>OX376221.1:6875178-16875178 GCA_947364205.1 Agrochola lota | reverse complement strand
TGGATATACTTTCCGTATTTTACTGCAGAAATACAAAAATATTAGCTTAGTGTTAGTCTGGATATGCCAGGCAATTCTTAAGAACGTGTAGATAGTGCATAGTAAGAGAAACATGAATTACTTACAGCAAAACAAATATCTTCAGTTGAAACTAGTGATTCTCTCAGCGTATAATCCCGGTATACATTATAGAAACACTGAGCCATTGTATTTTTACCTTTCCATTACTATGTAGCATCAATAAAACATTTTATTTCGTCCCGATGAGTCCGCATTTATTATGAAAATTATTGTTTTACACATCTGAATCGCATGTCAGGCACAATTATTCAAATGTTTAACAAAACTTTTTACTGAATAAATATACATGCCATTTCAGCCTTTACTGTTCTTGAAATAGAGGTAGGTGTAGTGTGAATGAAGGGCTTTGTGCTTAGTTTCAGACATAAAATGTTTCTTTGAAGCAATTTAGTAAAAATGCCATGTACGATTGTATGTAATTGTATGTCACAATTTGTACAGGCACAATTATTATGATTTGTTTAGTTGATATTATCTCTCATATGTTTACACAGGTCTCTATATGTATTTAGCAAATGATTTACATATTTATCATATACTTGCATGCAATCGTTTCTGATATTGCAATAATAATATCAACGTTTGAACGTTGATATTTTATTTATGATTGATTTATGGGGAAATTTATTCATTTTAACCTAATGGTAGACAAATAATTGGTTGATGGTTGGCAATTGGTAGTAATTATATTAAATTTATGACGTCATGCCCAGTTCATTTGAATGTGCGCTTTTATAATTTATAACGTGACGATAATAGTATCGCGGACATCCACGTCCACGTCCATAAAATGTATGGAAATACGTGCACGTTGTAACGTTAGGTATCGTAGATGAAAATTTAAAAGCGTCTGCATATATTTTCCATGCAAGTATGACTTCCTTCTGATATCGTGATGCTATGAACGTCCACGATAATATCGTCTTAACTTTATAGACGACAGGCACATAATAACGTGATTGTGTTTATTGATTTTCTAAGCGAAAAACCATTAGGCTTATAATGGCTAAATATTAAATAAATCTGAAAGAGATTAATAATAAAAGAAGAAAAAGAAATTGAATTTAGATATTAGCTGTTATATTAAACTGAACGTCATCGATGCCTTGCTCGTCAAACTGAATGAGAACAAGTTCGTAGGTTATTATCGCACCGGCCATCTGCAAATAAAAGTTCAATTAGACTATTTTATGTTTTATTTTTTAAAGTTTCTGATATATATTTTTATTATTCTTTTATAGAGTGCTTCTCGTAGCTGACCTCTGAGGTCATGACTACTTAACCGGGCTATCCTGTAGCTGCCTTAAGCTACTATCTTAAAGCCTCCAGCCAGGAACTAACTTATATACTAGGCGAGCGCTCGCTAGAAGCACCCCCGTGGGGAACGAACCTAGGTTTAGGACGTCACTGGGGGGAAGACAGCAAGATGGGACAGGCTGGATCAAATATGGGTAATTATTATTGTCAGGGGAATTTAAAACTGGTTCAGCTTCTACACGGGCTGGCGCATCGTCAAGCAAGGGTCTGGGGGAGTATTATTTACTCGGGGTCGCGATCGCAAAGGACCTCGGCGGCGAAGTCGGAATGACCCTCTAAAATACATAAGCACAGACCTGAGTTAAGGCGCATCTCTGAGTAAATAGCTTAAAGCATTCGTTTAAATCTAAAACAAAAACAGTACAACCTGTAACAAAATTGTTTTGTTAAGATAGAAGAAGCCCATTCCGCTGAGCACGATGTAATCTTTAGTTAGTAGGTCTTGAAGGCGCTCCACCTGCAAAATGAAGTTATAATTGCGGATACGTGCGGCAAATAGGGTAGATGGAGGACCTAAAGAGCTGGAAGTTTTGTACATTTGCAACATTCAGTTGATTTTGGTAGATTGTGTTTCTTGCTGGTTTAGGATAGTTTCGAAGAATGTGAATAATGGCCGAGGCGTGTATTGCATGTTTTTTTTTATAAATTGGCACTCTTTCTGGAAATATTTGGTTTATTTGGTCACGGTGCTTTCTCTTTTTTCTAATAAATATTTTTATCACAACTTATCTTTCAAACTAATATTATAAATGCAAAAGTGACTTTGTTTGTTTGTTTGTTACGCTAAAACGGCTAAACGGATTTGGATGAAATTTGGCACATGGGTAGACTGACCCGGGTAGATATCCCCATATTCACACGGGATCGAGACTTATACGGGTGAAACCGCGAGGCGCGGCTAGTCATCATGAGTCTAAGTACAAATTTTGGTCCTTCGGTACGAGTTTGGCCATTTCATTACATTTGAACACCACATAATTTATACATTAATACAATTGCTATCAACATTAATACCAAGTTATCATAAGTAAACTGGCATCCCAAAAAGATTCTTATGACTAATCCACAAATCAAAAATATTTTAATAAAAGATAATGAGAGGAATAATTTCCAAAAGCATATAAAGTTTATGACACAGGAATATATAAAACATAGAACAATACTTACTTCAATATTATAACAATGAGTGTCATATGTGTAAAGATACTTAAGAGCTATTTTCGAGTGTGTATTGACATCAGCTGCTGCTAAAACTACACTGACCACTCTTATGCAGAGCCAAGTTAATGATACCATGTAGTAGATCCCTGTCATTATATCAGTGGACAGACCTTGGCTAAAAGAAAGAGAAGAAAATATGATTTTCAAGGAATAACTTAAAATAAAAGGGTAAGTAAATATAGTTTTAAAGTTTAAGAAAGCTTTCGAAAGAAATAAGGTAAAACCGGCCAAGTCCGTATCGGACCACGCATAATTCATTATGCGTCGCATTATGTTACGCTTCCGTAGTTAGGATGAATTCATCCCAAGAACAAACTTAACTTTGTAGTTGAAAAAATGTTCTGCCATACATCGATATACGTCACGGTTAATTCTTCAACTGCAAATGAAATTTTGTGATCGCAAAATTATTTTTTTTTATGTGTTATCACTTAAAAAAATCTAATTTGTCGACAACTACAACTACAAATTGTCGATTTTCAGACTTATTTGCCAAATGTCATGATTCTAGGTCAACGGGAACTAGGTTTTGATTAATTTGTGACTATCAAAATATGTCGCATTAATGGCCTTATTTGTTTTATTGTGTTGACTTAGAAGCTTGATTTTTTTAGAGCCCTAAGGGACCGTACTACCTACGTGTTAGATATTAATTTCAACTTGATACCTTCACACGTGGCTGAGAAAAACGTTCTTGACGGTTTGACAGACAGACAAACAGACGGACGCACAACGAAGAGATTCTATAAAGGTTCCATTTTTCCTTTTGAGGTACCTACGGAGCCCTAAAAATACTGCAAGGTCTACGAGGACAGATTAGCGTTGACTTAAATAAAATGATGTGATCAGCTTTGCTACGATGTGATCCAAGTATATTTCTGCCCTTTTGTTTTAGAAACTTAAATTAGCCGTTTATTTATATTTTTTTGATGTGTTACATCTTTCCTGTCGCTTTCCTGAAATCAAAACCTAAATCTAAAATAATCTATTAATCAAATCTGTGGGTAATCTGGTAATTTCGTGAAAAGGGACAGAAGTGTGTCACAGGAAACCGGGGAAGTGCGGGCAATTTTATTTGACCAATAAGATCGCGTGGTGCTAGAGTTGATTGTCAGAAACGACCTTGACGCGTTGTTTATCACCTTTATTTTGCTTATTTATTACCAAAGTGACATGTCAGATGTTACACATCATTTGCGACTACTATAAAGCTCGCTCATTTTAAAAATATTCTAGTATATTTCGTGCCAACACGAGCGAAGAAAAGTTTGGATGAGTTGGCAGGCATTCGGGCAACTGCCCTTTAGTTGAGCTAGGTGGGATAGAGACCAGAATAAGACAGACCGGGAGAAAGAGTGAGACAAGGTACGTTGCAGTAAAAAATCCGTTCCGTTTCGTAGTTTAAAAGAACAACGCAGTCACACGATTTTTTGCATTGAAGGCACCACCTACTTTCTATTTATAGAGGATAGTTTTATTTTTATTTTATGTAGGTAAAGACACTGATATTGGGTATTTATTTATTTAAGTTTCTCATTCACAACACAACACACACACTCATGTATGTCACAACATTTTATTTGATTTTGTGAGCTTTTCATGTTATCCTATCTTTTTCTACTTATCTACCTTTAATTTATGTGTTAATTTATTAATACGGACACACACTTCCCTGTCTTTATTATTCTAGTGTATGGCACTCGTGGGTTGCAGCTGAAAATCAGCGTCAGGTGGTACACTTTGTGTTGCCATCTGACATTTATGCTTAGCTGAGGCCATTTTGTTATAAGGTGTATTTTTCTGCTGTAATGCCAATAAACGCATTTTTCTTCCTTTTTTTCTTTCAGTACTTATGGTTTTAATTCAAGAGTAACTTACGTAATACCCAAAAACATCTGCAAGCATATAAAGTAGAAGTTACAGGAACAAGACAGAATGATAGTGCCGCCAAGTGCAACATCTATCTTGCGCACAAGCATCGCTTGCTTCACATACGCCTCTCTTATTTTACGCCAAGTATACATTTTCACTGCTTCAGATTGCTGAAATAAAACAGTTTGAAAGATTATCATAATTATTGAAAATCCATGGTAAATCTGTAGAGGTTTCTTATTTCCGAAGTATTTCGTCGATAAAACACGGATACATCCTTAAAGAAAGTATCCTATGAAATAATTTAACATTCTTCTTTCTTTTTCGTGTAGTTAGAGACTACACTGGCTGGTATATTTAGCATCTCAGACCAAGACTTAGCGCTACGAACAATACAGTCAAGCATGCCAAAGCTACACCTCCGCTCTGTGCATACACGCTCACACGCACACATTTACTTACAACTAATTACAATCAAACTACACCGCACTAAGTGCACACATGTTTACGAAACCGGTCACGTCACTATTGACAGCGCTTAGGTGTTTTTTTTTAATTTGGTCTGTCATTTAACATTAAAAAATTATAATGATGATTAAAATACTTTATTTGAAATCGCTTTCCATCAGGTTAGAGCGACGTCAAAAGCAGGCCCATGGGAGTCGAGAGCCGACTTCCGGCCACCGTAGGCGCGGGCCTGCGGACGGTGAGCAATGGGCAGCTCGCCGTCCGATAAGGACCAGGCCCGTGTCGACGGCGCGTTGTGTTCCACGCGCGCCTCAAAGAGATGTCAGCACCAACCAACGGGGTCGAAAGACCAATGCCTGCTGGGGTTGCGGGCTTGTCCGAAAGGGATATCGCGGCCCCGGCACACAGGCAACGGAAGGAACACGGGTGGGTTTTAGTCAGTAAAAGTCTGACACACCCTCTCGCTCTGCCCAGAGCGGGAGAAGTCATTTGATGATTTCCCATCCTGAAAAAAAAAAAAGAGCAGGCCCTAAAGCAATAAAAAAATCTAAATATTACATAGATAGTACTCAATATCTATTATGTCGTATCTGTGTCTATTTTACTGTGTTTACATAAATAATACAGTAAATAAATATACTTAGGCCCGCGTTATGTTTTTAGCTCTAAACATAGTTAAACATCATACTGTCTCCGGCATCATTTTTTTTTACCACAAATGGGAAGCTCTTGGCCTGCATCTCACATGATGGTAAGTTATGATCAAGCCGAAGGTAGAAGCGAGCTTCATCCGGAATCCTCAACCACAGAGGTACTGGCTATTCCAACTCTAACTGCCAAAATACAACTAATGCTGTTAAGATTATTGTTATGGTGACAGACTTAGATAAGATGGTGGTAGCTAATCAGGCGGACTTAGAACAAATCCTACCACCAAACAAACCGAGCGGAAAATTTTGCCCCCACTGGGAATCACACCCGGGACCTCTGGGTCTGAGACAGGTGGTCTTACCACTACACCACAGAGGCGGTTAAAATATTTATTCTTCATCTTTAAACGATTGCCAGAAACAGAACAATGCTTGAAATTTGTTTAGCGCTTAACGTAATATGTGATTTGAGATGCAAGAGAGCCTTAATGTGCTGAGAAGAACTTAAGCGTTGGGAGATAGTTGACACTATCTCCCAACGCTTAAGTTCTTCTCCTTACCTTATCAGAGTCCATCTGCGACTTCTCCAAGGCACATAGTTTGGCAACGCACTCGTTCAATCTAGAATACCGAGACGTCAGGCCCATACTGATAAGGACTATCAGTTGATCTTGAAAGTTCCATAACAGACTGGCTATAGTACTTACGAAGGCTAGTGGCATGGCGAACCATTCAGAATAATCCTCTGTAATATCAGAAAGTTCCAATTCTTTTATGTACTGAAATAGTATAGCTCTAAAAGATGAAGTTAGGCCCCGCACAGACAAAAGATGAGAACATGTCATGACATTATGCTGAGCTGAGGCCCTTTTGGCATTATAATAATTTATTTTCTGTTTTTATAGTTTTAAGGCGTTTTTTTTTTTTGTAATTCTAATTAACGCATTTTTCTTTCTTTCTTTCTTTTTCTTTCATGTCAGAGCTTATTTCATTGAATAAAAAATCTTTATTATCAGCATCGTAAGTCAAAATATATGCAATAGCCCGGGGAATTTACGCCGAATTTTAGGCTAACTTTGCATTAATTTAGTATGTTACAATGTATACCGCGAAAACTTAACCCCGCGTGTACGTTTTTTTTAAAGAAAACAGCTTATTTCAATTTTACGTGGTAGAAAAAAATTAACAGATATGTTTTTGTGGAGTGTTTGTCGAAGAGACTAAGTATCAAAAGCAGGTCGAAAAATTTTACATTTTTGTCCACGGAAATTTCAATAAAAATAAAATTGCGATGTTTTTTTATTGTACTTCAAGCCAAAATATTAACAGCAGTTTTTTTGCATTAAATGACTTAATTAAATATTTTAATACGCTATCCAACAAAATTAAACATATTGTACTAGCGCAAGATATTAATCAAAGTTTTTTTTTTTGCAATAGCGGTTCAGGCAAAAACGTAACAGAGCTAAATTTAATTTAACTTTTATTTACGTATATAGGCTTTATTTCACTTAATGACAAATAAATTAAACACATTAAAGCAAATTAAATATATATATTTTTATTAGGTAGGTATATAATATTTTGATTTAATGTGTATAATATATGTGCATTTTGCTATAATGTGTCGTATTTAAAAAAAAAATAATATGTAAATATTTTTTTTATTTTAAATACGAAATTTTTTGGAGGTAAATTCTGAAATAATATATATTAGTTTTACAATTTTTTTACATAATATAACCAACATTTTCCTGTTAACTATTTTGCCTCAAATTTTATTCACAAAATCACGTTCCTGTTTTTTTTTTAATATTGATTCGGTCCTGGAAAATGTTTATTTTTTTATATTATTTGAAGAGCTAAGTTCAAAAACACGATTCAAGAAAAAAATCGCTGTTAGGATTTAATGCAGGGTTCAAACCTAATTTCCCCGGCCGACAAATATCGCCGCATACATAAGACGAGTGAACTCGCGTAGCTCCGTGTTCTTCTATCTATGGTCTGCACTGAGCCTAATATACATAATTTGAATGGTTTCACTTACGGCTCATAAAAATGAATCCATGTGATACAAGGACGTATCGCTTAAGTATCAATGATGGCGGACAGTCCAGTCCTACAGATGCTACTACACTAACGGCATGTTCAACTAAAAGAAAAAAAACAATATATAAATCTTATTTTAAAAGGTCTGACAACCAGTCTTATCAAGGGGTATTGTGTTACCGAGTGATTGGGTCGTGGAGGTCAGATAAGCAGTGGCTCTATGTAAAACACGATCTTCAGCTGCATCCAGTTAGACTGGAAGTCGGCACCATCATAGTTGGAAAAAGGCCGGGCAGATGAAGAATTTAAAAAAAACTAAACGACCTGGATCAATCAGAAGTTCTATGAGAAACATCTTTGAATTAAAATGGTCACCGGTAACAAGTTTCAGCAGCCGAGTCTTGGGTAAAACGCGGCATTGAATGCAATGTAATGTAAATAATTATTGAATTTTAAAATCATAACACTACACGTAATTAAAAAAATTCAATAACCCTTTACCCAGTCCGAGGTTTGAACTCAGGACGCCACTGGACCAGCGAACAGTTGGAAACTCGTCATTATTCATCATTTCAGCCGAAAGACGTCCACTGCTGGACATAGGCCTCCCCCAAGCACCGCCACTTCGACCAGTTCTGCGCTTCTCGCATTCAGCGGATTCTTGCGGCCTTCACAAGGTCGTCCAACGGTACGTCTTCCCGTCCGGAAACTCATAATCATTATTTTTATATCATTGAACTTACAGATGGAAAAGAATGTCATAAAGCCGACCACAAACAGCATCCTCCTTTTTAAAGTGCTGTCGTCCGGGACTTTCACGCCAGCTGACCGTTCGACTTTAGCCCATGCCACAGATATATTCTTTCTCCAATAGTAGCACAGCTTTGAGGCTAAGATCAGCGACAATATTGTTATTGAATAGAAGAAGGCTCCAGCTAATCGGGCTGTTATACTTCCTGAAAGAAATCACAAATTAAAAGAAGTATATATATTATTAGCTTTGCCTTTTCCAACTCTATCGAAGTTGAGTACTACAATTGCAGCAGATGAACTATATTAAAATATATTGCTAATAACATATACTCGTATAAATGATACACAGAGCAGTGATAGCTCAGTGGTGTGTCCGTCAGACTGCCAAGTCATAGGTCTCGAGTTCGAATCCAAGGCACGCACCTATGACTTTTCGGATTCATGTGCGGATTGTACAATTATCACTTGCTTCAAGAACGGTATAGGGAAACATCGAGAGCAAGCCGGCGTGCCTGAGAGATATTTTATGATGCATGTGAAGCCAAGTCAGAGGCCCATGGGCGGCTTTAGAACTCTGACACCAGGTTAGTCACTAACCACACGAAAAGAAGTTGATACAGAAAGTGATTAGCGTCGAACATAAACAATACCATACACCTGTTAAACATTATTAATCTTATAGCTTCTTCTTCTCTCATATTGGCTTGACAAAATAGCAGGTTCATGATATGACATAAAATGAAATGTTTATTTGCAAGAATTGTAGTACATCACAGTTGGTCGGGTATATATCACATTAATTAAATAAATGAATGAAGCTAATAAAATTAGAACATACATACATTATAGTCATTATATTAAGAATTTGAATGACAACCATTTGTCAAATTATAGTAGTAAAATATGCGAGTCTTTTTTGGATACTCATTCACAGAATAGAATGACTTTTCCATGCCATTGAATAACGCTGTTTTAAAAAGATTGATTGGCAGTTCCATAAATGATAATTATTATATGATCCATATAATTGGAAAGCAACTTCTGTGATAAATGTGACTTTTCATTGAAGGAATAATTAGTCTATCAGGATATCTTGTGTTAAACGTAACAGTGTCTCCAAGACGTTGGAATAATTCGGTTAATATTTTTAAATCTTTAAAAAGAAGTTTACATAAAGTCAATGGTGGCACATCACAAAGAACACGGCTACATTGTTTTTGGGCTATAAAACCCTATTTATAAGAACAGAATTCCCCCAATAGCACAATGCCGAATCTAATGTTAGACGCTACGTACGCATGTCTTCGAATAATATTTATTTGTCAGTCAGTAACGTCATAGCGGAGCTGACTGTCTAAAAATATTTATTTATCAGTCAGTAACGTCATAGCGGAGCTGACTGTCTTAAAAAAAAAACAACAACTCGTGAAGGCATGCACTGACACTTTTAGCTTCATCTTCCATTTTAAATTCAAATATTATTTGAAGTACTTACGATGTCCAGTCATGTCTCTAGCAATTCCTGCAAAAGCTCTAATAACTTTCCAGATAGCCAGGAATTCTATGACGGTTAAGGATGCTAGTATGAGTGTGCTCCAAATCAGGCTCATGTATCTCCTGCATCCAAACACGCCAAACAGGCTCGACCAGTAGAACACCTTTTCCATGATATCCAAGAAATCCTGATGGAAGAATCAAAGGTTAAATATAAACATGTTCCTAAGCTTAGAGAAGAAACGCTTGGTAGTGAAAATGAAAATAAAAATTGGGCGTAGGTACAAGGAATCATGAAATAATATACATAGTTACATTACATGACTGTCTTATAAACGAACCATCTTCAAATAATTATATGTACATGTAAAAATTAAGTGATTAATTAAAAAACCTTTCTCGATATTCCAATTATCTAAGAAAATTGTATTAATTTAACTGTAAAATATATAAATAGAAACTTACATCATGTATCGGTTGTTCAGGTAACAGCAACGTATTTTTACTCAAAAACGGGTTAAATTCTTGACCAAACATTTTTCAAAGAAACGTATGATAACAAACATAAATCAAATTCACTATGTTCTCATAAATCAATTACCGTACCTATTTCATTCGAACCACGGAAACCACTCATTAGAATGAAAATTATTATAAAATTGGTACATTAATAGGTTTCAATTTATTATTAAACGACCAGTATAGTTTGAACTCTAGTACATAAATGATTATCCATTGCATTATATTATGATTGAAAGATAAGTACAATACCTTAGTCAGCCAGTGGGACTAATATCCTCTTCCTAAGTATTACTTATTTCAGATTGTTGTCACGTGGTCAAATGTTATCATAATCTTCTCGAAGATCTACTCGGCCAGCATTTGCCGCTTTTAACACACAAAGAGGTCATACCAAAAAGTTTCCATAACCTCAACTAGTGAGTTGAGGTTATGGAAACTTTATTATAAGGACCAATTTAAACTGGCCACTAACTATTTGCGAAACAAAAAACACGCGATATGATCGTCTGATTTACTTTTATCAATAATTTGAAATCGTGCAGGCACTCACTGTTATTTTGATGACCTGCTGAATATTTTACTACAAACTCATGTCATAGACAGTTGACATATTTCGTAATGGCTGGAACATTCTAGAATATTTATAATTATGCACGTACTACTAACTACTGATACTTACTATTGACACTAGTAGGTATCAGTAAAAATCAAATCAAATCGGTAGTATATGATTTCAAAACATGCTTACAATTAAAACGAAAACTTTCAGTTTGATAATACAAAAATAAGTTTTTTAAATCGTATTTTGTAAATTTTCTTTTTTTCAATGGCTAGGTTGTAAAATGCAAGAAAGCTATATTGTATTCTAGTTTGCTCTAATTTTTTGGTCCTAGGTTCCTGTTTTACCTTTACCTAATCACAGAACTGGTCCTAAGCTCCTCCGTCTTACAAATCGCATAGGATTTAATGCACTTGTTGTAGATCCCTATTCTATTCTACGGCTAATTCAGCCTTTGCTTTTGACGAGATGATAGAATTCTTAATAAAATTGTTGGAATTTAATGTATGTTTAATTAAATCCAAAAGAAAATTAGATGCTCAAGGCGTGCTGTCTTGGTATAGGTCAGTATGAAGGCAATCGTAATACTTACTACTAATACTTTTATCCAGCTGATATTAATATTAGTACCTGGTCGACCGAGCTCTGGTCGGGTGAAAATAGATAAACATATCGTCCAGGTATACCAATGTTGTATCACATTCACGAGGCTGTGAACATAGAAAAAAGGAATTTTCTTAGATATGAGATCCAGCTAGATCGATTTTTTACCTGCATAAACCCCTATATTGCAACTTTCGAACGTGATACAAATATATATAGATATATATATTTATAGCAGTAATATTTGTATTTATATATATATACAAATATTTCTAATTTTAATAGCATAGGATTATTATACAGGGTGGCAGGGACATCGACGCAACGCCTGATACCATGGATTCAGTACCTACATGATTCTGAAACCCCCAGCATTGGAATTTTTCGTCGATTTTTTTTAAACAGTTGTTCCATACATTTGACCAATTTGCATTGCATTTTTCTATGAAACAGCAGTTTTTTTTTTAATAACCAATGAAAAATTTCAACGCCTGTTCAAAATCATGTACTGAATCCATGGTATCAGTTTTCGCGTCGATGTCCCTGACACCCTGTTTATTAATCCTATACTAGGGCAAAAAGAATTCTTTCAAGTTAACACGTTTGACTATTTCTTTGGCAAGCCCTTCCAATTTATAGTTGTCTTATTATTATTACATAATAATAGAATAGAAAGTGTTTATTTCAGACCGGAGTCCATAGGGTTAGTAACAATTTTACTTAAGTTCTAGTGTTAGTAGGTTACAGACATGAAAATATACAATTAAAATTCAGCATGGAGCCGCACCCACCTCCGCAACATCGGGGAGTCCCACCGATCTGCGAATACGCTGAGAATACTGTTGGTGCTGCCGCGAACACGAGTCATCAGGGATGCACATCTATTTCTAATAATGGCTGCAAAACCATCAATATTATTATCTGCAAACATCCCTGACGCACTACTACGCCACGGCAGCCGCAGCAGCACTCTCAGTGCATTATTGTATTGAACGCGTAGGTCGCTGTATGTCCGCTGAGTAAAGTTGACCCACAGGCCGCACGTGTAGAAGGACTGACAGTAAGCTTTGAAAACCGTTATTTTAACTGGCTTCGTACAACGTGCAAACCTACGAGCCAGCATGTTACAACGGACAGTCAGCGACCTACGTTCCCTTTCAATGTCACAATTATCCTTAAGATCTTCAGTGACCCAATGACCCAGATACTTAAATTTGTCCACCCTTCGCAGCAGTTCTCCACAAAGAGCGACAGTTGGAATACATGAATATGTCATATTGCCTGCTTTAAAAACCATTAGTTCGCTCTTTGTGACGTTATATTTGAGCCCATGATTCACCGCATAGCATTCGCATATAGCGATCAGTTGCCTCAAAGCACCAATCGATGGGCTCAGCAACACCATGTCGTCAGCATAACTAATATTGTTAATGCACACTCCGTCAATATGACATCCGACACTGGTGCTGCCGAGCTCAAGGAGCAGCCGGTTCACGTATAGGTTGAAGAGCCTGGGAGAGCTGAGTCCCCCTTGCCTCACTCCGCACTCCAACCGATACACGTCCGAGTGCGAACCATTCCACTTCACGCTATTGCTTTGACTACTATACCAGTACTTAAATATCGACACTATTTCAGATGGTAAGGTAGTTTCACATTCGAGTTTACGCCACAAAACTTCGTAACATACAAGATCAAACGCCCGTGACAGATCCAGAAAACACGCAAAAATAGGAGTCTTCCTGTCTATGTAGTATTGGACAGTCTGCTTGAGGCACAAGATTGCACTCTCAGTTGCCAGCCCAGGCTTGAAACCGAACTGGGCGTCATGTAGTTCGAGGTGTTTAGCCAAGTGCTTGTCAAGCAGACTGTCCAATACTTTTGCTATGACAGTGGCCAGAGAAATGGGCCTGTAATTAGATATGTCAGAGACATCACCCGTTTTATTTTTCACAATAGGCACTACCATTGTATACATTACGTCATCAGGTAAGTAACTGTGGCTAACGCACAGGTTAAAAAATAAAGCCAGCACACGCGGCAAGTGTCCCCCCGCATACTTCAGGTGCTCGAATAATAGTCATATATATAATAGTCCTTCAGACCAAATTTCGGCCGTGGCGACCAATCTCAGCGGAGACAAGCCTTCGGCGCCGAAGATATTGTAGTGCACAAGTGTGTGCACATCACACCGCCAACTTCGAAACTCCGGGCTGTTACTCATAAATTCCTAATGGAAAAACAAAATAACACTTTGTCAGATCTGGGAATCGAACCCAGGACCCCACGCTCTGCGCACGCGTTTGCGACCGCGAGACCAATGGGACAGTCGGGATTGTAATAATGAGGCAGATAACACAATCCCATGGAATGGTCTTATGGTAAGAGGGTGCCAACTGGTTCCATTCAAGAACATGTTTGTTATCATCAGTTTTGCTCCTAAAGATAGAGGGGAGGATGAGGTAGAGAATGAATAAATTAAAATAAATCAAATCAATTCAGTTAAAATCTATACTCCAATAGCATTCTTAGTCAAATTCAGCTGAACAGGATCAGTGCCTTTGTTATCAAACTGGATCAGAACAAGCTCGTAGGTTATTATCGCGCCGGCCATCTGTAAGAACAAATTAGGTTAGACTCTTTTGTATTGAGGAGCGAGAATGTTAAAGCTCCCGGCAAACAGGCGCTACGCGACTATAATAGAACAATTTCTAAGAAAACTTCACGGTAGAACAATTACCGGAGTCGCGTCGCGCGACAAGTCACACCTGTCTGCACGAGCCTTTACTAGGTGATTGTTCTGGGTAAGTTGTTTCGGATTTGTTTGTTCCTTTGAGATTACCTGAGTCGATGTAATTTTTTTTTTTTTTTTAGCTACATAATCTGTAGCTAATAGTTGGTCTTAAATTCTAATTAAATGCGAAAGCGCACAACCGCTGACAAAGAACACAATGAAATAATAGCGCAATCTACTAATCCAATTTGTTCTAATATCATAATAATTCCTAAAGTAATAAAGTTAACAACCAACACATCATCTAATTCTGTAGTTGCTCTATTGGCGGAACAAAATATTAAACAAACGACTTTCAAAAAAATACTGCAAAGTGAAAAATTACTTTAATTTCGGAAGTCAGTATCTTTGATTTTGAATGTTCGTTTTTTGCCACCGACTGCCGAAATTAAAGTTATTTTTCACTTTGTAGTGATTTTTTGGAAGTCGGAAAATGTTTTTAGTTTCCACTTTTTAATTGTGTTACCTACCCAACGCAAATTCGAATATCACTACCTGCTATGTAAATAACAGAGAAAGAAACTTATTAAAACATCATCCACATAGACTAAGTGGAAAAAATACATATTATTGATGCTAACTCATAAACTACCCAAGCAAAGTTAATTTAAATTACATGGGGCCACTTCTGAAATATGACCTACCAAACAATACGGAATCATCAAAATAAATTCATAATCGGCTGAGTAATCGCGTAACAAACATATTAAAAAAAACCTAATATCGAATTGATAACCTCTTATTAATTGATGATCTTTTAAGTCGGTTAAAAATGATTCATAATTCGATTTGCTGCTAAACTCAAATTATTAAATATTAATCCAATATGGTTTACTTTAGCACCTCATAAATAACATAAATAATACTCGACCTGCAGTAAAATACTTTTACTCAGAATGAACAAGCCCTTTCCGCTGAGAGCGACATAGTCCTTAGAGAGCTGATCTTGAAGACGTCCCACCTGCAAAACAAAATCCCCCTTATTATGTTTTTGTACCGAAAAAATGTCACCTCAGTATTTTTCGTTTTCGTCTCTTGTAACTACGATAACTACTACATTTTTGCAAAGTCTAGATTTTATATCAGTTTCCTCTTTAGCCGTTAATTGCAGTGATCCTTGGAAGGCCTGAGTTCAGTAGTGGATATTTACAAAACTATATATCTTGTCTTCTTTCCAAAATAAAGTCCAGATTCATAAAATGCTTAATCATGTTATGAATCTGATAATAAATACATAGAAATTAGAATCCATTCCACTCATACAAAATGACATGATCACTTTGTCAAGTATTATATTGTTTTAATTATTGTGAATGTGAAAACTATTTTGATATATGTTTTTTACTTGAATTTTTTTTTTTTTGCTCAGTTAGTTTTAATGATGGTCTGTTAGTTTGATTGGTTTATGCGGCCTACCCAAATGTCCTTTCTTTGGTATTGTTCGTCGAGTCGTTGAGCTCCTTAAGTTTTGAGTTTAGCTCCACGATTACTGACAAATGCTTGCGCTGACTGGACAGGTCCTCTCAAATCTGTGTGGTTCTTTCATCAAAAGACCATTTCAGACACTAATCTGCATACTCCTCATATGGGTTTGTTTCGGCATTTCTTCTAAGAGTAGTCAGATAGGAAACGCCGAACACAACTAGCTTATTTTTATTTTTTTATATGACGTGTAAAATGATTCCGATAACCTATTTACACAATAATCAATTTCTTTTCAACATTCGTCATTATCGTCATATCATCTTCCTACAGCAAAAGTAGAAACATTACCTCAACATTATAACAGTGAGTATCATGATTGTAGATGTATTTGAGGGCCAGTCGGGAGTGGGCGTTGATGTCAGAGGCTGCTAACACGACGCTGGTGACCCTGAAGATCAGCCAGCCTAGTGACACGAAGTAGTATGCTGTCCTTATTGGCTCACTGGATTGGCTTTGGCTGAGGACAAAGAAAATTTAAATATATTTATTGATATGCACACACCTAACGGCACATAAAATACCTTGCCTAATATTTGCTTGGGGACCCACATACACCATCGGCCGCTTACAGCGTCTTGCCGTACGGTGCGCCAAGATGGTCTTGTCTCTTTGTTATGCTCATTGGATTAAATTTTTGATTATGACGTATACGCTGACGCCAGACGTCACTGATATCGTCTATTTGAACTTTATCCTTACATATTATAAAAGAAAGTCCCCCCACCGCGTTTGTCTGTCTGAACGCGATAAACTCAGACACTACCGAATGGATTTTCAAACGGTTTTCACCAAAGTTTCGATGTAATTCATTAAAGTTTGGGTAAATTGCCTGAAATATGACGATTTTTTTTTAAGATGTCTGCAAAAATCATATCGACTGGGAGCTTTATGGCCTGCGAGACTGGCGGATTGGACGGCAGAGGATTTGAAAGGAGATCACCCATTCTGGGTTTTTTGTTTTGCGTTCATCAAAAATAATTGCATATTTTTTAAGTACACATAAAACGCATTATTTGTTACTAAGGTCAACGTCGAGAACAATTTGGGTTCGGAGTTATAGAGGTTGGATTTTTGAGATGGGGCAGTAAGGGCGGGTCTCTTACCCATTGTTGCTACAAGATAATGTTCTTAGGACATTGTCCTTAACATTTTGAGATATTTTGATCTGCATTCACAGCTTTAAAAAAAATCTTAGTCAGCAAGAAAATGGGCAGTTTTCGTATTTTTTTTAAGGCCATTCGATCTGTTTCTTAAAAGGATGAAAAACTCTATCAGACGTATTGAGGTTTGAGCACTAGAAAAGACAGAAATCGCAAAAATATTTTCCCATACATTTTCTAGGAAATGAGACTCCGACCTACTTATTACGATAGATGGACTGGCTGAAAATGTTGTATAATATTGTGTCTGTGAGGTGGTGCAAACGGAATGTTACATGAAATGGCGGGAGAATATAATTTATTTAATTTGAAGATCGTTGTATATCTTTGTTCGCAAATAAATTACAGTGTTGTCGCCATACAAAGAAATGTTTCTACTACTGCCACCATTCAAATAAAATGTAATTCATTCCTGGCCGCCGAATTTTGTTTTTTTATCCCAAATCGCCGAACGTAAAGGATGATCTCCCTCAACAATTTAATTTAATACTTATCCAATCAAAATAAGGTATATATTTCAATGCTTTGTCATCGAGCGTGGAGCATCGCAGCGCAGTTTTCCGTCGATCACCGAGCATTTAAATATATAGGTACCTTATTTCGATTGGATAAGTGTTAAATTTAATTTATAAATTTCAAATCCTCTGCCATCCGCCAGTAAGAGACACATAAAATTAATGTTCTACGATAGCATATGTCTATCTTCTAAGGGTCATCCTTAGAAGATAGACATATGCGACCGCGGACTTTCTATTAAACTTTTTCAAATGTACAATCCTGTAGAACATTAATTTTATGTGTCTCTTACGGTTTACGCGGCGCACGCCAGTAACCATTTTTGTCTTTTAGAAATGCATAAAAATTTTATTGTTATTTCCGAAGCTATTTTGACCGGTAATACATTAATCCTTATCTAATAAAATATGTTATTTAAATTTGGCATTTTTAGATTAAAAAATTAAAAGCAAAAAAACCTTTTAAAAAAAAGCTTCTATTTAAATGCTCTAAAAAGAAGAAAATAAAATTTTCTTTTAGACACAATTTTTATGATCATAAAAGCTTGTCGCGCGATTTACTTGTGTAAATAAACTAGTACGTATTTGATT
This sequence comes from Agrochola lota, assembly GCA_947364205.1. NCBI lineage: Eukaryota > Metazoa > Arthropoda > Insecta > Lepidoptera > Noctuidae > Agrochola > Agrochola lota. The sequence continues at coordinate 16,857,044 of OX376221.1, read as the reverse complement.
GAGTAATTTAATCTGCTAAGTTATTTTTTTTTTTCAGTTTAATTTAATACTTATAGGTACCTACTTACGCAAACCTCGCGACCAGCTTTTATGATCATATAAATTGTGTATAATGAGGTTATAAGTTGATAGTTAAAATTCTAAAATAAATTTTTATTTTCTTCTTTTAGAGCATTTAAATAAAAGCTTTTTTTTAAAGGTTTTTATGCTGTTAATTTATTTTTTACTTTTTAGCTATCGCTGGCTAGGTTTTTGAGTCTATTCATCTCGTTCAACGCATCATTGTTGCAAGGTCGTTTCCCGGTTAATTTCGAACAGTCTAGCTCTTCCATAAGGAGACCTTCTAATGATTTTACCCTACCTAAGGCCACGTATGCTTGACCAGCAGCAAAGAGCGTCGAGCCTAAGTAAACAACGGCGTGGTCGACGGTACTACCCTGCATTTTGTGTACTGTGCAAGCCCAGCATAATACAATTGGCAGTATTCTTCGTTCTGCGGTTCCGTGACTATATTTTGCTGGAAATTGCACAGACTTGGGCTGAATGAGGTGAACACCGTCTTTACCGAAATCTATATGGACGGATGGTATATCAGTGTCAATGTCTATCATTTAATACCTATACTATAGGAAAGCATAAAAAACTTCAAAAGTCCGCCATATTGGATTTAGAATGACGTCACATTATTTTTCGAGTTACTCTCAACAAGCCGTTTCATTTGATACTCATACTGTAGAAATGCATTAAAAATAACTATTCCACCCTACTAGATTTAGAATGACGTCACATTATTTTTCGAGTTACTCTCAACAAGCCCTTTAATTTGATACCCATATTGTAGAAATACATTAAACATAACTATTCCGCCATCTTGGATTTAGAATGACGTCACATTATTTTTCGAGTTACTCTCAACAAGCCCTTTCATTTGATACCCATATTGTAGAAATGCATAAAAAAATAACTATTCCGCCATATTGGATTTAGAATGACGTCACATTATTTTTCGAGTTACTCTCAACAAGCCCTTTCATTTGATACCCATATTGTAGAAATGCATTAAAAAAACTATTCCGCCATCTTGGATGGTCCGCCATATTGGATTTAGAATGACGTCACACAGGTGATCATGTATTGTCATCCAAACTAAACGTGTATACAAAATTTCAGCTCGATCGGTTGAAGATATCTGCTTCAAAATTGAGTAGCAAGATTCCACGCGAACAAACATACATACATACATTGCAAGTTAAATAAAAACTTTTAATATGCCTTCACATCATACCATTTAAATGAATACCTACCTACTATAAAAGGTATTGTGCAGCTTCAAAATTACGCGTTTCAAAATAATTATGTTTGTCGTCGCCGCAGCGCTAGGACGAAAGTCAAACACCTTTTACGCGGCTATTAGGTATGCGATCATCGCTTCGCTTCCTTTTAATCCCGGTAGTACGTTCCCGTGGGATATTTTCCGACATCCACACGGGCAAAGCCGCGGGAAAAAGCTAGTATAATATAAATGTAGAAATCTAGTATGCTCTAAACATTAAATTTTAATAAAATACCGTTTGGGTGTCCACAGGATAACACAAAGTCAAGCTAGTGGATAGAGAAGTGCTACTAACATAGACTTAAACCGGTCAAGTCAACCTGGTGTTTATCTATAGGCCTGTGTTGCAAATAATTGGTATTATTATTATTAAACCAAAATTCGATAAGGTTAGCAACATTAATATTAATTTTATAACGCATGTCTATAAATTAACACACAGCTACCTACTTCATCCTTCTAAGACATTATAGGTCCCTAATAAAACCTGGTTCCTAAGTACCTACATTACACCGTATATATCAAACGTGATAAATGTCTACAGCTGTTCTAAGCATTACACACGTTAGGTCCTATTACGGATGTGTCACTTACGATGTTTTTCTTACACCGTTCGGCCCGAATGATGGATTAAGTACCGGCGAAAAAGTTTGGAATTGTGGAAACTTGGTGCTAACGTACTATTTAATTAGTACTTTGATAAAAGTTTTGTTCTTGGTAGGAGGCGAAATGACATAGGTAGTGTTCTTTATAGTAAGAATAATGTAATAAACTTTTTCTACCTGATTTATTCATATGATATGTCTGAATTACGATAAATTAGTATCCTACGTGAGTTAGAAACCCAGATAGGCATTTTACTTTGTGTATTTAATTTCATCACCACTGCTCTCAAAATGGTCAAGGGAAACATCGTGAGGTAACCCGCATGTCCTAGAACCAAAAATTCGAAGACATGTGACATCCACTAACCCGCACTGGGCCCGCGTGGTGGAATAAGGCCCACTCTCTCTCACAGAGACGAGGCCTGTGTCCCAGCAGTGGGAACATTTAGGTTGGTTATGTATGTGGTATCCTTTGTTATCCAGGAGATTACTCTATCTGTTTGTCAAGTTTCATCTCAATCCGTTCAGCAGTTTATGCGCGATTGAGTAACAAACATTTACACTTTTTACACTAATAAAATTTACCATGCTTTAGGTATTTAATTTTGAACAGTAATTTTGTCTACATTCCTCGTGGGTCTCGTCTCCCTAGGACGTGATTTACGTGTCATCTCATTGCACCAGTCGCCCAGAGGCAAAGATCAAACGTCTCATGCGCTTGTAATTTCAAAGACATGCATTCATCTGAAATTGGAACGTCTTGCAGCTAAACTTTTAATTACTTAACAAACTAAATGTGGTGCTATTCAGCAAACGATGCGCGCGTCTTCTATGCTGCGTTTTGGGCGCTCAATAAAATTTTATAAATTTCTATGTTACATGACGCTCGCTCGTGGACGACAGCGCTTGATGTAATTCGTCACATAGAAATTCATACAATTTTATTGAGCGCCCAAAACGCAGCGTAGGTACAACACGCGCGGCTCGGGCACCTGTTATAACTAGGGTCTTATTATCATGTCCTGTCAGCTGCACGCTACATTACTGATGGACGTTAGTGATAGCGCCAAACAAGTAGCCGAATTCTGGGCCAAATCCATTTAGATTGCCATCGACACGCTAAGTAAGAAGAAGAAAATCGACATCATCATCATTATTACAGCCGAAAGACGTCCACTGCTCGACATAGGTCAAATGGGAAAACGTTATTACTGATCCCTAATTATATCTTTCTTTGTATTGGCATTATTCTACCATAAGTTTCTTATAATTAACTACTTGTGCCTGACAGAACTTACGTTATTCCCAAAAACATTTGCAAACAAATAAAATAAAAGTTGCAGAAGCAGGATAGTACGATGATGCCGCCGATAGAACCGTCCACTTTGCGGACCAACATCGCTTGTTTTACGTATGCTTCTCTCAGCCTGCGCCAGGTATACACTCTCGTAGTTTCGTTTTTCTGAAACAAAGGCACATCACTTCAACAAAGTTTATCTAAATTATCTCATAATAAGGCCAGAAAAGTGACAGAAGATGGAGAGCAGTAGTGCCACAGTGGTAACGGCCCCGACTCTCGAGTTGTCGGTTGTGGGTTCGAACCCGGACAGGCGGTCTTCTTTATGTAAATAATTTCATCACCACTCACTGCTCTTAAAACAGTGAAGGAAAACATCGTGAGGAAACCGACATATCTTAGAACCAAAAATTCAAAGACAAGTGACGTCTACCAACCCGCACTGGGCCCGCGTGGTAGATTACAGCCCGCTTCCTCTCGAAGAGAGGAAGCCTGAGGCTCAGCAGTGGGAACGTAATTGATTAATTGATCGGGAGTCGGTAGGTATTCTTAAGACAAAGGCTTCTTTTAACTTAAAGTTAAGCTTTCCTAAGAAACTCACGTATGAAGAACTAGAACTGGTTCAATCTACCCGCAGTTAACTTGATTTCCCCTGAGCTCGATAAGTTTCAATGAATGACACAGTTCACAAGAGATTTGAAGATATATTTGTTATGTTTATAGGAATAAACTGGTAGACGAGCAAAATGTGGCTTACTAATACAGGAGCACCTCTGCCTAACCCCACGGGGAATACTTGCGTGATGGTATGTGTGTGTGTGTGAAAGGAGCTCCTTTGATCATGCCTTTTTTGGTGAATCACAACCGACTTTTTAACTGGTTATGTAAGCAATGAAATCATGACTGACTGAATGTGACATTTTGTTCCTGCAGTATAATGAAAAACGTTTAAGTATTTAATTTGTGTTCTCCAGTTGCAACAAACAGAGGTAACTCCTCAATATGAGTAGATAGGACAATCAACAAAAATCTTTATTCAAACCACCTGGACGATTCTCTGAGCAGCAGTGTTTGCAAAATTCAAAGAGCTGTAAGCTCAGTGACGTATTTGTCACATTTGGTCCACGGGTCCATTAACAACGGCTGATAAGTAAGTAGCTACATTTATTACTAAAGTCCAGGTTGTAAATTCATCACCGCGTTATTTGTGGCTTAAGGCCTCATTTACGACCTTGCCGTGGTGAGCGGCGGCAAAGCGCGGGGCGGCGAGCGGTAAGAACAAAAGTATGAAAATGTTTGAAGCACGCCACGAGTCGCCGCTCATAGCGAAAACGCGCGGTTTTGTCGGAGCGAATCGCTGCAGCGGTGCGGGGAGCGGCGCGATCAAAAGTACAAGCGAATGAGTGCTACGCCACGAAACAGAGCGGCGCGGATAGCGGTGTAGGTGTGACGGATTCGGCGGCGAACTTATAAACAAAAAAAATTAGAAGATTTTGTGGCGGTATTGGATACCGAGGCATTTATAACTGAAATTATATCGATCTTTATTCAGTTCGTGCACTCCTTCTCTCATATTAAGAATATCTTGTTTTAAAAATATACTGCTTTCTAAACACAGAAGGGATAATTTTGATCACGCCATAATTTGGAGCACGTTCTGACTACCTAAATACGTCCACCTTGGCCGCTGCCGCTAGCCGCTACTGAGGGTACGTGGCGTGTAAAACTCACCGCTTGCCGCCGCCGCCGCCCCGCCTGCCGCGCCGAAAATTACACTAGTGACAAGACAAAGTTCATACATTCATCTCATAGAGCTCCAGACATACTGGCATGACCATCTTTCATTAGTTTGTGAACACGTCACAGTAACGTTTAGCGTCTATACGAGCATTGGGGGAACGCCACGTGACTGGGCTCGCGCGACGTTGTGTCTCAAAGGTCGCGTCCTAACCAAAAGTGATCATCGCGCGAGTACACGACCATTGTGCTCTTTTATAATTATGAATATGAAATACTCGCGCGATCAATCAAGTCGCGTTTGTACGTCACAATTCATAAAAACGATCGCGTATGTACTCGCGCGACGATCGCTTTTGGTTAGGAATAGGGGACAGGCAGTAAATAATCTGGGCGACCCGGATATTGGGGCAGTATTAAAAAACCATTCCTTACTTTATCAGATTCCATCTGCTTCTTGTCCAATGCGCATATTTTTGCTAGACACTGGTTCAGCCTATGGTATCGTGAAGTCAGGCCCATACTGATCAGGACAATCAGTTGGTCTTGTAAGTTCCACAGCAGAGTAGCCACTGTACTCATAAAGGCTAGAGGAAGCGCATACCAGTCGGAATATTCATCTGGAATATACAGTCAAATATAAAATCGCTTACAATTCTACAAAATTGTTACTAGAAAAAATTGTCTAACACAATTACAAATAATGTATGTGTAACATAGTGTGTGTTGTGTATGTACAATATTGTATTGTATGTTCCTTTCAAATTGCGTGGCTTTTGAGTCAGAGTTTTGTGGTACACGCACTTGTAAGATTTACAATTTTTTTAATTATAACATTGTAAAATTTTGTGGTATAGGGCCCTGCATTTCCCGAAGGGGGTGGTAAAGAATTATAAATAAGTATAGTAAATAATAAATAAGTACGTATATAGTAAGAAGCAAGCCTATTGCCATTATTTGAACTGCTACTTGGAATTTTCTGATGAAATAACCCAATAACTGTTTGCCCGATCTGGGAACAAACCCAGCATAAAACTGGCTAAGATTACAGTCTTTTAATCAGTCTCTGCACGGTTTTCTATAAATATAACATATATATTGTAAATTAAAGTAACTTTTCGCGTCCGTCTGTGTGCCCGCGTTGTTCTTCTAAACTTCGTAACCGATTTTAATGCGATTTTCATCATCATTGATATAATTGACTCAGGAACTTTATGTGTATAATATATTATTATTAAACTTCCATTTTATTAAGAAATCTCGATGTATTGTCAAGTCGTGGAAATCGTGCGAAGGTTGCTACTATATTATGAATGGCTTGATTATCAAAATTGTCACTTACGTCTCAATATCATAAATCCATGCGAGATCAGTACGTATCGTTTTATAATCAAAGATGGCGGACAGTCTAGTCCAATGGCTGAGATAACACTCATGAGATGTTCCACTGAAAAATTACACAACATGAAAGTATACAATGGGTACGCAATATTATCAAATTTTATAAGTAATCTACGACTTCAAAAGTGTATATAGTATCTGGGGCACTGTTGGCAATTACCAGTCAGAATAAGGTTTATAAAAAAAACACCTTTAGGCTTTACACCTAGCTTTCAAACATTCTGTATAATAATCTTAATCCTACATCAATAAACTTACACATTGAGCAAACCGTCATAAAACCGACGACCAAATACATTCTCTTCTTCAAGGTCCTATCAGCGGGGGCTTTAACAGCCATAATTCTCTCAACCCTGGCCCATAATGCTGAGACGTCTCCCCAGGACCTGTACAGCTTTGAAGCCAAGATCAAAGAAAAGATTGCTATAGTGTAGAAGATGGTACCTGCCAAACGCGCTGAGACGCTTCCTGGAAATTAATTGAAAAAATGTTTGTTGATGAATTGGATTTATTGCTCATCAGTCATTAGATACTTAGGCAGAGGTATTAATCAAATCAAATCAAAAGTAATTTATTCAAACTAGGCCGAGAATCAGCACTTTTCGAAAATCAAAATTACATAAGACAGTCCCTCAAACCGTCCGCCCTTCACCACTTCCTAGTGCTTTAGCTGGGAAAATGAAGTGGCGCAAGCTATCTGCTCAGTTACAAAAACCTGATGTTATACAATAGTCTGGAAAATAATTTACATTATGCAGCGAAAAACCTTAAATTATATTATTTGCCGTATCAGCTAGCTGCTATTTCAGCTAGCACATGTCAATATACCAGCAAAAAAACATCGAAAACTATAATCAAGCTGAAATAAAAACTAAAAACATAAACAGTATTATGTTGAGCAACGTAAAATGTTGTGCAGCGTGGACTTGTGTTGGTAATGAAAGATGATGTGGGTGACACACTTATTAGCCAACAATTTTTTCAAAAAAATATTCCAAGAATTTTGCTGGATAAAGCATGTTATACTTGGCACACTACGAGACAATTAAATTGGTATTTGAAAAATAGTTCACAGCAAGATATACAATTAAAAATATGAATCCTAAGGCGCAAACGAGCTACCGGCCACCGGTGTCCCAGCGACAAGCAGTTCACATGCTTTTTCATACGTTTTGTATGGATTCGTCTGACACAAGTGGCTGGTGGTGGCCACCCGCTGCACCAGTACTCTATAACGCAGCAAGATGCGACAGCCACTGGTGGTTGTGGCCGGTGGCTCTTTTGCGCCTAGCCTAATAGACAGAAGTCATAACAGCAATATTGTTAGAAAAATTCCCCAAAAGTGTCCCTCCCAATAAAATATCTTTGATTCTTTCCATCCTACTTTTTCTTAAAACTTAAAAATGGGGAACCACTTACTTTGCCCAGCAGTATCTATAGCCCAACCAGCAAGTGCCTTTATAACCTTCCAAATAGCTTGGATTTCCATGAAAATTAACACAATCAGTAAGAAAGTACTCCAGAAATAGCAAATGTATCTCTTCGATCCCAGCACACCGATCAGGCAAGACCACTTGAACACTTTCTCCATAACAGTTAGGAACTCCTAAAGGAAAAGAGGATTTTATTAAATTAAAAAGCCATGCTGTCTATTTAATTATTTTGTTGTAAGAAGTGCTAAAGTGAGAGGTTGCATCTAGATAACTATGATCGGGAAGGCATTCAGGAATTCTTTGATCCCGTGGAGGTGTCTAGAGCCCGTGGTAGCCAATTGCGATCTCAATCTGCCTAGCCTTATCCCAACTATGTTAGGGTCGGCTTCCTGTCTAACCTGATGCAGCTGAATACCAGTATTTTACATGAAGCGACTGCCGATCTGATCTCGACAACCCAGTTACTGTGTAACACAATACCCCTGAGTAAGACAGACTTTTTCGTTTGTTTAGGCTTTTGGGCTTGTGACTACCCGTAACGACTGTCAAAGATCTTCGAATGACATTCGGGACTAAAGGTTTAACGTGCTTTCCGAGGCGCGGAGGGGTCTTGCTAAGTAATGGATAGCCACCCATCCACGGACCGACCTCAGCAAGCGTAACTTATCCTAAGATATCAACCCGTGCGAGACTGTTATCATTTAGCCACGTGGCCCTCCTCCTCAGCAGAAATGGTTTCGTTTACCATCGAAGTTGAAACGGAATTTAAAAAAGAGAGTGAGCCTTACAATAGTCGCATCTGATGTGTAACATCTGAAATTTCACCTTGGTAATAAGCAACATTCAAGGGGCGGGGCCTTGTCAAGGTCGTTTCTGATAACCAACTCTAGCACAGCGCGCGCTCATTGGTCAAATCAAATAGCGCGCGCTTCCCCGGTTCAAATATAATCAAATCCGTGGAAGTGATTGCAGGAAAGCGGGAGGAAAGATGTTACACATAAAAAAAGAATGGTTGACACTTCCCGTGACCAAAAGGCTGGCTTTTTTACCTTAACCAGAGGCTAATCATTGCCATATAATGTAGCAATGCCGACAGCCTCTTGAGTACATTAGCAGTCGACAGCGATTCGGATGAATTTTTCGACGCCCTATTTAAGTTGTTATACATTAATTAGGTATAACTCACACTTACATCATGATTCGGCTGCTTAGGCAGAAGTAACTTATTATTCCGCAAAAGCTGACTGAAGTCCTTATTTGACATTTCACAAAGTATAAATTACAAATCACTTAGCGGAACTCATATCAATAAGTGTATTTCAATAGCGGTAAAAAGTTACCGTGTAAAAAAATTCTTGCTGATGGCAGATACCTTGTTTTTTCTATTTGCAAACGAATTATTAGTGTCAACCAGTCTTGGTTGAACTATAATACAGGATGTTTGTTTATTTGACACTTTGATTATTGTCGTAAAAAAAATACCTGTGGATAAATAAATAAAACAATATGAATTACTAAAATTCATATTGTTTTATCATTAATTTATAGCAGTGATAGCCTAGTGGTGTGACCGTTGGACTGCCAAGTCATAGGTGCCGTGTGCGAACCCAAGGCATGCACGTCTGACTTTTGGGATTCCTGTGCGTATTGTGTCACTTGCGATGCGTGCGTATTGTATAATCAAAACGGTGAAACATTGTGAGAAAACTGGCATGCTTGAGAGATATTTCTCGAGGGCATGTGAAACCAAGTCAAAGGCCCATCCATGGGCGGCTTGAAAACTCTGACACCAGGTTAGTCACTAACCAAAAGGAAAAGAGAAGATCATCCATTAATTGAAATATTATTGGATCGAAGTTGCGGTAGGAGTTGACTGGTAGAAAATCGTCACGTAAGGAAAAGCGTTATGCGTCTCCATGCGACTTTCTCTCTCAAAGTGTGAATTTAATTAGCGTTTTTAACACAGACCCTTCTAGAATAAGTTTTTAGAACTCCTTAAAACTTATACGTGGGTAAAACAGTCTATGCGCGCTAAAACTAATGCTCGTGTGAAACAGCTGTAATGCTCGCGAAGGAGGAGGCGGAACGCGTGTGGGAGAGGTAAATTTCGCGCCCTCACGCCCCTAGCCGCCGCGCCCTGAGCTTCGGGAATTCCTGGCCACTGTAGGCGCGGGCTTACGGATGGGGAGCAATGGGTAGCTCGCCGACCGATAAGGACCAGGCCCGGGTCGACAGCGCGTTGTGTTCCACGCGCGCCTCAAAGAGATGTCAGCACAACTGACGAAGTCCGCTAGGAACGATTCCTGTCAGGGACGCGGGAAAGTCCTAAAGGGATACCGTGGCCCCTGGCAACGTACAGGTAAATGAAGGAACACGGGTGGGTTTTAGTCAGTAAGAGTCTGACACCTTCTGTCGTCTGTCAGTCTGTCCCGCTCCGCCCAGAGCGGGAGAAGATATTTGATAATATACAACACAAAAAAAAAGTCTCGAGTTTCAAGTGTCAAAAGTTTTTGTTTGTATAATCATACCTGACGAGGCGGGGTCCCTGTACGTTCTTGTTATTTTTATAGGTAATCCTAATTATATTATATTATATCATAATATTTTGGGAGGAGAAACCTTGCTACCTTCCCACTACAAACAAAAGTCAGGTTTTAGTTAAATACAGGGACCTAATTATGCTAGTCCAGAATTCTTTGCAAAACAACACGCGATCCGATCGTCCGATTCATTGTTATCAATCATGAGAGATCGGACAAACCTATAATAACAGTTGTGTGGCGTGCGAGCCAAATATTCTGTGGAATATATGAATATATTTTTATTTTTAACTGATAACATAAAATCACGAAGGGCTAGGCAGAGCTGTACCTATAGTACATCCACATTTCGCCAGTTATGTATAAGTCCCATGTAATAGGGGGCGAGCCTATTGCCTTCAATCAAGCACAAATCCAGACTCGGGGCTGCTACTGATTTGCTATTCCGGAGAGCAAAACCCAATAACACTTAGCGTGACTTGGGAATTGAATCCAGGACCTCATGCTCAACAGTAGTGCTTGCGACCACTAACGAGCATTTTAAAATGAATGATTATACGTGTACTAAGAAATTAAACGACTGGAATTCATAAAATAATTGTTTGAGATACTGAGAAAATGAGTAAACATTTTAATAAAATAGACCCAAAAAAATCTGCCTAGCCTTTTCCCAACGATGTTGGGGTCGGCTTCCAGTCTAACCGGATGCAGCTGTGTACCAGTATTTTACATGACCGACTGCATATCTAACCTCCACAACCCAGTTACTGGGTAATACAATAACCCTTGGTAAGACTGGCCGTCAGATTGAACGTGCTTTCCAAGGCACGGAGGAGACTCGGTATGTAAAGTTGGTCACCCATCCACGGACCAACCCCGGCAAGCTTAGCTTAACCTGATGGATCGACCTGTGCGGCTGTTATTACTTTAGTCACGAGCTCCTCATAAAAATAGACCCAGCAAATAATAGATTTTATGAGACCTGATACACTTACGGAGGACGGTATAGGGGGCCTATCACCACCTTTAAAGCAGTATTGTTTTAATATTACGTTAATGTGGGAAAGAGATGAAGCTCGACAGGACGTATAGCTCCATCTCTTTCCCCCACTGAAGTAAGATTGAAATGATACTGCTTTAGAGGTGGTGGTAGGCCCCCTGGTGTACAGCGCGTCAAACAAAACGAAAATCTATTCGTTTTCATCCAAAGAGTTGCGAAACTGAGCAGGACACTTTTGTCGGATCATAAGCTGCCTAGCCTTTCCCCCATTATATTGAGGTCAACTTTCAGTCTAACCGGTTGCAACTAAATACCAGTATTTTACATGCACGACTGCTATCGGACCTCCATAACCCAGTTACTGGGTAAAACGATACCCCTTGGTAAGACAGGCTGTCAGAGTTTCAGGCTTCTAACTATCCGTAATGACTGTCAAAGATCTATGAATGACAGCCGAGATCAACGGCAGGGTGTTGTCGGATGTCAGATGTTTAATGCATAATGGTATCATGGCCGGCCCTGGCCAGATCACGTCAATGTATAGAATATATTAGATTACATAAGATTATCCCATTCTAGCTAAAGAACAAAAGGTAAAATTAAGGAAACTGAAGTATTTACCCACGAAATACTGGTAAAAAAATAACAGCCAGTAACTAATAACTGCCTTTAAGAAATCTTCATTAAATTAGTCCTAAATCTCGAGATGGCACAGGAAGCTCTTTTCAACCTAAAATTTCAAAGCAGGCAGGTAATAAAACCTAAGAAGCGTATGTTTTTGACTGTAGTTTTAATTTTAAAAGCACATAAATTCACATAACGAGCTAACTTGTTTCAGACTGCGCTGAGTTAAAATGACTGTTATATTCTTAGCAACATTTTTCTTCCGTTTCCTTGTTAGCATTTTCAAGAACAAAAGTGGTACAATAATCTTGGAAGGATGATCCTATTTTCTTGATGAATTGTTTTTGTTTTTGCTCGATAATTATCCTTTGTTGGTTGGTACTTTTTCTTGGATCTTCTGACATTGGTAAGCAGTTTTTTTGGTGATTTAAATGATTTAGTACTTACTTAATTATGGATGCATGAGAAAAGGGTGTAAAGTTCACTCATCCAAAGGGAGGATCCTTCGACCAGACGGGTGTCGTGTCTAGGAGGCAACTACCTGACGATTGATGTCGGGACGTTGTATATATACTCGTCACGCGGTAAACTGTATGCGCGATGCTGGCTTTTGCGTGACGTCAATGTGATGCGTTGTTCGCATGTGGCGTTGTAGATAGCCACATAATTATTTAATTTATCCACACCATGGTATCTTATTCTTAGATTTATAATAATTTAATGTCGAACAATAAACTTTTAAAGCAAACTTGGAAATCTTTATTTAAACATAGTCTCATTATGGTAATGTCGTATCTCGTTTCTATATAACCGCGTTGTTCTCTTTAACTACGGATTTAATTGCGGTTTTTACCATAATTCAAAACGTGCTGATTCTCAGCCTAGTTTGAATAAATTACTTATTCAAACTAGGCTGAGAATCAGCACTTTTCGAACGTCAAAATTACATAAGACAGTCAACCAAAACACTCATCCTTCACCACTTCCTAGTGCGTTAGCTGGAAAGAAGAAGTGGCGCAACCAACTCCCCACCGGCACAGCTGTCATTTCAGTCAGAAAAAAAAAAAAAGAGAATTTATTCCAATAAGTTTATGTGTATAATACAATAATATTAAACCTTGTTCTAATACAGAAACCTCGATATTTGGTTAAGTTGTAAAAACCGTTGGAAGCAGGGGAAGGTCGCTAGTACTAAACGTGCGACAATCTAAGAAGCCCGATTTGACACCTATCAAAATATTTTGAGTAGTGACGGGAAAAAAAATCGGTTGCTTTAATAACCGATTCTTGAGACATATCGATTTATCATACTGAGTTTGTAATCGATAATTTACCTACATTGCTTAAAACTGATTCTCGAGGCATATCTTTTTATTACACGTCATCATCATGATCACGACGTGTAAATAAATAAATTCACATTTGTAAAAAAATATTCACTTTCGTCACTTCGGATGATCAAGAAAAATTATATATCATCAGTTGAACTGTCTTCGTCGGTTACCATTATAATAAATTTATTTTCCATCATACTTGCAGAATGTAGGTACATCTCTTCTAAAGTCTTCCGTTATAATTTTCTTTCGATCGATTTTGTTTTTATATGTTTAAACATTTAATAAAACTAAGTATACTAGTAATTATACGTTTTTCTCTTTTCTTAATGTAATGTTTGTAAAAGTACCTATCGATTTTTCAGTATATCGATTTATTCAGTCAAAAAACGACTTAAAACGGTCACAACATTACAGCAACGAACCCAAAGGCATGACATTGTAATAACGTTCGGTCGGAATATGAATCAACGAATAATTCGTGTTTTTGACTGCGTTTTTCCAATATAAACTTGGTGCTTACGAATGATACTCATTGTTATAGTGTATGGATAACATAGCGATTCATTAGGATAATGAATTTGATATTTCGATTTCTTACGTACTTAGACGTTCATACAAAGTTATCGCGGCATGTATAATGAGAAATTTCAAATCGGGCTTGTCGTCGGTTTTATCGAAATCGTTCGTTGTAATGAATGGTCAAAAGTCAACAACTTTTTTTTTCTTCTGTCGTTCTTGTTAAAAAGTATTTGACTAGAGCTCTGAGAATTTCTACTAGGTAAAAGATAAATGCAAGGCCAAGTTCCTGTCCCTGAAACTCTTGGAAGTCGTGGCCTTAATATCCGAACCTTCTTCTTAGAAATTCCTGTTTTATATTTAATGGCTCAAAATAAGGACAGCAATAAAAATAAAAAAATCTGGAATATATTAATAACAAAAAAATATCTAATTGAAATTGCAATTTATTTGCGAAATTAAATACAAGAATTTTTGATTATTGTTTAATAAAATCTTGCAAATATTACAGAGCTTTCATACTGGCAAGCTTCTAGTTCCCAAAAATATTATATCTATGGAAAATGTTAAAAATAAATTCCAACGAAAGCACTAAACACCTTTGGAGCGCAGCGAAACTTTGCTGCTTTGGTAAACTTACGTTTACAATATGATCATTTTATTTCATTGTACAATTCTGTCTGATTAACATCGATTTGGACTGTTGCCTTAATCGTAAAAATATACTGCAGTGCATCATTCAACGTAGCAGAAAAATATTTATCGGAAATCAGCATTTCAAATCAGTAACAAGATTTTGAACACAGAAAACTAATGGATAATTAGTTTTCTGTGTCGATGTTAATCAGACAGAATTGTTAATACTTCTCATTTATCCTCCGTCTTTTGTAGAAGTGCAGTAGTTCTGTCGTTCGCCGAGTCTTGATTACGTACAATTCGTCCCCGTGTCGGCCGGGGCACCACTATTAACCTAATTTTCTGAATCTCTGGACGAGAGCTCTCAATATGGTGGCAATTTTACTCGCTCGAAAGCTTACGAATTAATTTGAATCAGTTTAAAAGCTTTCCGATGCGATTTTGCTTGTGGAAGTCAATTTGGATGAATTTTTAATTCACTGCGGATGAAGTATTCAGGCTCTCACAGACTGGGCACGCCACAATTGCGGCGATAAGTCCCCTCTTTGAGGAGTGGCTTGAGAGGCGCCATGGCGTCCTCACCTTCCACCTGACGCAGGTCCTCACCGGACACGGCTGTTTCGGGAGGTTCCTGTTCCGAATAAGGCGGGAGGAAACGCCCGGGTGTCACCACTGTGTGGATCGCCCGGAGGACACGGTGGAGCATACAGTGGAGGTCTGCCCGGCTTGGGCGGGGCACCGCCGTGTTCTCACGGAGGCGATCGGCGGCGGCGATCTCTCGCGTCCGGCCCTGGTTCAGGCCATGGTTCGGAGCGACAGTGCGTGGGAGGCCGTCACCTCCTTCTGCGAAGCAGTTATGTTCGCGAAGGAGGAGGCGGAGTGCGCGAGGGAGATGCAAGCTCCACGCCCTCGCGGCCCTAGTCACCGCAGGAGACGCCCCGGGCGTCGGGAGTCGAGAGCCGACTTCCGGCCACCGTAGGCGCGGGCTTGCGGACGGTAAGCAATGGGCAGCTCGCCGCCCGATAAGGACCAGGCCCGTGTCGACGGCTCGTTGTGTTCCACGCGCGCCTCAAAGAGATTTCAGCACCAACCGACGGGGTCGAAAGACCAATGCCTGCTGGGGTTGCGGGTTTGTCCGAAAGGGATATCGCGGCCCCGGCACACAGGCAACGGAAGGAACACGGGTGGGTTTTAGTCAGTAAAAGTCTGACACACCCTCTCGCTCTGCCCAGAGCGGGAGAAGTCATTTGAAGATTTCCGATCCTGAAAAAAAAAAAAAAAAAAAAAAAGAAGGCTCTCACAGACATGCGATACGACGACGCGACTCTAGTTGAGCAATTTCTGTGAAACTTCATGGAAATCGTTCTACTAGAATTGCGTCGCACCATCGAGTCGCGCCTATCTGTATATCAGGGACCCTTTAACGGTTTCGTCACGTCATATAGCTTAGAAAGTTTTTTTTTGTGTTATTGTTGAGGTAAATTTTTCATAGCGAGGTAAGTAGATTATTTTCCAATCTCAAGTATCCTTATTCTGCCGCTATTAAAATTAGTTGCAAGGGTCAAGCAGCTGCTAGTTATTATTTTATCCATCCCCAAACTCATTGCAAATCAGAATCCCTGCAAATCAGCACACCAGAAAGTGATTTGCGTGCCCCATTAAATTAACCCTACCGACCGAGTATGAAATTGACCTTTTCGCTACCCATACTTGGCTCCCCGATTTTTATGTTACAACTTTATTTCCCGTACATTCATGTCAGATCCAAATAATAAAAGGCCAACTAACAGGTATACGAAATTAAGTTGAGAAAACGAAAACATTGGCCAAAGGATTCCTACCCAAACATTGTTTCATTACAAGCCCCACCTTTTGAAAGTTTGAACCAACAACTATAAACGTCGAGTGGATTTGATAGTACAGTCGAGCAAAGTTACAAGTATACAGGCAGCTCATTTGCAAAGTTGCAAGTACAGACAATATCGTGAGTGTACTGAGTAGTCAAGTTTTTTACATAATTTAAGCCAGGTAAACAGGTTAGATATTAAACACACGAAAAGAAGAAGAAGCCCCGATGCAAGTTTCTTGCTTGTGGCATATAATAAAATTGAAGCAAACAACTACTTGCATTATCTAAACACTGTTTAGACGATGCAACTTCTATGGTTGCTTCAACTTATGGTATACCACAGCCAATTAAATCACACAGTGTAAATCACCGGGGTAATAGCGTATCACGCATATAATGGCAATCGATTGCAATGCCTCTCATTTTGACAGTTCTGCCACGTTAATTGCGTTATTTCCATTGTTGAGAATTTTTCAAACTTATGAAGCGACGGATAACGAATTTCCTTCAAAACCCTCGGATTTGGAATGAAAGTGTGCTACTTAATAAGGATGCAAGCTAACATACACAATATTAATGAAAATTGGCAGTGTAGAAATGAATATTTTCGCCTGTATGTATACCTAATTCTTATTTTGACAGTACTCTGAAACTGACACTTGTAAAAGCGTTATTTTCCTCGCAAGCGGTATTCACATGTAGGTACCGTGTCTGGCCTTAACTTCCGCGCTTAAAGTTGGGACATGTTCGGATGAACGGGATTAGTGGGAGGTGTGTAGCTACTTGTGTGCTGAGCTGGACTGTTGAGAAAAGTTGTTGATGTATTGTAAGATGTATACGGCCCGGTCTATATAAGGTCGGACCCTTTTTTAAAAGCTGGTTATGCCAGTTGCCGTGCTGGATAGATATGTGCTGTGTTGTGGTGCTGTGTAATTGTGTCTAGTCAATAATTAGGTCACTTGTAGTCCTTTTTTCGAGTGTTGTTTATTATTTGGCTCAACTACTTAAAAAGTTAAACACTTACGAGAAGATCATAAAACCGCCAAAGACCCAAATACCTAGTTATTTTTTCAATCAAGGAATGTGCACAAAAAAGTGGTGAAAATACCTCATAATTTATACATTTATGCAGTTAAGATTCTACGTCATTTTATTCAAAATTTATTTTTATTTTTCATTTCTAGGCCATGGCCAACTAACTCAAACTAAAAACTCAACTCTCTCCCAATGCAATGCCACAATAATTTATAAATTGTTATCATCAAACTTTGTATCACTGCTGGCCTTAACTAAATTATATACGCCGTCCTCATCCAGACCGTGGCCTTAGTAATGGACTTGCCCTTATAATGAAACACGATAAAACTTTGAGGATTAATTTGTTTCCTCCAACTTTTACGTCACCCAACCTTCGTAGTAAACAATGTATCCTGGGCGTTAGTATGAAACATTAGCATCTGCCTAGCCTTTTCCCAACTATTTTTGACGTCGGCTTCTAGTCTAACCGGATGCCTCTCTGACCTACACAATCCAGTTACTGGATAACATGATGCTCCTTGGTAACCGGTAGTCAGACTTTCGAGCTACTACCCGCCTGGACTAGCCTTGCAACTATCAAAGATTCACGAATGACACCCGGGACCAACGGCTTTACGGGCTTCCCAACCGGTCACCAATCCACGGACCGCCCATAGCAAGCGTAGCTGAACTTGATCGATCGACCCGTGCAAGCCACGAGCCCTTCGAGTTAATATGACACATCGAGCTTTAGCAATCAATCAGCTCAGCCTATCACAGTCCACTGCTGGACAGAGGCCTCTCTTAGGCTGCGCCACAACAACTTGCCCTCCGCCTTTCGCATCCAGTCTGTCCCAGATACTTTTTGAAGGTCTTTAGTCCATATAGGTGGGGGCGTCCCACACCACGCTTGCCGATACGTGGTCTCCATTCGAGGACTCGTCTGCTCCAGAAAAAGTTAACACTCCATAGCCGAACAATTTCCTAAAGCCGATGTACCATATTTACCGCCGGATATTTATGGAAGAGGTGCGAACGTGATGTTGTTATAAGAGAATCTCTAATGAATTTAATTACGAAGGTTTTATTGTTATAAATATTTTATGGAAGGTGCGTCATGTCGGATGCATTGTGGATTCCTCTCATTGTTTCTACTTTGGGATTGTTTCGCTGTTGTGACAATGTATGTTTATGAGCGGAGTTGCACGCTTATCGTTCGTTTCGTTTTGACAAAAGAAATCATTCTCCACGAGCTCCTTTGGAAGAAAAGTATTAATTCGTTGTTTTGTTGTCAATTTGTATTATTTTAAATAATGGTAGATAGGTATCTTCTCTAACAATTACTAGAGATAATAATTATTACAGTGTCTAATTATTTTTGTGATGAAACTGCCAATCTGCGAGTACCTTTCTTTAGATGTTATTATAAGAGTTTAAAAACAATCGAACACACTTTAATTCGAAAATAACGTTTATTTCTACTTATCATTTATTTTATGCATCCACAAAAATATGTAATTGATCATCTTTTGAGAATTAAATTAGTTCTATACACTTAACTAGACTCTATAGTACTTAAGTAGAATATGTAAAATCATTGCTATTACTATAAATTCACAGAATTTGTTTTAAAAACAATCTTATAGTAGACATTTTCTTAAGTAATCCGCAAATGGCCTTTAGTTTTTTTTTTTTAAACTTTGCCCCACACTAAGAATTTCTTCTTGTATCGTGGGTGCGTTTACAAACATAGAATCTCGCATACACTAACACCCAGACCCGGAACAACTACTTGCAGTTCATACAAATATTTGTTCCGTGCGGGGATCGAACCCGCGACACGTTGCGCAGCAGTCGATCGCTCAGCCACTGCGCCAACCGTGTCGTCAGATTCAGAAAGACTTGGAATTTGTAGAAAGTAATTTCTGTTCTAATAATCGAGAATTACGATTTCGACTCACGGTTTGACAATCGGAAATAAAATGTACGATCTATGTTTCGAACGGAATACATGAGATAAAAGAGAGTCTCAAGATTTATGGTCTAAGGGTGTTCAGAACCTGCTGGGGTTGCGGGTTTGTCTGAAAGGGATATCGCGGCCCCGGCACACAGACAACGGAAGGAACACGGGTGGGTTTTAGTCAGTAAAAGTCTGACACACCCTCTCGCTCTGCCCAGAGCGGGAGAAGTCATTTGATGATTTCCCATCCAAAAAAAAAAAAAAAAAAAAAAAGGGTGTTCAGAATCCAATATTTTTATTGTCAGATAAATACTCGTATTACAGATTATAATAAAACACACTATGCAAAAATAAAAGGACGTTAAATAAAAGAAAAATAAAAAAACAGAATGTTAGCAATGGTTCATCATCATCATATGTTTGTTACTTAATCACGCAAAAACGGCAGAACGGATTTGAATTATATTTGGTACACAGATGGTTTCGATCCTGGATTAATATATAGGATACTTTTTATCCCGTTAGTACGCCCGTGGAATAATTTCCGACCTCCACGCGGGTAAAGCCGCGGGCAAAAGCTAGTAAAATATTACTTATAGTACATACACACGGCTACACATCAAGCTATACATTTCCAATATAAGCTGGCCTCGCATTGTACGGAAATCCTATATAATGCGAGACCAGCATAAACTGGAAATGTATAGCTTGCTGTGTAGCCAGCCGTGTGTACTTGTGCGTAAAAAAATCTTGAATGATCCCAAAAATCCTAATATATTTTTCCAGCTACTTGTAAATTGAACACAGCTTTGCTTTAGCGATTCGCTTAATTAATAAGTTAATTCACTGAGAAT
The DNA here is from genome assembly GCA_947364205.1 of Agrochola lota. Lineage (NCBI taxonomy): Eukaryota > Metazoa > Arthropoda > Insecta > Lepidoptera > Noctuidae > Agrochola > Agrochola lota. The sequence goes on along the minus strand of OX376221.1, from coordinate 16,836,905 downwards.
CGATGTGTTCATTAACTTAGAGTGGTATACCAAACCAATTTATAATTTTGTACCTACTTGATTAGCTTTAATCTTTTACAAAGAAAATCTAGTGTAAGAATTTTGATAACAAAATACACAAAATTCGATGTAGTACCTACCGCATGTAATGTAAGACATTCATGATCGTCGTAAAACAATGTATAAGTCATTGCAATTTAACTCTTATCTGCGTATGGTAGGTTACATATAAATTTGAATGAGTGCCGAGAGTTTGATCAAATTTACGGCAATAATAATTATAATGACCGCCGAGTGTTTTATCAAATTCACGGCAAAAATGATTCAAATTCATACTATATTACAATGCGGTAAAAGTTATGTCGTAAGAAATGAAATGAAATGAAATGAAATTGTTTATTCTGTAAATAGGATATAGGAATCACTTTTACACGTCATATTAAAAATATATTAAATTTTGCCAGATGAGTTCGGCGTTTCCTATCCGACTACTCTGAGAAGAAAGGCCGAAACAAACTCAGAGGTCACAGTCTCTTTTAAAGTCCAGACATAATCTTGGTCAAGCCATATGAGGACCATGTAGATTAATGTCTGAAATGGTCTTTTGATAAAAGAACCACACAGATTTGAGTGGACCTATCCAGTCAGTGCAAGCATTTGTCAGTAATCGTGGAGCTCAACTCAGAACATACACAAGGACTACGTCATTCAAACATGACCGCGAATCCGTAGGGTAGTTTGACATTGTTCAGAATAAGAACGTCAACAGATCCGGTGTTACGATATTAATTCTTCCATTTCATAATCAATATTTTAGTTCACTAGTTAGCCACATTTCTTAATTTCGTAAGTACAGTAATATTGCCAAATTAATTAAAAATATTTGACATGACGTATAAAACTCACTCTAAATGAGTCCCTAGATATATTTAACTGCTTTTCTCGTATATCGCTTCAATCGACTTCACAATGAAATATTGGCAACAAAACAAAGCTATTCGAAAAAATATTATTTAATACTGAAGAGTATCTTTGTTTTTCTTAACACGCTGTAGATGTTTCTTTTTATGAATTTATCAAACACTGACCGTCAATCATTGCAGGAATATATGATAGTTTAATCATCTAGTCGCAGGCAATTGTATTCGTCATTTTGAACTGGGTGATATAGGTAAGGTTAGGTTAGAACCGTGACCAATCACGCGAGAGCCGAGCGACCGAAGCGAGCGGTGATGCGGCAGCGGCGGGCGAGCGCTACTTCCAAGTGGCTCACAGAAATTTTGTTCATGTTTATTAAAATGATAATATGTAATTATAAATGTATTATTATTTTAAAATACTGTTATACAATTTTATAGCCGTTTTCATCAAATTTAAAGTGCTATTAAATAAATCCCATATTAAGAGATATTAAGGTAAGGATATATACGTAGGAGGAGTTTCTTTAAGAAAACATGGGACTGAATTGTAATCACAAGATGCAGTTATAAATAATGAACTTGGATTTATAGATCACAGTGATAATAATGAAAATCTTCTGTGAAGCAATTTTTACAAATATTCTAACTGGAATAGATGCAACGTAAATTATAAATTAACAAGACTATAACTTTATGCTTCTCGTATTATTTTCATACGAACATTAATAAAGCCTTAGGGCCGAGTCACACCGGAATGGCAGCGGCCGGCAGCAACGCGGCGAGCACTTTAAGTGTGAAATAATTTTAAACTTTATCTACATACTTAAAAGACCAGTATCGCTTGAAAAGCTTGAAGAGGCCGCGAGGCCGCCCGCGGTGACGCGAGCGGCCGCGCGCCACGCGCATCTTATCGGTGGTTCTGCCCGCGGCTGCCAGCGGCGACGCCAGGCCGCTCGCGGCACCGCGGGCGGCTGCGCGCTCATAGTAAACTAGTACACTGAGCGCACCATTAAACTAGCCAAGAGGAGACTAGGCGCGTGGGGTTTGGAGGTCACGCGAGGCCGCCAGCGGCTACCGGCCGTTACCGGCCGCTGCCATTCCGGTGTGACTCGGCCCTTAGTATCTTTGCATTCGTATTCTGTGTGCTTTTAATCATGCACAGACAAGCTATTGTTTTCTTAATTAAAATCGTAGCGGGTTCACGGAAGAATTATTGTCTCTTGTTTAAAACGTGAGTTGTATTCAAGATAATCTTCGTTTGTTTATACGTATTTCTAATGAGAATTAGAAAAGTTTACAAACGAAGTGACTTTTTCAAATCATAATTATGTAATTTCTCGGTTTATATTGCACATTACTGACATCGGTGAAGTAAACAACATCATGAGGAAATCGTTTTCTGACTTAAGTATAAGTCCAAGTTAATTAAGTCGGAAATCGCCAACCCGTCTTGAGCAAGCGTGGTGATCAATGCTCGTACCTTCTCTGTATGAGAAGACGCCTTAAAAGCTCGTGCAGACAAGCGCAACGCGACACCGGTAATTATTCTATTGTGAAGTCTTCTTAGAAATTGTTTTGTTACAATAGCGTTGCACCAGTCTCCACGACGTTTAACCCCGCAGTGGGACACTAAAAGGTTGTTTTTTTTTTTTTGAGCGTAATCAGTGCAGAACACAGTAGTTTTGCAATATCATGGTTTATTTTTACGATTATCTTACGTAAATATTCTCTGTAGCAGCCCGGAGGTTGGATTTGGGCCCCGGTTGATGGCAGGAGGCTCGCCCCCTATTACATGGGACTTAAACATAACTGGCGAAATGTGGGGGTTACTAAGTAGCAACTCTGCCTAACCTTTCGGGGATTACAGGAGTAATGTTGTTATGTAAGTGTACTTAACAGATTTTCAGAATTATCAACCCTAAAGTCAGACCAAAAAGGTTCTTATAAAATCCAGCCTGTACTCAAGGGTTCGCAAGAACTCTTAGCCATTTAGGATAAAGAATTTTTATTTACAGACTAACTTCACGTCTTCAAATTGAGGCAAAACGTTCTGTTTTATGACATTCCTGTGTAATACGAGAATTCTTTTAGCGTTCCCCGATTATTTAAGAGTTGAGTACGCGACGAAGAAAAACCGTTTTGTTTTATTAAAATTATGCCTAACGTGAAAATGCTTTTAGCATTTTTACTTGCAAATTTATATGTTGTATCAAAAATACATTTTGTGACAATATCTTTGAATTGTAAAGTGAGGGCAAAAGACATCCGGGGTGTAACTCCGCTGCCGCGAGAAATCACGGTACAGCGGACAGAGCTCCGGCGGGATCTCATGGCGGCATGGAGTGTGCGATTGTCGCAACCCAGCGCTGGGCACGCCACAATTGCCATGGTTCGGAGCGAGAGTGCATGGGAGGCCGTCACCTCCTTCTGCGAAGCAGTTATGTTCGCGAAGGAGGAGGCGGAGCGCGCGAGGGAGATGCAAGCTGCACGCCCTCGCGGCCCTAGTCGCCGCAGGAGACGCCCCGGGCGTCGGGAGTCGAGAGCCGACTTCCGGCCACCGTAGGCGCGGGCTTGCGAACGGTGAGCAATGGGCATCTCGCCGTCCGATAAGGACCAGGCCCGTGTCGACGGCGCGTTGTGTTCCATGCGCGCCTCAAAGAGATGTCAGCACCAACCGACGGGGTCGAAAGACCAATGCCTGCTGGGGTTGCGGGTTTGTCCGAAAGGGATAACGCGGCCCCGGCACACAGGCAACGGAAGGAACACGGGTGGGTTTTAGTCAGTAAAAGTCTGACACACCCTCTCGCTCTGCCCAGAGCGGGAGAAGTCATTTAATGATTTCCCATCCTGAAAATTTGAAAATGGAATATCTAGTCATTGCGACTTTGGCATTTTGTGAAGAACCTACACAAATGTTAAACACACATCGTAAAATCATGGCGCGCTATAGTCTACAAGAAGAGAATATTGCAGAGGAAGTGGCGAATCTATCGCCAGAAGACTGAGAAAAGTAATACAAAATGTGCGTCAAATAGAAATGTGCGTCAATTCTGGCGGCAGCCACGTAATAGATATTATTGTAAGTCCGAATAAACAATATAACAATAACCAGAACGATTCTTATTAAGAAAAAAAATATAGCCTTAGGAAATCAGTGATCACTTATGCGCCACCTAAAAGTACATAACATTTACATAATTATATCTAAGTGTTCGTGACGTTATGTTAATCAACATGTGAATTGCATGGGTAGAATACCTTTGTAGTTTACGGTATCGGTGGTACCAACATTGGTAGAATTTACAAGGAGGCAACGTAAAGTGAGAACAAGCAATTACTTCAAGACTAAGGCCCCTCGCCCACGGCGACTTTTTGTAGCGATGTTGTCGCGCGTTTTGTAAAAGCGCTTCTGCATCGCTACTATCGCGCGATATTCGCGTTTGCAACGTGCGATAGAAACGATGCAAACGCGCGGCCGTTTCTGACGACATCGGGGGAACGAAGGGTGGAGAACGGAGGGTGGGGTGCTGGGGAATGTGCCCTGAAGCGCGACAGCATCGTGATAGCGATACAGAATCTGGGCGAAGGTACACAGCCAGCGACAGCATCGCGGCTCTATCGATACACATGCGCTACTGCATCGTTACAAAAAGTCGCCGTGGGCGAGGCCTCTAATAACTTATCTATACATAAGCCCAGGTTTGTGTCTTACGTAGGTAAATTCAATCAACATAGTTTGCATAACGAACGAAACTATACTAACACTGACTCTTTGTCTGCTTTTGTTAAAAGACAACATCAATTTATTCTACACGGCAAGACCCAAGACCGAGTTTTGTCGACGGAAGAATAGACAAAATAACAGATAATCTGTAATTTTGTCTATTCTTCCGTCGATAAAACTCGTTTCTATTGTTCATGCGTGCTGAGGCAGTCGTGGTCATAAAACATGCGAATAGGACGGCAAATATTTAGTACGGGAAGGAGTCTCGTGTTGACTCGCTCTTTCGTTTTATGACCGCAAGTAATAAGAACGTTGACTTTTAGCACAGGTAGTCCTCCTAAGGCACGGTAATTTTTTTTTAAAACACCAGTCTTCAGGATAAAGAGGGAATTTCCCATTTTTCAATATCAGACAACAAAATAATCCCCAATTTTATTAAGATTCATGTGAGTCACAGAAATCATAGCCCTTAAATACGATAAGCGAACTCGATCCAAAATATTGAAATGAAAACGTTGATATTATTCCGATGGCAGATCCAGAAATTTGCAATCGTAACATTATGCAAATTACACGGAATTACGTGGAAACACACGGTGTGGGATATCGACATTGCTTGCTTAGAAACTGATTCGTTGAGCTCCTTAAGTTCTGAGTTGAGCTACACGATTACTGACAATTGCTTGCACTGACGGGTCAGGCCCATTTAAATCTGCGTGGTCCGCAAAAGACCATCTCAGACATAAATCTGCATGATCTATGGCCTGACCAAGATTATATCTGGACTTTAAAAGAGACAGTGACCTCGGAGTTTGTTTCGGTCTTTCTTCTCAAAGTAATCGGATAGAAAACAGCGAACTCATATAGTTTTGAAACATAAATAATTTTAAACGTGTAAAAAGTTTTTTATTTCCTAATTTACCAAAAAAAACGGGAGGAATGAAGAATGTGTTAAATACTAAACTCCCTACTCTACTGTAGGATAATATGATAGACTCAGCTAACCATTGGTTCATAGATATTTATTATCTAAGTTGATCAACCACCCAATATGCATGAAGAAACTTTGAACTTTGTACAGGAAAAAACAAACCAAAATAAAATACATAAAAACTCACGACCATTTATTTTTCCGTATATTTTCGGTTCTTGATATCTAAGCAGTTACCTAGAACCTGGAAGAACGTCAACGAAATGGAAACTGATTTAATAATGAATTGCCAAGCAATGTTCGTCTTGATTAATTTTGGTTCATGATACAAAAATTACAGCTGAATAAAATGATGCAATCTAACATTGTAACTGAAAAGTGTCTCGATCTTATCAATAAAGGTGTAACAGAACCTAAGGAGCCGTTTTTTGAACGAACATTATCATAACATTAATGTGACAAAATGTGAAGTGCGCGTAAACTGCTGTGAAGAAGTCCCGTTGACGTTGTGCGGAGGACAATATTTTCCATGCAAAAACTGTCAGACGCCAATATTATTCCGAAAGATTATCAGTGTTTGGTAAAATCAGCCATAAATGAGACGAATCTGTATATTTTAAATCTTTCTATAAAATATTAATTAAGTCTTCTCAAACACAGCTTACACCTTAATAAATAGTAAATTCCCTAAAACTTCATTACTTTCAAGAGCACTATTTAATATCTTTATCATAACTTGCGTAGAATTTTGCCCTCCTTAATGTCCAATGACGGGGGGTTTACTTCAATATTTTGCACCTTATTAAACTTTGTACTAAACGCATCAAAAGTAATTGAAGGTATCTAGGCCGGAGCTATCCGCGGTAACGATACTAAAACGAATATTTAAAGTCAAGAAAACCTTTTCTTAAAGAATTATCTAATATGAGCTATTTATGCTTTCGTTCTATTGCAGACATATGTAAACTTCACATACAAACAAAATGGCTTCAAGTACACGTTTAGAAAATTCGACGATGAGTATTCTTTGTAACCCTTTGCGTCAGTTCTTCATCACAAAAACGTTAGAATCGATAATCGACTACAAGACAGCCCAACTAATTTTGGAGGTGGGCCATAACTTTGATTCCGTGGCCGTAGGCGGGCCATCTAGTACATAAAACTTGGGCAGCCTTGATCTTAAAGTATTTTTATAGGCAGTACTGGCCAAGTAAGTCCCAGGGGTACTTCTGGCTAGACCTACTTCTAGTAGTGAAACCGATGTAGGTCCTCTTCAAAACGGACCTACTGTCTGATTCTGTATAAATCACATCATGAAATCTTAGGTGAAGTGAGCTGTCAATAGTAATCCCTAGCATTAGATGGAATGATAGCTGACGGAACCTTAATTTTTAACTTTTATTTTTTACGAAAATATGCCGGCCGGTATTGAAATCTTGCTGTGTTTTCACCTGATGTCTAGCATCTAGGATTGACATTCTTGACAGCTCACTTCACCTAAATTATTTACTTTTATTTTTTACGAATGGACCGGCTGGTATTGAATACCTGATGTCTTTCCACCTGATGCCTAGCATCTAGGATTGACACTCTTGACAGCTCACTTCACCTATGATTTGTCGGTGAAATTTTCACGAATAGACCGGCTGGTATTGAAAACTTGCTGTCTTTCCACCTGATGCCTAGCATCTAGGATTGACACTTGGCATGGCATAAAAAAAGAAAAATCATTGTTTACCTGTCCGAAACTTGAGTTAACACTCGACCTTGACCGTCACCGTCTATGACCGTAGAACAACCGGCCGCGGCCTTCGAGAGACCGTACAAAATGCTGAACTTTGTCAACATCCTGTCCAGTTCCTTTAAGTAGAGCCATGAAAAAAACTTTAAAATCTTTTTCTTTTTAGCGTCCTGTGACCGAAGCGCAAAATATGGAACCTCTACCCATGCCTTTATCTTCATTTGTAAATACCTATGTCAGTCGATGTACGTTTTCTTTACAAATAAGGTGATATCAATTAATTATAAATGAAGAAGGCTTGAACAAGAACTCGAAATACACAATTCTGTTATTTTTTAATGATAGAACCTGTTCGACCGAATTCTGCTCGGTTGAAAATAAATAAACATAATATGTTTATTTATTTTCAACCGGTATACCTGGACGATATTATCGTCCAGGTATACCAACGTTGCATCACATTCCTGAAGCTGTGAAAATAAAGAAAACGAATTTTCCCAGATATGAGACCTCGCTAGATCAATTTTTCACCCTCATATACCTACATTGCAAATTTCATCGAAATTGTTGGAGCCGTTTTCGAGAACGTGATTACAAATATATATATATATATATATACAAATATATATATTTTTTAATAGTATAGGGTTATCACCCATCTTTTTATCCAAGTTACCTATTATGTCTTCAAAACCTTTGAGTTTTTGTAGGGACTCGTGGCTAAATAATAACAGCCGCACGGATCGATCGAAGGTTAAGCTACGCTTGCCACGGCCTGTTTATGGACGAATAACCATACACCATATATCAAGACCCCTCCATGCCTCAAAACGCACGTTAAACCGTTGGTCTCGGCTGTCATTCGTAGATCTTTGACAGTCGTTACAGGTAGTCAGAAGCCCAAAAGTCTGACAACCGGTTTTACCACGGGGTATCGGGTTACCCAGTAACTGGGTTGTGAAGGTCAGAAAGGCATTAACTCCATGTAACATACTAGTATTCAGCTGCACCCGGTTAGGCTGGATGCCGACCAGAACATAGTTGGGAAAAGGCTAGGCAGATTGATTGATTTTGATTGACTTTTATGATTTATTTTCACCAGGGGCTCACAAGTTCTAAGTTGTTCCACACATAACATATCATCACGCCTTGTTTCTCCGAAGAGTTGGGCAGTGGTGTACCTATGGTGCACCCACATTTCGCTAGTTATGTTTAAGTCCCATGTAATAGGGGGCGAGCCTATTGCCAACAACTCCAGGCACAAATCCATACTCCGGGCTGCCACTGAGAAATTTCTGATGAAAAAATCCAATAAAACTTTGCCCGACGTGGGAATCGAACCCAATACCTCATACTTAGAAGTTGCGCTTGCGACTAAACCAACGAGGCAGACTCTATCTTTAAGATGTTCCGTGGAGAACCAGAGAATTTGGATGAACCGTGGCATCCGACGGAATACTAAAATACGACTGACCCGTGCTCTAGTTTTTTCCATCTTTTTATATGGCGCTGATAAGTGGAGCAATAAAACCCGTGAAAGCAGTATAATCAATGCTTTCGAGATGTGGTTTTGGCGGAAGCTACTTCGTATACCACGGACCGCCACGAGAACGAATGAATCCATACTGGAGGAACTCAACATCACCAAGCGGCTATCTACAATATGCCAGGATCGTGCCTAGGAGCTTTTTCGGACATATTATGCGTGCAACTAAGCATGGTCTGGAAAGGCTTATGTGTGGTGGAAGGAAAACGGCTCAAAGCAGAGCACCGGCAAGGTGGTCGGACGCGATCAAGAAGGCACTTGGAGGCATTATTTACCAAGCGGTTCACACTGCAGAAGACCGCTTTGCTTGGAGACGCGTGGTATGTGGTCGCGATCCTCAGCATTGAGGGAACGACGAAGAAGAAGTGGTAAAATAAAACAATACTGTTTTATTTCACCACACAACCCATCGTTTTATTCTGCAATAAATATAACAGACAAGACGAGAATTTGGAGTATAGCCAAAATTACTATCGTTATGCTTGATCGTAATCATTCCGGCTATACTGAGGAGCTATTACATAAAATCGTAATCATTAAAGTTAGGCTATAATAGTGAGAGGGTATCTAATAAAATAGGCTATGATGCCTCTGTTGCGTGACCTAGGAGAGTAATTATAGTGTTTTGTGTTGTTAGACTTTTTAGATTAGATGTAATTTTTATAAAGGTGTGTCCAAACATTGAGCGGCAAGAGCGCGGCAGCAACACGCGGTGTTTGCGGGACACATTTTTGCCGTACTCTAGTTAGGACTAAACCGACGAATGTTTGCGTTTAACAGAAGCGTTCGCGCGCGGCCGTCGTCCAACGATTGCCGCTCTATGTTTGGACACACAAAAAATTATTTCATACCAACTTCTGCCCGTGACTTCGTCAGCATTAATATAATATATATATCCTATGACACTGAGCAATTTACAGCTTGCCATTATTAAAGATTTTTTGGAATCGGATCAGCAGTTCCGAAGATTACCCCCTACATACAAACTTAGAGTACAACTATTTTTCTTAATGTCCCTCCCATTACTTCGTATTCCGTCAGTCGTCGGATTTCTATCAGTTGCCCTTGGACGCTCTCAATCGACTTGGAAGTATATAGAGTTCCAGACTATAAACTTCCAAGTCGATGTTTGCATACACATGCAAACATCGACATGCATGCATGCATGCATGTTTACATTAAGAAAATTGTTGCACTGTACAAACAGATAACAACGTACTTCTATAACTATACGTATACATAATAATTTTTTTTTTTTTTTAAATTTCGCTTTTAGTGTTTTTTTGTGTGTCCGCATTGTTCTTCTAAACTACGAAACGGATTTTAGAATTAACATTTCGAGAATTAATTCCGGAAGGCTTATGAGTATAATACCTCAATATTAAATTTACATTATAATAAAGAAAACTATTTTTTTTGTCAAGTCGTATAAACCGTGCGAAGCAGGGCGGGGTCGGTGTTTTCATAAAAGGTAATATAAACTATCCTTGTAATTATTTTTCCTGTATTAGTTCCGCATAGAACCAAATAATATCGTAATTATAACGTTTTAACATCGTGTCTGCCAACAACGCTCAGATGAAAACATTAAATTATTTTAAAACTCGTTAAGTATGCATCGGCGGGCTGGATAATAGCTAAACTCAGATTTTCAACTACTTTTCTGCATATTTTTTAACAAGTTATATAAATTGTGGACATATTAGGTAATAATATAAGGTCATCGTATGTCGTCTGAATGTCAAAGAGGAATGGAGACGAGCATGACGAAACAAAGAATGCTAGACAAATGGAAAGCTAAGAAAATTCGGAACATCACCTTTACAGACGTTAATGTAAAAACAAGGATACCTACTTTATTGAAAATCGACAGGTCTTTTGATAATGATTAAATGTTATTAGTACTAAGAACTTGTGTATTTATGAAGAAGGGTCAGAGAAAATAAAAGCTATTTTCAAATTTTTAAAATAATTAAAAAAATAAAACATATTTTGAAATAAATGACGTAATGGGACCAAAGTCCGTCCAAGTACGGGTTGGACGGCTAGCTTAAGATCGAGCAAAATAAGCTGATAAAAACACGTTTTTGTATGGGGACCCCGTTTAATTATTCACTTTATTTAATTTTTATTATATTTTGCTATAACGGCAATAGAAATACACAATCTGTGAAAATTTCAAATATTTACCTACCTATTACGGTTCATGAGATACTTCCCGATGACAGACAGACGGACGGTCAGAGGACGCTTAGTAATAGGGTTCTGTTTGGCACCCTTCGGGTACCGTAACCTAAAAATGATATGAGACACAAAAAAAACTTTCTGTGACCAATTCCCATAATAATAATAAATTAATTTATTTTAGGTAAATAACATCTACTGCCAAACATAAATTAATAGAAATAATCAAATAAAACCAAATACAATTAAACTAAAACAAATAAAATCGAATAATGTCAAATAAAACCAAATTACATCAAATAAAATAACATTCAAGCAAAATAAATAAAGAATCAAACCACATAAGGACTTTTATTGACAACCTTACCTACTAACACCAATCTCGCAACATTTTATAAAAAAAAAACAAAATATTAACTCAAATATTCTTCCTGCGGAGTTCGTAATCCAATCCGTCATACAATATAAAGTAACAAGCTACGTAGGCGAATTCTCACAAAAATATTTTTAATTTACGCCAAAGAATCTGTCGCGTGTGATAAGCCGATTTAGAACGCGCATTCTTGAGATCATTTTTATTTACATTTTTATGAACATTGTTAACAAGACTTTTCTTATTTATAATAATATAAAACGACTTATTGCGGATTATTCCACTTTGCCCTACCAGCGGGACAAAGTGGAATGTACACAATTTTGGCGTCCACTGGCGACACTGAAAGTTTTTAGAAGTGGCCACTTGTAAACGATACCTATAATAAAAAATAAGTTCAAATTTAATATAATTATATGTATTTTATTAATTTGTCATTTGTTTACGATCTGGTGGCAAATTGAAAATTGCCTGTCTCGTCAGCATGAATTTAACGCGAGAAAATTTTCGTACAATGATTTTTTATGACTTTCAATGTCATTTAAGTCAACAAGAAAGTTATGATAGACTTCGATTGGCCTTTCACGATGAAGCCCCATCTCGTGTCACTGTTTACGTACCACTGGTTTAATGAGTTTAAACGTGGTCGCACTAATCTCACCGATGATCTGCGTGAGAGACGGCCTTCTACGGCGACGACTGAAGATAACATCAGTGTTGTGCGGCGTATGATAGAGACTGACAAAAGAGTGACTTATTAGCAGATTCGGACAAGCTTAGGCATCGGTATGAGTCAAGTGCACAAAATCCTCGATGAACATTTAGCGGTCAGGAAGCTTTGTGCCCGGTGGATACCTCATAATTTGACAGAGGCCCAAAAACTCCGTCATGTTGATTGGTGCCGTGAAATGGTTCAAAGATTTAACGGAGGTGACTCAAATGCTGTGTTCGACATACTTACGGGTGACGAAAGCTGGATTTATTGTTATGATCCTGAAACTAAGAGACAGTCTGCTGTCTGGGTGTTTCCTTCAGAAGAGTTGCCAACTAAAGTGAAGAGAGGTCGAAGCGTGGGAAAAAAGATGGTTGCCTCGTTCTTCGGAAGGACAGGTCATTACGCAACAATTGTTTTAGAGGATCGAAAAACAGTTACTGCAGAATGGTACACTAACAATTGTTTGGCACTTATCTTGGAAAAAGTTCGGGAGAAACAACCTCGCAGTAGAATCTTCCTTCACCACGACTACGCCTCGTCGCACACCGCCAAGCAAACTATCGACTACTTGGCGACGTCAGACGTGGAATTACTGGGTCAACCGCCCTATAGCCCCGACCTCGCACCTTGCGATTTTTATTTATTTCCGAAAATAAAACAAAAACTTCGAGGAAAACGTTTTATGGACGCCGAAGAAGCAGTGGCTGCGTTTCAAAATGCCGTTGAAGAAACCCCTGAGAACGAGTGGGCAAAGTGCTTTTCTCAGTGGTTCCATCGGATGCAGCGATGTATTGATGTAAATAGACACTATTTTGAAAAGATATAGTAAAACTAATAACTTGCTAGTTTGTTCAGTTTTTGATTTTCTAAGAACTTTCAGTGTCACCTTCGTGTAATTTTGCAGTTGTTATTTTACACTCCTTTGACGAAACGTTATTAATGTGTGATTTGTAACGTTTTTTCGACTTATTCTTTATTTATTACTATAACAATGACAGCCCTAATGGGAAAAAGTGAACTCGTAACCAACATCAATTAATGGGACACAATGATCGCCAAAATTGTGAACATTCCAATTTGTTCTACTTGTGGCACAGATTAGAGGGGCAAAGTGGAATAATCCCTTTTTCCTGCCAAGGCCCGTTTATGGGATTCTGAATCAAGTCGTTAAAAGTTGAGATGAGAATGCGGAAATGTGAAAGTAAATTAAAGAAATACAATCTTGGAAGATCTGGAAATCTCTAGGTGTGTATTGTATGAAATCTGAAGCGATTGTATTTTTTTCTTGTTAGGTTATTTTTCTACTATGAGGAAAGGTCGACTGAGGATGCATAGCTTACTATAACTACTACTACTACTTACTATATATTACTTTCTAGGTCGATTTAAATTTTTTTTTGATAAAAACCAGAAATTGAAAAAACTGCAAAGCGCTTACGATACAATATTCATAAAAAAAAAATATATCGTTCATGTGCCAAAAAAACTATAGCCAGTCTAAATGATCATATAAGGCTTTCAAATATACTCCAACCCCGCAACATCTAAATTTCAGCCCGGTCTTGCAACACTAACCACGAAATAAAGAATCAAGCAGAGACTCTGCTTGATTCTTTACTTCGTGGCTAGTATAGCATTAGTTGGATCATTAAAGTATTTCAGCAGAAAATCGTTGCCCCGCAGGTATCTGGTTCATTAGTTAGACGTGAATAATGTCTGCCCACCCACAGCAATGCAGGGTTAAAGCATCTCGTGGGTGAAAAACGGCAGTAGGTACTCGTTACTTTAATGATGTTACGGCGAACGAGGGGTTAAGGTGCGCGGTAGAGGTGGGAAAATCGGGAGTTGTTAATTCTCTTTTTTGTGGGTTTATTTTTGTAGCATATCTGATTTAGATAACATTAATACTTACCTTATACATGATCGCTGTTGCTGATTTCCTAACAACATAAATATTTTTTTTTATGATTTTGGACAAACCAGCACGTAGATAAAGCAAAGAAAATAAGTACTTTCTAAAAATGATAACATTTATTTCAACCAAACCTCAGAATTTTACAAACTCTTTGTGCTCTGTTGCTGCTAGAAGCAACTTTTATTTCTAAAGCCTAAAGCTTCGTGCAGACTAGCGCGACGTGACACCGGCTATTGTTATACCGTGAATTTTTCTTAGAAATTGTATTGTTCGAGTAGCGTCGCGCCGTCGCGTCGTGCTAGTCTGCACGAGGCTTAGCTTACATTTAAATCTCTATAATTTTATGCCTATTTTTTATTTCTTCATCTTTATCTGTTGAACTGTAGCAACACTAGTTCATATGTAACAATCGTTCCAAGAAGCTGCAACAAAAATTATAGATAGGTACATAAAAGGCCGAAAACTTAATACACATAGACGACTGTTCAAAATTTAAATGCTAAATTATTAGGTATATTAGAATAAATTCGGCGGGCAAGTAGTAGTTAAGGAGTTTTTGGTCCGTTCTTTTGCATAAAACTTGGTAATTGTTTGGTTAATTTTACAATAGGGATGATGATAAATTTTTTTTTTTAGTCCGTCATGGAGATCATTAAAAAATATCGGACACGTATTTTTTCTTTTTTTACGTAATCTTAAGATTACGGCGATATATTGAGGTAAAATGTGCCATGACGTCAAAGGTATGTAGATTTTATACTTACTAGTGACGTAGCGACCCCCACTCCAAAACTTAAAATGCGTTTTATCTAAGTATTTTTTATTAATATGATAACGAAAAAATACGTGTCTAATATTTTTTTATTATCTGACTAACGGACTAATTAGAATTTCTTTTTTTTTTCACCCAGGCATCATCCCTATTCAAAGTACTTACTTTTGAATGTGATACTCAATACTCAATTATTAATTGCATTCCAATTTCCATATGTATTACATTTAAAATCTAGTTCTTAATAGTTTTTAGTTAAATACAAAAAACAAACCAAAAATATCGTGAGGAAACCGGCCTGAGAGATATTTCTCGACAGCATATGGAGGCAAGTCAGAGGCCCATGGGCGGCATAAAAACTGATACCAGGTTAGTCAATAACCACACGAAAAAGAAAGCAAGAAGTTAAATACATACAGTTAAAATCATAGTCCTTGTAACATAAAAGAAGTCGAGTCCACTCATAGCAACTTTGAGGTTGTTTATTTGAGCTATAAATCGCTCCACCTGCAATATATTGAGTTAAATGTCACACGAGTTTCGAGAAGCATATCTTGTTGTGAACACAGCGAAAGACTTATATCAGTTACTGACAAGATAAACATCTTTGTATTGCGCTGCTCATTCATTCTTTTGAAGGACGGAACTCAGTCGAGCTTTTAGGAGATTTGAAAATGTGTGTAAATCAAATCAGTTTATTGCAAACATGCTGTACAGAGTTTGGAATAAGATTACAAGTTTCAAACATGCACCATGAAAGAGCACTGCTAAACTAAATATAATTAATGAATTACAATACAGTACATTACATAGCATTTATTTTTAAATCATGTGTCACTTTTACAAAAAAAATATGGTTCTAATCAATAGAATAGAACTGTCTCGTTGGTTGAGTGTTCACAAGCGGAACTGCTGAGCATGAGGTCCTGGGTTCGATTCCCAGGTCGGGGGAAAGTGTTATTGGGTTTTTGCATTAGTAATTTCTCAGTAGCATCCCGAAGTCTGGATTTGTGCCCGGTTGATAGCAATAGGCTCGCCCCCAATAAATTGATACTTTTTATTTATTTTAAAGACTTCGGTAATTTATTATAAATCTATACACATTACGATACAAGGTTATTTCGGTGCCTGGCCAAATTGGGAACTAACGCAGCCATCTTGTTTTTTTTATACATTTCAAGTGACTTTTCACAAAACAATTGCACAAATGTTAACCAACAGCGCCCCCCGGTCGACGTCATTTGAGCGCCAAAAGATCCTTTGTAGGTGTCTGCTTCCTCTTTCATCTGCCCAGTATTTTCCCAACTATGTTGGGGTCGGCTTCCAGTCTAACAGGATGAGGCTGAATACCTGTATTTTACATGGAGCGACTGCCTATCCTTACCTCCACGACCCGCTTACTGGGTAACACGATACCCCTTAATAAGACAACCATGCTATCACGGGGTATCGTGTTACCCAATCAGACTTTCGGGCTTCTGACGACCCGTAAGAACTGTCAAAGATCTACAAATGACGGAGGAATCTTGGTATGTAAAGATGGTCACCCATCCACGGACCAACCGCGGCAAGCATAGCTTAACCTGATGGATCGACCCGTGCCGCTGTTATCACTTAGCCACAAGCCCCCTCTTCCTGCTTAGGTACTACTTTTGCTTCCTCGTTCTACTATTGAATTGGCTGCCGACGGTTTTATAACAAGCTACAATTCTGATGAAATACCTAAACGTATTTGGTGCACATATAAACGCGGTAATCTGATTTGATTTGATCATGAGATTTCCAGGTATCTGGAAGCCTATTAAATTAAATTTAGTCCGTTGTTATTTGAGTCAATCAATCACTGTCGCTAACAATAATTTGACAGCAAATCTACTAATCAGATCCTTGATTAGGGTTTTAAAGAGTGGGCGTCAGACTATTTAGAGCTCACTAAATGGCTTTTCGTAGACTAGTAGTCTATTATATATTAGTATTTTATAAAACTTAATAATTTATGAACAATAAGTTAGGTTTCATCTATAAAATAACTATGATTATTTAAAAAGGGTTTAAACAGGGCAGTAGATACCATAAATAATTAAATAATACTTCGTTTAGAAGTAAAACAAGGGTCCGCGCCACCACTCAAGTACTTGAGTTGTGGCGCGAACCCTTGTTTATCGGACGATAGACGCGGCGTTAGTGTCTACGTCATTGCATCAAATTGCATTTAAAAAAATGTAGTTCCACAATTTTCCGCCGGACTTCAATGGTGGCGCGGAGTTTAGGCATTCAAATACCCCGTTTCTATGAAATTACCTACCATTCTTTATTTTTTTTAAATAAAGGCATTATCACTCACCTCAGCATGAAACCTTGCGCTAGGGATCCCATACAGTACATACAGGGGCGCTACAGAATTGGAATGTATCCTGGCAGCCAATAGCAACACAAGCAGGGTTCGTAGCAGCAGGAATGAGAAGGAATATGTGAAGTATATTGAATGTTCCACGCCGTTTAATGCCCTGTGGAAGAAAGTAAAACTTCTAAGACCGAATTTCGGTCAGTGGGTCGTCTTAGGGGTTGTTCACCAATGAAACTGAACGCGATCAGCACATTTAAACCGAGTTCAATATCTGTCAGTGTTCATACTCCATAACAATATTGACACTGACAGCTCTTAAACTCGGTTTAGAATTTCACCAAAAAAAATTGCGAAATTCTTGAAGATTTTTTTTGGTGAAATTCGGCCTTAGTTTGCAACTTTTCAAATAATGAGACACTATTAAATTACTCTAGTATCTGCGTAACAATACGTTACTCCCGGAAGTAACACGTGCAAATATAGATTTACCTATATACTATTTTCGGTTGACTGTTGAAAGACATTTCAATTTGTACCAGTAGGAATTTCCCATTTCATGAAATCTGGGATTTTGTACTTGCTTACGGTACATACAGAAAAACGCAGATTTCATGAAATAGGAAACTTTTGAGGAAGAAGTTAAGACAGTACGTGGCAAATGGAGAGAGAAAACGACGAAATTGAGCCCTGATTATAGACATGGGCGCCGTGCCGGCGTAACCACGCCACGTCAATCCCGGGCGCCGATGCCACTTGCTGGTCGGCGTGAGTTAATTAGTCAGGTGTAAGTCCGTAGTCGACTGCAGGCAGCAGCAGCAGGCGATGTGTTGCCGCAAAACTACTGGTTTATATGTATTTCTATGAAATACAAAAACTACATAGAAAAAATGTTGATATACCTAGCTTGAACAATAATTATTTTCTTTTATTTTTTTAATAAACAAAGGGAGTTATTGCATTGTTGCTTATTTTTTAAAGATTGGTTTAATACTGCACATAAATCAGTCCCGCCGCCGGCGCCATGCCGCTGCGATATTCGGGGGCGGCACCCATGTCTAGCCCTGATCCGGAACTGGGTAAACTGAGTTTAAAGCTAAGTTATTGAGAAAAATAGAAAATATAGTAACCTACCGTTTTTCGCTTAACATCCACATACAAAGGGGGTGGTTCAGGTATTCTTTGTCGAGAGCACTGAAATTCATATAATTACATTATTTATATTTTTTCTGAGTCAAATGTCATATGGTTTTTTTTTCTATCTACATTTAAAAAGTAAATATTTTATATTCACTTACTTGGTGCCCTCCGAATCCTTGAACGTGCAAGTAATAAAATGCCCAGTTTGCGTCCTGCTGGGAAAGACAACATTCGAATTAGGCACATATGGGGTAAACAAACAGCTGGTCAGTCCTTTGATCACGCACTACGCAGCGCTTGGCGAGAGAAAATTTGGTCACTGTTTATTGTGAGTAATTAACAGTATTCTAATGTTTTTTTTTTTATTTTTATAATTAAATTAAAATATAAAAAAGCAATTATTTGACATCGTGAATTTCGAGATAGACTTATAGAATTAATAATTATTGGCATGGTACAGTCGAAAACGGCCTTATACGCCTTCCGATGCTCAGAAAATGATTGATTTTCGTAATATCGATATTAACCAATCGTTAATCAATATACGGTTAATGATAAGCTACACCCCTAAAGCTACGGTTTCCTAGAAGAGCGGTGGCCGCCCTTAGCGGCCGCAGTGACGGCTGTCATGAAAATGATGACAGTGGCAAGGATTTAAATAGTTAGATTAGCCCTACCGCGTCAAAAGATAGTTGCGTTTCTGTTTCGTTTTTACACCTCTGACACATCATGACGCAGTGACTAAACTTGATTGACATCGAAACGCTATATGTATAATAATGTGTGAGCTCACTTTTTCTTGTAACTAAGTACGGTGAGGGCAAATCTAGCGATTTAAATCTTTGGGGGTTTGAAGATATGCGAGGTTTGAATTAATTTCAAATACTGGTGAAAATGGCAGATTTTTATGACTTTTCTAATAAACCAAACCTTAAGCAAGACTATTTGTATCCTTCCTTTCCTTTACAAGTCGGTACTACTTGTAGTGCCACAAGGATCTTTTGACGATTGAGTGACATTGACAGACAAAACAAGATGGCGGCGTTAGTTCTTATTAAGGACACGCGCCAAAAGATCCTTGTACAACTTCTTCCTTTCTTCCTTTTCTTATTATTTTCTTTCTAACTTTAATTCAATGCATAAAATTTAAACTAACCTGAGGCTATAGAACAGCTGAGTACAAATCCAGTACAGGTTGCTTCCGAACGAGGTCAGGATATAAATACCGAACTGGCCATTGATCAGCTTCACTAGGCGGACGATCTTCAAGTACTGAGTGCGAAACTCGTGGCAGGAGAAGTGCTCCTGTGGGAATTAAAAATGTATATGTTCAGGCTGTAGAAGTAAAATATACCTAAAGCTACGGCTTCCCAGAAGAGCGGTGGCCGCCATATAACGGTCGCAGTCATGAAAATTATGGCACTGAGGTTTGACTTTACGTTGTCAAAAAACGCTCTCTAGTACAATAGAAATTATATTAATATTTAAAAAATCCCCGACACAAACATTTCCTCCTTTTTCTTTCCTACTCCATCACCAGACCCTGTTCATCATCTATCTATAACCTATTCATTGAGCCTCGTAACCTGTAAATTGCAAAAAACTTAAGAAAATTTGAATTTCGCGGGTTACCCTGACGCCTTAACATACAAATATCGATAATGAAAAGTATCCTACATTCTTTTCCAGAACCCACACACACAGGCTACCTATCTGTCTTTCATAAGTTTCAGTGGCTTAATCGTGAAAAGGTGGCAGACAGAGTTACTTTCGAATTTATAATATTAGTATGGATTGGCAAAAGAGGGGCTCGTGGGTAAATTATAACAGCCACGGTCGCTTCGTGGATTCATAACATATGGAGACCTCGGAAAGCACGTTAAGCCGTTGGTCCCGGCTGTCATTCATAGATCTTTGACAGTCGTTACGGGTATAGTCAGAAGCCCAAAAGTCTGTTAACCAGTCTTACCAAAGGCGTATCGTGTTACCCAGTAACTTGAGTTGTGGAGGTCAGATAGGCAGTCGCTCCATGTAAAATACAGGTGAATACCTGTATTTTTATGGTAGCTGCATCCGGTTAGACTATAAGCCGTCCCCAACATAGTTGGGAAAAGGCTAGGCAGATTTCAGTATGGATTGGTAAATCCAATTGCTTGTATCAGATAAAGTAATCTTTCAAATAATACAATTTATCTTAAGTTGGATCTAAAGGAAAAAGTATTACGTCAAACAGTCTCAGGCTTAAGATCAAATCTAGAATTTCGAACTGTGACAGCAAAATCTTTCTAAGCTCCTCTTCACACTGTCCGGCTCCGGGACAGTGAGCGCCGGGTATCCGGGTGCCGGGTATCGGGTGGTGAAGAATAGAGTAGATATAAAAGCTTTTAAACATATAATAGACAGATAGAATAATATTCTTTATTGTGCAACAAAAGGAAAATCGGACAACATACACAAACGTACATTACCCACGGGTTACATTCATGCATGTTCTGTCGTGATGGCCCAGTGATTATGTCTCGGCTCACATGCACGAGGTTGGGTTCAAAACCGGGCAAGTCCCAAAGAGACTTTTTCCATTCATAAAATGTACTTTCTGAGTTACAATACTGACTGACATTGGTGAAGGAGGTAACATTCGTGAGGAAACCGGGATAAGTCTGAAATCGCCAACCCGCCCTGAGAAAGGGTGGTGATCCAATGCTCGTGACTCCTCTATATGAGAAGATGCCTTTGCCTTGCAGTGAAACAATAATAGACTGGTATAATGACATTCATCCGGGTTTGCCGGCGCTAGCAGGCGGCAGTCGGATCGTATGAAAAGGGGCTAAGTTTCCGAAAGAAAATAGGAACGTCCAGATTATAAAATCTTAATCGGTAATAGCACGGGGGAGAGAAATTAGTATAGCTTGTTATGTCTTAAGTAATTAGGTCGGCTCAGTATCCGAATTAATTAGTTCGTTTTCTCAGCGATTTTGTTTTCTTCGTCCTGGTGAAGATGATATAACGGATTCATTTTAATATAACTGTTATGGCTTTTAATACCTAAACGACTTTGCGAGTGGTATTATAGTTTATCTAGGAGTAAATAGTATGTATTGTAAGCTGATTCTGGGAAATGTAATCTATCTTTTAGAGACATTGACGATCAAAAATACTTTAAAAACTCTTTTTATTTTTATAATGTTCAAGTACGCTAATTAATAGTGCCGTTTTTTAGGGTTTCGTATTTTCTATAATTAAGCTACATGCGGGATCTATAATTATCTCAAAGACTGTGGTTTAATGCTATGTTTGTATTTAGTAGTTACCAACAGCCTATATATAATTTATTTAAAATTAATAAAAATAATATGACAGACTTAAAAGAAGTAGTTTTAAATTGGAACATAAATAATATGTATAATTTATTTATTTATTTAATAATATAATTGTATAGACCAGCTGGCGATATCTTGTTTTGACACTAATATCACAATCAATAGGTAAATACTCGTAACATAACAATGCAGAATAGAATAAATGCAAAAGACAAAAGTGTATGAAATCCCAGTTTTGTCCTTCATATCCCTAAAAAATAATAGTCTATTCTGTAGCTAGAACAAAGGAAACAATTTTTGGCAAAATAATAAAATAACAAAGGGCCAGACACAGTAAGCGCAGCCTGTTCCGTGTTGGCAAGACGCCATCTTGGAAAATATCTCTTGATTATTAGTTTCGAAAACAAAATAGGAGGGAAAAGTAATTTTATTTTATTTTATAGAATAGGATAAAGGTTATGATACCTTTATCCTACTATAATATAAATACTATATAATATTATGAATGTGAAAGATTCTATGTTAGGATTTTTGGATGTTTGTTACTCAATCACGCAAAAACGGCTGAACGGATTTGGATGAAATTTGCATACACACTGATAGTTCATAATCTGGATTAATACTTAGGATACTATTTATCCCAGTAGTACATTCCTGTGGCATAATTCCTGAGCTCCACGCGGGCGAAACCGCGGGCAAAAGCTAATAGTCCTATATTGCTGAGATAAATATCAAGGCTTTTTCAAACAGGCTCGACGCGACAGCGCGACACGACTCTTGTAGAAGGATTTCTATTAAAACTTCATGGAAATTATTCTACTAGAATCGCGTCGCAACGTTCGCGTCGGCCTGTCTGCGGGAGGCTTTAAACTTATTTTAAAAATAAAATATGTATAGGTATTTTTGCCGCTATTTAATGCCTGATGGAACTTATACTACCTTACATTCAAAACTAAACAAGAATCCTCCTTCCTAATATATGTAGTTTATAATTTTGTAAAATTGCTTTAGAAATTAAGTTTGCTTAGCAGAAAAACCTATTTTGTTAAATTATTATTTCACAACTATCCTACCATACACAAACAGTAAGTTAACCCCTAACAAGGTTGTCTTCCTACAAGTTATTTTAAACCCAGTATAAAACTACCCTCTTCTAATTAACAATTCTGACATAACACGGTACCTGTTCCGCAGCTTTCTTCAAGAGTTCATTGTGTATAAGAAAATGTTCCGTCAAGTAAATGCTAATAACCATTATAAGTAGATCGTTGAGACTCCATATAAACGTCGACTGTATGTTGAAAAGCTGCAACAGTAAATGGTTATTATGCTACATTTATTTTTAAATACATTATGGCAGTTTTTTTTTTTTGTAGCAATGTTAATTACCGTCCCTTTTCTTAAGTTTAAATACTAGTGTTGAGAGTTGGGCACTTCGGAAACTGTAATTTTTAGTACAATTTTATTAAATGACTTAACGTTTTATTCATAAGCTAAAAGTCTTAATTTAAGACTTTATTATTATTTTAAGACTCTTAAAATAATAATAATATGTACATGTATCAAAAGGGGGGAAGGAATTAAGGGGGAATTAAAGGACGGCATCACTTAGTATATTGTATTTCTTTTTCATTTAATATTAAATCGTTGTGCCTACTGCCCATAGTATACTATGATATATTCATATACAGGGTGGATTTTTGAGATGGGGCAGTGAGGACAGCTACCTTAACAATTATCGCTAGAAGAAAACGGTCCTATGAGACTGTCCTTTACTTTTTGATCTGCATTCAAAGATATTGAAAAAAAAATACAGTCAGCAAGAAAATGGGCAGTTTTCACTTTTTTTTATGGCAATCTAACCTGTTTCTTATAAGGATGAAAAACTCTATCAGACCAACGGACGTTTGAATACTAGAACAGTCAGAAATCGCAAAAAAACTTTTCCCATACACGTAGGAAAGAAACTCCAACATGATACTTTTTTATGATAGACAGACTAGCCAAACAGAAACAAAAAATTTAAACTTCGAACGAATACGCGTTATAGTTTTATTAGCTATAAGAACAAGATATTTTGTCGCTTGTGATGTCCGAAGTTCTGAGAAAAAAATTACCTCAAATTAGTCTAAGGATCAACTTAAAAGAGTTCTACAGAAACATTACCTATCATTGTGTCCATAGCTATATCTGTAAAAAACATCTCGTTTGCTACTTTTTGTACAATGTGAGATTTCCTATCTCGACTGTAGGTATATTATCTTATAGTTTACTTAGTATAATTAAGTTTTTGTTTTAGTTTTATTTTGTTATTAAGTTTTTTTTTGTTACATAAATATTTCAAAATTCTAAATTTGTAATTCATTGTTAGACGAGAACAACAGCCGACAAACTGTTATACAGTTTGGCAGACTTTATGTATGGGATTGTTAATACAGATTTTGAATAAATAAAAAAAAAAGAACTTTCAGACTTGTATGAAAAACTTTAAAAAAGACTGTCTTCTACAAAGGACTTAAATAACAAAAAAAAACTATGTAAAAAGTTTTTTCAAAAGCAACAAACGTTCTAAATTTTGTTCTCTATTCGTTCGAAAAAAGTGTAATTCAATTTGTTTCAGTTTAGTTTCGGCCAGTCTAACATGGTAAAATAGTAAGTTGGAGTACCATTTCCTATGAAAATAAAAACTTATCGTATGGGAAAAGTATTTTGCGATTTCTGACTTTTCTACTACTCAAACCTCAGTTGGTCCAATAGAAATGTTTGATCCTTATAAGAAACAGAATTGATTGACATAAAAAAACAAAGTTTTTGTGAAAACTGCCCATTTTCTTGCTCACTGTTCATTCTTTTCAAAATCTGTAAATGCAGATCAAAATCTTTCAGAAACTTAAGGACAGTTTCTTAAAACCGTTTTCCTGTAGCTACAACGTTTAAGGTAGCTGTCCTTACTGCCCCATCTCAAAAATCCACCCTATATATGACCTTTAAACGTCTATATTGTGTCAACCGGTGACCCAAACGCGCTCAAATGTCGTTTGACACCAATGCAACAGGACCGTGGCTTATTTTTTCGACCTAACTCGGGTAGCCATACTGAAATGACACCAGTGAATGATAACTTCACCTTCCGTAGAATATGATATTCGCTCCTCTTTTTTTTAAATCAAACGAGGCCTTAGAAATTTCCAGATACTAATAATATAATAGAATATAATACATATTAATAGAATACTGTTTATTATGTACACCATATGAATACGACATAATGTTACGTAAATGATAAATGATATTTATTTTGTAAATTGATTATAACATCTTTGCACGTCAATTTTAGGTCGATATTTCCTAGCCTTAGAAGGATCGCTCTGAGAAGAATCACCGAAAACAAACTCAGAGGCATAGCAGTGATAGTCAAGTGGTGTGACCGTCAGACTCCCAAGTCATCGGTCTCGAGTTCGAACCCAAGGCTCGCAGCTCTGACTTTTCGGATCCATATGCGTATTGTATAATTATCACTTGCTTCAAAAACGTTGAAGGAAAACATCGTGAGGAAACTGACATGCCTGAGAGAGAAATATTTCTCAGGCATGCCGGTTTCCTCACGATGTTTTCCTTCACCGACGGCATGTGAAGCCAAGTCAGAGGCCCATGGGCGGCTTTAAAACTCTGACAGCAGGTTAGTCATTAACCACACGACAAGAAGGAGAAGGTCAAAGTCTCTTTTAAAGTCCATACAGTTTTCAAAAATATTAATTACTACTACGACTAGACTCTAATTGGGGAAAAGTACACTAAATACAGAATATATCTCACGAAAGTAATTATTTTAAAACATGGGCATGTTTTTAAACTTTAATTATTACCTCACTAAGGACTGCTTTCCATACAGTATAAGGTGTTTTGTCGAAGATCCAGGGCATATTGAAGTGAAAGTAGTTCTCTGCGACATTGTTGATATCGCAAGCGCATGCCACTTTTAATCCGTAGAACACTGATAGGAGATGTTCCACTGGAAAAAAAAAATCTATACTATTAATTTGACATCTAGATAATCATCATTCATAATAGGTTTAACTTATTATGATATACAGTGATGGAGATAAATATACAAAAATATTCATTGGCGTTGAAAAAACGTATTGACTACGCGATCGTAGCTTCGTAGCACAGTCGCCGAGCTACGCCGTAGCACCGCGTAGCTTCCGCGCTACACACACATCGCTAGGTTTCCTTTTGCAAGTTAGTGTAGATTTATTTTACTGTGCTCTGTTATAATCAACACAACCAAATCTAAAAGCCATTATGTCGTACCTACCATTTTTTTTGTTAATTACTTATAGAGAATACTTTTCTTTGCCTTTACACAAAGATAATAATAATAAGGTTCCTGTCTCTGCAGCCCTAACCAGCGGTAGCTTGGACCCTGCTCCCGACACCGGTGGAACACTATATTTTTTATATTTTTAAATGTTTTTTTTTAATCTTTTTAATCTAAGAAATATTTAAAAATGTAATTTTATATGAAAGAAAATAAATAAACGACAAAATAATAATATTAATTATTCAAAAATAAAAATGGGTAAAATAGTGTGTAAATCATTAGAAGTAATGTAGGTATTACAAAGTATGATGCCTGTACTAGGATAAACCTGTATCACAGGCGGCATGAGATGAAGAAAACTCATTATTATGATACACTCACGATGTCGCGAGGGACACAGGTGTGGTCTCCATATACATAGATCAAACTAGATGGATGAGACGGATGAAAATCACCCTGAACCTATGTAACGTAACAGCATAAGGATGATGACAAACTATGTTTTTAAGTCTGTATGGTTGATTATTATAAAATATTGGACACGTCTTTTTTATTTTTTTATGTAATCAAAAGATTACGGCGAAACGTTGAGTTAAAATGTGGCCTGACGTTACGAGAATGTAGATTTTATACTTACTTGTTGCTTAACGAGCCCCCACTCCCCGACTTTAATGCGTTTTATCTAAGTTATTTTTTTATTAATATGATAAACCAAAAAATACGTGTCATTTTTTTTTTTATCTGACTGACGGACTAAATAGTTTTTTTTTTTTTTTACACAGCTGCATTCCTATTATAACTGTTGAGAGAAGAAGTAAAAATTAAAACCACTAACTTATAATAGTACAGTCGACCGCTCTTCTGTGGTAACCTTTTGAGCTTGAGCTGGCCTAGCGCAGTACGGAGTTTCAATAAAATAAAGAAGCAGCTTACAATGGTTTTGTTACCACTGACGCGCGGTCTACTGTAAAGGCTTGTGCAGACCAGCGCGACTTGTCGCGCGACGCGACACCGGTTATTGTTATACTGTGAAGTTTTCTTGGAAATTGTATTGTTCGTATCGCGTCGCGCGACAAGTCGCGCTGGTCTGCGCAAGCCTTAATGAATACCTGCCGGCAAATGCATACCTATAGCTGCAGTTAAAATAAATACAGTAGTAACGTTGCTGATAGCTCCGACGTTCCTGGTGAAAGGGGGCAATTTACACTCAATAGCCTCGACCTTCGCTACCAGAGTGGGCCAGGATCGGCCAATGTGCATCAGTATCAGAAATGAAATAAGACTTGACGTGTAGAATATAGAATTAGCTGAAAATTAAATAAAATTATTGAAATCAGAAAAAGGTGTAAATAGAATTAAGAACAGTGCTTTTTCCTAAAAAAAAATCTGCAATTTTACAAACGAAAAGCGTTTAATTTTCCGAAACGAATACATACAATTTACTTTGCGAAAATTGTTCTTAGTTAAGCAGTGAAAACTTCACAAGGAGACTAATAGGCTCAATTTCGTGCAAGGTTTAGGTAAACAAAGTTATGTTATATAAGTTTTGATTAGAACACACGGTGTCAGCTAAAAGCTAAAATATTAACTCTTTTATTTATTGAAAGAAAGAAAGAAGAAAGATTTTTTTTTATTTGGGACACGCACAGGAAATACAAACAGTAAGTAATAGTAAAAAATTATAAAATAAAATACAAACAGAATAGTAACGACCTGTGCGAGGCCAAAAAGGCCACTATCTCAGCATAATGCGGTGACATTTAAAAATAAATACCGCAGCGCTGGTATTCTGATAGGGCCTACTGTGATGACACAGACACCTACGGACTTAGATAAATCCCATTATGGGATAGACCAAATAATAAAATAAAAAAGCAATAAAAATAATAAGAAACAAATAGTACAAATAAAAACTGAAACTAAGTAATAAATAAATGAATCTATACACGCCCGACGTTCCAACATCACTTGTCCATAGTATAGACTATTTATTATCTATGGTGACAAGCGAAATGATGAAAATATTTAATGCATAAATATATATATTCATACTACTCATAAATGACAATGAATATCTCTATTATCACCTTCAAATACCAATATCCAAAACTTCCAAATACAAATGACAAAACAAAAGAATAACACCAATAACTTACTGATGTTAGCCAAAGAGATCCCATTCATGATAAGCCAGCAGAAAGTCATGATGAACATCAATACCTGACCGAAGAGACTGATCGCGTAGAAAATCGTGTACGGAGAGCGGAGTGTGAATCTGAGGATGTAATAGCTATTGTAACGGGACACATTACTTATATTGTAGATGGCGGATTTTGTACGGAGGTTTGCCCATATTTTTTTTATGTGTACATTGGTAAATCTTTTGTGGGAGAAAGTATGTTGGGAGTTTGGTGATTTGCGATTGAGATCGTGGATTTATGAGTAAGGAAATAAAATACCTACGAAGTATTAAGTATAAACCATTTTACACTACCAACTGCTTCTGTCAAGTTCAGACCAGATAAGACATTCTCTAATAATAAAATCCAGCCATAAATCCGATTAGAGAAAGCTCAATAAACAGTATTGACGTAAGAGCTAATCTCATTACCTGACTAATTACCGAAATACGACGATATTACGTAAGTCCCAATAGAACATCTTCTATAATTCAATAATTAGTATAAGCGTCAATATTAGAACAGAATAGAATAGAATATTCTTTATTATGTACACCATAAAAAATACAGATATAAATGTAAAGATTTTACATAGGGTGACACAATGGGCGGTCTTGTCGCTAAAAGCGATCTTTTACAGACAAGCTTTGGATGGATTAAAGGGAGAAGGAGAGACAATACTGCAAGTATTCAGTGGTGTACCATTTACATACACAATAAATACATACATTCATAAAGCATACACTTATCTCTCCATATATATATATATATATACAATAATAAACATGAAACAAGATCAAGGAGCTATAATTATGTAATTAATGATGATGTTTAAGGAGAGAGGAAGTGTTTTTTTACCAGAATTTTAAAAGTGGACAAAGATTGAGCACGCCATATCGACACGGGTAAGGCATTCCATAACCGTACTGCTTGAACTGTAAAAGACTTGTCATAAAAGCTGGTGGAATGCATCGGCATCTCTAGTCTCAAGTTTTCCGATGACCTCAGATATCTATTATGTGTGTCATGAAGGAACTTGAAACGTTTTTTTAAGATAAGAGGGGGTTGTAGGATTGAACAAAATACTGTTATAAAATAATATTATCTAGTATCCGAATACGGAGTATATAATCAAAGAATAATATACAGGGTGTCAGAGACATCGACGCGAAGCCAGTTACCATGGATACAGACCATGATTTCGAAACCCACTGCGTTGAAATTTTAATCGGCTATTAAAAAAATAAACAGCTGTTCCGTACATTTTGACCGCGTAGGTATTCCTCTATTCTAAGAAACAGCTGTTTTTTTTTTAATAACCGACGTATAATTTCAACGCATGGGGGTTCAGAATCATGAGCTGACTCCATGGTAGCCGGCTTCGCGTCGATGTCCCTGCCACTCTGTATATTATGTCAAACATCCTTAAAGATTTACTGTCTACGATTTAAAATCCTTTCGTAATCCTAAAACCTAAGACTACCGCAAAGCTTCCAACGTTATATTTTAGTATTGGCACCCACAAAACCCACTGAGCACTTCGATCCTGATTTGCATCAACCTAACGAGATTACCATGTACCACCACATACCTCACCTACCTCATTCATTCCTAATTTATTTAATTACTCATAAGGCTTAATTAGAAGTCTCTCAGGTGCTGAAGGTTGTCGTAGTGAAGGTTATGTTAACTTATTATATAGTAAATTCGTGAAATTGCGAAACGTAATGTTATTAAAACAGTACGTCTTAGAGTGAGACTGTAACGGCGTAATGTTTATTAACATGCTGTGCGTGTTATGATAATATTATTAGTATATACCTGTACAGTGTAGGTAGGTATATAAAATATATAGGTTCCTGAAAGCACCACCCACTAATCCAGTCCCTTTCATTAATCATAATTTTCACACCAAAAAACGGAGGCGAATAAGGTTGAAAAATGGGGCGAAACGATTTTTTTTTTAAATCTAAATTATATAAAGAGCAAAGATTTGATTTTTTGTATGTTTGTTTGTAATGGATAAACTCAAAAACCACCGGACAGATTTAAAAAAAAAATCTTTCACCAGAAGAATGCTACATTATCACTGATATATCACGCGGGCGAAGCCTCTGGCAGAGGCTAGTTAATCACAGTTTCCACACAAAAAAAACTGAGGCGAATAAGGAACCAAAATGGGGCAAAAGCGAAACAACTAAAATAGTAAATAAGTGAAACGATTATTTTTGGGGCGAAACAGTAATATCAAATTTGGGGCAAACTGCGAATGTGCAACAAATCATGTAATGCAAAAATATTTCAGGTAATTGTTTTTTTTTTTCAGTTTTACTAAAGTTTTATGAGACAGATCAAATCAAAATAACCTAACTTTATTCTAGTACGCGATAACAATATAATTTCGACTGCCAATACTATTAATTAGTTTGAGTTATTCCATCTAATAAAAATAATGATAATCAAAGTTATCTATTTGTCATCTACGAAAGATATACAATTCGACTCGCGTGCGGCGTGCTCACTCATAGAGTTATTATTTTATGATTTTATGATAACGATTACTGTATTTTCTTTCAACAAACATATTTCATATCCTCAAGTACCTTTTCCTGAAAAAAACGAAATGGACCTTATTCATAATATCCGCTTTAGTGATTGGTATTTTGTGTTCCGTGATTATATTTTGTGAGAAATGGTTGACGTATTTTTCATTTAAGATCGTTTCTTGAATAATTGTTCATTTAAGATCGTTTCTTGAATAATTGTTCGGTCTAATTTGTACTTAATTCTGGTACCTACTACAGGAAGCTCTCCTGAATCCGGTGTTTCCTAACAGAATTCAGAGCAGTTGCTGCTGCGTTACGAATCGGGTTCAATTCAAGTTTTTTTATGCGCCCAAACAGGGAGAATTATTATCGTAGCAAGGAACAATCCTAACTAATATCCTAACTAATATCCTAACTAATATCCTAACTAATATCCTAACTAATATCCTAACTAATATCCTAACTAATATCCTAACTAATATCCTAACTAATATCCTAACTAATATCCTAACTAATATCCTAACTAATATCCTAACTAATATCCTAACTAATATCCTAACTAATATCCTAACTAATATCCTAACTAATATCCTAACTAATATCCTAACTAATATCCTAACTAATATCCTAACTAATATCCTAACTAATATCCTAACTAATATCCTAACTAATATCCTAACTAATATCCTAACTAATATCCTAACTAATATCCTAACTAATATCCTAACTAATATTATAAATGTGAAAGTTTTTACACATAGGATACTGTTTATCCCCGTAGGTACTCGTAGTATGTTCCCGTGGGATAATTTCTGACCTCCACGCGAAAGCTAGTATTATTATAAATGCAAAAGTGAGTTTGTTTGTTTGTTACACCCTCACGCTAAAACGGCTGAACGGATTTGGATGAAATTTGGCACATAGGTAGACTATGGCCTGGAAAAGGACATAGGCTACTTTTCATCCTGGATCGCAGACGAAGTCGTGGGTAACAGCTAGTACATAATATAAATCCTTAAGACCTCAATTTCCCTTAAATCATATTCTTACGTCAACTTATGGCTCGTGGGACTAGTCAGCCCAGTCAGAGGCAGTAGTCCCATCACTCGGCTGCAGAACAGAGTCCCTCGAATGGTCCCATGGAGTCCACACATCTCTCTCGTACTTAGATGATGTTTGTTCTCCATGTGGAACGTCTTTAAGAATAGTTTGGAGCGCATTGTTGTTGTAGTATAATCTGAAACTATGTTTTACTTTAAATAACAACATTTTGATAACATTATTGCCAATTCTTGACATTTATACTGTGTCTCAAGAATGAGAATCATTTGATTTATTTCCTTCTTACTCTTTCATTTGTGATTTGCGCGGGGATAGAACTTATTACTTCGCACTAGCCAACGCGCACCTGCTCTTGAGCTACTTGAATCAAAACTATTATCTAATGAAGAAGTCTCACACTTACCAATCCAAAACAGCCAATCGGAAAACCAACTTTCAACTACAAACGCCGCCAAAGATCTACAAGCCCACCATAAACTGTTTACCATACTGCCCCACAGTTTGAATGTTTAAACGCTAACACAAACAAATATGATACCTGTCACATGTCAGACACAGCGCGGGAAAAGTATTTTCATAGATAACATAGAAAATGCCTCAATGTCAGGCGAAGTGTCGCGAGGTTTAGTGATTTGGATAAACAATTCATGGTGACATATTTCTACGGTTCTGGAAATACTGTGTTTACTTTGAAATAATCTTGTTCATTCGTGTCTTCATGGGTGGAATAGACAAAAATATAAGTAGGTACTGATATTGTATCAGTATTTTACACGACGTGACTCATCTGTCTGACTTGAAGCCAATTAATGGTCAATTGGGCAACATTCAAAGCTTTCAAAAATTATTTAACTTTAACCTGACTTTCTAGGAAGGTCTCAAACCTATATCACGATGTTAGTTTAGTTTTATACATCACTAGCTTCTGCCCGCGTGATACCTTTATAAATTATAACCTTTGTTATTCAATGATAATATAGCATTCTACTGGTAAAATATTTTTTTAAATCGGTCCAGTAGTTTTTAAATTTATTCATTACTAACAAAAATCAATCGAAACTTCCAAGTACAAAGGGAGCGTGCAGACTGGGTGCTAGTTAATCGTACGTATAGTTCCGTTATCCCCAAAACAATCCGAACTTATCGAAAACACAATCCGAACTTATCGAAAAAACAATCCGAACTTATCGAAAAACGTATCCAGTGTGCGCATTCGATTCGTACGACCACTGTCGTACATTACTTACTTAGCTACAACGGCTGTGCTACAGCCAATTACAGTTACTAAAGTTAAAAAATGTTAGGAAACAATTATAACACATTAAAATATACAAAATAAAAACATGAAAACATACATTTAAAAAAAAGAAGGTTGACAACACTTTCATAAATTCCTCTCACTGTACTTCTGACATACCAATAAAATCTTCGTCCATCCATCCGCAAACAGGTTGCTTGTTGGGTTGGAATCCAAGAGATCATTAAGCGCGGCTAGGATGTGAGGAATTGGCGACTTAGCACGTGCAACAGTACGACATGGAGGCACGGCAAACAGCCTGTGCCTTCTGCCCCGGCAGTAATTGTCTGGGACAAAGAAGCGCGCCAGCACATCAAGCAGATCAGGAGCGTCAATAGCGCCACGGAGCGTCTTACAGGCTATTGTGAGCTGATCTCGAGCTCGCCTTACCTCTAGCGAGTTGTATCCGAGGCAACCCAATAAGAATTTTGTCGGATAGAGGTAAGGATAGTAGCCATGTTTCTGCTTGTATAGGTACCTAAGGAAAGCTTTCTGATTTTTTTCTAATAAAAGTGCATAGGTACTTTCATGTGGATTCCACACGCATGAACTGGTTTCCAGCTTGCTTCGTACGAGCGCATTCAATATGATTTTAATGGCATGAGCGGTGCGAAAATTGCGGCAATTACGAAGAACAAAACCTAACCTTTGGTACGATTGCTTACCTAACATGGCCATATGGTCGTGGAAGGTGAGCGTTCGATCGAATGTGACTCCCAGGTATTCCATGGCTGTTGACTCTGTGATGATATTGTTATTTAAATTATGTACGCACGAGTGACATTCGTATGAAAACGCATCCAGTGTGCGCGGCCTTACTCTTTATAATATTCGAGGCCGAACGCGACGATATGGCCGCATTGTTTTTAGTCTGCGGCGACATCATGCGTTCTACTGGAAATAACAGAGATAAATAATCATGTCACGGGGGTTTAGTAAAGCGAGGTCCTGCTGTAAGCGGGAGATGTTTTACAAATTGCCTTTACTTATGTTTCCATCGTCATAATTCATCCTATGTCGTGTCAAAGCACGAATATTTACGACGATCATTGCTCGTGCCGATCGTGGTAACAAGCTTTGCCAATCAGCAAAGATGGTGGTAGTTAAACATTATTCCTTGCGTGTACCAAAATACAACCGTCATCCGCCCTTCTCATCTAATCGAGAAACAGTTTCTCAATGAATTGCGGTGCAGTTTCTGTGTGTAATTTCTTTAACTCCTACTTAATTCCTTAGAAATGCGTGCGGCACTAATTTAAAGTGTATTCCCAGTGGCGACGTCGAGTAGATTGGCACCCCGAGGGGGTTTATATTGAGCACTACTTAAAATAAAACACCAAATACTAAACATCCTTACGAGACTTTATTTTGTTAAAATATTCGATCACATTATCAAAATTGACGTCCCTGTCTCTTTCAATTGATAAAATCGAAAGATTGTTTAGTCGCGCTTGGCTCATTGTGAAAGATTTTATTAATTTTAACTTTGAAAAGCTTCTTTCATTTTCACTAGGGAATTATATTAGAAAAAAAAATTAAAATAGGTATAGTTGCGATACGTTTCAAAATATAATATTAGTATGTAAGTAGCTAGGTACAAGAATAGGTAGTTATTTATTTATATGTCTTTATAGAAGGAGATTTTGTGCGCATTCTTTGGCTGTACGAGTGAGTTGTCGTTGTCACCCCTTGGTGCTTGGCACCCGGGGTGGACCGCCCCCTCCGCCCCCCCCTTTACGCCGCCACTGTATATTCCTCATGTCACAGGCATACGACATCAGCCTTGAGCCATCAAATCGTTCGTTCGTTCACTACTTAATCGCTAATCGCGTTCAGTCAAACCTAACTCTAACCATATGGGTACAATCCGTCCAGTGGGTCATGGATTTGGGAGTAATGTAATGAGTTGAACAATACTTAAGAGCATTTTGTTTGCACCAGCAGCAGCAGGTAACATCGTCCGAAGTATGTAGAAGATGTGTTCAAGATCTCTATCTTTTAATTAGTCATGATGTTACTGCGTAAATATAACCTTTTTGTTAATTAAGAGTAATAAAAACTGCGAAATTATGTGAGTTTCGTGCAATGTATATTTTGTTTTGTTTTTACCGTGGACTAGATACAGGCCTATAACGGATGGCTTGTGTGAAATGGTAAGATTCGGCGTAAGCGGAAAAACCCACTCAGCCCCATGAACACCATCATCTTTTTTCTGGTGTCCACAAGAGTTAGACACGGGAATAGCTCCTGCGGAAATAGTGAAAAGATTTCCCACCCAACTCGTTGAGCCTGCCGATTGTCAACCTAAAGCTCCGTACCCACGTTCGGTTTTACTCGATCGAGTCAACACGTCGAGTAAAAAACACGGCACGGGTTTTCGTCCAAACATTCAGCATTTATCTATCAAGCGAAACGCGACGTTCCATATTCACTGTGCAACAAAGGAGACAGTGACTGCATTTAGCAAGTCTCACAATATAATTCTTAATTGTAAAGAAAATAAAAGGAACAATCATAAAAGGAGGTACTGGGAAAAAGATTGGTTAGATCACCGCTCTGATTAGAGCCATGTGAACTTGATTAAAGAGTTGTGTCCCGTAGATTATAACAATTATTTAAGTATGCCTTTTTTTTTGGGTGGGAAATTATCAAATAACTTCTCCCGCTCTGGGCGGAGCGGAAAGGCATGTCAGACTTTTACTGACTAAAACCATCCGTGTTCCTTCCGTTTCCTGTGTGCCGGGGCCTCGATATCCCTTTCGGACAAACTCGCAACCCTGGCAAGCATTGGCCGTAACAGACCCCGTCAGTTGGTGCTGACATCTCTTCGAGGCGCGCGTGGAACACAACGCGCCGTCGACCCGGGCCTGGTCCTTATCGGACGGCGAGCTACCCATTGCTCACCGTCCGCAAGCCCGCGCCTACGGTGGCCGGAAGTCGGCTTGCGACTCCCGACGCCCGGGGCGTCTCCTGCGGTGACTACGGGCGCGAGGGCGCGAATCTTGCCTCTCCCTCATGCGTTCCGCCTCCTTCTTCGCGAGCATCTCAAGCACTGCTTCGCAGAAGTAGAAGCAGTCTCGCTCCGAACCATGGCCTGGACGCGAGAGATCGCCGCCGCCGATCGCCACCGTGAGGACACGGCGGTGCTCCACCCAAGCCGGGCAGACCTCCACCGTTTGCTCCACCGTCCTCCGGGCGAGCCACACAGTGGTGACACCCGGGCGTTTCCACCCGTCTTATGCGAAACAGGAACCTCCCGAAACAACCGTGTCCGGTGAGGACCTGCGTCAGGCGGAAGGTGAGGACGCCGTGGCGCCTCTCTAGCCACTCCTCAAAGAAGGGACTTATCGCCACAATTGTGGCGTGCCCAGCGCTGCGTTGCGACAATCGCACTCTCCATGCCGCCAATTTAATGATGTCTGAAGGGCTATACTAAGAATTACTTTCTATGATTACCCCATTAATATGTACAAAAAAAGACGCTCGAATCAAGCTCGCTTCGAGTAGGTACGTAGGAAATAAAATTTGTTCCATCGAGCAGGCTCTATGCGAGCATTCGAGGTGTGAGTTTTGCGGTCTACACGTTGATTTTTACTTGTATTCGAGTAATACCGAATGTGAGTACGGAGCTTAAGGGTGATATTCATTCAATTTCCACAATACTCTTCGTCTTTTTTTGAATGTCGTTCGTTTAGGTCCCGTGTGTCCGCCCGTAGGCAACCAATCCTGCAGCATACCTACTCGCTTGACTTAGCCACCTTTTCCTGAAGATTTTGCCCCATCTTACTCATACAACAAAAACCCAGTCAGTGGTTATTCAAATTAGCAAAACCTCTGAAAACTAGAATAAAGAAGACAAAAGTAAGACTGCTGAGCATAAAATCTTGCCTTTTAAAAATGCTCCGTAAGTTCTAGTTTTAAAACTATCCCAGTTTAACCTGATCGCCATTAACGTAATCTTCCTTAAGGAGAAGGATTAGTATTCCGTGCCCCGTTGCTAATAAGATGGCGGCGGTCGGTTTGTTAAGGTGCGTTTAGACCAAACGAACGTAGAACAAGAGCAAGAGCATTCTTTTTGATAGATATTCTTATCATTTAAGTATGGATAGAATAAACCAACGAAAGAATGCTCGGTCCTTATTTACACAAAAAGAATTTGGTAGAGTGGGGCTCGTTTGATCTAAACCCACCTTAAGGGTGCGTTTCCACTGAAGCGGAGACGAGCAGAGCTGAGAGGAGACCTGTTAATCAAGCAATCACAATGGTTGAAATCGTCATCGCGTCTCTCGTCTCGTCTGTAATTGGACAATTCCTGCACGTGTCCGCTCGTCGCCGCTTCAATGGAAACGCACCCTTACATGCGGGCTGATGCTCAAAGGAGTTTATCGCTGGCTCTTGCAAGGATTAGGTAGATACGTCCTTGCGGCTGATGTTTAAGGTTTTAAAAGTGCCTTGAGGGCTGTAAACGACCTATCCAACGATATTTATTATTATTTTTTTCTCAAAAAAAAAAAAAAACATCCCCACTTTAAGTGTAGGTAACCTAATTTTTTTCTTTGTACCACTTTTTCGGCGTGATTAATATGTATACCCATGCCAAAATACAGCTTTCTAGTACTAACTGTCTCTGGGCTAAGCCGTGGACAGACAGACAGACAGACGGACATGGCGAAACTATAAGGGTTCCTTATTTACTACGGAACCCTAAAAAGGCAATCGACATGGGTGGTCATCAAAAATAAAGCGCATGACACCGATATCTGGATTGAGATTCTGGATTCTTTCATTTCGGGAGGGTTTGGACCCCCCCCCCCCCCTGCATCTTAGGTTTATGTTGATGTTGATGAACAAAGAGTAATTGATTGTAGTACCTTCTACATAGAAAAAGATAAGTAATTTATGTATCTTACTATAAAGACAAAAGCAAGGACAACGACAAAAATTCCTAGTAAATTCTAAATTCACAATCTAGAAATTCCTTGAGAAATACTCTCAATGCTAGACCGTTAAGCTCAAAGGTTAAACTCTGCAACGTATTATGGAGATGAACGATGAGACTTGGCTGAACAAACATACTGCATGATAAAGACAACCTCCAGCTTTGAAGGCGAATATTAATATGCAGGTATCCTTAGTTTATTTAGATAGATACGTACCTTATTGCTCTGTGTGTTGAATCTTCAGAGGGCTTATTGGTGATTCGCCCGAAATTATTCGCCCGGAACGGGCGAATTGACACTTTCTTATTTATTTATTTATAATAGGTACGCCAACAGCAAATATATTTTACATTAAATATTAAAGTTAACAGATATGGACTCTTATATATAATACCAATTATAATTATTAGCTGTACACGACATTTACATACAACAAAGCAACCTTCTTAAATTACATAAAATTATATATTAATTAAAATGGAAAATAAAATAAATCATTAGCAAAAAAACAGCGTGGACCTGAAAACAGAACAAAAAGAACAAAACTTCCACAAATATAATTAAATATAAAATAACTAACTAAACTACGTATGACAATTGGCCATTTAAATGTTTGTTTAAATGACTGCGCAAGAGGGTTTTGAATTGCGGCAGGAAACCAAAGAATACATCTAAATCAGGTAGTTTAGTGTTGAGTTCGTTGAATTGAATACACATCCTAGTTATAGCAATAATGTTATTTCTACAGGTGAGCGGTTCAAAAAGTCTGGAAGTTTTCTTGAGGCGAATCGTACGAAGTTAATTTATTTGTAGGCGAATCGATTTCTGGAGTTGTAGATTCGCATAAAATTGAATTAACTTCATCTATCACCTCAAGAAAACATAATATTATTTAAAAGGGTTGATTCGCCCGTTTCGGAGGGGTAAATTCGCGCGAATCACAATCAATAAGGTTCAGAGGTAAGTTTTGCCAAATATGAATCGTATTCTTTTTTTTTTTTTAAAGTTATAAGTTCTTCCGGGACACCGTAGCTTCTTCTTTATTTTTAAAGTTATAAGTTCTTCCGGGACACCGTAGCTTCTTCTTTATTTTTCGTGTGGTTAGTGAAAAACCTAGTGTCAGAGTTTTTATGGGCCATGGCCTGTGGTCCATGGGCCTCTGACTTGGCTTCACATGCTGTCGAGAAATATCTCTCAGGAGGATATTACACTATCATATCGGAGATCATAAATCTATGAGTCAAAGATAGGTAATGAAATTGTCAAATAGACATTACGGGTAATTTGTGAGCTTCGTAGATAGGTAGGTATTATGATGTATATGATTGATATATATGATTGTCTTTTTTACAATTTCATTCTAATGACTCATAGATCTATGATCATAGATATGATAGTGTAATATCCCCCTCAGGCATACCTACCGTAGCTTAGAAAGTAATTTTAACCCCTTCATATTGTAGTTTTCAAGCAGGGATTTTTTTTCATGCACTGGATTTTCAACGCTCTGCTTACCACCGAGAGTTGAAAATCTAACAGTGTTTTTTCAACGGACATGGGAACAAGACAATAGGGGGAGGAGAGTGGGACAAGAGTCCGTCCCAGCGCGTTGGATTCTAAACGCTCGGCTCAACATCGAAAGTTGAAAATCCAGTGCGCGATAAAATCCCGCCGCGATATTTTTACGTCCGTGCGGACGTGGGCTTACAGTGCATGATTATGTAGGTAGGTATATTTTAAACTCCGACATTTCTCGCCCCAAGCAAGCATGTTGCTCAATTGGGTCAATCAAGTTAATTTTAACGCGCAATTCCGGATACCTTACATTTCTGCTCCCCTAATTTGTTTTCCCAGGCGAAAATGTGGTATCCTTCCTCATTTTATCCTTTTGGTACCTACATTTTAGTTCGCGCTTCAATAGTTAAGAATATTTTTGTGTATAATTGGTTGGACATCGATTTATTTAATAGGAAAATAATTTTATTCTGATAAATTTATTTTTAATTAATGCCGATCAGTGAACTCAATAAGTACTACGTACAATCACGAGCATAAATATACGTATATTACTATGGAAACATCTGCAAATAACTACCAATACATTTATTTTAAAAGCGAAAGTAAGTAAATAAGGCTATGTTTGGTATATCACAAAATTACTTGATGAAATTCTATTTTCTATACAATGCCGCACTTAGGCATGTGACCGCCCGTATTTTTCTGAATATTCATGAAAATTTAACTAAAATAAACTTTAAAAGGGGAGGTTTTATTTGTTTCTTCTTTCTTATATTCTTTTTTCGAATCCCCTTTAATTTTATGACAAATGATAAATGATTTTATTTCTGTAAATAGGTTTGGACAAAACACTTTTACACGTCAATGTCAATCATATTTTTTTTAAACTAGATGAGGTCGGCGTTTCCTATCTGACTACTCCGAGAAGAAAGGCCGAAACAAACTCAGAGGTCACAGTCTCTTTTAAAGTCCAGACATAATCTTGGTCAGATCATGTGAAGATCATGTAGATTGGTGTCTGAGATGGTCTTTTGAGGAAAGAACCA
The DNA here is from genome assembly GCA_947364205.1 of Agrochola lota. Lineage (NCBI taxonomy): Eukaryota > Metazoa > Arthropoda > Insecta > Lepidoptera > Noctuidae > Agrochola > Agrochola lota. Next base: position 16,796,367 of record OX376221.1, on the reverse strand, counting down.
CACAGATTGAGAGGACCTGTCCAGTCAGTGCACGCATTTGTCAGTGACCGTGCAGCTCAACTCAGAGTTTAAGGAGCTCAACGATTCGACGAACAATACCAAAGAAATGGCATTTGGGTAGGACGCATAAATTACTCAAGCTGCCAGCCCATGTTAAAACTAAATGAGAAAATAAAAATAAAACAGAATGACCCACATAGTCTTCACATTCACAATTATTAAAACAATATAATACTTTAAAAAGTAAATATTCATGTCATTGTATATATAAAATTCATTAATGTCAATGTGTATATAAAACCCAGAAATAGTCTTGGTCAGATCATTTGAGCACCATGTATTTTGTGTCTGAAATGGTCTTTTGAGGAAAGAACCATACAGATTTGAGTGGACCTGACCAGTCAGTGCACGCATTTGTCAGTAATCGTGTAGCTCAACTCAGAACTTAGGAGTTCAACGACTCGACGAACAGTACCAAAGAAAGGACATTTGGGTAGGCCGCATAAAGTACTCGAACTGCCAGATTATCATTGAAAATAACTGAGGGAAAAATAAAAAATAATAATATGATCCGCATAGTCCTCACGTTCACAATAATATAAAAATAAATATAATATACTTCACAAAGTAAATATTCATATCGTGTACATATGATTTAAAATAAAAAAATTAAAAAAAATTGGAGTAGCCTAATCCCAGGCCTTTTTGTCCTCAACGTAATCTTTAATGGTATAAAACGCTTTCTGGCACAACTTACGTTTAATGAATGATTTGAATTTATTAAGGCTTAGATCTTGTACGTGGCTTGGAAGTTTATTATAAAAACGTATACATTGACATCTGAACGAGCTACCTATTTTCTAGAGCCTTGTTGTAGGTACTACAAATTCGTGTTTGTTCCTAGTGTTTATGTTTTGGATATCACTGTATTTTTTATACAATTTTACATTTTTATGGGTATATAAAAGATTTTCAAAAATATACTGAGACGGCACAGTCATTACATTATGGACTTGTGTTTTTTTTAAATAATTACTATTTATTTATTTTTATCTAAAAAAAATGTTAGTTAGTCCGATAAAATAACTCAGAAGCTTTTAGAAATAATAAACAGAATCCAAGTCGAGCCAATAACATCGGAGATATGGCAAACGTTACCCAAAAAATAAAATAAATAATAACATGAAAAATATTAAATATTTTAAAGTCCCTTTTAAAGATAATTTTCGAAAAAAAATCATGAGTATTCAAAAAAAAATGGGCGGTAACATGCCCATGGGCGACATTTTATAATGATGTTTACCTACACGGACATTTTTTAATACTTCATTGTAGGGTCACACTATTTGAAACTGCCCTTTTGGTAAATGAAAACTTATTGATAGCTTAATCAAGTGGTATGACCGTCGGACTGCCAAGTCAAAGGTCTCGAGTTCGAACCCAAGGCACGCACCTCCGACTTTTAGGATTCATGTGCGTATTGTATAATTATATTAATTAACACTTGCTTCAAAAACGGTGAAGGAAAAAACATCGTGAGGAAACCGGCATGCCTGAGAGATATTTCTCGCCTGCATGTGAAGCCAAGTCAGAGGCCTTGGGCAGCTTTAAAACTCTATCACCAGGTTAGTCACTAACCACACGAAAGAGAGAGAACTTATCGCCTTTCATTAGGTATTTAAATGAAACACTAGCAAATTAGTTATTATTATTGTAATTCTCCACAGTTGCTGATAGTGACTTTGCTGGACACGGCTCCTCCCTTGCTGCCATACTTCTCCATTTTCTTCACGACGTCGAGCCCTGATATCACGTGTCCGAACACCACGTGCTTGCCGTCCAGCCAGTCAGTTCTGAAACGGAATAATTACTTTTAATATACTTAAAATCACGCCTGTGCTTGAACGGGCAGGCAGAGGTCTACACCGCTGCCTGCCTGCATTTAATGCTTCATGTAATAAGAGACAAGCCATCAACCAGACTCAGACTGACTCCGGGCTGTTACTGAATAATCAAATCATAATCGCTTCATGAAAGAACAGGCCAGCACAGCAATTTGACTGCATTTTGTATAAAAAAACCGATATCACATTTAAGTTAAAATTATGTTCCGGCAAAAAAAAATACAGGAACTGGCAGCTGTCTTGGTCTTTTCGATGAAAGCTCCAAATTTGATACGATTATATGACAAACAAAAATATTCCGATAGATGGCGCAGCAACGGTCTCGGTAAGTAATTCCGGCTCTAAGTAACAGATGGCGCTGCCGACAACTAAATTTTTTATGGTTGCTTTAGTTTTATAACATTGCTTAAAAAGTTATACTCTGAATAAAAATTAATAATATAAAATACATACTTAGCAGTACACAAGAAGAATTGCGACCCATTACTGTTGGGGCCCGAGTTTGCCATGCTGAGTATTCCGGGCCCCGTGTGTCGTAACGTAAAGTTTTCATCTTCAAACTTGCGCCCGTATATCGACTTGCCACCCGTTCCGTTGTGGTTTGTGAAGTCACCGCCTTGACACATCTAGGTGAAAGCTCGAGTTAAGGAGAAAAAATGAATATAGTTATTTAAAAAATATACAAAAAATAAACGGTTTTGGTCACAAAGTTTTAACAGAATCTACCAAGCCAGTGGTGTATAACCCTTGACTTCTAAGTTTAGTTTATTTTATTTTAAATACTACCAATTACCTAGAAAAGTTTTAAATCTGTTTATGACTACAGAGTTAAAACTTTTTTAGGTAATCGGTTAGCAGACAGTTCAACAGCACTAATGGGTTTGTAGATAATGTTGCCAAATTGAGAGATAAGTAAACTGATTAAAAGCGTAAAGAATTGAACATAGATAAGCAATCCATCTTTCAATTCTCATAAAAAGCTCAACTCATTATAAAGGATACAAAGTCAGGTATGATCCTGTGAAAACTGCTCTCTTGGTATCCAAACCCTTTCTCATGCGTGCACAGAGCCCTGAAGTTCTCCGCAGTCTTCGGTACAATGTCTGCCCTTAGCATCATTATCACTCGGCCCAATGATTGCTTGCCAACGCTGACGTCGAAGTACACTTGAGGGTTACGCTTCTCTGCTGGCTTGACAGGTAACTTAAAAATAAAAATAACAAAATCAAGAATCGCATTTTATTTAAATCAGGTTGAGAATCAAACTTTTTGAATCACAAATGACAGTTAAAAAACAGGCTTTTCGACAATTTCTAATGTTTTCGCTGGGAAGAAGAACCGGCACAAAAAACAATCTCCGTCATAACTCTTTCGATAGCAAATAAATAGGTTTCACAATCAATGTGGTTCATAAAAAGATAAATCATTTACTGAGGTGGACATTATGAAGGCCACATTGAAGGCTGGAGATTGAGCAGTTGTTTGATTCAGTATGTCACATATTTTAGATAGCCCTACTAAATTTAGACATACTGTTTCACTAATTACAACTATAAAATAATGGTATTTATCTTTACTCACATACCACTTGTAGGCGAACATGGTGCCATACACCACTCATAACATGGCAATGGGTTGTAAAAGTTTTAATTTCATGTTATTACTTGTAAGAAATTGTTTTCCATCTTGTATAAAACTGTCTATAAATGGGAGGAGATTCCCAGTTACAAACACAGTTTATCTTTATGATCACCCCATCATCCAGAGTTTACTGGCACCTTATGAAACAGGTTCACCAACTAACTAAACAACACCTGCATACAGTTCTTCACAGCAGCTATGATTGGCAACGGGTCATTTAATAAACTTTGTGATAGGAGACACAGATAGTCTGCTGTGCAAGGCCTGCATGGAGGAGTAACACAAAGGCATTGCTGGCCTTTCTTAAGAAGCTGGGGTGGATCGAATAATCGATTATTCGATCCATACGCAAAATATGCACAATGACACTTTGCAGACACTAGCCCTTATTACCCCTTACTCCCAGATTTTTTTAAAAATATATACTTACACTACTACTCTCTGTATTTTCTTTGGTACCATCATCCTTCATAGTAACATCCTTGTCTTTGACAACCGGCAATGTTTCTCCAGCATGTTTCTGCAACCAGGTATCCTCAGACCAGACCGGCCGAGTGGAGCCTTCCTTGATTCGCTGAGGAGCGGCTATGTTCACTCTGATTGTGCGACCAAAGAGTTCGGAGTCATTCTATAAAGTTTGAAGTACACATTAGGTTATGTTGTCACTAAAGTTCGAAATTAACTTAGTTTTGATATGTAACTGAACATTTGAGTAAAAAAAAAATAACTACAGACAGAATTAGTTTTTGATAGAATGAATTGGTAAGCGTGCAAATAATAACGCAGAATCTAACCATTCAATGAACGAAAAACAATATCACAATGCCCTGACATTGGATAATCGTTTTCGTTAATTATCGTGGTAAAGACCAAATTAAAAAGTACTCACCATATTGTCAATAGCCGCTGCAGCATCTTCAGCATTTTCAAACTCAATAAAAGCAAAGCCCCTGTGCTTTTCAGTCTCATAGTCCAAAGGTATTTGAACATCAACTAAATCTCCGAACGGAACGAACGCCGCGTTTAAAACCTTCTCGTCCACCTCCTCTGCTAATCCACCGACGTATATAGTACGCTTAGAATTAGGTTTACTAGACATAATTATAAAATTTAACTACTCTAGACTGTACCGGTACAAATATTTATATTGTTGTTAGTTTATAACCTCAAAAGTGAAACTGTCATTGTTGACAATGACATGTTCGTTCGGTACTTGCATACTAGTGTTGTGAAGTAAGGTACGGAGTGCGTTTACAAGTAATAAGGAACAAATAATAAAACCCCATTCTGTTACTAGGATCATAAAATTATAATTTCTTTGTTTACTGTACAAGTATAAGTCTAGTGTAATAATATTTTTTTTTTGCTTTTCAATTGAATATAACTTAATAACTGTAGATAAATGAATATGTTACAATATACGCAGTTTCTCTGAACTCACTTACATTCTTAGGTGATCGCTCTTTGTATAGTTTATTTCTGTACCTATAGTTTAAACTGGGATAAAAAAAAACGCCATCACAAAAGAACTCATACTCTGTGTGAATACTCAACTGGTGGAACACAGAACTGGTGTACATACATCCCTAGGACAATGGATTTTTTTAATGATGGTTTGGTAAGTGGTCTTTTAAGATCGCTTTATTAACAAAATTATATTGAATGACTTATCCATTCATAGCAGAAATTATAAATAGGTAGCTAGATAGTCACCGTTAATTAAAAATTTAAAAATCATTTCCGGTATATTAAAATAATTACTTAATTTAGTTTCTGGCTATAAGAATAGGAGACGACCAAAGAAACGATGGATGGACTGCGTGAAAGGCAGGTTTTAGCAAAATCAAGATGAGAAAAGTGAATATAAAATATTGAAGCAAAGAAATTTAAAACAGAGAAATAACTAGATCATCAGCAGCATTGTAAAACTCTGATGTAATTAAAGGGATGCGAGCGCGCTTACATATTCAGCCTTCAACAAATGTTCTTATAGCATTTGTTGATCAGTCATCATAATAAAGTAGTAGACGTGCAGACGGCGTATTTGAGGGGAGGAGCTCGTAGCTAAGTAATAACAGCCGCACGGGTCGATCCATCAGGTTAAGCTACGCTTGCCTGGGTTGGTCCGTGCATGGGTGACCATCTTTACATACTGAGATGCCCTCTAGCCTCAGAAAGCACGTTAAGCCGTTGGTCCCGGCTGTCATTCTTGGATCTTTGACAGTCGTCACGGGTCGTCAGAAGCCCGAAAGTCTGACAGCCAGTCTTACCAAGGGGTATCGTATTACCCAGTTACTGGATTATCGAGGTCAAATAGGCAGTCAATCCATGCTAAATACTGGTATTCAGCTGCATCCTGTTAGACTGGAAACAGACCCTAACATAATTGGGAAAGGGCCAGGCAGATTGATTGATCAGTTATGCAACTTGTAATATAACCAGTTCCTGCCTACCTAATCACGCATAGATATTGAATATCATGGAATTGGCAGCCATCTTAGACCTCGTATTTTACGCTGATGGGTGCCGCGGACGTGATTGACTTTGATAAACCTACACAAATGTCAATGGACAAACCGGGATATGAGAGACATCATCGATTTTAACCTTTGTTTCAGTAGTGTTTTTAGTGCCAATAATATGTATTTACCTTGATTGAAAATATAAATATTTATGCAATTTTTCATTTCAGATTCATCTCCATTCATATTTCACTTTCGAGTAGGGGCTAGATGAACGGTCTTTGATATTTAACTTCACAAAGGGGTAACCAATAAACCCCTAGGTCTAACCACAGACGAATATAGATAGGTTACTCCGCATTTGAGGTATGAGGCTACAAGTAGGTACGCGGCGGGCTCGACTTGTCGAATTCAATGGGCGTAGTCTTCTTCTACTTCTTTCCGTGTGGTTAGTGACTAACCTGGTATCAAAGTTTTAAAGCCGCCCATGGTCCTCTGACTTGGCTTCACATGCCGTCGATAAATATCTCTCAGGCATGCCGGTTTCCTCACGATGTTTTCCGTCATGAGACGTAACGTAGTCAGAAGATATAAGAGCTACGCGATAGAAAGAGAGGCAACTTCTAGGTGAATATAACTGTAGGTGATTAGCGATTTGCGACATGAATTGCACTTTATTATGTCTTAGTAAGCGTCGCATTTTATAAAAAAAAAATTGCGGAGTGACCCATCTGTACCTACTAATTTGTGGTCTAACAAACAAGTTTAGACGTAGAGATTACACTGGACTAGGCCATACCAGGAATCGCAAGCCAGGCAGGTTTTAAATAAAAATCAAGATGAAAAAAAAAAAAACATGCCTAAGAAATTAAAACTCTGATAAACCTAATTAAAGGGATGTGGGCGCGCTTATATATTTATGAGCATCTATTGATCAGAGATGCTAAACTAGTACCTAGGTACCACCAGATGGCGCATTTTAAACTGCTACTTCAGCACATATCTGTGCGTGAGATACAGATTCACCAGATTGGTTAGAAATTCTGCACTAATCTGACTACCCTAGCAGAGTACGAAAAATAATCGCTTGGACGTGGAGTTACGTGGAGCAGAAGCCAAGGTGAGAGTTTCTCTATTCATAATAGATATCTATAACTTAAATAGTTTATTTAAAAAATATTAAGCTCTTTCAGTTGAAAGAGTAGGTCTAGAAATACCCACGAGTACGAATTAATAAGTTCACTGCCAATGCATCATCCTTTAGCTGGCCATTGCATAAAAACTAAGCGGGGTAATTGCGTAAAGCTTCGTGAAGACAGACTAGCGCGACGCGACACCGGTACCGTGAAGTTTTCTTAGAAATGTATTGTTCGAGTCACGTCGTGCTAGTCTGCACGAGGCTTAACACACATAAAATGACAATTCATCGCATTTTTTTTTCATTTTGACAGTTCAGCCACGTCCATTGCGGTATTTACGTTACTGACAGACGAATTTATTGAACATAAGAAGCAATGGATCAGAAATATCCTTCAAAAACTCTCGAATTGTGATTGAAACTGTGTTACGCAATTAGAGTGTTGGTCAGGGAGTAGGTAGGACAATCCTTGTTCATTTGTAGTCTATTTTTGCAAATAAATTATTCTTATTCCACTCAACATATTGAGTGACTTTTGTAAATACGCGTGCAGACGAAAAGATGAAGATTCACCAGTGGGAAGACGACGGATGTCCAGTACGCCTAGCATGACCATAATAGAAACGGGTTTTGTCGACGGAAGAATAGACAAAATGACAGATGTGATTGTTTATCTGTCATTTTGTCTATTCTTCCGTCGACAAAACCCGTTTCTATTATGGTCATGCTAGGCGTACTGGACATCCGTCGTCTTCCCACTGGTGAATCTTCATCTTTGATGTGATTGTTTATCTGTCATTTTGTCTATTCTTCCGTCGACATGCTATGCGTGCAGGAGAGGAGCAGTATCGTAAATAATTTTATCTACCTACCTATGGTACGGGTAGACAGACGCTTTATACTTTGTGTAAACTGTAAATTATTTCATCACCACTGCTCTGACAACAGTGAAGGAAAACATCGTGATGAAAACCGGCATGTCCAAACCAAACCAACCCGCACTGGGCCCGCCTGGTGGATAACGGCCCACTCACCCACTGAGAGGAGGCCTGTGCCCGAGCAGTGGGATTAAAGACTGGTTATGCTTAGGTACGGGAAGATATACGTATACATACGTAGATACTGTACCACCCTCAAATAGGTTTGATTCGACATTGACATCAAATTTACTGAATCTGGATCGAGATACAAAAAAATACAATTCAAGTCAAACATTGTACCCTCATTTGAAATTCTTAGGCTACCTTAATTTCTAGCAGAGCAAATCATTCGGTACTTATAGTGGAGTCCAAATTCCAAAAACCTGAAATCCTTCCAGGATGTATCTAAAGATCAACCTTCCTAACCTTTTCCCAACTATGTTGGGGTCGGCTTCCACACTAACCAGATGCAGCTGGATACAAGAACTGATCCAACCCTCTTAAAAGATTGTGGACATGTTGGTTTAGGAGTCGCTTACGATCGAACCTTAAATATCAATGTGTATGTGTCCTATGTGCTATGTATCCTATCGATCTCAAGTACGGTTGTGAGCATGCCCATGCACCCTGTCCACAATGGTGAATCCGCGCTTGGATACCGCTGGATACCAGTATTTTATAGCGCCTGTATATCTGAACACAACCCAGTTACTGGGTAACACGATACCCCTTCGGTAGGACTGATTGTCAGACTTTTGGGCTTCTGACTTGTTTTTTTTTTATATTTCTATGTTAACAACCGTTAAACATCTACGAATGACAGCCGGGACATGGCTTAACATTCTTTCCGAGGTACGAACCGGTACCTAAAGATACCGACAACAATTTAGATTTTCCTACAAATCTACAAACAAACTAAATTCCGTTGTAATCGGGAACATAAAGTGTGCTTGTATATGGTCGCAGATTGCAGTTGCTAGCAACTAGCATAAAACAACTGCTAGTGACTACGGTAGTGATTGCTACGCGGTCGTGATTGCTAGGTAATGAATTATTTAACTTTGTACATCTCGATTGACTGTTTATTGTATCTTGTTATATGATTGAAGGGTTTATAGCATGTTTTCTATGGATGTACGCTGGAGGTAGGATAGTAGGATTGCTTCCCGTATTGAAACAAAGATGACCTATTAAAAAACGAACATAATTTAATAACCTATTGCAATCACCCGGGCACAAATCCAGACTCCGGGCTGCTACTGAGAAATTCAAAAAATACGAAAGACGTCCACTGCTGGACATACGGCTCCCCCAAGTACTGCCACTTCGACCGATTCTGTGCTTCCCACATCCAGCGGTTTCCTGCGGCCTTCACAAGGTCATCGGTCCACCTTGTGGGAGGCCTTTCAACTCTACGTCTTCCGGTACGCAGTCGCTACTCCAGAATGGCCATCTGTTCTGCAAGCAATGTGCCCTGCCCATTGCCACTTAAGTTTGGCAATTCTTCGGGCTATGTCGGTTACCTTGGTTCTCCTCTTCATTTCTGATTCGATCACGTAGGGACACTCCAAGCATAGCCTTGTCCATTGCTCTTTGGGTGACTTTAAGCCTTTTGGTAAAGCCCATTGTGAGCGACCACGTTTCAGTGCCAAAGGTCATCGGCAACACGCACTAGTCAGACTTTCGTCTTGAGACACAGCGGTATGTGGGACGAGAAGATATTGCGTAGCTTCCCGAACGCTGCCCAGCTGAGTCGGATTCGACGATTGACCTCTTTCTCGAAGTTGGACCTACCTAGCTGGACAGTTTGTCCTAGGTAAACATACTCGTTCAGAACTTCGAGCGTAGCGTCTCCGATTTTCGTGAGAGTGGGTGTTACATGGGCATTTGTCTTGTCCATGTTCATTTTAAGACCCACTCTTTCGGAAGTTCTACTGAGGTCATCGAGCATTGTACAGAGATCCTCCATGGTCTCAGCCATGATAACTATGTCGTCGGCAAACCGAAGGCTAGTGATATACTCGCCATTGATGTTGATGACTAGCCCTTTTCAGTCCAGAAGTTTAAAGACATCCTCCAGTGCAGCGGTGAACAGTTTTTAGGAGCTCTAAGTATCGTCCGAGAAAATGGCAAAGTCGGAAGTGTGTGTGCGTGCGTGTGTTATGTGCTGACGCTACTCGTCCTTACGCACACATTCACAGCGTGTTTGTACACTAGGTTATCACAGCTAAAACACATGAACAAAAAACCGCGCCTAAAGCGCCCGTCGTTTCGAAAAAAATACCAAGATAATACAGGGTGGCAGGGACATCGACGCGAAAACTGACACCATGGATCGACGAAAAATTTCAACGCAGGGGGGTTCAGAATCATGTACTGAATCCATGGTATCAGTTTTCGCGTCAATGGCCCTGACACCCTGTATAATACAAAATACTATCCCTTCTAATATTTTCAATCTTACCTAATTACGTACATACTCGTATGTATGTAGGTACCTACCGCAAACTTTGACCCATAAACAAAATAAGGACCCACTGACACAAATTGCTTAACTGACAGAGTTAAGAGGCATCGTATCAGCGAATTTCATTGTAGATAGGTATCGTATCTATAGATAGGATTTGATATGCTAATCCCAAGCGATAGACGAGCGTTCAAAACGCAGCGTTTTAAAGCTGTTATGGAAATTCACTTGTATTGCAGCTTTGTGAATGATAACTGTAGAATGAATTAATGTCTGTAGGTAGAATGTAAAAGTAAATAAAAAGAAAACAAAATAAAATTCTATCAATTCAATTTTGTTGAATACATCTATTCAAAATATATACAATTTTGTTGAATATACCTATCTATTCAACAAAATTGAATTGATGGAATTTTATTTTATGAAATAATTTGTTGAATAGATATATTCAACAAAATTGAATTGATGGAATTTCATTTTGTGTTTTTTATTTACTTTTACATTCTACAGACATTAATAATTAATGTGTACTTTTGAGCCATAGCAGACAGTTTGATTCTCGTAAGCAACCCTGTCTGGAAACTAATAAAATTGTTAGGATAGGTAACAATCCCTAAACATTAACGTCATACAGTGTTACCCTAATGGCTGTACCTATTTATATGTTGTAGTTCGATGCATGCAGTAGGTACACGGCATTCGGAACAGTCACAGATAACAATACATTCTAAAACGCGCTCGTCTGCACCTTACAAGACGACCCACAAACGTGCGTGGTTCACAATCAGTAAGGACCGCGCACAATTCATTCGACACGCGGAGAAAGTAACACAACACGCCCGTCTGTACCAGTCAGCCTTCGTAAATAAATGATCTTAATTCTTATACCTAAACTAGCGATCCGCCCGTTTTAAGGGTTCCGTAGTAAACAAGGAGCCCTTATTTTTTTGCCATGTCCGTCTGTCTGTCCGCGGCTTAGCTCTGAGACTCTTTGTACTAGGAAGCTGTAATTTGGCATGGGTATACGTATACATATTAAACACGCCGACAAAGTGATAAAATAAAATCGTCATCATTTTTTTTAAGATACCTCCCGTAAACGTAAAGTGGGGATGCTTTTTTTCTTCTCATTTTTCCCATAGTGTGAGGTGTCGTTAATATTGTGACTTTGTGAAAACCATTTTTGGATTCAGGGATACGTTTGCGAAATATTAAGCTTTAAAGTGAAAATTTTTGTTAGAGTCAAGTGGGGGAAACTTGACTAACAAACATTTTCACTTCCCCCCCACCCCCTGCCAGCTAAATGTTGTTCTTACGATAAATTCATCGCAACTACTACCCTTCATTGTGCGTGGTCCGAAACGCACTTGGCCGGTTTTTACAAGTTGACATTGAGATTTCATTATTATTTCAAGTTTAATATTAATGACGTATTATTATACCTACACATAAACTTTCCGGAATAAATTCTCTAAATGATGGTGAAAACCGCATCAAAATCCGTACTTTAAAAGAACAACGTGGTCACACAGACAGACAAGAAAAGCGACTTTCATTTATAATATAGTACCTTCAAAGAAGTTCATATTTACCCAGTTTCAAAACAAAATCCCGTGAACAAGATGACCACATCTGTTACCAGCCTGGTGCTATAGCCGCCGAGCGCTGCAAGCAAGAATAGTCCTTACGGTGGTTAGATACTCTTCGATGAGTACCCATAGATATTTATAAAGAAGATCATATACCTACGGTGTTAATTATAGAGGTGGATACGTGGATAATAATCGCATGTTGGCAGTTGTCGTCAGCTTTGTCGACTTGGTAACTTGAGGCTGTTAAAATGGTTATTTTTTTACTACGTTTTATTAACTTTACTGTAATTGCAATGGAGTTAGTTAGGTAAGTCTATAATTTTCCTGCTAGAGAAAAAAGACAAAAAAATTGTGAGTAATGTGCATTTACCTACTCGCCATTCTTTCATCTTTTTTTTCAGTCTACTTAATCTGAAAGTTAGATTAAGGTATATATTCCTTAAAGCATAATAAGCGCCAGGGTAGCCTGCGAAATTCATTATTTTTTTACGTTTTTTGAAATTTGCAGGTTGTATGTACTAGGTAGGTATCTACGTAGATCTAAATATGATTCGCGGCCGTATCAAATATTTATATAATTATAATCATAAAAATCATCAATACTTATTACTCTCTAAGTTCATATTACCCTTTGACTATTTCATGAAATCATGACATTTGAAGCAAATAAAAAAAACAAAATTCAAAATATTTTATTTCACATAAACCTACATGGGCACTTATGAAACTTCAGAAGCTGGGTGCACGGTTCCAATTCTTGCTGATTTTAATAATTATAGTTCTGTTAAGCCATATTTGTTACGGTCGCGAATCATATTTTAATCAATATACAACCGGACGCTGATCTGAAAATTGCAAAACAACGCAAGAAAATTTTAATTTCGCGGGCTACTTTATCGCATCCGCCATAATTCAGCAGTGTAAAGGAATTTTTACTTTCGAGCTTACGACTACCGGTAAACACTTTAATTTAATTTAATGCTGTAATCGGCTAGTCTTCTGCTATGCAATACCCAGTCATAAACCCAGAAAGGACGTTTCTCATCGTCTTTTAATTTCCAGCCAAGCATCTATCTATGATCCCCAAGATACCATTAAACATAATGATAGCACAAATATGTGAAAAAACTGCATCAAGCAAGTCTATTTACGAAAAACGCTAGCAATTGCTATGACTTGGTAGCGCAACGCTTGAAACTGGTTCTGGTACGTGTAAAAAAAAGAAAATGTATTTAAATGTAAGAAAGACATCTCGACTTTTAACGTCGAAGATCCTGTGCAAGCGACGCGATAAATTCTAGAGATTTATAGACTGCTCACGCCGCTCGAACTATTCCTTTTTTATTTAAACTGGTTTTTTTATTTACTTTACCCTTTTTAGGGTTCTGTACCCGAAGTGCCAATCTCGGCTGTCCGAAATCTCACTGCAACGTGATGACAACGACCGCTCTGTCATGTTATCAATAAAATAGTTTTATACATAAATTAGCACGTTTAATCACAAATGTTACAAATCGCATAGAGCACGTCCGTCACTCATAGAGAGGGGGGTGAACTGCCGACCGGATCGCGGGCGCACACCGCGGCCAGCTCTTCCCTCCATGACGTCACGAGGCTGCCTGCACGGCTCATGTTGCTAACACGGCCATACAGACGACTGCTTCGTCCTCGAAGCTTTTACTGAAATAAAATAAAATATAGGAGAGGGGGTTATAATCCTCTCACCATCTGCCTTCTGCCTGACTTTAGTCAGATATCTGTTCTGCCGGCCAACTTCGCATATTTTCAAAAGTGACCGTCACTCTGTGAGTGCTGCCATTGGGTCTCGTGCCCAACACTTCAAACCGGTCATTCTTTATGACCTTGACAACCTTATACGGGATACTACGAAATCTGCCTTTTAACTTCTTGTATCCCGGATTCCCTTTACTTATGCGAATCAACACCATATCCCCGATTTTGTATGGGGATTTCACATAGCGTTTGGCATTAAACCGCCGCATCTGCCGCTTTTGATCTTCGTCCACAAGCTCACGAGCTTTTGCTCTTGTGACTCTCAAGTCCAGCCTCTCACCCGCCTTCGTGAGATTATTTACCAAAAGCGCCTCACACAGCGCTGTCTGCTTATAGCCAAACAGCAATTCGTTTGGAGTTCTGCCAGTGACTTTTTTCACTGAATTATTCAACGCCTGCTGTGTGGCAGCCAGAGCTTCACACCAGTTCTCTTCTGGTTCATCCCTGATTACAGCATTTAATGTATTTAATATTGATCTGTTTAGACGCTCCACCTGTCCATTAGCTCTGGGCAGATTTAGTGAATTTATCACTAACTGAATCCCATTTTCATTGCAAATTATCAAAAAAAAAACGAATTGATAACCTCCTCCTTTTTTTGAAGTCGGTTAAAAAAAGAGTGTCCATGGAGTTTCTTTTCCGTAAAAAAATATACACATCCGAATTGATAACCTCCTCCTCTTTTTGAAGTCGGTTAAAAAAAAGAGTGTCCATGAAGTTTCTTGTCCGTTCTTCTCCTTATGTACCTACTACGCTTTGGTTTGGGAAACCAGCTTCATCTTTCTTACTGACTGACCCCTTGACAATTCAAAAGTGCCCATGCAGGTTTATTTGAAATAAATCCTTTGAGTTCGAGTTTTGAGATAATAAATTCTCCATTAGAAGCTAATACCTTGAGCAAAACAGTTCTACAGGAAATAATTAAGGTTCTGCAGATCGTAATTACTTATGGCTTTAATGTGTTATGTTTATGTGACAATCAGAAAAGTAGGCCACAGGAAATGAGTCTAGAATAGTCTAGATTAGTTTTCCGCGAAAGTAAAACGATATTTAAATGTACGGGATTGTTCAAGAAAGAACTCATTATACCTATCCAGGTATTTGAGAAATTTAAAACACCTCATACTGACATGGTCACTAGCATTAGGTATTGTGGCATCATCATCATCATTTCAGCCGAAAGATGTCCACTGCTCGACATAAGCCACCCCCAAGCACCACCACTTTAACCGGTTCTGTGCTTCTCGCATCCAGCGTATTCCTGTGGCCTTCACCAGGTCATCGGTCCACCTTGTAGGAGGCCTTCCAACGCTACGACTTCCAGTACACGGTCGCCACTCCAGAACCTTTCGGCCCCATCGGCCATCTGTTCTGCGAGTGTCCACTTAACTTTGGCAATTCTTCGGGCTGCGTCGGTTACCTTGGTTCTCCTGTGGAACTCTTCATTACTGATTCCATTGCCCTTTGGGTGACTTTCAGCCTTCTAATGAAGCCCATTGTGAGACATTACATAGATTAATAGCTCACATAAAAAACTCTAGGGATATCGTCATTTCAATCTCAAGTGGTCCTGCAGGATATCGGTTTACGGGACCCGGAAGTGGCGTGACACCCGCGCGTTACTCCAAAGCGCCGCGACTGAGCGGATAATTACATAACAATAAAGTTGTAGCAAACATGCCTAAGCTACGCCGTCGGCCGAATCCATCGCTTCGCTGGCAATGCCACAACGCCTTACAAGCAATGTTTGTTATCCATTTGTCATCTCACTATTGATTTGACCCTAGTTGACTGTAAACAGCGAACGCACGTAAAAACCCCAATTGTTAAAGCTTTTTATAAGCAAAAATGCGGCAAAGAAAAGCAATATTAACTGTTTCGTATTCAAAGTGTTTTGGAAATGGTAAGAATTCACAAGAAGTTTGTTGATTTTGGCACGGTTAATGTTCGATGCTTCAGTCACGACATTATTACGATTTCAATATCTTTAGATACCTAAGTTTTACGTGCAGGTATGCCATAAACGCTCACGCAGACAGATGGACGCGACACCGGTAGAACAATTTCCGTGAAGTTTTTATAGAAATTGTTCCACCAGAGTCGCACCCCGCCGTCGCGTCGCTCCTGTCTGTGGCAGCCTTAATCGCATACCAGAGGGCCTAATCGAGTGACATGTAAGCAATCGCTTTCAAAGCGTTTCGTCTATCTACAACGACTTACAACAGGATTGACAAAAGGTGTTCGATAACTTACGTCAGTCCCATACATTTTTTGCTTTTCAATCATCGTTATCGCTGATAGAATTTCACATTTTCTAGGCTTTCAGATGTCGCAGCTTCAAAAGAAATAACTTCCCTGCCGTGTCGTCAGTGACGACAGAAATAAAGAAAATGAAAATCGTACTATACTATGTAGCTACCTACCCAGATTTTTTATTAGCAAGACTAAAGTGGCATTTGGTGTCGACATAAAAATAATCTATAGAAAATAATCTATTTATCGGGTGACTCTCACCAAAGACTATTGAATCATTTTCTTCAAGAGTAACTTGACTGTTGTCGTGTTGTCTCTGTAATATTAATTATTTATCGTGTTATTTTTTTTAAAGAGTTGACTGCAGTTGTCATTTTGGTCTGCCAAAATAAAAATCAGGGGTATTTCTCGAAGCGCACCAACTTTGAAACACCCTAAGTGAAGACCACCAAAGTATTCCTCGAAACACACCATTTAGGTACGCTAACAAAATCAAATTAAAAATATTATATTTTAATTCCTCGAAACGCACCAACGATGAAACAAAGACAAGAGCATGAAGGATTCGTAATAAATTATATCGATAGACATTTTAAAATTCAAGTGTCCCAATTATTTATTTATTAAAACTACCAGGAAAACCGAAATGAACTAGAACTAGGTGCTGATGCGACTTAGTACTTAGCTTAATAATGGTAAAAAACCTACCCACCAACCTACCCACCAATCTTCCCATCAACCCACCAACCCACCTACCAACCTACCCACCAACCAACCTACCCACCAACCATCCTACCCACCAATCAACCAACCTACCAACCAACCTACCCGCTAACTAACCTACCCACCAACCTACCTACCAAACGACCTACCCGCCAACCAACCTACCAACCAAGCAACCTACCCACCAACAAACCTACCCACCAACAAACCTACCCACCAACCAACCTACCCACAAACCAACCTAACCACCAACCAACCTACCCGCCAACCAACCTACCCACCAACAAACCAACCCGCCAACCAACCTACCCACCAATGTACCCACCAATTAACCTACCCGCCAACCAACCTACCCAGCAACCGACCTACCCACTAACCAACCTACCCACCAACCAACCTACCCACCAACCTACCTACCAACCGACCTACCCGCCAACCAACCTACCCACCAACCGACCTAACCACCAACCAACTTACCCACCAACCACCCTACCCGCCAACCAACCTACCCACCAACCGACCTACCCACTAACCAACCTACCCACCAACCAACCTACCCACCAACCAACCTACCCACCAACCGACCTACCCACCAACCAACCTACCTATCAACCCACCTACCAAGCTATCCACCTACCAACCTACCCACCTACCAACCTACCCACCAACAAACCTACCTACCAACCTACCCACCAACAAACCTACCTACCAACCAACCTACCCGCCAACCAACCTACCAACCTACCCACCAACAAACCTACCTACCAACCAACCTACCCGCCAACCAACCTACCCACCAACCATCCTACACACCTACCGACCTACCCACCAACCAACCAGCCTACCCACCAACCTACCTACCCACCAACCAACCTACCAACCAACCAACCTGCCCACCAACTGACCTACCACCAACCTACCCACCATCCAACCTAACCACCAACCACCCTACCCACCAACTAACCTACCCACCAGCCAACCTACCCACCAACCTACCCGCCAACCTACCCACCAACCAACCCATCAACCCACCACCCCACCTACCCACCAACCAACCTACCCACCAACCGACCTACCCACCAACCGACCTACCCACCAACCAACCTACCCACCAACCGACCTATCCACCAACCAACCTACCCACCAACCTACCTACCCACCAACCGACCTACCCACCAACCAACCTACCCACCAACCTACCCACCAACCTACCTACCAAATCGATGATCACCCATCCAAGAATCGACCGTGGCAAGCGTAGTTTATTCTTCGACCGCCACTTGCGGCTGAGATCATTTAGCCACAAGCCCCTCACCACTTAAAAAGTGATGATTGTTTAATTTTCAATGATGCGTCTTCCGGTACGCAGTTGCCACTCCAGAACCTTTAAGCCCCATCGGCCATCTGTTCTGCGAGCCTATTGCCCTGCCCATTGCCACTTAAGTTTTGCGATTCTTCGGGCTATTTCGTTTACATGGACTCTCTCATCATCATCATGGAATCTCTGCATTCCTTCATTTCTGATTCAATCATATGGGAGGGTTGTAGCACTCTAGTTTTTTTAGATAGGGTACAAAAGTCACAATGGTCACAAAGCTCGAACTTACAACTTCGTGCTTGTTAAGCAGGTCAGTTAACCTCCAGGTCACCACAAACTACACAAAGGACTGTCACATAAACGTTCTTAGGGTGACGAACATATTTCCGTTGCGACTGTACTATAAACAAAAACCATAGACAATAAATTTTTAGGCATCAAGTTATTAATACGAGGATATGAGCAGGCGATTAAGTATAAAACAAGGAAAATAGTTATCAAGTGCTTAGGTCAGGCCACTGTCGTTAACCGGGAGTTTAATTGTTGGAGGGAGGAATTCCGGGGCAGGTTATAAGTTTAGACTAATTTAGATCCTCGATGTAACTATTATCTCTTACGTATTAAGCTCCATTAATGGATTGTTCGCTTGAAATCATTAGCTAGACGATACCTACAATAACATTACCATTTACAGTCAGGGAAATAAATTGTTTAGCAAATTGACAATCAACTTACATTGGCCGTATTTAAATAAAATCACTGTCATTTTTTGACAGTTGTTTGGTATGGGTTTAACGCGGCGAACTGACGTAGAGAGTGAAAACAATTAATTACAACTTGTTATTATTTTTGTGTTTTTTTCTTTACTTACCTCAAATAAATGTTTTTTTTTCTTTACTGTACATTATGTGTAGCATGATATATTAAGTAGTCAATATCAACATTACCCATGTTGGTGGCCAAACCTCTGAGCCAATCAATAAGTGATCGACTAATGACGGGATCCCCTAGACCAAAAGTTCCGCAGACCATGCGCACAATTTAGGTATTTCGCCTTCGAGAATAACCTTCCAAAGAAGTTTGTGATCAGTCGTAAATATGCTTCAATGGCTAACATGACCTTCCCCCCAGACAGGTACAACGCTTAACTAAGGCCCGCGTCGCCCCTTTCCAGTAATTTGCACCACTACAGGCGCCAAGGCGTTATGGCGCCACCTTGAGATACACACATACTTGTCTCGTCGGTGATTGGCCTCATATGGAGGTTTTAAATAGACAAGAGTTAATCATTATCAAATCAAAAGTCATTTTTTCAAACTAGGCTGAAAATCAACACGTTTTGAACGTCAAAATTACATAAGACAGTCCCCAAAAACGCCCGCCCGTCGCCACTTCCTAGAGCTTTAGCTGGGAAGAAGAAGTGGTGCAATAAACTCCCCAGCAGTACAGCTGTCTGTTAATTTAGAAGAATTTGATTCTATACAATAGAGTTCTAGAGAAGTCATTAAACATTACGAAACAAAACATTTATTAATTAATTTCCTATATTATGTCAGCTAGCACAGGCCAATATACCAACAAAACATTGAAAACAGACTACACTCAAGGAGAAATACAAATAAAAACGTAAACAGAACTATAACTATTATCAAAACCGTGGCATAGAAGTTCATATATAACCACCGTAAGGACTATTCTTGCTTGCAGCGCTCGACGACTATAGAACCGGGCCGGGAACAGTTGTAGTCATCGTGTTCACGGGATTTTATTTTGAAACTGGTTAGATATGAACTTCTTTGAAGTTACGTCTGCATTCCTTGAAGAAGTTGACAGAGGAGATGTGCGGTACACCCACATTTCGCCAGATCCAGACACCGAACTACTTCTCCTCGTCACACTTTGCCCGACCGGGGAATTAATCCAAAGAACCTCAACGCGTTGATGTATCAAGTTGAAATTTATATCAAATACCGGTCTAGCAGAGCACTTACTTGGTAGACAGATTGGCGATCCAAATTTTTGTTATTACGACACCGATAGGTACCCATCCTTTTGTCGAAAACTGATAACTTTTACGACACTTACGTGTAAGGTTTTATTTAAATTTTTCCACGACAAATACAGTTTACAAGTGAGGATGATTCTTCCTAGGAAGCCTCACGGAAGAATCATAATAAGTATACTAAAAATAACCATATACAAATAAAGGCATTACCTACATCCGCTATAATCAAACATCAATATTATATTATTACTTAAGTACCTGTAATTCTGATCATCTATGCAAACTTATACCCCAGTAATTATAAAGATTATAACCTTAATCAATTAAGAGCGTTTATTCTGAAAGCGGGCAACGAACGTCGCAAATAGATGTCAAATATTTCGCTGTTTTGATTTATTTGGCAATGTTACTGTATGTATGGGAATTAGAAATGTGGCTAACTAGCAAACTAGAATAATAATCATGAATTGCAATTATAACACTGAATTTGATTTTGTAACCGTTTTAGGTGTAAAAAAGGCATTTGGAAACTTTTCAAATACTTTTTTTACATCTAAAACTAAATATTCGGTGTTATAAGTTATTACATTTCATAATCAATATTTTAGTTCACTAGTTAGCCACATTTCATATTTCCATACAGTAATATTGCCAAATTAATCAAAACAGTTAAATATTTGACAGCTATTTGCGAAGTTGTCAACTTTTAGGATAAACCTCTTAACGATTATCATCCTTTCGTAATTTCGATAAAAACGTATACTAAACTCCGTTATTTCACGATAAATACAAAGCAATGTCATTTATTTACCATTTTAATTTAAAAATAACTCTGAAGTGCAGTTTATTTACAACAATATTACACAATAACTGCCGTTATTTAGCCGTTATTTGTCTAATGCTATTCGATTTAATTGAGAATGGGGGTCAGTTCTTCACCAATTTATTTGCATTTAAAATTTTCGTCTTATCAGCTGCATTCGTTTTTGTTCAAGGCCTAAGTAGAAAGTTACACAGTCTTTAAATACAGTTATTTGCTTAAAAAGTCGCTCAAAGCAACAAAACAGCTAGTTTCCTGCTATTTATTTACATAATTGGTATCAATTAAGGAAACCGAATTAGCAATCTGTATACATATCTGGACGTCCTGTGTTTATAACATTAGTTTCATCCGTGGCCGGTATTATAAAAATGTAACAAGTTGAGCTAGACACCTGTGCTGGTTCCCTTTGCTAAGTTATGGAGGTCTCAGTAAACTGGGGAGTTAGACTTGCACTTAATACACACGGTCATTTTGTTTGTGTAGTCGAGTAGCAAAACTTCTTGCTGTAGACATGTAGTACATACCTACATGCAGGTGATACAAGGTGTCACAAGACCCTTCACGAAGCCGTCATATAAGCATACAGTATATAAAATTAAGTAACTTTGTGCAATAATAATTACTGGGAAATAGTATTTTTGGAGTGAAAATACGCTGTTTACGCAATTGCGCAATAAAGGTAAGGCACGCAAAACATTGTGTTTATTGGTGCATGCAACAAAACAGATATTGTGGGAATATTTAAAATTAAGTTACAATATTTAATAACTCATTTTCGTAAAAAAACATTTTTTTAAGTTGGAACTTTGACCTTCAATATCTCCGTAACTAGAAGCACCCCAGGTATGGCCCAGTCCAAAAAAGAAATCATAATAACGACAAGAACAAGTGACTGCTTCGTTCAGGGTATTTTTACACCCGTTATTACGTCGGTACATCCTAGGTTCATCCCACGGCAATGGTAGTTAAATGCCTAATGTTCTAATTACTCAAGATTATTTAATTACTTCTTCGTTACTCAATTACCATCAATTTCCGTATCGAACAGAAACATGACATAAGGCATAAAGCTTAGTGCAGACTAACGCGAGACCGCTTATTGTTATACCGTGAAATTTTCTTAGAAATTGTATTGTTCAAGTCGCGTCGCGCCGTCGCATCGCGCTGGTCTGCACGAGCCTTATGTCAGAAGTAATAATAATAACAGCTATCTAATTACGCAACACATTTTCGATTTGCAATTGAGTCAAATTGGTTTCGTTTGACTCAATTGCAAATCGAAAATGTGTTGCGTAATTAGATAGTAGGTGTGTATTTTGTTTTGATTGTTTTTACAAGTTTTGTCTGGACTTTTTCAAGAGCCCTGACACCATTACCATGTTACGTTTTCCTCATTTCTGGAACCGCTTATAAAATGTTTCTTATGTGTCGAGATTCTGGGTTTATCCAGCACCGTAATTGCGTAACACGCGATCAATCATCCATTGCTTCATATGTTCCAAAAAATTGTTCAACAACGTAAATAACGCAATGAATGTTGTTGAACTGTCAAAATGAAACCGATTATTATTGATCTTGTGTTACGCAATTAGAAAAAAGTTTGTTATCTTTTCTTTCTCAAAGAATCAAGAAAATAAAGTATTGTTTTCATGCTCGAGGAAATCGAGATCTTAAACGTTTAAATGCCTGTTACAGTGAACTAGGAGCTTCAATGGTTGCTAATGAAGAATCCTGGTGAGGCAATTCCACCGCTTTGAATCCAAAAACGGAATTTGCCTATGATGACTGAAAAATAAGACATAGGTACATGAAAGCGCTGCTGCCGAACACCCTGACCGGAAGCCTGAGAATGCTGTCGCTGTGTCCGAAATCGCTGAGAAGATATCATCTTCAAACAAACAAGAGAAGTCGCACCCTAATTGTGTAAAGTGAGGTACGACAACTTTCAATCACAATCTGAATGATTTCAAAGGATATTGCTTCAATTATGTTCGAAAGATTGGTCTGCTCAACAACGTAAATAACGCAAAGAATGTTGTTGAACTGTCAAAATGAAAACCATTACTAATTCTTAGCGTGTCGATAGCAATCTTAATCGACTCGGCCCAAAATTCGGCTACGTTTTTGGCGCCATCACTGGCGTCCATCAGTTTCTGTAAAGTGCAGCTGACAGGACACGCAGGACACGACAGTAAGTGTCCCATCGTTTGTAGAACAGCACCACATTTATTGCTACTATAAGTGTGTTACGCAATTACCCCGCAGAATAATAATTTTATTCTGTCTTCCTCAGTAAAGGTAAAAAGCTTCAAAAAGCTGCCTGAACTACCCAGCAGTATGTCCCTCTAAGAAAGCTAGTATAAAACGAGTACGGGTTGATGTTTCGCGTATACTCGCTCCCTGCAAGGTCAAGTGCGACCGTCCGAGTCATTGCTCTTCGCGTGAGCATCGCATAGTTGCGCAGGCGCAGCTATTAGTGCCCGGTGTTCCACGGAGTGAGGTGAGTCCGAAGCTGCTAAGCTTAAAGTTTATTTATAGATTTAAGATGGGAATTGTTTTTGTTTTCTTTAAAGAAAATGTTGGTTTAAACATTAGAATTGTTTTGTGGTAATTCAGGTGGGTTGATGAAAATATTATGTAGTGTGAGCTTTTTTAAATTAAGCTCTTTGTAACTATTTTTTTTAATGAGGTCCCGGTAAAACAAAGTCGTTAATTACAAAACAAATATACTCTTGAATATACTTTAGTTATTAAAATACCAAATTAAAACAGCAACATTTTACATATAAATAAATATATATTTATTTCAATTTGCAAGATAATATTTACATTTTCAATCTAACAGTCTTAAAATAATAGATTATAATAAACAGAATTTAAAAAACTATATGATCCATTTATAACAAATACATTGTGAAGCTTTTAACACCTTTGATTTTTATTATTAAAATTTTAACACACCTACATGCCATTTTACATACTAAAGCATTACATACATAATTAATTAATTTACTTAAAACAATTTTTCAGACTTAATAAAACTCCATCTACATCATGTTATATTTTTTTTAGACTTCGCAAAACCAAAGTTCTCTCTATTTTTAACCCTCCAACGCTACAGTACCATTTTGCATCCAGGATGCTAACATTAATAGAGTAAACCTTTCAGTGATCGCTGTGGTACATTAAGAGCTACTTTATTGGTCCTTTATTTAGATTTTATTGTACCGCGCGGCACTACTAAGATTTATTAGGGTTGACAAACAATAAAACTGCTGGGCTTAAGTCAAGTGACATAAAAGATAAACTATTACTTGTAAAAACAAAAGAAAAAGAAAATACGTTTATTTGCGGTAAACATGACGCAAAGAAAGAACAAAACAAGAAAATAACAATTTGGGGGAAAATATGCGTCACATCCACGCAAAACGGCCATCGCTCAGCATAATGCTGTGACCCTATGCGAGACAGAGCCCCAGCGCTGGTTTTCAGCGACAGCCGGCGTTGACGTGATTACCAACGTGATTGTCAACCGATGAGTTAGTTATCAGGTTTCAGTAGCTATTTTAATTATTTATGTAAATACTACTAATAATAAAGCTGAAGATTTTGTTTGTTTGTTAGAACGCGCTTATCTCTGGAACTACCAGTCGGATTTGATAAAATCTTTTTCCATTTGATAGCCCAATTCTTGCGGAAAGCTATAGGCTATGTAACGCTAGAATCCTTAGGACCCAGAAAGACCGCTTAGCGAAAACGAAGTAATAGTTCGGGCATGCAATGCGTTGCCACGGGGTGAGGCGGGGGAACAACAAATTTTCGAGGACGAAGTCGCGGGCAGAAGTTAGTTTATTTATATAAAGACTTACTAATTAAAAACATGCAAATTCAGAGCCTACACATAGTTTTTAAATATACCAGTAGCATGGTATGAAATTCTAAATAACTTAAGGCTCAGACGGGTTAAACAGCGGTCCCAAACAAAGCACAGCCTGTATCTAGGTGACCCAAAACACATAATTGTCCCACAATATTTGCTATCATTGTAGATCTCGTGTGCATCTAAATTACAGGAAAGCACGGCACAATTAATTAGCATTATCATTTAAAAAAAATTAAAGGCACCTCTTTGTTTAATGCGTCATATCTATATAAAAAATAATACAGGTTGTCAGGAACATCGACGCGAAAACTATTACCATGGATTCAATACATGGTTCTGATATAAACGGCAGGTATTTATTTCCCGTCTTAAGGCGCTTCCCTGAGCAAATAACCTTGAGCATTTGTTCCCTCTTTTCCGCACCACACCGGTGCATGAGTTACAGAAGTGAATACGCATAGATTTTAGAATAATTTCTTTATAAAATAAAATTTTGTTTGTTTTGTGGTTGGTTATAAGCACGATGCGAATTGGTTATAAGTCAATCAATCTACCTAGCCTTTTCCCAACTATGTTGGGGTCGGCTTCCAGTCTAACCGGATGCAGCTGAATACCAGTATTTTACATGGAGCGACCGCCTATCTGACCTCCACAACCCAGTAACTGGGTAATACGATACCCATTGGTAAGACTGGTGTCAGACTGTCGGGCTTCTGACGACTCGTAACGACTGTCAAAGATCCACGAATAACAGCCGGGACCAACGGCTTAACGTGCTTTCCGAGGCACGGAGGACTCTCAGTATGTAAAGATGGTCACCCATCCACTGACCAACCCCGGCAAGCGTAGCTTAACCTGATGGATCGACCAGTGCGGCTGTTGTTACTTAGCCACGAGCTCCTCGAATTGGTTACAAGTAACCAACCCAATAGGTTTGCAAAATTCTAATTTTTATAAGTCTAACATTTTCCCTTGTTAGGTTCGACTATAGATCGTATAAATATTCTTCGCAATAAATTGCTGCTTTTTCATAGTCAGTAAGTAACAGTAGTTATTTAAGCATTCTAAATTAGAAAAGTAAAGCAGTATCTTCTTTTAAATCCTCAAAATCTTAACGTGTTCATAATCAATTTCTCACATTTTTTTTTTTTTCTATAAAATAACGATAAGCACTTTAGGCTTATCCCATGCCTCGCAGCTGTAACTTGTGGTCGCAAAACATTATTTTATTTTTATTCTTAACTGCATTAAAGGTCTGCAATTAAATCCTTCGATACAAATCTAGAAAAGCGAACCTCCAGCTTAAATTTCTTAATTAAAGAGGCTTGAAACTTTTTATTAAATAAACTTAGGTTCACTTAGGTAAATTTACGTTCCCTTTGTAATTAAGGGTCCAGCTACTTATGTATTTAAGCAGCAACCGGTTGATTTATAATAATTATTCATCAAGTACCACATGCATGTATATGTTTTTATGCGATAGTGAATGTATGTTTGTCAGTAACTTTTCCCAATAATTTAGATAGTTTTTTTTTGTAATAATTCGTGTTTACAATTGTTGGTGAGCCTATTAAATAAATAAAAATTAACGATAGAACGACGATAGTGTTCACTGAACTTATAGCTTAGTTGGCAAAACGTTCTTTTTCAAAGAAAAAAATATAAAATATGTACCTAGGAAACCTACCTCTAAATAGAAAATAGATAGATAGATTGAAAATTAATTCATATCGAAGTTTCTGAATGAATTTTCAAAGTATCGCCAGAGTAGGTAGTGCGGTAAATTATATCATTAGTTAACTTTCATTTCGCCAGTTAACTGTAAGGTAATTTTGATATCTGCTCAAATTCAAATGAGCGTGAACTCAATAGTAACTTATTATAAAAGTGACTGGCAAAAAACTTCGGTCTAATAAACGACCGAAACCGGCCAAGTTAAGAAGTCAGCGGATAGGATAATTATTTTCTATTCTTCTTTCTTTTCGTGTGACTAACCTGTTGTGAGAGTTTTAAAGCCGCCCATGGTCCTCTGACTTGGTTTCCCATGCCGTCTAGAAATATCTCTCAGGCATGCCGGTTTTGGGCACGCCACAATTGCGGCGATAAGTCCCCTCATTGAGGAGTGGCTTGAGAGGCGCCATGGCGTCCTCACCTTCCGCCTGACGAAGGTCCTCACCGGACACGGTTGTTTTGGGAGGTTACTGTGCCGCATAAGGCGGGAGGAAACGCCCGGGTGTCACCACTGTGTGGATCGCCCGGAGGACACGGTGGATCATACGGTGGAGATCTGCCCGTGTTTGGCGGAGCATCGCCGTGTCCTCACGGAGGCGATCGACGGCGACGATCTCTCGCGTCCAGCCCTGGTTCACGCCATGGTTCGGAGCGAGAGTGCATGGGAGGCCGTCATCTCCTTCTGCGAAGCAGTTATGCTCGCGAAGGAGGAGGCGGAGCGCGCGCGCGAGGGAGATGCAAGATGCGCGCCCTCGCGCCCCTAGTCGCCGCAGGAGACGCCCCGGGCGTCGAGAGTCGCGAGCCGACTTCCGGCCACCGTAGGCGCGGGCTTGCGGAAGGTGAGCAATGGGTAGGTCGCCGTCCGATAAAGACCAGGCCCGGGTCGACGGCGCGTTGTGTACCACGCGCGCCTCAAAGAGATGTCAGCACCAACCGACGGGGTCCGTAAGGACCAATGCCTGCTGGGGTTGCGGGTTTGTCCGAAAGGGATATCGCGGCCCCGGTACAAGGGCAAGGAAGGAACACGTGTGGGTTTTAGTCAGTAAAAGTCTGACACGCCCTCTCGCTCCGCCCAGAGCGGAAGAAGTCATTTGATGAATTCCCATCCTCAAAAAAAAAAGGCATGCCGGTTTCCTCACGATGTTTTCCTTCACCGTTTTTAAGCAAGTGATCATTATACAATACGCACATGAATCCGAAAAGTCAGAGGTGCGTGCTTTGGGTTCGAACTCGAGAAAAAGATGTAAAAATTAATGTTTACAAGTTAAACTGTTACACGCCTTAACGGCTGGACGGATTTAGATGAAATTTGGCACACATCTAGAATACGACCTGGGTTAGGCCAAGGAATACTTTTTAGCCCGGTAGTACGATCTGTGGGATAATTACCGACCTCGAAGCGGGCGAAGCCGTAGGCAAAATATATTAACTTATAAAAATTAGATATTACTTGCAAGCACGCAAAGGTCAGGGCAATAGATAACAATTAAATTTGTTTAAACATTTGTTTTTGTGTAGAACTCGTAAAAGCAGCTTTTCCATCAGCCATTACTACGATAAACTGAGGTACACGGGTTAATAAGCCCGTGTGATACGATCTAAGTTTTTCTGCATTTCCCTTCCCAGTCATTAGAAACATGAGTAACTGACTAATTGTTTACGCTTAGCTACCTTCCTGGGAACTAATTTATTAAGTAACAGGAAAATCAAGCTGTAGTCTAATGGCTCTCGTGTTAACATGACAGTACTTAGGTTTATTAAATTAGGAATTAAGGATAATGTTATATGGTACGGTGCGGACCATACCATATAACATTATCCGTACCGTATAAAAGTCGGCTAATACTCGAGTATTTTTTATTTTAATAATTGAGGTAAATATTTATTTATTGATAGGGCCTTTTACGACTTACTCACTAAAACATACACTAACAAGAATCAGATACAGTTTTAGGGATTGTGAATTCGTCACTTACAGAGTGCACATCACTAGCAGAGAACTTAATAATTAAATAATTACAATATTCATAAAAAAAACAGTTCTTACTTACATAACTTTTTTTAAATATTAAATCTTAGCTAGCACAAGAAATCTCTCAATTTTTGTTGCTGACTGTACTTTCTAACATAAAACTAACTTAGTAACTAACAATTTGTAACCAAAACAACTAAAACAATTTTGTTGTTACAGAAAAATAATCACTGTTACAGTATCCTCAAACCACATCGCAATATAATAATCCCTCAAGTTCATATCATACGAAAGTTCTTCGCTCTTTCGTTCACTCCTTCATTCCTTCGCGTTCTGCAGGTAGGTTTACACCGGCCGGAAGCCGCCGCGAGTAATTACGTCATTTTTTATCCGCCATCTTCAATTAAATGGATGCTAATCTTAGTGCGGAGTACCGTTTGTTACAATTGCTAAAAAAACACCGCGTTGGGTATAACGACTTTATACCATGAATGGTTCAAAGACATCACTTAGAGGTTGTTGTTTTAATTTTTTGTTGAGAAGTTATATAGGAGCGTGGAGTGCTTTTGAAAGTGAATTGTTCATTTAAGTTCCTACGCTTGACTACTTCCAGTGTCCGTGGAGTTTCTTGCCCGTTCCTCTGCATAGGAACCTACTACGCTTTGGGATGACCAACCATCTTCATCTTTCTGACTGACCGACCTCTTGACCATTCAAAAGTACCTGTAATTGGTTTATTTAAAATAAATTATTTCAGCTTTAAGGTTTTGACTTGATTAGTGGTAATAGCAAAAAAAAAAAACTCATTGCATTTGCTTTTTTTTTTCGAAATAATATTTTGTTTTATAGTTAAAAACAAGATTTTCTTTGAAAGACGGATAATCAACTTATCTAATATTTTTGTAGTTCATCCTGAAAAGCATTGTATTTAAAAATAAAGAATTGTGTTGTGATTCTATGAATAGGTAAAAGTTATTAAGCCACTGATTTAATGCTAACTAACGAAGATCGCTGAGTCTTTGTGCCAACCATTGTTCCAAGCGGATGCGCAGTGGCACACACATAAACTATATTCTTTACGAACATTTCATTTGACTTCAACCTGCTTCAGCATTAATTTTGACTTCTAAATCTTCTACTTAGCCTTTTCCCAACTATATTGGGCTCAGCGTACAGTCTAACCGGATGCAGCTGAATAACAGTATTTTACATAAACTGACTGCCTATCTGACCTCTTAAACGCAGTTAATACGATACCTCTTAGTAAGACTGGTTGTCAGACTTACGGGTGACTTAACGACTGTCAAAGATCCACGAATGACAGCTGGGACCGCAACTTCTTAACGTGCTTTCCGAGGCACGGAGGGGTCTCGGTATGTAAAGATGGTCACCCATCCATGGACCAAGCGTAGCTTAATCTGATCGATCAAGCCGTGCGGCTGTTATTACTTAGCCACGAGCCCCACAACCCCCACTTCAAATCTTCAACAAATAATAGCAAATAAAACTAAAAACTATTCTTGAATGATTAACCCTAATAATTCAAGCAATTTCAGAAATTAACTAAGTACTCATTTCATTCACCGTTATATTACCTCATAATGAGTAATTTGCCATTTCATATTATTAATCGACTGCCTATACAATTAAATGCAATTCAAATCAAAGCTTTATTGGTGATTCGCACGATTTACTTTACAAATGTAATATCTAGGCGAATAGATTTCTGGAGTTGCTGATTCGCCTACAAATCAATTTACTTTGTGCGAATCGACTCAAGAAAAAGTGTCGATTCACCCGTTTTGGGCGAGTAAATTCGTGCTAATCACCAATAAAGCTTTGATTTGAATTGCATTTAACTCTTTATGCAGTCGATTAATAAAACGTTAAGATATGAATAAAACTTTGAAACAATAAACATTTATAGCGAAATAAAACTTAAGTCCATTAAATAGCTATACAATAAATAGTTACGAAGCAATCTTCTTCACGAATCTTTCTTTATAATATTAATATTATTAGCTTCTGCCCGCGACTCCGTTCGCGTGGATGCCAAATATACCATATAACATAATATCCTATGGCATTCGGTAATAGTGTAGCTTTCCAGCAGTGAATTATTTTTGAAATCTGATGACGGAAAGTCAAATAATTTATTTCAACTGTGCACATAAAATGCACAAAATTTTGACGTTTAAGAACGTCAAAATTTACAAACAAAAAAAATTGATTGTAGTCGCCCCTTCCAATAGCTAGTTCCATATGGAGAAGAATGGGCAAGAAACTCCACCGTTACTCTTTTACTTAGTACTTTACGGAGATTATCTCCTACATCCGAATTTGCAAAGTTTAGCTTATAATATTAGTATAGACTTCTTGACCACTTAACATTAGAGGAGGAGGTTCTATGTTCGTAGCGTAAGTATTTTTTATATTTTTTATGTATGTCCGCCGATTTCTCCGTCTATTGTGGACCGATTTTTTAAATTCTTTTTTTGTATAAAAGGGTATGCTCTCAAGTTGGTCCCATATGAATTTTATCATCTTTGCTTGGATAGTTTTCGAGTTAGCTTCAATAATATGTATTCTCCCCACTTGGTATATGTGGATGATATGATGATAACTTCCTGTCACTTTTATTTAATAGCAGGTAGAGGTATTCGAATTTGTGTTAGGGTTAGGTACCACAACTAAAAGTGAAAAATTGAATCGGTTTTTTTTTTTGTAAAAAGTTTATTTAATTTATCATTTTACACGGAGTTTCTTGTTCTGTCTTCTCCATAGAGATCTACGTTTCGGAATGGGCAACTAACTAGCTTCAAGTTTCTGACTAACTGACCGACTCTTTGATAATTCAATAGTTTAATTGAAATAAATGCTTTGAGTTTGAGTTTGACACTTTACATACAATGACGCCTGTAATCCCCGAAGGGTTAGGCAGGGGGGGGGGCGGGTTAGGTTTAGTATTACCATTTAATTTAAAGATAATTTATTGCTCTCTACACTAACATTGGCTGCTTATTCGGAGGCTCCCATGCTCGGCACATCACACTCAGATACTAATCTACATGGTCCTCACATGATCTGACCAAGATTATGTATATGTAGGGACTTTAAACGAGACTGCCATTTCTTTTCAGGGATACTATGATAGGACATGTCGACTTCATCTAGCTTATTTTTTTTTATATGACGTCAAAATTAATTTCGACATCCTATTAACAGAATAAACAATTTCATTTCATTTAACACATTAATTTAATATGCAAATGTAATGACAATTTTTAAACCGTCATCTATTTCAGGGAGCATTATTAGCTACAAGATAAATTTCTAAAACTGTAAATTCATTCGCAATTCTAGTTAGCATATGCAGCAGGGATGTTAAGGAGCTCCGTAACCGTAACTGAAACTATCGGATAACCGAAATACAAAACTATTCGTATCCGTAACCGAATCGGATATAAATGTTTCGGATAATTTCGGATAGGGGTGCAGTCTAAATAAGACACGTTATGACAGGTTTTTCTGCCTGGCTGAACACCGACACAAGCCAAGCGCGTCACTTGCATGTTTTTTTTATTTTTTTTATTTGTGTTTTACTTTTACATTAATTCATAAAAATGTTATATCCGTAACCAAAACTAACGGATAATGCGATATAATTTCATATCCGTAACCGTATCTGAAATCGATATACATAATATAATTTTTATATCCGTATCCGGATCCGAAATTTAATATCCATAACATTATAACTATGTAGTGAAATCTAAGTTTATCATTTACTGAATGTCAAATAATCTTTAATGGTTGACCATTTATTATGCTGTTCCCGTCGTTCATGCATTAAATGCACTGCAAGTGATTAATAAACCTGCGTAACATACTATCAATCACAATATGAAAGTTTTTGAAGGTTATTGCTAATCCAATGCTTCATATGTTCGAAAAATTTGTCTGAGTTCAAAAACATTAATTGCGTTATCGTTGTCAAATGAAAGCCACTGTACGTGTGTTACACAATTACCCCGCTGTTAAATTAACCGTATGCCGCAAATTCGTCGACGTTCTGATTGTAGAATTTAAGAAGTTTTTGAAATAATGCTAAATTAATTTTTTGGGATGTTCTGGCTGACGACGATGGTTTTCGCTATGTCATCTTATTTATAAGATATAGTTGCATCCATTACCTCATAATTTTGAAGTTAAGTACCTTATCAGACTCTTTTACAGTTTTTCACGGTAAAATAATGTTTGTATCCCATTCAGTGATTCCTCAATTTGATCGTTAAGGGGAGCCCGCGAAATTCAAACTTTCTTACGTTTTCTGCAATTTGCAGATCAGTGTCAGGTTGTATTTTGATTAAAATATGATTCGCGACCGTAACAATTATAGATATACAGAATTATAATCATTAGAATCAGCAAAACAACTCCTTTATAAGCCACAACTCCTTTATTCTTTACAAGGTTTATTAAAATGTTTAATCTTATTTCACATGGAGTATAAATATGATTCGCGGCCATATCAAATATTTTTTTATAGAATCGTAATCATAAAAATCATCAATACATCTCTCTAAGTTCATATAATCCTATTGAATGACTATTTCATGAAATCATGACATTTTAGGATTATTCTAACATAAGGTGTTGTTTTGCTGATTGTAATGATTATAATTCTGTAAAGCCATATTTGTTACGGTCGCGAATCATATTTTAATCAACATTATGTAACCTGACACTGACCTGCAAATTGCAAAAAACGTAAGAAAATTTGAATTTCGCGGGCAACCCTGACGGTTATATCAGCGTCAAGTTCACAGTAGCGTATATAGTAGAAATAAGCAGAACTCATAGATTTTTGTATGTAATAATTAGCTTCACGGTTCATGAATTTAGACAAGTCTTACCGCACTTAATTAAAATAAAAACTAATTGAAAAAAAAATAAGTTTTTGCGTAAAATGCTCAAAGTAACGGGTGCTAACTGTGAAGTGGTTACGTTATAAACAACGGTTAATATCATTTGACTTACGCCTACCGTTTCTCGCGTGTGAATAAGTAAACATAAACTGAACTTTACATAAAGTCAGGTCAAACTGAATTACTGTAAATATAATCTTAGATACCATCTTCAAGAGGAAGGACGACATTTACGGAAAGAACGTCTAAGAATCTTTAATGAGAAGTTTGGATTTTTATTTGACTCTTTCCAAATAACAAGCCAACGATTCCCAAACATTAGATACGTATACATAGCATCACGCTTTGTTCCCCGAAGGGTTCGGCAGAGTTTTACACCCACATTTCACCAGTTATGTTTAAGTTCCATGTAATAGGGAACGAGCCTATTACCATCAACCGGGTACAAATCCAGACTCCGGGCTGCTACTGAGAAATTCTATATAGAAAAGCCCAATAACACTTTGCGTGACCTGGGATTCGAACTCTAGATCTCATGCTCATCGGGAGTCCAGAGCCGACTTCCGGCCACCGTAGGCGCGGGCTTGCGGACGGTGAGCAATGGGCAGCTCGCCGTCCGATCAGGACCAGGCCCGTGTCGACGGCGCGTTGTGTTCCACGCGCGCCTCAAAGAGATGTCAGCACCAACCGACGGGGTCGAAAGACCAATGCCTGCTGGGGTTGCGGGTTTGTCCGAAAGGGATAACGCGGCCCCGGCACACAGGCAACGGAAGGAACACGGGTGGGTTTTAGTCAGTAAAAGTCTGACACACCCTCTCGCTCTGCCCAGAGCGGGAGAAGTCATTTGATGATTTCCCACCCTCAAAAAAAAAAAAAAAAAAAAAAAAAGATCTCATGCTCAGCAGTACCACTTGCGAAGTTGTGACCACTAGACTAAATATTCAGTATGGTTTTTATCGGCAATTTGAGAACAACCGGAGTTAAATCAAAGTTAACTACATCTGTGAGAAAAAAGTACGATTTACTATTCAGTCATATTTAGATACTTATTATTTTTTATATTTATAATGCCAAAACATGCAAAAATTCGGCTTCAATAACTTGGAAATACCCGATACATTATTCGAATTCTGATAGACTACTAGTAAACGATAACCATTTACAGTGACAACATTGCTTGGAACCCAGAACTTGGTTCTCAGAAATCGCTCAAACGCAATCAGCATTGCTAGTTTCTTCTCTGTATGAGAAGCCTAAGCCCTGCGGTAGAAAAATCAAATAAAGTCCTGCCGATCGAGTTTGATAAAATCTCTCCGTGTGAAAACTTTGGTGAAGTGAGGTGTCATTCCACCTGCCGAGCAATTCTGTAAAAATGTCAAACTCAAACTCAAAGCATTTATTTCAATTAAACCATTTGAGCACTTTTGAAGTGTCAAGGAGTCGGTCAGTCAGAAATATGAAGCTAGTTGCCCATTCCCAAGTGTAGTAACCTACTACAC
This sequence comes from Agrochola lota, assembly GCA_947364205.1. NCBI lineage: Eukaryota > Metazoa > Arthropoda > Insecta > Lepidoptera > Noctuidae > Agrochola > Agrochola lota. The sequence continues at coordinate 16,761,314 of OX376221.1, read as the reverse complement.
TATGGAGAAGAACGAGCAAGACACTCCACGGACACTCTTTTAAATCAAATTGTTACAAAATATTGGTTACATCATTCATGTTGAAATTATAATTGTGAGAACAATGTAGAAAGACGTGCACGTTATAAGCGTCCGTAATACAACAAAGAACAATTCAAAAATTAAAATAACCCATCGCACCTAAGAGATGACTAGTCCCAAGTGACGGCACCCATTCACGAACTTGACACACCAGCACCATTCAGCTCAACCGTCGCCGTCAAAAACGCGAAGTGAACTGTCAATAATGTCAATCCCTAGCATCTCACTTCACCTGAGTTCTCACAGAGGGATTTTTACAGAATAGAACGGCTGTAGATGCTGAAAAATCTTGCCCAAACAATCTAAAATTAACATAACAGTATTTGCGACTTTAATTACTCGAATCGAATCGCACGATCGATAAAATTAAATGAATGGGTACAGTTATGTTCAGATCTCGTACAACTACTCGTATTATGAGACCTTTCACTCGATAATGGTAACACATTACTCACTGCGCCCGATTCGTTATGGGCTATTATTCTTTGATGAACTTTGATTATTGAGGATCTTTTCGTGAAGACTTGCAAGATTATGGCTAGTTATTGTAACTGTAGTCGATTGATTAAGGACTTTGACCACACTTTCCTCCATCCGTAGTGTCTATTTTCGGATTTTTATGAAATCTGAAGCGTCGTTGACTAGTATCACACGATAGAAACAAATCGGAATAAAATTTCAGAATTTTCTTAGCATTAAAACATATTGAACGCAATCATACGACATTGGTTAGCTTTACTTATCATAGCTTCAGTGACCACTAATCTAAATAATTCCAACTCATCATATTACTAGGATCATAATCACACAAAAAGACCTGCAATATGCGGCCTACCATCAGCTTTGCCAAAAAAAAAAAAAATAGACAGTCATGGGGATTGCCGACAGGCTGAAGTGAAAACTTAAAACTATATGAACTAGCACGAGAACTAGCTGCGCCCCGCAGTTTTATCCGCATAAGTCTCGATCCCGTGGGAATATCGGGATATAAACTATCATAATTATGTCCTAGGTCATTGTCTACCAATGTGCCGTTCCGTTCAGCCGTTTTAGTGTGAAAGCGTTATGCTGCGGCCGCATCTGCGTCGATCGTGACTAAGTTTCGCAAAGTCAAACTCAAAGTCATTTATTTGCTTTAAATGCGGTTACAAAGGTAAAAGGTAAGGTAAATAAGTATTATTGTGCGATGACACATTTCGCCATATTTTGGCATGCAAATATTAATAGTAAGGCTTATTTAAATAAGTTTCTATAACTCAAGTTGAAAATATCTACTAAACCTGAAATTATTTAAAGTAAATCAATCTTCAAGTTACACAACAGAAATATAGTAATAACAAAAAAGTATATGTAAAACATTTGGCACGGCATAAAAACACAGATCAAAATTATATTTACAATCGCAGATTTAATAATATATTCTAAGTATAGTCTACAATGCATTCCTGAAATGATAGGACCGACAAGAAGTTTTTTTTTTAGAAATTCACCTATTGAATAATAACTATGTGAAATTATAGTTTCGCACAGTGATACGATACACGCAGATGTGACCAACCATTATCGGTTATCGTCGCGATAGTTCGGGCTGCGTAGCACTTATCGCCCGGGTGGCGATACATATTAAACGTGGCGAAGCTGCTAATGTGACTGCCGCAAAAGTGCGATAACTATTTAGCGAGCAAAACATCCGAAGGTTCAGCACGCATTGCTTTGTCATACAAGCAAACTCACTTTCACATTTGTAGTAGTGACTTTCACATAGTGAAGATAACAGTGGTCACCTTTATAGCTACTGATATAATACTGTTAATATTAGCATTTCGGTGACGCGATCCCATAAGATTTTCCCCTACCAAAAATCGCTCAACGCGCCAAGAGAAAATTACACTTAAAACAAAGTTAACACTTCTTCACCTAACAGTACACCTCTCATCGCATGTCGCGCCACCGACCTACAGAACCCATGAACTAATACCATAAACCTGCGTGTTACGCTATACCTCTTGTAAGATGGCCATAAAAAGCTGATCCATCAAAACAACGGTGGAACAGTTATGTAGCAACTCATTGTTGGTTCGGTGTTACACGGTCGCTTGCACCGTCATCATGAACTTGATGAACAGCTGATGTATTAATGGTAGTATTAAACTATAAATGGAATGATATTCACATAACACTTAAGTACCCTCATCCAACTTCATTTTGTTTGTATTGATTTTGATTTATTGGAACGTATAATGGACGGGAATGTATAACTAGCTTCATCTTCCTGACTGGCCGACCCCTTGACAAATCAAAAGTGCCTGTGCCTGGTTTATTTGCAATCAGTGCTTTGAGTTTGAGTTTTTGTTGTTTTGTGGTGAGTTTGTCCTGTTTGCGCAGTTTATGATCTCGATCTCAAGCGGCCAAAATTATTATAAGCTTATCATGATGTCTTATGTCCCTAAGTCCTAAGTCCCAAGCTCTCCTAGATGGCTTGGGAGTTTCGGACATGCTACACAGGCAAGCTTACCTACGTGCCACTGATAGGAACAAAAGATGGCAAAAGTTCAATTGTGGAATCTGTCAATAATTGGACTTCTGCAACAAAATTAATGCTGTTTCTTCATCTTTACCTTAACATGGATAAAAGACCTGTTTGCCACAAATTCATCCATTTCTCTCCATACCCATGCCAGATATTTATTTATTCTGTACTAGCTGCGCCCCTCGGTTTTACGCACATAAGTCTCGATCCCGTGAGAATATCGTGATAAAAAATATCCTATGTTCTAATCTAGGTCATGGTCTATCCATATGCCAAATCACCAGGTTATGGTGTACCCTTGTGCCATATTTCACCCAAATCCGTTCAGCCGTTTTAGCGTGAAAGCGTAATAAAGAAACTCATTTTCACATTTATAATATTAGTAAGGATATATAATATATTATATAATTAGGATTCTGTGTTTTCATCACTGTTAATCCCCCATATTTCATCCGCCCATGGTTCACCTATACCACCGCTAAATATGACTCATAACACTGACCCTACCTTGAAGCAGCACATAAACCTACTTACTGATTTACAGGATCGTTAATCATTCTCTACAGATAACTGTTAACGTATTAAACCATCATCACGATTCGATTAAGATCTCGATTAGATTATTTACAGCCTTGGCTACAGGTTATGGGCTACAGAAGTACAGACTATACGCTACAGGTTATGGGCTGCGTTATATTTTGTTTATTAGCCGCGTGTCTGGAGTATTAGCGATGTGTCTTTGGTCAGAACTATAATAAGTTGTCTCTTGTTAAGGATGTCGTTAAACCTGACTGATTGAGAACATACCTGAATAACGATAAAGATATATCAGAATCATCAACTTCATCTCTTCTTTTATTCTTCTTCTTCTGCCTTTTTTTTTGTCCATACTTCTCTGATATATCTTCGTGGTCATCTCGGTAATCACCCCCTTTCTAGCCATATCATATTCCACACAGTCCATCCACCGTTTCTTTGGTCTTCTCTTAAAGATTTACCAGAATATGTTCCACGATTATTATTAGTGGTGGTATGATTCTTCATAACCACCTATCCAGCAATTGAGAGTAAAAGATATCGATAAATGTTTGAAAATTGATAGAATTAAGTTAAAATCTCCTGCACGCTTGACCACAATAGAAACGGTTTTTATCGACGGAAGAATAAACAATATGACAGATAAACAATCACAATCTGTCCTTTTGTCTATTCGTCCGTTGACAAAACCCGTAGAAAACCCGTTTCTATGGTTGTCACACTACGCTTACTAGTGGTGCTGTTTTGCTGTTGCACCCACATAAAGTGCCATTATTCCAAATCTGAAATGGCCGGTATTTGAGAAATTGGCATTTTGTTATGAAAACTATTGCTAATCCCAATACACTAATGAGGTAAGTCGAAAACACCGTAACTGCACCGTTTCTTAACCTGAGAATCGAGGCCAGAAATTCTCGCTCAACAGCTGCGCTTAGGCCCACTAGGACCAAGGAGGCGTTACTATAACTGTTCTTATCAATATATCATAGTTATAACCAGTTATTATAAAAATAATAGTTATTAAAATACAATCTCAATACAATCTTAATTTTTTCGGCAATCGTTATTTTTTATGTTCGTTGTTGTTATTATTTTACTCCTCAATAGCTAACTTTGTAATTTTGCATGGTCTTTATAGTTTTACTCGCCAATTTACGAAATGACGCGCAAAACGGCACAGCGCACGCGATTCGGCATTAAATTCGTTGCAGATATTAAAAAGAGGTAAAACTATCTTCACTTATGTAGGAAATCGATTTAAATTCTTGTGTAAATAAATAGCTATGAAATCATAACAAGTAAATGATGTACCGTACGTAGTTTTAGTCGCAACGCCATTTTTTTTTGCGTTTTCATTCATTCGTTCATTTTCATTCAACATAACATTTTGTTTTTTTTTTCATTTTTGTCAAATCGCGCAATTCAAGAAGAATTGCGCGATTTGACAAAAATGCTTGCATGCATGCAAAAATTTATAACAATAAAAAGAAGTTAACAAAACAAATGTTCTTAACATTCCAAATAATAAAATTCCATTTCAATTCCTGTTTTCGTTCTGGACACTCCAAACGCCTTTACAAGAATAACCCTAACACTAGCCATAACAATATTTCTTGCGATAAGAGGTGGTCTACATCTACACTCCCAAAGATTATGTTATCACGTGAACACTATTCACACTTATACGGTACCAGGATATCTGATTCCCCTAAGGTGTTGAAGGTCAGCCGGCAGTTATTGATAACGTAATACATACTGGAAGCTGACCGTGAAGTGAGTAAATTTGTGAAGTCACTTCACTTTTACTCATTAAATACAGAATACAGACTTCAAACAAGTAGGAGGTTCTATTTTCGTCTGTATTTATAAAAATAAAAATAAACATTTATGTCAGACTATTTAATTTGTCCTTAAAAAGGTCTTAAAACTATGGTCATCAATTTTGACCCGATTTTTATTTAACGGTTAGATTTTTTGTGCACTTTCAAAAATCAAGTCAAGTCAAGACTTAGAAATAGTAGGAAAATGAAAATTAAAGAGGAATCCTACAGGTAATTAAAGCGTCAGTGAGGCTCTGTGTCTGTCTGTCTCTTTGTTGGTTTTCTTTCACCCGCTAAACTTCCGAACTGAATTTGCAAAAGATTTATTATTATGGCAGATTCATTGATTATTTCGTCGCTGGAATACTTTTTATCATAATAAAACTAGCTATAGAATAGGTATAGTAAAGAATAATACATTGTTGTATTCTCCGTCGTCGTGTCCATGGCACACAGTGTATTACATTTTGTTGGCGCACTGCTTCGCCACTTCTACGGCATTATATTGTAAACACATACAGTAGTATTCAATGGCGGCTCTTTAACCACAGACTATATAGATTTTGCAGCAAACAAATATGGCGTCGATTGCTCGGGCGACAAAGGGGAAAGGGACGAGGGGCAGTTGTCACTTTGGAAGATCGCACCCAGATTTTTTGTTCCGAGATAACGAGCCGTGATTGTAAGTACGAGATTAAAGCCTGAATTCGCGTGTTTTCTGTATCTCGGGCGATCATTCAAAATAACCACGAATCGCGGTACCCTTTAAAAAGTGGGTTTTGCAGTCTTTTATGAAAACTTACACTTAACAAAAAGTTATCCGTTGTAGTTAGTTGTTAGTGACACTACAAACATACCAAACTAATGAGCATTCATCAACTTTACACATTCAATTCCTGCATTCTCATTAGAAAAATTCTTAACAAAACCATACACACACAATTATCCTTTAACATAAAAACATCCAAATACAGCCAAAGAAACCCCAACCAAATACAGTCGCGCCCCCCGCGGACGCAATATGGCAGGAGAAATATAAAATACGAAGGTGTACTACTTCATAATAATTTACCGGCAGATATAAGGAGCACATCCTCTCATAACATATTTAAAGCTAAACTCAAGCAGTACGTCACTAACAACACAAAACTATTAAGCTAGTCTTGCACACAAAATGCGACATCGTACCTACCTGCATAAAAAAAAAAAAAACAAAACTACTGGACTACACTTACCTTAGTTATGTATTTATTCGCTAAGTGAACAATGTATGTTCTTTTGAATAAATAAAGAATCTTTAAACCCAAATCTTCAAAAAAACATAAAATTAATTAATCACTAAGTTAAGTTTATTAAGCAGAACGTAAATAATGATAACTACACATAAACCTCGACTAATTATGCACAACGATTTAATTATAAACAATAAACAGATTTAAAAACGATAATAATATATTTATAACTTATTCATTTAATTTGCATGATGAAAAGAACAAGATTAAAGCGTCAATTAATCAGAATCATCTCATGTAAGAAATCAATAAAACATTGTAGCCAATCAGGTTTCAGAATACTAAAACTAGATGCAAAGGAGGCTTAGGTAAGAGTACGTTATCATGCATCATTGACTAGATAGGCATCTTGATTGAATCGAATGGCTTCGTTGATCAGATTGCATAAATTACAGGCTGTGTTAAGAGCATTTATTTTTATAGTGGGCAACGTCGCAAATAGAAATCAAATATTTCGCTGTTTTGATTGATTTGGTAGCACTAGTGTATGGAAATAAGAAATGTGGCTAACTAGCGAACTAGAATATTGATTATGAAATGCAATACCTAATTAATATCGTAACACCGAATATTTAGTTTTAGATGTAAAATAATTATTTGGAAACTTTCCAAATGCCTTTTTTACACCTTTTACGACATAAATTATTGTATTTCATAATTAATATTTTAGTTCACTAGTTAGCCATATTTCTTATTTCCATACAATAAATTTGCCAAATTAATCAAAACAGCGAAATATTTGACAGCTAGTTAGTTGGCAACATTGCCCACTTTCCGTAACTCACTGTATTTGGACAGCCGTTGTTGTACGGCCGAGACCGTCCACCGCTTTCTAAGGATAATAAAGCTTTAAATTACAAACGTAATATTTAATTTTATCAACGTTGAAACCTAATAGTCGTCGGACAAATAAACGATCAACTACTTATTTCTCATACATCCCTTCATTTGTTTCAATAGCCCATATCATAGCCTCGTACTTATCGATGGCCTGATTCCAAGGCGTGGTTCTATAATGACCCTGAATAGCGCCGGATCAGACCACTTATCTTACCTCTGGTGGAACAAAAAACGAATCTATGCCACTAAGAATTGTTACATGAGGTGAAGCTGTTAGTTGAACCTAGTGAGCTATAAAGATATGATTGTATTAGGTTCTGGAGGAAATAATAAGAAAAAACTGGTATGCACAGTCATGTACTAGATGTAGATATAAACAACTTCGGTAAGATTAAAATGTCGAAGTTCGAGCATTTGAGTTCTAGAAATATGGGAGCCTACACTCTTACATGATTATAAATAAACATACATAAATAGTAATTCACTCTTAGAAATAGTTGTCTTTCTGCGCCTTCTTCCTTTTAAATGCCTCTCTTCTATAATTACTTTATTTACACTCCTTTATTTTATTTTATTGTGTTTGGATGGCTTACAGCTATCAATACTGAAGTAACAGTGAGGTAATTCACGACAAGCCATTTACAAGCCTCCACAGCTAGCAATAAAGTATTTGGCCAAGATTGTTAAATAAATATTCATCTGAACATTTATTTACTTACGGAGGAGCTCGTGGTTAAGTAATAACAGCCGCACGGGACGATCCATCAGGAGATATATTGAAAAAAAAATGCTTTTTCTTCATCCTGCTAATTGATTAACTATTCTTTACCCATAGCACTAACTCTAACATTAAATTAACTATTTAATTGTGTATCCTTATCATTCACGTAATGAAAAACCAAAAACACAAAATATCAGTTTTTGGGGTTGGTTAGATACTCCTGTTATCTGCTTGTCTGACCAGTAAGTTCAAGACCATCAATAGTGCCAGAGATGGTTCAAACTCAGCCTCTAGATAGTCAGATGCCAGACACTTTCTTAGTGGTCATTGTTAACATATGTACCTTCAAACTCAGATCCACATGGCTAACGTTAAAACCTAGTTTGAAACCAACAACCAATTACAGATCACGTAGTATCCTATAGAACCAGTGAACTGTGAAGCTTCGATGGCTTTTTTGCGGTATTTCGAAATTATGGTTAGGCCATCAAATTGGAGTGAGTGATTGTTAGGTGCGGCAGTAGTACATGGCTCGTGTAAATTATATGGTTGGCCCTCCGTGATCTCGTTAAATGGGAATTTGCGAGTTTTTCTATGTTCGTGATCGTTGCGTAAGAAATGATTATAGTGATCCGTATGAGATCTAAATTAGAATCAAGTTCTTGAAAGTTTGATACGGCAAGATAAAGTTATTTTGATACTACCAGATATTATCAAAAAAATTGGCACTTTAGTCAACTTTCAGTTTCAACCAGAAATTTTTCGCAAGTTTGAAACAGGTTCAGTTTGGGGGCTCACGTGAGAAATCTGGCAAAAAAATGCTTGACACCATTTTCAATAACTTTTTACAGTTAACCATGAAAAAAACGACATCATCAATATCAATTTATTATTCACCACACCAAACTAGACTAACTAAATACATAATAATAATAGATAAAAATTCAAATTACGCCGTCACAAAACAAGCATAAGTACAAAAAATCGATGATTGCCCATCATATTTTTTAAATTACATACTTATACTGGTTGTTCGAGGTCGTTGCCCCCGCGGCCTTGCTATAAGGTATGCGCAGACGCAGCCATCTGCCACTGTACTTGCGTAATGAGCATTTCTACTAGAGGTAAGATGGACGATCGGAATCTCACCTATGTGCTCGATAAGTTGTTGTAAATGGGTTAGATTAGTAGGTAATGTACGCGTTAGCGAGATAAAAACTACTTTTTATGGTGTAATTTAACTTACTAATGAACTAATGAGCTTTCTTGCAAATCGACACAGGAAAGCGCGCAAATTTTAACACGTTCAGTGCCGGGAACCCTCCTGAAGGGTTCACTCAAGTCGCATGTGGGATGCCGGGAGCCCTAACGGAGGGCTCATTTTAAATGTAGATTTTTCTTTGCGAATTCCGCATTATAAACTGTGAAAACTAAAATTTGTTGTATATTTTAACAAGATTTCAATCCTAATGCCGGTGACACTCCACGAGGGTTAACTTTAGCGCAACCGTAATGCCGGCGCCCCTCCTGGGGTCAACTTGCAATATGTATGGCGGCATGGCGTATGATATGAGCTCTATGAAAATGGGTGAAGTCGAAAGTGACTAAAGGCACGCCGGTAATTGTTCTACCGTGAAATTTTCTTAAAAATTGTTTTATTAGAGTCGCGTCGCGCCTATTTGTAGGAGCCTTAATTCGCTTGTCTGAAGATGATACCTTGTTTTCGAGTCAGCTTATTTTCAGATGCTCGTGGCTAAGTAATAACTGCCGCACGGATCTATCCATCAGGTTAAGCTACGCTTGCCAGGGTTGGTCTGTGGATGGGTGACCATCTTTACATACCGAGGCTCCTCCGTGCCTCGGAAAGCACGTTAAGCCGTTGGTCCCGGCTGTTATTCGTGGAGATTTAACAGTCGTTACGGGTCGTCAGAAGCCCGAAAGTCTGACAACCAGTCTTACCAAGGGGTATCGTATTACCCAGTGACGTGGTTGTGGAGGTCAGAGAGGCAGTCGCTCCTTGTAAAATACCGGTATTCAGATGCATCCGGTTAGACTGGAAAGCCGACCCCAAAAAGGCTAGGCAGATTGATTGTATTTTCAGATGCATTAAAATTTTTACGGGAGTCCCAAGAACTGAACTAAATTCCAGAAATGGAAATATCAACATAAAAATATATATCATTTGGCCATGCTTTGGGGATACTCTCTCTTCGACTTGCTATGTTTGCCTTTTAACTTAAACTTAACAAAAACAGTAATAAACAGCAACGCTTTAAAACCATTTTAATTATAAAAATTATATAACATAACATCACCCCTGCGTTACCCGAAGGGTTCGGCAGAGGTATACAAAACCTATAACATACCTACCCACATTTCGCCAGTTATGTTTGTTCCATAGAAATATAAAAACTTTTATCTATGGTTTGTTCACTTTAATTCCCAAGGAGATAACGTTCAAGATTTTTTTACCTATGAAATTAACCATAACGGTTTCAGTAGGCCCTAAGCCCTAATGGCATAATCCCTTGACTAAACAAGTGGCCCTAAGCATATAATTTGACGCTCCAAACCAGTTGTTTCCTATGGAGAAAAGTATGCCTTAGCTACTCCGAGCTGCATTAATGTCAAAGATAAGATGTGATCTTAAATATGATTATCCAGGCAAGGTGCGACTAACTGTTCTTGCATAATATTTGCTTCGTAATCGAATGTATGATAATGTATGACCCTCTCTTAGAATATCTGCATGATAGTGTCGCCGAACAGCTACGCTAGAATGCAATGTGAGATCTGGAACAGACTGTAGTCTGTTCCAAATCTCATGGAAATGTAAACAAATGGATGGAAAACGTACCTCGTACAAATTAAGTGCGTTTAATTTGATTATTTGTATTCTTAATTCTGAAATTCTAATTTTAAATCACCTGATGTTTGTCATTTGACAATTGAGGTTAATTTTATATCCGCAAAGATTTTTCAATTACAATTTAATCACGTTATATAAAGTTGAAACCATCTAAATACAGACGAATGTGTTACTAATTCCTTTTAGTGAGTAATTACGTAAGAATTTAACTTGAACAGAGTTTGTTTACACTTTCATCAGATATTTCGGAACAGACCATACGATAACAACATAAAAATCCAACTTGTTCATGTCACCCCTGGATGAGAAAACCCATAGATGCCATCAGATCGATAAGATGATACTTATCTCGTGATAAGTGGGCAAGTAACTTATCAACGAGGTGCGGCTAGCTGTATGAGGCTTATAAGCTTTGCACATTGATCGTATGACCCGATAAGATGCATAACAGATGCATTTATTGAATAACTGTGCCCCGCAACCCGGCTCGTGACTACGTCGTGAGCAAAGATTATTTGCGCGAAAAAATAAGTTATTTTTTCTAATGTCATCAAAATCTGGTCATCAAAAAGTGGTTCACCGTCAAAGTGGTGAACCACTTTTCACCCTTATGCCCTTAGTAATAAGGTTGAACAGTGGTTCACCGCCTGTGTCCGCGATGGTACGTTCATCTCTTGGCAGGTCGCGTCATTCTTACCTAAATTCTTGTTTCCAATTGATGTTATTTCCACTTAAACAAACATCAACTTTATTCAAGTAAGTATAAATAAAGTTGATTTTAGACTGACTAGTGTTGATAAAGTAATAAAAAATATGAAGTTGTAGCGCAAACTGAACCTTATGTGCAGGTATTACAGTTGTTTTTACTACAACTCGTGTTTGTTTACATGTTTGGCAAACAACGTAGGTACCTATTTTACTATACCTACCTAGTTATATTTTTGAAAATGTGTTATACCTGCTTAACATTGATCATAATATTTAATATTATTTGCTTCTATACGGAAATCTAACCCACGACCCCGATCATAGAGGAAGTCTTTCAATTTCCATACCGTTCCCGTCATCGCCATCTCAGTCACCAATAACATCAACTCTGGAGTGCACTTTACCGTAATCGTCGTGAACGTTATTAGGAATACGGATTAACGGTAATATTCTATTAGTATCTATAGAAAATTCCCATTAGGAATTCCCATACAAGTCTGCAGAACTTTTTATGGTGAGAACGTCGAACCCTAGCCTACCAGGATGTTGGAGCCTAACTGTCAAGTGTAATGACTTAGAGATTCTGCAGCCAGTAATTTTATGTATAGTCCCATCAATAAATATGAAGGAATGACGAAGAAGCGCGCCCATTGGCTAATGGTATGTCAGATAAGTCAAAGTCAAAGTCAAAGTCAAACAATTTATTTCAATTAGGCACATAAAAGGCACTTATGAACGTCAAGTTTACAAAAAATAGAATTGATTCTAGTCGCCCCTTCCAAAAGGTAGTTTTCGTATGGAGAAGAATGGGCAAGAAACTCCACCGTTACTCTTTTAAAATGTTTTTACAATATTTTGCATACATTAATTATATAATTATATGTGAAGACGATGCATCTAGAATAAGATTACTATACCGCGATAGGTAAAAAAGAATGAAAAATAAAGCAATTACAATTAAATATGTGACAGATACATGGTGTTGTTGCATTGTAAAATTATACGATATTCCTAACATTTTAACAAGTAATACTAATAAGTCAGTGTGTGAGTTCAAGAAATCACAGAATGTAAAATCAGTGTTATAAAAAATAACAAATACATAATTAAATAAGCAACCAGTTTGATTTTGTCTAGACTCTAAATTGTCCTATGGAGCAGGACCAGCATGTTTCCAAGCATTCTTATCTTGGATATAATCCTCTAATTTGTAATATGCTTGTTTACAGAGTGTACTTTTAATATGAGTTTTAAATTTTCTTTCATTTAATTGTAATATATCACAAGGTATTTTATTGTAACATTTAACACAGTACCCCATAAAAGATGTATGTACTTCAGATAATCTGAAAAATGGTTGATCTATTTTATCTTTATTTCTAGTATTAAAATTATGTCTATCACTTATTTTATTAAAGATATGTAGATTTTTTCTTACATACATAATATTTTCATAAATGAATTGGCAAGGTACCGTCATAATATTAATCTTTTTAAATAGTTCCCTGAGAGATTCGCGACGATGTAGATTATAAATGGCTCTGACAGCTCTCTTTTGTAAAATAAAGATGGATTCAATGTCAGCAGCCCGACCCCACAGTAAAATGCCATACGACATAATACTGTGGAAGTAGCTAAAATAGACCAGACGCGCGGTTTCTACATCTGTTAACTGTCGTATCTTTCTAACAGCATAAGCGGCCGAGCTTAGCCGCCCCGCAAGAAGTGTTATATGAGAGAGATGTAATATGTGCATTGTGCTGTTCAGCAAGTCAGAAACTGTGTAGGCTGTAGTAGTTATAGTTAATTCTAATAGTATAGTGTTTTTGAATGACACAGAACTGGAAAAAATGAAAGATTAAAATATTTTAGTTGTTATTGCTTTTGTGAAAATGGTGTTGCACCAACTATAACTACGATGATTTTCATGACTTGTCTTAGTCCATTTGACACGCCAAACACTATCGAATTAGAACTGTGGCTTAACATAAATATGAATCAGAACTCATTATTACCTAAGTGTCATGCAAATCATAAAAATATACCTATACAATATGTAACACGTGGGTACATAGGTAGGTACTGCAATAAAACTACCAAAAAGTTTTTGTTTTTTTAAATTAAGTATTATTGAAAAAAAAATGATTTCTATTATGTTATTTAAAATTCACGTTTTAGTAAGTACCAAAATTACCCAAAATCCATAAAAAAATTGCTTTTAACAAGGGTCATAAGGTTATGACTTGTAGACTTGTAGACCCGCTAAACGACGGCCCCCCGCGCCCCATGTAAAATTCCCCCTTGAACAAAAATATGGCGATATTTTTTTTTACTTTTTCTGAAAATTATTATTACTCGGTTATTTTTACACGTTGTATAGTAATTATTTCATCAATGATATTGTTGTCTGCAATTTATTGGTTGTTACCACGTTAATATTGTTTTGTGAAGGAATGTACTTACCCAACAAATGCGACCATTATCTATGCCTACTTCAATACTAGCAGTAGGTACACACACACACACACACACAGTGTGTCACATTCAGTATTCAAATAAAAATGTAGCCGGCCTAAACTATGGCGTGTTAAGAGGGTTTATCCTAAAAGTTGGCAACGTCGCAAATAACTGTCAAATATTTACCTGTTTTGATTCTTATAGTATTATTACTGAATAGAAATAAGAAATGTGGCTAACTAGAGAACTAGAATATTAATAATGAATTGCAATTATAACATTGAATTTGATGTTGTACCCATTTTAGGTGTAAAAAACGCATTTGGAAAGTTTCCAAATAGTTTTTTTACATCTAAAACTAAACATTCAGTGTTACGATTTTGATTATTGCATTTCATAATCAATATTCTAGTTCGCTAGTTAGCCAAGTTTTTTTATTTCCACACAGTAATATTGCTAAATTAATCAAAACAGTGAAATATTTGACATCTATTTGCGACGTTGCCCACCTTCAGAATAAACGCTCTTAAAGCTATCATTGTTCCATCGTGAAAAAGGGATAGTGCTATTCATCTCATATAGCTCCATCTCTCTCTGACACTGGAACAATTATGGTTTTTTAACACGCCGTAGTACTGCCCCTGTAGGTACGGTGGCGCCTATAATAAGTTTGAATCTCATCTGCTTGCATGGTGCTAAGTTACTACTTATAATAACGTGTTAAGTTTATATGGTAGGCTATTTATGAACAGTTAGCCGTTTATCACATTATAACTGTAAGTTGTTTGTTTTTGCTCGTAATATCAAGATTGTGCAGGCGTGAAAACGTTTTTTTTTTTTACCTTCTTAGTTAATATTATCTGTTCATATATTGTGTCTGATCTGTTTTGTGCTTATTATAGCAAAATGGTCGCCGCAAATCCATTGTTTTGTGTGCAAAGTTGTAACCGCGCAGGCGCACTGCCGTCACTGTAGACTCATTAATTCTGATGCTGCTTTTAGTAAATGGGCACTAATCTGTGTCAAATTAAATCTGAGTAGACTGAAAATCGATGACAACCTTCGCCAAAGGTTAGATTAGGTACCTATAGGGTCAGGGTATAGAGGAACGAGTGAATTTTCAGTCAGTGAGTCGTCTTAGGGGCGGATTTCTTATTACTTCATGTAGCCAGCTAGTATAACCTCCGCCCGACTAAAATCACAGGGTCTCCCGAGCCCTGGCTGGGTGACCAATCATGGTCTAATAAAACAAGGTCTGGCATTCCGGGACTAACACAGGCTTACGTCACTATCCAGATTGCCACTTTATTGCAACAAAAAATGATTAAGGAAAGATTTTCAGCCACCATTCTGTTAAATAAAATATATGTACAAAGCACTTAAATTGTTGTTTCGTGTGTCTAATGAAAGCGAAACAATTCAATTTAAACATAAACCAACGTAATTGTTAATTAAAACCTCATTGTGTTATCGGATTCGCACAGATAATAAAGGTGGTTGGGGAGTTATTATTACAAACTTCTAGTAACACTGATGTGATGACGTAGACTTGTGTTACCCACGTGATCACTGTGTCTCGGAATGCTATACCTGGTGAAGTATATTATTATACCCTGGGATCAAACACGCGGTCATCCTCACTGTTGAAAATCTCCATGAACAGTATTTTTCTTGGTCATAGGACGAGCTTCCAATCTTCCTAGCTAGAGCGACGCCTGAATACTAAACAATTCATCTTCTAAAGTCATAATATCAACAAAACTGAATTGCCTTTAAAACAAGCGTATATACCTCACATTTCTACAACCAAGTTAACGGTTAAGTTGTAAGTTATGTTCACAGTTAAGCGATGGATTTATTAACTTAACGCCCACTTGCGTTCTATGGTTAAGTTGGAAGTAAGCAAAGTGGGCGGTAGCTCATTGACTTTAGATTATGGAAAGACTTGAGGAGTTTATATCTCACTTGTTTCAATGTAGCTTTCACAGGCTGATTGTATCATTATCATTCGTTTGGTATCATTTCAAGGGGTGACTGTGTACTAAAACTCATGAATGTACATAGTTTATACCTACTTACTAGGGGATCAAGTTTAAAATCCTACTTTAATATTACAAACACGAAAGTTTGTGAGGATGGATGGATGGATGGATGTTTATTACTCTTTCACGCAAAAACTACAGAACGGATTTTGATGAAATTTGGCACACACATAGTTTATAACCTGGATTTAAATATAGGATACGTTTTACCCCGATATTCCCACGGCATCGAGACTTATGCGGGAGAAAACTCGGGTAGCTGCTAGTATCGAATAATAGAATAAAAAACATGAAATACCTATGCTAAACATACTCACAAAATGTTATATAAGTACGAGTACTTACCCGTCAAAATGTTTGGGCAACATGCTTTTTTTTTCTTAAATTTCATATGAAACCGCACCTGCATTTTAGAGTGGGAATGCATTTTTCATAGGGGCCAGACAGTAAGGCGCTGAGCATGCGATGGACAGTTTGCCCGCGGACAATTTCGAATCGTATGGAAATCCTGGCTAAATATTGTCCGCGTGCGCAGTAGATTTTTATACGATTACAAATTGTCTGCGGAAAAATTGTCCATACCTATAGTCTGCACGCGTAGCATGACAGCTCCTGAGCGGCTGCGCCTGATTATTTTTCAGTTACCTTCTGGCCCCTGATGCAATATTTCGCGACCTTCATCATAGCCTCTTTAGCTCAGTGGTAGAGCACTGGTCTCGTAAACCAGGGGTCGTGAGTTCAATCCTCACAGGAGGCATTCATATGCCAAATTTTCGTGTTTTATGTTTTAACTTATGAGTGACAAACAGAACGATGTTATGAGATAAAATTAAATAGGTGAAAGACGTAATTTGAAAAACAAATTGTAAAAGAAGTGCTGCAGTTTCATTTGTATTGTAAATTGACCATTAAAATAATAATACAGGGTGTTCGGCAGAAGGTTGATTGCATACGAAAATGGCGGATACGTGTTTAGGTCCAATAACAGGACCCAGGCCACAAGGATTTTTTTAATGTTTTTTTTTAAATTTAAACGAAATTCGTGGTTGCTCAAATTTCAAACGTCAATAATTTCATTTAAAAATAACAAAACTGGCAACATTTTTTTTTTTTCAGAATAATTTTATAGCTAATATGTAAAAAAAAATTTGGTTCGTATATTAATTAATTTCACTTTTCGCATATGTCCTTCGCAATCCTTTCGGTGAAAAAAGTCCCAGGCAGTCAAAATTGGCGAATTGTTCTAGTTGCTTTAAAAGAAATTGTGCATATTGCATACCGTTAGATTGGGCATGAACCAAAGATGTTTTTCTAAAATTAGAACTGCTCCATCACTGTTAGTTTTTTTTTTAACGCAGTTCAAAGTCGGGCTTTCGGTATCTTTTCTTTATATAAAAAATCCTTGTGGCCTGGGTCTCAAACTCAAACTCAAAACTCAAACTCAAAGCATTTATTTCAAATAAACCAATTACAGGTACTTTTGAATTGTCAAGGGGTCGGTCAGTCAGAAATATGAAGCTAGTTGCCCATTCCAACGCGTAGTAGGTTCCTATGGAGAAGAACGGGCAAGAAACTCCACGGACACTCTTTTCAATCAGAATATTTTCACAAAATATTGGTTACATCATCTATTTTTGTAATTATACATGTGAGAACAATGTAAAAAGACGTGCACGTTAAAAGCGTCAGTAATAAAAATAAAATCAAAAACATTTAAAAAATTAAAATAAATTCAAATAAGCCGTGGCAGCTAAGAGATGACCAGTCCCCACTGACGGCGCCCGTTCACGAACATGACGCATGCATCAGCACCATTTAGCTCAACCATTTTGAAGGGAACTTAACGATCCAACACACACGCCACCACCAGCGAGACATTTGAGTGAGCATGACATACTCACAACCGCCAGGGCAAACTCAAGTCAATGAAAGACGTACCCAGTAAATGGTAACTGTAAAGTAGGGACATAGTGCTCACACATGTGCTATGCAATTATATAATACTAAGAGATTGAATTTATACAATCTAAAGATAGTTTTACAATCTTCAGCAGCTGCAACAATATTTTGAATGCTAATCAATTAGTTTATGCGCCCTTGTGGAGCTGGACCAGCGCTGAGCCAAGCATTTTTGTCGTCGATGTAATCCCCCAACTTATAATATGCTTGGCAGCATAGTGTGCGTTTTATACAAGATTTAAATTTCGTTTCGTTCAATTGGAGTATGTGGGGAGGTATTTTATTGTAACATTTCAAACAGTACCCCATGAAGGATGAGTCTACTTTAGCCAGTCTGAAACCCGGTTGAATCAATTGGTCCCTATTTCTAGTCCTATAATTGTGTCTATCACCTCTTTTACTGAAAAGAATTAGATATAGATTAGTCTTGTTATTGGGCCTAAAAACGTAGTAGATGGCCCCACCGATCCGCCATTTTCGTATGTTCAACCTTCTGCCGAACACCCTGTATAATAACCTAACCGTAACCTAACTAAAACTATTAGGTAACAAACAAACGTAACATAACAAACTAAAATATGGCGTCGAAAAATTCCACCGCATCGCTGTCGGCTGGTGATAATAATATAGTAGTTTCATTAGATAAAAATCAAATTTAAATCATTTGCATTTAACTAATGTAACTGTACCACTTATGTAGGTAGTGAACCTATAGGTAATTTCTGCTTAATGAATTAGATAAGCTGGGCACATAGGGTACCACTCATATATATTAACTTTTTTTATTTAATTATTATTTGTTGTTAGAAATACACAATCTGTGAAAATTTCAACTATCTACCTATTACGGTTCATGAGATACAGCCCGCTGTCAGACGGACGGAAGTACAGAAGGACAGCGGAGGCTTAGTAATAGGGTTCATTTAGCACCCTTCAGATACAGAACTCTAAAAACATTGTACCAAGTCGTGATAATATACTTAATTAAAATACAGTAGGCTACATATCAAGCTATCGATATCCAGTTTATGCTGATCTCACATTGTATAGGATTTCCGTACAATGCGAGGTCAGCTTATACTGGAAATGTGTAGCCGTGTAGCTACTCGTATTTTCTCACGAAAGAGGAAAGAGTTACTTACCGTGTAGCGGAAAATTATTGGTATAAAAACGGGTAAGTAACAGGAACACATCTCTCAAAAGTGCAGCCGAGCGAGTCCGGACAACTTTTCTAATGTACTTAATTATTATTAAGCACTTTATTTTTGCAAAGCTACTCAAATTTCCATTTCTAGAAGAACCAGGTCATGGTCTACCCGTTTGCCAAATTTCATCTAAATCCGTTCAGCCGTTTTTGCGTGAAAGCGTAACAAACAAACTCAACTCATTAAAACCAACAATACAGCCACACCTACCTACTTAGTTGATTTCGTGAAAACATGACTTTTGCGTCTCATTATGTCTTGGTGAGTTGTAATGATGATTGTAATGTTATTCTTTAAATAGGTATTATTATTGTAATATTATTGTCGCGAATCATGATACCGTGGAAACAATGGATCACTTATAAAGCTTTACTAAACTTGCAAAAACTGCAAAAACCGAAGAGTTGAATTGGCCAGACTACCTTACTTTTCCAATATAATAAGAAGTACCTACCTTGGTAATTTGCGTTCTTATAACCTATTAATAGTTTTTTTTTATTTATTTAATTCACAGGTACAAAATGCGGACTCAACTATTTTTAGGTTTCCTCATCTGGGCGACAGCACAGGCTTTGGACAGCGGAGATAACAAATTCATGAAGGATTATGCCATGTTGAAGGTAAAATATAATAAATTGATGATTACATAAAAACTAATAACACAAAAATAAATCACAAAAAGTGTCCGCAGCCGGTAGGATTCGAACCTACGCTCCCAGAGGGAATCTGATTTCTAGTCAGACGCCTTAACCGCTCGGCCACGGCTGCACATACTGACTGTACGAAATATACGTGAATATTCAACTAACTAATATTGTATTACGAACAAAACTTATTATCTTTTGTTTTCATTAGCATTACTTTTCCATTATGTTTCGAAACATTTTCAAATTGTTTTGTTTTAAGTCGTAATGCATGAATGAAACGAAATTAAAACGATGACTAACAAGATAACTTAAATTGTAAGCTTGTAAATAACAAAAATAATACCTAATCTACCTTTTTAATTAATAAAAAGCTTGTAAAAACAACGTGTTGAATATCATTTTTACAGATCTACGAAAGCTGCTTCGGCACGCAACTTTTGAAACAAATAACCAAAGAGCTTAAAGATGCCTACGCAAAATGTTCGACAGCGCCACCTATGAAGGAACCTTTGAACTCACATATACCGCCACTGTTCCTCAGCAAACTACCGCCTGGTTTCTCTATGGACCCGAACTCGCAAACCATAACAAAGCCGCTAGATGGCGCTGTTCACAATAAAGACGATGAAGGAAATATTCAAGATCAAGGACTACAACCGCAAAAACAAACAATGGGCGGTGTCTTAACATTTAGGCCACACGGAGTAAATGTAAGTAATAAAAAAAATAAAAAAAACAAAAAGATGTACAATGCCTCCTGTGAGGATTGAACTCACGACCCCTGGTTTACGAGACCAGTGCTCTACCACTGAGCTAAAGAGGCTATGATGAAGGTCGTGAAATATTGCGCCATAGCTCGGAATGCCGTATAAGAACAAGTTTTTTTTTAAGGGTCATCAACACATGTATAAACAAATAACTCATAAGAAACAATATCATTCTACTACGATGTGGAATAGGTTCTTAAACGTACATTTATGTAATTGACTATGTAAAGAATACTTGCGAAAAGTATTATGAGTAAGAGGTAGCCATATTTAAGTATCTTGTCTCGTACAGGCAACGATAACAGCACTAAATAGATAAACATTTTAATGACAAACTGTAGGTATCTACTCAACTAAAATAAAATAATTAGAATGGACCAGTATTGTTATGAGTTACACACAAATACATACATAACATCACGGCCGTATTCCCCGAAGGGTTAGGCAGAGGTCCCTATAGTACACCCACATTTCGCCTGTTATGTTTAAGTCCCATTTAGACCCCTATTACATTTTTGAAGTGAAAACTTCTTTAGGCGCGTTGAGCACTTTTTGGGTGAACAAAAATCATGGAACTCTTGTCTTACCTATATATATTATGTTGAGCTATATGTATACTGTGTATATATGTACATAGATATACAATTCACAAGTTACTTAGTTTTCACTTCTATCGGCAGTCCCTAAAGACTGCCCCAATTGTTTTTTTTTTTTTTTTTATCATTATTTTGACGCTGTAATTTTGAGCAACAGTAAGGTATTTTAATTAGTCGATTAGAATAACGATAGTGCCATTCTCTTTCTTGTAGGTTGGAGTTTCACATTCTTTTCATATAATTTTCTGAATTGACGCGGAAAATTTAGTACTTTAATTTTATTCATTGTAATATTGTCTTATTATATTGAGAAACGAAAACTAATTAAACGTAGATATTCATTGTAGATAGAAGTTTTATATCATATTAGTTTATTTATTTAATAAAATTGTGTTTATTTGGAATATAATGGACGCTGAATCAAGACATTTATTTAATTTATTTATTTATTTATATATACTTTATTGTATACCACAAAAATACATAGCAAAAAAATAATAATCAAACATTCACGATTCAACGAGGCAGCATAATTAAATGTGTACAAAATATTGTTAAACATTTTAAAAGAGTAATAGTTAGTTAGTTCTGCATAAAAAACTACCGTTTGGAAGGACAACTAGAATCAATTATATTATCTTGTAAAATTCAAAAATTCAAAATTCAAAAGTCATTTATTCAAACTAGGCTGCAAAATATACAATGGGCGGCCTTATCGCTTTCCGCGATCTCTTCCAGGCAACCTCAGAATGGACAGTGATTTACCTGGACATAAAATGGGGCTGTCGTTGGTACAAATTATAAGTATACAATATAATAGATACACAGATAAATACATATCCTAAATAATAGATACATACATACTAAATATAAGCAGAAAAAAATAAATGAACACTATAGATAATTACAGTTATGAGAACAAGATCACAACGACAAGTAATGTTCCCATAAACACAGGTAACGATTGCGCTCGCTTTATTTTCAACTGGCAACGTATTCCATAAACGAGCAGCCTGAACAGTGAAGGATTTGTCGAGGAAAGTTGTGGAATTTCATTTATTGCTTTTCTTTACGATTTTGTCCGTGAAAACTCAAGGAATTACAGAATTTCTAGAATCCCAACAAACAAGTAAAACATTCAACTTATCTTTTAGTAATTTTAGCTTTTATAAGAATTTAATGAAATAATGTGAATTTGATCGTCAAAGTTCCATTGTCGACGGTTTTTCTTGTTTTCGTAAAATATTTATAGTAAACTACACGAAAAGAAAAATTAAAATGTGTTACTCCAACTAACAAGAAAGAGAATGGCACTATCGTTATTCATAATCAAATAGTTAAAATATATTACTACTGCTGAAAATTACAACGTTAAAAATCATGAATTTGCGTAAAAAAGTAATAGGACTCTTAACACTTTGCCCGACCCGGGAATAGAACCCAGGACCTCATGCTAAGGACGACCACTAGACAAGACAACGAGGCAGTATAATTAAATGTGTACAAAATATTGTTAAACATTTTAAAAGAGTAATAGTTAGTTAGTTCTGCATAAAAAACTACCGTTTGGAAGGGCAACTAGAATCAATTATATTATCTTGTAAAATTAAAAAAATTAAAATTTAAAAGTCATTTATTCAAACTAGGCTGAGGCTAGGTCGAAAAGTGCTGATTGCACTTTTCGAACGTCAAAATTACATAAGACAATCCCCCAAAACGCCCACCCTTCACCACTTCCTAGTGCGTTAGCTAGTAAAGTTTGACATTCAAAAGTGCCTCTTAATTTAAAATAAAAATAATTTGGTATTTACTCCACAGGGTCCCTTCCCGCAGCCGCAGTCTGCGATCCCGCCGTACGTGATCCCGGCACAGTTCCGCCCCTACAGCGCCAACCCTTACTACCAGATGCCCTACAGCGCGCCGGTGTTCTACCCCCCGAATGTGCCCTACAACCCCTACTTCGCCCAACAACAGTACCAACAACCCTTCTACCAGCAACAACAACAACCGTACTTTGGAAATAGTCGGATGTCGGTGAGTTTGTATTGTTATCTACTTACTACTACATACTTACTTGTAGGTAGGTACAATACGGCCGATATAACTTAGCAGGTCTGAACATAGGCACTACGAACTTTCGCGCATGTTCTTTCACTCACACTCACCTCATGTCACCATTTGGTTCCTAAAAAATGTTATTGCCCAGACTTCACACACACACTCACACCCTTTACACTTCACACTCACGCAAATGTAGAAAGACAATTAGTGAATCAATTATTATCATAATTTTTACTTCTCTTTTTTTATTGTATTTAACACTTTCGACTCCATACTCATTTTCATAGAGCTCCTAAGCCATGCCGTGCCATGCCAACCTACATATTGCAAGTTGACTCCAAGAGGGACACCGGCATTACTTTTGCGCTAAAGTTAACCGTCGCGGAGTGTCACCGGCATTAGGATTCAAATCTTGTTAAATATACAACTGATTTTATTTTCACAGTTTATAATGCCGAATTCGCTAAGAAAAACCTACATTTAAAATGAGCCCTCCGTGAGGGCTGCCGGCATTAATTATAAAACTTTTTTTGTCTAGTAAATTCAAATGATGTGATTGCATAAAATCCAGAACCTACTGATTGGCAGAAGACACTGGCCACTGGCCCCTGTAACACTGATGTTTTTACATAGCGCAGGAGTCAGGGCTTCACTTTGTTTGTACTTAAACATTTCTATGCCAATAAAGAATTTATTATTACTATTATTCTGCGCGATGCTCGGAACTGCCAAGTTATATCGGCCATATTGTACTTACCTAACATGGTCCCAGCCTTTTAAGCACTTTTCCTGTTGACAGTTATGGGGACGAATTTATTGATGGCTATGATTCCTTTTTTTAATTGCATGTACATATTATTATTATTTCAAAACTGTTTGCTTATAAATTATGTAAATACCTTGTTTGAAAACAAAATGATGTATTGACCTAACCTAACACTGGATATAATTTCCTGCATACATACAGTCCATAAAGAGCGACAATTGGATAATGACTTTGCATTAGCAACAGAATAATATTAAACAGACGTCTAGACATCAACAAAAATGTGCATAAAATTAACTTTTTGAATAATAATTGGTCAACATCATATTCTGACTTCCGCGTCCCAATTTCTGTTAACTTTCACCAATTATCTGCACAATTTATTAACCTTTATTTCTCCTCAGCGCCACCTCGGCCTCCGCGCTCGCCTCGGCATAAACGCCCGCGCACAGGCCGGCCAGAACGTGACTTGCGTGATGCAAGAGCTAGGCTACATCGACAGCAACATGGAACCCAACTACGAGCAGATCACGCAGAGGATCAACAACCTGCCGGTGTCGAGCGAGCTGAAGACCGACATACAAGAGGGGCTGCACTTCTGTCAGAAGTTCTCGGTGAGTTTGTTAAGCGAAACGAAGAACTTATAGGGATGCAATGGAAAGATTTGCAAGTTGGCAAAGTTGCCCCTGATTATTTAGCCCCACCACCAGGCGGGGCTAAATAATCAGGGCCAACCTGTGAGATCTACCAATTCGCACTAGGCCGCGTGGCGGATTACAGCCGACTCGCGCTCACGGAGAGGAGGCCTGTGTCCCAGCAGTGGGAATATTATGCTGATTGCGCTAACCTAGAACATGATGCTAGGAATTTTATACCAGAGCAATTTGTCGATGTAGTCATACAATTTATACACTAACAGTGTCATAACAAACTTCTTTGTTGCAGCAATGTGTGCCAGAAGACAAGCGAGACATCGTCCCGCGTCCACAGGAACAAATTAGAGCCATCTTCTTCTTCCGCTGCTACAAGGTATTCCTTCAGGTTTCACTTTAACATCTCCTTCTTACCATTTGTCTTGCCTGAAGGATTGATGGCAACTCATTCATTTGTTTTCAGCACAAGAAGCTGGAGGCTTGTATCATGAAGGACATCAATGAGCACTTCAATAAGGAGTATATGTTCGATTCTGACACAGATTTCGCGTAAGTACACAACGTATTATAATTTGTAATAAAAAGTATAATAATCTGAGGTTATACTAATTTGGTTCACTGCTTGTAGATGATGATGCAAATCCGAGACAAATTGCAAACAGTTACTATCACAAACCCGTGAATGTCGGTGCCTTTACCAGTCTGAAAGCAGAACGATGTCAACTACCATCTGAATTTATATATATTTAGGCACATAGGGGTTGAACCCGACAGAAGATAGAATATAAAGGGTCTGGCTCACCGAAGCGAAGCGACAGCGTGGAAACTAATATTGCAACATTGTTGCATTATCTATACTCGCAACATGGTCGTCTTGCTGCAACATTGTCATCTTCTTATCTATACTAACTTTCTAGTTCAACCATTGCTCACATGAACCAACATAAAGGGACCGCCCGCTTCTACCAACCATGTACTGACGTAGGAATCTTCTTACACTGGTTTTTGGTGAGCCAAAACCGTTACATTCGGATATCTATGGTTATATTCAATCTACTCCCGACCCGACCCTTATATTTAATTTTCAGCCTAATTCATTTTCAGCATAATGAGAGATTTCATGAAGATTCACGCCACCAGTTGGCGCCACTTTGACAAGAGGTCTTCAATTTCGAAAATGAATAACGTTCATCATTCGTTTCATTCATTTGTTCATCATTCAGTTATAACTAAAGAAAATATAGGCGGTTTGACACTTTTGACACGTCCGGACCGGACCTGACGTCACAGTGCTGCCACCTAGTGGACGTCATTTCAGAAAACCCTCGTTATGTAGAAGTTGAATCCCAGTAGTGACTCAGGCATCCTTTCTGTAAGAGGGACTTTATGTCGTATGATTTTGGTTATAACTTAAATAATTTTTTCCGCAGCCTCTCCCGGTCAGCCCGCTCGATTCGCGACGTACCTCTCCGAGACCCAAGCATCGAAGCCTTGGAGGAGATGGAAGTCTACCTCTACGACTACCTCAGCGGAGGAGGCGGCTTCGACTTCGACTTATACATTTAAGACTGAGCCTTAGTATGTAGTCTAGTTCAGTCATTCTTAGTTCGTATGTAGGGTAACTAGTGTCGTCAATTGATATCTTTAAGGTTTTATAGTAAGTACAATAAGCTAGCTCAGTACAGGGCTTTGCTTGTAGTAGATTGGAGTCTAGAAATTTCTTAGGGTACCTAATCAAATGAACATTAAGTCATTTCATCGGTAACACAAAAAATACGCATGTAATATGTGATTGTGTACTTACCTATCTTAAAGTAGTTGGATTTTATAGATAGGTAACAGTTGAACATCGCTGTGATTATGGCCCTAATGACTTAGCCTTGTGTTCAAAAACATTTAAATCAACTGTTTAGATATTTAATCAGTTCTATATCTAAAATTTCCTAAGGAAATTTTAGATAAACCAACTTTTTAAATACATAACCGCGGTTTGAATGTTGGTGAACAAAGGCCTTCATTTTATATTTTCTATTGCGGTTTGTTTCTCGCTGTTGCTAAAAATATTGAGAGCAGTGGGGCCCAGTGGTAACGACTGCGATATACGAGTTGTAGATAACCCAAGAAGGCAGTTTACTTTGTGTAAATTATTTCATAACCGCTGCTCTGAAACGGTGAAGGAAAACATCGTGAGGAAACCAGCATGTCCTAGAACCAAAAATTCGAAGACATGTGACATCCGCGATCCCGCACTGGGCCCGCATGGTGGATTATGGCCCACTTCCTCTCACAGAGGGAATATTATAGGCTGAATATGTTATTTTTTTTTTTTTTTTGCTATAGAGACATAATTTATAATACAAATTCATAAGTAGTTAATTGATTTTAACACTACTAGGTACGACTGTATCGTTAACCTTATATATTTATTTTTATTTTTTATTTGACGTCAAAGGAACTACTGCATCTATCAAATAAAAATTAATATGTATATTAATCAAAATACAATTGGTTTTAGTTATAATAATTGCAAATGTAATGCTGCTCAAAAATGCTCATATTTATAAATTTTCTTTATGTACACTTATGTTATATAATTTAAGTTTGAAAAAATGCCCAAACTAAGGTTGCCCCTATATACGTACCTACACTATTATTTATAAATAAAATATGATAAATAATTATATTAAAAAATATGACAGTGATTTTAGCCCGGACTACATTTTCGGTAATATTTTATATTTATTTAGTTAAATATTCGCCATCGAATGCATTTAATATTTAATGATATTATAAGTTTCTATTAGTTTAAGAATTTCGTATTGAATATCTTTGGCATAAGGGAAAACCGGGGTGTTTGCTGCTGACATAATATTAAAATAGCAAAACAGCTATCAATTGCTCTCAAAACGGTGAAGAACAACATCGTGAAGAAACCGGCATGTCCTAGAACCAAAAATCCGAAGACATGTGACATGTACTTACCAACCCGGACTAGGCCCGCGTAGTGGATTACGGCCCACTCGGTCACACGGAGAGGAGGCCTATGTCGCAGTAGTCGGAATCTTATAGACTCAGTATGCTATGCCTAAGCTAAAACAGCTATTATTAACATAAACAATATCTATGTAGGAAAGTTGCTATTGTATAAATTACTAGTCTGATAATCCACATAATATTTGTATATTTTTTTTTACAAAAAATTGTGTATCACCACAAAATCAACCGGAGTATGTTTGTGTATATTTATACATATTATAAATTAAATTCGCGTTTCGTGTCTATCTGTGTGACCGCGCTGTTCTTCTAAACTGCGCAACAGATTTTGATTCGGTTTTCAACATCATTTAGAGAATTTATTCCGGAAGGTTTGTGTGTATAATACATAAATATTAAACTTATATATAATAAAGGAAACTTGATGTTTTGTCAAGTACGTAAAAACCGTGCGACGCAGGCGCGGGTCGCTAGACAGACATTTCTCTGAGTATTTACTTATATCGTGTCTTTGCAAACATAGCAAGTAACCATAACACAAAGCGGTACTTAATTAAGGCTACTTAAGTAGGTGTCCTTGTACCACTGAAATACAATAACTGAAATATCTGTTGTTGTTGTTGTAAAGATGTTGTGTCGGTAGCAAACTTAGGTTCTTGTCAATTAGGCACGCTAGCTCGAGCCTTTTTGATGACGACTGTATTAGGTTATAGGGTAAAAGGCACAGTTGCTGTCCTTATGCATTTAAATTAATTAATATAATATGCTTTGCATTTAGTCGAACGTTTTTTTTTCGGTGATTGAAAATAGAAATAGATTTTTACTTTTATAAGTAAATAAAATTGTGTTACTTTATAATTTTTTTACTTTTGAGATTTTTTTCGCAAATGGATGATGCATTTACTAGTTTTAAGGTTTAATTTTAAGATAAAATAATTTGAGATTAGAAATGTAAAATCAAAAAGATAACTGAATAAAAAATAAAATAACATGGGCTTTTATTTTTCTCCTGTTTCAACTCTATCCTCTCCTCTAGACATGAAAATGAAAAACCTCGGTTTTGAAACCGTTCCAAATAATGTTATAATAACATTGTCTACTTAAAAAGTAACGTAAGTTTCTTTCTTACTTCCATATTGAAAAAAAAATGCCTTTGAAGTCCATTGCAAAAGCAATAATAAGACGTCAAATATTAATACGTTGACATTTAATTCGAGCTGTCATCTATTTTTTCCGCATTTTGACTCGGACACGGCCAGTTATGAACTGGCGGACAAAAAGCATTATTGTATAAATATTATATGTAGTGAAAGGGCACGCGTGCTGGCCAAAGTACAAAGGGCATCTAAAGGTGACTGTCTATCAAATATCGAACCGACATGCACAATAATTTTCTTGTCAGCAATGCGTCAAATTTTGTAAAATTGGCCTTTAATTTTTAATTCTTCAATTCGTGTTATAGATTTTTTGTTAGGGATAAGGAGCGATTTATCGTGTCACTCGTATTATTATTGTTGTTAAAGTGTGAAGAAAGATGTTAACGACTATTTAGCAAGGAACTTATTCTCTCAATCAATCTCCCTAGCGTTTTCCCAACTATGTTGGGGTCGGCTTCCAGTCTACCTGTATTCTGAATACCAGTATTTTACATGGAGCGACCACCCAGTTACTGGGTAACTGAATACCCCTTGGTAAGACTGGTTGTCAGACTTTCGGACTTCTGACAACCAGTAACAACTGTCAAAAATGCTCGAATGACAGCCGGGACCAACAGCTAAACGCGCTTTCCAAGACACGGAGGAGTCTCGGTATGTAAATGTGGTCACCCATCCATTGAACAACCCCGGCAAGCGTAGCGTAACCTGATGGATCGACCCGTGCGGCTGATATTAATTAACCACGACGTTCTCTAGAAAACTAGGTAATTGTATCTCTGAGGTAATTGAAGCCTACCTATATTATAGGGACAATTTGAAAAATTTATAATAGGAATATCAGAAAAGGAACTAACGATACCCTAATGATGATACAAAAAGAGCTTTCACTATGTTTGATATCAAACAGATAAAAGGTACATAATGTGCACATTTTTGACAGATGTCATACACAAAAATTACATAGGTACAGTCACGAGCACCAATATGTACCACTTAGCAAAATTCTAAAGCGATTTTCGCATGGAATAACGATTGCAACTTTGAGATAAGACCTATTTCATATTAGTGTGGGTTCCAAAATACTATGTTCGTAACAACATAAAATTCCAATCACCACAGTTGGAGAAAATCACTTTTTAAAGTTGCTAAGTGTATACATATTGGTGCTCGTGACTGTACACGAAAAAGAAAAAAAACATCTGCTTGTGAAATCTAAAACCCTTTTGTGGTAACCATTGGTTTCGGAGAAAGGTCCAAGTATTCAAACGAATATTTTTTGCTAATATCTCTCGATGTGCATAAAAAAGTAGCATTATATTTGTCCGTGAACGGATTCTTGTACAAAACTTTCACCGGGGGTCCATTATAGAAGTGTTCGATTTTTTCTCCATGAAAAAATTGTTACCTGTCGCTTTGAAAGAGGTTGATGGGAATATAGAGCAAGTAGGTTTATTACGATGAAAAAATATTGTTCTCATAGTGAGTCACTTATTTTTGCGAGAATTTGAGTTGTTAAAATATTTATTATGTAAATTAATTTCCATATTAGGTAGGTAGCTACCTACATATTATGAAGCATGATAATTGTTGTTTTACAAATTAATTATCCTCGTAATATAAATTATATACATGTATATTACCTACATGGCACTTACAATAATAAAAAATAAGTTGAATTTATGTTTTGTCCATTTGTGTTGCAACCATATCCATTTAAAATTTTGTATATATACCTATATAAACGGTATCATTTACCTGCATGACCTGCTTCCTAAAATAAATCCTTAACACACCTGTAGGTGTTTCAGAACATATTCATTTATATGGAAAGATTCCGAAAATACATCTCTTGTGTACCTCATTAATTGTATCCGTGTTACCATGTGTAATTGAGACATGGAACCTAGAGCACTGAGTGGACGTTGGACAATTTGTCCCCGGACAGTTTGAAATCGTATGGAAATCCAACGCACACGCAGACAAAATTTCCAAACGATTCCAAGATGTCCGCAATCAAATTGCCCATCGTCTGCTCAGCGTCTAACAGTTCTACTTTGGCGCTTTTGACTGTACTTTTAATGTCAATTTTATTACCGCTTCCAATCTTCATAAAGTTGTCGGCGGCAAAAACAATTACCGAAACTGATTTATTACGGTATTAGCGTGTTCACCCTTGAAGGTTACTTTCTTCACAAACACTATAAGCTTAGGTTTGCACGGGTGACTTTTTATTCGCGTTGGCGCGTTTGATTTTCAACACTCTGCTCAGCGCCGAGCGTTGATAATCCAACACAGTATTTTCTTGACGCGCTGGGGTGCGCTCTGTTGGATTCTCAATGCTCGGCTCAACACAGAGAGTTGAAAATCAAATGCGCGAAAAAAAATCCGAGCAAATCTGAGCTAATTGTCAAAACATTTGTTTACCAAAAATAGAGCAATATACGTATAATAGAAAAACCAGAAAGCTGTTATGATTGTAAAGAGTTGGAGATAATATCTAAAAACAATAGGTTTGAACGGTTATTTTTCACCGTTTTGATTATTTATGATCAGGATTATTTCTTCACTGATCGTTTTTACCTTTGATTTAAAATTACCGCTTTACTGGCGGCTGCTAAGATAAAAAAATTGTATTCTTTTTTTAAATTATTTAATCCGTGGTTTATTTGAATGTGGCTGATATCATACAATCTAATAGTGCTAGTATTTTTTGAGTCTTTCTCATCTTACTAACTAACTAATAGGTAGCAAATTTAAACTATTCCCTATTTATAATCCTACTCAAACATTTCGTGCTCTGTACTATTTTAACTAAGTTTTTTCTATTTTTTATTGGGTGTATATGTATTGTGTGCCCTAATCTGATCAAATAAATTTGTTTTCTTTCTTACACGCAATGTTCGTTAGGATTGGTGCTTCAAGAACCTAACTTGGTTAATTCGTCATGCAGCTTACGTTTCTTTTTTTTTCCACCTAACACTTGAATAATACCTAACACCACATTGTCACCTATCTAAAAATATCAACCCTCTCCAAAAACCTCTTTTGTGCAAAAATACCCTTTGATGTTGCAAAATATTGAGAATTCTATTTCATTTGTCAGAAACATACATATGTTCTGGCGCAGATGTGTTCGCAAATAAACACTTATTTTAGTAACAAAGCCATTTAGAAAGCACATACACTCAACCCGTCCGTGAAACGCACCTTTACCAATGGGGTAAAAGTGGACAATTATCAGAATGTTGTGTAAAAATAAAAGTTTTGGATAAAACAAATTCATTGATAAAATAATGAGACCAATGTTCACTTTTAAAGTAGGTTAATCGAAATGGTTTCGTTGGAAAATAATAATGAATTGAAAAGTAAAATATCTTCAACGATAACTATAACACTTGCATCACTTCAAAACCGACGAGTATTTATACTTCTATAGAGACATAAAAGATCATATATATGTATACGTAGTTGTAGTAAGTCACGCTTATAAATGTTATAAAAAATGACATTTAAAAATTCAAATTCGCATCTTACTTCCTGTAACTGGTACATTCACCCTTCAACAAAATATAGAACACCTTTCCAGGTAAACAAATAGTGAAAGATTTTTGTCAAATAATCGCCTGCGCAAGTGTTATGTCAGACTACAATGAAAGATTCGCAAAAAATGGGAAGATGGCAAGGATTGATGTAAACGGGGTTTTAGGCCAGTGGGCCTTATGGAGATTGCGATGATCAATGCGAAAACTTACATCCGTAGATCCGCAAGGTGCTCACTTTAATCGTGGACAAAAAATCTTAAGATTTTTTCCTGGTATAACATTTGGGTCTTGCACCCTATTTATTTGAAATTTATGTACCATCGTGGAAACTGGCGCCTGACTCCTTTTCGCTTATTGCCTAAGCAATAAGGTCGAAAAGTCGTCAGGCGCCAGTGTCCGCTAT
Organism: Agrochola lota; assembly: GCA_947364205.1. Classification (NCBI taxonomy): domain Eukaryota; kingdom Metazoa; phylum Arthropoda; class Insecta; order Lepidoptera; family Noctuidae; genus Agrochola; species Agrochola lota. The sequence continues at coordinate 16,728,667 of OX376221.1, read as the reverse complement.
AGTACCTACCTAATTAAAATTACTTTCATGTTTTGTTCATCTAATGATAATTCCATCCACAGTAAAAAATACAATAGACTGTCCATCCAGTGCGATGCAATGTTTTGTTAAATTGTTATTTAATGAAAATAGAGGATTGATACAATGATACCTTATTATACAACTTCCCCATGTGAAAGTATCTACCTAAGCAATTACTACCCCAATAGTTCGATTCAAACTTAATGGCGGCTCGGAAGTTAGCCACTCGCTGCGCAGTACCGCACCCCTCACCCCCGCTGACACATGAATTCGTTACTGCGCCGCGACTCGCCTCATGTTCCGAGCCGCCATTAAGTTTGAATCAGGCTGTACAACGAATTTCAAAATAACTGGAACTTCTGTATATAATGCAGTGGTGGCCCAGTGATAACGACCGTGACTTACGAGGTGGAGGTCGTAGATTCGAACCTAGACAGGTGCTTTACTTTGTGTAAATTATTTCATCTCCACTGCTCAAAACGGTGAAGAAAAACATCGTGCGGAAACCGGCATGTCCTAAAACCTAAAATTCGAAGACATGTGACATCTACCAACCCGCAGTGGGCCCGTGTGGTGGATTATGGCGTACTCCTTCTCACCGAAAGGAGGCCAGTGTGACCTGAATCCCAGCAGTGGGGAAATTATAGGTTGATTATAATATAATAATAATAATAATAAACATTTATTTCAGACCAGGTCCATATTTTTGTTAATAACAATATACTTAAAAACTAATGTTAGTACTCATCACAACACAGATTAAACTGAGACATGAAGCCGCATCCATCTCTGCAGCATGGAGCTCCTCCCGATCTGCAAATACACCCAGTATAGAGTTGGAACTACCACGAACGCGAGTGAGCAGGGAGGCACATCTTTTCCTTATAACAGCGGCAAATCCATCAACCCGCGCCTCAGCAAACATCCCTGACGCACTACAACGCCATGGCAGCCCCAACAGTACCCTGAGAACATTGTTTTATTGGACACGCAGATCACTGTATGCCCGCTGCGAATAACTGACCCACAGGCTGCAGGTGTAAAAAGATTGGCAATATGTTTTAAAAAACGTGATCTTAACCGCATTCGTACACCGTGCAAACCTGCGGGCCAGCACGTTACAACGGACAGCCAGCGACCTGCGTTCCCTTTCTATGTCCACATTATCACTTAAATGAAGGCCCAGTGACCCAAATATTTAAATTTAGACACCCTGCACAGTGGAGTGCCATAAAGCGACACATGCTATACTATGCTATAAATAATTGTCCTATCAAAACGACTGCTTACAGAAGTTTAAACAGTCTGTTATTTTGTCTGATTAGGTAGATAAACCAACAAAACAACTCATTAGGATACTTCCGAAATCCTAACACACCGCCAATCCAACGATTCCATTTTAAAGTGCGAACAACATCCTACACGGAACTATAAGAGTGTGAAACGGTGTAGCAAAAAGTTTCAAGTGTCCACGTGCTACGGGGTCCCACGGGTGCCGAACTGCCGATGTTAGGCATTTCCTGAGGACCAGCATTAATTAGGACGGTTCACGACATTTGTATGTCTGTAATGAATGGGAATGATCAATGATCGGCATCTGGGGTTAAGCGCAGATGGACGCTGAAGGTGAGGTACTTAGGGGTAGCTGGAAATTTTAATTAGGGCGACGGTAATATCTGTTTTAATTATGTGATTTTTGTTTCGAACCAGCGGGGCAATTATGTCACAGTAAGAATGGCTTTCATTTTTACGGTTCAACAACATTCATTGCGTTAATTACGTTATTGAGCAGTCAAATTTTTCGAACATATGAAGCAATGGATTAGCAATATCCTTCAAAATGATTCAGATAGTGATTGAAAGTGTGTTACGCAATTAAGGTACTGTTTAGAGGTAGAAATTTAAGCGGACAAGTTCTGACCTCCTTGCACAGCTGTAAAAAGTATGCAATAACAAAAAAAAATGGCCCATTGAAACATACTTATTTTTGTTGGCAACAAGAATATATCGCATTTCAAACAAATTAATACTTAAAAGAACTTAATATTACCTTATGTTCTTCTTACACTTGCAAAACTAGGAACTCCATACAAAACTTCCGTGCCAAAAAACCAAAGGTTTTTTCTCGACTTCCTACCTATATATCACGTCAACTTTTAATATGAGAACTATCGAAAAGTTCCGGAGTCTCTCCCAGGGGTCAAATAAGTCACTATATCTGAGGCCATTTGGCTTATTCCCAAAACAATCGTTATATTATACGCAATAAGAAAAACATCAGTTCCGCAGGAATTCGTTGTCATAAATGCTAACTAAATTGATGGCTGACTTATCTGTACGGAATTGGATCTTGTTACTGTTTATGACCAAGTCTAGCCTTGTGGACTTATTTTTTTATATCCATCCTTGATTTTTAGGGTTCCGCAGTCAACAGTCCGAACCCTTTTAGTTTCGTCCGTGTATCTGTCTGTCCGCGGCTTAGCTCAGAGATTCTTAGTACTAGATAGCTGTAATTTGACATGGATATACATAAGAATCACGCCGACATAGCTATACAACAACGCGTTCAGGGTGCTCTTAGGGCTGCCTCGCTTCTGTAGTGCGTCGGGGATGTTTGCCGAGGCGCGTGTGGATTGTTTCCACACAATCATGCGCAAGCGGTGCACATCCCTGGTGCGTAGGGTGCGAGGCAGTCCCAACAGTATCCTGAACGCTTTTGCACATCGTTTCGACTGTCAGTACGTGAACCACTGCTGCATGGTTCACGTACTGCCTAATGTTAAGATATTATTCTAATTTAGTTTATTTGTTATATTTTTAAAAGTATTCATGTATAATTCACAATTTTAATGTAATTGTTTAATTTAATTGATATTTTTTAATTTAGTTTAATTAACATTGAAATAAATAAATAATAATAGCGGTAAAATTAAATCAAGAAAAAAAAAGTATTTACCTCCCCTACACGTAAAGTAGGGACGTATTTTTTTTTGGAAAAAACGATCGCCTGGTGATTGTTTCCTGAAATTCATAAAACATAATTAACTGCTCCCACATTGTATAATTTTCAGTTAACTATAAAACTTTCTTGTAGGTACCCAAAAAACAAACGGACATCACAGCTTCAAGATGTCCCTAACCAAACAATTCTTAAAAAAATGTCCCAAAACATTTGAAACCCGACACTTGCTGAACATAGCCGAGGCCTACAAAAAGGTTCATCGGCAAAGAGGCGCGGCCAAAAACTACATTTTCGATGATTTATGGTGCAAATTAACGAGTACGTATCCTCATTCCAGAGCGTCATTTCCTGGTAGAGCGCACTGCTACTCAGCTGAACGCGGGAAAAAATAACAGCAAACATTCTCAGCGAAAGCTTTTTGCTTGTTTGTGAGATTTTTGGGCTTCTAGGTCCTCGTTTACCTTTTTGTTGCACTATTTTTTGTATTTGTTGTTTTCAGCAGCTTTTGCGGTCTTCTGTGTATTGTTTTGTTCCAATTCTTTGAGCTCTTGTATCTACGATATTGTTATATCAACTATATTAAACCACAATCCAGTAAATAACAGAGCTTTTTACAAAACCTTGCTTTGCTGTCGGTAATTATGACAAAGTTCATTTGAAATCACGGATATAGCCTATAATTTTAAATTAGGGAAAACATTTTGTGAAAATCCTGATAAACAGGAAAGTCACTTAATTATTGACTGTTATAATAACAGCAAAAAAACATGGAATATTTAATTGGGCACTATACTAACTGGTATTCTTGATAACTTATACCTAACTAGCTGCGGCTCGCGGATTCACCCACATAAGTCTCGATCCTGTAAATGAATATCCGGATAAAAGATATCCTATGTTCTTCTCCAGGTCATGGTTTACCCTTGTGCCAAATTTCATCCAAATCCGTTAAGCCGTTTTATCGTGAAAGCGTAACAAACAAACAAACATACTTTCGCATTTATACGAGTAATATTGGTTAGGATATCTTTTTCACGACCATACATACGTAGGGAGCCTCCCGAATCCAGTCTTAATTTTTTATTTTTTTATTTATGTTTTGTGTTGCGTAATGAAATTTATTTTACATATTATATATAATAATATGCAAAATAAATTTCATTACGCAACACTTATGAGTTGTATTGCAATTTGTGGTAATGTAAATTATTTTAGCATAAGCACTATTATATAGATTTTTTTTTCTAACTTAAAAGACAGCTGTGCTGCTGGGGAGTTTGTTGCGCCACTTCTTCTTCCCAGCTAAGCACTAGGAAGTGGTGAAGGGTGGGCGTTTTGGGGACTGTCTTATGTAATTTTGATGTTCGAAAAGTGCTGATTCTCAGCCTAGTTAGAATAAACGACTTTTGTATTTTTTCACAACCGCTTTTGGAGGTCATCACTAAACCCTACGTCATCAAATTCATCATGTTCTTGCCCTTAACCCAGTTTACTTAGGCTCGGCACAACTTGTCTTCTTCCATACCTCTCTACTACCTACCTACCCTATATAACCTGCTCCTAATCCATATCTTAATCAATAATACATATCTCCGACTCATCTAATTAACAATAACAAGCGAATCGACACGGCGACATCCGCATACCGTTCGGCTCGTGTTACTTTACTTTTTATACTAAAATATAAAAACTTCAGTAAAAAGCCGACTACATGCGGTAGATGAACAAGTGCACCCGCCCTACGGTGGCGGCGGCAAAGAGTAGGTTGACGGGGATGTGACAGTGTTTAAAAGTAGGCTGTAGTTATGTCCTGTATTAGAAATCTTCTAAAATGTAGTGTTATGCGACTCATCCCTTTACTTGTATGTAAGTACTACAAATTATATTGAGAGTGCTTTCTTAGTAACTTTCGCAAGCACCATGTTAAGACTTTGAGAATATTTTTGACGTGACAACGTCTTATAAATTGGTTTGCCGGGTGACACTTCAAGAAACTGCGTTACGCTCCGCTCACGTTATGCGCTCACAATGAGAGCGAGTGAGAGGCACGCGTCCCTTCCACTCGGGCAAGGTTAGCCCGCCTAAGAGCGAGAGAGACAGACATAAAAAGTGAAAGGCACGCGTCCCTTCATTTGTTCCTACTATACGAATGAATATTCACATTAAAATTATTTTGCCACTCAAAGTCGTTGTCACGTAAAACTTTCGCCCGTATACCGACTTTACAGGCAACCAATTTTTGTTGCTGTTTTTTCATGCTTTTACTTTTAGACAAACAAAGCCCATGATTTAAAATTAAGTATGTATCTGGTTGTTAATGTAAATCCACTATTAATCAATTATGATAAAAATACAAAATGCCGTACACTACAGCGGTATTATACGTATACTTACTGATTACGAAAAACCATTAAGTCCGCCTGTGTACATTTGTGTGCTTGAAGTATTAAATAAATAAATAAAAAGCTAAAACTTTTATGAATATTTAATTGGTATTGCACAAATTGTAGGTTTCAAAATCGCTACGACAGGTGCTACGAAAGTGCTACGCAAGGAGGAGTGACGTCATTTTATGCCACAAAATTGTGTAGCCTTATGTTCTTGTTAGACTTAAGTGACAGGTAGGCACAAAATAAAGCACACAGTCCATTCTATAGTCTCTATGTAAGTATTCTATAGTCTATGACCAAAGTGAAGTGATTCATTAGGTAGGTCGTTCGTCTTCATTGCTTGTGTCGGAGATAGTTTACCGTTTAAATGATTATACCATCTATTTGAGGCGGGAACTAAAAAGTCATTCGTTATCTCTCAGCTACTGGTTCTCATAAGTTGATTAAATTAAAAATTTAATACGGGTGTGGTAGGGGAATAAGAATTTTGGTTGTGAAATTGTCAAAACATATAAAGTGAAAATATTCTTTTTAGTAACGCATCTCAATATTGTTTTAATTATATATTTCTCTTCAGAAAGAGGTGAAAGTAACATGTAAGCATGGATTAGCTAAAAAACCTTTAACTAAACACTTCTTTCCGACATTTCTAATTCAGTAGATTTTAACTACGTAATCAGTATCCAATTTTATAATGTTGAGGCTCTCGCAATTGTCGCAAGATAGGAATAGGTAATCAGCGTTCGCAATGTATTTGCCAAACATATAAACAAACACGAGTTTTAGGGAGAAGAACTGTAATGCCTACACATAAGGTTCAGGTTGCTCTACAAGTTCATATTTTTTATAACTTTTTCAACAGTACTAGTCAGTCTAAAATCAACTTTATTTACACTGAGACCTTAGGTGTGTTGGGCCCTACTTCCTTCTTCAAATAGTTGCAGATTACATCGAGTTATTCTCTAATTAAAACAATGAATACGTAGGAATACCCCTAGTAACTCCCATAGGACCATTCCCACATAACTTGAATAATTCCTTTGATCAAACCGAATGATAGTTTTAGAGCTAAAAATAATCAAAGGACAAGAATCGTTTTCGTACAGCTCTACAATGAAAATTCAACCTTAACGAACGAGAAAGTAGGTTCAAATTCGATTGCCTGTCTCAAGCAACCACATGGTAACGTCAGTTGGAACGTATGCGAGTGCAGACGTGGTCTGTCAGCGTTCAGAGTGGTCTAACCTTCGTCAGACTTCGATGAGGTCTCACGTTTGCAGACACTTGTCTTCACTGAGACGGAATGTTTTAGGAATCTGGCATGGAATGCCTCTGTTATGAGGACATCAGCACTTCCTTGTAATTTTTTTTCTTTTTTACTTTTTTTAAGGAATTTCGTTGAGTATCTTCTGAGACTAAATGAGATATTAAAAATAGTAGTAGCGTTAAACTTATTTGTTTAGTAGCTCCAAACTTTTTTACAGTTTCACACGTATCCTTAATAAGTTTCTTATCATTAACATACTCCTTATATCACTAAAACCGGCCAAAATCAAAGCCATAATTTCATTACCATTAAAAAGAAGCGTTCCAAACTTGACAGAGAGCCGGTGGTCTAAAAAAAGCGGCGCTCTCTCTTTAGTCTATGCTCAGAATTGCCATAGTGCATTCACAATCGTCGATTTTTTATCCCAACACATCTGCAACCGGACACCGAGGTCCAGCAGAGGACGATAGCATTCCACCATTTTTCACCACAATGACTACTAACTACATAAATCTTTCCAGTGAATTTACAATTATTTTAGGACTGTTTTTTTGTTTACTCGATCATTGATCGTCCACCCTCGCATCAGACACCATTGTTGGTTAAAAAGAGTGTTTTTTTTCTGGTCATTTTGGGGGCCATTGTAAAAAGATGTCTCTCAAATGTCCCCCTTATGTTAAATGGCGCAGCTGAGGCTATTTCTGTTATTTTGAACGTTGGACATCGTAAAGAAAGTGTGGATTACACGGTAAAAATGAGATACTTATCCAGGCTTAATGGTGTGTGAAAATTAGGTGATTCATTCAGCGTTGCAAGAATCTGAGTGAATTAGTTCTTTATTGCGGGTTTGTTAAGTTAGTCAGGATTGTTTTTAATCCAGTAACACGTATAGGCAATTAATGTTAAGTTATTTTATCTATACTTATATTAAAGAGGTAAAATTTGTGAGTTTGTATGTAGGGTATCTTCAGAACCACTGATTCGATTCCGAAAATTATTTCACAAATGGGAAGCCGATTGTCATAGGATTTTATGTTAAAACAAGAAATTTCACGCGCACGAGCAGAAGCTATATAGTAAACATGATAAAACCCAAACTAATGATGAGTTACTTCTCTGAAACCCGGAGCCAACTAGATTTTTTGCAGAGAACAACACAATATGAATAATTATGTATGCAAGCTAAAAACGGACACTGAGTAACACTTTCGAAATTCGGGTGGTCCGTCCGTGGCCACTGACCATCTAAATAAAGTGTCCCATAAACAAAAGTAACACATTTCTTAGCAATAACGCGTAGGAGGCGAGATTCGGGCAAAGATATGGCAATTTGCAGCCTCCACAGATAACAAATGGCTAAATACTTTGACAGATGGAGATTAATTGGTGTGAAAACAATGCAACTGTTTTACTAAGTTTTACACATAAAGTTTATGAATTTATCTATTCTCTTTTCTAAAGAAGACACTGAATTTCGTAGTATTCTTGATTTTGTCCCTACTTCGGTTTAGTTTAATGCAGCATGGCATCGACTTATATAAAAAATAACTTCTTTAAGTGCAGTAACCGTAGAAATCCTCGATAAGACTGACAAGACTGCTGATTTGCTTTCTACACGAATATTAAGTAGTTTACACTAATATTATAATAATAATAATATGTACTTGGACATATTATTATTACCTTGACTCCCAACACCGGCGGGCCTCTGTTTTATTATATTTTGACATTCTTTTTATTTTAAGAAACGTTTAAAAATGTAAACTTATAAGAATGTAAATGAATAAACGAATCATATTTACAACTAAGTATATACAAAAATTGTCCGCATCGCTGTCAACAGGAAAAGTGCCCAAAAGGCTGGCGGCATTGTCACATAGGTATTATTATTTTGAGTCTGTATTTTTTTAAATTACGTGAATATTATCGTAAAAAAAGTAAATAATAGTAAATATTATAAAGAGGTAAAGTTTGTTAGTTCATACGTAGGAGGCAATCTCCGAAACTACTCATCTGAATTCATAAATTCTTTCACTCATAGAAAGCTACGCTATTGCCGAGTACCATAGGATTTTATGTTAAAACATGCGCACGCAGTCGCAGACAGTAGCTAGTTATGTATAAAGCTCACATTTGTCTTCCTAAAATACATAGGGGAGAGCAGAAGTTTATCATTAAAATCTATAATTACAGTTACCCCAACAATTTGTTATCAAAAACACAAATCACGCAGCCATTACAAAAACTCGGGTCGGTTCACATCAATAATTAATTTAATTAAAATTTGCCCGCATGTTTTCTACATGATGTCTGTATCGATGAAAAAACCATTTCTCACACATAATAATATTAAATGTATGTAGTAAATAAATTATGTAGTTAGGTAATAATTACTCATTTGCGGTTTTGTTACCTAATCAGATTTTGTTTGAAGTAGGTTTTTGTTTTTAAGAGTAATAACCGGAATATTCACTTATGAATTAGGTGTGTTTACTTTGTAGGTATAATATATAATTATATACCTATGGAGGCCTTTGCCCCACAGTGAGACAGTATAGGCTAATCAAAAAAAAAGTGTAATGGTCAGTAAATAATGTAAATATTTTTTTTAGTTATAACTTATTCGGTCTCACTACTTACGTTACAATTAGAACTGCTGCTTCAGCCGGAGAACACGAAGTAAATCGAATGCCCAAAAAGTAGAAGATCAAAATCTGTCCTATATAAATGACAGGTGTATCAGAACGCATTTTCTCTATACCAAGTTTTTTTTTCCATAAACCACATGTCACTTCATGCCAATAGTAAAGGCGGTAACAACGTCGTATTCGAAATTCAAACAGCAGCTGAGGATCGAAATAAATAAGGCGGCAGTGACACGCGCGCTCCCTCCCTTTTATAATTATTACATTTTATTTTTAAATTGTTTTTTCTACTCCACAAGGATTCCCCTCCGTGTTCACGGTACCAAAACAATGTCCCCTCGTACCTAATGGCTCCATTCGGCCGTGCGTTGTTTTAAATTGGATACGGGTCCATAATAATAAATTGTCGGTCTCAACCCAGCTTTAGAGCGTGTGAGTAATGATAATTAAATTGATCCTTGTTTTTCTCTCTTTATGTTTTAGATATACGCTCATTGATATCTACTTTCAGATTCTTTCAGAGCTCATTTCATAATTTACATGTATTTTAATGGATATCGATAGATATACGACTCGTTTGTTTTACGTTCTTGATATCACAATATATACCCGAGAATGTTAATTGGGTGCTTCAGTAGAGAATTTCTGAGGCAATTCAATCGAAAACATTGGTAGCGAATAGGACCGTAGTATTTCTGAAAAAATATGGAATCATTATTGACCAAACTCGGCCCTATCTTTATGTGCACTTTACGGTCACCATGAATTAATTTTCTCCAACCATTCATAACCTACCTATATGCAAAAAACCTCCACAAGGCCCACGTACTCGACAGAACGGAAGCCAGTAACTTGAACTTATAACAGGTAAACAATATCTAGAAACTCGATACTTACTGCGGGGCGAGGACACGCGACCGACCTAAAATAGCGCCCACAAAACGCCACATTGACAAATCTTACGGCCTCAGTAAACTAACACACGCACGGTGTTATTAAAATCCCCAGTAACTCCGTCAATATATCAACCGCGTTCACTCCCCTAAGTCGGAAGGGAGACCTCTCTATTTTTAAAATACTTCCCCACCGTTCATTTTATATTTTTTCCCTAAGCGCGCTTATTTTTACGCCAACCAACTATTTTAATTTGATCCCCAATCTGATGCACATTTTACCCGCTTCGCCCTTTTTTATTTTCTAAAGCAAGGGGCGCGAGAGCTCACTTTAAAATGGACGTAATTTTAATAATAAGTTGCAGCCGCTACCGTATGTTACATACGGCGCGCGTGCGTTCCTTATTTGAATTTGAATGGTGGAACGCGTGCGCGCGCAGCACGCGTCTTTAGCTTTTTTATTGGGGAACACAGCCAATCAGAGGGGTTTTATTTGTAAAAAGGTAGGGGAGTTTTTTATATACATAGAGTATGTGTTAGTTTTTTAGCGGGAGGCGTGTGTTTTGGGCGGTGTTTTATAATGGTTTTATACATATGAGTTGAAAGAATTTCAATTAGTTTCAAGCCTGAAACTACTTCATTATAATTGGTAACATAGAGTACTTACTCAAATCAGTACAGGGACTTATAGATGCGTTACTTCTCAATAACACATTCACAGAAATCATACCAAAACTAAAAACTAAGAAATTTCAACAGTTTCAGCAATGTAGTAGGTATTCCTGAAACGAACCTGCTGAAAGTATGGACATTACGTTGTACACCTTAGATCTTCTAAATTCGATATTATTATAAAAGTTACATAATGTTCTCAACGAATCGGCCAAGCCTCCTCCATTACGAATATATCATAGCAATCAGAAATATACGACATTATATTATTCCCTTAATCCAGTTATTTTCCGGCCAACAAATACTTCTTATGGATAATTGATTTCCAAATATTAAGTTACTGGCAGTATGTTTGTTTGCCTGTGCGTCTACTTCGGAGAAAGAAAATGATATATTTTTGTGTTTGCCATAGATATGGCTCTATTTATTTTCGTGTTCGGCAACTTAGCTAGATAAAGTAACTAGTTGTTGTACTAGCAATTATGTTAACAGGTAAAGGTAAATCTTTTATTGTAATAATTGGTAACTAAGTAACCGTTTTCTACCGAGGCATCTAACTATGTATAGTAACTTCACTGTTCACTTTGAATCACAACTGTACTCTCGTTGCTTAATTTTAATAAGACAATTATGTTGACATATGTCAGATGGTACAAACCGTCAACTGACAGCAGTTCGCCACCGCCACTACACTGCCTCTGTCTAAACAATACATTATTCTCAACCTCTAGGTTAAACATGCCATAAAATGAGATAATTCTGGAACTATATAGTACCTACTTATGTTATGTTTTGAATATAAATGAATAAATGTTAAATAAATATAGGTACCTAGTTACCTAAAACATAATTTTTGTACCCTGTGGCATATTTTTCTTAAGGCCAAAAAGGCCCGGGCCGAGAGCGGCCAACCTGCGCCTGCGGCTGGCAATATCTCAGGTCAATAAATAATAGAGCTATGACGGCTAAGGGCTGGTGCGCACTAGGCAGCCTGGCTGCGGCAGTCAGGCTACGGCAGCCAAGCTACGGTATATAATGTCTTAGAGCCCGCGCATTACCCAGCTAAGAATTTTATCAATATTCCGGCTGCCGCAGCCTGGCTGTTGCAATATGGCTGCCTAGTGCGCGGGAGCACTAATTTGAATTGAAAGCAATGTTTTTGACATTAAATTTACCTCCCGTTTACACCAAGTTTCTTTATTCTATCGTTTACACCTAACAATTAAAATAAAAAAGACAAGTTCCATACAAAACTTGTAGAAAATTTGTACATTTTTTTTTTTTAAAGATGAACAGAATAGTTAACAGTAGCATTTCTAAAACAACTCTTTTATACACGACATGTTTTTGACAAATGTTACAAAGTAGGCACAAAAAAAATACAGAAAAAAAAAACTTTTCTTCATTAGTCGACAAAATAAGTCCCTAACTCCTATTACTGTTGAATGGTCAAAAAAAATCCAATCAAACCTAAACCGAAGCGACCGAAGCGAGCTTGAAAATGTCGGTAACCCACATTTTCAAGCTCGCTTCGGTCGCTCTTGTATTCTAGTTAAGTTTAGCTTTTCTGCATATTGACAAAATTATTTCTTGTATGAATGTACAAACGAAAACCTAACATAGGGTGAAGTACAAAACTTATCGAGCTCGCTTCGTGGAGCTGAAGATGTAACGTAACCCCCTGAAAATAAATCTAGCCCATATAATATAGGTATAAAAACAGGTTTATTCTGCAAAATCAGCAGAAAGGGGCGGGCGGGTGTCTACTAGTAAACGGCCCAGGACGACCGAGACTGCTAGTCCGCCTCTGTAGGTACCTAGCAGTTTTTCTTTCTTTAATAATAATACTTTCTTTTTTATTGTATAATAATACTATTACATTAATAATCTTTATTAAAATTAATAATGTTTTCGTTTCAATTTCAGTAAATTCATTCATTTGTTATTTTTTTTGTAGGGTTCCGTACATTCGAATGAACAAGCGGAACCCTTATAGGATCACTCGTGTGTCTGTCTGGCTGGCAGGCTGTCTGTCTATCTGTCCGTCACAGCCAATCTGCTCTGAATCTATTAGACCAATTTAGTTAAAATTTGGTACACATATGAATTTCTGTGACCTAAATACGGATGTGTAACGTAAATAAATGAATTTTGAATATGTTTTTGAAAATTTAAAAAAAAGTTTTGCAAACTGTACCGTGTGAAAAATGAAACATGAAAGTACTTGTTGTGAGGATCTCAAATATTTTAATTATTTTAAAATAAATACTTTAAAGACATTTGTGACATTTGTGTCGTCATGGCCGACTGGTTAAAGCCTCGCCTCTCATGTACGAGGTTGTGGGTTCAAATCCGGGCAAGTACCAATGTGACTTTTTCAATTCATATGTACTTTCTGAGTTTATTTTGGACATTACTGACATCGGTGAAGGAAAAACATAGTGAGGAAACCTGGACTTATAGTTAATATAAGTCTGAAATCACCAACCCGTCTTGAGCAAGCGTGGTGATCAATGCTCGTGCCTTCTCTATATGAGAAGAGGCCTTTGCCTTGCAGTGGGACAGTAACAGGCTGGTATTATTAAAGACATTTGTGAAAATTAACCATTCCCTCTTTATCTCCGAAACTGCTGAGCCTATAATTTTGAAAAAAAACCACATGGAATAGTTCTCGTACTTACAGGAAAACCTATAAGAAGTCTATTGTCTTAAAATAACAATGACATGGTAAATCACTTAATATTTTGCGTGTACACTTACATTTGCAGTTGGAATGTATGGAGGAACATCTTTTTCTCGGGATATTTATATATTCATCCTAACTACAGAACCCTTCATTGTGCGTGGTCCGACACGCACTTGGCCGGTTTTTAAGTGTAGTTTAAAATTAGTATGACGTATGTGATGACGTAAGTCAGATAATCTTTGACCCGAACCACGCCCAAAGCCTTTTTTATTTAGAAAGTGACACATAACATGCACTTTTTTTATTCCAAAGTAATATTTGCATAAGTATAACAAAGTCACATGATAAAGTCGATAGTTTAATAAAAGCCGGCACACGAAGGGTTCCGTGCCACCATACAATACTTATCACAACACAAAACGTTTTTTTTATTTTTATTTTAAGTACTTCTATTTAAAAAAACAAGTTTCTTGTATGAGGACCCCCGTAAATTTTTAACTTAATTTTATTTTATTATTTTTTCGGTCATAGCAATAGAAATACACAATCTGTGAAAATTTCAACTATCTAACTGTTACAGTTCATGAGATACAGCCCGCTGACACACAGATGGACGGACGGACGGACAGCGGAGGCTTAGTAATAGGGTTACTTTTGGCACCCTTCGGGTAAAAACGGCCAAGTGCGTGTCAGAGAACGCACAATAAATGGTTCCGTAGTCGGGATATATTTATTAATATTTACGCATGCACAGTATTGATTTTATCGACCGCAAATAGTATTTCAAAACCGAAAAATCTCAAGAAAAAAAAACTGCGTTTGTAAGTGTTCGTAAAATATTCTATATCTCAAAAATTTGGTCTTAAATAATAAAGACACTAAAAAATATTATTTAAAAAAAAGTGATCCAACTATACCCACACGCTTATGTTCATTGCATTTATTTTCATCCCTCTGTTACATGTGTGGGGAGTGCCACGCCTTTTAATAATTTCACTACACCAACGGTGCACAGAATACACCTTTTATTTATCCAATTTTCAATATGTTCCAAATCGTCTCCGAGTAAAATGACTACGTGAAATATAGACGGACAGACAGACATGAGGAAATAATGGTTCCGTTTTTGCCAATTGGCTACGAAACCCTAAAAAGAAATGTCATTTACTAGGTATCCTAATATACTGAAATAAGATTTTTTTCGACAATTAATTGGATGGGGGAAAAAATACTGCGTTAGCTAGATGGTCACAAATACTTTCCCATTTAAGTACTTACCTCACTAACTGACAGTATGAACTTTTTACCGTCTGCAGGAAAATGTCACAGGATTATGGAACTTTTTGCTACCAATCTCCCCGCTTTTCTTTTACATCCCCACTGCTTTTCCATGCTTGCTAGATCAGCATAGAAATAATAAAGTGCCAACTGTGCCAAGTGCCAATATCTTGCCCAAACTCGGCCCCAAAACGCTCACAAGTAATCGCAGCAGCACTTAGAACCGTAAAACGAGCTACCTATATTTGTTCAAAGAAAATAAATCCTTGATAAAACGAAGAAACCTAAGATTCAAAAGCAAATATAGTTTTCGTTTCCCATAAAAATATTGATGCAGCTTTTAGCAGTGGTCGGGGAGGGGGCGGTCCCGTTGCCATGGAGACGGGCGACCCTCCGAGGGGAAAAAACGGGTAAAAATTGCGGGAGCGAACGAACGCTGATTTTTTATGGCATCGTACATTTTTTCTCGGGAGCGCCGCGACGCCGAGCTCGGCCGTGTGGGCGTGAGGTAGTGTACAGCGTGTTTCGAAAATCAAGCTGATATTAGATTTATTTCATCAAAATCATCGAATTTGAAAATGCCGCCCGTACTGTTTCTTCAGTTTACAGGTGTAATTATTTAAAATAATTACTTTTACTTTACCAGATACCCATGTAATATATGTGGTAAACTGGTGAGGTACAATTTCATCATCTCGACATACCATTCGATGAATCGATTCAATTAGCTCTTGATGACAAAGCTCTGTCGTATTAGTGATGTACGGAATTTTCGGAATTGCCTCGGATTCTACGGAAATCCAATAAAATGCGAGATCAGCTTATACTGGAAATGTATAGCTTGATGTGTAGCCGTGCGTACCCATACAAATGGCGAACCAAATAGTTTAATCATCATCATCAACATTGACAGCTTTATTCCACACACTGCAGAGTATCTATACCCTTATGTATCAATTTCCCTTTTTTTGTTTTTTTTTTAGTTTGGTAAATTATCAAATAACTTCTCCTCCTCTTCCGCTCTGGGCAGAGTGGGCGGGGCGTGTCAGACTTTTACTGAATAAAACCCACCCGTGTTCCTTCCGTTGCCTGTGTGCCGGGGCCACGATATTCCTTTCGGACAACTCCAACCCCGGCAGGTACCATACTTCCCTGGGAGATACTTTAGTAGATACAGCTAAATATATTAAAAAACGCGTAGCATGACCGCTTCTATCTCCATTTCGCAAGCACAAAGTGGCATTTTTGTTCTTCATGTTTGACATCACGTCGTGATATCTTTCTGCAATCTGTCATTTCCTCTTTCGTTTCTACGGTGATCATAAGAAACAAGAGAAAAAAAAAAAACTGTGAATTTCTTGCACTAATTTGATGACAATAAAATCAATCGCTACAGAAATTGTTTTAAAGTTCATAAACCATTTTTTTTTTTTTTCATCAAATGACTTCTTCAGCTCTGGGCAGAGCTAGAGGGTGTGTTCTGCGAAACATTTGTTTTATTCAATAGCACAGTTGCGTAATGAATGACGCAAGATTTTTTACGCTTCGACACCTAGGTCGAAGATACACGTGTTTTTATTTACCCAAAAAAAAACAAATTCTGTAGTTCATTGTTGCTTCATTGATTTTTAATATACCTACTTAAGTAAATTCAAGTCCATAATTATTTCGTATGATTGTTTAATGGATAATTTATGCGACACGTGTAACTTTTTTAAATAAAATAAATTATTTTTGTCGTTGCCTGCGTTTAGCGTTAGCATTATATAAATGAAAGGAATAATATACCTCTAACTTCACACGTTGACAGATCTGCGATTAATCGATTTTCTGTTTTTACGCATTTTCCGTCAAAACAGTTAAAAAACCATGGTAATAAACGCACCTGGTTAGATGCCCGCAATATAAAATGAGGCTAAGATGAAGATCGTGTGTTAGTTCTGTAGGTACAGATTTCGAGTGCCATCGAAACAATAACAGAATAGGGATGTTGACAAAAAAAAAATTGTCCTTCAGGTAGATTATAAAAAATATTGGACACGTATTTTTCCTTTTTTTACGTAATCAAAAGATTACGGCAATACGTTAAAATTTATATTATATTTATATTTATGTCAGTGAGGCAATGCGTTACAATTTGGCTTGACATCACTGGCCGGTTGATTTTATATTGACTTGTGACGTAGCGAGCCCCACTCCCCAACTTTAATGCGTTTTATCTAAACCATTTTTATTAATATGAAAAAGTAAAAAATACCTGTATAATATTCTTTTATTATATGACTGACGGAATAATTAGTTTCTTTTTTCCCAGTCAATATCCCTATTATCGACATATTAATTCTATTTTTCTGCCCTGCCGCTGTTTTGATCACGGACCTACCACAAAAATAAACAATCTATCTATTTCCATTCGATTCCGCTGAAGATTTCCGATTAAGCACGAAATAGCGAAGGCCAGTCGTTCCATTTTCAGGTCCCAATCCCAAGTCTTTATACGAATCTACTGTGTAAGTATTAATGGAATAATAAAATAAAAACAAGAAAATACGAGGCAGTTAATTGATTCAAGAGTGTCCTTGAGGAAATCTATTATAAAATACAAAAGACGTAAATATATTAAGTAACCTATTCGGCTTACCTATTCGTAAAAAAGAAACATGTGTCGATTTCTTACAGGGTTTTTTACGACTCTTTAGGAATAGTTAAGCGGAATAGGTTACTAAATATCGTCTATTGTATTTTAAGAAAATCCAAATTTTCAAACCCCCTGTACGCTGTCCGAAACTCTCCATGGAGTGCTAAATCGTGTTTCGTATGTGTGAGTGTTGAGAGTGGAGGCTGCAAATATTATAAGTATGGATTTTATACCTATCTCACTCGCACACGAGCCGTCTCCCTCCCGCGCCGAAGGAAAAAATATTCTCGGAGGGAATCTAAAATTATGAGCGCGAAGGAAAGTTTCATGCGTTTATATGAAAAGGGAACGTTGGAGCGAATCGCTTCATAAATCTTGTGATGTAGAAGGTAGTCGATCGTTATTTCGCTTCGGTAAAATTGTCGTAACAAGCAGTTTTACTTTCGTTCGAGTTGATGAATGAGCGAGGAAAATGATCTTTTAATGATTTATTGTGTTTTTGTTGACTTGCTACGTCTTTGCTGCGTAGGGCCTACGGCGTAGCAAATTGCTGCAGTTGAAATTTCTCATTGAGTGCTTCAGAGAGAAAATGTTTTCTACACAAAAGGCAAATGTAATTTATTTCAATAATCTTTATTATAAATTATGTAAACTATGTATATACAACCAACTATTATATACAGGGTGGCAGGGACATCGACGCGAAAACTGATACCATGGATTCGGTACATGATTCCGAACCTCGCGTCGAAAACTTTCGTCGATTTTTTTTTTTAAGTTTGCTGTTTCATAGAAAATTGCAATACCTACGCGGTCAAAATGTATGGAACAGCAGATTTAAAAAAATATTACCTACGAAAAATTTGATGTCCCTGAAAGGAAACAATAAAAAATAAAGCGAAGAACTCATTGGGCATCCAAAAATTCGTCCGCACGGCTGTCAGTGGGAAAAGTGCCCAAAAGGCTGGCAGCGTTTTCTACACTGGTATTGTAAAGAGAACAGATTTGTATATAATTTTTTTATTATTAATAAACTCAAAAACAACTGAACCGATTTTAAAAATTATTTCACCAGTAGGATGCTATAATATCACTGAGTAACTTATGCTATTATATTTATATATTTTATTTTTTATATTTATAAAGATATCACGCGGGCGAAGCCGCTGGCGAAAGATAGTACTTAATAAAGACATTATTTATATTCTGTAAAAATACAGGTTGTAAAAAGATCCATCACGATGCATTCTGTACATCAATTTTGTGCAAAAATTATTGCACGGAAACGACTTTACAAACAATTTGGGAAACATTATTTTTGGTGTAAAAATTCGCTGTTTACGCTAGTGTACAATGTAACACACGCAGAACATTGTGTCTATGGATGAATGCAACAGTACAGGGATCGTGGGAGTATTTAAAGTTAAGTTATAGGTAACATTTTAAAACTTGTTTTTCATAAAATAGTTTGTGCTTAGATTCGGTTAGATTTTTTCGTTCGTTTATTAAACAAGCTGCAGTACCTAATACTTACTGCATTGTTTTGTAATATTCTTAAAATCCGTTAATATACCAGAAAAAATTAAATAAATGCATTTATATACTTACTAGGTAAATAATACGCACGAAACATAAAACTGCAGTTCACACGATACTTTTAGGGGTGATATGGGTCTGTCAATAAAAGGGTGCAATCCCAAATGATAACTCTTTTGTCCGTCACCCCTTTCGCTAAGTCACTTTAGCAAATGAAAAAACTTCCCCCAGTTTATAAAATATTATGTGATAATGGCCATCTATAGTCGTAACTAGCACATGAAACCCAAAAGACTGCAACTGATCTAAACAGACATTTGAGGCATTCTAACTTTGTCTCTAGGTGTCTCTAGGATGTGGAGTTTGTTGCCCCACTTCTTCTTCCCATCTAAAGCACTAGGAAGTGGTGAAGGGCGCGCGGTTTGGGGGTCTGGCTTATGTAATTTTGATCTCTTTTTACCCGACTGCCATAAAAGGACGGTAATGTTTTTGAGAGTATGTATGTATGTCTCACGCATATAAACAACATTTTACTATATGACGAGTTCTTAGATGTTTTCGCTAGTTCTGAGCTGAGATTCCTGACCACTGCTGCACGTTACCTTGAGTCCATAGCTGCACCTAGTACCATCTCATTGCATGAGATTAACCAAAGCTGCTATATATTGATATTTGTATACTACATAATTTTAATTGAGCACTATTAATAATTCCATCCTAAATCTATTTTATTTTATTTTGTATAGTTGTATTTTATTTGTTTAATCCTATTTAATTTTGTATAATTCTATTTAATTTTGTATAATTGCGAGAAAATTTAGTTTTGTCTTGTTTTAATTTCATGATTGTCTCTTATTAGCCTATAACTTGTATGTCTTGCTACTGTTAGTGCAAGTTGGTGATAAATAAATAAATAAATAATGGCTATTTATTTGGCACGCTCTGTAGCCTAAGCGGCTTGATGGATTTTAAGATATGAGGTGTCCTCAGACTCGTTTTATTTGTGAGAGTGACATAGGCATATATAATATTTATTTATTGCATCTGCAAATACAAAAAAAAGGAGTGGAAGGTTTAAAAAAAAAATTACAAAAATATTGGTATAAAATAAAAACTAGTAACTTGATGAGTCATCCATTTACATAAATAAACTACATTTTTTTATTTAATAAACCAAATTATAAAAAAAATCGTCTGTTGAAAAACATAACTGAAAAGAGAAAACAAGCAGTAGTAGATACATTTCTAAATTTGAAATATGGTGTAACTTATGTTTGTTTCCGCCTGCGATATCTAAAAAAAAATACACTAAAAAACTACTACAAATAAAAACACTAAAAGGTACTTTGATTTTTGTTTAAAAAAAATTTTTTTTTCAGTTACGTATTTTTACAGTCGTGTTTTTTGTTTTTTGCGTCAATGTCGTTGTGGTGGTTTTGAACATCGAATGTTGGGTAGGTAATCCATCTACCTCTTACTTATGATATCACTAGCTTTCGCCCGCGGCTTCGCCCGCGTGGACTTCGGAAATTATCCCGCGGGTAGAAAAATACTACCGGGATAAAAAGTATGCTATTTGTTAATCCAGGTTATAAACTATCTGTGTCCCAAACTTCATCCAAATCCTATCAGTATGTCAGAATTTTAAAGCCGCCCATGGGCCTCTGACTTGGCTTCACATGCCGTCGAGAAATATCTCTCAGGCATGTGGGTTTCCCCAGGATGTTTTCCTTCACCATTTTTGAAGCAAGTGATAATTATACAATACGCACATGAATCTGAAAACTCAGAGGTGCGTGCCTTGGGTTCGAACTGGAGACCTATGACTAGGCAGTCCGACGGTCACGACTAGGCTATCACAATATGCTATATGACTATGCTGTAGCCAGCATAATACTAATGATTGAAATAATATCGTGAATTCCACGCCAGTAAAGCTCCCAATCTGCATGATTTTTTCCGACATCTTCAACAATTATCGTCACATTTCAGCTAATTTACACAAAAAATTAATGAATTATCCACCTAAACCTTCCTCATGAATTACTCCGTTCATTGGTGAAAACTGTATGAAAATCTGTTCGGCAGTTTTTCAGTTTATCGCGTTCAGACAGACAGACAGACAGACGCGGCGGGAGGACTTTGTTTTATAATATGTAGTGATTGACTCTTATGGGAGGACCGCTTATTCTCATGCTGGTAGATAAATAATTGATAATTTGGTCTACACATTTATTTAACTAAACGAAAATGTTAACGTTCATAATATTCTGACTACTTCATTTCAGCTGAAAGACGTCCACTGCTGAACATAGGCCTCCCCCAAGCACCGCCACTTCGACCGATTCAGCTCTTCCCGCATCCAGCGGATTCCTGCGACCTTCTAATTAAGCTAATTAAGCTACTCCAATGTACCCCAAGCACCAAACAATTATTTTAGACTATTTTAGACTACATGATACTATATGAGCATATAATTGTTTGGATTATTTTATTTGACTGTAAGTCAATTTATTTTGATTTTGTTTTCATTTATTGTTGACTACTCATTAAAATATTTTTATTTTATGAGTTGTATTGCAATTTGTGGTAATTTAAATTATTTTAGCAAAAGCACTATTATATAGAATCAAGTTTTTTCAACTGAACAGACAGCTGTTCTGCTGGGGAGTTTGTTGCGCCACTTCTTCTTCCCAGCTAATGCACTAGGAAGTGGTGAAGGGTGGGCGTTTTTGGGGGACTATCTTATGTAATTTTAACGTTCGAAAAGTGCTGATTCTCAGCCTAGTTTGAATAAATGACTTTTGAATTTGAATTTGAATTCACAAGGTCATCGGTCCATCCTGTCTGACTACATACTTACCTAATATTACGTAATCTTTATTTTACCTAGCTATTCATTTTTGTAAAGTAACATTTAGTATTTGTTAAATCAAGGACAAAATAAGGTCACAATGCAAAAAAATTACATACAATCGGGAGCCGTTTACCGGATTATTTGTAATACATGTACAAAATTAGATTAGATTAGTAGATATAGGAATTAGGAAAAAAAAATAATGAGACTGCTCATCATAGAAAAAAAATATTTCAGAGAAAGGTAAGTTATTGTACTAGATATAATTTCTGTTCCTGTCTTTTGAAAATTATTAAAACCTCAGACCAAATAAAAAACCAAGATAGAGCGTTGCGAACAATACAGTGAAGCATGCCAAAACTACACCTCCGCTCTGTGCATACACGCTCAAACGCACAGACTTACGACCTTTTACAATGACACTACAATCAATATATACCACACAAAGTGCACACATGTTTACGTCACTATTGACAGCGCTATGTCTTGGTTTTTTATTTGGTCGGAGATAAAAACTATTTTGATTTTTAGTAAATCAAATACAGACATAATTACGACAAACGAGTTGTCTGACTTGTCTCAGCATCCTGTAGGCCGTTTGTCCACCGCACCATGAAGGAGACGTCAACGAGGACGAGATGACGCCGAAGTAACGACAGTACATTTACTATGGCCGCGTAATCTCGTTTCTCGTTGACGTCCAGTTCACGGTGCGGTGGACAAACAGTGATAGGCTATGCATGAAGAAAACCGTAAACAAAGAACTACACGTAAGTACCCTGAAACATGGAGGAGTCTGCTAGTACCGATGCCTACCGGGGTCGCGGGAAAATCCGAAAGGGATACCGTGGTCCCTGGCAACGTACAGGCAATACTGAAGGAACACGGGTGGGTTCTAGTCAGTTAGAGTCAGACTCGCCCTCTCGCTCCGCGCAGAGCGGGAGAAGTTATTTGATAATATCCAACCCAAAAGAAAAAAAAAACGTACCCTGAAACAAAATAATCCTTCACATACTTAGTACCAACAGTAGGAGCTCGTGGCTAAGTACGCGCACGGCTCGATCCATCAGGTTAAGCTACGCTTGCCGGGGTTGATCCGTGGATGGGTGACCATCTTTACATACCGAGACTCCTCCGTGCCTCAGAAAGCACGTTAAGCCGTTGGTCCCGGCTGCCATTCGTGGATCTTGGACAGTCGTCACGGGTCGTCAAAAGCCCGAATTCCAACGAACCAGTCTTACCAAGGGGTATCGTAATACACAGTTACTGGGTTGTGGAGGTTAGATAGGCAGTCGCTCCATGTAAAATACTGATACTCAGCTTCATCCGGTTAGACTGGAAGCCGACCCCAACATAGTTGGGAAAAGGCTAGGCAGATTGATTGAATTAGTACCAACAGTAAATCGTGTACGAGTATTCGCAACCACCGACGCACACAATTTTTTCTAAAATACCATAGACAACATTTACAATTCCAATCGTCACTGGCAGATACGCCATCGCGCCATTCGCCAAAAAAGAAAAAATCGATACCATCCCCGAACCCTTCGAGAGAACTGTCACAAAAAACCGAGGGGAGCCTCCACCAGTATGGACCACATTTAATAAATCGAGGGAAAGGGTTGCGTCCCTCCTCCACCCTGTCAAACTACCATGTTTTATTCATGACGCGTCCAAACCGAATCAGAATTGTATCGGAGATTGGAATCAAATCTTTTTGTTATTTCCCCGTTGATAGCTATTTACCATGGCTTGATTTGGGAGTTTATATAATCATTTGATTATGTATAACCCAATTTTTATAACTGTGCGTCTGTCAACGTCAAAATATTACAGTGTATGTTTTTCAAATAATAACAAATTAACGAATAATGAGAGAGAACTGTGGAGACGACACGAGTTGTTCAGACCGTATTAATAATAATAATAATAATACCATTTATTTCAGGCGACACAGGCCCATAGAAAAAAAAAGAACGAACGAACGAAAGAACGAAAAAACGTAAAAGAACGAAAACAACGAAAAGAACGAACGTCGAAAGAACGTATTAAGAGGCGTCGGGGCACTGAGGAGGTAAAAGGATGGGTGAGTCCAATACTCACAACCTACGATTTTGACAGGTCCAGCCGCACAGTTATAAAACTCGAGTTATACAGGCTGGCAGGGACATCGACGCGAAAACTGTTACCATGGATTCACTACATGATTCTGAAACCCCCTGCGTTGAAATTTTTAGTCAGTTTTTTTTTTTTTATCAGCTGTCCTATACATTTTGACCGCGTAAGTATTGCACTTTTCTATTTTCTTTTTCTATTGAAACAGCAGATAAAAAAAAAATTAACGACGAAAAATTTCAACGCAGCGGGATTCAGAATCATGTACTGAATCCATGGTAACAGGTTTGACACCCTGTATAATAAGATCGTAAACAATTTGATTTATAAGTGGGCATTCCAGTCGTTACGGGTAGCCAGAAGTCCTGAAGTCTGACAACCACTCCTACCAGGAGGTATCGGTTTACCCAGTAACTGGGTTTTGGAGGTCAGATAGTCAGTCGCTCCATTTAAAATACTGGTATTCAGCTGCATCCGGTAAGACTGGAAGCTGATCTCAACATAGTTGGGGCAAAGGCCAGGCACATGATGAAGTGTCATCAGAGACAGCCACTTTCATACATTTAGCAAGTCCGGCTGCTCACAGTTACACGTGCTGCCAAGGTTCAAAGTAGAGACAATATCCAATTGTATTGGTATTATGTATTTTTATTTATAAAACGATGAAATTGAATTCGTACTCAATTAACCTTCAAGCTTTGCTTACACGTGGCACAATTCGCTGCTTTACGAATAAAAAAACATAATACATTCAAATTATTTAAAACTAACAATTCCGGTCAATAGTGAGTCGAGTTCAAATAATCAGGGGTCCAGCCACGGATATCTATGGGTCCAGCCATAGATGTTATAATATATCTATGTGTATATGACAACTTATAACTAATTAATTAATAAAAATAGCAAAATTATATACTAACTTAACTAAAACTATTCAAAGACTAAAATATAGCATCGAAATGACGACTGGTAATGTACCCAAGAGACTGGCCGCATTGCCACGTTGTATGGCAATGCTTAGCCTCTATGGGTCCAGCAATAGATGTTATAAGATATCTATGGGTCCAGCCAACGTAACTGTGTGTTTACACTGGCGAAAAATTCACATAAAAGCATGTTGAAATCTCTATTTCCTGTCAAACATTGGATAGGACATTGACAAAAAATAGAGATTTCCACATGTTTTTATATAAATGTTTCGCAAGTACAAACGCACAGCAAGACCACTTATATCTCTACTCTACGAGGAATAGACATCTCTTTCTTTATAAAGTGACAGTCAGTGTTCTTTCCTGCATTTTGACGTCACACTGTAGAAATCTTTCTTCAAATTGTCAGTTTGTGTTTCGTTTCTTCCGTTTGAACGACGGCGGTCATGCAGTCACGCTACGCCTGCTACACGTGCTGGAAATCGGGAAGATCAGGGGAATGAAGTTTTTCCGTACATTTTCTACAGAACATACGTTTTAGATGTTCTTGGAACCAATAAACGGTAGGTCCGTATAAGTTACTGGTAATAAAAATTACTCACACAATAAAAAAAAACACAACAATGAGAAAAAAATATTTACAAAAATTGGTATTTAGGTAACTTACCAAAACAAAATAGTTTAATTTACAAAATTAAATACAACGACCAAAGGTATATGTCGCAGTAAGATGGTTATAGTCGTGATATTGTTATACCCCTAGGGATATAGCTATATACCGTAATATATTTATATGAAAGCGGTTCATAACTGTCGGAGTGCCCTAATTGTTTTACTGCGAACAATTTCGACTTAGCGCTCGCCGGCCGCTTCCGCACCACCACTCGCTTCGCTCGCTCGGCTCGCGCGTAGTAGGTGAAATGAAATGAAATGAAATGAAATTGTTTATTCTGTAAATAGGATATCGGAATCACTTTTACAAGTCTTATAAAAAATATTAAAAATAAGCTAGATGAGGTCGGTGTTTCCTATCTGACTACTCTGAGAAGAAAGGCCGAAACAAACTCAGAGGTCGCAGTCTCTTAAAGTCCAGACATAATCTTGGTCAAGTCATGTGAGGACCATGTAGATTAGTGTCTGAAATGGTCTTTTGAGGAAAGAACCACACAGATTTGAGTGGACCTGTCCAGTTAGTGCAAGCATTTCTCAGTAATCGTCACAGTTCTAACCTAATCTAACCTATTTGATCGGAGTGTTCTAATAGTTATATTACTAAATCGTGCTCGTATCATAGTTATATTCCTAGTAAGATAGTTATGAACTGCTTTCATATAACTATATTACTGTATATAGCTTTATCCCTAGGGATTTAACTATATCACGACTATAACCATCTTACTGCGACATCTATACTTTCATATGCATTTGGTAAAAAGCTATTATTTTGGCATAAAAAACAGACACTTTAATTTTATTTATTTAAATTGTAAATATTTGTTTAAAAATGTATAGATAGAAACTGATGAAAAATCAGCTTTAGAAGTATAATTATAATGTAGGTACTTAATTTCAGTATTACCTAATATCTTTATTTCTGAACTTCGTCATCTGGTTTCCTGCGCCAATCACAATAAACAATATTCAACATGCAGACAGAATACAAAAACTAATGCTTGTCATTATTTAAATTGTTTTTCTACATTCAATTGTTTCTTAAATCTCAGAAGTTAAATAATATTTTCGTTTTTGTATTTTCTATCATTGTAAAAACTAAACATTGTTTGTTTTTTTTTAACTCTTATAATTTTTATTATTAACTGATGAATATTTTATTAATTTAAGTATCAATGATTTGCATTTACCAAATATTTTTTCTCTGTTTTTTTAGAACTCCCGACAACTATAATACAAAGTACTACAAAATCAGATAGATATTCAGCACACCAAAATAAATATGAAGTATTTTTAACCTACTTCGAAAATGGAGGAGGATGAAAAAAATCTGTCAGGAGATGAAAAAAAATATTTACACGTTTTCCAATTGTTTATTTTTCCTTAAAAACTAGGTCGAACGACACAATGAAATAACATTTAAAATATTTAACGTGAATAGGTGACTACGTTTTTTATAAATAATATTACATAGGTACCTAGAATTAGAATCAAATGGGTTAACTTTATATTTAAAAATAACCTTTTCCTTCAATTGTTGAACAAAGGTCACGGTAAACAGTTATATTAATAATGTTTTATGGAACTATATTGTTCCTGATAATTATAAATAACTAGCTTCCGGCAGAGGCTTCGCCCGCGTGATATCTTTATAAATTATAGCCTATGTTACTCAGTGGTAATATAACATCCTACTGGTGAAAGAATTTTTTAAATCGGTCCAGTCGTTTTTGAGTTTATGCATTACAAAAAAAAAAAAAAATATATATGTATATGTATGTGTGTATGTATGTGTGTGTATGTATATTAATGTATATGTTCTTCATAATTTATTTATTTATATTGTTTACTTCAAACCTAAAATAGTCGTTTTCACCAACCCTGATAAATTCCGGCTATCTTAACAGTCAAAAAACATTTTTAATTTTATCTAACAAATTGTGCCTGGAATTCAGGCCACTGAGAAACTGGCCCTTAGTGTTTTGCTATTTATTTTAAATAGTTTAGTGTACTAAAATAGTGCCACTGAATTTACACAATAATATTCCAGCAGGAATCCTCCATTATTTCACCAGAGATCATCATTTTATCTAGTTTTGGGATAATTACTTAAATGAAAAACTCTCCAAAGCACGACTTCATATCCCTCCATTTTAAGAACCTGTACTAAAAATACAACAAATCAATTGTATGGTAACACACAAAAAAATATTATCCGTCATTACTGGGTAATTCTCAAAATTGCAGGTGCTAACTTAGCCCATCGATCAAATGTGGCATTTACCGTCGATTCCTTTGCCAACGATAAAACGATACAAAATGGACATTCCTAATCTGGCTTGTCCTTTTAAAAAAATAACAAAAGAGTTTCTTGTAAAAAGATTGCTTTTGTGAATTGGCAATACCAACGTATACTTCCAAAAGCATTGTACGTTCTTATTTTTACTGGATATGATTCAATTTAGCTTGGCAATCGGTTTGTGAACGCTCTGAGCTTTCGAAAGTTCACTTGCCAACTAAAAAATGTGCCAAATATAAAAAAGGACATCGATCTTGCGTTTTGTGGCAGTAAAAGATTTCTTACTTATCATTTCTACGTGCTTTGTGCATTACGTGGAGTATTGGTAGCTTTATTTATTACACGTTTAAGGTAGCTTATTTTTTTTTTATAAGAAAAAAAACAACAAAGTGAAAAATTACTTTAATTTCGGAAGTCAGTGTCTTTGGTTTTGAATTTTCGATTTTTGCCACCGACTTCCGAAATTGTTATTTTTCACTTTGTAGTGTTTTAACATAGCACCTCCTCCTTTTTGGAAGTCGGTTAAAAAAGGAATGCTGTACATTCCTTTTTTAAACGACTTCCAAAAAGGCGGAGGTTCAAATATTTACTGTTTTTATTTGAATGTGTTTAGATATCGATACCCATCGTGTCTGCGGAGGTTAGCCAATTAAAAATAACCCTGTATGTAGTAGTAGTATGTATATTAATATATGTTTAGCTAAGTGACGGCGCAGAGCAATTTAGTTTTTTTTCTGACGAACTTTCGAGTAAGTTACGCATGTGTACATACCTAATGCCCGGTGACATTTCGTACGCTGTATTTTTTTTAAATCTTAACTCTAATTTAAACGTCAAAAAATATATGGTTACAACGCAAAGTTTAGATCGAAAATTCTCACCAAAATTAAAGTTGCTAATGTCAAAAAGAAAAATGACTGTATGGACAGTCAATGCAACGGTTGTTCAGTTCCGCACATTTCCCGCCCAAATGAACGTAATGTCGGAAACTTACACATATTGTGTATTTGTGTAATAAATCGTGCACGCCAAGGGGTATTTTTGAGCCATTTTTAATTTATCTGGCCCCGGCCATTATTTTAGAGCGAGGGGTCAAGCACAATGACTTGCCATTTGGGTTTCATTCCCTGAGTGCGTTTTATTGCCGTTTCTAAATTTCTGGATAATATTTTATTTATTTACACAAAAGTGTGCACTCATTACTCCATCAATGGAAAAATGTCGCATAGTCTGCAAAATTATTTTTAATATTTAGATATTTAAGGAAAACGTTATGTGTTATCTGTTACAAAAAATTGTTGTCAAAAACACTACAATATTCACTAAGGTAACTAAATTGCATATGTTACGATATTATAAATGCAGTAGACAACTTATTTACATGAAATTAATAGTTTGACTGTTGAATATTGAAATTTAAAAGAACTTCGTTAAACTATTCGTATATAAGTGTAAAAAATCGTCCTCTAGACAAACGTCCTCAAAATACATTTTGTTTTGTATTAGGTAAGTGTCTTATTTTGTAATTGTTATTTCAAATAAGTATTTTGCAATTTTACCGGTCAAGGCTTAAGGACCTGAATAAATTAAATCTAGAAAAAAAATAACAATGAATATTAAAATCATGCTTAGCTTAGCAACATACAAAAATAGATGCATTTTAGATAAATAATATTTATGTACGAAAAACAATGTTCTATGTTCAAACTATGACAATGGTGCCCGATGTTCGTTTATTTGGGAATTGGAAAAAAAAACTAGGATTCCATTATTGTAATGACATAGAATTGTAAATCTTTCGAAATCCTCGTAGGACTGAGTCGATCACGAGTGAATCGGAGCGGTCGCAAATTGGTACTAAGCCCGCTAGGGTCACGGACAATGGCACGGTCACACATATTGACACCCCAACAATGCCCAGGGGTCACTTTTATTTGTTGCAGAAACTTAATTTATAATCTTTTCACACACGCCATTAAGAAGATTACTAAAATCTACCCTTTTTCCTTAATAACAATTGTACATTGTTACATTTTGCGAAATAAAATAAAATAAATGTAACCGTAGGACCATTGTCCGGCGACCGTTGGTGTTCGATTTTTGACACATTTTCGAATTTGGAAAGAACTCCTTATGTTCGATCGTTTGATTTATGTTGTAAAGTGAGGATTATTTGAAATTGTATCGTTAAGGATACGGGAGACTGTTTAGGCCATGGGTCAATGGTGTCAATTGTGTTGAGATATAAATTTTATAACGGTCACAAGGTCACACACTTCTTAAGATCACAGAGGTTAACGGTTTTGAGATGCTGGCCAGTCTCTTTCTGTACTTCTTCGAAACTATAAAAGAAGAACCTAATAATCTTCTTTCAACGTTTAAATTATGTCTCACTGCATACTTATGTAATGTTAGATCATCGGTAGGTATCGGTTTACCTATTACTTATTACACAATTTTATTAAACGTCCTAACTATTACCTTAATTGAAATTAGTTGGGTGGTCAACTGATCACATAATTATTAATATTATCAGACCATAAATAAGAATATCTTTACCATAGATAAATTAGTTTATATACTTTAGTCAACACTTTCTATATGAAGAACCTTTTTTGCAACGAATATTTATTTTTCCATTGAATTCGAAAAAAAACTTTTGGTTTATATCTAATTGGCATTCATATAAATCAATTTTCATAAAAAAATTGTTAAAAATTAAGCATCCATATACAGACTCTATTAACGAATGGTATTATTAATTAATACATTCTGCATATTTCATTTACCAATTATTAATTACAAAATTAAGGTTATGAGAGAAAGAATGCTGTAATTTTATTCGTGTCCATTACAGGCCTTTCTTTTGAAAGTATAAATTAATAATTTTGAACTTATTGACTATTAAACATTATTTTAATAGTGCTGAGAATAAATCAATGACCCAAAATTGATACAAAGGAGACACATCACAGATGCTTTCATATTACATTTTGACAACAATGTTAAGGGTGTTACATTTCTGCAAAAATACAATAAATAGTTTGACCCTCGACCATTTTGACCCCATGGTCCCGGGACAATGGACGCAGACGTCTTGGGGCGAGTGATCCGTAATAATAACTCCAATTACAATAGTTATTGAGATAACATAAATTATAAATTTTACCAAATTTTACAATAGTATTGCACAAAGGTCACATAGAAATAAATCGTTCATGGCCCAACGGTCAAATTAGTTTGTATCTGTGTACTTTGATGTTTATGTTCGCAACGTTATGGGTTAGGCAGGAATTTCATAAACTGAGTCAGCAAACTTAGAAAAACACAAAAGAATTGTAAAAAACTAATTTTCAACTTTGCCTTAACTCATAATGTGGTATTTTTCCGACTATTGTTTTAAAATATTGTGATGTCTGTGAAAAAGCTAAAATTAAGAGCACTTATCCTAAAAGTTGGCAACGTCGCAAATAGCTGTCAAATATTTACCTGTTTTGATTAATTTGGCAATAAAACTGTATGGAAATATGAAATGTGACTAACTAGCGCACTAAAACTTTGATAATGAAATGCAATTATTATTATCATAACACAGAATATTTAGTTTAAAGATCTAAAAAAGTATTTGGAAAATTTCCAAATGCCTTTTTTACTCCTTACAACGTCTAATTCAGTGTTATATTGCAATTCATTGTTAATATTCTAGTTCACTAGTTAGTCACATTTCATATTTCCATACAGTAATATTGCCAAATTAATTAAAACAGCGAAATATTTGACACCTATTCATTCTGTAAGTTCGTTAGCGACGTTGCCCACTTTCAGAATAAACGCTCTTAAGTACCTTCAAAGTCAAATTTCAAAACTCAAACTCAACATTTTTAGTTTTATTTTTGATTTTGCTTGGTTTTATTTCCTTGTTTTTTTTGCTTTTGCCTTATATGTATCATAATCGCATCGACATAGTCATGAGTAACTATATTTTTCTCCCCTATACGTTAAAAAAATACATAAAAACTTACAATAAACGACCCAATAAAAATTCGACACGCGTAAACATCCCCTAATCAATTGGTATTAACGCGATACATAAAAAAAAACCTCTTTAAAAAACGTGAGAGAGATCGGTATCTCAACAAAAACTAACCCTCATATAGCCGAGGTGGGTAAAAAGTACCCCAGCGCTCGCAACAAAACGCTTTAAGGGTAAAAAACCTGCCGACGTTTTTTTACAAACCTGAGCTTACAAGCCACCCTTATATTTAACGTGAATCGGCTTTTTTCATTCATGATAGAAGTGTTTTTATCGGCTAATCGCATTTTTTGTGTTCTTTATAAAGCGTTTGACTTTAACTGTAAGGTGTATGACTGTATGTTTTGGTTTTGTGTAAGGTTAACGATGATGTTTATTTTTAATTTATGGGTTTGTTAGACTCACAGAATCAAATAATTGATTTTTGAAGAGAAAACTTCTTTAGGGCACACTTTGCGCTCTTTCAGAACAGTGAACGAAACTGAACCATCACGGTCGGGTAGGTAATGTTGAATCGGGTATACTCGGCTCCAGTCGGTCGGTGACTCTGAACCGCATGTACTCGGCTCTAGTAGTAAGTTTTGACTATTCTATCGTATGGTCCTAGCACACATCGTTTTTTTTTACTATGACCAATACTATGACTATGTAAAAGTAAAATAATTAAATTTAACCTCGAATAACTAAAAATGCCACCTTCAAACTTTTAATGCGGTTTCGTTATGAATAAACATCAGAAACAAAAACTTTCCGTTTCTTCTATAATACAAAAGATATTTAGCATTCACTTTCGTATTGTTTTGTGCAAAGTCCTTCTAGGAACTCCGGTAGATCTGCTACCGGGTTTGCGACATCATTATTTCACAAAAATATTGAATAATAAGAATATCAGACTGTAGTGAATACTTAAGGGTAAAAAATATCTAAAGCTTTTACTTTTATGTTACGCAAAAAAACGTTTTTGTTCCTAAAGCTACTGGAGTTTTAGTAAACAGTCAAATCTTAATTTGCACACTGCCTGCCATTCTCATGATAGGAAGTTAAAAAAAGTTTATTTTTAAAGTTTTTAATCTTGCACTTTTACATAAACAGTCTGCAAAAATATCGGATTCCGAAAACGTTGATTTCTTCGGTGACAGCTTTCGAGAACCAATACTTTTGCGTTTTTTTTCCACATTCGGAAGAGGAAGCACGGCAGCTGCGTCTCGTGCCGGCTAGGACTTGCGCCTGCGCCAGTTTTTGCACGCTCAACTAACACGACAGTGTTTTTTTCCTTTTTTTGTTTTTCGAACGTTACTGGTACCAATTTTTTTAAACCCAGAAAGAAGACGTTACAACTCAGATGTTTATTAAGAAAATATTCGAAATTAACTTCTGATGTGTAACATGTGTTATAGATATAGAATGTTCTACCTTGTATTTCATAAGTCCAAAAGCTTTTTAAGTGAATTAGACATGACTTTTCAAATATAGCCGTTATTAAAAAAAAAATCTAACATTAAATTAGAAATACGTGATTTCAAAACAGAACTTATTTGTTATTTTACAAAAAAAACAATTAATGCACATCTATGGTCCGAAGACATCGACGTAAAATCATGAAAAGTGAAACCTCACAGTCACGGTCCAAAAAATAAAACAATAAAATAGCACCAAAGGTGCAAATGACGCCACAATGCATCGCCAATTTGGGCTACTGAATGGGCAAGCCATTGATTTATGGTGGCCGGCAGCTGAGTTCACCGATGGCATTCGCCTTAGTTCTGCAGCAAAAAATTGCAGTAAAACGACATTCGCTTTCATAGGTCAGTTTGTTAGAAGCATATACAGGGAGACCGTTTTGAAAAATAACGAAAGATTTAACAGCTTAGCTACGAGTCGGTGCAGTAGAATTTTCCACTGAAATAATCATGAAAAGTAAACCATATTGTTTTATTTAATTTTATCATTATAAGTCGGCTTAAACACTTTAAAAACACTATTTAGTACCTAAATAATAAAAAGCTTAATACTTAAAAGGCGTTTTAGTACCGAAGTTAAATAAAAATACTATTTTTTTTATATAAAACATTTCCTAATCCGTTAACTGAATCCCTAATTTCGTATATTCCACGTAAACCCACTTTTTATTCCTCTACCTACCGTTTTATGGGTACGCCACAAACATCAGCCTATAGCAAATAAAACGCGAACAATACCGGTGGTTCGCAAAACGGTCCGGTCATAAGGACCCGCTGGCCGCTGTCCGAAACAATCGCGAGCATTGTAGGGTTGGAAATGTTGCAATAAATTATTTTATTTTAGCACAAAACGCTTTTACGGCCACTCTCGCTTTTTGCTACTAGTTTTTTGCTTCCGGGTCGATGTGAAGCGAATAATGACACGTGGCTGTTGTTAACTTTTAACTTAGGTTTAGTGTAGCGTTCATAATAAGCAGTTAGTGAGGTCTCGTTTTTGAGCAAGGTTTTAATTTTACGCATAACTTTTTGTTAAGTTTCGGTGGAGTTCAGATCAGGGAGGGTTTTTAGCTCCAAAAACATTAATAACTGATTTGTTATTTATCTATTTTTACCAGCAAAAGGGGGTCAAATTATCAAACTTGGACGGTCACCAATGAATTGTAGCGGAAAATATCTGATTTCCCGAACGTTTGCGGTTTTTATGATATTTTCCTTATATGAGTGTTTCGGACATCTATCACTGATATGGTGACATATCGGCCGTTAGTAGACCACAGGCTTTAGAAAACCATCTTACCATGATAAACTATCATTTCAGACAGTATCTTAAACATGCTAGTAACAGATAATAATTGAAGTGAAAATAAATCAATTATTATTTAAAAGGGATGTTGACTAAACATTTTATTTGTCCTTCGGGTAGATTATTAAAAAATTTTGGACACGTTTTTTTTTTTTTTTTTTACTGGCTTCTCGCAGTGACCTCTGAGGAGGTAGTAGCGGCTTAACCGGACTTTCCTGTGGCTGCCTTAAGCTTCTACACTTAAAGCCTCCAGCCAGGGGTTTTTTTTTAATGTAATGAGTATGGAGATCATATACCGAATTGTGACGTAACGAGCCCCCACTCCCCAACTTTAACGCGTTTTATCTACACCATTTTTAAAATTAATATGAAAAGTAAAAAATACGTACCTAATATTTTTTATTATCTGACTGACGGACTATATAGTTTTTTTTGCCTAGTCAACATCTCTATAATAATCATAACCAATCAACTTTAAAAAATCGAGTTAAACATTTTTATATTTTACCAAGTTGGAGGTGTAAAACCTCCTTGATCACTTAACCTCTATGGGAAATCCATTTTCAAAATTGCAATTCGCAAATAAAATAAAAAAGAGCATTGCTTTCAGTAATGACTCGTAAAGTACTCATGGCCAGTAACTAAACACGATCCATTATATCATTAAACAGTCTTCCACAGATAATGTGCGTAAATAACACAAATTACTGTCTGGAGATTATTTTGGCTCCTTATATGTTAAAATAGAAGAAAATAAGTATTATAGATTTTGTTGTGGTGTACTGCTATGATGCACGTAGACCAAGAATGGTTGGGTAAATGGAGTAATACAAATGCCTGTTATCCTCGAAGGGTTAGCCAGAGCTGTACCTATAGTACACCCACATTTCGCCAGTTATGTTTAAGTCCCATGTACTAGGGGGCGAGCGTATTGCCATCAACCGGGTTCAAATGCAGTCTCCAGGTTACTACTGAGAAATCTCTGACGGAACAACCCAATTACACTTTGTCCGACCTGGGAATTGAACCCAGGACCTTAAGGCGCTACCCAAGCTGCAGAGACACCGTAAAACGTCCACTTTTTCGTCGCACTGTTAACCGAAATACTACATATTACAAGCCCAAAAAAAATACAGTGTATAGTCAAGGATATAAAAAAAGACTTATACAAAGATATTTAGTAGAAATGATCTAGAAACTTGAAAAAAAAATCGCACAAAAAGACCCCGAAAAATGTTTTTAGTCTAAAAATGATCAATATTTTGAGCGACAACTATAATTTTTTTTGTTACTATAAAAAAGGAAAATTAGTCAACTAAAGAAATATTTTAACTTATTCGTGTATTTTTTTTAAATTAGCTTACAACTGCGAAATATCTTTCATTTTACTGTCGGACATGAGATTCAACCAAAATAAAACGCATCGCCATTTTCAACCGTATTTGCACTACTGTCTCATAACCTCCTTCTATACCTGAAGATTTGCTTATTACCGCGCCTTAAGCTCAGCAGTAGCGCTTGTAAACACTTGACTAACGAGGCAGTCCTGATCATTAGGAATCCACCTAATTTCCTAAAGATTTTGTAACCTCGTATAGGACCTAGTTGTTGATTTTAAGTTTATGTACAATGGGCAAATTGGAATTAAGATTTGATGGTAGTAATGCATAAAATCTTGCTACATTTGTACGTTCAAGTTGAAGAAGTATTGATTATTTTTCTGTATTGCTAACTAGTCTCTAAGGTTACCTAATGTTGGAGTAGACGTTTATTTGAAAGAAAATGTTGTATCCCGTTTTAAATAACTTTAGTGATATACTAATTGTTGAAAAAAAGTTTGTGATCGCGAGGTCTCCTGTTCGCAGAACTAGGTACTAGTACTACAGCAAATTACTTCCATTGCCAGGTTCCGCGTGTCTCAGTCACTTTAGACTTGTCACAGTAAAGTCGTTTAATAGCTTTAAATATAGGACAGATGACGGACGATGACGATGACGACGGACGATGATGGACGGATGTGTTGGACAGATTTCTCAATACACAACTAAGAAAAAAAAACTTTAAAAAACAAGAAAATAACCTTTAAAATAAAAAAAAATTCACCCCTTGGTTTTTAAGAAAAGCAAGCAAGCCAAAATCTTCATAAATATTAAAAACCACTTTCTCTTCTCTTCAAAGCTACGAAATCTTAGCAAAAGCACTCAAAAGATTCATTTTACGGTGGTACAGTTCAAGTCATTCATATAGGTTGGGCAGAGAGGACATTAGGAGGGAGGGAGGCAGCCTGAGGGAGCGGCCCTCCGCCCGGGATAGATTTGAAGGTACAATCATTTTTTATGCGAGGGGAAATAATGCTGAACGGGGCGGGGACACACTCAGGCTGATCGAAATAACAAATAATATATAGGAGATTTTTTTGGTAACGTTTTCTTTTAAAGCTGAAAAGCAAATAAGGAGATTTTTACATATATGTCCAGATGAAATTTATATAGATATCAATAATGCTAATAAAAGAAAAAGAAAGAATTACATTTATTTGGCAAGATCGGGAAAAATGTTTTTTGTTGTTTTTTTTTTTTTTGTTTCTATGTATTGTAATACTATGCTAATAGGTAATATGGATGCAGTCATTGTAATACCCACAAAAACTTTTTATAGGCGTTTACGTATTAATATTCTTTCATAATTTATTACATTTTTAAATATTTGTTAAAATCAAAAGATCAAACAAAAAAACATAATTGCGGGTCGCCGGTGTCGGGAGCAGGGTCCAAGCTTATTATTATGTATAAATATAATGTTATCTTAAATGATTGTAAATTTAACTTACAAACTTCTAAAAAGGGGAAAATAAACACGTTTCTATAGATATGAAAGAACATAAAATGTACAAATACATTAGTTACTTAATAATTACATTACAATTAACCACAAAAATGTTAACCCATTTTAAATTAACCCGGACGTGTTTTATTGTCATTTAAAATAACTGGTCTTTGAGACCGCAAGAGGTAGACTGAACTTTTTCCTGTAAAATTAATAAATTTCCTGGGTTCGATTCTCAGGTTGGACAAAGTGTTATTGGGTTTTTCCATTAGGAATTTATCAGTAGCTGGAGTCTGGATTTGTGCCCGGTTGCTGGCAAAAGGCACGCCACATATTACATGGTATTAAAACATAACTGGCAAAAAATCGGTGTACTATAGTTACACCTCTACCAAACCCTTCAGCGTGACGTTATGTTATTTATCTGTTTACATTAGTAAATAATTAAACATATCTCATTCTAGGCGCCTCATTATTAGGTCCTTTCGTTATCATTAGATGATACTAAAGAGTCTTCAAGGTTATAATCACGCACCATCCAATTTTGATTTGTTAAAATAATGACAATCCAATTTTTAATTTATCCGTTCCAATTTATATTAAGCTAACTGGTGATAAAATCATTATTAAGCACATGTCACCATTGCGTTGCACATTACCAATTGATTTAATCAGTGAATAGATATTAATTTTCTAAGTAGTATCTATTTTAAATAGAACTAAATCTGTCTGTATTACCAAATCAATTACTAGCTCTGAATATATCTATTACATATAGACTATGAGAAATAAGAAGCTGTGAAGATGTTTTTAAACGGGAATCAAGGGTTTAAGTTGGAAACCTCCTCCTCCTCCTCTTGAGGCCTAAGCATAATGCTGAAGATTGAACCTTTTGCTTCGCGTACCTACTTAAAGTTTTATGTTACGTAAACTACTAATACCGAAGACAAGAAATGTATTTTGTACTAGCTGTTGCCCGCGACTTCGTCTGAGATCCAGGATGTAAAGTAGCCTATGTCCTTCTCCAGGTCATGGTCTACCCATGTGCCAAATTTGATCCAAATCCGTTCAGCCGTTTTAACGTAATAAACAAACATACAAACAAACTCACTTTCGAATTTATAATATTGAGTTAGGAAGGTAGGATTATTCTATTCTAAGTAATCTAAAGAAGCACAGATGCAGTACTTTTAATGCAGGAAAACTTACTCACAATTTTTCTCGGGACAGTAGGATCTATTTTAACTCAAATATTATGGCTGGTAGAAGTTTCAGAATTAAAAATACAATAATCAAATCTAGACTTTAAAATTGCACATGGACATTATTAAAACAATACTTTATACAGGGATTAATAATTATTAGGTGGGTTAAATTATAAAAGATTTATTTCTGAAAACAGGTTTAAAAAAAACACTTTTACTCGTCAAACATAAATTATGAAATAAAATTAGAAATGTAAAAAATAAAAATCTTTAAATAGAATATCGGAATCACTTTTACACGTAAATATAAAATTAAAATAAACTAGATATTTGACTACCACTGAGAAGAAATGGCGAAACAAACACAGAGGTCACAGTTTTTTTTTAAATCCAGACATAATCTTAGTCACGTTATACGAGGACCATACAGATATCTGAGATGGTCTTTTGAGGATAGCAGCTCACAGACTTGAGTGGACCAGTCCAGCCAGTGCACGCATTTGTCAGTAGGTAATCGAGTAGCGGTTACTAGGTATTAGATACCAATATCCATCATATCACGTAGATTCGTCAATTAATATAAAAAAGGCTTTAACTCTGGCTATAAACGAATAATTTGTTGTTTCTCTGGTAGATGTAAATACTAACAATAGTTTCAAAGCCGTGTGTATACAGTCTAGTATTTATTCCCTTTGCCCTCCGTGCATCCCAAGCCGATCGCAAAGCCCTGCCCTCCGTAATAAAGAGCGTGTCTCGAAACTGCCATAAAGGCTGGACGCATTACTTTTTACTCGCTGCGATAAGAACGCTCGGGCTTGGACATACGAGCGGACGCGTGTGTGGAGCTAACGGCTATAGAGACGTAGGTATATAAAGTTCGATTTTTTTGTTCTTCAGAATATTCTTTAAAAAATATTATTGATAAATTAGGTTTGCGAGTTAAAGAGGCTTGCCAAAATCATCTATTCAATTCGGGGGACTCATAGAAACAAGAAGGTACCTACTATTATTCCTATTAAGCTAAGCTGTGATTTTTTGTGTCTAACTTTCAGTCAGCTTAGCAGCAGATATTCCAACACACAGACAGACACAGACAGCTTTCAGCTTTGTGTGAGGCCTGCGTGCAATTCCCAGATCGGGCAAAGTGTTATTGGGTTTTTCTGGTATGTGTTACATAGGACTTAAACATAACTGGTGAAATACGGATGAGTACTACAGTTCTGCCTAAGCCTTCGAGGAAAACTGGCTTGATGTTATCTTAAATCACAAACTTGGCTAAATCTGCTGTAATTGCTTTATACTTTTCCTAACTTCTGAAAACCCTAAACTGCCTGACTTTTTCAAACGACCACAAGGACCAAGGTATCGTATGCACGCAGCCTTCACACTCACTGGTGAAACGCATATCTACGCGAGTGTACTGACCGGAAAATGAGAATTTTCTCCCGGCACGACCGGGGGTAGTTATTGCCAAAATATTGGATACCGCGCTCCTGTGCGAACCGTTATCTGAATTTTAGTGGCTTTTCTTTTTCCTTATAGGGGCAAAACTGGTATTTTTAATATACCAGTTTTTCGTAGTAAGTTTAAGTTAATAATATTTAACAGACTTCAAAACAGGAAGAGGTTACTTATATATGTTCGTCTGTAACTATTTTTTCATCTTCTATATCTTACTACCTACTCTGTCCGGGTGTGTTTACTAAGTAACGAATACATGATAGGTACAAGATCCTCGACAGTAGGTATAAGTCTCGTCAGAAGCGGCGAAAAAACATCATTAATCTTCAGTTGCGACTTTTCGAAGGCTGTATTATTAAATATATTAGTATTACGATACTCTATTTGAAATAAGATTAGACATTAATAACTAAACCTTCTTTACAGTCCGTTCAAGCGATTTTGACTTCTATTGCATTGGTAGCATGACAAATGGCAGTTGCAGTAAACAGTTGGTATTGTAACCACTTTTTTGCTTTTAATGCTATCCTTATACCTACGGTATAGAAGTCAGAATCGGTTAAACGCACTGTAAAAAAGGTTTGTTTAAATGTCTAATCTTATTTCAAATGAAGTATATTTTATATTCAGAAAAACAAGCATGCCTCTTAAGCTGACTGGATACATGTAATTGTATAAGACAGAATTAGTACGTACTGTAGGGGATCGTGGAACTCTAAGCTACTCGAATGAAACACGTATTTGATGATAATTATTCTTAAATAAATTACTTATTTTACATCAAGACGGGCGCTGCTAGCTATTCAAGATGGCTGTCAATTCTTTTCCCTATTCATCTAAATCAAAAATAGTTTTTTTTTATATATCTAAATATGTTTGCCATTAATAACTTATCAAATATTCGTGGAGGTTGGATGATTAAGTCATGTCCTGCACCTTAATTGCGTAACAGACTTTCAATCGCAATCTGAATGATTTTGAAGGATATTGCTAATCCATTGCTTCATATGTTGGAAAAATTTGTGTACTCAACAACGTAAATAACGCAATGACTATTGTTGAACTGTCAAAATGAAAGCCACGCAATTACCCCGCTCGTTAAAACCTCTACAGTAGGTAGTGTCTCTGTTTAATTTTAAGATCCAAGTAGGTCTCATTATAAGTGGTAGGAAGCAATCAGTAACACTTATACAAGTATCTAGAGGTAAGTAGATTGTTTTCTTAGTATTTATATTAAAACAAAACATTGTAACCGCTAATTATGTTGGTTTTACATTATTAACTCAAGTTGACAGCATCGCTATCGAACTTAAACATTATTATTTTTGTTGTTTAATATGTATATGCGATGAGTAAATAAAAAAATGGGTTAAAATTGATTATTTGAATTATTTCTGTCGAACGCGATAGGGACCGTTGTTGTCTAAGTTAGGTATTCTTCAATTTAATGATTTTATTCGTCTATTTTTTTCACATTTTTTGTTTACTCTTTGCTAGCAACAGCGCGAACTGCTCTACTTATACTTAGCCAAACCAGAAACAGCTTTTTTTTTTTATTGGTCTTGTTGTTACTGCTTGAGTTCTAAGTTAGAACTAAATACGGAACCCACTAAGTATAGTGTGCAAAATATGTCTGCTAAAATATTTATTTATTTATTTAAACTTTTCACGCACAAAAAGGTACAAAGGCGGACTTAATGCCTTAGGCGTTCTCTACAGTCAACCAAGGGTGGTGAAGAGATTAGATGGCAGGCGCTCTGTTCGAAAGGAACAAAAAAAAAAAAAAAAACATAATGCATTATAACTAAAATAGTTACAACAGTACATAAATAGGCTATAAACTACATACACATACATATTCTCTATAATATTCCCAAAATAAATTACAAATTACATCAGCATTAAAAAAACCGAATTATTGCAGATCCTGCCAGTGAAAACCAGATATTTCAGTAATTAGACTAGGTAGGTATGTAAGTTGATAGGTTGTTATGTTATACTAGCGAGGTAATAACAATGGCAATGCCCTTGGCAATCCGAATACTCTTTGCGTTCTTTACGTTACCGGTGTCGAGTTCTTTATTAGTAATGTATCTGTCGAGCAGACAAATTTTTCAAACATATGAAACAATGGGTTAGGCATGTCCTTCAAAATAAACTGTGTTACGCAATTGGGATGCAGTTTCATAGGTACACTAACTGTCACAAAAAGCATCCGTAAGCATCTACGATTATACCTACTACTGTCGTACATGAAAACTTATATAGGGGACAAAGGGAGAGGTTGGTACTTAGGTACTAAGGTCGAAAAGTGGTCAGGCGCCAGTGTCCGCGATGGTACCTCTTCTCATTCACGGATACAAAACATCAAAAGTTCCTTAATTTAAATATCTAGAATAATTACCAAATCACATACGCATAACGTGATAACACAGTCACCATTATTTTGTAATTAACTGAGGTTTGCTTAAGATACCGTTGTTTGTCGGTGTCGCGTCGCCAGTGACTCACATTAAAAATAATAACTAAGTATAGCAATTAACCCTTTCGACAAAGAACATGTTTTATTACAAAAAAAAAAAAAAAAAAAAAATTTTTTTAATAAATTTTTGATTAAGCCTTTCCATAATTCGTAGATGTGATATGTAAGTACCCTCGATAAAATATAATTTACTGGG
This sequence comes from Agrochola lota, assembly GCA_947364205.1. NCBI lineage: Eukaryota > Metazoa > Arthropoda > Insecta > Lepidoptera > Noctuidae > Agrochola > Agrochola lota. Next base: position 16,685,841 of record OX376221.1, on the reverse strand, counting down.
GATTTCGAATGCGGGCCGAAGGACCAGAATTATAAGGTGAAAGGAGCGAGAAAGTAATAAACAGATCCTGAACCAAAAAAGCTGGCAAAGAAAATGTCTGCCAAAAAGAACCTCCTTTGTCTTTGATTTTGGACAACTTACACTAGTCCTCTCTTGTATATGCGAAATCTTCGCAATTTCGTAGGGATTCAGAATATGAATGTTTACCTTATATACAGGGTGGCAGGGACATCGGCGAGAAAACTGATACCATGGAAAGACCGTCGTAAAATTTCAACGCCCCCTGCGTTGAAATTTTTCGCCGGTTATGAAAAAAGAAATCTGCTGTTTATAGAAAAGTGCAATACCTACGCTGTGAATATGTATTGGACAGCAGTTTTTTTTTTTTTTATGTCCGCCGAAAAATTTCAACGCAGGGAGGGGATTTCAGATTCATGTACTAAATCAATGGTATCAGTTTTCGCGTCGATGCTGTATATAACCCAGTTGTTAACTCTATAGCAATGCCTACGGTAGAGGGTGATGGGTGCAAGAACAGTATTTTTTCAGCTTATGACGTTCCCACTACTGGGTCACAGGCCTCTCTGTGAGAGGGAGTGAGCCGTAATCCACCACGCGGGTCCGAGAGTTAGGTCCTTATTTCAGTAAAATTTACAACTACATATATAGTAATATAAATTACAACACACATACTGCAAAACATGATCTAATATATTTATATTCATATGTATATACATATAATTTCAATTTTTATAAAAACAAAAACATTTAAAAATATAAATATAAATATTATTATTATTTATAAGGCGATATTATGTTGACAATCACACCGCGGTTTCTCGGGTTAGGTAATGCACTAATGGCAGAGGTTATTAATTTTTTAATAACGACTTTTTTTCTTTTATTTAACCGACGTATCTCGGTTATCGCTTATCCCATTATAGTCTATTATCGTTAAGAATAATTTGCCGCCAAATAAAAACCCGTTGGTAATTAGATTTATAAGAATAACAATTAATGTGACAAAAATAAGTTATAAATTTTTGAGACATATCGTTTATTGTGCCGAGTGAACTGGGTATAATTTGCAAAGTATTACTGTCGCTAATTAGGTGCACTTAATCCGTGTTAATCTGTGTGTCGGTATGCGTAAGCCGAGTTTCAAAAACATTATTGTTAGGGGAAAACACGTAAGTTTGTTTTGAACGCATTCTAACTAGTAGACAAGTACCGACCTCATAATATATGTATGGTTTATTTTCCAACATTTTTTCTTCCTCTAAATTACCTCACTATTAAGTAAGTACCTAAAATTAACCCTGCATTTGCTGGTGTGGTAAATTTTCTTACGAACGGATTGAAAACAATTTAAAACCTTACCCAGAAAATAATTTTTTCACATAGTTCAGCAGATAGGTACACGAAACATTATACCTGACTTAGTCCCACAAGTCTTTAGTAAAACCTAAGTGTAAAAACTTTACCTAACTATGAAAATCGCCCTTAGGTTCTGCTACGAAATAACTAAAGGCATTTTCCATGTCCAATTACGGGTACGGCTTGACCAGATTTTTTTGTTAAAACTTCGCGCCTTCCACTCAAATTTCTATACAAATATTTGACACATGTATGCAACAAGGAAATAAAATATATTTTATAAAAAGATAATTAAATGATAAGTTCCTTTAATTTGTGTTATTTCACTCAGCATGTAAAAGCAATTAATAATCAATCTGTTTATGTACAAGTATTTAAATAAAAAAATAAAAAAATATTAATGCTTCCCTTTATTTTTATTTAATTTAGTTCAATAGGCATCAAAAAATTACTTGAACATAATATTTTTGTTTTTATGTTAGAAATAGTAAATTTAATTTGATGAAACAATATGAAATAGAGTGATCTGTTTATTTTAATGTTTAACTCGGAATACCGGGACTATAAAAAATAAAATTGAGAAATATATATCTTTAACCGTAAAACGTAAGGTCAATCATTTTATAAAATGATCGAAAAGGTGTTTGTAAAATTCAGTAATTTCAGCTCTTATAGTTTTTAATTTCATTCTATTTTTAATACCGTAAGATTTTGCTCAGCTAAAAAAACATTTGAATTCACGTTTATCAATTCAAATAGAAAATAAGACGACTGAAAAGTCGACACTTCTAAATTATATTTAGAATATAAATAACTAGAATTATAATAACTCTCTATGTCACCCTTCTATCTCCTCAGCTAAAACCCCGCTCTACAAAAATGGAAAACAGTTTTTAATTGGTTGCTCGATACAGAAAAAAAAGTGAACGGCGTTCCTTTTTTAATCTGCTTTCTGCTATTGGCTGGCGTGTAACGTAAAAAGCTCAACGCCCCTTCACTGAGCGACCGCGAGAGTTTTTTATGTACTACTTTTTACGCTATAAAAAGCGACGTAGCCATTTAGGGGTTGGGGGAATTGGGGGAACGATACATAGGGGTTTGAGTTTTTTAGGTAGGTATATGTTTATTTACTATCTAAGAATATCAGAGTTTTAAAACGACACAATCAACATGTTATGATTTTATGACTAATGAATGTTAAGCAAACAATCCATTTGTTTTAACACTCGCCGTCAAATATTTTATTATCTTACTTAATAAATGGGGTAAACATACATAAAAATCACATTATAACCGTAAACATTAAGTGATACAATACCAAAACAATCTAATTTCCCTACACGCAGTTTTATCGGGCAATAATACCCGATATAATACGCCTAGGCTTTATTACAATAACAACTGGCAAAATACGCGGGGTTGCTTATTTTTTTATTATTAATATCGCATAAACAATAACTTAATAACTTAATCCCCACCCACAGAAGCTCGCGCCGTATTGGTGGAGTAAAGTAGGCTGTGGGGGCTCGAAAGGGACGAACGTATCTGTCACGTATTTGCTGTCCTCCTCCCACAGAAACACGTCGCCTTCAAACATAGAATACATTTATCGATGTTTGGAGCATAAAAATTGACAGATTTTTTTCAGTTCATTGTGAGAGGTGGCGTCGGGCAGACGTATCCCGACAGTCGCATCGAAGGGTTGTCTCAAAAAAACGCTCAAGGTTTTTTCGTGTGTATGAAAATTTCATTACTAGTGATATTAAGGACTAAAGTGAACTTTATTGGATTCTATTCATGAAATATCTGTAGTGCTGTGTGTTCTGAAACTTTCTAAGTTTAAAGTTAAGGTGAGTTTCCATTATTTTCATGTATTTTTCTTTCAGATTTTATTTCAATGTTTCATGCTCTTCTATTTGACCGCGTACAAGTATGATACTGACCTGCATAATTATTCGCCAATTATTTGATTAAAATACTTACTAAAGCGTTAAAAAGCTAACAAGTTTTTTTTGTTTTTGCTTATCTTTATTAGGTTCTATCTAGGTACTAGGTTGAAATGAAATGCACTAATTAAATGAAAAATTAAATCAACAATAATATTGTTAACTTGAATTAATTAACTTTGATTTCAGTTTTATCAAACTAAAATACAAACTCGGACTTCCTTATTTGATAACTAACTATTATATCCGTGTGGTAGCGTATTATGGTACCTAACATATTTAGGTACCTATAAATCGGGGATAATCAAAAAGGCTCTATAAACCAATTTCCAATACCATTATCCTTAAATAATTATAAATACTTAGTGAACTGTCATATTTTGTGGAATATTTTAGGAAATTCAAAACAACAAATAATGTTATAATTTGCAAATTTTCCTTCATTTACAAGACGAATAACGAGGTTTTGTTTAAATTAAGGAAAATTTAATAATTATTGTTGTAAATGTTCATTATTTATGCTGCATTCGTCATTCTTATTGTATACTGTCAAAAATGCATTAGACAATGCTACTAACATTATCCTCTATTTCACCTTAAGACATAACTCTAGTTTTTATTTTACTCAAAAAATAGATGCTCATATATGCGATTAGGTTTAGGTATATTAGTCACAAAAACGAACAAACCGCGAAACTTTTAGCTATTGTTGTTATTCAACTTTATTTCCTTGATAAGCTATTAATAGTATACCTAATATTTAACATAGTAACTCAATAATTCCATGTTTACAAACAAATGTACGTAATAGCTACAATCGTAATTACAGCATTCAATTTATAAGAAAGGTCTCATCATTACTGCATTAATCGGCTATCTCGGCAGAACGTTTTGCAAATACGTATTCTAAAAATTAATTATGCCAACGTACGTGACTGTTCGTTCCGCATTTTTTTACATTACTCACTCGTTTGCTTACAAAGCGGTTTTCTGTGTACTTTAGTAACTTCGCAATTAAGAAACATTGCAAAAAATTAGACAGTTTGCATCATACTCATGGATTGCTTCATCCTTCAGGTATGATCAGTTGCGCGTCACCCGCTGGCATGCCGCCTGCGCATCATTCCGCGCATCCCCAAGCCTGGGGATCACTGCTGCAGCCTCCCACAGTGGTATGTATCCTAAACTTTCAAGTAACCTTCTCTAAAATAGCTCTAAAGTGCAATGTTCTACAACACATTCCCTTCTTTATAGAAATCTGAACCAATGGAAGACGGAAGCTTTCTGAAAGACCAAACCAGCGGCTTCTACTCGGAGGGCTTCCACAGTGCGTCGCCCTCCTCATCCAGTAAAGACTCGAACGGGCACTCCCCGCGCAGCGTCGGCAGTTCCGGAGAACCTTCTCCCTTCTACGACACCGTGGCCCTTAAAGCCAAGGCCAATCTCGGCATGCATTTGGACGCATTTCGTAATGGGTTACCCTACAGTTTACTCACACCACCCAGTTTTGAGCCTCGCCACAATGATGGACGCGAACCGTCACCCGGCTATGAAACATCTTACTCACCGAGAAACTTAGCGCCCCCCGCACATGTGTCCACACCCCTAGCACGTGCCGACGCTACCCCACCGAAGTCACCCCCAAGAACACCTTCATCCCCTGATAGGGATCACGATAGAAGATCTTTTGAACGGTACCACGACTCTGGGTACGATGGTATCGGACAGAAGGCCGACGGCGACGACGGCCGCGACATCTCCGGTGATGAAGACTTCGATGACGAACCGGGCCTCCGCGTCCCCGCCGTCAACTCGCACGGCAAAGTTAAAACATTCAAGTGCAAACAATGCGAGTTTGTTGCCGTGACCAAACTGAGCTTCTGGGAACATAGCAAGGAACACATCAAACCTGAGAAGATGTTATGCTGTAGAAAGTGCCCGTTTGTAACAGAGTACAAGCACCATCTTGAATATCACATGAGGAATCATCTAGGATCCAAGCCATTCCAGTGCACGCAGTGTTCATACTCGTGCGTGAACAAGTCGATGCTCAACTCTCACTTGAAGTCACACTCCAACGTGTACCAGTACCGCTGTGCTGACTGCAACTACGCGACTAAGTACTGCCACTCTCTGAAGCTGCACTTGCGCAAGTACCAGCACAACCCCGCAATGGTACTGAACCCAGACGGTACACCTAACCCGTTGCCGATCATTGATGTGTACGGAACTCGACGCGGACCTAAGCAAAAGTCGCTGTCTAAGATGTTCGATCACCCATCGCCGATGAACAACAACAACCAACCGCAACCACCCCCACCGCCGCACCCAATCTTTGGTAACCACTTTCCCGTCAACCTGCCATACCTCCCGCCACTCTTACCTCACTCTTTCTTATTCCCTCCGAATAATAACTATGAACACCGTACTTCGCCCAAACTACATGAAATGCAGTCTGAAAAAAGTCAAACGATCTCTCCCCCGCCTTCGCTTTTGCACCAGCGCCTTGCGTACACGGAGAGGCCCCTCGACAGTGGTACGACGTCACCGCCTGCTAAGTCACCTGCGAGCTTGCCACAAACACCAACCACTCCTCGAGAGGTGCCTGCGGCGTCGGGCAATGACGCACTCGACCTCACGAGCACCAAGACCAGCGAGGCAGGTACGCCACCTCCCAGCACAGACCGAGCGACACCTGTGACACCAACAACCGCCCTTAAAAACAGACGGAAAGGTCGCGCCTTCAAACTACAACCAGCAGCGTTGCGACTTCAGCACGAGGACGAGAAGATTAGAGATATGGAAATTTCCGATTCAGAGTCGGAAGGTTCCGTGGAAGCTCCCGCCGCCACACAGTCGTATTCTTGTCAGTACTGCGACATTACGTTCGGAGATCTAACAATGCACACTATCCACATGGGTTTCCATGGTTACAATGATCCGTTTATGTGTAACAAGTGTGGGGAGCGCAGTGCGGACCGCGTCGCGTTCTTCATCCACCTTGGTAGAGCACAACACGCCTAGCTCTCATGTGTGGCAGGGCAGGCAACGCTTGTAGTTGAGGCTTCGTGTTAGAGACAAGTAAATTATTGTAGAGTATTTTTATTAAGGCCAAAGACTTTGTATTGTATCTGTAATTGCAGCAAAAGTTAATCGGAGAAGGTTTTCCATGATCCATCTTTTCACGATTCACTTTTGACTCTACCAAACTTGTTAAAATCGTGTTTAACTTTATAATATTTCTCTTAAAATGTAAATAGATATATTTATGCTTACCCACGCGTTTTAGTCATAGATATAATGTATGTAATAAGGTTGTATGTTACCCTGTGTTTGAGTAGATTTAGAAGGAGTAGTTACGAGTGACCAATGTATAAACAAGACTGTATCTCTCGATTAAGTACAAAACAGTTAATAATTCGCGGTTTAGTTTAGTTTAGTTTAGTTATTAGTTACAAAGAAATGGAGTCAATAGAACTTACTAAAATATGGTAAGTCAGAAAATTACTATTAGTAAGGCCTAGTTTCTCTAATATTTTTATCTAAATGTAACAGCTTCGTAATTACAGGAAAGGTTTCATGAAAAAATGTATAATATTTTTAACCTTGGCTTTAAATAACAAGCCATTGTTGTTTTAAGTCTAAAAATAACTGGCTCTTTATTTGTGAAGTGTTACATATAGAAAAACATTAAGTTTAATATTCTGTACATTATTGAAAACAACGGTCAAGTTACCTATTAGTCATAATGTAGCGTTAAACTAGTGTTAAACATAAAAAATTAACAATAACAATTTAATGTAAATTATAATTAAATCAGAGTGTATTTATAATGTACGAAGAAAGATTTTATTTTATTTATTTATCCTTATTGTGTATGTAGTTTGTATGGGAGTCGTAATTTGGTGTATTGTCACATATTCATTACAATATTGTAATTTCTTTATGACGTATTTTGCTTGGTAAACACAATTCTGTTGATTCGATAAAAAAATAACTCGTTCGTCTACAAAAAAAAGTTACTGAAAAGCATGTTACCGAAGTATTTCATCCGAAACATCCTCAAGGTTTTATGTCTAAGAATGTACCTCATAAATAGATTCAAAAAAACACTATTTTTATTCCATAATTATTGTTGATCTGTGTGAACATTTTTTCGACAAAATAATAGTAAGAAAACGAACTAAACTATGAAACATCGAGTGTAAATTGCTGTTGAATAATTTTGTGTGCTGGATACATAATAAAATTGGAAGTTTTATCTTAATCTCGTTGTTTAATTTGTTTTACACTTCATCATCGCCATCGCCATCTTTCTGCCCTTTTTCCAATTTATTTGGGACACAGCATCTCTTCTTCCTTACCAACTCAATACCCACTAGAAGGAAAGAAAGAAAAAAAATTTGCTGAATCAATACATTTAATACAAAAAAAAAACATAAAATACACACATACCTCGCCAAAAGCTCGTACTAAGTACTCTTATACAGCATGTATCAGAAAACACCCATACGGAATGAACTTTCTAACGATACCCCACAACATGGGGTAGATGAGGAAAAAAAAAGCATCCCCACTTTACGTGTAGGGGAGGTACCCTAAAAAAGATATTTTTTTATTTTACCACTTGTCGGCATGATTAATATGTATACATATGCCAAATTACAGGTTTCAAGTACTGACCGTCTCTGAGCTAAGCCGCGGACAGACAGACGGACAGACAGACAGACATGGCGAAACTATAAGGGTTCCTTGTTCACTACGGAACCCTAACAAGCGTAAAAACAATCACAGTCCCTCATAGCCTCAATATTTCAAACAAGGTGCATAAGTTCTAAATCAACATTTTAATGTTTTTAACATTAAAATGTTGATTACACAAAATCCTGTTTTAGTGACATTCATTTTTTTGCCCCTGTACGGGTTTCTTTATTGTCGTTCACTTTGATGGTCTGTAACACATCCTTAAATATGACCCCAGCTTTTTAATACACGCTGTATCTATACCCAGATTTATTAATATTATCTAAGAGGAACTCGTCGTTAAGTAATAATAGCCGTACAGGTCGATCCATCAGGTTAAGCTACGCTTGCCAGGGATGGTCCGTGGATGGGTGACCATCTTTACATACCGAGACTCCTCCGTGCCTCGGAAAGCGCGTTAAGCAGTTGGTCCTGGTTGTCATTTGTGGATCTTTGACAGTCGTTACAGTTCGTCAGAAGCCCGAAAGTCTGACAATCAGCCTTTCCAAGGGGTACCCAGTTACTAGCTTGTGGCGGTCGAGAGGTAATAACTCCATGTAAAATACTGGTATTCAGCTGCATCTGGTTAGACTGGAAGCCGACCCCAACATGTTGGGAAAAGGCTAGGCAGAGATTTGGAGACTTATTTAGATCAATATAAATTCCTCTAATCAAAGAGTTTGTGTTAGTTTGAAGTGTTTATAAATACATATCGGTAGTGAAGAGTTTTTTTATCACTTAATCTGCTTGGGAATATAAACAATTCAAGTATTTCACGAATGTTTGTCTCGATAAAAGGGATCCAATAGACTGTGCTTCTCATACTTAACTTTTCACTAAGAAACTTAAGACAGACCAGCTATCTAATTACGCAGCACATTTTCGTAAACGGTTACAACTAATCTGTTTCATTTTGACAGTTCAACCACATTCATTGCGTTATTTACGTTGTTAAGCAGTTATTTTTTTCGAACTCCCCAAAAACATAAAAACATGATTCTTGTGATACTCATATTGGGAGTCGAAACTGTCTGAACTGTCTCTCCTAAATACAGATTACTCAGTGATCTAGCTAGGAGATCAGCGATTCACCTAACGATTAATTGTACCTACACCATGTTATTAATAATGCATACTTTGTAAGTCCCTCTTGTACTGCAAAACCTTTATGTTCCTAATCAAATTATTATTATTATAACTTATGAAGCAATGGATTAGCAATCTGTTTCAAAATGATTCAGATTCTGATTGATCGTGTATTATGCAATTAGGGTACAGAGTGGCAAGGCTATTCTAGGCACTGTGTTACCTACTTACTTTGTCAGACGAAAAAATTGCTCCATTTTTTTTTTGTTTGAAACCAATATTTATTTAAGTGACATTCAAAATACTCCGGCTGTTTGTGCATGCTGCAGACTGCAGCCATGACTTAATTCGACAGTAATTTTCTTCAATAGCTTTTTAATTGTTTCTAATATAAAGTTCGCACTATCACACTATGGCTATGTCATCTTCTAGATATCATCCGAAACTTCTCTAAAAAGTTGAGACAGAAGCATGGGGAAGGAAGAACCTACTTATACTTAAGAGCATTTATTCTGGAAGTGAGCAACGTCGCAAATAGATGTGAAAAATATCCAAATGCCTTTTTACATCTAAAACGGGTACAACATCAAATTCAATGTTATAATTGCAATTCACTATTAATATTCGAGTTCCCACATTTCTTATTTCCATATTGCCAAATGAATCAAAACAGGTAATTTTTTGACAAGTATTTGCGACGTTGCTAACTTTTAGGATGAACGCTCTTAACTAGCTTCCGCCAGCGGCTTTGCCCGCGTGATATCTTTACAAGGTATAATCTGTTACTCAGTGATAATATAGCATTCAACTGGTAAAATAATTTTTTAAATCGGTCCAGTAGTTTTTGAGCTTTTTCATTAAAAACAAAAACAAAAATCTTTTCTCTTTATAACATTATTGTGGATAATTAAAAAATATTACCTTCCTTTTGGGTAAAGTGTGGTTTGTAAAACTGACAGTAGCACCATAAAATGTATTCAGATATTGTATGAGTATCCTCGTAGGTCGCTATCAATGAGTCACAGATAATTACAATCAATATCATATTTTTACCCCATGTGCTTAATTACAGGAAGGTTTGCGACAGTATCCCATGTCGATCATTATCCTTTCATTGTCAAATGGACCAACTAATTATCAGACTAAAAAAGGATTCCTGTATTAAAAAACGAACTATCACGCAAAATCCCGAACTATCGCGACGATAACCGATAATGGTTGGTCACATCTGCGTGTATCGTATCACTGTGCGAAGCTTCTTCACGATAGATGCAGATGTGGCCGCAGCATAACTCTTTCACGCTAAAACAGCTGAACAGATTTGGATGAAATTTGGCACATGGGTAGAGCATGGCCTGGATTAGGACATAGGATACTTTTTATCCCGATATTCTCACGGGATCGACACTTATGCGGATGAAACCGCCGGACGCAGCTAGTTAGGGAATAAAATCAAAGTTTTATATACACAGTACCCATCTAGGTAACTAAGCTTAGTTTTTTGAAGGCGCAGCTTTAGTAAGCGCCACAAGGTGGACCGATGACCTAGCCTGGTGAAGGTCGCCAGAATCAGCTGATGTGAGAAGCACAGGACTGGTCCTGAATTATTAGATGCCAAAAATATATTTCACTAGCTTCATCCGCGTGAATTTTCGGCCCCGACCCACCGCGTCGCAACCTATCGCCCGCCCGCGCTATTATTTCACTTAGCGTTCTTTCCGAGTTTTTCTCTTTTTGCTCGGCTCCTAAGGGTCGTACCGTGATGTTACTTACCTAAAACCTTTGTAGTTCCATAATTCTCCGCTGAACTTCAGTGGTGGAGCTGACTCTACTAACTCTTACTGCTGTCATTTGTAGATCTTTGACAGTCGTTACGGTTAGTCTTTCAAAAGCCTGAAAGTTTGACAACCAGTCTTACCAAGGGTTTTACTACCTAGTAACTGGGTTGTGGAGGTCAGACAGGCAGTCGCTCCATGTAAAAATACTGGGATTCAGATGCAATTGGTTAGACTGGAAGTTGACCGCTACATAATTGGGAAAAGGCTAAGCAGATTGATTGAAGTAAATGTTAACTTTAACGTTTTCGTCTTGGTCTTTCAGGCGCCATTTTAAGTGAATTAGAAGTAAATATGTATACAGACCAGTCTTTTTACCCGACTACGGCGAAGGAAAAAGGAAGGTTATGATTTTGACTATTTTGTATGTATGTTTGTATGTTCATCCGTTCCCTCAACACACACGTGACGGAATACGTAACGTGTGACTCGGGATATTTAATTTGTCTTCTGTAATGTCGTGTTTATACCTTTTTAGTTGACTTTTTGTCGTTATTGGGTTTTAGTTTTAATACCTAACTTTTATAAAACAATAAAATAACAAAATATATCATCGGACAAACAGTTCATACAATAAGTTATTTTTACACATAGCATAATATGATATGAGTTTTTAACAATGGGTGCAAAATACGAAAATATCTTGTTTCGATACTAAATTGAGCTCACGTGTCTAATGAAGGAACAGGAAACATCATTGTGTTAATAAGTTATTATAATTTAATGAGGTACTAAGTTAAGTTCGTTGCATTTTTATTTTTAGAATAGTTACGTACTGTTTTACATCGTTTGCGATATTGCCATGCATTCGGTCTGAATCCGAATTCGAAATTTGAATGAAATGCTGCGATTTTTCTCTATCTATCGAACTGGAAGGGGCTTGTGGCTAAGTAATAACAGCCGCACATGTCGATCGATCAGGTTAAGCTACGCTTCCCGTGTTTAGTCCGTGGATGGGTAACCAACTTTACATACCAAGACCCCTCCGTACCTCGGAAAGCATGTTGATCCCGGCTGTCATTTGTAGATCTTTGACAGTTGTTACGAATCGTCATAAACCAGAAAATTTGACAACTGTGTTACCAAGGGTATCGAGTTATGCAGTAACTGGGTTGTGGAGGTCAGATAGGCAGTCGCTCCATGTAAAATACTGGTATTCAGCTGCATCCGGTCAATGCTATGCTAGTAAATGCTAGGCAGATCATGATAGTCGACTTCGGTTGAACACCACAGGTTGAATGTCACTAGCAACAAGCTTGCAACTCTTAAAACGACAAGAACTATTTATCTATGTGACAGTTAGATAGTTTCAATCTAATGGCTCCTACACACAATGCCGGCGGCATGGGCCGGGGCTTTTGCCGCGTGGCACGTACCCCCCGGCTTTTGCGCCTTCATTTCCTTTGCGATCCTTTGTACGGCTTTATGCGGCAGGGTCGGGACAGCCGTGTGTTGCCCAGCGGCAAGACACGGTGGGCTAAATATGAAGCTTCATAGACTTAGCGTCGCTCAAAAATCAAGTACCTAATTTTGAAAAAAGAACGATGCCAGTGTATTCCTTTACAGCAATATTTAATGTAGTTGAACTTTTTTTGATAAAGTTTAACGAGTTATCTGCGATTTAATATATTTTGTATGGAGCTGAACCGTTTTTTTTAATTTTATTCCTTATTCTTAAGCTTTCTTAAAATATAACTTGCCGTATTATAGAATGCATCATATGAGCTATATTATGACTAAAGCCGGAATCTCGGAAACCTTCGGAACATTGACATTTTGAAATTTGAAAATAAATAAAAAATATGTTATACAAGCACGTCATTTAAAAGTGACTAAATGTCCTTTCTTCCACACCACCTAAGGAGGTGAAGAACTAGGCGCGTCTTTTTTATAGTGGTGTCCCCAGTAGGTTTAATCCACATGGAAGAATAAAAAAAAAATTGGATGTTTAAAAAAATAAAGTTAGTATGAAGCTGATAAGTAAAGTAGGAAGAAGAACTAAGGAGTGTAGAAGATGTTAAGTGCAACGGTTACTCAGAGTCACTTTCCGAGCCGTGGAATAGATTAATATCTACAAACGACAAGTTCTCTTTCTCGGTATCGGCCTCATCATCCAAATTAACATTAATTATTAATAAGCTTTGTGCAGCTGTTGATAAAACTTTGTGTTTCCTGCGAAGTTTACGTCTATTTGCCGATATATGAGGATCAAATGATAAAATTAAATTGTGTATAATATCCTCATTGGTTGCCTTTTTGCAATATTTTCGGGCGTGATGTTTTCGGTATGTCCTTTTTTTTTTTTTTTGAGGATGGGAAATCATCAAATGACTTCTCCCGCTCTGGGCAGAGCGAGAGGGTGTGTCAGACTTTTACTGACTAAAACCCACCCGTGTTCCTTCCATTGCCTGTGTGCCGGGGCCGCGATATCCCTTTCGGACAAACCCTCAACCCCAGCAGGCATTGGTCTTTCGACCCCGTCGGTTGGTGCTGACATCTCTTTGAGGCGCGCGTGGAACACGACGCGCCGCCGACACGGGCCTGGTCCTTATCGGACGGCGAGCTGCCCATTGCTCACCGTCCGCAAGCCCGCGCCTACGGTGGCCGGAAGTCGGCTCTCGACTCCCGGCTCGGCTCTCGTATTTTAATACCCCTCTTTATGCAACAGTTTCATAAACTACAATTTTTCAGCTTTCCAATTGGAAGTAAACCGAAACCTTGAAATATTTCTTTTCCGTGAACAAGAATTTTGTGAACGCTTGCAGGCATCTAATACCAACTGTTCAAATCCATAAATAGATAAAGAGTTTGGTCTACGAATTCTTTGAATTTCTGCGTATCAATGGCATACCCTAAGGAAAGTGTTTCTAAAAATGGCTGTAAACCTTTGGATAAGATTTTCACCTACACCAGTTATTCTAGCGCTAGTTGCAGAATTCTCAAAAAATCGTCTGGCCGTATTCCCATCATTGGTTGTACCATGTCCCTGTTTCACGATATCAATCAATAGCCCGGTTTCTCTTTTGAACCTGCCGTTTCTTAGCTTCCATTTTATCTTTATTTTCGTTCTGTGATAAGTCTTAAATTCGAGTCTATATGATCTATAATAATTATGAAGAATGTACTCCATAAAACGAATCCAAGTATGGAGCGAAAATAGGCCAAATTTACATAATTGTTAATTTCCTTGTTGCTAGCTCCAAATTATTCATTTCTTTTGGTGTGGCTTTACAAATGTCACATCGCTGTATACTAGTTCCACTTAACAACGACGTTATCTTTCCGTCTATCATAGTAAGAATCAATGAATGCATGATTGTTTTGCCACCAAGTATGAAGAAGGGTATGCCACAAACAAGTTGTACCTGGATGGTGTCAATTATTTCTCGGAAAAGATGTATCATTTATTACGCGCAATTTGGTCAGTTCAAAGTTGTAGGTACCATCACTTTAAACCCTTAGTAATAATTAAATTCAGTCAGAGAAATAATAATAACAAACAAATTACATTGCATTTGCAAGCTGTTTAGAGTAAGTTGCATTGGTAAGGTGTAGGTAGATAGGTAGGTGGGGGAAGGGGGCCTTAGGTAAGTGTAGAAAAAAGGCCATAACATTGCAGTTAGTAACTTTAAAATGACTAATTTAGTAAACAAAAAAATTGTCGTTAGAAATGTCACTGTTCCGAGGGTTTCCGAGATTCAGGCTTTAGCTTAAATGATGCATTCTATGATACGGAAAAGTATATTTTAGGTTATATTTTACGCGGACAAAGTCGTGGCTAAAAGCTAGTTATTATAAACTAGTCAATAAAGCTATACAATGTGTTACAAAAACCATGTCAATAACATTCATCGTCGCATCCAACGGATTCCTGCGGCCTTTACAAGGTCATCGGTCCACCTTGAGGCCTTCCAACGCTACGTCTTCCGGTACGCGGTTGCACTCCAGAACCTTTCCGCAATAATATTACCAAAATTAATGAAAAAATTATTATTATTGAAAATAAAAAAGTTATTGCTATATAAAAATTAGGATTTTAGTACCAAAATTATCCCAATTCCATAAAAAATTGGTAAATTTTCAACAGGGTAATTTATGACTTGTAGACACCTGCTAAAATTACCCGGAAAAATTCCCCATTGAAAAAAATGCAGCGATTTTGATCTATTTTTTTTGCAAAAAATTGCGGCATTAATTTAGACTCTTAGTCTGATTCTTAACAACACCCTCACGGATCGGACAGGGTTTTTGCTACACGCTGTATATACATACGATGCAGTTGAACGGGTTGAACACTGAAATTACGGACGAGCTTTTTCATGAAAATTGTTTTCATCTATCTCTTTCTTTATTTTCTTCCACATAAGCATAATAATAGAAATTATCACGGTTTTTGCGAAAAAATTATCACTTTTTATTTTCCAAACGGTAACCCAAATCCCACATGTGACAAACAAAGGGACCGTCGTAAGTAGAAACTTTACAGATACTTAATGTATTCTTTTGTTTGTAACTTAATTGTTATTTATGAAGTGACTATTTTTTACGAAACAATACTATTTTATGTCACCGTTCCGGCTAAAAACTGCGCATGAATATTTATAAGGTGTTACGTCCGCAGAATACCCATCAAATTGTAATGAAGGTGTGTAAATGCCTAATTGTTTGTGTCGAAAACACATGGAGGTTCTGTTAGGAATTTGTCTCTGTTTATTCTATAACCATAGACGCTATTTTTGGTTTCTTGGTTGTTTTTAAGTTTAAAATTAGAATGAATGAGTTAAGGCCTGTACAGATATAAGCGATATCGCTGTCGCGCTCGGTAGCGATACTGGGTCCGACTTCCGATTAGTCACTTTGGATCAGTATCGCTACCGAGCGCGACAGCGATATCGCTTATATCTGAACAGGCCCTTAATGTTAATTTATCTTCCTTAATTCATGATGTATTCAGAACGTATTGGACGCGCATCGGTAGACGAAGATAAAGGAGTAGGCAGATAAAGGTATAGAAAATCGTGGAAAATCGTTCTTTAGTTTCGGCCTAACTCAATGGGAAAAACTGTGAATTTATAGTATGTGCCTACGAAAGGGAACCTTACAGTCTGTTCATTATAACATGACCCGTGACGCGATTGGTAGCACTGAATTTTGCAGTCATGTGAATGATAGCCTGTTCTGTCAGTCGCCATTTTGAACTCTATTAATATTGAAACTAAGGCTGCAAAATTCAGTGCTACTGATCGCATCACGGGTCAACTTATAATGAACGCACGAACGCATCATGCAGGCCGGCAGAAAAAATATTCTGGTTGCTTTCGAATTTAGAATCAGTTTCAAAATTGTAAAAGAAGCATTAATTTATTTTATAACTAGTGATCCGCCCCTGTGTCGCAAGGTTTTAACGACTTGACAAAACATCGAGATTCTTTAATTATCTGTAACTTTAATATTAATGTTTTATACACATAAACTTTCCGGAATACATTCTCTAAATAATGTTGAAAACTTCATCAAAATCCGTTGCGTATTTTAGAAGAACAACGCGGATATACAGACAAACTCGAAAAGCGACTTTATTTTATAATACCTAAGTATAGATAAGACAATGTTGTAGTCACGAATAAGTGAACACGTCCTCTTGAAACAAATAGCTAAAATTCAGCTAAGCTTCCGATTTAGCGACATCGCCCTCGGGCCCCGGGGATCTGGTGAGTGCCCTACAGTACCTAGGAATAGTTCTTAAAGGTATTTCGTTCGGGAAAACAAATTGAACGACATAGTTACTTCTTCTTCTTCTTTTCGTGTGGTTAGTGACTAACCTGGTGTCAGTGTTTTGAAGCCACCCATGGGCCTCTGACTTGGCTTGACATGCCGTAGAGAAATATCTCTCAGGCATCCCGGTTTGGAGTCTAGAGCCGACTTCCGGCCACCGTAGGCGCGGGCTTGCGGACGGTGAGCAATGGGCAACTCGCCGTCCGATAAGGACCAGGCCCGTGTCGACGGCGCGTTGTGTTCCACGCGCGCCTCAAAGAGATGTCAGCACCAACCGACGGGGTCGAAAGACCAATGCCTGCTGGGGTTGCGGGTTTGTCCGAAAGGGATATCGCGGCCCCGGCATACAGGCAACGGAAGGAACACGGGTGGGTTTTAGTCAGTAAAAGTCTGACACAACCTCTCGCTCTGCCCAGAGCGGGAGAAGTCATTTGATGATATACAATCCTGAAAAAAAAAAAGCGCATGGCGGTTTCCTCACGATGTTTTCCTTCACCGTTTTTGAAGCAAGTGATAATTATAAAATACGCACATGAATCCGAATAGTCAGAGGTGCGTGCCTTGGGTTCGAACTCGAGACCTATGACTTGGCAGTCTGACGGTCACAATACTAGACTACCACCGTAAGGGCCAATGCCTGCCAGGGTTGCGAGTTTGTCCGAAAGGGATATCGCGACCCCGGCACAAAGGCAACGGAAGGAACACGGGTGGGTTTTAGTCAGTAAAAGTCTGACACCCCCTCCCGCTCCAGCCAGAGCGGGAGAAGTTATTTGATAATTTCCCAACCTCAAAAAAAAAAAAAAGGCTACCACTGCTGTAGGCATCGAAATAAATAAAAATATAATACCTACCTATTTATAAGTCTACTTAGGGCATAGTCTGCCCTGAATCTTTGCACCCGCGGAGAGCACGCTCACAAATCGCCTCGCTGAAAACACGCTGTCAAATTGTCAGTGTGATAACAACGGTCAAAACACACTATCTGGATCTCCAGATAATTAGTTTTACCCATTTATGTGGTCTATTTATTTATTTATTCAAATGTTTGCAATGTAAAGGCACAAAGCCGGACTTAATGCCTTAGGTATTTTCTACCAGTCAACCAAGGGTGGTGCCAAGATAACAAGGCAGGTGAGGGCTATGAATGACAACACCAGTTCACGAGTCCACTTCAGCTGAATCTCAAAGCAAAAAAGATTCTAGCCACTTCTAACGGCTCCATACCACCTGAAAAATTGCTAACGTGAATCACAGCAGGGGGCGTTCTCTAGTTTCTACCTACCCCCATGAGGAGAACGTGTGAGTTTATGTATGTATGTCTTACTCAAGATTGCGGAAATATAAATATATAAAATGATAAAAAAAATACTTTAAACATTTTAAGGAGTGCCATCGAACTGAATAACTTTTAAAAATCTGCTGTTCCATACTAAAGTTTAATACCAACTGTTCTAAACTGTATGGGACAGCTGTTTTTTTCCGCTATTTCAAAACTGGTCCCATAGTAATAGTCATTCATTTCGACGTTCTAAAACACTCCTTAAAAATTTTAAAGTAATTTTTTTTAATACCTTATATACCGTAGTATCAAGCCAGTACTTGTAAACTGGTTCCATACTGACATTTCCCTGAACGGTTACACTTATCGCCAAGCTATTTATATACGTCTTAATTTAGGCATTTTAGATACGGTGTTTTGTTCCAAAACTGTCGAATAACTTAAGTGTTTTAACTGTTATATGCTTAATTAACTACATTGGCGGTTTTTACCACCGTAGTTGTTACGTACGCTATTTATATTCCAATTAATAAATTAAGGTTGTGGATAGTTAAATTGAATCGACATACGAGGTATACCCGTACCTATTATGGTCCTATGTTCAGCATTAGGTAAGTATTATGTATATTTTTGTCTCAATTATGAATGTACGTATACCTCTATCTGTTTACTGATAAGCATAAAGTACTTACCGGGTTGACCGAGCTCTGCTCGGGTGAAAATAGAGAAAACGAATTTGTGTACAAATATTGCTCATTTAATTATAAAATAAAATGTCCTAAATGGCCTATGTCCATTAGTGGACGTCTTTCGGCTGAAATGATGATAAGATATAATAAGGAAATGGTCGATTGTGACTCTATTTGAGTTTCCTAGGGCGACAGATGTTAGTAGATTTGACAAAATCTAAGAGCACAGTGCTAAGGGTAACAGGATTTAGGAAACACTTTAATTTTTTTTAGTTACTGTAATTGGTTGTAACACAACCGTTGTTGCTAAATAAATAAATAATTGCGCTTACCGCTAAGAAATTCTCCTTGCCGGGGTCTGTAATTGTGGCGGTTATGATAAATGATAAAAAAATATACTTCTGTAAGTAGGTTTGTACACACACATTTACACGTCAATCATATTTTAAAAACTAGATGAGGTTGGCGTTTCCTATATCTGACAACTCTGAGAAGAAAGGCCGGAACAAACTCTGAAGTCGCAGTCTCTTTTAAAGTCCAGACATAATCTTGTATGGAGGTGTGAACTTTCCTAGGCGACTAATTAGGTATGGGAACATCTACATAACTGTCTCGGACAAAGGATCTTTTGGCGTGTGGTAAAAATCGGAACTAACGCCGCCATCTTGTTTTTTCAATACAATTTCACAAATGTTCACCAACAACGTCGCCTTGTCGATGTCATTCAAGCGCCACAAAATCCTTGAAGCGCTGTACATAGTTACAGAACCGTTTTTAGATAACATTATTATAGGAATTACGTTTACCTATATCATAAAATATTCGAACTTTAACTTCGCAAAAAAAGTATCTTAATTGACGTCATAGCTTACTGTTAAAGTAAAGAAAAAACCAATATATCAGCTTCAAACTGGCTGTATGGTCCTATGGAAAATTTTCTTACACATGTGTCCCCGAAAAACATTTGTTACGTGCGTAGGCCTACCTAGATTTTTTTTAAACAATTGTTTTACGTACATACGCGCCATGCGGATTTGTATGTTTATAAAGAAACAGGTGACGGATTAAAAAAAACATTCCGATATGTGATTCATACTCAGAACGTGACAATTTTAAAATTCTTTGTAATTTGCGCAGTTTTTCAATCAAAATAATTACTTGCCTCATCTTTTTAACACAGTTTACAACACAGACAGTCAAAAACCGACTAATAAAAACAAAATACAAATGGAGGGAAATCTGCGAACTCGATTTTTCTTAGTTTTAAATAAAACTATGCCTGAACTATGAGCTATTAATTTTTTCATGAAAGCGATCACGGATTGAAGAATCATCTATTCTTAGGTTTACTTGCACACTTGCAAATCGTCATGGTAGACACTACCTATATAATCTTTGCAAGTATCACGAGTCACCCACAATATTGTCGCCTGACCCAAATCCAGCGGATGTTGCAGTTTTCACAATGAAAAGACCGTTTTTAGAAAAAAATGTGCTTAAAAAGAATTCGGTTTAACTCCATACGTATGGGAACAAAAATCTGTGGAGTTGATCACTAAATAAGTATTCGTTTTTTTAATCAAGTCCTACATACAGGGTGTTTGGCAGAACGTTGAACATACGAAAATGGTGGATAGGTGGGGTCATCTGCTACTTACTCAGCCCTAATTTATTTGGCCCTGGCCCACGGGATATTTTTTTAATTTTTTTTTGTCTTTCTTCTTGTTTCACCACTTTCTTAACTTTAAAGTGTAATTTTTATTAAAAATGGGTAAAACAGGCAATATTTAGTATTTTTTTTAAATCTTTTATGTTGACAGATTCTTATAAAATTATTGCTTTATTCAGATGTTAGCTAGAAAAAAAGTTATGAGTCCTCAAACTTACAGAAAGATGTAAAAAATACTTAAATCTTAATTTCAACTTGCATTAAAAAAAAAACAAAAAATGATTGAGGAGTTCCAATTCTAGCAAAACATCCCTAGTGTGTGAGCTTTCTAATGGTATGTAATTTGCTTTTATAAAAAAAAAACTTTAAGAGTTATGTCATAATTTTTTCAAGTAGGACATTTTTGACGAAACTCTACCTTTACGGAAAGTGAAATGTTTTACGAAATTTAATACTGCAAAGTTGGTGAAAATTAAATGATCGATTGAAATTATACTAAATATTGCCTGTTTTACCCATTTTTAATAAAAATTACACTTTAAAGTTAAGAAAGTGGTGTAAGAAGAAGAAAGACAAAAAAATTTTTAAAAAAATATCCCGTGGGCCAGGGCCAAAAAAATTTGGGCTGAGTAAGTAGCAGATGACCCCACCTATCCACCATTTTCGTATGTTCAACGTTCTGCCAAACACCCTGTATAGGTAAATATAAAACACACACATAGACTGATGAAAATTTTGTTAGTTTCCGAATAGTTATCGGAAAAGAGAAAATGAAAGTCGTTTAGGCAACTGTTTTTCTTTGCTAAAATTAAAGACATTTCGATTGAACTAAAAAAAAAACAGACAAAATAAATAGTCGTCTTTATACACGCTGTTTGTTTTTCCGTAATTTTTTTTTTATTAGAAATTAAACACATTTAGAACAAACTAGTTAATGAATTAATGAATTATACAAAACTAAACAGCAGTTTAAATAAAGAACCAAATATTCTTCAGCAAAATATAAAATTCAACTCTACATAGCTTCTATTCTAAAATGGTTTCTCAATAAATCTATGAATCGGTGTGTGGATGGAATAATGTGGTGCTTTTTTGCCAGGTTCGTGCCACGCAGGTGCTGGCAACCCGTAAAAAAACCCTAAAGGACCTGCGTAAAACGCACTTCTACGTTATAATGGGCCTTTGGTACAAAAGATTTTGGTAACTTATGTGTAACGTATCGGACTATACCATTCAGTATTTTTGAAGTAGGTAGGTATGCATTGAAATTCGCCTGTCCGCGAATTCGACCGTCCTTTATTCCTGTCCAGTGTCGCATATTTTAAATTTTGAATTTTGAATTCCTGGCCAGTTATAAAAAGCAGCTAATTATTGATTACAAAAAACTGTTTTTTTTAAACCGCTCCCTGAAGTAAAATTTAATAAGACCATTAATCTTCGAAGCCATTTATCAAGAGGCGGCGCCAAAGTTTCTATGGATACCTTTTAAGTTCACAATCAACCTCTAATTTGTGATTTTTCACACACACCCTAACAATTTTCGCATAAACTCTTAAAAAATGTAGTTTCAGTGATTGATCGAATTTCATAACAGAAAAGATTAATTTGATATTTTAAATGATCAGACCAAATTTTAAACGATACTTTTTTTTGGTAAGTAGTGTGTTAGGTTTTGTTACCATTTTATATTATTTGTCATAATTAAAACGAAACTCAATTGTTTCGCTTTCTTTCCAAACCATCCATTTAAAACGCAGAAAAAATATATGGAATAAATAGATAAAGGTATCCAAATACGTATACCTAATACCTAATTAAAAACCTACCAACCTGTAGATAATTGAAAATATTTCAACATTTAGTTTATATTCTAGAATTAAAACAGAATACCGTTTTCAATATAAACTTTGCCAGTAGGTTGAGGAAACTCGCTAGAACATCTGCACGTAAAGTCAAAAAATTATATTTACTAAATATTTTTTCTGAATGACCAACAGTCTACCAATAGTTTACATAAAGAATTGAAAATACATATATAATTACTATTTCCTTTATTTCATTTTAAATACTTATATATACTATAATTACTATAATTATTAATATTCTTTCTTTGCGAATGATAAATAATTATATTAAGATGAAAAAAAAAAACATTACCACGAATAACAACACCACGTGATAGAATTTTGACATTGAGCAATATTTTTATAATATTATTAATACTTATATAAAATTAAAAGAGACCATATGGTGAGTGGCCACTGACCACATACCGACCCAGTGCAACCCACTAGCCTTCTCGGTAAAAGTAAAAATGCAAAGTAAAAACTGCAATAAGGGGCGTCATCGGGGCGGCACGCTCCGTAACCTCAAAACGCGCGATTTTTTCCACAAGGGCCAATTTTTTTTTCTTTTAAATCTATCTTTTTCCAAAGAAGCCAGCTGTTGTTTGATGACCACTCGTACTGTCCGATTTTTTGTTCATATGGATCGGTCCATGTTAAACGATACTATGATTGGAGTGGATTGAACGTATGAAGACTGTACCAGATGCCTTTGAAGGACACCGTTACTTGAGATTAGGGTTTTTTTTCTTCATTTCTGGCTAATAAAGCTTCAGTTTGGTACGTTTCATGCTGATTTAGGGAATTAACAATTAAAATGTTTTAGTAGCATCTAAACGCGTTTTTTTTTTTTGTTATAAATCTTATCTGTCATTTGCTTCCAGCCTGCGACATCAGTCTTGAGTCAGGAAACTACTCTTTAAAGTCAGTTGCAAAATGAAAAGTCTGCTGTTTGACGACGACGAAATTTTCTAGGAAATTTCTTAAGCCAGATTAATAATGGAATCATCCATCTTATATAAAGTTAACCGTACCGACGGTAAAAATATTAGTAGGTTTACCTATTTCATTTCTCAATCAATACACAAACCTTTTTTAATCCTTGTTTTAAGACCATGAAACACTCCTATAATCCTAATTCGCATCATGTGGCCACCAGCCAGCCAGGTGCGCCTTTATATCACTTCTTATTCAAAATAACGAAAAATATTCCGAACAGCATGCGAAAATGCATTTTTTGTCACAAAGCTTATAAAAACGGGTTCCTAATCCCCAAAACAAGAGGAACGAATACGTTGGGGATGGATGTTATTAGAATAAAAATCGATTTGCCGGTTCTAGGAAGCGAGGCACTTGCTTAATCTGTGTCGTGCAAGACAGCATTATTTTGTCGCGACACGTGTTGGCTCTTCCATTTTTTTTATGTTTTTAGAAATTAATTCGTGTCCACAGATGATGGGTACGACAGTCTCTCGATCGCATATCGCCAGTGTTCTGTAAATGTTTCCCAAGGTGTCTTTTGCAAGCGTGTTGGTGACTTAAGAGATGACGGCTAAAGACATGTATGGAAGCAGACGACATGCTGGGCTCATTCCAAATAAATTGGCATAAGTACTAGAGGATGACGAGTGCCTTTTCAAAATCGTGAATTTTCTGGAAAACTTCCTTTTCCAGCTGCCGAAAAACTTACAAGGGTAAGAGGACATATGATACCTACCGATGTTAATACTCAATACTCAATATCTTTATTGCTTTAGCCATAATGTGTACTTAGGTGGTAACTGTATAATTTTGATCATTATGGACCCTGTAGGGCACAGCAAAAGGGTAGCTATGTTACTGAGATTGGTTTCCGCACTTAGTCCTTCAAATAAACCATCGGACACCGTTTAATGGACAATCGGCAGGTATTCTATAATACCTACTGATTTCAAAACTTAAAACAACTATCCAATAACGTAACATATTTTCGTAAACGATTACGACTAATCTGTTTCATTTTGACAGTTCAACAACATTCATTGCGTTATTTACCTTGTTGAGCAGATTTTTTTTTGAACTTATCAAACTATGAATCATCAATCTGTTTCAAAACGATTCAGATTCTGATTGATCGTAGGGTACTTGCTAAACCACATATTACCCGCATATTTCATTCGAGCTCAAGCAAGACATTCCACAAAACCAACGACCCGTAGTACCGACTACCATCAGTTTCTCGCCACGTTTCGTACCCAAGGACCGATATCTATCTCGCAATCGACACCCACCACAAAGCCTCACAACTATGGATTAAGGAATTACGCTTTTAACAATAAAACAGTGCAACAACTGCTTAACTTCGATATTATCGACTCATAACTTATTCCGAGCGACAGGTAACAAAGTGTTATCAGAAATCACGGAATTGAGAATCATTTTATCAGTTTTTAAAACTTTTAATCCTTGGTCTTTATGTGGTTGTTATTTCGAGTTATGCAAACTAAGTACTATCCATAGATATAAGAAAGAAGTTATTTATATTTATTTATACTGTTATTTATATTTCTATGGTACTATCTTGAGTAACTTTGGATATTGCATTCTAGGAAATGTTAAGATGAGAGACTTCGTCTGGTCTAAGTCAAACGGACAATTTTTATGAGGACGAGACACTGGATCCTGAAATACAATTTCATACTACCACAAGAGATATAGTTTACAAACACACTGTTCACTACTTAGGTACCTACTTAAGTCAATAAAGATTTATAACTATCTCGATGTTTTGTTCGGTATTTTTTTCTTCTGTGCAAATGAATACTGACAAATTGATCACCAAGAAAACAATTATACAAACAGCTAGCTTAAATACAGGGTGGCATGACATCGACGGGCAACATGTTACCATGGATTCAGTACATGATTCTGAAATTTCGTTCGTTGAAATTTATCGTCGGGTATACAAAAAAAACTGCTGTTTCATAGAAAAGTTCAATATCTACGCGGTCAAAATGTATGGAGCGGCAATTGTTTTTTAAATAACCGACGCTAAAAAGGACGCGAAAAATTTCTACGTTAGACGTCTAGAATCATATTCTGAATTCATGATTACAGTTTGCGCGTCGGCCACCATGTATATTCCTCAGAGTTCCTGGGCAACCGACTTCTGCTCTGGTGAAAATAAAGAATGCTCTTTTAATAGTATACTTTTCATACTAATTCCATGTACAGTACATACTAATTCCATGCTACCATGATAGTAGGTACTTACTAATTCCATGCTCCGATGTCATTGTTCTAAAGTAGCCATCTTGTTCTAAACTTTGAGCGAATGAGCTGTGCTCGGGTGAAAATACGGAGAAAAGAATTTTCCCAGATAATAGGTCTCATACCTAGCTAGATCGAGTTTTCGGCCCCATAAACCCCTATATTGCAACTTTCATCGAAATCGTTAAAGCCGTTTTCCAGAACGTGATTACAAATATATATATATACTAATAAACTAGTTCATATAATAGGATACAAAACACAGAAACCTTTATTATACAGAACATCAAATAAAAAATCTTTCTGTTAGTGTACGAGTATTTCGCATCACATAGCCTTATATTCTCCCGTCCCTATCGCCCCCAGTCTTAGTAACAGTAATAGATGCACTGATTGGAAATTCAAATGAGACTGGCCGAATTTATGGCCCTCCGCCCTCGCAGTGAGGGAGAGCCCTCTTTTTACTTACTCCGAAACACGAGGATCGATGTGCGAGGAACTTTTATGAGTAACCTTCGCTTTATTTTGGAGGAAAATGCTGATCGTTTTTATAGAAGGATTTTCGTTTTGGCAGAAAAAATCTGATTAAAATACAAATGTTTAATTATTAAAGCGTTTTAGATTAACGTATTTCGGAATGCCTCTGAATTGAAATGTAAATAATATGCACAGAGTTACAGACCAAACGTCCTACAATTTACGGATTAAAAAAAACAGTGGTAACAAATTATTATTTTTAGATGAATCCCTGTCAAGCGATGTCGGGATTATTTATTTAAAAGAAAGTTTTTATTGTAAAAAGCAAGGAAAGGAAATGCAAAAACGCGAGTACCTGCCCCGCACTGTCCCTTTACAGCCACATGCGCATTCCATTTTTAAATGTTATTCCAGTGATTGCCACATAAAAAAAAAATATCTTTCATAAGCTATCCATCTCTGCCATGCGAAAAAATCCTTTGTCATATCACAAACTTCTTTGTACAGTTAAAGAGAGGAACGCGAAATATGCTCCACATTTTAATCCTTTTATGTAACGCTTGTATTTTAATTTTGATACAAAACTTGAACATTTCTAAGGAACACTCGCTTGATTAACCAAAGTAAATATGACATCTTGCTATAACATTAAATATTAAATATCTAAATAGGTAGTACACCTTCATAATTATATGTAATAAGATTGCACACTTCTCCGCTTTTCCTTTTTTATACTTATGTAAGTAGAGTTCAGATTACCCAGTTACTGGGTTGTGGAGGTCAGATTGGCAGTCGGCCCATGGAAAATACTGGTATACAGCTGCATAGACTCGAAGCCGACCCCAAAATAGTTGGAAAAAGGCTTGGCAGATTGATGTAGGTATATTTCAAAGTCTTTAGGCAGACTTCTGCACCGTATATTTGATTGATTTATTTTCAATTTATCATCCTCATCATCATCAGCAGTCCACTGCTGGACATAGACCTCTCAAATTCCACGCCAGCTCAATTCTCGGCAACTCTCATTCAGCCGCTACCAGCCACCCTGTGAAGATCGTCACTCCACCTAGCGTGAGGCATCTTAGCTTACGTTTGCCGATTCGCGGTCTCCACTCAATAACGCTATACGTCTATCCCAACGGTCGTCGGTTCTACGGCTAATATGGCCGGCCCATTGCCACTTCAGCTTGCTTATTATCCATACGTATAACATATTTATGTTTAAGCTGCGTTTCCACCAGAGATGAGCGAGGATGCGTAGCGAGGGATGTGTGTGACACTAACCTAACTAATGTTATACACCACTTCACGGTCATAGTTAGCGTTGTTATTGGTTAGTTTTAAGGACATTCCTTTCTACGCATCCTCGCTTATCTCTGGTGGATACGCACCCTTCTACTATCCACGTCACACGGCTTGTCTTCCGTAGGGTTGAAGATTTTATGGGTTCGCTTTTCAATGTGTAATTTTTCAGTTTTCCTGAAGTAAAACAGACCTTCGCGAACCATTGAGATAATATCAAAATGACGGAAGTTTGTTTTAGCAAATGAATATAGGTACCCCCATTCCAACAAAATTTAAATATCGTAGCAGACGACAACTGGCCCAAACCAAACAATGCTTGAAACAGTAAAAGACTCCATCCATTTTCTATTGATTTGCATTTTATTATTTCAACTCTTTGTCATTTAGTGGACGTGGACGAAATAAAATGTAGTTAACCCGTCAATAGTTCTACGGGAACAAAATGCAAATCTTCATGTTTGAATATGCAAATATATTACTTTACGTCTCACAACAATAGACGGCACCCGACGACGTCGTGGACCGTCGTAAAAAGCTTAGAAAGTACACAAAGAGGTTGTTCTAAATATTGCCGAGGTAACGGTACGGACGACAGGCATCGATAAAAAAAGGGTTGGACATCAAAAGCGGACAGTTTTTGCGATAGGAAATCCTTTTAACTTGATTAATGGACAATGGAATTAATTTTTCAAGACTTTGTTTAGTTAGGCCGTGTGTTTGGAATAACACAGACTTTCATGTGCCCGACCGGTTATTTTCCCAAAAAATCCAACGTGGATAAACGGGATTTTGCTGTTTTATGGGCAAATTAAAGTTTGCCGACGTCTTAGCTTATTTTTTTAACGGGATAATCCTGTTACAATACTTGCCGAAGCCTATGTTATAAACAATATTGTTTTAAAACACCGTTTTACTACATTACTGAAGCCGAAATCTTTACCCCTTTAAGTACAAAGACGGAGTTAGGCCACTATTTTTTGGCATCCTAAATAAGCATGTTGTACCTGCACCCCTATGTAGGTATATTGGACGAAAATGCGTCTCAAAGGACCAATAAAAGTCAATGTTTTCTCGCCGTCACTCAAAACAAAAAAAAGAAGCTAATTAAGTTAGCATCAGACCAAACAAAAAACCAAGACATAGCACTGCGAACAATACAGTGAAGCATGCCAAAACTACACCGTCGCTCTGTGCATACACACTTACACGCACACATTTACAATCAAACTACACCTCACTAAGTGCACACATGTTTATGAAACCGGCCTAACGTAACTGTTGACAGCGCTGTCTTGGTTTTTATTTGGTCTTGATTAGCATGATGCCGAATTCATAAAATATACCAACACTTTATTATTTATTTGAGCACAAGAATAGTCGTACGTCGATCACTAAATCCTACCTTATATTAAAAACTGTCAAGTAAACACACGTCTTCCTTACCGTAACAAGTAAAGCCGTGACCCCAAAGAACTTCCAAATTAAAGAGGGTCGCACACAATGCCGGAAGCGTGCACACTTGACATTTACGCCCCGCGGTTAAAAACGTGCACGCGAACGTCAAAAAACGCTCAATTGTTTATTTATAACTTTTTAAACGCACCCTTGTATGATGTGTAATAGTTCCCTGCGTGGTTTTTTCTATTTTTTGTAGAAAAAAAACCAGCACGCGTGTAATTGTAATTTGATGACGTGATTAGAGGCTTGAGCTGTTGTTGTGATTTTTTAAGTAGTTTTTTTAAATCGAGGGTGATAATGATTAACTATTGGCGTGTGTTATTTTGTGTTGTTTTTTTTTGTTTAAGGGTAATAAGGTAAAGAGCTTTTTTAAGTCATTAGTTGGTGGATAATGACACCGTTGATGAGTTGTTGTTTCTTATCTTGTAGGTTTTAAGCGTTTAACTATCGCTAATTTTTTAGAAAAAGGTAGCCATTTTTTATGGTATTCTGCATTTTTTCTGCGTACACTACTTATGCATCGTTTTCATACAATTTATTTAAATAGTAGGTCATCACCCAAACAAAAATATGCTTGATTGGTTATTTAATTATCTAATTATTATGTTAAGAACGAAATACAGTAAATACTTATCTACGATCCCACATACCTATATTTCTAGCGGAACCCAGGACCAGCATGAAACTTATTATCTGAAATTGCTCTTAACTTTATGACCCCCATTAATGTTTTCTGGGTGGCATTACCGCTCTCCAACAACGACACCACCATAAACTTGTGTTGCCGACATTACACCAGTTTTTTACCGACACCCCTAAAAAATATCTATGTAAGGGGAGATAATATACTTTTTTGAAACCGCGCCCTAACTTCCGTCAACACTAATCTCTGTGGTGTAAAAAGCTCCCCTTTGTAAAAATACGGGTAATTAAGATTATAACCTACGTTAAAAAATAAGGGGGAGTTTTTACAATTTTTATCCATAAAAACCGTGTCGAAAGGTACTTATGTATTTACCTAAATATACACTTGACACTTAGGTATGAACGGATTTTTAGTCCTATAATCCCTTGGCTTTGCCGTAATCGAGTAAAAATAATTTAGACAGAAAAGTAAATAGTACCTACAAAAGAGTGTGATGGTGTCTTTCTCCAGTCTTACCAATGGGTATCATGTTACCCAGTAACTGGGTTGGGGGGGTCAGACAGACAGTCGCGCCATGTCAAATACTGGTATTCAACTGCAGAAGTTGACCCCTAGTTGCGAAAAGCCTAGGCAGATGGTTATGGCGTTTCTCTCGAATAAATAACATTGCTACGTACAATGGGCTCCAGAAAAAACCTCACCCCCTTGCATTGTTTTTTTACATTGCTAGGGGGTGAAGTTTCTCTTGTGCCCGATGTACCTATTTAACCTGTTCACGCTGTTCTTAGTAGGTGATTAGTAAAAGCACCTATATTACATAACACACAATTATACAAGTGCGTACACTAAGCACAAGCACAATTTACTAATTAATCTAAAAAAAGAGAAAACTAGCATTAAGTGTGTAGTAATCTTTTAACCCAATTATATGTGTAATTAAAAAACTTGACGTACAACTTCAAGTATGTTTCTTTCTGTTTGATCGTTAGTAATCACTTATCATTTTCTTTTAACCATCTTTAGTTATGAACCCGCTCTTAATATTTATTT
Source organism: Agrochola lota (assembly GCA_947364205.1). Lineage (NCBI taxonomy): Eukaryota > Metazoa > Arthropoda > Insecta > Lepidoptera > Noctuidae > Agrochola > Agrochola lota. The sequence continues at coordinate 16,655,413 of OX376221.1, read as the reverse complement.
ACAAATTATTTAGCTTGGTAACAATAACTACAACACACAAACACAAAGAATCTAAATGTCAAATGAATAAATTGTATTTTTTTTTTCTAGTTTGGTTTTGTTTTTATTCTTTTTTTTAAATTTTATTTTTATTTGTGAAATAATATTTATAGACTTGTGTACCACTGCCCTTAATAAAAGTTATTCATAACTTAGTAAGGGTTTGTTGCAACACCTACCTGTTTTGTTAACTAGTTTATGTCAAGTGTACCTATAGATGATACTAAATTCAAACTCAAAGCATTTATTTCAATTAAACCATTTACAGGCACTTTTGAATTGGCAAGGTCACCATTTAATGTAAACATTGTTATTTGGATAAATAGAAGGGAATCTCTCAGACCTATAGGTTGTAAATGGCTCGAACAGCCCTTTTCAGAGCAGTGGTGTTGAAATTATTTACAAAAAGTAAAGCGGCTGCCTGAGTTCGTTACCACTGGGCCACCACTGCGGTTTACCAAGGATTAATTGCTGCTATTAGTATATTTTAATATTTACATTGTGTCTCTATTATTATCTAGTTAATAAATAAAAATAAACAAAAATGGTAGGTAATGCGGATCGAAAAACACATTAACCCAAGGTGATTCATAAAAATGTCCCTTCCAAAAGTTGATTTACTTATTAAACATTAAAGCCAAAAAAACTGCCAGCTGTTACAATAGTTGTGTGCGTAAATTCAAATCGCCTACGTAATTGAGCCTTGTATTTTTTATTTCAAGAGATAATCTAAAATCAATTTTACGAGTAATAAAATATCTTCATCTGTAGATCTGTATCTCGGCTGCACATTTTCCAGGCACTCGACACGAACCAGAATCAAGATGTAACCGAGCCCCAAATTGTAATCCGCCGTTACTTTATCCGTTGTTCAGAAACGGTCGGTCAGTCAACAGCGCCTCTTCGCTCATTGTCCAACTTTTTCGACTTCGGCTCACAATGCGCAATAATCTCCAAAAAGTGACCCCAAAGAGTGCTCAGGATTGTGCCCCTGAATACGGACCATAGCCCCGACACAGCAGCGGTGTGCACAAAAAAACATAATCGTCTATTTGTACAGAATTCTGATACACGTATGTACTTACAGCGTGTGATTTTTTTTAAATTTATTCATTCATGACAATTAAAAAGTGTGATTTATTTTATTCTCTGTTTGCTTCCCATTCGTTGTCGTTCCAAAACGTATAACAAAACGAATATTATTCATTTACCTGATACAACAAAAAAGTTTATCGAAAAAGAGATAAAACCAGTCAGTGTTTTTAAACATCACGGAACAGAACACTTGTTTTTCAATTAATTTTGAAAGGTTTTATTTAAATGATAATGTAACACGTAAGGTTTGTAACACAACTTAAAACAAATTTGCTATTTATAAACACAATATTGTCTCAAGTGTACATCATGACGTACGTAGCACAAAATAGCTTCGATACGCAAATAATAATCATAATAATGGACGCTTTGTTAGAAGTTGAGGTCGATTAAAAATTCACAGTTGTAAAATATTGTTCGTGTTTTAATTCTCTTACATTCAATAACATCTGACAATGTTCTTCGACTTCTCTTCAAGACGATCTACTGAAAAGAACTAAAAACTAACTTAATTTTAAAACAAATTAAAATTTTATTTATTAAAATGTTTGTTATATGTAGATAGATTCTTGAATCTCGGTAAGTATACCGTTTAAATTACTTATAAATAATAAAGCAACTAGTTACCTACTTCTAATTGGCATTTTCTTTCGAAAAGGACATGACTTTCATCATGTTTTATGTCACTATAATTAAATCTTGAACGTTACATGCGTGGATAGTAAAAGAAGCATCCTGTAGAGTGACATGTGCCCATCGTGCTCTATGGCCGAGCAGCTTGTCCCGTCACAATAGCATAAAGGATGGACGCACGCCGGCCGCGCGCCAATCTCGCACCTGCTCGCAGACTGCACTGCAACCAAACACATCACTAGAAAAGTAAAAACAATGCTACTGTGGCAAACAGGATGCTTATCTATGCTTAGTAATCGGTGTTTGAAGAGATGGATATAAGAAAAAAAAATCCTATCATTTGAAATTAGAATGAAGAGACACAGAGAGTAAATTAGACTCTGTAATACCACCACCTCAATCACCTCAATCTGTGTACCTACATGGTACTAGAAGCCATTTGATTAAAGTTTTTTAATTTATGAAAACATTTATGAAAAATTAAATAAATGTAATTTTTTTTTCTTCTTTTTATGTGGTTAGTGACTAACCTGGTGTCAGAGTATCAAAGCCTCTAAATATCTCTCAGGCATACCGGCTTCCTCACAATATTTTACTTCACGGTTTTTGAAACAAGTGATATTCATACTATACGCACATTTCGAAAAGTCGGAGCTTGCCGTGGGTTCGAACTCGAGACCTATGACTTGTCAGTCTGACGGTCACACCATCACTGCTATCAATCTGCTATATATTTATTTAAAAAAAATGTAAATTAACGAATTTAAAAGCCCATGTTGGGGAAGACATTTGTTTCGTTTTCTACGTCTTTCAGGATCCAGCGAACTATGTAGGTACTTACGTATTCGCTTACAGAAAATGGAGACTGTAAAATTTACCATAACCAGTCAGTATTATTCAGTTTTCAGGCAGTTTCATTAACCCGAATCAATCATAATACCGATCTTATTGTAACGATGTCTATAATGTTAGCCTCTCCATTACATACGTCATCGGGTAAGTACATAATTAATTAAGTTACTTGCTTATTGCTTTGATACTTCACTCGGAATATCTTATTCCTGGTTAGGCTAAAGAGGCTATAAGTCATACAGTTTTGAATATGTTGCAGGTAATTTTCGTTCTCAGACAATAAAATAAATAATATGAAAAACTATGCTGAAACCGATTTACCAATGTATGTACAAAAAATTACGAAAAGCAAAAGCCGAAGAAAAATCAGCGTCTTACTTTTTTCCCAAATTCATCTCGCTAATTACAAGCGTCTGAAAAAATAAGTCTCGAGCCAAAAACTTAATGAGAATCCAAACTAGTGCAGAAAATATCAAGGGTACATATGAGAGCCAGCGAGCTTATAACATCTAACGCGAGGCGGATCAATATCGCGCGCCGTTTCATCACGTCGATGGGAAAAAAGAGGAAAAAAAATACATAACTTTTTAGGGGTGGCCGTCCCCCCGTCTCGCCCGCCCGCCGCCGGTGCCACCTACCGAAATATATAAAAAATATCGACGCGAGCTCCAGCGCGTGCTTACAATACACTATAAAATATCGTATCAAATTTATATAATGGGAAGTGCCTTTGTTGGCACGAGGAAAGAGGAAAAAAACTTATACGGAATAAAGGACCAGGACATTAGGGCTGTTTTGATGGATTTAGGGAAGTGAACCGCGGATATTACTTAACGATCTGCGGGGATGCTGTCGACTTGTGGCCGGTATGGCATAACTATAGGTAGGTGTAGCCAGTGTTAGTCTTGATTTCCGCACTTTGATTGAATTTAAATGATTTTATGAACTATGAACCCAATGAGGTATAAAAAATCCAAAAGTGCGCCAATAATGATGATTCAATAAGTTGAAGAGAAAGCCACCGCAGAGCCTAAATCATGGATCCACAATAAATCTTCTTCCTTAAAAGCAACTAGAGGATTATATCAAGATGTGCAGCATCTCATTATCCTACGAACTCAGCCATTTCACACACGTGGTAAGTTGCTGACTGGTAATGGCAGTTGGAATCCAGACCATTCATCGCTGAGTTTAATTAACACTATTAGGACCAAAGATGGACCCTAAAACTTTTTTTTGTTATTTAGCCAGTAAAGTGGCATTATGTTCATAGCAGTCTTCAGGAGTTTATAGAAATATCTTAATCCACTATAACAATACCTAAAAACAATAGAAACCCTACGTTTTCAACGAAGTAAAGGAAAATGGAGGTACAAAAGGTATTAAAACGTGAAACTTCCTCACAACCTTTCAAAGTCATAAAGCAAAGAGAAACACATAAGTGCTTATATTTTCAGTATTTTATTATTGTACCTTAGTGTGCGATACGTATTAGATTCCTCGCTTCTCTTTGAACCTAACGGTTGGAAGGTTTCATCCGGCGTTGTACAACTTTGTAAGTTTGTATTTCGAACGTTGCGCGTTGGGCGGAAGCCAGCCAGAGAGATTAACTTTGATGTAATGATTTGTCACTGAAGTATAAGCAGAGATAAGCTAGTTTTTACCAGCCTATTTACTAGTAGCCATTCATCTTTTTGTTGCTGCGTCATGGGGAAATTAAGTTGCGATATCACGGTAAAAAATTTCACAAAATATATATAGGATATATTATAGGGGCAATTTTGTCGAATTATTTTCAGGTTATGTACCTATTATACTGCCATGTTTTAGTTATCAAGTAGGTAGGCTAACAATTACATAAGCACGTCGGAAATTATTAAATCAAAATTAATTTAAATTCAATATTAGGTACGTTGCTCTTTAAGGAAGGAAAACCTCACATGGGATTTTGGTAATTATTGCAAATAATATATCTGAAATTAGCACTTGGTGGCTTGAAAACAGCGCAATATGGTAGTAGTTAGGTATTAATCATTTTATTACTAAGGTAAGTACAGCAATAGGAACAAATACATACTAAAAATGTCCTCATTAGGTCAACTGTCCTCACTTTACGGAAAATGGGAGATACCAGAGCCGTATTATTCCAGTGTTTGCGCCCATGTAGAGAGTGTAGATAGCCTGTTTAACCAATTCTATTATGACCAGTGATCGGAGTAGGTAGATTGAACTGGGGTCATTGTCCGAAACGTATATATTACTATGGACATTCCTCCGGAATTGGTGGATTATTAAAAAAAAACCGGAACTTATGCAGGAATTGTATTCTGCCAGAGTGGAAGGAGTCATTTGATGATTTGCCATCCTCAAAAAAAAGGTAGGAATTGTAATAAAATGAGCAATTTTATTCTTTATTATTCTTCCAATTTTTTTTTTTTGTCACGATTTGACAAAACCCAACGACCAATCAGAACAAAGGATCATGGGTGGTACAGTAGTAATAATATCACTACCAACATTAACAATATTTAATTGAATCCGGAAATACCGGAATTACTTTCCGGAAAAATGGCTTATCCATGTTATTATTTCTGTGTGCATTTATGATACAAGTACTAAAAATCAATCTACCTACTCCGATCACTGATTATGACGCTTGGTTTTTTTTATAGGTGCAAAAGTTTAAAACTATTTTATTTCTTCTAATAAAATAAAACTATTTTCTGTTTTGCAAAATTGTTTTTCTCGATATAATACTAGCCAAATGAATGTTTCTAAGCAAACTGGTTCTTTTCCTCGTGTTCCTTGACACTCAAGTTACTTGAACGAAATTGCTTTCTTCAAACAATAATTGTTATTACAGTTGGTACCTACTTTTGTACCTAACTACATAATTGATTTTTCGAATAGCCGGTGCCAGCATGATTTTTCTAAGAGAATCTTAGATGCAAGAGCAAGCAAAGTGAGTTCGAAAATTTTAGCACCTCTGTTATGTTAGGTTTTCTTTAGACCATTCACACAGAAATAGGAGTTCGTTTGTCGACTTATGCAGAAAAGTTTAAGAATTATAGAAGAAACTGCAAGAGCGACCGAAGCAAGGTTGAAAATGTTTATCATCCCGCGCATTCCCGCCGCGGCGAACTTAGATGTCTTTTGACCATTCATACATATTTTCGATAGGAACTAGCGATGGTATCGGTTCCATGACTTATTTTTTGTACGCCCAAGGATTTTCGCTTAGTATTTACCACACCTGCTACGTGGTAAATCCGGCCCTGGGTGATACCTATAAAACAGAAGCAAAATAATTTTAACAAAAAGTGGTATCTAAGCAAGTAGGTACCTAAGTGTAGCCTCAGCATTAGGGATTCCATCATAAACCTAGAGTGGATATTTGTCGTTTATTTACGATTCTGATACTTTTGCACAAATAAGTTTATGGTGGCCGATAACCTAATATAGTAGGCATTAGCAGTACTAAATATAAAACACTAGATAAGAGGCAGCACATTTATGTCAAAGGTACCTAATTCTGTATGTACCTAATTACTTAATGACGACATAGGTTCTTTTACGACGTCCTCTTACAAAATAAATCGACCATCACAATAAAATTCATTGGATTCCTGATTCAGGAATCTAAGAATACCATTTCAGGATTCCTGAAAACAGTTTCAATTGTATTTTCAGGTTATAAGAAGTGAAGGAATCTAGGTAGGTAAGTACTTTATATCTATGACTATTACCATAGTATTTGGCTGCCCCGTGGGTCATGTGGAGCGTGGGGTCCTGGGATCGATTTACGGGTCGGGCAAAGGTATTGGGTTTTTCCATTAGGAATTTCTTAGTAACAGCCCGGAGTTTGGAAGTTGGCGGTGAAATACCCGCCTGGGAAAGCACGTTAAGCCGCTTCATTAAACCTACATCTACAATAATATTCGTCAAATTCACAAACGGCTGTGTAACCAAATTAAATTCGCAACTTTTTGGTACGACACATAGGTAGGTAGATACCTATTTTATTTTAAAATTATTGCAACAGGTATTTTTCTATAAATATTCTAGATACCTACCACGTAAATATTTTAATATTTTAATTACTTCCTACTGATATTAAGTAGGTACTTAGGTATTTAAAATTAATTAATTAATGTAGGTCATCGATCAGTAATAAAGCGTCGTGCAGGCCGCCGCACTATGTGGAGGCGCCTAAGAGAGCCTGGCCATAAATACATTTGGTAAAAATCTGCGTAGGTACTTGTATTATACCTCAAACTATAGCTAAGAAGTTAATCTACTATATTATTCATAAATTATGTATGTGGCTGGTACTGGTTTATATTAAAGAGCATCTAAATACGATGATTCAAAAATTATCACAAGAACATCTTAATTTTATTTTTTTCAGAATTATTTTCTAGTGAGCTAGCAATGAAAACTATACAAGTATTATACCATTCCAGAAAGCTTATAATATATACTTTCGTCTGGTATGCATAAATATGCTATATGTTTGTTAATATATTTACTAGAAATATTTATTTCATGATATATCATTTTTGCGTATCTGAAACTTTCAATTAGAGTTTTGACAGTTGCCGAAATTTACCGAAGGTCTGTAAATGATGGTATTTGATAGGAAATTTAATATTATTATTCAGGAAGAAAAAAAAAGTTGCAACTTCATTGCACAACATATGTTAATCTATTATAACATGAAATAGTAAAAAAATCTTATAAATACGTAGGTAGAATCATAACTATGAATAAGAGAATTGAGTAGTGAAACATGATGTGCAAGTTGTACTACATCAAGCTGAGTAGGCCATCGACACAGGTGATGGTCTATCTCTATCTCTCTCTCTCTCTCTCTCTATCTCTCTCTCTCTCTATCTCTCTTTCTACCTCTCTCTCTCTATCTCTATCTCTCTCTCTCTATCTTTATCTCTCTCTCTATCTCTCTCTCTCTATCTCTATCTCTCTCTCTCTATCTGAGTATGATGCTATTTGATTTATTAGTTGATATAGGTTATATTTGTGGTATTTTTTAGTTGCAGTTTATGTTTAGATAACGTATCGAGTATTTCTCACCATATTTTAGTTCGCACGTACAATAACTTATCAATAAAACATATCGGAAACCTCATAACCACTTAATGATAATTCGTTCTTTCTACCACATTTTGCACACGTTTCAAATCAATTATTTTGTATAAAATAGGCCCTCTGCATACTCAATAATTACATACTGTTTTTCGTTCGTCATTGTCGTTACTAAAAGTGTACCTAACCAACTACCTTCTCGCAATGAGTGAATTCAACTGTACCAGACGCGACATATGTCTTGTTTTAATTGAAAGTGACGGTAATTATGTTGATGCTTTAACATGTTATATACGGAATAATTTTATCAACGTTTCTGAGGCAAACATCGCTAAAATTGTCGCAAGTGTACAAAAAAATCTTATTACTAACTTTCGTCAACGCTACAGTAAATCTGGCAGAAAAAAGGTTTTTTTTTTTTAATTAGAATAGCGTGTGGTTGAACGTCATATTCACTGTAAATCTGGAAGATCCTACTTGTGAATCTGAGCCTTCGACATCGACGGGGAAGCGAGGACGCCCTTCTAAAACCTACGAAGACAGTTCTGATAGAACACAAAGACGAAAAAACAAGGAGTTGCTTGAAACATGTGGCCTTGATTTTATACTGAATTCATATCTTCAGGGATTGAGATCTCAAGGAGAAACAGAAGAAGCATTAACTGTCGAAATTTCACGAGCATTGCCCATAGAAAAAAAAAAGGGAAATACGTCAAAATCTTTTAAATGAACCGGGACATTTAACAGCGTACTCTAAAGATAAAGCTCTCAGTATTTTCATAGAGTTGGACCTTAATATGGCACAGTATGAAAACATGAGGAATTACTTAATCGCGAAGAATTGTTTATTATTTCCATCATATAAGTCAATTCAGGAAGCTAAAGGAAAGTGCTACCCACCAAGCTCAAGCATGGAAATTAATAATATTAAAGCAAAAGTAAAACTTCAAGATCTGCTGGATCACACTATTGCAAGAATTTTACAAATCGATGGTGTATTAAAAGTTGGTATAACACATTTAAGCTGTATTCTAAGTGGGGCTGTGATGGCTCATGTGGACAAAGTGAATACAAGCAAGTCTTAGCTGAAGAGAGTGAGTTAATTTCTGACACAAATTTATTTATATCTTCATTAGTGCCTCTGAAACTAGTAAATATTAATACAAATGAAACTGTGTGGGAAAACCCTGCTCCATCATCAGTAAGATTTTGTAGGCCCATTTTAATAGAATTTTCAAAAGAGACACCTGCGAAGACTACAAGTTGTTAATGAAATTAAAACTCAAAAAGACGCTCTTACACCAAGCTTAATCAACATAAATGGTGAAGGTATTGAAATCAAACATACATTATTTTTAACAATGGTTGACGGGAAAGTGGCTCAAGTTTTGTCAGAAACTTCATCAGGTGCTGTATGCACTATTTGTGGTGCAAGACCTACAGAAATGAATAATTTAGAAAAAGTGCAAAATAAACCGGTTGATGAAAATTCTTATCAATATGGACTTTCGACTTTGCATTGCAGGATTAGATTTATGGAACTAATTTCATTCAACATTCAACAATATGTTAATAAATATATGTTGATGATGCCATCAACATATATTTATTAACATATCGTTGTGCTGTATCGAAAGCATACTGTCCGAATTTCGTAGCATTAATTACTTTTCCGCTTGACTCAACTTGAAGTAAAACATAAAATCGTTTGATCAATTCCTCATCCACACCAGTAATTTCTACACTGCACTGATAATTTTGAAAAATCCGTCTAGCTGTATTACCGTCACTGCTGTTACCAGTACCTTGCTTAGGTTTATCTATATTTAAACCAAGTTCTTCTCTGAACCTCCTTTGTACGTATGTCTTCTTTTGTGTTTTCAAGTCTTTATTTTCTGTTGTTGTAGCAGACCATTTTTCGAAGTCTAGATTATAAGATATGTGTAAAATTAGTTCCATAAATCTAATCCTGCAATGCAAAGTCTAATTCGAACGTGAATAGTGAGCCAATGGTAGCGGTCCATAACAATGAATGGAAGTTAGTACAAAATAAATCATCGAAACTAAATAGGTTAGTTAGTCAGAGGGGTCGTGCTTCCAATGAGCCTGATGTTAAATTTCGGGCGGCCGATGTAAAAGTGCCATTGCTAATTTCAAACGTTAGTACTGAAACAGAAGAAAGTGATATTATTAGTTACATTATGGCTAAAACAAATGAGAGTGTGTCTTTAAAAAAGATGAACATTAAGTCATTTAAAAAGTACAATGCGTACAAAGTATTTGTTTCAAAACGTAAAGTTGATGTATTTCTAAATGACCAGTTGTGGCCGGATGGCATTACTTTTAGGCGGTTTGTGCACTTCATGTATCGAACCAACGCTGAGTCTAAAGTTATAGTTAGTTAAATATTTTCATAATGTATAGTAACACCAATAAGTACTCAAAATTTACTAGTTTTAATTGTCAGTCAGCTAAACGCTCTGTTGATAACATTCGAGCAATCTGTGCCTGGTCAGATCTTGTAGCCCTCCAAGAGACATGGCTTCTACCGCATGACATATTGATGTTAGGGACCATAAGTCAAGACTTTGAATTTACTGGTAAGTCAGCGGTTGACACATCTGTCGGGCCGTTAAAAGGAAGACCGTATGGGGGAGTGGCCATTCTCTGGAGGAAAGGTTTGTTTGAGTCAGTTTCTGTTTTGGACTGTAGTAGTAAACGGATTGTGGCCATTAAGGCAGTGACTGGGGAACGCTCCGTTATTGTTTTCTCTGTCTATATGCCTACAGACTCGCTGGAGAATTTAACTATGTTTACTGATGTTTTAAGTGAGATAAGTGCTATTGTAGCGAGTTATGATGTAGAAAACGTGTTTATATTGGGAGACTTTAACGCGCACCCCAAAGAAAACTTTTACAATGAATTGATGAACTTCTGTACGGACCAGTCATGGGTTTGTGCTGATATTGAAAAACTAGATGCTGAGCGTAATCACTACACATATATTAGTGATGCGCATGGGTGTAGGAGATGGCTCGACCACTGTGTGGTATCTTTATCGGCGTGGCACACTGTTGTAGATGTAGGTATTAAAGAGGATGTATATAATTCTGACCATTTACCCATCTATATTGTATGTGATTTGAGTATAGTAAGGTCAAAACTGGTGACTCAGACAGTGCACCGTAGTGCGATTATATGGGGTGAAAGAAACTGTTCTGAAATTGACAGGTACCGGTTTTTGTGCAATAGTAAATTGCGTGACATTGATTTCCCCCAAGAATTTACGGAGTGCAGTCATGGGTCATGCAGCCTGGCTGAACATAAAGTTATACTGGATAAGTTGTATGATCGGATTGTGAACATTCTGTGTGAGGCGGCTGAACAATCTAAGGAGTCGAGAGACTATAGGCCTCACAGACAATATCGGTGTTTGCATGGCTGGAATAAGCATGTACGGGATGCTCACAGCGAGGCTAGGCTTAAACTTAAAATCTGGATCGAATATAAGCGACCGACTCAGGGTTACATTTGTGAGCAAATGCGAGAGACTCGTAAAATATTCAAAAGTCGCTTGAAATGGTGCCAAAAGAGTCAAGAACAAATTAAAATGGACATATTAACAGAACAACGAGCTGCTAAGAATTTTGGCAAATTCTGGAAATCCACAGGTAAGTTGGATACTAGGCCTGGCCTCGCGGTGAGTGTGGGGGGGGAGAGTGATCACGGGGATATTGCAAACCTGTTTATGAAACATTTCCAGGTGCAATCTCCTCTTGGTCCCTCAGTTCCTTCCACAGGCGCGGAGTATTGTTGTCAGGAAGAGGAGAAACCTATGCACTTCTCAGCCAAGCAAGTCAAAGGAGTCATACAACGCATGAGCAGGGGCAGGTCTCCCGGTCATGATGGACTCAGCATCGAGCACTTAAAATATGCAGGGGTCCACGTGCCAAGGGTCTTGTCATTGTTCTATGCGATGTGTGTTAGCCATTCATACCTGCCGGAAAGTTTAATGAAAACTATTGTGGTTCCCATTGTTAAGAACAGGGTAGGGGACATATCCAGTGAAGGGAATTATCGCCCGATTTCCCTGGCAACGGTCATGGCTAAGGTGTTGGACAGTATGCTTGACTCATGTTTGAAAAATATCTTAAATCTTCATGAAGCACAGTTCGGGTTTCAGCCTGGACTATCTACTGAAACTGCTATCTTGAGTCTCAAGCATACTGTTCAATACTATACTGATCGTAAGACGCCGGTGTACGCCTGTTTCCTTGACCTCTCAAAGGCCTTCGATCTTGTTTCCTATGATGTGCTTTGGGACAAGTTGAGGGACAGGGGTGCCCCTGCTGAAATACTGAAAATTTTCCAGTACTGGTATGCCAATCAAAAGAACCAGGTAAAGTGGTCTAACACTCTCTCTTCAGCATATAGATTGGAATGCGGTGTGAGACAAGGGGGTTTAACATCCCCCAGGCTTTTCAATCTGTATGTTGATGGCCTCATCACTGAGCTCAGCAGCATGAGTATTGGATGTCGAATAAATGGAGTAAGCGTCAATAACATCAACTACGCGGACGATATGGTGCTGCTGGGCCCAACTGCTGGGGCAATTAGAGAATTGCTCAGAGTGTGTGAGAATTATGCTGCCTCACACGGACTGATTTATAATGTCACCAAGAGTGAATATATGATTTTTAAGGCCGCGGGTAGGTGTCCGGACTCTGTTCCGGAAATAATAAGATTGAATGGGCTCCCGTTAAACAGGGTGTCCAAATTTAAATATCTTGGACATTTCATCACCGACGACCTTAAGGATGATATAGACATAGAGAGGGAGCGTAGGGCTTTAGCGGTCAGAGGTAACATGTTGGCCCGTAGATTTGCTCGGTGCTCTGACCAAGTAAAAATTACGCTTTTTAAGGCCTACTGTCAGAGCTTTTATACGAGCAATCTATGGGTTAATTACACCAAGAGATCGCTGGATGCCCTGCGCGTACAATATAATAATGCATTCAGGATGTTGTTGCGACTGCCCCGTTTCTGCAGCGCTTCGGAAATGTTTGCTGAGACCCACACAGATGGCTTTCATGCTATAATCCGTAAAAAAACCGCGTCGCTGCTGAGCAGAGTGCGGGGTAGTCGCAACTATATCCTGAGAGCTGTGGCGGAGAGCTATACTCCAAATATTCGGCATTTTATCCGGAGGTTGCTCAGGTAGGAAACATGTTTTCTTGCCTGCTCGTCCTCTGCGTGAAGTGTGCATCATTCTATTTTATTTTATTTATACCTACCTTTAACTACTACTAACACTAGAATATAAGTTGTTTTTGTAATACTAACATAATATGGATCCCTGTTATCTGTAATAAATGAATTTTAATTTAATTTAAAAGTCGAAAGTCCATATTGATAAGAATTTTCATCAACCGGTTTATTTTGCACTTTTTCTAAATTATTCATTTCTGTAGGTCTTGCACCACAAATAGTGCATACAGCACCTGATGAAGTTTCTGACAAAACTTGAGCCACTTTCCCGTCAACCATTGTTAAAAATAATGTATGTTTGATTTCAATACCTTCGCCATTTATGTTGATTAAGCTTGGTGTAAGAGCGTCTTTAGGAGCTTTAATTTCATTAACTACACTTGTAGTCTTCGCAGGTGTCTCTTTTGAAAATTCTATTAAAATGGGCCTACAAAATCTAACTGATTATGGAGCAGGGTTTTCCCACACAGTTTCATTTGTATTAATATTTACTAGTTTCAGAGGCACTAATGAAGATATAAATAAATTTGTGTCAGAAATTAACTCACTCTCTTCAGCTAAGACTTGCTTGTATTCACTTTGTCCACATGAGCCATCACAGCCCCACTTAGAATACAGCTTAAATGTGTTATACCAACTTTTAATACACCATCGATTTGTAAAATTCTTGCAATAGTGTGATCCAGCAGATCTTGAAGTTTTACTTTTGCTTTAATATTATTAATTTCCATGCTTGAGCTTGGTGGGTAGCACTTTCCTTTAGCTTCCTGAATTGACTTATATGATGGAAATAATAAACAATTCTTCGCGATTAAGTAATTCCTCATGTTTTCATACTGTGCCATATTAAGGTCCAACTCTATGAAAATACTGAGAGCTTTATCTTTAGAGTACGCTGTTAAATGTCCCGGTTCATTTAAAAGATTTTGACGTATTTCCCTTTTTTTTTTCTATGGGCAATGCTCGTGAAATTTCGACAGTTAATGCTTCTTCTGTTTCTCCTTGAGATCTCAATCCCTGAAGATATGAATTCAGTATAAAATCAAGGCCACATGTTTCAAGCAACTCCTTGTTTTTTCGTCTTTGTGTTCTATCAGAACTGTCTTCGTAGGTTTTAGAAGGGCGTCCTCGCTTCCCCGTCGATGTCGAAGGCTCAGATTCACAAGTAGGATCTTCCAGATTTACAGTGAATATGACGTTCAACCACACGCTATTCTAATTAAAAAAAAAAAACCTTTTTTCTGCCAGATTTACTGTAGCGTTGACGAAAGTTAGTAATAAGATTTTTTTGTACACTTGCGACAATTTTAGCGATGTTTGCCTCAGAAACGTTGATAAAATTATTCCGTATATAACATGTTAAAGCATCAACATAATTACCGTCACTTTCAATTAAAACAAGACATATGTCGCGTCTGGTACAGTTGAATTCACTCATTGCGAGAAGGTAGTTGGTTAGGTACACTTTTAGTAACGACAATGACGAACGAAAAACAGTATGTAATTATTGAGTATGCAGAGGGCCTATTTTATACAAAATAATTGATTTGAAACGTGTGCAAAATGTGGTAGAAAGAACGAATTATCATTAAGTGGTTATGAGGTTTCCGATATGTTTTATTGATAAGTTATTGTACGTGCGAACTAAAATATGGTGAGAAATACTCGATACGTTATCTAAACATAAACTGCAACTAAAAAATACCACAAATATAACCTATATCAACTAATAAATCAAATAGCATCATACTCAGATAGAGAGAGAGAGATAGAGATAGAGAGAGAGAGATAGAGAGAGAGATAAAGATAGAGAGAGAGAGATAGAGATAGAGAGAGAGAGGTAGAAAGAGAGATAGAGAGAGAGAGAGATAGAGAGAGAGAGAGAGAGAGATAGAGATAGACCATCACCTGTGTCGATGGCCGACTCAGCTTGATGTAGTACAACTTGCACATCGTGTTTCACTACTCAATTCTCTTATTCATAGTTATGATTCTACCTACGTATTTATAAGAATTTTTTACTATTTCATGTTATAATAGATTAACATATGTTGTGCAATGAAGTTGCAACTTTTTTTTTCTTCCTGCATAATAATATTAAATTTACTATCAAATACCAACATTTACAGACCTTCGGCAAATTTCGGCAACTGTCAAAACTCTAATTGAAAGTTTCAGATACGCAAAAATGATATGTCATGAAATAAATATTTCTAGTAAATATATTAACAAACATATAGCATATTTATGCATACCAGACGAAAGTATATATTATAAGCTTTCTGGAATGGTATAATACTTGTATAGTTTTCATTGCTAGCTCACTAGAAAATAATTCTGAAAAAAATAAAATTAAGATGTTCTTGTGATAATTTTTGAATCATCGTATTTAGATGCTCTTTAATATAAACCAGCACCAGCCACATACATAATTTAAGTATAATATAGTAGATTAACTTCTTAGCTACAGTTTGAGGTATAATACAAGTACCTACGCAGATTTTTACAAAATGTATTTATGGCCAGGCTCTCTTAGGCGACTCCACATAGTGCGGCGCGACGCTTTATAGGTACAAACGACGAAACGATCAACCGCACGAGGTAACACTTATTTAAAAAAATACCAGCCTTTTACCCCCGACCCCCTCATTGCAGGGCAAAGGCCTCTTCTCATACAGAGAAGGCACGAGCATTAATCACCACGCTTGCTCAAGACGGGTTGGCGATTTCAGACTTATATTAATTTTAAGTTCAGCTATCTAATTACGCAGCACATTTTCGTAAACGATTACAACTAATCTGTTTCATTTTGACAGTTCAACAACAGTCATTGCGTTATTTACGTTGCTGAACAGATTATTTTTTCGAACTTATGAAGCAATGGATTAGCAATCTGTTTCAAAATGATTCAGATTCTGATTGATCGTGTATTACGCAATTAGGGTACTGGTGTTCTCCACAATGTTTTTCTTTCACCAATGGGTTTCCAACAGTCTAAGATAAACTTGGAAAGTACATAAGAATTGAAGAAGTCACCTTAAAAGTTAGTCGAACCCACCCTCGTGAATAGGAGGCGTCTTAGGCCCGTTGAACACGGCACGGTTTCTTTACGGTACGGTACGCTAGCCGCACTGCAAAATAATCGTGTGAGTTTGTATAAGACACGGCAAACCACCGGTTGTATACGGCGACCGCACCGTGACTCTCTATATAGTTACTTTACTCTTTGACCGTGACTGTCAACAAGCTTCCATAGTGATCCATAGAACACTGACGACCGTGTTGTCCCACACGACGAATCAACCTTAGTTTTTCACGGGAAAAAAAAAGTGTGCGTACAACGGTATTTAGCCACAGAGCCATCCCGACATTTTTCACGTGGTAACACTAGAACTACGAGAACCGCAAGCAAGTAAGGAAAAGCAAGTTTAATGTTCTGCCTCGTTGGTCTAGTGGTAGCAAGCGCTACTGCTGAGCATAAGGTCCTTTTTTTTTTAGGATGGGAAATCATCTAATGACTTCTCCCGCTCTGGGCGGAGCGGGAGGGCGTGTCAGACTTTTACTGACTAAAACCCACCCGTGTTCTTTCCGTTGCCCGTGTGCCGGGGCCGTGATATCCCTTTCGGACAAACCCGCAACCCCAGCAGGCATTGGTCCTTACGGACCCCGCCAGTTGGTGCTGACATCTCTTTGAGGCGCGCGTGGAACACAACGCGCCATCGACCCAGGCCTGGTCCTTATCGGACGGCGAGCTACCCATTGCTCACCGTCCGCAAGCCCGCGCCTACGGTGGCCGGAAGTCGGCTCGCGACTCCCGACGCCCGGGGCGTCTCTTGCGGCGACTAGGGGCGCGAGAGCGCGCATCTTGCATCTCCCTCGCACGCTCCGCCTCTTCCTTCGGGAGCATAACTGCTTCGCAGAAGGAGGTGACGGCCTCCCATGCACTCTCGCTCCGAACCATGGCCTGAACCAGGGCCGGACGCGAGAGATCGTCGCTGCCGATCGCCTCCGTGAGGACACGGCGGTGCTCCGCCCAAGCCGGGCAGATCTCCGCCGTGGCGAGCCACACAGTGGTGACACCCGGGCGTTTCCTCCCGCCTTATGCGGCACAGGAACCTCCCGAAACAACCGTGTCCGGTGAGGACCTGCGTCAGAAGAAAGGTGAGGACGCCATGGCGCCTCTCAAGCCACTCCTCAAAGAGGAGACTTATCGCCGCAATTGTGGCGTGCCCAGCGCTGGGTTGCGACAATCGCACACTCCATGCCGCCATGAGATGCCGCCGGAGTTCTGTCCGCTGTGCCGTGATTTCTCGCGGCAGCGGAGTTACGCCCCGGCGTTTCGTCTCCTCGCGACACTCCCACATGTGCGCGAGGACTTTTGCCTCCACATCCCATGGCGGTAGTCCGGCAAGGAGGCTCGCCGCCTCACGAGAGACCGTGCGGTATCCTCGGACCAGCCTAATGGCCATGACCCTTTGGGACGCGTTCAACCGCTGGGCCGGTCGCAGCCTCAATGAACGCGCCCACACCGGTGCCCCGTAAAGGGCCATGGACCGAGCATAAGGTCCTGAGTTCGATTCCCAGGTCGGGCAAAGTATTATTGGGTTTTACCAACAGGAAATTTTCAGTAGCTGCCCGGAGACTGAAATGAAATGAAATTGTTTATTCTGTAAATAGGATATCGGAATCACTTTTACACGTCATATTAAAAATAAGCTAGATGAGGTCGGCGTTTCGTATCTAACTACTCTGCGAAGAAAGGCCGAAACAAACTCAGAGGTCACAGTCTCTTTTAAAGACCAGACATAATCTTGGTCGGATCATGTAAGGACCAAGGTTAGTGCATGAAATGGTCTTTCGAGGAAAGAACCACACAGATTTAAGTGGACATGTCCAGTCAGTGCAAGCATTTGTCAGTAATCGTGGAGCTCAACTCAGAACTTAAGGAGCTCAACTCTGGATTCTGTCTGAACTCTGGATTTGTCACTCTCAACTCTGTTAACTGTGCACTTGAGGATCGTATGTCTGCGTCAGCGAACGGAGTATACGTAGCTGAATTTTGGGCTGAGCATAATATTTGAATTTTGACAACTTTCTTATTTGCCATCGATACGCTAAGAAGAACCCTGATACGAAATAAAGGCGGGCGCTATCAATATCAAATTGTTACCAATAAGTACCTTTTAAAAAAAAATGGTCCTCTAGACCGAATTTCGGCCATGGCGAACAATCTCAGCGGAGACCAGCCTTCGGCGCGGGAGATATTGTAGTGCACAAGTAGTATGCGCAGACACAGGTGCACTCTCTTTTCCCTCACTCTCATAGTCCGATGGAACGGCAATCCGACCCGACCGGAGAGAGATCAGGCGTAGGACCAACCGGTCTGCACGACGCTTTATTAGTGATCGACATTAATTAATTAATTTTAAATACCTAAGTACCTACTTAATATCAGTAGGAAGTAATTAAAACATTAAAATATTTACGTGGTAGGTATCTAGAATATTTATAGAAAAACACCTGTTGCAATAATTTTAAAATAAAATAGGTATCTACCTACCTATGTGTCGTACCAAAAAGTTGCGAATTTAATTTGGTTACACAGCCGTTTGTGAATTTGACGAATATTATTGTAGATGTAGGTTTAATGAATCGAGTGAACTTTAACAGGGAATGACTGACAATTCAGCTGACTGGCAACCGAGGGTCTAACGGAAACAGGCATCACACGACAATGGCTATCGAAACTTAAAATACATTGTAATGTCGAAAAAAATATCAACATCTGGCCATTGTACGGGTCGCGGGGGAGTCTCTGTGAAATAAATAAATAAATAACAAAACGTCGCCACCGCACGCGTCATTATTCAAGTGCGATTGACAGCCACTTCCATGGCGCGGGGTCGCCGCGGCCTCAATAATACGCCTACTTATTGCCGCCGAGCAATGCGTGGCTACGCTGCGAAAATAAAGTTGATGCTTGACTAGGTCAAGCTTCCGAGCTTTTATTTTTGCCTATTAAGAATAAATCGGGGCAGACAGAACCTAACCTATTTTAGACAAACTTTTAGTCTTACGAAATGATAGTAAATATCTTAGGAACATGACGTGTCAGAACGTCTCACCTGGGAGCCTACCACCACCTCTAAAGCAGTATTATTTTAGTATTACTTTAGGGTTGGGGAAAAGATGAAGCTTTACAGGACGTATAACTCGATCTCTTTCCCTCACTGACGTAACAGGTGGTGGTAGGTCCCCTGAAGGCCTAGTATATTATCCTTCCTTAACATATATAAACGCTCCCTTTACGAAATATGCAAGTGTGTAATGTAGTATTAGAACAATAGTGCCATGGGAATTCTGTACCTACGACTTGCATCCAAAATATTCCAAAAGCTTCAACCGTCTAAAAACTTGAAAGGCTGTAAGGTACGCATGGGAAAGATGAAAATCTTTTTTAAATTAAAGCGCTGATTCCTGAAAAGTGTAATGTTGTCTAATGTTTTATTTTCTGTGCGCTCTTCTTCGTTAAACTCACCTTTCAACATTTATTATCTTTAAACTTTAAAGAAAGTATCAAGACTAGGTGTACGCTATACTACTGAGTAAAAATGTTTCTAAGACGTGTGCTATCGTATTGAACAACGGTGGCGAATCGCAAACTTCATGAATAAATATAAATTCGATAATTCTTTTTGAATGAAAACGTCGAATAAAAAGGTGATTTATCATAAACGTCGCGAGCATTCAATAGAGGATAGTCTTTTATAACTTTTAAATAAACATCGTTTTTGGGATGACGTACAAAATGGCGCGTAGCGAATTTCTTTTTTCTTCCTTTTTTTTTAAAGTGTCTTTTTAGTGGGACAAGGGATACTAATGAGTGGAGGACACCCACGCTATGATGACGAAGCGTTTTCTTTTTAAAATGTGGACAATGTTTGCGAATCTTCTGCGCCATGCGGATTTTGGTTATTGCTATTTGTGACTGGTTTTTTACGAGTTACCTATTGTGAAGGAGGTACCTAGTTACCTAAGTTAGATAAATAAAATGTTTTCGCTTTTCGCAAATATGTACTACTGGATACCTACATTGGATTCTGTTAAAAAATTAAGGAATATTATCTACCTAAAAGGCCTCCCTTTTAGGTAGATAGTATTCAAATATAATAGGTTCAAAGGTAATCTTAGCTTTAAACCGCCACGCTATTGCAAAAAGGAGCTGAGCAGTGTAACATAATTTTGCGAAATACCTATGACGAATTTGCATGAAATTCAGCATAGCAAAGAGATTTTTTTTTTAAATCCGTAGTAATAGAATAAATATATCTTGGCGTAGCTGTCACCGAACAGACGCAAGTTCAAAATTTATAAATTTATTACTAAGATTCGCGGTTTGTAAAACTGGTTCTGCTATAGCCACTAAACAATTGAAAAAGCCTCATTGGCGACGTTAGGTGTCGGCGACGTAGTCAGCGACCGCCGACGGCCACGCGCCTGAGGTCTCGCAAAAAAGTTTTACAAGTTATGTAGTTAGTTATTCGTATTTATTTCCTCCCCGGCCCCTGGTCCCGAGGGGCCCTCAAATCACGAGAAGTACATTTTATTCGATTCCCAAACAAGACCAAAATATGTTCAGGAACAAAGAGGCAGTTTGTAGTTGATCCCCAAGGTGACCCCCAAGGTATGCAAAATAATATAGGGAAACGTAGTATGCTAAAATTTTCGAGCTCGTTTCGCTCGGTCTTCCATCGTAAAGTTTTTTCATTTTAAAACTTTTCCGCATAGGTCGATAAAAATAACTCCTATTTCGGTATACTTACCTAGATCTTCAAAAGAAAACTTTACGTATCTGAGACTGAGTGTTAACATTTTCGACCTCGCTTTGTTCGCTCTAGCATCCTATATTCTTCTCATATGTAGTCAAACCTTTCTGCATAAATCAACAACAACAAAGTAGGTAACCCCTATTGCAAATCAAAAATTTCTTTAGGGAGAATCCACAAATGTAGCCCACGAAATTCAACATCTAACGTTTTTTGCAATTTGCTGGTCAGTGTCAGATTGTATCTTGATTGAACAAATATGTATTTATCGAATTATAATCTTTAGAATCATTAATACATCTCTTTAGGTTAGATTTGTTCTGAAATGTCATAATTTCATTAAAAAGTCATTCAATGGGACAAATCTATCTTAGAGAGATGTAATCATATTTTGATCAAGATACAAAACAACACTGACCAAAGACTAACAGAGCAAAGCCCATTTAATCTGTCTTTGACCATTGTTGATCTCAGCCATGTTTTTACGCGTCTGAGTGTACTGAATGACCATTCATTGTAGCCGTAGAATAAGGCATTGCTAATAAAATTTAGACCGCCGCCGCCGCGCAGCGAGGTTTTTACTAAAAATTAATGCATAGGTTCAGCATAATATATTGTAATTGCAAAATAAGTCTTAACGTGAGTATAACATAACTTTTATCGACAACAGTCGGTACCTACTTAAGCATACAAAATCCAGAGGGGGGGGCAACTGCCCGCCACTGCCCCCCCAGGATGGATACGCCCGTGTGAAAGAAGGCCCGTAAAACTGATGTCGCCGACACGCCGACGTCACGTCACGTTTAGTCTAGCGCCGCTACTAATTTTACCACACGTTGACGGCCACTGGGCACCCGTTAGGTATCTTAACCAAATTCTCCAGTATTTTTTTTTCGGATTGCGCTCATCTGTTAGATACGTATTTTTCAATAGACGTAGTCAAATATAAAATAAAACTTTGTTGGCCAAAGTACTAGACTACCTACATAAAATCTTACTTACAAGGAAACGTATTTCAAATTGCGCTTCGTTACACGTGAAATAACTACAAAAGATTGGCATGTTTTTTTAAATGTTTATACCTCAAATTATTTCTAATTAAACAGTAAAGGATATTAACTGCAAAGCGGGTATCTTTTTGTAAAGCTTGGTTGGCTCTTTTCACTTATCTTTATTTACTAAAATCAAAACTGCAGCAAATTCGATCTGTTAAAAACACTGCGTGTTCCGAAGCAGGATGCATGAGTTGATAGTTTCTATGACGTTCCAATTTTGACAGTGACAACTATTCGCCGCAGTCAAACCGTGACTCTCAAAAATTGTTTTAACTAAATAACTCAACTATTACCACAAATTAATGTAAGTATTTTCGACCACTTGCATCTTTTAACTGCATTATTAAAATCTGATACTGTTACTAACTATTAACAAGCATAACCTTTTCAAAATGACGCTACAACAAACAATCCAAAATCTGATTCAAAGTACACGCTATCATCGTTCATCATCATTAATTCGACCTGTTCATATGTAAAGCACTCTAATAAAGTCTTTGTAAACCTATTTCAGAAACATGGCGGCATCAGTAGTCAACGCTTACAATGATCCATGCATTCCTGAATGGATGAATGCCCCGCACAGTACGGGAACTTCGATCATGGCTTGCGAGTTTAACGGCGGTGTGGTGATCGGCGCCGACTCGCGCACTACCACGGGTGCCTACATCGCTAACAGAGTGACGGACAAACTGACGAGAATTACTGATCACATCTACTGCTGCAGATCAGGGTCAGCGGCTGATACGCAAGCCATTGCTGATATTGTTACTTATCATTTGAGTGAGTATACATTGTGATATTTAATGAAAAAGCAGCAAATGAGAGCTCTACAAGTTGTTACTGTTCCATCTTTTTAAAATAGGATCATCCCTAAACCTATAATGAAAGTTTAACGAAGAACAAAGAGGTAGCAGTCGATATTTAAGTAAAAAATATTGTATAGCAACTTTTAAAGCACTTGCAAGAATAAAAAGCATACATCTTCTCTTGAATGCATATGCATCAACTACTTGAAACAGATAATGTATACCTTGTCCACTCTGAAATGATGCGCCCCACTACTGCATTTTAAGTACACAATGCCTTGCTGCATTAACATTCTCCCTAATCAAAGTTTTTATTTTCAGATTTCCATAAGATGGAGCTGGGCGAGCCTCCACTAGTTCACACGGCTGCAGCCATATTCCGTGAGCTTTGTTACAACTACCGTGACTCTTTGGTTGCTGGTATCCTGGTTGCCGGCTGGGATAAGAAGAATGGAGGTAAGGTTTAGATTTGCAGTTTATGGGATAGAATGACTGTTTGTGTGTTCATTTTATACAAATCAAAAAATATGTCATAGAGGCTGGATGGGTAGCACAGTGGTTCCAGGATTTGTCAATGTAACACACCTTATTTAAAAACAAAATTTCACATAATCTTAAAAAATTACAATAACAGCAGTCCCAAGTAATATTTGTAAAAGGCATAGGTTGTTTTTCCATATGGTGCATAAAAACCAGGGTTTGAAAGTTTTATAAATTATGGTACAGGTATTGAAGATTTTTGGTTACTTCTATGACTAAAGAAGAAACAAGCTACCTCTATCTGGGTTACCGTTTTAATACTGGTTACCTAAACAACTGAAAAAAAAAAAAAAGATATAACCAATAAAATGCCTGTATTGATCATACTGGTTACAGTCCCTGATAAGTAATAGTAGTGATATCAGCTTATCTAATTTCCATGAAACTGGTATTTTCCTCTAATAAGAGAACAAATTATTTCTTAACACATAGTCATTTAATGTTACAGGACAAATCTACTCAGTCCCAATTGGTGGTATGGTCCAACGCCAAGCTGTGTCCATCGGTGGGTCAGGTTCAACCTACGTGTATGGTTATGTGGATGCTAATTTCAAGCCCAACATGAGCAAGGAGGAGGCCATCAAGTTTGTCACCAACACCCTGACGTTGGCCATCTTGCGTGACGGGTCATCTGGTGGTGTGGTGAGACTTGGAGTTATAACAGAAGCTGGCGTTGAACGCTCCGTCATACTTGGAGATCAGCTGCCCAAATTCTACGAGGGCTAGTTTTCTTTTTGTATTCTATTTTGTAAGGTAATAAAATTTTGAAAAAAAGTTGTAAGGTTTTTATTTGTAACAAAGTTGGTTATTGGTTTGGTTATTTTTAAGTATTTTCAGAGGGTTATTTTGTCAGACTCAATGGAATCAACAAAAGGATACAGAATGTATTTTTATTGTAATAAATAACAACACTATGCCTGAGTGCAGAAAGTGCTCCAAAATGTAAACAGTGAACATTTCACAACAAAGAATTCATGAGAACAGAAGCTTAAATAAATAAAAGAACAATTTCATGTTAAATATACTTTATTTCTTACTTTGGTATTTCTATGTTACATGAGATATAACTCGCATCTATGAGCTATCCTAGGGCACTTCCATGGCATTTTATGAGTTTAGGTGATGACTCCTAGCTCCTCCATTGTATCCAGATCTCGCATCAGCATCTGTACCGTCTGTTTGGTTCGCGGGAAGTAGTCCGCTGTCTCGTCGTCCTCAAATGATGGGTCTTGAGATTCTAGTTCTGAAAATAATAATTTAATACCTAATTTATTTATTTTAGCACCACAATAAATCCAGATTTTCTGGCAGAGCGACAAACAATGAAATCTTCGAGTTATATCTCAAATCTACAAGTTTCCCTGTAAACACTTTCAACTTAATTTAGTATGTATAGAATAATAAAAAAAATGAAATGGGTTAACTTTAAATTCGTGACCAAGCCAACTGCGCTTACTAGTCCAAATTCAAAGGTCATTTATTCAAACTAGGCTGAGAATCAGCACTTTTCGAACGTCAAAATTACATAAGACAGTCCCCCAAAAACGCCCACCCTTCGTCCGACAAGGGAACGGTTTCATTTCCAGTTTTGGTGGAGAGAACTTTGCTTAGGACTAAAGTATAGTATTACTGAAGAAGTAGTGCTTTACCTGCAACTTGCGCCTCGATGGAGTCAAGCCGTGCGTCGATTAGCGCTTGGCAACGTTGCAGGTGCTTCAACAGTTGTCGGCGACACGCCGCGTTCTCTATAGGCGCCTCGGGCTGCGGGGCTAAGATAACGGCACGCTGGGCTTCTTGCTCTGGAATGAATATGAATGAATATTAATTATGGGCTAATTGTTAGTATCGAACACACACACTTAATAGCACTCATTCTAAAAAGAGGATCACTTTGATAGAGGTGAATAATGACACCAATCTAAGGAGCTTTTCTTTTTTCTTATCTTCTACAATCAGTCCCTGCTATGAACAGGTTGGTAGTGCATAGTAGTTTCTCCAACGAGATTACCCTCTTTATATTTTACTAGCTTTTGCCCGCGGCTTCGCCCGCGTGGATGTCGGAAAATATCCCACGGGTACGTACTACTGGGATTAGTAAAGTTAGATACCTAATATCCGAGGAAAAGTCATCGATTCCTACCGCTGCGCCCGCGTTGTCACCATAATTATTTTGTCACGCGTAATTTTGAATCTGTGATATCTTTTAAAGTATTAATTTTAATGATATGATGTCAAGTCATATTTTAATCTAAATTAAATACCCAATTTAAATAACATATTTTATTGGATAAGGATAAATAAAATACCGGTCAAAATAGCTTCGGAAATAACAATGAAATTTTTATCCAATTCTGAAAGATAAAAATGGTTACTGTAGGTCATCCTAATACTATCGCGGACTTTATTTTTGAACTTTTTAAGATATACAATTCTGTAAAACATACACGCCAGTAAAGCTCCCAGTTGGCATGATTTTTTTCCGACATCTTCGACATTAATCGTCATATTTCAGCCAATTTACACAAAACCTTCCCCGTGAATCACTCTTATCTAATTGAAAAAACCGCATCAAAATCCGTTGCGTAGTTTTAAAGATCTAAGCATACATAGGGACAGACAGCGGGAAGCGACTTTGTATTATACTATGTATAGATATAGATGACTGCATGTGCTAGTTGGCATTGGCAATCCAAGGAGCTAAATATATAATAGTACCCTAAAAATATTCAAGCAATATAACCATGGCTCATAATGGCTGCCACTGTAACGAAATGTCTAACATTTTTACTACAGTTTTAGGGCTTTAGCTATTATTTTGTTGACCACAGGCTGTTACGAGAAAAAAATATAAGTAGCGCCATACCTTGCACAGA
Source organism: Agrochola lota (assembly GCA_947364205.1). Classification (NCBI taxonomy): domain Eukaryota; kingdom Metazoa; phylum Arthropoda; class Insecta; order Lepidoptera; family Noctuidae; genus Agrochola; species Agrochola lota. The sequence continues at coordinate 16,629,320 of OX376221.1, read as the reverse complement.
TTTGGCAAGTCGTTCCAACTCCGAGGTGCTGATAGGTAGGTCTAACGACCCGCCGCCCGGACTTGATAGCAGACCAGTCAGTAGAGCGTGAGAACCGAGCGGGCCGTCTCTTTGTGTGTACCTGAGGAGAGCAGAAACATTGTAACGTGAAAAATTAATGCATTATATTTAAACATACTAAATTGTAAGAGGAGTCCATCTATGAGAGTAGTCCAAGTAAAGTATTTGATAGACTGCTTATTCTTAGGTATTTTACGTTCACTTTTTGATAACCTATGAAAGAAAGAAAAATATTTTATTTGGGACACGCACAGGAAATACAAACAGTAATAAAAACTAAAAAGTAGCATCTAAAACTAGATAACAACATTTTTCGAGAAACAAAAGAAAAATGACGACCTGTGCGAAGCCAAAAAGGCTCCTATCTCAGCAATACTCAGCATATATGCTGCGATATTTAAAAAAATGTATACCGCAGCGCTGGTGTTCTGATAGGGCCCGCTGCGACCTATCGACAGTTCATGGTTCCAGAAAACGACAGATATTATTTCTATGTAGCTTTCATCAGAGAACCATATGCCGACTGAATGTTGCGAAGGTGCAGGCCTGCAGCGCTGACATAACAATTAAAGAAGAAAAAAAATGGTATCTTCCTAAGCCGTTCAAATCAATTAGAAAGCCGGGCGAAATTACCCGCTTAGTATTTAACGCCCTGCATTCGTCTTAATACCGTTCAAATCCATCGAATTTTATGACATTACAACCACGACTGCAAATCACTTTAATCAACTTGGGCGACAAACATACTTCTCATGTTCCTGTTCATCAAAGGTCGGGGCGCTTATGTCCAGCGGTAAGTCCTTCACGTCGTCCGGCCGCAGCGGCTGGTTCTCCTTATTCATGCTGTTGATCATGATGTTCAGGTCCGAGTAGTCCGAGTTCAACTTCTCCTGTGTGTACTGGATCTCCACCTGTTCCCAGTCTTTGGCCCAGAGGTAAAGTTTTGGATGGTCTTTCTTGCTGTGGGAGTTTGAAAGAAAATATTATAAAATGTGGTCCGAGTTACTGTTTTGAATCTATGGTTCTAAAATGGTATTATTGGCCAATGAGTATTTATTTGTAAATGCAAATAAGTAAGGGGCTATTTTAATATCTAAATAATATGAAATAACCTTGTACTAGTCAGTATTCCGCAAAAAATTATGGATAATAAAAGATATTTCTTGTGAAATTGAGTCTCATTGTAGAGAAAATATAAAAATAATATGTACTAAAATACAATATATATTAAAAAAACTAACGGCCCTTTTCAGCACGTCCGAACGAATATCCACTATTCACTAAATCAACGTTGAATTTGTATAAAACTTCTACGAAGTAACATCACAGAAAGTTATTCCGAGGGGGTGAAAGAAGCCCTCACTAACATAACCAAATACTTGGATACTCACGTAGCCACATAGTACTTGACCCTCAGCGCATGGAGAGCATCCTCGATCCTCAGCAGATTGCCGGCGACTTCGTGCGAGCGTCGTAACGTCTCGCACGACTTGCCGGCCGGCAGCAGACCCTCGTACATGCGGTCCTGGTCGTGCAGGAACCGCTGCGACCGGCGACCGCGGCGAGGGTTAAGGCAGATGCTGCATGTGTATTTTTCTGGCACCTTGATAGTATGAGATTATTGATATGAGTAATTTGTAACTGAATAGAAACGTGTAAGGCGCAGGACCAGTACTATACATTGCGAAACTTTTAGGAAAGCAGAGCCACGAACTCTCTTGTAGAAAGCAACTGGGCTATGAGACTTATTTCACATAAAATGTTTTGCTCAGAACAATTTGCCGTGTTTACAAAGCCTGTCGTAGCACAGATGAATACAGATGGGACACTCAGCAGTTTAGGTATGAAGCTACAAGTACGCGGCGAGCCCGTCTTGCTGGGCCAATTCAGCGAGTGTTACGTAGTCAGAAGGTCTAAGAGTTACGCGATAGAAAGGGAGGCAACTTCTAGGTGAATATTAATGCAGGTAATTAGCGCTGTGCGACCTGAATTGCACTTTATTGTGTTGTAGCACGAGTCGCTTTTTATTAAAATGATTTTGCGGAGTGTATCTGTATTCATCTGTGGTTGAAGTTCAATCAATGTTTAGCTCTTATCTCGGACTAAGTTTTAAGAAGCGTTTTTCTTCGTGCACAGCTTTAGCATTCCTGGATTTTACCCAGATTATTAAAGCCATTACTTTCACTGTTGTATTGCAACTCACGTCACACTCCCTCTGTATGTTGTGGCACATGGCGTGTTGCCAGCACAGGCACAGTTCACACTGCACCATGAGCCCGTCCTCCTCGCGGAACCCGCAGTGACAGTTGATGATCTCTTCGCGTTTCATGTGCACTATCTTTATTCTCTCTCCGTCTGTAAACAAGGACACTCGATTAGTTTCAAGTTTCATACAAGGTCAAATTAAACTAATTGACGAAGTTCCACAGAAGCGACGCATTTTCTTTTCTGTTCAGTGTAATGGCATTTTTGCTCAGTGTAATGGCATTTTTGCTCAGTGTAATGGCATTTTTGCTCAGTGTAATGGCATTTTTGCTCAGTGTAATGGCATTTTTGCTCAGTGTAATGGCATTTTTGCTCAGTGTAATAGCATTTTTGCTCAGTGTAATCTGGCATTAAAACAATACAAAGAACTAGCGACTCGATACGTTTACGTTTTTACTCCAAAAAAAACAACGAAAAAACTTAATATAATAAAAAATATTTAATGTTTGATGGAGTCAATCAAACATTAAGTATTTTTTATTATATTAAGTTTTCTATGAATTAAATTCTCGTAAATTATGGTTTAAACCATTGTAGTTTATATGAACTAAGCGGTCACATAAACAGACACGAAAAGCTAGTTTATTTTATTTATAGACATGTAATAATAATAAAACTTACTCTCAGTAAACATATACATATTAGCATCCTTATTCTCCTCATTGGACTCGGAAGACACAGGCGCCACTTTACAATCGACCTTCGAGTCTGGTGTTCCAGACCTGGGGAAACTGGACCTGGTTTCAAAGTCCGAGTTCGCCCCAAACCAGTCCTCTTCTTCACTGGCAGGCCTCTTAGCAGCCAATACGAAGTTCTTACGACGCTTATCGCCTTTACGCTTCTTCTCAAACATAGGCTTGGTCACAGTATGCGTTGATATCGCACTTTCAAAGTCCAACGGTATTTCTAAAGCTGGTATTTCTATGACAGGTTCTATAGGTTCTCTGTCTTCCACATCAATCTCTTCGTTCATAGGGTCTGGTATGACCTGCTCTAGTTCTAGTCTTCGAACGGGTAGTAATACTCTTGGTCGCTTCACAGGCTTGTTGATAAGAGCCTGGCGAAGTTTGGGCGAGTCCTGACTCCTGGGCACAGATATGCTATCGCCATCTTTGACTGGCGTAACGGGTGTTGTATCCACATGTAATTCAGTTAGAATGTCTCGTACTTCTGGTTTGGGTTCCTCACGTTTCGGTGGTCGCGGTATCTTCACTTTAATGATCTTGTGGTCGTCTTTAGAGCGAGGGGTTTCCCCCCCCACTGGCCTGGTTCTTGCATACGCTAAGTCTAACACTTTAGGAGTCGCTCCCATCATCTTTCTGAGTTCTTTGTGATAGTGTTTGATATGCATCTGTAGTAAAGTGTTGTTTCTGAAGTTTTTGATGCAACCCTCAGCCGGACAACGAAGAAGGTTCTCGATTATTTGCACTTTCAGTGAGCCCACGTATACTGGAAAGGTAGTCATCAGGTTAAAAATATCATCAAGCTATTAAAAAAGAAAGTTTTATGTCTAGATACGTACCATATCCATCTTCCAATGGCGGCGCGTCGAGGTAAGTTTCACCAGGAATACTGTCACTGACGCTTAAACCACCTGGAGATGGCACAGAGTCTTCTGAGGGTACGTACTGTAGTGAAAAATTAAACATTAGTGTATGTTACATACATATTTTCACACACATCATATTTTTAGTCATGCTTTGACTGAAATCTAGAGATTAATCACGATCTTCATAATCCTACTGGTTTTTCTTTCACGCAGTAAAAAGAATGTGGGAATGAATGCAGAAGTAATAGAGAGAACAGAACGTAAGTAAAGGACTGAGTGAGTGAGTAAGAGAACGAGGAAGTCTGGAAGAAGAATACACGCAGACGGGAACAATGATTTTAATTTATAATAATATGTATAGAAGCCGACACTTACATCTTTCGGCATCTTCACCTTAAGAGTTAACCTAGGCCTCCTCTGCTTGTCTTTACTATCTCTGTCTCTCTTCTTCTTAAGACTAAGCTTTCTTCGCTTGACGAGCGGCGAGGTGCTGCTGAGCGTGCCGGGCGGCAGGGTGGCGGCGCCCGGGGCTCCGTCTGGCGTGTGCGAGATCCAGCCAAGGCGCCGCGCCATCTTTAGGTGCACGCCGAAGTCTGTGAGCGCGTGTTCGTACCCTTGCTCCATAAGTTCTGGCTTGTTCTCTATGTATAGACGCATTTCGTTCTTCGTGTGGAATCTGCGGTTGTCGGGGCTAAAATTTACAAAAATATCGGTTAAGAACATCTTCATACTCAGTGTGGACCGGAAAAATTAACGTATCCTGTGGGATAGACAACAGGAGCAAAGCCGAAATTAAAAGCTAGTAAATAAATAAAAAGAGATATTTGTATAAGGTTTTCAAGGTAACGTACCTGACTAACACAACGTCCCATTTGCCTGCAGAATGGCCGAAGCTCCTACGAACCATGTGCTTGGTCCAACCCTCTGGTAATCTTTTGTCTTCGACCTAGAATACAAAAAGACATGTGTTTATGCTCTGATTTTACTTCAAGACGATGTAAATGTTAGAAAAGCAAGAGTGGCATTTTTTCAAAAACGGGGCGGCACGTATTTCGTTAAAATACATGCCAAACATTTCTGTAATTTTGTATTGTGGCGGCATCTACATCGCCACATGCGAAGTACGCATCAAAGACCTGACGTCACACAAATCCTGCATAGCGCAATTAGATTTTACCACGCGATCGACATATATACAAGGTCCCGACTTCAACCATTGGGCAGTTGCCCACCAGACACGACACCCGTCTGGTCGGAGGATCCTCCCTTTTCAATAGAGGATGAGTGAACTTTACACCCTGTTCGTCATACCTCTAAAGTATCATAGAAATCTCGAATAAAATGACAAGTATCAGACAAGTCTGACCTCTTATTTCCAACAAACATTAAACGTGCAAAGTTAAAGAATTATGTATTTTCATTTATATGTACTTAACTATAAATTATAATGATAGATTTAAGGGGTTATGATAAATATATAAAAATAAATAAATAAATTCACGAATACTGTACATACGACATAAGAAGTCTCACTGCTTACCTGCACACTTCTCCTAGGTAGCGGCGCCTGCGCACCTGGCTCCCCCCTGGGCTCGCTCTCGATCTCACTCACCGCCCCCACCGGCTGGCCATTCACCCAGTGGCAGCACCACTCGCCCGGCATCAGGAATGACTCCGGCATCGCCGCACCTTTCCCCAAATCCTGCCCCTTCTGCATCTGCTGCCGCATCTCATCCATTTGTTTCTTCATCATCTCCAGCTCACTCTTCACCTTCTCCACTTGTTTCTTCACTTTCTTCTCCCGTAACATTCTCAATTTCTTACCCTTCTTTATCTTTGATAATTTCTTACTCTTATCTTTTGGTGCAGTCACCTCTTCTGACTCTTGTTTAACTTCTACTTTTGGTTCTGGTTTTATTTCTGGAGATGTCAGGATTTCTTTTTTCGGTTCTAGCTTCGGTGAGCCCATCTTTACAACGTTGTTCAAACCGTCCTCTAGTTTGTTGATGACCTCTTTGATTCGGTCAATAACTTCCTCGTGTCCGACGTCGTCTAGTTTCTCGAATTGTTGGAGTTTCACTTCCTCATCGAGTACCTAATTATAAGATAGACAGTATAACTGTATAGGTACAAAAAACTATTTACCAAAACCAAAAGTTTGAAAGTGTCTATCGACAATGTGCGGCAGCCGCGCAAGCCGTTACCAGAAGCCAGCTTTAAAAGGTATGGACAGTTTTATACGAGAAAAAACAACAAGATACGTCATGGAATTATTAGAAACAAAAACTTAACTTACCGGGTCTAGTTCACCTTTCAGGTCTTCCAACTGAATAAGGTCTTCAATATCAATTGTGGTGGGCTCTGCAGGCAAAGTCACTTCTTCATTCGTCAAGTCAGCGGTTCCTTGTTCTACTTCCTCCCTAGTGCCCTCCAGGACTGGTTCCGGATTCTCATTTTGCATCAATTCCTTCTTAACTTCCAGGAGTACTGGTTCCTTCTCCTCTTGGCTTACAGTACCAATGATGGAAGCTACGGCATCTACGGCTAAGATTTATATTAGAAAATAACTAAAACTGTGTAACTGCAGAATTAATACAAGCCTAGAACTAAATAGCACTCACCAGGTAGTTCAGTCTTTATCTCAGTCTTCACTTCACTGTCAAGCTTCAATTTGACCACCTTCTCTCTTCTCTTCTTCAGAATCCTTGGTTTCCTTTCGACTGTCTTCTGCGACTTTTCCTTCTGAATCTTCTCCTTACGCGACTTTTTCTGTCCTATATTGAATATTTCTTTTATGTTAAGTTTACGTTTCATTTCGCGGCGTTCACTTTTTGATCCTAAGTAGTCTCTTGTGGGATCGAAGAGATGTGTGTGGAAGGCAGGGGTAGGGAACTGTGTGTTTGTTTGTGGGGTGGTGTTGCTAGGCCCCGCGCCGTACGTGAGGGGGGCCGACGTCGCGTCAACTTCGCCGGACTTCGAGCGCAGTTTGTGGAGCCTACTCGTGTTACACGTCCAATGGCAACCATCGTCGAATACTATCTCGTAATTGCCTGTCAAAAAAAAATTTAAAGAAAAAGTTAAAAACCAAGAAAAATATGTATTTGTACCTACTCTGTATTTTTTTTTTTTACGATAACTCATAAGAATTGATCAAAGATTTTAGAATTAATTTTAATTGGCTTTTAGAAACCAGTTTCATTTTTATTTATCATATTTTCTCATGACTTTTTCAATCATTGAGTATAAAAAAATTACCTACTAAATAAAACGTGTAAAACACGTACTACAATACAAATGCATTTTATTTATAATAAATGGATACTCACCATCCACCAAATCTCTAAGAATAGTCGCTATAAAGCGTCGATTATCGCGCCACCTCGCAAGGCATCGCTCGCCCACCGCGTAGCTCAGCCTACTTTTCTCTTCAACCTTTACATCTTTAGGTTCCCCTTTCAAATTGGCTATCGGTATAGTATCAGTAAGGCTTTCCTCGGAACTAGGGCCGGGTTTCACCGTGGTTGTATTTGTGACACTACTGGCAGCGGATGAACTGACCGGTCGTAAGCGTGGACTGCTCACGCTTATCCATTCGTCATGTCTGCAATTGTTTTTGTTATGTTTAGTGGTAGCCATCTTTAATTTCACTATTTTGGAGGGTGCAATAAGAGAGGCTACAACTTATCACATTCAATATGAAAAATTATGATTGGGTTGAAAAGCTGAAATACTGGATCAATGCAAATCAGCCTTTATATATTCCGTACGACAAATACTTTACCACAACAATAAGAATATTCTCAGATAAAAGCTGCGAAACGACGAAAATCAGCAAACTGGGCAAAGTAAAATGTAAAAAAAAAAATATCTAGCTTAGTTACAATGAAAAAAAAAAACAATATACCTGCGTCCTTCACGCAATGTTTTATTACGTGTATTATACGAGAAAGACATTTCAATTACGAAAAAATAATTATTGAATTCACAACCCAAAAAATAAGCAATCATAGAATAATTACACTTTTGTTTTAATTTTTTTTGTATTTTTTTTTTCTACGTGGCCAGCATGTACTGAGTTTTCAAAAAAAAAATATATTTAGTGCATTGCATACTTCTTTTTGTAAATATTTTCATTGTATCGAGGTTATCGCACTACGTAAAACATTACGGCCGTTTTGAAAACAAGAGTTAGCAAAGCTGTGTGATATCTTTAATATATAATTTGACTTGCATGTTTGATGTAGATGCGTAAGGTGCGGACAGGTGCTCCCGCACCGGAGCATTTGCATTACCTCGGTTGTCCTCATTCACTGATGTAATGCTCGAATGTGAACTGTTACATTACAAGTGAATGCTCTCGGTGAGGGTGCACCTTAATGCTGTGTTAGGCTGCAGGATGACCTATACTGCTGACGCCATGTTATTCAAGATTCAGTCGATTATCAATATCGTACTCACCTTTTTATATCGACATAATGTACGAGCACTTCCATATCTTCATAGTCAACTTCTATAATCTCGGCAGGATGCCATTCATCTCCAAAGTCCCTAACCTCGACTTTAGAACCAATGGAGAGTGCCATACTGCTGTTACCTATAATGGATAAGGAGGATTTTTGAATATGATGTATCATCAATTCATCACAAATGTTAGGCTCTAGGAAATAAATATGAAATGGGGATAAAAACTGCCACTTGCGCACTTCAGATGTCGCTACTATCCAGTGTCCAAGAATTTGACAGCTAGTTGTCACTATTCATAAATTTTTGTAAACAAGCGAGTAGCAAGTTGCTACTCGCTTGTTTACAAAAATTTAAATAAAAGAAGTTGCTACTAGCAACTTCTTTTACGCATATGTAATACTCGTATGCCCGATGCGCAGCTGTTGACTCCAAAAATACCCATGTATTTACCAAAGATGTTAACAGACGAAAATATAGGGAGAAAGCACTCCGAAAAAAAAATTTGAATCTCGATATTTCGTCGAGTGGAGACTATGTGCTATGCTTTTTAAACCTGAAGACTTTTATGGGAGAAATTCGTATTCAGGTGAAGTTAGTCTATTTTCATTATCTACAGGCAGTTGTGGTACATTATTATGTAAATGTTAGTAAAGGTGTGTGTGTTTATGAGTAAGTATATTAGATCAGTGCTCTGAAGTTTTTCAGTCAGAAAGATCATCCTAGAGTTGGGTTTCAACTCCGATCAGGTTATTCCTGTTGTAAGCCTCTAGTCTTCAACAAAAAAAGAACTTAAAGTCAACAAACACAAACGAACCTGTAAATTATAAAATGTTCATATTTTATTTACTGTTCCACTACAGCTGCTTTTTGTAAGTGGTAGATGCTCCCCTTTTCTTTAGATCGTCTTTTAACAGTGCTACACTCGCAGAGGCATAGATATTTATCTAGTTTTCGTTTAATTTGTGATTGACACAAAAATAAACATAAACAAAACAATGGTGGTTTGTGGACGAGGAACAGTGCTGCCATCTATGACGAGCTTTCAGTTTTTAACCCCATTGATTGTGGCATGCAGTTCCAACCATTTGTTTTTATCTTTTTACCTTAAGATTGGAATGTCTGTAATTTTATTTACATGAATATTGCAGACCTGTGAAAAGATGCTACTTAATTTTTCTTACCTTTGTCCACATGGCTAAAAATCTCCTTACTTGCGACATCTTTCTTCCTAGCAATCTCTAGCTCAGACTCATTGAGTATCATATCCATCACACTGCTGGCCACACATAGTGTCTCTTCCTGACTTGGCTTATTAACATCTGCAGCATTATTTTTCTCACTAGTCAGAATATCTGCTTCTCTCTGGTCCTGTATCTCTTTCTCTTGTGCTTCAATAAATTTCTTTATAGCATCCACATTCTCAACCTCGCAATCTTTGCTAAAACCTTCCACTGGGGCAATTATGTCTTCCATTTCTTCGTCAGTGTCAGAATCCCATGGAAATATTGATGGAATCGCATCTGCAATCAACTGTATTATCAGTAAATAAAAATCTAATATCTTTAACATGCAATGATTATGCAGTAGTTTCTACAAGTGCATCCTAGAAGAATAATGAATGAATGTAAATAACATTTTAAATTTTCATACTTCAATATTTTTAAAGTCTACTGACAGCAATAACAAAAAAGTATGACAGAAAATCAAAAAGATCCAATATAAAGCAACTTTTTCTAAACTAAAAATAAGTTTTACATTCAAATGTTGCAGAATGTTAGCAAGTTTACTTTATTAGCCAATACAATGAAATAGACAGAAGACATTGAGGCACAGCTACTAGTACTCTTTAAAATTAGCAACCGAAACTACGGTACCATTCAATACAGAAAATAAGAAATAACATCTAAGTGGCTACATACAAAAAGAATACAAATCATAATCAACTTAAACCATTAATAATAACAATAACCCAACAAGCAATATGGACATTCTACTAAATACCTGTTCTCAATTTGTATTTAGAGTCCTTGAAACTTTGAAAATCATTTTTACAGAAATGCCGCGAGCACACAAACTTGGGCAACTCTGTGTCTGTGTGTTTGTTATGTGTTACGGTTATCCAAATGTCACGTAATACAACATTTTTTGGAAACTTGTGGTATGTTACACCTTTATCCTCCTTTCTTGTAGAACATGACTTACAGTTGTCAATGCAACATTTTTTTACAGCCATCCTAATGTTAATATATGTTGTATTAACAAAGGTGAAAGACAATAGAAAAGTGACAGTAAATAGAGAGACTATTGTATGAAAGTGTTTTTGTTTAAGTTTGGTATGTGCAAGTTATAACTGAAGTCTGTAACACTAAGCATCATTTCCAACTATTGTACTTCCATCAGTAACGTACCTCATGCATTCAAAACACACTTCTCAAGTTTATTTTAAAACAAACATTTAATATTACTTTTGTAAAAGATTCCTACATTACGGTGTCATTAGTTACGTTACATTACAGTACAGTGTTGAACATCCTTTACAAATTAAAACTGTTCTTTATGAGTGTTCATGGAGCAAATTTACATTGTTATTTGTGGCATAAGCATAGTGAGACGTGAGCTTTAGTTTTACTCTTTTACATAGTATGAAAACAATCATCATTTCATAGTCAATAATCATTTCAAATAAGACCAGTCTAGTAATATTGCAAAATGTAAAACTTAAGAAGATTACCAAATTTAGAAATTTAGAATAACCTTAGTACAACTTAAACCTATGCTTGATTGATCCGTAAAGTTGGCAAGAATGAAAAGTTTAATCCTGGATCACATGAGACTATTCCTAGATAGTGCGTCTCAATACCCAAGGACTCAAGGTAACGCATCGCAGACCCATCAAGTCCAAGCAAGCTGACAGAAATACACTAAATATTCATTTCTTTAATTGACAAAAATAATAAACATAGGATATGAACTCCACGCGGTGAAAGCAGCTAGAGATGAAATCAAATGTTAGTAATCTATTTTTCATAATTGCTTATTTGTTATGACGGACAATGATATTAGTAAACACAATCGAAATTATTTTCTTATAGAAATCAGAGTATACAAACCTGATAGTCACAGTTAATATTGGTATAAATCAACACAGTATAATTATTTGCAAGTTTGTACGTAAATCTCTGTAATCTTCAACGAAACGGAATTTATTAATAAAAACACATTTAGGTTAGGATGTACTCAACAAAAAAATATTGATTGTCAAGCAACCAAAGAGAAGCAGAACATAAGTTTTTTTTAATGGGAAATAGTGTTGCTATCCCCGGAGGAAAAAGGAAAATGTGAGGAGTTTGGAGTATGAATGTGGATGGCTTGATTATGGGAAGACCAAAGAAACGATGATAGATGGACTGTGTGGCAGGTGAATGGCTAAAAATAAAATGTATCCTATATACTTAAGATACATTTTATATTATTTAATAGATTGATATTTTTTATTTACTCAAATAAATTCTGTTATGGAGACTTTGATTTTTAATAATTTAATCAATTTCTCTAACTTCACATTGAATATTTATAAACAAGTTATGCCAATTTTTTATTGGATTGATACTGTCATTGATAGTATCAATTTACATTATATAAAGTGACATGCTCTGTGATGATATCTACATCTAACACTTTTTTGTCTACTAGTCTATTCTATTCTATTTTTCCTTATGGCAATGGTGCCTTTGAACCATTATAAAATCGATAACTCGCAACACTAAAAAACCAAATTAATTTTGCAGTCTTCACCGCTTCTAACATAGCATCATTGCTATGTGCGAAAGAGACATAGTATAGTATTTATTTTAAATGTGACAAGGACAACATGCATTTTAGAGTCGCAAGAAGTAGTTATCCAACGATAAAATGTAACTTTGGCCTCAAATTGGGACTGACGTTTGACCTTTATTTATTTTGACGTTTATCATATTCAACAATGAGTGTACGTGAAACTGTTTTGTAAGGAGAAAGCTTAGCAAATCGTATCAACAATTATTATTGAAAGTGCGGATTTACTTTGAGTAAGATGGATTTAGCAAAGTCTCTGTTTAGTTCGCGCGATCATGTGGGTTATGTGGGTCGTGAGGACCATGAACGTAAAATAAGTGCTGCATTAGCTGATGATGACCCTGAAGATATGATAGATGCGATACGAGGATTGAATATCGCTGATGAGCTTCTGCCGGCACCTGGTGGACCATTCTCAGCACTTACGGCTAGTATGGTACCTCAAGACATAATGGCTAAACTGGCACAACCAGAATCTGAAGGTCACGGTGGTGGACTCCCGGATTACAGATTTGACGAGTTTGGATTTTGTGTTGAAGAAGAAGATGGACCAGAACAGAGTTCGAATAAATTATTAGCAGATGCGTTTGTAGAAGATGACCAACATCGTCTGCAGTGGGAATTTTACAGCAAAGAAATAAACTTTTCTGAAGGAGAAGGAAAACTGGAAAAAACTGATAAACTGCAAAAAATGGTGAAAGATGGCGTGCCGCACTCGCTTCGCCCTCAGGTTTGGATGCATTTATGTGGTGCAAACAAAAAAAGAGCTTCTACCGAAATAACATACCATGAGATTGTACGAGCGTCAAGTGACGATGGATTGGTAACAAGTAAACAAATTGAAAAGGATTTGGTGCAAATATTACCTAATAATGTTTGTTTCTCACACCCAACTAGCACTGGTGTACCAAGATTGCGTAGAATACTGAGGGCACTAGCATGGCTTTACCCTGATATTGGATACTGTCAGGGAACAGGAATGATTGCGGCATCTCTACTGCTGTTAATGGAAGAAGAAGATGCATTTTGGATAATGTGCACAACAGTTGAAGACTTGCTACCAGCATCTTATTACTCTTCTACTTTAATAGGAATCCAAGCAGACCAAAAAGTTTTAAGAAGCCTGATTTCAACTTACTTGCCGGGTATTGATCAGGTTTTAAATGCCCATGACATTGAGCTCTCTCTGATAACAATGCATTGGTTTTTGACTCTATATGCCAATGTTGTGCACATGAAAATCTTACTCAGAATTTGGGATTTGTTCTTTTTGGATGGGTCTTTAGTACTGTTTAAGGTAACTTTGGCTATGCTTAAAATTAGAGAGAACAGATTTACGGAAATATCAAATTCCGCACAAATTTTTAATGCACTATCTGACATTCCTGGTGAAATTGACGATGTTGAGCTTCTGATTAAAACAATTGACGAAGTTTGCGGAGACACTTTAAGTCCCACATTGATCGATACTCATAGAAGAAGACATCTAGCATATCTGATGGCTGATCAGGGAGCTCTAGTAGGTAATCCTAGTGCCGTACCTAACTTACCTAAGCAGCAGCTTCAGAGACGCCAGATTAAGAAAAGCAAGTCAGTAATACAAACAATACTTTTCGGAGAAGATAGTAACAATGAAGATGCTGTTTCGAAGAATGTAAAGCAGACAGAAATTTTAGTTGATCTCAGAGAAGCAATTTTGCAAGTTGCTCGTCACTTCTTAGCCCTTGAACCACAACTAGCTTCCGAGGTTCAATTGACAGCAGACTACACAATGCAAAGTCATGCAGCCGATCGAGAAAGATACGTCAATGTGTCAAGAAGTAAAAGGAGACGAGCCAAAGCACTCCTAGATTTTGAAAGAAGAGATGGAGATGAACTAGGTTTTAGAAAAAATGACGTTATTGAAGTGATCAGCTCAAGAGATGAACATTGTTGGATTGGCGAGTTGAATGGTCTAAGAGGTTGGTTTCCAGCAAGATTTGTTAAGCTGCTGGACGAAAAAGGCGTTAAGTATAGCAGGGCTGGAGATGACTCTGTAACAGAAAAAGCAGCACATCTAGTCAGAGGAGTTTTAGCTCCAGCTTTCAAAAGAGTACTCCTACATGGTATAAAACGTCCTAGTTTCTTGGATGGCCCATGCCACCCGTGGCTTTTTATAGAAGAAGCATCATCGCGAGAAGTTGAAAAAGATTTTAATTCTGTCTATAGCCGTTTGGTATTGTGCAAAACCTATCGTTTGGATGAAGATGGTAAAGTTCTGACGCCAGAAGAATTACTATACAGATGTGTCCAAGCTATCAACTTGTCGCACGATAACGCTCATGCCCAAATGGACGTGAAATTACGTACATTGATTTGTATGGGCTTAAATGAAGAAGCTTTGCATTTATGGCTTGAAGTATTATGCTCTTGCGTAGATGTTGTTCAAAAATGGTACCACCCCTGGTCATTTATTAATTCTCCAGGATGGGTACAAATTAAATGTGAATTAAGAATTCTCTCACAATTCGGGTTCAATTTAAATCCAGATTGGGAACTTCCATTAAAAAAGGACACGCAAAATCAGCCCTTAAAAGAAGGAGTGAGAGACATGCTCGTAAAACATCATTTATTTTCATGGGACTTGTAATTATTTATTTAGAGTTATGCGTAGTTATAATGCTTAAATGTTATTTCTATTAATGCTACCAAATTATAAAATATGTAAATACATAATAAAATTGTACCTGTGCACTGTTTGCCTATTCTATCAATTTTACAATCTTGACGCTTATTTCAAAGCTAAATAAAATATTTGTATCTACAGTTTTGCGTTAAAAATTTCATAATCACCTATTTATCCTATCCTTTATTTATTAGTTAATCATATAATTCTTTTTCAATTGTATCAATCCTCCATAATGCTTTACTATCAATCGTAGAATAATAAAATTATACGCAAGAATAAGTTTTTCTCCCGAAGGGTCAGACTCCAGAAGGGTTAAGTTTTTATTAACGGGTAACACTGATTAATTGCGTTCCAAAAACCCATTCGACAATAAACTATATCAATCCTCCATTTATTGTGAACAACAACAATTTTGTTCACGATGTCTCTCTCACTCATATCAATGAGCTACTGCTTTGGCCAAAGCGAGATGAACGATGTATGATAATTTGATGCATGCTTTATATATAAAAGTTAGCCAGAGACTAGTCCTTGTCAAGCGTTTGACAGATACAAAGCCTTTGACAAGTCTCTACCTTTCTGTTTCTCTTCCAAATCAAGAAGTCAAACGTGCTTGTTCTCTGAGAGCTAAGGCCTGTTGGCGACTTGCACGTCTTATAATTAAAAATGGCATCAAAGGCTGAATTAGCTTGCGTTTACTCCGCTCTCATCCTTGTTGATGATGACGTTGCCGTTACTGTGAGTATTTACATGTTTTTCATAATTTTTGTTTTAGGTTAGGGTCTCGTCATGAGATTATCCACTTTCATCGTGTCTGTTTCTATGTAAACATGGCATGAAACAATTTGGAACGTTGATTTATATGTTAAAGTATCTGTAAACGCTCATATTTTACCCTTAGCAGTGGTAATAGTCATGGCGCGAATTCCCATATTGATGTTGTTTTTGTTTTGTAGGGTGAGAAGATTTCCACCATCCTGAAGGCAGCCAACGTTGATGTTGAGCCATACTGGCCGGGTCTATTCGCGAAGGCGCTGGAAGGCATCAACGTGCGTGACCTGATCACAAACATCGGATCCGGCGTGGGAGCTGCGCCGTCCGCCGGCGCTGCGCCCGCTGCCGCCGCCGCAGCACCCGCTGCTGAGGCCAAGGAGGAGAAGAAGGAGGAAGAACCTGAGGAGTCCGACGACGACATGGGCTTCGGTAAGAATCAAACTGAATTATGAATAGTTATTGTGAATATTCCCCCTAATACCAAATTACACATGCCTCAACATGGCATTATTTACATCTGTTTTGCTGTAAATTAAATCCCAAATTCCAATGATGATTGATTTATCATGTATTAGCTTCAGAATCTAATGATAGAAGAAAATTTCTCTGAGATATTTCAGACACTATCAAAACTAATATGGATTTATAAAACCTATGCTAATTTCGTTTTTGTCTTGTTTCAGGTCTCTTCGACTAAAAAGCTTTATATATCGAAGCTGCGATATTCCATTGTAAGCTTTATGAAGCTTATTTAGTTGTAAGGATTAAATGACTTTATAATAAAGTTTTTTTAAACTTAAGTTTTGTTTATTGCGGTTGCCTACTGTTGACACATGTTGTTAATTTGTAACATTCCATTTCAATATTATTGTTCCATGAGGCGTGTAATGTAGGACCGAATGAACCCCTCTTAATGTCATTCTTAAAACTTGTGTAGTTGATGTACCTATATACGGAATAGCAAGTTACAGCTGTAACTTACCAGAGTGCCCAGAATATTTTTTTTTTGTTTGAGGCAATGAAGCACCTTCCTATAGTATGGTATATGAGTTTATTATAGTCACAGTTATTAACTATGATACTACTATATACCCTTTTTTTTATGGTGGGAAATCATCAAATGACCTCCCGCTCTGGGCAGAGCGAGAGGGTGTGTCAGACTTACTGACTAAAACCCACCCATGTTCCTTCCGTTGCCTGTGTGCCGGGGCCGCGATATCCCTTTCGGACAAATCCGCAACTCCAGCAGGCATTGGTCTTTCGACTCCGTCGGTTGGTGCTGACATCTTAAAGGCGCGCGTGGAACACAACGCGCCGTCGACACGGGCCTGGTCCTTATCGGACGGCGACCTGCCCATTGCTCACCGTCCGCAAGCCCGCGCCTACGGTAGCCGGAAGTCGGCTCTCGACCCCCGACGCCCGGGGCGTCTGGGGCGACTAGGGCCGCGAGGGCGTGCAGCTTGCATCTCCCTCGTGCGCTCTGCCTCCTCTGCGAAAATAACTGCTTCGCAGGAGGTGACGGCCTCCCATGCACTCTCGCTCCGAAACAGGGTCGGACGCGACAGATCGCCGCCGCCGATCACTACTATATACCCTAAAGAGTAAATAAACATGGGATTTGGAAATATGTAGGAATTTAGAATTATCCTAAACTAGCTTTTGACCGCGGCTTCGCCCGCGTGGATGTCGGGAAATATCCCACGGGTACGTACTACCGGGATTAGTTAGATCATACCTAATATCCAAGGAAAAGTCGTTGATTCCTACCGCTGCGCCCGCGTTGTCGGCAATCATAATTATTTCGTCACGCGTAATTTTGAATCTGTGATATCTTTTAAAGTATTCATTTTAATGATATGATGTCAAGGCATATTTTAATCTAAATTAAATGCCCAATTTAAATAACATATTTTATTGGATAAGGATAAATAAAATACCGGTCAAAATTGCCTCGGAAATAACAATGAAATTTTTATCAAATACTGAAAGATAAAAATGGTTACTGTAGGTCATCCTTAGAAGATAAACATAAGCTATCGCGGACTTTATGTTTGAACTTTTTAAGATATACAATTCTGTACTCTGGCTTACGCGGCGCACGTCAGTAAAGCTCCCAGTCGGCATGATTTTTTCCGACATCTTCGACAATAATCGTTGTATTTCAGCCAATTTACACAAAACCTTAATGTATTATACACAAAAACCTTCTTCTGGAATCACTTCATCTATTAAAAACAACCGCATCAAAATCCGTTGCGTAGTTTTAAAGATCTAAGCATACATAGGGACAGGTACAGCATGAAGCGACTTTGTTTTATACTATGTAAAGAAGATTATAGGAGGAAATTATATTTATTCTAAGTTAATATAATTTCACAGAGATTTTTGTTAAAATCATGAACCTAGTGACCAAGTCAAGATTTTGAATAACGTAAATAAATTAGTACTATCAATGATCTTCACTAAATACTTTTTACTTAATCGGTTTTTTCAAAAGTGGTTTGCCTACCTGAAGTCAAGATTGCCCAGCTTGAATTGAATTAAATTATTGTAGCCTACACCAGACAATTTACTTTTGGGTCTACACACTAGTGAATACTTAACCAGACACTTGACGTGAATTTCACCAATGAACTGAATGTGATCATACAAAATATGTTTAAGAGTTGTCAGTGACATTATTTTCTTTGGAATATTGACACCAACAGCTCTTGACCTCGGGTTAGATGTGCTGATTATGTTCGGCTTTATTAGTGAAATTCACACTTAGTCAATTAAAAAAGCACAACTAGCAACAACATAATTTATTTATTTTAACCTACTATACATAATCTAAGCCCACATTTCATTCTATCCCCACATAGCTCTCTGCACACCAGATAGTTTGTTGTAGTCAGCCAGGTGTCTCCACACTATACGGCTCATTCGCCATTCCTTCACTATACCTCGGGGCCTGAAAATTTAAAACAAGTCAGCCTGCAGAACTTTAAATAAGTATGAAAATGTTTGAAGGGAACTTTTAACATTAGTACTTGTATCTGGTTTAATTTAGAAGGGAGGCTGGTCCATCTTATAATCTAAGGATCATCTTGGAGGCGGGTTATGTCACAGACCGATCAAGATCGGGATAAATCCTTTTCTGATATCTTCATCAGCATCATTTGCAAGCTTCTAATATCTTAATATTTGACAAACCTTGATGTAACAACGCATCTGTTGTTAATTCTGAGTGGGATGGCATTCATCTCAAACTTGTTAATGTCTTTGTCAGCAAGTTCTCTAATCTCAACAGGTAGGATATCATTTTTCCTCATCGCATTGATCCGAGTTCTTTCAAGAAAGTTTTCCGCACTCATTCGCCGCCTTTTCACGTCTCGGATCATGTGCCAGTTTGCCCATTTGTTTCTGACTTGTTGGAACTGAAAGATGTAAACTTTTTATAAGGATTTTTTGTGAAAATTTGCATTTTACAGTAAGAATCTGCGAGATATTTGAATTACTATTCAGATTATTTATTGTAAATGATGGCGTTCAAGTGTGTTAGGAGTAACGAACCCCGAACCCAGCGACAGTTTGAGATTTCCAGACATATTTTGCAAGACCAGATATATTTAAATTCATGTCTAATTTATATTCAAAATATTTTTGTGGGCCAAAATCTTATTTTAGGTTATCTATTTTATTGACATTCAATTGACACTTGACAGATGATAAGGTGACGCCTACGCCTAGAGCCACAGACTAAGCGAACCCAACCACAGACTACGTAGAGATACTTTGTATTGGTATGACCCAACAGACAGGTGAACAGTGTGAGGGAAATCTGCAAAAGCGATGATGATTGCGGTCCCAGACCAAGCAGTAGTAGTTGTGGTATTAGCACAGACTTAAGCAACGGTTTCCTAGAAGAGTGGTGACCGCACTCATCAGCCGCTGTGTCGGCTGTCATGGAAATGATTACTGAGATTTATGAAACAAAAATTTAAATCATTAGATTTGCCCTACCGGGTCAAAATATAGGTTTAGGTGAGGTGGTTTTCTGTTTCGTTTTGACACACAATGACCCAGTGACTACACTTGTTCGTCATGGAAACTCTGTATAATGTGTGAGCTCACTCTTCTCAGTATGGTTTTTCTTGTGAGTAAGTTTTAGTACGGTGCAGTGAGGGCAAATCTAGCGATTTCAATCTTTGGGGGCGGGCTTTGTCTTAATGTCAAATACTGGTGAAGATGACAGATTTTCATGACGTCCGTTACAATAAGATGGAACCGTTTTTCTAGGAAACTATAGTAGCCTAACGTACATTACAGCCACAGCGCAACGGAATTTCATACAAAAAAAAAAAAACGGCGTTAAAAGGGTACAGAAAAGATGGAAACAAAGCGACCTATTTCTGTGTCCAATCCCACTTAATAAAACAATCTCATGCAGTCGGAGGCAGTTTCTTATATTTAACAATAAAGACCTACTCCTACTACCTCCGAATGCACGACTGCCTTTTTTTACACATTTTAATTAGGATTATTCTTTCTATCAGTTCTCATTCCAAATTACATTTGAAACATATAATCCTAACTAATATTTTAAATGCGAAAATGAGTTTGTTTGTTACGCTTGCACGCTAAAACGGCTGAAAATTTGTGAAATAGGTAGAAAAGGAAATAGGATACCTTTTATTCCGGTATTCCCTCGGGATCGAGACCTATGCTAGTGAAACCACGGGACGGAGGTAGTTTGTTTATATATGAGTAATCCCCTTTTAAAACTCTTCATTTTGATACTTCACTCGATAGGTTTAGGAGTTTTTTTAAACATGCACGTTGGCGCCAAAAATCTGCCCTTTTTATATTTTATAATTATCCCCAATGACACCCGCGCAATAGAGACAAATCTAACAACATGTCAGTCATCAAAATCGGTTCAGCCGTTTAGTAGTTACGAGGGATCAAAGAGACTGACATCCAAACGTCGCTGTTAGGTAAAAAAGAGCGTTTGCGGCCCGCCAGTAGTTTGCGCTGGTTCGTTTGTATGTACGAAATTGATGTAGGAAGATTTTGGAGATTTGCGTAGCGTTGCGGTGCGAGTGCGACCCACCCCAACCAGCCCTAGCCTTTACTCGATTTTTGTAAGTAAATCATTACTTACTGGATATTAATGGAAAATAGCCCATTGATTTCGAATTTTCGATGACATCATGCTTAGCGATAAGGTTTTTCCGTTAACGAAACGTCAACGTTGATGTACGTTCGTCAACTAGTTAAATTCGTCAGCGAATTAACGTGCACTAATGTCAACTTACAAAGTAAACCGTTAATTCATTCAACGGTTTTTATTCAACGCCGCGATGTTCAACAAGTTGAACTAGTCTCTGTGCTACATCTACTGACCTGATATAATGCTAATTTTGAAACATTTTGATAAAATTATGAAACATTTCAGTGTCAAACCAGTATGAACCGGTTTCTCTCAGGCGGTACCAGCGCGCGCCAGTCCACCAATATCGTCATACTTTTTCAAAAATCCACTGTTGCATGTGTTACTTAGAGTTCAAATTCTATGACATGACCGTCGTTCGCAATGTATGATGTCATTTTCAACGGAAGGTTTATTCATTTGGTCAGTTCGTTGCGTTCGCGTTTTCGAATTTAGTTGATTAATAAGCGAGTTAAATTCATAAACGTCGTTGACGAATTCAACTAGTTGATTCACAAACAGTTAACGTTAATACGTTGACAGGAGATCAACGGTTGATTCAACTAGTTCGTTGATTCAACGCCCATCACTAATCATGCTTGACATGACATTTGACATGTTATGACAAGTTTCTTTTGAAAAGGCGGAAGGTGGTTTCCACTTCGTTTTCGAAGTAAAACTATTTCGTTACGTTAAAGTGGAGCAGGCAAAAACATGAGTTCGAAAAGAGTGTTATCTCAACGCAAAAATATCAGTCAGAGCAAGAAATCAAAAGTATCGGACATTAGTAGTACGTATTTTCATGTTTCTCTGCGCGAAAGCGGACTTATTTTAAAACATCCACCGGAAAAGTGCGTCGCTTCTTATGAAATAATTCATACTGTTCGTAATATTAAGAAAAACTTGGAAAAACATTTTGACTATCCACGAAACTTATCTGATCTTTTCACAAATTTGGAGAATGAATGCAAAGATTTAGATGTTTTCAAACATTACTTATTTCCAAATATTGTGAGGATATCTGAAGACAGCCCTGAAGAGTTCCCGGTAAGCGACAGTGTGATAAAAATATTGCTGAGCGTTCCAGTTCTCCAAAACAAACTAACTGATTATGTGTTTGAAAAAGCTATTGATTTAGCAGCTGAATCAAAGTGCAGCCCATGGATACAAATGATACTTAAATGTTTCTCGTCTTTAGACAGTATAGTCAACACAGACAAGATGTCTACAAATCTGATAAACCTTTTAGATGTTGCATCTGAAAAAATGGTCAAATTGGAAATAATAACTGCTATTCCAGATATTATCGGAGATCAAGAGCATGACAACATCTCAGCTGAAATGAGCAGAATCCTAAGTGAAGATCATGATCTTATTCCTGCTATATTAGACTGTCTGTCTTACCTGTGTTTATCTGATGAACAATATGAGCAGTTACAGAAAAAAACACTAAATCTTCTAATGAGTCTTTCCAAATGCAATTATTTCTCAAATTTTGTTAAATTTCTGCTAATACCTGGAAGAATGAGTGACAATGCTTACCTAGAAGCAGTCCAAGGTTTGAGGAACGCTCTTGGATGGGCCACATCAGTTGCTCAAGCTCAGGAAGTAGCAACAAGCCAGGTGCTCACTGCCTCAGCTATACGAAACTCTATGGTGTCATCAAAAGTTATTGGGAATTCATGGTTAAAGGCTGTATCTTTATGTAAAGTGCACACGGATCATAAACCAATTGATTTTATTTTAATTCTAATTGCCTATTCAACATCAGAAGAAAAACAAAGACAAGTAGAAAATTTGATTAGAAAGCAAATCAAACTTAATATTCTAAAAGAAGACTTACTAGATGACGTATTTAAGAAATTCAAACCACTATTGAAGGAATATTTAAGAAATTTGATTGATCTTTCCAATTCCCTGTTGAAGACCAAAGTGGACCCAGCTGTAGAGTCATTTGCTTCTTATATGTACTCTCTTATGTTTGCAGAACTAGAGGAATGTTGTCCAACAATAGTTGCTGAACTGTTGCAGTTGGGATTGGATTCGAAACAGTGTGTTATGGGTATTTTGATTGTCTTAAACAACGTTGCATCAAAAGACATGTCCCTTTTGAAACCTCAGAGTGTTCAAATGCTTACTCTATTGGATAGAATGGATGACATGCCTCTAGATGAAGTAAGGGCTGTTATGAATTTGCTATGTGGCTTGGCCTACAGTTATGAAAACTCAGTTATTAGAGATGATCTTCATATGATCATAAGAAAAGAACTAGGGTCATCTAATCCCAGAATCAAAGTTCAAGGTATTCTAGCTGCTATTTATGCTGTCAAGTACCTGATGGTTGCAAACTCAGAAGATGATCAGACCAGAGAAATGCCAGATGATGTGAGCTATGGATCAGTTACTCATTTATCAGAAGGGGATCTTCGTGAAGCAGCTCAAATTATCGAACTAATAAGCCGGAGTACTAGACAATTTCCAGACATGATTGCATTCTTTTATGATGAATTGTCTAAAGTAATATTGCCTGCATCATTTATAAATAAAAACTTTTTGTCATGGCTCACCGATGCAGTGACTAATGACCTGCAACAAAACTTTATAGTAGATTCAATTGAAGTGGATATAATTGGTGAAATAAAGCTATCCATGCAGTATTGTCTTAATGCAGACAGTGAAATGGATGAGATTGTTGCCATTAACATTGCAGGCATGACTTTAGAATCAAAGTCTGAAGTGTATATTGGTATTTTGTCTCCACTTTTTCAACTAGTTCAGACTTTGCATTTCAAGCAGCATGAAGGAAATTTATCTAGCATAGATGCACTATTGGGATGTCCAGTTGTGATGCCTAAGTTCGACATAGACATTATTGAGGACATGGATTCAGTGGTAATACATAATATCTTGGATTGCTTAGTCCATTGCATTAATTGGTTCAGGGAATTACTAAATGCTTTTGCTACTCAAAATGATGATGACTTGAAGACAAAAACTTTAAAAAGGGTGTTGCAGATTGAGGAGTTAGAAACTTTTGTTAAAGAAATCCTTATTAAAAGCAAGATTCCTTACAAACCGCCTGTTTGTACATTCAATGTTAACAAGTACACTGGTGAACAACTTGAAAGAAAGCCTGTAAAACTACAATCTGCTAAACAAAAAGTGACAAAGAAGCCAGCACAAGATGACACGGTGTTACCTGAAACAGCACGCACTCAAGCAACGCAGAGCAATGTCTCTGTAAAAAGCAGCATTGAAATAAGTCTCAACATGCCCCTCAGACAATTAAATTTAAATTTACTCCATTTAATCAAAACTGATATGACTGAAGACAAAGAATCAGAAACTGAGCTAACAGTGAAAACTTTAACATTTCTACTAAAGTGTGTTAATAGTAATATTGAGAACATTTTAATTTCTAAAATCAAAAGGAAAACATTTCTTACTAAACAGGAGATTGCTGTGTACGATGCTACTAAAGCTGAACAATGCGCTAAGACAGTCAGTGAAGTATTACCACAACTGGTGGAGCATTTGAAATTCGTGACATTGTACATAGAAAAGTTAACAACTGAGAATACACAAGTAGACAATGAAATTTTATATACATCAGATTTGATTAATCTCCTTACATGCTTGGACTGCATCTACAACTTGTGCACCATATACTTTAAGTGGATAGGTTTTAAGAATCAACAGCATGGTGCCTTACTTAAGAGTTCACTGAGAACTTTAGCAAATCCTAATACTGCTACAGTATCATTGAAAGACTTACTGATAGCTGCTGCCCAGCACCTACAGAAACATGAAAAATATTGTTTGCAATTATCAACCGCAGTATCACTAATAGAATTCCTAAAAAGTATTCAAAACTTCTCTGATAACAGAGTCGTACTTAATATTTTAAAAACATTAGCACAAAGCTTTTTGTCGCGACAGTGGAAAACTCCGGAAGGTATATTAGAAAAGGGGTTACACTTTAATCAGAGTGTAGATCGATTGGCTTCCATTTATTTTATAAATAACGAAGTCCTAGCACTGAAAAATTTGACTTTGCAACTTACGGAAGATATAAAGTTGCTTCAAACAAGCAAAAACACTCTAAGATCGTTTAAGTGCATAACCAAGAGCAATTTCCCCATTTTATATAGAAATTTAGGAACAGCAGTTTACGAAGCAACCAAAGCTCGTTTAGAGAAAGGAATGACAAACTCAGAACATTTGGATCTGTGGAAAGACGTAGCAACAATAATGAAGAACATGTCTGAAATTGCGAAAATTCTAGAGAACAGAAATAACTTGGCAGCATTTTTCAAGAAATCCATTCCAGTCCTTAAACTATTTATGTCGCAAGGAATCCCTATTTTGGAAATTCAATTCAAAAATGAGAATCAAGAAGTTTTGGAAATTTTGAAAATTCTTCAGCAATCCACTAGATTCTTGCAGACATTATGTTGCCATTCAAGATTGAAGAAAGATACTGTACTGATGAGCAAGGTTCCACACATGAGACAGCTTCTTGAAACTTTGATTTACAAAGTGAAAGCTGTCTTAGCTGCAAATAATTGTTCGGAGGCATTTTGGATGGGTAATCTCAAAAATAAGGATATTCATGGTGAAGTAATTGCTTCTCAACAGAGCATTGAAAGCGAGGAATCCGTTGAAGATTGTGATGAGCAGTTGCCGGAAGACGAAGAAAGTGACGATACGGATGATGAAATGCTTAATCCTGATTCTAGAAGTCTCAGTGATATAGTTTGAGATAATAATATTATTTCAATATATTCTTATGTTAACAAAAATCTTTTATTGTCCTTGTTTAAGAATTTTATTTTATCATTATCAACTTCCTACATTTTTATTTTTGAACCTGTTTCACTGGCAAACAAATTAATGTCAACCTTGCTTCTGTAAAAATTAAGAGGAAAATGAACTCCCACTATCTAGTCCGAGAGAGCATCAACGCACCAAGTGCGTAACTCGCGGGACGGTTATTTTCATCTTTATTTTTTGTGATAAAATAGATGATATTTGTTTTGCAAGGATTACCACGCTCGCGTGCTCTCTACTGCGCTTCGCAAAGTTTGCGCCGGCCCCACACACGAAAGTCTGATTATGTTCCGACGGAAAACATTTCTTTAGCGATTCCTGCTGTAGATTAGCTATTAATCAGCTGAGCGAATATACCTACAGAACAAGTAAACGTTTCTAGAGTACTAGTTCCGATTCCTAGTTTTAGATATTAACATCCCGCCTGTATTCCCTGACTGTAGGGTTAGGCAGACTACCATCCACATTTCTCCAGTTACGATCAAGTCCCATGTAACAGTGGGCCGAGCTTATTCCCATCAACCGGGCACAAAGTCTACAGGGTGTCAGGGACATCGACGCGAAAACTGGTACTATGGATTCAGTACATCCTTCTGCCCGCGTAGCACGACGCTTTCTATTTCTACGAAGAATAGACATAGCTTTTTCTATACAAAGTGACATTTCGCTTCTCCATTTTGACATCGCACCGTAGAAATCTTTCCACAAACTGTCATTTTGTCCTTCATTTCTAACAATCTTTGTCTAGGACCTATTAGATCAGTCCGAAAACCAAAAATTCAAATATTAGGTGGAAAACAATGCACCGACATCGCTTCAGCACTCATAAATTCAAGAAACAAGACGAATTATCAAAAATACATAATTACATCAACGATAAAGCCTTACGCGACGACAGAGGAACTATTGTCAACAAACTATGAACTAAGTGACTGTAAAAACTGATTTACATCAATGGTAAAAACAACTTTTTAATTTTATGTGTCGGTGAAAACGACACCAACCCGAACAAAATAATAATAGAATTAGCGTCTACACTAAAATTTGTAAAAAAAACGAATGTTATCATTTTAAGTGTTTTGCATAACAGTCATTTAAATGAAATTTTGTTAAATAGCTTGTTAAAAAATATGTCACAAAACTTTGAAAATTGTACCTTTCTAGATATTGGCAGACATTATTTTAGTAAAAAACGTTATTTATTTGATACTTGCAAAAACATTAACTTCATAATAGACACAAACTACTACAGCCACACTTTTCTATCGTACAAAGAGCCAATCGTTATTAACACCACCCCTAGCTCGTTCAAAGATCCAGTTGTTGTGTACACCGTTACCAACATGAACAAAGAACCAGTCGCTGTAAACACTGTCACTGACTGTAAAAATACAGAAACTGCTATTCCAATAATAATTAAAGGAACAATTCCGTATTATTTCCCTAAAATAATAAAAATAGATGATACCCCCATTAAAAAGTTTTTTCGAGACCACGTCAATATTTAACACTATGCTATTTCACCAAAACATTGCAGGTTTGTTAAATAAACAAGAGCAATTAGAACTATGTCTAAATAAATTTCAAGAAAGCGGTACTGCAATCGATATTATTTGTCTTACTGAGACCTTTATCAAATCAGGCGACGAGCACAACATCTATATAAAAGATTATAATGTAGCATGTAACTTTTCAAGAAAAAATGAAAAGCGCGGTGGGGTTTGCATACTAACTAAAAAATCTATAGATTTTAAACAAATAAATATTTGCGAATGTATGTCAACTGAAAAACAATTTGAATGTTGTGGAATAGAAATACCTACCATGAAATGCATAATTGTATGTTTATATAGAATACCAAACTCCAGTACAAAAACGTTCCTTAATAAACTAGAAATTCTACTACATAGATTAACCTCACACAGGAATAAAAAAATCATCATAGCGGGGGATATAAATATTGACACTCTTAAGTCAAATACATCTTCAGAGGACTTAAAAAGCATCCTATCGAATAATAATCTACAAATTCACATTAAAAATCCAACGCGTAAAGATTCATGCATCGATCATATATTTAGTAATATAAAATATGCAAAAGGTGAAGTTCATTCATTATTCCTTTCAGATCACAACACCGGCCAAACCCTATCTTTTTCGACAAACCAAGAACAAAGATTACCCTTCTGGTATGAAATGAAAAGGGACTTCAGCTTAGAAAATACCTTAAAGTTTAAAGATGTGTTATCTAAATTAACCTGGTCCGAAGTGCTAGAGCAAGAAAATTATAATAAAGCTTTTGATATATTTCACGAAACTTTACAATTATATTACAATCTTTGCTTCCCAATAATTAAAGTTAAAATACATTCCAATGTTAGCGCTCCCAAATGGATCACAAAAGGATTGAAAATATCAGCCTGTCACAAAAGAACAATAAGATACCGTTACTACAAAAACTCCACTGACGACAACAAAAAAGCCTACACAAAATATGA
The DNA here is from genome assembly GCA_947364205.1 of Agrochola lota. NCBI lineage: Eukaryota > Metazoa > Arthropoda > Insecta > Lepidoptera > Noctuidae > Agrochola > Agrochola lota. Next base: position 16,601,184 of record OX376221.1, on the reverse strand, counting down.
TAAATTATTTAAAAAATGTATATCTAACTCTAAAAAACAAAACAATAATTCATATTTAAATAATGCAAAAAGTAAATGTAAAGCCACATGGGATATCATAAAAAATAAAACAGATGATACAAAAACATTTGAAACAATAAAATCAATAGATTGTAATAAAACAAGCGTTGAATGCCCAATGAAAATTGCGACTGCCTTCAATGATTTCTTCATATCTATAACAAATAAGGAGAACAACTCTCGTCCAAATTACAAGTTAATAGATTCATCAAATTCGACAATTTATCTGAGACCCACCTCTTATGAAGAAGTTTCAAGAACCATAAATTCACTTAATAACACACGAGCTGTTGGTTATGATTGCATCTCTACAGCCATACTAAAAAACTGCAATACAGAATTGGCAGACATTTTAAGTCACCTTATAAATCTATCGTTTACGCAAGGAACCTTTCCAGAAAATTTGAAATCATCAATAGTAAAACCATTTCATAAAAAAAACTCCAAACAAGATATGAACAACTATAGGCCCATCACGTTAATCCCGATTTTATCCAAAATTTTTGAAAAAATAGTACACTGCCGTTTAATGAATTTCTTAAATAAATTTAATTTAATAGTTAATAACCAAAATGGTTTTCAAAAAAATAAATCTACAACACTTGCTGCGTTCTCACTGATACAAAAAATAACAGAAAACATCGATAAACGTAACAGAGTTGCTGCCATTTTCTTTGACATGAGCAAAGCGTTCGATTTCGTAGATCACAAAATCTTACTCAATAAATGCGAGCTATACGGAATCCGAGGCAAAGCACTAGATTGGATTAAAAGTTACCTAAGCAACAGAAAACAATGTGTCGAAATAAACCAATTAAATGATCAACTTGAGTCTACTCCATTCAGATCTACTTTTAAAACAAATAAGTTCGGTGTTCCCCAAGGAAGTGTACTAGGCCCTCTTCTTTTCCTTATTTATATAAATGATATTCCTCAAGTAACATCACATCAGTGCATTCTATTTGCGGACGATATTTCGGTTATAGTACCAGAAACCTCAGAAAGCAACTACGAACATTCAATAAACAACACTGTAGAATCAATAATGAACTGGTTAAAGGACAACAATCTAACAGCTAATATTTCTAAAACTAAAATTTTACAATTCTCTAATTATAACAATTCTCAAAGAAAACCCTTAGACTTATATTATAAAAACACTAAAATTGAAGAAGTACTTGATACAAAATTTCTAGGTATTATCTTAGATAGACATTGCAATTGGAAAGCACACAACTCGCATATGCTCTAATCTAAACAAATTTGTCTTTGCTCTAAAAAAGCTTAAGAAGGTAGCAAGTCAAAAAACTGCTATGGCTGCATACCATGGCTACGTCGGGTCAGTTCTTAGATACGGTCTTCTTTTATGGGGTAATTCTTCTCAGGCTAACAATGTCTTTATCACACAAAAAAAATGTGTCAGGGCAATCTGTGGGGTTGGACCGTTTCAATCTTGTAGACCTTTGTTTAAGAAATTAGGATTACTAACTCTACCTAGTCTGTATATATTAGAAGTAGGATTATTTGTTAAAAAGCACTCTGAGCGTTATACTAAAGCCATAGTAAATAAAAAATTCCTTTCAAGAGATCCAACCCGACTGGCTGTCACAAGATGTAGAAGCACACTAGTTCAGAACAATTGTTACAATATGTCTGTCAAAATCTATAACCAAATACCCAAACAGATCAGAGAGCTACCACTAAACTACTTTAAAAATAAACTTAAGAAATGGCTCTTTATCAATGCGTTCTATACAATAAGTGAGTTTTTAAATTATAAGCAAAGCTCGAAATATAATGTCACTAGTAATTTTTTTTAAATAACGTAGTTTTAAGGATTTTTAATTTTATTTTTATTTTTTACTTCATGATCTCAATAGTAAACAAGTGAAGTGTATATAATTTTATTATAAGGTATTTTTTGCATGCTGAAATAGTAAGTAAGCAAGATATGTGGAACTTCTTATATTTAAGTTAAGACCTATTGTACCATATTTTATGCAAAATAAAGAAATTCTAATTCTAATAATTCTAATAGGTCCTTTTTTATGTAGACTATTTCAGAAGAAAGTTTTCTATCCCAAACTGTCAAAATCACACTGAGAACTGACAGTTGTCTAAAGTAGTGATTTTGACTTTGATTTTCTACTCGACGGCCGCAAAGTATAAACGGTTATCTACAAAATCTTAAAATCATGATTTTACAGAAGAACGTTTTGAATGCAAAATTGTGATAATTAATAGAAGAACAAAGCTATCTTCTCCTATTTTACATCATTTAGTTATTAGGGCTATACCAAAGAAATGGTTAAGGCCAATATTACTGTAATATTTTTTGTTCCAAAACACGGGACTTCGTCATTTGAAGAAAAATTGTTGTAGTTGTCTTTATATATGTAAAAATAGAGAATCAAACAGAAAAACTCTTATGACAAAACAAAGAGTTCTGAGTCGAATTATGTCAAAGAGTGAATTTCGTAAAAAGTGCAGTTGACTCTTTCTACTTTGCTGCCGTCGTACTGTCTACACGGAACGTCATTTTTGTCTACTCTTCCGTCGACAAAACGGTGCTACGCGTGCTGAACCACCCCGCGTTGAAATTTTTCATCGGTTAAAAATATGTTTCATAGAAAAGTGCTACGCGGTCAAAATGTATGGAACAGCACATTTTTTAGGGTTCCGTAGTAAACAAGGAACCCTTATAATTTCGCTATGTCCGTCTGTCTGTCCGCGGCTTAGCTCAGAGACGGTTAGTACTAGAAAGCTGTAATTTGGCATATGTATACATATTAATCATGCTGAGTGGTAAAATAAAATCAAGATTTTTTTTTTGGGTTCCTCCCCTGCACGTAGTGGGGATGTATTTTTTTTCCTCATCTACCCCATGTTGTGGGGTATCGTTAGAAAGGTCTTTCAAAAATATTGCGTTTTTCGAAACCATTTTTGGATTCAGGAATCTGTTTGTGAAATATTAAGCTTTTAACTGAAAATTTTTGTTAGTCAAGTGTCCCCCCCCCTTCTAGCTAAATGGTTGTACTTGGACTTGTGAAAAAATTCACAGCAGTAGTATACGTATATAACAAAATTAAAAGGAAAATTATGAGAGCTAAGTAGGCTGCCCAGGTTAACGAGAAATAATCTACCAACTTAAATTTGCAGTTTGAAAAACATGATCTCCCATACATTCCGTATGGGAGACCACGTTTTTCAACTACAATGCTAAGTTTGTTCTTGGGATAAATTCATTCCAACTACGGAACCCTGCATTTTGCGTCGTCCGACACGCACTTGGCCGTATAGACCGACCTGCTACTGAAAAATCCAATAAGACTGCCTGACCCAGGAATCGAACCCAAGACCTCATGTTCAGCAGTAGCTCAGCAGTAGCGCTTGCAACCATTAACAAGACCAAAGAGGCAGTCACAGAACATATAGATTTAGATAATATAGCTAATAAAACAAAACCACGAAATAGTATAGTCATATTTATTGAAGTAGGCTTAGTACAATCTCTGGGGTGGGCCCATCGTGGACTTCATATGAAGCGAGCGCACGTTCTGCCAGTGCTTCTTGAGCAGAGACACCAGGAAGTTGATGGACAAGTGCACGTTCTGCGCAAGCTCATCGGGGGTCATGTCCACGTGGCCGACCGCCACCGACAGGCACAATACCTGGAATAGACAAGAATAATAATTAGTATTTTAATATAGATGGTATGGCTACATTGTCGCGATATAGCGTGCTACATGTTTCACAGCGAGACTTCGAACTGTGTGCGAGAGAAAGCGCGCCAAGTGTAATTCGCCATATCGCGACTACAGTGCCGATTCTCGAGGCTGCCCCCCGTGCGCGCCTCCGGCTCTAAAAAATATTCATGGGGTAGGGCAAACAAGTTCCCCTGGGAGTCGCGACTGTCAAATTCAATTTTAGTTGTCATAATATTTTTTTACTTTAGAGATTTATTTGCAGCTTTAAGATTATCATACCCAAAAGTAAGAAATTTTAGTGATAGTTTAGTGTACAAGAGAATTGGCACCAATGTGGCACTAACATAACAGGCCTCTGATCAACCAAATCAGGATAATTGATTTATGTGACTATGCAATTTCACTTAAACAAAATTTATTCGTTCTCAGACATCACGCCATAGCCAGTCTCTTAAAAAAACAGCTAAGAGTTGTGTATTCACATAACTTTCCCACATAGTAATATTTGCTAAGACTGTAAAGCCCTTGTTTTTTGTTGTGAAATGAGGACCGCCATTAAACAAAACATACCTTCTTCATCTGGAACTTGATGGTAGCTTTGACTTCATCGATCTTCTGTGTCATGGACTCCTGGTGGGAGAGGAGACCAGGGAACTTGCCAGCCTTGTTAAGACCAGGTCCCAGCAGACGCGGGATCTGCTTGATGAGTGATTCTGATGCAAGGAAGGCATCATATCTGAAAAAGAAGTTTAAATAATGTTATTTCGGGTTTTACAATACTAGGACAAAATCTTCTATATTGATATTTTTAGGTTGGTTTGTTTTTTAGTTATTGATTCAGGCGTGACTTTGCAGAAATCCATTATAAAATACAATAGACGAAGTATATTTAGTAACCTAACCGCATAACAGTTCTTAAAGAGTCATAAAGAACACTGTAAGAAATGGACACGTGTTTCACCTCTATACGAGGCATCCTCAGGATGCAGTGACTTGTTACGAACCCAACATGTGGACACATCAAGCGTCGAGAGCAGAATTAGGTTACTAAATATACGTCATCGATTGTTTTTGTCTGTTTTTTGGCAGTAGCTAGTGATTTATAAATCCAAAATGTTCAGATGTATGTATGAGTGTTTAAAATGGTTGTTTTTAAGGTTCTGTACCCAAAAGGTGCCAATCAGAACCATTACTAAGCCTCTGCTGAACGTCTGTCTGTCAGTGGGCTGTATCTCATGAACTGTAATAGGTACAGTTGAATTTTCACAGATTGTGTATTTCTATTGCTGCTATAACAATAGTTTCCATACAAGAATCGTGTTTTTTTTGCTTAATACTTTATAGTGGTACAGAAAGAACCCTTTTGGGTGGGTTTTTATTGTACCTTACAGTACAATTTATGCTCTTTTTAATCAAAAGGTTGACTGGAAAATGTGGAATGACCTTGCTGGATTAAATCTGTTGGATGTACTTCTATAATATTTGAAGTATAAATAAAGAATACTCACTTCTTTGCTAGTTTCTTAACAAGCTTCTTGTTCTTGTTAAGTTTTTTGAGTGCCTCAGCGTCCATGCAGGGTACGTTTAGGGTCTTTGACTCGTCGCAGTGCTGTTGGTCACCAAGCACACACACCTGCATTTTGGGGCGGGGAATGTACTTGAGCCTGCAAAGTAATATCATCATGGTCAATAATTAAACACATGGAAAGAATGTTGAAGTAACTTTTAAGAGTGTATCAGTAGTAAAGTTTTCATCAATATCAACAGATAATACATGCAATTTTTAACATCATTTGCATAAGCTTGCTTCTGCACCATTTTCACAGTAAGTATGGTGTCATAAATAACCATGGTGTTTCCACATGTGGTATTTTAATTCTATATGATCACACTACAATTTTACCACTAATACATTCAATGAGGCATACCTGAAGCCATGTTTTCAACATCTTAAACTAATTCGGTAAGCCGGGGCTTACCTACCCGATATTTAAAGACTCTGGGTCGAGTCCCGTCAGTTTTCACCGACTCCCTGTCCAGATTCATCTTGGTGGAACTTACAAATAAAAGATGTCCCACTAAAATGCTCTTTCCAGGTAAACGTACTTGACGGTGCCTGAGAAACGCTTGTCCTTCTGGGGGTCATAGTTCTTCAGACCAATTTGGAGTTCGACAGTCTCCAAAAAGTTACGTTTTTTGTCCTTCGAATTCTGGAGGACGGCATTTACGCACTCGTAAAGCGTATCACGCGATACTTTAGACCTAGAATGAGAAAATAACACACATCACAAACATATTATCACTTTCAAGAGGTTATAAGTGAAGTGGTATGAAAATATTGCAAAATTAAATGTAATACCAATTATATTACATGATAAATAAAGATTGCAATAAAGACGCTAAAGTAAGATGTATTGATTTCTAAAATAAATACAGATTACTTACGACATTGTAGAAGAGTTGTCCTCCCTTCACGTTGTCAACAAATTGAAAGAAGGATTTCTGATTTTGACATATGTAGTGGTGTAGCACAGAAAATGTGTAGTGTAGTGACCGATACAGTGAAACGAATATTGTTTATTCGACTAATAAAATAAAAAAACAATTTCTCTTATCACTTTTTTGTGTAAAGGCTTGTGCAGACCAGCGAGACTTGTCGCGCGAAATTGCATTGTTTGAGTCGCGACGCGCGACAAGTCGCGCTGGTCTGCACAAGCCTTTAAAGTTTCTACGCCTTGTAACCTCGGAAAAATCTGTTGCTGGATCGGGAGACTTCAGCCTTGGGCGTGACTAAACGTAACAAGTTGGTATGCGCAGCAAACACTAAAAATGTGATGCCGATTTCTGACGATAAGCGGCAAGATATTTCAAACTGCAGGCGGATAAAATATGTATTATCCATGTTCATACACTTCCATTCAAAAGGTAGAAAGTTAAAGATTACCCCTTGCCCCGGAAGGGAAGTAGTTATCTATTGATGCGACGTATTTCCGGTCCAGGAAAGCGACATTTCAAAATGCTTGAATGTAGTTTTAGTATTTATATGAAAAAAAAACGAATTTGTCTTTTGAGTAAAAATTGGTAACATCAATATTTAGGGTACTTTCCCGGTGGGGTTTACTTTTCTCCATGTTAATAACCACTTCTATGTATACCTAGTTATTTCATAAGATCCGTTCTTGTGATCAGTTTCCTACTAGTGTGCTTTTCCTGCAGGGGGGGAAAAGAATAATGGTAGACCCATCGTGTGTGGACGAAAACTTAATTCCCATTTTTAGTGTTGCAAAACACACAGACAAGTTAGCTTGTTGAACACTTGTAATAATAAGCCATGCTGCAATGCATGCTGCCATGGTGCCATGTGATATAAAGCTTGCAGCATGGCTGTTACGCAAGCAGGATAGGATAGGTAGATAAATTAGTCATTCAAAATAAATATGTAACGCACAAAAAATATTTAATTAATCAAAATACTTGACAATTTTAAAATAGAATCAAAATAGAGTTGCATATTTATTATTTTTTCGCACTTTGTCTAGAATCAGAGAATTCGGTGAAGCAGGTTGTGGAAATCTTGGATTGGTAATATACCAATCTTCTTTTAATAATGCTGGATCGTGAACCCACCAGCCGTACTAAAATCGGAATTTCCCAAATAAGCGCTGTTGTGTTATTATGTGTAGGGTACCTAGCCAGGGACCAGGATTGAAATTTGGGGAGATCTTATATACAAGCAATAATTACTTCGGTAATAGATACACAGATACGCACAGCAGTAACTAGACTTTAGGTACTCTATCCAGCGGTGAATAATAATGAAACACTAAATTCAATTTTTTTTTTACCTACTAGCTTCTGCCCGCGTCTTCGCCCGCGAGCCTATAACCTTCCTCAAGAATTGGGCTATCCAATGCAAAAAGAGTTTTTCAAATCCGACTGGTTCTTCGGTAGATTACCCCAATAATTAATAATTAAAATTACCTCGCAATAAGTCGTAGGCGGGAACCTGTATATATCACAAGGAAAAGGAGGTAGAATAACTCCTTTGCGTTTCATTTTTATAAATCTTTCCGCTGAGCCGTAAGAAAATCCATTAACCCTTCCCATGTATAGATCAATAAGTCTAATCACATTTTCATCCGGGCGTTGTATCTATTGAAAAAGAAAATAAAGGTTAACTAGGTATGTACCTTCCTATCCTCTGCGTTCCCACAACAAGGTAAATTCTCTGGGCCAGCCAGCCCATTAGGAGTTAGTCGTACGACTAGACGCGCACTGAAGCGGTCACGGCTACAGACCCGGCTGGTCCCATGCAGTGGCGGATTAAGCCTACGGGGGCCCGGGGTGGCAAGCTTCTCTGTTTAAGTAGGAATTTCTAGTAACATTTTGGAAAAAATAATAACGTGTGTATTAAATAAATACTCTTCCTATAAGAAAACCCAGCAGGATTTTTTTAAGGAGGTGCATTTTTTCCATCCCATTATGCTGTTCACGAAAAGTTTAAATTTAAGATGCAAGAGCGAGCGACACGAGCTCGAAATTGTTTGCACCCCGTCTAGTAATTCTCGGTTAGGTTTCTTTTGAAAATTCTTACGGAAATAGGAGTTGCTTCGACATCGACGATTTATCCGAAAGTTTGAAAGGTAGAAAGGATGCAACTAGCTAGTGCGAGCGAAGCGAGCTTGAAAATGTTAGCGGGCTATAACCCGCCTCGTATAGGTTAGGTTTTCTTATATACATTCATACTAGGAGCAAGGGCGTCGCTAGGGGGGGGGGGAGGGGAAGCGGGCAGCTGCCCCTCCTAGAAATCCAAAAACCCCGTTTAGGATGTATGAAACTAATTCTATTCCGGAGTCCGGGGACGTACTTCATATCTTTGTGTTGGTGCTATGCCCATTCATAATACCTATTAGATTTCAGCTCTACAGTTCTAAATAGTTTTGGGAAAAGCTACCCGAAAGGTCCGTTTCCAATCCATACATTGAAAATGGAAATTATTATTTTTTTCAGTTCCTGTCGGGACTACAGAGTTGAAACTGGTTTGTCAAAAATCAAATGTCAAAAAAAAACGAAAACAAAAAAAAAATGTGTTTATTATCTTAAATCTATACAATTCAGTTGCCGGGGCTTCCCAGAAAGTAATCCGAAGATACTTGTGATGGGATAAACCTCGCTCTTCCTCAATTAATTAACAATTGTTTCGAAGTGCTAATTAGGTATAGTTACACATTTTTTTTAATATAACCAATAAAAAAGAAAAATGAAAATCGTGTTTATGGCAGTGTGTGAAACTAGAGTGTGATTGTATAAATGTGTGTTTATTATGAGTGTGTGAATGTATATTTTGTGTGTGTAAGAGGGGGTGCGTGTGTGAGTGGGTGAGTGTATGTGTGAATGAGTGTGGAGGTGTGTTGGAGTGTGTGTGTGTGTATGAATAGGGGTGTTTTGGAGTGTGAGAGTGTGTGTGTGTGTTGGAGTGTGTGTATGTGTGTGTGTGTGTGTCAGACGTTCAACCCAGAGTCGCCAGAATGTCTTCCACGGCATCATAATTAAGTGTGAAGAGCCATTCAGTCAATGTCTTCTTACATCGTACAGCTGCATAGGGTAAATGTTAAGTATGCGATTTACTTTATTATAGACGCGTAGGGCTTGAGTTACATTTTGACGACTAGCAAAAATTGAACGTGCGGAGTATGTAGGGGCTACTATATCACACCGTCTTTTTTTAAGTTTGGCATGGCTAAAGGGTAGAGTTTTGTGATATCTTAGTACCATGTGTAGTATGTGGAGTTTTCTAACGGAGAGCAGCCTAAAGCTTGCGTATAGAGTTTCAGTAGGGAACCTGTAGGGCTTACAGTACCAGTATGTCTACCAGCATCGATTCGATTTTGGCCCCATTGTGGAGAAGAACGGGCTAGAAACTCCATGGACACTCTTTTAAAGATCAAGATATGGTTACATCATTCATGTTGATTTTTTGAAGTTATACATGTGAGAACGACGATAAAAAGCGTCCGTTATAGAAAAAAAAAATTACGCACATTTGCACAGAAAGTACATGATGCTTTATGGAACACAATCGAGAGAATGCGTTATTGACACCTGTCAGTTTCATACTAACGATTAAGTGTTTTGCGAATTTGATCCCTATTACAACTAGAAATAAACTGTCCAACTGATAGGTATCAGGAAAGCATTCTTTCGACGACCGGACTGTCACGTGTTTCATTGTGTCTATTGTGCTACTGTTTCATTCAGGGACTGAAAGCGGTTACGGTTAAAGGTTAAGATACCTCAAAAATATACCGGTACCGGTTTAAAGTAAGGGTTGAACTATACCGATACCTTTTAAAACCGTTATTTAAACCTTTACACGATTTCGGTACCGAAAAACAAGACGACGCGGCGTGGGTCGAACTTGTGTATTTTAGTACTTCTATCGAGATATACCGGTATGCATTTCCAACCTCAAAATTCCGGTAAGTACTGAAAAAAATAACGGTATTGAAATATTTAGGTTGACGTATGACGTATGGGTACTTAGGTATGACGTCATACCGAAATTTAAAGGTACCTTAATTTTTGGGTAATTCAGTCCCTGGTTTCATTGTTTATTTTCTTAAAATGCTAATCTTGAAAAAATAAAAATATAGTAATAAATGTAATAATATTTAAATTTAATTTTATTTCATTTTAAAAATTTTAAAATCTATAAAGAATGCTGCAAAATACTAACATTTTTGTCGAAAAAATTTAAAATGCTCCGCAGACACGTTTTCTCCCACACGGCACTGATGCAAACTGGGGTAGGGCGGGGTTTGAGTTTGGTTGAGATCCTCGCAACAAGCCCTTTCATTTGATATTTCACACGGTACCTACAGTTTGCAAAACTTTTTTTTTTTTCTCGTTTTCCCCCCATCAATAAAACTAGAATTTATTGTAGAAAAGCAGATCGTGCTTGATGAGCCCTCGACACACACGTGTCAGAATCACAACCTGCTTTTCCATAATACCTACGCCGAATTGGAAACCTGTACCTATTGTGTTATCGTTACTAGCGAAGAGGATCCTTTGTTCTTTATCGAGCAGATGCCACATATTCATCAAAGACGTAGCTTAAAAATATAAAATTGGGATAGGTACCGTTTCTGGGAGTGTTGAATATTCCTTGACTTTTTCCATCAAAGGTTTAACAGCTTCTTTATTCCTAGGTACTTTGTATTTATCTATCACCAAATCTTGGAAATAATTTTGAGGACCATACATAGTAAGACCAAAGAACTCCATGATTGAAAAAGTGAATTTTACCACAAATAATAAAAAATGGGAAGTGGGCACTAAATTATGTATTTTAGGTTTAAGCTATTTTAAAATATAGTTAATTCTACAAAGCAAAAGGTGAATTTGAATCTTCAGTTACTTATGATGAGGTGTCAATTGTGATGTCAATATTGTGTCAATGACTTCGTTAAATGTATGGTAAACCATAAACTTATTTGTCCAGAGTGAAGCTAACAAACTTTTTGTCGTTGAACAAAGATCCTGAATCAAACAGACCGACAGACGTGTAGCCTTGTGAACAGACGCATACCTTCGGCAACGAATACAGTGCGTTTCATCAAATAGTTCCTATGCCGTAATGTTGGCTTCACCGTTGTAGGACGAATGAATACGCTACGGCGGCACTACATAATAAATCGGTCCGTTGTTAAAGTGGAGCCAAAATTACGGCAAAGGAAGTACTTGATGAAACGCACTGTAGAATGAATACCTATCTGTCATAATTTTGGCACCCTATCTTACTGCCACGAATGCTTCCTCTTGCATAATTTGACGCAATTTCTATATTTGCGTCCATTATCTACACCTGCAACGCAGTAGTATCTACCTACCGCATTTCGCAAGCACAACTTTATGCATTTTCTGACTGCCTCTACCCGGTTCATCTGGCTGCTAGATGTAGGTAATAATTTATCCAATCTCCATTGATTCGTTATAAAAACATATTTGCGTCATGTGAAATGTTTCATGGTTCATGTAGCAAATAGGTTTTCATTATTATAAAAAAAAAACAACCCTGTGTTTACTGTCGTGTAAAAAGGGCAACCTGTGATGCTTGTGGATTACAAGTATCAAATAATACGCACGCTCTCTCAAGACAGATGGCTTAATCTGGCTCTGCTGAAGAGCCTCTCCTCAAAAATTTTCTCAAGTTTAGCTGGCTAATGTTAAGTTTATTTCTACACCTTTCTTTAGCCGTAACATATATATAAACATCAATTGCCGTGAGTTAGTCTCGCAAAAACTCGAAAATGTCTAGACCGTTTGTGATGAAACTTTGGTAAGGTCATTGCAACGCATACCGTGCATTAGTTAGCTAATATAGTTAATAAATATTAACATTACACTATCTTAAAATCAAAAATAAACAATATATAATGTAATACTTATACTCTATCTAGTCCAAGGATTCCCAACCAGTTGGGCGCGCCCCCCTCGGGGGGCGTAGTCACCAATGGGGGGTTTTCAACGTTTCATAATACTTAGGTGCTGTAAAATGAGGTTCAGTTTTTCTGCGTAAGCAGACAAAATAAGTTTTTCTATTTCTTTATGAATGGACTAAAGAACCGAACTTATCCGAGACGACTTGCTACAAATTTCGAGCTCGCTTCGTTCGCTCTTCCATTCTATATTCTCATAATTCTTGAATTTTTCTGCAAAATTCGACAAAGTTAGTTCTATTTCTTTTTGAATGATCAAAAGAAAATCTAACCTATCCAAGGGGGAGCAAACAATTTCGGCCTCCCTTTCGCTCACATTCTTAGTACTGATTTAAAAGATTGTAAGGGGAGCGCGTAAAGGTTGGGAACCCCTGATCTAGTCTAAAGAGAACATCAAAGTACGTCACTCGAGCTTAAATAGTGTTGCTCCCGAGGTGAACACTCTACTTTTTATCACACTCTATGAGAAAAAAAAAACGTGTGCGACCCTCGTCAGGAACGAAGTTCCTTTCTCATGTATGATTTAAAACAAAAACAAAATTTTCGCAGCGGCCTTCTTGGATTTACATTTTAACCTCACTATCGGCTTTAGCACCCTCGAAAACTATGATAACGACACCCATGACGAAAAAGTAGAACATTTTCGTAGCCGCCATCTTGGATTTTCATTTTGACGAAATTCACACTTTCTGTCTCTCTTGCCAGCCTAGTTACTTGTTCATACAATATTCGTGATTGATCTCTTCTCTCTGGTGATAGCAACTTTTACTAACAATAGCCACATTCCAAATTCAAATCACTTTTAGTCCCTAGGGATTAAAAATATGTTTTGGTCCCTATTTACGAAGAATAAACTAGCTCTTTTTGAATAGATGTGATAAAACTTATATTTTTACCATTGTCACTCGAAAAGGGGCATTTTATTCATCAACAGTGAATTAAACTTTTTTCTTAGAAGAGAATAAAAACATTTTGAATTTGGAACAAGCACGAACTATACAAACTATGTACAAAAATAAATTAAACGTACTGACAGTACCTACTGGCTGGCTAGATCGAGCTATTCCTTAGAAGCTATACATTTTTTTTTTTTATATCCCACCAGCTTTAGTTAGATTCTTTTCAATCTGTTAACGCAGTTGTTTTTTTTTTTTTTAATTTATGATAATGAGTCACTGAATACTACTGACTTCGAAGTAATTTCGTTCTGAAGTAGCAATTATGGTAGAAAATTTGTTACCGCCAAAAATGAGATACATATCGTCGTTGATACTGCAATACCGCGTAACTAACAGTGGATAATACCGCGGAAGTACAAAAGTATCAAATTTTAGATTTGGCGGCAATGAACCATCGATACCGATTGGCTACGCACCACATTCACAATTCGGCTTTTCGCTTATTCAATACGCCACCAATCACAACTAGTTAAAACCGCGTGAGCAAACCTGTCAAAATAATTTGACCAATACCGCGCATTCTCGCGATCATAACAAGGAGACGTGTCGTTTTAGTGTGGTGCTCCGGAAAATAAAAATATTTTCACAGTAATACGAAGCTGATCGGTAAGTTTTTAATATTGTTTTAATGCTTGTTTGTTAATCAATTTAGTTACACATAAGAATCTATAAATTCACTTATTTTACAAGTAAAATTTGCACTAATTGTTGTGCTGGTAGTTCCGCGGTTTTGATTTTTTATGTTTTAGTTTACATGTTAGCTAGTTACGCGTATTTGTTGATTGTGTTTTGAAAATTTTATCGTATCAATGTATTTAGAAAAATAATACTTTAACTCCAAGTATTTTTAAATTTAGAGCAGACCAGTAGCGACTGGTATTTAAATATAATTACAATTTGTGGGTAGCTTTCTAGTGTTTCTCAATATCTATTACTTTTGTTTTAGACGATCATGGAAGAAGAGTCAGGTGTTGACGAGGCTATAGTATGGAGAAATGCCGACGTCAGTAGTAATGTTGTCACATTACAAGAGCTTCAAAATCGACGCCAGACCCTTCTACATAAAAGGAAGCAAATTTTGGATCAAAAGCGGGCTGGTAATCCACTTATATTTCCAAAACCTGTCGAACAAATTCCATGTACATCTACGAATATCGAAAACTCTATTGCTGACTGTGATACTTTGACCACAGTTTTAGAAGCTGTTCCTAGCTCATCAGGTCTTCCGGAAGTTGTTACTGAGTCACTGTTGGATTTTTCGTCAGATGACTCTGTTGTTGACCCTGATTATGTTCCACTATCTCAAATTACAAATGTACAACCGATCGAGTCAGATCATATTGAATGGTTTCCTGAGAGAGATACTGAGGCAGAGGTTGGCAGACGATCAAGATCGAGAAAAAGAAAAGCTGACAGGTTAACATGGAAAAGAGAAAATAGTAGGAAAAATAGAATGCTAGGGAAGGAATATCTTGGATACAAAAAGATAGGTAATAAATACCGTCAAACAGAATCTAAACCTGAGAGAACCATGGGTCCTCTCTGCAATTCACAGTTTTGTGCTCGTAGCGAAGTATTGTTTTGCTCACATCTAACGCAAGAGATGAGAGTATCTATTTTTAATAAATTTTGGAGCATGTCATGGCCGCAAAAAAAAGTTTTTGTGTCTTCTATGGTGGACAAAACTGAGACTCGGAGGAAAACCAAAGGTCCAGACTCCAGACGTTCAAGTTCCAAAGCGTATTATTTTCAAATAGAAGGCAAAAAAGAAAGAGTATGCGTGATAACATTTATAAATACACTTGGTATAAAGGAATGGACGGTTCGCTATTGGCTTGGTGATGGAGGTAATAAAGAAAATCATACAAATATGAGTACGTCTTCATTAGTAAGTACTGAGAGTAAGCGAGATTCTATTAAAAGCTATCTATCAATCTTGCCTAAATTACCATCGCATTATTGTCGCAAATCGAGTACAAAGCAATATTTGGAACCTCTTATTCAGTCCAAATCACAGCTTTACAATTTATACGTGGAATTTTCATCATCATCATCCAAACCTGTTGCTTCAAGGAAGCTTTTTTGTGACGTTTTGGCAGAAGAAAACATAGGTTTGTTCCAACCTAAAAAAGACGCATGTGACCTTTGCTGTGCTTATAAAGTGGGCAACGTATTAGAAGAAGATTATCAGCGTCATATTGAACTCAAGAACATGGCTCGAGAGGAAAAGAACATGGATAAACAAGCTGCAAAAAATGGAATCATTCACACTGTGACTGCTGATTTACAAGCTGTAAAACTATGTCCTTATTTGACGGCTAGTGCTCTTTATTTCAAAACGAAGTTAGCAGTTCATAATTTCACTGTCTACAATCTTGGAACAGACGATGTCACATGCTATTGGTTCGATGAAACCACTTGTGACTTAAAAGCTACCACCTACGCTACTTTTTTTGTGGATTACGTAACAAATCTGTTACATGAAGACGCAAAAGATGTAGTAATATGGACAGATGGTTGCACATCGCAAAATCGAAACAGTACTGTTTCTAATGCGCTACTTAGACTAGCCATGGATAAAAATATTACAATAACACAAAAATACCTCGAAAGGGGACACACACAGATGGAGGTGGACTCTGTCCATTCTGTCGTTTAGAGAAAGTTAAAAAACGTAGAAATATTTTTGCCATCGCAGTACGCAACATTAACTAAACAAGCAAGAAAGAAACCCTCTCCATACAGAGTCATTCAACCGGATCATACTTTTTTCAAGGACTACGGGATTAAAGAATATCAAGTATATGACTCCATACGACCTGGCCGTACTGCTGGCGATGATTGCGTGGTGGACCTGCGAGAACTAAAATATAATCCTGATGGCACTATTCAGTATAAAAAAACATTTCAAAGATGAGTTAACCCCATTGCCACGAAGACCACGAAATATCTTAACACTTACAAATAGTGTTCCATTGCTGTTTTCATCTAGAGTCCCAATATTAGAAAGTAAATATTTGCACTTGCAGCAACTAAAAAACGTCATTCCTAGTGATTGTCATCAGTTTTATGATAACTTACCCTATAAGAAAAAATAAGCATTTTTTTTAAATCGTATAATTCATTAAGACTGTAGTACCTGTCGTGGAAGAACCACTTTTTGAGTTTCCTGTTATTTCATTATTTTGTTTTGATACACAAATATTTCATATATTTTGTGACTTAATATTTCCTTTAATTATTTAATTTGTAAGCTCTTTGTTTTGTTATGTTTGTATTAAGATCATAATTATGCTAATAAGTAACTAAGTACCAAGTTTTAATGACAAGACTGTTTAAGCTAGTTACTACCAAAGTTAAAATGATGAGACTGTGATTACTTGAGTAAATATAACCTCTATAAACTAAAATAATTCTGTTTTATTCTCCCTCCAATTCCGCGTAAATGCCAAAAAAGCTCAAATAACAAATGGCATATAACATGAAACACAGCGTAAGTGTATTTTCTAGCTGAATATTGATTGGATTGAATTAAATAATAAGATATAAGTTAAATAATACACATTTCTAAATAGCTTTAAGTTCAGACAAGTATTTGATAAGTACAGCAGAAGTTATTTAATTTTTTCGTTCTCCTGTAAAATTTGCCACATCTAAGTTACGCGGTATTGTCTGTTGTTAGTTACGCGGTATTGCAGTATCAGCGACGATATATATAACTTAACATCACGCCTTGTTTCCCCGAAGGGTTCGGCAGAGGTGTACCTTTAATTCACCCACATATCGCCGGTTATGTTCTTAAGTCCCATGTAATACGAGGGGAGCCTATTGCCATCAACCGGGCACAATTCCAGACTCCGGGCTGCTATTGAGAAATTCCTGTTGGACAAACCCAATAATACATTGACCTGGGAATCGAACCCAGGACCTCATGCTCAGCAGTAGTGCTTGCGCCCACTAGACCAACGAGGCGGTCATATAAATACTACAACTACAACAGATACAATACTACTATTTATTTTCTTACACTCAATGGTAAAAAGTAGAGTAAACAACAAGTGACAAAAAAAAAAAAAATCTCCGTCCTTGTATCCCTCGAGCGGAGCGAGGGATTCCAATCTAGAATCCTTCGCTACTCTCGGGATCCAACTTAGTCCCTCGAATTAAATTCCCTTTTCTTTCACTTGCTGTATAATCTACTATTTCAAAGCAAGATAGCCAGTTCCTCTATGGTCGAGGATTTCGGATGAAGCTCGTTTCCACCTTCAGCTTGATAATCACTTACCATCAGTCAGGTAAGATGCAGGCCAAGTGTTCGGTATAGAGCGGGATTAACACAAAACAGAAACAAAAAGCTACCGGTAATAGAGTACGTACTTATATTAATTGTCACAGTTTTTACATCGCAACTCTAGTTCGTACCTTATAAACTCGCACATAGAATCACAGTAACTAAAAAACAAAAACATAGGACTAAACTGATTTTTGCGGGAACGCCCGAGCGATTTGGCATAACATGTCCGCGCGCAGTGTTGTTTCGAGGGCACTCTATTCGAATGACGCTGCGACGCGCGGCGTCTCCAAGTGTCGCCGCGGCGGCCGGTGAGCGCGCGAACTCAGAAGGCGCGCATGCGTACAAAGCAAACATGGACTACTACTGTTGATGCTTCTGTGGTTGCCATTACGTTTCGCACGTTATTCAAAACTTTAAAATGTAGTTTGGCTTTATATAATGTGGCGTTTTTGTGGATAACCCACGCCAGCTGGATCCTAATTAATTATTATAACACAAGGCACCACCTTCTATTGGTGGCAGGCGCAGCACTGGCTGCTCCACCACAACGCCATTTGACATGGATCGAATTCGCCGTCGTCCGACGACCGAAATTAATAGAAAAACAGAGAAAAAAAAATGTGTGGCGATTTTGTAGATACTCCACGCCAGGCTGGATACTAATTACGGCTATAAGGCTGAGATCACATTTCTATAATCACCTGCCGTCGAGGTTTTCCCCATAGAGATCACAGCGTTTGTTCACAAGATCTGCATGGCTATTCACAACCATTCGACAGGCTGCCGAGTAGAAAATTAACTGATTAGACTTGACCCCCGACAGAAAATAGCTATCGGAAAAATTGCGATCATCTATTTGATTTAGGATTTGTGAACAGCCTTTAGAGAAATACTTCAATAACATTGATTGTTGTTCGATTCGGCATGGAAGCGTTTCGAATGGTTGTAAATAGCTATGGCCGAACCCTGAACTTCTTCAAGTCCGTTACATTATTTTAACTTTTTTGTATTTGACTTTTTTTTTGTCCTTCGTTTTTTTTTTTCATTGTTAGACATTATTTCTGTGTCGGTTGAATTATGTTTATTGTTTCTGCGCCCTTTTTGGGTTGGTCCATGTTTCTTCGGTACATATTTATAATTTTGATGCTTAGTACGAATGTGAATACTCCTGTTTCCGCTATGCGCAAACCCATCTCCGCAAATATGACATTTAAATGGTTTACTTCCAGTATGAATCTGAAAATGTTAAACACGTATTACACAACTATTATTTATTTAATACTTTAAGCACACAAATATACAGAGACGGACTTAATGCCATAGGTATTTTCTACCTGTCAACCTTTGGGTGATGTAGAGACAAGGGTGGTAGGTGCAATAACGAAAACTGTGGAATAAATATTTATTAAAATGTAAGGATATACATATACCTAATAAAATCTATGAATATAATATGTATATAAAGGGTGAAATTTAATTCATGGGCATCCTCATAAGGGGTCATTGTACCCATCATGAACAACTTTCACTATGGGACATAGACATAGTGAAAGTTGTTCATAATGATGAATATAATATTATATAATTATGTTATTGGAGAATTATTTGAGGCTAAAATACTTAAACTGAAAAACTGTCAAAATCTCTAAGTTTATGGTGTTAGGTATAATCGACCTCGTTATTGGTTTACCGTCCTAAAGCAAAACAAGAAGTTCTATTTGTTATGTGGAAGTTAGAAATTTAATTTACTTTACTTTAGGAATTGTTGTCAAAAGTGGCAGAGCAATTACGAGGTCGACTATACTGTACATGTAACACATACCTACACAAATTCATAACGACTCTGTTAGTGAGTCAATTTAAAATTACCAACAAAGCTGAAGATGCAATTTTGTACAGTAAATCTTTTAGGCACAAGGACTGCCAGGACACAACTAAATAATTAACTGAATACAATTTATAATAATAAACATTTTATTTTTGAGGTGAAACTTCCTAAGCGGCGATTCATAATTAGACGGGAATTGAGAGTGAAATTTCAAGGAGTCGTCACGCTTAGGTTAAAGGCACATTTAATTACATGAGAGAGAACAAAGATATAACTCTCTCTGTCTCTCACACTAAATCTAATTTTTTTAAGAATCACCACTTCTATCACGTGTATTATTGCGCTGCACGCGCAATTTGTTTTTGCAAAGTAAATTATGTCTTTAACTCACCCGAATGTGTCGCATAATATCAGTTCTTGTCTTGAATACTTTAGAGCAGTAATCACAGGTGAATATTTTTTTTGGGTGAACACGGCTCATGTGGCTGTACAACCTTATCTTATTGGAATATACATTTGGGCATAAGGTACACTTCAGTTTCTGTGTAGCATGACTAGCCTCATGACTACCTATTCGCCCTTTTGTCTGCAAATAACATAGTACGTGAGAAATTATTGCAATAGGTAGTTACTACTAAAGCTAAAGTTTAGGGTCATCTTTTTGAGTAAAAAAAATAATATTCCAAAATATTGGTGATCGTGAATTGGTCATCAAGGCAATGTCTTAAACTGATGCCGCGACCTCACTGCGGCAGTCGGTGCTGCGAGTAACCTGTGCCTTCGTGTCCTTCTGTCCAGGAGAGAGAGGGACACCGTAGCCTCTTTTGCGCGAGGAGGCGGAAAGGAAACGGGAGGATACAAGCTCCCAATCCTTAGCAGTGGCACTGGGCGCAGGAGGGCGTTCCACGATCTCCGGCCGCGATTTGGTGTGGCCTGCGGACTACAGGTTTCCCAAGTCCGTCGTTTGAAAAAATACAGGCCCGAAACGGCGGAAGGACGGCGAATGAACACCACTACCCTAATTACGTAATACACCATCAACCAGAATCTGAATCGTTTTGAAACAGATTACTAATCCATTGCTGCATAAGTTCGAAAAAAAAATCTGCTCAACAACGTAAATAACGCAATGAATGTTGTTGAACTGTCAAAATGAAACAGATTAGTCGTAATCGTTTATGAAAATACATATGCTACGTAATTAGATAGCAGGTGGGCCGATAGTCTCTGGATTAGACTTAATCCAAATGGTGTTCTACCAACTATCTATCTAAACGAGGGTCTCACAGACCCCTCGGCCCCAGGGCCAGATCGACGGACGATTACATTGAGAAAAAAAAATGCACACACAATAAAATCATTTCAATACTTACATACAGTTTGCCACAAATAGAACAAGCGTAATTCTTTTCCGATTTATATGGATACTCGACATTGGGATGCGCAAATTGATAATGACGATAGTGGTCCTGTCCTTTCAGCACTTCATAATCACACTGAAATGAAATTACGTACCAAATATTAAAATGTACTAATATTTACATACCTACAAACTACATACATCTACAATATAATATACATGTAAGTATGTAATAAATTATATTTGATGGAAATATAATTTCGAGAGCTGTAACGTCCTAATATAAATAAAAACATAAAACTGAGTGTAAGAACGGGAGATTTTTGGGATAGTAACAAAAAAAGGAGTAATCGGTAACAAAATAGGAAACATAAGGCTGGGTCTATAATGCCTATTTTAAGGATTAAAGATACGGATTAGTGCTTAATCATAATCAAAGTTTAATAAACTTAATTCTAATCACTCTTTGTTTTTGTGTTTCTTTCACACTTATTTTTAATAAAATAATTTGTTATTTTAGGACAAATTAACAACTACAAGCTACTGTTATCGTTGAAGAGCTTCCACTACTTGCTGTTTTTTATATGTATTTTCTTTTGTCTGCTTGTTTTTGTTTTTCTGCTTTCCACTTTTTTCTCTGGTTTTTTTTTTCTGTCTCGGTCATTTCCGATATTTTTTTATATTTATATTTAGATTTTATTATTTCTAAATTTTTCTTTCTTATTTGTTCCAACTTATCAGGGGCATGTTTTAATTTTTTTCTATAACGTTTCATTTTTTCTGCCGGAGTTAGTGGCATTTTCTTGTGCTGTTAAATGTAAACATAGCTCTGACGTGTGAATCCAAAACAATGTATCTCAGAAAAACCTATTTCGAGAAAAGGGCTTTTAAAACTTTTTTTGGTTTGTGGGATGCTTTAGATACAGTGTTTAGTACTACTCATACTCATATCTCCTTCTACATAAAAAAAAAAAAAAAAAATTAAAAATAAAATTGGGATATGTAACTGCCTCGAAATAATCAAACGAGTGCTATTAAGGCAAAACACTGTAACTCGAGTTACAGTGTATTGGATTTACACGTCAGAGCTGTATAATTCCGTTTTTGTTACTTATATTTTCCGCTTATACGTTACTACCCCAAAGTAACAAAAAAAAGTAACGAAACAAGTGTTTGATTTTTTCAAAATATGTTTGTGGTGGTTAAAATTGCAGTTACGCTTATTATTATACACTCAATTTTAAGGGACATGCGCTAAGGTAGCCCGCGAAATTCAAATTTTCTTTAGTTTTTTACTTTTTGCAGGTCAGTGTGAGGTTTTATGTTGATTAAAATATGATTCGCGACCGTAACAAATATGGCTTTACATAATTATAATCATTACAATCAGCAATACAACTCCTTAAGTCAGCACAATGGTCAAACGTCATGATTTCATGAAATAGTAATTCAAAGCGGTTATATGAACTTAGTTGTATTGATCATTTTTATGATTATAATTTTATGAATAAACATTTGATACGGCCGCAAATCATATTTAGATCAACATACAACATGACACTGACCTGCAAATTGCAAAAAATGTAAGAAAATTTTAATTTCGTGGGCTACCTTGACGCTTTCGATGGAAGTTACTACCTAATTAAAATTATAGTATGATAAAAAAAAGTGGAAAATATTGTCATTTTACTTTGAAACAGCAATAACAAAAGCCGGAATGAGATTCACTCTAAAACTCGATACGTGTGCACACTACAAGCTTCGGAACGGCAACTGCTACTAGGCGTGTGTAACTCTTTACGCAACTGACTCACTGATCCGGATCATTGAAGTGTTCCAAAAGATTGGTTTAGTAACAATGTTTCAAACGCATCATTAGAATCTGAATCATTAATTTGCTTCTGTGCTCTTTCCGCGCGACCGTCGCTTGCGAGGCGACTGAGCAGGAGTGAGCGAGAGAGAAAGACTGCGACGCTGAGACGAGAGCTGACTCGCAACTACTCGCAAGTCGGGAGTGAGCGCGTGACACATTACAATCTATTTAAGTTAGAAAGAGATACCAAATGAGATGTGTATCACTCATACTCTCAGTTTTTCGTTGTCGTTATGCATTTTTATATCCTTTGAGTCGATGATTTAAATGAAACATATAAGTGATTCGGATCATTGCAGTGATCCAGATGCAAATGTTCCAATCGCAAAAATACACTTTGCCCACCTCTAATTGCCACAAACATTAATATGGCGGCATATAATGGCGTCTGCAGTGTTGCTAAGTTTAAAAAATCATAGCTAAATTGAAGTTTTTTATTTATAACACATATAAAATGGGTAACAAAAACTGAATCCATTTTTCATAACTCCATTTTTGGAACTTTCTCTGGGACAAGTTTAAAATTCATTAATATCTATCAAATTTTAAACAAGTTACCAAAATCGCAATACAACGTGGACATTTTTACCTCGTAAAATGCTTTAAAGTAAACATCTCATTATGGTTTCTTTGAACCTTATCAAAATAATTGAGTTTGAAATGTCAAATGGTAGACTGGGACATAAGTATTTTCATACGAGTACATTGCAATTTTCGACAGCTTATAGTTTGTTGATTTTTGACGTGACAACGTCTTATAAATTGGTTTGCCGGGTGACACTTCAAGAAACTGCGTTACGCTCCGCTCACGTTATGCGCTCACAATGAGAGCGAGTGAGAGGCACGCGTCCCTTCCACTCGGGCATGGTTAGCCCGCCTAAGAGCGAGAGAGACAGACATAAAAAGTGAAAGGCACGCGTCCCTTCATTTGTTCCTACTATACGAATGAATATTCACATTAAAATTATTTTACCACTCAAAGTCGTTGTCACGTAAAACTTTCGCCCGTATACCGACTTTACAGGCAACCAATTTTTTTTATTTAGTAATTAGGTATTAATTTGTAAAAATATTTTCTTTAAATTTAATTAACAAATATGCTCCCAAACAAAACAGTATCAGTAATTTATAGATTACACCAAAATTATTCATCTAAAATATCATGGGACATTTCACAAATTTCTAATGGCAAAAAAAAGAGAAATGCTCTAATAATAAAAATAAATAAATACAAATAAAGAAAAACTTATTTGTACCTACATGGTCACATTTTCTTGGATAAACTCTATCATGTTTTGGCCTTTTGATTGGCTTTCCCTCATCATCATATGAGTCATAATCCGAATCTTCAGAGTGACTTGTTGAGTCAGGCTGGTAATCATCATCGTTTTCCTTGTTTTTGCTTTTTTTTTCACGAGATGTTGGGCCCTGAATACATGCGCGTTTTTTGTATAAAGCATTTTTTTTTGTGATGACTATCTTTTTAGGCTCTGGTTTTGGATCATCATGTGCATTTGAATTAAAATCTCTTGTGAGTGGATCACCACTTTCTGTTTTAATGGCATCTATTTCCACTTCCTCTTCATCTAAATTACATTTCCCTGGTTTTCTTTCTTCAACACTGCTGGAACTGAGACTTCTAATTTGCCTTTTTTCATTTGTGGAATGATTCTCATTTTTGTTTATGCTACGATTATTTTTATGTTTCTGCTTTTTCTTACTCTGTCCTTCAAGATTTAATTCCTCTATCTCTGTGCTTTCAATGCTATCATCACAGCTGTCATACTTCACATTTTCGCATATTACAACTGAGCTCAGAGTAATAGGGTTTAGTCCACTGTTGTGTCTATCTATATATTGAAGCATTGAATTGGTAATCTAAAAGCAATAATATTAGGTACTGTTATTTTTACAGGCTTAATTGCATCGTGAACCATCGCCATCCAGTACTTTAGTACATCCAGCACACACACAGACCAATAAATGAATCCCTTGTTTTATTCTCAAATTATTATGGTCAAATATCTCAGGTATTTTTTTTTTCATAAATCATTTTCTTTATTCCTGAATATTATGTCAAAGAACTATGAAATATTAAAATGAAACCACATGGCTACTATCATGGGCGCACCCAGCTTTTGGCCCAGGGGGGTGCAAATCAGAATATCCACAAAGGTAGTCTGCATGCACTATTATATATTGCAGGAAAACAAAACAACAGAATAACCAACAATTATACACAATTACAACATCAATTCAATATAATTTTTATATTTTTTATGACTTTATATAGCTCCTATACCCCACACATTTCCGGGCTGTCCCTTTGGTACCATCAAATGACCAGTATACCTATCCCATTGGTAAACATTTTATTGCTGTCAATTCTGGGTTTTTTTGAATGCCCATGGCTAACTATTTACTAAAATGCCAGACTTTATAGGAGCCACTAACAGAAGTTTTGACGTTCTTTTATGTGCTTAATTTAAATAAATTATTTGACTTAGTCTTTGAAATAGTTTTATAACTAAGTAAAGTACTTACCTTATCGGAGTTTTTTAACATAACGCAAATAATTTCTTGTGCATTCCAAACAGTCTGCATGAAATTAAAAGTTTTTGTCAGAAGAGCATTACAGATGTAACAAACAAATTCATCATCAGTTGGGACCTGAAAGCAAGTAAATAAATAAGTGTAGCATTCTTATTGCTATCAATTTGAATCTTATGTCCAGCGGCAACAGTGGGCAAGTAATGATGATGAAATAAAAACCCTTGGACTGACCCTAACTTCAACATTCTATTAATTGGATTATTAAATAAATTCGTGTCTACTCTTCACTAAATATTGTTACATTACCGCCATGGGCACATGGGCATCAATAAGTGTGACCTCATCAAAGCAAGATTACACTAGCCAACTATATCGTCAAATTGATAGGTACTTACATAATGAAATTGTTTTAGTTTAATAATACTTTCGATGAAAGCCTTGTGATGTGTATTGTCTAATCTATAAAGTTTTTCATCTACTCTAAGGCATAGTTTGCAAATTGTATTGTCTTCGAATATACGCTTCATTTTAGATTTAGACCAGGGTTAAAACAGGATGATGTTATTATTGATCACTATTAGGAAGTATGCTAAATGAAAAAGTTAATGTAAAATATTTTTTTTTTTGTGATTCCGGTTGATTGAACACCTGTTGGACACTATAAAGATTCAACTTTTACGCAGATCGCACAAACAGTTTTAGTTAGTGATCACGAAACAACAAACAACAAATCTGTGCAGTAAACTTATTTGTTTCGATTCATAATAAATTCCAACAATTGTGAGAATAGATTGATTGATTGCTGAGATTCTGTTATTTTGATTTTAGTACTCTGGTCTGTGGTACTCTGTGATGCCGCCAGTGTTTCTACTTACGCTTTTAGTTTTTCCCTAGTTTCTTAATGAATTATGCCTAAAATAATAAAAAACCTTGATTGCAGGGAGCATGATGATAATAAACAATAATAAATCATTCCACATATTTAATAGCATTAAATACCTACAAAACATTCATTAATTGACGAGATTACAAAACATTAATTGTATTAATCGAGTGAGACGAAACAAACTAACTCTAGGTATAATGCGACTTAGTTATCGGGTTATCGGTTCGGTATCAGAATGTATGTCTAATAATAATAAAAATAGTAACATAAAATAATAGCAGTGGACAAGCTTAAATTAAATTATCTTTTGACTTGAACACTACGCTCATAATTTGACATTATACCTGTTGTTAATCTGACATTGTATTTATTTGTTGACATATTTTAAATTTATTGAAATTAATTAGCCTTTTAAATGTATTGTTTCTGCATGTGGTAATTGAATTTAATATGTAATGTTCAACACAATGTTATTTGTTAATGAATAAATAAATGAAGTTCCGATGTTATTTTTAGCTACGGTAATGGTACAAGGTACAATTAACATGGTAAACTAAAATTAGACGGATTACATTCATAACGAGTTTGAGGGAATCACCTGGAATTATTCGGTGATGCCATAGTGTAAAGGTAGGGTTAGGGTAGTCAGGGTATTGGGTGCTGCCTACTATAAACAATAGGGTTATCAACTCAATTTATAATATAATTTATAATAGGACTTGTCGGCACAATGATGCTATTTTATACTTTGATTGTAATCAATTTATTACCGATTACAAACTGACAATTTATACTATGTACTTGCCACCTAGATGTAGGAGACAAATTGCTAATCTTTTAGCATACAATATACACAGTGACACTGGTACTTGCAGCTTAGAGATGTACTCTAAGACTTGCAGTATAACATCGATTACTGTTAGTAGTGGTACTAACACTACTTTTGATACGCCTTGTAGTTTAAATTATTAGGTGCGACAACGGATAAGCCGCATATATTCAATGTTTTACATCAAAATAGGCAGGGTCTGTCCGGCAAAGAACTAAAGTTTATTTATGGAGAACTATGATGTTCAGGTATTATGTTTGACTGAACACTGGTTGAAAGAACATGAAGTAGTGTCAATGATGTTTTTTTTTTGCAGTACAAAGTGCATTTGTAAGAAAAAGTGCTATTGGCGGTGGGTTTTTAGTTTTTGTTTCAAACAAGATGAAATGTAAACAACGTTTAGATTTAGTTAATCTTTCTATCGAGCGCACTATTGAGTTGTCTTGTGTTGAACTAGAGCGATACGTTATAATTTGCGTTTATCGACCCCCCTCTGGGGATTTTATTCGTTTCGAATCGATAATGGAGGATTCACTAAATATATTAAAATCAAGTAATAAAAGTATAATTTTATGTGGAGATTTCAACATTAATATTTTAGATTTCACTCCATTTTACAGATTGAGACTTCTCAATCTGTTTAGGTCTTATAATTTAATTAACTTGTTTTTTGAACCTACTAGCATCACGGCATCTTCTTCAACTTGTCTTGATATATATTTAGTGATTGTGATGCCAAAAATAAATTAGTTTTAATGACTTAACATCTGACCGTGTGATTATTAGCTAGCTTCCTTAAGCCATTATATAAAAATCCGCATAAAATAGAATGCAGGCCTTATACAGCTAGTCGTTGCAACAAGTTTAAAAATAATACAGCTCATAGAATTACACCATCTATAATAGAAAACGAGAATCCTAATGAAAGTTATGGAGACCTTTTTGATGTTGTGCAAAAAGAGTACCAGTCTACTTTCAAGACCAAAACCATTAACATTAATGGCATCTCCGTTGGCTTTAATCAATGGGCTACTCCAGGTATTTCTGAAAGTAGAACGACACTATATGAGTTATATGGTTTGAAAAATACAGGTTTGATACTGCTTTCCTAGTGTATGTCAAAACTTATTTAAAATTATTTGTGTTTTAGCTAAATCAAATATTTTTGGCGATACAATAAAAAAATCAAATAATAAAGTTAAAACCACTCTGAAAATTATTAACAATGAAACGGGTAAGTCGGTTAGACAAGAAAAGATTATGGTCGACGATAAATTAGTTAAGCAGCCGACGTAGCCGAGGCATTTAATGAGTTTTTTGCCAACATAAAACTGAAAACCTTTTGCATAGTAGTGTGCCTAAATGTAGTAGCTTATTTAGCTTCGAACATGTAACACCTCGTGATGCAGTCAATGTTTTTAACACACTTAAGTCTAAAAATACTGGTGATTTCTGGGGAATCTCCATTAAACTATTAAGTAATATAATAGACATCGAAGCCCCCTATTTACCTGTTACTTTTAATAAATGTGTTGATTTACGAACCTTTCCTGAACTCATGAAGAGTAGTACTTAAATCCATACCATTATTTAAATCATGTAATAAAAATGACGTTGGCAATTTCAAACCTAAAAATAAATCTTGCCTAAATAATTAATTAATACCTAAAGCTTACCTGCATTTAGCAAAATATTTGAATAATTACTACTCAAGCAGTTGCTAAGACATTTTAATTTAATCAGCCTTCATGATGAATAATATGGCTTTACAAAGGGTCGTTCGACTACAGATGCGGGTGATGCTCTGCTGAAACACATATTTAACGCATGGGAGGGCTCGCAAAATGCTATTGGACTTTTCTGTGTTCTCTCCAAAGCCTTTGATTGCGTGCACCATGACACGCTTTTGGATAAACTACGTCGTTACGGTGTCCAAAACGAAGCTCTCAAAGTATTAAATTCTTATTTACATAATAGGTTCCAATGTGTAGATGTTAATGGTGTGAAATCATCCGAGCTACCAGTTCAGTTAGGTGTACCTCAAGGCACAATACTGGGTCCATTCTTATTCTTAGTGTATAATGAGTAATAATGACTTACCATTTTATTTAAAGGATATCTGTGATGTTGTACTGTTTGCAGATGATACCTCTCTTATTATTGCTATTTATTGTTTTGTGTTGAATAATGTAAATTATTTTTCATATTATTGTATTGAATCAAGTTTTATTTTCTAACTGTACAGACAGCAGTGCTGCTGGAGAGTTTGTTTCGCCACTTCTTCTTCCCAGCTAAAGCACTACACTAGGAAGAGGTGAAGGGTGGGCGTTTTGGGGAACCGTCATGTAATTTTGACGTTCGAAAAGTGCTGATAATCACAGTAATCACTACGATACAATATTCTTAAATCCTGCTGATCATATAGAAGTGTTCAGGGTAATCCGAAACCTAAAAAATACTGCGTCTGTTGGTTTTGACGAAATAAGAAACAAAATTATAAAAGCTTGTGCTAAGCACTTATGCAAACCGTTGAGCTACTTAGTTAACATATCGTTTTCAGAAGGCATGTTTCCAAGCGCATTAAATAACTCAATAGTCAAACCGATATTTAAGAATGGTGCTAAATCTGACATGACGAACTACAGACCGATAGCATTAATTCCTATAATGTCAAAAATATTTGAGAAGACAATATTAAAGACTATAGGTCAATGTGGACAAGTATAATTTGCTGAGGCGGGAACAATTTGGATTCAGGAAAAATAGCACCACCTCTTTAGCTTGTTTTAATTTAATAAAAAATAATAACTGAGGCAATGAATGACAACATACCTGTAGTGGCTATTTTTCTGGACATGAGTAAAGCCTTTGACTTCGTTGATCTTAAGCTATTTCTAAGCAAATTGGATAAATATGGAATAAGGGGCAAAACAAATGACTGGCTTAAATCTTACCTGATAGGCGTCAATGTGTGCAAATATCAAAAGTCATTGATGGAAACAAAGTAGAATATAAATCTAATTTTAAAACTAATGCAGTAGGAGTACCCCAGGGCAGCGTAGTGGGATCGTTTTTATTTTTGCTATATATTAATGACCTTCCCAATGCAACACGCCACGAAACATTCTTATTTGCTGACGATACGACACTAACAATAAAAGATAATGACATAAATAAATTGAAACAGGAAATTAATGAAGCAATCAAAGATATAATAATTTGGCTTAGTAACTACAATTTAAAAATAGATATAAATAAAACAAAAATAATTCAATTTCAAACTTATAAATCAAACGAATCAGACTCTTAGTATAAAACATGAAGACAGTATCCTAGAACAAGTAGTAAAGACAAAATTCTTGGGGATAATAGTTGACCAAAACTGTAATTGGAAATCGCACATCAATTACGTATGCGATAAGCTAGAAAAAATCTTTATACGCAATAAAACGTTTACGATCAACAGTGTCCGTAGACGTAGCAGTCACTGCATAACACGGATACGTATCGTCTGTGCTATCATATGGTCTGATACTATGGGGCAACTCAGTTGTAGTTTTAATGGCATTTCCGGTACAAAAGAAGTGTGTTAGGGCAACTGGCATCTGGTTTTTGGACAGCTGTACACTATGTATGCTAGTAAAACAAAATCCGCACTATTTTCGCATGCAATCAGAAGTCAGTCACAAAAAGGCTGCTGCTAGAAATAGGTATAACCACGAACTAAATGTACTTCAATGTAGATTACAAATTTTTAGGAGGAATGTATATGTAAATGCCATTCAGGTGTATAACAAGTTACCTAATTTACTTAAGGAACTTTTATGACATTGACGAATATAAGGAATATTGTAAAAATCTAAGATGACATGAACTTCATTTTGATATTTTATATAAAACGATAACCTAATTATAAAAATACTAATTCATTGGACTCATTGTAAATCATAAATCTTTAATAATATATATATATTTTTTTTTTTTAAACGTTGCCGCACACTAAGAATTTCTTCCTGTATCGTGGGTGCGTTTACAAACATAGAAACTCACATACACTAACACCCAGACCCGGAACAACTACTTGCCGATCATACAAATATTTGTTCCGTGCGGGGATCGAACCCGCGACACGTTGCGCAGCAGTCGATCGCTCAGCCACTGCGCCAACCGTATCGTCATCTTTAAATTAATATTGTACTTAGTTAAGAATGACAATTGAATATTTGTACACCTTAAACTTTGTGGTAGAATGTATAGAACTAACAAAAATACTAACACCATAATATGTAAAACTACATTCTCACAAATAAATAAATTCTGATTCTGATTCTCAGCCTAGTTTGAATAAATGACTTTTGAATTTGAATTTGAATTCAAGTAAGTTTTTCCCCAAAATTCCCTTAATCCCTGTCAAAATAAAATATCCCTAAATTATGCGTAATATTGGTAATTTTTCCTTAAAAAGGGGAGAAATTCCGAAAAGTGGAAGTACTGGATGCCGCTGACTTTTTGTTCGAATGGCAATTTCAACCACAGAACAGGACACATCCATTTCAACTGCACAGACTACATAGAGATCAATAAGGCTGGCTCATCACGTACGGTTTCCTGATTCGGAGACCTGAATGCTTGCCTTACGTGCAAAATATTCAACTAGGCGCACACGTTTGTACATTATCCAAACGGAAAAAAAACCTGACGTCCGTTTCGGAAATCGAACCGTGTGTTCGGGTCATTCAGAACCATATATTTTCTATCTCAATGTTCAGAACGGAAATAACCGAATGACGCCAATCGCCATCCCGAACGCAGCTATCGCATACATTTTTGCTCCGCGCGCCGCCGCACACAAACGGAAATTTTCGTTCAGAATCAGAAATTCTGATTTTGCTGTTTTCAGATAGAATCGACTCTCTTTTATTCTATTGCTATTTAGTGGGTGTACCCAATAACGGGACTCCTGACCAGGAAACCGTATGTATGAGGCCATCCTAAACATACTACCTAATTATTCGTCTTTGTGTGTCATTCAGGAAGCGCCCGGCTTGCAACATTAACCTACCTTGGCTCTTGGTTTTACAAAACGTATTCTTTGTTCTTCTTTCAAGATTCGAGAATCGAGAAACTCTGCTCATGTTTATGCGGCTTAATTAATCTGCTTCATCTGTCAATCTGTCTGTCATTTCATTACTCATTGTAATGACGTCATGAACGGAGTTCAACTCAAGCATAGACTAGTTAGCTTAGCTCAAGGAAAGTCGGAGAATCTAAAAAATTCAGTGAAGAACAGTTGGCTAATCATTTATTGGGAGAATTAATAATATTTGCAAGTGTGAGGCACTATAGTGTTAAGTAAGAAATTTTATCTTCTGTCTGTGTAAATACATTGTAAACTGAACAAATCCCTTTTCCATAATAATGTTGTTTGTTTTTGCATCTATTTATTTTTCATTTTAGTTTTTGCACTCATGTTTGTACAGGTGTGCTCGCTTGTTGAAACTATCTCCATAGATTACACCTAGGCAGTATGGAGGAGGTAAGCTTCACCTGATATCTAATAACGCATACTTAAATACTTACCTTTATGGATACAGAATGTTTTTAATGTACAGTGTAAATTATCCCTGTACCCGGCCTGCCTGCCGGCACACCGGCTTTACCGTTTATCACTGCATTAACCCTACATCTAAATCAGACTATCTCACTACTTGTACCAATATTAAATATTGTTCTTCATAAAAAAAAGTACATCCTATTCATATTGAACTCAAGATTAGAAATAGCATTAGTGCACAATCCAGACTTTATAACATCTCTCAGACTAACCAATCCAAATATTTCCTGACAAATTGATGTGTCTTGTCTACAGAATAAGTAATAGGGTGCCTGGGTAAAAAAAAAAAGAAATTCTAATTAGTCCGTCAGTCACATAATCTATTAGACACATATTTTTTGTCATGTTAATAAAAAATTACTTTGATAAAATGCATTTTAAGTCAGGGAGTGGGGGTAGCTACATCACAAGTAATTATAAAATCTATTGCTTTATCTTTATCTTTATCTTTATCTTTATTGCTTTAGCCATAATGTGTACTTAGGTGGTAACTGTATAATTTTGATCATTATGGACCCTGTAGGGCACAGCAAAAGGGTAGGAGAGAGGAAGCTCTGTTATACTACTTAATTTACTATACTGTTTAATTTATTATTATTGCTATTTTATTTTTATTATAATATTGATTAATGATTACTATTAAAAGTTATGCGTGAATTATATTACCGTATCATTGATATATTTTAAACGATACGTATAAACTCCGTGATTATCATTTTATTGTTTATTATTTATGTTTATCATTTAAATATTCATCTAAGGAGTAGTAGCATTTGTTTATCAGTAGTTTTTTAAGTTTATTTATAAATATATTTAACTTTTCTTCTTTCTTTATTATAACAGGTAGTTTGTTGTATACTTTAATAGACATTACGTAGGGGCTTGTAGAATGCATTTTTAGCTTGGATGTTGGTATGTTTAGCCTAGATCGGTGTCTAAGTGTGTACTGTGATTGGATGTCTTCGCGTTTTGTGTAGAACTCTTGATGCTTACGGACAAATTTACATATTTCTAGAATATATATACTGGGAAGGGTTAGAATATTGTGTTTTAGAAAATAGGGTTTACAGCTGTCCGTTTGATCAATGTTTACTAAGATTCTAATTAATTTCTTTTGTAGGGTAAAGAGTGTTAGTGCATCTGTACTATTTCCCCAGAGAGTTATGCCGTAGCTAAGCCATGCATTGGCATACGCATAATAGGTGGTGAGGGCAGTTTGTAAATTGGTTGTCTTTTTTATTTCGCGGAGAGCGTATGAGAATTTTGAAATTTTTGAACTGGTTTTTTGTATTTGTGCTTTCCAGTTAATATGTTTATCTATTGTTAGTCCAAGTAGTGTAAATTCATCTACAGTTTCCAATTTTGAGCCGTTAAAGGAGAAATTTATGTGTAGAGGAGCTTTTTGGTAAGGGTGGAAAGTCATTAATTTTGTTTTAGTATAATTAATTTCTAAATTATGTGAGGTAATCCAGTTACATGTTTTTGTGAGTGTGGAACTGAGTTTTTCTTCTATGTTTGTGTTGTTTTGACATGAGACTAACAAAGATATGTCATCCGCGAATAAAACACATGGCCCCTCTATGGTTTTCGGTAAGTCGTTGATGTAAATGAGGAATAATAGGCCGCCTACGACACTTCCTTGGGGGATTGAAGCGTTAGTTATTTTGCTTTTTGATCGGATTTTTTCTATTTCTCTATTTTTGTGGTTAAAGTATTCAATTTCAACTACTTGTTCTCTATTTTTTAAGTATGACGTAAGCCATTCATGGGCTTTCCCGCGGATTCCTATTCCATATAGTTTACTAAGCAGTATTTTAATCTACAGACTCGTGATGTCATAGCAAATTTTAACTCAATGTTTCGCCTTAATCTTTAGATTACGTAAACAAAGAAAAAGTATGTGGCCAATATTTTTTAATAATATCCAAGACAGACGAAAAAAAATCCTCATCCCTCTAGGTACCTGCTATGTTTTGTATTATTATATTATGTAGCATTAGGATGCTTCCAAAATGTCTCTGTTCTGTATTATTTTCTATTGATAATGATGAGCAAAAATTATAATGATCAGTTACATAAGTACTGCGTAGATGATTGAGAAAATTTGGAAATTAAAATTATTCTAGTTATGAGGTTGGACTCTAGTTGGTCTCAAATGACACTTGAAATTTTAAATATAATCAGAATAGAAAATTTAAGGACTATTGTAATCCCTCGTAATTTAAGGACTATTGTAATCCCTCGTAATTACATATTATGTGATTTCCAGTTAATAGGAAGAGACCAACAGTCAAAGCGACAAATACCTCCAATGTTGAAGAAAATATTACAGCAAGATGTACGGCTCACAAAAAAACTTGTGGAGGTTGGGATGAAAACTACCTGGACGAGATCCCTACGCAATAATTACAGACTATTTGAGGTATGTACTCAAAGCATTTGATTAGATCAGAAGCACAGACATTCAAAGCTATGGTCTCACAAGAATTATAAAATGAATTGGATATTCAACTCAAGACAAAACATATATAAAATTCAGGCCGCACAGCCAACAAAATCACAAATCAACACTGTTTTAATAAAATTTCGGTAGAAGAATGCACGCATGTGCATGTGTATAAGTAATGTTATCTATAATTGTTTGCAGGTGTCTTGCCATGGGATCGTTTGGTTGGCCGGCTGGCTCACTTTTATCTGGCTGTTTAATAACAAGGAACTTTATCAGTTGCAAGTTAACACACTCATAGGTATGGACAACACTGTTATTGTAGCAATATAATGTGGGTGTTATATAGGTACTACTCTGCCTAACCTTCCAAGGATTAAAGGCGTCATGTTATGTATATACTTAAGCCTAGACTGCCGGATGGGTTGCATGGTGCTTCAGCCTGATTATCATTTATCGTCAGATGAGACGCAGGCCAAGAGCATCCCAGCTGTGGTTAAAAAAAAAAACTGAATATACCCTAATTCTTTTTTATATAGAAAACTCAGAGAAAGGCTCACTTTTATAGCTTTGTTGTCACTAAAGGAAGTGATGCATGTGTTAAGGTTTAGGGTAAATAACTGACCAATTACTTACAACTTTGTTTACTGTAACCAATTCGGCGACATACAGAAAAGAGACCAGAAATAAAGTTACACAATCTTTTATAACATTTCAAATGACAGTTGCCTACCTCTACTTATGAAGCTATCTAACATTAATATTGCATAAAATGAACTGACTATTAGTCATCAGCAGAGATCGGATATTCGGATGCATATTTACCTAAAGTTGAGGTGTTTGCTATTATGGAAAGCACTTTTGTATCGAACAGATCCCGGGATTTCGGGATCGACAAATATAGATTTCTGATTATAGAATCGACTGTATATTTACTTACGTTCAGGTGTTGGCTAATATGGAATGTACTTTTGTATTGATCGCAAAAATCTCGCGATTACGGAATTGATAAATTTAGTACTTTTTGTCTATAAAAATGCTAGCTAATATTGTAAAGTAGGTTGCCAAATTGGCATAGCACATAGCGACAAACAACTCGGTGCCTTGGGTTTCGTTAATTTTTTTTTACAGTAGGTATATTTTTTTCATGTTAACGTTATGTCGTTTTTGTTAATGTTTTCCTGATAAGCTGTTTCCATACCACGTATCCGATTAGTTATGCATTCCCGGATTTGATTAAATTCCGGGATTTATATTAAGATAAAAATATATTAGGAAGCCACTTCCATAATTTCTTAGCCAAAAATTAACTTTAGGTAAATATGCATCCGAATATCCGATGTCATCAGTCTCCTGCCATGATCTCAATTTATTTGGGGTTGGCGCAATGTATTTTTTTTCTTCCACACTTCTTTATTAGTCGTCATCTCGGTAATCGCCCCCTTTCTAGCCAAATCATCTTTCATACAGTCCATCCATCGTTTCTTTGAAAGCAAATAGTTTTAAACAAAAAATTGCAACCGTGAAATCACAAAATTTTTAATGATAAGTAAAACAAAATAATTTATTGGAACTTACAAAGTCAATAATTTTTTATTTAGAAATCAACAAAATAGCCAAATGGAATTGACTAATAAATTGAACAGTGTTCATGACTAGAAACAAACTTTAACATAACTATCGTAACTAATATTATAAATGCGAAAGTGAATTTGTTTCTTAGTCTGTTTATTACGCTTTCACGCTAAAACAGCTGAACAGATTTGGATGAAATTTGGCACATGGGTAGACCATGACCTGGATTAGGACATAGGACACACATTACTTTTTATCCCGTTATTTCTACGGAATCGAAAATTATACGCGTGTAACCGAGACGTAGCTAATATCTAATAAATAAAAACAAGATATTATTTGATACATTATCAGAAGGCTGGCTCTGTTTTAATACAATGTAGCTGATTAACTTCACAATACTCAACGGGGGTGACATTATCACTAAGTGACAAAACCCCTTTAAATAAATAAAGATAAAAAAAAAAAAAACTTCACAATAAAGTAATTTATTTACATAAAGCCCTAGTGTATAAAATAATGACATTATTAGTCGGGATGTTACTACATGAACGAACTCTGGGCAGATTAATCTTTAGACGTCTACTTTTATTGCTCTTTCGTGGCCGAGACACGTCTGTACAACAATGCAAAGTAAATAAGACTGATGAATAGATTTTTTAATTAAAAGCCAGCATTGAAATGATTTTACAAAGATAAATACAGGCAGTTAAAAGAACTTTTGTTAGATCGTTCAGTGTCAAGTTAACGTATTGTGTAACACGATCGCCGATCTTAGCGCAGCGGCGACCGTCAACGTGAATAGCATATTAATTAGTAGCGGGCATAACCCGCATCACGACCACTAATAGACTTCCGACGTAACCGCATGTTAGGGCCATTATACTTTAC
Source organism: Agrochola lota (assembly GCA_947364205.1). Classification (NCBI taxonomy): domain Eukaryota; kingdom Metazoa; phylum Arthropoda; class Insecta; order Lepidoptera; family Noctuidae; genus Agrochola; species Agrochola lota. Next base: position 16,563,808 of record OX376221.1, on the reverse strand, counting down.
TTACTACTAAAATTAAAAAATGAGTAGAGAACTAGAGACTTAAAAAAATCCATACACCTTTACACTTAAAAGTTATGTAGGTACACACTACTAGGCAGAGATAAAGTACGATAAAGACTTTCATTTAATGCAATACGTGACGGTTGAGTTCTATTATGAACGCAGCATGTTCACCAAGTCAGCATTAGGCTTTATCAACTGAAGGGGTTCGCAAGGACCAATGCCTGCTGAAGTTGCGGGTTTGTCCGAAGTGGATATCGCGGCCCCGCCACACAGGCAACGGAAGGAACACGGGTGGGTTTTAGTCAGTAAAAGTCTGACACTCCCTCTCGCTCTGCCCAAAGCGGGAGAAGTGATTTGATGATTTCCCAACCTCAAAAAAAAAAAAGCATTAGGCTGTCGTGTCATTTATCATATAAATTGTACAAAATTATTATTTAAATTGCAGATCCATTCAATACAGTGTTTGAATTTAATTCCTTTGTAGAACACTGAATGAGACAAATTAGAAGTTTGATATGACTGCTATATTCATTATAATATGCCTAGCCTTTTCCCAACTATGTTGGGGTTAGCTTCCATTCTATCCCGATGCATCTGAATATCAGTTTTTTATACGGAGCGACTGCCAATCTGACCTGCTCAAACCAGTTATTTGGTAACACGGTAGCCCGAAAGTCTGACAACCAGTATTTCCAACCGGGGTGGAAAGACTGGTTGTCAGACTTTCGGGCTTGGCTTTTGACCCAAACTTTACCTAGATTGATCCAAACTTTTTAATTTTTCATTGCCTAGCCTTTTCCCAACTATGCTAGGGTCGGCTCCCAGTCTAACCAGATGCAACTGAATATCAGTATTTAACATGGAGCAACTGCCTATCGATCGAAACTTAATATAGGAATAGGCATTTCATGTTATGATGTATTTTCCACAGCACTCATCTTGGATATCGTGGTGATAGCTGTGATCAAGGCGTTCGTGCGTCGACGTCGGCCGGTTCCAATGAACAAGCTCCTAGAAGTCGGGCCGGACAAGTTCTCCTTTCCATCTGGACATGCGAGCCGAGCTTGTATGATCGTATCTATACTTATGTTCAACGAAGTCCCCGTCTACTTCGCCCCGCCGCTCCTTGCCTGGGTGGGCTCGGTGTGCCTCACAAGAGTACTAGCCGAAAGACACTATATCTTGGACGTAATATGTGGAGTTATGATCGGGCTCCTAGAAGGTTCTCTAATGCAATTACTATGGCTTTCTCAAGGCACATGTGCGTCAATCGTAGCGTCGCTGTCCGATGAGAAGGTCGAGGGAGGAGAATATCATGTATAAATTATTGTATTTTAATACCAAAATAGTGTTTCCTGAAATCTTTTAATTTATTAGATACCTACTTAACTATAATTCAGTCTGTAAACACAAACATAAAAACCTAATATACTAACAATTTGTTCAGACCATGCATGCCTGTATTCCACGATGGCAGAGGTGTTTTTGTGTGTTCTTTGACATAAAAAGTTTTGTAAAAAAAAAAAGTTAAGATTAGTTAAGAATTAAATTCAAAGTTATTGCCATTTCTGGTTATTTTTTATTGTTATTATCGAATATTAATTAAGAAATGTAGTTGTACTTTAACCTGACACATTTCGAATCCTGTGATGAGGTAATATACTATGTAAGTAGTTCACTAATAGATAAATAAAAAGATAGGTGTGCTAATTAAAGTTAATGAGCTTATATTGTGATGAATAAACCGTGATTAAATAATTGTTGTTTTATTAATTTTGTAAGCCACGCGGCCAGTGCGATCTCATGACGTCTGTAAATAAATGTTGTATTCCCCAAAAGAATAGACAGGTGTTATTTTATGTACTTATAGTAGGACTCGCACATTTCGTCAATAGGCTATTGCCAAACCAGAACAAATCCGGACAGAAAAAATCTAATGGAAAAACCCAATACAACACCGCCCAACTTGGTGATCGAACGCAGGACTCAGGAGACCGTGTCCAGCCATCGCAGTGTTGGGGTAACGCCAACGAGTCAGTTTGTAGTTCGTCGTTTTTATTATGATTAATTTAGTACCTAGTTGTTTAATAGTTGTGTATAAATAACTCAACAGCTAAATTCGAAATCACTTCCAATTTTTAAAAGGTAATAACGTAAGGAAAAGGAAAAAAACAGAACCCCAATCTTATTTTATTTTATCACCCAGAGAAACCGCTTAGTTATTATGTTTTTCCTCCTAGGGTTGAATAGTAATTAATGAATAATTTTTGAGTGCAATCATGCTCTGTGAGAGAAATCCACCGTAAACCGTATAAAAGCATAATTAGATATGCATTACCTGATAATAAAACCAGAACTTTTTTTATACTAATAAAAATTAGTGATGGGCGTTGAATCAACGAACTCTATAGTTGAATCAACCGTTGATCTCCTGTCAACGTATTAACGTTAACTGTATATGAATCAACGACGTTTATGTATTTAACTCGTTTATTATTCAACTAAATTCGAAAACGCAAACGCAACGAACTGAGTAAAATGAATAAACCTTCCGTTGAAAATGACATCATACATTGCGAACGACGGTCATGTCATAGAATTTGAACTCTAAGTAACACATGCAACAGTGGATTTTTTTTAAAGTATGACGATATTGGTGGACTGGCGCGCGCTGGTACCGCCTGAGAGAAACCGGTCCATACTGGTTTGACAATGAAATGTTTCATAATTATATCAAAATGTTTCAAAATTAGCATTTTATTAGGTCAGTAGATGTAGCTCAGAGTGACGTTAAACTCGTTGAACGTCGCGGCGTTGAATGAATTAACGGTTTACTTTGTAAGTTGACATTAGTGCACGTTAACTCGTTGACGAATTTAACTAGTTGATCAACTAGTTAAGAATAAGAATAAGAATAATTTATTGGTCCATTGTTACAAAATAAATTTCAAAAATAATGATATTGTATGCTTACTGTAACTAGAATATTTAACATAGTATTAAAACAGTGGTCCCCAAACTAGGCAGCGCCTGTACCCTATATATAATGTACTCTGTGGTATCTTGGGAGCCTGAAAGTTGACGAACGTAAATCAACGTTGACGTTTCGTTAACGGAAAAACCTTCAACGACCCATCGCTAACAAAATATAGTAGTTCTTGTTGCCAACAAGCAATATTGTGATTTCCACACCGATTTATTTTGCGCAATAATTGAGCACACCCTTGAAGGTCGCTTTCCGAATAAGAACGTAATCGCTCACAGCGCTGACATCAATATTTGACGTTCCGAGTTAGATATCACGATTATGACAGCTGAGGGCTGTCATCAATTCGGAACGCCCGTGAACGTTCTCACGGTGCTCGCTCAACGTCAAAACTTGCATATCATATTTCTTTGTGTTTATACTACACATTTCTTCTTCTTCGTTGGTTAGGTGGCCACGGTAGCCAGAAGCACAATTTCGAAGATGCCACGTTTGTCTAAAGTTATGATGCGACTCAAAACAAAACAGCACAACTGTCATCTTTGACAGCGCTCACGGTGATATTAGTAAAAGGCATGGTCGGCGTTATCGCAAGATGGCGCATGTCATGACGTCATCTATGACGATTCATGGGACAGCGTTAACGCGTTCATGCTAATTCGGTACGGATGTTAGCACGCTCAAATCGATTACAGCGTAACTCGGTACGCACCCGAAGTGTTACTGTCTAAAGTGATTGGACGTGGACTATGATGTCAGTTAACCGTCAAGTGTCAAGTTTTTCATTCTTTCTTGTCACTTGTCACACTTACGTTTCGCCTCTGACGTGTGTATTTTTGGCTGAAATTATCCAGAATTTCTATGAAATTAAATTCTAATAATAAAATAGACTGTTTAGTGGCTGCATTTAAAGGTATTGAATGAATATTAAGTAACTTGTTTGATACTTACTGACAGGAAATTGTTTTAGTTTTTAGAATGATAGGAATATTGATAATGTTTTTGGACGTGGCATAGCTCCACAATAATTCACATTATTCCATGTAAGTTTACTTTTCAGCATCATCATGAGGAAACTAAAAGGCGCAGTGAAAGAAACAGCGAGACAAAAGCGTGAGAGAAAACAGGAGTTTGCTCAAATGCGACAACAAATTCATACGATTGTTTTGCCTACATTCGCGGTAATTTTTCTATTAATTTGCGTATACGTTTACTTAAAAACCAGGCCGACGTCGATGCAGTACGCGTAACATAAATAGCTCTAAGTTGTGTGAAAATTGTACATAGTAAGTAAATTATAAATATGTACCATCAATTTATATTGGTTTGGGAAATTTTATTAAAACTATCTTAAGGTTGTGAGCTCAAGTAATGTAATGTATTATATAACTATGCTGAGTATCTATTGACACAGTATTTCTATATTTTTAATATTTGAAGTGTGCTATGAAACATTCCACATTATTCGTCCACATATCAACATTAATTCCTTGTCCTAAAAGTGACAAAATTAATGTAAATATTAAAATAAAATTATTTAATTATGTGTCTGTTTTAATGTACCCAATTCATATTAGTGACAATATGGTGCAACTTTACTTACCACAATTGCTCAAGTTATTACTTGATGTTTTCAATAAACAGAAATGAAACAGAAACAAAACTTATAATTATATAAAATGAAACTAGTCAATTTAAACAATAATTTATTATAAATAACATTTCATAGACTCAACCTATGGTCTTCTATCTTAATTATTTTGTAATAAATAACTGACTTTGTAATAAATATTTATATTTTAATGCTAAAAGGAAAAAGTCCTTTTTGTATTAATACCTACTTATATCTGAGCTAAATACATTTTTCCATGAAATCTAAAACTAAGCAACATACATACAACATTTCTAATTTACAAGGTTTTAGTCTTATTACAGAAAAAGTTATTTTTTAAATTTTCAACTAGTGTCAGAAAACAATTAAAACATTATACCAGTTGTGTAAACATGTTTGTTAACTATGTGTTAGCTGCCAGAAAATTAACAGAACATTATTTTAAAACCTTGTAACCTTGTATGTAATAATAAACTTAAAGCGCTAGAATGAGGATATTTCTAATGATAGAGTGGATATGTTGCAGGCAGATTGTATGATTCGTCATTTTACGAACGGCGCCGTCCGTTTACAAACGCTGGCGGTTTTTTAAAATGCCTAAGGCTAAACGTAAATTGTCTATCACTTTATAATATGCCACTACATTTGATGGACAATTGAAACGCAGTTAACAAAATGCCGCGGCAAATTGAAATTTTTATTCATATGGCACTTGAAAAACGTAAGGTGTCCATGGAATCTGGTGCTTGGAGAACTTCTGAGTAATATTATTGGTACAAAATTGACGAAAATTGTGAACAACATACAATTTAATTATATTTTTTGATAGTTTTATAATCTAACGGAAATAATACCGACAAATTGTGAACTGGTATCAAACTTGCGTGCGACGTAACGCACCTTGCGCTGATACTAAATGAGCAACTTGGAAGTAGCGCTCGCCGGCCGCTGCCGCGGTTGGTCACAGTTCTAACCTAGTAACCTATTTCAACCAGTTCACAAATTTTCGATTGTTTATAATCTAACGGATCTCATAATTTTAAGGTAACATAATAGGTACTCGATTGTTGGAACAAAGTATGATTTGTCCAACCTGTGTTTTATGATAGTCACCCTACAATAACAATCAATGTCGAAATTATAACAATTGAACGAATTGCCAATTTGCCTTAGGCATTTTTCAAAACCGCCAGCGTTTCTAAGGCGTCGTTTGTAAAATGACGAATCACACAATTTGCCTGCGACAGATAAAACACAATAATCATCACTGGTTTGCAAAAAAACCTATAAATGTCACAGTGAATTATTTGTTGGTCATTTCATACATCAATAATGTACCTATAATTAGTGCTCACGCTGTTTCATATCACGAATTCACAATAGCTTATCACTTATTACGTCTTCTCTCCTGATTGGCTACAATATTTTATGTTCTTTATGCATTTCCTGGCTAAACTGAGTTATGTACTTAGTACTTACACTACATACCTGATTACCTATTCTCATGTTAGTATAAAAGCATGAAGAATCGAAATGAAACAACTAACTATTAATAATTGTGACTGTTGGTGTAGGATTATTATACTTTTGCAATAATATTGAGTACTTATCTTAAACTCTCAACTATTGGTAAAAAAGCAAACTATAATCTAAAATAAAATTGCATTTGTTAAAAAACTTTCATTGCGCAGCAGTTTGAGATAATGTGAAACTCACAGCTTTTTCTAAAACTAAAGTTATACCTATATCGATCCATATTCTAAAAGATGCAAAATAGTTTTCTTTTTATTAATCTATTTTGCCCCGTTGTGGCAAAGGCATTTTAGACTTTTCTTAAGGCCTTTTAAATTCACTTATTATTACTGGAATACCGTATGTCTAAAATAAGTAAGTAAGTACAAAGTAGTATGTACTGCGTCGGACATCTGGGCCGTTCTGACCACAAGACATCATGGTTCATTCTTAAAATTCACTATAATACAATAGTGAATTTTAAGAATGCGTGGGAAGCGCTTACTATGTAGCGGCAATAGATGTTTGGCGACAGCTGCACTACACACGTAGTTTATTTATCGTGATAATGCAGCGGTTGCAATATCATGTTGAAGAAATATAAATATAAATGATGATATATGCAAACTTTATGGCGGCTCGGAACATGAGGCGAGTGGCTGCGCAGTAACACATCACGTGTCAGCGGGGGTGAGGGGTGCGGTACTGCGCAGCGAGTGGCGCGCTTCAGAGCCGCCATAAAGTTTGACGGTTACTATACCATCCTAAGGTCCTTTGTACACACACGTTTTTGTTGACGTGAAAAACTACGGTTTATTCGCAGTCTGTAGGCACGGTCGTCAGTGTTGTATGGATCACTATGGAATATGGAAACTGTGCCGTGTTAAAAGGCCCTTTTGTCCACCGCCACGTTGAACGGGACGTCAACGAGAACGAGATGACGGCGCCGAAGTAGCGATACATACATTTACTATGGCCGCGTGTGTGTCACACGTCCGTTAACCGGAACGCCACGTTTGCCACAACAATAGGGATGTCAAAAAAAAAAAAAACTGTCCGTCAGCTACATTATTAAAAAATATTGGACAAGTACTTTTTCTTTTATTTCCGTAATCAAAAGATTACGGCAATACATTGAGTAGGCAATGCGTTAAAATGTGGCATGACGTCACTGGCCGGTAGATTTTATACTGACTTGTGACGTAGCGAGCCCCCACTGAACTTTAATGCGTTTTATCAAAAACATTTTTTTTTTATATGATAAAGCAAAAGATACGTGTTTTATATTTTTTTATTATCTGACTGACGGACTAAATCGAATTTTTTTTTCCCATTTAACATCCCTATTGAAATAATTCAATACAAAGCCAGCTATCAATACTGATTATTATTACTAATACTTCGTTTCTGGCGGCACATGTTGACCATCCAGCCGAGCAGCCAGACTGACGCCAGCAGGAGGTACAGACCGCTGATGGCGAAGTACTGGGAGACTATGGGCAGCCTGAGGCTCTGGATCAGGACCAGCGTCAGGATGGACTGGAGACCAGTACCGACCAGCGTGTTGATGCCGAAGATTAAGCCGAAGCAACTCTCGTCACTTAACTGACTCGCTATTTTTGCACTGAAATGATGGAAACGAAAGTTAAAGTTAAATAATGCATGAAATATTGTGGCCTATGGTCATTTTATTTGAGTTCCTAGGTTTTTTTCCAGACCTTTCTGATTTATACTACAGATCTGGGATCATATCACTGCTATAGTGGCCTTTCTCAAACTTACTAAGTACTAAAGATAACGTAATAAATAAAACTGTGGCGCTATCTCAGAACGAAATATGACACTGCGCAACGCGAAGTTTATCGACTCAGCAAATACGCAGCATAGGACCCCACCGCAGACATTTAAAATCAGACTAACATAAAGTAATTGGGCCTAAATATGTGTGACAAGTCATGCTGTAGCAAGAGTTGTGATCACTCACAACTCTTGCCAATGATCAAACAGTTTTAAAAACCGATATAACACGAGGTTGTCTGGAAAACATTGCAGCAATAGCAGCCTATTGTATGTTTGTAGTGTGTAATTTATTTAATGTAATGTGTTTTGCAGGTGTACAATAAAAATAAAGTATATTTATGTATAAATTAATAACATTTACCTCGCCATAGTGATTGTATAATGAAACAGCATGCCCATGACGATGTACCCGGCATAAGACACGAACACATTATTAATATAGGTGCCCACAAACAGAGCCACTCCTTGAACGGCTGCTACGGGCGCGGGCGCACCCGATGATGCGAATATCGACGCTAGGAACGCGCCGCCTGCGCCGAGTAGTGTTTGTACCGCTTCTACTGCACCGTTGTATGCTACCTGGAGAATAAAATAAAGAGAATCATGTTTATTTACGTCTAGCTAGAAGTTACTTAAAATGTATTACAAAAGTTAAAAAAAAAAATTGAGCAAAGTTTTAATTCGTGAATAGTGAGACCATCCTTCAGTATACCAGTTAGGTGATCTTTAATATAATTTTGCCCGCGGATTCGCTTGCGTGGATGTACGGGTGACGCGGAAAATATCTCACGAGAACGTACTACCGGAATAGGGATGTTGAATGAAAAAAAAAAAAAAAACTTGTCCGTCAGTGAGATAATAAAAAAATATTAATCACGTATTTTTGCTTTATAATACAAATACATTTTTTTTAGATAAAACGCATTAAAGTTGGGGAGTGGGGGCACGCTATGACCCAAGTCGATATAAAATCTACCGGGGAGTGACGTCATTCCACATTTTAACGTATTGTCTACTCAATGTATTGCGGTAATCTTTTGATTACGTAATAATTAATAAAATAAAAACGTCAACACGTCAGAAAAATATTTCCCTGAATTTTCATAGTTTTATTCACGACGCAGTATTTTTTTTGTTATATCAGAAGCCGAAAACAAGCCTAAAATCTTTAAATCAAAATAAAAAATAACAAAATGAACCACAGAAATAGACCTTAATGAAAAAATACCATAGCGGAGGTGAAGTGACAGATATCACCTCCAATAAAAGCTATGAAAACGGAATGAAAACTAAATGTTGACGAGATCTGCTGCACGAGCACGCCCACCACCTCCGGACTCGTCGCTCAGCTCCACCTCGCCGCCGCCGTTATCCAACCCCATCGTGAGCGCTGTGACGACACCGGCCGCGGTAGTTGCGTCGAGCTCGAATGATGAGTACTTTTCCCCGCCGACGTCGCCAACGCCTGTACGTCGGCAGGGGAGAGGCCGGCCACCGAGAAGCTTGGGACTTAGGGGCTAACCGGCCCCGAGCCGGGTCCCCGCTGCCGGTGGTTGTGTGCAGCGCATGAGATGGACTCAGTCTATGAACGAGAACGTCATGCGCGCATATTACGGGTCTACAGAGGGAGGAACTAACCTCACTGCGTACCGTGTTAGGATGCTGTCTCTGTTTCAGGAACTAGAACCAACCGTCAACGTCTCGGCCCAACGACTGTCGGATCAGGTGCGTGTCAGCCAACGCAATCATAGGTTGGATGATATCGCACTTGATAGGCTGCGCTCAGAGGTACTGAGCAACCATATCATCTCAACTCCGGCACAAACCGCGGCACAAGTGTCACCTATTAATGTAATCCCGCCGCGGTCCAATAGTGGTGTTGAAGAGGAGCATGATAGGGTTACCACAGTAAGTAGCCAGTGCAACGTCCGATTGAAGAGCGCGCTGATTGAGGAGGATCCGCTTCGCGAGTATAGGTGCACTCCGACCGATCTTAGACCCCGATTACCACGCCTACCAGCCGTACCAGCCCGGCAGTGCAGAATCGAGCGACGTATCGATGGGGCCAGGGTGCTCATCGGCAAACTATACTGCTTCAGGGAGGGCAATACACGACCACGAGTGATGCGCTTTGTGAGACGGGCATTCTCGGGGACTGGAATCAGCCCTCAAGAATACATGTCCCGTGTCACAGAGCGCATCGACTTCCTGAAGCAGAAAGTTTGTGCATGGGCGAGCCGTATTCGGCGGTATAAGCAGCGGGTTGATCGATACACGCAGAATCGCATGTTCCAGAGCGATGAGAGGTGGGTATATAGAGCTTGGGAGCGACCTGAACGAAATGCGACGGACGTGTGCCGCGCGGATGATGCTGCCACGAGTGCATTCTGGCGCAGCATCTGGTCGGTGCCCGTCGGTCACACTGAGGCTGGCTGGATGCAGGATGTCGAGCGAGTGTGTAAAACTATCCCAGAAATGGAACCTGTGTCAATCACGCCATTAGACGTAGCCAGAGCAGTCCGTCCGTTACCGAATTGGAAATCACTGGGACCGGACAGACTGCACAACTTTTGGTTAAAATGGCTGACTAGTTCGCACACTCCCCTAGCATCTCAATTCCAGTCATCCATGGAGTCTGGGTCGCTACCACAGTCTCTAACAACAGGCGTTACCCACCTGCTCCATAAGTCAGATAGTCCTGCGGAACCCAAGAATTATAGACCGATCACATGTTTGTCGACGGTCTATAAACTTCTTACATCCTTTTTGAGAGCGAAAATCAACACACACATTGACAGTAATTCAATTATGTCTGTCTCTCAAAATGGATGTAGGAATGGGTCCCGTGGTACTAAGGAGCTACTCCTCATTGACATGGCCATAAGCCAACAGGTTCGTCGATTCCGCAAGGATTTGTCGACATGCTGGATAGACTATAGCGCTATAGCCGATGTAAACCGAGATTTAGATGCCATCAAAAATGGTCTGATAGTTTTGGGGTGTCAGTAAACCCTTCAAAGTGTCAGGCCATTGTAATTGGGAGCTCAAACATGATGGGAAGGGTGACGCTTAGCTCTCTTCCTCCTCTTATTTTCAACGGTACCGTCGTACCCATTACCTCTACAGTGAAAGATCTCGGTTTGCATCTTGACTCGACACTTAGCTGGCAACGCCAGGTATCTAGTGTTGGTCAAAGGGTCAACGGGACTCTGCGATCCCTGTATCGTCTGAGAAACTTTTTGCCTGTAAAGACGAAAACTATGCTTGTGCAGACTTTGATTTTCCCTATCATCGACTATGGTGACGTGTGCTATTTTGACTTGAATGCGGTTTTTTTGGATAAGCTTGACAGACTGCTCAACAATAGTATCTGGTTCATATTTAACCTCAGAAAATATGACCATGTGTCGAGTTACAGGTCTGAGCCCAAATGGATGTCCATTCGCCAAAGGAGAAGTTTGCGTTTTTACAGGCAAAAAGTTTCTTAGACGATACAGGTGTGATATCATCGGTGGTGTCATCACCGGACAGGCCTGCCGACATCAACGACAAGGCGGAGTGGTTCCGGGAGGCCATGTCCGAAATATGTGACGTGGCAATGCCCCGGGTCCAGCCCGGACGTGCTCAGCGCCAGGTGGGCCACTGGCCACTCCGGGGAGCTCCAGCATCCGGGCCCCAGTCGCAGTGACCCTTACCCGGATGCCCTGAGTGGCGCCGATCTCTTTCAGATCCACCGCCGCCCCAACCTTGGAGAGCACGTCGCGGTAGGACACGCCCTTCTTCTCCGCTTCCGGCTGTAGTGTAATCACTACAGCTGCGGACTTCGGGGCGCGGAGCCTAGCCGCGACGCTTTGCTCCTTGCGCCGCTGCCACCTCGCCTTCTTTTTGGCCATCCTTTTGGACTTGCCCGCTTTCTTCTTCTCCCCGGCTATTTGCCACTCGGCGTCAGCCTGGGGAGATTTAGGAGGCAGAGGCGGTCGTTTCGCCACCTGGGGCGGAGCTCCCGCTGCCAGGGCCGGGGCCCTCGCTGCCTGTGTAGCAGCTCCACCCCTGGACTGCCCTGACGGGCCTGGCTTGGCCGTGGCGGCTGCGGTGACGGCATACGATGCCGCCTTCGTAAACGTGTAGCTGGTATGCAGATAATTAACATTGAAGTGATAGCTTATAATGGACAAACAAAGTCCCAGACGATTACAGAAGACTTATCGCATTTTTATACTTATTTTATGCATGTCACGATAGCCCGTCGTTCGAGTTTTATTCAATTGACATAAGGTTAAAACTAAGACAATTTATGGCGGATAATTGTCGTTAACTGCAATATTAAATAAGAGCGGATTTAAAAGTTTACGTTCCATTGTAACTATGCGGGGCATAACAATATTATACTCGTATTTTTCAGTGCCTGCAAGCTTCCAAGTGAACACAAAATAATTGAACGCGGCAGTACAACACATGCAGCGGGCAATAAATTTTCTTCCGGAAACGATTGCATGCATAATAGCGTTATATTGATAAACGTTTTACGTACTAAGACTACAATCTGCACAAATGATAGATTGGTTTGGAAGAAGAAAACGGATGAAGCTTTTACTCAACTAACATAATGTCACTGACTAGAAAGTTACTCTCATCCAGTATCTGTATCCACGGTAGCTGTACATAAGTCTGTCCCTAAACGAACAGCGCCAGCGCCATAGCATACAATGCTGACCAGGCCAGCACTTTGAGCCGTGTATAGTGTTATACCACAGATTAAGGTTATACTAACATAATGTTACTTACCGGAGAATTACTTTCCTCCTGTATCTGTTTCCACAGCAGCTGTATATAGATCTGGGCCTGCACGAACAGCGCCAGCGCCACAGCATATAACGCTGACCAGGCCAATACTTTGGGCCGCGTATACGCCACTCGGGCGTGTCGCGCGATCAATGTTGATGCTTCTACCACGTTGGAGCGGATCAATTGCTGGAAATGTTAAGGATCAATGTTAAGAAACTGTTTTAAAAAAACGCAACATTTTAGTTGGTGTCTTGCCTCTTATGTTACAAAACGTTGGGGTATTTTTCGACGATATTTTTATTAAAAGTCATTAGCATCGAAGTGACTGCTCATTCCCTCTCTGTATCTACTGTCTCTTCCACCTGAGTAGCACCATAGCTTATGCGGTTAAACTAAAACACGAACGACTGGAACATAAGGTCCTCGAAACCCATGTCGGGCGAAGTGTTAGTGGGCTTTTCCATCTGGAATTTCTCAGTAGCAGCCAGAAATCTGGATTTGTGTCCGGTTGATAGCAATAGGCTCACGCCCTATTACATGGGACTTAAGCATAACTGGCGAAATTAACACCTCTGCCTCACCCTTCCGGGAATACAGGCGTAATGTTATGTTACGTTCTTTCTATGGGCTCAAGAGTTGACCTTACCCCGTTAGACTGGTGATGCAGTTCCTTGTCGAGCGGCGGGTCCCCGGCAGACGATCTCCGGTGGAAGTAGATGCCGTACTGCACGGTCGGCAGCCAGAACGCCCAGCACGTCGCCAGGATCTGAGCTGAGACATCGTAGTGTTACTAACGGCAGAATTCTCAAACGAAATTAAACTAAGACCGTGGTCCTAAAGTTTAATTTCGTTCTCTAATCACTAAATGCGCATGTCGTTCTGTTTCAGTCAATCGTTTGGAAGATAACAGAAATAGGATGATGTTTTAAATACCTATGCTAAGCGTTAATATTTAGTGATTTGTGGTGTAAGTAGGCCTAAGTCTCCGTTGAGTATCTTGCTGACAGCAGAACTAAGATTGCTTACAAGCGGCCGTAGTCGGTTCTCTCTCGCTCTAGTGAAGAATGATTCTGCTGAGTGACAGATGTACGGGACAGCGGGAATTCCGGCGGATAGGTCAGGGCTCTGCCCTTAAGAATGTCTTAAGGGTCCATAATACCTTAGCTCAAATGCACTCGTTATCTCGCTCGCATGATACTGTTCGCGGACTGAATGAGAGGCGCGGCGGCGTGGAGAAGGCTCTAAGGTGCCAATAATTTTAGTAATTTATTTTTACGGCGAAAATAATGCAAATAAGAAATAAAATAAAACATAGTATCTGCTTTATAGTTAGTTCAGTTATTATGTAAAGTTAATCAATACCAGTGGTTTATTGTTTAGTTTGGAGGTAATTTTGGATTATTTTTCTAGTTTTTTTTTTTATATTATGGAATCGTGTTTTCGTCAAACATAGTACTTAACATTAATCCTCTCTCAATTTTACCATACACATGTTTATTTCAAAGTTAATGCTGCAGTATTTTCGATTTATCGGAGGATCATGCTAAGTAATTTGAGGTATTATAGACTCTTAAAGTTTAGTGTTGTTTGAAGGTCGTGCAGGGTCGGGCATAGGTTTATGTTGCTCGGATTTCTCTTGCAGTGTAAGGCTTGAACTCTTGACGGCCGATAGCAAATATGTGACTCCTGTGACCTTCGTAATTGATACTTTTTTTATCAACTTATCATAAAACAACATTACGCCTGTATTTCCCCGAAGGGTTAGGTAGAGATGTACCTAGGGTTGCCAACTTTTTGTACAAGAAATAAAGTATTTATGGTCAAAGTTGGAAAATAAACAGTATTTCGGAAAAAATTATATATAAAAAAAAAACAACAGACTTCAAAAAAAAAACATTACTTACAAACTTAAAAAATATGTAAGTAACTTTAATTTCGGAAGTCGGTGTATTTGCATTTGTAATTTCGTTTTTTACCACCGATTTCCTTTTTATTTAGGTATATCTTTGGATATCAGTGAAAACAGTATATTCATAACCTTTATTTTTGTTGAACAGTAAACAGTATTTTACCAGTATGGTTGGCAACCCTAGGTGTAGTCTACTCTTATAATAGAAAAAAATTACTGTAAATACTGTAAATTATCTATAACGTAACTATATAAAACTGTAATGGATATGTATTAAAAATACTGCTATTAACATTCCGCTTGTCGGGCATAGGTACCTACATAGTAATAGTAGGTAGGTAACCCTATTTACTCTTGCTTTTTTAAATTTTGCTTTGCTGTAGTGTTAAAAAATGAATATTCGCGAACAGCTGAAGCTACCGGTATACCTGTGAATGTGATATAGTTGAGGTCCCGGTAATCCATGAGCCCGAAGTGAGTGAGCAGTTGAGAGCTCACTCCTGACAGGAACCGGCCGGACAGCGCCGCGATACGAGTGTAGGACGACACGCGCGGGTACTTTGCCGGGTCCACCTGGAGAAGATATTTGTATTACATAAGTATTATGTGTTTGTTTGGACTAAGTATAGCAAACAGCCATTAACATCGATTAACAAAAACCGGCCAAGTGCGTGTCGGACCCCGCACAATGAAGGGTTCCGTAGTTGGGATGAATTTATCCCAATCACAAAATTTAACATTGTAGTTGAAAACATGTTCTGCCATACATTTCAACTGCAAATGTAAGTTTGTACGCACAATATTGAGAGATTTGCCATGTTATTTTAAAACCATATACTTCGTATAGCTTTTGCTGTAGGTAATCTATACGTATAATAAGTATTGAACTATTTTCTGAATTTTATTCAAAATTTTAAGTTCAGTAGTTTCGGAGATAAGGGGGTACTGATCAATTTTCATCTATTTTCTTAAATAACTATAAAACTATTTATTTTAAAATTATAAGAGAAATATGTTTGAGACCTTCACAGTAAGCCCTTTCATTTGATATGTCACACACACAGTACAGTTGGCAAAACTGTTTTTTTTCCTTTTTGCTTCCCAAAAGTGAACCCATGTTTAAATATTTTTATTTACGTTACACGCCCGTGTTTGGGTCACAGAAATTCATATGTGTACCATATTTTAACTTAATCGGTCCATTAGATTCGTAGCAAATTTGCTGTGACAGACAGACAGACAGACGAGTGATCCAATAAGGGTTCCGATTTTTCATTCGGACGTACGGAACCCTAAAAAAATGGGACATTAAAGTTGAAGGTCTTTTTGTGGTTTCTGAAGGGTTAGCCATAGTTTGTTGAGTGCGTCAAGACTTCAAGAGGTAACACTGTAAATCAGGAATTAAAATATCGAATATTCATGATGACTTTTCCTGAAAACTGGTGCACAATTTGCCGTATCTAGCTATTTTATCTTTCCATCTTATCTTTATTATCTTATAAATATACTTATGTAAATCATGATACATAATACCTATTTAATTTACATCCACTTTTACTTTAGTTTATTTTTGTCTAAGAGTTGATATTCCAGTTTTAGACACGTGCATTTGTGTCTGCAAAGTTTTGGACTACCTAATGAATGCAGCTATTCAAAGCGACTCGGGCTTAGCAGCGAGAAGCACGAGTATATTTCTGTATGCTCGAGTTAGATTAGGTAGTTTAGTTTTTTATTGTAATATAATATAATAATTTCAATACTTAATTGTTTACAATGATACACGGGTCTTATACTCGTATATACTTATTACTTTTAATACTTATTATATAATATTATAAAGAGGTAATTTTGAAGTGAAAACTTCTTTAGCATCGGTCGTTGTGATTTGAAAGTCGATGAAACGAAAAAGCGACAGAAAAAAGAGCTGTACACATAAATTCATAAGATTTAACGTGGGACAAAATGACATAGGAAATCATAAAGCCAAATTTTTTTAACTTTTCACTTCTTCTACCACGTGTGAATTGCACACATGTTTTTTTTTTTTTTTTGTTTGTATTTAAGTGTGTGTGTACGGGGATAATCTCCGGAACTACTAATCAGATTTGAAAAAAAAAATTGTATGGATAGCCCAATTCTTGAGGAAGGTTATAGGCTCGCGGACGAAGTCGCGGAAGCTAGTAGGGTATATTTTCTTGTTACAAATGAATTAGAAATCAGTAGGTAAATTAGGCAAAAGCCTGTATTTTAACTATCAGCGCCAAACCCCTCAAATAATAAACATTTAAAAATAGCCATCAAGTGGAGATGTTAACATTTGGTAGATAAAAAAAATTGTGATGATATACATACAGGGTGGCAGGGACATCGACGCGAAGCCGGCTACCATGGATTCAGTACTTGATTCTGAACCCCCCAGCGTTGAAATTTTTCGTCGGTTATTTAAAAAAATCTGCTGTTTCATAGAAAAGTGCAATACCTACGACGAGGTCAAAATGTATAGAACAGCTGTTTCATTTTTTAATAACCGACGAAAAATTTCAACACAGGGGTTTCAGAATCACTGAATCCATGGTAACCGGCTTCGAGTCGATATCCCTAATACCCTGTATAATAATTCGGTACAAAAATAAATATTTAAATCATTAAAGGCAATATATTAGATTCAGTAACCTCTGAAAATGCATTGGAATACCACTTTATAAATAGCTTACTTTCGCGTAAATGTAGGTGTAATAGGCGACTTCTGTGGCCATGTACAGGCCATAGAAGAACTGCGACGCTTGCAGCCATTCTAGACTTGAAGTCCATAGCAGAATTGCGTAGACAGCTATGCCGCTCAGCCCTGTAAAAATAGAAAACATTGTAAACATCCATGAAATTTAGGCACTGAAGAATGCAGAATGTAAAATAAGAATATTGATGCCAAGATGGAATTCTGATTTGCGGGTTGGGCGATTATACTTAGTCGGTAAATCTAAATAGGACAATAACAATAGTTTTCGCCTGCGCTTCATCATTCTGGCGAGCCGATCCTAAATCTATTGAGATATTTATACTTAATACTAGCTGCCCGCCCCGGCTTCGCACGGGTAGCACTATGTACTTATCTACGGCGCACCTACCTACCTACCCTACCTACTTACTCTACCTACCCTACCCACTTACCTACCCTACCTACCTACGTATCTCCATACCTATCTACGTACCCTACCTACACCTACCTACCCTAGGGGTATGAAAAATAGTTAGTAGCCGATTCTCAGAGCTACTGAATATGCATATAAAATTTCATAAAAATCGGTCAAGCCGTTTCGGAGGAGTATGGTAACTAACATTGTGACACGAGAATTTTATATATAAGATTATAAAGAGGTAAAATTAGTTTGTTTGTAAGTTTGTTTATAGGGGTAATATTCCCGGGAACTAATAATCCAATGAAAATAAAAATAAACACTGGTAGAGAGCTACATTATTCCTGAGTGCCATAGGTTATTTAACATCACGCTACGATCCTTAGGTGAAGAGCAAAAAGACAAAATATCTGCGCGGGCGGGCGATGGGATGCGGTGGGACGGACAGGGGCCGAGGGAGTTTTATAAAAATGTGGCTGTTATTTTAGTATATTATTGTGTACGACTTCCACGCGAACGAAGTCGCGGGCAGAAGCTAGTGGGTTATAAAGGAGTAGGTACCGTATTTTGTAAACACGCATCGCTTGCAAATCCCGTATGCAAGGAAGTGCGGACAATATGCAGTTTACAGTAGGTATCGTATTAACTGTTGTAACATCACCATCATCACACACAAATATGCAATAGGTAGGTAAACAACAACAATACACATGTAGCTGGGTCACATTGAAAATTACATACCTATACCTACTTACTCGTACATGAGAGGATAATATCATAGGTATATATATTAGGAGTCCGTGTGGTGCCGGACGTAAAGAATAGCACCATCCCATTTCTTCCCGCGAGTGTCGTAAAAGGCGACTAAGGAACAAACTAGAGAATGGGCAGTGTTTTCTATGCATTTTAACACCATACTGCGATCGCCAATCTGTCTGCCAACGTGGCGATTATGGCAAATCCCCCATTTGGGGGAGGCCTATGTCCAGCAGTGGACGTCTTTCGGCTGAAAAGATGATGAGGAGCACGAGCTCCTCACGGCTAAGTAATAACAGACGCACGGGTCGATCCATCAGGTTAAGCTACGCTTGCCGGGGTTGGTCTGTGGATGGGTGACCATCACACATACCGAGACTCCTCCGTGCCTCGGAAAGCACATTAAGCCGTTGGTCCCGGCTGTCATTCGTAGATCTTTGAAAGCCCGAAAGTCTGACAACCAGTCTTACCTAGGGGTATCGTATTACCCAGTTACTGGGTTGTGGATGTCAGATAGGTAAAATAGTACGCTCCATGTAAAATAACTCGCTCCATGTAAACTATTGGTATTCAGCTACATCGGGTTAGACTAGAAGCCGACCCCAACATAGTTGGGAAAAGGCCAGGCATATTGATTGAGAATAGTCATGCATGGTGCAAGGGCTTAAATAAACTGTAAGGTTTCAATCTACGGTTTCCTTTCGTAATCAACGCAGCGATGTTAGTCACAACTTGTAGTAGGCATGGGATACACCTGCTTTCAATCTCGCAAGCTAATGTTATCATCAGTGTTATCACGTAGTTTACATTGATGGTCGCAGGTTTTAAAAGAAGCAAAAACATCGAAGATAAGCGCAACTTATTTTAAGATGATGGAGCTTTGGTTCAACGTAAAATATTAATCCTTGTATGATTCTTTACTAAAGTTTAATCAGATAAAAGGTAATCCGGCCAATTATAAAGAATCATTGTCCCCGCCTCGTAATTAATGTAATCAGCATAAAATGATACCGTTGTTGCGTTTGGTTTTTTAGACGAATGGCAATGGTCTTAAGACACGCTGCAAATATTGATAAATTGAAATATATTAACCGACTATTCCGATTAATTAACGTGCATGTGTGCTGCTCTACCGTGTTTGTAAACGACTTTAAAAAAAAGAACAGGTTCTCAGTTCGTCGGAATCTTTTTTTTTTTTATGTATGTTCGTTGAATTCTACGTCAATTGTGGACCGATTATGTTTTTTTTTTTTTTTATTAACTGTGCTTGGGTAGTTTTTGAGTTAGCTTCAATAATACGTATTTTTCCCACTTAGTCTATGTGGATGATGTTCCGCTGTTACATATCTTCCTGTCACTGTTAGAAGGTTATAAATGTATAAAAAGCCTTTATTCGCTGACACAGTAGTTTTAACTAGGATAAATTTAATTTTACAGGAGGGGGGGGGGGGGGGGGGGGGCATGGGCATGGTGACGGTATGACTTCGGTTTCTAGTATGTAAGGCATTTCTTCTTCATTCATTCTTCTCTGTTTCTGTTTATATTGTTTCGCCTGTCTCCGTGTATAGTCTTTACGAAATTCTGACGCTACTTTAGCTATCGATGATCTTTTTGTCGTCTTTTACTTTAGACCTTTTTGATTCCGCTTGTATCCTCACTGACAGGAAGGTTAGTGGTATTCAAATTTGTGTGGCGTAGGTAACGCAACTAAAACTAAAGACCACCTTCCGAAATTAAAGTATTTTTCTCTTTGTTTTGTTTGGAAGTCGGTTGTTTTTTTTATATCCATTAAGTATCTGGCCAATTTATTAATGTCTTTTCTCTAGATATTTGTTACGTATTAATTTTTTATTATTGTATATGTAGAATAATGAAAAATATGTTATTTTGTAAAATAAGGTTCCTAGAATCTCGTAGATATGAGTAGGTTGATAATAATAACATGAAATAAGCTTATTATTCAATGTTGGTGTCTCCTATTTGGGCGATCAATATCAGTCTTTTTTTTGTTGTAAATACATATGTAGGTACTTTTGATGCGGAACAGCATAAGATCAGAATGATTATGACTCCCGAGCCATGGACAATGAAACACAAAGTATGTATCTGCAATTATTATACTTATACCTCTAGTTTTATACACACAGAGTGCAGAACAGAGTGGCAGGGGCCTCCACGCGCAACCTGTTACCATTTAATAACTGACGAAAAATTTCAACGCAAGGGGTCCAGAATCCTCCTGGGGTTGCGGGTTTGTCCGAAAGGGATATCGCGGCCCCGCACAGGCAACGGAAGGAACACGGGTGGGTTTTAGTCAGTAAAAGTCAGACACACCCTCCAAGTTATTTGATAATTTCCCACTCTAAAAAAAAAAAAAAAAATGGGTCCAGAATTATGTAGGTACTGAATCCATGGAAACAGGTTGTGCGTCGATGTCCATGACACCCTGTATAATGTTTATTGTAAATCATTAATTTCGATTTCAATCTCAACTTTAATTTATCTTTATTTCCACATTAAAATATGGAAATAAAGATGTATACTAATAGTATAAATGAGAAAGGAACTCTGTCCATATGTGTCAAAATGTGCACAAGTTTAATCTTAGATATTTTTCCTTCAAGAGGTAATAAATATAGAACAACCATAGAGTTATGTTATTAGTTCAAGACTGATAATGTTAATTCCTCATTGCATTTGATTCTTATCATGAAGTCGAGGATAATTATCATAGAGTCAATATTATTTTTAAACAAAGATGCAATATACATGTAAATCTTTTCAAAGTGACTCTTTTCTATGTTTTCTTTACTTAAATAAATCATATTCTTTATTATTTATTTATAACAAAGCAACAAAAAAATATATCTAAATAAGCTGCGCCCCGCGGTTTCACCCGCATAATTCTCGATCCCGTGGGAATATCAGGATAAAAAGTACCCTATGTCCTAATCCAGGTCACTTTATCCATATGCCAAATTTCATCCAAATTTGTTCAGCCGTTTTAGCGTGAAAGCGTAGCAAACAAACAAATTCACTTTCGCATTTATATTTGTTAGGATATTTGTTCCACCTCTCTCACTCTCTCACGTTAATTTTTAGGGTTCTGTAAACGAAGGGTGCCAAATGGAACCCTATTACTAAGCCTCCACTGTCCGTCTGTCGTGTCTGTCAGCGGGCTGTATCTCATGAACAGTTATAGGAAGACAGTTGAAAATTTCACAGATTGTGTATTTCTATTGCCGCTATAACAAAAAATTATAAAAATGAAAGGGGGTCCCCATACAAGAAACGTGTTGTTTTGGCGTTTTTGCGTGACCTTAATATGGTGCGGAACCGGTTGTGTGTGAGTCGTACTCGCACTTGGCCGGTTTTTTAAATGATTCTATCTAATAGTATACTGTTTCAGCCTACCCCCATGGGAAGGTGTGAGTTTATGTATTTATAAATTATTATTATAAATTACTAGCTGTTGCCCGCATTTATTTTGTTATTCATCATTGTTTTAAATAATAGTACAGAATGAAAAGTAGCCTAGACGTCGTTCTCCAGGTAGCAGGCTACCTATCTTTCAAATTTCAAAATGATCGGTTCAGTTGTTGAGGTGGGAAAAGGTAACAGAGAGACTTTCGCATTTATAATTAATAGTAAGCTAACAGACAGACATAAATATTCCAAGAAATATTATTAATTTCTGTTGTTTCTTATTTATAGTTGTTTCTTTAGTGTTTTTTGTGACAAATTTGTCATCAGAAAGACTGATGTTCATGTAAAGAAAATATTTGTGTTGAGACATACAGACAAACGCGAAGAGCGACTTTATTATACTATAATATGTATAGATAAGCTATACATATTATAGTATAATAAAGTCGCTCTTCGCGTTTGTCTGTATGTCTGCGTTGTTCTTCTCAACCACGCAACCGATTTTGACCAGGTTTTCACCATCATTTAGAGAATTTCGTTCGGAAGGTTTATGTGTGTAAAACGTTAATATTAAAGTTATGTTTACCTAAGAAATCTCGATGTTTTGTCAAGTCGTAAAAACCATGCGAAGCAGGAGCGGATCGATAGTTGATAAATAAAATAGTACTTAAAATTCTGCACGAATCATTTAAAATTAACTGCTTTAATTATGAATACCTCATAATGACCAATAATCACAAACACAATGCATTTCATTTAGGTACCTACTGATAAACTGAAAACTGATAACACTAAATTAAGTAGATTGAATTGAAATATTTATAAAATTATAACTCAAATAGTAATAGTCTCAAAATGAAAATCTTTGTAGTAAAATGTAAAATTTATTAAATTATTGAAATTTATGGGTTGATAAATTTTCCTTATGAGATTGGGCACTGATGGCCATAATATACAGATAATATCACATGTGCAGGTCATGGTGATATCATGCTAGCATCTCAAATATTTCACATGTAAACTAAAGCACTCAAGATACTCACCTGATAGGATAATTACAGGTTTGAATCTCAGGAAATCTGTTATCAGGAACACCAAAACAAGCAGCCCAAGGTAGGAGTAAGTTCCAACAGGATATACATCTCTGTTCAGTTGTTCTTCAGTTATATTTCTCCATTCTCCGAGGAGGAACTCGGAGACGAACGGCTCGGACGGCCGGATCTCTCGCAGCAGCCCAAAAGCGCACAAAATGAGCGTCACTTGAATCCAAGGCAGCATTTTATAACACAATTTTATGTAATAAATGTGGAAAAAACTGTTCGCGCAACTTTGCCCTTGGTAGTCGTGAGCAGTCGTGCAATGTGCTCACGTGCCGCGTATCGACTGAAGAGGCGGAGGCGGCACCGCGCTCGCCTTGCTCCACGCATCGCTCACCGGCGAGCGCGCCAGCATCAGTCCTTCGCGCCAAAACTTACGTAAAACATTAGATCGAATTATTTCCGCTGTCTGCTTTCCGATTTGCTTTTAGCTAAGCACAGATTTTTCAGTTTCTGTATCAATCATGTATGCAAACTATGCACACAAAATACTGTTAGACTCTGTTTCGATTCGATAAATATACTTGTAATAGCAATAAAATTATTAATTTCACAGCACTCTCACTATCTTTTAGTTTTGGAGAAGTATTTCATAATTTATTGAAAATAAATCGGCAACGACGAACACAAACGTCACAACATCTGAATCTGAACGTCTCTGTATAGTTACTTTACTCTTTGATCTGAACATCGTCACGTCAACGTCAACGTCATCACAGATTGAACTCATGTTAAAATATTTTATTTGTACCATGAATGAACTCTCGTCATAAACGTCAAACATCACCGGCATCGTGCACAACCTTGCACAGCACAAGTGCACAAGCATGTTGTGGTTCCAACCATGTTCCAACCGGGGGGTGGGCACAGAACATATATATATTACGAGGGGTGGGCCGCGCCTCCGTTGGGGTGCGTAGAGTGTTGTGGGTCTGGGTCCAAAAATAAAACTTTTTTTTGGTGAAGGTTAATTCCAAAACCTAAACGATTCATAATAATTAACTGCTGAAAAATGAGCTTCAGCTTTTCTGCAAAATAAGTATTCCTATTTCTGTATAAATTAATGGTCTAAAACAAAATGTAACCTAACCGAAATTGTGCAAAATTATTTGAACTCGCTTGGCTTTCTTTTACATTATGCATTCTGATAATTTTCGAGTTTTTGTGCGATTTTTTCTCGACAAACTAACTTCGGGCGTACTGATACTAAAATATAGTTCGCGTCAAATAATCGCGATGACATTCGCGCTACTGTTTTCTGGAAGATTGACTACTGCGTAGTCATTTGTAGCATACTTCAGAGTGGCAAAGTTATTTGACGCGAACTGTATTATAATAATAGTTAGAGGGCGCTTATGATAAAAGGTTGGGAACCCCTCTAATGCAAATAAAAAAAAACTTCCTTCTTCTACGAACGGATTGTACATGCGGTGGTACATCATACACAGGATTTTAACGATGGAAATATAGGTTTACCTATGACCATTCAGAAGATTCAGTAAAATATAAATGCAATAGTGGGTACTTAGAATAAATATTTTCTGAACGATATCAGCTGATTGCTACATTTTGTTTTTGACAATTCACCGCAATTGACAGCCAGCTGACACATTCCTGTCTATGTCAATTGTTGTGTTTTGATTTCATCGTGCTTGCTGTGCTTGGTAGCAAATTACCCAAAATGTTGTAAAAATATGGATCTATTGATTTTTTACACGTCCTAAATAAATATTATGTGCATTAAGCGTCGCACGAAAAAGTGAACGGTGAGATTGGTATAAGACCTGCTTGTGAAAAAGCCAATACGGTTCATTTATGAGCACGTCTCAGAATATGCTCTTCAGTTTACAATGCCTGATAAGAAAACTATACTGAAATGTCATCACTGTTCCAAGAGCTTCAAATACGATAGTGAAAGAAGAAGGCATGAGCAGAGCCACAGTCCACAGTTCCAGTGCAAAGTCTGCAGCAAAAACTTTAGTTTCATGTGAGTTAGCACATTTTGTTCTCTTATCTCTGCAAACTTGTGTCCGGTCAATAAATCTATCGTAATGTAGGTATGTTCGGTGGTAGTTCTCTATGATTCATATAATTATCTTGTACTGACCTGTGAGGTGATATTAGTAATTGTGTAACACACAATATTTTATTATTAAATATTGTAACATGCATTAATCATGACTTAGGTACCATCGAAGAAGTTCATATCTATGCACCGTAAGGACTATTTCTGCTTGCAGTGCTCAGCCGCCATAGAACCGGGGTGGTAACAAATGTGGTCATCGCAGTCACGGGATTTTGTTTTCAAATTGCTTAGATATGAAATTCTTCGATGGTACATTGGAAATATCTAACAAGAAAATGATATTACTGAGGCAAAACTGATAAAAGATCAATCATTCTATATAATATTAACAAACGTTTTTAGATCTGCTCTGCGCCGTCATGAGAAACAACACGAGAGGACAGGCAGTGTCCAGTGTTCCGAGTGTGGCAGAGAGTTCCGTGACAACATACTGCTAAAAAGACACACCAAATATGCACATGGAGGTAAATAGTGTTCACAAAGTTTCATGTAATTGTTGAAATTCATAAGATAAAATGTAAGTGCAGAAAATCTAGTACAAATAACATTTTACTTTGTATGCCAAAGGTCATATAAGTCTGTACAGTTATGGCCAAAAATAGTAGTGTAATTTTTTTTACTGTACTAGTATAGGGTCAGGCTTAATGCGAAGTTGCAATAACCTTCCAATTACAGGAACATACACATGCGCAAAATGCAGTGCTGTCTTCAGCAGTGAGCCAGCACTTAGCACACATATGAAGACACACAAGTCACTGTCCGAGAGACGTTATCAATGCAGCTTCATAGGCTGCTCCAAGAAGTTCAACTTTGCTCATCATTTGAAACATCATGAGCTGACGCATACTAACACTAAGCAACATTATTGTAAAATTTGTAATAAGGGTGAGTCATATTTTGATTCTACATACTTTCCTTGACCTTTTGAAACCCAAAACTGGTTTGAAGGTTGAAAGCTGTGTCAATGCCATATTTTCAGAGGAGAGGCCTATCAGAGCATTATGTTGAAGGTGATTGTTCAATATCAACTTGGTTGATTTGGTGCAGGATATCTACTTTTTAAGATTCCGTACTTCAAAAAGAAAAAACGGAACCCGTAATATAGGATCACTTGTGTGTCTGCCTGGCTGACAGGCTGTCTGTTCGTCTGTCCTAGCCAATTTGCTCCGAATTTACTGGACTAATTTAGTTGAAATTTGGTACACATGTGAGTTTCTGTGACCCAAACAGGGATGTGTAAAGTAAATAAATGAATTTTGAATATGGGGGTCACTTTTCAAGGACAAAGGGGAAAACTAAAAAAAAAGTGTTGCAAGCTGTACCGTGGGACATCTTAAATGAAAGGGCTTGTTGTGAGGATGTCAAATATTTTTTTATTATAATTTCGCGTCGAGAGCAGTGTAAACACTGACTGCTGCGTGTGTTACACTGCTCTTGACGCTTGACGTGACCACAAGTCGGGTTCGGGTTCGCAACAAGTCAATCACCATCCTGAGGATGCCTCGTTGAGAGGTGAAACAGGTGTCGATTTCATACAGGGTTCTTTATGACTCTTTAAAAACAGTTACGCGGATTAGGTTACTAAATATACGTCGTCTATTGTAAATGGATTTCAGCAAAGTCACGCCTGAATCAATTAACTATCTTAGTCTATGGTCTTAAAATAACATGGTAAATCTCTCATTTGCAGTTGAAATGTATGTAATAATGTAGAACATGTTTTTCAACTAGAATTTTTAGTTTCTTCTTGTGATAAATTCATCCCAATTACGGAACCCTTCATTGTGCGTGGTCCGACACCCACTTGGCCGGTTTACATCTTGATTATAATTTTCTAATTCCAGGATTCATACAGTCCCATCACTTGAAGACTCATCTGAAGACCCACACTGCAGATACTTCACTGTACTGCTCATTTACTGACTGCGGTAAGAAGTTTGCCACTCCATACGCGAAAAAGAGACATCTGGCTAAACATCGTAAGTCTTTTCTGACTGTTTTTTTTAAACTTTAGAATGCCGCTCTTGTACTTCTCTACATAGTGGAATAGTACTTCTAGCCAATAAACCATTCTGATCTGCAAAAGCGATTTGTGAGGATGTGATGCATAATTATGCACAGGCGCGGTCCCAGCTCATGCTGTCGACAGCTTGAATGATTTACGTGTACTACCTAAAAACTGTAAGTAGTTGAGCCAAAGTGAGTGACCCCGACATAAAAAATATATGAAAAAAAGCCTGTTAAGCAAACCCGGGAATTTGTGAACCACTACGCTAGGATTTCAAAACCTAAACTGCTGTAAAACGAGTTTAAGCTTTTGTTCTCGACAAATTAAGTTTTCTTCATTTATAAAGGTCAAAAGAAAACAGAACCTATTCAAGGCGGGGGGTGCTTAAATTTTGAGGCTCGCTTGTCTTGGTTCTTGAGTTTTTCTTCATAAGTCGACAAAGCAAGTAATTCTTAATTCTTTTGGAATAATTAAAAGAAATTCCAAAGGAATCTAGAGAGCAAAATTTTGAGCTCGCTTCACTCGACTAACTTGGATGTAAAAATGCGGCAATGGGGCGCGTAATTTCAGAATAGACAAGTTATAGCGCTCGCCGGCCACTGCCGTGGTACCGCTCGCGCGCGGTTTGTCACTGTTTTAGCCTGGCCTAACCCGGTTGGTCGGGGTACCCTAGCTTAGACGACCAACTGTGAGAAAAGATCAGAAAGTTAAAAAGAGATTCAGATATTTAAAAAGTCTGCATCATTAGAAGGTCAAAAGTTTTTAGAGTATCAATTTAATATTTCCCTATTATTCCTCGGCACCCATGGGGACCCCGTCCAAAAACTGAGGCTGCGACCGCGCCTGATTATGATTGATGATACATCCACACAAATCACCTTTGCTTTTTTCCCAACTTGTTTTTTTTTTGTTTTGTTCTTTGTCTTTATCAATAACAAAGTTACTGTTGCGCCGACTCCAAATAAATTGAGACAAGGCCAGGAGAATTATGTTTTGTACACAGAGTAAAAAGATTTTTGGTAATGTCTTTTTTTATTCATTTTGTTTTAGACAAAGCAGACAGTGGTATATCATCAGATTCTAATTCAGCTTGTGATTTGTCGTGTATGACAAAGAAGAGAACTGAAAATGGTAAGCTTGGATTTCCTATTTAGGACACTTAAATTCGGACTACCTCGTTGCTCTAGTGGTCGCAAGCGCTACTGCTGAGCATGAGGTCCTGGGTTTGATTCCCAGGGCGGGCAAAGTATTATTGGGTTTTTCCAACAGGAATTTCTCAGAGTTTGGATTTGTGCCCGGTTAATGGCAATAGGCTCGCCCCCTATTATATGGGATGATGGAAGTTAAAACGTAACTGGCGAAATGTGGGTGTACTACAGGTACACCTCTGCCCAATCGTTCGGGGAAACAAGGCGTGATGTATTATAAATCTTAAATTAATTATCATTCCATTTTATTTTTAAACCCTGAATGTTTATTGAACTTATTTGAGCAGCTCAGTTTCCATTGTGCGCATTTATTTTATAAAAGACTTAAAATATCTCACCATTTTCCATTCTTGGTCAATCATCCATGTGGTCCAGTCCATATTATTAGGTTTACTTCTCGAAAAATTTGTTACCATTGTTCATAAAAATTTGATTCTTTCCTCTTTTTAATTTCAGATGCCATAAATTGTTCTTCATGTGGACTAATAATACTCAAGTCTCAGTATAAAAAACATACATTTAGTTGTATACAGAATGTTAAAGAAGAAAACGGTACTGATGATGTGCTTGTTGCTACTTTTGAAGGCAGTGTCATTGACGATGACTTCATAGACCCACCGAACGAAAATATAGATGATGATGATGATGCGGAAATCCGGAATTGTAAATTAGTTTTAGGCAGTTGTATTATGATTGATAAAGGCAAAAAATGTGTCTGTGCACAAATATCTAAGACTGTTGATGAAGACTACGATTTTACACCTATTGAAAATGAACCCATAAACATGAGCAAAGTAGATAATAACGTTAGCAACTTCTGTGAAGGCTGCGAATGTTCTGAACGTTGTAATGCTCAAAATGGAAGTACTGGTGACTATCAAGACAACACGCCAGTAATAGAATATAAGGCTGATGGCACTGTGAAATTAAAGGACATATTTGAAATGGATATTCCTCTAGCTAAAACTTCTCCTCCTGTTAAAGTAGAAGTGAATAGTGTAAATAATTATGTCAAATTCATTCCATATAATAGTTGCAAGGCTGTGTTGGGTAACTGCATCGTCAGTGGGAATGGAATGATGGGTGATGGCTGTCTATGTGCGAGGATGTTCCTAGATGAGCAAGTGACTGCTCAAGAGATCGATGACATCACGCCGCGACCAAAATATGAAATGTTCTGTGATTAAACATAAATGTTATGTATGTTTTGTTATGAACTTGAATGTTATCTATGTTAGAGTTGTATAGTTTGTTGGTACTTAATAAAGTCTACATACATAAAAATTATGTTATTGTTGTAGTGGTTCAATTGTTTTTTTGACATTCTAATAATATTCTAAGGTTGTAGGAATAATAAACACTCAAATATAATTATTATTAACTTTATATTTATTTACAACATAATTCAATTATTTTACAAATCAACCATTTATACAAAATATTTATCTTAGTTAACAAGTTCTAAATTAATTATTATTTTACAATCAGACCCCACTTCTGTTTAATATCACTAAGTTAATAAGTACGACCGGGATGTAGTTTACCTGCGAGTTATCACATGCAGCATGGCAGACGATCACAAGAATATATAACAAAAGCCGTCTAACGGTTACGCCATTCTATTTTCAAACTCGTTATAGCGTCCGATTCAAGAGTAATTTATTTAAAATAATAATATTATACATTTAGCTATGGTAACAATTACAAGATAGGAGTGTCAGGTAATCCTCTAAGAGCGAGGCCGTAATATTACAAGATCCAAGGTTTTTGTGTACCTTCATAGAGCACGAATTGCGTAAAATACTTAAAGTACATACGTTTTACCAGTTATTTATACATTTTTACGCAATCCACATAATTTTTATATAGACAAAGCAATAAATAAATCTAAATCTTTCTTTCAAGACGATGACTCTTTCTAGTTTGACTAGTCTAATGAATAAATTGTTCACGATATGAATACAGGACGATAAAATTAAAGGTACTGCGTAAGTTTCTGAAGAACGAAACCCAGTAAATTTAATTAATAATATAATATTATTGCATTTACATTGGTATAAAGTCTGTTTAGAATAATTTGTTCGACGGTGTCAACGGAATCACAGGAAATGAAAAAGCGACGTTAAAACTAATTGTGTGTAGAGTTAAAATTGAGCGGCGTTTATTACGCTTCATTATTAATTACTGAATCAAATTTGGTAGCATCTAATGTCCTTTTATCACTTTTTGGCAAATCACTTATGTCATTCAGCTCTGCAATGTTTTCACTTTTGTGTTGCTCTAGCAGATCTTCCTTCTGTTCATCAATGGGAACAACACTGAGGAACACCCCATCATTGTTGAGAACTGGTGCAGAAGTAATCGCATCTACGTTGTTGCTACTTATCGTTGTTGTTAGAGTTTCTAGGTCATCAGTGTCCAATAAGAACGTGGAAATGGGTAACCTCGCTTTCTCCTCGGGTTGGCTTACTGTCGCTGGAGTCGTGGTTATATCTGTTCTATTCCCGCCCATGAGCAATTCATTAAATAAAGTATCGTCTTCTGAGGCTATTGGCAGACTCTCTTCTTGCTTGTTAGTGACTGTCTCAGATTCTTTCCCTACTACAGCTAAAGAATCGTTATTTGCAGATAAAAGTCCTTCCGATTGGTTTTTGACATGTTCTTCCGTGTTTTCGTTTTGAGTCTCAGTAAGGTTATTAGGCTCAAGGTCATGACCTTCTTGAAGTTTTTTGACTAAGCTTTTGTTGTTCTCGACTTCTGGTAAGAAAGGATTCATTTCAGTTTCATGATCATCGTACTCCGCTGACTGTGCATTTCCAGGTTTCGCTAACAGAACTGAATTATTACCACTATGACTAGAGATCTCGTATATAGTTACGTTTAGATTACTTAACTGAGTTGCATTTTGGGAGTTTTCTGAAACGTCCGCATTTTCAGTTTCGGGTGTCGTAATTTTTTCGGAGTTTTCCTTCATTGGTACCATAATGGTTGGTGCTCCAGTTGAAGAGGATATTTGTATTTCGTCGATCATAACTGGATGCTGGATTTCAGTATTTTGTTCAATTTTTTTGGGCAATTCTTTGACAGTCAAATATTTTTCAGAGTCAGACTCTTCCCAAACCGGTGCTGGTTCAGCCTTCATGGCTGGTTCTGGTTCTTCAGCCGTCAATATAGCTGGTTCAACATAATCAACTGCTGGTTGCTCAACTTCCATCACTGGGGACGATGAGTTACTAGCTTCTGTTTCTTCAAGCTCCGTTACGGTTTTATTGGGATCGTTAGTGGACTTTTCAGCTACTTTATAAATATATTCGCTGACAGTAGTAGTTTCAACAGGTACATTTATGTTAACTATGACTCCAGAATTGTTTTGTCCGACGTCTCCTGCTTTTGTGGAGACATTTTTTGCTGCTTCAGTTGTTACTGCTTTGTTAACTCTTTTAAAACGAGTATCATCGTTATCATAGTCATTCCCCATGCCGTATAACGGTACGTCCTGTTCCTGCTTGTTGCTATTGGGTTCCATGTTACTTAAATAATCGGGCTCAAAATCATCTTTCACCATTCCATGATTCATTATTTCTTCTATTTTGCTTACACTGGATTCTGTTGTTTCATGTTTTGCCATTTTGTTCATAGCTTCATCGTAGTTTATTTCAGTAACAGCTTCTGACAGCCAATCAGAATCAGTAGAACTATCTGTGCTGACCCTCGTTTCCTCTGTTGTATCTTGTATGCTATTATTATTGCTGAGTGTATCAGATTTCTTTTGAATCGATTTAGAGGAACGGTTGTAAAGCATGTTTATTGCATCAAAAGTGATATCCACACCTTCTTCAGGTTCGCGTTCGGTTGATGTTTCGTTATTTTTAGGATGAGGTTTATTCTCTAAAACTTCTAATAATTTATCTCCATCAGAGTCTTGATAGTGGTTATTAATAGAAAATTGCTTAATCGTTTCGGGCTCTGAGGTTGTTGTTTCAATTGGTACCGATTTGTTGCTTTCTATTGATTTGGCTTCTTCGAGTATAGAAGTTATCATAGATCCCGTTTTAGATTCAGACGCGTCTTCATTTTCTGTTTCAGTTTCACCCGTGGACGTTTCCAATTCGACAATAGGTATTGTGCTCATAGTTTTAGTCGTTGTTTCTGTATTACTAATTTCTCCTTCAGATGTTTCTTCCCCAATGGGTAAAATTGGAACTGGCATTTTGGTTTCGTCCTCAATCCTTCTCGTTATTTCGGTACTTGTCTCGATGTTTTTACTGACTAAGTCAAGCGAATTGTTTTCGTTTATAGGGTTTATGCTTGTGGTGGTCGTTGTTTCAAATAAAAAATCTTCATCAAATGTTTTGAACGACCTTTGTTCCGATTCTTGCGTGATTTTGTTGGCATTATTATTTAGAAGCTCGTCAAACTTTGTTTGGTTATGATCGACCGATTTAGCCGAGTTATGAGATTGCAGTTCAAGCCAATCGGTAATTTCAGCTGTGGTGCGAGTTTCATCGTTTGCATTACTTCGACTGTTTGCTGGCTTGTTTTCCTGTTTGGCACTTAAAATTGAAATAATTTCGGGTTTTGGTTCATAAGAGGGCTCATTTATAAGGTTTGGTTCAGATAAAGAAACTCGTCTGGTTGTATTTTCTTGAGTATCTTCAGTAGGTTTATATTCGAATTTGCCTTCATTAGTGTATAAAATTGACTTTTCTTCCGAGTTCTCTGACTGATCAATGTTATGTTCAGATTGCTGGTTGTTATCTGCGACTGTGGTAATACTAGATTCCTCTGTGACCGCAGTAGACTCGTGTCCAGCTTCATGTTCAAGTGTTTGAGAAATAACCCTTTCTGTAGAGTGTGAAGCTTGTGGATTAGCTTCGGCCATTGGCGCGGTCGTCGGTTCGGGTTCAGGCTGGGGATCGGTTGTCGTTTCGGACTCTGGAGTACGATCTTTTGATTTCTGTTGCTCTCGCAACATAAAGGCAGGGTTCAATGCGACAGTCACCGGTGTTGTGGATGAAACTTCTGATTCTGGCTCTGGTTCTGGCTCCGGTTTCGGTTCTGGAGAGGGTTCGGGCTGAGGTTCTGATACAAATTCACCTGTTGATTCCGGTTCAGTTTCTGATGTCGGTTCTGGTTCAGATTTCGATTCCGGTTCTGGATCTTCCTTTGGCTCTGGTTCTGTATTCGGTTCAGGTGCTTGCTCAGCAGTTGGTTGGGGCTCTGGCTCAGCTACCGTCTCAGGCTCAGATTTGGGTTCAGGCTCAGATGTGGGTTCAGAATCAGATTTGGGTTCAGGCTCAGATGTGGGTTCAGAATCAGATTTGGGTTCAGGCTCAGATGTGGGTTCAGGCTCAGATGTGGGTTCAGGCTCAGATGTGGGTTCAGGCTCAGATGTGGGTTCAGGCTCAGATGTGGGTTCAGGCTCAGATGTGGTTTCAGGCTCAGGTTTTGGTTCAGGTTCGGGTGTGGGTTCAGGCTCAGGTTTCGGTTCTGGCTCTGGAGCCGCATTCTCTTCGCTCAAATCAGGTTTAATTGTTACCGACTCTTCCAGCTTTTTGGTTGAGTGGCCAAAAATGTGCGAAAAATTAACCTCAGTATCAGTTTCGGTGGTCGTCTCCGGCATTCTGTGATGAGTTTCTGTCCAGTCGAAGGTATGACGGGGATTATGCGCCGATTCAGTGGTGGGGTTTTCTTCTTTGGGAATCATTTTGGTAGTGACCGGATTGGCGTTTACTGAATGAACCGTAAAGTCACTCCCTATTGTATCTTCAGTGCTCTTTTCATTTTCTGAGCCTAATAACGGTAAACACCGTTTGGGGTTAGCCATGTCTAATATTTCACCATATGGGCACGTGCAAGTGAAGTCAAGTGTCATTTCATCGAATTCGCAGCCATTTTCACAACCATTCTTGTTAATCTGACAGATATCTAGGACTGGTCTAGTGGTCAACTTGTCTTCGGCAATGTGGTAAACGTTAATCATTCTGTTGTTCTTGGTAAGGTAAGCATTAAGTCTGGCCTCAAGTTTGTTAGCGTTCAACAAGTCTTCTGTTGGTTCATTGTTCACCTTGGGCTTCCAGTGGGCTCTGTAGGTGACGACGACCGAGCCTTTCCTGTGAATAAAAATTGAAATATTATTTATTGTATCTAGCACAGTTGTAATAATAATAATTGTAAATGGGAAACCGTAGGAAATCGTAAATACCAAATATTTGTATTGTAATTTAAAAATTGCTGACCCTACCTAATAAGAAAAACATTCAAAGATTTCGTGCACTACACGACCTTCGAGTTACATTGAAATAACTTAACAAAATAAAAAATAAACAGGCCAGGTGCGTGTCGGACCACGCACAATGAAGGGTTCCGTAGTTGGGATGAATTCATTCCAAGAACAAACTTAACATTGTAGTTGAAAAACATGTTAAGGAATGTATGGGAGAATATATTGTTTTGCAACTGCAAGTGTAAGTTGGTCGATTATTACTCGTTTACTTGTAGAGCCTACTTAGCTGTGATAGTTTTCCTTTTAATTTCGTTTTATACAGGGATGTCAGGGACATAGACGCGAATCTGTTACCATGGATTCAGTACATGATTCTGAGCGCCCTTGCGTTGATTTTTTTATCGGTTATTAAAAAAAGAAACATTCCTTCAGGTCAGAACCCTGAAAAAGTAGTTAACATTTTCTTGTGATCTAATAATATTAGTTAGGTATAAGTACTCTGCGTAAAAGTAGGTATATCTTACTTGAGCTGAATAACTTCGACTGTAATTTCATTGTCTCCATTATCCAGGCTGTTCCTGTCGAACAGCGCTCGTTTGATTCCATCAGCGAAATTCATGACGAACTCTCTGTATTCGTTGCTCTCAGGATCTTCTAGCGCGCTGGTAAATTCTTCGTTATCTATTTTCAGCTCGCCTTCCACAGTTCTGGGCACTGTGGAATTAGAATAAATATATGTTTGTTACCTGTTAAGATATTGTAATATATCTAGATCCTTTATATTTATTTTGCAGTGATTTTGTTAACAACAACTGAAATGAGAATAGGTGAATTTTGCATCTCGTTTCATACAAAAAGCTTAGCAGAATCCGTCTAACCGTACAATGTAGTCAGTTATGGTACCTCATGGCTATGGAATCAAGTCAGAGATATACTCGTATTATTGACTAGGTGGACCTACTTGACAAATCATTTTATTCATCTGCGTTACTACATAGGTCCATGGTCTAATAAAACAAGGTCTGGCATTCCGGGACTAACACATGCTTACGTCACTATCCAGTTGCCACTCTATTGCAAGAAAACACGATTAAGGAAAGATTTTCAGAAACCATTCTGTAAAAAAATATGTACAAAGCTTTTAAATTGTCGTTTCGTGTGTCTAATTAAACGAAACAATTCAATTTAAACATAAACCGACGTAATTGTTAATTAAAACCTAATTGTTTTATCGGATTCGCACAGGTAATAAAGGTGGTTGGGGAGTTATTATTACAAACTTCTGGTAACACAGATGTGATGACGTAGACTTGTGTTGCCCACGTGACCACTGTGTTTCGGAATGCCATACCTGGCGAAGTATATTATTATACCATGGGTACGCCGCAGCCAATTAAGAACTTAATTTAGGTACTCACCATACATAGAGGAATCGCCGGTTTCGTCCGACATGAGGGAGGGTTCATGCCCTTCATCACTCTGCGGTTCTGGTCCGTGTTGATGCTTCGTCGTTTCCATGCTATGGTCATGGTCTGCACTATGGTCGTGGTCCCCGCTGGTGTTGTAATCGTGGTCATGGTCATGAACATGGTCGTTGTCGTTGTGAACGTGGCCGATGCCGCCCAGCGCCCGCGCCGAGCTGACAGATGTGTTGTATTGCTCCAAAGGAGTTGGCGAGTTCGTGAATAGGACGCCCGCTGGAAATTATTTAAGGGTCAGAGTAAGTCAGTGAACAGCCGAAGTTAGCACTGGATTAACGCGAACGAGTGTCCAAGTCAACACGGCACCTAGCATTTGTTATACTTATCATCCACCACACGATACAGTATGTAAACACTCTGTACTGCGCTTGTCTTTCAACGTGGACAGACAAGTGCGCGTGTGCTTTGTTTAGTCTTTTACGTACCTATTAATTTTATATTTTTTGTGAATATACAGGATGTCAGGGACATCGTCGCGAAAACTGTTACCATGGATTCAGAATACATGATTCTGAAACCCCCTCGGTTGAAATTTATCGTCGGTTATTTAAAAACAAAACTATTCATTTCTTTTTCAAAACTTTACATAGAAAAGAGAAATACCTACGCGATGAAAATGTATGGAACAGCTGTTTTTTTTAAATATACAAGGTGCTCGGCAGACGGTTGAACATACGAAAATGGCAGATACGTGGGGCCGTCTGCTACGTGTTTAGGCCCAATAACAAGACCCAGGCCGCACGGATTTTTTTAAATTATTTATAGAGCGTCGTTGCTCAAAGTTCAAAAGTTCAAAATAATTTCATTTGAAAATAACAAAACCAGCTTTATTTTTTTGTAGAATAATTGTAGAATCTAAAATGTAAAATAAAATTTTGTTTGTTAATTAATTTCACTTTTCGCAAATGTAGAGTTCCGTGAAAAAAGCCCAGGCAGTTAAGTTGGCGAATTGTTGTAGTTGTTTTAAAAAAAATTGTGCATATTGCATACCGTTAGAACGGGCATGAAAAAAAGATGTTTTCCTAAAATTAGAACTGCATTACTGTTGGTTTTTTTTTTAACGCAGTTCAAAGCCAGGCTTTCAGTATTTATTTTTAATTTGTTTGTAGTTTAAGGGCTCGTATTTAATTTTATAGGAATCATCTGCGTCAAATATGAATTTTATAAGATTCTACAGTTACTTTAGATGAAAATAATAATAAAATGTTGAATTTTTTGTTATTTTTAAATTAAATTATTGACGTTTTATATCATTAAAATAAAACTTTGTGGCCTGGGCCTAAACACGTGGCAGACGGCCTCACGGATCCGCCATTTTCGCATGTTCAACCTGCTGCCGAACATTCTGTATATAAAAATAAAAAAAATTCAAGGGTAATATTTTTTTTGAATGTATGTACGCTATACTATTGCAGATTAACGGGAAAGCCGTTCCTTATTTATATACTGTATAGGCACATGTATGGATTGTTGTTGTTGTGCCGACAAAAGGACGCTTCTGCTCACCAAGTCGACTATCAAAAGACGTCTTTTATTACATCCAGGGGTAGTAAAGCCAGAAGTCTATTCAATAACTTAATTTATGTAAGTTTTCTTAGAAGTAAAAGTCTATGAACGAGGTTCTATTCACTAAATACTCTTATGGGCATAACGGTTACAGACTGCCTCACCGGGGGAGCTCGAGCTTGCTGTCCGATCATCAACTTGGACCAACCAAGTTACTGGGTTCACTATACTAGGTAGCGTAACGTCCCTTTTTTGAGAGAGCACACGTTCAGCAGTGAATTATTTATTTACTAAAACATTAGTCCGCGCGCACTTTGGACACGAATCTTTATCGTACGTAAACGTATGATCGTGGTAGTACAAATTGAGTGCGCACACTGAATACGTTTTTCTCCGTCATAAGGTAGTGTTCCGGTGATATCCTATTGAAAGCACGAAAAATCCCAACAATTTCGGATTGTTTTCGGACGTCGGAACTATAGGTATGTAAATACGACTAAAGCTGGGAACAAATTATCGGACGCCTCCGTAAGCCGCGGCTTATTTGTATCTGGATAGTGCATTTAGCACCACACTGTGCAAACTATCGGTCGTAAGTCGCGGACGTGCTCTTGAGCGTCCGGACGTCTGTTGGTCGCGACTGTCAGTCGCGGCTTACGGACGCGTCCGATAATTTGTTCCCAGCTTTACTCGCACTCCCTAAAATTTGGAAGGTCGGGATCATTCGTGTGTGTTCGTATATGTTCGCTAGTTAAATTCATACGAAAACGTGTCCAAAGTGCGCACGGCCTTATGTATAAGTAAAATTTACTGTAAAGATGCGGATTTCATTGCGATCGGTTGTATAGAGGTGTTACTTACTGGCTGCTAGCACGATGATGGCTACTATGGCTGCAACGACTAGTCCTAAGAGGGTCCAGCAGAGAGGTCTCTTGCAGCCTCCCTTCTCGCCGCGTTTGTCTGCCGTAACATACAGCTTTTCACCTCTGTAAACAAAAAACAATGTGTTTAGAAAAGAAACAGATGTAGATTAACGTTAAGGAACATTTATTTTTGTGAATGTGGGTATTCGGTTAGGCATGGCTTAAAATACAAAGCCTAAAAATATTTTGAGACAAAGGTCTCAGTATTTTTCATCTACCATTATAATAATCGAAGCAAAATAATACGAAGTTATTAAAAAAATAAAAATCTTAATCGAATTTCCACTCGTAACGAGAAAATACAACGTGTCGATAGTTTAGTACCACCATCATGGCCGTTGTCATGAAAATTTTGAGCAAGACTTGCTTCACCGACTATTTAACTACTAAATAATTACCATCGCTTCTACAAAGACAAAAAAACTATCAATAATTATCCAATTACGAAAAAGATTACATAATTACACGGTGGGCAAAATCGCCCACCGTGTCCCAGGAGGTCACAAAACATGGTTGAAATGCATAAACATTCGCTAAAATTAATTATACGCACTCTTCAACGTCTGAGTTTTCATCGCGAGAGGTTAAAAGCCTTTCTGTGGGATCTTCCATGATTTCCATAAATGACACAAAAACTGGTGGAGTGATTCACTTTTGCCCGACAGAAGAATGGACACCTACTAAATTATTTCTTAACTTTTTCTCGTTACTTGACATATTTTACGGTCTACCCACATTTAATTAATATTGTTAATAGTGAATGTTGCCAGTTTGTGGTAGGTAATCGTAGGCAGGATAAATTGCAAAATACAAGTAAGTATTTCGTTCTTATGAGTTTAAGGCCCTATCTTGCTTTTATGTGCTTAAAACTTTTTTTTCAATATATCACCTTAAATGGGTTATTCTTACTCCACTTGTAGAAAGTTATCGATATTTTCTTAACGATTGGGTTACGTTATACTTTATGAAACGGTTTAATTATAATTCGAGTGAGCTTTCTAGTGATAGCGCTCAAGTCAAAACAAATTGAGCGTAAATAGTTTTACTTGAAAGTAACGAAACTAGGTACCTGTTATCAGATCTATCTATGCATAGGTGTATATGGAATCTAAAGAGTGATAAGTCTGATTTTCATCAGCAGTGTTTGGATTTAATTCGTCTAAGAATTTTTATAACATGCATTCGTTTATGTAGGTACCTTAATATAATAAAAATTTGCCGTTACTCCCCAAAATAGCTTATAATCAGGCGGGATAGAGTACAAAATTCAATGACTACTTAAAGCTACATGATGGCTTTCAATACTGATTTCGGATGCACCTATGCAAATACATGGCTTGAGTTATTTGAAGGTCGGAAGGCAAGAGTCAGGGTGTGTCGCATTCCTGGCACGAAATGTTGCCATATAAGAAATCGAATAGCTACCATAGTTCAAACTAGGCAGATAGAGTAAACGTCTTTGCCTATTAGTTTCGAGTAGATTTTTAATCGCCATATGCACCTTTGATAAGGCTTACTGAAAGACCGAGTTCAAAAGCAATCAACTTATGGATTTTAGAAGTCTCTAGCAAAAATACGTAATTTCTGCATTCCAGCCAATTTACATAAATGAACAGACTAAAAAGCCGATTACGATTGGGTGTATGATAGGATAAATAAAAGCACAGATTAGCATAAGCTTGTGTGGACAAATTATCTATGGTTGTTTACTGAGCTTAAAAATGGCAATAGTGCATAAATAGTGCCAGGTGCTAGCCTCTAAACATAACTAGTTTTCTTCAAATACCACTGTGATATAAGCACCTGGGTATGATATTCTTTTTTCCGGGGGCCATCTTGGAAATATTTCTCATTTCTTGTTTTGTAAATTAAAGTAGGTCTGATCTGTCATCTATGTATTTGTGATTGCATAATCCGGCTATGAAGATCTTTCTAGGTTTTAATTTAGCTGTAATATTGAACTTTATCTTTTGGAACCATTTAAGTGCGACTTAATGAGTGACTCATAATGTACTGTAGCAGTACCTACTCAGTAGGTACTATTGTGTATTCTGTGATTTTATGTTATATTAGCCACTCTTATCATTATTTAGAAGATTTGAGGTGCATTTAAAGTGTTCCTAGACGGGACAAAAGTTTCCACGATTTTGCAAAACTGAACTTTACCTTTGTTCGTGTATAAAAAAAAAAAAAAATAACGTGTAACTTTGAACATGCACTATGCACTTCTCCCTCACACCAACCGCGACAAGGCTCGGTATGGACTATAGACATGTTATAGAACAGTGAGACATGTCGGTTATTATAAAATCCGCCGGTGGTCGCGAGGTGAGCGCGGTCGGCGGGTCGTCGCCCTGCGCTTTGTTCCCCGCGCCCGCGACCCGCGGCCCGCGACTGGCGCGCGCGCCTGCCGGAACACAGAGTCCTGCACCTTATGTCCCTTGGAGTTTGAAGGGGTAGTGAGACTCCTTACCAGCATTTGCCACTTTCTTGCTAAGTTACAAACGTTGATGTGTTTTGTTGTGGTTTTGTAAGCTTTCAATTCATACATCATCATCATCATTATTTCAGCCAAAAACGCCCATTGTTGGCAAAGCTCTTCCTCAATTAATTGGACATGGGCATTTGAGCAATGATGCTTGTCTTCTTCTCTTCTTTTCGTGTGGTTAGTGACTAACTTGGTTTCACATGCTGTCAAGAAATATCTCTCAGGCATGCCGGTTTCCTCACGATGTTTTCTGTGAGCCGCGGTTGCTAGTAATGGACTTATCTAAAGTAATTGCGCAGTAAGACTAAATCCACACATACCTAACAGTAACCTAGAACGTTAAAGTTGATAATGATCGTTTTATATATTCCAATTTTGGAAAGAGCAATTAATCCGCCCGTAATTGGCAAATAAGCATTAAGTATCTTAATAAGTCTAAGGAGGCCAATTGTAATCCGCGCAGACTTAATTTGTCAACGGTTGCGTAACTTCAAACATTACTCCATATATTCAAATGCGATTTTAAACAGCAATTAGCTAGTGCGAAACCTGTTTTGTCTCAGCCGAAAAGCCGTGAACAGCAGTGACCCACATTCGGCGCGTGTGTGATCATGATCAACGATCAATCAGAGCACGAGCCATTGAGCAAGCCTCTGTCTATTCAGATCATGAATGGGCTCAAATATCAGTGTGTCGTTTGGAATTGCACAACTTGGGAGAAAAATGTGCGTCGTATTGTGTTTTATTCTGCATTATCGCGTTCTACGTAGATACCTAAACAAATGATTAGGAGACTGCATTAGCTTTTGGATATATTTGTTTTGATAATTGGCTCATTAAAAAAGTTGTCACTCAAGTTCAGCTGTATCGATAAGTCCTCTATCTAGGTACTCTAGTTTCACAACAATCGACTAAATAGCTATTATTGGTGTCTGTGTTCGGCACTGCAGATTGCATACCTGAGAGATATTTCTCGACGGCACGTGAAGCCAAATAAGAGGCCCATGGGCGGCTTTAAAACTCTGACACCAGGTTAATCACTAACCACACGAAATGAAGAAGAATGCAGATTACAAGGTCCAATGCAGTTGCTTGGAAACTATAGATTTGTATTACAATATTTAGTTGTGTACCACTGCATCTCATTAGAGTAGGTACCGTTTTAGACGGCAAAAGGGCGTGCAATATTGTAAATGAAGACATCTACATAATAATATGACTAGGTTTACCGTTATTTTAAGTACTGGCTTAGTTTTCTTTACTTCGATGTGTTATAGAAATACAGTCCCTTGTCTTTCTGTTTGTATTTTGGGAACGGGAGGCCTGTGTAATTGAGTCCTATGTTGTTTATAATGTCCCTTTCAATAAAAGTTGTTAGTCACCATAGATTTTTTTTTTCAAACATTTCGAGCAAATTAAGCACAGTAAAGTGTAAAGTGACTCCAATCTTCGACGCGAGCGTTTGGGCCAGTGTGGCCAGCGCAGCGATCCTCTTTTGTATTTTTATAACAATAGATGAACTATTCTATAAGAGCTTTGTTCTCTCTGGCATCCCAAAGATTATTAACAGTCGGTAGTACCTACCTAGCATGAATGTGTGTGTTGTGGCGCTGGACTGCGATAGGCTGAGTTCATGGATTGGCGTATGAATGCGTTATGAATTTCAGTTTTTTTTCTACCACCGTACTTTCTAGACTGGACTTTACTTAGATTGAAGTCAATAAAATTCCCATACCTATTTCTCTTGATTTTTTAACTCCCAACCGAAAACGAGGACTGTACGTGCTGTGTAGTGTGTGTCTGTTGGCGCCATCGTAGCTGCCAAACGACAGAATCGATTTCGATTTTTTTTACAAGCTTTTTTCTTTATTTGGTTGTAGATTGGCAAGAATTCAAATATTCTACAGAATACCTATTCAAAGCCGGCTAAACTCTATAATAGACACAGACAGGTACAAGTAGATTATGTCAATGTAAGTGGTCAAACTGGTTCGTATCAAATTTCCGACAAATACGAGGGGTGTTCAATAAATAGTGAGAATGCGATACATTCTCCTTGGAAAGAAAAAAAATAAATACTGGCAGGCATAGCCCAGACATTAGTTAAGATGATAATTAAAAGAAATTAATTCTCTTTTGTTTTTTAAAAGTAGAAGTCTATTGTTTGCGTCGTTTCGGAACGTGTTAAAAATGGATAAAATTGAAGTTCGCGCGGTAATAAAATATATCTATATGATTTTTTTTACTACGGAGCAGGTAAATCAAGACTTGAGAGCAACATTAGGGGTTCATGCTCCTCCATATTCTACGGTTGCGCGTTGGTGTGCTGAGTTCAAGCGAGGAAGAACTTCCACTAACGACGACCCACGAACGGGACGCCCCATATCGGCAGTGACTGAACAAATGATTAAAAAAGGTGAAAATATTGTCTTGGCGGATCGTCGTGTTACTGTTCGTTTTATAGCTGAAGAAGTAAAGATTTCGATAGGAAGTGTCCATAATATTATAAACGACCATTTGGGTATGAAAAAAGTGTCAGCGCGCTGGGTGCCCAGAATGCTTTCTGACGCGCAGAAACAAACTCGACTGAGAATTTCACAAAGCTGTTTGGATTTGTTACAACAAGATCCTGACCGATTTTTGGCTCGATTCATAACTATGGACGAAACATGGCTTCACCATTATGACCCGGAAACGAAACAACAGTCCATGACTTGGAAGCGACCGTCATCTCCAACTCCATATAAATTTTAGGCGATTCCATCCGCCGGAAAGATGATGGGCTCTCTTTTCTGGGACAGCCAAGGGGTGGTAATGATCGAATATCTTAATCATGGAGCCACTATTACGGGGACTATGAACGCAGGACAAGTAACAAAGTTGCGTGAGGAAATACGCAAGAAACGGCGTGGCAAACTCGCTAAAGTTGTTTTGTTTCACCAAAATAACGCCCTTGCGCACAAGTCCAGAGTTGCGATGGCTGCCATTCAAGAAGCTGGCTTCGAATTAATGGAACATCCTCTATATTCACCGGACCTTGCTCCTAGTGATTTCTACCTTTTTCCGCGCTTAAAAGAACATCTCAGGGGCCAGAAATTCGAAGATGATGACGGAGTAGTCGCCGCCGTAAATGATTTTTTAAGGGATCAGGAAGAAGATTTTTTTAGAAAGGG
This sequence comes from Agrochola lota, assembly GCA_947364205.1. Classification (NCBI taxonomy): domain Eukaryota; kingdom Metazoa; phylum Arthropoda; class Insecta; order Lepidoptera; family Noctuidae; genus Agrochola; species Agrochola lota. The sequence goes on along the minus strand of OX376221.1, from coordinate 16,519,689 downwards.
AATTTTAGGATTAGAGAAAAGATATACAAAGTGTATAAACCTGAAAGGTGACTACGTCGAAAAATAAAATAACATATAATAAAAGATAATTGCGTCTTACTCATTCTCACTATTTATTGAACACCCCTCGTATGTGTACAATTATCCTACTTGAAAATAAACCACTGGTGGCCATGTGAGGTCTACTTTATATTCCCTAAGACGACACGAGGCAGTTTCGGTCTCACTGGTCCCATACCCATGAACGCGGTCTGAATCGGTTATTGTTACTATAATGAGCATTTGAGGTGAAATTAATTAAATATTGAACACATATCACATGTTTTTACAGTTCATTTGTAAGTATAAATCGGTTTTTAAGTTAACAGGCGTGCAAGAGCTTGAGTTGGTTTCTTGTTGTGTTATTTTAAAGTGAAACCACCCAAACCGTTTACTCAGAAAATTAAAAAAAAAAAAAATATAAAAGCGAAATGGTTGACGAAATGGCGATTAAGAGGTAAAGTGGAGAGTTGTGCGTTTTTAGATTTTTATCTTAGAAGTGAGAAGAAAATATGAAATTTACTCTCAAACGATTTTTTTTAAGAAATTAAGAAACTTTTTACGCTGAACAACTGAAAAACGTTTTAAAAGATTATGTTGTCACATTGCTTTTCTTTTTTTAACAAAGATTTTACGTCATTTAAAACTATTTTTCAGTCTGATCGTTACACTTTTTTGTCTACATCGTGAGTCACGAACTAATCGACTAAACAATCGACTCCTAGCGGATCCAAATTTAATTACTAAGTTAGTTACACTATTCAATAGTGAGGCGAAGGCTTTGAAATGCAATGCCAATGTTTTCGTCATGGCCTAAGTCCGGAGCGAGCTCCATTTCGTATTGTTCTGAATTTCTTTCAGTACAGACACACACTCTTTTGTGAAACAAGTTTGAATATGCAACGGCTTTCTAGAAACAATGACAAATAGTTACAGCTAACGTGTTATTTTTTTGTTTACAACTAGTCCAGATTGTTTGGTTGTTTTAAAAACTTTCTGCCGGATTTTGGTTTCTTACAAAAACAACGGTTGTGCAACCTGCAACCGCTCTGTTCAGGCACGCAATTTGAAAGTCAAGGAACCTAATCGACTCTACAGGCTTTTGTTAAAATATAATACTAGGCATGTAACCAGTAACTCACTGAATAGGTATCGATTTGCATTCGATTTAGTATTGTTTATTATTTGTGTTGTGTATTTAACAATAACCAGTCTACTTTGCCAGTCTAATCTAGATACACGTTAACTCGCACACATATATCTATTATTAACTGTTTATGATAATAATCAACTATCTGCTGTCATACGCCACCGAGGAAAGTGTAAACGACAATAATTGGAAAGCAGCGTGTTATTAATGCAATCTAGTAAACTTTCTAATATTAACGATGAAATTGCTGAACACTGGATACTGCGGTACATTATCTTACCTAGATTAATGAGGAAGCTCGTGGTGTAGTCGATTTCGAGTTTAGTTGAAAAGTAAAATGTGATTGGTGGTGGGTCGTTAGTCGATTTCGTTCGATTTACTATCGAGTCGTAAGCTGATGGCCAATTCCCTCGCCAAATATATCCGCAATCTCATCTCAGCGACAGTCAATGTCAAAAAATTATGAAAATTACAGGTATTTTTGACAGACTGAGACAGATTGGAATGCGAACTTTCTTGTTTTATTTGACTTATTTATTTATTTATCATAACACCACAGTCACTAACAATTCAAATTAATCATCTAAAATTAGCATTGTAATCATGCAAATGAGAATGACAGGTATGCATGACATTATGACAACTGTCATCATTCAAATGCAGAATCTAAAAACAACTTAAACACTCTGATTTTTCCAAACAGGCAAAGGCGCACTGCCATACATCCACGGTTCCTAAGTAACAAAGAAAGCTCTAAAACAAAATAACTGAACATCCTTATGGCTCAACCGTGCACCGTGAGTGACCGGCGAGCGACAGAGAACATGTTGCATAATGAAACAAGTCGTGATGTGCACTTCCTGGCTTCCGGCCTTTCAACAATACTCACCTGTCGTGGGATCAACATGTTCTGTTTAATATTTTGCCATTATTTCGACGGTGAAAGTAAACTTTGAGTGTAAAACACATTGTTTAGAACTAAAATGACTTAAAAGATGTGTTGTGGGAAGTTGTAGATGTTTAATAAAGTTGTTACATGATCTAGGGATCTTGACGCTCGTCAAAAAGAATGACTGTTTTGTCTGAGATTGGTTTACGTAGGTATACGTTTTGTATTTGTTATCCATTTACCCCTTATTTATAAACGATGCTTGAAGTTGAGAGACGTTTAAACATTGAAATTGGTGCCGCTTCTCTTGTCACAAATCCCTCTAAACTAGACAAAAAATAACAAAAATTTAGTTTACTCCTGTCAAACGACGATTTCCCATTCTGAAATAGGCTAAAGTGACACAACTTAACTATATTTTAGTTTGACAGCACTAACATAGTACTGAGTTTTTAATTTAGTGAAAATGGCAATTTTGCTATTCTGAATTTGACGTTTTTCACCTAAAATGTTGATTGTAAAAACCAAACCTGACAAATTTTAATCGCGATTAAAAAGGTGTAGGATAAAATACGTTGTCATGAACTAAAATTCACACCAACATCTCGACTTCACGTGCAAAAATAGTACCGTATTTATTTTTTCTTTTGCTTATATCTCGAAAATGGTGCGTCCTATCGCAAAAATAATGAAAATTTCGACCCCCTTTGAAATCGTTTAACCCCTAACACTCAACATGTAGATACTATTTTTTCATATTTTCCATAAAAAAAAAAAAAACCATATAAAACACGTCGAGGCTACCCCATGCGCGCCTCTGGCTCTAAAAAAAAATGACGGGATATGGCGAACCAAAGGTACCACGTTTTTTTTTTTGCAACGGTTATAAATAAGGGGTTAATATTAAGGCAACTACTGAGTCTAAGAATGACGCCAATGACTCACTCATCCATAATCTGTTCTTTTTATTCAAATAAATGCCACAGGCCATGTGTCACTTGAAAAATTACGCATTTAAATATTTTAGATTATAACTTTGTTTACGTGTTCTATCGATCAGACATAACAAAGCTTTATTAAGAAACTGATTTAAACGAAAACGAAAAAAAGGAAATGTTTTATTTCCTTTTTTTCTTAAAAGAAGTTGCCATAATATTCTAGTTAAACAAGGTTTAAAAATAAATACTTACTTGTTTGATCGCTTATTGCTAATGCAAAAGAGCAAACTGTCACTACTTTGCATAATCGCAGATAATATTAAAAACTAGATTCCTAGTGCTGCACTCGAATACTCGATTTGCAAGTTTTAAGATAGCTGGCTGTCTTCACCTATACCTAACTTGAATCTAAGTTTTTATAGATTTCTGTCATGTTTAGCTTAAGGGGGATGCACTAAGGTAGCCGACGTAAGTCAAATATTTAGATCAACATACAACAAGATACTAACCTGTAAATTGCAAAAAACGTAAAAAAAAAAAAAAATCCCGGGCTAACTTGACGCTTTCGCCTTAAGCTTATAGCTTTAAGTTAATCATTGAATGAGATAACGTTAATACGACATTCTAACCCCGCGTCCTAAATAAGCGATCGTCTCGCGAATACACGATCGTTCGAACTTTTTGTTCGGCGAACCTGAACGCGTGGTCGCGTCGACAGAGGGCGCTTTCCGGTTTTTCGAACAAAAGTATGCGATCGACCGCGTGTTCGCGCAACGATCGCTTTTATAAACAAATCTCTCTAAGTTAGATTTGTTCCTCATGAACTTTTTCATAAGAAATTTGTTCTCATAGAACAAATCTAACTTAGAGAGATGTATGAAGAATGATACCAATGATTATAATTCTGTTATAGTTGCGAATCATATTTTGATCAAGATATAACCTGACACTTTTTTTTTTGGTTGTGCTTGATCAAATAACTTCTCCCGCTCTAGGCGCAGCGGAGTGATGTGTCAGACTCTTACTGACTAAAATCCACCCGTGTTCCTTCAGTCGACTGTACGTTACCAGGGGCCACGGTATCCCTTTCGGACTTTCCCGCGACCCCGGCAGGCATCGGCCCTAGCAAACCCCGTCAGTAGGCATAAAACTGACCTGCAAATTAAAAAATCGTAAACAAAAAAAAATCGCGGGCTACAACTGCGGTCCACGTTAAATAGGACACGGTCTTGGAGTTTAAAAGAGAGAAAACCTCTCTAGACCACTTGTTCCAAGCTCCCAACGTCACAAGCAGCATCGATTTATTAATAATCCCAGAATCCCACATGCTTTGGAGATGCGCAAGAATGTAACGCATAAGAGCTACGGCGAAGAAGATTCAAGCTTCCAACCTCTAAGACCGGAATCATATACGAGTATAATAAGACCTCTTTACAAAGTTATGCGATCAATTAAACTAATCGAGGAAATTACTCATTGCCATTACAATGTTAACCGAAACCAATTTCAAGCTAAACGCGTATTTCCGATACAAGTTACGCTTGCGACTTATTAAGTACCATTAGGTATCAAATCTATTTCTGTTGAGTTTTTATAAGTATTTCAACGATACCAATGTTCCAATTACTAAGGAAACAATCCATTAAAGTAAACGTGTTCATACCTACTTTTTAAAATGTTAATTGTGTAGTGGACGACCTTCGATCGTTTTATATGAAACAACTCGGTTAACGATGTAAAGAAATTGTCAGATTGTGATCAACATGTGACGAATTTGGGATTAAATTGTTCGGCAAAAGTGTGTCCTTGAAATCTAGTTTATACTTAATGTGCCGCAATTTTAGCGGCATTAAGACGGACTTATGAAAATTTGGATACAATTCGCGCTTTTTTTTTTCTTTTTTTATTTAAAGACGATTTTAACCTAGACAGATTTTGCCACCCTCAGCGTTACAAACACACTTACTTTTACAACACACCCCACCCACCCCGCCCTTTTTTTTGGACTTTGACATACTACTAGACAACGAATAAAAAATATTATTATTTTATTTATTATATAAATAATCCTTAATTGCATTTTTAAACATTTTAAGTAATTACATTTTTAAATATTTTTATATAAAAAATAACATCAACATAATTTATTATTTGCGTTTATTATTCTGTAACCTTAGGTAAGGTATGTTATTTTCGCACAAATGGTTATGAGGGATTCAAATACCGCAGGAAATATTTTTTATTTGACAGCTTAGACACAGGACGACTAACAATAAATTATTCATAGGTACGGTAAGTAATAATGTCTGGACATATTAATCGTTGATTTCTCGAAACCTACCAGATTTCTTTACGTGCTGATTTCAGGAAAAGGATATTGGTCGTTACGGAGTTTCCTAGAGAATTTCCTTCGGAATGGGAAGTGCTAATTGAAGTGCAAATATCTGAGTTATAACAAACTAATGTTAGTGGAAGTTATACGCAATCCCTTTGTTCCTTTATAAGTCACTCAACTTGAGATAAGTCATTTAATTAAACGTGCTAAGTAGGTAATTATTGTTTGCAGATAGGGCTTTGCTTGGTATATTACCTATGTTTTTACTTACTTTACCTACTCAGGTATAGTATGTTTAATTTATTTTAGGGTTATAATAAATATATTTTTGTGCTAATTAAAACCTTTCATTTGATATCCAAATATATTTTTTTAGTTCATTAGTTTATGTCCTCCAGAGGGCGCCATAGTCATTAAACATCACATAGCCTTTAAACAGGGGTCGATAAAGACGCTTCCAACGATACCTCATTTGTCAAATTATGATGATTAGTGTAGAAGTAATGAGGGAATAGATGAACATACATACATACCGGTCAAAATCATAACCCTCCTTTTTGTTTCACCGTAGTCGGGTAATTAATGAAGAGCAGTTATGACGATAGTGTACAAATCTTTTTTCAGTTTGATCTTTATACATCATAATCAGCAAGACATTATTTTGTAATGCAGTTTATGCAGTAGCGAGGTAGTTTAGTAACAATAATTTAACTTCGACTAGTTTTCGTACTTATTAGGTAAGTAAGTACATAATGTTGCATGTTAATCAAATTAAAGTACTAGTAGGTAACTAGTCAAGGTGATACTACTTGTCAAAAAGTAAAAACACATTTGTTATAAAAAATTAATATTCAGAATTTCATTGAGATTATCATAAAAACTGGCAGAGTAATGAATAAACAATATTCTTAGATATTTATGTTTTTTTATACATTTTGATACGACAGATTTACAAGAGTTTGGCGAATTTTGATCAAGATTCGTTCAGAATACGTTACTAATTTGCAATTCTGAGGAGCGCCTAAATACGTGACGATTATTCGCGTTGGAATCCTGTCAAGGTCAGATCTTATTAACAAATCAAATAGTTCTTATGTAGTCAACTGCTTTTATAATTTGAAACTTGATTTTATCAAAAAATTACTCGGCAATGTAGAAGTTTTATAAGAATTTCGACATTTTGTTGAGTTTTGTAGATAAATATTTGTGAAGATAATTATGAGTTATAAAATAAGGGTCAATATAATTAAGCTGATGCAGATTGAATCAATGTCAAAATTAAATTACATAAATATAAGATCTATAAGTGCAGTTTAAATAGTCTATCGACAATTATTGTAATGAATAATAATGAAAGAAGGCAACATTTTAATTAGCCTTTTATACGTAATTCTACAATACGATTACGAAAATCCGCTCCAGTTGAATATCGGTGTCAGACAATAGAAAACGCGAATCTGTCAGAGTAAATCAATACTGTATTTTATTGAGTGACGTTTCGGTTCATTGCGCACGCTTGCATAACGCTGACCGAATCGAACCGCACTTTGTGATAGACTACCCACGCTGGTCATTTTGTGATATTAATTATTCTGGTATTTAGTTCTGTTCACTTTACCTACTTCGTGATATTGTGGGTATGGAAATCCTATACTATTAAATGAGCAATACTTATATATATATATATATATATATATATATGTATATATATATATATCCAGCTAGGTCTTATATCTGAGAATTTTCTCTATTTTCACAGCCTCGGGAATGTGATACAACGTTGGTTCTTCTTTAAGCGGCCTAAAACCTACTTATACAATGTACGGTGTCCAAGGTGCCTGCAGATTTTCTCTTTTCTCGATTTTTAATGATTGTTGCGTTTTGACGATCAATAAAATCTGTCAGTTTCTTAGAGATTTGCTCGCTCTTTTTCGATCGTTACTGTCGCCTGTTAACGAACGATAAATATCAAGGTTAAAATCGGTATTTGGTAGACATCTCTTGTTGATTTATCGATCGGCAAAAATTATCCACAGTAGATCGACAAAAATTACCATGTTGATCGTTTGTTGCATAAACATTTACTCGATTTTGTTTGAACACACGTGTCGGCCGTCAAATATCGAAATGCTATAATGCACCTTAAAGTGGTGAGGTGTTTTTATATGTATTGAGTTTGTGTTGATAAATACTAAAACATAGAGGCAAATATAATGGCTACAGTTCGGCGGCTCTCAAACAAAAAATATATAAGATTTTGTATTCCAACTGAGTTTATTTCTAGGCATTAAGATAACGTAGGAGAACTAGATTCATGCGGGTCCATGTGCTTTGCAATCTAGATAGGGCTTTGCTTTGTTGACACAAGGACATGTCAGTTTTTGTCCACAACGTAATCTACAAGTGAAATGAGACCACTCTAGGCATATATTTGCAAATAAAAATTATATTATGAGTAAGATGAGTTGAGGGCCCAGTAGGTGGCCACGCCAATCCATCAGTGACGTTTTTTAGGTCCTCAGAAATGCAGGTGTATGTAATTGTCCACTGCACACTCCAACCTAAGGGACATGGTTTGTTCGGGGGCCAAGACATCTAACATTAAATATATTTTAACATTTGCCATTGACTCGAAAAGAAGAATATTATGAATAATTTTCATTTATTCATAATATTCTTCTTTTCGTAATTTTCGTAATACAAGACTTGGTTTCGGATAATACCAAAAATTATTTAAATTGCCATCAAACTATTCCAAATTGCATTCTGAATATTTAATTGTGTTTGTCATATTAACTTTGTGTTTACATTCCACAGAGGTCGCGGAGTGTGAACCTTTTTGCTGCGTTGCGCAAGCGCAGCGCAACGGCACGAACGCGTAAATGAACGGTTCATCGGATGTTGTAATGATGAATTACTTCATTTGTTGTTTTTTTTTATATTTCATTTACCATATTAGTTTGTGGCAGGCAGTATGTTATAAAGTACGCTGTGTAGCATAGCAAGCCTTTTAATGGTAAAGATGAAGGAATTACGATCTCTACTTACAGAAATTCTTTCATTTTTGTTTTTTACTGAAATTAAGTCGACTAGTTAAATCTGATAAGTTGTGAGAAATACATAGTTAGCATGCACACGTTTTGAACTGCACATAAATAAACGTTGAATATTTTACTTAGAAGTTTTAGAACTAATGAGATTTTGTTTGATTAAAAGCAATCCGTGACACGTAAAAAGAAATAATAAACTACTGAAGCAAATAGGTCGAAGTCATTGTAAATTGGCATAACATGACGTAGTAGCACACAAGTACCAACAAAAATCAATAAATGTACCATTCCGTAACCGACCGCTCGGCAACTGCAGGCGACGTGTCGCGGCGTCATGTCGCTGCAGTCATGATTCCGAACCCGACCGCAGGCGGCTACAGCCCGTATTCCAGTCGGTAGATAGAAGATAGAAAAACGTGTTATCGCTCGAGCATTGGCGGCACTACCTTGTCTGTGGTCGGGCTACACATGTCGCTTGTCGCTCGCCCGTAGCTGCCAACACGACGCACGTGTCGCTAGCTACGGAAGGTACCTATTTCATAGAAATTCAAAGAAACCAGCAGTTGCCTCCTGCTGTCAGGTACGAAATGGTTTCTTTATACAGCAAAAAAAACTTTTCTAATGATGAGACTAGAAAAAATTCACGGGCTTTTTAAAACAAGCATATGCTAATTCCAATTTCACAGTTCGGTCGTGAACCCCTAGACTATGGTAGATCTATTCAGGAGTCATCTGACTTCTGAGATGGTATTGAGGCGGAGAGCAGGCCTGTGACCAATTGGGGACACGGTCCGTGAATCTTGAGTTCTAAGTCCTTTGTCAAACCACTTTGTAAAAAGCCGATAGCGAATTGTTGGTGTGACATGACTAATTGCAGCAGCGTTTTGTAATGAGATGCCTAGTATATAATGAGGGGTCTTATATTTAACGATATTTACTTTTAAAAAGAATCGGTGATGCTCCATGCATACATAGGAACAGATCCATCATGGATTCTGAACCATATTCTGGTCAGTTTATTAGCTGCTGCAATGCCCCTAATGCAGAGACCATATATACCTACTCCACCACTTATGCCACTGTGTTTGGTCTAGCCATATCTACAGTCTACGCTTATAATGTTCCCACTGCTGGGACTCAGGCCAACTCTCTGTGAGTGGGCTGTAATCTTCCACGCGGGCGCAATGCGGGTTGGTAGATATCACTTGTCTTCGAATTTTTGTTTCTAGGACATGCCGGTTTCCTTACGATGTTTTCCGTCACCGTTTCGAGAGCAGTGGTGATGAAATTATTTACACAAAGTAAAGCGCCTGCTTGGGTTCGACCTACAACTCGTAAGTCTGGTTACCACTGGGCCACCACTGCAGTCTACGCTTATTTGAGTGTAATTGAACCGCTCACCTCCAAGTTGATTGTAATTAGAGAAAAAGTGTTCGATATTCTGGCTCGTAACTCATTCTGATTGGATAATTAAAACTTATCTGACACTATGAGAAGAATATCAGCGAACTATGGATAAGCTACATTGGTTGTGTTGGGCTCTTTTCTCACGATATATTTCAAAGTTTTGACAGAACTTTTACATTCGGTTGCACAGATCGCCGTAATCACAACAACAATTTATCAAGTACCTATATTTTCGGACCAAGATTTTACGCAACTCTTGAAAGATCAAAATATATGTAACGTAAAATTACAAGTAGCCTGTATTCACATTTATTTAAATCATGTGGTAAACTTTATTTTAATATATTGTCTCGGGGCAGTGTTTTGCAACCCATCCTTTTTCCGTTCCAAGTAGATTAATGTAGCAAATCATATGTAGCTAAGTATTAATTATCATTCAAAGTCATTACAATATTAGTAGGTACAAGTATCGTAGTAGTCGTAAGTACCTACAATACATGTGTAAAGTAATTATAGTAAATGATATAACTTTCCCTTCATTAATTAGGCATTACTAATGTACCTATATCCTTTTCGTAAATCATAGTCAAGATAACGGAATAGGGATGATGACAACATTTTTCTTTTAGTCCGTCATGGAGTTCATGGCACATTTTAACTCAATGTATCGCCTTATTCTTTAACTTACGTAAAAAAAGAAAAAATACGTGTCTAATATTTTTTTATTATCTGTCTGACGGATTAATTAGAATTTCTTTTTTTTTATCCAGGCATCATCTCTATTCTCGACAGTAAAAAATGGATGGGCCATAAACTTATGTGAAGCTTCCACATTTGTTAAGAAAACGCAATGTTCTGCTTCCAAGGTATGTCTAGACAGTCTCAATTATCATTTACAATTTATTGTACAATTGCAGAAAGCACACAACCATTAGCCGTGACATTAAACGCACCGCAAAACATTTATAATCACCATTTACTTGAGTTGGTTTATGTCTATAAAATATGACAATGATTGTTCAGGCCGTTCGAAACTGAGTATCTCACAGACAGACCAGCTGTAATTACGTAACATATTTTCGTAAACTATTACGACTAATCTGTTTCATTTTGACAGTTCAATAACATTCATTGCGTTATTTACGTTATTGAGCAGATTTTTTTTTCGAACTTATGAAGCAATGGATTAGCAATATGTTTCAAAACGATTCAGATTCTGACTGATCGTGTATTATGCAAATAGGGAACAGGGCCTATACTTGTTCCTAACACAATTTTGATAAATTTCTACATTGTAAATTGACTAAATTGTAATAAAGTTTGAAAGAAGAAAGCGTTTTCAAGGATTACTTTACATAATTTCATAAATTTATCTGTAATCTTTGTGAGTGTAAGTCGGTTCACTCGTCTTCCTCTTAGTTCAAACCTATCTTCACCGGTAATCAATGTAATAGTTAGTTCGGTGTTCAATCCGTTGAGGTCAGTAATTCGTACCGCAGCCGAGTTTGTACGATTTGTACGGACCCATGCTCAACGGTACTCACTGATAAGCATCACTTCTTTCGCTGTAAGTGAGTCAATACATCAGCGATACTCAACTGTCGGCTAGAATCCGTGAATTTCCCAACAAAGATGAGATGAGGCATTTTAAGTTTTCTTCCGTGTCGCAGAATCAGCCGTGTGCGTAGATAAAGTGAAATTCTATCAGCGATAACGATGATTGAGAAGTCAAAAATATTATATATGAGATTGTCACCTGATTTGAAAATCGTAGAAATGCGCTTGGTAGGCTAATTTCCGGCTTGATCGTCATTATGAACTGTCAACAGAGATTCACAATAGCCCTACAGCTGTGGTCTTCAGTAGTTGCAATCCACGCAATCGATACCGCCATTGATAAGCGTAAAGTAACGGGCCAGAGACAAAAAAGTTAGAGTACCGCTGCAGTTCATCCACGGGATTAACTACAGCAGTTGTTTATTTCTTTTTGTTCATGGTGGCCAGTATTTATTTTTATGTTACGCTTAGTTGTTCGCTTTTGTTGTTTTTCTTTTGAACATGTCGGATTGTCGGCCATGGAGACGTGGAACAATTTTATTGTCTCATAATAATAATAATTAGCCACGCGTATTGTCCCACTGCAGGGAAAGGCCTCGGGATTTCCCTTTTCCACTCAACTCGATCCTGAGCCAATATGGACCAATCCCTCCGCGTCAAGTCCGTCCCGCCATCTACGCCTGGGTCTTCCACGATGCCGCTGGATGTTTTCAGGAACCCATGTTGTGGTGGTCTTAGCCAACAATGCATCCGATATGCGACATCGTGTCCGGCCCAGTCCCACTTGAGCTTGGCTGGTTTTTCGGTGACGTCAGCGATTTGTGTCTTAGAGCGCAGTATCGTGTTCCGGTCGGCAAGTCGAACACCAAGGATACTGCGCTACACCGCTCGCTGACAAACCTCGAAGCTAGTCCTCTGTTGAACTGTTAAAGACCAGGTTGGAGCGCCGTATGTAAAGATAGGGAGAATGCACATGTCCTTTTAATTGCGTTTATTGCAAATTGGAAGATCTCCTTTCATTGTCTCTTTTATTTTTATTATTTTAGTTACTGTGATTGGTTGTAACACAACCGTTATAGCTAAATAATAATAAATAAGTAAGGGTTTTCATCGACCAATAGCTCTTCCAGGCGTTTTCGGTGCGATGAGCAACTTCTTTTTATTGTCTCGTAGGAACTTTGTTTTGGTTTTTGACTGGAGTTCTCACGTTTTTGCTAAAAGCTATCTTCATCTGGTTTTTTCGCTTAATAACAGTGTTAGTATGTACCTATGACATTTGTTGATAGTTATGCTAATCTACAGATTTATTTCACAGTCCACAATTAAAGATGGTTTACGGTAGGTAGGTACTTACAAGATTTCAGACATAATGAAACTGTTGAAGGTTCTGAAGAATTGGCCATTGATAGATACTCACAATCAAATGAAGAGTACGCACATAATTTGATATAAGATGAATAAAAAAAAAGATGAAGCGGAGATTCATCAAACACCTAATAAACTTAGGTATAGTTGATAAAAAACTGCATGGTACGACTTTTCGTGTAACGGTTTTCGGAAGAGTGGGAAGCACACAGATTTGTAGTTTGTACCTGAGTTTTGTAATCAATGGTCGTATCTAATCAAAATTTAAATTATATTTTGCTTATCTGATCAGTCTAATCATGAGCCTTGAATTATTTTCTTTTGTTTTACAGTAATGAAAGAAATCGCATCAATTATTCTATTTTGTTCAATGATAGTATTGATGACTTCTGTCAACTGTCGATGGTTTGTCTTGTCTCTAACATCTTAAAATTGTTAGTTTCGACTAACAATTTTAAGATGTAAAATTGTTAGTCGAAAACTTGTACCGCAAAATGTGGTTTTGAAACCTAACCAATAAAATTTATAAATTCTGCTTGTTGCCTAGCATTCGTAAGGAAAACAATAGAAAATCTACTGACCTCATATATTTCCTATGCTCGTTGACCGGCACGAAGTACTCGTCGTACGGGTTCGAGGCATTCATGTCCACCTCCACGTCTTTCTTCTTTGCACTGCCATTCTTCGGGGTGAGGTTGATCAGTTCTAAGTTCACGGCTTCCAGTGTTTTTGTCTCTCCATTCGGCTCTTTAGTGTGCCCATTCTGCTGCTGTGTTCCATTTGAGGCGAAGGAGTCGTTGTGATTGGGGTCTGATTCGTCGTGTTGGTAGGCCCGGTTGTCGAAGGCACCAGGAGAGGATGGGGGCGAAGGAGGTCGGTGCTGCGGCCGCATGGGCTCGCGCGGCGAAGCCGATCTACTGTGGCTATCCATTACTTTCGGAGCGGACTGACATCTGCAAACAAATGGACACGGTTAGTCAAGCGAACCTATCTCGGTACTGTGTCATTATCTAATTTACAACTTAAGTGGTGATTTGCATATGTGGGTCATTAATGCGGACATTATGTGTGTTACTTTAATGTCTTCGGAATTACGCTAAGTATTGGCTAGTATTTTAGCACAAATTGTAGATATTGTGTAGTAAACGTTTTCTTTGTATTGTGTTGGAATAACAGCTATCATTTTTAAACTACCTACTTGTCATTTGTGTGATGATTTCATGATATATGAATATGATGTTTGCATAACTGATAATCGTGAGAAAGGTCAGTGGCTGTATTCATATACCAAATTGTATTGTCATCAATTGTAAATGGCTGTTCACTTATGGTAAAGTGAACAATCGGAGGTTTTAAGGGCATCAAAGTTCAAGAACGTAGATGCCGAAAGTTATCAAGTACCTACCCATTAATTGGCAAATGATATGTCTGTGACAAATGTAACATGACGTGACATTTTAGTCTGAATATTGCTCGAGTTATTCAAATGGATGCGGAAGTGGGCTCTAATAAAAACCTTTGGCGTGCCAAATTAGAATGTTACGAATAACGTGGAGCCACTCGGTCACGGTCCACTGTACGCTAAAATTATAGGTTGGTAACTGCAGCGAACCATATTCCTTTTAAGTCAGGTAAATAAATTATAACCTACCAACGTTTGCGAAAAGAAAATACAGTTTATGTCGGTTTGCGATGTTACTATCTAGAAAATTTATGTTATAAGCTGTAGGTTAATAAGAGCTGATAATAACACCATTGAAATTATTTGTGATTTATAAATACCAATGATGCCTTTTACAAATGACCCATCGTTCAACACTAGTAATATGCATTATGCATGGTATCTTAACTTAAATTAGTTTACCATCCCAAAATGCCGACGAAAGTAACTTCCATGATAAGAATCAAATTCAATTCTAACTTAGTTCAATTCTAACTAGGATCTTAACTTAAATTAGCTTACCATCCCAAAATGCCGACGAAAGTAACTTCCGTGATTAGAATCAAATTCAATTCTAACTAGTATCGTAACTTAAATTTGCTTGCCATCCCAAAATGCCGACGAAAGTAGCTTCCGTGATAAGAATAAAATTCAATTTTAACTTAGTTCAATTCTAACTAGTATCTTAATTTAAATTAGCTTACCATCCCAAAATGCCGACGAAAGTAACTTCCGTGATATGAATCGAATTCAATTCTAATTTCAGTTTCAAAGAAAATTGAGCATTCACCATTATACCGCTATCGCTGATTGCGGCGCTTTGGGCTAATCAAAATGCCGCAGGCTTTCCCCACCTTTGATCCTAGCCAGAACTGGTATGCAATCTAGACTACAATGACAGCTTAATTCGGCAATTTGAAGCTTTACATACATCAAACATTTCTTGTTATATTAGTCTCTCGATTACAGATCATCAACGTAATTATAGGTACATCCCCTATAATAACGTGTCTATGTTTAAATGATTAACGATTTCTTGGTCTGAGAAGCAAGTATGCAAATGGAGCGGATTATTTTACGATTTAAGAGCACTAACACTTGTCTCTTTTTTAAAGGTAGTTAAGACAGTGGCGAGCCAAAATGTTGAGGATTAGATAGACATCAAATCATAGATTTAGCTTCAGGGAGGTGTTTAACGCAGTTAGCTTAGGGACATTCCATCGCGTCGTTTTTAGGGTTCCGTAGTAAACAAGGAACCCTTATAGTTTCGCCATGTCCGTCTGTCTGTTTGTCTGTCTGTCCGCGGCTTAGCTCAGAGACGGTTAGTACTAGAAAGCTGTGATTTGGCATGGGTATACATAATAATCACGCCGACAAAGTGGTACACGTAAAGTGGGGAAGTTTTTTTTTTTTTTTCGTCTGTCCCATGGTGTGGGGTGTCATTGGAAAGGTCGTTCAAAATCCGTTTGCGAAATATTAAGCTTTAAAGTGCAAATTTTTGTTAGAGTCATGTGTCCCCCCCCCGCCAGCTAAATTTTTTTACTTGGATTTGTGAAAAAATCACAGCAGTAGTATAAATAACGAAGTTAAAAGGAAAGCTATCACAGCTAAGTAGGCATTATAGGTTAACGAATAATAATCGACCAACTCAAATTTTTAGTTTGAAAAACATGATCTCCCATACATGCCGTATGGGAGAAAATGTTTTTTAACTACAATGTTAAGTTTATTCTTAGGATAAATTCATCCATCTACGAAACCCTTCATAATGCGTGGTCCGACACGCACTTGGCCGGTTTCTAATATTTTTGCCACCTAGAAGTGCCGCTTAACCAGTGTGCAAGTACCGAGAAGATGCATGAATGTGACAACGTGGGTATCAAAGTAATGAGCCCACGATCAATGGTGAGCTGAGAACAACGCGTTTGTCCTTAGTCCCAATACGCGAGTCGTCGAGGCTAGCCACCTTTTACTGAACCGCGTGTATTCCTCTGTGCTCCGCGATATTTGTACCAGTTAGAGGTCGGGGTTCAGCTGGGTTGGGAAAGGAGATGAATGTTTCAACTTCATGATCAGCTAAATAGCAAGCTTGTCATTGCCTAAATTCGGAAGCGATATGAGCTGATGTTGTTTTTTTGCCTGCAGGCACCGATGTTATGAATACCAGTTTGATCTATTAGATTGTTAAAAAAAAAAAAAAATAAGATTTCGTTGTTTAATTGTTAATGTTGGAGCTTGTGGCTAAGTAATAACAGCCGCACGCATCGATACATCAGGTTAAGCTACGCTTGCCGGGGTTTCTTCTGTGGATGGGTGACCATCTTTACATACCGACACTCCTCCATCGGAAAGCACGTTAAACCGTTGGTCCCGGCTGTCATTCGTGGATCTTCGACAGTCGTTACGGGTCGTCAGAAGCCCGAAAGTCTGACAACCAGTCTTACCAAGGGATATCGCGTTACTCAGTTACTGGGTTGTGGAGGTCAGATAGGCAGTCGCTCTATGTAAAATACTGGTATTGAGCTCAGCTACAACCGGTTAGACTGGAAGCCGACCCCAACATAGTTGGGAGAAGGCTAGGCAGATTGATTTGAATAGTTATTGTTGCCAGTACCTATTCTTCCTTTTTAACAGGTGCCAATTTTGTGTCACGATAACAGAAAGCTACAAATAATAATGATCTTATAAACTTGCACATGAGAGCTTGGGCAAGGCTGATTTGGGAATAGCATAGCCTATAATGTTCCCACTGTTGGGACACAGGCGTTCTCTCTATAAGAGGGGGGGGGTGGGATGTAATCCTCCGGGCGGGCCCAGTGAGGTTAGGTGGATGTCTTCGATTTTTTGTTTATAAGACATGCTGAGACTGTTTCCTTCACCGTTTTGAGAGCAGTGGTGATGAAATAATTTACACAAAGTAAAGTGCCTGCCTGGGTTCAAATACCTACCACTCTTAAGTCGCAGTCATTTCCACTGGACCAGCACTGCTTCTTCCAGTTGGCCACCACTGCGATTTAGGAATAATGTGTGGTAATATGTTTCTTTTTTAAAGATCATGGCGTCGTCTCAGACCAAATAAAAACAACAGGACATAGCGCTGCGAACAATACAGTGAAGCATGCCAAAACTACGCCTCCGCTGTGTGCATACACGCTCACGCGCACATATTTACAACCATTTATAATCAAACTAGAATCAAACTACACCTTACTAAATGCACACATGCTTACGGAAACATCCTCACGGTACTGTTGACAGCGCTATGTCCTGGTTTTTTATTTGGTCTGAGGGTAACGTAAATCGTAAACCTAGGTAAAGTACCTAATTGCCGACAGTACGTAGAATTTTGATCAAGGTGCATATTTTGACGCTCAGGTCTGCAGACAAGAGCGACCGGTCGTGGACCGGTTGAAAACAATAGTTGTTTACAAATAGCTGTTGGTGTTGATGTTCGTAATAATAAACTAGGCATACTTGGTTACGTTCGGGCATTATCGTACGAAGTAATGACAGTTAAAGATGGGCGGATAAAGAGAAAGAATTAAACGTCTACAGAACTAGGATTTAGTTTTTATAAACTGTGGTAAAAGACCCCACTTTACCATACTTCATCATCGAGGTCTACGTGGCTTACATGAATTTAAATATTACTGTAATCTTACATAAAATCATCATATTATCACGCCTGTGTCCCCAGGAAGAGGTGTATACTTATTGTATATCCACATTTCGCCAGTTATGTTTATTGTTATCAACCAGGCACAAGTCCAGACCCCGGAATGCTACTGAGAAAACCGAATTACACTTTTAGCGTAATCAAACCCCGGAACTTATGCTCAGGCTGCGCCTGCGACCACTAGACAGTCTATTCAATGTTCTCTGAACTGAATTTCATCCAAATCTTTTCAACCGCTGGTGTGGCGTGAAATGTTAATATGCGTTTTGTTGTTACCAATTTCAAATTTATCTTTAGAAGTTTCAAATTCTAAGATGACCTGATAGCAATAAATAGTCATGAAGTATAAAGTAACCTTTACTATAAGGTCTGTTTTGTTGGCATCTTCTATAATGTTGCAACTGTTAAATACGTGACTCTAGTCAAGAGAATGCTCAATTAGATTTAATACTATCATTTATGTAACTTATGTATGAAAAGGTTTGGTTCTGGTTTTCAAACAAAACTACATAGAAATCTGTTAAATTGTTACAGTTGTGTTATAACGACTTACTTCACGGTTGATTTACATCGCAAATTTTAAACACACCACTAACAAACCCTGGTTCAATTTCTCAATGAAAGTAATAAGATTAATCATCTGATTAATCATCGCTGATGTCATCTTCATCAGTTTATTTCTCACCTTGTTCGTGGCGTGTTAGGTCTCTTCCTACTCGGAGAATCTAACACCAAAGATCTCGTGTAGTAATACCGCGCGTGCGCGGTGCGAGGCGTGCGCGGCGCCTTTCGGAACCTTTCGGCCCTCACCAAGTTCCCTCCACTAGGCATGGTTCACTCACATCCTCCCGTTTATCAAAAATAATGCAAATTTTGTATTTTTACACAAAAAATGTGGTTATTTGACCGATTCTGTAGTAGTACTGACGTCCGCGCGGCCCACGGCGCGTCCGTATTCAGGTGACGAAGAAAACAATCTTGTAAACAATAATATTGATCTGTTTCGCGATGTACGGGATGCTCTATATCATGTTTATTAATTTCTGCACCGTTTAGAAGCATAATTTGCCAGGTATTTTGCAAAATTTTGTGAAATTCGTTTTGGTCTGCCTCAAGGGTCAATATTAGGTCCTGTTAAGAATATCATAAAGCTAAGATATGTATTATAATTAGAATTAGCAGTGCAGTGTTCTGAGTATAGACTGTCAAGCGCCTTAGTATTTTAGAACGTGTTCTAAATCAATGTCAAGGTAAAACGGCTTCGATTGAACCGCTGACACACACGTAACTTTGCAAAGTCTGCTACAATAATAAGCCAAGATCCGGATTTTAGCTGAAACGATCATTCCACCGATACTTCTGTGAAAGAAAACTTGAAAGGAAAAACGCCTTCGTGGAACTGATACAGCACCTTAATTGAAACACACTTTCAATCACAATTTGAATAATTTTGAACGATATTGATAATCCATTGCTTCGTATGTTCGAAAAAATTGTCTGCTCAACAATGCAATGAATGTTGTTGAACTGTCAAAATGAAAGCCATTGCTACTGCTAGTGTGTACGCAATTAACCCCGCCGGTCGAAGTGGCGTCCGTCGAGAACAATTTATATGCATATAATAGAAATGTGAATCCTAACATCCTGTATCGACATATTTTCAACATCAATGACTTCATGCTAAAAGAATACAGCGAGGCGCGTACAATGAGTTACCATTCAAAGAATAGGACGATCACTGAACAAATTGACGCACAATCGATTGTTTACTATAAAACAGACATAATTCATCAATAATGCGATTATTTCTATTATTTTCAGAGGTTTTCGTTAAAATTTAGGGACGTAGTAGTACGTACGTGGTTTTAAGTCCGTCACCTGTGTATTTTTTATTACTAGTGGTCGCCCAAAGGTCAAAATTCGACCATAATTCATTTAAATGTCATGATTCTAAGGTAGCCATCTTGTTTCAAACGCATGGTAGTGTGTGTAATGTTTTTTTTTATTAATTTAATTTATTTCTAATGTATATTATATAAAAATATTAGCTTTCTGCACTCCTTCTCCATATAAACCTTAACTGTGCCAAATTATTATCATACTCCTCCGTCCGCGCAATTTTCGTAAAAAGGGGTACAAACTTTTTGCTTCGCGTATTAATATAATAATTATATTTTGTTTTACTAAAATTTCTGCTATATTAGAAGAAGATTTATCATTACTAAATTAATTACGACATTCATCAAAGTTATGAGTAGTTACAATCAACAGACAGTATTATTATCAACACGTCAGTAAAGTAAAACACGTCGGTAAGGCAAAACACGGCGGTTAGCGGCGCAGGCGCAGGCGCGGCTGTTTTGCTGCATTGCAAGAATGTTAAGCACGTCGTTGTGAAAGGCCCAGCAGCCTTAGCAAATACTAGACTAACTGCATTTCAATCTATGACGTACGATGGCACCTGTTCACTTGGCTAATTACTGCTCGAGATATGTACTAAGTCTTTGCTGGCTACTATAGATGCCAAGATTGCCTATTTTTGGGTCTCATTTGTTCAAATTTGGAATTCAGTTTCATATTTTCCGGAACCAGTACCCTAATTGGGTAATACACGATCAATCTGAATCTGAATCGTTTTGAAACATTGCTAATCCATTGACCCATAAGATAAAAAAAAATGTGCTCAACAACGTTAATAACGCAATGAATGTTGATGAACTGTCAAAATGAAACAAATTAGTCGTAATCGTTTACGAAAAAGTGTTGCGTATTTAGATAGCTGGTCTGTAGATGCTGCACTTCTCCTAAAATATGGCTCATTATTGTTTTCTTTTCGTCATCAAGGCTCAAAATGTTACGTTTTACGTAAGCACCTACCAAAGCTCGATTACTGTCTTTAGTTTATCCCCTCTATCTACATTTTCTGAAGTTTCGTGTCATTCAGCAATTTCGAAACTTTTGGCACGATATTCATTAACAACGTCTTGGCATAGATTAAGAAGATGGACGTGTTGGTATGCAGCACCTACAGACGCCTTATTCCGTTACCTTCAAACAAGCAGGGCAAATCTGTTGCAACCTCATTTCTTATTCAAACGTTCCAGTTTTTCCTTCTTAAATCAATACGAGATTGAGTCGTGTGTATACGAATCACGTTGGGTTCAGTATCTGTTCTACCTACATCAGGGACATGAATCGTTACAACTTGCACTTTCACGTATGCAACGAGTAGATTAGTCTCATTATTTCTTGCGGTTTCAATGCTAAAGTCCGTGTTGAATTTTTAATACCCAGACCATGATAACCTTCATTGTTAGGTTTGTGTTTGTTATAAGAGATAAAGAGAAAATTATGAAGCTTGATGTTTGGAAAGGGAGAGTGAGACCCTATTGTATTTTTAAATTTATTGCCGTCTTAAAAAGTGAGGTAAGAACTTTCGTTTTTGTTTTGTTTTGTTAACCACATACTCATCCGCCTAGCCATTTCCCAACTATGTTGGGGTCGGCTCGGCTTCCAGTCACACCGGATCGAGCTGAATACCAATATTTTACATGGAGCGACTGCCTATCTGACCTCCACAACCTAGTTACTGGGTACTACGATACCCAATGGCAAGACTGGATATCAGACTTTCGAACTTCCGACTACCCGTAACGACTGTCAAAGATCTACAAATGACAGCCGGTACGGCTTAACGTGCTTTCCGAGGTACAGAGGGGTCTCGCTCGATATGTAATGGATGGACACCCATCCACGGACCGACCTCGGCAAGCGTAGCTTAACGTTCGATCGACTCGTGCGGCTGTAATTATTTAGCCACGAGCACCTTTGTTATGTTTACCTATTGTCTAATATTAAATTTAGAAGGTTTTCTTCTTTCGATGTGATCACAAGAAGTTTTTTTTATATTGTCTTATACCTAATTTCTTTTGTCGCATCTGCGTCTTATAATTCTTTGCAGTTTAAACTGTGGCAATTACATCAAAATTAATTGAAGGCACGATTCGTTTTCGTCCGTCCATCAAATGTCTGTCATGACGCTCTCAGAATATAACAAATTTTATAAAGTAAGTAATTAAAATTGTGAAAAATGTCATATTTTATTTTGTACTATTTATCTGAAGTCAGAAGTAAAGTTGGTGAAAGCTAAACCAAATATATATATATTTTTTTATTATTTTTGGATATGTTTCAGGTAAATATGACTGTTTATTTAAGGTCCGTAGAAAATAGGTCGCGGCGCACAGTGGATCGTCCCCATACAAGAGGTCGGACATAGAATTAAAAATAGAAAAAGTATTTAATTGAAAAAAATGAAATATACAGTTGCATTACTCTATTATGGAACTACAAAAAATGTTACTACTATTTTTTATTTGACCAGTACTTTATGAGCAATTCGATGAAAACTGTTATTTTTCTATGGAAATGGTCACAAAAATGTCTGTATCTCATGATTCCCTCCTTGTTTCGATTTGCGGTTTTCACTACTGTTATTTACCCATTTTATGCCACATTTTCTTCAAGGACACATGGTGCCCCCAGCGACCCCCTTCCGAGATATTTTGCTTTTAGTAACTATACTTTTTATTGTATAACTGATGAAATGGAGGTACATTAAGTATATTCATTACTGAGAATAAGTCATCCCTAAGTAGTTCCTTAAATAACAGGTGCATTTGCGATTACTTTAATGACTTATGAACGAGTCCTTAAGTAAAGATTACCAGTACTTGCTTAATCTAATTAGTTATTGTAATTACTATGTTAACAGCCCTTAATCTCTGCATTGTGATTGTCTAATGTCATCATTAGCTTATCAAATTCATTGCTAGTTGCCTACTTGCTGCCCTATATATTTGAGTGTGTTTAGCAAATGTAATTCAGTTGTAATTATAACTTCTATCAAGTGTTGTCATTATGGCTTTCCGTGGGTTTTCTACTTATCTAGATCTTTACGTTGCTCTTCGTAATCATAAAGATCTTCGTGACTATGACAATTTATTTAACACATTGAAGTCGAGTACTAACGTCCAGTTAAGTGAAAGTGATGTGACGGATCTCAAGAACTGGTGTCGACGATTTTGCTATAGGGTTTACACCAAATGGGTGCAATCAAGAAGGACAGTCGACAGGTTCATTAACAAGAACGGAGAGTGGTTAAATTCCGATATCGTCTGGCCAGATTGCGTTAAAGAAAATGTTGTTGACACTGAAGAAGCAAATGAAAATGAGGCAGAAGAGGTAGTCAGTCCATCAAAATCAGATGCATCAACTTCAACATATACATCTCCTCGCAAACGCTTTGAAGATTTATCGACTAGACACAAAAGAAGACGTGTTAATGAAAATGTTGCTAGTTGCAGTCGTTCGGATGAGCTTTTGCATACTGTTGAAAGTATACTTAAGTCTGCCGGAAAAAATGATATGGCCAGAATAATGAAAAATTTGCTGGAAAATCCTGAACACGTCTCAACAGTTTTAAATGTCCTGGAAACTAAGCAGAATCCTTCGCTTCGTGAAGTTCCTACTCACAAAGCACTTGCTCTTTACGTTTACTTGCAGTTATCCAAGTGGCGTTACATCACACTTCGGGACTTTAGTTTAAAAGAAGGTCATGCGAAATACCCAAGCTACTACTTGTTAGTTAAAGAAAAGCTTAAATGCTACCCGGCAAAAGAAGACATAACTGTGACTGAAACTTCCGCAAAGATACGGATCCAAGCCCTCCTTGATCTCACAGTTAGGAGGCTGATCGATTCACTTGAATCAAATTTTGATGCTGGTGAACCACTTGTGCTTCACAGTAAATGGGGTTTTGATGGAGCTTCAAGTCAAAGCATTTACCATCAAACGACAACAACAAGTGAACAAGACTTATCCAGTGTATTTATGGCAAGTCTTGTACCGCTTAAGTTAGTGACTTCTAGTGGAAGTATAGTGTGGCAGAATGATCGGCCATCGTCAACCACATATTGCCCGATTTCATTTACATTTATGAAAGAAACGGAAGCGAATGTTAAGGCTGAAATGGAAATATTTGAGACCGAGATTCGTGAACTGAACCCGACTGATTGCGGCAATGCTACTGTTACTCACAATCTATGGCTAACCATGATTGATGGTAAGGTACATTCAATCATATCTGGTACATCGGCAGCAGTGTGTGATTTGTGCAAAGCTCGCCCAAGCGAAATGAATAACTTGGAAGAAGTGAGAGCTAAACCCGTGAATACAGATTTATACAAGCATGGATTTAGTTCATTGCATGCTTGGATTCGGTCTATGGTCTATGGAGTGTTTATTACACATTGCTTACAGAATGGACATAAAATCATGGCAAGCAAAAGGTGACGAAAATAAAAAAAAAGTTAATGATAAGAAAGAAGCCATTCAAGAAGCTTTCCGAAGAAGCACAGGCTTACTTCTAGACGTTGTTAAGCAGGGTAGTGGCAATACAAACACTGGAAATGCTGCAAGAAGGTTTTTTGCAAACCCTGAAACGACTGCGGAAATTACTAAATTAGACGTTAACTTAATTAGAAGACTCGCCGTTATTTTGCAATGCATTTCCTCAGGCGAAAAAATTCAAGTCCAAAAATTTAAATTATATTGTGATGAAACAGCAAATTTATTCATGGAATTATATCCATGGTATAACATGCTAGCAAGTTTACACAAATTGCTGATTCATGGATCACAGATAGTGGACCACTTATCAGTAGTACCTATAGGTTTTTTGTCTGAAGAAGCATCTGAAGCAAGAAACAAGGATTTTCGTAAATTTAGAGAATATCATACACGAAAGCATAGTAGCATCGCCACTAATGAAGACATTCTTCATAATCTGCTATTATCTTCCGATCCTCTTCTCACCAGCTTACGACCGAAGATGACAAATAAAGCCAAAAAGTCTTCATTTAGTGAACTAGACGATTTACTCATAGTTGATCAGAGTGAATTGGAGTTCATTGACGTTTCAACTGATACACTTGCTGCATGTAGTGACGTTGAAGAAGATGATGACGATAATGATGATCATGATGTCGTTATTGATGAAGATGAAGAAAATATAGTTTAAGTCTTATAGTACCTAATATTATTATTTCCTTTATTTCATCTATTTACATATAATTTACATTTTTAAATATTTTCATAAAAAGAAAAAGGGAAACAAAAACATTTAAAAATATAAAAAATAGTAGCCCACTGGTATCGGGAACTGGGTCCAAGCTACCGTATCGGGAACTGGGTCCAAGCTACCGTACCTAATATTATTATTAACAAGCAGTTTCTTTGTTAATTTCTTGTTTTTGTGTATTTTTTTGTGTTTATGGCAACAGAAGCGTTCATAAGTCATTAAAGTAATCGCAAATGCACCTGTTATTTAAGGAACTACTTAGGGATGACTTATTCTCAGTAATGAATATACTTAATGTACCTCCATTTCATCAGTTATACAATAAAAAGTATAGTTACTAAAAGCAAAATATCTCGGAAGGGGGTCGCTGGGGGCACCATGTGTCCTTGAAGAAAATGTGGCATAAAATGGGTAAATAACAGTAATGAAAACCGCAAATCGAAACAAGGAGGGAATCATGAGATACATACATTTTTGTGACCATTTCCATAGAAAAATAACAGCTTTCATCGAATTGCTCATAAAGTACTGGTCAAATAAAAAAATTGTAGTAACATTTTTTGTAGTTCCATAATAGAGTAATGCAACTGTATATTTCATTTTTTTCAATTAAATACTTTTTCTATTTTTAATTCTATGTCCGACCTCTTGTATGGGGACGATCCACTGTGCGGCGGTCCGGACCCGGACCAGGGTCCGCCATTTAGAGACTCCTGATCTAAATATTCATGCAGCCCATATTTGTTAGGGCCTTAATAAGAAGTGCATATGAATAGCGTTTTGCTATTAAAGGAAGAAGAAACTTCAATACTCTTCGAATATTTCATAAATCAAGTCCTTGAAATCGATACGGTAAATAACAGTAGATTTCCAATTTGTTTAAGCAGTTTCCTCATCGCCTAGGTGTTACAATTTGAGTTTAGTAATAATCACTTAGGCCAGACGAATCAAAATCAAGGCTCTAGGTTCTAGTGTTTCGTTAGATCTTTTGTTTTGATAAAGAATTTTTGTAAAAAATTGCCGAGTTTGTCTGTAATGTTGAACTGTATAAAAATGGGTAGGTAATTTTTCAGTAATCAAAAGACGCAGTTACAGAAAAAATATTTAAGAGATGGGTTATTTTTTGTATTAAGATAATAAATTCATACATTGTGTAATGGCATTAATTAGCCTTTATTAAAGTAACGATGTGAACCACTTTGTTTAATGAATAAATAATTGTTTGAGTTTTAGTTCAATAACCCAAAATGACGCAAAGCAAACCAAATTATAATGACATAATTTATGTTAATGAATAATAGCAACGAGCAAATTAATCTTCGATGACGGAACCCACCGAATTAGAAACTTATGGATATGGACTAGATGAGGCAAGCTACTCTAAAGGTTTCAAATCTAAAATATCATTGGTTTCAATATTAATTTGTCAATCGTTCACGTCCATCGCAAGAATGCCAACCGTTGGCAAACACCACCTAATTACAAAGCATGAAATTTACACCCTGTTTAACAAAGGTACTGCATATTGTGTGTGTTTACGAAATATCGAGTTAAAATCATATAATGATACGGTTCTTTTTGACTTATCAACGGTAATTAGTTTTGGTAATGAGTCTTTGTTTGTTGTGTATACGTCAGAACAGTGAATATGGTGATAGGTTTACCTACTTCATGGCTATGTTGATCATAAATCTTAATAATCGAGGCAGTGCGATTCTTATCGTTCGCTATGAAAACTGGCTTATGAACGATAAAAGAATCTTTAAGAACGAATTAGTACTTATTCCAAAATTAAAATTAAAATACATTCTCACGTTCAACTCCTGAAGTTCACAAAAAAAAGTTTGCATCTTCAATATGTACCAACCCACCACGTTATCCACGGACACGCAATATCTGGATAAGCAAAACGTACAGCGATCTAATGATCATGACTAATCTCAGTACAAATTACATTAAGGTGCTTGTCCTCGGTTTACATAATCTTAGGTCGTTGACTGGTCAGTAAAAACTGAATCGTTCTTAGCATCATTATTGCATTTTTATTTTCTTAAGATAATTTGCAATACGTTGTTTTAATTGAGTTAACATAGAGACTTAAGGTATTAAGAAACTCTATGCTAACGTTTGTGCCTGCAATCTGGCTTATCCTTTTTTATTAGGGTTCCGTACCGAAGAGTGCCAACCGGAACCCTATTACTAAGCCTCCGCTGTCCATCCGTCCGTCCGTCTGTCTGTCAGCGGGCTGTATCTCATGAACCGTAATAGGTAGACAGTTGAAATTTTGACAAATTGTGTATTTCTATTGCCGCTATAACAACAAAAAATTAATAAAGTTAATAATTGAAGGGGGTCCCACAAGAAACGTGTTTATTTATTATTTATTTAAACTTTTCACACTCAAAAAAGTACAAAGGGGGACTTAATGCTTTAGGCATTCTCTAACAGTCAACCAAGGGTGGTGAAGAGATGAGATGGGATGTATTGTTTTTTTCGTAGTTTTTTTGCTCGATCTTAATACGGTACGGAATCCTTCGTGTGCGAGTCCGACTCGCACTTGGCCGTTATTTTATATACTTTTTTGGATCGTATTCCAATATAATTTCAAAGCTTGAATATCTTAGCAGTTTGAGTATGCACACATTTGCATAAAATATTAGAGAATTTACTGCAGTATCAAGGAATTATAATTATGATTGCATCTGATGCTATGTTATTACGTACTTATCAGACTGTTGGCATCCACAACTTGGGATTAGATATTTAATTGATAACAGGTAATAAAAGCACATCTTCAATGTGCTGTATTTTATCTAGGTATTACTTTTATCTAGGGGTCATTTCGTCGAAAGATACCTAGATCTATCTAGTGGTCGCAAGCACTACTGCTGAGCATGAGGTCGTGAGTTCCATTCCCGGGTCGGGCACTGTGTTGTTGGGTTTTTCCATCTGGAATTTCTCTGTAGCAGTCTGGATTTGTGCCCGTTTGATCGCAATAGGCTCGGCCCCTGTTACAAGGGGCTTAAACATAACTGGCGAAATTTTCGGATATACTATTAGATAGGTCTTACCTTCCGGGAATATGAGCGTGATGTTATGTTTTGTATCTTTCGAATATCGAATGGCTATAATTTAATTGACCGTTCTCATCTTGGATACCTTAGATTCTTAGGTTCACACGACTGCGCTTTGATAATTTTTTTTAAATTGCTCTTAAATGCAGCGTGGAGATGCAAGATTTAGATAACAGTATACATCAGACATTTTATCATTTGTAGTATCTACCTTTATATCTTGATCATTTGCAGTAATAACATTCTTAGTTTCTGCTCATTTTTTCTATGTATTTATTTATTTTATATAAATTATATGGAAAAATAAACACTTCAACATATTATAAAACAAGTTATAAAATTAATCCGATGTGCGCTTACTGATAAAATTAATAAGGGATGAAAAAATTTAAAAAATAATAATAAGAAATTATAAAAATACAGTCTAATAGCTAGGCTTTTTCCGCGCGGCACGTATCCCCGGCTTTTGCGGCTTCATTTCCTTTGCGATCCTTTGTGCACCTTTGTGTGGCAGGGCATGGCCGCCGGCATAGTGTTTAGGAGCTATTAGACTTAAATATTACGGACAATTCCCAAACTAGTTTTCCGAACAAGGCCTCTAAATGTACCAGTTGATTGTCCAGGGGATATGCAATCATAGGAGTAAATACCTTTTTGGTTTTTTTGTTAATAAAGTCTATGCTTTTCCCATTTCTCTTTTCTGATTGCAGGATTCCAGGATCAGGACCATCTGGCTACGGATCAGCAAATATAATTTCTCAAGTGTTTTGGCAACAATTATGTTGGGGGTTGCAGCTAAAAACTCTTCTTGTTATCATGTTTTGTTATCTACGTCTCAGAATTATGATTGACTGACTTGACTGTTAGATTCTGATTTTAAGGAATATGTTTTAAAATTGCCGAAAATAACAAGATCAATTTTGACTCCTTAATAACATAGTCGATCGGTTCCGTGTGGTGCCGGACGTAAAGAATAGTACCATCCCATTTCTTCCCGTGGGTGTCTTAAAGGCGACTAAGGGACTCACTAGAGAATGGGCAGCAGCGTTCTCTATGTATTTTAACACCATACTGCGATCGCCAACCCGCCTGCCAAGCGTGGCGATTATGGCTAACACCCCCATTCGGGGGAGGACTATGTCCAGCAGTGGACGTCTTTCGGTTGAAATGATGATGATGATGAATAACATAGTCCCCGTAATAAGTTCTATTACGGATCTAGTATATAAGTATTAGTATTTTCTCTCTGTAGTTCCTTTGTGTCTGTGAAGTGAACCGTTCAGTATTACTTGCAGCCAGTGAAAGGTATGAGGTCACGAGACGTGTGCCTGGCTGCGCTAGCGCTCAATATAGGAGAACAATATTTAGAATGTTGGAGCTGTTTTTTTACATTCAATCTTTTCGGCGGTCTTCTAGCAAGCGACTGTGCGGTAGGAACAGAATGGATAAACTATTTTCTTTTCTAACATATTTTATCGTATATAAAAATAAGCACTATAAAACACGACAATTATTTTTTTATGAGCAGAGAACTCATAAAATAATATCAATTTAACTATGTAAGTACAAAAGCCTGATGTTCACTGCAAATTGAGTTAAAGAAAAAAAATATATAGGTAATAAAAATAACAAAACACTAACTCTAGGCTTTCGAACAAGATTCTTTTGAATAAAACCTTAAATAGAATTTTAGCAATAAAATAAAACCTTACACTCGTCAGGTAATAAAGCGTTCTCAATGGAGGCTTACCTGTGTATTGATTTGTAAAAAAAGACTCGACTGTGTGCGTCTGCGCATCCGGGTGTGACCGGAATCTTTAGAGGTGACATCAGTGACAAATTGCAATTGTATACAGGATTCCTTTGTGAAAGTTCAAAGTGTAATATTTTACTTATATTATAAAATGCCTATAGCAGTATTTTGCAAAGTTACAAATCAACAAACTAATGCTCTTTCTGTATAAATTGTACCTCTCTTGAAGAAAAAAGAGTAGCACAAGTATTATACGATGAATTTATATCTCATTGCTCACCTTTTCAGGTAATTAAAAAAGTATCACAATAGATTCTTTATACAAATCGCTTAATATAAAATGCCCTGACATTGAAACATTGCTCACAGGCTCATTTATATTTTTCCACAGAACCGTTGCGGTTTTCTATCGACATTTATAAGATCTGGAAATACCAGCCAAGTGTAAAATATAACAAAGGGAGTAAAACCCGTTTATGAGTCAAAGAATTATAATGCAAGTCAACCGGAAGGCATTGAGAAAATCTTGTATTAAGATATTTTTCCTGATCTTGATAATGGCCTAGACATTGAGGGTAAGGTAGCCATAAATAAACAGTTAGCCAAGTACGATATGTTGCTGGTAATAAGGAAAACTAATTAAAACGTGAATATTTTCTGGTTTTGGATCAACTGGAGCAGTTCTGAAGTGGTGATAATTTTAGATCATGATCATTAAGGAGAATGCTTTTTATGATCGAATTTACAAAATTTGTAAGACGAGGCTGCATGACCCTAGAGTGGCTTCTTGTCCGATAAACGATGAGAGTCATCAACAGTGTAATGCTATGCTAGTCAAAACAAAACGAAAAATTAAACATTTGAAAAAAGTAGCATTTTACTATGAATTTATGTAGACAAGTTAAAGTATCATAATAGAGACTTTGCTTTTATTTATAATAATAATTATTGAACAAAATAGAAACATGTGTATTTATATTAGGTAACCACTATTAATTAAAGCACTCCTAATTACACATTCAGTAAATGATGCTTTATATGCTAATAGCAGTATTTATTGCTGCATGTAAAGTTTAAGCTGGGTTTGTGGCCAGTTTAGCTTGTAAATAAGTTTTACCTATAATTATAATTTAAATTATACCTACTTTAAACTATCTACTCATACTCTGGAGGTACTCATTCCCGTTAAAGGAAACACAAGGCTTCGAAATCAGCATCAATGATATTTTAGGTTCTCGACTACCATCTCCTTAAACTTTTAACACTTATTTGAGAATCTATAAACTCAGCAATTAACAAACTAGTGAAGTAACGACCCTAAAATTAATCGAAAAAACCCGACGGCTATGACATTTACGTCTTCGGAACAAACTACCAATATTAAGGATGCACTCAACAATTTACCCAATCGCCCTTAAATACAGCCTTCGAACAACAATCGAAATTCCGTGCATGCTTCCCCAAGGCCGTAAGGTCTATATTGCCATGTCTTGTTTACAAATTGGCCCCATCAGAGATTCACAGCGGTGCCGCAGCCACTCGGCAATATTAGGCAATTCCGATCGTGTCTTGCGACATAACATCTACATACAATCGTGAATCGCAGGCAACCAGTTCTATTATGTTTCGTTCGATTTGCAAGCTCGTGGTTTGAACTTAGTTTTCCCTTTTAGGGCGGCTTATGGCATGGATTATGTGGAGCAGATCATAGGATTAGTGTTGCTAAATTGACAGCTGTGATATTTTGAGTTCAGAAACAAGGATATTTGTGATATTTTATGCGGGTTTACCATGCGTGTTATTGACGTAGGCTTACGCTAAAAGAAGGTGGTCAATGGGCCAGTAGAATTATCTAGATAAGTTGGACATAACGGTCGACATAATTAATGGACAGATTACATACATGCAATGAAATAGCATGTCGTGTAGTTGATCTATAAAATTTAATAGATCAAGAACGAATAAAAACGAAAGTTAAATGCGGTAGGGTGATTTTGCTCATTGGTAAATGATAGTACAGCTTATATGAAATAATAAGTATCTTTTTTCTTCAACAATGAAAATAATGCAGAGAATCGAGGGGTATGGGTTGGTACAAAATTGACACATTCATAACAAAATCTTAAAGAATTAACTTAAGTACCTCCCCACTTGCGCTAATTAACCCATATCTAAACGGCATCTATCAAACTATTTTGGCAAATGAATTGTTCACCGACCTTTACTCTCAATGATGATAATTGTTCAAAGCTAACGGTGGCAGCTTGTTTCCCAGGAGTGCGTGGGAGATCATAATTGTTCGCAGTTGCCGCCCTCTAGCGGAGCACACACGAAGCTGAGGTACGACGCTTGCGCAATGAATTGAATTAAAGATTAGATGAGCTAAGCTTGCATATTATGTGGTTAGATGATGATTTTGTTTTTCCTGGGTTTTCCGGCTCAGGTGGGATTGAAAATGTTTCCTCTTAGTTTCGGTTGAATTAATCGAGATATACCTGTCTGTAATGGATATCCAAAACACTATTTAAAAATAACTTTGTCAGCACTAACAAATGAATTAGGTATACTCCTAAACAAGCTCAGTTATTATCCACATAGAAGACATAATCACCTACTCATCTTCATCATGACACATAACATAACTATAGAAGCCTACCTAAATACCAAGCGCTGTTGGTAATTATTAGCTTTACAGTTGCCTACAGACGCAAGCGCAGCTAAGAAAGCCGCTTATCTAAATCCATCAAACAATAGAGCTTTAGCGTGAGGTCGTACATTCTATGACTCAGGAGTTAATTCACCATTCTTACATACCGTTCCACGAAGTTTCATTTTGATAGGTTTAAGTTTTATTGGTATAAGTAATTTGTTGTGTTCAGAATTCTGGGATTTGTGATTGGGTTGGCAGCGATACCGAAGAGCATATAAACCTATGTAAACCAATTTAAAAAATATTGTAAGATCTTGTTGCACTGTATACTTCGTTGGTTGCAGCTTTTGTTTTTTTTTAGTTAGAGACTCATTCAGTGTCTTCATTCGGTTCGGTTAACGAGATTAGTTTTTAGAGATAGTTGTGTGGGGATCATTCAAAAGGAAATGCAATTTTTGGGCGTTTTCTGAAAGTATACATTCGCGCAGACGTACAAAGTATATTCACTACTAAAATTATGCTATCAATTGCGGATGTATGCTCTTACGCATGTATACGTTAGTCGATCAGACAAATAACTGTGCGAACTTTACGCAAAGGTCGGGTGAGTCAGAAGCTATTCCGAACTCTCGCCTACCTTCGTCAAGGCAGCTCTCGTCATTCCAACTATTTCCTTTATGTTATCCAACACGGTATTACAATATCAAATGTAACGGCTACTAGAAAACGTATTTAAATTAATTAATTCCTGATCATTTTAATTTGATATTATTTCCTGAGTATTTAAATTGTTCTTTGAAAATGAGGGTTTTATTTACTAAAATTATATTAACATCAGCGTGATATTCATTTCCGCTTTCTTTTACTTCTTTGGTTACTCGTCTATATTAATTGCTACTAATAGCTAGCTCAGAAATAACCTGTTCATGTTGTAATTCAGTTTCATTCCCGCTTCATAATAATCATGTAATTTAAATGTTTACAGTTTTACTTCTGTTTTCATTATCATTGCTTTGCGCTTCGATGCCATATCTCCACTATGGAGACGAGTTCTTATTACTTACATTTCGTTTAAAAATTAAAGTTTATTTTAAAACGAACTGAAATGCAAGTTCGTTTATGTTTGATGTTGTCACAATGTTAAACAAAAGTTGGTCGTTTGCCCCAAAGCTTATAAATTCTCAATTTAAATGCACCGTGAGTAGTTCAAGTTTAATCTGAAATAATCGCAACAGCATCAGGGATATAAAGTAGCACCAATGTCCACAGCAAAAAATATAACTAAAACTCTGTCTCCAAATGTATTCTTATTGTTTTATATAACCTTGCACGAAACATTTCTGCGAAGAGCTTTTAAAGAAAAGAAAAAAAAAACACGTTTGAAAAACGAAGCTGGCCTAAAAATTGGAAGCGTCCGAAGCCCTCCATCTTGGTTGCACGCGGGAGGCTAAAGGTGAGTTTATGATAGATTCTACGTGCTAGTTCATTGAATTTGTTGAATTTAGGCTGCGTATAAGTGTGCCGATGAACAGAATCTACTCTGAATCGAGTAGATTCTGTTCATCGGCACACTAAAAGGTATGTATTTGGAGAGGTGTTTCGCAACCGCATCAAGTGTCGTGACACCGGTCGACCTCGCCGCGACTTTGGGAACCAGTCCAAATTATAGAACCTGAAATTAAATTAGGTTTACTTATGTTACGTGGAGTGTAAGTGTATTTGCCAGTTATGAGTTGATTTTATGTAGTAATAGGTAAATATATATGTAGGTATGTTAATCATTGTATGAGTTGAAACCATGGAAATGTCGAGGTTTTCAGTGCTTTTTGTGGTAAGAAAGCTAAGACTTATGACTGTTGATATTTATATGATTATTGACTTGACTTATTGATTTTATTTCTCAATGTCGCAACGTGAAGTACCATCTTTCAAATAACTTAAAAAAAATGGAACAGAACTTGTTTAAGCACAATGTCAAGTAAATTAATTGGAGCTTTCAAGAGCCATTTATGTCCATGATGGTGAAACTGACTAGCTTGTTCTAAAGCTTTTATAGCTTGTTAAAGTTAAAGTGACCACTTTAACTTAAATCTTAGTCCTATAACAATTTATAGGACTAAGATTTCAAACATTGCAAAGAAGAAAAGCGTGACTTATTCATTTCCTAACATAACTACGTCAAAATTATGTCGTGCAGTCAGCAGCCTTCTACAGCTTTGTACTGTAGGTATCGAATTGTTCTGACACTGTACAGGAAATCAAACTGCATTTGGAGTGAATTAACACCTTAATGTAACTGAAAGAGTTATATAGCAGAACTACCTACCTAATTTTGAAAACTTGGTGCAAACATGATCAACCTGATTGGGTTTTAACATTCGTCATGATCAACACTCTCTTCTTCTCCGTTGTGTCGATGGCATGACAGTGTTTTACATTTTGTTGGGCCTAAAATTTGCCACTTCTACGGCATCGTCTGTGGCAGCGCAGGAGTCACTACGGCTGCATTTTTTTGGGGCACAGATAGCAGAATAGGAGGAGGGACATAGTCTGCGTCACAGCTCCACATCCACGCCATGCTGCCGTACCGACTAGATAGCCTCACTTTGCGAGGTTGTCATTGCATCTTCCAACTTCGGAGGCGGTTCAGAGACTTCCAAGTGGGCCACGGAAGGTTGGACCCTGCGGGTACATACTCTCTTGATTGAGCGGGTGGAGGGTAACTATCCTGCCACATTTTGAAGCTGGCCATAGCCGGGTTTTCTGATAGGGACTCTGATGTTTAAGAAACTGTGCCAATTTTGCGCCGCTGCACTGGTAGTCATGCGTCAAAATTGGGTGTCAAGTGTCGGGCTCCTGTTGTGTTCCTGCACTGCACTTGCAACTTCTCTTCTGAGTGGTGGAGGTGCCAGCTGTAGGTACTGTACACTTTCACAGACACATACGTCAATTAACTATACCTAATGGCAAAAAGAGTATTTTTTTAATTTTACGATATGTTGTTGGCACTATTTGAGGTGGCTTTCGTAACTATTTAGCTATTAAAAACCTAATAAATGCTGTGTTTTACTAAGACTTATTAGTAAGTACGTGTGTTGGCATAAATTGTTGCTTACAAAACGATTCGATGATTAATAAACCATTTACAAATACACTCTTGGTTTGATGTTGTGTTAATGTGTTTGAGGAAGAAGTAGTGCCTTCATCTACTTCCTTATGAATGAGGGTTTTCTGAAATGACGTTCACTAGTGGCAGCACTGAGACGTCAGGTCCGCGGGCACCTGTCAAAAGTGTCAAAGCGCGAATGATGAACGTCATCATATATTTTATATTCATAGTGTAAATCATTCATTCATTGCGAAATGTAAGACCTCTTGTCATTCATTCACTGTGAAATTCATTGGTCTTTTTTTCTCTTTCGAAAGCACAATAATCTTAATTGAAATTAGCTCAAACTTAAAAAAAAAAAAAAAAAATGCCATCTCGCATTTTTTAGGTGTTCGGAGTTTGTATTTAACTCGAATCTGTTGCGCAAAAATACTAATCCAGATTCATCCATCACCTTGCTGTCGTTCTTGGTACGCAAGTCATCTACAGCTTTGACGTTAACGGAATAACACTGTACTTATAAACGTAATAAGTAGAAAATTACTTATAATTGCATTGCGTGGTATAGTAATAGGCAAATATTGGTGCATTACAGTAACATTATCTAAGGCTAACGACTATGCATTACCATACTTAAGAGCAGTTTGTGTCGACCGCTTGTAATTACTTTATATAATTGCTGTAGTTTCTTTAATTGAGTATAGACAAATAAGGATAAGTTCAGCTCCTTTCATGACTACGTTTATGCTTAGAATAAAATACATCTTTATAATTCTTTATGTCCATCCTTAGCGGTGTGAGAATCAAACTGCATTTCATCGCCATCATTAACCCGGTAAATAAACTTTCCAATTAGGTGCCGCTATAATTCTAATTAGTGGTTACAGGGAATATTAGGTGCTAAAATGATCACCCTTGGAAAACAGAATTATATTTCTTCAACTTATTGTTTTCACCAACCAAATTGCATTAAAAAATAATTTAAAAAAAATTGCTTCATGCAATCAAGATTGACTTAAAAAACCAAATTCTATTTTTTTTTTTCTAAGCTTATTCCATCCATTGCCATTCCATTTTTAAATTAACAATATCTGAGTGGCACACCGAGTGCGAAAATGTTATTAGGTCTGTAATAGTTTTATTACACTGCTTTTACTTCTCGCCAAAAACTACAGTTATCTAGAAATATCCGGTGTCTATAGTTGTGAATCGAATTACGCGGTATTTATTCGGACGGCTGTCTGATTGATCACCGCCATTACAGAGTGGTCACGTAGTCGGAAACGATTCCGTGTCTCGGCTCGTTTCGGGCGTAACTGTAGTGTGTGGTCACTGACCACAGGGCTGCCAGGGCGCTATGGGAATAGATTAACTGTATATTAGGGAGTAGGGATGGGAACCATACAAGTGAAAATAAAAAGTGGTAACCCTAAACTTGTCTTTACAACTTAGGAGTTAACAAACTTAGGTCCAAAGGATGTTTTGTTATGATTCTGTTTCTTTTAAACAGGATAGTTGCCTGACTGGAAAAAGACGTTTTTATAGAAATTGCCGTTTCGCGAACGACCAGGCTTTGCTTTATGTAAGTATTGCGCGAGTTTTCTTTACCCGTAGATTTACAAAAAACATAGCTTTCCTGCTTGAAACGTACTAATTTCTGACAGTAGGGCTTTAAGGTTTTATCCCATTTAACAGGAATTAGTGCCGTGCCATTCCTAACAATTCCAACTTTCTCTATACCTAGTCGATCCCAGTGATTACTTGTTAAACGCTGGTATACATATATACAAGCGTTTAATTTCCTCATTCAATTAATGTCTTCTAGACAGTACTGACAACCTTAGACGTCCAGCGACAGACAGTAATGAGGAGACCTGAGGTAATCGAACCTTCTTGCGTGGGAGTGGCTCGAAATCGCGTCTGTTTAGACGCAATCATGTTTTATTGAGAAGTTAAAATGTGTTCCATCCAGTTTTACGAGGGAACTCGACAGATAGAAGCAAATTTTATGACTTGAGACTAGTAAACGGGTCTGGAGAAATATTGGTTCAAACTTCGAACGATATTAAAATTGATGGAGTAAATAAACATGATGGTTAAGGTTTTGTTGTTTCTTTTCAATTTCTCTAGATATTATTGAGAAAACAGTACATACGAGATAAAAATAGCCTCGGTATCTTAAAGTGAAAATTTTGCACCCATATACTCAGACGCTAAATAAATAAACGATCAGCTGCTTAAGACTCAAATACTCAACCATGAGCATTAAAGTGAACGTAGTTCCGCTATTAAAACATTTTACATTCAATAACAAACGTGTACTCATTGTGTTCCTGGTTTTACTTTTAATGGAAAACACGTCAGATTCGTAAAAGGAACTTTTTTTTTATAATGTATTTATGGCATTGATTGTAGTTTTCTTTAGTACAATAGTAATTCTATATATTACAAAGTTAATTGATATTAATTATTGGAAGTTGCAATCTAAAATGGTCATGAATACGGCAGGTCGTAATTTATAGGCGAATAAGGAATTGTTCATGGATGTTGTTTTATTCATAACTGTTCTGTGAGTTATAATGTCATTATGAAGTCAATTAAAACTTGCAATTTTATTGAATCATACCTAAGTGTTCCACTACAGGGCAGTTGTATAAATAACAAACTCTTATCTATTTTCGTTTCAGATATAATTTTAAATTCAACCCCGGAACTTTTCCCACGTCGTATCTAATATTGGCAAGATAAGCAACAACTGCCTACTTATAGTTGGTTACGTAATCTGTGGTAACTGCACTCAGATAAGTAAAATCAAAGGGGTTGTGGAGGTCAGATAGTCGTCTCTGCGTGAAAACCAGAAATGAGCTTTATCGTTAATACATACAAACACACACATAGTGATAGCCTAGTGGTGTGACCGTCAGACTGCCAAGTCATACGTCTCGAGTTCGAACCCAATGCACGCACCTCTGACTTTTCGGTTTCATTTATTTATTTATTTAACAGTTTATGTACACACATTATAAATAGACAAGAAGAAAGGAACAGAAAACAACGTACAAATGTGATGATTAATTCTAAAGAAATCTCTTCCAGCATACCTGCGATAGGTAAGTAGTTAAAGAGATGTAGACAACGTGTGTAAGATTAGAAGAGAAAATAATATACATAAAATAAAAACACTTAATTAATCACTAATTTAACTATAAACATACAATATGAGAATAAACTAACATACGTACTTCTAAAATAAATATCACTAAAATATAAATACTTAATTATAATGTAGTATAAAATAATAAATGCAAAATATGCAACTATGACGAAGTGGACAGATAGTGTTCTTTCACTCTTCTTTTAAAAACTGCAACAGTTTGGCAGTCCCTAATGTCAGGCGGAAGTGAATTCCACAACCGAACCGCGTGCACGCTGAAGGAGTAGGAGTAGAAGTCGGTTGAGTGGGGAGGGGATTTAAGGAGATTTCTAAGATGCGACCTGCAAGGTGCATCAGAAGGACGGGCGTAGGAAAAGCGTTCCCGCAGATAGGATGGCGTTTTCGGGTTGTGAAGGATGTTAAATAGCAGACACAATATCCGAGAGTTCCTGCGAAGTCGAATAGGGAGCCACTTGAGTATCTTGAGAAAGTTAGAAATGTGGTCATACTTTTTAAGGTTAAAAACAAAACGAATACAGATGTTTTGCAAACGTTCAAGTTTATTTAAAAGCTCCTCGGTGGCATCCAAATAACAGGCATCAGCGTAGTCAATGATGGGCTGTATGAGAGTTCATGTGCGTATTGTGTAATTATCACTTGCTTCAAAAACGGTGAAGGAAAACAGCGTGAGGAAACCAGCATGCCTGAGAGATATTTCTCGACGGCATGTGAAGCCAATGCAGAGGCCTATGGACGGCTTTAGAACTCTGACACCAGGTTAGTCACTAACCACACGAAAAGAAGAAGACTACATGTATGTAGTCTACAGATGCAATGCAATATCTTACCTATAACCACAAAGGTAAGTATTTAGAGGTAAATAACTGTATGTTTAGATATTAAGACAAAAGATAATGATGAAATAGTATTAAATATTGAAATCCTGGTACATTTCAAACTAGTACAAAGTAAGGCTGCTTGGGCAATTTTAGATATAGAAGATGTTCCCTGGGCGCATTAGAAGCAGTCCTATATTAGAATGTCTCAATATTAGTACTGTAGTAAGGAGAAAAAAAAACTGGCCAAGTGCGAGGTCGGACTCGCGTACGAAGACGCCCGTATAATATTTAGTAAAAAAACGCCGAAAAAAACACGTTTCTTGTATGCCCCCTTAATGTTTTTATTTTTAATTTTTTTATAGGTGAAAATTTCAACTGTCTACCTGTTACGGTTCATGAGATACAGCCTGCTGACAGACAGACGGAGAGCGGAGGCTTAGTAATAGGGTTGCTTTTGGCACCCTTCGGGTACGGAACCCTAAATAAGTTGCCGCCTACCAAGATAAACTCACGATATCGTTACACAAACTCGTTAGCAAGAAACCATCAGAAACAAAGAGACAGCTGAATCAAATCCTTTGTTAGACACCGGAAAAATATTTCCTAGTCGTAATAAGTGACCGGTGCAGCGGTGTCCTATTCTAAAAGCAAGGCCGCACCCGCATTCCTTTCGAGCGATGCAATAAATCTGTCGGTATCGATCGTGACGATTGTCGAGTGCAACGCGACTTGTTGTTTGTAGTGATGCAGCGAAGGACAAAAGTGTTACTTGATACAAAGGTTGATACACAAATAATATGATTTTGCCCTCATAGCAAATTCAATCGAATTCTAGAAATAAGCATTTTCGAAAAAAAAAAACAGGCTGTTGCAGAAAAAGAATTTAGGTGTCGATCTAACTACCTACTTAGCGTGAATTTCACCAATGAAACTGAACCCGTTCAGCATAACTAAACCGCGTTGCTAGAGCTGTCACTGTCAATATTGTTGTGGAATAATGACACTGAAAGCTCTTGAACGCGGTTTAGAAGTGCTGATCGCGTTCAGTTTCATTGGTGAAATCCACACTTAGTGTTTTGAAAATTAGGTACCTGCCTGCGTGGTCATATTTTTTAACTTAGAATTTTAGACTTAGTGGGCCTTTTGTATCTATTTTGTGTCAGGTATCTATTGCGGTTGGCGCGTTACACGGAAATGTGACAAAGATATCGATTGATTTGATAATAATCATCACGAAATCTTTTGTTTGGTATTTGATAATACTTAACTAATTATATTTTGTGAATAGGACACAATGCTGTTAAATCATTATGATTGATTGATTACAATAATAATAAGGAAATACTTTTCAAATCACACCCTTTCTGATCAAGACCTCCCTTTCCGTTAATTGTAATAATTTACTTCCTATTAAATTTATAAAATAAAATAAGTTCCATACAAACAGAAATCAAACTATAACACCCGACCACATCCTATACAACATCTCAACTAATAGCTAACCCACACTACCAACCCAACTAATAAATATCCCGCACTCCGCATGACTAAACAGCACCACTCGATTATGACACTTGCCCGTAAGCTGTCAGTGCGCAAGAATTCGGGCGCAGGCGCTGGGCCACGCCCCCTGACACAATGGAAGTGAGCTGAATGAACCGCTGATTAGCATCGAAAGGAACGCGTGGAGGAATGGCGGTTGAGACGCGAATTGTATGAGCTGTTGCTAAGAGAAGTTGTTGTTCAAGTTGGTGGTGTGGTAATCCGATATATTGGAAGGGATAAAAGTAGTTATGAAGATTAAAGACAACAGAAAACGTAAATTTTCAAGGTAACTGAACTTGGGACGTAACTATTCGATACGCTTC
This sequence comes from Agrochola lota, assembly GCA_947364205.1. NCBI lineage: Eukaryota > Metazoa > Arthropoda > Insecta > Lepidoptera > Noctuidae > Agrochola > Agrochola lota. The sequence goes on along the minus strand of OX376221.1, from coordinate 16,478,254 downwards.
CACGTCGAATCGAATATCAATCAATGTTATCGCAGGAGTCCTCTAAACGCTGTTCACGAATCCGAAACCCGAAAATGTTGATCCTCAAATCGACGACCGTTATTCTTTAGACTCTTATTTGTTGCAATATATATTAATATTTTTTACTTTGAAAGTTGTTTTGCTAATTGAGAGGTTATAAGAAGTACATCAATGAGTTTACAGCAGCTGAGGAATATAGAGGCATCGGAAGATCGTAGTTGAACTTATGTCGCAGAAAACGGATATCGTACGGATGTCATCTGTCTTTAAAAGGAAGATGTATATTAAGAGAACAGAACGGTATGCGTGCCAAGCATCGCCACTTGTTACAGTTAAGGTAGTAAACATTGGTAATGAAGAAACGACTGTTAAATCTTTTTTACGGCTTTCAAAAAACATTGAAATAAATACACACATTACCACTTTCTGTGACATTAAAAGTTATCGACTTACTTAATGAATCATTAAATTCTTTCACCAATAATACGAACACGTTTTTCAAAAAACTGCGCCCTTTCAACATATTTGTTCAAGAATTCATATATAAACTTGGCTGATCAACAGTCAAGTTGTGTTGCGTAAGTGAGCATGTAGTACTGCAACTTTTACTTGACAATGAACTAATATAATGTGCCTGCCGACCTCGTGGTCAGATCTTATTGATCTATATTCTGAATCATAGGGCTGTCTGTGGAGATTAATAGTCGAAGGCAATATTTCGTATGGACAAATGACTCTTTAAAAAAGAGATGGATTATTACGGTTAGTAATCTTTGATTGATCATGTGGTCAAAGTTCACGCTATTATTTCCGTGATCAATGTTTTTGATGCCACAATATAACAAAATATTGATTTTTTTGAAGATCGCTTCGTTACTCTAGTAGCTATCTTTGGTACCTATATACATCCACATTTAGACTAGGTGTAGGCGCAAATCTGTTCCTTTTTTTGCTGCCTACCGTCCGTTCTTTCAATTTTCTTAAAGAAATGGTTATATCTATTAAGAGTATTCAACCCTAGAGTCATAAGTGCGCACGCGACGTTTGCACCGTTACTTCCGCTGCAACCGGATGTACAAATGTGAACGGCTTTTGTAACCATCGCCATCGGCCATTGAAAGCCACCTTCGATCATTTTATTACTTCTTATATTAAAAAAACACATATAATCTTATAATTGTTGCGATTAACTGGCGATTTCATATTTCAGTTTTAATATAATGCATTAGCGTGTACTGATACAATCACTCATAAAATATATGAAGGTTTACTTTCAGATGCATGTTGTAAACTTACAAGATTTTTGCAACGGTTATGCTTATTTGGCAAACAAGTGTTAGCGTATTAGGGGCCTGTTCTACTGGCCAAGATTCTGAATTTGTTTTTAATTACATAAATGTGTCTGTCATGAAATTACTAACGCTCTTGTCACACCCTAAAACTTCGTGAACGGTCTGTTTCATTCGCCACCTACGATTTTAGTCACTACCTCCACCTACATAAGTGTCACTCATAATCTATGATCCACTTACTCATCAGACAACTACATAAAAACGTTAACATCACGAACTTTTACTATCATTGAACATTTGTGCGCCGTCAATTCTTACGCATGATGATGTTGAAAACGAGAGTGATGCGTGGGCGCTGGCCCTGAGTGACGCCGACATCACACGAGGTTACAGAGAATGTACATTGTTCAGGTATTAATCATAGGTGAATAATTAAAGTTAACAGGTCACATGTAGGTTGAGCTGATACTCATAAGATGCTTGCATGAGGCATCATCACCCTTAACTTGTATCTATTTTCACAAAGCTGCTTTCTATCTTGTGTCAAATTAACCTGTAATCTAAATAACCTAGTGAATTATCCTTCCTCGTAAGAAGAAGCAAGTTTATTATAGTCGAGGGATAGAGGATAACTTAAGATTTTCAACAGATAAAAGATCCACATACTGTTTTACCAGATTAGAAATTTAATGGAGGACCTTGGCCTAGAGTTGCTATATTATAGTAAGTTGGCAGATGTCATGAGGGTGTCCAGCATAGACAGTTTGTTTATGTCCCTAGAGGCAGAGAATGTGAAAGTTTGTATGTTTAAGTAAATTAGCGTGTTGTTGTCCGAAGGCAAAGGGAAACTGGGAAGTAGGTGAAGTGATAACCACTCTTACTTATTTGTATAGGTTAATGCCATCTTTGAAATGCAAGCTTTTACCAAAACATACGTATGTTCATTTTCCGTGGTAAACATCATCAGGGCTAATGTCATATTAGCCCTGCATAATAACATAGGACCAACATCCTAATCAACTCAATATCTTCAGACTGATCTCTCATACTCCTAACCTCATAACTCCGCTCTTGATGGAGCGAGCGGTCTACTTATACCACATTAATATACGGATCAAGCAAGGTTAGATAGCTTTGGCACTGATCGCTACTGCGTTTCTCGTTTTCCAATCAATGCCACAAATGCATGAGCTTGTGGAACTTCCACTAATGCTAAATAGGGAAAATGATTAGGCAATACTTCTAGAATTTCACCTGAATGTTTGTCATACTTTTCGTCCAGCTCCAAGGTGTGGCCAACTATAATGAGCCAACGAGTAAGCCAACACCATTTCATTTTGGGCGCGTGTTGAAACTACTTAATTTATTAGCTTCTTCGCATTTTAGTAAATTGTATAACAAAGTTATATGTATGATCGTTACTCGGAGAGAAGTAAATATTCGGAGGAAAAGTTAAATACAGTGTGTATAAAGTTGGCAGAATTGCACAGTAGTGAACTTTGGGGAAGCAAGCATCATTATTTCCTCTGGGATCATACAATACCTAGTGAAGTGGAGAAGAATGGAACGATGACTGAGCTGCTGTCTTTTTTTTTGCAAATGCTACTGGGGCGTTCTTCAAGAGCAGTTTTAAAGAGTATTCAAAATCATGATATAGAAATGATTCAATTATTATAAACACACCATAATTTGAACTCTTGTTTGCCCGGAATTTTCTTACAAAATAACTCAATTACACTTTGTCCAACATCACAATCATACTCGAGCCTATAATCATTGCACCAGTGACTCCGTTTCTTATGCCATTGGTAAGAGGATAATTGATAGAAATGACTTCATATTATGTATCTAGGTCCGTAATTACGTATGTATTATGTGTGTTATGTACTCGCTGTCCAATGTTTGTGTTGGATTTATTTGACTGACATCAATAGCTTCAGTCGTGTCTGGTTGTGATATGTGAAAGTTTAATTCGATGATTTTGATGTGTATTTTGATGTGGTAGCGATTTGAATGGGTCAAGTAATGTTTATCTCTTTTCAATTATGTGACTGAGTTTCATATTTACGAGTCACTTCTCTGAATTCTCCATATTTTTAGCGCAAGCTTCTGAAATTCTATTCGCATCTATCTGTAAGGTGCAAGATTATCTTTCAGTCATTTACTGTTTTACCGGAAGAGGAGCTATGAACAAATTTTCCTTTTGTTTAGTTGAGTATAATTGCAACGATAATTTGCAGAAGACCTTATCTAATTCATCATTTATCAAGCCAAATCACCCTAACCTTGTAATAAAATAACGAACTTCATCAAGGCCATCCGCAATGACAAACCATATCCTGTTTTAAGAACCACACGTAGTAAGTACTCATATAAGTTGGTCGCAGGAAGGAAATAGTTTTTATATATGTTCATTTATCTGATTCCTCATGTGTTAGTACGTGAAGGTTAATTCTTTCTTAGGTTTGTTTAATGATAGGTTTATTTTAAACTCTTTTAGTAAAAGGTTACTATGCCAGGGCAAGAGAACAGACCAGTAACTTTATTTGCATTGTTTTTTTACGATATTTTCGTAGACCAACCAAAAGTTTGATTTTCTCTTTGTGCATCATTAATCCAACTGAACGTTTAGACTACAACATTGTGGATAAGGATATTATGAAAATGACGATAATGTTCTGTAACACGGCGCTTGTAGTCCTACACCTCCTCACCACGGACCGCGGCAAACAAGCTGATAACTTAGAACAAAACAAACAGCGACAAACCTAATTTGCATGAGCCAGCCCGCCTAGTTGACAACGAGCTGCAATCGAGCGCTAAATTGATTGTATAATGCACTGTAAACTGTAATGTTTGACCGCGCACGTTGCGTCACGGACCTGACTTTCTACATGAGAAGACACCTCGGATCGAGAACAGGCTGGTAATGATGGAAAGTATTGAACACTCAACATCGTTAGTACACCTGTGTGAGTTTTACACGCTCCTTTTCATTTTGCCGAGCTTTTATGCTATCCGTAAATCAGAATGTGACAGAAAGTAATGAAGAATATGTAATACTCGTATACTTCAACTAAGTTATGATGCAAAAAATAACTATTGAAAGCTGCTTTTTCAGTGGTTTAGCATAATAACTTGTTTTTGTGAAAATATGAATAAATTAACTTGAATTAATTACATTTAGTAAATGACTAAATCAAATATACCTTTTTTGTAAATATAAAAAGAAAACGACCATAACCAGCAATGAGGTATATACTACAAAAAAGTATCATCAATCAAATTTAAAAAAAGTAAAATTAGCGTAATAAATGACCAATAATATTGCATCTAGATCGATATAACATTAATTGAATTTTAAATTGCTACACGAGATCTTATATTGCATGATACGGATGACATAAGATGGGTGATAGAACACCGCCATATTTGCGTGTAAGTCGTAAAAACTTCATAAATACGAAAGTTAAAGTTAGTTACCCAACCGCTCACAGCTGAGCGAAAGACAATATAAGTAAAGAATTTCAGTGAAAAGCCGGAACTATTAGTTTAACGTACATATTTATTTACCAAAGAAGGAGTTGAATGTATTGCATCAGGAAGTAGAGAAAAATATTGGTGGAGTAGGAATACCATATAATATACATGGATTCATCAATAAGCTTGGTAACTGTGGTCACTGAAACATTATCATTGAACACTGTTATATCTTCAATGTTGCCTCTGTTCTATGCCAACATAATCATGATTTCTTTGAAAGTTTTATCAGCTCAGTAAATGCGTATACACTTGTATCCATTAGTACTTAACAAAATGTAACAGTAGAACAGGTTGTACGATCAAAACAAAACAATGCTTTATAGAAAGCTTCGGTATCAGTGAATGGATCTGTTTCTAGTTTTTACTAGGAACTTGTTACGGTAATAACACCCGATGGAGTATCTTTAGCTTCACATACTAGACCTAGACCTAGACATATTCTTGTTGGAAGCATCTTCATCTTTTGCTGTGCGATTCTAGCTTTTATTAGGTCAATTCATTGATTCCTTAAAAACTTCCATGAGAGCTTTTCTATGATAGAATTTGTGTTTTTTTTTAAATAAGTAAATACCTGCTGATTATGTTAAAATGAGAGATTAGTTAGCTCTTTCGTTTAATGTCATCATAGGACATTAAACGAAATAAATCTAGAATCTTACAAAAATACATCCATATGAAACCGCTGAGTTTCAAAATAGAATGATTGAGTATTAAGATGATTTAACTATTATTATAATATTACTAAATTTTGTTTGAATAACCAAAAAAGCGAAAACAGGAACAATTTACATATCTAGTGGTAATAAAATATTCAAAACCATTATGTTACAAAGAGTAGTCTAACCACTATTTAGAGCAGACTAACAATTAAATAGGTATTGTGAATTTCTTGGGATATTCATACAAGAGTAAGTATTTAATAGTAATTCTAGATTAGAAATGATAAGGCTCCGACATCACTAGAGCTGAGCGACGAGCGGAGCCAGATCGAGAAACAAATGATATTGAAACCGCTGATCTAATAAGATTTGGAGATGGGAGGCCATGACATCCGTGATGCTTGTGTATAGGTACTACCTACTTTTTTTTTGTCCACCATCGCCCGCTTCTGCAGTGTACCAGACAACAGCCTTATAGTAAACAGTTAATGGTAAATACCATATATAATTTTGATTGACGACCACGCTTCAGGCGACTGAATGAACTCAATACCATTGAACTAAGATTCGTCTACCTTCTCTCGCAAGTGTCTAAGCAGCAGCACAAGACTATATATAAAAGTTTCCTTTCAAGCTCGTGCCGAGTTCAATCAACTGTACTGGCTTGTAATACCTTTAGCAATTAGTTGTTTGAGTAAAAGCGAGTCTGCTTGCTAATAAGAGATAACGGTTCACTTTCGCACCGCGTATGGAGTTGCCTCATCACTTGCGATACTTGAAATACCACTTCATCTCAAATAGGGATTGGTTTTGAATAGGCTGTTGACTTTAGTAGGTAGGGCTGCCTCATTCCTGACAGTATGTGGTTCTATTTGTATATGTAATTTAGGTTTAAATACTTTTATTCTCAAAAAGACAAAAGAGCCACTGGCACGAGGACATAGGATAACATAGTATAATAATTTTATTCTAGGTAACGGTCACCGATACTCAATACAATTAGGCTTATAATTATTTGGTTTTTAAATTGGTTGTGTTAGGTTAGCACGTTCAACGGTTTTATTCTTAACTATTGGGCTACTAACATTTTTAGTGAGTGGTTTTAATGATATAATTTGAGAGTTTTGCTTTAAAACCACTGAAAGAGTTTATATTTTTTATACAGGTAGTCCGGTAAATTTTTCGTCGGTTATAAAAAAAAAACTGCTGTTCCATACATTTTGACCGCGTAGGTATTGCACTTTTCTATGAAACAGCAGATTTTTTTTTTAATAACCGATGAAAAATTTCAACGCAAGGGGGTTCAGAATCATGTACTGAATCCACGGTAGCCGGCTGCGCGTCGATGTCCCGCCACCCTTTATAGGATGGTAAGTTATTATAATTTGTGAAATATTAACTAAAGTTTATGTGCCTATTTTCATTTTCCTATTCGTAGTCATTATGTGGTTCTATGATAGAATGTAAATAATAATAATAGTCTATATAATAATTTGAAGTTGGTTTTCCTATTAGTAGTTGTGACTGCTGGTCCAAGATCGAAGTCCGACCTTACCAGAAGTCGTTCGAAAATCACGAAAGCATGGGTGCATACATTTCATAGTTCACCTACAGTAGGCAAACTAATGAGCACATCACATTCCTACGTAACTGCCACTTATTGACACGTGAACCGCAGTTTCGACACAAGATGAATGGATCACGATGCGCCCGCGCCAGCACGACCTATGTTTGCGATTTCACTATCTTCTAAATATTTGCAACCTTCTTTGGTGTTTATTTGAGATGCTAAAGATGTATTCACGACAATTTTCCAGTGACGAAAATGATATGAGTTTTATATGATAGCCGTATATCACGTGTGTGTTTTGTTTTGCCATAAATGGCTGAAAAACTCACTTTCGAAATGTTGAAACTTTGTTTACTTTGCTGAAACAGAAGTGAACTTGGTAACATAATAACAGAACTGGCCATCATATAGCATATATCTGAAAGAATTGCCCCGAAGATTTGATGTGATAGATTGCAATCACAATCACGTAGTTATGGGCACTTTTGGGATGAATTTAAATTACCTACCTACCCTATAAAGAGAGTCACGGGTAAACAGAACTTAAAGATAAATTTCAAATAAGCTTAAACAACTAAAATTGCATCTGATAGAGGTTAAAAAGTTCGCTAAGTCTGTTAACGTTTGTAAACAGTCGCGCTATGTGCTAGAAAAGTAAGGGGTTCCGTGTGGCAATAGCGCGTGAGATAGAGATCGTGATTTTCATGGCATTGGCGAGGTTTGCAAATTATTTTCTATTTCTCCGTTCTAAATATAGTCGATTGGTGTGTCCCTATCATATGATTTAATGGCCGTGTATTGTACCGGTCATTAAGAGGCCTATGTTCAGGGGCCATTTACAGGGTGTATTTTTTGAAGTTTTATAGGAGCACAAAGCGATCGTGCTACTATTTTTGTACTATTTAGCTATTGCTATTTGTGCTATTTGCATGATCTTTCGAGGATGGCAAACGTGACATGACATAATAAGCAGGTGTCATAACGAGTTTTAGAAAATGTTGACAAAATCAATTCGACATTCTTCGCCAAATTTGCTTTGTTATTCAGTGCCGCGATTTTCATAGATGTTCAAATAATACATAATAATGGCGGCTACTGCTTACTGATGCAAGATATTTGTCAAAATACTTTATTTTAAAACTATTATTTGTTTGTATGTAAATAAAATGGTAATGGACGTATACATTTCTAATTAAAATTCACTTGTTATGAGTAAGATACTTAAACTGTTTGACTAAAATAACAACATTGTAAGTTGTATGTTATTAAACATGGCCTCATAGCCATGACATATAAACGATTTTGCTTACTATCAATAAAATAAATGTTGTGATATGTAAATCGGTGAATTTATTAATTACCTTTGCAAATCATTTCAATATGCATGTAGGTATGCGAATTTACGAGTAAACTATCGACAGAAGCTAGTTGGCAAATAGATAAGTGCATAAATCTAGAAAGGAGATAAATAATTCTGTTAAATAAGAAGTCGCAAACTGTAATCGAACTTTTAATTGAATAAATTTAATCTATTGGCACTCACGGGTGATCGTTAAAGACATTATACTTTCTTTGTACTTGGAATAAACCTAGAAAGTGAACATCACATTATCTTAAAGACGTTAAATACTCCAGTTAATGCTGCAATAAACTTTTAATAGTCCAGCCTGTGTTGCAGACTTCGAAAGCAGTACCTCCATATTGGGAAAACGGCTGACTGCAAGAACTTTCTGTTGTCCTGGTAACAGCGGGTGGGGCCATCAAACTTTTTCACATTTAGTTTTGATTACTATAATAAATAGTAATCAAAACCGCCGCTCAAAATTGATAGGATTTTATTATTATTTGAAGATTTCTGGAAAGTTGTTTGCTGTCATTTAGTCACGCTTGCTCTGATATTTTGGTATTACAATTAGAAGAGATTTAATAGTCTATAACCGCTAAAATCTTTTCCTAAGATGGCGACTGTGAAGACAAACGACACGAAATGACAATAGATTAAGGTTAGGTTTTTTCAATATTATTACCCATTTACCGATCTAGCACAAAACATAATCTGAAAGTCAACAAAAGTATTAATAGTATCAATGCTGAATTGCTGAAATTATTTTCCTCTTTCGAAGATTTGTAACGAATAAAATGTAAAGTAAAAGAGCTAGCTCGGAACAGTACGGCATTTAATATTTTTTGCGGGTTCGAGGTTGTCTACAGTATACTAAACTTTGTTATAAAATATCTATTCATTCACTTTCGCTAACAGCTTGTTTTATTTCAACTCCATTACAGAATACTGTTAGTCGTTATTAGATATTTCTTAGTTCAGTTACCTCTGTTGTTGACGAAAAAGGCAAATGACGAAACTTATAGCCGTTTGATTCTGATAAAAATTAAGTTCGGTCGGTGTTCTAGTAGTCGCCAAAAATGACGCGATTGCAGTTTTGCGAACGCGTAGTTTTATACAAAAGTAGTTCGAGGTCGACTTTTAAGTTTATTTTTGGTCTGAATTAGGTTTCATATAGTATTGATTTGAATACTGGAATGTGAACGTATTTCAAACGGTATCGGTCTTGGTGCGAATTGAAACTGATACAATGAATAGTTCGGTTCAAGAATTGTAAAGATTGCATTAGGTACAGCAAAAGTAGTTCGATCTAATCTTACAACTTGCGAACTGTGATAAGAAAATTGTACATTCTATTTCTCGTTGTAATTACTAAGAAACCTATTAACAGGTTCTTTCGGAATACCACACGTGCTTCGATCGTGTTCAAACGAATATCAAATATTCGTTTCTATTATGGAAGTCTGCAAGATTATAAAATTGAATGTAAGTAGGTGAGGCCTTCTCAAATGCTGTCAATGCTATATTCAGAAGCAAATATTGTGCATGTAATAGCAAAATTATTTCATCGTATGTTTATTTAAAAAATCTGCTTGATTGCGATCGCCTTTCGAATTACGTAAGATCACTTAACCCGCGAATGTTCAGGCGTAGTACCTGTGGGTTGTGCTTGGCGACCGGTTCGAGAACCATCTTTAACAGTAATTCGGAAATATGTGTATGTGATAAAGGCAGTAGCGAGAGTTGGAATTATGTAAAAGCGTTGGAACGGGTTCGGTTCTGGTTGTAAGTGGGTCGGCGAGCTTTCTGCGCGCGGTCCCTGCCCTCGCTCGGAACTGCCGTCTGAATAGTTTACGATCCTGTGCATACCTTGCTGTTGCGGGCCTAGGTGTTAACTTAATACTCTTATTTAAAGCTGCTTAATGTTGCCTGCTTGATTAACTTTGTGTTGATTGGTAAGTTATTGAAAAGCCAGTCTTGGGTATAGATTCAATTATAGACTTTTTTTATGCTGTTTTAGTGTTGACGGTGTGCTTAATCTAATAAATTACAAATAGATTGCATCGCAAAATGTAAGTGACTGAAGACGACATTTGATGAACACCTTTACGTTCCTATCGCCTTTATTAAAAAGAAAGAGCCAACATCGGAAAATTTCAAAGCAATTTAAACATATGCAGTCACGACTAAAATTATCTAAAAAATTCATCTACCACGCGGAAGTTAGTCATCAACATCAAATTATGCAAACATAGTCGCGATAATTACCTACAGCTGGTTCTGATCAAACCTTACCTAGTCTTGTGGTACTACTCCATGACCGTGGTCGACACACCCTGTACTTTCCCTGCGATCCCACGGTATTCCGCCTTGATATAAGTGGTCAGTGATCACTTGCATTTGGCCTGCGGGAGTATATGTGGGACCACACGCATGGGTGACGTCATGGGAGTTGGGACTTTGGGACGCATCGGCATCGAAGAGTTAAACTTCTTTTTTTTCATGAGGTTTCGGCCAGCTTGCTTGAACATTTACAAAAAAGTATTTGTTTGAAGATGCGTGTTCTGTGCTCTGATGGGTCTATCTCTCTATTTAGCCCGTAATCTCCCGTTGCTGGGCAAAGGCCTCCCTTTCACATTCGTCCATTGCCATTGCGCGCCTGTTGTGTGATTATGTCATAATATTTAGGTTAATATTGAATTCATTGCACTGCTGACCTGAGTAGCATTTGATTGGGATTAAATAACAATTTCGAAGTTCTATGAATGTTTTTATTTGACGCTAAGTATTTCTTAATGTAAATGCATGGAAATTGCAGAAACAACACTTTCACCTGTATGAATATCTGACCTACGTCTCAAGTGCTTAGTGCAAATCTTTAAAATTCGGATAAAGTTAAAATTTATGATGACTGTATGCAAGTACTGTACGCCACAGACTGTTTTCAATTATCAAACACACAGCCACCGACCCAAATCACGCGAACAATTTCTCATGGCAAATATAAAGTGTCACGCGTCCGCGACCTTGGCCATTGTTGTCAAGGACAGTAATCACATCACTCAACGGAAACATTGCCGGAACAGCCCCATCACGCTGACAGTCGCGCAGCCGCCATATTGCCCGCCATAATTGCAAAAACGCGGGAAATAGTGCTGTCAACGAATCGACTTTCATAATCGATTCATAGTTACTGTAATCTGCTAATTGCTGTTTTGTAATGAATCGTAGTTACAATAAAATGTGTTGTTGTATGATTGGTGTGAATATTTGCCGTGAAGTTATGAAAGGTAAAGATTTTTTGCATTTCATTTCGTCATTAATTGTTAATATTATTTGGCTTTGCAAGTTTGTTAACGAAATAATTTTATGGTGTTTGTACATTTATGATGAATTGCTTTTACGAGATTTTTTACATCAGATCATTGCTGAAATGCATTAAAAATAGTGTCTTGACGGTACCAATCAAAGTCTCATCAAAAAAGCTGACGAGTAAAAAGTTGTACAAGTTCAAGCGAAGCCGGATATATGAACCGGTATAGAAGAGGCCTTCAGCCACCAACTGTTATGCATAATGACGTTACATAATTTGGACAAACTTGTCGGAGAAGATTTCAACGGATTTCAGAGGGAACTTTCAAACAAAGTATTTTTACTTACCTACATATTTATTTTTTATACGTTTCAGATGCTAATCTGAAACGTATAAAAAATAAATAATAAATATCACAAAATTGAAAACCCAAGAAGTCTACTCAGACTGATCTCAGACAGATCCTGACACACATTTATTACCGATTAAACAACCATCCTTTTAACTATTACCAGCCTAAGCCACTACTTTTTACTAGGCAATAGATGGAAGTTATCAATCTAGCCGGTATTGCATAATTTAGGATTCTATGTAATCTAGGTTAACGAATTCCGAAGTAGTTACACGTAGTAACATACATTAGGCCTACACTATTCACATACACACTAGTATGAAATATTTATTAAAAAACTAGTTATATTTTTTATATGCAAATCACACTGCGAACATTCTTTCGCATCACTACCATCATTACGAGTATTATTATAACATTTTGAAATATGGAACACATAATGTTTTATATCACGTACGATATTGAACAGCAGAAAACTGATCACATTTATGCAGATTTCGTAAAAAAAATCCTCCACATGATTAAAGCATTTTCGACAAATTTGTTTTGATTAAAATTTTATTTTAAAATAATAACTTACCAAGGCAATACAGCCTAGTAGTGAAGCGTTGTCCAATGTATTCGGGACACAAAGCACTGCACTATAGTCGATTATCGAGATTGTTACTAACACGATGTTACTAACAGACACACTATTAACATTTCACAGTTTCCGAGAATTCCTTTGCGTTCTGTAACAAAGAAAGAAAATATTTAAAGATCGGTGCATACATATGTTGGAACTATGCAGAAATTATAAAATGTATCGATTAGATTAATCACAATAACGTTAATTCTCGAAGTATACAAAAAGTTAGTAGTAAGTTAGTTTACAAAGACTTCGAAGTATAATACAATATTTATAAATTAACAGGAGTAAGCGTCAAATCGAATCTGTAGCATCAATTCATAGACTAACATGAAATCATCAGTTAAACAGTATTCTAAAGAGACATAAATGGAAACTACATGAGGACGAAACATGTAATAAAGTTTACAATGTAGCAATAATTGTTATTGCTAACCTAACTCATAATAAACGTACAAGTAAACACCATAGATAACATAAAAATGAATGTATATCAGTAGTCTGCATTTCACTAAAATCATACAACTAAACGACGTCTTCCAAGGGGATGTAGTAGATTTACCTACGTCTTCACGTAGAATTTGCTATTCAAATCATGTTCTTGCTGGTAATCTTGATGAAAATGATCTTGACGAAAAAGGCTTTGTTAAGATAAAAAATCGCATTGCCTATCTTCATATAGTAGAGAAACAGAAGCCACCAGCTCAGTATCACTAGCAGTAAAAAACCAACAGCAAATATAATATCGGACCTGACTTAATCGTCTGTCAAAGGATCTAACGATCTAGGAGTTTTTGATATTTGCCACCGATTCCCGGATGTGTTCAGAAAACAAATGCGAAATGAATCACGCGAAGGTCAGTGCATGACAAGAAATTATTAGTACTAGGTTTTACGACCTTAGTGTATCGTGTTACAAGTATGCAAAACAATCAGCGCCTCGTGCAAAATATTTACTAGCGAATGTTCATGACAAAGCGCATTTATTTCTGTTTTATTATAGCATTGTTGTTGTAAAAATGGGTGATTTATATTTTAATTCAGTGCAGGGTTGAATTTGAATTCTTTTGGTGGGATAGGACCACTTTTCTTAAGGTATCTCGTCATTCCTACACATACCATTGGTTGTACGCTCTTGTATTTTTTCAGTTCTTTGTTTTTGATAATGGGCTTGATAATATCATGTAATCTCAGTTGACAGACAAGATGTACCTCTAGCAAAAAGTTCTATTAGATGCTCAAAAAACATTGTTAATCAGTATGTGGAACGATTCTAATGGTCAAGGTTAAGATGCTGCGATTAGTTCTGTCATCTCGTATCCACGTGTATACATTTAGCTGATCACTCAAAACATTATGGATACGACCAATTAGTTTACGGAACCGTCCCTCAAGGCCCTTTACTTGGCCCTTTCCAATTTCGGACTTGAATGGTCACCTCGTCTTCCAATTATTTAATGTACAATCACTTCATAAAACCTTGTTTAATTTTACTTTGTATTTACGTTTAATATTTGATTTTACACTCAACACGTGGAAAAACCGCCACATGGATAATTGTTTGCAACAACAGCGTTCGACATTCTCATAATCTTGGGATAAATCACAAATCTTTGGATGATAGTGTCATCTTGCTAACTTGTTTTATTTGTTCTGGTTTGCTCGGCCTCTGGCTCCGGCTAAAAATAAGATATTTTATGGTAAACTTCGCGACATGAATATATTTATGCTTTATGGACAGGTCTACCTTTTAGCGCGTTATGAGAATGTGGGCGATGGGCAAGCAATGTGTTGCTATTATTTCGTGGTAAATTTTGATCTATTAAGCCTACGCCTCCATGACATTTATTTGTACGCTTGTGCCACTATTTTTTTACTTGTCATCAAAATAAGTACTTACTTAATATATATAAATAAAAAAGAAATGCTGTTGAGAACGACTGGACCGATTTGGCTATTCTTTGTTTTATATTTGTGTAATAGCCCGAATTAGGTGTTTAGGAAAAAAAAAATTGGAAAAGCTTCCCTGTTTTTTTTTTTTTTATTCGTGAAAACCTGAACGTACTTTATTCAATGGGATTTTCGTATGACGTCTCTCACACGACGACGTCTGTCACAAATTTTCAAATTTAAATTCAAATTCTTTATTGCTAACTAAGTGTACAGAATTTTGAAGATGTTAACAATAGGTAGGTTCTTAGAACTTAGTTGCCTGTTAAGGTATCGCAATTTAAATGGTTATAACAAAAAAATAAAAAGTATGTAGATACTCAATATTACGGTTATAAAGTTTACATTATATTATATTATTTAATATTATTCATACATTTTATATCACATTATATTAAGCATCACAATCATTTTAATACTAGATAATTATGTTTCTTCAAGGAATTCTTTTACAGAGTAATATGCCTTTTTAATCAGGAAGGATTTTACCTTTCTTTTAAAAATACCAATTGAATGTAGGTTCTTAATGTCTATGGGTAACTTATTATATATTTTTAAGCCCATACAAAAAATACTATTGCTATATACTGCAGTGTGGGATGTTTCATTGCGTAATGTATTTTTAAAACTACTGCTTGTTAATGCGTCATAGCTACTGATGTTTGATTTAACTAAAATTGAGCCCGCGTAGATATATAGAGCAGGGAGGGTTAATATCTTAAGCTTTATGAAATGACGTTTACATGAATCTGTTTGGTGTATCCCACACATTGATCTAATACACTTTTGTGTTCCTTGAACGCAATTTCTTTATCAGTTGAGTATCCCCAATATAGTATCCCTCATGATATAGTGGATTCCACATGGGCATGATAAGCACTAAGTAGAGTGGTTTGGTTAGATAGTTTGTGGAGCATGTAGAAGGCATAGGATAATTGATTCAATTTACTACATACACTATTAACATGTGTTTTCCATGACATATTAGAATCTATACAGGGTGGCAGGGACATCGATGCGAAAACTGACACCATGGATTCAGTACATGATTTTGAACCCCCAGCGTTTAAATTTTTCGCCGGTTATTAAAAAAAAATCTGCTGTTTCATAGAAAAGTGCAATACTACGCGGTCAAAATGTATGGAACACCTTTTTTTTTAATTAACCGAAGATAATTTTTAACACTGGGGCGTTCAGAATCATGTACTGAATCCATGGTAACAGTTTTCGCGTCGATCTCCCTGCCACCCTGTATACCT
The DNA here is from genome assembly GCA_947364205.1 of Agrochola lota. Classification (NCBI taxonomy): domain Eukaryota; kingdom Metazoa; phylum Arthropoda; class Insecta; order Lepidoptera; family Noctuidae; genus Agrochola; species Agrochola lota. Next base: position 16,462,325 of record OX376221.1, on the reverse strand, counting down.
AGAAATTTTGTACTTGTGACCTCAGATACAGTTGCATTATTGTACTCAATAGATAATGGTTTTTTTTTCGCCGGTATTAAATAAATGTATTAAACCAAGCTGTCCCATTCTATATACTAGCGTGTTCTTTTTCAATGGCTAACGGTTCAAAAGGACCAGTGAGAACAGTTTTAACTATATGTGATATATCTAGTTTCTGTTTCTATATATTTTTCGGTGAAGGAGGGATCCCGAGGTCAAACGGTTGTCCCGTTTGACCTGACCTCGGGAACCCTTAGAGATTTTACCAGAAACCGTACGTCTACTATGACATCTTTTAGGATGCTTGGACGCTGAACGCTGTACTTGTAATAGTTTTATAAACTAGTAGCTTTGTCTGCTTGTTTTCCTTTTATGGTAACTAGTGTTTGTTTTATTCTTTTTGTAGCGTAAGATTTAATTTTTTGATAAGCGATCAATGTACTGAAACACTTAACGTTTTTGTTTAGTACCTGCAGTTTATATATAATTAATGCGACCATCATTGGAAGAGATAATATGGTTTTAGGATTGTAAGTACTTGGGTGATTTCAATTGGGTTCTTTGTTCAAATAACTTAGTCATGCATGAGTGTTTATTTGTAATATCTGTATTTACTTTTCTTTAGACCTTTTTTCTTCTGCTAAACTTAAGATCAAATATTGTCGAGGTTTCATTTTTGAAAAGTAATATTTGAAGTTTTTATTATAAACATGGATGACAAATCGTCTATACTTACTAGTACAATATAAAAGTTATATGGGGTGGGGGGTATCAGGTGGTCCAAATTGTGACGTCATAAAAAAATAATGATTTTCATGCCCAGGGGTATCCGAAAATACCCCATGTATGTTTTTTTTTATGACGTCTCTATTCGGGCCACCTGTATAATATTTTTCTTTGTTTTTCTTAGAAAGAGTGCTGTGATTTAAGCTTTCTGTTCTGTATTTACCACTGTCAAGTTTATTTACCTGTGTGTAGATTTATCAAATAATTGCTTAACACTTTAGACGTCAGTAAGTGGCGCGTGTATTAGCTCTAATTTTAGCTAAGTAAACCTAACGTTTGCTGGATCTAAAACCAGAAAGACAAGTAAGCTTTACAAAGGAGGTCTGTATGGACTGTATGTACCTACTGCTTGATATTTGTCATGTTGGACACGATATACCTACGTCAAAGTTGTTTACTTACTAAGTAGCGTGAAGAGGTTGGCGTGAAGATGCCTCAGAATAAATTAATACGAGCTAATTGACATTTACATTTTACCTATGTATGTAAACTCTGGAATTTTCCAAATAGCCCGTGTTATTACATGAAATATTTAGAATCCGTGTTACTGCACATTCCAATACATAAGAAGTAATTAGGGTTGGCGCACTGGTAGTGTGGTAATTATGGATAATTACCGGGCACAAATAATTCAGGTCAACCAGGCGCACGGATTTCGAGTCAATCGATTGTTTGATAACAATAATCGAATCGTGATTTGAACGACATCGATACTATCGATTGTTTTAATACAAGGGTTTTATTGTTTGGTCAGTTAAGAAATATATTTCATGATATTATTAGTTGCCTTAAGATTCATGCCGAAAACATGAAAGATTTAAAAAGGGTATTTATTGCGTTACAAAAATAAACAAAAAATATACAAATACAACGCAGGCATTGCCCATCGATGGTTAACACCCATTCACATAAAATCACCGAATCGATAATTCTTCATAATCGATTATTAAGGCATACCAACACAGAACGGTCAGAAACGCACGACTAACCACGAATTCCATGTCGCAAACATGATGCGAAGCAATCGGTTGCGTTTGAACTAGATGCATGAGCTTATAGAATCGCTGATGCGTCGAAATTGCAGCTGTTGCAAAGGTTCCAAGTCATTGATTGGCAAATTGCTGGAATTAATGATTTTTACATGATAATTGAACGAATGGGGACGCGAAATTGGTAAGTTACTATGAACGAGTTGTGTGAAAAACTTTTTCAAATGAATTGGGACCATGTTTGGTGAATGAGTTTGATTTTTATTTGCGTTGTGACTTTTGTGAAGTTTTCGGTAAAGATATAAAAGCAGAGCCAAAATTGATAATTGATAATGCCTTCGTGTCATATATTGCTAGGTTTTCAGTTCACAAGACAGGCGAGTGCGATTTAAAAAAACTCCAACAATAAGGAACATGGGTGTCGGTAGTAGCGGTACCAACGATCTAAGTGCTATTACAAATACCCATTTCCAAAAAGCCCAATAAAACTTTCTATCAGTTATCAGGTTAGTTTAACATAAAAATCGCAAGTCGCAAGGTCGTCTATCTACCAACCTTACGTCACTAACTGCCATACACGACTAGACTACAATCCGACGGATTCCAAATTTAAAATGTCAAATGGCTACTCGACGTCCTCGTCACGATACTGTTGACCCACTGCTGCCACCTGCCGCTATTTACCAACTTTACGTAATTTATAAGATACATAATAGTGTGGACATGACTTAAGAAATGAGAAAACTGATAAGCTTTGGAAATTACTCGCGTGCCGTATCTTTGTGTCTCGTAATTACGTTTTTTAATATTATGATTTATGATACCTGTTGTTATCTTTGATATGTGATAAAATTGGACTGCCAATCGGAACAAAGCCTCCACTGTTCGTCTGTCCGTCTGTCTGCCAGCGAGCTGTATCTCATGAACCGTAATAGGTAGACAGTTGAAAATTTCACAGATTATGTATTTTTACTGCCGCTATAACAGAAATAATAAAAATTTAATAAAGTTAAAAATTAAAGGTTTTTATTTTAAAAATTGTATGGAGACCCCTCCATACACTAAAATACGATTTTGAAAAAAAAAAACTTGCCGGCATGTGGGGTATCAATGTCTAGAGCTCATCGAGTAGATAACAAATATTTTTCATTCTTTTCTATCTTACAAAATGAAGAACTAGGGGCCCGTAAAAGTTGTCAGTTTTAGACCATTTTTGTACGAGCTTTATCTCGACAACTAAACAAGTTAGGAATATGAAACTTCTGTACATCCTGTACCTTATACTGTATATAAGCAACAAATACTAAAAACGCCGTTTCATAAGGTACTTTATTTAAATATGGGTGATTTGTAAAAATAACTTTGTAATTCATAGTATCATTATGAAATACAAATTTAATTTACGATTAAAAAAAAATTGATTAAAAATAATAATATTCTTCGTTTAGTATTTTCATTTATTTGCTAAATATTGTACGGTGGTACGGAACCCATTGTGTGCGATTCCGACTTGCACTTGGCCGGTTTTTATTAAATATTTTCTTCATGAAATTTTCAAGAAAGCTCTGAACTTAGGAATTAAAAGAAGGGAGAATGATGCAGAGTAGAGCAGTCTTCTACTTGTCGTTTCTTAAGTCTGTTTGCTTGTATATAAGTTTTCCTTGTAAATTGCAGTATTAAAATAAGGAGCTATAGCAACTCAAATAAAATTGTTTAATAAAAATAAAAAAAATATTTTCCAGATCATAAAATCCAATTAGTTAGTAATTGCATACACATCTTTAACACTGTTAGTACATACATACATTTGGCATATTTTGGTAATATTTACAAAAAATGCCAAAACAATTAATAATAATGTCAAAATCATTAAAAATAATGTCAAAATCACTATTTATAATGTCAAAATCATAAATAATACAATAATCAAATACAATACATTATATTTGCTTGGATATGTCAGAAGATATTTTCACTACCGAATATGTCTCCGCACTATGATTATTTTAAAGATTTTAAGTAGTTTTAATAACAAAGAATAAGTAGGTGTCTAAAATCTCACCTAAGATATTCTTGGAGTATTAGTCAATCGCTTATTTCTTGTTTTATAGGTAATATTGAGTTCTAGCGCCTTTTGTGTGATAACAAGTTCTACAAACCAGTAATCGTTTGAGTGTTGGAATATTAGTTTTTTTCTAATGAAACTTGCATAATACCTATTAGGTAATAGAAGACCAAGTTTTTTAAATTAACCTTCAAATTGTACACATGGGTAGCCTAATATGTCAAAATCGGTTCTCAAAAAAATCTGAAAAAAAAAATGTCCGCGTTTAGACAGGCTGTAAAAAGCCGCGTTAAGTCAGGCTATAAGTTACACTTTTTGTAACTTTATATTTATGTATTTAAATAAACAAACAAACACAACATTTCCGTATCGACTAATAAAACATAACATTAATTGCTAACAAGTGTCATGTCTGTGCAATTGCCATAGACTATAAATTTTATTACAAGGAAATATCTATAGAAATAAGACAGACGTAGTTAGTAATGTAGAATTACGATATTTCGTCATACGATGTCTTACGCTGCACAATAAATTCTATGTTTTTATAACTCTTAAGTGCAAGCGCAATCATTCAAATGATGTTTAAAGAAACTTACGAGTGTACTCTTTATGCACATACTCTATGATCTGTGGAAGGTATCAACACTTTAATTGATTTTAATAGAACTGCTTTTCACGTTAGGTGAAGTGAAAACTTGTTTTTCACGTAGGGATCACGTGGCTCTACTCATCAAGTCAACCTGCCAGAGAGATTTAAGTGAGTTACACATTTTTTTTTTTTTCCTGGTCTATGTGGGAATCTTAAGTTGAGACACCAAAATGGAAATGACATAAATGTGTCTCAAAAAGGCTACGAAATTTTTCATTTGCAAAAGCTTGAAAGCATCTTTGAGAGAGTCATCATAAAGCATGTTTGATTGGATTGTAGTCTTACGTAGTCAAGTATAAAAACACCAAAGTTTAAAATGAGTGATTGATTTTTAGATTTGAAGAAAGGGACATAGGGACGGCTCCAAATAATTTGGGTCACTTTATGACTCGAAAACTTGAGTTAAAGTTAAAGATACTCTGCCCGCCCTAGAATTTAGTCAGAATCAAAGGTGAAATGAATATTTAGCAACAATATATCGTCTGTTCTTATGGACCGATATATCTATCAATACAAGCAAAGGTTTGAAGGTTGGTACAAATAAGGTGCTAAGTGCTAAAAGCTAAAAACTAGAGCTATTGCGCAAGAGATGGCGAAATCAACGTGATTCAATCAGCAAACTTGTTAGAACGACCGCGAGGCAAAGTCAAGCCACATTCAGCCAACATTTTGGAGTAAGGTTGTGACAAATTCTGTAGAGTGATTTTAGAAGTGAATAGGCTGTATTGAATGCTTGCCGTTGACAATTACAAGACTCGATTTAAATAAAGAAAAACTTTGTTTTATACAATGAAAGTTAAAAGTGCACTAATAAATAACACTTTGACTTTTGGAACAGCTTTGTCAAGCACACGTTAGATTTTGAATTTATTTTGAAACAGAACGTGGTATTTATGGGGGATGCGCCAGGGAAGCCTGCGAAATTCAAATTTTCTTAAGTTTTTTCCAATTTGCAGGTCAGTGTCAGGGTGAATGTTGATTAAATCGACCGTAACGAATATGTATTTAGAATTATAATCATTACAATCAGCAACACAACTCCTTAAGTTAGAATTGGCCTCAAATATCATGATTTCATGAAATAATCATTCAATAGGGTAATATAAACTTGAGAGTTGTATTGATTTTAATGATTAAGTCAATTTATATAAACACATATTTGTTGTGGTCGGGAATTATATTTAGATCAACATACAACTTGAAACTGACCTGCAATTTGGAAAAAACTGAAGAAAATTTGAATATCGAACGCTACCCTGCACTGAACTAGACACAATAGAAGTTTATTGTTATAACGCCTGTGCGTTTACTGTCCCTCAAAGTATTAGTTTCATTTCAATTGTTTTTGACAATGACTACATATTTTTCTCATGAGTACAGCTCTATTAACTACAATTTAATTCTCATGTTTATAGCTTTACACTATAAGTATCCCCGATACGTGGAACGGAGTCATCAGTCATTGTATCTATTATGACCTGTAATTACTTCTTCGTCTATATTCACACGAAGCTATTCATCATGTATTCTAGAAAAGATGGCGGGATGAGTCCCAGCAATTGAATATTCCCTCGAACGATCATCAATCAGCATTAAGTTCATGATATTTCGGTCTTGGTTAGGGCTTTTGTATGTGATTAAATTCCTTAGGAATAATTACTAGCATGAAGAGTGACAATAATTACGTATATATTTGTGTTAATATTGTTCGTTCTTTAAAGTTGACCATTGACAGATATATAATTACATTTATTGCAAGTTTAGGCTCAGAGTCCAGAGAGCACAATATCTTTTTTTTTGGGAGGTTTGAAAATGGGTCTAAGACGTGGTTGATGTGGGTAATAATAAGTCAGATATATTTACAGTTTTTGTCAGTTATAAGACCTTTGCATTATCTCAACTAATCTTAACATTTGTAAGTACCTACTTATAAACATTTAACAATGTTCTCAAAGTATACCTACCTAAAGTTCATTGTATTACCTCAAAGTTGACTGCTCTTTACATGACTAACTTTTAGAAGATCTTAAAATTCATACATAATTGTAATTCATCTTTATTATTTCCTGACTCATCTAACATGAGAAACTGTTAAAAAAATTAATAAGTTTTGGCAAAAAAAACCTGGGATTTGCTGTGACTCATTGAAATCTTTAAAGGTCCAAGTCATCCGAATGGTTTTGAGAGTGACGTCAGCTTCGGAATCATTCGGTAAGCCGTTAGAGGCAGCCGTGTTTGTTGGATGACCCCAGTAGTACCTATAAGTGTATAATGCATGCGGTACTTCTTGTACCAATTTCAGCCTTCTTACGTTTTAAGAGATTACTAGAAAGTTTAAGGGATTGTTTATCAAATAGTAGAGCGGCAATTTTATAAGATAAATAAGTATGAATTTCAAGATTTAAGAGTTACTCCTAAGAGCAATCAACTTTGTGGTGATAGAATGAACTTAAATTCTTTGAGAATATTCTTAAATGCTTATTAAATACTAAGAAAATTAAACAAAAAAAATTATAACATAGGAGCCTTGCTCGTTAGATCTACATCCAATGAAATCTATCAAAACTGACATCAGAATTTCCAAAACACCTAATTCTATCTCACTTTACTTCCTAACTGTAATACCCCGTTATCTATTACTAAAATCAGGTAAATGTCGCCAAAGTTATCTGCGTGCGATTTGGAGCAATAATTGAATAGTGCGGCTTGGCGGCTGCAATACGAAAGTAGCCGGCAACCGGTCGCTCGAAGGCCGACCGCCCGCTTTTGTCTAATGCTCGCCCGCAAGTTATAGGACGCAGCGGGAGAGTATCGCTTCTTGATAGTGATTAATTTTCAGATTCTGAAAGCCTATTGAATTCAGCCTTATCAGAGCTGTTGTCATGTCAAGATGGGACAGTAGATTCACTTATTTGATCAGAGACTTGATAATGCTTTTAAAAACCGGTACCCTAGTTGCGTAATACACGATCAATCAGAATCTGAATCGTTTTGAAACAGATTGCTAAACATTGCTTCAAAAGTCCGAATAAAAAACACTGCGCCACAACGTAAATAACGCAAATAATGTAAGATAAGTTGTAATCGTTTACGAAAACGAGTTCCTTAATTAGATAGCTGGTGTCAAAAAAATAATTTAAACGTGAAAAACGCGTGTTTAAACCTAAGAAAATGCTGTAAGAAGTTAGGATCCTCGTTGCCCCCGGATGGTTTATTGTGCTACCAGAAAAGGGTAACGTATTACCAGGGATGGCATAATTCAGGCTTGCGAGTTTGTCCGAAAGGGATATCGCGGCCCCGGCACACAGGCAACGGAGGGATAAACCCAATAAACCTCCTCCGCCTTACACCACGCGCAAAATTGCAGAAATGCAGCCGCAAAAACGCATAGTGCACGCTTGCAAGTAGCACTACAGCCGAAACATGTTGCGTCTCACTCGCACACCGTTCCCGTTCTTGTCGCACCCCGTGACGAGGGCACGAGCGGTGTTTGTAAATACAGCATAGGGAATAAGGCGGGCTTGAGACCAAGGTTTACAAAAAGGGAAGTATTGGAAAGGTTTGAATCCAGGGCCTAATGGTTGGGAGTTGGAAAGGCGACTGCGAGATTGCGTACGATAAAGAAAAAAGTAAGAAGTTTGAGGCATCATGATTGATCAAACTATTTTTTTTTTGAAAATCGAATAGTATTGATAGTTTCGGTACTTAGAGTTGACATGAAGCAAACCTTTGTTGAAGGATTAGATAAGGCGGTAGATGATAAAGAAGAAATAAATTGTAAGACTAATGGACCTACACATACAGATAAAAATAACACTCACAATCATAAATTCATAACACATATAAAATAACTACAGTAGAACCTGGTGCTACTGGACGATATAATATAATAAAATGCAAATGTGTGTGGAGAGAAAAGGTGATGAATTTTACCAGTTGTTATATCAATACAGGAAATGAGAAATTATGGGGTGGGTGAGCACAACGTAACTATGGGGTTGCGATTAGATTCCATTCTCCCTGTTGTTCAAGCTTTTAAACGAATTAAAGCTAAAAAGGTGGTGAGTAAAAGCATTTTTGGAATCGCTAAAACAAGATAGAACAGGAATTCATTGTTTTAAAATAATGTAATGAGTCGAGTTGTTATTTTAGACAATAAGAGTATATGATATATATATTTTCTATGCTATAGAACCATTATGGCGATATAGTTCAATTGAATTCCACACTATGTATGTTTTGGTATGCTAAACCGTTTACATGATTTTTGGCTGTATTAGTAGAAACGCAACATGCAATACAATGTCGCCCATGAGCATGTGACCGCCCGTATTTTTCTAAGTATTCATGAAAAAATATCGAAAATTTACTTTAAAAGCGGGCCTTTTAAAGTTATTTTTCGTTAGATTTTTTATCTTATTATTTTATGGTGTTAGTCCATAAAGTAATAAGGCATAGAAAAAAAAAAAAGGGTTTATAAATAAATACTGTCGTGTGTGTTTTTTAAATTTGAAGACATTTAAAAAACACACACGACAGTATTTATTTAAAAACACAACATTTTTTTTTTCTAAGCCTTATTACTTTCTACACCCCGTTTCTTTTGCATAGCCGACAAATTTTATTAAAAAATGTTTGTTAAAAGTAAAATGGCCGGTAAAATAACTTATAAGCTTTTAGAAATAATAAATATAATCCAAATCGAGCCAATAACATCGGAGATATGGCAAACGCTACTCAAAAAATAAAAAATTAAACAATATGAAAAATATTTAAGATATTAAAGTTAATTTTCGAGAATTTTTCATGAATATTCTGAAAAATACGGGCGGTCAGACGCCCATGGGCGATATTGTATGTTGTCCAGTTTTGCCAAAATTTGAGACTGGCGAAGGTTTTTAGATTATCTGCGAATAGTATTAACAATTTCGACAATTGACCGTCAAGATGATTTATATGTTTTTCTGCACTAGCCTTGGTTTGTAGTAGAAGAAGATTAAAGCTAACACTAATGAGCAGAGGTCATTGATTCTATCTTTTTTAGCTCCTAATTTGATCCGGAGATACACTTGAGAAATACATTGCAGTAGAGATAATCAGTTTACTATAAAACTAAGGACTAGTATGAATATAAGGATATAAGGACTTAATATAAGGACTAGTATTCTGTATAGAAGAAGAAAGGAAAAGTAAGTACAAAAGTAGTTTTAGAGCTTTGATAAATCCTCATTTGTTTTATTTCACAAAAACTACGCGAAATTACACTTATCATCATCACGAAAATGAATTGCGTCTGTTAGCAACACGCTACTATTCATAGTACCTAATTAAAAGTTTTATTTTTCTTTACTATACTAATTCCGATTAGTTTATAAACTCTTATTTATATCGCAATAAATATTATGGCTTTATTTATCAGAAGTTTTGTTCCAGAAATAATTTTATAAGGTTTGGAAACTTTTGCATCAAAACATGGAACTGGTTTTCGAAGTTCAACCACTGTTGCAGCTTGACCTTCATTTTATGGTGGTTTGTGTTTAGTGGATGTTATATTATTATCTTTATTCACATTCTTATTTAGTCTTTTATTTGTAGCATTAAAAATATGGCTGGATTCAGCAGCGGCTCTTTGGCTTATTTGTCGTATAACTTTATCCTTAATATTAATTTGAATGAGAAACGTGTTATCTTTATACCTACTGACAAAATTATAAACTAAGACAGTCTTAATTTTTTGTAAGTCTGTGGAAATTAAAATTACAGATTACTATTTGGAGAGCCAGGCAATTAAAGAGACCACAAGCTGGAAATGTCAACGTTTTCATCTTTTTTTAATCCACCACGTTGATTCAAGTCGACCTCCTATTTTGCACGTAATTTATTAAGTTCTACAGATTTTTCACTAATCATAGTCTTATTAATCTTATTAGCTCTTTAGGGGTATGAGGAACAGGGTGTAAAGTTCACTCATCCACCATAGAAAAGGGAGGATCCTCCGACCAGACGAGTGTCGTGTCTGGCGGGCAACTGCCCAGAGGTTGAAGTCGGGAAGCTTGTATATATGTTTATCGCGCGGTAAACTCTAATTGCGCGATGCAGGATTTGTGTGACGTCAGGATGTTGTGCGACGTCAGGTCTTTGATGCGTAGTTTGCATGTACCGATGTAGATGCCGCTACAGCTCTTACACTTATCTCGAATATCGTAATATCGCCAAATCATCGTATTACCTATGACTGACACTCGCTGGAGGTTTCTGTACGTACTTATTAACTGTGATGTAACCACTCTCACCCAAACTTGTCAAATGTGAGTCGACCGACAAATTGATTTGCCTTTCCCTCTGTATTATATCCGTGAGCTTGTTAATGATTTAAATCATAAATCATTTGAAATATTAATCTGCTGTGTTGTTTGTTTTGTTATTAGATATTTACTAGTATTACGTGAGTTTTCGTGTTTATATTTATGAAGTTGAAAACAGCTGAGTTTGTGTTAGTTGTGTCACCGCCGTGTGGGTCATTTTGTATAAATGTTCGTCACTTGGATCATTAATTTATCTTGCAATTACAATAAGAATAATGTTTTCTTCACTAGTGAGTTATCTTTTTTATTATTCAGTGTTTCATCCATGCTTACAAATGGATAATGCGAGATGATTACTTCTTACGGTTTGACATTTTGCTTTCGAGTACCAGTTGCGGCATCGACTTATCCAAATACTTTAGCTGAACGTGTCGACTGATTCCTAAACCGTTAAGTTAATGACGTAACGACGATACTTTTAAGAAGTTCAATTCAATACACTCTGGTTTCTTGCTGTCAAAATTGTTGCATTCTTTTTTTAAATATTTATGTTTTTGATTGAATAGTTGAGTTCTTGTTTCAAAAGAACGCTATTTTACAAGTTTTCTAGCTAACACTATCTAATTACTGTTGCAACTAAAATGTTATCATATTCATATTATTTCTTAATACACTACAACTTCGTGCTACCATTTAATTTTATTATATACTCGTAAGTAGATAGTATACGTAAATATTGTAATTATTACTTATATAAATGGTAAATAACGAGAGCCTTGTATGCAAGCGTGATCTTCGGTCACGGCTTAACGTTTAGCGTCCTAAAATGTAAATCTTGTTACTTTGTAATTTATGAATACATACGTATGTATTTATGTATTAATGTAAAAAAACCTTTCGTTAAATCTCTAAGGATCTTGAAAAAAAGAGGTTGTTATGTTTCCTTTTTGAGCGTTTCAAAGAGAACAGTTTCTGGAACCTCATTTAAAAAGTATCGACCCAGTAAAACCCATACTTACTTCCCAGGTTAAAATCGTACTGCGAAATTTTAAACTATGCTGTTTTAAATCTAATACTCAGCTAAAAGGGCTACAAAGTAAAAATAATAACCAGACGTGAACACAAGAATACATTACAGGCAGTTCTGCGCTGAAGGCATTGACCAGCGATCAAATGGTCACGGGTTCAAGTCCTGTCCCGTTCAACCATTGCTGTGAACCTTTCCGTGTACGCGCATACATAGTTAAGTAAGCTGGCTGGGAGGGGTTAATAGCTGATTTGATCAGGTGCAGGAACATAATGCTGTGATGTCATGTTTTGGGACCCACATTAAACCGAAACCTTCCTAAAGTGGCTTTATTGTGAGCAAAATATGTTTTTTTAAATAACTAGATATTAAACTTATGTCAAACTAGCTGTGGCCCACGGTTTCACACGCATGAGTCTCGACTTGGGAATATCGGGATGAAAAGTATCCTATGTCCTAGGTCCAAGGTCCTACCCATGTGCCAAATTTCATCCATACAAAATATCAAATCTTTTATCTTTATATTATAATATTTGTTTAGATGACATATAAATAAAAGTTAAGCTACATTAAGATAAAAATATACTTCAATAAAAAAACCACTCCACACTCGCATTTGCTAAGTAAAAGGTCGAAGAAATATCGTTGTATCCAATTCATCAGTTGACTACTTAACCGAAACGTTACATAATAGTGTAATAATAATAATTTGTCCATAAATCCGTCGTTAACGCTCGTATAATCCGTCCATTAAATACATAAGTATTGTTATTAGACCATTTCTGTTTCCGTTAGCGAACGTCTGAGGCAAAAGCTTTGCAGCTTACGAGCGATGCTTGCTCGTTGAAATCTTTTCTTAAGAAATTCTGATGCTTTGAGAAAAATCAATTTCAACGTATTTTTATTTTATCTTTTGTTATTTTTGATCGGCAATACCTTTTAATAAAAATATTTTAATATGGTAATTAATTGATAACTTAATGATTTTTAATTATTCAACAAAAATATAAATAAAAAAAATCAACAAACCTGTACAAAAAAAGTACCACACAAAAAAACAACACTGGCACAAAATCCTCAGTGAAATGTTCGTTGCACAGCACTTAGAATTTAAATATTTGAAAAATAACGGTCGGAGGTTCCGCGTTCGATTTTCGAAGCGGCGGCTATGGCGGCGCGCGCGCGAATGGCGTCGTGTCACGTGCAGGCGCACAGCGGCACCTGTTACCCAACCAAGTTGTATAGCCTGCACCCCAACGATTGGTTTTTTCCCTTTTCCGCTTCCTTTTGATGACGGAGCTTGATATCTCGACTCCTTAAGGGACAGGTTGGATTGTTTTGAAATAGGGCACGCGAGTTGGGGGACGTTTTGTTGGCAGCTTTTGTTTTGTAGAGCCGGTGGTCTATAACAAATATTTTCTCAGTAATTTGGTAAATTCTAGATAGTTTTTTTTTCACGATTTTCTGTCACGCATTCTAAATCGGTAGTTTAATTTGATATTGCATCTTGTCACGAGGTTGTGGGTTCAAATCCGGGCAAGTACCAATGTGACTTTTTCAATTCATATGTACTTTTTGAGTTTATCTTGGACATTACTGACATCGGTGAAGGAAAACATCGTGAGGAAACCTGGACTTATATAGTTAATATAAGTGTGAAATCACCAACACGTCTTGAGCAAGCGTGGTGATCAATGCTCGTGCCTTCTCTGTATGAGAAGAGGCCTTTGCCCTGCAGTGGGACAGTAACAGGCTGGTATTCTTATTATTATTATCTGGTCAAGAAAATCTTAGATCTTAATCTCTAGTTTTTTTTTCGGATTTAATTTCGAACCAAAAGGTCGTTTCATGTCAAGACAGTCTTAAAAGCAAAGCTATTTTTAGAAAATGGCTAAATCGCTTATATTTTATCTTATAATTAGAGATTATTTCACGGTTCAACGAATATAGAAATAATTTATTCTAAATCCGTATAGTTTATTTAAGTAGCCTCTGAACAAATCCTTTCTAATTAGTTAAAACTGAAGGCGTTAAAAAAACGGCAAAGTCGCTGCAAGCCGAACTTTCAATAAGTTTTTAATACGGAAAAACAATATCCGTTACGTATATACGTTTATTTAATTAATTCTGGCTATTGTAATTGATAGGGTACTTAATTCTGAAGTTCGTGATTATAACAATTTCTGAACTGAAAATAAATAAGAAGTTTCATTTTAGAATTTACGAGCGTTTTGTCTGGTATCGATTCGATCGTTTAATTAAATACCATTTCCTTTTTTTTATGGTCCCTAAAGGTGACAAATAGTATTTAGAGCCACCTGTCTTCATAAAGTCAAAGTCAAAGTCAAACAATTTATTTCAATTAGGCACTTAAAAGGCACTTATGAACGTCAAGTTTACAAAAAATAGAATTGATTCTAGTCGCCCCTTCCAAAAGGTAGTTTTCGTATGGAGAAGAATGGGCAAGAAACTCCACCGTTACTCTTTTAAAATGTTTTCACAATATTTTGCATACATTAATTATATAATTATATGTGAAGACGATGCATCTAGAATAAGATTACTATACCGCGATAGGTAAAAAAGAATGAAAAATAAAGCAATTACAGATAAATTAAATATGTGACAGATACATGGTGCTCACATATTTACAAACATTGTAAAATTATACGATATTCCTAACATTTTAACAAGTAATACTAATAAGTCAGTGTGTGAGTTCAAGAAATCACAGAATGTAAAATCAGTGTTATAAAAAATAACAAATACATAATTTAATAAGCAACCAGTTTGATTTTGTCTAGACTCTAAATTGTCCTATGGAGCAGGACCAGCATGTTTCCAAGCATTCTTATCTTGGATATAATCCTCTAATTTGTAATATGCTTGTTTACAGAGTGTACTTTTAATATGAGTTTTAAATTTTCTTTCATTTAATTGTAATATATCACAAGGTATTTTATTGTAACATTTAACACAGTACCCCATAAAAGATGTATGTACTTTAGATAATCTGAAAAATGGCTGATCTATTTTATCTTTATTTCTAGTATTAAAATTATGTCTATCGCTTATTTTATTAAAGATATGTAGATTTTTTCTTACATACATAATATTTTCATAAATGAATTGGCAAGGTACCGTCATAATATTAATCTTTTTAAATAGTTCCCTGAGAGATTCGCGACGATGTAGATTATAAATGGCTCTGACAGCTCTCTTTTGTAAAATAAAGATGGATTCAATGTCAGCAGCCCGACCCCACAGTAAAATGCCATACGACATAATACTGTGGAAGTAGCTAAAATAGACCAGACGCGCGGTTTCTACATCTGTTAACTGTCGCATCTTTCTAACAGCATAAGCGGCCGAGCTTAGCCGCCCCGCAAGAATTGTTATATGAGGTCCCCATTGTAATTTCTCGTCTAGCGTGATTCCTAGGAAAACGGTTTGATTAATAAATTCTAGTTTTTCTCCATTCAATATGATGTCACATTCGCTACTTCTAACATTAGGTAATTTAAATCTAATGCATTTGGTTTTTTTTTTATTTAGTACCAAATTATTTACCGTAAACCAATCTTGGACTTGAAGAATAGAGCTGTTAACGTCGTCAAGATTTTGTGACCGTCGGTTTATTTTAAATATCAACGATGTGTCATCTGCAAATAACACCATCTTAGGTTGATTTTGAAGTAATTGTGGTAAATCATTAATATAAACTAAAAAGAGGAATGGACCCAATATCGAACCCTGAGGAACGCCCATTGCCATTTCAGACCCCAATGAGTTTACGCCGTTTACTTGAATTTTAACTTTTCTATCTTTCAGGTATGATCTTAGTAAATCAAGAGCTGTATTCCTAATCCCATAGTGCTCAAGTTTCAGCAGAAGTGTTTCATGGTCTACGCAATCGAACGCCTTCGAGAGGTCGCAAAAGATTCCAATGGCATCGTGTGCTTCTTCCCAGGCGTTAAAAATGTTCTTTATGAGGGTGACACCAGCGTCAGTGGTACAACGCCCTTTGGTGAAACCGTACTGTTGTTCATGAAAGATGGAATTCTTATTAAAGTGACGTAACATTTGATTGAGCATCAACCTTTCAAACACCTTGCTGAGAACTGGCAGAATTGACACAGGCCTATAATTATTGGGTTCCTTACTATCACCGGATTTGAACAAAGGAATTACTTTACTGTGTTTCATGAGATCCGGAAAGACTCCTTGGTCTACACTGATGTTAAATATGAAAGCTAAATAAGGCGCAATGGTTTCGATGATAGATCTACAGACTTTTACAGACATTCCCCATAGATCTTCTGTTGATTTAATTTTAAGATCTTTAAAAGCTTTTATAACAGCCTGGGGGTTTGTATGCTGAAACCTCAGCTCCAAAGGGCATGACTTTACATTTTTCCTAAGTAAGGCAGCAGAAAGCGTGGATGAGGAATTTAAAGTTTCCGTAGTTTTAAGGGGAATATTAGCAAAAAAGTTTTCAAATTCCTGAGCTACTTCTACATCTGAGTTGATAGGGCCATGTGTAGTCTGTAAGTTAAATTCAGTATTACGCTGTTTTTTCCTACCGGTTTCATTATTTATTATTTGCCAGGTAGTTTTTATTTTATCATCAGCTGATTTTATTTTATTGCTAATGTAAAGAGCTTTAGCCATTTTGCACACACTTTTAAAAGTTTTTGAATATTTTGCAACATGTTGATGAAAGCTTGTATTATTAATATGTTGCTTTAGGCCATAAAGTTCAAAAAGTTTTTCCCTACTTTTACGAATACCTGGAGTCGCCCAATCACTAAATAAGAACTTTGTGTAAATAGTTTTAGTTTTTAGTGGAAAAGTGTCAATAAATTGCTCATTTAATAGTGAAAAGAACTCGGCGTAGAACTCATTTGGGTCACATATATTATTAAAATTCTGAACACATAATTTACTTGCCAAAGAATTATTTAATTTATCTAAATTTTTACATGTAATTGGCCTAAACCTTATTTGAATTTTATGTAAAGGCATGTAGGAACAAAATGTTATTGTTTGTCCACTGTGATCAGATGGCAACTTATTTACAATTTCTTTATGTAAGTAATCACAATTACAAAAAATATTATCTATACAAGTCGCAGAAGAAGCTGTTACTCGAGTTGGTTCAATAAAAACATTTGACAAGTCAAATGACCTAAAAAGACTTAATAGTCTGACAGTATTAGAGTTATTTTCTAATAAATTAATATTAAAATCACCACATATGATTATTGACTTACTACTAACACTAAGTTTCTTTAGCACATCTTCCATTACAGAATCAAAAATAGATAGATTCTGGTAACCTGGAGGTCTGTATACGCATACTATAACATGCTTATCAAGCTCAACACAGGACAATTCTATGGTGTGTTCAACAGACAGTCCGATTATGTCTTTTCGTTCTTTCGATTTAATTGAATTTTTAACTAATATTAATGACCCACCATGTATCATACGTTTTCGGCTGAAATGGCTAACTACACAATAATTTTCATAGTTAATTGACATTACTTGATGATCTTTTAACCAATGTTCTGTTATACAAATGACATCAAACTTGGTATTTTCTAAAAACAATTCTATTTCCAGTAATTTGGAAGAGCAACCTTGAATATTTTGATTGAATAATTTTAAAGTATGTTGCCCCGCCTTTGGTTTTTTATTAATATTACTATGTGTAATATTGCCAGAAGATACCGTTTTATTATTCTCTAATAATAATTGGTAATTTGAAGGGGTAACTTCTGTTGTCTTACTTACTAGTTTAAAAAGTTATCCGGAGTGACCTCCACAACTACAACTGAAGAGTCTAGAATGTCTGAATGAATTCCAGCAGTAAGAGAATACCCTATCTGACTGGTAGTGTCCTCCAAAGATGTTGGTATTATAGGTGGATACTCCTTCGTACAACATGATGATTCATAATTAATCACTATGTTGTTAGTATAACTAGACAACACAGACTCGTCACTAATACTACAATCTGTTATATTAGCTATAACCTCATTAATATTATATGCTATCAACATAGCAATCATATGTCTACATTCCCAAGACAGAGATAAAGTTCTCTGAGTTAACTTAAAACCACTAATAAACTTGTTAGTGTCAAAATACAATAATTTGTCACTATGACAACATGTCAGCCTGTGAATAGTACTATTCAACTTATAAATATAATTATTTTCATAAACTGATAAAGTATCAGAGTAAGGTAAAGCACACAACATTAGCTTTCCTATATTTAACTTTAATAAGGTGTCCACACCATCCACTATATCCTTTCTGGTAATACCAGTACTATTACCTAATAGCAAAACCATTGTAGAATAATTATCTAGGTTCGTGTTAGCAATTCTTTTAATAATTTGTTTGAAACTTATGTTATGATAACTATGATTGGTAAAACTATGGCTAAGGTAATTGAGTAATATTTTTCCAAAGCCTGAACCCAATTCGTCACAGAAAAATACTGATTTGGTATTATTATGCTGTGTATTACCACAGGTCTCTGCTGGAAGAGCCAAAATAGGCAATTCAGGCTGAGGCTGAGGAGGTGGTGGTTGGTTGGCACAGCTGCATGAGAGATTATTAGCCAGAGACTCATACCTCTCAGCATTGCACTTCACCAAATCCAGTAGTTCCCCAGCCTCAAACAAGCGCTCACTTAGTTGATGTTGTGAAATCTCATATTTCTCAAAAATATCCTTCAGCAACTGCTCCTTCTGTAGTATATCATTATAAAGGAGCTTAGTATCAATGTCATACTTTTCCCTACATTCATCTAACTGAACAGTACAACTATTTAAACTTTTTGAAAGTATAACACGTTCCTTTCTAAGACAAAGATTTAATTTTAAAAGATTTTGTTTTTTAATAGCTCTCTGTGACCGTTTAATTATTTTCTTAAATTTTATATATTTCTTTAATTTATTATGACTAGTAACAATAGGACACAATGGTATGGTATCGTCACCAGTCAAATCTATTGTTATCGCTGGCTCACACACTGATTTTGACTTACTGCCTACCAAATCATAAAATAGGTTATTGGTGTTAGCAACCTGTTCACTGACCTTGTCAGACTCTGAGAGAGATAGGGCCTTATGGGCTTCACATAGTTTCTGTTTAAGTTCTGAAATATTGTTCAAAGCCAGGTCGTGGGTGTCACTGCACTCTTGAAATGATGACACTTGATGTTGTAGTCTACTGTACTGGTCGGCTAAGTTTATGTGTTCTGTGTGTAGCTCAGCCAGCTCGTTTTTGAGGGAGGTGTTTTTGGCGATAACATTCTCCACTTCTACTTCACTGTCTTCCCTTTCCTGGAGCAGTTGTTTGCATTCAGCTTGAGACGCTTCGAGATCCTTTAAGGTAGCTCTCAGTTTTGCTTCCATCTCTTTGATTGTAGCACTGCGGGTCATCATTTTGAATAATTGTCAGTCACCTGGAATGTGTGAAGTTATGCAGCTAAATAACAGTGCAAGAAAAGATTTTTTGTTATGTGGATAAGTAGGAGGTAGTTGGGGAAAAAGTTTACAAAGTAATTTGTTGAGAAATAGCTAATAAATTTAGATTAAGTTAATTAGAGTGAGATGGGAAAGTTATACAAAAGAGAAATACTATAGAAAACACTGCTTAACTTGTTATTATCATAAAACTATATAAAATATAAATATGTACAATTAAACTTTATTTTATGAGAAGAGTTCGTGACACATTACAGGATCCAAATATTTATAGTAAGAGCTCGTAATGAGCTTATTTTGTATAGTAAATTATGTAGTGTTTATTGTCTGGGCGAATATTTTCGTCGTCGATTTTGCTTCCACTAGTTTGTCAAGCAAAAAGAGACAATAAACGGTGCCACTGTGTGATGGACGTGGCTCAGGGACCTGAGCAGTATTTTGTGGTGTTCTGTGGTCTGTAAATATTAACTACAATCACATAAATAAAACAAAATACTCCCCGGGAACGATGATAGTTTGAAATCCGTCACCGTTGAGGCATTGAGTTGACAGCCGGTTTTAAATCCTTTTAGTACGAAGTTTTCGCGACAAAAAACACTATATAATGACTGGATAGAAAACTTAATAGAACACCATATTGCGTGCACCGAATTAGACGCAGCTTTCTGGCTCAAAAGTCCATAAGCTTGAACCCTGTTAACTTAGGCTATGGAAGTGATAGTGCATTGTTGTCGATAACCTAAAATATATGGATTTCCAGAAAAAAAGACTTGATGGTAGCAATTATGTGGTTAGAATCTCATTACTTGTAATTTTTTGCTATTTATTTATGATTTCGTTGTCGAAGTTTGTAACTTCCTTTTATTGCCGAAAACATTTAATGTAAAGACCACTTTAAAATATTAAAATAACTTTTTCTTAAAATCCATCTCGATACAAACACATTCTAAACAATGCTGAGAGACAGAACTAGCAAATGAAAGCTCAGAGAGCTTTTCAATTCGTCCGGCTAACAATCGGTTGCAAAAGCTCGCTCAGGCAGGTATGAGCTTATCGCTCCGCAAAGTCTCCGAATACTCGGAACTGAGGTGTTACGCCGCGTAGCGCTTATACTGACGACGACACGTTGCTCGTTGCTTCCTTTAGCTTTTTGTGATATCATCAGATCACAATTTTGAACTTTTTTCTTGTAGGATTTCAGGTTTTGGTAATTTTTTGGTATTTTTTTGATGTTATGTTTCGGGTTTTGCCTTTGTTTATTGTCAGCTTTTTACCATGTTTGGTAACAAAGTCTACGGCATGGATTAATTTAATTGTTATACACACTGTGGATAATTATCTTGTATGTATGTTTTATAATTATTTGTAAACACGTTACTAATAATTCTAACTTATATAATAAATGCGAAATTGAGTTACTTTGCTTATTTGTTTCGCTTTCACGGTAAAACGGCTGAATGGATTTGGATGATGGGTAGACCATGATCTGGATTAGACTATTGGATACTTTTTATCCCGATATTTCCACAGGCTCGAGAGTTATGCGAGCGACACCGCGGGGTGCAACTAGAAGTAATAAGTTAATTGATATACAAGCAGCGGTCTTATGTTATAACTTTACAAGGTCTTCTTACAGGATTTTTTCAGACAGTCCATACTGGCCGCGTAGGTAGCAGATTTAAAAAAAAATAACCGTCGTAAAGTTTCAACGCAGGGTGGTCCAGAATCATGAACTGAATCCATGGTAACAGGTTGCGAGTCGATGCCAGCCACCCTGTGTAATAAAATTGTAACAAAGTCATAAACGAGTCTGATGCCGAAAATATAGTTCTAAGAATTTTTCGTTTGTCTGGATGGTCGTTCCGGATTGGCGCAAAAACGGCTGAACGGATGGCATACTGATAGTTTATTTTATAACCTGGATTCTTCTTCTTCTTCTTTTCGTGTGGTTAGTGACTAACCTGGTGTCAGAGTCTTAAAGCCGCTGCCCATGGGCCTCCGACTTGACTTCACATGCTGTCGAGAAACATTTCTCAGGCATGCCGGTTTCCTCACGATGTTTTCCTTCACCGTTTTTGTAGCAAGTGCTAATTATATAATACGCACAAAAGTAAGAGGCGGGTGGCTTTTTTTTTGGGTCGTAAATTATCAAAAAACTTTTCCCGCTCTGGCCGGAGCGGGAGGGCGTATCAGACTCTTACTGACTAAAACCCACCCGTGTTCCTTCAGTTACCTGTATGTTGCCAGGGGCCACGGTATCCCTTTCGGACATTCCCGCGACCCCGGCAGGCATCAGCCCTAGCGAACACCGTCAGTTGTACTGACATCTCTTTGAGGCGCGCGTGAAACACAACGTGCCGTTGACCCGGGCCTGGTTCTTATCGCACGGCGAGCTACCCATTGCTCACCAACCGCAGACCCGCGCCTACGGTGGCCGGGAATCGGCCTGGGATTCCCGACGCCCCGGGCGACTCATGCGGCGGCTAGGAGCGTGGGGGCACGAAATTTGCCTCTCCCTCACGCGTTCCGCCTCATCATTACTGCTTCGCAGAAGGAGGTGACGGCTTCCTATGCCCTTTCGCTCCGTACCATGGACTGGACCAGGGCTGGACGCGAGAGGTCACCGCCGCCGATCGCCTCCACGAGGACACGGCGGGGCTCCCAAGCCGGGCAGCCCTCCACCGTATGCTCTACCGTGTCCTCTGGGCGATCCAAGAGATGCGTGCCTTGGGTTCGAACTCGAGCCCTATGACTTGGCAGTCCGACGGTCAGACCACTAGGCTATCACTGCAAAACCTGGATTAACACATGGGGTACTTTTAACCTCGGTAGTACATTCTCGTGGGATATTTTTTGAGCCAGAGTAGTCATTAGATAGACTAGAATGTAGGTAATCATGTAATTGCAAAGACTTCTTTAAGAGTTCAATGTTACTTGATAAATTTTCCTGTATTTGCATGGATAGGTTACACAAAAGGGATTGTTCACATTCTTTTTCTGAACGTGTCGACGAATTCACCCTGTTTTACTTCAGAGTCCACCATTATTAAGATTTTCTAATTCCTATATCTGTTTTAAGTAAAACCATTGTAATATTTCCTTTGTTTTCGATACGATAAATAATACATTAGTATAATAACAATGATAATGAGAAACTTAACAATTGACCAAGAATTTGTTGAACCAAAGAACATTTTTGTGTTATTGTTTGGTAGATAAACTGTGAGATAAACAATCTGGATAGTTAAGAGATAATACTATTATGTCAAATTCTTTTTATTTGAGTATATCCTTAGTTCGCTAAAGGGCAAATTCTCAAAAAACTTTTTACAAAAAAATAACAACCGACTTCTGAAAAAAACACTACAAAGTGAAAAAGAACTTTAATTTTGGAAGTTGGTGGCAAAAAACGAAAATTCAAAACCAAAGACACCGACTTCCGAAATTAAAGTTCTTTTTCAATTTGTAGTGTTTTTTTTCGGAAGTCAGTTGTTATTTTTTTGTAAAAAGGGTTTATTTTTCACTTTTTAGCTGTCGGTAGGTACCCCACACAATATTATTATTATTAAAGTTTACTCAAGAACTATCCAAGCAAAGTTAATAAAATTTATATGGGACCAATTCAGGAGCATACCCTTTCATACAAAAAATAATTTTCAAAATCGGTCCACAATTGACGGAGAATTCGGCGGATAAACATAAAAAAAAAAACATACATACGCGACGAACATATAACCTCCTCCTTTTTGGAAGTCGGTTAATAAAAAATGGCGTATTCTCTTATGGCCAAATTCACTTATAGGCAAGAGTAGGTACAGTTAAAATGAAAATGTAGTCCTCCTGGTACTGTACTATACCTAATCTAATCTAATCAAATCTAATCATAGCATAATTAGCCTATATTGTTCCCACTGCTGGACACAGGCCTCCTCATCTTCATCATGTCTTCACAAAGCTCGGCTATGTTTGTTAGATGGGAATCCACCAGACATAGTTAGGTAAAGGTTGCCTGATGATGAAGATGATTCTCATATATACTTGGGTTTTACCGAAATATATAGCACAACAAAAGCAAACATATATTTGATACAGGTGACTTTGAAGCACAAGACAAAGTAAGCCCATCAAAAACATGACGGGTAAAAAGATTCTTCTACCGCAAAAACATGTGAGATCTAATGTAAAACCAAGTCTGTTAATTTATTCAGTGCCAAAAACTTTTTTTACCTAATTAGTTTTAGACATCTTTATTTCTTTAATCTTCATCTTCTTTTCGTGTGGTTATTGCTGTCAGAGTTTTAAAGCCGCCCATGGGCCTCTGACTTGGCTTCATATGCCGTCGAGATATATATCTCTCAGGCATGCCGGTTATGGGCACGCCACAATTGTGGCGATAAGTCCCCTCTTTGAGGAGTGGCTAGAGAGGCGCTACGGCGTCCTCACCTTCCGCCTGACGCAGGTTCTCACCGGACACGGCTGTTTCGGGAGGTGCCTGTTCCGTATAAGGCGGGAGGAAACGCCCGGGTGTCACCACTGTGTGGATCGCACGGAGCCGACTTCCGGCCACAGTGGGCGCGGGCTTGCGGACGGTGAGCAATGGGTAGCTCGCCGTCCGATTAGGACCAGGCCCGGGTCGACGGCGCGTTGTGTTCCACGCGCGCCTCAAAGAGATGTCAGCACCAACTGACGGGGGGCCTGCCAGGGTTGCGAGTTTGTCCGAAAGGGATATCGCGGCCCCAGCACACAAGCAACGGAAGGAACACGGGTGGGTTTTAGTCAGTAAGAGTCTAACACACCCTCCCGCTCCGCTCAGAGCGGGAGAAGTTATTTGATAATATCCCACCCTCAAAAAAAAAAAAGGGCATGCCGGTTAGCCTGCCGGGGTCGCGGGAAAGTCCGAAAAGGATACCGTGGCCCCTGGCAACGTACAGGCAACTGAAGGAACACGGGTGGGTTTTAGTCAGTAAGAGTCTGACACGCCCTCCCGCTCCGTTCAGAGCGGGAGAAGTTATTTGATAATTTCCCACCCAAAAGAAAAAAAAAAGCCATCCACCTCTGACTTTTCGGAATCATGTGCGTGTTATATTATTATCATTTGCTTCAAAAACGGTGAAGGAAAACATCGTGAGGAAACCGGCATGCCTGAGAGATATTTCTAGACGGCATGTGAAGCCAAGTTGGAGGCCCATGGGAGGCTTCACTAACACCCTGGTATTTTTCAAAACAGGAAATGATTCAATTTCAAAATCTCCAATTTTACCATTATTGAGCTAAGTAGTAAGTCGCTTAAGCACCTAGTTCCAGTTAATTTCTGTTTTCCTGGTAGTTTTAAATAAACAATTAGGACAGTTGAATTTTAAAACGTCTTTCGATATCATTTATTACGAATCCCTCATGCTCTTCTCTATGTTTAATCGTTGGTGCGTTTCGAGGAATAAAATTGTAATTATTTTTAATTTGATGTTGTTAGCGCACCTGAATGATCCGTTTCGAGGAATACTTTTGGTGCGTCCCAAAGTTGGTGCGCTTCGAGGAATACCCCCAAAGTAATACCGAAGTTTCAAGTCAGTATTCTTAAAAAAAATACATAAAGGTGGCTAACCTAGCCGTCATAACAAGGTAACAGCATATGGTCGATGTCTTCAATTACAGTAATTGGTTGGCGAGCGAGTAATGCCAAACGATGGAAAGCTCTCAAATATCCCATCAGGCCGTAATACACCATAATCATGATTGAAGTTTAATTGAAATGTTTGATGGAATTGTGATTTTATTTGTGAACTAGTAGGTACTGCGCAATCACAATTCATTTTGAGTATCAAAATGATTTTTGTTGCATTCTTTCTTTTTATTCTGTTTTCATAAATTGTAACACCTGTAGGCGCTAACTACATATTTATTGTATCATGGTTTATTAATACTAATTCATTCAATGTACTTTGCTGAAAGTTCAAATGCCTTACCTCGAATGCTAAATATCAACCCCTTTTTACCTATCTTCACAGTGTTTAACACTACCGCAATGGTGTTTGTCAATGAACTGTTTTCTCTAATCGTATTATTTTCATATAAAATATCAGGTTAAGTAGGACGCACACATGACAATCAGTCCCTTCGGCCCTCGCCTCAGGTCGCAGGAAGTGGAGGGCGACGCTCAAGTGTGTCGAGACGATGCGCCGTGCTCACTGAGGCGGATCGACCACTCAACCTGCTACCCCACTTCTTGTAACCTTGGTGTTATTGTTTGTACTGGTCAGTAGAAAGACGTAAAGTATTTTGGGTAAATATTTTAACCATAGTAAGTACCTACCTAAATTATTCTAAATAGCTGACTTTTTGCATTGGAAATAATATGACAGTCGCTAGGGATAGTCTCTGACCTGCGTAACACACGATTAATCACATTCTGTTTCATTTTGACAACATTCATTGCGTTATTTATGTTGTTGAGCAGACAAATGTTTAAGTAATAGCGAACATATGAAGCAATGGATTAGCAATATCCTTCATAATGATTGAGATTGTGATTGATCATGTGTAACACAATTAGAGTGCTGAAAATTTGTTTAATCTTACTGTGTTGGTTGCAAGTGGTAAATTTTTAACCGATTTTTTTAATTTACAGTTTTGTTTTCTGAGGTTTTATTTTATTTATGACAAATCAATGTCAATCTTAAATATAATATACCTATATCTAACACTAAAATATATAAATTATTTAAAAGTATACAGAGGAAAAAAAATATTTTGATTAGATTAGAGAACAATTCTGGAGACAACCAGGCTTTTTTTATTTTAGTGAAAAGGTCAATACGATGAGGATGTTAAGGTAATCAAATTATTCGGTTTCTAGTACTGAAAGGAACTTACGTAATTTTAACTGAAGGTCTCCCTTAATTAATTGCTAATTAGGTGGAGTTAACAATTAATTTGGGAGTTAATTAACAGCTTTGATTGGTCATCGGATTTCACACACTAAACGCTTGTAATTAACTTAGGATGCCATACTTTTTAGGACTATACATAGAGTGACAGTTCAAAAAACTACATTCCTGCTACTAAAGTACATATAAAATATGATAGCTAGTAGATATATAGGTACCATTGAAGAAGTACATATCTAACCACCGTAAGGACTATTCTTGCTTGCAGCGCTCGGCGGCTATGGAACCGGGCCGGTAACAGTTGTGGTCATCGTGTTCACGAGATTTTGTTTTGAAACTGGTTAGAGATGAACTTCTTTGACGGTACGTTTCTAGAAGTATAATATGAAGAACTTGTTGATATTATGTCATATGATACTGAAAAGGATTGTTGCAAAAGCGGCAGGAGTAACCTATAAATTTTGATAAAATTTAATCATCTTCCTATAAAAATACTAATAAAAAGCTTAAACTCAAACATGTCAAGTACAAATATTAGTCGTACTAAATTATACAGTTTGACCTCATATAAAGCAGAGAACACACTGCACAAGTCTGTCTCACGCCTCTCGCAAGGTGAGGCGGAGCGGAGACTCTTGCCTGAGGCAAAACACATGCAAGATGTGTCTCACGAAACATTTTAATATACTGCTGCGAATTTTTAATAATATTTACTACGGTGAAAAATAGAATGTTTGCCCACATACCTGGTAATTTTAAGGCAATTTTGCTGTTAAATTATAAAGTGGCGTTGAAACCATGTTAATGCGTACAGTTTGGATTTATTATACGCTTTATACCGTGTGGTTTTCTGTCAAGGAACAAAGCATGTCGTTTTACTATGGAAAAAAGTTTCAATGTTTCAAGGAATTCTGCAGGTGTAGCCTAGTAAAATTAATCCTCTAAAATGTTCGGTTGTGAATTTCTGATTTAATTAGTTACCTTCAATCTTCATCTTTCGCAAAGAGAAAGAGAAGAGTAAGCAAAAATTCCACGAAAGGATATTTACCATTTTTTTACAATACATGCTCTTATTCTCACGCAATCTTAAGGGGTACGCACACCGACACAATTGATCGGTCAAGTTTCTGAACGGTTCGAACTCACGAGGTCTGACCGAGCAAAAAAGGAGGTGAGTAGCTCGTGTACAAGGGACCTAATGCTACCTGCAAAGGAACAATAAACCCACGACGCATATCCGACACATCTATCTACCTGGCTTGAATGAGAGGATGTGTGCAGGGGAGCGAATCCTCAGTCTCAATGATATCACCACTCAACCGTTCTGTTGCTAATTATTATGAGAAACAAAAATAAGAACTTTGTGGTCTTACTTAGTGTTTTTAATTTTTCCTGACTATGAATGCGAAAGTGAATTTGTTACGGTTTCACGCTAAAACGGCTGAACGGATTTGGATGAAATTTGACAAATAGCTAGCCTGGGACCTGGAGAAAGACATTACCATCCAGTAGACAGTAGAGTGGATCGCAGACGAGGTCGCGGGCAACAGCTAGTAAGAAAATAAAGGTAACTAATGTTTAAAAATATTGGAATGTAAGTAATAAGAACAGTAAATGGTGCTTCTTCCGAAGCCTTCCGTAAGCTTCCCAAAATGGAGGGAGAGGACCCACCTTTTTGGGTGGCTTACGTGAATCCATTAGAGCAGTGATTTATAGAGCATTCGAACCTAAAATTCTAATACTAACTAATATTATAAATGCGAAAATGAGTTTGTTTGTTACGCTTTCACGCTAAAACGGCTAAACGGATTTGGATGAAATTTGGCTGCATGGGTAGACCATGACCTGGGCTAGGACATAGAACACTTTTTATCCCGGTAAAACGTTCCTGTGGGATAATTTCGGACATGCACGCGGACGAAACCGCTGGCAAAATATAGTACGATAATAATACTAGCAGAGGATTCTGTTTCTGCAGTACAGCAATGTAATCACAACTAAGGAAGCTAACTAGCCTAGCTAGAATATTCTGCGAAAGAACAAAAGCATATACAAATACTTGACACATAAATAAGGTGTTAAAAAATTAAGTTTAGAAACTTTAAGAGGTGCTTTAGACCATCGAAGATATAACTTTTACTTTGGAAACAATTTTAAAATCGCGAAAAAAATATGCTGTTCCATACAGTTTAGAGCAGTAGGTATTAAACTTTAATATGGAACAGCAAAAAAAAAGTTTCTAAACTTAATTTTTTAACACCTTTTAAAGCCAGAGTCTGGTTTCATCCGCCATTGTCATCATCATCATCTGCCAGCTTCCAGTCTAACCGGATGCAGCTGAATACCAGTATTTTACATGGAGTGATTGCCTATCTGATCGCCACAACCCAATTACTGGGTAACACGATATCCCTCGGTAAGACTGGTTGTAAGACTTTCGAGCTTCTGACGACCCGTAACAACTGTCAAAGATCTACGAATCACAGCCGGGCCCAACGGCTTAACGTGCTTTCCGAGGCACGGAGGGGTCTTGGTCGTATGTAAAGATGGTCACTCATCCACAGACCTACCGCGGCAAGCGTAGCTTAACCTGATCGATCGACCCGTGCGGCAGTTATTGCTTAGCCACAAGCCTCTCTTTCATCCGCCATTGTCCTCTTCGATATCTTCACGTAGGTTTCGGAAAACTAAGTATTCATAATTGGAAAACGCTTATATTATTCTTTTTATTAATTACGCGTTATTATTATGGTTTTTTAAAACAAGAAAAACGTGCCATAAACACTTTGCATATCAAGGAAAAAAATGGGTTTCTTGTCGATAGAAAAACGTGATCAAAGCTTTTAAAAACCTTTAGTTTTCCTTTCATTTTATTTATTTATTTCCTTCCTCAATGTAAGCTTCCCAACTGATACCTAACACGTTCAGTGCCGGGAGCCCTCCTGGAGGGTTCACCTAGTCGCATATGGGATGCCGGGAGGAGGGAGGGCCGGAGGGTTCATTTTATATATAGGCTTTATTGCATTATAAGCCGTGCAAATAAAATCTGATGTGTATTTTAATATGATTTTATGCGTTGGTTTTAAAATCCAAGCATTTTAATGTTTTTTAATTTTTTTTGTTCACGGTTAGGTACATATATTCACAAAAAATTTAAAAGGTTGGAGACAACGTATAGCGACAAGACTCCTTGAAAACACTATTTTACTTCGATTTACAGTGTTTTATAGCACGGTTTTAAACCTAATCCCGTTGACCGTCCGCGATGGTTAACTTTAGAGCAAACGTAATACCGGCAACCCTCCCGGAGGGTTCACTTCCAATATGTATGACAGCATGGCGTATGAGTTCTATGAAAAGTGGGTGGAGTCGAAAGTGTTAAGAGTCTTTATTATTTTACAACACTATCGGGAATCGTTTTCATTCACCTTCTACTAAATACCGACAAATCCCGTGTGAATCGTGATTCGCTCCAGTTAAAAAAAGCTAGTAGAAAAAAAAATCGTGGGAGTTTGTCTGTTGGAATTTTTAAGAAAGCTGCTTAGTATTTTGATTTTTAGGGTTTCGTACCCGTAAGGGTGCCAAACGGAACCCTATTAAATACTAAGACTCCGCTGTCCGTCCGTCAGTCTTTCAGAGGGCTGTATCTCATGAACAGTAATAGGTAGACAGTAAATTTTTTCACAGATTGTGTATTTCTATTGCCGCTATAACAACAAATAATAAAAATAAAATAAAGTAAAAAATTTAAGGAATACAAGAAACGTGTTTTTATTTACTAAAGTAAAAACAGTAGTCATGGAACCCTTCGTGTATATTTTTTTGTACTGATATTAGATATAAATAAATAAAAAAATAAAAAAATATAGGTAGGTACTTACTTTATTGAAAGCTCATGACTGAACTATCTCATGATTTAACTCTGAATTTGAAATCTATTTATTTTAGTTAGGAGTTTAGTTAAGATATCTTTCAAGATTATATTATTATATGTAGACACATATAGTAGATACGTATGTCGTGATGAGTCATCACATCACTGATGGCATTATTTAGATACCTGTGTCATGTTTGTTATAGCTCCATGGTACGGACCCAAGAAAGCTCGATAAAATTCTCCATTCTTTAAGTTCACAAAAGATAAAATAAGAATGCAGTGTCTCCACTTCCGTAGCGATACACCAGACATGCGAAGTCGGGTGAATTGCTAGTGCAGACAAAAAACGTATCGGTTGTCGGGTATTCCCGACCGTTGAGCCGCTGAGCCTCGGGATGAGCGATGACTCATCGTCTCATCGCGATGTACTTAGGCTCTAAAGCTACTGTTGGAACTCACGGACTTATCACTTTTTAGATAGTGGGACTTTTACTTATAAATTATTTCACAAAAAAATATTAACTTAGATAAGGAATGATGACTTTATAATAATATAAAATAATAATCAGTTTATTTAAGAAGAATATTTCTTAATAACTATGTTAGTAAACATGCAGGTTGGACAAATAATGGATGAGCGGGCAATCGAATTTCCCTGCAATGACATTCACGAGTCTGTTTGAGCTACCTCGGACCCTCTGCAGCAGCGACGCGGCAAGCTTACGTCTGATCGTTGCAAAGCTTTATGTGGCGAAGTCAAAATTATAATTAAAAAGCAAAATATACCTCATATTTGCCAATATTGCCATAAAGTAAAAAGGTAGGTATGGTGATAGAGACTGAGGAAACTATTATTCAATATAAATGTACTTATCAACCAAGTCTGAAAGTCTGGCAACCAGTCTTACCAGTAGGTATCGTGTTACCCAGGAACTGGGTTATGGAGGTCAGATAGGCATTCGCTCCATGTAAAATACTGGTGTTCAGCTGCATCCAGTTAGACTGAAAGCTGACCCCAACATAGTTAGAAGAAGGATAGCAATATCCTGCGTAAGGTTGATAAGTATCGTATCGTAGTAATGATGTGCGAATATTTATTATCATATTAAAAACTATAGAGGTACCTAACTAAATAGTTGTAGGTTTAAAAGGAAAACGAATCCAGTACCTAGTTACCTACAAGTTTATATGCGTTTATAATTTGTTGAATAAATTAATTGTGGAAAATCCAATGCGTAAACTTGATCGTACATTCATTTATAAACTCTATGTATTATTTATATTTATAATCTCACTGACACTAGCACTTAAATTAATGCCTAAATAAAGGCGCGCTGTTGGATTTTCAACTTTTGGCGCTGATCCCAGCGTTGAAAATACAACAGCACGCTTTGCTTTAGACGTTAATTTTGTTGGCTTATGGACTTTTCTCTGGGTCTGTGGGCCCCGGCTTAGAAAATGGCCACCTGTAGGATGCAACGATGGTTAGCATCTTTGACGACTTCTTACTTGCCTTTCATCATCTACCTAGCCTTTTCCCATCTATATTGAGGTTGGCTTCCAGTCTAACCGGATGCAGCTGAATACCATTATTTTACATGTAGCGATTATCTGACCTCCACAAGCCAGTTACTGGGTAAAACTACGATACCCCTTGGCAAGTCTGGTTGTCAGACTTCCGGGCATCTAACTACCCGTAACGACTGTCAAAGAACTACAAATGGCAGCAGGGACCAACGACTTTCAGCGTGCTTTCCAACCGTTCCAAGCCACGGAGGGGTCTACGGACCGACCTCAGCAAGCGTTGCCTAACCTTGAGGTGATAGACGCAATTATAGGATTAGAAATAGCGAAAAATTAGTTCAACCAGGGTTTCAGACTGGCTAAAGTAGACTCATCCTTCATGGGGTATTGTTTAAAATGTTACAATAAAATACCCCTCACATACTCCAATTGAATGAAACGAAATTTAAATCTTGTATAACACGCACACTATGCTGCCAAGCATATTATAAGTTTACATTGCTTGCTTACTTGTATAGTATGGGATTACATCGCTGACAAAAATGCTTAGCTCAACGCTGGTCCAGCTCCACATTGAAAAAAAATTGTTTTACAATGCATTTGCTCGAAAAGAGCGTTTTCCAAGCAGTCATTTTGTGCGGAAAGTGTCACTTTTTTTCACTAGTGCTTTTTACTTATCTGTTTTTTTTAAATTTTTGAGGCCGTTGTCAGCCCGTCCCAGAGATTTTATTTTATTGAAGTCGAAGTCGAGGTCGAGGTCGAGGTCGAAGTCGAAGTAAAAAATTAAAGTCAAGTCAAAGTCATGAATGTTTTTTTTATCATATATATACGTCGTCATACGAGTATGTTTGATGTTACACATCATAGGCGACTACCATCAGGCTCGCTCGTTTATTTTTTATTTCCTAGCACAATGCATAGTAAAACGTTGTATGATACACGTGCGTAAGATGATTTCTGACTCGTGTCGACTTATACACTCGCTCGCTTCGCGCGCTCGTGAATAAAAATGCCACTCGTCGGAAATCACCTACCTTCCGCACTTGTATCATAAATAACTATTATATTATAACATTATTTTGTTAGGGAAAAAGTGTTATAATATGATTCTATTTTAAAATTTCGGTATTGAGTTTATAATGTACGACGATATAAACTCGTTTTGAAGTTTATAATTCGAATATTACGACATGAGAGTAGATAAACTAATTTATTAGCGGTCGAAAATATTGTTGGAGCAGCTGAAGATTGTAAAAGTATCTTTACATTGTATAAATTCAATCTCTTAGTATTATATAATAGCATAGCACATGTGTGAGCACTATGTGCCTACTTTATAGCTACCATTTACTGGGTACGTTTTTCATTGACTGTAATGTGTCCTGGCGGCTGTCATGTATGTCATGCTCACTCAAATGTCCCGCTGGTGGTGGCGCGTGTGTTGGATCATTAAGTTCCCTTCAAAATGGTTGAGCTGAATGGTGCTGATCCATGCGTCATGTTCGTGAACGGTCGCCGTCAGTGGGGACTGGTCATCTCTTAGCTGCTACGACTTATTTTAATTTTTTAATTGTTTTTGTTTTTGTGTTTTTATTATGGACGCTTTTAACGTGCACTTCTTTCTACATTGTTCTCACATGTATAATTTCAACATGAATGATATAACCAATATTTTGTAGCAATATTCTGATTTAAACGAGTGTCCGTGGAGTTTCTTGCCCGTTCTTCTCCATAGGAACCAACTACGCTTTGGAATGGGCAACTAGCTTCGTCTTTCTGACTGACCGACCCCTTGACAATTCAAAAGTACCTGTAATTGGTATATTTGAAATAAATGCTTTGAGTTTGAGTTTTGACGTACGCCTTAGCTTAGTTATTATTTGGCCACGAGCCCTGTTTATGATCAAATAACAAACCTTCCCGCAGTCCTTGCTCTTTGCATAACATGCGGTAATGGTCTTCATATTTATGTAGTTGTTTTAACAGTATGCTTGAGCGAGCAGTGTCAGGACTGCAAATACTGGACTCCTGGTGATAAGAGTATGGTAAATATTGTACTTGTGTGATTCAGACAGCTTATGTTTCTACAGAACACGGATTTACCATAAAGCTCCATTTACACGGTGAAAGTTTATTGCCTGTGGCATACCATAAAATTGAATAAATTGACTAGCACCGTCGAAGCAACACGTACAATTGTTGCACGATATGGGCAAGTTAGTTGCCGTTCAAAACTAGTATAGGGTGTAAAACAGCACGTACAATAAAATTGCACGTACAATAAAGTCGCACGTACAATAAAATCGCATTCAATTCTGGCATGAACACTTTCTATCATTCAAACATGAGCGAGCGAAACAAGTTTAAAAAAATCTTGAGAAGGCGTTCAATAAAACTGAATGAAATAAATAGAAGTCACATAAATGGCAAAACTTGCATTCAATTATTATATGCCATTTTATGGAAATCGCACGCGTGTAAACACTTGAATGCAATTTTTGAATGGCAATAATTGAACGTGCGTTTATGGCTTGCGATTATTGCTCTTGAACGTTCCAGATACTTGCACTGTGTAAATGGGGTTTTATTTTACAAAGGCAGAAATACACTCTATATTTTTTTTTTAATCTATGTGTTATTGTTCCGGTTCTTACTGAGTTATAAGATAACATCATGGCTGTAATCCCGGAAGGGTTAGGCAGAGGTGTAGGTTCCTATAGTTCAGAGTACACATTTCGCCAGTTGTGTTTAAGTCCCATGTAATAGGGGGCGACTCTATTGCCATCAACCGGGCACAACTACCTACACTTTGCCAGGACCTCATGCTCAGCAGTAGCGCTTGCGACCACTGGACCAACGACGAAGTCTAACATATGCCAAGCTGTCTGAATTACGTACTACAAATGGAAAGTTATGACTAAAGATAGAATGCTTTTGAGCACGCACTAGCAGCTTCACAAGTACACACGGCTACACATCAATCTATAACTTTCCAGTTTGTGCTGATCTCGCATTGTATAGGATTTTCGTACAATGCGCGGTCAGCTTATATTGGAAAAGTATAGCTTGATGTGTAGCCGTGTGTATACACTTAATTTTATTACACCGTATTTTTTATAAGAGGATTCTCACGGATTCACACCTTCTATTATAATAGGTCCTAATGATCCACTTAGAAGGCTCAAGGTAAAGGCTGTATGTTTGATCGCCTATGCCTATTACCTACCATTTGAGAAGGTTACTTTGGCATGACTCAGGTTTAAACGTGCTCTTCGTTTATGATGTCACTCACTTGTATTCTCTTGAAGGTGGTTTTGTTTATATACGTCAGCGGGGAGGGTATTTTTCTTATATGAAAAGTAGGTACCTGCACCCATTGTGTAGAAGCTTATTGAATGACACAATAGATGACTTGCATAAGCTTTTAGTCCAGGTTCGCGCGGATGTATTTTTATCGTTGCGATTTTTTTAATAGGTACACTGGATTTTCAACTCTCGGTATTGAGAATCCAACAGAGCGCATCCAGCGGGTATCCCAGTGCGTCAAGAATACACACTGTTCGATATTCAACTCTCGGCTCTTAACATAGCGTCGAAAATGCAATACGCGAAAAAAAACGACGATAACCGAGAAGCTAGTAGAGCTAGTAACTAAAAACGAGTTAACGAGCAGCGAGTGCGCAACGGCGACGAGCGATTACTCGCTGGTATATACGTATGTAGAGTGGTGGCCCAGTGGTATCGGCCGCGACTTACGAGTCGTAGATCCTGAGTTCAGACCCAGGCAGGCACTTTACTTTGTGTATTTAATTTCATCACTACTGCTCTCAAAACGGTGACGGAGAACATCGTGAGGAAACCGGCATGTCCTAGAACCAGAAAATTCATACAAGACATGTGACAACCTCCAAACCGCACTGGGCCCGCGTGGTGGATTATGGTCCAGTCCCTCTTACAGAGAGGAGGCCTGTGTCCACGTATGTACCAACTGTGAGTCTCTCAGCGAGTGTTCTGCGGCTGCCGCCAAGCGAGCGTTGCTGAGTGAGTACTCTCTTTGATAGCTCTTGTCGCTGCGACGAACGAGTAGGTACTCGCCGGCGGTGTGAGCACTCAGCGATCAACTATTAATAAAAGTATATCTTTTATAGTAGTGTGGCGGGATCTACATCGCCTCATGCGAACTTCGCATCAAAGACTTGACGTCACACAAATCCTGCATCGCGCAATAAGAGTTTACCGCGCGAACGACATATAAGACTATCCGACGTCAACCATCGGGCAGCTGCCTGCCATACACGACACTCGTCTGGTCGGAGGATCCTCCCTTTTCTATAGAGGATGTGTGAACTTAACACCCTGTGACTCATAAATCTAGTACCTAATACTTACACGGGATACTCAATCTTTTTACGTTTCTTGAGAGAAAAATCGTTGATAGCTAGTCGCTTCCTCGCCGGCGGCGGCGGGTCAGGTGCCATACTGAGTGGAGTAATTCACTACCGTCATATCCTACAGAAACACCAGTCTGCCGATGGCCATTTAAGTTGACAGAGTTATATTTAGGTGAGATATTAGTGACTCGGCTAAGGCAGCAATCAGACGCAGATGTCAATACGTGGGATTGGGACAGGCGGATGATCAAAAAGGAGTCCGAGTGTGATAACGCCATCTTGAATATTGACCAGGATTAAACTTTATATTTCAAGAAAGATAAACTAAGTTATGTCATCAAAACCAAAGAGCTTGTCTGCTGCTCTCAGTTTGTCCACTGACTCCCAACTTTGTAGACTTTCAATAGTAAACTGCGCTCAATAGGTACTGTATTTTAGTTTAATTTTGAAGTTGGTTTGCCGATGTGTGAAGGTCGCATGAATTTCCCAAGTTGAGGGTCATCGACCATTAACTTCCTTTGTATGACACATTAGTAGGTACTCATACTTATTTCGTCCTTACTCTTCGATCAAGGTTAATAAATAAGAAACTTAAATATAGAGTTAATAACCAAGTTGTTTTGGTTGCCTTACTTATCTTCCGGTCATATTTTCCGTTATTGAAACGTAATAAATGGAGTAAAAACACGATTTTTCCTTGAACTCAGATTTCACAAGCCTTTTTTAGCACTACAGACATTCATGTTTCTATTTTTCGCTTGTCTTGGCACAAAAGTATGAACGTTGCTCATGCCTTAGTAAAAATATTAGCTATTCAACGTAATAGTAGCGCGGTTGACTGCTCAGAGTGTGCTGGATGTGTAAATAAAGCGTCGATATTTTTTTTTTTACTTATTAGTTTATAAAAAAAATATTGACGCTTTATTTTTATGCAGCTCATTTTATTTCATCTGAAGAAATCCACTGGAGTTGATAAGTACAAGACAGTAGCCTAATTGCGTAATAAACGATCAATTAGGATCTGAATCGTTTTGAAACAGTTTGCTAATCCATTGCTTCATAAGTTCGAAAATAAAATCTGCTCAACAACGTAAATAACGCAATGAATGTTGTTGAACTGTCAAAATAAAACAGATTAGTCGTAATCGTTTACGAAAATGTGTTTCGTAATTAGATAGCTGGTCGATGAAGCGACCCTTGAGGGAGAGAATGCCCAGCAGTGGACGTATTTCGGTTGAAATAGTGATGATGATGATGTTTTTTTTAATAGAAAACTCCTAATTCACACAACTTACAAAAAGGTCTACCTGATGCTTGGCAACATCGGGTTAGCGACAGCTCGGCCCGCGTCAACTCAACCCGAATAATAATACCAGATATTTCACTCCTGATGACAACGGATATAAGAGTACTGAGTACTTTCTTTGTGTAGGCTTATAAATTCAGTATTTCAGGTCACATATAAAGCCTCAAAACTTTCTCTTTAAGATAATGCATATATTTGTTGTACAAAGAGGTTCTTAAAGTACCAGGCTCTCATAGCTCCTCAGGAGTGGAGATAAGATGGGCGCCAATAAATATGTAAGACTTATGATATTAACATACACTATCATCTTCGTTAAAAGCTGTCGCCTAGCGAAGCTTCACGGAGATATGAGTTGTCTTATACATGACACTGGATTTTATTCATGGAAGAAGCCGTAGTATATAACTGATCCTCAAAAAAAAAAACACCTTTTAAGTACACATTTTTTTATTATTGGTGCCTCTTTTTTTCACAGTTGGTCGTAGTAATTAAGTTTGAATACCCCGATCAAACAAAAGATTCCCCAATGGGTTAGGCAGAGGTGTACCTATAGTACACCCACATTTTGCCAGTTATGTTTTTAAGTCCCATATAATAGGGGGCGAGCCTATTGCCATCAACCGGGCACAAATCCAGACCTCGGACTGCTACTGAGCAATTCCAGATGGAAAAATCCAATAATACTTTGCCCGACCTGGGAATCGAACCCAGGACCTCATGCAGTAGGGCTTGACTAGAGCAACGAGGCTGTCGTTTTTAATTTATCGTATATTCATTTATAGAGAGGTCCTTGTTGACGCTTGATGACGCTCTAATAAGGAGTCAGTTGGAGGGAAATGCGGCAGTATGGGCTCCGCATGAGACTAAATATAGTCTCATCTTGGAACGCATACAAAACAAATTCACGAGATACATATTACGGCGGTATGGAGTGTATCCCTTTTACCCCTTGATGTATCCAACCTTGTTTGTGCTGGGCATGGTTGGATACAACAAGTTGGAAACAAGGAGGGATCTAGCACTGGCGTCGTATATGCTTGGAGTGTTCCGGGGTAACATAAATAATCCGGGTGTGCTACAGGGGATAGGCTTGTATGTGCCAGATGGGTACGTGCAGCGCCGACGACGGCCCAACTTGTTCGCGGTGCCGCGCGGTCGAACTAAACTGTTGGACAATGTCCCTCTGACGAAAACAATGCGCACACTAAATTTGGTTGCCGTCAAAATAGATATTTTCTCATGTTCACTGAGCGAGTTCGCAAGGGTAACTTTACACGTGTTATGTTTTTAATTTGTAAATCTATTTAATAGTATTATGTTGTAAATGTGCTTGATAAACTGTTAAGTAACTACACTACCGAATCGGGACACTTAATGGTAGCGTAAGTATGTAATAAAAAAAATAATAAAAAAAATATTGTTTAATAGATGTGTGGTACATTGTGGAAAATAACAGGCCTCAATACAGTTACAGGCCTATAAAAAATAAGCAGTTGATAAATA
Source organism: Agrochola lota (assembly GCA_947364205.1). Lineage (NCBI taxonomy): Eukaryota > Metazoa > Arthropoda > Insecta > Lepidoptera > Noctuidae > Agrochola > Agrochola lota. The sequence continues at coordinate 16,423,493 of OX376221.1, read as the reverse complement.
AATTACTATGTGCAGATTTTATTGATCAAAACATCAACTATTTACTGTGCATGGCATATAACATATTCTTGTTATGTACTTAGGTCGTATCAACTGACAGGCGGTAACCTATGGCCGATCTCAGTCACTAAACATGTATGGAATTTGTAATTTATGTGAGGATTTCCTTTGGATTTTCCTTTATCGCTTGCACGAGCTAACCGGATGCTTAATCAATGTAACATAGGTATAATTCAAAGAACAATTCTACGGGATTTTTTCTTTTATCAGCAAGATAGCCAAGCCAAGCTATTTTTAAGAAAAACAGATTTTCTCACTACCATCCTGCCTTTAAGACGCAGATATATGCCAGTGACCTAGAGTGGTTAGCTTGTTCGTGTTCTGTACTGAGCTCACGCAACGCGTCGTACGTCCAGCCAGTAATAGGACTCACCCATCCAGAAGCGCTGTCCGAACAAGACTCATTATTAATTTATTAAACATAAAACAAAAGGTATTTAAATAAAACACGTCTACAATAACACGTCATCAATAATTAAATTATCTTTAAAATGGTGAAGGTTTCAGAAAAATACGCTTGATAGATTTCGCATGATTCTCCGTTTTTTTTCCGCGTTAGACATAAGTTTACAAACGAATTCCACTATGTAATATAAACATAATCTAAAATATTCATAAATTAAGTTATTAAAAAAATGCTCTAATTTAACATATATTATTTCCAAATCATTAACACTAATCGTTTAGACGTGATCTTCAGTATAAAATCATTAAAAGTCGATTATCGTCGCCTTAGGGGTGATGGCGCGCAGCTCGCCGTCCGATAAGGACCAGGCCCGTGTCGACGGCGCGTTGTGTTCCACGCGCGCCTCAAAGAGATGTCAGCACCAACCGACGGGGTCGAAAGACCAATGCCTGCTGGGGTTGCGGGTTTGTCCGAAAGGGATAACGCGGCCCCGGCACACAGGCAACGGAAGGAACACGGGTGGGTTTTAGTCAGTAAAAGTCTGACACACCCTCTCGCTCTGCCCAGAGCGGGAGAAGTCATTTGATGATTTCCCATCCAAAAAAAAAAAAAAAAAAAAAAAAAAAAAAAAAAAAAAAAAAAAAAAAAAAAAAAAAAAAAAAAAAAGGGGTGATGGCGCTAGCTTACTTCATAGGATTTTTGCAGCCAGTATTCTTCGGTTCTGCGTGGCATGATTTAGCACAACCGGGCAAAATATGTAATCGATTTTTGTTAATCTTTTTTATCGACTGTATCGGCACTTATTATATACCTATAAGGATACTGGCTGCAAAAATACCTATGAAGTAAGCTAGCGCTAATCTGCCCGGGGCACTGTTCGCACGATACTTTACACAAGCAACTTTGATGGTTTCTGGTGGCTAGCACCAAGCGGTCCCATCTAGCACTTAATAAAAGGATTTGCTCAAAGCTGAAACCCAAAATGAAGAAAGGCTAGAAATACCACATGCAAATATTAACTTTAGAACGTGTACAGATAGGGTTGATAATCAATTGTAGTGGTTATTTGAAAGCAACAATGTGACCGGTAGATATAGCGCAATGGTATCTAAATAATAAAACGGATTCTCATGTTAGTGCTAATTTGGAAACCATGTTGGATGATCATATTAGATATTGCTTCTTATGTGTTTAGTAGTCAAAAATTTCCAACATTCAGTAAGTAAGTGTACCTAATGCTGGTAATAATCAATGTTTAAAAAAATAATTCTTGATTCATGATTGGATTGATTGATGAGGAGCTCGTAGCTAAGTAATAACAGCCGCACGGGTCGATCCATCAGGTTAACGTACGCTTGCCGGGGTGGGTCCGCGGATGGGTGACCATCTTTACATAGCGAGACTCCTCCGTGCCTCTGAAAGCATGTTAAGCCGTTGATCCCGGCTGTCATTCGTGGGTCGTTGACAGTCGTTACGGGTCGTCAGAAGCCCGAAAGTCTGACAGCCAGTCTTACCAAGGGGTATTGTGTTACCCAGTAACTGGGTTGTGAAGTTCGATAGGCAGTCGCTCCATGTAAAATACTGGTACTCAGCTGCATCCGGTTAGACTGGAAGCCTACCCCAACATAGTTGCGAAAAAGCTAGGGAGATTGATTGATATTTTATGTTTTTATATAATATTATAAATGCGAAAGTAATTCTGTCTGTTACCTTTTCACGCCCTAATGACTGAAGGGATTTCGATGAAATTTGGCACACTGGATTGGCTGGGATAAAATATACCTACTTTTATTCCAGTAGCACGTTGTCGTAGGACAAACACGCGGGCGAAGCCGCGGCCAAAAACTAGTACCCTTCATACTTACGAATTAGGAATTACTTAAAATCTGTAACTATAGTGCCTTGGTTTAAATCGTTGTTTGTAACAACAAATCGGTAGTCGAACCGCCCACATGCTCCAATGAGCTGCCACAAATGCGTAGACTTGTAACCTGCGTGGGATGGAACGCAGCTGACGCGTACGGATTTGCCTTTTTCTCGGGTCGTTAAGTAAATTATTCGTCTTTCCTTGGCGTTGGTGCCTGCTCGTAAAGTAAGAGCTTTAATGTATGCCTTTAATGGATAAAATAGACAGAAATCACGATACAACCTAAACTAAGATTGTGATAATTATGCTTTTACACGTTCTAACACACGCAGCCCAACGTAGGCAATAAGAGTAGGGGAAGACCTAAGAAACAATGGATGGCCTGTGTGAAAGATGATACCAATGGCTGAAAAGGGGGTAACAGCCGAGATAACGAGTAATAGAGAAATATGGAAAAAAAAGATATGTTGTGCCGTCCTCAAATAAATTGTGATAAGGGCCGGAGAATGATGATTTTGTTCAAATCCAAACTTGCACTTCTGAGCCTTTTCTGCACCTTAGGAGTCCTTGAATCGTTGATTACGTCATTCCCTTTCCAAGACTCCGAATTTTCGTTTTTTAAAGTTGCAAAGTAGTCAGGGCTCTTCAACCTTTTCTTTATTTTTTACATACTTCAACACATTGTTTTGTTTCTGCCCATGGAAAGCAAGTCCAAGAGGAGGGTTTTGTTTAAAAAAATATTGTAAAAAAATGTTTAAGGAAAATAAAAATGTATCGCTTTTCTAGCTAGGATCGATGTGAAATGTCATTTCCCATACTTGGAGCGACCTGGAAAACAATGATTTCACGTGTTTTTTCCTAATGAATTAATTAAAACTTACCAAGACAGACCACTCAAAGCCACGTGCTGGCGTTTTATATGTTAATACTAGTATGTACTTACACAATATTGTATAATGATGATTTTTCGCTTTTTCTTGCATGTGATCATAACGTGTTATAAATAGATATCAGACATCTGATAGAGAACAAAAATAGAATCTCGTCTGTTTTTATTCAATAGAAAAAACGACTGTTTTTTACTAGCGAAGAACACGACCAATAACATGTTTTTTTTCCATCGAAGGTCCTTTTAACGGTTTTGGCGTTCGTTATTCGAATTTTGCTACAGTTCACTATAATTCATAGTAATTATTACAGAATCTTGAAGAACTTGATCAATTTACCATCATAACTTAACTATTCTATCCAGTAGACATTTGAGAGGTATTTCTGTTCTTCTTACATCTGATGATCCTTCATCAGCAACCTCATTGGATCATCACCATTTACAGTTTAATATTGTTTCATTACTTACAACAGTTCTACTATCATCATGTGTCTAGCCTTTTCCCAACCTTGTTGTGGTCGGCTTCCGGTCTACATGGAGTATCTGTCGGTATTTTACATGGAGCGACTGCCTAGCTGAGGTTCCTATTGGGTGAAATCGAATGACGTAAGATCGAATAATACATGCTCGAAAACGTTAACTCGATAGTTCTTGAAATCGATACATTATGAGCGCGACAGTTCACTACCGCGATGCATCAAAATCTCTCATAACTATAAGGTCGAATGATCGGCAGCGCGAAGCCCATTATCTTGAAACATCATTTCTCGAATGACCTCCACAACCCAGTTGCTAGGTAATAATAAAATACCCCTTGGTATGACTGGTTGTGAGACTTTCGGGTTTCTGACGACTCGTAATGAGTGTCAAAGATTCACGAATAACAGCCGGGACCAATAGCTTAACGTGCTTTCTGAGGCACTGAGGGGTCTCGGTATGTAAAGCTGGTCACCCATCCATGGAACAACCGTGGCAAGCGTAGCTTAACCTGATCGATCGACCCATGCGGTTGTTATTACTTATCCAGAATCCTATACCTACTACCAGTTCTACTATAATCAAGAAATATAGTTTCATAGTCTTACAACCTAAATATTTCTGCTATAACACCAAAGAGTATCGTTACAATAGCGCTGCTGACATTTGCGAGAGGTGTCAAGGTGAGGCGATCTTCTTTAGGTCCGTTAAACCGGTCCAGGGGTCCTTCGAGCTCCGAGCTATATGACGTAGTTACGTATAAGTACCTAGTTTTTATAAAGGAGTTAGTTAACACGTGTCTGATCTTAATCTTTTAATAGTGTCGACATGCTGCTTGGTACAATAACCGTGTTTACGATAACTTTGGTATTTGCTTTTAAATCACGATTTACTACGTATCGATCTATAATTCACTTTTGGTAAGAGACTCTAAGATCATAGTCTAATCTAGTCATAACCTAGATGACGATCCAGGTTATGACTATATTACTTTAAAAAACATGCCCGGTTGATGGCAATAGGCTCGCTCCCAATTACATGCATAAAATCAGCCTTTAATGTTGTTGTTGTGTTGTTGTTGTTATGTTGTATGTCACTAAATCGCTACCCTGTATATATCGGAGACATACATGGTGGTTTTTTATGTGAAATTCCTTCAAACGTTTTACTTACCTACTTTTAAACGTTGGATTACAAAATTCTTCTATGCTGATGAGTAAAATTAATATATAAGAACACATATGTGATACAAAAACCCGTTCTTTTATTAACTACTTAGTCATGGAACTTGAATAAACATGTATGAAATGCAAGACTAGTTTTAATTTGCAACTTCTTGGTACTAGTCTATTATAGTAGATAATAAATCAACGATTTAACATACATTGTTTATGTAATTTGTTTGCGATGAACATTGTTATTAGCATTGATTGCAGCTAAGCTATTGTGAGTAGGAGGTAAATATGTGCTGAATGGTTAATGGTTTCTGAAAGGAGGGGGCAGGGGGGGTTATAGATATTTTATAATTATGTAACTGACACTGCAACCGTATTTTTAAAGAAATTGGTCATAGCCCGAAGTGGCCCCTCTTAATACGATTAGTTCCGCATGTAATTTGAATAATATTTGTAATGCACCAAAGGTTGCATATCCCTGTAAAAGGAAAGTTACCAAAGGGTAGAGCATGGCAGGTGTACCTACTTATTACTCGCACTTGACTCTCGATCACTGGCTGACTTACACACAATAAAATACTCCACTCAACTGACCTCCTTACAATGTTTTTAGAATAACGAATATAATTCGACACACGGGAAAATAAGGAACTAAATAAAATGTACTGAATTTGACATATGTTTTTGTTTTTCCTTGGCAAGCAGCGCCACCTAGAAGTTTCAAGTTATAGTGGCCGCTCTCAAAGTCTCCCCTCATGTTTGTTTTTTTTTTCTGGCATACGTTCAAGAATTCACTTTTGTTTAAGACTGGTGATAGAATAGTAATGATCGGCTATTGTTTGTTGTTGTTAATTAGAGAAAGGACAGCACTCGCCAGGACTTTCCTCGGCATTTGTTACTTGAAATCGGTATTATCATCTCAAGTCACTTGAAGTGCACCTGTACCCCTTTCTATATTAAAATTATGCTTGCAGGATGTGAAAGGGATTGTAATTTCGAATTTCAAATTCTTAAAAATAATTGAATTTGGGTTTACCTTGAACTAATTATATTAACTTTCATGCGACACTTTCATCACACATTCACAGCGGCCCTTGACACCCTTCCAGTGTTGCTGCAAGTGCCTACTAAAGAAAGTTTTCAATATAATCACAATTCCGAATTATTACCAGTTTAACCAATATAAAGTCCAAGTTTTACTACTGTATTTAATCCTAAGGTGTTTTAAACAACCTCAACTGTTTTACCTCTTTGCACGTTTCGCGGTTTATTTAGTCTTAGGGCCCAAACGGTTCGAAATTTGAACCCAAACTCGTGACTCAGGGCCCGTCAGACGGGTTCCAGCATGGCGGACACAGATGTAAGGTGAACTACAATAATGTCGGTACTGTAATTGATTGGTCGAGAATTTTAATAGCACGGTCAATCGGATCTTGCGTTTTCAACGAGATCAGCAAAAATGTATATTTTTTTTATGCAGTTTGGGGGTTTTATGATGTTGTTGTTGCTTCTGAGTTAATGTTCGCTTTATACGCAGCATTGATTTTTTTTGTGTTTTGTGAGCACAAAGTCGAAATTTTGTATATTTTTTGTTAACTCGTATTTTTTTTTGGCTAAACTCAGTTTATCTACCATTTTTCTTCAAGTCAAGATTGATTGACTAAATGTTGTGTTCGAGGGATAAATTAGAATATAAGCCGTATATTTCAGCTTTTTTTACTTCATTGTATGTCTAGTTTACCTAATATTGATGAGAACTTAAATATACCGCCGATGAAGCGGTGCTTCCACCCTACATAGCGGGTCTTCACTGATGATATCTTACCTCTTCCTATTGCCCTGGTACTCGCGACTTTAGCGAAGCACCCGTTTTTGCCACTCTGCCCACACACTTGCTTGTGATGGCCCATGTCGAATATAAATTTGGAAACTATTACACAGGTGTGATGCACATAGATAAAAGATCGTGATTTAAAAGTTTGTTATTATGGGTACCTGATGTCGGAATGAAGCTAAAAACTTCTAGGTACATCTCATAATGAATGTCACCAACAGTTACAGATAGAATTATTATGTACGAGTACTAGTTTTATGGTAATCATTGTAACAATTTTTAAATAAATTTTATCTTATCTTATCATTTTATCTATTAACTTTTTTTTTTGTTTTCACTGCATTTCTAGTAGTTACTTGTCCAATATTTTATCCTTAATAATGATTAGTTTCTAGTAGTCTTAAGTTTTCAGCCATCCATGAGTTTTGTTAAATATCAAAAACTTTTTCCTATAATAAACTCTCTTTACCTACACGTTAAAATGCTAATAATTAATTTTAATAGGTAGCTGATCAGTTTTTATGGTGTCGGTTAAACCAATTTTTTACACGGCTTAAATATTATGTAAGCAGGTAGTCTTAAAAGCTGTTAAGAATTTAGCAATAACACGATCATCTTATTTTATTGTAGTCGGTAAAAAACTGTTGATTTTCGTGTTTTTAGCCAATATTGTAGTGTGGCGGCATCTACAACGCCACATGCGAACTACGCATCACCATGACGTCACGCAAAATTCTGCATCGCGCGAGCAGTGTTTATCGCGCGACTACTATACATACAACGTACCGAAATCAATTGTCGGGTAGTAGCCCACCAGACACAACACCCGTAAGGTCGGCCCTTTTCTATACAGCATGAGTGAACTTTACACCCTGTTTCTCATACCTCTATATAGATAAGGTCTTGTCGCCATTGTGGACACTTAATTTGAAATGCCTTAATTTTGTATCATGATTAATGATTTTATGACATAAAGGGCGCTATGACGCTCAGACACTAATAAAACATCCATTGGGACGTTGAAAAAGCAGATAAACAGAACAAGTCTAACTTATGTATAACTAAATACCACATAAGTGCAGAAAGTACGACAGCATTATTTACCTTAGTCCACTTATTATTTACCCAGCACACACATGTGCAAAACTACCAACAAGACTTTAAGTTGTATTCAGTTCAACACAAAATTCTGGCAAGTCTGATTCAACGCCTGATTTCAAAGAACAAACAAGAGATGGCGCTATAAAGATGAGAGAGATAAACATCTGAATGAGTCAGCCTAGCTGTAAGCTTAGTTGATGACGTAGTGATATAGGAACAAGTTTAAGAGACTATAAAACAATAGTTGATAATCAGTTAAAAATAGTCACCAAGTTTTTTTTATGGTGCGTTCGTCACGAATAGCAGCAAACGGCAGCGCGCCAAGCCCTGGATGAGATGCCGCTGGACAATCTCTACAAAATTGAAGTGCCAGTTTTGTAATGTCAAAATAACAGCTTTTTTCTACATGCATATGAAAGTATATACAGTACTAATAACAAAAAAACAAAAAAAAAAATTGTCTGTCTGTTTGTTCCGGCTAATCTCCGAAACGGGTGGACAGATTTTGACGAAACTTTCACTGGCCGATAGCTTATGTTATAAGGAGTAACATAAGCTTTGTTTTAGAAAGATTATTGAGGACCACGCAGGCGAAGCTGCGGACAGCAGCTAGTAATAGGATAAAAAAACCGGCCAAGTGCGTGTCGGACCACGCACAATGAAGGGTTACGTAGTTGGGATGAATTTATCCCAAGAACAAACTTAACATTGTAGTTGAAAAACGTGTTCTCCCATACGGAATGTATGGGAGATCATGTTTTTCAAACTGCAAATTTAAGTTGGTTGATTATTTCTCGTTAACCTGTACAGCCTACTTAGCTCTCATAGTTTTCCTTTTAATTTCGTTATACATATATACTACTGCTGTGAATTTTTTCACAAGTCCGAGTATTCTGTTAGAAGCTTAATATTTCGCAAACGGATCCCTGAATCTAAAAATAGTTTTCACGAACTCACAATATTTTTGAAAGACCTTTCTAACGATACCCCACAACATGGGGTAGATGAGGAAAAAAAAACCATCCCCACTTTACGTGTAGGGGAGGTACCCTAAAAAAAATTCTTGATTTTATTTTACCACTTTGTCGGCATGATTAATATGTATACATATGCCAAATTACAGCTTTCTAGTACTAACCGTCTCTGAGCTAAGCCGCGGACAGACAGACGGACAGACAGATAGACAGACAGACGGACATGGCGAAACTATAAGAGTTCCTTGTTTACTACGGAACCCTAAAAAAGAGGAAACTACAAACGACGAATAATCGAGTTATCTTGAGGTATTATTATGGAAGATTTTATATGTGTTTTGTTTATTATGTCTCTCTCGGTCTCGAAGTAAATTTTTTCATCATTATTTGGACATACGTAGTAACAGCAATATACGAGTAAAATTACACTCTTCAAAGTCGAACCTTAACATAACTGTGAGTAACCAACTCTGTAATGTCCCTGCAACGAAAATCGATATAAATTAATGAATGAATTAAATCACCACCGCTCCCAGCGTGGTTTAACCAGACTCGATAAATTGAATGAACCCTAAGATTTGCACTAGTTCCTGGAGCGTCATGGTGCATAGGGCTACAGAGGCCATTGCATATCAAGGAGTAGACCGGGTGGCGCGGTAATGGTAAGGAAGACGTGCCCTTAGGATATGGAAGGATTTGCGAACCATACCGGACATGCATCCTTGAGTAGGCAATGGACTAGTCGAGAAATATTCTTTTGTGCTTTTTAGGTGATTCTCTTTAATAATCTTTAGAATACATACGTCATTCTGTGTTTTGATTAAATTTTTAATATGTAATGTTTCGTTTTGATATTACGTTAAATATAAATCTTGGTTAGTGACTTACCTGGTGTCAGAGTTTTTATGCTGCCCATGGGCCTCTGACATGGCTTCAGATGCCGTCGAGAAATATCTCTCGGGCTTGCCGGTCTTGTATGTTGTCAAAAATTTTATTTTTGACATATTCAGATACCAAGTTAGTCTTCCAGGTTTAGTGTTGTTGCAATGTTGTTGTCACTGTTGATTAATTTGAGAGATCATTATGATTTAAATAAGATATTTCTGATGAACACATTATTTTCCTTGACATTTTGAACATTTTTGATTGCTTCAATTATAAAAAAAATGTTAATTAGGTTATTAAAACTGCATAGAAATCATAATCAGAAATTAGTCATCAAAATGCATCCTATAAAATGATTGAATTGATTGCATTAAAAAATAACTGCAGTATGAAGCCAAACAGTGATAGCCTACTGGTGTAACTGTTGGTCTGCCAAGTCTCGGTCTATAAGTCTCGAGTTCGAACCAAAGATCCCTGACTTTTAGGATTCATATGCGTATTGAATAATACAACTTGCTTAAAAACCTGCGAAGGAAAACATCGTGAGGAAACCGGCATGCGTGAGAGATATTTCTTGACGGCATGGGAAGCCAAGTCAGAGGCCAGGGGCGGCTTTAAAACTCTGAGACCAGGTTAGTGACTACCCACACAAAAAAGAATGAAGATTAAAAAAAAACTTATTCTGATTCGCTCTTTTATCATTCTAGCTAAATAATTGATCAATTCATAATGTAAGAATTTTAGTAATTTATCTGAGATTTTAACAAAAATACCTTAAATCAAGAATACACTAAAATTATTATATTACTACGAGAAGCAAAAACTTTATACCCCTTTTTACGAAAATTACGCGGACGGAGGAGTATGAAATTTGGCACAGTTAAAGTTTATATGGAGAAGGAGTGCAGAAAGCTAATATTTTTATATAATATACATTAGAAACAAATTAAATTAATAAAAAGAACATTACTCACACTACCATGCGTTTGACACAAGATGGCTACCTTAGAATCATGACATTTAAATGAATTATGATCGAATTTTGACCTCTGGGCGACCACTAGTATAGATACATGCGTGGATATGAAAGACAATGAACACCAAGTGTCCATAACATTGGTCTAAAGCAGAATAATAGAAAAAAGGCCTATCGATTCTCCCTTGTTCAGGAAATAGTAAATTTACACATTACATCACGCAAGTATTCCTCGAAGGTTTAGGCAGAGGTGTACACCCACATTTCATCAGTAATGTTTAAGTCCCATGAGACCTATTACATGTAAAGGTACCATTCCGTACCCGGCCATAGGCGGCAATTGCTGGCGACGTGTCGCCACGTCACGTCGCTGCAGTCACGATTCCGGACCCGTATTCCAGTCGGTAGATAGAAGATAGAAAAACGTGTTATCACTCGAGTGTTGGCGGCACTACTGGTCTGCTGGTCGGGCTACACGTCTCGCTAGCTATAGAAATTCATAGAAATCAGTCGTGTCGCGGCGACACGTCACCTGCAGTTGCCTCCTGCGGGCCGGTACGGAATGGTACCTTAAAAGGGGACGAACCTATTGCCATCAACCGGACACAAATCCAGACTCCAAAAGAAACTCTTCAAAAGGATATTGGTCAGACTATAATAATACACTCTACTACTTACCTACTTATTCTCCAACTTAACTTTTACTAAATCTTCGGCAGAACTTTCTCGACAAACCCATCCTATTATTATGTATATTAGTCGGTTCAGCAGCCCATCGAGCTTCATGTCAAGTGGGCCGCGACCTTTATACCATCGCGGTGGGTATCTGACCTTTACGCCTGGGAACTTTGAGGCATCTCCTGAGAGATAAGTAGTGGATAATGTACATTGCTGGTTTTGTTTTAAGTGGTTGTTAAGAGCGGTGTAAGTGGGCAGCAATGGGTGCAGTGTGAAGAGTTGTAAATTTTGTAAGGGGTTTTGTTAGATTGTCTTGTGTTTAGCGTGACAGTAATGTAGAATCTATGTGTAGTTTTCATTTAAGGTTTTACTTTTATGGGAACACTAGCTGTTACCCGCGACTTCATCTGCTATCCAGGATGAAAGTAGTCTACCCATGTGCCAAATTTCATCCAAATCCGTACATCCGTTTTAGCGTGAAATCGTAAAAAACAAACACACTTGCGTAATAATATTATAATATTAGTTAGGATTAGGATATTTAAAAAATCCGATAAAATCGATAATCTAATTAAAACGACCAGAAAAACCTAGAGGTACCCACTTTTTGTGATCCAAAATATTTATAACACAAAACGATACGAAAATATTATTTTTATCTTAGCATGTAAAACTGGTGCAGTGTGGTGTCATAAATAGAATATTAATTCACTATTTCTAAATGAAGTGTTTGTCTTTAGTTGTTGTAGTGTTGGTCTTGTTTGAATTTTAGTCACAAACCCGTCTTAGTATTGCTAGACCGATCTCATTACATAGTCTTATACCTAACATAACTTTACATATTATTATAATGAATGTACCTATGCTGTATTATAATAATTACCTATGACACTATACCGAGCTTCGTATAGTGCCTGCTTATGAAGCTACGCTAAGCTATGTAAATTACATAAGAAACTTTCATTGGTTTCGGTCGAAACGGTTGGGTTATGGCGCCTGAGAGCGCGTCTCCTTTTTAAGGAAATTTCCCGCCGACTGTTCGACACTTCACGTGACTAGAGGGCTGGCTCGTTCTTTGGCCAAAGAATTAGCATTGCATACGGTTGCCGGGGTTGGTCTGTGGATGGGTGATCATCTTTACATACCGAAACTCCTCCGGGCCTCAGAAAGCACGTTAAAACCCGTTGGTCCCGGCTGTCATTCGTGGATCTTTGACAGTCGGTACGGGTCCTCAGAAACTGGAAAGTCTGCCAATCAGTCTTACCAAGGGGTATCGTATTTACCAGTTACTCGGTTGTGGAGGTCTGATCGGCAGTCACTCCATTTAAATACTGGTATTCAGCTGCATCCGGTTAGACTGGACTGGTGACAATATAGCTGGAAAAAGGCTAGACAGATTGGACTAAGGATTTTACTAACTCCAAGCTGTATGACTAATAATAATCAGTCTGTGTTGTTCCACTGCAGTGCAAAGGCCCTTTCCTTTTTCCACGCTACTCAATCCTGAGCCAATTGGACCAATCCCGCCCATAACTAGTGAAATCATAAACAATGCCAGAGTTTATCAACCTTTGCGAGAGAAACCTCAGCTTGTAAATAGCTCAGTTACCAACAGCGACAACGTCCTTGCTTTCAAAAAATTCTGCACGACTTGCACCTATGAACATGCAATTCTTCTCGGATACTCGTTTATTTTTAATACATCGATGGTTATAACAGTTTGTTGGAAGCACAGGAATGTTTTGGAGCAGCAATAGAAAGCAATCATTCGTTTCAGTCGATAATTTATTGTCGTGAAGGAAGTTAGAGTTCATTTTATGGTCTATTTACATAATTTCTGTCGTTTTGTTTGCTATTTTTGTGATTATAAAATGTATTGAATGTTATGGTTTGACAGTTTATCGAGGATGAAACGCCAGGGTGTACTTAGAGTTTCTTGTTCGTTCTTCTCCATAGAGATCTACGTTTTGGAATAAGCAAGTAGCTTCAACTTTCTAACTCAGGTTTAATTGAAAAAATGCTTTGTGAATTTTAGTTTGAGTGTGGACTTGGCTAAATTCTGGCCAGCACTAAACTGAGGGAATCATCAAACCATTCTTTATCATTTACTTCTTTATTAGGCGTCATCTCAGTGTCTCAGTATCCCTTCCTAGCCACATGATCTTTCAAACAGACGTGCACGAAAAACTCGTCGAATACTTTACCTCCTCCTTTGGAGTCGGCTATAAAGGAGAACATAAAATGACAACAACGTGTAACGGGGTGCCCTATTCGTTACTAGAAACAGAAAAATAGTTTAATTTTTAGGGTTCCGTGCCAAAATGGTAAAAATGCACCCTTATGGTTCGATTCAGTCTGTCTGTCCATCTGTCTGTCACAGCTGGTTATCTCAAGAACTACTAATGCTATCAACTTGAAATTTGGAATAGTTTTAGATGACGTTTTCCCAACTATTTTGCAAATGTGTTTTTTTTGTGCAACAGTGACTGACTGGGTTTTTAAAACTTCAAAGTGGGGCTTCTAGGGCATGTGAAACACCGCTATTTCCACATTCTCAAACAGTTTTGTTTATTTTTTGTTTTTAACTTGATAATGTCGTATTTCATTAACAAAAGAAAAACGTTGATGTGGTTGTTTACGTCTGCGAATGGAATACTTAAATAGGTACCTACGTGTGTTTTGATTTTGGTATGCAGCTACCAGACCAGAACTGATGTGACCTTGTCCTCAGTTGGTATAAATTCTGTGTAAACAATATGAGACTGTTAAATTGTTTAAAGACAGCCCCCTATTTCTTCTATAAGGCTGGTTAAATCAGATCAGAAAGAAATAATACAGTTTGAAAGAAATAAATAATAAAGTTTATTTGGACACAGTTCGTGAAACACAGAATACAAATAACAAAATAAAAAATCATGTTTTAACAACAATAGTGTGTGCCTCACAGATCAGTACATCAGCCTTTTCCCAACTATGTTGGGGTCGACTTCCAGTCTAACCAGATGCAGCTGAGTACCAGTATTTTACATGAAGCGACTGCCTATCTGACCTCCACATCCCAGTAACTCACTGGGTAATACGATACCCCTTTGGTAAGACTGGTTGTCAGACTTACGGGCAAAGATCCACGAATGACAGCCGGTACCAACGGCTTAACGTGGTTTCCGAGACACGGAGGAGTCTCGGTATGTAAAGGTGGTCACCCATCCACGGACTAGCCCCGGCAAGCATAGTTTAACCTGTTGGATCAACCCGTGCGGCTGTTATTACGGATGACTGTGTTAAAAAAGTCAACAAGCCAAATAATCGGAGATAAAATACTGCTAGATCAGCTAGATAGATCCTCTAAGTTCCCTATTGAATTCGTATCCAGGGCAGATTGGATGCAAAGGTAAGTTAAGTACTCATAGTAGATACATAGATATTACTTACCACTTAAACGTTGTATAAAAACCACGAAATATTCACACACCCAACTCATTAAATTGCACACGTTATTAATATTCTTTAAGGACAAAAAAGGCAATCTTTAATTATCATGATACATAAGACACACAATAATTATGTATAAGAATCGAATCCAACCGATACCGCTCATAAAAATGGAAGTACCTGGGTGACCGAGCTCTGCTTTGGTGAAAATAGAGAATGCTCGTTTCCTTGTATAGTATACTTACTAATTCCATGCTGCCATGATAGTAGGTACTTACTAATTCCATACCGCCATGATGACAAATATATATACAGGGTGGCAGGGATATCGACGCGAAACCGGTTGCCATGGATTCAGTACATGATTCTAAACCCTCTTGCGTTGAAAATTATCGTCGGTTATTTAAAAAAAAAACGCGGTCAAAATGTATGGAACAGCTGTTTTTTATTTATTAACCAACGAAACATTTCTACGCAGGTTTGTCCGAAAGGGATATCGCGGCCCCGGTACACGGGCAACGGAAGGAACATGGGTGGGTTTTAGTCAGTAAAAGTCTGACACGCCCTCTCGCTCCGCCCAGAGCGGGAGAAGTCGTTTGATGATTTAAGATACTCAAAAAAAAAAAAAGGTTCAGATCCATGTACTGAATCCATGGTAACAGTTTTCGTATCGCTGTCCCTGCCACCCTGTATACAATGTCGCCCATGGGAATTCCCGCCCGTATTTTTCTGAATACTCGGCAAAAATTATCGAAAATTAACTTTAAAAGGGTGGTCTATCTAAAAATGCGGGCGGACACATGCCAATGGGCGACATTGTTTATAAATATTGCTCATTTAATAGGATTTTATAAGATACCACTATGTGCTGTCTGAGAAAAAAAGACTTTTTGAGATAAAGGAAACATCAAATTGAAAGATATTTTTTTTTAATGAAAATATTTTTACAAAACAAAATCATAGTTTATTTACAAAATAAAACATATTGAAATAAAATAGTAAGTTAATGATTAATTACTTATCATACGGTGACTTACATCTACTAATTCTACTGTAGAAATTCTATCTAAACTTAATATTTCTGTAAAAATAATATTATGCGAAATAACTATAAATAAATATAATTTAAATGCAGGGAACTTAAAAATAAGATTTGAGCAAAATTACACTTGAGGAAAAATTCATTTGACCAAAATTTCATTTGAGCAAATTTATACTTGAACAATGTTACACTATTGAATCCGAACACAAGCCAAATTGAACTATGTTCATCCGTGATTTCAGAACTAAAGAAGGTGTGAACAAACTTACAAACTAATATGACAATAAAACAATCTTGCACTATCCAGCCAACTGACATTCACTTCACAACACAGCATATTATAATAAAAGACTTCCTACGTATCATAACCCTACTGCTGCCTCCAGGTCTACGTGTTGTAGGCCCCCCTGTACCTGTGGTCGAGGCTGCCGTACGTGGGGCGGTAGCGGGGGGTGCGCTGACTCCACGGACTGCGGCGGTTCTTGTAGCTGGAGCACGCTATGAGGCTGTTCATGGCAGGAGGACGGGATTGTTCCACGCTGATGCCGCAGCGACGGCTGGAAGGGGTGGTTAGGTTAGCAGTTGATCGCGATACTTTCATTGGTCTCACATTGTCTTGAATTAAAGTTTCTTTTGAAGCATGGAGTGCACTCTAACTTAAATTTAGAGCTTTAAATAAATGTCGCATTAAGAAGGTTATAGCCGTGATAGTTATATCCCTAGTGATATAGCTATAAACTGTAATATATTTATATGAAAGCGGTTAGTAACTGTCGGAGTGCCCTAATTTTGTTACTACGACCAATTTCGACGTAGCGCTCGCCGCCGCCGTCCGGCCGCTGCCGTGGCACCGCTCATACCGCTCGCTCAGCTCGCGCATAGTTAGTCACAGTTCTAACCTGACCTAATATCTTACTTCGACATAAAAACAGCTTAAAATGCAATTGGCCAAAAAATTTGCACTTCAATAATTCTGCTTCAGAATTTACGTGCCTCTTAAAAACATGCGTCTAAAAAAAGTTTATATTTATAACACTTTTGGCAGAAAAATTATTATGAGAGCTGGTTTTACTTTCTTCCATTTTGAAATGTACGCTTCTCATTTTGACATACCTTCTCGTCCTGTCCTGCTGTAGTCTGTCACCGATGATCATGTTTTCAACTAGTGGGTCATCCACCTGGCACCGGCTCGAAAATCTTTGACATACAATAAATAAATAAAAATATAAATAAATAACCATCACCCGTCGTTTTGCATCCCAAAAGCCTGCCAATGTTGATATTCATTGTCTTACGATGCTGTTTCATATCCTCGATGGGAATATCTTTGAACCAGGCAAGTGATGGTGCCTTACCTTGAGCTTAGTTCGCTTCCACGAAATATCAAGATCGAGAAACAGGAGACATAATGCAATGATTTACAAGATGAAGAGGTTCGCCAAAAGGTAGATGACACACACTGATTTTGAAGACTGAAAGACGTGACGGTTACGCTAGTGAATACCTGTATGTCGTGAAGCCGTGATGATAACGAAATGCATGCATGCTGCCATGATCCAATGACACCATGACCATTCTATCAAATCCTTGAGATGATGTCAAAGAAGATGATGTAATTACCTCTTAGTCCTCGGAGGAGGTAGGAACTTGTCCCCAATAAGAACACTTTCGTCCAGGGTTCCATCGATCTGCAGCAGGTCTCCGGCGGAGACTGAGACGTCCATCTTGGAGGAGCGGTCGCAGGTCCACGTGAACATAAGCATCATCACCATCTGTTTAGGTAACAAGAGTTATAAGATACTGTCTTTGAGTGCTTTCGTGTGCCTTGAAAAAGTAGTGCGACTGAATATGCAATGAACGTCAACTTCAGTCACACATCGAAAACAAAGAGAAGCTAGCTATAAAGATGGCAGTAATCTATTTGTTTCAAATAACTTTGTCTTAATTGGAACACATTGTATTTCCTTAATTTCTTATTTTATAGAGTTATTGCGTAGAGTGAGTGATCAATGATACTATCTGTCGTTATGATTTCCACGTATAGTTAAAACTTACCACAAGAATATGCAGTATGAAGACAAAGAGTGTGGAGCTCCGGAAACCGATGGAGTCGAACAGCAGCCCCGACACGGTGGGGCCGATGAACGCGCCCAGAGCGAACGTGGACGTCCACATGCCTGATACGAGCCCGTAGGTCTCTATGGAGTTCGGGAGACCGCTCGCACTGGAGCAGGGAGGGTTGAATTTATAAATCGCGTTATTGTTGATAGCGTCGTTCATAGTATGACTGCATTTGTACTTTTGTAGACGATACGCGATACACTAGTCAACGTTGAATGTAATTAAATTCAGTTTCAAACAGAGAGAAAATACGTATTATTTTGGCTGGCTATGCAACAAATAACCAGAAAGTAAAATATATTATAGAGTTAACAGAGCAAAAAATAAATAAGTGGGAATTAACTTTTAGTTGTAAAAAAAAATCATATCAGCTCAGCTGCATGTGCCATAATTTCGACAATATTTGAACTTTTTAATTCTTCAATAATCAAGTAGGCAGTAGTGGACAATCAGCACCAAGTAGGTACAGTTTCTTTTTTGCTTTCTACGCAATGAAAGAGATAAGTTATTATACCGAGTGCAACTTTCGGTGAATATTCAGTAAAAAATGTGAATAATTTGTTCCTTGTGGTCGTTATATTTCGATTAGAGGGATTTCATTCGATACTGATTGGTTTTTTGCTTCTTTTGGTCTGGTTTTGAGTCGTTAGGGTGCCAACTGATAACTTTTTGACAATGCCATCTTTTTTTTTCTATATCGGGTCCCTTCATTTTGAGTTCAGATGAAATCCTGTGGCGAAGATCCTTAGGAATTTACCTCTCAAAAGTATCCAGGAGTTTGTACCTCTTAAACTTCGCCATTTAGCCAGTACACAAGGACCAAACAATTAAAAGTTAGTACTATTAAGTAGCTTTCTCGGTCTAAACACTGGTGATACGAAGATAGTACAAGAATGAGTCGGTACTTACATGGCCGTTCCGAGCGCGTCCGAGAAGGATGCGACCAGCTGACTGCCCATACCGAATCCGTGCATCATAAGACCAACTATTACTGCCCACATTTGTCTGCAAACAGATTACAAAGTTTATCATGATCGGAAGGTTTCTGTACTGTCCAGGCCCGCCTGTGGGCGCTTCACCGCCCGCGTGCAAAATTGACAATGCCGGCCCTTCTTTACTCTTTGCTTACCGTACTAGGCTTTTAGAGAGGAATTTGATGTCGATTAAGTTGTTATGGAAATGTATCAAAAAACCCAGACATGTGTATGTTAGACCACGCACAAGGCCGGTTCTTTTTTATACACCCTCTTAGAGATTACCTTACCTATCTACGGGCCAATTTTTCATTATCAGTTTTGACAGATTGTCCAAACAAAAACTGTCAAAATAACAAACTTATTCGTCGGATAAGAGTTAACTGGCGATTGAAAATTCGGCCCTAAGTGGCTCCATGTAATCTGCGTTCAAAATTAATTTGCTAAACATATAAACAAACGCGAGTTTTAGGAAAAACAACTGTAATACCTACACATAAGGTTCAGTTTGCGCTATAACTTCATATTTTTTAAAGACTTTTTCAACAATACTAGTCAGTCTAAAATCAACTTTATTTACACTAGCATAAAGTTGATGTTTGTCTAAGTAGAAAACTCGTGGTTGTTTACATGTTTGGCAAGATAATTGCGCACGCAGTTTAGATCAATAGATGTTGTAGTTAAGACAATAAAAACAAATAGGCGAAAATTATGACAATGTGTTCAATAAGGAGATTTCTATGTTTGCCGCCACCTTGAAAATGCCGCCCTTGTACGGTGCACGTCCTGCACGCCCGTTCCCGGCGGGCCTGGTACTCCCGACTTGTAGATACAATCATATCATAATAGAGCGACTCGTATGATTGCCAAAGTTATTTGGCAGGCGTTCCATATAAACCTATTTTGGGTATCTAAATAGCCAATTTATACCGTTTTGTGTACCTCACTATCGAAGTCAGAGATGTCAGAGTCAACGCGATGTATCCACACATACTGCAGATACAAAGTGAGCTTTATGGCGAGATTTTATAGTTGAATCTTAATATGGATATGGCAATGTAACTAATTTATCTGTCATTGCTTCATTTTTCATTCTTTTTACCTATTGTGGTATAGTGATCTCATTCTAGATGCATCGTCTTCACATATAATTATATAATTAATGTAAACAAAATATTGTAAAAACATTTTAAAAGAGTAGGTAACGGTGGAGTTTCTTGCCCATTCTTCTCCATACGAAAACTACCTTCTGTAAGGGGCGACTAGAATCAATTATTTTTTTTGTAAAATTGATGTTCAAAAGTGCCTTTTATGTGCCTAATTGAAATAAATTGTTTGACTTTGACTTTGAACTAACAATAAAATTAATAATAACCAAATTAAACCAAACTCACGTCTGCATATCAAAGAAGGGCGCAGGCCCGATCAGCAGGAACCCTCCAGCAACGAAAGCGCACCCCACAGCGATGACATACTTGGGGCGCACGGCGGGGTGGTCGCACAGCCAACCCCAGCCTGGGGCCGAGACAGCGTATACGCCGCCGTTGATCACGAACATCAGTCCTAGGACCATGGAGGAGAACTGGAACTGGGGAAGGAAAATGAAGTTTTGATTTAAATAAAATTTGAGAGAAAGTGAGTATTTATATACCAGTAGTATGTATGTTTATATATTTAAGCTTTATGTATTTATTTAACTATATGTTAATTTATTACGTTAACGTGTAGTTTATTCCAATATTTTGGTTTAATACTTCGAATATTCATATTTTTCTCTTTTTGTTCTCACACAATAATGCCTACATTTCTTTCTTATTTCTCCTTTCACAGGTCTGCTGGAAGAAACTTCTTAAGAAATAAGCAGTACCTCAATATGATTATGTGGTATCTGTATCTATTTTACTGTGGGTACATAAATAATAAAATAAAATATTATAAATCCGAATGTTAACATAGGCCGACCTGAGTCCAGTAGTAGTCGTTTTTGGGTTTTACAAATACAGACAGTAGTTGCAGATTTTCTGCTGCAAAACTTATTCTATGACGCCGCCTTTCATGAAAACAAATATATTACAACCGATACCAATTTAAAATAAATAAAATTATATTCCCACAGAAGAGCAGTGGTGGCTCAGTGATAACGGCCGCGACTTACAAGTTGTAGGTCTTAGCCTCCAACCCTGACAGACGCTTTGCTTTGTGTAAATTATATTTCATCACCACTGCTCTCAAAACGTTGAAGGAAAACATCGTGATGAAACCGACATGTCCTAGAACCAGAGATTCGAAGACATGTGATATCTACTAACCCGCACTGGGTTCGTGTGGTGGATTACGGTCCACTCCCTCTCACAGAGAGGAGTCCTGAGTCCAAGAACTAGAAACAGCTGATTATGCTGTATTTCCCACATTATTCCTACGTAATTTTCTTCGGTCCTGGGAAGTTTTTTGACATGAATGAAGAATTATTTTGTAGAAATTTGCAGCCCTGCCTTTCCTCAATTCAACATGGTAGATTGCTTCTACAAGTCTTAGGTAAAATAAATCTAAAAGTAGGTATAATGAATACTAGTATTAACTCACGTACCTAGCCTACTTTTAGCTTTTATCTATTAAGATGTAAGCTATCCACATTAACCCGTTAGTAACATACAGCGATTAAGACCAACACGTCGATAGATCTATGAAAGAGAATTGGAACATGGGCGATGGTTGTCTACTGACCTGATTTAGAAGAATGTTTAAGTAAAATAATGCTAGTACCGACTGTGCATGGCTTCTTATGCCAGATGCTGCTGAATATAAACATTTTAGACGTGGTATATACTTTACTAGCGACTCGCTTCTGCTTCGCACGGTTTTTACGACTTGACAAAACCTCGAGATTTCTTAGACAAACGTAACTTTAATACTAACGTATCTTACACATAAACCTTCCGGAATAAATTCTCTAAACGATGGTGAAAACCTCATCAAAATCGGTTGTGTGGTTTAGAAGAACAACGCGGACATACAGACAAACGCGAAAAGCGACTTTGTTTTGTAATATTTATAGATAGTTTCCTTTCGCTTGAATGTTTTACCTGCTGCTGATGCTTATACTACTACGTTAAAAAAAAAAAAAAAACTATTATATTTAAGCTGTTTAAATAAATATTTTATTGTGTTAGTTAACAAGACTCAATAGTGGTAGTGGAATATAAGAATGAATTAGTATACTTACTTGACGCAGATGTGGTTCGAGTGTCGCCTGTAGAAATCCTATGCTCATACTGGTGACCATGATACTGAGTGCGGACAGCACTACGCCAGGCACCTTCAGTAAAGATATCATCGATGCTGCAAACAAAATAATCAAACAACATACAAAGCGATTACGTCATTACATACTACAGTACTATTAGACTGTTTTATTACTCAGTGAATTAACGACTCTGAAGATTAGTTTTCATATTCATATAGTGAAGACATTAATAAAAAACAAACGAAAAGCCCCTTATAAAAAATGGTCGGCTACAGTCGATTCGACAAATGGTGCTCCCGTGCTGTTCTATTCACTCATTTCGAATTTACACCAAAAAATAATTGATAGCCATAGCAGGCTTATGCTTCTACTCACGTCCACTAGGCTTAAGATCCTCGTCATCATGGTTCTTTGGCAGCACCAGGCAACTCATGACAGCAGCACAGAACAAAGCAAACCCGAGAACAGCGAACGGCAGGGAGTAGCCTCCGAAATCATACAGAGCGCCCCCCAGGGTTGGGCCCACGATCAGACCCAGGCCGAAGAACGTTTCTAAGGATGCCTGCAAGTTTCAAAGGAAGTTATTTGTAAAAAAAAGGTATGAGGTACAAGGTTCTTTTGGCGCGTGGCCGAAATCGGAACTAATGCCGCCGAGCCGCCATCTTGTTTTGTCAATACAATTTCAAAAACGTTTTCCCACCAACGGCACCCTGTCAGCGTCATGCAGGCGCCAAAAGTTTGTTTATCAGTAGTTTTGAGATATTTTTATAGCGCTTCGATGATGTTTGGTGCCTGCAAGAAATACGATAGCATTGTGTGAGGATTGATGTTGCTATGTAGGTAGGTATTTTATAAACATGAAGGTAGACAAGTGATTCTGTTAAAAGTAAGATAGATGCTAGCTCAATTTTTCCTTCATAGAAATCTGAATCTATTAGAAAAATAAACAGAATTACAACCTAAACTTTTGTTCCTAGACTGGACATGGAAAAAATAAAACTAAAAGGTTTCATGTCCCGGTAAAATGCCTAGTTTACGATATCTACTGATACGATTGGACTTCTTAGTTCTTATAGGTACAAAATGGCCATGATTTATACTGTGAACAGGCGACTCAGGGTCAACGGCACGCTATCTCCGCTCCTCGGGATCAATGTTTAGACTCACAATCAGGCGACCCGCGGTTGAACCGAACCGCGTGGCTAATCTCTGCTAATGTAACTTCCAATTGAAATTAATCTGATGTAATGTTAAGACTTATGCTCATCATTTTAGATGAAGAAACCTTATGTCGTTCACTTGGTCGACCCCTCAAGGCATCTAATTCACCTGCTTAAAGGGGTTTTTGAAGTGAAAACTTCTTTAGGCGCGTTGAGCACTTTTTGGGTGAACAAAAAGCGTGAAACTCACGTCATCGTCACCGAACGCTTCCCATGAGCTTTACGAGTATGTATACTGTGTATATATGTACATAGATATATAATTCACAAGTTACTTAGTTTTCGCTTGTATCGGCAGTCCCCCAAGACTGCCCTGCATGTTTTTTTTAATGCTTTATTAGAAAGAACCAGGTACAGCCGCACGGGTCGATCCATCAGGTTAAGCTACGCTTGCCGCGGTTGGTCCGAGGATGGATCCACCATCTTTACATACCGAGACTCCTCCGTGCTTCGGAAACCACGTTAAGCCGTTGGTACCGGCTGTCATTCTCATCTTTGAGTGTCATCAGGGTGACTTGTAATTCAACTTATTACTTTCAGGACCACCTAGAAGTTTCTAGTATGACCCCTTTATAACAATTAGTTAATTACGCACCCCATATAGCAATTGTTGCATAGGAGTCATACTATCACATCCTGGAAGGAGGTAATGTACGTCGAATTACGAGTCACCCTGTAAAAAATGTAATAGTTTCCAATCTCAACTTCAAATTATATGGGGTAGGTACTGTCTTAAAACAAATCAAAGGGTAGGTACCTACTGTCTTAAAACAAGTCAAAGGGTAGTTACCTACTGTCTTAAAACAAGTCAAAATTATTTTGCACAGTAGCTAGAGCTATCTAGGTAGAAAGTATTTTTTTCACTATTTACACCATTTGAAAAAGTGTTGAAAGTAAGGAGCGAAAGTAAATGATTAAATCGTTCAGATTCAACTCTTTTATCCAAAACCAGCCTCCGATTGGAAAAAAAAATAATCACACACATCACAAATGAACTACCTAAATATTATTGGATAAATCTTTTAAAAGGCACAACTTACAAACATAGTAGCCACATTGTTAGGGAACTCCTTGGCGATGATCGCAAAGGAAGCCGTGAGGAAGGCAGCGTTACCCATCGCCTCCACGATGCGGATGATGAAGCTCAGGGTGATGAACGGCACATGGCCTTCAACTTTGTCCAGCATCCTGTAAAAAAATAAAAAATATACTTCTATATAAATTTTCATAATTTTTAAAATATAATAATATCGTTTTGATCGAACAACATTCGAAACCCGACAAAAAAAAGCTGTAATTAAATTGGGAACAGTTAATAATTTTCAATAAAGGTTAATAATGTAACATAATGTAAAATAAAAACAATAATTACTGGCCATTTACGGTAATAAAATTGTGGGATGCCATGAAGTATTTATTCTTAATTTTTTCTTCGAAAAAGTAATGGCTGTCCTTTTTTCACGCATATCAGCCAGTTGAACGAGAATTAAATGAATGAAAAACTTTTTAGTACCTTTTAAAATTTATGTTATCGATGTGCTTTCTTTAAAAAGCTCAAGTAGGTAATTATAGAATTTTCAAAATCGGGCCATTTGTTAATTATTCAAATAAACTATGTAGGTACAAGTAACCTCTTTAGTGTTTACTGATTGCGAAACAAAAACAACTAGGTACTTACTGGCCATTGGCGGGAAAAAACTTGTAATGCCATTAAATATTTTTTTCATTTTTGTTTTCTTCTTGGAAAATTAGTGGCTGTCCTATTTTTCTTACGCATATCAGCCAATTAAATCAAAAATATTCAACTAATGGAAATTAACAATACAGTGAAACCTTTTTAGTATTAAATTAAAGTTATTTTTACAGTGATGTGATGAAAGAAAAACTCACCCGAAGAAGATGGCACACGTGCCTGTCGTGAGTATGCCTCCATTGAACAGAAGTTTTGGGCCTAGCCTATTGAGGTGGGCGCCATAGATCGGACTGACCAAGAACACCACCAGCTCAAACACGCCGAAGACCAGCCCATACTCTGTGGCTGTACAGCCTTTTTTCTCTGCCTGTAATAGAAAAATTTTTGGATGACAGTTGCAGATTTGATTAGAATTCATGGAATTAATAAGTACTAAGTGTATTGTATTTGATTTAAGTGTAAAAAAATCAGACGGTTATCAGTAGTTATCACACAAAGTGTGATGAGATAAAATTACATCCAGTCTTTTAGAAGACGCATTTTTAAAATATCTCATTTATTTTAGTTCACGAGTCCATTAAATTTTTAAACTGCGTATGAAAATGTCTCCAAAACATTCACAATTTCACAGCTAAGTAGTAGTGAAACTAGTGTATTTAGGCAAACTGTCATAAACATAGATAACGCTAGTTTTAAATAATACATTTATGGTCATAGAGTAGATACATGACAGTAAAACATTGAACATCTAATTATGTAGGTATTTATGAAAGATCAAGATCCTAACGATGCAATTTAAATTGATTCGAATTGTAATCACATGACTTTATTAATTAAATCAATTATCTACTGATGATATGATAATATTACGGGTCAGAGAATGGACTTGTTGCAATACGATTATCTTAGTAAACCAGCTGATTGCAATAGTCAAGGGTCAAACTTGTTTCACTCGTCCTTGGACCTGTTCAACTTTTGCTTGAGACGAATAAATAAAAAATAAAAATTGGCCAAGTAAATGTCGGACCACGCACAATGAAGGGTTCCGTAGTTGGGATGAATTTATTCCCAGAACAAACTTAACATTGTAGTTGAAAAACATTAGTCTCTCATACATTCCAACTGCAAATGTAAGTTTGTACGCAAAATATTGAGAGATTTTTGCCGTGTTTTTTTTAAGACCATATACTTCTTATAGGTTTTCCTGAAATCTATATGCATAGAACTATTATTTTAATTGTAAAATAAGCAGTGATATATCCTAGTAGTGTGACCGTCGTTCGAACCCAAGGCACGCACCACCAGACTTTTCGACTTCATGTGCGTATTTTATAATTATCGCTTGCTTCAAAATCGGTGAAGGAAAGCATCGTGAGGAAAGCGGCATGCCTTTCTTTTTTTTTTTTGGGTGGGAAATTATCAAATAACTTCTACCGCTCTCTGGGCGGTTGCCTGAGTGCCGGGGCCGCGATATCTCTTTCGGACAAACTCGCAACCCTGGCAGGCATTGGCCCTTACGGACCCCGTCAGTTGGTGCTGGCATCTCATTGAGGCGCGCGTGGAACACAACGCGGCGTCGACCCGGGCCTGGTCCTTATCGGACGGCGAGCTACCCATTGCTCACCATCCGAAAGCGGCATGACTGAGACGTATTTCTCGATGGCATGTGAAGTCAAGTCAGAGAGCCATGGGCGGTTTTAAAACTCTGACACCAGGTTAGTCACTAACCACACGAAAAGAAGAAGAAGAATTGTGAAATGGGCTAGCTCTTGACCTCGAGCACGACTGGTGGAAAGCGATGGATGAGGTCTATGATGGAATGAGCAAGCCAAAAGATTGGGAGACGTGGAAGGGAACACAGATGCTGGCAGAGAGTTCCAAATTTGGGCCGTGCGCATAATAAATAAATAAGCCAGGCTGTGAAGCCTAAGCCCCATCGCCTCGTCGCATATGAGCCTTTAAGCTCTATGTTCCACCGAGTCAAGTGCAGCAAGCTGGTATGTTTCTGAGCCATCCCTTATGTGACTGCAATACTACTTACAGGAACGGACCTGTATAAACCTGACTTTGTATAAATTTAGAAGCTGTCCAGATTTGAAGTACCGCCTTATTAGGATCAGTCCCGGACCTAGGGGGGGGGCAATCCGGTTCCAATGCCCCGGGCGCCAAATTCAGGGGGCGAAAAATTCAAGCTTTGCAGACGCACCACCCAGCGCACCGGAACTTTGCAATAAATGAGACGCGCAGCACTTAAGTAGTTATAATCTTTATCTGCGGGTGGTCCACTGAGGAAATTAGCATTGGTCGTCAAACTGTGTGAGCGGGGTGAGAGCGGACGCAGTTCAATTCTGCCAGGAACTCGATGATACTCTCTGTGATCAAAATTTTAGGAAAAAATCCTTTGTTTTTGAAGTTTTTCTTTTAATTTTTACCATCGTTTTGGCGTTCTTGTTGGATTGGCGCATTATCGATCGTTAAAATTTGCAGCAAGGTTACACCTAATTCAATTTTTTTTTTAATTCTTAAATCGCAAAAATTTTCGAGCTCGCTCCGCTCGCTCTTGCAATCTAGATTGTTTTATTAGGGTTAAGCTTTCTGCCTAAGTCAATCGAAAATCGGACTGCTCATCAAATTAATTATGGCTCGAAGACTTAAGTTCTAATTCTAATAAGCTATAATCTCACGACTGATTGCCAACCCTATCCTGTCATAGCCTAATTAAAATAAATGTCCGGCAGGCACATGACATAAAAAAAAAATAAGGCTTCATAGAGAAACATAAAAGGTTATAGGATTGGCGGGGGGCGCCAGTCGGCAGTTTTTGCCCCGAATCGAAAAAATTCTAGATCCGGGGCTGATTCTGATCCCAGCACATTAATTTTGTTAATAATTTAGGTACTTGCCAAAACGTACCTACTGACAATGAGCGCTTTTTGAATTATGTGTCCCATCATCAACACCAACTATGTTGGGGTCGGCTTCCAGTGTAACCTGCACCCCAATTGCGTAACACACGATCAATCATAATCTGAATAATTTTGAGGGATATTGCTAATCCATTGCTTCTTATGTTCGAATTTGTCTGCACAACAACGTAAAAAACGCAATGAATGTGGTTGAACTGTCAAAATGAAAAAGATTGTGATTGATCGTGTGTTACGCAATTATGGTGCTGAGGCAGCTGAATACCAGCATTTTACACAGAGTGACTACCTATCTGACCTCCACAAGTCCACAACCCAGTTACTGGGTGGAGGTGGTCAGCAGTAATTATGTGTCCCTGCAGTGTTTTAATAATAATGTTAGTTTTTAGAAGTCAATGAAAATCCCTGTAGCAATATAATCCTAGAGAATTTGCAATAGATACATTTAATTGAATTTGAAATAGATAAAAATATGATATGATAGCCTATAGGATAAAGCTCGCTATTCTTCAACTTACTCGGTATACCTACTGTCGAGGACCTAGAAAAATAGAAAAGGTAGGTTTCGTCTATTATTATTACACAGGCTAACGTGATCTGTTCCATGGAAAAAGTTGTTTCTGAATGAACACTTCCACCACCTGAAAGATTGTCAATGAATGAAAAGTTAGCCTGCAGTACGATCAACGTTTTTTTAAACTATCTGAACTGACCTTCCTCAACATACAATGTAGTCGACATAACAGCTGCTTTATAATCGATTAAGGCGAAAGCATCAGGGTAGACCGCGAAATTCAAAAATTAAATCCCTTTATTTCAATTTGCAAGTCAGTGGCAGCTTGTATGTTGATCAACATATAAATCGCGACCGCAACAAATGTTTTTTAAGCTATACCGAATTATGCTCATTAGGACCTGATGATTCTTATGACCATCATTCGGTATTCGGCATCAAGCTATACATTTCCAGTTTATGCTGATACACTGCGAGCTCAGCTTATACTGGAAATGTATAGCTTGATGTGTAGCCCTGTTTATAACTCTCTTATTTAAAATTAGCCTCAAATGTCATTTCATGTAATAGTAATTCAATAGGGTAATGTGAATACAGAGAGTTGTATTGACGAATTTAATTATTATAATTCTGTGAATACATATTTGTTATGTTTGCGATTTATATTTTGATCAACATACAAGCTGACACTGACCTGCAAATTACAAAGAACGTAGGAAATTTGAATTTCGCGGGCTACCCTGACGCTTTCGCCTTAAGCAATGTAACAACAACGGATGAGCACATTTCATAAGTCTATAAATATTATACATGACACGCCAAATTAATAAACTAGTGCAGCTACAAAAAGCAACCAAGAGATATTAGTTGTAAACTAGATATACATAGTGATCTAATAGAATAGTGTTAGTTCGTTTACATAACTAATATTTAACCTTGAAATGATTATGATATGCCAACCACGGTCATTCAGCTTGAATCGATGTCCTAAATGAATAAATTTATCTCTGAAGTATAGTAAAAAAATAACGAGCAAGCCGCGAGTAGTCGCATATGATGTGTAACATCTAATACCTCACCTTGGCAATAAGCAACATAACACTGTAGTACTTATTGTAATTTTTTATTGAAAAAATTGCATTACTCCTAGTGTTATTAAAATAAAATACAATTTTCATTAAAAATAATTATTCTTCATTACGAATAATTATTTCAAATAATACATGTTTTTTTTTTTCAGGATATAATGTTATGTTACTTATTACCAATGTGAGATGTCAGATGTTACACATCATAGCGACTAAGACACACACGCAAAGCGTAAGACTCACTAGATTTTTCATTTTTGTTGAATATTTAGGGGAGAGCGAGAGGAAGTATGTTACACATCAAAAACCTCTGTGACAGGCGGCCAAACAGTGATCTTAAAAAAAAATCTGATGAGGAAAAGGATGGCCGAACCTTTTAAAGTTGATAAGAGAGTAACAAATAGACCCTACCTACTAAGAGATACTTAGAATCCGAAATACAGGCTTAAGGCTCTTGCTGACAGGCGTGACCTGACTCTGGTGGGGCCATTTCTATGTAATTTTCACGAAGGCACCTACACATTATTTACTCTTACGTCGTAAGGCAGGACCACAGATTGCACCGGTAGGACCGAAGGTCTAACAACAACAGGTCTAATAAGAATAATCACAATATACAATATGTAACTGACCAGTACTTATTTTTAAGTAATAAAAGAAATCCTAACTATAACAATATTATAAATGCGAAAGTGAGTTTGTTTGTTTGCTACGCTTTCACGCTAAAACGGCTGAACGGATTTGGATGAAATTTGGTAAATGAAATTCAAAATTCTTTTATTCATACTAGGCTGAGAATCAGCACTTTTCGAACGCCAAAATTGCATAAGACAGCCCCCAAAGAACGCCCGCCCTTCACCACTTCCTAGTGCTTTAGCTGGGAAGAAGAAGTGGCGCAACAAACTGCCCAGCAGCACAGCTGTCTGTTCAGTTGGAAAAACTTGATTCTACGAGTATACAATAGTACTTATGCAAAAATAATTTTCATTACCACAAATTGCAATACAACTCATAAAATAAAAATATTTTAATGGGTAGATTATGTCAAAAATAAATTGACTTATAGTCAAATAAAATAAACTAGACAATTATATGAGCTCATATACATAGTGTCATTTATGTAGTATTTGATTCTAAAACACTTGTTTGTTGCTTGGGGGGGGGGGGGGGGGTACATTGGAGTAGCTTAATTACTCCCAAGCCTTTTTGTCGTCTAAGTAATCTTTAACTTTATAGAAACTTTTTTGACATAGTTTCTGTTATGATGTAAATTTAGTGAGGATCAGTTCTTTAACATGGCTTGGGAGTTTGTTGTAAAGATGAAAATGGGTAGACCATGACCTGGGTTAGGACATAGGATACTTTTATCCCGATATTGCCACGGAGTCGAGATTTAAGCGGGTAAAACCGCGGGGCGCAGCTAGTAAATAAATAAATGTTAAATCCACTGATTTGGACTCTGTGCTAATGTATGTATCTGTGTGTGTGTGTGTGTGTGTGTGTGTGTGTGTGTGTATGTACAACCCCTATTGGTACTGCATTTACTTGACCCTTTGCTCTACAACTTAAGTCAAACAAAAAAGAATTCACAATTTTGATAAATTCAAAACTTTAAATTCATCATTTCTAAATAGTTGTTATAAACACAAGTTATATAAGATCGTCGTATACCTAGACGTATACTCGAGCGCCTAGCGATTGTATTGTGTCGATAAGAGCCGACTTTTTGCTCGAAGGTTATCACACGGACGGACACAGGCAATACTAACGGAACTATGAGCTGCTGTGATTTGCACGCTCTTCCCTAAGAGAAATGGGTTACTATGTTCAATGCTGTTAATTTGCAAAGCGTTATGGTTATGACGAATCTTCTTCTTCTTTTCGGGGGTTAGTGAGTTACATGACAAATGAAGGTGCTTTTAATACGTCAGGAATTTCTACAAATAGAAAGAATTTCTCCGTGCCTCGGAATGCACGTTAAGCCGTTGATCCCGGCTGTCATTCGTGGATCTTTGACAGTCGTTACGGGTCGTCAGAAGCCCTAAAGTCTGACAACTACTCTTACCAAGGGGTATCGTATTACCCAGTAACTAGGACGTGGAAGTCAGATAGGCAGTCGCTCCATGTAAAATACTGGTATTCAGCTGCATCCGGTTAGACTGGAAACCGACCCCAATACAGTTGGGAAAAGGCTAGGTATACGATGAGCAAGACTTTCTAGAGTTTAAAAGCCAACTAGCGACCCGTTCCTGCTTCGCACGGTTTTATTACGACTTGACAAAAATCGAGATTTCTTAATTATATTATGTAAGTTAATATTAACGTAATAAACCTTCCGGAAAACATTCTTTAAATGATGGTGAAAATCGCATCCAAATCCATTGTGTAGTTTAGAAAAACAATGCGGTCACACAGACAGACACGAAAAGTGTCTTCATTTTATATGTGTAGATATAGATGCGAAAGTTCTATTCCACATTGTAAAATACCATCTTTGAACAGTCTATGGTAACAAAAAGTAACAGTCCGGCCCACGAGAGAATGCGTTTCTGACACCTGTCAGTTGGACAATTTCTAGTTGTAATAAGGACCAAATTCGCACCTATTCATTAGTATGCAACTGACAGGTGTCAAGAACGTATTCTCTCGACGGCCAAACTGTACTTGATAGACTTGTTCTCTGACTCTAAACCCTATTAAAGTTAGACCACTCTACTGACCAATAAGGTCAAAATAACAATATTGGTACAAATCTATCGTATATTTGCATAAAATGTGATAGGTACAAAAGGCGTTACACATCTATCTATCTATCAATATATAAAAAAACTATTGCTGTGCGTTAGTAAGATGAGTAAGAAAATGGCTGCCGATTGTGAAGGAAGATTGTGTTGTGTGCGCGCTGAAGAACATGCCAAATAAAAATAAATAAAAAGGTATTGCAACGATAGTACTTATTAAA
The DNA here is from genome assembly GCA_947364205.1 of Agrochola lota. NCBI lineage: Eukaryota > Metazoa > Arthropoda > Insecta > Lepidoptera > Noctuidae > Agrochola > Agrochola lota. Next base: position 16,390,957 of record OX376221.1, on the reverse strand, counting down.
AAAAAACTACGAGAAGTCACATTCCGCCATGTAGTTATGACAATTGGCATGCAAATATTTAATAGTTAAACATAGTAAGTATGTTACTAAGGGCAGATTTTTCAATAGTCAGATAACCTATAACTGAAGAAAAAAAAAATCTATACAAAAGCTGTCAAACCGCCATATTTATTCCTCAAATAAAAGTGATCTGACGATTGAAAAATTGGTCCTTAGTTAAATAATAACATACAAATATCTGGTTGCAATTAATTCTTCAAACAGAGTCATAGGCCTCGTATCTACATTAATGAATATTAATGGGACACAGTAGAGGCTAGACAGGGCATCGCTACGAGTTCAAATTGGTTAATAATAGTTATGAGCAAATTTATTAGTTTAAAATTATTATGTGCAATGAGCTATTTAGAGCCATTAAGTACTTTCATTGTTTCCTTTTGCATTCAAATCAATTATAGTCATCAATAACTTTAAACATTCTATAATTTAAGCTTTCAATTAGACTACAATATAAGTCACAATTATTTGTTATTGCTGGATAGTTTTTTTTAGTCTGCTTGTCGTAATTCAAATGTAATAAAATCTTTATTGCTGAACACAATACATTCCAAGAGTGAATGCCCAGTTCACTAGATATCCGTGTGTTCTCTTCTGTAGTTAATAATAAAAGTTCTCCAGACCGAATTTCGGCCGTGGCGGTCAATGTCAGCGGCGACTAGCCTTCGGTGCGAGAGACATTACAAACGCTGGTGCACTCTCTCATCCCTCACTCTCAAAGTCCTATGGGATGGCCATCGGACACGACCATACGGCTACGGACACCCCGTCTGAAGGGCAAAAGTTATGCCCCTCAACACATTAACTGCCTGTAACGACTGTTATTTTTAGGCGACTGCCAGAAGGACCAATGCTTGAAAGTGTTCTTAGAGGTAAAAGGGGGGGTCCAAACGCCTCCTGCCGGAGGCTTTACGCGGGGGTCGTGCGGTCCATGGCCCTTTACGGGGCACCGGTGTGGGCGCGTTCATTGAGGCTGCGACCGGCCCGGCGGTTGAACGCGTCCCAAAGGGTCATGGCCATCAGGCTGGTCCGGGGATACCGCACGGTCTCCCGTGAGGCGGCGAGCCTCCTTGCCGGACTACCGCCATGGGATCTGGAGGCGAAAGTCCTCGCGCACATGTGGGAGTTGCGCGAGGAGGCGAAACGCCGGGGTGTAACTCCGCTGCCGCGAGAAATCACGGCACAGCGGACAGAGCTCCGGCGGGATCTCATGGCGGCATGGAGTGTGCGATTGTCGCAACCCAGCGCTGGGCACGCCACAATTGCGGCGATAAGTCCCCTCTTTGAGGAGTGGCTTGAGAGGCGCCATGGCGTCCTCACCTTCCGCTTGACGCAGGTCCTCACCGGACACGGTTGTTTCGGGAGGTTCCTGTTCCGCGTAAGGCGGGAGGAAACGCCCGGGTGTCACCACTGTGTGGATCGCCCGGAGGACACGGTGGAGCATACGGTGGAGGTCTGCCCGGCTTGGGCGGAGCACCGCCGTGTCCTCACGGAGGCGATCGGCGGCGGCGATCTCTCGCGTCCGGCCCTGGTTCAGGCCATGGTTCGGAGCGAGAGTGCATGGGAGGCCGTCACCTCCTTCTGCGAAGCAGTTATGCTCGCGAAGGAGGAGGCGGAGCGCGCGAGGGAGATGCAAGCTGCACGCCCTCGCGGCCCTAGTCGCCGCAGGAGACGCCCCGGGCGTCGGGAGTCCAGAGCCGACTTCCGGCCACCGTAGGCGCGGGCTTGCGGACGGTGAGCAATGGGCAGCTCGCCGTCCGATAAGGACCAGGCCCGTGTCGACGGCGTGTTGTGTTCCACGCGCGCCTCAAAGAGATGTCAGCACCAACCGACGGGGTCGAAAGACCAATGCCTGCTGGGGTTGCGGGTTTGTCCGAAAGGGATAACGCGGCCCCGGCACACAGGCAACGGAAGGAACACGGGTGGGTTTTAGTCAGTAAAAGTCTGACACACCCTCTCGCTCTGCCCAGAGCGGGAGAAGTCATTTGATGATTTCCCACCCTCAAAAAAAAAAAAAAAAAAGAGGTAAAAGGGAGTCTTCATGTTAAAAGAACGGTCAGCTAATGAAAACTGCAGCAAGTGCGACGAATTTAATTCATTGATAAACTGATTACTTACTCATTTAACCGCCTGCCTGACTGATACAATATGTGTCCAAGAAGTGTGTGGTTTTTGCCTCAAAAGACCATCTGAGACACTAATCTGGTTCTCACATGATCTGGTCAAGATAATGTCTGGACTTTAAACGAGAATGTGACCTCTGAGTTTGTTTCGATGTTTCTTCTCAGAGTATTTTGTCGGATAGGAAGCACCGACCTCATCTAGTTTAGAAACATTACTGACTTGTCAAATGTCTAAACGTACATACAAATAAATATAATTTATCACTTGACCTTCAGTGCGACTTCGTCCTCGTGTTATAACATAAAACATTCTATGTCCCTCGGCAAAACCGTAGATTTCTATCCGTGATAGAATTTTTGAAATCGATTTAGTAGTTCCCTTTATATAAACTCACAAATTTTACCTCTTTATATTATCAGTTTAGATTAATAAAGACTTGAAAATATAGATCGAATTAATATTTAACTACGATAATTTTACATAATTTAAGAATCCCTTGTGTCGCTGTCGAAATATTAGAGAGTGAATCGGCCGCACTGTTAATACTGCCAAGGACGAGTAGTGGATACACGCCTTTAAATTATTTTGAAAAAGTTATATAAAATGGTATGAGTGTTTATATTATACCTCGTGTAGGAATTTGTGATTACCAATCGGTTTGAGAACCGTGCAGATTTCGACCAATTATTTATCCTCAATGTAGCTTTTACAGTTTAGGTATATGAACAGTCCAATTTTACAATGACGAGGGTAAATTCAGGCTGAAATCTTATCTAATTACAAATTAGGTAAGCCAATCCTAATGCCGAAACCAATACCATAAATTTTTTTGAAAGAATTTAATTAATTAAGTAGTAAATTTTTCTATTACATTTTTAAAAATATTTTTGCGAAATTATCTAACTAGAAGGTACCTACTACAAATGACATTAGTTTACTTCTGTAAAAATGAATTTGAAATAAGGTGGTTTTCGTTTAAATTTTCTTATAATTTCGAAAGAAAGACAAGTATCAAAAAACTAAATAAAATAATCTTTTGAAGTTTCTATGCGGACTCACGATAACTTTTTTAGTAAACACGACAAAATTACCGATACATTTAAATAAAAAAAACCCACCTCTTGAGGATAAAATGGTGCTTGTAGAGCAACGCAAATAGCGTTGCAGAAGTCAGCTATCGATATGACAACTATCGTCAACCACTGTCTCCGGGTAAAGTCGAAACCCATTGTAACAAAATGATTATCAGTCGTATTTAATTAAAAATAATTTCTCTCTAAAACAAGCACTACAAAATACACTATTATAAAAATAGAAAACTTTTATACTGCAACAACATAATTCTTCATTTTGACAAAAAATATTTTTGTATAATTAATTATAATTAAAATAAAATCACAGCCACTATAATTAAGTCACACATTAAATGAGCTTTTATTTCGAAGGCGGGACCGAGACTAAGTCAAGACATATCGTTTTCTGGATAACAAGTATATTATTACTATATTATAATTACTATTATGTTCTCATTACAAATCAGTGGACGTTAATCATTATTATAGAAACAGAGATACATTGCTTGCTGTTTTTACCCTCTTTTTAACCCCCCTGAAGTAAGTCGTCAATGTAAATCAAATTCCAGAAGAATCTCCCCTACACAAGGTCAGTTTGCGTATCGGGGTAATAAGCGAAGAAGTAATGACCGCACTTACGATAAACGAGACTAAAATATCAGACGCTGATAACATTATTGTCATTAATATTTTTACTGTTAATTAGACTTCTTGTAAACAATCGATTTGATTCTTATTGAGTTAAATTAAGACGTAGCTATACAGCGACTTTTTGGCGTAGCCGATTGTCGTGGACATGAGATGCGGAGTATTGAGGAGCACGACAATAGAAAAGTTGAAGTTTATACGAAAATAAGCAGACCAAAGAAAAGATGCATTGATTGTGGAAGAGATTAAAGCTAGGAAGGTTGTGAACACTGAGAGGATGGTCCATAGATCTATGGAAGTAAAAGACGTACTGCATGGACTCGAAATAGAATAGCAGGGTGATGTATGTTAGCCGCACTAGCCAATTCCCTTTAGTTTTGTGCTTAATTTGTACTTCATGTCAAGTAACGGCTATTTAGATTCAGAGCAACCAAAATTCATGAAACTGAAGGCCTGACAGGGCAGAGTAACAGTAACTTTTACATAAAGCTGAGATGGTAGACTCAGAGATCAATCCTCTAGATATTTCGAGCGATGCCCTAGCGCCCAGCGTATCACGTTCTCGAAAACGATTCTAAAGATTTCGATGAAAGTTGCAATATAGGGGTTTACGGGGCGGAAAATCGATCTAGCTAGGTCTCATATCTGGGAAAATACGTTTTCTCCGTATTTTCACCCGAGTAGAGCTCGACCGCCCAAAGTTTAGAACAAGATGGCTACCTTAGAATAATGAAATGGCATTAGTAAGTACCCTACTATCACGGCAGCATGGAATAACTGAATTAGTAAGTACCTACTACCATGGCAGCATGGAATTAGTTTGTACTATACATGGATTTAGTATGAACTATCCTATACTATTAAATGAGCATTCTCTATTTTCACCAGGTACTATGTATCTATTTGGCCATTTTGGATCTGCAGTGGGATTACTAAGCCCGCAATTCGTCTAGAATTTTCTGTGGGTCCCCGTTTTGGTTCATGTACAGGGGAAAATGGATCTAATCTTTATACACATAATATAAAACCAAGTCGTTTTTCATGTATGTATGTGTGACTGCTCATGCAGTTCTTCTAAGTCGCAACTAAATCCATTGATGCGATTTTCACCCTTATGTAATTAATTTATTTCTGAAGATTAATGCGTATAGGTAATACACGAATATTTTACTGAGATAAAGCACAGAAATCTCGATGTTTTCTCACATCGGCAAGCTTAGCATGACCACAATAGAAACGGGTTTTGTCGACGGAAGAATAGACAAAATGACAGATAAACAATCACTATCTGTCATTTTGTCTGTTCTTCCGTGTACAAAACCCGTAGGAAACCCGTTTCTATGGTTGTCATGCCACACGTGCTGTAGGTAAATTGAACCCATTGATTGAAACAGTAATTTCTTTAATAAAAAAAAATATACGGTAATAAAATTTCCTAAAGAGTAAGAATTTATAGGGGTCCGTTTATTGAGTTAAAAACGTGTCGTAGTAATGATGAGCTGTGTTTAACACAGTCATGTTAAACACAGCTCATCATTAGTACGACAAGTCTGCCTGGCAGACGTGTCGTACTAATGAAAACTAAAAATACTAAACTAACTAACTAACTAACTATAAATACTGGTATTTAGCTTGGAGCGACTGCCTATCTGACCTCCACAACCGGTTACTGGATAATACGATAACCCTTGGTAAGACTGGTTGTTAGATTTTCGGGCTTTTGACGACCCGTAACGACTGTCAAAGATCCACGAATGACAGCCGGGACCAACGCCATAACGTGCTTTCCGAGGCACTGAGGGGTCTTGGTATGTAAAGATGGTCACCCATCTACGGACCAACCACGGCAAGCGTAGCTTAACCTGATGGATCGACCCGTGCGGCTGTTATTACTTAGCCAGGCGTTAACATGTGACTGTATACAATATTGTTATTGGGATCACTATCAGAATCACGTGTGTCGTAAAACATATGTCATCGAATGTTTGTTTTTTTATTGTATAATTATTTGAATACGTTTTATTAATCGAAAGATTTGTAAGGGTGAGTCCAACATAACATGGCGCCAATATAATCAATACATTTCTGGCAACATTTTTCAGATCTGCAGGTAAATGTTCTAACATTTTCTACTCAGTAGCTATCAAAAGACAGTTTAGCAGGCTCTTAAGGCGCCAGTGACCTTGAGTGGTTAGCTTGCGTGTTCTGTACTGAGCTCACACAACGCGTCCCACGTCCAGCCAGTAATAGGACTCGCCCATCAAGGAGCGCTGTCCCAAATTAGACGCATTATTAATTTATTATAAATAAAACAAAAGGTATTTTAATAAAACACGTATACCTACTTAAAGATGAATAATTAAAATGGTGAAGGTTTCAGAAAAATACGCTTGATAAATTATGCGTGATTCTCAGTTTTTTTATTCAAGTTTGACATAACTTTACAAATTAATTTCAATATGTAATATAAACATAATCTAAAATATTCATATATTAAGTTATTAAAAAAATGCTGTTCTTTAACATATATTTTTTCCAAATCATTAACACTACTCGTTTAGACATGATCTTCAGTATAAAATCATTAAATGTCGGTTACAGTAAGCCCAAAGGACATGGATCGCAGGCCCTAATACATACGCAGCAAGCCAAAAGATGGCGTAGCAGGCTTAAGAGTCAGCGTAACCAGCTCAAGAATCAGCGCAGCAGACCCAAAAGTAGATGGCGTGTACCCCACAGGGCAGTAGTTAAGGTTTAGTAAAATGAAGAAAAAGCGAGCATGTCTACGACGTCAGCTTTCGGTGAACTTCGTCTTCGTCTTCGGCGTCACGAGATCGAAACAAGCAACATTGAAACGCGTCTTAACTCATTCCAAGTTAAAACACAATAATTAGTACTTCGCGTGTTGCTGCACGCAAAACGGGAGAGGTCGTGATTATGACCCTCGTGACGTGCCTGTGTCTCGTTTTTAACGACTTTCGAGATAATGAACTAAAATTGTAGGTACTGACATTGATACTGAATTTTATCTACAAAGTTTCCGAAGTTTTTAAGGAAAAATATTGGGGTAGCGAAAAAAGCACGGTTGGAGTACCGTTTTCAATATTTAGCCATCCCCACTAATACTCTTGCCGACTAGATAATGGGCAATCATTACTAGAAAATAAGGGAAACACATCATGTCGCTGAAACTAGTATGATGGATAACCCTTACTGTTTCGGCCCTTGTGTTGTTAAACATAAGTGATTGATCTGCCTGCCCATCTAAGTGCATTTAGATAAAAGTAAATGACTATTAAGGAGAAGCCAGTAACAGACGCAGAAATTGCAACTCGGAAATAAAATAACTTAACACCAACATAATAAGTTCCGAAAAAGGGAAGTTGATCAGGTGCTGCCCAAAACAGCGAGGCTAACACCTGATAGGCTTCGACCTCCATGCCAATTCAGATCCTATAAATAAAATCATGAGATTGACCATCAAGACTCTTGATAAAACATTTCAAAGTCCACGGTATATCCATACAAATAAAGAGATAAGTTATCAACAAACAGTAACTAAACTAACACTACAAAGCCTCTAAAATATTCCTCTGGAAACTTCGTCACGAAAATTCCACTACCTTTTTCCTTAAGTTTTGCACATACTTACCTAAAATTAGGGAGGTAATAATCGCAAGATCGCAAGCATATGCTCATACATTCCTCGAATAAAAACGAAACAATCGGTCATTAAAATTGTGAGCAAATTGTCGATGTTCGTCTATTTGTCTGCACTTTTAGGGCATGACCAACTGTAGGAAGCGAACACTATAAGCCAAGACGTGTCGTCTTTGTTCAAGCACTTACTCACATGACATAACTGTAATTACTCATCAGCTTGCTCGCATACCATAAAGAGCCTCACAATCCTATAATTTTTTCGTCCTGGCGCACAGAGCTAGTAAATAGTTCGCAGGCGGTGGGGAGCCCACTCAGGGATGTCGAAAATCTTGAGCGAATAAAACACATAGCTCCTTGCTTTCACCTCAAACAAAATGAGTCGTGCGCCCGTCGGCCTACCATCGAAGCGCGAGCCTATTGCTAACTAAAACCGCCGAACAACGGACGCGGGCTAATTTAAAAATTCGAACGCCAAAAATCATTTCAATATAAAAAAAATACGAAATCAAATAAAAGAAAAATAAAGTGCTTTTCGAAAATCGAACGTTCAGTGAAAAATGGATTGTTTGAAACATTAAAAAGTTTTAAATTATTTTTTTCTAAACATCATTTTGTTAGTTATTAAAATTCAAATTAATTTTTAACAACAATGAAAATGGCCGACCGTTGTGTTTTGTCGCTGTTAATTTTATGTTTGACTGTTATATGCCACAACGGGGACGCTGCGGAAAACGCGAATGCAGCGAATATACGTAAGTTTTCGTATATTTTATTTTCATTAATAGCTAGTATTAAAACATAATCACTTGTTAATATCCTACCTCCCGATCAGTTACTTCAATTTTAAATTATAAGACATACCTACTAACGATTTTCCGCGACTCTTAATAATTATAAATAATCATGAAAAATATAATTTACAGTAAGTACTCGTTTTGTAATAATAATGCAAATAAATTGTCAACTGTTCTGTGAAATAAAGGATGTTTTTTTTAGAAGCGGAGAACTTTAAATTGAAATAAAACACAGAAAAATGATTTTATAATCAATTAAATTGGCTTTATTTGACAGATAATTTTATGGCATTCATGTTTGAATATGATTTCGGGCATGTGGCCGCCGCGGCTAATCTGGAGGTAAAATTTTCACTCTTCGCAGTAAATCAGGCTGTATTTCGGCAATAATGCGTCGAATGCTGGCATCCTAGTGCTAAATTGTTTCTGGTTTATCGTATACATGCGACTTTACATATCCTCAGGGAAAATAATGTAATGGCGGCAAATTGCACGAACAAGGTGGCCTGTTGACAGTTATTTTAGTGAAATACACGTTGTTCAAATGTTTCTTTCAGTAAATTAGCCAGAAATCATATCCAAACATTAATACCCTAAAATTATCTGTCAAATAATACCAATTTCATGGATATAAAACAAAAACTGTGCTTTATTTCAATTTATCAAGTGCGTGTTGGACCAGGCATAAGGAAGGGTTCCGTAGTTTGGATTAATTTATCCCAAGAACATACTTAACATTGTATTTGAAAAACATGTTCTCTCGAATATAAGTTTCTACGCACAATATTGAGAGATTTACCATTTTATTTTAAGACCATAGACTTTTTATAGTTTTTTCTGTAATCTATGAGTAGAGAACCATTCTCAGTATTTTTTTTTACATTTTAGGCTCAGTATTTTCGGAGATAAGGGGGAATGGCAAATTTTCATGTACTTTCTTAAATATCTTTAAAAGTATTTACTGATTTTTTAATATTTTTTTATTATGATCCCCTCAACAAGCCCATTCATTTGTCTGTCGCATGATACAGTTTGCAAAACGTTTTTTTGTAAATTTCTTGTGTGAAATGCCCCAAAAGTAATAAATAAATGAATTTTGAATATGGGATTCAAAATTTCGTTTATTTATTTCAACTTAATCGGTCCATTAGATTCAGAAAAAATTACTGTGACAGACGGACAGACAGACAGCCAGCCAGCCAGTCAACCAGCCAGCCAGACGGACAGACAGACAGTCAGACAGACATACAGACACACGAGTGATCCTATAAGGTTGTCGTTTTTTCCTCTTGGCTTACGGAATCCTAAAAAAACCCGTTATAGGTATTCTTCTCTTTTCCGAAAACTTCAAATACGTATTATACTAGGTTATTATCTTCTCATAAAATTATATGATTCCCAGATTACTATGACATAGGTAATTACCGTAGACACCGAACCTTAAAAATGAGCAATTTTTTTTCTAAAATCAATATTTACTTAAACTATATACTATACGTATATGCAAAGTAAATTACAAAAATTGTATCAGTACAAACTAAATAAAATGCCTTTTAACACCCTTTATCATCTGTTGACAACCACTGCGTGACATAACACAAATGTCAAAATCAGCCTAGTTTGCGCCGCAGCGTTGTCCGACATTTTATTAACATAAATATTACTACTCTACTACATACAGTAGGTATGCGTAATAATTGCTTGTGTGGTAATCAAACGTTTAATGCTCTCTTGTATACGTATTTGATTGTAGCTGTAAATGCCTTGCCGATTGTTAAGTTAGATGTTAAGAAAAGTTTGAATGGCAACTTTAGTGGCGAAATTTTTATTTAACTATAGGTTACTATGTAACGAAATAAGCGATAATTTAACACGTTTGCTTGCAGTTAGGAAACCTTTTTATGTAGTTATCCATTATAAGATGCTAGTAAAGTTCATGGGCATTGCAATAACACACCCAAGAAAAGTGTTATTGTATTTCTATCTGTGACTCTAAGGACCAAAATAATAACTATCAGATAATATGCCTTTTTGTACGAATGCTAAAAGAAAATGAGCGTTTTATAATTTTTTTAAGAAATTATGTTATACTTTCAAATAAACATAAATAATCAAAATTTCAATGAATTAGAAGTGTTGCATTTTGAATATTAATATTTATTAGTAGAATTAGCATGATACCTATATTCATTAAACACACATAGTCAACATGTCAACCTTAGGTATACTTTTTAGGGTTCCGTACCCAAAGTTTGCCAACGGGACCTTATTACTTAGGCTCCGCTGTCCGTCCGCCCGTCTGTCACAGGGCTGTTTCTTTTGAACCATAATACCGTACTACTATGGCAGCTATAACACAATAACAAAAATAAAATAAAGTTAAAAATGAAAGGGGTTCCCATACAAGAAACGTGTTTTTTTCGGCGTTTTAGGGTGGCCGCCGATTTACGATTATAAGTTGGCCGACTAAATAGCAGAGTATACCAATAGGTATAGTGATATATGCTAGCCCACACATCTTGTCCAACTAAATCTGTATCTGTATTAGTAAGTTACTATAGTTGGCCAACTTACAATAAAATTCTATGTCTGCTCGAGCTCTTATGCTCGATCATAGGCAACTCTTTTCTTTTCTTTTCTACAGTATTAAAAAAATGTAGTGTTCAATATTGTACGGCGGTATGGAACCCTTCGTGTGTGAGTCCGAGTCGCATTGGCTGCTTTTTTTCTTAAGAGGCCTATTACATTTCGACCATGATTTTTGCTTTAAATGGGGCAACTTTGGCGTTCTTATTTTGAGAAACTGAAAGACTTCGACAACTATCACTTATGGTGGAGAATAGTTATTAGTATAGTTTATAGCGGCCTCGCATTTTGCAATTGTTTTGTTATATCTATTTATATAAAGCCAACATTCCGAAGCAATTTTTCATAAAATGCGCGACGGCACTTTTTCGATCCCGTTGATTGAACTACTATCAATATAATATCTCATAAAAAGTGGTTTAGTTCATAGCGGCCTTATAGTTTTGAAATAATAATAGTTTACTTTACAAAAAAATCCCATAAAAAATCATAAACTACTAAAAAAGTTCTTAGAATTAACTGTACATTTCTCCTCACTACATTAATATTAATACGTATAATTTATACCAGAATAAACGTTAGTTCATCGGAAATTAAAATAAAATAATAATAATAAAAAAACAACGTAATTACAACTGCCAAATTGCTACTTTATGCGATGCGTCGGCTACTCGAACTGTCAGAACGCAATTTTGTGATAATCCTAAGAACACAAGACTAAACAGCCGCGCTTGGGCTGTATTCAAATATTGCATGATGAAATGGTGTGGATCAAATATGGTCCGCGTGCCCAAGTGTGTTGAAACAAATATGTTGCAACGAACTTTTCGAAAAATATTGACCTTAAGACGCTGCGCTGGCATTCAATATTAAGCCTAGAATTTTACCATTATACGGTACGAACGCAATTTGGACAGATTTTATTTTATTATTTATAAAGCCTTGTATGTTATTGTTTAAACGGTTTAATGTTTCTGTAATTTGCGTAAGTATCTATGGTTTGATTAAGAAACTCTGTGAATGCATACCTATTTTCGAATCTATAAAAATAAATTATGTATGATTGATATAAAATATATCTATGGTATGTATGGTAGTTTGTTGCGTACGATTAAAGGCTTGTGCAGACCAGCGCGACTTGTCGCGCGACGCGACACCGGTTATTGTTATACTGTGAAGTTTTGTATTGTATTGTTCGTTGCGCATCGCGCGTCAAGTCGCGCTGGTCTGCACAAGCCTTAACTGCGTTGCTGCGCAGTTTAATTAATACGGAGGAAATAAAAAGTACTTCTACAGATCCATCTTGTTAGCATTTTATCAAAACAATCTATAATTTTGTTTCATAACTATGTAGCGAATTAAGTAATTAAATAACACGAATGAATGCAACAAACGAAATTATTTTCATTCAAGAATATTTATTTAAACAAAAAATTGCTTTGTTTATAAACAACAGTGTCATGTATATAGGTATTTTACGGGCCTAAATTCAATTAGCCTATCGCAGTCCACTGCTGGACATAGGCCTCTCCCAGGCTGCGCCACAACACCTTGTCCTCCGCCTTCCGCATCCAGCCTATCCCAGACACCTTTTTAAGGTCGTCTATATACGCGGTCTCCACTCCAGGACTCGCATGAGCCTTATTTACACGGTGCAATTTCAGGATGGATCTCGTGCACTAGGCGGCCACGACGCCGGCCAGTCGTGGCCGTCGAGACTTTTGGAAAATAAAGTGCAGTAAGGATTCATGCCATTCGGAACAAAATGTTTTTAGCTTAATGAATATTAATCGGTCGGAACAATTTCTATGAAAACTTCACGGAAATTGAGTTCTGCCGGTGTCGCGTCGCGCCTGTCCGCGAGAGCTTTTGCACTTTAATAAAAATATAGATAATGCGTTTTGTATCGCAAAATTGGTGCCAGGGTTAAGGCCATAGGCCTTTACAATTAAGTATAGATAACATATGTATTTTTTATCTTGTCAAGCATTATGAGGCCAGATTTCATTTGCAAGAAAGGACCATCAGTTGACACGTGATTTCAGAGCATACGAAGAAAGGACCAAAATTATTTCACTGTTTTCTTATTTTTTTGAGGGTGTAACTCAATACTCAATATATTTATTGCTTCCCACAATGTACGTAGTGTTCAAAATATGTGTTACTAGCTGTTGCCCGCGACTTCGCCTGTGATCCAGGATAAAAAGTAGCCTATGTCCTAACCCAGTTCATGGACTACCCATGGTCCAAATTTAGTTAGTATGAAACTGACAGGTGTCAAGACGGCGGGACTACATCCTCCCTCATATTGCGTCAAAATCATTATTGTGTTTACGCTTTAGGTACAGCATTTCAACTTATTTATCTGTTTTACGATTCCTTTGTAACGTAACCAAGGACTTACAGATACTACTCCAATCACGACAGCAATTTCATAAAATTGTTTAAAATTATCCAAATCATTGTAAATATCGCAGTCAATTCAACTGATGATGCTCGTTCGCCTGTAGTTAACAGTGTGATTTTTCCATCTGTGTCATGGCCACTGTTGGTGTCCGCTGTCGAAACCGACATAGGTGGACAATTAGCAAACATGTTAATACGTCCGTTGGTTATGATAATTTTATGTTTACAGAAAAACCGGTGTTTACCTTCTTTGGGGCGTGAGTAATGAGAAAATTGAAAGGGTTTTTCAAAGTGAAAGTGATTTTGCGGGCAGGAAAATTCTTCTGGAAATGATGAATGTGGACATTCAAACTTTTTGTGATTACTCCAGTGATAAGTTAATCAAAACTGCTTGAATTCTTCCAATGAGCGAAAGTTTATAACTTATTTAAAAACTACAGTCGTGAGACTTTCAAGCATACCTTCTTTAGTAAAAAATACCGTAGCAAAATCATCCAATTAAAATTATCTATGAAACCGATTGTCCGCAAGCTAACCAGATAATCGTTTCCGTTAAACTATATCAAAAGGCCGAGCCTTTAAAATGAAGTAGTCTGAATATTTCACAGTGATATAACGTGATCTCGCGTGACATTTCTTTGTAAGTCACCGTCTTCCTAGTTATCTAATGGTAGTCGTCACGGCCTGGCTACGGTTCTTGTTTCACTACCTTGGTTGCCCAAGGCCTCTTGGGTAACTGTATTCTTATCTTGCACTTTACTAATCTAAGTAAGTTTGTTAATCGGAGTTTTGATTTGAAGATTAACTTTGGTTTTAACTGTAATTGGGTACTTACCTGGTAAGGCCTTTTATAGTCAAGGTTTATGCCATTGGCCTCTTCGGACAATTAACCATAATGATTATTGCTAATCATATTTTTGAAGTCCGTTAAGAGAAGGTTTTGCAAATACCTAACTGTTTTCCACTGTCGGAATAAACGTTCAGCTAAATCAATCTATCTACGGGTAATTCTTCAATTCAGAATTTGTAAATCTTATTAAAGCAGCTTTGGCTCACTTAAAAGTATAATTTACTGTCAGGTGCAATTACCATAGATATTACTTTTAATTACATCTTAATTATAAAAAAAATCTTATAAATTATTGATATTTACGTCATGCTATCAATATAATTCGATATGCCTTCATTTCGCCAGTTATGTTTAGGTTCCATGTAATAGGGGGTGAACCTATTGCATTCAACTGGGTACAAATCCAGACTAGGGGCAGCTTCCTAATGGAAAATCCCAATAACACTTCGGATGAACATTTTTCCAAAAAAATAAAGGAAAATTAAGGATATCCTCCTGAATGTTCTTTGAGACAGATATTCACATACATCCTGCGTCTTGATCTTAATCATTTTGCATATATATCCATACTTTTTACACATGGCTTCCTTCCATACAATCCTTTGTTAACATTGCCAACGTAACTTTCCGTAAGACCCTTTCAGAATACGTAGTAGTTGCAAATTATATCAATAGCTACATATAAGACGGAAGTCTTTGTTAAAGGTTATTTTTGTTATTGATCCAACTTGCTAAGGCAGCAATCAATCTGCCTAGCCTTTTCCCAACTATGTTGGGGTTGGCTACCACTTTAACTGGATGCAGCTAAATATCTGGGGGTGCCCGCAGATATGCAGTTGCATCCGGCTGAACTGCCCGGCAATTCCCTTGCCAAAGCAAAGCAGAACAGAGCAAAAACCAACAAACAAAGGCACTGCCCTACCATACGTTTTTCGAAGTCATTCAAGACATTTTTGACCCCCCCCCTGTAACTTCCTTGTGGATAATGGTAGAAGCCTGAATTTTCAGTGATCAGAACTTCACATGGAGCGACTCTACAGCTTGACTACTGCAAAACAGCATGTCAAAAATTGCATGAATATACAATTTGTCAACGTATTGTATATCTTGCAATTATTTTGGTAGACAACAAGTTAAAGTTTTAAAATTAATGGCACAAGAGTATGAGCTATTCTTATACTAAATGTGTTGTTGCTGCAGTATTATTACGTGCAACTTGCATAGTTATATGCACTTTTATTATCTGGCCATGGATCTTTACGTTGATTTGAGATTAGAAGTATAAATGATTGAAAATGAATCTAAATCTCAGCTCTCGCAGACTGTTTAACAATTTTTTATTGTTTTTCGTTTACATATTTTGTTGAAGTTGGTTGTGGAAGGTTTATTTTTGTACCAAAAATAATATTTAGCTGTTACCAAAAAACTATTTATCAAGCACAACGCAAATTAATATTACATGTGCGTACGTTTAAGGTCAAAGTTACTGTAGACATATCAAAACCTACCTACGTTTTTGTTTTAATCACATTTTCAGGTCGTATCAACTGCGTCGTATAAACAAATTCATGCCTAATTATCATTTAGTTACGTTAATTAATTCATGAATTAGCTGCTTGTTATCTTCATGTTTTAGCCATTTGATAATTAAAACTAAATCGATTGCGATGTATCTGGAACTCTTTTATGCATTGAAGACGGCTAGGTCAGGGTAAAGTCGGGGATCTGACAGGGTCCGTAAGGTCCAATGCCTCCGGGGTTGCGAGTTTGTCCGAAAGGGGTACCGCGGCCCCGGCACACAGGCAACGGAAGGAACACGGGTGGGTTTTAGTCAGTAAAAGTCTGACACGCCCTCCCGCTCCAACCAGAGCGGGAGAAGTTATTTGATAATTTCCCAACCTCAAAAAAAAAGGGTAAACTCAGGGATTCTTGGATCGTGAATGGTCTTCATTTCTATACGAATTCATTCATTCTCTCTGGCCCTTATCAATTAATGTGGGGTCACCGCAACATGGACATGTGACAGAGAGATGACGACTTATTATTCGTCATCATAGTATTCACCCACTTCAATTCTGTACGAGTGTAATATTTAACATGCAGTGAATGTCGTACCCTTAGGTAACCCTTGGGTCATATTAAAAGTAAGACCAGTCAGGCACGTTCTATCCTCATGCCGTCATTTAATGTGGATAAACTATTTATATTATCTTCAAGAAGTTCGACAAAAAAACCTCGAGCTCGTGGCTAAATAATAACAGCCGCACGGGTCGATCCATCAGGTTAAGCTACGCTTGCCGGGGTTGGTCCGTGGATGGGTGACCACCTTTACATACCGAGACTCCTCCTTGCCTCGGAAAGCACGTTAATCCGTTGGTCCCGGCTGTCGTTCGTGGATCTTTGACTGTCGTTACGGGTCGTCAGAAGCCCGAAAGTCTGACAACCAGTCTTACCAAGGGGTATTGTGTTACCCAGTAACTGGGTTGGCAGTCGCTCAATGTAAAATGCTGGTACTCAGCTGCATCCGGTTAGACTGGAAGCCGACCCCAACATAGTTGGGAAAAGGCTAGGCAGATTGATTGAAGTTCGCCAAAAAAAGGTACAGTTGATTAAAAATAAGTTCTATAAAAACCTAAGTGGTTGCAAACGACACTAGTCGATGGCAGCCGTAAACGTGTCAACAGCATCCGCCATCACATCGACGGCTGCAGTTGCCTCTGTCGACGGCAGCCGTCGAGGCGTCTACGGCTGACGCCGACTGTCGAAGGCTGCAGTTGCCTCTGCCGTTGGCAACATGTCGCTCGTGTATATGAGCACTAATATGCCAGAGTTGATCACAATCATTATGCGTGATTAGTCAGAGGTCAATAGCCTACAAGACACGGGTAGAGATAAATGAATTAAAATAACGAAGGAGAGAACGTGGATAAACATTATGTTGATATTTTCAGCTTCAATTATGGAAAAGTTGTATCACTATCAATTACTCGTTTTTTTACGTACCATCGAAGAATTTCATATCTAAGCACTTTGAAAACAAAATCCCGTGAACGCGATGACCACATCTGTTACCGCCCCGGTTCTATGGCGGCCGAGCACTGCAAGCAGAAATAGTCCTTACGGTGCATAGATATGAACTTCTTCGATGGTATATACTTTAAAAGGCGTTGAAAAGAGTTATGGAATAGGTAATTTTTTTTTTCGTCATGAAAATTTTATTGACAGAAGAATATAATTTGGTGTTTGAAATTACGTCACTATTAATCTACTAGTATTGGCATTAATTACGTTGTCACACTATTCTAAAGTAGGTATATTTCTAATGAAGAATGATTATACCATACATTTAAGTAATACCAATAAAGAAGGACATTTATCATTCTTAAAACTTCGTCATGATAATAATATCGTTAGTAGATTTGTAATCATTAGAGTGATTCTAGTAAAAATCCGCAGAACAAAACTCAAAGTAGGTAAACAACAATTTGTGGCTATAGAAGCAAAGCTTTAAGGGAGGATACAATCGAGAAAACAAACACCAGGAAAATTTTGAACACTACAAACAATTAATCAGTCATAGAAGATCTAAAAATAATACAATAGCAAATAATCCGTGCTTCGAACGTACGATCCTTGAGAAATAGACTGACAATGAAAGATCGCTGCGACAGTCCAGCAAACACCTGACTCGCATAATATATCGGTATATTCCCGGCGAAGATAGTCAGGTACAGCCTTGGTTCACCTTTTATGATACATATAACATTTTAATGGGTGCGCTATACGTGGGGAGAATGGACGTAGATTGGGCAATGAAGCTTGATTAGTGAGCTGACTCAGGAGGATTGAGGATGGAAGGTTCAGGGAATTAGGAGTGATTCATTGACTGATGATTATTTTGGAGGTGAAGCTAGTAACCATATGAATAAGCGTTATGATAAACAAAGCGGTGGACAGTCAAATAATAATGAAAACGAGATCGATGTCACATGCGATGTAGATAAGCAACTAGTTGACCATAGCATCGAATCCGATAGGACTGCAAGGTAAACTTACGCAGATATTGATCAGGGGTAGTAGCAACCTTAGAAAAAAATAGGTAGGAACTATATGCGGGTAGAAGGATCAAAGTAGTGAATATTAGTATAAACTAAGTACTGTAATGAAAAAAAATATTTTAGATAGAGAAAAAAAGAATATAAAAAGTCAAAATTAAGAACTCTTTAATTTGTGTTGATATTTAAAAACTGTCTTGCATTGGCCGTGACTTTGCAACAAATAACGCAACGTATCATAATTTGAATTCAATGAATAACTTTAAGCAAATCATGCAAATATTTTTCATTCAATCTTTAAATAACTTGGATTTAAAATTATTGACTCGACAACAGCACTTTCATTTGAATTTGAAAAATGAATGTTGTTTTTGCTTGCAATGACTTCATTGACTTCCCCAACTGTTGCATGCATGATTGTTAAATTACTCATAAGAACTTAAAAACGAGTTACAAAAATCTTAAGCAATTGGACGACAGCGTAATAATACCTGAATCAATGCACAATTTCAACCCAAAAGCGAGTCATCACCACAATATTGTAAATGTTGACGTATTTTCGAAATTCAAAACGTAGGTAACCGGTCAGTTGGTGGCCGGCCTGCGCGCAGCCTTGACATCGGCGTTGCATCACACGTTGCGCCATCCTGTCACAAGTCACCTCACGATCTCCCTGCTTTATGATCAACCTTGGATTTCTGATATGATATAATGGAGTGGGTGGTGTAAATGTTAAGCCTAATACAATTCAAATTTTAGGAGAAAAATCTAGGTAAATCTTTAAGACAATACATTTGCAGAAAAGATTGTAATCGTGATGGTTTCTTTGTGCCTCTGTATTGTTTGGTCAAAGGTCATAAGTGCATTTAGTTCGTGTACATGTTGCATTTGTTTAAACTATCGAGTACTTTCAAATAAGAGTTACACCATTGATGACAAGTCGTTAGTGCATCGTCGGGCTGAAGACACTTCGGTTATTTGTGTGATGGAAATAATATGTGTTGTAGAATGTGAGCTTTTAGTTGAGCATTTTCTACATCATCTGTTCTTACTTGTAATTTCTTTATTGCCTCTTCGTTTCAAAGTTTTATCTGCTTTTATTGATATCGATTTAAGTTTTGGTGAAAGACTTACTATATGAACACCAGCTAAGTCGAAATAGTGTTAGACTTAGCTCACATTTACATCAATTGCAATAAACACTTCAGTTGTGGCGAAAAGCCTTTTATACACTAACCTAGTTAATATTCATTTACCAGTTCTCTAAGAAGCATGCATGCAACCGCAAATTCATTAATCACGTATTCCTTAACCATTGCAGCAGGATATGCAAGCTCAATCATTTAGATGGGTTCCTAGCCTTCATTACACGTAATGACATTACTGCTGCAGTCAGGCTTTTGCGAAACATTTCTGGAAATTTTGTTCTCTTCTCTCGAAACAGTTTCGTCAGCGGGTAGAAAGTGGCACGCGGTTTTAATGTGTTGGAGAGAGGAATGCAATCATTTTATTACACCAGCATTCATGGTTTTGGTAGAATTATCAAATCAGGAGGTGAAAAATAGGTTTAAAGATATTTATTCTCAAAACGACACAAAGTTTCTAAGCTAATAAAAGCAGATACTTGTAAATATGAAGTTCGCCACAATCATCACTGCAAAATACACCCGTCCAATGCATTTCGTTTTTAGGAAAGGATTGCATTTGCGATTAACTATTCGGCTAATATTGAATGAGTGTAATATTTTTATACATGAGGGTATCTATAAAAATATAAGAAAATATTAGATACTGAACTGTCATGGGAACGCTAGACTTGTATCGCGTATCTATTGGGCCCATGCCCAGCACGGAATTCCAAGATGCTGTGTTTAATCCCCCTGATATCGTCAAAATTACCTAAATGTGGGAATTCACCGTGATAAAAATAGGTCATGATAGACTTGTTTGGTCTGATTGTTTGCTATTGGTTTTGGGCATTATGATTATTCCTCTCAAATGTTTGTGCATCCGCATGTTCTTCTCTCCTTTCTCTTAAACATGTTAATTATGTTGAGGCTTAATTAATTAAATTGACGCTTTCCGAAACCCATTTTTTACTCGTGTTTGTATTGTATAACGACTGTATAATTAGGTATACATGTTTTTATCAAGAAACCATAATTGGTTTCTACATAGCCAGTTTCATGCGTTGTAATATGTCCCTTAAATAATCAGCCATTAATGCATTTATGACTGTTGATTCAAAAAAATCCAAGAAAAATGAATTAACATTATAAGTGATTAAACTGCAAAACGGTCCTGGCGTGTAAGATCTGCTTTTTTCCTACAATGATAAAAAAAATAAAGAGTTTTTAAAGCCTCCTTGTTGATCAAATCGACTTACAAAAGCTTTTCCATCTAAAACACTGTAAGAAACATTTCACAAGAACAGAGAGGAACTGTCTTCTATTACATTAGGTACTATTACAGTTGATACCACGTTACGCTGTTACGTGACAGATAGAGTTACGTTACAACACATGCATTTGACCGACAGATGACAGATCAGCTGGTGTGAGGAAAAGTTCGAAAGTGGAACTAAAAAGTTAAAGTACCTTGTAGGGTACTCGTGTCCTAAGTATTACTTTGCAAAAAGATGACTTATAGTGTGTCTTATAGTTGTAGTGATTGTGCTTATATAATATAAACGTTAACAATAGTAGCGCGTACCCAGGGACCAACGTTAAAAGGTGATAGCGGTTTTTAATTGGGAAATACCAAAGTAAAAAATAAACGAAAGCAGTTTTTGTGAAAAAGTTTAATATGCGTGTTGATTAACAATGTTAAAACAGTTTTCACATTCCTGTTGGTCTTGAGTACATATCAATCAGTAATCTTTTTTACCTTTCATACTGAATTGCTAAACTAATCTTGAACTAGTGTACATTACATTACATTATACATTCAAAATATTATGTTTTAAGGCAGGCATTGTTTGTAGATTTAAAAAAAAAACCTCGAGTACAATATAATACAATTTTAAGACAATACATGTTTCAAGCTGTCATTTAATGTCGCTGATAATAACGATGACCGGTCAAAAGTTATAATTGTTTTATAAATAAATAATTTAATGACATTGTTTACTTCCGACTTCTCAAGACTTGAAAGATAATAAAAGGGATTCATCAATATTCGAACATATTTACCTACTTAAAATTTTGGAGCGGAAACATATTCAAAAGAAAGTTCAAGGTAGACTTCAATTCTTCATAAAGACTCCCGTAAAAAAGTTAAATTGAGTTTTGGATAATGATGTCGTTAATAATGTCGGAACAACCAACCGGTTAATAACCACAAATATGGCATTGAACATAAATGCAGAATCTTTTGATTCTACCTGTAATAAGTAGCTTACAACAGTATCCATAAGAACTGTTAACTGTTATCTTTTAGTGGCAGAGATATTATGCATACAGGACCCAAGAAAAACTTTACCATATTTAAAGAACAAGACACGGCAAACTGGAAGATAAACATACAAGAATGAAATGGAAACGAAACTCACGCAATCAAATGATATTATAATCAAAATAACGTCAATCCAGCAAACTAACAAAATAAATCATAATCTAATCAGCACGTTCTACAACCTGACGCAACGGAGAATACACAAAAATCACCCAATTTGATTATGTACATATTCTGAATTCCATCAGAATTTCCATGGGTGTTTCTCATAATATACGCTATTGTACCAAGTGGGTTACCAGGTCGGCAATCAGTTATATAAGACTTATGTAATGGATGACCTTGTGAAACTGCGCTGGCGAAGCGTTCAAGTTCATCTTGGATTTTATTATATTTGTATTAACGTTTGTGTATTTTGTGGTGAATGATTGCTGTTTTATTTGAGTTTCTTTGGTTAGTCAATTGTTTACTGGGCTGAGGAAACAACTTTGTTAAACGTTTGTAAGCTATGTTGTCACTTGTTAAACAATGTTTCTTGTTATATTGGTCCTGTTCTGGTACTTAAGCTTGTTTAAGAGCTTTTGCATTTTGACCAGTGACTTCATCAGTTACCGTATTATTTTCATAAAATACTGATGATGTTCTACTTTTGGCATTTGCTTTGTTCTTAGCAACTGAATCGTAATTTGGTCATCTATCGGCATGTACTTACATAATTTGAAGACTGTTTTGTTTGCTATCCTTACCAACACGTGTCGTATAATTCGAATGCAATTGTATATCTACGCAAATCAGTTCGCTAGGCACCCGTTTATAGATTCAGAAAACATAATTTCCGCGTTGAAACACTCTTCTGTCACGTTGGTATGCCATTGCAGTACCCTGCCAAGAATTCTCTATAATGACTTGATTAAGAATCGTTTACTTCGCTACGCGTTATGATCGTGATGAGAATTAATTACTTCTAAGATTACCATAATTACATATATTATTTTATGTTTCTACATACATTATGCATTACAGTGTAATTATTATGGACTAATGACTTTTGTTGCTTTAACTGTATAATTTAAAATGTAAAGTATATTTTAATCTGACTCTTCGTTTTATGAATTTAGTCTCGCGCTTGATAACAATCTTTATTGTCAATGAGACATTTAAGTAATTGTCTTACAAGATGCTTGTTGCAGCCGTTAAATTACAATAAATATGCCTGTCAAGTTTGCCATCTTCATCATACCTTGTTACTTGGAAATAATACAGTCTACACATGACATGGCTCATGGTGTAACTTTATTTTATAAAGCTATTGTATATTATTGGTTTCTTTCTCTTGAATCGTATCGATAATGTAAAACAAGACATTTTTATACGTTTTATAATTTATTAGTTATATTTTATTTCCAATATTTTTAGGCCTAGTATTTCCAAGTTCGCACGCATATTTCTTTCGACCTGAATATTGGAAACTTCGGTGATCGGTCAACCTCACCTTGTATACTTTACGTAACAGTTACTTTGCTTATATACGCGTTGTTTGTTTGTATGCAAATACTCTGTTTTGAAACGCACATACCTACGATTTGGGTGGCATGCCGTCGAGAGTTATGTATAGTCATTAGACATGCCCTGCACTATGAATGTTGAATTGATGTCTTGAAAATCTGATGAATTGAAATCTATCTTGACTTTATTCAGTTTTGGTTCAGTCACCAGTTGTTCCAGTATGAATTTTATCAAAAATCTGTGCTTGCTGAGTTCAGTGTTAGAATGATTATGATTCTAATCACACATTTTTGTTCATGAATGTTCATCACATTTTTCGAAATCACCATAATTAAACAGTCAATATTCTCTTTCTTTTCAGCGGAATACATCCAGCCATGCAGTCAAAAAGATGCTGAGTTGGACACCTGTATCAAGAACTCCTTCAACCACCTGCGACCGTACCTGTCCAGGGGTATCCCTGAACTGGGGGTCCCTCCTGTGGAGCCCCTCTACATTGACCGGCTGGTCATGGCCAACGATGCCGGTCCCGTCAGGGTCACCGCAGCTTTCAGTAACATTACCGTTATCGGACCTAGTAATTATACCATTACTAAAATCAGGTAAGACTGTCGTTGATTGTCGTTTGGTTGATCACTCTTCCTCTTGTTCAAAATCATTTTAGTTAGATACTTATACAAGGTGAAATTGAATTCATGGGTATCCTCTTTAGGGATCATTGTTCTCATCATTATGAATAAGTTTCACTATGGGCCCATCCCTGAAATCGCGAAAAAAAAATCTGCTGTTCCCTACATTTATGTTCGCATAGCTCGTGATTTTTTGCGATTTCAGGGTTGGTCAGAGCATGACGAGGAGGCCCATAAATTCAATTTCACTTTGTATAGGTAATTCATTCATCTCCCTTGATAAGGCTGAAATGCTGTTCTACTGTTGGCAGCTATGTCAAGATGTTCACCAAAGCATAAATTATTACGCAGATATTTTTCAGGTGTTAGTTTTATTGTTTTACGCTGAGTAAGTATCTTAAGCACCCATTCATAAAACAGTGAGTCTAGCGGTTTTAGAATCTGAAAATTGTAATAAATATGACAGTGAACTAAAAATTGTCACACCATAGTAATTCAATGAGGCTTAGCTTCTCAAATTAGAAACTACTTATACACCAATCTAGATCTCTGGGTCAACTATATGGCGTTATTTCGAAACTATAATTAGAAACATTAATTCTGTGTTAAACTGAAAATCTTAGGACCTAGGAAACGAGGTCAAGTCTGTGTTGTCACTATTGCCAACGGATAAGTACAAAAATTGCCAAAATGTTGTAAGAGACACCTTCATAGCCAAGTCACCAGACGTTGCAATCATTTTCGTAATACATATAGTCATTTCACTTGAAGTTACTAAAAATACAAAATCATAAGCTTATACCGTAAAAAGAACTAAAGCTTAGTGTACAGCGAATATAGAAAGGCACTTAGTGTATACCAAATGATATTGTAGGGTCAGGTCCCAAATAGGTAAGACAAGAAAAAAATACCTAGCACCAACTTATTCTAACTAAGTTGGTACGGCTAGACAGTTTCATTATTTAAGACAAGCCATATTTACCAGTGATGAATGAATGGACAGACCTCAGCAGTAGGTAATATAATACTTATGAAGTAATAGAACGTGCCAAATACTTACTTGAAATGGCAGACGGTAATAAAATAGCACTAACGATCACAAATATACAGATCAGTTGCCAACCTATTGCAAATCTTTCACAGGCTTCTTTTATGACTTGCTAATTTGATATAGTAAGCGGTAAATTCCGAAGCTGTGAATTTGGGCAACCTTTGAAAGGTTCTAGTAGAAATAAAAATATGTTGCATACCAATTTTTTAAGCTAATTCCTATCAGTGCATAATTGCATACAAAACCTCTAGACCCATTTAAACTAGGAATCGACATCTAATTAATTGTTTCTCACAAGAATTTTAAATTACTTTACAGACAAAAAATCAAGTAAGTACTTAAATAGTATAGCAATTTTGACCTCCTCGCAGTTTCGAAATATTCACTATTGCCTTCGATCTCTCAAAACGGTGGGAAGCTTGACATAATGAGAGAATTAGGAGCACAAAACATTTCACAAGCCTTAGGTAGCACTGTGAGATAATTCGACCGTAAAGGCCGAATTTAGTAACGTAAAACTTGAAGGTTTACAAAGGGACAGACGAAATAATTCATTCTAAAACAGACATTTTTGCGGTAATGGTAAAAAAAAAAAACTTAAAACTCATTTCAAATAAACCTATTACAGGCACTTTTGAATTGTCAAGCGGTCGGTCTGTCAGAAATATGAAGCTAGATGCCCATTCCAACGCTTAGTAGGTTCCTATGGAGAAAAACGGGCAAGAAACTCCACGGATACTCTTTTATAGGAATAATAGGAATGTATAATAGGAAGTTCATCTTAGTAGCACAATGTGAAAGCCGCAAATGATCTTCGAGGTAGTTTAATGACATTTATGCTTACAATCAGGAGTGGTGCTGAAATGGCGATAATAACAAACAAAGAGAAAGCAAAAGAAATATTTTTACGATATTGCAAGTAAACAAATTAATCATTTCAAACTGGAAGATAGAGATTGAACTTCTAAAAGTAAACAAAAAACAAACCCTTATTTCTAACTAATAAAATTAGTATACTGATCCGATCTCATTTATGTATCCAGGTCTGATTTGAAGAAGCTGCGTATTGATATGGGGCTGGTCCTACCTCGCATTGAGATCACAGGAAGATACGAGGTTTCTGGACAAGTGCTGTTGTTCCCTGTCAGGTCACAGGGAGACTTCTGGGCATCATTCGGTAAGTCATACATTACTAATAGATATAGCTTATAAAGAAGACATAGGTGTAGATGAATATAATGCGCTTAGATTTGTCGAAAAGAGGTGGATCAGAGACAAAGAAATATTAAGCTGCATGAATTAAACCAATAAGCTGCAAAGACAAGGTCTGCAAGGATAAGGCTGAATTTAACTTTGCACGCGAAAAAACAATACCTACATACATTGGCCAAAAATAAACACAGGGTCACATTTTCAATTTCCGGATGGGATAATATTTATATGCCTTGCTTATTAATATTTGTACTGAATAAGTATATTTGTACGAGTAGTGGCTTCGATGGCAATGATAATAATTGTAGTTTGAGACTGAAGTACATTGTGGAGGTCACTTTTGTGTACGGGATCAAATTCTTATGTTGACATATATTCTTGGGTTTTCTGGCTACTTTACGTCTTTTCCGGGTGACCACTGAAAATCTGAAAATCAGCGCTGTGCTGTGGGTCCCCCATAGTACAGACTCATCCTGCCTTAGCGGAAGCCTTCTTGTCACAGTCATGACGTGCAGCTGCCGACTATTTCTGTTTTATGCTGGGCATTTCATATGAACTTAGATCTATTTGGTTTTCTGATTACTCTTGTCTTTATGCACGTGTTTCTGTGACAAATATTTTTTTTTTTCTTTCTTTCTTTATTGATAACCCGATATTTATCTATATTTATATGATATTTATGAATTACCACGTGATGAAAAATTGTTAGATTTTAAATTATCTCATTTAGGGCTGATTATTCAATAGTTACATTTCTATGGGCCTGTGTCGCCTGAAATAAATGGTATTATTATTATTATTATATTATTTCTTTTATCTGAATATGGCGATTTGACATACTTTCCACACAAAAACTGTCCAGTCGCAATATTTTATCTTTAGTTAAAAGTGAAGACTATTGAAAAATGAGCCATTTTATGTATAGAGTTCTTGAATGCCATATAATATGTTTTCTCCTGCACATTCAAGGTGACGTGGTGGCTATCGCGAAGATCTTCGGCAAAGAGACTACCCGGGATGACGTCAAGTACATGTTGGCTGACAGAATGGTGGTGGATTTCAAACTGAGGACCTCGCGGTTCAAGGTTAAGGACACTGTGAACCATGGAAGCGTTATTGGTGAGTTGGAACTTCCTCTATGTCTATATGATTATAATGCAATGCTTTGTTGCCTGAATCTATTCTACGCCTAATATATAAAATAAAAAAATATGTGTGAAATGCTGTTCGTTAAATTTGGTTAAATTTGCCCGTAATATTGGAAAATTCGGGAAAAACTGATAGTAATTTTTTACTTTGCATTGAAATCTTGACCAGGTACCGAAAACCTTAATAAAATACGCTACACGTATCGAAGAATTTTGGTTACTTCTACGACTACGGTAACCGCTATCTGAGTAACCAAGATGAAGAAAAATGTTGCCTCTATTTAGGTTACCTTTTAAATACGGGTTACACACACCCAGGCGATGCGCGCCCTATAACTAATGCCGACGGCACGTGTAAATAAGATAGAGGTAACTTTTATTTCGATAACCGATATTTTAATACTGGTTGTATATAATTTAATGTAACCTTTAAAAATACTTGTAAAAAATATAAATGTTGTAACCGAAAAAAATACACCCTGATTTTGACAGGACAACGTTTGACGAGTCAGCTAGTCTTAAATATTTTGTAATCATCCTATTACCAAATCATAGATATTTTTTTAACTAAACTTAAGAAGTCTGATTAATTGTATTTGTCAACAACAATAATGGGTACCTATATGTGCTGTACGCTTGTCTAAAAGTAGCTTGAAAGCGGTTTGTAGATTTAAAAAAATTACAAGACCCTAGCCGAATCGTGGTAACGTTACCATAGCGAGTGCTAATTCGATGCCAACGCCATCTAGTTACGTCATGTACAAATTTGGCCAAAAACTATTTATTGTTGACCTGATGAGCGGCTATTGATCATGCATGATCATTAACAAAAAGAATCTTGTTCACCCTAAATTGTGATCAAGATTTGCCATAGTCCATTCCAAAAATGTCAACGGGCTTCATTAGATTTATCATTTGTAGTCAAATAATAAAGTCCTCCGTTCTCCCCAAATTCCAGGTGAAGCGATGAACCAGTTCTTAAACAACAATGCAGCTGAGATCATCGAGGAGATGAGGCCAGCTGCTTCCGCGTCCATCGCGAAGCATTTC
The DNA here is from genome assembly GCA_947364205.1 of Agrochola lota. NCBI lineage: Eukaryota > Metazoa > Arthropoda > Insecta > Lepidoptera > Noctuidae > Agrochola > Agrochola lota. The sequence continues at coordinate 16,362,652 of OX376221.1, read as the reverse complement.
CAGGCGTTCGTCAACACCGCCTTCTCTAAGATTCCTATCGACGTGTGGCTCACGCCTTAGACCTGTGAGTGACCTTATGAACAGTTAGTTTACATTTAGTTCGGTTTTATTTACTGTTGTGAGTGTTTCTATAATTATATGCACCGATTAGTAGACTTTATTTCGACTATGTTGTATTTCGTTTGAATGGATAATAAGTACAAATATGAAATATTGAAGTGGAATTGTTGAAACCCGAAGTCGTACCATTTTTATGATATGCTCAATGTGTTGATGTCATTTTATTCAACGATTTTTCAGAATCAACAACCTTATTTGATTTTTCGATGTTAGGTCTAAATGCGTTGATGTCTTTTCATGCAACAGTTTTTGTGATTCTTGATTCATAGATATTTAGATATTGTTTTAGTCAACCACCGCGTTTTTCTTTTATATTTGCACTGTTTTAAGATCTCAAAATCAATTCTTATTTTTTTAATTCAAGCAAAAATTTTTTTTTTTCATTTGTGCTGTGCTCGCAAACAGCTTCAGACAATTTACTCGATATCAATATACTATGTACATTCGAAGTGATAAAATTATGACCTTTATTGAACTTTCGATAAATTCTTAGAGTCCTTTTTAAAGGGATCGTGTATTCAAACTCGGGCAGTATAATGCCAGTCCTAAATACCGATTAATATTATGTATCTCTGTTTACAATGGCCTAATTTTGTCTTAAATTGAATAATCAGTTACTGCTTTCTTTATATTTGTTTCATACAAATGAAGCAATGGACGCCAAAGTTAGGCCATTGTGCACAGGGGTAGTTAGCCATGCATAGGGCATAAGTAAGCATTATTTATTTAAGTTACTAAGTGATCACCCGATACTATAGACGTACTTAACTTTGTACTTAAGACACTAGGTTTAATTATTTGTAATAACGATTGTGATGACTAAAATGTACTTAGTTGTAAAAATATATTATTATTTACAACTTTATTTTGTTTTGATTACGTGACATTATACATTCAATGAAAATCCCTGAAGAAAGAAAATATCTACCAGAACAGTCGGTCGATTCTGTAAAAATATTAACGTGAAGCTTAGGTGAAGTGAGCGTGAAGTGAGCTGTCACTGCCACAGAATCGACCGGCAGGATGCTAGGGATTAACACTATTGACAGCTCACTTCACCTAAGTTTCACGGTGATATTTTTACAGAATCGAACGGCAGTAGTTATACAAAGAAGATAATATACTCGTATAATGGAAAAACAATGACGCAAACATTTTTCATAACTTTTGAGAATTATGTTTTTAATTAAATTATAACTAAAACAAAAAAAAACGTAATTTTTCTATAATTTATTCATAAATTAAATAAATAACAGTCCTTACATTTGATTTAAAACCCTGGAAGTATGACCATACAACAAATTAAATGTTAACTTACGCCTGGACCTTAAAACTTGTCTTAAAGTTACAGGAATCCTCATTATTTTTTTACAAATTTTCTAAACAGCTTCACTATTTAGACAGAATATCATCAGCGTTAAGGGTAGAGAACGCATGGTCTGCGAGGGGCTTCAGGAAATCCTTCAGAGCTTCCTCCATGGGCGCCTGCAACTCTTCAATCAGCTTCTGCCAGTTCTCGTTCAGGAACTGGTTCATTGTGTTACCTGGAAGTAAAATAAATGTATAAGAACGGTTATAGTTTTAAGTAGATCGTGATTTATTGGCCATGTGGATGGCGAAGTAGCCTGCAGGGTTTTTGGCAATTAATATTTTCGAAGAAGATTTGCCTTCTGTACAGCAGATTTGCCAGCAGGATGGTAATTTTGCCTAGCAACTTTATTTTTGTTTTTATTTATTTACTAGCTTTTGCCCGCGACTTCACCCATGCGCCTATAACCTTCGTCAAAAATCCAATGCAAAAAGATTTTTTTAAATCCAACTGGTAGTTCCGGAGATTACTCCCTACATACAAACTTACAAACAAACAAATGTTACCTCTTTATAAGATAATTATATTATATTAATTAATTAATATATTAATATGTACAATAATAATTGTTAATTATAGTATAAATTGAGGACCTCTAACAAAAGATAAATCACAACTTAATTTATAAAAAAAAAATGTTTTGTCTGGAACACTTCTTCAATCACAGGAGGCCACAGTATGCATTATCCAGTATTCTAATAGACTAAAATATGGCGTTGATAGTAAGAAAAACGTAAGTGGTAAACATCTGAGGTGAATATTTCCTTTCTACATGAGTAATGTGTGGTAACAAAACATAGTTAAATAAAAATAAAATAGTAACACATGAAGAAATTCTATCTCATTTCACATTACCACATTGTTAATTCCTTTAAGAGCATTACTTCCTAACTAGCTGCTTATATAATGCTCATAATAATTCTTAACAAACGCGATGCAATCTCTGTATACACGTGTTTTATGTAAGTATCTATATATTATTAATATTTATTACAATAAGAACGGGTCTCATGGTTAAGCAACGCGTGTGTCATTCCGAGAAAAGGCGCAGTATCTATTCGTAGGTGTTGTAAAAGGTAAATGAAACTGCCTGTCTACAGCAGTGGAGGGATGCTCATCCAATCCTATTATAGTCTTATTACATCTTAGTGAATGAGAATTCAACGATTGCAAAATAATGTGGTTGTAAGTAGGATTGTAAGGCTTCATTTGAAGAAGATTGTAAGGGCAACAAGATACTGAGATCACCTAACTATCCAAAATGCATGGTGTTTTTCAGAAAATGCAGTTAAACTATCTTTTATCATGGCATGGGACGTGAAGGTCCATATGAATACTATAGTGAAATTTACAGGCTGTCTCACTGAGAGGAGGCCTGAGTCCCAGCAATGGGAACGTTGTAGACTGATTTTGCTAGTAGTAACAATGGTACCTTAGATAATCATTGTATTTTCCACAAGTGATAGGTAGAGATATACGAGTACCTCAGCGAAATAGGGGTGTAATATTCATAGAACACTTCTATTTCCATGTAATTATTAAGGACTAAAGATAGTATACATACTCAAATCACCATCACCACCGAACAGGTTCTCTAGCTTCATGGAGGCGTACCCCACGTGGAAGGACACGTCCAGCTCCTCACACTTGAGAGAGTCCACCTCGTTGTGGCGCGGCTGACGGCCCAGCACTATGGTCACTGTCGCGTCAATATCACCTGGAGGAAGGAAAAAGGTTAATAACCAATGATTTTACAAGAAAAAAGAGGTTGATTACACGCACTCCGCATGTGGCACTTTTAGCAAAGTTTACCACGTCTTGTCTCTTTTTCACTCCCGATAATTACATCATGCTGTCCTACTTCCACGTGTGACATTGTGCCGTTTTCAAAGATCAAATGTTGGGTAGGATCTACCTCTATTCTATTCTCTTTTCACTTTTCATAGAATGTTAGAAATAAGAAAGTTAAATGTCAGTCGTTAAAGTGCTCGAATTGAGATGGAATGTGTATGACATTCTGTACTGAAGAAACGCAATGATAATGTAGACCAACCCCAAGACGCAAATCACTGTAGACGTCGTGAATATCCATAATACTGAACCCACCCATTTATCTAGTATTATATAAACACAATGATAATGCCCCTTTTTTTGTCACGATGGACCCGCATTCATTTAATTGTAATTACCATATTTAGCGGAAAACTGTCCCGCTCCATCGATAGGCAGCATCAGCAGCTTTCCTTCCAGCCGGTAGTTACCCTTCATCCTCAACTCAGGAATATATAGCCTCGCCACCACTCGGTGCTGCTGGGAATCCACACTGAAAAAAGATGACACACATAGTTATCAACTTCGCACCCCTAGCATGAAAGACACCGTCGCGTATCTCGACTGTCGGCATCAGTGTCGAGGTTACTCTTTCTATCCCATATTTTTTCAGTTGCGCAATATATTTACATGGTGATGTTACCATTGTTATGTAAATATATTGCGAACTAATCGTCAAGGAAATTTCTAGCCAGAAACGTAACGTTCCAAATGGTTCTTCTAGAGATACAATAGCCCACCTGTCCGCTATTTTACGCAACAAAATCTCTACAAAATATCATTCGTGTCATGAAATTGCAAACAAAAAGAGGAAAAGTCTATCGTAACAAATTCTATCCTACGAAGTTGGCAGAGCCAAAAATGCTTGTTTCTGCAAACTTTTGGAATTAGCACGCTAGAAGCACAGGGAAAAGTCACACAAGATTCAAGTTTCAAGAAAGTTATTCTGTGTTCAGAAATACAGGTAGCCAAAAGATACTCACTCAACATCTTTGACGCGCATAGACGAGGGTCCCCTGACGGTGACGTCAGAGTAGCTGGACCGGATGGAGATGGGCCCCGTGGACTGCTGGACGGACAACGCTGGTACCACCATGGGCTCGCATGGTGGCACGCCGTATTCTGGCACTCCTGTCATAAAAATTAAGAAGGATTAGATCATAAGGGACCATTTCACCGGTCACAAATAATGTAAGTACGGAGAATAAATCGGGATCATAGCCGATATACTCGTATTATGATGAAAGCGATTTGATAGAAGGAACGTTAGAAGCTGAGGTGACGAATGAACGTACATAGGTAACTTGTATGTCACTTGTTTTTAGAATGCATCCAAAAAAATAGTTTTGTTTTAGGAATATCTAAAAAATAACATCAAAGGCAGTAACGATTTTGCTGACCAAACAGCCGAAATAATAACAACATGAGACCACATTACGTATATTTTAGACAATCATCGTTTCAGAAATATGCAAATTGTATACTTAGAATTATAAGGCACGCACCTCTGACTTTTCGAATTCATGTGCGAATTGTATAATTATCACTTACTTCTAAAACGGTGAAGGAAAACATCTAGAGGAAAACGGCATGCCTGAGGGATATTTCTCGACACATGAGAAACCAAGTCAAGAGGCCCATGGGCGGCTTTAAAACTCTTAAACCAGCTTAGTCACTAACCACACGAAAAGAAGAAGAAGACTTAGAATTATGATTAGTCGTCTGTAACTACAGGTTTGAATTTATGTTCATAGTAATAATATTGACGCAAAATATTGATAAAGCTTGCGTAAAACATTCGCAATCCTCCTACCTGTTGCTAGTTGTGGTATGTAGGCGTTCAGGGCATCTCGGAGACACCTGCCCAGTGCTTTCTCTTCTCTGGGACATATGAAGCCACCGACTGAAACAAAATAACAATATGCAATTTTATTTATTTTCTATCTAAAAACCGGCCATGTGCGTGTCGGACCACGCACAATGAAGGGTTCCGTAGGTGGGATGAATAAAATTTATCCCAAGAACAAACTTACTTACTAACTAACTGACATTCCAACTGCAAATTTAAGTTTGTACGCACAATATTGAGTGATTTACCATGTTATATTAAGACCATAGACTTCTTATAGGTTTTCCTGTAATCTATAAGCATATACGTAGAACTATTCTCTGCATTTTTTCAAAATTTTAGGATCATAAGTTTCGGAGATAAGGGGGGCGGTAAATTTTGGTAAAATTGGGGTAAATTTAATGGTAAATTTTCATCAATTTTCTTTAATATCTTTAAAAGCATTTATTTTAAAATGATTAAAAAAAATGTATTTAAGATCCTCGCAATAATTCCTTTCATTTGATATGTCACACGGTACAGATCGCAACTTATTTTTTTTTTCTTATTTGCACCCGAAAAGTGACCCCCATATTCAAAATTCATTTATTCACGTTACACAATCGTGTTTGAGTCACAGAAATACATATGTGTACCAAATTTCAACTTAATCGGTCAATTAGATTCGGAGCAAATTGGCTGTGACAGACGGACAGACAGACAGACACACGAGTGATCCTATAAGGGTTCCGTTTTTTCCTTTTGAGGTACGGAACTCTAAAAAGATCTAGCAGTTTTAGTAATGTGAAAACGAGAGGTTTTCTAAGTCAGTCTAGAATTCTAGAACATGTTATGTTATTAATGTTTAGAAATCAACTACTTAATTTGGCAGCTTATAACCGACTGGTCATGTCCTTTTTACAAGCTTTTTAATAGCTTGCTTCGTCCTATGTGTTTTTTTAGGAACTCTAGCTTACGTATAGTTGGTTAACATTAGAGACAGACACAGCATCAATATTTTAGAGATAATTATGATATTTGGTACTTACAATTAATAAAGGTCTTATCGAACCCCGCAGCGAAATGAACCACAGACAAACACCACAACACAGACCACATCTTCGTCCTATTAACTGACTAGTACAAGAATAGTTCTGTAGTTCTAATTTAAATATTAAAAGAAACGTGATGATAACACATCAACATTATTTTTATCGTCATCTGGTGGATAGATAATGCGTGATCATTTACGAAATCTTTCATCAATCATCATGCATCGCCTTTGATTAGACTTATGAGAAATTGGGTTAGGCAATACTTTTTCTTATCGACCGCGGCTCTTAAACGTCCTCTACAGATTCAGATTCAGATTCAGATTCAGATTCAGATTCTTTATTTAACATAACATAGGTAGTTACAAACAGGTGTTACATTGTCTACTGAACATGAGCCTAGTTACGAGGTGATTCCAGAATCAAGTGTATCTATATCTTCTTGAAGTTATGAACTTTTGAGACATCCTTGGAAAAGGGATGGCTCATTCACTTACCTTCCTACCTTCTATATATTTTCGGGGACAACACGGTAGGCCTCCAAGGTGTGGTCCCCAAAAATAAATTATATCTTTTCTTCCAATTGCTGCTGTGGTAGTCCTTTGTTTTCCGGGGGGCAACAGCCAAAGCGAGGCATATAGAAAACTCCTAAGCTCCTAAAGAAAGACAGAGCGAGAAGGAGGAATAGTTTGTTTAGTAGCTATTTTGAGTGTTTGTAATGTTTAACTCATAAAGATTGAGTAAAGTGGGACATATGGCGCCTTACTCAAAGAGTTTGTTTAGCGAAATTATAATATTCTGGACTGTATACAATGTGTTACAAAAATCCTATCCGATCCGACAAGAGCATATTTATACTGCAATAACATTACCAAAAAGTAATAAAAAAACTTATTATTATTGAAAATAAAAAGCTATTGCTATTTAAAATTCACGTTTTTAGTTGACCAAAATTATCCCAATTTCATTAAAAATTTGTAAATTGCCGGCGCCCCATGTAAAACTCCCCATTGAAAAAAAGCGCCAATTTCTATCAGAGAAAAAAAAAAAATCTCTGAAAATTACCACCTTATCTGCGTTCGCATTTCATTTGCCAAACATGTAAACAAACACGAGTTATAGGAAAAACGACAATAATGCCTAGACATAAGGTTTAGTTTGCGCTACAACTTCATATTTTTTATGACTTTTTCAACAGTACTAGTCGGTCTAAAGTCAACTTTATTTACACTTTCATAAAGTTGACGTTTGTCTAAGTGGAAAACTCATTTTGTTTACATGTTTGGCAAATAAATTGCGAGCGCAGTATAAATAGACTCAGTATGATTCGTAATAGCACCCTCACGATCGGACAAGTTTTTGTTGTTATGTAGTCGTTGTATGTGTAGTCTTTAGTTCAATGATGGAAACTAGAGATAACATTAAAACATTTCTAGCCTAATTAAATAATTCGCGATAAAAAGTAACAAAGCAAACAAAAGCGAAACGATGTGACAGTGCATTTTAGCATCGTCATGATAGGTCTTCGACCTAAAAAACATCTATCCTTGCCACCGAAACTACAACCATTTATCCGTAAACATAGAGTTGATATTTACTCAGCAGGTTGCCATTTAAATGTTGTAAATCCGTGTGATGTAATTGGTCGTAGGCCTGACCGCGTGGCCCAGTCGGCACACTGGCACACTTAAGGCAAATTACACAATAACCTTTTTGTTGAACAAACTTTGTTAAAAAGGTAGTATAGCATCGAGATGATCATAAATAGTTTTTATCATGATTGTAATTGGATTAAGAGGCCTATTACATTTCGACGGTGATTTTTGCGTAAAATCCGCAACTTTGGCGTTCTTATTCTGAGAAACTGAAATACTTCGACAACTATGACTATTTGAGTGGTGGAGAATAGTTATTAGTATAATTTATAGCGGCCTCGCTTTTCGCAATTTTTTCTTATCTATTTATGTATAGCCAAAACACCGAAGTAAGTTTTTCATAAAATGCGCGACGGTAGTTTTTCGAGCTCGTGGATTGAACTACTGTACATAGCAAATGAAGTGCAAAATTTACAATAACATGTCTTAAATAGTGGTTTAGTTCAAAATGGCCTTAGAATTTAATTTCGAAATATGTATGAAATACCTAAAAAAAAAACCTATAGAATTAACTGTAAATTTCTCCTTATTATATTAATATTTTTATGTAAAATTTATACCAGAATAAACTTTGATTCATAAGAAATTAAAATAGCATAGTAAAAAAAAACTTAAATAAATAACTCAAAATAAACATAATTACAACTGCCACATTGCTACTTATTGCGACGCGTCGGCTACTCGAATTGTCAAAACGCAATTTTGTGGTAGGCCTCTTATCCACTCTCATTAATACTATTATTTTATCACGTGACTAGGTTATGCTGTCGTCTGACGTGCGAAAGATAATTTAAATTAATAGGGTTGATGACAAATTTTTTTTTAGTCCGTCATGGAGATTATAAAAAAATATTGGACACGTATTTTTTCTTTTTTTACGTAATCTAAAGATTACGGCGATACATTGAGTTAAAATGTACCATAACGTCACAAGTATGTAGATTTTATACTTAGTTGTGACGTAGCGACCCCCACTCCCCCAACTTAAAATGCGTTTTCCCTGAGTATTTTTTTTATTAATATGATAAAGCAAAAAATACGTGTCTAATATTTTTTTATTATCTGACTGACGGACTAATTAGAATTTCTTTTTTTTTTACCCAGGCATCATCCCTATTTATTAGGAGTCGGCGCAACATTTCCTTTTCTTCCACACTTCTCTATTAGTCATTATTTTGTTAGTTTTCTCTTTCTAACCAAATCTCTTTCACACAGTCCATCCATCGTTTCGTTCCGGAACTTCTGAAATAATGGTGGAGATTTCTAAAGCGACCTTTTGCTTTGCAAATTGGAACTTTGTTTTATTCTAAAAACCAATTAAATCTCAGATCCGATGTGTTGTTAAATCTCTTAATAACTTGCTTCCAGAAATCTGAAATTTTTAATAGCAGATTTACCTACTGAAAAAGACTGGAACATTATAGAAAGCGGTGAAGAATTTATGACAGAAAACCTATCATAGTAAAATGACCAAAATACTACTTACATTCACGAAACTGCATCCGGTCTTTCTCAAGAAAATAAAACAATGCAAAACACGAAATACGATAGTTTACTAAATATTTATTAGAACGTGAAGACACGTGGAGGTATCCATCTATATTATTAGCTGTTATAGCAACCATTACTTATGTAATATACCTTCCTATATGTGCAACAAAAGGCTGTGTATAAGTACAACTCTTATAACTATCACAACACGAAATAAATTAAAATAATAAGTTACTATATAACATTGTCAATAACATAACTTAAAGTTAAATTATTAGGATAATAAATGTAACTCAAGTACTACTAAAAGTACACTAAAAGTTGTCTTGTTTAGAAGACCACATTGAAAGAGCATCTCATCTATATATCAAGTTATACATAGTGACGAGAGATATTACAGTTGCAAAAAACTTGCTAATACATTTTGTTAAACTTTGTTAACTGAACAGTCCAAAAGACAATAATAAATAATCACAACAAGCTATGGAGTCTTCCGTATTCGATTCCAAACTCAATAATTGTACAAAGTTTCTAGTGTCAATTTTAATCCTAACTCCATTGACTACGTCAATCATATAAATTATCTGATCAGTAATAAACATTGCAATTGAAATTCCTTTCATAACCATCCAACGGTTCAGGGTCTGAGGGTCTTTAGTTCGGAAATACCATGTCTTGTGGTATGTGCTTGAGGAACTTGTTGGCTATGTCCTCGAGGACCATGCCGAGAGCTGTTTCCACAGCCGGCTGGACTTCCTTTGCGATGTCCGTAGAGTGCATGTGGGAGATGTGGTTTGTTATCATTTCTGGAATAAAAATACATTTATTAGTGCTCCTAATATTGACCTCTCCAAAAAAGCTGATAATACTTCTACACTTAATTGGTGAGTACAAAAGCTACTTATTTTTTCAACCTATGGATCTTTGTTATTATCATAAATCAAACGTCGAAGCCACCTATTTCAAACTCGATCATCATATGGCCAGATGTATTTTTATAGGCTCATCTTTTGCTATTTCTCCTACCGATTTTATCCTACATCTGGGTTAACTGGCTCTTACCACAATTTTTCGTAAATATAACTTAGGCCAACCAGGCTCATTATGATAATTAAATTTAATGCTAAAGCACAAGTAACTGACCCATTTCACCAGTAGTGGAATGTGCTTCCATGAGGCTCGCTTTCAGTGGTCCAGTGCATCGCAGATGTACAGTCGCATCACGGATCACCATCCTCTTATGCACTCTAGCTCCTAACGCTTCCAGTGCCGCCGTACATTGAGCTGTGGAAGAATAGCCATAAAATGTCGTGAAATCATTTTCGAATTTTTTATTAGTAAGCAACTTGGATAACTGACCTGCCTAACGCTAGGAAGCGACTTTTTAATTTAAGATAGATAAAAATATATCCAGGTCGAAAATAGACTGGGTTGATTAGCATCAAAGTCCAAATCCATAATTATTGCGATTAAAAAACAGTCCTTGACCACGACCACATTACACAGATTTGGATGTGGTGACATATGAAAAAGTGTTACAATGGTACAACTATTGACGTAATGGAAGATACTCGTATACGTATATAACATTTAACACAACAAACCGGTTCCAACATAATTAGTCATCATAAGTAGAGAGGACAACACAAAGCACTTAAGTATAAGAAAGACTGTTTGCCATCAGCACTTACTGAAGTTGGCGGCCATCTTGCCGGTCGACTCAACGGGCAGCATCTGGAAGTCTCCGAGCACCACATAGTCTCCTGACATCATCAGGTGTGGCAGACTGATGTTAGCTGTCACCTTTAAATCCTCAGGGTATACGCTGCAATGAATGAAAATTGTTAGGGATGCTGAGATTCTAGGAAAGATGATATGAAGACGGACTAGTTCGGTTAAAATTTTAAAAGGCCTAAAGATTGCTGGCTTTTTTCTAATCAATTTGTATGATATAAAGAGATGATTGCGAAAGTAAACTTACTAAGTTACTTACGCAAAAACATATTTTAGAACTACTTTTACTATGCCTGTACTGAATGAGCTAGCAACGACTCCCTTGTTAGATACTTGTAGATTGATGAATCAAGACTATCGAAGGTGGCGCAAATCTCATTCTATTTTTCGTGATCTTGGAGCTACATACAGAAGTAGACTCTTCCAACTAAATCTATGTGACATGATATCGAGAATGTAAGAATAAATCGGAAACTCATTAGAAAGACTTCTAATGGGAAAGATCAAAAGAACTCCTCGACATTGTTAACTTTAGCTTAGCCGGTAACCATTTTCTGATCAATGTGCTGTTAAATATAGTTCTCACACAAGTAGATATGCAACTTAAGTGGCAGTGGTCATGGCAAATTGCTCCAGAACCAATGACCTTGTGAAGGCCGCAGGAATCCACTGGGTGCGAGAAGCACAGAACCAGTCGAAATGGCGGTGCTTGGGGAAGGCGTGTGTTCAGCAATGAACGTATTTCGGCTGAAATGATGATGATGAAGTAGATACTAAGATACTTACTCCAACTTATTAAAGGTATAATTCGTAAGTCCTTCAAGTGCGACGTCAGACAGCCAGGCGTCATACTTGAAGCTGTTCTTCGGCATGTTGTGCTGCCGCAGCCTGATGCTGGGGATCTTCAGCGGCTCAAGCGGCTGGATGTTCAGGGAAGGTACTCCTTGAGCCAGGAGGTGCCTCGCTTGTTCAGCGATGCGCTGGATACAGTCCGCTACGTTTGGGTCCGTGTAGTGGCATATTGATTTGGCTGGAATGAGTTGTAGGATTAACATATCAAATAAAATTTGTCGTAATCTTTGTTTCGTAATTCAATTATTTTAACCGACTCCTATATTTTCACGTGTAAGTAAAACATTATCGTAAGAATATGGTATCATGGTATGGTATAGCACTCGTACCATAATTACTAAACTACTTTTTGAATTGGAACCAATTTTTATAAGGCGCCTGATTTATTTCCGTTTCTTAGCATCTTCTTCTGTATTTAAAGTTTATGTATCTGGTTGTTTATATCTGAGTCCCCAATTACAGAGAAAGTTAGAATTCGAATTAATTCATAGATAATCAGTTAATCAGTCAAAAGAAGCTATCACTTACTTATATCCGAGCTACTATTTTTATTATGATAATCATCATAAACCGTCCCATTCCTGCTGATACCTCTTCCAAACACACAATTCACGTTAATAACTACCAAAATTAACTTGAAAAAATCCATATTGACACCTTACTTGTTCACAATTCTACTTCATCTAAGAGATTGAATGGAGAGGTGTCCCTTATAATAGCTCCGATGGTAATACTAGTTACCTTATGTGGAATAAAACCTCGAAAAAGGTCGTGAGGGCTACATTGCAAATATCTTCTAGTTATAAAAACATTTCAAATATGTATGTGCATATGTAGTAGAATTAATAATGATTAAGTGGATGAAGTTGGATGGGTCGGGCAGTTCTTGACTGAGTTTAGTAGACTTAATTTTAACACCAGCGCATACAAGTAGTAGGTACCTAGGTTTTTTTTTTGTGGTTGGGAAATTATCAAATAACTTCCCCGCTCTGGGCGGAGCGGTAGGGCATGTCGACTAAAACCCACCCGTGTTCCTTCCGTTGCCGGTGTGCCGGGGCCGCGATATCCCTTTCGGACAAACTCGCAACCCTGAGTAGGTACCTATCCTTTTTTTTTTTTTTGAGGATTTGAAATCGTTAAATGACTTCTCCCGCTCTGGGCGGAGCCAGAGGGCGTGTCAGACTTTTACTGACTAAAACCCACCCGTGTTCCGTTGCCCGTGTTCCGGGGCCGCGATATCCCTTTCGGACAAACCCGCAACCCCAGCAGAGTAGGTACCTACCTAAAGTGTAATTTGCTGAATTTCCTCCTGTACTCCTTAAATAAATCTTTCAGACGTAACTTATGCTTATTCTTATATATGTAAACATCGTCCTGACGTTATGCATTTGCCCGTCTGCGAATCTTACTATGTACCTCCACCTGGCTAGATTATTTTGTTTCTCGCTGATTCTGAAATTGAATCCATCATGTTACTTGTTTTCTCCTTCAAAGTGTTTGATGTGCATACTAAAACTAAACATTGAGCAGTTTCTTTACTACTGTTTTTATACCACGAACTCCGGATATGGTCTGGCGAACTGGCGAAGTTATCTGGCGCATTTTATTCGACACTATCTTCTGCCCGTGACTTCTTCCGCGAGCCCATAACCTTCCTCAGGAATTGGGCTATCCAATGGACAAAGAATTTTTCAAATCCGACTTGTAGTTTCGGAGGTTTTTACCCCCTAAATACAAACTTACAAAAAACCAAACAAACAAATTTTACCTCTTTACAATATTAGTATAGATATCTGATAGGTTCATCTAGCTGGGGGGGGGGGCTTCTCAGACTACGCTCGTCGATAACATGTCTCCACTCCAGGACTCGTCCGCTCCATCAGCCATTGATCCTTTTACAAACATGGCCAGCCAACTTTTGACGACCTTAAAAAGGTGGCAGAATGGATGAGGAAGGCTGAGGATAGGGTGTTGTGGCGCAACTTGGAAGAGTCCTATGTCCAGCTGTAGACTGCGATAGGCTGAGTTTATGATCTGATAGGTACTACCTATCCCGTATCCGGTTACTATAAAACCGACTTCTTATATAGAGATGTCCTCTAAAACTGCAAAAACAACTATTACTTGGTCCTTAAATTCTACTCCACATATGTAGATTGTATCAGGAAGTGCACAATATCTACTAGTGTGAATGAAATAAGGAAAGAGTGCAGTGTGACCTCAGCCTTACACGAGATTGTCGTGGTCTTGATGTCTGTTTACAACCTTATTTCAATGCACTTATATTATGATTTGTCCACTTGTCTAGTGAGTGATTTACTGGGTAGCAGAATAACTTATAGGCTACTTTTCCTACTATTGACTTACTTACGTATCTACTGACTTACCAACGCATTCACTTGATTTGAGGCATTGTTATTCTGCAAGCTGTTGGTAGACAAAGCATCTTGTCGGTAAGTCAGGGGCAGCCCGGCAACTGCTCACTGTATTAAGTCGACCTATGATGCTGAAGAATTTTCAGGAAAAGGATCATGGGAAATATCAAAGCATTTTAATGTATGACTATTTGTTTATTCTTCGTAAACAGGCACCAAAATAGCTCTTTAATCCCTAACACACACACACTAAAAGTGATTTGAATTTTGAATGGGGATATTGTTAGTAAAAGTTTCAATCACCAAAGAGATCAATCACGATCATTGTATGAACAGGTAACAGGCTGAATGATAAAGTAAAGCCCGAGCGAGCCTATTTAAAAAAAAAAAAAACGCGCGAAATGCATTCCGCCTTCATTCGTAATTGTATAATCAAATTCTGATTTCACGTTTAAAAAAATAATTGTGTTTCTTCCTCAAGTAGTGAGAAAGAAATAAACAAACGTAGGTACTATTCTTACCTATTCATAAGTTGCACTTACCTATTTTCTCATAGAGGATGATAAAAAGTAGTGTCCACCTTGGGAGCAACACTATTTTAAGCTGGATTGACGTACTTTAAATCCCTCGCTCCGCTTTGGATTCAAAGAAATACTCTCGCCTTTAAAATAGTTGTTTGCTCCCTAGGCAAACAATCTACAATTCTACTCATATGCTCCGATACAATTACTTTAATATTTGCACAATGACCACGGCTTCAGATTTAAATCTTGATCATCATGCAAGCTATAAGCTGTTTATAACTTCACGAGAGTTCTATGATTCAAGGAAAATCATCATTGTCTTGTCCTTATGCAAGAGACTGATGATTTTTTGTTTCCGATTTTTTTGGGGTCCACGCAATCTCTCTTTCTTCCACATTTTTTTATTATATTCCCGGCCGCCGAGAGAATACGCTCGTGACACCTATCAGTCGAGTAGAAAAAAAAACGTGTTTTAATCAGTACCTGGGCGACCGAGCTCTGCTCTGGTGAAAAGAGAGAGAGAGTACTCATTTAATAATACAGGATAGTTCATACTAATTCCATGCTGCCATGATATTAGGTATTTACTAATTCCATGCTGCCATGATAATAGGTACTTACTAATTCCATGCTGCCATGATAATAGGTACTTCCTAATTCCATGCTGCCATGATAGTAGGTACTTACAAATTCCATGCTGCCATGACAGTAGGTACTTACTAATTCCATGTTGCCATGATAGTAGGTACTTACTAATTCCATGCTGTCATGATAGTAGGTACTTACTAATTTCATGCTGCCATGATAGTAGGTACTTACTAATTCCATGCTGCCATGTCATGTTATTCTAAGGAAGCCATCTTGTTTTAAACATTGGGGGAAGTCGTTAGAGCCGTTTTGGAGAACGTGATTACAAATATATATGTAAATATACAAATATTGCTCGTTTAAATAGTATAGGATTTATACTTTATTTGTTCCTAATCGTGTCCAACTGAGAGGTGTCCGGAACTCTTTCGCTCGGCGACCGGAGTTCAGTCGGTCGATTCTGTAAAAATATTAACGTGAAGCTTAGGTGAAGTGAACGTGAAGTGAGCTGTCACTGCCACAGAACCGACCGGCAGGATGCTAGGGATTAACACTATTGACAGCTCACTTCACCTAACTTTCACGGTGATATTTTTGCAGAATCGAACGGCATATCGGTAGTCTCCCTCTTTCTAGCCATATCATCTTTCAGACAGTTCATCGATCGTTTTTCGAGTCAAGGAAAAATATGATCCATATAACATTAAGCACTTCATGTTTTCTCGTAGGCATTCAATTGTGAAATAAAATAAAAGGCATTTTATATCTAATGGGTAAGTTTAATTTATTTACAATGTTAACCTAATTAACAGCCTTGATCAAATCAAGCAGGTACGAGACACATGTTTGTTGCCTGAAGAGAAAACGATTTTATTTTAGATAAGGTTTCTACGACACAGCTTTTTTTTTTTATTGTTCTTTTAACAGTTTTATAAATGATATTGAAGCTGCTTTGTTCATTCCCAAATTTATATTTCTGAGATGTTTTGTGATCAAGAACTCTCGTCACCAGAATTTCACTGGGCTTATGCCATACCTACATTCAACTATCTAAAATGAAACTTTCAAACTATAGTTTTGTCTGGATGTATTGTGTCCCCCACAAAAACGTAAATACTTATTAAAAACGCTTATCCTGAAAGTTGGCAACGTCGCAAATAGCTGTCAAAATTTACCTGTTTTGATTAATTTGGCAATGATACTGTAAGGAATTAAGAAATGTGGCTAACTAATGAACTAAAATATTGATTATGAAATGCTATAATTAATATCTTAACACCGAATATTTAGTTTTAGATGAAAAAAAGTATTTGGAAACTTTCCAATTGCCTTTTGTACACCTAACAAGGTTACAACATCAAATTCAGTGTTTTAATTGCAATTCATTATTAATATTCTAGTTCGCTAGCTAGCCACATTTCATATTCCCATAGAGTGATATTGCCAAATTAATCAAAACAGCAAAATATTATTTACTTTCAGAATAAACGTTATTAATTTGGAAAGACCTTGTTACAAGTTACAAATTAACAATATAGTTTTGTAATCAATAAATATTCTACCTAGAGTGTCTTAACTAAGTCATTATCATGTGAGAAGCTTCAGTAGTAAAATTAGCCAATATGGATTAATTTTATCGCCATTATGCAGTGAAATACCAACTAATTGGTCAATAAAGCTACGAGTAATTTGTTCGTAAGTTTATCAGTGACTTGAAAAATATTACTCGAATACTCCAGAAGTCTTGGTATGCTGAATAAATAAGCACCAAAAGCATTTTCCCTGATTATTTCGGGACATACCAGCGAAAGTTGGTCCTTTTGGACGATCAAATTATTGTACCAGAGAAGTGCCAAATTCAAATACAGAATATGTTTTGTTTTTTTAACTGGCTTCTCACAGATCTACATAAAACCTAACCTAACCAATTTATATTTTAAGCGGCGGGAGCATCGTCTGTCAGCACTTCAGTGATAGGTATGCTTCCTAATATTTTGTTGACGAATGCCTTGATGACTGCTGCGGCAGTCTCCTCAATGAGGGGGTTCAGGATGTCCAGGACTACGTTAGGGCTGGCGTTGAAGAATGTTACTGCTGATGCCGCTGTAAATGAGATAAACAAATTATTGTTTAATAATATCATGTCTATGGTGCCCTAAATATTCTCGTATTAGCGTAAAACTTCATTTTTGGTCAACAAGGGAACAGGGTCGTTTTTAAGAATTCAAGAATCGTATAACGTATCATCCAATAGGTTATAAGCAGGTTTCCAATCAGAAAAAGTTCATCTGCTTTTTATCTGACTTTTTTTGAAAAACATAGGAAATAAGATGACCAAGAAATGAAAAGTGAATATAATGAGTCAGCGAATTGAAAATAAACGGTGAAAAGAATAATCCATCATCAATGTTACAAAGGTCTATTAAAATTGATTTTGATATTGTTAATCGTGATTTTGACATTCTTGTTAATGGTTTTGACATTAATATTAATAATTTTTTACATTATTAGTCAATATTACCAAAACTTGCCAAATGTATGTACTAACAATAGAGTTTAAGATGTGTATGTAATTACTAACAAATTGGATTTCATGATCTGTAAAATAAATTATTTAATTTGATTAAATTAATACTCTTCACAAATGCTAGTGGATGGTGATTTCAGAAATAAGATAATGGTAAGTTATTAAGATCATGATAAATGTGTTCAATTTTTACCTGCTAACGGCCTCTCAGCTTCGTCGATCGCGATTTGTGCATAGTTGATCCTGACTTTGGAGACGATCTTGTCAACCTGCAGGTATTCCAATCCTTCCTTGGCGAAAGGTTTCGCAAAGCCCTTTGCAACCACGGTGATGCCAGCTATAAAAACAAAATAAAAAACATGTTAGTTTAATAGAATATACTTGGCAAGCTTGCGCCATAATGCTTTAAAATGAGTTTAAAACCTCGTCTTGTTCCTGCCGTTTTCAAACGATTAATAAAACAAAAGGATGTTAAAAGTTTAGCGCTAAACGAATTTAAGACAGGTTTGTACGAGCCCATGTGACAGTACAGCAAGACAGTCCTGTGCAACTGGGCTCGTGTACACGCTAGTTTCAACCTCTGAGTTTGTTTAGGCCTTTCTTCTCAGAGTAGTCAGATAGGAAAAGCAGAACTCATCTAGCTTATATATTTCTTTTTATACGGCGTGTAAAACAGATACCGATATCCTATATATAGAAAAAAACAATTTCATTTCTGCCCAGCCCAGTCCTAACTTCGCGTTCGTCTGTGAAAAGACTGGTGTTTCAGTATTTGATGTAAGTAAAATTCAATGCTTTCTAGTGCTAACAGTTTTAGAATTATAAGTTACAAGCTGTTGCCTGCGACTTCATCTGCATGGTCTACCCTTGCGCCAAATTTCATCCAAATAGGTTCCGCCATTTAAGCGTAAAAGCGTAACAAACAATCTCACTTTCGCATTTATAATATTAGTAAGGATTTTAGGAAACCGTCCGTCATAATAAACAACTACCTATATCCTGCAGTGTATCGCGAGTAGACTGGACTGTTTGTGTATGAATCGCTGCTGCAAGCTTTCCACATCTCGGTGTTGAGCGTGTAGCAGGGATTCGTTAAGTGTGTAGGTTAAGTTTACTTACAGTTGTTAAGAAGTATTGTTACTAACATATTGAGTCTTGTTACTTGTTAAATAATATAAAAAAATATATAAAAAATAAGCTAGATATTAGAGTACCTGATTCTGTACTACAAATTAATTGAATGAAAAAAAAAAAACAATCTATTATTCCGTCCATGTCAACACAGGATCAAAACAAAGGCATTTGTAATGAGAAGTTTATGTTAATAGTTAGTTCATAAAGAATAAAAAAACAAGTGTGACTTCATAAATAAACAAAATCTACGTGACTGTTTTTATTATTACTTCTTAACATTACAATGAACTAAAACACATTAGTTAATTTTTTTCAAGTGGCTTGTTTCCTTCTGTTCTGTTAATGTTGCCTCTGCCAGGCCATCTTTCGATTATTACGATCTTCGATATTAAGACAAGTTCCGTTACGATATGCAAATTAAACATGAATGAGAGAATTGCTGCTGAGAATGAAGTCCTGGGTTCGATTCCGGAGTGGAGAAAAGTGTTATTGGGTTTTCCATCTGCAATTTCTCAATAGCAGTCCGGAATCTGGTTTTGTGCCCGGTTGATGGCAATAGGCTCGCCCCCTGTAATGGGACCTAAACATAACTGGTGAAATGTGGATGTACTATATATAAGTGCACCTCTGCTTAATCCTTCAGGGACCTATGCCGTGATATTATGAGGCCTGGACTTAGAAACCTAGGGCCCCTAGGCACTTCGACTTTTGCGGCCCCTCCATGCAGAAGCCATTTTTGAAATTAAGTTAATAAAATGCACTAGTACAGGAAAAAAAAACATTACTCATTAGGGTTCCGTAGTTTTTATCTTAGTTTAATTAAGTACTATAAACAAACATCTGAAATAATGCAGTCTATGGTAAGTATGTCACTATAGTCAAGCTATCAATAGCTAACTAAGCTACCGTAAGCTAGCTAGGTCGTGGTAGCTGGGTGGGTGGGGCCCCTAGGCCAGTACCTTGGGCGTAAATCCGGGGCTGGATACCGTAGAATCTATATGTAAACTTGTAGATGTAAAGGCTTCTCCAAATAGAACGCGTACTTATCGCTCTAACGTGCGCTTAGTAAAGTGCAGCACGCAACGCTAGTGTCGCGGCGTTGCTACCGCCCGCCGGCGGCGGCGCTCTGTTTGACAGTAAACGTACTTCATAGTACAACACAATTCGACGCTATAGCGCGGCGTCAGGCTAGCGCTCTAACGCGCGCTAAGTACGCGTTCTATTTGGCACCTTAAATGTTGATTAATTTTTTATTGCTATACCGAAGCAATAATAAATGAATAAAAATTTGCATCGTCTAAACAGTGTTTAGACCGTTCAAGTAATTTATTGCTTTAATTTAATTGTATGCCACCGGCAAGAAACTTTTATCGTCGAATGCCCATGAAACTGCATTCTAATTGCGTAACACAGATTCAATTACAATCCGAGAGTTTTGAAGGATATTTCATATTCATTGCTTCATAAGTGTAATAAATTCGTCTGCTCAACAACGTAAATAACGCAATCAATGTAGCTTAACTGTCAACATTAAAGAAAATGCGATTAATTGTCATTTTATATGTAAATATAATTACTCCGATGTTTTCCTTCAAACCTAAACACTGCAATATATCATGACTTTCATACTTGTGCATCATTTTACGTACGTATTCTATGTGCCGAAATACTTGTTATTTGCTGAATCTAAGTGATTTTTAATCGACGTAATTTTGTGAATCGCTTTTTAACATTAACATGAAAATGATTCAAATCCTGTTATTGCTGTAGATAAATTGTCTAAGATAAGCTAATTCAGTCTAGAAGTTTCTAAACATTGCTTCAAGTGATTACTCTTCCATACATTTTGATACGTGATATTCCCTTCGCTTTTCGAACTACGTAGCTTTTTTGATGATGGCAATCAAATACCAATCTCTCTTAAATACGTTCTAGACCCAACCCTTCGGTGGATACACCGTAGCTGAAAAACATCTTCTCCAGTTTCCGCTTCGGACATCTCGGCACATCTCCGCTTTGGTGGAGTCCAGGCCTAGGATAATTATGCTCACAAGACACTCCCTACAAAAACACTTACTGAAGTTTCCTCGAAGACGTCCCTTGCCGTTGATGTCCAGGGCGAGGATTCTGGATCCCCTCACGTCGTAGTTGGCCACCACCATCAGCTTAGGCAGCGTCAGCTTCAGCTCACCAGCGTATTTGTTGTTCAGGTTCAGTCTGGAAGTCCGAAAGACAGAAATATTACGACGTTGTCTATGATATTCGACACTTGAATTCAAGTAGCTGACGATGCCTTGTTGAAGTGTCCAAGGTTTACCTACTCCTGCACATTTGAGGACGTAAAGAACGCTATTGAAGCCTGGATCAACATGGCCACCTACTGGGACCTAGTAATCTAGTTAAGAGGGCGTACAACGGTCCACTAGCGCCAGTCCTTTAAAAAAATATTTGCTCGTTACTGAGACGGAATTATGAATAACGGCCAATAAGGATCCTCGGTAAGTTTGTCTAGAACAAAATACGATCTAGAGGATTGTGGGCGCTTTTCTTTAGATCGAATTTTGTTGCTTCTTGTTTTAATATGAAACTTTATAAAAGGAATTAGAAAATTCTAGACACACTTACCGAGGCTCCTTACTAGCCGTTATTCATAATTCCTTCTCAGTTACGAGATAATATTTATGTAAAGGAGTGGCGCTAGTGTACCGTTGACCCCCTCTTAACTAGACCAATGTATCGAAAATGAAGATGTATTATTGATAAATTATCATTGATTCGAAAGAAGATTTTATTTTTGAACGGTTTGTTTTAAGTCTTAAGGTTTCCTATGTAACTGTCTGTACACTAGTCTTCAGTATACTCAAGTAACTACAAGTGGTGGCTGTGTCTACCGCACATAGGCTGAGCCAGGCCGGTTACTCATTTCCTAAATGGCATGTTACCGCATAACAGTCACGTATATGCACGACATACGAGTATGTATACGGTAACTAGGTTTTCCTAGTTCAGTTTTTTTACTTCCGTTCAATTACAGCCGCAGTGATTAAACCTAGTTCTTTAAACTAGGTTTAAAATACACACTTATTACACATATTCAAATTAAAGAGTCTTACTTCAGTTTCTCAATCTTGAAGTCGCTGCCTCCATAGGCCATCCCTTGCTTGACCGTGGCCTTGATCCTGAGGTTGGGGGCTGTTCTGTCCAGCTTCAAGGTCGGCACAGTGAAGGGTTCCAGTCCAGGGATGTTCACCTCGGGTATGCCATCATTGAGGTGTGGCCTCATTGCTTCCAAGCCGTTGAGGACACATTTCTCTATTTGAGGGTCGCTTCTTCTGCATGATGGGAAATAGTCGGCTGTAAAAAAAAATGATTTCAATTAGGTTTTATGTTTTTCTGTTTTATTTGTTAACACTTTGGTCTCCACCCACTTTTCATAGAACTCATACACCATACCGCCATACATATTGGAACTGAACCCTCCGGGAGGGTTGCTGGCATTACATTTGCAACCTTTTAAATTTTTTGTGAATATTTGTAACCGTGAACAAAAAAAAATGCTTGGATTTTAAAACTAACGCTAATAAAACGAATGAATCTTGTTAAAATATACATCAAATTTTATTTTCACAGTTTATGCTGTATTCGCTAAGAAAAACCTACATTTAAAATGGGCCCACCGCGAGGGCTGCCGGCATCTCATATGCGACTAGGTGAACCCTCCAGGAGGGCTCCCGGCACTGAACGTGTTAATTCAGGATGAAAAACAGCATAATAAGGAGGTAAACTGCATCCAGCTTTCATGCTGCTGAATTGGGCCGTTTTTGCTGAATCTGAATCTCTATTTAAACATATCGTAAAAACATGACCTAGCCACGAACAACGGAAAAACCGCATCAAAATTAGATAATACCGACTTACCAACGGAAAAAGAATATTAACTAATTAAGACAATAGCATCGTAATAATACCGTAGCAACTGCATAAACACTTAATTTGAGGTGCATTCAACCATACAAGTTTCCTGTCATTGCACTACTTAGCGACTAATCGCCAGGTTTGGCCAAAACTTTAAATAAGGTCCCGGTGAACGGATGCAGCCTTGGGCTAGTTGCATTTCCTTTGCGTAAAGCCTAATTCATACCTGCGATTTAACGCATGACCTGTGGCATGACTTCAGAAGTATAGACCGATAATTTATTTATTTATTTGGAAGTAGAAGATCTTATTATACTCGGTATTCTTTTTCAATTATGGATATTTGGATAATATATAAATGCAACAATTCATAGATATAAACCATTGATGCCAGAGTTTTGATAAGAGGAAAGAAGCCTTATCTGCTTAAAACCTTCATACACAGTTCAGAGTCAGAACCATTTGTACTCCGGCTGGTCCGGGTGAGTTTTTTTTTTACATCAGAAAGAGTAACGCTGACGGAGGGTGACACAAAGCAGTGATAGCCAAGTAGTGTGACCGTCAGACTGCCAAGTCATAGGTCTCGAGTTCGAACCTCTGACTTCTCGAATTGTTGCTTTTGCAGTTGCTTAAAAAACGGTGAAGGAATACATCGTGAGGAAACTGGTATGCCTGAGTGATATTTTTCGACGGCGTGTGTAGCCAAGTCAGAGGCCCATGGCCGGCTTTAAAACTCTGACACCAGGTTAGTCACTAACCACACGAAAAGAAGAAGAGGGTGACACACGCAGAAACAATAACGACCTGGACAAGCTGTTGTCCGGAAAACCCTGACTCTGATGTGGGGAATCAATCTTACTAGTCTTTTTTGCGGTCGACTTCCAGTCTAACCGGATGCAGCTGAGTACCAGTATTTTACATGAAGCGACTGCTCATCTGACCTCCACAACCCAGTTACCGGGTAATACTATACCACTTGGTAAGACTGGTGATGTGATTTTAAGAAATATACGTTTCTAGCTTCTGCTCGCGACTTTGTCTGCGTAAAATTTCTTGTTCCCACGACCCACCGCGTCGCATCACATCGCCCGCCCGTGCTATTACATCGTTTTCACTGAGCGTTCTTTCTAACTTTTTTTCTTTTTAGATTGGCTCCTAAGAGGCGTTTTAACCTTCCTCAAGACTTGGACTACGAAATGCAAAAAAAGAAAAACAAATCCAGCTGGTAGTTCCAGAGATTATCGCGTTCAACTTTATTATTAGTATAGATTGTATTCGTGGTATTCTCAATGTGAAAAAAATTAAACACTCACTGCTGGTTCTTCATAGTTGCCAGATTATCCTTGAGTTTTACTTCACGGGTGGTCCAACAACACCATTTAAATTCAAATATTCCATTTCAACCATCAATAAAAATAATACCATGTAGGCATACACATCAACATACATTTATTATACATACATTATATATTAAGCCTTAAGAACATACTTAACATGTCCAAGCACGTAACCAATCGATTAATACATGTAACTGTCCCAGTTGTCGGTTATCCTTGAAATTATGAAGTATCCTTGTATACTTATAATAGTGTGCTACGCAAAGTATATAATCGAAAGTACTTTCGATTTCACGGTATATAGTCGCGCGACCACATGTTGATGGGCAATCATATGTCGTTTAGAACCACAAGAATCTATAAATTTTAAACAGATTTTAAGGAAAATGTCAGCCGATGTTTATTATACAGGGTGGCAAGGATATCGACGCCAAAACTCGTACCATGGATTCAGTACATGATTCCACTTCGTTGAAATGTTTCGTCGGTTATTAAAAAAAAAACAGTTTTTTCATAGAAACGCGCAATACCCATGCGGTCTAATTATGGAACAGCAGATTTTTTTTTAAATAACCGACGAAAAATTTCAACGAAGGGGGAATCATGTACTGAATCCATGGTAACACTTAATATCAGTTAAAAATTACAATCGAACAAAAAAAAAATCTACAGAATTCTTTGTCAATTTATGTAAAAGAGTGAATTTCGTAAAAAGCGCAGTTGAGTCTTTCTACTTTGGCGCCGTCGTAGTCCTACTGTCTAAATGGAACGTCACTTTTGTGTACTCTTCCATCGACAAAACGGTGCTCATGCTACGCGTGCAGCACACGTAACTTAACCACCATAGAAACAGGTTTTGTCAACGGAAGAATAGACAAAATGACAGATGCCATCACATCACACACTGTCATTTTGTCTATTCTTCCGTCGACAAAACCCGTTTCTATTGTTGTCATGTTACGAGTGCTGTTAAGAATCATACTGAGAGTCTATTTATGTGGCCGATTCCTGTAAAAAAAATCGCCGCTTTTTTCTCAATGGGAATTTTACCGGGTTATTACTTGGGACGTGGGCTATCATAGTTTAGCGGGTGTCTACAAATCATAACTTATGACCCGTGTTGAAAATTTACATTTTTTTTTTATAGAATTGGGATAATATTGGTACCAAAAACGTGAATTTTATTTTCAATAATAATAAGTTTTTTTTTATTACTTTTTGTAACTTTTTGTTATTGCAGTACTTATGTGCCCTTTTCGGATCGGACCGGGTTTTTGTAAAACATTGTATATTTCTATTTGAGTCCAAATTGTCTTAATCTTAATTAAATCAATAAGGTTTTTGTGCGACTTATCTTGTATAAAACGAAATAGATGACAAAGCTAAATTCAATATATCAACACAAACAGTAATACCGTCTGTTTGTTGGTAATTGTAAAAAAAATTAAAAGAGTAACGGTGGAGTTTCTTACCCATTCTTCTCCATACGAAAACTACCATTTGGAAGGGGCGACTAGAATCAATTCAATATTTTTTGTCATTTTTGACGTTCAAAAGTACCTTGCCGGGCCTATTTGAAATAAATGATTTTTTTTTACTTTAAAGTTGACATCTTAGCTATATTTACCGTCCTTTAAAACTCGCTAAACAAACATTAAGAAATAATATCGGTACTAAAACTAACTATCTACTACCGAATAGTACCTATTAAAGGTATTATATTGTCCAGTTTTACACAAATAGCAGCGGCTAATAAGATGTTGTAACAACGAATTTGAGGCGAATAAATAGAGCAAAACGTTTTTCTACACAATCTGAATTGGTATAGAAATCGAGTCGGTAGAAAATTTTATAGACTATGTCTTTAGAAAATACTAGCTTTCAAGTTTATTTAATTCTTGTGTGAAAGAGTGCTCTTAATTCACTATTAGTTTGACTTCCATAAAATTGCAATGAATTAACTCGTTTGCTTACCATTAAGAAAATCACGCCATTACTCTGATTAAAAATAAAACAAGCAATAATTAAGATCACGCATTTAGCGTAATAAGTGGAGTAAAAATTAATAACACTGTTTTAATGAAGACTCTTTGCATAACAACGATTTAGTAAACAAATGTCAAGGACACTGCTTAATCTGATTACATTAAAATTAGCAATCGAATTCCATAATTAAACTGTCCAATTCATTATACCTATTCTACTCTTACATGTAAACCCCTGTATCCCAGAAACCTTCGGGACACGAATCATCACTGGACATTTCGTCCTATTCCCGCCAAAAAATTCAAAAAAAGAATACTTACGTGTCACTTTAGCCTGAGCACAGACAACACAGAACAAAACAACTATTAACACTTTCATTTTGTCTTTCTCCGATATAACTGTATAGGATGCAATTATTGGTGAGGTTGCAACGGCAAGTTGATCGCGAATGTGCGCCCGCGCCGAATTAACTGATATTTGTAGTGGCGCGAACGCCGCCCCGAGAAGCGAAGCTTGGGCAACCTAGGGAAAATACTTTGGGGAAATACCGACAGATTTTTTTTATTTGCCTGCTGTAATATATACACACATGATAAAATAAAACATAAAAGCACTTATGTAAATTGAAACAAGGCAATCTTTTTTACCTGAAAATAATACCTACTGTATTTTGAGCATCGTCTATATGTTAAAAAATGTAGCTTGTCTTGAAGGCTAATATTAGAATCTGCGAAGTCATAAAAGGAAATTGCTTTGTTTTGCTTGGAAAATTTGACAGCAATTACGAAAATAATAGTCTTCACATTTAGTTAAGTAGGTAGTAGACCGGATTTTGATTTTGGTAATATCGTTTTAAGCAGGAAAATTCAGTAGAACTTAGAGACTTAGAACGAAGAGAACCCTTATTAACAAGATTCTGACACTCCTCCAAAAATGTATTAAACATTAAATATCTTTTAATTAATTGATTTACTTAAGACTTAAGATAATAAATATAAATCTTTTCGAAACTTATTTCACATTTCCTTCCATTTAAACTATTGCAATTTTGAATATTTTAAATTGAAGTTACTTCATTATTTAAATTAGTCATATCCACAATAGTTGTTTAAGGTCAAAGTAAGAATCTGAAGTCGTCTGTTTGTTTGGTACATTCTCATAGGAAACTGATTTTTCACGTGATGATTCTGAAAATAAAATACATAAAAAAATACTCCAAGTAGGATGAACATATATTTTAACCTACATGCTCGATGCAACAGGCTGATGGCGCTACGACTGAAAAAGTAAAGTGCCGAAGCCAGGGCGAGTTGCTAGTTATACATAATTTTAATATAAAGGGCCCATCAATATATTAAAAATCATTCTCTTAAATGTAACAATACAACAATCACTTTTATAAAATGTTCCTACACCCTCAGACCAAATAAAAAACCAAGATAGCGCTGCGACCAATACAGTGACGCATGCCAAAACTACACCACCGCTCTGTGCATACACGCTCACACGCACACATTAACAACCTTATCAAACTACACCTCACTAAGTGCACACATGTTTACGAAACCGGCCTCGTGCAACTCTTGACAGCGCTATGTCTTGGTTTTTTATTTAACCTATGCTTACGCACATAAAGGTAGCTGCAGTCCTTCGAGCCGATTTTGTACCTTTCGAACGTCATTGAACGTCAACATTTAATTGCCAATTTATTCTTTAGTACACTAGGTAGGTACTTAAAATCATTTATCTCTACAAAAAAGATGGAAAAAAAGCTAGGTCCATTAGTAGACGTATGCAAAAGATGGCAAAAAGCTAGGTCCATTAGTAGACGTATGCAAAAGATGGCAAAAAGCTATTTTCATTAGCAGACGTATGCAAAAAGCTAAGTCCATTGGTAGACGTATGCAAAAGATGGCAAAAAGCTAAGTCCATTAGCAGACGTGTGCAAAAGATGGCAAAAAGCTAGCTCCATCAGCAGACGTATGCAAAAGTAGACAACCGCCTCCTTTTATCATAAAACGACTGACTTGGAAAATACGCCAAAGGCAGGTGGCCTCTTGGGTCAGGTCCAGTTGAAACCCAGCGTCAGACACTAGTGGCATTATTATATATGAATAACAATATTATTAGTGGCATTTTTGCTAAACTGGGCCTATTTGGAGCAGCCACGAAGCATACTTTCCTGTTAATTTCTCACTTTACTCTTTTACTTGTAGTGTAATCATGTTGTGTTTTGTGCCTTTTAGTCTGTGCTAAATAAATGTATGTTCCTTCTTTCTTTCTTCTCTTGTGTAATAATAACAGCATCCTACAACTACCAATTCGTTTACGAAAAATTTTGAACACGTCAAGGTAGCAATCTGGTATCCGTATGGATTGAGGAGCCATGTCTCATATTTAAACGCGGATACTACCAATATTTAGTAGTAAATTTTCCGATTTTGTAGGCCCGATCCTGAAATTTGTAGTAAAACCCTTAAAAAGTTACAGGACGTTTAAGGTGTCTCCTCAATTGACGTCTGAATTGAGGAGCCATCTTAGAACTCCCAAGCTATCAAGTCCCATTAGAATCAATGCAGAATAACCATCAAGTTTCTTGCTCGGTCTCCTAAAGGAAACTATACGCTCTGGAACGCAACAAACTTTAACTTTTTGACTAACTAACCGGATCTTTCGCAATTGAAAAATATCTGTAAATGGTTTTTAGGGTTCCGAAGGGTGCCAAGCGAAACCCTATTACTAAGCCTCCGCTGTCCGTCTGTCTGTCACCAGCCTGTATCTTATGAACCGTAATAGTTAGACCGTTGAAATTTTTACAGATTGTGTATTCCAAATGCCGTTATAAAAATAAATAATAAAAATTAAATAAATCAAGTAAAAAATTAAAGGGTGTACCCATAAATAAGAATCATGTTTTTTTTTTACTAAAGTAAAAAATGTTGTGTTAAATATCGTACGGTGGTACGAAGCCCTTCGTGTCCAATAGCCATATTTTTTCATTTCTTCCGATGACTTCTCATCTACTGTTGAGCGAGGATCTTAAACAAATAGTCCGTCAGTCTGATCTGATCGCCAGGACATATACTTATTAAGTTTACTTTTTATTTGTAAACTTAATCGTTTCTCATTACCATACTGCCATGGCTACCATGTCTGACCACGTTTCTATTAGGTCAGTTATTTAACACTTAACTATATTATATCATGTCATTTGAGGAAAACCAACCTTTTAATGTTGCTAGTTGACCTGGTTGAGGACCAGTTAGTGCTAGCCTTAGCTATCACCATATTGTGAGAAATATAGTTTATCAGACCTTATAAGGGAAAAAATGAATTTTCCTGCTGTTATGAGCGTTTATACAGAAAATCGGCAATTTTACTGTATGGAAAAAAACTAAAATATTGATTAAGAAATGCAATAATTAATATCGTAAAATCGAATATTTTGTTTAAGAAGTAAAAAAAGTATTTGGAAACTTTCCAAATGCTTGTTTTACACCTAAAACGGTTACAACATCTAATTCAATGTTATAATTGCAATTCATTATTAATATTCTAGTTCGCTAGTTAGCGATATTTCATATTTCCATACAGTAATATTGCTACATTAATTAAAAAAGGTAATTATTTGACAGCTATTTGCGACGTTGCCATTTTAACTTTTGGGGGTCGTGCTACTCTGAGACTCTTGCGCGTCTCTAATATCAATCTTACGTCTAAGGCCAAACATAAATGTCGTAAGATTTTTTTTTAAATAATAAAGTGCAATCACCCTGTCTATATTAATAGATCATTATCTTAATCCGTAAAAGTCCAATGTTCGAAGAGCAAATCACTTTTACAATGTTTGTAAATATATGCGCACCATGTATTGCTCCATTTTTTTTTTTTACTTATTGTTGTATAAAATTTTTCTCTAGCTGCATCCTCTTCACATATATTTATATAACTAATGGTCCTATACAAAATATTGTAAAACATTTTAAAAGAGTAACGGTGGAGTTTCTTGCCCATTCTTCTCCATACGAAAACTACCTTTTGGAAGGGGCGACTAGAATCAATTCAATATTTTTTGTTATTTTTGACGTTCAAAAGTGCCTTGCAAGGGCCTATTTGAAATAAATAATTTGATTTTGACTTTGACTGTTTAGTGGCTGCAGATTTTCATAATTAGATTGCATACATACCTCTCCGTTTCTATACTTCTACCCGACTTCGAGTGATGCCGCCATTTCTCATCTTTCATTCTAATCTTGAACTTCCTTCGCCACCAACTTTGCTTACCGGGTAATTGGGTTCACAATTACACGAGACATTGGCGTGTAGCTGTTGTGGACACGAGATAAGACGAATCATTGATCGAACGGTAGATGCTTCCAATCGACTTCAATACGTAGGTACTGTAACAATGTACCTTTAAGGTAGGTAATATGACACAAGTAATTAATATCATTACACGACATGTTATTATACTTGAATTACAAAGGCGATAATATCACACTTTTAATGGCATGACCAACGTCACATCTAGCGGAAATAGTTATGACTTAGGCGTGACTTTGCGGAAATCCATTATAAAATACAAGAGACGACGTATATTTAGTAACCTAATCCGCTTAACTGTTCCTAAAAAGTCATAAAGATCTCGACTCATTCTTCACCTCTCAACTAGGCATCCCTCAGGATGACGATTGACTTGTTGCGAACTTGGACACGCCGTGTTGCCACGTCAAGCGTCGAGAGCAGTGCTCTCAAAATATAAAGTACGGCTTTCCAACGTAGCGACAATTTTTACCAGCGACTTCGTTTATGTAAAAATCTTTTTGAATTTTGCTAAAATGCTTTCCAAAGTTTTTTTTTCTCAGTTTTGCCATTAGGACCCTTAAAATAATTAACGATGTGTAAAGTTAAGGTCTACTGGAAATACTGGAATTCTGCTGAATCCGGTTAGACTAGAAGCCTACCCCAACATAGTTGGGAAAAGGCTAGGCAGATTATTTTTGTATAAAGTTAAGGAAAAACCTTAATAAAACAAGATAACTTTCGGTGCTGAACCGAACGGAATGGAAGTGATTTTTTTTTGTACAAAGCATAACGAACTTTATGTCAATAGTGTAACGTACAAACTATAACAGCTCGAGCCAAATAACAGGTCGCGGTTTTCTGGAGAATTCTCGCGCATTCTCGGTAATTTCCGCTATTACAAGCTCGTATCTAACTTGTACGTTACACAATTGACATAAACTTCATTTTGCTATGTACAACATTGTTACAACAACTCCCTTCCATTCCGATCCATGGCAATGTAAATTGAGCCTTAGTGACAACGGGCATGAGTCTGTGCTACTTTTATTCTAAAGTTGCCCCCCAACCGCTACGGAGCATGAAAAATACCCAATAGTCGTAAGAATTTGGTCTTTCCCACAGATTAATACAGATTGAACACTCCGCAAAATCATTTAACTAAAAAGCTACTCTTGCTACGACACAATAAAGTACAATTCAGGTCGCACAGCGCTAATTAATTACAGTTATCTAGAAGTTGCCTCTCTTTCTATCGCGTAACTCTTAGATCTTCTGACTACTGAATTGGCCCAGCAAGTCGAGCCCGCCGCGTACTTGTAGCTTCATGCCTAAACTGCGGAGTGTTCCATCTGTATACATCTATGCTACTACACACAATGAGTGACGCTACAGCCAACCCAACCACGAGGAAATGTGATATCTTCCCTTATGCAAGCGCTACCTAACTACTAATTAGAACATGCTACACGGATATAGATAATACGGACGTAAATAATTATGTTTACATATATATTTTAATTGACGTCAATGTAAGATTAAAACTCGCTTTATTTTATTTTACACTGTTTTGCATATTAAGTGAGGAGCACAATAAGCCGAGATGTAAGTAGGCTTCGATTTAAATAAATAAGCATCTTATTGTATTTTATATGAGTAGGAACACAAGAAAAAATGAGATAGGCTTTAAGTTGTAATACTTAAGTACTACATAACAAGCAAAATTTCTTATGCATAAGGAGGGGTTTGTCTAGAAAAAATAGCGCATCATTCTTCCGATGTATAAAGGATAGTAGGTAGGTATATCTATTTTCCTGCTTAAGTACTATTGGGTTTTCCGCCTGAGCAAACCTCGAAAATGTTAAAATGTCAATTGCGCTGCCTCCAAAATTTACAAAAACCGGGGTCCGCGCCGCTGGGCTGAAAACGCCTGGGACACTGCCTTCGGCCCCCATCCGTTTTAACAAAACCGCAGGTCCCAAAAACCTTGAAGACACAGCTATGTCTTTAAGTAGTTATTAAGCTTTAGATGTCCAACGGCAAAAGCTCCCCTTTTTTCTATCTATCGCGGTTTGGGACCAATCTCTCTGAAATAATTAAATTCGTCCCACCATCTCCTTCTGCGCTGTCGTTTTCTGCCATTGATGATTTTTGCCCATAGCTAAATCAAGGCCAAATATGTGATGACTCATTCAACTCCCGTATATTCTTCTACCGCTTTATGATCAGCCGTAACAGTATCGGTCCGTAGTTCCGCGATCTGTTGCATAAAGGTGTGACCGCTGGCCGGCCAGCGTGGCCAATTACTGTTACACAACTGTTATCTCACTGTAAACAGATTGGGAAGTACTGGTCAAGTGGTCGTGTTGCAATATCCGACACTAGTTGTATCGGGGCTTATTAGTTTCCAGTTGGAAGAATCTTAGGTGTTTATAGGTAGCTTTTTGCAAAGTTCTTTATTGGTATTGGTACCAGGAAAGGCTAGTTACGAGTTCAGTAAAGCATCCTTTGTCGAACTCGAGATATAGTACATTATTGTCGCAACCTGCAACTGGGGCATTGATGGACGATTGTGAACATGTGGTCCGCGTCAAAGCCGAGGCACACATACGTGAGTCCATCAATGCCTGGTTGCGGCTTGTATAGTAATCTTCTCAATAATGCGCGGAAATTCTAAGTAATTAAATTAATTATAAATTCCAGAATCAATGATGAACAACGATAACTTTTCACTCGCCAATATGTTCATTTCTTTCTTCTTTACTTTAAACAGCTCTATTACAAATTACCTCCTTATTTGCCATGTGTTGAAGTAAAAAGCTCGTTCCATTTTTAGGGTTCCGTGGTAAACAAGGAACCCTTATAGTTTCGCCATGTCCGGTCTGTCTGTCTGTCTATCTGTCCGTTTGTCTGTCCGCGGATTAGCTCAGAGACGGTTAGTATGTATACATATTAATCATGCCGACAAAGTGGTAAAAAATATTAAGAAAAAAAAATTTTTTTAGGGTACCTCCCCTTCTAGCTAAATGGTTGTACTTGGACTTGTGAAAAAATTCACAGCAGTAGTATATATAACGAAATTAAAAGAAAAACTATGAAAACTAAGTACAAGTTAACGAGTAATAATCAACCAACTTAAATTTGCGGTTTGAAAAACATGATCTCCCATACATTCCGTATGTGAGAACATGTTTTTCAACTATAATGTTAAGTTTGTTCTTGAGATAAATTCATCCCAACTACGGAACCCTTCATTGTGCGTGGTCCGACACGCACTTGGCCGGTTTTTTTAAATAACACGACACTATTGATTTTCATACAAACACTGCCGGCCGGGAGCTCGCATGTATGCGACCAGCAATTTCGATTTATCTCGAAGAAGGTTGTCAAAATAATGCTCGAATTTTCAAGCATGTTTGAGAAAAAGTATATTCCCGATACGTTGCCCAGACCTTAATGTTCTTAAAGTTGTACCTACACTTCCCTAAATTACTTACTCAAATCCTGGAATTCCGACACCCTGTCATAGGTCCACGATTATGATACCATGAATTGCAGTAGTAGATAGGAATTTAATTAACCATTCTTACCCCTAAACCAACAAAATGAATCCGGCTGTCGCAACCGACACGCCTCCTTTCTGTCCATCAGTTTCGTAACTTGAAGCCTTCGCTACGTCACCTGCGTCGCACAGTTTCGCTATCAGGAACCGACGACCTCTTGATATTCCTCGAATGGTGTGATGAAGAAACATGTCTCTCATTAAAAAAATTACAGGAAAACGATCTAGAATTTTTTAAAGAGGTTTTAATGAATGGGTACATAGTCGTCATGTTCGATTTAAAATATTGACACTTTCTACGACATCGAACTCACAGACCCCACATTTGAATTAACTGAAACCTCCGTTTGTGAATATAAGGCTGCCTGTCCACTGGAGCGGAGAGGAGCGAAGCGGCGGTGTGCCAATATTAACCAATGGAATTGCATAAAACCTCCGCTCCGCTTCAGTGGACAGGGATTTGCGAACTAGTTTAAAAATTCATACAAAACCGGGAAGCGGAGCGGAGAAGCGGAAAGGGGAAGCGGAGCGGGGAAACGGAGCGGGGAACCGGAGCGAGAAATTATTACTCGTCGCGTGAACTCGGTCTAAGCTCCGCACAGTCCGCAACACCGCTCCGCTACCTCGCTCCGCACAGTCCGTAACTCCGCTCCGCTACCTCGCAACGCATCAATGGACAGACACTGTCCGCAACTCCGATCCACTCCGCTGCCACGCTCCTCTCGGCTGCCTCGCACCGCTTCAATGGACAGGCAGCCTTAGGGCACTTAAATATACTCGTATTAGTTAATACTAAAGCGTCGTTTCCATGGTAAACAAAAGTTACATGGCGTTATGCTGTTTTTTTTTTGTTGCAAATATTACTTGCAACATGAAAACGTTCCTGTAAACATTGTTTCTCAGCCTTTGCTTATCATAAACACAAGGTTCAAAACTTCGGTGAAGCAGCACTCATAGACAAGAAAAATATTGATTCTTTTTTCCATTATGATTTTGTCAGTTGCACCTTCTTCTTGGGAGGTGCGTAATGTCAAACTCAACACATCCGCCACTAGTAGGGCCGTGACCGCTCAACACTATCCTTTGATATTTATAAATTCACGCTATAAATTTTTCCTCTTACAAAACGGACATGTTCACTTCTACACAATATTTTGTCGAAGCATATCATTACGAAACTTATTTCGTTCTTAAATTCTGTGTATTCAGGGGTTTTGTTTTTGTTTGCACTACCATGTTCTTTGTTTTTTCTTTACTTATACTTCATTTTGTTTGCTTACAGATCAATAAAGTTATTGGCTTAGTTTTGTTGAATACGTTGGGCAATTTGAGCCTTCAGCTTTGTTTCGCTGTTCATTAATTTAGGTTAAGTAATTAAAAGTCTAGACGAAGAGTCAGTTGTTTGTTAAAACATTGCAACTAAGCTGTGACATCCATTTTAATATTTAAATAGTTTCAAGGCACTATTTAAACCTGGCTGACAAACTCTCTTTCCTATTTAGGCAAAGATTATGCTGTATTTTCTGACCTGTGTGTCAGTAGGTAGATGTTAATGACAGGCATAATAGATGGTCTGGTTCGGAGCTAAGATATATAATTAAAATCTTTGCCATTCAAAAACAACAAAAAAAGCTCCAAGTTCACATGAATGAATGAATGAATGAATGAAATTCACCGATCCCAGCGTGGTTTAACCAGACTCGATAAATCGAATGAACCCCAAGATTTGCACTAGCCCATGAAGCCTCATTTTTCATGGGACTGCAAAGGCCATTGCATATCTGGGAGTAGACCGAGGGGCGCTTGGTAATGGTAAGGAATGAACGTGCCCTTAGGATAAGGAAGGATTTGAGAGTCATACCGGATATGCATCCTAGAGTAAGCATAGGAATAGTGGAGAGACGGGTGTTAATTCTTCGTCTTCGTTATGTTGGTTCGAGTCGATCTTCACCGGTGAATTTTGTTTTTCCATATTGCTGCTGTGCTGTGTTAAATTTTGCTGTGTCTAGGTCTTCGTCAGAAGCGTCGCTGCTATCCGTTTCAGGTTTCTTGTAGATCTCGCTGGCGGTCTTCATGATCTTGTATCTATCTGTAGCCTTATCCATCCAAAAGTTTCAAAAAGCTCCAAGTTCACAAAGAGAAAATTAATTGTGTAATTAGGTACACAAACTAAACAAATAAACTTCTTAAAAGCCATAATCGAAAATCATGCTAATGCATCGGAGCGTAAAATCTGAGATATTCCAACAAAAAATAAAATATTTGTAATTGCACTTATATACAGTTCATTCGCACATTAAAATTTATTATAAAATCGATCAATATGAATATATTTTGGGTTACGAGTGGAAACTTTAGAAAGAACATTAATTATTAGTGCAATTGATTTAATGTTCGATAAAAACATCTTACTCGACTACTTCTGCTTACTAATATTAAAAGTACTTGCATAGCTGCTCGCTGCTGCCATCTATTGCTTACAGGCTACACTACAGCAGTACTTGTTGTTCCTACACCAGTCAGTACCATCATTTGTAACTTTAACCTAGTCGGCAGAATAGTAATTATTTTAACGTTATTGGTTTCACCGCCAGGGGCGCTACAATCGTTGCGGGAATTTATTTCGGACCATTGATCCAACCATATCATAATTTCAGTCTGTGAAAGACCAATACTTATAGGCATCCTAATGGCTAAGGGTCAAAGACTATGATATATTATGGACATAAACTTAGCAAAATGTAAGGATAATGATTG
Organism: Agrochola lota; assembly: GCA_947364205.1. Taxonomy (NCBI): domain Eukaryota; kingdom Metazoa; phylum Arthropoda; class Insecta; order Lepidoptera; family Noctuidae; genus Agrochola; species Agrochola lota. The sequence goes on along the minus strand of OX376221.1, from coordinate 16,325,714 downwards.
CTGCCATGTGCGATATGTTATTAGAAAGAGTAGATGCTGTTTAATTTTTTAACGGCTGTTACTACCTTATGGATGGTGAAGAGGTAGGACTGAAGGAATCATTTTATTCTGTATTATTTCAGAGACTGGGGCTTTTACTAATTTATAAACATTACATTTGGACATTTTCTTCAAACCCCAATCAAGAAAAGGAAGTAATCGTTGAAAATAATTAAAACAATGACAATTCACTGACGAAAATTTTATTTTTACATTATCTTCTGATATCACATGTCAATCCAAATATAGTAATGAAAATTACTAGCGTAGTTGAAACGTTTTAGTTCGAAAAGAAATGGATAAGCACGTTGAAACGAGATGATGATCAATACAAAGATAAAAAGTAGTAATGGTAAAAACATATATATTGTGCTATATTCTGACGTGTAATATTGCAAAGATGGTCAGCATATGTGTCATTTCATCCAAAATACTGATAAATACCTGCCTAGAATTACCTTACCAAAGAGCCGCATTTACGTTGGAAAAAGTATTTATGAAATTATAAAAATGATATTGTTATTAAAAGTTCTTTTGAATATACCATATATGTATATATTATTTATATTATTATTTATTTACATATTTATATTTTCCTTGCTTAAAAGGTGATCTCCAACTCATGTGTATTAAGAATTTGTGTAAATGCAATAAACTTTTTTTTATATATATATATATATATATAATAATCATATTAAATCATTCAATGCTTGCATCAAGCCATGATCAAATTTAGATCAATATTTCTCTCTAATTTAAGATTGTTCTCCTACATTTGACACTTCCTTTTATTTTAATATTATTCTATTATATCTCTGATCGAATGATAGATAGATGCTTTAGAGGTCAAACAATGTTAATATTGAATGAAGAAAAATTTTGAAAGGGGAGAGCGCTGATGTCTGAAATACAGATATGTCATTAGAGTGTATCACCATTATTTAAATGTCTGTATATTTTCTTATTCTTATTTAATAAGCGCGTGGCAATCATTAAGATGAAAATAATTAAAACAAAAATAATACAGTGAAATATTAAATATTACATACATCGATAAAATACGTACCATATATAAGTAAAAACAATATGATAGTTATAAAACATGATATAGTTTGATTAATGTTTCGTTTAAAATTGCGTGCTTCATCCGTTTCGAAGAATTTATTTACACAATCTCTTGTTGCGTCAGCCAAAGGCACATGTACTATTAAATAATACTAAACTATTTATTTACAATCTTACTTTACCACTTAAATAACCAATACCTTACAACTAGTATCTGTGTTACCACTTTGAAACGAATCACTGTACAAAATAATCTTGCAGGGTTGGTATGAGAAATGAATATATGAAAGTAATGAAACACCTGAAAATTATTAATGAAAATGATGCAGTTAGTTTACACTAGATAAAAATGAAATGGGATGAAGAGTGACGATCCAACCCTAAAATATTTTTTGGAATTTCTACAGGCCTTCAACACTGTTAACGGCCAAGAAATTCAAAGACAGACGTACATACAAAATCACAAACAACTTAATACTACACAGTACCCTATATGAGCACAAATCATGGAAACAGTTCTTTGTAAGTAAACTTCGATGTTATTTTATTCGCCATTTCCGTGAAGAGGTCTGCAAGGCTCTTTTCTAGGACCGGACTGATTTCTTGTAAGAACACTTGTGAGTTTTCGTTGATGACCCTGTTGGTGGCGGGTCCCAGGACTGGATCGCCGTCGAACAAGTTGGTCAGGTAGATGGAGGACTGACCAACACGGAGCTTCACTTTGAAGGGATCGAACTGTAGGTATTCTTCCTCTCCGATTATTTCTTTGTGCCCTCTCATTGTGACATTGCAAGCGTAGTCCCCTAAAATGTCATAAGTAATTTTATTAGTTATTACAAAATAAGTGTTGTTTTCCAAGGAATGTTTATTTATTTAGTATAAACAGTCCTGTTGAGGCGTGTGTAATCAAATGATTTCACATTTATGCCTTAACCTATAATCACACACACAATCTAAATACATATAACAAAGAAACTGTTCTTAAAGGGATGAAACGTTTCTGCCAAATTTTATTGTTAGTTTTCGTTTGTAACATTAATTTATTATATACTAGCTGCACCCCGCGGTGCTTCACCCGCATAAGTCTCGATCCCGTGGCAATATCGGGATAAAAAGTTTTCTTCATCCAAATCCGTTCAGCTGTTTTAGCGTGAAAGCGTAACAAACAAACAAACTCACTTTCGCATTTATAATATTAGTTAGGGTTTCCTATCTCAAAACTAATGAATAATTACGTCGTCTTTATTAGTAATTTGAGCCATATCTGGAATTACATACATAATGTAGGAAGTGGCAGTTAGATAAGTGTAGTCAAGTTTCGCCTACGCAACGATAATTCCTGATTTACATGATCTTGTCTTCCTCTGCAAGTAACCAAGTATGAAGATTGAGATTAGATAATGTTATAATAATATTAAAATTGAATTATAATTTAATATTTTCCCACTCTAAGTGCCTATAACATTATGAACGCAGATAAAAATGGAGGAAAGTCAAAATTAAACAAAAGAAAAGTGGGAAAGAAATTGGCACAATCATAATTATGGCTAAATTCGTCAAGAATAAGAAGAAAACGTACGACTTAACGCTAAATTCTCGTACAGTACACCTTGAATAGATTGTCAATCAGGTCACCAGTAATTGATTCATTAAAAACAATAATTAAGATTACATAAAGTGACATGGTTACACAGTAAGAACGCACGTGTAAGTTTGTAACATTAACACCTATGCTAAACATTGCATGGCGCATTAGTAAACGGTGGTAGCTGCGCAAGCGACGAACGTGTTGCTAAAGCACATAATATATGACTGACTTTGTAGAATTTAGTACTATAATCATTATATCCTACGTATAATATACAAATATTACAAAGAGGTAAAATTTTTGAGTATGTATTTAAGGGGTAATCTTCGAAACTAATTATACGATTTCGATTCTGAATTCTTTCACTTATGGGAAGCAAAGTATCGTCGAGTGTCATAGGATATAAATAATAAATAACTATAAGATGTTGCTGCAACAGGTGACAAGGCAGATTTCAAATTGCATTTCTTGGAACAGTACACACTGTATCCTAATTCATATTCCTTATTACAGATAAGGTCGCCAGGATTTTGTCATAATATCTAGATTTAAAAGAGTGTCAATGTAGTTTCTGGCCCGTGCTTCTCCATAGAGATCTACGTTTTCAAACGGGCAATTGGCTTTGAGTTTCTAACTAACTAACAGATAAATGATAATGTACCCAGGATTTTGTAATATCTTGATTTAAAAAGAGTGTCCATGAAGTTTCTTGTCCGTTCTCCATAGAGATACGTTTTGGAACGAGCAGCTTTAACTTTTTGACCAACTGACCCGAGACCGACTCCTTGATAATTCAAAAGTGCCTATAAATATTTTAATTGTAATGAATGCTTTGAGTTTGAGTTTGATATACAATGCACTCGTTACCTCATAAACATGTATAACTGTTTCAATATTGGCTGCAGTTAATGCAATTTTTTTTTTTTTTTTTTTTTTATTTGGCTAAGTATATTTATTCAAAAACCTAAGTAAATACTTTTAATTTTATTACTAGCAAGCAGAAGCAAGGCCAAGGTAAAATGCCTTGTTTCGCAAGGATGTAATAGCTAATATAAATATTTTAGTATTATCTCAGTCAACTACTCATTAATAATTTACTTACATGGGTAATTACATATTTGTCAAAGCAATTTGTTATTTATTTAAGTAAACAGAAGATACATGACCTTAAAGATCAAGGATTGTATAATTACTAAATGATTATACAACATTGAAATATTTTTGTTTTTTTTTTGCATAAAGGTTAAAGATAATAAGTTTTATATAGACACATCAGTCTGAAACGCAAATCATACCACTCCAAATTTTTACAAACATTTATTTATATGACCCTCGTATGCCTACAATAAGTCGGTTAGGTTTCAAGTATTGCACTGTCTTGGTGAATAGGTTAAAAATAAAAGAAAGAAAATACGCTTATTTGTGGTTGCTCCTAGCAGTCAATTATTGCGCAATTATTATTATTATATTATTTTATTTACCCAAGTGCGTCTGGCACCACATTATTTCGGAATAATCTTCGAGTTATTTGACTGGACAAACTCCTAATAAGAATCGCTCTGCATTCGAAGAGTCTCAAAGAACCCACCCTGCCCTGCCACAAATTGCGCACTCGACATCTTTTCAAATTTACTCGAGTTAAAGAAAAGGAAATCAAAAACGGGATCCATCTTTTTTTCCGCGCCCTTCTCTCCCTTGGGCTCTGTCTGTTGACCGCAATGCAAGCACATGACGCCACAGACGGGTGCAACAGCCAGCCTCATACGTCATTCTATGCAACGCGGTTCAACAAACTTTGCCATTACACTATTTACTAATGCACTTAAGAAATCTCAATTTGTTGTATTGGATACGAGGAATGTTTGTGATGAAAGATCAGTTGGATAATAATCCTAGAATTTCATAAATGGATATATTTTTATTGAAGTCTCATATTTTTGATTAATCACGTAAAAATCTTAGCTGGTGACGTTCTGTAATTTCCGCCTACTCCCGAGACAAGACTGTGTGAGTTTATTTTATGTCTGAATACTGTAATTTCCGAAGCCTTTAAAAAATTTCAGGGACACCTTTCTTTTTTTTGTTTCTCTTCTGTTTACGGAAAGCTCGTCAAATTCTGCCTTATTCATTGGGGCACAAAGTTGGTCTTTGCATTTATCAAACTAAAATCATTCTGATCTTTTTCTTTATAAATCTCTGACTTTCTTCACATTCGTTTTGTATTCTGTTTTTTTAAACTATTTTTCCATAACTATAACGCGTCGTTATTAATAACAAAATACACTACTTGCTCACATAACACGGACAAAGAATAAATAAAGTTTAATTACTTTCTTGGAATGTCACGCATCAACTACATTTGGACTGTTACGTTACGTCCCCTTCGCGTGCTGCTTTGCGTGCTGCCAACGTAAACACAAGTAATGAGAAGATACTAAGATAGTAAAATAAAAGTGAAAATATTAGGTAAACTTCCTATTATACTTCCTGAAACACACACTATACGAAACGGGGTTACCGTCGCGGTCTGAACAAGAATTGCTTTAGTTGAAGTCATTAATGTTGACATTCCAGGGTGTTCGAATATCATCTCGCCGTTTTGGAGACTCTGAGCAATTATGCACGTTATACCAAAAACCGAAAATTGATGGTGATATCTAAAGTGACTTTATTAAGTATACCGGGCCAACGGGAGTGATATGATGATCCAAATGACGTTGTTTCGGAGCACGCTTTTTCGAAAAAAATTGCGAGTGGTACCTACACCAGTTCGAAAACACAATGAATCGAAAACAGATCTATCGAATGACGTTATCGCGAATACGCTGATGCGAAAAACTTTTTGAATTGTACGCTAGTATCGAAATTCACTGTTGCGATAATTTATCTAGGAATCGAACTCTCGACCTAATGATTACCAAAAACTACCTACGCTACAATAATGAAACTACGAGTATATACCTATTATTCTACTATAATATTTTTTCCTAACAATATGACAATGATTTTAATTCTGGTGGTCCTACAATTTTCAATTCGTTTACCTTAGTATAATTAAATTCCGAGTTACCGACGGTTGTAGCGACTCATTCGAGTATCGCTCTGTGTCATCTACTATTCCTTTATCTTTAGAAAACACAGCTTTCGTCGGTCCTTTAGAAAACAATCTGTTACCCGCAACTTCAACATCAAAATCCTGCTTGATACGATTTGTTTTTAAAATTTCATGTTCTGATATTTAGGTTGTGCGTTTTCTATCACTCATCTAAAGCTATAAATTGTTTCCTAAGACTACGATATAGCGTCCACAATTTACCATCGAATGACGCCACTGAAACGTTATTTATGAAAGTCAGTTGGTGTGTTTCCCTAGATACCGTTGACATCGTAAAGTCACTGCAGCCGTTATGTGACGGCCACCGCTATCGTAGGAAACCCTGCAACCTTTAGGCTGGCTTCACAGTTGTCCGGGAGACCCGTAAGGGCCGCCCGTACAGGCTCCCGCAACGGAGACACACGTGATGCGCTAGAATATTGTTTCACAGCGACGCGGATTGGTCCGTACGCGACCAGCTCCGGGTAGAGCCCGTACAACGTATCGTACCACTCCCTCGTTTCAGAGCACTGCGGGCGCTACCCGTACAGGTCTCCCGGACAGCTGTGAAACCAGCCTTACAGTTAATCCCGGAAATTGGTATTTAAGCTTCATGCATGTTTTGTGACCATATCGTATGTTTCGTATTTCTTGCATTCGTAACTGGCTTCACTGTATTATGTCATTCTTTTTACCAATTATCGAATTACGATCGAACTTGACATAGAAATGTGATTGTATAACGTCATTCGCAATCGATTCATGCGATCAACTTGTTTTATAACTTTCTTTCATGATCGAGTTATTACTTGTTATGTATGTATGGTTGGAATAAAAGACGACTGGGGTTTTTGCCGAAAATAACCGTGTCAATTATGAAGTTCGGTAAAGTGTGCTTTTTCAGGTGTAAGTAGATAATATGGCTAAAGGTAACGCAAGTTATAATGACGCGAGATTTGTCTTTTAGCCAGAGATTCCTTTAATTTACGGACCGCTATTGGTTAGAATAAAGACTCTTGTAGCTTTACCAATAATGAAGCAAATACCGGATAGCCTTGCATAGTAGACCCTCCCATATGGTAGTAGCTACCGCTGGTAAAATTTGCTTACGAATCTATTTATACACCCAGTTTTGCAATGAAAAAAAATCCATTGGTAAGCATAACGTTTCTTTTTTTTTATAGGAACCGAGCATAAGACAATATCGATTAAGAAAAATAATCGTTGTTTTCTTAAGTGTTTTAATGACGCCGCAGGAGACGCCCCGGGCGTCGGGAGTCGCGAGCCGACTTCCGGCCACCGTTGGCGCGGGCTTGCGGACGGTCAGCAATGGGTAGCTTGCAGTCCGATAAGTACTAGGCCCGGGTCGACGGCGCGTTGTGTTCCACGCGCGCCTCAAAGAGATGTCAGCACCAACTGACGGGGTCCGTTAGGGCCAATACCTGCCAGGGTTGCGAGTTTGTCCGAAAGGGATATCGCGGCCCCGGCACACAGGCAACGGAAGGAACACGGGTGGGTTTTAGTCAGTCAAAGTCTGACACGCCCTCCCGCTCCGGCCAGAGCGGGAGAACTTATTTGATAATATACCATCCTCAAAAAAAAAAAAGTGTGTTTTAATGAAACGTGAAACTTTGTGAAAACTAAGAAGTGATTACCGAAGCTTGACAAGAGAAATACCAAATTTCTAGCGATTACGTATTTAACCTATTCAATTGGATCCAAAACGATGTCGTCGATGTCGTGGTTGATGGCTATAAGAGTAGGGGAAGACCAAAGAAACGAGGGATGGACTGTGTGGAAGATGATATGGATAGAAAGGGGGTGATTACCGAGATGACGACTGATAGAGAAGTATGGAAGAAAGGGACATGATGCGCCATCCACAAATAAATTGGGAAAGGGCAGGATAATGATGAATTGGATCCAAAATATTAAGACCCAAACATGAGACAAAATTAGGTGCTTACTTGCTTACGTACTTGGTTGTTCACACAACTTTGGTCATCACCACAATCCCATAGACAGCGTTAAGAGCGGCCAACCTGTCATAATTTTCATACAAACGCTCGTACGTGATTATGGCGTTGTAACAGATCTTTCTTTGAAAATTTTAAAGGAATTCGTATCTTGTGCACTATATCTTGGTTTCTATGAAAGCAAAAAATAAAAAAATCGAGAAACAAATTCAGTATAAGCCTCCAAAAATCTGCTTTTTTACCCGAACTTTGGCTGGTCATAATACTCATAATTGGTAAAAGTAAAGAAAACATCTGCATAGAAACCTCGCACATGTAATGGAAATTCTAATTATCAAACATTTTTTTCACAAACTTGTAAGGTTCACTCAAAAACACGTATTTCCTGATACAAATTTTTACCCACAATTTTTTGTACAATGTTATCGCGTTCTCGCTTGTTTGTTAGCAGTTCTCACTTGCGCTCGATGAAACAACAAGCTTTTCGACCATGCTCGCGTTGGCGTTGACGATAGACGGACCGGGAAGGGCCCCCTTAACCGCCACATCCATACTTAGCCTTATGTTAAAAAGTAGTATATGTACTAACTGAAAGTCCCAGTGATGTTTCCTCTTCCTTGCAGACGGAGCAGTAACACCTGGATGTCCATCTTGTACTTGCCAGCAAAGTCGAGCTTCGGGAGCAGCAGCTTGAAGTCAAACCTGTTGTTGTCTAGGTCAGACCTGGAACGTGACAAGTTAAATATTTTTGAGTTAAAAATTTAATGACTGTACCTACAGTACAACTATTTTCTTAATGTCCCTCAGCAAACTTCGTGCTTTGTGAGTCGTCGGATTTCTATCAGTTGCCCTTGGACGCTCTCAATCGACTTGGAAGTATATAGAGTCTGGAACTCTATAAATATACTTCCAAGTTTGCCGAGGGACATTAAGAAAATAATTGTACTGTACAAATTTTATTTTATTGATAAACAATCTACTATGTCTATACATATAATAAAATAAAATCCCTTTTCATGTCTGTCTGTGTAACCTTAGCATAAATGAAGAAATCTCGTTATGTTTTCATGTCGTAAAAACCGTGCGAACTAGGGGCGGGTCACTAGAAGGAGAATGTACACATGAGAGAGAAAACACGAAAATTTTGGAATCAGAGCATATGTCATTCCAAAGGCGTGTACGAACATCGAACACTTTGTTCGTCAAAACGATCGTAGCGATCCAATTTCGTTGTTCTGTGTGGACGGTGTTCGGAAAAATTTGCTGTAACATTGCGAACATAGGTGAATCGAAGGGTACTAAAAAAAGCGGTTGAGCGTGAACACAAGTCGAACTGTGTTAACATGGTGTTCGTGTTCGCTTTTCTCCGGTAGTAGCCGAACAAAAAGAAAAGTTTTACTCAAGCCCCGCGGTTTGACATTGACGTGCGCTTTAAGTCACTTTCGACATTTCTCAGAATTTTTTGGTGTTACCTGTAATATTTTGATTATTTTAGGTCTATTTGACGAGATGTTGTTTGGTTTACCTATAGGATCCCACGCGTGCATCCACACGTACGAACCAAATGTTCCGTGTTCGATTCGATGTTCGTGTTCACCATGTTTGTTCGTTCGTGCATGTATGCGCGGGCAAAGGCGTGTACGCCTTTAGTATATTTTCTGCTACCATTATTAGAACAAGGCCTAGGTTTATTTATATTTACGGTAGGTATTAGAATAAATAGATACAGCAACCAATTTCGGCAACCATGTGCCATTATACCATCGCCAAACCTCGTTCATTGGCCTTCTAACTACTACATTATGTTTGCATACGCGCAACCGCAGAACAAACAATAGTGTCCAAACTATTCTGAAGGTTAATCTAGTTTGTTGCTGACACAAAGTAAACAGATTTCTGTAGGTTTTAAAAAGGAAACAATACACTACCTTCCCGCCATCGAACCTCACCTAACTTTAAGATACAACCCCTATATTTGACTACTAACTACGCAATATCACCAATACAGGAGCGATGAAGAGATTAGCACACAGCCTACGGCAAAACCGCTCTTAGAACCTTCCAAAAGCGAAGAAAATAAACCAATACCCAGCCGTATAAACGGGATTTTTATCGCAGAACAAGAAGTCTAATAAATAATAATATAATAATAATACTAGCCAGTTATTGTCCCACTGCAGGGCAAAGGCCTCTTCTCATACAGAGAAGGCACGAGCATTGATCACCACGCTTGCTCAAGACGGGTTGGTGATTTCAGACTTATATTAACTATAAGTCCTGGTTTCCTCACGATGTTTTTCCTTCACCGATGTCAGTAATGTCCAAGATAAACTCAGAAAGTACATATGAATTAATTTTGAAAGTCACATTGGTACTTGCCCGGATTTGAACCCACAACCTGGTGCATGAGAGGCGAGGCCTTAACCACTGGGCCATCACAAGACGACAGAAGTCTAATACTTATAAGTTTAAATTGTTACTTGATCTGATGTATTGGATGCCAATAAAGATATGATTTCGAACCACGCTGCACACGGCTGTGCTGCCACATCACTACTGTTCCCCATACATTTTCAATAGGTTTATATGCGATTACATTACGACCACGGCAGCAATGTTGCGGCAGCAGTGTCATCTTGTCGCCACGTCAGACCAGTAGTGCGGCGTTACAACAGCGAGACACTACGAAAAGCAGGTGCTCGGAATCAGCGGCCAGGGGCAGCGGCAGACAGCACTGCCGCGCAGCACTGCCGTGGCTTTCGGAATCATACCTTAAGTTTCGCAAGAGAGCTTAATTGATCGAACTCTCTCCTTAGCTCCTAGCCTTCATTAATGACGAGTAAATCGATTAACGATCGGAAATGTTAACAGTTCCTTTGCCTGGATTAGGCCAGGAAGCGTTTATATAAGGTGCTGAAATACAGAGTAATTTCCTGTAATATTTGTGTAATACAAACACATTTCTTAAGGGAAATGATTTTTTGTTTTTCAATGAAGGGTAAGAATTTAGGTCCTATTAAAATACGCAGGCAAACTTTATTGTGCACATATTTTCTTAAGGAGTTTTTCTTTTCAATACCTTCAACTTCACTTGTATCGTTTCCCGATCACTGTTTTTTTCTAGAATCAGTCACAATCCTTAAAGATCTCTAGTATCCCTATTTCACAAAATGTAATTCTTCTTTTCGTGTGGTTAGCGGCTAACCTGGTGTCAGAGTTTCAAAGCCGCCCATGGGCCTCTGACTTGGCTTTACATGCCGTCGAGAAATATCTCTCAGGCATGCCGGTTTCCTCTCGCTTTCCTTCACCGTTTTTAAAGTAAGTGATAATAATACAATATGCACATGAATCCGAATAGACAGAGGTGCCTTGAGGGCGTGCCTTTGGTTCGAACACGAGATCGATGACTTGGGAGTCTGTCGGTCACACCACTAGGCTATCATTACTACAAAATGTTATAGTATTAACAGTTTGAACAGCAGCAGTTTTTCAGTGTGGCTTTTATGTTCTAAATTCTCGCTGTATTACTATTACTTAGAATACTATTGTATAGAATCAAGGTTTTCTAACGAACAGGCAGCTGTGTTGCTGGGGAGTTTGTTGCGCCACTTCTTCCCAGCTAAACCACTGGAAAGTGGTGAAGGGCGGGCGTTTTGGGGGACTGTCTCATGTAATTTTGACGTTCGAAAAGTACTGATTCTCAGCCTAGTTTGAATAAATGACTTTTGTTTTTGATTATGTGCATATAATACGCCCTTATAAGCCTCCGAACGGTTCAGTAATGCGAAATTATCTGGATGCTCTTTCTGAATGAAACCATTTGATTAAAGGAATTCACTTCCATGATCTGATCGGAAGATAAACGTCCTGCTACTACAAGTTCTCTAGTCAGTCAGTCTTGTCTTGTCAGCATTAATCAACTACCTATTTTTATGCCACACACGTGCTGTATAAAATAACGCATTCTTTTATTACAACCATTTTGATAACATCGTGATGAATTCATCATGAGGTGTTTAATTCGAAGAATTGGACCTCTTTGTCATTCTACAGTTATAAAAATACTTTCAATACTCGCAATTGTCTGGTTGTCTGTTGGTTTGTTCATCTGCATCTGTTAAGTTCATTCGATTTGACATAATAAACAATATTTCCTATGAGAGTCATATCTGATTCGTGAAAAAAATGTATATACATAACTTTCTTTAGAAAAGTAGACACAATGAATACCAACGTGTATGAAAAAGTTGTTACGTATACTTCGCAGCACAACAACTCTATTTCGACAGGCGACCATTCAATGATACCACAAATCTTTATTAAATAATTAAATAATTATTCAACCCCAAAGTTCGTCATACTTACTTGAGTTCTTCAATGATGAAGTTACTGGGTCCTCGGACTTTGACATCATTTACAACTGCTGTCAGCTTGGCACCCTGAGGTCCTCGAGCCAACGCGATCTGACCCAAGCTTAAAGGTTCGATGCCAGGGACGTTCAGCTCTGGGATACCCTGGAATTTGAAAGAGCAAATTTTGTGCGTCAATAATAAGTAGAATTAAAAGGTTTGTTGGAAGAAATCTAAATACTTGATATCAGGCAAGAACGGAAGTGTCAATTCCAAGTGGTGTACTAAGCCTAGTATATGTATTTATATATGACTGCATGGTTAATCATAAAGCATAAACCAACAATAATTACATTTTACATAAGATTTAAATTGTTTAATTTTGCTGAAAAATATGATGCATGGACATTATAAACTAAACAACTCAATCTGCCTAACCTTTTCCCAACTATATTGGGGTCGGGTTCCAGTCTAACCGGATGCAGCTAAATACCAGTATTTTACATGGAGCGACTGCCTATCTGACCTCCACAACACCAACACCTTATCAATTAGTAAGGCTGGTTGTCAGATCGATCGGCCCGTGCGGCTGTTATTACTTACATAGCACTAAACAATTACAAAGTGCAATTAATGAGATGCAGACCGTGACAATTAACTCTCACCTACATAAGCCCTTTAAGGCAAATAATGTTTCCAGAATACAAAATAGATGAGACCCTGACTCAATGGTTATAAGGCTATATATTCAGTGCGTATCTAAACAAATCCACGGGGAATTTTAATGAACTCTTCATTCATACATATTTCTTTGTTAATTACAGCCGCTCTAAGAATAGCCAAGAGCACGCGCCATATACATTGCATCAAGTCGGATCAGAGACCTTCGATAACACAATTTCACAATAAAAAGAACCTTAGATGAGAATTTATAGACAAAAGCACGAAAATTAAAGGTGAACGATGAACATGTATGTATTTTTCCAACAAAAGAAAAAAATGAACAAATACTACGTACAATATCCTAGGAGCACAAAGTATTTTTATGATAGTAAAATCTAGGATAGATTAAGGAGTACACAGTACACTTTTTCTTTCCTTAATGAAGAACCAGGCGGTATAAAATAACATAATACTTATATTTATATTTTATTTTTATTTTTAGATTGTTTTATAAATTAAACCAAGGCTAGTTTTGAGTACAAATGAGTTAATCTGTAGCCGAACTAGGCATAACCTGTATTTCGACTTATATAATATTAAGCCAGTATTCCCCAAAGGGTCAGGTAGAGGTGTACCTAAAGTACACCCACATTTCGACAGGGGACGAGCCTGTTACCATCAACGGGGCACAAATCCAGACTCCGGACTGTTACTGAAAAAATCCTAATGAATAAACCCAATCACACTTTGCTCGACCTGAGAATAGAACCCAGGAGCACTTGCGACCTGGACCAACCAGGCAAGGGGTAGAACATATCTATTTTTTACAATTCTCTACTACTGTAACTTTATTTACACTCTTCAAAACGTCCACTTAGCACTTAATATAAAAATCCACACGGTGACTCACAGAATACACTGACATATTAAACAAAATGCCGGTTGCTTCGTTTAGATTTTGCACCCACCGTCGTCTTGACACACTTGATTGTTTTGAAACTGCTGACAATGACACACTTTCAAATTCTCTACGAAGTAAATATTTTCCGTTTTTCTCCCTGATTGCGGGCTAGCCAAGGTCATGGTGATTTTTCGTACATAGATTCTAGCAATAGAACAATCTAGAACCTTATGAGTAAATTAAAACTTGAAATCTACGAGTAATGTTCTGACAGTACCTATAAAGATGAAAATGGAAACCTCTCTTAGGCCGATGGCATACTTAAGCGAGCAGAGCATTGAACCTTAATCAAGTAAACAGTAAATTGAAGATCGAAGCAAACATAAATGTTAAGTTAAATAACCGACTTAAAATGATTTTATACTGAAGAGCGCGTCTAAACGAGTTGTGTTAATGATTTGACAAAAAAAATATGTTAAATTAGAGCATTTTCTTAATAACTTTAAATACGAATATTTAAGATTATGTTTATATTACATAGTGAAATTAATTTGTAAAGTTATGTCTAACGCTGATAAAAATCTCAAAATCACGCAAAATCTATCAACGTTTTTTTTCTAAAACCTTCATCATTTTAAAGATAATTTAATCATTGATCTTTTAGTATACGTGTTTTATTAAAATACTTTTTGTTTTATGTATAATAAATTAATAATGCGTTTTATTTGGGACAGCGCTCCTTGATGGGCGAGTCCTATTACTGGTTGGACATACGACGCGTGAGCTCAGTACAGAACACGCAAGCTAACCACTCAAGGTCACTGGCATATATCTGCGTCTTAAAGTCAGCAAACAGTAGAAATATATACCTAGAACATTAATTTATTCTCTAGCATCTGCTTTATGTTAAACAATAAAGACTAATCCTATGCATTCGTAAGAACCTTACCACGAGTACATTAAATTCCATTCAATAACCAAATCCGCGTAGAGTAAGCTATCAAATTAACAATTTATTAGTGTTAGACGTTTCTCAACGGACCGGTCTACCCGTTCACCCTAATTCAACTCCCAAGGATACATGCCTACTTGAATTTGCACAACTCTGCAGAACTTGATGCCGTGTGTTGTCCCTTCGCTGTTGCAACATGTTCACTTTCATAAAATCTAGTGGTTTTGTTTACTTCGAACGCTTTAGGAGTAATAATTTATTTGGTAGGCTGATTTGGAGGTTGTAAAACCACATAACTGTCCTTCTAGCCACAACCCTTTTTAGTAGGGATTTTTGAAGCGGTCAACAAACTTTGGTTATTAGACTGTGTACTGTGGAGTAAAACACGTACAAGGACTAAGCGACTATGTATTTTAAAACAAGACAATAAAGTATCTGCCTTATTGGTGTAGTGGTCACAAGCGCTACTGCTGAGCATGAGGTCCTGGGTTCGATTCCCGGGTCCGGCAAAGTGTTACTGGGTTATTCCAACTTGAATTTCTCAGTAACAGCCCGCAGTCTGGATTTGTGCCCGGTTGTTGGTAATAGGCGAGCCTATTACCAACAACCAGTTATGACAAATGAAATGAATGATGAGTGAATGTTATGAGTTATGTTTTTTTGTTGTGTCAGTTATGTTTAAGTCCCATTTAATAGGGGGCGAGCCCCCTATTAAATGGGACTTGGCGACTTGGGCGAAATGTGGGTGTACTATAGGTACAACTCTACCTAACCCTTCGGGTACTTTTATTACATTTTCAGGCGTAATGTTATGTATAATAAAAAAATTACGGATAAATCCATCCTTCTGTGAAAAGTCTGTGTCTGTCTGTCTGTTACAATGTCATGCCAAAACCCCTGCACCCATCGTTATGAAATTTGACGGATTGGCAGGCTGAGACCTGTAAAACGATAGAGGCTATATATTTTTGATCCTGGATATATGTATTAAAAAATTATGAAATACAAAAAAACACGCAGATTAAATTACGGGCAACAGGGATTGATGTTTGTATGTTCGTGGCTAAGTGCCCCGATCCCACAGGTACACGTCCCGAAAGGCCACGATTTCTAATTATTTCGATAAAGTCGATTAAAAGTCAATCTTGCTTAAAAGTAACATCAACAGGATTTTTTTGATACTTAGTTAAGCATGTCAAGCGAATGAAAACCCAAAAGGACACGTACATTTACTACAGCGAGTCATCTACAGCCGCCACTCCTACATTTTGCCTCATGTAATTTGACCTAAAACTAGAGCAATTTTGCTGTATTGACTCCACTATCGAAATTAGGAATTCGACCTAATGACACTACTACACACGATAAGACGAGCCTCATGAAGTATTTATTAAACACCTGACATTGTTATCTGTTTTAAATAAAAACTAAACGATTCCTACGTGCTTTTAGCTTCCGATTCGACACCAACAATGACCAAAGTTTGTGATAAATGCGTCAATTTAAGTTATCAGTTTTGTTCCGAAGGTATATAAGCTTGTTTGAATATGTGAACCTTTCAATTGTCCAATATGGGGTGGTGTCAAGCTATTGTGTTGGTGGCCTTTATAGGAATATTACAAGTAAGTCATAAACAAATAGAATTTGATCGTACATTTAGAGATTTGTAGTTTCCGTGACGACACGGTTGGCGCAGTGGCTGAGCGATCGACTGCTGCGCAACGTGACGAGTTCGATCCCAGCATGGAACAAATATTTGTATGATCTGCAAGTAGTTGTTCCGGGTCTGGGTGTTAGTGTATGTGAGCTTCTATGTTTGTAAACGCACCCACGATACAGGAAGAAATTCTTAGTGTGGAGTTTTATAAAAAAAAAAAAACTATCTTGCTCATTTTATGTTTGGCGTTTAATATATTGTTTTCAATTTCGCCTGTGATCTATGATTAAAAATATCTATATACATATAAAATGCTTTATCCTGAATAACTGACTGACGGATCAACGCACAGCTTAAACCGCTGATCGCAGAGACCTGAAACTTGAAGTGTGTATTCTTTGTATGACGTAGGCATCCGATAAGATAGGATTTTCCGAAATGCTACCCCTAAGGGGGTGAAAAAGGGGGACAAAGTTTGTATGAGACAACGTGATTCCTTGGTCCAATCTACTTCAAATTTTGCATAAACATTCTTTAAAAGAATTGATGAAAGACGTATTTCGTATTTTATTTTAATTCATCCTCTAACGGGGTTAAATATGGGTAGAAAGTTATTTTGGGAGTGATTTGCTTCGAAGTTGATATCAATACTCCTTAGTGATTTTGATTAAATTAAATTTTATTTTGACACATGTTTGAAAACTCAATCCGATTTTATTCAAAAAAGGTTGAACTCACATAAAAGCTTGGTGCAATGCAAATACTCTTTAAAATTGGAATGTCTCGAAAGTCACCGTGCTATATTAGTACCGCATTTGAAGGTTTCTAAGCTTTACAGAGGTCTGTATTTATCCCTAGGATTCCCCTAACACCTTCAAATTACCCCTTCGAATTCAAGAGAGTGCAGTTTCCCATCAAAGTCTGCTTCGCAATGACCATAAACAAAGTTCTAAGTCAAACTCAAAAACCAATAAAAAATCCTATTAAAACCATTTTCGACTTTTACGCGGACGAAGTCGCGGGCAAAAGCTACAAAATATAATCTGTCATAATGAAAAATATGCAAAATTAAAATGCGTGGTAGGTATAGTCAGGTATTTTTTGTGCGTACAGCATTTTTTATCTATTGTTACAGTGCGATTTATCTCAAACTGCAAGATGTAACTGCAACAACCGTAGATCAACAGCAGAACAATTCAGGATTCCAAACTTTAATACCCCACGGTATTATCCTTTTTACTTTCCATTTCCGTATCCATACGTTAATGCCAACAACCAACCTCTAGCCAATCAGCAGAAATGTAATACACCAAGGTGTAATACTAGACTTCCACCAGCTGGCATCAAAATATCAATTCCAACTACCTCTAAATCTGGCTGGTCAAACATAATCATTGAAACTAGAAAACCCGACGCAACAACTTCTAATGAAAACCAAAGACCAAAAGGTTTACAGCAAACGAAGATTAATGTTATAATACAGGTTGGTAATTCAAATAAAGAAAAAAAGAATAATGCTACTGAGCCTGCTGCTAAACCGAAACCTAAACCAGTGACCAAAGCTAGCCCTAAGCCAGAACCTAAACCTGCCGCTAAACCAGATAACAAACCAAAGCCCAAACCGGACACTAAACCAGTGAAAGACGATCCCGCAACTGACGATCCCGCTGATGATACCCCAGCTGATGATACCCAAGCTGATGATGCCACTGCTGATGATACCCCGGCTGATGATACCCCAGCTGATGATGCCCCAGCTGACGATACCCCAGCTGATGATCCCCCAGCTGATGATACCCCTACTGATGATACTCCAGCTGATGATACCAAAGCTGATGATACCCCAGCTGATAATACCTCAGCTGATGATACCCCAGCTGATGATACCCCAGCTGATAATACCCCAGCTGATGATACCCCAGCTGATGATACCCCAGCTGATGATACCCCAGCTGATGATACCTCAGCTAATGATGCCCCAGCTGACGATACCCCAGCTGACGATACCCCAGCTGACGATACCCCAGCTGACGATACCCCAGCTGACGATACCACAGCTGACGATGAAGACAGTGCAGCAGCCACCGGTGTAAGTGGGGCTGACACTGATGGCAAAGGTAACTCAGACGCCGAATCAGGTTCAGCCTCCGCAACCTCAGACGATGATGGAAGTGCAGGTGCAGCTGGAGCAAGCGAAGCAGCTACTGATGGCGATGGCAATTCGGAGGCAGAAACAGGTTCAGCCGCTGCAGCCACGGGTGATGATTCTAATGCAGCATCTGGTGCAGACGCTGACACCACAAGTGGGGATGGTGATTCTACGACAGCGACTGATTCAGATGCGGCGACCACAACTGGTGATAACACAGCCACGTCAGATTCTGATGCTGGAACCACCAGCGGTGATGGTGATTCAACAGCTAGTTCTGGTACAGACACCGCATCCGAGACAGTTGACGGTGATTCTTAAGTTTTGTTAACGTAAGTTATAAAATATTATGTAAGTACTTAGTTTGTATATACACTGTATAGAAAATTAGACCTAAGAGATTTTATTCAAACATTGTTTGTAGTTTAATATTAATAGCTAGTTATTAAAAAAATTGAGAATTCACATAAATTTTTCTACTTATCCAATCAATCGTTAAGGTAAACGACAAATTTTACAGGTTAGAACGTTTGTCTGCGGTATCTTTGAGCCACTTCTTAAACTAAACCTTGAGTGTACACTATGGTTGGTTAAAAAGAAACTTACCTACGGTTAAGACCAGTTTTCCGATAAATATGAATGGTTAAGTCCCAATATATTACCCTGGGGTGATCACATTTAACGTAAACTCTGACATTATGAAAACAGTGGTCGCCCACTGGAAACGGCCGCGACTAACGAGTTGTAGGTCGTAGACTCGATCCCAGACAGGCACTTTACTTTGTGTAGACTATTTAATCACCAGTACTCTCAAAAAACGGTGAAGGAAAACATCGTGAGGAAACCGGCATGTCGTAGACCCAACATTTCGAAGTCAAGTGTAATCCACCAACTCGCACTGCGCTCGCGTGGTAATTACGACCCACTCCCTCTCACCCGAGAGGAGGCCTGTGCCCCAGCAGAAGATTAAAGTTAATCATGCTGCTGACATTATGAGAATTATAAACTTACCTCTATCATTTTAGGCCGTAACAAATCCACAGAGTTCATGATGCATTTGTCAACTTGGGGATCGTTCCGCTGACATACTTTGATATACGATGCTGCAACAAAAACATTATTATTATAGTAACTTGTTTTCTAAGATCAGCTATTTCAAAAACATGTAGAATATGTATAAGATAGAATGAAATGCAATCAATATACTAACAAGTATGTTTGTCTAAAGTTGAGATAAAATTATTTGAATGTGCAATAGTATCGAATTGCCAATATACCTAAGTAAAGGTTGCAACAAGATTATTCATTGGAAAATTACACCAAATGGTTTTTGCATGACACTCTTTAATTTTAAGTAATTTCCATAACAATTTTTTGTCACTTTTCATTTTCTTGTTGTCCATTTCGTACTTTATAGTTGTAGAACATATCGTCATAGGAATTCTTCCAAAAGACAACACCCATATCCTATTTGCATTTTTTTTTCATATTTATTATTCTTTTCATTTCGGAAAACCGGCCAAGTGCGAGCCGGACTCGCACACAAAGGGCCCGTAGGTACCGAATTAAAAACGAGCAAAAAATGGCTACAAAACACATTTTTTGTATGGAGACTCTTTAACTTTGTACTAACCTTATTTAATTTTTATTATTTGTTTTTATAGCTGCAATAGAAATACACAATTTGTGTGTGAAATTTCAACTGTTTACCTATTACGGTTCATGAGATACAGCCCACTGATAGACAGATGGACGTACAGCGGAGGCTAGTAATAGGGTTCCATTTGGCATCCTTCGAGTATACAACCCTTTTTTTTTTTTGAGTGTGTGAAGTTATCTAATAACTTCTCCCGCTCTGGGCGGAGAGGGAGAGTGTGTCAGACTTTTACTGACTAAAACCCACCCGTGTTCCTTCCGTTGCCTGTGTGCCGGGGCCGCGATATCCCTTTCGGACAAACTCGCAACCCTACCAGGCATTGGCCCTTACGGACCCCGTCAGTTGGTGCTGACATCTCTTTGAGGCGCGCGTGGAACACAACGCGCCGTCGACCCGGGACTGGTCCGAATCGGACGGTGAGCTACCCATTGCTCACCGTCCGCAAACCCGCGCCTACGGTGGCCGGAAGTCGGCTCGCGACTCCCGACGCCCGGGTCGTCTCCTGCGGCGACTAGGGGCGCGAGGGCGCGCATCTTGCCTCTCCTTCGAGCGCTCCGCCTCCTCCTTCGCGAGCATTACTGCTTCGCAGAAGGAAGTGACGGCCTCCCATGCAGTCTCGCTCCGGGCCATGGCCTGAACCAGGGCCGGACGCGAGAGATCGCCGCCGCCGATCGCCTCCGTGAGGACACGGCGGTGCGCTGCCCAAGCAGGGCAGACCTCCACCGTATGCTCCACCGTGTCCTCCGGGCGATCCACACAGTGGTGACACCCGGGCGTTTCCTCCCGCCTTATACGGAACAGGAACCTCCCGAAACAGCCGTGTCCGGTGAGGACCTGCGTCAGGCGGAAGTTGAGGACGCCCGTGGCGCCTCTCTAGCCACTCCTCAAAGAGGGGACTATCGCCACAATTGTGGCGTGCCCAGAGTATACCACCCTAGCAAGCTATTCAGTACTTTGGGCTATTCAATATTCCTATCTCCTATCGACAAAATGACGAACTTCCATACAAACTGTCATCCCCTATTTAATCCTTTCAAGGGAAGAGTTTTCAAAAATCCTTCCTTAGTGCTCACTCTCGTTACAAAAGGAACTTTTGTGCAAAATTGTATGATACCTAGATCCAGCGGTTTAGGCTGTGCGTTATCTGGAAGCCAATGAATTTATAGGATCCCGAAACAATCAATAACGAGAAATATTGTCAATTGCTTCAATTGCATTTGTTAGACGATCAATTTACGCATCTTTGTGTATCAATCACGTAAAAATTGACAGTTGCAATTTACAATTGATCGTTTGGACCCTTAAGACTTTTAATAAGCAAAAGAAAATCCTTATAATAATTGACATCAAATTGAAAATTCTTAGCAAATTATATAGTCTGCAGTCTAGATATCCCACTTTCGCTGATTGAAAACAGGTATAATATACCTACGCGTGTTTGCGTTATGTCACCGAGTTACATCGCTACTCGTAAACAACTAAACACCGCGCAGCTCCGAAATCAGCGCACGCGCATTCTCATGTACTGCAGTTATTTTCTTTTTGTTGTGAGTTTGTTTGTGGTAATCGTTTTGGTCTTTATTTTTAATGACGATGCATAGATTGGATAATAGGGGCTTGTGGCTAAGTAATAACAGCCGCACGGGTCGATCGATCACGTTAAGCTACGCTTGGCGCGGTTGGTCCGTGGATGGGTAACCATTTTTACATAACAAGACCCTTCCGTGTCTCAGAAAGCATATTAAGCCGTTGGTCCCGGCTGTCATTTGTAGATCTTTGACAATAGTTACGGGTCGACAGAAGCCCGAAAGTCTGACAACTTGACTACCAAGGGGTATCGTGTTACGCAGTAACTGGGACTGGGACTGGGTTGTGGAGGTCAGATAGGCAGTCGCACCATGTAAAATACTGGTATTCAGCTGCACCCGGTTAGATTGGAAGCCGATCCCAACATAGTTGGGAAAAGCCTAGTCAGATGATGATGCGTAGATTGGATGCGGAAAGCGGGAATTCGATATGGGAGACGAAGCAGACCGCGTAAGATAAGTTGTTCGATTACGTCTCTGAATTAATCAATTATTTTATTTCATTTAACCATCTAATCAGCCATAATGGTCCCACTGCTTGGACACAGGCCTCGTCTCTGTGAGAGGGAGTGCCCGTGTGCCCGCATGGTGGATCCGCACGGGCCCAGTGCGGGTTGGTAGATGTCACATATCTTAGAATTTTTGATTCTAGAACCTGCCGATTTCCTCACGATGTTTTCCTTCACCGTTTTCAGAGCAGTGGTGATGAAAAAAGTTGCACAAAGTAAAGCACCTGCCTGGGTTTGAACCTATGACCAAGTCGTAAGTCGTGGCCGTTTCCACCTGGCCATCACTGTTGACTTTTATTATGGAGCTATAAATATAGCCTACTAATCACGATTACGCGCTACTGCTAAGCATGTGGTCCTGAGTTCGATCCCCTAGTCGGGCAAAGTCTTATTGGGTTTTTCCATCTGTTTCTCAGCTGGATTTGTTGCCCGGTTGATGGCAATAGGCTCGTCCTTATTACATGGGACTTAAAATATAACTTGCGAAATGTGGGTGTACTATGCCTAACCCTTCGGGGATAATGCGTGATGTTTATGTTGTGTGTGTAATCAAAACTAAAACACATGTAAGCCCTAATACAACAACACCTACGAATGTACTGAAGTGCAGTAGATACTCAATAAGTATTGTCATTCGGGTCTCTCAATAAAACTTGTTACAGTTTTGTGCATTTTCAGTCATATCTCTATTATTGTTTTTGTTTACAACGGTAGTTTCTTGTTTTGAACTAAACTGCAAAAGATTAGAATTGCCTGATTATATATTACCTTACTGACGACCTCTATTAGCTGTCTGTGCACTGTATTGCAAAAAATATACTCTTCTAAAATATAATACGAATCAGGAATAATCTTGCTGTCATCTCTTGATATCTCAATAGAGTAGGAGACTTATAATAACAAGACATGTCTTAGGTCAGAATACCAATTTAAACAGCATTTAATGGAATCTTATTAGATTAAACATAATTGGCGAAATGTGGGTGTACTATTTACACCGACATTTCGCCAGTTATGTTTAAGTCCCCTGTAATAGGTCATAGGTCCAAGGTTGCCTGGAAGAGATTGCAGTAAGCGATAAGGCCGCCCATTGTATATTTTGTAGTGTATTACTTTTTCTTTATGTAATGTATAATCTGGTGTACAATAAAGTTTATAAAAATAAATAAAAAAATACCAGCCTGTTACTGTCCCACTGCAGGGCAAAGGCCTCTTCTCATACAGAGAAGGCACGAGCATTGATATCACCACGCTTGCTCAAGAAGTGTGGTGATTTCAAACTTATATTAACTATATAAGTCCAGGTTTCCTCACGATGTTTTCCTTCACCGGTGTCAGTAATATCCAAGATAAACTCAGAAAGTACATATGAATTGAAAAAGTCACATTGGTACTTGCCCGGATTTGAACCCACAACCTCGTGCATGAGAGGCGAGGCCTTAACCACTGGGCCATCACGACATATAATAAAGTATATATAAATAAATAAATAATAGGGGTCGAGCCTATTGCCATCAACCGGGCAACAAGTCCAGACTCCGGGCTGCTACTGAGAAATTCAAGTTGGAATAACCCATTAACACTTTGCCCGATCCGGGAATTAAACCCAGGACCTACACACCTATGACCTATGTTATGTGCGACTTGTGTGTAAATAGAATCTTAATGATTTGAGGTCAAGAACAAATATACTGATAGCAAAAAACAAGACGTATGTAGAGACAACATACAAATTGACCCCTTTTCTAAATTACTCCAAGGAAATAGGCCGGGCAGTAACATTAGGTGAAGACATATGATTAGTGCTCAAAATTGTTACCTAATTATGCAAAACGAAAACATATTTCTCAGTTACAATGACCCAACCGATATCACGCGTGTCATCACAATTATTAAGAAATTGCGGTTTCAGAAACTGGTCACCTGCGTAGTTTTACAAAATAACATATACATCGATATGTTTCGCAAAAATGGTGTGTAAAATTTAATGTCTACGTCAGGCACACTCTGGGTTGTCAATCATGAGGGGATAAACAAGTGCCAAACGCTTTCAATTCATTTTATTTTCTTTTCTTTACTTAGGCAACCAACAGCGATACATAAAATATGTTATAGATTATGTGTGTTACAGTATTGTATGGCTAATAATAGGTTCCCTGTATATAACTAGGATAATTATAAACCATGCGAATGGACTACTGAGAAATATAATTATAAATAAAAATAATTTTTTTGCTATATTACTTATAGTTAAGTTTAAATAAATAATTATAACGTTTTTTTTTTTAAGTTTGGAAATTAAGAGAGCTTTTTGGTAGCTTATGTCAGCCCCCCATATATTTTTGATTTTTCCATAATCTTTATCACTAACCGAATGTCACTTTGTCTAGGCCCTCTGCTAAAATCTTATGACTGGCTTATCATTTGATCGTGGTTGAAACTAGTTGAAACGACGG
Organism: Agrochola lota; assembly: GCA_947364205.1. Classification (NCBI taxonomy): domain Eukaryota; kingdom Metazoa; phylum Arthropoda; class Insecta; order Lepidoptera; family Noctuidae; genus Agrochola; species Agrochola lota. Next base: position 16,301,073 of record OX376221.1, on the reverse strand, counting down.
TCTTCGCAGTGTGGCTGGTATAGCGGCTGGATGAGAGTTGCCGAGAATTGAGCTGAATAGCATGCAGGAGAGGCCTATGATCAGCAGTGGACTGCTATAGCTGATAATGATGATGACAATAAACTATTGTTAAACGTAGTTCCAACCAAATTCGAGAACACTTACGTATGAAGACTAAATTTGGAAAGGTATATATACTTTTATGAAAAAAAAGTGGACTTCATGTCACAATTAGAGACAATGTTATCTTTCCTAGACTTATCGGAAACCCATAGAATCATGTGACTGTTTATGTACACGTGGCAATTATAATAGCCTGCTGCCAAAACGGTAAGGAATGATCCACGGCAATTATGATAAGCTGCTGCCAAAACGGTAAGGAAATATTGATGTCTTAATCTATACACTTGGAAAATTTGATTACTTAGAAGAAGCACTGACTTATAATGTAGACAAAATATTTTGAGAATGACGATAGAAAACAGATTTCAGAAATAGGAATTTAAAAAAGGATTGTACTAAGATAACATATTTGTATTACTCAGCTCCTCTCTGGTAATATAAATACATCTGTACAGCATTGGAAGATACAAACCCGTTATGAATTGCTAAGACAAAATGTAAACCAAGTGTAATTGCGAAAGGCTATTAAAAATAAGTACTAAACCATAACATGCCGTAATAAACACGTAGGAAAATCAAGTGATTCTGGACTAAATCATTCGTGAGTCGTTTTTAGCCGAGCAACATCTATGTCAGCAGTACACGAGTATAATAGTCGTTTAACGCAACTGCGTTCTGCAATTATGTCCCAACGCGAGCGGACTCGATCTACGCTTACTTACTTTGCGAGAAACCGACGCACTTTTTACTATAGTATTGATATTACTTGTTTTTGCGTAAATTAAATAGGCATTGTAAATGAGGACGATAGTGTTTTGATTACGAAAGTAGAAATGAGAAAATACGTGATTAAAATTGTTTTGCAATCAAAATTCCAATATGTTGGATAACTTATTACACTGTATTAATCTAGGCCAATTAAGCAAATAGTCTTGAAAGAGTATAATGAACCTATTTTAGTAACAATATGCAATTACAGCTTTCTTGATACTTTTCTTAATTTTCATAACTCAATATTTTTGTGATACTGCTACAAAATCTTCCTATCGATGAATCAAAGATCATATTTAATTTAATTACTTACTAAACGAAAGTTTTTAATTCAAATCCCATAATCCAGCCATAAATTTTACAAAAATCATTGCATACTTACGAATATCAGCGGCGACAAAATGCAGCACAAACAGGAGCACCGTTGTAGGCAACATTTCGATAGAGCTTGCACAATATACGTAGAATTATGTCTCAATTCTCACAGATGTGGAAACCGATTGAGGAGCCGTGGAATCGGCCAGCCGGGTCGCTGTATCGGCCGGCACTGGCAAGCAGCGATCACTCCACCACCACGCACGACGCTAAGGACATGTGAACGACTGAACGTGCATCAGCCCTATTCTGAACTATATACTTGTCCTTTGGCCATCTGATGTTTATCATTAATTCTTGTCACCGTCGCTATAAGCTTCCTTGTAAAAGTATGGTTCACTTCGAGGGTCACGTTTCGACCTTCAAATTTTTGTCGTTTTCGTCATTCACAGGAAGAGATTTCAGCAGAATTAACTATTTTTCGGTGCTTGCTTATTGTTTTGATATGTTTTTGAAGAATAAGGAAGCCTTTATACAAGCCCTTATGATATGCACGCATACCACATACACTTAATACCTTCTTTAATTGAAATCATTGTTTCATTACCAATCGAACGAAGGAAAGTAAGACCTTATAGCCTGAGTATGAATGAATAAATATTCCATCAAAACTATACAATTCCATAAGCTCAGGTATAATAACTAGCTGCGCCCTCGGTTTCACCCGCATAAGTCTCGATCCCGTGGCAATATCGGGATATAGTATCCTATGTCCTAACCCAGATCATGGTCTACCCATGTGCGAAATTTCATACAAATCCGTTCAACCGTTTTAGCGTGAAAGCATACCAAACAAACAAACAAACTCACTTTCGTAGTGATAGCGGTTTCCAGGAAGTTTATATTTGAGTTTGACGCTAATCACCATATTAAATAACTTTTTCTGAAAGAAAAGCGATAGCCGACATACCTATGAGTATTTATACAACACCAGCTGTAAGAAAAGTTGCACTATTGTTGCTCATTCGATTGTTGATGCTAGCTGATAACATAAGCTAAACATCATGGTTCTTAATCTTTTTGGTCACTAATAATAGGACCCCTTATCAGCGACTGCTTTTCATACAAGATGGTGACTATCAACAACCTGCTACTTTTCGATAAGGAGAACCTATTTAAAATTCTACAACCAGTGACCTATTTAATATAACTGATAATGCGAGATATTTGGCAAACAATTAAAAAAATTACGCATTTTTACGCCAGGTGCTGTGTAAAAGAACAGAAAACTATGAAAGAAACTTACAAAATTGTTGAATTGTCAGATTGTCGCCTGTCGGTAAAGCGTCTCTACTCTAAATAGCCGTCTATTGAAGTAGGTATCAGGACAAGAAATCTTTCAGTAGTATAGTGGAACGTACCAAACCCAGTAGCTAACCAAAAGTTACTAATCAAGAAAGACAAAAACAAACGTTATGTAAAAAAACTATAATCGACAACAACATAGCATGATAACTGAGTTCCGTCGTTGCACCACTTCGGGGAAACTCGGGCGCGCTCGCTATCCTGGATGCCTACGCGCAGCCTTCCGTTTGCACACGTGATTACATTAGCAGACCTTCCGCCATTGTGAACTCGAACTGAATAATACGCTCCAGTTTTGATTGATTGAGTTTTATGCCCCAGAAGGAGAGTAATGTCTTTAACCGACTTTAAAAAGTAGGAAGATCTTCGTTTGTAGTATTTTTTTTTAAATAATTCTTAAAGAAACTTTATTGGAATATTATGTCAACTTAAATGATTGCTTGTATAGTTTTTAGGTCAACCAGTCAAACTAGCTACCATAGCATTATTATGATTACGTTTGCAGAAAATATTGTCATTCAGTTGGACATCAGTAACTCCTTAAAAACACAACAACTTTCTTCGTTAAAAGCCTGTTTTCGTTAAGAGAGAGATTGAAATGCCTGCCTTCTTTACAGTAGAACAAAAAAAATTACTCTATTCATGAATTAAAATAATATTACACTACACGCACATTTTCGTAACACATAAATTCTGATGTGGTAATATTTAAAATAATCGAAATTACAAAGCGTGAAAACGAAAACATTGAATGAACAACGGTGTTGCAACGTAAAAAAAAATTAAATACAGTCTCTATTATTATTTAAAGTGCCGCCATTTGCGAAAGGTTATCTGTGCATCATTTATTACAACAACATTGATTCGATGTCTCAATACGCTTGTGATTATTTGCTTTGCAATCATCCCGAATTAATTCCAATTAGTTAGTTTTTTTAAATCGACATATTCGGAATCAGAATTTTGGGTTTTGTTCTTTGTGATCACAAATTCCCTTTTATTTCTTTTTTTTTTGAGGATTGGAAATCATCAAATCACGTCTCCCGCTCTGGGCAGAGCGAGAGGGTGTGTCAGACTTTTACTGACTAAAACCCACCCGTGTTCCTTCCGTTGCCTGTGTGCCGGGGCCGCGATATCCCTTTCGGACAAACCCGCAACCCCAGCAGTCACAAATTCCCTTGAGAATTAATTATTCGATACTTAATAATATTTAATAGAGGTATGTGAGTTTGTATGTAGGGTGTAATCTTCGGAACTACTGAATCGATTCCGAAAATGCTCACTAATGGGAAGCTACAGTATTGCAGAGTGTCACAGGATATATTTTATGTAAAAACAAGAAATTACACTTTTCCAGAGTAATTTTCTGAATTGCCATTAATTTGAGTAGAAAATTATTCCTATTCAATAACCAATCTGCTGAATCTGAACAAATTGACAGTATGGTGTCAAATAACAAGAAACCAATGAAAAAACACCTAGACATATTTGATACAGAATACTTTAAAAAGACGTAACTCATCCATATTGATTTAATCAATCAGAAATTTCCGATATCCTATACAAAGAAAAAATAACATCCGTTGTGCAGTTTTGCAAATCACTTATCATATACAAGAAAACAATTCTATCTACAATAATACGATATAAAATAATAATAGTTCTCGGCCTTGACCCGAAGTGGACTGTCATAACATGAATGAGTAAGCACATTCTATATAAATAATTCTTACTTATTGCAACTCAACTGGAGTCAGATTGACAGCTTAAATGATGAGAGGTAAAACCTATTCTTATTTTGATTACCTGCCTAGTACATAGTTCTTTTACTTCCCTCTTTGTAAGTATTCGCTTGGATCTTTTGGCGCTCGAATGACATTGAAAGGAGGGCGCTATTACTAAACATTTACGTAATCGTTTTGTGAATAGTATCGAAAAAATAAGATGGCGGCGTTAGTTCCGATTTTGGCCACGCGCCTAAAGATCCTGGGATATCTATATATGAGAGTAGTTCATTCAATATGTACAAAATACTGGGACATGGGAGTGAGGAAGTGATGCGCTGTCAATCCAGTCATCAAACGCACGGGTCCAGTATGGGTTGGTGGATATGTCTTTGTTTAATCCATGGCAGGCAATGGAATAATTCATGTCATGGTAAAGAGCTGATCAGGATACACCAGATGTATATTTAACTATCGACACACGTGGATGCTATTTTGATGCACCGCGATTCGATGAAGTTCAAGCTGACAGCAGTCAAGGAGCAGTTATCCAATAGTATATATTTATCCTATACTATCCATTCTATCTTATCCACTATCCATTATGTACACGCACCATCTGTGCTCTGCGTATAATCTTTATTATCTTTTTGTTTTCGGATAAAATTGGCCACCACGACAAAACATTTAAAATACTTGTTTTGCACTTAATATTAACTTAGTTTTAAGACTTTATTCATATTTATGGGCGCCTACTGTGCTCGTCACAAAAAATTACAACAAATGTTATAGTATAGTTGTATTCTCGATTCAAAAATCGTTCGAAATTACTTTATGTTTACGTCGCGCGGCCATGCTAGATCCTCCTGCTTTGTCGTGGTGGCCAATTTTACGCAAACATAAAAGAGATGCACAGAACATAGTTGGAGCGCAAACAAAGTGGATACCCAGCTTTATAGTCTTCGGTTCAGATTAAGAAAACTGCCCTACAGCGACCTTTTACTTATAAATCATCGTTTGACCTTTCACACTGTGTCCGCATATCCAAAACCCTTATAAGTTAAAGTTGACAATACATCGGAAGAGTTCAGAAAAGGTCAACCGGAAGAAAGTTTAACACCTTTACGATCCGATAAGGCGTTTTTAAAAGGATTTTAGTTGTCATTAAAACAATAACAATTAAATAATTATGTTTTTAACATAAGGATTTATCTCTTGAAGATGGAAAATGTTTCTCAATGTCAAGCTGTATCATTATGATCATCATTTCAGCCAAAAGACGTCCACTGCTGAACATAGGCCTCCCCCAAGCACCACCACTTCGACCGATTCTGTACTTCCCGCATCCAGCGGATTCCTGTGAAGCTGTATACTGCCAAATAATACAACTTATGTAACAGTACAACTTATGTACTGTGAAAACGAGAAATACGCTATCTAGCGCTGAAAAGGTTAAACAGATGAAAAATAAACCAAAATCACTACGCGTCAAATAAAACCAGCAAATCTTCAACTCTCACATTTACGACCAGGCAGTAAATACTTCAGCAGAAACTGAATTAAGAAGTGGGAACGGGATCAAATAATGTTGTACCTATGAAATGAAATGGTTTATTCCTTAAATAGGATATCGTAATCACTTTTACAGGTCACATGAAAAAAAATGCTAGATGGAGTCGACCTTACCTTCATCTGCCTACGTTACACTCACTGAATTGGCCCAACAAGTCGAACCAGCCGCGTACGTAGCTTCATACCTAAAATGCGAAGTGTCCTCCTGTACAAATCTATTACAATGCGAGATCAGCTTATACTGGAAATGTACAGTTTGTTATGTAGCCGTACGTACACACGGCTACACATCAAGCTATACATTTCCAGTTTATGCTGATCTCGCATTGTATAGGATTTCCGTACAATGCGAGATCAGTTTATACTGGAAACTTATAGCTTGATGTGTAGCCGTGTGTATATGTTTTGTCTGCATCAGAAACCGCGGTTAGAAGGTCTTGTTTTTGCCATAAACACTTTATGAAAACGCCTGACTCTCAATTATAAATAATGCATCTATCATTTTATAGCCATGTGGCATTACTGCATTGCTGCAAGATGATTAAATCATTTAATAACAACATTTTATTTAAATAAAACCTTAACGTGCCGAAGTAATTGCAACTCAATAGATTAAATCATTTTTTTTTCGTTAGTCTATTAGTTAGTAATTATTCGATAGTCGACGATCGTCCGGTTAATTAGCACATATATATTGTATAAATTACAATCATCAGCCTTCACCATACTGCTAGTAATTCTTTTAGATATACTTAATATCGGTATTTTTTATTAGGTATAATTATAAAAACTACATGATTCTAAGGTATGAAGAAAGCAATCTTGTGTCAAACGCATGATAGTGTGTGTAATGTTTTTTTTTTAATTACATTAATTTATTTCTAATGTATATTATATAAAAATATTAGCTTTCTGCACTCCTTCTCCATATAAACTTTAACTGTGCCAAATTCCATACTAAGCCGTCCGCGTAATTTTCGTAAAAAGGGTACAAAGTTTTTGCTTCACATATCAATATAATAATAATATTATTTCGCTTACTATTTATAATTAATTATCTTCATTGATCATTACATAGTTAAAAAGACATCAACGCACAATTTTGTTTCATAACTCTGGCATCCTAGATAAAAGTTCCAAAGTAACAAAGTAAAAGCCATGGTTGTGAATTTTACTGAAAGTATAGTCTACTAAACATTGATTGAAAGTCTAATAGCGGGTTCACACGGTTCCATTTTAGTTGATCAACTGCTAAGTCGAAAGCGATTTGAACCGTCTGAACCTTGAATAGTTGGTAAAGACTCGGTTTATGAATTGTGAATTTGAAATTAAGAACTTATTTCAAACTCTACTAGAGTTTTACTTAGTGATTCCTTCAATGTAGCCGCAAAATTCAAAATTTCTTACGTGTTTTAACCGATGAGCCGATGTTTGTCTGTAATTATGCATTTTTTTTTATGTTTGTTCCTTGATTTCTCAGTGATTACTGGGCCGATTTACCACTACAAAGTGAAAAATAACTTAACTAACAAAAAAACTAAAATACAAACTCATGACGGCATTTCCTGCTGGGGTTGCGGGTTTGTCCGAAAGGGATATCGCGGCCCCGGCACACGGGCAACGGAAGGAACACGGGTGGGTTTTTAGTCAGTAAAAGTCTGACACGCCCTCTCGCTCCGCCCAAAATGGAAGAAGTCATTTGATGATATCCCAAACTAAAAAAAAAAAAATTACGGCATTTCCGAAATTAAAGTTATTGTTCACTTTGTGGTGTTTCTTTTGAAAGTCGGTTGTTTTTGCAAAGAAATTTTGGACTTAAGTTATGCTAAAGCAAAGTTGAAGTTGTTGTAGTTGTTCCGTGTGGTGCCGGACGTAAAGAATAGTACCATCCCATTTCTTCCCGTGGGTGTCGTAAAAGGCGACTAAGGAACTTACTAGAGAATGGGCAGCAGCGTTCTCTATTCATTTTAACACCATACTGCGATCGCCAATCCGCCAAGCGTGACGATTATAGCAAACCCCCCCATTTGGGGGAGGCCTATGTCCAGCAGTGGACTTCTTTCGGCTGAAATGATGATGATGATGATGAAAGCAAAGTTTGATAAGTTCTCAACATCAAATTCTCCGTTCAGAAACCAAGTGTAATAAGTGGGCCTACCACCACCTCCAAAGCAGTATTATTTTAATCTTACTTCAGTAGGGGAAAGAGATGGAGCTATACGTCCTGTAGAGCTTCATCTCTTTCCCTCACCCCCAGGACGCAGTTTTAAAGTATTTTTTGGCAAATCGGCCACACAGTTGTTTCCATCTCATTTTCTCACCATGTCATTGTATTCCTTCATAAAATTATGACTCTTTGGGCGTTACCTTAGTCGGATAATAACATACTACCATGCCAAATAACTAGAGGTGAGAAAGGCATAGGGGCGCTGTGGCGCGCACGCCGATGAGGCAACCGTCTTTGGTCAAGGCGATCTGCACCTCTTGACATATCATACGCATTGCCAACACTCAAATATCTATGAAGAATCCATTTGCGAAATGAGATGTCGTCGCCCTGTTATATCGAATATTTTTTTGTGAAACAAATTATTATCAAAGCTAGGCTTAGTATAAAGCATAATCATAACGTTCCCACTCAGCAGTCGGAACGATATTGGGTGATTTATTATTATGATTTATATATATGATGACATTATTATGATTTATATATTAGGCCCACTCCCTCCTTGGTGGAAGGGAGGGGCCGTATTCCACCACGCGGGCCCAGTGCGAGTTAGTAGATGTCAGATGTTGAATTTTCAGTTCTAGGGCGTGCCGGTTTCCTCATGATGTTTTCCTTCACCGTTTTGAGAGCAGTGGTGATGAAATAATTTACATAAAGTAAAGCGCCTGCTTGGATTCGAACACACGACATACAACTTGTAAGTCGGGGCCGTTATCACTGGGCTACCAAAAAATGTACATAAGTTTCGTTATTTTATTACAAAAATGCCGAAATAATTGACATATTTTTTGTCTACATCTGGACCACCTTTTTCATTATGTCCAACAGTTTTCAGATAGAATGCTATGTTATCGATCGCTAAAATTTTTCAAAACATTCAACACATAAAATGCTCACATTTTCTTCTGAAAATGATTTATTCGCATCAACTGACCACACACACATGAAAACAAGATTTTCAGACATTGCTATGGGTTTAATTTTTTGCCTAATTTTAAATTTTCTCAAATGGTCTCCTGGATACGTGTGACGCTACTGGTTTCTGAAAATTGTGTTTTTGGTATCTAAAATCTATCGTTCAACTACATTCTGAAAATCAGACAGAATGCTACGAAACGGTTCGGTATTTTTCTATTACATATTTGAAAATGCGGTCAGATTAGACGTGACGCAGCAAATTTCTGAAATTAGGATTTTTGAATTTCAGAATAACCAAATCTATCGAATTTATACGGTTTTGTTCGTAAAACGATAAAGCAAAAATTTTGATCATGGGCTCTCGTACCACTAGAATTCATTTGAATTTAGAATTCGAAATGAAAGCAGTGCGACAGAGTGCTTACGAAACGGTACCGAAACGATACCACACCGACCAATGAGGAAACGGCCTAAGTTTGAGTTAATTGTTAATCAAATTAACAACCAACTTAAATTGCCCGTATATTCAAATCACAACTCTCATTCTTTCACAGTTGTATGAAATGTATGTATTGTTGTTGTGTGTCAACTGCGGCTGTCGCTGAAAACCAGCGCTGGGTTTCGCATACAGTCGCGGCATTATGCTGAGCGATAGCCGTTTTGCGTGGATCCGACGCATATTTCCCCCCAATTTGTTATTTTTACCCGACTGAGACGAAGCCAAAAAAGAAGGGTTGTATGTGTTTGTGTTCTTTCTTTGCGTCACGTTTACCGCAAATAAGCGTACTATTTTCTTTCTTTTTCTTTAAATGGCTATAACACGGCCAAATTTACGTATCGTGTCAATTTGGTTTAACAATTAATATCCCTGACTATTTAATCAATGAAGCCATATTTATTCGTTGCGTCAATCACTGTCCAAATTCAAGGGCTACAAAAATATTGCATCAATCCAATAAAATACGTGATTGTTTTTCCGATTGCATAGTCTTAAATAACTTCCTTTTTAATTTGGCGATACCTTGACGTGTGCTGACCCCAAAAGAAATAGAGCATGTACCTAATGATATTATTATAAATAAAAGTGGCCTTCGTCAGGTCGTCGATCTGCCGGTGTGTTACGTTTTAAGTATAACGGCAAACGACAGTAGAATAATTACCTGAATTTGCCATTCTGTTTCGATAATTATTTCGGTAAAACAGACGCTCTCAGTAGTGTTCTGCTAAGCCTCTCTCACTAACATGAATATGGACCTACGGACAAAAAGACTATAAATAAATTTGACTATGAATAAATATGTGGAATGAGGATCTGACCTTTATTTTATAGATCCTTGATTTTCATATTTCTGACGGTTTTAGATTCCATCATACCGATTACGCCCAAAATTACTTTAAACAGACGTCGACTCCTAAATTCTGGGCTAAAACCCAGAATTTAAGAGTCAACGTCTGGTTACTTTAACTAAAATTACTATAACCAGACGTCGACTAGAAAATTCTGGGTTTGAGCCCACAATTTAGGAGTCAAAGCGTTTAGTAATTGGCAGTAATATTTAATTAAGTAAGGTCAATTCTTCAGGTCACACCACCAACGCGTGACGGGCACCGGCGGACGAAGGATGCCAGCAAATATCTAGGAACTGCGTGCACGCAACCTACCATTATACTAGTTTCTATCTTCCGCTATTAAGAAGCAATAATCTGATTAAAACAGGCGTTTGTTGTAATTGGGGAAAAGTAACAATCTTAGGTTGAATCGTGTGACAAACATCACACTGTACTCCTCGAAGGGTAGATAATTATATAGAGGATTTGGGATACTAAAAATTTGGAAGAAATATTTTAAAATATTTATATTTTATCAAATACACAGTTTTAAAATTGATATAATTAGATTTATTTATTTATTTAACAGTTTATGTACACAAATATAAACAGACAAGATGAAAGGAACAGAAAAATACGTACAAAGGTGATGCTTATTTCTAAACAAATCTCTTCCAGCATACCTGCGATAGGAAAGTAGTTAAAGAGATGTAGACAACGTGTGTAAGAGTAGAAGAGAAAATAATATACATAAAATAAAAACACTTAATTAATCACTAATTTAACTATAAACATACAATATGAGAATAAACTTACATACGTACTTCTAAAATAAATATCACTAAAATATATATACTTAATTATAATGTAATATAAAATAAATACAAAATATGCAACTATTAGGAAGTGTACAGATAGTGTTCTTTCACTCTTCTTTTATAAACTGCAACAGTTTGGCAGTCCCTAATGTCAGGCGGAAGTGAATTCCACAACCGAACCGCGTGCACGCTGAAGGAGTAGGAGTAGAAGTCGGTTGAGTGAGGAGGGGATTTAAGGAGATTTCTAAGATGCGACCTGCAAGGTGCATCACGACGGGCGTAGGAAAAGCGTTCCCGCAGAAAGGATGGCGTTTTAGGGTTGTGAAGGATATTAAATAGCAGACACAATATCCGAGAGTTCCTGCGAAGTCGAATAGGGAGCCACTTGAGTATCTTGCGAAATTTATTATTTGAATCATAATTATTTTGTTTATATTATTATTTAAGAGATATAAAATACACCCACATTTCATTAGTTATGGCCGTGAGCCAATTACCAACGATACAAATGCCAACCGGGTACAAATCTAGTTAATCCATTGAGATTTCAAATGGAAAAATGTTCACACAGTTTTCATATACGATTAAAAGCGTAGCTATTTGAATCAAAATATACACTACAAGGGATTGTGAAACGCAAGCAAATGAAGGAAAAAGAAAGACTATGTGTCAAATTAAATATGAATATTTTCACTCCGTTTCTGCCAAAGATTTAAATCGTTAAGGGCGCTTGTAACGTAACGATACAGATTCGATTTTGAGCATTACATTACAATACTGCCTCCTTGACTGACGAGCATTTGCCCGTAATGTAACGAGTAGTGCGCATTGAGGTTACAAGTCGTATCAAGATATTACATATATTGCGCACTGTAAGACTCGTTTCTCCTCCCTTACTGATGAACTGCTCGAATTGTATCATTACAGGTTGCGCACTGTAAGTCTCGGTTCTCCTCCCTTACTGGTGAAATGCTCGAATTGTATTATTACAGGTTGCGCACTGTAATGCTCGGTTCTCCTCCCTTACAGGTGATTTGCTCAAATTGTACCATTACAGGTTGCGCGCTGTAATGTTCGATTCGCCTCACTCGCAGATGAATGCTCGACTCTGTAACGCTACATTACAGGTGAATGCTCCCGGTGAGATTTAGATTTACTCTTCCCGAACTTAGGACGCGAAAAAGTTTCCATACTGAGAAGAATGACATATCCCGCATAGTACGATAGATACCATTTTCAATATGTATATAATTGAGACAATACTATTCAAATATCATTGTCAACGAAAACGTGGCCATCTTTTGACGCGGTCGGGAGAATCTAACAATTTAAATCTTTGGTTTCAGCATTCTTCGTATCACTGTATCCGCTGCTTCAACTTAAGTTGAGCCATTTATTGTGCTACGCCTTGCATTTAGCATACACTCTAGCAATTGCAAATAAGGTTTATTTTACAGTTGCTACAGTAATATTCACAAATTAATCACTTACTTTTCCAAGGCTAAAAAACATTGTATTTTATTATATACCTTATCATTTAATGACATAATATTAAAAATGATTTTGACATGTAAATACTTAGGTAGGTTTTTACCTGTAACCACACAACTTCAAAAAATGTCCTACAAATATATTTACTGCCATTGCAGCCATTTCACAAATACAATACTAGACCAAAACAAAATGTGTAACCATGAAAATTATATGCCAACCCATTGTATAACATGTCCCCGTGGTACATAACCTCCATTATGTATATAAATTATATAAAACTTGTAAGACTAATCGCCAATGGCACGCATACATTCGCGAGAAGTCGATCAAACTTAATAGCTCATAGAGCTAACTTATGTAAAGAATAGAGCGAAAACCTCAGTTAAGTGTAATGGTACTATTTGTTGCAGAGAGTTTAGAGGTCTGGATTGTTCTAGAAATAGGAAGGCATTGAGGTCTACCAACCATCGGGTGGGTATCCCAATATTCCCAATTGTGTGAGGACTAACATAAACGACTATAGTTGTTCCGTTTTAGCGTGGCTATAGCGGTCATTGCCCTTTCCCTGATATCTCTACGCAGGCACCCAAACAATAAACTATGTAGAGTTTTTCGTTATTGGAACGTGTTGAACATGCACCGACTAGTCGGGAAAGCCGACTAGTCGGCCATATTTATAGTCAGCGACTAATCGGCACATTTTTCACTCGTACTAATATGCTTAAAAATTTAAAAGGCGGTGGTTAAAATGAAATTGAAATCTTTACTGTTATAATTTTTTATTATAGAATCACTTTTACAGTTTACGTTCAGTGCAATCTAGAATAGGATAAAAAGGAATAGGAACCGTTCATTTGGTTAATTAATTAATTGGATTTAGATCCAGAAATTAAATAGTATTTGCCTTTTTCCCCTGACCATCACGAGAAATAACTGCTTGGCACTAATTGCATTTCACTTTACTACCTCCTTCTCCCGCGAGAAGAAGACCAAAAGCAGTCACGAACATTGCCGAGGTCACCCGAACGAACTCAACCGAAAGCAATGATCGGCTTGGCCGACTAGTCGGCAAGTCGGCATCGCTAAACATATTGATTCAGGACGTTAACTGACATTATCACAGTTTTTTTAATAAAAATTGTTACAAAATGTAGGTCAAAGAGCTCTATTGCCATGCTAAAACGCAACAACTATAGGAAGCATATTGTTATCGCACGTTGGTTAGATACTTTCGAGTAGAAAACAGAGAGCCTTGCTCTAAGCTAATAATACAATATTTAATTACAAGTAACTGAAAATATTTAATTAATATTAAGTTACTGCTATTACTGAAGCATAATTATTTCCACCGACATTGAAAGTTTCGAAGATGGAAACGCAGATTATATCCGTTTTGTTAATATTGATTACTACATGTTGTGGACTTTGAATGAAAAGTAACCGATGTTCTTCCTAAGTGCCAGGCTACATCTTGCGTTTGCGTTGTATGCCTTCATGATGAGGTAGCAAACAGACAGACAGATTTGCCACACCACTGTTAAACCCGCGATGGTTTTTGTGGTGTGTTTAACCAAATGTCTGTTTTTTTGTTCTTGTTTTGATTAACAAAAAATATAAAATTACTTTCGAATTTATATAGGATGGTTACTAATTACCAGCCACCAGTCAGTATAGGTATCTCATGTATTGTCCTCTTATAGGTGCTTGTCCCATCGCCAGTGATTAACGAGAAGCGAGTAGAGCTAGCAAATAAAAACTTAGCGTACGTGTTTAATGTAGCTAAATGGTAAATAGATTATATAGCATTGTATTTGTCGTGAAATAATGGAGTTTATTATTATGTCTTTATCCAAATAACGGCTATAACCGTCATTTGTCTAATGCTTTTTAAATGGAGTATATTCGCTTCCTCGTCGGGGTAGGACAGGTGTCATAAGGTGATTTTATCCCTATAATTGGAGAATCGGTACAAGTTAATTTATTATACCTGATGTTGACATTTCTAGGTTAACAACAAGGTATAAGACCATACAGCTCGCCTTGTCACAGTTTAATATAATGATATTGTAACAGTAAGGACAAACCACCAGCAATTTACTAAGCAAATGGGTTCACGCAACGGTATTATGCAAAGAAAATGTAATTGCTTAGGTCATGTTTAAAACAAACTCCTTTGTTTTTCTAACTAGCGCTGGGGCTCTGTGTCGCATAGGGCCGCAGCATTATGCTGAGCGATGGCCGTTTTGCGTAGATGTGACGCATATTTTCCCCCAAATTGTTTATTTTTGTGTTTTGTTCTTACCTTGCGTCATGTGTACCGCAAATAAACGTATTTTCTTTATTTCTTTTTTTCTGTTAATTCTGATTTAAAAGGAATTCATGCGTTGCTGTGCACCCCCATTTTCAGCTACATCACAGATTAATACAGATGGGACATGCCGCAAATACATTTAAATAAAAAGTGACTCTTACTGCGACACAATAAAGTGCAATTCAGCCGCACAGCGCACCTAGAAGTTGCCTCTCTTTCTATGGCGTAACTCTCAGATCTTCTGACTATGTTACAATCACTTTGGCCCAACAAGTCGAGCGCGCCGCGTACTTGTAGCTTCATATCTGAACTGCGTAGTGTCCCATCTGTATTCATCTGTGGCTACATCCAGTTAGACTGGCAGCCGACCCCAAAATAGTTGGGAAAAGGCTATACAGATGATTGCTCTCATAAGTTGGTGACAGAAGGTAAAAATGTAAACGACAAATTCAATTTTCCTTCAAATATAATTTAATCTTCATTAAAATATAAAACGAATTACAAATTACAACCATTTTCTTTAAAAAAAAATCTAGCTACATTACTCCTTTTCTATATCTCCAAACTTGTAAAGATAAGATTTTCATGAAGAATTATTCAGGAACACTAGGCTTGTGGCTTAGTAATAACAGCCGCACGGGTCGATCGATCAGGTTAAGCTACGCGGTTGATCCATGGATGAGCGACCATCTTTACATGTCAAGACCCGTTCGTGCCTCGGAAAGCACGTTAAGCCGTTGGTCTCACCTGTCATTTGTTACGGGTCGTCAGAAGCCCGGAACTCTGACAACCTGTTTTACCAAAGGGGTATTGTTTTACCCAGTAACTAGTTCGGGTAGGTCAGATGGGCAGTCGCGCCATGTAAAATACTGGCATTCAGCTGCATCCGGTTAGTCTAGAAGCTGACCCCAACAGAGTTGGAAAATGGCTAGACAGATGACTTTATGACTTGGCACGATATTGCGGTTTGTTTCCTAAATTATGTAACCTTATTTTTCTATAAAGATCGTGATATTGTGATCTTTACAACAAGATCCAATTAAAACTATGATTATACAATTTTGCTTCAGAAAATTCTAGAAGAAAGAGTAATGCAGCATCTAATCCATGTAGTATAAATCACAGTGAGCTTATAGAGCTAAAAGTAAACCTACATTAGGAACTATATCTAGGGCTTAGGCAGCAGCTGGTCCAGCGTGAGGCCGTCAACGATATTGTTGGCAATCTCCAGCAGGTTCGTCGTGACCGTCTTCTCCAAGTGAGGTTTGACGGCCTTCAAGATTTCTCCTCGGTTCTGGTTGATGGCTTGATTTGCGGCTTCACCTATAAAATCGAAAATTGTTATTATTGTTGTGTCGAATTTTTATAATCGTTGCAAAATACTTACCAAAACTACCACTACTAACTACTTACTTAATACTTGCAAAATTTAAGACTTGACTGACAACATTTTGAATGCAGATAATATAGATGTTGATAGTTAGAGTATCTATAGATCTGTCAAAAGACGAGGTCTCACTAACCCTGTTCGAAATCTTTTCATTTTATTTTTTTATTGGATTTAAAAGTATGGACATGAATGAGCAATACAATAAACATCGCCAATGCATTGCCTTCCCAGAGTCAAAACTGAAATGCCTGTGATAACACGTTTTTTATGTATGGCATGTCGCAGGTTGCCGGCTGCTTAACCGGACGTTCCTGTTGCTGCCTCAATAAATTAAGCCAGGGCATACAACTTATAAAATAAGCGACTACACGCTCAGGGCACACCTCGGGTTCAGACCTCGGCTTAGGTTGTGGCTGGGGGAGGACAGCAAGGAACAGACTGGATCGTTTGAATGCGCGGTATAGCGGCCCATTAAAACCAAGCACAGCCTTCTAGGCAGCCAATATAGTTACGATGAGAGGGCTTTTCCGGGTCCTCCAAAAAAAAAACTATTACTTCTTCTATAGCTATCTGTTCTTATTTGGCTCATCTATGCAACGTCAAAGGCTACATAAATATATGAGGCCTTCGACATAATCTGCGTTCGCAATTTCTTTGCCAAATATGCGACGCGTTGTAAACAAACACGAGTTTTTGGGAAAAAAACCGCAATGCTTACATTTAAGGTTCAGTTTGCGCTACAACTTCATATTTTATGACTTTTTCAACAGTACTAGTCAGTCTAAAATCAACTTCATTTACACTACCATAGAGTTGATGTTTATTTAAGTGGAAATATCATCAATTGGAAACAAGGATTTAAATAGACCTTAAGTAGATTGTTAAAACTTACTGGCTTAAAAATCAGAAGTGGGTAATAAAAAGACACTGACCTAAAGTTTTGTCTCCATTGAAGAGTCCATCGAGCTTGATCCTGTAGTCCTTGATGTTGATGTTAGCGTCGATCTTCTTGAACTTGATATACTCCTGGCCATCTTTAGTGTACGGCTGGATGTGGATCCCCAGCTCCGCGTCGCATTTTACTGGAAATTAGAAACATGAAATCCATATAGTTAGTGTAGAAATCGGATGTACATAAGTGTCAGTGTGTCATAGTGAAGGCTAGTTTTACAGCTGTCCGGAAGATCCGTACGAGCCGTCCGTACACGAGAGACCCGTACGGGTAGCGCCTGCAGAGCTCTGAAACGAGGGAGTAGTACGATACTTTGTACGGGCTCTACCCGGAGCTGGTCGCGTACGGACCAATCCGCGTCGCTGTGAAACAATGGTCTAGCACATCACGTGTGTCTCCGTTCCAGGAGCCCGTACGGGCGGCTCATACGGGTCTCCTGTGCGACCAGCCTTAATACTTTTCTTGGATATGGTCTTAAATTAATTTGAAGGCACTAGTGTCGGTACAAGACTATATCGTAAGGATCTGACTTAATAGGTTCGAAAC
This sequence comes from Agrochola lota, assembly GCA_947364205.1. Lineage (NCBI taxonomy): Eukaryota > Metazoa > Arthropoda > Insecta > Lepidoptera > Noctuidae > Agrochola > Agrochola lota. The sequence continues at coordinate 16,283,218 of OX376221.1, read as the reverse complement.
CGCGGAATTGGTAATGGTTTTCTTCTCTGTCGGTAAAGGATTTTTTTATTTTGGAGTCCAGCGCTGTCCTTGCAATTTATTCGCAAGAATACTAACCTGTATCTGTACAGGTTAGTATTGCCTAAAAGTGCTACTATTGTTGTCTCTTGTTCCATAGTTTACCGTTTCTGCAATTTTAGCAGAACAGAGGTCTAATAAAAGTAATTTTATGAGAGTCTCACTAGCATCAGCGTTAAGTTTTCCCTCTCCGGCCAGGGGTAAAATCGAGAGCTGTGTGTCCAGCTTGTAGTCTCCCTCGAAGTGAAGCTTGGGGAAGCGCACGTTCACCTTGATCTTTAGCGTATCGAGATCCACTCTGAAACGATCGGGAAATTATTAGTTCCTACAAGTATCAATGACAAAGTCAAATCATTTAGGTATTTCAACTAGGAACATAAAAGGCACTTTAGAATGCCAAAATTGACAAAAAGTCATATATGCACGCGACGATCGCGGATTCGTGCACAGATCTCTTTTAAATAAAACGCGGGGTTCAGGGGGCCTTCTCACAAAGCAGTCTCCGTTGTTTCGGTCGAAGTTACGGGCGCTTCGATCTCCGTCTAACTTACGGTATGACCATAAGTGAGACAGAGTACGAGGCACCCGTAACTAGGGCTGAAACTACGGTGTGCGCTTAGGGAGTAGGCCCCCAGGCACATGATTCGTTGAAATTTGCTGTTCCATACATTTTGACCTCGTAGGTAATGCACTTTTCTATGAAACATCACGGGGCTTCAGAATCATATACTGAGTCCATGATAACAGTTTTCGCGTCGACGTCCCTGCCAGCTTATATTTTTTTTTGTATTTTACCTAACCTACTTACGTAGGTATGTGTGTCACTTTTTAGTTTGTATATTGTTCTGAACAACGCCTTGGGATTATATTCTGTAATGTTGTGCATGTAAACTTAAATAAATAAATTGGAAATAGTGTTATTGAATCACCATTGAACGACGTAGGTTTCCAAGTTATTTGATTTGTAGGAAATCCTCCGCTGTTTGTTTATTTCAGAAAAATAAGTCGCATTATTTTTCCATGGAACTATATTTTAACCTAGGGATGTCACAACTCCATATCATTTGTGACTCGGGCCATGGTTCAGAGACCTCTATGGTAAAGATTCGAAACTGATACAGTAAACTACTAAATTAAATCCTTAAGAAAGCGTGTGTGCAATATAGCGCCAGCCTTCAGTGGATAACATGGCTGCGGATAGATGGCGCTAGCTATGCTCATACGGTTGGTTAGGTATTGCCATCAAAGTTGTCGATCCTAAACATACTATTAAAACCCATAGAATTTTGTTTTTTTTTATAATTTTAGGTTTATAATATTATCACCTCATAATTCGTTCAAAAAATATGTTTCTTCGAAAAGTAGATTTAATGTTTTTTTCTTAAAAATCGGTATCATTGAGCAGCTCTAGATACCTTCTATGTTGAGCAGCTCTATATCGTTTCCCACCAATATCATGAAACCTAAACTTAGGTTTATTTATGTACAATTTGACTATATCGTGCTTTCTGTGAATTACCTTGTGATAAATAAATAAATAAATCTTACTTCAAGTTTTTGATGGCGAAGCCGCTTGCGCCGGTGACCTTGATATTATGACCTGAAGCGCGAACCGGTGTGTTGTCAGCTGTCAGAGCTTTGATCTGAAACGTTAATAGACAAAAAGATCTACATCTGTGCTCCACTGGCGTAACTACTATGATCCCAAGTGGTACGGGGCACCAGGGCGCGTGGTGTTTTGCGGGTCCATTCCTCGTCTGGGCAAAGAGGTCTGCTGAGTCAAGAAGACACCGGCCTAGGGCCTCAGTCCACGAGAGGGTTTTAGAAAAACATAAGAAGGAAGTACATCGTAATCCAAAAAGACAAGGCGGCCATGGTCAAAAAAAAAAATTACCAATCCGAAGCGGAATGCTAAAATTCAGGCGCGATATGACGCGTACAGTGGCATGAGTCGATCGATCAGATGCTACGCTTGCCGAGGCCGGTCCGTGGGTGGGTGCCCATCTTTATATACCGAGACTCCTCCGTGCCTCGAAAAGCACGTGAAGTCCCGGCTGTCATTCGTCAATCTTTGACCATAGTTACGGGTCGTCAGACGCCCGAAACTCTGACAAACCGTCTTACAAAGAGGTATGTGTTACCCAGTAGCAGGGTTGTGAGACCAAAAATTAGCACGATCCATCGAAAGAGAAAAGGTTGGAGGCCTCAACTGACCATTTATTAAATATATATTTTTAAATGAAAATTTCAAACCGATTATAAATGCACGATTGTGCTTGAGTTTTTGCTGTCGAAACGCCTAAGTTCCCTTACCTAACCTTAGGTAGGTCTACAACACACCAGTCATTGTTATATGTATAAAAAATCAGTAATTTTTATATTGATTTTTGTTAAACTAACCTCTTTGATAAAGAAGGGGTCCAAACTTGGCACATTCAGCTCCGGGATTCCCGTACTTATCTTGTCCTTGAGTGCCTCTATGGATTTGATGACGCAACCATCTAACGTGTTCGGGTCGCGCTTGCACACGTGGATATAGTCCGCTAGAAAATATAAAATATTTACGTCTTAGGGCGCTTCGTCACCTGCTAGGGTTGCGAGTTTGTCCGAAAGGGATATCGCGGCCCCGGCACACAGGCAACAGAAGGAACACGAGTGGCATTTAGTCAGAAAAAGTCTGACACGCCCTCCAACTCCGCCCAGAGCGGGAGAAGTTATTTGATAATTTAACCCTAAAAAAAAAAGGGCGCTTCGTCACTCGTACCACGTACACCGTATGACCGTACCACTCCACTATACAGGGTCGCTAAGGGACGTCGACGCAAAAACTGTTACCATGAATTAAGCACATGATTGTACGTACGTGAATAATCGACGGAATATTTCTACGATGGGGGGCAGCACAGCAATATTTCGTCGGTTATTCAACAAAAAATCTGCTATTCCATACATTTTGACCGTGAAGGTATAACTATGGCGACTAAAAGGAGGGTTATATTTTGACCGGTATGTAACAATGTTCATCTGTCCCCTCATAACTTTTAGGATACTACTCATCAATAATTAAATTTAATAAAAATAATTTGACAAATGAGGTGTCGTTGGAAGTGTCTTGATCGTTCGCTGGTTGGATAAGTGAGGTCAGATTAAATTTAATATGGCGGACAAAAAGTCATGGATATCAAATGAAAGAGATTAATTAGCACATTTCAAAAATATATATGTATATTATAACTCCAAAATAATTTAAATAAAAATAATTTATAAACAAGACATCACAGACAGACAAATTTAAAATCTGGAGCCACACGTAAACTGCTCGATTTATCCTTAACACGTGTGACTCGGATCTTTAATTTGCCTGTCTGTGATGTCTTGTTTATACCTTTTCCGTTGACGTTTTTGTCGTAGTTGGGTTTAAGTTTTTATAACTTTTATTTTTATTATGAAACAGCCGATGTCGACAAAATTCTATTTTAAACATAGTACACAACATCGCAGTGACAAAATTTTTGTAAATTACACAATATTTTTGTCACTGCGATGTTGTGTGGCTGCGGAGTATAAAATAGCAACTAATTACCCAAATAGAAAGTTTGATTTTTACATAATACATAGACTCTTATGTATTCTGCTGTTCGTCTATGTACTCTGTCAAATAAAATAAAAAAAACAAATCAGTTTATTGCAAACATGTTGTACATAGGTTGGAATAAGAGTAAAAGTTTCAAACATGCACCCTGTAAGGGCACTGCAAAACAAAACAAAACAAAATTAATAAATTACATTACATTACAATAAATTACATTACATTACAATACATTACATTACATTTTTCATTATGTGTCATTTTTACAAAAGTCATGATAAAGCTATCGAATTCAAAACGCTCGGCGTTCGGCTGTCAAAATCAAACTTGTACGCGACCGTTCATATGGTGGTCTATCCTTCGCATATTATTATCTATCTATACATAAGTTCTACACCATAGTTCAACAATCAGACAAGCATGAAAGTAAACAACCAGATTACAAAAACTTCTCATAGTTTATTAATTTTTTATTTCATCTCCTAAAATACAGGGTGTTATACAGTATAACTATTTTTTTCAAAATCGATGGCCTTAGTTTTTGTAGCCTCCATCCAATCCTCCTGAAAACAGGCGATGGGATGCAATGGGCAACAATAGAGTAGGTATAAATCACTCAAGTTAAGGCGAAAGCGTTAGGGTAGCCTGTAAAATTCAAATTTTCTTACGTTTTTTGCAATTTGCAGGTCAGTATCAAGTTGTATGTTGTTCTAAATATGATTCGAGGCCGTATCGAACATTTATTTATAGAATTATAATCGTCAATACATCTCTCTAAGTTCTTATAATCCTATTGAATGTCATAATTTCATGAAATCATGACATTTTAGGATTATTCTAACATAAAGAGTTGGATTGCTGATTCTAATGATTATAATTCTGTAAAGCCATATTTGTTACAGTCGCGAATTATATTTTAATCAAGGTACAACCTGACACTGACCTATAAATTGCATAAAACGTAAGAAAATTTGAATTTTGCGGGTGACATTAGCGTATCCCCCTTAACTAACTAGCTAGGTAACTTATACTATACGTATTTTGGTAAGAGGCTGCCTCGTTGGTCGAGTGGTCGCAAGCGCTACTGCTAAGCATGAGATCCAGGGTTCGATTCCCAGGTCGGGCAAACTACTATTGGGTTTTTCCATTAGGAATTTCCCAGTAGCAGCCCGGAGTCTAGATTTGTACCCATTTGATGGCAATAGGCTCGCCCCCTATTACATGGGACTGAAACATAACTGCCGAAATGTGGGTGTACTATTGGTACACCTGCCTAATCCATCAGGGCGTACAGGCGTAATGTTCCGTACTTTGGTAATCAAGAATTAAAATGCCTAAGAAAAGGGTTAGCAAATTAACGCAGGTGTATATAATTACATCGAAGTGTTACAAGACAATATGGGCCTTAAACTTGAACATAACATTGCAATGTAGGTACATTAGGACACATACAATAAAATTACTTATGTGGTAATTGCACTTCACAGCACCTAATGCTTTATTATCCGCGTCAGAGACCGCACATTATTTACGACAATGCTTTATTATTATATTGTACATAGGTATGACATGATCTATTCCTTCTCGTTGGTAAGCTGAGTAGCTGACTAAACTGTGGTATTAAATTCGCTACTCTGTGGCACTTGAATTTTGTTATACAATGTAATAATATAAGGGAAACATTGAATGCATGTAAAAGTGATTTTAAAATGATAGAGGAAGTGAATTGCTAATTTAAGTCATTTGAATGAAATTATTCGATTAGTTCTTAGTTGGTCTTGAACTTAAAAAGCCGAATACATTTATGTTTATTAAGAAGTTTACTAATCTCGGTGTGTTTATTATGACTTGTATGTTTGTTTTTAATAAAATTTAGCTGTTATTTTCATTTCATAAAAGACATTTAGAAAAAAAAAACTGTGTTTACACTTTTGTTCGTTGTTTGGTAGATATCTTATGACTAAATATGTGGCAAATTAAATTACATAGGTACATTACTAACTACCAGTATGAATATGTAGGAATTATTGCATTGTTCCATTTAAACATGGAACTATTTATAACGCGTTCTTTCAATTATTCCACTACTTATTAAATATAATTTTAATAATACTAATTATTATAGCAGTTTACTATTAATGTTATTGGAATAGGTAGTATGTAGTTAGTGGAATAAATAATAAACTTGAGGTTTTATAATGTATTTCCTAAAACATCCCGTGCATAAAAATGTTATTGATATTTCAATTCCTCAACAGCCTGTATTTGTAACCCTTTGCTATGGTTTATTTATTTATTACAATTCCCCAACACCCTGTATTTGTAACCCTTTGCTTTGCCTTATTTATATATTTATTTAGTGTTTTGTATATATGTTACTTCCTATTACATTTTAGATTTTTTTATAATTTTTTATTAAGATATTGTTTAGTAAAATTAAGCAAAAGGTTGGCATGTAGAGGTCGTAGCAGGTGGCGTTCTGTAGTTTCTGTATACCCCCATGTAAGGAAAGCGTACGTATATGTATGTATGTGAATTATTTAGTCGCTTAAATGCATAAATTTAATGTTTTCCTTTTTCTACCCAGCTTCAAAGATTTAGGTATAAGATCTTGTATCAAAAATAAATAAAAATAAAACAATCTACATTTCATAAATATGCACGCTTCAACAATCATGAATAATTTAACCTCATTCAGTGTCATATTCATAATTAGGACCATGAAAATAATTAAATAATTCTACAAATATACGATGACAACATTATCTTCGGAAATTACCTAGACTAAGGACATAATCTTAAGGGTACCATTGCGAAGCCGGCCGTAGGCGGCAGCAGCAGGTGACTTTTCCTCAGAACACGACTGGTTTCCATGAATTTCTATGAAATACCTTCCGTGGCTAGCGACACGTCGCGGTCGGTTTCATATAAATTCATAGAAACTAGTTCTGTCGCGACGGCACGTCGACTGCTGCTGCCACCGGTGCGGCGGTCGGCTACGGAATTGTACCTTAACATTTAAAGTAGGTACATAAACTATATTTAACTTTTGGAACCAGAAGGCCAATTCACGTACTTAATAATGTTCAAATTCAAGTGGCAATCTCGTCTCGGCGACAATTAATGCCAAAAACTTGTCAAAAACCGGGTTCACCGTACAACATTCAGCAAAAAACGCCGAAAAAAAATCAATATTAAATTTAATATAAATTAAAATTATTATTTGTTGTTAGAGCGGCATTAGAAATACACAATCTGTGCAAATTTCAACTGTCTACCTATGACGGTTTATGAGATACAGTCCGCTGACAGTAAGACGGACGAACGGACAGCGCAGCCTTAGTAATAGGGTTCCGTTTGGCACCGTTCGGGTAAGGAACCCTAAAAATATAGGTAAATTGATTATATTTTTTTAATTATAATGCGAACGTTCTTAAAAATACGGGAATTCCCCGTCTATTTATAGCTTTGAGGAAGTAAATCGATCAACACATTTTATTAATAGATAATATTAGTTATTATAAAATAATAATCGTTTGTTATTATATTTATATTTAAAAAACAGCTAAAGTATTTGATTTTGATTGATATAAATATTTGTTTACTGGTGAACAAAATGAGGAAGTTTGAACATTAACCTTGAACTTCAAAGAAGATCGTATGGTGTATTTTTAATTTTAATGAGGGTTTTAATTAAATGCAAATTGGTTTTATGTTGGGTATGTAATTTTTGGTACACTGTTTTTTTATTAATTGAATACTTCATATGTATTTGGAATTTATGATGCGTACTTTTATCGTTTATTTTAACTTAAGGCGATTATTTATAAGTTTATTAAGAAATTTATCATAGTCTAATGGACAATTAGTCCTGGTCCTGGTCCTTGACTATTCCATCTGAGCCTTTTAGATATTTAATTAATTATGTATTTTTGTTCAAAAATCAAAATCATTTATTTACATAAATAAGTACTATAAGTAGGTATACTAATTTAATAATTTTCTATTTTCGGGATAATTATTATTACTCCAACCATAAAAAATAATGTATAAATACTCACGTATTTCTTTAAATAAACCGGCATTGATAACACAAAAGAAAACAAAGGAAGATATTAAAAATGAATGTAAAGACAACATTTTGCACTGCAGGACTCTTTGACGCAGAGAATTATTTAGTGCGTCCGTCAAAGACTCACTCGCCACTACGCTGCGCCCCGAGATCAAAGATATTATATACCTCACTGACAGAAGCGCCACCGACAGCGAAAATCAAGGTGACCAGACTTAGAACACACATATAAAACACATCACTACCAATACATCTATAGGTATAGATACTAATAATAAAGCTGAAATATTTGTTTTTTTCCTTGGTTTGTTTGAACGCGCTAATCTCTGGAACTACCAATCGGATTTGAAAAAAATCTTTTCGCATTTGATAGCCCAATTCCTGAGGAAGGCTATAGGCTATTTAACATCATGCTAGAATCCTTAGAGGCCGAGCAAAAAGAAAACTTACAGAAAGAGCGAACGCAAAGTATTGCGATGCGGCGGGGTAGGTCGGGGGAACAAGAAATTTCACGCGGACGTAATGGCGAGCAGAAGCTAGTATTATAAAATATATTATATTATAAAACAATGTCGTCGTCGTCGCGTCTGTCTGTCTCTGAACGCAATAAACTCAAAAACTACCGAACAGATTTTCATACGGGTATTCACCAATGGACGGAGTGATTCACAAGGAAAATTTAGGAGTTATAATTCATTAAAGTTTTGTTTAAATCATCTGAAATATGACGACGATTGTTGAAGATGCCGGAAAAAATCATGCCGAATGGGAGCTTTTTGGCGTGTTCCGTGTACACGAATATACAAACAATGTATTACGGAATTATTCCTCTTAAAAAGATATAAAAAACTGTAGCAAAGCTATATGTTTATCTGCATTTTTCATTTCTCTCTGGACCCAATTCTGAAGTCCACGCAGACGAAATCGCGGGCAGAAACCAGTACATAATAAAAATATAAACACAAACCAAAAAAGTTCTAAGAACAGATAAAAAGCCTTGACGTCGGCGATGGAACTTTGGTCAATTGGTTCTTCCTGAAGTTATATAAGCATATCTATTTTAGGTTTAAATCTGTTTGAAACTTATTTTTATTTTTTAAGTAATAATACTGGCTGCTTATAAATAAAAATTCCACTGACACATTGTCGCATTCGATGCAAGGTTTGAATTCGGAAGAAAAAATTTATTTTATTTATTTCTTTGATTTTGATTACATAGCTTAGTGGATGAGAGAAGGTTACCCCCACTTTTCTCATTATACTTTTTCAAGAAAAGAAAGAAAAAAAATGTCACAGAAACACGTGCATATTAAAGAAATATATCTACGGCCTATATCTACGGTCTTTATAGCCCCATTCTTAAGTAAATAGAACTTAAGGCTCCTACAGACAGACGCGACGCGACACTAGTAAAACAATGTCTATGAAAACATGGAAATTGCTCTACTAGAATCAAGTCCCACCGTGGCGTCGCGCCTGTCTGCAGGACCCTTTATCCCGTTAAAACCGACCAAATGCGTGTGCGAGTCGGACCACGCACAATGAAGGGTTCTGTGGTTGAGATGAATTTATCCCAAGGACCAACTTAACTTTGTGGTTGTAATGTTCTCCCATACATCGATCAGAATCATGTACTGAATCCATGGTAACAGGCTTTGCGTCGATGTCCCTGCTACCCAGTATTATACGTCACGGTTAATTCACCAACTGCAAATGTAAGTTCGTAATGGCAAAAAAAAAATGGGTGAAACGTAAAAATTCGTCGTCGATTTTCGGACTTTTTCCTTTACTGGTGCTGTGAGAGCTTGCTTCTTGTTCTTACCAAATTTCATGATACTAGGTCAACGGGAGCCCTATGAGTTTTGATTTATTTGCGAGTACCAAAATATATCGGATAAATTTTCTTTAGGCGCGTTGAACACTTTTTGGGTGAACAAAAATCATGGAACTCGCGTCATCGTCACCGAACGCGTTCCATAAGCTATATGTATACGGTGTATTTATGTACATACATATACATATACAATTCACAAGCTTCTTAGTTTTCACTCCTATCGGCAGTCCCTAAAGACTGCCCCGCATATTTTTTAGGGTTCCGTACCTCAAAAGGAAAACACGGAACCCTTATAGGATCACTCGTGTATCTGTCTGTCTGTCTGTCCGTCTGTCACAGCCAATTTGCTCCGAATCCAATGGACCAATTTAGTTGAAATTTGGTACACTTATGTATTTCTACGACCCAAACACGAACGTGTAACGTGAATAAATGAATTTTGAAGATGGGGTCACTTTTGGGGGTCAAATAAGAAAATGTAAAACGAAAGTTTTATGTTGTGTACCGTGTGACATATCAAATGAAAGGGCTTATTGCAAGGACCACATTTTTTTTTTTTAATAATTTTAAAATAAATACTTTTAAAGATATTTAAGAAAGTAAATGAACATTTACCATTCCCCCCCCCCTTATCTCCGAAACTACTGAGCCTAAAATTTTGAAAAAAATGCAGAGGATAGTTCTATGCTTATAAATTACAGGAAAACCTATAAGAAGTCTATGGTCTTAAAAAAATATGGTAAATCACTCAATATTGTGCGTACAAACTTAAATTTGCAGTTAATCTTTTACTTAATGCGAACAAAACTAAATCTCTTAAGTTCGCATTACCAAAATATACCTCAAGTAGGTCTAACTTTAAAACTCGATGGCAAGAAACTAGATTCTATTACGGAAACTGTATTTCTAGGAATAACTTTAGATTCGAGATTGTAATGGGGCGCCCACATTAGAGTTCTTTCAGGTAGATTAAGTTCAGCTGCATAAGCAGTAAGACAAATAAGGAAGTTGACTGATGTAGCCACAGCTAGGTTAGTATACTTTGCTTATTTCCTCAGTATTATGTCTTATGGCGTTCTATTGTGACTTTTCAAAATAAGAAGTGATTTCCATAATATAAACACACGACACACGTAGTAAACATGAAATTGTGATACCCAAATTTAGATAAACTAAAACTAATAACTCATTTCTTATAAACAGTATTCGCAGTTTTAAGCCGTTTTTGAGGATTGTACTACAATAATACAGTTTAAAAAAATAAGTACGACATCAATCGTGTGGGTCTTTTCGACTTTTCATAACCTGGCTAGGATAGCAGTGCTCACTGCTATCCTAGCCAGGTTATGAAAAGTCGGATTCCCATTTGCATAGGGATAACGTAGAGTAACATAGTGCTATACAATGTCACCCAAGGGCATGTCACCGCCCGTATTTTTCTGAATAATCATGAAAATTATATTTTTCATGCTTTTCAATTGTTTATTTTGAGTAGCGTTTGCCATATCTCCGATGTTATTGGCTCGATTTGGATTATATTTATTATTTCTAAAATGTTATGAGTTATTTTATCGGATTAACTAACATTTTTTATTAAAATTTGTCGACTATGAAAAAAAACGAAGGTGAATACACTAAAAAAAAAAAAACAGTATTTATTTAAAAAAACACAAGTGTAAGTCCATAAAACCAGAATAAAAACATTTTTTTTAAATTAAAGATAGAGCCCCCCCTTTTAAACTTTATTTTAGATCATTTTTCATGAATATGGGCGGTCACATGCCAATGGGCGGAATAGGCATGATGCCTGGGTAAAAAAAAAAAAAAAAATTAATCCGTCAGTCAGATAATAAAAAAAAATTACACACGTACTTTTTTGCTTTATATACATACAAAATTAATTAGATAGAACACATTTTAAGTTGGGGAGTGGGGGTCGCTACGTCACTAGTACGTATAAAACCTACATACTCGTGACGTCATGGCTCCCCCGACCCTTGCTCGAAGATGCGCCAGCCCGCGTCGTTGCTGAGCCTGTAGCTTTAAATTCCCCGACTAATAATAATGAAATACTCTTGATCCAGCCTGTCCCTCTTGCTGTCCTCCCCCCAGCGAACGCCCTAAGCCGAGGTTCGTACCCCACAGGGGGTGCCCTTAGCGAGCGTTCGCCTAGTTTTAATTAGCATAGTTTTGCCCCTGGCTGGAGGCTTTAAGTGTAGAAGCTTAAGGCAACCACAGGATTGACCGGTTAAGTAGTCATGACCTCAGAGGTCAGCTACGAGATGCCCTATCTAAAAAAAAAAAAAAAAAAAAAAAAAAAGACGTCATGGCTCATTTTACCTCAATGTATCGCCGTAATCTTTATAGACCAGGGTAGAAGCCTTTAAAAATAATGAAAAGTGAAAAAAAATTATAATAGAATGAAACCCATTAGAAAAGGAGGGAAATATGATAAAAATGAAAGGAAAAATAATTTACGGGCGATCTGAGGTTGGGAAGGGGATGGGGGTGAGTTTTTAAGGGTAAAAAACGGTTTTTCTCGATTTCCGGCAAAACTAAAAGTCCTATCGAAAAAAGTCAAATGGAAAAGTTGTAGATAATAAAAAGATCTAAAACTTTTGTATTTACACTTTTTTCACATAACCTCAAAATGTATGTGAAAAATTCAAAAAACCAAGTTTTTGGTTTTTTATTTTTATCTTTTACAATTTTTTTTTTTTTTTAACGAAATTTTGTGAAAACTTACCTTTTTATGTCCCAAATACGCTGTAATTTATTTAATTAAAAATATTTATTTTTTCACCTTATTTTGAATTAATATCGAAAAAACACCCAAATTTTCAATCGAAAATTCACCCGTCAAAATATCAGCTTTTTTCAAAAAGTTGGTGTGGTTTCTGTTCGTTGAAATCTCTACTTTCCGATGGTGAAAAAAAAAAAATATGTTACTATGGTAAATCTTCTCAGAAAACGCAAAAATTAAAAAAAAACTTGAATTTGAAATTTTTTTTTTAATTATTATAAATAATTTTGAGCTATTTATTAAAATTTAGACTTTAATTACTCGAAAAACGTTAGATTACATGTGACGTTGATAACAAAAAAATTGCAAATAAAAATATACTACTATAATTAACAAACAAATAAGTTAATTAAATTAATATTTAATAAGACATCTACAATATTTGGAGAAAGTTGTCTAATTTTCTTTAAATTATATGCGTAGATGCTTATTTATAACTATTTTGAGATAAATTATATATATACCTGAGTAGATATACCTGAGTGACCTACGAAAAATTGTAGCCCATCAAAAGGTATTTCGTGGAGAAGTGGGGAAGGGGCTAGGCGGGTCTGGGTCTTACTACATAAATACCTACTATTATATACTATATATTTCGTAGCAGCTGTTACAACCGCTAGCCTAACCAGTATTCGAAATACAGTACAGTATACAACATCGTTTATAAAAATACACGTGCACGCTGAGTTTCTTGAAGATAATTGTGACAAGTTTACTTAAAAAAACAATAAAACTTTTCGAATCTGCATAGGAAGGTAAATACTATCTCTATTTTTATCTGTATCAATCAACTCAACCATAAAAATCGTAATATTTTCTTTAAAAAATAGTATGCTTAACTTAACATAACCTAAAGATTGAAATTAAATGATATTTTAGTACAAGATAAAAAAATAATTATCTCCTTAATTTTGCACAAACAAATTTAGTTAATCCCATGAAAAAAAATATATTTCAAAATCTATAAAAAATATATTAAAAATCTATAAAAAATATATAAAATATATATCGTAAATATATTTCTAATAAAACAAACTTTTGGCCGATTTTCATATATATTTTATACTTTTTTATAGATTTATAATATATTATTTATACATTTTGACATTGATTTCTTTAATATTTTTTTTTTTCATGGGAGTTTATTCACGATTAAATAGTGAAGACATTATTAATTCGATTTTGTCTTTTCAGATTATCAGTATGGATGAATCTGTTTGTATCATTTGCAATAAGGCAGATGATAAGCAAGTGTATGCAATAAAAAAAGCAGCTTTGAATCGTTTAGTGGTATCCAGCAAAAAAAGAATCGACAATAAATACAAAAAATTAGAGTTTGACTTCAGCTTTTATTCATCGAAGTTGTCAAAGTCAATATAATGACGAGACCGCAATAGCTACATTTTGTAGTTCAAGACAAAAAAAAGGAAAGGAAGGAAAAGAAGTAATTAAAGATGCTCTTGCTTTTAATTTTGAATCTCATTGCTTTATCTGCGGTGGATTTTTCGGTAATAATTAAAAAAAATTTTTCGAATTCAAGTTTTTTTTGAATTTTTGCATTTTCTGAGAAGATTTACCATAGTAACATATATTTTTTTTTTTACCATCGGAAAGTAGAGATTCCAACAAACAGAAACCACACCAACTTTTTGAAAAAAGCTGATATTTTGACGGGTGAATTTTCGATTGAAAATTAGGGTGTTTTTTCGATATTAATTCAAAATAAGGTGAAAAAATAAATATTTTTAATTAAATAAATTACAGCGTATTTGGGACATAAAAAGGTAAGTTTTCACAAAATTTCGTTACAAAAAAAAAAAAAATTGTAAAAGATAAAAATAAAAAACCAAAAACTTGGTTTTTTGAATTTTTCACATAAATTTTGAGGTTATGTGAAAAAAGTGTAAATACAAAAGTTTTAGATCTTTTTATTATCTACAACTTTTCCATTTGACTTTTTTCGATAGGACTTTTAGTTTTGCCGGAAATCGAGAAAAACCGTTTTTTACCCTTAAAAACTCACCCCCATCCCCTTCCCAACCTCAGATCGCCCGTAAATTATTTTTCCTTTCATTTTTATCATATTTCCCTCCTTTTCTAATGGGTTTCATCCTATTATGATTTTTTTTGGTTTTAAAAATTATCGACCCTGGACTATTAGATTACGTAACAAAAGAAAAAATACGTGTCCAATATTTTTTTATAATCTCAAAGACGGGCAAAAAAAAAATTTTGTCACCATCCCTATTGCATATTATTATAATAATCATATTATAAACTGCCTCGTTGGTCAAGTGGTCACCAGGGGTACTGCTGACCATGAGGTCCTGGGTTTGATTCCCGGGTCGGGCAAAATGTAATTGGGTTTTTTCATCTGGAATTTCTCAGTAGCGCCGGAGTCTGAATTTGTGCCCGGTTGATGGCAATAGGCTCGTCCCCTATTACATGGGACTTAAACGTAACTGGCGAAATGTGGGTGTACTATAGATACCTAATAACCTAATAAACCTATAGGTACTCTGCCCAACCCTTCGGGGAATGCAGGCGTGATGTTATGTTATCATATTATAAAAACTCATAGCAACTGCGATTAGTCATTGGCAATTAATTCCAATAAAAAATACCGTGTTGTGATATATATTCTTAGGTAATTAGTAGGAAAATTATAGTAATCACACACATGACGATGTGGGGTTAGAGTGTTGCATTTGTCATGACAACACAAGTTGCATTCACAGATATTATCCTTCTCTTTATATTTTATAATACAATGTCGCCACAGGCATGTGCCCGCCCGTAATTTTCTGAATATTCGTGACAAATTATCGAAAATTTACTTAAAAAGGGGGGCTCTCTACCTTTATTTGTTTTTTTCAATATCCCGCTGATTTTATGGATTATGTTTTTTTTTATAAATACTTTTTTTTTTTTAAACCTCAGTTTGTTTTTCATAGTCGCCGCAGGAGACGCCCCGGGCGTCGGGAGTCACGAGCTGACTTCCGGCCACCGTAGGCGCGGGCTTGCGGACGGTGAGCAATGGGTAGCTCGCCATCCGATAAGGACCGGGCCCTGGTCGACGGCGCGTTGTGTTCCACGCGCACCTCTTAAAGATGTCAGCACCAACTGACGGGGTCCGTAAGGACCAATGCCTGCAGGGGTTGCGGGTTTGTCCGAAAGGGATATCGCGGCCCCGGCACACGGGCAACGGAAGGAACACGGGTGGGTTTTAGTCAGTAAAAGTCTGACACGCCCTCTCGCTCCGCCCAGAGCGGGAGAAGTCATTTGATGATTTCCCAACCTCAAAAAAAAAAGGGGGCTGAAATTCCGAGCTAGCCTCGCTCGCTCCTGTAACCTCGACATTATCTTTGTTCTTAGAATTCTCGGCGTAAATCGACAGTGTAATTCCTATTTATATATGAATGGTGAAAAGAAAAACTGACCTATCCGGGGTGGGGTGTTAAATTTTCGACTCGCTTCGCTCGCTCCTGCATCCTACATTTTCAAACTATTCTGTATAGGTCAACAAAATAATTTCTGTTTCTATATCAATGTTCAAAAGAAACATTTTACAATGCTGAGTATAAAAAATTTCGAGTTCGCTCCGGTCGCTCTACCATCCTATATTCTTCTGATTTCTGAGCTTTTCTGTTGTCGACAAAGTATCCCCTAATTATGTAACAATGGTCAACAGAAAACCTAATCTTTTTATTCACCAGTTTTGCCACCCCGGGTCCCCGACAGGGTTACTCCGGCACTGCTAGAGGACACCAGGTTATTGATTGCACACGGGCGCTACATGGGCTAGAGCCGCCTCTGCTTTCACGCTATAACGGCTGAACGGATTAGGATGAAATTGGCACATGGGTAGACCATGACCTGGACCATGACCAGGACATAGGATACTTTTTATCCCGGTATTATGATCCCGTGGGATAATTACCGACCTCCACGCGGGCGAAACCGCGGGTTATAGCTAGTTTATACCTAATTAAATTAATCCATATCCTAGACAACAGATCAAAATATTTAACCACCGTTTTTTACACCATGACGATGCACGTTTCTGTAAATTGTTATGCTTTACGCATTTAAAGTTGTTGATGGTTATTTTAACATTCAATGGTAACTATTGATTTCCTTTACAAATCCGCAAATGATTTGGGAAATGTATAAATTGGTTAGTAATTGTTTTGTTTTTATTATTTTTTAATATAGATTTATTGACTAGCCTCTATTAACCTGGCACCACAGTTGGAATGAAAATAAAGCTTAAAGCTAACTCTTCTTTAATTTAATACTAGCTGCGCTCCGCGGTCTCACTCGCATAAGTCTCGATCCCGCGGGAATGTCGGAATAAAAAGTATCATATGTCCTAATCCAGGTTATGGTCTACCCATGTGACAAATTTCATCCAAATCTGTTCAGCCGTTTTAGCGTTAAAGCGTAACAAACAAATAAACTCATTTCCGCATTTATAATATTAGTAAGGATTAACAGGTTCACTGTCCACAGACCACATACGGTCTATAGAGAGACTTCCATACCAATCCACAGACCGTATATGGTCTGTTCGCCAGTACAATTTCTAAGCCATCTGACACTGCGGTCGTAAGAAGAAAGTCTCGGACTTGGCAGGGCACATCATAAGGATTATAAAAAGTTATGGGACACAGGGAAATATTGGATTATTTAAATATTTTTATATAGGGTATGAAATAAAACTGGACTTATGGACCATTCCCACTCTGGAGCCTGGACAGTGAACCTATTAAATCTTCTTTCTTATATCTATGGATTAAATTAAATAGTATTGATGGACCCCAGCTAGATGGACCGATGACCTCAAAAAGGTGGCTGGGTCAGACAGGATGCGAAATGCGGAGGACAAGGTGTTCTGGCGCAGCCTGGGGAGGCCTACGTTCAGCAGTGGACTGCGATGACTTGATTTTAATAATTTCGCTTTTTTTATTTCCAGTAAGTAATTGATGCATGGGCCGAACACAAATTTACAGCAGACCAGTCGAATTTTTTACCTCAATAAAAAACATTAAGACTCATTACGATCAGATTACTCTAGACACGGGCATCATACATGAGAGCACACGATAATATTAAATAATACACCATATGGAAAAACAATACGTATAATTTCAAACAAAAAAAATCAAATAAAAACCGCGGGATAATGTGGGGTAAGTAATGTTATGTAGTTATTTTTGCTGAGCTTTTTATATCATATCTCTGCCTTCCAACAATTTAGTTTTTTTTTTTTTTTGCTGTGCTGGGAAATCCTCATGGTCGCCCAAACCGCCTCACTGGAGAACCAGTTTGGGCAGTGCCGGACTCTTACCGACTCAAACCACACTCCTGCCTAACAATAAAAAAAAAGTTTGGTTTGCTATAATTATAATAAGCCCTTTCTATTCTGAACATCTTTGCGTTATGGTATTTTTCCGTAGTTTACAGAACGTCTCTTAGTTCAGTCAGTTCAGTGTGTCTTTTAGCAAAGGCCTCCTTTAACAACTGCCACTGAATCCTATCTCTCGCAACTCTTCTCCAATTTGTACCCGCTGTAAGCTTCAGTTCATCTTCCCATCTCTTATATTGTTTCCCTTGTTCCTTTGCATTGTATAAATTCAATCTCTTAGCATTCTATAATTGCATAACACATGTGTGAGTACTATGTACCGACTATAAAGCTACCATTTAGGTACTGGGTATGTCTTTCATTGACTTGAATGTGCCTTGGCGGCTGAGAGTATGTCATGCTCACTCTAATGTCTCGCTGGCGGTGGCGCGTGTGTCATTTAGCTCACTTCAAAACGATTGAGCTGAATGGTGCTAATCCATTCGGCATTATCGTGAACGCTAGCTGCCACGGCTTATTTAAATTTAATTAAATTTTTTAATTGTTTATTTCTCTTACGGACGCTTTTAACGTTATGCATCGGTCTCACATGTATTACTTCAACATGAGTGATGTAATCAATATTTTGTAACCATATAATGAGTTAAAAGAGGGTCCGTGGAGTTTCTTGCCCGTTTTTCTCCATAGGTACCTACTACGCTTTGGAATGGGCACCTAGCTTCTTCTTTCTGACTGACCGACCCCTTGACAGTTCAAAAGTGCCTGTAATTGGTTTATTTGAAATAAATGCTTTGTGTTTGCGTTTGAGTTTTGCCATCTCTGGAGTACCATTCAGTCACAACTTAACACCCCTTGTCTTAAATGCCGTAACATGTGGCCTGTCCATCTCCACTTCTTGTGTTGATCTATTTTTATAAGAACATCAGCTTGGTTTACGTACTGGTTTTAAAAAAGATGCGGAAAAATACCCAAAAAATATATATATGTCGCAAATTCGTTGCTGAGTTGACTAATCGGGACGCCAGCGCCGCCTAGCGGCGGCGCTCGACAGAGTCTATAACGTGACGCTCTGATCGGCCGCCAGCCCGGGGCTCAGCAGAGCGGCAGAGCAGAGGCAGACTTGATGGGTGGCGGTCAACCAGTGAAGACGTTTAGAAACTGTCCCGCGTTTCGAATAGTTGTGTCGTGTACCTACAGTGTGTGTAATGCTAGTGTGAGTAATGTTATTGTAAATTATAATTTGATCTGAACTGCAACGGTTTTTCTATTGCGCAATAACCAACACTACCCATAGTACGCCCACAGTAGTTAAAATATGCCTGATAACTAGAGAGACTCATACCATCCGCCGACATATATATATTTCAGTGCTTAAAACACAGATGGCATCATCACTGATAATTCGACGACAAAATACCTGCGATGCCTCTGATATTGCAGATATCTAAAGGAAGCAGTGGTGGCCTATCACCACTGCTCGCAAAATGGTGAAGGAAAACATCATGAGGAAACCGGTATGTCCTAGAACCGAAAAGTCGAAGACATGTGACATCTACTAACACGCACCGGTCCTGCGTAGTAGATTACAGCCCACTCCTTCTCGAAGAGAAGAGGCCTGTGTCTTAGCAGTGGGAACATTTTAGGCTGAGTATGAATGGCATTAGTGACCAGTGACCATTGCCATCCCAGAGGCAATTCCCGTATCTATAAGAATTTTCAGTCGCTTTGTTATTTCAGTCTCATCATCACCAGCGTATAACAGTCCACGGCTGGACATAGGCCTCTCCAATTGCACGCCATTCTGCTCGATTCTCGGCAACTCTGATCCATCAGCTACATCAATCTGTCAAAGATACTTCTAATTTTCCTACATTTTTGGCAAGTTTTTAACATTGATTGTCGCTGAGCAAAGATTTTGAACATTTTTAAATACGGGCCTTCAGGCACTATGTTGAGAGGTCTTCATAATCCACTGCTTCATATTATGTTTGAAATATCAAATACTAAACATCGTAAATAAAGCCTTTTAACACGGTGCAACTTTCTTGCCTCTGGCATACAATAAAATCGAAGCAACAACAGACTTACATCCCTTAAACACTCTTAAGACGCTGCAACTTTAATTCTTGCTTCAACATAATTCATGCGAAAATCAATCTGCCTAGTCTTTTCCCAATTATGTTGGGGTCGGCTTCCAGTCTAACCGGATAGCTGCATCCGGTTAGAATACCAGTGTTTTACATGGAGCGACCGCCTATCTGAC
This sequence comes from Agrochola lota, assembly GCA_947364205.1. Lineage (NCBI taxonomy): Eukaryota > Metazoa > Arthropoda > Insecta > Lepidoptera > Noctuidae > Agrochola > Agrochola lota. The sequence goes on along the minus strand of OX376221.1, from coordinate 16,263,232 downwards.
CTCCACAACCCAGTAACTGGGTAATACGATAACCCTTGGTAAGGCTGGCTGTCAGACTTTCGGGCTTCTGACGACCCGTAACGACTGTCCAAGATCCACGAATGACAATCGGGACCAACGGCTTAACGTGCTATCCGAGGCACGGAGGAGTCGCAGTATGTAAAGATGGTCACCCATCCACGAACCGACCTCGGTAAGCATAGCTTACCCTGATGGATTGACCCGTGCGGCTGTTATTACTTAGCCACGAGCTCCTCCAGCAACATATTTCATGCCACTGGCAATTAAATCGCATCGTGTAAATCAGGATTTGGATTTGCAATGAATATTGTTCAATTTCGAAATGAAAGCGATAGTGCTTGAGTGTGTTACGGAATTAAGGTGCACAATAATATGCTCTTTATCACTTATTATGTCACCCGTGCACTGTGCAAGTGTGTCGTTGCCTACTAACAAATCAATCAATCTATCAATCTGTATGACGCAAACTTGTTACCAATTAGTTATCATACTTCTGTGCCTTAGACCTTTTAATGATACGGTTTCATTACATGATGACGTATTAGCAAAACATATTTGTTCAGATTATTAACATTACCATGTTTTAGCAAATATGAAGCAGACATTTCTATTTCATAATTATTATCTATTCGCTATGTTATCGTATTAAGGCTCGTGCAGACTGGCGCGACGCGACTCTAACAAAACAATTTATAAGAAAACTTCACGGTAGAACGATTACTGGTGTCGCGTCGCGCCAGTCTGTACGAGGCTTTATTCTTTGGTCTAGTGATCGCAAGCGTTACTGGTGAGCATGAGGTCCCTATCTAATTACGTAACGTATTTTCGTTAGCGATTACGACTAATCTGTTTCATTTTGACAGTTCAACAACATTCATTGCTTTACTTAAGTTGTTGAGTTACATTTTCAAACTTATGAAGCAATCTGTTTCAAAACGATTCAGATTCTGATTGATCGTGTATTACGCAATTAGGGGTTCTATTCCCAAGTGGGGAAAAGTGATAATGGGTTTTTCCATAAGGAATTTATCAGTACCAGCCCGGAGTCCGAATTTGTGCAAAAAAATATGCATATATCTTTGGCAAAAATAAAAGATTCTGCCAGAAATTCATGAATATGCTTTGTTCGTTAGAAAAGAGTTTAGTTGTTTTTTTTATTGTACATTATTAAGCTGATCCAAATTTTCGGCAACTTATAATAGTGGGAGCCATGCAGAAAATCCATTTGCGCCTAAGTGCAGTCCTATTCATATGCAGACAGAGCTGACTTTGATGACGCCTGTTTCTGGGAAACTTATATGTCATTCGCGAAAATAAGTTAGTATTATTTATAACAAACATCACTGTGTCCAGAATATAAAGGGATGCCACTGTGTAAGTAAGATCATGTACCCGCGCACCGATTGCTTTTAAAGTGGTTACCCATTCGACAGCGCAGAGAGGTGAGGGCTCTGTCTATGTTGTTCTCTATTCTCGACAAACCCACCTCTCCTTCTTACCTGACTTCCCATATTCAATACTTATGCTCTGCCCATAGCAAAAATCTTCGTTCCACCAACAATCGTCTTCTACGATGTCCTTCTCACCGCTCTGGTTTCATTCACTCTTCTTTCTTTGTCCAGGCGGTCTTTCTTTGGAATGCGCTACCTCTGAACATCAGGATGGCAACCAGTCGGTTGTCTTTTAAAGGGAAGGTTCGTGAGCATATACGCAAGAAGTTGTCTGAAACATCCCAGTGGTGATTTGCTGGATTTGTTTTCTCCTCTACTGATCGTTATTTCTCCTGACAAAGTTATTCTGTTTATACTATGAATGTTTATATGTATGTATTTATTCTTGTATTTTATAGTTAATTTCGTGTTATCAATCCCTTATGTTGCAACGACCATGTTTTGTCTGCATCACCCTTTTTATTTTTTATTTTTTTGGGGGTGGGAAATTTTCAAATAACTTCTCCCGCTCTGGGCGGAGCGGGAGGGTGTGTCAGACTTTTACTGAATAAAACCCACCCGTGTTCCTTCCGTTGCCCGTGTGCCGGGGCCGCGATATCCCCTTCGGACAAACCCGCAACCCCAGCAGGCATTGGTCCTTACGGACCCCGCCAGTTGGTGCTGAGATCTTTTTGAGGCGCGCGTGGAACACAACGCGCCTTCGACCCGGGCCTGGTCCTTATCGAACGGCATGCTACCCATTGCTCACCGTCCGCAAGCCCGCGCCTACGGTGGCTGGAAGTCGGCTCGTGACTCCCGACGCCCGGGGCGTCTCCTGCGGCGACTACGGGCGCGAGGGCGTGCAGCTTGCACCACCATGCATGCATGCATGGGTGTCTGCATTACCCTAAGGTTGGCTGGTAGAAAATGCCTCAGGCATTAAGTCCGCCTTTGTACGGTATTTTATTTAAACTTGTGCATAAAGTTTTAGTAAATAAATATTTTATACCGCATGAAAAAGGGATTACAACTATCGGTGCTCTTCAACTTAAACATGGCTCTGGGGCATCCCTTTTGTGCTTTAAATGCAACTTGCAATCTTTATTAGTTGAATTACCCCAAAAAATAAAACCGCATATAAGAACAGATTCAGTTAACCCGTAGTAAGCACTTAGTAACGCATAACACGTATATTATCAGTTCGCGACAGAATGTACAAGGCGTACGCACTACTGCTTATCTTTTTAGTCAGGGCCTATAAAGGGGCCGTACAATTTAAATTCCGATCTATTGTATGGCCCTCGTTATAACAGGCACCTCAGGCGCGCGTCTTGTGCGCTGAGTTTTGAGCGCTAAATAAAATTGTATGAATTTCTATGTAAGTAACCAGTAGCGGATCCAAGCTCAAGCCCGGGCTTGAGCTCGAGGCTCAAGCCCTAAAGACAGTGCCGAGTCCTTCCGTGACAAATCTTAAAGTGAACCTGATATTATTATTTAGCAAGCAATACACTAACTTAATGAGTATTATGTTTTCAAGTTTTAAATTGCACTATGATGTTTTGTTTACCTACGTGACGAATTTTGATTCCGCGCGCCACTCATTCTGCCACTCACGTTACCCGGTTTGGCCGCCCCATGTATATTCACCGAGATATAATCTGGGAGTTTACAACCTGAGGAAGTCATTGACCAAATTGCGAAAAGTAATCCGAGGAGGCTTGTTATGTGTTAAGCAAATTAAAATATTGTGTGCTTTTTTAGTGTTTACTTTGCTAAAACCTCAGCGGGTCAAGCCCTCCCCAAACGACAATCCTCGAATTACATCAAGCGCCTGCCGTCCAAGGGCGCGCATCATCCGATCGGAAGATTTCTTCCTTTTTGGTGCTTATACTAATTCTGCTTATTTCCGTAATTTCTTTTCTGTAGTTTAGGTACGACTTTAAGAGATAGAGACATTCAGATAAACGACAGACACACACCTCTTACCCCGTAAGCATCAAGCTTTTTTAGTAAAATATTATGTTCCATATAATCACATGCCTGGGTCATGTCACAAAATATCGCACACAATAGCGAATTTTTATCAATATTTTTCATAACAATATGCAAAAAGTCACAAATAGCCATGTTAATTGACTTGTTTTTCCTAAATTATTTTTGTTCGTTGCAAATAATATTATTCGCTTCTTTAAAATATACATTAAGTTATTTATAAATATACTTTTTTGCGCGCGAACCGCTTATTCTTTATCCCGCTCTATCCCATTCATTAGCGGCAAATATAATAACATAAATTCAAACAATTTTAAAATTGGAAATACTCGTTTGTCACAAAATATTTTTAAAAGACTTTATTGTACACCACATAAAACAAAAAGGAGGAGTTTTAAGACTTTATTCTTATCTATGGGTAGTACTAATTGTGCTGTCCACAAAAATTAAAACCTAAATGCTAAAGGGTAACTGTATTGCAATTAAAAAATCGTTCGAATTTACGTTACATTGAGGTAAGTGCGTCGCACGTTCGTGTTAGGGCCTCTCATCATAGTCATCAATATTTTTAGTCGGACTATATCGCTATAAGATTATAATTAAATACATCACGCACAAATGCAACAGTCTCACCCCGCGTATTATTTAAAATCGATCTTTTTGTTCGGAAAACCGGACTACGCCGAACAAAAACCGACATAGTGAGGCGACTATCGCTTTTAAATAGGACGCGCTTTCATACTTAATGCCCGAGCACGAAACGAGTGCCGAGGAGCGATGGCCCAGCTGGGTGGCGGCAACAGTACATTTTTCGCTGCCCGCCCCTTTTAAGGCAACGATAACCGACTTTTAATTATTTTATACTGAAGATCACGTCTAAACGAGTAGTGTTAATAAAAAAATTGGAAAAAATATATATTAAATTAGAGCATTATCTTTATAACTTAATATACGAATATTTTAGATTTTGTGTATACAGGGTGGATTTTTGAGATGGGGCAATAAGGGCAGCTACCTTAACCGTTCTCGCTAGAAGAAAACAGTCTTAGGAGACTGTCGTTAACTTTTTTCATTCGGCTTTTGGCTTTTGGCATTCAAAGATTTTGAAAAAATTGTACAGGCAGCAAAAAATGGGCAGTTGTCACAAGAACTTTTTTTTATGCCGATCGATCCTGTTTCTTATGAGGATCGAAAAACCCTAAAGGATCAACTGGGGTTTGAGTACTACAAAAGTCAGAAATCGCAAAAATCTTTTCCCATACATTTTGTAAGAAAGAAACTCCAATACTTTTTTTATGATAGACAGACTAGCCAAACAGAAACAAAAATTTTTAACTTAGAACGAATACGTGCTATAATTTTATTTACTTTAAGAACAATATAGTTTGTTGCTTGTGATGTCCGACGCTCTGAGAAAAAAATCAACCAAGAGCGTGTTGGACCACGCACAATGAAGGGTTCCGTAGTTGGGATGAATTTATCGCAAAAACAGACTTGTAACATTGTAGTTGAAAAACATGTTCTCCCATACATCGATATACGTCAAGGTCAATTCTCTGCAAGTGTAAGTTTGTAAACGATTTTATTTTTGTGTGGTAAAACTACAAATTACCAATTTTCGGACGTTTCCCTTTACTTGTGTTATGAGACCTTGCTTCTTGCCAAATTTCATCATTCTAGGTTAACACGAAGTACCCTGTAGGTTCTGATTTATTTGCGAGTATCAAAATAATTATGTCGTACAAATGCCCGTATTTTTTATTGCGTTGCCTTAGAAGCTTGATTTTTTTAGAGCTTCAATGGACCACAAATCTACGTACTTGATGTTATTTCAACTTGATACCTCCACGCGTTCCTGAGAAAAAGGGTCGTGACAGACTGACGGACGGACAATGGAGTTATCCTATAAGGGTTCCGTTTTTTCCTTGAGAGGTACAGAACCCTAAATGTGACCTCAAATTATTTAGAACTATCAGACTTGTTTGGAAAACGTTAAAAAAAAAAAAAATACTACCTACATTTAAAGTTTTTTTCAAAAGCATGAAAGGTCCTAAATTTTGGTCTCTATTCGTTCGAAATTGAAGTTCAATTTGTTTTAGTTTACATTCGGCCAGTCTATCATCGTTAAATAGTTAGTTGGGAGTCAAATTTCTTTGACTTTTCTAGTACTCAAACCTCAGTTGGTCCTGTAGAGTTTTTTGATCCTTATAAGAAACAGGATCGATTGGCAACAAAAAAAGTATTTGTGAAAACTGCCTATTTTCTTGCTAACTGTAATTTTTTTTCAAAATCTGTGAATGCAGATCAAAATCTTTCAAAAAGTTAAGGATAGTCTCTTAAGATCGTTTTCCTGTAGCTACAACTTTTAAGGTAGCTGTCCTTACTGCCCCATCTCAAAAATCCACCCTGTATAACATAGTGAAATTAATTTGTAAAGTTAAGTCTAACGCGGATAAAAAACTGAGAATCACGCAAAATCTATCAAGCGTATTTTTCTGAAACTTCCACCATTTTAAAGATAATTTAATTATTGATCTTTTAGTATACGTGTTTTATTAAAATACCTTTTGTTTTATGTATAATAAATTAATAATGAGTCTAATTGGGATAGCGCTCCTTGATGGGCGAGTCCTATTACTGGCTGGACGTACGACGCGTTGCGTAAGCTCAGTACAGAACACGCAAGCTAACCACTCAAGGTCACTGGCATATATATACTCGTATATATATATCTGCGTCTTAAAGTTGTTTTCTCTCTGGTGAGTATCGTCGCTAAAAGAGGAACCAACTCATCTGGTTCATGCATCGGTAAGCAATTTGTAAAAATAGACGAAACCATTAAATATAAAATCGCATGCTAATGCATAATTTAGTAATATAATATAGTAATCGACAAATAAAATCAAAATTATAGGATATTAGTTTAACAAAAAACAGTTCTAATGTACCTACGATTATTTCATAGCTAAGCACACGAAAAAAAACATTCACACGCACACGGATTACTCTGCAATTATTTAGTTGATAAAAACATAAATAATAATGAAGTAAGCTTCCTTGAGCATTCGTTCGATCTTTGCCGCACGACATCACGCGCATGGATGAGTTACAGTAAAGAATATGCACAGATTTTAAAATATTCTCTTTATAAAACCAAATTTTGGTCTTTTGAAAAATTAAATCTTGCAAAATATTCATTATTATATTGTCTTTTCATGAGTGTCAGTCACAAAATTCGAATAATGTTTACTTCACGAGGAGATGCATTCTATTAATCACTGGTGCCGATTCTCTTGTACACCGAACTAAATTATCACTAAAATTCCTCACCTTTGGCTATGAGAATCTTACAGCTATTCTGCAAAAAAAAACTATAAATTTAAAAATAATTTTGACACAACTAAAATCGAATTTGACAAACGCGTCTCCAAGTGGTACTTGTTTGGTGGAGTCGGTGTGAATTTTAGTTCATGACAACTAATTATATTCTTTTATAAATAGTCAGATTTAGTTACACAATGAAAATTTTAAGTGAAAAACGTCAAATTCAGAATAGCAAAATTGGCATTTTCACTAAATTAATAACTCAGTGCCATCTTAGTGTTGTCAAACTAAAATATAGTTAAGTTGTGTCCCTTTAGTCTATTTCAGAATGGGAAATCGTCGTTTGACAGGAATAAACTAAATTTTGATGATTTTTTGTCTAGTTTTTTAAGCATTTGTGACAAGAGAATCGGCACCATTATTCCTCATTTGTGCGGTTTTGTTGTAAGGGGATTAATCAAACATTTACTCCTTTGAAAAAAAAATAGAATTAAAGCTAGACGCGACAGCGCGACGCGACACCAGTTATTGTTATACCGTGAAGTTTTCTTAGAAATTGTATTGTTCGAGACGCGTCGCGCCCTCGCGACGTGCTAGTCTGCACGAGGCTTAACCAATACGGAATCAAGATTACGTACATATTTAATATATTTATTTTAATTTTATTAGTTGATATTTCTTTTAAATATCAAGCTCCAAAAATATGCAGAAAAACGGCTAGCGCATCGTTTAGCTCGGGGACGCGCCTTATTGAAGGACAGTCAGTCCAAAACATAGGCTAGAATGCCCATAGCACAGTCCTATTACTACAAAGAAGAAGAACCTTTTACATAGAAGAGGTTTGAAACTAAACTACTAAAATCGAAAGGACTGTAAGCAATATTTTTATAATTATAGCAAAAAGGTGTTTTTCTGTCTAAGAGGCGCTCTATTTTCAAAAGTCACACCTTACTTGATATTGGTACTTGCCCGGATTTGAAGTTCAAATCCGGGCGAGTACCAATGTGAATTTTTCAATTCATATGTACTTTTCTGAGTTTATCTTGGACATTACTGACATCGGTGAAGGAAAACATCGTGAGGAAACCTGGACTTATAGTTAATATAAGTCTGAAATCGTCAACCCGTCTTGAGCAAGCGTGCATGGTGGTCAATGCTCGTGCCTTTTCTGTATGAGAAGAGGCCTTTACCCAGCAGTGAGACAACAATAGGCTGGTAATATTATTATTATTATACTTGCTTCTGCCCGAGACTTCGTCCGCGACTATAACCTTGCTCAAGAATTGGGCTATCCAATGCAAAAAGAATTTTTTAAATCCGACTGGTAGTTCCGGAGATTACCTCTTTATAATATTAATAATAATAATTAGTATATTAATATTAGTATTTGTATATTAATATTAGTAGAAGAGCTCGTGGCTAATTAATAACTGCATGGGTCGTTCCGTCAGGTTAAGCTACGCTTGCCGGGGTTAATCTATGGATGAGTGACCATCTTAACATACCGAGATTCCTCCGTGCCTCGGAAAGCACGTTAAACTGTTGGTCCCGGCTGTCATTGGTTGATCTTTGACATTCGTTACGGGTCGTCAGAAGTCCGAAAGTCTGACAACCAGTCTTACCAAGGGGTATCGTATTACCCAGTTACTGGGTTGTGGAGGTCAGATAGGCAGTCGCTCCATGTAAAATACTGGTATTCAGCTGGATCCGGTTAGACTGGAAGCCAACCCCAAGAAAGTTGGGAAAAGGCTAGGCAGATTGATAGTATATTAATATTAGTATTAGTATTAGAATATTAGTATTTTAGTATTAGTATATTAGTAAGTATTAGTATAGATTAGGGAAATGCTAAATTAATATAAGTAATGGTTACTTCAACCAATTTTTCAATTTGAACATAAGAGAACTCGTGTGTTTTAGGAACATTCGTTTTTTTTTTTTTTTTTTGAGGTTGGGAAATCATCAAATGACTTCTCCCGCTCTGGGCAGAGCGAGAGGGTGTGTCAGACTTTTACTGAGTAAAACCCACCCGTGTTCCTTCCGTTGCCTGTGTGCCGGGGCCGCGATATCCCTTTCGGACAAACACGCAACCCCACACATTGTTTTATGAAAAACTTATTCAAAACCTAAATTATAGGTTTTTAGGATAACAGGCGTGATGTTATGTGGTACCTAATATCTGATAATAGTAGGAAACATCTGGACTTTGAAAGACACCTTGACCATTGAATGTGTTTCTGGGTTTTTCGGTAGTCGTGGGAAACTTTTCTGACGCGTAAAAGTAATGGTTTTTAGGTACCTATGATCGGTGTCTTAGGTTCATGGTATAATAATATACTTCGCCAAGTATGGCATTCCGAAACACAGTGGTCACGTGGGCGACACAAGTCTACGTTATCACATCTGTGTTACCAGACGTTTGTAATAATAACTCCCCAACCTCCTTTATTACCTGTGCGAATCCGATAAAACAATTAGGTTTTAATTAACAATTACGTTGGTTTATGTTTAAATTGAATTGTTTCGTTTGATTAGACACACGAAACGACAATTTAAAAGCTTTGTACATATTTTTTAACAGAATGGTTTCTGAAAGTCTTTCCTTAAGGCGAAAGCGAAAGGTAGCCCGCGAAATTCAAATTTTCTTACGTTTTATGCAATTTGCAAGTCAGTATCATGTTGTATGTTGATCTAAATATGATTTGCGGCCGTATCAAATGTTTATTTATAGAATTATAATCATAAAAATGATCAATACAACTCTCTAAGTTCATATAATCACATTGAATTACTATTTCATGAAATCATGACATTTGACGATTGTGCTTACTTATGGAGTTTGCTGATTGTAACGATTATAATTATGTAAAGCCATATTTGTTACGGTCGCGAATCATATTTTAATCATCATAAAACCTCACACTGACCTGCAAAATGTAAAAAACTAAAGAAAATTTGAATTTCGCGGGCTACTTTAGTGCATGCCTCTTAATCGTATTTTGTTGCATTAGACTGGCAACTGGATTGTGACGTAAGCATGTGTTAGTCCCGGAATGCCAGACCTTGTTTTATTAGACCATGGGTTTCGGATTTTGCCACCGACTTCCAAAATTAAACTGTGGTCACTGTGGTCCTACCTCACACAAATTCGTATACCACTACTTGCTATGTAAATAACAGTGACAGGAAGTTCTTATAACATCATATCAAAAATACGTAACTATTATTGGAGCTAACTCAAAAACTACCAAAGCAAAATTAATAAAAGGAGATCATTCATTTTGGGCTAAATTATGAAAGCCAAACAAAAAAAAAGTTATTTTCCGTTAGAAACTGTTAGGTATTTTCTTTACTTTTCTTTACTATGGGACCAAATTTCTAGGGCCATTCTCTGCGCTGTTATACGAGTTTGAAAAATACTGTTTTCAGTATGTTTTAAGTAAAAGAATAACAGTAGGTAATCTAATTATTGTACTAGCTTTTTATGCCAGTAACCATTACAGTTATCATCTTTTACTGTGAAACTATGGCTCTAGGATTATTCTGCACATAACTACAGTATGCGAAATAAAGTTTTTAATTTGAAAGAAAGAAAGAAAGAAATATGCGTTTATTGGCATTACAAAAAATACACCTTAAAACTATAAAAACAGAAAACAAATTATTATAATGCCAAAAAGGCCTCAGCTCAGCATAATATCAGATGACAACACAAAGTGAACCACCTGACGCTGATTTTCAGCTGCAACCCACGAGTGCCACACGCTAGAATAATAAACATAGGGAAGTGTCTGTCCGTTACAATAAATAAATTAAAGATAGTATAAAAAAATAAAAAATAAAACCAATAAAATTTCCACAATACTAGTATTAACTGGTTGAAACAGGTATCACTTGTAGGTATCATTAGTATTAACTTGTAGGTCTATTAAGTGGTTTCTATTCACGCAAAAACAGTGAAATAAAATAACATATATTTTTAGGTAGGTATATAAATAACAGATGTAAAATGAAGCTTAACGAAGCCGAGAGTCATACACTCCCCGTCATTGTGGTATTTTTTTTTGTACTGGGCTATGGTCCGGTATGTACAGATATACCTCTCACCATAGCTTGCCATATTTGGAATTGCGTAACAAACATTAGGAATCCTCTGTTTACGGATATATATGAAGGTCAAAGTTTCAACTTTTATTTACTTTTTTTGACGAAAACAAGTTTTAAATGTTATCAACTCCTGTACCGGAGACATTCTCTTCTCCGTAAGCAGAAGGTTCCTAATGTTTCTTACTCAATTCCAAATATGGCAACCAAAAAGAAAACAATAATATGGTGTTATTTAAAAACGTATGCACGAGTGCGCCTACACAGCATGTATCAGAAAGGTGATGTAAAAATAATAAGCCGTGCCATACATTTGGGTCGAGTTGGAGTTTTTTTTATTGAAGTTTCTGTATGGGACAGTTGATAATTTTTGTATGGGACAGTTGATAATTTTTGTATGGGACAGTTGATAATTTTTGTATGGGATAATTGATAATTTTTGTATGAGACAGTTGATAATTTTTGTATGGGACAGCTGATAATTTTTGTATGGGATAATTGATAATTTTTGTATGAGACAGTTGATAATTTTTGATTGGGACAGTTGATAATGTTTTCGCGATAACGATGTTGGTCCCATGGTAAAAGTTGTTCAGTTTGATGGTGGTAAATATGACCACACCTTGGATGATAAATGCTGTAATTCTGGGGAATACTGCGCTGGCAGGCGACGCAATTTTTTTAAAAGATGTTAGCCAGCTATTGTACTATCAATCTGCCTAGCCTTTTCCCAAGAGTCGCTGCTGTCTTCATCAATAAAATAAAATATTGGTACTATTGCAGTTACGATATCCCTATAATCCTTCTAATCCCAATTTGTTTTGCCTCTTCTTCTTCTATACATCTCAGCTATTAGGCATATCAATATTCCACCACCCCCTTATTACGTTTAATCACAATCTGAATTATTTTGAAGGATATTGCTAATCCATTGCTTCATATGTTCGAAAAATTTGTCTGCTCAACAAAAAAAATATGCTATGAATGTTGTTGGACTGTCAAAATGAAATATATTGTGATTGATCACCGGTATTTTATATGGAGCTACTGCCTATCTGACCATAACCCAGTTGCTGGGTAGCACGATACCCCTTGGTAAGACTGTTTGTCAGACTTTAGGCTTCTGAATACCCGTAACGACCGACAAATACTCTACGAATGACAGCCAGGACCAACGGCTTAACGTGCTTTCCGAGGCACGGAGGGGTCTTGCTATGTAATAGATGGTCACCCATCCACAAACCGACCGCGGCATGCGAGCAAGTCGATCGAAGGTTAACCTACGCTATAGCAGTATTATATCGTACGAAGAATGCAAAGATTTAAACCGTAGATTTTGCCTCCGTGTACTAAGTCGCACGAAAAATAATGAGAGGAGCGAGCTCACACATTAACAATGGCGTTTCCATGACAACCAAGTCAAGTCTCTGCGACACTGTCTGTCTCAGAGATGTCAAAACGAAACAGAAACACGACCATCTTTTGACGCGGCAGGGCAAATCTACGATTGAACTCTTTGCGAAGAATGCTATAATTTATCCAATTTGACGATGGTAACAAAGTCAAAGTCAAATCATTTATTTCAAATAAGCTCTTGTAAGGTAGTTTTGAACGTCAAAATTTACAAAAAAAATTGTATTGATTCTAGTCCCCCCCTTCCAAAAAGTAGTTTTCGTATGGAGAAGAATGGGCAAGAAACTCCACCGTTACTCTTTTAAAATGTTTTACAATATTTTGTACAGGTACATTAGTTATATAATAATATGTAAAGACGATACACCTAGAATAAAATGACTAAGTATACCACAATAGATGCAACAGATGCACAATAGATAACGCGTGCCGAGGTGGTAAATTATTGCAATAATTTTATTTTATAATGATATCTTAACAGCATCTAGGCGTTAAGTGCAGTGATATATTATTTTTACTGTCGTTTAGTACTTCCGTGCATATTAGCTTATTGTATTTATTCATTTTATTTTTTGTTATTTTGCTCTGCTGCACCGGTTGACGTCATAACCTCAACGCCGGCTGTCGCTGAAAACCAGCGCTGGGGCTCTGTCTCGCATAGGGTCGCAGCTTTATGCTGAGCGATGGCCGTTTTGCGTGGATGTGACGCATGTTTTCCCCCAAACTGTTTATTTTCGTGTTTTGTTCTTACCTTGCGTCATGTGTACCGCAAATAAACGTATTTTCTTTCTTTCTTTCTTTCTTATTCTGAATAATTTTATTTTACAAGTATATGATTCATTTATTTAATTATTAGCTGCGCCCCGCGGTTTCACCCGCATAAGTCTCGATCCCGTGGGAATATCGGGATTAAAAGAATCCTATGTCCTAAACCAGGTCATGGTCGACCCATGTGCCAAGTTTCATCCAAATCTGTTCAGCTGTTTTAGCGTGAAAGCGTAACAAAACAACAAACTCACTTTCGCATTTATAATAATTATTAATATACAGATATGACGTAAAACTCAAGTTTCCATTACATCAATGTCAGGTATCGTTTTCAATACTGATTGTAATGCATTACATTTAAGTCATAACGGATTTATTACCAACCGCATTAAAAAATAAGTAATGTATGTGAACAATTTGAACAATGTAAGATTTACATGTAGAATTATTTTATTTATTAATTTGAAACACAATTATTATTACTTATTCCTCTTTATCATATATATATATATCCTATTTAGAGTATTAGATGGCAATCGGTCTTCTATTTTAAAAGTAGTTAAATTAGGTATCACTACATAATTATAAAACAAAGTCCCCCCCGCCGCGTCTGTCTGTCTGAACGCGATAAACTCAAAAACTATCGAACGGATTTTCATACGGTTTTCCGGGAGCCCTTCTGGAGGGTTCACCTAGTCGCATATGGAATGCCGAGAGCCTTATTTTAAATGTAGGTTTTTCTTAGCGAATGCAGCATTATAAACCGTGAAAATAGAATCTGATGTATATTTTAACAAGATTTATTAGTATTTACGTGGGTTTTAAAATCTAGGCATATTTAAAAAAAAAAACACGGTTACAAATATTCACAAAAAAAACAAATTTTGGAAACGATGTACAGCGACTGATAAGGCCCCTTGAAAACACTATTTTACTTGGTTTTACAGTGTTTTATAACACGGTTTTAAACCTAATGCCGTTGACCGTCAACTATGGTTAACTTTAGCGCAAACGTAATGCCGGCAACCCTCCCGGAGGGTGCACTAAGGTGGCATGGCGTATGAGGTCTATGAAAATTAGGTGGAGTCGAAAGTGTTAAGGTTTTGTATATATAGGCTGAAATACGACGATGATTGTTGAAGATGTCGGAAAAATCATGCCGACTGGCTTTACTGGCGTGCGCGTTACGATAGTAGGTACCACGTAGGTCCCATCAAAGAATTTCATATCTGACCAGTTTCAAAACAAAATTCCGTGAACACGATGACCACATGTGTTACCGGCCCGGCGCTCGGCGGCTATAGACTGCCGAGCGCTGCAAGCAAGAATAGTCCTTACGGGGTGGTTAGATATTAACTTCGTCGATGGTACGTTTCCGTGCAATAATTTCCGACCTCCACGCGGGATAAGCCGCGGGCGTAAACTAGTTAGATACGAGTATCATTATATGTTGCATCTAACTACATAGATAATAATCTTTATCTGCATAACTAATAACTAAACTTGGAATTGACCGGCTACGTCCTCTGAGAAAAAACGTTTTGAAATCTAACTTTGGTGTTAAAAAGCGACCAGTCGGTCGATTGTATTGAATTGAATTTCTTTATGTTGCATAAAATATGGTACAATAGGTCTTAACTTAAATATAAGAAGTTCCACATATCTTGCTTACTTACTATTTCAGCATGCAAAAAATACCTTATAATAAAATTATATACAAAAACACTTCACTTGTTACTATTGAGATCATGAAGTAAAAAATAAAAATAAAATAAAAAAGATTCTGTAAAAATATTAACGTGAAGCTTAGGTGAAGTGAGCGTGAAGTGAGCTGTCACTGCCACAGAATCGACCGGCAGGATGCTAGGGATTAACACTATTGACAGCTCACTTCACCTAAGTTTCACGGTGATATTTTTACAGAATCGAACGGCAAGTGCGAGTCGCACTCGCGCATGAATGGTTCCGTACCACCGTATAAAATTTTCTAAAAAAAAGCCGGAAAAAATTGATTTCCCGTTGATATAGTGGCCATAGTGGTACACACTCTGAAAACTTCAAATGTTTACCTATAACGGTTTAAAAGATACAGCCCTGTGACATTACATACAAAAATAGATTATGCGATATATATACAATTCGTTACTTCCCCGTAATTAAAGTAATCAGCATATATTTACTACGTTAAATAACAATAGTAATCTAATTGTTTCCGGAATATCGTAAAACTTCCACATGGAACAGGATTTGTAACATTTAATTTATTATTATTGTGTGATGTGTGATCAGTTCAAACAAGTCTATGAGCAACCAATGACCTTTGCTCTAGCTCGCAGTTCTCTTGAACTTGTACGGCTATTGAGGTGCAAATGTCAAGGTTATATACGCATTCGGTCAGATATTAGAGCCATAGTTATATTTCTACGGTCTTCTTAGCGTGTTTCTATGGTTAGATATTACATCTATGGTTATGGTTAGAGCCTTCTTGCTCAGCTTATAGGAAAAAAGAAAAAAAAGTTTCTACATATATACTTTATGGACCATTTAGACGGGGCCAATCCCCGAGACAATCCACTAACCCAATCCAATATATCTATACGTAAATAGATACAGCCCACTGCATTGGATTGTCCTCAAGCTTTGATGAAGCAAATTAATGTATTGGCTTAAATATTATAATTGATATAAAAAAAGTTAGCATCGCTAATTCAGTCCCTCTATGACATCGGGGATCGGGCCCGGTAACCCCAGAGATGACTATAGCACGAAAAGACTCTTTAAGGACTTGACAGAAAAAAAACTAACGTGACATTTACTGGATTTGACAGGTGTTTGACATCTCCCAGTACATTTTCATGTTACAATTGTCGTTTTCGCGCACGTTCAAAGAGTGTCTTGTTGAGCTGTAACGTTCGACATTAAGTACACCAATTCAGTGTTTTGAGTGCGGTCGCTTCAGGGCGCCTCCTATTTAAAGCGACACTAACCGACTTTTAATGATTTTATACTGAAGATCACGTCTAAACGAGTAGTGTTAAAGATTTGGAAAAAATATTATGTTAAATAAGAGCATTTTCTTAATAACTTAATTTGTGAATATTTTAGATTATGTTTTTAATACATAGTGTAATTAATTTGTAAAGTTATGTCTAATGTGGATAAAAAACTGAGGCTCACGCAAAAACTATCAAGCGTATTTTTCTGAAACCTTATAGGCTGGACGTATGACGCGTTGCGTGAGCTCAGCACAGAACACGCAAACTAACCACTCAAGGAGCGTCTTAAATGCGATCGTCGAGCAAATACGCGATCGAAAATCGAAACGCGACCTCTGTCGGCGCTACCACGCGTTCCAGGTTCGCGTTTGGGCAGCTTAAAAGTACCTATGTTTGACGAACGCCTAAGCTAGATGCGAATAGTGCCGTACATCAACGAACCTTTGTCATTATTTGACTTTTGCTTGTGCATTGGCATAATCAGCGTCAACACCATTGGCCATAAATTAAATTTTAGAAAAAAATCTGCGAGGAGGTATTGTACCTACACCTTGGACCCAGCAAAGTCAAGCATAAATAATAGTTAAACCTAACGTAAAAATAATAAAACACGAGGACATCATTTATTTAGTTGATAATAAAAAATAATAAAGTTTTATGCTTCAGTTTACAAAAAAGGGTTTAGTGTTTGGAGCCTCCTTTTAAGCAAACAACGCCCGTATTAGGAGACTTGGCTCTTCCATAGTACAGCATAATTACTAAGAGCCTTTTTCACTATCTACGATTAAGTTCCTATTAACTTATTTGGCAGACAATTTCATACAAATTCTGTTCCATTTTTAATTTATTCGTTAAGTAGTGGCTATTCGGACATCGTGAAATAGGCCCTTAATATCTTCGATCAATAATGCACTATTGATCGAAGCTTAATATATTAAAGTAACAAAACCGTAGGAACATAAAATATCAAATAAAAATAAGTATGTTAGTGAGACTAAGTTTCGAGTGTGAATACCTGTGCGTAGTGTATGCGACAGTGTCTGTGAGAGTGTATGAGAGAGTGTACGTGTGAGTGTAAGTCATAAAATATTGTATTCAAAATATTTTGAAGTGAGTCTATGAGACAGTGTATGAGAGTGTCTGCAAGAGTGTATGGGAGAGTGTATGTGAGAGTGTATGAGAGAGTGTACGTGAGAGTGTAAGTTATAAAATATTGTATTCAAAATATTTTGAAGTGAGTCTATGAGACAGTGTATGAGAGTGTCTGCCAGAGTGTATGAGAGAGTGTATGTGAGAGTGTATGAGAGAGTGTACGTGAGAGTGTAAGTTATAAAATATTGTATTCAAAATATTTTGAAGTGAGTCTATGAGACAGTGTATGAGAATGTCTGCAAGAGTGTATGTGAGAGTGTATGAGAGAGTGTATGTGAGAGTGTACATACGCGAGAGTGTAAGTGAGTATATCTACTACTTTATGTGCTCCAAAAGTGCCTCTGGTTATTGTTTTCTTACATTCATAACTTTTTTGTGTATAAGTAAATATTTTTGTTTATTTTGTTGTTTAATTGAGCAGACAGAGAATTATTAATATTTATAGAAAACAAGTTTTCTTATAAAAAGCCATGAATTTTAAAGCTGCATAAATAGATAATTATTTAGAGTTACCTACTACTGCCTCGGTGGTGTAGTGGCCGCATGTGAAGCATGAGGTCTTTGGTTCGGATCCCAGGTCGGGCAAAGTGTTATTGGGTTTTCAATCAGGAATTTCTCAGTAGCAGCCCGGAGTCTGAATTTGTGCCCGGTTGATATCAATAGGCTCGCCCCTTATTACATGGGACTTAAACATAACTGGCGAAATGTGAGTGTACTATAGGTACAGCTCTGCTTAACCCTTAGGTTTTAGGGGAAACAAGGTGTGATGTTATGTTAGATACATACTAATCTTAGTCACCTTTAACCTATTCAGTAGAATTAAAACCTGATTTGCATGTCCGCCGTCGATTAACGCCAGTAATTTGCTGTCTCGTGTTTATTTTCAACTAGCTGCTCAACGCGGTTTCACCCGGATAAGTCTCGATCCCGTAGAAATATCGGGATAAAAAGTATCCTATGTCCTCACCCAGGTCATGGTCTACCCATGTGCCAAATTTCATCCAAATTAGTTTAGTCGTTTTAGCGTGAAAGCGTAACAAACAAAGAAACTCGCTATCGCATTTATAATATTAGTTGGGATATAGTAAAGTTATTATCATTGACTAACTACCCGCCCCTGGGGGCCTACTCCCTAAGCGAAATCCATAATTTCGGCGGTCGTTACGGGCGCTTCTTTCTCCCTCTCACTTACAGACATACCGTAAGTGAGAAGGAGACCAAAGCGCCAGAAACTACGGATTTCGCTTGGGGAGTAGAAACGGAACTTGATGGTGCTGTTTTATAATAAAGGCCGACTATTTTTATAATGTGCCCCGGGAATCATCGTATGTCCGAATAAAAACGAATGCTAATTTCCATGTCCATCAATTATAAGATTTATCGTGTATAATAATTTGAATTCAGAATTAAGTACTTTATTGTTGTATTATACGTTCTGCGGTCGGTCTGAACTTTATAGAGCTATAAACAAAACAACAATAAAGTACTTAGTTCTAAATTCAAATTATTATATTCGATAAATCTTACCTATAATTGATGGACATGGAAATTAGCATTCGTCTGTGGACATTAAAGAAAATAGTTGCACTTTGTACTACCTAGCGAAGTCTTGAAGAATTAGATTTGCATAATGTTTACAATAACAATCTGTTCCAGTTTGGAACCAAAATATAAATCAAAGACCCTTTCATATTGTAGCCAACATTTTGTAATAATTTAACTCCACCAAGCAAACCGCTACCTACTGACGTCATTTATTTTGTATTTTATTATTATTTCCTTGTAAGAAACATCGGTTAGAACAAATTGACTCTTTACCATTTTATTACGCCTATTAAAAACTGATTAAAAATCTCAACTTACATTTTTTCGCTGTTGTTTATGAGCGTTTATTCTGAAGGTGGGCAACGTCGCAAATAGATGTCAAATATTTCACTGTTTTGATTAATTTGGCAATATTTCTGTGTGGAAATAAGAAATGTGGCTAACTAGCGAACTAGAATATTGATTATGAAATGCAATAATTAATATCGTAACACCGAATGTTTAGTTTTAGATGTAAATAAACTATTTGGAAACTTTCCAAATACGTTTTTTACACCTAAAATGGGTACAACATCAAATTCAATGTTATAATTGCAATTCATTATTAATATTCTAGTTCGCTAGTTAGCCACATTTCTTATTTCTATTCAGTAATATTACTATAAGAATCAAAATAGGTAAATATTTGGCAGTTATTTGCGACGTTGCCAACTTTTAGGATAAACCCTCTTAAGGCTGGCAATATAATATTGAGTGATTTGTTTTTGTGCCTTTTTTCTATATAAAATAGAACGAGATAGTGAGCGCAACTAATTTGCTTACGTAATACCTACGTCAGAAAGTTCTTTTTGTAATAACTCTATAATGTTAGGGTAAACTAAACCGGAATGTTTTTGTGTAAGACTCCTTAAATAGAACTGAAGGTTAAATGTTTATTAATAGTTTTGTTGATTCAAAACTATGATTGTTTAATAATGTTATTATTACTAGTTATATAACAGAATGCAATGCAAAATGTGCACAGATTAAACACATCTCTGGATTTGTAAACCGATTTCACATTAGAGTCGCCTTGAAAGTGAATTTATTTTATTAATTTAGCAGCTCCTTCGCTGGAACTATGGACAGAAGCAGCGGGTGAAAACTAACTCACACGAATAAAGGCTCGCGCAGACAGACGCGACACGACAGCGCGACGCAACTCTAGTAAAATCCATGAAATTTTCATAGAAATTGTTGTACTAGCTAGAGTGACGTCGCACTGTGGATCGAAAAAAGGCTCTCGAAGAAATAGGAGCTTAAATTTTAAAGTGTCGGTTTTTTGCTTAAAATGGCTTCTTATAGCCAATATTATGCATAAATATATCATAATATACAATCTGGTAGGCAAATTAGCAACTTATATTTTTTTTGCCAAAAAGAATTATGGAGCTAATGGTTATATCTCCGGAACGGAGAGAATAGCCGTTATATACTTGCACACGGTGAAGGTGTGTTTTAATTAACAAACTATAAAAATATATTTGTACACGGAAACTACAGAACATTATGAACTTTAAAAACTGTGTAACATTCCGACAAATAAATGGACTAAATAGCTCCATACTTTCTTTTTTGCATAAAAAATATAAACTGCCAATTTACCTAACAGATTGTATTCTATGATATATTTATGATTAATATTGGCTATTAGAATTAGAAGCCATTTCAAGCAAAAAACCGACGCTTTAAAATTTAAGCTCCTATGTCTTCGAGAGCCTTTTTTCGAACCACAGTGCGTCGTCGCGGTCTCGCCTCACGCCTGTCTGAGCCTTAAAATCACTAAACAATATAGACTAGAATTTGATAAAAGTTGAAAAAGTAGTAAAAGAAACACACTGTCAATCCTGTAACCATGGATTTTGTCTGCATAAAACAATTTTATTGTAAGTACTCGTATTAATTTACGGGAAATTATTTTCCTAAAACGAAAAAGAAGATTTTTAGGCGCATAAAGCTCGCGTAATTTAAGTTAAAGAATTATTTTTTTGCCATTTCTATAACTTAAAATATTTAACTAATTTGTAATTTGAATGTTATTTTTATTTATTTAATTCAATGTTTTAAAAAAACTATAAAAATGTATATGCACATGGAAACTACAGAACATTACGAACTTTAAATACTGTGTAACATTCCGACAAATAAATGGACTAAATAGTTACCCTGTATTTATTTTATATACAAGAAAAAACAACAGAATATTTTTTTTTACGCTTTTCGTTTGAAAAAACCAGGCAGAATTTCGCTTTCGTTTTCGTCGGCCTCTAGTCCTCAACCAACAAAACAACATGCTACGTTCTAAAATTTCCAAAGCAAAGGATCTTGCTAAACAGGTACCACCTACAAAGAAACTAGGAAGTACATACAACTCTATGTATCGCTTTTAGTCCACTCCTTCCTAGTTGCCTTGGTTTAGACATTGACAATGAAGACTTGACACGTCCAAGTGCTAATTGTCTCATTAAGAAATGAAGGTTGACGAAATCTTGTGTAAGCACGGACATACAATTTGTTACAAAAAGCCTGTCCAATCCGGAAAGGGCACATAGGTACTGCAATAACATTACCAAAAAGTTTATTTTTTATTTTATTAAAAATTAAAAAGTTATTGCTATTTAAAATTCACGTTTTTAGTACCAAAATTATCCCAATTCCATACTTATATTTCTCTAATAGCTAATATATTTATGTTAATTATTGTTTGAGAATCGTTAGTATATAATAAAATGATAATTTTTTTATTTATATAAATTTTTATAATTCCCTTTTGTTTTATAAAAAATATATTTTGAATGGTTCAGATAATATTATTTTTATTAATATTTTTCTACCCGCTAAACGACGGCCCCTCCTCGCCCCATGTAACAACCTGATAAAACTACCCATTGAAAAAAAATACGGCGATTTTTTTTTTCTTTTTACCTGAAAGTTACCACATACATAGATTCTCATAACGATTCTTAACAACAACCTTATGGATCGTACAGAGTTGTAGTTATACGTTTTATTATCTAAATCTTTTACCTGCGAGTTCACAGACGAGAACTCAAACTCAACTCAAACCATTTATTTCAACTTTACCATTTTCAAATTTACTTTACCATTAACAACTTTTGAATTGTCAAGGAGTCGGTCAGTCAGAAAGATAAAGCCAGTTGCCTATTCAAAAGCGTAGTAGGTTCATATGGAGAAGAACGGGCAAGAAACTATGGAAACTCTTTTAAATCAAAATATTGGTACAAAACAACTATGCGGACGAGTGCTTCCACGCCTAATGTCGTCTTATTTTTGTATTTATTTGTATAGTTAGATGATTAGTCATTTAATTTAGTACCTGATATAAATATTTAGTTGTGGTAGTATTTATATATATTGTATATTGTATTTTTTTTGTTTTTTTAAAAATAATTAAAGCAGTGAATATAAATTTAAAATTGAAAAACAAACAACAATCTACAACTTATTTTGAGATCTATCTCAAGTTAAGTTGTAGATAGTTGTTTGTTCTTCAATTTTTTTGTTTTTTTTATTCTACTAGAACATTATTTCTACTGCAAAACAGAGTTGCTATGTTCCAGTTTATGGGTACTGCACTGTACTTAATTGCGTAACACACTTTGAATCACAATCCGAGAGTTTTGAAGGATATTGCTAATCCATTGCTTATTTATTTATTTATTTATATATACTTTATTGTACACCAGATTATAATTACATAAAGAAAAAGTAATACACTACAAAATATACAATTGGCGGCCTTATCGCTTACTGCGATCTCTTCCAGGCAACCTTGCTTCATAGGTTAGAAAAAATCGTCTGCTCTACAACGTAAATAACGCAATAAATGTGGGTGAACTGTCAAAATGACACCCACTGCGATCGATTGTAATTATATATGTTGTTACGCAATTACCTCGCTGGTGTATTTACAGGCACAAAACGTATTTCAGCTTTGTCATAGATGTATATTTCTATGAGCTTTGTATTTTTACTTTCGGCTTCAGTATTGTTGGTGCCTATTCATTCACAGTACAACTTACTATTAGCAAGCGTAGCGTGACTACCATATACATGGGTTTTCTACAGGTTTTGTCGACGGAAGAATAGCCAAAATGACAGATAGTGATTGTTTATCTGTCATTTTGTCTATTCTTCCGTCGACAAAACCCGTTTCTACTGTAATCTTGCTAAGCGTACAGGCCTTTTTCTTTCCTTCTTCCTTCAGCCAACTAATTACTGTCAGCATGAGCTTAACGCATTCAAGGACACTGAACTAGACACAATAGAAGTTTTATTGGACACATAACGCTTAAGGGCGTTTAGTGTCCCTCAAAGTGCGAACACTGACAGAAGAATGAGTTGCGTTTCAGAATTCGGCCGTCAACCATGTCCTGTTACGGAAAATGTTGATTTTTTTAAGACAAGTGTTTGAACTGATTGAGTGAAAAAGTTCCGTGTATTTGAATGTTTACGTTGCTCTCTTTGTGTTAGATCTCGGGTACTTGGGTATTTTATATGACGTAGTTAGATGAACCTGTTTTTGTCGCTGTTACAATCTTTTGCGTCAAAGGTTTTGTTCAACGCGTAAATGTGGACCACCGCCTTGGCGTATCTTGGCCCCAAAGTATATAGGTATCTACGTAAATTCCTGGTATTGACGTAATAGCTGCTTCATCTGCTACTATTATTCTTTTGTTTATGTCATATCGCAGGTTAATCTGAGAGGTTCTCGGCTGCTTAACCGAGCTATCCTGTGGATGCCTTAATAAGTTAATATTATACAAAAAACTTATGGGGTATGGACCTATGCTTAGGCCGTCGCCCTGGAGGAGCTCGTGGCTAAGTAACAACAGCCGCACAGGTCGATCCTTCAGGTTAAGCTACGCTTACCGGGGTTGATCAGTGGATGGGTGACCATCTTTACATACCGAGAATCCTCCGTGCCTCGGAAAGCACGTTAAGCCGTTGGTCCCGGCTGTCATTCGTGGATCTTTGACAGTCGTTACGAGTCGTCAGAAGCCCGAAAGTCTGACACCAGTCTTACCAAGGCGTATCGTATTACCCAGTTACTGGGTTGTGGAGATCAGATAGGCAGTCGTTCCATGTAAAATACTAGTATTCAGCTGCATCCGGTTAGACTGGAAGCCGACCCCAACATAGTTGGGAAAAGGCTAGGCAGATTTAATTAATGTAAAAAAAAAAAAAAACTACAGCTTCAACGGCAGTTTAAGTGAGCTGTATATTAGAAAGAAAGAAGAAAGAGAGAAAAATAATTTTATTCGTCACAGAAACACGTGCATAAAAAAATAATAAAAACTCGAGTAACAAAACAATAACAATACGTATACAATAACGAGTACAAAACAGAAATAGTAGGCAGCTGCTGGCACGTCATGACTGTGACAAGAAGGCTTCCACTCAGCATGATGCTGTGCTATGGAGACCTGTGGGTCTCCATAGCACAGCATCACACAGCGCTGATTTTCAGTGGTCACCCGAAAAAAACGTACGGAAACCAAGTCAGGTTTAAAATTCAGAATTATACATAAATATAAAATAAAACAAATAGTACATAGAATATTATATAATGCAACAACCAACAGTATGAATAAAATTACTAAATAACATATATCAATTATCCGCAGGCATCACCACTGTACCCACGTAAAACACCACTATCAATACAGTGTTTCGTCTCGCTCCCACCATCACCTTCGCGCTCACAGTAATAAAGTACAGTATTAATAATACTAGCTTCCGCCAGCGGGTTTGCCTACGTGATATCTTTATAAATTATAGCCTATTTTATTCAGTGATAATATAGTATTCGACTGGTGAAATATTATTTTAAATCGGTCCATTACTTTATGAGTTGTACATAACATAACGAACTCTTTATTAGTATTATTATTGTATACCAAATTATTTTTAACAAATGATTAAATGACATAACACAAATATACAAAAATTCAAATCTTTTCTCTTATTTTGACTATAATTTATTTATTTATTGTATTTTGACTGAATTGATTTTAATTGTATTGAACTGTTAATTTCTTTACGATAATTGTGTTTAATGTTCTTATTATTTATTCATTTAAATTTAGCATGTCGATACTTGGGCAGAATGTATGGCTCAACTTGAATTATTCACGACCTTATTTGCATTCTATTCTAGCAAATAAATAATTTGTTTTGATTTGAGTTTTCCTTAGTACACTAGGTACTAAATGCAATAACTAACTATACAAATAAATACAAAAAACAAACGGATACTTAGGCGTCGAAGTATTCGTCCGCATCACTGTCATCCGGAAACGTGCCGAGAAGACTGGCAGAGCATAGTGTAAATAGTTATTTGTGTTAAATACTGTAATAGTACATTATGATACGAGTGTGCTGTATTCTACACTTGTTGACTTGACTTGTTGTAAGAACGAATAACGTAACTATAGAGATGATAAATTTAGATTTATAAAGTTTAACTGACCTTTGTTGCCAGGTACTGTCAATCGGAGCTTCTTTTAAAAACTTTTGTACGTCGGTTGGTGACAATACTTGAGATTTCGTATTTTTTGTAATAATAAAACAAAAACGATAACAAATATTTATGGAAAATGGCGCGCTGGTTTTATTTTTTCCGCTAGCGATGCGCGCACAGTTGTAAATAAAGGCACAGGCAAAACCGCAAAACTACCTACCTATATTAAAATATAATAAACAGTAAAAAATAAGTTGAATACGCAAATCAAGATAAATATGTAGTGAAAAATATATAATTTGATGAAATATTATGTTAATGTATCATAAAAAGGGCAAGAAGTACCCGCGCACAATGGTCCACCTGAAGGAAACCAAACCCTATAGCATAGAACATAGAAGGCAAGAAGTCTCTTTGATGAGATAAAAAAAAAATACAAATCACTGCTCTGGTTAAAATAGAGAATGCTCATTTAATAGTTTATGATAGTTCATACTAGTTCCATGTATTCAAAATCAATTTCTTTATAGTACAAATTCCATGCTGCCATGATAGTACTTACTAATTCCATACTGCCACGTCGCGTTTCAAAATTTGCCAAACAACAATGGCCGCTAGAAATTGTCTATGGTTTTAGTGATCTTGTAGTATGATCTTTAAGTTTTGGTACTTTCGATGTTACGATTTTTTTTGTTTTTATCAGTATTTTATAAATTGAGTACTTTCACATAAAAAACAAATTCATTGAAATATGTTCCTAAATTGTTAAGAGGGTTTATCCTAAAACTTGGCAACTAACTGTCAAATATTTACCTATTTTGATTCTTATTGCAATATTACTGAATATAAATAAGAAATGTGGCTAACTAGCGAACTAGAATATTAATAATGAATTGCAATTATAACATTGAATTTGATGTTGTACCCATTTTTGGTGTAAAAAACGCATTTAGAAAGTTTCCAAATAGTTTTTTTACATCGAAAACTAAATATTCGGTGTTACGATATTAGTTATTGTCACACAGTAATATTGCCAAATTAATCAAAACAGTGAAATATTTGACATCTATTTGCCCACCTTCAGAATAAAAAAGAGAGCACGGGTACTTAAGTACGTTTGGTATGTCTAAGATTTAAAAAAAAATACTTATACTAACCAAATACCTACCTGACAAAAATAATACGAGGCGAGCTTAAAGATGGTGTAGCTCAGAAGCCACCACATGGCGGACCGCGGTCCGGATCCGGACCTATTTTGTACGGACTGTAAGTCAATCTGCCTAGCCTTTTCCCAACTATATTGGGGTCGGCTTCCAGTCTAACCGGATACAGCTGAATACCAGTATTTTACATGGAGCGACTGCCTATCTGACCTCCACAACCACAACCCAGTAACTGGGTAATACGATACCCCTTCGTAAGACTGGTTGTCAGACTTTCGGGCTTCTGACGACCCGTAACGACTGTCAAAGGCCCATGATTGACAGCCGGGACCAATGGCTTAACGTGCTTCCCGAGACACGGAGGAGTCTCGGTATGTTAAGATGGTCACCCATCCACAGACCAACCCGGCAAGCATAGCTTAACCTGATGGATCGACCTGTGCGGCAGTCATTACTTAGCCACGAGCTCCTCAAATTTGATAATATTCTAAAACTTGAGGGGTCCCCATATTACATATAGAACTACGACATTATTATGTAATGATGGACAAAAGGATGATGTAGCTATGTGTGGTAATTAGCTGTTGATTACGTAAAGGCTTCTGTAGATAGGGGCGACGCGACTAATAGAAAAATTTCAATGAAAACTTCATGGTCATTGTTCTACCAGAATCGCGTCGCACCGTCGCACAGTGGATCGTCCCCATAGAAGAGGTCGGACATAGAATTAAAAATTGAAAAAGTATTTAATTGAAAAAAATAAAATATACAGTTGAATTACTCTATTATGGAACTACAAAAAATGTTACTACAATTTTTTTATTTGACCAGTACTTTATGAGCAATTCGATGAAAACTGTTATTTTTCTATGGAAATGGTCACAAAAATGTCTGTATCTCATGATTCCCTCCTTGTTTCGATTTGCGGTTTTTACTACTGTTATTTACCCATTTTATGCCACATTTTCTTCAAGGACACATGATGCCCCCAGCGACCCCCTTCCGAGATATTTTGCTTTTAGTAACTATACTTTTTATTGTATAACTGATGAAATGGAGGTACATTAAGTATATTCATTACTGAGAATAAGTCATCCCTAAGTAGTTCCTTAAATAACAGGTGCATTTGCGATTACTTTAATGACTTATGAACGCTTCTGTTGCCATACAACAAAAGCGTTAATGAGTCCTTAAGTAAAGATTACCAGTACTTGCTTAATCTAATTAGTTATTGTAATTACTATGTTAACAGCCCTTAATCTCTGCATTGTGATTGGATAATGTCATCATTAGCTTATCAAATTCATTGCTAGTTGCCTACTTGCTGCCCTATATATTTGAGTGTGTTTAGCAAATGTAATTCAGTTGTAATTATAACTTCTATCAAGTGTTGTCATTATGGCTTTCCGTGGGTTTTCTACTTATCTAGATCTTTACGTTGCTCTTCGTAATCATAAAGATCTTCGTGACTATGACAATTTATTTAACACATTGAAGTCGAGTACTAACGTCCAATTAAGTGAAAGTGATGTGACGGATCTCAAGAACTGGTGTCGACGATTTTGCTATAGGGTTTACACCAAATGGGTTCAATCAAGAAGGACAGTCGACAGGTTCATTAACAAGAACGGAGAGTGGTTAAATTCCGATATCGTTTGGCCAGATTGCTTTAAAGAAAATGTTGTTGACACTGAAGAAGCAAATGAAAATGAGGCAGAAGAGGTAGTCAGTCCATCAAAATCAGATGCATCAACTTCAACATATACATCTCCTCGCAAACGCTTTGAAGATTTATCGACTAGACACAAAAGAAGACGTGTTAATGAAAATTTTGCTAGTTGCAGTCGTCCGGATGAGCTTTTGCATACTGTTGAAAGTATACTTAAGTATACTTACTATATTTCATTTTTTTCAATTAAATACTTTTTCAATTTTTAATTCTATGTCCGACCTCTTGTATGGGGACGATCCACTGTGCGTCGCGTCGCGCCTGTTTGCCTTAATAAGGAAATAGGACCGCATCTTTAAACGCGGGCTAGCTCCAACAGCATCTTGAAAATCCCAGCCGAAAAACACGATTTTGGTCAGTATAATAATTATAAACACATTAAATAGTTTTTTTTTTCAATGAAGGAGTAATAAAATACCCCTTGAACATATAGTCGATATTTATTGTGTCAATCACTAGCATTTCAATGACAAGATATATTTAGGCGAGATAAAAAGGATGTCGGTTGCCTATGGGCGGTTGTTTGACGTTTGTAAAAAATCAAAATTTAGTCCAGTTTCCACTTTTATTGTTAATTAAAATAGTTTAAATAAAAGATAAGAAACACGCATAGGATGTTGAAGTGGGTGTGGTAATACGTGTATCCTATTCAGTGCGTATTTAATCAGTGACACGTAGATATCTCGTGCAATTCCCAGGCAAGTCCAATATTATTGTTTTTAGCGAGTCGCAACCAAATCCTGATTAGTTATCTGTGGCATTACAGCACTAGTCCGATAATATAAAGTAAAAAGCACGCGTTTTTAATACACCTGCATTACGAACCTAAAAGCGGTTCAATAAGAGGTACTTTACGAGCAAGTGTGTTGAAAAACATTTTATTAAATAAAACTGAATGATTGAACCTCCCTCAAACTTGTGCAGAAAGAAAGAAGTGTTTACCATTGCCGCTTGAAATAGGGGATTTGATTCAATAAAACTCTATTTTAGTCATATTAGTTTAGATTAAGATCTCAATATACAGTGGGCTCCAGAGAAACCTCACCCCCTAGCAATATAAAAAACAACTCAAGGGGGTGAGGTTTCTCTGGAGCCCACTCTACCATTTAAAAATAAAATAATTCATATTATATTATTATTATTATGTGATGACTGAGCTGAACGTGACCATGGTAAGCTCTTAGGTTAGACAGACAATGCAATTATAATTTAACTTGACATCCACATTTACATTGCAATCAATTCTATTCTGTCTAACTATTAGCATATTGATGTTATCATTATTATGTCCAGTGGAATTATTCTAAGAATATGGTGCGGGAAACTAGTTATTATGACAATATTATTGTATGGATATTTCAATCTGATTTCTAAAAAAAAATTGCCATTAAGCATTAAGGAAAACGTTTTGCTTGAGCAAAACGTTTTCCTTAATGTGGGATGGAGTGAAGTACCTATTTACATTTTTCTTAGAAAATTCAATTCTTCTTTTTTCGGTTGGTATCGGTTTGGCAACACTTGAAGGTACAGTCAGCCTCAAAAAGATGCAAACATCGACAAGGATTTTCCACAATTTGTGTTCCATGATATTGCATCGATGTGTAGCTACAATTAATTAGGTAGGTACCCAATATGTCTAAGTTAATACCTAACTAATATTATAAATGCGAACGTGAGTTTGTTTGTTTGTTTATTTATTTATTTGTTTGTTACGCTTTCACGCTAAAACGGCTGAACAGATTTGGATGCTTTTTTTTTAATTTTTATCCCGATATTCCCAAAGGATCGAGACTTATGCGGGTGAAACCGTGGCGCGCAGCTAGTATATATTATAATAAAGAGCACAGATTAGATTTTTTGTATGTTTGTTTGTTACGTTTCCACGGTAAAACAGCTGAACAGATTTGGATGAAATTTGGCACATGGGTAGATCATGACCTGAGTTAGGACATAGGATACCGATATTCTCACAAGATCGAGACGTATACGGGTGAAACCGCGGGGCGCAGCTTGTACCCAATATGTTTCGTGATTACCCATCCATAATGAACAC
This sequence comes from Agrochola lota, assembly GCA_947364205.1. Classification (NCBI taxonomy): domain Eukaryota; kingdom Metazoa; phylum Arthropoda; class Insecta; order Lepidoptera; family Noctuidae; genus Agrochola; species Agrochola lota. The sequence goes on along the minus strand of OX376221.1, from coordinate 16,233,019 downwards.
GCACACAACACACACACACAAATGAACACAACACACACACAAAAAACATTGTGCAGTCAACCTCAGCTATTTTTGGAAATTAACTGACAATTTTTCTACAGCTTGAGCTATTTTCATATTCGTGACCAAAAAACAGAAGAAATTGCTCTGGGGTATAGCTATTCGGCACCCTAATTGCGTAACACATTTTCAATCACAATCTGAATGATTTTGAAAGATAAAAATTGTCTGCTCAACAAATAACAGTTCAACAACATTCATTATGTTGTTGTACCTACCTATTAGACGGCGGGAAATCCGCCTAGAATTATAGATGATCTACCTATTTACCTTCATTATGTTATGTATGTTAAGAATATTATGGAAATTAGAGGCAAATACTTAAAGAGGAAAATTAGAAGAGAAAAATGAAGAAAAGTGTAAAATCAAATAAAGAAGAAGAAGTAAATATAGAGAGAAACATGCACTTAAGCTTGACACAGGCTCATCGCATATTAGAAGTAGTATTGTACTTTAACTTATAAGAAAATAATGATTATTAGTCAGTTGTTGAATATTATTTAAAACTTTGTTTCAGGTTCATCAAGTGGTTTTGTTGAAGGAGGTGAATTAATATTTCAAGCAAGTAAGGGTGATGGCGATTACCACTCAGAAATGGATGCACATAATTTTGAGAAATGGATCACTACAATTTTCAAGAAACTGGAAAAAGACTCGATTTTGGTGATGGATAATGCACCCTATCACAGTCGAAAAAAAGAAAAAGTGCCAACAACCGCATCAAGAAAGGCTGATATTCAAAAGTGGTTAAAAGAAAAAAATATTGCTTATGAAGAAGCAGAATTAAAAGCACAATTATTAATAAAAGTTAAATATGAAAAACACAAATACCAATCCTATGTTGTGGATGAATTGGCCAAGGAATATGGTGTCACAGTATTGCGCCTGCCACCATATCACTGTGAGCTCAATCCAATTGAGTTAATATGGGCTCAAGTTAAGGGGTTTGTAGCCGAGAAAAATAAAACTTTTAAAATGGCTGAACTAAAAATTCTTTTGCCAGAGGCTTTAGCTAATGTGACTGCTGAGAATTGGAAAAATTGTGAGGGTCATGTAATAAAAGAAGAACAGAAAATGTTTAAATTAGACAAAATAATTGATGATACCACTGAACGCTTTATTATTAATGTGACAGAGAGTTCATCAGAATCAGATTCAGAATAGAGACTATAAATATATATGTGACTATAATTAATATGATTTTAACATTTGAAATAAAAGGTTTAGCATCTATGAGTCACGTGGTTTTTTTTGTTTACCCTTTTTTAACTACCTAAACCTTTAGAGTATAGGCACAACGCGACAGCGCGGCGCGGCGCCGGGCGGCAGCGGCGCGGGCGGCGGTGACGACGGGCTGTGGAGATACTAGGCTGCCTAGATAAGGAAAGCTCAATTTCAAAACTAAAACAATGTTAATTCTAAAGCAATCTAGAAAAGGAAGAAATTGCCCAAACTTGCAGTTCTATCTGCATTTAGGTATATACTTAGCAGGAGCTATCAATTGGTCAGCGAAGTCTATGTAACAATTTCTACAATTACTATTAGTACGTTGTTGATGATTAAGATGTTTTCTCGTCAAAGAATGCGCATGTGTTGCAAAATGTATGTGTCATTGTGTAATAGAGACGGCTGTGACAAGAGACTGGTAGAACCCATTTATATTGTTACTATACAATTAGGTACAATAAACTAACCTGATTCTCGAGCCAAGGAATGTCCAACTAAGTGTATGTTATTAAAAAATCTACCTAACTCATCAATAATTCCTTCCTTATTGATACTACCTATTCATGGAAATTCTCTTTTGTCAAACTAAAGGCTTGTGCAGACCAGCGCGACTTGTCGCGCGACGCGACACCGGTTATTGTTATACTGTGAAGTTTTCTTAGAAATCGTATTGTTCGTGTCGCGCTGGTCTGCACAAGCCTTTATTGTTATACTGTGAAGTTTTCTTAGAAATTGTATTGTGTGTCGCGTCGCGCGACAAGTCGCGCTTGTCTGCACAAGCCTTACTGCGAGGACAAAAGATATGTTCGGACTTCTCTCAAAGCAAAATATTCCGAGGATTAGTAAATACGTCATAGGTACCGGAAATTCATTATAAGTATATACAATATAATATCTATCTACATATACATATAAAAATGAATGCCGCGCGTTAGTCTCGCAAAAACTCTAAAATGGTTCTACCGATTATGATGGAATATTGGCAAGTTGTTGTGTGCACCGGAGAAGATTCTTAACAAAAAATATATATATAAAAAGGCATTGCAACGCATTTAGGCATCAGCCAGTGTTTCTATTAAATATTACAAAAGATTTAAAAATGTCAACGAAAAACTTTCTTTTGAAAATCATCTATAGGACCAGGTGTAACTCGAGCTAGCGTTTACATTTTTACGCATACATAGGACAAAATAATTATTTTAGAAAACACTTGCATAGGTACTATACTGAATAATTATGTTGTCAATAATCTCCTCTGATTAAAGCGCCATCTATACTCGCTTACACACATCACGACAAAACTCGATTCTTCTCTTATTTTTTACTAAAACATAATATAGATGGCGTTCAACCAATCGATTTCATTTTCAGTTCTTACTCATTAGTTTGCTTTGGGAGGGCTCGTGGCTACAGTCCGGCCATCGAGAGAAAGCGTTCCTGACCCCTGACCGTTGAACAATTTCTAGTTGTAATAAGGATCAAATTCGCAACAGACATATTCGTTAGTATGAAACTGGCAGGTGTCAAAGACGCATTCTCTTAACGGCGGGACTATAGATGTACAAGCGGACGGGTCGATTGAAGGTTAAGCTATGCTTTCCGAGGTCGATCCGTGGATGGATGACCATCCATTACATATCGGGCACGGAAGGGCGTGCCCCGGAAAGCACGTTAAGCCGCTGGTTCCCGGCTGTTATTTTTAGATCATTACAATCGTTACGTATAGTCAGAAGCCCGAAAGTCTGACAACAAGTGGTAAGTGGTAAGGTAACCAAAGGGTATTGAATTACCTAGTAATTAGGTTGTGGAGGTCAGATTGACAGCCGCTCTAGGTAAAATACTGGTATTCAGATGCATCCGTTTAGATTGGAAGCGGACCCCAATGTAGTTGGGAAAAGGCCAGGCAAATAATGAATTGGCTTTGGATGACCAGTAAATGCAAAAGGTATTCAAAATCTAATACCAAAGCAGTCACAGAACAAAAAGTTTATCTTGATCACTAGATTAACAAAGAATCCAGAATTAGCATAATATTTGGGATATACCCCAGGGAGCTAGCTAGGAGTTTTGGAGAACTTGATGAATTTTCGGTTTTCATGAAGCAAAGCAATTGAATGAGAATCCAATGATTGCTTGGAAACCATTAAAAGAGTTTAAAAACGAACAAAGTGCATTTCATAATCACTAGTATAAATATTTATTAGAACAAAAACACATTTTACAGCTACATTAGTTACAAAACTGTGTCGCAGCTATTAACGTCCACCTTCCAGAGGGAGACGACAGCGTTCCAGATTCCAGTTAATGAAAATACAGTCGGATAAACAAAAAAACAATAACAAAAATTAAAATAGTAACAAATTAAAATAGTGAAAATTAAATAAATAGATTTAAACAGTCAGTCACAAACACATAATAGCTCTATATCCTATCCCAAACTATACTAAACAAAAAACCTAATTCAATGAAATATAATTTGTTTGTAACTTGCTCGAAGTCCAAAAACAAATAAGACCTCAATCTTAATTAGCATGCACATGCATTCATCAACACAAAACTATCCTAATCATCTACTAACCGTATTCACTGAAACAACAAACAAACAAAAAGATAACGAATAACTGCACTGTGCACTGATAATTTGTGACCCCTGACTCGGGACAGGAACCATTCATTACTCAGTCAAAGTAGTACCTTCTTGCTATCGAGATGTGGTTACGTAAACTGATATTACTCTCTTTATTCCTTGCTGTTTTTTGTGAAGGTGTGTTATTATTGTGATTTTTATCTAATTTGTGATGATCTAATTCATCACCAACAATGTCATCTATTTCTGAGACGGTGATATGTTATATCACGTTATGTTTGAGTGTGATACAAAATTTTCGGTGCATTTCCCTTGTTTCTATTTTTTTGTTTCGTGTTGTATCAAGATTAAGATTTTAATTCCATGATTATTAGGTGAAAAAGATATATTACTAATGGTGTTTAATGAGCTGCAAAAACTAACACGTGCATTTGAAACATGAGTCGTAGTGATACGTAAAGCGTTTGCTAAGACCTTTAGTAGAATCTACTCTTCTATTGCATTGGTTGCATAATAAATATTACTATCAATAATATTGTCAGCCACAATTATACGTATTATTAAGGGATATTTAATTGATTTGTAGAACGTTTCTTGCGATATTAAAATAACTTATAAAAATATGCACCCGTATACAACACGTTACTGATATAATAATTAATAATGATGGATAATTTCAGACTAGGTATCATTTCCCTCCAAAACAGGTGGATAACTAATTGCTATTGGGCAAACATGACTATAATTTTTTGCGTCATGTTTACCGCAAAAATAAGTATTTTCTTTCTTTGCTTTTCTATCTATTTTAAAGGAATCCATTTAAACTGTAAACGCTTGTAGAACTTAAGTCCCTAAGTAAACCAATGCCTACAAAATTTCAGATGCAGACACAGAGGAAGATACAAGTGACACAGTCAAACTGGCGGAGGGAGAGAAGAAGCTCAGTGAAAGCATTGTGCAAATGTTGGAGCACTTCAAGCAGCCCGACCCTGTAGGTCTACCGGGAGCCGAAATACCAGACCCGTACCCTGTACCCGACATGAAGCAATCCCTGCAGTTCGGCACGCTCTACTTCAAGAATACTGCTGTGCACGGCATCAGCAAGTTCCGCATCTTGTATGTGAATGCTGAGATTGGAGCAATGGAGGTAATTATGACTTTTTAATGTATGTTGGAAACGACAAAAGATCGAATCGACCTGATACCCTATGGCCTATGACCATGGTATGCCTATTACCCCAGCAAATAACAGAGTGATAATATAGTATGTAACTTTTGATACTAGAAACTGTTATATGAATGTGTCAAAATTACAAGTAATACCTCAATTTATAATGAAGCCTTATAACGAGGCTCATAACTAAGACAAAAAACAAAATCGCAGAGATTTTTATGCTTTTGAAATTGTAATTAGGCTATCAAAAATATTAATTTGCCATACAAATGTATTTCAGGTCCACGCAGCAATGACAATAGATGTGTTACAAGCCCGCGGTAATTATACGATGTCAACCTGGCTAAACAGGGCTCAGGGGCCGTTTAAAGTCGACGTCACAGGATTGAAGATCATAGCAAGAGCCACCCTAGGTGTGGAGCGAGATGGAAAACTGCGAGCACAAGACATCGAAATAGATCTAGGATTTAACACCATCGCCGTCAATTTCGAAAACTTAGGTTTCTTCGGCGGAATGTTTCAAGGAATAATTAACACAGTGGGTACATTCCTCTTCGACTCAATCAAACCGTACGTTCTAAAAGAAGCTTACACTAAAGTCAGAATTGAAATCAACACTAAACTTGATGAAGTCGCTGGTGACATGCAGTTCCCGAACTCTATTTCTCCACTAGACATGGTGATCATCGATGTCCGAAAAAAAGTGCGTGATATGCAACTGGATCCGTACCAAATTAAAGATTACAACGCCACTGTGAGTGTATTCACAGTGTCTTTAACCAGAACTTGGGTTATTGGATTATCGTCCTTCCGAAGAGTTGGGAACATTACTTTAAAGATAGAAAACAATACGGCAGTGGCAGACTTCGATATTGGCACTCAAAGACTTGAAGGAAGAACTCAATGGGATATTTCGGCAGTAGGCGGTCTTATATCAAGAGCTGGCACTGCATCGTTCTCGGTAGAATACATAAGTGCAAGGATAATCATAGCACAACCACTTGACACAAGAAAAAAACCTAAATTCAGGGACATAGATCTTGAGGTAGGAAATATTCAAGTTCGGTGCAATGGGGCAGGGACTATAGATTATGTACTTGAATTTATAGTAAATGTTTTACCAAATCTTCTAAGGTACCAAATAATGGATGCTTTGGAAGGTCCTCTTAAAGAAAGGGTACAACAAGAGTTAGAGAAGCTTAATGTCGAGGAGATGATAAAGCAAGAATTGCCAAAACTGGATGAAATGCAGGGAACAGGATTCAAATTATCAGATCTTAAAGACTCAGTGACGGAAAAAGCGCCGTTTGACGAAGATGAGTTTTTCAACTTTTAGTTAGACGTAGTTACTGTGAATGAAAAAACCTTTCATTTTATAATAAGCACATCTACTTATTTATTGAATAAAATATAGTAAAATTGATTTATCTACTTTTATTTCCTGTTGTGTGACAAAGTTTTTAAAATGCAATCTAAACAGAGCACACTCCCATTCAGCCTGAGAAAAACGAAAAGTTTATTCATTTGTTTTTCTCAGCCCATATCTTAATCCGCAAAATTCGCATACGGTAGGGCCGGAATGATTACCATTTTTTGGCACGTAACCCCACTAGATACCACAAATGCTTATGCGCAAAAGTACTAGGATCTTTATTGACGTCATTAGCGATAATCACGACATCTATAGTATTATATACACATTTGATCAAACCACACTCGTTGGTCGAGAAATCAAGAAACATGTTTTCAACAAGTCTCTATAACGAACATATATATTCTGCATCTTATTAACATCGATAGATGGCGTAAAACTCAAGGCTATTACAATACGGTACGAAACTAAAGACACGGAACAAAAGAAAAGCACGAGGTACAAAAGGTAAGAGTTGAAAACACATCTTTTTTTTGTGAAGATCATTCTAAGGATGTTACTTGAAAGACAGAGTCTATTTAGAAAAGAAAGGAATTTGTGTTTTTAGTGGCACTCCGGTCATTCTCAAATAGTGTACAACTGTACATACCGCAGGTGCCTGCACGATTACTAATAGCATTTAACGTAGTAGTAAACGTTGAAATACGAAACCACATACTATATTATTTGTTTTGACAATAGATACAATAATTATTCCCCTATTAAGTAGCTCCAAAGAAAGCTAAATCTGTTCTGTCATGTAAGATACACTTGGAATGATTTTTTATACATTAATCGTGTAAAATTTGAACAAAACAAAAATGAAGCGTATTTATAGAAACCAGGTTAACGAAAATTCAATCATGGAGCCTGAAATGACGAAATAAACAGTTGAAATACGAAGAGGAAAGTGACACGAATGTTATTGATGCCAATGCAAATAAAAAAAAACGTAGGCAACATCACACAGTATATCATTGTTAAAGTATAGCTCTTAACCAAAACAAAAACAGGAGAAATGACAAATAGCACAACAACGACCTCTTAATAAATGAAACTAACACATGATTATCTGCTAATGACACAATTCTTGGAAAAAGCTTGTAAACATCTATCAAGTAAATTCTGCCAAGATGCCAATAATTGTAACTCTACCAATCAGCTAGCAGGAATCTCAAATGATTAAACAGGAAATCCCTGGAACTATTGATAAAGTCATTGTACTGATAAATTATGACCCCTGACTTGAGTACGAGTGCCAAACAATATATTGGGTTAATTTTAGTCACTGTTAATACTATCCCAAGAGAGGATGTGGTTAGAAAAAAATATATTCTTCTTTGTGGTTCTCGCAGTGAGCGCTCAAGGTGTGTTTTATTGGGTTATGACAACGTGTGCATCACAATACTTATTTGTAGACCTTATATTTGGGATTTGTTCCTAATCAACGTGTCGTTATTTCGTGTTCTTTCAAGTATATTTGATTTTAGTGCCCTTGTTGTGATGGTTTTGTCTTGTGTGATGAGTCAATATTAGATTTTTATGCGTATTTGTTTGACGTAGGTACAAGTTTATGACGGTTAAAGCTTGATAAGCAAGACTAAAATTCAGATAGTCGTGATTGATATTCGTTTCATAAGAAATCTCACAGTTCAAAATATAATCACATGTGTTGAGAAAAATATTGGAACGAATCACAATAGTTCCACGTTCTTCTTATGAAGGAGATGATGTCGAATTTCGAACTGACTGGATTCGCATAAGCGAATGTAATCAAATTATACACTACCTAAGCGTAAGTTCAGTAGACGAATCATTTCAAATCCCTGGAAAATATTTTCAGATGAGTCAGACGAAGATACTACCGAGAGATTGGCTGATGGAGAGAAAAAGCTGAGTGACAACATCATGTTAATGCTAGACCATTTCAAGCAGCCCGACCCTGTAGGCCTGCCAGGGGATGTCATCCCTGACCCCTGTCCCGTGGCAGACTTGAAGCAGTCCCTGTCGTTGGGCACGCTATATCTGACGAACACTAATGTTTATGGCATCAGTAAACTCCGGATTTTGTACGTGAATGCTAAAGTTGAAGATCTGGAGGTAAATATTTTAGGATGCAATTCTATAATAAAGAGTTAGTTATTGTGTACAATGAATGTGTGTGTTATGAGATTGGATTCAAATAAAAATCATGACCAGTGTCTCTAATATCTCTATCTAAATAAAGTCAATCATCTCAATTATTTTAATATTTTATCATTAACATTTCAGGTCACAGCAGCACTGAGTATAGATTCACTGCAAGCTCGAGGCAACTACTCAATATCGTCGTGGTTCGGCTCGTCTAAGGGACCATTCACTGTTGACATCAGTGGCTTGAAAATATTAGCAAAGGCTAATGTTGGCGTAGAGCGCGACGGAAAACTTCGAGCACAAGATATACACGTCGATCTAAGTTTCAGCTCGATTGCCACCAACTTCCAGAACTTAGGCTTTGTTGGTGGCATGCTCCAAAGTCTTATCAACAATGGAGGGGCTGCCATCTTTGACTCCAGTTTACCATCTATTCTCAAAGAAGTCTACCCTAAAGCTAGAACCGAAATAAACAAAAAACTTGAAGAAGTAGCTGGCGATTTGCAGTTTCCTAACTCAATTTCTCCTCTAGACATGGTTATCTGTGACCTCAGAAATAAAGTAAGTGACATGAAGCTAGATCCATACCGAGTTCAAGATTACAATACCAGCGTGAGCGTGTTCACTATCCATTTGTCTAACACCTGGTTTACTGGAATATCTTCTTTCCAAAGAGTTGGGAACATTACTTTGAAGATGGAAAACAATACGGCAGTGGCAGACTTTGAAGTCGGCACTCAAAAACTTCAAGGTAGAACTCAATGGGACATTGGAGCAATAGGTGGTCTCATGAATAGAGCTGGTACCGCATCTTTCACAATAGAATACCTTAGTGCTAGAATAATATTAGCACAACCGCTTGATACCAGAAAATCTCCTGTATTCAGGGACATAGATTTTGATATCGGAAACATTCAAATTCGGTGGAACGGTGCTGGCACTATGGATTACGTGATTGAATTTGCTGTAAATGTTATACCAAATCTTTTGAGGTATCAGGTTATGGATGGTTTGGAAGGTCCTCTGAAAGAGAGAGTGCAACAAGAACTAGATAAGCTGAATGTAGACGAACTAATAAAGCAAGAGTTGCCTAAAGTTGATCAAATCCAGAAGACTGGCTTCAAATTGTCTTCTCTTAAAAAACCGGTGGTTGTCAATGATAAATATGATGAAGATGAGTTCTTTAACTTTTAAATATTATTTGTCATAATTATCTTAATAGTAATATGTGTACTTACTATTACATAAAAATCGTCAGGATATTTTGTGATTACATTTTTCTTTATATTTTGTGTAGTTACTCGGTGAGGGTGACACATCCAAAATGAATCCTCAATATGTTCCCTTATTCATATTCAAAATCCATTGTTTATATTATTATGAATCATCGTCTTGATGACAAAGTAAAGAAGGAATTAAATAATAATTCATGTTAAATTAAACAAATTCTTTGGAAAAATACTTAATAATATTCTAATACTTAGATAAAATCAAATAGATGATTGTATTGATTGATACATAAAACTACCGTCAACTGCCCTAACTTCGCCTGGCGTCCTATGTTTGCCTATAAGTAATGAAAACGCTGTAATATATTTTTCATTTTTCTTGTATGGCAATCGAAACTTAAAGCTCTCTATAAAAACTTAAAGTTTCGGTCGCCATACAAGTAAAATGAAAAAGATATTACATCCTTTTGACCGGTAGTCGATAATTGATTTATCCGCTTTAATTTTGAACGGAACAAACGTAATGCGAATCATTTTCAAATTATGCCAGCTTTCAGAAACACAAAGCCATACTATATAGTGACTCATTATTCTTAAATTCAGCTTAAAATTGCAGTAATTACAAATAAAAAGTATATTTAGATCAAGAGCCTCACATAAAAAGTTGACCGACATATTACTCGTCACGAATGCACTCAAACCGGTAGTAGGTAACGGTACCGAGATTCGATTTGGCTGTATCGAGAATCGTTTCGGAAAATCGTTAAAGCGAAATATTGATTAATTTACAACGGACATGGAATCGGTATGTAATATGTTGTTTGTGTCGCCTTTCCCTGCTGCTTCCTATTTAGTTATTTGTGAGGTGTAAAAAAAATATGCTTTCCTAAAAGCTGGAAGCCTATGAAGGTACAGTTGATATGTGTTGACTTGACTTTTCGTACATACATTCAAAACTTGAGTGGTAAGTACTTGTCAGTCTCTACATTTGCTTTTTCTCATTGGATTCTTCGTAGTCTTCCTCTTTTTTTAACCGACTTCAAAAAAGGACGAGATTTTATGTTCCTCTGTAGGTATATATTGTTCTCTCTCTTTACTCTATTTTAACTTTTCGTTCCTTCGAAGGAGTTCAATAAATAAAGAATAACTAAGGAACGGTCTTGACAGCTAGAACTTCATAATTCCCAAAATGGCGCGAGGTCAATATTCCCTTTCAGATGAGTCTGATAAATGCGTAACATCGAACAATAAAAATCATTAATATCTTTCTCATTTCTTGACACAATGTTTTTTTAAAGATTCTCATTGCTCAACTATTCTGAATGTGTCCAAGCTTCGGCGTAAGTTAACGATCGAATAATTCGCTTTCGAATCAGATACAACACACGGAATTAGGTACTGTGATGAAGGCATGGTGTAAATAATTGTGATGAAGACCAGCTATTTCCATTTCACTACAGATATAATGTATCTTCTTATTAACTCTTATCTTCTTATCACCATATCAGTGACAATATGTTCCCGGACAGATTCCTAATTGTAAAGTAATTGACATGTGTCAAACTGTCAAGTAACTTCCAGTTCCACTAAGAAAAATCTAACTGTCAGAGGACTAGTTCCTTAAGTACACCGACCAGCAGGGTACTACGTAGATAACTTAATACTAGATATTCATTATTCAAATGTGTACTATATAATGACTATGTAATTAATTAAATGGGCGAATTATATTAATTAATTAGGTATTTCAAATACCTACAACTTTAGTGTACTGTGACAACGTGCACATTCACAAGGGGATAAAAAACAGAAAACATTCCAAAAAAATATTATACAAGAAAAGAGTAAAAATAACTTCTTTTTTTATGCTTTATGGTGTGTTATTTTTATGTTTACTGAAAATTGTAATTAGCCTAGGATAACAATAAAAACAGTTGACATTGATTACATTTTTCACAAACAAAAGAAAGTGAAATGTGAGGTCGACGAAATGTTATTTCAATGAGACAAAAGGAAAAAACCGCATCCGCAAAAATGTATAGAAACCTTTGCTGCGGTCAACGCATCTTGTGACTTGGAGAGGGTTCAGCCTACGACACCATTGCTTCCGCCGAGGCAGCACGCGCCGGACGCCCGCCGGCTTTTAGAAGGAAAAAAAAAGTCTACTGTCAATTTCAAAAAATCAAACGTGGAATACTCCGAAACCGCGTCCTATCACGTTTAATTTTATATTTATTGTATTTAATTTTAAAATGGCGCATTACCAAGTGTTAGTATTATTCTTCGCTGCTGTGATAGCATCGGGAACTTCAAATACACGTAAGTAGACAGAAGAAAGTAGACGAACGAGTGTTACTATTTGTGTCATTTGATTTTATTATTTCTGAACAATAGCATCATGTTGGTTTCTTTTCAGGAAATCTGTCATTAATACCAATCTGATAACCGAATTAAATATTATGCAAATTCCCTTTAATGCTTGTGTACCTTAATGATCCGAAAGAGCTTTTTTAAATTTATCATTGAAAAGCTTTAAGTTACTTGATTAATTTGATTTGTTAATAATTCAAACTGTACTTTATTTATTTATTCTTCGGAAAGATTACAGTCTCTTAGAGGTAAATAATTAACAATCAGCGCTTACAATTGTCATTTTAAAGCTTCCACAACTTACTATTTAGATGATATATTAAACTCATAAGAAAACGAAATCATAAAACCAACACATTTTCAGCGAATGAAATTGGTTAGTAGGTACCTTACCTGCGTATTTTTTTATGCACTTCAAAATTCATATTATCGGGGATCCCCGAAAAGTTCAATTGCAATTGATGAATTGACATCAATTTCAATTGTAGTAATATTTTATATTGTCAATTGTATATTGGTGGACGATCAATTTGCGCATCAATCATGTGAAAATTCACAATTGCAATTAACCCTTTAAAGTTCGTGATGGGTTCATAATATCTTTAAATAGGTTCCTTAACACATTTCTTGCATTACCTTTTTATTTTTTACAGTACCTACATACCTAAGTAAAATGATCAAAGGTCAATAATCTGGATCGATTTTATTTTAGTAAATACTAATGAGTTACGCGGATCAACTTCAAAGGGATAAGCAATTAAGATTACCCGTAAAAAAAAAAATCGAAGAAAGGGTTTTGCCAACAGCCAACACCGGTTTGTGCGTCAATATTCAACCTCCTTAGAGGTCAAAAGCATGACATGCAAATGTTAATGAGATCGGAGAAATTGGAGTGAGATTCAGAGTAAATCAAGGTTAAAATTAGATAATAACGGTAACACAGTAAATATTTTTCCTTTTATTTTGACAAGGAAAACGAGCAAAATCACGTCCTTATCAAAATAATGTAGAAAATTCACTACTTCTTCATAAAATAACATTCAAACTACTGTCCCTACTTAGTTGCTAAATGTATGCTTTTTGCAATTAAGTATTTATACTTTAGTAAATAAACGTGTCATTTAATTCTACGACTCCGTCTCCATCACCCAATGGATGTTGCCATGCAACGACTCTTGTTTTCGAAATATATTTTTTTTTTTTAAAGAACACTTTCCAAAATTACGACGAATACAGCCCTTAATAAAAAGTATCAATAACAAGTACATATTACTTGATATTTACTTAATAAACGTGACTATTACGAGAAAGTCGAAACACTTTCACTCGCACCTTTTTCTGGCACTTTCATTTGCACCAAGGAGTATCAAATCCTGTCAGCCACAAAGAAAGATAAAAATAATCTGAAATTATAAAACCAGTCGGATAAAATTATCCTTGATATTTGTTGTGAAACTTGTTTTAATAATCTAGGACTGTGGGTTAACATTACAGGGGCAGGTTTGCACGCAGATTTTATTTTTGCTGGAGGTACTTTGCCTTGGCCAAAGAAAGTTTGTTTGTTCGGAGTCTTGATAGATGAGAGCACGAAACAAAAATACCTAATGCTTTTGTGAGAAATTCGTTATTCTTTGATCATTTTAAAGGTATCTTTCATTTACGTGTCCAGGTAGGCTTCATAGAAATTTATTTTTAGCATGAGCCTACCTATTCATTATTCAAAATAATAAAAAATCTCTGAAACCGAAGGCTTTTTTACAATAGGAAAAAAAAACGTTTTACTGAAAACTACACAAATAAGTTCTTTTCATAATCTTAAAATAATGATGATTTTATGCACGAGTTTCTTAATTAGCATAAAAGTTAAGTAGAACAAAACAACAAAATATTTGAACTGAAAATCTTGGACGTGAGCAAGGTTACAATTGTTTACTTATATTCTGAAATACAGTAACAGTAGGTATTTTTACTAAAGTCCATACTTCTCAGATGGCTAGCGAGGACTGCAGATACGATAACTCGGCAATCTACGAAAAATCCAAGAACATCATTATAGATAATCTTTCTTTAATTTGTGGAAGCCTTCGAAATGGCAATTGTAAACGCTAATTGTTCATATATTTATCTATACAATGTGTTACAAAAACACGGTCCGATCCGAAAAGGGCACATAGGTACTGCAATAACATTACCAAAAAGTAATAAAAATCTATTATTATTGAAAATAAAAAAGTAATAGCTATTTAAAATTCACGTTTTTAGTACCAAAATTTTCCTAATCACATTAAAATTTGATCAATTTCAACAGGGAACATAAGCGATGACTTGTAGACACCCGCTAAACGAAAGCTGCCCGCGCCCCATGTAATAAATAACCCGGTAAAAATCACCAACGAAAAAAAAAGCAGCGATTTTTTTTCTTTTTTTGCAGAAAATTACCACATTCCGAACAACACCCTCACGGATCGGACAGGATTTTTGTTACACGATGTATAAATAAGTAGACTGTAAACTTTCTGAAGGATAAATAAAGACATAAATAAAATAAATAAATACTTATTAAAAAAAATATAGTGATACGATTAATGCCCATAGAGCACAACATGATGATATAAGTAACGACTATAATGAGTGTTATAAGATCACAAATTGTTCATTACGTAAAGTCAGCGTTAAATACGGAAGGCTAGGAAAGTAGGAGAAATGCGTCTTATGGTGGTTAAGTAATAGGAATGGCTGTGCACGAACAGACGCCATGACAGTGCGATGCAATAGTAATACTAATCAGCTGACGACCATCTACGAAATAAAACATGCAATATAACGTTAGATTGGACTAACGTTACGATATTATCGTGGACGTCAGGGAAGTAAAAAGTATGGAAGTTTAAGAAGACGCTTTTAAATTTATGTCCACAATAACGGTATAACGTGCACTTATTTTCATATATTTTATGGACGTCCACGATAATGTTGTCACGTTAGAAATTATAAAAGCGCACATGATATGTAGTTTGCGAGCAAAGACCATTTAAAAAGATCTCACGTGTCGACTACTAAAGATTTTTTGTTTCATGATTTTCATGTGTTGTGCAAAGCTATTTCTGTAATCCGGTTTCAATTCTTCAAAGTAAACTATTACATGTTTTTCTCACGAGAAGGGCGAATGCATTAGGGTTTTCAAATTCGAAACACAGATATATCTTTAGAATACATTAGTCAATATTTTAAAATTAACACACAAAGCTATATTATTATAATGTTATGCCTATCTGAGTATCTATAAATTATCATATAATATGTCAGATGTTATTACCTACTTAATTGTAATGATTTTATAGTCTGTACCTTTGATCATGCGTGTCGGTATGTCGTTTCCTCTGTCTCACGAGTCACTGCTGTCTTCATCAATAAAATAAAATATTGGTACTATTGCAGTTACGATATCCCTATAATCCTTCTAATCCCAATTTGTTTTGCCTCTTCATCTATACATCTCATCTATTAGGCATATCAATATTCCACCAGCCCTCTTATTACGTTTAATCACAATCTGAATGGTTTTGAAGGATATTGCTAATCCATTGCTTCATATGTTCGAAAAATTTGTCCGCTCAACAACGTAAATAACGCAATGAATGTTATTGAACTGTCAAAATGAAAGCTGTGCTAAGTAAGCGTTTTACGCAATTACCTCGCCATTTCTACCCATATCATCTTTCACAAAATCTATCCATCGCCTCTTTGGTCTTTTGAAGATGTTTTGCAATTACTTCAATATTCTTTGATCTTCGATCTTAATTCTGTTGGTTTGTTAATTTTCCGAAGGTTGACAAATTATCTGTCAAATTATCATCGAACACAGCCCTACGAAAAATCGTTATATATATTATAGCTTTGGCAAATTCTTCGTCGTTCGATGTAGCAAACATACTTTTTACCATCATTTACTCTAATAAAGAGTTAGTCAACCAACAGTACTTAATAATAATGTTGTGTCTTGATCGTTAACATCGTTAACACTCTTGTACACCGTAGACACATTCGTGGGATTCGGTCTTATTTCTAACTGTCGAAACGTAAATTACAGTTACTTGCATTTCAACGAAAACTTACCTGAGTCATAACTTCCTAGGTCATTTATTTCATAACAAAATACATTGTGTTTTCAATTCAGTAACAGTAAATTAAATATAATCGCCAACTGCAATGTTGGCGATTATATTACATTTTACATTAACACACATTACGTTTAAAATGAATTATCCAGTATTTAAAAAAAAAACTAGCTTACAGACTTATTTATAGACAATGTCTCAATAATACGTCAGTAACAACTAAGAATTTAACATTATCGACTACTTCGACATTGTTACCACAAGAGACTAGCGTTATTTCATACCGTTGACTTGAACTTTTAAATTATTTATACCAAACCAGTTTTCGAAAGCTTTTAATGTAGTATTAATCTTAGATTCTTAATTACTTATATTATATGCAGAAACTATTGCACTAGTGTCATCAGCAAAAATTATTAGTGTTGTGTCAGTTATTCGTTTTTTAATATACTCATTGCTCAATCAAGCCATTTAGGAAAGGATGAAGAAAACCTGAACCCCCAGAACGGATCCCTGAGGGACACCTCGGGATACAATGATTTGGATTTATATTTTTTTTTCTCCATTCACTACCGACTTAGAGCGTTTATACAGAAACTGGACAACGTCGCAAATACCTGTCAAATATTTCGCTGTTTTTATTAACTTGGCAATATTACTGAATGGAAATAAGAAATATGGCCAACTAGTGGACTAAAACAATTTAATTTAATTGATTACAGAATGGGGTCTTACAAAACTAAACTCAAAAATAATAAAGTAGGTTCGATTATTTTAACACCTGATAGAAACGTGGATGAAGATCAAGTATGTAAGCAGTGCTTAAACCTTCTGGCCAAGTTGGAACATTATGGCATACGGGAGAATGTATTGAACCTATTAAGCTCCTACTTGCATAATAGAAGTCAGTACGTATGCTTACATTAAGAGCGTGCATCCAAAAAGTTAGCAACGTAAATGTAGTATACTGTCATATATTTATCTGTTTTGATTAATTTGGCAATATTACTGTATAGAAATAAGAAATATGGGTAACTAGTGAACTAGAATATTAATAATGAATGGCAAGTATAACATTGAATTTGATTTTGTAACCGTTTTAGGTGTAAAAAGGGCATTTAGAAAGTTAGTAAATATACATATATTCGATGTTACGATATTAATTATTGCATTTCATAATCAATATTTTAATTCACTAGTTAACGATATTTCCATATAGTAATATTGCCAAACTAATCAAAACAGCGAAATATTTGACATCTATTTGCGATTTTGCCCACTTTCAAAGTGCACACTCTTAAAGTTCTTAGCTTCTTCGTCTTGATAATCTTGTCAATTCACTTTTGATATGGCTTGGTCATAATAAACATCATTGAAATAACATATGAGCACCTATTTTGGCTAGTAGAGCATCCATGGCTAATCCAAAGTAACTATTGAAATAATTTGAGTTATGAAGAAGGTGCCAAACATAACAGCTTAAACCCTTTCACGAAATTAAATATCCGCAGAGGTAATTTGCACGTCTGCAAGATTTATAATAACATAAGTTTTATTATTTTAAAAGCGAAGGATAGAATAAAATAACCATTAACAGCTTAGTTATACCTGCATCAAAAGCATAAATATCTTTAAAGTGCTATTAATTTAAGTCATACCTAAGTAGAGTGACACTTGTTAAGTTGTAATTTACTTGCAGCGCCATATCCGTCCTAAATATGTAAGTACACAAGTTTATCCTTGTCAGTTATATAATCAGGTACATAACATTGACTCTAATACCTTGGTATTAGCTGTTAGCGTACATTAGGTTTTGTTAACATGCAACGATATAATTTTAGGTTTCTATTGAGGTCAGTGTACGTACTCTGTCTGATTCAGTACTTCTGCTAGCCAGTCTTTGTACCAGTTCTTCTGAAGTATTTATACCTTGACCTAAGGTTGATACATCGACAGATTCTAGGGTAATGTTTAATTGACCTCCAAGTTTAGTAAAACCAGTCGGCTATAGAGCTATTAATATACCATTTTATCCTTCTTGCTGTCTTTAAAGAGGGTATTGAGACTGAAAGTATGTAGATTTAAAACGAATGTAAAATCGTCTTTAAGATCATTGCCATTTAAATGCCAAACTGCTTCAGAGCAGACATCTGCACGAATTTTCATAATAAACTTGCAAAATTGCTTGCTAATCTTAAATGTCTACAAGATTCTACAATAACCCTGGGCCATGCTAATAACATTGTTGCAACATGGCTCCAAGCTCGTGAATGTGCACCCTATATAAACGTATAAAGTGTACCAGAGCTAACAGTACATGGTTTTTGCGAGATCGAGTTTCGCGGACAAGGTCCCGCGCTGGGTCATTGACCCGGCAGGTGCATTACGACGATCCGTTACTTCACAACAATGACTATTAATTCTCTTTGCTTCACAACCAGTTCAAAAACAAAATTATTTCTGACACGTTCAGCCGCTGGCTATAGACCCTTCGTCGTACAGAATATAGGTACATAGTTTTGACCGACTCCAAAATCGTAATGGCGAAAGTTTTTATGATTAAAGTTCTATTTAGTTTAGACTGTAATATAAAAGCCCTTGCTTTGCTACAAATATATACTAGCGACCCGTTCCTGCTTCGCACGGTTTTACGACTTGACAAAACCTGGAGATTTCTTAGATAAACGTAACTTTAATACTAACGTATCTTACACATAAGCCTTCCGGAATAAATTCTCTAAACGATGGTGAAAACCTCATCAAAATCTGTTGCGTGGTTTAGAAGAACAACGCGGGCATACAGACAAACGCGAAAAGCGACATTGTTTTATAATATGTATAGATGCAGGTACATTTAATTTTTCACAAACACCTCTTGCACAATTCCAAAGACCTATTGACAGTTATATTAAACATGATGGCAAAGTGAAAGGAGTTTCATTATTAAACTTTCATTTATTACTGAGTCATTTCTTACATTATCCACATCAGTAAATAAGGTATGATCCCTCGGAAATTATTATGTATATTTTATTGACTCTTGTAACGATAACCCAAATAGGCACATTAGCACATGAGGACACATACGAGTATGTATTCATTTATCATTAAATCTTTCTTAATAAAGTGTTTGACTCTGCAATTTTGTGAATTTATAGATAATTTCTAATTCGAGCTTGAGTATCAATTCAAGCTCCTACCGTACGATGTTTCAATTTGAACCGATAATAGGGAAGCTGACAAAATATTTTTTTGTCCGTCATTAAGATTATTAAAAAATATTGGATACGTATTTTTTCTTTTTATACGTAATCAAAAGATTACGGCAATACATTGAGTAGGCAATGCGTTAAAATGTGGCATGACGCCACTCCCTAGTAGATTTTATACTGACTTGTGATGTAGCGAGCCCTCACCTCAACCTCCTCAACTTTAATGCGTTTTATCTTAGCTGTTTTTTATTAATATGATAAAGCAAAAAGTACGTGTCTAATATTTTTTTATTATCTGACTGACGGACTAAATAGTTCTTTTTTCTCCAGTCAACATCCCTATTGAATTGCGTCGTTATTCATTTATCATTACGATTAAAGAAAGCAGATAAATGACATCCTTTCTCAGAAAGAGATGCCCCATTCTCCAACACTATCGCATCCGTGGTTATCAAACGGTCACTCGTCATTAACCTCGTCAGAAAAAGTTGAACAAAGAGCGTCCTCTCAGAAACATGGCTAAAACATTGTTAATCGCACGATCGCTCCGAAGGTCTTTTCTGAGGCCTGTATTGTTTCTATCTGTTGCTATTGTTTTCACTGCGTCGATGGCTGGCTACCGTTAGGTAGTGCCAACAGCATACTAATGAATATGATAGTCGCCATATTACTAACGAAAGCCTAATTAGCATAACAGCCGTTTAAAAAATAACGTGAAACATTGTTTATGGAATGTTTTTTTATGATTACCGTTGGTGTGGTGGGTGACACATTATTTAAAGCTCGTTTTGATTATTCATTAGAATCTGTCTTCGATCAAAACAAATGATTGTTTTATAGGTATTAAAGGAAAATTACCACAATTGCCTAGTAGAACTTAGGCTATTTACGCATTATTATATACATATATGTATTATTTTTTACCTGACGGTAAGTGATGATCAGGCCGAAGACGGAAGCGAGCTTCACCCGGAATCCCCAACCACGGAGGAACTGGATTTTATCTCTAACTGTCGAAACACAACAATGCTGTTAACATTGTTGTTATGGCGAAAGGCTTAGATAAGATGGCGGTAGCTAGCCAGGCGGACTTAGAACAAGCCCTACCACCAACCAAACCGAGCAGGAAATTTTGCCTCCACTGGGGATCAAACCCTCTGGGTCTGAGACAGGTAGTCTTACCACTAGACTAGAGGCGGTCAATGTTCATTCGTGCTCCAAAAGACTGCCACCTTTCGAGTCATCAGCATTTCGAAAGCAAACTCTGAATTTAACATTGGTGTGATAAAACACTGACTAACATAGAATGCCTCGTATATCTAATAGTCGCAAGTGCTACTGCTGAGCATGAGGTCCTGGGTTCGATTCCCGGGTCGGGCAAATTGTTATTAGATTTTCCATCTGGAATTTCTCAGACGGAATTCTGGATTTGTGCCCGGTTGACAGCAATAGGCTCGCCCTCTATTACATGAGACTTAAACATATCTGACTGGCGGAAATGTGGTTGTACTACCTATAGGTGCACCACTCATGATTTTATGATGTTATGTCATAAAACATTGACTTATTCTACAACTTCTTTGTTCAGACATATTCGGCGGCCGGTGTTCCCGGCGGGACCCCAACGTGGATGCCTGCTTACTTCGCAGCTTCAACTCGCTCATCGACTATATGAAGGGCGGAGCGCCAGAACTTGGCATTGAAGAGGTAAAGAATATTTATAACAATATATACTCTTTTCAGGAAATAACTTACAAATTGGACGAACTTTTGAGTATCGGAAATCAACAATTATAACAATTCCAAGTTCTTTTCGTAAATCTAACCTAATCTAATCCAATTTACTCTGTCAGAAGCTCAGAACGGAGCTTAGACGGTTAGTAAATTGTCCACCAGAGAATACTTAATTCGAATCTTATTACAATCTTAATTATATTCTATTGTCGTATGTCCCAGTAGTTCCAAAATTTCATTTCAATCATAAAAACTATCAACTAAGCATATAGCTAACTACATCAAAAGGTTCTGACAAATCTTCATTTGTTTACTTTCCAGTCGGAACCAATCGTGATAGATGAGCTGTCAATCGCTCTGGGTGGCGGGCCTGATGGCTACCGCGCCAGTTTCAAGGATATCCAAGCGACTGGAGCTTCCAACATGACCATCACCAATGTCAGGTGAGACCAAAGCTATATAAAATTAAAATGATACAGTCCCGTCGCGAGAGAACAGGTTCTTGACACCTGTCAGTTGGACTATTTCTAGCAGTAATAAGGATCAAATTCGCAAAACACATAGTACATAGTATGAAAATGACAGATGTTAAGAATGCATTCTCTCAACGACCGAACTCGAATGAATCGTTCAATCTTTATACTTATTATGGTCAATACGCGTACATCTTCATACTATTCCTAATCGCACCCTTGGTAAATCGTCATGTCATGAAGTAAAAAGCTGTTGTAAATAATTGTGAGTTTAAAACCCCAAATATGTATGTCTTTTCTACCTCTACCTCTATCATGTCTGATCTTTAACGAAAACAATGTTAAATTGTGATGTTTAAGAATTCGTCACAAAAGGCAGAGGCGTAAAGTACATTCCAAGCATTCCTCATCTTTCTTTTGTGAAAGGTGTTAAACCATAAGATCAAACTACGAAGCCAATGAAAATAAGTGTGAAATACTGCCGCTATCTCAACACCAGCTCAAGAGCTATGCATATTTACATAGCCGTCTAATATTTGTTCCGAAATTAAACGTATATAGTTATGTATTAGCACGCACGACACATAGAATAGACCCTAGTGCTAAGCTTAAATTAACCGTAAAAATTATGTGCCGATAAAAACTTGCGCCACCGACGCCATATGTCGCATTGTCATGTAGCCCTAACCGAAGAAGCGTTCCCACATGAAAAACTTAACAAAGAACGCAACCAATTATACTAATAATTTGTGTTTTTGCAACACTATTGTCATAACGTAATTATGAGTGATCATCTTTCCCTAATTATCATTACCATTGGCCTATTTTCAATTATTTTCACTCGCGTTTGTTACGAAATAATAAGATGGTTTTTAAAAAGATCCATTTTACATTTTTTTTGTTGTGTTTCTTCTTCTCCATACTTGGATAATCCTGTATAAATGCTTGTACCATATAATTCTCTTACTGTATCGCTCTCTCATTTAGATAATCCTGTACATATGCTTGTACCATACAATTCTCTTACTGTTTCGCTGCCTGTTCTTTCAATGTTGTTACCTCTAAAGCTACTGAATAGCTTACCCTCGGCTTTTTGATTATTTATATGTCTAATTAGAGTGTCGCGCTGTAAACGAACTAAAACAAACAAACTAATTTTGTTATGCTGGTGTGCGTGGCAGCTACGACTTACACTTGTGCCACGTTATTGTCCTTTCCTTTATGGTGTTAAAAAAAAAACTTTAATATTTTTCAGGAGTATTTAGCCCATCGAACTGAATAACTTTTACCATAGGACCAACTTTGAAATCGCGAAAAAGAAACCGCTGTCCCATACAGTTTAGAAAAACTTTAGAATGAAACAGCAGATTTTTTTTTTCGATTTCAAAGTAGGTCCTAAAGCACTCCTTAATATTTTAAAGTTATTTTTTTTATCATATTATAGTGTGTGTGCATTTAGCGGAAAGTAAAAAATTTAAAGCTATTTTTTTCGACGCGTTTGACTATTTATCTAGACATATTATTATCTTTGGCTAGGCTTTCTATATTGACCATTAGAAGGTATTTGGCTTGCCTACAACTAATTATAATTAATTCCAAGACAAACTCGACTAAAATTAAACCACCGTTGATTCCAAAAGCCACAAACACGATGACAGACATTATCGGAATGTTAGGAAATGAAAATAATCAGTTAATATATTCTGTTCACGTCGAGAGACATGTCCATACAAGTTTTACAAGCGGGGTCGAAGGGGACAAAGACTTGACGACTCATAAAGTAAATAAGACAGGTTTAACTTATTGTGATTTTGAGGTAAGTGATTTGAGCAACAATAGGGTTTAATATAAGGTTGGTATTTCAAGGTTTTGAGACGCATCTTCACAGTGCCTAATGTCAGAAGATACGTTTCGTTGGTGCCGAGAACCGACTACTTTTTGGGGTTTCCCTACTTGAAATCCAAAGAGGTTAGATTGAATAACAAATGCTGAAAAGGTTAATTCAATAGTACTTAACTCTTCGATAATTTGGAACCCCTACTATTTGGTATCCTAATCTTTCATCCGGCTCGAAGGACCAAAAAATTTCGGATTTCATGGTCAAAATGAAAATTCGTAATAACAGAAACTGTAAAGAGTCCAGACAATACAAAGACACATTCTGAATTTACTTGATCTATACGTGTTGCATTCTTGGAACCAACCACGTCCCTGGTAAGCGTTACATCAGATAAATCATAGAAATCATGTGAAAACTACACAATAGACTAACTAGACAATATTTGAAAATATCATTTGCTTATAAACACGGAACGGTGTTTCTAAAACAAATATCTAAGTAGATGGAACATTGCTGTTGGTGAGAATTCCTGTTCTTTTACACTCAGTTTAATTTACATTATAATAATCTGCTGGTTTTCCTCGTCCTCCTCGTTTACCTCTGCTAATGTTTTACTCTGTTTACCTAATATCGCTATTACAGTACCGTGTATGTTTGATTCATAATTATCTCCATGTATGTATGTTTTATTATTTGCGTTTTAACGATGTGGTATTTCTTTACTTCTTTAGTTAATTAAATTAATCTTTAGTTTCTATTTTTTTATGTTCAAACATTATTCAAATATGTCTATGCTTTTTGTTAAATTTTTTCGATGAAGGCCACGCTAGCTTTAAAAATCTCATAGAGCAGTAACAGATATCGAGGTAATACTAAGGAATCTCGCGCACTCGACGACCACGACTAGTCGTGGTCGTCGAGTGCGCGAGATAGTGTTGATGATGGTGCACGCGACCACTAGTCGTGGTCGCAGCGACCAGGTAAACTATAGAAACCGATACGAAACGCGCTTGGTCGCAACGGTCCGTCAAGTGCGTGAGATTACTTAGAAAGGCCAGCTAATAACCTAAGGTTAGTCAAAATCCTACATTTCGAAACAGGTAGCCTACTTGAAAGTCATCTAGTGCACCGACTTGATACGCTAGCCCAGAACGCAGAAACTCCACCAGAGGGCCTAGAGAAGAGGTATTTGAAAGCGTTTCGTATTTCAACAAAAACTTTCAACCGGATTGACAAGCTTTTCGGTAAAATGTCACTTTGTCTAGGCCCTCCGTTCACCAACTCACATACTTTAAACAATACTCGTCATGCTGAGCCACATACCGAAAATACAATTATTCCTCCATACAGGTCGGACCTAGAGACGCACCAGTTCCAGCTGACGCTGTTCGGGCCGCACATCAGCGCGCGCGCTCGCTACCGTTCGTCTGGAATTCTGCTGCTCGTGCGTGCGTCAGGAGGAGGCGAGTACTGGGGAGAATACGGTGAGTTCTTGAACATACTTCAACTTTGAAAGCGTACACTGTTAAGCACTTAATCAAATACAAAAATACCCAAATATATAAATATCCAATACAAGTATTTTTCGTCACTCTGTACGACAAGGCACGAGCCTCCTTCTTTTGGCATTTCATTCTTCTTAATTCTTTACAAATTTGTAAAATTTTCGACAAATAAGCATAATCAATGGATTCTATTAAAAATTCAGTTACGGTTGGTTATCGCTAAAATGCAAAAACTACAAAATCGGAAATGCGGGATGGTGTCTATTGTCAGCGGTTACCAGTTTCCATACGGAGGACCAACCGCCGCTTCCCCAATAACCGCATTAAAGAGCGTGAATTCTAAAAGTGGGCAATGTCGCTAATAGCTGTCGAATATTTACCTGTTTTTATTAACTTGTTAATATTACTGTATAGAAATATGAAATATCAGTCTATAGTAACCTAAAATATGAATAATGAATTACAATTATAACACTGAATTTGATGTTGTAACCGTTTTAGGTGTAAAAAGGGCATTTGGAAAGTTTCCAAATACTTTTTTTACATCTAAAACTAGATATTGAGTGTTACGAAATTATTCATTGCATTCACTGTAGAGCAATATTTCATATTTCCGTACAGTAATTTTGCCAAATTAATCAAAACAGGTAAATTCACACTACAAACTTCAACGACAGCTATTTACGACGTTGTCCGCTTTCAGAATGCACGCTCTTAAAGAAAAAAAAACGTAGATGTCAACAAATGACTGGCTGGAAGCAATGTATATCTTTGCAGTGAGCAGGCAAGGCAATAATATTTTTAAAAAACATTCTCAGACGACCCATGCCCATGCCAAGATTTGTTGAAGTCTCAACACAAATCCAACATGAGATAAAATAAAAGTAGTTACAGGTACTAATGCCTGCGAATACCGTGTATTTTATTCGATCTATAAGAAACAATACTTATGTAGAGAGCATTTCATCAAATAATATCCGTTCGTGTGCCGTCGTATTTTCGTTGTTGTATACGTGTATATTGTCTTTGTTGGCTCCACTGTTAAATTTAAAAAACGAATCTATTAGCGCCGTAGTGGCGGAGCGTATTTGTATTGGTCCTACAACAATGGAGCCAACATTACGGCAGAGGAACTATTTGCTGAAACGCTCTCTACGTATCCATCCCTATAAAGATAATAAAAGACTACCAAATATATCTGTAAGTTCACTACTCTTATTTCATTTACAGAGGGTGTGAAAGCGAAGGTGTACTTCCGCGGAGAGCCGTTCACCCACGACTCCGACGGGCGCACGTACCTGCGGCTGCAGCAGCTGAAGCTCGACTTCTCCGTCAAGGACATACAGATGGGCGTCGAGAACTTGCAGAATAGCAACGCTGTGCTAGGTAATTCTACAGTAATCTTAAGTATTATCATTAGAATACAAATCATACCTGAGTGCCCATATCAGAATTTGAAACGTATTGACAAATAAGGTTTTAAAACACAATCAAGAGGCACTGGGCCCGCGAGGCAGAGGTCCACTCCCTCTCACAGAGAGGAGGCCTTTGTCCCACCAGTGGAACTGTTATAGGCTGATTTATGTTTATTCTCTCAAAGTTTTTCATAGGATTTTTCATTTAGGTCTTCGCCACCACTCTTAAATAATTCAAGTTATTTAGCCATTTGCTTTGAATTAAAATGCTTCCAATAACTAAAACTAAGCTGACAGATCAATTCCTATTTTAATTTAACCGGAAGTTTTTGTCTGTATGTATGTATTCTATGTCCTTGAATTTATAAAGCTGAGGTTGATGTCAAGAAAGACGGAATTTATATTTCTCTCCTCATATCCGTCAGTTTTGCTCATACACATACAGTGAAAACTGTTTATAACCACTTTGAAGGGACCATCGGATTACGGATATTATGGCCGATAGTCGTTATAACCAAAGTAAACAAAAATGCTAGGACCTCAAAATTTTTTCGTCATCATCGGTACTTCGTATGTGATGTCGTTATAAACTGTTTTGACTATATCCCAAATTCTGACGACCAACTCATTAACACCACTACAATTTTACAACCAACAGAGGCGGCCTTAAACCTGTTCATCAACACGAACGCACAAGAGCTCCTGAAGGAGATGAAACCCGAGCTGAAGAGAGACCTCGCTGAGAAGATGTCGCGCTTCCTCGACAACATCCTGCAGAAGATTCCCTATGACGACTGGATTGTGGACTAGATGATAAGGGCTTAGCTTAAGATTAGGTTCTAGGGAGAAATACAGTGAGAAATGAAGATGAAGTAGGTTGGTTGCCATCTTTTAACAGTTTTGTCGATTACTTGCTGATGAGTTTGTGAAAAGGTAAAAATCTGCAAGCTTCATGTACAATTTAAGGTTGCTGATATGGAATTTAGTTGATGATATGGTGCTATCTTTATGTAAATTATTTCATCACCACTGCTCTCAAAACGGTGAAGGAAAACATCGTGAGGAAACCGGCATGTCCTAGAACCAAAGATTCGAAGATATGTGACATCTACCAACCCGCACTGGGCCCGCGTGGTTGTTACAGCCTACTGACTCTCGAAGAGAAGAGGCTTGTGTCCTAACACAAGCCTCTTCTCTTCGAGAGTGAGTGTGTGACAGTGGGAACATTGTAGGCTAATTGTACGTGTTGTGCTATCTTGGACTGTCAACGCATAGCTACCGTTCAGATAGCTCGTTATTCTTCTTCTTCGCAGCGCTGAAAAGACTCTCCTTTAGATCTTGTTGGCCCAAAACTTCGCCACTTCCACAGCGTTTAACTGCAGGTTTTGGGAATTAGAGGGCAGGATGGGAAGTGGAGCATATGTTATTGAAGCATAGGAAAAGCGTCCGTTTATGCTGCGTTTAGCTGTTTTAGCTAAATGACGAAGAAACTGGTCAATTTGAAACTAGTTATAAGAAAAATATTTTCATTTGGGAACATGACATCATCATTCTCATCATGGTTCATCATTATCTTGCCCTGATCCCAATTTATTTGTGGTCTGCGCAACATGGTTTTTTCTTCCATACTATTAGAGGAGCTCGTGGCTAAGTATCAACAGCCGCATGTGTCGCTCCATCAGGTGAAGCTACGCTTACCGGGGTTGATCCGTGGATGGGTGACCATCTTTACATACCGAGACTCCTCCGTGCCTCGGAAAGCACGTTAAGCCGTTGGTCCCGGCTGTCATTCGTGGATATTTGACAGTCGTTACGGGTCGTCAGAACCCCGAAAGTCTGACAACCAGTCTTACCAAGGGGTATCGTATTACCCAGTTACTGGGTTGTGGAGTGCAGGTAGGCAGTCGCTCCATGTAAAATACTGGTATTCAGTTGCATCCGGTTAAACAGGAAGCCGACTCCAACATAGTTGGGAAAAGGCTAGGCAGATTGATTGACTTCTCTATTAGTCGTCATCTCGGTAATCACCCCCTTTCTATCCATATCATCTTCCACACAGTCCATCCATCGTTTCTTAGGTCTTCCCCTACTCTTATAGCCATCGACATTCATAATCAAAACTTTCCTCACGACATTTTCCTCTTTCCTCCACACACCATGACAACCGATTTTCGCACAACTCATGACAATACCAATTATGACCAGAATAAAGATGGCAACCAAACTATAGGTGCTATACAAAATGACAAAAAATAGAAACTAGTGAACGAATCCAAGAAATACATATCTGGCAGATTTTATAAGTAGATGATACAATAGTTCTTTAGATCTTAAACACACTGGTGTTTGTGCTACTTTAATAGAAGAGACAAATAGTACTGTATCTTGGACAAGCTTTTCTCTTGTAAAATGTAGATATAAAGCTATTTATTTAGTACTCCTGGTAGGATACATTCGATTCGACCGCGTTCGGTCTCTTTTGTATTATTAGTTTTACGTTAAGTTGTACAACTGTAATAAAGTATTTAATTTAAGGAGTTATTTTATTCGTGAACTTTCTGTGACTGATATGTTTTAAGAAGAAGCCAAGCCTCTACTTCACCGAAAAGGCTAAGTAAGGAAAACTTACTAAAGCCTCGTATTCACTAGGCAAGGTTTGTTGCACATGTTGCTCAACATGTTGAAAATTAGCGCGGAACTTTTGTGTAGTAACGTTGTCTGTCTACGCATGATCAGTCGTCGACAACATGTCGCCAGAGGAACTAGTGTTGATTTTAACGGCGGTGGTTATAATTTTATCGAAAAATGGCATCTAAAAGAAGAAAAAACACGTTGGTGGGTTAGAAATTACTTACAAAATAAAGAAAATGTATTCAGTAATCTCCGTGTGGTTGATAGAACTTTTACGAATTTTACCCGGTAGAGCGAAACAGACTTCGAGATACTGTTACAAAAAAAAATACCCATAATATCGAAGCAAGATACTAAATTTCGAAATGCAACCAGTGCTTCCCCTAGATTCGCTGTTACGTCACGTCTCCACTTGACAACATTTGGTGCTCAACTGCATGTTGCACGGAGTCGGAAACAAACAACAAGCCGCGCGTGATATTGCGCGCCAGCCGGCACCGTCGCGCGCTGTTGTACAACGTTACCGAACATGTTGACCGGTCACGTGTTGCGCGTCAATTGTTGCCTAGTGGAAACGAGGCTTTAGGAATTATGAAATGAAAGAAAGATTGGCTACAGTATCCACTGTCTGGTATTAAGAGTGTTAAAGCAATATCCTATAAAGAATCCTCGTATAAAAAGCCATGATCCTCATAAATCCATAAATTATACTACATATAATTTACCCACACATTTATCGTATCGCTTTTCCGTGGAGGCGTTTGGCGATGTAATATGTCTGGTAATTAGCCGATACGTCATTATAAAAAAACCGGCCAAGTGCATGTCGGACCACGCACAATGAAGGGTTCCGTAGTTGGGATGAATTTATCCCAAGAACAAACTCAACACTGTAGTTGAAAAACATGTTCTCCCATACGGAATGTAAGGGAGATCATGTTTTTCAAACCGCAAATTTAAGTTGGTTGATTATTACTCGGTAACCTGTACAGCCTATTTGGCTCTCATAGTCTTCCTTTTAATTTCGTTATATATACTACTGCTGTGAATTTTTTCACAAGTCCAAGTACAACCATTTAGCTAGACGGGGGGGGGGGGGGTTGGACACTCGACTCTAATAAAAAAATTCAGTTCAAAGCTTAATATTTCGCAAACGGATCCCTGAATCCAAAAATAGTTTTTACAAACTCACAATATTTTTGGGCGATTCCCCACAACATGGGGTAGACGAGAAAAAACAAGCATCCCCACTTTATGTGTAGGGGAGGTACCGTAAAAAAAAAAATTTTCTTGATTTTATTTAACCACTATGTCGGCATGATTAATATGTATACATATGCGAAATTACAGCTTTCTAGTACTAACCGTCTCTGAGCTAAGCCGCGGACAGAAAGACGGACAGACAGACGGACATGGCGAAACTATAAGGGTTCCTTGTTTACTACGGAACCCTAAAAACAATAAAAAGTTGTACGTATTTGATATTTGTATTATAATAAAATACAGATTATAAACAGTGGAGGGAAGGGGGTCACGAAAAAAAATTTCGTGCTATGGTGCTATGTCGCGTCATGAAAAAGGTTGAAAAACTGATTTACGGTAAATAATTTGGTACTAAAAAAAAAAAACAAATGCATTAGATTTAAATTACCAAATGTTAGAAGTAGCGAATGTGACATCATATTGAATGGAGAAAAACTAGAATTTATTAATCAAACGGTTTTCCTAGGAATCACGCTAGACAAGAAATTACAATGGGGACCTCTTAGAACATCTCTTGCGGGGCGGCTTAGCTCGGCCGCATAGGCTGTTAGAAAGATACGACAGTTAACAGATGTAGAAACCGCGCGACTGATCTATTTTAGCTACTTCCACTGTATTATGTCGTATGGCATTTTACTGTGGGGTCGGGCTGCTGACATTGAATCCCTCTTTATTTTACAAAAGAGAGCTGTCAGAGCCATTTATAATCTACATCGTCGCGAATCTCTCAGGGAACTATTTAAAAAGATTAATATTATGACGGTACCTTGCCAATTCATTTATGAAAATATTATGTATTTAAGAAAAAATCTACATATTTTTAATAAAATAAGTGATAGACTTAATTTTAATACTAGAAATAAAGATAAAATAGATCAACCATTTTTCAGATTATCTAAAGTACATACATCTTTTATGGGGTACAGTGTTAAATGTTACAATAAAATACCTTGTGATATATTACAATTAAATGAAAGAAAATTTAAAACTCATATTAAAAGTACACTCTGTAAACAAGCATATTACAAATTAGAGGATTATATCCAAGATAAGAATGCTTGGAAACATGCTGGTCCTGCTCCATAGGACAATTTAGAGTCTAGACAAAATCAAACTGGTTGCTTATTTAATTATGTATTTGTTATTTTTTATAACACTGATTTTACATTCTGTGATTTCTTGAACTCACACACTGACTTATTAGTATTACTTGTTAAAATGTTAGGAATATCGTATAATTTTACAATGTTTGTAAATATGTGAGCACCATGTATCTATCACATAATTAATTTATCTGTAATTGCTTTATTTTTCATTCTTTTTTACCTATCGTTGTATAGTAATCTTATTCTAGATGCATCGTCTTCACATATATACGTAATTATATCATTAATGTATACAAAATATTGTAAAAAAAAAATTAAAAGAGTAACGGTGGAGTTTCTTGCCCATTCTTCTCCATACGAATACTACCTTTTGGAAGGGGCGACTAGAATCAATTCTATTTTTTGTAAAATTGACGTTTATAAGTGCCTTTATTGTGCCTAATTGAAATAAATTGTTTGACTTTGACTTTGACAAGGGATGAAACAAAAATTTACTTTCACTTGTGAAGTGTCTGGTATCTGCTTTATCTATAATCTCATTCTATACAGGGTAGCAGGGACATCGACGCGAAGCCGGCTACCATGGATTCAGTACATGATTCTGAACCCCACTGCGTTGAAATTTTTCGTTGGTTATTAAAGAAAAAAACAGCTGTTTCATAGAAAAGTGCAATACCTACGCGGTCAATATGTATAGAGCAACTGTTTAAAAAAAAAATAACCGACGAAAAATTTCAACACAGGGGTTTTCAGAATCATGTACTGAATCCATGGTAACCGGCTTCGCGTCGATGTCCCTGACACCCCGTATATATGGATGACTGCCCCGTCGGTCCGATTCCCAAGTCGGGCAAGATGTAATTAGGTTTTTTCATCAGGAATATCTCGGTAGGAGCCCGGAGTCTGGATTTATGCCCGGTTGATGGCAAGAAACTCGCCCCCTGTTACATGGGACTTAACACTATCGACACCAACCATTAACGCTATGCCGCCACACATATTGCGAGTTGACTCCAGAAGAGTTACTGGCATTACGTTTGAAATCTTGTTAAAATATACAAGTGATTTTATTTTTACAATTTATAATGCCGAATTCGCAAAGAATAATCTACATTTAAAATGAGCCCTCCGCGAGGGTTCCCGACATCCCATATGCGAGTTGAGTGAACCCTCCAGGAGGGCTCCCAGCACTGAACATGCGACTGGCGAAATGTGGGTGTTACTATATAGGAAGGTACACGTCTGCCTGACCCTCTGGGATCTCAGTCGTGATGTTATGTTATGTTATATTACGGGTGTTTGTGCGAATTCCACGAAGAAAAAATATCAATAGTATCGACCATACAAACAGTCTTACCAGAGCAAAAGCTTGTCTTCCCAATGTTCTCTTCCTGTCATAACTCTCGGACACAGATCATTTCCCTTCAACACTTTAGTTGCACAACAGCCTCTATGTAACACTTGTAAGAACAGATATGTACCTATAGTGGATAGGTACATGTCCAGTTGTATATTATATTCTATATAACATTGTTATAATGCCTTACGTTGCGTAACTTAGTCTATGGCTTCAATGCATGGTAACGTGTGTGTCATCTGAGGAATTCATGTCATTCCCTTTGCAAAGTTACCAGAGATTGTATGACTCGAACTTTTACGTAGCTCGGGAAGTAATCTTTCTTCGGTAAGTTGAACTGTAGCAAACTGTTGGTTATTTTGCAATGAACTTTTTGAAGATAAAAATCATACCTAGTTCATGGCCAGGGATTCTGTCAACGTGAAAACAATTAGAGAGCACGAAAAGCTTGCCTTTATACATTCAGTCTTTTATCAAAAAATATTTTTATTTAAATAATGTTTATGCACATGCACTCAGAGTCAAACTTAAAGCGGCCAGCTGAGATAGTCCTCAACTGAATACCATTTAGTAGTACAAAATTTACAAAAACTAGGTATCCTAACAATGTTTACATAAACAAAGTCGGTGTCTATAAGCGGCCAGCTGAGATAGTCCTCAACTGAATACCATTTAGTACTACAAAATTTACAAAAACTAGGTGTCCTAACAATGTTTACATAAACAAAGTCGGTGTCTTAAAGCGGCCAGCTAAGATAGTCCTCAACTGAATACCATTTAGTACTACAAAATTTACAAAAACTAGGTGTCCTAACAATGTTTACATAAACAAAGTCGGTGTCTATAAGCGCTTTGCAACAGCTCCGATAGTTCAGTGACAAGTGTCGCAAGCGCAACTCAGCACTTGGTAGGGGCGTGCACTTTCGCAGACGCACTCAGATTGCGACTGACCACAGCTCGTGTGCCTACAATAAAAACTATTTGCAAACTTCTGATATAAAACTAACTTCAAATGAATTTTATAACAGAAAAATAACCATATTTTATTGTTAAAAATTTCGTGCCAAATATTTTTAACACGGCATTAGATAATTAATGTAACTTGATTACAAAACAGTCTAATTTTGGGAAAATCCCTAAAAATGCGTTCGTTAAGATTGCTAATTAGCATAAGTGCAATGGTGGTGTGCTGCTCACAAGTAACGAACACCGAAAACGAAGCTCTTGAAATCGGTAAGTCAATCATTACATATATTTTAATAATAAATTTCATACAATTATTATATCAGGCCAGTCCTACTGGGAAAAGATCTCTCAGCATTTCTTATATTTCCTATAACTGTTTACTATTGATGTTGTGCTTTATTATATTTTATTTCGTTTACTATCGTAAGGATATGCAGAAGATAAGCAGATAATATTCGGAAATATTAGCATACTGCGATCACCGCTGGTGACCGCCAGGCTTAGTGATTGTGCTGACCGTCTCACGCCTGTTAATCGTAGTAGTGCAGTAGGCAATAGTAGACATTTAAGGTATAACTATACATACTTGAGAAACGAGACTAGAGAAAAGAATGCCAGTGGCACTCCTAGACCCATAAAGCCTACTGGGTGACAGGGACATCGACGCGCATCCTGCGACCATCGATTCATTACATGATTCTGAACTTCCCTGCGTTGCAATCCTACGTCGGTTATTAAAAAATTGCTGTTCCATATATTTCGACTGCGTAGGTGTTGCACTTTTCTATGTAACGGCAGATATTTTAAACACTCATCACCATCATCTTTGTCCACTTTTAAAATTCTAGTAAAAAAACACTTCCTCTCTCCTTAAACATCCTCATTACATATAGTTCCTTGATCTTGTTTCATGTTTATTGTTGTATATATATATAGATAAGTGTATGCTTTATGAATGTATGTATTTATTGTGTATGTAAATGGTACACCACTGATTACCTGCAGTATTGTCTCTCCTTCTTACTTTAATCCATCCAAAGGTTGTCTGTAAAAGATCGCTTTTAGCGATAAGACCGCCCATTGTGTCACCCTATTTAAAATATCTACATTCATATCTGTATTTTTTTATGGTGTACATAATAAAGAATATTCTATTCTATTCTATTTTCGATAACCGACTATAGATTTCTTCGATTTCTAGAATCATGTGCCGAATTCATGGTTACAGTTTGCGCGTCGGGAGGTATGGACTTACCTCCCTATATTTTACTTATCATAACTTCCTCAGCAGATGCAAAGAACGTTTTAAACTTATCCTAAGCTTTACTAATGAACGTAATAAGTAAGTTGATAGAATTTCTGTATTACAAAATGTATCATTATAATAGCTATATAGGTAATTAGTTAAATAGAAACCAACATACCTAATGTTAGTAATCACATAATTGTACAAACTCAAAGAGCTTGCATAAGTGAACTTCAAGTTGCTTTGAGTAGGCAAACTGAGGTAAAGGTATCTAAATCGGACGGTTGGCTAAGTGGAGCGATGATAATAATTTATAATTCTGCCAAGGTGAACCGTACATTATGAGATTTTACAATATTGTTCAAGTTGATGATGCAAACTGCCTTGCTATTTAAATCACTCATTTTGGTAAACATGGCCGAAGCCAGAAATAACAACAATTTGAAATCAAGGACTACAGAAAGGGTGACCCTAATTTTAAAAATAAGAGTAAGGAAGTAAACCAAGGAAGTTAATAAAGGCTTCGGGGGAACCTCGCTAGTAATGGCCTCAAACTCAAACCGATTACAGGCACTTTTGAAATATCAAGAAGTCGGTCAGTCAGAGAGATGAAGCTAGTTGCTCATTCCAAAGCGTAGGTAATAGGTTCCTATGGAGAAGAACGAGCACACGGGACACTCTTTTAAATCAAAATATTGCCTGTAAGTCACATCCTATTAAGTTATTATGTGGTCGACGTTAACCAAAAGTAGAACAGAATGGTCTTTATTATTAACTCCATACAAATTACAGATATAGAGTACCATGCTAACCGAGTAAATAACTTTAGATATAAATATTTTTCAAGACCGTATCCTCCGAAAGGTGAAGACAAAGGGTAAAGAGGGTTAGAAGCAAGTGCTTGGTGCACTTTAACACTGCAGTGTGCGGTCTTATCGCTAAAAACTATCTTTTAACGACAACCTTTGGATGGATTTAAATGGAGAAGAGACAATACTGCAAGTCAGTTCAGCTGCATCCAGTTAGACTGGAAGCAGACCCCAAAATAGTTGAGAAAAGGCTAAGCTGTTGATAATGTGAACCAAGAGTGATGACCTACGTTAAAAAGTTTATTCTACAACAATGAGAACCTGTTCCTGAAGAAAAAATACCAAAGAGGATCTGCCCCTCCGCACACCAAAATAATGGATAGCTAATGGATAGGAATAGTCATATGGTAGGATTATGTCCAGGTCCACCTCTGCCCAACTCTTCGGGAAACAGGCGTCATGTTATTTTTTGTTTAACCGTGTGTGACTACGGCTTCCGTTATTTATTTTAATCTCCTACAAGTTCCATGTAAATAATTTTCGTGCAAATATTTGAGTTACCTCATCCTATATAGTTAAAATGCGAATACAAAAAACATTCATATGTTGTGGAAAGATTCGATATTTCTCGATTATTCGGTCATTTGTTTTACCGATTCTATTAAAGCAAGGACACCCATTATTACACTCATTATGAATATCGATTAATTGATTTAAGTTGTAGGTCAGCAACAAAAGTTCATTAACACAGTTACCTTTACATATAATCAAATTTTATACAAGGTGATTCGATGCATTGCTTTTCAGCATCTCATGTAGGTAGCTAACAGTTGATTTTATAGCTGTTCAAACTTTTATCAATATTTTTCTCAAAAATCAACATTTTGGGAATTGTTAATCAACACATAAGTTGCTTACCGTACCAATTCAATGTTACCATTTATTTTTATGTTTTACTAGCCGACCCGACCGGCGGCGTTGTCCTGTCAAAATCCCATAGAAAAAGGGACATACGGTTTTTCAATCTTCCCAGTAACTTTTCAAAATTTTCTTTCCTTAAGAACCTGATTCGGACTATTACGATCATTCACGTTTAGTGCCGCGAGCCCTCCTGGAGGGTTCTCCTAGTCGCATATTGGACACCGGGAGACTCTTAGTTATATGTAACTTATTTATTAACGTATTATGCACATAAACCTTCCGGAATAAATTGTCTAAACGATGGTGAAACCCTCATCAAAATCTGTTGCGTATTTTAGAAGTACAACACGGTCATACAGAGAAATGCGAATGGCGACTTTAATTTAAAATATGTATAGATAACACAATATAGATTACAATTAACACTGTATTTCGTTATGAATTATGTAATGACTTGTGATAAGTTACGACACGACTGAAATTGTATCAAATTCCTTGAGAAGACAAACCTGAAAATCTCTTGGCAGCTACTCCAATTTCACCAATATCTTCAAGTACTTACAGCAGGCCCCACAACAGTGGTAGCACCTAGCGTACTTCGGAGTTTCAACAGCATAAGAGGCCAGCTTTTACTGGTTTTGTTAATTATCGTGTAGCTCTCCGTACCTACGAGAATCTATCTGAACTTCTGCTCCTGCTACTTTCGTTGTCTCTCGGATCGAGTTACTCGACCTTAGATTACATTTTGACTCGACTACACATGTACAGTTCAAAGATTAGGAAGATTATGAAATAGGAAGTTTGCCCGTCTTCTTACTAGTTTCCACTCAGCAACAAAAGTTACCGCATCTTATTGTCTTTAACACTTCTCACGGCCTACTCATTAATCTAAATAATAAAAATAAAATAATATTCGTTGGTAAGCGCATTACTTCAAAACAGCTGGACCGACTTCTTTTGTTTTAAAATGTTCGTAATAGTACGAATCAGGTTCTTACGTAAAGAAACAATTTAAAAATTGCCGGGAAAATTTAAAAATTCGGGAATACAAAAGTGCATTTGCTATGGGAATTTTTTATGAATAATGGATTTGGACAGGACAACGGGTTGGGTCGAGTTGTCGGGTCAGCTAGTCTTAAATAAATTAACCTTAAGTTGAACAAAGTGTTTATAGATTTTACCATTTTCTATAGGAATTTTGTATGAATTATAGAAATTTGGACGGGACAAAGTCTGTCGGGTCAGCTTATCTTAAATAAATTAATCTTAATATAAATAATTAGTAGTTGTTGGTCGTTGATCGCGACTGCAAAGCATGAAGTTCTGGAGTCGATTCTCAGGTTGGCCAAAGTGTTTGTGGATTTTATCACTAGGAATTTCTCATTAGCAGCCTGGAGCTTGTATTTGTGCCCGGATATAGAAATAGGCTCCACCCTTAAACATAACTGATGAAATGTGGGTATATTAAAAATACACCTCTGCCTAACCCTTAGGAGTACAGGCGTGATGTTATGTTCAAAATGATTTAAAATGTCTAGTTCATTTAGTCCAATGAATCCCTTCCATATAAATTAACTTAATTTATATGGAAGGGATTCAACGGACTGAATGAACTAGACTAAATTAACTTAATTTATATAGAAGGGATTCAATGAACTAGACATTTTAAATCATTTTCCTATTGTATCTAATCTACTCATCAATCAATCTGCCTAGCCTTTTCCCAACTATATTGGGGTCGGCTTCCAATCTAACCGGATGCAGCTGAATACCAGTATTTTACATGGAGCGACTGCCTATCTGACCTCCACAACCCAGTAACTGGGTAATACGATACCCCTTGGTAAGACTGGTTGTCAGACTTTCGGGCTTCTGACGACCCGTAAAGACTGTCAAAGATCCACGAATGACAGCCGGGACCAACGGCTTCACGTGCTATCCGAGGCATGGAGGAGTCTCGGTATGTAAAGATGGTCACCCATCCACAGACCAACCCCGGCAAGCGAAGCTTAACCTGATAGATCGACCCGTGAGACAGTTATTACATAACCACGAGCTCCAAGCGGGTATCTAATCTACTCATAATAAAACATATTCCATCAATATATTATGTAGCATTAGGCATCTCAAAAATTGCAATATTAACATCAGTGGCATCATCGGTATCAAAGTTCTCGATTATATTCAGTGTGAGTTAGATAACTGGGCTAAGTTTTGGCAAACGTTATGCAAGTTTATTTAAATTGATATTATTTTGCAAGTTGTTTTTATTATTGAATAAGATCTGCTATCAATACGGACAAGTTTTCGCAAGAGCAATAAGTTTGTTGTCGGTTGGCACTACCATCTTAAACATCAACAATACACATGACGCCTTTTTTTCTAAATACCTCTATTTGTTCGACCCGGTAATATAAGGACACGAAGTCCTTATAGTAGCTATATCTAGTATCTAATTGATTCTGCAATCGGCACTTGATTTCAGATTTGTATTAAGAGTGAATTCGACTCGAATCAAAACCTTAAAACTAGACAAGGAAAAACCTATTTTCTACTGACATAAAAACAAATGGAGCAGTGGCGGCCCAGATATCGGCCCCGACTTACGAGTCGAACCCAGGTAGGCTTTACTTTGTGTATCTATTTAATTTCATCACCAGTACTCTCAAAACAACGTGAGGAAACGCATCTGCTAGAACCAAAAATGCGAAGATGTGTGTGAGATCCACCAACCCGCACTGGGCCCGCGTGGTGGACTACAGGCTACACTCCCTCTCACAGACAAGAGGGCTGTGTCGCAGCAGTGGGGAACATTTTGAACTGATTATGCTATAAAAACAATAAAAGAAAAAGAAAGAAAGAAAACACATTTATTTGCGGTAAACATGACGCAAAAAAAAGAACACAAAAAATTAAAAACACGTTGCATCAAAAAGTTGCACAACAGTTGTAGTTGTTGTTGTTGTTGTTTGTAGTTGTACAAATGGCATCGTGCTCCCGGGATAAGCAAAAAAACTAAAAATAAACAAACAAATGAACCAATTGAACTTCTTGTGGTGTAGCCTAAATAAAACAATATTTAATTCCTACTATTTCTCATAGCCAACCATATACTGCAAATTTTGGAATTTCTCCCAACAAGTTAATATAAGTAGTTTTAAAATGGCATGCCCTTAAAGTAGACAAGCCAAACAATTAATAATATTTAGCAACAGACCTTCTTTTCTTTCCTCTTTACCGAAGAATCCTTGACATAGAAGCAGGTCCACCATTAATGGGTTCTTAATGGTATAGCAACCATAACCGCGGGTACCTAGTAGTATTGGTACGGATACATTACCGGTTACGTGAGAGTTGCGCAATATTGCAGAATATCGCCGCGAGCTACAAAAGTTTAATGACTGGTGTTTAAAGACACCATACTATTAGAACGATCGTTTTAATATATTCATGTTATTGTTCGATGTTATGTGGCCTTTCGGTAAGAATTGGTTGAGTTGAAAATATAGAGAAGGCTATTTTCCTGTTGTTGCTGTTGTGTATGCTAAGCTGTATGTATCCAACATAGGCAGCTACTGCATGCTTCTGTTGTTTTCTGATAAAATATTTAGCACATAACTTGCAGGTAGTCCGGTTCGTAAAACCGTAAACCCGTTACGAAGGGTGATCTTCGAGAAAAGGCATAGTCGTGCAATGAGCAATGTGCTCACGATCCGTAGAGGCTCTAGGTACCCTAATACCTATTGCCTATTCCGTCTCAGAGCAGATTATAAGAAGCGCCATAAGCTTCTCAAAGAACAATCGTTTGGTAGGTAAGAAAAACTAGGATATATAGTTTAGTAGTCGTCCTAATAAGGAACCAATTAAGAACATCAACAATGCATAAACCGCGCCTTCCAAAATATTCCGATTTTGTCATCATATTCTTCTCAAACACAATCAATAAACAGAGATATTGCTCTAATCAAAGGTCAAAAGATCACAACATAGAATTCAAGTATCATGTCGACAGATATAAGAAACGTTAACTTTTCGTAACGGATACATTGGGCAAGATGGCAGCATGCGTTGCTCACCTGAGCATCAACAAACAGTGACGCAAAGAGCATCCAAGGTGAGATGAGCGTTTGGCTAATAATGTGGCATTCCTTCTGGGCCAAGGGCTAAGATTACAAAAAAAATGGTTTAATCATAACTAACCGAGCCGTGAGCTGATTAGTTAAACTTAAATAGATAGTTCTTGATTTTCTTGGCCTTACATTAGAAGAGTAAGATCCTCAAAGCCAAAGGTTAATATTAGGAGTGTGCTGAATATAATATGCATCGGACATTTAATAGCAATCGTAAAATAATAATAGTCCAAGCTCTATTATGTTCGGTTAACAATTACAACTTATATTTTAATGTGATTTTTACTACCTATATAAATACCTTCATAAAGTTTCAAACTTTTGTTTCGAAATGCCATTAATTTTAAGTTTTAACTACACTTAAGTTGTTCTAATTTTAGAAGCTTTCGGTACTTACCTACAAGATGGCTTTTGTTATGTTAATAAGTACCTACCTAACTTATCGATCGTGAACTACAGTGGCGTATTTGGAAAGCACTAAATCGATTACGTACCCAAGTAGGCCGCTGTAAACAAATATATAATTTGGCAAAATGGAGCATTATTGATTCATCCAACATCCAGTGCGAGTGCGGTGCTCCTGAACAGACTAAAACCCATCTGCTAGAGTGCCCCGAATGTCCGTACACTTGTACCCTTGACGATCTGAACAACGCCTCTGACGCCGCAATAAATGTGGCCATCTACTTTTAAGAAACATAGATGTACGGGCGAAACGAAAAGACGAAGAAGACCTACTTTATGTTACTATGAAAGGGGCTTTTGTTTTTAGGAAAACCAAATAGTCTTCTGAAAACATACATATAAGTAGGTACCTATACGTACGCAACCTTATCTACATGGAACACATATTGATTCTTGAAGTCGATCTCGTTGCCATAACTGTGTAAATGTTCGTAATTTCATTTTATGCAATAAAAAAGTTCATTCTTTATTTACGACCAAACAAGTTTTGGAATATTCGTAACAATTTCAAAACAGGCCACTTTTAATATTGGCGACTAGTGTCCCAGTTTCGTTGCAGAACTGTAGCAACAGATTCTGCAGCTTCAACTGCTAATAATTAAATTACATAACAAAGACGGCAAGATAGGTATGTGCTGGTATGTTAATTAACATCCATAAATTTGTTAAATTGCACTGCGTCTGTAGATTGTTTTTCGCTATGGTAACTGCAATCTGTCCTAGATATGTATTTAGCAATGATATGGTTCGGTGTCGAATTTTTTGATAAAGAATGTTGTTTGATTGTATTTTGCAATACCAACTGTGACTACATTACGTGTATTGTAATATCGGTATGGTTGGTAGCTTGCTTTGTCCTTTCGTTGAACCGTTCAAGATATTCTAATTATTGAGGGTGGGCGTTTTGTTTGATTTCTCTGTCAATTGTGGGCCGCTTTTGAAAATTATTTTTTGTATGAAAGGGTATGCTCTCAAATTGGTCCCATATTTTTTTTTTTTTTTACAAAACATATCAACCGGCTTCCAAAAAAAAACACTACAAAGCGAAAAGTAACTTTAATTTCGGAAGTCGGTGGCAAAAAGTTTTTGGAGTGTAATATAGCGTTAGACGGAGCTAAGATCATTTTCAAGTTGACTATTATTAATTACTTGACTTAATCTTAGGTACCTATGGTAACAATAACAACCACTGTGAGCATCCCAAGTAAAATATTTGTCTTTTTTCCTTGATATTTCATTCACAAGATAGTCCACTGAAATGTTACCTACCATGTAAGTAGATAATAGTTTATTTATCAGGGTGACTCACTGAATTCACAAGGCCGCAACGACCTAAGTAAACCAAACTGTCGAATATTGTGTTCAAAGCGTCGGGTACAATAATCAAAGTTATTAGGTAGGTACGTACAGGGCCGTAGCCTGGGAATATAAGATGCAAGACCGAGCGAAGCGAGCTCGAAAATTTAAGCATCCCGTTTGGAACAAGTTAGCGTTTTCTGTCTCTTTGATCGTTTATACAGAAACAGAAGTATATACCTACCTAAGTTTATCGACGGTTGTTGCATAAAACGTGAGTAAACGCGTGACGATGCATAAAAGTTTGAGAATTAGGAGAATTAAATTAAAAATGAAAATTTTCGAGCTCGCTACGCTCGATCTTGCATCCTAGCAAGATCGAGCGTAGCGAGCTCGAAAATTTTAGCACCCCGCCTGGGATAGATTACTCTCACAGAGAGTGCGAAGTTGCAGGTATTAATTCAATACAAAGTCAGAGTCGAAAAATACAGTATTTAAGCGTACTTACTGCTTCTGTAGATTACAACTTAGGTACGCCTGTGCGAAATAGATCAATTATCTGTATTGTACGGAGGTACCCTAAGGGGGTTGATCTTTGGATTGAAATTCTGGTTTCTCACATTACGGAGATGGTTTGAGAACCCCCTCTGCCTAAGGCCCTAGGTATGTATAAAAACCTATTGCGAAAGAAGAACGGAGTGTATGTTTCGATATTGTGATTCATTTTGGTGATGACTCATTCTATTTCGAGGGAAGTGCTGCTGAGTGATGATACACAAAATCCAACACAAATATTCAAGCAAAAATACTTTATTGACTGCTGCGCCCCGCGATCTCACCCGCATAAATGTCGATCCCGTGAAAATATCGAGAGAAAAAGTATCCTATGTCCTAACCCAGGTCATGGTCTACCCATGTGCCAAATTTCATCCAAATCCGTTCAGCCGTTATAACGTGAAAGCGTAACAAACATACAATAATCCCAATCTTTTCTCTTTATAATATTAGTTTAGAAAAAATGGCATTATGTAGAGTTTGTACTACCACCATAGATTTAAGAAAGAATGTTATTTATATTTCTATGACTACCACAGATGTATACAGATGGAACACTCCACAGTTTAGGTACGAAGCTACAAGTACGGGGCCGGCTCGACTTGCTGGGCCAATTCAGTAGTCAGAAGATCTAAGAGTTACGCGATAGAAAGAGAGGGAACTTCTAGGTGAATATAACTGTAGGTAATTAGCGCTGTGTGACCTGAATAGGTATGATGCGTGGGTAAAATAAATGAAATTCTAATTGGTCCGTCAGTCAGATAATAAAAAAATATTAGACACGTATTTTTTGCTTTATCATATTAATAAAAAAATACTTAGATAAAACGCATTTTAAGTCGGGGAGTGGGGGGTCGATACGTCACTAGTACGTATAAAATCGACATACTCGTGACGTCATGGCACGTTTTACCTCAATGTATCGCCGTAATCTAAAGTAAAAAAAGTAAAGTAAATCTAAAGTAAAGACGGACAAAAAAAAATTTTTGTCGTCATCCCTATTGCACTTTATTGTGTCGTAGCAAGAGTCGCTTTTTATTTAAATGATTTGCGGAGTGTCCCATCTGAATTAATCTGTGGTACTCTACCTCGCTCTGTTGACTTGTTCTTCTTAACCGTAGGCGGGTTTGGGTAGGCATACAGGGTCAAAATAAATTAGCCAGCGAAACTGCGCAGACGTGATAGATCGTTATCAAAACATGATAAAACAAAAACAATAATAATTTGATGGTCAGGACAACCACCTAAGCAAGAGTAACATAACTAAAGTTTCCCTGGATTAAGGGTTGACTCAACAGGAAACCCACCTCTAGCTAAACTAATGAATGCCTACACTTATTATGTTTCAGAAAGAATATTCGCAGCATGCAAGAAAACGTCACCA
The DNA here is from genome assembly GCA_947364205.1 of Agrochola lota. Taxonomy (NCBI): domain Eukaryota; kingdom Metazoa; phylum Arthropoda; class Insecta; order Lepidoptera; family Noctuidae; genus Agrochola; species Agrochola lota. Next base: position 16,188,402 of record OX376221.1, on the reverse strand, counting down.
GATTTCGATGGCTGCATAAAGAGAGCTTTTAACAAGGTGCGACCTTATTTCAAAGTTGGTAAGTACAACACACTCCTATAAATATTATGATAAGTAGTAAAAGCTTGGCAAAAAAGAGTCTGGAAAAAATGAGGGCGCCACTATCGCAATTAGGTAACTTCGAATAGGAAATAAATTGTTAAAAAAAAATTCAACAAAAAACGCTGCTTGTGGGTGACCCAAATCAAAACCTACTAGCACTTGTTGGGACAGTAGTACCATTGTCATCATCATAGGTCTGCTTATGTAAAATATTTAGTTTCAAATTTCACGACGCCAGACTCTTTTATGTCGATCTGTACGAAGAATTTCGGAGAATGGTTGAATTTGTGAACATACACTTGCTTGCCCAATAAAGGTCTTGCCCAAAACTTACGCTAACTCTCAAGATTGACCGCTTGAGTGCACATAAAAGCCTCATGCCCCTACGCAATAACAACTGCGAAAGCTTAATTGTGTGACAAACTTGTGTCTAGATATTTCTTAAAAACTTAATTATGTAACAAAAATGGTTGGAATTGAAATGAGGCGATATAAATAGTGGCCTTGATAAAGTAGGTAGGTACCTATGTTGAAATAAAAAAATCTACATAATGAACAACCTTAAGGTAGGTACAACGACCTACTTAACCTTTTATGGAAAAAAAATATAGGTACCTAGTTACATTATCCTCAATTCACTTTTAATGTTACTATTTATGTAAATCAATTATTTCAATAAAGCATTTCAATTCAATTGAACTAACCCTGCGTCCTAAGTAAGCAAAGGCGACTGTCGAAGAATACGCAATTGCGATCGTTTACCTGAATAGCTAATGAGTAATGACGTACGACTTGATTCATGGCGTAAATATAACAGAACCTTACGCCTTGTTTTCCCGAAGGGTTGGACAGCCATATTTGTACACCCAAAAAATATACCATATTCATATAAAGCCTCGCCCCCGCAGGCACGTTTTTATTTGTCGATAATAACGCTTAGCGTTATTGCGATAATGCGTCCCGCCGATTCCTTGCACACAGCTGCGTTTTTATCGTCCGATATTTCTAACGTCTGCTTACACTACAGGCCCCCGCGCCCCCGGTCGCACTAACGTTATCAACGCAGGTATGTGTAAGATCGCATGCGTCCTAATACAAAATGTTCTAAGAACACATAATAATATCGGAATATCGCAGGACGGAGGAACGCAAGCGTCCTACTTCTTTTGCGTCGTTATTATTGTAGCAGTATGTAACTTCGTGGACGTCCTAATACAAAATGTCCTATCGCAATAACGCTTGCGTTGTGCCTGTGGGGGAGCGGCTTTAAAATGCGCGATGATCGCTTTTGGTTAGGATGCGGCCTTAGTGATTATAATGTCTACACATTTTTCAGGTATCCCGGAGATGGGTGTGGCACCGTTCGATCCACATTTTGCGCGGGAGATCAAACAGACGCGCGCTATTAATGGTATCGGATACACGCTCAGACTAACCAGCGTGTACGAAAGAGGATGGTCACAGTCCACCGTCACTAAATACAAGTTAGTTTTTACCATAATTTAAATACTCAGTACCTTTCCTACGGAAATTATGTATAATATAATTAGTTGTCATCGTCGTCGAGTAATCTCGATGATAGGTTTATAAAAAGCGTCACGTGGATAAACTTGAAACTATGGAATGGCTACAGAGTTGCTGTAACCAATATATTACTTTCCTCAAGTATATTACAAAGTACTATGTACTTTCCTCTATGTATGGCTGTATCGTTACGTTCAATTTAGTTATTCCACGTATAATAACTTTTTACAGAACCGACTGGGACAACCAGCGCATAGTTTACTCACAGTACTTCCCCGAAAAATGGCTCAACGGTGACTACGAGTTCAAGGTAATATTCAAGCTCAGTCAAACTAAGTAGATCTGATCCACGTTTCATATTGCTCCCGGGGCGCAATACACAAGGGCCTCTAGAATCTAATTAGTCTACTTAGGACGAAATAATTGGCGGATGCAATTCGCCCAAATTGAATTGACCTTCCATAAGATACCTTTTTTTTTTGAGGATGGGAAATCATCAAATGACTTCTCCCGCTCTGGGCGGAGCGAGAGGGCGTGTCAGACTTTTACTGACTGACACCCACCCGTGTTCCTTCCGTTGCCCGTGTGCCGGGGCCGCGATATCCCTTTCGGACAAACCCGCAACCCCAGCAGGCATTGGTCCTTACGGACCCCGTCAGTTGGTGCTGACATCTCTTTGAGGCGCGCGTGGAACACAACGCGCCGTCGACCCGGGCTTCCATAAGATAACTAAGTACATCAATGTGCTATTATCACAACTTCTCACGGCACCCACTCTTGTAGATTCTCATCACAGAAAAATCATTCCTCTAAATCGGTGGGTGTGGCTCCAGCTCTTTATTTCGTTTTGAACTAGAATAAAATTAATCTGTTTTCATTCATGCTTGTATAACTACTAACACCAACACTCTTTTATTTTCCAGGGCGATGCGTTCGGCCTAGGCGTCCTCCGCTCCGGTACCTGGAACCTAACATTACGAGACTACTCGCAGACGACGCGCATCAAACGCAACGGTACAGGAGTAGATGTCCACGTTGAAGTCGATCACATCGGGGACATGGAAATCCATGTGGGCAACCTGGTCAGGGGCAACGGAATACTCGGTACTTATATGCGTAAGATTCTTTTAGACACGACTGTGTCTCTTTGGGGTAGGTAGTGGGTAGATTTGCACCTTGCATGATTGTAGTTTGCACCGTAGAATTAGTTGTCTATGGAGGAATCCATAAACTGCTGTATTTTGCACAAATCTGCATTTATATTGCTAAGTTTTATCTTGTTTGTAGCATGGAACAGCGGAGAAACCCTCTTTTAATATTCGTGTTAAAATTCTGAAAAAGAATGGGTTGAATTGAATGTGGTTACTGTTCGAGTACGCTCAAATAGAAAACAAGGATCAGGGGCCGATTCTACTAAAAACATTGTTCTGAAATTGCAATTGTACCTCAGCTTAATCAGGGCTTTCAAGCGTTTTCTTATTCTACTAATGAACAACGATCCCGCTGCGGTAACGATGTAGTTGACGCCAACGATCGACCGAAACATTCTAAGATCCATTCTGCTAACCCAATCGAACATGAACGATGTTTTAGGAGACACTAGTCTTACTCCTGAAAGGATTCAAAAGGACTTGATTTTCTTTCCGATTCGAACTCGTTTCTGATCTGAACTTGCTGGGTTTATGTTTTCAGAACGCATGCTGGATCGTCTCATCAATGCGACATGGAAGCCCGGTTTCGCTGTGATCAGGCCGCTCATCAACGACCTGGTTAGCACAGGCTTCACAGATATCTGGAGCCACTCCTTCAAGGACTTCCCCATTGACAACTTTATTAGAGACTGATCGAGATGTCTTGGATACTATTTTTAAGTGTTGAATTTTTTAAGTGCCAGTTTGTAAATATGAACTTTGTTTTAAGATAATCATCACCTTATATTAAGGGTTATTTTAGTCATATTCACTCATCATAACTTTCGACATTCATTGTTTTTTTACACAGATACAAAAAAAATAAACTAGTCATCAATGTTCAACTTATGTATTTAATTATGTCTCTGGGTTCAAGTAAATGCGAAAGAAAAGACAGAAATATATTACATATCTCAATATTATATTTATTAAAAAATATAACCTAACTATATATATGACTTTATATTTAAATTCAATCAACAAATAACTCGCACGTTCGTCGAAACTGGAATAATCAACCTCAGTCTTTCAACACAAATGAATACAAATCAAACAGGCTTCACACCAATAACAAATGGCGCAAACAAGCGTATCGTTACTTCCGAGCGTCCCTGCGCTCCTTCCGCGTCCCTCCCGCGCTCACACACACTATAAATACATATTTATAACATTGCACCTTCAATTTGTTACATTAAAAAACCAGATAAAGTATTACACAAAAACATGCCGTCGAAAAGTGTCAGTTTCATATAACAGCACTAGTTTGCATCTACGAGCAAACTGAAACTTGTCTGATTACAACCCGTTCATTGACAATGTTCACACTAGGCTACCTCGCAGATTTATACAAAAAATAAGTACATCTACAGACAGAAACTAAGAAAGAATACTACCAATAATATCTGAATCCCGCATGACTCGTGTGAAGACAACATTGTGGACAGCGGGCCTTCGCGTGTCGCCCCTCAATGTAAAGTTCAATTAACTTTAATATTGTCTGTATTGAAATACTACATTAGGACCCTGTGGACCGTCGAGCTGACGTTATTATGTACGGACTAAAATCGTTGTAACAGTTGCGCCCCACGTCGATAGTCTCACACATTAACTTAGACAAACAATACCAACATTTTAACTTGAGATCCTCATCAAACTACCGACGCGGAGTGGAAACAATAAATGAGTATATTCCAATGTATTTAACTACAAAAATACTGACAGCTATTGTATGAGCGAAACATTATGAGGTTATCTTAACAAATTAGCAGATTGATAAAGATAGCAGTCTATTAGAGTACGTAAATATAAAGGGTCTGTTTTACGGGGGTCATTTAAATGGTGTTGAACATATACCTTTTTGACATACCACTTGGTAGGTTTAGTGATGTAAACTAATTATGTCGTTAAACGGACGCTAGATAAATAACACTCGTAGACTGCCTGAATTTTATAAATAACATCAAATAACATTTTAAATTTACTGATTTCAGACATGCGCGACTACAATAAATAATTCCAATAGGTTACAAAGCTCCGGAAGAAAGTAATAGTCAAACCTGAGCTGGCATTACACAATGTAATGCGTGTTTATTACAATGGCTTCGTATGATTTTACTAAATCATTCGTCTAAGAACAAAACATCGTTCGATGTTAACAATGGAAGTAGCATAGAACCTTAACTAAATTACGAGAATTTTTTGTTTATAATTTGTACTTGTTTTTCTCGTACTTTTGGCCCCAGAATTTGTGTCGTAAACAATTTAATTTAAAATTAAAACGCCACCTCTAGCAAGAGGCGACGCCATGCCGAACAAAATATTTGTATAGGAGACTACTTAGCAACCTACATATTGATTGCATGTGTTCCTCAAAAATCGACACTCAGGTACCCATGTTCAGCGACTATCAATCGATAGTTTACTGCGTAGTATCAAAATGATATATCAACAAACTTGATAATAATAAATTACTATCGAGTTCAACGATGTTTAAGGAACATGTTATGAGGTAACTAAAGTATCTTGCAGTTATCAAATTTCACTTTAGAATAAGGTACTTCACGAGCGCCGCTAAAGCAAATTCTGTTTCAATGGTATGATTTCAAAAAGGTATTCAACAGAGTTTGCTTTGTACGGAAACAATATTTAAAACGAAAAAATGTAATCCTATCAAACCGAAATAAAACTTAATGATAACGATCTTGAAACGAAAAATGTTAAAAATTCATTTGTAGTTAGATTTAATTTCATTAAAAACGATTTAGCACAACAGAGCTGGCGTACTGTACAGATGTGGGGAATTAAAATCATATCGCGGAACATAAGCTAACCCATAACAAATAATTTTATAAATAAACATATTAGTGATTTAATACTATTACCGGGTAGTCTGGCGGGACGTAGTCGCATGTTCACACTTGGAGCGAGTTCCGCGCCCTTGTGGATGAACATCTCTGACGTGAATAGTTTGCGGACATCGACGTGCAGTTATTGCTGTTGATCGAGTAACGTGATAATTGAAATCCACGTTCTCAGTCTAATCTCGTGAATGCATCGAAATCTAAATATGTACAAATGCCTGGAAGACGCGGGATCTTGTGTTTGTTGTTACAAGGGCACGGAATGTAACTAATGTAATATAAGAACTAAATGTTAAAATAATGATGTCGCCCTCGTTCGTACTACGTGCACTAGTATTACAACCAGGTTCCGCCTGCCTGTGTCCGACACTCCGCGCCTCCCTCACTCAAGCCGCTCACACACTTCTTCAAATTAACTCTAACATTAAAATTATTTTGATATGCACTTATTAATAGTTTTTTTTTTTTTACAATGACATTTGTGCTGTACACTATTCAAAATAGGCAGAGCGGAGGCGTGCCAACGAGTTCGAGTAATGTACTTACATTACGGTAAGACGGCTGTCGCGGCATCGCACTTTGTACTTAAACATTCAAAATTATTTATTGAAATCATAATGTTGACGTTCGCCGCGCGCCCGCCCTGCCTCCACTATTTACAATGACAACTAAACGAACCCATAATAAAACTTAAATGACAAACTCAGGTAGTAACTAAATATTTGGCAAATCAGTTATATTGATAACGGAACAATGTGCAATACGCTAACGACAGGCCTAACGTGAACGTATGACGTATGGAACACTAGAGCTAGCTTTACAAGTAAAATCGAAGGCCGCTAAGATATCACCGTTCATTAGTGTGTAATATGTACACGGCGCGCCCGCCCGCGCCCCTCTGATTTGAGCGACACTATGTACACGAGCGCGCAGCGGGCGAGCACTGCAGCACGCGAGCACACGAGCACGAGAGCTCTGCGAGCACTGCGAGCGCTGCGAGCACTCCAAGCGCTCGAGCGCCGCTCCACACTCTGCGACACGACACAACCTATACTAAGTGCTCGCAACAACGTGTGTGCACGGACGCATACTGCAAATTCTAGTTTCTTTCTCCTACGTACATGTGAAAAACAAACTATAGAGATCGCATAAAAACCTGGCATGTGTAATATTTACAAAGTTATATAAAGTCTTAAGGCATTGCATCTGTAGTATGCGCCCCCATCAGACACCGAGCACGTGTTCTCGGACAGTGGCAGACAAGCAGTGCTCGACGGCACTCAACGCTACATGCCAGTAACACAAACAAATCAATTAGATAACCTTCAAGGAACATTTTCATTATAAGCGTTCAGTTTATTAAACTGTAATGTGGGACTATAGTCGGCGGTAATAGATGAAGAAATGAAATTAGCACCATGTTTTTCAGATTGGGTTGTTTGAGGTCGTCTGTTGTTGTCAACGGTATTTAGTAAACTGATGAATTATAAACCTGGCGATAATTGAGAATGTTGCACAACAAATAATGATTCTGCAAATGTAAGTTTGGATTATTCCACTTTAGGTCTTCCTCTATAACTTGTACAACATTCCCAGTTAAATCCGGAACCTCAGTGATCTGCTATAAACTATCGCATCATAACAGCATGCGCCGGCTACAGTCCCACAGAACGGAGCATTAGTTAAGTATTCGACATCTACGTCACAAATAATCCAACTAAATAATTTACGTTGAAATCAATTCATAAAACTAACTAAGAGCGCGATGTTCAATGTTCATTACCACACATTATTGCTTTTACAGAACACTCTCATATTTTACTTGACTTTCGTAAATGGGGAGTCAGTTTATTTATATTGCATATAGTTCGCACACAGGCTGCGGCCAACACCAGGCTGATCCAATACAAATTAATTCCGCAGAACTTAAGAACACAGCCTGTGTGGGCGAACTACTCATTACCTACTTACAAGTTCTTTTGGAACCAATTTCTTGCCCCAAAGTGTCTATAAACGCGCCCAACTTCTCGTCAGACAAATGCTTCACGATCACATGGACGCTGCCTTTGAGCGCGTTCGTTTATTTCAAAGCGAATAAGTAAATAGTGATTTCCTAGTCTAGTCAAAAGCAATGTTCGGATAAACAAGAACAAGCTCAACATGATGACAGTGTTATACCCGTAAATAAAATGGCATCATTATCATATGCGACGTAACGAAATAAACTTTAAAAATATTCATCAAAAACACTAGTTTAGTAAATGGCGTCAGGTATTGCTTCTGAACGTATTCTGCTGCACCTAAAATAAAAGCTAATGTTCAACTCAATGTTGCCCGCAACACAATCATGAGCACAACGTATGTAAACCGTGAGAGTGTTCTGTAAACAAGACTACAGTCGTCCCGACCTCGCGTCAAATGTTCAAGGCTCGGGAGCGGGTCGCACCCGTCCCAACACCTGGAGCTGTGGTCACAACGCGCGCACAGAGCTCATTTGAAACCCTAAACATTTGCAGTGACGTTGAGCCTCGCGCAGCCTGCGGCTCGTGCGGCTCGTGCGGCTCGTGAGGCTCGCGCGGCTCGTGCGGCTCGTGCGGCTCGTGCGGCTCGTGCGGCCCCGGCGTGTGGGCGCCAGCGGGCTCGCGCGCGGCACGCGGCACGCATGCGCGCGCCACTAGAACTCGAAGTCGAACAGCTCCGCCAGCCCCTCGTCGTGGTCGAGACAGAACCCGTAGTCCGTGGCCGACATGGGCGGCTCCAGCGCCAGGAACGGCTCCAACTCCAGCGGTTCTGAAATGCCACGGAACAACAACCATGTCAGTATAGTGTCATAGTTCTCACTACACGGGTTAGTGTTCTCATAATATCGCAATTGCACACTGAAAAGATTAAACACATGATTAAATATTGTATAAATTGGCAATGATCAAAATTACTGTAAAATTCCACGATGAATGACGAAAAATTTTAATAATATCAGCAAGGATAGGCGCGCACACAAGCTCCATCCACCGACTACAACATCAGTCAGATAAAATGTATAAACCCGACCAGACGGTGAATGACATGAGCGCGCCTAGGAAATACATTACAGTCGCCGGCACGTAACTTGGCAAGATTTTGGCGAATTGGAAGTAAGTTTACGCGTGTATACACTTAATTTAACAAAAAAAAAAACACTTTTATTGCATGTCATTGCCATAATTTATTCTGAACATGTCTGTTAAGAAAAACAAGCGAAAACGAATTGTGCGCATCTATGATTCTTGCCAAGTTACGTGCCAGCGACTATACATACTACTAACATATGAATATCACAAGTGCCCACCTCAACATCAATGAAATGAACATTTTGCAAATGAATTATTTCATAGATTATTTACAAAATTAGTTTCAAACACGCCCCCACCCCGACATCACCTGCAAAATCTGTACAAACAGTCAGACGGACAATAAGAGCAAGCGTTATTGGATTTTGACAGGCGAAGCAGAGGCGAAGGAAAAAATGTGCAATACTTGTTGCAACGCGCACGCATCCTGAACGCCTGAAGCCCATGAAACATGATCATTAAGCTGGACTCACACTTGAGCGAATTGTAAACGGTTCGTGCAATTTTCGTAGCTGTTGTATGAAACTATACAACTGCTATAAAAACTATACGGTCTGTCTTGCATCCCGCATCCCGTGTGGGATTGACCACGTGAGTCCAGCCTAAGACCTCACGAGATTCGCCTCAGACTGCTTGTGAATGAAATATGAAATTCCGTTAGCCTAATAAAGCGAGCGCGTTGCATGAATATTGCATGTAAGTAAAAGTTTTCAAACGAAAATAGTCAGGAGATTGTCTATTTTTGCTTGTCAATTTAAAATTGAGCTACCCATTTTGAACAATAATATAAAACAACAATAAAGTTTTAAATTTTACTGTAGCATTGTTTTTCATTCAAAATGAGCATGTTAGGTCTTCGAAAAATGTCGTTTAAATTGTTTTGCGACTGATAAAGTTAAATGAAAGCATACCAACATTCTTGTGAAGGGTGGTGAAAGGTGTGTGAATGAATGAAACGACGTTTTCCGAAGTTTAGAACACAGTGCAAACATAGTTAGACATGAGAGCGTTGTTACATTGGCGATGGTTGTCTGTGGAGTTAGTAGATGAGTTGGCTGTTAGTGGCGAGCGTCCGTGAGCTGAATCCCATGGTGCTACATGCGCACTGGAGCCGCACGGGATACAGCTCGCGGCCGCCCCCCGGCTCCCGAAACACCGCGACCGACGCCCGCCGCACCGATCATGAACCGCTGTAAGCTCGCCGCTGGGGATGCCCACATCGACATCGACGATAACAATACTGTTACAGTGGGTTATCGCGAGAGTAAACTTTTTGTGTAAAATGCCAAATCCCTTGGGGATTATTGACGTCAAGAGTCATTTAATTAATGAAACTTTCAATATTTTTTTACCACTATTTTTGTATTTCTTCATGAAAATGTGTGCCAACGTTTAGCAGATTGCCCGTGACGCGATGTGAGCATGCACCAAATTAACATATTTACAATAAACAACTTTAAAAACATCGTATTTGTGCTTTTATTATACAAACACTTTATATGTTTCGGAAATCTGTAGGAATGTTAAAAGAAGTTACAGCAAATTATTTACTCAATACAAAAATTAGTTTAATCCACATCCGAAACACAACATTATTTATATGAATTTAATAATTAGTGATGGTGACACTGCCACAGAAATGACGATAAATTGAGCATTTAACGCATTTTGAAAGTCAAATCATTTGATACAACATTTCTGTTACAGTGTTAATATTAATGACTCTGTTGAACTCCAGCTAACTTAAGCAAATCTTTTGCTACCTTGTACTAATACACAGAAATAGATGGAAAAACTTTGGCGTTGCTGTACAAGTTTCGTGTAAAACTTCAGCCTGTTTAGATGAGTTGATACATCCATACCTCTCATCAAACATTCATACATCATGTCAATTTCATAGCCCTAATTTTCATCCGCCTCTTTCTTTTTTCTATCTGCACGTAAAGGATGGCAGGTCCAATATGGCACAGAAAAACTCAAACAAGAGCAGACTGGAAAGACACGCCGACGCCCAGTAACTATTAGATACAAGCTCAATTACTGAGATTGTCAAATAACTAATTTTGTTCTCAAAAATTAAATAACGTAAAAATTCTATAATTTAAGATTAGATTGAAAAATTGTGTTGGCAATAAAGTCTAACATTTAATCTAGTCAGCGTTCGACAGAGTCTGTTTTAAAACAAATAAAAAACCACATACACAATTTGAGAGACAGGAACATGGAACACAATTCCTGTCTCCCGCTGACGTAGTAGAAACAGGTAACGTAGTTAGTGAAGCTTTCATGATGATGACGTGAGCACCGTGATGGACAAGCATGCATGTCGGTGGTATGTTACATGACACAAATTCGTACATGGATGAAAATATTCGGAAACACAAATAACTATTGCACTTTTCAATAGATTGGAATGTCAAAACCATAAATGTGGACATGTAAGAGGAGTGAAAAGGTTTCGTTACTTGGAAGTCTTATCTGTTAAGTCTATGTCTAGCTAGACATAGGCTGAATCAATAGACTGAAGAAAATTTAAGTTATTACTAGAAATCTAGTAATTTGCACACGATTTTTTTGAAATTCCTGAAATAACATTAGTGCATCGTGTTTCCGTACACAGTGAATCAGTTAAGGCCGACACACACAAACGCATTGCGACGTCCCATCGCAAAAACATACGACCTCACCCCAAGAGTTTCTTATGGAATTGTCCAGTTTTTGCGTTGCGATGTGTGTCGGCACATAAATTAACAACCAACCTAGTGAATCCCGCTGCCGTATGACTTATATCTAATGTGGTGAGTCCTCGCGCCGCGCCGCACGGCCGCGTAGCTAGAACTCTGACTGTGATGTGACAGCGACACACAGTTCACAGCCAAAGTGCTAGCCACGAGACGTGCGCTCTCCCTCCTGAGCCCGCTTGCCTATAGCGTGACTTAGCATACCCATGACTTTGTGAAATATAAGTAAAGGTTAGACTCTCATTAAACATGGTTATTATTGCTTTATTTTTTAAATTGATACCTTAATATTGAAATGCCAAAAACTAACTCACAGTTACTAGTTTACTGTAAAATCTCCTGACAACTTATTTATTGGTTATTATTATTTTCTGGAACCAATCCCAACAGCTTATATGAAAATTTACAGCTCAATGATCTTCATCAGAGACTGGAAATCAGGGCCTAGTCTCTGATCAAAGGTCAGTTGTTGTCAATTCTTATGTTGGTTGTTGTAATCGGTTCACCAAAATAAACTGAATATAAGTTACCATAAGAGACAACACATTAAATTGAACATTATCAAGTATCAGTTATTGTTACCATTGATAATTATTTAGCAATATAATAATGCAAAAAAATTACAAATTGATGATCACTCCAAAGCAAGTTAAGGTATCAATCTATCATGTAAAAATACTGAAAAATTATGATATTATATGCCCGGTTCCTGTGTATAAAAACGCAACCTGTACAATCAACAGAAACATTCATTGATGCCATATTAATCATTTAAAAGGCTTCACAAAAATCGCAGATCTTTGATAATACAAAAATATTGAGTAACACAATCCGAAAGTAAGACAGGAACCGAGCAAACCTTTTGACCCCATAATACAAAATAGAAGAAAAACCAGACTGCCAAGGACGCTACGATCTCCGTCCTTCAATCGTGACCGTAGCACACTGGGAACGGTTTGAATTGTCTTCTATTTGTGAGTATGGCGATCAAATAAGTTACTTTTAGACCTTTTATTGCATATCATGTATTAATAATCGTATGGCGAGTGTGTGAGTGTGAGCGACATGTGGTACCTGACTCCTGGTCCTCGGTCTGCAGCTGGAAGCGCCCGCCGCCCATGATGGGCGCGAAGTCGTCGCTGTCCGCTATCAACGCGTTGCGCAGCCGGCCTCGCGCGCCTCCGCCTGCGGAACATGCATTTGTATTGGTTGAAGATATAAGCTTGAAAGAGTTTTTAAAAGTAAAAAAAAAACACTCATTCAATGAATTCAAGACTCAGACTCAAAATTTTATCACAAATAACACACTTCCTTAAAACTATCATTATCATATTATCACATATATCATCTTAAACATCGGATGGGTGTAACATGCAGTGACAAACTTCACATTTTATTAGCTAAGAAACATTGTTCTCATGTTAGTGACTGTCTATTTACTGACTTCTTTGAAAATAAATATCTTTAAACCTAGAACATAAGCATGGTATTTAAGTACAGGGGATGGTCAGAAGGCATGAATAACCCTACTATGCACACTCAGTACCGCGAAGTACGTGGTGAAGCCTCCCAATAATATAGTCCTCTTCACCATATCCAGCGACAGCGACCCAGACTAATTTTATTGCCTTTCGTGAACTCTCTGATGACTAGCAAAACGAAATTTCGTCTTGAAAACCTGGTCACACTGTGTACAGTAGAGCTGATCAGCATCGTTGTAAGTGAAGGCTTTGGGCGACTTTTGCGTGTCATCCAACTTGTCATTTTTGCATCCCAGACAGAGACCATCACAAAACTGGCAGTAAGTTTATGATACAACAACCAACTTGATCGCCCACCGGGCTGACAACAAGTACTACCTATTCCACTTATACCGAAAGCGTTTGTTGATAAAAACTATAGCTAACAGGGCTGAAACTCGCTAGAAATATATTAATTTCTCATGATACTGACTGTCAGGAGTGTGGAGCACTTCGTGGTGGCTGGTGTGGGACATGTGCGGCGTGTGGGGCGTGTGGGGCGTGTGCGGCGTGAGGCCGGCCTGGCCCGCGAGACCGGCCTGGCCCGCCAGCCCCGCCAGCCCGGCCTGCAGCGGCAGCGTGGGGTCGGTGACGCACGGCGCGCACACCGCCATTGACGACGACGACGAACACGAGCTCATAGGCTCGCGTTTTATTGGCGTCCTGCACAAAAAACATATACATTAGAGTAACAAAGTATTTTTTACCCAATTGGATAAATGCACCTATCCTAATGTTATCGATATTAATCTTTATCTAATGTAATGGCACAAGTGTAGAAACTCACGTGAAGTCAGCGGCGATGGAGGTGGAGGGCTTTGACTGCAGCAGCGCTATGAGCGGCGCCAACAGAGCCTTGTTGTCTTCCAGCAGCGGGTCGGCTGGCAACGGGCCGGTCGCTACAACAACAACAAACATTAGCCGGTAATGACAACAAGTTAAGCTCTACGATGAACCTGGGCCCTATGGAATACAACATATTTCTCAAAAAATTACATAATTGTATATTATTTTCAGGATAGGTTTTTAATAAAGCAAAAACGAGCCTAACAGTAGTCGCTTACGATGTGTAACATCTGACATTTTGGCTGACAGTACCAACCTCTCGGAAAATGGGTTGGTATCATCTGACGACTAACTCTAGAACCCCACGCGCTCATTGGTCAAATTGAATAGCGCGCGCTTCCCCAGCTTCCTGTTACACACTTCCGTCTCTTTTCACGAAATCACTCCCACAGACTGCATTAAAGCGAGAGGATAGATGTCACACATCAAAAAGGGTTACAACAACGATTTCAGATTGTCTCCTGTCGGTTTTATTGAATAAGCTGCACATGCTGCCCTAGTTGCACATTCAAGGAATAAAACATGGAATTGGCGAACACAGTTCTCGAGTGACGCAGCGTGCGTAGGCCCCGCAAAGCGGGTCGACAACCTGTTGAAAGTCTAGGAAATCCGCTGGACGCAAGAAGCAGAGGACCGGTAGTTGTGACGTTGCTTTGGGAGTATGAGACCAGCACATCCTTCGGCTGAGTGATGATGGCTAACACAGAATAAAGAGTGTGGTCTCTGGAGATTTGGTTACTCAATTCAGATAACTATGATCACAAAATGCTACAGTATAGTAATTACACAAGCAGGTATCTTCCCCTATTTAGCGATAGATGAGAGAAGTATTTCATTAAAATACTTTCTTATTTTAATCCCTGATGCAGTACTTATGAAGACATCCTGTGCAATTGCATGTAATATCTATTTTCCGATTCTCTAAATATTTGAATTGAACTTACACGAACCAGGTGAAGGAGGACGTTCTTTTGGACAGAGGTAGACTTCGATTTCTCCCGACATAGACTTCAAATGTATCATGAAACCTTTCTCGTCAGGATGGGGTACCTGCAAAGATGGTAAACAATATCATATGCATTTAGTATTACTGCAATTTAGAACGAATTAAAAAAAAAGTTACAGTATAAACGAAGTGAGGCAACTTAGAGGTTCTGTATTTTTTAAATCAGGCGTTGTTTTTTGTAGTTTTTCGGCTCGTCAAGTGTGAACTTCGACGACAGCTAGAAAAAAGGCGAGGGGCGTAAGAAAGATATAAGTATGCAAGTATGAACTAACGCTGAGCCGCGTGTCGGGCGGCGCCTTGATGGGTATGACGGTCTGGTTGCGGAAGTCCCGGATGGAGCGCAGGTCGGCGTACGTGATGTAGGCGCGCGCACCGTGATCGGCCGACAGCGCGCTGAGCGCGTGCTCGGCCACGCCCACGGCGCGGCACACGCGCGCCTCGCGCGCCGCCAGCCCGCGCACCTCGCGCCGCAGCCGCCGCGCGCGCGCCGCGTCGCCGCCGCACGCGCCGCCCGCCGAGCCCACGCCTGCGCCACAACATGCCTGTACTGCGGCCGTACTCACCGCACACGACGAGCTGATGGTCCACCTCCGCACCGTGAACCATCAGCCGCGCTACCGGCCTTGCTGAGACATTTTTTTCCACCACAACGTGTGTTATTAACTTATTATCATAAGAAGACGTCAGTAATGATCAGTCCGTAGTAATACCATGTCAATGAAGACATGATCGCGACCCACGCGATATAATCCGAGTCGTCTTCAGGTGCAATAGCACTAGTCCTGAGAATGGAACTCAGGTTCTTCAAACTTTAACTTCCATTATCCGTTTTAGCACCAAAAATGCAAGCAACATACTTGTTGCGTGCGACAATCTCTGTGCCCCAATCACAGCTCAACATTTTCTGATATTGATAACAGTTTACCTTCGAATCTGTTGAATTATAACTACCGAGTTCCCACGACGCATAACAAAACCTTTAAATTGATTTTAAAATAAATAGTTCCAAACACATTTTCCTGCTGGGGACGACCAACAGGTGGCAGAATAACCAAACAAGTTTAAAATCTTATTGTCAGACGGGCAGCGCCAACTCCAGCTCTGAAAACATCCTGTGGTCACTAATCCGACTGTCACAAGTATGACCTCCCCTTTTTGACAGTTGATAAACAGTAACAAACTGCTTTATAACAACCAGCGGGAGATTCGAACTGCCTGTTGTTTTACGCAAATTATTTTGACCAGATTGTTTCAGCATTGTATTGTCTTGCAGCACATAAGTCCAAAGCATGTTTCGCCGATGTTTTAGCCCTTTATTACAGAACACTCCAAGCACCATGATAAAATTTTATATGTCGCCCGTCCGTTGAATCTTGTCCATACGACTTCTTCAGGATTATTTTCAGGCTCCCAAAAATATGTTTAATTGAAGATAATGTCAAACTGACTTTGATGACGGTTTAATTTGAAACAGAAGAAATATTGTCGCCTAGTTCCAGGGTATGAAATATAGATCAGAAATTGAATGCGTTTAATTTCCGCGAAAATTTTATGGACTCTTCAAAACCTCATAACGTAAAAAAATGCTCAAACCAAAGGGTTAAAATAAAATCAATCTCTAACTAAAATACACATAACAACGAATGTAGCCTTTATTATTTCCTGAAAGCTCACACTCACCATATTTCCATTGTATATTATTTTTGGATCTCTTCTCTAATATTCCTATACCCTCTAGTACGTTTGTGATGTCGTAGATACGACGTTTTTGGACCGATAAGTGTTCTGCCGCTATGTTCAAGTCTAGGACGCCATTGGGCGAGGACTTCAGCAACGCAACGAACTTTTTTGTGAGTAAACCTAATGATGTGTCAAACCTGAAACAAACAATAAGATATTTAGGAAAAATTTACGTGCTCAAGTAATAAACTAGTTTTTCTTTATTTTCCAGTAACTTGGAGGCGATTCTTTCGATTAGCTTCGTTTCTACGCACTCAAGGATGTATCCCTAAAGCGGGCTGGAGTGAGCCGTTGTTCGACACCTTGAACTTATTGCTTGGAAAAATTAATTGATATGAATGACCACACTGTTCACAGCGTACCGTGGATTGGCTTTTACAGGATTTGTTGTTTGCTGTTTCACTATGTTTGCAAATATTTCGAGACATTTCACCTCAGATAGAAGTATGCTGAGAGCGAATTTAATTGCTGCACTCAATTTTGACTCGTACATGAAGTTAATTTGCTCGACCTTCCATCTTCAGAATCAACACGCATCCGGCCACGCCTATACGTTCTGTAGCCACGACTAGCTTGCGATGTCGGCACGATTTTCACGACAACTTGGAACTCTTCCATAAATCCACAGAAGTCTTTATTCGTGTCTAGCCGCTATTTAACTACAGAAAAACTACTCTCTAAAATGGAAATTTACCTCTCACTGAGACAAGTACCTGGAACGTTCGGTGTACTTTTTCATGGAACTGGACGGTCGACTGTAGGGCGTGAGAACCTTCACGCGTTTCTGTTTGGGCGTTTTGAAGTCGGCTTTCATGGGCACCACGTGACCCTGGCTGCCGGAACTGCTCTCACTCAGGTTCAGTCTTCTTTTCACCGCCTGGGAACAATGCAAAATCACGATAATGTTAGAGGTATGTAATTATATTTTAAGCGTATCATAGTCAGTCAATGATGTCGCCACTGTTAGGCCTCAAGCCTCCTCTGTTTGAGAGGGAGTGGGCAGTATATGCAGTACCTAATCCAACAAGCGGGCCCAGCGTGGATTGCTAGATATCACATTGGACATGCCCACGATGACGACTGCCACTGCTACATAACGGTGAAGAAAACCAGGCTTACGCCATACGCTCAAATCAAAACAAAACACGAAGTACGATACGGCTCACGTCGTGCCGGTAGATAGGGGTAGGGATGCAACATTTACACGTCAACATCACCTGCACAAGTACATAAACCTGTCAAGTTGTTAGCATTAATACAACGTAGAAGAGAGATGGAAGCAGGGCGCAACCGGTGCAAGTGTTAATTTCTGTGACTGCTTGCCAGCGGGTATTAATGTGTCTTTTTTTTAAGGTCTGTTGATACAGAGCTTGCATCGGCTAACCCGGAAGTCTTTAAACAGACTTCGGATATAAACGGTACACAAGCGGAGCACAGACACAGCAAATGTCGAAATGTGGTGCTGTTGCGCAAACGATGGAGCACTAACATCATGTCTGTCTTGCGCCATGCGTGCCCAAATATATGCACGTAACAAGAACTTATCAGCTGCTTTTTCAGGATTTTGCTTTATGCATGTTTCACTTCATCTTAGCGTGTCGATTTCAATTTAAATTGTGTATAGATACACAAATAGTTATTGTGTGTATCATCGCCACAAATGAAGGGAAATGGAAACGTTTGTATCGTCGAAGATGGTGAAGTCTGAATAACTCGGAAGTATTTGGAGCAGATGTCAGATAACCACGCACTGCTTAAGACATGTACGAATACCAGGTCTATCATCTATCAAACGGAACAAAACGTTATTGAAATCGAAACCTGATTGTAAGCGTGGATGTAGGTTCTAGGTGTTTGCTCGACGCATCGTTCATGTGTTTAAGAGAACACGGCGAGGAATTTGAAAAATAGGTTTTTGAAGAAACTATTGCCTTCGTCTTACCTCAAGTCTGCCCCGGTAGAGTGCGATAGGGACAGCTGCAGCTCAGACCGATTACATCACAAAACTGTTGACGATATCGACGTTTCGTATTCCCCTTTTTTCTCCTCGAAAACTGAGCTGATACAATTATTTTGTACATTAAAAATTTAAGAAAGAGTATGACTAGGTATTTATCATTTTCTTTTATGATAAATACTTTTCGAATTTGTCTGGTAGTACTTTTACCTTAGCGGGAAAAATAGAGCATATTCCGTAGTTTTTGGAGGGTCATATTGTCTTTACTATAATTCGACTGTTGCTGAATAAAGGAAATGGCAGGGACGTGTCTACAGCAAACCTTGATTTAATGAGAAAAAAAAAATCTGGAAGAAAAAAAAGGGGAATACATTTGTACGGAGAACCGCAGGCCCTGTTCCCTCTTAAAACTCGTAATAAAATCAAGAAAATTTACTCGTATATTCATTATAATATACTTTTGGCATTTGCCGGGAACTTGACGTGCAAGACAGTCATGCAAATTGTATAAGGAATAAGGCATACATCTAACATGCACGTTTCTCTAATGCATTGCATATTTTATGGAAATTTCGCAGCTATCCGTCGCGAGCTTAAAATCTTTTTGACACCTAGTTTTTGGCGCAACCTCAAATGAAAACCGCAAATAAAAATGCGGTAGTTGGTTACATTAGAAATGCTTTGAGATTTATATTTGCACAAGTTTTTGCAATGCACAACGCAACACGTTTTTAATGCATTCCGCGACTTAAACTACCAACCAGCTTTTGAGCTCAGCTTCCCTATTTGTTCTTGTCATGCAATCTTGATGAGCAAAACTACAGAGTAGATGGATGTGTAAATAAATGTTTTATTTATAACATAACATCACGCTTGTATTCCCCGAAAGGCTAGGCAGAGGTGTACCTATAGTACACCCACATTTCGCCAGTTATGTTTGTTTAAGTCCCATGTAATAGGCGGCGAGCCGACCGCCATCAACCAGGCACAAATCCAGACTCCGGGCTGCTACTGAGCAATTCCGCATGGAATAACCCAATTACACTATGCCCGACTCGGGAATTGAACCCAGGACCTTATGCTCAGCATTAGCGCTTGCGACCACTAGACAACGCGGCAGTCAATGCAATGTTTTATTTATAATTATACTAAAGCTTTCAATAAATAACCCAAACTAGTAAACCGCCATTTAAGAAGCAGACAAGACGAATTGATGTAAGTTATATCTCAGATAATGTGAATTGGCGAACATTGTTTTATTAAAAACGAGCTGATCCAACAGACGTCCAAATTTCAATAATTCAAACAAAAAAGAACGTTCAGTTTTTCCCGAATTTGAAGATTTTCTGGGAAACTTTTCAAATTTTTCTTACCGGAAGAAACTGGGGGCCTACGCCCTAAGGGAAATCCGTAGTTTCGGCCGCTTCGTTGTCGGTTTACATACGGACATACTGTAAGTGAGACGTAGCACGAAACGCCCGTAACTACGGCGGAAACTACGGATTCCGCTTTTGGAGTAGGCCCCTGATTCGGACTATTACGAAGACCAGCAGTTCTGAAGTGATGCGCTTACCAACGAACAGTATTTCATTTATATTATACATATAGATTACTTTATTAAAAGTTGTACTTGAAAAGAACCTGTGACATAAAAGTTTAAAGTGCCATGATAGGTACTTTTTATCACTAACCTTTAAATTAGAACACGGAATTCATGGAATATTGCGGCCCGTTATCGATTAAAATACGAAGAAACAATTCAATGAACAATGTACTAACTTTTTCTTTGATGACGTTAACGAACAAGAAATGGACGAGATTTGATATCTATTTACATGATTGTAGATAGGCACATAATTACCAACAAGTTTACACCTGTTAATTAAACAAATAACGTATGCTCATCTACAGGCGTACAGCCTTTATCTAGTAATTAATGGAGTCTATATTTTATTGTTCAGTGTCATCGGGTTTACATCAAAGCATTAAGTTATGAGGTTAGGCCTACAATTCACATTGACCATTCTCCATTAACATAAACTCACCCCCATGACTTTCACTTGGCACATAAAAATCACTAAAAGCTTCAGTGTCACCTGATTTGAGGTTAAAAGTCACTCGTATGACAAAGATTTTTGTTGGAACATGCTCCCTACCCACTTTTAAGGTAAGTTCAGACTATCTAAATGCAAAAACTTATCCACTTATTTTCTCGCTGTTCACACTACAGGAAACAAAAGATATGACACTCAACAGTGCAATTATTGCAATGTAAACCGGGGTGTACACATCACTAGTTGCGATAAACGTAATTCACTCTTAACACAAAGTAAGTCATTGTTAATCTCTTCAATTGAGCATCATCTCACTCACTACAAGAACCAAACCACCTACTTCACACTCCTAACACTTCAACGGAACATTTAATGACAACTGTTCTCGTTTCTAAACTGTACGTTGACCCCGTGTTAATTAATAACGACAATGATAATTATCGGCAAATTACGACTAAGCGTCTTATGAATTTATTCACGAAAATAAAAAGAAAGAGCCACACCGAACTCGTCACTGGGAGCAGAGATGCACGAGGCATTTTCAATAAGCTCATGCAACAAATTCAATTTCGACAGGCAACGGGGCCAAAGCCCCTAAAAGGAAGTGTGTGGGGAGGGTACCCGGTAACAACAATACATGACATAAATTAGAATCAACACAAAAGCCGCCGAGCTCTCGGAAGGGACCTCTGGCGAAAGAATGACAATTTCTTATCTCGAAATATTTGTGTTATTATTAATAAAGAACTAGGCGCTATTGTTAATTTGCCAGATTTGTGGGTCCCGCGCGTATTTGTGCCACTGCGTAGCAAGTAAACCGGAGCAGATGTGACCCACTCGCTATCTAAGCAGACAAAACATCCCTTCTGTCAGCGCAAAACTGCTCACATCATCAATCCCTAAACGTGCACCGCGTAATAATAATTATGCAACCGGTAGGGACCGAATACATTACATTAACTTGATACGAGCAAAAAAAAACTTATTGTCCCGTTTGATAAATTAAATCAACCCAGATCATTATAAAAAGGGATCCCCTTATTCTTAGCGAAAGGTCAAAGTTCGCAGAAGACGTTAAGGACAATGACCGAAAATGTGCAATACTAGTGTGATGACAGGAAGTAAGTACCTGGCCACGGGACCTCCTAGTGCTGGAGCCACATGGCTCGGGAGTCGGGTGAACGCCACTTCACATGATATACTGCTAACATATGTGTCTCCCGTACACTTGCCGCCCGCTATTCTTGTGTTCGCTCCGCACGTAACGACCAAGTTGAAGGTTATACCTCCAGCCGACTTTCATGAAAAAATAGTTTATCATAAAGTCTGATTCGCATGCAATGCAACGTTACCGCCTTAAAAATAAATCATGCATGGCTCATAATTTTCTTTTAGTTCTCTTATAGGTAAATAAACCAATAATAGGCATCCGGTTCCCGGATCGTAATGTAATAGAACGTCTCCTAATGCTATCATCCTTTGTTACAACCATGGTATTCAAGAACGTAAAAAAGGGTACAGAAATAAAATTCAAGGGTGGTCTATGCACGACTGTTTACGCCTCCTTTCAGTGGAACGCAAAATACGAGGTGTATTTAAAACTTGAATCAATTAAATGCAAATGTGGACTACCTAGAAACCTTCAAATGAATCTTAACATTCAGCAGTGTCAATGTAGTACTGAAAATTTTGATTGGCGTTGAAAGACTTCCAAATGGACTATTATCATACATTAATTTTTTACGATAATAAGCATTTAAGGTTTATGAATTGCGATTGTAAAAGTTTGGCTATGCTTTAGAGGCATTGCTCAAATTTGGCGTGAAGCGACCGCCATTTTGTTTATTTCGTTTCCAATAATCGACACATTTAAGCAGTACACGCACTGCACAAGCCCCTAAATAGGAATGTTGTAATTTGTAAAGTGCGTTCAACATACTATTATTGATATTAATTTTAGATCTACGGAATAAAAGGCTAGGGAAACGTTCCCAATTAGCATTTGCAAAAAAAATGAGGAAATATCCATTCGTAATCTTTTTATGAACTAGTTGAGTAGGTACCGTTAGAAATCAAGCGTCAGTTTTATCGAGACGGTCTTATCAATAAAAATGAGGCACGAATCACGATATTAACGTAATTTTTCTTGAATGAAATGTGTGAACCTAACGCCTATCAAAATAATTAAATCGTATTTCTCGATACTACTCCTATTAATTGAAGTGAACTAGGACTAATCATTAATGAAACTGAGCAATTGTTACGACACTAGATTCAATATCAGTAAAAAAAACCGCGAAAATATACTAATTTCATAGCATTACTTTTACGATAAAACAAATAAAATAGTTAAATAAAAACAATTATTAATCAGTTTGAAAGATTAAAAAAGTAAACTTCGCTGATGCGAGTTGTTGAATGAGTGGGTCGGAGAAAATGTTTGTAAGTCAAAGCGTCCGTCCTGTGATTGGTCCGAACGGCCGAACCCCGGTCCCGTAGGGTCCCACCGACTAAACACTTTTCAGTGTACCCGCTACCGTTACACACTCGAAATTATGTCGTCTAGGATCCGCCATTTTGATTCGTCATAATGATTACGACTTGCGGAATTTTACGTTATGTTTTTGACCAGTTTTGACCGTTAATTTTTTCCGTATTCAGATTTTATGGAATTATTCTTTTGATTATTTTTTTTATGATCATGGTAACTGAAATAATTTTCAATGCATGAAAATGGCTTGCAATGTGGATTGATAATAAATTACATATTATGATAAAAAGTTACTGTAGAGCAGTATTATGTGGAGCATGTTATCTTGGTCATGATAATTTATTGTATTAATCAATAAGTCTTTAAATATTTTAAAATGGACCATAACTACCGCATGAGATAGGTTGGGGAAGAAACAAAACTGTTGATAAAATAATCCTAAGAAAGATGCAAAACTAAGCAAAGATTTCTTAAATTCATATTAAGTACCTAGGAAAGTATATTTTTTTTTAAGCCCCTGAGGCTTAAAAAAAAATATACCTACCATCAGTACATTGTTACGTTTATGTACACCCCATATATTGCAATTAATATTAAATTAAGTAGAAGGTGATCCTAACCATCCTCTTTGAACCTCCAGAATTCTATTTGCCCAGTCCAATGACCCCAGAGAGACCAATGACCTCATTATTATTATTTTAGAGCTCATCTCAGTTCAGTCCCACTTCTAAAAACATGCTTATTATTACAAACAAGCTGTGATAGATTATTAATGAAAATTATGTACCATTAACATTAGCTTATATGTGTTTAAATAAATATTAAGGAAAATGTGCAATAAATACATAAATCATTGCTTGGCCATAGCTGTATGGCGAATATTGCGCCAGTTCCTGTCTCTAATCAAATAATACACTCAATTTATTTTTGCCATTTGCCACTGAAACAGTTCCCTTATCGCAGCTCCAGTTAAATCTATTGCTTATTTTTTTCGAAAAGAGTAATATATTTAAGACCTTCATTAACCTAACCTTAAAGTCAAAACTCTTACATGCTTATTGTGAGTCATTTATCATCATTTAATAATCTGTCTTGTAATCTAATTGAAAATGTCCAAATGATTGCAAAATCTTATCAAGACATATGAACTTTAAAAGTGTTAGATATTTTTGCAACATGTCAACAGAATTCTTTGATAATATAAGTTCTGAAGACAATATCACTATCAACTTTCCTGCAGTAACTGACCATAAGATGTCAACAAGATATGCTACTAGTTTAGAATCCCAATGTAAATAGAAATGTTCTTACTTTTAGATCTAAACAAAAATATTAAAGTAAACCAAATGAGTTAGCTGAATAATTAGTGAGTAAATGTGTCAACAAAATAATGTATGTTTCCGAATAAAAGATTTTTCAACTCAATGACCAAACCTTTTCACTAATATTATTGTTACATAATGTAACTCAATTTAGTTATTGAAAAGAAAACTTGTAAATAATACTACATAGCCACAAATGTCTTTCAAATCACATACAGGAACTCCCAATGATATAATAGTCAGTCCAATGTACAATTTACATAAAAATGTCAATGATGATGACTTTTTGTAATTTGACTTGGAATATTTAAACCCAATAGATGGTACAGTGTAACTTTTCCTATGTGCTACTGGTAAAAAGTTATAAAATATTGATCCACAGTCAAAGAAATTAGAAACCTTACATATCAGTTCAATAGGAAAAAGAGTCAAATTGTTATCTACAATAAAAATAATAATTTTGATACTACAGACAAATAAAAGCTGATTGCCTCATTAATCAGGGCTAAACTGAATACTACAATATGTGATGTCAGCATTGCCACATAAACCGTAACTGTTACCATATCCTTCCCATTGCCACATCACATGCAAGCAGCATCATTAGCATGCAAGTAACAATCCTTAGAGAAAAAGATCTTTTTATCAATTTCCAATGGACCAAGTTTTCAGGAGATAGGATACCCCGGGTTCACTTGAGCTAAGAAATGGAGAACTACTATTCCACGGCATGTGCCATTTCATGACGCAGCAGGCCATTAGTAAACCCGCTACTACAACATCATTCCAAATCCTTCAACTTCGATGAATCAAAGTAAACATGATAAATATAAATATCAGTGAGTATCATTCATTTAAACTTGTGATATTTAATGTCCCCAATTTGACCAGTAAATATATAGCTTGAATTTCTCAGTAGTTGAAGTGTTTTTTATTTTTTGTGAACTTACTTCAGACGTCTTCGGCGGTGCCGTAGGCGCCTCGCGCCGTATCTGATGCTGTGGCGTGGCGCCATAGCCGTGGTCGAGCAGGTGATAGCTGATGGGCTGGCTAGGGCTGTCGTCTAGTAGCGTGGTATGCGAAGGAGACGCGCCAGCGCGTACCACCACCTCGGCCTCGCCCTCCGCCGGCCCTCGCTTCACCCCTCTCGGCATCGCTGTTAATTAACACAAATAACATGCTAGAACTATTGAACATTTATTTTTTCTACAGTAAGGCATCATAATCATCACAATTTAATTAGTGAAGAGGTTAGGGGCGCCGCGCGCGCGGAAATCACGAAGGAGAAGCCTCCGAAGCGGAGTGGGTCGATAGCAAGTTTAGTAGACTGTATGTAATACGAAAGGTCCAAGGCGACACTTCCAGCTGTCCAGTTTTGCTTACGTCACTTTTTTCAACGACATTTTCCCCAAAATATCGACAACCTAGCGGTGATACCTGGGCATAACCGCTTCTAAACCTAAGTGTACACATTCAAGGATTACGCACAAAATACCCACTATGAAATAACAATACTTACAAAAGGTGTAAGCGAACGATATCCGAATTTATAACCATAAAACGACATTAATGTTTTCGACGCGAACGCTACATTATCGAGTACTCAAAATAAAATGTCCGCCGCTTTGTTGGTCCCGAGTGAACTCGTGGACATCGAGACGCTCGATAATTTTAAGTTACTCCACACAGTTTATCCAATACACATGATATTTATTCACTGATTACTTCACTCATAAAACAAAATAATAAAAAGGTCCTAGTCCACATTTTACAATAACTTATTAGATAAAAATGCGGAGCATTGGAACGGCGACAGGAAGCTTTTCAGAACATCTGGCTTGCAAGCGACGTAGCAGTGGCGCGAACTACGTGCGCAGGCGCGAAGCGACCGAGCGAGCAACCCCTAGCGGACGCCGCTTCGCGATCCAAATTCCTCCCCTCGTTGAAGAAGCCATAAAAAATATAACGAATTTTTGAATTTCTATTGTTCGACCGGTTTAGAGAAGCGAAGCGTCTTCATAGCCGTTTGTAAGCATTTTGTAGCGGCGCAAGTTATGTGATTTTATTTCAAAAGTTGCTATTTACTGATTATGTTTTATCTTAGTTTTCTGAATATTTAATTACCTACATTATTTTATGAATAGTAGGTATGTACGTAGTACGTATAAGTATACATAAATTAAAAGATTTACTTTATCCAAAAGGTTCGATTTACAGTTTATTCACCAACTCTTTCAGCTAGCGAGATCTACTAGGAGGTACCTGACACACATACATTTAGAATGATTCTAGATCGAAGATTACAAACATTTGAATAAACAAATAAAATATTAGGTTCAGTAGGTAGATAGGGAAGCTATTATTTATGAGAAACCGAGTTAACAGCTGTGCTTGAGTACTTACTTAAAATGTTAACGCAGTTTAAATAAGATACATTTTTTTTGGTGAATATTATCAGTAAATACGTTCATTTAAATCAAAACAATGCAACAATTAAACAATAAATTAAAACATCAAAGTGAGTTTCGTTGGTATTTTAATCGGAAAGGCGAATGGTAAATGGGTAAATAATGGAATGGTTTTAACTTGAATTTTTTTTACTGGTTTGATTTTGTTAAATCAAACCTCACGGTTAATAAAGAATAAATAACTGAGCTATAGCAATACTTTAGCTTGGATGAGTTTTTACTAGATAACAGTTTCCTGCAGTACTGTATGTACTAAATAAACCATTGAGAAATAAACTAACCATGCATGTTAGTGTTTACTTGGAAATGGTAAAATTAATTTGTAGTGAATTCAACATCAGTTTTATGCTTAAAATAATAATGCTTTTTTCTTTCCTTATGTAATTAGAAAATAAATGTATTTAATTAAAAATAATGTTATAAGTTATTCACGTATCCTTATTGTAGGATACGGATTTCAGTGAAACCGCGAACAAAGCGGAAATGACTATACGTTTATAAAAGATACATCTCTATCATAGACAAGAATCGTTCAGAAATATGTTCAAATGAACATTTATGGAGATTTTTGAAAATTATACTATCCAAATAAGAATGATTAAAATATAATTTTATTTTAGTAATGTTTGTTTGAAAATAAATTATACAAATTCGCTTTTAATCATAGGTACTGGAAGGAATCGGATAGAGTTTGGATAGAGATAAAATAATAAATTAGTACTTACGTATTTATTTTTTACTGGAATAGGAAAACCCACATTCTCTCTTCCAGCCACTAAAAGAACAGGTGGGGTGTCTACTTTCGTTTAGGCTCTTCACTTTTGCGAGGTATTTTATATGCTGTAGGTACTTTCGTTCAAAAGATGTATAAATGACATTAAAAAATGGTTTGCTTCGATCTGTACATTACGAACTTCAAGAATTATTTTGACAAGGACCCAATTAACTGAGTAAAGCATACATTCGGATATTGGACAGCCTGACCTCATGGCCTTGGCCTGAGAGAATAAACTGCCTGCTTCTCTGGTACAGTGCTATTTTACTGGGTAATCGATTCTGTACTTTACACTGTGCCCGATAGAGGTCCTTAATTAATACAAAATAAGTAGGTATATCTACTAACTATTTTAATATTGCATATTAGAATGCGACAAAGAATTGAGTATTGAATTAACAAGAGGCTTCTGTTTCAGCATCCATCGTTAAAATGAAACACTTTTGTATATCTTTTTTATTAGATTTATTTAGGTACCTAGTCGATAACTTGATTAGCCCCAAATAAGGATGCGGTGGTTTTATCCCAATGCTTACCAACGTCGATCCAGCTCTCATGCTCTCGCACTTACAGTGGTATTTATTAACGGGAGTTTCTAATCTGTTTTTAATACAAACTCTTTCCGGTGTGTGGTTTTTTTTCTATTACACTTGTAAGGTTAGCTATTCGTACCGATGGCTTCTGAGTCTACTAAAGTACTTTTTACTACAAAAAAATAATTTCATCCAAACTTCTCCTAACCTATATTGTAGTGATGAGTGGTATTTTCTAGTTCACTCAGGTAAATCTTAAATGGTTATATCTATAGGGTTACTATACTAAACACAATATCAACAGGGGCTCTTTATGCAGGAAAGTTACCTATTGTCATAAGAGGTTTGATAAATTCGCCTTCTCGTTGAATTCACCGCCGTATAAGTACCAGAAGAGAAAAAAAATAGGTACCTACTTAAGTTGCGCCAACCCCAAATAAATTGGCGTATGGGCAAGTGAATGATGATAGGTACTAGAAGACTTTTATTTATTTTCCCATGGTAAGCCAGCAGACCCGCTCTTTTTAACACAGATCGTATGCAGTGATAAACTAGTAATTTGACCGTCAGACTGCCAAGTCTTATGTCTCGAGTTCGAACCCAAGGCACGCACCTCTGACTTTTCGGATTCATGTGCTTAATTAAGTGAAGTAAAACATTGTGAGGAAAGCCAAGTCAGCCCACGATGGCGGCTTTGAAACTGACACCAGGTTAGTCACTAACCACACGATTAGAAGAAGAAGGGCACAAATAGTGGCACACGCTGATTAAGTACTTACCAGATCTCTTTCTCACTGGCCGCCCGCGCCGTACCATTGATTTTTTTTAACCTACCCGGCCATTCTATGACCTTTATTTTTATCTCGGTGTCGATAAAACTATCCCCCTCGTTATGCAGGTAGATATTTTTTTCGTCAAGGCCTTCTAATAAAGGTGTTAAGTTCATTTAGGTGTGTACGTCTGTTTTCAATTGATCATTTTGCGCCCCATTTTTTAACAAACTGTAAATGCACAATGCGGGCCACTGATACCGACTTTGTGAAAAGACGATGCGTTTTATTATAGTGTAAATACTTACTCAGGTAGTAAGTAACCAGTCAACCACAGTGGTGACAAGAACTTGGCAAGGCCAAGCGAGGCAGTGAAGGAGTTAAAGAATTGGCGAACTATTGAAAACAATTTGTATACGAATGATATGAATCACAGATTGATGCTTAAAAGCAACCGTCTTCGGTTGTTTTATTTTTTTGTAAAAAACTTTTTATTTTTCACTTTTTATTTTTGGTTCTACCTACACCAAAAAAATCTTATTTATATTTCTATGCTTTTATCACTACTTACTACGTAAATAACAGTGACAGGAAGTTATTATAACATCATCAACAAACACGAAGTGGCAAAATATGTATTATTAAAGCTAAATCATAAACTACCCAAGCAAAAAATTTATAGGGACCACCAAAAATTTTTCTAAATCGCTCCACAATTGACGAAATGATCGATGATCATACAATAAATAAATACATAAAGTCGAACATAGAACCTCCTCCTTTTTGGAGGATCTTCTTATTTTGGAAAGTCGTATGTTTTTGCGAACATACAAAATACTTTCCAAGTTATAAAGAGAAGGCAGAGTTAGTATATCAATTTCTTCGAATTTATTTCTAATGGACTCACGAGGACCCATTTTATATATAGCACGAATTGCCCTCTTTTGAAAAAAATAAATTTAATCTACCTCAGCTGCCGATCGCCACAGCAGAACGCCATAAAACTTAATACTATGGGAATAAGCAAAGTATACTAACTGTGGCTACATCAGTCAACTGCCTTACTTTTCTCACTGCATATGCAGTTGAAAAATAAGGCAGACTTACTGCATTCACAATTAATTACCTACGTCCTACATAATTTTATATTCAATCAACTCAGTCTATCGCAGTCCACAGCTGGACATAGGCCTCTTCCAAGTTGCGCCACAACATCCTGTCCTCCGCCCACCCATTCTTTGGCTATCCCGTTAATCCGCGGAGTGTCATTATGTTTGGATTTTTGAAAATTTTAAGGGGAACTGGGGAATAGGCATCTTAGCTTGCTAACTGAGACAACTCTGCTACACAACAGTGATACCTCAGCTCGTATTTTTTGCGGAACATAAAATTCCTCATTTATTAACAGTTTCAACGAAGCCAGTCTTTTGGGTACGTTACCAGTCGACAGCGATACGGATGGAATTTTCGACGCCATATTTTAGTTTGCGAATAAGTACTTAGTTAGGATATAATTTAGTTATTTTAATAAATAACAGAAATAGAAGTATTTTTATCGATTTATATAGAAAAAACAGTTATTTATATATTTTTATTTTAGTTATGTACATTGCAGAAGAGTTTGAGAAATTCGCGTTTTTCTCAAACTTTTCTGTAGTCGACAGTGTACTTACCTCCTATTTCTTTATGCATGATCAAAAGAAAACCTAACTTAGAATAAGTAGGCGGGGTCCTAAAATTTTCAAGCTCGCTTAGCTCGCTCCATCCCCCTAGGTCTCAATTTTTTCTATAGAAATCGATAAACATACTTCTATTTCTTTATGAACAGTCGAAACCAATCCGAGGCAGGATGCAAAAAAAATCGACCTCGCTACGCTCGCTATTGCATCCTATATTCATCATTCTCCTAACGTCCACGCCAGCTTCTAAAAGATTAAAGTCAGCCCTGTTATCGGACAGAATTGCAGAGTGGCGAGAAGAGAGTTGTTTATCTCTTCCCGCCACTTTTACTAGACTTCATTATAACAAACAAGTTAACTATAATTTTATTAATGTCTTCCGTAACTTTGTAAACCTACTTTCGTCTCTGATTGGCATGTACTTAAAAAGCTGGCATCCGCATTAAAATAATATGTACTTACTTAATATCAACTTATACCGAATTAATCAATAAAAATAACAAAATGATATCTTAGCTTAAAATTGTTCAAAACTAAAATATGGCGTCGAAAATTCCATCCGCATCAAAACTGATATTTTCCGTAAAGTACAAAAATGCAGAGCCATCTGCTGTTGTGTAGCAGAGGTGTCTCAGTCAGCAGACTGAGATGTTAAAATAAAATTCCTACTCCCCAGTTCCCCTAAAATTTTCAGAAACCCTAACAAAATGACAAGGCCATCTTGTACAAGACTGCCTTGAGCGAAAAAACTCTCACAGTGAATGCTGAAGTGGCAGGAATTAATTCAATTTAATTCAAAATTAGAGTCAATAAAAATAGAGCATTTTAGCGTACTCTATTGCTTTCGTAGATAGATTGTAAGCGAAATAGAGAACAATAAGTAGGTAGGTACTCTATATTAGAGTACGGTTGGAAATCTTAGCCTGTAGCGTATGCCTTAAGATCGTTTATTCTGAAATTTGGCAACGTCGCAAATAGTTGCCAAAAATTTATCGTTTTGAATAATTTCTTCTTTTATAATTTTGTCTTAATGAATTGCAATTTGATGTCGTATCCGTTTTAGGTGTAAAAAAGGCATTTGGAATGTTTCCAAATCCGTTTTTAGGGTTGCGTAGTAAACAAGGAACCCTTATAGTTTCGCCATGTCCGTCTGTCTGTCCGCGGCTTAGCTCAGAGAAGGTTAGTACTAGAAAGCTGTGATTTCGCATATGTATACATATTAATCATGCCGACAAAGTGGTAAAATAAAATCAAAAAAATATTTTTTTCTAGGGTACCTCCCCTACATGTAAAGTGGGAATTGTTTTTTTTTTTCCTCATCTACCCCATGTTGTGGGGTATCTTTAGAAAGGTCTTTCAAAAATATTGTGAGCACGCACTTGGCCGGTTTTTTTTTACATCTAAAACTAAATATTCGGTGTTACGATATTAATGATTACATTTCTTATTCAATATTCTAGTTCGCTAGTTAGCCACATTTCTTATTTCCATACAGTAATATTGCCAAATGAATCAAAACAACGAAATTTTTGACATCTATTTGCGACGGACGTTGCCCACTTTCAGAATAAACGCTCTTAATACCCATACGACCAATGTGCTACGAGCTACGCCAAAATCTCGTAGCTTCGTAGAGTTTTGGCGTAGCATGTAGCCAGCTTCGAGAAGCTGTGCAGTATCTTCTAAATTCTCAGTATCCTTTTATGATTCTCGTCCTGAGAGAGTTCCTGAATTTTTGTGAAGTAGTTTCCTCGCACTGTCAATTCAGAAGTGGTGATTGTTTTCATAATAATGGCGGGTAAGTAGGTACCCCACCCTTAATTTATGTCTCAGAGTAAATTTATGTATGTACATAGGTGGATACCTATATAATCTGGCCAGACCGCATTTTTGAACTAAGTGGCGGAGCCAATATCTAAATAAGTACCAACGAAGAACTCTTCAGGAAATTCGTGATAAATATTGTTATCTTTTAGCATTTTTGTAGCAACGCTGATGCTAGGGTTGTCACTTTCCATATTTCACATTATAATTCGTCATTTCGTTAGACTGGACCCCAAAACGTCAGGGAAAGATGGGATAACTCTATCGTTACGCACCAAAACCTACCTAAAATTAAATAACCTCCAGGAGTGGTGATTCCTACTAAAATTTACCTACGTGCGGCGCATTTGACGTTTTTTTATATTTGAATTATTTCTAGCCCTTCGCCCGCGACTGCGTTACTTCCCTTCAATTAAATCTTCTTCGTATAGAGGATAGTTTAAAAATAAAATAAACATTAATCATTACGATATTTGAGGGGCTCGTGGCTAAGTAATAACAGCCGCACAGGTCGATTCATCAGGTTAAGCTACACTTGCCGGGGTTGGTCTGTGTGTGGGTTTTTAGGGCTTTACATACCGAGACTCCTCCGTGCCTCGGAAAGTACGTTAAGCCGATAGTCCCGGCTGTCATTCGTGGATTTTTGACAGTCGTTACGGGTCGTCAGAATCCCGAAAATCTGACAACCAGTCTTACCAAGGGGTATCGTATTACCCAGTTACTGGTGGCAGTCGCTCCATGTAACATACTGGTATTCAGCTGTATCCGGTAAGACTGAAAGCCGACCTCAATGTAGTTGGAAAAGGCAGATTGATCTTTATTAATATCTAGATAGGATTTTGGGCCAATTTTCAAGTTTCTAAACCGAAGGATTTTTGAAAAATCCATTGACACGGTTCTATTACTTGATCCTAAGATTATTTTATAATTTTCGAGTTAATCGAAGCAAGGAGGACCCTAAAAACTTTTCACTCAGTCAAGGGTCGATTTTCGAGAAATCTAAATACACGTTCTTAATTATTGTTGTTTTCATTAACCCCAATCGAATAACTTAATCAGACCGCGCGTTAAGATTATTCCATACAAAATATAACATCCCCAGTTTTGTAAAAGTAATAACATCAAACTAATTATTTATTTAAATATATATTCGTACCAAGTTTCAGTTTATAAACCCAAGGAATAAGATTACAAACGATATCCTCCGAATTCATCCCTTCATGATTGTATTTTCA
The DNA here is from genome assembly GCA_947364205.1 of Agrochola lota. Classification (NCBI taxonomy): domain Eukaryota; kingdom Metazoa; phylum Arthropoda; class Insecta; order Lepidoptera; family Noctuidae; genus Agrochola; species Agrochola lota. The sequence continues at coordinate 16,154,675 of OX376221.1, read as the reverse complement.
AAAATCCTTTCTTAGTTGAAAATCGTCACAAAAAAACCTACTGTTCGAATTTTGAATTTCTACCCTAAGCGGTCTTGGCTAGGCGATGATGCAGTAGGAACTTGCCTTTTATATACAGGGTGAAATAAAACTACGTCCAAAAGAAAATTTCCCGCTTCCCGAAATATTCATGTAGGTATGTTTAGCGATTATTTATAGTTCTGGAGCCAGTCGTTTTTTTGGGTTCCGAACCCAAAAGGTGCCAACGGGTCCTATTCTAAGGCTCCGCTGTCCGTCCGTCTATCCGTCTGTCTTTCACAGGGCTATATTTTTAGGGTTCCGTAGCCAAATAGCAAAAAACGGAACCCTTATGGATTCGTCATGTCTGTCTGTCTGTCCGTCCGTATGTCACAGCCACTTTTTTCCGAAACTATAAGAACTATACTGTTGAAACTTGGTAAGTAGATGTATTCTGTGAACCGCATTAAGATTTTCACACAAAAATAGAAAAAAAACAATAAATTTTGGGGGTTCCCCATACTTAGAACTGAAACTTAAAATATTTTTTCATTAAACCCAATACGTGTTCTATCTCTAATCTTATCTATGGATAGGTCTTCAAAAATGATATTGAGGTTTCAATTTTTTTTTTTTTTGTCTGAATAGTTTGCGCGAGAGACACTTCCAAAGTGGTAAAATGTGTGCCCCCCCCCCCCTGTAACTTCTAAAATAAGAGAATGATAAAACTAAAAAAAATATATGATGTACATTACCATGTAAACTTCCACCGAAAATTGGTTTGAACAAGATCTACTAAGTAGTTTTTTTTTAATACGTCATAAATCGTAAACCATAACTTACCTTTCATTCAATCAACTCAAATATATAAAATAAACAAAAAATAATAATTTCAAAGTTACAACGAACTAGAACTTTAATATTTTGCTACTTGCTGCTACGGAACCCTTCATGGGCGAGTCCGACTCGCACTTGGCCGCTTTTTTGAACTGTAATAAGTAGACACTTTAAATTACTATGGCCGCTATAACAATTTTTACTAATATTATAAAGAGGAAAGATTTGATTTGTTTGTTTGTTTGCATTGAATAGGCTCCGAAACTACTGAACCGATTTGAAAAATTCTTTCACTGTTGGGAAGGTTAAGTTTACATTATCCCCGGGTGACATGGGTAATATAATATTTTCAAAAAACTCCAATAAACCCAAGGTGTAATAAAATTACCAAAAATTTCGGTAGGTGTAGGTAGCTACTTAAGTAGATAGGTAGGGTAAGGTAGGTGGGATAGGTAGGGTAAGGTAGGGTAGGTACATTAGGTAGGGAAGGTAGGTAGGTTGTTTTTTTACTATAGTATTAAAAAAATAAGTATTCTTAAATATTGTGCGGTGGAACGGAACCCTTCGTTTGCGAGTCTGACTCGCACTTGACCGCTTTTTCTTCAGTTTGTTTAATTTTTCAATTTCTGTGTAGAAATCTTCGAAAAAAAAAATGTTGATATTAAATCCTTAAGATTTATGGTCTACGGTCGATAAAACCACTGTCTATCAATCATCAGAAAGAGAGAGAAGAATACGTTGGATTGGAAATCCAAGCCATTACAACAAAGGCTTTTTCTGTCAAAGGTGGTTCTTTAATTGGTTATTTGATTTTATTATCAGTTACGGTAACTTAGTGTAGGTAAGTACCTACCTGAAATCTAGTGCTCGAGTTCTGCACTAGAGATAACATTTCGAGTTTTTAGGTGAAGACCACCAGACAGAAGTCTATAGTATAATATGCTGAGTGAGAAGAAGAGTTTGCCTAATCACATACAGCATGGATGGGACCACGTCGAACACATCCGTCACTGCAAATCGTCAAGTCTCAGTCTGCAGAACAGAATGGATTTTTTTAATTGGCCTCATTAAATCGAAAAGACTCACACGTGATTAATGCATTAAAATTTGGACAAAGAAACCACGCGACTGGATACTATACGCAAGATTTTTTTATGCTCCTGGCCGACCTGCTGGAGAAGGAAGTTTGCTCGGAGACACTCCAAGCATAACCCTCTCCATTGGTCTCTGGGTGGCTTTCAGCCTTCCAATGAGGCCCATTGTGAGCGACCATGCTTCAGTGCCATACGTCATAACTGGCAACAGGCACTGTTCAAAGACTTTCGTCTTAATTGCCAAACTTAAGTGGCAGTGGGCGGGACACATTGCTCGCAGAACAGAATGATGGCCGATGGGGCCGAAAGGTTCTGGAGTGGCGACCGGGTAGTGGTGTACCGCCTATCTCCAGCAGTGGATGTCTTTCGGCTGAAATGATGATGATGAAAAGATAATACTCCTCTAGTATACCTATCTCTAAAAATTAAATACACATTATAAACTTTCGAGCTTCTATGAGTTAAACACTTAAAGCCCTTTAGCACATCAGGTTACCCACTACCAGTATAAAAGGATCTCCCTTAATAGGCGAGTTTCATATAACTCGAGTTTTCTATTTAATTTCTCTCTAATTGTATGAACGAACTATAGAGCTGGGACCTAGCCTACGTGGGCCTCCTATCCTACGGTTGCCGAAAGCCAGGCCCGTGGGGGGCCCGCGCAGGCTGGGGCCCGGCTGGCAAATGCCAAGTCGACTATATGGCCAGTCCGACGCTGTGCATAATAAATGTGGAAGCGCTGAGTACGACTGGACGGAATAACAACCAAGTGCCGATGGTACCCTGGAATACGTTTGGTAGACCTGTTAAATTCGGAATCTCTACAGACAAGAGCTGCTATTGCCCACCAGGCCGCCAAGTTTGAAATCAAACTAGGTAAATAGAGTTCTAGTAGTAGTTAATTTCGCGAACAATCTGAATTTTGAAAAGACGTGAGCACTCAATATACAAAAAAAAACTGACGTGTGTTACCCTAGCCTTGTAATTTGCAGTGTTTTATTCGCCGAGCTGTCAGTGGGATTGCCACGCTCAGCTCAGATCTTCGAAGAGGATCATCTTCCTACTGTATCCGTATATTGTTGAATTGGCTCGCTCCGAAACAGACGTGGCTCTCGCAATAATACATAATTATGTAGATAAATCTCGGTAGGAAAACGATGGTTTGATAGAACAATCCGGAAAAATGTGTTAAAATAGGGGAAATGATTGGAATCCTGGAGAAATCCTTGAGCTTTGAACCAAATGCCAATCTTTGAAGATAGGAATAGAATACATAGCAGCACATATAGTTGTGTTGTGCATAAAACAACCAGACAAACAGAACAGAACCTAATGAGCCATGAGATCGAGGATTATAAGAGTAGCCCTGTGGGGATACTTCTCGTTAGTAGAAATGGCTAACCATAACTGTGGGTAACTGTATGAGCTTCTAAAGATTCAGTTAACTAAAGATTAAGTTAATTAACTCAGTTAAATAAAGATTTAAATAAGTGCTTATAGAATCAACATCACTTTAGTAATGAAGGGTTATGAATATTCTACACATTGATATATTTTAGTCTTAAAAACTACATGTACATCTCTGCAAGTATCGTCATCATTCCCTTGCTCTTATTCCATTTTATTTGAGGTTTGTAGGGTAGTAGAGAAGATGTGCAGGTAGTAGTAGTATCAATTAATAAGATGCAAGGTCATCCAATGTGCACCCTTTATGAGTAAGTGTGTTCAAGCGAAGCTAGCGATTATGATTGTTTCATCAGTTCCATAATTACCTATGTTCCATTTTAGCTTCTTGTATTTAAATCTACACACACACACACACATACATACAAACACACATACGCACACACACACATACACACACATACTACACTTACAACATACCAACACACACACACACTACACTTCTATCTTTTCTTTTCTTCTCTCGTTGTAAAGAGAAAAGATTTGTATGTTTCTAACGAATAAACCTATGAATAATGAATTAACTTATAAACTACTGGACCAATTTTAAAAATTATTGCATCAGCAGAATACTATATTATCACTGAGTCAGATAGTTGTGCCGCTGGCGGAAGCTAGTACTTAATAAACATGGTAAGCAGGTGCCTTTTGAAGACAAAAATACCAGTGTGTATAACAGAAAACCATGAAAGTATTCAACAAAAATATAATTATCAAATATCAATAATAACAAATACTTCATACTTATTATCCTTAGGTTCATCTACTATCTGCATGGCCGAGTAAGTGATAGCCTTTACTTCGCTACCTTGCGGATGTTTGCCGAGCTGAAACTCTTCACCATAGCACTTACAAACTATCCTGAACTCTTGTGTATTAAACTCTGTTATCACTACTTTTTTACATATTAAGAATGGTTCAACGGAGAATAGGAACAATAGTTCATCAAGGAAATGGTACAGGAGGCCCATCAGATCATCTGCGTTTGCTTCTATTGTGTGCACTTCTTTGATCTGAACGTAAGGCATTTCTGTCATGTATGCAAACATGGCCATTCCGCACTGCTCAAATGCTTCTTTCAGGGTGTTGCCCCATGCATGTAGCCTGAAATTGTTAATATATGTATGTTCATTTCATTGCAATTATTTTGTTACACAGCACTATTTGTATTTTAAATAATATTGTTTAAATAATCTATCATGTGATAAAATTATATAGAAATAATCTAAATTATAATTTAGAAGTAAGTAACTCAAAATATTTGGAACAGCTGACCTAAACACCAAAATTATTACATGATATACGATGTATCACAAAATAACAGGAACATCATAAATAAACAAATGACTAATACATCAAAATACTTGTGCAATATAATTTATCCTATCAGATATACTGTTTTATAAAAGAAATAAAACTAGAATTTTAAAAGAAAAACTAAATAATAGTAATTACTTTGACATGTATTGATATTCTGCACAGTAAACAGTACCTAATAAAGCACTCATAATACTATCAGATAAGGATTTAAAATTATTGTTGCATCATAAACATGATATACAAAATTTGTTTTATTATAGTTCAAAATATTAGTTTAAATATACTTACTGCACATCAGCTGTGTGATCCAGGTCTGAAATAGAACGAAATATATTGAATATACATGTTTTTACTCTATTTATTAATCATATTTACATGACTGTGCCACTGCGTGACTATTTTGATTAACTTGTTTGGTTAAATACAAATACTAACACTCATATTTAACAGGCGGGATCACGAAATCATCCTCCGTTAGTCCACCTAACTCTTCATCCATTTTTATAATTATTTCGTACTAAGTTTTATAAAATCAATCAATTGCACGCTTTTATTTCAATTAAACTTTTTTTTTTTATTGGTACAGGTACTTGACAGTTGACATTGACATTATTTTGATAATACGGCTTTTCCTATTATGACAGTTGATATTTCGTTTCGAAATGTTAAAGTCGAACCGCGGTCGAAAACTCGAAACTCGAACCCACAATGTATGTACACACGGCTACACATCAAACTATAAGTTTCCAGTTTAAGCTGACCTCGCATTGTACGTAAATGCTATACAGCATAAACTGGGAATGTATAGCTTGATGCGTAGCCGTGTGTATTTTCGTCACAGCCGTGAGTGTGAAAAACAGAAAAACTATACCTAGTACGTATTTATCTATTTTTATTTATTTAATTATTAAAACTCTATGCACAAGTAAAAATAAAATACCGTACAAAGGCGGACATGCCTGAGGCATAGGGTGACGCAGAGACAAATCATGGCAGGTGCAACATATGGGTTTTTCACTTTCAAGCTCGAGTCGGGTCTCTCTATGTAGTTACAACTGAAAAGTGATGATATTTTATTGGAATAGTTATTTGTGCAAAGCAGCTATTCTAACGGCAGCATAAATAAACCCAGATTGCACAGGCAATTATGAAAAACAAAATGAAAAATAGGGATTTAATTTGAGGGACTATGTTGGATCCTGAGCGTAGCTCAGGTTCAAGATTAGAATCCTAATGGCACCTACATACAGTGCCGGCAGCATTGCCGCCAGCTTTTGCCGAGCGGCACGTGCCACCGGCTTTTGCGCCTCCATTTCCTTTCCATTTCCTTTGCGATCCTTTGTGCGGCAGAGCCGGGCGCACCGCGGCTTGCCCAGCGGCGCACTGTGGGCTAAAAAAATAGAAAATATTGTATGGCGCCAAAGTAATAAATCCAAATATCTTCAAAACCGCTGCTTTAACTGTTATATCCTTACAGATGGCGATTCTACAATTTTTTTGTCATTTTTTGGTGTATTTCATATATTGGTGATAACTGCGGTTTTTTTATAAAAAATATATACGTTATTTAAAATTATCGTATTACAAAATTTGTACTTACGTCCAGACCAACGGGTTTATAAACTTGTAATTTTGCACAGAGGTCTTTGTATTTTAGAAAAACACTACTACATTAGCAAAATTAAGAATATATTCCATGACATCGACAAAAAAAATATGAAGTGATAAATTTGTAACTAAATTTATCACTTCATATTTTTTTTATATATGCGTACCAGACAGCTGCTTGGTATGTGGAACTATATAATTGGAACCCTACGCCTGCTACTGTGCACAAATTGCTAATACACGGGGCAGATATCATTGCCAGTAACGCAATTATGCCAATCGGGAGCCTATCAGAGGAAGCGTCCGAGTCACGCAACAAAGACTTTCGTAGATTTAGGGAACACAATTCGCGAAAGAAAAGCAGACAAAATTCGAATGAGGATATCCTCAACATGTTACTTCTTTCATCAGATCCAGTTATTTCTGCAACAAGACCCAAGATGAGTACGAAAAAAAAGCAAGAGCTTTTCAACGAACCCTTGGATTTGTTGAAACTTCAAGAGAGAGATTTCGAATTTTTTGATGTTTCTCATTTAGATCCTGACTCTGAGTCAGATTCTGATTCTGATGACGATTTTGAAAACTAATTATAGTTAGCTTAACCACCCTTATTAATGTCGTAATACTGATAATTAGGTACTAATTACAGTAATTTATGTCATCAACATTAAAGTAATTATATAATTTGGGTAATTAGATAATTCCTAATAGGTTAACGATCATACAATAGTGTTAAAAACGAGTTCTTAGAATGCGTAACTAAATTTATCACTTCATATTTTTTTGTCGATGTCATGGAATATATTCTTAATTTTGCTAATGTAGTAGTGTTTTTCTAAAATACAAAGACCTCTGTGCAAAATTTCAAGTTTATAAACCCGTTGGTCCGGACGTAAGTACAAATTTGTAATACGATTTTTTTGAATAACGTATATATTTTTTATAAAAAAACCGCAGTTATCACCAATATATGAAATACACCAAAAAATGACAAATAATTTGTAGAATCGCCATCTGTAAGGATATAATAGTTAAAACAGCGGTTTTGAAGATATTTGGATTTATTACTTTGGCGCCATACAAAATTTTAATTTTTTTAATTTTATTATTTAGTTTACCTATGAAATGATATTCCTTATATATATTCATGACCGCTGAAGGCATTAGAACCTTATCACAAGAAAAATAAATAAAAGCGCAAACATTTTAAATGACTATGAAGCTCGACTTACAGCCCACAGTGCGGCGGCACTGCTGCCGATGCCCCAGGGATTGTGTGTAGGTGCCATTAGGATTCTAATCTTGAACCTGAGCTACGTTCAGGATCCAACATAGTCCCTCAAATTAAATTAGTATTAGTACCGAGATATTTTTTTACTTTTATTGATTCAATATAAAACCTAGCATGAATCGAGTATTTTCCTCACGTTGCTTCTGTGACGTCACCGAGTCTCGCTACATCTCGTTTTTATGTTCGTAAAGATCAAAATACTTTTCTTTTGCATTTCAAAAATATACGTCAAATCAGCAAAACTTACGCGCACTTGACATGCGATTATGTCCTCTAGTGAAAATGTTAACGAGACTACCGTGGTGTTGAGGTCATGTTTGAAATCAAAATTGACATGTCGATAATTTCCTAGTAAAAATTATTTAGTTATTATTTTTGTTTATTTTTTTTTAGTTTGTCAATGTTTTATAATTTGTTTATGTCCATTGAAGTGGTTGTATATTAAAAAAAATGTTTTAACTTGACCAATTTTTTTATTGAGATTACTTACTTATTACAAATTTTTGTTACTTTTATTTAATTGAAGTTATTTTCTCTTCTTATTAAAATGTAACAATTTTATGCAACAGCTGTTTTATTTCATGGATTCAATCAAAATTCCGAATGAATATCGATATCGATAAAATAAAAATTAATGGCACGGACTTCTCTTTCCGCTACCGCGTTCCCCGCTAAAAGTGACAAACTGTTTTGTTCGGAATATTGTGCATATGGCTTCTCCAGTATTATAATTATACTCTAAGTACAACTACGGTAACATAGAAAAGAACCTCTAAATCCTATCCTAAACCTATCTATGGAATAGCTCCATTTAGCCAGCCACTTACAAAATTTGTATATTTAATATACGCCAAAATACGCCAGCCAGTAGGTACTTTCAGCACGTTTTTTTTATTTTTTGTACGTACATAGTTCGTAAAATATGTGTGCTTGCTTGTTCGGTGTTCCAAATTCAAAATGATTTTATTCACTCGGTGACTAAAATAGAGTTTTATTGAATCAAATGCCCTTTTTTAAGCGGCAATAGTAAAAACTACTTTCATTCTGCACAAGTTTGAGGGTTCAATCATCTGCTGGGGTTGCGGGTTTGTCTGCTGGGGTTGCGGGTTTGTCTGAAAGGGATATCGCGGCCCCGGCACACAGGCAACGGAAGGAACACGGGTGGGTTTTAGTCAGTAAAAGTCTGACACACCCTCTCGCTCTGCCCAGAGCGGGAGAAGTCATTTGATGATTTCCCATCCAAAAAAAAAAAAAAAAAAAAAAGGGTTCAATCATTCAGTAGAATTAGTCAATGTCACCAAAAAGGTGGACGAAAGAAGTACGGTCGGAACGATGCTGCCTGTCCCTGTAGCTGTCATTTTCATTTGATCATCATTCTGCTCTAAAGATGTCAAGTTGACGTCCCTATACGTCAAAATCCGTCAAAAACAAATTAAAATTACACTATTGCATTCGAAAATTGCGAGATTCATTTATTTTAGTTACGACATTTGAATAGTTTCGTAGATTATTTTTATTTTATTTACTTTTACTCAGTGACTACAGCCATCTGAAAAATGGACCCCATTTCAATTTTACAAAGCAGAATTGAGCAGTTGGAAGCTAAACTTGGTCTGGCAGCGAATGTCCCCATTGATGGGCAACAAGGAGACACTGCGACCGCCAATCTGTTGAATACTGCTCAAGCGATCAACAATGCAACAACTGGACATGAGAAGCTTTCTGAAGCCATGCATATGGCCTCCGAACTGAACAACTACACTGACCCGAATTTCGTTGAAAATGTAAGACAATTATTTTACATACAAGATCCAAGGAGGTTTTGATACTAAATTGTGTGGTGTGAACTAATAATGTAGCCAAGCTAAAACTGTGATTGCTGATAGCACACAAGTTTGTGAATTAATCCTGGCAAGAATAGAACAGCCTTGTCTTAGCCAGAGTGTGACACTTTTAAAATCATAATAAACTAGTAGGCCTACTTGTTATTATGTTTTAAATCTATGCACAAATCTAGTTTTGTGTTAGATAAACTTACTTCATGAACATTTTGGCAGAAAGTGTGCACTTACCATGTTGAATATTATGTGTTCTGTTCAAGAAGTTATTTTCATATGGTAAAATATTATAGGGCAAATAATCACATTCATTTGTATTTGAATTCTAGATGCAGCAGAATGAAATGCATATGCATGAAGTTGGTGCCGCAGAGGGTGTCCTCAAACATCACTGCCACTGCATGCACCGCTGCAAACAGGTAAAAACGAAACAACAAGAACAACTCCATGAATTGTAAGTGCTCAGGGACACGACGCCATCGTTGCGCCATTTACATCGTATCATCATTTAAACAAGCCCTAATTTGTAACCTGTTGACACTCCACCAATAAGATTTCAGAAGTTAGCCAGAAATTCCCATTGTATGTTGACAGTTATGGCTATGAGACATATTGATACTTGGGATAGTGCTATCTCAATTTTATTTATAGAAGGAACTTGAAGTATAATATCAAGCTGATTATGTTATAACATTTATAAAAGTATATTCCTCTGGAGAAAAAATTTATTCAAAATGTTTTCTTGTATTCTTCAGGCAGGTCCAGTACTTGAGTCAGAACCTATTCAGCATGCGGCCCAGATGCAAGAAGTAGTTAACAACATGCAAGCTGCCGCTGCTGAAGTAAAGGTCGAAGCTGATGCCGTAAGAATAATCTTATTTGGTTTATTTTATATGATCATATTTTTTACTAAAACCCGACTACAACAAAAAAGCCAAAGCAATCAATCTGCCTAGCCTTTTCCCAACTATATTGAGGTTGGCTTCCAGTCTTACCGGATGCAGCTGAATACCAGTATTTTACATGGAGGGACTGCCTATCTGACCTCCACAACCCAGTAACTGGGTAATACGATACCCCTTGGTAAGACTGGTTGTCAGACTTTCGGTCTTCTGACGACCCGTAACGACTGACAAAGATCCATGAATGACAGCTGGGAGCAACGGCTTAACTTGCTTTCCGAGGCACGGAGGAGGCTCGGTATATTAAGATGGTCACCCATCCACAGACCAACCCTGCCAAGCGTAGCATAACTTGAGGGATCGAATCGTGCTGCTGTTATAACTTAGCCACTAAAATAATACGCCAAATAAAAAGGTATAAACAAGACATCACACACAGTCAAATTAAAAATAACATTGGTTTTTGTTTAACTGGACTCACACGATTTATTAATCGTAATTTTTTTATTTGTCATGTAAGTTTATTTAGTTCCAATTTATGTAAAGTCATAAATAGCCTGCAAGCCGCGGAACAACATGACGCTCCCAACGATACGCAGCGTTTGTCAAAATACGGCGAGTATTTTAGGAGTTATAAGGGAATAGATGGACATACATAGCCTGATAAAATCATAAACCCTCCTTTGATTTTGCCGTAGTTGGGTATATATACATTGAATTTGAATCGGCCATTAAAGACAGAAAAGACTTCTAAATTATTGTTATTGCTGATAACTTCTAATGAAACTGTGTATAAATGACATGACATGTCGTCAATGCACAAAATGCTGGCACTTTTTTTCACGACATTTTGAATTCTGTTTGACCTTTTATAAAATACTAGATTCTGCCCGCTTGTCCGCTTGATTCATAAAACATAAATTACCCTATGGCAATCGACAATACTGTAGTTTTCTTCAGTGACAAATTTTTTGTAAATTGATCAGTACTTCCAGAGATTACCTTTCAATAAAAAAAAATCTCTATAGAATGCACACATCAACACAATCTAGGGATAGGTATTAAAAGTTATTCATGTATTTAGACAAAACTACAAAGAATTTCCTCTAACATGAAATTAAATAAAAATCTGAGTTTTTGTTTTTAAAAGGTGTGGTAAAAATAAAACGTTACCATTGTGCTAAAAAACTTACTGGTTGAGTTAATTGATTTAATTCTGTTGTTTTCTTTAATCATAAAGAAAAAAACAGAATTAAATCAATTAACTGAAATATTAAATTTATAATCTTTAAAATCACTCCATAAGTTTAGGATTTTTTTTTTGGCATCTGAGCCGATGTCGTCTATTCTGCCAAAGTCAAGTGGTGACGGCAACGCAGCAAGTTGAGCCGTCGAACTTTGCACTTTGTGGTTGTTATCTAGTTTTTATAATTATTATGTTATTAGCTGGAAGGACAAGATAATTTTTGTTATTAAATCTAGCTAAAAATAATAATAATATACTGGGTGGATTTTTGGGATGTGGCAGTAAGGGCAGCGGTCTTAGGAGACTGTCCTTAACGTTTAGAGACATTTTCATCTGCATTCACAGATTTAGAAAAAAAAAATACAGTCAGCAAGAAAATAGGCAGTTCTGCCGCTCTGGGCGGAGCGTGAGGGCGTGTTAGACTCTTACTGACTAAAACCCACCCGTGTTCCTTCAGTTGCCTGTACGTTGCCAGCCACGGTATCCCTTTCGGACTCCCCCCTCCCTGCCAGCTAAATGGTTGGTTTTGGATTTGTGAAAAAATTCACAGCAGTAGTATATATAACGAAGTTAAAAGGAAAACTATCACAGGTAAGTAGGCTTTACAGGTTAACGAGTAATAATCGACAAACTAAAATTTGCAGTTTGTAAAACATGTTCTCCCATACATTCCGTATGGGAGAAATATTCATCCCAACTACGGAACCCTTGGCCGGTTTTTTATGTTTATTTTCGGGTAGTCTGCCCATCATAAAAAAGTAAGTTGGACTTTTTTCTTACCTAAAGTATGGAAAAAGTTTTTTGCAATTTCTGACTTTTCTAGTACTCAAACCTTAGTTGGTTCAATAGAGTTTTTTGATCCTAACAGGAAACAGGATCGATTGGCAACAAAGAAAATTTTTGTGAAATCTCCCATTTTCTTGCTGACTGCTTTGTTTTTTTTTCTAAATTAGTGAATGCAGATCAAAAAGTTAAGGACAATCTCCTAAGACCGTTTTCCTGTAGCTGCAACAGTTAAGGTAGCTGCCCTTATAGCCCCATCTCAAAAATCCAACCTGTATATATAAATATATTTAAAACACTACAAATCGACAAATATATTTACAAAGTAATTATTACTACACACCAGACTAAATTTTGATATCATTTACATTTTTTTAAATTGATAGAAAGAAAGAAAACATTTATTTGGACACAGTTCGTGAAACACAAAATACAAACAAACTAAAAGTTAAAGTAATCTTTTGACAATAAGTGTGTGCCTCACGGCTGCGCCAAAAAGGTTCATTTCAGCATTAATGCCAGACACATGCTGTCTGACTCTGGTTTTCTAATGAACCCTTACGGACAAGTGACGGGGAGTACAAACAGTTTCAACATACCTAATATAATTTTTATACTTCTAAATAAATAAACTAGTAATCAAATAAACTACTTAGACGAAAACGACAAGAACTGACCAAGTAAAACTGTTCTTAGGGATTAGCTAGATTGATTCGTGCACATTTCTTATTTGAAGTCGCCTTATACGTACTGGAAGTTTTTGGAGATACCAAGTCCCAGAACGACATTTGGCCCGAAATGGACCACCTCATAAGCGGAAGAACAGACCGGAAGAGTGGAGTATTGACAAACAGGCGAAGAGTACCTATACATCAATGGAATATATTTATAGACGACGAAAGGGAGAAAACTTTTGACAAGAAATGATCCGCTAAGTATTGAGGAGGTTCTGCACATTCTAACTGGAAACCATTTATGAGGGAGGATTTCATGGCACCAATGACGGTCCTCAGACATTTGGCCTGGACAGAATCCAGTCTACCGTAAGCTTCTTTGTTACATGGCTTAATTAAGTAACTGCAGTAATCCAGCACGCTTCTGACCAGCGCATTGTAAACTAGTTTTAAGGAGTATGGGTGAGCACCACACCAGACACAAACCTGCCAGTCTTAAGGACCGAGACTGAGCGTTCACTTTTTTTGACCGTGTAACTAATTTGATCCGCTCCCGATAATTTGGAATCCAGGATAACCCCCAGAAACCTGTCCTTCTCCTCGATTGGGATACCTTGACCGTCAATACTAATGTGGACTTGGGGGATAAGGCGTCTGCGAGTGAAAATAACTGCTGAACATTTTGGAGCACTTAAAGATAACCCGTGACCTAAGCCACAGACCTTATTGGTCTGTGGCACTTCATCCAAGATGCCGCTGCAATATCGTCAGCATACTGAAGTATATTACAGTTAAAAGTTGAACAAGAAGGAAGATCAGAAGTATAAATATAATATAAAAGGGGACTAAGCACGGATCCCTGAGGTAAACCTCTCCAAACCGACCTCGGTTCAGAGTTATCCCCGGGAATCCTGAGTTTAACACTACCATCTGAAAAAAAAATTGTCTATGATTTGACAAATCCTAGCATTGATTCTCAGCTCTTGCATCTTCTGTCTGAGAAGTGGGAGGAGGACAGAATCATAGGCAGCTGAAATGTCTAAGAAGACGGCTACCACAGACTCATACCTGCTAAGGGCCAGTCGGATCACTGATGTGAACCCTACCCACACTATCAGCTGTACCCAAACTCAAAGCATTTATTTCAAATAAACCAATTACAGGCACTTTTTCAATTGTCAAGGGGTCGGTCAGTCAGAAAGATGAAGCTGATGAGCCCATTCCAAAGCGTAGTAGGTACCTATGGAGAAGAACGGGCATGAAACTCCACGGACGCTCTTTTAAATCATGATATGGTTACAAAATATTGGTTACATCATTCATGTTGAAGTTATACATGTGAGAACGATGCAAAACGTTAAAAGCGTCCGTAACAAAAATAAAAAAGCAAATAAAAAATTAAATAAAAATAAAAATAAGCCGTGGCAGCCAAGAGACGACCAGTCCCCACTGACGGCGCCCGTTCACGAACATGTCGCATGGATTAGCACCATTCAGCTCAACCATTTAGGAAGGGAGCTAAATGATCCAACACACGCGCCACCTTCAGCGAGCCATTAGAGTGAGCATGACATACTCTCAGCCGCCAAGGCACATTCAAGTCAATGAAAGACATACCCAGTACCTAAATGGTAGCTTTATAGTCGATACATAGTTCTCACACATATGCTATGCAATTATACAATGATAAGAGATTGAATTTATACAATGCAAAGATAGTTTTTAAAATCTTCAGCAGCTCCAACAGTATTTTAAAATGCTAATCAGTTAGTTTATGCGCCCTTGTGGAGCAAGACCAGCGTTGAGCCAGCCATTTTTATCAGCGATATAATCTCCCAACTTATAATATGCCTGGCTGCATAGTGTGCGTTTAATATAAGATTTAAATTTCGTTACATTCAGTTGAAGTATGTTGGGAGGTATTTTATTGTAACATTTTAAACAGTAGTACCCCATGAAAGACGAGTCCACTTTAGCCAGCCTAAAACCCGGTTGAACTAATTGGTCCGTATTCCTAGTGATGTAATTGTATCTTGCACCTCTTTTAATAAAAAGATGTAGATTTTTCCTTACGTACATAATGTTTTCATAGATATATTGACAAGGTACCGTCATGATGTTAATATCTTTAAACAGTTCCCGTAGAGATTCGCGCCTACGGAGGCCATATATGGCTCTTATGGCTCTTTTCTGTAGAATAAAAATAGACCCGATGTCTGCAGCCCGTCCCCATAGTAGAATACCATACGACATAATACTATGAAAGTAACTAAAATAGACTAGCCTCGCGGTACCTACGTCAGTAAATTGACGGATTTTTCTCACAGCATATGCTGCTGAACTTAACCGTCCTGAAAGGGATATTAAATGAGGACCCCATTGAAGCCTTGAGTCGAGCGTGAACCCTAGGAAAAAAATCTCACAACTACTACTTTTTACATTTCGTGAAGAAAATCTTATGCACTTCGTTTTTTCCCATTTAATACTAAATTATTAGCAGTGAACCAACTTTGGACCTGGTGTAGGGCGTCATTTACGTCGTCAAGATTTGATGCACGTCTAAACCTTTCCTGAAGCCGAATTGAGTCGCTGGGAGCAGTTTCCTGCTTTCTACGAACAATCGTAGAAAATATACAGTCTGCGTTTATAAAGCTTGTCACACTCATTTTGCACAAAGATTTTTTAGCTTCTTAGGTGGAAATTTGTACAACAAAATCAATCATATCCTTTAGCTAAACAGCAATGTAAAATAGTGGTCACCAAATGGCTCCTAAGTCTTGATTATATCAATACGGAAAAAAATCTGGATATTTTAAAATAAAATAACATACCAAAAGCACACCTACACGTTCGCGTACACACTCATACCCTATACCTACACTACACACACCACAGATATTCACGCCCTATACCTACACTATATACACCACACAAATCCACACCCTATACCTACACTACACTGACTACACACACCACTTACACTCACTTAGCTCACTAACCCGTCAAGTTTTTCTTTCATAGTCTAAGTCTTTTAATTTTAGTACCTATGTGATTTGTAAGTTTATACACCTAATTTTGCCCGGAAGAGCACTGATTTCCAAGATACAGGTTTTACCTAGTTTGGAATTCAGAGTTCATAAAGTTTTGCCGTCTACTCACTTACATCATTTGTACCCTATGAATATAACTGTATTAGGCTATTTTTAATTGAGTCCAAATAAACGATTATTATTATTATTATTCTAGACGGTTTTTTATGAAATGCTCTAAACGCTTAATAAGTATGGACGATAGAGCAATTGGCCAGTAAGAACAATGATCACTAGGATCTTTACCAGGTTTTAATATATGGATGACGACTTGAACTTTCCAATCAGGAGGAATATAACCGGAAGAAAAACAAGAGTTGACTAAGTCCAGATAATACTGATGGGTCTTTTCACCCGCTTTGGTAATGAAGGAGGATGAATGAGGAATAAGTAAGAGAATCCATCCACTCCAGGAGCGGAATCCTTTACATGGGCGAAAACCGATTTAAGCTCCCCTAGAGTAAATGACCCATCCAGGGTCGCCCGATGCCAGCCGAGAGCTCGTAGCGACACACTCATCCATACTAGGAATATAGACTGGAGCCAGTTTAGAAAGAAACTGTTTGCCCAGTTCCTCAGATAGTATGCTCCCGGAGGGGGGCCTCAAATTACTCCTGAATGACTTCAGCTTAACACCACACGGACGACGCCGGAGTGGATGGACTCAGCGAGCCACAATATTTCCGCCAACCTTCTCTCTTCTTATTCTTGAGCAATTTTTGAGACTTAGCCATGATATGTTGAAAAGTAATGATGTCCAGGTTCATGTCAGAGTTGAAATTCATTTCAGCTTCATTCCTGGCCCTGATCACAGCAGAGCAATCCACGTCGGGCAAAATTCCATCCCCGCCATGGTGGGACAGCCACCATGGTGGGGATGGAATTTTGCCCAACGGCAGTTTTTTTTGGAGGGAATAAATCATCTGCTGTAGCAGATATTGTATAGGAAAAGGAGGAAAGGCATTCCTGAGCAGAAAGGAGGAAAGCAATTCCTGAGCAGTCTCAGAATTAATGGATGGAAGGGAAGAGACCCATAAGTCTATAATTTTGGAGTAGAGTTCCCAATCCACTGACTTCAGCTGGTATTTTAACAATGGAGGGGAAATTTCGTCAGGGATAGTCTTGGAAGCGATTCCAACCATTATAGGATAGTAATCACTCCCATACTCGTATATATAATATTCAAGCGACTCCAATTAAAAAGGCTGACTATACTAGATGAGCAGAATGTTAGATCAACACAGCTGCTGTTTTGCCCTGGGGCAGACCTACGTGTAGCACTGCCATCATTGATCACACATAGATTAACCTCATCCAATACATACAATAGGCCTATACCAAAGTTGTCGCAGGTTTTTGATCCCCACCTATAATTAAAATAAATTATTAAATTATGGCTATTAAAATCGCCTATAATAAGTAATGTTTTATTGCAGAGAGATCTTCAATTTGTGGGTGTGCAATATAAAAACTACAGATATTTATATCCTCAGCCTTAACAGCAACAACATTGATGTTGTCACCAACAAAGGGTCTAAGTTTGTTCTTGGGATAAATTCATCCCAACTACGGAACCCTTCATTGTGCGTGGTCCGACACGCACTTGGCCGGTTTTATTGTCTAGTGCAATGATGCCCTCTAGTTTCAAATGGCCACTACATATATGTATATATAGGTTGTGCTTATAAACGTGAAATTAATAACCCTAGACAGTGTTGTGTGTATTAGTTTAGATTTCTCCTTTAAAAAATCAATGGACTTTACCTTTACGTAATCATTTATGATTTTCAATATCTGCAGGTATCTCAAGGTGTCCAAGAACTGGCAGAAACGTGCGGCGCGGCCGCTTCCGATGCATCTGAACAGTTGGCCAACGTCGCCCAGAAAGTGGAACAAGCTGAACAAAAGGTGTTCCCACGAAGAAGGAATGGACTTGACTAATGATTCAGTCATTCGACGGAATATTATTGATTTATATAAACCATTTATTTATTCAAACTTGCTGAAATTAAAAAGTATTGTTTTTTAAATTTTTTCTTATTGCTTATTTCCGCTAGGATCACAGGTTTACTGGCAGCGCGACCATGGTTGCGCTACCATGGTGTCCTACTTTATTATTGCCCTAAGGGCCCTAATGAATTATTAATTTTCATACAAATTAGCACCCGTCCACGTGTTGTCGTTGTGTTGTGGTTTTGGTATGTGTGATCGGTCCTTAAGGTACCTGTCCCACCGACAAAGCAACGGACCAACACACATGATTAAATAGCGTTTCCATGACAAACAAGTGCTGCGTTATTGTGTGTCAGAGACGTCAAAACGAAACAGAAACGTGGACTATCTTTTGACGCAGTAGGACGAATCTAACGATCAACATTTTTGCCGCTGTCATGATGTTCATGACAGCAGTCACTGCGGCCATCAAGTGCGGTCAGCGTTTTCTTTTTCTAGGAAACCGTAGCTTTACGTTCACTTGTCGGGCAGAACACGTGGGTTGGTACCATACCAGCGTATAATCACTTGTCCCAGTGATGCCAGAACGTCCTTTACGTCCCTTCGGTGTCCTTTCATATATTCAGACCCTTTTTAAATAGTTAATTACAATAATTTACTTTTTTATTACAAAAATGCGTTTAAAATGCAACTAGCAAAACGCAGTTTAAAAAATTACAAAAATGCGTAAAACTTGTAAGTAAAAACGAAACGCGCGGCGTGTGAGTGCCATTTCCTAACCACTGCTGGCGAATATCGTCAATTCGCCAGCCATCCTTTTTTCACGCGCAGTGATCTCGTATCGCTTGCCTGTTCCTTCCACGCACACAAACAACCACAATCATTCGGTTATTCAGCTGAATTCATGACTTAGTATCCTTGATGGCAACGGGAATCAAGGATGTCGTGAAGTTTGAGCCGACCAAAGACATGCTAAAAACAAAATTAAAATATTGAACATCTTAATTTTTTGTAGTGAAAACTTCTTTATCATCGTTGTGATTTGAAAGTCGATGAAACGAAAAAGCGACAGTAAAAAGAGATAGACACTTAAATTCATAAGATTTAACGCGGGAGAAAATGAGATAGGAAGCATTATAGTATAATGCTTCCGGTTTCACTTCTACCACGTGTGAATTGCACACGTTTTTTGTTTTTTTTTCAGTTTTTATTTGTGTGCTCTAAACATATAACAGTACTCACGCCTTTTTAGGTATACTTTTTTCTCATTAAATCGTAACAAATTAATATTTCTCCAGCCGTCCTTTTTGTCCAAAAATCGTCCCATTTCAGGTAGTGAATCGTCCGACAGTCGAAGCAGGTACTGGCAATACTGCACTTGTCACCGTCACGCACTCGCTAGAGTCTGTCAAGCGAGTCGAGTCCACAACCATTTTACTGATTTCTTATAATGGCAATACTATTATCTGTCAAACAGATTGTCACAATTTCTGTTCTAACCTCGAAGCATTCCGGTTTTTGTTGAATTTTTTAATGTTATAATGCCAAAACCTATTAAAAGTAGTGTCAGGAGCCTGCTGTTTACAATGATTAATAAATATAATCATGTAAAGATTGAATCTGATGACGTGTTAACAGAAAAACGACGACTTTTGGATGAAATTGTTTCAACAACAGGTAGGTTGGCTACAAAATGTTGATACTTTTAGCACAATTGTCTAATTTTGTTTATTTTACTATGATGTGATCACGATTTCGGTTTTGGTTTAGATTCAGACGTCGTATACATGACATTGAATCTCAATGGGGCACCTATAAGTGAAAAGTATTATAAGAGATTGTTGTCATCTTTTTTCAGCCACCTTGGATGATGAATTAATAAAAAGCACAATTGATAATTTAGTTAAGAAAGTCATAGCCATAGATGAGAATAAAAAAATGAAATCTGAAACAGACTATTTGACAAAAATTGCTGCTATGACAGGTTAGTACAGATTTATTTGTTTACATTGTTTGCATTTTCTACAAATATTATCATAAAATTTGTGCGTTTGATACTAAACTGACATATTGAACTTTCAGATTTAAGTGTGAAAACACTGCGAAGAATTAAAAAAGAAGGTGCTATTAACCAAGGCGAGTGGAACACACCGGGGAAAAAACGTCCACGACAGCCAACTGTAGCCAATCTGGATAATTTTGACTTATCAGCCATACGCAATAAAATTAATGAATTTTACTGTGTGAAAAAGCAAGTTCCAACTCTACGAAGTTTGCTTGCAGATTTAAGAGAGTCAATTGGATTTACTGGATGTCATGAAACATTGAGACAATTATTACTCAAAAATGGATTTGAATTCAAAAAAAATAAAAATGAGAGATCTCTTCTTATTGAAAAGTATGAACTAGCTGCATGGCGACATAGGTATCTCAGAGCTATTGATGAAAAGCGGAAACAAGGAAAATTAATAGTTTATCTTGATGAGACCTATGTCCACCAAAATTATAAAGTTAAAAAATCATGGCAAGGGCCATCAACAAGCGGTGTAATTGACAAAATATCGTCAGGCAAAAGACATATTGTTGTTCATGCTGGATCCGAAAAAGGTTTTGTTCCCAATGCATTATTGGTATTCAGTACTAAATCAAAAATGGCAGATTATCATGATGATATGAACAGAAATAATTTTATGAAATGGTTACGTGAAAAATTAATACCCAATTTAAGTCAGCCCAGTGTCATTGTTATGGACAACGCTAGCTACCATGTAACACAAATAAATAAGCCACCATCTATGAATGATTTAAAGGCTGACATTCAGAAATGGCTAACTGAAAATGGAATTCATTATGAAGAATTCTTTACAAAGGCTGAGCTTATGTGCCTTGTGAATGAACATAAAACAACTCCAATGTATGAAGCTGAAGAATTTTTGAAACAACATGGCCATGAGGTTTTGAAACTTCCGCCATATCATTGTGACCTGAACGCAATTGAACTCATATGGAGTTTGGCTAAAAGAAAAATAGCCAGCAAAAACTTAGGGATTCCAGGTAAAGAAATGGAGAACCTTATAAAAGAATGCTTTAATAGTGTCACAGCCAATGATTGGAAAAAATGCACAGATCACACTATTAGTGTCGAAAATAAGTATAAAGTAAGAGACAGGATATCCGAAACCGAGTTGGAACCCTTCATCATTTCTGTGCGTAATGATTCTACTGACAGTGATTTCTCATTTGAAGGCATTGAATTTCTTGATTCTGATTTTAGTTCTGATGAATAAATACGTACATTGAAATGCTTTTTTTTTAATTTATCCCAAGTAATTTTTTTATCAAAATTCAAGTATCAACAAGTTTTCAGCGTGCTATATCAGTGTTGACACCTGAAAGATTTTTGAATTTGCCGCCTTTTTCATGGGACTAGACTCGCTTGACAGACTTTAGCTGCTCGCCAACATGGTCTGGCATTCCGGGACTAACACATGCTTACATCACTATCCAGTTGCCACTCTATTGCAACAAAACACGATTAAGGAAAGATTTTCAGAAAACAAAGCTTTTAAATTGTCGTTCGTGTGTCTAATCAAACGAAACAATTAAATTTAAACATAAACCAACGTAATTGCGAATAAGCGATAAGGCCGCCAATTGTATATTTTGTAGTGTATTACTTTTTCTTTATGTAATTATAATCTGGTGTACAATAAAGTATATATAAATAAATAAATAAATAATTGTTAATTAGAACCTCATTGTTTTATCGGATTCGCACAGGTAATAAAGGTGGTTGTGGAGTTATTATTACAAACTTCTGGTAACACAGATGTAATGACGTAGGCTTGTGTTGCCCACGTGACCACTGTGTTTCGGAATGCCATACCTGGCGAAGTATATTATTATTATTAATTATTATTAAGCCCTCGTGTGAAGGCCTATCCAGTGCGCCATCAGTACAGAGTCCCATCGGCATGCGCACGCGTCCAGGATGGCACTGGGGCTGCCGCGCCGACATCGAAGCACAACGCTTACGTATGATCGCGTGAAATCCGTCCACGTGCGCTTCCGCGAACATGCCACTCGCGCTACAGTACCGCGGCAGCCCCATCAACACCCTGAACGCGTTATTGTATTGTACACGCAGGGAATCGTATGTCCTCTGCGTGATGATAGCTGAGATGTTCAGAGATGCTTTTAGAATTTTGCTTTGGTCCTCGTTTCACGGGCCATCCTGTATATGGTCTAAGACTGACCATATACGTATATTTAGACTATAGGGGGAAGAACCGACTTAAACACAAATTTTAACATATTTAGGAATAACGAAAATTTTATCAGCCTAGGGTAATTCAGGTACTGTCACATTAAGTTGTTCAGTTCTATGAATTCGACCGACTTAATGTAAATTAGCTCGTTCATTCTACACAAAGATTGGCCGCAACGGAAGGCACGTCATACGAACTTGGACGAAGTTGGTAGGACGTTGCGCGGCCAAGTGCACGATGCTTATTGGGTTTCTGGCTTGTGGTTGTGGTCTGAAAAACCCGTTATTTAAACTATAAATTACTCTATGTCGTAAAAAAAACTACCAATGTTATGTTATGTCAATCAAGTCAAGCGTCTGACTGTCAAACAAAATTTTAACAAAATAAAAATGGCAGACGCTGCCGTAGAAACGGCGCCTGGAGATGAAAATGATGATAGCTGGTTGTATGGTGAATCAAATCCAGATCAGGCATTGGATAAACCTACGGAAGGTACCGAAAAAGACCAGCAACAGACTGATGTAGCCGATGCCGCCACAGTAAGTAGACATAACCTATAATAATGTTTGATCGTAAGTTTACGTTGTAATTTAACGTGGAATGCGAGTGTTCCAAGTTCTAATCTTTAACTGCATAAGGCTCGTAATTATACAATGAAATAATCGAATGTTTTTGATTTAAATCTGAATTATTATATTATTGTACGTACTGCAAAAAATATTTACAAACATTATTTACAGGAAGGTGAAGAAAAAGATCAGGAGGATAACGAGGCGAATAATGATGACTCTCATTTTAACGACGAGCATTTCGCGGAGGTCGGGCGCGATGGTGACGACCGGAACGGAGACGCCGACAGCCAGAACAACGGAGACTCTGATTCAGATGACAGCGACGACATCAAAGTCACTATTGGAGATATCAAATCTGGACCTCAATCTTACGCTAGTCTAGCTATAAAAGTAAGTAGACTAATCAATGTTCTTCTCGCCAAGCTAACAGAGTTCTCTCTAAATAGGTCAATACCTGCAATGCATCAGGTTTTACAGACATCCACAGGCAGTCGTTGTCCAAAATAATTTTCTAATCAAATCTATTATTTGTTTGAATGTCGGTAATACATGAGGTGATAAACATACTAACAATAGTGATGCGCCTCAGACGACATTGGCATTAAAGCTTGAGAAAATAAAGCTGGAATGACTTATAAAAATTCAATAACCTACTTGAAAGCCCATTGATTATTACATTGTTCCTTATTGTCTATGAAGAGGCTGAAAATCAATGCTTACAGTGTGTGATATTCCATAACTACTCTTTTCAGCGTGGTGTAGGTTTAGTGGCCGCTGGTGCTGCAGATAAACCTCGCAGTGGCACAACCGCCGGTGGTAAAGTTACACTAGAAGACTTGGATGGACCGGGGAGCATCAATGGAGTGCCTGCACTTGAGTTTAACATTGACACCATTGAAGACAAGCCATGGAACAAGCCTGGAGCTGACATATCTGGTAATTATCACATTTTTATCATAAGCTTTGTTGACTTTCTATGTCAGGGTCAGGGGGTGTTTCAGAACTTATTTGAATTTTATTATACGAATCAGCGTTCTGAATTATAAACACTCCTTCAAAAACCAAAAATAAATATTAAATAAACATGGTAGGATTCTTGGTATTCAATCCATGAATGTCTCCCATTCTCTTAAGATTCTAGAGAACAGCAACTCGCCACACACTAGCGAAAAATATAATTAAGGTGAACTGGTGACTGTCTTGTGGCTATAGCCAGTCCATTTGTTGGGCTTTTAATGGTCTTGTTTGCAAACACAGTACAAAATACAATTTTTTTCAGATTATTTCAACTATGGTTTCAACGAGGTGACGTGGAGCGCGTACTGCGAGCGACAGCGGCGTATGCGCGTCAACGAGGCTGGTGTAGGCCTGCACGCTGGCGCGCCGCCCCGCCCGCCGCCGCCCGATCTCAGGAGACAGCCGGGTAACCAACTATGCTATATGTTGGCGTTATTAACCCACTTACATATGGATTAATTTTGTATACAAAATCTGTGTCTAATATTCAGAAATTCAAAATTCAAAAGTCATTTATTCAAACTAGGCTGAGAATCAGCACTTTTCGAACGTCAGGTACGTCGTAGGCGTTATTAGGGTAGCTTTAAAACTCTGACAGGTTAGAATGTGATTGGTATTTAAAGACTAATAAATAAAGTTTATCTGATCTATAGAGTCAAGGTAAAATCTTTTTTTGTTTTTTTTTTTTTATGGATGGAAAGCTACTCTTGGCTGGCTTGATCATGATCATATCATGATGTTTCTTTAGTAGGCCAAATGTGCACTACTTCTTCGTCATACAAAAAACTGTCAGATTTCATAAATTCATTTACTTACTTCTAATAAAAATATATGAAATTCAATTAGCTCATTTACTAAAATGAAGTGTTTTTATTTATTTAGGTCCAAGAAATGATGAAATGATGATGCCACCAGCAATGTCAAATAACTACCAATCTAGAGAAAACACTATACAGGTGAGTTATTTTTCGAATATAATATTCAGCATCAAAATTTTTATTTCAGTCACTGTCATTAGCACAAAAATATATAAAAAATAATGTCAATTGACATAATTATTATCATTATATTTTCGACCCGTTTGGGGGTTGAAACCCTCGGGATTATCCTCGGGACTCGGATTCGGGTGGGGTCTGAGTGCTCATGATTTGTTCAAAGAAATCTCCAAACGGCTCGTTGACACTTCCTGTGACTAAGGGCTGACTTTTACCTTAGCCAGAGACTAAGCATTGCCATACAACGTGGCAATGCCGCCAGTCTCTTGGGTGCATTACCAGTCGACGGCGATACGGAGGAATTTTTCGACGACATTTTTAGTTGAATAGTTTATTAGTTAATTTATTATAATAAATGCTTTTAATATCATACAAGTTTGTGTTAATTTTTGATCCAGGTGATGACTGCTGAACGTCGCGAGTACGGACGCAGCGGTCACCAGCGAGAGATGGGTGCGCCAGATTATTTCGGCCCCCCGCCCGGTGACCACTACTACCCACCACCTCCACATGCTCCGTACGAAGAACCATGGGGTAAGTTATAAAAAAAACGGATACCGCAAACGGCGGAGACGGCTTTTTGGTCGACTATAAAAAAAAAACTGCTGTTTCATAAAACAGTGCAATACTTACGCGGTCAAAATGTATGGAACAGGTTTTTTTTTTAAATAACCATTGTTAAAGGAGAATGACAAAAAGTGGTACCAAATTTTCTCACGCCTCAAGATAAACTTAATATAGTAAATATTTTTATATTTTTTTACGACCTTCTGCGTCAGGGATTTGATTTTCGAATAGGGAATTTAATTTTAAGTTAAAAAGTTATTGTATTCCAATGCACGTTTCCGTAAACACTTTCTTCTTCCTTCTAATGACGTTCCGTTTTACATGATTTGTACATTTTGATCCTGATCAAGATCTTTTGCACAAAATCATATAAAAATAATAATAATTAACCGACTTTACATGTAACTGTATGTAATAACTAAATGATTAATTGTAATTACAATTAATCATTTAGTTATATGTGGTGTTATTTTTTATCTATGGTTATTTGCCCGATCGCACCGGTCATAGAGATGTCGAACGCAATTGAATCGATTTTCGATAACATCGGTCTTTTCGATGGGTCTACTCGCTAGTCGATTTTTATTAAAAGAATAGAAAAATAAGTTTAACTGGATAAACATTTTACACATTGTGGCTATTTGGCTTTGTGTTCTGCAACCACAATATTGCCGTCAAACGCAAGAGTTTTGATTATAATCGATTAATAACATAATATTATGTCTGGTTTATTGTAGAATTCAATGACATGGTGTATATTTTATTGATTTAAGGGGTTCTAGAATCGATTTAAAATTTATGATCGATTAAAAAAATGGTTTCTTGGACTCGTAAAGATTTATCGATTTTAGATCGATATGCATCCCTAGCCGGTCTGGCTGGTATTTTGAGTTTGACATTTGTAGTTGTACAGTGTTTATTGATTTAATTGGTGCAACACATGTCGATGCAGGATACAATGGAACTACAACTAGGCGCTTACATTTTTAAATACCGCTCGAACGTCTAAAAAAAATTTAACTTGAATCCTGTGGAACTAGTAATGCAATATTTGCGATACAACGATTAATCAAATGCCGCCAAATCTAGTTCTTAAGGAACCGGTAAAAATAATGAATTTCTTCAAAACTTGTCCACTGTAATCCCGATTGTTTTCAATATTGTGTGAAGATAAAGCAGCAAACATAAAAATACTACTGCCCCATACAGAAGTGAGATGGGAGATCTTAAATCTTTAACAAGGCTCTTTGAACTTAGACCAGAGTTACAAAGGATGCGTTCCGAGTTACGATGTAATCGATTTGAGCGTACTAACACCCGTACCGAATTAGGGTGAGCGCGAAAACAATGTACCGTCAATCGTCATAAATGACGTCATGACGAACGCCGAACATGCCTTTTACTCATATCAGCGTGAGCACTGTCAAAAATGACAGTTGTGCTGTTATGTTTTGAGTCAATATCATCATATCTTTAAACTAACATGGCATTTTCGAAATTCTGTTTCTGGCTACCGTTCGCCACCTTATCAAAGAAGAAGAAATTTGTGGTTTAAACACAAAGACATAATATATGCTATGCAAGTTTTGATGTTGAGCGAGCACTGAGAGCGGGTTAAGGAGCGTTCCGAATTGTTGACAGCCCTCAGCTGTCATAATCGTGATATCTAAATCGGAACGCAAATTATTGTTGTCAGCTCTGCGAGCGATTATGTTCGAATTCGGAAAGCGGCCAAACTGTGCGAAACTGGATTCTCAAATCAACCTATTCGGTTATAAAAACAAAATACCACAATAGATGGATGCCGAACCTGACACGCGACTTCAACTGTCTTCAATCAAGACGTTTTTTGTTTTGTTTGGTAAGTTATCGAATAACTTCTCCAGCTCTGGACGGAGCGGGAGGGCGAGTCAAACTCTTGCTGACTAAAGTCCACCCATGTTCCTTCAGTTGCCTGTACATTGCCAGGGGCCACGGTATCCCTTTCGGACTTTCCCGCGACCCCGGCAGGCATCGGTCGTAACGGACGCCGTCAGTTGTGCCGACATCTCTTTTAGGCGCGCGTGGAACACAACGCGCCGTCGACCCGGGCCTGGTCCTTATCGGACGACGAGCTACCCATTGCTCACCGTCCTCAAGCCCGCGCCTACGGTGGCCGGGAATTGGCCTGCGATTACCGACGCCCAGGGCGTCTCCTGCGGCGGCTAGGGGCGTGAGGGCGCGAAATTTGCCTCTCCCTCATGCATTTCGCCTCCTCCTTCGCGAGAATTACTGCTTCGCCGAAGGAGGTGACGGTTTCCCACGCCCTCTCGCTCCGCACCATGGTCTGGCCCAGGGCTGGACGCCAGAGATCACTGCCACCGATCGCCTCCACGAGGACACGGCGGTGCCCCGCCCAAGCCAGGCAGACCTCCACCCTGTCCTCCGGGCGATCCACTCAGTGGTGACACCCAATCGTTTCCTCCCGCCTTATCCGGAACAACGTTTCGCCTCCTCGTGCCACTGTCAAATGTGCGCGAGGACTTTTGCCTCCAGATCCCATGGCAGCAATCCGGCAAGGAGGCTCGCCGCCTCACCGAAGGCCGTGCGGTATCCCCGGACCAGCCGGATGGCCATGACCCCTTGGGACGCGTTAAACAGGCGGGCTGGCCGCAGCCTCAAAGAACGCACACCGGTGTTTTTTGTTACAAGTTTTTTTTTGTTTTCCAAATATGCTCAATTATTTTTATAGGTCATCCTGAACAGACTGGTTGGGCGCCGAGTGAAATAAAGGAGCTAACACCAGGTCCGATGGGCCCACCCGTGGGGCCCCCGATGAGCATGGGCGCGCCGCTAGGCCCGCCGCACATGCCGGCGCCGCCGCACATGATGCCGGCGCCGCCCTTCGTGTCGCCCTACCGCCCGCACCCGCCGCCGCACATGCACGAGCGAGACAGGGATAGAGACCGCGAGCGAGACCGCGGCGACAGAGACCGCATGCGGGAGAGGGAAGACCGCGATAGACGAGACCGCGATAGAAGGGATGAGGTCTGTAGTCAGTAGTAAATTTCTTGATTGTGCTTGTTTAGTACAAGTGTTTCAAGTTGACTTAGTAATTTTGTTTTTTTCTTTCACAGGAGGAAAGAGATAGAGATAGGGAACGAGATCGGTCTCGCTCTATCAAACCTGACAGGATAAGAGAAAAGTAAGTACAATAGTGACAATAACCGGACTCGCTACATGTTACTTTTTCCAGAAGTTTGAAAATAAAACTGTTTTTAAACAGTTTTATTTTTAACTTACATTGACCAAATATTTTATAAATCATGTTTTTTTTAAATTTATAGATCATACAGACGGGAGCGATCACGTTCGAGGTCTCGTCGTCACAAATCGCGGTCTCGTTCGCCGCGCCAGCGTGAGCGCTCGCGGGAGCGGGAGCGCTCTCCTCGAGAACGCGAGCGAGACCGCTCCCGAGAGCGCGAGCGATCGTCGCGCGATCGAGAGCGTAGTGTCAAACCTAAAATCAAGGACAAGGAAAAAGATGAAGATAAATAGATGTTAACCACGTTTTATAAATTTATTTTCCGGTTTTATAGCATGGGACTTTGCTGTAAGGATCTTCAATAAAGGATAAGCCTAGTATAAACGTTTCATGTGTTTATTTGATTTCTCGAAGTATGACCAAAATCAGGCCAGATAGCTTAATAGTGCAAACAGACTACGGTTTATCGCCGTCGACTATTATTAGAAATACGCCGAATAATCAGTTCAATATTCGTATTCGTCTGTATGTTCGATGAATTTTTTTATGTTCGGATTGGCCGAATACTCGGTTAGTTTGAGAAGATTAATATAGGCTTTATTCTGAGAACCGTATACTTATAATACGTATTTGTAAATGCAACAAAGTACTTGTTGCATTTGAGTAAACATAATACAGGGTCAAATTAAATTAGCTAGCTAAACTCCGCAGACGTGATGGGTATCGATATCTGAGTATAAAAAAAATATGAATTGATGTTTTCTTTATTGAGAACTTATGTTTGTAATGTAGTTAATTGGAATATTCGTTTTTTAGGGTTCCGTAGTAAATAAGGAACCCTTATAGTTTGGCCATGTCCGTCTGTCTGTCCGTCTGTCTGTCCGCGGCTTAGCTCAGAGACGGTTAGTAATAGAAAGCTGTAATTTGGTATATGTATACATATTAATCATGCCGACAAAGTGGTAAAATAAAATCAAGTTTTTTTTTTTTAGGTTACCTCCCCTACACGTAAAAAAGCATCCCCACTAGGGGATGCTTTTTTTTTTCGCATCTACCCCATATTGTAGGGTATCGTTAGAAAGGTCTTTCAAAAATATTGTGAATTTGTAAAGACCATTTTTGTCAGGGATCCGAATTTGCGAAATATTAAGCTTTTAACTGATTTTTTTTGTTAGAGTCAAGTGTCTCGTCTCCCCTCCCTTCTAGCTAAATGGTTGTACTTGGACTTGTGAAAAAATTCACAGCAGTAGTATATATAACGAAATTAAAAGGAAAACTATGAGAGATGAGTAGGCTGTACAGGTTAACGAGAAATAATCAACCAACTTAAATTTGCAGTTTGAAAAACATGATCTCCCATACATTCCGTATGGGAGAACACGTTTTTCAACTACAATGTTAAGCTTGTCCTTGGAATGCATTCATCCCTACTACGGAACCCTTTATTGTGCGTGGTCCGACACGCACTTGGCCGGTTTTTTGTGTAAACTTTACAGACGTTATGGGTATCGATATCTTAACACAATAAAACAAAAAAGAACAGATTTTCTCGTCTTATATTTCAAGGAACTATACTAGCGGTCGTTGACCCCAGAAAAAGTCATCCGAAATGTTTATGATGTGAAAACTTCTTCGAGCGATTTTTGGTAGGGGAAAAACTGGGTTCGCGTTACGGATAGGCTGCAGTAGCAGTAGTGAAGTTTTTTTTTGGAACGAAGTTCTTTAACGCGGCTTGCGGTGGGAGTAAAGTGGCAGAAATCGTCACGCGAAAAAGCGCTCATTCTTGCGACTGTCTTCTTCTAATTCACAAAATCAAAATGAAAATCCAAGTTCGGGTTGCATTACTTTCACATTTTTCGTGGGTGTTGTTTTCATAGTTTTCGAGGGTGCTAAATGCTGTTGGGTAATTCAGCACAGGTGCTAGCACAGTTGTAGCTAGGTACTAACTTGGATGAAAAGAGTAGCTCACTCTTTTTATTTTGATGTGAGGCTCAGCCCACTATCGACCTCCGGTCTCCGGAGGGGAGTGATGTAGCGGCATCTACATCCCTACATGCGAACTACGCATCAAAGACCTGACGTCACACAACATCCTGACGTTACACAAATCCTGCATCGCGCAATAAGAGTTTACCGCGCGATAAACATATATACAAGCTTCCCGACTTCAACCTCTGGGCAGTTGCCCGCCAGACACGATACCCGTCTGGTCGGAGGATCCTCCCTTTTCTATGGATAAGTGAACTTTACACCCTGTTCCTCATGCTCCCAAACTACCACACACCGCAGGGTAAAGATTAGCTACGCAGAACATTTGTAAGTAGGTATTGTGAGTTTTGAACGAAACGAATCACTCACTCAATTGCAAGTTTATTTACGATTCTAAGCAAGGGAGTTTAAGTTTAATTGCTATCTTTTGCTTCTGTTTGACGACGTCGCCTAACCATACTCATTTCTCTTCCCTCAACATCAATCGTGCGAGCTGTGTGACGCGCTTAACGGATCAGTCACCGCGTGTGCCTACTCGTATTAAAGGTGTATGTGTGCTGTGTCGTCACTGTGCTACGCACATCATTCGCGACGAGTCACCCGAGTCACTGACACATCCACAGCACATACCTGCTCAGTGCTCACAGGCCATCGCCGCCTCGCCTCATTCGTGGCAGCACAGTGTGCGAACACACATTGTAAATAGAATGCCTCCCACGATCCTCATTTTAAAAGGGTGTGCTACCCATCTCTAGTGCTAAACCCGTTAGTAAGGTCAAAACCAAAAGTTTAAAAAAAGTACAATACTTAAGCGTCGGGTCACACCGGAATGGCAGCGGCCGGGAGCGACGCGACGAGCACTTTCAGAGTGAAATAATTTTAAACTTTATCTACATACATAAAAGACCAGTATCGCTTGGAAAGCTTGAAAGGCCCGCGGTGACGCGAGCGGCCGCGCGCCACGCGTATCTTGTCGGTGGTTCTGCCTGTGGCTGCCAGCAGCGGCGACGCGGAGCCGCTCGCGGCACCGCGGGCGGCCGCGCGTATGTAATGTAGAGTTTATTCCCGTTGTCCCCGTATGCCATATCCCCGTCACGGGGACGAGACGTGATTAAATTTATTTCCCGTTGTCCCCATAACGTGCATTCGGCTAACGGGGACAACGGGAAGTAAACCTTTTTAATCGAAACAGTTAGGTTAGGTTAGAACTGTGACCACACAATGCCAGAAACATATTTTTGAATGTAAAACCAAACCACGGCGACAACAGGAAGTCCCCGTAGGGCGGGCGAGGCGTACGGGGACAACGGGAATAAACGCGCCGGAAGCCGCTGGTGGACGCTGGCAGCCGCTGCCATTCCGGTGCGACTCGGCCCTAAGTGTTACAATTATCGACAAAAGCTTTCACATGGCACAAGTTTCACCACTGTTGAGAGTTGGGACCAGACTCCCTACAAAACTTGCGCAAGGGCTCCTAGGGCTCGAGGAGGCGAAACGCCGGGGTGTAACTCCGCTGCCGCGAGAGATCACGGCACAGCGGACAGAGCTCCGGCGGGATCTCATGGCGGCATGGAGTGTGCGATTGTCGCAACCCAGCGCTGGGCACGCCACAATTGCGGCGATAAGTCCCCTCTTTGAGGAGTGGCTTGAGAGGCGCCATGGCGTCCTCACCTTCCGCCTGACGCAGGTCCTCACCGGACACGGTTGTTTCGGGAGGTTCCTATTCCGAATTAGGCGGGAGGAAACGCCCGGGTGTCACCACTGTGTGGATCGCCCGGAGGACACGGTTGAGCATACGGTGGAGATCTGCCCGGCTTGGGCGGAGCACCGCCGTGTCCTCACGGAGGCGATCGGCGGCGGCGATCTCTCGCGTCCGGCCCTGGTTCAGGCCATGGTTCGGCGCGAGAGTGCATGGGAGGTCGTTACCTCCTTCTGCGAAGCAATTATGCTCGCGAAGGAGGAGGCGGGGCGCGCGAGGGAGATGCAAGCTACACGCCCTCGCGGCCCTAGTCGCCGCAGGAGACGCCCCGGGCGTCGGGAGGCAAGAGCCGACTTCCGGCCACCGTAGGCGCGGGCCTGCGGACGGTGAGCAATTCCACGCGCGCCTCAAAGAGATGTCAGCACCAACCGACGGGGTCGAAAGACCAATGCCTGCTGGGGTTGCGGGTTTGTCTGAAAGGGATATCGCGGCCCCGGCACACAGGCAACGGAACGGTTCTTCGGCCTGCAGCCCCACACTAACACAGAAACTCAGTGGATGTAAAGAATGATTGGTGGTGTAGGTATAGTAATAATTAAAACAACAGATTCTTTGTAATATTATTACAGAAATGCTTTATTATAATTAATGTCTAAATAGATGGATCATCATATAAATGTTATCTAGTACAACCTACAAGACGCGACGTACAGAGCCGCGATCAGTCACATGTCGCCACTCTCGACGCCTCGCCTTATTCCATCACATACGGGTTTTACAAATCATTTTGTTAACATTTTTGTACAGCCATATACAATAATTTTATTTTCAATTACATCTAAACGTAAAAAATCTTGAGGTGTCGTAGGAAACTACGCTTCCTATAAAAATTAATTACACAGGGGGAATGAGGAGTAGCTACGCTTGTGACGTGCAACCGGCAAGGTAGACCTCGGGACTACAACTATCAGTACAGGACTTTACAATCATCACTATAACCTATGCGCAGCGCGGGACACTGCTGCGCCTACACACTAACATAAGCATCGCCCACTCGTAAGCGCTCGCTCCGATCATTTTCGGAGACTCATTAACTAAATAACTTAAATTAATTACATAAAAAATATACAAAAATATCATTTTCACAAAATTATAATCGACGAACTATACACTCCGGCACTAAACGAGATAAGCTATGTACGATTTTAAAGCCGGTTTATAACTTAAACGAGAGCTTGACTTGAAGAATAGTACAAAATAATAATATAATAATCACGACTATAGTGCCGATTGTCCAGAACTGCCTGCGGCATCTCTTTATCGCTTTAGAAGATTCAAGGTCCCCTAGCCCAGCTAATAGTAAATCTACAACGAGCTAAAATTATGGAAACGCCGGGGTCCGTTAAACCGCCGCTTTCCTTCGATTCATAAATTACACGAGAATGAGAGACGTTCAAATATTTATACATAGATTCATACGAACAACGAATAATACTAGAACACTTAAGAGCTAGAAACGCAATAAACGCTACGCCGCGGTGACGCGACGGCCGAGCACCGGAGTCGGCGTCGACGCTGTACAACTATTGTTACAGTATACAGTAAATCGTATCGTTCTGTACATCAGTCTGCCGCTACGTATGTACAGGGGCCGCGCCCGCCAGCCGGAGCGGCGAGCTCTATAGTTACAAATGTACAATCGCAAATATTCACAAAATTTATAATAGGCGGGCGATACCCGCGCCGTCGCATCAGCCTACACCCGCGGACGTTTAATACTTTACACAGACTACAGCACGGCGTTGGGAGGAGGCGGCCCGATCGGGCCCAGCTCCGGCGCCTTCATGAAGAACTTCTCGAGCTTCGCGATTATGTGCTTGCCGTACGTGTACTTGCGGAGCGAGCCGATGTGCGGCCGAATCTTGTGCATCAGAACCTTGCGTTGCGTCGGCTCCGCCACGTCGATCATCTTCTGAACCACGTAGTTGGCGTACTGATCCTTCATCATCACGTGGAGAGCACTGTGAATGTAAACACGCCATATTATAGAACTAGCAGCTAACGAGACGTCTAAAGTATCTAGTGAGTCAGTATACAGACGTGGGGGGAACATACTTGTCGTTGAAGCCGCACAGCTCGTCGATCAGAAGCGCGCGCTCGTTGCGCGTGGCGTGCGACACGCACTTCTCCACGACGTTGGACGCGAACTTGTGCTGCGACAGCTGCAGCACCTTGCCGCGCACGCCGGCCACGAGCCGCGAGCGGTCCTCGGCCGCGCCGTGCTCCAGCACGTGCTGCACCACGTAGTTGCCGTACTGGTCCTGGGAATCAGAAACAATCTTATGCCTGGCTCCCTTGTGAAAGTTTTTTTTTTTTTTTTTCAATAGTAATTCATTACGATAACGCCAGACAAGAAAGCTGCAGGGGCAGTGTTGATGCATTCAGCATGTAGTACTGACCTTGCACCTTCACATTTCCCGCTGATCAGTATTTCGTACCTGTATGAGCTGGTCGGTGTGCGCGTGCAGCTCGCTGAGCACGGGCGCGGTCTGCTCGGGCGTGCAGTGCTCGAGGATGCGCTGGATGACGCGACACCCGTACGGGTGCGTCGACAGCGCGTACACTTGCCCCGCGAACGCGCTGATTATGAACTGCAGAGCCGTTGGCTCCACGCATTCGATACATTTTTGCACCTGCAAATAATATTCACATTTTAATCAATTATGTAAGGACGACTCATCACTCATATCATATTTGAATGAATTGAGTGCCGTGAGAATCAATTAAAGTATAACCGGTCTACCGGTTCAATCAATGGTGTAGAAAATTTTATTCTGAGATGGTTTGTGTGTGTGTTTTTGGTAAACCAAAAGTAACCTGATCTTCATCACTATAAGTGTTCTCAGAACTACAGAAGCAGTCCAGACAAGTGATAAAAACTAGGGTTTTTTTAAATTAAGATTCACCAGCGATATGGATGAAATGGCAAAATTCCTTGCCTCCTTAGCACCATCGTTTGGTCTCGAGACAGCTTTTTTTAAGGCTCGGCGTTACGGGCCTCGCCTTTAAAGAAAAAAAAAAAAGCGCCACTACTTAAGCGGGCTGCTATCAGCAGTGAATAAGACACTAGTATTCTAACATCGTGAGGAAATTTGGACTTATAATTCAGAAATCACAAACCAGTCTTGAGCAAGCATGGTGATCAATGCTCGTGCCTTCTCCGTATGAGTAGAGATCTTTTCTCTGCATTGGGACAATAATAGGCTGGTATTATTATTTAGATACTTACAACGTGGTTTCCGTTCTGGTCCTTGACGCACTTGAGCACGTGTCCGTCCAGCTCGCGCACCACCTCCTGCTGCTGCTCGGGCGGGATGGACTCGAGCGCCTTCTGGATGACGCGACAGCCGTACATCTGCAGCGCCAGGTTCAGCACGTGGCCGCGCACCTGCACGAAACATTACACAATGTAATCATTCGAAAATTAAACTCTTTTCACAGTTATTTTACCACAGACAGCAATAACTCAATAGCAACCTTATTGTACAGAAAATAAAGATCACTGTGTTTTGACAGTGACATAAAATCCGAGGTCAAATAACTGAGAAACAACTGTAGCAATGACTCCACTAATCATGAGCCATCAGAGTCATGTGTGTAAATCATGCTCGGATAGGTTAAAAGATCATTTTATTCATAATATTAATTAATAATCAACAAACGCATAATATTAAATACTTCTAATATAACTTTAGCACTCAATAGTCAAGGTTTCAGCTTTAGCTGTGAGTGAATGAATAGTCTTACCTTTTGTGCCAATGTGGTTTTCTGTTCTGTGGTTCCAAACTCAAAGAATTTTTGTATAACATAGTTTCCGAAAACATCCGTCATTAGACTATACGCAGCGCCGATTATTTCATTAAACACCATTTGTTTCTCTTGAACTGTAGCCCTTTCTAGTTTCTGTTGGATAAATCTGGAATAGTAACAAAAAAAAATACTTATAACTTGCAACAAGAACGAAAATGTGTGATAATAATAATTTGCAGATTCGTTTTCTCCTCGACCTATCGTTTTTTCTCGTGACTGAGTTTATTTTGTTTATATGTATGTATCTATGTATTAATATTTATTATTTTCGAGTTATATATCAATATGCGTCAAGCATTAAGTCCGCCTTTGCACAGTCTTTTTTTACTTCGGCATAAAGTTTTAATAAATAATAATAATACCAGCCCGTTACTGTCCCACTGCAGGGTAAAGGCCTCTTCTCATACAGAGAAGGCACGGGCATTGATCACCAAGCTTGCTCAAGACGGGTTGGCGATTTCAGACTTATATTAAGCATAAGTTCAGGTTTCGCACGGTGTTTTCCTTCACCGATGTCAGTAATGTCCAAGATAAACTCAGGAAGAAAAAGAAAAAAATATTTAAATAATAATAGTTGGTGCAGGGGTGAGGTTGATCTATTAAGTTGTAGTCTAGAATTGAGTCGGAGATTAATTTCTGTATATTTATTCGTCATAAAATGTAACAACACACCTATGGGTGACGATATCCCTGATAAGAGTAGATCATGTTTAAGGACCTGTTATGGCAATCTTTCATAGCAACAACGACAACAAAACTTATCACCTTTTATCTATAAAAAAATGTTGTTTCAAGTATGTAGAACTAGGAAAATTTGTCACCTAGAGCCGTGCTGATCCTGTGAAAATTCAACAATGTGGTTGGCGAGTTCTCTCAGCTGCAGGTTGGGGAAGCGGTTGTTGCGGAAGTCCTCCAGCAGGCGCGAGCGCCCGGCGGGCGGCTTGTCGCCCACCAGCGCGCCCACGCCCACGCCGCCCACGCCTCCCACGCCCACGCTCACGCCACCCACGCCCACGCCACCGCCCACCAGTTCTGCAAACATACACACAGTTGATTAACTTATCCCGAAAGTACGCAAATTCCTATGGGTATCATTAACATAAAATCGCCATAATTTACGAGGTAAACTGTTAACGTATCAATGACGTTAATAGCTGGAACTTTTAAAATAACGAACGTTCATTTTTATCAGGTCGCCGACAAAACGCAGACCTAGAGGCTTTATCTTATATCGACCGTTAAACATTATTGTATTTATTTAACCCACGTCTGGATTTGGAACACCGTCGTCAAGTGATGTGTGTTAAACATACAGTGGTATTATTATATTATACATAAAAATACAAACTATTTACAAAATTTACAAGGGTTTGTGAATGATGATGGTGTGTACAGACCTGATATTGTTCCTACTCCGCTGAGTTTGCTGAGGAGTGATGAAGAAGATCCGAACATTCCATTTGATGTCAGACCTTGCGCTAAACTGCTCACAGCTCTGAAAGAAAAATATATCGCTATTCAAGGAAACAGCCACTCTCAAATGGGCATGAGTTTTAAGTAAATAAACGAACATGCTCAAAATGCCGCCATCGGCAGATCTGTACAAAATTAAAGACTGCGGTGTCATATAAACAACGATGGCATACAAGTATTTACAATATACAAGTGTCCTGCTCAAAGAGTCACCGTGCACCCGATCGCGTCGCTTCTATTCTCGTTTCGGCTGCATCATAATCAAAGTTTGACTAACATATTTGTAGTGTTTGTAAATGCGTGAGCGTATCGCGTTCTAGAATGTATCGGATTTTACTCCATCTGGTATTATTCATCGGCGATAAGATAGTTCTGCAGACACATCTGCATGACGCGCGATCGTGCGCTTTCGAAGCTATCATTTAAACTCATATCGTAGAG
This sequence comes from Agrochola lota, assembly GCA_947364205.1. Taxonomy (NCBI): domain Eukaryota; kingdom Metazoa; phylum Arthropoda; class Insecta; order Lepidoptera; family Noctuidae; genus Agrochola; species Agrochola lota. Next base: position 16,116,444 of record OX376221.1, on the reverse strand, counting down.
CGCGCATGCATACGGCAAAACGCAACAACTGATGGAACGATTTCAGCTCGAAAGTGTGAGAACGACACGACTTTCGTATAAGACTCGGTCGTCGCGAGACGCGAAGGGGTGCGCGACGCACTCGCGGCCGGCTCCTGCTGCAGCACCTGTACTTGGCGGTCTCGGCGCCGGGCGCGGCCGACACGGGCCGCAGCCCCACGGGCCCCAGCGCGGCCCCCAGCGGCGGCGACAGCGGCGAGGGCCCCCACTTGCGCGCCGCGTACTCCTGCAGCGCCGCGGCCGGCCCGCCGCCGCCGAACTCCAGCGAGTCGCGCCGAGCCGCGGTGGCGCCGCCTGCAACACGACATACCTCCGCGCTCCAGTGTGGGTGTCGCGGGCGCCGGGCCAGCTGCCCGCGCCCTGCACGCGCGTGCGCGTTTCGATCCGATGTACTTATATACGAGATGACATAATATTATGGTGTGAATAATATGAACTCGACCCCGACACGCATGTGATAAAACCTGTTATCTGTTAAATAACAACCACCTTTTATCCAATTTCGCCTACACCTAGCACTGTGTAGGTGACGCAATGTAATAGTTTAAAAAATGATCGAACAAAATAAAATTAACTGATACCAGTTACAATGAAATAAATTAAAATGAAAAAATAACACGGAAAATATATTTACACCAAACCTTAGTAAAATCCTGTTAGAAAATACAACATTTTTTAAGTACACTATCTGTTCCAGTTAGAAGTTCCCAGTTCGATACACGAAATGCAGTTTAACATCTTTAAAATGATACAGTATTCAATTTAAAAGCGGAAAAATTATAAGTATTTTAATCTGCGTGAAATTAAAAAAAAAAAAAATACGTAAAATTGGCTTCGATTCTGGTTTGTAACCCATAAAAAAACTGATTGAGGTGTTTTAATTGTCTCTCATATCAATCTCATGAAGTTCAAACTACTTTTCTCTATTTATCAGCGAAGTTTGGTAACGCCTTGAAGTCCATATCTTAGGTTCGCTCGAGTTACATTTTTTTACTTTTTTTTTAAGGGTTTTCGTTCCCAATGCGCTTTAACCAAGTTAAAGAGTAAAAACTCAATTAATGCCCACAATTAAGCCCCCCCCCCCCCCCATCTAAAATGTATGCTACAGCTAAACTGGCAATTATAACCGACACTGACAGGGTGTATTGCAAATGCCCAGGTATAAGCAAATTTTTATAAACGTTTCGTATTTTAATTTGCCTTAATTTAATTTGCCTGACATAACTTTGTCTTTAACGATACGGAGACATTGTAGTATCTCATTTGCAATGTATAAATTGTGTGCTCAAGTCATAACACAATTCCAAAATAAGGAAAAGAGATGGAATATTATTACTGCGTATTATAAATTCAAACCTTTACCTCGAAGCATTCAAACAGTAAGTAAATACATTTACCACGAATATAAAGTAAATCTATACACAAAATATACGTCTTAAACAGAGAAAGTATGTATAACATATATACAGTTAATAGACAATGCGAGTGTATACGAAAATTTACTTATTAATTAAATACAATACACAAAAAACTATGATGTTACAAGTTCAGCAGGCAAAACCAAGCAACTGACATTGTATTCCAAAATAAGATGTGTGCTAAAGACATCAGTGTTTATCTACATTATTACTTTCTTAATTCAGTAGCAACTATTAAAAAAAAACTATAATTACTGAAAGTAAAATAATTATTAGGATGAATTATTTCTGTCGGTTCTACAAAATGTTAATAATTATTCGTATGTAATTAATTAATTAATTATAAATTATCTAATAGTCTACATAGAATGTATCGTATCACGCCATGCGCAATGTTTTAGTATGAAGTTGTTATTGAATGTAAATATGAGTTTATGTACATTGTTAGACAAATACCTTCTGGGGCAACTCACTGTTTCAGTTTTTTATATACCTAAATTATTTAAACCATTTGAGTGATTCTAACATATCACATATTCGCCCAAAATTAATAATGAATCGTAATCCAATTTTGGATATCTAAATTAACATAAGAATAAGAATAATTTATTGTTTAAGAAAATACATTGGAATGTGTTGATTCCTGGAACTCAAACTGATGCCCTGTGTCGTGAGATCCGGGCTCCTTCGTTCCGTTTACATTAATTGCTATACTAACATGTCAATCCATTTTTTGTGAAGTTTGCCAATGATCCAAATCTTTGAGAGGGCTGATCACAAAATAAGGGTGCGTTTCCACTGAAGCGAAGACGAGCGGAGCTGAACGGAGACCTGCAGGAATCGACCAATCACAATGTTGAAATCCTCATCGCGTCTCTCGTCTCGTCTATGATTGGACTATTCCTGCAAGTCTCCGCTGAGCTCCGCTCGTCTCCGCTTCAGTGGAAACGCACTCTAAAGATTATAAAAATGTCAGTTTAAGCATGGCAAAACCCTTTAATGATGTGCTCACTTGACATTGAGATTGCCGACTTAAGGTACAAGCAAGTGGATAGAATTTCCTTCTAATGATAAACAACTGTGGCCGCAATCAGAGACCGGAATTAACATTAGCATAAATAAATAATTTCGGACGATGTAATTAGTTGTAGTTTACGCTTTAGGTTGCATTTGATTGTCATAAAATGTATTCAAAGATAATTTTGTTTCCGGCCCTCATATGTGAATCACTTCGAACAAAAATTAAAAAACGCGTTTAAATCGATGGTTTAAAAGCATGCATTCTAAAACTTGGCAACGTCGCAAATAGCTGTCAAATATTTTTACCTGTTTTTATTCATTTGTTATTATTACTTACTGTATGGAAATATGAAATATCGCTCTATAGTGAAATAAAATATCGATTATGAAATCCAATAAATAATATCGTAACACTGAATATTTAGTTTTAGATGTAAAACAATATTGGGACTATCCAAATGCCCTTTTTACACCTAAAATGTTAAAAAAAACAAATTCTGTATTATAATTGGAAATCATTATTAATATTTTAGGTCACTATAGAGCGATATTTCATATTTCCATAAAGTAATATTAACAAATTAATAAAAACAGATTAAAATATTTGACAGCTATTTGTGACGTTGCCAACTTTTAGAATGCACACTCATAACTTATGGCCTACTTTGCTTTCTCCAGGCATTTTTTTTGTGTCGTAGTACTGTTCAATACATCGTTTTTTAATAGTAAGAATAGACTACAGCCCTTTTTGCGCCTTTATTAGGGCAACAGGTATCATACTCCATTGATTCGATTCAGCGCAGGTACTAATTGTACATAGATTCAATAAAATGATGCCAAAAAAAATTGTCCGTCATGTAGTATTAAAAAATATTGGACACGTATTTTTTTCGTTTTTTACGCAATCAAAAGATTATGGCGATACATTAATTTAAAATGTGGCACGTCACGAATATGCAGATTTTATACTTACTTGTGATGTAGCAAGCTCGTAATTTTTTTATTAACATGATAAAGGAAACAATAGGTGTCTAATATTTGGTTATTATCTGACCGACGGACTAAATAGAATTTCTTTTTTTTACCCAGGCATCATCTCTATTCTAAGCAACAAAGAAAAACCGGCCATGTTCGAGTCCGACTCACACACGAAGGGTTCCGCACCATCGCGCAATATTTAACTCTATATTTTTTTCGGACGGACGGACAGCGGAGGTTTAGTAACAGGATTCCGTTTGGCATCCTTCGGGTACGGAACCCTTAGATAGATTATTTAATTAATAAAGATTTAAACGGACTTAATAAAAAGCTGCAACAGTGAGTGTACAGTGAGCGTCCAAGTAAGTGAGGCGTGCTGGCTTTGGAGTTCTTACCAGGCTGTTGCTGCTGCTGCTGCGCGGACTGCGGCGGCGCGGCCGAGGCGGCGGGGTGCGCGGGCGCGGGCTGGTACTGGCGCGGCGCCAGCACGCCGCCCGGCGACACGAGCCGCAGCGGCGTGCCGTTGCGCCCGCCCATCACCAGCGAGCCGGGGTCGTAGTACGGGATCACATACTGTCCCTGGCCGTTCACTTGCTGCTCTCCTTGCTGCGGAGTGAGCGGCCGGCGGGGCTGCTGCGCCTGTTGTTGCGCGGGCTGCGCCACGAGCCCGGGGTACACGCCCCACGGCGCGGCGACGCCGTAGTACGGCGGCACGCCCGCTATTAACGCGCTCACATAAGGCGCCCCCTCCTGCCCCGCGTTGATAACGTACGGCGCTTGTGTAAAAGCCTGCTGGGCAGCTAGCTGTTGTTGAAGTTGAAACTGTTGCTGCTGTTGTTGTTGCAGGAGCTGCAGCTGTGCCGCCGCCGCCTGGCCGCCCGCTGCCGCAGCTTGCTGAGACCGGAATAATTGCTGTAACAAAAATAAATACATTGTAAGAAAGAGGAGTAAGTAATCACTTTTTTATAATTTCCTAATGCCATTAAATAACGCGCTTCTTTTAATGCCAAATTCAAAAATAATCTCTCTGTATAGTTTACGTTGAGAATAAAGACAGTAATTATGGATATAACTGGTTTTTAGGGTTCCGTAGTAAAAAAAGTAATCCTTATAGTTTCGCCATGTCCGTCTGTCTGTGTCTGTCCGCGGCGTAGCTCAGAGACGGTCAGTACATATAAATCACGCCGACAAAGTGATAAAATAAAAACAAGAAAAAAAAAGGATATCTTATTTAGGATACCTACCCTACACGTAAAGTGGGGATGTTTTTTTTTCTCGTCTATCCTATGGATAGGTCGTTCAAAAATATTGTGGGTGTGTGAATGCAATGTTTCAATTTAGGGAGCCGTTTGCAAAATATTAAGCTTTAAAGTGCTAATTTTTGTTACAATCAAGTGTCCCACCTGCCAGCTACATGGTTGTACTTGGATTTAGGAAAAACATCACAGCAGTAGTATATATAACAAAGTTAAAAGGAAAACTATCACAGCAAAGTAGGCTTTACAGGTTAACGAGTAATAATCGACCAACTTAAATTTGCAGCTTATAATATTAAGTTTGTTCTTGGGATAAATTCATCCCAACTACGGAACCCTTCATTGTGCGTGGTCCGACACGGACTTGGCCGGTTTGTGTATTAACATAAGGGATACCTTATGTTAATACAAAAAACGGCCAACTTAAAAGGTTTTTAGGACATTGGATGTTTATGATTCCTGCATAATAAAAGACCTTGACCATACAAACGTGACGCATTTATTAGGTACAAACCGCTACAAAGGAATATTTCCAAAAAAAATATTCGAAGGGTCCTCAAGTAAGTACGTATTAGAGTTTTATTTAATAAACTAGCAACCCGCCCCTGCTTCGCACGGTTTTTTAGATTTGACAAAACATCGACATTTCTTTATGTATAATTATGTAATTTTATACATATAAACGTTCCGGAATACATTATTTAATGCTGGTAAAAATCGCATCAAAATACGTTGCGTAGTTTAGAAGAACAACGCGGTCACACAGACAGAAGCGAAATGCGACTCCCAACTTACCTATAATATTAATATATTCTAGTCGACCATTTTTCTTCTTTGGTTATAAGTTTAAAAACAAAAAAAAAATGATATAAAAAATTGGGAAGATTAATTTTCATCCCTCTTTTAAATGTATGGGTGCCACCCCAATTTATATTTTAGTTTCACTACAGTGTAGTGAAATTAAGCGCTAAACAATCGTGTAGTGACTAACACCATTGTTTAGAGGTTCATAGAATACGCCAAATTCCATCAACGTAGTGTCAATAGTCTCCGAGTAAAATAGCTGAGTGTCATACGGACAGACGGCCGGGACGGCGTTATAAGGGTTCCGTTTTTTCCTCTTGTCTACGGAACCCTAAGAAGACAGCCCTTTGGACTATGTGCTTTAACTTCGATTAAATACTTTTTCTGATTTTAAAATCGAGGGTCTAGAGTCTAAGGTCTTTTCTTCGTGTGGTTAGTAACCTGGTGTTGACCTGGTCCTACAGTTTTTATGCCGCCCATGTGTTTCTGACTTGGTTTCACATGCCGCAGAGTATAGGGTAACATTAAGATATACCAACATAAAGGGGTAAATATTCAATATTTTTTGCACTAAAATTAACAGAGAAAAATAGTTACATTGTACACACGGCTATAAACCAAGCTATACATTTTCAGCATAAGCTAACCTCTCATTGTACGGAAATCCTATACAATACGAGATCAGCTTATACTGGAAATGTATAGTTTCATAGGTCGATATGTAGCCGTGTGACAAATGTTTGAATGCACCCCCACAAAATTTTAACTATTTATCAACAACAATTCATGATATTATTAAAAGATTCGTTGTCGGGCGCTGCTGACTGACCTTTATCAAGTATACTTGTAAAGTTTAGTGCCTGCTTGGTTTAGCACTAACTTCTGAGTTGGTTGATATTTGGTTGATTTGGTATTATATTAGACTGGTTTAATGATACGAAATAATATGGTTTAAAGACTATATTGAATATTGGTCAAATATATGAAGTGGTAAATCTAAGCTAAATTAGCACTAAGATGGTTTGATTTGGTTTGGTTTGAGTTACGCGGTTGGTATCCGAATACGTACTAACTGGTAATAGTTGTGATTCATGCATTTATGGAAATGCACGCAGGCAAAAGTGCTGAGCTGTTCGGTTGCAAATATTGTACCGAACATATTCCCGAGCACCAGATGAGATAAGAAAAGACTAAAGTAATCATCAAATCACCTTAGTTAAATAATAATACAAGTCAAATGGTAAACAAAGTAAAGTAATTATAAAATGGTAAACAAAAGTAAGTGTTATAAAATGGTAAACTTAAGTAAAAGTATTGTAAAATGGTAAATAAAGTATAAATTACGGTTGTCCTTAAAAAACATAAATTCTTTACACTAATGAGTCTTCAACTGTAAGCACACGTTCTTTTCGCATTTTAGGCAACGTAGCCCTTTCCTTTTTACCCGCACTACGCATAGCACTGGGCCACCGTCTCGCGAAATATGCACTTAGACCTATCGACTCTCTCTCACTTTGCTGACGGTCAGCAGTACTCTGCTTTCGCGGTTGCACTTCACTATGCACTCTGGTTGACTCGGCTGTAGTCGTTACAGACTCCTGTCTGTGATGAGGCTCCGCCCGGCTGGCCGTGGAAAGCGAACAGCATCTCACTCTTTTCCAGACCCAGACTGCTGCCGCGCTTAGGACAACTCCCAGCAGTATGTAGACGACGGTGTACTGGTGAATGTCATGGACTGATAAGTCATCGACTTCAGCTTTGGTGGTTTTCAGTGTTTTGATCTGTTCTCCAAGAACTGATAAAGATCTATTCAGACTTATGTCCTCTGGTAATGCTATTTCCGTTGGTATTTTAACATTCACAATGTGGTTTATCTGGTCTAGCTCTGGTACGAGCATGATTGGTGAAAAATTTAGTTGATTGGATTGTTGTTGTAAAGAATACAGTGTGAAATCTTTACTTTTAATAAAGCATTTCTGAGTCATGCTAATGACCCCTGCTCTAGTCAGCTGACGAACAGTAACTTGATCGTCGCATATGATTTTGATGGAATATGTGTCACAGCAAAAATATAGGTATTGTGACGTTGAGTGTAATTCTACCCATCTGTTTTTGCACGCTGTTCTTTCTGTTTTGCACCTTTGGGTTATTGGATTTGTTTCGCAAAAGTTTTCATCATTTTCCAAATTTAGGATGGGTTTGAAGAGCTCACACATGAAGGATTCTCCCTGATACAAACATGTGTCAAGTTCATGTATGGTTGGTACAAAGTAAGCATCCTTTTTTAGGTTCACTGCGACGTATTCCGATATTGGTATTATGCTGGTCATACTGTAATTGGTTTGTTGCGGAACTGGTATTATCCTATATAATTGAAAACTTTCTCTTGCTATGAGCGGGAATGTAATTTCGAAGATAATATATTTTTCGGTGACCCGAGCCTTTGTTCTCAGTAGCTTGTAGATATGCTGAAGGTCTGTCTCTATGTTTTCGATTGGTAGGCCTAAATCTTGAGGCATTTGGCCGTAGATAATTTGTAGCTCTCGTTTGAGCTGTGCTGGTGTCAATAGATGCAGACTGATTTGACCATGGTAGATTTCCGATATTGTATCGATCAAAGTATCCTGTATCTGTTTCAAGTTTTGCATCATATTAATGGTAGCTATAGAGACCAATGTGAAGTCCTGTTGTGTTGTCATCACATTGATTTCTTGTTGCAGCTTACTGTTAACCTTATCCAAAGCATTTAAATGTTTATTTATGGTTTTGTGTTGTTTTGCTATTATGTCTTCAGTTCTTTGTAGTACATTGTGCTCTGCTTCGACGATAGATGTCAAGTTCTTCCATAACTGACCTTGGTGTTTTTGATTACGGTGCACAAGTTCAATGTCCTGTCTGTATTTTTCTGCGAAGCTTTCGTCTGATACTCCGAACAATGAGTTTGCGATTGAGCCGACAGCGTTGATAAGGCCGCGTCGTGTTCGTATGCGCTCGCCGTAGTGCTGGCTAAGCAACAGCTGGTTATAGTATTGCAGTTCATTGTAATCGTGACGTATTTGTAGGAGTATCATATGACAGTGACTTGATTCCATAATTGTTTCACATGTTTTGTCGAGATATCTTGTAAAGTCCTTGATGGCTGTGTCTCCTTGCCAATATGGAGACATGTTAAAGTATGTGACTAGTTTCCATTTATCTCGAATCAATTGTACTTTCCCCACAGTATCAAAGTACAAACTTTTATTGGTATCAAATTGTGTAATATTGTATGAAGCTGTTGTTGGTAATATTATACTTAAGAACAGTAACAATGCCAATGCAATGTTAACTATTTTGGGACAGGTACTGTACGTTCTGGTGTTTGGTTGCGGACGATTACGTGGTTCCTTTTCGGCTTTAGTACTTTGATGTTGTAGTAGTTCGCCTTTTTGTTTTTCTGGTATGGTTGGTTCTGTTTGGTGTATAGGTAAAACTGATAGTTTAACTATAGGGCGCTTCATGTAGCCGTTTTTGGTTTTTAAAGTCACTACTCTGACAAGTTCGTCTTTTCCTGGATGGACTTCCATCACACGACCCATTGGCCATTTCCCTGCTGGTAAGTTGTCGTCATGTATCATTACTAGATCACCCACGTTGACGTTCTTTTGGTATTTCATCCATTTGTTTCTGGTTGATAGTTGAGTTAAGTACTCTGTTTTCCATCTCTTCCATAAATCTTCAAATAATTTCGACACTAAATGCCACCTGGTTCTGGCGTCTTCTGCTGTGTCAATTACGGTTAAACCTGGTCTTGCTGATAGGAAATGGGCTGGTGTGAGGAAGTTTAAATCCTCCGGGTCTTCTGATAGCGCACAAAGTGGTCGTGAATTAAGGCAAGCTTCTAGCTTTGATAACAGTGTTGAGTATTCTTCAAACGTAAATTTCTGTTGTCCAATCACGCGTTTGAGGTGGTGTTTGAGACTTCGCACTGCTCTTTCCCAAAGTCCTCCCGCATGAGGGCAAGAAGGTGCGTTAAAATGCCATTCAATTTGTAGTTCGGTTATCTCTTTAAAGAATGACTCATTGAAAATATTTTGAAGATGGTCGTATTCTTCTTGTAGCATTCTGTTGGCTCCAACAAAATTGGTTCCATTGTCGCTATAGATGTGACGTGGAGCTCCCCGGCGTGCTGCCATTCTTTTTAATGCGGCTACGAAAGCTGAACTGGTTAAATCTGAGACGAGTTCTAGATGCACAGCTTTCGTCACCATACATACGAAAAGCGCTATGTAGCCTTTGGTAGTTTTTATCCCACGTCCTTTGTTTGCTTTCACATCCACAAAGCCTGTGTAGTCGACACCACAATGATAGAAGGCGCTTTCAGGGTTTACTCTGGATGATGGTAGATCACCCATGAGTTGATATTGTTGGATGGGCTCTTGCTTCTTGCATGTAACACACTGTCTTATAACTTTCTTTGTAGCTGAATATCCGCTGATTATCCAATAATTTTGTCGAATGTTTGATAAAGTAAGGCGCGCTCCACCGTGGTAAGTTAGCTCATGAGCGTATTTAATTATTAGCGTGGTAATTCGATGGTTGTGTGGTAATATGATTGGGTGTTTCATCTCTGAACTTATTTGTGCGTTTCTTAATCTGCCCCCTACTCGCAAAATACCATCCTGGTCTAGGATGGGGTGTATTGGTAAAAGTTTACTTTTCCAATGCACGTTTCTATTCTTTAGTAAGTAACTGACGTCACTAGCAAACTCCATATGTTGCACACTTTTAATAATCAGCATTTTTGCGCGACGGAGTTCATGTAATGTGAGATAGGGTTGACGGCCTGCCTTTGCAGTAGGTAGTCGTAGTACCCATGCAAAAACGCGCACAATTTTTGCGAATGAATTCAATTTATTTAATAAATGGTTAATAATGTTTGGTATGGTCATGGTTTCTTTCTGGTGTTTTTCCACAACTACTGCATTAGACTGTCTTATCTCTAAGCTGGTTTCATAGGTGGTTTGGGGTATGGCTTGGTTTTGGAATGCTTGAATCCATGATGGCCCCTGCCACCATAGGTCATGGTTTCTTAATTGTTTGGTTCTTAATCCACGGCTGGCACAGTCAGCTGGATTTTCAATGGTTTTAACATAACTCCATTTTTCTTTTGGTATTAATTTGGTGATAGCTTTCACGCGGTTTGAGACGAATGGTTTCCATCTCGCTGGATCTCCTTGGATCCATCCTAACACTGCTGTTGAATCACTCCAGCAATATATTTCCTGGTTATACGAATCCAAGCAAGTCTGAACTTTTTGCATCAGCTGTGATAATAGTTGGGCACCCATTAACTCCAACCTTGGTATTGATATGTCTTTACTTACGGGCACTAATCTTGCTTTTGCTGCGACCAGAGTTACCTCGTTAGTAGTATTTTGGTTGCTGACTTTGCAATATATAACAGCGGCATACGCCTTGTTCGACGCATCACAAAATCCGTGTAATTGCAAGTTATTGGTTTTCTTTATTCCTAGCCATCGTTTTACTTCTATGGTGTTGATGTCTTTTATTTCTCCCCTTAAGTTTAGCCACTTAATCTTAATATCTTCTGGTAGCGCGTCATCCCAGTTAAGACTTGATGACCAGACACTTTGGAATAGCATCTTCATGGTTATGGTAAATGGTGTGAGCCAGCCTAATGGGTCGAATATTTTTGATATGTCGGAGAGAAGCGACCTTTTGGTTAGTTTTGATAATGCTACTGGCTCCAGTTTCGAGTCAAAGATGAATTTGTCCTGTTGCGGATTCCATCCAAGTCCCAACGTTTTTGTCGAGTCTGACTGTTTAAACTCGTAGATTTGCTGGTTCCACAAATCTTTTTCTAAGTCAGCGAGTAGTTTTGGTTCATTTGTGGCCCATTTTCGTAAATTAAACCCACCCTTGCTAAGTAGTTTTATTAGGTCTGATTTAAGTAGTTTTGCTTGTTCTATTGAGTTTGCTCCCCCACAATAGTCATCCATATAGAAGCACTCTTCTAATGCTTTTGCTGCATCGGGAAAGTTTTGTTTTTCCTCGGCAGCTAGTTGTTTTAAGCACATCATAGCCAAAAATGGTGCAGGCTTTGTGCCGTAAGTTATGGTTGTGAGTTGGTATGTCTGGATAGGTTGGTATGGTGAGTCCCTCCATAGTATCTTCTGATACGACTGATCTTCAGGATGTACCATTATCTGTCGGTACATTTTCTCGATATCAGCTGTGTAAACAAACTGATACTGTCTCCATTTTAAAATCAGCTCCTGCAGATCTTGTTGTAGGTTGGGACCTCGGTACATGACGTCATTCAAGCTAAGTCCCGATAATGATCTAGCAGACGCGTTGAACACAACACGCAACTTTGTAGTGGTTGACTCAGCACGAGTGACGCAATGGTGTGGTAGGTAGCACTCGGGTTTCATACTTGTTGCTGACGGCAGCATATGGTTTAAGTTAAAATACTCGTTCATAAATTTTGTGTATTCTGTTTTCAATTTTGGATCTTTCTGTAACTTTCTCTCTAAGTTACGAAATTGTGCCAACGCTAATGGTTTAGTGGACCCTAGCTGTTCCTTGGTTTCTGGTTTGAACGGTAATCGGACCTGGTATCTCCCATCTTTCAATCTCTCTGTTGTTGACAGAAAGTATTGCAAACATTCATGATCTTCGGTGGACAATTCAATCTGCTGGTTGATATCTTCGTTTTCCCAGAATCGGCGTAAATCGTCCGTATTGTGAAGAACGACGTTACACCTGTATCGTGGTGTCATTGTCCCACAAAGCAACCATCCTAATTGCGTTTGTTGGGCTATTGGTTGGTCGTCTCTATCACCCCTCAAAAGGCCACCTAAAGCTATCTTGCAGTATATATCTGCTCCAAGCAGTAGGTCCACTGATCGACTGGTATTAAATTCTGGATCTGCTAAATTTATGTTTTGTATGTGAGGCCAGGATGGTTTTATAAATGATTTATTTGGTAAACTTTTGATGAGATTATTCATTATAAGGACTTCTCCTTCTAAGGTAAACTCATTATGAATTGATTTAATTCGTATGTTTATTACTCCCTTGCAGCTGTTTTCTTTTTCACCTACGCCGAATATGGTTCCTTTGCAAGGGTGTCTTCGTAGTTTCAAAACTTGAGCCGCCTTCTCGCTTACCAAAGAAATTTGGGATCCCTGGTCAATCAAAGCCCTCATGGTATGGTATGTGCCATTGTATCCTGGCACTTCCACTAAGGCCGTAGCTAAGAGTGTCTCGGACACGTCATCCCAAGATACATGTGTTGAAGCTGCTGCTTGCTCATCATTGGTCACGCATGCTGTCGCAAGTGTGTGCGCAGCCTTATAGTTTGGTTTTGCTGATGTGTTTGGCCTGTTTTTGGTTGTAATTGCGTCATGCAATAATGAATTGTGTTTACCGTTGCATTTGCGACAAGTTTTATTCGATAAACAAGGTTTATTAAAATGGTTGAATAAGCAATTGGTGCAACAGTTTAGATGGTTGACAGTTTTTAGTTTTTGCTCATCCGACATTTGCAAAAATTGGGAACACATCCATAGCCCGTGGTCAGCATTACACAATGTGCAGGTGATTGACCGCGACACATGTAATGATTTCGTATAGTTTTTCATGTTGTTTGGATAACTTTTATTTGATGATTGCTGGTTATTATTTGAACTATAATAATTCTTCTGGTTTGCTTGATAATTTTGATGGTTTTGTGGTTGGATGGTCATCTTTTGGTTATTTGTTTCTTGTTTACGCCGCGATGCTTCTAAGGCGGTAAACTTGTTTTCCAAGAAATCTAGGAATTCTTGAAGGACTGGTAGTTCCCTGGGATTCTTCACTGACTCAATATATTCAGCGAATGACTCACTGTCAAGTTTTTGTGCTAACAAGAGTACCAACAGTGGATCCCAGGTGATGATATCTACTCCTAGGTTTTGAATTGCGTGGAGACATTCTTTGGTCACGTCATGCAGTTTTTTGATCGCCCCGATGGATTGTTGCTGCATACTAGGAATGTTCAGTAGTATGTTTACGTGTGACGTGAAAATAAGTCTACTGTTGCCATATCTGTGGTTCAGTATTTCCCAGCATACCTCGTAATTTTCCGAGCTAATCTGAAGATGGTGGATCAGACGCTCTGCTTCTCCTACTACCTTGCTCTTTAAAAACTGCATTTTTTGAGCGTTTGATAACGATGGGTTTTTGTGTATGGTTTCTGTGAATAAGTCTTTAAACGACGTCCATTGGTGGTAGTTGCCTTGGAATGTTGGAATATCCATCTGTGGAGTAGATTTGTCGCGATGAGATACAGACCACATTTTCGAGTTGATGGTTTTCTTCAAATCGTTATACATTTTCTCATATCTGTTGAATTCATCTTGGTACCAGACATCCTCATCTCCGTTTTCACCTTCTATATCCCAGTGCAGGCTATCGATAATAGCCCAACGACTTTGAAGGGACTTTAATGCATCGTCAAACTCCCACTTGTTCTGTAGTTGGTCGGTTCGTATGGTAGCTACTGTTCTCATGAAAGCTCTAAAGTTGATAGTCTGCTTTTTTATCATGCCTTCTAGTTTATTGTCATCATTTGGAACTCGCGTATCCTTACGTTGGTGTTGCGGCGCCTGTGGATGAGACGAACCCTCTGCTTGCTTCGAAGTCCCTGCCTCAGTCGGTGGCTGGTGAGGTTCTTGCTGTTTTACCAACAAGTTCTCCATGGTTTTGGTAATTATCTGCTTGATCGACAAATAGACTTCCTCCGCCTTATCAAAGCAATTTTTTATAAAATACACATGGTTAAATTCAGCAAGTTCACAGCACTTCCTATGGTTGCGTTGATATTCTCTCCAATAATTTTCTAATATCTCCAACTTTCGTTTGCAGTAATCTATGGTTTTTCGTTCAGCTCCGTCTTTCTTGATGTTAGTTAGAAGTTTAACCAAGGAGTCGTAAATCTCCGTTTGGCTGACTGCTAACTGCTCCATTATTCTCACGGTAAATTAAATACGCAATTGATAATATAGTGTATAAAATGGTTTGGTCTGACCTTATATTCTCCTTACGCGACAGCTGCCCAATTTCTTCAAAATTGATATCACTGCCTACTTACTTTCCCTATAAACTGGTAAAATACAAAACACTGGTTGCAAGGTCCCGGCGCACAAACACTTCACTGTACTTCGCGAACCGAGGCCCTTAATGCTCGAAGGACCATGTAAAGTTTAGTGCCTGCTTGGTTTAGCACTAACTTCTGAGTTGGTTGATATTTGGTTGATTTGGTATTATATTAGACTGGTTTAATGATACGAAATAATATGGTTTAAAGACTATATTGAATATTGGTCAAATATATGAAGTGGTAAATCTAAGCTAAATTAGCACTAAGATGGTTTGATTTGGTTTGGTTTGAGTTACGCGGTTGGTATCCGAATACGTACTAACTGGTAATAGTTGTGATTCATGCATTTATGGAAATGCACGCAGGCAAAAGTGCTGAGCTGTTCGGTTGCAAATATTGTACCGAACAATACTTTCTTATCTTAAGCAAGTAGTTTTTTCTCGGAATCAGATTTCATTTTTTAATAGGTAAAGTTTTAATTAATTAAGCTTTCAGAGAATACGGAGTATTGGAACTTAAAGTAGCGCGTGATACGGCACGCATCTAAAGCTGATCATTCATTCATTCTTTGATGATTCTCTGATTCTTTATAATCGCTCTATCCAGAGTTTATAAAGAAGTGTTTTGTTTGAGCAGATACTATTTATGTGTATACTAATGTACGAGCAATATCCCATCTCAACAGTTGCAGTACCAATGCCTGCAATTAGATTAAGTTAGAAGATATTGCTGCGTATTCCACAGTGGATTTCACAAGATATTGCGCCTTCTGTGCGGCGGGCTTTTCAAGCGCGTGTCATGCGCTGCTTCTGACTATCCACACCGAAACGTGCACTAAGCCCCAAAACCGCATCACGCCTCCCAGTAATCTCCGAAACGACATAAAGTATTAACTACTTTACTGATAAGACTTTTCCATTTGACCAAAAATGTACGTTGACAAAAGTTTACACATAAACTTCAATTAGCGTAGGGACTGAAAACAGATATTTTAATTGCATTTGCCTATCCCGCACGGTTATTGGTGAAGCAATCGTGCATCGTATAGCGGTTTAATTAATAGCGGAACGTATCGTTTATTGTTTTTTGCTCTGCACAATGCGGTGCAACGCTCGAGGGCGACTCCTCGTGAAGTGCGCTAACACAATCGTTTAAAAAGTTAATAACAGGCTGTGTGCTGTCCAATGCACGTGGCTGCTGGGTCTGATAGCATTCTTAATCTAATCCAGATATTAAATAATATCCATAAACATTTTCAGTAATTTTAAGATCTTAAAGCACAAAATTAACATTAAATGAAAATGACGGCGAATCCAGAAGCGACTGACTGAAGACTAGCGATTTCTTTTAGGTAGCGTTCTCAAACGTAAAGTCGGCCACCGACAGTGAGCGTCCAGTATAAAATGTATAAAAAAAACAACTTCAGCCGCCGACTGACTGTTTTTTATTCATTTCAGCGGAAACTAGAGGAGAAAAATTACAGATTTATAATTGTGCTGTTTTGTATAACTATGAATGTGAGTCTGGAGGAAATTTAAGTAATTTGAGATGGAATTCTGACGATAAATAATTTCGGAAATAAGTATATATCGAAAACACATTTATGCTGCACTGCTATGCATTGCTGCATTTAAATATAGGTATTTGGGTAATGTAGTCGTAATATTTTGAATGAAGTGAATCATGAGTGAAATATATCCAGAGTGTGATGTCATTAGGAACGCGCGGACTTTATCTACCTGTTGAGAGGAGATTAGTTGGCGCTGTTCCAGGCCTTTCTGACTGAGCGTGATCAGTGTAAACACAGTGATCTGAGCGCGCCGCGTTCGCACGCACCCGGTGTGCAGCCGCCGATTTGTAAAGCTTTTGATAAACGACACAAGTTTAGTAGTTCCAGATTAAGAAGCTTTGTTAGTTATTACGTTTTCATAAATTATCGTTCACGTGGTGCCGTATACAGAATAAAATAAAATATGAGTACATATCAAAATGTTTAAAAACATAAGACACTGTAAAGGGGCGTGATGGTCATATCTTCGATGACCTGAGATTGAGAAGGGGGGGAAAAATTTAATAAGTCATTAAAAATAAGGGCTGAGGTACCGATTAACTTTTACATTCTGTTTGTAAATAATGAGGTTTATTTACAAAGTTTGCTTAAAATTACGAGACGATTATCATTACTTGCAACGTTTAAAAAGAAATTTACAAACATAATGGTTGAACACTTCTTTAAGATTCACATTTCTAGTTGAATTTAATTAAGATTGTAAAAATTGTCTTCATTCCTCGGTTAATTGATTGATCAGGTATATCTCGCTATACGTTCTGTTCTAATGGAATTGTATTAATTAATGTAGATACCATACTCAAGACTTAAAACAGATGCCAGCGAGCCATCACCATAATTTTAATTACGGTGCTAGTACATTAACCGAGCCTATTTTATTTTTCATTAGCTAATTGACATGAAATGATTATCTAACGTCGTAAACTTTGCGTTGCCGTCACGGGTAGATCTAAAGTCTTATTCGTCGGGGGGAGTAACGTTTGATCTCCTGATGCGGCTTCGTCCCGATTCCACGGCAATTTAATTCATTGAGACGCTGTAATTGAACGGTGGGCGAGACGATAAGCGCGGCCTGTACACGTGCGCAAAACAGACTAACTTGACCGCAACAAAATGAAGTCGCTCCAACTACTGTGTCACTGCAAGGTGGCACTGGTGGCAGTGGAGGAGGCGGCGCGGGCGGCGAGTAAGCGTCTCGCATTCAATTAGACGTTCAGTAATCCAGCTGCGGCGAGCTTCGATACCAATTACGGGGTTATTAGTGAGGGAACGCGCGATCGTGCTCAGCTCAACCCGGACGCCAGTGCGGCTCAGCCCGCCACGACGCACAGTGGATCATCCCCATACAAGAGGTCGGACATAGAATTAAAAATTGAAAAAGTATTTAATTGAAAAAAATGAAATATACAGTTGCATTACTCTATTATGGAACTACAAAAAATGTTACTACAATTTTTTTATTTGACCAGTACTTTATGAGCAATTCGATGAAAACTGTTATTTTTCTATGGAAATGGTCACAAAAATTTCTGTATCTCATGATTCCCTCCTTGTTTCGATTTGCGGTTTTCACTACTGTTATTTACTCATTTTATGCCACATTTTCTTCAAGGACACATGGTGCCCCCAGCGACCCCCTTCCGAGATATTTTGCTTTTAGTAACTATCCTTTTTATTGTATAACTGATGAAATGGAGGTACATTAAGTATATTCATTACTGAGAATAAGTCATCCCTAAGTAGTTCCTTAAATAACAGGTGCATTTGCGATTACTTTAATGACTTATGAACGCTTCTGTTGCCATACAACAAAAGCGTTAATAAGTCCTTAAGTAAAGATTACCAGTACTTGCTTAATCTAATTAGTTATTATAATTACTATGTTAACAGCCCTTAATCTCTGCATTGTGATTGTCTAATGTCATCATTAGCTTATCAAATTCATTGCTAGTTGCCTACTTGCTGCCCTATATATTTGAGTGTGTTTAGCAAATGTAATTCAGTTGTAATTATAACTTCTATCAAGTGTTGTCATTATGGCTTTCCGTGGGTTTTCTACTTATCTAGATCTTTACGTTGCTCTTCGTAATCATAAAGATCTTCGTGACTATGACGATTTATTTAACACATTGAAGTCGAGTACTAACGTCCAGTTAAGTGAAAGTGATGTGACGGATCTCAAGAACTGGTGTCGACGATTTTGCTATAGGGTTTACACCAAATGGGTGCAATCAAGAAGGACAGTCGACAGGTTCATTAACAAGAACGGAGAGTGGTTAAATTCCGATATCGTTTGGCCAGATTGCTTTAAAGAAAATGTTGTTGACACTGAAGAAGCAAATGAAAATGAGGCAAAAGAGGTAGTCAGTCCATCAAAATCAGATGCATCAACTTCAACATATACATATCCTCGCAAACGCTTTGAAGATTTATCGACTAGACACAAAAGAAGACGTGTTAATGAAAATGTTGCTAGTTGCAGTCGTCCGGATGAGCTTTTGCATACTGTTGAAAGTATACTTAAGTCTGCCGGAAAAAATGATATGGCCAGAATAATGAAAAATTTGCTGGAAAATCCTGAACACGTCTCAACAGTTTTAAATGTCCTGGAAACTAAGCAGAATCCTTCGCTTCGTGAAGTTCCTTCTCACAAAGCACTTGCTCTTTACGTTTACTTGCAGTTATCCAAGTGGCGTTACATCACACTTCGGGACTTTAGTTTAAAAGAAGGTCATGCGAAATACCTAAGCTACTACTTGTTAGTTAAAGAAAAGCTTAAATGCTACCCGGCAAAAGAAGACATAACTGTGACTGAAACTTCCGCAAAGATACGGATCCAAGCCCTCCTTGATCTCACAGTTAGGAGGCTGATCGATTCACTTGAATCAAATTTTGATGCTGGTGAACCACTTGTGCTTCACAGTAAATGGGGTTTTGATGGAGCTTCAAGTCAAAGCATTTACCATCAAACGACAACAACAAGTGAACAAGACTTATCCAGTGTATTTATGGCAAGTCTTGTACCGCTTAAGTTAGTGACTTCTAGTGGAAGTATAGTGTGGCAGAATGATCGGCCATCGTCAACCACATATTGTCGCCCGATTTCATTTACATTTATGAGAAACGGAAGCGAATGTTAAGGCTGAAATGGAAATATTTGAGACCGAGATTCGTGAACTGAACCCGACTGATTGCGGCAATGCTACTGTTACTCACAATCTATGGCTAACCATGATTGATGGTAAGGTACATTCAATCATATCTGGTACATCGGCAGCAGTGTGTGATTTGTGCAAAGCTCGCCCAAGCGAAATGAATAACTTCGAAGAAGTGAGAGCTAAACCCGTGAATACAGATTTATACAAGCATGGATTTAGTTCATTGCATGCTTGGATTCGGTCTATGGAGTGTTTATTACACATTGCTTACAGAATGGACATAAAATCATGGCAAGCAAAAGGTGACGAAAAAAAAAAAAAAGTTAAAGATAAGAAAGAAGCCATTCAAGAAGCTTTCCGAAGAAGCACAGGCTTACTTCTAGACGTTGTTAAGCAGGGTAGTGGCAATACAAACACTGGAAATGCTGCAAGAAGGTTTTTTGCAAACCCTGAAACGACTGCGGAAATTACTAAATTAGACGTTAATTTAATTAGAAGACTCGCCGTTATTTTGCAATGCATTTCCTCAGGCGAAAAAATTCAAGTCCAAAAATTTAAATTATATTGTGATGAAACAGCAAATTTATTCGTGGAATTATATCCATGGTATAACATGCCAGCAAGTTTACACAAATTGCTGATTCATGGATCACAGATAGTGGACCACTTATCAGTAGTACCTATAGGTTTTTTGTCTGTAGAAGCATCTGAAGCAAGAAACAAGGATTTTCGTAAATTTAGAGAATATCATACACGAAAGCATAGTAGCATCGCCACTAATGAAGACATTCTTCATAATCTGCTATTATCTTCCAATTCTCTTCTCACCAGCTTACGACCGAAGATGACAAATAAAGCCAAAAAGTCTTCATTTAGAGAACTAGACGATTTACTCATAGTTGATCAGAGTGAATTGGAGTTCATTGACGTTTCAACTGATACACTTGCTGCATGTAGTGACGTTGAAGAAGATGATGACGATAATAATGATCACGATGTCGTTATTGATGAAGATGAAGAAAATATAGTTTAAGTCTTATAGTACCTAATATTATTATTAACAAGCAGTTTCTTTGTTAATTTCTTGTTTTTGTGTATTTTTTTTTATTCTGTTCTTTTTTTGTTTTGTGTTATGCCACCCATCGGCCAATAAATGTTTTTTTTTTCTTTCTTTTCTATTGTTGTTAGTAATTAAATGGTCGTGTTAATTAATTAATTTCCTATTATAATTTAGTTCTTAGTAGTTGTTTAATTTTTTAGTTTGTTTTAGGGTACATAGTTGTTTTATTTTTAAATTATTTTTACAGTGTTATATTATTTAAATAAAAAATATTTTTATACCTACATATTTTCTTATTGATCATAAAACTCTATTTCTTTTCGATGTGTTATTGTAAATTCGACTCAGTCATTACTAAGCTAATGATGACATTATCCAATCACAATGCAGAGATTAAGGGCTGTTAACATAGTAATTACAATAACTAATTAGATTAAGCAAGTACTGGTAATCTTTACTTAAGGACTCATTAACGCTTTTGTTGTATGGCAACAGAAGCGTTCATAAGTCATTAAAGTAATCGCAAATGCACCTGTTATTTAAGGAACTACTTAGGGATGACTTATTCTCAGTAATGAATATACTTAATGTACCTCCATTTCATCAGTTATACAATAAAAAGTATAGTTACTAAAAGCAAAATATCTCGGAAGGGGGTCGCTGGGGGCACCATGTGTCCTTGAAGAAAATGTGGCATAAAATGAGTAAATAACAGTAGTGAAAACCGCAAATCGAAACAAGGAGGGAATCATGAGATACAGAAATTTTTGTGACCATTTCCATAGAAAAATAACAGTTTTCATCGAATTGCTCATAAAGTACTGGTCAAATAAAAAAATTGTAGTAACATTTTTTGTAGTTCCATAATAGAGTAATGCAACTGTATATTTCATTTTTTTCAATTAAATACTTTTTCAATTTTTAATTCTATGTCCGACCTCTTGTATGGGGACGATCCACTGTGCGACGTTGCGATACGCTATTTGATTTTTACAAAACTACCACTGTAACGTCCCGCATGACTCTCTTCTCGGAGCGGAATAATAAAATTGCAATCCAATGCAACGATTTATTTTGAATGAATTTATTTTTAATTATGAAATATTACGTCAACATGTGTAGTGCGGATCCCCAGCTATAGTGAGGCGATTCATCAACGGTACAGAGACATGTGGGTGCTGAGTCACGAAATGGGCACGCGAGTGGTGGCGTGGTGGCGCGGAGGTTCTCCGGCGATAGGCACGCGGCGGGCGGTCGCCACCGTCGGATACTATTTATTATTTACGAGGAAGATGACGAGAGGACGAGCGCCTCAGTGCTCCCGCGAGAATCGCACGCTCCGCCCGACAGCGTCGACAAACAAATTACGCGACAAAGCAATCAATTACAAGGACAAGACGTAGTTCATGCCTCTTGAATCGAACGCTACGTCAACAAGAAGCTTTTAGCGGCGTCGACGTGGTGCTACGTGCTTCATGCAAACCCAACACCTCCCAGTTTAATGTCTGCTACCGTTGTTTTCCAAATAAGAGCATCGTAAATTGAGGGAAAAGCGTTTTATGTTGTAACGAATTAGATTGTCGATCAAGAAAGAAGAAAAGGTAATTCGGCAAGGAATCGGAAACGCTGGGGTCGGGAGTGTACAACAAGATTACAGGGATATCGTGGGCCCTGGCGTGCGCTGCCACCGCCGCGCTGTAATGCCGTCAGTGGCGTATCTTGCTGTAACGAGTTTATCTGCCCCGCGGGCTGCGACCCCTACAACGTTCATTTCTTTTCTTATCAGCAGCCGAATGTAATCAATTTTCATCGTACAGCCATCATTTTTTTGGAACGACTTAGAATGAGAAAGTAGCAATGACATAGCTAATATAGGTAATGACTTCTCAAATAGGACAGAAATGCCTAATGCCTATTAAAAACATGGATTGCTATATTTCTAATAAGAAGAACGCTATTTGAATCTACATAGCAACATTTACAACCAGAGAATACTGGTTTTACATTGTATTTTTTTTTAAATAGAAAGCCATATTTTGTTGTTTTTACTGTTGAATTCAAGTCGGTACCGACATCGGACGTTTGCGGTTTGTACGAGTGAGTGTTTGCCAAAAACAAAGGTTCCATTTTAATCCTGATTACTTAGTTGATTGAATACCTACACGAAACAGCGCTTTCAGATTTTCAGCGAAAAGGTGGCAAAGGGCGAGGGCGTGGCTCGACTGGGCGGAGCATAGACACGCCCACATCGTCGCCGCCCTACCCAAATTTCTCCTTGGTATTTTTTTATTGATATCATATTAAATTGTAATTATTTTCTTAAGAAACATAATTAACAAAAAACAATATTGAGATAGATAAACTGGTACGAATAGTCGTCAGCGACTATTAATGGTTTACATGGCTAAACAGAGCTAAACATGTGCACATAATATGTATACTAAGTACTTGAAATATTATGTTCTTGTAAGTTGAAACCAATAAATATAGTATTTCACCACAAATCCGGTCTTTCCCTTCGATCTTTCTTTCACGTTGAAACTTTCTCCACGTAGACCTTTCTTCAGAGAAGTTTACCTTTTGTAGAAGCTACGTAACGCGATCACTCAAGTTGGGTCATCCTATCTAACATTAATTTCAGATCTAAGAGATCTTTATTGCTCTATCGTCGAGTCGCTCAAAGAAAGCGTTGTAATGTTATTACATTACAATGCCAATTACCTATTGGTAATTACAAAAGAAGGGATCGTTAGCTGCTTGTGGAGTTTTAAATAAGCATGTCACCACACACCACTAGTGCGTGCCTACCGTCTACCGAAAACATTGTTTCTCCGTATATTAGATACAAAATGACGCTCCATTCAAACATAAAAGAAGAAAAGACCAATACGATAAATAATATTAAAAAACCTTTTTGAAATCTTAGTAGCACATTGACTTGGTTAAAAAAGGAAGGTAAGTAAAACAACTGTTATAAGCGTGCGGATTGAGGAAGCTTGGTAGTTTCAAAAAACGTGCATTGATTGAGAGCACGATAAAGTGAGGTGTTGGCAGAGGTACAGACTGGGACGTTCATTGTTAAATTGACACCCTACGTCAATTTGCCGTGTTATAGTTTATCATTTCATACAAATGATAAGGAATGACAGTTGTGATTTTAAAATAGGTACGGTAAATTTAAGTTAGTAGTCAATTTGCTTATAAAACAATTAATTTCAACGACTTAACAACACTAGTCCGCAATAACCATGATTACAGTGTTTTGCAACCTCTGACTGATTACGACTTCTCTTGAATAATAGAAAAAACGTGCTTGAAACTAAACGCCATTAATTTATTTTGTCTTATCTGGGACATCGGACATAACATCACTTGAATAAGTAAAAGATAGTTTAAAACATCAATCAAGGGAGCATGCTGTAATGGCAGGGTCGTAAATAGAATCGAACTCAACTCATTACAGGACATGGATATTTTTTCAGTTTCAAACATTAGGAAATCTTCTGAAAACCGCTGAACTATGAATCTGAATTAATAAAAATAATATTTATATTCCATCAATAACCTACAAAGGTTTTTCTACTAGCATGTCTGTTAAAAATTCGTCGAACTGGAAGACCACAGTTAACTTCGAATTTGAAAAGAAACTCTACAAGGACATGCGAGCAACTCGTACAAGACTTGTGTCATAGTAGACCAGTTACTTAAGCCAAAAAAGAGGGTTAACCTCGGAATGAGAGATAATAACCTGTAAACTTGTGTAAACCTTCATTTTGGCATTCTAAAAGTTGTCCCAAAAGTCTCATAAAAGCTCGTGTCTTAAGATATTTAAGGGCAAAGGTTACAAATTCGATTTTTGGCACATATTCCGGTTCCTATGGTTTCAATGATGTTTACATCTATCATAAAATTGTTGAGCAAAAAATTCTCTTAAAATTTTGTCCTAAACATTTTTATAGGCTTAACCGTTTTTTAATAGAGCGCGAGGAGTGCGGAGCGCGAAGAGTGCGCAACACTCGCCATACATTGCCATGGCATAATGCAAGTTCAACCGTGAGTCCCGGAAAATAATACGTCGTATAAAGTCACAAAAAAAAAAACTATAATTATGAATAATTTGCATTAAATTATTAATTAATACATTATATTTAACAATATTATTCATTTATCGAATATATTTATTTAATAATACCTACTTCGTGTAATTAAAATTGTTGGCAATATAAATATAACAGAGTGTAAGTACCTACTATCAAATGCAAACTTGGTTAGGGATTGATTAAGAACCCCAGGAATGGGGGTTAGGTGCTGCAAAATTAACTCCTTTATTTTTTTTTTTGATGGTGGGTAATTATCAAATAACTTCTCCCGCTCTGGCCGGAGCAGGAGGGTGTGTCAGTCTTTTACTGACTAAAACCCACCCGTGTTCCTTCCGTTGCCAAACTTGCAACCCCGGCAGGCATTGGTCCTTACGGACCCCGTCAGTTGGTGCTGAAATCTCTTTGAGGCGCGCGTGGAACACAACGCACCGTCGACCCGGGCCTGGTCCTTATCGGACGGCAAGCTATTCATTGCTTACCGTCCGCAAGCCCGCGCCTACGGTGGCCGGAAGTCGGCTCGTGACTCCCGACGCCCAGGGCGTCTCCTGCGGCGACTAGGGGCGCGAGGGCGTGCTGCTTGCATCTCCCTCGCGCGCTCCGCCTCCTCCTTCGCGAGCATAACTGCTTCGCAGAAGGAGGTGACGGCCTCCCTCCCATGCACTCTCGCTCCGAACCATGGCCTGAACCAGGGCCAGACGCGAGAGATCGCTGCCGCCGATCGCCTCCGTGAGGACACAGCGGTGCTCCGCCCAAGCATGGCAGACCTCCACCGTATGCTCCACCATGTCTTCCGGGCGATCCACTACATACTGCCCTACCACTTACATCGCTTTCGGCAGGGTTAGAATGTAAATGAGCAACTTTTCGAGCAACCGGAAGACCGATGAAGAAGAAGAAAATTGAGACTTATGTCCTTCTTCTATCCTGTTTAGTTGAGAAGTCCCTATAGCCACCATCTGGCTCCATCATCAGACCATGGTCTCAAGTTTCTGTCTATAAAAACAAACGAACCCAAACAATAAGGAGGTTACCTTGTTTAGTTGAGGAGTTCCTATGGCGAGCTTTTAGCTCCATCATCATATCCTGGACTACGTCTTGGGCTAACGTACCTACTTGTCAAAACAAAACCAAATGGCCGAAACACAATGGGGTTATTTTATCTAGTTACCGTGAACACCACCTTATAGCTCCTACACCCTACGCCGGCGGCATGGCCGCCGGCTCTGCTGCACAAAGGATCGCAAAAGAAATGAAGGCGCAAAAGCCGGGGGTACGTGCCGCGCAGCAAAAGCCGGCGGCATAGTGTGTAGGCGCCATTGTGTAATAGCACTTGTTAATACATATGATATGTATCATATGTATTAACAAGTGCGTCCTAACACGATTGTGTTATCTTGTTTGAATGAGGAGTTCCTATGGCCACCTTCGGGCCCCATCATCAGGCCAGCTCCATAGTATCATATTTTTGCATTGTTACCGTAGTTAAATAAGTATGCCAAGTTTTAGCTCAATCGGATGCCAGGAAGTGCTTCATCCATTTGAAACACATACGGACGAAGCAAGTTAATATAAAGCTTGTAATATTATTAAATATATTGTATTCATTAATAAATAATGCTAATTATTCATAATGTTTTTTTTTTGTTATTAATTAACGGTATACGACTTATTATTGACCGGGACTCACGGTTGACCTTGCATTATGGCATGTATGGCTGACGGCTGAGTGCTCTATTTTAAAAACGGTTTTTAAGCGTATTAAAATGTTTAGGACAAAATTTTGTAGAGAATTTTATGCTCAACAGTTTTTTATAATCGATGAAACCATAATCACCAATGATGAAATCATCATTCAAATTTAAACCATAGGAAGCGAAATATTAACAAAAAAAAAAACGATTTTTGAGACCTTTACCTTGAATATCTTAAGACGCTGACACGAGATTTTGTGATAATTTTGAGACAATTATTATCTCTCATGCCGAGGTGAACCCCTAATGTGACTGGACTTAGGGCCGTAGTACAGAACCTCACTCAAGGACGCAAGCATTACTTAAAACTATGTAGTTTCAACCAATCAAAAGGCTTTAAACGAATTTTAAGTAAAGCTCGAGTTTTGAGTGAGTTTCTGTAATACGGGCCTAAGAGTCATAGATAATGCAGAAGGAAATTAACTCGTGCGAGCAACCATCGCCATCGCTGCCCTCGAATAAGGCACGGAGTCCTTCAATGCCACAGCACTAAGCACTGCAAGACACCGTGCTTGCGTTTGCTTCTATACCTATCCATGTCATAGATCGAAGATGCTTTTTGTGTCTGTATATGTGACCGCGTTATTCTTAGTAACTTCGCAACGGATTATGTTGCAGTTTTCACCATCCATGGAGAATTTATTCCGGAATGTTTATGTGCTTCATACATTAATATGAAAGAAATCTCGATGTTTTGTCTATTTGTCAAAACCGTGCGAAGCAGGGGCGCTGCAAGCAAGCTGAAAGTGTTACAGGCGGGTCGGTAGGTTATTATAAAATCAAGTGTGTCTAAAGTCCGAAGAACAGTACTCAACTTGTGCAATACACGATCAATAAGAATCTGAATCGTTTTGAAACAGATTACTAATCCATTGCTTCATAAGTTAGAAAAAATAAAATCTGCTCATCAACGTAAATAACGCAATGAATGTTGCTGAACTGTCAAAATGAAACAGATTAGTCGTAATCGTTTACGAAAATATGTTACGTAATTAGATACCTGGAACCCACAGAAAAGCCAATGATTCGATAATGCCGGAGTTCAACCAAAAGTCCATCATCTTTACCATACTTCCGACGGCGACGATTAAATAAAAATCAAAATAATATTAGAGGTCAAAAAGAAAACCGGCTGGGGCGATTATGAATGAGCAATAGATAAGACATCTTTTTACATTTTTTACTAACTCATTTTGACCACGACGCTGCCCTTGTCCTTGTGAATATTTGTTGTATTTCGACAGCAAATACAATTATTCACTGCTACCTTTTACCCGTTCACACCATCTATCTGATTATATTATCATCTATTACCACCACGCAACACTAATCAACAGTAAACAAAAAATATCTAAACACCAATACCAATATCTAACAAGATTAATTCAACTATTATCGTTCGAACTTCGGAATAAAATTCAAATTTTCTGTTATGTTACACCTTAATAAGTTATTATGTTGTTTAATATTTGAGCTGTTGAAACTTGCTATGAAATCATTGTTTTTGCTATTACCAATACATTTATATTTGATAGAAGATCAGATCAATGAGAAACTTTAGTATCAGCACTGCATGTCTATAAGTATACGTCTGCGGTTATGGTCGGGTATTTATTGGTCGCAGTGGTGACGACGGTAGCCGGGTGCGGTCGAACGGAGCTTTTATCAAAATTAGCAGGCGCGCCCGCGCCACGGCGCACCCCAATCGTAAAAACACCATCACCGGCATCGCATCGACGACGGCTCCGGAGCCACACCTAGCTGTCGCTCCCTAACAACTCACCCTATACAAGTTATTATCTGTAACACACATTTATATTTAGGTTACACAAAAAATAACATTTCTAGCCCATTTAAAGCCAGACCCGCCATTTAAGGGATAAAAGAAGTGACCCAGCTTTTAGAAGATGACAAAAGTTTCAGCAGAGTTGTTATAAGGCAGATTTCAAGACGAATAACAGCATGACGACTTAAAGGGATCTGTTGGCCACAGTTAAAGTAACCACTTGCTTCAGTCAGACACGTCCGCGGGGCCGAGTTCGGTTAAGTCACCAGAAAACGACTGTGAGTAAATAAGCTTGACACAAACCGCATAAATATGTAACATATTCTTAGCACATCGAAACTATTAAAGAAATCGGAATTGAGATCTACTTAAAGCCGCAAGCGAAAAGGGTTATAGGGATTTTGTTTTCGTTTCTTGAGTATGCGTGACGTGACTGGTTCGCGGTTACTTTCTCTTTTATCAGTTATTTTCTCGGGACTGTTATGGACAGTTTAGTTTGATGCACATAAAACATGAACTAAAACCACAACTATTTACAACTATTTTAATATTTTTGTTTTACGTAGGTTACGTCTCAAAGGAAAACGCTCGCGATGTGTTGCAACAAGTTTATTACCTTAGTGAACAGTGAATTATGTAATAACAGTTTGATTCTAATTTCAGGTGAACAATAGCCACTAGATGATCTGAATGGTAATGGTCCTAAATCAATGACCAAAATGCACGTGTGATACAGTAAGTTGGTCATGCGGCCGAGGTAAGGCTTCCACTATAAGCGTTGATTACAGCGTAATCTGTATGCACAGCATTTCATGTCGACTGACTCTTTTATTTAGTCATACAAGAAACCCCGTATAGATCCAGACATGTGGAATTAATATGATATGTCAATGGTGCTTTTCGTTTCCTGACAAATCACTCCCTGAATTACAACATAACGACGGTGGGTGGAAAATAACAAACATTGATAGAGTTAATCTTGATTTGTAAATAAACACGTAATAATTGGGTTGCTAGAGGTAATTTATGTTTGCAATTCTTTGGCAAAGTCCCAAAGAAATCCGTTGGTAAATGACACACGATAGCGGCGATTTGGCAGACGAGTAAAGTAGCTGAGTCGTTTCGCCAGCTCATAGGCCGTACCGTGCATGAAGTTCCGGAAACTGTACATCGGTTATCTTACGCCGAGAAAACCAACTCTTGAGATACAGTGCTAAGTTCGTTTAGTCTACTTAGGCTACTGCACTACTATTACAACAATACGTGTTTACCGCACAACTGTTCAACACACAAAGAAATTAAATAGCAGCAGCGCAATGGAACACAGTAAACAAAGAAGGAAACGAAACATTAAGGATGCGAAGGTGGTGAAAATGTGAATATATTACACGGCAATGTAATCACACGCACGCAAGAAACGGGCGGCATTTTATAACTGTACTGGAATAATACTCCTAAAACCAATAATTCACCTCCATACACTTTAATTTTGAGCCTTTCATACCTATAGGAAAAATATGTTTCTTTGTGAGCAATAATAAAACGTAGTGAATATCAGATCTAAATATGAGATGTACCGTACCTACGACTTATAATATTTGTAATTGTTTAGTTTCACATCATTATGGTAAATGATATGGTATCTGATGTAGGGTAAGCGGTAAGTGTTTGGTATATTGCTAGGCATATCACATAGAGTGATGGTATGGACATAGGCGGGCAACGAGGCCACATAATGAAGTGGCACGTTAGGACATGGGTCGCACCTTCACTCCAATTTCGCGCTAACTGAACCCTTAACGCAACGACCTCCGGGCTTTTACTGCTACCCACTTGCTTAGCAAACTACGGATATGGCTCTAAACTAATTCGGGTAAGGAATTTAGGATATATTAATTTATATGAAACTATGAAACACAGTATATTTTGCATTAGATGACGCTGTACTGATTACTTTGCTTAAAACGGCTATTGTCAGATTTTAAAGTTTGTTTCTCGGATAAACAAAACATAATTTTCCTAAGATATTAAAATAGAAAGCTCATTTTCAGAAAATAAACGAAAGGAGAATGAGCAAAGTCAATCTAATTATGCCGCTTGACGTGGTGGAGGGACAGCGAAATAGCTTCCTAATTCTCCTGTTATCACAGTTAGACAACTTTTATTTTAGAAAAGGCCTTGTGAATGTTGGTGTAGTAGGACTGTTCCAAAACTAGGAGGCATTTAGTATTCATTTCTCCCGTTTATCCGAAGGTTTATGTGGGTAAAGTTCGTCCCAATAAATTCTGATATATTTTTTTTAAACTTCTTACTGGCCTTCTGACTGATTTTGTATCTGTTCCAGTGGGAAGCAAACATGGCAGTAGGTACAACTAGAACACATCCGGAACACTATTTTTAAATATTATTTTTTATTAGAACTACAGAAGTTGATTACGAGCCCAAGTTGGCCGCTGTATAAATAATATGGGCTCCTTTCCTGCCTATCATGCACAACCACCTGCACCTTCCAGGATTTAAGCGAACCCAATGTTAAATAAAACTGTCCAGGGGTAAAGAAAAAGAAGTGCATAAAGTAATCAAGGTTAGAGCAAGACTGAACGTAGCAAGTAATTAGCAAATTAATTAATTAATATAATGTTCCGCTGTACGTTAAGAAGATGGTAACTTAGAAAACCTAAGATGTTATACAAGTTTTTTTGTGTAACTCTCAGTAGGTAGGTATGTATTTTTATTCATCAGCGCATGTAGTTCGACGACCTCTAACGGTATTTAGATCCGAATTCATTAGTATAGCTAACTTTACGCTAGAAAAACCTCTTTGTTACGGATACATAAGCACGAATTATAAAAAAGTGTCAGTTTTAAGTATGTGCCATATTTTAAGTAAGGGTTGAACTTAGCCGTTTTTTAGAATGTAATAAGTTACTTATATACTTATTCAAAGACAGTTATGTCAATTCAAAAACCTTTCATTTGAGTTTGTCATATTAAGTGTTCAATGAAAATATAATTAGCGAATTAACAGTAGTGACTAATGAAGGAGCCAAGGATAGTGTGCCGTTACGCAGGCGATGCGGAGACAGCGAGATGGGCGAGGTGAATGTACCCATGAAGTGTGCCACGCGCCGAGAAATACTCCGGAGTGAGTACCGTTAGTGGAACGCGGTCAAGCCAGCAGCGGTACCCGTGTCCGACACTGCCACCTTGTCACCTTTCATTCAGCTCTAACCTACATTGATGTTATTAGAGAATCACTTACGCTTAAATTGCTATTGTGCATTCAAGCTTTAGCTAATTCTGTACCATGCAACTATGCTTTGGCAAAAAATACGCAGATTGGTATTATAAAATATTATTTGTTTTGTTATAAGGGGGGTCCTTCAGGGTACCTAATCGCAATCGCCTAGGTTTTCTACACTTAGTTAGCACCTCTTAACACGTTCAGGCTGCTAGCCAGCAGTGAATTTATGGGCGAACCAGGAGAAATCTGCCGGTACATTATTTTGAAAGCTTTCATATTTATCCATACACTACGCCACAGCCGTTTAACCGGGATACAGGCGTGTGCAAATATAAATAGCTATCTGAAATGATTATCGCCAAAATATTTAGTTATTATCATTGCAAGCAAACCAAACAAAAGTAACCACAATGAAATCGATTTAACCGGTTTTCGAAGTACAAAAAAAGGCTTTTATAAGTATTAAATTATAGTAAATTAGCACTTTTTGTCTTAATAGATAGATAGCAAATATAGTAGATATTGATGAGAGCAAATATGAATGCGAAGAAACATTCCTTATTAGGGTTCCATACCTCAAAAGAAAAAAACGGAACCCTTATAGGATCACTTCGTTGTCCATCCTTGTCTGTCTGTCAATACCCTTTTTCTCAGGAACGCCTGAGGGTATCAAATTGAAAGTATTATCATATACGTAGGGTCTACGGTTTCTTGGAGCTATAAATTATCAAGCTTCTAAGTCAACGCAATAAAAAAATACGGCCATTTATGCGACATATTTTGATAGTCACAAATAAATCAAATCTATAGGGTACTCTTTCAGTTGACCTAGAATCATGAAATTTGGCAAGAAACAAGGACCTCACAGCACAAGTAAAGGAAAAGTCATCACATTAAAAAAAACTTAACGATTACAAACTTACGTTTACACATAAAGAATTGAACGTGAAGTTTAGATTTTGGGATAAATTTATCTCGGAACCCTACATTGTGCGCGATCTGACACGCACTTGGCCGGTTTTTTTTTTTCAAGTATTAATGCTTTCAAAGCCTTTTTAGTACTTGGATGCTTGAGACTACAGCCGCGAGTTGAAGCCGCAAAAATGCCATTCCAGAAACATGATGGTGTTATTTAATAGCATCAATCGAAAGGGTCAAAATGATAAGAATCAATGTATTAGAAAAAAATGTACGTGTCTTTAACAAAATGAAAACTTCCTCCGATTGAAGATAGAGATGCAACAAATAAAAATTAAGGATGTATTTTGAGTTAGTGACTACAAAGCAACAAGTACCCCAAGTATTCGGTATCATAACAATGCAAGATCTACGTAGGCCCGACCTCATGGAGGGACGTGGCGGCTGCGCCAGCGTCTTGTCTCAACGTAGTAATCGGAGCGTTTCTAATACCCACGCTTTGACTCGGTTTCACCGCACGCTTCTTGCCTCCGTTCTTATTTATTCGTTTTGCGAAACCGTTTGAAATATGATAACGTTCAGTCGATTGCCGAGCTGCTCTAGGTTCTCACGAAACTTCACACGAAGTTCTTGCAGCCAGTTCAGTTAGCTATTGAATTCCCGCGATTATAGCTAACGGGCTCCACAGCAAACACAGGTATCAGTTTACAAAAGAAATAATACGTATAGAACGGCGTAGATATGAGAATAGGTAGGCAAATAGCGAAAAGCAGTCGTGTTAACAAAAAGCGGGCATTATGATAATGAGGGTCTAAAAAGCGACAAATGAATATTTTTCACAATAATTACGGTGGTTGCAGCAGGTAAGGTGCGAAGTACAGAGGCGCTGCGGCGGGCGCAACAATTTGCATCACAAATGCGGGTGGCAGTCGCGATGCGCCACGCCGCGCGCCCTGCGCCGCTGGCCCGAGCAGCGCGGGCGGTACGGCGCCCCACCCGCATCAGACAATGTCACAATCAACACCGCGTGGCCGCTTTTTGGTCACCATGTGATTGCCGATTGTGGAACACCATTATCGCCAAGAACGTATGCATTTTAATTTTAACGTCGTCAATAGAGTCCACTGCAATTATCAAGAGACGCGGTCGATTCAATAATACTAACATTTTTTATTTTTTTAAGTACTATCAAGTATCGAAGTATCGACAGTTTGATATTCAAAGTTTAAGACCTGTTACGAAACTATGTAAAATTGCAAACGAAGTTGGTTAATAATAATAGAGGCAGCTGCATTTACATAGAATAAGAATACAATTTTGGCGAGTATCACGATCACATCAGATGACACGCGACTTGACGCGGCACACACTCAAGTTTCTGTAGGAGCCTATCATCCACGAAAAGTAAAGCCTTAAGCGAGTAAAAGTGTCCGAGTTGAAAGGCGGTGAATTAATAACGAACTTCTCCCGCGACGCGTGATGACGGCCAACACGAGTAGCGCATTAGATGCCAACAGAGGAAATTTGCAAAATTCAAGCTAATTACATGTTGTTTTATACTTTTCTGTTCACAAAATATAAAAACTGGTCAAGTGCGAGTCAGTCGCACGCGCAAAGGCTCCGTATGTAGTATCAAAAATAAGAAACCTTTTCTTTTGCCGAACTTGGCTGACTCACTGAAAAATATAAGAAACTTGGATGACAAACTATTGGTAAAGTAATATCTTAGTTTCGCAGTTTACGAAATAATTATTAGTGTTTACTTCCGTACGTAAAACACGCGCTTTTATGTGGAGTTGGGGACACCAGCCCGTATTACCTAGTGTTTACCTCAAGCTTTATTCTATATCTATAAATAATAAAAAAACAAGTTGTTTTTCTTCTTTTCTGTGTGACCGCTTGGATCTTCTAACTACACAACAGTTTTCACCATCATTTAGTTAGAGCAAGAAGGTTTATATATCAATCTGCCTTGCCTTTTCCCAAATATGTTGGGGTCGGCTTCCAGTCCAATAGGATGTAGCCGAAAACCAGTATTTTACATGGAGGGACTGCCTATCGGACCTCCACAACCCAGTAACTGGGTAATACGATACCCCTTGGTAAGACTGGTTGTCAGACTTTCGGGCTTCTGACGACCCGTACCGACTGTCAAAGACGAATGACAGCCGAGACCATCGGCTTAACGTGCTTTCCGAGGCACGGAGGAGTCTCGGTATGTAAAGACGGTCCAACGGTCCACCCACGGACCAACCCCGGCAAGCGTAGCTTAACCTGATGGATCGACCCGTGCGGATGTTATTTCTTAGCCACGAGGTTCATATATATAAATCATTAATGTTTAACATTGCGTTCGCAAATCTTCAGATGCATATTCTGCGGCTGTAAAGTCAAATATTTAACTTAGAATAGATATGACATGTCGCCCCATTGCACCCGCGCGAAGCAGAGTCCGCCACTGTTTGTGCAGTAGTGCCGAGATAAATAAAAATATAATATAATAAATATTATATTTTTATTTATATTATATTATATAATAAATATAATATAATAAATAATAATTTTATTGCGCAATTTAGGTATCTAGGGGAAACGCATAACACGCGCAAAATAAAACTGATTTACTCTATTCTACAATTTCTGTATACATTATATATTTATAAAATGTATGTATATGCTTTGCCTGCAAACGTCTTTCGATCAATCATTAAGTAGATACCCCCCAAAGAACAAAAACGGAACCCTGATAACTTTTTTTTTAAAGTTAAACAGCTCCACTAACTTTCTACTTAAGAATTACCTTAAATTTAAGGCAGCGTTAAAATACTTCATGCAAATAAGATGCAAAAAAAATGTGTCAATTTCACCGCAACCGTAAAAACAAGGAATTAAAGTAAAATCAAATTGTGCATAGCAACAGAAAATCGTTAATGCTGTTTTCAAAGAGAAAGTGGCAAGGTTTGATTCAAGAACACTACTGTTCTACAGTGCGTTACGGTTCGGATACACCTAATCCGTTATCGGTCGAATTAATTCGATCTATCCAACCATTTATGTAAAAAATGAGTGCGTTAGGTACAACATTTAGCTATCGGATGATGTTGGTTGAAGTAGTGTACGCACTCAGTTTTTTTTACATGATTGTTTGGTTCGATCGCCCGATTTCGGCCGACGACGCGACGGAATTGGTGTACATCTCGCGTTTGCTCGAACGACGGACATTCTTTTACTGTGTAGGTGGTGTATTTCAAGGTTGGTTCCATAGTGAAAGTTGTTTATTTTCATGAGTACTACAGTCCCTTGTCTGTCCCTCGTTTAACCTAACACCCTGTATATTCATAGAAATTGTGCAGAACAAAAGGTCGCAATTCAGTTCAGTTTAATTAATATTAACCGACCTCTTAACAATAACTAATTATCTATTAGAAAAATAAGATAGATAACAAAAAGATGCCATAACAGAAAAGAGATAGAGGTG
The DNA here is from genome assembly GCA_947364205.1 of Agrochola lota. Classification (NCBI taxonomy): domain Eukaryota; kingdom Metazoa; phylum Arthropoda; class Insecta; order Lepidoptera; family Noctuidae; genus Agrochola; species Agrochola lota. Next base: position 16,080,716 of record OX376221.1, on the reverse strand, counting down.
AAAACACGGGGTCCACCGGCTAACAAATGGACTCCATTTATTAAATTGTAAGTCAGAGATTCTGCGTTGAAATACGAGCACTATTTGGACTAAACGATGCAATCACTAGCGGATTTAAGAGATTCCACCTTTCGTTAGTCATTTTACCCTTTTTCTTGTTATCTGTTACAAGAAAAAAGGAAAAATTACTAACCTCGTTAAAAGTACTACAGAAATGCTTGTATTAATCATTTATTTAATTAAATATGATACGCAGCATGACTAAGACGAGGACGTAAAAAGTGGCATGTGGATACCAGCAACGGTAAGACGTGTTCAATATTGAAATAAATCTCTAGCAGAATGACTCTGTTCGAAATTAACCGAGGCGCCGTATAAAGCTTTAGCTTGGAGGAACGGGCGGTAAAGCGGCTCTTAATTAAATCAAGTGACACGTCTCGTCGCAGGTTACCTCAATCACACGACCCCAATAAACCCATGTGCCAAACGGAAATGTTTTATATCATGTCATATTACCCATGGAAGAAATGGGCTTCTAAGGCGCTTGACTGCTTGTGAAATTCATGTCTTGTATTTCTTTCGCACACGGAACTTAATTAAGAAATGTTGGTAAAGTTGATAGAAAATTATATATATTCAGATCTTCTGAATGTAGTCCGCAAAAGTTATTTATACAAAGCTTTCAGGAAACAAGACAAAAATCCGGTGTATGCATTGCTCTACAATACTCTACATGTATATGGTTGATACGTAAACGTATGCAATGCAAGCACTATAAGCATAACTTAATAAGCCCTCGTGTATGCAACCCCACGGCTCGCCATATCGTAACGTTTCACGTCTCATTCGCTCAGACAGATTTTAGCAACAAGAGGCAAAGCTTTCGATTTGTAACATTAATTGTGAGAAAAGCCAGATTAAAATGCTGCGATTATTTTTAATGAACTGTGAATGCATAGGAAAAAATAATCTGATCATGGCAAAAGCCGAAACTTCGTTAAATAGAATAGTGGTTAAAGACCATAAGCTTGATGTTGTAGTATTTGATTCTCATCACCAAAGTTATCGCTCGGAGCAATATTACAGGCTGATATTAAACGCTTTTCTAAAACCTGGCCAAGTGCGTGTCGGCACACGCAACCCTACAAACTGAACTGTAATTTTAGTTTTCATGAAAATCAGGCAGAGCAATGTGGTCAAAGGGATTGATCACTTAGCTGAAGTTCTGTTCAGTTTTCGCCCTGAAGCTCCATCTCAAGACACATTATTGCCAATTTAAATCACGTTAACCACGTAAAAAATCATCAATAAAAAATATACCAACAGATAAAAATGCTGTTAGGGTACCTAATAATTCTGCGTAGTCGGAGAAACTCGTAAAACATCTAGGATCCGGTGGTAACAATAAAAGTGGAGGTAGGCTCGGAAGCGCGGAGCAACTTGTGCAGAGGCGGGTGGCTGGCTGCGCAGCGGTCGCACTCATTATTTCCATAACAAGCTCGCGACGACCGCCGCTCGCTCTCTGCTCCAGAGTCCCGGTCACGGCAATTAATTAACTGGCTAAACGGGTATCGTGTTTTACATTCTGATGTTTACGTAACTCTCCAGCGATAATGTCGCTGGTTATCGAAATGACAGCGCGGACGGTACTCATATTAATTAATAAATTATTAGCTTGGCCTACCTCACTAAAAAATTAAAGAGTTTCATTATTGAGCTCGTTATGGGCACTAACGTTCTGTGCATATAGATTGCTTATTTAAATGAGGAAAAGTAAGAAAACTTTAATCAAAGAAGTAGAATGTCACATTTACTGCTCTTATGTTTAATATGTATGGAACACTTAAATACGCAAATTGTTACAGAATGGCTACGTATAAAATATATATTTTTGGTGAGCATGAGGAAGCCATAAAAACAGTCGAAAAATTTACCGTTACCAAGGCTCGTGAATCATTGGACTCGTATATAACTTGAATGTTAGGTGGTAATGCATGGAGATGTTTTGTTTAGGATTTAATATATATACGTTGCCAGTGTAGTAAGCATATGATTAGACTCAGAATCGCAAGGTGATTAATAAGCATGTCGAAGTTCGCCTATGATCCACATCTACACATCAGTGTCGTAACAGCTGGCAGTGGTTGTTACTTAAATTAGTTAACAATGACACATTTCGCTGGCAAACAAACAGAGAGGAGTCCTAAATAGACCGCACGCTATTCTCGACCTGCTGCCGTCACACCGGTGCGATCGTGCCGTCTGCTGACTCACGCACACCTCAAGGTGATGCTCGCGGGAGCACCAATCATATGTGGGCTATTGTGCAGGCCATTCTGGCTCACAGGAATCATGTGTCAATGATATTATAAATACATCAGAGTTTTTATTTTTAGTTACAGAATATTTCATATTCAAGGTTTTGAGAGGTATAAAATTATGAATTCGAGAAACGAAACTACTACGCCTGATATGAAGATAAAAGAATGTACCAAGTAACATCTAGCACTAGCGGTGAATCTAGTATGTAAAACCGATGAATCTAATGTAAATGAGTGAACAAGTTTGTTCGATAGCAAGTCAAACAGCGAGAAGCGATGGAGGCTCACGCACGAGGCTTGCATGCGCGTCGAGCGCGGCCTAGTTGCGTTACGCAACCGGGCCGCGACGCCGACACAGCAGGACGTTGCTCTCGTGCTTGAACTTGAAACACCGTTCACATTTTATGATTTAAGTACAAAAAATAACACGTCTTTCAGTGATATTTTATGTTAAGATTTTGTTAAAATCTGTAGAAACTCAAAGCAAATCTCACCGTGTTTACCTTTATCATGCGCCGAGTATAGGCACAAGCAAGATTTACATGAAAATAATTTTCCAGCACATCAACGTACCAAACGCTGTCCGGAAATTGTAGGAAATTGCAAGAGAAAATGAATCCGACGGTTTGAGAGGTCCGGTTGAAGTAAAGGCTTATATGAAAAGGTATTTAGGACTCTCGCATGCAAGGAATCTAAGTTTCTACATGACCGTGTTAATTTTTTCAGACACTAGACGAATGAAGGAGTACCTACTCTCAAAACGACGTTAAAATTTAATTTTATAATGTAATAGATGTTCACGTAGTTCAACAATAGCTTTTGGTATCGAACAACGCCAGCAATGTCCTGCTGTCAAAAGATGAAACAAGCAAGCAACTTATTGTTTATGAACAAACACTGCATTAAACACAAAAAGACTGTAAAAATAAAGAGGTCTCCATCAATCACACGAACAGAGCCGGCGCTTCCGGACGCGACCTGGTCGAGCGAAACATTTCTTTGAATAATGAATGTAGTTAGGTATCGTAGCCCGTAACTGGACGTGATATACGCCGTCGTCGGCCGCATGCATAATTTCACTTATTTTATGTGGTTAATTGTCGAAAATGACCGCTAGTGAAATATATTATGGCGTACGGACGCCGACACCGCTGGTGGCGGCTAATGTATTCCGCAGCTCGTGCTCCGCCCGCCCTCGCCTTCGATACACCGTCTTTGTGTACTTCGTAGCGCCTGCACATATGTACACACGCTACACACGGCCTAATGCAAATTAACACTATAGAACTTTTTACACGTTAAAGAATGAAATGATGTAGCTCATCTATACATGTCCAATATGTATGTTTAATGGGTTATTACTGCGTATTTATGGATATATTTTATGTTATTTATTTCTAGGTAAGGAGTTTATCATGGAAATAAGCAAGTATTTTAATTGAGACTTGATACGCATATGTACTATTTACTGTTACACTGTATATTTGTTAAATTATCTTGGCAAAACATATTTGAAGAAAATGAAACAGAGGGCCTGTGTCATGGCTCCCGGAGAAATTTCCCTTTCTGCTCCATAAGAATCATATTTGAATGGACAATTCTTAATCTTTACTTAATATACATTTTTGGCTTTCAAAAATACTTCATGAAGATCAGATAGAAATAAATGACACGGACTAAGATCCAATCATCCAACGAATTTTTATTAAATTATCAACATCAATTCCAATAACAAATAAATACTCTACAAGATCCAGTGCGTTCACATGAAGCTAATGGCATTATACCGTGTGAAATTTAGATCACAGTGACTCTCGAGAACATAAATTTGAAGCTGTGGTATAAGTAGATAGGTCGTCGTTTACGTGCACAATCGCAGCAGCTCGCGTCTACAATGCCGCTGCATTACAATTTTTCAAAGCAGACACAGGCGACAGAGCATAACAAAAGAGCTAGGAAGTCGCAAATAAACGAGCGCTGCGGAGAACCAACTTGTACGCACACCCTGCCTACGCCGTAGCCGTAGCCGCGAGTACATCGTAGACAAGCTACACCGAACACATTTGATTTTCTCGAATGCGCTTCATGATTTAATTTCCATCTAACATCTCTCTAGTTATCTATTAGTCGAATTTTACTTCACCGGTGTTCTTACAAGGGAGCCGCTATGAATAACATTGAAATACAAAGACTATCCAATTTGTGTAATGTAAGTTTTCGACGGTAAATGTGAACTCTCAAAAAGCTAGGAGGTAAGGCGGTTGGTCGGAGTATCTCTACATTTAGCGATTTCCGGGCGCAGCGATGAATACGGAGAGATCGGGCGTTGCGATATGGCCGACGGCGGGCGGCCCACCGCGTCTGCGTTGGGCGCGCGCGAATCGCGGCTACATCAACCGTGTCTAGTTGGCTACACTGGGTACATGTATCTCATTTTATTCCTTATAGTATACATGTCACATAACCATGTCGTAATAAAAAGTACTTTTTCTATTCAATGAAATCCATCTTCCTCAAATACCGTATATATGTTTTTTATTTTATTTTATATGTTTTTTTTTTACAATTCTGAGCATTCAATCAATAAAGTTACGTTATGAGTTTCCAGAAATGATTATGACTTAATACAAATTAAAATGATATCATATTTTTTATATTCAATAAGAAAATCGCAATATTGAGCTTTGCTAACTACTTTGAAGTAGTGAAGCTTTTTACAAGTGACACTTTTCCAAAGTTTTCTCCTGTAGAATTGAATTCGTCTCGCACTCTACGCGCTACGGCGCTACGGTCAGCGTGTCATTATTATTTTATATTGTAATGTGTCATGACTTACGTCATAATAAATAAATTCACATAGTCAACAGTTCTTAGCTTTGTATTACATTGGAACACCGTGATGGCGCAACAATGGTTGCGGTGCCAACTTGCATATGCACAGGAACAACATTTATTCCGATCCGACACTGTCGGAAAATTTCGTTAAGTGGATACATAGAGATTATATGCCATACATAGTAGGTAGCGAACTACTCCACAAATCTTTCTGTAGTTAAGCGTAACTAAACTAAAGTGTGGATAGCCAAGTTTACTAATTAAAAAACGTGAGTTTTGAAGGCCCCTGAATTGGCACTTTGTGTTTACGCTGGTGAATACGCCTGTCCAGTATGGGTACTAATTAAGCATGGCCAGATCGTCTGTCCCTGCTTAATTAGTGGATACCTACAGCTCTAGATCACTGGTTGCTTAAAATCGACCCTCGATGCTGTATTCAGAAATTCGCAGGACTATATTTAATCCGCATCGAGATGGTGAAGCTACAGGAGGAGCCACGTTCCCCAATGCACAACTATAACCCAGTGCCCCAGAGGCTCGAATGCCTCAAATTTTTTCTTGAATATGTGAGTTCCGTCGCAACCTGTATTCGCTTTACTGAATTTTGGACAAAACAAATTGAAATGTATTGCCATCGACCCGCTAAGAATAAGGGGGGAAAAGGCGTTTATAGGTATCTATTTCATATATCTACGACTGTTCAATGAATAACGTTTCACTCAAGGCAACAAATATTATATATATTAATATTTGGAATTACTGAAAAGACAAAAGATAAAACGGGAAGGTGTTAGTGTAATGTATGTAAATGATCACAATTTCTTCAAAGCATTTAAGCTAATTATTAGTTCTCAGAATAAGTTTTAATTATATTTTTTTTTTTTTTTTTTTAAAGCAGTCAGTCATGTTTGGCGTAGTTAAAGCGTCAACTTACTAACGGTAACGACTTAGCTATCAATAGCAATAAAATACAGCTGCATCGTAATGGACCTCAACCAGGCCATTGGCCTACTGAATACGCAATTAGAGTGGCCACCTACTGGGCTAAATCAATTTATTAACAATAGAATCAGATATAACTACTTATGAAAAATTATTTGCGAAGATGTTTACACTACTTCGTGAGTGATACAAAGAGCTTTTTCACTCATATAATTAACAACCCTTTTGTAAACTAGTTTTATGAACTGCAAAAGTATGAAATCTCTTACCGCTCGATAGTTTTTCATACTGTGTTACAAAATGTATTTTCTTTTACGGAAAATGGAAAAGCAAAGAAAGCTCATCAAATAAATAAGTTTTCCTCAATCAGCTTATGTAAAATCTATTGATAATTAGACGGGTATAGATCACTTTTTTAACTGCCACATTGTTGAATCAGCTGATTCTTCTATATTACAGCGACAAAAATAACAACAAATCTTTTGGTTTAATTCAACTGGTGGAAAAAGGTTATTTTTCTACAGTAGTTGCAAAGACGGAACAAGCTGCATTTCCAAATTTCGGTCATCGATCAATTAATATGTGAGAATGTCGACGAAGTTTTTTGAAAATGATTTATTGCTCGCGACTGGTATAGGACACGTTACATACCGAACTATTAGGCAGGTTTGACGATGATAACCGTATTTCAGAAATGCTGTAATTTGGCTATGTATAAGTTCGAACTACGTTTATGATAAAGGTATTTTACAATTAAATTTGTGCACTAAGTAGAGCGATTAACTTGGTAACAATCATTAGAGTAATTGTTTGTTTTAATAATAAGACGTAAGATCGTAAATCTTTATTTTAATAATCGACTTTAATATGAATAATTATAGGCAGCACAATAATGTATAATTACAAGATAATTTATTTAATACAATATCTAGCTTCATATTACCTATATAAACTAACCCTTTAACTTTGTTTACAAACAAACCTATTTCCGACAAATTATTAACGCCAGATTCGGAAATAAGGGTTCCACCATGATAAAACTCTTCGTGTATAAAGTTGATGTAAAAATAATACGAATTAATTGGGTGCATTAAAAGATGACCCCGAGTGACGATACTCAAGACATTCAGGACTAAACTAAGTTATGTCTACATGGATAAGTACTTAGCATTTATAAAATAAGTAAACAAACGAAGGCTTTACTGATATATCTATGAACGTTTGTTAGAATATATTTTATTTTGTGATATTCACATAAATGTGATAGAAATAGTCGGAAATAGTCAGTACCTTATAGGTAGAAATAGCTTAACTCAAAACTGATCAAATATTTGTATTGAAAGCTCCCACTTTTTTAATGTCAAAGGTCACACTGCAAAAAAAAAACTGAGCGATTGAGAACGGATTCGTAAACATCTTTTTAGGAGACCAAATGAACAAATACCTTCTAGATAGTAAATAAACAATGTCGTAGGTACTGGTAAATAAACAATGACACATTAATAACTTAAGGAAAAGCTCTTACAATTTGCAGTTTAAGATCTTTTCCAGCAGCAGCGGCGGCTGTGACAGACGTCGTCACTGGCGACAACCACTGGTGTAAATTGATATAACGTTTTGGTAAAAGTTTTAGCGAAACATCCGCCTGTGCATAAGCGCGCTCGAGGCATGCGGCAGCCGCACCGTCCAGCGCGAGCGCCGGCTCGAGGAGGGCCCCGCCGCCCTCTAAGACCACCATAGTACTAACAGTATAGTCACTTTAAGTTTCAAAACACAACACCGAAGTCACTTCACAGCCGGCAAGCACGGATCGGAGCTACATGTCTCTCGCGAGGTACGTGGGATCCGAGCGGCGAGAGTCGCGGAACTGGCGCGGCGCGCACCTGCCGCGGGCCGCGCCACCCGCGCCCCTCGCGCCGCCTACAGACTCGTCAACAAACACCGTTGCTGCAGCGGTCGCCCTGCATCCACAAAGCTTTGCAGACTACTTTCGTCCCACTTTTCCAACTCTCAAATATAGTGACAAGCGGATCCAGTTCCCACATAAAAATATATTTACAAATATACAGGTAAGTCTATTCCAATGTACCTCATATATTGGAATAGTATAGGCGATACCAATAAAAATGAACTTTGAAATGCTTGCTGTTAAGAAAACAGTCGTTAAATGGTAAGCAATTAACGTAAGACAATAGGGACCATTGAATAAGGTACTGAAAATTAGTTCCAAGCGAGTTTGCGATGCACGAGGCGTCGTTCTATTCGCCACGTGACCAATATTCTAAAGCCCCTCCTTCTTTCAATAATTCAAACATTCCGTCTCTAAACAACACCGACTTCCAAACAATTAACGATCTCTCAATAATTAACGGCCCATAGGCAACTTGGTTTGAACTCGCAGGAACAAACCTTAGTGATAATTAGGATATACAATTCTTTAAATAACTTTTCCCAAAACAGAACTCGACGAAAGAAAATGTCATCGAAGTGCGTGATTCAAAGTTGAATCCAATTTATAAGACTGTTCCCAAGAGATAGTTCGAAGCAATGATAAAACTTGGAAAAATATTTCGATTCTACCCAGTCGGTCCTATGCCGTTCAGGAAAGTGTTACACTTAAAAATGTTGTTTTACCCAAAGAATACAAAAGGATGAAATTGAAAAGACAAACATGAATAAAGTTAGCTGAAAAGGAATAGCATTAACCTCTATTAATAGTTCAGGTAGCGGCACATCTAAGAAGTAGAATGTGTATGCCGCAGAAATTAATTTGCCATAAACACTGGTATTAATAGACGCGAGACAATAAGCCAGCCCCCCGTGAACTCCTAGTCAGCGACCTAATGTTTTACAGCACGCGAGCCACGTCGACGTCGCACCCCCGACCTCGAAAACGCGGTTTTCATTTACATATAACGCTTATAAACAAGATGATGTTACAAATCAACAAAATAAATGTGTGGAAAAATTATTGTTTCTTTGTTACGCGATACGATATGTTTAGATTTGAACCCTAATGAATACTAATACTTTGGAGCCTTTTCGAAATGTTTTGGGGTCCACCTATTTTCAGACCTTTCTGCGAAAAAATGTTTCTTTTGTTTAATTTTAAACTTGTTATAGTAATTTATTATGTTGTAATAAACAAAAAACACTGAAAAATGAGACATTTATACTGGTATATGTCTCTTTTTTCAATGTTTTTTGTTTATGACAACATACTATAACAAGTTTAAAATGAAACAAAAGAAAAAAAAAATCGCAGAAAGGACTGAACATAGGTCAGAGTGCTTCCAATTTATAGATTGGAAAACTAAAAACCGGCAAAATTTTGGACCTATTCCACTCGTTCCTCCAATGCAGGAAAAGTAAAAATATTACAGTATTGTTTATATTCTTAATTGTTATAAAATAGGCACATAAGAATGGAAAACAACAAGTAAGTATTAGTAAATAAGCACAAACACAAATGGAAGAAATCTGCATCATCAATTATTCCACAATTCAAAGGATTTTAGGAAGTAGTCCATCCGGACAGCGACTGTCATTCTAGCGAACGTAATTAACTTTCTTTTCCTCGGCATTTTCAAATGAAACATTTTAAATGAACTTTGTAATTCTTTGGTCCCAACAATTGGAAACGCAATGAGATACAATAGCGTAAAACGTAAATAAAAAAGATATCATTTAAATACTGTTACATTATCATAGTGTTTTATATTTACCTATAGCTTTTTAGTGGTTGTTTTTATGATGTTACCCTACAAGCCATTTTCGAACAATTCCCTCTTGGCTTGTCAAATTAAAACTTTACTTATAGAAGTAGCGTTATGATGACAAAATATTTTATTTGGTAGTTGACCTGATACTGTAGCCGAGTCTCCGCACGGGACAACTCTTCAACAGTTCATGGTGTCGCCTTGAAATTTAGTATACCTGTTGACACTGCATAAACAAATCATTATAATTTGTTTAAAGCTTGGCTTTATAACTGTTATTTTTCAATTTAAACTGAGGTTATTTTGTACTACTTTAAATAACTAAAAATCAATTTCTTGATTTTTCTATCCCGAGTTCCAATATATGTACTTTTTTTACTGCTTAGTTTCGGAGTAAAGTAATAAGAACCAAAAAACGAGCGATGATGTCACTGTTTTTTTTTTTATTTATCGTTTATTATAAAGAACCAGGTTCTTAATAATTAATTACAATCTAGCCTGTAAGACTAATAAGCAATTTTAATCTAACCTAATTTTTTACTTGATAATTATTTTAAAACTTACGAGTAGAATAGTGCTGATTGTACTTTACACAAGTCCGTTCCACTTTCTTAGAGTCTGATAAAATATTAAAAAACACTTTGTTCATGTGTTATATGTGTCATTGTCACTATTATTGCTACACTTTTACACTACACTAACTCCAAAGGTTTTTTTTGTTCGTTTTAGTCTTCGCATTATATTTGTTTGGTCTAACAGCTGATATGCCTCGATGTTCACATGTCGGTGGAGTCGGTGTTCATGAGCCTCAGCAAATTTTTGGATTATGATGGTGACGGGTTCCATTTTTAGGTCACGATGGAGGTCGTCATTTCTTATATACCAGGGCGCATTAACAATACTCCTGAGTACCTTATTCTGTAATGTTTGTATAATTTTGATGTTGGTTGGTTTGGTATAGCCCCACAGTTGGATGCTATACGTCCATATTGGCATAAGAATATGCTTATATAATAAAATTTTGTTATGTATCGATAGGCAGGAACCCCGTCCAATCAACCAATACATGTTTTTAAAACGTATATCTAGCTTCTGCCTTTTCTTTTTAACGTGCGCTTTCCAGCGCAGTCACAGTCACTGAAATGGCTAACATATTTGCAGTCCCTTCAACCTTAGTTTACCTTTGATTTTGCATCACTGTCAAAATCAGTCTTCTTTTTAGCGTGTCGTTGGCAATTTATATGGAGACAGCCTAGAATTTGGCTACGAGTTTGGCACCTTCAGTAGCGCCCATCAGCTTCTGCATCGTGCAGGCAATAGGACTTGCTGGACACGATATTAAGTGCCCCATTGTTTGTTGGGGGAGCACCACATTTACACTCCCGGACGGAGTTATCTGTGAATCTCCACCTGAGCAGGTTTGAAAATCACAGTGATGTTTTATGTTGGAATAAGGTTGGTGTTAGGTTGCTGCCACTGACAAGTCTGTCAAAATCATAGTGATCTTTAACCTCGTTACAATAAGATTGCTGCTGTTAGACGTAAAATAACTGTGAAAGGATTGTAGGTAAGTACATAGACTTACTTCATAGCATAAAGGCATTTATGTCATCGGAATGACTTACGTCAATTATGCAGTTTCATACACTGCGGCGTTTACGTCTGTTTAGAATAAACTAATTTCCAAGATGTTTTTTTTTTAAGAAAAACAACTGGTAAAAATTAAAAGCACGCGTGTGTTATTTTTAGATGTAATTTCATTCAACATTAAGATCGTGGCTAAGTAATAACATCCAAACGGTTCGATTCATCAGGTTAAGCTACGTTTGCCGGGGTTGGTCTGTGGATGGGTGACCATCTTTACATATCGAGACCCCTCCGTGCCATGCCTCGGAAAGCACGTTAAGCCGTTGATGCCGGCTGTAATTCGTGGGTCTTTGACAGTTGTTATGGGTCGTCAGAAGCCCGAAAGTCTGACATCCGGTCTTACCAAGGGGTATCTATCGTATTACCCAGTTACTGGGTTGTGGAGGTCAGATAGGCAGTCGCTCCATTTTAAAATACTGGTATTCAACTGAATCCGTTAAGACTGGAAGCCGACGCCAACATAGTTGGAAAAAGCCTAGACAGATAGATTAAGATATAAGTATTTTGAATGAAATGTTGTTCATTTGTGTCACGTTTACAATGACTTTTGACCGCGACCAGGCCACCTCCGCCGAGTGCACGGACGGTCCGACACTCGACTCTGTGTCGGCTCAATTATTCACACGACACGCCCCCACCCACCGCATCATCCGCTTGCTGCCAAATTAAAAGTAAATAACGAAATGAAAACAAGCGGGCCCGCGCCGCGAGGGACTCGCAAACCTTTTACCGCTGTCGAGTAAACAACTAGATACAGCTAAACACACTTTATCATTCTATCGGCTATCTATTTGCGAATGCAGGTAAAACTGCTGATCGCAAAATATGCACTTTATATCATGTAAAACCAACACTGAAAACGTACTCTGGAATATAATATTATACTTCTGCGTTTGTGTAAGTCGTGAAAATTTGGCCGTATTAAAAAAAAATCCTTTTATTCTTTCATACCTTTGCTTCGATGTCTTTGGATAAAATAAAATAGCAATGCGAAAAACTTTTGTCCAAAACCTCCATCAACTTAAAAAATACCACTAAAAACTAAAAACTATCTTTAGTTTCGGAAGTCGGTGTCTTTAGTTTTGTTTAATTTTTTGCCACCATAATCGACAGTAATCACGTAATAATCCAATTGAATACCTACATGAAACAAATCTCGCCAATTACTTAAAACTTCTCCTTTTTTTGCCCGTACTAGATATTCATCAAACGTTGAATGAAGCTTTGATAATCTAATACACAGAATGACGAAACTCTTTTCCAGTTATAGTTGTTATTTGTGAAGTAGATTTCAGCTCCCGTCACACCTGGAGAAAACACTGATTTGCGCAAAAATCTAATAAAGCAAGCGAGAAAATTTAAGAACTGCCTTTTAGTAAGCTTGGTATGACATAATTATCTAAGTTTACTAAAAGTGTGATCTTCAAATATTCTCTTTTCCCTTTAACTTTTCAACTTAAAAAAAAATAAAAATTGAACTCTTTTTCAATGTTTCGTAATTAATGCAATTGAATTCATGCCCTTATACAACCATAAACTCAAACTCAAAGCTTTTATTTCAATTAAACCATTTACAGGAACTTTTGAATTGTCAAATAGTCGCGTCAGTTAGTCAGAAAGTTGAAGCTAGTTGCCCATTCCAAAACGTAGATCTTTATGGAGAAGAACGGGCAAGAAACTCCAAGGACACTCTTTTAAATATAGAAAATTACAAAATCCTAGGTACATTATTCTTGTTGCTTCTTTATGTGAGAACAATGTACAAAAAAATAATCAAAACAATTCAAAATATAAGATTAAAAATAAGCCATGGCAGATAAGTGATGACCAGTCACAACTGACGGCGCCCGTTCACGAACATGACGCGTGGATCAGCACCATTCAGCTCAACCATTTTGTAGGGAACCGAATGATCCAACACACTCGCCACCATCAGCGAGACATTTAAGTGAGCATGACATACTCTCAGCTACCATGATCTTTCAAGTCAACATACATATGAGTAAATTTAAAAAAAAAAATACAAACGGCTCCACGGTGCTCACATTTACAAAAATTGAAAAAATGCTTCTAAATTATACAAAACTAATTTGCAATGTATTTGAGAGATTAATAGAATGTTACTACCAAAAAGAAAGAAAAACATTATCCATTGGAGTATTCAACAATTAAAACTTGTTTAAATAAAAAATAAACATTAAGTTTGTAATGTCAGAAAAAAATTAAAAGGGGAAGCAACTCTACCAAACATTACAATTTTTAACTAGTGAGCCCAAGCGGCTGTGGAGCAGGACCAGCATTAAGCCAAGCATTTTTATCTATGATATAATCAACCAACTTGTAATATGCTTGTCTACATAGTGTGCGTTTAATGCATGTTTTAAATTTCTTCTCATTCAGTTCAAGAATATCGAGTGGTATTTTATCATAACATTTTACACAGTACCCCATAAAAGAAGTGTGGACTTTAGACAATCTGAATCGTGGTTGATCTAATTTGTTCCTATTTCTAGTGTTAAAATTATGCCTGTCACTTATCTTACTCAAAAGATGTAGATTTTTCCGAACATACATAATGTTTTCATATATATACTGACAAGGTACCGTCATGACGTTAATTTTCTTAAACAGTTAGTTCCCTTAGAGATTCGCGTCTGCGGAGGTTATATAATATGGCTCTGACAGCCCTCTTTTGCAGAATAAAGATAGAATTAATATCTGCAGCCCGTCCCCACAGCAAAATACCGTAAAACATGATGCTATGAAAGTAACTAAAATAGACCAGTCTCGCGGTATCCACGTCTGTTAGTTGGCGGATGTTCCAAACAGCGTAAGCGGCTGAACTTAGCCGCCCTGCAAGTGATGTTAAGTGAGGGGTCCTCACTTAACATCACTGTAGTTTTAAGTCAAGCGTGATCCCCAGGAAAACCGTTTTTTCGACGAATTCTAGTCTCATTATTCAGTACAATATGACATTCACTACTTCTAACATTTGGTAACGCGAATCTTATGCATTTTGTTTTCTTCTCATTTAAAACCAAATTATTTACATGAAACCAATTATGTACCTTAAGCATAGCTTTATTTACTTCGTCAAGCTCCCGTGCATATTTGTTTATCTTAAAAATCAGTGATGTGTCATCAGCAAATAACACCATTTGTGATCGGTTTTTCAGTAAATGAGGTAAATCATTTATATATACTAAAAAGAGGAAGGGACCCAAAATCGAGCCCTGTGGTTATGTCTATATATGTGGCATATGTCTGGCCCATTTCTTCTAAGCTATTTTAAATGAATAGAACTGATAAGAGGCGTGGCCCAACGACAACTCTAAGTACTATATTGGGTGGAGGAAATGGTGACACCAAATCAGCATCCCCAGATTGACGTATCTGGGGATGCCGATTTGGTGTCATCATTGGATAAAACAAGAGTATGTAATGATTCAACGTGTTGTTCTGCCTACCCTTAGAAGGAAAGCCGTGATTTTATGGGAATTAATTATGCAAAATTAGTTTCTGTATTTTTTTTTCACATAGACTTGTATTAGAAATAGAGTAACTCTGTATCTCACGAAGTTTATTAAAGACCACATAGTGAAAATATCTTTAGATTGTTTAGGTACACACATTGTCGGTGAAAAAAGGCAACTAACAGCTAGACCCAAAAGCACTATTCTCAGCGGAGAGCAATTTCGAAGAACAATGAACTGGGATGAATAGTGGCGCCGAAGTAAAAAGTCTATTTACATCATATGCATATTTGCTACCACAGTGTAAAAAAGGCTGCAGATACTGTGTTGTTGCGTGCATACAGAGGCGGGTAAGTAATTAGTCATTATGCATTGCGTTACAGGATTAGTTTGCTAAGCAGAAAAAACAAATATTTACCAAGGCTAGGTTTATTAAAGATATGTTTTGACACGAGATCATTAGTGGAAACATCAAGCCTGTGTAGGGGATGGTTCGTGTAGGACAGGTGAGACAGTAACGAGCGGTCGCCGAGTCATCGTGAGGCGGAGAACAACCCCTTACGGCGAAAATTGTCACACAGCAAAGTATGTCACGGGGCTATATCATTATTTGGCCAGGTGCGAAGACTTTAAGAATGTTGACGTATTTCTTGCTTTAAAATGAAGAATTTATTTTGGAAGAAATAAACATTATCTGAATTTATAAAGGTACGTGATTCCGAAACATAAAAATCGTGTTGTTATTAGGGTTCCGAACTTATCAAGGAAAAACGGAACCTTTATAAGATTGCCTGTTGTCCGTCTGTCACAGACGCTTAACCCTAGATCTATGGAAATATGTTTTAGATTTATTTAGGGTATCAGTCAGTACGATCCGAAGTAAATCAAAGTATTAATAAATGTATGTTACATATCTTTTGAAAGAACTTTCTTATAATTAAATTTTTCTTTTTACAATTTTTGGTCCAGGGGGACTCTTGACAGTTCGAAGCAAAAGAATAAATGGTAAAATATTTGAATAATCCTCTTAAAATTTGTTTGTTTTATTGGAATATTTACAAAAATTATTTTACCAGTTTTTTAACCTTATAATACGTCAAATTAACTCCACTATGCATAGTCAAGAGCAAACAATATTTCCAGTTCATTGACTTTTGACAGATGCGAAAACAAACATTACCTACTCATAGTTTAAGTTATATTATAAACGCATAAAGGTACATATAGTTATGAAATTCAATTAAAACTAAGCATCTAAGTAGATTGTAAGGTTCATTCAATTTCGCTTTTTTTTTTGACCTCACTACCTTTTTTCTTCAGAAACTGATATCTCTCCAACTGCCAAGTTACTGAATACGATTAAAGTTCAAGTTTATATACGAATGCCTTTCAAGCATGTAGTATTAATCTTTGTAAAATAAAACGATTTTTCTGATAGAAAGTGGATTCCGCCCACTTTATGCAAGCATCTTCGACGTCCGGGGATGCGTTTGCGCCCTTGAGGACAAAGCTGCCTGTAATTCCATCGCCAACAAGACAAAAATGCATTTTAATACAGCGATGCAAGCATATGGTGGTATAATTCTCCAGTTTATTAAACTAACTAATAAATTAATTAAATGATACGTTTGTACCTACGCCTGAATCAAGTTCATTAATGTGGCCGTAATATTAATGCAAGATTTCTCTTTTCCTTGACTTGAGAGAAATTAACAATTATCTTGGAGTACTGTTATGAGCAACATGTGTTGTTAGAGGAATGTAGGAAGTGATGGTTCTCGAGCAGCAAACTGCAAACCGAGCACAACAGCAAGTTGAACGGCCGGGGAGTCAGCCGAGCGTGGCGAGTACGGCTTCGCACCTAACACATAATATACTTGAGCTAACTCAAGCTGTCATGACAACCAACTACTGACTTTATTCATTTGTCTGTGCAAATAGAAATCTTATTTTTGAAGGCATTCTTTACTTACTTAATTTATTTTCTTAAAAGGAAAACAAGATTACTCATTTCTAAATCGATTCAACGGCATGCTAATGAATGTGGATTATTAACAATGAAACCAAGTATATACCGACTATAAAGGGCAACTTAACAGATTTATGTGACAAAGCATTTTATACACAACAAAACCACCGATTCGAAAGAACAATTACGCGAGTCAAAGCAGGTATATCTCGGAAAAGCGCGGCGAGATATAACAAATCGCTAGCGTAACAAAAGAGGCTTTCTCGCGGCCATTACGACGCGGCAAACAGAGGAAAGCGAGGCGCGAGCACAGGCGGCGGCGGCGCGGCGGGTGGCCTCCTACGATTAGCGTATGCGGCACTGGAGGCGGCCGTGGCGTACCCCCGGGACCTGCCCAATTTACGATTGCTGCAAAGAATATCTTCGACATGGCATTTTTGCGAGCCGCTAGTGACCGCTGCTTGCTATTTGGAGGAAGGCTATGTAGCACTATCAGTTCTTATTTTAGTAGGAAAACAAAACTCAATATTTATCCGCATCGATTGAATAAATAAAATTTCAGAGTAGAAGTACGAATGCAAGGTATAGACAGGCCTGGTAACCGTAATAAGGGCCACCATAAAACGTTACATTAGGTAACAGCGGCTTCTGGGGCGGCTATAAATATCTCCGTTCGGAAGTAAGGCCAGTGTCCCGTGGGAGGACGACACATCGTCGAGACGAGCGGCCGTGGACGTGTCGGACGAATAAAAACATCTCTCTCACCTCGCGTGCTCTTCGAAAGAGCGAACGCGCGACCTCACCACTGGCAATCAATATCACTTAGCAATAACTGCGACCTCTCATATGTGACCATTATCTTTATATGCCGCTACTAAAATTACGACTGCTACTACTTCATCAGAAATTCATCTTCGCTCACTCATTTTTATTCAGTTATGCTTTAAGGCTTTTGTCTTATTGGACTACTGCCTTACTTTTAAAACATGGAAAATTAAGACGCCGATTGGGTAACAACATTAATATCTAACCTTACAGTCTAACACAAGCATAGTGTTCTAATCAGCTGACAATATCTGATCATCTTCTTCTCGTCGATGACTTATAATATTTTTGACAGCTGTCCTTTTCGTCATTCAAGTTTGGGTTTTGATTATTAATGTCGGCAAAAATTTAAGAGCACCTCAATATTTTACGAATACAAAAAAGCAAGACCACTGCGTCTTTTTGAACAATGACCTCGCACCAAAACTGCAGGTGTTAAGGTTATTTTGGGTACTGAATCTATAGTCTAACACCTTAACTCATATATCCTATAAGCGGGTGTGAGTACATAGCAGACCGGTAACGTGGCTTTCGCGAGAGAAATGTTCTTAGTTTCACTCGATGGCAGTGAAACCGAGCTTTAATATCGCCACGATAAAGCCGCTGCTCATTTATACTCATTGTTTTTTTT
Organism: Agrochola lota; assembly: GCA_947364205.1. Classification (NCBI taxonomy): domain Eukaryota; kingdom Metazoa; phylum Arthropoda; class Insecta; order Lepidoptera; family Noctuidae; genus Agrochola; species Agrochola lota. Next base: position 16,062,354 of record OX376221.1, on the reverse strand, counting down.
TTTATAAGCGTTTCTCTCTTGAAAACAGACCAGACGAAATTTTAAACATATATTTCGCGCTAAGGAAGGCACAAGGCACAAGGGTTGTTTTAAAATTGCACGAAAGAAGCTGTGCAAATGTTACAAATCTGGATGTAAATCATTAATAATTCTTGGAAGCCGAGTCGACTGTACCACTAGGGTCAACATAATCCCAACAAGTTGAATAAGTCAAAATCATCAAATCACCTTAGTAGGTAAAGCAAGAATGCAAACAAGGGGAGACCCACAAATTGCTTGCGTTATTAGACTCACCTTAAAAGTTTAGGGCGGGCTTAGTTTACAGAGGTAAGGTAAGCTTGAGGTTAGGCTAGGTGAGTTTGTTTTGTGGCCATGTCAACAACACTGACCAAGTACGACCCAATCATCATAAAATCAGGAGTTCCTAATTATTTATTATTGTATACGAATTTTCATTATTGTTAAACTTTCATCAAAAAACCATAATAGTGTTTTTTTATATGGTTTTAGTACCTATTTTTTACTACAACAAAGTTGTTGTAACAGTTTATTTTGATACTAGCAAAATAATTAGACAATACACATCTATAGTAGCTTCGTACCTATATAACGTGCATGTGGAGTCGATGTTAGTTAAATGTAGTCCCTAGTGGCTCAGTATTCGCTTGGTGTATGTCCATCAAATGTCACAATCAATTACCGCGACTACCACCCACCCCGCCTCTCTATGTGGATGTTTACTAAGGCAATCAAACTGTTCTGTGTTTTGACTTTCAAGTATTAGCCTAGAGAATGCTCCCTTGTAAGAAAAAACCATTTTAACGGACCATTGTTTTAATAATTGTGTAGTTATACTTAAAATAGGAATGTAATTAAGTTTATTCTTGTTTTCATAACGTCTGACGCAACTTGGCTGAATAACAATCTGCGAGGCGGGTAAGTGAATTTTAAATAAAAGAGCGAGACGTCGAGGGTCGGCGACGGCCGAAGCGCTCCTAAGTTTTGTCATTGTTTCTATATTGCGCGGGGCAATTAGCGCAACTCGGACGCGCCACGAGTCTTCGCTCGGCCCGCCCGCGCCCGCTACCGCCAATCAAATTGCGAGAGAACCGCACTCACCCTCCCAAACTTAACAAACCTTTAAATTCGTGTCGCAACATCGACACTTCAACTAATGATCAAAAGGAAAACCAAAAAATAACATTTATTTTTGTTCGAAGAATATGTTCCTCTTTTTAAGGGTTGTTAACTTGTTATAGATTTGAGCAATTTTTTCTCTTTATCGGGTTACGGGTAAACAGTACTATAGTTATTGGAATACTTGTTGCAGTTGGTCATCAATGATGCCTTCGAGACTCTGCTTGCCAGCCCAACCTAAAGACTTCCTGTGACCAGGTCTTGGAGCATATTTTCGGAGAGTCTGATACGGTATGGTACGACACGGACCTCTATCCACTAGGGACGCTGTTCCCGATGAATTCCTTCCAATGTTTATCCGACTGCGCGACAGTATAGACAGGGTACTGATTTTACAAGCTATTTATTTAGTTAGGTCTCACTTGTTCAGTCCTCTAAAAAAATCGAATGACAATACAGGTTTTGGTAAAGACCTACCAGATCATCTTTACCAACCTTGGTCCTGCAGCCTGATTCGTTTCTGCACGTTATTTGTCTAGTATGGTTGTAGTTGTGGGTCTTTTGCAGTCTTACCAAGGGGTATCGTATTACCCAGGGACTGGGTTGTAGAGGTCAGATTGGCAATCAGTCCATGTAAAATACTGGTACCTATTCTGCCGCATCCGGTGAGACTGGAAGCTGACCCCAAGGACCCCAACATAATTGGAAAAAAGGCTAGACAGATGATGATGATGGTTGTAGTTATGGGGGGTACTATAGATGCACTTCCGCCTAACCCTTCGGGGAATACCGATAGATACCTGATTATAGCGTCAGTATCTGGTTGTAATGGCAGTTGTATAGTACACCTAAAAATTGCCAGATAGGTATGTTATGTGTAAGTCATATGATCACTCTTTCTTACTGGATACAACTTCGGAAATTCTCTTGTGCTGAAGAGAATTTCCAAGCGGAAAAACTATACACTGCTCGATCCGGGGATCGAATGCCTTAATATAGGTACTTTGAGGTAATAAGTCAAGAATGTAGTGCGAATATGGTTAGATCGTAAGCGGTAATTACCGGGTAGTATCCAGGAGCGCGCGCGACATCGCCGCTGCACACGGCTGTGGGGCGGTAATTACCACGCTCGAAGGGGTTGGGGCACGGACGCTCTCCTGTCAAAAGGATCGCGTGCCTAGGGCGGACGCCCGTATTAAACGCTAGCGAAGAACCCGTGCCCCATCAGATAACATGCAATCAATTTCGCGATCTACATGCCTCTACGTCGGCACCGCCCCTGGACTGACGTCACGCCGATAAGCTCATAGTGCCAGCTAACCACTTGGTACCACCTGCTCTGGCACACTTACGATTCACGACTTCAATGCAGTTTACAGGTTACGTCCTTTAAACAACCATAATCAAGTCAATATGCTGCCGATAACGGTAAGCTTCAATCGAAAAAAGACATCAGTTTTAACTGTTGTTTTTATATTTTGTTGTCTCGTCTAATCAAGGCATTCACAGACGCTCCGGCACGAGGCTAAGTCACGCGATCGTTTTATCGCACACCTTCTTTCTGTTTTATAGACGGATAAAGTTTGTTTAAAAAGCTCGCATGTCTTTACTACATTGACGTCCTTGTCGTGACAAGTGGTGTAACCCTCGACATCCTAATATGAACAAAACAAGGCTTTTAAAAAGCCCAATAAACTAGCATTAGCAATTTAACACCATAACTTAATATTATTATAATCATATTTTTGCACGTAGTAGCTACTTAACCATAACATATTTGTAGAGTTCCTTACCTCACATGAGAAAAAAGGGAACCCTTATAAATATGTATATTTGAATTAACGGAATACGGATTTAGTCAACTAAATCCGTATTCCGTCAATCAATGGTTTTCAGAATGAAATGGAATTCTAGTTGAAAGAAAAATATCCTAGCCTATCTGTTTACAATTGAAGTTTATTAAGCTTCCAAGTTTTCTTAAACTTCCTTGAGGAATTATTCTACTGCCAGCAATATCTTAAAAATAAATACAACTTCGCAGAGAAACAAAAGCCAGAGGATGAGGCAAAAATCCTCGCAAGTCAATTTGATATTATGAGGTAATGGAGAGTAACGGGCATGATTTACGCGGCATCGAGAAGGTTCAGGCGCGGTCGGTTCGCGCGAGCACAATTATCGGCCCGCGGGCGCTCTCAATTACGAAGAGGCGCGCCCGTGGGAACACCTCCGAACCGACCGGGCCCAACCACAAATCTCTTAGTCTTACTGTCTTACGCCCAACCCAACAAGTTGCTATAATACAGCCCCGTTCGAAAAGATAGTGCTCTTGTTTAATTATGTATTTAGTTTGTCGAAACCAATTATACAAGAAGGACAACGAAGCTTATTTATCTGCTAATTAGAATCAAATTTAAAATAATATTATTATTATTATGAGCTTTTGAACTCGTTTACAGATTATTATGACCGAATCACTGGAAGACCACGATTAAACATTTAAAGAAGTTTAATGGTTATCACGTCTGCGTTCATTGTCCCGGAAAGTGTTAATTTAATATCATTTAGAAAGAACACTCATTTAGCTGTTGGTTTTAGCCTAGTAGGTCATCAATGAAGTGAACTAAAAGGTATTTTTGTCAAATCAATTTATTTCAAAGAGGCACATAAAAGGCACTTTTGTCGGGGTCATCTTCCAATCCAACTGGATGCAGCTCACGCAGCTATACACCAGTATTTTGCACATGGTACGACTGCCTATCTAACCTACACAACCCAGTTACTGGGAAACACGATTCCCGTTGGCAAGACTGTTTGTCAGACTTTTGGGCTTCTTTCTGACTATCCGGAACGACTACTGTCGAATATCCACGAATGACAGTAGAAAGTATCACAACACTTCAAGTAAAGATACGCACTGTTGAAATTTAAAGACTAATTTGAATGTTGTTTAATTAGTCCATGAAATACGATACCCTTAACTATAAACGAGTTGTTTTTTATTACTTAGTTGTTTAAACGATTCATTCGATGAACGAATTGCAGTTTGAGGACGCGATCGGGTCGAGTGTCGCGTTTTAATTTGCGCGACGACACACGAGTGGACTCCGTGCCATGGTTTGCGGGGAACGCGTCGAGTGCCCTGCTAATTGCAACGCCACGCTATTCCTCGACCGACACCATCCGCATCGCTTCAGCCGATTATCAAATATTATTAAAGCAAATATGAATGTACCTACACATTCGTATTTGCGCATCTACATTACAAACATTAAACTGCGAATGCTTTATTTATTAACCGCGCCACATACCCACACACGTCTGAAATGAAATGAATAAGCGAAGTTCCATTATCGGTACACCGCGGTATGAGCATCTCCCAACGGGCGTCCTGATAAGCCCCTGACCAACCGCAATCATATCGGTGTGAACATTAATTACCTGATTTGACAGTAGCAGCGAGTGCGACAATAATCTTAGCTAATTATAACGTTAACGTGTTGTTTGAAGAGACTCGTTTCACTTTCCACAAAGGGCCGCGTTTCGCGCTGTGCGAGACGGTCTGAAGTAATTTCTGAAGAAACAAATGAAACTGCTCCCCTCGCGTAGGAAAACGCTTTGCAAACCGCGCGGCCCATGTAATCGGATAATAAAAAGGGCAAACGCGGTAAATATAAGATGAGGAAGACAGTTTTACGAGCAGCACCTAATTAAGTGGTGAACCCGGCAAGACGAAATAAATGTTTACAGTGAAATAAGCAGCGGTAATACGCTAAAGAATTAAATACGTATATTCAGATCAAACTGATCATTTAAAATTTACCAATAAATAATGCCAAAAATGCAAATGAACGCCTCAAAATTTCAAAAACTTTGAAAACTGCGGACTACGTAAAGAAAAATTGTCTAACATGAGATGAGTAAAGGGTATTTGGTCTTTAATTGACGTAATCTAGAAGGCTAGGTGGTAATACAATTAAAAACTTTATACCTAATACTTATTTATACTTTTTGCGCATACACGTACCTATGTTAGATTTTTTGTCAACTTCTTGTAGTGCGCCAATAACGAATGCTTTTGCTATGAATAAGAAATAGCAATTATGACGCTGATGAAGAGCAATTTGTTTTGAATAATTATGTAATGTTATACATAGTTTCCGCAATAACAAAAGCTATCAAATCCAGGAATGCTTGTGCAAATAGCGAGTGTCTGCCGAAAATAAAATGAGTAGCAGTGTTGGTTCGGGCGGGCGGTGCGCGGGAGTATTTCTGGCGCGCAGGTAGGGCGGCGCGCGCCGGAATGCGACCTCACCTGAGCGATGCTGATTCACTCGCTCTAAATCAGTGCGCTCAACATATTTATTAGACATCACCTACTTTTGATGCCACATTTAAACAGAGTTTGTCTGTCGAAATACAGAGACACAGAATTGCTTTCATACATCCATCACTCTACAGTTAATTTACAATACATGGATCTGGGAGTTTCTCTTAAATAACGTATTGTAAATTAACTCCAACACAAATGTTGCTATTCTTTCACGTATTTATTTAGGTAGATACGTTATGTTTAAAGAAAGTTCGAAAATTGTAATTCTAAACCGCTAGTCCGCTACTCATGGTAGTACTTTGATAGCATCATAATCCACAGCCCAACTTCACCCACCACTGGGCCTTACTTATTAGCTCTCTCTTCGAGCCACGCTCCTACGCCTCCCAATCATTGACATAAGTTGTCATAAATTAAAAATAAAACGAAAGTTCGTTAGAACATCAATAAAATCTTAGCAATGAATACCAAATAACGTGATTAACGATTTATTTGCAGGTCCGTACCAATTTAAGGGTGTAAACGTTTAATTCAGAGCGGGTCGCGCGTGGACATGGGTCCAGCTCGGGGCGATTCATTAGCTCGACCGCGTCAGAACAAACAAATTAACGCGACGGGCGTGTTTTACTCGGTGATAAAAGGGCGCGAGGGCGATGGGCAATGCGCCAGCTGCGTGCGGCCGCGCGATAAATCTCGCGGGCGGCGTCGAGCGGCCCGCGACGCTCCCGCTCCTTGTCGGCCCGCGGCCGCTGCAGAAGCCCCACCGACGCCGATCCCATCACTAACGCTGCCCGACCCCCTAACTTTCCAACTCCCTAGGTGAGTCCGACCTGAATACATTTGTAATGAACTAGGTTTTTTAACATTTAAATAAAATCGCTTCCTATATTATGGTTGTTTGCATATTGGCATTGTAAACAACAAGGTCGACCAACATATTAATTGGCTTGACATTATAATTATTGCTAGTGGCATGCTGAATTAATGTTGTAACATTACTATTACGTGAGGAACAGTCTGAGCAGTCTGTAAGTGATGTCAGTGACCGATGCCTTACATTGCGTTGCGTTGGGCGGCGGTAACGCAAGCGTCGCGCGGCGTCGTGGCGACACGCACGGCATGACGTGTGACGGTGGGAGCTCGACGCGCCCTATCCCCACCGCGTGTAAATGGCTTCAGTTAATTAAGTTTAATCAGTGCCATTATGCCTGTTGTACGGCCGGCGACCATCTGCCGGCCTGTTTACGCCCACATATTAAGTTACAACAGCAAACCACATGTGGTTACATTTATTTATCAATAAAACTGAAAACTGATAAGTAATACACACAAAAAATCCTACCCTTCAATTGATCTGTATGATTTCAGCTTACTGAAGTTCTATTTGGAAGGTTCAATTTCAGCGATTTCAAGATAATATCTTTATGTCCGTCGGGGGCTTGACTTCGCTATTGAGTTTCATTTCAAGTTATAAACTAATTTTCCTATTATTATATCGTAATATTATTATATGGTATTATGTAGACAATTATACTTCCATTAAATATGTGGTGGTATAATGATAAGTTGTCGTAGTAGAATCAGATAACATTTTATTGTTCAAAATTTGGTTGTATGATCGACAAAGGATACCTTAAAATTTGAATTGTGGCAGGAATATCTGAAACTGATACCAATCAGAAAGAAAAACAACGAAACATTTGAAACGTTTAAAAAAATTTCTAGATATTTATAAAATTCACACGGCGACAACGTTTTGACCCCGGAGAAAAGTTTCATAACGAAACAGCGCGAGAACACCTTACAATTAACAAATATCTAAAATGACGCTACAAAGTTACGTTTTCTTACTGAAAAGCCTTACACCGTTGCAAAACTATACAGGATTGACTTCTGTAAAATTGAATAGAAAACCATATCGATTTCGTTTTCATCACATGAAACAAATGCAATGCGCCGTGGTAACAAGAAATTAGTTTTTCATGTGATCCGATTAAAATGTAGGTAAACTTTTTCAGTTCAGTTTTGTAAAGTTTTTGCAATCTTAACGAATAGTTTAAGTTTTACAATAAATCGTTTTAGTGTGCATTGTCTGTTACGAATCGATAACTAGAACGAAAATAGCGGTGCAAGCAGATAGTCAAGTGTGGCGTGCTGCGCGACCATTAACGCAGCGTGACGAATCGTCCGGCAGAGAGCGGTGCGAGCCCAGGGTTGCCGTAAAAACTATGTCAAACTTCTAAATCTGGACTTCTAATCCGGATTTAAAATTTCAACGCATTCAGAATATCTAATTTTATCTGAAAAGGTGGTGGCCTATGCTTGTTGGGGGTAAATCAGTATACTTTCAATGTATGTATGTATAGTATAGCTCATACATACATTTGCAGTTATCTATACAGGCCTATCCAGACAATTTGATAGATAATTATAGGAATCTTTCGTAACAAGGTTCTCGTCAGATTCGACTTCTTATTAAAAGAATATTAAATATTGTAAAATGCAATAATGGTAATATCTTCGAGCTCTTTGATATTTATTAGGCAACCCTGTTCGTAGGGCGGCGCGGCAGAGCGTGCCCGCGTGCCCGCCTCTCACGCGATCTTATCGCGCCTTCCGCGAACATCGCATCGCACTGCCCGCTAGTGTCTGTTCCGTGACTATCTTGCCCTAAACCAAGTTTTCTTTTGCCATAAATAAAATTTGGCTTTAAAACTTTTCCAAACTTTAATTCGGGCCGTCAACTCTTTATAAAACGCAGTTAGTTAAAAGCACAGACAGTTTCAGGTTGACCGGGATGTTGGCAACGCGCGTAATGAGCGGCGAATCCTTTGACCGGCTGCAGCACGGGAGTCGCGCAAACGCTCAGCTAATTAGGCGGCGCAGATCTGAAGCCGCGACTGAATTAGTGCGATTGTATTCCCTGGCTTAACGGTCTGTGAGCCTTTAACCAAACCTAACAAGTGCGCATTTTGCAGTTGGTAAAAATGTTCATTGTTAACGCTAATGATATACAAACAGCCAAATAAATCGGCACACAAAAGATGCCCGTCGACGTCGTCGTCATGGATCGTCGAGGGGCTCTTCGAACCCCATTGCAAATATCAGTGTGAACTTTAAATGTCACAATCAGTGATTCGTGTCGCCTAACTACCCAAAACGTAATTTCTTGAAGGGCACTAAAACAGCACAACGAAGCCAGTCGCTGATGATGATGAGTAAAGAATCCCTAAAATACCAAGAAAGTTTATCACAAAAAAAAAAAAACATTCATCTAAGGGCGGTCGCCCACAGCGAAAGCCTTACCTTTTCGCCTTGTGACTGGATGGCACAATAATTATGTATGCCTTATTTCTAATTCTAAAAGATATTTAATACAATCGTTACAGATTTTTTTGGCAAGTCCTGTTCAAGGTTTGGTCTGAGCCGTCTCGACTACCAATTTCAGCTATAATTTCAATTCTTTCAGCTGTTTTCCGATTTTCATTCGACCGGGAGTCGCATACAATGCCTAGTCATTCTTTAATAGACATAAATCTACGTTTCATTACCTGCTAAAAGTCAGTGTCGAAAACAACGTTATATGAAATGAAGTCACATAAATAATTTAGAATTTCATTTTCATTTAGGGAAAAGATTATGTATGAAATTGAAACACACGCATTGAGCAAAAACATTGGTAACAAATAAACAGTTTCGAATTACCTATACCAAGTATCAAATTAGTCGTGGTTGTAGATAAAACACGGTCAAGTTAAATTATTTTATAACCTTGACCGTTTAGGCACTTATTATATATCTATCTTTTAAATCTCATTTAAAAACACGTTTGGTAATATCCAAGGTGATGGGGCCTTACCTACTGTTATTCATCTAGGACAGCACAAGTCGAAAATCAACTAAATGAACCGCCCAAGTGCGCGTCGGACTCGCAAAAGAAGGGTTTCGTACCACCGAACAATATTTAGTAACTAAATGAAAATACTAAACGAAGAATATTTTGCATCATAAGGGCTGATACCACTGAAACTACCAATGAAACTGAACGCGATCAGCATTTCTAAAACGCGTTCAAGATCTGTCAGTGTCGAAATTGTTATGGAATATTGTACACTGACAGCTCTTGAACGCGTTCAATTTCATTGGTGAAAACCGCACTAAATTTTAAAAATTGCCAAGATATATTTGTATTTCATAATGATACTGTGTGCAGTGAATAAATAAAAGTAATTTTTGCACTTGCAGAAAATCACCCATATTTAAATAAAATACCTTATAAATCGGCGTTTTTAATATTCGTCATTTAAATACAGTATATGGTTCATGATATACAGAAGTTTCAAATTCCTAATTTTTTAGTTGTTGCGATAGAGCTCGTACAAAAATGGTATTTAACTGACAACTGTCACGGCCCCCTATTTCTTCACTTTTTAAGATAAAAATAAAAATAAACTAGACAATGACATAACAGGCGGCCTAAGAAAACAAAAATTTCAAAATCAAAAGTATGGGGAAAATTAAATAAAGTTAAAAACTAATAACTTTGATAGAAACATTACAAAATAATAGAATTTCTGAAATTTCAAGCCATTAATTTTCTTCTGAGGAGGAAGAATACGAAAACTAGTCAAGAGTTATTTGTAAAACGGGCACTAAAGATGTATAAGTAAATAAATAGTTCTTTTGTCCTGTATTTACAACAGAAGCGTATCGATGTTTCCTTTATGGTGAATTTGTTCTGAAAGGTATGTTTAACTAGGGAGGGATATCGACGAAAGCCTACCCTAAATAAGTCGATCCCTCAATCCAGTTTAATACAACACGTGAAATTGAAACGTGTTAAATTTGTACGTGCCTATTGAAAACTTCCGTCCCCAATTCTATTAACTACTAACTTGTTCACAAATGGTCATGTACAGAAAAACAGCAACTTCAACACGCAACTTACGTGCAAATAACTTGGACAGTACGGCTTCTCCCCGACTATACGTGGCTGCGTTGAAAATACTACTCGATATCTAGAATAATCATTTCAAACAATCACGCGATCTATTATAATGGTTTTCAATAAAATAGGGGGAAGGCGGAAATTATGCAATAGTCGTTTAAAATTTAGAAACGAGTAGATATTTAATAGCCCTCTATAACGTCAAACAATACGCACAGTCATTCATAAAATGTAAGTCGAGACATGGGCACAGGGTAGCGGGCACAGCAAGGCTCATCTCATTAATCTGGGTTTCTACATTAAGCCGGGATGTGCCAATGGTGACAACGAAAATCCTCGCTGTGGCCGCGGGTTGGCGGCAACAAATCCTTTTGTGAAATCTGCTACAAATATAAAGAGGTTTCTAGCCGATATTAGTCGTGTTAGAAGCCGACTCGTTTTTTATTGATGCTTGAAACATTTACAGTTAAGAACTGATATAGTCAATTCATTGGCAACAGGAGTAAGGTAATTATTGCATTTTTTCTCGCAGTAGAGCAGCATCTTTAAGCTGCTCTTCTGCGAGAAATTAAACAATAGGGATGATGACAAAGAAAAATTTTTTAGTCCGTCTTTGAGATTATAAAAAAAATATTGGACACGTATTTTTTCTTTTTTTACGTAATCTAAAGATTACGGCGATACATTGAGGTAAAATGTGCCATGACGTCACAAGTATGTAGATTTTATACGTACTAGTGACGTATCGACCCCCACTCCCCAACTTAAAATGCGTTTTATCTAAGTATTTTTTTATTAATATGATAAAGCAAAAAATACGTGTCTAATATTTTTTTATTATCTGACTGACGGACTAATTAGAATTTCATTTTTTTTACCCAGGCATCATCCCTATTGTTAACAGACGTTGTAAGAAAGGAGTTTAGCATAAATAGCCAACGGCTCAGTAAACACGCATAAAATATTGATGTCGTTGTAAATTTAATCACGTTTCTGGCCACAACACTAGGTGGCGATCGCTCATGGCTATGGCAAAACGACACAACAGCACAACACGGCCGAGGCGAGCAAACATAGTGGCCATTGTGCGTGTTGCTACCTTGATGGTGTAGCCAATGTTTCACCGGAGTTTGCGACTCACCCCTCAGTCAACAGCCCGTGCTATGAGACCGCCTCGTTATTAATTATAATTATATTTTACTACCACGCTGAAATGGATTACGTTTTTGTCAGGGACAAACCGTACTAACTTTAGCAGAGCATAAGATCGAAAGTCAAAATAACAACCAAGTGAATTATCAAAAGGGGTAGTAACATGAAATAAAACAATAGATAGTGGAGACCGCACTGTGCACGTCGTCGGTCGCGTGACTGTCTCGCGGGCGGTTTAAATGACTTCCTTTGTTTCTTCACATAGCTCGCATCGTACACTTTCAAAGCCGAACATAAATCACAACTTTTGTAAAGTGGCAATTTACCTGGCGCGAACAATATCACTTATACCATAAAACCTAATGGTCGATACTACTCCACGTGTCACAATTAAATGATAGATGCCGTTATCATAATATTTTTTTGGACGAATGTCTATGCCTGGCCGTGTACTATTTAAATAGACCACAACATCAGAACAAAAAAGTATTCACAAAACTAGTAATGCAACTTTTTTCTTCTAAGTGAAGTGGTTAAGTGGCAAAGGATTTTGTTGGTTTATACTCTAAACTAAACTTGAGCATTGAAATGGCAGGCGTCGCATTCAAATTAGCCAATGAAACTTGAGAGATATCTACTTCCGTATTTGAAGCAATGAAAGAAAAAAGTACATCTCATTTTTTCTTTGCGTTCCACGCAAATGATTATTGATTGTAATCAATCGCTCATCGGATAGATTACATAAGTTTTGATAGTTTGTTAAAGCAAAAACTACAGTTCTGTGTCGGCCAAGTTGTGCAAAATGGTTCAACAAAGAATCTGTAAAAGAGCCTCAAGAAATAGCGTAAAAAGGGCTTAAAGAGTATCTGTTTTTTTTTTTTTAATAATTTACAAGTTCCTGCTCGTGACTTCACCCAGTTGAAAATTATCCCACGGGAACATTCTACCGGGATAAAATGTATTCTCTGTCCAAAACCAAGTCGTGCCGTCTCTCTGTTTGCCAAATTTTATCCATATCCGTTCAGCCGTTATGCCGTTAAAAGGTGACAAACAGAGTTACTTTCGTTATATTAGTACGAATGAATATTGTACCATAAATTCGTGTCTGTCTATGTGACCTCTTAGAACTTCTAAACAACACAATGGATTTTAATGTAGTTTTTAACATCATTTAGAGGATTTAATCCGGAAGGTTTGTGATTTCGCTTATAGCACAGATGTGTCGATATTTAATATGTCGCCATTGTACACCCGTGAGGTCGCTAGTTGTTTACAACTGATACGCTCTCGTTCGACTACTATCCCACCTGATGGTAAGCGATGATGCGGGTGGCGATGGTGCTAGCTTGTCTAAAAGTAAACTATTCACTTTAAGGTCCCGCATTACAGAACCGCATTACCTTAAACTAGTTTCAAACAAACAAATGACTTTAAATTAGTTTTAAGTAATGCTTGATTCTTTCGTGAGGTTCTGTAATACGGGCCTAAGAATTGGAGACTCCTATGTTATAGCTATTGGGAAACACTCGACGACTTCAGACAGGGAGTTCCAATCCTTCTGATATCTCTTATTTTCTACATACATACATAAACTCAACATGGGGGTAGGCAGAAACTACAGAACGCCACCTGCTAAGATGCTTACATACTCCTTGTCTCATTTACGTCCATACATCTGGTCATACACGCACGCCGGTTGCGAGTACTACGCACCTGTCCTTTCTACAGAATATCACCAATAAGGTCAGTATATGTCCTCCTAGGGCGTCCCCTCCCGGCGTTTCCAGTCACATCTCCCATGTAAATACATTTAGTTAATCGCCTTTCATTCATCCTCTCAACATGACCAAACTATCTCAATATTCTTTTCAATTTTTGTCACTACATCTTCTTTTAACTCCCACCGTTGTCTTATCACATCATTCCTCAGCCTATCATTCATAATCAGACCATGTGGTCGGGTTTAATCTAAAACAGATAATTAGAACATTGAAGCATATGTATGCTTCAATGCTCTAATTTTCTGTTTTAGATTAAACTATCCACTGCTAACCCACACATATGGCCTGGTGTTCCTGGGGAGTCGGTCAACGGACCTTTCGCTCCATTTTGAGCACAAACGCAAGTTTTCATTGTCACTCATTTTACACTGGTGATACTGATTTTAGAAAATCTTGCATTTAAATCAACATTCACGGAACACGATTCGATCGCAAATTTGCAACGACTTGGCTGTTTATATGATAATCTATTTCACCATTCGCTCCTTGCACGTAAAGCCGAAATGTGTACGTAATACGACGTTACGTGCTGAAAGTATATTCACTGCGTTAGCATTAAGTCAATAGATCTGTTTTATTGTAAGTCTAAATTTATTAAGCGGTTTGATGTTTTAGATTATGTTAACTAAATTTAAAGCAAGGTGGAAAAAGAGTAGCTACTTTTTATTCGCGAAAATAAATAGCTGTACGTGCGAGGCCGGGCGAACGATTAATCTAAGTTTAGAGAGTAAACAAGAAGGTGAAGTGATCAGCGGCAGCGTTGTTGAAGTTTAATAAGCGTTAGTTAGCGGGGAGGCGCGGCGCCGGCAATAAGGAGACTGTTATCTCCGGTGTGGCGCTGCTGAACAAATTATCGCTCTCGCTTCTATCCCCCCAACATCACTAATCGTTCAGTTTTGTTGTTTATTAGTTGCCTCGATTAGGCACTATTGCCAACTACAAAATGATCTACTGAGTTATCTAGTCATGCATGACTCAATATTTATAATAACTATGTATTAACTGTTATTAAATGAATTAGCGCTCATCAAGTGGTTGAGGTTTATCCCTATTCTTCATTTAACTACGTCTCGGTTTTAGGTACACATTTTAGAAGAACGATAAAACTGTTTAGAAATCTGATTCCAAAAATATATTCAATTACCTGTATAACAAGAAAATGCAAAGAAGCGTAAACATCAAGTCATAAAATAGCAAATTAGGTTTTTAAATGTAAGCTAGATGAGCACAACCTAAAAGCGCAACGCGGTGCATGCGGAGTGCGGACGAGGCGGGCCGTCAAAGCGAGAATAATCTCATAACCGCGGCCCGGACGACACGGCCAGCTTATGCCGAGCGCCCTCAGGCTTACTGAGATCGTTCTTTGTACAAACACCACCGCGTTCGCGTCGACTACATATAACAAAGCTCATTACTTATTAACTTTTAAAATTATGTAATTATTCGGTCGCTCTCCACTCGACGGGTATTCGTGCGCATCGAAGTTAACGTTACGATGAGTTCCCGCAATTTTGGCTTAGCAAGTGCGGGACAATTAAGCGGCGAGAAGTTTCGCAAGTGGTTGCTAGCCGAGGTGGGTTATTCTAGCGGTCCGTATACTTCAATTTCTCCGCGGTTGGTGATGCGTGGCGGCGCAATCGGGCGCGGCTGAGCGATTCCGATCCGATTTGCGGCGGCAGTTTACCTCATTGCAACATTCAACTGCGTGCCCCTTCCGACAACACAAGGCAAATGAAAGCGTCGTCACGATAACACTCAATAAAACACGATTTCAATTGCAACGCTTATTAACAAAAGTACAGTTTTATATATTACACCAGCTATTTTGTTTCAGTCAGTCACCTGATTTCTTTGAGAACTGTTTGATTTTACAGACGAGGATTTGTGTTAATCAGAAACACGGGTCTCTATTCATGTGCAAAGTTATGGAATGTAGTTTAGAGTAATTAAGTTAACAAACACTTTTGCATGTATAATTAATAATCGCTGGGGTGTACCTGTACTTACATTTTAGTTTATGTAGCTTATTAACTTTATTTATCCGTAATGAATTATTGTTTTAAAAGACTACGTATACAGTGTTTTTTTTTTTTACTGAGACAGTATGGGGAATTCAGAATCCATAGGAAATACGGGGAAACTGTCTTATGAAGTCTATTTTCATGATAAAATTTTGGCATACTTGTGTTTTTGGTCAATTGTAAGTTATCCATAAAAATACTCTACTCGAGTATTTTTCATGATTTCTTATAGTTTAGGATTTGTCCTTCCACACACACTTGAAGAATTCACCGTGTATACACCTGGTGCCAGTGTTGGTTATAAAATGGGGGGTATGTATCAAAACAGTACAACGAACGTGCGGTTGTGAGCCCGAGAGGTGCGAGGTACGAGAGGACTCTACGAGCACCACACTGATTACAGCTCCATATTTAATGAGCCACTCACATGGGCTCGCAACTAGGAACGAGCCAGCTAACTAATTTCAATAGGTGTCTACATATTTGATGGCCTACATGCCCATTCACTGAAAAACTGTAGTAATCTAAGAACGTGAAGTATTAAATTATATCGTAGGTTCTGAGACAATGGAAAATCTAATTACATCGTCAATTAGTTAATTATTTTGAAAGCGTTTGCTTCTACCGACGTTAAGTGCACGTGGAAAAATCGGGAAATCAGCAAGAGAAAGTGTTCATATGTGGAGTAGGGGCGGCGAGGCCGGCAAGAGGCGGCGGCGGCGGGCGGTAGAAGACGGCCGTGCACAGTTTAATTTCCCACGAGGTCGATCTCAGCGCCGCGGAGCGCAACCCGCGGGAATTAATTGCCAGTAATGAATAGTCAAGTGAACGTCCGTTAATTATGTACGTACATCTATACTGAAATTTTAAGATATCATCAACATCTTCAACCACAGTGAACAAAATTATTAATCAAAAATTATAAAGATTGTATAAAAAAGGTTTGCTTCTAGACCTGAAAGTGACATTAGTTCAGCATGTCTTTGAACACTGGCACGCCATATAGTCTCATAGAGCCGTGCTATAACCTACATTGCAGTTTTCACACGGATTGCAAGCTTGGAACAATACAGGTAGCTGGTAGCTGGCTGAATTGTCGCTAGCAGTTCAATGACCCTGCAGTCTTGTTTAGAAGCGTAATTGTGTCGTTTACAAAGCAATTTAGAATTCTGAAAAGTTTGCAAATAAATCTTTACGATCGAATTCATTTGAAACAGTTTCGTTTTAATCCATGAAATTGAATGGTTGACGATATAATAAGCTCATCAAACTATCACAATAGCACTTGCGTAATATGAAAATTACAATTCAATCCATAAAAACCTTTCTAAATTGCTCTTAGATAAGTTGATACAACTGAACTTTTTAAAGCCCCTTTAACTTTTTTAATGTGAAAACCATACCTACATAGTATCGCCGACAGGTGTGATTCGCTCATTACCCCGTGTCATCAATATTACTCTCTGGGAAGGTGGTCAGCTTCACCTTATTTGTATGGGACCAATTGGACGGTTCAGATTATTGTAAAACTAATATGATTTGTTATAACAAAACTCGATAGTGGATTAGCTAGCACTACACACATTTTTGTTTGGATATGTAACTCGAAGTTTCCTCAAGCAGGCCCATTCAATACCAATGGATGTAAAAATTTGTAGCACGCCATAACCACTAGGCGGTTATGATAGGAGTCCCCAGCCGCGTGACGGCACGCCAATTCGATAAGACATTATTGATACATCGCATTGTCGGTCGATGGCACAGCGTGATCGTGAAGATTCTATCACACATGTGAGCCGTTACAATCGGTAATGGTGTGTGCAGTTAAGGTGTAGGTTTATTACTTCCTCGTCGTCTAGCGGCGTGGGAACAGGGCCGGAGATAGGCGCTCGTTAGCGGGGCACGCGTCGCGACGCTCCACGGACTAACGGTAACCGCGCCACCTATCTACACAGGGTTACATTGCCAAGCGCGTATGCGACAATGCAATGCACCAAACGTAGCGTAATAACACGCTGCCTTACACACCTGTTATGGTAATACAACAACTGCAGTCCACCATGAATAATAATTGTGTGGACAATTATTTCTAATGACGTCGATACTGTTGTGGGAGTAAACACGCATTTTAGCTTGCTTACATGCCACTGTTAATATCAAACCAATTGAAAGATGTGTATCCTCGATTATTTCATGTATAAAACTAAATTGATCTATAAATATCTACACGTTGTAAACAATCAGAAAAAACCTTATAATAAATAATATAAAAACGACGTGTTTGTTTAGTGCTTGTTGAGGCAATAACCCCAAAAATACCGTTAATTTTGTTCCGTTGACTTGAGGAGCGGGCGATTTCACGTATTTGCGATGGTCATTTACTAAATTATTTGATGATTTATGCACGTAAGTATGTATGTTTGTTTTAACTGATGATTGTTAAGTGTATAACACAAGAACTTTATAAGGAATCGACCACTTTCTTTCATTTTTATTCATGTTTACTTGGAACCAAGATTTCTTGATATTTGATAAAAACCTGAATTCACGTGAAATATGAGACTAAATGCAATTTTTTTTCATTCTTCTTTTTATTTGAATTTTGTGCACAATATGGTGATAGAAGCAGTATCAAATAAAAAAAGAGGTCTATGAACTTTCAAATAGATGAAACGAGAGAAACAAAATTACATACGGACATTTCATATTTTATGTCAAAATAAAACATTCTACATTCCTAGATAATGAAGGAGATGAAACTAATCAACTAGTGCCAATTATGGCTTATTCCCATTAGACTGGAAATCGCCATGTAAATAGTATGCGAGGACTTTCCGCAATTGTCGACACTGCCAATGCCAAACACATAATAATTTTGATATTATAAGTAAGTATATTGTATAATTTGATCATTCTTAGTGTTTGTTTCACGGTGTCCGGATACATTCTACCTGCAAGATAAGTTAACCGGAACTTATATGCATGTAGTGAAACACGCCATTGAGGTTCCCAACTACAGCACAAAATTTATTATGATGGGAGTTCGTCGTACGATCCTATCAATACGTGAAACAATATTTTCCCCACGATCATTAAAAAATTAAGAAATGATATTAAAATTCAAATCATTTATTCAAGTAACATAGACTCATAATATCAATATAGGTACGCATAACATTTACAAATAAAGTTAAGATTAAAATAAGATAAAATTAAATTAAAAATTACAATTACAATCAAAATTCATTAAAAAATTCGTATTTAAATTTTGCCAGACTATACGTAGTCGGGCCATAAGTTCTGTCACATAGGTAAAATTTCGAATTTAGAATGCAAGCCGAGGAAAATATTATGGGCATTCGAAATTTGAATATTTAAAGAAAATAAAAACAAAGGGTTTCTGGAATTTTGTTCATTTTCTAAAAATGGAGTGGATGCGCAAAGAACACAGAGTCGCAGTAATTGCATTGCATCGTTGCGGTCACGCGCCAACTGAGATTTTCAAACTGCTGAAAAATTTGAAAATTCCACTGAGACTTATTTATCGTACTATCAAACGATTCAGGGAAGATTCAAGATTAGAAGATAAACAAAGGAGCGGTCGACCTCGTACTGTTCGGACTCCAGCGGTCATCAAAGCAATGAAGGCGCGAATCCAACGAAATCCTGTCCGCAAGCAAAAAATGTTGGCTCTGCAGATGGGACTAAGCAGAACTACTGTTAAAAGGGTGTTAAATGAAAACCTAGGACTGCGTGCTAATAGAAAAAAACACATCTTCTTAACGCACGGCTGAAGAAAATCAGACTCGAAAGAAGCCGGGTTTTGTTAAGGCGGTACGCGGGAAAAAAATACCGCGAAATACTTTTTTCGGGCGAATTTTTTTTTAATGTTGAGGAGAGTTTCAATAAATAAAATGATAAAGTGTATGCACACTCTAGTGAAGAAGCGAACAAACGTGTGCCACGTGTTCAGCGTGGTCATTACCCTTCGGCATTCATGGTTTGGCTTGGGGCTATTTGGGTCCAACGGAGGTGTTTTTTTGTGAAAAAGGAGTGAAAACCAGTGCCCTCGTATATCAAAACACAGTCCTAACAAACATTGTGGAACACATGACTCACCTCTTTCACAAACAATGTTCGAAAACAGGCACTGGGTATTCCAGCAGGATTCTGCACCGGCTCATAAGGCGAAAAGTACCCAAAACTGGCTCACGACTCGTGGAATCGACTTTATCAGGCATGAGGATTGGCCCTCATCCAGTCCAGGTTTGAATCCCTTGGATTACAAAATATGGCAGCACTTAGAGGAGAAGGTCTGCGCTAAACCCCATTGCAACTTGGGAGTCACTTAAAGCATCCCTGATTAAAGCAGTCGCCGATATTGACATGAATGTCGTGCGTGCTTCGATTGATGACTGGCCTTGCAGATTGAAGGCTTGTATCCAAGCAAGAGGAGGACATTTCGAATAATTTGAATGTGGTTTAAATCTGTATTTTATACCCTTTTATTTGATATATAAATGGTTGTAGTGCGTAACTCATTGTGTCATTTATTTAACTTTCCATATGTGACAAAACTTATGACCAGACTACGTATTATCTTTTATCCGTGGAATAAAATAGACGTCGGACAGTTTTTGTATGGAAGTAGTGTCAAAAATTCAAAATTTATTAGTAGGAAAGACACAAGATATAATTGTTTGGTGTAATTCGCTCTATTAAAGTAACTCCCTCCTGGTTAAGTGACAGACTGCCACGTTTTAACAAATGAGTAGAAGTCAGAAGTGACAAACTTCTACTCGTTTGTTAAAACGTGGCTAGCATGCAAGCTGAAATGCATGGTTTTCTAGAACGGATTTTTTTTGGTGACCACGTCTTTTTGTATCAAGTACTGGGACTTAGCCATTTTAGTATCATTTCACATTCATAAAATATTATCAAAGAGTTCCCATGGTTTCTATGAATAAGGCGCGTGTATAAAAACACGTCGACGCGTTGCTTGCAATTGTCAGCTTACTCTCACGGCACGACCTGACATGACCTGAGATACAACATTTTTTAACTGATGTGTAATATTGCCAAGTGCTCTGCGAAATTCCTTTTTATATTAGAAACCTCTCACACAGGAATTCCAGTTGTTAAACTGCTAGTTAGAATTTTAGAAAATAGAGGTCAATAATAATAGAGTTGCATAATCTTCTTAAGACAGCCAACGTTCGTTTGAAGCAAACTCGGAATGCTTCAAGTTCAACACTGAAGGAAATAGTTATTTGAGTTAATCCAGCCAACCAGACACAGGAGCGAATAGGTAACCAGCTAACTGAAAAATGCTACAATGAGAGAAAATTATATTTACACAGTTCGGTGATTGACTGACAGACATCGTAATGCCGAAACCACGTAAGTCTAAATAAGAAAGGACGATATTATCATCTTTATGATACACCCTATTGTGTATCCTAGAACTTATGATTTCTCACCTCTATACACCTTCCGGGGTTCTAAGCTATATTTTGTCAATCATGTTTTCATCTCGAATTTAGTTCCTTGTCAGTACATCACAGGGGTGTGTTGTAAACAGGGTGTCAGGGACATCGACGCGAAGCCTTTTAGCATGGATTCAATACTTGATTCTGATCCCCCTTGCAATGAAAATTTTCGCCGGTTATAAAAAAAAAACTGCCGTTTCATAGAAAAGTGCAACACCTACGCGGTCACAATGTATGAAACAGCTGTTTAAAAAAAAATATACCGACTTAAAATTTCAATGCAGGGGGGTTCAGAGTTGCTGCCGGGGTTGCGAGTTATCCGAAAGGGACATCGTGGCCCCGGCACATAGGCAACGGAAGGAACGCGGGTGGGTTTTTAGTCAGTAAAAGTCTGACACGCCCTCCAGCTTCGCCCAGAGCGGGAGAAGTTATTTGATAATTTCCCACACAAAAAAAAAAGGGGGGCTTCAGAATCATGTACTGAATCCATGGTAACACCAAGGCTTCGCGTCGATGTCCCCACGCGGTATATAGGGTATAAACACATACCGTATTTTATTTATAATACTATATGATAACTCATAATAGTTTAATACAATTTAAAACACTCGGTCCTAACAGCGTTATGAGGAAAATACATCCAACCTACTAGAATAAATATTGTAAAGAAAATTAAATGTAGTCTCTCAATTAAAGTATCAGTTTCGACATGCACTTGGATATGACCAAGGTCTAGTTTAATGCATATGTCGTGCCGAAACCGGTCCACGACTAAGCAATGGCCCTCGAGGTTGCGTCAGAATATATTTATCTCAAGTTTAGGTGACGCCATAGTTTAGGTCCTAAAATATGGCGTCACATATATTTGGTAGGTGTACTGGTTAGAATGCGCGTTACGGGGTAGGTTGTAATGGGAAAGCACGCGATATTTCCCACCACTGTAACTCCTGTTAGGCAGGATCCAGTTAGAATAACGACTGGTAAAACAGCTGAGAATACTAAGCCCAGAAAACTGATTTTAACTTGCTTGGAACCTATCACTGATTAGCGAGTAAAAGAAAACCGATGATGTGTATCACTATTATGTAAAATAATATTGGTAATTCCAAATGTGTCTTCCTAAGATAAAAGTATATATTTTTTTTATAAATTAATCTCTATTTGAATTCAGGGTCAAAAATATATGAGGATCCATGCCATGCAAGTGCTGCACTTATACTAGCACGCATTATTAGCCCATAGCAGGTCGACGATTGATTCGGTGCTCTGAATTAATTATCTCAACTAGCTGAAATACGAACAAGCAGGACGAACTACACTTCTCATCAAAAAAATCGAAACACTACGAAAATTTTCTTTCTGGCGACAAATAACCAGAAGAGGATTAATTTTTTAAAAAAAAAACATCATTTTTTAACTGGCAGTGAGTAATAAACACAAAATAACGTTTAAATTTAAAACTTGCTGTTTGTAATTTGATTTTTAGGGTCTGTGGCATCTGTTACAAAACTTTTTTTCACCACACATGGATACTTCGCTCGCAGAAGCCGCCCAAGTAGTGGCGATGTTGGGTTCTGGTCTTAGTCAACGAGTTGTGGCTGCAAGACTACATCTAAGCGTCGCGTCTGTTCATAGAGTGTACAAACTGTGTGTAAACAGTGGCTTATGTGGTACCAATCCACGTTCCTTCAATGTTCGTCTAATTGTAAAGTCACTCACAGTAACCTTTACACGGAGCTGTTGCTGCAGTTCAAAAGCGTTAAGGCATCGGTGATTTCGCAAAGAAACTGATCCAATAAATCGGTCGTCTGGCTCAGAAATGGCCCGATTCCTAACAGGTCCTGGACGGCGCGTGAATAATAAACCACTCTCCCGATAGAGTTTGTACTCTCTATGAACAGACGAGAAGCTAAGATATCTTGCAACCACAACACGATGACTAAGACCAGAATCCAGCAACGCCACTACTTGGGCGGCTTCTGCGGGCGAAGTATCCATGTGTGGTGAAAAAAGTCTTGTTTTTCGCAGATAATCAAATTACAAACAGCAAGTTTTAAAGTAGATCGTTTTTTGTGTTTATTACACACCAGTTAACTATACTCTGATTAAAAGTGTTGCCTCGCCTCAAAACCATGTTCCATTTCATTTAGCGGATGAAAGTTCAAAAAAAAAATATTCTCATTTGGAGCTCTCTTACACCACTGAAAGGACCAGACTGCCAGCTAAAACAATTATGTTTTTTTTTTGTTAAATAATGAATCCTCTTCTTCGGTAATTTTTTTCCAGAAAGAAAATCTTGGTAGTGTTTCGATTTATTTTTTATTTTTTTGACTAGCCCTAACCAAGGTACATGTAGCTCGGTATGTCCAGTCAAAACGGACGGGACAGGTTCGATTAATACACGTATCGATAGGTTAATTTATTATCGACAACTCGATATCTAAATTTTATTATACTGCTGAGCTTTATAGCCACTTTTAATCAACAAGAGAAAAAGTTTGAATTTCCTAACCGTAAAAACACGCTTTGAAATCTAAAAACTGGAGTACCTCGCTCACATAAAGCGCACGCAAACACGCGCCGAAATGAGGTGATAGTAAAAAACCGTTTAAATAGTTTTATCTAAACTAGGGTAATCAATCAGTAGTGAAGAACGAAGAGAAAAGGATAAATTAGAGAAGAGATGCACATATGAAAGACATCAACGAGAGCCTCTCCACGTCTTGGCAGTGTTGACAATTTAAAAGAACTTTTTTAAGATTGTGGCAATATATTGTAATTATAATTTTTGTGGTGGAACTTAAGGGCAAAACGAAAGAGTAAAGTGGTCACAAGAACCTTGAGCTCTTTAAAAAAAAAATTAAGCTTTGTATTCAGCGTTGGTGTAGCTGGCAACAGTTTATTGAGGAACATCATATCCTATCAAAAAATATAGCGAAAGGAAATTCGGCCTAATGGCAATGTATGAAACAATCTTACTACTACTTCAGAGTTGGTTTCGTAAACGTATCGAATACATTTTTTACACGTGTGGACCAGTTTAAAGGCTCACAGATGCCAGAAATTTATTAAAAACAAGAAGACTGAGACAACGAGGAAATACCCGTAAAAAAGAGCTTTATTTGTTTGATCGTCATAGTTATTGCAGGAGTAGACCAGCTGAAACGCGATAGGCGACCATCGGTACTTGGCTTATTTGCAGCAATTGATTTACAAAGTTAACCGTGTCGCGTAGTAAGCGAAAGATTAATTGGCACATCGAGTAAGATACTTTGAGAGGCTTTGTACAGGGTCATGTCTCTCCGATAACTGTGACAGTCGCTATCTATACCTCGATGAGCCAAATTAACACCCGGGTAGGAACTGGTACTGTACAGGAAACCCGCACATCCGTAGTAATACAAGACTTGAATTACGAAAACGGCCCTCGTTACCTTCTTGCCAAAGACGTGCGATTAACTGTAAATATGCAATAAGACACTGACCTGTACATCGAAGGGTTGGTGATGCTGTGAGGAGTCGGGAGCTTGTTGCACAACGGACGCTCCGTTGACGAGGCTGGCGCCCTGGCCCGCCACGCCGCCCACGCCGCCGACGCCTCCCACGCCGCCGCTGGCGCCTCCGCCCACCCCACCCACGCCGCCGACGCCGCCTCCGTACTGCACCGCGCGGTACGCACATTAGTTACACCGAAATCAACACAACAATCTTATTCGAACAACGACACAACTGAGGCTTTATTGAATCTGAAATGGGTACCCTGAACAGGCGCGACGTGAATTAGAGTCATTTCTATTTCCAGTGCATCTTACATACACGAGCACTTACGTTGTGCCGCGACTGTCCTAAATAGCTTTGTCTAGGCCCTAGGCACAGCTATACAGCCGCGACTAGTCCTAGACTCTAAGGCATGCAATATTCGCTCAATTTTAGTTTTCGAGTATTTCGATTTTTTTATGTTGCCTAACTATTTTAGAGTTTCTTTTATTTAATTTTTTTCTACTGTCAGCATATAATTTTTGATAATGTATACTAACAAAATACAACGAACCTTGTCCTAATAATAGAAAAATAAAGAATGGTACATGTAAAAATTTAATTAAATAGTTTTTATTATTAAAACAAAATAAAAATAGATTAAAATATATCCGAAACTAACATTATATTTAACTGGCTACGAAAAAGGAGGAGGTTTTTGCATTCGACGAATTTCTTTTTCATTCATTTATTTATTGCAATGTTTACAGTCAGGTTTCGCGGCCGTCGCACAGGTTTATGGTAAGTAATGAAATCACTGGTTTTAAATGTTGTGTCATGCAATAGTTCAATGGAACGGTCAAGCCATACATTTTGACCAAGAGGTTTGTAGAGGTAGTCCTTTTAGAGTTAGGGGCTTAGCTCTACATTAGATCTGATAACTTTATGTGAATTTGTGAGTCTTGTGATGTGTAGCGTTACGTGAGTCTTGGCAACCTACTTTACATGAAATGTTTTTGATAGGATTATATAAAAAATTGTAGGGTTTTATATACAGCCTTGCACCTCCCTTTAAGGGGGTTGGAGAGTAAAAGTTACAGATTTCTTAATATTTTTTGCTGTTTGTTTTCAAATCTAAGCCTGCATACCAAATTTCAGCTTTCTAGTACTTCAGGAAGTACCCTAGAGGTTTTATTTTATATATAGATTTGCACCCCCAAAGTTTGTTCTGTGCAAGTATTCACTGTTAGCATGACGAGAGATAATATAGTGAACAGATTTCCCTGGACAGTGGCTTGATTTCCAGAACTCATTATCATAACTTCATTTCATAGAGTAGTGGTTATTCAGCTGCACCTGGTTGGACTGGAAGCCAACTCCACCATAATTGGGAAAATATAAGATTAACTTCATACATAATTGCACATAGGAAACTTTCGGTTTCTCGAAAAGTAGTGAAACGTAGCCAAAATCAACATGGATTACATGTAGAGCCAGGTAGAAGCGTCCATGTAGCTCCTTGGTCTGCCATACTTCCTTGCAACCGTTAGTATCGAACACTACTGACTTGAGCTAGTTACAGTTCGCGTCAAATAACTTTGCCGCTCTGAAGTTAGGCTTCACATGCGCGCTGGCATGCGCGCTACTGTTTTATAAGTAAGATTGACTACTGCGCAGTCATTTGTAGACTACTTCAGAGGCAAAGTTATTTGACGCGAACTGTATCTTTAGAGAGCAATGATGTCTCCATATAGGCTTAGAAATATTCTCAGAGACCGCAAATATAAAAAAACTCGATCCCCCAAAACCCCGTGATATACTCTCTGTCTCACACACACAATTTAATAATACGCAGTTTTTAAAACAGTTTTTTTAACATTTATGACTTTTAGTTAAAGCTATATGAATATAATCTAGCATTGCGCATGTAAGCGAGCACGACCTTTATGCCAGGAGGCTTTTATTTAGGTATAAATTTCAGTTTAATCCTGCTTGAGTAGTTTTCGAAGTTTTTGTTGGCGTGTGCTAGCTGACATATGGCCAAAAATTTAATTTAATGTTTTTTGTGTTTTACGAAATGTTACTTTGCATGGTACTATAAAATATGGTATCAAGTTCTGCTAACTTAACAGACAGCTGTCTGTGCTGCTGGGGAATCACTTCTTCCCAGCTTAAAGTACTAGGAAGTGGTGAAGGTCGGGCATTTTGTGGTACTGTCTTCTGTAGTTTAGACGTTCAAAAAGTGCTGATTATCAGCCTAGTTCGAATAAATTACTTTTGATTTTGATGATAAATATGATGTCTGGAAAGAGAATAAATGCGTGCACGTCACGACCTGGTTCTTCTATACTGGAGTTCTATACTAAATTGCAAATTTTTATTGGCGGCATGCAGCCAGCCATCCGGGGATTGGCCGTGGCCGCATCAGTACACATCTAGCCTTATTTGATTCTGAATACACATTCTCATCACTGATTAAGTCAGTGATGCATCCGATTACTGTCAGCATTCACATATATACCCTTCTTTCTACCCAGGACATCAAGATACGTTGGGAGTCCATTTAAGTTTTCCGAAAGACTATAATTATATTAAAACCGGTTAGGATGACTCAATCGTTGAAGGCCCATACCTAATTTCCAAATGAGAAGAGACTAATTAATACTCTTTCAACGCAACCAGAGAAGCGTTCCTTCGAAGACTGCTTGTATGTCAGCAACATTGATGCGCAACGCTTCCGATGTACGCAAATACTTTAAGGTCGAGGAGAGGTATCGGTGTGTGGAATTCGAAAGGTACATTTGCACATTTGTCCACCCCAAATTCCACCGTGAAGGAGCTAGTGAAAGTTTATGTTAGTCAGCAGCTCCAGCAGTCGCAAAGAATCATTATTTACATTAGGTGTGATTTACAAAAAGATAGCTAATTTTATTTGCAGCAAAGTGCTATGCATTTATCCATTTATTGGTAAGAAAATTTAGTTTTTTCTTCAAGCATATACTGCAAGGCCTACAGGAGGTCTTGACCAACATACTTTTTCATCAGAAGTACTTTATAAATAAGTTAAAACTAACCTGCTGTGTGCTTGCAAAACTATTGTTGTCGAATTGTGGATGCTGCTCCATTTGTAAAACGAGTTCAATGTGTTGATTCATTGAGTCGTTCAATGTCATACCTGAAATCAATTCATCATGGTATTTTACTCTGGTAATCATAGTGGACATGTAAATAATATATTTATTTATTTATTACTAACCAGGGTGGATTTGTTGGTGTTGTGGGTGTGGCAGACCCTGCAGAGGGGCCACACCTAACATCCCTGGATGATGCTGAAACAGACATAATAAATCAGATAAATAACGAGTCCAAGTAATACACAATCACTCAGTATATCCAATAGATATCGGACTTGCAGCACTCTTATTTTCGTTAACACACTCGTGATTGTACTTTCGTTTTGAATATTTGCTCTTCAAAATGAAACATTTTGAAATTAGGGTGGTGTAAACTGGTCATGTCGAAAGATTACTACTGCCATGCTTTTTTGGTTGTATTTATTGCCTTTTATTATATTTATTATTTCTGTTACACCTTGCGAATTGATAGTTTTATGGTCAATAAGTTCGCCCAACTTTTTATTAACTTACAGTATACTTAACCCAAAATAAATAGAAAATGCTTGAGGCCCGCTTGCACCAACAATGACAATGCGTATAGCGTTCTCTTTCTGTCAAACGTTTAAGGATGGCAGAGACAGAAGGATGTTCTAATATTTTGTTGTTTCTGTTTTTTTTCGTTAAACGCATTAAGTAATTCGTGGTGCAAGCGGGCCTTAAAGTGTGGCTTCGCTCGTTACCTGTGGATGCGAGAGATGCGGCATGTGGTGCAGCTGCTGCGGCTGCGGCTGCGGCATGGCGTGCGGCGGCAGCAGCGGGAAGGCGGGCGCGTCGCCGTTGCGCGGCGCGCCGTCGTCCTCGGCCGGCGACGGCTGGCGCGAGCCCGGCGTGCGGCTGCAGGGGAACCAGACCACCTCACTATAATATACCACATGAACAACAACCACGATCTCATTACACATTACATAACATCACGCCCGTTTTCCCCGAAGGGTTAGGCAGAGGTGTTATATATTACACATTTACGCCCACATTTCTCCAGTTATGTTTAAGTCCCAATAGGGCACAAATCCAGACTCCGGGATGCTACTGAAAGATTCCAGATGGAAAAATCCAGTAACACTTTGCCCGACCTGGGAATCGAACCCAGGACCTCATGCTCAGCAGCTGCAGCAGCAGCGCTTACAACCACTAGTCCAACGAGGCAGTTATAATCAACGAGGATCTCATTACAATCAAATATATTTTAGGTAAGGATCATTCTGAATCTACAATAAATTCAGTGCATGTTTAGAAAATAAGACAATAGTTTAAAAAAGGGGTACCCCTACATCAGTAAGGCAAAAATGAAAGCAGCAAAATACTGAACTAGATAAACAGTACTATTTTGTCCACCGACACGCCCTGACCCGCGTTGTATACAGGGTGGCAGGGACATCGACGCGAAAATTGTTACCATGGATCATGATTCTGAAGCCTCTGAGTTTTTTTTTTTTTTTATTAAAAATAATCAACGCATGGGGCGTTGAAACTTTTCGTCGTTACAGAATCATGTACTGAATCCATGGTAGTTTCGCGTCGATGTCCCTGCCACCCTGTATAGCGGCAGTAGGAATATTGTAGCAACGCTATTATGTTATGACTCCTTACAACCTGATCGACTATCTTTTTATTATTTAATTGTATTTCTACTGATACCTCCCTGAACACGGACTCGCGGTTTATTCAATCGTGTTTCATTTTCATTTAACAGACATTACAGTGTACTTTAAGATTAAGAAACCCTGTAGTTATTATTATTTATTGAGAAAATAGAACTAGACTCTGAATTTAGATAGCAGATAAACCTTTATGATAGCAGACCGATCGCTACTCTAACGCCGCAGCTTTATCAGAGGAAATCTGTTTACCGTGTGAATCATAGGTCGCGGGTGCTACACGATCGATAAAACATTAGAAGTGTCCCGACCGTGCGGGCGCGCAGGTTGTGCGGCGTGCGGCGAGTGGCATTGACAGAGGCCATGATCCACGCGCGGTTATTGCCCGCTAGAGCCGCCCGCCGCACGCACGCCCGCTCCCTCGCTACTACCTCAGTACCTCCGTCACTGCGCCGAACGGTTTAGCGCTCGACACTCAATGGCCTTCGCGACGATCTTACGTATCGACGACTCGGTAGTAATTTGTATATTGATAAAGATTAGATTTTGTCATTCGGGCAACGATTTTTTTTATTATATCATCTTAATTTGATTGCAGATAAAACAAAATTAATTTAGTTTGTTTCACCTGGTGGTGTGTTACTAACTGACTTCTACATCTCAACTTGAATTATTACCTAATTACCAGTTTTGCATACTATGTAACTGATAAATGGCGAATAGCATTACAGTTACTCATTTATGAATAAGACAAGTAAATTATTATTACTTCATTTAAAACTGCTGGTATTATGACAAAAACATTCCAATTATAATTCGTTTGTCCGCCATAAAATACTAACAAGAAGACTCCTACATTAAATAAGTTTTTATTACAGTCCTGAACTTCCTAAACATGTCTCTAATGTTTTCTGATTTTAAGGAAGATGAGAACTAACTTAGGCAAAAAAAAAAAAAACTTTTAAAGGAGCATAGTTATTCAACAAAATAGGTTCATGTATAAAAAAGTTACTCATTCAATGCATTCAAAACCCAATTAGCTGAATATTTAATCACAAATAACACCCTTCCTAAAAGCTGAATGCATTGGATGGGTGTATCATAATTGCTACCGTGACGTCTGTGACGAACTTTATATTTATAATTTATTTTTGATTGATTGTCTTAACAGCTGCTTTATCGAATTTAGGTTAATTTGTAAACAAAACGTGAGTCCAAAAGGGAAGTAGAAGTACTGATAATTTGCGTTTGCATAAGTAGTAAAATAAAAAATTTGGAAGTTGTTTTCAGATATTTAAGCCTACAATATTCCGTGTAGTGCCGGACGTAAAGAATAGTACCATCCCATTTCATCCCGTGGGTTTCGTAAAAGGCGACTAAGGGACTCACTAGAGAATGGGCAGCAGCATTCTCTATGCATTTTAACGCCATACTGCGATCGCCAACCCGCCTGCCAAGCGTGGCGATTATGGCAAACCCCCCAATTGGGGGAGGCCTATGTCCAGCAGTGGACATCTTTCTACTGAAATGATGATGATGAAGCCTACAGTAAAATTATAACAATGAAATACTTACTTGAAAGCTTTGTCATCTTCTTGTCCATTATGTAGTCCATTAGGTAGAGATCCATGTTCATGCATTTCGTGCAAGTCCTTTTCGAATGGAGAGGCTGATTTGTCCTCAGGACGTTCCTCAAGGACCATGCCTCGTAATCCAGCTACCACTCCGGGTACCTTTTCACCTCCGCCAGTAGCTACGCCACCTGCTTCTACGAGATGTGAATAATTAATTCTTGATGAAACTGCAACAAAGTGGTATACAATAGATATTATTATCTTCATATTGTGTATAATCTAAAAGTTCACGAATATGATTATAGGGAACTTAGTAAGAATTATGACTACATGTTACCAACTAGGGATGTTACGATTGCGATTACGATCGCCGATTATATACAACTGATATCAAATGACGACGCGTGCGCAACATTGTCGCTCTGTCGCAGCCGGGATTGGCGGGAAAGCCGCGCAGCGCATGCTTAGCGACATGACAACACGGCAAACGGCAGTGTTTGCAGAGCGTTTTCCTGAGCGTTGGCTAAGCGATGTATTGTTTCGAGCATGTTTCACATCACCGCTATTCGTGATTCTGTTTATCCACAGTGAAGTAAGGACTATAACGAACTATTAAACAGTTGTGCCCGAAATACAAAAGAAATACAAACGCCCGAGGTACATACTTCATTATTTATTTGATTTATTATATAAAGCCGATTATTTACTACAATAATCGGTATCGGTATCATATCGGGAAAATAATGTGCCGTTACATCCCTATTACCAACAATGTGTATGTATAAACAATTACGACTTTGTTTTTTTTTTACTACCCTTGTCTTTTTTTGACATCTATAATACTATTCTAATGTAAGGTAGGGTTGAGGAGTCTGGTGTGATTTTCAAAGAACAATAAGCTTTGGCGCAGATCATACCTGTAGGAGATCCACCAAGTACATATTCGACCATCTTGACGCCGAGTCCGGCCGTGTCACGGGGTGACAGAATGCTGCCGGCATCGCCGCCGGGGAACGCGACACCACGTCGGGTGCCCATCATTGGCACGCCCACATTGTGTTCCACAGCTATAATAATACCAATTTTGTTCAACAAATAAACAGTATTTAGTATGTAGATCTCTAGACGAAAATGAAACATCAGACGAAAGTAATTTTACAATGCATTCGCTCGAAAAGAGCGTTTTCCAAACAGTCAATTTGTACGGAAAGTGTCACTTTTTTTCACTAGTGCTTTTTACTTTTTTTTTTGTGGCCGTCGTCAGCCCGTCTCAGAGATTTAATTATTTGAGAAAAGTTTTACAAATCAGATGATGATGATGATAACAATGACGATGGCGATGGCGATGGAGATGGAGTGATGGAGTCAAAATCAAAAAGTCGAAGTCGAAGTCAAAGTCAAAGTAAAAATCAAAGCCAAAAGTCAAAGTCATGAATTTTGTTTTTATCATTTATATACGTCGTCGTATGTTAGATGTTACACACATCACAGGCGACTGCCGTAAGGCTCGCTCGTTTTTTTTATTTTTATTTCCTCGCACAATGCATCATAAAACGTTGTATGATACACGTGCGTAAGATGATTTCCGACGAGTGGCATTTTTATTCACGAGCGAGCAAAGCGAGCGAGTGTCTAAGTCGACACGAGTCCAACGCGACCGCCGTCCGCACTTATAGCATAAATAACTATATTATTAGAGTTTTGGCTTATTTGGCTTTCTAGAATAATGATACTCCACCTACTGGGTCCAAAGAGTGTATGTAACACAGATGTACCGTCGGAAACGAAAAAGAAATTATACTGATAAAACTCCTTTCAAACAGATTTCAAAGTACTCAAATAAAAAAATTACAAAGATAATGTAGTTAATTTCATTAGCATAAAAGTTCATAACGTAATAATTTTCAATGATGTAATATAAGCATGGAAGAGTAACGAACCTTGTGCGGACCAGGTCGGATCACGCCACATCTGCTCGGGGTTCAACTGTAGCGGCGGCAGGTGGGGAGGGCCCTTGCTGTCGCCGCCAGCGCCGGGGCCTTTGTCCCATAGTTTTTTTGCAGCAGGTGCTATCTAAAAAACGAAAAACAACAGTTTCTAAAAATTCATAAACAGGAGCAATGAAAATAGTCTATTTTAAATTGCCTGATAAAATACAATTAAAAATAAAATACTTGAAAAACAATAAATATTTAGGAACATTAAATTGTAAAGTAAATTAGAAGTATGTAATTTGGCATGCATCAGGTATATGCTACTTAAAACTAGCTCAGGATTTTATGAATTAAGGCTCCATGCACGAAAAAAAACCTTTTTTGTCAATAACTTATCTAATTGTAACAAAGCTTGAAATAATTTAAACATTAAGTCTGTGTAAGTATATGTACAGTTTTCGTGGTGCTAAACCATTCGTGTCAGTCACAGCACCTGTTAATAGTTGCATCACTTTTGCTCTCTCGAAAATATGGTTTATTTCGCCTTTGATTTACCTGAAGATATTGTATAATCATAAAATAAAAATTAGATTTTATTTCAAGGATAGCTGAAAACTAATGTGTGATTTTTATATTTCTTGATATGGTTTGCTAAATAAGAGTTTTCTTTTTTTTTTTCAACATCTTTTTTCTGTTATATTTTGTATCGAAGTTGAAAAAAGTGATTCAGCCACATGCAAGTAAACCATATAACGATATTGATGATATTTTTAAATGTTCAAAATCAAAAGAAGTTTGTTGTAAAAAAGTGATCAAACATCAGTAACATGTCATTTTTTGGAAAACTTGTTGCGAATATTTGTGACTTTCCATGAACACTTACTTGAAAAATCTCTTTCAGCCACATGCAAAACAAAGAACTCGACTTTTCAAATCACAAATAGTTTTGTAAATTCTTTTTCCCTTTGAACGAATGAACAAAATTGATACGTGTACGGCCTCTTAACTTTTTCAACAGAAATTCTTTTTAGCAATAGCATTGTAGCAGATTTTTATTGTAAGTTTTTTCTAAAGGTTTTCTTCTCATTTACACATGGATGTTACTTTTTAGTCCAAAATCCATAGTCCTCCCAAATTCAGGTGAATGACAAAGTGTAATGGTACCTTTCAATAAAAGTAAGATACATAATTATGACAATGAGAATTAAAAAACATTTTTTTTAAATTGTTTATGAGACATAATAAATACTAAAGACATGAACTTACACATATCAACAGATAATTACTTTTACAAGTAGGCAATCTAATGTATACTTGTTGAGCAGACATCTGTGCAAAGGCACTTGGACAGCATAGGCTCAACAACACATTACCATTGACAAAGCACACTACACACAGACTTTTACAGCACCTACAGTGCCTCCACTCAATATCGTTTTGATAATGGCTTAATAAGCTCCCTCAGAATAGAGATATAGATAAGAAACTCAACAACTAAAGCATGAATACACATGCCTGTAAATTGCACAAAAGTATGCAAGCACCTTGCATACTGTTTGAGCAAGTTAGAGGCATGTGTAAGAGTGGCTTTATGTTCTTTGTCCCATATCACAAAACTGTTGGTTGCTTTATTGCTTACATGGTTTATGTAAAACCAATATTGATTGACCATGTTACAGCAAATGTAGTTATTACTGTTTTGTTTACAATTTGTTTATATTCAGTGTTTATTGTAATGTGGTTTCATTAAAATCACACCCAGTGTTACTATTTATACAAGTTAAAAAGCTTGGATGATTAAATGTGAATAAAATAAGTTTGTGTATTTATTTTTGTTATTTTATTGTCACATTTATTTATTAATTTGCGACAAAAATTGTTAGTTCATTCTTGATGTGACACCGAGCTCAATACTCAATATATTTATTTGCGTTCCACAATGTTAACATAGGAGCTATGAAACTTACAGTGCATGTATCTTGGAGCTTTGTTATTGATTCGCTAAAAGTTATTTATAAACTTGAACATTTTGTGATCTTATTGATATATTTTGAAAAATCCAGAAAAAGATACCAATAATAATTTCATAGAGAAAATTGCATGAGAGCAAAGCAATACAGCCTGGTTGATTATACTAAGCAACCATACTAAGACATCAAACAAACAGCTGTTAACTTTTTTATTGAAATTCTGACTCCTGTGATACAAATTACGCAATAAGCCCAAAAAAGGATCACAACTGCACTCTGCACCTTCATGAAAAATAATTAAGTTTAAGTTTTGATCAACTCTATGAAATATCAAATAAATATTTCACTGAAGACATAGAAGTCATGAATGTTTACATGTTTAGTCCAAGCTCTGCTTAAGCCCCAGCAGGTTATCAGGTCAATAGTCACCTCAGCCAATTTTTTCAAAGTGTTATGTATAATGCCTTAGTTTTTAAATTAACAATCTAATAAAAATAATAACTTGTATGATAAAATCATAATACCTCATTCTTGGTTTTTAATTATTTTTAAGCAAGCACACATACTTCTGTTGGCTATTAGTGTTGTTAAAAGTTTTAAATCAGAGAGTAGGACGTTATAATAATATGATGCAGGGATGCTATCAAGATGTAACCTGACCTGACTATTACATAGGTATGTATGGATAGGCTTCATATGTGTATAAATTTATGCATGTGTTGTCATTTATTATTATCATAACATGTAGTGTGAAGAATTGAAGGACATCAGATGGATAGGTACACTCCTTTCAATTATCATTAGAAGAAGTTAACACAAGATTTGTGGTTGCCAAGGTATTATTTCAATCAATGTACAGTACAACAAAACTTAGATGTAGTATCAACAAAATTCGTAAAACCGATCACCATCTGAACTGAGTGCACCTTCAAAACCACCAATCTTTATTACTGCTTTAGGTGGAAATGATCTTTACGAAAACGCAATAACTTGTAAAGTCTCATAACTAAATACATTCTTAACATTGAAATGAATGAATTAAAATTTTCAAATTTATGGTACGTCCAAGTTATTTTGTACTGTATTATTGTGAAACCACAAACAAGATCACAATTCCCAAAATACTATTGAGATACTACATTTGCAGACATACCATGAACAACCAAGTGTGGAACCAAATGCAAGAAAACACATATTGGAACCTTGAGCAACATAATTACTATCAGTTATATTTTCATCAATTTGTAATATAAATGAGTTAAGCAATGAAAAAAAAAAATA
The DNA here is from genome assembly GCA_947364205.1 of Agrochola lota. Classification (NCBI taxonomy): domain Eukaryota; kingdom Metazoa; phylum Arthropoda; class Insecta; order Lepidoptera; family Noctuidae; genus Agrochola; species Agrochola lota. Next base: position 16,026,486 of record OX376221.1, on the reverse strand, counting down.
GTTAAGTCAGAAAACTACCTATTGTGGCTTAATTCATGCACTCTGCCAAATAGGTTAGAATTTGTCAACAAAATAATGTTGGTTGAAAAGGAACACAATGTTGAAGTAGGAACAAGATATGGATTACAATTTCATTGATAAAATTGTGAGTTAAGTGTAGTTTTACAGTTCATTATGCTCAGTTAAATATAATCCACTTACATATATACATACATACATTAAAGGTCTTACAAAGTTTGAAAATCAAAAATGTCCATTGTTGATTAGGAAACAGTTCGATGCTTAATTATTTAGCAATTCATTCAATGTTTCACAAAATATAGGTTTTCTATTGTCATTAAAAACCTGCAAGTAGGTATACACAATGTTAGCAAAGCATTCATGAAGAAAATCTAATTCCTAACAATGATATTTAGTAAATAACTAGATACGAGCAGTACATGGGTAAATAATTGGTCACACCGTTGTCGAATCAATGGCGACAATAACAGACTTATCTTGTGAAATTTTACGAACATTTTTACAAAATCAATGACTGAGAGATATCGTTATGATAACATCCACGCAATACTTCATAGAAGTTCGACTTCCCACGCTACATCCCTAAAAAAACTAAAGTATCTAAACCGGTGAACAAATTCTGAATCAGAAATGGCGGACGCCGGTGACAAGTAAACAAAACAAAAACGGACCTGTTGCGCGAAAAAACCAGGAATTCAGTAACTTCATGACTTAAAACTGGAACCAACTTGTATAGTCTACTAATTAAAGCAATAAAACTCACCATGTCGGGGCCCATATCCTTAACATCAGATTCGAAAAAAAAGTCGCTCAAGGGTTTCATGCGTACAATCCGCCTAAAGCTCAGTCATGTACTACAACGAAAGCTTATCGTGAGAAAATAACACTTTTTACGTGAAACACTAGTTCTATATAACATATACACTAACCACAACAATTAAAAAGCACATTTCTTACACTAAAATGTTCTTAGGCTGCGAAATAACACTAGAAAGATCCAAACTCAAATAATACAATGTTGACTTGTTTCGAACAAAGGACGTACGCCGACCACAGCGCCTGCGTTAAAATTCCCCATACAAGGGAGCGTCGCACGGAGCAAAGTTTAGTGTTCACGTTTGATAGATGGCGTGCAAACTAAAACTGGGTAACCATAGATAGAACCTAAACTTCTGGAGGCGCGTTGTTTTGAGGAATGATTTTAGTCTATGGCCGGAGAGCCGGAAGTGCTCTCAGGGTAATGGTAATGTTATTCCTCATATCGGTAGTGATTTTGAACACCTTAGTAGCAGTTTATACGAAATATAAATTAAAGTAATAATTATGTTGGTATTTTTTTTAATATAGGTACGTTTAAAAAAAAAGAACTGGTTGGCAAGCAAATATTTACAACAAACTGTTGTTGATACAAACAACAAACAAATTGTTGGTACCATAGCATGGGTACATACAGAACTGAAACTAATTTTAGTAGTTACGACTTTAACTTATTTGAGGTTCGATTGGCATAATCAGCGAGAGGAAGAACAAAGAAAATACGGTCGATAAGCATGAAAAGGGAGGGAATGATGAGGTGACTGACGGGAAAATTAAAGAAAAAACATTGCGTCAACCCCAAGTACTTTTGAAGTTATGACGAAGAATGGAGAGGCAGCTTCGCTAAAGTTGCTGTTTTGTAGAAGACCGGTGGTTACCACATCTTCTGTAATTTACCGGCGAATGACGTCACAGAAACGTTATTCAAGAAAGCAAGTTGGTGTGTTTTCCAGGGGGGTTTTTTGACACCGTAAAGCCAAACCCCGCTGCAATCATTTTCATGACAGCCGTCACTGCGGCCATTATGTGGCGGCCACCGTTCCTCTAGGCAACCGTAGCTTTAGCCCTACTGAGTACTGGGAAAAATATTTGAAACTTTATGGTGATAACAGGTTATGATTAGACTTTCGAACTCGAGCTTCAACACGTTACTATCATAGATACTATTGCCCGCAAATAGCTTGATCGTACGTGAAAAACGATACGATAACTATGTTTCATTTGAGAAACGTATGGGGGGCACGTTCTGTATGTACTTCTTTTCACACGCAGTGTTGCCCAGACATTGGTTGGAGAGTATTAAGTACCTATGCCAGGTTTGTAATATTCAAACGTAGTCTATCGAAAAAAAAATCTTGGAGAATGAGATATCTGATTCTGCAGTTTTTTATTGTCAAATATGTTTAGCATAGTCCCGTAGGCCGTATTAATGTGAAATTGCGAACATATGGTCTGAGCATGTTCTATGTCTAAAAATCTTTTACGTTAAGTGCTATGTTTGCAGAATATGTGAATCGCGCTTTACCCATACCCTTGGTACAGTGTACGTCGGTGCAGACTATTCTGGAACGGGTGAAAAACTTCTTACTATTCCACGATAGCTCCTTCTTTTTTAAAACCGTTAAATAAGATTTGTGCTACAAAATTCTAAACGTTTGTTAAATTTACTTTTTTTAAAGTTCGTGCTTAATTTATTGTTGAGTTGAGTGAACTACTTTCCACCTTTGTGTCCTTAGTAATAAGGTTGAAAAGTGGTTCACCGCCAGTGTTCGCGAGGGTACGTTCTTCCTTCTTTTTGTACCTGCCTCTTAGGCAGTGATCGCAAACGCCACTGCTGAGCATGCGGTAGTACAAGTAAGTATACTAGGATTCATCAGCAATTTCTCAGCCGTGTTTGGATTTATGCCCGCTTATTGTAATTATAGGCTCGCCACTGCCACCTATTACATCGTACATAAATAGAGATGTGTCCCTCACTCATGAGGTGCCTCGTTTGAGGTACTCGTGATCGCAAATTGAAAGAGTTACTCGAATTTCAACATTGAACCAACTCACTCGTTCACGCGTCCTCACTTTAAAATTGACATTGACATTATTGACGCGAGTGAGTATTGAGTGAGCTTAGTGAGTGAATGAACCGACTTTCATAATTGTACAGAATATACAGAATGAGTTCGGCTCGTGAGGTGAATACATCGACGTACGACTCCTCGCCTCAAATGAGGGGTACCTCTCGAGGACTTCGCGAGGTAAAATGAGGTACTCCCTCAACCTCATATAAAAATGATGAGTTACCCATCACTATACATAAATGAGTGTTGATGGGAGTTAACATAACTGGCTAACTGATGACATGTGGGTGTACTATACACCTTTGCCCGTCCCTTTGGCAAATACAAGGCATCATCATCCTCCTGCAATATCCCAATTTATTTGGCGTCGGCGCAGTACGTTGTTTCGTGCATACATCTATTAGTCATCGTCATCTCGGAATTAACTTCCTTCTTAGTCATATTATCTCATCGGCTCTGTTCTTACATTCTTATTCATACTTAACACTTCTTGTCACATGCTCCTGCTTCCTTCGAATCACATGTTATGTTTAGTTAGTGTTAAAAAAAAAACGAAGGCGGCAAGTTAACTATTTTACCAACGATACATTGGCGAAAGTTACAGAAAAGTTGTAAGGGAATCGTTCGTTTTGATATGGGCATGTGATGAGGAGGGATAAATCGAACGTGACAAAAAGAGTGATGAATATAAATGTTGATGGATAGAAGGAGAGACGAAGACATTCCTTTGGTAATAATAATGATGATGGATGGACAAGTACGAGACTTAGGTAACAATCTTCCGAAAAGTGATTTGTCACGAATAGTTGAAAAAAAAAACTTGAATTTATTATACCACTTTGTCGGCGTGATTAATGTATGATCATTTCAGCGGTTTCCTGCGGCCTACACAAGGTCATCCATCTTGTAGGAGGCCTCCCAACGGTACGGTTTCCGGTACGCGGTTGCCACTCCAGAACCTTTCGGCCCCATTGGCCATCTGTTCTGCGAGCAATGTGCTTTACCCATTGCCATTTAAGTATGGCAATTCTTCGGGCTATGTCGGGTACCTTGGTTCTCCTGCGGATTTTTCATTTCTGATTCGATCACGTAGGGGGACTCGAAGCATAGCGCTCTCCATTGTCCTTTGGATGACTTTTAGCCTTCTGATAAGACCCATTGTGAGCGACCACGTTTCAGAGCCATAGGTCATCACTCGCAACACGTGTGTATGTGGGACGAGAAGATATTGCGATGCTTCCCGAACGCTGCCCAGCCTAGTCGGATACGACGATTGACCTCTTTCGTAATGTTGGACCTACCTAGCTGGACAGGGTAAACATACTCGTCCACAACTTCGAGCGTAGCGTCTCCGATCTTTATGAGAGAGTGTTACATGGTCATTTGACATGACCTTTGTCTTGTCCATGTTCATTTTAAGACCCACTTTCGGAGGCTCTACTGAAGAAAAACAACTTGAAGACATAGACATAGACCTTGAAAACATCCTTCGGAGAGATAACGTTTCCCTGTCTCACTACTCGCTGCAAAAGGAGTAATATGTGTATCCCTGCCAAATTACAGCTTTCTAGTACTAACAGTCTCTGAGCTAAGCCGCGGATAGACGGACAGACGGACATGGTGAAACTATAAAAGTTAACTTGTTGACTACGGAACCCTAAAAAGGGTAGCTGCAGTATCTTATTACAAATTAACAATATTAATCTCTGTGAGACGAAAGAAAATAATAAAAATTAAAAAAATATTATTGCTTGTCAAATAAGATGACGATTCACCTGATGTTTATTGGTTACGCTTATGGAAATCTGCATGCGTTGTCATCCTAGAAAAAGCTGAAATATTTCATGTGCCTGACACCGGCACCATACCCTTCAAATCGGAACACAGAAGCGCTGCTTGGCGGCAGTAATAGGTATAGTAGCAGTAGTTCCCCAGATGAGTTGTGGTGCTTGTACTCTAGTACTACTATAAATATAGATTTGCAATCAATCCTTAACCATCGAATAGAATAATAAAAAACAAAAACGGAATCCTTACAAATTATAAAACAAAGTCCCCCGCCGCATCTGTCTGTCTGTACGCGATGAAATTAAAAATCTGCTAAACGGATTTTCAAACGGTTTTCACCAATGGACGGAGTGGTTCATGAGGAAGGTTTAGGTGTATAATTAATTAAGTAGTTTGGGTAAATTGGCTGAAATACCACGACTATTGCTGCAGATGTCGGAAAAAAATCATACCGACTGGGGGCTTTACTGGCGTGTGCCGCGTGAACCAAAATAGATACATAAAATTAATGTTCTACAGGATTTTACTTCCGCGAAAGTATAATTAATGTCTATCTTTTAAGAATGACCCACAGTATGTAACCACTTTTATCTTTCAGAATTCGATAAATATTTAACTGTTATTTCCGAAGCTATTTTGACCGGTATTATTAGACATTGAATAAGGATGAATATAATCCTTATTCAATAAAATATGTTATTTAAATGGGCATTTAATTTAGATTAAAGTATTCCTTGACATTTAAATGAATACTTTAAAAGATATCACAGATTTTAATTACGCGTTAAAAAATTATTATGGTGGCGGCCGGCGCGCTGGTAGGAGTCAATGCTTTTTCCTCGGCCATTAGGTATGTAATCCTGGTAGTATTTTCCCGTGGGATATTTTCTGACATCCACGCGGGCGAAGCCGCGGGCAAAGGCAAGTAATAGATAAAACAATAAAAGCCAAGCTATCGCTGGGCCACACAAACGAAGCTCTTGCTTAACATGAACATGAAGCGCACGCGCAGGTTTATGTTGTAAGCGTTCTCCAGAAGCGACATGAACAGTCACCGTTTTACATTACACGGTAAGCGAAGTATAACTAAACGCAGTGTAACGGACACAAGCAAAGAGTTTTTTATCTTTAAAATGGATAACCTTCTTCTAATTCTGTTGGAGAGATATTGTCCCAACTCAAACTTTAGGCCTAAGTAGTTCGTTAAGCTTCCTATTTTGTTTACATGGGCAGGGAAAGCTGAGAAAATTATTCTTATGTATGTAACCAACCCACTCCTATTACATGTATAACTAACATAGATGGAAGGTTTTACAGGAACACTGATGGAATTCACATTCCTAGCTATAAAAATATTATAACAGGAATATTAATTCTAAAATGTACATTAACTACATTTAAAATTAATGCAGCCTATTTATTGACCATCATACTGTGTACATACATTACAACACCATATTGTGTGATATAAAATGAGTTGTTTTCTAATAGACCTTGGATACCGCATGGAAAACAAATAATGTTTTTTTTTAAATTAAATCCTATGAAGTTGATATGGAGATCAGGACAATGCATCTGGTGATTCATCAACCACCCCCAAAATACAACTATAGCAAGACAGCAACATTCAGGCATGCTGATCATAAGAGGTTTCAAACTAGTTACAGCTTGTTTTTGGGCCATGTCCTAGAATTAACTCTCAATCTTTGTATGGAAGTTTTAGTCTTAATTTGATGGCTCTCACTTACTTCTGTGATACTGTGAATTAATTTGGATCACAAAAGAATCAAGGCCGTTGAGAAGACCACTGACACACACCTTAATTTGTGAAGTGTGAACCAAAGATCCGCAACACTTATAAGTTCTTGAAAATAGCTTACACAGACAGATCACATTCTAGACTGTTATACTGACTACAAAACATTAAAGCACAATGTAGTACTTTCTACGGATACTATATTACTACTAGCACGGAACAATCAAAACACTAGTAATAGCAATATGCAATACTGCAATATATGACCATAATTTTGAAAATTCTCAGAAACATGCATTTTCATAATAGGAAAGGTGTGGTAAAATAATATGGCCTAGCCTAGGATGAACAGGCAGTTCCTGTCCAGCCTACCAGCAGGCTGAAGTTGGACTGAAGAAGAATGCAGCTAGCATCACTTATACAAAGAAATAAAGGTTACATATTTCTGTAAGTACCTATAAGACTTTTATATAATGCAAAATGCAGTGACCAAGACATGAACTGAGAATAATAACAAATATTTACCAAATTAATGTGAAACTGGTCTGTAAATGCATTACAAAATTGTGCATAATGTATATTTTACTATGCCAAGGCAATTTTAAAGATTTAGTAGTCAAACAAATGAAAACGCCTCAGGGATTTAGCTTGTTGTCAATCATAAATAAGTAGTTTGTTTGTATGTAAATATCTATGAAAAAAGTGAATCTGTAATCACATTTTTATCAAATGCATTCATCATCTTTCCATTCTTTATGCATATTACATTCTAATCAGTCAACTAATCACATTACAATTAACACTTTACATGAGAAATCATTCACTGTTATTATATTTTTTTAATACTACTACAAACCCTACAGACTACAGTATATGATAGCCAGTTGAATGTAGCAAGATGAATAAAAATGTTGATATTAGATCATACCTCAATTTTATTTCTGCCATATCAAAAATATATGAATAGATAGGTAATAGACATAACATGCAAATTCTTACAATGAACTATATATAGGCATATACCTTCATGCAAAATCACATGCTGACTACAAGTAAACAATAATAATGCACTTCTTACCTGGTTCCTGATGGCAGCAACTGGTGTCAGACCAAGTTGGTTTTGTCCTTGTTGAAGATACTGATTGGTACCTGGAGCCAACATACCAGCTTGGCTCAAATACATGAGGTGTTCAGTGTTCTTTCCAATACCATTCATAGCTTGCATAGGATTGCCATGATGCTGGTGAATGTCATACAATCCTTGTTGTCCCAACTGTGGGGCATTTTGCATGCCTTGCAACTGTGGCAGCATCACTGCACTATTCTGGATCAAATTGTTTCCAAGTGTTGGATTTTGCAATGGAGCCAACTGGGTATGTACCATGTTGGTGGTCAAATGAGCCTGGTGACTCCCAATAACCGAGGGATTCATAGCTAATGTTCCAACTGATGAAGCTATAGCTTGGTTGATGTACTGCTGTTGATTTGCTTGTGAATTTTTAAGTTGCACTTGGGCTTGCTGGTGCATATTGTTCATGGTCATAGGATTGGTATTCTTCCATTTATCTTGGTTCTGAAATGATAGTAAATAAACATTGAATAAGAATAAATTTCACTTACATAAACATAAAAACATGGTAGCACAACAAATTTTAAGATTATGAAAAACATTTACATTATAATTGTCAATTTTAGGTTATAATGTCTCAAAGAACGTATGTATAATGATGAAGATGTCAACCAACCTCAACGATAGTATCGTCTCCAACGGCCCAACGCTGTTTGGGCGCTAGCGAAGGCAGCTCGCCCTCTTGTGGTTCTCGCTGGAACACGTAATGCACAGTAGCATCGTCCTGGCTCCGAGCCTGGGAAGCGCGCGTGCTCTGCAAAGCAGCTTCGCCCGGCTCTTCTTCCGCTCCCGATCCCGGCCACTTCATTGGGCTACCGTGGGGTTCGAGCATTCAGTTTCACAACACTTCGATCCTTCGTAACCGTAAACACAAAATGTCTCGCGATCTACTCTTTATAGATATTATAGCGCTACTTCCAATAATAATACAGCCAGATGTGTAATTAAACCGATTTACATGATCAAATAGACTACATACAGCAACCAGATCTCGATAATGAATACATTTGGCGACTAAATCTGTCTTTTTGTCTTTGTAATGACAGTAGTTTTATCAAAGCACGATGACAGCCGCTAAGGGAAACCAAAATATTGCACCTACTGCAACGGTCTCCTTGACGGATCGAAACAAAGACAAGAAGTGAAATCAATGATTTCTAGGATACAAAATTACTAGATTGACGAATTGAGAAGTTATATGGGTTTTACTAATGTACTAACGTTAGGATATAGCTATTAGTCGGCGTCGAAAACTGAACTGAATAAACACTCAAAATAATACACTATTCACAGAATTTCTAAACAAAACGAGCACAAATATAATTACTATATGTACACAGAACTATTTACAATGTACAATTTTTACAAAAAACCCGGTTTATGCCATTGGCTGCTGTCGATACTTTCTGATTTAGAAAAGACGACAAACATTCTTCACTGCCTGTCCGCCATAATCGGTCGGTCGGGCAGATGCGATGCGCGCGCAACGCGCAAAACTATACTATAAACATAAATACATAATGCCAGATACGTTCCTCTACAAGTATTTAATCAAATAAAAAAATAAAAAATATGCCAATTTATTTAAGATTTCAACAACCAGTCAGGGTTTTTTGAAGAAAATTACTGAGCATTCAAAATATTCTAGTTTTTATTTTTTTTACTAAACGATTGATGTGTAAATTCTGTTAGGTACAAAGCAAGGAAACAAATCAACAATAGGCATGTATTTAATATCTTTTAAACTAAAAAATATTATTCCTATTGATAGTGTATCCTTGCTTTTAGATTTTTACTAATATTTTTCCTGATTTGAGTTTGTTATGCAGATTGTTTTGTAAAAAGAAACGCAATTTAGTTGTCAAATAATCCACAGAAAGTAAACATTTCAACTTTCAGTTGTTATTTTTTGCCGTGTTTGTGTATTGCCAGCGTAAAATATATTTTGTCTTTCTGATTCTCAAGGCTTCCGGATATTTGAATAGTACCAGTGTTGCCAACCCGTACGATAATCATGGGGGCGTACGATAATTTGGCCAATGGTATGATATACGATAATAAATGTCTAGCGTACGATAATTTTGAGATTTGCTGTTTTTTTTTTAAAGTTCCATTCACAAACCGTCTTTGTCAAACGAAAAAAATGTCAATGTCACGTTTGTCAACATCAACAAGTAAGTAAGATCTCTCTCTCTTTCCCTCTCTATGTTTTTATAGAATTTTGCAGTAAAACACAAATATATCAATTAAAAACTATGACAAAACGTTTACGGTTTGTGCTGCTAGCGCCACTACTGGTGAAACTTGGGTTATACTTCCCCTTTGACCCTAGTATAAAATTATTCATTGTCTTTTGATAGCAATTTGATTTCAATGTTGGGTGTTTTTTTTTATTTTGCTTATGTGCAATAATTTGCCCAAAAAACGATAATTTTAAAGTAGGAACTCGATAATTTGAACTAGTGAAGGGTAACTCATCATTTTGATATGAGGTTGAGGGAATACCTCATTTTACCTCGCGAGGTCCTCAAGAGGTACCCCTCATTTGAGGCGAGGAGTCGTACGTCGATGTATTCAAATTATGAAAGTCGGTTCATTCGCTCACTAAGCTCACTCAATACTCACTCGCGAGTACTCGCGTCACTAATGTCAATGTCAATTTTTAAGTGAGGACGCGTGAACGAGTGAGTTGGTTCAATGTTGAAATTCGAGTAACTCTTTCAATTTGCGATCACGAGTACCTCAAACGAGGCACCTCATGAGTGAGGGACACATCTCTAATTTGAACTTTTGGAGTTGGCAACACTGAATAGTACCAAAAAAGAATGTCTTTCATGAAATAGAACAAATATGTCCTAAGAAAATACTACATAATACGGTATACGGCTGTATATCGTGTATATCTGCACCGGCTGGTGCTCTAGTAGTTGCTGCCAGTGGGCCAGAGCTTGGCAGGTTCCACCGGTGGCGATGACTACCAGAGACCAGTAAACTTCACTGGTGGGCACACCGAACCACTGGTTGCAGCCGATGGCAGCAGCTAATGGCTAGATGCGGCCACCGGTCGTAGTCATTAGAAGTTGTAGCTTAGCTAAACGTATCCATTTTTAGCCACTAGTGGTTGCAGCTTAGCTTGATTTATCCACATATCCTAGAATTCGACAAGGGCCGGTACGGTAAGTGAACTCATAATATCCATGCGGGCTTTATGTAGCGAGCACTCTGCCTGCCACAGCAAGTTGCTTGAACGAGGTAAGTGTGGTAACTCCCAATTTGAGTCGGTACCGCCGTACTGGTGACCTAGTGTGCTGCGGGCGGCAACACAAAAAACCTCTCAAATAAAAACAGACCACGCAGATGATGCAGAGAAAGTTTCATAATATAATTTTACTTTACTCAACAGATTCATTCCTTTCTTTTAAGTAAATCAAACTGCCTTTTTAAGTCCTTTTACTGTCCAAATGCGAAAAAACACATGAAACCATTTGATTTGTCTCTAGTAAACTTTATAATTCAATAGGCCAAGGGGCGCCTTTACAAATAACAAATAGTTTTTTTTTTTCGTTATAACGTAGTTAAACTTCACGATCTTCCCTCGTTTGATGCTTCTGCCACACCTGCATCGTTACGCATAATTTAACGCGTAAAATAAGACAGCAGATGTACCTAAGCAAAATACGGGCTTTGACGTGAAGTTACGGACGCCAGCTTATTTTTTAGTCTAACCATTAAATTATGCAACGAGAACGGTTACGATTAAAAAGTATCCTATGCCCCAAGTTCCTAAGCCAGTACCAGTATGCACCATCGAAGAAGTTGTTAACTAACCACCGTGTGCCAAATATTCTTACGAGTTTTAAAATTTTCAGGTCACAAAATATAATTTGGACCCTAAAATTATGTTTTTATAAGTAATCATAATCATCAATACAACTCTCTCAGTTCAAATTACCCTAGTAGGTATAATATGACTATTTCATGAAATGATGTCAATTGAGGCCAATTTTAACAAGAGAGTTGTATTGATGATTCTAATAATAAATTATCATTCCGTAAATTCGTTACGGTCGCTAATCATATTTTGATCAACATAAAACCTAACACTGACCAGCAAATTAAAAAAAAAAATACACTGGCCACCTTAGCGAATCCCCCGAATCCTTAAGTCGCCACTCGTTTATTTTGAAGATGCAATGTTATGAGAGAGATTAGAGCCCTGGGCGTACCCAGCTTTTAGCTCTGGGGGAGGCAAATCAGAAATTTCTTAAGCCACTCCGCAGATGTTATACATAGTTTGATATGGTTAAAAGATGAATATTTTTCGTCGCCTATATTTGGCTCCTTCAAAACTGTCGGTTGGCGAGCCACCCTGTGCTTGCTAGCCGCGTTTACGTATTTTGCATTGTACAACATGACCGGCCACGCAGCACTGTTTTTTCTATAATTACATTGTAATTGTAAAGTAAGTCTTAACGTGACTCTATCAAAACACTGCAGCAGGTACATAAGCATACAAAATCCAGGGGGGGCAGCTGCGCTCCCCTGCTCCCCCCAGGTACGCCCATGATTAGAGCCATAAAAATACAGGTTTATTTTCGCATTTATTAAATAAGGTTGATTGCAGCTATCTAATTACGTAACATTTTTTCGTAAACGATTACGACTAATCTGTTTAATTTTGACAACATTCATTGCGTTATTTTACGATGTTGAGCAGATTTTTTCCGTACTTATAAAGCAATGGATTAGCAATCTGTTTCAATACGATTTAGATTCTAATTGATCGTGTATTACGCAATTAGACTACAGGTCCAGGCGGTCCAGGCAAGTGGCAAAAAAAGGTTCAATGCGGGATTATTACCTTTGCAAAAAAATAAAAAAACAACATTGTTACGTCAATCAAAAATCAGTAAATGCATAAAAAGCATGTTTTCAAACTGAATAATAAGGACATTGTCATTGGCAGAATTGTCGACATCGGCACCATTGCTATAAGGAAAAATAGAATAGAAGAACCCTCCTTGAGGGTTCAGTTCAGTACAAACGTAATGCTGGTGACACTACTGTGAGAGCTACACAGAGGGTTCACTAGCAATAAGTATGGCAGTATGGCTTATTATGAGCTCTATAAAAAGTGGGTTAACTCGAATTTCTAATCTCGATACTGCCATAGAAATGCAGCTTAATATTTTTATTTTGCCAAAAAAACATTGCAAAGGAATACTGTATTTTTTTACACCATTTGAAATCTCAAATAAATGAATAGCCAAGGGGCACCTTTTCAGATAGCAAATAGAACAAATTTTTTTTGCCATTTTCATTATTACTTGCATTTCATGATCTTCCTTCATCATAAGATGCTATGTTTTATAATTTTTCCAGTGTTATATGAGCCATTATGTAAAATTAATAGGCATAAATATTGTAAAGTTTTATTACACTTAAAATACATTAGACATACAGCTTATATTGGTTTGATCTTAAAGTGGAGACCAATGAGGGAGAATACCAGGCATTTGAGATCTTGTACCAAGTAGTAGAAACCTCGGAGTCCTTCAGGATCACGAGACTGATTCACATCCACTAGTGATCCAGTTTTAGATGTAGTGAAGGAAATATGTTCTTCACCTATAACTATCTCCAATTCCTGTAGGATAAAACAAACACAATGATGAATTTCGCTCCTTTATGAACATACCTAAATTGTAGTTTTTGGATAAGGTTTATTTTTTGAGATTTTGCTTAGAATTGTTTTACAACCTACATTATTCAATACAACTATTCATTGCTTCAATAAAGTAAACCATTCACAGAATAGATAAACTGAACAAAAATTATAACCTAAGTTTCTAAAATATTTCTAGCTTGTTTTTGTTCGTTTCAGGGAAAACATATGTTTGCCTGTACGATCTTTCGATATTATTAATATATTTTGCAACACAGTAGAAGTAGAGGTTTATTGTACTCAAGTAGTCTTTTATTGTTTTAAAAGGTACCTGTCTTCCCACTCTGTCTGGTTGTGGCCACAAACGGTCGTCTTCGTGCATTATTTCAGAGTCAACAATGATTCTTTTCAGCTCTTCCATTACACAAGGATGTACGTATGCTTCTTTACGAATCATTGTATCATTTTTGTAGTTAGAATTATTTGCATACCGGAGTTTGCCGTCAGGGCGGAATTCGAATTCTAAAAATTCATGACCAAATTTTCCCTTATGACCAACATAGTAACGTATATAAAAATCTGAAGACATTATTGGAGATAAATCTTGTAGACAAACACTTTCATTAATTTAAATTATCACCACGCCAACTGTACAGTTGCACAAAAACCAATCAAGCAAGGAGAAAATTCAGAGCCAAGCAGTCCGGCAAACAAAATGCTTTGCTTTCATTGAATGAAGGAATGAATGAATGACGTTAACCTCTAAACCGTAGACAATTGACCGACGACGCCATTCAATAGATGACGTGAGATAGTGATGTGCAATTTATTTGCGTTGTTCTCGATAGAGGTGTACTGGTGAACTAAACTCAAACCCTAATACCGGCTATCAGGCCATAGATCGACAGTTTAGTAATATACAGAATCCGAACTACAACAAAAAAAAGTGTGTGTCTGTGTCAGCTCCGACGCATGACTGGAGTTTAGTCTTTGAGGAGAGTAAATAAACGCATCTGTTATTTACGAATAAAACAAACAGCCGATCGCCTTATACCTACACATACCATGGGTATCTAATCACAATTTTAAAATAAACTTAATATTGTTAAGTTTTTTTTTACAAATATTGATTTTACCTATAAAAATATAGAAACCAATATTGTTTACAAAAAATACGCCTCATGCAGCTTTCAGCACATTCGCCTTGCAACTTGCGTTGTGCAAGCCAATTTTGCTCTTAACACGTCAAGAATTAAATTTATATTCCAACAAGCACCCGCGGCAAATTCAAAGAGAACTTGTGGCTAGAAACTCAGGTTCACATGGACCGAGCAGCGATTTTTTTTCGTACACTGGATTTTCAAGTCTCGGCATTGAGCCGAGCATTGAGAATCCAACAGAGCGCATCTAGCGCGTATCCCAGCACGTTAAGAAAACATCTGTTGCATATTCAACTCTCGGCGCTAAGCAGAGCGTCGAAAATCGAATACGCGAAAAACTATCGCCGCGATAAAAATACGCTCGTTTGGACCTGGGCCAAGTGCGTGCGCGCGCGCCATTTGACACGTGCCGCCCGCTTTTTGACATATGGCCGCCCGCTTGAAGCGAGTTTCTAATATCTACCAGTCACCAACTCAAATTGTGTCAACAAAAATGTAATCTTACTGATTTTATTTGTATTTTGTTACACATTGACGAAATAAGACGGGGGGGGGGAGGCGGCAATTGCAGTCCGCCCTTTTATCTTTATAAAGAATTTTTAATCAAATCCCAAACAAAGCCAAAATATGGGTCTCCCTTGTTTCATCGAAAAGAAATTGCCAAATTATCACTTCCCAAACAATTTTCCGCATAATTTCATTTGCCAAATTATTACTAAGCAAAAAATCTCTTTCCAAACAATTGCAACGAAAACCTAATGTTTGGCAAGTGAACGTTTAAACAATAACTTGTTTACCAACTCTCTTTTACCAATTTTCATTTAGTCAAAATTTCAGTTGGAATAACTCATTTTACGCAAAATAAAGACGTTTTATTCCAAGGGTGTCTTTTCCACTTGGGACAAATTATAAACAGGTAGTAATAATATTAATAATATTAACTATTCTGGTAGTTTTTTTTTTAGTTAGTTGCATTTTTTTACATAATTTATCTCGTCTAACTAGTTCAGTTTCGGGTAGCCTGTTTATTTTCCAATTTTTTTTCTATATATCTAGTCGTTTCTAGCACTCACCGGCCGCTACCGCGGCACCGCTCGCTTCGCTTGCTCGGCTCGTGCGTAGGAAGTCAGTTTTAACCTAACCTAACCATTTTTTTTTTTATAATTAACCTACTCTAACTAGTTCCATAACTATTTAAACAAACGTTTATTGTCTAAAGATTGTTTACTGTAATAAATCATTTGAAGACCAAATGGCTAAATGACATTATCCTTTTAGCCAACGATCCTCATTATTCTCTAGACTTGACATCGAATATAATAATAATAAAATACAGACAGCTAATACTACAAAATTTTTAGGCCTAACAATCGACAGAAACTTAAATTGGAAAGCGCATATTGAGGCTCTCGCCAAAAGAATAAGTAGTGGTGCATATGCGTTATATAAATTATCACGTACTCTAAATATAGAAGCGCTATTAACGGCCTACTATGGGTTAGTTGAATCCGTCATTAGATATGGTGTTATCTTCTGGGGTAACTCAACCGATAGAGATATCATCTTTAAAAGACAAAAGTGTTGCGTAAGATCTATGTTTAATCTCAAAACTACCGATACCTGTAAAAATTATTTCACTAAATATCATATATTAACATTACCTTCACTTTATATATTAGAAATAGCAATGTTTGTAAAAGTAAACCCACATTTGTTTCCTCGTATGGCAGACAAATTTCCAAGAAATAGACGTGATGATAGCAAAATATGTGGACATAGATCGAAAACTGCACTTATGCGCAAAAGCGTTTTTTGCATGGCACCAATTATCTACAACAAATTGCCCAAAAGTTGGAAAGAGCAAACTATACCTAAACTTAAACACACACTGAAATTGTTTTTGGCGCAAAAAGCATATTATAGTATTCCAGAATTTTTAAATGACAAGGTTTTTTAAATAATTAAATATAACTAACATAATAGTAATTATTAAGGTCATGTAGTAGTGGTGAACTACCTATATTATAATTTAATGCCTATTAAAAGTAAATCGTCATTGCGATAATTGTAATTAGTACCTAATAATAGACAATGAAAAATAATAATAAATAATTGGATAATGTACCTAAATGATTGAATATAATAAATTTATTGAACTGTTATTATTGTTTAATGTATAAGTGTAAAAATTATTAATCAACTCAATAGTAACCATTTGTACTGAATATTTGCACGCTATGAAAAATGGCAGACATGTCGTGAGCCACTCTTATTTTAAGATCTTGCATGTATGTATTGTTTTGTATCTGTATGTATACACATGTCCGAGCAAATAAAATTTCTTTCTTTCTTTCTTTCTTTCTTGATAATATTCTGCCAAGTAAAAATTTGACCAAATGAAAATGTGCGTACTAAAATCATTCCAAACATTGCATTGGTATAAAAAAAGGTTGCTAAAATTTGTTTGGGTAGTGAAATTTGGGCAAAATCTTTTCGATAAAGCAGGATCCCCAAAATATATTCAAGAAGGTAAAGACAGTCTTTGTTGGGGACCCCTTACGTATGCTAAATATAAATGTAGACTGCTAAAATTTTCCCTCATTCTCGAACTATTCTGAATAGGTCGTCAAAGTAACTCCTATTTCTATAAAAACGTTCGAACGAAAATTGTACTTATCCAGAGTGTAAACATTTTCGGGCTCGCTCTGGCATCCTCTATTCGTTTAACTTACTCAAACTTTACCGATAAGTCGACAAAGTAACTCCTATTAAGTCTAGTATTTCTCTATGAATGGTCAAAAGAAAACCTAACCTTTGCGAAGTAGTAAGCAAAAATGTAGAGCTCGCTCTTAAACTTAACGTTTTTTTCAAAATGTTCTGCATACCTGGGCGGGAGGCACCCGTTTAGTTTGCCGCCCCGGGCCCCCGATAGGCCGCCCCTGCATGCTTTGCTTGACCACAATAGAAAAGGGTTTTGTCGACGGAAGAATAAACAAAATGACAGATGAACAATTACAATCTGTCATTTTGTCTATTCATCCGTCGACAAAACCCGTAGAAAACCCGTTTCTATGGTTGTCATGTTACGCGTGCGGGTGTTACAGTTACCATTAAATTTGCGATAGTCGTAGTAAGTGACTGTAAGTAACGTTTGGCTTAAGTACCTACTTATTTTGTATTTGTATTGAAAAACGTTATAGTACCTATCTATGTTATAGTTAGGTTAACGATATTTTGTAAAATTTCCGCACCCCGGCGCCCAATATGGTTAGACGGCCCTGAAAACAAATTATGGTCTAAGTCAAAATATGATCACAATTTTGACTGTAGCTGGAGACCCCATCAATTTACTGAAAGTCCTCGGCAAGGTCTACGGGAGGCTTATTTATAAGCGTCTCAAAGACTACGCTGAGACCAAGGGCCTCATCCCCAACGAACAGTTTGTGTTCCGCACCCAGCACTCTAGCGTGCATCAGGCCTACCGGATCATCGAACACATAAGCGCTGGCTTCCAGCGCGGTTTGTTGACCGGTGCAGTATTCTTCGATATAGCGAAAGCGTTTGACAAACTCTGGCACAACGGCTTAATATATAAGCTGTACCAACTCGGTGTGCCAGATCGTCTCGTGCTCATCTTACGAGACTTTTTGTTGAACCGTACATTCCGCTATCGCATCGAAGCTGCAATATCCTCTCCCTGTCCAATCTGCGCAGGTTTCCCATAGGGCTCTGTGCTTGCCCCTCTCATATTCACTCTATTCACCAGCGATATCCCAAAGAGTAAAAAGGCGCAGTTGGCTCTGTTTGCAGACGATACGGCCATTTACTACAAGGGCGCTGGTCCCGATTCGATAGCCCACATTCTCCAAACCGCAGTCGACAAGCTCGGTTCCTGGTTTAGAAAATGGAGGATCGAAGTAAACCTCGTCGAGGCTAATCCTTTCCCACCCAGACGACACCATAACCCTCCTCCAGGAGAGCAATAGGGAAATCAGTACAGTGAGAAAACACACACACACCGACACACTTTCCGACCTCGGCGCAGAGGTCCGCGATCGCGACCCTCCTGAGTAAATAAACCCCCTCCCGACCCTTGCTCGACGATGTGCCAGCTCGCGTCGATGCTGAGCCTGTAGCTTTAAATTCCCCGATTAATAATAATGATATACTTTCGACCCAGCCTGTCCCTATTGCTGTCCTCCCCCCAGCGAACGCCCTAAGCCAAGGTTCGTACCCCACAGGAGGTGCCCTTAGCGAGCGTTCGCCTAGTTTTAATTAGCATAGTTTTGCCCCTGGCTGGAGGCTTTAATAAGTGTAGAAGCTAAGGCAGCCATAGGATTGACGGTTAAGTAGTCATGACCTCAGTGGTCAGTTACGAGATGCCCTACATAAAAAATAAAAATAAATGTAGCTGGACATTTTTTATCCCATATTTCATTCTTGAGTACCTTGGATCTATAAAAGTTCGTCGGTATTTTTGAAGACCATCTATATAGAGAGGGCTCAGGGTCAGGAGCGAAATACATCTATATATATGTTTTTTTTTTATGGTCCTTCTATCAATGTGTTCCTTGCCTCCAATTCTCTAAAGTTTCACGCGCCTTTCTGACTGAGCGACTCCTTGACAATTGAAACAAAAATATAAAAATAAATCGCCGAAATGTATGTATGTGCATAACTCCCGAAGACCCGAACGACTGTACCAAATTGGATAATTATTTTTGTTGTGTTCGTTATTCTCCGGACAAGGTAGGTAGGTAGGTAGGGTAGATAAGTACGTACGTAGGTACGTACGTAGGTAGGTAGGTACGTACGTAGGTAGGTAGGTATGTAGGTAGGTATGTAGGTAGGTATGTAGGTAGGTATGTAGGTAGGTATGTAAGTAGGTAGGTATGTAGGTAGGTATGTAGGTAGGTAGGTAGGTAAGGAGGAAGGTATGTAGGTAGATATGTACCTACATATCTACCTACATACCTTCCTCCTTACCTATTCCCTTCCTCCTCACACTATCTACCCACCTAACCTACCTAGGTTAGGTGGGTAGATAGTGTAAGTAAATACGTAGGTAGGTATTTAGGGAACGTAGATGCGCCGTAGATAAGTACTTAGTGCTACCCGTGCGAAGCCGGGCTGGGTAAAGCTAGTTTGAAATTGAAACGGTTTGAGTTTTACCGCGGGTGCTGCTGGTTGCTGCTAGCCGAATAGAGGTAAAAGACGATGTATCGAAAATAAAATAAAAACTCCAAGACCCTGGCAGGATGTTGTCATTTCCTTGAAAGTGAACTTTTATCTTATAAATTTGAGTGCGACATTTTTTTTGTGCAAAAAGTATTAAAAACTGAAAAACAGATCAAAGTACCTACTCTGTTCTTAGTTCAAATTGCTGACATTAGAATTATTTTGAATTGCATTTGTTTTTTGTCGTGACTGAACGTCTGCGAACTGTGTCTGTTGTATTTTGTGGAATAATATAAGTAAAATTCTAGATACTAGTAATTGAGTAATATAATGTTTTGCGATAATATCTAAGCTGAAATTTTGCTTTAAGTGAAGTTTATAATTATTTCAAAGGGGCGCCTAGTGGACGCGGTCCTTTATATTCCGACTTGAAAAGAATAATTTAATGTCTTCGAAAGATTATTTCTTGGTAACAGTTTACTATAAGAACTTTCGAAGAAAACATATTA
Source organism: Agrochola lota (assembly GCA_947364205.1). NCBI lineage: Eukaryota > Metazoa > Arthropoda > Insecta > Lepidoptera > Noctuidae > Agrochola > Agrochola lota. The sequence continues at coordinate 16,006,392 of OX376221.1, read as the reverse complement.
TTAATCTCTTTCGTCTTTGTAATATAATATCGGAGTGTACTAAAAAGCCTGTTTGAAAGCGATTCTCGCGATCGCGTATAGACTACCAACCATAGACTACAGAGTAGTAGAGGTATAGAAGTTACGTCTGTCATTCAAATCTTTTCTTTTCCGACCCAGCCAAGATGGGTGAGTAACTTTTATTCTAGTGATCAAAAAATATATCTGGAAATATCCACACCATGGCTTCTTTTTCATATTAATCGTATCGCTAAAGCTATTGTAAATTAATCAGTGACCAAAGTTTTGTTTGTATTTTGTGTTATATACTGTGAAATCAAGATTGTGATGAAATGAATGGTTGTCGGTGAAGTGTTGTATGTTGGAAATGATGATGTTTGTGTGGTACAGGTATCAGTCGTGATCATTGGCATAAACGGAGAGCTACGGGCGGCAAGCGTGCGCCCATCCGTAAGAAGAGGAAGTATGAGTTGGGTCGCCCGGCTGCCAACACAAAGGTGAGCACCTCGAAACATAACCTATTTTGACAAGTTTTGTTATTTATTTCAACCATGTGTTGGATGTGAGTTCACTATCAAAGTTCCTAAACTCTTATTCAAGGTAGCATATCAGTGTTTGCTTTCGAGTTTGAGGTTATACTAATAATTCAATGTGATTGTTTTGCAGCTTGGCCCCCAGCGCATTCACTCGGTGCGCTCCCGTGGTGGCAACACGAAATATCGTGCACTGCGTTTAGACACTGGAAATTTCTCATGGGGATCAGAATGTGAGTATTCAATCATGTTTAAGTTGTGAAAGTTTGATGTAAGATATGATCTTTCAAACAGCAGATTTACCTACTTATTTACATATAACAATAGGTAAGTAATTATGTTGACCTAATCTGTTACAATGTTATTTGCAGGCTCCACCCGCAAGTCCCGTATCATTGATGTGGTGTACAACGCCTCCAACAATGAGTTGGTGCGTACCAAGACACTGGTGAAGAACGCCATTGTTGTGGTGGATGCTACACCCTTCAGGCAGTGGTATGAATCCCACTACCTGCTGCCACTTGGAAGGAAGAAGGGTGCCAAACTGGTGAGCATAGTAATAATACTCCTCTTATATCCTAAGCTTATAGGCACAGCTACATAGAAAGTTCTCTATTGATAAGCTTAATGGAGGCCGTTATTTTAAGCAAGGATCATCCCAAAGTTTTAGTTGAATGGTTGTACATTTATTTTCAATTTATATTTTGTTGAACACTGAGTAAGACCAAATTTTCATGTAAATAAGACTTCATAGGTTCAGGTAAACAGAAAAAGCTATGATTGACCCTTATTTCCAACATCTCAGGCTGTCTGGCAATGTTAATAGAAATTAAGGGGTTTATTTATAAATATTCCTGAAATAAGTGGCATTCAAACTTCAAAAATGTATGGTTAAACAGCTGCTAATCATTACTTTAACTTTAAGCAACGTTAAACCCCAATGTCTGTAAAGTAGTAATTCTGGTTTGTGTCAGTGTGAAAGTAGAGTGCATAAGTCTGTAGAATCCATCACTTGTGTTGTGGTCTTCTGACATTTTTGGACACCAACACAAGGCGCGGGGCATACACAAGTGGCGCGGGCGTTGTGCCGCCCGTTTGTAATTTATTTATGGCTTTTAAGGAAGTGTAATTAGATTCCACTTGGCTTACCATTAGACATGATAGATAGATAACTGACATATAAAAATTGGTCATGTTAAATTTCTTCTCTTCATGTTTTTGTGCCTCTTTGGGTACTTTACACTGAAATAATATCTTTTTTGCACAGCCAAATGATGATAGTTTGCGTGTCAGATGAGTTTACAGTGATTGTTGCAAAAACTGAGGTGCACCATCATTGTTATGAACAGCTAGAGATGATTTTAGTATATTCAAAACTAATCATGTTATTGTATGGACATAGACCGAGGCAGAAGATGCCATCATCAACAAGAAACGCAGCCAGAAGACTGCCAAGAAGTACCTGGCGAGGCAACGTCTCTCAAAGGTTGAGGGTGGTTTGGAGGAGCAGTTCCATACTGGACGTTTGTTAGGTAAGATTCATTAAAATATTAAGTAAATACATGGTCATTGTCTTTTCTTCTACCATTAGACATTCAAGTTAATTGGAACCTACTTACCATAGAAAAACATCTTTGGGAGATTTGTTATAGTCAAATTTTCAAAATACAGTAATTAACGTTGCCTTCCTCAATGATGTGATCGAGAAGTTTTGAAACTGCATCATGGACTGGTACCGTTTTGGGAACAGTCCAGCGGTTGTATGATCTGTTCTGTCATAGTTACTCTGAGAATTCCATTCAACAAATGTATCTCTTGTTGCTAACTGTAGCATGTTATTAAGGTGTCTGTATTATTTGCAGCGTGTGTGGCCAGTCGGCCTGGCCAGTGCGGCCGTGCTGACGGCTACATCCTGGAAGGCAAGGAGCTTGAGTTCTACTTAAGAAAGATCAAATCCAAGCGGGCGAAGTGAAAAGTGTGATGTAGAAATAAATGTAAAAAAATATTTTTCCCTTTTATTTCATAGTTCCCTGGAGCCCCCCATTATTTATACAAAAAACTGATCGAGTTACTCTAGTACTGATTGACAGCATAATGCTTACATAGAAACATAAGGTACACCTACACATACATACTAAAAAGATGTCTGTGAGATTCATAACACTTCTTCTGCAGCACTTGTATTAACATTGGTTGCCCTCATTGCTACTTTTATCAATGGTTGCCCTTCTAAAATAACGAGTTTTGATCGGGACTTGCGCGAACCGAGCGATTAGGTGGCAGTATCTGCATCGTCGCCTCCAAATAGTTGCACGTAAAGGATGGTACTCACTGGGCGGATTCGCTTTATAAAGGGTTGCGAGCATTCGTTGTGCTTCCGTTTGTTAAAGCTTGTGTTGTAACGCTGAGCTAACATTTTATGTGGTAGTAAGCACAGAACATTATACTCAACGAGGTAGCCTCTGCAGTACCATCAAGTTACCAAAATCTTCCTGCTGCGCATGCGCAGTTAACCTAAAATCTTAATATGTAGTTTTCTAGGTTCAGAAATAAAACGACTAGATTTTGAGCATGACTATAATATCCTAGAATTGAGCGGGTCTACCATCTTGCCGGCCATGAGCGCCACGTGGATGTTGGCATCCATCACGAAGTACAGGAACGGGTAGGTGGCCGAGAATACGACTGGATCACGACTTGACACGTACCCTGAAACAACAGCAATACGTGAAGTGAGCACCACTGCGAAGCCTGATTTACACAGTGCGATTGAATTGCCTGTGGCATAAATCGAAGCAACAATAACAATTGCAACTTAGCCCTCCTCCAGTCTGTACTGTAAGTACTACATCCATCGATGTAAATCGATGACTACATCTGTCTTATCACGTGCTCAGTGCTTATAACCCTCGAGAGTAGAGGGAGCAGATTAGGCGATAGACTAGCGGCTGGACGGCCCACAGGTTGATCCTAATGGTGTTGGCTAGAGAGAGTTAGATTCGAGCCGCTTGCAAATTTACCGACGGTCAGCAACGAAGATTAAATCTACGGACTACGCTTTTCTTTAACTTACCACGTAATTCAGTTTGAGAAAAAACGATTGGAAATATTGCTCTAAAGTTTTTTTTTGTTACAATGTATTCCGATTTTTTACATTTTATATTTGTTATTAACCGAATTGTTAAATTATAGGGAAAAGGTTTCATTTGGGAGAAGTATCTATTGGCTACTCGTTTTCAGTTATAAAGGTCAGCGCTCACTGGGCGGCAAGACGCCTATGGCACGGTAAAAAGCATTAGGCTCGTGCAGAGGCGCAAAGCGAGGCGAGGCGATTAAGGAGCAACCTGTCGCGCGACGCAACACCAGTAATTGTTCTACACTTCTACCGTACCTAAAAATTTTCTTAGAAATTGTTTTATTAGAGTCGCGTCGCGCATGTTTGCGGTAGCCTTATTAACAATTGGTTGCCAGTCTTCCGCGGTATACTCCAGTTCCATGGCGATATCAACGAAATGTCCCACTGTTGGGCAAAGCCCTCCGTTTCCCTTATCCACAGAGTGCTAAGGTGAAAATAAGACTCAAAATCATTTACGTTAAAGAAAATCCTTTGCCACGCCAAGCCGCAACGTGCCGCATGGTGAGCCCCTTAATCATGGTAAATGGTTATATGTAGAGTAAAATTGAGTTAGTACCTACTTCGACCACCGTCGATGTCTTTCTGTAAGTTTCAGTCAGCAAATCATCAATCTGCTCGATCAGTTTTAATTTGGCCATTGGTTGAATGTTTACCCGACTACGACGGAGGGTTATGTTTTTTTATAACTAAAGTTTATAGATAGTCTACACTACATTCATGAACGACACTACCTATCTGCTAAAATAATGTGGTTTATATTTCATACTTAACGTCCTTGCAATGCAAATACGGGGCTCTTATCATAACAATCGAAACGGAATAAGCCAACTGTAGCCACCGGAAACAATCATCTAGTGATTTTTTCAGTTAAACTCATTTATGTAATTGAAATGACGGACTATCTGCAAATCATCATTTTCATCTCGCGATTAAGCATTGAGGTCGCATTGATGTTGCAGCGGGTGATTTCCCTAATTGTCGATGGCGCACCGAGAGCATTGCGCGCGCGCATCAATGGACGCAGATGCGCGTGTCGCCGCGTTGCGCCACCACCACGAGACAATGGATGCGGCCGGCCTGCTCTCGCCACTTGACACCTCAGCTTCGCACTCTTTTGGTAACAATTAACTCAGCCCCTGCACCGGAAAACGAGGACGCGAAATCTGTCTTCGCGCGTTGTTGGCATTTAAGAATGTTTAAACAGAGCACCGATTATAATAATGCAACGTTTTCGTAACCGTACACAAGTGGCCCTGCTGAGTGCTGCTGTTGGTAGGAGGATTAGTTAGAGCTTAGATTGTCACACAATATGATGATGCGAATGTGTGTTCTATACGGTTGCCAATTGTGGAAAATCAATTAAATAGATTTTCGGAGCACATCAAAGTCACTCAAGGATTTTCCGGCGGCGGGCGTATCACGGCGCGTCGGTCCGTGACGGCGACGAGTGACCCCAGTCTTGCGGGTGACCACGCACGCACACATGGCCACAGCATATCCAGCCGACTAGCCAATTAAATGGATCAAGCCGGAACGGCGGTGGTAGGGCCCGGGCCTCGTTACCACGCCTCCGTTTAAACTTATATTCAAGCATATCGTTTTATTCATACAGAGATCTAGCGAGGGGTTTAAAAACTACATAAGGTACTCAGTTCCTTTGTTTGCTGTTGGATACTTACTATTTTTCTTCTGGTCGTCGGGCCGGTACTTGCGTATAGCGACGGACACTGCTTGTTCAATGCTTCGCACGTACACGCCCGGTTGCCTCGTCATGAGCGTGAAGTCGCGCTGTCGAGGTTCGAACACGTCTCTAATGCCAAGCTGCAATTAGATATTCATCTAAGTTATCAAGTCTTTTGTCAAAGAAACCTTCAGCGGGTTTGGAGGCCAAAAACTATAATGTAATATAAGTATGCGATCTTATCAAAATGTACAAAAATATACCTAACAATCTTATTACCACACAGCTTTTAATCTTAGTTATGTCTATGGACAACTTTTTGTGTCACCCATCGTGTCGTCGTCAGGTGGTGTATGTATAAATACTAGCACACGAAACTAATTGTTATGTTAATAGCGCCATAATCTCTGCTTTTTGTTTGTTACACAGTGGCCGAAACTAGGTCAAAACTAATCGTGTTGTGTTGTGTACCTACCTTTTTGATATTAGGTCGTTGTAAATTGCACTAGAAAAAACAAAATAAAAATAATAGCCGATAGGCATTAAATATAAACTTCCACTTAATTCCTGTTCTTCCTAGCACTTCTAAAATTACCGCAAATTCTTTTGTTGCGGTCTCCAAGATAAAATTAGTTACCTTCTGTAAATCCGTAGTTAAGGTCACATGACCTTTAACAGTGAAGCTCGGCACGATTCCCTTCACACGGCGCGGGCGCAGCACCGAGTAAATGTCTGACAAGTCTGACTCCCGCGCCATTCGAGACAGCAGCCGCCCAAGTTCAGGCGAGCCGCCCCGAGTGGGTAGCACGACCAGCAAGTAGTAACGATCACTGTCCAAAGGCAATCTTAAGGCTGAGGCCTCCAAATGTGGCAGATAGGCGTGCTCCAGCACTGTATCGTATCGCATATACGTGACCTGTTGAAAATAATTGACCCATCATCAATTTGAATAATGAAAAGCAATGCTGTGGCGAATTTATAATGCAAATTGTGTTGTTACGCTAACCATTATAACAAGGGTATTACCTACAATGTCGCTAGGATGCGCGATTCACGAACTAGCAATTTTAATGATATGGCGAAAGAGCGTACCGAATGCTATTAGATAATTTAGCTAAATCAGAGAGCTTTATTGTGGTCAGATAATAGGATGAGCTGCCACTTTTAAAAGGTATGGTGTGCGAAATATTTCCAACAAGACTCGCACTTGGTTGTGTCAGCTATGTGCAAACGTAGCAATTTGAGGACTCACCTGAACGCTTCTCAAACCGTTCGCTAAGAACATTTTGTCGTCAAAACTCGGATTAGATGCATCCGAACCAATATCATAAGATCTGTAGGAATATAAGTAGTCGTCTATGTACGGAGGATTTGTGAATATAAAATCTACTATCGACTTCTTCTTTCGTTCAAGAGTCTCTAACGTGGATTCATTAGATGGTGTCAAGGAATTTAATGTGGTCGTCATGTCATCCATCGTCAATGTAGACATTTTTTCTGTTTGCTGTGTTTCAGCCACTGTAGTCATCACACTCTCTGTTGGGGTGTTATCTGTTAACGTTGATGTCATTGTAGAACTATCCATCGTTGATGATGGTGGTTGCGTCATATCAGTCAGAGTAGTCTGTGTTGAGCTTGCATCAAACGTGCTAGACTGTACTGTAGCGGATGTTCCATCAAGAGTAGTAGCTGGAACTGTGCTAGTTTGAAGAGTTGAAGACGTGTCCACTTCATTGTTGGTGGTCGGTTCATTTGTTAAGGCATTTGTGACTTGTGAACTTATCGAAGCTGGTTCCGTTTCAGCCGCCGTGCTTGGGGCTACTGTAGTGGTAGTCGGTTCTGTGTTAGGGGTTGGAGCCTGTGTGGTGGTCTCCACCACTTGTGATGTCGTCGTTATTGGTGTTGTCGTCTCTGTTATTCTTTCAGTGGTTGTTTCTGCTGTGGTGACAGTACTCATGGGCGTGCTCTCTGCATTTGGCGCAGCGGACGGGTTCGCAGTTGTCGATGTTGCTCCTCTTATATCTATTGTCTCTGCATTTGGATTGGTTGTACCTGTAGTCTCTTCTCTGGTCGGGGGAGTAGTGCTAGCATCTTCTCGAGCTGGTTTACTTTCCGCCGTCATCGCTACAGTCGTTGTCGTAGCGTCACTGGACCCTGCAGGACTCATTGTTGTGGTCGCTGGATTCGTGTCATTTGAAGTACTGTTAGTATCAGGTGCAAGGGTCGGCAACTGATCGTTTTCTAAATCAAAACCATAAAACCGCAGAATCTTTTTGTATGGCTCGTTGAAAGTGACATTTTCATTGTTCAACGCTAACCCCGCCAGAAATCCCTCTTCCGGTACGAAATAAGTCTGAAATTGTTAAAATTACTGTCATTAGGTGTATCAGATTAGCAGTTGACAATTTAGAGATATCGTAGATATGGCCAAAATTGTACCCATTTATTAGGTACATCTACAAACATTATTCTACAAGATCGAATGAGCTCGACATAATAAATACTACGAACTTAACTTTCGAGGTGCCTTTAACAAGCTCAGATAAGAACAGCTAATTATTTTAAAGACATGAGTTTGAATACCGGTCGAGCGAAAGTGTGTCTAATATCTAATTAGATTTGTGTCAAATCGTTTTAAATCGCGCTCGATAAGTTCGCACTGATCAGGTCTTGTTTCTATTACCGCCTCACCACCCATAGGTATTATGATCGCGGCAGATAAATAATTTTTCGTTTGCAGGTGGAAATCCTCAGCCCTGTCACAGTTACAACCCCTTTAACTGCCACAGGGCGGAGGATTTCCACATGTAAGCAGTCAGACTTTTACAGGCGAAATACCAGGAGGCAGAGACTCGTACAATCATTAAGGCACGTTTGAGACCTCTACGAGTCTATTACTACTGTATAGAGCTGTATAATACTGCGCGCAGCCTAGGGATAAGCTTTTTCTACTGTCTAGTAAAGCGTTTTGACTGATACTACCATCGGACAAGTTAAGACCCTCAACGCGGTTCTGAACTGCATCCGATCCAAATCCGAATTCAAGAACCGAGTTCAATCCGAATTAAGAATATTCTAATTCGGACGGAACGAGTTCGGATCAGGGGGCCTACTCCGTAAGCGAAATCCGTCGTTTCGGCCGTCGTTATGGGCGCTTCGTTCTCCGTCTCACTTACGGTCATTGAGTGAGACGGAGAGGGAATCGCCCCCTAGTGCGCAACCCCTTATACAAATAGTACTACCTATGTCTAGTTCCGACCGACATTTCTCGGATTCGGATCGGATGCAGTGCGAAAACGCTCTGAAGGTAGTCCCACTAGCCACAAGGTAGGCCAATAACAGGAATTTATAGAAAGTTATAAAAATTGTGCTTATTTTAGGATGCCTCCTACGCTACGTACTATCTAGCAAATTCATATCTAAGCAGTCACCAAAAAACAAAATACCGTGAACAAGATGACCACATCTGTTACCGCCACGGTTCTATAGCCGCCGAGCGCTGCAAGGAGAAATAGTCCTTACGATGTATAGATATGAAGTTCTTTGCTGGTACGACAGAAGTCGGTTTTACACTGCTACCTACTTTACACATCATCTAAATTAACATAAAATTATTCTATAGAACATTGTATTTCAGCATTTCATTTACTTAATAGCTAAGAGTTCATGTTCTTTTAATTTCACTTCAGTTCCGATTTTAATTGAATATTTAGCTCAATAATTACGTAAGATTGAGAGAAAAAGGGTTGGGGGATCGAGTTTTGTGACGGACAGTTTACCCAAATAATAAAACATTTTGCCCCATCATATTTAAGTTCACGGCCTGAAAACGAAAGGGATATTATGTGATCGCAACAATTCTAATTGCCGGCCGTAGGTACTTCCTATAGTTACAAACTGGTACATTTTAGTCACAGATCAAAACAAAACAATAGCACCGAATCACCGGTGAGAGTTCCTAACGATTTGTTTATTCGGCAGGTTATTCTTATTTCAACGGGATTTTGTGACTGGATTCATAATAGACACAAAATGCATGAACCTACCTCAAATTCTGCTGAAATAAATGTATTAGATATACTGAAAAATTTTACGCCCGAACTTACTTTTAACGTGCGATGTATATCCCTAAAGCCTATCCTCATGACATTCCTGTTCCAGGGCAGCTGCATCCCCCGCTGGATCTGATACGACGCTTCCCCATCCACTCCTTCATACAGAGCCACCATGATCCCCATCAGTCCATACGGCGAGAAGGCTATGTTGTTATCATTTAAAAAGTTATGTTCTGCCAGCACTTTCAAACCAAACTCGTTCGTAACATCCACCATATGAGCTAAAGGCGTTCTTCCAGTATCCCATAGTTTTATTTCTATTGGAACACCGTACTCTGAGGATTCAGCAACTATGATACACGCGTAAATGGAAGCGGCGCGCAAGATCGCGCTCGCCAAACGAAAACTTGGCACGCGTCCGTTTGCACGCATGTTGTCCGCGGTTGTGAACGCGCTCCGCTGACCACGGGCAACGGCTACGGGTCCACTGAGGCGCTTGGGCTAATCTTCGTTGCTAATTAGCATTGAGACCCCGAACTTTTCGGTGAATGCCCTCGGCGAATTTGTGCGAATTGTTTTATATGTTGCATTGTTGTCCGTAGAACGTTATATACCTACTTACTTAATGAGATTCTTGACCGAATACCAAACACCTCTCCAAATCAGGATGACCTAACTGATGTTTTCATTACGGTACCCAGTGGCAGACGTTTGTTTGAAGATGCTCCCTATAAACAAAAAGGATTTTAATAACAGTAAGATCCAATTTATGTCTTAGCGTTTTAGGTAGGGATCTACTAGGTACCTAATCTATAATACCTACTCTGCAATGGTGGATAATTATGAATATATTTACCTAATGTAACAACAATGTAATATTTATTACGTTGTACCTACTTACTTGTAGGCAACAATAAAAAGCTCTTCGCTGTTACCTATAATTATTAGGATGACTAAAAAATACCTTCTGGACATAACTGCGAAGAGTCCAGTCACGAATAAATAACAACAAAATTAATTTAATAATACGGAACACTTTTTATATAATTAACCGCTTCACTATACAAGCCGGTTTTACTTGCCGCAAGCCGTGGGGATATTCTTTTACCGGTGTAAGCTGTAGCCGAGAACGGTCACAGTGCAAAGTTTTGACCCATCGTTTATAATGCTCAAACTTGATCAATATAGGTGCCAATTTATAATAGTAAGTTATGTTACTGGAAATAAATATCGTTGAATAAACTAGCGAAAGTTTTATTTAATGTTTCTTGTTAAAATTAGCGAATGAAGAAATCGAGGCACAAATACATTTCGTGGACTCTACCGGAAACACAAAACGTGCCTTATAGTTAGGGCTTGAAAGATATATAGGGCAGTGTAGTGAGCTCAGTACGGAGCCCAAACTTATATGATCACAAAGAAGATGGCATAATATAATGGTTGCACAAAGGGTTAGGGAAAGGGTTAGGAATACTTATCACTAAGAGACCGAGATGTAGTTGCAGACTTATAAAAAAAACTAAGTTTCGTTTATCTAGTTTTCAGGGCACTTCCCGAAGTCCTGGAAAGCCGAAACTTGGTATGTAGGCTAGGATTTGCACACAAACAATCAATCTGCCTAGCCTTTTCCCTACTATGTTGGGTTCGGCTTCCAGTCTTACGGATGCAGCTGAATAACAGTCTTTTACATGGAGCGACTGCCTATCCGACCTCCACAACCCAGTAAGTAGGTAATACGATATCCCCTGGTAAGACTGTTGTCAGACTTTCGGACTTCTGACGACCCGTAACGACTGTCGAAGGTCCACGAATGACAGCCGGACCAACGGCTTAACCTGCTTTCCTAGGCAGGGAGGAGCCTCGGTATGTAAAGATGGTCACCCATCCACGGACCAACCAAGGCAAGCTTAAACAAAAGCAAGCTTTAACTTGTGCGTTGTGCACAAAAACAACAAAATAAAATAAGAAAAACATAAGCAATCTGTAATTTTCATCTTCCCACACACGGGGGCAGGTAGAAAGTCACGGCATCCTACCAAACGGAATGAAATCCCACCAAAACCATCAGCCATCATCAGCCTCTGCCGAGTATAGAGCGAAAAGGCGGAAAATATATTTCAAACTCTTTCCATTATGTACCTAACCTACCCACTGATACAAGTACGACTGTACGAATCTATTCTAAGGATTTTGTGACTTGGTTCAAGAACGCATATGATACGCATATTTTCAATGCCACATTTCTTCGGAAAGAATTTTAGTAAAACCAGATTCCAAGTCATTAGAATGTCTATCTTCGTTACTGTGAAAACAGAAAACTTCCTGCAAACTCTGTCCAAGTAAGGATAAAAATCCTAATTTGGACATAGCTCTTCGTATGGCATTATTTACTCCAACGATCAACTAAACCGGGTTGCAGATCACGAGCTACAAGTTAGTTAAGCTTATTTATTTCGCATAGCTGAGGTAATTTTTCATACATTTTTAACTATGTTTGCGGTCTGCACACAAGTATGAAAAATTACAGGACCTCAGCTATGTCAACTAAGCTAAACTAACTTAGCTTAGGTCTTGATCTGCAACCCGCTTCAGAAGCCCAACAAAAAGTCAGTCACGGTATCTAATCGTCTCAGTCACGGTATCGTTTTATCGTGTATGTTCCTATGGAAAAAAGAGACTGTTGTTCAACTGGTAGGTATCCGGTTAGATTGGAAGTCGAACCCAACATAGTTTTGCAAAGGATAGGTAGATAGATGCTGAAAGGCGCATGACTCAGGGCGGGGCTTAAGAGTGCTCGCAAGATAAGTCTGCGCGCGGCTGAAATCGGAACTAATAAGTATGTCGCCGTCTTGTCGTTTAGGTAAAGTCAAATTAAATAAAGAATGATTTAATTAATTTATATTATATTATAAGATTATATATTAAGATTTAATATTAGAATTAAGGGGGCTGCGCCAAGGTAGCCCGCGAAATTAAAATTTTCTTACGTTTTTTCTAAGCGTTTTTTGCAATTTGCAAGTCAGTGTCATGTTGTATGTTGATTAAGAACGTAGTACCAAAGATTTAAATTATCTTTGCGTAGTACCTAGTATGGCTTTACAGACTTTTTATGCTTTTAATCATTATATTCAGGAATACAATAATCCTCAAATGTCCTGATTTCATGAAATAGTCATTCAATAGGATTATATGAACTAGAGAGTTGTATTAATGATTTGTATGATTATGATTCTTTAAATAAATATTTGATACGGCCGCGAATTAAGATTAACATACAACCTGATACTGATCTGCAAATAGCAAAAAATGTAAGAAAATTTGAATTTCGCGGGCTACCCCGACGCTTTCACCTTATGTATCCCACCAGTGGGAATATTTTTGTATGCCCTGTGCACAAAGTACTTTATATCATACTGCTCTGTGAGTGGGTAGACCGAGGTTGTCAATTGCTAGGAGAGCTGTCAATGATGATGACATAGACGTGATTATGTCTTCATGCAAGGAACAGTGGAATAACACCGGAAGAAAAAAGGGCAGGTTTCATTATGCAGCCAACCATAAAGTCAAAACCTTGGTTCTACGGCTACAAAAAAGTCTCTAAAACTGTTATAACCGTCCTTTGTCGTATTCGCCTGGGGTTTTGTTGTACCCCTGTGTTCTTGCAAAAAATCCGGGTTAGGGATTCCTCTCTCTGCGAGTGCCGGTTCGAAGAGGGCACTCTGCCAAAAATCAATGATCAAATCTTCTTTGAATGCTCCAACAACGTTCCACCTCTAGATCTCTATATCCGTCTCCCTAAATTTACAATCCCTTTTCCGACTAACTTTCCCTCCTTGCTAACACATTCGTCTCCTGAACTGCTCGTCGCACTGATGACTTTCATCCGTTACAATAAAAACATAAAATTATAAATTATTCCATCTGATTTTATGTTTTAACAATTATATTTTTTATCGGACTCAGTACCTGATCCCGAACGCCCCCTGCGTTGAAAGTATGAAAAAAAAATACTGCTGTCCTTACATTTTGATCACTTTTCTATGAAACAACAGATTTTTTTTTAAATAACCGACGAAAATTTTCAACGCAGTGGGGTTCAGATTCATGTAGAATCCATGGTATCAGTTTTCGCGTCGATGTCCCAGTCACTCTGTATATATTTGTAGTCTGTGATCGGCGCTAATGCATCACTTTAAGATCAAATTGCATTAAAAAAATGTAGTTTCACAATTTTCCGCCCGACTTCAGTGGTGGCACGGAGTCTAAGTGCAAATGTGCTGTTCCGCCAAATGTGTGTGTGCGTGGAGATATAAAAACGACGAATATAAGAAAGTTTTATTTATCCTAGGTGTGTATGTCTCAAGGTTTTATTTAAAAAAATATTGTGTGATAGAATAACACACACATGCATGCCTACAAGTGTTCTATATACTTTGAGCCAACAAGAGACCATCGATACCTTCTATGTTATACATATGAAATGCAATAAAGAATTGAGTTTTTTTTTTTTCTATTTAGAACAGAGTGAGGGTCCAGTTACTTCACAGTGTCCAGTATATTTCGATTGCTATTTTAGCATCTAAAAATTATTTTGTGCTTGTATTACAATAATCATAGACAAAGAGTTATTTCGCTGGCTGTCTGCGGCTATGGCATTTCGCTGCCCTAGTCTATGGCGCTGCCACTTGTTACTATTACGCGACTAAATTGGATCGCAATTCATTTGACAGTTATTCATATTTTGTTTCAACTTTCAAGAGGACATAACATACGGACATTCCATGTTGCTGAATCTTTTTTGAAAACAAAAGAAGCATTTCAAATTGTATGGGGTTATAACGTGCTAGTCGGTAGCTGCAAAAAGGAGCGTGTGTGAAATCAATAGTTTTGATAACTTGAATCTTGTAGGCCGTCTGCCGTCTGCGTTGATTACATGATACTATTGAAGAGGTTAGCCAACAGCTATCACCGAGATGTATTCAATTTTGGTAATGCAAAAACAGATTCTGATTCTTTAAACAATTGACGGATTTCGTCGTTTCATCTGCTTCAAAAGGTCAGTATAAACATTTATTCTGTTATTAACTAAAGTACCAATAGGAATACGATTTGCTATAACTATGCGAGACTTGCAGTTTATTTCGAATTTATCATTCAATACAAAATATTTACTAAGTGTTAGTCTATTAAACGGCTTTGGAGTTTCAGCGGCGACTTGAAACCATTGTAGGGAATATGGAAGAAAAGATATTAGGTAATTTTCAAGTGGTGAAATAAATGCTAAAAACATATTCATAGGTACTTCTCGTTTTGATTAAGCTAAGTTCCAATAAAATTCTAGCAAAAGATTAGCTATATTTAATTTAATTTTATAGTTTACATAGGTACTTATTAAATAGCGGTTACTCATTATAGCATTTTAGTTTAACTGGTAAGTGCAATTATGTTATTTGTAGTACTGTTAACAACAAAGATCCTTACACAATTCTGAATCAGAACTTTCTCCAAAACAAGTCGGTACCTGGTTCTTTTTTTTGTCCAAAATTGATTGATAATTACCTTTTATTTTTTTATTTGTTTTATCAATAATGTAATTTAATAATTATTATTTCGAAATATACAGTTATGTACTTAAATTAATACATAACAGGTGATGAATATGACTTCTACTGAAGAATAAGTACACAAAAAAACCTTAATTTCATTGTCTAAAGAAAAATTTTAAAATGGTGTCAGAGATGTTTTTTTGTTTTACCACAACGGGGAAGCTCTTGGCCTGCATCTCACTTGATGGTAAGCAATGATCAGGCCGAAGGTGGAAGCGAGCTTCACCCGGAATCCTCAAAGTGTCAAACTACAGATGATGCTGTTGTGTTATGACTTCCATCAATATTTTTGCCTGTTTCAACTATGAAAAAGCTGTACATTATCTGAAACTGCATAAACTTAGAGGAATAGCAAGCTTAACATGACCACAATAGAAATGGGTTTTGTCGACAGAAGAATAGACGAAATGACAGATGCACATCACAATCTCTCATTTTGTGTATTCTTATGTCAACAAAACCCTTTTCTATTGTGGTCATGCTACACATGCTGAACAGGCCACTATAATCCACAATCATTGGATTTTTTTTTAATTAGAAAGGTATGATAACATAGCTTTAAAATAACTAATTTGTGTGATTTCGTAAATTATATCATATCAGTCACAACCATGCACATTTGATGTGTGCAGTCAAATAGCCAAGTGCTAAGAAACAACCTCATCACATGTAAGTATGCATTAATTTGGATTGTTGTAAGTATCTATTTATTTATAATTAAGATTTTTAATTACCTAAAAATGGCTATTTAGTTTGATATCAAATGATTTGGGTTACAGTTGTGCGTGACTCAAGACTAAGAAGAAAGAAGAATTTCTTAAGAATAGTGACAAAAGTTTATGACCGTTTTCTGGTCATAAACTACCAAGTGTAGTGCTTCAAGATGGACCTTCCAGATTGCCCTCCGGGGGCAGAGGGGTACCACGATTCTGTCACAGAAGTACCTAGGAAACCTGAAGTAGAAGAGTCCTCTTGTACCAAGGTAAATATATTTTTTTACTTATTAGATAAATACAATACTGAAGTAATTAATCTCAAATAAATCTTAATTTTAATGTCAACTGTTTATTATCCTCAATTCAGACACTAAAGGGCACCCCTTGTGACAGTTATGAGAGCTTAATGTTGAACAACATTCCTATTTCCCCTATTAATCCTAAGGTATTTAATAAATGAATTACTGCATAAAGCAACTATATAGTTAGGAAAATAGTCTGGAAAGCTCTCAAATATCATCTATTACTATTTAAACCAACAGCTATAATTCAATGCTTCATATTCAAACATGTAAATAATAATTTCATCAGTTATATACCTAATAAGAAAGAGAGAGTTGTTATACCGCATTTACACATGCATGCTCGTGATTCGCCTCGCCCTTCGAAGAGTTTTTCGGCGAGATATTCGTGTGGCTTTAGGCTACACGAATGACCGTTTACACATTCGCGTCTATTAATTTCTACTCCAGCTTCACGAAATGGACGACGTCATTCTAGCGGCTTTTGCATTGTATTTGCAAAGTTAGTTTAATTATTTAGACGTGCTCCAAAAAATAATTAAAAGAAAACGTCGCCGCAGATTATGGTGGTCATCTACACCAGATGTTATTGGTGCCAGCTTCTGGCGTCGATGTGTACGAAAATTAGCCATCAAAGAATTTATCTTCAGTTTTAAGTCATTCACTGGTACTCCCATTACTTCAGATATACTAGTTCAACCATTGTATACCTTCTGTTTATTTTTATGTTGAGCATGCTTTGGATTCCTAATAACTGGCTGACTTTGGTGAAGCTCCAAAAACATCATAACTTTATTGTTAGTCCAGTCCATTTTGATGTTGCTTAATTAACTAGAGAGCGAATGTGTAAACACTTCTCGCCATTCGTTTCCCTTTGACTCATGTGTGCGCGAATGTGTAAATGCGGCTTTAGCTAAAGGCCAAGAGGCGTGCGTTTACGCGCGTCAGCACGTGCTTCATGTGCACGGAATACGGGCTTTATATAAAAACGTTGCATAAAGTTAAGTAATAATTAGCAACTGTTTAACCATATGTTTTTGACGTTTGCACGTCACTTAACTTTAAGCAACTTTTTAATTAAACCCCATTACCATTATCTAGTTTAAAAGGCGTCCGTCACTTTACATTGCCACGTGAAATAGGCATTAAATGTTCACACTACATGCATATTTGGTCATGAATTCATTAAAAAAATACTAAAGCTATATTTTGTAATGTTGTCAACATGAACTACATATTAATGTTAATTGTCTGGATAGATAATTTGGTTGAAAAAATTATATGGGTGTTGTTAAAATTTTGGAACTTAATTAACACAAAAATATAACGTTCAGAAAAGAGTTGTAAATTGCTTGTACAGTGTTGTTTTGCCCACCATACTTTAGGCATAAACCCCCTAGAACTAGAATTATGCAGTTAATAAAAGAAACGAAGAACTCATATTACCACAACAACAATTGTTTTTGATGATATGTTAGTCTGATTTACGTAGTTTTTGTGTGAAATGCTTAGTTTTCGTTTTCTTCATGGCTACAGTATTTAAGTAACTAACAAAATAATTAAAATCAGTCCATAGTGCAAAGTTTTGTGGTAAGTAATGTAGAAAGTTGGCTTTGCCAGCGGGCTGCGGCGCTGTTTGCATATCCGTATAACATCTACATAAAAATTAAACAAACAATGGGACTAGTGGACTAACTTGTAATGGAAGATAGAGAGACAGCATGTTTATAATATATTTTAGGAAGATACCATAAGCTCTATAACACCTCAGAACTCTCAGGCACAAGTCCCCCTTGCCCCTTATTTTTATTTTGATGTGAAGTGTTTCAGAAGAAAATTCATAATAGGTACCTACTGAATTTTAATACAACTCTCTTAGTTAATAATTGGGTGAAGGATATTAATTTAAACATTTTATAGGTATTTTATAAATAAATAATAAGTACTGTTATGGCAACTGAATCAGGGAGATACCTAGAGAGTTGTAGCTCTCATAAAAGACTTAAATCTATCATTTATTAAACCGGTATTTTTCTATATTGGTCAAAATTCCTTCTATTTTCTTTTTGTTTATTTTTTTTCTTGCTGTGCTTTCTCAATTTAATTCAGGAAAGTATACTTTGTTAGAAAATAATTTTATACGACTATCGTTAATGATACGTGCTAGTAATTAAAAATAAATTGTGACAACATTTTGTATGTGGCATATTATTTATTTTTTCGACCGAGTCTGTACCACAGCCTGTCAGGTCACCTTCGCAATTCTGGCTGCTACCCCCCTTATTCGCGTCCTCAACATACTCGAGTGAGTGGAGCAGCTATCAGTCGCTAGATTATCTTGTAGTTTATTTTTCGTATCCATATGGGACCTAATACCTCTACTGATACACGAAACGCCGCTCACATAAAACGTCTGCTCATACGATCAGTATGCACAGGCATCGGGAAATATTGGAACATAAAATTAATTTGTGCTTATCGTAACTTTTCCGCGATGTGTTACGTTACGTTGACTGCTCATTGAGTTATCACACAATAATATATGTGTGAAAACGCTTACATTTATTACTCCGTGCCACGGTACCCAGGTAAGTATAACATAGTGAAAAATAATAATAAAAATACGTTCAATAAACGAATGCAAATAACATTGTTAACTGTTTTATTTGTTTTGAATTATCCCACGTCTTGACGAATATTATTAGGGCGGATCGATTTTAAACTTTTTTCGATAATCTGCTGGATGACGAATTTATGACTTGGTCAGTTGTTGTACTGGCTTGTACTTGTGACATGTAAATTGTATGATAGGGATGGTTCTGGTTGTTGTTTTGTAGGCGGAGCTCGAATTCCAGGAGCATCTCAACAGTTTGAAAATCCGACTGGAAGATGGCGAGACGCGATGCATGGTGGAGCGGCGCGGCCGCGACATCTCGGGCAAGTGGATCTATCTGTGCTACCCGTGCGCCGCCGTCTGCAGCGGCGAGAGCATCCTGCAGGTGAGGCCTTAGGGCACCATGATTCTCTACAGACGTGGTTTAGGTATCATAAGTCCCATTGCTGATAGGATCTAGATCCTATGGTGTTCTGTGACTGTTCACACCGCCGGCGAGTAATCTTTTGTCGCAACGACAAGACCTATGAAAGAGAGTACTCGCTCAGGGCCGCTAGCTTGGCGGGCAGAACACTCGCTGTGAGACTCACGCTTGGTACATACGCATACCAGCGATTTATCGCACGTCGCCGTCACGCACTCGCTGCTTGTTGCTCGTCAACTACTTTTTAAGTGGAACAAGTGCGTATGGAGCCTTTTTTTCTAAATGGTGTTTATTGTTTTCAGACTCATATATCTGGGAAGAAACACAAGATCAAGCTAACGATGCGAACCATCTGGCCCAAGAGCATCTTTGACGATCATCCGTTCAACCAGACTAATATCAAGACTGTTGGTATGTATATATTTTTAACCGACTTCCAAAATGGAGGAGGTTATATGTTCGTTGCGTATGCTTTTTTTTTTAATGTATGTCTGCCGATTTCTCCGTCAATTGTGGACCGATTTTGAAAATTCTTATGTTTGCTTCCAAGTTGGTCCCATATAAATTTTATTAACTTTGCTCGGATAGTTTTTGAATAAGCTTCAATAATACGTATTTTTCCCACTTAATTTATGACGATGATATGATGATAACTTCCTGTCACTGTTATTTACATAACAGTTAGTGGTTTTCGAATTTGTGTGGGGTAGGTACCACAACTACAAAGTGAAAAATAACTTTAATTTCGGATGTCGGTGGCAAAAAACGAATATTCAAAACCAAAGACACCGCCTTCCGAAATTAAAAGTTATTTTTCAATTTGTAGTGTTTTTTTTGGAAGCCGGTTGTTTTTTTTTTTTTTTTAAACGTTGCCCCACACTCAGAATTTCTTCTTGTATCGTGGGTGCGTTTACAAACACAGAAACTCACATACACTAACACCCAGACCCGAAACAACTACTTGCAGATCATACAAATATATGTTCCGTGCGGGGATCGAACCCGCGACACGTTGCGCAGCAGTCGATCGCTCAGCCACTGCGCCAACCGTGTCGTCAAAATTATTTTATAGAGTACTCATTCATACCAATTATAACCGCTGGTTGTAAAATTCAATCATGTCTTTACTTAAAAATGGTTCACCATTATTGCAAAACTTATTAACAACCTAACTTTCAGGCATAATGAAGTATATGAAGAACTTAGAAACATTTCTAATTTTATTATGATTTTATAGCAACCGAGAGAGTTCTTCAGAAGATGGCGGAAGAGGTGGACCATCACAACAGGAACCCGTCAGACCTGGACAAAAAGTACAACAAGTACAGGTCTGTCAACTGTCACATCCAGGACTCTCTGGATGCCGTCAAGTGAGTAATCTATACTTACATATAATATATTAAAGTCGCTTTTGGTGTCTGTCTGTGTGACCGCGTTATTCTTCTAAACTATGCAACGAATTTTGATGAGGTTTACCATCATTTAGATCATTTATTACAGAATTTTTATATGTATGTCTGAAATACGTCTCTGATTTGGCTTATCGGGTCGCCAGTGCCGTCTAGCGGTGCTCGACAGAGTCTATAACATAACGTTCGCCCGGAGTTATTTGGTCGGTGGATGGTGGCGGTCAAGCAATGAACATGTTTAGAAACTGTGGCGCGCTCCGTATAGTTGTGTCGTATACCTACAGTGTGTGAATTGCTAGTGTAATTAATTTGATCGTAAATTATAATTTGATCTGAACTGCAAACTGGTTTTCTATTGCGCAATAACCAACACGGGAAGTGTTCGTAGAGTACAGTAGTTAAAATATAGCTGATGATAACGAGAGGGACGTACCTCCTCCGTCATGTATAACTAGCTGCTGCCCGTTTGAACCCTACTTCTTTTTCTTAAATAAAAGTAAACCTAGTTACTCGTTATAACATCAGCTATCTGTCAGTGAAAGTCTCGTCAAAATCGGTTCAGTAGTTTCGGAGATTAGCCCGTGCAAACGGACAGACAGTTTTTTTTTTAATTTGTATAGTTAGATAAATACATTTAAATTAAACTTACATAATTATATTAAAGAAATGATGTTTTGTCAAGTCGTAAAAACAGTGCGAAGCATGGGCAGCTCGCTAGGAAAAATATATTTTATAGCTATTAAAAAAACCTTAAATTACAAAACATCTCTTCTCAGGCCAAAACGCGAAGCACGCGTTGCAATGAAAGAGAGAAAAGAAAGAAAGAAAAGTGCGTTTATTGGCATTACTGCAGAAAAATACACTTTATAACTACAAAAAAACAGAAAACAATGATTATAATGTCAATAGGGCCTCAGCTCAGCATAATGTCAGATGGCAACACAAAGTGTACCACCTGACGCTGATTTTCAGTTGCAACCCACGAGTGCCATACACTAGAATAATAAAGACAGGGAAGTGTGTGTCCGTTTTAACAGAATAAATTAAAGGTAAGTAGTAAAAGATAGGATAACATGAAAAACTCACAAAATCAAATAAAATGTTTTGACATACATCAGTGTGTGTGGTGTGTTGTGAATGAGTAACTAAAATAAATAAATACTCAATATCTGTGTCAAAATAGCTACATTAAAATAAAAAATAAAAATAAATAAAAAATCTATCCTCTATAAATAGAAAGTAGGTGCCTTCAATGCAAAAAATCGTGTGACTGCGTTGTTCTTCTAAACTACGAAACGAACAATGTCATGTGAGAGTGAGATAGCGAGAGGGTGCTGACGATATGTCAGCACTCAAACATTTACGTTCTTATGCCTACCTAGACCTAGCAAAAGCACTATACTCTTAACTTGCGGGCATGAGTGGCCTGATAGGCAATATCTATCACCTGATAAATAAATCTGGGGAGTTTGTTGCGCCACTTCTTCTTCCCAGGTAATGCACTAGGAAGTGGTGAAGGGTGGGCGTTTTGGGGGACTGTCTTATGTAATTTTGACGTTCGAAAAGTGCTGATTCTCAGCCTAGTTTGAATAAATGACTTTTGAATTTGAATTAATTAATAAACTTAGTGCTTGTATTAACTTTTTTCCCAATAAAAATCGACACATATCCGGAGGTATTGACACACACCATTAATCTTCCGCCCTACTATAGCAACTTCGCGCGCTGTTGTGTTTTGTTGCTATACTGTGTGGTTGATGTCATCACGTTGGCTGTCGCTGCAAACCAGCAGCGGTGTGGCTCTGTCCCGCTGTCCCGCATAGAGTCACAGTATTATGCTGCTGAGCGATGGCCGTTTTGCGTGGATGCGACGCATATATTCCCTCAACTTGGTTTGTTAGGGTTCCGTACGTCTGAATGAAAAAAGGAACCCTTATAGGATCACTCGTGTTTCTGTCTGTCGTCTGTCACTACCACTTTTCTCCGAATCTCCTAGACCGATTAAGTTGCATTTTGGAACACATATGAATTTCTGTGACCCCAATACGGACGTGATCACTCCCCCTTATCTCCGAAACTACTGTCTAAAATTTTGATAAAAGATACAGAAAATAGTTCTTTACTTATAGATACAGAACCTATAAGAAGTCTATGGTGTAATAGCATGGTAAATCTCTATCGTGCATACAAACTTAAATTTGCAGTTGGAATGTATTGGAGAACGTGTTTTCCAACTAAAATGTTAAGTTAACCGTCCGGAATTGGTTTATGGGCTGTATCAACTAAGTGAAGCCGTGGGCTGGCGGCGCACCTTTAAGACGGAACGCTCAGGACGCGAGTCATACTACAGGGCTACTCGCACTTGTCCGGTTTTTTGTGTTTGTTTTTTCTTGCCCCATATTTAGCGCAAATCATCTTTCTTTATTGTTTGTTACTAACGCATGTTCCATCGCTAGGGCTCCGCTGATTGGCGTGGAGTATCTGATCGAGCACCCGCCGGAGCAGACACACTACGAGCCCTCGTACATGTGCACGCTGTGCACCAAGCAGGGCCATCCGCGCACCATCATCAACCACATGACCTGCTTCTGGCATCGGTACAACTACCTCGTGCGTATATTGTAATATGTTATCTAGTGTTGCCAGCTGGGTCTTGTCAAAAGTTACCTGAAATGGATAAAAAGTAACCTTTTAGTGTGAAAAATAACCATTATTTCATATTTTTTTCTAGTAGTAAGATTAAAAGTTGAAATACAGTTGTTGGTTGTAATAACTTACAGAAATATGGATAATTTATTGTTTTCTACATTTACTTTTTACTTTTTATGTTAAAAGAGTAGCTAAAAATTAAGGATATACTTAAATTGTAATTTGGAAATGAAATAAAAGGGATAGAAATTTACCTAACCTACCGATTGAAAAAATCTTACGCAAACAAAAATACAAACTTGAGGGGGACAAGTACGAACGAACTCGAACAAGAACGAATCCATCCGATTGAACGTCAAGGAGCGAGTAACCAGACGAGACGCTTTCCACTTTGGTAATTTGGAATTTGGATACATCATAGTGCGAGAGAGAAAGTCTTGTTTTTAGGAGTTGCACTCACTGCCTTACAAACGAAGTTTTGCGTTACGTTTCATGTTGGTATCATGTAAGAAATAAAAATTGAATTCTACATTTACCGCAAAATCACCCAAAAGTAACTTTTCGAGTCGTGTAACCTAGAAGTAACCTAAAGGAGTTAAAAATCACCTCTATCCTTATTCATCATTCCCCGCCCTCATCCCCATTTACTTGTGGGCGGTGCAACACGTCCCTTTCTTCCATACTTCTCTATTAGTCGTCATCTCGTTAGTTACCCCCAATATCCTATCCTTATTGTGATTTTTTATTTATTTAAACCAATATTCGAACATTTTTTTCTTAATAATCAAACTTAGTTTTCAAAATTATAAACTTAACTATAACTATAATATACCTAAAATTAAAATATAAGTAGTCTATTCGCATGTCTTATTCTTATCGTAGTTATATATATACAATACTGTAACACACATTGATACATTATGGTGTGAATAATTTTTTTACGCAAAGAAACATTGAAAAAGTTTATCGGAAAACTAAAAAATTCGGGAAAAATAAAATGCTCTTTTCTATGGGATTTTTGTATGATTATTACAATTTGGACAGGACAACGTCTGTCAAGTCAGCTTATATTAACTATAAGTCCAAGTTTCCTCACGATGTTGTTTTAACAATGTCAGTAATGCCCAAGATAAAATCGAAAACGCCGCAAAAACAATTGATTGTATGTGATAGGTGCGTCACTTCCCGTTGGCTTGTGGTCTGCTGACACCGTACCGCGCGCAGCCGAAGTACCGCGAGGGCGTCGGCGTGATCATGAACCGCCTCGCGCAACGCATCGAAGACAAGTACGGCCGCAAGCGACCCGTCAACATCGACAAGGAGGAGTATGAGAAAGACAAGTGAGTATCGCAGCACTATTATACAGTTCGCGTCAAATAACTTTGCCGCTTTTAAGTTAGGTTGCACATGCGCGCTGCTGTTTTTTAAGTAAGATTTACTACTGCGCTGTCATTTGTAGCCTACTTCAGAGTGGCAAAGTTATTTGACGCGTACTGTACTTAACATTGTTTGCCGCAGCATCAAATCCTGGAAAACCAAATATTAACTTACACAATGGTGAAATCAATTATTATTTATTAAGTCAATCTGTCTCTGAGGAGTACAAGAGTATATATAATGTTCTGAGACTATGTATGAAAGAAAGAACTGAGAGGATCTAAGAGAGAGAAGATGTTAGTCCAAGTAGTATTCAAATAGATATAAATGGGTGTTAAAATGGTGCAGTTGGTAGCGTGCTGACTGCCACTACAAGCTAAGCTGCATGCTAGTAATTGTGCTATAATATATTCGATTCTATGAGGCTGGCATAGTCAATCAGTGCCCAGAAACCTAAAAAAAAAAACCGCCCAAGTGCGTGTTCGGACCACACACAATATTCTATAACTCTCGCGAATAACAAAGCTAATAAAATGTTCCAGGATGCAAATCCATGAGTGGGTGTTCCGAAGTCATCACTTTTCTGAGAAGGATGGAGCTACCTTCACGGAAGTGGTTGACGTTGGACTGATCGACTCGCTGCATAAATCCAGTAAGTTATTACAAAATTATTATAATACTAGCTTTTGCCCGCGGCTTCCCCCGTGTGGAAGTCGCAAAATATCCCACGGGAATGTACTACCGGGATTACATACCTAATAGCAAAAGGTTAATACCTAATAGGAAAAGGTCATAGACTCCTACCGCTGCGCCCATGTTGTCTTCAACCATAATTATTTGGTTACGCGTAATTTTGAATCGGTGATATTTTCTAAATTATTCATTTAAATCATATTATGTAAAGACATATTTTATCTTAATTAAATGCCCAATTTAAATAACATATTTGATTACATAAGGATTGATATAATACTGGTCAAAATAGCTTCGGAAACCACAATAACATTTTTATCAAATTCTGAAAGATAATAATGGTTACTGTGGATCATCCTTAGAAGATAGATATATGTCATCGCGAATTTTTTTGTTGAACTTTGTAAGATGAACAATCCTGTAGAACATAAATTTTATGTATCTCTTACGGCTTACGCGGCCCACGCTTGTAAAGTTCCCAGTCGGCAAGATTTTTTCCGGCATCTTCAACAATAATCGTCATATTTCAGCCAATTTACACAAAATCTTAATGAATTATACACCAAAACCTTCCTCATGAATCACGCCGTCCATTGGTGAAATCCGTTCGGTAGTTTTTGAGTTTGTCGCGTTCAGACAGACAGACAGACGCGGCAGGGGACTTTGTTTTATACTACTATAGTAGGATAGAATAATGAGTTGACTAATTTATTTTTTCGTATTTGTTTCAGATGAAGAAAGTAAAGCGAAGGTTATGGCAAAGTAAGATTTTTTTACGTTAATTATTTGATAAGTTACTCTATTTTCTCTATGAACTCGGCAATCACAATTATAATATTTCAAACTAGCTTTTGCTCGCGGCTTCGCCCGCGTGGTTGTCGGAAAGTATCCCACGGGATGTGTTAAACCAGGTTTTAATCTATCTGTGTGCCAAAGTTCGTCCGTTATTTCGTTAATCCGGAACATACATCTAGACAAACAGACAAAAATTCTTCGTTACTGTTTTATTATATGTGTAATAAAATTGTATGTTATTTGCAGAGAAAAGAGAGAGCCGTCTCCGCCCGTAGTAGCCGCGCCATCGAGACCTCTGTTTAACAACTTCTCGGTAAGAGCTATTTCTTCTCAAGGCTAGTTAGATAGGAAATGTCGACTCCATCATACACACACCACAGCTTTTTTTTATATGACGTGTAAAATTGATTCCGATATCCTATTTACAGAATAAACAATTACATTTCATTTCATTGAAAGTGATCATCTATTCTGACTATGAATGTTGCCAATTATGTTATCCTGTTGCGAGTCTGCGACGTATAAGGACACGCAGATGTGAACCGAACTTTATAGTTATGAATGACTATTGTGGTTGCTACACGTTGTAGTTGTAAAAAGACCTTTCTTTATCAATTCTTTCATCACTATCATAGAATATTACTAAACGTACTTCACTAGTAACGCTACTAAAAACTCTGTAGTCTGTGGTAATCTCTCAAATAAATGAATGTTGCAAATGATTTTCACTTTCTTTATTGAATAAATATATCAGGTTATGGGCCCAGATCATTATCATTTAATTTCGATATTCAATAAAGCAAGTGAAATTAATTTGCAACATTCATTTATTTGAGAGATTACTTTTGTGGTTACCAGGCATCAACCATAACTTTAGTGGTCTCACTGAAGTTATGGTTATATATCTACGCTTCAGTACAGTCATGAGCATAAATATATTACTAGCTGAGCCCCGCAGTTTCACCCGCATAAGTCCTGATCCCGTGAGAGTATCGGACTAAAAAGTATCCTATGTCCTAACCTAGGTCTTGGTCTACCAATGTGCCAAAGTTCATCCAAATCCATTCAGCCGTTTTGCTTTCCAGACTTACTTTTGCATTTATAATATTAGTTAGATGGACAACTTGGCAATAATATCTGATTTCACAATTACCCATCTTAAAGTAGGTGAGTATTAATGGCATAGTTGATACTGGCAGAATAGTTGACATCAGAACGGGTTTTCTACGGGTTTTATCGACGGAAGAATAGACAAAATGTCAGATTGTGATTGCTTATCCGTCATTTTGTCTATTCTTCCGTCGACAAAACCCGTTTCTATTGTGGTCATGCTAAGCGTGCAGATCATTTACCAAAAAGAAAAAAAAGCGCCTATTATTGAAATTTCTACCTTCAAACTACCGGCAGATATTTGTGCTGTCAGTGGGATGTTATACTTTTTTTGCAATATGAGCGGCACTGATTGCGTTATAGAAAAAAATAAAAACATTATATTGTCAGGTTTTTATGCAGCCAAAGTGATGTCAAATAATTTTTATCACAAAGAGGTATCACATTCTTCTGAATTTAACTGAGTAGGCAGATATTTATAATGCACGGCATGTCCAAGATTATTTAATTCTAAGAGATGACGCATCTTTTTGAAGGCGATTGATCGTCAGATAGTTTTAGTGTTCTTGATGTCACATATTTGTGTTGTCTCTTATATATCCTTCCACAAATGATCACATATACGTAGTCGGGCCATAAGTTCTGTCACATAGGTAAAATTTCGAATTTAGAATGCAAGCCGAGGAAAATATTATGGGCATTCGAAATTTGAATATTTAAAGAAAATAAAAACAAAATGGTTTCTGGAATTTTGTTCATTTTCTAAAATGGAGTGGACGCGCAAAGAAGACAGTAATTGCATTGCATCGTTGCGGTCACGCGCCAACTGAGATTTACAAACTGCTGAAAAATTTGAAAATTCCACTGAGATTTATTTATCGTAGTATCAAACGATTCAGGGAAGATTCAAGATTAGAAGATAAACAAAGGACCGGTCGACCTCGTACTGTTCGGACTCCAGCGGTCATCAAAGCTATAAATGCGCGAATCCAACGAAATCCGGTCCGCAAGCATAAAATGTTGGCTCTGCAGATGGGACTAAGCAGAACTACTGTTAAAAGGGTGTTAAATGAAGACCATCTTCCAAGTCCATCACAGCACATCTTCTTAACGCACGGCTGCAGAAAATCAGACTCGAAAGAAGCCGGGTTTTGTTAAGGCGGTACGCGGGAAAAAAAATACCGCGAAATACTTTTTTCGGACGAAATTTTTTTTAATGTTGAGGAGAGTTTCAACAAACAAAATGACAAAGTGTATGCATCCTCTAGTGAAGGAGCGAACAAACGTGTGCCACGTGTTCAGCGTGGTCATCACCCTTCGGCATTCATGGTTTGGCTTGGGGTGTCCTATTTGGGTCCAACGGAGGTGTTTTTTTGTGAAAAAGGAGTGAAAACCAGTGCCCTCGTATATCAAAACACAGTCCTAACAAACTTTGTGGAACCTCTTTCACAAAAAAAATTCGAAAACAGGCACTGGGTATTCCAGCAGAATTCTGCACCGGCTCATAAGGCGAAAAGTACCCAAAACTGGCTCACGACCCGTGGAATCGACTTTATCAGGCATGAGGATTGGCCCTCATCCGGTCCAGTTTTGAATCCCTTGGATTAAAAAATGTGGCAGCACTTAGAGGAGAAGGTCTGCGCTAAACCCCATTGCAACTTGGAGTCACTTAAAGCATCAGTAAAAGAGGTGATAGACACAATTATAGGACTAGAAATAGGGACCAATTGATTCAACCGGGTTTCAGACTGGCTAAAGTAGACTCATCCTTCATGGGGTACTGTTTGAAATGTTACAATAAAATACCTCCCCACATACTCCAATTGAATGAAACGAAATTTAAATCTTGTATAAAACGCACACTATGCTGCCAAGCATATTATAAGTTGGGGGATTACATCGACGACAAAAATGCTTGGCTCAGCGCTGGTCCAGCTCCACAAGGACGCATAAACTAATTGATTAGCATTCAAAATATTGTTGCAGCTGCTGAAGATTGTAAAACTATCTTTAGATTGTATAAATTCAATCTCTTAGTATTTATTTATTTATTTATTTATATATACTTTATTGTACACCAGATTATAATTACATAAAGAAAAAGTAATACACTACAAAATATACAATTGGCGGCCTTATCGCTTACTGCGATCTCTTCCAGGCAACCTTGGAATGGACAGTGATTCTCTGGACATAAAATGGGGCTGTCTTTGGTGCAAATAAAAGGTATATAAGTACAATATACTATAATGGATACACAGATAAGTGCTATATAATAGATACATAGATACATACATACTAACTATATAAGCAACGAAAATAAATGACGAATATTATTACAGCTAACGATAAGAACAAAATCATAACGACAAGTAATGTTCTTTCACGAGTCTTTTAAACACAGGCAACGATTGCGCGCGCTTTATTGGAACTGGTAATGCATTCCACAAACGAGCAGCCTGGACAGTAAAGGATTTGTCAAGGAAAGTTGAGGAATGCATTGGCATTTTAAGCTTCAAGTTATCTGATGATCTTAATAATTTCGTGTGAGAGTCACGTAGAAACTGGAAACGTTTCTTGAGATACAGAGGGGTGGAAGGGGAAAAGAGGACATTATACAAAAGGGAAAGAATATGAGCATTCCGGCGAAGGCGAATTGGTAACCACTTGAGCTTCACGCGAAATTCGGATACATGGTCATATTTGCGTAAACCGTATACAAACCTTATACAAAAATTTTGAAGCCGCTCAAGTTTATCGAGTTGATCTTGAGTAAGGTCAAGATAGCTGGCATCAGCATAATCAAGGATGGGTAGAAGGAGAGATTGTGCAAGCGCAATCTTGGTGGCAGTCGGCAGTAAATTACGTAGTCTTTTCAAAGACGCAGCGGAAGCAAACAGCTTGCGGCTAACCTCCCGTAGCTGGGCAGTCCAAGAGAAGTTCTTATCAATGAAAATCCCCAAGTTTTTAACTATCTCGCTGAAGGGGATAACTGAGTTGTCAAAAGTAACTTGGGGAAGAGTCGTCCAGTCAATCCTTGAGACCATCCTAGAACTGCCCACCACAACAACCTGCGTCTTTACGGGGTTGACCATAAGTCCGTACCTCTTGCTCCAGTCGCATATACGGGCAAGATCGCGATTAATCGTTAAGATAGCCTCTGAAAGATTTCCAAGAGGAGCTCTCGAGTAAAGTTGTAAATCATCTGCATATAGATGGTAGGAAGAGATTAGTTCATGGGAGATTGAGTTAATAAAAACTGCGAAAAGTAAAGGTGATAGCACGCCACCCTGTGGTACACCGGCAGAAGTATTACTCCAGGAAGACAAGGTCTCGCCGATGCAAATACGTTGCCGGCGACCGAACAGGTAACTTCGAAACCAGTCAATTACCGATGGAGATATATTAAGAGAGCATAGAATGCCAAGCAAAACCTCGAAATCAACAGTATTAAAAGCATTACTAAAATCTAGTAAAGCTAAAACCGTTAGATTACCATTTTCCATGGCTGACCTTATATCATCCGTAATATTCAGAAGCGCTGTGGTGGTGCTATGACCAGGACGGAAGCCGGACTGGAAGGGGTTAAGTAGGTTATTTTTGGAGAGGAAAGTGCTTAATTGATTGTGGATTAACCGTTCGAGGACTTTGGATAGGAACGGTAAGACGGATATTGGACGATATTCAGAAAAGGATGCGGGATTGGACTTTTTAGGTAATGGAATAATTTGAGCATCTTTCCATGAACATGGAAAGACACCACTAGACACGGAAAAATTAAGGATGTGACAAATGACGGGCAGGATTACATCCAGCACAGGGACTAACATATTACGGCTGATACAGTCACTGCCTACTGCATTGGAAGTAATCGATAGTATGCTCTTCTTAACATCACATGCGGAGAATTGACCAGAAATAAATGGAGAATAACTGGGAGTCGGAAGAGAAGAAAGATAATTCAAAGTATTCAATTTAGTTGTCCTATCAAAATTGGACGAAGCAGTAAAATGATTATTCATTGCATCGATGTCTATATCTTTTGGGATTGAGTCTTGTCGGGCTTTACCGACCCCCAGTGATCTAAGAAACCTCCAAACTTTGGATGCGTCCCCATTTTGGACAGAAGTATGAATGTGATGGCGATTAGCATTCCTACATACCTTATTGCAATGTATACGGATTGAGACATATCTTTCCCTGTTAGCGTCATTAGGTCTACGCTTAAATTTAGACTTTGCCGTCACTTTTTTATGCATTATTTTTCTGATTTCATCTGTAAGCCACGGCGCCGGCAAATGTCTAACCTTGACTGCTCGAACAGGTGCGTGATGATCATAAAGCTCAAGAAGCTTAGCCGCAAAAATATTAACTTGTTCATCAACTGATGCAGAGGCAAATAGAGCAGACCAATCTATATTGTTGGCATCCTTGCAAAGATTGTCAACGTTCATACCACCAAAATTGCGCTGCATGAGAATTTTGGCTTTAGCCTTAGGCGGGCGAATTTTATATGAGAGAAAAATCAAGTCATGATAGGAAAAGGCATCGGCTGAGCATTGGCCATGTTTAGCAACGCGATCAAGAGGGGAGACAAATATCAAATCAAGAAGTGAAGGAGTAGAGTTAGGAAAATGGTGAGTGGCACTCAGTGGAAGAATGGTAAGGTTACTGGAAGTCGAAATATTAGTAAGAGAAGAAGAACGATGGTCGTTTTTCAGAAGACATGTATTAAAGTCACCCATGATTATGCTATGACTGTAAGAAGGGATCAGCATTTCTAAGAGATTTTCAAAAGATTTAAAGAAATTAATACGTAAAGAGGGACAGTAATAGACGCCAAGAAGTAATTTCGAATGATGTAGTTCAACTTCAAGAAACAAATGTTCACCAGCATTTGATGGCGGTGGTTGCGCTGACACGTTGACAATAGAGAAAGGAATATGCGCGCGGAGATATATGGCAACACCACCACCAACACCAACCGCCCGGTCGTTTCTTATAAGCTGAAAGCCAGGAAGAGAGTAGCTACATGTGCTATGCAATTATATGTATTATATAATTGCATAGCACATGTGTGAGCACTATGTCCCTACTTTACAGTTACCATTTACTGGGTACGTCTTTCATTGACTTGAGTGTGCCCTGGCGGTTATGAGTATGTCATGCTCACTCAAATGTCTCGCTGATGGTGGCGTGTGTGTTGGATCGTTAAGTTCCCTTCAAAATGGTTGAGCTAAATGGTGCTGATGCATGCGTCATGTTCGTGAACGGGCGCCGTCAGTGGGGACTGGTCATCTCTTAGCTGCCACGGCTTATTTGAATTTATTTTAATTTTTGAATTGTTTTTGATTTTATTTTTATTACTGACGCTTTTAACGTGCACGTCTTTTTACATTGTTCTCACATGTATAATTACAAAAATGTATGATGTAACCAATATTTTGTAAAAATATTCTGATTGAAAAGAGTGTCCGTGGAGTTTCTAGCCCGTTCTTCTCCATAGGAACCTACTACGCGTTGGAATGGGCAACTAGCTTCATATTTCTGACTGACCGACCCCTTGACAATTCAAAAGTACCCGTAATTGGTTTATTTGAAATAAATGCTTTGAGTTTGAGTTTGAGTTTGCATCCCTGATTAAAGCAGTCGCCGATATTGACATGAATGTCGTGCGTGCTTCGATTGATGACTGGCCTTGCAGATTGAAGGCTTGTATCGAAGCAAGAGGAGGACATTTCGAATAATTTTAATGTGGTTTAAATCTGTATTTTATACCCTTTTATTTGATATATAAATGGTTGTAGTGCGTAACTCATTGTGTCATTTATTTAACTTTCCATATGTGACAAAACTTATGACCAGACTACGTATTTGCCGTCATATTGACGACAGATATTAATCGATGAATCATGAAATCAGATACTGCCGATCTGTCTATAGTAATATATTTATGCTCGTGACTGTAACTGGTATATGTACTGTAATATGTTTCATCAAGTTTTATAAAGAGAAAACACTACACTTTAATTTCGGAAGTCGGTCTCTTTGGTTTTGTATTTTAGTTTTTTGCCAGTCGTATTTTCGTTCGTAAGGCGTTTAATTGTTTTTTTTTTAATTTAAACCCCCGATGCAAAAAGAGGGGTGTTATAAGTTTGACCGCTATGTGTGGCACCGTAGCTCTTAAACGGGTGAACCGATTTGGAGGCGGTTTTTTTTTATGTGATTCGATTTTAGTTGTTTTACCTACGCCACATAAATTCATATGTATTCGTATCACTACTTGTAATGTAAATAATAGTGACAAGAAGTTATTATAACACCATCAACACATACAATGTGGAAAAAATACGTATTATTGAAGCTAAGTCAAAAACCACTCATCAGAACTTCACAAAATTTATATTATGACCAATCTGGAAGTATATCATCACTTACCTTCGGGTGAGATGCAGGCCAAGAGCGGATAAAAAAAATATCCTTTTAAATATAGTAGTTAAGGGCATTGATGGACGATCGTGAAAATGTGGGTCGAGGCGAAGCCGAGGCACACATACGTGGGTCTATCAATGCCTCGTTGCGGCCAAGGCTTGTATAGTTCTTTTCTCAAATAATGCGCGGAAATTCAAACCAAGTAAAATAATTATAAATTCCAGAATCAATGACGAATAACGATAATTTTTCACGCGCCAATATTTTAATTGGTTGCTCCTTTACTTTAAACTCTATTTGCAAACCAAATCGAAATTTAAATAAAATCTTTGATAAGTTACCTCCATGGTTGCCATGTGTAGAAGTAAAAAGATCGTTGCATTTTTGAATAACACGACAGTTATGAATTTTTATCTTAATTTATTCAGCCGCTAAAAACGACAGGTATGGAGTTTCTTTCATACGAGTACAACTTCACACACATACACTACAGCAATTTCGATTTATCTCGATGAAAGTTGTCAAAATAATGCTCGAATTTTGAAGCATGTTTGAGAAAAAAAAAAAACAAAATCGGTTTATAAATTAATGAGTTCTGAGGTAATAACACATATTAAAAATACAACCGAATTGAGACCCTCCTCCTTTTTTTGAAGTCGGTTTGAAATTTAACTTTTCTACTACTCGGCGTGCCATTATTTATTCATAGTTACAAGTTTCTCACTAAGTCTAGTGAGAAATTTGTAACTATGTTGAGTTTCAAAATGCTCTGGTTAATTTCTATGCAAAACTTAAACGGTAAGATAACAGTTAAACGATGGTTAAAGGGGAGTATTTTTTTATTATAAAAAATACATCACACTAATTAACTGTCTCAGAGTGCCATGCCATTTTTACAAGTTTCAAAGATATAGTAAGATTTAAAAGTTTGAAAGAGTTTTGCTAGTTTCGTTCGAGCGATCGTAATAAACTGAAAGCACCAGCAGGGTAATCGCGTAACAAAGTTACAGTAGCAACGGCTTTCATTTTGACAGTTCAACCACATTCATTGCGCTATTTACGTTATTGAGGACAAATTTTTCGAACTCATGAAGCAATGGGTTAGCAATATCCTTCAAAAGAATTCAAATTGTGATTGAAAGTGTGTTACGAAATTAGGGTGCAGGTAGGACTTAATATATTTCGATCACTCAAGATGGTTTAAGTAAGTTACCGAGCAATTTTCGCATTCAAGTCAATTAGATAGCGGACGTTGGATGATATCGACCTAGTTTGGTGCAGGGCAGCCGGATTACGTTAATCGAATAACCATCGATTATTTTGTGAGGCGATCACCATAGTGATATTGATTGGTCGTAATCGATAATTATTTCTACGATTCTTATCGATTTTATTGTCAATTTTCGTAGCGTTTCTGGTATTGTTATTTTAATATTGTTTTGTGAAGATGATAAAGAATTAGTTGAAAATTATCGACCCATTGCTCTCCTTTCTATATTTTCTAAAATCTTTCAAACTTATTACAATATAGAATTAAATAATTACTTAGAAAATAACAATATCTTATGCAGCGAACAGAAAGGCTTTCGAAAGCATAAAAATATAAATATGGCTATCTTTGAGTTTAAAAAAAATGTAATGACTGCGGTTGATAAAACTACCCCTGTCTGCTCCATCTTCTGCGATATGACGCAAGCCTTCGATTATGTGGATCACAAAATATTGGCTAGAAAATTGGAGGCGTACGGTATACGAGGAAACGTTTTAGAACTATTTAGATCTTACTTAACTGATCGAAAACAAATCACACACATTAAAAAATTTAACATAAAAACTAAAAAAGAAGAACAATACCAATCCAAAGTAAGATATGTCAGATATGGTGTTTCCCAGGGTAGCGTAGTGGGACCTACGCTATTTATTACCTACATTAACGACCTCCCTAATGCAACTGTGCAACATATGACATTATTTGCAGACGACAGCACAGTAAATATTACATGTAATGATAAAAATCTATTTGAAAACGACATAAATAAGGCACTAACTATAAATATAAATAAAACAAATGTAATGAACTACAGTCAAAGACCTCAAAATTTAATTCAATTTAAATTAATACATGACAATAATATAATTAATCAAGTAGAAACAGCCAAATTCCTCGGTTTAAAAATTGACAGTAGAATCAATTGGAAATGTCACACAGAAGACCTTTGTACAAAAATAAGTAGTTTATCTTTTGCGATGTACAAACTGGCACCAACAGTGAGTAGAAACGCATTATTGATGGCGTATTATGGACTTGTTGAATCGGTACTTAGATACGGTCTAATATTTTGGGGTAATTCGACAAACACCGACATGGTGTTTAAAAGGCAGAAGCGGTGTATTCGGGCTATGTTTAAGATCAAAAATACCGACAGCTGTCAACCAATGTTTATAAAATATCATATAATGACACTTCCGTCACTATACATCTTGTAAATAGCTTTATTTGTTAGAAGCAATCCTCACTGGTTACCTCTTTTGTCGGACAATGTCACTAGAAATAGACATACTAAATATAAGAACTTCTTACAGCCTCACTCTGCGAAAACAGCACTCCTTCATAAAAGCGTGTTTTGTATGGCACCATTAATATATAATAAGATTCCAGAGGTTATTAAAAATTTAAACCAGCCAAACTTATTCAAGAGAGAACTTAAGAAGTTACTTACTGAAAAATGTTACTATTGTGTCAAAGATTTTTTAAATGATAGTTTCTAATCTGTTTGTGTTATATTTAAATTTTGTTATGCATATTTTGTTTTTTTAATTTTTTCTTTCTTTCATGATTGTGTTGTATTGCAAGTGGCAATAATTTATTTTGTACGCCAATGATGGCAAAACATGTTGCAACTCACAGATTTTCACTTTACATCCACATTTGCATTTATCTGTATAATGTTACATATGCTTACAAATAAATATATCTTTATCTTTATCTGAATACTAACGAAAAAAAAAATCCAATCGCTACTCCTGCCACACGGGTGTTAGACGGACATGGCTTCTTATTTGAATCGGAAACGAGCATGCAAAATTTCTGATATGATGTAATGTGCAGTGCTCTGATACAGTTCAGTGATTTACAAACCACAGGTTGTATATAGTCTGTTCATTCTATGATGGTTTGCGAGACACTTGCAAAATTAACGGTTTACACATTATTAAACTTAGCTTGTTAAATCAAATCGATAAAAATAAATTGTGCATAAAAATCGATTATCGAATTACCAACTTTGAATCGCGAATGCATTTGGCATGTGTCTACAACTCGTCCGTTTTTGAACAGATAATAGATAGGGATACTCGTTGTCGTAGGATCCGGACGTCGTTGCACAAGTGGATTTGGCGGAGCCCCCCCTGGGGGCCGAAGGGAAGAAAGGGCGGGCGCGCAACAAGCGGACCCGGACCCGCCCCCGGACTCGCCGCCGCCCCCCCAGGCACCAGATTAGCAACCCTCTTGCGGCCGGAATGCTGGAACTAATTGATACTGGGACTAACAAAGTTACCACCGAAAAAAGTTCACCGCTACCGTTGGTTCTTTCTAAATCGGTCAAAGGATGTCCCTCAGTGCCGGAGGGAAGCGCCGGCGGCACAGTGCCCGTGCAGCGCAACCCAGACTGTAGTTGCGGCGCTCGGGCCGCTCTCGCCGCGCCCGCGCTGGGACCATCTGCCACGGTTTCCTCGGTCAAGGCTCCGCTACCACCTATTTATTCAAAATCGGTCACAGATGTAAGGGGCTATGTAACGTTTAAATATAAACTAAAATTACGCCTGTATGATAGGGTTAGGCAGAGGTGTGTAGTGTAGTAGTGGTTTTTGATCTAGCTGCTTTACAAAAAGCGAGCAAACTATTGACCTTATTAAAAAAAAAAACATATGTGGGCACTATGTACCTACTTTAAAGCTACCATTTACTGGATACGTCTTTCATTGACTGTAATGTGCCCTGGCGGCTGAGAGTATGTCATGCTCACTCAAATGTCTCGCTGGTGGTGGCGCGTGTGTTGGATCATTAAGTTCCCTTCAAAATTGTTGAGCTGAATGGTGCTGATCCATGCGTCATGTTCGTGAACGGGCGCCGTCAGTGGGGACTGGTCATCTCTTAGCTGCCACGGCTTATTTTAATTTTTGAATTGTTTTTGTTTTTATATTTTTATTATGGACGCTTTTAACGTGCACGTCTTTCTACATTGTTCTCACATGTATAATTACAACATGAATGATGTAACCAATATTTTGTAACAATATTCTGATTTAAAAGAGTGTCCGCGAAGTTTCTTGCCCGTTCTTCTCCGTAGGTCCCTACTACGCTTTGGAATGGGCAACTAGCTTCATCTTTCTGACTGACCGACCCCTTGACAATTCAAAAGTACCTGTAATTGGTTTATTTGTTTTTTTTTTTTGAGTTTGAGTTTAAAGAATTATAAATTTCGAAATTATAAGTGTTCCCCGTTTTTGCCATTTGGCCACGGAACCCTAAAATACATGCTTTTCTAAATTAACAACATGATCATGCCTCGAGTTACAAAAGTAATGGGCATCACGCTGTCAAGTTTAAGAAACTTATGTTATTATTAATTACTAATATCAGAATACTCAGAACTAATTTGTATAAAGTGGGCGGCTCGGTTCGGAAATTGGTTGACCTGGTTTGATTTGGGAGATTTATAATCCAATCGGAATTGAATACGCTGTAAGAAAGACAAACAAAACTATGTATGCGGCTTGGCACTGAGACAGAACTACATAATTTTCAACTATCTAACTATCAATTCATCATAAATCATCAAAAGCTTCTGTGCCGGGAGCCCTCCTGGAGGGTTCACTTTAGCGCAAATGTAATGCCGGTGACCCCCCTGTTGGATCCACTATATATGGCGCATTTGTATGGACTCGAATGTGTTCACTGATCCCACCCTAATTGCGAAACACACTTTCAATCAAAATCTGAATTATTTTTGAAGGATATTGCTAATTCATTGCTTCATATGTTCGAAAAATGTGTCTGCTCAACAACGTAAATAACGCAATGAATGTTGTTGCACTGTCAAAATGAAAGCCATTGCTACTGCAAGTGTGTTACGGAATTTTCCTGCAGTACTTAAATCTCAGTAAAATTACGTGAGAGATAGTTGATGTTCATACTTGAAACGTTCATTCGAAACAACTAAGCTGGAATAAACGAATATGTGATATTATGATAAAAGGCAAGACACATACTTCTGATTTGTAAGTCTGACCGCGACCATTGAAATACTAAAGACTACTACTAAGAGAAACACAATTGAAGGTCTTTCGATCCAGCCATTGGGGATTTGTCCGGTCCTAGTACAATTTTATCCTTCTAGCGTAACTGCTGAGTGAGAGATAGAGACAGGCGCGTGGCGACACCGGTACAATAATTTCCGTTAAGTTTTCTTAGAATTTGTTGCACCAGGGTCGCGTCGCGCCTGTCTGCGAGAGCTTTAAAGCAGCCGGAATTTTAATACTAAAGACTAAAGCAAAACATTCTATGTGTGGTTTTTCGATCCTTTTTTTTTTGATTCTTTGTGAACTTTGGTCCTTTGAACGTAACTATATAATGAGTGTGTCTGTAGCGGCCGGCGGGTCGGCAGGAGCGGCGCGCGGGCTCGGTGGAGTCTTTGTCCGACATCAGCGACGAATTGGACCCCGACCACCGGCGGGACCCCGCCAAGGACAAGAGAGTTGCAAGGTAACAACAAACAACACTCCTTCACTAACAACTTTTGAACAAAAACTTCAATGAACCAGTAAAAATATATAATTTCCAGACGCTCTACATCACATTTAATATCCCTTCTTTAAGCAGTTATCAGACGCATAGTTTGTAAATAGCTAGGCAAATGAAGAATCTTATCTATAACTTTCTTTCCTTAAGGAATCATACTGATCAACATACAACCAGCAGTGGTAACGGCCCCGACTTACGAGTTGTAGGCCGTGGGTTCGAACCACGGCAGGCGCTTTACTTTGTGTAAATAATTTCATCACCACTGCTCTCAAAACGGTGCAGGAAAACATCGTGAGGAAACCGGCATGTCCTAGAACCAAAATTTCGAAAACAAGTGACATCTACCAACCCGCACTGGGCCCCGCGTGGTTGAGTAATCTACAGCACGCCCCCTCTCACAGAGAGGAGGCCAGTGGGAACATATGATTATAGGCTGATTATGCTTATGCAACATACAACCTGCAAATTGCAAAAAATGTAAGAAAATTTGAATTTCGCGGGCTTCCTTGGAGATTTGTTTGAATACGCTACTATTGTTCCAGGGACAGGCACGATTCCCTGAACAAGGGCCGTTTCGAGCCGTATGACAAGCGCCGCGGCACTTCACCCTTCCGCAACCGGCAGCCGCCGCGCGCGCCGCCCGCCAAGTCTCAGGAGAAGGTAGATACTCAACTTACTTATACATATACGTTGTATATGAATTTTAGAAAATGTTACTATTCGTCAAATGTATAAGAAATTGATGCCTGACCTCATCGTTGGACACTAGACATCGAGGCGGTCCGTAGTTTGCAACCACTAGGTCGCAAACGGTAATGCTGAGCATGAAATCCTGGGTTCAAGAAAGTTCAAGTAGAGTCAAGTCATTTATATCTTCGTCATTTTAAATTTTTTCCTTTATCAAATCAGGATACATAATACCTTTTGAAGCTACGGCACTCACCCAACTATTGCATAGGAAAATAATATTAATAATTTGATTACAAATATCATAAGACTCTACTACAATTAAAAAGTCAACTAAAAAGGTATAAACCGGTATAGACATCACAGACAGACTAATTAAAAATCCGTTGTCCCGGAGTTTTTATAACGTTTACTTTAATTATTTTGAGCTTAAAATATATATATTTTTGAAATGTCTCATCAAGCCCTTTAATGTTATACCAAACAAGACCAAATTAAAAAAAAAAATAGATTTTTTGTCCTCTAAAGGGCGCCATATTGATTGTTTCGATATATTCATTTAATATGACGTCATATAGCCTATAAACGGCGGACGATCAAGACGCTTCCAACGATACCTTATTTTGTCAAATTGCGATCAGTAGTTTAGAAGTTATGAGGTAACAGATGAACAGACATACATACATACAGATCAAAATCATATATCCTCCTTTTTGCTTCGCCGTGTTCGGGTAAAAATAGCATACACCTTTGACCAATGTCGAATTGACCTAACCTTTTTAATGGCCTGGCCATATTATGACATAAAAAAATATAATTAAAATCCTCGGTTTTGAAATTACGACGCAATTTATATTGTTGAATTGGTAAATATAAAGCAGATTATTTCGTGCAATGAGCAGGCAAAAACAGCCCCCAAGGTGACGAACATATTTTAGATGTGACTGTACAAGAAGATCATGAATATTTTGATGTAATTGGAAAGTCCGGCTGCTATTAAACATTCATTCTTAGTCAAATAAATCCAATAAAATGAGCCTTACCCTGTGTGTACTTAATTAAGTATCTTAACTCACAGCAACAAAGGCCTCATAACTACGTGTACAAAGTAAAGCTAGCTGATGAGAAGCGGTTGGCCTCTGAAGAATCGCTGAAGAAGACGCTCGCCTACCACGAGAAGAACCCGGAGAAGCACCCGCTGTACCCTGAGGAGTGGAAGAAGTTCTGGAACAAGCGGTACAAGGAGATACAAGCGGGTACGTTAGAAGCAATATCTATCTTCTATATAATAAAAATGAATCGCTAAATGTGTTGGTAAGCGCAAAACTCGAGAACGGCTGGACCAATTTCGCTAATTCTTTTTTGTTGTGTTTGTTATTACAAGGAGAAGGTTTTTACGAAAAAAAAAAATTGCGCAGAAAATTGTTAATTTTCAGAAAACTTAACGACTATTTTAACTTCGCCCGTTGGACAGTTAGCGCGCTTGATGAATGTTAATTTAGCAGAATAATAGGTTCGTAGGTATGTAGGTAGGGTAAGTAAGTAGGGAGGTAGGTAGGTAGGATAGGTAGGTATGTAGGTAGGATAGGTAGGGTAAGTAAGTAGGGAGGTAGGTAGGTAGGATAGGTAGGTATGTAGGTAGGATAGGTAGGGTAAGTAAGTAGGGAGGTAGGATAGGTAGGTATGTAGATATGTAGACACGTAGGTAGGTAGGGTAGGTAGGTAGGTAGGGTAAGTAGGTAGGATAAGTACATAGTGCTACCCGAGCGAAGCCGGAGCGGGGCAGCTAGTTTTTTATAAATGTGTTAGGTTTAGCCCAAGAAAATAAGTTAACAAAGTATTTCTCATGCCTAGTAAAAATAAATATAATACCGGTGAAATTCTTCATTTGGATTTTTTTCGCTAGATTCCAATCTAAAATGCTACTTATGACAGATTGAACAAATGCCAGATTACATCATGACCTTAACATGAAAACCTATAAGGCAAGAATTGCGCACCATCCTAACATATTTGCAAAAAAACCTTATGAACCAACCATGCCACAAAGGCTCAAAAGAAAATACCCCCAGGATAGGACAAGTATCGCACAACTCTCACAAATTCCTACCTATTGCTGTATGTCTAAATGTATAGATTACAATTAAAATTAAAAGCAGAAATTATCGTATTATTCTAGTTATGTGGCAATCAAATAAATATTTGCATTTTTGGAAAATAAACTTCTAAATACTTAAGTGTTTAGTTAGTAGAGTCTGTTATTTCCGGCTTCTTGAACAAGTTTTTAGAAGTTTTTCTACAGCGGAAAATATTGGGTTTTACTTCAATAAGTAAACTGTTGCATGGCTAACTTTCACTTTCGATCATATTCTCAGAATTTACCATGAATGTTATTTTAGAGGGCAAAGACCCATCCAAGCACGACTTCAAACCAGAATGGATCGTGTTCTGGACGGCGCGCATGAAAGAGCTACACGAAGAGGAGTTACGTATCCAAGTGAACGAGATCTACCGCCGTATGTGCTTATCTCCACCCGACATGAGCAAGCGGCCGTCAGAACCTCGCCAGTTGGTTGAAAAGCCCCGCGTACCTGAACCGCGGCGGAAATCTCCCGAACTTCGCCGAAAGTCGTCCGAGCCCCGTCGTCGCTCGCCCGACCCGCGCCGCCGGTCGCCCGCCCGCCGCCCTGACCGACCCGACCGCCCCGACCGCCCCGACCGCCCTGACCGCCCTGACCGACCCGATCGGCCCGACCGTTTCGACCGCCCTGACCATCGAGCTCGGGAGCCTTTACAGAGACGGCGCTCGCCTCCGGACTTCAGACGGGATCGTAGGTGAGATAAAATGTTTCATGAATCATTTTGGTGTATTTGCTTCTTGTACGTTATAGTGGTTCAAATCATATGTAATTATGTATAGTAATGTAGGTTTACATAACCTACATTACTACACATAATTGGTAAAAATACAAATAAGATACAAATTTCAAAAAAATATTATATTGTCCGTATCACTCGTGGGATCAACACATGTTAAAATAAATCGGACTGTTTGAGCTACAATTATTAAAAAAAACAATCATTTATATTTCGCTATAATTTTTTCCTGACAGTTTATTTTAATGGGTGTCTTTGTAAAAGTTACTTTTTATTGAATAGAGTATTCAGTATAATAGGACTAGTTCGTGGTAGACATTTGGACCAAGCTGCATACATTTTAGCCCAATGTCCTTTGCACCACGCCTCCTCCTGTCTTAGAGATCTCGCACGAGACGGCCACGTCCACGACCGCCACCAGGTAAACTATAGAAACCGATACGAATCGTGCACTTGGTCGCAACGGCCAATTAGCCGCACACCATACAATACCACTAGAGGGCCACGACTGGGCGCAGTCGTGGCCGCCCAGTGCGTCCCTAAGCACGGCCCCGCCCGCAGGTCGCCGCCCCCGCGCCGCTCGCCCGGCCGGCGCCGCTCTCCGCCGCCGCCGCCGCCGCACCACAAACGTACGCGCTCCAGGAGTCCACTGCACAGGTAACTATTATCCACACCTGACTGACACTTCATGAAAGTTCAGACCCCGACCGTAAATATGGCAAATGGAGATTTAGGAAAAGATCGACTATGTATTATCTGTTCCAAAACTATGTATTGTAAGTGTAAACAAATGTGCAGGTTAAATTCAGACGCAATCACTTACTAAGGGAATGAGTCACACATGCAACTGTATTTAGAACGTTTCAAATTTAAGTGTCACCACTTTTACCAAAAATTATTGTTTGAATTTATTAAATTGTAATTGAAAAATCATCCCCGAAAATTTTGTTTCTAAAATAAACCTCAAATGTCAAATCTCGAATTTCGGGTTGAAATAATCAAATCAAAGCAGTCAATTTGTATGTAGCGCAACAAATTCACATCCACATTTGTTTGTTTACATTTACAGCAATTTTTTTTGGACAGCGTCCGTCTCTGTAACTCGTACTTGTGTGGCAGTCTCTTTGTAAGGCTCCATACGCCATATTTACGCTCTATAGCTCTTCGGGCCACTTTTAACGCGTTTCGTCATGGTAGCCCGCGAAATTCAATTTTTTTTTTGCAATTTTCAGGTATATAATTTGCAGGTATACAAATATTTATTTATAGAATTATAATCATAAAAGTCTTCTAAATTTATATTTCCCCCTATTGAATAACTACTTCAGGAAAAATTACATTCAAATCATGGTGGTTACAGCAGCATTCAGGCACGATTGGGCGATTGCCTTATGTTTCCATCATGGCGTGAACTACTTTCGTATAGATTGAAGTGCATATGTATGGCGTAGTGGAAATTTGGGTTTAAATATATTTACATTAAGTATACCCCTAAGTCATTTAGTAGCTAGTTCACTTTAAAATATACCCTATTTCTATTCACATAAAGTCTGTCGTCCACAAGCAAAATGGCACGGATGCCCGTAAAAATACGCCAAGGCCACAATTATAATAGGTATGTTTATCAGCAAGTTATTTATCGAATAGGGAAGGACATCAA
The DNA here is from genome assembly GCA_947364205.1 of Agrochola lota. NCBI lineage: Eukaryota > Metazoa > Arthropoda > Insecta > Lepidoptera > Noctuidae > Agrochola > Agrochola lota. Next base: position 15,961,833 of record OX376221.1, on the reverse strand, counting down.
TCATAATATCCTATCGTCACAGTATAATAAAGTAACAGTATTATGTCTCGGCAGTTATCTTGAAATAATTACCTACTCGGCCGCTCGGTAGATAAACCTTCCGCGTCCTTGCGTAACTGCGGTGCACTCAAGACTTTTGCGTACTGGTATACTCGTACACTAAGTTTTCGAAGCGCGTCGTTTCGGTAGTATTGTATGAAGACATAATACTGTTACTTATTTATATTGTGCTATCGTATAGAAGGAACACGTGCGATTACCCCCAGGTTGGTATGTGAATTTGGAAATACCAAAAATCTGGTTTGGAGCATTACATTTATAGCAGCAGTTTAATTGTTGGGTATAAACAATTTGACGCGTGAATGATTTCCTTTCTCCTTTTTAAAATGTTGTTGTGTTACTGAATCTTTGAAACGTGTAGGTAATTTCTTGTAAAACTTGTATAAATGAGGCAGTTTAAGTACCAGCACTAAGCGTTCGTCCGACAGTCTGCCGACCAACTTGCTGGCTGTGTAGTCATTTTACCACTGTATGAGCATTCTTATTGATTTTATATAGTCTGTTTCAAAAGTATCTGGAGAAAAGTAAACAAATGGTTCAGAAAACGTACTACGTAATTCAGTTCTTTGATATGATTATTTGAATACTCCCGTAATTCTAATTTTAAATCCCCATGAAATATATTTTTCATAAAAAAATTGAGGTTAGTTTTATAATCTCAATTTTCGTCGATGATTTTTCAATTACAATTTAATAATATTATTCATTAACAAAATTGTTGGAAAAGTGATGAGATATAACGATGAAACCTTCTAAATACAGATGAATGTGTCACTAATTCCCTGTAGTGTGCGATTCCACATAAGTATTTAACCTGAACAGGGTTTGTTTACACTTTCATCTGATACTTTTGGAACAGACTATAGCCTATACGAGAGATGCAGCTTTAACGTGGTACTTACACAGACGCAGTCCTGCGCGCACGCACATCGCCCTGGAGTCGATGCGGCGCAGCAGTCGCAGCCCGCTGTCGCTGCGCGAGCAGCAACGCAACCGCAGCCCCGACCACGCGCCCAGGCAACTGGCGCCCTCCATGCAGACCGTGCTTATCTCCGACGACGAGCTCAAGCCGTGAGTTATTATTATTTATAGACAGATTATACTTGAATTCAGAATCTTAGATTCTTGTTTACTAACATTAATATGTGTTAAGTTTGGGAACCACGAACTCAAATTCTATTGCAACAAAATTTTATGAAAGGCCTTTTTTATTCCAAATGGTCACCCTAATAATCAACTAAGTCCATATAACGCTAAAATAATGTTGAGTAAGTGGCAGTGCATGTAAATAACACACAAATTAAATTACTTAATATACTTATACGTGATCAATGGCCAAATGCCGTAACGTGGCATCACGAAATTAAATGTACCAATGAGCACGCTATTTAACATTGTGTGACATAGCGTATTAGAAATCTGTTTCTACCCTCATATGTATTTTAATAACATAACATTCAGTACTGAGTATCACATTTTATAATACAGTTTCCTCAACTACAGTGACGACGGCCTCTCGCCATGGAACTCGGACAACGACATCGAGTCCGTGGGTTCCGGGCCGGAAACCCGCACGGATCGGTCGCGCGCCGGCAGCATGGTGTCGCGCGGCTCTAAGATCCGGCGGCGGCGGTCCGTTTCCGGCGGACACGGCGTCGGACAGGTGGTGGACGGCGCGGCCGACGATGTGGTCGCGACGCTGAGACAGCTCGTCGCGTTAGAAGATTATCTTGGAAGCTTGGGACCGAAAATCGTTGATCTGCTAGCTGATGCGTTGAAGATGGAGAAGGTATGACTTGTTTTTAAAATGTCAAGTACTTAGTAGCTATTTAAGTTAACTTGGCTTTCTTATATGCACGTGTTTCTGTGACAAAATAGTTTTTTATCTTTTCTGGTGGTTATTTGACTTGGTTTTCATTCAATTATTTGGGAGATAGTTAAATAAGAGGGGTGTTCAATAAATAGTTAGAATGCGATACATTCTCCTTGGAAAGAAAAAACAAAAATACTGGCAGGCATAGCCCAGACATTAGTTAAGATGATAATAAAAAAAGCTCTTTTGTTTTTTAAAACTAGAAGTCTATTGTTTGCGTCGTTTCGGAACGTGTTTTTAAAAATGGATAGAATTGAAGTTCGCGCGGTAATAAAATATCTCTGCTTGAAAATTTTTACTACGGAGCAGGTAAATCAAGACTTAAGAGCAACATTAGGGGTTCATGCTCCTCCATATTCTACGGTTGCGCGTTGTTGTGCTGAGTTCAAGCGAGGAAGAACTTCCACTAACGACGACCCACGAACGGGACGCCCCATATCGGCAGTGACTGAACAAATGATTAAAAAAGTTGAAAATATTGTCTTGGCGGATCGTCGTGTTACTGTTCGTTTTATAGCTGAAGAAGTAAAAATTTCGATAGGAAGTGTCCATAATATTATAAACGACCATTTGGGTATGAAAAAAGTGTCAGCGCCCTGGGTGCCCAGAATGCTTTCTGACGCGCAGAAACAAACTCGACTGAGAATTTCACAAAGCTGTTTGGATTTGTTACAACAAGATCCTGACCGATTTTTGGCTCGATTCATAACTATGGACGAAACATGGCTTCACCATTACGACCCGGAAACGAAACAACAGTTCATGACTTGAAAGCGACCGTCATCTCCAACTCCAAAGAAATTTAAGGCGATTCCTTCCGCCGGAAAGATCATGGGCTCTCTTTTCTGGGACAGCCAAGGGGTGGTAATGATCGAATATCTTAATCATGGAGCCACTATTACGGGGACCATGTACGCAGGACAAGTAACAAAGTTGCGTGAGGAAATACGCAAGAAACGGCGTGGCAAACTCGCTAAAGTTGTTTTGTTTCACCAAGATAACGCCCCAGCGCACAAGTCCAGAGTTGAGATGGCTGCCATTCAAGAAGCTGGCTTCGAATTGATGGAACATCCTCCATATTCACCGGACCTTGCTCCTAGTGATTTTTACCTATTTCCGCGCTTAAAGGAACATCTCAGGGGCCAGAAATTCGAAGATGATGACGGAGTAGTCGCCGCCGTAAATGATTTTTTAAGGGATCAGGAAGAAGATTTTTTTAGAAAGGGAATTTTAGGATTAGAGAAAAGACATACAAAGTGTATAAACCTGAAAGGTGACCACGTCGAAAAATAAAATAACATATAATAAAAGATAATTGCGTCTTACTCATTCTCACTAATTATTGAACACTCCTCGTATATGATCTAACTGGTGGATATTGCTATCGGGATACTGTGAGACAGGCCAATAGTTTTTTATAAATCTTATTGCATAATAAATATCTGCAAAATGTATCTTAACTAATTCATGCTAGCATGTTCCACTTTTTTTATTATATCCCAATCGTTGTAATAGTATCAAAATTTAGGTCACGTTATAAAGTGTGCAGGTTCCCCGTCTGACTTGTATGGAAACACCTCCTCGTGCCCCATAAATTCGTCAAATGACACCATATTCTTATACATTTTCGTGCAGGCTTAAGTTGTGTGCCATTATTTATTATATTGACCCGCTCCTGCTTTGCAAGATTTTAATGGCTTAAAAAAACATGGAGATTTCTTAATTATGTGTAAGCTTAATATAAATGTATTAAACACATAAACCTTCCGATATAAATTCTTTAAATGATGGTGAAAATCGCATCAAAACCCGTCGTGTTTTAGAAGAACAACGCGGTCACACAGACATACGCGAAAAGCGACTTTAATTTTTAATATGTATAGATAATTATGTCTTAAAAATGAAACTTTATGTTTTTGTGCTTATCAGGATAAAGCGAACTCATCTGAAGAGCTCCTAGTGCGGGAGAGCGCAGTAGTACTTATCGAGACAGCGAAGGAGAAGCTGAAGGGCGCCGTGCAGGCCGGACTGGTCGGGCCCGGCGCCGCGCAGGCGCTGCGCGCGGCCGTGGTGCGCGCCGCCGCCACGCTGCACGAGGCCGACAAGCGCAGCCGGCTCCAGCTGAAGGTAGGGCTGTACTGACTACCTTGTCACGGTATCGCGACCTCCTGAAGGGCGCCGCGCGGCCGTGGTGCGCGCCGCCGCCACGCTGCACGAGGCCGACAAGCGCAGCCGGCTCCAGCTGAAGGTAGGGCTGTACTGACTACCTTGTCACGGTATCGCGACCTCCTGAAGGGCGCCGCGCGGCCGTGGTGCGCGCCGCCGCCACGCTGCACGAGGCCGACAAGCGCAGCCGGCTCCAGCTGAAGGTAGGGCTGTACTGACTACCTTGTCACGGTATCGCGACCTCCTGAAGGGCGCCGCGCGGCCGTGGTGCGCGCCGCCGCCACGCTGCACGAGGCCGACAAGCGCAGCCGGCTCCAGCTGAAGGTAGGGCTGTACTGACTACCTTGTCACGGTATCGCGACCTCCTGAAGGGCGCCGCGCGGCCGTGGTGCGCGCCGCCGCCACGCTGCACGAGGCCGACAAGCGCAGCCGGCTCCAGCTGAAGGTAGGGCTGTACTGACTACCTTGTCACGGTATCGCGACCTCCTGAAGGGCGCCGCGCGGCCGTGGTGCGCGCCGCCGCCACGCTGCACGAGGCCGACAAGCGCAGCCGGCTCCAGCTGAAGGTAGGGCTGTACTGACTACCTTGTCACGGTATCGCGACCTCCTGAAGGGCGCCGCGCGGCCGTGGTGCGCGCCGCCGCCACGCTGCACGAGGCCGACAAGCGCAGCCGGCTCCAGCTGAAGGTAGGGCTGTACTGACTACCTTGTCACGGTATCGCGACCTCCTGAAGGGCGCCGCGCGGCCGTGGTGCGCGCCGCCGCCACGCTGCACGAGGCCGACAAGCGCAGCCGGCTCCAGCTGAAGGTAGGGCTGTACTGACTACCTTGTCACGTTATCGCGACCTCCTGAAGGGCGCCGCGCCGTGATAAAGATATACTACATCATTTTAATGGTGCAAAATACCCATAGACAGTCGCCTCTCGACAATCGAGAAACTCTCCTCGTTAAAAAGAGGCTTGATTCTTAACCCTAACCTAACAATAATTCTACTTTTAATCATTCGGATTTTGTTTTAGACAAAATTAATTTCTCATTTCTAATACATCATTTAGGTATATATTTTCCTACATGTAAAGTAGTAACAGTACAAAATATTAAACAACTTTCAACCTTCCAGCAAACTACAGGCCCTAGCAAAACGACAGCTATACCAGTAGCAGTGGCAGGCGTGGGTGAAGTGGACCGCGCACAGATTGCTCAACAAATGGCAGAAGCATTAATAGCTCAGGGCAAGACGGACGTGTCTTCTGAAGACTTAGCAGTACTGGTAGACGCTGTCGTGGGCATGGCAGAGGCAAAGAAACGAGCGGCCGAGCAGACAAAAATGGTGGTCGAACCACCGCCCGTAGAAAAACTGGTGATGAGACTACCACCTCCGAAACAAAGTGGTACCGCGTCTGCGCTGCAAATGCTGCAGTCGGCCTACGATGAGAATGATAAGAAGTAAGTTGTTAGAATTATTGACTTCGTTACAAGGCACCAATTTAATCCTTGTTCAATGAATTAATAATTATTTTCTCGCTTTATATTTCGGCTTACTTGTATTTAATTTCAAATTGCCCTTTGACTGGATACTGTAAATTAAATTGAATTTGTGGTTCATGAATAACACCCAAATAACCGTTTTGTCCAACCAGGATGGAGCAAAGCAACGCTCCTGACGCCATGGACGGCCTCTCAGATTCAGACCTCGAAACCTTACTAAAGAACTTCAACGAGTTATCAGCTGAAGAACAGCACAGCCTTATAGCGTATTTGAAGAAGTTGGAAGCTAAAGAGCCTGAGAGAGTCGAGAGGCTGCGACAGTATGTCAGTGAGGCGGCCTGCACTGCGCCCAAGGAACCGACGCCTGAAAACACGGAGCCCGAAGAAGAAGAACTTGTGAAGACCGTGGTCGTTGAGAGTGACGACGATGACTATACAGTTGAAGAGGTGACAAAGTTGATCTGTTAATGCAAATATAGTTTTAAACCTTTAGACCACACGGATTTTTTATAAATGAGTTTTTTTTAATTTAATTCGAAATTCTTCGTTGCTCAAACTTGAAACGTCAATAGTTTTTATTTAAAAATAACAAAAATCGGCAACATTTTATTTGATTTTCATTTAGAATCGAATTTGACGCAGATGATTGCTAGAAAATTAAATAAGAGCCTACAATAAACACTAGAGGAACTACAAACAAATTAAAAATAAATACCGTAATCCCGAATATACAAGGCGTTAAAAAAAAAAAAGAAGAGTTATAGAGCAGTTCTAATTCTAGGAAAACATCTTTGGCAACATGCACAATTTCTTAAAAAAATATATAACTAGATACATTCGTAAATTTTAACTGCCTAGGCTTTTTTTCACGGAATTCTACATTAAATATACGAAAAGTGAAATTAATTACTTATAAGCAAACATTTTAGATTCTACAATGTTTTTAATTATGTATATAATTATAATTAAACAATATAATAATATAATTATTTAAAAAAGTTGCCGATTTTATTATTTTTAAATGAAATTGTTTACGTTAGAAGTTTGAGCAACGACAAATTTCGAATAAAATTTGAAAAAATTATGTTTTTAAATAATTTTTTCAAATTTTATCCGTGTGGTCTGGGTCTTGTTATTGGGCCTAAACACGTAGCAGACGGCCCCATGGATCCGCCATTTTCGTATGTTGAACTGTCTGCCTAACACTCTGTATGTGATAGATGACATAACCTTTGAATATATAGTCTAATTTAAATTTAAAATGAGGGGCTCGTGGCTAAGTAATAACAGCCGCACGGGGCGATCGATCAGGTTAAGGTACGCTTGCCGCGGTCGGTCCATGGATGGGAGACCATCTTTACATACCGAGACCCCTCCGTGCCTCGGAAAGCACGATAAGCCGTCGGTCCCGGCTGTGATTCGTAGATCTTTGACAGTCATTACGGGTCGTCAGAAGCCCAAAATTCTGACAGTCAGTCGTACCAAGGGGTATCGTGTGACCCAGTGACTGGGTTGTGGAGGTCAGATAGGCAGTCGCTCCATGAAACCAACTTAGTTGTGACAAGGCTAGACAGATAATGACTCTAATTTAAACTAACATCTCCACCGCATTTGCGCACACATGCAGTGTGTTTATAATTATACGCTATAACGCTGAAGTTCGTCACTATCAGTGATAGAAGTATATAATAATATTTCCCTATCGCCAGGTGTTCCAATCAGCAACGCTGAAAGTAAAAGAAGATCAAATACGTCAAGAAATGGAAATTGTAAAGAAATCTTTGCAAGAGACGAAAGCAGAGACGATAGTAGAGTCGGCGAAACTTGAGAATTCTCTCGCGGATATTACAAAGAGTTTGGCTACTAGCTCTGCGACTGACCTGTTCGCGCTGGTGCAAGCGAGCATCAAGTCTACGCCCGCCGCCACGCCGGCGCCACTGTCGCGCTCCCCTAGCGTCGTGGTCAGTAACACGCAGCCGAGGTCCTTCGGAGACCGGCCCGAGCCAACGGTCGCCCAAGAACTGTTGAAGCCACTACAAAGTGCACCAGTTAAACCCGCGCCGCTGATAAATTCAATCAATAATCAAGCTCAAGGGTCGGGATCAGGACCGACTCCGTTCCAAAGTCTGCAAGGTTTATTACGAACTCCGGTACGCTTTCAGCCGCCACAGCAACAAGAACAGCAACAGCAGCACCAGCAGCGTCCGCAACAACAGCAGCATCATCAGCAGCAACAGCAAAACTATCAATCTCCATTACAGAATCAGCAGACTTATCAATCGTCTCAACAGAATCAGCAGAATTATCAAACTCCACCGCAGCAACAGCAGAATTATCAACCACCTCAGCAGAACCAACAGCAAAGTTATCAACCACCTCAGCAGAACCAACAACAGCCACTTTATAATCAGGGGCAACAGCAGAACTATCAGCCCCAGCAACATCAGCCTCAGCAACATCAGCCCCAGCAACATCAGCCCCAGCAACATCAGCCTCAGCAACATCAGCAACATAATCAAGGACCGCAGCACAACCAAATGCTACCACCACACCAGCAACGTAACCAGCCGCCACAACATCAGCAGCAGTACCAACCTCCGCAGCAGTACCAACCTCCGCAGCATCAACAACAATATCAACCGCCGCAGCATCAGCAACAACAACAACATTTTAACGATAACAGAAACAAGCCCAATGATCATTTCAACCAAGGACAGTGGAATCCACGTCCAATAGAAAACCGAGGTCCACTCATGAGGGGACCCGCCCCTGATAACTTCGGACCTAATGCTCCATACAACCAGGGTCCTAGAAATAACTTCATGAACGGCAGGGGCCAAGATAACTATGATACGCGGCCTCAGATGAACCAACAGTTCGGTAGCAATAACTACGATAGTAATCAAAACAATTTCAGGGGTCGCGGGGGCGGCCGGGGCAACTTCGGCGGGCCCAACAGGGGTCGTGGCCGAGGGTACTTCTAAATTTTGTTCAGTAGCCGGTCGTTAACATGGCAAATCTAGTTTTATTAAAAAGAGACTATCACACAGAATGTATGAGTTACAGAAAAAATGATCTTCAAAGCGGATTTTCTATTGTATGTTTTATTTACTTGTGATGATGATGAAGTATCATTTTATTAACATTACCATTGCTCATGCAATTAGATTTTATTAGATAGATTTATGTATTTTCACGTATTTGTGAGTTGGTATAAGAACCTCAATGTATTTTAACTGTATGCGATAAGATTTTGTGTCAATAAATACCGTTATTGGACTTGTTTGTTTATTTCTTATATTTTTCCTAGTACAGTAGACTACAACAATTGATTGTAAGACATAAGCCGGTGTAGATTTAACTCAACAAGAAATTTGACATACACAAATGATCAGAACTCAAACATCACACTGGGAAGGATCGGCACTAGGCAGCGCTGTATTAGAACACCCAACTTTCGGCGTTGTAGTTTCATGTAGTAGGGGACGAGCGGCGAACCTATTCCCATTACCCTGAGTGTCCCAAGTCCAAATTCCGTAGCGAATTAAATCGTGTGCGTAATCGCAGCGGAAAAATGTCGAATTTCTTCATTTCAGTTTAGCAGATGTTTAGTGTATGACGCAGTGTAATTGGGTGTGGTAAGTACAAATTTGTGCATCCAACCATTGGGGAGCTATTCAACAAAAAACTGTTTCCGATGGAACTACGTCATCCCAGTGGAACTATTTTTCCTACATTAGACGTACAAGATGTCAAGGGCGTCGCCAAGGGGGGGGGGGGGGGGGGCTGCCCCCCTAGATTAAAAAAATAATTACTATGTCCACAATTCACCAATATCACCACATTAATCAGAAAGTTTTTTGGTGAGTTATACTGTATTAAGTTTTCGTATTTTCCATACAATCACGTCAATTGTTTCAAAAATCGAATGCCCATCAGCATCGATTTTGGCCCCATTGTGCGCCGTAGCTAGAAGGTAATAGCTCCTACACACTATGCCGGCTGCATGGCCGCTGGCACTGCCGCCGGCCCTGCCGCACAAAGGATGGCAAAGGAAATGAAGGCGCAAAAGCCGGGGGTACGTGCCGCGCGGCAAAAGCCATGCCGACGGCATTGTGTGTAGGATTCGCACTACAAGTGTAAAACTTCATGTGCTCTTGACTCTGGACAGTCAACTTGCCCCCCCCCCTCCTGGGCCATTGGCTGGCGAAGCCCTTGATTAGATGAAATTTGTGTGTCATAAAACTACTAAGTTATTCAAGTTTCCGCTGCGTTGGTTGACGTTTGGCTATTTGATGAAAATCATATAAGACGGTTTAGTGCAGAGTTGTAATTTTTTACGCACGTTGCTTTGAATTTGTCTGTAATATTTATAAAAACAGATTTTGACAAAAGACGTAGCGTTCAGAAGATATACACGTAAAAGTAAAATAGTTTCGTACAGGTACACAATAGTTTTTGCACGAAAAAACGCTTTTTCGTCAATAACTTATCTAATTGTAAAAAAGGTTGAAATAATAATTGAAGCATTAAGTCTGTGTTAGTATAAAAGTACAGTTTTCGTGGTGCTAAACTATTCGTGTCAGTCACAGCACCTGTTAATAGTTGCATCACTTTTGCGCTCTCTTAAATGTGGTTTATTTCGCCTTTGATTTATAAGAGAATTAGAAGATATTGTATAATCATAAAATAAAATTTTCATTTTATTTCAAGGATAGCTCAAGACTGTGTGATTTTTAAATTTCTTGATATGGTTTGCTAAATAATAGGATAAAATACATTACTGACAGTTTAAAAAAATATATGTTTTTTTCAACATTATTTTTTTTGCTGTATTTTGTATAGAAGATGAAAAAAGTGGTTCAGCCACATGCAAGTAGACTATTAACAAGGTTGATGATATTTTTAAATGATCAAAATCAAAAGTAGTTTCTTGTAAAAAAGTGATCAAACGTCAATCTCGCGTCATTTTTCGGAAAACTTGTTGCGAATATTTGTAATTTTCCATGAATACTTATTTGAAAAATCGCTTTCAGCCACATGCAAAACAAAGAACTCGACTTTTCAAATCACAAATAGCTTTGATTAAGTTCTTTTTCCCTTGCTCACAACTAATGAACAAAATCAGTCGAATTTGTGCACGGCCTCTTAACAGGTAACTCTTCTGTTCTGTTCCTGTAGGTATCTACGTAAGAATAACAACAAATAGGATGTAATACAATAATATTTTATTATTATTTACAGCTTAAAATACTTAACATGATTCTAATTCTAAAAAAATACTATATGAAAGCTAATAGACGCCCATCTCCAATAGTGCATCTATTTGCTCAGTCTCAGGTAAAATATCGATTTCGATTGGTTCAGACTTCACTTTGTTGCCTGCTTTCGAGTCTATGGTAAAGAATCTGAAGAGTTTTGATAAGTTTATGACCGAGTACGCGGACTGTGCCAGCCAGTCTTCTACTACCATTTCCTTTAGTTGTTGGAAAGCATTCGTGACTTGAGGCAACATGCGAGTTTCTGTAACAAAGCAAGAATGTATTAGAACGTTTACATTATTTTACGTATGGTAAAATGCACGTGTTTGAATATTACATAATTCATACTTACTGGAATTAGTATTCTTGCTCAGATCAAACAAAAATAAGAAAAAGTTAATTTGCAAGTACAAGTCCTTTTCAGTGTACTCTCTGAACATGACGCCTTTCTCACATAATCTGCACAGTGGGTATCCGCCGGCGAAGGTCTGCGGAAGACGCGCCGTACGGTGCCCGCATGCGGGGTCCTCACACGACAACCAGCCCGCGTAGTACTGAGAGTGGTACTGACGGACTTGGAGGCTCAACTGGTTCTGAATACTCGCCAGGTAATCTACTGGCCTCAAAGTACACTTATCATTTTGACATTTATCTAAAAATGTTACACTCTCTTTATCCAATTTTACAACTGTTTCTCTGATATTGTTCTCAGTTTTGCAGTGTTCGTTGACGCAGACAAACACGAAGTCTTTACATTGTCTGTATTTTTCTTGTTCATTTTCTACTTCATAGGTTTCTGTGTTGGAGTTATCTCTTCTAACTATTTGTCGATACCCAGAGGGGTCGAGGCCGAGACAATCTGCAACTCGAGCCGGATCCATGCCTTCGATGGGCTCACATATTCTGGATATTACAGGGTGCAACTGATGCGCTAAATAATAATTGAAGTCAACTTTAAGATGTTCTAAATTCTTTAGTTCTTCAATATGATATGCTCTTTGTGTCGCTGAGTTAGCGGTGCCGTCTTCACAGATAATATAAGGTACTACATCTCCTTTCTTAAACCTCCTGCTGTTTTTAATGTTCAGTCTTAGAGCGACCTGTACGTGGGGCTGCGTGTGTTTGTCGGCGTACTCGTTAGGGTTCTTGGTCAGCTGTTTCGTAATTGTTAACATTGAGAGAGGCATTTTGCCGTTCATCAAGTCGTCCTTGAGTTTGTTAAGATGCGTTTGAATGCTCTCGAGCCTCTCGTCTGCAGATTGTTCTGATAAAATCTGGCTCAATATGAATTTTCCGGCTTCTGCGGCCAGCTGTGACCAATCACGACGAACAATGTCCAAACCTTTATGCTCGTGTGTAAAGACAAACTCGCCACTTTTGTTCTTGGTCACTATCACAGCTGCATACTTCTTTTTCTTCAGTAATAGCAAATATCTGAATACCCCATCTATATCAAGCTCTATTTGTTTATATTTCTTGTTAATCTCTTTCTTCAGATCCACACCAATCTTAAAAACGTTGTCATATTCTAAACAATTAGTGTTGATCATCAAACTGTCGGTGTCTCCGTAGACTACGTCGTAGTTAGCTTTTTGGACGATATCTTTTGTGTCCATGAGGATTTCTCTGCCTTTCATGGTGACTAGGGCTGCGAGGGGTTTTGCATAAAACCTGGAGTGTGTGAAACCGAGGCAACCATACATGGAGTTAGCTGTGAGTTTCAGAGCCATCTGTCTGATGTTGTACTGCATGTACTGCTCTTGCGACAAGTCGGGAGTTTTCATTAACTTTTTGACCTCTCGCCTACTCTCCACTAGTTTACGGATCTGTGTCGGTAGTACACCCAGATCTGTGTTACTCTTTGGCAAGATAAGGTTGGCGACGTCCTCGTCAGACGATCCAGCCGCTTTCCGTTTAATAGTTGTAAAGCAAATATTGTACTCCTGAATAATGCTAGGATACAAAGAATTGAAGTCCATAAGGAGAATTAGTTTATCATAGAATCCTTTCTTGGGATCTAAAACGAGACCTCCAGAATATGCCGCTTTCTTTTTCCCTTGTTTTTTGGATACATTGGTGGTACCTTCCTCTTGCTCGTCATTATCAACGTCTGCTACGACTCTTTTGCCATAAACCTTATCAGGTACGATATAGTTCTTCTCAGTGAAGGCGTGAAGTAATAGAAACTCGTTTCTTTCCGACCTGCCGCCAAGCAAAGTTCTAGACATGATATTTCCGGCGATTTGTGTAATTTGCAACGCTAACGGTATGACGTTCAATTCGCACATCATTTTGAGTATGTAGGACGCATCTTGCATATTTAGCGACACAAGTTGGAACAAGTCATTACTTTTCTCATAATATCTGGGCAGGTCTTCAAGCGCCACTTCAGCGCGTTCGCCTTCTTTCATTTTCAGTACATTTACACAGAGAGTGTCAAGGTCGAAGCTTCTGGACCGTATTACTTCCATAGCAGATATTTTGATATCACAGACCAAACGACCGAGGAACGCGTCCTTAGCCGCGTACTTCCTTTGAGGAACGTTAGATCTTCTGAGCCGTCCTAATCGAGACCAGTTTGGTATGTGAAGATCGAGAATGTTTCCAATCAGTAGATCTTGTTGGAATCCCTGTAGGTCATGGCCTACCACGAGATCTGGGTCCATCTTCCAGAACTGTACCATGAAATAGTTGAGTAGTTCTCGCTCTGTTTCGCATTTCGTTAGTTTTGTTGCTTTGTACTGAGGTAGGCACTGTTTTAGGTCCAGTGGCCAGATTTCATTGCACTTTGTCATTACTGAAAAACATAAATTCATTCCAGAATTAGATGCTAACAAATCTTTATTATATTGTATCTTTATTTTAATAAGTTTATGCATTAAATTGTGGAATCATTATCGCTTACCACAGAAATGTTGCTGGAATGGCGGGTTCGGCGGAGGCTTGTGTAAGTGAAAGTTAGTGTGTGAAAGACAACTGATCATCAATATCTTTGTCTTCTTTGTTTTGGGGTCCATTGTAGTTCTCATGTTTATCTGAAACATTTGTAATATTAAAACGATGACAGGAAGCTTACTTTGTTTGTATTAAAAAAACAGATTAAACTGGCTATAACATCAAAATTTCAAATGGTCTATTATTTGACCAATTATGGTAAAATTCAGAATTTACAAACACCAGAGGGATATATTGCTATTACAGAGAGCACAAGTACTCTGTCACTGTGCAAAATAAGATGCCAAACATTAAAATAATAAGAAATGACAGTCTACTCACAGTAGCCACAACAATAGGTGGCGGTTCCAAATCCGCGCCATCCCTGACAACAGTAACATGCTCCATCTTATCACAAGCGGCCTCCAGCTTGCACCACGACACTTTAGCTTGCACCTGCTCTGGCTGCTTCACCTCCAGCCAACAGGGACCCTTGATCTTACGCTCCAGCAGGAAGGATTCTAGAGATGAGGTGGTTGCGCCGAAGATGTGCGAGAACGTCAGGTACTTCTTGTCTTTAGGAGGTGGTGGAAATGTGGCCTGTCCGGAAAAGATTGAAAATTAATCGAAAGGCTGTGCTTCAAGTTATGCCGTCAACTTGCGCTTACTCATTGCCCTGCGCCCACGAAAGATGAAGCAATCGCATGTGAAAGTGATATTACGGGCTAGGTCCCTGTCCAAATATGGCGTTTCCCGTGCGTAGCCGATGCAATAGACAAATTGAATACTCTTTCTAATCAGTCCACCCGCACGTTGTTACTCGCGCCCCGTATATGCGCGTTTAAAACGCCGCCGCGCACCGCTATAATCAGCGTTACTAATTCTATTAGGTAAGACTTCTTTTCTACACTTACAGAATATCTAACTTCTAGGTAGTCTGACTGTGCAGGTATGTCTGGCAGGTTGAAGCAGTAGTTCTTTGTGACCTTCCGCGACTTGAACTCTTTTAGTCCCAGATCACTGGCGACCGCACTATTGAACTCTGCGTACATGTCCATCATCGTCACTTCTTGATCCGTCGCCTCTAATGTCACTGGGTCTAATTTCTACAACAAAATAATATTGTTAGTTATATGATAATATTTTAATGTAGCTTGAAGTGTATGGTAAAGATGCCTAGCTGATGAGTATTTCAGCAGTATACCTTACCATTTATATCCTAATAAAACATTGCAGACATGGAAAAAAATTAAATATTTTGGAAGAAATACAATATATAATGCTAAAAAGATAACCAGCCTTTCAATCTATCTTATGGAGCTTTATAATAATGCAGCAGTTATTGTTTTAATACACAACAAAGAACTTGAACGAGAGAAGAACATGTTAAGAAAGTAGTAAAATACTTACATACTCCCTAGGCAACAGAAACATCTGCCTATTAACATTCTTGACAACCAGACAGCAGGACACACAGCCATCCTTCTTATTAGATGGGTTGACATACACTTTCCCAAACAAATACACTACTCCCGGCTTCACAAACCTGTCCTCCCAAGCATCCAGCCAGTAGAACTTTAATACTTTTTCCCCATTCTCATTTGTATGAAGAGGCAACTGGCCATCTAGCTGCACTGAAGTTGCAATCTGGTTCTCACCCATTTGATCAGACCAGGTACTTGTTAAAGGTTTCAATTGTTTTGGAGATTCCTTTTTAGCTGGGAATATGTCAAAATCTTCATTCAAAAACTCCTCAGCAACATCTCCAATAGTTTCTGCAGTGCTAGGAATAATTTCTTTTTTAACTTGCTCAGGTTTAGGTGTGGTGTCATTGCTGAAGTCATCGTCAAAGTCCAGGTCTTGTGTCTGGAACTCTTCAATGTTCTGTGTGGCTGAGTCTTCTAATTCTTGCTTTATTTCTCTGTCTATCTTCCATGCCGGTTTCTTTGCGACTAGTTTTTCTGTGACAGGTTTGGATGTTTCGTTGTTTTGAATCTGTAATTTTTGAAGATTTGGTTAAAAGTAGATCTGGTCAGATTAGATCAAGGGATCTAACATAAAGAAAGGGTAAAACAATAATTGTTGAACTTACTCTTACTGTCTTTTCAACAGGTTTATCAGGAGATACCAGGTTTTCTTTCTGCAAAAAAAGGTTAATTGAGTAAGTTGAGTTGAAAGCAATTGAACAATATTTAATAAAACAGTGCTGCACAGCATAGGGTTGCTCATTTACTAAACAGCCAGACTAGAGAAAATCAAGTTTGTATATCCCAAACTTACATTTTGTTTTTTAACAGTTGGTTGTTCTTTATTACTCAAGCTCGTAGTAGTGGTAGGTCTCTTAGCAGCTGAGGACAGACTTTTGAAGTAGTTCTGGGCATCTCTCTTACTGGTCTCCACTATGTTAGTTTTAGTGATCACTGGCTTCGGCTTCCCTGCTGTTGATGCATTGCCATCCAAGTCAGACATAATATCTGACAGAATGTTGTCTTCTGATATTTTCACATCCTGAAAGATAACAGAGAAAATAACAATATTTTTCTACTTTACAAATCTTTTCTTGCACATTTGCAATGTCAGTAGGAGAGTCATACTGCCCCTTGCATGTGAGATTTGAAAAGCTAGTAAGCCTAAATAAGAACATTGTGTATATTTTGCCTGAAACACAGGTTTTCATAAACCTAGATCAGGCAGGTCTACATTACAGTGAGAATTAAATTTTCCTCGATTGTAATTAATGTAAATCATAATTTCACATTATATTATTTGGTTACACACACTAGCAGCTAATTAGCTGATGCGTGTGTATCAAATAGCTTGGACATGTTTAATCTGTCAAGTCGATTCTTGAAGCAGTTCAGTGAGGAAGCCGTCACAACACTCTCCGGGAGCCTAATTAACATACTTGAATAAATTTTTGTTTTATTTATTTATTTAAAAATTATAAAGGAAAAGATTATGCGCTTATTGTTACAAAATGATAAAGTGTGAAATGTAACTTCAATGAAATGTGGCAATACCTCTTTCTTCTTTGTAGGCATAGATCCTAAAAGGTTCCTAATGTTTCCTTTACCAGATGTTGGAGGTGCCACTCTAGCTTTTCTCTTTTGCCCTCTTCCAGACTCTTTGCTGTTTGATGCCACATAAGTGTCTTCAATTTCATCATCATCAAATATCTCTCGGCCATCTTCCACATAGCCAGTGCCTGGATTGAAATTAAAAAGATGAAGATAGGTTTTGATTAGAAAGGTTTATTCCACCAAACATTTATTCAACAGAGAAGTAAACAAACATTACTGAAGTTTGTGATTACACTTTAAAACTAAGCAATGACTTGAGAAATAATGTAAATACCGTCGTCTTCAATCCAGTCATCTTCCTGACGTTGCATCACCCGTTCTGAGTACTCCCTCTCGTCCACCGTGTCGTAAACATTCTCCATCTCGTCCACATCGTATTTGTTCTTTACGCCCTTGCCTTTCAGTTGCTTCAGCCTCTCAAACGCCGATAAACGTCCGTGTTTGTCCACTTTCTGCCTCTTGACTCTTTGACCAGCTGAAAAACAAAGGTTACATTTTTTGTCATTGATCAATACAATAATTGGTTTTAATTCCAAACCAGATAATATATGCTATCACTTCCACTGAATTTACCTAAGGAATCTGCCATGTTTTGTTTATAATTTCAATCGCACACACACTTTTTAATTTTTGTAGAAAGTCAGCGAAACTCGACAGTAATTTTGATTGACGTTTGGTTGGCGGGAAAACGGGACAAGAAAACAAAACGAACATAGGGATGGGATAGGATGGCCGAATTTAGGCACCTACCCTACCAGTACCAACGGCGTATTTTTTAGCTGTTATAATTCTATTCTATTAGCCCAAAATCGGATTCATTGACTATTCTTAAATCTTACTCATCTTACTATCAAAGTCACCTCTAGTAAACCCACAACTATTCTACCACAGAGCATGTATTCTACAACGATCATTTTCGCGCCAATTTCATCAAACTGTCAACGAATTAGCCGGAGTTATTGTTTGTTGAGAAAATATTTTACAAAACTTTCTGTTACTTGTTTATCGTGAAAATTTCCTTATAAGTAGTTTTAAAAATGGCTATGCGTGACTATGCAGCAGATAGTGGTAATGACATCTTGTGTGCCTATCAGCTATCACTTTGTTTTTGTTTGTCGTCTAACTAACCTAAAATGACAACTAAACACCGATGTTTCAGAGTCATTCAAGAACTTCTTTGTGGACTTTTGCCAAACCGACGATGAGGGAAATAAGAACTTCAAATACGCTGAGCAGCTCACCAAGGTTGCACATAGGGAACAGGTAAAATTAAGTTATTTGTAACTTTTGAGAACATGTTGTCATTGTTGATGTATACTTACTTTCGAACTACACGAATTCTGTTAAGTTATGAATGCCTAATAGCTGCGAACCATAAAATCATACTTTGTTTTATTCATAGCGAATAATGTATTCAATATAAAATATTTCAGAATGCCTTTATTGTGGAGCTGGATGACCTGCACGAGACCAATGAGGAGCTGGCGGAGGCCGTGAGGCAGAACACGAGACGGTACACCAACATGGTGTCAGATGTTGTGTATGAGATGCTGCCCGATTATAAACATAAAGAGGTAACAATGAAACAAAATAGTACTTAATGATCCATAGCTTCATTGATTCTGCTATTTAAAATGCCAAGAATGCTGTGCATCAATTTAACCCCTTTACTGTGTTCATAGCAGACACAGTCATTAAATTACATAACTTTCACCTCATCTTGAACCACAATAAAGTGGTTCATGGGACAGGGAAAAGATAAAATATTATGTTTTATTAAAATACCTATTCAAATTCAGAAGTTCAAAGCTGCATCTTCTTCTTAGCATGTCTTAAATATCCTGTTTGGGTCAAAACTCAGCAATGCTTTATTCACTAAGGGGTTTATTTATAAACGTTGCAAGTTAAGTAACATTCAAACTTAAATAATGTATCCTTAAACAGTTGCTAATCATTACTGAAATTTAAGCAATCTTTATAAATAACCCCCTAAAAACACAAAAAAATAATTTAAAAAGAGTCTATAATGCAGAGCAGTTCTCTTTATAGCATGTCCTTGAGACAAAGGCCTTTACTAAAATATATTTTTTACATTTAATATGGCTATATAGAACATTTGGTATCAGTAACCTAGAGCATATATAACTAAACTCTGTTTGCAGGTGGCTGCTAAAGATGCCTTGGATGTGTACATAGAGCACAGGATCCTGCTGGAGGCGAGGAACCACAGGATCCCTGGAGAGATGAGGGACCCCCGCAACAGATACCCACCAGAACTTATCAGGAGATTGTAAGTGCAGCGTTCATGATGAATCATTTTGTAATTTTATTGTTAGTTGAAGTTTGTATAATGTGGTAACTGACAAGGAATAAATAGGCTGTATTATCCAAAAGGAAAAAAAGACAACTACCTTATAACATCAAGAATCAGCAGCATCTGCCTGTCTAATAACAATTTTTTTTATTGCACACACAAGGGTTGTTGCACTGTAAAACTGACACATTTTGGAATTTGTTACTCATAACAGAGCAACACTGCCGTAAGGTCTACCGCGTAACACATCGGCCATCGTGTCAACAGCTGACGTTCCTGTGGCACTAAACTTGTTGTCAATGGTGTAAAGATATGGTATCTCCTCTGGCTGCAACCATGTTTCTTGCAAAGCTATAATATCGGAAGATCTACACAGCTCTTAAATGAATCATTTTGTTTTCTGATCATGAATAATTTAATCTCTTACCAAGATTGTGGGAGTGAAGAGGTTTATGTACAGTAAAGATGCCTACAGATTAGCTTGGTTTTGACAATCAATATGTCTTCTTTAGTATCATAGCATGATTTAAAGGGCAACAAAAATATAGTATAATGTCTTTTGCAGTGAGGTGTACTTCAAGGACTTGTCCTCATCTAAGTCTTTACCCATCAGAGAAATCAAGGCTGAGCACATTGGCAAGCTGGTTACACTCAGAGGTAAGGTTTTGTTACATATATTATTCAGCATACTTAATTACATATTGTGATTTCAATGCTTTTGTTTGAGTAGGGAAAATAAAATCCCAGTCTGTCCCAATTTTTCCTAGATTTTTTATAGTTTACGAGGGAGGTTCTAGGTGGGTTATGATTTATACATATTATAAATTAAAGTCGCTTATCGTGTTGGTCCGTCTTTCCGCGTTGTTCTTCTAAACCATGCAACAGACTTTAATATGAAGTTATAAAGTTTTTACGTAACTTTATAACTTCATATTAACATATTATACACATAAACCTTTCAGAATAAATTCTCTAAACGGTGGTGAAAACCTCATCAAAATCTGTTGCGTGGTTTAGAAGAACAACGTGGACAGACGGATAAACACGATAAGCGACTTTAATTTATAATCAATGCTAATTTGCTTAACATTAATTTTAATATCTCAATACTTCGCCTATACAAAAAAAATCTTTTGTCTTAGTATTAATTTTATTTTATTGTACTCGTATAGTGCTTGTGGCACATTTGTGACGTTTTTGGGGCATGCGGTGCTAACCTATAAGAAATGTTTACACTAACCCTAGTTTATAGTAAAACACTATTTTATCATTTTACCAGTGTAAACAATTGTTGGTTGGCCATTAAAGAAAAATAAAATAAATAACTTAAATAGTCTGAGTAAGTATCATTGTTATTGAAGTTCAAATGAATGCTCCGCCCAGGCATAGTGACTCGCTGCACAGACGTGAAGCCCATGTTGGTGGTCGCCACATACTCGTGCAGCGCGTGCGGCGCGGAGACGTACCAGCCGGTGCGCTCGCTGCAGTTCACGCCGCCGCCGTCCTGCACGGCCGACGAGTGCCGCCTCAACAAGACCGCCGGACAGCTGCATCTGCAGACGAGGGGGTCACGCTTCCAGAAGTTCCAGGAGCTGAAGATTCAGGAGCATGTATGTGTTGAATGATTTTAAACTAGTAATGTCAAGTTCCTAACGCCTTGCATTATAGAAAACGTTTTTATTGATGAAAAGTGTAATTAAATATCCAGTTTTCGTTTTTTCTACTTTCATTTGAAAACATTTTGGTCTATATCGGAATACTTTTAGACATTAGGAACAGGAACAGTAAATTTAGTTTAATTTGTGGTGGCATCTATATCGCCACATGCGAAATTCGCATCACAATGATGTCACGCAAACTACTGCATCGCGCGAGCAGTCCCGCGCGACTAGCATTTATATCGTCCCGACATCAATCGTCGGGCAGTTGCCCACAAGACACAACACCTGTCAGAAGATCCTCTGTTTTTTTTTATAGAGGATGTATGACCTTACACACTGTTCCTCATACCTCTATAAGAGCCTAGCCAACGCTCAGGATTTTAAGCTCATTAAATTGTTCTATAATTTTTCCTGTAAATATTAGTTTTTCCCATACTGCAATCATCTATCTATCTGCCATTGATTGATGATTCTTGAAATTTCTTGTTTCAGAATATATAATGTGGAGATACTTATTCTAAACACTAACCCAGTACATTATTACAGTCAGACCAAGTGCCAGTGGGCCACATCCCGCGCCAGCTGTCCGTGTACTGCCGCGGCGAGACCACCCGTCGCGCACAGCCCGGCGACCACGTGGCCGTCACCGGCGTGTTCCTGCCTCTGCTGTCTGTTGGCTTCCGGCAGATCGTGCAGGGGCTACTGTCTGATACGTATCTAGAGGCGCATGTGAGTAGATACTGTATATTATAGATAATGTTGCGGTGTCTTGTAGCATTATTGTGTTGTATGCAAAAATGCGATTTTGAAAATTGCAAATTGTCTAAGAAACTAGCTGCTCGATCCTGTGGAAACATAGGGATAAAAAGTATCCTATGTCTTAATCCAGGTCATGGTCTACCCATGTGCCAAATTTCATCCAATCTGTTCTGCTGTTTTAGCTTGAAAGCGAAACAAACTAAATTTCGAATTTATAATATTAGTTAGGAAACTGATAATAGTGATTAATCACTTCCTGGGAACTAGTAGAATCGAATCATCTTAGGTAGGCCTCACCACAGCCTATACTTTCCCTATTTCTATTTCTATCAGGTTTGACTTTGTTATTGGCTTATTTTATTATTTATATCGTGATGGCCCAGTGGTTAAGGCCTCGCCTCTCATGCACGAGGTTGTTGTGTGTCAAATCCGGGGAAGTACCAATGTGACTTTTTCAATTCATATGTACTTTCTGAGTTTATCTTGGACATTACTGACATCGGTGAAGGAAAACACCGTAAGGAAACCTGGACTTATAGTTAATATACATCTGAAATCACCAACCCGTCTTGAGCAAGTGTGGTGATCAATGCTCGTGCCTTCTCAGTATGAGAAGAGGCCTTTGCCCTACAGTGGGACAGTAACAGGCTGGTATTATTATTTTATTTATTATATATATACTACAGCTAGCTTCGAATCTATAAATAAAAATTACTAATATTAATTTGATGTTGTGATTCCTTAGTCTGTAAACTGCCTAAACCACTCAGACGAGAGTGAGCTGGCGGAGGCGTTAACAGAAGAGGAACTAGCAGAGTTGGCAGATGAGGACTTGTACTCGCGCATGGCTCGCAGCCTCGCGCCCGAGATATACGGCCACGAGGACGTGAAGAAAGCGCTGCTGTTACTACTCGTCGGAGGAGTCGATAAGTACGTATATATTCTGCTAGCTGCGTCCTACGACTTCCCAATTTTTTTTCTAAAATAAAAAGTTACTACTTAGAACATTAGCTATCTGCCAGTGACAGTTTCGTCAATATTGGTCCATCCTTTACGGAGATTAACCGGAACAAACAGAACAAAAATTCAACATTGTTTTTTTTTTTTTTATAAGGACCCTTTATACTTTCATATGCATTTGGTAAAGAGCTGTTATTTTGACATTACAAACAGACACTTCAATTTTATTTATTTTATTATATAAATTATATAATAGGTAGCTACGAGGATTTGTACTCGTGCATGGCTGGCAGCCTCGCGCCCGAGATATATGAAACCATATTGCTATTAAAGATCGAGATAGCTTTTAAACTGAAATAAAATTTTAAGATTGGGTTAACCCAGGGTAACCTCTATCCTTGGATTTAAGCCCACCTTCGCACGGACGTAAAAAATATCGCGGCGGGATTTTGTCGAGCACTGGGCTTTTCAACTCTGTGTTTAGCCGAGCGTTGATTAAACGCACTGTTCGATTTTCAACTATCGGCGTTAAGTAAAGCGTTGAAAATCGAGTGCACGAAAAAAATCAAAAAGATAGTTTTGTTCTATGGCCATTTCTTAAACTTATAAGAAGGCATCTCATATTTTCATGACGAATGACTCTACCTATAGCTTATAGATATATTCGGTCGGGTTTTTGATGTTAAAGATACAAAGTATGTTTTTTTTTCTTTAGACGCCCTAACGGCATGAAGATCCGAGGCAACATCAACATCTGTCTAATGGGCGACCCCGGTGTTGCCAAGTCTCAGCTGCTCCACTACATCGACCGCCTGGCGCCGCGCTCACAGTACACCACCGGACGAGGTTCCTCCGGTGTCGGGCTCACTGCCGCTGTTATGAAGGTCAGAGCCTGGTCGATTTAGTTCTTAATGGAAGGACCATTTCAGACAATATCGCTTGCGAGGCTGGGCAGTTGTAGGTTGCATACAATTCGTAGTTAGGTATTTACACAAATCTAGTGAAGCTTTCTGAAAGCCTCATTAAGTCTAATTTATTTTTTATTTTTGTGACCTGCATCATAAAAATACAGAGCGTAATTGAAATATTGTCATAACAGAGGTTAAAATATTCAACAATACGAACAGCTTTTATTATGGGATCAATTTGTAACAGCGGACTTTTTTTTGGCCAAGTTTTCAAATAAGTTTGACGACAAATGAATTAATACATGTTTTTCTCATAGGACCCATTCACCGGCGAGATGATGTTGGAAGGCGGTGCCCTAGTACTGGCCGACCAGGGCGTGTGTTGTATCGACGAGTTCGACAAGATGGCCGAGAATGACCGCACCGCCATACACGAGGTTATGGAGCAGCAGACCATCAGTATTGCTAAGGTACTTACATTCACATGCCTAGTATAATTTACTCTATTTCATAAGTAGTCTATACCAGTCCAGTGCTAAACAAAGGCTTTATAATAAGTTTGCCTTTGTTTTGATAAGAATAAGCTGGCTATTTAGTAAAGTCTGTTTTTTAATCTCGTAGACTAATTTAATAGGTGCAAACTCCAAAGTGAAAAAGAAACAACAATTACTTGAAATGTCAAATTAGTCTTCGTGATTTAAAAAGACTATTATGGTGATTTTTGTGGTTGATATAAAATAACATGGTTGATTATAATCATTCTGTGAAAACTGATACCTTTGTCCCCAGGCGGGTATAATGACATGCCTGAACGCCCGCGTGTCGATACTAGCGGCGGCCAACCCGGCGTACGGCCGCTACAACCCCAAGCGGACCATCGAACAGAACATACAGCTGCCCGCCGCGCTACTGTCGCGTTTTGATCTATTGTGGCTTATACAGGATAAGCCTAACCGGTATGTGATAGTTTACTATGCATTTAATTAGCCCTTAGTACCCTGGAAAATCTAACGACACTTTTAAAGCGCTATAACGTTCCTTTGGCGCGTGGCCAACATCAAAACTAACGCCGACGTCTTGTTTTTTGCATAATCATAATCAACATCTGACATTCCACATTTCACTGCCACACGGTTCCTCTCTGTGAGAGGGAGAGGGAGAACTTTGAGGGGGAACCATTTGAGAACATCGGTGATGAAGTAATTTACACAAAGTAAAGTGTCTGCTTGGGTTCGGACCCAAGCAGGTACGACGGCAGGTCGTAGGTCCGAACCTACAACTCGTAAGTCGCGGCCATTTCTATTAGGCCACCGTTGCACACTTTGCCCTGCTTTTTTTTTGAATAGATTTTAAATTACATTTTACAAAACAATTGGTCAAATGTTTACCGAGTGTTAACGTCATTCGAGTGCCAAAATATCCTTGTAGCAGTGTAGATAATTTTCTTCCAGTCGCCTGTCTCCGCAAAACACTTTTTAAAGTAACAGAGACAGCATAAAACTTAACGGCGACTTAAAAAAATAGTTTTGTTTATGAATTTGGCCCTTTCCCGCGTAAAATCAGCTCTCCTTAAAGCCAAGCGCATATTTTACAGCTGCAATGGGCCGCAGGGTAACGTATTTTCATTCAAAATAAGTGTGGTGGTTCACGGAAAATGTATGAAAGTGATGAAGGAGGATTTCTGCAATCGTTGCGTTGCGGCGCGGCCCGTCCCAATCTGCGCTAGCCTTTATTGTTCATTTCGATTCTGCTATCATTCGAATCTAGTATATCGAAGCCGTCTTATGAATAAAACACTTTGTTTCCTACAGTGAAAAAGACTTGGAGCTCGCCAAGCACATAGCCTACGTGCACCAGCACTCGACCCAGCCGCCCAGCGAGGTGCGCGCGCTGTCCATGCGCCTGGTGCGGCGCTACGTGGCGCTCACCAAGAGGAAGAACCCGTCTGTACCCAACCATCTCACTGATTACATCGTCTGTGAGTATAGAAAATTCTTTTATCTGAGACATGTGACACTTGCTACTACATTAGAAACAGGTCTGCGGTCCAAGTGTGCTGATCGGCTCATTAGAGAGATACAATAGATATTATAGTTCTACCGGAAAACGAAGTATTCAGAAATAATTAACAAAAATAAAATACCAGAGAGAGGAGGGGCTTGTGGCTAAGTAATAACAGCCGCACGATTCGATCGATCAGGTTAAGCTACGCTTATCGCGATTGGGTGACCATCTTTACATACCGAGACCCCTCCGTCCCTCTGAAAGAAAGTTAAGCCGTTGGTCCCGGCTGTCATTCGTGGATCTTTGATAGTTGTTACGGGTCGTTAGAAGCCCGAAAGTCTGACAACCAGTCTCACCTAGGGGTATCGTATTACCCAGTTACTGGGTTGTGGAGGTCAGTCGCTCCATGTAAAATACTGGTATTCAGCTGCACCTGGTTAGACTGGAAGCCAACCCCAACATAGTTGTGAAAATGCTAGGCAAGTGATGATAAATACCAGACAGGTGCTAGCTTAACTTTTAATCTGCATTAGAAATATGTCGGCGAATGCATTTTAAAATATTCGTCGGACAGCCATCTGCTCATTATTTATTATGGAATAATTAGGAGACAAACTGTATTCTTTTATATTACCAGTTATTTTCTATAACTTTAACTAGTTCTACAAAATCAACAACAGGAACAGAACGACACTATCATCAATGATCACATTAATCACACAATCACACTACTTTCACAACCTAACTAAATTATTCTATTCCAGCATCGTATGTGGAGCTACGTCGCGAGGCTCGCAACGCTCGTGACGTCACGTTCACATCTGCGAGGAACTTGCTCGCTGTACTACGACTGTCCACCGCGCTCGCTAGACTAAGGTATGATAAAAAACACGATACATACAGTTAAACCACAATAGATATGCGCTTCGGTTATCTTTGTGCTTCCGAATTAGCAGGAACGTCTTGCAACAGTGTAATTCTCCACAGAGGCAAAGCTTCTAAGACCTTCTCCTACTCTGTCGGGTTACTTACTCCAGTCGCACCTCGTGTCATCAATCTTCTTTTTTTCATGTGGTTAGTGACTAACCTGGTGTCAGAGTTTTAAAGCCGCCCATGGGCCTTTGAGTTAGCTTCACATGCTGTCGAGAAATATCTCTCAGGCATGCTGGTTTCCTCACGATGTTTTCCTTCACCGTTTTTGAAGCAATTGATAGTACAATACGCACATGAATTCAAAAAGTCAAGAGGTGCGTGGCTTGGATTCGAACTCGAGACTTGGCAGTCTGACGGTCACACCACTAGGCTATCACTGCACTCAAGTGTCGAAAAGTTTTTTGGAACTGCATTTAAGTTGTACCTAAATCAAATATTTTCTAACCATGATAATACAAAATAGGTAAGGACTTCCATGGTTGCAACAGCTCTATATTAGATTTCATCATCGCGCGTTCGTATTTCCGAAGACAGACGATGATTTCTTGGGAAAACTACATATTAGTTTTATTGCATTTATTAACTACTAGCTTCTGCTCGCTTCTCCGCGTGACAACCGTCGACACACCGCGTGGCATCCCATCGCCAGCCCGCGCTATTACATCGTTTTCGTTCTTTCTGACTTTTTCTTATTGTTCGGCTCCTAAGGGGCGTAGTTTGATGTTACATAGCCTATAAGATAACCTTCCTCAAGAATTGGGTTATCCAATGCAAAAAGAATTTTTCAAATTCGATTGCTAGTTCCGGAAATTACCCCCTACATACAAACTTACAAACAAACAAATTTTACCTTTTTATAATATTATTATTAAAAAGAAGTATAGACATATTAACTACAATCTGGAATCTTTGACTAGAATCCCAGAATGTCTTTTGGTTTAATGGTTTATCTAAAGCATTTCTCCTGCGCGTGTTTTTTCGAAACATTACACAAAAAACCCTACACATAAACATTTGTTTTCATACACACGCTGTCTCCTGCGCAAGTATATTTTTTTAATTTTAATAACACATTTTAGATGTAGTAATGAGTTTTGCTGAGGAAGATTTCCTTAAAAAGTCCCGAATAGTATCTCTATTAAAATCCATCGACAATTTATCACAACTTGTTCACAACTATTTACAGGACAATATAACCTCAAAACCTGTGTTGACTGACAGTGACAGAGGTGCGCGGTGCGCGCGGCAGTTGAAAATGGAATAAACCCTTCCCCTCTACACCCGCGCGGGGAATGTTTTTCATGAAGCTCGGAAAACAAAAACATCGTGTTTGCATACACAAATGTGCATGGCCACGCCTCTTTGTTTCGATGTTTTTGTGTAATGTTTCGAAAAAACACGCGCAGGAGACACGGCTTTAGGTAGGCTTAGAATTTTGAGTAATTCGATGTTCGTATGTTTTTAATAAATTATGCATTGTTTGATAGGTATGTTTCTTTGCTTAACAACAAAAATACTATAATTTGTACGCCACTATATTATGGATTGTTTGCAGGTTGTCTGACGTAGTGGAGAAAGAGGATGTATCAGAAGCTATCCGCTTGGTGGAGATGTCGAAACAGTCCCTGTCACCTGTTGATGAGAATGTGCAAAGGTATAACAACATAGACTGGGGAGTTTGTTGCGCCACTTCTTCGCAGCTAAAGTACTAGGAACTGGTGAAGGGCGTTTTGGGGAATATTTTATGTAGTTTTGACGTTCAAAAGTGCTGATTCTCAGCCTAATTTGAATAAATAACTTTTGATTTTGAATAACACGATGTAAAATGTAAATTGACAGCTTGGGTCTCCAATTATACTCTAAACTAATCTATTTTCGTTGTTCAGGGGAATAACTTCCACGGACCGAATCTTTGCGATCGTGCGTGACCTGGCGGGCTCCAACCAGACCGTCAAGATAGCTGACGTCATCGAGCGCTGCGTCGACAAGGGATTCAAGCCTGATCAAGTAAGTTTCCATAACGACATATACCTTTTTGTACTCTGTCACTGCTGTTCTAAGACCTCTCCTAATAAGGAGGGCCCATAAGGCCCAGAGTGGTAGTGATTGAACCAGTGTACTTTTTTATCTTAGTACTTTCCTAGTGACTTGGTTTTTCGGTAAATATCAACTCGGCGACATCTTCAAGCGACCTGTCAAATTGAATCAATATTTGAAAATACAATAGCTTGCATCATTAACGTGCATCTTGTTGAACTATTTGGCCTCCGCAATCATAGCCTGTTGACAAATACCGATACTTGAACAACTTTTTTATGATTTTTATTTATCAAATCGGGATTTTATAAAATTAAATATAAAAATATGACAAAAAAAACCTACAACCTAATTTCTTGTGTAGGTGGACGCTTGTATCGAGGAGTACGAGAATCTCAACGTATGGCAAGTGAACCAAGTGCGGACCAAGATCACCTTCATGTAGAAGATATTATGTATCCATCAATGATTTGTTTTGTACCTTTCTAGCTGTAGTAGTTATAAGTGTTCCAGTGTGCCTGTTTTATTACGTAAGATTCATGATTATTTGACTGCAGATTATTTTTAATTATTAAAGTTATTTCCTAATAATATGACGTTTTATTAATATATCTGAAATCGCCAACCCGTGTTGAGCTAGCGTGTTAATCAAACATTAGAATCCATTGTTTCCTAAGTTCGAAAAAAAAATCTGCTCATCAATGTAAATAACGCAATGAATGTTGTTGAACTGTCAGAATGAAACACATTAGTCGTAATCGTTTACGAAAATGTGTTACGTAATGAGATAGCTGTTTTGACATTGGGTATTATTGATGATTATACTGTTAATTACAGACTAAATTAAAAAGTTTCCCATTAGGTTAGAATACGCAGCTATTTCGGTGCTGAAACTCCATTTCCGTAATACAAAATAATAGCTAGCAATATCCGTTAGGCTCCTTACTCTTCCACTAAATTACAACAATTACCTGCCCTCATAAACGGGAAAGTTGTTTTTTCGCATTCCTGCCCTTTTCTTGCTACCGTATGACCATAAGGACACGGGTAGACGGGCAAAAGTGGCGTAATAAATTTGTTTTACCCGAGTTTCTCTTATGAAAGTAATATCTTAGCGCAGATGTAAGTATGGCCCGCCCGCGTCGAGATTTGTGACGAAGTTGTCCCGACAATACGTTCGCTTTTATTATTTTGTTTTTCAGCAGACGGTAACTTTTTGATGGCGTTATATCGCACGAGTTTGCGTATTATACGTTTTGTTGAAGCTGTAAATGTGTTGTCTTGTAGTGTGCTGGCAAGACAATGGTTTTGATATAAAAACAAAACCTTAAGATCGGTTGAGTACATAAGAATGGTATTAGGTACGTGTATTTTTATTAATTTATTAACGGCAGAATGCAGATCTATTATATATCCGTAGTTAAGATTGTGAGAGGGTTTTATAAGTAACTATTGCTTTTAAGACGTAGATATATGCCAGTGACCTTGAGTGGTTAGCTTGCGTGTTCTGTACTGAGCTCACGCAACGCGTCGTACGTCCAGCCAGTAATAGGTCTCGCCCATCAAGGAGCGCTGTCCCGAATTAGACGCATTATTAATTTATTATACATAAAATAAAAGGTATTTTAATAAAACATGTGTACTAAATGATCAATAATTAAATTATCTATAAAATGATGAAGGTTTCAGAAAAATACGCTTGATAGATTTTGCGTGATTCTCAGTTTTTATCCGCGTTAAACATAACTTTACACATTCATTTCACAATGTAATATAAACATAATCTAAAATATTAATATATTAAGTTATTAAGACAATGCTCTAAGTGAACATATATTTTTTCCAAATCATTAACACTACTCGTTTAGACGTGACCTTCAATATTAAATCATTAAAAGTCGGTTATCCTCGCCTTAATTATTGTAATTGGTCCCGGACAATTATTATTGTAATTAGTCCCAGAACAATCGGACCAACTCCGACTATTTATCCGCTCGTAAAGTTACAATTCTGTAGCCGCCTGCTGCTGGTTCCAGCAGTCGGCTACGGACTTGTACCTTAATATTCCAAGAATACATTCAGATTCATAAGGATTTATCCAATAACTAGTACCAGATAACGCTCCTGGAGCTATGAATAATAAAAGTCTGAAGTAATTAAGTACAAATCTTCTTTGCTTCAACGCTTACTCAGTACCTACAAGCTACATTCATACATCTTCAAACGCTATTAACATTATCAAAGTCCAATCCATCAAAAAATAATACTGCAATCTTCATTCAACAAACAAGTGCATTTCATTTTATTCTGCTGTAAATGCAAACGCATAATATATGTAGTAGCTTATCATAATTTAGTGTTCTCAAAGCGTCTGCAAGCCGACATTGCGCGCCCTCCAGACAGACGATACGAAATGCCTTTACACCGTAATTTAGAAACAGTAGGCTTACTTTCATTATGACAGTTAAATGACTCAAGCGTTATTTGCGGAAATCCATTAAGTAATAAATAACGTAAGCGCCGAACGCAGAGATCTGCGTATCTCTGCGTTCGGCGCTTTGCGTGGCAACACGTCGTGTCCGGGTTCGCAACAAGTCAATCGTCATCCTGAGGATGCCTCGTTGAGAGGTGAAACAAGTGTCGATTTCTTACAGGGTTCTTTATGACTCTTTAAGAAGAGTTAAGCGGTTTAGGTTAGGTTAGGCTATAGTACGAGTTAATACGAAATTTCTACATTAGGTCCAAAAGAAATACATGGACAAACTTGACAGAAGACAGTTGACAGTACCTACACTACCTACTCATGAATCCGAACTACTTTGAATACGGGACCGACTATGAATTAATATGAAAAAAGAAATCCGCTGTTCCGTACATTTTGACTGTGTTAGGATTGCACTTTATTATGGAACAGAAGATTTTTATTCTATACATATAATCTTGTAATATCTCGACTACTAAAAGCACCTGATTGTGAGCAAAACTTGTACAAAACCGTTATTAAAGTGAAAGTGAACCTTCTTTAACTTGTTTGTGCTTACTCCTACTTGTAACCGTCATGTCTGCCACGATCCTTTATTACCACTGTGTGATTATCTACGACTATTCATTCACTCACTACTGACATGACCGAATGAATGAATGGATCTAGTTAATTATGGAGCTATTGTGCTGAATAAACACGATCTTGGCCTGAAAGTATTCTTGGCGTATCAGCATTATTTTTCGCATTTTAGTTGGGGTCGGCTTCCAGTCTAACCAGCTATCTAAATACGTAAAATATTTTCGTAAACGATTACGACTAATCTGTTTTATTTTGACAGTTCAACAACATTCATTGCGTTTTATACGTTGTTGAGTAGATTTTTTTTTCGATCTTATTAGCTAACTGCTAACTTACTCTTATTAACTATCTGTTTCAAAACGATACAGATTCTGATTGATCGTGTATTACGCAATTAGGGTACGGATGCAGCTGAATACCAACAGTATTTTACATGGTACGACTGCCGATCTGACGTCGAAGACAATTTCTCCGAATAGGTTAAACTTACTCTGAATGTTCCTTGCGATAGGTTGTATAAAAAATATAAAATATAGGTATTGAATGTGTTGTATGTACTGGCATAGTATCTAGTCGAGTACTTGCCCACATATGATACTATGCATATAAGTACCGTTAATGCACGTTGTACCATGCAGTACCTACCTACATATAGCTCCCTTGTGCCCCTGTCAATCTCATTGTTTTCTGGAGGCAATCAAGTGTAATGATTATGTAGACATGATATTGATCACCTTCTTCTGCGAAGCAGTTATGTTCGCGAAGGAGGAAGCGGAGCGCGCGAGGGAGATGCAAGCTGCACGCCCTCGCGGCCTTAGTCGCCGCAGGAGACGCCCCGGGCGTCGGGAGTCGAGAGTCGACTTCCGGCCACCGTAGGCGCGGGCTTGCGGACGGTGAGCAATGGGCAGCTCGCCGTCCGATAAGGACCAGGCCCGTGTCGACGGCGCGTTGTGTTCCACGCGCGCCTCAAAGAGATGTCAGCACCAACCGACGGGGTCGAAAGACCAATGCCTGCTGGGGTTGCGGGTTTGTCCGAAAGGGATATCGCGGCCCCGGCACACAGGCAACGGAAGGAACACGGGTGGGTTTTAGTCAGTAAAAGTCTGACACACCCTCTCGCTCTGACCAGAGCGGGAGAAGTCATTCGATGTTTTCCCATCCTCAAAAAAAAAAAAAGACGTGATATTGATATAAACCAATAAGTTGGAAGATATTTTTATTAACGTTCTAAAATACATAATTCATTGTGGGTGGTTATTTAGAATGTTCATTCTTTATTGAAAATGTATAGCAACCTCACTCTCCAGTTCGGTATTCATATCTCTCTTGAAGTGTATTTGTGTGCAAACTGGATAAATTGAGTTCCTAGGTAAAGTTTTAAAATATAAATAGGTGACATTCGTAGCAGATTCGTAGCACGCTCGTAGGCTCGTAGCTTGTAACACTGTTTGTGTTTCTTTGTAATACTTTATTTGTTGACATAATTGTTTAATATTTTGATTTACCTATTGTCATTCATATTAGGTACATCACCACACAGTAGGTATTAGGTAAAATCTCTAAATTTTTCTGCAGTGCTGTAATATTTGTGTCATACTGCATACAGAAACGGAATTGAATTTATCACCGCAACGGTTGACTGATTTCCGGAGTAGGCAAACTAAATGACTCGTAGATATAAATCTTCAGCTAGGTACAATATTTGCAATATATTTCGATTAAAAAGCATTCATGTAGAAATTCCTTTGCTAGTCACAGGCACTTCTGAACTTGAAAAGTATTGGCTACATTCATCCGTGACTACCTCTTGCAAAAAAACATGTTTGAGTTTGAACGATACACGAAATCAGGTCACGAGCCCGAAACGGATTACATACTCGTAAAGTTTGAAGAAAGGAGGCTTCGTGCGGGCCGAGAGATTGCGAAGTTCAAAGGTGAGGAGTTCCGCCCTCACCTGAAGCCGGGACGCATACAGTGACGAATTCGAGAAAGAAAAGAAAGAAAAAGAAAGAAAGCCTTCGCTCTTTGGATCTAAATTCCCATGGTCTGTCGTTTGTAAAATGCAATAGATTTATTTACAGTTCCATCTGAGTCTATTAGGAGCGTTTAAACAGAAAGTGGGCAACATCAAACATAGCTGTCAAGAAATATGGCTAACTAGTGAACTAAAACATTGATTATGCAATGCATTATTTAATGTAACAGCGAATATTTAGTTTTAGATGAAAAAAAACGATTTGGAAACATTCCAAATGCCTTATTTACACCTTAACCAAAAAAAAAAAAACACCTGAACCAAACGGTTCTTCTGCCAGAATTGCGAGTTTGTCCGAAAGGGATATCGCAGCCCCGGCACACAGGCAACGGAAGGAACACGGGTGGGTTTTAGCCAGTAAAAGTCTGACACGCCCTCCCGCTCCGCCCAGAGCGAGAGAAGTTATTAGATAATATCCCACCCTCAAAAAAAAAAAACAAACGGTTCTAGTTCACTAGTTAACCATATTTCTTATCTCCTTATAAGTAATATTGCCAAATTAATCAAAACAGATAAATATTTGACAGCTATTTACGATTTTGCCAACTGTTTGGATGAACGCTCTTATGTAGAAAACTATTAACTAAGCAATAAATGACTGCGGAATAAAAATACTCGGGGTACCTACATTTATCTACGATAAAAACCCAAGCGTGCGCTAAAATGCTATCTTCATGAAAAAGTATTATATAGAACTAGCATAACGTCTGATAAAATAAACTTTACACAGTGAGCCGCCAAAGGAAAGAAAATAAAGGAATCCGCGAATTATTTACAACAACCATTTATTTAAATGTAAAAAGAAAGCAATTTAAAAAGTTTTATGACTGGAGTACGGCCGGGGCCTGTCGGGGCCGGCGCGCGCCGCTCTGTATTGCATCTGGCCCTGCCTGCTTCCCCCTACCATTAAACTTTTCTTTGATTCCCACTTCGACACTTTCCCTTTTCATCATTAAACTCGTGAAATAGTGAGATTAATTACTCGAAATGTTTAGTTTAGGGCTAAGTAAGATTGAGTTTCGGTAGGAGCCGCTTTTTTGGGGTTTCATGCTGACCGAAACAATAATGTTCATTAGGGAAGCCCTGAAGGTACTGTATCCACTCAAGGTAAATCCCTTCATTTCGTAGGCAATATACATTTTCTGGGTTATTGTGTAGGTTCGGGCACAAGTAGTAGGTCACCAATAAATAACATACATGGTAGTTGCTGACCGTAAAAAACTAATTCAAATTATATTGCAGTGAGTGCTGCGTCAAAGCATTTTCGGTTTTGCGAATTTTGTTTTCGACTTTTAAATGTTTGGGCATGTGTTGTCGTTGAAATGGAGTGCTCATATAACTTAATTTTTAGGGTTCCGTACCCGAACGGTGCCAAACGGAACACTATGACGAAGCCTCCGCTGTCCGTCTGTCTGTCAGCGGGCTATATCTCATGAATCATAATAATTTAGGTAGACGTTTTCACAGATTGTGTTTCTATTGACACTATAACAACATTTTTTTTTTTAAAGGGTGGCTGTTTAAATAACGTGTTTTTGGCTTTTGCTTCCTAATACGGTATCCCGGGAACCCTTCGTGTGCGAGTCCGACTCGCACTTGGCCGGTTTTTAGGGTTCCGTAGTAACAAACCCTTATAGTTTCACCATGTCCGTCTGTCCGCGGCTTAGCTCAGAGACTGTTAGTACTAGAAAGCTGTAATTTGTCATGGGTATTCATATTAATCACGCCGACAAAGTGGTAAAATAAAAACAAGAAAAACCGTACCGGATCCCTTTGCGAAATATTAATCTTTAAAGTGCTAATTTTTGTTAGAGTATAGTGCCCCCTGCCAGCTAAATGGTTGTACTTGGAGTTGAAAAAATCACAGCAGTAGTACATATAACGAAGTTAAAAGGAAAACTATCACAGCTAAGTAGGTTTTACAGGTTAACGAGTAATAATCAACCAACTTAAATTAGCAGTGTGAAAAACATGATTTCCCATACATTCCGTATGGGGGAACATGTTTTTCAACTACAATGTTAAGTTTGTTCTTGGGATAAATTCATCCCAACTACGGAACCCTTCATTGTGCGTTTTCCGACACGAACTTGGCCAGTTTTTTGTTATGTAGGTACACTAGGTACACTCCCATTCCTCTAGTCACATTCCCATACCGCACATTTTTCCAAAAGTTTCAAGTAACTCAAACAAACTACACAAGCGGCTGAAAATTAAAAGTATAAATAACTGCTTTACTGTGAAACAGTCATTTCCTTCAACGAGTGTTGAGCGGACTTTTGGCAATGATTAATGACGCTAAGAAAAAGTTTTTACTTCGCCTCTTTGGTTCGAGTTACACCTGGATTCCGTAAGAAAGGTACGAAAGTGTTGCCATGGCTAAAAGTGTTTCGAACTCATCATTTACCTTTTAGGGAAATGTTATGGCAACTTTTTTTCGGCGTTTTCGTTTTTGTAGGAAATTGAGGCGTTTGAAAAAGTTGCGGATATATTTATTAACAATCTTGTTTGTGTGATTTTATTATGTAGGTACCTGGTTGATATTTAATGTGCTGTAAACAAAGATATTTAAGTTAAATAGATAGGGTGGCAGGGACATCGACGAGCATCGGATAATTCCATGGATTCAGTACATGATTTAGAGCCCCCCTGCGTTGAAATTACGCGCCGGTTTAAAAAAAGACAAATGTGTTTGCTGTTTCATACAAAAGTGCATTACGGGGTCAAAATTTATGGAACAGCTAGGTAACAACCGACGAAAATTTTTGTCATCGACGCGTAAACTGATACCATGGATTCAGTATCATGATTCTGAAACTTTTCGTCGGTTATTAAAAAAAATATCTGCTGTTTCATAGAAAAGTGCAATACCTACGCGGCCAAAATGTATTGAAAAGCAGATTTAAAAAAAAATACCCACGATAAATTCCAACGCAAGGGGGTTGAGAATCATGCACTGAATCCATGGTAACAGTTTTCGTGTCGATGTCCCTGCCAGCCCTGTATATTTAAATGTCTTTGGCTGTAAAACAATGGAGAAAATCTATCATGATTCGGAAATAGGTTGAATCGCTGTATACTTCCTTTTAGTTTAAAAACCGTAGAGTTGGCGTGTGCACTCCCACGAGACTACGGAAGAAAATAAGAAAAAGGGTATTGTTTTCTGTACTCACTTATTGTTTGTTACTTTTTTCATGTAGGTACCTAACTGAATGAAAACAACGTTTTATTCAATGGCCCAGGCTCACGTGAACGTGGTGTAAATGGGGTCGACCCTATACATAAATACGTACGTTAAAAAGTATATAAAAATCGGAGGTACGTAATAAAAGACAAGGAGAGACAGATTGTGTCTCTCCTTGTCTTTTATTATGTACCTCCGATTCTCTCGATAAGATGAACAATATTAATCCATTATGTATCTACAATTTACATAAAATCGATTTGCCATTACTAGCTTATACAGCATTTGATTACAATAAAATTACGCACGTTATTAGGTAAAGCGTTCCAATTTAAAACCATTTTACATCATTTGGGTGTAAAAAGGCCTGACCTTGGGAAAAATTGCCGTCTAGCTGCAAGCATCGTTTGTGTAAATACATCTACATTGTCGCGATAATGCAAACTTACGCTTCGCGCGCCCTCTCTTGCACACCGCTCGACGTCTCGCTAATGCTGGGGCTACTTCGCGAGCTCTCTCTCGCACACCGCTCGCCGCTCGCCGTCTCGCTGAGCAACAGAGAGTGCGCGATGTATAGTTCGCAATAACGCGACAATGTAGCCCCAGCGTGAGCAACAGAGAGTGCGCGATGTATAGTTCGCAATAACGCGACAATGTAGCCCCAGCGTGAGCAACAGAGAGTGCGCGATGTATAGTTCGCAATAACGCAACAATGTAGCCCCAGCGTGGGCAACAGAGAGTGCGCGATGTATAGTCCGCGATAACGCGATAATGTAGCCCCAGCATGAGCAACAGAGAGTGCGCGATGTATAGTTCGCTTTATCGCGACAATGTAGCCCCAGCATGAGCAACAGAGAGTGCGCGATGTATAGTTCGCAATAACGCGACAATGTAGCCCCAGCGTGGGCAACAGAGAGTGCGCGATGTATAGTTCGCAATAACGCGACAATGTAGCCCCAGCGTGGGCAACAGAGAGTGCGCAATGTATAGGTCGCAATAACGCGACAATGTAGCCCCAGCGTGAGCAACAGAGAGTGCGCGATGTATAGTCCGCGATAACGCGACAATGTAGCCCCAGCGTGAGCAACAGAGAGTGCGCGATGTATAGTCCGCGATAAAGCGACAATGTAGCCCCAGCGTGAGCAACAGAGAGTGCGCGATGTATAGTTCGCAATAACGCAACAATGTAGCCCCAGCGTGGGCAACAGAGAGTGCGCGATGTATAGTCCGCGATAACGCGATAATGTAGCCCCAGCATGAGCAACAGAGAGTGCGCGATGTATAGTTCGCTTTATCGCGACAATGTAGCCCAAGCGTGAGCAACAGAGAGTGCGCAATGTATAGTTCGCAATAACGCGACAATGTAGTCCTAGCGTGAGCAACAGAGAGTGCGCGATGTATAGTTCGCAATAACGCGACAATGTGGCCCCAGCATGAGGAACAGAGAGTGCGCGATGTATAGTTCGCAATAACGCGACAATGTAGCCCCAGCATGAGCAACAGAGAGTGCGCGATGTATAGTTCGCAATAACGCGACAATGTGGCCCCAGCATGAGGAACAGAGAGTGCGCGATGTATAGTTCGCAATAACGCGACAATGTAGCCCCAGCATGAGCAACAGAGAGTGCGCAATGTATAGTTCGCAATAACGCGACAATGTAGCCTCAGCGTGAGCAACAGAGAGTGCGCGATGTATAGTCCGCGATAACGCGATAATGTAGCCCCAGCATGAGCAACAGAGAGTGCGCGATGTATAGTTCGCTTTATCGCGACAATGTAGCCCCAGCATGAGCAACAGAGAGTGCGCGATGTATAGTTCGCAATAACGCGACAATGTGGCCCCAGCATGAGCAACAGAGAGTGCGCGATGTATAGTTCGCAATAACGCGACAATGTAGCCCTAGCATGAGCAACAGAGAGTGCGCGATGTATAGTTCGCAATAACGCGACAATGTAGCCTCAGCATTAAACAAAGAGCGCGCAAAGTGTAGTTCGCTTTATTGCGACAATGTAGCCGTAGCTTCAGAGAACTGAAGTTTCCCTAGCGTGTCTTGGTCAGTGTCTGTATTTCGCATCAAATGATTGCACTCCATTCCCCAGCAGTCTTTAAAATTACTGGGATTATTTCAAAGGGAT
This sequence comes from Agrochola lota, assembly GCA_947364205.1. NCBI lineage: Eukaryota > Metazoa > Arthropoda > Insecta > Lepidoptera > Noctuidae > Agrochola > Agrochola lota. Next base: position 15,922,975 of record OX376221.1, on the reverse strand, counting down.
GTGCAGCGGCTCCTGCATGCTATTAACAATAAACTACGATCAGCAATCTGTTCAATCTTTGATTTTAACATAGCTTCACACCTGTATTCTCCGAAGAGTTGGGTAGACAGAGGTGTAGGTACCCATAGTACACCCACATTTCGCCAGGTATGTTTAAGTCCCATGTAATAATAGGAGGCGTGCTTATTAACCGAGTCACCCGAGAACCTATCCACACTCCGGGCTGCTACTTAGAAAATCCAGATGGAAAAATCCTATAACACTTTGCCACACCCAGGAATCGAACCCAGGACATCATGCTCAGCAGTAGCGCTTGCAACCAGATTAAGGATCATGGCTAAAAGTGTTTCGAACTCATCATTTACCTTTTAGGGAAATGTTATGGCAACTTTTTTTCGGCGTTTTCGTTTTTGTAGGAAATTGAGGCGTTTGAAAAAGTTGCGGATATATTTATTAACAATCTTGTTTGTGTGATTTTATTATGTAGGTACCTGGTTGATATTTAATGTGCTGTAAACAAAAATATTTAAGTTAAATAGATAGGGTGGCAGGGACATCGACGAGCATCGGATAATTCCATGGATTCAGTACATGATTTAGAGCCCCCCTGCGTTGAAATTACGCGCCGGTTTAAAAAAAGACAAATGTGTTTGCTGTTTCATACAAAAGTGCATTACGGGGTCAAAATTTATGGAACAGCTAGGTAACAACCGACGAAAATTTTTGTCATCGACGCGTAAACTGATACCATGGATTCAGTATCATGATTCTGAAACTTTTCGTCGGTTATTAAAAAAAATATCTGCTGTTTCATAGAAAAGTGCAATACCTACGCGGCCAAAATGTATTGAAAAGCAGATTTAAAAAAAAATACCCACGATAAATTCCAACGCAAGGGGGTTGAGAATCATGCACTGAATCCATGGTAACAGTTTTCGTGTCGATGTCCCTGCCAGCCCTGTATATTTAAATGTCTTTGGCTGTAAAACAATGGAGAAAATCTATCATGATTCGGAAATAGGTTGAATCGCTGTATACTTCCTTTTAGTTTAAAAACCGTAGAGTTGGCGTGTGCACTCCCACGAGACTACGGAAGAAAATAAGAAAAAGGGTATTGTTTTCTGTACTCACTTATTGTTTGTTACTTTTTTCATGTAGGTACCTAACTGAATGAAAACAACGTTTTATTCAATGGCCCAGGCTCACGTGAACGTGGTGTAAATGGGGTCGACCCTATACATAAATACGTACGTTAAAAAGTATATAAAAATCGGAGGTACGTAATAAAAGACAAGGAGAGACAGATTGTGTCTCTCCTTGTCTTTTATTATGTACCTCCGATTCTCTCGATAAGATGAACAATATTAATCCATTATGTATCTACAATTTACATAAAATCGATTTGCCATTACTAGCTTATACAGCATTTGATTACAATAAAATTACGCACGTTATTAGGTAAAGCGTTCCAATTTAAAACCATTTTACATCATTTGGGTGTAAAAAGGCCTGACCTTGGGAAAAATTGCCGTCTAGCTGCAAGCATCGTTTGTGTAAATACATCTACATTGTCGCGATAATGCAAACTTACGCTTCGCGCGCCCTCTCTTGCACACCGCTCGACGTCTCGCTAATGCTGGGGCTACTTCGCGAGCTCTCTCTCGCACACCGCTCGCCGCTCGCCGTCTCGCTGAGCAACAGAGAGTGCGCGATGTATAGTTCGCAATAACGCGACAATGTAGCCCCAGCGTGAGCAACAGAGAGTGCGCGATGTATAGTTCGCAATAACGCGACAATGTAGCCCCAGCGTGAGCAACAGAGAGTGCGCGATGTATAGTTCGCAATAACGCGACAATGTGGCCCCAGCATGAGGAACAGAGAGTGCGCGATGTATAGTTCGCAATAACGCGACAATGTAGCCCCAGCATGAGCAACAGAGAGTGCGCAATGTATAGTTCGCAATAACGCGACAATGTAGCCTCAGCGTGAGCAACAGAGAGTGCGCGATGTATAGTCCGCGATAACGCGATAATGTAGCCCCAGCATGAGCAACAGAGAGTGCGCGATGTATAGTTCGCTTTATCGCGACAATGTAGCCCCAGCATGAGCAACAGAGAGTGCGCGATGTATAGTCCGCGATAACGCGATAATGTAGCCCCAGCATGAGCAACAGAGAGTGCGCGATGTATAGTTCGCTTTATCGCGACAATGTAGCCCAAGCGTGAGCAACAGAGAGTGCGCAATGTATAGTTCGCAATAACGCGACAATGTAGTCCTAGCGTGAGCAACAGAGAGTGCGCGATGTATAGTTCGCAATAACGCGACAATGTGGCCCCAGCATGAGGAACAGAGAGTGCGCGATGTATAGTTCGCAATAACGCGACAATGTAGCCCCAGCATGAGCAACAGAGAGTGCGCGATGTATAGTTCGCAATAACGCGACAATGTGGCCCCAGCATGAGGAACAGAGAGTGCGCGATGTATAGTTCGCAATAACGCGACAATGTAGCCCCAGCATGAGCAACAGAGAGTGCGCAATGTATAGTTCGCAATAACGCGACAATGTAGCCTCAGCGTGAGCAACAGAGAGTGCGCGATGTATAGTCCGCGATAACGCGATAATGTAGCCCCAGCATGAGCAACAGAGAGTGCGCGATGTATAGTTCGCTTTATCGCGACAATGTAGCCCCAGCATGAGCAACAGAGAGTGCGCGATGTATAGTTCGCAATAACGCGACAATGTGGCCCCAGCATGAGCAACAGAGAGTGCGCGATGTATAGTTCGCAATAACGCGACAATGTAGCCCCAGCATGAGCAACAGAGAGTGCGCGATGTATAGTTCGCAATAACGCGACAATGTAGCCTCAGCATTAAACAAAGAGCGCGCAAAGTGTAGTTCGCTTTATTGCGACAATGTAGCCGTAGCTTCAGAGAACTGAAGTTTCCCTAGCGTGTCTTGGTCAGTGTCTGTATTTCGCATCAAATGATTGCACTCCATTCCCCAGCAGTCTTTAAAATTACTGGGATTATTTCAAAGGGATGTGCAGCGGCTCCTGCATGCTATTAACAATAAACTACGATCAGCAATCTGTTCAATCTTTGATTTTAACATAGCTTCACACCTGTATTCTCCGAAGAGTTGGGTAGACAGAGGTGTAGGTACCCATAGTACACCCACATTTCGCCAGGTATGTTTAAGTCCCATGTAATAATAGGAGGCGTGCTTATTAACCGAGTCACCCGAGAACCTATCCACACTCCGGGCTGCTACTTAGAAAATCCAGATGGAAAAATCCTATAACACTTTGCCACACCCAGGAATCGAACCCAGGACATCATGCTCAGCAGTAGCGCTTGCAACCAGATTAAGGAGGCGTTATGAACAGTTATTTCATGTTGATATTGATATTGTAGTGTGTGTAGTGAAGTGTGTCAATATCTTAAGAGGGCCCTTCCCGGTCCGTCTATCGCCAACGCGAGTATGGTCGAAAAGCTTGTTGTTTCATCGAGCGTAAGTGAGAACTGCTTACAAACAAGCGAGAACGCGATAACATTGTACGAAAAATAGTGTGTCAAAAGTTGTATCAGGAAATACGTGTTTTTGAGTAAACCTTAGAAGTTTGTGAGAAAAATTATTGATATTTAGAATTTCCATTACATATGCGAGGTTTCTATGCAGATGTATTCTTTATTTTTACCAATTATGAGTATATTATGACCGGCCAAAGTTCGGGAAAAATTTGTGCAAAAAAGTAGATTTTTGGAGGCTTATACTGAATTTATTTCTCAATTTTTTAATTTTTTGCTTTCATAGAAACCTAGATATAGTGCACAAGATACATATAAGTTTAAAAATTTCATAGAAAGATGTGTTACAACGCCATAATCACGTACCAGCGTTTGTATGAAAAATATGACGGGTTGGCCGCTCTTAAAGGGCCTCGCTCACGGTGACTTTTTGTAGCGATGCAGTAGCGATGCTGTCGCGCATGTGTATCGATACAGCCGCGATGCTGTCGCTGGCTGTGTTCGCCCAGATTCTGTATCGCTACTATCGTGATGCTGTCGCGCTCAGTCGCGATGCAAACGCGATTCAGCAGCGACACCAAAAATGTGAAAGCGTCGTTAGTGTCGCACTGACTGACACGGCACATTCCCCAGCACCCCTCCCTCCGTTCTCCACCCTTCGCTCTCCCAATTTCGTCAGAAACGGTTGCGCGTTTGCATCGTTTTCTCGCACGTTGCAAACGCGACTAACGCGCGATAGTAACGATAGTAGCGATAGTAGCGATGCTGTCGCGCGTTTTAAAAAGTCGAAAAAATACTTTTTGGCCTTACACTATCTGTATGTATCTATACTATTAAGACGCAGAAATATGCCAGTGACCTTGAGTGGTTAGCTTGCGTGTTCTGTACTGAGCTCACGCAACGCGTCATTCGTCCAGCCAGTAATAGGAGTCGCCCATCAAGGTGCGCGTCCCAAACTAGACGCATTATTAATTTATTATACATAAAACAAAAGGTATTTTAATGAAACACGTATACTAAAAGATCAATAATTAAATTATCTTTAAAATGGTGAAGGTTTCAGAAAAATGCGCTTGATAGATTTTGGCTGATTCTCAGTTTTTTATCCGCGGTAGACGTAACTTTACAAATTAATTTCACTTTAAACATAATCTAAAATATGCCCATATTAAATTATTAAGAAAATGCTCTAATTTGACATATATTTTTTCCAAAACATTAACACTACACGATTAGACGTGATCTTCAGTATAAAATCATTAAAAGTCGGTTATCGTTGCCTTAAGAAGCTACCTATTTTTTTCGTGAAACTGAATGAATTTAAAGTTACCACTTTTCGACAAGGCTATATATAAGTACTTAAACATCACTTATGTGCTTAAAAGAGGATGTTAATTAGATACTTAGGAGAGCTTCGTAATTGCTACTTTTGTGTCTTTGTTAATACTGTATGTTTAAGTAGCCAAAGAAAGATATTTCAGATCAGAGATCAAACAAATGTTTTAGTTAAATATCGACTTGTATCGTGATGAGATGTGATATAGATAACAATGAATATGTAGGGAAGAAATGACGTAAAAGAACATAGCCTAGACCAGGGGTTCCCAACCTTTTAACACACGCGCTCCCTAACTTTCTTTTAAAATCACTACGACCCTGAGCTACTATATCGACATAAGCATAAGTAAAAGTAGAGCGAGCGAAAGTGAGGTCGAAAATGTTTGCACCCCCTTTGATAGGTTAGATTTTCTTTTGATCACTCAAACAGAAATAGAAGTTGCTTTGTCGACTTATGCAGAAAAGTTGAATAATCAAGAGAATATAGAATGGAAGAGCGAACGAAGCGAGCTCGAAAATTGTAGCAAACCGCCTTAGTTAGGTTCGGCTTTCTTTAGCACATTCATACAGAAATAGAAAAACTTATTTTATTTTGTCGACTTATGTAGAAAAGCTGAACCTCATTTTACAGCACATAAGTTAATATGTATTCTGAAACGTTTGGGTTTTGGACCTTAGTCTTAACTTTTTCTAGTACTAAGAACATAAAATGTAATAAATTTATACTTTATTATTGGAGCCGCCCCCTCCCCCCATTAGTCATTCTACGCCCCCGAGGGGCCGCGCCCCACTGGTTGGGAATCCCTGGTCTTGACCATTTAACAAATTCCCCCATATTTTTTTCAGGTTTCAGGTTTTAAAGTTTTAACACAATAGTTGAAAACTTGAAACCCGTTACTGAGTCGCAATTACCTCCGTCCATTGTGAGGGTATTTCGTGATTGTTTCAAAGATATAACGTCACGGTTACAACGACTTACAGTTCTATTGTTTGCAAGTTCTCTCGATCATATTTTACAGTGCATGTACACATGGCAATAGAGATTAGTGTCCAGGCAGAAAACTTATACAAATATGTCGTGGTTTTCCTATAAGAATAACTTATGTGAGAGTGTGTGTTGTGAAAAGCCCGAAGAGGAGGATCCTTCGGACAGAAATGGTTATTGCGTGACATTTCACATTGGGCTGTTCTTGGTAGTGGTCGTTGGAAGACCCACTTTCAGCAGTTGATGTTTAAAGCTTGATTTGATAATCTATGTAATTACTCGATTCAGTTCGTTTGAATTTCAGCAGAGTTTTGCCACCTTCCCTATTAATACGATCTAAAGGATCACCCATCCATCTACGAGTATGAAGCATTTGTACCCAACTATGGCGAAGCAAAAAGGAGGGTTAGTAAAAAACGACGTCCGTTAAGGCATTATTCGAACAGATCACATCTGGCTCCGGATTTTTAATTTGTCTGTCTGTGATGTCTTGTTTATACTTTTTTAGTTGGCGTTAATGTCGTAGTTGGGTTTCAGTTTTAATAACTTTTATTTTTATTTCAATTATTTGGGGTTATAATTTATTTTATTTTAATGTGCTCATTAAGCCCTAAGTTATGAGGGAACAGATGAACAAACATACCCACATACATACATACCTTTCAAAACGGTCACATTTTCCTCTTTCAAGAAATGTTTTGACGAATTGATTTGAAAATAATGATGAACTACCTACTTTAAATTAGGCGAGAGCAGTTCTCTGCCGTTCAAGCTTTGTTGTACCCTGTACACTGAACAGTTTTGCAATTAGTACAATAATGTACATGTATTAGTTGCTTTGTTATGTCTGGAGTTTGTCGGTCGCTGGCTACGGATGCTCTTTGTGGCAAATGTGAGACGCGTAGGGAGAACGTTGGTAATGTACGTACAATTGTGTCGCGTCAATTTACTTGAGCCCGTAGGTCATTGGGTTGGATGTGAAATTGTAGTTTGTGTTTAAATACTTAGTGTACAAAACTAGGAATCTAGACTCAAGCATTACTTAAAACTAGATTCAACCAATCAAACGGCTTTAAACGAGTTTTAAGTACCTAATGCTTGAGGTTTGAGTGAGGTTCTGTAATACGGGCCTTAGATTAGTTTGCTATGCTGTTTTACCAGAAATTCGAAAGTCAGGAAGTTTTGTAGAGTGATCTAGGGCGAAAGGTTGGATGGACTCTATTTATTTTTATTAAAAAGTCTCCCGGGTGTCCTTGACCCCGCGTCCTAACCAAATGCGATCGTCGTAGGAGTAGCGATCGACGCGATCGTTTGTATGACTTTTGACGTACAAACGCGACTTGATTGGTCCCGCGCGAATATGTCATCTATACAGATACATACCAATAATTCAAAATTGAAGTATCTGTTTGTAATGTCAAAATAACAGCTTGTTACTAAATGCATATGAAAGTATACTATATGGTACTTATACCAATTTTTTTTTTCTGGCTGTCTATTTGTTCCAGCTAAACTCCGAAACGGCTGAACCGATTTTGTCGGGACTTTCACTGGCAGATAGCTGATGATATAAGGCGTAAATTATGTTACTATTATTTAAAAAAAATATATTTGGGTCCACGTGGGCGAAGGCAAGGGCAGCAGCTAGTATATATATATTCATATAAAAAGAGCGCAACAATCGCGTTCTCGCGCGACGATCGTTTTTGGTTAGGACCTGGCCTGAAACTTAGACAATTCTTATAAACCTAGAAGATACGAAAATGACAGCCGATTAGTACCTATCTATATGCGAATTTGTGTTGTCAGTTAAAATTACCTACAAATATGTCAACTTTGCGGCCACATGACTCATGACATGGATCCTCACTTGACTCATGAAATGGAATTGCAGATATTGACATTTTTATTGTAGAAAAACGCGAATGAAATAAAACAAGCAGTCCCTATTTAAATAAAAATGCATTTATCCCAGCGTTAAGACAAGTTTATAAATCCTTAAAAATAAAGGATCGTCCTTTCATCTCTAGAGCGGGATCGCGACTGGCTGGAATGCGCGGCGGATCTCGATCGCGAGGCGCAGGCGCATACCGCCTGCTAAGCAAGTTAGAAGGTTCGGAAAGTTTATGATAAAGGGCTAAACGTGAAATAATCCGGCCACGATTATTCCTCGGGGGATGAAAAGAGTAAAATAAACCACAGTTTTGTAAATCGAAAGTTAAAGTAGTCTTTCTGGATTTTCAGGGAGCTATTATATTTTCACCTCTTAGGCTTGCTGTTGAACATCCGATTAGATTTTGACATTCAGAAATGAAACTGCAGGATTAAAGGCCTAAACACCGCTTTTTTAAATCCTTTATTATTAAACGAGCAATATTTGTTTTTATATATATATGAATATTTCTAATCACGTTCTCGAAAACGGCTCTAAATTTCGATAAAAGTTGCAATGAAGGGTTTTATGGGGCCGAAAAATCGATCTAGCCAGGTCTCATATCTGGGAAAATCCGTTTTCTCCATAATTTCACCCGAGCAGAGCTCGGTCGCCCAAAGTTTAGAACAAGAATAATGACAATTGACACCTTAGAATAATCACATGGCAGCATGGAATTAGTATGAACTATCCTGTATTATTAAATGAGCATTCTCTTTTTTCACCAGAGCAGAGCTCGGTCCTAGGTACTATTCTGTATACGCCTTACTATCAGATAAGTATTTTATCATATCGGTATACTAAGAAAGCATTTGGTTTTCCCAATTGCTCAATACCGGAGTAGTCCCTTTGAAGTTATCTGTTGTGTGTATAAGCGCAGGCTGTTCCCGGGGGACAACGCGTCGCCCGCGCACATTCCTGCAGCCTTAGTCACACAACCGTTGGATTAGGGGCACCGAATAATGAGGAGCAGAAGGTCTGTAATGCTTTGGAGGATTACAGGATTGCCGCGGATCAATTTCACGGAGGTCGTTTAAAAAAACTCATACCCACCCATATTTTTCGTAGAAGTATTGTCTAGAGTAGTGTAATCTAGACTTGATATACTTCTTGAACAACCTAAGTTCCGGATACTGTATAAGGATAGGATCTCCTGAATTAGAAAGTCACAGATTATCACCGACTTCGATGATATTCTGTTCAAGCTCCACTTAGACTATTCCAGGTCCTGTATAATAACTTTTTTATGTACAGTACAACTATTTGCTTAATGTCCCTCGGCAAACTTCGTGTTTCGTCAGTCGTCGGATTTCTATCAGTTGCCCTTTGCACTTAGTGCTTGTACATATTGACTCCTACCGCTACGCCCGCACTGCCGTCAACCATAATTACCAAGCGTAAAGGGCAACTGATAGAAATCCGACGACTGACGAGACACAAAGTTTGCTGAGGGACATTACGAAAATAGTTTTACTGTACTAATAGGAAACTATCTTATCGTTGGCAACCCTAGTATAACGTCTATTAGATTGGTCTACATTGAAGAAAAATATGGGGATACGTCCTTCTGAGTTAAAGTTCCCTATCCCACGGCTTTCTACATCCAAGAGTGGAACTTCTCAACGTTACTCTCCAGAGATTAGCGGCTATAGAGATCTTATCAGGCGGGTCCGGCTCGGGATAATTACACGCGTATGAGGCGGCGATGATTTGTGGGACCCTTCCGTGAACCCGCTCCATTCAGCCACGGACTTATATTAGATTGTATTGTGACGGTTTTATTGTAATATTGTAATTCATAGCTTGGACGCCGTGTGAATTTGGGAAAGTATTTTTGTTGTGTAGCTTCGTGAGTGGTAGGTACTTATGATGTTATAAAACTATAATTTCTAGGGCAGTTGAAGCTAGTTAGGATTCTTAGGGCGCATGAAACTGAACGCGATCAAGGGCTGTCAGTGTCATAATTCTGGTGCAATATTGACATTTGAACGGAGATAAGATGTGCTAATCGAGTTTTTTTTAAAAAGAAACTATTTAGTCCGTCAGCCAAATAATAAAAAAATATTAGACACGTATTTTTTGCTTTATCATATTAATAAAAAATGGTTTAGATATAACGCATTCAAGTTGGGGAGTGGGGCCTCGCTACGTCACAAGTCAGTATAAAATCTACGTGCCAGTGACGTCATACCACATTTTAACGCATTGCCTACTCAATGTATTGCCGTAATCTTTTGACTACGTAAAAATAGAAACAATACGTGTCCAATACTTTTTAATAATAATATACAAACCTGAAGGACAATTTTTTTTTTGTCAATATTCCTATTGGTGAAATTGGTACTTAGGATGACTGTGAAACGTGCTTATCTATTGATAACAGCTGATAAGCTCGTCATACAAACTTTTCTAGTTTTATTTTAGGTCATGCTAGTTTTAAACTGAGTTGACGTTAATCAATCACGTTGGACAATATATCAAGATGCATAGGCAACCATAAGCATAATCACTCAGCCTAAAAAGTTCCCATTGCTGGGACACAGGCCTCCTCTCTGTGAGAGGGAGTGGGCCGTAATCCACCACGCGAGCCCAGTGCAGGTTGGTGGATGTCACATGTCTTCAAATTTTTGGTTCTAGGACATGCCGGTTTCCTCGCGATGTTTTCCTTCACCGTTTTGAGAGCAGTGGTGATGAAATAATCTACACAAAGTAAACCGCCTGTCAGGGTGTTTGTACCTACGACCAACACCTCGTAAGTCGCGGCCGTTACCACTGGGCGACCACAGCTCTATCAGATGAGAATCGATAAAAAAAAAAAAAAAATTGTTGTTCTGATTTAGTTAGGGTGGCCCAAGATTTCTCAACCTTAACAATAGATTCTGAGTTAAGCCCAAAACAATAAGAACGGATATATCTACCTACCCTATTTTAATCAAACGTCTTGACCTTTCACAGACTTGCCGAAAGCCAGTCATTGTTACGCAACGAAACTTTTTGAAAACAATAATAGAAATAGGGTCTACATCAGCTGTTATTCACTTGTCGAATGATCTGCCGCTGAAATGTTTATGAGACCTCCCGGATTCTTAAAAAAGGGAAAAAATTACAAAAGGAGATATGAAGCAACTCCTACGACTATTATTTATTAATATTTGAACGGTAAACACGTAAGGTCAGGTTTATCTTCTAGAATATTGGAGTTTTTAGTTAGTTATGAAGATTTGTTGGTGTGCTAGATGATAGGGTAAGTTTGCTCCCTAAAGTTAAACTGCGATCATTTTTAAGGTAATTTAAATTAACCCAAATTGATAAAAACCTAAGAAAAAATTATAAAATCTTCTTTTTTGTTGGGTTTTACAAGAGTTCCTACGGTACGATTTTAGGGCCGATTCACACGTAAAACAACCACACCACAGTGAAAATTGTTAGATTAAGTAAATTATAACTTTCTAGATTATAATCGTAAAGTTTTGTGGTATAGGGCCCAGATATTGCTGTAGTTACGACCTTAGCCGGTACGTCTAATGCAACCTCACCCTAATAGCAGTTTTGAAGCAATGCTTTCGTCCCAACTAAACCTTACCTACCCTTTTTAAAACCTTACCACGAAAGCCTGTTTAAAAATGAAGAGACGACTATAGCGGTTGACTCAATTATCCTTGCCTTACCCTCTGAGGGGACAAAGTAGCCTAGGACAAAGTAATTAAATAGAAATTATCCCAACGAAGTAATAAACGACGGAGCTAAACACGGCTACACTGAACTGTGTTGTAGTTGTTGCAACTGTTGTCAGATAATCTATACATTTATATACAAATATGTATATATAATTGAATTGTCTGTTTGTAATGTCAAAATAACAGCTTTTTACAGAAACCAAAATCATACAAAATAATATTCACTGTCATAATTTTAGCCGAAAGACGTCCACTGCTGGAGATAGGTCTCCCCCAAGTGGTTTGCCATAATCGCCACGCTTGGCAGGCGGATTGGTGATCGCAGTATGGCGTTAAAATGCATAGAGAACGCTGCTGCCCATTCTCTAGTGATCTTTTTACGACAGCCACGGGAAGAAATGAGATGGTACTATTCTTCACGTCCGGCACCACACGGAACATATTCAGTGTAGCGACACGAAACGCAGGTCGACGGAAATAATAAAAAATACATAAATTTGTAACGATTAAATTAACAATTTAATTACAGTTAAAGAATGCCTTGAACCTTTGTTATTAGTTTAAGTGCAAGTGTCAAGTGGAAGAATACTTATAACGAATATATAATTTTCATTATTTTAAAACGACTTTCATTTTAACTGTATACTCTTGCCCATATGCGAATTTGCCATTATAAGAATTTGCCCATAAGAGAATTTGCCGTTTTGAGAATTTGCCGTTTAGCGAACAAAGGTATGAAATTATATCAAAAGAACAATTTTTTGTCTGTCTGTCTGTCTGTTCCAGCTAATCTCTGAAGCGGCTCGGCCGATTTTGACGGGACTTTAACTGGCAGATAGCTGATATTATAAGGAGTAACTTAGGCTACTTTTATTTTAGAAAAATAATTAGGAATTTGCAGGATACCCAACTACCTTACCAAATTACGGCACAGGTATCGTATTTGGGCTCGTTGGAATGGTCTTACTAAATAAGTTATATGTGGATGGTGAACAGGGTCTGGTGATGGAGTAGGAATGAGAAATAAGGAAAAGTTTGTAGCGGGGGTTTAAAAATAATAATAATTTATGCTTGTTATAGCTAATCCGATTCAAAGCGCACATTTAATAGTTAACTAACACTTATCGTTCATGAAAATAATTAAAGCAGTCGGTAGAAAACTGTTAATAAGCAGTAACTTTAGTTTCTATGATCATCTCATTGAGCTTAAGTAGGTAAGGCTTTTCGGATTAAATGTTAGGTAGGTTTTAGTACCTTCCTAGCCGACCGGAGCCCAAAGAAAATATCGTCTCAAACTGCTGAAAGTCACCTGAACTTCTCGCGTTTTTAATAAATATTTAATTACCATACCATGCTGTGTTTCGTGAAGGTACTTTCACGACCAGTCGCGTGTACCTACCAAATTAGTTCGTAAAAGTTGAGGAATTCTCAACAAGATCCCGAGTTTCCTTGCTGGGAAGCTGTGGCTGTGGCCGACCTGTGCAGCCTCCGAGAAAGTTCTTTTGTTGTTTCACCACAAAATCAATCAACATTTTCATTAATAAAGGTCTCATTTCAAGACGCCGGAGATTCAACTTACAGTACATTCGCCAATTATAAAGTAGTCTCTGGTGTTTTAAGAATTTTGCGGAATATTTAAAATTGATAATTATGAATTAATTGGTCGGTATAATTTTAGAGGGGAATTTTGTGCTTGTTTTGCAGAACCGATTAGTTTGGACCATATCTGGTACCAAATCAATCTGCCTAGCATTTTCCCGACTATGTTGGGGTCGGCTTCCAGTCTAACCGGATGCAGCTGAATACCAGTATTTTACATGGAGCGACTTGTTATCTGTCCTCCACAACCCAGTAAGTGGGTAATATAATACCCCTTGGTAAGACTGATTGCCAGACTTTCGGGCTTCTGTCGACCCGTAACGACTGTCAAAGATCCACGAATGACAGCTGGGACCAACGGATTAACGTGTTTTCCGATGCACGGAGGAGTCTCGGTATGTAAAGGACCCATCCACGGACCAACCGCGACAAGCGTAGCTTAACCTGATGGATCGACCCCTCCGGCTGTTATTAGGTACTTAGCCACAAGCATCGAAGTATGGGACCATAACTGTGGAACCAAGTCCACACAGTTGGGATGTTAGCTAAACATTTTTTTTGTCCTTTAGGTAGGATATAAAAAATATATTTTACGTAATCGAAATATTACGGCTATACATTGAGTAGGCAATGCGTTAAAATGTGGTATGACGTCACTGGCCGGTAGATTTTATACTGACTTGTGACGTAGCGACCAGTCCCCAACTTAAAAGGGGTTATATCTAAACCATGTTTTATTCATATGATAAAGCAAAAAAAGGATGGGAAAACCTCGAATGACTTCTCCCGCTCTGGGCGGAGCGAGAGGGCGTGTCAGACTTTTACTGACTAAAATCCACTCGTGTTCCTTCTGTTGCCCGTGTGCCGGGGCCGCGATATCACTTTCGGACAAACCCGCAACCCCAGCAGGCATTGGTCCTTACGGACCCCGCCAGTTGGTGCTGACATCTCTTTGAGGCGCGTGTGGAACACAACGCGCCGTCGACCCGGGCCTGGTTCTTATCGGACGGCGAGCTACCCATTTCTCACCGTCCGCAAGCCCGCGCCTACGGTGGCCGGAAGTCGGCTCGCGGCTCCCGACGCCCGGGGCGTCTCCTGCGGTGACTAGGGGCGCGAGGGCGCGCATCTTGCATCTCCCTCGCGCGCTCCGCCTCCTCCTTCGCGAGCATAACTGCTTCGCAGAAGGAGGCGACGGCCTCCCATGCACTCTCGCTCCGAACCATGGCCTGAACCAGGGCCGGATGCGAGGGATCGTCGCTGCCGATTGCCTCCGTGAGGACACGGCGGTGCTCCGCCCAAGCCGGGCAGATCTCCACCGTATGCTCCACCGTGTCCTCCGGGCGAGCCACACAGTAGTGACACCCGGGCGTTTCCTCCCGCCTTATGCGGCACAGGAACCTCCCGAAACAACCGTGTCCGGTGAGGACCTGCGTCAGGCGGAAGGTGAGGACGCCATGGCGCCTCTCAAGCCACTCCTCAAAGAGGGGACTTATCGCCGCAATTGTGGCGTGCCCAACATTGAACTTGCCTGGGAATTGAACGCGATATCTACGTGTCACTGATTAAATACGCACTAATTAGGATACACGTATTATCACACCCACTTTAACATCCTATGCGTGTTTCTTATCTTTTAATTTAACTATTTTAATTAACAATAAAAGCGAAAACTAGAATAAATTTTGAATTTTTACAAAAGTCAAACAACCGACCATAGGCTACCGACATCCTTTTTAACCACAGAACATATATACTCAAAGAGTTTTTAACTGGTCTAAATTTATCTTGTCATTAAAAAGTTAGTGATTGACATAATAAATGTCGAATATTTGTTCAAGGAGTACTTTATTATTGAAAAAAAAAACTATTTTAATGTATTTATAATTATTATACTGACAACAATTGTGTTTTTCGGCTAGGATTTTCAAGATGCTGTTGGAGCTAGCCCGCGTTTAAAGATGTGGTCCTATTTCCTTATTAAATAATGTCGTAGATCTATATGTATTATGGGGACCCCACAAGTTTTAGAATATTATACTGCTTTAACACTGAATTTGTTACGAATCATAACGAATACCTTCAAAAAGAGTACGGTTTGCCCGCCATTCAATACCGAATGTCAAAAGGAAGACTGTTTCTGGAAATTGAAACTCCAATCATATTTCCTTCAAGTGATCTTAAATCCTCCGAGCTAACTAGACGAATACAATATATCGTTACTGTTAGAAATATTATTAAATGTTTTTGTCTTTGACATTCGACATGTCCGACGGAAGTACGAGCAGAGAATATGAGCTACCCCAGGGATCACCAATTAGTTTTATTTAGGGTCTATATATAAAAAATGAATATGAATCTCGGTCCGTTTGGAAGACGTTTCCTACTAGCAACCAAGATTAAAAGATATTCAAGGACCTTGCGTATTTTTGTGTTTTTTGGAAATCGATCATTTCGATTTGTATAGTACCTCACCCAGCTAGCTCTATTACTCCCGAAAACATTTGCAGCTTCATGCGGCTTGCGTCAGCGTTGTCCGTTGTTGTGTCGACGGCAAAAATATAAAGCGTGGGCTTAATACAATTACTCAAAAAAAATTGATTGGGTTTTTGTTATAAATTTAACTGTTTACTTAAAGTCCGTACAAAATAGGTCACCGGACCGCGGTCCGCCATTTGGTGACTCCTGAGCTATACCATATCTCTAAGTAGTCTGTGAGCTACACCATCTGTAAGCTCGTCTCGTATTATTTGTCAGGTAGGTATTTGGTTAGCATAAGTAATTTTTTTTTAAATCTTTGACATACCAAACGTACGTAAGTACCCGTGCTATCTTGTTCGTTTTCACGGTTTTAACTTCGAACATATTTCAATGGATTTGATTTTTATGTGAAAGTCACTCAATATAAAAAATACTGATGAAACACTACCTACAAAAAAAATCGTAACATCGAAAGTACCAAAACGAAAAGATCATACTACCACATCACTAAAACCATAGACAATTTCTAGCAGCTATTGTTGTTTGACAAATTTTGAAACGCGACATGGCAGTATGGAATTAGTAAGTACTATCATTGAAGCATGGAATTTGTATTAAGAAATTGACTTTGAATACATGGAACTAGTATGAACTATCCTATACTATTAAATGATTTTTTAATCTCATCAAAGAGACTTCTTGCCTTCTATGTTATGGGGTATGGTTTCCTTCAGGTGGACCATTGTGCGTGGGTACTTCTTGGCTTTTTTATGCCTACTGTGTAAATAAATAAAATGTGATACATTAACATTTTCATAAAATTATGTATTTTTCACTACATGTTAATCTTAATTTGCGTATTTAAATTATTATTTTGTGTTTATTATATTTTTATATAGGCTGTTCAGCGGTTTTGCCTGTGCCTTTATTTACAACTGCGCGCATCGCTAACAGAAAAACAAAAATAAAATCCAGCGCGCCATTTTCCGTAAATATTTGTAATCGTTTTTGTTTTTTTGTTATAAAAAATACGAAAATCTAAAGTATTGTCACCAACCGACGTACCTACAACAGTTTTAAAAGAAGCTCCGATTGACAGTACCTGGCAACAAAGGTCAGTTGAACGTTATAAATCTAAATTATCATCTCTATAGTTACGTTATTCCAGCATAAGTTCTTACAACAAGTCTGTTTTTTTCCTCGCAAGTTTGTTGAAAAACGTCGCGCGTCGTATGAAACGCGTGTGCATTGATTATTACCAGTGATCGGAGTAGGTAGATTGATTTTTAGTACTTGTATCATAAATGCACACAGAAAGAATAACATGGATAAGCCATTTTTCCGGAAAGTAATTCCGGTATTTCCGGATTCAATTAAATATTGTTAATGTTGGTAGTGATATTATTACTACTGTACCACCCATGATCCTTTGTTCTGATTGGTCGTTGGGTTTTGTCAAATCGTGACAAAAAAAAAAATAGGAAGAATAATAAAGAATAAAATTGCTCATTTTATTACAATTCCTACCTTTTTTTTTGAGGATGGCAAATCATCAAATGACTCCTTCCACTCTGGCAGAATACAATTCCTACATAAGTTCCGGTTTTTTTGAATGTCCATAGTAATATATACGTTTCGGATCAATGACCCCAGTTCAATCTACCTACTCCGATCACTGATTATTACCCACTCGGCTAAATTATCGCGCTCGCCTATGGCTCGCGCGCCAATGCCGCCTTTTGGGTAATGACCAATACAGCAAACTTGTATTATAATGGTCTGGGATGGTAATCAATTTGGTCAATCGTGGTGACGTGTCGAAAAATTCATTAAAATAAACAAATAATCACATGCGAAGTCGTGACCTAGTTTATAGTGCAATAGTCGGTAATTACGCAAACTGTGTCGGAAATTAGGTTTGTGAAAATTGTGTGTTTGTTTGATGATGATTCATGATTAGCAATTAAATAACCCGTTTCACAATGGACGAGAGTCCCTTCAGCCCAAGAAGTAGGGGTGCCCGCTCCCCGCCAGCTACACCCGTGCCAGCAGTCGTACCCGCTGCTCCCTCTCAAGCCCCGAGTCAAAGGAACAACGACCTCGATACTATACCGACGGCAGAAGTCCAAAACTGTATGACTAATATTGAACAGAGCCTGAAGGAGGTGTGCGCTATTGCAGCAGAAGGCAAGCTGAACTCGGACCAGAAATTGCGCATCAATGCCCTATGCCGTAAGGTTGGCCATGGGACATCGCAAATGGCCGTCCAGTACCAGTCCATCAAAGCAAAAGCCATCCAATTCCACCATACCATTATAAATCTTGAAAACCAACTTGACTTTTCGCAACAGCTACAGGAGCTTAAGTCGAGAATCGGAGATTCATTGAAACCTGCCCTAGAACCTTCCTTTTCTGATATGGTAAGGAAAGGTGCCAACAACTACATCCAGCCAATTAACTTAAGTTCAGTGGCTATCTATCCGAACGACAAATTGAAGACCAGTGATGAGACGAAATCTCTGGTCCAAAAAATTATTTGCCTAGAAAAAATGCAACTTCACGTGAGGGGCCTACGCAAGACTAGAAACGGCGGAGTGATTATCAGCACCGAGACGAAGGAAGACATTGAAAAGCTGAGACAATCGGTGCAGCTCACAAGGTCGGGTCTAACCGTCGACGAGCCTCATAAAAGAAAGCCCAGAGTAGTCATCATAGGAGTGCCGACATCCATGACAGAAAATGAAGTCTTCACATGTATATACCATCAAAACTTAGCCGAAAAACTTCAGGACTGCAGTCTGGAGTCATTTTTGACCTCTATAAAGCTAAGCCATAAGTCAGGTAAGAAGGACGCCGAGACTTGCAATTATATCGTAGAAGTATCTCCGGTCATTCGAAAAGCCCTGATGTCACAAGAACGTGTATTTGTGAATTGGTCATCGAGCCCTGTCAGAGACTTCACTTTAGTCACACGCTGCTATAAGTGTCAGCAGTATGGACACGCTGCCAAGTCATGTCGACAGACATCTTACACCTGCGGCCACTGTGGTGACCAGGGTCACTCGATCAAAGATTGTCCAAAGAAAGCAAATGAACCAAAATGCGCTACTTGCACGCATTTCAAAAAGCCAGACAAACACATAACAGGCGCTACTGACTGCCCGGCAAAAATGATGGCTGAGAAAAGATTAATTCTATTGATTATGGAGGCGCCTAAGAGCGCCGTTTACAAGTTATTTTTAGACCTTTTACTTATTTTTTATTTTATTTTTTTCCATTTCTATTCTTTTATTTAATATGATTAACACGCTAATTAATGACTTAGATATTTTCTCTGTATCCGAGTCTAAAGTTTGTGAAGCGGAACACTGCAAACAATATCTTTCCGGCTATAAAACTCCGTTAACCATACTAACACAAAATATTCGTAGCATATTTAAGAATTTTGATAGTTTTTGCACTTTTCAACAACGGATAAACATGAATTGTGACATAATTGTTTTGACCGAATGTTGGCTTGCCAAGCAATATAACATACCACTAATCACGGGATATAATATGTACAAAAGTAGCATAAATTACAATCAAAATGATGGGGTGATAGTTTATGTCAGAAATTATTTGAATGTCTCCGTTGAGGAACCTAATGTTGTCGACTGTAACAGTGCGTTAGTTAAAATTGGATCAGATTTTGCGATATTAGCAATATATCGGCCTCCCTCCTTTAAAAATATCAGCAATTTTACTAGCTCACTTAATGACACCTTGCAAAACCTGTCATCCTTCAAAAAAACGATTTTAATTGGTGATATTAATATTAATATTCTTCCAGGAAGTGCTGATGCATCTGCTCAGGACTACCTCAACCTATGCGCCTTTCATGGTTTGCTCCCCGCACACAATTTTCCTACACATCAAAGTGGCTCCTGCTTGGACCATATCATGCTTAAATCGAATTTCCCTTCACTTGCACTTGTTGTTAACTCAACAATAACCGATCACAATGCTGCCCTATTAATCATAAACTGTAAATTACCGAAACAAAACACTCGCACTATTTCTAAATTAAACATAAATAAACTTGAAGAAGATTTACGCGTCATCAACTTTGATCCAGTCTACAATTCTGCTGATCCGCAGTTTTGTATGTTGTATGTAATAGAAAATATACGACACGCAATTCAGAAAAATACAGACATAATAAAATTGAGCCGTAAAAATTGTAATATAAAACCCTGGATCACGACAGGTCTTATTCGTTGTATGAGACATAGAGATATACTGCACTTTAAGGCCAAATCTCATCCAGATAATGCAATACTGCAACTATCGTACAAAAGGTATCGTAATTTCTGTAATGATCTCCTCAAAAAGGTTAAAAGCAACTACGATAAAACTGCACTGGAAAAGGCTGGAACAAATAGTAAACAGATCTGGAAATATATAAAAAATGTAACTTATAACTCGAAACAAAATGAGTCATCTTCAGGTTTATTAAAAGCGCACTCGACACCGCTGACATCTGCTAACTTAGCAAATAATTTCTTCGTTAACGTCGGAAAGAATTTGGCAGAAAGAAATATGGTTCAATCACACTATAAAACAAGTCCGCCTTTTGCATGTAACCCCACATTAACATCCTTCGCCCTGCTAGATACTGACGAAACTGAGGTAGAAAGAATAATCATGACTTTGAAAGACGACTGTGCAGTTGGTTGGGATAATACCTATATCAAATAAAATCATTAAACAATTCCAGAATATTTTGGTACCACCACTGACTTATATTTTCCGAATGTGCCTGTCTTCGGGTCTTTTTCCCGAGTGCCTTTAAAAAGCAGTTATTGTCCCTGTATACAAAACAGGCAGTAAACAGCAAGTAACAAATTATAGACCAATTTCTTTGCTGCTATCTATGTCAAAAATTTTGGAAAAAATCATAAATAAAAGATTGTTTAAATATCTGGAAGATAAATCAATTTTGTCGGGGCGTCAATATGGATTTAGACCTAAAGTTTCAACTGCCGATGCCGTTCATCATCTGACTGACTATCTAGCCCAAGAACTTGACAAGGGTAACCACACAGTAGGTGTTTTCCTGGACCTCGCCAAGGCTTTTGACACAGTCTCCATTCCTATTCTGTTGCGCAAGCTTGAGACAGTGGGCATAAGAGGAATTCAACTGAAACTTCTCAAAAGTTACCTAGAAGACCGAACCCAGTGCGTTAAAATTGGCAATGGTCTCAGCGCAGACGAAAAAAACACGTCCTTCGGTGTGCCCCAAGGAAGTATTTTAGGACCTACTCTATTTTTGATATACATAAATGACCTTTGTAATCTAAACCTAGAGCATGGCACTATAATATCTTACGCTGACGACACTGCCCTCCTTTTTTCTGCTGAATCGGAACATGAAGTCTACAAGTTTGCGCAACACGGTTTTAATATTGTAAATAAGTGGCTTCAACGTAACTCACTAACACTAAATACGGCTAAGACAAATTATATTAAGTTTTCAATGCGCAAGCAAACATCTGTTTTGCCCTCAACGATGTATGCTCACTGTTGTATGGTCCCTACAGATTGCCTGCTGACATGTCCTAATATTAATATAACGCATGAAAGAAAATATTTGGGAATTATAATAGGTGAAACCTTATCTTTTAAACCACACATAGAAGCTTTAAATAACAGAATGCGTAAACTAATATTTATCTTCAAAAAACTACGTTATATTGCAGACCCAAAATTAATTAGGCGAGTTTACTTTGCTCTCTGCCAGTCAATTTTGACTTACTGCATTACCTCTTGGGGTGGAGCAGGTAAAAGTTTGCTATTACCTATCGAGAGAGCTCAAAGAGCGATTCTCAAGGTTTCTACGTGCCGCCCTTTCCTTTTTCCCACTAACCTACTCTATAAATCCTGTGAAGTACTAACAGCTCGACAGTTATTCATAATGAGCATCGTATTAAAACAACACGCAGCCCTCTCATATAGCACTGAATTTACTAAAAAGAGACGGAAAGACATACACACATGCTTTCACAGCCAAATTTTTTGTCTTCCTAGGACCATTACTTTATAACAGACTAAATGCGAGAGCCAAAATCTACTCTCTTAATTATAATAATTGCAAAAAAACTCTCAAGGAAGCTCTTCAAAGTATGTCCTATGAAGATACAGAGAAATTATTAGTTGTACTTAAATAAAAATTGTATTTGTATTAATTAAGTTTAGCTAAGTAAGGTTAGCTTTAGGTTAGGTTATAAGATTAGCAAGTACGATTTATTGTACTATTTACACCTTTTTACATACCAATTCGATGACTAGATTATACCTTGCCTCGCCTGAAATACAGGATGACCTAGTTCAGGCACATAACATAATAGAATTTTTCGTAGATTTAAGCAAATTTGTATTTAGTATTTTACCTTTTCACATGAATAAACTTTTATTATTTATTATTATTATTATAATGTACTATTATCATCTGACTGACGGACTAAATTGTTTTTTTTTTCCCCAGTCAACATCATCCCTATTAATTCCCCTCAATTTAGGGTCTTTTCAAATGCTGTTATGTTGTTGTTATGTTGTGTGTTTAAACAATACAAAGAGTTAACTTAAATTTATTTCCTTGATCGCAAGTATTATCGCGACTATAAGCGCCTCATATTACCTACATAGGTCACACTATAACATTGTATGCATGGGATCTGATGAAGGAGCATTATATGTGGTGCCGACACCGCCTGATAAATGATGGCCATCCATTGAGGTGCGATGATAGAGTGATAATGTCCGCCAGTGGAACCAAGGCACCTTGGGGTGTGTGGGTATTCGTGTTTGTTATGATCGAGTGTTGAGTAGGTGATATTGTAGTGATATTATTAAGTACATTATAAGCTATGTATGTAGTTAATGTTTTAGACATCTGCGGGCATGAACAAATCTATACTAGGTACTTATACTTATAAGAAAAAAAAAAAACATTTATTTCAACCCATTTAAGGCCATATTATTATGTTATACAAAATTCTAATCAATATAAATATATATAAAAATAAATAATTAATTAAGTAAATATTATAAATAAAATTAGAATGTCAAAATTAAATTAAAATAGTTACCTATTAAAACAGCTGCCTCTGAGTCATTTGTTTGTTTGTCATTACATGTATCATATAACAATGATTAATGTACTGACAATCAAACCTGTTCGCAAATACGCTCAGGATGGTGTTGATGGTGGTCCGGAGCCTGCGCCCCAGAGATGTGCACCACTTTCGCATCGTCGTGTAGAGACAGTCGACACGGGCGTCAGAAATGATGAAAGATAATGAAAAAGATGATGATGTATCTCTACGTTGACGTCGTGGTGGGGCTTGCGTGCTCCGAACTCTAGGTCTGTGCCTGTAGAGTTTACTTTGCCGGTACGGGTCTAGGACGAGGACCCAGACCAAGAGAGATACAGAAACCCGCAGGGCAGCATGTGGCGAGCTGTTGGGCAGTAGCGACCCCACGGACCCTATCTCCCGGGAGAAATCTTGTTCCTCACCTCTGGCTTGCCTTTATTGGCCGGCTGGAGTGAACACTGACGAGGAACAGAGCTCCCACCTCATTCTTGCCTTAATTGGCCGGCTTGAGTAGAGATTCGCAAGAGCAAACGTGCTCGGAGGAAGGAAGTATTCCAGTAAGTGCTCGTAGGGATCTTGACCATCTTCCGGGCTCTGGGATTGTTCTGAAAGCCGTGGAATACCTCTCCACTCCTCAAGCACCCCAGGACATGCTGCCCCCTTGTCGCTACGTCACTATGTGCTAGCGACAGTTTACGGGGGCCTATTATTGAGTGTGCAAGTCACCCCCTGCCATTTTATCCGTGTATATATAAAACATTGATCAGGCAGGGGCCATAGTTCTTCCATAGTTCCAGGTCACCAGTCAACTTAAGCCACCCAAACCCATAGTCTAATATCTTTGTTTCCATACCCTGCAATAGTCCTACACCAACCGGGGGTTGTCCTTGGGTGCACTTGCATAGTGCACACAGGGATATCGTCGGTTGGTGCCTCATTTCATTAATACGCCAAACGGGCCTCTGCGAGTTGGCTTCGGCTCCTCGTATGCCTTCCAAAGGTCCGGGACCCCAGGGTCCCGAGAAATGTCAAAGACCACAAGATAATGGTAATATTATAAAGAGGTATTTGTTTGTTTGTATGTAGGGGGTAATCTGTGGAACTATCAGTTTGATTAAAAAAAATATTTTTGCATTGCATTACCCAATTCTTGAGGAAGGTAATAGGCTCGCCGACGAAGTCGCGGCATAACATTTTAAGGCATAATATTGTTTTGCATAACGTTTTCGCATAACTTTTATTAGCATAGTAATACTTTGGAATAATGCATAGGTTAGCATAACTGTCATTAGATCTAGTTAGTTTTGGCATTTATATAATTTGGGGGTGTTCCTTGGGCCATCCCTGAGCTGTGAACATGTTTGTTTTCCTATGAGATAAGTAAGGGTTTATTATTTTTATTTCAAAGAACATTATGTGTTTATATCATTATGCGTTTTTAACATTATGCTTTATAAAATTATGCTGCATTAATATTATGCGAACAGTATTTATGGCAATAAACATTGTGGCAAAAAAATTATGCCTATTCATTTTATGATGCGTAATGATTATTATGCTGAATTTCGTTATGCTAATGTAAATTATGACAACATGCATATCATACCATTTTATGCATATCCTTATTAAACCGGGCAGAAGCTAGTAAGATAATAAGTATACACGATTACTTCACACTTTAAAACAGTTCTGGAAATAAAATCCCATTTCGGACAGATTAATCAATGAATGCTAAATTATGTTCAGCATGAATTATTTAAAAGCAGGTCAAGTAAGTAATATTAATTACAAGCACTGAAAAAATATTTGTACATTTAGTCCCTAAAAAATGTTTGTAGCATAATATTAAAATATGAAATCAGAATATAAATCAGGGCGAACAAACACAACTCGACCCGTAGCATAATCTCATAATCGCAGAATTGTAGCATAAACATTTTTCGCGCAGTGAAAACAAATAAGAGTAAGCTCGCACCTAAAAAGGCAGTAAACTGACGAGTAAATAAAAAGAGAAACAATATCTTAAACAAAGTGCTTCTTTGTTTGGCACCTTCAAAAAAAAACGTCTTCATGAGTTAGGGCTGAAGCACGCAATACTTTTGGCAATCGCGATTGGGGAATGCGCCGAATCGCAAATTTACAAAAAGGTGTAGCGATATGTCAGAACGTCGATGGCGCTTCGACGACTTGTAGCACTCGACGCTGGTACATGGAAACGTGTTCGGTATCATTGTCTTGAAATCTGAGGACCTGTATTGACTCTGCACTGTCGTTACCAACCTGCTTGCCTACACTAGCAAATTTCGGCTTTACAGAGAGGCTTATATGTCACAGTCCATTACGCTTAGACTCATGACCACAATAGAAACTGGTTTTGTCGACGGAAGATTAGACAAAATGACAGATAAACAATCTCAATCTGTCATTTTGTCTATTCTTCCGTCGATAAAACCCCGTTTCTATGGTTGTCATGTTACGCGTGCAGGTCAGTAGGAGGCAATGTTCACTAAGTACGAAAGTTTTAATTGTGTCCTCAATTTCTTTCATCGATTAATCGCAACATTTTCTTATTGGCTACAAGTATCGAGTGTGCCAGAAGCCTTAGTGGCCGAATTTCTTTCCGTTCAGTGCGAAATTAATGAGTCAGGCGACCTAACAATAGAAAAACATTTGTAACAGTTAACTGGATGGTCGCTATGCGGGCCGGTGACGTGAAATATAGTCGCTTGTTCTGAGGCTGAGAGCTCTTGGCCTATTGAGGAGTCTGCTTCACTAATGACTATAGTATGATACTATCGTTATTTCTCCTGACAAAGTTTATTCGGTTTATATGTATGTATGTATGTATGTATCTATGTATTAGTGTGTATTAATTTTCAAGTTATCTATCCCTTATGTTGCACCTGCTATGTTTTGTCTCTGCACCACCCTAAGGTTGACTGGTAGAAAATGCCTCAGGTATTAAGTCCGCCTTTGTACAGTTTTTTTACTTGTGCATGAAGTTTTAATAAATAAAATAAATAAATAATGAAGTGATCCTTCTTCAGAGACAATAATAATAGAAGGTGGGAATGGAATATGTGTTGTTATAGGTACTGTAGACTGTTCGGGAGCTTGCGTTACCGGTTACCATTAAATAAAATACTTCTTTAGCGGTATTACTTGAATAATTATTGGTTCTAACATTCTAGCAGCCCAACCCTGCTTAGCACGGTTTTTACGTATTGACATAACATTGAGATTTCTTGGGTAAATGTAACTTTAATATTAACGTAACATATTAATATTTACACATAAACCTTCCGAAATAAATTCTCCAAACGATGGTGAAAACCTCATCATAATCTATTGCGTGGTTTAGAAGAACAACACGGACATACAGACAAACGCGAAAAGCGACTTTGTTTTATAATATGTATAGATTACTTATATATTTCTTCAAGTCGCTTGACAGCCGGGGCTGACTGTCTGCGTTTTTTTCTATCTTATATATAAAATTCTCGTGTCACAATGTTCGTTCCCGTACTCCTCCGAAACGGCTTGACCGATTCTCATGAAATTTTGTGAGCATATTGAGTAGGTCTGAGAATCGGCCAACATCTATTTTTCATACCCCTAAGGTAGGTAGGTAGGTAGGTAGGGTAGGTAGGTAGGTAGTTGCACCGTAGATAAGTACATAGTGCTACCCGTGCGAAGCCGGGGCGGGCAGCTAGTTCTTATTATAAATTTAATGTTTATCTCATAATCAAGTCATCTACTTGAGCTCGCGGAGGTTGCATGCTACAAACTTTTTAGACAGCCTCTACAGTGCACTATGAGATAACATGTGAATGGCACTGCCGCCTTGCTATCTAATGTACTCGACACCTGAGGGACAATTCCCGTAATTTTTATGAACGTTCGCATTCGCATTGCGCAAGCTGTCAAAAATACAATAAATTTTGACATTTTTGTCAAGTTTGACAGATTGCGACTTCACTGTAAACGTTTTTTAAGTAGAAGAATTGGCCTTCAGGTTGACTGTTCCAGTATCGCAATTATGATTTCATCATCATCATTTCAGCCACATCAACCAGTCCTGTGCTTGATCAAAGATAATATTAGGTGTTTCATTTCTTACAGACCCCGGTTCAATAACATCGTCGTTTAATTTCCTGCCATTTTGTTCTGGTTTTGTTGCATTTAAGGTACAAGGAAACATTCACCGTAATAATATCTTTTTTGTGCGCGCGGCGGAGCTTTTGTTGGACATGTTTCACTTTTGTTTTTGTGTTTCTTCAGAAGTATTGAAACGATGTTTTAATGTTTTGTAGAACTTGAGAGCAGACTATCTAATTACGTAACATATTTTCGTAAACGATTACGACTAATCTGTTTCATTTTGACAGTTCAACAACATTCATTGCGTTATTTACGTTGCTGAGCAAATTTTTTTTCTAACTTATGAAGCAATGGATTAGCAATTTGTTTCAAAACGATTCAGATTCTGATTGATCATGCATTACGCAATTAGGGTACTGTTGTGAATGGAGTTTGTATTATTGTAAGGCAAATAACTAATACGTTTTTAAGAAACATTTGCTATGGAAGTATTCATCTGCATTGAATCAGTCAAGAAAAAAAAAGTAAACTAAACAAATAATTTTGATGAGTGTTGTATTGTAGGCATCCAATTATGGAGGTATTCGTATAAACGAATAATTAATTTGTGCACCAACTAAATTGCCCAAACACTTCTCCACAAAAGATTAAAAACTCCCATTCATCGAGTAGTTATTCGATTGTGAATCACTAGAATGTCGGAATCGTTTTCAATGTATTGAATTCGATTAAAATTCCTTTGGTTGTCAAAAATTGAAGCTCCGTATTCGAATGATTAATTGGTTTGAAGTTGTCGAGTAAGCGAGTGATCAGGTAAGGTTTTAGGTAACCCATTAGCATTGTGGGGAGATTGTGAGCTCATCAGGGTTTCTGTTTGGAGGTGAATGATGACGCGGCATGTTTGCGGATGCGTGGTGGTGCCACACAGCTTGCCACTTAACTGGCTGTGTTTGATTGGCAATGGGAGGGTGCGCTTGAATAAGGAAGGAGCTTTCTGTTTTGTTAGATTTCATGCAATTTTTGAAGAGGGTTTATCCTAAAAGTTGGCAACGTCGCAAAAAGCTGTCAAATATTTACCTGTTTTGATTAATTTGGCAATATTACTGTATGGAAATATGAAATGTGTCTAACTAGTAAACTAAAATATTGATTATGAAATGCAACAATTAATATCGTAATACCGAATATTTAGTTTGAGATGTAAAAAAAGTATTTGGAAATTTTTCAAATGCCTTTTTTAGATACACCTGAAACGGTTACAACATCAAATTCAATGTTATATTGCAATTCATTATTAATATTCTAGTTCGCTAGCCACATTTCTTATTTCCATACAGTAATATTACCAAATTAATCAAAACAGCGAAATATTTGACATCTATTTGCGACGTTGCCCCCTTTCAGAATAAACGCTCTGGAGTGTAATTGTAAAATCGGATAGCAGTAGCACATGCATTGTCTACTATTGTTCATTATGCATGGACAATGAAATTTAAAAAAGTGCCACTATTTATTAAGTACCTTAAGTGCCTTTTGTTTCTTTACTTAATCCGTTTTAGGTAGGTGCGTAATTCTCAAATCCTCATACAAGAACATAGTTAAGCTGATAAATATTTCTACATCTTCAAGTCCCCACAAGTTTCACACGTATTGATCACCGAATCGTCGTCCCGGGTGATCTAAGACTTGTTTTATTTGTGAACATTTTTCACGGTATCACCGGCCATTGTGCACGGTTCGTTTTTTTTTTCTCTCAACTTATTTTTTACTTTAAAAAGTTTTTATGCGTTTGCGCCGGCCAGTGCTAATCGTTTAGACTTGTGTCGACATGAAGCGACACGTCTCACGCGATCCAAATATTTAATATATGGGAACCGTTTAATTTGATTACAATTTATAGGGTATTTGGTAAAGAGGTTGAAGAATGAAAAGGTATGAGTTCAAATATGGAAGATTTTTGGATAAATGTGTCATTTTTGAAAGAGATCTCGCCCCATATTTTAATTTTTACAGCGTTTGCTTAACTTTATTTTTAAGGCTTTTGATTTTCGGATTTTCCATCATTAAAATTAAACTAAGAGGTCTGGCTCATTCTTTGGCTAAAGAATTAGCATTACCATTCAACGTGGCAATGCTGCCAGTCTTCTGGGCACGTTTCCGGATGACAGCGATGCGGACGAATACTTCGACGCCTAAGTGGCCTTTTGTTTTTGTATTTATTTGTATAGTTAGTCATTTAATTTAGTGTTATATTGTATAAAAGGTTTGTCATCTATGGTAATAATAAAAGTTGATATAAACTTTATTCTTATAGGAGTAAAGATGATATTCAACTAAGATAACAATGTTTTTCAATCTAGTCTACATCTAAACCCACCATTACCACCCATTCAATACATAAAATACATTACCCAGTAATCGTCCTCAAGGAGTCATTCACAAAGAATGCAGATTACATCTAAGGATGCGCCGGCGCTCGGACATACAAAAGACATAAACGCACTCGAGAAATGCCTCCGTTTGCGCCCGGCGTTGCAACTGACTGAAGAATTGATATAATTTCCTGTCTTTTATTATTTATGCCATAAAAGTGTACCGCCAAAGTGCCTCGTATATTGTACACGTAATAAATAAAATAAAGTTTAGAATGTGGCGCCTTCCGTTAGGGTACAATACGTAGTTTTTTCAGCGCGAAATATTTGTCAATAATAAATGAGACGTCCCTTTTATTACGGGTAACAGTCATGGCCGGTGCGGACTGTAGTTTGGGACTATTGGGACCACATAAATATAATGACGTGAGGTGCAATGGACAAGCGATATGGGGAAGGTTTACTTATTTTATAAATTCAGGAAAATTCTTTGTTAACCAAATTGGCTACCAACTTATACGTATATTGTCCGTATAACAAATATAATATTCAAATTACAATTACCATATTCTTTAACAGTTGAAATGAAATGACTATAACATGGCCAATTGACGTACGGGGTCAATTTGCTTTACAATTAACTTGCATTACAGTACATCTTGAAAAAAAAAAAAAACAATAAACTAAACAGTTTTTGACAAAAGCTTACCTTATTTCTCTAAATTTGATTAATTTATAGTATGTTGTAAAGCTGTTGTTTTAGCTTGAAAGCGTAACAAACAAACAAACTTACTTCCGCATTTATAATATAGTCAAGTGCTGATCCAGGATTTATTTCTGGGAGGTGCACATGAGCCAGACAGATAAGAAGTGTCTCCCATATCTTATATTGCACTATGCAAGGCATACTATGGCAGGGACATCGACGCTGGGAAATTTTTCGTCGGATATAAAAAAAAAAAGCTATTCGATACATTATGACCGCGTAGGTATTTCACTTTTCTATAAAACAGCAGATTTTTTTTTTTTAAACCAACGAATGATTTTGTTGCAGGGGGGTTCAGAATCATGTACTGAATCCATGGTAAAAGTTTTCGCGTCGATGTCCCGCCACCCTGTACTATTTTTGGGATTAATTCTTTTTCGATGGACATATAGCCTACTTCTTCAGCGTTCATTAATGAAGCAATTTCTTGATAGATATGTATTCAGGCCAGTCCATTCACACGATTCGTTTTTTTTTAATTAAACCATTTGGGGGGTTAGGGTGGCTCCAGGAGGGGGACACAGGCCCCCCCTGGATCCGCCCTTGAATATAGTTAGGATTATCATGGCAGCAATGTAGCGCACTACTTTGAACAAAAAACAATTGTTCCAGTAATCCGTTTACACAGCATGGGAAATGTGATTATTACTTATTACCACGCTAAGTAACCTTCGAGGGGAATACTTATAACTTACTTAAGTTAATTATTTCAACACACCGAAGGTATCGGTCGATAACTGTGATAATCAATCCGTTAAGCGTGGTAACTTTGACTAATTAACAGAACACCAATCCAGTGCACCGTAGTTACTAGATCAGCATCATCGTGCAGCATCTGCAGCTGTTGTTGGTCCTTGTATAAGTACTCTTAAATACACATACATATACAGAAGGTTAATTAACTGAGGGCGTTCCCGTTAACCTGCAATATTATAGCGGCCACACATGCAAAAAATAAATAACAACGAAAATAAAAAGATTATTTATTATTTTTATAATAAAATATTAAGACTACTTATGACTAGTGGATGTATACAGAGTGTTTCATTTACGTATCAATTTAATATTTTTTGTGAATATTATATATATATATTTTTTTTTATGTTATTTTTTTTTTGCATGTATAGATGCTATACTATTGCGGGACGACGGGAACGCCCTCTGTTAGGTAACATACTGTATAGATTCACGCTGTGTTTCCATGGAGGTAGGCAGAAACTATAAAACACCCGCTGCTACGACCTTTACATACTCCATTTGTTTCGACACTTGCTTGCTTTGATATACTTACTTCTTTTTTTTTTTTCGTGTTGTTAGTGACTACCCTGGTGTCAGTCGGTGTCTTAAAGCCGCCCATGGGCCTTCGATTTGGCTTCACATGCCGTCGAGAAATATCTCTCAGGCATGCCGGTTTCCTCAAGATGTTTTCCTTCACCGTTTTTGAAGCAAGTGATAATTATACCTGTTCAAAAAAATACTTAAAAACTTGTCATTATTTATTTCTTCAATGCCAGGAATGTGGCTCGCTATCGCTTATGCCTTGTCCAGCGGCCGCTCGCTAACAATAGTGGCGCGGCGGGCGGCGACGCGGCCATAGAACCTCAATGAACGTACCTACCTGGATTATCTATCGATGATAAATTAAGAATATGCCATCACCACGCATTCATCATCCGAATGGGTCAGTTTCGACGCTCTACCATTGTCTATTACTACAAAAAGCGGCTAAGTGCGAGTCAGACTTGCCCATGAAGGGTTCCGTACCTGCACCACGGTTCAAAATATTGTAATAATTGAATAATTGATATAATAAATTAATATAAAATAATTCATATTGTATTTAAGAAATATTTAGTTTTAAATATAACACTACATATTATTAAATATAATTATTTTCTTAAATACATTAGTGAAAAAGAAAACGTTTCCCGTATACAAAATAACCTTTATTAATATAAACTTTATGTTTATTGTTATAGTGGCCTATTTGAAATTTTCACTGAGTATGAATCTCAGTGAAACTTTCAAGTATTTACCTATTACGGTTCGATTTGAAAGATTTAGCCCTGTGACAGACGGACGGATGGAGGGAAAGGAAAGCCTAAGTAATAGATTCCCGTTGGCACCCTTTGCGTACGGAACCCTAAAAAGGTTGAAAGGAGAAGGCTGGTTGGTTTACTTGGTCTATATATAGTTTGTATGCAGGTCGAGTCTCCAGCCTTGACATTGGAAATTGTACCTTTTAGAACGTTTAATTATTGTATAAGGTATTCAAAGCACGTCTGCCTCATTATATTCGTCATATCTCAGAACATTAGGTGAGCTATGTAGATGAAAGATAAACTATTTATGATACAGCCATAACTTTTACGATTTAGAAGTTGTTAACTTGATTATTTAGATGAAATCAATTTGAATTACTTTTGTAAATCTTGTGTTTTGGGAGTTCATGGTTAATTTGTCAATTGTGAGAAAAACTGAACGACTCGTGAGCATTTCGTTGATTTTCTCACAGAGCGTTTTTTCTTTATCTGATTTTATGGTATTATCGCCACTCGGTGCTTACCTGTAAACAATTTTTAAGGAAAATATGACGATTCTTCCAAACACTCTTTTAAGTGTTGTTAGGGAAGTTTTGAAAGGAAATTCCTTAAATACAACAGGCTTACCGCCAAAAATTATCATTGTAGTCGATTAGCTTCACAATCAAAGACAATACAACTTATTGTGCTAATATTTATTTACTATAGCGTTGAGCAGCCGTCGTGTCTCACCGTGGATGAGCGACTAGTGGCCGCGACGCTCGATAGCTGTGCGCGCGCATCACCGCAGAGCCACGACACGACACGTCCAACTGTCTGACGAGAATGCTACAAACAACACAGACGCGCAAAAAAAACTACGATACCTACACTTTACAGCCTCATAAAAAACTCCGACAATCATCAATTCGATGATTCGTTCCAAAATTCGACAATTCGCATCGCTCCGACAATTCTAGCAACTTTATAGTTTACATCTTAAAAAATTTACACGGGTCGTGACGTCATCGAGATAATTGTCCGATCGCTAAATTAATGCCAGATTCGGAATTCAAAAAGCTTTATTTTATTTGAGTTCTATATTAAAAGTTGTGCGCGGTGCGGTTTGCGGAGCTCATTGGCTGTGGGCCGTCAGTCCGGGAAGGCGCATCGATGAGGGAGCACGCGTCGCGCTCTCGGGTCGACAAGACGAACGCGCGCTCGCGAGTGTGTCACAGAACTGAGTTTATTTGAGAACTTTGTTTTAGTCTTTTTAAGTGTTGGTGACCATGAGGTGTTTAGTGGTGATGTTGTTGGTGGTGGCGTGTGGCAGGCTGTCCGTAGCCGCCGGTGTGCCCTGCGCCCTATCCGGCGAGTTCTTCCTGAGGCACAACGTTACAGCTGATGATAACGATGTACCAGGTGCGGTCATACAAACACCTTTCAATGTTCTGGGATTCTGAGTGAAGGCATTGATGGAAAGCTTTCAGATTGCCAACTTTTATACTGAGCTTCGAGTGAAGATATTTGGATTTAAGGGCTCTCTCTATATTCATTTTTTCGCTGATTAATTTCTTTTAACTTTTTGGACAATGTGTTTTACCTATTAATTTATGAAAGTTAAAGTTAGTTTAATTTTGAGAAAAATAATACGAATGTATGGAGAGTTCTAAACTATCAGTCAC
This sequence comes from Agrochola lota, assembly GCA_947364205.1. Lineage (NCBI taxonomy): Eukaryota > Metazoa > Arthropoda > Insecta > Lepidoptera > Noctuidae > Agrochola > Agrochola lota. The sequence goes on along the minus strand of OX376221.1, from coordinate 15,889,355 downwards.
CAAGATTTAACTCTACATTAACTATTACAAGGTGCAATGAACGAGTAGATTATAGAGTTGTAGTTTGTATATGACTCTATATGCAACGATATGCATATTGCATGTGATGTATTATACATTGTTTGCCGGTATTAGGGTATAACTCCCCATAGAGTCGTTAGGCTGGGTTTTGCAAGCAACGGAAAATCCAGTTTCATCCCTCTCCCTTACTCTACATAGAGCTCTTTTTCTCCTTGATTACCTTTCGGTTCTCTTTGCGTATTCCGTTACTTACGTATTTTGATGCTCATGTCAATTTTCAATGAACAATTTATTTTACAATGTTATTTTTCAATGTCATTTTTCAATGAACAATTTATTTTACAATGTCAGTTTTCAATGAACAATTTATTTTACACTAGCTGCTGCCCTTGGCTTCGCCCGCGTGGACCCTTATACTTTTTCTGAAATAAAAGTACATATAAGTTACTCCTTATAACATCAGCTATCTGTCAGTGAAAGTCCCGTCATAATCGGTCCAGGCGTTTCTGAGATTAGCCGGAACAAACAGGCATACAACTTTTTTTTTTTGTTGTGGTTACCGTATACATTTCCATATTTAAAAAAAATATTGGTAAAAAGCTGTAATTTTAACATTACAAACAGATACTTTAATTTAATTTATTTGATTTTATATAGATTTCTTCTTAGTACGGCCGGCCGGTAACGAAACTAGTACAACATGGCCTCGTATTGTATTGAAACTCGGTACTACGCTAGGCCAGCTCAATTTCAAAGCATCACCACTTAAGTATAGCCTACTGTACCTGGTCCTTTTAGTGCTTACTGCGTGGTACTTTAAGTACCTAATACGTGGTACTTTAATTCTGGTTTCTAGCAGTAAATGGTAAACTTAACGATGGTATTTGCGACAGTTATTTCCTTCGAAACACACTGATGTTTTAGAGCCCATGTAGTTATTACAGGAGCGATTAACTTAACCATAGGTTTTCGCGTTTAACTTATGTTTTACAACTGGCGTTTTAGGGTTAAGTGTAAAACTTCTTACTTTAATGACTTCTTGGCATGCTCAACTTAAAACATTCCAAGATTTGTAATTGTTGTTCATGTTTATTTATAACCAACTTCTGAAAAAAAGAGAATGTTCTCAATGCGTTTGTAGGATATTCTTTATGTATGTTCATCGATATTTTCCTCAATAGGGACGACAACAAAAATTTTTTTTTAGTCCGTCTTTGGAATTATAAAAAAATATTGGATACGTATTTTTTCTTTTTTTACCTAATGTAAAGATTACGGCGATACATTGAGGTAAAATGTACCATGACGTCACGAGTATGTAGATTTTATACATACTAGTGACGTAGCGATCCCCACTCCCTAACTTAAAATGCGTTTTATCTAAGTATTTTTTTATTAATATGATAAAGCAAAAAATACGTGTCTAATATTTTTTTATTATCTGACTAACGGACTAATTAGAATTTAATTTTTTTTTACGCAGGCATCATCCCTATTGTAGACCAATTTTGAAAATTCTGATTGATTTGGTAGAGAAAATTTGCGCAGTGGTCCCATATAAATTTTATTAAGTTGACTTGAGTCAGATTCAATAATACGTATTTTTCCACTTGGAGTAGGTATGCTACATTACACAGCAAGTAATGGTATACAAATTTGTTTAGGGTAGGTATCTACCACAGCTAAAAAGTGAAAAATAAAAACTTTTCAAAAACAATAAAAAACCGACTTGAAGAAAACACTACAAACTGAAAAATAAATTTAATTCGGAAGTAGACAAGAAATGAAAATACAAAACCAAAGACACCGAATTCCAAAATTAAAGTTACACTATGTTGTCAAACATCGTTTACACTTTCATATTTCTGACTGACCGATTCGTTGACAATTCAAAAGTGCCTGTAAATGGTTTAATTGAAATAAATGCTTTGAGTTTGAGTTTGAGTTTGTGTGTTTTTATTTGGAAGTCGATTTTCTTTTTGTTAAACCGATTTTTTTGTTTTCACAATAGATTTTGTAACAGTAGAAATATAGATGATTGGGAAGCTTACAACAGCCAAACTGTAAGTTTAGTTTTTTGTTTAGACTTTAGGGCCCAGCGGGTGCTATCATAATCAGTGCGAATTTTCCTGATTTGCCATTGTATGGAACGATAATATTCGGAAAACAAGGGTCATTTTCGGAGTCTTAGCCAACATTTCCCGGTTTCCGATAAATCTTCCTACTTTTTTTTGGCTTGTTCCCGCGTTTTTGGCGCTTCTGTCATCTTGCTATCTGTTTTTTCAACTGGTTTCATCCCTCATGTCAAGAATGAATCTTTGTCAGGGATATTGCGATGTGCACCAAATCTCGCCTTCACATCAATCAATCTAACTAGCCTTTTCCCAACTATTATGGGGTGGGCTTCCAGTCTTACCGAATGCAGCTGATTACCAATATTTTACATGGAGCGACTGCCTGTCTGACCTCCACAACCCGGTAAGTGGGTAATACGATACCCCTTGGTAAGACTGGTTGTCAGACTTTCGGCCTTCTGACGACTCGTAACGACTGTCAAAGATCCATGAATTACAGCCGGGACCAACGGCTCATCGTGGTTTCTGAGGCACCGAGGAGTCTCGGTATGTAAAGATAGGTCATCCATCCCGGAACAACCCCAAGCAAGCGTAGCATTACCTGATAGATCCGCTTCCGCAGACTGGCGCAACGCGACTCTGGTGGAACAATTTCTATGAAAATTTCACGGATATTATTCTCCGGTGTCGCGTCGCGCCTGTCTGTAGGACCCGTAACACGACCACTTCTATCTTTCATTCTACCGTCTACGAAGACAAAGTGACGTTTCTTTTCTTTATTTTGACATCGCGCCGTAAAAATCTTTCTACAATCTGTTATTTGGTCTTTCGTTTCTACGGTGGTCATTGTACACGGCTTACTTTCTTCCAAATCGATTTAAGTAGGTATCGGGTATCATCGATTAGTATCGTTTTAAGTACTTCCTTAACTGAGGAAACCGCAGACCAATTAGAATTCTTGAATCGACATTCGACGATCACATCACAATGTCTCGAGTATTAACAAACGGCATCAATATCGTCTAGGTAGACAGGAGTCAGGTGGCCGTCACACGCGCCATTTAGCTGATCTCCGGTGTCACCCCTATAAAGTCATAAGACTCGGACTTCGGTAATGGTACCGAACCCTGGGTTACGAATTTTACCTACTAATGAATGAGAAAAAAAGGGCTATGATTTGTACTTTTTTAACGATTCTAAAGACTGTCCCCAAAATAGCAAACTTTTCACCATTATGGGTTTTGACTGAAGAGAAGAAGGGGCAGAATAGCAATGGTTTCTGTATTTCATGTTAGACCTGCTGTTGCTTGTGACTTCGTTTGCATAAAAAGTTAAATCCCCGATCAGTGATAGAAAAATTCTATCTCAGAGCACCTCTAAAGATTTAAGCACCAACTGACATGGGTCCGTAAGGGCCAATGCCTGCCAGGGTTGTGAGTTTGTCCGAAAGCGATATCGCGGCCCCAGCACACAGGCAACGGAAGGAATACGGGTGGGTTTTAGTCAGTAAAAGCCTGACACACCCTCCCGCTCCGCCCAGAGCGGGAGAAGTTATTTGATAATTTCCAAAGTAAAAAAAAAAAAGAGCACCTCTAAAGACCGCACTTTTCTGCCTAGTGTTGTGTCAATTTGTGCGCTGATTGTCAGTTGTTTTACATTAATAAAGAGGTCGATTTCTCTCCGGGATACCCAATTAGTGTCATCGCAGACTGGCAGGCAGGGACAAGGAGCTTTACCTTATATTTAGGAAGGCCATGTCAAAAGTTACCACGCTTCAATGGGCGTAATGATTGACGATGTTGATTGCTGTCAAATTGCTACCGATCACACTGATCATTATCAAATTGCATGACTGAAATTGTTGCGCTAACTAAATCAAAAAAGATTCTGATGTTCAGAGTCAGAGATTGTTGTAGGTGCTAGGTACAAATCGAAAATAGTATCTAAAAATCTGTCGTCACGTCATGTCACGTGAGATCAATACTCATATGTTTATGTGTAACTTATATTGTTGAGATTGTGAGAAAAGACTGCTCATATTGTTCAAGATTGAGGTATCCCTCCGCGAAAAAGCAAACATATTAGATTGTGGAATATTAGTTTGAAGTCTCTCTCACAGAGACGATTTAAATATTTAATCCAACGAGCCCTTAGCAACTAGCAAGTATTACAATGTAGGTATTTACATAACTCCTGATAACGCTTGATTAAGAATTAACATAAATATACACATTATGTAAACTTACATAAAACATTCTCAGACAGATAATGATTGACATGAATCATTCAGTAAACATAGCAACACCGACGCGATAGCCAAATTAAGTAAAAAGTTTTAAAATTAAAACGTTGTTTTACACCTGTCAGTTTATCTGTGGCTCCCGATAAAAACATCGTTACTGTCCCTTGACTCGTAAAACTGACATCAGTCTTCTTGTTGAGGACATTTTTAACTGTTTGGGCTACAACATTAAAAAGCTGCAAACATAACAGGGGAAAAAACTGTCATAATAAACGAATTAGGTTATTGTATGCGGCAAAAATAAAATCGTCAACTGTCCTTACAAAGTGAAGACCACCACGAATGCGTTAACCTCAACAATAATAAAATTAATGTTGGAATTAAATTGTAATGAAAACTGACAACCTGGCAACAATGAAACAAAAGAAGTAGGTACGTATTTGGAAATTCATAAAGTATTTCCATTAGTGAAAAAAGCAAATGGAACGAACGCGTTTAAAACTTTATGGTGACATTTGAATCAATGCTGGCCACTGCCCGCTGAGAATTAAAAAAAAAGAATAATGGAATACTGATTGAAATCTAAAAATATCTGTACATAATAGGTGTTTGGCGGTGTCAAAAAAATATGTTATTAGAATCAAGTAGTTTAGTTAGTACTACTATACCTAGTTGAATTTAAACAAGGATAGTTAAAAAGATATTACTTTGCTTGTGGGTTTTTACAGCAGTTTTTAATAACTCCTTTTTATTATTCGTATTGCGTCTTTATCTAATATAATAATGATTAATTCAAAAAATGTGCAAATTAAAGTAATGTGTGCGTTTTGTAAATTGATGCCCATTGTTTAAAAAATATGACGTCGCATTTCAAGTAAACCTACTGTTACAGTCCATGGCTGTGTAGGAATATATTGTGTGTATTATTGAAATAGCAATAAATTAAGAGTCAGCTGTTCGCTATTCGACACCCGACCCTGAACCTCGACCGGTCGGCATGAATGGAACAATAACATTTATTATAATCACACAGTATGTACATTATTTTTGCGCTACATAACAGCGAGTCACATGACCTGAGCCCTGACACGACGTCGATTCATAATGAATTCCGTACAGTGTAGCTGCAGACGGTAAGTCGTACATAATTTATTAGCCGATCACGTCGGTAAAAATAAAGCGAATTTTGCGGCCTAACGAATGGGGGCACGCGACGATTTTTGAATATCGAACGTATCGAGTACCGATTCACGGCATCGTAAAAGCTACTTAGGGGAAAGTCACGAAAAATTACGTGTCTGGGACGGAACCGCTAGCGGCGCGGGGAGGGCGGCGCGGGGTGAATGGCGGCGGGTAGGCTTTGTTGCTCGTGCTGGCATTCCTCGCCTGGGAACCGGGAACGCTGCGCCCCCCGCACGCCGCACCTGCCCTCACCCCCGCCTGCATTCCTGCCCTCTCTCACTTTCATTGTTCCCGTCGGCGCGGGAGGTCGCCGCCACATACAAATAATGGAACCAGTCGTTTTAGTGAGGACGATTTGTTGGCTCACTCCAATAAACACGTCTGACCTGTCCATAAATGACATTTAGGGATACACTTGTTAGTTCCGTGGCGCTGCCCTGCCCGACCCCTCCGATATTAACTGACTTGTAATTTAAAGTCAGGGCTGGTAGTTTTTGTTATCCAATTAACTAGAAACACTAATCATATGTTTGACAGTTAACGGTAACGCTTAGGAGCGTCGTGATCGGGTCGGGGGGCAGGTGCGCGGGCGCATCCTAATGAAATCATCCCCAATAACAACAATAGAGGTGGCCATTATTATTGTAATTTATCAGAAGGGTCCGAGGCGTTAGTCATCGTTGTTGCGCCGAGTTTTGATTCATTTCGGATGCTCGGAATGCCATTGTGGGCGCCGCCATTACCTGAGCGCAGGTACACCTACGGCCGCGGCCCTGAGATGCAGCCAAACTTTTGTTTATACGTTTTGACAAAATTTTGTGCGTTAAAAAGTGTTATTATCAACAAGGGTGGCACCCGGCTATTGTGTGCTATCTCTGTAACAGTTGTTTCCCTTTGTCTTCTCAGAATCGCTTCTGAAGCGAAACCTATCTGTATCATAATAGCCATTAACCGGAATAAATTGAAGGAATATGTTAAAGAAGGTGGAATTATAACGGAAGTTGCGTATAACCATTTATACTAAGAGCTTCCGGTGGGGGGTAGTCTAATTGTTATTCATTAAAACACATGGTATACTTTCCTCTGGTGTAGCATGCATGTACATATTTTGATATATACAGCCATCATTTAAAAGAACTTGCTTAGTTAATAGTGTGATTACGAGCAATTAAAACGTTAACAGCTTTTTTTATTGGACGACTGCCTGAATGAATGGCAAGTACGTTTACAGAAACATGGAGAGAAAATATTCCTCATCATCCACAATTATTTTATTATCATTATCGACTATTCAAAACATTGTTGGAGAATTTGAGATAGAAGTAATTCAATATAACCCGATCAGTGAACTGAACTAACGATTGGGGATTAAATTGATTTCGGTGGTACATTTGTGCGGGTTCACATCGATCGAGTAGTCCCAATCTCCCGATTGAATTAATTAAAGAACGATAAGACAGTTGTGCTAATTATTCGCGTGGTCCTCCGGACCGTTTGTATCGGAGAGCGGTAGGCACGGGTTATCGGTAAGGTTCAGAGCGGACATACTCTCTCATGGGTATGTACCGTACGATGTACCGATGTTAGATAAAATAAAGGTTAATTTGGTCTTGTTGCCAGACAAACATGTTTGTTGTGACGGTAGAGAGAAATATTTGCGAGATAGCGCAGAATATTTAGAGGCTTTCATTTCAATGCTAATGCACCAACTACCTAGTTTAATTACAGAGATCAGTTCTTTATCTTGCGTGGAACATAATTTCGGTCATAGTTACGAAGGGTTAATTCCCATCGATCGGTCCTTTGAATTTAACCCTGTGAGTCATTGTGGTCGAAGTAATCGGAGCCGGGAAGCCCCGGAGCGGTCCGATGTGAAACCGATAGTGTCCGGGTCACCACACAATCTGACCGAGCTGACGAGTCCCGACCACCTGTTCGACAGCTAGCTACTTACTAGGAAGAACTGAAAATGTCGAGCAAACGTCTGAAGTTTGTACTTGTAGGAAAAGAAATGCACCGATCGTTTTTAGGAGGCATGGATAAAGTTCCGAAGAGGGGAACCTGCCTTTATCAATGCCACTTAGCCATCGAATTTGGTGCGTCCGTTAAACAACGATAAGTCTTCATACTCGCCACTGCAGATCGATACAGTTTCGACGTCCTCACGAATGTTTATCGGGCCAGATTTTTGCATTAAATATCGCTACGTATACCATTCAAAATATACTTGTTACCTCGACGTTGTAAAAAATTGAAAACAGCAATAAATGTTTGCTGGACCCAAAAACGTCCAGAACGTGATATTTGATCTTCAGGCACCGTTTAGAGATGACGAAATGGATAATTTTGATGTTGGAGGCCAACGAGCTGAGTGCCCAATGATTAGGAAACGGGTTCTCGTAGTGTATACTTATCCATTCATCTTTTACTATCATAGCTGTGTTGTAAAATCCTAGACTTCACGATCGATGATCGTAAGCTCCTGGTGACCCATAAAGTAAAGAGACCTTTATAAAAATATTGACATTTACGTGGTACTTAAGGTACATGTTTATTTTGTGGTTGAAATATCAAAAGAATCCTTTGATCCTTTTTGTTACCAGATATTTATGTGTGCTGGATCTTAGGTATTGAAAAAAAAATTGTTATTTGAGCTTTTCATGATCAGTTTTTTAGATTTTGATTACAGTATCAAAGTTATGTATGTTTTTTTTTAGTTTACCTAATCAATATGAATAAAAAAAATTAATGATAAATATTAATTGACTGCCTCGTTGGCTTAGTGCTTCGGCTCCCAGGTGGGCCAGTGTTATTTGGAATTTCCATCAGGAATTTTAGACTGTCTGGATTCGTGCCCGGTTGATGGCAATAGGTTCGCCCCCTACATGGTATTTAAACATAACTGGCGAAATGTGAGTGTACACTGTACCATAAGGTACACCTCTGCCTATGCCTTTGCGGATTGCAGGTGTGATGTGCTATTCATATACGGGCATCAGTCACACCAAACAAGGTATACTAGTAGTAGATTACTTGCTACGACTGCTACGATCATGGCTATTTAGTCACCTTTGTATAAATTTTGCTATATTTAACGCCAAACTCCAGCTCCTGTTCATCCTGTTAGTCATTAACACTATAAACAGTAATGTGTGAGCTAGTTTTAATTCGCTCATGTCCGCTCCATTTCCGATGGCTATCCGTTAGTTTTATCAGCTAAACGTTCGCTTGCTCTATGAACATTATTCTTGCTTCGCTAACCTCAGTAAAAACATCTAATCTACTTAGTTTCGTCAATAGTTCCTAGTACTGATATCTTTGTTAGTATGGTACCTGTTAAAATAATCTCTTTACCTGTGAATTGTGACTTATTTTTGTCTTACAACTGACTTGACAAAAGCTCTTTTACTTTTCCCTGTATTGTTAACTTACTGGCACTTAAGAACTTAAGAGTTTTAACAAATCTTTATAAGGTAGGTACTTAAAAACTTTTGTTTAAGACATTCCACAGTGAATAGCAATTTCGTGTCCAGTCTGGCAGAAACTAGACATAATTACTTACTATACTGACTTAGGTACATCTTAATTAATGTTCAGCTATTGTTAATTTTTTTCTGGGTAATTAAGTCACGACGTTCAATTTGAAAAATGTTGTGAATCTTTTCGATAAAACAGGTCTTTTTGTTCACACCTCTTTGGAATGCTAAAAAGCGGAGATAAAGGGCCTCAAACACGACGTGTTTGGGTTCGCACCCACGATTCCCGTAACCGGGTTATCTTAAACGTTCTCACGGCTACAAATCCCGGGTCCACTCCATCCATCTATTGAACTGGGACCCGTCGTTTTCGGTCGAATTCTTATCTGTAACGAGGTATGATGGCAAGTTCCGATGGTACAGGAAGAGGGCCATTTCAGTGTCATGGATTAAATTAATCTAATCAAGCGATAAATTGAGTGGCTGACTGCGGGCGCGGCATACAAACCTCGATGGAAAATCGCTACCGACCGAGTCATCTTTCTGATTGCTTCCAGATACTGGTTGATGATGGCCTTCGAGTTGCGTGTTTATTAGAGACCTAAATTGGAACATCATTCATTTGTATATGAAACTAGCATTATGTACCGAGGACTATTATTAGTGGAAGTAGCAATAGCCTAGTAGTCAGTCAGAGGTCGTTGTCCTTCTTTTTGGAACGTTCTTGGGAAAAATGTCCGACCCAGAATGGATCAGTATAAAAACTAGGTTAAGTAATCGTTAAAATTATCAATATAACTTATTAAAATTATGTAATGGTTTATGATGATATAATTTTTCAAAAGTAGACGGTTATACACGCTTTATGAAATTGTGTGAAATTTCTTGTTTTATTTTAACGATAGCGACCTGCTTCTGCTTCGCACGGTTGTTAAGACTTGACAAAAATTCGAGATTTCTTAGTTAAACGTAATTTTAATATTAAGAGGCCGTGCACGAAATCGACTGATTTTGATCAATTTTGTTCATTAGTTGTGAGAAAGGGAAAAATAACTTAAACAAAACGATTTGAGATTTGTAAAGTTAAAGTTCTTTGTTTTGCATGTGGCTGAAAGGGGTTTTTTAAATAACTTAAGTATTGATGGAAAATCACAAATATTCGCAACAAGTTTTCAGAAAAATGACGCGAGACTGACGTTTGATTAGTTATTTACAAGAAACTACTTTTAATTTTTCCACTCATGTCTTTCTTGAGCCACTCTGTTCCATGTGACGCCTGCCACTTGTCTTATGTCGTCATCCTATCTTTTTTGTGGTCTGCGTCTTTTCCTTTTACCTTCTCTAGGATACCATTGTGTCACAATTTTGCTCCATTTATCTTTTTCTTTTATCATATGCCCTGCCCATCGCCATTTAAGCCTTCTAATTTTGCACGTTATGTCTATAACCTTTGTTTTGCTTCTTATTACACGGTTTCTCAGTCGGTCTGACTTTTTCACATTCATCATGCTCCTTTCCATTGTGTATTGGCATGTTGGAAGTGTGCTGGTCGTGTTTTGTGATAAGGCCCATGTTTGGCTGTCGTACATGAGAACTGCTAGTATGCAAGTGTTAAATAGTTTGCTTTTTATATTCATATTAAGGTTTTTATCTTTCATAATCTCTTTCAAATCCCAGTACCTTCTCCAGCCATTGGTTATTCTTCTTTCAACTTCTTTACGCATCGGATTATCATCTGTTATTAGCTGTCCCAGGTAAATATCTTCATCTGTACAATCAATTTGGTTGTTTCCTAAATTTATAGTAATTCTCTCTCCGTTTGTCATTACTCCTGTTTTTTTCCGGGTTCAGTTTTAACCCTACCTTCTCGCTTTCCGTTGCCAATTCGTTTATCATTTTTGTTATGTCTTCCGGGGATTTTGCAAATAACACAATATCATCTGCGAATCTCAAGTGAGTTAACGAGACACCGTCTACATTGATACCGAGATTTTCTCAATTAAGACCTCTGAATATTATATGAGTGGAAAAGGTTGGAGGAGGCCTTTGTCGACTGGCAAACAGATCTACAGAAAATAAATAAAAATCAAATAAGAGACTAGATTAAGGTTTAAATTCAATTTAAGTTTTCTATGTATTTTGTCACAAAATTGTAATATGGATTTGAATAAAAGGCTATATTATTATTATTACTTTTAATTTTGAACATTCAAAAATATCATCAACATCGTTATATGGTCTACTTACATGTGGCTGAACCACTTTTGTCAACTTCGATACAAAATATAGCAGAAAAATAATGTTGAAAAATCTTCTTTTTTTTAACCCCGTCAGTAATGTATTTTTTCCTATTATTTAGCAAACCATATCAAGAAATTAAAAAATCACAAATTTGTCTTCAGCTATCATTGAGATAAAATCAAAATTTTATTTTATTATTATACAATATCTTCATTAAGTAAATCAAAGGCGAAATAAACCATATTTTCGAGAGCGCAAGTGATGCAACTATTAACAGGTGCTGTGACTGACTCGAATGGTAAAAAAATCGAAATCGGTAGTAGTTCCGAAGATTACTCCCTAAGTACATAACAAATTGTACCTGTTTTAGACTACAATGAACAGGTCACGTTATAAGTAATTAAAAGCACAATAATTTCAATAATAACTTAATTTTCCACTGCAGATGGTTGTAAGTTATCACCTCTAACTTCCAGCATAGAAGAGACATCGAAATTCAACGTGGCTTCTGAGAAACTTGGAGTTCACATGTACCTTACTAATTAATTAGATGTACTCTAACTAGTTAGAAGTTCAGCACGTGAACGCTGGTGCTGGTGCAGGCAGCTTGCACCAATTATGTGCATACCGACGTATATACAGACTTTATTAGTTCAAAGATGTACAATACGTACATACGGCCACACATCAAGATGTACAATACGTACATACGGCCACACATCAAGGTGTACAATACGTACATACGGCCACACATCAAGGTGTACAATACGTACATACGGCCACACATCAAGATGTACAATACGTACATACGGCCACACATCAAGGTGTACAATACGTACATACGGCCACACATCAAGCTACAGAAATGTATAGCTTGATGTGTAGCCGTGTGTACATTGCAGAACATTTTTCTTTTGCACCGTTTGACAGGGGATTGATATTTATTTCTGAAATATATTCCCAGAAAGTTGTTGTTTTACACCTATTTTAGGGAAAGCACTACATGAGCGGGAATAAAAAGTACTCTATATTTTAATCCAAGCTATGTTCTACTTGCATGCAGAATTTCATCCAAAGTTGGCATATGCAATTCTACCGTTGATATACAATACACTCATGTATCTATGGTCATGTATTTAAATTATTTATTAACGTATCTATTTTGTTTCTATTTATGTACTTATTCAAGATTATTGAATGGATAGTAACCATTCAAATAATTTTGAATAGTGTTTACCTATATAATTATTTTACCATAAGTAAGTTATAATACGTAGGTATCATATTTAAATGTAGCACCGGGTTTGACCCACTAAGAATGTTTTTATCGCCAGGAGGTTCACTACACTTGCCTCTACATATAAAAGCACTTCAAAATTAAACTATAAATTCATTAGAAATTTCCTTTTTCCTAACTTTACATAAGTCCACAACTGTGTTTTTTCTGATTCCATTCCATTTGACGCGTCATCCCAATATTCATTCAGTGAAATTCAGTGGCCTTGAGTGGTTTTGTATAAGAAGGTGCGTATCTATCGGTCATGTGTGTCTCACCGTTTTCCTGTATTCGCGTCCGCTTGAACATAAATATATATTTAGAAGATCCGGCCGCGTCACGCTGCGTGGAAAACCACATGTGCGAATATTATCGTCTTTGGAAGAGTCGCGTTTAACTAGTAGGAGATAATTATGTGAAGAGGAAAAATGTTTAAGGAAGGTTGAATTACAATTGATGCTTCTTTAGGACTGCTACGCAAAATGCTATAAAAATATTCTAAGATAACATTTGTAACGAAATAGAAGTTGTGCAGTTTTTGCTTGGGTTTTCAAACATTCAAGATAGGGAAAATGGCAATGCAAAGTTCCTCTGCTGTGATAAGTACAAGTCTCCATACTGGTATATGACAAGCTATAACATTCATGTATGTACATACACAATGGAGCACGACAGGTCACATGCCTTGTAAATCAGTGCGTGACAAGCCACTTCACCGATCGAATTGTCACTCGATATAATATTGCGATAACTCGAATACTTCGTTCCGATTCACTTCCCGACGGCAAGCGATATCGATTCATGCTCTCTTTTGTTCGATTTTTAGGTAGGGTGGAAGGCTGAGTCCGCCATCGTACACTACATTGCTTCAATATAAATGCTTAAGCAACTATTTCAATTTTACGTCTGCGATCTGAAAATATTTCTCACTTTTCTTGCTTTTCTGAAGTAATAAAATCGTTTTTATACTAGTCTAGTATTGCTAGACGTTCTTTTACATATTTGATAAAGCGGACGTAATAGAGAAAACGTGGACGTCCGGTGGGAAATCAAATTGAGCACACCGAGATATGGTTTGCATTTGTGGAATACAAAGTAGTTATAAGATTTGATTGTTCTAAGTAAATCCTATTTAAGGATGTTATAGGGGAGTTATTTATATAAAATGCGCGTTAAGTAATGTGCGCGTATGCGCGCTCAGCATGCGCGGGACGAAATGCGGCTTGAATGCACATGATTTACATTATTACGAAGCGACTGCCCTATTTGGAAACATTCGATTTGCACTTACGACTTGCTGCATAATTCCCTGAATTTATGGTAATTGATATGTGAGGAAGAGTTCTATTCCGATCTAATATATATTTATGAGGATAGTTGAAATACATTCCAAAAACGTCGAAGTTTTTACGACTGAAGTACTGAAGTGACGACACCAGCCCGGGTCGGATTTATGGGCTGTATCCCACACCGTGGCCTACTTCCTGCCACCTTGACCTTAGGGAGTGTAACAAATATTTGGCAGAAGGGCGAGCTTCGCCCAGCTGGAGCAGTAATATATTCCCCGAGTGTTCCACTTTCGTCACGTTGCAAGTGCTTTGAACTTCCTCCGGCCATTTTGCTTCATTCAGAAGGCACGTTTTAATGTGTTTTGTATCACGACGTTAAATAGCATATTCATCAAATCAATGAACGAGCGTTGCGTAATGTGGACCCGATTAAAACTGCCAACTAATCGAATAATTTAAATCCATTTGGCTCGAATTCAACAGTGTTCGTAAATTATTCAACGTAAATACGCTTTTTAAGGTTGGCCTCACATTTTGTACTGAAAGTGTTTCGCGTCGCGTTTCTCTTGCGTTTTATTTCTGCGGAGTATTAAGTTTGAAGTGTTTCGTTTAAAAAGTGCTCGTTGGACATCCCTATCGCTCGATATGTCATTTTTCGGTAAGCCGAGGCGGCATCGTTCACAAGTTTTTGCTCTTATTGGGCGCTCTATAAAAGCTTCGCTTTACCGCTGAAACCGTAACGACCTAACTGTAAAGCCATGCACACACGCTCCCACTGGGCCTTTTTATCGGTCTGGCAAAAATGGGGAATGAATTTTGTAATTGCGAAGGCTTCGAGATTAGGTAGCTAAGAATAGACATGTTTATCAAGCATTTTGTCGCAATTATTTTGCTTTACTAACTCATAAAGTATGAAGATTATAAACACAATCTGCATATTTTATGTAAACGCAACAGATGTTTATCTGAATCAAATAAATATGTTTGAGTAATTATCCGCATATTGAATGTAATTATGGGACGTTAAATAGCTGAATAGCAGACACAAGATTTTTTTAAATTTATGACATACTTTTTGCAGTATAATTTATTTAAGAAAAGGTTCAGGTAGGATATTTATTAAGTGTTTATTACGTAGAAAATCTTTTAAATAAGCTTGCCGACGTCGATTAAGAAATCCATTTAACTGAAAATAACTATCCAGAACTTCAGTAGCACCCTGCACCAATACATAACTGGGTATACATTACATTTCTATTCAATATTCTAAGCAATGCAGATTCTGGTTTTGTAAGATATGCCCTTAGTGACACTGCAATAGTTGGCTGGCGTGGAAACTGAATTGTCGTCGGGCGGGTAGTGTTGCAAGCCTCAGTAACAATGCTAATGAGTCGTCTGCCCGCGGACAGATGTCGCCCCAAGCGACGCGCCCGGTAAAACAAACAGGCAGACGCGACGTTGTGCACCAAGTCTTATTATTTATTTTATACTATCCAGTGTTGAGGTATAATCTTGATATTATATTGTCGGGTAATCTTGCTAGTGTTAGTTATTAATACCTAGGTATTTTGAGAAGCATTTAAGAGTTTTCTCGTGAAAAGTGCAGTTTTAAAATAGTTCTTGGAATAGGCGCGTTTCATCATCGTATCAGCTCCGCTGCCGAACATAGGCCTGCCCCATATATTACCAAACGACGCCTGGCATACATTATGTACCTACGTATGTACATGATACACTTAATCGATGTATACTCCGAGCACGGTATTAGACAGTGTTCGGTATATGTAACCTCGGCAATTTTGTTCGATACGACATCCATTATAGATGTACCATCAAGCCTGGGTTTAAATGAGATTGATTGAACTTTCCGAGGTTTCAGGCGGTTCAGGCATCAATTCGGGCGCTACGTGTGACCTATAGCTGTTTTAATCGTATCAACCCTGTACGGTCGACAAAGTGGTGCAAAGATTTTTTAAACCTGAAAATTCATCACGTTTCAGCTTTGGTATGATTTGCAGGTCACAGCAACCTGATGCTGACCTGAACATTGCAAAAAACTTAAAAACTGAAAATGTGAATACCGCGGGCTGTCTTAGCGCATCCCCCTTAAGTTAAAGAAAGAAAGAAAAATTGTTTATTCTGCACAAACAAAACACACATATTATAAACACATAAAAACAATGTTGTCCATCATTGGTTAAGAATTTTTTTAATAAAAGAAGTTGGATAAAGCAGAAAATACACGCAACATACTTACATTTATATTGGAATTTATAAACTAAATAGAGATAATATCTGAGAACCAGTTGACAGCTAAAGAGACTTCTCGTAACCCAACACGAAAGCTGTCAAGTTCAACAATGAAAATCAAACCACATTTTCCTTCTCAGCTTCACAGTTACGGCAACAGACAGGAATGTCGCAGGCATTTCGTAATTGAAAGACTCGCAATATTTGTTTAGCGAGGGCCCAAGGAAACGTAGGGTCACCGTATCAATCTTCGGCGTGGTTGATCCGGGGCACCGGGCCGCTGCCGAGGTGTCGGGCTTCCTCTATCAATATCAATCAGTGTCGGCGAAGGTCGACGGGCCCAGTGTTGCTAGACGTTTAGTGACACGTCCTGATTTTTAAGTAAATGTCAGAACGGGTGTACATTGAAATGTATTTTTACAAGCTTAATAATAGCTTGCTCTGTTCGTATGTGTTTCCGGTTACTCCAGTTGTCTTTCATTTTTCAAGCACTTCCTGGCAATTGATGGATTGAGCTGAAATTTGGCATACTTATATAACTACCAAGACATTTTGAAAAAAAATGATACCATGGAGCTGGTCTGATGATGGAGCCAGAAGTTGGCCATAGGAACTCCTCAATCAAACAACATAGCACCATCGTGTTTGGACTCATTGGCTATGTAAACAAGTGCTTTGACACCGCACTTGGTGGATATTTGATTTGGTACCAATACAAGGTATATTTTTAACTCCAATCGACCTTAAACTAATATTATGTTAGCCCAACCAGTTAGGGATCAGAAGTGTGATATAACAGAACCCGTTTCGCTTCCGTTGCCGTCGGCGTCACAAACCAACAGTAACTTGGATCAAAGTTCACCACAATTACGTTGGTACAAGTTGTTCGCCTGCCGCCCACGACTGCCATAAGAGCCCATTTTACCACGCTAACTATACTTGTTGTCCCAAATGTACGTCATTGTGGCCACTTGGCCAGGCTATGTGGGCCGAGAGTGTGTCCCACGGTCCCGGAGCCACGCGGCCGCGATCAAAGGCACACAGCTCATTTATAAAATTGACACGCGTTGATTTTGACGTATTTGGTTCGATCGTGTCCGTCCGCTCTTAACTACAAATGTACCTGTTTGGTACTAGTTTTTGACTACAGTTTTTACCACGTATAAACATAAATGATCAATGATCAAGAATGATGAATGAGCGTCAGGTAAATTGATTAGAATTTGAAACTGAGTTGAAATGGTTTTATGACATCAATTTCTTAAGTAATTTTCACACTTAGGTAGGTATGTTCTGAACGTTACGTCGTGTATCGAATTAACATAATTAGTTAAAGTTCAGTAAATATTCCAAATTACTGTAACGGGCCATATCGATACGAACCCACACCAAAAAATCATCTACAATTAAAATGACCATTACACAACCCGACTAAATGCTCTATCGGAACCTATTACCCAATACGTAAAGTAAGGAATTTTCATTAAAAGAAATTAATATTCAAGATACATTCGTTTTATCTGACAAATTTGTCACCATTACCCGACATTGCCTATTTAATACTAATAAGGGCGATTTGAAGTATTTTTAAAAGCTAGTGGAGTAACACCATGTTTGTGTGGGCGCACGGGAGGGGCTTGCGACATGCCTTACGGCATTCATGACACGTTTCGAGTTATTACCGACGCTTGTTCGGGTGTTATCGTGCTTTTTCGGGGTTTTGTGGGCACACATATGTGCTCAAGAGTAGGTGTTGGAAATTTCGAGTTAGGTGGGCCTAGCACGAACGCACGGAGTACCCAAACGTAAGTTAAAGATTCTCGCAAACGGGCGCGGCGCGATTTTGGTAGGACAATTTCCATGAAGTTTTCATAGAAATTGTTCTACTAGAGTCACGTCGCGCTTGTCTGCGCGAACCTTAAAATGGAACGATTTAAAAAACACAAAAAAAATGAAAATACTCGTTTCGCACATAATATTTTATTCTTATCTATGGGTGATTATAACTGTGCTTGTCGCAGCTATAGGATAGTTGTAATTTCGATTAAAAAATCGTTCGGATTTACCATACTCTCGTACGTGCTGGGGCCTAGCCACTTTTGTAGAGATTGTAAAACTTTCCCATTGTTCTGTTTCATTGCACTTGCATTATAATGTCGTCAGATGCCTGGCGATCTTCTATGGAATCAGAGGAATTGGAAATCAACCAATAACGGACGGCAAGATAGAGTCAGATCTTATCGACCGAGTTTAGTTAAAACACACTTGGATATGATAGGGCTGTTGCGGGTTGCCTGAGCTGCTTTTGAGAAATCTAACAGGAAAATTCGGTGAAACTGACCAGCACATCGAACCATACTTACTAATGAGGCAGATGCTATGAAATAATGGTTGGGCACAGAAAGTTATTACTTATTACAGACTAGCGGTTGCTCGCGATTTCGCCTGTAATCTAGGATGAAAAGTAGCCTATGTCTATCTCCAGGGCATGGTCTACCCATATACCAAATATCATCCAAATTCGTTCAGCCGTTTTAACATGAAAGCGTAGCAAACAAACAAACATATAAACTCACTTTCGCATTTATAATATTAGTTAGGATACACACTGTAACCTGTGCTCTGAAACTTATGCTTTATAAGTTTTATTTATTTCATCATGAAATAAAAATTAAATTTCCTTTATTCAAATTAGGCTGAAAATCAGCAGTTTTTGAACGTCAAAATTATATAAGACAGTCTTGCCTCTAAAACGCGCTCTTCACTACTTCCTAGTACTTTAGCTGGGAAGCAGAAGCGCAACAAACTCTCCAGAACGTCAAAATTACATAAGACAGTATTCCTCTAAAACGCGCCCCTTACTACTTCCTAGTACTTTAGCTGGGAAGCAGAAGCGCAACAAACTCTCCAGAACGTCAAAATTACATAAGACAGTCTTGCCTCTAAAACGCGCCCTTCACTACTTCCTAGTACTTTAGCTGGGAAGCAGAAGCGCAACAAACTCTCCAGAACGTCAAAATTACATAAGACAGTATTCCTCTAAAACGCGCCCCTTACTACTTCCTAGTACTTTAGCTGGGAAGAAGAAGCGCAACAAACTCTCCAGCAGCACATATCTCTGTGATGGATACTAAAAGTTATAGTAGGTATAAAGTTAGTGTTCTCGCGGTTTCTCACTAGCCATTCCCATTCAAGATATTGTATGGCTCCGTTATAATTTCCACATATTCGTCGATGGCGACACGATTATGGTGACTATACATTTATAATTATGCTTGATCTAGGTACTAATATTCAATTGAAAGTCCGTGAGTACTGCACGTGTAGTAATAATGCATTAGGTTTAGTAACTGTCTCTCGTATAAGTACGGCGGGTGCTACGGGTATGTTCCGCAATAATCAATTTTCCTGCAACGTGGGCTGGGTTGTAAGCAGCTGAATTTATTCTTTGTATGATGTTGGAAAGAAATGTGACGGGTATTTTGTTAAAAGGAACATTTTACTCTGAAAATGTGTACAAACAGTGCCGCAATGGTGCCTAATGTAAAATTAATTTAAATGCCCTAAACAGGCAAAATATGGTCTGTACATTAAACCAACTTTGTTAATTTATATATTAAACCAACTTTGGTTTTTAAACAACCTGTATTTTCTGCAAGTAAATGATTGTTTTTGTTATTCTCTTTTACAGAAGTAAGTAGGTACTTAATGCGTTACGTTCGTCTTTAATCCCAAAAATAATGAACGGGTAATACATATTTCATACCCCACGCGATAATAGCCGGTATTATTTGTCACTGACAGCCAGGTTCAATAGAGGGCTAATCAACCAATCACAGGCCACATCCTGGACCAACATTAGCGAATTTTCTCACAAAAAAAATTTCAACGGTGTAAATGACACGCGATTTTGTTTGTAGTGCAAAGCTATGTTTGTGAGCACATCAACTACTTACAGGCCATTGACACGACAAAATCTGACTAAGTACATTTACACTGTTTTTTGTGTATATTATTCCAATGGTATGGTATCCCGTGTCTGCCATGTCCGCCTAATTGACTGGCAAATCTCAATGTGCAAAAAAACTAAACACGATTGAATGATTATTCCATTTCATTCGATAGTTATTTACATATTGTAATCGACTGCCCTGTTGGACTGGTCGCAAGCGCTAGATGCTGTATGAGATGCCTGGGTTCGATTCTCGGGCCGGGCAAAGTGTTATTGGGTTTTTCCATCTGGAATTCCTCAGTAGCAATGCGGAGTCTGGATTTGTGCCCTATTACTTGGGACTTAAACAGGAGGACTTCGTGGCTAAGTAATAACAGCCGCACAGGTTGATCTAACAGGTTAAGCTATGCTTGACGGGGTTGATCCATAGATGGGTGACCATCTTTACATACCGAGAATCCTCCGTGCCTCGGATAGCACGTTAAGCCGTTGGTCTCGGCTGTCATTCGTACATCTTTGACAGTCGTTACGGGTCGTCAGAAGCCCGAAAGTCTGACATCCAGTCTTACCAAGGGGTATCGTATTACCCAGTTACTGGGTTGTGGAGGTCATATACGCAGTCGCTCCATGTAAAATACTGGTATTCAGCTACATCGGGTTAGACTGGAACCCGATCCCGACCTAGTTGGGAAAAGGCTAGGCATATTGATTAACATGGGACTTAAACATACTGACGAAATGTGGGTGTACTATCGGTACATCTCTGCCTAACACTTTTGGAAACACAGGCGTGATGATATGTATGTAATCGTCGATAATAATAGATTTTATGTTCATTAGTAAACATGCTAAATGTATGGTAATATTTGTTACTCGTTACATCACTGTGAGGCGAATTATGCACGTGCATGCTGATCGTGAAGGGATTAGCAAATTGTAATTGCTTTTGTAATTTTCAGTACGCGTATTACTTATTTTATGTGGTAGTTCTCAGTGTAGTGCGAATTCTGTGAGCTCGAGCTCTCGATATGTCCTATATCAATCAATCATTCTACCTTTTCATCGTTAGCTCCAGAAATTGACAAGTGGACATGTCTTTCGTAAGTTGTGCCACAACACGCCTCACGCATCGAATTGACACTTTTGACCGCCTTGACTTTAGCTGATCTATTACTAAAAAATTTGGTGAAGTGAGCCCTTCACCAATTTTTTAGTAATAGATCGGCTTATTGGTTGATTCACACGACTTTTTTTGCCTAAAACGATCGTATCGACGCTTTTAAATAATATTATTTTTTCTCGAGGCGGTTCACACGAAGTTAGTGTACTTTTTCCTATGCATAAAAATAAAGATATGCCAATTACCTAATATGTATTTCTGGAGTTATCGATTCGCCCTCAAATAAATTCACTTCGTGGGAATCGCCTCACGAAAAAGTAATATTATTTAAAAGTGTCGATTCGTGATTCCATGATTTTTCTAAAGTCGACTGTCTCACAGTCCACATTTATATTTAAAGACAAATAATAAGATAGATCAATATTCATCGATTCAACATGTTGTGCTGCATGCTCCAATTATTTCTTGCATCGGTTAAGATCTATCTGAACATCTGTGATTTGAGCCTTGAGCTCAACTGTATCGTACTGTCTACAGCATGTTTTACCATCAAAGTCTAGTCACCGCATAGATACTCTCATGAAAACTTATTAGCGAATATTCAGCAACAAATATTAATATGAATTTATAACTATGCATGTGCCCAAATAGATTGCCTCGCAATATATCATGCAAAAAACTAACAGCTGAAGAATTGTCGGTCGAATTACATACAAATGTCAAGACTCATATACAATAAAAAGTTATGGTTTATAAATATTATAAATGACAAACAGATGGACAGCTGAAGGCCCATTAAGTTTTTACTAAAGTGTTTGGTAGTGATCTCATCTCAATTGTAATTTTTAATAGTGTCACATGACCCGCGTTATAATTATCAAATAAACGGAGGAACTTACACAAAATACCTAATATGTAGTAATGAATGTAGTGGGTTACTACATACTGAGTCATTGAGAAAACAATTAAAGAAAAAAAACGTCAAAAAACTGACGATTGATTAAATATTTCTCGAGTCACTACTTATCTTTTTGTTGATAAAACAATTCGCGCAAATAAATATTTAAGACGGTACCGTGCGAATGAAGATCATCGACCGAACAACTGTAAGTAATTCAATCGATCGTTTGCGGATATCCTTCATTATTTGGTTATTAAAATTTAAAGAACTGAGCTTCAATAAATTTAAATCATTTATTAAACAGAAACTATGTCAAAAAGGTTTCTATAAAGTTAAAGATTACTTAGACGACCAAAAGGCTTGGGAATAATTAAGCTGCTCCAATGTACCCCCCCCCCCCCCGAAGCAACAAAAAGGTGTTTTAAAATCAACGACTAGATGACACTATATGAGTTCATATAATTGGTTAGTTCATTTTATTTGACTGTATAAGTCAATTTATTATTTTTTTATTATTTATTATTATTGACAACTTATTATTACATAATCTACTCATTACAGTTTTTTCTTTAATGAGTTGTAATGTTTTACGTTGCATAATGTAAATTGTTTTGCGTAACTGCTATTGTATAGAATCAAGTTTTCTAACTGAACAGACAGCTGTGCTGCTGGGGAGTTTGTTGCGCCACTTCTTCTTCCCAGCTAAGCACTAGGAAGTGGTGAAGGGTGGGCGTTTTTGGGGGACTGTCTTATGTAATTTTGACGTTTGAAAAGTGCTGATTCTCAGCCTATTTTGAATAAATGACTTTTGATTTTGATTCTGATTTTGATTAACACTTCCACATCTTCGATTTATTTCTTGAAGTTAATTGATATTATCATCTTAGAAAAGATCATTCTTAGGAAGCCAACAAAGTAATAAAGCTTGAAATATATACGTATAGCTAATATCCGAACATCCAAATGTGTAATTTCGTTTGCTAAAACAAATTATCTGTTACCCAATTTGTAAACAACTTGAGTCTTTCAACTTAATAAAAGAACTTTTATGAAAATGGCACTATATTAAAGGTTAGTTAATAACGTTGGAATACATAGTTACCTATATAAAGCTGTCTTCTTAAAAGAGGACCTATTCGTTATTCTACCTCAGAGAGCAATTCGTCGAAATTACAATTTATACTTCAAGGATTAGGTACGTACGTAAATAATTAAGCGACTCCAGTATAAATACATTTTACGTGTAGATAATATAACTAAACGTATTTTCCACATCGTTTCATCTCTGTGATGAAAAGGTTCTTTTAATAGGTAATATTTTCAGTTTAAGGGCTTGCATTCTGAAAGTGGGCAACGTGGAAAATAGATGTCAAATATTTCGCTGTTTTGATTAATTTGACAATATTACTGTTTGGAAATATGAATTATGGCTAACTAGTGAACTAAAATATTGATTATGAAATGCAATAATTAATATCGTAAGTATTTGGAAACTTTACAAAAGCCTTTTTTACACCTAAAACGGTTAAAACATTAAATTCGGCGTTAAAATTGCAATTCATTATTAATATTCTAGTACATTAGTTAGCGATATTTCATATTTCCATACAGTAATATTGCCAAATTAATCAAAAAGGTAAATATTTGACAGGTATTTGCGACGTTGCAAACTTTTAGAAGTTTAAGGGCTTAGCAAAAACAAGTGAAAAATACACATCTTCATCACACAGTCTTCTTAAAGCAACGCGATTCCCGTCTTCTTTAACGGAAAACTAGAACGAAATAGAAGAACATTAAGAAGGTAGTTGGTCATGGTTCGCAGCCAATTTTTCATTTACAACCGTGTTTAAAGTTGTGGAGCAACGCTTTCGGCGATTGTTCAGACTTAACAAGTGAACTTCGGAAGAACTTCGCCATTAAAAAGTTCTGTTCTCGTGTTTGCGCTGCTAAACTTGGTCTGGCATCAAGTTCTTTACTAATTATTATTGGGGTTTCTTAGTGGTGAACTGATTTACGATTTTATAGTTGTTGAATTTTGTGTTTTAAATACAGCGGTTATTTTATTAGCCGCAGCTTCTTGAAATGAACCTACGTCTTCGTTGATTTGTGTTCCAGTTAATTGAAATTGAATA
This sequence comes from Agrochola lota, assembly GCA_947364205.1. Taxonomy (NCBI): domain Eukaryota; kingdom Metazoa; phylum Arthropoda; class Insecta; order Lepidoptera; family Noctuidae; genus Agrochola; species Agrochola lota. The sequence goes on along the minus strand of OX376221.1, from coordinate 15,865,198 downwards.
TTTGCAGCAGGACTCTTAATTAAATAAGATTGGCATCTTCCTTTCTTTAAGTACTCGCTTTAGCCCTCTCTAATTTAGTCGCCAACTTGCTCTTGGCGAGGATCCTCCGACTTTAAATGAGATGCTATTCATAAAATAACCGTGTTTTCAGCATGAACAATTATGGAGACATGAAACTTAAAAAATGTTGAATTATTCATTGAGACCGTGAAACTTTAGAGGTCAAACGAGAAGTTCCTTTTATTCGGCAGTTTACGTTTTAGAAATTCACGAACTTTTCGCACGGGAATTGGCTTTACGCAAATAAGGTCGTTATGATAAGATTTTTTACATACATAACATCACGCCTTGGCTCCCTGGAGAGTATTGCAGAGGTGTAGGTGCTTATAGTACACCCACATTTCGACAGTCATGTTTTAAGTCCCATGTAATACGGGGCGAGCCTATTGCCATCATCCGGGCACAAATCCAGACTCTGGACTACTACTGAGAATATAATATAATATAATTTTCTCCGACCCGGGAATCGAACCCATGACCTCATGCTCAGCAGTAGCCCTCGCGACCGCTAGACCTACGAGGTCTGTCGATTTTTTATTTTGTTGATAATCCTTAGCTTTATTAGTAATGTTTTTTTTTTCTTTTTCAGGTAATTTACTCGGCTATCTAAGGTTATCTCCATAAGAAACAGCTGTCAAGCGGAAGATATATTTAACAATAGCTTATCAACTTAACACACCACAATGAAGTAGGCTGAAGATGGAAGACACACTTTTCCAAATGGTAAAACTAAGACCATAAATTTGATTTTATGGTCTTTTAGAGAACTGTTCTCTGTAAATTGAACATGATCATAGCAGGTTTAAAACAGAATTTGACTTACAAAACCAACAGTGTCCAGTAGATAACAATTTATGGCTGCAGTTTGAAGTTCTTGTAAACTAGTGTAACGTGAGAACAGTTTATCTGCTGGTGAATGTCGCAATATATCTGTCGCAGGAAAATGACCCTGTTACGAAAATCGATGGTTATTCACTAACCACAATTAATGTACATTTTTAACGATCGCTTAACGTTACGACTTCAAATTTGTAAGTGCGTTGAGTTTAACGATGTGAAGCTTTTCTTAATGTTTGCTGCTTCTTATGATTTAGATAATATTAATGATTCTGGATTCATTTAGAGTTATTGCTATGTAAGGCCGCATGTACTTGTTGAGTTCAGTTCGTTGGAGATCTTTATATTTTATCTGAACAAGTGATTAATCAATTGCACATAAGTAAGTAGGTACTTGAGCTTTCAGTCGATCTTCAACTGTTATTCTGTCTGAAGTTGTACTTCTATTGTTTGAAGAGTAATAATATAAGCGTCTTGATGTTTTCTAAACTCTTTAAGACTTGAATAAATGGAATAACACTACAATTAAGATAAAAGTAAATTTGTTTAATACTGAACCGTTTTGATATAAATTTATGAGCCACTTAAATGGAAATATATCCATTTCTGTTAGTATAAATCTATTGGTGAATTAAAATGAAATATCCGGCTATGGTATCGGTAATATCCGAGTATCCGACTGCTGATCAGTTGTTATATCTCGCTTGTATTGACTTTGCTATTTAGGCACACTTCGCCCGCCCACTTCACCGGTCTCAATTAGTATCCGAATACATTAAAGTTTTGGCGCAATTGATTATTATCGCCGAATAATTTAACTTTATGTAGCAACGCTGTGTCTGTCTGTAAAATATGACTTTCTGATTTGATATCGATCGACATATTTTATTATTTTATTCAAACTAAAAGCTCGTCTTTTAGAGCTTTTGTCTGTTTTCAAGAACTTGGCTTTAGAATAAAAATATTATGATGCTATAAAATAAAGAAAAGTCTTTTCTTCAACCAAATCCGATAAGTCGTATCTCAGTTATCCAGTTATTCTGAAATTCAAGTACAGTCGCGGCGAAAATATTATGGATTTGTACCTACAGCAATGTTTTTATGATTGGAAAACGCGAAAGCTTTTTATGATTACGCGATACCGTCGGATGTACCGTGATACGGGGCTATGTTGCCGCATTTGGACACCCACGTGACATGCGCCTACGCCTGCCTTACATGGTCAGATTACTTAGTATGGGCTTCGTTTAGTGAGGTCAACTTTCGGTTGGCGTTAATAAGATGTTTATTTATATGAAAATAGTGGGCGAAGCGACTAATAATGTTGTGAAGTGACGTTTGGTGCCACCCACTGTATGTACGAGGTACCAAATCAACACTTTGCCGAAATTCTGACCTCTCTGTAAATACTTTTTATGTGTTTACGCGATCGCGATCACAAGATAGGGGCTAAAATATTAAAGTTTCGAAATTCCTCAGTTTCGACATCTTGTTAGACTGTTATTCAATGTATTAATTTACACTGTAATAGAAATATCTGGTTCTATCAAGCGTAACGCCTATTTATCGATTAGATCCAATTTGCACTTTATTGAGGCAGATCGGCGATAGTCTAATTTATAATTTAATCGAATCAGTGGCCGGTTGTATTATCATGTCATAAATAACTGAGCAAATAGTAAGTGCTGGTACGAATTTTAAGAGAATTCGGGTTCCGGAAACAGGATTGGGAGAGGGCTTATCCTAAAAGTTGGCAACGTCGCAAATAGATGTCAAATATTTATCTGTTTTGATTAATTTGGTAATAACTGTATGGAAATATGAAATGTGGCTAACTAGTGAACTAAAATATTGATTATGGAATGTAATAATTAATACCATTACACCGCCTATTTAGTTTTAGATGTAAAATAAGTATTTAGAAACTTTCCAAATGCCTTTTTACACCTAAAACGGTTACAATATCAAATTCAGTGTTATACTTGCAATTCATTATTAATATTCTACCATGTAGAATCATATTGATGACAATTTATCATTTCACTGGCATAAAATAATAGTGTGTGACTGAAGTTTTGGACTATCTAAAGTTCTAATAATACAGGATGTACTGCAGTCACACACATATTGTTTTAGTCCTCCATTCAGGCGTATCGTTATAAATAGCCTAAATAAAACTCATACATTAAATCCAACTCGTAGGTAATACTCCGGAACTCTCGTCACATCTCACTCAAGTGTTGAGTCGCACTGACCTTTCGCGAGAATAGGTCGCGTGGTGATGGAACCCAGCCAATACCTCGCAGTGGACTGAATGCTTTGAAGTCGCTACAGGAAATCGTTTGTAATATCTATTTATTGTTCCTTCCAAAAACATTAAAATATAAAAGAAAGTAAACACCAAAACGCCAAATAGATCAACGTAAGAGATAAAAGTCAATTCGTAATCTTTTTGCTCTAAAATTGCTTGTCATATAAAATTCTATTCAAGAGAATTTTCTGAAATATCACGAAGGAATGGACACACAATAGGTTCCGCACAATGAGTATTGACTTGGAGTAGATCGGATGGAAAAGTGCTATGACGTCAACAAATATGAAGAGAAATGAATAGCTAGGATCCTGAGGACTGGATTCTGTGGACCGGATAACCCCTTGTCCTTTGAATGGAAAATCGATGCCATGGAAAATAAATCTGCAATTTTTGTGTTTATCTAAAATTTTTACTACTTTCCTGCAAGCACTCTGGACAGATACAGAAGTATCTGTCCAGTGCGTGCTTGTAGTAGCCTATAGAAATAGGCTTGGCAAATGGATTGGCGACAACAAATTTTGTTATTAGTAGACATTAGTCGCCATTTATAACACGTGTAGAGCAATAGGTACCTACTACCCATTGTAGTCATCATGTAGTGAATAGTAATCATTGATTTCATAATGTTTTGTTACTTGCTGGATAGGTAATCTTCTATTTCTTTCTCGGTTTTTGTGGCTTTATCTAGTTCGGTGACTCTATATCTTTGTATGACTGACCTCCATATTTCTGAAAGCAGCAACTGAGTCTCTGAACGCATCTTAGTTAGCTTTTCCCTGAGCTCATAGTCTAGCGTGATGTGGTTATTTAGGTATCATTAAATACTTATTAATGCTTCTAAAATAAACAGAACCTAAGTACCTGTACCTGTATGAAGCTTGTGTCGAAGTTTTAAATTAATCTAATTGGACATGTAATCTGAGACGCTATTGAAGTGCGTCATCCGTTGATACACGATATAGTTGTTTCTAATCCTCATTATCGCCAGCGTAAGTATTCATTGACTAGTCACCGTGTTTTGAAACAAAGACTATGTTAACATACCCTACAATGTAGAGCTGGCATTGAATTGTAAGCGCTTACAATGTTTTAATTAATAATAAGCGTGTCAAACAAACTAGAACAATGAGGATTACGTGGCTATAAGTATGTGTGACTGATTTATTGATTATAATAAAATTCTGAACAGTCATAAATTGACTTAAGTTTCTGATACGTGATAAACATAACATAACATTACGCATTGTTTCCTCGATGGGTTGGGCAGAGGTACACCCACATTTCGCCAGTTATGTTTAAGTCCCATGTAATAGGGGGCGAGCCTATTGCCATCAACCGGGTACAAATCCAGACTCCAGGTGACTACAGAGAAATTCTGTATGGAAATACCCAATAACACTGCCCAAGTTGGGAATCGAAGTCAGGATCTCATGCTCAGCAGTAGCGCTTGCGACCACAAGACTAACGGGAGTATGTGATAAAGTAATAAAAATACGGAAATAATAAAGCTTCCGAAAAACCAATTAACTTCCAGCGATCTGTGGTTGACAGAAAATCACAGCTTAGATAGTATTACATCTAAGCTGTGATTTTCTATTATTGGATAAAGAATAACTTTTTAACTCTCAATTTTTATTTAAATAGCTACCTACCGGTAGTTGCGTTCGGGTGCAGAGGTGAAAAAGTAGGTGAAATAGGTTAGGTTAGGTTAGAACTGTGACCAACCGCACGCGAGCCGAGCGAGCGAAGCGAACGGTGCCGCGGCAGCGGCCGGCGAGCACTACTTCCAAGTTGCTCGCAGATTTTTTTTTTTTTTCGCCATTTTCTTATCTGGGTTTTAGGATGAAAATGACTAACTGTAGTTTTCGTTAAAACGCAATTTAAGCTGGTGGAAAAATATTACGTCAGCAAATCCTTTATTGGTTTTCGAAATTTTCAGTATTTTATTCTTTCGTTTCTTTATTTGCATTCGCATATAAGTTGTCGGAAAATTTGTATTTAAAGTAGTAAATTTCATATTTTGATTATGCCCATATTTTAATTTTTTTCGGAGCTTTTATTACTACACCGTCGTTTTGAGATCTTCCTCCTTTTTGAAGAAGTCGGTAAAACAATCTTACTAGGTTAGGTACGCAAAAAACGAAATTGCACTCTTGCACTTTATCTAATCAATACAAATCAATATTAACTTAATCCACAAGTGCCTATTAATCGGTACTTACTCCCAACGTGATAAGATACAGTGCACAGATACAGTTCATCATTATCTAAGTTGGAATTAGCATTATTCAATTCGCTGTTCCGTAAGTACTGTGATAAACTTTAGTGGCAGTTTGTACGTGCAGTGAGTTGCGAAATGTGTATTGTGTTGCATTCCCCGAGTGACCTTTCATACAACATCCATACACACAATTGATGTCAGTGACTGCAACTGTCCTCTAACAAATATATTTTGTAACTTCGCTGTGGCTCCCGGGTCTTAAACGTTGACATTTCGCTTGTTCACAATTCTATGTGCAAGTTGCTTATAAAGAACGGAGTGTCTTCTCTCGTATGTTATGCGAGGTTAACAAATAACTTGAAGTTGCGGAGTTTTATTTTTTATTTGCAAATAGAAAACGTATCTGGGGTCTTGTTTGATTAATTCCTTTCTATTTTTGCAAATGTACACCGTTGTTCAATTTAGGGCACTGACACGTCTCATTTCTGGCATTCTAAGGAAAAAGTTCCCGGTCACGTTGAAAAAGAAATTCCTTTACGACTATAATAATAAAGTCATCAACTCGGTCGACGCATTTCCGTGTCGCCAAACGGATAATAGTCCAATCATGTGGACACGCTACCTCGGCCCGTGCGATTTAAGGTGAGGATACATCAACACACGTGCCACCGACACGTAACGATGAGTAAGTCATTTCCTAATGTGACCAGCTCCTTATAAGACTTTCCTCGAACTTAATTTCTTGTAGGGACTTTTGAAATTCATAGAAAAAAAATTAGGTTATATTTAGAAGCTTTCATTCAGTAGCAAGGTGGTTTTATATTAACATTTTAAGAGTGCTTTACTATTCATAAATTTTGTCAAGTTTGTCCTATCCGTTGCCATGTAGTTATGGTATAGATAAAAATAGAGTTGTGAATTGATTTAATTTACTGCTTTGTTCCCCAGCTGTACTTAGTTCGAAAGTTTCCAACTAATGTCACCAGCGCGAGTGTTGAACCCGCTGTGACCTCATCTACATTCGCAGAGTTAGTTCATTACAATGGCTAAACATTTCGCAATTGTGTTTGCATTAACTAGAAAAACGAATGAAAAGCTCAGATTTTTTACTCACTTTTTATTAACCCCTTAACTGAAGTTCCATGTACCGAGATTTAATAATATGTAGAGTGAAACTTTTAAAGTAATCTACTGAAGTGGTTTCATTTCAATTGCTCTTGCCTTTGCGTAAGTTGTAAAGATATTCCTTCTTCCATTTTTACGAATGTTTGCCTAATATTAAAAAGCACTTATCTGCACGGCTTTACGAGTTTGCTACAATGCTTCCACATTCCTTTGTGGCCGATATTACGAGCGAACAGCGTAATAACTAGCTATATACATTTATAAATACTTTTTATCGCGGAAACTATAATAATGGCTGTTAAGCTGTAAAACTTTTACATTAATGAACATGGAACCGGGTTACATGAGTTTAATGTGCAATTTTTTGGAAACCGTGCCGTGCCATAATTACGTTGTCGGTATTTTGTCACGGAGGAAGCGCTTAACATTTTTGAAAGAACAAAAAAGCCTTTGTGCAACAAATTAGGCTTTATTTTGATGTCACGTAAAATGCTATCTGATAGCCATGACTGCCCATAATCTGCCATTGAGTTACATAATAGGCATGAAGGAAGGTCACCCTCGTCATATCGTCATAGTCAACTAGTTAATGCGAGCGACGGCACAGGAAAGAGCTGGTTACTCGTAAATCCGTTTCTTGCGATATGGGTTAGTAGCGGCACACCGTGTTACCAGCTGACGGGACATTCGACACGCACGCCCCAGCTTTTTAGGGTTATTTTTGTTTTTCACCTACACTATAATAATGTCAAGTTATTTATTTAATGGCTTATTTATGAACTGAGTTGGCGTTGATGTATTAAATCGATATTAAAATGTGGCTGTCGCCATAGTATGAAATTGTGAATATGTGATTAGAGAAGAAAATTATGTTTACTCTTTGAAAGCAGGATCGAATGTGATTCGAATTTTTCTTTATGAAGTCTCCCGCGGACAGGTGTGAAGTGACCGCGCAACGCCACTCTAGTCGCGTCTTTCTCCGAGAGCCTTTATTCGAGTTAACTGATATTTTTGTATGCACGTGTTTCCGTGACAAATAAACCTATTTTTCTTTATTTATTTTGAATGCTAAAAATAAATTTATACTTACGAAAAAAGCCCAATGAACTATTAAAAAAAACTCAACAACCAAGAGCGTAATCTTAATAAAAAAACCGGATGCTCTACATCTTTTTATTTGCGTCTAACATAGTAATTTGCAATGAAACTTGTCTATGTTCTAATGAATCGCGAATTTCGCTAGACAGGGTCGGCGACCAATGATGATTTGAAACAGTGAGGTCGTGACGATGACTCAGTGGCCGTCACTCCACAGTCCTCCGGCCGTCGGTAGTCGGCACTCCCCGTCATTTAAGTGCTACAGACCGCTATGAAATTTTACTAGCGCAATTATTTTACCGACCGTAGGTAAGCTTAGGCAATATTACAAAGGATGTCTTGTTGGCTATTTCAGCTGCTATTTTGAGTTTCTTGACGTATTATGTTTGACGGTATAAGTAAGGGTTTGGTCTTTATAGACAGAGAGAGGCGTTCGAATGTTCGTCATTCTATGGACATTTTTAATCAGAGAACTGATAGATGCTGGAGATTCAACGAAACCTATTTACAGTTTATCAAACTATCCGAGACTTGTGGTTATAAATGTCTTACTGGTATGTACATATTCTAGGAACATTCGCGATCTAATATAAGATTTCAGTCTTCGAAAGTTTGGTTAACATTTAGCGGTTTCCAGAGAAAATAGTTGGAGTTAACAGTTAGTATTTCTTGCAAGGAAATAGTTGCTTTATCAACATTGTTGGCTGGATAGTCGCGCGATATTTATTGCGGCAATCGGCACTCCTTCACTCACGAATATATGTGAATTGTTAAAAGAAACTATACATCAAGAATCTACACTATCTAAACACCCACTCTTCAAAATTTGGGAGGCGTGCCATCGATCTAACCCATCGATTTTTAAACATGTTGAGCGAACTTACACATAATAATATATTGTTATTCTATTGTAGTTATTGTGATATTTGAGATAATATGATAATAAAATTGTATATTTCTTTTCTAAATCGCCTCTCTTATCGCCGTTAGTTTTATAGCCGGGCCCACCTCGGTCGATAGTTATTGCTGTTGCATCACCTTCCTTCGCACTGTATTTAAAGTCACCGCGTTTAATGCTACAAGGAGTGGCAATTTTGATGAGATTGTAAAGAGCATACAAATATATTGCTACCATATAATCTTGCGACCGAGATCCTAAAGTGGACAACACTATTAATCTTAGACAAATAAGTTTTGCCATCGGATTCTATGCGAATATTTAAACGTTATCTAAGCGGGGCTTGGTTGAGGATAATTTACAACTTCGAACAAAGAAGTTAATGTTTATTTACTCCGTTTATATAAAAAAAGTTCTTTTCTAACCTCTCTTCATTTGAAGTTTAAATAAATTGCCTTTCAGGGAAGTCTTAAAGTCAGCTATTTTACGCTCCGCCCTCAGACAAGGTACGAGGACAACGAAGCGAGGCGACGAGGGTTGGTCCTCATTACCATGCTCCGGCCGTCTCGTAAAACACTGATTTTATTAATTTCACTAGAGCAATTCTGTCTGTGCAAAGAATAAGTCACCCTCTTCCTTACCGTAATGTTATAAAAGGTGTCAGGGGGATGGGTTCCCTCATTTTCCCGTGTTTTTATATTCAATTTCGTGTTGCGCGTTGTGATCATGACAATTTTCCACGATTTATTCTTCAAAGCGGTAACGACGGTGCCTTTCTGTTTAGGATTTCGCCTTTTAACGATTACAAGGTGATATTTTTGATGTGTAAAATCTTTCCTCTCGCTTTCCTGCAATCTGTGGGAGTGATTTCGTGAAAATGGACGGAAGTGTGTAACAGGAAGCCGGGGAAGCGCGCGCTATTTGATTTGACCAATAAGCGCGCGCGGTGCTAGAGTTGGGCGTCAGAGGGCACCAACCCATTTTCCGAGACGTTGGTACTGTCAGCCAGGATGTCAGATGTTACATATGATATGCGACTACTGTAAGGCTCGCGCGTTTTTTTTAATGATGATAATAAAACTCATTAGACCATGATTAGGCTACAAATACACTATTTGCTTTTTAATACGTATAATTAACTACTAGTTTATCTAACTGTGACTCTTATAGAATCTATAATATTCATTTATATTATTAGGTATATTAGCTAGAAAACAAGTACGTCTACCTAAGGACACGTTACAGCGGATGCTGCAAAGATGTTAAAATAAACGTAGCAGCAAGGGTTACTTTGTAATTGGTTTTATGTTAATACGTCACACTTGCGTCGTTGTGCATGGTACACGTTGTTAAAGTGTCAACGAGACGGCAACGAAGTGATGCGTCATGCTTGTAGATAATATATTGCTCTTTGACTACGATAGTAACAAGTTCTAAGACAGGTTTCCGAAACTACGGTGGTTACAAAACAAGCCGGGCGTAACGGAGCTTCCTGTAAAAGTTTCAGTGCTTAGGTACGTATTTAAGACGCAAAGAAGTAGGTGATTGCCAATAGATATTTTGGTCTTTTGAACTTCATTATCAGTCGAATTAAAAATAAGTAATGTTTTTTTTAAAAGTTAATATTGTAAATATTTTTTGACGTATTATCGGTTTTCGATATCATTGGCAAGTATTGAATGATTCTGATCTTTAAAATGATGTGGCCTTCTCTGTTAGGTATGAAAAGTGAATATTTTAATACGTTTAAGTGATTTAAACTTTGAATAAGCTTTAAATCTAGTACCCAGGAGGTACAGTATAAGTATTCAGTCTCTAAATTTATGAATATTCAAGAACCTACATAGGACTTTAATATTTTAAGACTTTGCATTCTAAACCGTTTGCGTAACCGTCCAAAATAAAATAGGAACATTTTAGACCGAAAGCGTTCAACAAAATTCGGACAGAAAATATTAAAATGTTCAATACGCCTGTTATTCCCAAATTGGTTGGCAATTCTGGTAAACATAGCACTCTCCATAAAATGTGACGTCATTTGTTTCATATTCCATTTTTAAATATTACCAATCATCGCAACTCTCATGTCGAATTCGATTGGAAATCAACCCGAAGTGTTGCACAAGCCAAGACATCTTTATAAAGACACATCAGACGGTTTAATGCACATTAGATGCACTCATCAGCACTTATTAGGTACCACCCACGCCAGTGCATCGGCCTCAGTAATTCGACTTAATCATCGCACCCACTGCGATAATAATTAAAGTATTAAACCCTTGAGATCATTCTGGCAATCTCTTTATGCTAATAACTTAATTAAAAACGTCTAAAGATTTTATTTAAGATAACATTTTTAAGATACAAATGAAATTAATATTGTTAGGTACTGGGTTTTGTAAATTTTATGAGTCTGACTTTTGACCTGGACTATCATTTTCCACTTGGCAGTCAGTGGGTGGGTGGGAAAGACCAATCGGTGGGTCATTAAGGTCTTTATGACTATCTGATAATTATAAGTTCCCATAAATGGTTAAGAGGTGTCATTATTACCAGCTTATTACACCGCGGGGCGTAAAATATTGAATTAAATTAACAAGCAAAGGCGTACTAGCTTTTGACGAAAACATTATAATATTATTGTTAATTAAGAGCCTATATTACCTCAAATTTTATTTCCTAAAAAATTGTTCATCATGAAACTTTGCATAATAACTTTGCAGCTTTATATTTAATTAAAATGTAAAGCAGATACTATGTTAAAAAAAAAAATTAAGTACAGTTATTTTCACCGTAAAAAGAAATTACCTAAACTATCGGCGCCTTGGAGCATTCTCCCCGCCGCTCAGACTCGCTCTCACTCAGTCCGCGTGTAGTAGTGTGCGAGCGAGATAATGAGTGAATTTGACCTGAAGTATTAAGTGTACCTCTACCTATATATAGAAATATATATAATAAATGTCTTATTAAGCCTAATTTACGTGGCATGAGTACGTTTTCTTTTATATTTCCTGCAGTTCAATTTACTAATTTGACATCCTTGCAATTTGTCCTATTTGTATTGCTCTTTACAAGGTCTTGCAGCAATCCTTTTGACGTTTTTATTTCATATAAACCATAGGCACTCACACTAAGTATGTACCTAACTCATTAATTCTAGTTAAGTCTTTGTTCTCTCTCACAAAGTAAGCATAAACTTTCTGGTCCTTCGTATCGAAGGACCAGAAAGTTTATGCTTACTTTTGGATTCGGCAAATACGTCATTCTCCTGCCCTTATCTCAATTTATTTGTGGTCGGTCGGCGCAACATGTCCCTTTCTTCCATACTTCTCTATTAGTCGTCATCTCGGTAGTCACCCCCTTTCTATCCATATCATCTTCCACACAGTCCATCCATCATTTCTTTGGTCTTCCCCTACTCTTATAGCCATCGACATTCATACTCAAAGCTTTCCTCACGACATTTTCCTCATTCCTCCGCATCACATGACGGATTCGTCAAATATGTAAATCTAATAAAATAATTCTCACAAAGTTGACGTAAGCAATCACAACCCAGCTCTCATATATTTACTAAAGGTAATTCCTTGTCCAGACATGATTTAGTTACCTACATCAATATGTAAGTGGGTTTGTTTAGGGCATGTGAAGGGCACTTTCGGGCTCTCAGGACGGGGGGGGCAATGACCCCTTCTTCATCTGTCATCATACCTCTGGTAATTCTTTTTAAATGTTTCAGAGTATGAAATAACTGTGGCTTTAAATTTTATAACGGTCTTTATTGCGTTCAGCGTTTTAGTTCGTTTGCATTTTACTGTCGTTTATTACATTGGTAGGTAAAATAGGTTCTTGTTTGTGTAATAAAATGTGGGGTTACGTTACATTCATTGTTGACATTATTCTATTTTTTCGTTTGTTTTAAATGTAGTGTTGTACTGTATTTATTGTCTTAATATTTTTATTGCTGATGTAATGATATAATAATGTTTAAAGTCTGTTTAGTTACAAACATATTTAATTTTGGATAAACACAAAACCTACATTATTGCAAAAATAATTAGCTCACCTAAGTATTGCTCTCAATAGTCCAATATGAAGACGGCAACGGTAGAGTGAGCCAAGCTCGCGTGAATTATCACTCGTCATTATCTGCAAACGATTTATATACGATACCCGAGCAACGGCGGCGGCGGCTTATCCTTTGAATTAAATTAAAACAACCCTTGTCAGGCGCGCCGCATATTTCACAACACACACAATCTGACACCTCGAGCCACGCCGGAGAACCCAGCATTAAGATAACTCACCCAAAGGAATTTTATGTAAATTAGCCACATTTCTGCTTTTTATTTTTTATATTTTTGCATACCTTTAGGCCACCGTGCGAATGCAACTAATGAACTCACCTTTTTTGTATTTTTTTTTACTTTGTTTTTGTTGGTCAGGCGCCGCTCTGATCAATGTTTTAATTAAGTGTTAATAAAAGTGATTTATGCATTTTAACGAATCTGTATGAATTAGATTTGATTGTAGTTTGATTTTTATTACTTAACGAAGCATCTTAAGGTAAAAACATAAGGAAAATTACAGCTGGTTTAATGAAGCTGTTTGTGTAGTTGAGTGGTGTGTTCGTGACCGATATTTTCTGGCAGTTGAATAAGGCATTGTCAGAAAATTATGTGACTTCGCATAACAATTGTGACTCAGTATTAAAATAAACGTAATCACTGAACAATTGCGATGATAATAATCTAAATTCAAATTGCTTTTGGCAGTAAAAACTGAATAACTTTATTTCCACTGCCTAATATATAACTGCACCATTAAAAAAAATCCTCGACATTGACATTCACATTTTATCAATGTAAATGAATCTGTAAGCGGTACCTACAGAAAAAAACGTGCAGCTAGATGTTAATTGTGGACGATCACCGAGAGCGTGACAGGAAAAGCTGACCGATTACATCGAGATGTGGATCGTATCGCCTGTTCGTGGAACGCGTAATTATTTCATTGACGTAATAGGACCCACAGACACACCCACACATGCACCGCTCTATTTTAGCGGTTTTATTATGTCATTACACGGTAGCCTTTGTGTTTTAACATAATGAGTGTGGAGGTAAACGTTTTACAGTGTGGGTTGATCAAATCATTGTGTTGTATGAAACAATTAGTATTAAAAATAACTAATTAACATGTCCAGGATACAAAATACAGTTCGCAAATAAGTTGCTCGTGTTTTCCAAACGTTAAAAAGCGTGCGTTTTTTATTTAACTTAGATTAACTTCTTGATTACAATACTAATAATACCTACCTCAATTTGAAGATGTGCACGATAAAAAGACGATTAACATTAAACGAATCGGAGCGTCTATTACAAAAAACAATTCTACCATGATGATGCAGTTCCAAAAAACTAATTTAGCAATAATAATAATGAAAGTGAACCGTAGCGATGGTGATTCTCAAAACAATTGTAATTAATGACACGTGCGAGATAATTTATTACGGGAAGGGCAATTTGGGACCGAACACGGACGGTCGTGATTCCAAATTATGGCGAAATTTTCGAACAAAGCTGTTCGTAGTTGTGAATCAGTATAACCAGTTTATTTAAATTCGTTTTCGAGAAAGATGGTGGAACATACTTAATTTGAGGAGATGTGAAGTGATTGTTTGTTACCAAAAGCTGAAATGTCTAAGTTCCTACTTAACAGACGTCAATGAACTTCTTATTAGGTTTGCAAATAATGACTTTTAGGGGCATGAGGATCAGGGTGTAAAGTTCACCCATCCCCCATAGAAAAGGGAGGATCCTCCGACCAGACGGGTGTGGTGTCTGGCCGGCAACTGCCCAGAGGTTGAAGTCGGGAAGCTTGTATATATGTTCATCGCGCGGTAAACTCTAATTGCGCGATGCAGGATTTGTGTGACGTCAGGATGTTGTGTGACGTCAGGTCTTGATGCGTAGTTCGCATGTAGCGATGTAAATGCCGCTACAGACTTACCGGTGATTCATAGATCGCTAGATACTAAAATGTCAAATGATTTGAATAAATTTTTAACTAGACAAAAAATGTTTAGCATTTAAATAATAGTATTTGTCACAATATTTGACGTTCTAAGAGTGAGTCATGCCAAATTAAGCAGCGGAACCGTCTGATGCATATTTATTAAATCTAGCTATACTAACGTGTGCAAACTAAAGTTAAACTATGTTTGTCTAGACTTCTAGAGGTTAATATCCAGAAATTAAGTAATTGGGACGTTGTTTTGGGATAATGCACCAAGACGCATTCTCGAATTCATACACTATTATGTTTCTGGTAAAGTTAGCAGAATAACCCAATATAGATAAATTCAATATTTACCAATCATTTTAAACATAATCATGTACCCTAATATTTATGTACTCAGCAAATTATAAGCATAAATAGATATAAGCGTATTTGCCAATGAAATGATGTGTAATGAGTAATGACAAACAGGCGGCAAGTATGTGTGCTAAGGCCACACTGCGCATGCGAGCTGCAGCGGTTACTTCTGTAGGCACTCAGGCGCAGGACACGCAGCTGTTTTCTAACACTGAGATGTAAATTTGCTAGATACGTCATAAAGATAAGTTTAATTTGTTAAAATATTGTTTGCATTAATAATTTTACCAATTCTTGTTAGATATCTACTCAAATTTTTTATCATATTACTCGTAATTGGCACTAAAATAGGTACATGAGGTACCTACTTAAAATTAATTAGAGAGAAAGTACATACAATAATAATAAGTAATAATATTTTAATCTATTTAATGATGTCCGTTATTTTGATGACGAACTTGGCTTGGCTCACTATGTTTCTATTTTTTTATTTAATTGATTACCTACTGCTAGTAATCAACTTGTGCAATATACATATTTGAAGCTGATTTTAATTTAAATTTAACAAACATGTTGTTAATGAGTAGTATCGTGCACTGATTATATTAATTAACACTATATTGAAACAAAATCAGTTTTAATTACGGCTTTGTTTTTTTTCAATTAAAATATCAGTTTGACGTAGTCGGCTCTTGTTTTACGTTAATAATGAGTAGGTATTACACCACTTGTCATTGTTGTAGTTTCTAGTTTCATGAACCTAGAAAGATTATTTATTTAAAAAAAAAAACTTTTATTTGCCACCGACTTCCGAAATTTAACTTATTTTTCACTTTCCTTATTGTATTTAGTACCTAGTGTAAATAGTTATTGATAAAATTTAATAGATGATGTAATAATTTGTAAAATAAATAAATTAGTTTTTCACTTTGTAGTGTTGTTTTGGAATTCGATTGTTTTTTTTGGAAAAAGTCACTTTTTTGTTGTGCTAAGGACACAACAAAAAACAACACAACACACACACACAGTGACAGGAATTTATTTTAACATCATCCATAGAGTAAATCGAAAAATACGTATTATTGAAGCTAACTTAAAAAATAACCCAATCAAAAAAAAAAAATGGGACCACCGCGCAATGTAAAGATATTTTTCTAAATCGCTCTACAATGCGTGCCCGCGATGTTTTGTGGTGTGTTTAACCAAATGTCTGTTTTTTTGTTCTAGTTTTGACTAATAAATAAAAAAAAAAAAAAAAAAAAAATTGACGAAAATACCGATGAACAGACATAAGAAGGAAAAAACAAAAAAAAATGGTACTTACAGACGAACATAACTGTTTTGTAACTGCATTTCCTACTCCTATGTTCAATGCATGCCGCTTTAGGCTACACTACAAAATGTAAAAATAATATGGGTATTTTAACAAGTATTATTGGTGTAAGCTTTGTTGGTTGTCCTTAAATAAATAAATAAACATAGAACCTCCTCCTTTTTTGAAGAACAAACTTCGATTGCTCAGTACGTGTATCATACAGCAATGGTTCAGAGGTACTGACAATCGAACCTCTGCGCGAACCCTCAGGAGTTTGGCAGGTCTCAAATGAACCATGAAACGTGTACCTCTACTTCTTTTAGGACAAGCTAAACTGACAAGCAAACAATTTTTGATGAGAGTTGCTTTGTTTAAAGTGTTTTTAGGAAACTTTGTACAATCCCCCCATCCCTATTTATTCTGTGATACAAGGGTAACAAAGTAACAATTACTTTTGTAGCACTTTCCCCAACTCAAACACGAGGCTCGCTGGGATGTTTAACAGCTGTAGGTAACGTTGAACAACGTGCCTATAAACACAGGTGAATATGGGGCTACTTACAGAATGTTATAAAGTTTTCGTGAAAATTGCCCATTTTCTTGCTGACTGTACAGTTTTTCAAAATCTATGAATGCAAGTCAGATTTTTGAGAAATTCTGACTGACTACAGGAAAACGGTCATCACAGGTAAAATTAGCTAACGAATCTATTTATATGCTCAGTTTGGCAATAAAAAATGTTACTATTGGAAAATAGAACGATCAGTTTTTTTTTAATGGAACTGAGATTCAAATTCCCGTATAATCACAACTGTCATTCTTTGACGTTGTATGTAATGGCTAGAACGTTCTTCCAAAAAGTTCCCAACGTTGGAAATAGCTGTCAAATATTTACGTGTTTTGATTAATTTGGCAATATTACTGTATGGAAATAAGAAATATGGTTAGCTAGTGAACTAGAATATTAATAATGAATTGCAATTATAACACTGAATTTGATGTTGTAACCGTTTTAGGTGTAAACAAGGCATTTGGAAAGTTTCCAAATACTTTTTTTACATCTAAAACTACGTAGTATTCGGTGTTACTATAATAATGATTGCATTTCATAATCAATATTAATATCAAGTGTCCCATCGTTTGTGGAACAGCACCACATTTACACTCCAAGGCGGAGTCGTCTACCACCACCAGGACCAATGTGACTTCCACGGATTTACGTTGAAGAAAATTTGTTGAGGACAAAATCTGAAATCTTCATTGCTCAGAGAACATTGTTATATTAATCATTGCTGTTTTTCTCTTTGCATAAAAGGAGGCCTTTGCAAATCTCGTATAAGTCTGAATAATTTAGTCTAGTTTTTACAAAAACAAGGATAAAAAAAAAATTGCGCGTTGCGTTTGATTTGACGTCCATTCCAGTATAGTTATGACTGGAGTGGCGGGCGATGCGTCGTTGATTGCCAATTAGCAAGGAGCACCAGATGAACAGTTTTGTTAGGTTTCAATTAAGTACTGCTGCCGATCAAGTATCAATATACCATCGATTTATAACGGAAAAATAAATTAACAACCAGTTGTTGTTCAGAGGATTAGTTGGAGATTAAGGTGTAGTTCTGATGAATCATTATAACACCTAGTAAAGATTAAAATCGCACTTTAAGGCTGGTGGCAAATGATAAAATGTAGATGGTTTATAAGTTTTTTATAAAAATAAAAGGACCTATCCAGTCCACAATGCCGCTCTTATATTCCACCTTTTTATATTCCTTGCCTGAGGCTCTCTATCTGCAAAATAAGCATTCGCGTAGAAAAATAATGGTAGATATTTTTTACATAAAAATAAATACAAAGGAGTCCTGTTTTACTTCCGCTATTCTGGCTGGTCATCATAACGCCCCATTTTTATGTGAAATCATACCCTGAATATTATGGAAGAAAGTCCTAAAATGTCTAAAAGCCTTTCATAGCAGCAAGAGCCTTTATATTATTTTTACGAGCGGTCGTAGTAAGGTAATATCAGGCTTTTGTTATAATAAAGCTTATAAAAATAAGACTGCACAAATTGAAATTTGTGTTATCATAGAATCCAGCAAACAGCCGAAGGCCCTAGAGATTTACGATGTTCCAAATTCAAAGGGGAATGTTTTTTTTGTTTTCTGCTCGAGGCTATTTGTTACTGATTTTGTCTATGATAAAAGATTTGGCGGAGTTTGAAAATTGATATTACTTTAGCTAGTCCCGTTTAGTATACCTACATGTATTCTTCTTTTTCGTGTGGTTAGTGTTTTTAAGTCGCCCTTGGGACTCTGACTTGGATTCACATGCCGCCGAGAAATATTTCCCAGGCATGGTTTCTGCGCGATGTTTTCCTTCACCGTTTTTAAAGCAAGTGATAATTATATAATCCGCTCATGAATCCGAAAAGGCAGAGGTGCCTTGTGTTCGAAGTCAAGACCTATGACTTAGCAATCCGACTGTCAGACCTCTAGGCTGTCACTGCTGTTTCTGTTCATTCTATGTACCTATTTAGGTCTCAGTAGAAATCTTAAGCCCTATGCGAGCACCTTTGTTTGGCGATAAACTAAAGGTCTCCTGTCGTTGACGTAATAGAATATTGATTATGTCTAAAGGAAATGTAACTTCTGAACTGTCGCCCTAGCCCTTCGTCAACAAAGAGCTAATTAATAAAACAAGAACATAAGTGACGTACCTATCAAGTTATTATGATTACTAGTGCGTCTCGCGGAGGATGATATCAAGCAGACATCGGCAGCAAATTGTGTTCTATGAATATTTATTAGATTCTACTACTCGCATGTTATATCAACTGGCATTACTAGTATTACATTTTCTATTAATTTACATATAACTAGGTACAACATCTCCAGTCTATCTTGGCATGCGGGAAAATGAGGAACTAAAGTATAAAAGTACTGTGTTTGAACTGTTAAGCTAAGTTTAGACTACGACAGAAATTGCCACACAAATATTGATTTACGTATACCTAGGTACAACAAGTCCAATCTGTCCTCGCATGCGGGAAAATGATGAACTTAAGTATAAAATGTATGTACTGTGGTTGAACTGCTTAGCTAAGTTAACTTAGTAGTAAGACAGCAATCGCGACACAAATGTCAGACATTTTCTTTGACTTTAACAGATTTTTTGTGTCTGGACAGTATCTTTAGGTATATAAATATATAACCGTATCAAGCAGCGTCTTCTTAATACCTATGTCATGCTATATTGGCCACCGTGATACAACATAAACTTGGAAGTCCTAGATAATTGCCGGTTTTACTGCCACAAATAACGCCTTCCATACAATTATCGAAGTTTCCAACTAGTGTATGGTATTATTAATTTATTTGTTTGCGTCAAACAAGGTTCATGAATATGCCAGCAATTATTTACAAACTACCTTGTTAATTATGAACATAGAGACGTAATAATCATAAAGTTATGATAGGACGATTGACGAATAGAATTTCAAAATTGTATCGGGCTTTTCGTAATGGTTCATTGATAGTCAATATTTTGGTCCTTAATGAGTTGAATCTTATATTTAGGTACCGAAAGACCATACACAAAATAACTACGAAATAAGATAACATAAAATAAGTTATATAAAACTAATAAAACAAATTATAATGATTAATAATATGAGGGTTATCTGTCATGAATCATGATGGCCCAGTGGTTAAGGCCTCGCTTCTCATGTACGAGGTTGTGGGTGCAAATCCGGGCAAGTACCAATGTGACTTTTTCAATTCATAGGTACTTTCTGAGTTTATCTTGGACATTACTGACATCGGTGAAGGAAAATCACCGTGAGGAAACCTGGACTTATAAGTTAATATAAGTCTGCAATCGCCAACCCGTCTTGAGCGAGCGTGGTGATCAATGCTCGTGCCTTCTCTGTATGAGAAGAGGCCTCTGCCCTGCAGTGGGACAATAATAGGCTGATATTATTATTATATTAATATTAGGGTAAAAGTAAGGAAGCTTTCTTTTAATATCAAAATGACAAAATGGCAGTTGACGCGAAGAATAAATATGATACTTGTACTGAGTTAATAAAAATAATAAATAATGACTTGCACCGGCTGTAAATAATGTACAGATATTCTTATTACAACAAATCATATCTGTTGGACGTAGGTAAATATTTTAACTTACATTATTTATCAACATTATAATGTGTCGAATTTGAACTGCTGTGCAATATAGGACAAGACATTTGTTTATGTCTTTAATGACCGTTAAGACCTAATATACGGTTTTAGTTCAAATAGGACTAACTTTGGTTAGTCAGTAGGCTAATTAGCCATGACGACAAGTGTTATAGCCTATAGAACCAACAAACCAAGTACCTGGAAGACAAGGACTTTGCAAATGTATGAGAACCTCATGTTTTTGCAGCAAAGCTCCTTAGCATAATCAGCCTAGAGAGGTATGAGTAACAGGGTTTACAGTTCACTCATCCTCTATAGAAAAGGGAGGATCCTCCGACCAGACGGGTGTTGTGACTGGTGGGCAACTGCCCAAAGATTGATGTCGGGACGTTGTATATATGTTAGTCGAGAGGTAAACTCTGATTGCGCGATGCAGGATTTTGCGTGACGTCAGTGTGATTTGTAGTTCGCATAATGATAACGTTAGTATAATGTTCCCACTGCTAGGACACAAGCCTCCTCTGTGTGAGTGGGAGTGAGCCGTAATCCTCCGAAATCCGAATGATGACAAAAATTTCCGTCATGGGGATTATTAAAAAACACGGACATGTATTTTTTCTTTTTTAACGTAATCATAGGATAACGGCGATACATTGAGGTAAAATGTGCCATGACGTCACGGGTATGTAGATTTTATACTTACTTGTGACGTAGCGACTCCCACTCCCCAAATTAAAATGCGTTTTATCTTTAAGTAATTTTTAATTAATATGATAAAGCAAAAAATACGTGTCTAATATTTATTTTTTATCTGACTGATACATTCTAATACATTAAATTCTTTTTTTTTACCCAGGCATCGTCCCTGTTACTGCTTAGTGGCCTAAAAAGAACAATTTTGTGGCACTTACTTCGACTTACCCATACACTAGGAGCTTCTACCAGACTAAGCATAAAATGGCAAATTTCAATAGTTACTACAACATATTATAATCAATACTTACAATATGACGGTACATGAGGCTTCCCGATCTAAAGTTTGTATCGAGAACTTATCTCTAAAGGTGCTGATAAACTTGAGCATTCACTTGTAACAGAACATCGACCATTCGCCGTTTTTTAATTTGACGAACTGAACAACGAACAGACCCAAGCATAGATCCAAACATCGCTGCGAACATTTTCACGATCATTCTAGCGAACGCTCTAGTCAATGCTCGCCAAAAAACAGGGGTGCGGGAGGCATAGAGGGACGGCGGTAAACAATAACAGAATGACTCGGCTCCGTAAAAAGGTCTAAGCAAATTTATTGTCATTTAGAATGCTCGCTAGAAAGTTCGCTAAAACGCTCCCGTGAATTTTTCTGTAACGTAACATTCGCTAGAATGGTCATTACAAGTGAATGTTCAAGTTTATCAGCACCTTTAGAAACCTACGTATAGCTAAGTGAGGGAGAAACTTCGATTAAACTTCGTGTAGGGTAGTTACTACAGTATCTATGTGATCCTTGTAATTAACAAGAAGCGTTAGATTAATCGGTTTCCTTCTACAATAATGTGAGCCAATTATTATGATATTTGTTTGAGATTTAATGTGATTAGTCGAGGGATTAAATTGTCATACTCAAGAATGATTGTCACTGTAGATAATTGTTGTATTGATTAGTGTTAATTCACGTTCTGACTTTGTATTGAACTGTTCAATACAAAGTAAAGGATAACAGCTATTATTAAAATCGGCCAAAAGCGTCGGACCACGCACAATGAAGGGTTTCGTAGTTAGGATGAATTTATCCCAAGAACAAACTTAACGTTGTAGTTGAAAAGCATGTTCTCCCATACGTTCCAACTGCAAATATGAGTTGGTCGACTCTTACTACAGCCGTGAATTTTTTCACATACTTATTCAAAACAGCCACAGATAGACGAGAAAAAAAAAGTTCCCGACTTTACGTGTAGAGGAGGTACCTACGCTGAAAATTTTTTTTCAAGGTTTTTTAGTACCTCTTTGTGTTTCAGTGATTCATATGTATTCTCCCTACAAAATTACAGTTTTCTGGTACCTACTTAGAGTCTCTGAGCTAAGCCACGGACAGATAAACAGACGGACGGACATGGCGAAACTATAAGGGTTCCTTGTTGACTACGGAACCCTAAAAGCGATCTAATTATATAAAAGCTAGGAAGATTGAACTAATTATTTCAAACGACCATTCTATTCGGGAAGTACAGTCGTTTACAAAAAGACTTTCAACAAAATCCGATTCTTTTTCCGTGTCATGTTGTCGTAGCGAATCATTAACAACTGTCAATGCAATCTGGCGTTGTTTCAAGAGTGTCAGGAGTGTCGGCAGTGTCGCGAAACTCGACTGTATGACAAAAAACCCTTCAGAATTGCTCTCAGAAATTGCTTTGGAACGGTAATGACACTGTCGTCAAATGACTCGCTGTCTATATTAAGGCGTGGGCTCGAAGACGGCGACTGGCCAGTAAAATGACTAAACACTGTATTGTTTTTTTCTTTAATTAAATATGTACTTAGTTTTCATCTTACTTTAGTGTTCCTTGTCCGAAAAAAAAAAACAATTAAAATTTTCATATAAAAAAACCGGCCAAGTGCGTGTCGGACCACGCACAATGAAGGGTTCCGTAGTTGGGATGAATTTATCCCAAGAACAAACTTAACATTGTAGTTGAAAAACATGTTCTCCCATACGGAATGTATGGGAGATCATGTTTTTCAAACCGCAAATTTAAGTTGGTCGATCATTACTCGTTAACCTGTAAAGCCTACTTAGCTGTGATAGTTTTCCTTTTAATTTCGTTATTGTATACCTACTGCTGTGTTTTATTTTACCACTTTGTCAGCATGATTAATATGTATACATAGCCAAATTACAGCTTTCTATTACTAACCATCTCTGAGCTAACCCACGGACAGACATACGGACAGACAGACGGACAGACAGACGGACAGACAGACAGACAGACGGACAGACAGACGGACATGGCGAAACTATAAGGGTTCCTTGTTTACTACGGAACCCTAAAAATCAGTTGATTATGTAATGTTTGTTTCTGTGCGAAGACCTTGTTTGCTTAATTTTCCTTTGGATCTCAACTGTCTAGTAAATATTGTTAAACAAATATGTCTCCTTGAGACGGACCAAAACCTATTTGCAATTGCAAATAATAGTTCACTCAGTTTGTTTGATAATTGGTTGGCATGATTAGATAATCGATCACCATGATCTGTCATCTATTTATATTATGTATTTGTTGCAAAATCGTATTGTTTATATGCAATATCTCATCATCAACGACTCTACGAGTTTGTCCGCTCTCTTAGGGCACTTTTAAAATTAATGCGTCTCTCAATGGAAACCTTTCCATGGACGTCAAAGAAAAAACGAAGAAAATGTCGTGACTCGGACAAAAGACAGCATTACCGAAATGGAGGACTCCAATAGTATTGCACCCGGGATCTGGACTGTCGTACTAAATGAAAAGCTGCTAACAGAATAGATATCATCTTGTGATTTGATTTTTTTATTGAAGATCTAATACAAAACGGCACCTGCTACAATCCTTACATACTCCTTTTATTTCGTTTACGTTAATACATTTTATGAACGTAGACGATCTTTATTGATTATAATGACTAAATTATGGTGAATAAAGAGCCAATAAATCGCTCGCGAAAAGCGGAAAATTAAACTTCAAAAAGTCGTTCCATTTAAACAATTCGAAAAAATAGCAAGCTTTTTTTTAATTAGACGTTCCATTTAAACTTCCTCATTTTTATCATAAAAATACTGTAAAATACGTTTTCATCTTTCAATATGTCAAAACACCAGCAAGATGTCAATGCTGATCTTGGCTCCCGCACTCAAATATCGCCATCACTGGCAGTGGGCGTCTATTACGTGCATTTGCGTTACGTGTGCCCGAAATAACGTTGTGAATGAGAAAGTTTACGTTTATTTATAAAGCTGAGAGTTTCCCCGCGTTTCCCCGAGAGTGACAAACTCGCGAGATGCACCCACTTTTAAATGCCAACTCATTTTTGTTTTGTGATTTATTATTTTATTAGTTATCTACGTTGGAAGGTTGGATGCGACTGTACGTAAATACTTCGTGATTTAGCTACATCGCTTTGTTTACGATATACAAGAGCTTTTTATTTTCTAGTACAAACGATTCTGTTGCAAAATTACCCAAAATAAAAGAGAAGAAAAGACTGCTCGGTCGATAATGTTTATTTTTTTTCACGAAGTATACAACTATAGGAAGAAAAACTGCTCTCTAAGTGATTAATTTCTTCCATCTCTCTCACAACACCATTGATAAAAAAATTGCGAAGTTCGAGAATTTTGTGAAATACAATATGTATTTTTTTTGTAGCGTAATTGTGAAGATAATAGTAATCTCACCTTTTTTTTGTAAACAAAGAATTATGTCACTGTCAAACTGACATGACCCTAATGTTTACAAAAAAGTTTTCAATAAACAATGTTATAGTAACAATAGTCGACCTTGTATTTATAAGGAGTTATCTATTATACATTGTAACAGCGGATCAATTTTCACGCCTTCCCCTAAGACTGATATTCGGATAGCTTATAATATAAACTTAAAGAGGTCGCTGAGCAACAAAGAACGTGTGAAGTGTTAACGCGACAATGTCGCCCTAGCATAAAAAAGCGCCATTTGTTCTATGTTCCAAAGAATCGTTTATAGCTGAAGAAATAGTAAATACAGTAGCCACCTGAAGTACCTACTAAATATAATAGCAAAAGACCTCTATCTTACGCTTGTGCATGTTCCCTTTGCTCAATCGTATTTGGAAGTGTTGTTTCCTTCTTTTCGGGAAGAAAATAGCAAAGTATCGCTGCACACAATCCTAAAGAAAAAAAAAAAAAAATAATAATACTTACGAGCATGAATTTTCAATAATAATAAGTTTTTTTATTACTTTTCGGTAATGTTATTGCAGTACCAATGTGGTTTTTCCGAAAACCACATTGTACTTTGAGTTTATTTATTAAAGAACACCAACAGCACACATTGGTTTACAAAAGTATTTAGGAAAGGTATTATTACTGTTAATGGTTACACAAATTACAGGTGTAGGTACCTCCAGTCGGGGGTGAGGTGAATGTACAAGTATCTCTCGGGTCGTCGACTCATTGTACTCGTATTATAGGAACAGGGTTTTAGTCAGTGGTCTGAAAGACCCAAAACGGAGGGTATTCACGAGGATTCCCCACGGAAATTAAATCACGCCTACATCACAAAACACTCGCACACCACATCTACATCACAGAACACACACATTAGTAACACTTCACACACTTAGTAAGTACCACCTAAGCAGTCTCTCTTAAAACCATTTATTTTGTAAAAACAAAAATTGGTTGGGAAATTATCAAATAACTTCTCCCGCTCTGGGCGGAGCGGGCGTGTCAGACTCTTACTTACTAAAACCCACCCGTGTTCCTTCAGTGTTGCCTGTACGTTACCAGGGGTCACGGTATCCCTTTCGGACTTTCCCGCGTTCTGTGGGAACCTGCCGTTCGATTCTGTAAAAATATCACCGTGAAACTTAGGTGAAGTGAGCGTGAAGTGAGCTGTCAATAGTGTTAATCCCTAGCATCCTGCCGGTCGATTCTGTGGCAGTGACAGCTCACTTCACGCTCACTTCACCTAAGCTTCACGTTAATATTTTTACAGTATCGACCGACTGGGCTCTTAATACAGGTTACCATGTAACCTAGCTAGAACGCCAGATTCAATTCTGTTTATTGTAATCTTTTTCTTATTATCCGTTATTTGATAAATTCTATTTATTGCAACAGACTTTACCACACCTTTTTTTAAATAAATGAATAAAAGTGTGGGAACATAAATTTTTAAAGAGAAAATACATTAGACATAGGCTGCTTATAAACTAGAAGTAAAATTTGTTGAGTTATGAGATGTGTCAGCTAAAGTGCGGAACTCTGAAGTGATCTCTTTAAAACAAAAGCAAACTAAGAGGTAGTTAAACAATACAAGAAGACCTCTGCCTATCCCACGAAGATTGCAGTCATAAAGATACGATATAAATACAAACTGGGACAGGCAGAGCTATTGACCGTCGGTAAGAGGAGTAGACTTGCAGATAAGGCGACGTCAACAATAATAGCGAGTTAATATTTATATTATTGTTATTTGTGAACTTTCTGCTCGTAATAATAGAGTCGATGCAACAGCTGGTCGGGTTCTTAACAGCTGTGTTCGACTGTCACTTTGAATTAATTACGTTTTAATTAAATCTTTAGTAAACGCTTTTTCTAGGACGGTACGCAGAAACTAAAGGCGACAAGCTCACTTTTTTCTTCTAAATTAATAAAAGTTTTTTTTTTTATGACTCAGTAAAAAAATATATAATAAAAATAATAGAATTTTCCCAATCTTCTGAGTGCATATAACAGAGAAGGCTACTCAGCCTCGGATCCAAGGGCGGGCAAACCCGGGCCCGTGCCCCTGGCGCCAACTACAGGGGGCGACAAATTCAAGCGTAGCAGAAAAATGCACCACCCAGCACACCGCAACTTTGCAATAAATGAGACGCGCAGCTCATATAATCTTTCTATTTCTTTCTTTTTTACAACAGTTTTTTAGAAATTATTTGTATTTTTGTTTGTAATGAATAAACTCAAAAACTACTGGACCGATTTAAAAAATTCTTTCCCCAGTAGGATGCTATATTATCACTGAGTAACATAGACTATAATTTATAAAGATATCACGCGGACGAAGCCGCTGTCACTAGCGGAAGCTAGTTACATTAATAAAAGTAAAAGATTTTTTCCAGTTCTCATTATTCATTGAATTACTAGAGATAAATAGTGTGTAATAATAATAATTTAAAAGGTCTATTTTACATGAAGATCGTAAGTAACGAGCGGGTTAGTACCGCAGAACTTATGAAATGTGTCAAGACGATAAAGAAATGATGGACGATCTAATATCTGAGAGCACTTTTACAGATTTTGTGGGACATGTATTTAATGACGACATGTTGTAGACATGTTACAAACTATTCATTATCTTGTACTTAAGGCGACGATAACCGACTATTAATGATTGTATACTGAAGATCACGTCTAAACGAGAAGTGTTAATGATTTGGAAAAAATATATGTTAAATAAGAGCATTTTCTTAATAAGTTACTATATGAATATTTTAGATTATGTTTATATTGCATATTGAAATTAATTTGTAAAGTTATGTCTAACGCGGATAAAAAACAGAGGTGTATTTTTCTGAAACCATCACCATTTTAAAGATAATTTAATTATGTATCTTTTAGTAAACGACAGCGTTCCTTGATGGGCGAGTCCTATTACTGGCTGGACGCACGACACGTTGCGCGAGCCCAGTACAGAACACGCAAGCTAACCACTCAAGATCACTGGCATATATCTGCGTTTTAAATGAAAGAGATTGTAATGCACACGACGATATTATCGCGGACGTCCATGTCCACATCCATAACATAAATGGAAATACGTGCACATTATAATAACATTATCGTGGACGGTAATTTAAAAGCGTCTTCATATATTTACATTAATTTTACGTCCTTGTGTTATCGTGCACGTGTGTTGACGTGACTTCGAAATGGACGTCCACGATACTATCGTTACGTTAGAAATGATAAAAGGGCTCATTGCCTATTATTATAGAAGTAGTTCTTGCCTTAATTTTTTTTATTTAGAAACGGGTGTATAGGGTATGTAAGTTATTGAAAATCTTGAAGAGAAAATTCTGAGAGAAAAGACGCAGAACTCGAATAAAAATAATAATGACATTTTCAAACTACGACTTTTATTAAATGAATAGCTTCTATTTCTTCTTATAACTATATTGTGGAAATAATCTTCTTTAATTTCCCGACGGACTAGACTTGAACGGATAATAAACTAAAATATGTATTGTGTGCAAGCTAAAGAGCTGTTCGCAGAACTACGGTTAATCTGCTCTCCACAGTTAAATAGTTACAAGTACAAGCTAAACTAATGCATATTTTGCATAGTACAGTCAGGGCAATTTATTGTTAAGCAAATGGGTCACCCCACGTCAATTTGCCGTATTATAGCCATGTCATACAGATACAACAGACTGTCGAAAAATGACAGTTGGGATTTGAATAAAGAAAAAGAGACCGATGAACTCTGAGTTTGTTGCGGCCTTTCTTCTCAGAATAGTCAGATAGGAAACGCCGACCTCTCTGGTTTCTAAAATATAAGTGACGTGTAAAAGAGTTTGCACAAACCTACTTACAGAAATAAATCATTTATTATTTAATAAACGGACAATTCAAATTGGTACTCAATTTGCTTAACAAATGTCCCCGACTTATACAATAACACAATTTCGTCTAAAATAAGCAGTGAATTTCCCGAAATGTACAAACAAAACAATATTTCTTGCCAATTTGTGTAAAAAACAAAACAAAAATACATAAGCGTTAAACCGAAACCCGTGTGTGAACTCCTCTAACCCTCAACTGAGTTGGGAATGACACGTGCCAAAAGACACGTCCTTAATGTGCAGGTGTCTGCCCTAAGGTATCTTCCCTTGGCACTGTTACCATGATAGCGATGTGGTGAGCTCACTAAGGACTGAGCTGCATTGGTAATCAGTTCGCCTCTTTGGAACTTATTAATGACTTGCACGGGAAAAGGTGCACGTGTCGATGGTGCAAGCTGTGTTACGTTGTGTGAAGGGCCTGTATGTTTGTTTCAGGGAGTTACTAGCCTATGGTTTATAGCATTATGTTGTAGAGCCGTGGTGATCCATTGGCATCAGCCGCGATATATTATTTGTAGGTCAGTTTAAACCCAGACAGGCTTTACTTTGTGTAAATTATGTCATCACTACTGCTCTCAACACAGTGAAGGAAAATATCGTGAGGAAACTGGTGTTCTGGTCCTAAAATTCGATGACAAGTGACATCTTGGTAGATGTCACATGTCTTCGAATTTTTGGAATTTTTGTCTCGAATGTGGCCGTGTGTCGTGTCTCGAATGTGGAGTGGGCCTTATAGGCTGATTATGCTAAGAATTGAAGATATGTACCTATCCGGTTCAATAATTAGGTCGAGTCTGGGAGCAGTAATTGGTGGAATTTAGGTATTCTGGTTGAAAAGTGTCTCTGAAAAGTGCCTTTAGTGATGGTCCTGGGGGACCGTGGGAGACGTCATGGCGAGAAAATTGTCCAGCTGGACTCTATGTTAAAGAGTACACGCTGCTACCAGGGTGCGCCAGGCGTTTTATTATGATGTGCACTCTAATTGCGTAACACACTTCCAATCACAATCTGAATGATTTTGAAGGAATTTAATCCATTGCTTTATAAGTTCGAACAATTTGTCTGCTCAACAACATAAATAACGCAATGAATGTTGTTGAACTGTCACAATGAAAGTCATTGCTACAGTAAGTGTGTTACTCAATTACCCCGCTGGAGAACACTCGGGGAGGCTCTTCTTATGCACTCCATATTGTCCAGTAATGTGTGAAGCAGATTCTTCAGTTACAAGGTTCGTGCTGCAACCCTTACGCTGGATTAACTTCCTTATTTGATAAGCATAGTGGGTGTGTCATGATATGTTGTGTGCAGAATAGTGTTAGACATTATATTCAAAAAAATCACCTCTCGCTTTCCTACAGTCTGTGGAGTGGGAAATCTGTGGGAGTGATTTTGTGAAAAGGGACGGAAGAGTATTACAGGAAGCCGGGGAAGCGCGCGCTATTTGATTTGACCAATGAGCGCGCGCGGTGCTAGAGTTGGCCGTCAGAACGCCCTTGAGGCCCCGCTCCTTTAATGTTGCTTATTACCAAGATTAGATGTCAGATGTTAAACATTATAGGTATGAAACTACAGTAAGGCTCGCTCGTTGTTTTTTTTACCCATTTATGTTTGTTTAGTTTGACGTAATAAAAAGCAATCATTCACGAAATGAACAAAATAATATTTGTATTTCAGTGATTGAAACGGAGGTATTTACTTCAAATAAATTATTTTTGTATAATTTTTTCACTCGCTGGCTCATCCACGTGGGTGAAAATACTGAAAGGAATATTTTTGTAAAAGGAATCATGTTCTAAAAGCATCTCGTTTCCTGCGACTGAGGTATTATTACGATTTGTACTTGTTTATTAAACATTCGTACTGAATTAAGAAGTTTTCTCTTCGTTGTTTTTTTCTAAAATATTTTCTTTATTTCTATTTTAGTTTTAACTCTATTTCACTACCATCTGAAGATTTCATTATTGGTCAATGTTTCATGTTTCTGTTATTTTTATACAATACTAGCTAACCCGAATTTTTTGATATAATATAATTTTTAACAGAAAAAATGACTTTGCTTTTCTCAAATTAGAATTTTTTCGGGAAAGTTTCCCAAGTTTTCTTTCCATTTCTTAATTTTAACTATTAACATTCGAACACTTAAAAACTAAAAATAGCCAATTCGGTAAGCCAATCTCAAGTAATGCTTACCAACGAACAGTATTTCATTTTTAGTTATTGTTAGAGGAGCTCGTGGCTAAGTAATACCAGCCGCACGGGTCGTCCATCAGGTTAAGCTACGCTTGCCAGGGTTGGTCCGTGGATGGGTGACCATCTTTACATACCGAGACCTCCGTACCTCGGAATGAACGTTAAACTGTTGGTTCCGCCATCCGTCATCACGGTCATTCGTGCATCTTTGACAGTCGTTACGGGTCGTCAGATGTCCGAAAGTCTGACAAACAGTCTTACCAAGGGGTATCGTATTACCCAGTTACTGGGTTGTGGAGGTAAGATAGGCAGTCGCTCCATGTAAAATACAAGTATTCAGCTGCATCCGGTTAGACTGGAAGCCGACCTCAATATAGTTGGGAAAAGGCTAGGCAGATTGATTGAGTTATTACTAGATGTATTATTTAATACGATACAATATTTGCACACCAGTTCACACGTGGCAGAATGTGATGAGACCATTGACTAAACTTAAGAAGTTAAAACCATATAATGTACCATATTCTGACAATTAAATGATAATCATTATGATTATCAACATTCATAAGTTATTAAAACCTTGTAAATTGATCCTATATTCGGTACCAGCACGTAAAACTGACTAAAACACGTGTCCACATTCAACACACTTTGGCAAAGTTCTGAAACTGAACAAGTGTACTGCATTTTCTCAGCAGTTCCTCGATGGCCGGCCCACCGTCAACAAATTTATATCGTTAGCGTGTACCACTTCATAGTGCTGGGCTATTTCACCTGAGAGCATAAATTTTGCTGATCAGAACTATTTGTAGTTGGAACTATGTATAATTTGGAATATGTAATATACGTAACGTATGTATGTACTACGTTCTTTGTACCTATTCGCTTGTTAGAAGCATAGTGTACTGTTACTGTTTCAGATAAAATTGACAGTTCATTTTTTGATGGTATAAACGAATATGTAAAAAAAATCCTGTCCGATCCGGAAAAGGCACATAGGTACTGCAATATTACCAAAAAGTAGTAAAAAATCTTATTACTATTATAGAAAATAAAAAAGTTTTTGCTATTTAAAATTCACATTTTTAGTACCAAAATTACCCTAAATCCATTAAAAAAATAAAAAAAATAACAAGGGTCTTATGTGATGACTTGTAGACACCCGCTAAACGATGGCCGCCGGTGCCCCATGTTATAACCGGTAAAAATTCCCTAAAAAAAGAAATGCGGCTATTATTTTTCCTGAAAATTTCCACATTTATGTACTCTCAGTACGACATATTAACAACACCCTCAAGGATCGGAGTTTTTTTTACATATTGTATGTAGTTTGAAAATGATAGTCAGTTTTTGAAGTCCACCAAGAATGATTTCTAAAACAGTCTTGGGTCTTTCCAAAGAAAACACAGTTAATTGATTCAGCCGTGACTTTGCGGAAATCGATTATAAAATACAATAGACGACATATATTTAGTAACCTAATCCGCGTAACTGTTCTTAAAGAGTCATAAGGAACCCTGTAAGAAATCGACACGTGTTTCACCTCTCAACGAGGCATCCTCAGGATGGCGATTGACTTGTAGCGAACCCGGACCCGACGTGTGGACACGTCAAGCGTCGAGAGCAGTGTGCACTGCTCTCGATGCTTGTCGTGTCCATAGCTTACTAAATATATGTCGTCTATTGTATTTTCTTTTTTAAAGAAAACACAAGAAATTGAAAATTCCAGCATTGAAAAATATCCTAGTATTTCTCTATTACAAGTTTACACCAAACTATCCCACAAGCATTAATACTATAAAACAGCCATTAATTCTCTGAATACACGAACTTACGCCATTAACACATTCAGTGCTGGTATTATATTTCTTCGGAATAATTAAAGGAGATGAATGTTTCCTAACTGTTATGGCTGCTTTTCCTCCTTGAGCTTATGTCCTTTCTAGTGTGCGTTCATTACAACTTGTCCCGTGACAAGATTGGTTGCTCTATTCTGTCATTCGCCATTTTAAACTCTATAATTATTGAAACTGAGTTTGACAAGCAATGGTGCCAACATGACGGCAAGGGACAAGTAATAGTGAACGGTCTGTACATGTATTTCTCCTTTTGTAATAGAAACTCTTTTGAGTGAGAATAATTCTGTCAAAGGTTTGTCCATTGCCAGATTTGTATGCACGAACTTTATTAGTTGTAGTAAAGCGTCAATGGACATGGAAGGTATGTTTACTTTCCATGAAGCGCTAGCTTGTGCCTGCGGCTTCACCTGTGTGGAGGTATAAAAAATATCCTATGTCTTAACCTAAGTCATGGTCTATCTGTGTGCTAACTTTCATCCAAATGCGTTCAGCCGTTTTTGCGTGATTGAGTAACAAACATCCAAACATCCAAACTTTCATAATATTATAATATGTATACTTATATATATAAGTAGGATTAATTAACTCCTAACTCGTCCATTGCCTGATTTGTTAACACTAAATTGATCATAATGTCTTCAATTTCGATTCATTCTTTACACCTTTCAGCAAAATCCATTATGCCCTGAATGACTTATCAATAAGGTAACATTAATATCATGGCTGCTTCCGTTGTAAAAGTAGGGCAATTACGCAGACACTTCGAAATCCGGCTCGTTTGAAAAATCACCGCTCGCCCGCTTTCAACTGCCTTACATTTGCTGTTGCTAACGTCTTGGGAAAACTGCGGGAAAATTATGGATTCTTGAGCGAGATTTTATTATTTGACGAAGTTACAGTAGAACACAACTTAACAGTAGCATAAATTTGAAAATGTTCATTCATTCATTTAAATTTTACGAATGTGTTTAGTTATATGACAGTTATTGCGTTTTCGTAAAGACCATTTTCACCATAAGCAGTAATAAAGATTGGTGATTTTGAAGACGCACTTAGTTCGGATGGCGATCGGTTTTACGAATTTTGCCGATGCTACATCTATGTTATGTCGTACTGTACATTATCTATGTTTAGGGTTAGACGGCTAACAGCTACAGTTTTTACACGAAAACTCTTCTAATAACGCGCTTTCCGTACATTAGGTAGTTACATTATACATGTATAATGACAGGATGGACGGCCCGTAAAAATCATCGTCGGCTATCCACCTGACCACCAAACCCACGCGCTACGACCTTATTCCTTACCTTGAACTAGGCATATAAAAGTATAAAAACCTTTTTTGAGGGTTAATAAAAAAAAACTGGCTGAAGTTCACGAAAAAAATCAATTTAGATGACATAAAACTGAAAAGAAGAATAACATTTATTTTTAATTTTATAAGGCATTTTCTAGTTTTTTTTATATCAAACAGCCTGTTTTATTTTTTTAAACTTAGTTTAAATTCAAACCTTTTTATGAATTAACTTTTTTATGAAAATCCAAGTGGGTTTTCTTTTATTTAGTGATGGTATTAATATGTAGTTTTGCTTTACTAAACCATTAAATTTAATATTTATGTTATAACCCGATTTTTATAACTTTGCGTCAAAATATTACAGTGTATGTGGTTTAAATAATAACAATAACAAATGAACAAATAACAGACAAAATTGTGGAGACGACACGAGTTGTGTAGACCGTATTAAGAGGCATCGGGGCACTGAGGAGGTAACTGGACGGGAGAATTCAATACTAGAAACTCACGATTTTCCAAGCGCACAGAGAAAATCGAGATATACGTAGGTAATTTATTCGATTATATTCTGTACATACAAATACTTATCTTATGCAAAACAAAGTTTCTCTAGATACCCACAGCCCGGGACTAACCGTTGATCGTGTTGTTTGTCTCATCACCCTGGCTAGTTGCCAGGGTACACTTTCTACGTACCACTTTAATTGTACTTCCTCCTTTCAAAGTACTGTCGACAACATTTGCCCTAACACTATTAGTATTGATGTTACCGTATCGTTAATGTATGTGAATGAGGGGCTCGTGGCTAAGTTATAACAGCCGCACTGGTCGATCAATCAGGTTAAGCTATGCTTGCCGCGGTCAGTCCGTGGATGGGTGACCATATTGACATACCGAGACCTATTCGTGCCTCAGAAAACACGTTGTAAGCTGTTGGTCCCGGCTGTCATTCGTGGATCTTTGACAGTAGTTACGGGTCGTCAGAAGCCCGCAAGTCTGACAACCAGTCTTACCAAGGGGTATTATGTTACCCAGTAACTGGGTTGTGGAGGTCAGATAGACAGTCGCTCCATGTAAAATACTGGTATTCAGCTGCATCCGGTTAGAGTGGAAGTCGACTCGAACATAGTTGAGAAAGGCTATATAGGCAGATTGATTGTAAATATATAGTTAGTTGTGTTATATATTGCATATTTTATTTTAATGTTTATGATATAAATAATATGCGAGGTAAAAAATTTAAAAATTAATAAAAAATATTTAGTAACTCTCAAATGTATATTCCCGATACAAAAATCATTTAAGCTAACATTACTTAAGTACGTCGAAATGATTCGTATTGCTGTTGCAGTACCACTTACAAGAGTAACAACGTCACGTACAATACGGTGCTATAACTTGGCAGGTCTGAACATAGGCACTATGAACTTTCGCGCATGTTCTCTCACTCACACTCGCCTCATGTCACCATTTGGTTCGTAAATTTTTTATTGCGCAGCCTTCTGCGCGAAGTTCAGAACTGCCAAGTCATATCGGGAACGAATGCTTGTACCAAAGCAGTAAATACTTTATTTATAACTAGTACTACATTATCATACCTGTACTGTTACTAGTTACTGGCTGGAATAATGGCGCATTATTAATATTTATCATTCATATTTGATGCGAATGTTGTGCGCATATTAATTAAATGCTCATTAGTAATGCAGGTGAGATTAAATGCGGCAACTCGTGTTCCTTGTTGTTTGTTTTATTGGAATCGGTTTTAATATTCGGTTTGTTTGATATTAATTTATCTGTAAATATATTTACTGAACTTGTATTTTATTTAGGACTTCCTTCCTGAAAGAGTAAAGTATATAACAATAGACATTGGCTCCTGCTACTTATAGTCTAAGATCCGGATGTTTTTTTTCTTATTTTTTTTTCTTTAAAAATACTTGCGTCCACATTTTGATAGGTACCTCGGCAAAAATATAATACCCCATTCAAAATATACGTAATAATTCGATTTTGATAAAAACTAGATGAACATAGTAATCTCGCAGCCGGATCTCGTAGCGTTATTAGCTTGAAACGGGAAATTATTTAAAACCCTTTGCTATGCTTAGTTGCTAAGTCGTATTAAATTCGATCAGACATGTGCATAGTTTTATGTAAAATTTTACTCATGTATACCTCCTATTTACATTGAAACAAATAAAGAATATTCCTTTTTCAGACAGATTTTATTCATTTTGGATATCAACCTACCTACTAACCTTACCTAGGTGTATGTCTGTATAGTTGCTTAAGTCTTCTACGAACTAATTTCACGGTAGTGTAGTAAATCAATAATTGAAAGCACATTAACAACAACTCATTTTCACGAACCACCCAAC
The DNA here is from genome assembly GCA_947364205.1 of Agrochola lota. Taxonomy (NCBI): domain Eukaryota; kingdom Metazoa; phylum Arthropoda; class Insecta; order Lepidoptera; family Noctuidae; genus Agrochola; species Agrochola lota. The sequence continues at coordinate 15,828,683 of OX376221.1, read as the reverse complement.
AATTCCGAGTTCTATTAACATCTCTAGCGCCTAAGATTTCGTCAATGGCATAAGTCCTTACTTTTCTCAGTGCAAGTACTTATGCAGCTCCCAAGTAAGGCTGAACTCCTTAGCATCAGTTCGCATTCAGCTGAATGGTTTTAATTACACTTAGCGCATTGCGTGCTTAGCATCGTGAAGCTCGGAAGATATGGGATGGATTTAGATGGTTTGATTGGACTGCCATATTTGAAGCACGAAGGTTTATTCTGTATGAGGTTGTGACGGAATGTTAGGGAATTTTTCATCCATGGGAGGAGTAATAAATGGAGGAAATCGATTGACTGAAACTCTTTTTTTATTTGGGACACAAACAGTTATACGTTATAGAGTTTATAAATAATAGTGGACAATAGATTGGTATATGCGTTCTTAACGCACATACCATCCTATTGTCCACGAAATTATATCGGAAATAAGATATACACAGTACGTACAGTGCAACTATTGTCTTAATGACCCTCGGCAAACTTCGTGTTTCGTCAGTCGTCGTCGGATTTCAGTCCGAGTCAGTTTCAGTCAGATCAGTTGCCCTTTGCACTTGGTAATTATGGTTGATGGCATTGCGGGCGCAACTGAAATAGAAATCCGACGACTGACAAAACACGAAGTTTGCCGAGTCACATTAAGAAAATGGTTGTACTGTACATACAGAATATTTACAAAATGTGATGTAATTGTCCTAACAATTAAGTTAAGAGACGCTTAAACGTCAAAATATCGGCAGAAGATTATCTTTACTTAACTTTAAGTAAAGTTTATAAATAACTTCTCTGTGTAGATATAACCCTTTGATGCAATAGGTACGAGTTTATAATCCTCTTAAAGCACTGGTTGTTGTTATTTGGAACTGAGTAGCATTAAACTGATGAATTTATCAATGCAATAAAGAATCACCCTTACGTAATTATAAGTGCAGACTTCCGAAACGACTGATCTTACCACCACCAAGTAATCGAAGGCAGACAATTAGCTATACAAGTTGCTCAAAGTACATCTAAGTTCCTAAAAGAAATGGCAGGCGATACTCAACTCTCTTGCATCGTTTGAACTGGACACGTTATCGCACCACGTGGCTCCTGCTGAGCCGTCGTACAGTCGAGTCAACACCCTTCAATCCGCTCCGGTTACCAACGGCGACAGACGGGAAATTCCGCGATCGAAATTCGCTTCTTTGACTAGGCGAAGTCGAGACGTCACTGGAAGCTGACTTTGGTCTTGATAAAGGAGTTGTGTTGTGGTTGACGGGTGTATTATTTTGGTAGGATAAGGCATAGATTTTTGTTAGGAATAGGCATAGATTTTTGGTAGGATTTGGTATAAACAGTAGGTTTGAAAGGGGAGAGTCTGATCACCACTGTAGACCTCTCCCAAGAATCTTTGCTGAAAAAAGTGTGATTTGTAACTTTAAAACTGATATTAGATAAATATAGGTACTGACAAAGCGTTTTGTATTAGGTATACCACGACAGAACCACATAAGTAAAGTGACAGAACAAGTGTTGAAAATAGTATAGTAGTTTTCGAAATAGTCTTTATTTTTCTTGTTCTGTAATCAATTGAGCAGTCCCATTTTTAAGAAGGTAGAGACACATTCCAATATTGTTCTTGCTCAATTTGAATTTTTAACCTGAAGGCCATTTCTCGTAATTAAAACCTTCAAAATCTAGTTTTTTTTTTATCTCAGCGACAATCAATGTCAAAACTGTTGAGAAATTAGAGGTATTTTTGACAGATTGAGACTGAGTTTAGAATGCGAACCCTAAATAAAACTGCTGTAAACAAACCAAATGCACCCACAAAATGCCCATAGAATTTGCTACACCAGCAAAATCTATAGGCGAAAGTACAAATGAACACAAAAGCCTCTCCACCATTAACGAAAGTCTTTCATTCCCGTCCATTAAAAGACAAAGGCAGATATGAATGACGGTAACGCAAGGAGGGTTAATGACGTCAGCCGACGGTTAATGACGTAACTGACGTATACGTAGAATAGGTAATTGGAAATCGATGCTTACCTTCGAGGATATAAAACGGTTTTATTTTATGGATTCTCTTTAGTATTTCGCTGTCATGTGAGATTGGTTTGATTTTATATTTTTTTGTACATGCTTTAGTCTCCTATAAGTGATGAGATGTTGCCCTTTATTTATGTGTCATGTATTGTTTATATCTTTTGTTGGAGATACTAAATAAATAAATTAATAATGCCGAGAGGGACATATTATATTCACCAAATTGGTGACGTTCTTCAGACAGCTCAGCTATCTAATTGCGTAAACATTTTCGGTAAACGATTAAGACTAATCTGTTTCATTTTGACAGTTCAACAACATTCATTGCGTTATTTACGTTGTTGAGCATTTTTTTTTTCGAACTTATGAAGCAATGAATTAGCAATCTCTTTCAAACTGATTCAGACTGTGATTGATCATGTATTACGCAATTAGGGTGCTGGTGGGTAGTACTCGCAACCGGCGTGCGTGTATTTATTTACCATAGAAGAACTTCATATCTAACCACCTTAAGGACTATTCTTGCTTGCGGCAGTCGGCGACTATTGAACCGGGCCGGTAACAGATGTGGTCATCGTGTTCACGGGATTTTGTTGTGAAACTGGTTATATATGAAAATTTTTGATGGTACTTAAACGCAGCAAAAGGAGTATGTATTGTAAGGAGCTTGGCAGGAGGCTTTCTATAGTTTCTGCCTAGCCCCATGGGAAGAAGGCGTCAGTTTATGTATCTCTGTGTATGTAATAATAATAAATAATAACAGTCTTTAGCGTAGAATTCTATATGTAATGAGAATTTAAGCTTTTTTATGACGTAGTCAATGTAGGGTATTAGATTTTATTACGCTTTGTAAGGGAGTCGTTTAAGGAAAATTATTACTGAATATTTCTCATTTTGAACACACTCGAAGTGTTGGTTCTGAGAAAAGCTCGTAAGGAAAACAAAATAGAAATCTTGTGTTATTACAAACGATGTACAATACATACGGCCGACGAATCATGGCCGCTCTGAACATAGGCTTTCCGAACTTTCGCGCATGTTCGCTCACTCACACTTGCCTCATCACCATTTGGTTCCTTATTTTTTTTATTGCGCAGCCTTGTGCGCAAAGTTCGGACCGGCCATGCTCCATCGGTCGTACTGTACGTTCATTTTATTCATAACGTATAAATTATGATAATATTCATTTTAATATTTACATAATTCAATGTTATCCTTATTATACAAATGTACTAATAACTAAATCATAAGAGAAAGCTGTGGAAGCAGTCGAGAAATCTTTAAGTTTTCAAGAAACAGATAACCAAGTATAATTTTCCGAAGTTAAAATCTAGATTCAGTTGAAGTTTTAAGAAGATTTACCGCTTCCTCAGCTAAAAGAGCTTTTACGTGACCACTAATGAATTTGCAACACCCTGTGCGGTTGGTACTTGTAGAAAGGACGGTGAAATTATAGACGATTACAGAACAATATTCCCACTGCTGGGACACAGGCCTCCTCCCTGTGAGAGTGAGTGGGCCACAATACATCACGTGAGCCCATTGCGGGTTGGTGGATGTCACAGATCTTCGAAATTTCGGTTCTAGGACATGCCGGTTTCCTCATGATGTTTTCCGTTGTGAGACGATTACTTAGGCCGAATTTTCCAATGAATCTAAACGCGATCAGCGCATCTAAACCATGTTCAAGACCTGTCAGTGTCATCAGTGTTGTGGAATATTGACAGCTCATGAACGCAGTTTAGATGTGCTGATCGCGTTTAGTTTCATTGCTGAAATTGGCACTTAGATGTTCCAAATAACATCACCCTTTTCTAAGTAAATTGGTTTCGGATTTCAGTCTAACCAGATGCGACTGAATATTATAATATCCTGATATTTATTTATTTCAATATGCAGTAGATATCATGTTTTACGTGTATCTTATTACTTATTTGACATATTTATTTAAGTACATAAATATGTAGATTCATGAGCTATGTTTTTATTGCAATGTGGTTTTTGGCTTGCGATTGTGAGGTCGAGTTCGATTTTTGATCGAGAAATGAAATGAAATTTAGATTTTATTTAAGACAATTTTACATTTTCCCGAATGTTGAGTTTTTTACCGTGTATTTAAATTGCTATTTACACGTTTAAAAACTAATACTTCGAGAAAATTTAAAATTGTAGTGTAATTGAGGTCAGCTCTAATTATTACCTAATACAAACCATCTTAAATTAATGAACAATATGACTGATTCAATGCAGTAAGTCAGGCCATGTACCTCCTTCCAAGAATATAGAGTCGTGATATACCTTACTCAGCAAATTTTATAACAGAAGTTATTTCCAAATAATTTGCATATTGTCGCTCGCATTAATACAGAAAGTGCATAGCTGACGGACATTGAATATTTTATGTCCAGCCGGTCACTTCGACCAGGCTGTTAGCTGATTAGTTTAGCTTTATTCAAGAACTGAACCTCTCGGCACCTTGACAAGCGAATATGGTACTTGTGAACACAGTCTATGGAGCCAAATTCGTGTATCACAAGACACGAAAGGTATTTGCAATATTGAGATGGAATTAGAATCTTCTTAATGTTTCCTCTTTTAGGGCAAGCATTCTCATTTTAAATTGAAATCCGTTTATTCTTTTTTCTACAACTCAAGGTTCTTATCCTTGTTGGATCAAATTCAGGCGATTTAGTTTTATTTGAAAATAGAAGCCAAATGAATTGTGAGATACGATTTAAGTTTTTGAATTCATGATGTTGAAATATTTCGCCATCGCCACTTACATTTAAATGATTTAAAATAAGGAATCTAATCGTTTGAAATCTTGTATTTAAAGATAGTGATCAGTTTTAGTTATAACCTACATTTTAATAGCAGAGCGTGACTAGTAGTAATAACGTTGTCATTCTATCTGTTCTGTAACTGCCTTTATGTAATGTTTTCATGTGACTACGTTTAAAACTGAATCCGCTGATTAAGTTGGGCTATTGTTTGGCTTTAATTACAGCCCGGTTTGGATAAATAAGTAGCGGCAACGAATTATATCGATCGTGTCGTGTCCGGCCCGCGTCCGGCGTTGACCGGCGGCGTCCGGCGCGATATACGCTGACAACGCGCTATCTGACTGGAGTTTGTCAGGATTACACGGAGATTTGTAGCGTGTTCCGCCGGCAGTACAGCTGTAGCCGCCGTAAATTATAACCAGCCTGCAACGTTTGCTTATTAATAAATCAATTGTTTGCCAAACAAACACTGTTCGGCTCTATCTATCAATACATCGGCTGATTACGTTCCTGTACTTTTAAATTCCCTGTTAATAAAACCTCAATCTGTATCGGGCGCTCTTCCAAATCACGTTCGAAAACACGTTGAGTTCACAAATTGAGATTCTGCAGCCGTCGGTGAGTGTACTTTGGTATTATTTTGCATAATCCTGCTGTAGAGTGTTATTAGTCAGGTCGGCGCGCGCCGCCTCGTCTGCTGCATGCGAGGGAAATGCAACTAAGTAGAAAGTCTGATTTCTGCGGCAACCGGCGACCGTAACCTGATCCACAATCACAACTAATTTAACTCAATCAACGAACGACAGCCCTTGCTTGTAACATGATTACCGCTCATTAAACCAACCGGAGCTTTATAATTTGATATCTACTTGATCGCGAGCACTGATAAAGAGCTTTTAATGAACGTCTGGACAACATTTGTCCGTGATGAATTGATGATATTATCTGATAAATAATATCGTTAACACCAACAACAAAATGTTAATTGAAACAACAATGTTAGTTGTTCTATGCACTCAAACAATTATGATTTCCATTTGACAATTACTCGCGGCTTGTTGCTGTTGTAATCACGAGTGCACTAGATTTGATTGGGCGAAAATTGTTCCCGAATGCACTCTCGAAATAGGGCAATCCACCCGCAGAGACAATTGAAATAAAACGTCAGTGCAGCCGGAACGAAATTGCAAAAAAGCTGGAAGCGAATGCCGCGTCGCGCTAAATTAATTCTTATTACAATTTGGCAAGGATCGTTTTAGCTTCAGCGCGTTCCGCGATGATGTCATTTCAGCGCGCAGGTCAAGCGCCTACTTCGTACCGCAGGCTCTTCTTTTTGTTCCCGCTGCGAAGAGTTTTATTTTAAATCTGTAGCTCTAACGAACCGAGCTCTTGTTGCATGCGGCAGGGCCACGCGTGCAGCTGTCATTTTACCCGTATTAATCGTTATCACTTCTCGCCACAATACTGCATTGTCCCGCTTTTTCTTGGCGATTTTATTATTCGTGTTTAATTGTGAAGCTCTCTTGCGTTATTATATCGAGGCAAATATTTAGGGTGTGGGTGAGGCGCGGCGGCTCTCGTGCGGCCGCGGCGGGCGCATTGTGTTCTTATGCCGCATACATTAGCGTGCATTCTCACGAACGGAACCCGTTCCTCGGCTCGGTGCGCTCCTATCTTGTTGTTCCTTTACAAATCTGCGTGGCTCGTATCGCTTAGTTGACTTTTTTGCACGCCGACGTTCAAAAAACCGCCTTGTATCGAACACGCCTCGGAGTCTGGTTGCCATGCGCGGCGTAGTAAGCATTAAAACATCGGTTATATTGTCCGTCGTTCAATTAGACGAAGCAAATGTTAAATCCAGCGAAATGACAGCAATAACTGTCGTGTTGCGTTTTATTATAGAAAGTTAGCCGCAGCGATGTTAAAATTTATCGTTCCATTGTCAATAAGAGCGAGCGGCGCGGGCGGCGGCGGCGCTCGTAAACCAAGTTGCGGACTAAGTTGGTTGATACATTCGCGCTAATTGTACTGCAATCACGTCGCGTGTGTTAAGTTAATAAGTTATAACGTGTAAAGGAACATGTGCAAACGTTCTCGAAATAATTTAATGTGTGCGCGGCGGGGTAACGACACGGGGCGTGCTCTGACGCTAATTTCGCATGCGGCGTCGTCGTCGCGTCGGCGCGAACGCATATAACTCGACCAATTTAGAATTGAGCCGGCATGCCCTGCGCGCCACGCCAAACAGTCTGCCCCTTGCCGTGTTCATATGTCAGCACTCGATGATTGACTTAACTGCGTCCGATCTTCTAACATTTTATTTTTATTTTTCCAGGTAATTTGCGAATGTGGAGATAAATATCAAAGTAACGGGAATGCCTGAGTCATGTAATGGGAAATTACGAGTCAGAAGTAAGTGATGATTTGCATGTCGTAAAGCTTTTTGTGGAGCAAGCGAGTTTATTTAAATTATTGTAAGTACGACTTCTACTGCTGCCATCTGATTATATTATTTTATGAAGGTTGAATTCATGCAAAATTGCACTTTGAATATGTTTATGGAAATTAAAAAAAATGGTACAGAACAGTGCTATTCTATAAAAATCTCACTGTGAAACCTAAGGTGAAGTGAGCTTGAAGTAAACTGTCACTGCATCAGTATCATGATGGATTGACAGTTAGCAAGCTCACTTCACCAATTTTTTTACGGTGTGATTTTTGCAGAATAACACTACAGTACAACTATTTTCTTAATGTCCCTCGGGAATCATCGCATTTCCGAATACAAACGAATGCTAATTTCCATGCCATCAATTATTCGATTTATCGTGTCTAATAATTTGAATTCAGAACTAAGTACTTTATTGCTGTTTTGTTTTGATTTCCGTGTGAACTATAAAGAGTTCTGAATTAAAATTACTATACACGATATATATTTAATTGTACTGTACTTCTTGATGACGTGAAATGAACATTACTAATTTATAATCTACTCTCAAATTCAAATGATTATAAGGCTCTAGCTACCTATTTAATAAAAAGCCTGAAGTACACCTGTTCAAAATGCAGCGCAAGAGCATTACTCAGTCTAGCTTAGTTGTTTAGTCGAGAGTTTGTTACTACAAACCAAATAATTACCCCACAAACGTGTAAAAGACCCTTGAGGCTAATGAGACACAAGCGTCAACAATTCCTGCACATTCTACGTAAGTGTCACTCCAAACAATTTCACGGGAACGGTAAATAAATCCCGTGAACGAATATACGTGTCACCCCGGGATTTAATTAAGAGGCCCTAAGTGGTGTAATTAAAGGCACCGTTGGAAGAAAGGCCGTGGGGTACCCCCGTACCCCGGGTCCCGGTACCTGAGGTACAGGTGTGAACCTTATATAGAATGTTATTTGTGTTATGTGCGACGTTTTGGACGGCGTGAGTTAATTAAGATTGTTTCTTGACATCATGTTGTGAGACTTACTAGTGCGTAAATTATTTTATTGGAGTTTCGGCGGTGTATCCATGCGATTTTTAACTCTATTTGAAAAGAAAAGAGGTCTATTCTTGCTTGGTTATTTTGGAAATGGTTGTCATTAATTAATTGCTCCCTACGCTTGATAAATTTAATTTTGTTCAGTATTTAATTTCACGTAGAATATGCTTTTGAACTTCTTTTAGGGTCTCGAAAATGTATCGTCTGCAACACTGAGTACTCATCTAACTGTGATATACATTGAATACCGAATGGTCGTGAAGAAATTTCAACATAATTTATTAGTAATTTTATTCCTACGTAATCTGGTAGCACTGATAAGGAAAATCTGGAAGTTGATACTCCAACTTAATATCTAAATTTCTTGGTTTACAATAACCATTATTCCACTTTGTGTTGATTTTCCCCGTAAAATGACAGTGAAATACTGAAATTGAAGGCTGTAATTTCAATTGTCATTGTAGAACCCAAATACCCGATATAGAACAAAATCCAACACAATACGTTTCAAGTTCAACCACAAACCTTATTGTCTCGCTGCTACGCTACATGTAATGGCGTAGCACCGTAGCGCGTAGCCGGCGGCTCGTAGGCCCGCTACGATCGATGGCGTAGAAAACAATTTTTCATTTCTGGGCAAATTCCTGGAACGTATTGAATTTGTTTACTGTGCTTGATGTCTAGTTTATGTTGACACTTCCTGGTGGCGCTGTTTGTGAAGGAGAACGTCAATATTATGTCAATTTCAGTACATTTACATTTAGTACCGTATTTCGCCGTCTACCAAGATATATTGGGCACGTGTATTTGTTTTACGGCCTATAAGAGATGATGGACGAGGCGATACGGATCCATTGCCATTGATATTGCACTGTATATTGATATAAAGATTTGTGGGGTATTATTTTTGATTCAATTTCACGATGAGGATTTTTAGCGTTGGTCGGGCGGAAAAGGTCGTAATATGAAATATATATTTTTCACTCGTATTTTATTTTCTTTTTAATGTCGGCCTTCTGAACTTATTACCGACAGGATCAGTATTTTTTTTAAATATTGAATTTTTTTATTTCCCGTAGTAAATGAAATGATATTAATGATACCTCTTGATAATTACATGGTTATATTAAATTTTAATATAACCATGTAATTATCAAGAGGTTTAACTTTGAAAACTTAAAAAAATTTGAAACCGAAATTATATTCGGCCAGCAGTAAGTACTCGTGAAAAACTTAAGATGGAAGGATAAGATTAACTCTGATGTTTCTTGCGAATAGCTGATTCTTTTCTTAGATACGTACGTAACTAGCGTCTATATCAAAACTCCTTTATAATTACGGATTGTTTCACAAAACAAATATTTTAAAATCCTGCTCCTAAATACAGTCAAACAACAAAAACAGTAAGTTTATTCAGCGGTAGTCGACATCAGACGATCGATGCTTACATAAGGGTTTTCCCGACACTAGTAAATAAGGCTAGGCTTTGCCTCGCTTCATGTAAATAAAAACTTATGTACAAATACTTAGGTACACAGTCGATACGAAAGTGCTTTGTCTTTTTACGTCCTATATAGAGCCATAGTTACTCGTTTAAGTTTATTTTATGTAAAATAAATGTATTCTTGTTTAGAATTCATTTACTTTTATTTAGTTGACGACTTGTCGTATATTTTTGATATACTGTAGCGTTTATTATAGAAGCTGGTTCTATAGTGCGTTCATTATAACTTGACCCGTGAGGCGAAATAGAATTTGCAGTCTTAGGGTCAGTTCCCACCAAGACTTGACGCGACGCGATGATGCTTGAAGAGGCCAGTGGTTTCGCGCTGAGCAGCGCGGCGCCGCGAGACGTATCGCAACGTCGCGGGGCGCATCGTGAAGTCGCTGGCAGCGCTACGCCTCGCTGCACAGGGAGGCGCCCCGCGGCGCAACGGAACGTGTCTACTTTCGCCGCGAACTCCCGCCCCGCTAGTTATTAGTAGAGACAAGTTGCTAAGACAGCTTCAGGCTGCACCTCACGGCGTAGCGCTGCGTCACGCGGCTTCGCGAGACGCAGCGCGCGCCCCTCTTGCAGGCCACGCCTACCGGCGAAGCAGCGCGGCGTAACGCGATGCCGCGGGACATTTTCGAAAGTTATATTATGTATCACTATCTTCAAGAGTGCGCGCAACGTCGCTTCGCGTCACGTCTCGGTGTGAACTGACCCTACGTTTCAATACTAATAGAGTTCAAAATGGCGACTGACAGTACAGTACTACCAATTACATGACTGCAAAATTCAGTGCAACCGATCGCGTCACTGGTCAGGTTATAATGAACGCACTGTAGTGAATTTGGTGATGTTGTTTTACCGTATTTTGTATATAAAACAACTAGCAGCCTCACGGTTTTTAAGCCTTGACAAAATATCGAGATTTCTTTAGCGTAAGTTTAATATAAATTGTTTTATACACGTAGACTTTCTGATTTAAATTCTCTAAATAATGTTGAAAATCGAATCAAAATCCGTTACGTACAGCCACACTACACAGATAGACACGAAAATAGTCTTTGTTTTATACTATTTTTAGATATAGTTAATCGGAGATTATCTTTCCAAGATTTTCAATTATGTTGACAAACTTCAAGTAGGATTTTTTCAAACAGGTTTGACAGAAATAGAACAGAACAAAACTGTTTTAATTTACCTACCTACGTAATCCAAGTGAGTTGGTTTGTTTGTTACGCTAACACGCTAAAACGGCTTAACGGATTTGGATGAAATTTGACAAATGGGTAGACCTGGATTAAGACATAGGATACTTTTTATCCCGGTAGTACATTCCCATGGGATAATTTTCGACATAGACACGGGCGAAGCCGCGGGTAAAAGCTACTTTAACATAAATTAAAAAAAAAAACAAGAAAAGACCCAGAGAAATTAATTACAGTTGCTCTAATTCCTCTAAGCCCAAATAAAGTAGCTAGATTAAAGTCAGTCTTCACCTTTATTAGCATTAAGTAATTAAATTATTAAAAATATCGCCACTTAACAGACTTATAAAGAATCTTCATAATCCTCTTAAATGGGTGGTAGGTATGTACTTGGCTTTAATAACGATCGCTTGGATAAAAAAATATATTATTTTAGAGGTATAAGGAACAGGGTGTAAAGTTCAGAAAAGTGAGCATCCTCCGACCAGACGGGTGACGTGTCTGGCGGGCTACTGCCCGATGGTTAAAGTCGGGAGATTTTATATATATAGGTATTTCGGTCGTGCGGTAAACTCTACTTGCGCGATGCAGGATTTGTGTGACGTCAGGTCTTTGATGCGTAGTTCGCATGAGGCGATGTAGATGCCGCCACATTATTAACTAGCTTCGGCCTGCAGCTTCGCCCGCGTGAACCCTAATTCTTTTTCTAATATAAAAGTAGCCTTATAAAATCAGCTATCTGCCCGTGAAAGTTCAAAATTGGTCCAGCCGTTTCGGAGATTTGCCGGAACAAACAGACAAAGAAACTGAGAAAAAAAAAACTTTCTTATTATTCCCTGCTAGTAAGTAATACTTTCTTACTATGCATTTTATTAAAAAGCTGTTATTTTGACATTACAAATAGACACTTTTATTTATTTGTATGTATGGATATATGTGGTATGTATAGGTAGGTATGTATGCATTGGTATAGATGTATAATTACAGTCTATTGTATAGGTACAGACGACCGCTCGTTAGTAGTTTCTGCTAGCATAGGCCGGAGTTTCAATTCAATAAAAGGCCAGCGTATACTGGCTTAGTTATCACATATGTGGTGTACTGTACCTACCAAAAAGGTCAAAAGGTTTTACGGCTGACTTGGCATTGAGGGTTTATTATGCCGTATGTACCTTCGGAGAATCCAATTTATAAATTACCTGTCGATATTTTATGCGATTTGGTGTGAGGGAAACATCCCACTACCTTTTATATGGTGTGGGGGCTGTCTAATGAAATGTACGAAATATTATGATGTTGTTTTCGATTTGTTTGGTTTATTGCTTGATAGGTATAATTTATAATAATCGTAGTTTTTTTTTTTTCAAAATAATTATATATTACGATAAAGAATAGAGTGTGTAGCTTGATAACTATTGTTGGACCTTAACTTAAGTAAGGAAAGAAAAAAAAAATGAAAACATGTTTAAATGTGCCTACTAATATGACGCATCCAATGCTTTTCACTTTCCAGTAAATTAAAACAAGCTTGAGCTGTATTTTTTACTAGCTCTTGCCCGCGGCTGCACTCACGTGGAGGTCGGTAAATATCCCTCGGAAAAAAAACCGGGATTAAAAAGTATCCTATGTCCTAACCCAGGTCATGGTTTACTCATGTGCCAAATTTCATCCAAATCCGTTCAGTCGTTTTAACGTGAAAGCGTAACAAGTAAACAAACTCGCTTTCGCATTTAAAATAATTTTTTCATCAAAAATACGTGTAAGTATATCTCTAAATCAAAAATGTTACTTATGGGCCACGAATTCCATTTAAATAATATAATTCGCCCGTGGCTCCGTTTTGAAGAGAATTTAATTAATTCCCTTGTGACACACAGAGCGCAAAAATGTTTAGAATTTCGTCTTTGTGTCTATCTTGAGATTTCCAAGAGGCTTTTGATTTCCACTACACATACGTTAACTTACTATGTGAAGTAATTGGTGTTTATGTACATGCCACAATGATGAAATACACATTTACTTGGCACAAGGCATAGTCTAATTAAAACATTGAGTATGTCCTGCAAAGGAAAAAAAAAAGGGAGTTTTCTTGAATTGGTCCCTTTACAGGCAATTTTTAATTGCCACAGGATGTTAGTTGCCGATTTCAAAGTGGAGTAAGACGGTAAAGCTGGCAAGTTCTAAATCTAACTGTAGGATATTGGATAACTCTTTTGATAAAATCAATAGGTATACCTATTACAATGCAAATTAATTCTTAGCTCTAACCGAATAAGCATAAGCTCTATTCTATAAAATTCCCACTGTTGGGATACAGGGCTTCTCTCTGTGAGAGGCAGTGAGCGATAATCAGCCGTAATACACCACGTGGGTTGGTGGATGACATATGTCTTCGAATTTTTGGGCATGGACATGCCGGTTTCCTGACGATGTTTGCCTCTCCCAACTCCTGCGCCACAGCACCCTGTCCCCCGTCTTCCGCATTCAGTGTATCCCAGCCACCTTTTTTAAGTTTGTCAGGCCATCTAGCTGGGGGGCGCCCAACGCAACGCTTGCCGATACGTGGTCTCCGCGGTTTTTTGATACGATGTCACAATATTACAATTTCTTTGCTACAGGTAAGATTACACGTGTATATAATGTATGTTCGATAACCATCACGTAACCTATAATGGGGCACTTACCCGATTGCCTGTCAAGGTAATAACGAGCCATCTTGTTGCCGCGCCGACATCCATTTTCATATCAGCTTTATACCTACGAAAATCTACCTTTATTATGATAATTATTGAAAATAAAGGTACATTTTCAGGACGGCACTTCCGAACTGCTTAATTGGAATAAGGTCTACTGTGATTTAATGAACATTCCTTTCAAAATTAATGTAATGTTAGTTTTTGCATGTACGTATTAACTTTCGCCAGCGGCATCGCCGTGTGGATGTCGGTAATTATCCTACGGGAACGAACTACCGGGATAGAAAGTATCAGTGTTAATCCTGGTTATAAACTACCTGTTTGCCAAAGTTTATTCAAATCTGTTCAGCCGTTTTTGCGTGACTGAGTAACAAACACACAAACATACAAACTTCCACATTTATAACATTAGTAGCATTATATTATATCATCAATCTGCCAAGCCTTTTCCCAACTTTATCGGGGTCGGCTTCCAGTCTAACCGGATTCAGCTGACTACCAGTATTTTAGATGGAGCGACTGCCACTGTGACCTCCACAACCCAGTAACACGATACCCCTTGGTAAGACTGGTTGTCAGTCTTTCGGGCTTCTGACGACCCGTAACGACTGTCAAAGATCCATGAATGACAGCCGGGACCAACGGCTTAACGTGCTTTCCGAGGCACGGAGGAGTCTCGTTATGTAAAGATGGTCATCCATCCACAGATCAACCCCGCCAAGCGTAGCTTAACCTGACGGATCAACCCGTGCAGCAGTTATTGCTTAGCCACGAGCTCATCTATTATATTATATTGTAAATTATTTCCTTTATTTCATATATATACATATCATTTAATTATTTTTTTCTTTTTCATTATTATTATTAAGTAGAATTAGTTTTGTTAATAGTCATGCAGTTATCTAAATTCGATAGCATATTAGAAGCTGCCACTGTTGATAATATTTCGTCTCTAATTACTTAACTGTTGGCAGTTGGCATTGCTGTATTCCAACGCAAAACCTACAAGTTACCGACTCAAGTTACTCAATCAAAATCCATTCGATATCTTAAACCTACCTAAAAACGATATTTCTCAACCATACTCGTATTATCCCAGTCATTTACATAATCTAGTTCAAATGTGTCCAGTAAAGCGCATTATATACGCCGATCTATTATTCATAATTCCTTCCACACCCTGTATAATAGCCCGGTCTAAATAGCTCCGAATAAATAGCCCTGTGAATGAGGCGCCCACTGCTATGATATCCAACTTTCAGACCAGAAGTACATGGAAAGTCGGACTTTACTTTTGAATTGAGTGAAAATTACTAACACAAATTTCCTGGTTGGCTGTTTTTATTCAACTGCGGCGGAGCCCAAAAGAAGAGATATTATTATGAGATTTATTATTTCCTTTATTCAACTATATACATACAAATTATATTTTTAAATATTAGAATAAAATAATGTAAAAACATTTAAAAATATAAAAAATAGTAGCCCACAGGTATCGGGAACAGGGTCCAAGCTACCGGCGGTCAGGGCTCCTGAGAGAGGAACCTCCTGACAATGCGAGCCGTGTCCAAGAGTACCGCTCTCTGAATCAAGCCTTTGATCCAGCTGCCCAACGAGAGCCTCCTTAGGTGTTGGTCGAGGCTCTTGGCAATTAAACCATTGGCTGATACGACTATCGGCACAATTATCACTGAGTCCACATCCCATATGTCGACAACCTCGCGAGTCAAGTCAAGATACTTGATTTGTTTATCTTTCTCTGCTTTCACGAGGTTCCCGTCATGCGGAACCGCTATGTCAATAATCATTGTGCGCCGCTCTACTCGATCCACCACCACTATATCAGGTTTATTGGCAACAATAGTCCTGTCAGTGATGATGGATCGATCCCAGTACAAAGTGATATTTCCATTTTCGAGAACTGGGTCGGGCGCATACCTATAGTACGGCACTTCAGATTCCACAAGACTGTACTTCAGAGCAAGTTGCTGATGGATAATCCTGGCTACAAGGTTGTGTCTATGCAAGTACTTATGAGATTTATTATTATTATTATTATTTTCATATCTTTACATATCTCGGGCTTTAATAAATTAAATTAATTAGCATCTATCTAATTTATCTGGGTAATAAAGGCCAGGTTAAGCTGTAAGCTTAAATAAAAATGCAAAAATATATTGGAAACTCGATAGCTTTTGGATAGTTCACATTCAAATTTCCCACTATTCGGCTTCGAAGCTTTCAACGGGCTATGAAGCTTCAATTCTCACAAATCTCTGCTTCCCACTTTTTACGCGGCAAAATGCTTCGGGACGCGAATCCTTCGTTCATTACGTCATAAAATATCGAATATCTTTTACGTTATTGACAGCATAGACTGCCTTGTTAGTCCAGTGGTCGCAAACGCTACTGCTGAGCATGAGGTCCTGGGTTCGATTCCCAGGTTTTGAATTTCACAGCCAGAGTTTGGATTTCTGCCCGGTTGAAGGCAATAGGCTCGCCCCCTATTACTTGAGAGTTACATAACTGGCGAAATGTGGGTCTACTAAATATACAGCTCTGCCCAATCCTGCGTGGACATAAGGCGTGATGTTACGTAACAGCATTGTTTGTGCATCCTCTGTACATTGTTACGTCATTGTTAACACCTTTCTCATCCCGGACTTGATATTTCAATTTCTGAGCGCGACACTTCCGTTACATTTTCTCTTTTATCCTTCATTTTTCTTTGTCTTGTCTTTGTGTTTCACTGATGTGTGACATCAGAACCTTTGCGTTAACGTTATATAAATGAGGATAATTGGAAACCTGAGAATTTATAAGTAGGAGCTAACAGAAGCACTAAGTATGACGTTATAGGATGCGGTTAAGGGTGGGCTTTTTGAGAGCTGTCTCTTGTAACTTTCGACGTTAAAAAAACTGCTGATTTTCAGCCTGAAATAGATCATATCATAAATAAATTAACACAGAAGATATGTAGGGTTTTCTGTGTTAATTTCTATCTGTAATCTTTGGTAATATAACAAAGCTGAAGAGATTGTTTGTCTTTTTGTTTGAACGCGCTTATCTCTGTAACTACCGGTCGGATTTAACATATTACTTTTGCATTTGATAGCCTAATTCTGGAGAAAGGTTAGAAGCTTAGGCTTAAGTTATATTAAACATCAAAAATGTTGGAGAAAACGCTAACTGAACACGAAGTAATAGCGCGGGCGGGTGATGCAATGCCACGCGGCGCGTAGAGAGCCGAGGGAGTTTAAAAAAATGTGGCTATTATTTTAGTATATTGTGTATTTTACGACTTCCACGCGAACGAAGTCGCGAGCAGAAGCTGGTGATGTATAAAGTTACTTTCATAAATTCCATGGTTAATTCTACTTTACTAACTTAATATTAATTGCCTAGCTATTTGCTTCTAATTATTAGTAGCGGATTTCATGGCAGTTTAACCTGTTTAGAATTGATCGTGAAATTTTAGCTTTCCCGACTGAGTATGAAAACCGCAAGCTCATTGCAACATAGATATTATTAAAGCTCTGTTGTTTAATCACTGCATGGTGTGCATCGTGGTACTGGCAACTACTTTAAAATTAATATTATATTTATAAATTATTATATACCTAATAAAATTTTGAAATACTATGTCCTTCTAGACAGTTACTTCATTGCTTGAATATCGAACTTTGGCATTTTTATGTAGTACTAGTGGACCCGATTGGCGTTGTCCTGTCCAAATTTCAAAATTTCAATAATTCTTACAAAATTCCCATGGAAGTTCAGTTTTCCCAAATTTTCCAAAAAAAATTTTTTTTTTTTTTTTTTTACAATATATTTGTAACTTGCACGTACTTCCATACATTTTATGGACATGGACGTCCACGATAATATCGTCACGTCAGAAATTATATAAGCGCGCAGGTTTACTTTGAGGTAACGTTATGAATCATTATTTTTGTATCACCTCAAAGGTCTTAGATTTACAAAAACTCAACAAGGAACGTGTATTAAAGGGTTATACGATACTTTTGTGATTCGACACCTGTTTCTGTGTTACGCTTTGTCATATCTTATGTAGAACAGTCTCTTTGTTTTTATATTTTACTTAATATTTGGCACAGTTTAATGGTGGATACTTTCAGTAATATGTTTTGTAGGGCGTTGGTTATCTTGGCATTTTGTGTTCCTTTGATCATTCATCTAAGATATAAAACAGGTATTGTTATCTTTCGATTAGTAAAAGATTAATGTAAATGGTTATGCATTGTGTACCCCCAGCCCGATGCAAACTTTATAGCGGCTCGGAACATGAGGCGAATTGCTGCGCAGTATCAAATTCATGTGTCAGCGGGGGTGACGGGTGCGTTACTGCGCAGCGAGTAGTGCACTGCAGACAACTTCAGAGCCGCCATAATGTTTGCCGCGTACTATAGGTAGTTCCATTATGTGTCGCCCTGTTGTTTAGTGGGGGTAGTGTTCATTGGACCTACTGATACAGTCTTAAATAAATAATTTAGACTGAAGACCGACAAACATAGGTACCTAGTTAAAAACAGAATATATAAGTAATAAGCATGTGAGAAGCTGATGATAAGGATAAAGGGCCAGTTTTTCGTACGGAAATGAATGTGACAAATTGACAAGTTGCTGCGATTGGCTATTGATAAATCATTCAACCAATCACAGCAAATAACGCACTCTTAACAATTTTTCCTTTAATTTTGCGATAATTTTCTTTCGAGAAACTCGCCCTTAGTCTCCCAAATTCTTAACAAGTATTATCAATATCTTCCTCAATTTCTTGTCAATCTTGTAAGTAAAATAGTAAGAAGGTTACACCCAATACGTAAAGCAACATCACCATTTTTTGCAGCAAAGCAAATACGCCACTTTCTGATACTGTCTGTCACCGTGACGTCACAGACGAAATGACGATAAACCCTGGTTCTACCAGCCCCTTACTTCCGATATGTAATGCGATCGTAACGAGATCGCTTATCGTCAGCACGGCAACACCATACCACACCAACGTACCAACCGACCAAGCGATTATCAACCATCTATCTATATCTCTAAAGGTTGTACTGCTATGAATATTTGAAAGAAATTACAGTGTGTGTATTAGGTTCGCGTGTTTTGTTTTCCGATGTTTTATTGTCTTGATCGTCTGTTGATAAAGTCTTAAGAATGGGTTGCTGCATGTTTAGTTGGTTATCATAAAAGTTAAGGGTTCTTAGCTTATGTTTTTATGACGTGGATTTGCGAAAATGGTTATAGGTTCTCGTAGCATGCGGTTTAAAAAAAAACTAGGCATTTACAAAAAAAAAAAAACAGCCGACTTCTGAAAAAAACACTACAAAGTGAAATAACTTTAATAGCAAAAGTCGATGTCTTTGGTTTTGAATTTTCGTTTTTTTGCTACCGTATTTTTTTTACTTTTTAGTTGTGGTACCTACCCCGCACAAATTCGAATACAACTACCTGCTATGTAAATAACAGTGACAGGAAGTTATCATCCACATAGACTAAGTGGGAAAAATACGTATTATTGAAGCTAAATTAAAAACTTTCCTAGCAAAGTTAATAAAAAAATTATGGAACCACCTCAAGAGCATAACCACCCTTTCAAACAGAAAAATAATTTACAAAATCGGTCCACAAATGACGGAGAAATCGGTGGACATACCTAAATAAAAAAATAAAAAAACATACGCTACGAACAAAGAACCTCCTGCTTTTTGGAAGTCGGTTAAACATGGAACGCTTTGATTGCCAACAAATTTTGGAAAGAGCTTAATTTTTTTTTTCCCAATTTTATCAGTTTCAAGTTTGTTAATTATTACGAACGATATGCCCTTGCTGTTTCGTATTAATTAAATATTAATGGTGACCTGCTCATTATTTCTTATCAATGGTTTTTATCGATGAAAAGGGCGATTTTAATTACGTTTAGTATACTACCAAGGGGCCAAGTACGGCAAGTACCAATGTGAATTTTTCAATTCATATGTTCTTTCTGAGTTTATCTTGGACATTACTGACATCAGTAAAGGAAAACTTATATACAAACTTATTAGACTTATAATGTTAATAAAGGTAACTATGTGTTTGCACTGGCGAAGCATTCATATAAAACCATGTTTTAATCTCTATTTCTGTCAAAAATTGTATCGAACATTGACAGAAAATAGAGATTTCAACATGTTTATAACGAACTTCTAAAAGGAGGTGGTTATCAATTCGGATCTTTATATATGTATATATTTTTATTTCTGTCTTCGTCGTGTTTCTGTGACAAATACACTTTTTTTTTTTTTTTTTTTTTTTTTCAAGCGTGGTGATCAATGATCGTGCCTTCTCTGTATGAGAAGAGGCATTTGCCCTGCAGTGGGACAGTTAATTCACAATTCTTTATTATTTTTAGCTGGTATTATTATTAATTCATGATTAACACTTTCGACTCGACACACACTTGTTATGGAACTCATACGCCATGCCTCCGGGAGGGTTGCCGGCATTACGTTTGCGCTAAAGTTAACCATCGCGGACGGTCAACAGCATAGGGTTTAAAACACTGTAAACGAAGTAAAATACTGTTTTCAGGGGGTCTTGTCGCTTTAAGTAGTTTCCAACCTTTAAAATGTTTAGTGAATATTTATAACCGTGAACTTTTTCTTAAAAAATTGGATTTTAAAACCAACGCATATACTAATAAATCTTGTTAAAATATTATACATCAGATTTTATTTTCACATTTTATTATTCGCTAAGAAAAACATACATTTAAAGTGAGCCCTCCAAGAGGGCTTCCGGCCTTACTGAACATGTTAAATTATCAAAACCCCAATAAGTAAAATCCTACCAACACGTGGCAAGTAAAGCAATGACATTACATCCACTAATTTCTCCCGTTACAAACAGGAATACTAATGCTCTATAGTTAAAATTAAACTCAACATTCGCGATAATCGTAGTTTGGCAGAATCACTCGACGCTAATGCTAAATGCTAATGTCACTTCCCAACGGTTTTACATAACTATTCCTACATACTCAGACACATATGTGTCCAATTGACACTGCCCGGATTACGCAGACCTCTAAGACTGAAGAAATTTGACGGTTCTACGGGTTTGACTATACTGGTGTTGGTTAACGTGGCGTAATGAAATCTATCTACTGGTAGTTGTCCTATCTTGTCGAGATCTAAACCGTCTTGTACTAATCTTAGTAGTTATATACGGATATCTAGGTTATATACCTACCTATCTATGTGCTGTGCTCTGTAATATTTCAGATAAATTATTGAGGTGATTACTCAGGTTTAATTGATTGGGTGAAGGGTGAATATTTTGGGGGAGTGTCTTATGTAATTTTGACGTTCGAAAAGTGCTGATTCTCAGCCTAGTTTGAATTTTGAATTTTCTAAAAAGTTTTTATTTTTCACTTTTTAGTTATGGTACCTACCCCACACAAATTCGAATATCAAATACCGATACCGGCTATTTTTATAACAGTGAAAGAAATTTATTATAATATCATCCACATAAAAATACGTATTAAGTAGGTATTGAAGCTAACTCAAAAACTACCCACGAAAAGGTAATTTCATATGGGAACACCACGCAAGCTTCCTCTACCAAATGCAATACGAAGAAACAATCGATGAACACACATACAGATGAACATAGAACCTCCTCCTTTTTTTGAAATCGGTTAAATAATGTTGTGTAGTTGGTAAAATAAATGATGCTATAATACACCAAAAGTTAAGTAACTCAAAAACCTATTAATATTTAACTAGACCTCATTCTTATATTCCAAACGGGCATTATCACAATGGCGACTTGCGAGCGTGTTTCCAGCGAGCCATAGTTTCAACGCGCTCGTTGAGTGTGCGTAGCGAGCACGCCGCGTATGCGTAACGTGGTAACGTGTTCGCCGCGTTTGCGTAACTAGGGTGATTGACGTCAGTGAACGCACGGCTACATATCAAGCTATATTTTTCCAGTATAAGCCGACCTCTCATTGTACGGACATCTTAAATAATGCGAGGTCAGCTTAAAGTGGAAATATATATATAGCTTCATATGTAGCCGTGTGTACAAGAGAGAGCGAGTGTACAATATTGTGAAAACGCGTACTTATAACACGTCGCGTAGTCGCGGCTGGCTCGCTTCGGACCCGCGGAGAGCACGCTCACAAATCGCCTGGCTAGAAATACGCTGGCAAATCGTCAGTGTGATAACACTCTAAAATCCAAAACTGGCAAACCTGGCTAAAACGAATTAACGTCACTGCAAGCGAGAATTTCAATATAAATTCCGTTTTAAATATTCTTCCAGTACTTTAAAGTCTTAACTCTAAAAAAAGATGAGAGAGGTTTATTATTTTTATCTAAACCAATACAGATTTTATTTTCGTTGTGAGCAGGCCCAAGTCTGGGTGGCCAACCTAGATTTTGCTCCTATAAAGAATAGTTTACAATCACTTACATCCCGATTGCTAGGCGTTTCGAACGTAACCCTCAGTGATTTGTGAATTGGGCTGTGTTACTGAACGTAACAAAAATATAGGTACGACTTTGTAAGAGTTATGTGATAGAAGATTACGATTTGTTCGGGTTTTAGGTGTCAGCTCAGCTGTCGCATTAGTTTTTAGAGAGATCATTTAGCGCTGCCAGTTCTTTAGCTAGTGTCATGTCTGACCTTTGATAAATTCTTCAAGAAATAGTGAAGAACAGCCGCACGGGTCGATCCATCACGTTAAGCTAAGCTTGCCGCGGTTGGTTCGTCGATGGATGGTCATCCATTACATATCGTGACTCCTCCGTGCCTCGGAAAGCACGTTAAGCCGTGGGTCCCGGCTGTCATTTGTAGATCTTTGACAGTCGTTACGGGTCGTCAGAAGCCCGAAATTCTGACAACCAGTCTTACCAAGGGGTATCGTGTTACCCACTGGCTTGTAGTAGTCAGATAGGCAGTCGCTCCAGTCAAAATAATGGTATTCAGCTGCACCCGGTTAGACTGGAAACCGACTCCAAAATAGTTGTGAAAAACCTAGGCAGATTGGATTTAGCGCTGCCAATTCTTTCGTTAATGACAATGTGTGACAACCTTTGGAAAAATTCTTCAAGAAATAGTTAACATTAGCTGTCGATGATGTCAGGTTTCAGTCGCATCCTTGGAGAACTCCTTCATGTATGCCCATCAGTAGTAACAAAACCAGTATAAACTGGCCTTTTATTCATTGAAACGCCATATCTACTACGTTAGGCCAGCTTAAGGTCAAGTGTCAGTGGTATCGCTACGGTACTGGTTGGTCTTCGTCTTCTTTTTTTCGTGTGTTAGTGACTAAACTGGTGACAGAGTTTTAAAGCCGCCCATGTGCCTTTGACTTGGCCTTCGAGTAATATCTCTCAGGCATGCCGGTTTTGGGCACCCCACAATTGTAGCGATAAGTCCCCTCTTTGAGGAGTGCCTAGAGAGGCGCCACGGCGTCCTCACCTTCCGCCTGACGCAGGTCCTCACCGGACACGGCTGTTTCGGGAGGTTCCTGTTCCGTATAAGGCGAGAGGAAACGCCCGGGTGTCACCACTGTGTGGATCGCCCGGAGGACACGGTGGAGCATACGGTGGAAGTCTGCCCGGCTTGGGTGGAGCACCGCCGTGTCGTCACGGAGGCGGGCAACACGGGCGGGTTTTAGTTCGTAAAAGTCTGACACGCCCTCTCGCTCCGCCCAGAGCGGGAGAAGTCATTTGATGATTTCCCACCGTCAAAAAAAAAAAGGCATGCCGGTTTCCTCAAGATGTTTTTCTTCATCGTTTTTGAAGCAAGTGATAACCCCTGCAAAAACAGAAAGGCAGAAAGTACCCTATGTGTTTCATCCAGGACAAGTCTCTTTGTGTGCATTGTCTTTTTTGCTTTGTGTGCATGTGCATTTGCTTTTGACGATCTTATAATAACGTGCATAGAGTGGCGTGTCAGCAGCTGTTGCGTATTCGAAATGAAGAGTTGAATGAAAAATAAAACGTGCGTTTCCTACATCATGTAGGAAACGCATGTTTTATTTTTATACCTCACTAACTATGGAGAGCTGTGCCGAATGAGTGGATTCCTTCCTGAAACATTAATATTCTGCTAAAATACGTATACTTAATAACCTAGTCCGCTTAACTGTTCTTAAAGAGTCATAAAGAAATCGACACGTGTTTCACCTCTCAACGAGGCATCCTCAGGATGACGATTGACTTGTTGCGAACCCGGACACGACGTGCTACCACGTCAAGCGCCGAACGCAGTGACAAAAAAAGCGGAGTGTTTAAAGTCACGTCTAAGTCAATTAATTAATACGCTGCTGTTTACCTACAATGACGTGACTAGTTAGGAATCTACGTTATTTGATTGATCTAACCAAACTCTTCCAATATAAGACTTAGGTATGTTTAAACGCTAGAATAGCTTCCCGAATCAAATCGATATCAAAATCCGCAGTACTGGGAGTAATTTAACTCAGACACACCAATTATAATTTATCAGTATCACTTAGCAACAGAATGTGTGCCCGCTTCAGGGTGCCCGCGTGAATGCACACACGCCAGGGATGGTCAACACGAGGCAGACATACAATCACGTATTGTGCTTATTTTAGAGCCAGGCCCGCGGGTGGCGGCGGCGCCGAGGTACGCTTGCCCAGTAGCTATGTACTTACTACATGAAATTTGTGAAATTGTAAACATTTGCTTCAACGTGTTTGTAGTCTGAAAAGTAAATAGTGGCGAAAGCTGGGTAGGTATGTTTGATAAGAAATGGTGTTTTGAATAATTTTCGTAATTGTTTTGAGAGTGAAAATACTTTCGAAATAAGTGTACTTATTTAAAGACAGAGAGAGTTATTTCTTGCTTCTCTCTTATGTAAAGTAAATTAGATTTATTACAGCTGTTATTTGGTTTAAATAGGTCTTTATTTTTATTATTTTATTTATCTTTTAGAGTTTTTTTTTTTTTGTAGATTCTTTTCTTTTAGATTTTGTGAATGTGAGAAAGTTGTAGGCTTAACAGACTGTAGATCTGTAGACAATTTTATATTTTGCTAAGTACCTGGTAGTTGTTGATAGGCCTACACTGTCCTCTCATACCTTGTAACACTGTAATTTGAAAACATTGTAAAAATCATTTACTTTTAAAAGAGTAACCGTGGAGTTTCTTGCCGGGTCTTCTCCATAGGAAACGACCAACTGGTTCTGAAAGTGCACCTAGCTTCTGACGTTTCTTAAGTGCCCTTGTAGGTTAATGGGAAATAATAAAAAAAAGAATTTCGAATTTTGAAATGTGCCTGATCGTGACGCGACGTTGAAATTTCCCTCTAAATTTTCGTCCAATTATATCGAATCGCCGCCTAAGATGTTTCACTTCAAAAGTAGTTTTGCTTTTTCAGGCAGTAGCGCAAACGATAAGGGGAACGTACCTAATAAATTCAGAGCCTAGTTTATTCCACAGGCAATCTGTATTGAGAAAACGTATACTCAAATCTCAAGGGTCGTTCTTTTTCGAGATCCTCCTAGCCAGTAACTTACTCCGAATGTTTTGACAAGTTTACAAATCGATTTAAAGTTAGAACGAGACGTCTCTAGGCGAATTATTTCTTTGAAATTTACAACTACCAAGCCTATTTTCAAATTATGAATCCAACGATTATTTTTTTTTGTTAAAAAAGTGAACTCCGGTCCGTAACAGATAGTGCCTCGCGTGTTAGTGTAGACTTTATCATTGTCTATGCTATTTCAAACTCGCCACACCGCTTTACGTGGTGTTATGTGCCATAAGCTTACCGCCATTACGATTTGCATACATGTAAAGGTGTAATTTATTGTTCACTGTGGCCGTTATAAATAGTCGTAAAGTTACCCGTTAAATTAACGTTGATGTTATTAGCTATGTACCTGTTTTGAGGACTGAGGACACTGCTAATGATTCTATGTTATGGGTACTTAAAAGTTAAAATGAGGGAAACATGCATAATTCCTAGTTTATGATGCTCAGGATGAATGCAACTAATATGGACCCATGCAATACCGTGACGGACATAATATTATCAAGAACCCTTAGGTCAATTTTGTCCCTAAACGCTTGAAAAAAACGCTTGAAAAAAGAGAAAAATTTAATCAGGTGGAAAAAAGGTTTAGGTCTACATAATTATCTTCGTCGTCATGTTAGTAGGTAGTACGTAGGTACTTACCTAAAAATCCACAAAATCCTACTATTTCATTATCTTTCCAGATCTACAAAAGGTACCATAGAAGTGTAACAATAGTAAGAAAAAGGGTTTTATTCTAGAGCACTTAAGTGAAGGAAAGCTCTCAGAAAACTCATACAATTTGGGCTGAATGAAAAGAAAGGACATGTTCGTTATTTGTACTCACGTTTCTTTTTCCTTTGCCCTCTAAACCAGTATTGGAAAAAATTCAAATGTTAGAATGTTGGGATTCTAAAACTAAAACAAATCACGGTCGGATATTCTGAAATTTGAATAAGTACGGTTGTCATATGGATTTGAAAATGGAATAACTATAAAAGGAAATAGGTATGAGGTTGTTTATCAATTCATATTCATGTTGCTAGTTAAGAAATAAATACGCAATTAGAATTAAATGGATAGCATTCATTTTGCTTCGAGTAATACTTTATCCTTTCAATCGTATTTAAACGAAGATTACCTTTAATTGTCGATAGAACCGTTTGCATTTTAAATATTCCTTGCGGCAGCCAATGTCAATTACACTAAACTGCCGACACTGCCGTACACAAGCACGGGATTATAGCCTTTATATTTTCTGAGATAACCTTTAAAATGGTAAATAACTTATAAATAAGTGTTATTCAGTGTTGCAGTGCTATGATAATGCCGCATAACCATTTCGCAATGGCCTTAAGAGTGGAAAAGCATGCAAGCTCCGATAATAGGAAGATACTTATAATACTTTTGCAAATTTTACTAACCTTGACTTTTATTTCTTTGATATTTCAGTAGAATTATGAGAACATTTCAATACGCGGTGAGTGCTTAGATATGTAAAATAATAATAAAAAATCTGAAAGATAAAATGGCGCTGGGCCAACACGCTACACGCTAGTCTTGCACCATAAACTAAGTTGTAGTATGTAATTAAGATTATTTTCCTTGCCTACTCCATAATCAATGTTATAAGTACATATACTACGAGTATTTTGAAGTATACAAAGAGTATAATGTTTTGTATTAAATAAAATGTAGTGGTTGTTGCACAGATGAAAAAGATTTTCTGATAATGATTCAAAATAAACACCAAGCTTTATTATTATTGCACAAAATTGGTTCGTGCAATATTATTGAAGCCGATTTCTGTATTTTGCATTATTATTCGTTGGTTCCCAGAAACTATTTTACTCAGGATTTTCATCGTTATAAGTTATTAATTAAAAATTCTGTAGGTACCAAGTCAGTTTGTTTTAAAATAAACGGTATATTTGTTAAAAGCATAAAAGTTTTACGATCATAACCAAGAAGCTTATGATAAATAAAATAGATAACCCCGGATAATAATAAACATAGTGAGCTGGTAATATTTATCGGGAGCTCAGTAATATTGAGCTCGTGGCTTGCATATGAATAAAGATGGCCATTACATAGGACATATCTTATGACATAGCTTGTCGTGCGTGCTTTCCTTATTCCGCCATTACAGTCCGACCGTCGATATAATGCGTTCTTGACACCTGTCAGTTTCATTCTAAGGAATATGTGTTTTGCGAATTTGATCCTTATTCCTACTAGAAATTATTCAACTGACAAGCAAAGAAGGAATCAGAAACGCATTCTCTCGACGGCCGGACTGTAGGTAAGTACCTACTTGCTAATTACTTTCGCACATTTCTGTCGCTTCCAATCGTCGAATTCAATCCAAAATATAAAAATTATTGAACCAAAACCTCCCCTGAATTTAAACACTAAAAATTCCATATTGAAACATAAACCCGAGTTCGTATTTCAATGTTGACGGTTACTATTCAACGTTCGGTAATGTTGTTCTAAGTTAAAATTAGTGGCAAACGAAATATTATTACAGTGCACAAATACGCCCGCTTGCACCGGCTAACACCAACGTGTTGATATTTACCACTCCCGCTGAGAGAGTTAACACACGCCACTTACCAATTTACTACTGATTACCTACTCGATGTAGCTGTAGTGATACTAACTTACTGTACCTATCTACTAAAATGACTTCATTCGATTCGCAAAGTATCAATATCATTTTGTTTGTGGAAAATATTAGATTATAATTTACTTACTCCTTGACTTTTTAATAATAATTGCTTTTGTAACAATTATTATTAAAAAGTCAAGGAGGTTTTATTCCAAAACTGACCATAGACAATTTTAAATGCTGGCTGACAAACCTCGTCACCTACGCCATGGAATTAGTATGTACTTTAAAGAATCTACAACTACGCTCGTCACACTAAAACATATGATAGAAAAAATATATTGCCTGCTCTAGAAAAGCAAATAAAAATTACTTTTTTATAGCTCAACCAAAAAACTGTTGCACGAACGAAAAAATAGGTACTCTGTATAAATGAAAATTACTTTATTTCTTGTCCGGAAAGTCCACAAGGGAGCAGTAGTAAGTGTTTTCACATTTAATGAGCGCCATATTTATTTATTTATCGTTATTTCGGGCTGTTCCCGCGCTCTTTGCTCTTCACACTATCATTAACACATTTACATCCACTCCCTCCCTTGTTTCCTCTCATGGTCAGTGTCCTGCTCCTGGTTTTTCCCATCATGACCTCATTTTCCTCTCGTATGTCCTAAAACCGCCTAAACCCGTCCCAAAAGTTCTGCACATGCGGTGTTTTGCGCGCATGGACGTTGAGAAGCTCCGTCAGGATGCGTCGGATCACAGTTGGGAACACCTGGCAGCGGCGACAGCTGTAGACGAAAAACTGCGCATTTTCGATCGGACGGTCCTTGCTCTCTACGACAAACACGCCCCTGTTAAGATGATTAAACTTCGGCGTCCTCCTGCTCCTTGGATGACGACAGGGGTTCGCATGGCGATGAGGCGCAGAGATCGGGCCTTTCGTAAATTTAAAAAGGATCGTAGTGAAGAAAATCGGAACTTTTTCAAAGCTGCTAGAAATCGGTGTAATCAGATGATACGCAACGCTAAACGCCGCCATATTCTCGAGAACATATCTTCTTCTTCACCTGCTGATATCTGGAAGTTCCTTGGTACTCTTGGTATTGGCAGACCACGTCATGTGAATTTTCCTAATACAATTGGCCTTGATGATATCAACCGTCACTTCACAACCACTTGTCATTTGGATTCCCAAATGTTGTCCCAGACGGTCGACTACATTACTGGCCTAGCTAGTCCCATCATAGAACCATTTCGCTTCTCTCCGGTCTCCTTGGACGAAATTAAAAAGATCATCCTGTCCATAAAATCCAAGGCTGTGGGCTATGACGGCATCAGTCGTAGTATGGTCGTTTGGATCCTGGATAGCCTTCTCGCTCCAATTACCCATATCATCAACTTTTCGCTTGATTCCGGACAATTCCCATCCCCGTGGCGTATGGCCTATGTACGCCCACTCCCTAAAATTTCAAATCCCTCCCTACCTAGTCACTTTCGTCCCATTTCCATTCTCCCGTTCCTGTCTAAAGTGCTTGAGGCCTGCGTACACAAGCAGTTTACGGGGTTTGTTCACCGGAACAACCTTGTTAGCTCTTTTCAGTCTGGATTCAGGCCTGGGCACAGTACAGCCTCCGCTCTCCTTAAAGTGACTGGGGATGTTAGAGAAGCGATGGAGGATACCAAGGTTACCGTTTTGGTATTAATTGATTTCTCCAACGCCTTTAACGCCGTCAGCCACGATATTCTCCTTTCTATCCTTTCTCATCTTATGAGAAAGGATACATCTCGTCTTATCTTCGTGGACGTCAGCAGTCGGTTCGCGTTGAAGAGAGCTCATCGAGTTGGCGCGACCTGGATGCTGGTGTTCCACAAGGCGGTATTCTTTCTCCATTATTATTCTCCATCTTCATTAATTTTATAACTCACTGCCTTCGGTGTTCGTATCATCTTTATGCCGATGATCTTCAATTATATACAGCTGAGCGGGTAGAGAGTTTGTCGGACGCTATAGCAGATGTAAACCGAGATTTGGATGCTATCAAGAAGTGGTCTGATAGTTTTGGGGTGTCTGTAAACCCCTCAAAGTGTCAGGCCATTATAATTGGAAGCTCGCGCATGATGGGTAGGGTGGCACTTAGCTCTCTTCCTCCTCTAATTTTTAATAATACCGTCATACCTATTAGCCCTACGGTGAAAGATCTCGGTTTGCATATTGACTCGACACTTAGCTGGCAACGCCAAGTCTCTAATGTTAGTCAAAGGGTCAACGGTACTCTGCGGTCGCTGTATCGTCTGAGAAACTTTTTGCCTGCTAAGACGAAGACTATGCTTGTGCAGACTTTGATTTTCCCTATCGTCGACTATGGTGACGTGTGCTACTTTGACTTGAATGCGGTTTTGCTGGATAAGCTCGACAGACTGCTCAACTATGGTATCCGGTTCATATTTAACTTAAGAAAATATGACCATGTGTCTAGCTATAGGTCTGAGCTCAAATGGATGTCCATTCGCCAAAGGAGAAGTTTGCGCGCTTTGACCACGCTTTTCTCCCTTCTCAACTCTCCCACTCCTCCTTCTTATCTTGTGTCTCACTTCCAATATCTATGTTCTTCACACACTAAGAATCTGCGTTCTTCTAACAATCTTCTCCTACTCTGTCCTTCTCATACTTCTGACTTTGTTCATTCTTCCTTTCATATTCAGTCCATTCTTCTTTGGAATGCGCTTCCTCTTGATATCAGGACGGCCACCAGTCGGTATGCATTAAAGCGGAAATTGCGGAGTTATTTTCAAAATAAATAGAGTAGAGTCATCTCAACACCTCTCTCCCTTGAATTCGTATATATGTATATATATATAATATGGGTATATATTATAGTAAATATGTATGTATGTGTATGTAGTTTGTACTGTTGTACCTATTTTAGTTATAATGAATTAGAATACTTTTTTTAAATTTATCCTTGTTCCTCTCATATAGAGCACCTGCCATCTAATCTCTTCACCACCCTTGGTTGACTGGTAGAGAATGCCTAAGGCATTAAGTCCGCCTTTGTACTTTTTTGAGTGTGAAAAGTTTAAATAAATAAATAAATAAATAACTGGATGGTGTACAAACATTAGGGGAATAAAGTTCTCGCACCATGCAATTTGTACTAAACTTTAGTGAAGGGCTTTCGTGAGCTTTCGTACTTTGCTTCTGTAATCTGTTCTGAGTAGCTTACGTTTATATTAGCAATTCTTACATTTGTATTTGTGTGTACAGCAAATACACGACTAACTTATTATTTATTTTTATTTACGTTTCTAGTCTGGGTATTTTAAGTGGTTTTAAAATCATTTTTTGCGTCCAGTCACGTAACAAAATCGAGGAAACTAGTCTTGCAGACCAAGTTAAGGATCTCATTGATTAAAAAAATTGGCTTAAGTAGGTAACGGTGTTACTTATTATCACTGTATCTCATTTGCATATGTATTAGCCTATTAAATAAACTGATTATTTTATTTCATTTCTGTAGCCATAAAAAATAGCCAGACTAAACACATAACTGTGATTCCACCATTCAAAAAATCTAATCTAGACTAGTTTTTATCATAAAGTAATAAATGTTTTTTGTTTTTATTACTCATTTATTAGCACACCTGTGTCAGTTCATTTCTTATTTTTACATACAGGTATAAAGAATTAGAGATACGCGACAAGGCATAATCAAATAATCGTAAAAAGAATTAATGGCGGAAGTTGTTGACATTACAATTTTAATTTTATTGCGTTCTATAGACAAATAGCGACCCGCTCTTGCTTCGCACGGTTTTTACGACTTGACAAAACATCGAGATTTCTTAGTTTTACGTAACTTTAATATTTACGTATTATACACATAAACCTTCCGGAATAAATTCTGTAAACGATGGTGAGAACCTCATCAAAATCTGTTGCGTGGTTTAGAAGAAAAACGCGGACATACAGACATACACGAAAAGTGACTTTAATTTATGATATGTATATAGATTGGGCGGAATATTCATGAGTGGAAACGGTAATTAATGGTGGCCCATGGCCCACGCAGCATTTGAGAAAAATATTGTCAACAGATAGTACAACGACGGTCTTCGAAGAAAACGCTCGAAAAGCAATCATTTAAAGTGAGGAATGTAAACACAAAGGAGTACCTATGAACGCTAGTATGTTTTCATCATTTTTCATTTCAATGTCTCATTCGTTTCACGAGGTTTTATTTTTATTTTTTTATTTTCGGTAGGCAATGGTTCTGTATGCCGAACGCATTTGTCACCTTGTCCTCGTTGTACTCGATCATACCAGACGCCCTCACACCTTCAAATAAGAATCAATTTTCGTCGCCGACGTACAAAAAAAATCATCATATCTATACACATGTAAAATCATTTAAAGTACAGCCGTAGGTCATCCGAATTTAAATAACATATTGTACAGTGATGGACGACTCCAGAGAAACCGACTGAAGACGGTTTTATTTAAACACTTTAATGTTTATTATCGCATAAGCGTCTCGAGGTAGTATCAATTTGTTACCAGTTGTTATTCATAGTAATCCCACTTTTTTACCACCACTTTACATTCACAAATGATTGATTGGCCAATCGTTCTAAACCGAGCCAGCAATTTTACCGAGCCAACTTTATTACCGATCTATTTGCCGTAAATGTGGTATTAGATTTATGACTCAACTCGACTGTTCGAACACTGAGCCACTGTTTAGTTAACGGGCAGTAGTTGAGGTGGAAACAAAGGAATAACTCTATTAAGAAATGCAATAGCTGTATGCATCAATCAAAATTGACTTATTTATAGCATCCCTATGATCTTGTTAGTGAAGTGTTCGACACGATTTTCGTGTCCGCAATCATCATTTATCACCCTTGTCTTATAATAACGAATGTAGGTGTTTCCTACTAATCGCGGAGTTTCATTATTTATCCAATTTATGTAATAGGTTTTGATGTGGGTGCTCAATGTGCTAGGCACCGTTCAGTCTGCAGGCGCGGCCTTGTACCGCAACAGCTGTCGGCTCGAGCACTAATATCGAACATTACATAGGCCACAGATATTATTGAACCACATTACTCTTGTAGGAAACTTGCAATTATACTGGCTTTGCAGAGATACAGTTTCTGACATAAATTCAGATAACAGTAGTCGATATCAGTTACAGGTCTTTTGCAACAAAATTAATGCAGATTACTGTACAATTTCATGTTTTTGTTGTGCATTAAATTGCCCACGTAGTCGGCAATGCAAAGTCGACGTAGACGATTCAGAGAAGAAAATAAAGTTAAATTTTTTCAAGAGTTTAATTTATAAAAAGAACTTGTGTCCGCGGTATTCAGCAGGCCGTCTTTGTGCGCTCTCGTCTAGCTGTCACACAACAATGCGCCCGCGCAGCCTTGAACCTGTGGCGGGCGTCGCTCTCTTACACGACATTGTGCCAAATGTAATTTAATATATACATGTTTATATATGCACGTATTGACGAAGCTAGTTAAAATGTTTTCAACATTAAAATGTATTTTTCTTGTCTGTCTGGACCGAGGCCAAAGTAAAAAAAACTGTAATTGTAATCTAAACGACCAGACTTTTTGGGGCATGCTATTTCATTTGATTTAATAATGAATTAATGTCTGCAGTGCTGAAAGGTTGCCATTAGAAGTTCAATTAAGAATTATATAATGGCTTTTTTTCAGTAGGACCAATTGGAAGGTAAATTGGTTTATGGATAAAATCGTTTTAGTTGCAATTAATCAAAATAATGCCATTTCATTCAATGCATCAATGAAACTTGTACCGGTAATTGGTCACTAGGAATTCCTTGTAGTTACATTTCTTGCAGAAATCAATCGATAGAGCGTTCAACCCATGAATTGTACACTATGGCTTATGTTTTTGCAATGGGTTAGAGTTAGAAGCAAGTAAGTAGGTCGACTTATGCAAGTAGTAAATAATTTTAACCGTAATTTGAGTTAACAATCAATAACTACACAATAGTTTGAAAGCATATTATTAACTTTACTCCTGGATTTGGTTCATTTAGAATTGTTTACTCTTGATAATATTAAAGTAAACTTGTTCGATTGAAGACAATGTAAATGTGTGTAGATTTGACTAAGAAATTGTTCTAATTTATTACCACATGCTAGGATAGTTTACGGATTATACTAAGAAGACAGTAAACGACTCAGTCAACGCAATAAAAAGCCTAGCACATTCGTCACATCCTGTGATTAAACGTAAATATTAAATTTCGCTTCATTTCAGCGAATATTAAAATTTTTATTTCTACAGCGAGATGTTTATAGTCAAATAAATGTGTTGGCATACCACAACTAACCAGACGACGGTTTTTACACACCGTGTACAATGGCTGGCCCACGTTGGACCATGTCCAAAGACTACGGTTGAAATACTTCGGGAATACGCTCGTGACACTTCGTTATTGATAATATATTATTTAGAACTAACTTCTGCCCGCGACTTCGTCCTCGTCAAATTTCTTGTTCCCTCGTCTCACTGCGTCGTATCGCATCACCCGCTCGCAGTATTATTTCGTTTTCGCTCAGCGTTTTTTCCGACTTTTTTGCTTTTATCTCGGCTCGTAAGGGTCGTGTGTGATGTTAAATAACCTACCTCAAGAATTGCGCTATCAAATGCAATATGTTTTTTTTTTAAATAAATGGATGGATACATCTTTTATTTGGTGCACACAAAAAACAGCACAAAATACAAAAACACGATTAAATAATAACTAAATACATGAATAGCTACAACACAAATACAAACTTTTTAGAACTTTGTATTTCAGCCAATTTGTACAAAACCGTAATTAATTAAGGTACTATTCCGTACCCGACCGCAGGCAGCAACTGCAGGTGACATGTCACCGCGACACGATTTAAAAAAAAATAGGGCATCTCGTACCTGACCTCTGAGGTCAAGACTACTAAACCCGGCGCCGCGACACTACTGGTTCCTATGAATTTCTATGAAATATCCGAAGCTAGCTACACGTCGTTCGCAGCTACTGGCGAGCGACAGACGACACGTGTAGCCCAACCGCGGACCAGTAGTGCCGCCAACGCGAGCGATAACACGTTTTTCTATCTTCTATCTACCGACTAGAATACGGGCTGCTGCCGCCTGCGGTCGGGTTCGGAATCATGACTGCAGTGACATAACGCCGCGACGTGGCAATGCGACATGACACGGCGACACGTAGCCTGCAGTTGCCGCCTGCGGTCGGGTACGGAATTGTACCTTTATACACCTAAGCCTTCCTCGTGAATCACTCCGTCTATTGGTGTATAAAAATCCGTTCGGTAGTTTTTGAGTTTATCGCGTTCAGACAAACAGACAGACAGACGCGGCCACTTTGTTTTATACTAAGTAGAGATAGTGATAAATTTGACAACCTAGTTAGAGTTATTTAGACTAGAGGTCTGGAGGAGCGTTCATTAACACTTTATCTTGCGTCATTTATTGTGTCAATGTGTTGATTTATCTAAATTAGGAATGTTGACAGTTGCTATTAATAGTGTTGCTTATTGCCCGTATATATCAAAAGGTGAACGGGTATTGGTAAGGAGTTTATTGATGGAAATTTGCTAAAGTAAAGCGAGACTATAATTTTGTTTGGATGCATACCGACATGACATGTATAAAACCTGTTTTCTATAACTGTGCGTTTGACAGGCGTCAACGTCAAAATTTTACAGTGTATGTGGTTTAAATAATAACAATAACAAATTAACGAATAATAAGACGGAGCTGTGGAGACGACACGAGTTGTGTAGAGCGTATTAGGAGGCGTTGGGGCACTGAGGAGGTAACTGGACGCCAACCCACGATTTTGACAGCTCCAAGCGCACAGTTATAAAAATCGAGTTCGGGCTTCCGTCATTCCTGCAAATTCTATGTGGGAAGCTAAGTAGCTGACGTAATAATGGATGACTGTCTGCCAGTTGTTATGATATAATCATTGTTCAGTTCCGGGCCGAAGAGTAATGAGATTCAATTTACGTTATTTAAACACGTCATTAGCGTGCCATAAATACGATATGATAAAAAAAAGTTTCTCAAAATCCGAGACATCTTCTATACATTGTAACAGCGAGCTGGGCCAATTATTTTTGTTATTCGTAGTCGGATAGCTCATGACTGGAGATCCGATATTCGGATGCATATTTACCTAGTTAATTTTTGACTAAGAAATTATGCACGTGGCTTCTTAATATTTTTCTTTTTCTTAATATAAATCCCCGAATTCAATCGGATACATCATACATGGTATGGAGAAGACTAAGCAGCCCTCTTATGAAGGTTACTTTTGCGGTGTTAAAATAAATATATATGTACCTACTGTAAACATTTTTAACGAAACCCACGGCATCGAGTTGTTTATCGCTATGTGCTATGCCAATTTGGCAACCTACTTTACAAGATTACCTACCATTTCTATAGTCAAAAAGTACAAAATGTATCAATTTGGCAACCTACTTTACAAGATTACCTAGCATTTCTATAGTCAAAAAGTACAAAATGTATCAATTTGGCAACCTACTTTACAAGATTACCTAGCATTTCTATAGTCAAAAAGTACAAAATGTATCAATTCCGGAATCGCGCGATTTTTGATATCGATACAAAAGTGCATTTCTTAATAGCCAACACCTGAACGTAAGTAAATATACATCTGATTCTATAATCAGAACTTTAAATTTGTCGATCCCGGACCCCGGGATTTTTTTGGATACAAAAGTGCTTTCCATAATTGCCAAAACATCAACTTTAGGTAAATATGCATCCGACTATCCGAACTCTACTCATGACCTAAATCACTAATTAAAAACTACTAATTAAAAAGTTATGCAACAACGCGAAATTTGGCGGGTATTCTGGTTAGTAGACAATACACATTGACATGACATCACACCAATAATCCCCGAAGGCCTGGGCAGAGACACACACATTAACATTTTATTTCTAAACAAACATTGCAAGAGTCATGTTATAACAAACGTTTTATTGTAAAAGTGGTTGTAAATAAAAAATCAACAATTTAAAAGTTACATATAGTTCAATAGATTAAAAGCTCGATTACAAAACATATAATTTTCGTTTTAGTCCAAGAGTTAGTTAATAGAAGGAGTGATTAAAGCGAGTGTTTCGGAGGCTGTTAAGTGGAGGGTACCCTCATCACGAGCGACACCTGTCACGCGACCTCACTCCACGACAATTTACCTTTGACCTCATATTAAACAGTAATTGGAAATGAAGCACTACTTCACTGCTCTTTGTAAGATTTCTGTGTCTATCCAATATTGTGTAACACTTTTTCGTCAATTTTATTATAGGTTATAAAAGGCACCAAATATTGGAAGACATGTGACATCTATCAACCCGCACTGGGCCCGAGTGGTGGATTACGATCCACGTCTGAGTCCCAGCAGAAGATTTTAAGTTGGTTACGCTTATAAAAAATAAACAATTATAATTCATTTCTGAATGCATGATTTGTGGAGACAACATTAATTCATGTAAAATATTAATATTCATTTTAACAACCTATAACAATTGTTATCAAAGATAATTTAATTAACTACGTGCTTTTGCACAATGTTTCGGCAATAATGTTCGTGGTAGATTCCCAATATTACGAGCTTATACTTACCTACTTCAACAACACCCGAAATTTAGCCGGGCTTTTCACCTAACCAATTATTTTGATAATAATTTTCCCGAATATTTTCGAGCAGGGTTGATTCAATGCATAGTTATGAATGAAACGGATCCAATCAACCATTTCGGCTCGCTACCTCACCTTTACGTAATAAGGTTTTGCACACTTAAACTTCATCTCTTTATTTGTGGCATTTGTTGAGGAGTCACCACAATTTCGTAAATGTCAAGTAGTGACACCTATTGAGAAGCCATCAAGGAGAATGACACCAAACATTTCAATTCGAGAAAAGAAGACAAGTGACAATCAATTAGAAAGTGAAGGAAGACAAGGGATAACAATATTTTGCAACTCGCTAGCTGCCAAACGAGGTAGCTATAATGGAATATTGTGATCTTACCACATGCGAGCAGTGGTAGCCCAGTGGTAACGGCCTCGACTTCCGAATTGCAGGTCGTAGGTTCCAACGCTTTTTTTTTTGAGTCTGGGAAATTATCAAATAAGTTCTCCCGCTCTGGGCGGAGCGGGAGGGCGTGTCAGACTTTTATTGACTAAAACCCACCCGTGTTCCTTCCGTTGCCCATGTGCCGGGGCCGCGATATCCCTTTCGGACAAACTCGCAACCCTGGCAGGCATTGGCCCTAACAGAGCCCGTCAGTTGGTGCTGACATCTCATTGAGGCGCGCGTGGAACACAACGCGCCGGTCGACCCGGGCGCGTAAATCCAATTCCTGTATATGAGCCAGCACTGGATGGTGCTGAATAGTACACAGACACTGTCCTGCATAATTTTGAAAACAATCATACAAATCTGTTACAAGCCAGCACCTTAGTTGATTGGTTTTTACCGCACAGAGTTGGCCCTCTTATGTTTGCAACAGATAAAAAGACAATCATGTTCGCTCTCAAGACTTTTCTAAAGCTACGCGCGATACCGCAACATGATTGTCCCTTAAATAAAGTAAGTCTAGGAATAAATCGGTGCCAAATATGGAGTGAGTTAGAGCGAGATTAGTGTATTGCATCATAGTTTACCTTCGTTTGTTATTATTCGAATTTTCGCAAAAACCCTAATGATACCCTAGGGATATTGGGAAAACACGGTTAATTAGACAAGCAAATTGGAAGTAGCGCTCGCCGGCCGCTGCCGCGGCACCGCTCGCTATGCTCGCTCGGCTCGCGCGCGGGTTGTCACAGTTCTAACCTAACCTAACCTATTTCACCCAGTTCAATTTTGACGTTCAAAAGTGCCTTGCAAGGGCCTATTTGAAATAAATAATTTGACTTTGACTTTCAATATGACGAATCACACAATCTGCCTGCGACTAGATAATTTGACAATTAGGTTAGAACTGTGACCAACCGCGCGCGAGCCAAGTGAGTGAAACGTGTGGAGCCGCGACAGCGGCGGGCGAGCGCTACTTCTAAGTTGCTCACAAAAATGGTTTCACTATTGTCTAATTATTCGTGTTTTCGCAATATCCCTAGGGTTTTTGCGAAAATTCGAATTATCAAAGCATCCTGCGACATATAATATCAGAAAGGAAATAATATTTTAAATAATATTTTCAGTAACCATGAGTTAATTCGTAACAGGTTTGTCCATTAGAAAATTCATAACATCCTTAATAACGGGGGCGCATAATATCGCGACTCAACGCCTAGAGCGCTGGTTCATACACAGATGTTGGCTTCACGCGACCCGGGCCTGGTCCTTATCGGACGGCGAGCTACTAGGTTCCAACCCTGACATGCGCTTTACTTTGTGTAAATTATTTTATCACCACTTCTCTCAAAACGGTGAAGGAAAACATCGTGATGAAACCGGCAAACCAAAAACCTAGAACCAAAAATTCGAAGACATATGACATCTACCAACCTGCACTGGGCCCGCGTGGTGGATTACGGCCTCTCACAGAGAGGAGGCCTGTGTCCCAGCAGTGGGA
Organism: Agrochola lota; assembly: GCA_947364205.1. Lineage (NCBI taxonomy): Eukaryota > Metazoa > Arthropoda > Insecta > Lepidoptera > Noctuidae > Agrochola > Agrochola lota. The sequence goes on along the minus strand of OX376221.1, from coordinate 15,789,124 downwards.
ATATTATATTATGCCTCATGCGAAATATACCATACTAGCGACCCACCCCGGCTTCGCCCAGATGCAATTGACAAGCGAAGAGGGTATTCTGTTCACAACACATTGTGTACAAGTTTTGAGCAGTAACCTAAGCAAAAAGTACTAGGCTTGCACGAATTCAAGATAGTATTTCATTAGTATTATTAAGTACATACTTCTTTTTGTACATATTTACATAATATATAGCCTATGTCCATCTGGATTAATGTCCCTTTTAAATGGTGAAAGATTTTTTTTATAAGATATGAGCTGTCGTTCTGGACATTACTCTTCTCATACTTACCTATACACAAACTCACAAAATTCGCTCTCTATCTTTATATTATTCCAGATAGTTATCAAACACGCTAAAACGGGCTGAGAATGATGATCACTACGTATTATAAAACAAAGTTCCCCCGCCGCGTCAGTCTGTCTGAACGCGATAAACTCAAAAACTATCGAACGGATTTTCATACGGTTTTCATAATATCAATCTGCCTAGCCTTTTCCCAACTATATTGGGGTCGGCTTCCAGTCTAACCGAATGCAGCTGAATATTTGTATTTTACATGGAGCGACTGCCTATCTTACCTCCACAACCCAGTAACTGGGTAATACGATACCCCTTGGTAAGACTGGTTGTCAGACTTTCGGGCTTCTGACGACCCTTAACGACTGTCAAAGATCCATGAATGACAGCCGGGACCAACGGCTTAACGTGTTTTCCGAGGCCCGGAATAATACATTTGTCTATAATTCATTTAAATATTGTAAATGATTTTAAAGATTTTAATGAATTTATAGATGCGATTGACATAAGTGTTAATTTATTTATTTTATAATTTGATTTTATGCACTTATTTCAGTTATGTTTTTAGTTATAATAATATTATTGTGGCTTGTATTTTAATCTTTGATTAATAACATAATTTTTAAGTAGATATACTAACATAAATATGGATCACTGATCTGAATTAAATACATAAATAAATAAAATTAAGGTTTTGTGTACACTGGCTGAAAAATTACGATTGTTGAAGATGTCGAAAAAATGCCGACTTCACGGCTTTTAGCTTTACTGACGGGCGCTGCGGGAACGAATAGAGTTATGTGAAAACCCCGGTACAATATTTTCTGACATCCGCGCGAGCGAAGCCGCGGGCAATAGCTAGTAAAGTTAAAAAAAAACTAGTGTAACTGTGGCGTTCTGTAATTTCTGCCCCATAAGAAAAAGGCGTGAGTTTTTTTAAAGTGTATGTGTAACTAGTTATAACTAACTATTTTTTATTTTCAGGTCAAATATGCGGCGGGCAGTGCTGCGGCAGGGGGCGCGAGATCCAGGTGCAGTCCGCACTGCGACGGGCTGCCGAGGTCAGCACAACTGTGCCTATCAAGAGGACTGCCAGCTTGCTGCTAAATACCAAGAGAACGTTACAAGGTAAATATTTGGGTAACATTTTGTTTTTACAAATATTAAATAGGGATTTTCGAGACTGGTTTTTTTTGAATTTCGAATAATAGGTACCTGCCTAATGTAAAGTCAGGATTCAAAAGCCGTCACACTTTGACAGTAGTATGCTTTTTCTATAACACGGCAAATTGACGTAAGGTGTCAATTTACTTAAAGATCAGTTTCCCTGACTTTATTTCCAGTTCAACTCATCGAGTCAGAAAACACCTCCTTTTGTTAATCTTTCTTTAAAAAAGTAAAGCGTTATGGTAAAGATCTAGGGTGATCTTTAGGTTGTCATCTTAACTACAGAACTAGCAAAAGCACACAATGTGCATACCTACTCCGAACCAGATTTGTTTAGGCGCTGCACTAACACGGACTCCGTATAACGTCGACTTTTTTGTCGCACAGTTAGCCGTATTGCGTATTATAAGCACCAAAAAGTACAGTGTAATAGTCGAGTGTATAAAAACAAGACTTATAGAGATATTCAAAAGAAAAAAAAATTGCATTTTGAAAAAAAAAGAATACGATAAAACTTTTTCGTCTCGAAACACTCAATATTTTGGGCGACAACTATTAATATTTTTGTAAATATAAATAGGGAAATTTAATCAAAGAAATATGTATAAATGTTTTAACTTATTAGTGTATTTTTAATTTAATTTAATTGAAACTGCGAAATAACTTTCATATTATTGGCGGACACGAGATTCAAATAAAATCAAACGCATCGCCATTTTCAACCGTATTGGAAAACCGCGATGCACTACTGCTGCTCCACCTGCAATACCTAAAGATTAGCTTATTACCGCGCCTTAAATGCTTTAGGTGTAGGTTCCAAATAACCGTCATCATGAACGATTTAAAAAAGAAAGATATTTTAACACACACATTCGCTTTCCTTCTATACCTCTTTGTAACCCGTTTATAAAGAAATCGTGAATAAATGAAAACTCCGAGAGATCTTAAGTCTTAAGCCGGCTCTTACTACACCTAGCGTCTAAATCCAAACTGCCTAGATTAAAGGAGCGGCCTGTTTATGCTCTAGTTGCCTCGCGAGCCATCAATATTGCACGCCAGTGTTGTGAGATCAAAGTGATGGCTATCTGTGCAGAGTAGTGAGTAACTATTGTACCGCTTCCATCAACTTGATTGCAGGGATTTCGTATAATAGATTGGGTTTTAGAGGAAGTAGATAACAATGATAGAGAAAGATTTTAAGAGAGGAAATTTAATAATAATGTAAATGTTATCTCGTGATCGTGTAAATGATTAGTGTTACGATAATTTTAATTACACAAACACACAATCGGTCTATAATATTCCCATTACTGGGACACAGCCCTCCTATCTTCGAGAGGGAGTGGGCTGGAATCTAACACGCGGGTCCAGTGCGGGTTGGTAGATTCACATCTCTTCGGATTTTTGGTTTTACGACATCCTCGCGATGTTTTCTTTCACCGTTTTGAGAGCAGTGGTGATGAAATTATATTGACATAAAGTAAAACGCCTGCATGGGTTCGAACCCACAAGCTACAACTCGGCAAGTCGGGGCCATTTCCACTGGGCTAACACTGCTCTCCAATTAAAATTAATATCGATAAAAAAAAACAACCGACTTCCGAAAGAAAACACTACAAAGTGAAAAATTACTTTAATTTCGGAAGTCGGTGTCTTTGGTTTTGAATTTTCGTTTTTTGCCACCGACTTCCGAAATTAAAGTTATTTTTCACTTTGTAGTGCTTTTTTTCGGAAGACGGTTGTTTTTTGTTTTGTAAAAAGTTTTTATTTTTCACTTTTTAGTTGTGGTACCTACCCCACACAAATTCGAATACCACTACCTGCTATGTAAATAACAGTGACAGGAAGTTATCATCATATCATCCACATATACTAAGTGGGAAAAATACGTATTATTGAAGCTTACTCAAAAACTATCCAAGCAAAGTAACAAAATACTCACCACACTATCTGAACATTTATTATTTTATATATATTTATATATCTTTTTCTTTTTTACTTTTACAAATTGCCCTTTTCCTGAATTTATATTTTTTAGATTTAAGGATTTTTCTTAGTTTTTATTTTTTTTTTATTTTTATTGTTGTTGTTGAAAACCTTATTTTTTCAGAACTTGTAGCTGTACAGACAATAATATGTAACACGTACTATTTTAAGACAACCACTTATGACGGGGATCGGAACTGTTTCTGCTAAACACAGGTTATTTTATAACCTATCTAGGAGAACAGTACGACACCCACTAACTAGATTAAGTCCTTTTGCTTGTGCTTTATTTATTACCTTGCTATGTAATCTAGTCCTGGTTGAACAATAAATTTATTATTATTATTATTATTATTATTTAAAAGTAAATAAAATTTATATGAGACCAATCCGGGAGCATACCCTTTCATACAAAAAAATAATTTTCAAAATCGGTCCACAATTGACGGAGAAATCGAAGGACAAACATAAAAAAAAACGTACACACGCTTCGAACATATAACCTCCTCCTTTTTTGAAGTCGATTAAAAACGAGGGTAATTTATAGCGAATAGTCATGCATGTGTTAGCTCTTCTCTCGCTATGTTATCAATAGTCAAATACTTCGATCACAATTCCCTTCTCATAGCACATTATTGAATGAAACAAGCTTTAAAAATAGCACACATGCATTCATTTATAAATTGTATACCTACGTGCATTATACAATAAACACTATCTGTAACCTCATTGTATGCTCGTTATAAAAGGAGACGTTATTGAAAGACGCGGGCGCATAGATAATATGTTTATTATGTCAGTAGGCAAAGATCAATCGGCACTTTATGCAGATGCGGCACGTCGTGTGGTACTCGAGCCTACCGCAACCCGTGCTCGCTGCACTTAAAACAATAAATATGAGAAAGTAGAGGGGAGCTCGCGACCGTGTGTTAGTCGAGCGAACAATACTTGTTTAACAAACACTCCCAACGACCCGACCGTCAAATTGGGCACTTTGTGTAGACCGACCCTTATACGCTGGTAATACACGTGCGCCCTTATAAAAGAGAATTTGATACACTAGTTTTAGTCAAAGTCAAATCATTTATTTCAAATAGGCACATAAAAGGCACTTTTGAACGTCAAAATTAACAAGAAAAAAATAGAATTGATTCTAGTTGCCCTTCCAAAAGGTAGTTTCGTATATAGAAGAATGGGCAAGAAAGTCTACCTAGTCTAAGTTACTCTTTTATCGAAACTCTCGACAAATAATATTCGATACACGATTCATTTGCTACTGATATCGATTGAAGGAAAATTGATTCGTATTAATTTCCTGTATGTTCCACCTCTATGATTGCTTCTGGTCATTCGCTTTTTGAAACTTGTTCTGTAATTACACGGACTAGATGTTACGATGTTACTTTATGATAATTAAAAGTTAGGTTTAGATTCGATTCGATAAAACAGAAATTAAATTAGAAGCAAAGATTTATAGTGTATAATTGCAATGACAAATAATACTCAACATGATATCGTTGGAATTTAATTAAATAACGTTTTTAATGCTGAAATTGCTGACGCTATTATCTGACTGCGGCATCGAGTATTAAATAAATATTTTATAGTATTTTTTCCAGAAATGGGCACAGAAAATAACTTATTCAGCCAATAAACATGATAAAATTACTGTATGTGCGTGCAGTGTTGCATACATTATATAAAACTATTAATGAAGACATGACTGCACATAGCATTAATATTCATAGAAAAAAAAACAACAATTTTCTCGTACCTACGTAGGACACAGATGTTACGAAAAGCTTATTTTAGAGTTTTTATGCCTTTGCCTGTTCTAAGCGGTCGAGACTAAAGCAATTTCAGTTGGAAAACTTACTTTTTCTCATAGATTTTACTTGTATAAGTATATTAACAAGCATCTGCGAAACATTTGCGCTATGTTTAGGTACAGTATTTTTATCTCACGAAGCGACGCGCGCTTTACTTGTGGTAGCCCAGTGTACAAACACGCTGTGAATGTATGCATGAAAACGAGTAGCGTCAACACAAACAACACCCACACACACACTTCCGACTTCGCGCGTGTCTCGGACGGTACCGAGAGTTCCTGCGCTTACACACACATTCACAGCGTGTTGGTATACTTGGTAACCGCAAGTAAAGCTCGCGTCGCTTCGTGAGATAAAAATACTGTATGTGAAGAATCAAAGTAACAGAAAAAGTTTAATTTGCACCTGCTACATCGCTAGTAAAACCATGCAAGTAAAACCTCTTTAGAGGAACGAAACACTCAAAAATACTGGCCGACACTGACAAAGCTGAAGGGTTTTCCTAGTGCTCTTGTGGTGCAGGCAGAATTAATGCGGAACTAGTGCCATCTGTGTGTGCTAACAACAACTAACCCCTGCAGACACGACGCAAACATTGATGCTGAACCGTTTAACGTGGGGTTATTTACTGCCCCTAAAAATTCCAATTACTTGATTGAGATTCCCTACAAGTTATTAAGCTAGAAAAATATGAACATAATGCCAAAAAAATTAGGCACAATATGCATGCATATTAGATAGTCAAATGAAAAAAAAACTCAAAAAAAAAACTCAAAGCATTTATGTAAAATAAACCAATTACAGGTACTTTTGAATTGTCAAGGGGTCGGTCAGTCAGAAATATGAAGCTAGTTAGTTGCCCATTCCAACGCGTAGTAGCTTCATATGGAGAAGAACGGGCAAGAAACTCCACGGACACTCTTTTAAATCAGAATATTGTTACAAAATATTGGTTACATCACATCATTCATGTTGTAATTATACATGTGAGAACAATTTAGAGAGACATGCACGTTAAAAGCGACCGTAATAAAACAATAAAAACAAAAACAATTCAAAAATTTAAAAAAAGCCGTGGTAGCTAAGAGATGACCAGTCCCCACTGACGGCGCCCGTTCACGAACATGACGAAATGTATAGCCCAGCCACTACCAAACGCAATACTGAAATTGTTGTGGCTCACTAAACGCTGTGAGAACTTCCAAAAGGTTATGTCACTCACTGCCCTAATCTGTGTGCAATCCATGCCTATATTCGATTAATGAATGACCGAAGCATTTGCCCTTTAGAAAATTTATTAAATTGTGTTTTCCCATAAATGCCACACGATTTACTACAACATTCGTAAATAAATTATGAACCATATATGGCCTGTAAAATGCTTAGGAATTTCTTAGGCTATATCTAATCAACTGTTTGCATTACGAGTGGAAAAGTTTTTACAATAGAGAATATAAACAAATACTTATTGTAATATTATGTGTTGTAGAGTTTTCAATTTATTTTTATTAAAGTCGTTGCGTTGTTGGTCGGCTAGAAACGCAACGTAGATACATCTAATGCCAAGCATTGACTAACCCTCGATTAATCTCTCTTTAACACGCAAACGAGCATATTAAATAGCCCTGTCAAATAACATACGCTACAAACAAAAGCAATATCAGCCAACGCACGTGGATTAACGACAACGGCTTGCAATCAGACAGTATATTTTATTTATATTTAACAGCCATCTTTAAATAGGCTCTCTCAATTTTAAAAAGAATCTTCAAGAGCTATTTACCTGCAAGTACTCTTCAAAGACTCTCATCAACACAAGTAGCGCGTTATTATCTATAAAAAATATAATATTGGGTGCGACGACCCCGCGACTAACAAGTATGAAACAATGAGCACAACCCCCAGCTCCTGAGAGGAAATAATCAGAGTGTGCTTCATGCCGAGGGTTCCCTTTTATACCATTGTTGAGCGAATGCCTAAGGGCCCCCGGGACCACACGCACGGACCCTCATTAGAGCACTAAAATAATTTACCTTTGTGCTTTATGAAGGTACCCCACATTAACGTTAATACAGACCATTTAATATTAATAGAGTTCTCATTAACAGCTCTTGTCTCAATGATTTACTTTTACGGAACAGTGAATTTGGTAAACTTTGTTTAAGTTGTGGATACCTAAAGTAACCCTTTTCATCCTGTCAGTTGACAATGCAGTGTATTGGTCTCATTCATCCAGTCGTTTGCTCGGGTACGTGGGCTGGGCTACGACCATACATAACCACTGACAGGATATAATCCCCACTACCGACACTATGAAATTTCCTTAAACGTATTTTCTATAGTGTGCACACCTCAGATTTATAGGGTATGAAGATTCTATCTTGCTATACGAACCGTAGAGAGTCGTAACTTACGGAATAGACGGGATTTTCTTAAGATAAACTTTGTTAAATGTTAGTTCTTTACCATAAACTTAAATGAGAAGTTTTATAAAAACATTTTAAGATTCTGAAAGTACCTAGCCATGAGCAAAAAGCTAGTGTTTTTAAGTAAATTAATGGTGATAAAGGAAGGTTATATATTTTCCTTAGCAGCTCCTAGTCTCGTTTATTTTCACTTTCCAACGTCTCAATCCTGTCTAAATTACCGTCGCCCTGGCGTCTCATTACTATAGTTTAGTCCGGTTCTCCACGAGATGAAATTGCTTAAAACGCAAAAAAAACTCTTAGCTTTGGCTTGGCGGAGTTCATTTGTTAAAACAACCTCTGTAGCAGAATTTGCATAACTAAGTAATTAGTCCACTCTCCGCAGACTATTCAGTCTGAGCTGCTAAACTGTAATGCAATTTATGATTCTTTAACTAAATGACTTTTAAGTGTGAGTGTTGAAGCGTGGGCGGTGAAAAATGTCACGATTTTGATGAAAGGGCGTTAATTGCAGATGGCGCTTAGCTCGTTGATTAGGTGAGCTTTATTTGCATTATTTACATTTAATTTTGAAATGTTGCGAGAGGAGAGAGGTAATGAATAAAAAACATTTCTTTTTTAGAGGTGCTTTTTATTTTATTTATTTTTCCAACCGTATTTTTCATTTGAATCAAACATTTGTAGGGTCTTGTTTAGTTTTCATATTATTTAAATTCACGCTAGGTTTTACATTTTCGTTTTACTTGACCTTTTTATTTACGGTCAGAACTCAAACCGTTTTATTAGTGCAACGTATGAAGATAACGTGTTAGACCTTTTCCAAACATAACTGTAAAATACGTAGTTACGTTAAATGTAGCCAGTTCGGCGGCCGCTGCAGAGGGCGTCTGGAGGTCTCCCTTTGAAAAGACGAATGACACTTATTATTTATTGAGCTACCCGTGCCACAAAATTAAAAAAATACAGAACGTCAATTTGGATCAGTCTACAAACATTTTTTACATCATGTAGTCTTCCCGCAAAAAAATGCAAATCCAGTAGTCGATTTTATTACTTATGAGTGTCAAATACTATGTTAAGGTCGTGGACTGTAAAATATCTCCGAGCTCAATTAACAATGTCTAGGAAGCAACATGTTCACGAATAACGTAGGTTACCTACTTGTTTTTTTTTTTTGAGGGTGCGAAATTATCAAATAACTTCTCCCGCTTTGGGCGGAGCGGGAGGGCGTGTCAGACTTTTACTGACTAAAACCCACCCATGTTCCTTCAGTTGCCTGTACGTTGCCAGGGGCCGCGGTATCCCTTTCGGACTTTCCTGCAACTCCGGAGCTTACCTACTTGACGTAGTAATTATAGTAATTTTCACAGCAAAAGCACAATCTGTCTATAACGTTCCCATAGCTGAGACACAGGCCTCATCTGTGTTCTTTGATGTTTCGGTAATTGTCAGTATATCCAGTATCAATAGTTCAACGTTACTGTGAACCTTCTGTTGCTTTTCTGTGGTACACTACCTTCCGGATTTTCTGCCAACGAAACATTGAATGCGGGGATTTACGGTGAAGCACAGCGAACTGTCATCAATCCTCTATTGTGCAGGTGGTAACAGTCAGAGTTACTTTAACGTACTGTCTATGGCACCCGATGACAGTTTTGGCGCAGTTCAGGGGTAATTCGGATTTATTTTTTCTATAACATCATTTATTCATGTTGCAAAATCGAGGCTTTTTTTGTTTCTTTCGGTCCCCTAAGCTAGATAATTATATGTATTTTCGTCTACAAAATCCATAGCCATCAAAACCTTTAAGTGATATCGCCAAAGTCTTCATTTACTTACTTACGACAAGCCCAAATTTTAATATCAGTTAACTGCCTCCTAAAATGAAACCATGTAAAATTAACTCCTCGCATATAATCCTTAGAGATTTATAACTAGAATCATAATGAATCCTTCAAGCGCACGGCTCACAGGTACATCTACGAGGACGCGGTAAACGCCGCCGGCTAAAAAGCTTTTCGTCAAGCTCCGCAGATCAAAGGAGCTTTTCATCCGTCGTATAAACATAGTAGGCTCTCCTCACAGTTTCAGCACACGGCCAGTCGGATTTACTCGTAGTAGCATTTTGATAAAGAGCCTTATGTTATTTAATTAAAAAATATCTTGGAGTTATCTATTTTGGATGGATAACGTCGTCTTTGAGTACTTTATACGTGTAGGAACGTTGGTAGGAATGCGTCGAGGCGTTGATCTCGCGTCTCGGGCCTGCGTTCCTTTGAGATAACACTAGATGTAGATACTATTATAACCCAGAGCAGGTGCCACAAACTATGAAGCCAAATATGGGGGATGTTTAACCAACTAAACGTATTTACACAGGCTCTGTTAACATTACGTCTAATTTATTGTACACAAATGTTTCGTAACTACATGTATCCAAATTTTGGTAGGACGCAATGTAAATACATACGCTTGGAGGTTTCACTTACATCATTATGAAATAGAGTTTAGTTGATTACTGAGTTAGGACCGGTCAATCAAACCTTAATAGGGTAGGACCATAATGCGTCTTAAATATACAATGTCACCCAGGGGCATGTGACCGCCCGTATTTTTCTAAATATTCATGACCAATTATCGAAAATAAACCTAAAAAAGGTCTATCTTTAATTATTTTAAAAGCTTTTTTTTTTTCATTTCTTCTTATTTTTTGTTTCATTATCCCGCTATGATTTTATGGATTTACACTTTTGTTTTTTAAAATAAATACTGTTTTTTTTTGGAAAAAAAAATTCATCACCTCCGTTTTTTATTCATAGTCGACAAATTTTACTAAAAAAAAATTGTTAATCCGATAAAATAACTCATAAGCTATTAGAAATAATAAACAGAATCCAAATCGAGCCAATAACATAGAAGATATGGCAAACGCTACTAAAAACATAAACAAAATTATAACATGAAATATATCAAAGATAGACCCCCCTTTTATAGTTAATTTTCGATAATTTTTCATGAATATTCAGAAAAATACGGGCGGTCACATGCCCCTGGGCGACATTGTATTTATACCAGTCGTGCTTGAAAAATCTAAAAAATTCACGCAGCTATAATATTTTCTTTTTCTCCCCTACAGATCACCTAACGGGACTCTCACACCAGTCGCAGAACAAGACTGCAACCCTCTTCACACAGCTGTACCGAGGGCACGCGACGCGGACGGTGCAACCTCTCGCGAACTTATACGATGACATCCGAACAATACTCCGAGCGGAAGGGGACCTGACTAGCGAAAGCCTCAGCGCAGGACCTCCTAAAGACCTATCAGTCACCACAAAGAATTTCTTCAGAGACCTGTTCCCTGTAGCCTATCATAATGTGCTCAAGTTGGACTCGAAGCAGTTCACTTTGGAGTACGAGGTGTGTCTCAAAGATGCCTATGATGCAGTACAGCCGTTTGGGGATGTGCCGCAACAGGTAATTATCATAACTTACGCTTGTTAACTAATTGGGGAATTTCCGTGTGATAGCTTCATTATCGTGTGAAGTGGCCTGTGAAAATCTAACATGTCTGTTAGAAACTTAGTGTTTTAAGGCGAAACCGTCAAGATAGCCCACGAAATTCAAATTTTCTTACGTTTTTTTGCAATTTGCAGGTTAGTATCATGTTGTATGTTGATCTAAATATGATTTGCGGCCGTATCAAATGTTTATTTGTAGAATTATTATCATAAAAATGATCAATACAACTCTCTAACTTCATATAATCACATTGAATGACTATTTCATGAAATCATGACATTTGACGATTGTGCTTACTTATGGAGTTGTATTGCTGATTGTAATGATTATAATTATGTAAAGCCATATTTGTTACGGTCGCAAATCATATTTTAATCAACATAAAACCTCACACTGACCTGCAAAATATAAAAAAACTAAATACAATTTGAATTTCGCAGGCTACCTTAGTGCATGCCCCTTAAAAAATGCTATGTTATGCTTCGATCCAGTTTTCTACAATCTCAAGCGCGTCAGCAATATTTTTCTCAAACAGAAGTTTGTCCCTCTTTGCAAACTCTCAAATAATTTGTCAAACAGCTCGCATAATACGACTCGTCACACGAAATTGAAGGTTATATAAAACTGAAGCACCCTAAAAGTGGCAGTAAGCAGTATTATACTAAGCATAAAGCTGCTTAAACCGTGTGTAAAATTCAAAATTTCTTAGCAATGCTGAGGCACGCGACGTTAGGCGAAACAGGTAGGCAGTAGACTTCGGTCATTAAAAGTAATGGTGCATTACACCTTTTACTCGACTGCTGGCATGTGCCTTAATTGGGTTAACCTGAAGATTATCCGAATTAACCTGTGTCTTGCAGTGTCATGCTCATACTGGGGAAGGATAACTCACTTTTATTTCGTCCTTTTAAGCTTCTCACATTTTCGTAAAAGTGAGAGGTGGTTATTTTCATGATGAACGAGTAAGCTCTTCTTTCAGTCGGTTACGTTTTGTTCTATTTTCTGTAACACTTTAAATTTAGACGTGATAACAATAAAAATTCTCTGCTTATTGTGTCTTGTGTATCTACACTAATATTATAAAAATAAAATTTTTGTATTTTTGTGTGTTTGTAATGAATAAACTCAAAAACAACTGAACCGATAAAATAAAAAAACATCGATAAAATGATATATTATCTCTGAGTCTTCTTCTTTTCGTGTGTTTAGTGACTAACCTGGTGTCAGAGTTTTAAAGCTGCCCATGGGCCTCTGACTTGACATCACATGCCGTCGAGAAATATCTCTGAGGCGCACGATGTATCCTTCACCGTTTTTGAAGCAAGTGATAACTATATAATTCGCACATGAATCCGAAAAGTCAGAGGGCTTGGGTTTGAACTCGAGACAAATTAATATATGATAATAATTTGATGTGTATGATACTATAAAATAATAATAATTTGACGTAAATATTTGCATGCTTAATGGCAAAATATGGCTGACCTTTGTATTTTACTAACACCTATTGATGTATCATCTACCCATATTTGCAAATAAATAAATTATCCTATTCTATTCTATTCTATGACTTGGCAGTTTGACGGTCACACCACTAGGCTATCATTGCTCTGTGTTATAAAGGCTATAATTTATAGTTATATATAATTTACATCACGCGGACTAAGCCGCTGGCGGAAGTTATTTGTTACATAAAGTTTTTTTTTTTATATCTTCAAGTGTTAAAGTTACGATTTTTGACATTTAAATACCTAAACGTAAGTGTCAATAATTGTAACTTTATATGGGAACTTTTTTCAAAATCATGCATCAAGTGAATTTTAGAAACATGCCCAGGTACTAAAGAAAAGAAAGAAAATACTTACGTTTATTTGCGGTAAACATGATGCAAAGAAAGAACACAAAAAATAACAAGCTAGAGAAAACTATGCGGCACATCCACGTAAAACGGCCATCGCTCAGCATGATGCTGCGACCCTATGCGAGACAGAGCTCCAGCGCTGGTTTTCAGCGACAGCGTTGACGTGATAGCGTCGTCCGGTGCAGCATACAATGAGACTGTAATTTTCTGCTAATTTCGTAATATTAAGTTTACTAAAGATTCAATAAGCCCGTCAGTAGGTCGCGATGTTGCAACCAAGTGTCTTTTGAGATACGTTGTATGCAGATTGCAGGACAAAGCCCAGCGTGCGTAGCATAATGAATACTATTGCAGAACACTGTTGTGCCATCACGAAATATTGTTGGCACTAAGATAACACAAGTATTTACATAAAATATAATGTCGTAGGTATCCTAAATACAAGATTACTGCAAGATGTTACAAAACTGCTTTGCGTGATACAAAAGGAATCTGCGTGACAAAGATTACTCTGAAAGCACAATATCTGGGGGCACTACCGTGCCCCCGCTAAGTCGAGCAAAAACAAACAAATCAAGACATAGCCGTACCATTCTTTTCTCGAAGCTATTCAGGACATTTTCGATCCCTCTGTAACTTCGTTGTGGATAAAGACAGAAGCCTGAATTTTCTATGATAATCGTTTCAGGTTGTTATATCTTCCTACATAGATACGGGAGGTAAATCTAAACTAATCTATTCTAATAATAAAGCAGAAGAGTTTATATTTTTGTTTGTTTGTTTGAACGCGCTAATCTTAGAAACTACCACTCGGATTAGAAAAAATATTTTTGCATTTGATAGCCCAATTCTTAAGAAAGGCTATAGGCTAATTAACATCACGCTAGGACTCTTAGGTGCCGAGCAAAGAGAACAAAAGTCAGAAAGAATGCTTAGCGAAAACGAAGTAACACCGCGGACAGGCAATGCGCTACGACGGGGTGGGCTGGGGAACTTTTTGACGTTCCCAAGTGCCTTATTTGAAATAAATTATTTGACTTTGTCTTTGAACAAGAAATTTCACGTGGACGAAGAAGTGGGCAGAAGCTAGTACTATTAAAAAAAACGTAATGTTTTTTGTAAGATCTCTTTCTTTTTTATCTCCAACTACTGATCTGATTACAAAATTTTTTTCACTGAGAAAAAGCTACACTATTCCCACAGTATAATAAAGTTGCTGAGTGCTATACGATAATTATGTTTTTGGTACATTTGACATCCACGCGGACGGAAGTCACGGGTAGAAAATAGTAGATTATATATAATAGAAAGAAAGAAGGAAAGAATAACGTTTATTTGGACACAGTTCGTGAAACACAAAATACAAATAGCAAAAATATAAAGTGAAAAGTTTTAACTACAATTAAATTGTCTCTGCCTCACGGATGCGCCAAAAAGATTCATTTCAGCATTAATGCCAGACAGATGGTGTCTGATGCTGGTTTTCAAATGAACCTTTAATATATTGAAAGTTAGTACAACTTTCATCCGGTTGCAAGCGTAGTGCAAACCCGGATATGGAACACGTGTCGTGCAGATGTGCGATAAACGCTTGGCCCCATAACTAAATCCTATTCCCTATTCAGAGATTTTCGCGCTTATTTATTTACATTGCTGACATATAAAAATGACGGACGCTTAGCGCTTCTTACAGCGCTGGTGGCCGGCGTGTAAAGCGCTAAATCGGATTTATTTCAATGTAGCTGTCGCTCGCCGACGCCATAATAAATCATTTCCTAGTTATTTTAACAAGTTGGTCGGGAAAATTCGTTTGATATTTAAAGCTTTTCTATCACTTTCATAGGTAGCATTCATAATTTTAATTGGATTATTTGATTTATTATAATTTATTCATCATAATCATCATTCTTCGCGAGACCTCCCAGATAACCGTAGGCGTGATTTAACTACCGAAACGTGAAACTTCCATAAAATGAGAGATTTCAATAATTAAAAAAAAAACAATTAATGTTTCTCGTCAACAGCTGGGCACATCTCTATCGCGGTCACTGGAGGCGGCGCGTGCGCTGCTCCAGATGTTAGCAGTAGGTGCAGACGCACTGGCCTCAACTGAAAGAGTGCTGGCCAGTGGCAGTGAAAACTGCGCTGAGAGATTGCTGCGGGCTGGTGGCTGTGCACGGTGTGAAGGACATGATGCACGACCTTGCAGGAACTACTGCCTCAATGTGGCTAGAGGGTGAGTACTTATTTTTCTTCTTTTATAACGGCACAAACTACTTAAGAATAGCTCATGCTCTGAGAAAACCTAAATAGTAGCTTTAAAATTAATTTAGCGAATAATCGAATTCTACATAAAATGTCGCAGCTAGAGTAGGTAGCTATACTCGTAGACTTTGTACACAAGATAGTTTGCCTTTAAAGCAGCTATCTAGTGGTCGTCGACGTGTTTTATTTCTCATTTTTATCGTGAGCCGTCGGGTGTTTTGACAGTTTTATTAATGCTGTAAGTAATAACTATTCAGAGCTTTTTTGTGGAGATAAAGCATAATGTCTGTATGGTAATGTCCACTCATTGCATACCTTGTACTTACGCATTTCGAAAACGCATCTACACCTTACTAAACTATACCATGTTCCCCAATTAGGAATGCTTTCGAAAAGGCTCGACTCCCCATAGTCCCATTCCGCTTCGTGTAGCGTTTTGGTCTAGCCAAGTCCTGGCTACTAAATTCATTCACTTACGTCTTGACCGTTTCGTCCGTCGTCAAAATTTAGCGTTAGGTCCTCCATATAATTTGATTCTGGAGCATGATACGCTCCATGTCCCACTCTGCTCTGAGCTTCTAATTTGTGCAAACAACGTCTCTAGTGCATTCACTAGTGCGGTTCTTTAATATTGTTTGTTTAGAGAAGTAGAAAATTTAATTATCATAGACGAAATTTTCGTCTATATGGACACTGGCGACAGAGTGCAAATATTTTCTATGCATTTAAAAATAATTCTGCGAGTAGCTGACAGATAACCCAGAGACATATCCACTGAAGAGTGAACAATGAGAGTAATATATTATATTCCGTAAAGAGGAAAACCAAGATTTTTTTTTAATCTTTCCGCATTCTAAAGGATGATGAATTTTGAATAGGAAAATCAAATTCTCTGCTCTCCAAAAACGTGGTTAAAGATATGGTCTAGTCTATAATGATATTACGTAAAGTAATTGTTTAAAGGCACTTGCTTCAGAATGTTAGATCTGGTCGCACAGGCATGGCAGGATTGCGTGCTATTGTCAATAAGAAATATACGGAGAATGCGCCCAGAGTGTCGCTTGCAATACGAATCGGTATTACAAACCGAAGCTCCGAGTTGACAAGAATTTTATTTATGGTATTCCCACTTTGCTATATGTGAACGGCTAATTATTTTTGTTAAGTAAGATTTAATTCAGATTAATCCTATTCAACAGAGAATGGTAACTAAAGACATGCATAGTTTTTTTTTTAAACAGAATAATGATTACCAAAAATCCGTTCTGTATCATTTCGGTAGATATCATTATAAAATACCTATTGAAATCCAAATGAAAGGTAGGCTACTGCAAACACGTCACTAATTAAATTCGTTAACTTCTGTCAAACAAAGAGATTTTAACTTTAACGAGTCCCAAAACTCGTGAGAAAACTCAACAATGAGACGGAGGCTATTCAAAAGCATGCCACAATCCGTGATTAATCTATACTGAGTAGATTTACAACAGGAATCAGTATGGCAGCAGTTAAAATCGATAAATATTTGTTGTTAGAAATCTAAAATTCTAGTCAAATAGGTACTTAATAAAACGGCATTAATTAACGATATTTCCAAAAAATTATAAAAATATTTAAGAAAAAATCTTTTGGCAATGTGCGCTTTTATAATTTCCAACGTGACGATACTCGTATTATCGTGGACGTCCACGTCCATAAAATCTAAATACGTGCACGTTATAACGTTATCGTGGAAGGAAATTTAAAAGCGTCTTCATACATTCATACATTTTACTTCCCAGTTTTATCCTGATGCCGTGGACGTCCACGATAATAAATCGCACTGTAGAAATGATAAAAACACCAAATGAATCAAGCTGTAGGTACAGACCGAATAATATGAATATGAAATTGTTTATTCTGTAAATTGGATATTCGAATCATTTAACACGTCATAATAAAAAATAAAATAAAAATTGCTAGATGAATTCGGCGTTTCCTATCTTATTACTTGTAGTCTCTTTTAAAGTCCAGACATAATCTTGGTAAGGCCATATGAGGACCATGTAGATTTGGTGTCTGAAATGGTCTTTTGAGAAAAGAACCAAACAGATTTGAGCGGACCTTTCCAGTCAGTGCAAGCATTTGTCAGTAATCGTGGAGCTGAACTCAGAACTTAAGGAGCTCAACTCGACAAACAATACCAAAGAAAGGACATTTGAGTAGGCCGCATACACTACTCAAACTGCCAGACCATCATTAAAACTAACTGAGAAAGAAAAAAAAATGAAAGAAAAGAAAATATAAAAAATATCCACATAGTCCTCACATTCACAATAATTAAAATAATATAATACGTTACAAAGTAATCATGTCATGTTGTATTTAATATTCAACAATGTCAATGTTTATATAAAACTGGTATATTTTGACTGAATAATTATATAAAATAATATATATTTGGGGGCATGAGGAACAGGGTGTAAAGTTCACTCATCCACCATAGAAAAGGGAGGATCCTCCGACCAGACGGGTGTCGTGTCTGGCGGGCAACTGCCCAGAGGTTGAAGTCGGGAAGTTTGTATATATGTTTATCGCGCTGTAAACTCTAATTGCGCGATGCAGGATTTGTGTGACGTCAGGATGTTGTGTGACGTCAGGTCTTTGATGCATAGTTCGCATGTAGCGATGTAGATGCCGCTACATATACATTCTGTATTATTACCGTCTTAACTACACTAGGGTGTAATCACGTCACGTAATTCTATCATGATGGATGTGTTTAACGGTGACATTAAGTGATCACTTGATCCTCATCTCCACAGTGTCACTGTGGTTTGTCATTGTGGCGCGTGTGTTCTGCTCTATTAACTTAAATTGGCACTTTGTTGGAATGCAACCGCTATCCCGCTTCGTCACGCTAGTCAGCCGGCTATGTAGGTAGGTTTACTGGGCCACATAGTTTATAGTTCTAGGAAGTTTTCGGACGCAACTGTGTAGAAATACAAACAAAAGTAATACATAATATCACGCCTTGGTTCCCCGAAGGGTAAGGCAGAGGTGTAGTAGGTACAGTACGACACAACTTAGATGTAGCATCGGCAAAATTCGTAAAACTGATCACCATCCGAACTGAGCACTGTCTTCAAAATCACCAATCTTCATTAGGTACTGCTTTAAGTGGAAATGATTTTTACGGAAACGCAATAACTTGTAAAAGTTATATAACCAAATACAATCGTAAAATTGAAATGAATGAATGCAAATTTTCAAATTTATGCTACATTTAAGTTATGTCGTACGTTACGTAATAGTACACCCACATTTCGCCTGTTATGTCTAAGTCTCATGTAATAGAGGGCAAGCGCTTTACCAATAACCAGGCACAAATCCAGATTCTGGGCTGCGATTTGGAAATTCCAGATGGAAAAACACAATATCACTTTGCCCAACCTGGGAATCGCACCCAGGACCTCATGTTCAATAGTACCGCTTGCTAGACTGACGAAGCAGTCATAAATATAAAAATCTCTATAAAATTGTGTATTGTTTTGATTTGGAGATAACTTTGCCATGACAATAATACATAGAACTACAAAGATCACCAGTTTTCATAACTTGCACTGAATAGTCATGTCCACAGTTCAAAAGCTGAATAGACCAAAACAAAGATTAAACTCCGAATAAATTCGCCGAATATTAATCCGAAACATAAAACGAAACTGCAGTCCAACGAAAAGCAATTTTAAACAAAAAGTCTCAACTATGCACAGTAAAATAAATTGCAATTTCATTTAGAAAATGTTCAATATCAGTCGTGGCGGTCGAGGAGAGTAATCAAGGCGAGTAATAAATAAGCTTGGGTTGGTGTACACTTGTCCTAGTCGTGCGTGCGGATTAATTGCAGTCGGTGTACACCCGGCTTGTTGCTGTGTGGCTGAGACACGGACGGTGTGCGAGCATCTGTGTAGGACTGACGGGATTTGAAAGGAGTTCATGCGGGATTGAAAAGTAAGGTTGTCACTTCATAGGTAAATTAACCTTTAGAACTTGAAACGTTGCTCTTTTTAATGAGTAGGTAAAGAAAGAAAGAAAGAAAATACATTTATTTAACACAGACTAAAAACCACACAGTTTACAAAGCAGATTAAAAAAAAATGCGCTGTAGGAAATAGGTAGGACCTATTTCTTTCATTTTACAGTACCTATCGCATTTTACACTTTTAATTGTTTTTATTTTATTTTTTGTCTGTGTTAAATAAATGTATTTTCTTTTTTACCTACTTATTAAAGAGAGAAATATGCTTTACATATCTCTATATACAGGTTGTCAGGGACATCGACGCGTAAACTGTTACCATGGATTCAATACATGATTCTGAACAGCCCCGCGTTGAATTTTTTCAACGTTTATTTTAAAAAAAACGGCTGTTTCATAGAAAAGTGCAATACCTACGCGGTCAAAATGTATGGAACAGCTGTTTTTTTTTTAAATAACCTACGAAAAATTTCTACGCGGGGGTTCTGAATCATGTACTGAATCCATGGTAACAGGCTTCGCGTCGATGTCCCTGCTACCCAGTATGTAAAGCATATTTTGTGGAATGAAGAAAAGCTTATCCATGAAAAATGTGTTTTAATAAATACAAATCAGCAGCACGAATGAGGATTAAAATAGTGAGATTTTGTAACGAATTAAAGAGTAAGACGGCAATTTTGATGTACAACTCCTACAACCTGCACCTACTGTATTGAACATTAATACACCAGTTCTGTCTGTTGCTACGAGAGAATTTCTGTGTTGAGCTAAGATTGGCCAGGAATTGAGTTAAATGTGTCCTACACAGGCTACACACAAATCCTAGCGATTCCAGTTGTACTGTGTTCGTATACAAGTCCAATTGGCTATTGTATTCCGTTCCAGTATTGAACTGAGTTTTCCTTATGAGAGCATTTATCGAAGATACAATTCTTGTGTTTCAATTTCTCGGAGAAGTAGTTAGTATAGAATAGTAGTTAGTATAGAATAGTCGTTAGTAGTCAGGTTTAAATGAAAATATAATATTCGTATCATACAACCAATGTATTAAAAGAATAGCAAGTCTACAATGATATTTAGTAGTAATAGATGCGAAAAGCGGCAGTTTATGCAACTTCTATTAATTGAATCAAACTATAAATGATCAAAGCAGTCGTATAAACTTATGCAAAATTGAACACACTCTCGTTGTTTAAAGAGGATCCTGTGCAATACATAACAAAGTTGATCAAACGAACTCTAAGGATGGCACACAGAGCATTTGAACTTCCTCAGCAAACGCAACAAAGTGAAACACGGTCAACATTTTACAAGTCTCGCAGACAATTGGAAAAACTGCAGTCTGTAAGAAAACGGATTAAAGTTTTTTCATGTTTTACTTTTATTGCAGACTAGTTCTATAAAGAAAAGTTCGTTGTTTGTCGTATTTTTCTGCGTGCGGGATTTGGTATCTATGATCTTGGCACCCTGATGTCCTTTGAAAATCGACAGGACACACTGTGCTTTGATCCAACGCGGCCTCAAGCCACATCAATCAATTACTCGGAGTTTTCAGTACTAGTGTTTTCTATACTACCATATATCCGTTCCAACACAAAGATTTTTCGTTTATTACATGTTTTCGTGTCCCGAGTTTTAAGAAAAAATCTCATAAATATTTGATTTTCCAACAGGTGCATAGGCTCACTGCTGTCTGAGCTGGACGGTCCCTGGGCAGGCTACGTGGAAGGCGTAGAGAGACTCACCAAAGTAGACGCAGATGTCGCCCTCAGGGAGCTGGAGACCAAAGTCTCGAAGGCCATCATGTACGCGCTCGAGAACAGGGCTGTCTCCGAAAACAAGGTAAAGAATAGATGTAAAAGCTCTAAAGATGTCTCGACATGATAAACAAACCGTTATCTTAAAGATAAAATATCAAGATATCAAAATAAAACTGATTAAAAACTTGATGATCTTTTAAGTCAAGTTAATCTTAACACATTAAGGCTAAAATAATATTTACATACAGAAGCAATTTAAAAAGATAATCATACCTCGATGAACAGGTCAATCTGACCGACGCCCTCTTTCTAATTGGACAACTTTCGACTTCGATTCAACATGATAATTTTCTCAACGATTAAATACGGCTCTTAATTCACGACGGACCATAATTTCGTTTGATTTACCTGTGCACTGTTAGCTAACAGAAGTTCCACATTTTGCGCTATTTTAGCATGAAATTACTGTTACAACTATAAGCTATAAAATGTGACACCGCTGCTTCCCGTTCATAGAGCAATCAAATGAGAAAATATTTTCTAATTTAACACGAGAACTTGAATAAAATAAAGTTGTCGGACGCGCCCTACAGTTTGGCAGCTCGCCACACGTGCCCCGAATACCTCCAAGAGACATTTCAATTATTCCTTAGTTACTGCTGGTTCGAACTGAAAGTGCTGTCGACGATTTGGATTCAGCTATTTACGTACTAGAACTCGATCCGTACCTGAATTCAATTACTTTAGTACGGCGATATCTATTGGTCTATAGTGAAGCATCCTCTGTCTTAATGTTTACAAAGCATTACGAGACCATAAACAGTTAAAAGCGACGTAGGCCGGGCTCGGGTCAGCGGTGGGCGCGGGTCGCGAGCAGCCCGCCTGCACCCACCACATTCAACAAAGAGAAATTGCTTTTACACTAAGTGAGCTTTTTATCTTCGCATCTAACGTTCAAAGTGAGTTAGCGTAAGAGCGATCCCTGGTGGTCAAAAACTTAAATCAAAACCGATAATCGATTACAGTGAAATATTACATTCGAAATTAAATCCCTTCTCAATAGTATTGCCAGTAGATTGAAGATTTGATGGAATAAATTTTATCAATTGGCCCATCTCGAGTACATCAAAGATCGATTTCCGAATAAAATTCGTGGCTCACCTCAGCAGTCTCCTTTTAATATTATGTCCTTACTTAGATCCCAATTCGTTCGTTTCCCGCTCGTCTAATGTCGCTCACAGCTCGTGGATTTAAGCGCAGTCTAGAATGGTTCATGGTCGTTTTATTAGAAATAACGAGGCTCATAAAGACCTCCCTTTATTTAGCGGTATGCATCCACAGCGCGTTAAAATATCACACAACATGCGTTTCGCTTCATGAATATTAATACTGCAGAAATATAACTTACGGTTATTGTGGAACGACGCTTTTACTTCGCACTTTAATTTACTTTACGTCTGTTTTAATAGCTCATATAAAAAGGATCTCCAAAATGTAATAAAAGGCTTTAAGTAATTTTGGCTATTTGCCGTTTAAATCGCAAGGCCATGTTGCAGCCAAAGATCAAAATGCCCTCGGATATACGAATTGCCGTCACACGTAGGAGACATCCCGTTGACTCACACGTGACACAACACCTATATTTCATATAGTTATGTCACAGCACACCTCGGATCAAGGACACTCCTTCCGTCTTCCGGCATAATAAGTTCATCTGTACACAAAACCGTTTCGCAGAGATTGAGTAACTCAATCGGAACACCAATTTATTTTAAGCGTAAAGTAAAAAAGAAAAAAATGCCGCGCTGTTTTCTCCGTGAATATTTTCTGAGAGAGAAAATATTATATTTTGTGTCCTCTCTCGTAATCAGCCGTGGCAATATTGCCAATATAGGTAATCTTGTTTCGGTCTCAATCATTTTCCTCCTACAGACGGTTGATTCAATAAACTTGTGACAGCATACGTTTGTACGTTCACGTTTTATTTGCCGGGACAGCTGATCTATAACGTTACCTAGATAATAATATTGATCTAAGTATATAATGTTCTTCTTCTTTGTCCGTACTATTTATATGGACAAGCTAACAGTTGAGTAAATTAAATAGCGAGAAAACAACGGAATACGGAAAAGAGCAAGAATAGATAAACATGCAACATCCGAGAAATAGCTAATGAGCGCTTAGTTAATTAAGACATAACTTTTTATTCTTTTTTTATAAAAATACTACGTGCTGCGTTGCTGAGTGTGTGTTATAGGGAATAATGCAACATTAATCTAAGTAATCACATAAAGATACTGGTGGTTGTCGATGATAATGTTTGGTACCTACTCGGCTGATTCAATGAGTTTCATGGAAATTCACGCTACCAGTTGGCCCCCTTTTGACAAGAGATCTTCCATTTCGACAATGAATATCTAAACTAATATTATAAAGAGAAAATATTCGATTTTTTTATATTTGTTTGTAATGAATAAACTCAAAAACTTCTGGACCGATAAAAAAAAATATTTCACGAGTAGAATGTTATATTATCACTGAGTAACATGGGCTTTAATTTATAAAGATATCACGCTGGCAAAGCCACTGGCAGAAGCTAGTAAAATATATGATGACGTTCATTATTCGTTTCGTTCATTCGTACATCATTCAATCAAGACTAAGGGCGGATTTCACCAATGAAACAGAACGCGATCAGCATTTCTAGAACGCGTTCTAGAGCTGTCAGTGGGACAAATTCCATAACAATTTTGACACTGACAAGTATGCGTTGATCGCGGTTAAGGGCCTATGCACACCACGTTTTTTAAACGCGCTGTCGACGCGCGTTTGTAGCGATACAGACGCGATACGCACGCAAGTCAGGACTTTTGCACACCAGTCTGTAGGATAAAAGCGCGCGTTTAAAAAACGTGTGTTCACAGGCCCTTAGATGTGCTGAACGCGTTTAATTTCATTGGTGAAATCCGCACTAAAGAAAATATAGGCGCTTTGACACTTTTGACAGGTGCCCGGACCTGACGCCTCAGTGCTGCCACCTAGTGAACGCCATTTCAGAAAACCCTCCTTAGAATATAGTGAAGAGTTGCAAAGACAGGCTGTGACTACATAGCCCAGGTTATTAATTCCAAAAGACTAAACACGAACGCAGCTAGGCGT
The DNA here is from genome assembly GCA_947364205.1 of Agrochola lota. Taxonomy (NCBI): domain Eukaryota; kingdom Metazoa; phylum Arthropoda; class Insecta; order Lepidoptera; family Noctuidae; genus Agrochola; species Agrochola lota. The sequence continues at coordinate 15,764,800 of OX376221.1, read as the reverse complement.
ACCGCAATAAACATTTTAAAATCCTGTTTTATCAGCGTAGCAATATAACAAAAGATAAACGACGCTGAATATAACACACTTTAGCTTTATTACCCAGACTTTGGCGCTTTATAAAAACTTTTCACTTACCAGCCAAGTCCTACATTGTAGCCCCGACTGGAGGTTGTTGACTTTCAATCTGCACTACGTAACTACGTAGTCGACTCGCCTCTTAATCAAGCAGAATGAGTTAGTATTTGCGAAACAAATTGTTAATTAAATAATAAAACAGTGGAATGGAAAAGAAAATGAATACTGTGGAATATGTAGAAAATAAAGTACGGAGAAGTTAGATGACTTGATATTGGTTTTTAAATTCGATTTCAGTTTCAAACACTCATCAATTCATGAACATAGGAGTTCATAAGTTTTATTGAAATAAAGTAGGTGTTATACTTTCTCCTGCTTTTACGTTTAAAATAAACTGCAACTATTTACATTATGTATAAAGAGTTGATATAAAATTGAGCTAATTTCAAATGCGTTTCTAGTTATTTTTCTAAAATAAAAGTCTGCTAAAAGACTCCTTCTAAAATCAGCTATCTGCCAGCAAAATCCCGCCGTTTTAGAAAGCAAAATCGGTCCAGCTGTTTTGGAGATTTGCTGGAACAAACAGACCGAAAGAGAAACAAAAAGAAACCTGTTTAGTTATAACCAAAAATATAAATATTGTACGGTACTAATATAAGTACCGTATATATACTTATTTTCATATGCATTTAGTAAAAAGCTGTTATTTTGAAATTACACACAGACACTTCAAATTTAATTATTTAGAAAGAAAGAAAGAAAAATTGTTTATGCTGAACAATCAAAACGCACATATAAAGACAAAAAGACATAAAATACACACACAAAAGTAGCCAAAAACCTCGTATTCAACCAATAAATAAAAATTAAAAACCCTGTTGTTCATTAGTTGATCTGTCAAGGCCACGGACCAAAGACAATATTGCGCAATATTATTTGTATGTATGCACACACCTACTTGCTTATGTATCGAAAATTACAGGCTATAGAAAGATGATAAGCATCTGTAAAACAGTGATATACTCGTATATCTAGCTGTAGATCTGTGGATCCCACACGGCGCAGACGTCACGTATCTGTGTCAAGACCGGTAATCATCGCCTCTCTTCGCTTCCTACGGAGCAATTTACTGGTTGTTCGCTAATCATACCTCGGCTAATCTCCTACCCACTCAGGACATGAGGTAATGACGGGAGAATACACCTATAATCATGTTTTTAAAGGGATCATTTATGAGTCATGAAAACTTAATTTCAAAATCGTCGGATTTTTCTTACCGCATACAATTTAGTTTAGTGAATTTAGTGAAGTGACCGCATACAATTCGAAAGAGAATTCGCTTGTTTTGAAGTAAATCTGTACCAAATTCGAATTTCCCATACTGTAATCATAATTACGATGCTGCGGCAGCCATATTTGAAACTCATGCTGTATTCGAACGGCAATACCATTCGATTTAATCACAATATTTTTGGAAACATAATATTTTATGCATTCAACATCATCCAATCATGGAGAGTTCCACTTATCCCGTTTTATATCGTAGTTACTGAATGATGAATTACTTATTAATAGTTATTACAGTTTTGAAATAATTATCAGTAATTTTCAACCAATAATTCCGAACATATTCAAAACTTTCTTATGGCGCCAAACTATTCGCAAACTTCCCGAAGACGTGTAATTAGCTTATAAAGAGTGCTGTCATCGACACGTGTCGAATAAACCGTAGTTCTGTAGTTCATATGAACTCCGTCTGTGTAGTATGGACCCCATCTCATATCGTGTGACGCCGGCGCCCGCCCACGCCTGTGCGTGCTTTCACCTCGCGAATTGCAGGCGCAATTTGCAGACGACAGCGACTGAAAATGGCTGTGAAGAAAACATTTTGTTTTCTCTGTAACACCTTTAATTAAACAATAATTCAGTAAAAGCTGATGGTAACGCGGATATTAGCTGCAGACACAAAACAAAATCAGAGAAATGAGAAAAGCAGTTATGTTGATTTAAAATCGGATAAGGAGTACCTTTATGACAAACACTGATCGAATATAATAATTTTATGATCACTTTCAGTACCTTATGGTGGTGGTTAAGTAATAACAGCCGCATGGGTCGATCGATCAGGTTAAGCTACGCTTGCCACGGTCAGTCCGTAGATGGGTGACCATCTTAACATACCGAGCCCTCCCCGTGCCTCGGGAAGCACGTTAAGCCGTTGGTCCTGGCTGTCATTCATGGATCTTTGACAGTCGTCACGGGTCGTCAGAAACCCAAAAGTCTTACAACCAGTCTCACCAAGGGGTATCGTATTACCCAGTAACTGGAATGTGGAGGTCAGATAGGCAGTCGCTCGATGTGAAATACTGGTATTCAGCTGCGTCCGGTTAGACTGGAAGCCGACCCCAACATAGTTGGGAAAAGGTTCGGCAGATGTTTACGTAAAACAAAAGTTTTGAATATAATCACAGTTTAATTAGTTTGTTTTATGGTTTTACACGGAACAATACCTGCTTTTACAAAGATGAAGTTTATAAGACGGTGAGGTAGCAGTGCTGCCAATTTATAAAACAATATTGTACTATAATGTTGCCAACGGCGATAATATTAAGGTATTAAGTAAAATTTTGTAAACAGCAAATGATGATTGATCTTATTGTGGCATTCCATTCACCTGAAACACTAACCTAAATTCCACCAGTCTAAGTAAGAGACCTTTTGACTAGTGGAATTTAAGTAAGCATTTTAATGTTAAGTTGTTTATATCTGGTCGTGACTTCCCTGCACCTATAAATAACCGGTACATTACTCAATTTGTTTAAATCAAGTATCAAAGCATAATATTTTAAACAACTATTTAATATACCGCCACATATCACGAAATTCGATAGGTATACCGAAATTTACAACGTTAAAGATAACATGTAACGTGTAAAGCTATTAATATTAATTTCTCAACGCATTTCCCCGGCGCCTACGCACATTAAACAGTATGGCACACGACCTTATATAAAATACTTATAAAATCGTATAGAGAAGTTCAGAAGAGCCACTTCATAAAATGCAAAACAACAAAGCTCTCGTGAACAAGCATTAAGTTCTTGCTACAGTACGATGCACGACCATTTGCAAAACAATTAAAAAATGGTTAGAAATGGTAGAATAGTGAACGCATCATGACTGAGGGGGACTGCATTGGAGAAGATGACCATGATCTAGTAAACAAGTGCTACTACTCTATAAAAGAGTTCCTATTTCACTTCTCCAATGCAGTCCCATTGGAGAAGTGAAATAGGAACTCTTTTATAGAGTAGTAGCACTTGTTTACTAGATCATGGAGATTCTTTTAAATTTTTGGTATTTTCTGTTTTGTAAAGAGGCTAACTTCTTGATAGATTTCGTGAGTTATTAGAAGTGAACCTTCTAACCCTTCCTACATAATACTATTACTTAGAAAATGTGGGTTTGGCGTGTGGCAGAACCGCTCGTGTCTTGGGTCATGACTCACGTGGGCGAAAACTTAGAACCTCGATACGACCAATCGCAGACTGATGTATAGTTCCACCGGCTTTATTTATTGTAATACTACGACTTGTTTATGGAACGACTTCTGGTTCTGACGTATTTTTTATTAGGACTTATGATTAACTAGAATTGTACTGTTACAAAAGTTTGGCCGCGATTGGTGGGTAGTTACGTAAATATAAATGTGGAGTTGGGTCGTAAAATAATTAATGGTATTGTTGTAATTAGTTTCGGGTTTTCAAATGTGACTAAAAACGGTTCTAGGTCGCGTAATAGGCACGTAACTCCACTTATTTTAATACATGGCTAATTTACCCAAATTGGTTTGGAGACTAGTTGTTTCCTTTAATTGCCCTGAAATAAATAAATCATTATTACCACCAACCCGCACTGGGTCCGCGAAGTGGATTACAGCCCACTCCCTTTCACAGAGAGGAGGCCTGTGTCCCAGCAGTGGGATGTAGGAAATCATTGGAACAACTTACCAACATTGTATTTACGAACAAGTACCTAATGTTAGTCGTTGATTAATTCTGTGTTAAGTATTTCTTATTTATTACCTTATTCTCATTAGGAGGTATTACTTCATGTTGTATAATAATGATTAGTATTTATTAAGTAAATGAGCCATTATCGAAATTACTAAGAATAAGAATTAATCATTCAAATCCACGGTCGTTAAGTTCCAACAGTTTTAATAACTCAATAATAATTAAATAAATATTTGAATTGATTAGTAATTATTTGAATTGATTAATTATTAATGAATTGATTAATTATTAATTGAATTGATTAATTATTAATTGAATTGATTAATTATTAATTGAATTGATTAATTATTAATTGACCGGAGATGGCGCCACTGCCACGATACATTGTCAGCTCTGTGTATATTTATTTCGTTAAAATAGTAATTCCATTCGTTTAAATTCTAAATCACCAGTAATCGAACAGTTAAGTGCTTAAGATCCAGTGATAATGTTATCTTCGAAAACATTTAACAAATAGTGACGAAATTGTGATTGTGAACCCAGTGCTCCAACTGTGACAATAAACTGAGCTCTAGAAAAGGTAGACATGTTAATCGTCTAATAAAGTTGAACTATGAACAGAACAAGTGATCGGGTAACAACATTACTTTAAAAGTCTTTATAAAAGTGCTTTGAAAACAATTTTACCAAATTGTGAACGGTTACTCATCAAAATTTTAAACTCTGCTAAATAATCAATACTTCTGTGGCGACATCTAGTTAAAAGACTGTATACTAACATCACCCAGAACATCGGTCGATAAAACAGTACTTCTCTAGCCAAGCCGTCAAGTATTTCACCCATACCTGGTGAGAACCAAATGGCCGAAGTCAAAGTGTAAGTGACTGACATTACTGCCACTGCGAGTTCGATTCCGCCACAGGCAAGTCTGCCACTTTTTGTGACGAATCTAAATTTGTTTTCATCATTTATAATGGATGACTACGAGAACATTACCCAAAGAAGACAAAATACTCAGAATAAAAATATGACATCTAGCGATAATGAACTTGATATGGATGTGTCATACCAAAGTCTACCTAACGTAGTAGGAAATAGTAACGATCTTGCAATAATGAAGGAGGAGATCGAAACACTAAAATTACAGTTACAAACTGCCAACTCAGAAATTGACAACTTAAACTTTGAAAATCACACACTCAAAAATAATTTATTGAACTGTGATAAAAAGATAAAAGTACTAAAATCAATAGGAATCCAAGAATACTCAAACAAAGAAAACAACCTACCCCGGCAGTTCTACTCACCCCAATATCAGCGGAGAGTCCGAACACTATTAATGAAAACTGGTTTACCTAGGACTTCTTCAAGAGAATATACAATACAGGCATTAAACTTGATAAGCCCTAAAGCAGATGTATTGAACAATCCAGTGGCTGGCAAAAATACGTTCCAGGGCGTTGATGACCGTCAAACAACAACACTTATAGCTGAAAACCTGCAGGATAATATCTTAAATAAAAGCTTTCTAGATGCTTCCATTGGACAAAGTTATGAAAATGATGAAAGTGTTAACATATTGCACACACCTATTGAAGAACTGAATTACGACGCTCCAGGCACTAGAAACACTTTTTCACACGATTGCAAAGTAAACAAAACCAAAAATCGTGTAATAATATTGTGTAATGAACAGGGGAATGGTCTACGTCAATCACTCACCGAGCTACTGGGATCAGATTACTCAGTATTCTCGTTTATAAAATCTGGTGCTTCATTGAGAAACCTCATCAAATCCTCAAAGAATGAAATAGCTAAATTCAATATGAATGACTATGTTATTGTTGTTGGAGGCCGCTATGAACGCAACCCATATGATACGGAGATGTACTTACATACATGGCTGTCATCTGTTAAGAACACAAATATAATTATAAGCGAGGTCCCGTCAAATAGATATCTCAATGAAGCAAAACTCAATTACATGCTAAGGTTTATTTGTGGAAAGTATGACAATGTAATTTTTATGGATATGGACTACTCTAGATATCGGCCTCGTAAAACAAATTTTATGATTAATTTATCAAGGTCTTTACTTAGGGAAATCTTGCAATTGGACTATAAACTCAAATCAAAACAATATCAAAACTTATTAATTTTAAAAAGTAAAAGAATATATGTAGATAAATCTGTACAAACTGAAATAACATACAATCATCAAAATAAAATAGAGACCGATAATGTCCAAATATGTAATAAAAAGTCATCTAGTATTAATAATCAGCAGCTCGAAAATAATACTGTTTGTAGTGATTTTTTTCGTGAATAAACATTTATACGTTCTACACCAAAATATAGCGGGTCTGCTGAACAAAGCAGACACCCTCTCTATATGTATAAATGAACTGTCAGAAAAAGACCAGTCTGTTGCTGTAATATGCATAACAGAGCATTTTATGTTGTCTGGCCATGAAGACCGCCTTGTGGTACCGAATTATAGATTGGCTGCATGTTTCAGTAGACAAAATAGCAAAAGAGGTGGAGCTTGTATTCTGGTCCGATCTGATCATTTGTGGAAAGAGTTACTAGAGGTTTCAGAACTTTCAATATCTAATGTTGTAGAATGCTGTGCAATTGAACTGACAAGTTATAGGATAGTTATAGTATGTATTTATAGAGTGCCAAAAACAGGGAATTTAAATGTATTTTTTAGTAAATTAGAGCAACTTTTAAGACTACTGACAAGAAGAAATTGTAGGAATGTTATCATAGCAGGCGATATAAATATTGACGTTTTGAAAAATAATAATATGACTTCCGAATTAAAATATCTCTTAACCAGTTTTAACATGACATTAGCAATAGAAAAACCAACCAGGATGCAAAGCCGGACCTGCATTGATAATTTTGCTCACAATTTCGAGAAAAAATGCAGGACGGAGGTGATAGAATTTGGCTTATCGGATCACACTGCGCAACTTCTGAAATGTCCCGTACGTTTGAACTGTGTTCTGAAATATTGGTATACATCACAACGGGATTATTGCCCAGAAAATATTACTAGATTTAGAACCTGCCTGGAAAAACTAACATTCTCTGAAATTTATGATAATGATGATCCAAATAATTCATTCAACTTATTTTTTGAACAATTTAAATTATTTTATGACCTGTGCTTCCCCCGTAGACGTATTAAAATACCAACAACCCAAAAACCAAAATGGATATCGCGAGGACTTAAACTATGTAGCTTAAAAAAAAGGCAATTATTGTGGACGTCTAGACATAAACCTTCTCCTATAAATAAAGCAAAATATTCAAATTATACAAAGATATTTAAAAAAATTATTAACCTGACTAAACGATCTCAAAATAATCACAATATTAAAACTTCTGACAATAAAAGCAAAATGACATGGAAAATAATAAAGAACTCTAAATTAAATCTACCTAATGACTCAATTATTACTGTAAAAATGGACAATAAAACGATTGACAAACCACAATTGATTGCTGAAAAGTTCAACGATTATTTCATAGAAAAAATTGTGCCAATTCCCGGAACAGGTAAAAGATCGACTGCGTATATCACAAATAAACAAAAATCAATGTTCATGCCTCCATGTCAACCGATACAAATATTTAACATTATAAAATGTATCAAAAGCACCAATAGTGTAGGGTATGACGAAATTTCTACAAAAATTATAAAACATGTTGCCGACTTAATCGCACAACATTTGAGTCATATTCTTAACTTATGTATTAGCCACGGTGTTTTTCCGGACCGTCTTAAGGTCTCCATTGTTAAACCTATATATAAAAAAGGTAATAAGCAACTAATGCAGAATTATAGACCTATTGTGCTTTTGCCAATTTTTTCCAAAATATTTGAGAAGTATATTTATAATGAACTTTACAGTTACTTAGAAAAACAAAAGATTCTCTGTAACGAACAAAAAGGTTTCCGAAAGAACATGACTATAAACATGGCAATTTATGACTTTTTAAATAAAATTATGACTAATATTGATAATAAGACACCTGTTTGTTCTGTGTACTGTGATATGACGCAAGCTTTTGATTATGTTGACCATGCAATCTTATTAAACAAACTTGACTCCTATGGTATAAGAGGTAACGTTCTTAGCTTATTAAGCACGTACCTATCAAAAAGAAAACAGTCTACCGCAATCACAAACTTAAACTTAAAGACTAAAGAACAAGTAACATACCTGTCTAAAGAACGCACTGTATACTTTGGTGTACCACAGGGCAGTGTATTGGGTCCGCCATTATTTCTAATTTATATTAACGACCTCCCCAAAGCTATAGACTTCCCAATGACACTCTTTGCTGACGATAGCACGATTACAATAGCATGTGATAAACCTAATTTATATGAAGCTGATGTTAATAATGCGATAACTTCAATAATCTCTTGGCTGGATAATAATAATCTAAAAATTAACCTTGACAAAACCCAAATAATGCACTTTGGTCATAAAAAACCTAGTTCAAAGATGGAGGTTCAATACCAGAATATCAAAATTCAAGATGTCGATAGTGCAAAATTTCTAGGTCTGGTAATTGACAGGCAGCTCAATTGGAAGGATCATATTGAAGCGCTTTGTAAGAAAATTAGTAGCTCATCCTATGCCTTGTACAAACTTGCCCCCACAGCTAACATTGATACACTACTTACAGCGTACCATGGTATTGTAGCATCTGTGCTAAGATATGGTATTATATTTTGGGGTAACTCCACAAATAGAGAAATCGCTTTTAAAGCGCAAAAACGATCCATCAGAGCCATGTTCAGGCTACAAGTAACGGACAGTTGTGAACCATTTTTTAAAGAATACAAAATTTTAACACTTCCGTCTATGTACATTTATGAAACTGCCTTATTTGTTAAGCTGAATTCACACCTGTTTCCCAACCTATCAGATACAGTTAAACGTAACAGGCGAAATGATATGTTGCGTGGACGTAGAGCAAAAACAGCTTTAATGTGGAAAAGCATATTTTGTTTAGCCCCGCAAGTTTTTAACAAAATCCCAAAGCAAATTAAACAGTTAAATTTAAATGGGTTTAAAAAGGAGCTTAAAGAGTTACTATGTAAAAAGTGTTATTATAATTTGAACGACTTTTTGAATGATACTTTGACATCTTAATCTAATTATGATCTCTCTTTTATAACAAATAGCTTGACATTACATTTTGAAATTGACATTTATTAATTATTGTTCATTTTTTTGATATATTTATTGACACTGAAATGCCTCTTATTGTAACATTAATAATCTTATGTAATTGTACCAATTCTAACCTAATTATTTCTATTTTTGCGTTGTAATAATTCATTATGTATACCTGATATTTGCACGCCCCATGTGGCAGAATGTGATGAGACCTTTATGTTATTTGAGACCTTGTATTGTACCATGTTCGGACAAATAAATGAATTTGAATTTGAATTTGAATTTGAATTGAGAGGCTGAATGAAAGGCGACGAACAAAAGATATTTACAAGGCAGATGTGAGTGGAAACCCCGGAAGTGGACGCCCTAGGAGGACATAAGTAAAAAGAGACCTTATTTGTGATGTTCTTTAGAAAGATCAGGTGGGTAGTACTCGCAACCAGCGTGCTTGGGCATTAATAATAATATACGTCACGACATTCACGTTGACACGATCTCCCTGTTGATCCACGTTTGAGGACTGACTCCCAAAATACAAACTGGCTTAGTTTGTGTATCAGTTTCAGTAATAATAAATAATACTGTATCTATATATCAAATTCTTATGAATGCTCTCATTATTTTGTGACAGTAAACTTTTTACTTTTTACTTTGTATGGACGAAGCAAGAGGAGTATGTAAGGACCGTAGCAGCTGGCGTTCTTTAGTTTCTGCCTACTCCCATAGAAAGGCGTGAGTTTATGTATGTATGTGTAATCACTTTAATTCTTTCTCTAATGTCTTTTACATAATCAAAATATTACTTAAAATCTTTCATCATTTAGCACATGAATGAAACTTTTTGTATTTCGATATTTACAATTTACTTACAAACAAAAGTCAGGTTTTTACAAAAGTGCCTATTATTTGATTAAATACTACATCAAAGGCAGTATAATTATCACCTAATAACAACGCCGCTCAATGGGGAATTAACATTTTGAGTGTCTGTTTACCGCTTTTTAAAGCGTTAATCTGCGCTGAATAGCAAATGTCACGTTTGTCAGTCTATTTGTGTGTACAAAATGGCCAGTGACAAAACAGCGAAGTAAGTACACTTAATTATACCCTTTGGCCCTGTGTTAAATCCACTCAGCTATCATGCAGCACGCGTAGCATGACCATAATAGAAACGGATTTTGTCGACGGTAGAATAGACAAAATGACAGATAAACAATCACAATCTATCATTTTGTCTATTCTTCCGTCGACAAAACCCGTTTTTATGGTTGTCATTCTATGCGTGCTGATCTTAATATATAAATATATTTGTATAGACCATAATGATAAATTAAAATAAAACGTACGTGGTAATTATAATTTGCTACTATATATTTTTGCCATAACAGATAATAATGCAACTCGCAACCTGCAGACTGAGCTCGTCCACACTGACAAGATAACGATTCATTATTAATGCGTATATTTTGTCGGAAGACACTACGTCAAGAGCATAACTCAAATTTTCCCAACAAACAACTTGAACGTCGACAAGAATATGGTTTCCCACAAATCCTTCCTGAAAGTGAAGCCACAAAAACTTCACGAAATAAACAGAGCCTTAAACCACCTGCTAAGAAGTTGTTAAGTAAAGCTAATTAATTTCGAATAGGCAATCGCAAGGAAAACTTTTTTTATTTTCTATTAAGTAATCTTCCAGGCAGTTCCAGGTCGACGCGCCCTGTAATTGCCTCATTTCCCACAAATGGCTGCCCCGAACCATTGAGTGTAGGACTATGACGTCACACTATCTTTTTTTTCTATTGTAGTTACTAACGCAATGATTGTCACCTATTCAGCCAATTTCTTTTAGATGCTCCTGATTTATCGATCAAGTTAAGTATCAAGATACTCTCTGATCAATTTCAGATACAACTTTTGATTTGATATTAAACGGAATGCTGTTCGGTATATTTTTAATACTTGACCTTTTTATAATCCATTTTTAATCATTTATAAAAGCTCGTTCTGATTTAATACAGCAAATTCTTATTTTATTTCATTAATCAATAGCTCTAAGCGAAATAAATCACTTCCAGTAATTTATTACTGGTCCACGCCTCAAGTAAAATAGATCGTAATTTCTAGCGGTATTAACTAAACCCAAGTGATAAATTTTACCACACTTAGATGAGTTTCATGGCTCTAACATGCGTGCAATTTATAAGATTTGCCACCAAATAGGTGAAGTAATAATCTTATACGGCTCAAATTATGGCTCTATGAGAACATGGCTGATTTATGATAAGCCATTTATATGACGGCCTTACGTCTGAACCTAAAATATTTATTGTCATGTTGGAAGCACCTATAAAAGTGCCATTTATTATTTATCTTGTACAATCTAGTTATACAGACCAGAGCGCAAAAAATGCGAGTGAGACCGGGCCGGAATGCTTTTTGTGATGTTCAGATGTGATATGATTTATGTGTTCGGGTCTTGTTGTTTATCGTGTTTTGGGTTAAACAAACCCGTGTTCGCATTACTTTGGTTTTATTCATGTGAAATTATGGGTGTACTCTGTATAACATGTCTAGTGGCCGTGTTCTATGTGCAAAAGTAACTTTTCATGCCCAACCACCAGTCCACGTTCGATTCGAATTCTCATTTAAAACTTGCAATACCTCAAAAGAGCCACCTGTAATAAATTCCATAGATATATTTAGTACCAATACAAGCGTAATTTAAGTGAGTACGCGATATGCATACAGTAATACAATTCTACAAGTCACACGAACAGATGTCATTCATAAAAAGACATTCAAATTCAACGACGAGCTGCCGTGACACCGGATGTTCCGTTTTTTATACCTCCTTGCGAATTATTTAATACTTCTCTCATAGATTATTGCGTTTTATATTCAGCAAATATCGATTGTGTTGAGTTTGATTGTGATGTTAAGATACGTGCCCATTTTCATACCAATATAATGTGTTTAATACCTTGAAATCAATCGTTTAGCTCTATTAATGGTTCATCGTAGTCATAAATGACGAATACGCCATTCTGTCTGTCATTGGTCCTTTCGTGTTTCTAAGGGTTGATTTTTCAATAGTCAAATTATCTTTGAATTGAAGAATAAATATGACAGTTTGACATTGTTCCATACAAAAGGTGAAACTGACTTCTGACTATTGAAAAATCATTACTTAAGTTGAACACAAGCACAATATACTAATAAGACAATTATACCGCAATCGCTCATCTAGAAAGATTATAATAATTATGTTCCATGTTCAGCTTAGCTATTATAAATTAAATACACGATTATTATAATAACTGTATTCTATTGTATCTTTGCGTCTAAAATGAACAATGAAACAAACCATAATACGAGTAATTTTAAGCTAAGTGCTACAAAATATCATACATACTGTACAATTGCATATGATTCATGACGAACAAAGGGGATCTTGTGTTACAATTATTGTAAAATATTTATCGATTATCTATACAATGCGTTAGTCATTCGCTGTAAATGATAATTAATCTAATAGATTAAGACGCAGATATATGCCAGTGACCTTGAGTGGTAAGCTTGCATGTTCTGTACTGAGCTCACGCAACGCGTCGTACGTCCAGCCAGTAATAGGACTCGCCCATCAAGGAGCGCTGTCCCAAATTAGACGCATTTTTAATTTATTATACATAAAACGAAAGATATTTTTATCAAACACGTATATTGCAAGATCAATAGTTAAATTATCTTTAAAATGGTGAAGGTTTCAGAAAAATACGCTTGATAGATTTTGCGTTATTCTCAGTTTTTTATCCGCGTTAGACATAACTTTAAAATTTATTTCACTATGTAATTATAAATATAATCTAAAATATTACTATATTAAGTTATTAAAAAAAAATGCTCTAAATCAACATATATTTTTTCCAAACCACTACTCGTTTAGACGTGATCTTCAGTATAAAATCATTAAAAGTCAGTTATCGTCGCCTTAAGTGAAGTTCAATGAAGAGCCTGCCGTAAATAGCGGTGACGGCCACACTTATGAATTAATAATAATTAACGTTTAATTAATGACTGTCCAGGCCCAATTATATAACACTTCAAACGGTCACTATTTCAACTGGATCACAGCACGAATCCATATTCGTGCTGCGATCCAGTTGAAATAGTGACCGTTTGAAGTTTTAACTAGATCAGGTACTTCATACTGAATTGTCTAATTTACCTAGCAATTTTCTTGTCTAAAGTCGGCTTGTTACTTGATTTTCATTTAGGTATTACATGTTTTTTTTTTAATAAGCGGGCTAGGCATACTGAGCCATTAACAGCAATTAGCAATTTCCGGCGTCATGTTTTCAACACAAACACAACTGCCTAGCTTGTTCCCAAATATGTTGGGGTCGGCTTCCAGTCTAACCGGATGCCGCTGAATACCAGTATTTAACATGGAGCGACTGCTTATCTGACCTCCACAACCCAGTAACTGGGTAATACGATACACCTTGGTAAGTCTGGTTGTCAGACTTCCGGGCTTCTGACTACCCGTAACGACTGTCAAAGATCGAAGAATGACAGCCGGGACCAACAGCTGAACGGGCTTTCCGAAGCACGAACACCAAGCCAAATAAAGTATATAAATCGGACTAGAGCGAAATGGAGGCATCATGCCTTAATAAGCACATCTCTACCTACGAAATTATGCCGCACCTTATTAAGGCATTAATTATGCATTCACACCCATTACCTTATCGTATTGTTTGCATAACTTTGCAATTTATTTATCAATTCTATTTTAATGCGAATTTAATATTTTCCTACAAAACTGTAATCGCTTAAGAACTCTTTTACATAATAAAATCAAGCGACTTCCAAAAAATACTCTACAAAGTATAAAATAACTTTAATTTCGGAAATCGGTGCCTTTGGTTTAGCATTTTCGTTTTTTGCCACCGGCTTCTGATATTTAAGTAACTTTTCTTGTAAAAATGATGTTACTCCTTTTTAAGTCAATTAAACGGCTAAAAAATTAAAATAAAACAAAACTACAGTTAATCTAAAGGCTTGTGCAGACCAGCGCGACTTGTCGCGCGACGCGACACCGGTTACTGTTATACTGTGAAGTTTTCTTAGAAATTTTATTGTTCGTGTCGCGTCGCGCGACAAGTCGCACTGGTCTGCACGAGCCTTAATGCTGTTTCAATTCGCAATCAAAATAATTTCTGTCTATCCGTTAATCGCGATCCCAAGCGGTGCTTTAATATCGGTTTGAATTTTCTAGTTTCTTTAGTACTGTAATTATTACATGCTCACCCGCGGCAAGCCAATGTCCGCGATATAGCTACCTATGTACAATCAAACAAGTTATTCGGTATACAGGCAAAAATATTCATATTTCCACTACATTGTCGATATTCATTCTTATTGTATTCGCTCAACTGTTGATTTGCCTTTAGAAATCGATAACAATAAAAATTCTATTGTGTCTCGTTAGTGACAGTTAGACTCATAAGCACCATAGTTTAAGGCACCTGTCCCATCACCCCGGTGATTAACGAGAAGCGATTAGAGCTAGCAACTAAAAGCTAGATGGCGAGCAGCGAGTGCGCGGCGGCGACGAGCGATTACTCGCTGGTATATAAACCGCTGAAGGAAAACACCGCGAGGAAACCTGGACTTATAGTTGATATAAGTCTGAAATCATGGTGGTGAACCTTGGTAATCAATGCTCGTGCCTTCTCAGTATGAGAAGAGGCCTTTGCTCTGCAGTGGGACAATAACAGGCTGCTATTATTATTATTATTTTATATATACCAAGTGCGAGTCTCTCAGCGAGTGTTCTGCCCGCCAAGCGATTGTCGCTGAGCGAGTATACTCTCTTTGATAGCTTTTTTCTCTTTTTTAGCTACACTACCTGTAGCTGCCTGCTTGTTGCTTGTAGTACTCGCTGGCAATGGTGTAAACAGTCAACGATCAACTATTATTATAATTATGTACCTATCTCTTTTACTTGCTTATGTTTATACGTTTCTTGCGAGAAAATCGTTAATAGCAAGTCGCTTCTTCGTCGTCGGTAGGACAGGTGCCTATGACATACAGAATTGACTGCTTAGCACACTCACAACATTGTTCAAAAGTAGTTGCATTTTAGCTGCTAGTAGATATATCAGAGACTACACTGTCACAAACCTTGTTCGACTGTACCGATAAGCAGACAGTTTTTTTTTATTCTTGTCGTTACCACCGGCGGTACAATCCGGTTGCGGTCGTGCAAACTCAATGCGTTAATGAATATTTACTAAATTTAGTTGTCGGTGCCTTTTCATGCCTATCTTGGGAACTGTTGGTAAAAAAATCAGTAATCAGCACATAATGTTAAGAGTTTGTGCTGACTGTTAGAGTTTTTGACTTCTAAGTTTTAATTGATGTCTGTTTTTTGTTGTAGTATCTTTATTCTTGCACTATCACTGTTCATTATGATTTTAAGTTCTTGCGGCATAGATTCGAGTGTGTTCTGCTTAGTTTAGCTTAAATTTCTGTGAGGACTTGTTTGAAACTTTCAACATACATCTCTTCCTCACTATCCTAATCTAACTTAATATTTTTCTAAACTAATATTTTAAAGAGAAAAGATTTGATTTGATTTGTTTGTTTGTAATGAATAAACTCAAAAACTACTGGACCGATTTTCAAAATTCTTTCACCAGTTGAATGCTATATTATCACTGATTAACATAGGCTATAATTTATGAAGATATCACGCGGGCGTAGCCGCTGGCGGAAGCTAGTATATTATTAATGTGAAAGTGAGTTTATTTGTTTATTTGTTACGCTTTCGCGTTAAAACAGCTGAACGGATTTGGACGAAATTTTGCACATGGGTAAACCATGGCCTAGAAAAAGACATAGGATACCTTTTATCCCGATATTCTTACGGGATCGAGACTTATGCGGGTGAAACCGCAGGGCGTAGTATATTTACATAAAAGTGACACATCATCTAGAATCCACTTTATTTACAGTTGAGAGAGTGATTTCGATTTTTTCGATAACTAGTTAAGTTATCGAAAAATCGAAAATCACTCTTCGTTGAACTTGTCCTGCTTCATTTCGTGGAAAATCGAGAAAAGCTGTCTGTACAACTTTATACGAATATAACCCAATATTAATAAAAGCAGAGATATATATACCCATTTTACGTAGGTACTTGCATGTGTTCGCGACAGATGTCACAGTCGTAATAAAACTTTGTCCTGAATCCAGCGGGATTCATGATATTACTCCTAAGTTGCGGAATCTTCGCGTAGCTAACTTTCCTGGAATACATAAGATACCACATGGGAAAATACTACTCATTTTCATCTGTAGCTGCTAAACTGAAACTTCGCTAATTTCATATTTGAAAAAGGTTATAATAGAGATGTTTTAAGTATTATATTTTGACCACTTTATGACATACAAGTACCATCAAGGAAGTTCATATGTAACCTGTTTTAAAACAAAATGTCCACATCTGTTACCGGCCCGGTTCTATAGCCGCCGACAGCTGTAAGCAAGAATATTCCTTATGGTGGTTAGATATGAACTTCTTCGACGGTACCTCTCGTTTAAATATCAAGAATGCCTTTTGGCGCAAAGCAAAAACATTTACAATTTCAAGCATATTTTAAACTGCATGTCGAAAGAGTTCAAACATACCACGTGTTATAAATAGCAGAAAAATGTCAAACGTATTCACGGTGGCGTCGCTTGGTGGTATTATGTAGTACTTTTTGCAATAATTGCGTCGGAACTATGTGCCTATTTGCGTCTGTGTTGTTGTGGTTTATTTGCGTGTCGCGAGTCGTTGAGGCCGTTCACTCGGCGCACGCGCTGGTAACGCCGCACTCCAATATATCTAGACTAGTGATGTGAGTGAGGAGTGGAATGTTACCATGAGTATTGTATCGATATGTGATTACGTATAGGATATTACGGAATTTGATGGAACGAGGATTCAAAGATAGCGCGAGTCAGATCCCAGACGACCCAGGCATATACCTATATGATCGGTAATACAGTCCGGATAATATCACCTTTCCCTACCACTTCCCGGATTATAGGCGTGTGTTTATGTAATGTATGTATACAGGATAATGGAGGATAAAAGACAAGTACGGAACCCTAAAAAAGGCAAAAACAAAACTGATTAAAACTTTCAACTTACCTTAAACATGATGACACTGTCAAAAGTACAAAACACGACATGTTTACAGATATCAGTTTCATGAAGTACAGTAAAATGCATTTTTAGAACACTTGTAGCGTGATTCAAAGCAACAATAAGGTGCTATAATTTTTAACCTACAAATACAGGTAACTCTATCATGACATTTTTACAGATATCGGTTTTATTAGGTACACAAAAATTCGTTTTGAAGAACTCTTGTCGCCTGATTCAAACCAATATAGGTGCTATAATTTTAAACCCATCAATACTAACTCGTATAGGTACTCGTTTACCGGTTATTCACACCTCTATCTATGATCCTCTCCGTGATAATCCAGCGACTGCAGCGCTCTGCTGCAGCGGCGTCTCTCCGCTGACAAATGACATGACTGTATCGAGGCTGCGGTCGTTAGTCTTCATCTCGGCTGGAACGCGCGCTGATTACATCTCACTTTTTGCTAGTTATAGGGATAGCAGTACAGCATTCCTTGTTTGTGTTTACGATCACGAACTCATAATGTTACAGGTCCTAATGTTGTGGAATACTTGGATTTAACTACGAAGTTTATGATTATTCCTATTCTAAAGCTTGTTTTAAGTCGACCCTATTGCTATTACGACGGTAGGTTTAAGTATTAAAATTTGGTTTATCGTTTCGGGGTTTCCAATTATTCTTGACGTTCAGCTGACTCTTGCCGTAACCGAGAAGAAAACTTAACACTTTCGACTTTTCATAGAACTCATACGCCATACCGTCATACATATTGGGAGAGAACCCTCCGGGAGGGTTGCCATCATTACGCGCTCAAGTTAACGGACGGTCAAAGGCATTAGGTTTAAAACCGTGTTATAAAATACTCTAAAACGAAGTAAAATAGTGTTTTCAGGGGGTCTTGTCGGTATACGTATTTTCTAACCTTTTTTTTTTAATATTTGTAACCGTAAACAAAAAAATTACAAAAAATTAAAATAGGTACTTGGAGTTTAAAACCAACGAATATACTAATAAACCTTGTTAAAATATACATCAGATTGCTCGGTTTTTATTGCTGTATTTGCTAACAAAGACCTACAATTATAATGATTCCTCGGCGAGGGCTCCCGGCTTCCCATATGCGACTAGGTGAACCCTCCAGGAGGGCTCTAGGCACTGAACGTGTTACCGTGCTCTCAGTATTCATAGAGTTGGATGCGTAAAGACGAGTTATCTTCAAGACCAATCAATTTGCTTGGTACTCAGACAGTAAGCCATAATGAGCTTTGTCGTCAGCACTTTTAGAATGCTTAAGTTTTTTTACCCATTTAACTAACCATAATCTTCTTTATTCCTAGGTGCGACAAGAATGCGGTCCGCCAGCCACAATGGAAAGTCAAGCCCCTTCTTCCGCGCAGCCCACACCAGGTTCAATTCGCCGGGAAAACCTGAGGGCTCCTCCACCAGATACTGAACTGCTCCAGTTTGCTGCTACCCTCGCCAACACTAAGAAACTGTTCGCTGGTCTCGCTGATCGGCTGTGTGATGTACCGGACTTTGCAGCTGAAGACAACGAACGCTGTTGGAATGGGAACGCTATTGCTGAGTGAGTAGCTAGCTTCGTTTGTTACACGAGTGCCCAAGAACGAGTGTAATGTTTTCAGGATTCATGTACTATGTATGTGAGTTTCTTTGTTCCACCATAACTTTTAAATGCCTGAACAGATTTGGATGTATGGGGTATAGTTCGAATCCTTACATCATCCCGAGTGATATAGGCTATATCAATATGGCGGCACCCCCCCGACAATCCCCACGCCATCTACGCCTCGCCTCGCCGAGAAAGTATAAAACCACCTTTAGTGCTTAAAAATTAAAGCCACCTAGCATGATGATATGATATGAGATGTTTTAAAATAAAACTAGTCACTAAAATGTATAAAACAAAAATAAGTTATTTAGTACTGTCGGGGACCGTTGTGTCGTTTTGTGGAACACATTTTATTTATCTGTTTAGTCAGCGAGTAAATGAGTGACCTTTCGCTTTGTATATACAGATTAATTAATACAACTTGTTTTTACTTTTTAGTTCGTTTTTTGGCAGGGCAGTTGTGTTTTTTAACTTGTTTTACAATTTATTTTCATTTTTCTTCCTTTTGCCTGAGTAGCTTGTCGTGATGACTCGTGACTGGAATAGCAGCCGTACGGGTTGATTGATCTGGTTTAGTTATACTTGCCGCGGTTGGTCCGTGGATGGGTGGCCATCTTTACATACCAAGACACCTCCGTGACTCGGAAAGCACGTGAAACCGTTGGTCTCGGCTGTCATTTACAGATCTTTGGCAGTTGTTACGGGTCGTCAGAAGCCCGAAAGTCTGGCAACCAGTCTTACCAAGGGGTATCGTGTTATCCAGTAGTGGTTTTGGAAGTCAGATAGGCAGTCGCTCCTTATGAACTACTAGTATTCAGCTAGGCAGAAAAGATTTGTCAGCCAGTACCTTCTTAAAGGTGTCGTGGCCGGGGAAGGTTTTTTCAAGGACAGTGCCGGATAGCACTGCCCATTGAAAAAGCCTTCAACTAAAACTAGCAAAAATGTCTATGGTATTCATAGTAAAGGAGAATTCCTTTACTATGAATACCATAGACATTTTTGTCTAGTCCACCATTAAATTGTTTCTCTTCAACTTAATTACCCTTTAGTGTTTGAATGGCGCTCTAAAATTATATTAATATTTAATTAAACGTGGCATTCATAAGTATGCTAATCTCATTTCAATTTGACTGACAAATTGCACACAGAGTTCAAAGCGAGTCTGTCACATTCACATTTAATTACGTTCCAGTTCATTATTTTGATGTTATAGTTTTTTTGTTATCTAGTTACACGAAGCCTCTCGTGTCGTCTGCTTCGCTGAGTGACCAGAAGTACAATCCAGAGATCACCGGCAGTGCACCACAGGATTCCAGAGTAGCAACCTTAGCAGACAGACTGCAGCAGGCCAGACAGGTAAAACCCATTTATTTAAATATTTTATTGGTATTTTACCAAGAATAGGGTTGATGACAATTTTTTTAAGCCGTCTTGGAGTTTAAAAAAAAATATTGGACACGTATCTTTTCTTTTGTTACGTAATCTAAAGATTACGGCGACACATTGAGTTAAAATGTGCCATGACGTCACGAGTATGTAGATTTTATGCTTACTTGTGACGTAGCGACCCCCACTCCTCAACTTAAAATGCGTTTTATCTAAGTATTTTGTTATTAATATTATAAAGCAAAAAATACGTGTCTAATATTTTTTATTATCTGACTGATGGACTAATTAGAATTTATTTTTTTACCCAGGCATCATTCCTATTGGCCCCGAGAAACAAAAAAGACAATATCAGCGGTATTAGATTCAGTACAGATCTGTTTAACACGTAATTCAATAAGAAAACCATTACTTTAACAAGGCATTTAAAAGTCAAGTGCTTCAATCAAGCAACGATTTATTTGACTGTACAGAAAATATGTAGTTTGTCTTAGAACAAAGATAGAGCTATCCTACTAATATTATTAACGCCAATGTTTGTGAGGATGGATGGCTGTTTGTTACTGTTTCACGCAAAAACTACTGAACGGATTTGGATGAAATTTAGCACACAGATAGTTTATAACCTGGATTAACACACTAAATGGTGTGTTTTGAGGAATACTTTTGGTGCGCTTCATTTGGTGCGTTTCAAAGTTGGTGCGCTTCGAGGAATACCCCCTGGCACATCATATCTTATTATTATTGTAGGAAGCGTATCTAATGTTCGTTATGCGACATTTCTTCCGGAGGTATTCCTCATTGCGAGGATCGTGATCCCATTCACAGCTGTCTTGGCATGCACTCTTTGGCGCCGCTTTGTTTTTAAATATATTTTGTACAAGCACCGCCCCACGGTTTCTCCCGCATAAGTCTCGATCCCGAGGGAACATCGGGATAAAAAGTATCCTATGTCCTATCCACGTCATGTGCCAAATTTCATCCAAATCCGTTTAGCCGTTAAAGCGTGAAATTGTAACAAACAAACAAACAAACAAACTCACGTTCGCATTTATAATATTAGTTAGGATTATCATGTCATGCTTTTTATCATTTCTTATTCTCATTATAAATTAAATATTTGTTTCGTATTTATACATATTAGATTCGCGGATGTTACATGCAAATGCCATGTCAGATCCAAAGCCTCTACAGTACTGCGAAGTCTTCTCTATAAATTATCATGTTCTTTCTATGATAAAACGTCGACAGAAAATTTATAATTCGTTGTACAATGCCCGAAGTGGTTCCAAACTACTAAAAGCGACAAGCTTTGTAGATAAAAAACAGGTTCCAGCTCAACAGGAAGGAAATGCACAGTTAAAAGATGTCGTTAAATCGTTAACTTGTGTAATGGAAGAAGGGGAACACTCGGGGATAAGTGTTTGTGGGTAATTGACATCGGTCTCTTTTTTAATTAACTGGTACTTAGGACAATTTATAGAAGGGTTCTAACACTAGAAAAAAAATGAGCGAGCCTTACAGAAGTCGCATATGATGTGTAATGCAACATTCAGCCCCTGCCACTGCTCCTCGCGCTGCCAGCAATAATTCCCTAAATACTGCCGTACAGTTCGCGTCAAATAACTTTGCCGCTCTAAAGTTAGGTTGCTCAGGCGCGCTGGCATGCGCGCGACTGTTTTATAAGGAACATTGACTACTGCGCAGTCATTTTTGTAGCCTACTTCAGAGCGGTAAAGTTATTTCACGCGAACTGTACATTCTCGTCCTTCCCACTTCCCTGCCTAGTTCCCTGCGCACTGCCGTGGTAGTGAGCTGAGTGTAAATGGGGTATAATATCTGACATCTAACCTTGGTTATAAGCAACATTAAAGGGGCGGGGCCTCGTCAAGGTCGATTCTGACAACCAACTCTAGCATCGCCCGCGCTCAATGGTTAAATCAAATAGCACGCGCTTCCCCGGCTTCCTGTGACAGACTTCCGTCCCTTTTCACAAAATCACTGCCACAAATATGATTATTTAGATTCAGATTGCAGGAAAGTGGGAGGAAAGATGTTACACATCAAAAATTCTAAGTATCGCTTCGCAGTGCGTTGATCAAGCAAAAACCATAATTGAAATTTTCTACAACATAAAACCTCAGTTATGGGCTATAACTGAAGATTTATGTTTCATTATTATAAAGTCCAGGAACTCATTCTAACAGGCGAGAATTTCGCGTTACAATCAGATACATGATCCCGTTCTAACTAGCTTGGATTCTGTCAATCAATCAACACAACAGTCCCTCAAGTCACTTGACTTTAGACTTTATAATGTCCTGATAAGACTTTTAATGACTTATAAAGTTGCAACCACAGATTCACCTAAATCCTTTTGCCATCGATCGTACGAAGTTACGAAGTCCATGCATGTAATGTCAATTAAAACAAACTTAAAGACTCATTCTTAGGAAAATCATTGTGGCCATGTCCTAGTCGTTGCACCCTCTGCTTTTCAAACACTTTTCGGCAAATAATGAATTTGCTATGTCCCTGTGGCGGCATCTACAACGCCACATGCGAACTACGCACTAAAGACCTGACGTCACACAAATCCGCTCGATCGATATATATATACAACATCCCAACATCAATCACCGGCAGTTTCCCACCAGACACAACACCCGTCTGGTCGGAGGATCCTCCCTTTCCTATAAAGGATGACTGAACTTTACACCCTGTTCCTCATACCTCTATATCCACCCTGTTCCTCATACCTCTATATCGCTATCCCCTAGGGACATAGCGGATTCATTATTTGCCGATCCCCTCAACTCTTATTCTAAACATATCCACTATATACTTACTTTCTCTTCACAGTTGCTCGTCTCATACTCTCGCAGCAAGGAGCTTTCCGCAGAAGCGTTCATGCAGGGCGATGAGGCCGGTGAAGAAGGTTCAGGATCTGGTCGAAGCTACCCTGACGACTACGACACTGAAGGGTCGGGAGACGACGGCTCTGGGGACCATGATGGACGTAAGTATTTGATGGTTATAAGACTGTGACAGCTCTTTCAAAAGACTGTGCTGTTTTGTCTTCCAGAAAACTCTGGACTTGTTGTGATCTGATTTCTGGAAGGAATCTAATACAATAGAAGACTGTTCAAAACTTCTGAGTTGAAAAAAATGTGTGATTAATCTACGAGTATGACGCCTGGAACTATCCAGTAATCCAGAACTGTCTAATTATTCTTATAACTATAGGTTTGTCTTTCAAATCGTTTCTTAAATCCATTGTATTGTCACAACAGAAACCAGAACGTACCCCAACGAGACTCCCCCCGACTCCTCAACGCCGAAGGTGTTCAACGCAGCGTCAACCAAGTCCACCACATCAGTCCTGGTACTGCTCACGGCCGCACTCCTCGCACGCCTCACCTAAGCCACGCGCACTTACGTAAGAATAATCATATCATTTGTATGACGTCATGTGTGAACGTGTGTTTGACTGCCACTTGCGCACGGAGCTCAGTGTGTCGTGCTATCCCGCTCACACGTACGAGTGGCCCTATACGTGACAGGGACGGGTGATGCTTCGTCGTAACGAACATAGTGTAGTGACGTAATAAAAGACAAGTGAGTGATGCGTAATGCGACCGGTCGTTGTAGCTAGTCCTGAACTACGATAGTATCCGATGCCAGATTTCCGCGTATTTACAAAGATGATTGAATAAGATTTTATAATGAAATCTCTAACGATGCACGCGACAATCCGATGCATTTAAGACATTTTAACGTTTGTAAATGTACAGTACATATCCCAGTTAATGTACAGTGCATATCGATGTTGTCTTCATTTTGTAAATATTTATTTTGAAGATTCTTCTTTAGAATTAGGTGGAAATATACATTGTAATGGAAGCTTTACTATACTTCTGCATTTAAAAACTTCGAGGTGATTGTGAAATTTATTGTCATAATAATAATAATAAATTATTTGAGAAATCTTTAATCATTGTTGAACACTAGCTGATTGGCAATAATTTTATTAAGAAAAATGTATAACGATTAGAAGCGAGTGATAACTCTTAAATAAATAAGGATTCTGTGTAAAGATTGTGTAAATACCTGAAATCCTACTGGTCTAGGTGCTTAGCTAGTAAATATATTTCGTTGCCATATTAATATTACGGATATTATTATTTATAATATTAATTAAGTCATAATTTAAACTAATATTAATATTATGTTATGTGATACTGATTAGTTCTTAAGTTGATGCACTTGTTGCATTGTATTGTGTTTTAATAAATTGGTTTATTCATTCATTACATAACAAGTAAGGTTTTAAAATCAAACATCTAAATATTATAAATATTGTATTATTTATCTAAATGCAAAAACAAACTTCCACCTTAACAAATTAAACTAAAAGATATTATTATAAATAGCTGTATGTTCGTTGTGTATAATTTATTTACTGCAGGCCTAAAAACCAATTTTTATTCTGATATATAAATATTAAGTTTCAATATCAATAAACCAGTAATGTAGGAAGAAACAAAATGACAAGAAAAAAAATATAAAATAAAAATATAAGTTATATGTTAGCAATAAAATACGTTTGTAAATTGCGTTAAAGATTAGTGAATATATATTAAAGTGTTGCGGTCATGTAATGGCTGCATTTTGTATCTATCGTAGATATGGGTTGTTGATGTGAGGACCAGCCGTTCGATTCTGTAAAAATATCACCGTGAAACTTAGGTGAAGTGAGCGTGAAGTGAGCTGTCAATAGTGTTAATCCCTAGCATCCTGCAGGTCGATTCTGTGGCAGTGACAGCTCACTTCACGCTCACTTCACCTAAGCTTCACGTTAATATTTTTACAGAATCGACCGACTGGACGGAATGTTGGATCATGTCGCTACTACAGATTTACATAAAGTATATAGGGGTATTTTTGAATGACTATCCAAAACTTATCTTGAGTCTTTTAATCAGTACCAAAAATTAATATATTGAATTAATAATTATATTAAATAATATATTTTTATAAATTTCAAATATTATGATGCTTGTATTAGAAATTAATAAAAATATCTTGGATTTCAATGGTTCTTAAATAATTTTTGCCGAAACAATCTGGTACGCAGACAAAAAATACAAGTTTACGCTCTTCAAAAAAAATAACCCTGTATATCAAAGTTTTAACAGGCTTCGCCAAGATCTTTTCATGTTTGATCCGAGCCTCTTAGCTTTGGCCGAGAAGCTCGAGTGTGTTGATCAGTCTCAAGTGTCGGTTTAGGAAGTTGCTCTCTTTGGAACAAGGAAAGAACTTCTCAACCTTGACCGACATTATGTACTAGACGAAAATTAAAAAGCCGCGCTTAGTAAGCCACTTTATTAAATATATTTTATTATTTGCAATAATACCTATAGTAATAGAGAATAAATTAAATACACATATCATTTTAATTTCAAGTTTGTTTGCACTCGTAAACTATCCGATAATTGTGATAGACAGCCTATAATTCTCGTTGTTTTATTATTAACTTTTTAACTATCAAAGAGCTCGCTGTAAAAATATATTGTTCATATAATGTAAGGGCACACACTTGCGTATTTCGTTGTACGATATTTTATCATCCACGTAGATATTTTATGATTATGATATACCAAGGGATTTTGTTTTACGAGATCGTCCATGAGATAGTACATCGTATTCCATACTTCAGCTGCGTATCGAGGTCACTAATTAATTGCGAGTAAGGAAGTGAGCAAACAGTCCATATTTAAATGCCAATTTATTCATAGACCAAGTCTTATATTAGAGTAGGATGCAACATCGAGCACTCGTATTCGGCGTGATCCTTTTAGTTAGGAGGATCTATCGCCGACGCTCGTCCGCAAATAGCTATGGCCGAATTAATCATTATTTCACGATGTGTGAATATGTGATCACTGTTTTCCCAAAGTAAGCACATACACAGTATAAATAAATAACAGTATTATGTCTTCAAAGAAAACGGCCAAAACGACGCGCTTCCAAATCTCAGTGTATACCAGTACGCAATAGTCTCGATTGAGCGGCCGTAAAGTAATTATTTCAAGGTCACTGCCGAGACATAATACTGTTACTTTATTATACTGTGGCATATACAAGGAATTGCGCGAGATATATGGAATGTCAGTGGCAAGTGTGCGCACTCTCGAATTACATATTATGTGACGCTTGAAACAAACAGTAGCGACATGAAATCCAAAACTCAATGTAAATATTGTTGGAGAGTATATAGAGTGGAACCGAGACAATTGCTGTTATATCTGAGTATATAATATGGAAATAAATTCTGTACTATACGCGTTCTGGTTTTATTGACAACCCTAAAAGTTTTATACAATTTATATATTCCTTCCGAGTTACGACCTCGCTCCTATTCATTTTATGTTCGCAAATTTCGCTATGTCGACGTATATTCAAGTTAACAAGCACGGAGATTTATTTCATGTAAATCATTTAGCCTACGGAGTATACGAGGATTCACCAAACAAAAACCTAAACACAAATGTAAACAGTTAAATTTATAACAAAAACCTAATCAATTTTTTTTTGACGCCTTGTATTTTCTGCCATCGACACGACAACGGGCGAGCCGCATGAAGCTGCAAATGTTTTCGGGAGTAATAGAGCTAGGCAGGTACTATACTGACCGAAATGATCGATTTCCAAAAAACACAAAAATACGCAATGTCCTTGAACATCTTTTATTTTTAGGTCGCTAGTAGGTAACGTCTTCCAAACGGACCGCGAGTCTTATTATTTTTTTATATGGACCCTGAATAAAACTAATTGGTGAACCCTGGAGTACACCTAGGTATGAATTTATTGCCTATAGTTACAAGATCCTGCAATACGGCGATGACAAGGGGGATCGTAAGTACGAGACGCAATTTCCAATGATCTAATATATCTCGCCCTAATTGCGTAACACACGATTAATCACAATCTGTTTCATTTTGACAGTTTCACAACATTCATTGCGTTATTTACGTGTAATTAAAAAGTCATTTATTTAAACTAGGCTGAGAAACAGCACTTTTCTAACGCCAAAATTACCTAAGACAGTCCCCCAAAAACGCCCGCCCTTCACCACTTCCTAGTGCTTTAGCTGGGAAGAAGAAGTGGCGCAACAAATTCCCCAGCAGCACTGCTGTCTGTTCAGTTAGAAAATCTTAATTCTATACAATAGTACAATGGATTAGGAATATCCTTCAAAATCATTCAGATTATGATTGACCGTGATCGTTACTGCTGGTACTTAGAGATATCTACTTTTTCTAAATAGAATTTCTATGACGTCTTCTGTTGGGAAGTCCATGTCCATCAGTAATGAGCATTTATAAACTACTACAGTAATGATACATTTTATTATTGGCATGAATGTCCTTCATTACAATACCGTGCCCCATCACCCATGCTGTGGTCTTCTGTAGTGGTAAATATAGCAGGGCTACCTGCCTAGAGTAGTTAGGCGAGTATGACTGACTGCATGGCCACCATCAGGGATTTTAATTTTGATAACACAAAAAAATTGTCGCTAATTAGTCGAAATTTGTCGCCAAATATCAGAATTTGTCGGTCACTGGTTCAAAAGTTATAGGTGGCCGATCTGGGGAGCATCTCCCCAGCTTGGCCCAATTTAATCTCAAAAGCTAGGGCACCTAGTGAAGATCTGTTCTCTCCCAAATTGTGTCGCTAATTAGTCGCAATTTTTCGCCAAGTCACAGATTTAGTCGGGTCTTAGTTTAGAAGATATACTTGAGGTCAATTTATAAGGTGTAGTCCAAGAGCTAGATCGAAGAGTTTACGAAAATTTTTCGATGTAGCTTTCGGTTTATACTTAAAAAATTTACTCATTATATATATAATCTCCTAAATTTTTTTAATCACCACAGCTCTCAAAACGGTGAAGGGCAACATCGTGAGGAAACCGGCATGTCCTAGAACCAAAAATTCGAAGACATGTGACACTACCAACCTGCACTGGGCCCGCGTGGTGCATTACGGCCCACTCCCTCTCACAGAGAGGAGGCCTGTGTCCGTCCCAGCAGTGGGAATATTATAGGTAGATTATGCATGTTATCCAAATAGTTTCAGCCGAAAAATCAATGGTAAGTCAAAAATCAATCTGCCTAGCCTTTTCCAAACTATGTTGGAGTCGTCTTCCAGTCTAACCGGATGCAGCTGCAGAGTATACGTATCTCCTTTCTACTCTCTTCCACTATTTGGTACCAAATAACAACAAAGTAAAAGAATTCCTGTGCATCACTTTATCCCGTCAGAGTCCAGAGTAAACTGAATAATGAAAAAAGCTTTTAGTGCTAAACTTTTAAACGCTAAAACGTGTTACTGATCTCTTTCATTATTAATGAAACTCCAACTCTTTTGTAAAATACCAACTCATTTTAGGGTTCCGTAGTAAACAAGGAACCCTTATAGTTTCGCCATGTCCGTCTGTCTGTCTGTCTGTCCGCGCCTTGCTCAGAGACGGCTAGTACTAGAAAGCTGTAATTTGGCATATGTATACATATTAATCATGCCGACAAAGTGGTAAAATAAAATCAAGTACCTCCCCTACACGTAAAGTGGGGATGTTTTTTTTTTCCTCATCTACCCCATGTTGTGGGATATCGTTAAAAAGGTCTTTCAAAAATAACGTTTATTGAAACCACTTTTGAATTCAGGGGTCTGTTTGCGAAATATTAAGCTTTTAATTGAATTTTTTTTGTTAGTTTAGTGCCCCCCCCCCCCCTTCTAGCTAAATGGTTGTACTTGGACTTGTGAAAAAATTCACAGCAGTAGTATATATAACGAAATTAAAAGGAAAACTATCAGAGCTAAGTAGGCTGTACAGGTTAACGAGTAATAATCGACCAACTTAAATTTGCGGTTTGAAAAACATGATCTTCCATACATTCCGTATGAGAGAACATGTTTTTCAACTAAAATGTTAAGTTTGTTCTTGGGATAAATTCATCCCAACTACGGAACCCTTCATTGTGCGTGGTCCGACACGCACTTGGCAGGTTTTTTAATTTATTTTGCAGCTAGTGTCCTAAAGCCCGCTTCGTTTAAAAGGTTTGTTTGCACAAGCTTTTAAACCCTAACAAATGACAGTATCTTTTCAAAATTTTTATGTAACTTAGTATCCAACCCAAGTTGTATGTATTCTATAGGCGTATTTCCCTTTCCGTGTTTAATTCGAGACACCAGTTACCTGATGTCATCACTTTTTTCTCAGTACCCATCAAAACCGTGTTCAGTTTGCGCCAATAAAAATGGAATGGACCTTGTTTTGTTTTTGCAAAACAGTGTACAGTTTACGGTTTGCCTACTAAGTTTACGGTTTTTTGACCATTTTTTAATAACTGTTGAATTTCTATTAAACGAAGCTGTGTTAACAGTACCGCAGTTGTAAATCCATTCGGCAACTGAATTTTATCCTGGATTTCCCTTTTTGAGTTTTTCGCAAATATCTCGAAAACTAGACGTCCTGGGCCAAAATAATGAAATTTTCATCTCCCGTTTGTTTGATACTATAAAGTAGTAAAAAATAGTCCCTCCTAACCTAACTAAGATAACCTCCTAGGATGTTTGTCTATTTAATGGATGACTTTAATTTGACATTTTCGATCGGCAGTTCGCTTCGATTTTCCGCTGTGCAGCCAGGCTTCCAGTGCGCTGCTGTTTTAGTAGGTATAAATATGAGTATTTTGTAGAAACATTTCTTTTTTTCCTCCTATGTAGCATCATGTAGCGTATTTTGAAAGAATCACGGATTGATACTGGAAAAGATCGCTTAAAAACTAGTACCTATTCAATTCAGATGTACGAGTACCTATACTGTTTTATAAAACAAACAAGTTAGTCGATTACTAAACATAGTTTTAAACAAACTTAACACGGTCTAAAGTCATCTATTAATCTATAGAAAAATACCCAGCAAAATACACAAACGGAAGATGAAAAATGGAGATATTTGCGAAAAACTTAAAAAGGGGATCTCAAGTTATCCATTTTAGGACTCAACAACGCAACATTTGCACTTGTCTGAATTGATAGAAGACAAAATTCAATCTAGTGGAATAAGCGCTTTAGAGATTAATGCTTTGATTTTTTTGTGTGATTCATTGATTTTCATTATTCAGCTGCCAAATGAACTTACAACGGCGATAATGTTAAACAGCTTCATACATTAACTATAAATACAACAATAATAAGACAAAGGTCATGATCAGTTAAAGGACATCCATTAGTATGAAGTTAAACCGTAAAGTCTGTAGACAAACTGTAAACTGTTTACTGTTTTTTAAAAACAAAACAATGTCGATTTCTAAACAGTGTTTAATTGACGCAAACTGTACACGGTTTTGGTGGACATGTATTGTGCTACAAAAGCGTGGTGATTTCACGCAACCGGTGTCTCGAATTGGACACGAAAAGGGAAATACGCATTCAGGAGCTTTAATCGAACACAAACATGGAAGTAGGTATATTTTATAAGCTGTTCTTATTCCCTGTGGAGCGAATATAGATATTAGCTAGTAATGAGACAATCACAGGAAAAAATCAATAGATAGGTAACTAACGTATTCCGGGCGAATTTCTCCAATGATACTGTACGTGATCAACACATCTAAACCGCGTTTAAGAGCTGTCAGTGTCATCATTATTAGGGAATATTGCCACTGACAGCTCTTGAACGCAGTTTAGATGTGCTGATCGCGTTCAGTTTTTTAAGCATCTAACAAACGAAATCTTATTTCAAAACGACGCATGAAACCAAACAAAACTTCATACATAGGGTGCTATACATTTTGACCTGGTTACACAAACAGAGGTATACATAAGCACACAAAGAGCCATACTTAGTACATTGTAGTGACGATAAAAGGACGTGCAGCAGATATGAAGCGTTGCATAGGACGCATTGGGAGCGCAGCGGCCACGGATGAGGTAGTCAATGGAGTACTCAGACACGTAGGCACTAGGTCCTAGTGGTATTACAAGTACCTACCTACTAAAGCCCTGAAGGGTTGCAGTGAGCCCAAAAAGTATGAATTAGGTGTAATTGTACATTGTGCAACCCATGGATATTTAAATTATATAAATCTTTACACAGCATCAACACAAAATTTCAGGTGACTTTCAGCAAATTCGTGGGATGCATCTGGGCTTAAAATATTTTTGTCCAGTCCATTAGCAGTTATCCGTTGGGATAACTGCTGATGGATCAAATGCATCGAATGTTGATTCGATGCACTACCATGCCATGGCGACCAATCTCAGTAGAGACCAACCAGCCTTCGGCGTAGGAAATATTATAGTGCTCAAGTGCGTGCGCAGACACAGATGCACTCTCTCTTCCCACACACACGGCTCCCGCACACACTAGGCACACACAACATTACACAGTCTGTACTACTTTCAGTCAGTCCCAAGCACGTTTCTACGGATAATTTTCATACGGTTTACCCGCATTTCATTCGCTAACTCCTCCATGGCAACACGGTGTCCCCATTTCGGTATATTTTATTCATAGAGAGCATTGTGTGCAGTCGGCACGGCGTCATAATGACACCAGTAATGTGCGACTGTACCAACGCTTTTAACGTTATGAAACTCTGAACTACCTGCAGTACACGCTTTACAAGTAAGTACTTCAGGATTTGGTGAATAAAACAGTGTACTTATGCAGATTAACCACACAAGTTTACGTACTGAATAAGCATGTATATTCCACAATTATTTCCATTTCAGTTATCCTCACTTAAATTGTATTGATCCATGATATAAATAGTTTTGTAACAAGTAACGTCTGACCTCTGCAACCTCCAGGGAATCCTAGTTTTTACCCAAAAGAAATAGTTTCGACATTTTCTTTATCAGTTCCTGTAAACCCAAGGGAAGCGCGTGGTTAAATCAATTTCTTCGAGACTAGAAAAATAACCAGGCTTAGGCGTTGGATTGGAAACCCAAAAGTATACCTATATAGCTTTTCGACAATGGCTAGATATCTAATCCCTAGAGCAGTCTAGTGGTGGGACCGTCGGATTGCCAAGTCACAGTTCTCAAGTTCGAAACCAAGGCACGCACCTCAGAATTTCGGACTCATGTGCGTATTGTATAATGATCACTTGCTTGAAAAACGGTGAAGGAAAACATCATGATGAAACCGGCATGCCTAAGAGATATTTCTCGATGGCATGTGAAGCCAAGTCAGAGGCCCATGGGCGGCTTTAAAACTCTGACACCAGGATAGTCACTAATCACACGAAAAGAAGAAGAAGAAGATCTAATCCCTCTCGTTTATATGAGGTTCAATGTTATAATCATCAATTCATCAGGATGATATATTATTATTAGCAGCGACGACTGCCTGTCGACTAGCTAAAAGAATTTGTTTTCTAAGACCCTATAAAACCCAATGTATACTAAATAAAACGTTCCGAACGTTACCCGTAACCAAAATTACTTCAAATATAATATAACCTAAGCGAAAGTACCACATAAGTAAGTTCCAATACATTTGGTATCTCTTAGTGTATCGGCTGGGAATCGGGCAATCGAATCGAATAACGGATAGAATAAGTCAAGAGCTGTATCAGACGCCCATTTCACGGATCATTTAGCCCGAGGTCGAGCGACTCCACTCAATTTGTACAATTGCTTACATGAGCTCGGGAACATGGAGTAGGAAAGAATGGAGTGCTAATGTCTACGTAACCAGTGTAGCGGTGTCAGCCGAATTCGATCAAGTCGACACAATCGTAATTTTAACGTGACAAGTAGGTTACCAATTGACTAGTGGTGTGCCACATTATTGCTGCAATTAAGAACTGGTAGACGCGACCACGATTGTCTAATTCAATTATTGACTGTTTTTTGTCCCAATTTTGTTTCTCGTCATAACCGTCATCAGGGGTACCTTTCTACAAAACAAGGGTAGCTCTTCTCAATTACATTTGATTTTCTAAACAGCTTTCCGTGTCCACACTTTTACATCTAGGCAGAATCTATGCTTTATCCAACCTGATCTGTCCCAATCAGAATATCAGTTTTTTTTTTTTTATATATACACGTTACAGGAGCCAAAGGACACTACTTATGTCGCCGCATACGTACCTAGCTGAATTCTAGGCCGAGTTTATTTAGATTGCCATCGACACGCTAGTAAGAAGAACATGGATAGTTAGCACTTTATTCGTATTACCTCTTGCATGTTTTCTGGTTGTAAGTAGCAGTACTTTGATGCTTTATCGATAATCAATACTCGCTTATTGGCTTTCAATTCGATCGCGGAGTTGCATTAATCATATTGCGTAATCTTTAAAGTAGGAACTTTAAGGTTGTGCCTTACGAATGTAATAGAAGATGTGTTTTCAATAAATGCAATAATGTAGGTTTGTGTTAGTTTTCTTTGAAAATAAAAGGGTTTATTTGTATGTTGCTTAAAGTCCAGCAAGTGACGTTCAAACGTCAAAAATTTATGGATAAACAGTTGTTAATCATTACTCAACTTTAAGCAACGTTTATAAGTAAATCCCTCAATGATAAATATTTAAACAGTTTCCATCTATCTCTTTAGCCCGGAGTGTCCCACTGCTGGGCAAAGGCCTCACTTTCCCTTTTCCACACACGTCTGTCTTCTGCCATTGCGGGTCGGTCCCTTCGGTAGCAGTCGAGTCACAGCCTCGGAAAAAATCGGGAGGTGTCGTGGATACTCGGTTGGAAGGAAGTTCTTTTCGCTGTATATTATGTACTAATACAGAGCCATATAGTATGGTTTCAAGTTTCACGTGTCACTTGAAACTGACTTTCGTTACGTGACGATTTCTGCCAGTTTACTATTACCGCAAGCCGCGTTAAAGAACTTCGTTTCAACAAATATTGAATAACTAACAAGTATTAAAACTGTTATTGAAGAAAGATCAAACTTCCTACTTTTTCAGTATCTTGTAAGGAACGAACGAACCTTTTAGGCTTGTCCACTGTGAAATGACGCGCCCCAGTATCGCATTACCGCACGTGTGCGTATAATGCGGTAGTGGGACGCGTCATTCCAGAGTGGACAAGCCTAAAAGGTTCGTTATAATATAATTTACCAGCTTATAAGGTCTCTAAACTCTTTGTTAACAAAAAAAAAATACAGGCAGACGAAGTAGTGAACAAACACTAGTAAAATAAATTGGAAACAATTACCGTTGAATCAGAATGATTGAATATGGTTGATTAATAGATTCCCGAGTTATTGACTGTTCATGTATGCGAAACGTTCGTTGAAATGTGTTTAGTAGTATTACAGAGTTCCATCATGTTAGGAATGTTGATTTTAATTATGTATACTATTGATGTTGTTATAAGAATTCTACATATTCATACTCGCGGAAAATGTTTATCCAAAATATTCAAGAGGATCAATAAAAATAAAAAATCGAGAGGAAACCTTTTATTTATTTACCTCAAAAATCAATCTGCCTACCCTTTTCCCAACTATGTTGGGGTCAGCTTCTAGTCTGCCCGGATGCAGCTCAGTATCAATATTTTACATGAAGTGACTGCTCATCTGAGTTACACAACCGAGTTACTGGGTAATACGATAACCCCTTGGTGAGACTGGTTGTCAGGCTTTCGGGCTTCTGACGACCCGTAACGACTATCAAAGATCCACGGATGACAGCCGGGACCAATGACTTAACGTGCTTTCAAAGATGGTCACCCATCCACGGACCGATCGCGGCAACCGTAGCTTAACCTGATTGATCGACCCGTCCTGCTGCTACTACTTAGCAACATATTCGTACTCGCGGAAAATGTTTATCCAAAACATTCAAACGTAAAATTTAAGCGTAATATCATTTTAAAAAATCGAGAGAGAATAGCTTTTATTTATTTACTTAGCTATCTTCTTCTTTCTTCATATGCCTCATTTACATTCTAACCCTTCCGAAAGCGATGTAGGGCAGTATGTTAACACACACGTCCCTCGATCCTGCTACGGCAGTTTTTAGGGAATTATGACCGGCAGCGCGAGAAGTAGCGGCAGTGGCAGAATGTAAATGAGGCATAAACACGCACTGCCGCTTGCACTGCCCGTCCTTTGACTTTGTAATCATAACTGTACACTATAGTAGTCAAACTTTATAAACAGGGAGAATCATTTAAGTAGTTTGACCACGGGGAACGATCCAATTTCCTTGTGGTCCAATCAGTTGGACAAAATAGTTTGATTACGGGGAAGGACCGAAAAAATCGCTCATTTGGGGAGCCCTGGGCAGCGCGAGCAGCAGTGACAGCAGCATGAGAAGTATCGTGGTTACATACTCGTCCTGGCCACTTCTATGCCCACTTTCCTGCTTACTGCCGGCGAAGTGAGCTGAATGTAAACGGGGTATTATACTTATAAGATGACCCAACTGACCTGATTGGACCGCATACCTGACCATAACATAGCAAGGAGCTAACTACCTATAACTCAAATCCTAATCATTTCTTAGAACTTGTACTAGAACGGTACCTCCTAACCTGCAGGTCACTGGCTAGCAAATTCTCGCAACAATTAATACTTCAATCTACGGTATCTAGGATCAGTGCTGTGGGTCAACTGGTGTCAATACGAGACTGTGGCTTCCGCGAAATGCAGCAGTGTTACGGGCACAAAGCCCTGCGCCATTGTGCAAGCCGTTTCCATAGACAATGTTATATCTTTGACGGATGTCATAGCTAATCGATGGCAGTCGTAAAACGGTTGCAAGAAGCAATCAATATAAATAAAAGACAATACAGTATCTGAGAATCATAAAAGAAGGATTAAGATCGAGGGAAAACGAGAATTATTACGTTAACTATAACTGTCCAACATTATTATAGGTGTCGCATCTAGCGGTATATGTTAACACTCAAAGCTAGCTCTGCCATTAATTGTAGTTAGTACCAGCTTTGGTTGTCAGACTGCGGTCATCACTCATGCCTTCCAGTCTACCTGCGAGAACCAGTTTCTGGGAAATACCCTTAGTGCGGCTGAATTATGAATTACAATTATTTATTGATAATATATCAATAATGCTAGAGAAGGCACGAAGAGGTGATCATCATTACGGCTTACCAAACTGTTATATTTAAAAAAATACCGTGACCTACATCGGTACACGTAGGTCTTTAAAAAAAATGGATCCTGCTTGAAACCACCACGCTAGAATAGCGGATTTCGTGACCCCAGAGCCAGTTCCCTCACATTATATTAACCACTAAAGATAAACACAAGTTATGACAAACCTATTACGGTTAAAACGTTTTCAAGGAAGTGGAAAAGCAATAAACTGTGGAGTTAGGTTCCCACCACAAAGTAACGCGAGTTTGAGTAAAAGCTGCATAATGTCGCCTCGCTTGTCTTCACAATAAATAACATGATGCGAATAGTATTAGCTTGGATTGTTTGGTGGATACTTTGAAATACGACTTTATAAACTTATCTTCTGCCAGATTAGTATTGAACATTAACTTTTAAAGCCAATTTTGCACGACTCCAATGATGTACATTTACAGTAATTGCAGTCAGGCAGAGGTTGTCAGTCGTTACGGCTCTACCAGACAAGGCTAGCCCTCAAATATTGGCCATAGAAAAAATCTGTCAATGTTAACGATTCGAGTGATACCAGAAATCAGTGTGAGCGACCACCACTGATTATTACTAATAGTAACGTCATTATTGTATATATTATAGTGGCGTTACAAGCCGCAGCGATTAGTCAATGTGCACAGTCGGGTAGTCAGCTGTTGTAGCCGCCGCCATGACAGGTGCTTGCGGCTACCATATATGGACGCCACTTGTCACTAAAGCTAAGGGGCCGGAAAAATGTTGGAGATGAGATCTGGAAAAGTATACATGTTCTCTTAGTAACTATAACTAGTTAAAACTACTTAGACGCTAGCGGGGTTTAAAAAAAAATGTAATTTATATTCAAAAACTAGATGGCTATCACGAAAAGTTCAGAATTTTCCGATGGGATAACAACAAAGATTAGCAGGGAGGTAGATGGTAATAAAAACAATCAAACTTTAGTGAAATAAATTATTTTATTATTTATTTTATTAATTATTTACTATATTATAATTATTTAATTAGTTATTTTAGATAATTTCAAAATAAATGTCGTTATAAAATACCGTTAAATACGGTCGAAAGTAGTAATTAATAACAAGTAACAACTCAGTTTGATACCAACTTATGTTTAAATAATATCTTTGAACAAAAAGCTCCGCCGACAATTAAACAAAACGACAATAATTTTACGACGTGCATTCCTAATTATAATTAGGAAAGAATAATTATTATTAAATTTATCATACTTATCGGCGATAAAAACAATAATTTTAAATGTTCCAACTCTTTAGATGTATGTGCCCCGCGGCGATGTTACATGTTGTAAGCAGATATGTGAACGATATCATGTGGGATGAAACATGGAGTACTAGCTGTTGGCCGTGACTTCGTCCGCGTTTCTTTTTAATACAAATATCCAAGATGAAAAGTAGTCTACGCCCTTCTACAGGCATCAGGCTACCTATCCAATTTCCTAACGATCGGTTTGATGGTTCAAGAGTGAAAAGGTAAACAGACAAACAAACAGACTTACACATTAATAATATTATAAAAAATAATATAGTAGGTATGGATTTGTATATTAGTTGGTTATAATTTCGATACTAATAGAAGTAAAGTTTAGAGATATAGAGACTATCGGGTGAGACGATGAAATTATTCGGGACTTTTACAACCCTTTCACGTTACCCTGAACAAAAAGCAAAACCGCATTTCAAATTCAAATTCAAATCTTTATTGCATATCACATGTGTTTACAAGGTCTTAATAATGAATAAATAGATTTAGATGAATAAACGAATAATAATAAAGTTCACATGGAGGGTTGTCGGACACAACAATTTCATAAAATATGAGTCTTAACATTATCATAAAAAAATCGAATAAAATTACATTATATATTATCACATTTAAATTTGTGATATACGTCTTTGCAAATACTACCTCTAGAAATCATTAGAAAGAATTAATTCATTTCAAATAAATAAAATCACACAAATTTGAATAATTGTCCATAACACAAATAGAAATTATAAAAATAAAATGAAAAAATATATAATTAGGAATTATTCAAAGATCAATTCATTTGAAATAAATAAAGTCACAGATTAAATTAATATAAAAAGTCAAATATAATATTATAAAAAAATATTAAAAAATATATCAATTCACTTACACTTAAATGGATATTGTCACAGATTGAACTATCATCAAAATAAAGTCAAATAAAAATGTAATAAAAAATGCAATTCATTTAAAATAAATAATGTCACAGATTAAAATAGTATCATAGAATCGAATAAAAGTCAAATAAAGTATAATAAAAATAAAGGTCAACTGAATAAATGAGGGAAGTCATGACATCATTAAAAAAATCATTAAGTGAATAGAAAACTACTCAGTTTTCTGAGCCATTTAATAAATATATTTTCTTTTTTTTCCATTTTTATTCACACTTCCACTTTACTTTGCTAAGTATATAGCCGGTTCGCGCGTATACGAATATGAACAATATATAAATGTATATTATACAAATAAGGTTCACATTCGTATGAATCGCTTGTTCGTATTTACATATACAAATTAAGATCATTAATGTTATTACAATAAGGTGAAAATGCTTACTTTACATAAGTACTTGGCAAAGTAAGTTGTAAATGCACTCATGAGTATTTCCCTTATTCAACAAGGAAAGACGCAAGCGTCATTAAATAATTGCTTTTATCTTTAAACAAAAAATAACTTTTAGGCTTTATGTAATTTATAAAGATATCACGCGAGCGAAGCCACTCGGCGGAACCTAGTCCTTAATAAAGTGTACAATGTTAAGCTATTCCATCAGACTACAATGCACCAGGAACTTATACCATGCTAGGTATCTCCAAATACTGTGTCCATAGGACACAGGGGGGTGTGGATTTGGTTAGCACCAGTTAATTCGTGGGAATCACGCCGCCCGATAGATCACGTCACCACTTAGATGATGGATGACATGTCATTGCTCAATATTGCTCGTTACAGCACGCGTGACGGCGTGACGCGTCTCGAACTCTGCGTGTTATGATAACGAGTGTCGCACCAATTATATTTGATCGCTGTCACATACGTTGCCCTACGGATAGGGTTGTTGCGTCTTATATATTAACGTCATTATATTGTATACGTCAAGTGAAAGAGTTTTCAGTAGAATTAGTTGTACTGAAACTGAGAATAATTGAACCAATTATGATGAAACGTCTAAGAGATAGTTCAGTCTCTGGAAAAGGGCGTTTACTGTAGAAATCAACTACAAAACCCAGATAAAAATAGAGCTAACCAATTCTATGAATATTCTAATACCAATTTATCGGAGAAACTATCAATCGATTTCAGTAAAGACCTTTTGAAAATGTAATTAATTATTCATGTTTCAATTAACGCGAAGAAATTACTTTTACCCCGAAACTAACATAAAATAAATCCAATATTGTAGTTTAACTGGGTTATTCTTCATGTCTTATAAAAGTCAGTCCAGCAGATGATTCCTTGAATCGTTAACCAAGCGTAGGACGGCATTCAGCACATCAAGCCACCTTCCAAAGAATCTGGTGTTGATTGGATGCTAAGGCCAGCGTGTGTGTCGTAATTTGAGAGTTCGTTTTGTTTCAGCACAGGAAGAGCTAGGATTGCGTAAATATACGAAAGAAAAAAAATAAGGATGAAACTTGGCATGCCTAGCTTGAGGCCAATGACAAAATTTCATATTTTTTATAATTCTACCAATTATTATTGATCTTTTTTTTTTAAATCCAAGTCAGAGGCTCATGGGCGGCTTTAAAACCCCAGGGTAGGCGCGAGCTTGCGGACGGTGAGCAATGGGTAGCTCGCCGATAAGGACCAGGCCCGGGTCGACGACGCGTTGTGTTCCACGCGCGCCTCAAAGAGATGTCAGCACAACAGAAGGGGTCTGCTAGGAACGATGCCTGCCGGGGTCGCGGGAAAGTCCGAAAGGGATACCGTGGCCCCTGGCAACGTACAGGTAACTGCAGGAACACGGGTGGGTTTTAGTCAGTAAGAGTCTGACACGCCATCCCGCTCCGCCCAGAGCGGGAAAAGTTATTTGAAAGGTTAGTCACTAACCACACGAAAATAAAAAAGAAGACGAATCTTTACTTTATTAATACATGCCACACACCTTTCATGCCCAAAAGCACAATAGTGTATGTATAAATATTTTAAATAAATAAACATTTAAAGAAATTCAATTTGGCAATTATTAGCATACAAATTAAGTCGTAAACTTATTCAGGGTAAACTAAATGCTAATATTTCATGACAGATTGTTTATTTTTTTAGCAACTCACTTTCTGGCATTCTCCTTTAAAATAATTTTAGAATTTTGCTTATCTACACAGGGGCTCCGTGGTCCTTACGTACCCTGGGCCTCCAATAGGTTAAAGACGGCCCTGATAGCATTATTCCTTGGCTTTCTAATAATCCCGTCGAAGATAACAATCGCGCAACTCCCAGTAGACACTGAGCAAATAATCAAACTTTTCCCGTTACTTATTCGGAGCTAATCTTTCGTCTGAATCCGATTCAATTCGCGCCCGAGACTATCTGTCGTCGGGAACAACGAAACTTGGGAGATTTGCTCCATTAAACCCTTGAAAAGACCAAATTGTTGCTGGAAAGTGATTTTAGTTCGCTTTATGTGGGATCTTTTGTTACAGTCGAGAATTTAAGTGATTGCTAAGCTTTTTTAATCCAATCAACTCTTTAACACTCAAATAAATTGCTAAGGGGGATGCGCAAAAATTTTCTTACGTTTTTTTGCAATTTGCATGAAAATATTAGGTTGTATGTTGATTAAAATATGATTATAACGACCTGTAGGATAGTTAATAGATCTATAATATAAGACATTCAGCCACAGGACTTTTTATTTGTGAGACTGTAAGAGTCTACCCTGTCGCCCTAAAATCTATTACCTCCAACGAGGACCCCAAATATTGGTTTACCTGCTAACCCCAAAACGAGTGCAAACCCTAACAAAGGAAGGACGAATTCATTAAAACACGTCCCACTTTAATTTGCGCCCATTCCGAATACTATTGTTTTATTTATTGCCGTTCAATCTTCTTCTGTTACTACGACAACTGCTGTAGGTTTCAGATCGTACAAAGATACACTACAGCTGTCTACAGTGTCTTGTCTACAAAACCTAGTTTAACATGTGCTAGACGGAAAAGGGATATATATGGGTCCTATTTAAGAATTTAAGGGTCTTTTCATTTATAAAGAGGTTTTAAAACTACTAAGATGGATGCCGAAGCCTAGTAATTTTTCTAAAACGTGAAATGAAATTGTTTGGTGAAACTGAAAATAATGATCTTGAATGAATTCTTGCGAGCTCCCATTTACCGGGTACCGTCTTTTATTGATTTGAATGTGCCCTGTCGGCTGTGAGTATGTCATAGTCACTCAGATGTTTCACTGGTGGTGGCACGTGTGTTGGATCATTTAGCTCCCTTTAAAATGGTTGACCTGAATGGTGCTGATCCATGCGTCATGTTCGTGAACGCCCGTTCACGTCTGTTGGGACTGGTTATCTCATAGCTACCACGGCTTATTCAAATTTTTGCATTGTTTTTTTGTTATCATCTTTTTATTACGGACGCGTTTAACGTCCACGTGTTTCTACATTGTTTTCATCATGTCTAATTTCAACATGAATGATGTAACCAATATTTTGTAACATTTTTGTTATTTAAAAGAGTGTCCGTGGAGTTTCTTTGATCGTTTATGAGTTTTATTTTATTTTATTTTTTTATACTATCTTTAAATTATATATTATAACGGACAGACACTTCCCTATGCTTATTACTATAGCGTATGGCACTAGTGGGTTGCAGCTGAAAATCAGCGTCAGGTGGTTCACTTTGTGTTATCATCTGACATTATGCTGAGCTGAGGCCCTTTTGGCATTATAATAATTTATTTTCTGTTTTAATAGTTTTAAGGTGTATTTTTTTTTTGTAATGCCAATAAACGCATTTTTCTTTCTTTCTTTTTCTTTTTTTCTTGCCCGTTCTTCTCCATAGGTACCTACTACGCTTTGAAATAGGCAATTAGTTTCATATTAGGTACTGACTGACCGACTCCTTGACAATTCAAAAGTGCCTGTAAATGGTTTAATTGAATTAAATGCTTGGAGTTGAGTTTGAATCTTTTCAGTTTTTAGAACATATCGGAGATACCATTTTCACCATTCACCAATTTCTACATATGATGGTCCGCCGATATTTTCTACTGCTGGCCATCCTTGAAAAGAGAATTGTAAGTTAGTTAAATAGAGAGCTTGGTGTTAATAACCGGTGGTGGTGGTTGTCCGATACCATAGCCAACATCTTTTTAAGGCCGTAAAGGCATTTTCTTCTTGAAGAGTCTGCCCACTACACCGTATCATACCATGACTGTGCTATGGACGTATCAGGCACGGAAAGAACATGACACGGAGTACTATACCCACTAGAACGTATCAACAGCATATCATACCCGTGCATAGCGGATATAGTGACCGTAGCATCGGCGTATCATCCGTGTGTCATCCGGTTCCCATTTATTTCGTTTTTGGTTTTAGTAGTTCACCTGTGTTTTCGCGGGACGCAGACGCGGCAGGCAGAGCTAGTGACTATTTTTCAAAAGAAAATTATTTCCTATAGGTACTTATATGATGTCTATTAGAAAATTGTCACTGAGAGAATTGGCAATGATAACGAGTTTTTAGACGAGGAAGATAGAAAAAACAATAACATCAGACGATCAAAACGTTACCGGGTTCGCGCCATTTTAAAAAAAACCATAGGATTACCTCCTACCAAAAATCGCTCAACGCGTCTAAAGTCTTCATTCAAAAAAAGAAGACGAGGAAGAATATTGGACATTATGACCTAGATGATGATGAAGAAAAATTGTATATAAATGTACTTTCGTATGACGTCTTTTCAATTTAATGAGTTATTGAGAAATATTGAAAATATTATCAATAAAAGAAAAACCACATTTAGAGAAAGTCTTACACCAAGAGAAAAGCTAGCAGTGTGTCTATTGTAAGTAAAATACTAAAATGTTTATATTCATTAATTTTTTATTTTGCTTAGGTGTATTTAATGGAAACAAATTTTGCTACTGCTCATTCCAATTGTCAGGACTTGTTGGCGTTGCACTACTTGCCGACTGCGGCGACGGCTTGAAGGTGTATGGAGTTGAGTTCGGTGGGGCCAGTTGTTGTAATTCCATTTCAGATACCAGAGAAAATACCTTATTTTTTGCCAGTGCTTGTACATACGGTGAGAACTTCTTAACAGTATCAGAAATGTTTAAAAAAAAACGATCTAACTCGTCATGTCCCCGGGATAGCTCAACTTTGTTTTGATCATCGAGCAATTTTGCCATTAACATAGCAGATGCTGATGGCTCTGCTTGGACTGCTTTTCTCTTTACTGCTTTTGGCTTCTTTGTATATTTTTTTTGTTGTGACTCATTTTGAGGAACTTCCTCAGATGTTCTAGTACTGTTGGCATCACTGACATCGGCAGAAGTATCGTCTACCTTAATGTCGGTG
Source organism: Agrochola lota (assembly GCA_947364205.1). NCBI lineage: Eukaryota > Metazoa > Arthropoda > Insecta > Lepidoptera > Noctuidae > Agrochola > Agrochola lota. The sequence continues at coordinate 15,720,537 of OX376221.1, read as the reverse complement.
TTTTGCTTTTCCGAAGCGTTGGATTCTATCGCATGGTTTTCATCGGCATTATCAGACAGTTCATCATTGCTAATTTCGACGGAATCTTTAGTTTTTCTTTCAACGAAAAAGGGAACCACAAAAGCCATTTCATTTTCATATTTCCATTTTTTCCGATTTTTAGCTGCTTGTCCTCTTTTTCCTTTTTTTTTATTTAAAGCCCTCCTGCATGCATCTCTGAGGCATTGCCACCTTTGTTTAGAAGCAACAGCTGTAAAATAAAATTTCAAACTAATTAATAACATTATAATATTAAACTGGATTTGTGTGATATGAGTGGTACAAATAAACTGTCGCGAAGAATCCTAAATACTTATTAAAAGCCATTTTACATTTTTTTTTAACTCTCTGGATGTTGTCTGGTGTTTTTTTGTTCAATCTCTTTTTGCTCTAAAGTAAAAACGGTATCGATACCTTATACGTCTGTGAAGTTTACACAAAAAACGAAGATTTTTAAACTGATATTTCAAATGACTACACTAACTGCGGTGGATGACCCCATAAAAAATATCATCAAATTCATTTATTTTTTGTTTTATCATGTTTAGTTATCGATACCTATCACGTCTGCGGGGTTTCGCTGGCAATTTTTTTTTTTTTTTGAGCCTGTATAGGTAGGTATAATAGGGCCATCCACGAACACGCGCACCACTCCGCTCCGCTACAGTACAGTAATTGCGGAGTGGGGCACGTCTTCATGGATAACAGCACATGCACTATCTGTACAGTCACGAGCACCAATATGTATACACTTAGCAACATTTAAAAGTGATTTGCTCCTACTGTGTTGATTGTTATTTTATGTTGTTATGTATATAGTATTTTGGAACCCATATTAATATGAAATAGGCCTTATCTCAAACTTGCAGTCAATATTCCACGAGAAAATCGCTGTTTAATTTTGCAAAGTAGATACATATTAGCGCTCATGATTGTGATTGATTGACTCACACCATTCTAAACCTACTTATAGACAGACAAATATTTACCTATTGCCTACATCGACACAACAATGAGAAAAACACAGTCAGTAGAACATATAGTTACAAACAAACCAATTTTTTTTTTCACATTAGTAACTTAATTTATACTAAACTAGCTGCGCCCCGCGGTTTCACCAGCATAAGTCTCGATCCCGTAGGAATATCAGGATAAAAGGTAACCCTTGTCCTTTTCCAGGTCATGGTCTACCCATGTGCCAAATTTCATCCAAATCCGTTCAGCCGTTTTAGCGTGAAAACGTAACAAACAAACACTTTCACATTTATAATATAAAGTTAGGATTTAATTAAACTATGCAGTTAAAACACACTGAAAATGTAGTATTTTCAATCCCTTTCTCTATTTGACCGGCTTGTACTTGTTGTATAAATACTCTAGTCTAGCCTAATATAATAAATACTTGATAACAACTACACATTGTTAAATATAGTATTTTTTTTTTTTTAACTTACCGGATTGTTTTAGTTGCTCCCCAATATCCTTCCACGCAATTTCTTTCTTGATATTATCCATATATTTCGGATGTTTTAAATTATATAGAAATTCGTATTTGCGGACCATTTCAATTAGTTTTTCGTCTTCCATTTTAACATCGAATGCGTGTGCGTCTTGTTGAACTGATGGTAACAAAGTGGCAAGTCAAATGGTAACACGTTTATAACGGGTTTAGAACGGCCATCATACGCGGTTATAACCCGTCTGCTCACGCCGGCGCACACGGGTTTGGCAACGTCGCTACTCGCGTGCCCTGCTCGGAGTGTATCGGCACCAGCAAAATATTCTCGCCGACAATAAATTGTTGACGCTCCGTGCAGGGCACGCGACGGTGCAGCGGTGTTTGTCGGTGATGGAACGGTCTAGTGAGCATAGTCTCACCCTTTTTAATACAAAGAATATTTTTTTGCCTCACATGGTACCAGCACGGTATGATACGGTGTAGTGGGCAGACTCCTACCACGTGTTACAATAAAACGGTAATTTGAACAAGAGCCGGCCCAGTATTAGTCATCCAATTCGAACCAGTTGGTAACTGGGTATTTATTACATATACCTAATAAAATGTATCTATACATATTCCTAATAAAATAGTAACGAAGTTTATTTGTCCATTTATCTGTTTGTCTGGATGTATGTACTGGATTTGGCTGAAATTTGGCACACAGATAGTTCAGAACCTGACACAGGGTAATTTTAATCCCGGTATTACGTTCCCTTGGGGTATTTTCCGATATCCACGCGGTCGAAGTCGCGGGCAAAAGTTAGTTCTATAATATTTACCTACAGCCGCCAAGGTTGCCACAGTAAATCGACCTGATTATTCGCCCGTGCTAATTCTGACAACTGGTTGTACCCAATACCAATTGCAGCGTTGCAACACGATACTGCACACCTAACCTATTGAGAGCCACATTCTAGTACAAGTCAATTAACAATTGACACACCATTATATTTATCATTTGAGGGACGAGCGACGAGAAAATTCTATTTTGCTGAGCAGTGAATCGGCTATAATCGACAGAAATATGAGGGCTCGCAAATTCCCGATTTAGCTTGATCCTGCGTAAAATTCGTGGTAAAGCTATATTTTGTAAAAGAAAATATCAAACTGGGAATTAAAAAGTATCTGTAATTAGTTTTTAGTGGTATTTTGTTAATTTTATGTACCTAGAAAATAATTCTTCATATTTTTTTTAATAGTCGCCTGTCTCTGAAGCAAAAGGCTGAAAAACAAATTATGAGCATTAGTTCGTGTATCTATCATTATAATGGCCGACATCATCACGTATGGTATCAGAAAAAAATATGATAGATTCAAGTATATTCTGTACGCGTCAAACTTTATGGCGGCTCTGAAGTGCGCTACTCGCGCGCAGTACCCGACCCCTCACCACCGCTGACACGTGAATTAGTTACCAGACTGCGCAGCCACTCGCCTCATGTTCCGAGCAGCCATAAAGTTTGAATCGGGCTGTACTGTGGTAAAGTATGCCGTTGCGTTCATGGCATAAGACAACCATGAATAACTTGTAAACGAATGTCTCTATTTTCAACGAATTGCAAACTAATAATGTACTAAAGAAATATTGTCACGTAATGCAAGTTATCTCACCAAACAGCAATTAATGGCATCCATAAAAAGAGGAGAGTTGAGTGAAAACCTCAGCGGCGCAATGGTGAGCAATCCCTGTTACTTTACGACAGTCCCGTGTCCTCAGGGCATCGTATAAATGAAGCTGCCATCATTGGAACTGAGCCACTGAGCAGGGCAGTTCCGAAGGTCAATTACTACTAGCAACGATGTAGGCATATAGTCGTGATTACTGACCACCCTCTGTGGCAAAGTGGTGGCTGGAACGCTGATCATTTTCATTTGTTATTGTCGCAACACATTACGCGAGCAATTGTAAATTGTCTTTGGTATCTGGCCCTGACAAGCTCTGAGCCCTGACACCTGTCATCAAGCAATATATAGACAAAATTTGTCAAACTTTTATTCATTTTTAATATTTAATAAGAGGCTTTTGGCTAATTTGTCAATGTGTATTTCATGTTTTTTTTTTGTATGTGCGTTTAGTTTGCGCAGATTTTTTTTTTATTCTTTGTTTGAAATGGAGATGGAATCTCTTTATGAAACACCCTAAATCCATCAAGTAAGAGGAGTCACAGTGTTAACAAATTAGTAGATACTGCAGGAACGACCTTGGCATGGATACAATAATTACTCATGATGCGATAAAAATGTTGTCCAGTCAGCTAGGTTGGTAGTGAAGCCCAAGCCGTCGAATATCCAACGAATCTTGTTAAATTTCCTTACTTTAGAAGGCTTTTTCTAATAACGGGTATTAGCTACACACAAGCCACATAATGGCTGAAATAGAACTAAATATATAAATAGAACACGTCACATAACATCGCGCCTGATATTTCCCGAAAGTTTAGCTAAAGATGTACTTATAGAGAGAGGGTACATCCACATTTCACCAGTTATGTATATAAGACATATAGAAGACAGTCTTATTATACCCTCTCAACGAAAATAGTAAATAATGCTGAAAAGCTATTTATTGACTGCAATAGCTTTTCTTTTTTTGAAAAGCTATTTATTGACTGCAATATTTCCTATTTTGGGCACTGATAGCCTAGTGGTGTGACCGTCGGACTGCCAAGTCATAGGTCTCGAGTTCGAACCCAAGGCACGCACCTCTGACTTTTCGGATTTATGTGCGTATTGTATAATTATCACTTGCTTCAAAAAAAGAAAAGCCACTTCTTCCTCCCAGCTAATGCACTAGGAAGTGGTGAAGGGTGGGCGTTTTGGGGGACTGTCTTATGTAATTTTGACGTTCGAAAAGTGCTGATTCTCAGCCTAGTTTGAATAAATGACTTTTGAATTATGAATTGAGTGGTTCTTCTGAACCTTTCTTCCGTCTGACCCCAACCGTAGTGTCACCACTGAATAATGAATGAGAGATCCGTAGCCGTCGCCCGTTGACGCAGAACTGTTATTTTATTGTTGTGCCAGTTCATGAGCACTGAATATTATGGAGATGTGCAGTAATAATGAGTTAGAGAAAGTTATAAGATGGCAGGAAAGTGGTGAGGAACTTCTTGACACCTTCAGGAGTTTTAACACGTTCTCTCTCCTGGATGGTTCCCCTAGTCGCATATGCTGGGAGTCGTCGCGGAGGGCTCATCTTAGATGTCGGTTTTTCTTAGCGAATACAGCATTATACACCGTGAAAATAAAATCTAATGTATATTTTAACAAGATTTATTAGTTTGCGTTGGTTTTGAAATCCAAGCAATTTTTTTTTTCACGGTTTCAAATTCTCGCAAAAAATTAAAAAAAGATTGGAAACTACGTATAGCGACAAGACCCCTTGAAAACCTAACTGTTTTACTTCGTTTTACAGTAATGGTTACATATTATACCAGCATTTTGAAAGTGCTCGATGCTAAGCCCATCATGACCAGGGGATTTACCTCTCTTCATGCATTTATTTATTTCTCTTAGGAGCCGAGCAAAAAGAAAAAAGTCGAACCTGGATAAGCTAGAGTTCAAAGGGACCACGATCTCTTTTTCGCTTATGGAGGTTTCACACTATCTCGAGTTTCTAGTTAATAGAGGTACATCAGTGGCCTTTCTCACTAATAGAGGTTCATGCTGGTCAATTGGGAAAGATTGAGAGGAACAAAAAAAATGTTTTTCCACGAAACTTAAGAAATGTTAAATTACGGCCAGCCGTCGCTTATAGAGGTACAGGCAACTAGCAGTCTCAGTTATAGATGTCCACGAGTGAATAATGACTTTCTCTTATAGAGGTTTCTGTTTTTCACCTATAGAGGTTTTAGTGGGTTCAAATGACGAGACCTGGCAATAACTCTCATTTATAGAGTTTTCTCGCTTACCCAGTTCTCACTTACTCAGGTTTGACTGTAAAAGCGCGTGCGAGCGATAGAATGTGACGCGCGGGCGAAGTCGCGGGTACAAGCTAGTTAGTTAATAAAAATATAGGAGAAAAGTCAGACCATTGACAACAATAGCGGACCACTCATAAAAATTAGGCAATCCACCAAAAACGTTTTTCCATGTACAAACCCATTAATTATCTCATACCACGTATTCCGCACAATTCAACTCTAAACAAAGATGGATGTCATCTTTAGAAAACAATTTATTTATTTATATCACAACGCCTGTTTGCCGATCACAACAATGAGTACAACTCCATTCTTCGTGGCCTGAAGACGTGCGCCCACGGGAGAGGAACTAACCACTTTATTAAGACCTGCCCATATTACCTCGGTATCCCTGGCTCATTTACTTATCATAATAATATATAACTCCATATCTCATTCAGAGTTCGAATATGGTAACTATAATTTTGTATACTGCAAGTACCTATACAGGAGGTATCAGAAAGGTATGGTCAAATTTAAGGGAGAAAGTTGTTGAGTTTGATGGTCTGTCCTTAAATTTGACCACACCGTTCTGATACCCCTGTACAAAATTATCGTCCTATTCTGAATATATAGGATGTCAGGGCATCGACGCGAAAACAATTACCATGATTCTGAACCCCCCGGTGTTGAAATTTTTCGTCGGTTATTAAAAATAAAGGCTTGTGCAGACCAGCGCGACTTATTGCGCGACGCGACGCCGGTTATTGGTATACCGTACAGTTTTCTTAGAAATTGCATTTTTTGAGTCGCGTCGCGCTGGTCTGCACGAGCTGTAAATCTGCTATGTCATAGAAAAGTGCAATACCTACGTGGTCAAAATGTATGGAACATTTTTTAAATAACCGACGAAAAATTTCGACGCGGGGGCGTTCTGAATCCATGGTAACAGGTTTCGCGTCGATGTCCCTGCCACCCTGTAATATCCTATCAACTGTCAATTTCCACTTAGAAATCGATAACAATAAAAAATCGTAGTATAGTTAAACTCATATTCGTTTCTGAATGAGATATTGAGTCATATATTATTATGTTATGTAAATGAGCCTAATGAAAAACGCTTCAGCAACGAGTGGCAATTTAGTTCTGTTTGTATAAACATTAGAAAATTGGTATCATATGAATAGCATTATAAATCCGTCTTTTTCTTCAATATTTTAATTCCTAATTTTTTGTGCTTTTTTGCAAAACTATAAATGATAAATGTCATTACTCGCTACGCCTGCTACACGGATTCCCCGTAGACGAAGACTTTCACTAGTCATTACCCCACCTGCGGGTAGGCCCGCATGCTGTATATCGACCGAGTTATCGACAAATGAAAATGAGCCGTAACACTTTTCGATTTTCCAAGTGATGCTTATAGATTACCGACGTTTCTAGACAAAGACAGCCCGTACAAAGTGACATTCGTTAAGCGATAACGATGATTGAAAAGTCAAAAATGCATTGGATTGACATAAGCTACCGAAAAAAATTATTAAACGGCTGGATTAAGAAAAATTATTAAACGGCTTGATTAAGAAAAATAATTAAACGGTTCAGCCGTTTAATTATTTTTCTTAATCCAGCCAGCAAAAGAAAAATTATTGAACGTCTGAATTAGCAAAAATTATTAAACGGCTGGATTAACAACAATTATTAAACGGCTGGATTAAGAAAAATAAATTAAACGGCTGGATTAAGAAACCCCTAATCAGCTCTAATCAAACTGTAGCCGTGTATACAGCCTTACGTAAGGTCAGAGTGGATTGGTCGTACGTGCCACCCACCCGCCCGGCGATCTATTGTCTCTGGCTTATCTCCACATTATTTATAATGACTAAGATAGTGCATTCACGTCCACTCCTACGCACCTAGAGAACACACGCAGGTTCTAAACTATTTTTATAGTTATTTGATTGGAAGTTTAGGAGCTGTTACAATTGAGGTTACGGCTTTATTATTGATGGTCATGGACGTTTTAATGGTTGGTAGCAAGGGAACTTCTATCCATACGGATGGAAGTATCACTTCCTATGAGGAAGTGAGTAGGAGGAACAGAGTTTCTTGCCCGTTCTTCTACATAGGTATGGAATGGGCAACTAGCTTCATATTTCTGACTGACCGACTCCTCGAAAATTCTAAAGTGCCTGTACATGGTTTAATTGAAATAAATGCTTTGAGTTTGTGGAAGTGTGACATTTGTCTTATTAATGGCCAGTCCAGTACCTCCAAAATCCCAATGCGGTTGATTTTTCTTTTCGTTCTAACCTGAGGATGATATATATTCTAAACGTTCGCGCACAATAAGGCCCCCCGACCCTTGCTCGAAGATGCGCCAGCCCGCGTCGATGCTGAGCCTGTAGCTTTAAATTCCCCGACTAATAATAATGAAATACTCTTGATCCAGCCTGTCCCTCTTGCTGTCCTCCCCCCAGCGAACGCCCTAAGCCGAGGTTCGTACCCCACAGGGGGGCCCTTAGCGAGCGTTCGCCTAGTTTTAATTAGCATAGTTTTGCCCCTGGCTGGAGGCTTTAAGTGTAGAAGCTTAAGGCAACCACAGGATTGACCGGTTAAGTAGTCATGACCTCAGAGGTCAGCTACGAGATGCCCCATATAAAAAAAAAAAAAAAAAAAAAAACACAATAAGGCGGGCCGCACTGCAGCGCATCGAATAACAATAATAACTTAAGAGGGTTTATCCTAAAAGTTGCCAACGGCGCAAATAACTGTCAAATAATTAACTGTTTTGATTCTTATAGCAATATTACTGAATAGAAATAAGAAATGTGGCTAACTAGCGAACTAGAATATTAATAATGAATTGCAATTATAACATTGAATTTGATGTTGTACCCATTTTAGGTGTAAAAACGCATTTTATTTCCATACAGTAATATTGCTAAATTAATCAAAACAGGGAAATATTTGACATCTATTTGCGACGTTCGTTGCCCACCTTCAGTATAAACGCTCATAAAACCATTTAAAAATATGTCAAAATAACTAATTGAAACGCGTCACAGAATTTCATGGCGCCAACCCAACTCATAGTTAACTAAATTTCTGAACAGATTTCGATTCAGAAATTTAGTTAACAATAAAGTTTACAATAAAGTAAATTTCTTATGTAAGTAGTATTTATGATGGGCGCTGAGAGCAAATCGCACGTACAATACAGATCGTATTATACACAACATTTTATAGGCGCTAGAAGTCTGCTTATTAAAACCTAGCTACCTTAGGTAGCTACCTCAGTAGGCACATACATACCTAAATCAATTGAAGCAAAATTGAGCTACAAATCTGCTAAAGTACGAGTAAGTAAAAACGAAATATAATCGCATATTTATGAGCCATCAAAAACAGTTTCACGCCGAGATAAAACGAAAGAAGCCGATTACGCCCGAAGTCACACCGACTTCAAGCAAACGGAATATTAATACAACGTCTTACCGGACCTTGTACTGCCTTATTTATGTTTTTATACATATTTATTAGAATTTCACCCAAGGTTTAGGAACTTAATGGAACGTTAGAAGTTCTAAAAAAGGCTAAGACAAAAGGGAAAGAATAATGACTAAGTGTAACGAAAACAGAAAGAAAACCCAATTTCCCCTTGACTAAAGTACAAACAAAGGAGGAAAATGGTATGAGTTTTTCATCATCTACCCAATTTATTCTCAATTAATTTTTATATCAATGAGCTGACCCACGCCTTATATCGGTTGTTACATTGCTACGATTCGTTTTTCACAATACATATTAGTAACGCTGACGATAATTATGGTGTTGCCGAGTCCACCGATCAGCGCCCTTAGGCACCTTCTGCAGATTTGCGAAAGTTATTTCTACATCAGTCAGCTGATCGTTGAGCTCAGCAACACTTACATCGGGAGTTACATTGGTGGGACTCGTTTTAATAATATTAGTAAAACTGACGATATAGCGTTGCTGAGTCCATCGATCAGCACCCTTAGGCACCTTCTGCAGATTTGTGGAAGTAATTTGTACATCAATCAGCTGATCGTTGAGCTCAGCAACACTTACATCGGTTGTTACATTGGTGGGATTCGTTTTAACAGTATTAGTAACCCTTAGGCACCTTCTGCAGCGTCTATAGCACGGACTTAGGTGCCTACTAGTGTTTTTTTTTTGTTTTTTTTTAAATCTTTTTCGGTATCTACCAGTGTGAACAAGTACCTTTACCTACCTAACTTTACAGTTTTTGGAATGCTGGAAAAACGATTTTCAGCAAGAAGAAAAGTGACACATACACGATCTACCTACAACAATGAAAATAAATTTACAAAAAGCGGAAAACTTTTCTAAACTAAACTAGAAACTCGCAACACAAAACATAACTTAATTCAGTAGAAAGTTTACAACACAACAAGAAACAAACCCAACAGAAAACCATTAATTAAAATTAAACATGTAATAATGATGAAATGTCATTTCGTGACGACACGCGCGCGCCGTGGGCAGAACGTTGCGTACGCGCCGACGATGATAAATATAATGGCTGAGCAACGGTGTTAATTGACATTCGAAGTTTAAAACTATCCAATGGCAGTTTAAACCGTGTTGAGTCGTAAAAATGTCTCCTCGCGCTGCCCACACCTCAATTTGTTTCCCGGTAATGCGCCATGACTGATTAATGCCTTCGTAAGTATAATGAGACTCGTCAGATGATACATAATCAATAATTGTGCGCGTGCGGCCAACTACTATAAGTCAAGAACGCCCACGGTTTTGTTGTTTATGGCATTTTAGTTTTTAATTCTTCTGGTTTTTGGTGACTGATTGGGGCTTAAGTATTTTATGTGTAAGGTTTTTTTTGGCCCAAACAACTAAAGTTTAACAAGAACTCGTTTGCTTAAGTTTAGTTTCGAAGATCCTGTAGGAACAGCCATTTAATTAAAGACAGTGTAGAAAGGGGCGCACGATTAATTGAGGATGTCGTCGATTTGTTTCAGTCCCAAGATTTTTGTAGTTTCAAAGTTCTGTAATGTTCTGGAACAACTTGAAACTACTTAAGTGGGATGCGCTAAGGTAGCCCGCATAATTCAAATTTTCTTTAGTTTTTTGCATTTTGCAAGTCAGTGTCAGGTTTTATGTTGATTAAAATATGATTCGCGACCGTAACAGATATAGCTTTACACAATTTTAATCATTACAATCAGGAATACAAATCCATAAGTAAGCACAGACGTCAAATGTCATGATTTCATGAAATAGTCATTCAATGGAATTATATAAACTTAGAGAGTTGTATTGATCATTTTTATGATTACAATTCTATAAATATACATTTGATACGGCCGTGAATCATATTTAAATCAACTTACAACATGATACTGACCTACAAATTGCATAAAACGTAACAAAATTTGAATTTCGCGGGCTACCTTGACGCTTCCGCCTTAAGGCTTCTCTAATCATACTTGAGTTCCTTGGTTGATTATTTGATGTTCACGGTTCTATTTCCGTATTTATAACGGAACCGCCCGAATAGCTACGAACGCGTACGGTGCTAAAGCTGGCTGTCAGAATTCTGATCTAGATTTAATAAAATTAATTGTTAGAAATTGAAACCACACTACGCTCCAAAACAGTGATTACTGACATTGGTCAAACAGCCGCTAAGCTGAAGTGGGCCTAGGCTGGCCACGTCTACCGTATGGCCAATGAGCTGTGGACCAAAAAGCTGGCACATGTGGTTTTTGATGAAAATAGAGAAAACTAATTTTCCCAGATATGAAACCTAGCTAGATGGATTTTTCACCCCCGCAAACACCTTAATTTGTTACTTTCATCGAAATCGTTAGAGCCATTTTCATTTTTACAAATATATATCCTACTATCCTAGTAATATTATGAACGCGAATGTTCGTAAGGATGGATATTTGTAACTCTTTCACGCAAAAACGACTAAACGGATTTGGATGAAATTTCGCACACAGATAGTTTATAACCTGGATTAATACATAGGATACTTTTTATCTTGATATTCCAACGGGATCGAGAGTTATGCAGGTAAAACCGTGAGGCGCTGCTAGTATATAAATATTGCTCATTAAGTAGGATTTAGAGCTAGATTTAGATACTTTTCTATGGAAAAATATCTAAATCTTGAAACAATACCGGACTAATCCCAAAAGTTTTAATTGCGAAGACACTTAGGTACCGAGCTTTGCTCAACTTATCTGGGTCCTAATCGTCTTAGTGCCACCAAATTGAAGGTTCTCCATCAACAAATCGAAAACTAATTCAATCACCAACGTAGGTACCCGGAATTAGAAGTAGGAATTAGGATTAGGACTTTAAAGGAAGTAGCTACCTATGGCTAGAGTTTGGCCAGCGAGTCATGGCACAAAGAAATGGCGGTTTTTTTAATTGAAATCTTCAGTTGGCAACAGCTACAAATAAAGCAAAACTAAGAATGTATGTCAATTATTATGATTCACTTTAAGGCATGGAATAAGTATTTACTAATTTACTCTTAACTCTTACTAAAAATCTTCAGTTGGCACAAGAAATATACTCTGAAAAAAAAAGATTTGATACTTTTGTATTTTATGTTAATTAGTTTGTTGATATGAATAGGAATGTAGGATTATGATAACATTTCAGACTATATTTCATGTTGCCAGCTGAAGATTATTTGCTCCCATTTCCTTGTGCCACCACGCGCTGGCCAAACTACAACCTTAAAGCAAAATAGTACATATTAATTCCATGCCTTAAAGTGACTCAATAATTGGCAAACCTTCTTAGTTTTGCGTTATTTGTAGCAGATAAAAAAGGTTCTTTTTTAAACGGTTGTTTATTATAATCAATGAGAAAGCGCAGTTTCAGTGAAAAGGGGAACTTTTTCAAGCGGCCTATGCTTCTAGATACACTGGATATAAAATAATGAAATTCTAACTGACAAGATCCAGCATAAAATAAGTTGAAGCTGCACAATTTTCATCCTTTTCTTTTAACAATATAATTTGTAGTTCTAAAATTAGGTACATGTTATAAACTCGTTCCAAGTTTATTATTTCTCAGTTCTCATGCTCAACAAAAGTCCTGAGAAAAGAAAAAGACTGGCCATAAACAATCCACAACGCAGTTCCAACAAACGAGGAAGTATTTAAAAATAAACATATTTCAATTGTTTGCTTCTTTTTTCAAATAGCCACAATAGAATGTAAATGATACGCGTCGTGAATTAAGTGTGCATAATAGGATAAAGCTGTCAGGCAAATGTCGAATGACTGGCGACCAGTATCACGTTTATCCCAGAAGTATCACACGTATTCGCCATTCTTCATAATACTTGTTCCCAGAACTTAGTGACAGACAGTAGAAGACAGGAAAATAGTGAAGATTGATTTTCGACGAAGAATTTCTCTCAAAACGAAGCTAAATGATATAATCTATAGTATGATGCCATTGATTACTTACAAAAAAAAAAATGGCGCATTTTATAGGATTTCGAAGTTTAAACTCGTAATCTGATCATCTTGTTATCCTAAGTCCTTTTAATCGTGCCACTTACCAACTAAATTCTCATCAATATCTCCCTTTAAGTTACGTTAATCATATCACATTTTCTCTAACGAATTTCCAAATATTTCCTCAAAGTTAATAACTCGATAGAATTCCTCATCTCGTCAGTTTCACGATCCGTGTGAGTTTAGCAGAGGCTCGTCACGTTCCACGCACCTCGGGACGTGTTCCTACATAAATAATTTTACAAGGCTTATATCGCATCTACGCGGTACATGCGACGCTTCGCACAAATCTGGCCGCCGTGTGACAGATTTGTTAGAAGTCTGTAGTTGATTTGAATTGAAATGTTCTTAACAATAGTATCTGCAAAGAAAGAATAGGTACCTACTCAGAATATTAGACAATACGCGTTGGTACTGTGCGTACTTACCTACGTAGGTACCTAAGTTATATAAGCAACTTACACTCTGATTTATTTGGTTTAAAAAATATTCTGGGCAAATGAGTTCAGAATATTTTTTATACCTTGCCTTATTCTGGAAAAATGTGTTATTTATTTTGTAACTAGCTGACCCGTCACACGTTGTCCTGTCAAAATGTCAATTTCGGTTTTTCGGCTGTTCCTACGAGTTTTTCCTATTTTTTTTTTCTTAACCTACAACTAGTATGAGGCGAACCAACCAAAAAAAAAAAATTCAAATCGGTCCATCCATTTCTGAGTTTTTGCCGTGCATTGGCAAGTGATTTATATAGATTATTATGTCCTCCTTTAAGAACCTACCTATTTAATTAAAAGCTTTCTTCGAATTATCTTTAATTAAAATTATAAGTAAGTTGGTCAATTTAATTGAAGAACTCTGCCTAAAAATCTGCCTCCTTGGTCTAGTAGTCGAAAGAACTACTGTTGAGAGTGGTCTGGGTTCGATTCCCAGGTCGGGCAAAGTGTTTTTGAGTTTTTCCAACTGGAATTTCTCATTAGCACTCCGGAGTCTAGATTTGTGCCCGGTTGATGGCAATAGGCTGGCTCGCTGTTACATGGGATTTTAACATAGCGAAATGTGGGTGTACTATAGGTACAGCTCTGCCCAAGGAAAACAATGATGCGTAATGTTATGTTATACAACTCTAACAAAATGAAACAGACAATTACTTCTTATTTAGACAAATCTACCCATATATGGCATACCTATGCAACCTTTACCAAAAATCTCTCTCCTTACTTAACTGACACTTAAAAACTTTGCAGATTGCGAGACACTTGGTAGTCACCAAGTGTCTGGCTATAAGTAAAGTTATCCATACGCTAATTGGAGTAACTAAGAGATGATCGGGCCGTAATTGTTCTTCGTTAACGTTAATTGAGCTTTGATTGATCAGGATCATGTATGATCGCCTGATCGCGTCTCGAGGGGCAATCATAAAATTAGTTATGGAGCATGCATAAGTGGATATGTAGACAGTATTTGCAGTAAATGCAAATAGTGTATCTTAATTTCTTCTATGTGTCTTTAGAGTTTCATCTTCATCATTGAACATCATCATCGTAGAGAAGGTTTGGCCCAGTGGTAACGGCCTTGACTTACGAGTTGTAGGCCGTGGGTACGAACCCAGGCAGGCGCTTTACTTTGTGTAAATAATTTCATCACCACTGCTCTCAAAACGGTGAAGGAAAACATCGTGAGGGAACCGGCGTGTCCTATAACCAAAAAATCGAAGACATGTGACATCTACCAACCCGCACTGGGCCAGCGTGGTAGATTACAAACCACTCCCTCTCGAAGAGAGGAGGCCTGTGTCCCAACAGTGGGAACATTAAAAGATTATCCTTTCCATTAAATCCAAAGCTGTGGGCTGCGATAATATCAGCCGCCATATGATCGTAGCAGCTCTGGATCAACTCCTTCCTGCAATCATCCACATCATAAACTTTTCCCTTTACACCGGTGTTTTCCCTTCCGTGTGGCGTAAAGCCCTTGTTCGGCCCCTGCCTAAAATACAAAATCCCTGTCTTCCTAGTCACTTTCGCCCAATTTCCATTTTTCCCTTTCTATCTAAGGTGCTCGAGGCCAGTGTTCATAAACAATTCTCCCAGTTTATTCACCGCAACTCCCTCATCAGTCCATTTCAATCTGGTTTCAAGCCTGGGCACAGTACCGTTTCAGCTCTCCTTAAAGTGACTGACGATATAAGGCGTGGAATGGAAGACACTAAAGTTACAGTCTTAGTGTTAATTGACTTCTCCAATGCTTTTAATACCGTCAGTCACGAAGTCCTCTTATCCATCCTTTCCTATCTTATGGTCTCTCGGGAGGTATTGGAATGGTTTTCCTCTTATCTTCAGGGGCGTCAGCAGTCTGTTCATGCGGGAGACTCTTCGTCGGGTTGGTGTGATCTTGCTGCTGGCGTCCCTCAAGGCTGTATATTATCTCCTCTTTTGTTCTCCGTTTTTATCAATCTCATTACCACCGAGCTTCAGACTGCGTACCATCTTTGTGCTGACGATTTGCAGCTTTACTGCCAGGCAAGTGTTGACAATATATCCGATATGTATAAGGAGCTAAACCGGGATTGAGGTGTGGTGAAAAACTGGTCCGATCGTTTTGGGTTGGCGGTTAATTCTACCAAGTGTCAGGCTATCATTGTAGGGAGCACCCACAGTATGAGGAAGCTGAATGGCTTAACTGTGCCACCTGTAGTGTTTAACAACTCTGTCATCCCGTTTAGCTCCGATGTTAAGGATCTTGGTCTGCATGTTGACACATGTCTTGACTAGCGAAGACAGGTCACGACTGTAAGTCAATAAGTTACCGGAACGTTGCGGTCGCTCTATCGGTTGAAAAACCTTCTCCCATCGCACATAAAGGCAATGCTTGTACAGTCCTTAATCTTTCCCATAATAGATTATGGTGATGTGTGTTACTATGACCTGAATGCAGATCTCCTCAATAAACTTGACCGCCTTCTAAATAACTGCATTCGATTCGTTTTCAATCTTCGTAAGTATGATCATGTGTCTGCGCACCGATCGCTTTTAAAATGGTTACCCATACGTCAGCGCAGAGAGTTGAGGGCTATGTCTATGTTGTATTCTATACTGGACAATCCCACTTCTCCTTCTTACCTGACTTCCCATGTTCAATACCTATGCTCTGCCCATAGTAAAAATCTTCGTTCTACCAACAATCGTTTCTACGATGTCCTTCTCACCGTTCTGGTTTTATTCACTCTTCTTTCTTTGTCCAGGCGGTTTTTCTTTGGAATGCGCTCCCTCTGAATATCAGGATGGCAACCAGTCGGTTATCTTTCAAAGTGAAGGCACGTGAACGTATTCGTAAAAAGTTGGCAGAATCATTGCAGCGCTGATTTGTTGGATTTGTTTTCTCCTCTACCTATCGTTATTTCTCCTGACAAAGTTTATTCGGTTTATATTTATGTATGTATTCATGTATCTATGTATTAGTGTGTATTAATTTTCATGTTATCTATCCCTTATGTTGCACCTGCTATGTTTTGTCTCTGCATCACCCTAAGGTTGACTGGTAGAAAATGCCTCAGGCATTAAGTCCGCCTTTGTACAGTTTTTTACTTGTGTATGAAGTTTTAATAAATAATAAATAAATAAACATTATAGACTAAACATGAATCATCACTTTAACACGGAATGACCCCTGCTGGGTTAAGACCTCCTTTCCTTCCCGCCATACTCCTCGAATTTGTAAGTCCATCGTTCAGAGAGCCGAGAAAAAGTGAAATTCTATGAGCGTTATCGATGCTGGAAAAGTCAAAAATATATCGGATTGACTTAAAATAGGCTACGCTAAGGCTAGGCTAAAAAGTCGTTGTAGAAATACAAAACACTTTGAAAGCGATTGTCACTTGTCTTTGCCGCGACTATGACGGTATCGAAAGCCAGATAAGCTACGATTTCCTAGAAGAAAGGTGGCCGCCACTAACGGCCGCATTGACACCTGTCATGAAAACAAGATTTAAATCGTTAGATTCGCCTTACCGCGTCAAAAGATAGTCGCATTTCTGTTTTTTTTTGACACCTCCGACACTTAATGACGCAGTGACTTCCCTTCATTCATGGAAACGCTATTTAATCATGTGTGAACTCACTCTTCTTAGTATGGACATATTTTTTGTGAGTAAGTACGGTAAGGGCAAATCTAGCGATTTAAATCTTAAAGTTGCGGGGTTTGACTTAATGTCAAATAGGTACTGGTAAAAATGACAGATTTTCATGACTGCCGTTAAAATATGACGGAACTGCTTTCAGAAACCAAAGCTTTAGTTTAGAGAAGTTCGGTATCTAAGTACATGTTATTATAGCTTTCAAACAAAGATCAACCACTCACAAAAAATGTCCTTTTAAAATGGAAACACAAGACGCTAATATAGTCATAACTTCGCTAAAATATTAGACCAATTCCCGCACCCTAAGCAAACAAGGTTGGGACACTATCCGACTCCTATAAAAACATAAAACAAATTGATGCATTCACCCTTCGCCGAGCCAGCCAGCAGCATGAATCGGCCATTTTATCATAAGGCAACTTAATATCTCCCAATATCGGCCGGATATTGACAATCGCGCGGCGTCATTCGGTATTCAAATAGCACGGCATTCTGCCTCGCCCATCCCATAGTGGATCAGAGGCCGATACAAGGCTATAAGGTCTTGTTTGTGGTACGGTTTTATAGCTGTTTGTTGAGGGTAAGGGGGATTTAGAAGGTAATTCGGAATTACACCTGAGCTAAGTTATTACTCGCTATTTTAATACCACAGATCAGATACATTTTAAAGAGTATATTTTTTGTGTTGTAAACATTATATTTATTTTTGTAAATGCTCCAGAGCTGCATTTTCTCATTATAGTTGAATTCAGTTTGAAATGAACTCTGGATAAGAACCTACCTATATTAGGTATATCTTAGTTTATAATTGCACGATTATAGTTAGTGTTATCGCTATTCACTTGAATTCCAAGTAGCGCCCGGAGGGGTCGGCTGCTCTTAGTAGATAATATCCCGGTTCTACTGCTATAAAGATGGATCACTCAACAACAAAACACTGTCATTTGATATACTTTTAAATAATAGCAACAATGCAGACATTTCGATACTGAATAAATTACTTTTATTAACGCAATAAAAACCATGTAGTGGTCATATATAAGTGTCATAAAATCCTCTAAAACAGCGATCTTCAATCGGTTTTAGATACTAAACCAGACATCATATGGGTGCGCTACATCATAGGATCAAAGATCAAATTCCTTGAATTCAAATGCTAAAATTTCTCAGTTACGTCAGGATACCTACCATAGAGCATTCAGACTCTATTTACCATTAATTATAAGTTTTGTATTATTATAATGGCTGATCCTATTCTTATGGTAATAGTCGCCGATTCACTTTGAATTGTAAATTAGGTTCACAACGATTATATCAGGGCTCTTTATTACAACAGTAAATGTCTAATTTGGTTTTTATTAATATTTTTCTGCTTTATAGTTGAGTGAAAGATTAAAATTGGATTAACGGAATTTTAAGTAATTTACATTAATTTATAAAATATGCTCATTTATGTTTTACACCCATAATAAAACTGTTCATTGTCCACTGTGCTAATTAATGCACAAAAGAATTACAAGAATAAAAAATGCCGTAATTGATTAGTGATCGTAGTTTGTTTTTATTAGCCGACGACACAAGAACGATGTGGTCCTCTTACCTCTTACGACCCTTCAGTAGATGACATGGTACCTACATAAGAGCATTTATACACAAAGTGGGAAACGTCGCAAATAGCTGTCAAATATTTCGCTGTTTTGATCAATTTGGCAATATAACCGTATTTTTTCAAGGACATCAAAACGTCATCAAAGTATTTTTGAAACCATGTATATCATTCCCAAGATATTTTATTCAAGCTCTTTTATTAGGTCTCCGTTCCCAGGCACCAAGGGTTGACCTTAGCTACAAAGACGTTTAAAAAGTACTTGAGTCTGATCCCCAGCCCATAAAACGTAACAAAACATCTAGTTACAAGTTTACAAGTACTGTAACATTAGAACGAGGAAGAGAGTGTAACGTAATATTTATTACTCCAATTAGGGACAACATTTGTATGGATTAACTGCCACTAATCACGAAGCAAGGGCCATGCTCGTGTTTCAGTAAAACAAACGTGTACGCTTGTACATTTATCTTGTACAGCCACATTGTGAAGTGTTCAGTTACCAGCTTTTCTTTAGCACTTGGTTACGATTTAAGGATTCATTGAATATCTCTTCTACTTTTGCTGATTGTATCTTATAATGGCAAGACTTTAAAATTATGATACTGATAAAAAATTAAGCTTAGCATAGGAAATTAATTTGTTATACTTGACTTATGCTTCTTGAAAATATGTTCTGAATGTATACTGCAGATAAATTGTTACGATAGGAAAGAACTATGAATCACAAAGCTAAACCACAAATTAAGTTAAAGCCGAATTTGACCAATTATAATTAGATCACGCCTCACTGCGCAATTTAATTAACAAGCAAGGCCAAAGGCCGCCTGGGGACGCGGGAATGTCCGAAAGGGATACCGTGGCCCCAGGCAACGTACAGGCAACTGAAGGAACACGGGTGGGTTTTAGTCGGTAAAAGTCTGACACGCCCTCCTGCTCCGGCCAGAGCGGGAGAAGTTAATTGATAATTTTCCACCCAAAAAAAAAAAGCCCAAACGCCGAGACGAGGAGATACCGCTTCAGATAACCAAACAGAACAAAACTATTAAAAAAGAACATTCAGATTTAAATATAAACGAACTGGTGATAGAGAATTAGCCTAACGAACTCAAGATTCACAAGTTCAATTTAATCTGCGAGAGGTCACAAAAAGCTATATATTTCGCTTGCAATATTATTCTGAATCAACATTACAATAGTATAATTTAGAATCTGAGTCACCTTTACCACTTAACCTTATGGAATTTATATGCTTTTACAAATGAATACCTACTACCGCTTTGGAAATACCGCTGTGAAACCGGCACGGGGCGCCATGAGGTCAAGCGATCATGTTTTCTATAAGGCATGGGGCCATCGTGTGGCAGGCCATAATCGCCCACGACGATGAGGTGGAACATACTATAATACAAAAGATAGTATAAAATATGGACGCAGAGAGTTCGTAATAGGTTACTGGTCACTATCTACTCACTACTTGAAAGACTAGGCATGGAGGGGAGACAAGATGTTCGGGGGGTTTTTCCACTAGTAATGACAATTTGACAGTTTTTCTCAAAGTGTTGGGGGCCTGATCCGTTCTTAAGGCAATATCTTGCCATAGTAATAATATCATACATGACCGTACTTTGAAGCGGTAGTGAAAGCAATGTTCAGAAGGGAAACTAACGTGTAATCTGCGTTCGCAATTTATTTACCAAACATGTAAACAAACACGCCTTTTAGGAAAAACAACTGTCATGCCTACATATAAGGTTCAGTTAGCGCTACAATTTCATATTTTTTTATGACTTCAACAGTACTAGTCTGTCTAAAATCAACTTTATTTACACTAGTATAAAGTTGATGTTTGTTTAAGTGGAAATAACATCAGTTTGAAGCAAGGATTTAAATAGACCTTTCATTTTCATTTTTTTATTAATTAACAAATAACATTGTGTTGAACATTACATATTAAATAAAATTATCACATGCAGAAACAATACATTTAAAGGGCTAATTAATTTCAATAAATTTCAAATATGTCAACAAATAAATACAATGTCAAATTAATAACAGGTATAATGTCAAATTAGGAGCGTAGTGTTCAAGTCAAAAGATAATTTAATTTAAGCTTGTCCACTGCTATTATTTTATGTTACTATTTTTATTATTATTTGACATAAATTCTGATACCGAATATAAACATTTTCCTAACAAGAAGGCTTTTAATTTAATTTTAAATGAGTGAGAGCTATAAATTAATAATTTTAAATCAGTCGGTAACCTATTAAGTAACTCCACTGCTTGGTATCTGGAACAATGCTTAGCTATGTTTAAATTTGGTGCCATTTTGCGTTTAAATTCCTTTCTTCTTGTGCTTTCTCTTATGTTACGTTCCTCTTGTGATTCATACTCATGAATATACTTAGCAAAGTGATTTAGGATAACTAATATATATAAACTTGGTACTGTTAAAATGTCTAATTCTTTGAAGTGCTCTCTGCATGAATTTCTTTGTGAGATCCTTACTATGGTCCTAATGGCACGTTTCTGTAAAATAAAAGCTTTCTGGCAGTTGGAACTATAGCTGTTACCCCAAAACATTATGCTGTATCTTAATCTAGATTCTACCAGCGCGTAATATATAGCCTTTAGTTGCTTTAGATCTAACATATCTCTAAGGCTCTTGAGTGCATAACATGCTGATGAGATTGAAGAATCAATAGCAGCCAGCTCCTTTTTCCAATTTAAATGCACATCTATGTTAATCCCTAAAAATTTTACTTTGTCCACTAATTCAATCTTGTCTCCTTTGATTTCTATATCTAAATTGTCATTATGGTGAGTTGTGGTCTTAAATAAAATTATATTAGTCTTACTTGTATTTAGTACAAGTAAGAAAAAGGTTATTGACTGTAAACCAATCGCAGAGATTTTGTAGGCTTTTATTTACATTGTTGGTCAATTCTTTTAAGTCATTTGCCCCAATTATTATATTTGTATCATCTGCAAAAACAATAAGTTTTACATCCGGCTAAACATAGTGCATGAAGTTAAGCAAGTCATTTGTAAATAAAATAAATAGTATTGGTCCTAAAATAGAGCCTTGTGGCACACCACTTAGGTAGGGGCAGGATGATGCTCATAAGCTTCAATTAGGAAATTAAAATTCAGATTAAATGTAGCTTTAACTTACCTCCATCAAGAACGTACTCTCGAAAAGTAGCTAGTATTTTATCCATATACCCAGTTAGCAAAAAAAGACAACAAAACTATGAGTAGGAGAACGTTGCATTTTAAAATTCTCTAACCAGGCAGCCATTATTCTTTTTTATCGTCTGCACGTTGCAGTACAACGTTACGAAAAACGCTTGAAAACGCATCAGAGGATTACTGGGTGGTTTGTTAATTTGCATCTATTTATATCTACTTTCCGGGCATTTTCTGATGTTTTGATTCCCTGTAATTGGCGACTGCGTAAATCCTAGGCTAATTGTAACCTTTACTTAATAAGGTGTTTTATTTTTTATTTCCCATTACTCTATGGTATGAATGATACCATATAAAAAAACAAACCGGCATATATTTTTTTTTTTTTTCGAAATAATTCGACAAAGTCACGATTATTTATGTAAAAAACCCTTAGGTGACATATAAAAAATTAAATAACATTTAATCAGACAATTTTTTTTCATAAATAGAATATATGACATCGTCGCATTTTCTTAGCTTTAAATATGAATGATTGTTTTGAATGAAAATGATTTACTCGTACTTAACAATGGAACTTAGATACACACATCGAGTGTCTAGTGGTAAGTTATCTTAAAAAAATAGGAAAAAATATTTATATGCTAGTTAATCCTTTAACATGGTCTCATTAATACCCTAAAACTAATTAAATAAATTCCCATTAACAGAACTTTATTGAATTTGATACTTACCTACGTAACTTTCAAGATGGGAATATTGTATTTCAGATGTCTAGTGACCTTTCAAACTAGACATTTGATAGACAAGGATAATACTGTATAAAATTATCTGCTTCTCAAACTTGTAAGCTGAAACTTTACATGACTCTGATACGTCTCTTAACTTTTAATCCATATAGAGCTGTCTATAAAATTGATCAAGGTTAGGAATATTCCTTTGTACACTACGGCCTATGAGAGACTGCGTTCCTGACACTTGTCAGCTGAGTACAAAGAATACGTGTTTTACGAACTGCCCTTCTGGAGGGTTCACCTAGTCGCATTTGTGAGCCCTCGCGGAGGGCTCATTTTAAATGTATGTTTTTCTTAGCGATTTCATTATTAACCATGAAAATAAAATCTGATGTATATTTTAACAAGATTGATTAGTATCAAGCAATTTTATTTTTATTTAATTTTTTGTTCACGGTAACAAATACTCGTATTTACAAAAAATTTAAAAGGTTGGAAACGTATAGCGAAAGACCCCTGAAAACACAATTTTACTTAGTTTTACAGTGGTTTATAACACGGGTTGACCATCCGCGAGGTTTAACTTTAGCGCAAACGTAATACCGGCAACCCTCCCGGAGGGTTCACTTCCAATATGTATGGCAGCATGGCGTATGAGTTCTATGAAAACTGGGTGGAGTCGAAAGTGTTAAACTTTATTAGTTCCTAATCTTGTCCAATTGACAGGTGTCAGAAACGCATTTTCTGGGTGGACGGAATATAGCTAAAATGTCGTACAATACGGCCGATATAACTTGGCAGGTCTGAAAATACGTACTACGAACTTTCTCGCATGTTCTCTTACTCAGACTCGCCTCATGTCACCATTTGTTACCTACAAAATGAATACCTACCTTCCTACTACGCAGCCTTCTGCGGAATGTTCAGAACTGCCAAGTTATATCGGCCGTACCTGTTTTAATTAACCTTAGAACAACGGACTTTTGATTATATAAATGAAAACACCTAAATGTAAAGTGTACCTTCTTAGGCGGCGAATAGAGATGTTGATTTTATTTTTTAAGATGTTTCACTTCTATCACGGGTACGGTGCTGCACACGCAATAGGGATGATGACTAAAAATATTTTTAGTCCGTTTTTGAGATTATAAAAATATATTGGACACGTATTTTTTATTTTTTTACGTAATCTAAAGATTACGGCGATACATTGAGGTAAAATGTGCCATGACGTCACGAGTATGTAGATTTTATACGTACTAGTGACGTATCGACCCCCACTCCACAACTTAAAATGCGTTTTATCTAAGTAATTTTTTATTAATATGATAAAGCAAAAAATACGTGTTTAATCTTTTTTCATTATCTGACTAACGGACTAATTAGTTTTTTTTTTTTTTACCCAGGTATCATCCCTATTTTTTGTCTGAGTTTTATACTCATTCGAATTTGTTTTTACGAATTCGAATTTTAATAGTAGATTTTTATACAAGGTATGAAAGGGACCTTTTTTGGGAATGAGATGGTTAAGCGTAAGCGCCAATAGTTCGAGTGCTTAAAAAGGTCTTCCACCCGAGGTAAACACTCTGCTTTTCATTTAAAATATGAGGACAGTAAATAAAAATTCTTAGATAATTTATTGAAATATGTTTTTAACACGTTTTCCGAAAAAGTAAGACTCTTTTTTCAGCGCGCCATTTCATAAACCATCGTAAGATTTTAAATAAGTATCTTTCTTTTATCTTTGTAGATGGGATTTTCTACTACTGTTTTAGCCTCTTCTCTAATGAAATTAGGCGTTAAATCCATATCTGAATCTGATGAACTCATTTCTATACAAATATCAGGAGGCCAATTCTCGTACTTAAAAAACGTTCACATTCTAGTCGCAATCTGTCAAACTTGTCAAAAATGTTGGTAAATTGATTGTATTTTTGACAGATTGCGAATGAGATGCGAATGGGAACTTTCTTAAAAATTACGGGAATTGCCCAGCTGTTTGTAAATATTTAGCACTCGACAAAACAACTGAAGATCGAATTGCCGCTTCCCACCTTTTTTTGTTTCTTTTTCTGTGGCATTCTATCAGCCAGTATTTTCTATCATTGATAATGGTAATTATTTTGTTCAAATCTATGTAAATTAAATAATAATTTTGTGAAAAGTAAATTATAAATATAAAGTCATGTTACAAAATTGTTCATATTTAAAAAAAAATAAGTACAATATTTTACACCGCGATTTAACAGAGTGGCTGTATAAAAAGTTGGTACATGGCTTGCATAGTTTTTAGTTTAGTTTTTTCCCAATGACGAAAGTACAAATCCCTCTGATCAGGTAGGTAACTCTGACACACTAACCACACGAAAAGGAGAAGAAGAGGTAGGTAACTTTAAGCGTACTTTCCAAGTATGGGAAATGAAATTATATTTTTTCGACATCCAAACATAGAACACCGAGATTGAATTTCCGAATCAAAGCATCACTTGATCCTCCTTAATCGACTGAAGAGGAATCTTCAGTCTCGTCCATACTGCTACAATGTTTTAATACAAGTATCAAGACTTATGCCAGGGATCCGTATACTAGGTCAGATCGAATTTTGTGTGACCTTTGGCCAAAAACCATGTGCCGATAACAAACAGGTATAGTGAGGCACATAATTAATGGCATCCTAATTTCCTGGTCACATCGTAACTAATATTGTAAATACGAAAGTGACTTTTTTTGTTTGTTACGCTTTCACGTCAAAACGACTGAACGGATTTAGAAGAAATTTGGCACATAGGTAGACCATGACCTGGGGGACATAGAATACTTTTTAACCCGATATTCTTACGGGAGCTAGACTTATGCGGTTGAAACCGCGGGGCGCCGCTAGTACTACATATTTGTGGCGGCATCTACATCGGCACATGCGAACTACGCATTAATTAAAGACCTGACGTCACACAAATCTTGCATCGCGCAATCAGAGTTTACCATGCTAACGACATATATAAGACTATCCGACATCAACCATTGGCCAGACACGACACCCGTCTGGTCGGAGGATCCTCCCTTTTCTAATGAGGATGAGTGAACTTTACACCCTGTTCCTCATACCTCTAAATATTATTATGTAGGCAGTTCCAATACCCCAAAACTATTCACGAACACCACTTGACCAGTAAAACAATTCACAGTTTAGTGATCCCTGTCATCTACTCCCATCTGTCATCTTGACGTCACCACCACAAATAGCCAAGTGCCAGTTACATACTTGATCAGTACTCGGTACAATTGTAAACAAAACTGACAGCTCTCGAAGTAAGATCGCGATCAATATGTTTGAGTATTATCAGTTGAGTAGTTCCGGAATTATTATAGAGTTTTCACTTGAATCTGTCGTAGAATAGAGAGGTATCGTGGAACGACTTTACACAAAGATGTCGAATAAGATGCAAATGTAACAATATCACAGAGTAGAGAATAGTTACTACGACAATATCTTGTGCGATTCGTGTGTGGATATTTAACAAGCTGTTCTACTTATTTAATGCCAGTTTTAAGTTTTAATACAACTGATGCGTCATTTTTCAAGTTGTCACAATTCCTTTACGTTTGGGTCATAAAGAAGCGCATCATGCCTTCTGGAAATTTAGGCGAGTATTAAAAAAAATGTCATGATGGCCCAGTGGTTAAGCCGTCGCCTCTCATGCACGAGGTTGTGGGTTCAAATCCGGGCAAGTACCAATGTGACTATTTCAATTCATATGTACTTTCTGAGTTTATCTTGGACATTACTGACATCGGTGAAGGAAAACATCGTGAGGAAACCTGGACTTATATAGTTAATATAAGTCTGAAATCGTCAACCCGTCTTGAGCAAGCGTGGTGATCAATGCTCGTGCCTTCTCAGTATGAGAAGAGGCCTTTGCCCTGCAGTGGGACAGTAACAGGCTGGTATTATTATATTATATATTATTTAAAAAAAAACAACAACTGCCTCGTTGATTTAGTGGTCACAAGCGCTACTGCTGAGCATGAGGTCCTGGGTTTAATTCCCAGGTCGGGCAAAGTGTTATTGGGTTTTTCTAACAGGAATTTTTCACTAGCAACGCGGACTTTGGGTTTGTGACTCGGTTGATAAAACTAAAATAGGCTCGCGCCCTATTACGTGGGACTTAAACATAACTGGCGAAATGTGGATGCTATAAGTACTATAGACAAACCTCTGCCTAACCCTTCGGGGATCAGAGGCGTGATGTTATGTGTATATATAAAAACAATGAAGAAATAGCTACAAACAATGTACTACAAAGTTACTGATCAACTGAGTTAGAATCAAACAACACTCGAACCTACTTCAATCACATTGTTTACCCTCTAAACCGATTACGGCAATGGTTTCCATCCCCAATCCCGCGGGAACGCTGCAATTTGTCAGTCCCGCGATTGTATTATTAAGAGCATTAAGCGTAACCCCGGGATCCCATTAGGCTGGCGGCACCACTCTAGATGGTATCAGCGTTTAGCGACGGCCGGACAATGCGGACTTGAACGAAGGGTCATCGGACGATGGACAAATGTGATCAAGACGATTTGTCTCCTTGTTACTTATCTAGGCCTATGATATACTACACATAGGGGTGTAACTAAATCGTACATTGGTTCTTCGGTTTCTTAGAAGTATTTATTCTGAAAGTGGGCAACGTCGCAAATTGATGTCAAATATTTTGCTGTTTTTATTAATTTTGCAATATTACTCTATGGAAATATGAAATGTGGCTAACTGGCGAACTAGAATATTAATAGTGAATTGCAAGTATAACACTGAATTTAATGTTGCCCGTTAACCGTTTTAGGTGTAAAAAAGGCATTTGGAAAGTTTCCAAATACTTTTTTTACATGTAAAACTAAATATTAACTAAATACTAGGTGTTACGATATTAATTATTGCATTTCATAATTAATATTTTAGTTCACTAGTTAGCCACATTTCATATTTAAAGAAATATTTTCAAATTAATCAAAACAGGTAAACATTTGACAGCTATTTGCGACGTTGCCGACTTTTAGGATAAGCGCTCATAGAGCGTTTTGAAATGAATCTGTTGTCAAACATGTACATTTCGGCTAACCAATACTAGCAAGTTAATGAATTTTTGAGTTTTGAGTTTTTCAGTAAGCAGGGACCTTTTACACAAACATTGCCTACTAAACAAACGAAAAGTTCTAAAAGCAAATCTAGGACGTTAGGGCAACACGAACGTCCTAATTAAACATAAACTGTTTCTAGGTACTAAATAATACACTTGTTCAACAAAAGTAGTCTTTTTGTAAGTTACGCGCTTAGTAAGAAAGAAAAGAAAGATATTTTATTTGGGACATGCACAGGAAATACAAACAGAAATAAAATAAACAATAATCAAAATGGAGCATTTTAAAACTAACGACATAATAACGACCTGTGCGAGGCTAAAAAGGCTCCTATCTCAGCATAATGCTGCAATATTTAAAAATATACATAACACAGCGCTGATATTCTGGTAGAACCGAACTTGTAGTAAGAGACAATTAGAAATAAATATTGGCTTTAGTAATTAACCTAATAAGTAGATTTGGTGTTGTATAGAGGCATGAGGAACAGGATGTAAACTTCACTCATCCTCTGTAGAAAAAGGAGGATCGTCCCACCAAACGGGTGTCGTGTCTGGTGGGCTACTGCCCGACGATAGATGTCGGGACGTTGTATATGTACTCGTCATACGGTAAACCCTGCTTGCGCGATGCAGGATTTGTGTGACGTCATCAGGTCTTTGATGTAATTACAGTGGGATAATTGCGTAACAAACTTTCAGTAGCAATAGCTGTCATTTTGACAGTTCAACAACATTCATTGCGTTATTTACGTTGTTGAGCAGACAGTTTTCAAATTTTATTGAAATAAATTAGCAATATCCTTCAAAATCATTCAGATTATGATTGAAAGTGTGTTACGCAATTAGGGTGCTGGTCACCAAAGCCAAGGTTATAAACAAGTCTTAAGTATTGGCAAATTAATTAGTAATATTAAATTGACAAAAATAAACCCCAGTTCAACTGTTATCCTACTATCCTACAGATATATATAATTATAATATTATAATATATACTTATATATATATATTCTACATATAATATTATAAATGTGAAAGTTTGGATGTTTGTTACTCAATCACGCTAAAACGACTGAACGGATTTGGATGAAATTTGGCACACAGATAGTTTATAGCCTGGACACAGGATACTTTTTATACCGGTAGTACATTCCCATGGGATAGTTTCCGACCTCCACGCGGGCGAACCGACGTGCGAAAGCTAGTATTATTATATGGGAATAGTGTGTGAAAAAGGATATCATTGAATGTGTCCATTTCATGTTACATCTCAATGAGACCAATAATTGTACATTTATTGTCTGTGTTTCAGACTTTCAGACACGCTTTCCAACTTCATATTATCTTGTATAGGTACCAACTTAGCATTAAGTCTACAAAATTATTCCTAGGAATTAAGAACAACTCCCAAAATCGTAAATTCGTATATTTAGCGTAACAAAAATTTAAATGAGGACGCTTTGTTTATTCAAAGAATCTTTAACGGCTTCTACGCAATTAATTCCCGGCCACAGAATATAAATCACTTGAACAAAACACTGGGAGCACTGCTGTTAATTACTGAATGCGGTACAACATTATAATATCTGATAAAATATCTCGCTAAGTCATGTTTAGCTGCTGAATGATCAGAGAGGCAACTCCCGTATTTATTATTAAGAACGTTCGCAATCTAATGTCATTCGCAATCTGTCAAAAATACAATCAATTTACCAACATTTTTGACAAGTTTGATAGATTGCGACTTGAATGTGAACGTTTTTTAAGTAGGTACGAGAATCGGTCTTCTGGACTCTGATGGTAGCAAACTCAGCTGCTCAATGTATGGTCCTGATAGTTGACTCTGGGTGGACCCACAGATTCCCTTCAGAAGTTCATAGGAGAAAATTGCCAGCTATTATTTACGTCATGTCTTTTGTTATAAAAACACACAACGTCGGTAGGGATAGGAGATATGATATCTCCTATAGATATAAAAGTACTCCGAAATTGTCGATGTGATATATTATTAGATCATCGCATCGACACTTTCGAAGCACTAGTAGGAGAGTGTATTCTTAATTCAAATGGCCGTCATCAATGGAAGTTAAAAACAAAACTACATATTTGCCAAAAAACATGTTTTCAATTTGACATTTAAACATGGACTTTCTGCTGGAAACTTCCAAGGAAGCCGTCGCTCATTGTTCGTTCAAATATTAAGGAGCACCTCAGGGGAAATGCGACTGGTAAATAAGAAACAATGGAGCTTGCAGACTTATTTGGATTCTTATTTCTGTCCTAAATATTTCAGACAGAGTTTAGATTCACGAAAATAGAAACAGTTACAAGTACCAAAGAACTGAAAATATTTGTTTAGCTGAAGTACCAATAACTAATGAATTGTAGGATAACTCAGAACCTATTAATATCTGGTTTTATTTTTTTACCGTCTTCAAAAAAAGGAGGAGGTTGTCAATTCGGTTGTATTTTTATTTATTACCTCAGAACTTCGTCATTTATGAACCGATTTTAATAATTTTATATTAAGTTCCTGCCACTATTATTTACATAACTAGAAAGTAGTGGTATATGAATTTGTGTGGGGTAGGTACCACAAATAAAAGTGAGAAATAAAAACAACCGACTTCTACGACAATTTTTTTTTTCTTTGTAAAAATGTGCGTATTTGTGATCTATACAGGGTGGCAGGGACATCGACGCGAAAACTAATACCATGGATTCAGTACATGATTCTAAACCACCGCGCGTTGAAATTTTTCGTCGGTTATTAAAAAAAAATCTGCTGTTCCATACATTTTTACCGCGAAGCTATTGCACTTTTCTCTGTGACAGCAGATTAAAAAAAAAACCGACGAAAAATTTCGATGCAGGGGTTTACAGAGTCATATACTGAATTCATGGTATCAGTTTTCACCTCGATGGTGCCACCCTGTATAGATGCATCGTTCTTATGAGTAACATTACATTGTATTTTCCTTTTTGTAACTTCAGTGCCTACTCTCTAGGAATATTCGCACAGCTGCAGCTATGTAGGTAATTTCGAGCAGAGAGGAAGTTATTAGAGGCAGGTAGGTTGCAAGGCGCGCGCGGTGCCTACTCCGGACACCGCTATTTCACAAATGTAGGAGTTTTAGCACTTCCGACCTGCACTTTACAGACACTAGGAATATTGAACGGAAAACGAATAGCAGTGGCTACACACATTTCAATGATAATAATTTTATATAAAACTAGCTTCTGCCCGCGACTTCGTCCGCGAGCCTATAGCGTTCCTCAAAAATTACGCTATCCGATGCAAAAAAAAAAAAAAGAATTTTTCGAATCCGACTGGTACTTCCGAAGATTACCTACCTACATACAAACTTGTTCCGTATTTTAAAATTAATTTTAAATAATAATTAGTATAATTAAAGTTTAATTTTATCTGTAAACGTAATATAACTGCATAAATACTGAGGATTCTTGTTTTCCTGTAAATATATAAAGTTAAACAGTGTTTGGTTGCATACCGGTAACCTAAAAGCAGCAGCTAACGATCGAACTACGGATTTAAACGGGGAGTATTGCTTTTCTTTTACTATAAAACAGCACACAATCGTCACTTTAACTCTGTTGCACGTCCTCGTTAAGTCTTTATATAAATAGTTCGCTGATTAAGCACTCTGCATTGGGTCTAAATCGCATTGTTTACATCGTTGAAAACGTATCTTAGTGGAGATTCTGTTATTATCCAATCTAATCTGTATTATAATTTCAACAATAAAAACGTTCATGATCGCCATTTTTGCATTGTGGTTTTACTTCGATATCAAATAATACTTAACTTTAAAATCTAAGCAACCTACCCACATTAGGAAAATAAAAATCCTTTTAGGGGTATGAGGAACAAGGTGCAAAGTTCACTCATCCACCATAGAAATGGGAGGATTCTCCGACCAGACGGGTGTCGTGTCTGGCGGGCAACTGCCCAGAGGTTGAAGTCGGGAGCTTGTATGTATGTCCATCGCGCAGTAAATTCTACTAGTTTATTTGTGTGACGTCAGGTCTTTGATGCGTAGTTCGCATATGGCGATTGTAGATGCCGCCACATCCTAAAGCAATAAAAGCATTAAAATTTTACGTTCAATTTGATAATAATATAGACTTGATATTAGCTCTTCAAGCCAATTCAGTAGCCTACCTTATTTCACCACTAAAGAACGCTAACTTCCCATTCTCCCTTTCATTGCTACCTTTATTTTATTGGTCTGTCCTACTTGTTCTCACCGTTTCTTTATTCTAATTTCAGTAACTAATCCTGAAACCATGCCTGAGATGACCCATAAGGCACTGCTCTGGATATGGAGTTTAAATTGAGAAAACCCCTCCAAAAACTTAACTACGTCACTACTACGTAACAACTACGTAACTACCACGTAACTACCACGTAACTATCACGTAACTACCACGTAACTACCACGTAACTACCACGTAAGTACCACGTAACTACCACGTAACTACCACGTAACTACCACGTAACTACTAGGCAACTACTAGGTAATTTTTTTAAAGTGTAGATTGATGAACTACCTACTTAGTAGGTTCAGTAAATCTCAGTAGAAGTTTTGTTAAAAAAAAAACATAACTTACGGCAGAAGTGTGTCCTGCAAACGCCGCGTGTTGCTGCTGGGCTCTTGCCGCTCAATGTTTGGACACACCTTAGCAAATGCGTGTACCACAAAACTTGAAGTCAATTGTAAGGGAAAAGCTTACAAATATTGTAACGTAACGTTTACCTCCTTGGAGGAAAACGTAGGTCACAAATGAAAATAATAAGACATGAAGCGTAATAAAAGAGAGGTACAAAGAATTATTAAAAATAATAGTAGCGGCGTAGCGGCTTGAGACGCTCGACGCTGATAGCGGCGACGAGGCGGAGACTCGGAGCTAAGGGCGCGGAGCAGGAGCAGCAAGCCGTAGACGAGCAGCGACCTGGAGTCACGAACATGAAGCGAAGCAACACGAAGCAGGAGAGGAGCAGAGGAGTTTGAGGTCCTCCCACTCGGAAAGGTCCAGGAGCAGCAGACAGTAGCGGAGGAGTTTAAGATCCTGTCGCTCAGAGGGTTCGGCAGCAGCAGGCGGTAGCGGTAGCTTAAGATCCCCTCGCTTTGTAGGTCCGAGAGAAAGGCCCTCCTGCGTTGGAGGCCTCCTTGCCCTAGAGGGGCCAAAGGTTGGAGATTACGGCGTCAGTGGACGCGGCGGCGCCGGACCAGCCACCTCCCTTAGAGGGAGTGCCCGAGGCACTCGGTGGTTTGGGCTGGTCCCCGGCGCCCGCCGGCTAATAAAACTACTACTTGGCTGATTGTTGAAAGACTGTAGACGGTAGACTGGTTTATTTCCCCGCATCGCCGGGTTATAAACTATTATAACGGAAGTACATTTTTTAAACATTCAATATTTCAAACATAAGTCAAATTACAAGTCGGCCAGTAACTTATACGACTAGTGATAGTGTAGGCCCGCCTAATCATGGCTGGTTATACAGAAGAATAAATATGATAGGTGACAATGATGAAAATGTCAGAATATAGGATACTCTAAGATCTTTACAAAAGATGGAATTAATAGTATAAAATACAGATTTGGACGTTATAATAGATCGAAAGCATGTTATAATAAGTAAAGGTATGTTTTGTAGTGTTCAAGAGTAAGTGTCATAAGGTAATATAGGTACTAAAAGTGTTTTGTGGTGTGTTATCATGTAAACAAGCTAAAAGATGTGGTTCCAAATAATGGAATACGACATTATGTAAATTGTAGAGACACGTCTCATACATATTTGTAATTTCAGTGTAACGCAATTTTTGCTACAATGAGGATCTGTACTGCCATTTATCACGATAGGTGGCGCATCGTCGACATGGCCATTGAAAGCTGTCAATTCCATACATTTTGTAACCTATCATTCAGTAAATTTAATTTTTCTCGTAATATGCTTAAGTATGCTATACCAGGATGTACTAAACTACTAACCCCGGTGTTCATTTATTTCCTAAAGATACTACGCTAAAAAAGTGGGAAACTAAAAGAGTACAACTAAAAGTAACTTTCAATATGTTGATTGGTAAACTTCGGCAATATGGTGGAGTTCTGGTGGAGCTATTAACGTTTTGGTGAAGTTCTACAGCAGGAACGTCAAGTGTTTGTCTTTCAGAAGCTTGAGAGCTTTGATTGCCGAAATAAAAATTTCGGTCATAGATAACCTAAAAACTAAAGAATACCATTTATAATTAAAGTAACGTTCTCTCAATTTTCGTAAATTTTCCTACCATGAGTCAAGTGAGGATTAACACGTTCCAACTAAAAAATGATCCAAATCTAGAGCCTAGCACTGATAAAAAATAAACCTAACCTAAAAATTAAAGAATACCATTTATGATTAAAGTAGCGTTCTCTCAATTTTCGTAAATTTTCCTACCATGAGTCAAGTGAGGATTAACACGTTCCAACTAAAAAATGATCCAAATCTAGAGCCTACCACTGATAAAAAATAAACCTAACCTAAAAATTTAAGAATACCATTTATGATTAAAGTAGTGTTCTCTCAATTTTCGTAAATTTTCCTACCATGAGTCAAGTAAAAATTAACACGTTACAACAAAAAAATTATCCAAATGTAGAGCCTAGCACTGATGAAAAATATTTTATTAGATAGAAATCTACTTCTCAATAAGATCTGATTTCTTTCCAGTAATCCTTGCTTCTCGTTAGTTTAGTTCGTCTTTTAATTCTTTATGCTTCCAGGAACAATACATGTTAGCAATAACGATGGTGGATCGGTTTCAACACAAAAAATAACAAAAAACACTGATGTAAACAAAGCGAAAATGATTTGACAGCGGCCATCACGCCGCTGGCGACATCTGCGTTGAGCTTTGCGCGTGGATCCCCATTTTGTAGAATTGTAGACTTGTAAAGTTTTGTGGTATAGACCGAACATTCGCTATTATAACCACAACAGCTCTTCCATCTCTTGTAGCCATAAAATATGTAATTCAATCATGTTTATAGTCTATGAACACCGGTTCTTACAACCATAGAATATCATAATATATGCAAAAAATAACAATGTTCTCGCACAGGTTTATTCTATTTTAATTCTAGTATTTGAAAGTTAACTAGCCACGTACCGTATTCTGTTAAGAAAGAACAAGAGCGTTGACCTCTATGTTTATTACGTACTAGCTATTGCCTCCGGCTTCACCCGCGTAGATATCGGAAAATATCCTACGG
Source organism: Agrochola lota (assembly GCA_947364205.1). Lineage (NCBI taxonomy): Eukaryota > Metazoa > Arthropoda > Insecta > Lepidoptera > Noctuidae > Agrochola > Agrochola lota. The sequence goes on along the minus strand of OX376221.1, from coordinate 15,685,465 downwards.
GAACGCACTACCGCAATTAAAACTATCCTATGTGTTAATCCAGGTTATCATCCTGTGTGTCAAATTTAATCCAAATCCGTTCAGCCGTTTTTGCACCAATCCAGAAAATACATTCAGACAAACGGATAAAAAATTCTAAAAACGATATTTTGACCTCGTCGCAATGACTGTTTTTCAAAAATATCCAACGTACAGTTTTGACATTGTTACAATTTTATTATATGTATAGATAAAGATTGGGCAAAAAACCTTAACGAATGGTCTATGATTATACCTAGTGTCATGCGGCTAACACAATAGATGCCATTTTAAATTCATAATTGTTATGTGCTCACGAACGTTTAAAATAACTCGCCAGTGTAACTTGAGAGGCGGCGAAACAAAAACATTTTTTTTTTTACAGATTTAAGAGAGACCTAAGTTTTTTCATGTTTTTGGATGTTATTTTAAGTTATAGGTACTAAACACCCCGTGTTGCGGCGATTGATATCCGCCATCTTTACAGCTTACTATAGAGCACTCTAATTGCGAAATACACGATCAATCAAAATTGAATCATTTTGAAAGAGATTGCTAATTCATTGATTCATACGTTCGAAAAAAAATCTGCTCAACAACGTAAATAACGCAATGAATATTGTTGAACTGTCAAAATTAGTTATCAGTCTTATTTACCGAAAATGTTTACGCAATAAGATAGCAGGTTGATGATGACTATGATGAGCTGTAAAGTATTTTTCCGAAACTTTTTATCTACGTATGATTCAGAGATCTTTGCCCAGCAGTGAGACAAAATAGGATGGGTTTTTTTTTCTTTTTTTTCTAGGTGTTAATTCTTAACCAAAAAAGGCGCTAACCATTTTTGATGGAATTTTCTTATTTTGTTAAATTATATAGGCCATTAGAGCAGGTGGTAATTAGTTGTTTTTTTCGCTTGTGGTGATTTTAATTTGCGATTTTGTTTGAAACACCGGCAAGTTAAACTATACTAAACTTAAACTAACGCTTTATTCTAAGTCATTTCAACTGTCAATGGCGTGGAGTGTAGGAAATGACTTAGAATATTGCTGTAAACTTGATTAGTGCCACTGTTTGCGCTTGAAAGCAAACCTAAGTTATAAGTAGTGTTATTTGGTCATGTCTTATCCAACACTAGATTTCAGTAAATTCATGTCTTTGTGACGATTGATTGCAAGAACTTAACGCTGCTAGTTTAAATTAAATTGAACAATAAAATGAATAAGGTTAACGTTACAGAAAACCTATTACTGCAGTGAAGGAAACTAAACTCAAATAAAACTGCATACAAAATTCAAAAATTCAAAACTCAATATATTTTATTTCACATAAACCAACAAGAGCACATACGAAACGTCAGAAGCTAGGTGCACGGTTCCAATTGGTCGTTTCTTACGGAGAAGAGCCGGCAAGAAACTCCACGGTTACTCTTTTAAAAGTAAATGGCTTTTATACACTTTTTTTAATATACATACATAACATCCATCAATCCCGGAAGGGTTAGGCAGAGCTGTACCTATAGTCCACCCACTTTCGCCAGTTATGTTTTAAGTCCCATGTAATAGGGGACGAGCCTATTGCCATCAACCGGGTACAAACCAGGACAAACCGGGCATAAAATTGCAGTTTTACAATCACACGATATCATCCGTATCTAGTTTCCGTTACATAATTTTACAGCCAATCAAAATATTTGCCGCTATAACATTTTTTTTTATTTCTAGCAGTTATCGTATTATAAAAAATTGTGTTAACGAGTGACCTATGAGACGGGTTAATATTTCAACTGTCACTGCAGTATTATGATTCTTTATCAAGAAGACGACGTTTGAACACAAAACGTCGCGCGTCGCCATCGAAGCGCCGGAGACGATAAAAACGTCAATAAATTAGCATAATGGCTTTCACAAATTACGTTATTGTATAAAACATTCAGTCAGGAGCTTCGTAATGCGGCTATATTTCATATTGTCGTGTGTGACAGAATAACACAACGATTTATTATGTAGGTCGTGCGGGCGCCCAAATGAGACCAATAATTCATATTTATTTTTAATCAATATATAAACTCGATGTGGCGCGCTTAATTGTATTTAAAGGTACCATTTCAACCGCAGAATTCCATTCTCTTTTTTATCTTCAAGCTGCGAGCCTGGCCTGGCTGGACTGGCGGAGCTTTCATTAACACTTTGGTCTCCACCCACTTTTCATAGAACTCATACGCCATACATATTGGAAGTTAACCCTCCGGGAGGGTTGCCGGCATTACGTTTGCGCTAAAGTTAACCATCGCGGGCGGTCAACGGCATTAGGTTTAAAACCGTGTTATAGAACACTATAAAACGAAGTAAAATAGTGTTTTCAAGGGGCTTGTCGCTATACGTAGTTTCCAACCTTTTAAGTTTTTAGTGAATACTTGTAACCGTGAAAAAAAAAAATGCTTGGATTTTAAAACCAACGCGTATACTAATAAATCTTGTTAAAATATACATTAGATTGTATTTTCACGGTTCATAATGCTGTATCCGCTAAGAAAAACCTACATTTAAAATGAGCCCTCTGGGAGGGCTCCCGGCATCCCATATGCGACTAAGTGAACCCTTTGGCCGAGTCATTCCCACGCGACTGCAACTATATCGTGCACAAGGATGAGATTTCTCCTCAGCGCTCGAATTTATGATCAGACAAGCATTTGAGCAGGTCTTAATATTAATTAAAATCTCGACTCGCATCGTTGACTGGATCCAGTTCCATTACGGGCACTGATCGCTTGTCGATACGACAAAAACCGACCGAGATTCATTATTGACGCGATCATACGACAAGACAATCACAGGCACCGCGCATCCGCTACCAACCAGTTGCGCGTGCGACGCGCCCATACCCAATTAAACAGTAATTTCCGCAAATCGTTCTTATACACCATAACTACCACGCTCAGATGACCCCCTACGATTCAGAGCCTTGTTGTTATAAGAGATCACCTTACACCGGCTACGTTACCATTAATAAGAAGGAGTGTCAAATAAATTGAAGATGCTATCATCCGCGACATTTCTTGATACATTTTAATGACGTGTCGCAGGTTAAGGGAGACGTCACTTGACTATCAAGCAGGCACATCCGGGAATTGCGTATCTACATAAAGATTTATAAATATATTATTAGCGACCCACCTCTATTTCGCAAGGCTTGTACGACTTTACAAAACATCGATATCTATAAGTTTAATATTAATGTATTAAACATAAAAACCTTCCGGAATAAATTCTCTAAATTGTGTTGAAAACTCATCAAAATCTGTTGCGTATTTTAGAAGAACAACGCGGATAAACAGACAAACGCGAAAAGCGACTTTGTTTTATAATATGTATAGATACGATAATATAAGCAGTTACGTGAACAACAGCGGATGTTAATAATGCAGGCAACTGTAGTGGACATCCCAATACGTACAGGGACCTCGGGTGTCATCCGATTGGGTTGTCGTGCATAATTAAATAGTATTGATTGGAACGACAGACTACGGACCTTGGCAGTATCGCTATGCATGGTATAAATTATTCGAAGGAGATGGGTCAATAGCTATAATTGAAGATAATTCCATGGTCATTTCCATGGGTAAAGGGTTGCGGGGTCATCTAGCACAATATATTTGTAATAGGTATCTTTATTGTATCAGTCAAACAAGAATACTTTCTACAGCTCTATGGTGATTAGTTTTCCAGAATGAAAACATCTTATTGTGGAAGTCTTTGAAATCTCAGTACCTGAAGGCAATTCAAGTAAAAACATTTATATAGGATAGCCAGGAACTGATGTTTTTTTTCCGCAAAATTATTTTGTATCATCAGTGAAGACAAAACCAAAGATGTATTGCGATAAATTCGTTTATGGAAAAAGTCTATAAGAAGAACCATTCCCAGAAAATCGTCTGAAGGCTGATATTATAGAAATGAGGTTCCTTGATCACCAGTCCCTAATAGAACATCTTTTAAAGCCTATTATCTATATAGGTTCAAAGTTTTGTAGAAATAATGGAAGTAATTAAAGAACACACACGGCGAATTAATGTAATTGCAAGTATGAAACGAATTCCAAAAACTATAAAATCATAAATAGATGTCACCATTTGTAGTAAATTCGTAGGTAATCCTAAATAACTCTGACCAAATAAAGAAAAGACATCTTCATTGTCACCTATTTGTACATTACGATGTTACCACGTTTGGTCGAGGACAGGTCACATCGCACACTATCTTGGAGTTTAAAGATTTGAAATACAAAGATGGAAGCAGTATTTCCACTTGAAACAAATAGGCTGTTAAACCGCCTAGTCTAAATAGTCATGCTTTGCAGTAGTGTTTTCCAGTATTGTTTATTTCAAATTTCAATTAGCCTTTATTACCGACCTTAAAACTAGTCTTACAATTTATTTTAATTACAGGTTTAGACATCAGAATTCTCCAGAATGCTTTGCTCTTTAGGATAGGCCTCCCCCAGACTTTCATAGCTCACGGTCGTGAGTTTTCCTCCTCCATGTCCCTCCCTCAGCACTTTTCAAGTCGTCTTCCCATATTTGAAAAGGTATTCCTCAATTCCTATTTCCTTCTCTGGAAGGTATTCCACAAAAACTAGTTTGCTACAAAAACAGAATGGTAATTCTGTTTTTGTAGCTTGATACAAATACAGTCTTATGCCATATTAATCAAAAAACTAATATTACCGTTCATCTGTTTTCGTAGTTACAAAGTGGATGATACGACGATCAGCAATCCATCTGCCAAAAGTTCTAGTCAATGAATTTCATTAAGTCTAAGGGAATGGGTTACTTAGTGCTGACGATCTCCTCTGGGTGTAAATTGTGGGATTGAATGGCAAAATAAACGAATTGATAATACTTTTAAAACTGTTTATTAAATCACACGTAAAAAGATCAGCGTTCCACCGTAAGTCTTATCCGTCATCCTTCCCGTCGTTCTCTCATTCCCCCTTCTTCTCCCTCGCACACACACGCTTCTCTCTCTTGAATCCGCTGCGTTCCGTTTTGCCAATATAAGCTGCGTTCATACTATACTATTTTTCACCTTGGCTGGAGGTTTTGAGTGCAGTAGCTTAAGGCAGCCACAGGAAAGTCCGGTTAAGCAGCTACGACCTCCTCAGAGATCAACTGCGAGATGCCCTATACTTATTAAAAAACTAAAAAAACACTATTTTTGGAGAAACAAGAGGTGGACCCATCAAAATGGAGAATCCTCTAACTAGACGGGTGTTTTGTCAGGTCGGTTACTGCCCAACGGTCGTTTCTTCGGGGCTTGTTAAAGCGCTGTTGGTCTAGTAGTCGCAAGCATTACTGCTGAGCATGAGGTCCTGGGTTCGGTTCCCGGGTCGGGCAAAGTGTTATTGGGATTTTCCATCTGGAATTTGTCAGTAGCAGCTCGGAGTCTGGATTTGTGCCCGGTTGATGGTGATAGGCTCGCCCCGTATTACATGGGACTTAAACACAACTGTCGAAATGTGGGTGTACTATAGGGACACCTCTGCCTAACCCTTCGGGGAATTCAGGCGTGATGTTATGTGTGTATGTATGTAAACTCAAATATCGCGATGCATTCCTTCGCATTTTCGACTGCACCTTCTGATTCTTCCCCTAAATGGACTACTCAGGTTCAACGGTTGAGTCATGCACTGTACTTGGTCATAGGACCTCCTTGCAGCCCGCGGCGTGAATGAACTAGAACCAAGTTAGGCGAGCTACAGACAGCATGCAATAACAACACTGGTCACACAGACTACCATCTGCACTCCACTTAATTAAAGAGACACAACACCTGTTTATTTTGCACGATGTAATCATTTTGAAAGTGTTCTTCTACTTTATATTATTATTTTATTCAATTAAGATACTGTTTTAAATACTTACCAGGTTACAAGCTTTGCTATGTAGATTAAGGCATTTAATTTTACGGAATGGAAAGCTCTACTTTTCTTGAGGCTATTTTCCAGAAACTAAGCTAGGTAGGTAGGTACATCTAAAGGATAACTACGAACTAATCCAATAAAGACGAAAAACAGTGTGTTTGCCCACTCTTGTCCGCCTTTATTGAATTAGTTGCGGCTGTGGTTACTACGGATTTTTCAGTAGAATATGGTCTTTAGTATGACAATCTTTTAATATAATTTATGGCTTTACTTGGTGAAATAAATATCAAAGCCGTTTCCAGCTGAAGGTCGAGCGTCAGCTACGCATGTGGCTGTGAAAAATCCAAGGCTCAAAAAAAAAAAGTTATGACACAAACCCACGCAAAAGTTACATTATTCACTAAACCAGTACATTACACATACAATAAAAACGTAAAATATATAAATTTGAAGTAATAACTTTAGTGCTACCCGCATTCCAAGGCTGGTTTGAAGTATATCTGCGCGAGAGTCGATCATGCGGGCAGCATTGTGCGAACGCAGACAGCCACTTTTATACTCTTTTTAGTTTTACACACAATTTATGGGACTATATGTCGTTGGTTTATTGCTTTTTTATGTTAAACTCTAAAAGGTCGCAAGTGTCAAACATGTTGCTACAACTATTACGACTTGCACATAAACAACAACAATAATTATCATATTTTTTATATTTGAATAGTTTTAAAATTGGAAACTGGGCCTATTTTTCCACCTTAATAGGCGCCATCTTCACGGAAAAGAAAAACACGGCGATAGTCTCGCCGTGCCATCAAATTCAATAGAAACTATGAATCAATCTCCACACGGCGATATCATCGCGGCGATTCCCTCGTCCGTGGAGATGGCGCATTAATATCTGGCAGTTAATTTCTTACAAACAAATTCCGTTCCATTTTTGAAAACATATTCAACAGAACTTTTTCCTTAATAACTTTAATGTAAATAACAATGTAATAGGTATTCTGAAATGGGGGTTGGCTCACGTTCTGTTAATCCCGGAATTTTTTAACTTTTCCCTACTTTTATATCTACAGACATTTTCAGTATTCTCTCTGGACACAACTCTGGCCCTCTTGTGGCCAAAACGTAGAGAAAACATGCTTTCCTACACCATGTAGATAAGTCTATATGTAATAAGGTAATATGGCAACATGATGACACGTTTAGCATTCCGCACTCTAATTAAACGGAATGTAGACCTTGTGCACACTGACGAGCCGGCTATTACAATGAGAGTCTCTATCTAGTGATAAGTACAAGTATCATGAAGTATTGCTGCTATATCTATAAAGTACCTGGGAGAGCGAGCTCTGCTCTGGTGAAAATAGAAAATGCTCATAGGATAGTTCATACTAATTCCATGCTGCCGTGAGAGTAGGTACTTACTAATTCCATGCTGCCATGATAGTAGGTACTTACTAATTCCATGCTGCCATGTCATTATTCTAAGGTAGCCATTTTGTTCTAAACTTTCATATCTGGGAAAACGAATTTTCCCAGATATGAGAGCTATCTAGATCGATTTTTCGCCCCCGTAAACCCCTATTTTGCAACTTTCATCGAAATCGTTACAGCCGTTTTCGAGAACGTGATTACAAATATATATATACATATATATAAATATTGCTCATTTATTAGTACAGGACGTCCTTTTTTGTATCAATTATAGAAATTTGGACAGGACAATGTCTGTGGGGTCAGGTCGTTTAATAGGATAAGCGACCTGACCCGACAGACGTTGTCCTGTCCAAATTTCTATAATTCATACAAAAAAGGACGTTCAGTTGTACCCGAATTTGAAGATTTTCCGGAAAACTTTTCAAATTTTTCCTACCACCTAAGAAAAAATTGCCCATTCGGTCCAGCCGTTCTGAAGTGATGCGCTTGCCAAAGAAAAGCATTTATTTTTGAAGTACATATTATATACAGGGTTATTGGTAAAACACCAACAACCTTTTAACGGGTCATTGTACTCGTCAATATGAACAACTTTTACTATGGGACCAAACCTGAAATCACGAATAAAAAATCTGCTGTTGTTGTTTGTATATTTATGTTCGCATAACTCGTCAAAATGTAGGGAACAGCTGATCTTTTTTTCATGATTTCAGGTGTAGATGGCATCGCTTTTCGTATCTATATGTGTGACCGCGTTGCTCTTCTAAACTACACAACGGATTTTGATGCGGTATTCATCGTCATTCAGATAATTTATTCCAGTAGGTTTATGTACCTATAGGTATAATATTAAACTTACATATAAAGAAATCTCAATTTTTTGTCAAGTCGTAAAAACCGGTCGAAGCAGGGGAGGTCGCTACTCTATTATATAGGCGCAGGTCAAAGCAACGTGTGTATCGATGTTTAAGCACATTTGATTTAAGAGCGTTTATTCTGAAAGTGGGCAACGTCGCAAATAGATTTCAAATATTTCGTTGTTTTGATTAATTTGGCAATATTACTGTATGGAAATAAGAAATGTGGCTAACTAGCGAACTAGAATATTGATTATGAAATGCAATGATTAATATCGTTACACCGAATATTTAGTTTTGGATTTTTTTAAAGTATTTGGAATTTTCGTTATCCTTTTTTACACCTAAAATGGGTACAATATCAATTTAAATGTTATAATTGCGATTCATTATTAATATTCTAATCATGTTTTGATAAATTGGTAAATTTTTGATAGTTATTTGCGACGTTGCCAAATTTTAGGATAAACGCTCATAAGGCGGTTGAGAATTAAGTCCCTGAAGAAAAGCTAGGATGACCATGATGACTTTTCATATGTTTACCCAAAGGTATATCGTTTCTGTTAATCGGTCTTAAAGCAAAATGCAAGGTCACGGTTTTAAACTTTGTAAATCAAATGAAGGCAGACCCATTTTTTAAGAAAATTTTTTCTCTGAACTGCAGTCATTTCAAAAGCAACAATTTGTAGCCGATAAAGCTGCTTTCAAAAGAAAATTAAAAATATAACTATCATTATCTTATCCATTTAAACAAAAAATATGGGCCAGCTTTCATTCCACGCCCATAAACGCTGAATTTTCCGAGAACACTTTCTCAAATGACATAACAGAACAAATATTTTGTACTTATAAGTCACTCCTAAAATTTTACAATAAGTTATCGGTACAATAAGTACTGTAGATAGTTTTAGAATAAGCTCCGCGAGTTTACTATAAGTAAATGGCAGATTTGAGACGAATATTGATTTAGATTATAAAATAGAAGAAAAGATCAGGTAGTCGGCTCCCCGTCAAGCTCATATCATGAAAATTTAAAAAAGAAAGAGCCAAAAAAAAAAAAAAGGAGAGAGGGTTATATCACCGGTCTGTCTCAAATCATCCAATAGCTCTATTAGGTATATTCTATTTATTTTCGATGATCTCATTGAAACATTTTCTACTCTCTACTCTCTCTCTCTCTAATTCTAGGAATTAAATTTGAATACTTCATATACTCTAATTATTGTTTTAAATGAAAGAAGAAACCGTTATTATTTAAATGTTTGCTAAAATAGCGAGAAATTGCCTCACCTAATTCTAAAAATATATTCCACAACTAATTTTACGTCCTAAATGAGTTCAGTTCTAGCTAAAACACATAACAGCAATAACCGCACTTCCCGAACATTATGAAGGAAACACTGAAAGTACTGAAACGTCCATAGGTACTGTTAACGGCTCGTCGGCCAAAACGCCTCGTAAGCAGCGCACAATGAGTTTGTTGATACTTCCCCGCTGTGCAGCAACTGTACTAGACACACCCCGTCTCGACGGCGTAAATCAATTTTATATTTGGTTAGAAATATGTGTTTAAATGAAAATGAAACATGGTTTTCAAATATAAAATCCAGTGTTAATTGAATAAGGCAATTAAGGACGTTATTTTATATAACGTTTCCGAGCCCTGCTCGAAACTGTGAACATTCTTGTGGAAATACAAATAAAACATAATCTCAAATTATACAGTAGTTTCGAAAGTCACAAATAAGCCAAGAAACAAATGAATGTGTTTAGTTTCTCACGCGCTGTTCCTTTGTTTGGTTTTTTAAACAAACCACGTTTATAAGTAAGTAGGGCTTGTTTCTGCTTAAAGATAAGTGAAAAGCAGAAAAGTTTCGTTAGTTTAGTGTAAGTACAATATGTGAGATATAATTTTGGTGTTAAAGGGGTGACTGTGACTGCCGAGGTGACGACTAATAGAAAAGTATGAAAGAAAAATAAATATGTTACGCTGACCACAAATACGTATACATTAAGGTCAAGATGATGATGATGAATTTTCTATTCAATTATCAACTTATCTATAGATATTAATCTACTTTCTCAAAATTTGTAATACACTTCCTTCATTCCATCTTAGTTGTCCACAGGCTAATACGTTTTGATGGCTCATAACTCAAACTTCGAAAAGTGCACGTCAGGGCTTTAGGGCCTGCTGGGGTTGCGGGTTTGTCTGAAAGGGATATCGCGGCCCCGGCACACAGGCAACGGAAGGAACACGGGTGGGTTTTAGTCAGTAAAAGTCTGACACACCCTCTCGCTCTGCCCAGAGCGGGAGAAGTCATTTGATGATTTCCCATCCAAAAAAAAAAAAAAAAAAAAAAAAAGGGCTTTGCTTTCCAACAGTTTTTGTGCCAAAGTTTCCCAAGTTACAGCGCTAAATGCAAATTTATGACTTACAAGTGACAAATAAGTTAAGCTAGTGAAATCGACAGGCTAAAAACTTCGGAAGAATAATTTGTTACTGAGAAAAACGCACGACGACATCGCGGCAGGCCGAGACGAAAATAACTGGATGAGCTTGACTCCTACCAAAAGGACTGGCCGACACTAGGAATAGACAGAACTGTGTGGAACAGGGAGAGGCCTTTGCCCAGCAGTAGGACAATACAGGCTAGTTAGATTAGATTACAGAAAAAACAAATAGTGTCCTGAGCCAAACGTTAAAAACGAAGATTTTTTTTTTTTTTTTTAACTTGCTCCTTTTTCATCTCCATGTACAACGAACAACGTTAAATCAGTACTCAATAAACTACACAGATATAAAATCGCAAATTCACATAATACCCATTGAAACTCTCCAAGCTCGAGTGGGAAGCAATGATGAGTGTATTTCCTATCTTTAATGAACCGTCAGTACATAATATCTACACCCACGAAGCGCAGACGCCCACTAAGATGCAATCTGATGCCCGTCCATTGTTCATAGTCATTAACAGAGAAAATGCCCACACAAAATATACCAAAAACGAAAAACAAAATTTCAATATTAGGTCAAAGACCTTTCATGTACTAGGGGCACATGATTCACGAAGAGGAGGAAGCGCTGATCCTATTGTGGGTAAAACAAGCCGTCAATAATCATGATAGATGAAATATGAGCGTTGAAAGGATATGTTATCGGTACCAGCGTGTGAGCTGTGATGTGTGGTGTGAATGTGCATTCACTTGTAATTGATAATTCTTTTTGGATTGAGATTTATTGGTTACCAGACAAAGCAATAGAGAATCTCGGTATTTCAAATAGAAGTATGATTTTTTTCATACTATCCACTTGACCTTGCTTACTCTTTTGGAAGGTTAAAGAAAATGTATTGGTGCTAATGTGGATTATCTCTTATTTAAATGTTTAACTCGCTGTACCAAAACTTATTTCCACATTAACTACATTCAGCGTTGCTTCAAGAATTCATAAATGCTCGTTCCAATGTTTAAAAATGGTCACGACATCGCAATGGGGCTAAACTCAATAAACGTAAAATAGTGTCGGTTTTATTTCGTTCCACATAATCGAAACTCCAGCTCTTAGTCCCAAGTCCGGCCGTGGCAAATACACAGCGACAGCAAACTGATACTGCATTATCTAGCCCGAGTAACTGCGACCGCGACACACTCGTAAAATTAAGTGTCGCACAACTTCCAACGATCATAATAATGCCACCGCCATCTATGTAGACTTTTATGATGAACACCGCGCATTGAACCTTATAAAAAATTCAAAACAGAGGCAGAAAGTTCATAAAACTCCGAAACTACAGCTTGACCTGTCGATTCTTATGTGGCGATAAATTCTCCATTCTTTAATAGATTGAATTACTTTGTGTGCGTAGCACGTGGAGGTTATAATGCGACAAATGTCAATTTTGGGTGTTTCAAAAATTGTGTTAATGTGGGCTCCAGTAGCGTGCCCTCCGAGCGCGGAATTGCGTCTCTCGTAATCTTAATATTTATGCTTAGGCAATATTTCCACTGCCACTGTTGGACTCACTGCTACATCTGTTTTTATTGGTGCTTATTTTTTATATTCGTGCCGAAGACATTTAAACTACAGCTACACAAACTAGTGAGTGTTATTATTATACCCTGTCAGTCGAAATATATACCAAGTATTTATTCACTAGTCTCTCTGTATATTCAATTTACTTGCTTAAACTTACAATTTCAATTATCATTCCACAGAAATCTACTAACATCACATTGCTATGTTAAAACAAAATGTTTGCTCGAATTTAGATTAAAACTATTTACGTGCTTGGGGCAGGTTACATTAAATTAGAAGTCAGCCTGTTACAAATAAATCTATTTGGAACTGGAAATCAAATGGCGTAGCTCCGGTAATTGTCGCTTCAAGCTTAACTAGATTTTCTCTAACGTTTCGAGTTTATTAATGAGACTGAATATTTGCTACTAAATTAATTCGATTTACTTATCTATCTTCAATAGAAATACTTGTATCTCCTATTCCTTCATTATGTTTCTGTGTGGTTAAATCAACAAAATCAATATTATAATAATAATTAATCCTACTAGTTCTATTTTGAGTTTGTGTTTTTCTTGGCGTCATGTTAACCGCAAATAAATATATATTTGCTTTCTTTTATTTTTCTTTTCTTTATCTACAATAAATCAGTATTTCGTCGGTAATCTGAAAACGGGGTTTACTTCACTATCTCCTTATTAATGATCAGTTGGGGTCTTCGGTAATTTCTCAGCGGAAGAACATGTCAGTACCCATCTAAGCCGACCATCTTGTTTCTGGCTCCCACGAATGACGTTAAGCCGGCACATCCTTCTTAACCTACTCTATTGGGCATTAGGAAATCATAACGAGCTTCAATTATGCATATAACCGAGAAATTTATTGATGTAAACTAATAAATTTGTTGTCTAAATCTCTAATTTGTGATAAGATTTACTTTATTGCTACACGGAACCAAATTAGGAAAATCTCTTTTGTCGTCTACCAAGTTCTAAAACTGCCTGAAGAGTTGAAAACATTTTAAAGTAGGTAAATAATATTATTAGCACGTTGTGGAATCATGAGATCAGAAGAAGGGTTTTTTAGAAAAGGTATTTTTATTTTAGTCGATTTAAATGCCAGGTCTCGTGTCGAGCCGCATAACTTAGTGGACAGACCCAAAATAAAAACATTTAACATCGGGCGAGTCATTTAAAACGTGATTCACTTGTTGCCGACCCATCGCGATATAATGTTGCACACATATGAAATTACAATGCAAAACGTACGTGGTTTTATATCGATATCGAGATTCCGCGACAGATAGTGTCTTTTGAGCGGTCAGCCGAAACGGGTTTGTGGCCAAAAACTGGTCACCGAGTTGTTATCCCCATCCATTCAACCCGAAGCGAATGTCTCTGCGCGGACGTTTTTGTAAATCAAGCTCCGATTCAATTTTGTAAAACATCGTTTTAGTTTTTGGCTCTAAATGTCAAGTAAAGTCTCTAAAACAGAAGTAAAATGTAAAATTATGAGCGACCTACTGCGGAATTGCTTGTAGCGCGATTTAACAGGACGATATGACTAGTTTATTTGTTACTATGTAAACCGTTATTATATAGATTTCCATTATATTACTATAAATATCATTTTATTTTTTTGTCAACATGCTCATTCTTGTTATAATGGGTTGACAATGTGTATTAAAATATTTTGGTAGTCTTAATTTATTATAACAATCTATCTGGGTATTTTTATCTGCAGATTTAATCGTTTATTTATTTATTTGCATATTACGATAAATATTAAGGAAAAACGTTTGATTGCTTAATTCCGGACGTAATTGAGCGACAAGTGTTGCGCACGCGACCCGTACGCCTATCCGGCTCTATATTTATGAATGGTACACAGGTACTACCTATAGTTATGTGGCGGCATCTAAATCGCTACCTCCGAACTATGCATCAAGGACCTGACGTCACACAAATCCTGCATCGCGCAATTAGAGTTTACCGCGCGATGGACATATATAAAAGCTCCCGACTTCAACCTCTTCCTCCTCCCGACCCTTGCTCGACAATGCGCCAGCCATCAGCCTGTAGCTTTAAATTCCCTGATTAATAATAATAATATATCTTTGATCCAGCCTGTCCCATCTTGCTGTCCTCCCCCCAGCGACGCCCTAAGCCGAGGTTCGTGCCCCACAGGGGGTGCCCTTAGCGGGCGCTCGCCTTGTTTTAATTAGCATAGTTTTGCCCTGGCTACTACACTCAAAGGCTTTGAGTGTAGTAGCTTAAGGCAGTCACAGGAAAGTCCAGTTAAGTAGTCATAACCTCAGAGGTCAGCTACGAGATGCCCTAAATTAAAAAAAAAAACAACCTCTGGGTAGTAGCCCGCCAGACACGACACCCGTCTGGTCGGAGAATCCTCCCTTTTCTATGGTGGATGAGTGAACTTTACACTCTGTTCCTCATACCCCTAAAGTTATAAGCACGAAGCTATTCAGCCTCCTGCTTATAACTTTAACCCATCGGAATAATGTTATTGCATATTACATTTACTTAAAATTGACTTCGTGATTTATTTTGTTTTATTTATTTATTTTTTATTAACCAACGTATATTTTAGTACAGTTTGCATCACACATACAAGTTATATAATTATAATATATTGGTAAGTACTAGGTAAACAACTTGATAATTTGTTTTCTCACCAATTTGAGTTCGAAATGTCATCTAAATTAATACTAACAAGACGTGGAATAGGGATGATGCCTGAGTAAAAAAATTAAATTCTAATTAGTCCGTCAGTCAGATAATAAAAAAATATTAGACACGTATTTTTTGCTTTATCATATTAATAAAAAAATACTTAGATAAAACGCATTTTAAGTTGCGGAATCGACGTACTCGTGACGTCATGGCACATTTTACCTCAATGTATCGCCGTAATCTTTAGATTACGTAAAAAAAGATAAAATACGTGTCCAATATTTTTTTATAATCTCAAAGACGATCAAAAAAAAATTTTTAGTCATCATCCCTACTGTGCCTCTGATTCCAGCATTTAACAATAAATAAATAGCACTTTTAATTGCTTGTCTAAAATTCTAAATACATTATAATAAAAAATAAACAAAATCAATCTGCCTAGCCTGTAACATGTATATTGGGGTCGGCTTCCAGTCTAACCGGAAGCAGCTGAATATCAGTATTTCACATGGGGCGACTGCCTATCTGACCTCCTCAACACAGTTACTAGGTAATACGATAAGACTGGTTGTTAGACTTTCGGGCTTCTGACGACTCGTACCGATACCGACTGGCAAAGATCCACGAATGACAGCCGGGACCAACGGCTTAACGTGCTTTCCGAGGCACAGAAGAGTCTCGGTATGTAATGGTCACCCATCCTCTGACCAACCCGGCAAGCGTAGCTTAACCTGATGGTTCGACCCGTGCGGCTGTTATTACTTAGCCACGAGCGAATAATAACGCCATTTCGCCTGTCATTCCGTGCAGTTCCTATTTCCATGTAAATAATACAAGTAAATAAGGCCTTAGTTTCCACGGATTCAATAAATATCCAAGTCCAGTATATTACGAGTCTGGATCACAAAATGCGATACCAAATCCGCTATTTGAAAAGCCATTTCATTTATATGACTGGATCGGGAATTGAAATGAATAAGTTCAGGTAATGGGGTGCGAGCTTCGCAGTAGTTTATGGTAGAAAAAGCTTAGTTATTTATTTTGTTAGTCTTGAGTTGACTGGGTGAGTCTTATTGAATTCTTATGAAAGGTGAGGGTTAAGAAAATGTCGATAAGTCATTAATTATTTTCCTTTTTAACGCTTTGCTTCTGTTTTGTTGCACATAAGTGTTAGGTACGTGTAGTTTTCAATTGTTTTTATTGGAGTGAAGTTCTTTAACGCGGCTTGTAAACTTTCAGAAATTGTCACGGTAAAAAGTGTTAATACTTGCGACTGTCTTCTTCTAATTCAAAGACAAAGAAAGAGAGACAGAGAGAGAGAGAACGCCGCCAGAAAAAAACAAAAGAAAAGAGTAAAGTGATTACAGTGTCTTGGGAGAAAATTGTAAACAACGGCCCAACTACACTACATGCCGGAGAGAGAGAGAGAAAGTGTGAATTTGGTCAACTTTTTATCCAAGATAGCTGCTGCGAAATTTTTCAAAATTTTCGTATTTTTTTGTCGTTATTTTAGTTTTTGGTGTTGCTAAAGCCGATAGACAGGTCAAAATGTAAATCCACGGTGGCAGCAGAGAATTTTTATAAATTTTTCATCACGGTTATAATTTTCATAGATTTCAAAGGTGCTGAGGTCAAAATGTAAATCCAAAATGGCGGCTGCAAAAATTTATATAGTTTAAAATAATACGTGAGAAGGAACTTTGCTCCTGGCGGGGGTCGCCCGACCGCCAACTTTTTTTTTTTTTCTTGACGATATAGATACAATCTGGATTTATCAACACCTGAGTTTTATGTTTCTGTACTTACATACATAAACTCAAACCTTGTCATAGGGGTATGCAGAGCTAGAAAATGCCACCTGCTACGATCCTTACCTACTTCTTTTGTTTCTCTACTTCTTCCTCTATTTTAGGGTGCCGTACGTCCGAATGATAAAACGGAACCTTTATAGAATCACTCGTGTGTCTGTCTCTCTGTCTGTCCGTCTGTCACAGCCAATTTGCTACGAATCTAATGGACCGATTAAGTAGAAATTTGTTACTCGTATGAATTTCTGTGACCCAAATACGGACGGGTAACGTAAAAAAAAATTTTTTGAATATGGGCGTCACTTTTAGGAAGCAAACGCGAAAAAAAAAATTTGATTAATGTACCGTGTGACATATCAAATGGAATAGCTTACTGTAGGTAAGGGTCTCAAGCATACTGCCTTATCCTTATACTTTCCTTACATATTATAAAACAAAGTGCCCTACCGCGTCTGTCTGTTTGTCTGTCTGTCTGAACGCGATAAACTCAAAAACTACCGAACGGATTTTCAAACAATTTTCACCAATGGACGGAGTGATTCATGAGGAAGGTTTTGTTGTATAATTCATTAAGGTGTTGTGTAAATGGGCTGAAATATGACGATTATTGTTGATGGTATCGGAAAAAAACATGCTGACTTAGGAGCTTTACTGGAGTGCGCCGCGTAAACAGTGAGAGATTAATAACATTAATATTTTACATGATTGTTTTTGGTTTTTTTTTACATCTTAAAAAGTTCAACAAAAAGGTCCGCGTTGGCATCTAGCTATCTTGTACGGATGATCCACAATAACCATTTTTATCTTTCAGAAATTGATTATTTCATTGTTTTTCCAAAGCTATTTTGACAGATATTATATTATTATTATTATTGTTATTTAAATTAAGTATTTAATTTAGATAAAAATATGCCATGACATCGTTTCATTTAAATGAGTATAAGATATCACAGGTTCAAATTACGCGTACCTAACAAAATAATTATGGTTGACGGCAACACGAGCGCAGCGGTAGTCAATAACCTTTTCGTCGGCTATTAGGTATGTAATCCCGGTAGTTCGTTGCCTCGGGATATTTTCTGACAACCACGCGGGCGAAGCCGCGGGTAAAAGTTAGTTATTTATAGTTTTATAATAAATCGTTTTAAAGTTTTTTACGAAAATAGATGGAAATTTACCATTCCTCTCTCTTATCTCTCCGAAACTACTGAGCCTAAAACTTCGAAAAAAATACAGAACATAGTTCTATACTTACTTTAGATTATATGAAAACCTTTAAAAAGTCTATGGTTTTAAAATAAAATGGCTCTAAAAAAATCTCTCAATATTGTACAAACTTACATTTGCAGGTGGAAGGGAAATATGTTTTTCAACTAGAATGTTAAGTTTGTTCTTGGGATAAATTCATTCCAAATACGAAATCCTTCATTGTGCGTGGTCCGACACGCACTTGGCCGGTTTTATTGAAAGTCGTAACTTCAGACAGAAAACGTTACAATGTTCAGTAGAATTATGACACTAATTTGTCCACGTAGGTACCTATATTTTATCACCATATACCTTACCTGTTAGAAGGTACTAAGTATACGTATAGTGTTCCATCAATTATCGATGTTATACACTACTATTACTAACCGAACACTCCAATAGCGATTCTAATTTAACCCCACTTGCACTGCTGCGGTGAACCGACATCTAACATAGGCACATTCAGCAGAATTGAATGGGGTTGGCTAGTTGTATCTAATGTGCAACATTATAATGTTTTTTAGATTTAAATTGTCATTCACCGCTTTTAATTTTGTCGTGAAATGAGCCTTATTTTCAACACATTTTACATACTCGAAGTAAACATTACTCAAAACGAGGGTTTTCTAAAATGATGTTCACCAGATAGCAGTACCGAAACGCCAGGTCTGAACACCTGTCAAAAGATTAATTGTTTAGTCGTGACTGAATGATGAACGAATGAATGAAACGAATGAAGGCTTGTGCAGACCAGCGCGACTTGTCGCGCGACGCGACACGAACAATACAATTTCTAAGAAAACTCCACAGTATAACAATAACCGGTGTCGCGCTGGTCTGCACAAGCCTTGATGAGAGTCATTTTTTTTTATATTCATTGTCGAAATGGAAGACTTTTTGTCAAGTGGCG
Source organism: Agrochola lota (assembly GCA_947364205.1). Lineage (NCBI taxonomy): Eukaryota > Metazoa > Arthropoda > Insecta > Lepidoptera > Noctuidae > Agrochola > Agrochola lota. The sequence goes on along the minus strand of OX376221.1, from coordinate 15,666,554 downwards.
CCAACTGGTGGCATGAATTTTCATGAAAACCCTCATAGGTATGGTATTTCCTTGGACGGTGTCGTATACAATGCAGTCTATAGTAACAGACCTAACTACTATACAATCATCATCATCTACGGCTTTACAGCTGCGGGCCTTAGCCTGGTCAACTATATTTCTCCAACGTGACCTATTTCCGGCTTTTTCTCTCCACACCAACATTTCTTAAATCTTGGTTAACTCCATACAACCATCAATGAATGCAATATGCATGCAATACCTCCTAGAAATTACTTTGAATTTATTGTCACAGGAAAAATTTACTAAAATAGCTGCCATTAGGGCCACTAATACTATATAGGTACCTAATAGAGTTAGTTCGTACCTATTCCACCATAATTTCCGTACCAAGCCCTCTAAAAAGCACTTCGGAATATTATTACTCACATTAAGTTCGATATTTGAATCTCATTTGGGCGCCGACGTCCGCCACGCCAAACGATGTTCAGTGAAGAGGCCATTAATAGTATTTCCAATACATTACCAGGGTTTGAACTACTTGCATACTGATGGAGTTGGTTTTATTTTACTTTGCCAAAAAAGGACACAATCCTTGATAAAAGGTTCCAGGGTTAAAACCTCATGAATAGTGGGCTCTTAACGGATCTACGATTTTTGACCTATAGGTACTCTCTTCCGTGGGATAAAAGAGTTACATAGTAGTAAGCTGAAAGGCGTAAAGGACCATTCTCCACCAACCTTTAATAACTTAAGTGGTATACAAGACAAAATTGAATTATGATCAACAGCTATCTTTATTTGTTTACATTATTGCCACTATCCACTATGTAATAGGGAAACTGTCGATCCATTCTGTAAACGTCTCAACGTGAAGAGTGAGGTGAAGTGAGCATGAAGTGAGCTGTCAATAATGTCAATCCCTAGTTTTAGGTACAATGACAGCTCACATCAAGCTCACTTCACCCAAGTTTTCACGGTGAGATGTTTACAGAATAGCACGGCTGGTGTAGTTAGGTATACGAAGTTGCAAAGGCTTGACTTACATTCACCATATCACGTCCGCTGCATATATAGCCAGTTCAATAAATGAAATAGTAGTTCCCTCGCAGGAATACCAATCGAACTTGTAACCGAGTCATACGAAATGAGCACTTCGTACCTCAGGACCAAGTGCCATGATATATAGGAAGTATTAGTAACTAACACATTTATTTATGACGTTAAAGGTTGTATAATTCAATTAAAATAAAATTATTTTTAAACTAGTTGCGCCCCGCGGTTTCAGCCGCATAAGTCTCGATTTTCCCACGGGGATACAAAGTATCCTATGTCCAAATCCTGGTCATGGTCTACCCATGTGCCAAATTTCATCCAAATCAGTTCAGCCATTTTAGCGTGAAAGCTTAACAAACAAACAAACTCACTTTCGCATTTATATTAGTTAGGATTGGTCCTTTGTGATGGAAAGAGCACTCGATTCCAGTCGTTTGACGAAACCAATTAGCTTTTCGCCGACGTCGCGCCTGTCTGCAGGAACCTTTAATCTGGATTATATTTCTGTTCATGAGGTCAAGGGATTTAAATTGATAGAAAAACGACATCCGAGCATTAAACCTAACTAAGCTATCATTACAACATGTCAATTTAGTCTACCTGTCGGTCCATGCATGCGATAAACTAATGTCTTTATTCAAATTCTTAGATCAAGATATTTCATTTGGAGATATAGCCTACGTGTGAGGTATTAAAGAAAGATTTACTAAATAAATGGCCACTATTCATTCAGACAGATGTCCCATGCACGTTGCGACATTGGACGACGAACAATTAACCGGGCCTAAGGTGCGTGTGTCATTTTTCATTCGAAAACTCGCGTTTCCGCTGCCCACACAGATCGAACTAAACAAAATCTATTGATGTCTCAATTCTATGGCGTGGCGCTTTTCTGCATATCGGCTTCTTATTTCAAATTTTATTTTGGTATATAACTTCGCGCCTGTAATCCACTTAATGTTAGGCAGAGGTGTAATTTAGTAGGTATAACTTTATGGATTACTAGAAGCTATTAAGTCGACCTTGTTTGTTTGTATGTAACGTTTTTGGCGTCACACGCCACAGACGGCAAAAATCTCCGATTTTGTTGAAATTTCACGACGGGTTGGTACCCAAATTGTTCTATCTTTTTTCTTTTCGTGTGGTTAGTAACTAACCTGGCGTTAGGGTTTTAAAGCCGCCCATGGGCCTCTGACTTGGCTTCACATGCCGTCAAGAAATATCTTTCAGGCATGCCGGTTTCCTTCACCGTTTTTGAAGCAAGTGATAATTATACAATACGCACATAAATCCGAAAAGTCAGAGGTGCGTGCCTTGGGTTCGAACTCGAGACCTATGACTTGGCAGTCCGACGGTCACACCACTAACTAGGCTATCACTGCTATTTAGTACCTTCATTGAAAATAATTGTACCTACTTCTCGGGTTTCGCAAAAAAAATAAAAACAAAATAAGCCGTCTGTGACGTATATGCCACGGACGGCCCATTTTTTTTTTATAGACTTTAGAGATGCACAATATACATCAAAGAATTATACCTAAATAAAATCCTACGAATACTAAATATTAACACGATAGCGCGCACCAAACGGCCGATGTTGCAGCGCGGTAGATAGAGATTTGATTTGAACAAATCTCTTATGGAAAATTTCTTATGGAAAAAATCTACCTTAGAGAGATGTATTCATGATTCTCATGATTATAATTCTGTAAATATATATCTGTTATAGTCGCAAATCATATTTTGATCAAGATACAACACTGACCTGCAAATTGCAAAAAAGGTAAGAAAATTTTAATTTAGCGGCTACGGCTGCGGATTCACCTTAATGAGGTAATACAATTTGCCCTAATCCTAATAACAGTTGTGAAAACTTATTTCTTTTAGAATAATAATTTTAGTTACAACCTCCATAACAAGATAGTTCAGTAGGTACATCTAATTTGATTGTGATATCTAGGTAATATAAATATTACTAGGTCTGTGTTGGTTATGGTGAGTTTGATTTTGATTTGCTGTTTTCTCTTAAAGTATTGCATGTTTCTGTAACATAATAACGTTATCGTGAGGTGTCAAATGGGTACAATTATTTAGGATAAAAGAATCACAATTTTTTCTGGGTGCTGCATTTTTAGGTTATACTATTACCATTTTCAATTTAATATTGTGGCCGTTTGGCGCGCGCTATCGTATGAATATTTAGTATTCGTAGGATTTTATTTAGGTACAATAGGGATGATGACCAACATTTTTTTTTAGTCCGTCTTTGAGATTATAAAAAAATATTGGGCACGTATTTTTTCTTTTTTTATGTAATTTAAAGATTACGGCGATACATTGAGGTAAAATGTGCCATGACGTCACGAGTACGTAGATTTTATACATATTAGTGTATAGTAGCGTAGCGACCCCCACTCCCCAACTTAAAATGCGTTTTATCTAAGTAATTTTTTATTAATATGATAAAGCAAAAAATACGTGTCTAATATTTTTTTATTATCTGACTGACGGACTAATTAGAATTTAATTTTTTTGACCCAGGCATCATCCCTATTTTTTGATGTATATTGTGCATCTCTAACTTCTACCAAAAAAATGGGCCGTCCGTGGCGAATACGACACAGTTGTGGCGCACACGTGTGGCGCACGTTTTTCTAGTTTGAATAGGTACCTACTCTAAATGACGAGGTAGGTAACTTAGTCACCGCTTTCCAGCGTAGTGGTCTAGTTTCAGCTCTTTCGCGTAGTTTCCGTTAAGGTGCTGCAGCTTTCGAAGAGAATTTTCAGAAACAGACCTTAGATTACCACTTCAACTGTCTGACTTTGAGAACTGTCGTCTTGGTCTGTAGTGGACTGAATGAAATTGGGATTCCTACTTTATTATTAGTATAATTACAACGGTTCATAGGCAGATTTCAGTTTTTTGTAACAATGTGAGCAGACACCAAGAGCGTAAAAAACAGTTCAATAAAATAACACGTCATTACCTAAACCAAATCCAGTTCCACAGTTCGTATTACACAAATGGGTATATAATTTAGTTCCCGTAATGTAATTTACAGAAATGTGCGACACAAATTGCTGTAAACGCTAAACTTTAAATGTAGATGTCGCTCGTGACATAATCACGTTTTGGGAGTAATTGTACATTATGTACTGCTTACTTATCCAAGTAATGACGTAATTTGTTTTATCGCTTGTATCCCCTGAAGGAGGGAGAAGTGTTATAACGTGGCACATGGTTTTGTTGCGATATTATTAGGTTCCATAATTTGGAGGTTGTTATTGATCTACCAAATCAGTAACTTTTTTGACCAGACTATGGTTCCACATGATAGATTTGGAATATTGACAAAAAAAATTTTTTTTGGTCCGTCTGTTAGATTATAAAAAAATATTAGACAAGTATTTTTAGTTTTTTTACGTAATCAAAAGATTTACGGCAATACATTGAGTTAAAATGTGGTATGACGTCACTCTCTGATTCGTCTGATTTAAAAGAGTGTCCGTGGAGTTTCTTGCCCGTTCTTCTCCATAGGAAACCACTACGCGTTGGAATGGGCAACTAGCTTCATATTTCTGACTGACCGACCCCTTGACAATTCAAATGTACCTGTAATTGGTTTATTTGAAATAAATGCTTTGAGTTTGAGTTTGAGTTCTCCGGTAGATTTTATACTGAATTGTGATATTCTAGTTCGCTAGTTAGCGATATTTCATATTTCCATACAGTAATATTGCCAAATTGATGAAAACAAGTAAATATTTGACAGCTATTTCCGACGTCGCTAACTTTGAGGAACGCACACAAAATAGATTTTCGTGTGGAAATACCATCAAATGGAAACAAGGATTCAAATAAACTTGAATTTTATACGACTAGGTAAGTATAGCGTCCTAAGACATAAAAATGTAACCTAAAAGAAAATCCTAAAAAAAAGGTAAATTGAATCGTCCGAGAAAAATCTCTTTTTGAACGAGTAAAAAATGTTCTAAACACAAATAAATTCCCGGATTCCTACGATGAAATTGCGTGACCTAGCTGCTGACAGTTCAGTAGGTTTACGTCAAACAGTTAGCTACAAATTACCAATAAAACTAAAAACAGTTATCCTACCTAATTAGCTTCAAAGTTAACTTTAACAGCAAAAGCAATACTGCCTGGGATTTCATAGAAATGAAAGTCGCTTTTTGTATCTGTCTGTGTGACGGCGTTGTTGTTCTAAACTACGCAACGGATTCTGATGCGCTTAACCATCATTTAGAGAATTTATTCCGGATGGTTTATGTGTATAACCATATACAGGGTCAAATTAAAATAGCTAGCAAAACTCCGCAAAGGTGAAGGCATCGATATCTAAACATGATAAAAAAATGTTTTTTTTTTGTGTGGGTCATCGACCGCAGTTAGTATAGTCACTTGAAATAACAGTAATATTTTTTTTGTGGTACTTTCGTAGACGTGATAGGTATCTACATCTAAACATGATAAAATAAAATAAATATTACTTTGATTTTTTTTTTGTGAGGGTCATCGACCGCAGTTAGTGTAGTCACTTCAAATAACAGTTAAAAAATCTTTTTTTAATTGTGTAAAAAACCTTCGCAGACGTGATAGGTATTGATATCTAGACTCGATAAAACAAAAGAAAACAGATTTTCTCAACTCATACTTTTAGTAACAACACTAAGTACCAGCGCGGCAACCGTCATAGACTCCCAAAAAAAAATAACATATCTTTTTTTTTTCCTGTGTCTACTATCTATACTATAATATTGCACTCCGAAAGATCGGTCGAAGTTACGGGCCTTCCATAAAATTAGTTTGGGGCCCAAACTATGAATTAATGACAACAGGATTTGACAGGAGTCCGTAATCCCGAGGTGTTAATGCCCGCCGTCCGAAAAAGTGATTTAGTTACTTTTTTTGACGGATCAACTATTTCCGGACGGACCCGTGTCATCGTTGACGGACTAGAGAGTGGACCCTCTGGGGCGGGTCACAGGTTACCAATAAAACTCTACAAACAGTTACCTTACCTAATTATCTTCGAAGTTAACTTTAACAGGAAAGTTAAGTTAAGTGAAAAGTGCATGGGATTTAATTGTCTAATAAAAATTTCATGTTCGTGTCGTGTGCCAGCTCTGGCTAAGCCTCCCGGCTCCATTTATCTTCGAACGGGATCATTACTGTCGCAATTTATTACAGCCGTTTTGCGATCTTAAAAACTTACATTTAACGAAGTTGTTACTTGATACTACGGTTTACGTGTTTATTTTGTGGAATATTATAATGAAAATGCGAGGAAATTACTTGTAAGATGCATAGTTTTTGCTTTAAAAATGGCAAGCGCGAAAGATGCACCACACAAATAAATAGATATAGTAAACTAGTCAATAGGCCTTTGCCCTGCAGTGGAACAGTAACAGACTGGTATTATGGATACAGTAGCTTCCGCCAAGGGCTTCGCCCGCGTGATATATAATATTATACAACGATGCCATAGAGTACCACAGATACTAAAGGCATAGACAAGTAACTGATGTTACGTCGGATGCAGACACGCGGACTACATATATTTTACTTGTTATTGTATTTCACACACCATTTTTTTTTTATTTAATATGTTATTCTGTATGTATCTATCCGTGACATCACTGCGGGCCCTATCAGTATACCAGCGCTGCGACATATTTTTTAAATGTCAGAATCATGTGCTGAATCCATGGCAACAGTTTTCACGTCGATGTCCCTGATGACACTCTGTATAGTTATTTAATTGGCTAATATCTATTGGATTACAGTTTAGCCTAAAAGGAATATATATAGTACCTACGTTTATTCGCAGTCAGAGAATTTATTCCAAGCAGAGAAATCGCAGCTCACGTTCATGAAACAGCGTTTTTGTTTCGTATCCCTTTTACACACGCACACACATATCTCACACACACACACATATCTCACACACACGAACACACACACATGCTCAAATAACATAAAGTCGATGTTTTTGTAAAGGCCGGTTCGCACGGAAGCATTAGGAATATTAATTAATCATGAAACTGTCTTCTTGCGTCCGGTCCGGACACGGGCACAATGCCGTCTTCTCGCCGGACGCCCCGGACACCCGGACGTCTATTCACACCGAAATGTAGCGAGCATTAGCTTTGTACATCCGTTGATAACGTGAAACTCGATAGTTATATTAAGGTTTGGATGCTTTTGTGGTATTATTATCATGTTGATGGAGAAATCAATGCCAATTCGTGTGAACCCACCTCGATATATAATATCGAGGCTAGCTTTTGCCCGCTGGCTTCGCCTGCGTGGATAACGTGGTTTAACGGTATAAACATTATGGTTATGTGGTCTCTTCTCTTCTCGTGTGGCTAGTGCAGAGTTTTAAAGCCGCCCATAGACCTCTGGCTTCACATGCCATCAAGAAATATCTCTCAGGCATGTCGGTTTCCTCAAGATGCTTTCTTTCACCGTTTTTGAAGCAAGTGAAATTATACAATACGCACATGAATCCGAAAAGTCAGAGGTTCGTGCCTTGGGTTTGAACTCGAGACGTATAACTTGGCAGTACAACGGTCACAACACTAGGCTATCACTGCTATTTGTATGTGGTAATACAGGTTATAAACTGTGTGCAAATTTCATCCAATTGATTGAGTAACAAACATCCAAACATACAAACTGTCACATTTATACCATTAGTTATTTAGTTAGATTTATTTTTGCTATAAGTAATTCCATTATCCTGACCTTACGTGACGAAGGTGAGAATCTAGATTATGTTCGTGTATGGGTGATGTATGAACAGACAGATCTTTATCAAGAGTTTGATAGCTTTGTTTAGGCTATCGCAATAAGGAATCTCCATAATGGATGGAGTTTTACAAAAGGCAGTGATTTACAATCTAACATTAACACTAAAACCTAGTTTGTATTGTTTGCTTTCGACAATAAAAAAGCAAACACAATTAAGTTAGCCGCCATAAGCTTTTGATCGATGAAATCCCCAAAAGGCATGGTTTCAGTAACAAAAATCACCTCTTTCATGAATCACGCTCCTGTAACAGCAAAACCATAGTCAATCAACATCATAGCAATAGCACAATCCAACACAGTTCAAAGCAGATCTCATTACACAAGCGACACAAACAATAGACGTACAGTGTATGTGCAACGCTGCGTCGATAAATTTCACCGCCACACTATCTCGCGAGCTTCCGCCCCCGACTGGCCTACTATCGGCCAGCCATCGCCAGTTCCAACTGTGTTCCAACATAACCAGCCGCTTGTTTACCACAATTAGTTTTGTGCTTATTAATACTGATACAGCCTTTCTGGTTAAACTCGAAGTGGAAAGTCGGGCAGAACTTGCTTGGGAAGTGCTTAGATGATAATATCATAGTTGTACCTTATTTAACACTTTCGACTCCAACCACTTTTCACTGAAGTCTCCGGGAGGGTTGCCGGCACTACGTTTGCGCTAAAGTTAACCATCTCGGATGATCAACGACATTTGGTATAAAACCGTGTTATAAAACGAAGTAAAATTGTTTTTCCAGCGGGGTCTTGTCGCGGGGGTCGTGCGGTCCATGGCCCATTACGGGGCACCGATGTGGGCGCGTTCATTAAAGCTGTGACCGGCCCAGCGATTGAACGCGTCCCAAAGAGTCATGGCCGGCTTGGGCAGAGCACCGCCGTGTCCTGACGGAGGCGATCGGCGGCGGCGATCTCTCGCGTCCGGCCTTGGTTCAGGCCATGGTTCGGTGCGAGAGTGCATGGGAGGCCGTCACTTCTTTCTGCGAAGCAGTAATGCTCGCGAAGGAGGAGGCGGAGCGCGCGAGGGAGAGGCAAGATTCCCGCCGTCGCGCCCCTAGTCGCCACCAGAGACGCCCCGGGCGTCGGGATTCGCGAGCCGACTTCCGGCCACCGTAGGCGCGGGTTTGCGGACGGTCGGTAGCTCGCCGTCCGATAAAGACCAGGCCTGGGTCGACGGCGCGTTGTGTTCCACGCGCGCCTCAAAGAGATGTCAGCACCAACTGACGGGGTCCGTAAGGGCCAATGCCTGCCGGGGTTGGGAGTTTGTCCGAAAGGGATATCGCGGCCCCGGCACACAGGCAACGGACGGAACACGGGTGGGTTTTAGTCAGTAAAAGTCTGACACGCCCTTCCGCTCCGTCCAGAACGGGAGAAGTTATTCGATAATTTCCCGACCACAAAAAAAAAAAAAAAATGGGCTCTTGTCGCTATACGTAGTTTCCAACCTTTTAAACTTTTATTGAATACATATTTGTAACCGTTAATAAAAAATAATAAAAAATCGAAATATTTGGATTTTAAAATCAACGCATATACTAATAAATATTGTTAAAATATACATCAGATTAAATTTTTACGCTTTACATGCTGTATTCGCTAAGAAAAACCTACATTTAAAATGAGCCCTCCGCGACACGAAGGGCTCCCGGCACTGAACGTCTTAATGTTTAGGTTACATACCTTTTGAATACAAAATACTTAATTCTATGAAAACCTTTGTCCATAAGATTGAAGCTAAAAGCAAAGAAAACAACTGAATGCAAATAACCTAATCTGTGTTCGCAATTCATTTGCCAAACATGTACCTAAATACATACGAGTTTTAGAAAAAACAACTGTACACACACATAACTTCATATTTTTTATGACTTTTTCAACAATTCTAGTTGGTCTAAAATCAACTTTATTTACACCAGAATAAAGTTGATTTTTGTCTAAGTGGAAAACTCGTGTTTGTTTACATGTTTGGCAAATCAATTGCGCACGCAGATAAATTAATTCGTATCAAAGCCAAATAAGAAAGGAAAACAAAACCGTTCTCCGAAACCTAAATACATAAACATGATACTTCATTATCCTAATCAAGCACATAAGTCCATACACCATGTTAATAACCCGATAAGAAGATATTGCAATAAAAACGTTACTTTTATACCGAAAGGTCATGTTCATCGGGCTTAATTAAGTGACCAAAATAAAGATAAATTATCAGCAAGAAATAAAACAAAAATAAATACTTTACGAAGCCAAGCCAACGCCGCACTTTATAATAACACAAACTGTTAATACTCTTATCTTGAAGAATGCATCTTGATTGAGCCTGTCTGATAAACTAAGTATACATTAATTAGTACCAGCGTTGGGCAGGTGGATACGACGGATAAATTTTGCCGCTAATAAGCATAAATTGCCTCATGTTTAAACATAAAAACACTGCATCCGGTTATCACCATGTTTCTATAGAAATAATGGCAGTCATTCACTTCATAATGTTTCAGTAAGTCTGATCATTTTGACCATGTTAGTGATTAATTTAAATCGTAACTTCTAACGTGTCTATGTCAATCAATCTGCCTAACCTTTTCCCAACTATATTGGGGTCGGCTTCCAGTCTAACCGGATGCAGCTGAATACCAGTATTTTACATGGAGCGATACGCTAACGATACCCATAGGTAAGACTGGTCGTTAGACTTTTTTTTTTTTTTTTAAACGTTGCCCCACACTAAGAATTTCTTCCTGTATCGTGGGTGCGTTTACAAACATAGAAACTCACATACACTAACACCCAGACCCGGAACAACAACTTGCAGATCATACAAATAATTGTTCCGTGCGGGGATCGAACCCGCGACACGTTGCGCAGCAGTCGATCGCTCAGCCACTGCGCCAACCGTGTCGACAAGACTTTCGGGCTTCTGACGACGCGTAACGACTGTCAAAGATCCCTTATAACAGCCGGGACCAACGAGGCACGGAGGAGTTTCAGTATGTAAAGGTGGTCACCCATCCGCAGACCAACTCCGTCAAGAAAAAAATAAAATAAAAAATCAAAAGTCAATATAAAAACTAGGCTGAGAATCAGCACTTTTCGAACGTCAAAATTACATAAGACAGTCCCCCAAAACGCCCACCCTTCACCACGTCATAGTGCGTTAGCTGGGAAGAAGCAGTGGCGCAACAAACTCCCCAGCAGCGTAGCTTAACCTGATGGATCGACCCGTGCGGCTGTTATTACTTTAGGCACGAGCTCCTCCTTAAGGGTCTATGTAACAAATTAAATTAAAACGCTAATAAATTTACTTTTTCTTTTTTGTTTGCTATAGGTACACAAAAACCTTATCGTGCTCAAAAGTCAGTTAGTCTTACTCCAAGCAGGTTCAAATGTCAACGTGCTCCATTCCAGTGGCACCTACCTACCTAGAGTACTTACAGGTAGGTAGTAAATAACGGTCTAGCAACTACATTACTGCACAATTTACTACATTGCACCTACCTAGTGCCTACTTTTATTACATGCATAACCTACTTTCAAAAGCAGTAGGTAACAATACTAATGATTCTGCATTGCAGAAGTTAATTATTACTTAGGTAATTTAGGCGTATATAATAGCATCCCATCTAAATGCTCATATATTTCCGTAGGTATATAAATACGTGGTTCCATTAGCATATAGTGACGGGTATCCGTTTCAATCACAGAGAAACAGAGTTGATTAAACGGGAGTGTCATTGTGGGCCAATTTCACAGTGAGCGGGCTAATTGCAAATAAATCTGAATCGGAGCTCGGTAACAGCGCGAGACACTTATTACATTTGGGGCACATTCACGGAAAAAATCGACACGAGATATACTGCATAAAAAGGTTTCGTGGTAAAATTTTCCAATTTTCCGGGGAAAAACTTTGCAACAGATGCAGCTGCCAAGTTCAACCAACATTATAATTACCTCATTTGGACAAAACTCGTATATAACGTATTTGGCTAATTCGATTGGGTTATTACCAAATTATTACAGATCACCATTACTAGAAAGATAGTTTCCCTTGTCTATGTATAATTAATTACTTATTAATTATACTCGTATTAGACGAGGGAAAGTATATAATTAATTTTACTAAGAAAATAATACTAATATAAATGCTTTCAATTATTTTAAGTGAAGGTATAAACGTTCGAGCACCTGCTTAAATTAGTTTGTCATCTAATTAATTTACGACGTCGAAGTAGGTAATGTTATAATCAAATTCAAAACCTGCTTGAGTACGAAGTCTGGGGCGAAGTAAACTGAAAGCTAACAACTCTCAAGTCTCAGATTCAAGTATCTGTGCCTATATTATTTGAAATGTTACGCCTGTCAGTCACAGAGCCCAACTAGAAATCGGACGAAGATTGTTTACGAAAAACTTCGCGAAATATCATCCTGGGAAAATTTCCGTCCGTTTGACCTTTTTTGCAAATTCGACAGACGTCAGCGGTCAAACGAGGTCAAGTGAAATATAAAGCAGTATCATAATATTTTAAATGCCTTGTAAGATTGCCATAAAAAAATAAAAAGGCCGCAGAGCGCGGTTCCTTGGCCATGCGACACCGCCATTGGTTTTACGAGGTCGCGAAATTACTTCCGTCTTTTAAAATACGCCAGGCACAAAAAATAACACCTTTGCCGGTAAAAAATGTAATCAAACAATAGAGCAACAATTTATTAAGAAAAATGTTAATTTCTTAATTCATTGAATACCTATCATTAATATGCTTGATAAGATCGCCAATAAAATGAAAAATTTACGTTAGTATTTTAATAGAGTCAATTATTTCAATCTTTATTTGATCTACATTCGAAAATGTTAATGAATAGGCGATGCTCATAGGCTGAATGGTTTGGAATCCGATCACTTGATATCTGACTTATCGATCGTCAAAGAAAATATGAATGTTAGTAATGTGCAGCCATTATGTTTTTATAGGATCTTTTGAAATATAGAAATAGCTTATATTTCTGGGCGCTAAGCTTAAGTGAAGTTGGGCTTCGACCACTCCATTCTAATATTCTCTCGCCATCAAAAATAATATACAAAGACGAGAGCGTACTCGACACGAGAAGCGAAAATACAGAAAAGTGAGCAAATGTGAAAACCATGTAATAGTCGAATGTTCCGGACGAACACAAAAAGGGCTCTGCTGCCCTTTAACATTTTAGGAACATGACGCAAAAAGCAAAAACGTACGACTCCCGGAAACTGTGTGCCTATCATTTTGTCTTTTTTACGTAATATGTCAATAACAGCTTTTCTAACTATTTGCTTCGTGTTCCAGACAAGAAAAATACTTCTACTGATGTGTTGTCACATCATCTCTGAGAATTATTACCTATTGTGGAAAGCTCTCGTGAGTCTGAGTTGATGACTATTTTATTAATTTTAATGGAATCATGAAATAGAAAAGGCCCAACTCTCGTAATTATATATAGAAACCTGTCGTTCAATTCTGTAAAAATATTAACGTGAAGCTTAGGTGAAGTGAGCGTGAAGTGAGCTGTCACTGCCACAGAATCGACCGGCAGGATGCTAGGGATTCACACTATTGACAGCTCACTTCACGCTCACTTCACCTAAGTTTCACGGTGATATTTTTACAGAATCGAACGGCTGGTTCGGGCTATACTAGTAATTTAGTCAAGTGGCGAGTGATTTAGTAACTAAATATGTCTGAACAATAAAAAAAATCGATTAGTTTAGTAAGCGATTTAATCGAGTCTATCCTATATTTTGCTCTATTGTTTCGGGAGAGTTGCGCCCCCACCATGCCTCACTAGATGATCGGCTAAACAAGTCCGAACCTTTCGAAATTAGTCGAGTTCATTCGCTGCGCAGAAACAACTTTATTTGTTTCTAAATATGTAGAACATGAGTGCTTGTGGAATGTTAAGTCCCTACATTATAAAAACAAACAAATTAAGCAATCTTCATAACTGTAAAAAAAATTGTTCTTTCTAAATAGCCATTATCACAAGCTTCATCAGCTTATTGACTTTATTGCGTTGCAGCCTGTTCATCTTCCAAATTACCACTTGTGAACGAGCGTTTTGGCTTGAATATTCTTGACTTGAATTATTATTACACTTGACTATTTTACTATTACTAACATAGTCCGAACCAGGATTTAGGAACGGAACGCAAAAAATGGACGCATTATACTTTTAAAAACAATAAAAGTATTGCAACTAGAATTGCTATTATTAAAGTTAGACCGGCACGAGTAGCGAAGCCTATAAAATACGTAAAATATCAGTGATACACGCCGGACCAAAGAAGATGCACTAAAATAAATAGTACAGCAGGCCCGCGGGATGTTTGATACAGATGATTTTATTTAAAAAAAAAAAAAAAAATTAAGACTAGCGACTACGTAGTTTACCCCGAATCGAGCTGTTTTGTTAAACTGACCTAATGCAAGTGTGACCAACAAATTGTACTTATACTGTTGACATAGCAGGTTGTACAAATTGGAACTTCTGTCCAAAACACTTTGTGCATGAAGCCTGCAGGCTGCTGTGCGGATGAAAATTTAATACAAATCTACTCGACATTCTATTTTACATTAAAGTGCTTTTATTTGCTTTAACGTAATGTCGTATGTCGTTGCAGATAATACGTATAAGTAACTTAGGGTTATTTATTTTTAGGTACTTTTCACACGGACCGATATCTAAATCATGCGATGTGCGTTCTATGTTCAAATATTCGCAAGTTTTCGTTGCGATTTCGTGCGTAGCTATGCGTAGAGAGCACGACAACGCGCGTAGCACCGCACCTTCGCGCGTAGCAGAACGCCTACGCGTGTCAGTGAACTTTTATTTATAACCACCTAACCCGGCAGACGTTGTCCTGTCCAAATTTTTAATAATTCATACAAAATTCCCATACAAAGTGCACTTTCAGTTTAGAGTCCAATTTTTTCCGTTATAACCTGATACCTACCCTACCTTACCTACCTACCTACCCACCTACCTACCTACGTACCCCACCTACATACCTACCTACCTACATACTTACCTACCTACCTACCTACGTACATACATACATACCTACTTACATAACTACCTACACCTACCTATCTTTTATACAACAAACCTTGTCATGAGAATAACGAACACAGTAAAAAAAGAATTATCCAATTTGGTGCAGCTGTTCTCAAGTCTTATACTCAACAAAACATTTTGCGACTCATTTTTATTATAAATAAAAGAAGATAGATTTCTATGTCGTGGTCCCATCGTTGAAATGGCCATATCGTGATCTTCCTGGCCATTTCACTATACGCCGCCATTTCATGATTTGACCATCTAGCATCCGCCATGTTGTTCAACGCTCAGCGTACGACCATTTGCCCAGCGATGCTTGGGTATATCAACCCAGATACGCATAAAAAACATAACCCTATGTTTTCTACCGCGCAGTCGGGTAATAATTCCTATTCGGCTTATTCCTACTCGAGTAATTCCAATTTTAAGGCCAAAAATCGTAACAGTTCTACTTCCATGCAATAGCTGTTACTATGAATCCGTGCTGAACTTAACCGCGCGTCGCTTGTTCAAACATTTACTAAACCAAACGCATGTACCGAGAAAGGGTATACATATTAATGAAGTAGCAAATCTGTATACCATGGGGACTATTTGCTCCCATATAAAGCACCGTTTTATTCAAAATAGTAAGGTTAAGTAAGAGACATTTTCTTAAGGCATACTTTACCAAAACGATGTTCTTGTTACGGCTTTGTGGACCGTAGTTTTATACCTAACTCTAAGTCGGGCAAATAGTAATTAGATTTTAAGGAAATTACTAGGTTACCTAATTATAAACCCGAGTAGAAATTGTACAAGATGAACGCAGTGCGGCCAGAAAACTAATTTAACCTAACTACTTCTGTTTTATAATGATGACTAATAAAGGTAGGGTAGCTAAAGGTACTTTAAGGCAGATTAATTGTTTTGCCACACATTTTCGGTCAGTCTTCTCCGTTAGAACCATTAGAAGTGGTACTATACAAGGCATTTCTTTTATATCCCCGAACTGTAGGGTATGAACGTATTGATTTTAGGTCTCTGTAACTAACAAGAAATCTATCTACTATACAGGGTGGCAGGGACATCGACGCGGAGTCTGTTACCATGAATTCAGCACATGATTCTAAACGCCCTAGCTTAGAAAGGAGATCACCCATTTTGTTCGGCGATTTGAGATGAAAAACAAAAGTCGACGGCCACGAATGAATTACATTTAATTTAAATGGTGGCAGTAGTAGAAACATTTCTTTGTATAGCGACAACGCTGTAATTGGTTTGCGAATAAAGATATACAACGATCTTTAAATGAAATAAATTATGTCCTCCCGCCATTTCATGTAACATTCCGTATGCACCACCTCACAAATACAATACAATTTTCAGCCAGTCCATCCAACGTAAAAAAGTAGGAGCCTCATTTCCTAGAAAATGTATGGAAAAAGATTTTTGCGATTTCTGCCTTTACTGGTACTCAAACCTCAGTAGATCCCATACAGTTTTTAATCCGTATATGAAACAGAATCGATTGGCATCAAAAAAAGTTTTTGCGAAAACTGCCCATTTTCTTGCTGACTACACGATTTTTCAAAATCTGTGAATGCAGATCAAAATATATCAAAAAGTTAAGGAAAATCTCCTACGGCTATTTTCTTGTAGCGAAAACTGTTAAGGGACCTGCCCTTACTGCCCCATCTCAAAAATACAGCCTGTTTATCTCCGAAACCAAATTGTTCTCGACTTTGACGCCTTAGTAATAAAAAATGCTTTATTTATGTATACTTTAAAAATATGTTATATCATTATCAGTTATCACTGATGACCGGCAAAAAATTTTGTTTCTCCTGATTGCGTGATCTCCTTTATCGTCTCTGTTTTGTCTTTGTTTTAGTATCTACTTACCACGACATGCGGAACTACTTTCGGTCGAAGACACTCAAAGAACGATTCCCACGCACCGATTTCGGATGGGCAATAATATAATCAGAATTGGTTAGACAATGGACTCTTGATGTCCTGTGATTGATGCTCTCGCTCACCCATAGCAAAGATAACTAGGAAACCAACCGATACACAGACGTGTTACGCACTCACACATACAGAACCCTAGTTTAGGAGGAAATCAACGGGGAATTGAGGGGACTTGTACTAGATTTCTCTAAGAATTTTCAATGGTTCCAGTAAGTATGGCACATGCAGAATTAGGAAAACTCAATCTTTGTTTAGAACTCGATATGTCTTATCCTAACTATATCAATCAATCTGCCTAGCCTTTTCCCAACTATGTTGGGGTCGGCTTCCAGTCTAACTGGATGCAGCTGAATACCAGTATCTTACATGGAGCGACTGCCTGTCTGAACTCCACAACCCAGTAACTGGGTAATACGATATCCTTTGATAAGACTGGTTGTTAGGCTTTCGGGCTTCCTACGACCGATAACGATGCCCCTTGGTAAGACTGGTTGTCAGACTTTCTGGTTTCTGTCGACCCGTAACGACTGTCAAAGATCCACGAATGACAGCCGGGACCAAGCTTTCCGAGGCACGGAGGAGTCTCGGTATGTAAAGATGGTCACCCATCCACGGACCAACCCCGGCAAGCGTAGCTTAACCTGACGCGTCGACCCGTGCGGCTGTTATTACTTAGCCACAAGCTTATCCTAACTATATAATATTATAATAAAGGCGAAAATGAGTTTGTTTGTTTGTTACGCTTTCACGCCAAAACGGCTGAATGGATTTGGATGAACTTTGGCGCATGGGTAGACCATGACCTGGATTAGGACATAGGATACTTTATATCCTGATATTGCCACGGGATCGAGACTTATGCGGGTGAAACCGTGGGGCGCTTATTTACTATACGAAAATAATTGTTGCTTATGTGTGCGTGTTCCAAGCCATCGCATCTATTGGACTCAATTTAATCTAGTGCCGCATACATTGTTCATACGGATATGCGGGCCGGACCGTCGGACGGACGAGCCCGGTCCCGTGCTCCTTCATCGTGCGTTACCCGACCGTGCTCGATACTATGAATATTTTACCCGGCAAAGTATTTAAATTTCGTGCATATAGATTGGAGTGCTTACTGAGTGCCCAGTTTGTATATGTAGTGTGTAGTTAAGAATAAACAGTAAATAAAATGAGTAAAACATTAACCACTTATGTGCATCTGCTATATACGCTGTAATGTAAGTGCCATTATACTACAAGACGATAGGTAATACAAAATTTTCCTGTTTTGTGGCTATCAACGACATGCGCAAATAAGACTAGAAAACATACGACACCTGGGCACATAATATAACTAAATTAAGTAGTAACATTTAATTAAATTGCGCGAACTTTGCGATCCCTTAATCATTTACCCAGCTTACCAGGTATTTTCATATATCAGAAAAGGCCTCAAATTCCACATAGCATCTACTAATCTAACCACATTTTATTTATTAAATAATTTATTTGCTTTGGAGAGACTTTTTGGGTTAACAGAGATGGGATTAACTTCTTTAGCGGTTGACCGAGATTTTACTGCGAAACGAGTAAAATCTGAAATGAATATAGTTTTCCATTTTCTTTTTTGTGTTTGTGTTCTTTCCTTGCGTCGTGTTTACAGCAAATAAACGTATTTTCTTTCTTCTTTCTTACTTATTTGGTGATGTTTAGGGCCCGATCAAATCACAGCGTACCACAGCCACACTACACATGGACGAGATGTGGGCGATACCGACCACATAAAGGCGACATCGCAGCCACAACGTAACCACAACGTTGCGTCGACGCAACGACACTGTTACAGCCGGAGTCGATCTGTTTGCAAACACTACCAACAACGTAACCACATCGCAACTACTTGCGACAACACAATCAAAACGCAACTGTCAAGCCCACCCGTGGCTGTGCTGACATCTCTTTAAGGCGCGCGTAGCAATTGGGACTCGAGGTGGCCCTGCACAAGTCCGAAGCCATATGTTTTTATGATCCTCGGAACGCGCCACCATTCGGGTTCCCAAATAACGGTAAGAGGGGTTCACATTGGGGTTGAGTCGACGATGAAGTACTTGGGACTCGTCCTCGACAGCCGGTGGAACTTCGTGGAGTATTTCCAACGTTTGGCTCCCAGACTGGAGCGGGCCGGGGCTGCCTTGAAGCGGCTCCTGCCCAATCTAAGGGGTCCAAACGCTGCTTGCGGGAGGTTCAACGCAGGGGTCGTGCGGTCCATGGCCCTTTACGGGGCACCGGAGTGGGCGCGTAGCTTGAGGCGGCGGCCAGCCCGCTGGTTGAACGCGTCCCAAAGGTTCATGGCCATCCGGCTGGTCCGGGGATACCACACGGTCTCCGATGAGGCGGCGAGCCTCCTTGCCGGATTGCCGGCGTGGGATCTGGAGGCAAAAGTCCTCACGTACATATGGGACTGGCGCGAGGAGGCGAAACACTGGAGCGTAACTCCGCTGCCGCGAGAATTCAAGGCACAGCGGACAGAGCTCCGGCGGGATCTCATGGCGACATGGAGAGTGCGATTATCCCAAACCAATGCTGGGCACGCCACAATTACGGCGATAATTCCCCTCTTTGAGCAGTGGCTAGAGAAGCACCATGGCGCCCTCACCTTCCGTCTGACGCAAGGCCTCACCGGACACGGTTGTTTCGAGAGGTTCCTGTTCGATAAGACGGGAGGAAACGCCCGTGTGTCACAATTTTGTGGATCGCCCGGAGGACACGGTGGAGCATATGCCCGGCTTGGGCGGGGCACTGCCGTGTCTTCTTGGAGGTGATTGGCGGCTGTGATCTCTCGCGTCCGGCCCTGGTCCAGGCCATGGACCGGAGCGAAAGGGCATGGGAAGTCGTAACCTCCTTCTGCAAAGCTGTAATGCTTGCGAAAGGGGAGTCGGAACGCGTGAGGGAGAATCCCACCTCCCGCCTCACATAGTCCTGCCCGCCTTGCGGCATACGGACACGATCTGGAGACACAATCTGGCTCTTGTATCACTGCGTCTGCAGCTTACTACCAGAGTGTGCTTTCATGACTCCATGCCTTCTATGTTTATCCTGTCCCTTCTTTTTTCGCCTCTCCCCATTCTGGGGCGCGCTACAACACATTACATGACTCCACGCCCAAGCAGTCCTATCATCATTACAGCAATTAATTAATTATTATTGTTATTATTATATATTTATTGTCATTTAATTTAATTTTTTATTTAATTGAATATATATCCTTACTGTCATTATTATTAATTAATTATTATTATCAACTCTACTTCCCTACTTCCGCTACCCTACCCCAACAGACTCAAACTCCTTCCGTCTGATGTGCCACTTATGGGCAAATGACGCCAATCTGCGGAAACCCTCCGCACTGGCCACCAACTCCCGATGGTACACCGGACCAGCTACCTCCCTACGCCAGTCCCCCAGCATTACCGCTCTGTCATCCGCGTACAACGAGCAGTCCCACAGGACATGTTCCCGAGTTTCATCCGTCAGCCCACAGTAGCATATAGCAGTATCGCATAGCGACATTGCATGCAGGCGGCTCCTGAAACTCCCATGCCCTGTTAGGATCTGCGACGTGACATACTCCGGCTCCACCCACCTCTGCGCCAGTCGATCCGATCGTGAGGGAGAGGCAAATTTCACGCCTTCGGGAAACCCAGGCCAATTCCCGGCCACCGCAGGCGCGGGCTAGCGGAAGGTGAGCAAGGGGTAGCTCGCCGTCCAATAAGGACCAGGCCCGGGTCGACGGTGCGTTGTGTTCCACGCCCGACAAGACCCCCTGAAAACACAATTTTACTTCGTTTTATAGTGTTTTATGACACGGTTTTAAACCTAATGCCGTTGACCGTCCGCGATGGTTAACTTTAACGCAAACGTAATGCCGGTAACCGTCCTGGAGGATTCACTTCCAATATCTATGGCAGCATAGAGTATGAGTTCTATAAAAAGTGGGTGGAGTCGAAAGTGTTAACAACAGTCAGAACCATGTCAAGAAAATATGCAATGAGAAATTCAACCAGAGCGAAGGGAAAAGAGACATAGTAAGTATTTAAAATTCATAAATGTTCTCCACAAACAATTCAGACATTGAGTGTGAGATCTAACCAAATCCGATAACCCGAAGTAATCAACAAGTTTTCGAGTACTAACGAGACAGATTACATTTATATATTATATATATATTTTATTTGACTGTATAAGTCAATTTATTATTTTTTTAAACTTATTATTGACAACTTATTATTACATAATCTACTCATTACAGTTTTTTCTTTAATGAGTTGTAATGTTTTACGTTGCATAATGTAAATTGTTTTGCGTAACTGCTATTGTATAGAATCAAGTTTTCTAACTGAACAGACAGCTGTGCTGCTGGGGAGTTTGTTGCGCCACTTCTTCTTCCCAGATAAGCACTAGGAAGTGGTGAAGGGTGGGCGTTTTTGGGGGACTGTCTTATGTAATTTTGACGTTTGAAAAGTGCTGATTCTCAGCCTATTTTGAATAAATGACTTTTGATTTTGTTTTTTTTTTTTGATTTTATAGCGAATACCAATCCGTAACAAAGTATTTACATATTCATGAGTACTAGGCACGTATCCATTCGTGAGCTGATCATAATTATCACACGCAGGCGTGCATCGCATGACAAACAACGCTTATTCGCCCACACTTTTACGTACATTAAGTGTCAAGTGTCATTATAACCAGAAACATTTTCGACGTAAAGGGTCGACGATCAAATTCAAAGGAAAGTACCTATTGATTGTGCGTAAGAGGTCTAAGTTCGCCCAAACCGATTAGAAACTTCTTTCTTCTATGAAAGTGAAAATGCTAAAATTGGGCCTTTATTCAAGTTTCTTGTGCAAACAACTTCGTGAAGGAACCTCGCCACCCTACACAGTAATTGGTTTCAAGTTAGATTCTAATCTTTCTCGAAACCAATTACTGTTTTTTGCTAAAACAAAACATCTAATTTGGAAAGCAAAACGCAGTCCTGCGTAAAGGCAACATTTCTTATTAAAAATTCGTTTAACGAAAGCAAACACCAAATGATTTTTGAATAATTAATCTCATTTTTATTGTGGCGCTAAAACTCCGCTTGCATAAAGCCTCAAACATATTTGTCACACTATAAAAGTAGGGAGCCGAGTAATTCGCGGAGCGTGTTCAAAATCTGTTCTTAGTTTAAGGCAGAACCACAAAAGTTCGTTTGCCGCCTCCGTGACGTTATTCACCGCTATTGAAATTAACATTAGCCTCAGGAGACGGCAACTTTGGCTGGCTAGCAATTAAGACTCGCACATAGATAACACTTTAACTACTTTTGAACATTAACATCTCATCTAACGAACCAACAAAGTTCGCTCGCGTTATGCCTTGCCGCCTCATATTTGCGATGAACTTTATGCATGCAAACGATTGGAACGCGGTTTATTGATTACAGCACTTGATTATTTAACACGTTCAGTGCCGGGAGCCCTCCTGGAGGTTTCACCTAGTCGCATATGGGATGCCGCGAACCCTCGCGGAGGGCTCATTTACACTATTTAAATCTAGGTTTTTCTTAGCGAATACAGCAATATAAACCGTGAAAATAAAACCTGACGTATATTTTTACAAGATTTATTATTGATTGGTTTTAAAATCCTATCAATTTAATTTTTTGAAATTTTTATTCCCAAAATTTTTGTGAATCTATATGTAAATCACAAAAATTTTAAAAGGTTGGAAACTACTATAATAATCGTTTTACAGTGTTTTATAACACAATTTTAAACCTAATGCCGTTGACCGTCCGCGATGTTAACTTTAGCGCAAACGTAATGCCGGCAACCCTCCCGGAGGGTTCACTTCCAATATGTATGGCGGCATGGTGTAGAGTTCTATGAAAATGGGTGCAGTCGAAAGTGTTAAACAGCCGCTTCAAAATCTAAACAAAAATAGTAAGTGAATAGAACTTTTGATGCCGCAAATTCATATCCATGTAGGTAGGTAACCACCTACTATAATGTTTTTTACGAAGAACATTCCGTTACTACGTTAGGCACGTAGATGACTGATGACGTGTAGCATGTCAAAAGAACATCTAATTATTTTAGTAACGTTATCTTCCATCTTTATCTGCTATCGTTACGTGTTAATGAGGACTACCACGCTTTGGAAGGTTTCAACGAATACATATTTCAGGGAAATGCTTTTCATAAGGCTTCATTTTTATACGGCTAAAATTCGTTTTGTTCTCCAAGCCTAATATTCATTGCTATCATCAATCCACCACATTGTAGCCGTCAGTCGAGACCTAAGTAGTGAAACTTTAAAAATATAAATATATCCTGCGTTCGCCATTTTGGTTGCAAATATGTAAACAGATATGTGTTAGAAGCAAACACACACATATAGAAGCATAATTATATTATATTTTAGTGATGTTTATTTTAGAAGTACGTATGTAATTTTATTCTCATATTGTATGTTTATAGTTAAATTAGTGAATAATTAAGTGTTTTTATTTTATGTATATTATTTTCTCTTCTAATCTTACACACGTTGTCTACATCTCTTTAACTACTTTCCTATCGCAGGTATGCTGGAAGAGATTTCTTTAGAAATAAGCATCACCTTTGAACGTATTTTTATGTTTCTTTCTTCATGTCTATTTATATGTGTGTAAATAAACTGTTAAATAAATAAATCAAAGTTCAGTTTTCGTTACAACCTCAAACATTTTTATGAATTTTGCAATTGCGGTCATTCTGAAATAAACCTAATTTACAGTGTTATGAAGTTGATATTTATTTAAGTGGAAATAAATCAATTGGAAACTAGCTTTTAAATATGGAATACGTATGACGCAGCTCTTACTTACGAGTCTGACATAACCCTCGGTTTTCTTCGTGACATGGTTTGTCTCGTTTTTGTGTATGTACGAGTACATTCAATAAAACTTTAAACATCCAGACCATAGTGCGCAAAAAGAACACAATGAAATTGGAGTCAAGTATATTTCAGTCGTAGAAAAACTATATTCTCTGAGATAATCCGGAGCACGTCTCACACAATCCAATATATTGATCAGGCGGTATATTACGTCATGTTTTTTCATTACTACACATAGAGAGAACTTTATATTCGCTATGTCTTCGCGAGCAAAATTCATGAACGTACGATATTCGCACTTGGGGGAAATTGATCACAATATCATGCTAAGAAGCTTGGAATACGAATAGGTATTGCGTATTGAGAGTAATTTGTATAAATAGAGGTTATATTTGAGAATTGGAAAAATACTGTAGTATTTTTACAGTGCATTCGCACCTCTAGTTCCGCACTTCTAGTTTTTTTTTAAAATTGCAACGCGCATTCGATATGAAAGCAGCAGTTGCAGTCGAAAAGTGGTCAGGCGCCACCAGTGTCCGCGATGGTACCTCTACCTAGGTACACGGTAGCCCTCCATGTCAACATTGAACACGACTTCGGCGAACTTTTCAGTGGAACCGGCGTTTCATGACATAAATGTGCCTAACGAATGCTATGGGTGGTATTTGAGTTCTCAGTAAATTGATATTCACATTGCGCTTGCCAAAGCTCGTGATTATGGCTTATGCCAACTTTGCCGACCGTTGACTGTAAGGCTGTTGAATATTTAAGGACGTACTTATGTTCCGTAATTCCGTAATCAACTGGTATATTAATTTGAAAACAAATTTTAGTCCGCTAGCAATTTCCCCGGATTCTAAAGACCTTTTTCGGCTTGAACCTTTTTTTGTCTCATAACCCGAGGTACTTATTGTAAGGCTCAGAAGAGGGTCACTACTATGAGCTTTATGATTTAAGGCTTGGGATATTACATTATACCCGCTGCCTACCACAACAAACAGTTAGGAGACTTATCACTCTGTCCTTCGTAAGCGGCTTAGCACGAAATGCTAATCAGGCAGGAGTGGAGCGGGCCGGCTCCGACCCGGCCCTGCTCACCGTCCGGTAATTACTATTCGTCCGGTTTGTCGAGTTAATTAATCAGTGTACGAACAACTACGAATAATGAAAATACTGAATTACGATCGTGAATGTGCAGCGTTTGATTAACGTCAGCTTGGGGCTGCTGTAACTGGCGTTCACTTGTTTGATAGTACGATTATAATGCTTTTGGGTGTAAGGTTGACTTACATTTTGATGAAATGAGTTCCCTGGGAAGTGTCGTCTCGCACGTGTTGTTAAATTGGAATGGTTTTACATAGAGTCCTGAAGATCAAACGTCATGATTTCTCTGTAGTATTGTAAATAATGCAGTTTTGTTGCTGGAGATAAACATAGGTCGTCCGTGTGGTGCCGGACGTAAATAATAGTACCATCCCATTTCTTCCAACGGGTGTCGTAAAAGGCGACTAAGGGACTCACTAGAGAATGGGCAGCAGCGTTCTCAATGCATTTTAGCACCAAACTGCGATCGCCAACCCGCCTGCCAAACGTGGCGATTATGGCAAACCCCCCGCATTTGGGGGAGGCCTTTCGGCTGAAATGATGATGATGATGATGAACATAGGTATAATATGTATAACTGATGAAATGTGGGGGAGTACTAAAAGGTACCGACGTACAACTTCTGACTAACCTTGATACAAGCGTGATGTTATGTTATTTTACTGTTAACACAAACAAGTTAGTATCTGAAATAGAATTCACTCATAAGGCAGCAAATACTTAATATAAACCCGATTTGTAGACGTGAGGGCTTGGTTGAAGTAATCTCTGATAACTCTGAAGAACCAATGAAGCGAGTATAATCCAAAATCCAACTTAACTTTAAGTACATATAAAACGTATTGCGAAGGTCCTAATTACTTAACTAGGACCTCAATTTGGCAATATGTTTTGTGTGTACTGTACATGACATGGTGGTCAAAACTTTTCATATCTTTCCGATTCAGTATCTAACCCAGGTAACTCAACTAGCCATAGCAATTCAACTTTAAGAATGTAATAGGATTGGGATATATACAGCAGCCACAAGTTCCTGTGGGGAAGCGATGGCTATCTAATCGGCGCTAGACGTGATGTATTAGTGCACACAAAGCTTGTCAGCCCGCATGCCGACGTAGGTACGACCACCACACTAACTTGTCTGTCACACTGTCTCGACAGACAGCGTTTGTACTTACAGACCGATTGAAAAAAGAAACAATGGTTTATGGTCGTTTTTTGATATGTAACAACTTTCCTCTCGCAATCTGTGGGAGTGATTTCGTGAAAAGGGACGGAAGTGTGTAATAGGAAGCCGGGGAAGCGCGCGCTATTCGATTTGACCAATGAGCGCGCGCAGTGCTAGATTTGGCCGTCAGATGGTACGAACCTATTTTCCGAGAGGTTGGTATAACAGCTGTCTGCCAAGATGTCAGATGTCATCTTAAGCGACTACTGTAAGGCTAGCTCGTGTTATTTTTTTCAGTGATCTGGTCCCCCAGTTCTTTCGAAGAAACTGTTCTGTGATTTCGCCATAGGCTGTACGTACTGTATCGTTGGATCGCCAGGACGTTTGCTTGCCTTTAATGTAGAAGGTCAACAACAAATCCATTCTGAATTTCAAAAGCAACAATAGTATCAACAATAATAATTTCAATAACATCTGAAGATCCTTTTATAAACTACATAACATAACATCACGCATTATTTTCCCGAAGGGTTGGGCAGTGATGTACATTAAACTACTCTTGAACTAGGTACTTAAGTGAAAAACTTTAGTGGATGTCTGAAACTATTTGAATAATCTTTGTTCGCTCAATGCTTTGTTCGCTACTCGGTTTGAGTTCAATGAAAAGGTGACTAGCCTGAAATTAGAACAAAGAAAATATTATTCAGTTCAAACATCTAGTTCGAACTTTGAAGAAAACGGCTTTTTGAGCATATCTATTGTCCATTCCTGTGGCAAAGATAATGTATACAAAATATTGTTAAATATTTTAAAAGAGTATATAAGTGTGAAGTTTCTTGCCCATTCTTCTTCATACGTAACTACGTTTTGGAAGGGCGACTAGAATCAATTATATTGTCTCGTAAAAATTCAAAAGATTGAAATAAATGATTTGACTTTGAAATGTCACGCTCCCTTACTTATCTATTTACCTAATCTGCATTCGCAATTCATTTGCCAAACATGTAAACAAACACGAGTTTTAGGAAAAACAGCTGTAACGCCTACACATAAAGTTTAGTTTGCGCTATAACTTCATATTCTTTATGACTTTTTCAACAGTATTAGTCGGTCTAAAGTCAACTTTATTTACACTTGCGTAAAGTTGATGTTTGTCTAAGTGGAAAATTCGTGTTTGTTTACATGTTTGGCAAATAAATTGCGAACGCAGTATTAAGTATTCTAGTTTACTTTAGTATGGCATAGGTTCTTCACACTTCTGCCTGACCGAAAAGCATGAAAGAATAATGAAGACCTAAAGACCGTTGCCCAACTGTGGGACAGTTAGCTACTATGGTTGGATAATCAACAAATTAATGCCCGTTTTAACTAACACTGAAACCAAACTGAATGTCTAAATAAAAGCGCGCTGTTGGATTTTCAACTTTCGGCGCTGAGCTGAACGTTGAAAATCATTCATTTAAGTGTAGCATTCCTTTAGTGTTAGTGAAATCACGCTATAATTTATTCCAAGTACATTGAAATCGAAGTTTTAGGTTCCCACTGCTGGGACACAGGCCTCATCTCTTCGAAAGGGATTGGGCTGTAATCTACCACGGGGGCCCAGTGCGACCGGTACATGTCACATGTCTTCGAATTTTTGATTCTAGAAGATGCCGGTTTCCTCACGATGTTTTCCTTCACCGTTTCGAGAACAGTGGTATGGAATTATTTACACAAAGTAAAGCGCCGCACTGGGTCACAACTGCTCTCAGTTCTCTTACTGCTTAAACGTAGATATCTTCATTGAGTTGGTGACACGGATCCGTATGAGCAACTATACTTGTCGTGTGTCTACTCACCGCAGTCGTTGGAACAGATGCCGACACTGATACGAGTATGCGAGCATGCCACACAACTGCAACATGGCTGCCACTAGCACAGGCTGGGTAGGGAGGGTATCCAATGACGTGCCTTTGTGACGGGACCGAGATAAACCTATTGAACTATTATTTGCTACACGGTGCATGGTAAGGTTTGCATTGAAATAACACGAATGCTATGTAGACATAGGTACTTACACAAAATCGGCATTTAATAATAATTTTTATATATAATTTTTCGGCTTAATTTCATTCTTGTATAAGCATAAACGTAGATTATAATAACATGCACGCAAGTATTAAGTATTTTTAAATAAAAAAATATTTGGTGTAATTTCTGATATTTTACTCAATATACTTTTAAATGTACCTAAGTAAATAGTTTAACGCTAGAAGTGTTTATACGGACCTGTAAAAAATCTTCAGCTCTTAAACAGAACACAGCCTTGAATGTTTTGTTGCTGTAAAGTGCTTGTGACGTCCAGTTTCCCATTGCTAGCGAAGCTTTTCGTTTTTTAATCTACACTAATATTATAAAGAGAAAAGATACACTGATGCATTCTTTGCAGATTATCCTGACGAACGGCTAACAGAAAAATAATAAAACAGTAGGTAGATTGTAGAAACGCGGGGTAATAACAGTCACCACCAGAGCATGCGACCTGCGGCTGTGACCTTATCATATCACATAATATGTTACCACAGATGACAGAAAGTAACCTAACGTCACTTGTTTTCCCGCTAAAGTTCAGTTTACGTGTCTTAAGTCTTACACGTAAATTCTACATACAATATTATGTAAATCAAAACTTACTAAATTAAGAAAGAAGCAGTTCCGAGTTTATAATAAAACTATATTAAAAAAAAAGATAAAGGCAGGCCATGTGACATGAAAAACTAAGACGACGCCACTAACTTCTGGTCGAATTAAATAGAAAAAAAAAATCTTCTTTTCACTTTATGGCATCAAGACTTTTTTTTTCGAGACATAAATCAGTATTTTATTATGATTAACAAAGTAGGTTTTATAGCTCAAAACTCATTGGTTAGTTCAAGCTAAGGGATGAGGTCACAGCGCGTAGGGTTGTTTGTGTAACATTAATAGCGGCGGACAGCCGTTGTACGGGGGTGGCCGGCCGACACTGATATAAACGCGCCCTCAATTCTGTAATAGCTTCAAACACCTACGAATCTAGAAAGTATCGCATTATAAGAACTCTCGTTAATTGAATTAGAGAACCATATAGAAGACTTCTGTCACTGTAGAATCTATTCTTAGATTTATGCTTGAAAATTACTGTCATTTAGAAAAATAGAATAAAGCTCTTTCATCCTAATCCTAACTAATATTATAAATGCGAAAGTGTGTTTGTTGGGCTGTTTGTTTGTTACGCTTTCACGCTAAAACTGTTGAACGGATTTGGATGAAATTTGGCACACAGGTAGACCATGACCTGGAATAGGATACTTTTTATCCCGATATCCCCACGCCCAGGGATCGAGACTTTATTTTATTTTTATTTTTATTTCTTTGGGACAACAAACAATTGCGTAATAAAGCTTAATACAACTACA
This sequence comes from Agrochola lota, assembly GCA_947364205.1. NCBI lineage: Eukaryota > Metazoa > Arthropoda > Insecta > Lepidoptera > Noctuidae > Agrochola > Agrochola lota. Next base: position 15,637,012 of record OX376221.1, on the reverse strand, counting down.
TACATTATAAAACATTTAGGTAATAACGCAACCAGCACCGTTATCCACAAAATAAAGACTTGTGTTGGTGAAACCGCAGAGAGCGCAGCTAGTAAGTAGATAAATACAAGGTCAAATCAAATTAACTAGCAATACTTCACAGACGTGATAGAAATGTTAAAAAAATGCTTTTCGTACCACTTGCTCAAAAAAGTAACATTCTATGCCACAAAAAGCGAACATAACAATAGTCATTTTTAATCTGTTAAAAACAGGGAAAGAAACTTGTACTGAATTTCATTCATCCTCTAGGGGGAGAATGTGATTTATATTTGGAATACTTACCGAAATTTATACTGAACTACATCTGTGTTTACACCATTGAGTTTGTATATAAAGCATTATACATCTTTTTGAAAAAGGAATACGCATTTATTATGCAGTTATGATTATTAAATAAAATTACGAAAACCGACGAGGCCGTATGAGCTTGATGCCTTTGCTTTTCCGACAAAAAAATATTAGTCTAGGAATTTGCCGCGTTTTTGTTTTCTTCAAATACATAAACGTTAAGTTTATTTTAATTTATTTTTATAAATAAGTTAATGTTCTAAAAATACGTTACGATGTTAAATCAAAGCGACAGTGACAGTGAATTGTCGGATTCCATCAGTGCAAATGCTGCTGCAATTATAAATAATTTGCTTCCAACAAAATCCAAGGAACATTATTTAAAAACTTATGAAGAATTTTCAACGTGGAGAAGTGCGAAAGGCCTATCAATTTCAGAATCAGTACTTCTTGTCTATTTTGATTATTTATCCAAGACAAAGAATCCGAATACACTTTGGTGCATATACTCAAAACTGAAAGCTACAATAAGCATCAAACACAGCATTGAAATAAATAGATTCACGAAATTACTGGCTTTTTTAAAAAGAAAATCAGAAGGACATTGCGCAAAGAAGTCTAAAATTTTTCAACTCAAAATGTGGAAAAATTTCTTAATGAAGCTCCTGGCGAAATTTTTCTGGCCACAAAAGTAAGTATACATGATTTAACTATGAATATTTCGTATCTTAGTAATGGTAATTATTCTATATATTTACCTGTTTTTATCTTTGTTATAGGTGGCCTTAATTTTTGGACTCAATGGTGCTTGCCGCGGAAGTGAACTTGTAAACTTAAAGGTGGAGGACGTTGAAAATCATTCCAATGAGTTGCTGCTGATTAATGTAAAGGAAACTAAGACAAAGAAAAATCGGTCATACATTGTACAAGGACAATATACTAAAATCATTCATAAATACCAAGCATTACGTCCCACCAACATGGAAAACAAAAGGTTTTTTTATAAACTATCGGAATGGGAAGTGTACTCGACAAGCCATCGGCAAAAATAAAATGAGCAATATGCCAAAGGAAATTGCTAAATATTTAAAACTTAAAGATGTTGAACTCTACACCGGTCACTGCTTTAGAAGAACTTCGGCGACTTTCTTGGCGGATTCAGGGGCGGATATTACGTCAATAAAAAGACACGGTGGTTGGAGCTCTGATGGAGTAGCTGAGGGTTATATCGAAAGCTCAATGGCGAATAAAACCATATTAAGCAGTCAAATTAACAAAAATATAAAACTTAATCCATCAGAGCCACAATCATCTACTTCCGGCATCTTATCTTCGTCCGTAACTCACGATGCACCACCACCACTATCTCCGACGTATACTATCTACAATGAAACGCAAGTTCCTCAGACGCAAGAACAGAGAAATACTCAAATCAACTCATCAACAATAAATGTACCAAACAAAAATGTAACTCTCTCTCTATTGGACCAATGTTTCGAATATTAAGCTTTACTTTTAATTGTCATTATTTTTAATAAATGGTTATCTCATATTATTATTGTGTTAATTTTTTCGCAAATGGTACGAAAAGAAGAGTATTTTCCTCGGTGATAAAGCTGTCTTAGTCTTGGGTGAACTTAAATCCCTCGCTACACTCAGGACTCGTCTTAAATCCCTCGCTTCGCTCGTGATTTAAGTTTTTAACACTCTCGCTACGCTCAGGAGTAAACCTCGAGTCCTTCGTTTCGCTCGTGATTTAAATCGTCACCCGCGACAGAAGACACTGCTTTATCCCCTTGGTTAATAATCTACTATTTCTAAACTCATAATTTCATGTAACTACAGCTGATTACGAACTCCGCCAGTTACCTAATTGGGGATTTTTGAATATTTTATTAAAAACTAGCTTTCGCTCGCGGCTTCGCCCGCGTGGGGGTCGGTAATTATCCCACAGGAACGTACTACCGGGATAAAAAGTATCCAGGTCTGTGTGCCAAATTTAATCCAAATCCGTTCTGCCGTTTTTGAATGATTAAACAAACTTTCACATTTATAATATCTAGGATAAGGATGCAGTGAAGAGATCTCTTGTCATGTGGAATGCGGAACTCAATAAAAGTTATGGACCATAAATTATGTTAGAAAGGTAATAACATACATAACATCACGCCTTGTTTCCCGGAAGGGTTGGGCAGAGGTGTGCCTATATAATAGTACACAAACATTTCGCCAGTTATGTTTAATAGAATGTAATAGGGGACGAGCCTATTGCCATCACAAATCCAGGCTCCGGGCTCCTACTGCGAAATTCCAAAAAGAAAAGCCAATAACACTTTGCCCGAACTGGGAATCGAATCCACGACCTCATCAATAGCGCTTGCGACCACTAGAGGCTGAAGCTTCGCCAGTTAATTGGAGATTTCTAAAAGTGTTTTTTTTTTGGTGTTTGAAGAAAACATTCAGACGAACATAGAGCAGAGCCTCCTCCTTTTTTGAAGTCGGGTAAATACTAAACTTCATTTCTAAGAATGCAGTTAAAAGATCTCATGCGGAATGCGGAATCCAACTAAAGCAGGGGTGGCCAACTTGATTACACCCAAGATCTACCGTTTACTGACGAAACCCTGTGCGATCTACCAACTACATACTTCTTGAAATTTTAAATTAGACAGCATAAAGTTATGTACTTAGTATTTTTTATTTTATTAAGAGGGAAAACATACAATTGAAAATTATTCTTAGTAACTACTTATTTATATTAGTGTGAGCTAAGCGTCTGAGCATCTTTTGCTAGATTAGCAAAGTTAGTTTTTTAGTTGAGAATTGCCAACCTTGGGCGTGTATTGCTCTCCCTGAAGAGAAGTGAATGAGTTTCCCTGGCCTCATTAATACGACACTCTATCCTGCACTGCCAGGCTGGTGCCGCGGGTTTCGGCCGTGCAGCTCGGTCAGTGTTTGGAAATTTGACACGAGTTATACGACATGCCGCAACAGCCGTAAGACTGAATGTGTATCGCAAAAATGTAAAAAACTTTTTTTTTGACTTGCCGCGGTCTACTGGACTAATAGTCGCGATCGACCGGTTGGCCACCCCTGAACTAAAGTAATGGACCATAAATTATGATAGAAAGGTACTAAGCCCGTCCATTATTCGAAATTCAAAATAGGTACCTAGCTTTGCATTCAAAGCATAGACATTTATTAGAATACCAGCCAATGACTAGAGGCAGAGAGGAAATACGTGTAGATATGAATAATTTGCGTATAATATCAGTCAGCTTATTATTTACCTATCATAGAACTAAAGTATTTACATGATCTGTTTCCAGATTATACGACAACTCTTAACTACGAGTCAACTGGCTTCCTTGCATTTGCAAATAGACAACACAATTTTTTTTTGTTTTGTTTAAAGTAGGTGGTACCTAGGAGTAATTTTAGATTTTAGAAATTAATATTCGACCCATAGGTATTTATGATTTTTTGACGTACTTGATTTTTTCAGCGTTTTTTTTAGTAAAAACGGCACCTAATCTGTAAAAATCACTCATTAAATCTCGTTTTATTGACATATGTCAAAAAATCATAAATAGTTTTTTTTTTGAGGGTGGGAAATTATCAAATAACTTCTCCCGCTCTGGGCGGAGCGGGAGGGTGTGTCAGACTTTTACTGACTAAAACCCACCCGTTTTCCTTCCGTTGCCTGTATGCCGGGGCCGCGATATCCCTTTCGGACAAACCCGCAACCCCGGCAGGGTGTATGTCACCCCTTGCCTGCTAAAAGGTCGCCGACCGCTGCTTTCTATTCGTTCGTAGCTCCTACAAGTAGCTTTCAAAGGCTAGACAAATACCTAGCCTTTAGAAGCCACGTGCCAGCCTCAACACTCAGGTTTCCTTGCCAATAAACACGCGAGGCCCACTTGAGAGAACAAAGTGTCCACGGGAGCCGCACGCGACGCTAATTCATAATCACATTCAACCGTTTGTACTAGACATATTATCGGTTAGACTAGGTACTTATTACTACATGGAAATAAACACTAGTAAAGCATAACATATATATCACGCCTGTATTTTACTAAGGAATAGGCAGAGCTGTACCTGTCTTTAACACCCTCATTTAGTCAGCTATGTTTAAGAACTCTCACATAATAGGGGGCAAGCATTTTGCCATTTGCCGCGCGGGCACAAATTCAGACTTCGGGCTACTACTGAGGAGTTTCCTGTTGTCAGGCGCTAGGGCTTCATGCTCAGCCGTCGCGCTTGCGACCTCTGAACCAATGAGGCAAGCGCTTCTTATTCCGAATGAACTCAGACCGCCTCATTTGAAGCAGTCTACTTACTCTTCGTTTACAAAGCTAAGAAAGTAAAATTATCTAGTTCAGGGGTGGCGAACCAATGGCGCGCGGGACATTGGTGGCACGTAAAAAAATAATTTGGGCACGGCATCATTTCAGAAACCTAAGTCTTTTATTTTGCAACAGTCATACTAATTTGTTTTTTAATTTAAATAAATATAAAACTGTTGATTTTAACATGACTGTATAATAATATATGAAAGTACTTTTTTTTTCAGGAGTCGCTATGACAAGATTGTTTGTTGGCAACATTCAATATTTATTTGGAAAAACTGGCACGTAGATGTAGAAAGGTTCGCCATCCCTGATCTAGTTTTTTTATTTTTTATTTTTTATTTTTTTAAAACGTTGCCCCACACTAAGAATTTCTTCTTGTATCGTGGGTGCGTTTACAAACATAGAAACTCACATACACTAACACCCAGAACCGGAACAACTACTAGCAGATCATACAAATATTTGTTCCGTGCGGGGATCGAACCCGCGACACGGTGCGCAGCAGTCGATCGCTTAGCCACTGCGTCAACCGTGTCGTCAGTTAGATATTTAAATCTATTTATTTAAATTAATTTATCTCCGACTTCTCTAGTTCCACCGCTCTCTATCATGACCGAATGCTTCATCTTGAATGAGCCACTCTAGTATTGGATAGGTAGGTAGATATCATGTTTCAGTTATGAGTGATGTAAGTTTTAAATACCGATCGATGTATCGATACTTATGCATACATAAATACTTACCTACAAATTGATTGTAGGTATATAGTATAGTCATGAATTACCTATACTTCGTAGTGCGTACTTACCTATCAATAATTATTGTTAGTCATCTTTCAGCTATGAAGTAGCAACATAGGTAACTGCAGTTATAGAATTGACATAGGTAAGTAGGTACATAAGTAATAGGTAACTTAAAGAATAAACTAAACGGTTTACATTAGGTTTCCGCTTTTTACTTTTAGAACAATAAAAGCAGATGGTCCAGTTCTAATTGCATGTTCAGTTGGACAAGTTACAAGTTACAAGTTGAGCGATCGTAATAATTCTTGCTCAAAACATTTTAAGAGGCGCTTCGCCACCCGCTATGACTTCTGCAATCAAACTTTCAGTTGCTCCATAATTTCCAACCGTTAAGTTAGTAACAACTTCCAAAACACTTTAAAAGGCTTCAACTTTTAATTAATAGAACTCATGCAATTCACGAAACCATTAAGAATAATGAATTAGCCGCTCTTTGAGGATAAAAACTGGAGTTATTAATTACCAGACAAGTTCACGAATACGAAAAAATGTAAATGAAAAATCGATGGAACCGAATCGAAAAGCGTCAAAGGTTGGGGACGCCGCCGCCGTAGTTGAGCGAGTAAACCGTGAACTACCGAGTGTTGGGAAATTAGTAGGAAATTAAATTTCAAGACTCCTGCCACGCCGCGACACTTGGCACCGCTCGGCGAACAAACGTTGACACGGCCGGCGGCGCAACCCTGCGCACTGCTGCTTCTGGCATTCTTTGCCTATTCAAAAATATATTTTAAGATGTGGAAAATAAATGTTTTGGCAGTAGGTACCTGCTGCTTTGAGACCGTTTTGGTTTCTTTTTTATTCAGGAATAAGAGGAGAGAGGAGTCCAATAGATTCGAGCAGTTTTCGCTCGAAATTACGAAAAATCAACGTGACCACCGTGGTTTTTTACACACCACCTTTATTCAGGGGGCTTACTCACTAAGCGAAATCCTTAGATTCGGCCGTCGTTACGGACACTCCGCTCTCCTTCTCACTTACGTACGTATGGTATGTCTGTAAGTGAGACGGAGAACGCAGCGCCCGTATCGACGCCCGACACTACGGATTTCGCATACGGTGTAAGCCCCCAGATACCTGTTAGGTACCAAAATCCTACCTACCTTGCAATCGTGAGTCAATCAATCAATCTGCCTAGCCTTTTCCGAACTATGTTCGGGTCGGTTTCCAGTCTAACCGGATGCAGCTGAATAACAGTATTTTATATGAAGCGACTGCCTATATGACCTCCACAATCCAGTAACTGGGTAATACGATACCCCTTGGTAAGACTTCCGGTCTTCTAACGACCGTCAAGGAACACGTATGACAGCCGGGACCAACGGCTTAACGTGCTTTCCGCGACACGGAGGAGTCTCGGTATGTAAAGATGGATCGACCCGAGTGGCTATTAGTACTTAGCAGTCGTGAGTAAAAAGTTAAAAACAATTTGGTTAACCCGAACCACTTCATAAGTTTTGTTAGACTAGATTCTTACAACTGCACAAAAACGAGAAATGATATTTGTTGAGATGGCTACAAACGTTCAGACTCTGTTGATTGCAGCGCACATAACAAGCTGTCGTCGGCACACTACTTATCTAAATTAAATCTCTTGGTCCTGGCGGGAAACTGTTTCCTTGCCGCACTTTACTTCTTACTACACAACTCCGCAAATATTACTGAGCCTGCTTCATGTCATAATAGGAAATAATGTTTTTGTGAGCGATTTTGTCGGAGGTAATTAGAACACGTTCTGTCAACTTGTAGGTAGTCCGAAATGTAGGTACCTCTTATTTATGACATAGGAGATCAGGATATCTTCGAATAAAGCTGTAGAACCTGTCAATGCGCTTATGAAAGATGAAACCAAAGAAACCCTTATAACTGCTTTTGCTAAGACACTTTTGTCTGCCATACCCTTTTGGAGAACAAAACCAAAAGCGTGATGTCTCTTTTGGTTGGATGAATATATTTTTGATATCTCATAACTACGGAATTAATTTTCTTATTTTCGTGTGGTTAGTGACTAACCTGGTGTCAGAGTATTAAAGCCGCCCATGGGTTTCTAACTTGGCTTCACATGCCGTCGAGAAATATCTCTCAGGCATGCCATCAGGTCTCTCAGGTTTCCACACGATGCTTTCCTTCACCGTTTTTAAAGCAAGAGATAATTATACAATAGGGGATTAATGACACCATGTCAAAGAATCTATTGGCATACCTACCTACCTACTTACATTTTTAAAATTCTTTTTAAGATAATATAATTGTCTCGATGTGTGTAGGTACCCTGTTTTATTGATAAGTACGAGTAAATAATTTTCATTCAAACCAATCATTAGAAAATGCGACGTTGTCATGTTTTTTTATGAACCAAAATAATTTGAATTAAATGTTTTTTTTTTATTTGTTTATTTCACGTAAGGGTGTTTTGCATAAATAATCGTGACTGACGAATTATTTTGAATGAAAAATGAAAAAAAAAACTTCCCCCAGTTGATTCTTTGACATGGTCTCATCAATACCTTAGAGAGTCTAGGCTGTGCCCTAGAGTTATGGGATATCAATAGAAGCATCTTGTATATTGGCAGAAAAGGGTAGATAAGTATCTCACATTTTTGAGCACGTACGGACCGCACGTAAGTAGTGACCACTTGGACCACGAAAACTAGTGACGAAAATTACGAAATAAAGACTGCCGAAGCAAATTGTTACCATAGACGAGCGGTTGATGTGACCGTACGTTGCACTATCGGAAAACGTGCAGTCTCCACCGCAGGTACCTACCTGTTCATTTGACTAACCAAAGTATAACGTCCCTCGGATAAAAATCTGCAGCGCTATTGGCGGTGGTGTGCTAACCTAAATACTCTGATTATTTTACGGTATTCTTGATTTTATTGGCGACACTACGTTAAAACTGTACTTACGGAAAAAATTGTTTAACGCTTTCGCGGATACTGAACGAGACACAATAGAAGTTTTCAAGTTTTATTGTTATGAAGTCTATGGGCGTATACCGTCCGGGAAGCGAAGAGTCTCGATTATATTAGGTACCTAATACTCTCTAGAAACTTTATATCCAGTTGGGTACCAATCCCCTTGCATGCCCGCGCTAATATCCCCAAGCACCTACCTTCCATAATATATTTTTCAATCATGGACAGAGTAGACCATGGTGGTAATAAAGACCTAAACAAAACAAAATGATACATAAGAAGTTGATATGCACAGAGGAACATTTCCTTATACGAGTACCTATACGTAGTTTGCCAAAGATGGATGATGGTTTTTATGTAGGTATATTTAAGTGTTTCCCAATATTATTTTATTTAATCGGGATTTACAAGGAAAAATAATAAAATGCATTAACTATGACAACAAATTTATTGGCATTATAAATAATATTTAATAAGTAATCATTAAAATATAACCATTTCTTATAGCACGATACATTATTGTACACTGTTCATGTACGCACGGCTACACATCAAGCTATACATTTCCAGTATAGCCTGACCTCGCATTGTACGGAAATCCCATACAATGCGAGATCAGCATAAACTGGAAATGTATAGCTTGATGTGTAGCCGTGTGTACATTGCGATGCTTGTTATGGCAACTATTACATAAAGTGTTAACGCCAATTTGACAATTTTAAGAATAAATCTTCTAATAAAATTAATTATCACCTAAAACGGCTCAAAACATAAGTAGGCCATATTATGTACTACCTCCAGTACATTAATTTGAAGCTCTTACGTCATGGGTTTTTGTTACAACTTACAAATACTTGTTGCATAATATGGCGCAAATAGATAACCAATCGCTTCATCAGCGTGAGGTATTTAAAGTCCATAATAAAGAATGGAAGACTGTAAAACGTACTATAAAAAATTATACTAAAAACAATCAAGTCTATTATGTGCCTTACATTTATGTAAGATGCCATAACGTTTAAACAATGATAAAGCTTATCAGATCGATCAGGTGTTGACGATGTTAGTGACGAGCCCGGCGGCTATTGTGGTGCCCGCGACGCGCAGCATCACGCGGCCCAACTCCTTCACATCCTTGTACCGCTCCACGCAGATCGGGCGACACACCTCGATCTCAACCACGGCTACACAGTTGTTGCCCAAACAACGAGGCTTCTTCTTCACCAGCTCGCCAGTGCTTTTATTCAATAATGACTTCAACTTTACTATGTTTGCAGACTCAACTAGAGACTGATGATGAATAAGTACTGGAAAACCTTTTGTGATAGGAACCTTTATATTAAAAACTACTATCCTGGCTTCAAACCTTGTAGTGACAGGTACTTGTTGGATGGGGTCACTCAGTACAAACCCAACAGCAACATTTTGCATGTCTACTCCTGTTAATGTCACACTGACTTGGTCTCCAGCAAATGCAACATTAGTTGTCATTTCATTGATGCTTATATTTCTAACTTCAGCCATTTCTTTAGTGGGGCACACTAAAACCTTGTCACCCTTATTGATCAAGCCGTTCTCAATACGCCCGGCCACACAGAATCCTGAGCCAGTACCTTTATAAACATCATTTACAGATAAGCGGAAAGGTTTTGCCACCGGCCTCTCAGGAACATTGAATTTATCAATAACATCCAGTAGGCACGGTCCATTGTACCATTTAATTAATTCAGCTTCAGCCGGAGGCTTCACCAAGTTCTCTCCAGTCAACCCTGAGCAAGGAACGTAAGTAACATCAGAATCTTTAAAACCAGCTTGTTTCAGGAAAGCTTTTAATTTTTTGGTGATCTCATTGAATCGCTCTTGAGACCAATTAGTTGTTTCTAACTTGTTAACAGCTACTGCAAGTTGACTTACTCCAAGTGAACGTACTAGCAGAGCATGCTCTCTGGTCTGGCCTCCAAAGTCAAAGCCTGACTCAAATTCACCTCTTGTGGCATCCACTACAAGCAAGGCCACATCTGCTTGACCAGCACCAGTTATCATATTAGGAATAAAGTCTGCATGACCGGGTGCATCTAATATAGTTACTCTTTTTGTCTTTGATTCAAATTGTGCTCTCCCCACATCCATTGTGATGCCTCTGACCCTCTCCTCTCCAGTTTCGTCCAACACCCATGCGTACATGAAGCTCTGTTTGCCAATTTTCTTGCTCTCTTGTTCATATTTGTGCAAAGTTCGCTGACTAACTTCTCCAAGATCACAAAGCAGCCGGCCCATCAGGGTAGACTTGCCAGCATCAACATGACCTATAACAACTATGTACAAGTGGTCCTTGTCTGATCCTCTCTCATTAGCATACTGCGTGTTGGCATCCAGTTTGTTTTCTTTCACTTTAGGAGTTAGTTTCATTTCCTCAGCTTGATCAGTCTTTAATGTCCTTTCAGGGCAAGGTGATTGGTCTCTTGGGGTCTGTGGACGACTACCAGAGCTGCCATCCTGCCCAATTTTAAATCCTTTCACTATCCCAACAGTCTTTGGTTCTACATTAGTAGCTATAACTTTTGGAGTTTTATCTACAGTTGATATAATTGGAGCTTTTAAAGGATCTACAATGATTACAGGCTTCACAGGTTCTGTTTTAGGAATCTCAGCGTCTCTACTTTTCATGTTGAGTATATCATCAAGGGACTTACTGAAGTCAAAATTGTGCTTTATAACAGTCTGTATTAGAATGTTATCTGAAACTGTGTCACCTATAACATTTCTAAGTTCGTCTAAGCACGACATGAGCTTAGCCTCATCCTCTTCGTCGAGGTTCAGACTTCGGAAGTCCATAGACTCGCGGCGCTGGTGTCCGGATTGACTTGTGTCTGCTATATTGTCTTCTTCAGGCTCTTCTTGTATGTCATTGTGACTCTGCAAGAGATCTACCTGCTGGCTACGATTTCGGTCATAAATCCACGATGTGTCGCTCGGTGACATGCAGCTATCTTCTTCCACAGAATATCCGTAAACATCGTCGTCGTCGTAGTCTTCGGAATAACTCCTATTTCTAATATCGCGGTGACGAGCCATATTGAAGACTCGTATCAATTATCTAGGTTTTACTTAATAGCAAACATATTGCGGGATAGTTTAGGATAATTCACACGTTTCCACAAATCTTCAAACACTTTTTGTCAAAAAAAATATTCAGCCAGGGTGACTTTTATATGACAATACACAGACTAAGTAGTGACAATATGACACATATATGAAAACAATACGTTCATATTTTAGAAATTAGCAAACACAATGAAAACAAAATACTGAAAAATATCATGATTTAACTGGAAAATATTATGCGGCTCAAACAAAAATTTGTTCCCATAATGAGATAAATAAAAAATGGCAAACTAATCTCTAAATCTTCTCTTTCGTAAGAACGCAACTTTTGTTTAACTTATTCGTTTAGAAATTGGTTAAAAGATTTTTTGTTTATTAGAACAAACTATCAGAAATTGACCCGAGAAAAAGCATTTTTTGAAGTTTTAAATTGATTCATTGATTGGTTACCAAAACATTTTTTTATTAACTTTGCAATTTCCGAATCGCCGTCATTGATAATGTCAGTGTGTACGTCAGTTGTATCATCTGTCATTTATCAATTTCATTGGCTTTGTCGTGAATGAGAATAAAATTACGCCTACTTTTCCCTTCGCTTTTCAAGTTTTTTTAGTGAATTCAACTTATGAATTAATTCTGGATTGATGATCGAATAATTCTAATTTGCAATTGTGTTGTGTTTAAATCGAGGCATTTAATTACCAAAACAAAGTTTTAGACCCTTGACCTAGTAAAACTTAGTCAACATGAAGAAGAAGGTGCGTATTCAAATAGATAAACTTGATTCTAATCTCTTAATTTATTATTCAAAACAAAAGACGTCATTAGGATTGAAAAAAAAACATGGTGGTTTCTATTTCAAAAGATTAAAATATAAAGATTCAATATTTTTCACAACTGTCTAATCCTTACATTCATTCAGGTATTATTGATGGGAAAGAGTGGCTCAGGTAAAACGAGCATGAGGTCCATTATATTTGCCAACTACATTGCAAGAGACACAAGGCGACTGGGTGCTACAAGTAAGTTGGTGTAATTTTGTACCCTTTGATAAATTCATAAAAGACTTGACTATAGACACTATGAGAAGAAATGTAGGGCAGAGGGCCATCTTTGAGTGTTTGTTGTAAATATTGTTAGATGTAGCTATGTTTATCTCTTTGATACATTGTTGTATCAGTTGAGTCATACTTGAACTGTAGGTACATAACTATGTAGTCTCCTTCTACTGCCCATGCATGCCCACAGTACATAGCAACAGAAAATATGATGAACTGACTTCACACACTAAAATTATTGATTATGTAAAGTAATTATGTACATTGCTCTAAAATTGCATAAGTAATTTGAAGCTCTGCATAGACTTTATGATTAGGAAAAATGTTCTTTGATAATAATGTTCATTCTTTCAAAGTCTGTCTATTTCCAATGTCTATTTCCAATCAAAAAAGTAATTAATAATGTTTTATTAATAGTGTATGTTGATAATTACATGATGACATGGACAAAATCTAGTATCATAATAAAGAATATAATGCAAAAAGGATATTGTTTATTAATTTAAAATGTGTGTAGATAAAAGCAATATACTTTTTTATCAGAATACCAACTGTTTTAAACAAGCTATTCGGCATTTTTATAAGATTAAACAAAACAATAATATCAAATGCTTATTTCCAGTTGACGTAGAACACTCACACGTCCGCTTCCTTGGCAACTTGGTGCTCAATCTGTGGGACTGTGGGGGGCAGGAGGCCTTCATGGAGAACTACTTTGCATCACAGAGAGACAACATCTTCAGGAATGTGGAAGTACTGATCTATGTGTTTGACGTTGAAAGCAGGGAGATGGAAAAGGATATGCATTACTATCAGTCTTGCTTGGAAGCTATTTTACAGGTATTTTTAATGATTGTATATCAAGTCTCAAATATTGGGTATTGTTACGATAAACCCAGGGGGCACATGGTAGAATTTTGTGATTTTCAAAAACAAAACTATTTTAAAGTCTTTTAGGTGAAATAACATAATATTGTATAATAAGTTATTTTTAACCAACGTCCAAACACAAGGAGGTTCTATGTTCTTAGTGTATGTATGCTTATTTTTATGTATGTCCATCGATATTTTCGTCAATTGTTAATCGATTTTGGAAGTCAGTGACAAAACACAAAAACTCAAAAACAAAGACAACAACTTCCGAAATTAAAGTTAATTTTCACTTTGTGGTGTTGTTTCAAGACGTTGCTGTTTTTAGTTTTTGTAAAAAGTTTTTTTTTACATAATCAAAAACAACAGTACAACATGGAAATGAAAATCAGGCTACCTATAAATTATTTCCCCTCTTTGCTTACAAATCTCACATTACCTGTTGTGATTGATAGACAAAATTGAAAACAGCCAATCAATTCCCAGGACTTGAGACATGATAGCAGATTACTTCAAAAGTCTTTCAGTAACCAGAGATTTCCTTAGTTCTCTGTTTTGTAAAACAGAACTAGGGAATAATATAATACATATGATAAATAATGGAATAATACAAATTATCTCCATGTATACTCCATTTCAAATCATCACATAATATTAACATACACTGAATCCAATAGCTAAACAAATACTTGGATAATGTAGGACGCAGCTGCAACAGGCTGAATAGAGTTTCTAATCTTTCTTTTTCGTGTGGTTAGTGACTAACCTGGTGTCAAAGTTTTAAAGCCGCCCATGTGCTTCTGATTTGGCTTCACATGTCGTTGAGTAATATCTCTCAGGCTAATGTGATGCTGTATGACTGTACACATTATTACTATTGTCAAACTGTGTAGGCAGACAAGTGGCCTTTGTCATTTAAACTAAGTGGGCACCAAATAAGTATGTTATTTACAGTACGCGCAAAACTGTATGAGCTCTCGGAAGTTGCATGAGAGTGGCCTAAGAGTATATTAATAGCTAATTATTTTTGTAATGAACAAATCAATGCTGTAGGTACGCATACAGGTACAATCATTGGCGAACTAAGGGTGGGTGGGGGTCGCAGGTGCGGTCCGCCCCGGACCCCCGGTCTTGGAGAGCCCCCAAATCTCGAGTAAATATGACCAAAATATGTTCAGTTAGTGAAAGGCACTTTGTAGTTGGGGCCCCCTATGTATGCTAAATATAAACATAGGGTGCTAATTTTTTTTGTCTTATATACTACTTCTCAAACTTTTCTGCAAATCTGGGCGGACCAAAAGTAAATGGCCCCACCCCCCCCCCCCCATTTAGTTTTGCCGTCCAGGGCATCAGGCTTAGTCCGCCACTGTATAAAAATGTTATGTTATGTAATTAGCTATAAATATACTTTTCAGGCCAAAAAGTTACACGGGTGTAACTTTCGAGAGCTCATAAACTTCTGCCCGAACTATACTTCATGCTGCTGTATAAAATATGATATTCTAGTCTCAATTACTAATTTATCCATGGAATAAATGTCTGGTAATTCCTGGCAGAGTATTAAGTCAACACTTCTTGTCATATTTGTCTTATTTTTTTTTTGAGCAATGATGGCCTAGTGGTGTGACCGTCGGACTGCCAAGTCAAAGGTCTCGAGTTCGAACCCAAGACACGCACCTCTGAATTTTCGGATTCATGTGCGTATTGTATAATTATCACTTGCTTAAAAAACAGTGAAGGAAAACATCGTAAGGAAACCGGCATACCAGAGAGATATTTCTCGACGGTATGTGAAGCCAAGTCAGAGGACCATGGGCGGCTTTAAAACTCTGACACCAGGTTAGTCACTAACCACACGATAAGAAGAAGACTTCTTATCATTTCATAGATGTCGTGTAAATGGTCAATAAATAATTACGACTGGCCTGGAAGTAATTCTAGAAAGCAGTGAGATAAAAAGTATCCTAACCTATGTCATGGTCTACCCATGTGCCAAATTTCATCCAAATCCGTTCAGCCGTTTTAGCATGAAAGCGTAACAAATAAACAAACAAACAAACTCACTTTCGCATTTATAATATTAATTATGGATATTTAAGATATTATTCCACTAGGCAGCAATTGCATAGGAATCTATTTGCCATGCATGATAATGATGACATGACTTCTTTGTACACAGCAAGTTATCATTTGTTTATAGGATTTCGAAAAGCTAGCCTTATGCTATCTGATTCTTGAGCTTGGTAAACATATTTTATATTCTATTTCACAGAATTCCCCAGAGGCGAGGATATTCTGCCTAGTGCACAAGATGGACTTGGTGGCAGAGGAGCAGCGCGAGGAGATCTTCAAGGCGAGGGAGGAGGACCTGAAGAGGCTGTCTAAACCACTCGAGTGCACCTGCTTCAGGACCAGTATATGGGACGAAACTTTATACAAGTGAGTTTTGTAATGCTACAAGTACTTTTTCGAACAGCCTTCCGCACGCGTAGCATGACAACCATAGAAAAGGGTTTTCTACGGGTTTTGTCGAAGAATATACAAAATGACGGATTGTGATTGTTTATCTGTCATTTTGTCTATTATTCTGTCGATAAAACCCGTTTCTATTGTGGTCATCCTAAGCATGCAGTCTGTTATTCACATACCTAACAAAAATTATACCTTCATGTTATTTTCATTAAAAAGGATCATTTATACAATAGTTGTGTCTCTTGTCGCATGTTACTTGGAGGCGGCGTAGCAGACGGTCGGTCGTGTCAGCCGTCACTCTATTTCAGTTTCAAATAGCCTTTATTAGCAATCTTAAAAACTAGTTTTACAATTTATTTAAATTAATTAAAGTTTAGACATCAGAATTCTCGAGATTGCTCGTTAGCATAGGCCTTCCGTAGGGTTTTCCATAGCTCACGGTCGTGAGTTTTTCTCCTCCATGTCCTTCCCGCGGAAGTAATCAAGCCGTCTTCCCATATTGGAAATGGTCTTCCTCTTTTACGCTTTCATTCTCTGGAATAACATTTTGTTACTTCATTGGCCCACCTTCCGTTTTGACCTCTGATGACATGACCTGCCCACTTCTTCTTTACCCATTTTAATGACTAAATCTGATCAAGGAAAAAATAGAATTTAATATAAATTATCCGCTCTGAAACTGCAGTACAATTCCCCTTAGTAACACAAGTCTTAGGAAAAGCCTGCGATATAAACAGAGTCGTAACTCCTTATCGCCATCAGCGTGTCGGTACGGTGTGATTGCTGCATGTATGTTAACGAGTGTGCATGTAACGTTTATAATGCATTGTGGTCGTAAGAAATGCCGTAGGTCGGGAGAAAAACAGCTGATTTTCTACCTTTCTGGGGGCTTGACAGATTTATCGACGTATATTAAAAATATAATTTGCAAAAACTACGATAGGGTCGATAGAGAGCAGTTGTCACCCAGTGGTAACTGCCGCGCCTTACTAGTTGTAGGATTAATGAGGAAAGGAATTATTTTATCACCACTGATCTCAAAACTGTGAAGGCAACCATCGTGAAGAAATGCCGGACATGTCGTAGAACCAAAAATTCGAAAACATGTAACATCCTCCAACCCGCACTGGGATTATGGCCCACTGCCTCTCATAGAGAAGAGGTCTATGCCAAACCAGCAGTGGGAACATTAAGGGCTGATTTTGCTACGATAGGCTCGCACCTTGACCGTCATTAAAGTAATTATGCCTCGTCATCAATTGTAGTTCGGACACGATACACACTCACTCTTGTTCATACCCCTTTATAAATCTTATCATAGACGTACGCAGACATATTTTGAACAGAGTGTTTCCTAGCAATACTTTTTCATAAAGAACCTAACTTGTAGCTAACGTCATTAATTAATATGTAACAATTAAATTATTAATGTACGATTGTATTAATTCCAGGGCGTGGTCGAGCATAGTGTACAAGTTAATACCTAACGTGAAGGCGTTAGAGTCGTCACTGAAACAATTCGCCGAAATCGTGGACGCAGACGAGGTAGAATATTCTTCATATACTTTTTATTGTTATAGTTCAAGAGCATTTATTCTGAAAGTGGGCAACGTCGCAAAATTTGGCAATATAACTGTAGTGAAATAACAAATGTGGCTAACTAGAATATTAATAATGAATTGCAATTATAACATTGAATTTGTTGTTGTAACCGTTTTAGGTGTAAAAAAACCGGCCAAGTGCGTGTCGGACCACGCACAATGAAGGGTTCCGTAGTTGGGATGAATTTATCTTTATATATATAGTTTTAGTCAGTAAAAGTCTGACACACCCTCTCGCTCTGCCCAGAGCGGGAGAAGTCATTTGATGATTTCCCAACCACAAAAAAAAAAGGGGGGGCAACCACCACCTCTTATAGCAGTATTATTTTAATATGACTTGATAGTGGGAAAGTGCTGCTATGCAGGACATATAGCTCCATCTCTTTCTCACTGTGAAATGTGGTGGTGAAGTTACAGATACTTTTGGAGCAAACATTACTGTTCTCACTTCCTCCAGGTGCTACTATTCGAGCGCGCGACGTTCCTGGTAGTGTCCCACTGCCAGCAGCGGCCGCACCGCGACGCGCACCGCTTTGAGAAGGTCTCCAACATCGTCAAGCAGTTCAAGCTGTCCTGCTCCAAGCTCGCCGCGCAGTTCCAGAGCATGGAGGTATACTTAATACTTAGATTATACGGTGTCTAGATTTACTATAGTACGTTGAAATTTTTGAAAAAAAACAGCTCTTCCATATATTTTGAGCGCATACGTATTGCACTTTACTATGAAACAGCAGATTTTTTTTTAAATAACCGACGAAAAATTTCAACGATGTCAGCACCAACTGAAGGGGTTCGCAAGGACTAATGCCTGCTGGAGTTGCGGGTTTGTCCGAAAGGATATCGCGGCCCCGGCACACGGGCAACGGAAGGAACACGGGTGGGTTTTAGTCGGTAAAAGTCTGACATACCCTCCCGCTCCGTCCAGAGCGGGAGAAGTTATTTGATAATTTCCCACACTCAAAAAAAAAAAGTGTCGTTCAGAATCACGTACTGAATCCAAGGTAACAGTTTTCGTGTCATGTCCCTGCCACCCATTATGTTGTAATGACTCTCTATTTGCACTTGCAATGTAAACAAAAATTTGTGGAAATCTGCCGCTAATTAAGAATAAATTCTCATTTCGTTGTTCCGATCAGCAGAAAGTAAGCAAGCGAGCCACACTCAATGTTTGCTTTCAGCTGTCTTCACAAATTAACAGTTCTTAAAAATTACAAAATCACAAGTCCGGCTGGAAAGTGATTACATATTGTTTTCTTACCTTAAATCAGAAATCAAACTACAATAATTCCATTCTTCATTCTAGGTCCGCAACAGCGTATTCGCAGCGTTCATAGACGGGTTCACAAGCAACACATACGTCATGGTAGAAATGTCAGACCCCAAGATACCGTCAGAAGCGACCCTCATCAACATCAGGAACGCGCGCAAACACTTCGAGAAGCTAGAGAAAGTGTCCTCAAGTTCCCCCAGCGATTACCAATGAAACTGTGCAATTGTGTGCAACTGTGCAGAACTGTGTAGTTAATTTTTTTATATACAAGTTGGAGTGCGAAGCACAGGGGTCTTGCCAAAGCAAGTCAGTGATAGTCCGTTTGTTATGCCGTCTGGACGTGGTTTAGAGAATTTGTTATCATTATCACCAGTTGTTCTGGTGAAATTTAGGTAGGTATGGTTTGTCAAATTGCTCGATTCTTACGATAAATACGTTTTGAATAGAAGCTAACACATGTGCGTTTGTACATAATATGTGTCTGTGCATAATATGACGTGTCTGTGCACAATATGACGTGTCTGTGCACAATATAGGTGTGTGCAACAGTGCAGTTGCTATACGTCGAACGTATTGATCGAAAATAGTCGAGTTATTTTGTAGGAGCCTTAACGGATTGTCGCTATAGGCAAATAAATATGGACGTTTAATATTTCTCCAGAAGATTAATTTAAATGGCAGATCGAAAAAAATTCAAGCAACAAACAATTCTATCTTAATAATAACAGCGTCTATTTCAAGTACAAATGTACCCATATCATATTAACAGCTGCTGCAACCAAAATAAAGAATAAATTTGTATTTTGTTTCAATTTAAATACCAAAGTTTCAAAACTTAAACACTTTAAAACAATGAACTCATTTTACCCAAAAAAATCTGTTATTAGTTAATTATAATTTAAATACCTAATTATAAGATTTTAATTAAAAATATCAGCTATATTTCTAATATCGTTAACTCCTCCAATTTTGCCATCCAACCCTAGATTCTGGAAGTTAATTAATTAAATTTGTTGCCAAGACTCAAATCAAGGGACTTTATGATGTTGTTTCGATCAACCAATCATATTGTCTAACATGATATTCCACCATACATTTACTAAAAATACTTTTATAAATCTAAACAAATATGTGCCGCAAACTTGCGCCCGCGCAATGGGCCCTTAGTACAAAGTGTAAGTACGGGCTACAGCATAGCACACTATGCTTCGCTGTGGGGCATACCAGCGTGGTATATAAATATATCATCAAACCCGTAATTGTGCCGTTTTGAACTGAGTCGTCGGGCAATAAATCTTTTTATCTATCTATCTCGCTCGCACTCGTTAGGTTCACGGAGCGCGCTAGTGATTTGGGCAATAGGGATGATGACAAAAAAAAATTTTTTGTCAGTCTTTGAGATTATAAAAAAAAATTGGACACGTTTTTTTTTATCTTTTTACGTAATGTAAAGATTACGGCGATACATTGAGGTAAAATGTGCCATGACGTCACGAGTATGTAGATTTTATACGTACTAGTGACGTAGCGACCCCCACTTCCCAACTTAAAATGCGTTTTATCTAAGTAATTTTTTATTAATATGATAAAGCAAAAAATACATGTCTAATATTTTTTTTATCTGACTGACGGACTAATTAGAATTAATTTTTTTTTACCGATGCATCATCCCTATTGCACAGAATAGTAAAGAAGGCGCACTCAACAAAGTTACGGGATAGAAACAGAGGCAACTTCTAGGTGAATATAACTGTAGGTAATTAGCGCTGTACGACTTTTTTTTTTTTTTTTTTTTTTTGGATGGGAAATCATCAAATGACTTCTCCCGCTCTGGGCAGAGCGAGAGGGTGTGTCAGACTTTTACTGACTAAAACCCACCCGTGTTCCTTCCGTTGCCTGTGTGCCGGGGCCGCGTTATCCCTTTCGGACAAACCCGCAACCCCAGCAGGCATTGGTCTTTCGACCCCGTCGGTTGGTGCTGACATCTCTTTGAGGCGCGCGTGGAACACAACGCGCCGTCGACACGGGCCTGGTCCTTATCGGACGGCGAGCTGCCCATTGCTCACCGTCCGCAAGCCCGCGCCTACGGTGGCTGGAAGTCGGCTCTGGACTCCCGACGCCCGGGGCGTCTCCTGCGGCGACTAGGGCCGCGAGGGCGTGCAGCTTGCATCTCCCTCGCGCGCTCCGCCTCCTCCTTCGCGAGCATAACTGCTTCGCAGAAGGAGGTGACGGCCTCCCATGCACTCTCGCTCCGAACCATGGCCTGAACCAGGGCCGGACGCGAGAGATCGTCGCCGCCGATCGCCTCCGTGAGGACACGGCGGTGCCCCGCCCAAGCCGGGCAGACCTCCACCGTATGCTCCACCGTGTCCTCCGGGTGATCCACACAGTGGTGACACCCGGGCGTTTCCTCCCGCCTTACGCGGAACAGGAACCTCCCGAAACAACCGTGTCCGGTGAGGACCTGCGTCAGGCGGAAGGTGAGGACGCCATGGCGCCTCTCAAGCCACTCCTCAAAGAGGGGACTTATCGCCGCAATTGTGGCGTGCCCAAGCGCTGTACGACCTGAATTGCACTTTATTGTATCGTAGCAAGAGTCGCTTTTTATTTAAGTATTTTGCGGAGTGAATCTTCTGAACTATTCTGCGGTAATATATAGTGGTGTGGTATATTCTGTTTGGTGTGTGGCGATTGTTTTGTTACTAACGTTTATGACCAGACGACTTGTTTGAAAACGGCCCAACTTATAGTATGTGACTTTTATTCCTTCTTTTATCTTCCAAGTGAGGTGTCACCAAGTCTTTAGTGATTGAGATGTCATCACCTTTGAAATCGCGCTATAACAAATGGACGGAGACAATACTTAGCTAATACATTTGTTGGCTTTAATATATTTATGCCACTATCTGTGGTTTACTTGTACGGTGTACTTTGTCTTTATGTCTATAGGTTTTTTTATAAGTTAACCATCAATTTAAATCTATTTTAAGTTGAAATTTATTCTTGATATATAAGTATATAGCACATAATGAGAGTTAACTTCTTGGTAGATCCTTGCTAACTCTTACGGCACTTGCACATGGGCCACTCGGTTTTAGGGAGTAGCTGGCTATTGTGTGTGGTTTATTTATAAACATAACTTAAAGTTAAGAGACGTGTAATCGTCCTAAAATGTTTGATTAAGCAGAGATTAATCATTAGTTAACTTTAAGTAACGTTTATAAATAAAGGAGTGTATACAGGTTGTACCTGAAAGGTGTTTTCTGTGGTACAAGACCATCAATCTGAACAACTTTCTCCGTGGGATCAACATCGTAATCGGGAAAAACTTATCAACTGACCCATAGAAAACTTCAATACCTACTTATTCCATGGTAATATATGGGACGGCTGATAAATTGTTAGTCCCATAGAGAAAGTTGTTAAATTTGGTGGTACATCCTGTATATACATCGAGCTCCTAAATCTAAAATTATGAAAGTTGAAAGTGGTCCGCGTGCATAGGCCTTAGTTCGCAAGTTTAGTTAGTGGGAATTTTTCGTTTGAGATCATTATTTACAGGATTGTTTCACTACAAACTTATTCTACAATTACGTATATATTAATTATTCAAGAAGTACCCACGTACGTCTTTAATAATTAAAGTAAAATTATTATTACCCGTCAGATCCGAGAACACTAATGTAAGCTACATTATGGTAGTCATTACGGCTCCCACAAAAAGAGAGGCGCGACGCGAAGATTCGATGCGATTCGAGTACAACAATTTCCATGAAGTTTTTATGAAAATTGTTCTACTGAGGGTTTAGCATGACGATCCTACCCCAAACGAACTCTTCCAGAAGAAGCTGTGATACTACTAAAACTGTAGTAACTATTCATTTTTCTAACGTAATGTTCTCATCTCAGCTGAAACACAAACTTATTTACGCTTTATAAACAGGGACGTTGCGGATGCAGAATTTTAACATCCGTGGATGCGGATCTCAAGTTTTCTTGGGATCTTGGAAAGCGAAATTCAAAATTTCTTACGTTTTTTGCAATTTGCAGCGCTACTGTTTCGTTGTATGTTGATAATAATTCAATTCGCGGCTATAATAATAAAATAATTACTAAATTATAATAATTTAAAAATCAATATACGTAGCTCTCGAAATAATATGTATTTGATGGATATGACTATTTCGTAAAAAAAAAAACGATTTAGCATCGATATTGATGATTTAAAAGATTATAATTTCCATTTTATTAATTATGATTTTACTTATACTCACCCTTTTCCACACAAATCTGCATCCGCATGAGCTCCGCATTGATTAATGCGGAAGCTCCGCAATTGTGGATGCAGATGCGAAAATCCGCAACATCCATGTTTATAATATCATCGCTAGCCATAATATTTGTACAAACTTGTTTAGTAGTTTAAATTGGAATTTCGCTTTGTACAAATTAAAGAAACTCGTGTTTATACTAGATCTAAACAACCTGCAACATGAGTCTTGCCCTTATTTTAGGTGGATTGAGCTTTGAGGCTCCCCGCCGTCCAAATAGTAACGCGGAGTAAAATATTTCTGAAGACATTGAAAAATAAACTTTAAAATCAGTCGTATAAAGTGCAAAGGTGGACGAACATTGACAAAGACATTAAACTGCGTTCTCTTTTGAACTTAATGATACTTTTAATAAGGTTTATTATTGAATGTCAAAATCTTTTGCCCTGCACTCTTTGGATAGCGCTGGGGGGCTAATTATCGTAATTTCTTCAGATCAAGCCCAATCAATACAAAATGTCTTTGTAACTTATGTACCTATATTATCATGTTAAAAGTAAAGTTGCTGCTTTATCGTATCTCTGTGTAGGTTATGTAACTGTGATTGTGTCGGATTACAGTTTCAGTACATGATGTGGTTAATACGATCTCATACAAGTTTTTTAAACTCAT
Source organism: Agrochola lota (assembly GCA_947364205.1). NCBI lineage: Eukaryota > Metazoa > Arthropoda > Insecta > Lepidoptera > Noctuidae > Agrochola > Agrochola lota. Next base: position 15,613,284 of record OX376221.1, on the reverse strand, counting down.
TTTACCGACATTTTATATTACTGGCTTTCATGTTCAATGCTTATACTCAAATAGGTAAATATCTGTTAATAAAATACTAATATCATATACTGAAATTGTATTCCATAGAAATATTTTTATCTGTTATACATAAAGTATGTTAAACGTTCGTATGAAATCTATTTTTGTTTATTTAAATATTCTATAAAACTATTTATTGCAGTACTGTCAGCATACAAGACTATGTTCTATGTGTCCGTTACGTTTATGTTGCACAATTGTATAGTCAGCAACAAGTTGCTGATTTTTAAACCACAAGCCTATTAAAAGAATTTTATATTTACTTCCTGCGTTTTGAAATTGCGACTCTTTGTTTTATATGTGCTGTGATATGCGCCCTGGGGGCCTACCATCACCTCTAAAGCAGTATTATTTTAATATTACTTTAGTGTGGGAAAGAGATGAAGGTCTACAGGACGTATAGCTCCATCTCTTTCCCAGTTAGGGAAATGCAATATTAAAGTTTCGGGTAAACTTCTCTGTTTCTGTTATCCAATCACAACAGCTTATCGTAACTTATTATAAAACAAAGTCCCCCCGCCGCGTCTGTCTGTCTGAACGCGATAAACTCAAAAACTACCAACGCATTTAATGTTCATACGGTTTTCACCAATGGAGGGAGTGATTCATGAGGAAGGTTCAGGTGTATAATTCATTAAGGTTTTGTGTAAACAGGCTGAAATATGACGATTATTATTGAAGATGTCGGAAAAAATCATGCCGACTGGGAGCTTTACTGGCGTGCGCCGTGGAAATGTATTACGGAATTAATTGTTTACCTGGATTAACACATAGGGTACTTTTTATGTCGGTAGTATGTTTCCTTGGGATATTTTCCGACATCCACGCGGGTGAAGCGGCGTGCAAATGCTAGTAAGAGATAAGATCAGACTGTCCGCTGTCGCTTTTATTATTTTAAATAGCTACTTCGCACGGATTTTGCCACTTAAAACATTGAGATTTCTTCATTATAATTATGTAAGTTCAATAATAATCTATTATACACATAGATCTTCCGGAATAAATTCTCTAAGTGATGGCGAACCCGTATCAAAATCCGTTGCGGAGCATAAAGAACAACATGGTCACACATATACTCGAAAATACTTATTTCAATTTATAATATGTGTAGAGTGTAGATAAGACGTTTGTCTATTTTTTTTTATTGTGAAGTGGGCAGAAACATAATATTGATCCAACCTTTTAGTGACTTTTGTGTCATTAGCTCAATGTGTATGGACTTCGACGGACGCCAGCGTTCATAAGGTCAAGTGCCTGAAATTACCGACTGGCGACTGACAATGTTTGTTCGTGATCGTGTCGTGTTTTATGGCAAAACAAAGCAAGAGCTGTCTAAAAAAATGCACGAGATGTTTTCTGCATTGAATACATCTGTGATCGGTGTACGTACCTATATTCTAAATCGATTAAATTTCCCATTGTTTTTTTTTTTTGTGATCCGTTATTTAACTTATGATGGCTTGTCTTTAAAACACATTTTTGAAGTACTAAGAATTACTTGGCACGTTAATTAAGGCTTGTGCAGACCAGCACGCGTAGCATGAGCAACTTTTTGTCGACGGAAGAGTAGACAAAAATGACGTTCCGTGTAGACAGTACGACGGCAGCAAAGTAGAAAGAGTCAACTGCACTTTTTACGAAATTCACTCTGACACAATTCGACTCAGAATTCTTTGTTTTGTCATAGGACTTTTTTTCTGTTTGATTCTCTATTTTTACTGATATTAAGTCACGTATTTAAAGAAAACTACAACACGCGACGCGACACGAACAATACAATTTCTAAGAAAACTTCACAGTATAACAATAACCGGTGTCGCGACGCGCGACTAGTCGCGCTGGTCTGCACAAGCCTTTACATTGACACAGCTTATCGTTCATTATTATCAAAAACAAAGAAAAATATTGTAATATGTTCCATTATATCGATATATTTACGTATTACCTATATAGACATTACTTTATCAATAGTTAATATAAGTCTGAAATCGCCAACATGTTTTGAGCAAGTGTGATGACTGATGATCAAAGGTCGTAGCTTCTCTGTATGAGAAGATGCCTTGCCCTGCAGTGGGACGATAATAGGCTGGTATTGCCTGGTATTATTATTTAAATGTCTTTGACATATCTCGGGACCCCGGGGGCCCGGACCTTTGGGAGTGGCCAACTCGCAGAGACCCCTCAGATAATTTTAAATGGAATGAGGCACCAATCGACGATTATACCTGTTTACCCTATGCAAGTAGGTAGGTACACCCAAGAACCCCCGGTTCGTGCAGAACGTGGGAACAAAACATATGGATGGGTTTGGGTGACTATAGTGGATTGGTTACCTAGAATTAAGGAACGACTATGTCCCCTGCCTGATCAATGTTATGGTATATGTCGGCGCATCAGCGTCGTCGTTGCCAGAGTCACACATATTGGTTTGCACCAATATATCACACAAATACACAGCAATAGGAAATAGCAGGAAAATATTTTAAGAGAGTACAAAGAAAATACCTTACTTCAACTTAGGGTGTTTATTCCATTAGCAGCTCACAAAGAATGTCTTTCCATTCATATTACAACAGTATTTATACACAAAATTACCGCCAAACTTTGCCGCCAAATTTTAGCGCGAAACTTTACCGCCAGAAACAATTTACATAAATCAAGCGGATATATGAGTCAAATTATGTCCTTTAATAATATAAACTCTAAAGGAAATTACATTTTAAATAATTCAAGCGGATATCAAGATAAATCCATAATAATATTAACTCTATACAATGTTAAATAATTCAAGCGGATGTCAAGATAAATCCTTAATACCAACATAGAAACTTAAAATAAAGTCAACCGGAAACACAATATTTTAAATAAATCAAAAGGAAGTAGGTAACATAATATAAACTTATAAATTCGACCGGAAACCACAATATTTTAAATAAATCAAAAGGAAGTAGGTAACATAATAAACTTTTATCAATTCGACCGGAAATACAAGTATTAATTCAATAAATATCATGGCAGTCAGATCAAGTGCAAAATAATCAAAACAAGCTTAACATTAATATCAAATAATGGTTTGGCGCCCATACGGCCATTCTGATCCAGCGCGCTCTCTGCGCTGTAAAACATTATAGATCACGGCAACGGCATCCACCTCGGGCTTAGCCAAAAATACACGGCATCACCCGCCTTGGATCTAGCCATATCACATGACATCACCCGCCTGGGATATAGCCCCCTAGCACGGCATCACCCGCCTTGGATCTAGCCATATTACATGGCATCACCCGCCTAGGATATAGCCCCCTAACACGGCATCACCCGCCTTGGATCTAGCCATATTTCATGGCATCACCCGCCTGGGATATAGCCCTAAGACCAGGAAAAAGGATACACATGGTGGCCAGCCAGTGTAATAGGGAGGAAGGTGGAGTAGCTAAGATATAATTTACAAATCATCCGCCCATACGGTTGGTTCATTATCATTGTCATCCATAAATGGATCATTTTGAGCCAGAGGTGCTGGTCTCAAAAAAATCATGACTAGCGATCTTTTCGGAACATCCCCTTAAATTGACATGCTTTACTTTGTAGCGATTATTAGGCAATACTTCTAAAACTTCCATAGGACCTTCATATTTAGGACCAAGTTTAGTCGTATGTCTTTCATGCTTATGCATTAAGACAAAATCCCCCTTTTCAAAAGGCTTGATTTGAGCTTTACCTTTGTCAAATCTTAACTTGTCCCGAAATGATCGCTCGTCCATCCTTAATTTACATAATGATCTAACAGTATTAAGATCTTCAATTGGTTCATCATTATCGATTTGTAAGAGCTTAATACCCGGTGGCGAACATTTTTTCCCAAACAACAACCCAATGGGAGATCTTCCCGTACTTTTAGAAACGGTAGAATTAATAGCCAACTGTAAATCTCGAATAGCAGTATGCCACTGTTTATTAAGCTCCATAACTGACATATTATCTTTGATGATTTTCATAATACGTTCTACCTGACCGTTTGCCCGACTAGCACCTTTAGCTACTACGTGGTGTTGAATACCGAAACGATTACAAAAATTCTTGAAATCAGATGTCATACTTTTGTCCTGATCTGTTATGAGCCTATTTGGAGTGCCGAAAATAGAAATTACTTCTTGCAAACAAGATATGGCTGTATCAGAGGTTCGATCATTGGTATAAATTAAATGAGTGTATTTTGTAAAGGCATCAATAAATACAAACGCATATTCAGCGTTATTACGTTTACCGTTCATACGTCCAGTTATGTCGGCATGTACGGTGTGAAAGGGAACTGCAATTTTATCTATAGGATGTAGGGTAACTTGTTTAGCACCCGACATACCTTTGCGAATTCTACAACTAACACAATTTTCAGTAAACCTTCGAACTAATTTTGACATATTGGGAAACCAATATTGCTCTCTTAATTTAGCTAGAACCTTTTCCCAACTGAAGTGTTGAAGATTATCATGATAGTAAGAAATCAGATTCCATCTATAATTACATGGCACAATAATAAGTTTACGAGTTTTATTTTCTATTTGAACTTTACGTCTAAGCAATTTATCTTGCGAGACATAAGTATCCGCAATGTCTTTTGGGATAGTATCGGAATTAAGTTGTTCAAATTAGGAGCCAGTTATGATCAAGCGTAGAAGCATTTACTGAAAATTGCAACGAAATATTATCTTTTGGAATTTTATAGGGGCTTGCTACGGGATTTCGACTAAAAAAATCGGCATGAGAAAGCCTGTCACCTTTCCTATACTCAATATCAAATTGAAAAGTTTGCATTTAACTCCCGAAAGTCAACGCATAATCGATCAGTTCCACCCTTTTTTTTTTTTTTTTTTTTTTTTTAACTAATAAAATGGGACTACTAAAAGGGGATGAGCTGTCTCGGATTATACCGTTTTGTTTAAGATCGTTTAAAATGTCTTTGACTTTTTCGCGTTCCATTGGCGACAATCTGTAGGGTCTACGTTGAACAATTTTATCTTAATTCTTTAGTCTAATAGTCAATTGACCAGTTTTTACCTCAGAAACTTTATTACCAGAAGTGAAATTGTCTTTAAATTTGTTTAAAATTAAATGTAATTTTTCTAATATGGTAGGGTCAGCAAGGTCGGTATTTAGTTTTATTTCCGACTCTGCTAAAGAACATTCATTAATAATAATATTTCTCGAGACAGTCATATTTTTATCTATTAATGTGATAGTAAGACCCGGAATTTGCACTAAATCATAGCCAATTAAAATATTAAACTGGGTTTGGTGATCTTCGACAACAAATAGTTCTAATTCTACACTAACTTGATCGATCTCGACAATAGCCGAGATACTCTGGGTACACATGACATTCACGCCGCCTATTCCCTTGAAAACTGTATTGACAGTCTTCCTTTTACCCGGAATCGAACCAGAAATGCTTTTACGTACTAACGAACAATCTGCGCCGGAATCAAATAGGCAAGGATGCGAATTAGCTCCAATTTTGACGGTAGTCGTGCAACGATTTATAGGACCACAAAAATTTACTTAGATTTATTTGGATTTTAGATCGGTCGACTTCGATCTTTCGTCATTTTGCTTACGGAAACAAGTTTTCTCTAAATGACCCTTTTTATGGCAATAGTTACATTCAATGAACTTACGGTTTTCTGGCGTAACCTGAGAGGCTGATTTTGCGGAAATATTAGAGTCTGTATTTTGTGTTATTTTTTCCTTACAGTCACGAGCTCGGTGACCAGGTTTTATACATTTGAAACACATTGGCGACTGACTTAATAACGGCTCATGGGTTTCCAAAAGCCGGGGTTTTTTGTTGAGATGATTTTTGTCAGTACTGTCATTTTTCGGTCGGTCACGCTTACGAAAAGTTTTCAGAACGGAAACTAATTTGGGCAAAGAGTCAGGCGTATTACGTAACAATTCACATTTCACAAAATCAGGGTAGATACCAGTGATAAGAGCATCAATTACCTCGGTGTCCGCAGCTTCGGGCCGCACTCTCTTGAACAGCGTCCATCCCGTGGTTGCGTAGTCCGCGTAGCTGCTCGCCTGCTCCGACGTGTAGTCGCGCCACCGCTGGACGTCGTCAGCATACCGGAACTCTTCGCCGAACGTCTGGATCAGGTCTTGCTTAACTTGCTCCCACGTGGTGGATTGAAGGGACCACGTATCAGCCCAAGTCTTCGCTCTTCCTTTCAGCTGCAGTATTGCCTTCATGCGAGCTTCATGCGGTGATATGCCAATAGTTGTAATGGTTTGGTCAACATTGGCACACCAGTCCCTGATGTCATGTGAGCGCACATCGGGATCGAATGGCGGTAGGTAGAAATTGCCGCGATCCCGTGAAGGCGCTGGAGTAGCGGACAGCGCTGCGGCCACGGCGCTTGATGTGGCTTGCTTCGTGATTGATGTCACCAGACTCATCACTTGCTCCATCGAGAAAGTTGGGTCTGGCTGGGCGGTCGGCACTGGTTTGCGGACCCGGAATCCAGAAGACCTCAGTAGGGGCGAGGTGGATCCCACCGCTGCTGTCGGCGCATCAGCGTCGTCGTTGCCAGAGTCACACATATTGGTTTGCACCAATATATCACACAAATACACAGCAATAGGAAATAGCAGGAAAATATTTTAAGAGAGTACAAAGAAAATACCTTACTTCAACTTAGGGTGTTTATTCCATTAGCAGCTCACAAAGAATGTCTTTCCATTCATATTACAACAGTATTTATACACAAAATTACCGCCAAACTTTGCCGCCAAATTTTAGCGCGAAACTTTACCGCCAGAAACAATTTACATAAATCAAGCGGATATATGAGTCAAATTATGTCCTTTAATAATATAAACTCTAAAGGAAATTACATTTTAAATAATTCAAGCGGATATCAAGATAAATCCATAATAATATTAACTCTATACAATGTTAAATAATTCAAGCGGATGTCAAGATAAATCCTTAATACCAACATAGAAACTTAAAATAAAGTCAACCGGAAACACAATATTTTAAATAAATCAAAAGGAAGTAGGTAACATAATATAAACTTATAAATTCGACCGGAAACCACAATATTTTAAATAAATCAAAAGGAAGTAGGTAACATAATAAACTTTTATCAATTCGACCGGAAATACAAGTATTAATTCAATAAATATCATGGCAGTCAGATCAAGTGCAAAATAATCAAAACAAGCTTAACATTAATATCAAATAATGGTTTGGCGCCCATATATACAACATAGAAATATAAATAACAGATATCTATGGTATACACGGATAAAATGGCAGGAGGGGACTTGCACACTCAATAATGGGCCCCCCAAAACGGTCGCTAGCACAGTGTCGTAGCGACAAGGGGGCAGCATGTCCTGAGGTGCTTATGAGGGGTCGCGAAGTATTCCCAACGGCTCGCCACATGCTGCTCTGCGGGTTTCTGTATCTCTCTTGGTCTGGCTCCTCATCTTAGACCTGTTCCGGCAAAGCAAACTCTACCGGCACAGACCTAGAGTTCGGAGCGCGCAAGCCCCACCGCGACGTCAACGTAGAGATAAATCGGTGGTTATTATTATTATGATAAATTTATGTTTGACATTACTCGGGACCCTAGGGTCCCATACCTTTGGAAGGCGTACGAGGGGCTGAAGCCAACTCGCAGAGGCCCATTAGACGTTTTTAATGAAATGAGGCACCAACCGACGATTATCCCTATATGTAGATACTATGCAAGTGCACCCAACGACAACCCCCGGTTGGTGTAGGACTATTGCAGGATATGGAAAAAAAGATATCGGACTATGGGTCATGGGTTTGGGTGGCTTTATTATTACATGACGTCTCATTGAAAAGTGACGACACTCAGAACTTCTGCATGATACACACAATAGCGACGCTTGGATTATTCTTTCATTATTTTATAAACACTCGAGATGACAACTGATTGTTTGACTACTACTGATTGTAGTCAATAATTACCTACCTAGGCTGTGCCTACATTATTACATACGCAATTGAAAAATTTAATTTAATTGATACGATACGTATTAATTGTTGGGGTTTGAAGAGATATAAATTCTACAGCTCTAGAACATTTTGTAAATTGAATATCTATTCCGACATTAATAATCAACGTTGATGCTATCCAAAAGCAATAAAAACCTAGCGTCATAACAGCTGCGAACTTGAGTCCTCTCAACCTCAAGGTCTTGGTCGAGCAATAACAAAAATCAAGATAAACTACCGAGTTATTATTAAAATAGTGTGACCTTCGCCACACGAATTATTCCATAAACATAGTGTTTGTTAGTTTGTTACACAAACAAGACACGGCTATTATCTACCTATTAGGTTCTGAAGCCACTGCTTTCGAAAGGAAAATATAGATTTTGTAAAACCAGCCCAACATTTTAGCCAAAACTGCTCGAAAAAAAAATGGAACCAAGCGACAAAGATCGACAGGTAAGTATTCTAGGTACGATTTAAAAATATTTTGGTATGAAGATGAAAGGAAACGAGACTCCTGTCATGCTGCCAACGTAGCTGAATCACAACAAAATTAACATATTCGTTGTAAAGAAATGACGTAAAATATCCAAGGAGTTGTAACCGAGTGCACATAGCACACGACTTGCCGTCTTGCGCACGTTATCTGCACACGCGAGGTGAACGGAATTCGGGCATTCAGCGACGCAGACTACAGTGAGACTCCAGCCTTACCGCAGTTACATTCAAGGTACGTGATAGAAAGTGTATTTCTAAGTAACGGTGCAGTAGGATAATTAATTGTACTACCCATTGTTTGTATTCGTTATCCTGCGCCGTGTGATTCCCCAGTGGCAATAGTCAATGATATCATCGCAGTTTGGCTCGTTGAACAGTTGAGCTCATTCAGTCGACAGACTCGGCACGTGTAGGTGTCGTGGTGATATCTAGTGCTTTAATTTCGGTGTCCTTGATTTGTAACAAGGTTAGTTATCGTTGGTGTTATTCTGTGAATTGTGACGCAATCTTTTTTATTAAATTTTTCTAATTTTAATTTATAAAATCGGTGTGCTAAGTAATTGTTTGTAGAAGCTAGTGTTAGATATTTGTGTGGTTTAACATGAGTTAATTGTTTGTATAAAATATCTGCCCAATTATCTAACGTGTCAAAATCGGCACCACTAACTACATCATGTTTTACTATCAGACTCTGACGTTACCATCATACCTACGTACCTATTGTGTAATAGATTTTTATTAATTGAAAAGGGAACATGATAAGATACCTATCTCATGTAGTTAATAACTACTGCGGCAACTCAGTAAGTAAACAATTTGTTTGTACTTAAGTAGGTACCTAGTGTACCTACTTCAATCAATCTGCCTGCCTTTTTCCAACTATGTTGGGGTCGGCTTCCAGTCGGAGCGACTGCCTATCTGATCTCCACAACCCAGTAACTGGATAAAACTATACCTACCCCGTGGTAAGACTGGTTGTCAGACGTTCGGGTTTCTGACGACCCGTAACGACTGTCAAAGATCCACGAAGGATAGCCAGGGCCAACGGCTTAACGTGCTTTCCGAGGCAAGGAGGAGTCTCGGTATATAAAGATGGTCACCCATACAATGACCAACCCTGGCAAACATAGCTTAACCTGTAAGATCAACCCGTGGAGCTGTTATTACTTAGCCACGAGCTCCTGCATAACCTAGTGTACCTACCTACATAAACAGGAAAATTCTTACGATAGGAATACGTCGATGACCGTGAAACTGATGAAACATGTTATGTTAGGTAATATATGAGTATAAACGTTACCCCTGGTTTAAAATAGACTCACCTTGTCTATCAAATAATATCAAATGGGTAGCTAACCATGATAGATACAGTCATCTGTTTTCTTTAGAATGTGTGTACCTATTAAAATATCAAAAAGCTGTTTGGAAGTTGGTTTCTAGTCGTCGTGGTCCTAATGACAGAGCACCCAACTCCCATGGGTAGGACTAGCCTAGGACCTAGTCTTACAAAGAAATTTTTTATGACCCTCGTAGGTCCTGCGCCTTAAAGTTCTGGAGACTTTATTTAGGTGACATAGGTTGGTTATAGAACATTGAATATTTGCTGATTAGATATGAGAAGGTTGAATCGTTTCCTTAACGCAGACTTATCGCAAACTGATTTACTAATTGCCCGTGTCCGATAAGCCTCACTTAGAAACTAGTTTTCCACCTGCTTGAGTGAGTGTTATACTAAGTAGGAAAGGAACGTCTAAAAAGAGGAACACCTCCTGCTTTTCCAACAATACGATAGAAAGAAGAAGAACCATCAAGTTAATTTCCCGTGAGGAAACCGTGACAGCACAGACCCAGTTGCAAGCATTTAGCAAGGATTCAAGATCTACACTCACAGACCCAGTTAGCTATTACAACTGCAATAGCCAGTAGCTACTTAGGGTTGACGGGGCCATGTCCAACCCTGGCATAACTACACACAAAAAACTGTACCTAGCTGTTTTTAATACCCGACAGTTAAACCTAACAAAACTCAAAAACAGCAGTGGAAATGGTAGTTGCAAAATATTATCTCTTTGGATTTACCTACTTTGTGCAGTTTATCTTTACAACAACTCGGTTTTAAAACTTAGAATGAAGGTTTGACGTCATAAAATCAATGACGAGATTCGTATGAAACATGTTTATTTCCTCATTTCAGCCGCAGACATGTCGGAGGAAAAACCCGTGTTCGACTACCATGACGAGAGCCAGGGCGAGAAGCTGAAACGCAAGACGAAGGAATCTCCCTTTATGATCTTAGGTATGTAGATCATGCTATTATGTAGGTACTATTATTATTTACTACTATTACTATTACTACGTACCTATAGGTAAAGTAAGTAGGTATTGGATAGTGGCGAAAAGTTAAAAGCGTTTATTCTGAAAGTGGGCAACGTTGCAAATAGACGTCAAATATTTCGCTGTTTTGATTAATTTGGAAATATAAATAAAATACTGTACGGAAATAAGAAACGTGGCTAACTACCGAACTAGAATATTGATTATGAAATGCAAAGATTAATACCGTTACATCAAATATTTAGTTTTAGATGTAAAAACAGTATTTGGAAACTTTCCAAATGCCTTTTTTACACCTAAAGGCTTGTGCAGACCAGCGCGACTTGTCGCGCGACGCGACACGAACAATACAATTTCTAAGAAAACTTCACAGTATAACAATAACCGGTGTCGCGTCGCGCGGACTGCACAAGCCTTAAAACGGGTACAACATCAAATTCAATGTTATAATTACAATTTATTATTAATATTCTAGTTCGTTAGTTAGCCAAATTTCTTATTTTCATAGAGTACCTAATATTGCCAAATTAATCAAAACAGGTAAATTTTTGACAGCTATTTATTATTTTTGCGACATTGCCAACTCTTAGGATAAACGCTCTACACTAACGGTCTTTACTTACGGTCAACTATACTCACAGGAAGTAAGGTGGTGGATAGGTATTTACCATACGGCCTAGTCTAGTCTTAGCTATGTATGCTTAGCTTGGGCAGTTTCCTAAGCTTGTAAGTAGTATTTAAAATCAATCATTGCAATTTAAACCTTATAAATCAATGAAATAAAAGTCTCAGTCGTGATTTGTAACGACTTTACCTTCACCTTGTAAGTACGATGCAAAAGTGGTTGTCCTACTACAAGTTTCTTGGTAAGTATTCTATTTTCGCAAACTAAAACAAGTGATGATAACAGTTATGAGCGCTTATCCTAAAAGTTGTCAACATCGCAAATAGCTGAAAAATATTTACCTGTTTTGATTAATTTGGCAATATTACTGTATGGAAATATGAAATGTGGCTAACTAGAGAACTAGAATATTGATTACGCTACCATTACAAACTTACAGTGATTGAATGATCGCAAGACCACTAGGCCATAAATAAAGATAATAAAAAAAACCGTCGTGTTAATAGAGCAATACGACATAACAGCTATGGATCTATTTTATTTATTGATAGGTTTATTTCAGTTAGTGGCGTAGCTGGCTGAAACCAATCAAGTTAATTAAATTAAATATAGTGGGAACCATCATGAAAACATTGTGGCATTCATTTCTTCGCTCAATTTGATAATAGTTAATGATCAATTTATCTAATGGAGTAACTTGTGAGCTTTATGACGAATGACGCCATTGTCTGTCTGCCTACTTATAAGCAAATAGCCAAAGTTTTTAAAAGTTGATGTGCAACAATTATTTATTGTACTTACTCGATAAGGAACAATTGTTTATTGTACTCGATGTGCAACTATTGTTTATTGTACTAGATGTGCAACAAATTGTTTATTGTGTAGGTACCTACTCGATGTGTTATTGACGCCCAGGGGGCCTAAAAAGGCCAATTAAGCAATTCTGCTAAAAGCGATTCTTTTCCAGAATTCCCAACAATTCATTAGAAATTCCTCTAATTTTCGTCATGTGTGACACTTATTAGCTGTAAGTATTCAGCTAATAAGTGTCACACATAACGAAAATTATAATATCAATAATTATAAATAATATCTCAATTCAATTCATATCTGAATCATATTTGGTGTAAATATTGTCATATTGGAGGAAATGAATCGCTTTTAGCAGAATTGCTGAAGTGGCCGTTATAGGCCCCCAGGTAGCCTACCTACATAATGTATTTTTTCCTACTTTCATGTCTAATGCGATAAAGTGATTCGCGATTGAATTTAGGGCTGAAGCTCTTCAGGTTAGTGTTCATTAGGTAAGCCGTACCCCCATTATCATTCGAGCTTCCGTTTTTGGGTATGGCGCACAAGAGTCCAGCAATCAATTAGCCTATATTCTTTAGCTGCACCCTAATTCCGTAACACACTTTCAATCACAATCTGTCTGAATGATTTTGAAGGATATTGCTAATCCATTGCTTCATATGTTCGAAAAAATTGTCTGCTCAATAACGTAAATAACGCAATGAATGTTGTTGAACTGTCAAAATGAAAGCCATTGCTACTGTTTGTTACGCAATTACCCCTCTGTCCCCGTTTGTAATAATTGTGTTTCCATATTACTTACCTTGTTATTGTTTATTTCGCAGCTATTGCCGGTTGTGCGGGAGCTGCTGGCTATGGGGGCTGGGCGTACAAGAACCGCGGCACGATGAGCACCAGCGTCTTTCTCATGCAGTTCCGAGTGATCGCACAAGGCACCGCCGTCGGGGCCCTCTGCGCGGGCATGATCTACACGCTATACAACAACCACTTCAACAAACCTAAAGAAAACCTCGCCATATTACCAAAATCTAACGAGCATTAAGTACGAGTAATTAGTCGTAGAATAATTAGGTGTTTAGATGGTCTAATCTTGTAAGTCACCGTGATTATCTTGAGTAAAGCCGCTGAACTGTTATTCTTTATTGCGATATTATAGGTAGGTACTGGTCAAAAGACATCGATCGCTGTGGGATGTTCCTTTAAAACGTTTCGTTTTTGTCCTGGATTTGGGGAGTCAGCAAACAGAAACGTAACTCAATAATCACAGAGTGTTATAATCACGGTTTCGTAGTTTATTCAACTTGAAAGTAAATAAAAGCTATCCGAGGTTCTACTCAAATATAACAAGAGAATTGAGACAGTGCAATTAATTTGAATGTTTCGACCTATTCCATGTGTTGATCATTCGAAATCGAACATTTATTTCAACAGTGGTGCCTACACTGTCTTCTTACTTGTCGGTGCGGCACATAACACATTATCTTTTATTTCGAGCTATCTGCTATCTATCAATTTCGTCCGATAGATTACGACGTCGAGGTCGGTGATATGGCGGCAAATAAGTTTCAGGAGATATTTTTGGACAATAAGAGCTCTGGACCGATATTACCATGTTAAGTTCATGAACATGCTAGGTACAAATTATGTATTCATCTTTTCATTTAAACTCTGCTGCTCCGTACCTATGTAGCAACGCTTTTATTTATGTATTATTTAATTGTAAGTGGCGTAAAGTGAATGGCTGTGTTAATTTATGCGTTTTGCGTTAATAAACGAATATTATTGTATGATGTATTGGGTTTTTTTTTACTTTATTTTCGTTTAGCCAGTAAGTATATGTATATATATACTATCAAACAATTTCATATCTATACACCGTAAGAACTATTTCTGCTTGCAGCGCTCGGCCGCTATAGACATCTCATCAACCAAAAGCATCGCAGCATCAGATTTTTTATGAGTCCCAAAGTATAAAAACATTAAAATTAAAAACATTCTCATCTTTGTCTATTTTGTTCTATTCCTAGTGGTCGAAAAAGACATCTGTGATCATTGTGTACAACAGATGTGGTCATCCAGTTCACGGGATTTTGTTTTCAAACTGCTTAGATATGAAATTCTTTGATAGTAGTTTATGTAGGTACCCCTGTCCTAGATATGGGTATACAAGTAAAAATACAACAGATATTTTTTTAAGTACATTTTTTATTTGCAACAAATGACAAGACAATAAAGTTAAATGCTAAAATTAACGACAAAGGTAATCAATAATAAATTGTATCACATAACATAGTAAACTTAAAGCGCAGAGCGAAAACAATAGCATAGTAACTGTACACAGACATGATAATCAAAGTATAATACTGAGACACGAAGTACATACCTAATGTCAGTGTTATCTACTGAAAAACTAAGTATGTGTGTTTCAAATAACATAAGGAGTGCATAAGTCAAGGTAATTGTTCTCAACTAATAGTACTTAAATAATTGTATACTACATAGATAAACAAGCCTTAATTCAGGAAAACAAACTGAATTCCAATGTATTTATCTGATAAGACATCTGACGTCAATCTGCGTAATCCTGCCTGCGTACCAGCCCATTTGGCCACCTATGACTATATCCATGTAAATATCATAATAATTAGGTACTTAATTAAATGACAGTGACAGAGACTCATTTTAAATTGCACAAATCATAATACTGACATTTTATACCAATATACACATAAAATTTAAGACAAGTCATAACTTTAAGGCTTCCCGTACATGATGCCGGAGCCGCACCAGAGCCGCTCCGGCGCTGTACCATGGTGCTGGACTGTCGATGCCAGGTAATATGGTTGGATTATTACATACATAAATAAAACAACACATTAAATTTTACACCAAAAATTTTCAGTCTGTTCATTCCCAATATTTCCACTCTAAAGTAGTGCATAAATATTGCCAATCTTCAATATCAATTACTCACAATTCTCAGCTTCATTTTACTTTAGTGACTGATAGGAAATCTCCTTATGGGAAGCAGGGAGCCAAACAGAACATGCTGGACCACTGGAAACTTCGATAAAACCTCCTTTTTGTACATTTTAATGAGACCTTGATTGATTTTGGTCCACGAGCCAACTGCACTAATGCTCCACAACTGATTAGAATGCTCTGCAAAAGGACCTTTCTTCACTTCCTTAATATGCTTAATACATGATATAAACATGTATTCCTTGTGATATTTATCAATAATGTCATCTTCCAAGAACTTGACAGGTGGATATATTCTAGGCTGCTCAATAAGTTGTGAGCTACCCCAAATGAAAGGTATGAATTGATAGTCGTCCAAGCTCCACACTCCATGACTGCCAGCTGGTTCCATTCTGTACGTCTTCTGCAAACGTCTTACTATAGTCAAATATTTATTGAACATCAAGAATACTACTGCCACATTATCTTCAGCTATTAAATGGCCTATTTTATACAAGCAACAGAGAAACATGACAAACGCCATTTCATGGCCTGTTCCATAGTCAATTCTTGTGGAGTTACCAAAACTCTCTTCCAAATAAACTTTAACTTCAGGTATAGCCAAGTGTATTCTGGAATGCAGAGAATCTTGCAGATACAATGTACTGTTTGTTTTAAGTTTGGAGAGCCAACTCCTGAAAGCAACATTACCAAATCTTTGTGGTTGCTCAATAGGTGGAAATTCCTCTATGAGGTTATCAATTAACTCAAGCACATCTAGTAGTTTCTTTACATTTGTTGAGATCTTGCAGTCTACTGTTAGTGGCTTAGCCTTTATAGCTTCATTCAGTGTAGCTATAAAGCCAGTGTATTCCATATAAGCTTCTGATTTCTCCCATATAGCCATGTCTGTGAGTGTTTTAACTGCTTTCTCAGGTTCCAGAAACCGATGGTTCATAGGTAATTCTGGAGGAATATTCTCATTCGTCGCTGCTACATCACCAATAATAGTTTCGGAATTCATCTAAAATAAATGATATCAAAAGAGTGAAATAATAGTATTTAACACAGTAATTTTATTTCTCGTAAATATTTCAACATAGCTTTTACACTGTTCTACTGTTGTCGAATCACCTACATTCAATAGAAAGACCGCGTATCGGTTTTGTATACTGATACATAGCTCGTATCATTTTGATAAAGAAATAATATAATACGCCGGATGTAAAATTTGCTACCAATAACATAGTTAATCTCGTGTGTACGTTGACCCACAATAATTAATTTAGTATTACCTCTGTGAAACAAGTCCGCTGCGGACACGATAAGCTTCGCTAATGAAGGTCACAGATGTCAATCTTAGTTTAACCACATGCAACCTTGCTTCTTTATTTTGTATCATTTTATGAACAGTGAAAAGCTAATGTGAGAGTGTCAATACTACAATCATGGAAAAAATACTAAGAGGTATTATGAGATATCGTGTATTAGATCGTGCAAGTATGGTAAAACAGTTTCAAGAAGTAAAAAACAATCCTACGGTAAGTTTAATTTCTACTGACCTTTTTATTCTGAATTGCAAAATGGGGGTTAAATTGGCAAACAAAAGTTACAGTAATATAACTTTGCACTAGTGTAAATCAACTAATAACTATTGCTTTGCGTTTTAAATAAATAATTACGGTATTTTCCAACAAAACTATTGACCAAAATTACATTTATTGTGACATTTTAAACTCTCACTGACAGGTAAAGTTCGCTTTTCAGTTTGTCATCATACCAACCTTATAAAAATAAAAGTTGCGTTCAAAATGAAAGAAAATTCGTAATTTGTGAGTTATAATATTTGTCAACAAAGTTCTGACTAATCTAAAATTTTTTTTTTACAAGTCAAAACACATCATTGGACGAAACATAATCCTTAACTGTGCGTTTGCACTGGCGAAACATTCACAAAAAAACATGTTGAAATCTCTATTTTAATTCAATGTTCCATATAATGTTTTACAACTTTTACAGGAACTAGAGATTACAACATGTTTTGTTGTGATTTTTGGCCAGTGCCAAATCGAGAGACAACAACTGGCCGCACCACAGACCATAATTTATACTCTAAAAAATTGAAAAAAATATAATAATGTTTCTCAGAACTTGGTTATCACCAAAACACGATATGAAAAAAAGAAAATTTAATACAAATTAACGGTAAACTAACCTTTTACATTGAGTTTTAATCCAAAATATCTGTGTCAGGGATGTTGAGGATGCAGAGTTTTTAACATCCGCGGATGCGGATTTTTGGGGGCTTTTAATCCGCGGATGCGGATCTAAAGCTTTATAAGGGATCCGCCAAGGCGGCAAGGCGGAATTCTTACGTTTTTTGCAAATTGCAGCGCTGTTTCGTTGTATGTTGATCATATTTCAATTTGCGGTTACTAAATTATAATCATTTAAAAATCTATCTCTCGAAAATTATGTGTTTAATGGATATACTTAATAATATGAGTATTTCGTGAAAATGTATCTGCATCCGCATGAGCTCCACATTGATTCATGTTGATGCGGATGCAGGAGGTCCAAATAAATGCGGAAGCTCCGCAATAGGGATGACGTCAAAAAAATTTTTTTTGTCCGTCTATGAGATTAAAACAAAATATTGGACACATATTTTTTCTTTTTTGACGTAATCTAAAGATTACGGCGCTACATTGAGGTAAAATGTGCCATGACGTCACGAGTATGTAGATTTTATACATACTACACTCACTTTTGAAAACTTCATTAAAATCAATTTTGAAAACGCCAAAAAATAGTCAAGAAATAGTCATAAATAGTCACCAAGGTTACAAAAATAGTCGCATTATGATTCCGAAGATACTGCTATAAGTTGGTGAGGATTGTGGGCTGAACGTCTCCACACAATCCTCACCTCAGTGCAAGCAAACGGCTGGGAGTACCGACTTCAATTCCAAAAAATAGTCAAGAAATTGTCATAACGCTATGCCAAATCTCGAAAATAGTCAATAAGGGATTCCAGAGATATAAAGGGGTCTTGGTGAGGATTACGTGGTGAGCCTTTCTCGCCACAATCCTCACCTGATTACCGCGGAACGCCTAGGTTTTTGAATTTGAATTTGGTCTAAAAAAATAGTCAATAAACTATGTAGA
The DNA here is from genome assembly GCA_947364205.1 of Agrochola lota. NCBI lineage: Eukaryota > Metazoa > Arthropoda > Insecta > Lepidoptera > Noctuidae > Agrochola > Agrochola lota. The sequence continues at coordinate 15,594,793 of OX376221.1, read as the reverse complement.
AGTATGTTAAACTTCCACGTAAACTTCTACATACATTTTGTTTTGGTACAGTCGCGAACAGTAAAATTGTAAATCTATTTTAATAGTGTTGTTGTGTGTAGTGTTGTGTTAATTTAAAACAGTAATAAAATATTGTAGTTACTTACGTATAATTTTTTTTCTGTCAAAATTTTAATAAATACCTACCTAGCTGTACATAATATTCCTCCAATTTTTCCGGTTGGCTTTATGAGACCAAATAAATGTCTTTATTTCAGATTAATTTGATTGTAGCATGAGTAATTAAGACTATCTATCTACTTATATATTATGTACAGCTAGGTAGGTATTTATTAAACTTTGGTTGGTACGGGTTGGTGGTAGCTTGGTTGGTGGGGAGGTTCGTGGGTAGGTTGGTGGATAGGTCGGTGGTAGGTTAGTGAGTAGGTTGGTTGGTTGGTGGGTGGGTAGGTTGGTTGGTGGGTAGGTTGGTGGGTAGGTTGGTTGGTGGGTAGGTTGGTGGGTAGGTTGGTGGGTAGGTTGCTGAGTAGGTTGGTTGGTGAGTGGGTTGGTGGTTGCTTGGTTGGAAGGTAGGTTGGTGGGTATGTGGTAGGTAGGTGGGTAGGTAATAGATTGGTTGGTGGGTAGGCTGTTAGGTAGGTTAGTGGGTAGTATGGTGGGTAGGTTGGTGGTAGGTTGGTGGATAGGTTGGCTGGTGGATAGGTTGGTGGTAGGTACGTTGGTGGGTAGGTTGGTCAGCAGAGAAAATATTAAAGATAGACCCCCCATTTTAAAGTTAATTTTCGAAAAAAAAACATGAATGTGGAAAGGGGGGTCTATTTTTTATATTTTACATGTTATTAAAACGGGCTGTTACATGCCCATGGGCGACTTTGTATAACTACTAAATGTGATACCAAAAAACTGGTCTGATGGTGGATCCTCAACTAAATGAGATAGCGTCGTTGAGTTTGAACTCGTTGGTTTTGTCTTGACAAGAACTATATCCCAAGATGGTGTCCAGGGCATGATGATGGAGCAGGAAAGTGGCTATCGGAACTCCTCAATCAAACAAGATAGCACCATCGTATTTGGACTCATTGGTTATGTATTGAGAAGTGCTATTACATTAGGTGGTGTCCAGGATCTGATGATGGAGCTGGTATTAAGCTCGCCATACGATATCTTCAATTAAACAAGAGAACAAGAACCTCCTTATGTTTGGGTTAGTTTGTCCCTACCAAAGTTGGTAGGGGGTTGGTTGGTGGGTAGGTACCCACCAACCAACCTATCCACCAAGCTACCCACCATCCAACCTACCCACCAACCAACCTATCCACCAACTTACCCACCCACCAACCAACCCCCTACCAACTTTGGTAGGGACAAACTAACCCAAACATAAGGAGGTTCTTGTTCTCTTGTTTAATTGAAGATATCGTATGGCGAGCTTAATACCAGCTCCATCATCAGATCCTGGACACCACCTAATGTAATAGCACTTCTCAATACATAACCAATGAGTCCAAATACGATGGTGCTATCTTGTTTGATTGAGGAGTTCCGATAGCCACTTTCCTGCTCCATCATCATGCCCTGGACACCATCTTGGGATATAGTTCTTGTCAAGACAAAACCAACGAGTTCAAACTCAACGACGCTATCTCATTTAGTTGAGGATCCACCATCAGACCAGTTTTTTGGTATCACATTTAGTAGTTATACAAAGTCGCCCATGGGCATGTAACAGCCCGTTTTAATAACATGTAAAATATAAAAAATAGACCCCCCTTTCCACATTCATGTTTTTTTTTCGAAAATTAACTTTAAAATGGGGGGTCTATCTTTAATATTTTCTCTGCTGACCAACCTACCCACCAACGTACCTACCACCAACCTATCCACCAGCCAACCTATCCACCAACCTACCACCAACCTACCCACCATACTACCCACTAACCTACCTAACAGCCTACCCACCAACCAATCTATTACCTACCCACCTACCTACCACATACCCACCAACCTACCTTCCAACCAAGCAACCACCAACCCACTCACCAACCAACCTACTCAGCAACCTACCCACCAACCTACCCACCAACCTACCCACCAACCAACCTACCCACCAACCTACCCACCAACCAACCTACCCACCCACCAACCAACCAACCTACTCACTAACCTACCACCGACCTATCCACCAACCTACCCACGAACCTCCCCACCAACCAACCTACCCACCAACCAAGCTACCACCAACCCGTACCAACCAAAGTTTAATAAATACCTACCTAGCTGTACATAATATATAAGTAGATAGATAGTCTTAATTACTCATGCTACAATCAAATTAATCTGAAATAAAGACATTTATTTGGTCTCATAAAGCCAACCGGAAAAATTGGAGGAATATTATGTACAGCTAGGTAGGTATTTATTAAAATTTTGACAGAAAAAAAATTATACGTAAGTAACTACAATATTTTATTACTGTTTTAAATTAACACAACACTACACACAACAACACTATTAAAATAGATTTACAATTTTACTGTTCGCGACTGTACCAAAACAAAATGTATGTAGAAGTTTACGTGGAAGTTTAACATACTTCTACATAGTTTATTGACTATTTTTTTACACCAAATTCAAATTCAAAAACCTAGGCGTTCCGCGGTAATCAGGTGAGGATTGTGGCGAGAAAGGCTCACCACGTAATCCTCACCAAGACCCCTTTATATCTCTGCAATCCCTTATTGACTATTTTCGTGGAAAGCCTGCTGGTCGCTAAGGTGCCCAGGGTGAGGAGAGGCCGAGGTCGCGTGGTGGCGGTGACTTCGATACCAGGGCGTGGCAATCGGGGTCGCATCAAACGGCCTGATACCCTGGGAATCGGCGGGAACAGTGACCCTGAGGTCTCATCCGGGGCCTCAACTGAGGAGTCGGAAGGGGTCACCGTCCCACTTAAGGGCACGAAGGCACAGGCTGGCGCCGCCGCGAACCGTGCTAAGGGAGGAGTGGTCGCGACCGACGATGCCACCGAAGTTGCCTTCCAGGCCCGTGAGCGGCCAACGGAGGGGAGCCACCCTGAAGGTAGGCCAGACGCCGCTGGCGGCTCCAATTCGGAGCGAGTGGCCAGGTGAGCGGAGGTCGTAGTGGCCGCGATCAGGGGTGTGGCTTTGAAGAGGATCCAGTCCTCTAAAGACAAGGCCATACCCGCGACCACGGCCTCCATTATGGCGGCAGCGGAGGCCTTTCATTTCGGGCCTCCGTCGGATGGAATGTCGGAAATGCGGGCGGTGGCCGCCCGCTTGACAGCCGCCATGGATGTTCTATGTTCTATGTTATAGGGTTGGTTTCCGCACTTAGTACATCAGGTGGACCATTATGCATGGGCCACGGCGGCCGTTTGGTGGTTATTCCAACCAGCCCACCACCCTCCAGAAGCTAATTAAAGCTCCTAGTCTGTTTAGAACGTCTGTGAAAGATCTGGGTGACCCGAAGGTTTTCGTGGGAAGTTAGGGATGTCCCTAACAACTACGTATACACTGGTGACCCCGACGTGATCACGGCTGTGCGACCGATTACGAGATCGACTGTCACGCAGTTGCACCGTCAGGTCTTTCATCGCACGCTTGAGTTGCGTCTCGTGTCGCCAGTATAGTTGTTAGGGATGTGTGTTACTACTCAATATAACCGTGAGTACTTTAGCAGACTGACATTCTTTCATTTACTCTGCCTATAACACATCCCTAACAACTATACTGGTGACCCCGACGCGTGGGAGTTGATACGTCCCTAATGGTGCGGAAACGTGGCGGCTCACTTTATCCCGCTGGCATGCGAGGTAAGCTCGCGCCCACTCCCTGCAGTCCTTCCTGATAACTATAGGTCTATAAGCCTTGGGTTGTGTGTAATCAGTTTTTCCAGGTTTGGGTATGAAGATGACTTTCACCTCGCGTCATGCGAGAGGTTTGTATCTAAGTGCTATGCAGGCTCGATAGATCTCTACCAGCCATGGTGCCAGACGATCTACCTCCCATTGCAGCAAGGCTGGGAAGATGCCATCCAGCCCTGCCGACTTGTATGGTTGAAAGGTGTTATTCGTTCTTCTGTTACTATATTGCGGGCTCTTGACCAGTCCTGATCCATTGGACGAGTAATAATCGATCAACTTAAATTTGCAGTTTGAAAAACATGAACTCCCGTACGGAATGTATGGCAGAACATGTTTTTCATAAATAAATTATTAGAAAAAAAAAAAAACTTGATTTTATTTTACCACTTTGTTGGCGTGACTATAACAAGTATACCCATGCCAAATTACAGCTTTGTAGTACTCACCGTCTCTGTGCTAAGCCGCGGACAGACAGACAGACAGACGGACATGGCGAAACTATAGGGGTTCCTTGTTTACTACGGAACCCTAAAAACATTGCCTAAAGTTAAGTCATGATTAGCAACTTGACGTTTGAACGTTACTTATCTTTACGAGCGCATATTATCTTAAAAGTTTGCAACCTTGCAAATATTGATTATGAAATGCAATAATTAATATCGTAATACCTACCGAATATTTAGTTTTAGATGTAAAAAAAGTGTTTGGAAACTTTTCAAATGCCTTTTTTACACCTAAAACGGTTACCTACAATATCTAATTCAGTGTTATAAATGCAACTCTTTGTTAATATTCTAGTTCGCCAGTTAGCCACATTTCATATTTCCATACAGTAATATTGCAAAATTAATCAAAACAGCGACGTATTTGACATCTATTTGCGACGTTGCCCACTTTCAGAATAAACGCTCGTAAGCAACGTTTATAAATAAACCCCTAAAAAGTAAATATTCTCAATCTCTGTACCTAGTTAATCATTATTTGTCTACCTATTTACCTGATTAAATACTTGCATCTGCATGCACTGATTTAGTTGCGGCTGAGGGCTATGACTCTAACAAATAAGTTCAGTTAAAAGCTTAATATTTCGCAAACGGATCCCTGAATCCTAAAATGGTTTTAACAAACTCACAATAATTTTGAAAGACCTTTCTAACGATACTCCACAACATGGGGTAGATGAGGAAAAAAATACATCACCACTTTACGTGTAGGGGGAGCTACCCTAAAAAAAAATATTTTACTTGATTTTATTTTACCACTTTGTCGGCATGATTAATATGTATACATATGCCAAATTACAGCTTTCAAGTACAAACCGTCTCTGAGCTAAGCCGCGGACAGACAGACGGACAGACAGACAGACGGACATGGCGAAACTATAAGGGTTCCTTGTTTACTACGGAACCCTAAAAACGCGCCAGGTGCACTTACTCACGGGTGGCGCGGAAACGTGTGCATGTCATTAAGAACACAACTTTTTCAACTTTTTGCATCGCTATATCTCGGAAATGGTGATTCTTAGGAAAAAAGTGTATATACAATTTTTATACATAATTGCATGATGAATAATTTTTGTCTAATCTATTTTTACGATAAAACTTGCCGTTCAGCTTGCTGCATGCAAAAAACCGATTTTTGCAACATTTGACCATGAATAATTTTTTTTTCCACACGTCGGATCGATTCGGACTTTTGACATGTTGTTTGAGATAGTGTTCCCAACATTCATGCCAATTTTCAGCTTTGTGCGAATTAATGTAACCTTACCTCTATTTTTGAAGCTAATTTGACCGGGCTATAAAGGTTTAAGCCCTCAGCAGAGATTGCCTTGCTGAATTTGCATTAGCTCTATTTTGTATTAATCTTGCATTCTGATTTCTACCTCAGCCTAAAGCAGTGTTCTACACATGCATGGACAGCAGAATGATTCCCACAAGATTCACAGAGACTAGTGTTGGCGATATGTTTGTTGGTTTGTAAATAAGATTATTTGAGTTGAAGTACAGTTTAACTTGAGTTCCGTATTCTATAATTATGAGTCTTTACTTTTCAGTGCGAAACGCTGGGAATGTAATACCTCACTCGCAGTACTTTGTTGACGAGATGACCAGCTGCGAGCCAGCCGCTTTGGAGCTTGGTTGTATATTGAACGATATAAGACACATTATTGTGTGTGGACACAGCGACTGTAAAGCGATGAATCTTCTATATAAGCTAAAAAGTAAAGAGGAATCTAGCAAAGTTAGTATCTCCATAAATATTTAAATCAGTACAAGGGTGATCGTGTGGATGACAGTGGGACTGTGTGTCATATACACCTCTGGTCTCTGCCGGCCCCTTCTAGGAATAAAAGGATGATGACTGTTTTGTGATGACTTATCGCATCATCTGTTGGGGCCAGCTTCTAGTCTTACCGGATTCAGCTGAATACCAGTATTTTACATAGAGCCTCCGCCTATCAGACCTCCACAGCTCAGTTATATAATGATTAATGACAGTCTTTAATTATCTTAGAAGTTACACCAAATTGTAGGCTAACTTTGCATTAATTTAAAACAGCGATTTTTTTTTAACGTGTAGGTTGTGGTCAAGGGAGTATGTTAAACTGTATACCGCGAAAAGGTCACTCCCGCGTGTACGTTTTTTTAAAGAAAACATCTAATTTCAATTTTACATGGTAGAAAAAAAAAATTACAGATATGTTTGTATGGAGTGTTTGTCGAAGAGATTAGGTATCACAAGTAGGTCAATAAAACCGGCCAAGTGCGTGTCGGACCACGCACAATGAAGGGTTCCGTAGTTGGGATGAATTTATCCCAAAAACAAAGTTAACATTGTAGTTGAAAAACATGTTCTCCCATACGGAATGTATGGGAGATCATGTTTTTCAAACCGCAAATTTAAGTTGGTTGAATATTACTCGGTAACCTGCACAGCCTACTTAGCTCTCATAGTTTTCCTTTTAATTTCGTTATATATACTACTGCTGTGAATTTTTTCACAAGTTCAAGTACAAACAAAAAAAATCAGTTAAAAGCTTAATATTTCGCAAACGGATCCCTGAATCCAAATATAGTTCTGACAAACTCACAATATTTTTGAAAGACCTTTCTAACGATACCCCACAACATGGGGTAGATGCGGAAAAAAAAAGCATCTCCACTTTACGTGTAGGGGAAGTACCCTAAAAAAAAAAGCTTGATTTTACTTTACTACTTTGTCGGCATTATTAATATGTATACATATGCCAAATTACAGCTTTCTAGTAGGTACTAACCGTCTCTGAGCTAAGCCGCGGACAGACAGACGGACGGACAGACAGAAAGACAGACAGACAGACAGAAATACAGATAGACGGACATGGCGAAACTATAAGTGTTCCTTATTTACAAATTAATTAGTTATTTATTAGTTAATTACAATAACTAGGTCGGATAGAGCCTATAAATAAAATTTAACTCATGTTACATTTTCGCCTGAACCGTTATTGTAAAAAAACTTTTATTAATATCTTGAGCTAGTACAATATGTTTAATTTTGTTGAATAGCATATTTAATTAAGTAATTTAATGCAAAAAAACTGCTGTTAATATTTTTGCTTGAAGTACAATTAAAAAAATTCGTAATTTTATTTTTATGGAAATTTCCGTGGACGAAAATGTTTAATTCTGAAATAATATATTAGTTTTACTTAAATAAATAATGTATATTATTTTTTTACATTATATAACCAACATTTTTCGGTTAAGTATTTTGCCTCAATTTTTATTCACAAAAAGGCGTTTTTCTTTTTTTTTACTTTGATGCGGTCCTGGAAAATGTTTAATTTTTTTATATTATTTGAAGAGCTGAGTTCAAAAACACGATTCAGGAAAAAAATCGCTGTTAGGATTTAGTGCAGGGTTCAAACCTAATTTCCCCGGCCTATAATTAATTATCTGCAGTGTTATGAGCGTATAAACAGCAAGTGGGCAACGTCGCAAATAGCTGTCAAATATTTCGCTGTTTTGATTAATTTGGCATTATTACTGTATCGAAATTTATGAAATATGGCTAACTAGTGAGCTAAAATATTGATTATGAAATGCAATACTTAATTAATATCGTAAAAGCTTTCCAAATGCCTTTTTACACCTAAAACGGTTACAACATCAAATTCAGTGTTATAATTGCAATTCATTATTAATACTTCGTCTAGTTCACTAGTAGCCAGCTATTTGCGACGTTGCCAACTTTTTGGATGAACGCTCTTAAATGAAGAAAAGTAAAACCCCATGGGAAGCAAAGTTACACAACATTTGTTTCACCAACACGGAATGTTGCAGAGTTGCTGACAATCATGTTAGGTAAACAATGCTAAGTATGAGATTTCTGAAATTTTACTTAATTTTCGTATTTATTTTTTTAGGAACAAAGGAGACTGTCTCCTCTTAAATCGTGGATGTGTACGCACGCTCAAACGAGTTTGGACAAGTTCATCGCAATGAACGGTGATTTTACAAAGCCTATTCTCTTCACGGCTGAGACACCGCAACGAAAATTCGTTGCCTATATAGACCCAGACAACAGATTTTGTACAGAAGACAAACTATCACAGGTAACTTTGCACTACCACATTATTGTTAATTACTTATAAATCAACTTTAAGATTGGGCCTCACAGACCGATAGGCACCTAATAGCACCCTCACCCTATGACAAAGTTAATCTTGGAGATGGCACTTCATGCTGAGCGAAATTATAAGAAACAGAGGGTCTACTAATCAGGGGGTCTATTCGCTATGTCCGTCAACGAAGACACGGGATACGGGCCCGAAAGTAATTGATCCGTCAAAACAAGTGTCAATTTAAATGTTTCGGATGGGTAAAAACACATAGGGAGTAGGGTAGTACGTATTGTCATTCATTTTTAGTTCGGGCCCCTAACTCATAAAACTCTTATGTCCGTAAGTAATACGCAGTAACGTAACGGCCGAAATTACGGCCTAAGTCCATAAGGACGAAGCAAGAAGTCTGTAGTGGGGTCTACACCCCCTGACTTCCATCTTTGCACTGCGCGATACCTAATTAGGACTTAAAAAAACCCAAGAGCCTAATGGTTAATTTACAATTTTTCAGGTGAACACTTTACAACAGTTACAAAACGTTGCATCCTATGGAATGCTAAAGAAGCGTCTAGAGAAGCACGATCTCCACATTCATGCGCTGTGGTTCGACATCTACACGGGGGATATTTACTACTTTAGCAGGCGGGCCAAACGGTTCATTATCATCGACGAGTCATCTTACGAATCGATACTAGCTGAAGTCAGAAGATATTACTCCTAGTATTTTTCTAATACTCATGCTCAGCATAATTCTCGGTCTCGAACGTAATATGTCTGCATTTTTTCCGATTTTTTATCTGCTTAGCGCCGATCAGTAAAAACCGAAAAAAAAAACCGTCGCGTTAAAACATCGCGCGTGCGAACCTGGGATAACCCCGCGTTTATAAAAAGTTGTGATAGGTACTTGTTTCTAACAATTTTCTTAGAAGACTTGTCAAAAACATGTGTATAAAAAACCATGGTATAATAATATACTTCGCCAGGTGCATTCCGAGACACAGTGGTCACGTGGGTAACACAAGTCTACGTCATCATATCTGTGTTACCAGAAGTTTGTAATAATAACTCCCCAACCACCTTTATTACCTGTATGAATCCGATAAAAGAATGAGGTTTTAATTAACAATTACGTTGGTTTATGTTTAACTTGAATTGTTTCGTTTGATTAGAGACACGAAACGACAATTTAAATGCTCTGTACATTTTTTTTTTACAGAATGGTGGCTGAAAATCTTTCCTTAATAGTGTTTTGTTGCAATAAAGTGGCAACTGGATAGTGACGTAAGCATGTGTTAGTCCCGGAATGCCATACCTTGTTTTATTAGACCATGTAAAAAACGAAAACATTAGACACGTGTTTTTTATCTTGGTGCAAACGCGGAGTTGTGTTCGCGGTTTTTAATATTTTTATTATGTGTGCTATTATGTGGAGGCAGCTAGAAGCGCCTTAGGGCCTGCGCCCACCGGCGGCATTGCAAGGTAGGGGACTTTTATGCGACGAATAGGAATATAACTTAATAGTATGACATTAAGATTTCAATAACACTACTGCCTAAGCAAAAGCATACCGCAGCTCAGTTTTTATACCTACGATGATTATCATAGTAATTTCAATTTTATTATCATACTGTTAAGTTATATTCCTATTCGTCGCATAAAAATCCCCTGCCGTGCCATGCCGCCAGTGGGCGCAGGCCCTTATTATGTAGCTTTAGACTTTAGAGTGGTATGGTTAGCAGAAACACGAAAAATTGGACGCTGTGCGCCTGGGAGTCATTCGATGTTCCTATTACTTAAATTATACTTCTAAGTATTGGTTCGCGCCGTTCCGTGTTGTCAAATACGGGTCATAATTATGTTGTAACGATTGAAAATCCTAATACTATAATTCTATACAATATTCCTTATATTTACTTATAATAGAAATCAGAATCACATGTCACAATTTTTATACAACTTAACGAGTTTGTAACAATTATTTCTGAGTAGGTACTACCTACCTACTGGGTAGGTACAGTCAGCAACGAAAGTCGATTAACAATTCTGGTTTAATTAAAAATCTAATTGTTATTGAAAACAATAATGAAAAAATAAAACTTTTATTTGTTTATTATTAACTTTCGTTGATGACCGTCTTGTTTTTTTTACTTTACTTTTAAGCTTTTGTTTACCTAGAAGTTTAAGTAAGGTTTTGCTTATAAGTAATTATTTATATTATCAACATGTGTTTTTATAAAGTCTTGCCTTTGATTTTGGGACCAAAAATATAGTTTTTATTATAATCTATTACACACCTATTTATTTTATAAACTCCTCAACTACCCTTCCTTTTCGTCCAGTGCATGCAAGTAACTACAAAAGATTTTGAATGAAGAAAAACTTCAATATGAATAATTATTATGTTCATTTATGCCAATGACATTGATGTCGTAGATTCATGCGTATTACCCCGTAGCAATAGAATTTATAAAATGCATAAGTAGCGGATGAATGGGCCAATTTGTTTCAATTTGCCATGGCCTCGCTTAGCGGCAGAACATATAGCTTTGAAAATTATTTCTTATCTAGGGTATCCCACTTATCTATCTATATCTATAAAAATCAATGCCACTTTTCGTTGTAATTTTATAACTCAAGAACGGCTGGGCCGATTTAGCTGATTTTGGTTTTAAAATGTTTGTCATAGTCCAGGGAAGGTTTAAACGGTGAGTTAAAATTAGGGTAGGTAGGGTAAGTAGGGTAGGGTAGGTAGGGTTTAATGCTACCCGTGCGAAGTCGGGGCGGGTAAAACTAGTCATAAGATAAATTACATGCCAAATTCTCTCTTCGACGTTATTAAGAAAAGGTAATCGAATGAAAAACCGAAAGTCAGTCCCTACGTGGGAAGCTAGATATAAAGACTGCAGCATTGATGTTCCGAACATGTCTTTTTTTTTTAAAGGGTAACTTTTTTTTTTTCCCCTGTAAATAATTACCATTTCTGAACAAAAAGATTTCATGATCGATTTAGAACGTCAATGTCAAGTGACGTAAAACAGTTTGACATTGACAGTCGTGACCTTCAGCAGTTTTGACGGTTAACTACGGCGAAGTTGGAAATTTTTCGCTCTGGACTACGTCATCACATTGATGTTTCATCCTTTTCCATTGATGAAAATCCGTAGAGACAGAAATAGATTTGATGTGAAAAGCAGCGAGCGGAGTCGGATTTTTCTTTCAATACCTAGTAAAACAGTAGCCGTCACACCAGTCACACTGTGTGTAAGTGTCCGTGTGTAATTGTGATGCAATAAATGTATTTTAAGTTATATAATTTTGTGAGTGAAGTTATTAACAGCATCTTGACGATAATAACATATCAAGATCTCAGCTGTGACCTTTGATAAGAGTAACTACTGTTTATACTAATCTTGACAAGCTAGAGCCAAAATAATAATGTGAATTAATTCCTTTTGATGTTCAGGATGCTGTAAGATGACTAGCAAATATACAGAGGAATATTTAACCAATATAGGCTGTTGTTATCTTACAAAATACCAATGTACAATTTTTCTTATACCTGTATGTCCCTTTATTTTGGTTGAAGGTTATGTCTTGCATGTTTCAGGTGCACAATGTCCAACCCACGGCAAGTATTTGACTACAGAGATGAAGCTCAATCAGATAGGCTAGCACGGAAGGCTAAAGACTCACCATTTATGATCATAGGTAAGGCTGGTGGTCATCAATGTACTTACTTAAGAAAATAATATTTTGTTCTACCTTGTTTTTGTATAAAATTAGGCAGGTGATAATTATATTGAATAAGTCCATTTATAACTAACATCAGTACCCAAATTAATGACAATCATTGAGAAAGAAAAGAAGCCTCAATGTAGGATATAGCTCTATATCTTCACAAGTGTTAATATTAATACAATTTTAACTGTTTCAGGAATCTTGGGGTTATTGGGTGTGTGTGGTTTTGGAGCATACAAATACAAGACGAGGGGTAAAATGAGCACCAGTGTGTTCCTAATGCAGCTAAGAGTGGCAGCCCAAGGCACCGTAGTGTCAGCACTAACAATAGGACTAGCATATACACTGGTGAGGGATCATTTACTAAAGGATGATAAGAAGAAAGAATAATTTATTAAAAAGATTATTTAGCAAAATTCTATAGGGGAAACTTTGTTAACACTTTATTGTATTTACATGATCAGAAATCTCACAATATAATCTCAAAAATCCTATGTTTTTCATGTTAGCATTATGTTATTACTTCAAGTTTCCCTACCTAGTATAATTTAGAAGCTAATTATGTTCTGTGATCATTTAGCAGGTATTAATTTACATGTAATAATATGTTATTTATTGGTTAAGTTATTACATAGTGAACAGCACTCATTGGTCTAAATTTGTATTCTGTTGGATCTCTGACAAGAAGGATCTTTTTTTGCTGCCAGCAATCCAACACATGATTTAGAATAATTATATAAGTCACGACTTCAAACATAATTCATTGTCATTTTACAAAGTTTATTTAACTACAGACCTACAGTAATCACTGTTCTCCTACTATACATAAATATACCAAAGCTATCATTTAAAAAAAATCTGTTTATTAATCTCGAATTGTAATATATGATTCTGTACTTAGACCATAAAAAGATCTTATGAAATGTTGTGTATAGTTGACAAGTGTTATTGTGAAAGCAATAAAAAATTAATATGGTATATTACCTTGCTTGCTGTACCTATTTATTGAACAAAAATTAATAAAAAATGATTATATTTGACTCATTGATTTATTTAAAATATACATAAAGTCCAAACAACAGCATTAGAATAAAACATAAATATTTTCTTCATTTTATTTTTCACATTAATTCACAAAAATAAATATATTAACAAGCAACAATTAATTTACCTTCAATCACTTTTACTACAGTCTGAATTCTTTTTCAATCTCAGACTGAAGGTAGGAATGGTCAAGTCATCCTTATCGGATGTGGAATGATTTTTTATGGAATTTGACGTCATTTTAACCGATGATAGGTCATCGGCGTTGCTGAACAAGCCATTAGATATATTCGAACTAGAGCTCGAGCGGTAGGTCAAGGACTTGAATAGCTGTACGGGGGTGGAAGTCCGCGCTCTGTTACCGCCGCTGTGCGTACTGTCTACGGAGCGCTCATCGCGACTTACCTTTGACGATTCTTTCATTTCCTCAGGCATTTTCGTCTCAAACAAAGAAACAAATTCTTCTTGAGTATCATTAACATTCGATTTATTTGTGAAGGTAATTTTCTTTGCTAATTCATTTCTCAAAAATTCTTTAACGGTCATTGAGTTTGAGAATGTAGTTTGTTGTTCAGCATTTTTTGAATTGTCTACAGTATTCTTATTCTGCATTCCCTTACATACATTTGCTACAGATGAAACAGAATCTGTAACTAGCGCTGGTACTTCCTGATGGGAACTTTTCGTTTTAAATTGAGATAGACTAGAACTAGAGGTGTTTGATGATGACGATAAAGCTAAACGCTCCTTTGTCTTTTTCAAAGTGGAGGATGCCCAGCCCATACCAAGTTTTTTAAAAGCATTTTCTAAATCGGGGTTTGAAGAAAAGCTCAAAGTATCAGACGTTTCGCCCATATTTTCCTTATTTAGGCAAACAACATTCGATCTCTTTCTACTTCTGCGCGCTTTTGTCAAAGCTAACATGGATAACGTAGATTCCGAAGAAATTGTAGTAGAGTTTATATTGGATGCTGTGTCAAATTTAAAAGGTTCAGTAATAATATTTCGTTTCAACAATTCTGCTATTACATCTGGTAAACTACCATCTGAATGTAAAGAACTTATGTCATCATTAATAGCATCTTCTCTCTGTATATCATCCAGATTGGAACCTTCATCTGGTGGTTCCATGTTGTATTGTTTTGCATATTCTTGAATACTAATAAAAGGCTCCAACATTATCTCATTAAACTGTTTGAGATCTATCATTTGAAATTTAGAATCGTCTGACGACTCGGTTGATGAAAATTTATAAATTTTTGATAAATGTGATTTAGTTTGAAGTAGGTCAGGGTTTACAGTGGATTCTTTTCCAACTTCACTTTTCCTGTTATCATCTACAGATTTGTCCCCAGAGGAGGATCTGTTAGAATTGTTGAAAGCCTCTTTGACATCGTTGCGCGTGGACTGATTTCTGTGTTTCGTACTCATAGGAGAGTCTACTTCTATGACAGTCGATAGTTCGTGCGGAATTATGTATTCTTGTCCATGTTTTAAACTAAGTCGAGATAACGCCGGTGGTGGTTTTGGTCTACTTTTAACCAACAGATCCGCCGTATTTGTAGATAAATGTAGAGGCGAATCAGACTTTGGACACTGCAGTAAATTTGTCTCCGACGCTTTAAAAGCTGGTTTGGGAATATCTTTCAAAACGTTAATATGCTCTGACTGCAGTAATTCGTTTTCAATAGTATCCCTATCCGGAATAGATTCAGGAGATTTAGTTTCCAACCGCTGTGGAACATCGTTAGGATCAAATGTAATAGGGCTTACCACTGGCTTATCAGATTGCGAGTCAGTTGATTCAGCAGATGAAATTTGACTATAAGCCAGTGATTTGTTTTTTCGTACTTCCTCTAATACTTTGGCAAGGTTCGATAATCTTTTAGTACATTTTTCGGTCAGGTCAGCAATTTTTTCCATGTTTTGCAATTTGTCTTCTGCCAATTTCATAAAATTAGTATCAGTATTGATATCCCTGTTTTGGGTGGTCTGCGTAGACATACTTACAGGAACGTCTGTTGAGTTGAAGTGTCCGCTTGACTCAGAATCAACTGCTGAATCAGTCGCAATAGCTTGACGGCGCTTCAAATCTGGTTTGCTTCTCGATTTTTTAGGAGAATTATTGTTGGTACGTGTTTTGACTCTTTCAATCCCATTTGTATTTTTCGCTGTAGATTCAGAATAATTGAATCTGGAGTATGGCTCCATATAAACCTGCCTCGGTGTTGGTGGGCTTTTGCTGCGTATTTTTTTCACAGTTAGACTTCCAGCCAGTTTGTTTTTTCCTTCAGTCGGTGACTGCGGTGGAGGTTTTTTGGACTTTTCCTGCCCTGTTTTAATTTGCTTTAGAAAGTGTTTGGAAATATTTAAAGACTTGACTTTGTGTACGGGCTTTTTGCGGCATGTTCGAGATGAAGAATATTTCAGATTTTTCTTTTTATTTGCAACTGAAGAAACATACGAATATTGTGAGCAATTTACGTTTTTTGTTAGTTGCTCCTGCAGGATTTGCTGTTTTAACAAGTTTTTTATTTGTTCTAATGAAATCGTATTCAATAGCGAGGATTTTCTCTCATCAACATTAAATGGTACATTAATTATTGAGCTGCCTGGAGTGCCTACCGAGCTGCATTCTTGATCTGCTACTTCAACTGCTTTAAGACCTTCTCTGTTCAGAGCCAATAATTTATTCACGTAGTCCCTAATTATTGGATTTAAGCTTGATTGGTCCGGTTTTTTTCCCCGTAATTTGTATCTATTTTTCGAAGTCAAATCTATACCGCCAAGTGTATTGAAGTTTTGGGACGAGCGAAATATTTCCGCTGAGGATCTTTTGTTTCTATAACAAGGTTCTTTCACATGATCAACATTTCTACGATTATGATGTGTGCATTTTGGTTTGTCAATTGTTGTACTTTTGCTGGGCACATGTCTTTCTTTTAGACCATCATGAGCTTTCCGTCGTTCAGGAGTATTATTTGCTGTATCTGATGGTGTCATATTTTCAATTTTTTCACATTTTTTGTTCCTACAGTTCGCTGGTACATTTACTTTGTTTACTCCCACCTTTTGAGCGAGCATACATTTTCGGCACATACAGTCAGTAAATTCTTCGCGGTATTGTTTTCCAATTCGTTCAATAGTATTTATTGGATCATATGTTTCATCTTCAGTTGTGGCACAATCATGTCTTAAGAATTTAGGTAAAATCATTTCTGGTGGACTCATATAAGCAGTGGAAGTCGAGGAACTCATGTGAAAGAAAACAGGTCTGTGGATCGGAGAGCTTAAGGTAGTTTGTGTGTATGTAGTTGTCGACGGTCTAGGGAGTTGCTCTACTTTTGGTTCTTCAGTTAAACGCGTCTGCATACTTTTTTCACATATATCTTTTTTATTTTCTGAAGTAGATGGTACAAAAAATATATCATCACTTCTTTCAGTATTAGTTTCAATGTGATGTTTTTCGATATTATGAGACAGCATATTTGGTTCTTCAGTAAAGGCATTAGCGGTTGTGGGATCGGGTTGAGGTGGAATCTTCATGGAGTTTGTATCAACATCGCTTCTGTAGCCCTGAAGAACATTGCGCACGTCTCCGTCAGAAGTAGCCTGTCCAACGTTTATGTCGGTCTCACAGCTGGCAGGTCGGTTCTTTTCATTACTATTATTATTAATTTCCCTTACAGACTGTTTATTCTGATTGGGCACTGTGTTGTCATTAGGTATATTTTCTTGTTGAGTTTTATCTTTCTTGCGAACTTGTATGACCACTTCGTAAGCATTATTATTAAGGAGTCCAGAAGAATCTATGAAGACTTTCCCTGCCTCCTGCCCAGTTACGTCAACTAATTTAATATACCCACCTTCAGATGTAGTGGCTTTGTCGTTAGTGGCTGTTGTATATGAGGATGTTGATGGCGCAATTGAAGATTGCATAGCTGGAGGAGGGGCGCTCGCCTTTTCTTTGGATGTGCCGGGCCACTGACTCTCGTTAGTAGTCCTAAAAAAAAAAAAACGTCTATTATGCTTCCTGTTCCCATTTCAAATTTAAAAACCCAAAAGAATATTAAATACTTACGATGCAGGTGCACGACAATCGCCGCTTTCCCAATGTAGGACAGTACCTGAGCAAAATGAAAATAAGATGAATAAAACATCGCACACTTCATTGGAATACGACTGGCCAACTAATACAAACCTCTATCACACTGTTGACTTTTACATGGACTCTTACAGCGACATGACCGAAAATGTATGTCTTCAGAACGTGCAGCTACCACCTTGTCACGCACGTCATAGTACATCGACGCTACGTTGTCCCTGTAGAAGTCAATTAATAAACTTAAGGCCAAGCTCTCCAACGCATATGTTTTCTCAGAATTTGAAAGGTGTATTGTAGCTACTGGACGATTTTCAGAATGTCTTACGAGCCATACCTCACCGGGACGCCATGGCGACGTCGTTAGGTCGCGCTGCCAACTAAATTTTTACAGTTGGCGTCCGCCTGGTTACGGAGCCAACCATACATTATGTTGACGACGTGACCTAGCTGCGCCAAGTTTAGTGTCGTTTGAGAATTCAGAGGCGAGTATTTTCGTGTTGTTTAATTGCACTATTTATGGTAAAGAATACACTAATATGACCAAACAAAAGACTATTTACTATAAAGATTTATTAAACTATAGTAAAATGTAAATTCTATTCTATTAAATGAGCAATATTTGTATATATACATATATACAAGACGTTTTTTTATATATATCATAACTGTAAGGTATGAATGAGACCATGTCAAAGAATCAACTAGCATATCAATATTTTTTATTTTTTTTAAGATAACTTACCTAAGTTTCATTGATAAGTACGAGTAAATCATTTTTATTCAAAACAACCATTCATATTTGAAGGTAAGAAAATACGGTCGATCAGGTACTGATCAGTTAATAACGTTAAGAGCTTTAATAATTTACCACCAAGGTTTGCGAGGTGTGGTAGACCGCCACATCTCAACATTAGTAGTGCAACAACTCATCTTGTAGCCTGCCCTGCAGAAGGATAGGAAACGGTAATAGTAGGAATGGAAGAGGGATGGGATAGAATCATTAGTAATTAAAGGAAGAGGGATGGGATAGAATCATTAGTAATTAAAGGAAGGGGGATGGGATGGAATCATTAGTAATTAAAGGAAGAGGGATGGGATAGAATCATTAGTAATTAAAAGAAGAGGGATGGGATATAATCATTAGTAATTAAAGGAAGGGGGATGGGATAGAATCATTAGTAATTAAAGGAAGAGGGATGGGATAGAATCATTAGTAATTAAGGAAGGGGGATGTGATATAATCATTAGTAATTAAGGAAGGTGGATGGGATAGAATCATTAGTAATTAAAAATCCATGAAAACTTACCCCTTTTCCTCCACCATCTTGTAGATACCTGAGAAAGTATATTCAATTACTAATTTTAAAGTAAATTTAATATAAAGATGTAGACTTTGAATTTGAACAGCAATGGTATTCATCTAAACAAATTTATAAGCCGGCCCAGCTGCCTATAAATGGGCGTCACTAGCCTTAGCACACACTGGATATTTTTATTAAAAAATAATATTAAGGGATGGCTTTACTATTAACTGCTCGCGCTACTTGAGTAAACTTTTTACTGAAGTAGCATCCTAACATGCTACCCCTACCGCGTCTGTCTGTCTGAAAGCGATAAACTCAAAAAAATCGGCCATTTGCGAGTCGGACTCGCACACGAAGGCTCTCGTACCACCGTACAATATTTAGCAAATAAATGAAAATAATAAAGGAAGAATATCTTAAATTTAAAACCACAAATATAAATTTGTATTTCATAATGATGATGATGATGATTCATAATGATACAAGAATTACAAAGTTATTTTTTGCAGTTGAATAAAATCGCCCATATTTAAATAAAATACCTTATGAATCGGCGGTTTTAGTATTTTATGATTATAGTATACAGTACATGGTACGCACGGCTACACATCAAGCTATACATTCCCAGTATAAGCTGACGTCACATTGTACGGATATCCTATACAATGCCAGATTAACATAAACTGGAAATAAATAGCTTGATGTGTAGCCGTGTGTACATGATATACAGAAGTTTCAAATTCCTAACTTGCTTAGTTGTTGCGATAGCGCTCGTACAAAAATGCTCTAAGACTGACAAGTTTTACGGCCCCCTATATCTTCATTTTTGAAGATTAAAAAAACCAACATTTATAGTTGTAGTCTACTTGATGAATGACAATGACACCCCACATTTTGATAAAATATATAAGAATATATTTTATCAAAATCAAAAGTTTATATTATGGGGACCCCCTTGAATTTGTAACTTTATAAAAAAAAAAAATTTGTTGTTACAGCGGCAATAGAAATTCACAATCTGTGAAAATTTCAAGTGTCGACCTATTACGGTACATGAGATACAGGTCGCTGACAGACAGACGGACAGCGGAGGCTTAGTAAAGGGTTCAGTTTGGCACCCTTCGGATACGGAACCCTAAAAAAACTAGTAAACGGATTTTCATACGGTTTTAAGAACCGAGTGATTCATGAGGAAGGTTTAGGTGTATAATTCATTAAGAGTGTGTAAATTGGCTGAAATATGACGATGATTGTTAAAGATGCTGGGGTAAAAATCATGCCGACTGCGAGCTTCACTGGCGTGCGCCGCGTAAGCCAAAAGAGTTACCTATATGAAAACAATGTATTACGAAATTAATACATAGTTTACGAGGATTAACACATAGGGTACTTTTAAACCCGGTAGTACGTTTCCGTGGGATATTTTCCGACATCCACGGCAAAAGCTAGTATACTAGTAACTAGGGTAGGTAAATAAAATACCTTCATTGACTTGTTCAAATGATACTGCATTATCAGCACTCTTGCTAGTCGACTTATGTTCAGTTTGCTGCTGCTGAACTTTTCCAATACATGTCAAAGATTTGGCGATTTCATTCAAAAGTTTAGTTTGTCTTTTTGTCTTGTTTTCAGTTTTTGAATCCAGTACTTTGTATATTATAATTCTCTCAGCATCCGATAGATTCTGATTTATCTCTTTAGCATTTCTATGTTTCCTTTTCTTTTCAACTCTCATATTTACTAATGAACTTGTGTCTGAGGTGATGGAA
Organism: Agrochola lota; assembly: GCA_947364205.1. NCBI lineage: Eukaryota > Metazoa > Arthropoda > Insecta > Lepidoptera > Noctuidae > Agrochola > Agrochola lota. The sequence continues at coordinate 15,574,344 of OX376221.1, read as the reverse complement.
GAGCTATCAGAAGATTCAGTCGTATTCTTATCTACTACCACAGTTTCAATTATTCTTTTGCTAGGTGGCTTGTCCACAGTGTCTTTGGTTGGAGGCGTGTGCTTATGACGTGACCTGTACTCGTGGTAACTATCAACTTGGCTAAACTTGACACTGTTGCCAGACTTCCCCTGTTTCACCGTGTTAGGTATTGCATGGATGGCGAGGTTGCCGTCAGTCTCGGGCACAGGCATCCAAGAGTATTGGAAGTCTCTGCTGTCAAAATTGTCATCCATGTCTAATCGAACAGGCGATTTAGATTGGCTGCGACTTTTCTGAAAATAAAAACTTGTTATATTGCAGCCAAATTTAGTGAAATTCAAAGATGTCTTTATATTTTTTGAGTCAAACTAAATATTTACTGAACAATTGTGTTTTTTGCATTCCTTTTCAATTTTTTTGTATTCTTGTTGCATCTTTTGCTGACGACTCTCATGCTGCATATGCTGCCGACGCTCATCCATATAAGCATTTTTCTGAAAAAATAAACCATTACCTTAGAAAGTCTTCTAACATTTTTATAGATAACTAGCTTCCAGCGGGTTCGCCTGTGTGATATCTTTATAAATTATAGCATATGTTACTCAGTGATAATATAGCGTTCTACTGGTTGAATGAATGATTAAAATAGGTCCAGTGTGTATTCATTACAAACAAAAATACAAAGCTTTTCTCATTATATATATATTTTTTTAATAGTATTTTTATAATGAGGAATTGAATACTGCAAAAAATTATCTTAAGTAAAAACCTTGTCATACTCACAATAACTTTGCTACCCTTATCCTTAGACAAGGAGTTCAAGAAATTCATAGTGTCGTTATACTCTTTCTCAACATTTTGTTTAGTCACTGCAACCTTGTTCCTCATATCCTGGACTTTTCTTTGTCCCCTGTCTTTAACACCGAGGGCTGACACCTCCCTCATAGCCTGGGAGTATGCATCCTCTTCACACTGCAGGTCTCTAACTACAAGCTTATCACCATAAGGCAAGTCCCTGGTGTCTCTAGTAGCGTGGTTGTACATTAAAACAGAGCTGTTCCTTTGAACAGGATTCTCGGGAATGTTCTTAGCTTTGTTGTGGGAGGTAGCTCCTTTACCTGGAACTGCAAGTGGCATATTGTTATTATCTTGATGCTCTAATTGATTGTGAATCGTTAAGTAAGCTTGATGCATCTCTTTACAATATTAAAACTTGATTTATACATAATGAAACATTTACGATGGGCAATGAATACAAGAATACCATGAATAACTAAATATAATGATAGAAGTGAAAGTTGAATATCAGAAGGTCAATTCTCGTACTTAAAAAACGTTCACATTTACCATAATTTTTTTGACAAGTTTGACAGATTTCGACTAATCTGTCAATCTTGTCAAAAAATGATGGTAAATTGATCGTATGTTTGACAGATTGCGAATGAGATGCGAATGCGAATGTTCTTAAAAATTACGGGAATTGCCCCTCAGATGTAATGGACCCAAATCCAATGGATTACAAAGCCACTATTGCTTATTATTTGCATCACAATATTTCTTACAAATTGTAGGACCAACTTTACTCCTCCTAAATGGGCTTCTGCCTCTGACAACAGGGCTTGGTAGTATATTAGCTTGCTGCACAGGTCTTATGGAACTAAAGATCTGGTTAATTTGAGCATTAGTCACAGATTTAAACTGTTTACTAGATACAGGACTATCATAGCTAGCTTTGTGAGAACAAAACTGACAGGTTCTTTCTGCTCGCCAGGCGGGCACTGGAATGATTTGTTGATCATGCACTTGGCAAACATTAAAAGGAATACCTTCAGGCTTAGCTGTTCTTGTGCGTTCTATTGTCTGTTTAAAGCTTTGCATATCTTCTGGTGTCTTCTTGTTTGTGAATGTTGGTTCAGGTTCTCGTAGGCGCAGTTTTCTGTTCTGCAGGTATTCTGAAACTATTGTCAAGGAAGGTCGTCCTGGTTCTCTTTCTTTAATTTCATGTGTATGCTTGCCTCTCAAATTGCATGGCATATCCTTGCTGAGGGCAAACAAGTCTATTCTATTGCTCTTGTCAGCTTTACTTCCTATAAAATCATCAGAATCCTTTGGAGTGTCTTTGTCTGTAGGAAGCGAGAGTGCTGGCACAGAAGGGTCCCACTCAGGTATGGTCTCCATGTCCCACTGTGTGGCCATGTCAGTTGTCTTCACAGCCTCTGCTTCATTGTTACTGGTTCCTGTATCTTTGTCACTTTCCTTTGAGTTTGCAAGATCTGAGGAACCTCTTGCCTTCTGGGAAGAATCATCAAAAACTTTTATGCTTGAAGATTTGGACAAAAACTTATTAGCTAGCACTGAAGACTTGTCCCGGCTTATTTCATTAGCAACCTCCCTGTGAAACACAATAATAGCAACATGTAGAAAAAACAGTTTCATACATAAATACATAATAGTTTCAAAAGAATTTAAATAAAGTTTTTACCAGCTTATATTGTACTCTTAACTTGTTTTTAATGCTTGGCTATATTCTGAACTACAAAAAGGTCGACTAACAAAAGAAGTCTAACCCAATTTCAGATCAATATAATTTCAACGAAGATAATTTCACAGAATCACTCAAATAATTCATTTGTTCTTCAATAGATAGCACTAAAATTATGGTATCCTCACCTGGCTTGCACTTTCCTGTCCAGCAATTTTTTCTGTTGATCTAATTTCTCTTGCTTTTTCCTTCTCAGTTCAGTTGTAGCCTCCTTACCCCGCAACTTAGACAAGTCTGTCTTTGCTACTTCATCTATTAACAAAAACTGATATCTTACCAACTAATTTAATAGTAACATTCTCAAATATTGTAGGTCTACATTCAGAAAGAGGTTGATTGGGTTATCGTTAAAATGTTTTCCTGAATGTTCACTAGGTAGATTGTATTGAAGACATGCTGCGTGCACCCCAAAGAAATTGAGATAAGGGCAAGAAGAATCAGAAGGATGATAGTAGGTAAATTGGACCAGTATAAATCACAACTGCATATTAATTCTAACCCTACTCACCTTGCTGTGTCAATTCGGATGCACTATGATGACTCGCGCCAACGTTTTCCAACCCTTTCGCATACAGCACCTCCAGTCGCTTGACCAGTTTCTCTTGACATTCGAAATAATCTTTTTGTTTCTTCGCGTCTAGATCGACAACTTGTCGTAACTTTTCAACCTTGGCGCGCTGTCTTATTTTCTTTGCGATGTCTTTAGACTGCTCGCGAACCTAAAAATTCTCTCGCATTGTATACTTTATCGGTACTTGACTAATTTTTTTTTTAATAAATATATTTCAATATAACAATCACAACATCATAATTCAAACCTGTTGAAGTCTCAGCTTTCGTCGTCGTAGAAATTCATTTGTTTTTATAGTTTCGGTCTCTGAAGTCATCTTGACATTTGACACGACGAAAATAAGTTTTTATTTACATCTAGCAAAATACTTAATTAAATAGTATATCTTATCAACAACTAAAATCACAAAATAATTATGTACTTATTAAAAATCCATTGAATTCAAAAATCAAACAAACGTCATTCAACGTATTTGATGACAGGAGCAGCAACGAGTAGTGAGGGGCAGAAACATTAATTGAAAGCGAATGTTCGAATCGAGATTATACTCGAATCGGTCGATTACAGTAATTCGATTGTAATAGTGATCCGAAAAAAGGATGAATAAGTTACTATCATAATTCATAATTAAACATAACATACTTTACATCATCATCTGCCTAGCCTTTTGCCAACTATATTGGTGTTGGCTTCCAATCTTTCGATGCAGCTGAATACCAGTATTTTACATGGCGCGACGGCCTATCTGACCTCCACAACCCAGATACTGGGTAATAAGATACCCCTAGGTAAGACTGGTTGTCAGACTTTCGGGCTTCTAACTACCCGTAACGACAGTCAAGGATCCACGAATGACAGCCGGGACCAATCGCATTTATTCTGAAAGTGGGCCACTTCGCAAATAGATGTCAAATATTTCACTGTTTTGATTAATTTGGCAATATGAGAAATGTGGAACTAGAATATTAATAATGAATTGCAATTATAACATTGAATTTGATGTTGTACCCGTTTTAGGTGTAAAAAAGGTATTTGGAAAGTTTCCAAATCCTTTTTTTACATCTAATATGAAATATTCGGTGTTACGATATTCATTATTGCATTTCATAATCAATATTCTAGTTCCCTAGTTAGCCACATATTTTATTTCCATACAGTAATATTGGCAAATTATTCAAAACAGGTAAATTTTTGGCAGCTATTTGCCAACTTTCAAAATAAACGCTCATAACGGGCTTTCTGAGGCACGGCGGGGTCTTGGTATGTAAAGATTGTCACCCATCCACAGACCAACCGCGGCAAGCGTTGATTAACCTGATCGAAGAACAAGATTGTTTTTGCCCAACTATCCGAACATTTTATGATGTAATGTTTTTCGAGTGTATGTTTTTTTTTTTTTTTTTTTAAATCTATTATTTGTTATTTGTTTATTTTATTTCAAATAAACCTACAAGGGCACTTATAAAACGTCAGAAGCTAGGTGCACGGTTACAATTGGTCGTTTCTTGGAGAACAGCCGGCAAGAAACTCCACGGTTACTCTTACATTTATATTTATCTAACAAATATGATTACATATCCGTGAAATTCTATGATCATAGGTAAAGGATGCTGTTCTTAATTTTTACATAATTACATTTATGATCATACGTCATACTTAGTAAAGATGTTTAACGGTATAACCGTGTTTGATTTAGCCATTTTTGTGGTTAGACGGTTAAGATAAGACGCTTCCTGTCAAATAGGATCCGTTAACTATGATCATAGACAATATGAATCAATTTTGTAGTTATTTATTATTTCTATGAGTCTAATATGGCTCTTCGGGTATTGTCACATAGTCGTGTGGGGTATCTCGGGGACAAGATTCAAACAATCTATCTATGAGCTATGGAATCTACACATTGTACCCATGGTATCTCAGAGAGATGATACGTATTATTGACAACAACACAACGTAGAGGCGTCATAGAGGCCGCCACTAGCATCCTGTGTTTACTTCACCACGGCAAACGTCGAAACAGGTAGGTACAATTAAATGGACCGATGCAAATGAAATACGTCGGTATATAAATAAATAAAAGACATATCTTAACCATCATAGGTTAGGAAATAAAATAATACTCATATTTACGTGTGTTATTTATTTTCATTAGGACTCGTGACATTTCGCCGGTCCTTACGAAGGGCACCTTCTAATTTAGACTATTACAAATGTATTGTATGTATTAAAAAATATAAAAAAAATAAAATATTTGTATTTTTGTTTATAATGAATACACTCAAAAACATCTGACCAATTTTAAAAATTGTTTCACTAGTAGTAGTTGTTGCTTTAGCACTGAGTAACATAGGGTATTTATAAAGATTTCACGCGGGTAAATCCGCTGGCGGAAACTAGTATTATAATTAAGTAAGGATGTACGCAACATTTTGGGGACCGAAGGAAATTACGTTTTGGGGACCGGAGCATAGGTACGCGTTTGAACGTGGAGTTGCGGCCACCAGGCTGTCATACAATACAACGATTTATTTTTTATAACTGTGCTGTGGGCAGATTGTTTGGTAAGTTTATTTCATGATAAATAATTTTGTTTAGTTGTTTCAAAAACAACATTCTAAAGTTTAAATGACATAAAATATTTTCAAAAGTTATTTCAAACATGGTAATATATCCAACACATTAATCGCCACCTAAACCACCGTCTAATCCACCACCTATGGCACCGGCCAAATCACCCGCTAAGCTACCGCCTAATCCAGCTCCTGCGCCACCGCCTAATGCACCGCCTAAGCCACCACCTAGGCCACCACCTAGGCCACCGCCTAATCCTCCACCTGCGCCACCACCTGCGCCACTACCTTCACCACCGCCTAACCCACCACCTATGCCACCGCCTGATCCTCCACCTGCGCCACCACCTGCGCCACCGCCTAATCCACCGCCTAAGCCACCACCTAGGTCACCGCCATATCCTCCACCTGCACCACCACCTGCGCCACCGCCTAAACCACCACCTAATCCACCGCCTAATCCACCACCTACGCCACCGCCATATCCTCCACCTGCACCACCACCTGCGCCACCGCCTAATCCACCACCCAATCCTCCACCTGCGCCACCACCTGCACCACCGCCTAGAACACCCCCTAACCCACCGCCGTACTCACCACCTAGTCCACCCCCTAATCCACCACCTACGCCACCGCCTAATCCTCCACCTGCGCCACCACCTAATCCACCACCTAATCCACCGCCTAATCCTCCACCTGCACCACCACCTGCGCCACCGCCTAACCCACCACCTAGGCCACCGCCTAATCCACCACCGAATCCTCCACCTGCGCCACCACCTGCCCCACCACCTGCCCCACCGCCTAATCCACCACCTAGGCCACCGCCTAATCCACCACCCACACCACCACCTAAGCCACCACCTAGGCCACCACCTATGCCACCACCTATTCCACCCCCGATGCCTCCTCCTGCACCTCCTGAGTAACCATCGTCACGCTTGGGACCACAGTTCTGCGTGGCCGTATAGATGAGTGCATTGACCAGTTTCATTATGATTTCATCGCTGAGTCCGCTATTCGGTTGGTTTTGGGGACCGGAGCATTCTTTGTCGTCGTCGTCGAGTGCTTTTGAGAGCTGCAGTAACACGTTGAGGTCTTCGAGTGCCGTGCTGCAGGACTCATACCGACATTGTGTTGGATATACCATTATTGTTGGGTATACCCATTGCTGCGCCTGCGAATAAGAGTTTTACATTTTATAAAGTAGGGAAATTAATTTTGGAAAGGAATATAATTTTCACATGGTTATTTTCAAAAACTTTAAAATTAATGGAAAACTTACCCCACACAGACAAATGCTTACAATGAGACAATTTATTCGAATGTAGAGCATTGTTCGTACTTAATTGTGTGTCATTAGAACTATATAGGCTTATATAGATTTGTTTGCGACATAATGTTTAGGTAAAACCTCATTACGTACCTACCTAATTATAATTTCGTTATTTATATCAATGCTCTAAATTAATTGGAATAAAAAATTAAGCTTATAGTCACGTAGTAAGTAGGTCAAATCAAACTGTTTTAATTAACATTTCGTTTTATTAGCTTCAAGTTCAAATGAGTGAGGTTGTATCTAACAGGGAGGCAGGGACATCGACGCGAAAACCGTTACCATGGATTAAGTACATGAATCTGAATCCCCCTGCGTTAAAACGTTTCGACCATGGACCAGTTCCATCCATGTCCATGGTAATAGTTTTCGCGTCGATGTCCCTGCCAACCTGTATAGTTACTTTAGAATCTCCATAACAAATGTCTTTGGGTAGCTATACGTAATGCACGTACCTACCTATATACTTCGGTCGTAATTTGTGTAATTTAATAATACCTAATCCTCTGTTTATCATTCATACTAAATTGTTTTTTATTAGGTACATTACATTATGGCAATACCTTGCGCAATACTATAAACTTACCTTGTTACTACTATTATAAAGCACTATGATTTGCCGTAGCTATCTAGATTTCGTTATTAACTTTATGTAATTCTATTGGAACGTGATCATTTTATAATTTCCTATTAAAATGGATACTGGACCAAAACAGAGAAGAGAGGTGAATCCTCGACATGGAGCTAACTTATTCTCCATCTTGACATTCGGGTAGGTATGTAAGAGACAGTGGCCGAAGAATGGCTAACACTCAAAAAAGTTACCTACACGCATTTTCGGATACCATGTCCAAAAAATAACAACTTGTTTAGTGGCAGACTTTCCAAAAGACGCAGTTAAGACCACAATTTGCTATTCGGAAGGTATTTGGTCCAGACCGCGATCTTTCCAACAAAAGTAGAAAATCTCGACTGCTTCTTGATGTACCTACCTACATTTGAATGAAATGTGTCTTCCTAAAGGTGGACGTTAGAAACTTTTAAAATGGGCTACAGTCGCGATATCAAAGACGCCGATCTCTATGCACCCCTGCCTGAGCATCGCTCCAATGTGCTAGGTAAGGAGTAAAACATTTATAGTTGGACAGGAGAACACAATGCTGGTCAAAGGTTTTACTTAAGACCCAAACGTAACCTCACTGCTGGATTACCTTGAGCTGAATAGTGCCCAGAGTGCCTTTCGGCAGGTAAACCCACATTTAACCACCTATGTTATATGTAAGTCCCATCACCCCATACAAAAAGCCGTTTTTCTGTAAGGGGGAAGGTTCTACTCCAACTGTTTCCATGCTTATAAAAATGTTAGTTTAACCATGCCCCTTAAACCTTAGGTGATGCTGTCCAAAAAGCATGGGACTGCGAAGTGCAGCACGCTCGACGTCGTGGAGAGAGATGCAGGCCAAGTCTCTGGAGAGTTCTTTTCAAAGTGTTCGGGACCGAGCTCATGCTGTATGGCCTTATTCTGGCTGCTATGGAGTTTCTTATCAGGTCATCCTTTTCTTACATTATTTTTGTCCCGTTCACGAATAATGGAATAAGCTTTCCCACACCCCATATACCTACCTAACGCAAGTACAGAAAACGGAGTCTCTCATAATCTTGGGAGGCATAGTTACCTATTCTTAGTTTTGGATGGTACATCACCGTGTATGTATCACCGGGTTCTGGGATAGGATATGTGGTGATGAGATAATTTGTATTTTCAAAAATATGTGAAAAATTACCAAGCTACATAATCTAAAGTATTTCTGTAATAGGTTGCAGCAACCATTATTTCTTGGATTGCTACTGCGCTACTACAGCCCTGTTCAAGACGATAATAATGTGTAAGTAATTTCCAAGTAGTAAATAATTAGGCAGCATTCCACTGATTGAATACTAAGAAAAACAAAGGACGTGCGGAGTACGGATTATTGTATTTGGTAAAACGAAATAAAGCTATCGATTTATTATTTCGAAACTCGACTCGTAATTACTGTCAAGATGCTCAACAACAACTGCAACAACCCAATGGTTCACAAGGTTGATATTAAATTCCAGTTAGAGCTCGTCTAAGCTGAAATGACGCGCCCACTGAGTATACGTACACTACGTGCAGTAGTGGGGCGCGTCATTTGATCAAAGGATCGAGTATAGCCACGTAGAGCTACCTTATAATTTTACATCCCTAAAATTGGATACAAAACCGCTACCCAATCAATCTTATAAAAATATATGTGCCCTTGGTAACCTAGCCTTTATTCAACAGCCTTTCAAACTCCATCTGGAATTTCAGAAGCAACTCTACTTACCTGTCCCGCCTGTTCTCGTACTACGATATGGAAGGCAGCGTGTCTTGGGGTGAGGCCGTGTTCTTCGCCTTCGGCATCATCTTCTGCAGCACCTTCAACATCATGGTGCAACATCCTTTCATGATGGGAGTCATGCACATGGGTATGAAGATGAGGGTTGGCGTTTGCAGTCTTATTTATAGAAAGGTATATTTACGTAATACATCCTTAGGGGAGACTCATTGTTTTAACACACGAGTCAGAGTTCCGTATGAAGTAAGTATTTATGTCTTGAGGGTGCTATGGGGATTTCGAGCACCGGTTGCCATCGGTTCATGGACAACTTTTTTTTTCTGCATAAAAGGAGCATATATTAACCAAATATATACTCAATTTAAGATGTGTATGTAACTAACAAATTGAATTGTATGATCTGTAAATAAAATAATTTGATTGAAATATCAACAGTAGGCAATTTGGTTTCCTATCGGCTACCAACACATAAATAATATGATTTCAGGCTCTAAAAGTAAATATCCAGGCCACTTCCGAGAGCAGTGGCGGCCTGGTCCTGAATCTAATGGCAAATGACGTCAACCGCTTTGATACTGGACCACTCTTCGCGCATTACCTCTGGATAGGACCACTAGAAACTATGGTAAAATTCAAGTCTTAAAAAAAGTTATAAAAACTAAAACCCAACTACGATAAAAACGCCAACAAAAAAAGTATAAATAAGACACCACACAGACAGACAAATTAAAAATCCGCACGTAGGTACCTAATCTGTTCGATTTATGACGCGATGTGTGACTTCGGATTCTTTATTTGTCTGTCTGTGATATCTTGTGATTTTTCTAAAATATTTGCAGCTCATGACAGTTTACTTATACCGGGAGATGGGCATGCCAGCAGTGTACGGATCGCTGCTCATCATAGCAGTCATTCCGTTTCAGAGTAAGCAAAATAAAAATTAAAACTTTAACTAGGATTTCCAGAAAGAGATTTACGAGTATATGGATATCTCCTATTTTCGTAGAGTTGCGAAGATAATTTCATAATATCCTGCATTCCAGTATTCCTGGGAACAAACACTGCTTACTATAGACTAGGAACAGCGGAGAAATCAGACGAGCGAGTGCGACTGATGAAAGAAATCATAATGGGAATGGAAGTGATCAAAATGTACACCTGGGAGAAACCGTTTAGGAAAATTATTGATACTGTTCGTCGGTGAGTATTAAATACGTCCGTGACTATAGCCACTTTTGTGTTTGGTTTAGACTAATGTGTATCAGGGACACACACAATAATCCAGACTCTTGTTTTACAACAAGTACCAATCATATTTTTTTATTTCTTTCTTTCAATACTACACTTGCGGCATCAATTCCTATACGTTTGATTCCTAGGAAGCGACAAGATACAATCTCAGAAGTATCTAATTGAAATAATATTACTTATCTATACAAACTAGTGGTCGCCCAGAGGTCTAAATTCGACCATTCTTCATTTAAATTTTAAATTGTAAAGTACATAAGTACTAATTCCATGTTGCCATGTCATGATTCAGCCATCTTGTGTCAAACGCATGGTAGTGTATGTAATGTTTTTTTATTAATTTAATTTATTTCTAATGTATATTATATAAAAATATTAGCTTTCTGCACTCCTTCTCGATATAAACTTTAACTGTGCCAAATTTCATACTCCTCCGTCCGCGTAATTTTCGTAAAAAGGGGTAGGTAGGTACAAAGTTTTTGCTTCACGTATTCATACGTACGAGTATATTAATAAAATAGCAACGAAGAACTTTTGTCCGTTTATTTGGATGTGTGTTTCAGAAAAAACGGCTGAATGGATTTAGATGAAATTTGGCACACAGATAGTTTATAACCTGCTATCTAATTACGCAACACATTTTCGATTTGCAATTGAGTCAAATTGGCTTCGTTTGACTAGAATTGCTTTCAAAAGTTGTAAATTGAAAGCAATTCTAGTCAAACGAAACCAATTTGACCCAATTGCAAATCGAAAATGTGTTGCGTAATTAGATAGCTTATAATTGTAATTAGATTATATAGGGTACTTTTAATCCCGGTAGTAAGTTCCCGTGGGATATTTTGTCGACATCCATGTGAGCGAAGCCGCGGGCAAACGCTAGTTTATCAATAACAATACCTACGCTATTAATATCAAACAAACCTATTACTTACAAATAGAAAACACTAACCATTTTCTCCTTATCACCAACAGTCAGGAAATCTTCTACATAAAGATGACGTCATACATTCGCGGTGTGATCATGTCTTTCATCATGTTCACGTCCCGTTTCGGAATCTTCATCACCGTGCTACTCTACGTGACATACGTGAACCGTATCACCGTTGAGAACGTTTTCTTTCTCACTTGTTATTATAATATTACGAAACAAACCATGACGTTGTATTTTCCTCAGGCTGTTGGTCAGGTAACACTCTGCTTCTATTTTATTTTTTATCTTCTCTCTTTGAAGCCATGAACCATGTGCGAAAGTATCATCAGCCCAGATGTTACATCGGTTTCCTAAAGAATAAGTAGTCCTATTCCTATTCGGCTACAGCTCATCTTCCCTTAGCATGTCGATGCAAGATTGTGTAGTTCCCTCTGTTATTTCAGATAGCAGAAATGAACGTAGCGGTACAAAGGATTCGAGACTATTTACTGAGCGAAAATTGTACACTGCCTTCTAGAACACATACCAATATGCAAGATGCAGCTATGCCATCGACGCGGAAGAAACGAGTTACCATCATAGGTAAAGTATTAAGTTGTTAAACAACTGTCCTGCACCCAAATTGCGTAAAACACTTCCAATCACAATCTGAATACTTTTGAAGAATATTGCTAATCCATTGCTTCATATGTTCAACAAAATTGTCTGCTCAACAACGTAAACAATGCAATGAATGTTGTTGAACTGTCGCAATAAAAGCTATTGCTACTGTTAGTGCGTTACGCCATTATCCGAGTGATCGTAGAACCACTTAAAATCTTAAGTATTACGCAGAACCGACAATGCACAAACCCGAGGCCAGCACTTCAAAAGATAAAGATAATCCGAGAGAGAAAGTTAAAGGTAAGTAATTCACAATTTATTTATATTTTGTGTCTTTTTATCATCATAGTTATAAAGTAACTTCTTTTTTTTTATACAGAAATTCGTAAAGATGAAATAGCAATAAAGTTTGACAATGCATCCAGCAGATGGCTCAAATCTTCGAATAAAGACGATGTTACAGATTTGGAGTTGTCGGTAAGACTTCACTTGAAAGACTTGATAGTAGGTAGGTGCTTAATACTTTAAATGATAAATCTATCTGAACCATTCAAAAGAAAAAATCAATTTCTTCCAAGTAGTTTCAAACGATCGACGAGGAGATGGACTATCCGGAAATTATGGATGGTGCCATCCACGAAGACGCGCCCCACTTCGCTCCGCTCCGTACCTACTAAAGTACAGCTTACAGTACAGTAATCGCGGAGTGGGGCACGTCTTCGTGGATGGCACTATCTATAGAAAAGAAAGAAGAAAGAAAATACATTTATTTAGCACAGACACGCACACAAAAGGCACACAACACAACATATTATACTATAAACAAAAATAGGTTCATAGCCAGCGCAAATGAAGCAGTTTTGCTTACAAACAGAATTCAGGTTATTCAAACTTCGATCGAACTTCCCGGTCGTTAAGCCTATACCTACCGAATTTCCAGATTTTTGCTGGCTCTCTAACAACTGTGATCGGAGCAGTAGGTGCTGGCAAGTCTACGCTACTGCACATGGTTCTGAACGAGTTACCCTGCTCCAGTGGAACTATGCAGACCAACGGCACCGTCAGTTATGCCAGTCAGGACCCATGGCTCTTCGTGGGTAAGACCGGTCATGACAATTCTCTTTATAAACGTGAAATGGTCGGACTCGGAATGTTGAACGCGGTCATCTCTACTTCTGCAGGGTCTGTCCGACAAAATATTCTGTTTGGACAGTCATTCCAAAAACAACGTTATATGGAGGTCTGCAAGGTGTGTGCACTAGAACGAGACATATCTCTCTTTCCTCATGGAGACAAGACTGTTGTTGGGGAGCGCGGCGTTTCCCTCAGTGGAGGTCAACGCGCCAGGATTAATCTGGCCAGAGCGGTTTACAAGGAGGTAATAACACAACAACAAGATAACACATGTAGATATTAAAGATATAAGCACAAAAGTTATTGTTTTAGGCCGACATCTACTTGCTAGATGATCCACTTTCGGCTGTGGACACTCAAGTCGCTAAACATATCTTCGAAAGATGCATCAAAAGGTAAAGTACCACCTTTAGATTTTAATTAAAATGAATCCAGAATTTTTGTGAAGTAACGGATATTTTTGTGACCAGATACTTGATCAGTAAGACAGTTCTGCTGGTGACTCATCAACTGCAGTTTATCAAGTCTGTAGATCAGGTTGTAATCTTGGACAAAGGAAAAATCATTGGAAATGGAGCTTTTAATGACTTAGATGTAAATATAAGATATAAGTAACATAACTACGTAGAACTTTTGGGAAATAATACATATAATTGGTCCAAAATATTGTGTTTGTAGGAAAAAGAACTGAAGATAATTCAGCTGATGAACGAGAATGCGCGCGAAGTACACGAAGAGGATAATATCCCCAGCGTCCAGAGCGCATCGATGCTGTTCCAACCGAGTACTCTGAGCTTGCACAGACGACATTGGTCTATGATGATCGACCTGAGCCTTGCTGTAAGGTTACTGATTATTTTTAATTTTAAACGTGGATTAACAAACGCGGGTTGAACTTTCACCCAGTATAACTTTTAGATTAACTACGTATATACATTTTGCGAACTTTAGATAGATAAGTAGATAGAATAGGTACTCTTTATTTACACCATAAGAAATTAGATATACAGTGAAAACCGTTTATAACAACTTCGCTTAAAACGACGACGTACCGGTTATTATTACGACGAAATTTTTAAGTCCCATAATTTATATTTACTTAACACAGTTTTTGGTTATAACGACTATCGGCTATAACAACCGTTATCCGACGGTCCCTTCGAAGTCGTTATAAACGGTTTTCACTGTAATTAGATCGCCCGGAGTCCTGCCAGCAGGACTTTAAGTACTTCCAGAAGGACGCAACTTTTTCGGTCACAGCACCGTAATGATATACAGTACAAATTTCAAATTTGCACTAAAATATAGAATACTTTTGTCTCTTTCACATTGTACAAGAAACGGTTTCTAAACACACCTGACCTTCCATCAGCACGCGATGGCGCATGGGGTTGGCGCGTTCGCGCTCGCGCGATTTATTTCGACGCCCATTTACTGAAAACGCATGGAGTCGTGAGCATTTCGGTATTCTGGCGTATTCGAGTTTATTTTTACTTTCCTGAATTTAAGTCCTTTTTTTACATCTAACACTAAGACACTAGTAAAAAAGGAGTTTTTAAGTGCATAATAAAACCAAAGTGGCAGATTAATAGTTCCTTAAATAGGTTGTTTCCTATAAATAATATTAGATAACTGCGCTCCAATAATAATAATTGGTTATTTATCAAGTACATCTATTACTATTATTATTATAGAAAATATGAAAGTACTTAAACAAAAGAACCTTATTTTAATACGCACTAGCCAAATGTTTAAAACTTCTGACGAGCGCAAGTTCAAAATCAAGGTCACCGTACTGCTGGAAGAACTACGTACTGATAGCAGGACTCACGGAAGTCTTCCGGCAGGACGCAAACCCTTCCTTCCGGAAGAACTTCCAGCAGGACAAGTCATAGTGCGATCTATCAATAAATGTAGAAATAGTCTCTCCCATGTTTTTAGCCACTGTTTAACCGCTCCCCTGGTGCGCCTTCAGACTAACCCCCCCCCCCCCCCCCTACCCAAAATCACGTGTATTTTTTGGTACAAAATATCTTTAAAAAATTCAAAATATTTTATCTTTAAAAACAGGAATAATCGTTGCCTGGCAACGATGAGTCTAGGTTACGCGTCGCTTTTCGGTTTCGAAAAGTTGGGGCGTACCACCACCTTTGATAGACTATGCTTGACCCAAATCTTGGCTATCATAGGAATGATAGCCAAGATTTGGGTCAAGCATAGGCTTGCAAAAGGAGGTTCTATACTTCATATAGCAACAAACCTTGATACCTAGGCCTAGAAAATTGTATTAATATCTGCAGCATATTATATGTTTTCAGGATCAAAAGCCTGAAGCAGAAACACAAACAATAGGTCGAGTGCATGGATCGGTGTACCGCGACTATTTCATGGCAGGCGCTTCCTGTTGCTTCGTGGTCATTGTTTGTTTGCTGTTCCTACTGGCGCAGTTTTGCGCCAGCGCTTGCGATTATTGGATCAGTCGATGGTAAGGCTCAGGTTATCATTTTGATCATATTCTTCCTGTTTGTCTGTTGGTCTTGGCGATGGTCGCGGTGTACCTACACGAGTATTTTTCTGGTACAATAAAATTGAGCACCATTTGTAGTGCTTCTGTATTGTCTAATGCTACCTATTGCTTTGAACTTAGAACTGTATTTCTACTTCAATAATTTTTATGGTTTTGTGTATCGTATTTTTTTCTGTTCCAGGAGTCATGCTGAAGATAGATTATCAGGCGACGCTACAATGGACGTCCTTATATGGGCAGAACAGGGTCTAGTACGAAAAGATTTCGTGCTCATTTTTGGCATAATTACATTAGCGACGATCATAGTCGCTTTGATACGCGCTTTTTTCTTCTTCTCCTTGTGCATGAAATCTTCCATAAAGTCAGTATCAAGTGTTTGTTAGTCCTATGCCCGTTTTGAATCAACATTAACGCGAGCCTCAATTAAAGCATGCTGTTGGATTTACAACTTTCAGCGCTAAGCCAAGCGTTGAAATTCCAACAGCACGTTTTTATTCAGGCATTCATTTCGTTGTCGCCTACTGTTGGTAAAAACGGGATTTGTACACACAAAATCTCGAATGAATATGTAAGTAATTAATTTGTTTAATCTTCTAGATTACACGACCAAATGTTTGAATCGATTTCGCGGTCTCCAATGAGTTTCTTTCATAGCAACCCATCGGGGCGCATCCTCAATAGATTTAGCAAAGACATGGGCGCTGTTGATGAGATGCTACCGCAAGCCATGATTGATTGCTTTCAGGTAACACCGTAACATACATTGAATAATATTGCTATGTTTGGCAAATAAACTAATCTTGGGCTTTATCATCATCTCTTCTGCCTAGCCTTTTCCCAACTATTTTGGGGTCAGCTTCCAGTCTAACCGGATGCAGCTGAATACCAGTATTTTCCATGGAGCGGCTGCCTATTCGACCTCCAAACCCAGTTATTGGGTAATATGATACCCCTTGGTAAGACTGGTTGTCAGAGTTTCGGGCTTCTGATGCCCCGTAACGGCTGTCAAAGATCCACGAATGACAGCCGGGACTAACGGCTTCCGAGCCACGGACGGTCTTGGTATGTAAAGATGGTCACCCATCCACGGACCAAACGCGGCAAGTTATGCGGTTATGCGCGGCTATTATTATAAGCCCCAATCTTGGGCTTTGAAGGGCAAGTGTGCTTAAAGTAAGAGGTGAAGAATACCTTATTATGAACATGTACCTTTTTTATTTCTTTCAGATAATATTGAACCTGATAGGAGTAGTCATCGTTATATTGATGACAGACATCACTCTCTTAATTCCGATCGCTGCTGCGATCGTCATATTCTATATCTTCCGCGTTATCTATATCAGGACTACTGGAGCCGTCAAACGGCTGGAAGGGATCAGTAAGCATGGCTTAATTATTATAGTTCTCAATATTTCCTGCAGTGGACATGTTTTAAAGTCTGATAAAAAGCCAGGATAATTATCAGTATTTTCCCATAAAACTACCAGTCCGATTGGTCAGCATAAGATTCTCTGCACAGACTACAATTATATACATATATAACTAGCTTTTGCCCGCAGCTTCGCCCGCGTTGATGTCGCAAAATATACCACGGGAACGTATATACCGGGATTATATACCTAAAAGCCGAGGAAAAGGTCATTGACTCCTACCGCTGCGCCCGCCTTGCCGTCAACCATAATTATTATGTTACGCGTAATTTAATCAATCTGTGATACCTATCTTTTAAACTATTCATTTAAATGATATGATGTCAAGGCATATTTTAATCTAAATTAAATGCCCAATTTAAATAACATATTTTTGAAATAACAATGCAATTTTTATCAAATCCTGAACGTTAATAATGGTTACTGTGGATCATCCTTAGAAATAGCCATATGCAATCGCGGACTTTTTTGTTGAAATTTTTAAGATGAATTATCCTGTAGAACATAAATTTTACGTGTCTTTTACGGTTTACGCGGCGCACGCCAATAAAGCTCTCAGTCGGCATGATATTTTCCGACATCTTCAACAATAGTCGTCATATTTCAGCCAATTTACACAAAACCTTAAGTAATTATTCACCAACACCTCATGAATCACTCCGTCCATTGGTTAAAACCGTTTCAAAATCTGTTCGGTAGTTTTTGAGTTTATCGCATTCAGACAGATATGTCTAAAGATGTAAGGATTCTCTGTCTCATTAGCAAGTATCCGGCCTATGCCTCGTTTAATTGTCGGGCAATACGTGCGAGCTTTTTTAAACCTAATTCTCTACCAAAAAAAAACGAATGAATGAGTTACTAGTTACTACTAATACTTCCTATAATTTTGCATAATGAACATCCAACATTTTCTTGTCATTATAAAATATTCTCACCAGCTCGTAGCCCGGTATTTGGCCATGTGAACGCCACGATCCTCGGTCTGGCCACAATCCGCTCGTTCGGGGCCGAGTTCCTTCTAGCCGAAGAGTTCGACGTCCATCAGGACTTGCACAGCGCTGCCTGGTACCTCTTCATCACCTGCAGCCGGGCGTTTGGTTACTTTCTGGACCTCATCTGCTTGCTGTTCATCATATGTGTCACTTTTAGCTGCTTGATGAAGACAGGTTAGTAGACAATTATCTTCAAACCATATCACAACACTGACTGTTTTGATATGGTTTAAAGATTGAACAGTTGACATATTTTGCTTGCCAAATAACCAAAATTATCCCGGGGACCAGATGCTCCTTGATGAAGGCTGCCCTTCTTCCTAGAGAAGGCCCACCATTTCAAGTGAAGGACGCCATTTCAATTCACTGTACCTTGGATTTTCACCAACAAAAATACCAATCTGAAAGTATTCACTTATTGGATCTCAACAGCCTTGCTTCCTCTAACAGATACTATTATTTTAGACATGGATGGCAGTAAGGTTGGTCTAGCGATCACCCAGTCCATATCCTTAACTGGTATCTTCCAATGGGGGATGCGACAGTCAGCTGAGATGGAGAATCAAATGACCAGCGTTGAAAGAGTGCTGGAGTACACCAAACTGCCGCAAGAATCTGCATTGAGAAGTGTAAGAATACATCATTTATATCGACGCAGGGGTCGTTTAAAAATGAACAAAGTGAAGACAAAATTACTTCACGTGACGACATACTTTCTTAACCCCCCTTTTTGCCACTCAGTCTTGATAACTGCCAGTGTAGAAGGAAAGATCAGTGCCTAAATACTCAGTAGCTTATAGGGAAATTTGGTGAAACTAGAGTGTGAGCACATGGTATCGGATGCACATTTGCAGAACTGGACAATGTCTGCGTAATACCGAATGCTATAAATTAAATAATTTCTTCTCGCTTATTAAATGTTGTTCATTATTCACTTGCAGTCTCAAGAAAGGAAGCCTCCAGGCGACTGGCCTGCAGAAGGATTGATAAAGTTTGATAATTTGAGTCTGAAGTATTCCCCGGATGGAAATTACGTGCTGCAGAGGTTGCAATTTACCATACAACCACAAGAAAAGGTAAATATCGTCATCTCTTAAAATAATTCTTAGCTTTTTCTTTCATTGTAAATACCGAGGCCCATTTTTTGTCGTCATTCTCAGAATTTGTCTTTCATCAATTTACGACTTCTTCATTTGCTTCATTATTTCAGATTGGAATTGTGGGCAGAACAGGTGCAGGCAAATCGTCAGTTATCCAAGCCTTGTTCAGATTGGCGTATTTAGAGGGAACCATCACTATTGACGGAGTAGACATCACCAGTATTGGTTTACACGATTTAAGGGAGAAGATATCGATTATTCCGCAAGTAAGAATTTTAATGCAAATCCTCCCCTACCCTACTGATAATTCTAATGGCTGTATTGAAAAAATTCGATGGAGAATGTCTTTGAACGTAGCGAAAACTTTCTACCTGAATTCGGTCTTTTGCTTGGTGAAGATCAGTTGCATATTGTAATTTTTCTAATTTTAGGAGCCGGTATTGTTCAGCGGCAATATAAGAAAGAATTTGGACCCGTTCGATCAGTACCCCGATTCAGTGTTGGTGAATGCTTTAAACAATGTGGAACTACAGGCAGAGGGAGATGAAAGTTAGTAGTGCATGTTTTATTTCAACCGTAATTTGGTACTGCAAAACCTTTGTTTAGTACATATTATTAATTTTGAAGTGATGGCATAAAAGCTTTTGTTCTTCCTATCCTCTTCATTCAGAGAAACCTTTTTTAAGGACATACTATGGGTAAGGGCGGTTTTGTAAGAACAATACTCTTACGGCCTTACTAATAAAAAAAAGTTAACCATCTGTTTAACAGTTGTATTGTTATACAATAGCTGCAAATAATAATAAAATAATAAAAAAAAACAAATATAAAACACATATAAATAAATAAATAAATAATAATTATAAACAAATATAAATAAATAAATATAATAAATTAATTAATTAATTAATTATTATTAATAATTAATATTAATAGCTGTGAATAGGCGTTACACACTACCCTTACTAATAATCAGTGTTATACCCACAGCTTATGACAAAAACCACTGGCAACATTAGAAGGTGCGTTCTGAAATTGGTACTGCGTAATATCAGTGACATTTTTTCATTTGGGAAAATATTCATAACTTTATACTTATAAGTTTAAAAAACGTAAATTTAAATAAATACGTCCATTTTATTTCCAAAACTACTGATTTTGCGTTATTTTGCTAATTATAAAATAAATTATTATCAATTCACTAATGAAGCATGCATTCGGTTAAGAACGTAACCGTAAAAGCTGTAAATATCTCAAAGCCAATAATTAAGTACGATTGAAATGATAAAATTATGAAGATATTTTTTTTCTACAATATTAAATGGCTGAAACGAATGAATTTAACTAATTCAACAATTTTGCTTGCATATACTTTGCTGAACCTATATTTAAACCGAAACTTATTTTGCTTGCTAACTTATAGGATCATAATGATTTTTGTAACATGTTCTTTTTCTTGGTGCTTATTCATAGCCAATTTCATAAAAAAAAACAAAAGATTTTAAATAATCCATGGTTTTCAAACTCAATACCACAAAAGTAACTAGTTATTTTAGGTTATACGTTCGCAACACAAGGTCCAAGGGCTGAATAAGGGTTGTATAAGTTCTCATTGTTTAGAGACATCTGTTACGCCATGTATACAACTGAAACGTCAAATATCGTTTATTGGTAACGTTGATGCTCTATCCCTGATACACGTCGTGCGTAAAAGTTTATTAGTAAGGCTGCTAGAATATACAGGGTTATTGGTTATATGTCGGTAATCCGTTAAGGGGATGTAGAAAAGGTCATTTACAAGCAAATGACCCCTTTTGACCTCTATACAAATGTCAAAAATTTTCAAGCCATTTGACATTTTATGTTTTTATTTCATACATTTTAAAAAAAATGACACATTACTCGAAAATGGTTGACATTGGCATAGGGGTCATCATATAACATATAACCAATAACCCTGTATATTATTATGTTCTGAGGTATAATTGCAATACATCCCTTCGCCCTTCCTCGCGATCGGAATTTAGTACCGAATGTGCGCCTAGATGGCGTTGGAGTCGAATTAGATCGCGCTATCGTTTGCTGCACGGCGTTTGGTTGGGTCGGCCGGAGCAAGATGTTCAAGTTAACTTTGCGCAGAGGCAATATCGTAACCAATGAGGTTAATCCGAGGTGCGATTATTGCTAGTTGAAAACTTTACCAATACCCCGCCGTGTGGACGTGAAATACCGTCCGCGATGGCAATTTTTGAATGGCCGTAGTTGGCCTGAGATTTCCTATCTGATAGTAGATTCTAGTCTTCGGTGAATTTAGTGATGAGATTAAAACATCACCCGAACTGAGGACAGTTTGTTGAAATGGTCGTAGTTGAAAGTTTTTTCAACAGTAATCGGTTGCATACAAAGTAGTGATGGGTAACTCATCATTTTTATATGAGGTTGAGGGAGTGCCTCATTTTACCTCGCGAGGTCCTCAAGAGGTACCCCTCATTTGAGGCGAGGAGTCGTACGTCGATGTATGTACAATTATGAAAGTCGGTTCATTCACTCACTAAGCTCACTCAATACTCACTCGCGAGTACTCGCGTCAATAATGTCAATGTCAATTTTTAAGTGAGGACGCGTGAACGAGTGAGTTGGTTCAACGTTGAAATTCGAGTAACTCTTTCAATTTGCGATCACGAGTACCTCAAACGAGGCACCTCATGAGTGAGGGACACATCTCTAATACAAAGTTATTTAATTCCCTTATGATCTGAAAAAAGTAGCACTGTATAACTTAGATATAACTTTATTTAATAGTTAGAAGTTTTATGGAATTCGCGTGAAAACAGAAAATACCATATTTACTTAGATCTAGAATTGAAAAAATAGAGTATGGTGTGTCTACTAAGCAAACCTCGCTATCATAGATACCTACATGTGGTGTTTGTAACTTTCACCGTATAAAAAGTAATAACTTTCCAGGTCCTCTCTACAAAGAAGTGTCAGAAGGCGGTTCAAACTTCAGCGTAGGAGAGCGCCAGCTAGTTTGCCTCGCGAGAGCCATCGTCCACAACGACCGGATCCTAGTGCTGGATGAGGCCACTGCCAATGTGGACGCTCAGACCGACCAGCTGATACAGACGGCCATCAGACTACACTTCAATAGCTGTACCGTGCTCACAATAGCGCATAGGCTGAATACTATCATTGATTCTGATAAAGTTAGTTTTTTAGTAAAAAAGGGAAGCCTTCACACTGAACTACTGCGTCTATTTGAGAAAAGCCAAACCAAAAGAAATTAAGGCCCAGAAGGAAATATAGTAATAAACTGGACTCCTATCTTAAGAATGACACCAGCACGCGTAGCGTGACAACCATAGAAACGGGTTTTGTCGACAGAAGAATATACAAAATGAGAGATTGTGATTGTTTATCTGTTATTTTGTCTATTCTTCCGTCGACAAAACCCGATTCTATTGTGGTCATGCTAAGCGTGCAGATGGCAGAGGACGGAGACAAGTGGAAAGAGGACAGGGAGATATTCGCCCTGCACTTAAACGCTTAATCTATTACAATTATTCTGACATAAGGCATTATTAACCCGTCCGGAACTCGTAATATCGTCCACATATCGTAATATCGCCCATAAATATAAGCGACTTCAATAAGCTTTTAGGAAACAACTAAGTGAAGTAATTTTTTTTGACGTGACAACGTCTTTTAAATTGGTTTGCCGGGTGACACTTCAAGAAACTGCGTTACGCTCCGCTCACGTTATGCGCTCACAATGAGAGCGAGTGAGAGGCACGCGTCCCTTCCACTCGGGCATGGTTAGCCCGCCTAAGAGCGAGAGAGACAGACATAAAAAGTGAAAGGCACGCGTCCCTTCATTTGTTCCTACTATACGAATGAATATTCACATTAAAATTATTTTACCACTCAAAGTCGTTGTCACGTAAAACTTTCGCCCGTATACCGACTTTACAGGCAACCAATTTTTTTTGTTTGTTCTTAGATATTAGTTCTAGACGCCGGACGTCTGATGGAGTTCGATCACCCGCATTTATTGCTGCAGAACAAGAAGGGATATTTCCGCAAGATGGTTTCCGAGACCGGACCTACTATGACATCGATGTTGCACAAACAGGCAGCACAGGTGATCTATCAGTTTCCATAGACAATTACGGGTAGATTTCCCAGTTTATACCCAGATTTAATATATTTGAACTAAACAGCCCGAAATACTTGAATGATGTAGTGGTGTTGTGTAAAGAACTGTGTAGTCTTAAAGGCGGCTTGGACACCTTTTTCATGGCTTTCGAAACAGCACTAAGTTCTCTAATTTAGAATCATACAAGTTTCGAGTCAATATACCGTACGCCCTTTAAAAGATATGTGCGATTGTGCGTGCCTTTGATTACCAATCACTTTGTACCTATTTAAATTATCTACATTTCTTTCAGAGTTACAAGAACATGCAGTCCGGGAATTAAATGAAACAGTCTCAAAATGTTTGATTTTATATCGCATATATTTTTATACGTAACTTATTTAACTTTATCTTATACATAGTATGCGTTTTAAATAATATGCCTTTATAAAGATACAAATAGAAAATCCTACGCGTCCCAAGTCATCGTCTTTTACGTTGCCCAGTAGTAAAAATCATGAAAATCAATCATTGATTGAGTTACTAATTGCACTAGGAAAGTATAAAACATAGAATTAACATATAATATAATACATTGTTCAACAAGGCATCGCATAACAATACTTTTAAAGCTTTTGGTTTGAAACCAAATACATCTACATACATAATACTACAAGTATATAATATCCATATGTTCTACATACAAATTACAATATGTATACGTTACACAGTCTCCATGTTACAGTTCAGACTCGCCAGCTGCAGCTCCATCCTTTTCTTGAAATCGTGGACTATCGTGTCCATTCGTCTGCGAAACAAGGATAGGTATACATACAGAAGCTGCTTCTTAACCACGTCATGTTTCACTACTATAGGGCAATCGAAGTAATTAATTAATTTATTTAGGATCTCCAAAATATATATACAATACATGACACATAAATAACAAGCAACATCAAAAATTGAGTAGGTGTACTATGTCACTTATAGGAGACCACAACATGGTCACACACAATTGCGGTTCTTCAAAATACCAGTTGACGACTCGACAATTCCTAAAAGAAACATAATCGTAGACTATGGCGCCCAAAATCTGGGGAAAGCCACCGAAAGAAGACCCCATGATTAATCGCCAAAAAACCCTCAAGTCCAGAACCCTTGCACGGCAGACTATAGTAGCAACCAAATTGCATGGCAACTGCTGGGGTTATGGCAGTGTGTGTAACTTACGCCATATGAATTTAATTTAGAACTTACCTTTTTTCTTCTTCACTTTCTATTTGGGGGATGCCAGCTAACGCTTCCATCAAATAGTTTCTGAAAATTGATGATAAAACATTTAAATGTAAATCTTCCATGTTTGTAAAATGTACACTGCAGACATTTGGACACTACAGCTTTTTCCAAGTGTGCCCCACAGTATGTGTACTACAGGCCTAACCTATTGACTGAGCCGTTGCCTGAGGTAGCTGCGCTGTGAAGCAGGGGTGTGGTGTGTGTGCGCTCGCTGAAGGGCATCAAAACTCCCCCCGCATCTCGCAGTTATTTTAGACACCGTCTCATATAAACGGTAGGCCTGTACTTCCACTCACTCGGCCTTCCTCGTGAGATGCTCGGCACACGCCACCTGCAGCAGCGTGTACTCGAGGCGCGCCTGGAACACGGCGGCCGGGCTGGCGGGCGGCGGAGCGCAGGCGCACAGGCGCGCGAGCTCCTCGCACACAGTCTCGCAGATGTCGCGCACGTAGCGGGAAGATGCCGCGCCGCACACGCTGTCCACCTGGAAAAAAATAAGAATACATTATTGATTCAAATCACAACATTTCCTAATGTTATGCGAACTGAGCTATTAAACCAGCCTGGCTATGTCAGATTAAGTATCTGTAGGGCCCTGAGCCTATGGGGCCCGCCTTCTTATGTAAGGGGCTGATCAGCCGGGGGTGAAGATGAAAGCGCGAGCGGCTCCCGGCCACCGGTCAGAGGTAGTTGGAAGAACACGGAGGACGTCAACGATAATTTAAATGCGAAAAAAAAGTAATGACGCCCTCATGTAGTGTGTGTATGAACTCCGATGACGAGAAATTGCACCGAACAATATCGCGATCGTTACTTCAAGCCTCGTAGTGTTATCCATTAACTACTCAAATCATAGCTCTAGGAATTTTCAGGCCAATTACGGCCATTAAAAAATTGTTTTTTTTTTAAAAAAAAACGGCAGTGAATCGCGTTATATGACGTATACCAAAAAATCATAAATACATATTTACATCACCGTGTGCAAGGATATAACGGTTATTCTCTTTGTTCCGGAGATCTATGCATTAGCACCAAACATTATTTTTGCAAAAAAAAAAATGAGTTGCTTTTTGCCTACCTGATTGTATCCTATGATATATTGATGCATAATATTGGCTATTAGAAGCCATTTTAAGCAAAAAACCGACACTTTAAAATTTAAGCTCCTATGTCTTCGACAGCCTTTTTTCGATCCACAGTGCGGCGGGGTATTGGTAAAGTTTTCAACTAAGCAATTATCGCAACTCGGATTAACTTCATTGGTTACGTTATAAACCTACAAAATTTTGTTTGTACGTACTTCGGAAACTTAGCGACAAGACAACAATAAATAATTCATGTAAAACTACTAAACAGTCACTCTAGTTTCTACTACAACTTGAACAGCACCCTAATTGCGTAACAACGATCAATGACAATCTGTTTCATTTTGACAATTCAACAACATTAATTGCGTTATTGAGCAGACAAATTTTTCGAACCTACGAAACAATGGAATAGCAATATCCTTCAAAATGATTCAGATTATGATTAAGAGTGCAGGATATTCTCAGGCCAACTACGGCCATTCAAAAATTGCCATCGCGGACGGTATTTCACGTCCACACGGCGGGGTATTGGTAAAGTTTTCAACTAGCAATAATCGCACCTCGGATTAACCTCATTGGTTACGATATTGCCTCTGCGCAAAGTTAACTTGAACATCTTGCTCCGAGCCACCCAACCAAACGCCGTGCAGAAAACGATAGCGCGATCTAACTCGATCCCAACGCCATCTAGACGCACATTCGGTACTAAATCAATTGGTAGGAAATTCAAAAGGTAGTAGAGTAGTAAAGTGTTAAATATATACTTGATCACAATGAATTTAGTATTATTTTAATGTTTTCAATACAAATTTTACAAATATAAGTAAGAAAATGTGAAACTTTATGTATACGTCATAAGCACCTTTCTTACCTATTTTTCGACTCGATAAATCGAATGAACCCCAAGATTTGCCCTAGCCCCTGAAGCCTCATGCTTCATGGGGCTACAGAGGCCATTGCATATCAAGGAGTAGACCGGGGGGCGCGGTAATGATAGGGAAGACGTGCCCTTAGGATAACGAAGGATTTGCGAGCCGTACCGGATATGCATCCTTGAGTAGGCAATGGAATAGTGGAGAGATTGGTGATATTTATGTATCTAATGTTTATACGACGGCGCCGCTAGGTTGATTCAGGTTCACGTGCAGCATCACCGGTGCGCCTGCTCTTTGCTTCAATGTCTTCGTCTGAGGTTCTAGCTGCTATCCGTTCCGTCCGTATCCGTCAGGTTTCTTGCAAATCTCGCTAGCAGTTTTTTTAACCTTATCTCGGTCTTCAACCGTGTCCGTCCAAAAAATGATTTCCTTATCGAAGTAAATCATGTCCTGTTTTAGGTTGGATTTGGTCTTGTACTGCATGTAACAGGTGTGGTTTGCGGCGCCTGTGAGCATGTGTGAGATAGCACATCCTGTGACTCTTGATGCGTTTGGTTACGGTTTTTAGGTCTAGCATTTCATATATTTTCTTTTGTCTTGGTTTATTCCTGGCGTGGTTAATCAAGTCTCACATGATAACTCTCTCCGTCAGGTTGGTTCAAGTCCACCTTCACCGGTGAATCTTTTGGCAGTGTTAAACTGCTTTCTCGACTCTTTTCTTCTTTGTTCTGATGAGTTGTAAGCAGCAGTGTCCAGGGTGCGATCTGCCCGCTCCTCGTTGTTTATGTCCAGCTTCCTCCGAAGAAATTGTAAATATTATAGTTCTAAATTATGTGCACTGTTAGGCACTAATAATTAATATGACCCCCCGGCCCCGATTTTTGCTGAGGCCTTTGTTTTTGTAAATGAAAAACAAAAAGATCGTAAAAAACCTTCGTTCGGTCGTAGTTCGAGCAGGATCGGGACAAAGGTATGGGTTTTTTTTTCTTTTATGTTTGGTTTTCTTTGCTATCAGAAAAGTATAAAACTAGCGTCCAGAGTCGAGTAGATGTCTCACATTTGCAGTTTTTGTGTGAGGGGTGGAAAATTTCCATAAAACTAAAAGCGTGAAAACTCGATAACTCTCCGTCATACTTGTTTTAAATAACCCCTTTTCAAGGAATGCGCCTATTCACCAATCACCCTGTAGACAGCAGTTAAAAAATAATAATTGTAAATGATTTAAAAAAAACAAAGAATGTCGTATTTTACACAATCTACAGTTAACACTTTCACTAGCAGATTATACAGCGCATTTGTTGAGATATCCCGATATGGCATACCATAATATACACAAATTGTGAGTATCATAAGTTAAAATACCAATTGCCATGCGGCCTAAGGCCCGGCTCGGTTGCACATCTGGCGAGGCGCCAAAAGGGGTGAAAGGGGCTGCAAGCAGATGTGGTCATCGTGTGACCGGAATTCCATTTTCAAATTGTTAGGTATGCGTACCCGGGATAGTAAAATCACCACGCACCACTCACAAAACATATCAAGGGAGCCTCCTTGAACTCAAAAACGATTTTGGAACACTATACACAGCACATAATATTATTATAATTGTCACACACGCATTATATCTTAATGTTATTTATGCAGCCCATAAAACTAATTAATCCAGTAGGGATAAAATAAACTAGTGACTTAAAATGACGGAACTAAGCCGGTCTTGCAGTAAGCAGAAAGTCACTGAAATATATGGAAAGATCTCACCAAATTAGCCTCCGCAATGTATTTCACTTGGCTATTCAGAGTCACCACAACCAAAACAAAAAAAAACCTCATTTAAACAAACTCAATACCTATCATTAAGAATAATCCATGACACTACACGAAATAAACATGACAACAGTGCTCCGAACGCATCGCAGCGCACGTACACGTCGTCGTACGTCGGCAGTCCACGCGCTCATATTTGGTAATTTTTAACAATAAACAAAACAATATAATTACCTCGGCATGTACAGCAATCAGATTGTTGATAATCTCGTAGACATAGGGTCTGGCATCATCCACGACCGCATCAGCGTCAGTCTTATGTCGTCCCATGTCCATGCTCGGCTCTATGGTACCAACTAAAGGATCTCCTTTATGCTCCAAGTATGTCTCAGCAATTGTGCTCTCGAGGGTACTCAGAGCTTCCTTTGTTGCTAGTAGAGCTTGTGTTAGTTTTGGGAAGCCGAAGCTGGAAACATAAGGGATTGAAATCAGTGGTGAAGTTTTTGGTGCAGTACCTCGTGTTCTATTCAAATTCATATGTCAGTGTTTGTTCAGTGAATCTGAACGCGTGGTCTCCGAACAAAAAGTAACATATGACTGCGACGATCGCGTATTTGCGCGACGATCCTTTTAAATAGGACGGGCCGTATAGTTTGTGGTAGACTCGTTAGTTCTCGCGCGCCAATTTAGGTGGGTATGGTGGTGTATGAAGTACAACGATTCTACGTAAATGTTGATAATTTCGGACTTTAATTCATTTGTGTTTTAAGTCATTGACGCGTCATTTTGATTTTCATAGCCCGGCTGACTGGGAACCGTTACGTTGATATAAGTCCCTCAAAATGCGTTTAGGTACACGGTAAACTTCTCCGTATGATTCAAACCTTTTTACCCTGGAATAGTCTGCAGAAGAATGTACATACTTATCTACAGCGGTGGCTATGTTCGGCAGCGTGACGCGTCGCGTGTAGTGCGCGTTGGCGCCGGCGACCAGTAGCCGTGTCTGCCAGCTGCGACCTACAGTACTGCCGCCCTCCTCCAAGCGCTGCTCTAACGCTACTGACAGGTTACTGTTGTTGAACTCCTGGAAACAGTAGAATAAAAATCATGTAATAAGGAGATCAGTTTATGAGGCATCGGTGGCACTCTCTGTCTTCGTATCACATTCCCTATCACCGTCATTCTGTAGAACTTTCTTCATGCCTCATATTCTCAACTTTTATGCGAACATCTCTTAAATCAGGGCAGTCGAAAAACTATAACCTGTTCATGCTACTTCAAGGTGAAACTTTATCTGGTTGTAGATTATTCTCATCCACCAGATAGTCTGCGATGGTACGAGACCTCCTTTATGATGATACTAGCTGCGTCCCGCGGTTTCACCCGCATAAGTCTCGATCCCGTGGGAATATCCGGATAAAAAGTATCCTATGTCCTAATCCAGGTCATGGTCTACCCATGCGCCAAATTTCATTCAAATCTGTTCAGCCGCCTTCGCGTGAAAGCGTAACAAACAAATAAACCAACAAACAAACTCACTATTGCATTTATAATATTAGTTATGATATATCTATTGAAACTGAAGTGCCCAAGACATACTTCGAACAAGACAAACTTGATTGAAGACATCTGCATATTCAAATCAAAGTTTAAAACATTAGAAAAAACCTACTAACTTTCTCATTATTACCTGTTCAGCATCCCCTGTCATTAGGTTAGTTAGTTACCTGGTCGGCATGATTGAGCGCCAGATCCTGCAATACTGCCACATAAGCTAACAGTATTTGCTGCGTATGTTTCTGCAACGTCGCGGCGGGCTCACTGCCCTCGGCCAGAAGTGGGCTCTCGCGACGACCGCTGCTTACCACACACTTGTGAATCGCTGAGAACGCTTCGTTCAAGTAGGTTTCTAGGAGATGTGGCTGGAAATATGTAGGGTTTTGTAAGTGTAAAGTAACTTGTTGATGTGAAACTGTTACAGACATTTAATGTTGTGTGTTATCGGTTCAATAAATGTGGTTTTTGTGTGTGGGGATTTTAAACGACTTAGGCCTATGTTAAGTTGTGTTCCTACTCTAATTAATGTGCTATTGCAACTAGCACAATCAGCAGTTTTTTGCAGGATTAATTCGCAAAGGAAGACATCAAATATCGATGGCATTGGCATAGGGCATATAATATTAGTGCTCATGACTTGGATATCGGCTTTTTAAGGTTCCGCAACCCAAAGGGTGAAAACGGTACTAATCCAACGCCGTCTGACAGTTGACACTTGTCACACACTACTTGACAGTACCGATTATACGTCAAACTTATGTAAAAAAACAATTGGAAAAGTAGATATTGGCCTAATAAGGTGATACAGTATTAGGCTATTTTAAGGAAGCAGTCTAAAATGATCCTGCATTTATCTCCTACAATACTCACAAGGTTAGTAATAGCTCCGTAGTCGGAGAAATCCTCGATCTTCCACGTCTCCTTCTCTCCTAGTCCCTTCACACGCTTGTGAGCGCGTTGTAGGAACACTGCCATGCCATGCACGCGGTAGTCGAATATGACCTTTTCTACTATGCTAAGAGGCTGGAATTAATTAAAATTGGCATAAATTAACACAAAGAAACGCCAACTTGGTAATGGCCTATGGCGGTATGGCCTGTGTATCTTATGTTGCAAAAGTATCTGGTGAAAATGTAAACAAATTAATCAAAAAACGTACCTGTGGATGCCAGTTTGTAGTGCCACTTACAAATTGAGTGTTCTGGTTATATATTTGAATACTTAAACCTGAAATTCTAATTAAAAAATGGCAGTGTATAGAGTGCCGATAGCGGCATAATAATAAACAAAATCACAAGTGACAGTGACAATGACAATGCAATGCTTACGGCACTTTAGCCGGGCCGACGCACCGCTACTATTATGCCGCAAATAGCGGCACTTTATCCCTATCGGATAAAGCTAACGCCACGCTATATACTTTAAAAATTATCATATGAGTTCAACTGTCACTAACGAGACACTATATAATTTTAATTGTTATGGCCTTCTATAAGGCAAATCGACAGTTATGCGAATGTTTTTCATTTGACAACCGTGGTTAATTTTAAAACTGCAATTTTTTACAATTAAAATTTAATAAAATTATCAAACCAAAATTTATGGAAAAAGTGGTAAGATATACCTAAAGTTACAACCTTCGAAATACAGATGAATGTTTTACTAATTCCCTTTAGTAAGTAATTACGTAAGAATGTAACCTGAACAGGGTTTGTTTACAGTTTCCTCAAATACTTTTGGAACAGACTATAGAGTACAGTCACGAGCATAAATATATTACTATGAACAGATAGGCCCATGATATCTAATTTCATGATTCATTCATTAATATCTGTTCACTCAAACGAAATACAAAGTTATTTCATACACATACCTGTGACGGCAGATCAAGCTTCAGTAGTGACTCATAAGCTTCTCTCAGATGCCTCAGGTTGGCGACGAGACGTACGCGCAGAGCGTCAGTGGGCACCAACTTACCGCCGCCCGGAGACAGTAGGCATGACCGCATATGGTCCGAGAATAACTCTACTGCAGCTATTATCATCTCCTGGAATAAGAAAATAGAACAAAACATAAGAAAAAGATAAATAAGATCAATATACCTTGCCTTTCTCTACCGTACATTGGCAGTCTCTACAGTACTTTGCCGTCTGTCTCTACAGCACCTCGCCTTTATCTACAGTACCTCACCTGTCTCTACGGCACCTCGCTTTTATCTACAGTATGTCACCTGTCTCTACAGCACCTCGCCTTTATCTACAGTACCTCACCAGTCTCTACAACACCTCATCTGTCTCTTCAGCTGTTCGCCTTTATCTACAGTACCTCACCTGTCTCTCCAGCACCTCGCCTTTATCTACAGTACCTCACATGTCTCTACAGCACCTCGCCTTTATCTACAGTACCTCACATGTCTCTACAGTACCTCGCCTGTATCTACAGTAGCTCACCTGTCTCTACAGTACCTTGCGTCTATAGTACTTCACCTATCTCTGCAGTACATCGCCTGTCTCTACACTACCTTGTTTGTCTCTATAGTACTGTAGAGGTTTTAATCGGGATGGCTTTCTCGTCCGACTTCCAAGAATATTCTAGAAGTTAAGTTGGTTCACTGCTAATAATTTAGTATTAAATGGGAAAAAAACTAAGTGCATAAAATTTTCTTTACCAAATGTCAAGAGTAGTGATTGTGAGATAGTATTGAATCAAGAGAAACTAGAATTCGTCGGTAAAACTGTTTTCCTAGGGATCACGCTCGACTCAAGGTTACAATGGGGTGTTCATTTAATATCTCTTGCAGGACGGCTAAGTTCAGCAGCATATGCTGTCAGAAAAATCCGTCAATTTACTGATGTAGATACCGCGAGGCTGGTCTATTTTAGTTACTTTCATAGTATCATGTCTTACGGTATTTTGCTGTGGGGACGGGCTGCAGACATCGAGTCTATTTTTATTCTGCAGAAAAGAGCGATCAGAGCCATATATTATCTCCGCAGGCGTGATTCTCTAAGAGAACTGTTTAAGGATATTAACATCATGATGGTACCTTGTCAATATATCTATGAAAACTTCATGCACGTAAGAAAAAATTTACATTTTTTTAGTGAAAGAGGTGATAGACATAATTATAGTACAAGAAATAGGGACCTATTGTTTCAAC
Source organism: Agrochola lota (assembly GCA_947364205.1). Lineage (NCBI taxonomy): Eukaryota > Metazoa > Arthropoda > Insecta > Lepidoptera > Noctuidae > Agrochola > Agrochola lota. Next base: position 15,541,098 of record OX376221.1, on the reverse strand, counting down.
CAGGTTTCAGACTGGCTAAAGTGGATTCATCTTTCATGGGATACTGTTTAAAATGTTACAACAAAATTCCTCCCCACATACTAAATGAGACGAAATTCAAATCTTGTATAAAACGCACACTATGCTGCCAAGCATATTATAAGTTGGGAGATTACATCGCTGATAAAAATGCTTGGCTCTATACTGGCCCTGCTCCACAACCACAACTATTTGATTAACATTTGAAAATACAGTTGGAGCTGCCGAAGAGTTTAAGACCATCTTTGCATTGTATAAAAGCAATTTTCTTTGTATTATATAATTTCAGAGCACAGGTGTGAGTACTATGTACTAAAGAACTAACATTTGCCAGGTAATACGTCTTTTATTGACTTGAATGTGCCCTGGCGGCTGTGAGTATGTCATGCTCACTCAGATGTCTTGATCATAGATATAAGAAAGAAGGAGATATGCCCGGTAGTTGAAAATGTATCGAAACCCAATGTCTTCATTTTATCCCTACTACCGAGCCGACCGAGCCTACAACTACACATGCGATCAGTAAACCCAATAAACACGAGGTCCCGCTCACACTTGCAATTTACAAATCAGAACGTACTACACAATCAATTATAAACGTTATCCCATCAAACACAGCGTGCATTTACCATGCACCGTACAACTCACTCACATGAAAACATCGATCGCTATCATTGTGCTGTGCAAAAGCCATTTATTTTTATTTTGCCATTTTTTTTTAGTGATTGACTAAATCGAAAAGTTATCGATTCTCCCATTTATTATTATATTAATTTTTTCAGGAACTTCAAAAATTTTAATTTCAACATGAATGATGTAACCAATATTTTGTAACAATTTATTTAAAAGAGTGTCCGTGGAGTTTCTTGTCCGTTCTTCTCCATAGGTACCTACTACGCTTTGGAATGGGCAACTAGCTTCATATTCCTGACTGACCGATTCGTTGACAATTCAAAAGTGGTTTAATTGAAATAAATGGTTTGAGTTTGAGTTAATTGCATACAGGTATAAGAGGTAAACGCTATTTTAAATTTAGAAGAACAGAAAAGGGTAAACAGCGCCCGTCTTGGCATTAAATAGCAAATTGTTTGCCTAGAGAGCAAACAACAATTTTAAAGGCTGGAGTGTTTCTTTGAATCCAGAGCGCAGCGAGGGATTGAAATCCGCCATCCTTTATTTGCATTTTGACCTCACTATCGACTTTAGCACCTTCGAAAACTATGAAAACGATACCTATGATGAAAATGTTCGCAGCTAGCTGCCATCTTCGATTTACATTTTGAATTCACTATCGGCTTTTAGCGTGCAGCTGCGCCGCCAGCGCGACAGTACCTACATACCTTGAGCTCCAGCTGCCGCTGCGTGCTCTGTGGCTCCCCGGCCAGCTCGCCCGCGAAGTAGCGGCGCGCGAGCGGCCACAGCGCGTGCAGCTGCGCCGCCAGCGCGACAGTACCTACGTACCTTGAGCTCCAGCTGCCGCTGCGTGCTCTGTGGCTCCCCGGCCAGCTCGCCCGCGAAGTAGCGGCGCGCGAGCGGCCACAGCGCGTGCAGCTGCGCCGCCAGCGCGACAGTACCTACGTACCTTGAGCTCCAGCTGCCGCTGCGTGCTCTGCGGCTCCCCGGCCAGCTCGCCCGCGAAGTAGCGGCGCGCGAGCGGCCACAGCGCGTGCAGCTGCGCCGCCAGCGCGACAGTACCTACGTACCTTGAGCTCCAGCTGCCGCTGCGTGCTCTGCGGCTCCCCGGCCAGCTCGCCCGCGAAGTAGCGGCGCGCGAGCGGCCACAGCGCGTGCAGCTGCGCCGCCAGCGCGACAGTACCTACGTACCTTGAGCTCCAGCTGCCGCTGCGTGCTCTGCGGCTCCCCGGCCAGCTCGCCCGCGAAGTAGCGGCGCGCGAGCGGCCACAGCGCGTGCAGCTGCGCCGCCAGCGCGACAGTACCTACGTACCTTGAGCTCCAGCTGCCGCTGCGTGCTCTGCGGCTCCCCGGCCAGCTCGCCCGCGAAGTAGCGGCGCGCGAGCGGCCACAGCGCGTGCAGCTGCGCCGCCAGCGCGACAGTACCTACGTACCTTGAGCTCCAGCTGCCGCTGCGTGCTCTGCGGCTCCCCGGCCAGCTCGCCCGCGAAGTAGCGGCGCGCGAGCGGCCACAGCGCGTGCAGCTGCGCCGCCAGCGCGACAGTACCTACGTACCTTGAGCTCCAGCTGCCGCTGCGTGCTCTGCGGCTCCCCGGCCAGCTCGCCCGCGAAGTAGCGGCGCGCGAGCGGCCACAGCGCGTGCAGCTGCGCCGCCAGCGCGACAGTACCTACGTACCTTGAGCTCCAGCTGCCGCTGCGTGCTCTGCGGCTCCCCGGCCAGCTCGCCCGCGAAGTAGCGGCGCGCGAGCGGCCACAGCGCGTGCAGCTGCGCCGCCAGCGCGACAGTACCTACGTACCTTGAGCTCCAGCTGCCGCTGCGTGCTCTGCGGCTCCCCGGCCAGCTCGCCCGCGAAGTAGCGGCGCGCGAGCGGCCACAGCGCGTGCAGCTGCGCCGCCAGCGCGACAGTACCTACGTACCTTGAGCTCCAGCTGCCGCTGCGTGCTCTGCGGCTCCCCGGCCAGCTCGCCCGCGAAGTAGCGGCGCGCGAGCGGCCACAGCGCGTGCAGCTGCGCCGCCAGCGCGACAGTACCTACGTACCTTGAGCTCCAGCTGCCGCTGCGTGCTCTGCGGCTCCCCGGCCAGCTCGCCCGCGAAGTAGCGGCGCGCGAGCGGCCACAGCGCGTGCAGCTGCGCCGCCAGCGCGACAGTACCTACGTACCTTGAGCTCCAGCTGCCGCTGCGTGCTCTGCGGCTCCCCGGCCAGCTCGCCCGCGAAGTAGCGGCGCGCGAGCGGCCACAGCGCGTGCAGCTGCGCCGCCAGCGCGACAGTACCTACGTACCTTGAGCTCCAGCTGCCGCTGCGTGCTCTGCGGCTCCCCGGCCAGCTCGCCCGCGAAGTAGCGGCGCGCGAGCGGCCACAGCGCGTGCAGCTGCGCCGCCAGCGCGACAGTACCTACGTACCTTGAGCTCCAGCTGCCGCTGCGTGCTCTGCGGCTCCCCGGCCAGCTCGCCCGCGAAGTAGCGGCGCGCGAGCGGCCACAGCGCGTGCAGCTGCGCCGCCAGCGCGACAGTACCTACGTACCTTGAGCTCCAGCTGCCGCTGCGTGCTCTGCGGCTCCCCGGCCAGCTCGCCCGCGAAGTAGCGGCGCGCGAGCGGCCACAGCGCGTGCAGCTGCGCCGCCAGCGCGACAGTACCTACGTACCTTGAGCTCCAGCTGCCGCTGCGTGCTCTGCGGCTCCCCGGCCAGCTCGCCCGCGAAGTAGCGGCGCGCGAGCGGCCACAGCGCGTGCAGCTGCGCCGCCAGCGCGACAGTACCTACGTACCTTGAGCTCCAGCTGCCGCTGCGTGCTCTGCGGCTCCCCGGCCAGCTCGCCCGCGAAGTAGCGGCGCGCGAGCGGCCACAGCGCGTGCAGCTGCGCCGCCAGCGCGACAGTACCTACGTACCTTGAGCTCCAGCTGCCGCTGCGTGCTCTGCGGCTCCCCGGCCAGCTCGCCCGCGAAGTAGCGGCGCGCGAGCGGCCACAGCGCGTGCAGCTGCGCCGCCAGCGCGACAGTACCTACGTACCTTGAGCTCCAGCTGCCGCTGCGTGCTCTGCGGCTCCCCGGCCAGCTCGCCCGCGAAGTAGCGGCGCGCGAGCGGCCACAGCGCGTGCAGCTGCGCCGCCAGCGCGACAGTACCTACGTACCTTGAGCTCCAGCTGCCGCTGCGTGCTCTGCGGCTCCCCGGCCAGCTCGCCCGCGAAGTAGCGGCGCGCGAGCGGCCACAGCGCGTGCAGCTGCGCCGCCAGCGCGACAGTACCTACGTACCTTGAGCTCCAGCTGCCGCTGCGTGCTCTGCGGCTCCCCGGCCAGCTCGCCCGCGAAGTAGCGGCGCGCGAGCGGCCACAGCGCGTGCAGCTGCGCCGCCAGCGCGACAGTACCTACGTACCTTGAGCTCCAGCTGCCGCTGCGTGCTCTGCGGCTCCCCGGCCAGCTCGCCCGCGAAGTAGCGGCGCGCGAGCGGCCACAGCGCGTGCAGCTGCGCCGCCAGCGCGACAGTACCTACGTACCTTGAGCTCCAGCTGCCGCTGCGTGCTCTGCGGCTCCCCGGCCAGCTCGCCCGCGAAGTAGCGGCGCGCGAGCGGCCACAGCGCGTGCAGCTGCGCCGCCAGCGCGACAGTACCTACGTACCTTGAGCTCCAGCTGCCGCTGCGTGCTCTGCGGCTCCCCGGCCAGCTCGCCCGCGAAGTAGCGGCGCGCGAGCGGCCACAGCGCGTGCAGCTGCGCCGCCAGCGCGACAGTACCTACGTACCTTGAGCTCCAGCTGCCGCTGCGTGCTCTGCGGCTCCCCGGCCAGCTCGCCCGCGAAGTAGCGGCGCGCGAGCGGCCACAGCGCGTGCAGCTGCGCCGCCAGCGCGACAGTACCTACGTACCTTGAGCTCCAGCTGCCGCTGCGTGCTCTGCGGCTCCCCGGCCAGCTCGCCCGCGAAGTAGCGGCGCGCGAGCGGCCACAGCGCGTGCAGCTGCGCCGCCAGCGCGACAGTACCTACGTACCTTGAGCTCCAGCTGCCGCTGCGTGCTCTGCGGCTCCCCGGCCAGCTCGCCCGCGAAGTAGCGGCGCGCGAGCGGCCACAGCGCGTGCAGCTGCGCCGCCAGCGCGCCCGCCGCCGCCGCGCACCACGCGCCGCGGACTGAGCTCCATCCGCCCTCGCATTCGCTCTCCTTTATCTTACGCTTGCCTAAAGAAAAATACACAACATACAGCCTAAGATTTTTATCAAAAAAAATTGCTAATGCAGCCACTTCGACAACATCCTTTATGAATTTTAGGGTTCCGTACATCTGAATAAAAAAACGGAACCCTTATAGGATTACTTGTGTGTCTGTCTGTCTCCCTCTTTCACAGGCAATTTGCTGCGAATCAACTGAACCGATTCAGTTGAAATTTGGTACATATAATATGAATTACTGTGATCCAAACATGGACGTAGATAAATGAATTTTGAATATGAGTCTCTTTTGGGAGACAAAAAAGAAAGTTTTGCAGACTGTACCGTGTGACATATCTAATGAAAGGGCTTACTATGAGGGTCTCAAACATAATATTTTTGTAATTTTAAAATAAACGGTTTTATAGTTATTTAAGATAATATATGAAAATTGTCCATTCCCCCCTTATCTCCGATACTTCTGAGACATTTTGTTTAAGTACGAAAAATAGTTCTATATTTAGAGATTACAAAATAGTTCTATATAAGTCTAATAGAAGTATAATAGAAGTCTATGGTTTTAAAATAACATGGCAAATCTCTTAATATTGTGCGTACCAACTTACATTTGCAGTTGGAATGTATGGGAGAACACGTTTTTCAACTGCAATGTTAAGTTTGTTCTTGGGATAAATTCATCCCAACTACGGAACCCTTCATTGTGCGTGGTCCGACACGCAGTTGGCAAGTTTTTTTTTTTTAACTTTTTTACAATAAGGGTTCACTCTGCAGACTAGCGTTTTCGTTACGAATATTACCTTATGTATCAGCTGTTTCAGAGAAACTATTAGAGATACAGGCATTTGATTTAGCTTAAAACTATAACTAATTGCTACAACTATGGCTTTTATTCTAAACGGTCACACGCTCAGCACTCACGGCGTTACAACCAACCAGCCAATTTCACGATACTCTTCTCAATACAATAATGACGTCCCATGCACCTAAACCAAAACATTATGATTACCTTTCTCATTAGACTCAAGTTCCTCCTTCTGCTTGAAGTGATCTTTGACCTTGTTCATGAGACTCATGAGATACTCCTTACGACTGGTAATGGCGACCCACGCCGCGTCGCCCTCCCAATTTAGACTTATTAGTAATCTGGAAAACATTACAAGAAGTGTAAAGTACTGGCCACAAAAATTACTGGTCCATAAAGTATTTTAAAATTCGCACTATAAAGGGGAAAAAAAACAAAAACATGACTAAATATACATAGAGAAAAACTGGGTAAATAAATGGTTGCCTTGGTCAGGAGCTTCATTAAAAGCTGCATGGTACAAAGAAAATTAATCACTTACCTGATATACTTGGTCTGTTCTTGTACATTAATGGGCATAGTTTTCATTCTTGTGTACAACTTTTCTTTCAAATCCTCTATTTTCTTGTCGATCTCAGTTAGAATTTTTTGGAATAACTGTAAAGAACATCAATTTTATTTTAGAAAATCTACTCATTTATACAATCCTCAAGTAAACATTATGCCATAAAATATATGGCAATAAACACAAATAAAATGGTTTCTATAGAGAAACAACAGCTGATAGAGATGTATGAAAGAATATTTGCGGAGCTAACCCGAAATAAATAAACAAGGTCAATAGGATGACAATTGCGAAATAAAACCAGTAACAAAACTAACCTTAACATCAGTATTTCCGAACAGATTCTTCACCCTAGTGTAGTCATTGACGACTAGATCATACTCTTTCTTCCGAATGTTCCTGTCAATGGACGCAGGCAGTTGGAACAGAAACTTGTGACGCGTCAACAATGAGAGTGCTTCGCGGGTCTTGTCAGCGTTGTCTTTGCGAGATAGTATCTCCGAGAATAGCGAGTCTGCTAGAGTTATCGATTCTGGAATTACAAAAAGGAAATTGATTTATATTATTTGAGAAACATCTTATATTATTTGTTATTATTAGTTATTTTAATTAAAGGGAATACTGTAAAAGCAAGCAAATACTAGTAGTAAGCAGATGTTGCCATTCATTAAATCTGATTTAATTTGCATATTTATTTAGAGTACTGCCACATCACATACATTTAACATGTTCAAAGAATAATTGTTCTATAAAGACCATTTTGTCTGATATTTTGTTCACAAAATAAATATACCCTCTATAGAAGCCTGTAGACTAGGCAATGGTTCCTTGCCATTCTTCCTCTCATCCTCTTCATACATGTTCTTGAGCAGAACAAGCCGGTCCAGTTGGTCCATCACGGCTCCTGTGTTAGCCTTCAAGAAACTCAGCTGTCCTTCCTTTTGACTTTCCACCTGGAAATATCAGCTGCTTCTTAACATAATGTCACATTATATGGAATAACATGACAATAGGTGGTCCAGCTATTTGTTTTATGTCTGATGATTTGATAATTGGAATTTTCGCAGGGGTATTGCGAAAACACGGATAATTAGACAATCATGGAAACATTTCTGCTAGCAACTTGGAAGTAACGCTCGCAGGCCGCTGCCCGGGCACCGCTCGCTTCGCTCGGTCGGGTCGCGCATGGTTGGTCACAGTTCTAACCTCGCCTATTTCACCCAGTTCAATCTGCTTGTGACTAGATGATCAGACTATGGTGAAAACATTTCTGCGCTATTATGGTGATTGATGGTAGCAGATGGCATTCTGTAGTTTCTGCTTACCCCCATGGGACGAAGACATGAGTTTATGTAAGTATGCATAAAAAGGACGAAAATATTGTCAGGCTTTTAGATATCGCAACAACGTTTCGCTTTTTTTTATTTGTTTTTTTATGTTTTATGCATGAAACATAAAATACAGAAAAAAACCGGCCAAGTGCGTGTCGGACCACGCACAATGAAGGGTTCCGTAGTTGGGATGAATTTATCCCAAGAACAAACTTAACATTGCAGTTGAAAAACGTGTTCTCCCATACGGAATGTATGGGAGATCATGTATTTTCAAACCGCAAATTTAAGTTGGTTGATTATTTCTCGTTAACCTGAACAGCCTATTTAGCTCTGATAGTTTTCCTTTTAATTTCGTTATATATACTACTGCTGTGAATTTATTCACAACTCCAAGTACAACTATTTAGCTAGAAGGGGGACACACACACCTGACTCTAATAAAAATATTTCAGTTAAAAGCTTAATATTTCGCAAACGGATCCCTGAATCCAAAAGTGTTTCTGACAAACTCTCAATATTTTTGAAAGACCTTTCTAACGATACCCCACAACATGGGGTAGATGAGGAAAAAAAAACATCCCCACTTTACGTGTAACATATTATTTATTGATTATTTTTTTTATTTTTTTTTACCACTTTGTCGGTATGATTAATATGTATATATATGCCAAATTACAGCTTTCTAGTACTAACCGTCTCTGAGCTAAGCCGCGGACGGACAGACGGACGGACGTACAGACAGACAGACAGACAGACAGACAGACGGACATGGCGAAACTATAAGGGTTCCTTGTTTACTACGGAACCCTAAAAACATATTCTTTTTTTCTTTGATAAAGATCTAGAGTCTAGGAAGGAGTGATGAATACATACCTTTCTTTGAAGAAATACCATTCCAGCTTTGAGGTCCTCATAGGAAGTGTTGCTGTGATGTTCCAGCAGGTACCAGCCAGGCTGGAAGTTATCATCGGACAGCTTGCCAGAACTGGAACATAATTATTTAACATAATTATTATTGACAGCTTTTATGAAGTTTACGTTTGTTTACTCTATTCACTCAATGCTTTCAGAAAGGTGTGAAGTTTAATATAATATTTAGATTATACCTTGTGAACTACTAAATATACAATCTGTTTCAAAATGGGTGTTAAATTAGTTAATGGCCCATTTGTCAGAATTAAGCATTTCATATCAAGGATTTGCATAACTGTGACAAATATTTTAAATTCAACTTACCCATCTGGGAACATTTCATGCAGTTCTTCCTCTGGGAACTTTAAGTCATCTCCCTCAGTAGACAGCCCCAGTGGGTCAGGAGGTGTGTATGCAGTAGGTGACATGGGTCGTCTGCCCCATGGCAGTGAGGGTGGAGCTGCCTCCTCCACCCATACTGCACTCTCTTTTACAGGGCCTATTGATTCATGGTATCCTAGAAAAATAATATTGAGTAACAATATTAAATTACTTAAAATCCAGGTTTTGGTGTACATGTCCATTCATTTTAATGTCTAGACTATTAACACCGTTTCATAACATGTTATAAGCATGAATATCATGAAAACATGTAACTGTGGCTTATGGCCAACTGCTTCTAGCAGAGATGAGGCCTGTGTCCCAGCAGTAGGAATATTATAGACTGATAATATTGTGGTAAAATTAGTAACTGCAACCGAGGCAAATGCACTTACAATGGAATGTTTGTTTACCTCTAAATTGTACAGTGGATGTTCCTTCCCCACCAGACCGAGTAGTGACTATGATGTCTCCTCGACCCTTGCACGGTCCCGAGCGCGCCACTATTTTGTTTTTGCTCTTCCATTCACAAGACAGTAAGCAGTCACAGCCGCATATCTTCAACCCTAGAAGTATTCAAGTCAAATGTTACGCCCACCTTCTAAACATAGTTTCTGCTAGAAATTAGCCTCCGTAACTGCAATTTTGGGGAATCATTGTAATTGTAGATTACTTACCTATTAAATCTGTAACGCTAGTGCCCAGAAATTCTCCACGTATCGTAACCCTAGTTCCTGGAGGACCTTCTTTTGGAGATATTCCTGTTACTACAGGCGGTGGACCCATATTTTATAGCTTTAATGAATTTAAATAAAGCAAAATTTGTATTTTGACAAATTTTGATCACTAAACCTGTTTATGTATTTTAATTTTCTATACAATTTTTTTTTTTGAGAAATCGTAATCACAAAACAAATCATCAGATGTCAAATTGAAATCACAGTGATTTGACACACAGATGATTTGACATTTCACAATCGACAACGAAAAATGGTGGATTGAGCTGCTGATGTAGCTAAGAAAAATCGACTAATTCATAATCCTCAAAAAACCGAATATTTTTAATAAAACCGTATTCAAGTGTGAAGTGATTTTTACAAAGCGTGGGTTTTTGGACGAGAATGAAAATGTCACGATAGTCAAAAATGACATAAATATCATTCCCCATTTACATTCATTCAATCATTCATCATCATGTGGGGGTGATCGAAGTGGGGTATTTGGGGCGTATCTAACAAAAATTAAAACTGTAATTCGAAAACTATTATGTTTTTAAGTGACTACTAATCCAGAATAGACGACACCATGGCTCAATCTAATTTCAGGTACTAAGCTTATCATACTAAATGTAAATATAGTAATGCATATTAAAAACATTGTATTTGTTACATTTACTTTTGCTTTTAGTGCGGTCGATGAATACGGGTTTGAGAGGCACGAGGACTTCGATTATGAGAGCTATGAGGACTTCATGTCAAACTACTTGAAGGTACTGGCAACGAGGGCGCAGAAATGGGCCATGCTACTTGGCGAAGGAAAGTCGGTCAAACGCACCAACACTGTGAAAAGATACGTCCGTAAAGGAGTACCCAGTGAGTGTCTTCTTTGTTTACATTTATATGCCGTGTGAATTTTACCGCACTTTCATTTTAGTGCCTTGTATTTATAGTTTATAAATACCATGCAGTTCCTATTTAGCATAATCTTGAGTAGGGGAATTGATTTTATTTTCTATTGTTACTGTGAAGTCAGTATTGCAGTTATTTAGCAATCAAATGTAATTTTATTTTAGGTAGTTTGTTATAAAAACGCAATCAGAAGTACTACTACTGTATTCTTTTCTGAGATACAGACCGCAGCTCATACTTGTTTGTTCTCTACACTGTTTGAGGAAAACTTGCATTGAAAATAGAATCAGCTGCTATACACCTTCTAACTAATAACTTAAAAAATATAACCTAATGTAATAAAAACAGACATTTCCTCAAACCTTGCGTGTTTCATGAAATCCAAATAAGTACTTACTAAAGTGACTCACTCATGAACTGAACATGAATTAAAATTGTAATATTTTTAGGTGAACACCGGCCATCAGTATGGATGGCAATCTCCCAAGCAGAAATGATGAAAGAACAATGTCCAGACCTATACCAGAAAATACTAGACGGCCCATTTGAAAAGGAGCTGGTTGACCTTGTGAAGACAGACCTGCCTCGCACCTTTCCTGACAACATATACTTCACTAAGGAGGCCAACCATCAGACACACTTGTTCAACATACTCATAGCCTATGCACACAACAACAGGGTTGTTGGGTACTGCCAAGGACTCAATTATATTGCAGGTAAGCTTTTATGGTGGCCCAATGGTAACGGCTGCAACTTATGAGTTGCAGGTCGTGGGTTCAAACCCCTAGCAGGCACTTTACTTTTGTGTAAATTATTTCATCACAACTGCTCTCAAAACAGTGAAGGAAAACATTGTGAGGAAACCAGAATGTCCTAGAACCATAATTTCAAAGACATGTGACATCTGCACTAGGCACGCAGTTATGGCCCGCTCCCTCTCAAAGAGTAGGCCTGCGACCCAGCAGTGGGAATATTATAGGCTGATTATACTGAGTTTTTATGACTAGAATAATTTGTAAACGCCAAAAGAGATAGTTGGAGCATTACCCAATTAAATTTCAAACTCAAACTCTTTCTTGCATTCATGTGTACATTAAGGTGTTACATTTATGTAAGTAAGTTCCAACATTAAACCCGATTAGGGCACGGCAACATATTATTAATTTTCACCATACATCAAGATAATGAGAAAGGTACCTTTCTATACTATAATAATAATATTATAAAGAGGTAAAATTGGTTTGTTTATATGTAGGGCGTAATCTCCAGAACTACCAGTCAGATTTGAAGAATCTTTTTTCATTGTATAGCCCAATTCTTGAGGAAGGTTAAAGGCTCGCGGACGAAGTCGCGAGCAGAAGCTAGTTATAAATAAGCTAGCTGCGCCCCCCAGTTTCACCCGGATAAGTCTCGATCCCATGGGAATATCGGAATAATAAGTATCTTGTGTACCCACCCCTGTAAAATAACATATTTGATGCTATAGAATGGAAGTAGACCATGGTCTGAACAACGTTTGTTCTAGAAAAACTGTGATTCAAATGTCACTGTGTATATTACTAGCTGTTGCCCGTGACTTTGTCTGCAATCCAGGTTGAAAAGTGGTCTGTGTCCTTCTCCAGGTCATGGTCTATCCATGTGCCAAATGTCATCCAAATCCGTTCAGCCGTTTTAGCGTGAAAGCGTAACAAACTCACTTTCGCATTTATAATATTAGTTAGGATATCCAGCCTTAAATACTATACAGGCAGATATCATTACTGGCCTAAATACTATACAGGCAGATATCATTACTGGCCTAAATACTATACAGGCAGACATCATTACTGGGCTAAATACTATACAGGCAGACATCATTACTGGCCTTTTTTTTTGGGGTGGGAAATTATCAAATAACTTCTCCCGCGGAGCGGGAGGATCTACGCGGAGCGGGAGGGTGTGTCAGACTTTTACTGACTAAAACCCACCCGTGTTCCTTCCGTTGCCTGTGTGCCGGTGCCGCGATATCCCTTTCGGACAAACTTGGGCCTAAAGCTGCCCCAATGTTGTGAGTCATCACGATTCGCATGTGACTGTACCAAGACTTCTTCATACCTGCAGATTCTAGCCTGTGGCCTCGAACCTATTACTTACACTGATTCTCCATTTGGCTTTTAAATTCATGTCAATCAAGTCAGGTCAACTAGCCAAGTGGGGCCAATTGCTTAATTTTCAGGTATGACTCAATACTGATGCAATGTAGTTAAAAATAAAGTTGATTTGATTGATTGAAAACCAACTGTAATTTTTTTTTGGGTAAAACATTATTTGAACTACCACACACACACAAGTTATAAACTTGTCAATCAGTAACAATTTGGTCAATAATATGACCATTTATGTAATACAAATGTTCCCTCATACAGAACTGCTAATGAAGACAGCAAACACCCATAAAGTAGTCAACAGGCAGTTGTAAATTTTTTATATTATTTCCTCTTACTCATGTTGTTAGCTTACCATTTACCATGAACTTGCTAATAAGTCTATAATCCACTTAGCCTGTTTAAAATATTCCAAGGCATCTAAAGACTTATTTAATTAAACATAATTAATCACAAAGTTCATCAATTTTAATATTTATATCAATTAACTAGTTAATTAGTCAGCTCTGTTTAGTGTATATAGCAGTGTAGCGTAATGGTGGCCAAGTGATAACGGCCGCGACTAACGAGTTGTATCATTCGTGGTTGCAGATCGTAGGTTCGAACCCTGACAGGTGCTTTACTCTGTGTAAATTATTTCCATCACCACTGCTCTCAAAACGGTGAAAGTGTGGGGGCATATAAATCGCCACATGCGAATTACCCATCAAAGACCTAACGTCACACAAAAATCCTGACGTCAAACACATCCTGCATCGCGGAAGTAGAGTTTACCGCGCGAACGACACATAATGACTATCCGACATCAATCGTTGGGCAGTTGCCCGCCAGACACGACACCCATCTGGTCGGAAGATCTTCCCTTTTCTACGGAGGATGAGTGAACTTTACACCCTGTTCCTCATGGCTCTAAAAAAGAAAACATCATGAGGAAACCGGCATGTCCTAGAACCAAAAATTCGAAGACTCGTGTCATTTACCAACCTGCACTGAGCCCGCGTAGTGGATTACGGCCCACTCCCTGTCAGAGAGGAGGCCTGTGGCCTGCCAAGCAGTGGGAACATTATAGACTGCTTATGCTGTGCCAAGTATAGATTCTCTCCTAGCAACTAATTCAATTCCAACTAAACGGAATTAAGTTAATTACTTAGTTAATTAACATAATACCACATTATTTTTGTCCACCTACTCATTAAAGTTATCTGATTAAGATAATAACATAATGGATTGCCAGAATTATGTGTTTTTGTTATCAATGGTAAAGCAATCTATAGATATTTAAATACTAGCTAACTATGAAGGGGTTTTGTAACTAAATATGTACAATAATATATCATAGTTAATTAACTCTGCGGAAATCCATTATGAAATACAATAGACGACGTATATTTAGTAACCTAATCCGCATCCTGAGGATGCCTCGTTGAGAGGTGAAACACGTGTCGGTTTCTTACAGGGTTCTTTATGTCTCTTTAAGAACAGTTACGCGGATTAGGTTACTAAATATACGTCGTCTATTGTATTTTATAATATATTATAGTTTATCATACTATAGATTGAATAATATGATACAATAAATGTTTTGGTGATTAAAGGCTGGCGCAGATTGGGGCAGGCCAGACCGCAACGCATTGCAAAAATCCTCCATCACTTTCGTACATTTTCTGCTATACAACGCACTACAGGCGGGCCGGTCTTATTTGTATGAAAATGAGTTGCGCTGCGGCCCGTTGCGGCTGTAATGTGAGCTTGGCTTAAGCATGGCTTACTTGAGATTAATTTGAAAAAAAAAGAAATGTAAATAATGTATCTGATAGAACAAGCTTAATAAAATTGAATAGAAAGCCTAATATTTGGGGCCAAAATACTTTTTATAAAAATCCAATATCACACCCTAATACTCTAATAGGTCCTCAGGAGCTCAAGTCCTAGTGGTCACACTAGGACTTGAGCTCCTGAGGACCTCTAGACAGAGTGTAAAGATATTTGATTTTTCTGCTATCTGTGTCTGCTACCTCTTGGAAAGTAAACAATAAATAAAATATGGATTCAAAAGATCCATAACCATTTTATATCTGTTATCTTTCAGGTTTGCTGTTACTAGCAACGAAAAGCGAGGAGACATCATTCTGGCTGCTGAAAGTACTTGTTGAGAAGATCCTGCCAGACTACTACACAAGGACAATGGATGGCCTCATCGTGGACATTGAGGTGCTGTCAGAACTAGTCAAGTCAAAGGTGCCGGATGTGCACCAACATGTCATAAACTTGGGTATGTAGAAACTTTACTCCATGTTGCTGATAATATCCTTTTTTCACTGCCAGGCCTCTCCCTTGATTTGCAAACTGTACAGTTTTATGCTAATAATGGCCAGTCTTTATTAAAGTCTGTTCAGGTCATCCTGCCAAAGCTTTCGCAGGTTATAATTTCGACCTTTGAAGGTCCATCGAATCAGTATCTTTCAACATAATCCTATATTCAATGTAGTTTGAAGTAGTTTACATCCCAGAGTTATGCTCAATCTGACATGTATTGATAACTGATATCTCTTGATATGTGTTCTGAGATATGACAATAATCATGCCATAACTTGAATGTTACGAAATACATAATACTCATATCTAAAATTTTAGACCTCTTGAAAGTGTAAATGAGACGTCTCATTTACTCTCTTTCTGTTGAGATACAAACCGCTATAATACATATTTCAGATATCAGTTTGTACAGCTTTACACCTGTTTTTATCAGGGTGGCCCTTAGTTATAAAGTAGTACTATAGATTGTCCTGAGCTGTTAGGTAGTTTAGGATTACTTACACACTGCAAAATGTTTCGCAATCCTAGCTTGTTGCATGTCCCTCATTTCAAGTCCACGTACAGGCAGAATTCATTTCTAATCCGTGCGAGCAGAAGTTTTAAGAAACTTTCTAGTGAACATGATTTGGATAAACTCAAACCATTTATTTCAAATAAACCAATTACAGGTACTTTTGAATTGTCAAAGGGTCGGTCAGTCAGAAATATGAAGCTAGTTGCCCATTCCAACGCGTAATAGATTCCTATGGAGAAGAACGGGCAAGAAACTCCACGGACATTCTTTAAAATCAGAATATTTTAACACAATATTGGTTACATCATCCATGTTGTAATTATACATGTGAGAACAATGTAAAAAGACGTGCACGTTAAAAGCGTCCGTAATAAAAATAAAAACAAAAACAATTTAAAAATCAAAATAAATTCAAATAAGCCGTAGCAGCTAATTGATGACCAGTCCCTACTGACGGCGCCCGTTCACGAACATGACGCATGCATCAGTACCATTTAGCTCAACCATTTTGAAGGGAACTCAATGATGCAACACACACGCCCAGCCAGCGAGACATTTGAGTGAGCATGACATACTCTCAACCGCCAGGGCACATTCAAGTCAATGAAAGACGTACCTAGTAAATGGTAGCTGTAAAGTAGGTACATAGTGCTTACACATGTACTATGCAATTATATAATACTACGAGATTGAATTTATACAATATAAAGATAGTTTACAATCTTCAGCAGCTCCAACAATATTTTGAATGCTAATCAATTAGTTTATGCGCCCTTGTGGAGCTGGACCAGCGTTGACCAGCATTTTTGTCGTCGATGTAATCCCCCAAATTATAATATGCTTGGCAGCATAGTGCGCGTTTTATACAAGATTTTATATTTTCAATACCAGTGTTTTTCATCTTAAGCATTTGTTGGTCAAAAGCTTCTTTATGGAAAAGTAATTGTTAGCAAAATATGATTCTTAGTTTGTAATTTATCGTGTTAGGTATTTTGTGACAACCTTGTTTTTTTTTTTTGTGTTTATCAGTGGAAACTTGTAAATAGCCTTCAATATTATGTTGTTTAAGAACACTGTGTTAGTTAGCTGTAAGTTTCCCGAATAGAATAAAAAAACAACTCAAATGTCGAGGCCCCAAACCGAACCCATTTAATTTTCCTGCATTTCCTAATCATCATAAACATTTCCAGGTCTCCCATGGGCTGTAATAACAACCAAATGGTTCGTCTGTCTATTCGCCGAAGTCCTTCCCATTGAGACAGTACTACGGATATGGGATTGTTTATTCTACGAGGGCTCGAAGATCCTGTTCCGAGTTTGTTTGACGCTGATAAAGAACAACCGAGCTGAGATCATGTCGTGCAATGACTTCACTTCCCTGGCGGAGTGCTTCAAGGCTATCGTGAAGAACGCCAGTGCACTGCACTGTCATGAGTTTATGCAGGTTGGCTTGACCTTTCCTTTACTAGTTTATATGACACTTCTAGCGAATTATGTAGGTATGTAAAGTCAAAGAACTTGAATGATAAGCAAATTGACTATCAACTTAAATTGTCTGTAAATTCCTTAGAGTATATAACACTGGAGAAGCCTTATGCACAATATTCCGAACTAAAAAGTCTGTCACTTTAAGCGACCGCGTCCTCCACGCGGTCGCTACGCGGTAACCGCTCGCCCGGAAAGAGAAGTCCGTACAAGTCCGTACCATTCATTGTTATTTTATCGATATCGATATTCATTCGGAATTTTGTTTGAATCCATGAAATAAAACAGCTGTTGCAGAAAATAGTTACATTTTAATAAGAGAAATTAACTACAATTAAATAAAAGTAACTAAATTTGTAATAAGTAAGTAATCTCAATAATAAATTAGGTCAAGCCCAAAAAAAAAAAAAATATATATAACCACTTCAATGGACATAAAGTTATACAACAATGAACAATAAAAAAAATAAACAATAATAATTACTAAGTAATTCTTACTAAGAAATTATCAACATGCCAATTTTGGTTTCAAACATGACCTCAACCCTACGGTAGCCTCGTTAACATTTTTACTAAAGGACATAATCGCATGTCAAGTGCGTGTAAATTTTCCTAATTTGATGCATATTTTCGTAATGCAAAAGAAAAGTATTTTGATCTTTATGAACATAAAAACGAGATGTAGCGAGACTCGGTGACGTCACAGAAGCAATGTGAGGAAAATACTCGATTCATGCATGCTAGGTACGTTTTATATTGAATCATGGTTGAATCGAATGAAAAATCGAAACGTATTATGAGGTTAGGATTTTACATTTCAATAAAAAAAAATAGCTTATGGAAGGTTATTCAGTTCTTTATGTAAGTTTGACGTATTTTAACGCTTTTTATTTAACAGCACAGCTAGGCATTTTCACGGAGCTCCGCGCGCCTTTAAAACGATTTACGAAGTGCGTTAGAATCGATTAGTACGTTCATAAAGTAGTTTTTATGAACGTACTAGAACATTTGTTCTTGTACTTTTACAGAGGGGAAGTGTTCGTAAAGCTTCTCCAGTGTATATATATATATTATATACTCTAAGGTAAATTCAAATCACAACTGACTTATCGAAGGATAAGTCAGTTGTGTACGTTTTATGAAATTACTACTACATGGCAAATAATTGATGTACGGCTACTCAACTATCAAGATCTCTGACTGTACATTAGGAGTAATCATGAAGTTCTAGATATAATATACAATGTCGCCCATGGGCTAGTACCCGCCCGTATTTTTCTGAATATTCATTAAAAATTATCGAAAATTTACTTTAAAATGGGGATTCTATTTAATATGTTTCATGTTATTCAATTTTTAATTTTAAGGTAGCGTTTGCCATATCTCCTATGTTATTGGCTCGATTTGGATTCTGTTTATTATTTCTTATGAGCTTATGAGTTATTTTATCGGATTAAATAAAACTTTCTACTAAAATTTGTCGACTATGAAAAAGAACATTTTTTTCCATAAAAAAAACAGTATTTATTTTAAAACACACAAGTGTAAGTCCATAAAATCACAGAGGGATAGTGAAACAAAAAAAAATTAAGGTAGACCAATTTTAAGGTAGATTTTTTTTAGGGTTCCGTAGTAAATAAGGAACCCATAAGTTTCGCCATGTCCGTCTGTCTGTCTGTCCGTCCGCGGCTTAGCTCAGAGACGGTTAGTACTAGAAAGCTGTAATTTGGCATATGTATACATATTAATCATGCCGACAAAGTGGTAAAATAAAATCATGAAAAAATTTTTTTAGGGTACCTCCCCTACACGTAAAAGTGGGGATGTTTTTTTTTTCCTCATCTACCCCATGTTGTGGGGTATCGTTAGAAAGGTCTTTCAAAATTATTGTGAGTTTGTCGAAACCATTTTTGGATTCAGGGATTCGTTTGCGAAATATTAAGCTTTTAACTGAAAATTTTGGTTAGTCAAGTGTCCCCCCCCCCCCCCCCCGTCTAGCTAAATGGTTGTACTTGGACTTGTGAAAAAATTCACAGCAGTAGTATATATAACGAAATTAAAAGGAAAACTATCAGAGCTAAATAGGCTGTACAGGTTAACGAGAAATAATCAACCAACTTTAATATGCAGTTTGAAAAACATGATCTCCCATACATTCCGTATGGGAGAACACGTTTTTCAACTGCAATGTTAAGTTTGTTCTTGGGATAAATTCATCCCAACTACGGAACCCTTCATTGTGCGTGGTCCGACACGCACTTGGCCAGTTTTTAAGTTTATTTTCGATAATTTGTCATGAATATTCTGAAAAATACGGTCGGGCTCATGCCCTCACTCTTCAAATGCAAACCCTCCAAAAGAAATAGTAAAAGTTGAGTAATTAAGCTCTCCTCTATTAAATGGTTTAACAGATTCAGACTAAGATATACAACCATCGTGTTGAAGCTTACTTTGATTCTAATATACAGCTTCACTATCGTAATGGCACTAAAATTCCAATATTACTGCAGTTAAACCGAGCAACATTCGTACAGTCCGCCAGACCTGCAAGTGACTAGTTTACAACAGCAATATAGTATGCAATACTTTAACACTGAACGCTGTAAAAACAGCGTAAAGTTGATGTTCCAACCAAATCAAGTATGCGAATTACTATTTCTGGTTCAACGGAGTTTGGGATGAATAATATGATGCAATTTGTACTGAAAAGTAGCTAGCTTTTGAAGTACTGGAAACGGGTCTGCCGACTGCTCTCTGATTTTAGGGTTAATATTTTATTAGTATTCGTCTTCATTGCAGTGTTTTCTCAAACTAATCAGGTTTCTCTTTGCACGGCCAAGAAAATCATTCTTATTTTTACTTTTGGGTTTTATGATATTCTTACGACTTTCTGGTGCATCATTGAGACCAGCGGGGTAATTGCATGACACAGATAAAATGGCAATCAATCGCAATGCGTTTTTGACATCCACAGCTTCATATGTTGGGCGACATTGTATATTGCAAAGAATTCTCTTAATTCCATAATAATATTTCTCGGCATATCCTCACGTTACGATTTCTAAATCAATGTTTTTGTTTTCCAGTCAATATTCAAAGTACCTGGCACGCTATCTAACGCAACAATAATCAAACTGCGAGCGCGGTTCGCGAAGCAACGCCGCGAGCAACAGCAGAAGGAGCCGCTGCGATGAACACCGACGCCGGCGCTCGAGTCCTGATCTCAAACACAACCAAATTGTACATCATACATTACTTAACAACTCTGCTTAGAACAAATTATGACAACATATATTTTTGATCTCTATTTTTACCAACAAATAAACGAGATCTACTTTTCAAATCCATTAGAATATTTCAAATAGTAGCAATACGCTATTGAATTATTTACATTGATAGCTTGCCGAATTATTTTTAAGGCTTTTAAAATATAATATGGCGCATGTTTTATTCGCCCCAATTATGAATCAAAAATATATTTACGTAGCTTGTTGCGATTTTGTACAAACCTTACTAGTCTTTATAGCCTTGCATGTTTAGTACCTATTCATTCGAACGAGGCGAAGAAATGAGTTAACTGATAAGATTTTTTATTTCCTACAGTCATGACAAACTTCTAAGGCTAATGTGGCCACTATATCATCGGTACCGCCAATGGTCGATCCTTATTATGGATTTCGTCTAAAATATTGGTTATCTATGTGGATTCCATAACTTTGGTTATCGCCGATGCAGTGTGCTCGTAGCCTTATCTGCATATTTGCAATTGATTTTTTGCTAAGTTAGTATTAAGTTATAATGTTGTTTGGCATATCATTAAAGTATTGTTTGTTTGTAGTATTATTTATGTTGTTCATTACTGTGTCGGTTTTTTTATTAGATTTGTACCTGTAATGATAACTTATTAGAGTATGAACAAAGTGAGCATTTTATTAGCTAGTTTCTAAATTAAATAACAATGATATGTTGATTGAATAGTTTGTAAAATTATATTTATTACACAATGGAATTTAGTTTCTTTGTTAATAAATTGTTAGTTATTAATATAGGCTAATTAATTGATATTTTTCATAGTAATATCTAGTTTTAGCTTTGTCAACCTTATCAATTTAAGGTTTTTATTTTATTTATTTGCATAATGCATATATTTTTTCTATATGTCATTTGAATAAATTAGGTGCTAGGTATTATATTTTTATTGTATTTAAATACAAAGTAGCTACGAAAATCCTATAGTCTATGATTGAAAAACTTGCGTAAATAGTTCAACGAAATTACAAAACTAGATATGTTCCTGGTCCTAAATCTGCTATTTGACGTAGTTTTGACAATATTGTTATTAGGTGCTTGAAAGCTTATTTATCCGTTTTATCTTCGCAGAACATAGTTCAATGCTATTTTATGTAATCTTAGTTTTAAATGGCTTGAAAAATATTTCGTTAAGCAGTTAGTAAATTATTTGCTCAAAAATTATCTGTGTTAGATATGTGTATAGGATTTATTGCGCCACTAGAATATTTCACATTATAAAAGGATAAATTTTTACTCTTTTGTTCTGCCTGCGAATTTGCGCAAGCATTAGTTTTTCTGCAATCTGTATGGAGCTTAGGCCACTTATCTATCACTAGGGCCATCTGTCATTTAAGTATCACAAAATGTGGACAATAATTTTCACATATCCTTTGACCATTAGTCTAAATCGCAGAAACATTGAGTATCAAGTTACATGTAGTGTCACTTATTGAATATTACAGTCATTAAATTAGAAATATATTGTGTTATATTTACTCATATATGATCTTTATTACTTGAGAGCAAAAAAGCTTTCGAGATTTTTAGAAATCATTAAATATTTTTTTGTCTGTTAGGTGGATTATTAAAAAGTATTGGACACGTATTTTTTTTACGTAATTCCAAGATTACGGCGATACATTGAGTTAAACACACTGACACCAGGTTGGTCACTAACCTCCCGAAAAGAAGATTCGAGTTAAAATGTGGCATGACGTCACGCCTATGTAGATTTTATACTTAGTTGTGACGTAGCAAGCCCCTACTCCCCAACTTTTTAATGTGCTTTATCTAAGTAATTTTTTATTAATATGATAAAGCAAAAAATATGTGTCTAACATTTTTTTAATATCTGACAGATGGACTAAAATTTTTTTTTTTTTTACACAGGCATCTACTCTATTCAAAGATAACTAGTAAGTAGGGTTTATAAATTGTATTTTATCATTAAATTTCATTACATTTTTATTATTATAGAAATGTGTAAATGTATTTTTATAAAATTCTCTTTTGATGGTTTCTCTCTTGGATCCTTGCGTATTGTGCTGTGATTAGTGAGCTGTTCTGCCTGAATCCATTTAACCGTGTTACAATACGCCATAATACATGTTTGGAAGTTAATTCTGACAGAATAGACTATTGAGATGTTCAAATGAATTTTATTTATGGTTACCCTTAAAACAAAGTAAGAATATGTAACTACGATCTTCCAGGTAATTAGCTACACATAACTACTGAACTATCTGTTCTAATTATTGTTCATCTATTTACACACAAATTTCTCTAGAACCATGCATTATGACTTCCCCGCATCTAACAGGTCTTTGGCTTCATTAATCTTAGCTGCAATTAATGGTGAGCCGCCTTTGTCCGGATGGTTCAGTAACATAATCTTCCGATGAGCATCTCTTATCTGCAAATTAATAACAAGTTTAGTGTTATGATACTAAATAAGCCAGTCTGTGAAATACAGTATCTATATACTTTACTGGTCAGAGGCCATCTTAGGGGACTAAAATATAATATAGGTACTCACTTTAGCTTTGTTTGCTGTAGGACTCACACCCAGAATTAAAGCAGCTTCTCTTTTAGTCATTTTGTGTTCAAATCCTCCTTTGTAATACTTTGAGTGGGCTAAACTTTCAGCATCGAATTTTGGTAAATTTTTAACGGCTTCGGCAAATTTTGATGTGGCATTAGGCATCTGTCGTAACACGTAGCGGCCTGCAAATCCCACTGCTGCCATCCCTAAGCCTGCTAAAATCACTGAACTTGCCTGCAGATATTAAAAAGACATGATTTAGGGTATGCAAAAATAAGGTTACGACTTTTATTATTCGTAGGTTACAACGGACTGCAGGCTGCATAGACGTTTATCGGAAAGTAATGGGCAATCGTCAGTTCTCAAGTAGAAAGCTGAACTGATAGATGTTTCCGTTTCGAGTAATTAAATTAATCGTGTTCCTACTCATTATTGATGAATTTAACCGAGAGGTTATATTCAAATAGATAATCCTGTTTAAAAACAGGATGAGGTGCATACATACCATTACTCAATCGTATTGTTTTCACTTATTATACTGTTAAATCGCTAGGAATTTTAAAAATTACTCTAACATACTACTTTACCCATTTTTCACCAAAAATAAAAATGTAATTATTTTTTTTAATTATACGCATTTTATTCATTGGTTAAATGACAGTTCAGCTTCAGTGAAGTTTCAGTGTTTCCACTTACGTTTTTGGTTTTTCCCCAGTTTGAATGAATTGTCCCTAAACTTCTATAAAATTATATGCATGGTACTGAACACTTCAAAATATTTTATCGCTTTTGTTCCGCGACCAGCTATCTAAATACGTAACACATTTTTGTAAACGATTACGACTAATCTGTTTCATTTTGACAGTTCAACAACATTAATTGCTTTATTTACATTGTTCAGCATATGTTTTTTTCGAACTTATGAGGCAATGGATTAACAATCCGTTCCAAATGATTCAGGTTCTGATTGATCGTGTATTACGCAATTATGGTACTGTTCATGATGTAAAATGAAAAACAAACCAACTCTAGGTATAATGGGACTTAGTTCCGATGTCGTCTCTAGCCTGCTGTAGCAGAACTAAGCTCAATTAACATGGTAAACTAAAATAAGACGGATTACATTCATTACGAGTTTGAAGGAATCCTTTTATCAAATCGGAGTAATACGGTAATAGGATGGTGGCTACTATAAGCAATGGGGCTACCAACTTAAGTTCAATTTTACCTCACAATTCCCTGTCAAAATAAAATATCTATCCATGCATAATATTGGTTCTTTTACCCTAAAAAAGGGAAGAATCCCTAAAAGTGGAAACACTGGTTTACGTAGAGTTGATGTTTATGGTTGCTACTATCATTGGACCTGCCTTAAATCGACTAAAATTGTAATACCTCCGCCATATACATCTCACACACTATGAATCTAATGTAAAATTTAAATTATCTTCGATACCATATAGCCACAGTGATAATATCCTAACTAATATTATAAATGCGAAAGTAATTTTATTTGTTGGTTTGTTTGTTACCCTTTCACGCTAAAACGGCTGAACGAATTTGATGAAATCTGGCCATTGATAGACCATTACCTAGAGTAGGACATAAACTACTTTTCATCTTGGATGGCAGACGAAGTCCCGAGCAACAGCTAGTAATATACACGGTGGACATTTGAATCACAACAAACAAATATGTTATTAAAACAAACTGTACTAGGCGTTCGCAAATTAGTCGTATGTTGCTCAAACGTGTTCGAACATAAACCGTAACATCAAAGTACTCATCGCGATAGGGATATGGCATTGAAAAGAGATAAGAGGAGTCCGTGAGGACTACAAGGATGTCCGGCCAATGCAGGCCGAAATGCAAATAAGCTAATGGCATGCAATCGCGCAAAGTAACGCTCCGCTCATTTCTTGTGTTGACTACCGCGGGCCGCCCGAGCTGTCCGGGCGTGGGTAGCCAGTCTACCGAAACTATGGAGCGAGCGACGCGTACGCATCCGATGTACTTACGTCACTGGCACTCATGGCGCGTTTTCTAAATGAAACTTCTATAAAGACGGGGGGTATTAGGATTTTTTCTGTCACGAAAAAGCGTTATGGCCGCTTAGAGGGGGTAGACGATATATCGCGTGGTGAGAGGCGGCAGCGGTGGAGGGAGAGAATAGATTAGAATCTCAAGTTTTAATATCATCTTTCATTGATTATAACGCAGATGAGCTGAATGAAGATTAATGACGAAAGATGTGCATTTGTTAATGTTCCTTTGTATGTGTATAATTTTAGAGTAGACTATGGATGTTTTTTTTTTGTTCCGGATTGAATTCAGTTTTTTTGTTTCATAAAATAAAATATCTTATAAAGCATTTATTAAAATGTACATAACCTAACCAAATCATAATTTGCAGTAAACCTGCGAAAAAAAAAATCAAAATGTGTGCTAGGACTCACACCAGCAGTAGTAGAAGCAGTAGTAGAAGTGAAACTTCAACGGACAAGTGGAAAAACGAATCGCAACGGATATGTGGAAAAACGAATGGCAACGGACAAGTGGAAAAACGAATGGCAACGGAGAAATGGAAAAACGAATCGCAACAAAAAAAAAATACTTGAAGTTTTACGGGCAGATTGTTTGTGTACTTTTCCAATTTGAAAACCATTCGTTTCGCCAGTTCTCCGTTGCGATTCGTTTTTCCACTTGTCCGTTGCAATTCTTTTTTCCACTTGTCCGTTGAAGTTTCACTTCTACTATTTGTCCCAGCACACATTTCGATATTTTTTTTGTGAAAATTTGTTCTAACTATTTGAATTTGGAGTGATTGGATATGGTGCGTTTTTACGCAATTTCTGGTGACAATCTGGCGGAAGCTAGGCGCATGTACTCTTGGAGTCAATGTTGTCTTGACACGGAGCTAGCCCCTAAGACGACCCGCTGACCTGGTTTTGTGGTAAGTTTTGTTTGTTTTGTTTTCTCTTGTTCCTGTAAAATCCCAATAAATAAATAATACCTAATAATGTCACGTTAGATACAATAGGTACCCGTACCTAGTGCCTACAGGAAAGAATTAAAACCATGTCTGATAGTACATACCTACCGTAAGTTCGCACCTACAACGAAATGATAAAATTAGAGGTCAGCGACATCACCGCCCCGTCGGCGGTACATTTCGTCGCTGGTCGCGTCGTGCAATCGTGCATAACCAGAAAATAGGTATCTACCAAAGTTTACCATAGCCAAAACCATATCACGCCATAAAAATCTGTTTTAAACATCACCATTACATATAGTTCCCTAATCTTGTTTCATATTTATTATTTTATATATATCTATGTATATATTTATGTGGTTAAGTTAATGCTTTATGTATTTATTGTGTATGTAAATGGTAAACCACTGACTACCTTGTTTCTCCTTCTCCCTTTAATCCATCTAAAGGTTGTCTGTAAAAGATCGCTTTTAGCGATAAGACCGCCCATTGCGTCACCCTATGTAAAATTTCTAAATTTATTTCTGTAATTTGTGTGGTGTGCATAATAAAGAATATTCTATATTCTATTCTCTTAGTTAGATTTGTTCCATAAGAACTTTTCCTTTTATTTATTTATAATTTACCTATATATTTGACAATATTTGACATTGATTGTTGCTGAGATGAGATTGCGACTTGTATTTGAATGTTTTTAAGTTCGAGAAATTGGCCTTCTGAGGTCTGTTCAGCTAAGACTGATCGTCTAAGGCCCACTTTTTGCGTAAAAAAATCGACTAAACATAAACACGACAAAAAATACTGGCAACACGACTGGTTGAAGTGAAGTGACCAGCCAGATAAAAGTTTATGAAAAAAAATTGGGCCTTTTCGAAGAGGTTCAACATGGCAGGAGATCAGGCGCAATTTTACCAGTTGCTAAATACTTTATTATCAACCGATAACGACATAAGATCCCAAGCAGAAGTAAGTACTTATTGTATTCAATGTTTTGTTAGTGTAATTGCGAAAAAGCAAACAAAATGACCGGCCTTTATTGTGAACGTTTTCTGCTAGCCTCGTGTCAAAACGTGGTCATGGAGGATTTTTAATGTTACTTTTAATAAAATGACATGTATGTTCTGACAGTGTTATACTAACTCTCAATAATGATGAAAATCTGAATTACGCTCTAGCCATGGAAGTACTTGAAATAAATCCCTTTATGTTTACATATTACAAAACCGCTTATAACCGATTCTATTGTTGCGGGGCCGGGCTAACGTTTCATCCGTACATGCGGTTTATACAGCCCAAAATATTTGTTGCAATGTTCCATGTTGATTATGCTGATACTGTAACTTTCATGAGTTCTGAACGAACAGAGGTAGATAACGCATTATCTAATTGTAGATATAGGTTGATCAAATAATCAACCTAAAAATAAAAGAGCGGAAACAAAAAAGAAACAAGGATTGAAATAGCACAATGGAAGAATAGCTAAAACAAAGATTAATTTATTTTCATAAATGTTGTGCTTTCTTGCGCAAAAATGGATTTACTAAGTAAACACTACTTATCAATATAACGTAACAAAGGCCTCTGCATGAGCTCTAAATATACAGCTATGTAAAAGCATCATTACTTTTTTTTTATCTTTAAATCAGCAATTTTTGCTAAGGTCTTTATTTTTATTGAACAGGAAGCATACAATAATATTCCAACTGAGACAAAGGTGGTACACCTTGTGGGCGCAATCCAAAATGCCGATGTTGGTGAAGAAGGACGCCAAACAGCCGCCGTGCTGCTCCGTAGATTGCTCAGCGCCGAGTTCTTTGAGTTCTTCCCGAAGCTGCCATTTGAGCAGCAGACAGTACTCAGAGAACAGCTACTACTTACACTGCAGATGGAAGTCAGCCAACAGCTGCGGCGCAAGGTTAGTTTTTTTATCATAATATAAAAATAGTAAAAAAATATTTGAATGTTACGGAGTTACAAAACTCATTGTTGCACAAGTATTGCCATTTAAAAATCATTATGACAAAAAAAACAAGCAATAATTTTTTGTGTCAAAATGATGAATGCTCTTATTTTTATTAACATTTAGAACTACTGAAATGTATATTTATAAGCAGTGACTCTTGCCTTTGAGTCTAGTGGTAAAGCAGTAGTCTGAGTGATGTAGACTTGTTATAGCATGCCTCAAAACTTTGCTATTTAGGTCAAGACTGCAATTTGAATTTTTCTATTCAAGAATTATTAGATCTGAAGCAGTGTTTTTTTTCTAATCTCTGCCAGCTTTAAATACGGAAACAGTTTTTCATCATTCAGATGTTCTTATCAAGGATCTAATAATAATAATATATGATGCTAAAATACTTTACTAAGTCTGCATGACAACATGTAATTTTATAAACATACAAAAAGAGTAAGAAAAAAGTACTCATTAATAGATCCAAGTAATTTCCCTAGAATTATCAGATGTATAATTGTTAATTGCTCCATTGAGTCATGCACTGAATCAGTTTAATAGGTTCTCTTAATGTAATTTCTCATTCTATGTATGTATAGTACAAACTAAGTGATGACTCAACTGCATTCCAACTGCCTACTATGAAGCTTGAAGCCATAAAAAATCATCATTTACATACATTCTGTAGGCTACACAAATGTACCATATCTATAATCTACCATTCACAAGAATACAATTTTTAATACAGAATGTATTTGAGAATTAAATGTAATAAGTAGGCAATTTATGGCGCTCAGATTTCAGTATCAAGTCATTATTTTATATAATTTCTGTGTATCTTATCTTCACATAAGGTATAAGAATTAGATGAGGGTCAGGAGTTCTACTTTGCTAAGTTAATTATCACTTATCACTACTAGCACTGTGCACTTCAAACTTTGCACTGTGTCATGGCAGCTTATGATGGTAATATTTTGTTGATGATAAAATATAAATTACATCAATATTACTACAGTTTTAACTTTCTATGTAATGCTCTGGGCCATGCTTTGATAACTTTCTTAAATGCTGTTTAAAGGTGGCGTGTCAACAGAGCTTCACATATAGTAAAGCCTTAAACACAAAGTATCTAATTTATAGGTACATCTTAGACTTTCATTTCTCACATTAGCACATCATTTACGTTACGTTTTTACTATAAAATGTGTAACTGCCAGAATGTGCAAAAATAATTTGGGAATTCGCTAACACCATCCTCTCAATAGAATGGAGTTTGATAGTACCTCTCAAGACATTTGTTATATTCATACATTAAATTATTATCATCATACCGACGGGCCATTTTTTACGCGAAATTTTTACTGTCGCGCACTCCATTTTCAACTCTCGGCATTGAGCCGAGCATTGAGAATTAGTCCACGTTCGCACGGACGTAAAAATATCGAGGCGGGATTTTATCGCGCACTGCATTTTTAACTCTCGATGTTGAGCCGAGCGTCGAGAATCCAACGTGCTGGGAAGCACTCGTCTCAGCGCGTTGAAAAAACACACTGGATTTTCAACCCTCGGATCTAAGCAGAGCGTTGGAAATCCAGTGCAAGAAAAAAAAAATTACTGCGCGAAAAAATCGCCCGTGTGTACCTGGGCTTATTGCATCTCAGCGCAGCAAAAATCTCACTGTTAGATTTTCAGCCCTCGGCGTTAAGCAGTGCGTTGAGAATCCAGTGCACGATAAAACCGCAAAAAACATTTTATTCCGCGACATTTATTCACATTATGATTTCCCTCTTTAGATCTGCGATGTCGTATCAGAACTGGCCAGAAACCACATAGATGACGATGGCGTTAACCAATGGCCGGAATTCCTTCAGTTTATGTTCAATTGTGCTGGTGCCCAAGATCCCAACATCCAAGAGGCTGGCATTAGAATGTTCACGTAAGTTATAAAAAACCAAAATTAAATAGTTTCATACAAATATTTATCTTTGTCTAAGTACACAGCAAATGTTTGAGACTCCCATTTATTTTAAATCTACCATTTAATACTGCTTTGTTTTATTAAAGTTTGGCTCAATGCCATGTTCAATACTTTATTCTTACAAAAGGTAATAAATATAGCTCATGTAATTGTTATTGGAAATAAATTACAAGAATTTCGTATGAATAAAATTGAAGTAAGGCCTCTTCCGAAAGGGTAGGCAATGCTGCCGTAGTGTCGTTAGTGTTGCAGACTAACTGCTGCCCGCGAGCGAAGCCGCGATCCGCGGGCAGTAGCCCAAAACTTACGGGTGCCCCTTGAGTTTTTTCTAAAATAAAAATAGCCTAAGTCCTTATAACATCAGCTATCTGCCAGTGAGTCCCGTCAAAATCACTCCAGCGATTTTGTAGATTAACTGGAACAAACAGACAGACAGAAAGACGAAAAATTTTAAATGTTTTTTTTTGTTACAAGTACTGTATATACTTTCATAGGCATTTAGTAAAAAGCTGTTATTTTGACATTACAAACAGACTTCAATTTTATTTATTTGTATGTATAGATTATTTATGGTCATCTATATCTACGTATATCGTAGATATAGATGATCATGGGCGGTGGTAACCACATGAATGAATGTATGAATGAAATGCACCAACCCCAGCAGAAAAAAAAACTGTTTGTATAAAGATTGTTTATGGAACAGGTCAGTGCCTGGTGTGTTTGGGCACCGTCAGAATGAGAACCTGGTAGTGATCAAGCGCATGCTGCTGACTGCACTCCAGTCCACGTCGGATGCTCTCCGCATACAAGCCGTTAAGGCCGTGGGCGCGTTCATATTGCTTCACGACAAGGAACCTGCCATACACAAACATTTCAGTGATTTGCTTCTCCCGTTGATGCAGGTGAGTTATTACTTGACAAAATGATATTATTTTTAATCAACTACGCCAAAGGAGGGTTATGATTTTTGAAGTGAAAACTTTAATTGTTGAGCACTTTTTGGTGAACAAAAATCATGGAACTCGCGTCATCGTCACCGCGCGCTTCCCATGAGCTATATGTATACTGTGTATATATGTACATAGATATTCACAAGTTACTTAGTTTTCACTTCTATCGGCAGTCCCCAAAGACTGCCCTGCATGTTTTTTTTTACATTTTATTTAGCAGGGAAAATCTTGAAATCATTATTATATCTTTTTTCATAACCATGTTGGGGTTTAGCTTCCAGTCTAACCAGATTTACTGGTCTTATGAGTATTTTTAGTCTACCATTTGTTTGAAAATGTTTAAAAAAATACACTTGTTGCAAACTGGTTACATGTCATTCAATAAAAAGTAAATTGGAAATCATAACTTTATAGCACGCAATTTGTAATTGGCCACTTGTATATTGAAAGCGCCATGAATTCGACATTGAATGATCACAATTGGCTCTATTTTTAGCCTGACAGTGGTTGATATTTGATTTTTATCACTCTATTGTATTGATATCGTTAGAACTTGATATGTTCGAAACTGATGAATAAGATTATTTTGTTCTCAGAATCTGAGATAACCTATAACACTATACTGCGTAATTTCTTAGTAAAACCTACAGTGAATCTTTTTCTCTTGTATTTTATATTCAAAACGGCCGACATGAATGCCTCATGAACACAAAGGTTTAATGATTGCACACAAGTCAATTTATATTTAACTTTAAATCTTGAAATGTTTTAGCTTCAGCACATCATTTACGTAAACATTTTAATATAAAATGTATCACTGCCAGAATGTGCAACATTAATTTGGGAATTCGCTAACACCATCCTCTCAATAGAATGGAGTTTGATAGTACCTCTCAAGACATTTATTATAGCTTATAGTGTGTATATAATAAAAATTATAAGTATATTTTATAATATGATGGGTTTCAACAGGTTGTTGTTCAGTCCATTGAGAAGAGTGACGATGATTCAGCCCTGAAAGTGCTTATTGAACTCGCCGAGTCTGCTCCGAAATTCTTGCGTCCGCAATTGGAGCCCATCTTCCAAGTGTGCATAAAGGTTTGTACTACATTGTTTAAAAAAAAGGGTTTTTGATTAATGCAAGTTACGTAAAGCTATAAGCCTTTTGTAACATCTGTAATACTTTATGGAACGCAAATAACCTTTGTAGGGTAATAAAGTCTCGACCACCTTCTTGCCTGGGTAGACGCCGTAAGTAAGATCGCGCGACTTCCTTCAAAATATACTAGGCTAGGAATAGATAGGTCGCGTCGCGTCTGTGTGGGAGGAGCCTTAATGCTTCGATTACTTTTTGTCGATTTTCATCCATGACGCAAATAATTCGGCCTTGAGGCAGGTGATTCAGTTGACTTATTGTAATTATACAGTAATGGCGCATTTTGGTTATTGTGCAATAATTTCAACGTAATGTATTCAATGAATAAAGATAAGAGTATTCATTTACTTTGAAAATAAACATACAAAATATTGTTTATTATAATGCCACTTTTTATATTTATGTAAATCATTTCTTCAAGTTGATCAATGATGGAATACAAATCAAGATTTGCGTGCCATTCTGATAAATTTTTATTAATTTGTAAGATTCTCCTTACTGGCTATGTTTATATGATGCAGCTATAGAGAATCTTACTAGACTAAAATAACAAGATAATTAGCACTCGGTGTTCCTTATACATTTGAGTGTCAGTCCCTTGATAACATTATTTTATTCAATTTGCTTCATGTGCGATACACACGCGCAGAATCAAGCAATGTATAGGACGCGTGTCGGTTTGTTGTTTATGTTCTCTTCTTTTGTCTTTGAGATGTGATAAATGCCATGCTCGTCAATTAGTCGCAAGTTCGGATGCGCAACTGAGCAATAAGGTCTTGGGTACAATCGCCAGGTCAGGCAAAGTGTATGATTGTTTCCGTCAGCAATTTCTCAGTAGCAGCCTGGTGTCTGGATTCGTGCCTGATTGATGTAAATAGGCTTGTCCTTTATTAAATGGGGCTCAAACATAAGTAAAGAACTAAATGTTTATTGAATACAGACGTGTCGTTATGTTATAATAATAATTAAGATTTATTTCAAACTACTATGATGATCCATAGACATACACCTTATACCTCACAAACTATAGTAAAAAATATAAGTATTTAATAAATACTAGCTGCCTGCCCCGGCTTTGCACGGGTAGCACTAAGTACTTATCTACGGCTACCTACCTACCGCTACCTACCGCTACCTACCCTATCCTACCCTACCTTACCCTACCCTACCCTACCCTACCCTACCCTACCCTACCCTACCCTACCCTACCCTACCTACCTATATCTACCCTACCTATAACCTTGTCCTGAGAATAACAAAAACCACAAAAAAATAAATGATCCAATTTGGTCCAGCCGCTCATGCGTGATGCCGGTAGCAAGGGAAATAAGGTTTTAATTTTTAAACTTCAATTCTTTTTGGTAGGTGGTAGGCGACAAAGACGCAGAGGACAACTGGCGCCAGCTGTCCCTCGAAGCAATGGTGACACTGTGCGAGACGGCGCCCGCCATGGTGCGCAAGCAGGTGCCCAATGGAGTCAGCATGCTCACGCCGCTGGTGCTGGAGATGATGTGCGAGCTGGACGA
This sequence comes from Agrochola lota, assembly GCA_947364205.1. Classification (NCBI taxonomy): domain Eukaryota; kingdom Metazoa; phylum Arthropoda; class Insecta; order Lepidoptera; family Noctuidae; genus Agrochola; species Agrochola lota. The sequence goes on along the minus strand of OX376221.1, from coordinate 15,507,827 downwards.
CGAGCCCGACTGGTCAATGCAGGACGACGCCGCTGAAGACGACAATGAACAGTCAGTATTCGAACATATCACTTATTAAAACCAACTTATGCTTCTGCCACACTTGTGTCGTTACACGTAAATTAACGCAGATTTTTTTTATTTTTTATTAAGCCGCTGTTTGGCTTAGATGTTAACACTAACATTACTGCATGAGCTTGATATTCCAACTTTAACTTTTATCGACCGCTTTATCTAATGCGTCTTAGCGTCGCGCGTCGCATCTTACAGATCGTAAGATATTTCTGACCTAACCTTTGTATTGTCACTTGTTATTTTATTAAATCTTATGCTCTTCCCAAAATTGTACAGTCAAATATAGTATGCCGTGTGAACGGCCGCTCCGTAAACAGTAATGAACTTGTAATCTCATCTACAGTAACAACTGCATAACAAATAATTTCATCACATGTAAAACTACAATAATGTTGTAAGATTCTTTTTTTACAGCTCAGTCTTAATGATTTTGCTATAGAGAATCTTACTAGAGAAAATAACAAGATAATTAGCACTTAGGTGTTCCTTATACATTTCAGTGTCAGTCCCTTGATAACATTACAACCAAGACATCTCAATTTGCTTACTGGACATGGGCCGTGGGTTCATGCCGATTTTGAACGTAACGTTTTCGGGTTCACTGCATAAGAGGCTACTACAAAAATATTGACAATACCGGATGGTTTAAAAGTACGATTCTCAAAATTTGCCAAAATTCCTTACAGAAACTACGTAGCCGCCGAGTCAGCCTTAGACCGCATGTGCTGCGGTCTCGGCGGTAAGATAATGCTGAGCCTGATCGTGGGCCAGGTGCCCGAGATGCTGCACCACGAGGACTGGCGCCGCCGCCACGCCGCGCTCATGGCCGTGTCCTCGGCCGGCGAGGGCTGCCACAAGCAGATGGAGCAGATGCTCGACCAAGTTGTCACTGCCGTACTCAACTATCTTACTGACCCGGTATGTCATTTACATAGTCTATTTAGTGTTATTAACTGATCATCCCTCATCGTTTTTGTTGCACTTGTATGGATTTTCACAGGGAGATATCAGCTTTGGCTTGTTTTACTGTGTTATAACCATCTATGTTCTGTTGTTTGTAAAGGATAGTATCTTTTGTTCGACATGTGTAGCTTCATCTCTCTTATTACACCAGAATAACAATAATATTTGTAATATGTCATAATAGGATCCTAGGATTGACCAATGTTGTGCAAATACCTGCAGTTTGCTGTCTACTTGTTTTATTACCCAAAGTTCGTTAGTGATATAACCATACCTAAGGTTACATCACTTCCATAGCATTGGGAGATTAAATGTGGCATTTGCTCCATTTCTCTCTAGTTCATAGAAAGTTACGGATCTCAGTTCACAAACATTGCAACATATAACAATCTAAGCGTCGCTGGGCAGTGAAAACCTCGTAAAGAAAAATTTGTTGTATTTCTTTTTCAATACTCAATACTTTATTTGCATTCCATAATGTGTACTTAGATGGTAAATTAAAATTATATGTGATCATTATGGACCCCGTCGGGCACAGCAAAATAGTAGGAGAGAGGAAGCTTTGAAAAATCAACTTAAATTATCAGTGTTCTGAACAAAATTCAATATTATTATATATAAATAGTTTACTATACTTATTAGATTATGTTAGCATTTATATTTTATCGTTTAAATATTCGTTTAAACTATAATAGCATTTAGTTATTAAAAATTGTTTTAATTTTTTTATAAATATATTCAATTTATCTTCTTTATTTATTAATTCTGGTAGTTGGTTATATATTTTTATGGACATTACATAGGGGTTTGTAGAATTATTATTATTATTTATTTATTTGTTGTGTACAAAATCTTATATATATTTAGAACAAACGTGGACAGTTCTAAGATCTTGTAATGCCTTCTATTTATATTTTATTATATTCTTTATATTTTATGTGTTATATTTTGCCATAAACACACTATCGACGTATACGTTACGTTTATTGTAATCTCGAGGTTTTCACTGGATGGCGACGTAAGATGACATGACTGCTTCTAGAAGACTCGCAACTATAGGTTTCTAAAGCCTCTAGCCAATAGCAGGATTCATTCAAATGAAAAGAAATCTACAATTTTGTAATTGTTTCAGCACCCGCGCGTACGTTACGCCGCATGCAACGCCGTGGGTCAGATGTCGACGGACTTCGCGCCGGTGTTCGAGAAGAAGTTCCACGACAAGGTGGTGCCCGGCCTGCTCATGGTGCTCGACGACAATGCCAACCCCCGCGTGCAGGTAAACGCTATTCGGTTTCGGTTCCCTGGTGTACCCCATAGAAACGCGATTTTTTCCGAGATAAAAAGTACCCTATGCTCCATTACTACGTGAAGAACAAACACACTTTCGCATTTAGAAGTTAGACTGTGTCTGGCTCCAAAAGCATTAATAATTTATTGTTCATTCAATGTATATAAATTGCCAATTATTTACGAATGGTTTTAGTTTTATCTTTCTAGCGAATCCACACTGGCAGTTAGAGTGCCTAACTAAAAGAGCCTTACAAGACCGAGAAATTTAGTTGGCCACAATGCGTCGTACATTCAAAACACAGCTTATTTTTTTCCGTTTCCATATCTTTACTTTTTTCACAGGCTCACGCGGCTGCTGCTTTAGTAAACTTCAGTGAAGATTGCCCCAAACCTATTCTGACTCAGTACCTTGACCCCTTGATGTGCAAGCTTGAAGTAATCTTGACTACTAAATTCAAAGAGGTAAGGTTCATTATTGTTTATACTGTCTCTTTACCCAATGTTCGTTAGTGATATAACCATTTCTCAGGTTAAATCGCTTCCATAGCATTGGCAGATTAAATGTGGCATTTGCTCCGTTTCTGTCTTCATAGACAGTCATGGATCTCAGTTCACAGACATTGAAACTTTTATAATTTAGACATAACGGGATAATGATAAAAAGATGCTTAACGAAGCCGAGAGTCATTTCTTCCCGCCATTTTGATTTAAAAAATTGTACTGGATCAAACCCGGAATCCTCCTGGTTACGGAAATATTGAAGGGCAAATTTATTCTTTCCTTTTTAGGGTTCCGTAGTAAACAAGGAACCCTTATAGTTTCGCCATGTCCGTCTGTCTGTCCGCGGCTTAGCTCAGAGACGGTTAGTACTAGAAAGCTGTAATTTGGCATATGTATACATATTAATCATGCCGACAAAGTGTTAAAATAAAATCAAGAAAAACATTTTTTTAGGATCACACACATGGGGATGTTTTTTTCCTCATCTACCCCATCTTGTGGGGTATCGTTAGAAAGGTCTTTCAAAAATATTGCGAGTTTGTCACGACCATTTTTTGATTCAGGGATCGTTTTGCGAAATATTAAGCTTTTAGCTGAATTTTTTTGTTAGAGTAACGTGTGTGTCCCCGCCCCCTTCTAGCTAAATGGTTGTATTTGGACTTGTGAAAAAATTCACAGCAGTAGTATATATAACGAAATTAAAAGGAAAACTATCAGTGCTAAGTAGGCTGTACAGGTTAACGAGTAATAATCGACCAACTTAAATTTGCGGTTTGAAAAACGTGGATCTCCGATACATTCCGTATGGAAGAACATGTTTTTCAACTACAATGTTAAGTTTGTTCTTGGGATAAATTCATCCCAATTACGGAACCCTTCATTGGGCTTGGTCCGACACGCACTTGGCCGGTTTTTTTAATCATGAAAACAAACTTAAGTTTAATTAAATACCCCCACAGCTCCTATACTGTTGCGTCTACCCAAAAGCGCAATGTTTTGCGTGCGTCATTGCGCGCAGCCATAAAAAGCGATTTGTTACCCCAAAAATTAAAGATGTTTCCCAACAATTTTTTTTGTACAATGTTACTTATTTTGATGTACAGACTGCGTAGATAACGGCTGTGACGGGTCTTTTTACACAAAACTAACTAACATAAATTTATTTTATAGTTAGTGGAACGCGGCACAAAGCTGGTGCTAGAACAGATAGTGACGACGATCGCTTCGGTCGCCGACACGGTGGAAAAAGACTTCGTGGTGTACTACGACCGCCTAATGCCCTGCCTCAAATACATCATCGCCAACGCTAACACTGAGGAGCTCAAAATGCTCCGTGGGAAGACTATTGAATGCGTCAGTCTTATAGGTCAGTTTAAATGGTCGAGAATCATATTTTGGTCAAAATACAACCTAACACTGACTTGCGAATGTCGCAGGCTACCTTAGAGCATCCCCCCTAATTGAACAAAATTAAAACTTGAATGCTGGCGCCGAGATCGACGAAACATCTTTTGAAGTTCTTGGGAGATAGTTGTAATGTTCCGGCAAATCCAAGAGCTACCGAACACCGAGCGACAAATGACACCGAATAATATATAAATTTGATTGAATCTATCATAATTATGGCATATTTTGTCTTCTTTGATGTCTGATAGAGATAATAAATAAATGTATTCATGTGTTCCTAGGTCTGGCCGTAGGTGAAGAGAAGTTCACGTCGGACGCGTCAGAGATCATGGATCTGCTGCTAAAGACTCACACGGAAGGCGAACAACTGCCTGCCGACGACCCGCAGACCTCTTACCTTATCTCCGCCTGGTCGCGCATCTGTAGAATTATGGGTATGTACACATTACACCATGAACTTTTAAAAGTGTGTAAGGTTTGATTTCACCAATGAAATTGAACGCGTTCAGTAAATCTAAACACGTTCAAGAGCTGTCAGTGTCAAAATTGTTATGGAATATTGTACACTGACAGCTCATGAACGCGTTTAGATGTATTGAACGCGATCAATTTCATTGGTGAAATCAGCACTAATTAAAGTACATGTTTTTTTATTCAACTGCTTTGTACTGTTGACAAAATTGTACTACTATAGGTACACCTCTGCCTAATCCTTCGGGGATTACAGGCTTATTGTTATGTTATTGTAAAAATGGGAAAATGTGACATCACTGCATTATATTCCATACAAACCGTGCATTTAGGATAGCAAATATCCTAGGAATAGTGTATCTCTCTTTCTAATTTTCCAATCAGCAGTATTTCCAGAGATTACCTTTTACAAACAAGAAAATATAGTTTAAAGTTCAGAATTAGAAACTGCGATAATGTTAATAATACTAACAATATTCAGGCCAACTGTCTATTTTGAAGTTCACTGGTAACTAACACTAATTAAACCTAGGTATTAATTAAAGCTAGGTAATATTTTAAGCCTCATATGGCATTTTACATTATGTTTAATCTGTGTACATGAAGTATTACATGGATAATAAACTATTTTCTATAGCTAGAATGTTCCAGTAGAACTATTAATTGATGCATATCGTCTTGTATTTTATTTTACAGGCAAGAAATTCGCTCAATACCTCCCCATGGTGATGGAGCCGGTGATGCGCACAGCCGCCATGAAGCCCGAGGTGGCGCTGCTCGACAACGACGACTTAGAGACCATCGAGGGCGACCTCGACTGGCACTTCGTGACCCTCGGGGAACAACAGAACTTCGGCATCAAGACTGCCGGTAACACTATATTCAGCATTTTATCATAGTTACTAGCGACCCGCAATTTTTTCCCGCCTTCACAAAACATTGACATCTCCTTATCATGCGTAAGTTTGATATAATTCACAAGCCTTCTAAAATAAATTCTCAAAATGGTTATGAAAGCCGCCTCAAACTCCTTTGCTTAGTTAAGAAGAACAATGTAGTCAGTCAGACAGACAGGCACGAAAAGCGACTTTATGTGTTGTGATTATGGGTTGTTGAGGCAAAAGTACAGAACAGTTTGTGAACTGAAGGTGGCACAGCAATGCCTCCGATGTTTTTGTGTTCGAAGTATGTACTCCCGTGCCGTTTTGTTGAAATACAACTACTATGAATAAATAAACCAGTATCTGCTTTGTAAGTTATCACACCAACTCAGTCATAGCTCTGCAATCAACTGCCCAAATTTAATGTGGCCCGAAATCTAGTGCAAAGGGATAAAACAATGGAACTGCAGAATAAACATTTTGAATTGTGTTTGGACACTATTTATTTACCATTAACATTATTTCCAGGACTCGAAGATAAGGCATCCGCTTGTGACATGCTCGTATGCTACGCTCGTGAGCTAAAAGAGGAATTCGCGGAATACGCCGAAGACGTTGTAAAACTAATGGTACCTATGCTGAAGTTCTACTTCCACGACAACGTGCGCACGGCGGCGGCGGAGTCTCTGCCCTACCTGCTGGAGTGCGCGCGCATCCGCGGCCCGCAGTACATCCAGGGCATGTGGGCCTACATCCTGCCAGAGCTATTGAAAGCCATCGACTCTGAACCAGAACAGGAAGTGCAGGTTGAGCTACTCAACAGCCTCGCTAAGGTATGTACTGTCGGTATTTCGCAGCTGAAAGAAAGAAACAAAAATATTTTATTAATATTTGGGACACAAGCTGACTGTTATATATAGACTTAACATTTATGGAAAATACATATGCTTACACCCTGCAAAGATTTTAGAATAGGCTATAGTTGACAGTTTTTGAGAAACCAATTAGTAATGTTCCTTATGATTATTTGCCTCAAAATATGAATATTTCAGTGAAGTCATTCAGACAGAACATTTTTTATTGTTATAAAATTTTATAATGGTGCTTGCACACAAACTTTATTTATTACTTACTACTCGTTGATTTTTGATATTTTCAGTTCACAACCCTTCTACAATACAAACTAGCCATTATCAGGCCCATGTTATGAAAAATCGATTGTGTAGGACTTATAAAGGTGGCAAGTGACAAAGCTAAGACAGAATGAAGACTATAATGTAGTCATTATGTTCCAGTGTATTGAGCTGTTGGGTGGCGGTTGTCTCCCAGACGAGATGATGGCCGAGGTGCTGCGCATACTAAACAAGCTACTCACAGAACATTTCGAACGTGCCACTGAGCGCCGTCAAAAACGCGCTGACGAAGATTACGATGAGGTGAGTACATTTTACCTAATTTGGACCAAAAGAGGACTGCCAAGCATGCGATTCTGGTTCCAATTCCAGTGTAATAGGGGATTTACAAAAAAAATAACAGTAACACCAGGATTTGGGCATGGTTTGTGGGCACTGTGGCTTGCTTCTCAACATGAGATTCAACTATAATTGACGAAAATTAGGTGTAATAAACGCCACCGCAGGAATACAGACATGATATTATATCCTATTTTGTATTTATAGGTGGTTGAGGAGCAGCTAGCGGACGAGGACAACGAGGACGTGTACGGGCTATCGCGCGTGGCTGACGTGCTGCATGCGCTCATGTCGGCCTACCGCGAGTCCTTCTTCCCGCACCTCGACAGCCTGTTGCCGCACCTCGTGCAGCTACTGGCTCCCGGCCGCCCCTACTCAGACCGCCAATGGGCTATATGCATTTTTGACGACGTTATTGAATTTGGAGGTGAGGATGGCTCGAAAATAAAAGAACTTCAGTTTAGAATTTCAATAAGTCTTGGGAATTTGTGTCTGCATAACTATTTACTAAATATCCACGTTGCTGCCATTTGTCATAGATCAATAACTCTGTCTTCGATAAGTAAACAATCAAGTCGGATCAATTAATTGATCAATTTACTCTATCAATGAATTTATTCGACCCAACACGTGTCCAATGAAATATAATAGGAAACTGTGGTCCCCAGGCCCCGCGTGCATAAAGTACCAAGACATATTCCTGGAGCCCATGCTGGGCGGGCTGCGCTCGGGCGAGGCGGAGGTGCGGCAGGCGGCGGCGTACGGCGTGGGCGTGCTGGCGCAGTTCGGCGGCGCCGCCTTCGCGCCCGCCGCCGCGCGCGCCGCGCCGCTGCTGGCCGCGCTCGTGGCGGCGCCGCAGGCGCGCGCGCTCGAGAACCTCAACGCCACCGAGAACGCCATCTCCGCCGTCGCCAAGATCATCAAGTATAACCACTCGCAGATCGACAGGGATGAAATTATTAGGCACTGGTGAGTACCTTGACGGCCTCGAACTGAACGCACGGTCGTGTCGGGGTATGTTATACGCACGACGCGGCGCAACGAAGCAATACGAATTTGAACATACTTAATAATTGAAACTAAGTGTTGACCTGGCGCGCTGCGACATACCACGACATTATTATGAACCCTGCTAAATTCAATACAGGTCTCACTCTGTCAAACTGTTATTACCAAATGGTATAAACAAATTTTCCATTGTACAGGCTCACATGGTTGCCAGTAACAGAAGACACAGAAGAAGCGCCACACGTGTACTCACTCCTGTGTGAACTAGCAGCGAGTGGGCACGCCGCACTCGCATCACCCGACGCGCCTAAACACGTCATCGCCACACTTGCAGAGGCATTCCTTAGAGACGCCGTACCCTCAGACAACCCTGTTTACGCGCAGATGGTAGCACTCGTCAGGCAAATACAGGTAGGCATCTCGAAAAACTATATCAAAACATTGGTTAGGTTTCTATAACAACCAGTATCTAAAGACACGTATTGTTGCAGAGCAATGCGGAGCTATTCAACGCCGTGCTGATGCAGCTGAGCAGCGAGCACAAGGAAGCGCTGCAGCTGGCTCTGTCGACCTAGTGCCGAGCTCGCGAGCTACATATTTATTACCGCCACTCGTCATTCTCTCGGCACCTGCGCTCCTCCGTTGCCAGTCACGCTCTCCTCATCACGCCCATTTCTCGCGCATCACTAAACATTGACCGCCTTAAAGCCAACTATTACTATGTGTATGAAGTTGTATGATATAATGATTGAAAATATATCTCTTTTTGTCATTTACATGAGTTTCAACCCAGTTTCATAAAATGACTGATATCAGATAAATTATAATATTGTAACTGTAACGAGTTGTTCTTTCCTTTCGAGGATTATTTTTCTTCGATCTCACTCAGCAAAATATCAGTTGGGCTAACTTAAATTGCTGTGATATATTTTTATACTAATTTTTGAAGTTCTTCATGCTTGAGCCATAAAAATGTTAGTACCTCTTTGAGCATATTCATTGTCTTTATATGTAGTTGTTTTTCTTAAATGTCGGTATTTTGTAAGCAACTATAATGGAGATGGTCCAATTTTTTATGAAATGAAAAAGTATTTTAGTGGTTATCGACGTTATTAAAAAAAAAAAATGTTAAGCGTATACGCATTATAAAATATTATTACAGCTGTGTTTTTTGTACCGACAGTGAAACATACTGATATATTGTTTCGCTCACGTATATTCGCTATTTTTATAACCGTAGTTATTTCTTATTAGAAAGTTAACACTGTTGCGATATGCTTTAGGATAATGCGTTTTCATAATGGAAAAATGTTCGTGCAAATTGACTATTGAGGGCTCTTGTATGGAAGCAAAGACTGTATTGGGCCTAAGGCAAAGCAGCTAGGGTAACATTTTAGTTATAGAACATTTTTCTCATGTTCTTTGTGACTTTTTATTATGGAAATAAATGTTTTGGAAACAATTGGGCCGTCTGCATTTACGTTTTATTATTATAGTTTGCCATATTTCGGCTATGATGGGAACTTGGTGGCTGTTTCTCGCAATGGACGAGGCGTCATGTCTGTTTATAAGATATAATTTTATTCAATAAATATATATAATATTATATATACATTTCTTTGTTTAACTAAAATAAAAGTTATTTGACATTATTTGCTTGTTTTTGTAGAAAACATTTCAAAGCACTAGTTATCAAACGGTCAAATATTGCCGGTCCATCTAGCTCAGTGATTCCCAAAGTGGTCTAACTGCAAGGGATCCGTGACAGTGGGAAAAAAAATGGGGATCCATGAGATGTAATGGGGGCCATGATAGTGAATGAATGAAATGATCCATATTTATACACAGATAATAGGTACCTATTTACATCCATAATACTTTCTTATAAATATAATCATAAATAAACACATATATCTATCTATATATATTACATTTTTATTTTCTCTGCGTGTTAAGTTTTTATTTTGTAAAAAAAAAAATCCTCAAAAAAAAAAAGAAAACAGCAAATTATCTTGGACGAAGTAAAAATTTTCTTGAACTTAAAATTTTTGAACTTGAGCCAAGCATCTTGCTTGAGCCATACTTGAGCGATCAGGGTGGTCGGTGCCGATCTCACTTGATGGTGATTTGCAACACGCAACGGCTGGAGTTGTGTACAACAACCTACGAAAAATAATTATTTATGTGGTAGTTCCATCTCAAAAACGTTTTCACACAATTTGTAACTGACCAGTAGCTGGTCCACACACCTCTCTTGTGAGCTTCGCCCCATGGCTTTGATGCAACCCAAACACAACCAATCGCGTGCGCGCAGTTTTTCGTTCATGGAATTAATACCACACGTGGGTAAAGTTTCGCTAGCTATAATTTAATTTGACCCTTGAGTTTCATTGGTATGTTAGATTATAAAGTGCTAAATATCCCGCGAAATTCATATTATGACGTTTTTTGCAATTTGCAGGTCAGTTTCAGGTTGACTGCCTCTCGTTGGTCTAGTTGTCGCAAGCGCTACTGCTGAGCACGAGATCCTGGGTTCGATTCCCAGGTCGCGCAAAATATTATTTGGTGTTTCTATTTAGAATTTTTCAATAGCAGACAAGCAGCCCGGTGTGCCCGGTTGATGGCAATATTCTCGCGCCCTATTACGTGGGACTTGAACACAACTGGCGAAATGTGGGTGTACTATAGGTGCACCTCTGCCTAACCCTTCGGGGAATACAGGCGTGATGTTATGTGTGTCAGGTTGTATGTTAATCAAAATGAGATTCGCGACCGTAACTTGTATAAAATGCGAATAGCTATAGCGTTAGTTATGCTTGGTACTCACGCAGCGACTTCAGACGCCAGTGACTCTGGCGATTTCAGAGTCTCACGTCCACACACAGGTTTTGAAGTTTGCAGCGGTAGCGATATAGCATTCAAAAGAGCTAAGAGGAGTCCACGTAGACTACAAGAATGTCTGGCAAATGCGGGCGGAAATGCAAATAAATCATTAGCCAATGACATGCAATTGCGCAAAGTACCGCGCCGCTCATTTCTTTTGTTGACTGCCAGGGGCCGCCCGAGCCACCCGGGCGGTAGCCAGTCTACCGAAATCTCTACACAAACGTATGCATCCGATATACTTACGTCACAGGCACGCATCGCGCGTTTTTTGTGGAAATGAGTTCTAACTATTCGAATGTGGAGTGGTTGGTTATGGTGCGTTTTTACGCAATTGTTGGTGTCAATCTGGCGGAAGCTTTTTTGCATGTACTCTTGGAGTCAATAGTGTCTTGGTGCACACGGAGCTAACCAGAAATCCGCCTCTAAGACGACCCACTGACCCGGTTTTGTGGTAAGTTTTATTTTTCTTTTGTTTCTGTAATATCCCAATGAATAAATAATATCTAATAAAGTCACGTTAAATACAATAGGTACCCGTACCTAGTACACACGGGAACACATCAAGCTATACATATTCAGTTATAAACTGACCTCACATTGTACGGAAATCCTATAAAATGCGAGATCAGCATAAACTGGAAATGTATAGCTTAATGTGTAGCCGTTTGTACCTACAGGAAAGAATTTAAACCATGTCTGATAGTACATACCTACCGTAAGTTCGCACCTAGAACGAAATGATAAAATTAGAAAACAGCCAGGTTGCGTCCTGCAATCGTGCATAGCCAGAAAATAGGTACCCACCTACCAAAGCCACCAATACGAAGCCATAAAAATCTGTTTTAAAGTAGCCAAGTGATAAAATACCTAATCTCGCGACAATCTAAGCAGTCCAATTTGACACTTAACAAAATTGTGTAGTGCTGAGAAAAAAAAAATCGGTTGCTTTAAAAACCGATTCTAGAGACATCGATTTATCATACTTAGAGTTTATAATCGACAATTTTTGTCCCAGTTGGTTATTTTATTTATTTCTCTAAAAATTATATACTTTGTAATATTATGTCCTAACTTTCCATCATAATTTTCCGAATGTCGGTATAAAAAAAATCTAAACCCAGTATTTTTAGATTTGGTTCCATCATATAAGTTTGAAGATTTAAGGGATACAAGGAATTTACTCACGGGGGTAGTCAAGTAATTACTATCATAAAGTATCGATTTTTCAGAATATTGATTTTATTCGATCAAAAAACGGTTAAAAACGGTCACAACACTACGGCAACGAACCCAATGACATGACATTAAAACGTCGGATTAATTTTATTATACACCATGCAGTGCGCACACAGATAGTGTGCGCACTGCGCACAATGTAATGCAATGCAATGTATATAATGTAAGAATCTGCTACAACTACTTGCAATTTTTAAATTTTATGTTATCATGTGGTAAGGCGTCCAAAACGCTAGTCTGTCATTCTTCCATACAAACGTAGTATGGTGATTACTCGTCTGTTTGACGGTGTACGTTCAAACTAAAAATTATAACGATTTGTCTTGTCATTATCAAGCCCTATAAGGAAGCAGAATTGAAAAAAAAAATTGGTTAGGAAGTTATGAGCGTCGAAACTTCCATATTTCAACACTAATTTTAACTCGTGTTTGGGCGTAAATAAATAACGTATGTAGTAAGAAAATGGCAAAATAGAAACAGTACACATATAGATAATTTATTCAATACTTCAAATAATTTTATTTTGAGTAAATACATGCAGTAGTTTTTTCATAATATCTATACGCCCAAAGGATGATCATGAAATTTTATGCGCTAGTTTTTGTTATAAATCATTGTTTATTTCACTAAATAAATTAATAAATCAATCAATAAAAAATAGATAAATATAAAAAAAAACTAATCAATAAATAATTAGATTAATAAAACTATCATGCATATTATGTAGTTACGCCTACCAACGACTTAGAGTCGACTGGTATACGGTTTTGTGATAGTATGTTGCGAGTATTCTGAGTAGATACTGATATTATTATTGCACTCATGCAGTAAATGAAGGTAAGTACATTATTTTTTTGCACACTACCCTCATTTTATATTCATTTAAAAAGCTTACTCACAAAAAACGTTTCACCACAATTAATTGTTATTTATCAGTATTTCTGGGCGATACAATAACAATAAACAATAATTATTTGTTCAAGACTAAACCTACTGACAATTTTACCTTAGATCAAACTTTATAACTTAGTGGTACGATACAAGCAGTGGCGGCGCTGGACCAAACTTACACGTCGGCGACATCAGCTTTGCGACGACCCTTTCATTTCCCAGTTACGACTAGGAGCTCCATGCTGTTCTCCTCATCGCTGTCACTGTGGCGCAGTTGTCAATAGTCTCGGACATCACAGCCTGTCTTGCAGCCGAAGTGCGGGTCGCTTAGCGCGGCACGCAAACATTAACGACATCATCCAACGAGCTCTTGTCACCGTGCTCGTTCCAGCTGTATTAGAACCCAATGGCTTGGCACGCGACGATGGCAAGAGACCGGACGGTATGTCTTTATTTCCATGGAAGGTGGGTAGGCATTTAGTGTGGGATGCAACCTGTGTCGACACTCTTGCGTCATCCCATCTTCCTGGCTGAGCGTGCTGTACTGGTGCTGCCGCTGCGGCTGCAGAAAACCTCAAGCGGCGTAAGTATAATAACCTCGTTGGTAATTATATTTTCGAGCCGTTTGGGGTTGAAACCCTCGGGCCGTGGGGTCCGAGTGCTCACGGCCTCTTTAAAGAAAATCTCCAAACGCCTATTTGACACTTCCCGTGATCCAAGGGCTGGTTTTTACCTTGGGCAGAGGCTAAGCATTGCCACACAACGGGGCAATGCGGCCAGTCTCTTAAGTACACTACCAGTCGACAGCGATGCGGATGAATTTTTCGATGCTATATTTTAGTTTGTAAATAGTTTTACTTAAGTTAGTATATAATTTTGCTACTTTTATGAATTAATTAGTTATAAATTGTTTGTACCCATTTAAATAAAATTAAGATAAATAATCGTAAATTTCCACGTTGGAATAAAAAAGTTAAATCGAATGTGCTAATTTATACACAAATGTATGAATATACTTACGAGTTTGATTGCTATTCAAACGATGATACATAAACAAACACAAATTAAAAAATAGAGGAAATTTTCGGCTATAAGACTCACAGATTTTTTTAAAGATTACGTCATAGAATTCTAATGCAGAAAGTAGAATGTCAGAGCTAGCGAAGCGAGCTCGATAATTTTAGCGAGCGAAGAGAGCGAGAAAAATTTTGCATGCTACGTTTAGATTTTAGAAGTCTAGACGTTACAGTGGGGCCTCCAATTACAAACTGCCTCTTTGTTACTGAATATACGTAATTTTGGCCTTGTTCGGGATTTGATTAAAAAGTATTTCTCTAGATTTGGGGTACCCCAGGACGGGGGCCAGGGGGAATCATGAAAAAAAAATTGCGAGGCCCCCTCAGGCGCGAGGCCATCGGCGGTCTCCGATCCAGTACGATTGTAGCTACGATTTCAATTGCAAATTGACTAGTAATATGTGATCAACAACAACTTATTCTAAACTAAACACGTTTTAGAGAAAAACCCAGAGGCGGCTTTACCTATGGTGCAAGGTGTGCAGCGCACACGGGGGGGTCGCACGCAGGGTCTTAGGGAGCGCCGAGCGCTACTCGCGACAATTTTTTAATTAAGTAGTGGTAAAGAAAGTTTTTTGATATCCAAATTCGAAGTTTCGCGCCAATCGTGAGTTTACATTTTTACTTTTCACAAATATCACACTCACACGATATGATTTAAAATGTGACAAATATTATATAAAATCTTATAAACAACTAGAAAATGCCCAGATCTTAACGTAATAAACGAACACAGGTCCAATAACACGTAATATTCATTACCACTACTCAATTTGTGTTCAAGTTCAAAATCGCCGACCGTAAACTATTGTTTTTTTTATTGTAATGATGAGCGAAAACGATTATGCCAAACGATTTTATTTTATTTTGTTCGACTCGATTAGTTAATATTTCGAATGCCAGAAATCGATACTTGGAAATTGAAATAAAATTGTTTTAAGCATTAAATACAGTAAGCATTGTTTATAATAATGATGGATACTTTTCTAATCTAGTTTTAATATTTTTTCGGACAATAAATGAAACGAGTCAACAGACAGGACCTGCAGTCTAATTACGCAACACATTTTATTTCTGTTTACAATTCTGAATCGAAAGCGAGTCCAATTTTAAACGGATGCCATAGTTCGAATTACGATAAACATTTTTTATCGGTCGACCGAAATTGCATAGGGATGTTCTAATCAATTGGCTATAATTTGTTTAGATGATGTGTTTTGTTACACCATATAGGAATGATTAATTTCCAAATTATTGTCCTATATTTTAATTTTTTTTAAATTACAACTGATGCTCTACTAGTACTTATAAATGAAAATGTACAATGATTGTCGAAAAATTAAAAACCAATTTTTAAAACAGTTTTACCATATTTGCAATACGTAACAAAACGTTTTTCTTTTCACGTTTTTGATATCTGTGGCCAATAAAATCGTAGAAAAGCAGTGTTGTCAACTTAGTGGAATTTCCACTAAGCCTGGGGGTTTGAACACCCCTACTGGCAGATAAATTTTGCTCTCAGTGGCCGGTGGGTTTGTCTAGTGGTATTTGTAGAAAACAGTACAATCAATTACTAAAACTTTGACTCGAGAAAATATTAAAATAACACGATAATGGCATGTTTTATTGTTTGTTTAAAACCTGTGTCAGTGATTTTTCGATTTATTCCTTTCAAATACCGAAACCACTGCGGATTCGAACGCTGATTTGGAAAGATTGACAAAGCATGACGAATATATTGAAGCCACACAGAGGCTCCACCCGGACCCGAGAGGAGATCGAAAAACAACGTCATTTCAAAAAACATATCTCACGGGAACATACGGGATAACAAAATCTGCCGTTAAGCCATTTGAAAACAAACATCTTCACTAAATTTATTTCAATAATTATACTGCGGTTGCCATTTGTCATGCCACCAACACAATATAAGTTAAAATCGGTTGAACGGCGCGTAAAAAAAGTTTGTTTAAATGTCTAATCTTATTTTATTAATCGAGTATAATTTTTACGCAAACGGTTAAATATTTTGAAATCGCTTTCAAAATCCGTTTTTAGAAATCGATTTTTAGAATCATTTCAGGAGTAGCTCCGGCTAGCAGTTTCGATCGTCTTTAGTACTATTATTTGGTTGTAAGTGCATCATTCAAAACTATTCAAACATAAACAAATACGTACTTACGCAAAGCTACTATTGCCGTGGTTTTGTGAAATTGGTTTGTCTAGTTCGGATAATCTATACGATTCGATTTCTGACTGAAATCTGATTTTAAATTCGTTTTGATGTATCTGACGCATTTCTATATCGGACTCAGGGAAAAAAATTGGCAGCACTGAGTAAAGTTGAATAACCTCTTGAACGATCAGCCGATTCATTGTGACGTGTTCAGAGTCGAATTTAATGCAAAATATTGCCTGTCTAAAGTATACCTTTGCTGCTCTAACTTTATCAGTTTGTAGGGAAAAGAACAGGAAAGGCATAACATCACATGTTAAATAATCTGCGCTGGAATGATCATTCTTTGAAGTCTGTGGAGAATACGCTAAACATGGCGATGTCTTTGTTTACATTTTAATATTGTTGATTTCGGTAATGTTTTTGTTATGCATTGTTTTGCCTTGAATGTTTTATATTTTTCAACATACAAAATTATATTTACTATTCGCTTACAGAAACATGGGCCTATGCTAAGCAGTTTTGGAACAATTTTCTTGTGGCTTGTGGAAGTCGGAAAAACTTTGGAAAATTCTCTCGTTCAAGACACTGCGTGCTCTGTTTTCGTTTTCTACTGGCTGCACTAAGACTTACTTAGGCTGTTTTGCTCAATAGCGAAAAGTACCTAAGTCGATATTATCACTACAAGTAAGTAAGCCAATATAAATAGGAATAACGTGTGTAAGAGAGTACCTTTGTATCTCATTACATTATTGTAGCTGTAGGTACATTATTAGTCAATCTACCTATGAAGAATCATTCCTTTGTTGCGTAGACACAAGCATCTAAGTGAGGTTATCTATTTATTGTGGTTAAAATAATTATTAAGTATAGTTACTATGTCCGTCAACCACAAAGTCTAACTGAAATTGTTAATTGATATTTATGTACATAAGTTGATGCTGAAATAAACAATTATAATCACTAGCCAAATAGCAACTTACTACAAAACATATTTATAATATTTTCACAGACCATGCTAGTGCTGAAAATACAAGAAGGGAACGCTACCCAACATCAATCTTGTTGTTCAAACATGAATTGAATAACCAATCTTCTGTATTAATCATTGAAGGTAAGCTTTTTGACACATAGTTAAGAATCAAGCGTAGCAAGTCACATAATTATAAAATTATGAATATATTTCCTTGGCTGAACTTAGTGCATAGACACAACATATATTTTGTGTATACCTAACTAATGCTTATTTACAAACTATTAACACTAGGTACGAAATACAATAACTAACTACACAAATAGATACAAAAAACAAAAGGACACTTAGGCGTCGAAGTATTCGTCCGCATCGCTGTCATCCGGAAACGTGCCCAGAAGACTGGCAGCATTGCCACGTTGAATGGCAATGCTAATTCTTAGGCCAAAGAACAAGCCAGCCCTCTGGTCGCGTGAAGTGTCGACCAGTCGGCGAGAAATTTCCTTAAAAAGGACACGCGCACTCGGACCCCATGACCCGAGCGTTTCGACCCCAAACGGCTCAAAACTGTAGTTACCCATGAGGTTACAGTATTTGCGCCGCTTGAGGGTCGCAGCAGCCGCTGCAGCGGCGCCAGCACAGCCTGCCGTGCTAGGAACATGAGATAGCAGCTATCTAATTACGCAACACATTTTCGATTTACAATTGAGTCAAATTTGTTTCGTTTCGACTAGAATTGCTTTCAGTTTACAACTTTCGAATTACGTTACTCGTATATTCTCCTTAATTATTACAAAATTATGTAAGTAATCGTCGTCTTCATAAATTGTGAATGTATTTTTGTGTAAAACCTCAATGATAAATCAATATTAGTGGTCTGTAAAATATCGAAGCAGCGAGGTCGATTTTTTATAATAATTGTGAAAGTTTTCTTCTGTTACAATTGCTTACAACCTAAACTAAAGATTTATGATATGATATTTCAGAAACGAGGTAGGTATTTTGGTGGCATTTCAAGGAAAGACTAATTCGTACCTCGTACCGAATCAAACTTATAAGCCACAAGCTTATCAACCCAGTCGAGCTTGTACTTAATTGGAAAAGCAAATATAATAGAGGAAAAACAAATAATAAAATACACCTAGTTTGAAGCATTTTATGTCAATGGATTCTGTAAGGAGGACATTGATGAACATATTCACCCAATAAGGTAACCTACTTAATATCAATATTATTTTCTTTCTTAGTGTTGGACATTGAATGTGTGTTTAGCACAGCAACAATGTTACACACAATCATATTGTTTGTTGGTAAATACGAAATGCACCATGAAATGTATATTTACCATATTAAGTTAATTATTGATTACATATAAATAAAGTCAATTGTAGGCAAGTAATTGTTGTTTATAGCAGAATATGGCTGTTCTTTAAAGTAGATAAATTGTGCATTGAAGTGCTGAAGGGAGAGGCCTATTAGACTTTGTGGATGGATGTAATGGATCATGGAATATATTGAGGATTTACTTTAATTCTTTTTTTATCTTATTTCAGGTGTCAGGCTCAACTACATTATTCAGGAAAAAATAAACTCTCTCATGCACTTACAGCAAGAATTAGCAAGCAGTACATACATAATCCATGATGACGTCCACAAAAAGACATTGGATCACAAATTCCACTTATCCTTACAGTATATTTGTTCCAATTTCTTTTTGCCCCATGTACAAATATTTCATAATAATGTGAATAAATTCTATTAAAGATGTAATAAAAGTCGTTTTTGTTTACCATAATTTATTTCTCTCTATCTACTGTTACCTAATGAATGACAGTAAATTTAGGTAAATAGGTACCTATAAATAGTATCATTATAATAATCAATTGGCTGTGTTTATAAAAAGCATAGTATTCAATTCTTAAATATTTCATTACTTACAAGTTATTTTTATTTGCACCTATAGAGGTACAAATATAAAAATTACAAGTGCAAGTTCAAAATAAAAACACTTTATTAAAGTTTACACTGTTATCAATTAACAAAATAGGAACACACATTTATATCGCTGTCGTACAAGACTGAACCGGTAAAAAAATTAAAGATTATCTTTCATTAACAATCTTCAGTTTCTACTTTAGTTCTTGAGAAGCTTGAAAACTGAAGTAGCAGAGCAACGGGGCAACGCAGCACGGGCGACATCCTTCATGCTGCCTTCATGTCTTCATGGGTGAAACGCCCCAGGGACTCTATTAAAACAAAAACTAATTATTTTCTGCTCAAATAAAGTAAAGCAAAGTAAAGTAGGCATATCAACTAGGTTTTCACTAGCCCATGGCTGGACAAAAGCCATGGTTGTATAATTTCATCTTTATTTAAGGCTGATATTTCAGTCTCCAGATATTTTATAATACTGAATTATAATATTAAACATTAGTTAGGTATACACAAAATATATGTTGTGTCTATGTACTAAGTTACAGCTACAATAATGTAATGAGATACAAAGGTAACTCTCTTACACACGTTATTCCTATTTATATTGGCTTACTTACTTGTAGTGATAATATCGACTTAGGTACTTTTCGCTATTAAGCAAAACAGCCTGAGTAAGTCTTAGTGCAGCCAGTAGAAAACGAAAACAGAGCACGCAGTGTCTTGAACGAGAGAATTTTCCGACTTCCACAAGCCACAAGAAAAATGTTCGAAAACTGCTTAGCGTAGGCCCATGATTCTGTAAGAGAATAGTAAATATAATTTTGTATGTTGAAAAATATAAAACATTCAAAGCAAAACAATGCATAACAAAAACATTACCGAAATCAACAAGACTAAAATGTAAACAAAAACATCGCCATGTTTGATAGCGTATTCTCCACAGACTTCAAAGAATGATCATTCCAGCGCTGATTATTTCCGATGTTTAACATGTGATGTTATGCCTTTCCTGTTCTTTTCCCTACAAACTGATAAAGTTAGAGCAGCAAAAGTATACTTTAGACAGGCAATATTTTGCATTAAATTCGACTCTGAACACGTTACAATGAGTCGGCTGATCGTTCAAGAGGTTATTCAACTTTTACTCTGTGCTGCCAATTTTTTTCCCCGAGTCCGCTATAGAAATGCGTCAGATACATCAAAACGAATTTAAAATCAGATTTCAGTCAGAAATCGAATCGTATCGATTATCCGAACTAGACAAACCAATTTCACAAAACCACGGCAATAGTAGCTTTGCGTAAGTACGTATTTGTTTATGTTTGAATAGTTTTGAATGATGCACGTACTACCGAATAATAGTACTAAAGACGATCGAAACTGCTAGCCGGAGCCACTCCTGAAATCGATTTCTAAAAACGGATTTTGAAAGCGATTTCAAAATATTTAACCGTTTGCGTAAAAACTATACTTGATTAATAAAATAAGATTAGACATTTAAATAAACTTTTTTTACGGTCCATTCAAACGATTTAACTTCTATTGTGTTGGTGGCATGACAAATGGCAACCGCAGTATAATTATTGAAATAAATTTAGTGAAGATGTTTGTTTTCAATTGGCTTAACTGCAGATTTTTTATCCCTTATGTTCCCGTGAGATATGTTTTTTGAAATGATGTTGTTTTTCGATCTCCTCTCGGGCGAAGCCTCTGTGTGGCTTCAATATATTCGTCATGCTGTGTCAGTCTTTCCAAATCAGCGTTCGAATCCGCAGTGGTTTCGGTATTTTAAAGAAATAAATCGAAAAATCACTGACACAGGTTTTAAACAAACAATAAAACATGCCATTATCGCGTTATTTTAATATTTTCTCGAGTCTAAGTTTTAGTAATTGATTGTATTGTTTTCTACAAATAGAATTAAACTAACCACTAGACAAAACCACCGGCCACTGAAAGCAAAATTTTTCTGCCAGTAGGGGTGTCCAAACCCCCAGGTTTAGTGGAAATCCCACTAAGTTGACAACACTGCTTTTCTACGATTTTGTCATTGGTCACAGATATAAAAAACGTGAAAAGTAAAACGTTTTGTTACGTATTGCAAATATGGTAAAAGTGTTTTAAAAATTGGTTTTTAATTTTTCGGCTATCATTGTACATTTTCATTTATAAATACTAGTAGAGCATCAGTTGTAATTAAAAAAAAAAAAAAATATAGGACAATAATTTGGAAAGTAATCATTCCTATATGGTATAACAAAACACATCATCAAAACAAATTATAGCAAATTAATTAGAACATCCCTATCCAATTTCGGTCGACCGATAAAAAATGTTAATCGTAATTCGAACTATGGCATCCGTTTAAAATTGGACTTGCTTTCGATTCCGAATTGTAAACAGAAATAAAATGTGTTGCGTAATTAGACTGCTGTATGACCGGCCTATGGGAAAGGTACCTCATTTATTGAATTTCGCGCTGAATTGTTTTTATATTTGAATTTAAATTCGGAATGCGCTCGCTGTTCAAAATTATTTTAATAATGGACAATTATTTACTGTGGATTTTATTTTTGATACTTTCTGATAGATTGACAGACATTAGTACAGAATGCCCAGTATACATTTTATAGGTAGGTTTATCAAAATTTTGTTTGGTAATGATAATAAATTAATTATATAAATTAGTTAGGTATTCAGCAAACACTTTTTAATGACGCCCACAATTTTAGGGTTCCGTACCTCAATAGGGAAAAAACGGAACCCTTATAGGATCAGTTCGTTGTCCGTCCGTTTGTCAAGACCCTTTTTCTCAGGAACGCGTGAAGGTATCAAGTTGAAATTAATATCAAATACGTAGGTCCATGGTCCCTTGGAGTTCTTAAAATATCAAGCTTCCAAGTCAACGCAATAAAAAATATGTACGGCCATTTATGCGACATATTTTGACACTCACAAATAAATCAAAACCTACAGTCTACTAATCCCGTTGACCTAGAATCATTTTATTTATTTATATATACTTTATTGTACACCAGATTATAATTAGATAAAGAAAAAGTAATACACTACAAAATATACAATTGGCGGCCTTATCGCTTACTGCGATCTCTTCCAGGCAACCTTCACCTAGAATCATGTTTGGCAAGAAGCAAGGTCTCATATCAGCCATCAAGAAAAAAGTCCGGAAATCGTTAATTTGTAGTTTTCACAAAAGTTTTTTTTTTTGTAACTGCAAACTTATATTTGCAGTTGGAGAACTAACTAAAAAACTTTCTTAGTGCGGATTTCACCAATGAAATTGAACACGTTCAGCACATCGTTCAAGAGCTGTCAGTGTACAATATTCCTATTCCATAACAATTTTGACACTGACAGCTCTCGACTGCGTTCTGTAGAAGCTGATCGCGTTCAGTTTCATTGGTGAAATCAGCCCTTAGTGTACGCGGTTTGATTGACCTCAACATAAGAGCAGAGAGGTTAAACTAGGAGGACTCCTGCACGCTAGCATCCTAGCATAACCACATTAGAAACGCAACCCGTTTCTATGGTTGTCATGCTACGCGTGCTATGCCATAAGCACCAGTACGCAGTACCTGACCTGATACATATATAATAACATTATCAATGAGTTATTATAACTGAAAACTGTAAACCATACGTATAAAATATAAGAACTCGACGAAGACACTTTGCTCCTCTTAAATGTAAATCAATTCATAACAGATCCTGAGTCGTTTAAACGATCGATAAGTTCGAGAGTACCAAAATCTGTACCCAAATGTATTGAACCGTGTATTTTTAAATGAAGTGATAAAAGATAATTTATACAATGTGTTTTTTTTATACCCCATAACTCTAGGGTTATATTAACCGGTCACGTACTATTAATGTACCCGGGCCGACCGAAACCATACCGTAAAAAGAACACAAAATCTCCTAGAATAGATGGTCAAAAATGCATAGTTTCGAAGATATAATCAATCTTAATTAAATTAGGGCAAAAACTGTCACCAGTATGACGAATCTTTACTTTTGCGACGTTGCCAAACTTCGCAGTAGTGTAGTAAAGGAGTAAAGTTATTCATTTAGTGTAGTAAAGTAATTCATTTTTATTCAAACCAATCATTCATATTTAAAGCTAAGAAAATACGAAGTTGTCATATTTCACCGAAGGGTGTTTTACATTAATAATCGTGACTTTGTTGAATTATTTTGTATAAAAAATTAAAACAAAAAAGAAAAAGATGATTGAAGAATAATTCTTATGCCAGTTGGTTCTTTGATATGGTCTCAATCATACCCTAGAGTTATGTGGTATAAGAAAAAAACATCTTGTATAATATTTGTACTTTTTTAAGTTTTCATTACCACAGATTTGATTATAAGATAAAAATATGTACAACATAAACTTACTTTGTTTTTGCAAAATGTGCCTGCATAAATGTATTTTACCTTTGTCAAAGTTTGTTTTAACGTTTTCTACATTATTATTTAGAAAAGAGCAATATTTTAACAGCTAAACTTTAATGATATAAAGCTTTTGGACGAAATAGAAAATTCAAATGCGAGTGAAGTCGCGTGGAAACATAGTTTTTGATAAATGTATAAAGGCCTATCCGCACACAGCAGTGCCGGCATAGTGCCGACACGTGCCGTTCAGTAACGTATCCATCAGTGTCAGTGAAAAGAAAAAAAATAAAGAAATGAATATTATCCATTTCCGAGTTTGATTTTGCAACACTGAAAGTCCATCTGTCAGTGTCCATCAGTGTCACACAATCTGATTTGACCTGTCAAAGTCGAGTGTCGTAACATAAAATTTTCTATTTACTTTAGCTTGCATTTGAATAATATATAGTATGCTTTGAACTTCTATTTCGAAATTACTGTATTGAAGATTGAAAACAGATTGACACTTTTTTGAGTACTTTAATTTAAAAACCTAGACTTCGGCGTATTGAGTTAAATTTTTGTTAGTCTGCAATTCGTAACCGTAAATCAAATAGGTGGCTTGCCGCTTGCACGTTGTCAGAGCTCTATGCTTGGGCAGTGGAGTCGTCTTAAACAGTTACAAGGAATATTACAGTTAATTTCTTCCCAAAAAAATATTAAAAAAGTGCACCTTATTGCGAAGTTCGCAAGTGCAAAATAAGAAGAAGCCAGTAACGCCGGCAGGCAATGTAATAATGTCCCGCAAGAGGTCCCGGCTCAGCAGCGAAGAAGAAATGAGCTCCAAACTATCTGAAGGTGGATGTAGTGAGGGGCAGAATGGCAGTGAGACCAGTATAATCAGCGGCAGCAGTCAAACGCCGATAGATGCATTACAGGTTAGTACCACACAGCATGTTATCGTCACAATATAGGGGTTAACTGTGACTGCATGATAGCAATGATCACACATGTTCTCTAAAGAATAATAACTTCAAAATTGAGTACTTAAACAGCTTACAACCGCGGTACGGAGGGAGAGCAACAACCATTTGTGTTAAATTGCCATAAATTGTTCTCCATGCCATATCATTGCATTGTATGAAAGTGGCGAGTAAGTACATTACTAATGTGTTTTCAAATCTGTACCGTCTTTGTATATGCAATATGGTTCAAATTGGAACAACCTTAAATGTTCTAAGCAACCTTCACACTGTATTTTAATGTTCTAGGTACATATGTTCATTGAGACAGTGATGGTGATTCATTCTATCTGTTGCATGACTAATAATCAGAACAGATTTTCACAATAAATTGTCTGCTTTATTATGATGATTGCTATGTCTATACAATTATAAATTAAAGTTGCTTTTCGTGTTTGTCTGTATGTCCGTTGTTCTGTGCATTGCACTTCTAAACCACGCAACAGATTTTGATGAGGTTTTCACCATAGTTTAGATAATTTATCCAGGAAGGTTTATATGTATAATATGTTAATATTAAAGTTACGTAAAACTCAGAAAACTCGATGTTTTGTCAAGTCGTAAAAACGGTGTGAAGCAGCAGCGGGTTGCTAGTGAATAATATAATACACTGTCTTTTCAATCGGTCATCATCAATTAAATCATTAATAATTAACTGCAGTGATTATTGTTACAATACTGTATAGTTATTTTTATAAAGTAATTAGTGCACAGTCTAATTGCCTTACAGGAAAAATCAATACAATAGTAGAATTACAGTGAAACTGCAAGTCCATTATGCATTCTGTGTTGTAGCATAGTTAAGTGGATCAGTGCTTAGTTCATTGCTCCAGTAACCTTATGACATAATCAGTCAGTGGACAGAACCAGGCTGAGGTTAATCCAATATACATATAATACACATGGAATACAAGATGGGAGTTTCCCTATAGCAAAATCCTAGGATTTTGCAAATCTCAATTTAAAAGGTAACTTCTAGGCAAACAGGCATCATTGGCTATGATCAGGGCCGGATTTAAAGGTGGACGCCCTGGTGCAACCAAGAAGTGGAGGCACTGATTTTGTTTTTGGACCAGACAGCAAAAAAAAAATAGCTTTCAACCATTTATACATAATAGGTACTAAAAATATACAAAAGAAAAAAAGAAAAGTTAGTTATTGTATTTAGTACTTAATGTTAATAGTTTTTAAAATTAAAATTTAAACCATTAGCGTATTCGACCAACTAAACTTTTTTATTTATCAAAAAAAAACTAATTGTGGAGGCCCCTATTTTGTGGAGGCCCGGGGCCCTGGCTCCTGTTGCCCTGCCTTAAATCTGGCCCTGGCTATGATATTATCACTTACTATCAGGTGAGATTGTGGTCAAACATGAACATATCAAACAAAAAACAAGAAAAGCCTTGAAAATAGCCACTCCTTAAAATATCATGTTTTTAGGCATGTTTCCACATTTCCTTATTAGACTATTAATATGTTTATTAAGGTGTGCTTGCCCCCGTAATTGGGGTATAACCGGAACTTAAATATATAGGATTATAATTAAAAAATTACTTTATCAGATGACTAACGGAGGTATAATTACATTATCATGTTAAATGTAAACCTTATATTTTAATTATAGCCTCTTTATCATTCAAGATACCTCATATAGATAGATGTACTATTGGCAGCATCAATTTGCATGGCTCTTTAGTTATTATAAAGTTATAATTGCCAAGGTAAACTTTAACAAAAAAAGTGTTTGCTAAGCTGCCAAAATAATCGGATAATGTACTAAAACTATTCAATTTTGCTTGCATATGCGCAGTGATTTGTGGTTGAAGGATTAGCTACGATCGGCCAACATGGCACTATAACACAGCCTCTCAACAGACCCAACCCAAAACATAAATAAAATTGAATACTATTTCAAATTCAAAGGTCATTTATTCAAACTAGACTGAGAATCAGCATTTCTCGAACTTCAAAATTACATAAGACAGCTGTCCCCCAAAAACACCCGCCCTTCACCACTTCCTAGTGCTTTAGCTGGGAAGAAGTGGCGCGACAAACTCCCCAGCAGTACAACAGTCTGTTTAGTTACAAAAACTTGATTCTATACAATAGCACTTATGCAAAATAATGCTTTGCTGACATACGAGTATATGTCAGCTAGTACACGCCAATATACCAACAAAAATCATCGAAATCCATAAAAAGTAAACAGAACTTAATACCCGAATTAAAGTCTCCAGGCGTAATGGGCGTGCCCGACTTTATATAACTATTAAAGCTGTAACTCGAAGTCATAAATGCTAAACTAGGACTATTTAATAATATAAATAAACAGTTAATTACTAATAACAATAACAAAACGATGGTCAGCAAGACGACCAGTCACCACAAGCACCACCCGTTCACGAGCATAACGCAAAGATCAGCCATTACCCCCCTCGCCATATTTGAGGCCATCTTAATTCTTTATAAAAATCACAACTGCTATTATCGCCGTGCACAATGTTCAAGAAAAACATAATTTGCAATGGCGTTGCATCCCTCCAATGTGGCGCACTGTGCGAATTAATAAACACGTAAGTAGTGGACACACTAGACACTACGTATGACGCTACGTATATTGTGTTTTCATTCTGCAGGGCTATGAAAATGAAAGCTAAATGAATCAATAGTTGGGCTCGCCGCCAACAATGTGGCGTGGCGTGATTACTGACCGCGCCACTCATATGAGTGACTTACCTACGCCGCTCTACGCTGCACATACGTTAGTGGACTAGCTATGTTAATCAACAAACCAACTGCCAATTATAATTTATAATACCCATGCATTAACATAAGTGATCATGAATAGCTAAACTAATCGAAATCCGACTGCCTACGTAATATATTTTCTTGGATTTCCCATCAGCGCGTGACGGAAGCAGATTTTAGTTTGTTATTTTTATCTAAAAAACCCACGCTTTGTCGATTGCCAAATTCAGTTCATAGGCTAACAAACAACGAATAAGTCAGTTATCTGTGTCAAGTCTGTTCTTATGAAAAATGTGAGCACGAAACTTTACACTCGTGAATTCGTGATACTCTCCAAGTAGGTCTGTGACTGTATTCAACTCTTTTCTGTCGTTTCGTCTACGAATTGCAGTTACGTCACTAGCACAACAATAGGACGGAATAGCGGTTCACCTGAGCATGCATGCTCTAATGAATATAACATTGATAAGACGTGATAACATTCTTCAAGCAAGTAACTAACCTGGGTACTTACCACCTGTCTACTTATGTCTTGCTCTTATACCTAAGTATTCATCTACTTACGAAGGCTGATCAGTAACAGAAGAAAAGAATTGCGTAACGCGCTTGACGAAATGATTCCCACTTTATCGTCAGTCAGTCATCACGTCATGAATGCGTGTCGTGGGGCATGGCATGTACAAATTGATGCGTCCTTGAACCACTATGAGCTGATTAAGAAGCGCATTCCATAAACACCAAATTTTAAAACGAAGTTTATAAAATGATCGTGTAAAAAGTGCGACAAGTTCTTCCTTAATATATTGCAATTTTTTAAGCTACAAATATTGCTGGACACGTTCAGTTATCCTTGATTATTTCTTTGCTTCCTCATCTACTAAGATCGAAACGATATCTTCTTTGATGACTTGCATCCTGCAAATAACAGCACTTCCTCTTAGTCCTTCGGGGTCCCCTTCGTTAGGATTTCAACGAGGGATTATTGGGATAGCAGTTCTATGTATCATTGCACAATCGTATAGAATCGCACATTCGCATCTGAACTTAGTTTAAAATGACTACGAGTATTATTGGCTTCGACCTATCTGTAATGAAATCATTTGAGTGTGTCATGTCAGTGTTGGCAAGCCAGCCCACTGTTGTTCTCACTTCTCCGAGACATTCGCTTGGCGCCCACCACTCGGTTAGTGGGCCGGTCGTTGCCTCCGAGACTTACTAGTGAGGGCAACCTATATTCTAAATATAGATAACAGATGATAGATCAGTCAGATAATGTTTAGTAAATCCGTTATTACTTTATTCGCTAAAAATGTGACTTTGATCTTATCACACGTGTCATTGTTTACTTACATACTATCAACAGCGGAAGTAAACTGAAGTTTGGACTGCCAAAATAGATAGATTTTGAGTCAAATTTTATCAACTGAGACATCACGACTAATATCCAATGATCCACGTAAATCTTATCTTAAATACGTGTGCAAGAGTATGAAGAGGGATAGGCTTGTTGCCCTTTAGTTTTTGTGGCTGTGTATAGAAGGTGACTTTGAAGATATTATTTTTAAAACTATTGTGACCATATGAAAAACAACAAGCAAATCGTAAACTGACAACATGTTTACTGAGCACGCATTTTGCGGATGATTAGAAAATACAAGTACATAAACAACTGAAAAGAAAATGTTAATTCAAAAAGTTGCGTAAAACATCGATAAAATACTTGAGAAAAGCGCATGTGGCGCCTACTGAATTACAGAAACAAAACTGTCGATACGTAAAATCTTTGGAAGCGCCAGCTACACAGCTGTCTTTGTAGAATTAAAGGTATCTGAAAGGTCCACTCCTCCAAGGTTGCTAACTTTTAAAAAGGCGAGGAGGAGGTTGACGCGTCAGAAATCTTGGGCTGACCGCACGCCCATGACACGTGCGAATTCAAATGAGAAATACTGAGATTCGGGTTGTCCGAACTATACGTAGAAACATAATAAGCGCCAACTGAAGTACGTGGGCAGACCGCGGTGCTTTGTAATATGCTCAGTAAATTCAGTAGAATAACTGGCTATTATCGCAAAATCGCAATAGTACTCGTACAGTTATGCTAACGATTGTTAGCACCACTTATCCTAGCTTGTTAGCGGCTCCTACCATTTGACCAAATAACATACATTCTTGCAAACCAGAAATAGAGATTGGATGTGACAATAAGATTACATTCCATTTATTTATTTAATATTTAAAGGCACACAAATGAAGAGAGGCGGACTTTCTGCCTACATTACATTCCATTTGCTCTCGCACTCCTAGTAAATTATTTGCGAACAATTGAGAAACTACAATTTCTGCAATAATTGAAACGAGGAAGTAAATTGTTCATTCAAGTCACGTACTTTAAGTGTAAAAGCTACTCGTTGTAGAGCACTTACTAAGTACAAGGCCTCCTTCAGAAACAGCTCTTACTTTACCAATAAGTACAGTCATTATGCGCAGGATGTATTTTAAAATAGACGGGAGAATTTGGCTGGCCGTCTGTTTGTCAATTTGTCAGAAGTATTTAAAAATTGTATGTGCAAGCGCAGTATTCATGTTGGTCAAGAATTACTTTGCTCTCATTGGTGCTGATCAGATGATGGAAAATACCGATTTGGTGAACGATGCACTCACAGCTCATGTGCTCAGTAGTCAGTACTCGAAAATAGGAGGCGTGCTGGAATGTAGAGCAAGGACACGTTCTCACTCCATGTAGGGCTAACTTGACACACGCGACAATTACTCGTTCTGTCAAACTTGATATTTTGTTGACAAACTCTAACATGACACCTTAGTTATCTCGATTTTTGACAATTCAACACGAGATAATCTGCGATTTTTCTGTCACTTTGTCGTATTTACTCGTCCTCGATTTTGACGACGAGAAGAGTAGACAAAATAATGGTACAAAAAAAAACTCCCAAATAGCATGGCAGTTTCACAATTGTACTTATTTTAGTCAATATTTTTTTTTACAATATATTAATAATTAAAATATTTAGTTTTAAACTACTATTTATATTGGAACGACATGTTTTATATGGAGCTTTTCGAGACTTGCATGAAAAAAAAAAAACCTAAATGTTGAGCTTTAGGGGTTTATTGGTTTTATTAAGGGGATCGAAATCTTCATTATTTTTGCGAGAGGACACACCATTTTTGAGATATAAGCAAAAGAAAATAAAAAAAGATATAGTACTGTTTTTGCACCGTCGAAGTGTTGGTGTGAATTTTGGTTCATGACAACTCATTTTAATCCACATCTCTTTACCGCGATTAAAAATAGTCCGATTTAGATAAACAATTAAAATTTTCAGGTGAAAAACGTCAAATTCAAAATAGCAAAATTTCCATTTTCACAAAATTAATAGTTGAGTGCCATACTCGTATTAGTGAGAAAACGTCGTTTAACAGGAATAAACAAAATTTTGGTGATTTTTAGTCTAGTTTAGAAGCATTTGTGACAAGAGAACCGGCGGCACCATTGAATGAAAGAAACGGTATCTCAAGCCGATGTTGCTTTCATAAAAATTATTTGTTTTTAATAATTTGCAACATCGGTTTCTCGTCGCGAGATATAGAAGTGTCAAAGTGGCTTTTTCGAGTTAACTCGTCGTTTACGGTCATGTTAGGGGTTAGAATGACGTCATAATCGTCGACAAATTTCGACAAAACGAGAAAAAGAGCGTTCTCGCGCTTGTCATGTTAGCTATACATGTCTTAGTATAACATGTTAAATACATAATACGGAGTAGTATAGAGATTATTTCATAATATGTATAAACAATCATTTTATAAAACATGCAACATAGAATTCCGTTAAATTAAAAACAGGTTTTGTCGCTTACCATCTATGAAATTCTTTAAGGGGCAGTAGCAAAGGTTCCTGGCTTAGCAGAATATAAAACATCCTGTAACATTATCCATTTAATGTTGTCAGTATCACACACATTCCTAGCCTAGCTGTTATACGGCTGTTAAAATTCCTGGAACTAACGTGCCTTCAGCCCCACAGCAATTAACAAATTAAAATGTGTCATCACGTCATACTATTGTGAAGACGGGTCTTGATATTATTTTATAATCATGTACTTACATGTTATCAACATCGTTCGATGTTGTGATAAATGTATCTGCACGTAGTATATTGAATTTGTAATTACGTGTTACGCAAACGATTTGAGCCCATTTTTTCAATTCTGGGTTATCAGCTATCTGCCCATTACATACTGCTCATTAATATCATCTGGTTGCCCGGCGGTGCATCAGCAAGCTAACGAAATCTTCTCTGTAAGCCTACATTGGGGTGCAAAATAGCCTCTACAAGTGGCGTTATTTAAATGTTCGTCCTCAGAGCCCCTAGGTTCATTCTCCTGGACAAGCAGCCCAGCTGCCACTAGCTAGTTGACTTGCTAAAACCTAATACAAGTGTCAAATGAATTGTACTAAATCAAATGTATTTTCCTTTGACATTTTGAGATGACTCATGAGTCAGCAAGTCTGTTGCTTGCTCAGCTGCACAGGCTTCATAAAACAGATTGCACTTTGCGCTGTATCGCGCGAGTGCGATTATGCCTGTCTGGTCTGGGTGCCCTGCATACAGCGATTATTTGCTTGTGTCGTCCGTGGGCGACGTCGTCGAAGTAAAGTGAAGTCCCCTTCGGAGCGACTCGTGGAGCGTCGCGTGTCTGCCGAGCCTCCACGTCGGCGTCGCGCCACCCGGCATCGACCGCCCCCGCGCCCACCACACCCGCTCACACCGCCGCTCGCTCGCACCAGAAACATTCCTCACGCCGACTCCGTGGTTCATATCGCTTTAGTCACTCGTATAGTTTCGTGGAGTTCGTGTGTTCCGTTGTTTACCTAAAATACCGGTTGTCAAATACATAGCCCGTAACATACTATAACTGAAAAACAAATTGCAACTTGTCAATCTTTACTTCACTCACATTTGAAATTAGTTTATTTTGGAAAAAAACTTGATAATATATTAAAGAAAACAAATCAAAAATAATAATGCAAGTTCCTATTTTATAGCTTTAATATTTTTATATCACGTACAGGAAAGTTATTTAGATTAGTAGAAAGACAATATATAATAGTTGATGATGTCAGCGTTAACGATAACCACAACGCTCACGAACGGGCACGGGCATGTCAACGGTCAGTTGGAGACTTCCTTCAATGGATACAGAAAAAATGGATTTGTTAAACAGGAAATAAAGGATCACACTGTAAGTACCTCTGCTTAATCCTAGCCTTCCTTGTTTGCCGGCGTAACAGCTTTCTTTACCCACGGACCGTTCGCAAGCTACGTTCAGTTCGATGTTTACATTATCATTATCACACCGTCTGACATTATATTCTACTTCAGAGATAAACAAGGTGACAAGTTAATCAGTTAGTTAAACCATGAAATGGAAATCTTGTCAACGATAACTTGCAGACTAGAAGACAGACAGTACATTGTTTATACAAGTATGAGTGAAAGTTAGAGCTACCCACAGCACCACAGAAGGTTGTCTATGTTTGACTACTCCATAGAAAGTTCGCACTTACTTACATAAATTCTCGCACTTAAATATGGTTAAGTGCATAGCAAAATGGACTTCATACTGAGAACTTGTCAACTTGTTGAACAACCATCTTAAATTGCTGACATTTTTCTACCAACACCATCAACGACAATATACTTTTACTGTTTAAAGGAGAATGTAAATGAATGTCTCATTAGCATCTATTAGTTACTTAAGAAATACAAAGCCATAAATTACATTCCTTCTTCAAGAACCGAGGCTTTTATTACACTTTCTAAATTCAGCTTCAAGATAGAGGTTAAACTGCGGTGTAAGTCTGGCTACAATTTTTTGACAAGATGAAGAGTATTCATCTTTCTATAATTAGAGGACAAACTATTGAACCACAAGTAGAATTGACCCAGAGCCAAGTTTAGCCTCATATTATTCATTAGTAGGTCATTATTACTATTAGTATTAGTAGGTTATTATTTATTAGTAGGTATTGGGCATACCCAATACCTACAGAATACCAAGGATATGTCCTTGGCATTCAAAATTGACTCACATTCATTTGTGATTGACTTGGTTAAAAAGATCCCAGTCTCGCAATCGGAAGAGTCTTAATGCAGTCCTTAATTTCACGAAGTTGATTAAAATTAAAACTGAATAACACCGAAATACTGGTTAAAATATTAACCAGCAAGCAGTAAGTGAATGGAAAGAATTTGGAATAAATAAGTTAGCGAGAGTTTGAAAGTAATATAGTAAAATCGGAGAAAAGTCAAGTAGCAATCGGTGGTCATAGTATGGAGAAGTTATGCAGCATGTTACGAATATACGTATATTATATATACATACGTAAACATTTGGATGCCTGGAAGAAAAGCACATACCTGAGAAAAGACGATTGCTTCCATTCATCTAGGCAGCGAAAAGAAAACTTATCGTATCGAAGTAAGGCAGCGTAAACAGATCACAGTTTGAAGAGATTTATGAAAGAAAAAGATACTGGACTCTAAGCAGACTGTATTAAGGCAAAGGATGCAATAGTGAAATAAATATACGTATACAGTAATATCTGACGCCCCAGACCATCTAGTGGCGTTTAATAAATATAATAACCATGTTGATGATGTAACCTATACTTATGGTCAATTGCTGTTAACTTACAACTGTAATTATAATAGTTGAATACATCATTGGTATACAACTATACAATTACGTAGGATAACGTAGGTGGTTTGTTGTTGAGCGGTTATTGACTAGCCTTTTTAATGCGGAACACTGTTTTCCGGATTTGGACAACAGATTCAGGAACAGTTTCCAACACCAGGCTGCAAAACGACGGTGGAGGTCTGCCCTGCTTGTGCGGAGCACCGCCGTGTCCTCTCGGAGGCGATCGGCGGCGGCGATCTCGCGTCCGGCCCTGGTTCAGGCCATGGTCCGGAGCGAGAGTGCATGGGAGGCAGTCTCTCCTTCTGCGAAGCAGTAATGCTCGCGAAGGAGGAGGCGGAGCGCGCGAGGGAGCGGCAAGATGCGCGCCCTCGCGCCCCTAGTCGCCGCAGGAGACGCCCCGGGCGTCGGGAGTCGCGAGCCGACTTCCACCGTAGGCTCGGGCTTGCGGACGGTGAGCAATGGGTAGCTCGCCGTCCGTTTAGTACCAGGCCCGGGTCGACGGCGCGTTGTGTTCCACACGCGCCTCACAGAGATGTCAGCACCAACTGACGGGGTCCGTAAGGGCCAATGCCTGCCAAGGTTGCGAGTTTGTCCGAAAGGGATATCGCGGCCCCGGCACACAGGCAACGGAAGGAACACGGGTGGGTTTTAGTCAGTAAAAGTCTGACACACCCTCCTGCTCCGAGCAGAGCGGGAGAAGTTATTTGAAAATTTCCCACCCTCAAAAAAAAAAAAAGGCTGCAAAACGTCATTCAAGTGAAGTCTTAGGTATACTTTACACATAGTTTAATTACACCTGCAAGCTGCGTCACTCACCACCAGCTTAGCAAACATTTTCAACATTACAATTGCAAATAACATCATTGGGATTAGTTATCTCTTCGTATGCAAATGTTTCACTGAAAATAAAGTAAAGTTTAGCCATAATGTATTCACAAAGATGATTTGCATGAACCAGCGTGACGTAAATCGTCGAATACTCATTTAAATGAACAACAAAAAATATCAAGTTTAGTAATTGGTATTTTAGAGAGCATTCGCCGCGCTCGTTGTTGTTGCTGACATGCTAAGTTGGGTGCACGTACTAAACCGAGTTACATTATGTTGAATATCTTTAGAACAGGTTGTTGCCTTGTTACCCAAGGTTGCTGTTTCCCAAGTGTAGTAATTGGATTATGTATGCAGTCAATTTCTTCACGCTCAAAATAGCCAGGTTCAAGTTCGATGTTACGGGATGTGAATGTTGAAGTTCTTTGTTTATTTTGGGCTTGTGTTTAGTGTTATTGCATCTTGCATCTACTATTCTCGTAAAACCTTGGCGACTAGCTTATGAATTTGTGACGCGTATACGTAAACCTTTGTTTTCGGTTTTCGTTTATGCTGAAGGTTACGAAAACTTTTGACGTCAATCAGACAGCGTTCTCCTCCAATCACGGTATTAGTAACGGTAACATTTCTCACAGCAAATGTCAGATAGATCAGCTGGTAAATTGCATTGCATTTGTTCGAAATAGGCCAAAGTGGCTTTCACATCTTGGTCAAGTTTATAGCTAAGACTTGGTTTATAATAGTGTTGTTTTTCTTTGAAGGTTCAATATAAAATATTATTAATTGGTCATTGTTCGATTTTCTTGTATGTTTTAGGAAAAGTCTCGTCGTGGTTTGTGAGAAACAAAGCTTCTAGTTTATGGCAAAATTAACGAATGATATATGTAATAAGTGTAATAACATTTATTTTTCCTAAGGATTTCAGAATCATATAACGTGGCTACAGTGCCTATACTTCCAATGTTCATTATAAATAGTTGGTATATAATTAACTTTGCGGCTTGTAATCGTGGCATCCTCACCTATGTAATGTTTGAGAATACTTTTAGTCCGGAAACAGAAGCAATTGCAATTCATTAATTCTTTATTTATTTAAACTTCTGTGTCTTCTAGTGTTGTTTATTAGTGACTATGTGTAGTTTTCCCCGAGCTGCTAACACCATTTGCCCTAAACTTTTTCCTCATAGACTTAATATACATGCAATCTTTTGCCGCATAGAAACACGTACCTAGTTCATGTGAAATGTAAATTACCGTAGGACATCAAATAAGTACAGGATTTAAAATGCTTCAATAATTCACATCATAAAGTAGAAAACACACATAAACTAGAAATATACCGAGTTCTAGGTAAAGCACTAGAAATAATCAAATCTATCCCAGTAATACTCGTAGAATACAGTTCCCTGAAATAACACAATTATGTCCATTCGCAAAAACAAAAATTAAATATAAGTACATCGGAGCCCAACATCTATAAAATATGGTGTACCTAAAGGGTCGATACTAGGACCACTACTATTTCTCATTTATATAAATGATTTACTTAACGCTATTCGGTTTCATGGCTCATTTCGCAAATAAAAAAAATAAAAATCATGATCTAGAAATATATACATCCCTATCTAAATTAATAAATTGGCATACAATAAATAATCTAAAAATAAATCTTACAAAAACCCATTACATGAATTCCAAGTATAAAAACGCAAATAAAAATTGTGACATTTAATATAATATAATATAAATTATAAGAATAGTATGATATAATATACAATGTATGAATAATGATAATTAATATTATATAAAGTAAACTGTGTAACTGGAATATTGAGTATGTATATTTTTTTAAATATTTATAATCATTTAAATTGTAATGCCATAACAGGCAACTAAGTTCTAAGAACCTAACTATTGTTAACATCTTCAAAAATCTGTACACTTAGTTCGCAATAAAGAATTTGAATTTGAAAGTAATGCATCTCTTCTTTATAAGAAGATTCCTTCGAGGTTGCAATTTTTAACGTTCTTGTGTGTCCCGTATTCAGGAAAAATCACTACCGCACTATTTTCTAGCGGTTGCGCCATATTCTGCCTCCCAGACGGAGGTCTCTAATAAAAAAACCCACGCCAATGCATTCCT
The DNA here is from genome assembly GCA_947364205.1 of Agrochola lota. Classification (NCBI taxonomy): domain Eukaryota; kingdom Metazoa; phylum Arthropoda; class Insecta; order Lepidoptera; family Noctuidae; genus Agrochola; species Agrochola lota. The sequence goes on along the minus strand of OX376221.1, from coordinate 15,470,731 downwards.
GACTTCCATAAATTCAATCATCATTGTATCGCTAACTAGTCGACGCCTGAATGCCAAAATGAATGAATCACTTCGCGTGGTGTCTCAACTCAACCGGAGGTTTGAGCTAAATACGGTGTTGCCTAAACTGTAACCGCTGCCATTGAATTCTAAAACATTATACAATAGGCACCTAAGTAATCGATTAAGTTTTCACGCTTCACTGACTTTCAATGACTTTACTTATCGAGGTCTAAACTTACAGAATATTCTCCTATGGCAGGTTGTCATTGCAGGTGTCTGTAACACAGTTCATACTAGCACAGAAATCGTCGTTAACTTCATACTAGCACAGAAATCGTCGTTAACTCTATCTTCAAAATGCTGTACTTTGTGTTTTTGTATAGGATAGATGAGTTGTACCAACATTATTCTTAATAAACAAATTATTATTATTATTAATTATTATTGAAGTTGTAAATTATGTGGAAAGGACATGTCCAGTGGGACAACGGACGATTGCCTAGCTATTCAAAATCTTTGTTCTGTAAAGAACGTTATATTTTTATAACTGCAATATTTTCTAGTTTATCAATTAATAAGTTTTAAGAGTCAGGAACTTAATGCACCTAAATTTCTTACAGTTATTTGGTACAGTTCAAATAGATTAAAGCTTTGAATGATTTCAACATTAGAGTGACCCCGCCAGTGGTCGGGCTATCAACGGGTTATTATTCCTTGATTTATTATATTATATTATTTATCATCGTATATCCGGGTCATTCAGAGGAATCTTCCGAAGGTCCGAATTAACGAAATAAGTTTTATAACTTCCAAGTATGCTTCAAGTAAATAGTATTTGTAATTTAATTATTTTTGAACTAGGTTATAATTTGTGTTGTGGTTATGATGACGCAACAGTTATTTACAAATAATCATTATTAAATACATATTATTATTGCTGTAGATAGGTAGGTAAATGACTAATCCCTATAAATAATGTTTTCCCTAATGCTTTCCGTAACTCCATGTGAACACATGGAATCGTTTAAAACTATACAAAAAATTATTGCATAGACCTCATCTTGCTCAAATAGGACTTTAGGTACCCACGTAAGATGGTTATAGAATAACTATTAATTGTATGATAACTTTCAATTAACACTAAACTAAAAATGGTAATGTAAGTAAATTACCAATAAAAAATTTAAACTCGCTTGATAAAAGAATGTTTAAAAATGCAAGTTACTGCGTGTTCAGTTATCGAACAACTGTTCGTAGGAATTATTTAAGAAATATCGATTTGTATCAATAAATTATAGTTGTTTCCTCATAGACTTGCCCGATAGGCAAGGTCGTCATATTATTGCCGTATAGCATCAATCATCAATTTATTTGTGGAAGAGATTAAATTATATTCTTAATTATAAATGGTATGTGCTTCACTTATTAATTTATTATTGTAATGAAGTAATCATGCTTATGAGAAAGTTAATCAACTGCAATTATTATTTATTCGAACAATATATGTCTATGAGAAAATTTCGGCAGTGAATAATTATTCCGCAGAATTGAATTTTTTTGAGGATAATTTTATAATCTTACATATTATAATAACTATTCTATCGGCTATTTTATTAAGTTTTCCCTAAACTGTTTCTATCCTGAAATTTTGAAATAATAGCTAAATTGATATGTTATTATAATATAACAGAAATAATACTTAATATGTATTTTTTTGTACCTAACTATAAATCATCAATATATGTACACACGTACACAGCATAGTCTAACCTGAATTAAATTAAGTGTTGATAGTAACGGCTGTTATACTGTTATCAAACGTCATTATTTACATAAGCAAGCTATCATCTTTTCTCCTCCACATGTGTCATTGAGTGCAAAGGATTTTACACCTTATGAACTTACATTGACGCTGAATTCGTTATCTCACCTACCTAATTAATAGATTATTTTTAAATTAATACGTAGACAAATCAGCTGATGATATGGCTGTTATTAAAATAAGCTAGTCTTCTGATTATTTTGTAAAATAGATAAATATTGATTAATTGTATAGTGACAATCGATCAGGCTAATAATTTTGGCCAAGTTTGATTTCAGCTTTGTCAGCCACGTATTGTTTTTTTTTACTGTTTAAAAAGACATTGTGTAATCTTATTGACATGTGTATTTGATTGAACTGCATCCTAATTGCGTAACACGCGATCAATCACAATCTGTTTCATTTTGACACTTCAAAAACATTAATTGCGTTATTTACGTTGTTGAGCAGACAAATTTTTCGAACATATGAAGCAATGGATTAGCAATCTGTTTCAAAATAATTCAGATTATGATAGATCGTTTGTTACGCAATTAGGGCGCTGATCTTTCTCGGCCTTCATCGAGAAAAAGTGTGCAAGGAAGTATGGCCTGACTTTCATTTGCCTTCCATAGGAAGTGGTCTTTCTTGTTTAGGACTAGGAGGGAGTTCTAGATCCGTCTTTATGAGAAAGACGGAACTAGAACTCCCTCCTAACTTCCACTCAACCGACTATTTAAATATAGAATTCGTCCCTTCCTCTAAAATCCAGTCCAGCAAACATTTCTACATTTCTAAAATGAGCGAACAATGGAAATCATTTAAAAACTAAATTTATAAGGCCTGTACATATCAATTTTCAATTAAAAAGCAAAAGCCTGTTGAGACTGACTATGGGCTTAGCCTGAATGTCATAAATTCATAATATAGTTGAAACATTAATTATGTAAAAATCATCAAATAAACTGGCGTAATGAAATATAAAATTATATAACCACAGGCGGAATTGAAGCTTCCTGTAACAATTCTATATTAGCATACTACATTATGATTAAATGTTTAATACCTAATCTTTTGGAGAGTGGTCTGTGGTGGTCCTGAACGGCTAAATAAAACGGGCCCCACACACGACAATATTAAGACAGCGGGCCGCATTGTGATAGGTGTCATCATGTACGGCCCGTTGGCATTCCTATGCGACCTGGTCATAAATACGTCATGCACTAACTAATCATTTAAAATTAATTGAAAAAGAAAGTACCTAAGCCATTAACGTAGCGAGCTTTTATGCTTATAAAGAATTTATAACATGAAAAAAATTGCGATGGGCAATGTTTATACAGTCTGTTTGAATAGATATGTGACCCGAATGAATGTCTAACTTAAATGATCGGATTACTACGTCTCGTCACGACAAATAAAAGTATTGTTTTTAATGATCACATGATTGTCAAGACTTTTAATTGAAGTGCAATGCCGGATATGCACTATGCAAAAATTATTACCTGCATTCTTCAACACTGTGCTGTGTCGACAGGAATTATGAAATATTTAACAAAATGGAGACAGTACACTGATTATATACACAACATCGCAACGCTTTTTTGCGTTTACTTCATTATCTTCGTCTCAATTCTCAAAGCCATGTAAAGTTTGCTAAAGAGCTTTCATATTTTTAGTAGGTACGGGTGTTTTAGAATTGTCATGTTGGTTGGTGTCGTTAACTTAAGCTTAGTTAACTTATTGTAAACGCCAAACATATTGATCTTTCCTCGTAATCTTTCCGCATGTAGAAAGTTTTCTTGGGTGTAAAACAATATTATTTGTCAGCTAGTGAATACTCGGCATTACGTGGAATAAAGTCTTACTTGATTCTGAAGTACATACATTTTTTTTTTTTTTATAAAATATAACAAGCATTGTTTTATCACACGAGTGTATTATTCGATTGGTCTTATTATACAATACACTGAGACCACCTGCAATACATAAGTTTTACAGTAAGAAAATGTTTAGTGTATAATTACCGAGATGATGATTAATGACCAACCAATAATCAATTAATTATTACGAAGTACTTAATCATTTCTAAATATTTTGCATCACCAAAGTTTCTATTTTCGGTTTCCGCTTAAAGGTTTCCCACTTGCCTTTGAGTTTTGACTATGCTATAAAATTAATATCAACATAGTAATCAGTGTCATTTCCATAAATATGTCCGCTGATAGAGGCACCGACACTCTCATGCGCGTTTAGATATGAAACCATGAATCGTTGTTGTTAATCAATGGCCACTAGTGCGTCACATCACGCCACTTCATTATCATTAACGGCTGACATCGAGCACCGTTTGAACCTTGACGCCTGAACAATACAGCGTAATATCGCTTACTCATACTTACACAACTTGTTTCACTCTTCATTAATAATTTTATAAGGACTGCGATATAAAATCCCAATTGAATACTTACTATAAATTTCTATCTATTCTAATCATATTTTTCGGCTCATTAATAGCATTTGTATCATTCCATTCATATCTGTTAATGAATAGGCAAGTAAATTCATTTCAGTGGCCTTACATTCATTTATCTCAAGTGTAGGTTGCTTTGAATATTCTGACATGCAGTCTGAATACAATTGGCTAATATTAATGCAGCTTGATTGAGTATTGCAATTTGCATCCGCTGTATTGTGTTTTATGTGGGCGGCATCCGTACTTACAACTTGGTATAAAGAACATTCACCCTATAGGAGTTTATCGTAACCAATTTATATTTTATCTACCACATAAAATTCAACGATAATTAAACAGTTTTTTATTTTTTTGTTACAGTCACTAAGGCAAGCGGCGCCATTCAGTACAGACCCAGATGCAATAACAGAACGGGAAAAATGTCACTATGGCCGCATCCCCCGCGCAGCAGCCGTAGCGGGCACAGCACACCGCAGGGTGCGCGTTTACTCAGACGGCATCTACGACATGTTTCACCAAGGACACGCACGGCAACTGCAACAGGCTAAGACAGTCTTCCCTAATGTCTACCTCATTGTTGGTGGTGAGTGCATCCTTATCTTCGCCTTGTCCATTGTACTTATTGCATCAAAACATTCAAGCCTGACTCATTGGGTCCTCGAGCATCCTATGACTCCAGTCTGCGATGCGTAATGTCAGTTTAATGATAGCGCCCATCGAACGATGTTTTTCTATAGGCTACGTAACTTATCTTTAAGTAAACCATTCATGCAAGATTAATAGAAACTAATAAAGGGAATAACACTGTTCCCTTGAGTAAACAATTACTTGGAAAAAAATTCAACGCGAGTATGAACGACAAGTACCTACACGTAAACATCGTCACGCCATCGACCCACAAGCTACAAATAACGATGTAAATAAATAATATTGTTACGTTACCGTAACTGCCTGACCGAGTTCCGATTTAAATTTAATGGTAGTTTTGTGTTCGCGGTACGTACTGGTTCAAATAGACTGCCCTTGGACTTGTATTCTTAAAATTAAATAGCCATTAGCAAAGTACCCGAATACAATAGATCGATGATTATAATGCGATCATTCACCCCAATTCAAATATCAATGACGCTCGGAACAAAACAATCATCAAATTATTTTTGATACCACACGCAATGAAATACCTGCTATAATCGTATAGAGAAAAGTGTAACAATGCGACGTAATGTAATTCAGATAACTATTACACAATCTGGCAATAAATCGCGAGTGCCAGTCTTATTTTTAATGTAAACAGCAAGGCACCGTGCAGTGTGCGGCCTACCTGGCAAATTGCCGCGTGGCTCCACAATTAAGATAAAAATAAAACGACTCTATTGGTTGATTTGTCGTACGATACATGACCAACCGATTACGCACGCGTAAACCGTAAACAATGCGATTCTGATAATAAATAAATAAAATGCCCCGGTCCCTAAAACTAATTAGCATTTAGCGATAATACTGTAGGTAATATTCATAATTTCATGTTTAATTGACGATAAATGGATTAAATTTAGTGTAAGCAATTCTAGGCGTCCTTGAGAGCGGCCACTGGCACTGGCTCGCTTAATATTTGGGTAATCAGACTGTCATTCTCAACCTTAGCCTCTTTAATTTGTTGGCCATTGGCTCTAAAAAGATTGCAAGATTTTGGAATATCTAGTTATAGTCCGTGTAACATTGCAGTTTATAGTTTTCCCTTAACGTACCAACCATATATATAAGAAATATTTCTATGGTACCAACACTACCTAGTACAATAACCGTTTCGAAATATCTGTAGAGATATTAGTCAACGGGCCGCACGGAAAGAACCTGCAGTCCTACAGGCCGCATGTAGAGCACCACTGACCTTACAAAAAACTACACTTGAAATGTGTAAATTAATTTTATTATCAGGAAGGAAAACATGAGGGAATTTTATCAGATACGAGATAATAACTTTAATTAAGGCTGAGGACGTAAGACACGTAATTGTAGGCCTATATGTCTAGCTAGATGACTAATACGGATTTATTTGTTGTTTTTCAGTATGTAGCGACAATCTAACACACAATCGCAAGGGTCGCACAGTAATGACGGAGGAGGAGAGGTATGAGGCGGTCAGGCATTGCAGATACGTCGATGAGGTAATTGTTATTTGTGATTCACTTCATGTCCCAGTATGCGTTTGCGCTTCTGCATATGTATAGAGACTTATCATACCAAAATTAAATATATGAAACACGGGATGAAATGTACATCATATATTATTATTTTTTTACTTTTAAATGATAACCAGAACAATCTAGGCAAAAGGGTTGTATTTTGAAAGATGTAGGTAAATAAAAGAGAATTGAACTCAATCTCATCTTAAGTATTCCTTGATGTACGTGTTTAAATGGTGGCGCTTGGACTAAAAACAGTTAAATCAATGTCATTAATCATCATTGCTCTCAATTATATCTTTGACCTAACGTCCTCAACTCTATTCTAAGAATGATCGTGTGATTAATGCTTTATATTTGTTTACACAATACAATCTTGAAAAAGAGGTGATAATAAGTAACAAGACTATAAAGTCCAAGTTTGCTTGGCAAAAATATAATATTATTAAGATTTAGATAATTAATCATTAACACGTTTCTCCTAACGGGTGAGATGAAACGGTTCATTTGACTGCGTTAGTTATATTTGACCTCCAAGTCACATGTACCAACAGTTAACTGAATGGGGGGAAAAAAACTAAATATATACTCGTACTTACTCACGGAAAATCTCAAGCTTAAAATGATTTTTTGTTACTTCAGGAACACTTGTATTGTTGTCATACGACTGTCTATAATTATCTGCATGGAATCGTGTCGCTTATGCGCTCGCGCTAAAATAAGTTACAAGAATTTTGTAGATAGATTTAACCCTAAAGCTTTGTGCAGACTAGCGTGACGCGACACCGGTAATTGATATACCGTGAAGTTTTCTTAGAAATAGTATTGTTCGAGTCGCGTCGTGCTGGTCTGAACGAGCCTTAATAAGATACGGGTTTTGCACATTTTATGCATTGAATGTAATTTTAATTAGTCGCTGTTTAAAGACGCTTTCCGCCAGTGAACATCACCAGACCGAATAATCGTAATTTACCACAGATTTTTTAAATTTATTTTAGAGGAGCTTTTCCTATTTGCACTCTGTAAAGTTTAACAACCGGTTGGAAATGACAAACTTCAAGGTCAAAACTCCGATGCATATTTGACTACAGAACAATATTCCAAGATGATGACATAAAGAATAGGTAATTTAAAGCGACATTTCCAGCTCTTAAATTGCGTCGCAAATAGATGTCAAATATTTCACTGTTTTGATGAATTTTTCAATATTACTGTATGGAAATAAGAAATGTGGATAACTAGCGAACTTGAATATCGATTATGATAAGCAATAATTATTAGGTATCGGAACACCGTATATTTAGTTTTAGATGTAAAAAAAGTATTTGGAAACTTTTTATATTATTAATATTCTAGTTCGCTAGTTAGCCACATTTCTTATTTCCATACAGTTATGTTTCCAATTAATCCTAAAAGTTGGCAACGTCGCAAATAACTGTCAAATATTTACCTGTTTTGATTCATATAGCAATATTACTGAATAGAAATAAGAAATGTGGCTAACTAGCGAACTAGAATATTAATAATGAATTGCGATTATAACATTGAATTTGATGTTGTACCCATTTTAGGTGTAAAAAACGCATTTGGAAAGTTTCCAAATAGTTTTTTTACATCTAAAACTAAACATTCGATGTTACGATATTAATTATTGCATTTCATAATCAATACTCTAGTTCGCCTGTTAGCCACATTTTTTATTTCCACACAGTAATATTGCCAAATAATCAAAACAGTGAAATAAGTCAGTTAGTAAGTTTATTTGTCTGTATCTATCTATCCGTGACATCACTGCGGGCCCTATCAGAATACCAGCGCTGCGACATTTTTATTTATTTTTAAATGTCGCGGCATCATGCTGAGATAGGAGCCTTTTGGCCTCGTAAAGGACTTCCTTCTTTATATGTTACTTTGTTTTTTATTGTTTTTGTGTTTTTCCTGTGCGAGTCACAATAAATATGTTTTCTTTCTTTCTTTCTTTCAAATATTTGACATCAATTTGCGACGTTACCAACTTTTAGGATAAACGCTCTTAAAAATACCTTTTTTTTCTTCCTTGTTAGTACTGGGTATGGCCTGCGCGGAGATATATAAAAAACATAAAGATTTATTATCATAATAAGACCAATCACGCTCAATAAAGAACAATATGATTATATGAGCCGCACAGTGAGGGCGGGCGAAGGTATTTAAGTTACTGACGTCAATGACAAGATTGCTTTTAAAGGTTGCTTTTAGGGTTCCGTAGTCAACAAGGAACCTTTATAGTTTCGCCATATCCTTCTGTCCGTCTGTCCGCGGCTTAGCTCAGAAACTCTTAGTACTAGAAATCTGTAATTTGGCATGGGTATACATATTAATCACGCCGATAAAGTGGTAAAATAAAATAACTAAAATATTTTTTTGGGTAGGTACCTCCTGAGAGGAGAAAATGTTTATCAACTACAAAGTTAAGTTTGTTTTTGCGATAAATTCATCCCAGGTACGGAACCCTTCACTGTGCGTGGTCCGCCACGCAATTGGCCGGTTTTTATTGAAACTGAATTGGAATTATTCAGTTATTTTTATTCGCCTTGAAGGATACGTGAAACCTCTAGAATGAATATGCATACTTACTACTATGTGTGCTCTTTCATCGCCACGGTTTGCATTCAAATATTTACTTGCCTTTCAACTGCTTACATTCATCACCTAATACGTGTATTAATTACCTTATGAATAAAACTACTACTTAGTTCATCTTACTGTAAAATACTTTATGAATAAAAAAAAAGTAAAGTATTATCCTCATATCCTCATTTGAGTTACAAATAATGAATGCACCGTTAACTAACAGCATTTGACAGTAAACAAGCGTCTTTCATTAATTACTGTGTGTTGAATATGTGTTATACATACTGAATCTATGTGCTATTCATATGATTTTAATTGAGCTTCACTTTTTTGGGGCGCCATACTTGTCTCTTTTTTGCTCTAGTAAAAAATGTACCTACTCAAGTTTTTTAAAGGCAGTCTGTCAGCTATAATCAAAACATGAAGCCGATCCCTTACTAATAACATTAGTTGCGTCATAGCAACTTGATAACATTTTTTTTATAACTCCATGAGTAAGCATTAAATACAAGGCTGGCAGACAATGGCGGGCAATTCAGTTTTCCAGATAGATTCGAATAACTTCCTTAAATGCAAATAAGGTGAACTTTGACACCCAACACGCCATATTATTTAAATCGCCTTCAACATTTATTCATTTTACTTCACATGAATTGAAGTTAAAATTAATTTCCATAATATCTTGCTAATGAATAATATTACGCTATAAGTAAATAAATTAAAAAAAGGTCCATTAACACCATTAAGGTCAGGGAAATCCAGACTTCGTGGAGTCCGAGCTCAGTGCCCCATCAGAATGCTGACTTATATTTGTAACTTGTTCTGTCCACGGGCAGGATTGAGACCGTTTGGGCCCCCAATCAGTGTACCAGAGCATGCTGTAACGTATAACCCTGACCTAGAACAGAAGATATATATGTACATAGATAATGATGTGTGTGTGTTTAACAGCGGAAACTTTTAAAAGGACATCAATTTCATATTATTTAAAAACACTGTAATAAGTAGCTGTAAGATTCCCGGACATAATATAAAATAAAGAGAGATTTCAAAACTAATCAAAAATTGTATAAAAATATTTTTATCACATCTATTCAAAAAGAGCTAGTTTATTCTTCGTAAACAAGGACTAAAATAGCTTTTAAATCCCTAGGGTCTAAAAGTGATTTGGATTTGGAATGTAGATATTGTTAGTAAAAGTTCCAATCACCAAAGAGATCAATCATGAACTTTGAATGAACAAGTAACAGGCTGGCAAGAGAGAAAGAAAGTGTGAATTTGGACAAAATGAAAGTCCAAGATGGCGGCTGCGAAATTTTCAAATTTTTCGTCATGGGTGTCGTTTTCATAATTTTCGAGGGTGCTAAAGCCGATAGTGGGGTCAAAATGTAAATCCAAGATGTCGGCTGCGAAAATTCAATTTTTTCATTATAGTCAAAGTCAAAGATTTATTTGCAAACTACATTTTAATATTATTCTATAATGTAGGTACTTACAACTTAGCGGCCTTTTACAGGCATCGCAAACATGAGGGTTCAAAAAATTAAAATAACTATGCTATTGACACGAGTTATTGCTATTTGCTTGCTATTGGGTATCTTTTTCGTAGTTTTAGAAGATGCTAAAGTCAATAGTGAGGTCAAAATGTAAATCCAAGATGGCGGCTTCGAAAATTTTGTTTTTCTTTTAAATCATACGTGGGAAGGAACCGGGGAATAGAGGGTGATAAAAAGTAGAGTGTTCACCTCGGGTGCAACACTATTTTAAGCTCGAGTGACGTACTTTGAATCCCTCGCTGCGCTTTGGATTAAAAGAAACACTCTCGCCTTAAACAAAGTTGTTTACTCCCTAGGCAAACAATCTACTATTTATACCTTTCAACTACTTAAATTCACATTTTTAAACAGAAATACTCCTAATACGTAAAATATTAATATAAAAAAATATATACTAAGTGTCCTCATTTGACTTACAAAATAATGAATGTGCCGTTAACTAAAGGCATTTGAAGGGAAAGAGGCGTCTCTCATTTATTACTGATTACTGCATTCTTAATTGCAATCTTAATAAAATTCAGCTTCACTTTTTTGTTAAAATGTTTATAATTGAGGGAAGAGTGTTTACTTCTTTATCAATGAATCAGATCACCTCCTTATATTGGTTTCCTTTTTGCCTTCATACAATTGTACTTGTTTTAATGTTCCCTCATCTTGTTTGCAGGTAGTAACGGACGCGCCGTGGGAGTACGATGAGGATTTCCTAGAGAAGCACAAGATAGACTTCGTTGCACACGACGACATTCCCTACACGACGGAAGACTGCGAGGACACGTACGCGCTCATTAAGGCTAAAGACATGTTTGTTGCTACTGAGAGGACGGAAGGTACGTGGTGCTCATTATTCATTTGTACTTGTTTAAACCTTTTTGACTGATTACGGCAAAGCCAAAGAAGGGTTATGATTTTTTTATAGAGGCGTTTTGGGTTATATACATTTGGTTGAAAATAACACCATAATATGGTGTTATTTTTACATATTATGTAGAATGGTGGAAACCATTCTACATATGGTGTTATTTTCACTTACTCAAAATGATAAAATCAAAGTTATAAAAACTAAAACCCAACTGCGACAAAAAAGTCAACTTAAGACGTCTCTCTGTGATGTCTTGTTTATACCTTTTTAGTTGAATTTTTTGTTGTAGTTGGGTTTTAGTTTTTATAACTTTTATTTGTAAATTATTTTGGGGTTATAATATATAAATATATTTGAAATGTGCTAATTAAGTACTTACTAATTAAACAAAGGGCTTCATTAACACACATTTTGATACCCAAAATGGCATCATTAAAACTTGGCAACTTTTTTTTGTTCATTACTTTTGTCCTCTAGAGGGTGTCATATTCATAGTCTTTAGCAAGCGGACGATCAAGACGCTGCCAACGATACCTCATTTGTCAAATTATGATGTGTAGTTTAGAAGTTATGAGGTAACAGGTGAACATACATACATACCGGTCAAAATCATAACCCTACATATTGCTTCGCCGTAGGCCGGTAAAAATTGATAGATGGTTGTGCAGTGTTCACCCAACTGCTAACAGAGAAATTAGAGTCACTAGCAACACTGCGATCGGTCCCAATAATTCATCATACGAGTAGACTGGGCATGGCGATGATCAAAATATTTTGTGCATATACGCTTTGACGTAGAGTCAAGAATAGGTAATAAAAATCTGCCGGTTTCGTAACAGTATTTCTACCACATTAGCTATAGATATCAATTTATGTCTAGGCTGTATTAATTGAATTCTATCTTGGAAAAAATGTATACCAACCTACATGATACTAGCAACTTTACACCATTGACGCACGTCATTCAAATTCTCATTTGAAAACATAACCCTTCTTCTGACGCCGTCGAATAAAAAAGCGGCGCTCGCAGAATTTAAGTATTCTAACGAAGTTTATAAAACATCACAGTAGGCAATATTCTACATTTGTTTATGAATCGAATATTCCTTATCTTTAGAACTCGCTGACCGCATTTATGGTATGTTTACTAATGGAGTATTTAGTCTTCTATGGTCAAAAAGTCTTTGCATATCGATCTACTTGACACAGATAATATTGGTAGGCCACATATGCAGGGTCAAATAAAATTAGCTAGCGAAACTGATGAAAAAAGAAATGATTCATTGTTTTTTTTTGGGGTCAACGTCGGTTTGTTAATTGAAATAAATCAAAATCTGTTTTATTTTTCACAGACGTGGTGATATTATATCTAACACGATAACAACAAAAAAAAAAAAACAGATTTTCTCAACTACTTCAAGTAACTTCACTCACTACCAGTGGTCACTGACCCCAGAAAATAAAACATCACGTCTTTTTTTTATCGTGTTTAGATATCGTCTACTCATAATGTCGGCGGAGTTTCGCTAGCTATTATAAAAGACCATGTTTAGTTGGGCGGCAGTTTGAGCATCACTGGTCGCTGAGTGCATGCATGACTGATAACCGTCAAGGTGGCAGTCTTCTAAGGTTAGCTAGAGGTCCATAGTCCATAACTTTCTAAAATGTCGTAAGGATCAAGAGTGGCCAAGGCTTGGCTTGTCAAATCTGTCGAGGTCGAGGAGCATACATTCAATTCATGCAATTTTACTGTTGGCACAACAGTAAAATTGAATGTATGCTCCATTTGTATAATTAATGTATTATTTTTGTATCTGAATCAATATGATGGGATAATAATGAACGAAGCCGCCAAATACATGGCCATTATACTTCAGCTGACTATCTAATCGCATTGAAATGGTTATTTCGCTATTTTTTTACTCGTCAGTATTTCATTACTTATTGTTTCTTTTTTCTGTGCTTATATTGTATCACGCGTAGCATAACCACAATAGAAACGGCCTTTGGCGACGGAAGAATAGACAAAATTCTAATTCAAAAGTCATTTATTCAAACTAGGCTGAGAATCAGCACTTTTCGAAAGTCAAAATTACATAAGACAGTCCCCCAAAGCGCCCACCCTTCACCACTTCCTAGTGCGTTAGCTGGGAAGAAGAAATGGCGCAACAAACTCCCCAGCAGCACAGCTGTCTGTTCAGTTAAAATTATTCTTTAAAATCGTATGCAAAATAATTTACATTACGCAACACAAAACATAATTTAAATGATTAGCCATATGTCAGCTAGCACACGCCAATATGCGAACCAAAAACATCGAGAACTATATACTCAGGCAGAAATAAAAAAGAAAAACTAAACGAAAACAGAACAAAATATCTAAATAAAAGCCTCCAGGCATAAAGGGCGTTCCCGCTTACATGTAGCTATATACCTATATTTAGCTGTAACTGTAAGTTATAAATGATAAACTACACTACTACTTACTTCGCAATAAACGTTTTTACCTTTGACTTTGGAACTAGGACCATCGAGGTAAAATAAATAAACAGTTAATTACTAATAACAAAACCATGATCAGCAAGACGACCAGTCACCACAAACAGCACCCGTTCACGAGCATAACGCAAAGATCAGCCATTACCTCTCTCGCTATATTTGAGGGAGGGAGGCAACCTGACCCCCGACGCTACCGCAAGCAGTGACTTCTAAGGGAGCATGACGAACTTGCTGCCGGCAAAAAATAATATGATCAATTGTCCAGGTCACTAACTAACCACATATTCCAATACAACTCATAAAAAAACGTTGTAATGAGTATAGATTATATCAACAATAAATGAAAATAAAATTAAAATAAGTTAACTTAAAAAGTCAAATAAAAAAAAAACAATTATATAAACTCATTAACCTGTCAGTAGGTAAGCTAATTCTGGAGAAAGAACATAAACATTGTCTTGAGCTAATCACAGCGACCAATTACTCTTATCATTTAATTAGTTGTTGATAGAATAGTATGCTTTTGAACAAAGTTTGGATTTTACTTTCTTTTCAAACGCATTAAAAGGCAAATCTAGCAAAGGAGAGGGTAGCTTGTTATAAAAAGTTATACCAAACCCATCAAATGAGTTATGAACCTTATGAAGCCGGTGAAAGGGCGCTCGTAGTTTGCCCTTATTTCTAGTGTTAACATTGTGCATATCACTGTGTTTAGTGTATAAGTGTATATTTTGTCTAATATATAAGATGTTGGCGAAGATGAATTGAGATGCCACCGTGAGGATACCAATATCATTGAAAAAATCTCTCACAGAAACTCTGGCACGTAGCTGGTAAATTGCTCGACCAGCTCATTTTTGAAGGACAAATATATTTTGAATATCAGCAGCTTTGCCCCACAGCAGAATACCGTAGGAGACAACGCTATGAACATAACTAAAATAGACTAACCGAGTTGTATCAAGTATCAGTGTATTGTCTTACTTTCCTGACGGCGCGGCTTAGGCGGCCGAACTGAGCCTTCCCGCTAGGCTCGACATATGTGGGCCTCACTGAAGTTTCGCATCTTCTGTTATGCCCAGAAAATTTGCCGAGTTTGCAGATTCAAGCACCACTTTATCTAAGACGATGTTGGGTCCTAGATTTCTAACATTAGGTAGGGCGAACTTTCCACATTTCATTTTCTTGGCATTGAGAATTAGGTTATTTGTCGTAAACCAATCCGGAACCATTGTAAGTGCACTGTTTACGTCATTAAAATCTTGTCTATTCCGGTCTAATGTAAAAATAAGAGAAGTATCATCTGCAAACAGTACAACAAAATGACAGATTGTGTTTGTGAATCTGTCATTGACATTATTATTCCACCTTATTACAAATTTAACCAACGATGCTCATTGTTCCAGGGGTATCAACATCAGACATCGTGGCGCGAATAGTACGGGACTACGACATCTATGTGCGACGGAACCTCGCGCGGGGCTACTCCGCCAAGGAGCTCAATGTGAGCTTTCTCAACGAGAAGAAGTTCCGCCTACAGAACAAAATGGATGACCTCAAGGAAAAGGGCAAAAAAGTGAGTGTCACAAACATCTTTCTGTGTAATAGTTCTGTAACTGACAAATTGCGCAGTCTAAACTATTAATGAAAATAATCTTGATGTTCGGAAGGTGAGTTTTCCACAAGGGGTGTAGAAGTGCATTATGGCAGTATTTCGAAATTCCCCCTGTGTTCGATTCAACGGGCGACTTGAATTTTAAGCGTGTTTTGCCAAGGTAATGTAAATTCTGAAAGATTTTTCCTCGTAAATCTGAGTCGCGTATATGGCAGTACCACTGCCATCCACTGCGCCTCACCCCGCTCCGCTCCGTACTACGGCGGTGTAAACTATAGCTTACAGTACAGTTATCGCGGAGTGGGGCGCGTCTTCGTGGATGGCACTATCTATACCGAGAGACAACTAGATTATCTATGGTCGAATATTTACATTAAAGTGCGCCTGTTCTCAAAATATGCCTATTTGATCAAATCTCAAGTTCGGTAATAATACCGATACCAAACTAGCGATTACAAGTTCGAGACATTTAACCTTGTATTATCACTTTGAACAAAAGCTTTACGTGGTTAACGTTCTCTTCACAAAAATAGCAAGATATCGTCGATAGAACGTCTGACCTTGCATCGTTACACTCGTTACCAACAGGGACCTGTTGCCGATTCAACGAACTTTTTTTAGTAAACAACCGAATCACGGGTGCCTTGGAAGTGTTAATGAACTTGATCAAGGTCGAAACGATATGGTGAATTGCTAAGTAATTTTTAAAAGGTCAAGTCAAGAGGGAGAGAAGGAAAGATATAGTTTTGGTTAAATGTTATGAAAGAAAACTGCTTTCACGTATCATCATTAATAAATAAATAAATCATTTGACTGATTATCGAACTACTTAATCTATAGCTGTATTCATAAATATAATTAACTCGCTTAGCGGTGCTACACATGACTTGTTCGGGTTCGGCATAGTTCGGCACAGCCGGGCGGCAATGTCGTATTTAAAAAAAAAATATGTTCGAAAAAAAGTCGCTCAGATTGTGCCGAGCTGACCCGAATACGATTCAGCTAGGGTAGATCCCAAACAGAGTTTGCCGATCGAAACGAGCCGAATGTATGTAGCATTTGCTTCGAATCGGCTTAGTTGTTCACCAAGTATTGCCTTCATGTCCTAATTAATGTAGGACCAACACGGGCCTAAAATCATTAAATATAACCAAACCACTCCTTTCCAGGTCATGACAAACATAGGCGAGAAGAGAGTGGACATCCTAACGAAATGGGAGGAGAAGTCCCGAGAGCTGATCGATGCCTTCCTCCTGCTGTTCGGTCCCGACGGGCGCCTGTCGAACATCTGGAACGAGTCCAAGGGCCGCCTCATGCAGGCGCTCAGCCAGCCGCCCTCGCCGCACGGCTCCCCGCCCCCCAGCGAGAATGGAGACGCACATGAACTTGTCCACAGGTACTGCATCTTGTTTGATTAGTTTTGCGTAGTATTTTTTTATACCATAGACTTTTGTTGAGACGCTTGTTGTTTTTTATTGTTAAGCATGTTAGGGTAAATTCGGCACTGGAATTAACCTGACTCAAATTCCTGGATAATTTGTTTTTTTTTTTTAATGCCGACAACATTGTGTCCTGCGCCATTTTATTCTGACGCGAAGACGAAAATGATTTTGTTTGTAATAAAATGGCGCAGTTTTTTAATCATACGGTCTTATCAAAGCGACGTATTTACCCTAACATACTCTAGTTTTTTATCTGATAGGCTTGTGTTTGGCTGCTATTTTACCATTGTCGATGGTGCACGCTTGTTGTTTGTGCAAAGTATTTTTTTTTGTCCGGTATTCTAGTAATGCGTCCGTGGTAAAAGGCGGGGCGTTTTGGGGGCTACCTCTTGGACTGTTTTGACGTTCTAAAAGGCGGGGCGTTTTGGGGGCTACCTCTTGGACTGTTTTGACGTTCTAAAAGCTCATCAGTCTCGGCCTAGTATGATTAAATGCGATTTGACATGCGCTGTGTATTTATTTAATCAAAAAATCACAATACCAGAGGTAATACGGGGAAATAGCGTATTTGATATTGGCAGAATATTGAAAAACAGGCCACCATTTTACCAATATAAGCAAAGCTTAAGTTGATACGAAACTGCCTCTTGTGAACTGAAATCAAAATATTCAAACTTGGCCCATTTCTCATACAAAGATCTCCAATTAAAATAGAAAGAAAATCTAACCGAAATCTTTTCTATTGTAGCCGGAGTTCAGTATCACCGCCCCCGCCAAAGTCACGCCGCTTCGAAACACTCTATGAGCCGCAAGCAGGTAACTGGGTAATTATTGCACCGCTTGTATTAGATACTGTAACGGGACAGTACACAGAACACTCACACTTGCCTATAGATGTGCTCGCTAATCGATTATACACATCTAGAGTAATAACCGATTATAAAATCGAGTTTGTTAAATTTCATGTTTATAAAAGTTCAATATGACCTATAATATCGCTATAGTTTGGCCGAAACCCCTGTACCACGCCTAAGTTATGTGTGCGGCGAGATGGGGTGGCAGTGCAGGCCGCTCATTCGTCATTGCTAGGGCGCGCTGTAGTGGTCTCGGTCAAACTATAGTTTGAGACACTTTTGAGAGAGCTTTATAAAGTTTTTTGTCCATTCCAAAGCGTAAATTCGAAACAATGGGAAAGAAACTCCTAATGATAAAAATATTATTTTTCAATAAGTTATAACATCTCTGATTATCTGATTTATCATGACAAAAAATAACTTAAAACAACGGGAGATATTTTTTAAATTCCATAATATTTTTAAACTATATATCTTCGTAAAAAAGAATGATGTTATTATAGAATCGAGAACACGAGCAACTCTGTAGGCATCACTTTGAGGTGCATTCATTTGAGACTTTAGTGTGTAACATCGTACAAAATTGACGTTAGTAGATTGATGATTGGACTTTTAGCGTTGCTTTAGAACCAACACAATAGTACAGTGAGCATGCATGCAAACATAAACAAACTTTCTCTTTATCTAAACTTTCTCTTTATTTAAATTTTCTCTTTATCATAGTGAGCGAGCGAGTGGCACATTCTACAAGTTGCTGTGCTAGCTCTGTAGCCAATCGCTACTGAGGCGTATGTTCCGTTTGCATTAACCACTTACTGATGATTGTTTACTCTTGGCCTCTAAATAAAAAACGCATACTATAGTTTGACCGATACCGCTTTACCGCGCCTTGGGTATACGTGCGGCAAGACGGGGTGGCAGTGCAGGCCGCTCATTCGTCAACGCTTACGGCATCCCGCCCCACGCCTCGCCGCGCCTTCCTTAGGCGCGGTACAGCGGTATCTGTCAAACTATAACAACACTACATAATGCTATTCCTTGGTTTGCAATACTATTTTGGTTGAGTGACTGTTACAGGAGACTTATTTAAGTGCTTGTCAACAGATGCATCGAGCTCTGACTGTGCTGGCGACTCGGAAGCGGCCGCACAGCGACAGCTGACGGACGACGGCTCCGACGAAAGCGACGACGAGTACCAAGACACCAGCCCCTACCTCTAGACCATAGACACGCGGCGGTGGCGCGACCACACGCCCGTGTGCGCCGCCCACTAGCAGTCGTAAAGGAGATTCAATACGACGCCCCGCGCGTCACGGCCCTTTCTCGGTGTCCTCAAGAGATAAATTATAGTATGAATCACGTCGTTAAAAATTTGTATGCGCGTTGAGTACAAGAGCGAATGTATTTAATATTATGTGATCATAATACGAAATCTTAAAACCTTAATCCTATAGTTATTTATTTGTCTTGTTAAGTAAATTTAGTTTCCTTCTCGCCCCAAAATGATTGCAGGATGGCTGCATGTTGTTAGCACTTATAAATACCATTGTGTAAGATAACTGGTGCAAAATATAGAGTTGAGATATTAATTTTATTTATATAATTTAGGTGACACTTTTTGACAGTCGATTAAAAAGGTGCTTATTAATTATTATTTTGTTTTATTCTGTAAATTACTAACGAAACGATGGCAAGCCTTTATGCGACGCATAAAGTACGGTTGCTGCGTCTGAATTGCCCCATATAAAATAGATTAATAAAGTTAATACAGATTACAGTAACTTAAGGGCCGAGTCACACCGGAATGGCAGCGGCCGGCAGCGACGCGGCGAGAACTTTCAGTGTGAAATAATTTTAAACTTTATCTACATACTTAAAAGACCAGTATCGCTTGAAAAGCTTGAAACGGTCGCGAAGCCGCCCGCGGTGACGCGAGCGGCCGCGCGCCACGCGCATTTTGTCGGTGGTTCTGCCTGCGGCTGCTAGCGGCGACGCGAGGCCGCTCGCGACACCGCGCGCTCCTCACCCCCGCCGCAACACTGAGCGCACCATTTAAACTAGGTCGCGCGAGGCCGCTGGCGTCGCCGCCAGCAGCTGCCATTCCGGTGTAACTCGGCCCTAAGTAGGTACCACGCCTTTACTAGCCACGGCCGACAAACCAGGCGCCGCGACTACGAGTAGCAACTATCAGGAGAAACATCGTGTGGTTTTGGTTTGTAGGAGTCGAACAAAACCCTCCGTTCATCTCAGACAGAGCAGTGGCGGATTACGCCTGTCAAGGCCCGGGGCGGAAAAACTAAATTAAAAACGTTCATTCCTGGGCACGGGACCCCCCGCTTTTGCACACTGCCTCGAAAAGGTTAGGTTTTCTGTTGACCATTGATACAGAAATAGAGGATACTTTGTCGACAACCGAAAAGCTAAAGGATCAGAAAAACTCAGAATGGTAGAGGGAGCGAAGCGAGTTCGAAAATTTTTACACTCTGCATTGTAAAAAAAATATTTTAAACATATAAACAGAAACAGGAATTACTTTTTTGACCTATACAGAATATTTTGAAAATGTAGTATGCAAGAGCGAAGCGAGCTCGAAAATTTAACACCCCGTCCCGGATAAGTCAGTTTTTCTTTTGACCATCCATATATAAATAAGAAATACATTGTCGATTTACGCAGAGAATTCTAATAAAAAAAGAATGTTCAGCTTAGAATAAGTTGTTGTTGATCACATATTACTAGTCAATTTGCAATTAATATCGTGGCTAGAATCGTACATTCTTACATGTCATTGCATACTTAGAAAAATCTATGACGATGATTGTTCGCGGAGTCATTTAGGGGCCCCCCAAGACCGGAGGCCCGGGGCGGGCCACACCTTCCGCCCCCCTGTTACTCCGCCACTGAGACAGAGAAACAAGAAGTGCTACAAACAGACAATAACATAGCCACCAGGAGTTCTAAACACAGATGAAGAGTGTTGCAGTGCTACAGGAAGTAAATTTTCCTTGGCAGTTGTCTACAGGCCGCGTCCTATTTAAAAGCGACCGTCGCGCGAATACGCGATCTGTCGCGTATGTACATAATTATATCACTGTTCTCGGAATGCTATACATGGCTAAGTATATTATTATACAATGGATGGGTATTATCTTACTTCTTCATGCAAAAAACTACCAAACCGATTGTAAAGAATCAAAAAAATCCTACATTCTCTTATTTGTTGAGTTTTTGATGCACCTCCCCTGGAAATAAACCTGCCAGCGCCCATGATCCCGACATTCCCACAGGATGGGGCCATCACGGTGGTAAGTAACCAGGAATTCATTTCGGAGGGGGGGGGGGGGGGGGTGTTAGGGTTGCCAGCAATTTTAGAAGGAATAAGTATTTCTCATGGTATAATAATATACTTCGCCTGTTTTATTACACTATGGTATTTCTGATTTCAGAGAGGGTAAATAAAGAGTAGGTAAGTACAGATTTATAAATAGGAGTATTATTTATTACTTATTGTTTTCTTTTTGCAGAATATCATTAAAAATAATATGTTTCTTTTAATGATCTTAGACATTCTAAGTCAGAATACAAATAGCTGAAGAGCTTAATTATCAATTTCAATAAAACCCTGTTTCTCTCTTGACATATTTAAAAGGTACAAGAGCGAGCGAAGCGAGCTCGAAATTTTTAGTGTCCCTCTTCCAATAAGTTAGGTTTATTTTGACCGTTCATACAGAAATAGACGTAAGTTTATTGACATAAGCAGAAGTTTCGAAAATTTTAGCACCCCGCCTGGGATAGGTTAGACTCTCTCAGAGAATGCTGAAGTTGCAGGAATTCATTCAATACAAAGTCAGTCGATAAAAATATAATATTTAACCGTACTCTTACTGCTTTTGTAGATTATAAAGTACGCCTATGCGATATAGATTACAATTAAGTATCTGTATTAGAGTGCGGAAGTACCCTAGGGGGGGTTGATCTCTGGATTCTCACATTTCGGGGGGTCTGAACCCCCAAGCCTACAGCCCTGATTTATGTATAAGTACTAGTTAAAATTTATAATATATGGCCGCCAGAGGGCCGTCGATGAGGTGCTTGCCTAAGGCGCTCTCCACATTTAATCCGCCTCTGATCACAGCGTAGTGCATGCAGCGACTACTCATGCATGCAGCCACAAGCATATCCAACAATTCATTTGTTTTATTAAAAAGTTGATTTGTTGAGTAATACACATGCTTTACAAAATCACAGGCATGACTACTGTGTGGTGTGACATAACTACAAAAACCACACTAACCAATATATTTTATTAAGTGTTGCACTAATGCATTGCAGTGCAATACTCTTAATACAAACATTACCTATGAGAAATAAGGCAGTCACACAATGTAAAATACTGGTATTCAGCTGCATCTGGTTAGGCTGAGTGCGGACCCCAACATAGTTGGAGAAAGTCTAGGCAGATGATGATTGCTTTACTTGAAATTAAAATTAGTTTTAATGAATGTGATGAGTGAGAGAGAACTTATAAGTTCTTCTGAAAGCAGAAAGGACATAAGTGTAAAATCAGGTTTATAGTGTTAAAGAAAAAACATTATATTTTATTAATTGTTTCAATTTTATGGTAAAAATGTTTAGATGAATATGTAATATTAAAGTTAAAGAACATGATAAAAGATCTGTTTGTAACTGCCATATTATGTGAGCAGAAGCCAATTTAATTTTCCAGAAATAACCTAACGAGACATGTCCCTTATAATTTATACATATTTCAAAATGGACCATATTTAAGAAATGATCTATAAAAGTGATTCTAATGGAAGAAAGTCTTGTTCTTATGTGTGTTTACATCCTTGTTAACTGTGCAATAAGTTTATTATAATTTTTCTTACAAATAGAAGAAAAGTTGAACTACATTATCATTATTACATTTATAACTTAGGTAATTAAGATAACTTATTTACACTATTTTGGTTGAAATGCCTCAATGTTATCACAAAGTTCATAAACACAGACTAACATTGGATACCCATTGTTCTTGTACTTAATTCTCTAATAGAACATTGACTCTCATAGTTCTGACTTGTCTGACTTGCCTCGCTCACCCTTAGTAGAGGTCAGCTGCTCAGCCAAGCATGAGTCATCAGCTCCCCTCAGGGCATGTTGGGTACACAAGTGTTTGGTTAGATCAATCTCTCCTTGATGATTCCAGTACCAATCCTCAACAGCCCCTTCATTCTCCTCCAAAAGACTCTCACATTGTGTTTTCATGTGAGTTATCTCAGCAGATGGCTTATCCCACAACTCAAGTGGAATACCGAGATCCACCTTCACACCCTTGTCAACCAACCCATGTAGAGTTTTGAACGTTTGACTCATGCCTTTGGCAAACCTTGTACTATCATGACGTTCTTTGTGGATGTTATATTCCAAAATTTTGTCACAAACGCCTTCTATCGATTCTATCAGTCTCAGCTCTGATTTCTGATAGTTTGTCTTCTTCTTAGGTTGCACATCGTCGAGAGAGTATCCAATTTCGATGACATCGTGAACTTTGCCGGTCTCCTCGAGCCTGCCTTGCAACTCGGTAGCTAAAATCTTGCATACCTCACACCGGTTTGCATATTTGACGCCTACATCTTCTTCTGACCTGACTTCTGTTTCACCACGACATAACAATTGAGTTGTAAATAAAAAGTATACACAAATAACTTTGAAAAACATTTTATAAATTCTTTATAATGTGTAAATTATGATAAAAACCAAGTCCAAAACCACAGTTTAAAAAACTGAATCAACAAAATCTGTTAATCTGACAATGACAAACAAATCTTGTAGAGATGTGTCCCTCACTCATGAGGTGCCTCGTTTGAGGTACTCTTGATCGCAAATTGAAAGAGTTACTCGAATTTCAACATTGAACCAACTCACTCGTTCACTCGTCCTCACTAAAAATTGACATTGACATTATTGACGCGAGTACTCGCGAGTGAGTATTGAGTGAGCTTAGTGAATGAATGAACCGACTTTCATAATTCGGCTCGTGAGGTGAATACATCGACGTACGACTCCTCGCCTCAAATGAGGGGTACCTCTTGAGGACCTCGCGAGGTAAAATGAGGT
Organism: Agrochola lota; assembly: GCA_947364205.1. Classification (NCBI taxonomy): domain Eukaryota; kingdom Metazoa; phylum Arthropoda; class Insecta; order Lepidoptera; family Noctuidae; genus Agrochola; species Agrochola lota. The sequence goes on along the minus strand of OX376221.1, from coordinate 15,446,707 downwards.
ACTCCCTCAACCTCATATAAAAATGATGAGTTACCCATCACTAAAATCTTGACAATGACAGGAGTGGAGTGATTATGACACGACTGTGGCCGCTTTCCGAATTAGAACCATGGTCTACTATCATGATCGCTCACAATACTGACACAATCATTTGCGTTCCGATTATGACAGCTGAGGGCAGTCAACAATTCGGAACACTTGTGAACGCGCTTACCCGCCAAAGGACCGCGCGCCGATGACGTCAGTGCTCGCTCAACCGGCTCAACGTCAAAACTTGCACATCACATTTCTTTGATACCACAAATGTCTTCTTCTTTGGTTAGGTGGCCACGGTAGCCAGCAGCACAATTTCGAAAATGCCACGTTACTCTAAAGATAAAGCGGCTGCTACACGGTCGCCAACCTGTTTCAACTTATGAAAAATTCGCCATGATGTCTTTATTCAGCGACCATCCGAATAAAGACGTCATGGCGAATTTTTTGACCAATGCCCCATTTGCCTTTTGATCAATTGTTTCCACTTAGAAAACAAAACCTCCCAGGCTAGACGCTTTTGATTGTTGTCTTTGTACTGTTCACAGATCCCAAAGACAGGGTAGGTCTCTTTACAGCTCGATCAAAGCAGTAACAATTTCTTTTTCTTCCGCCATTTTGCACTTTTTAATACATAGGTAAACTTGTAAAAATTGCGCTCGTAAGACGTGTGCCTCGTGCGACGAATGATATACTCGCGGTTGGCAACCGCCGTCTACATGGCCGCCAACTCCTCTTTAAACGAAGGTCGTTGGAAGGTCAAACGAAATTTGGTCGTAAACTATCATCTACACGGTTGGAAACCACCAGGGTCACCTCTGTCGGGACGCGGTTGGTGCTGTAGCAGGTGCTTATGATGTGCCTCAAAACAAAACAGCAATACTGTCATTTTAGACAGTCACGGCGATATTAATTTAGGGCATTATAGTTGGCGTTATCGCAAGATGGCGTATGTCATGATGTCATCTATGACGATTCAACGAACGTCTTTATCGCGCTCACGCTAATTCGGTACGGGTGTTAGTACGCTCTAAACAAAGTTACATGCCCTGTGCTCAAATCGATTACAGCCTACTCGGAACACAGTCTGTGACGGAAAAGGCGTCAACGTCAATAAAAAATAGAAGAAAAAAACTTGTCCACAAATACGTGTCTTTTGAGTAATAAGAGGCCACACCACACGATCAACTTCCTCAAGCGACGCAATACTAAAAAGGTAACATAAATCGGGATTATTATAATTTTATAAGATGAGGTTTGTCCTAAGCTGGTAAACTGTGTGGTGACATCTCGTGACCCACAGAACTGGAGAACGGAAAGGAGGCCTGTCCACACCCAGCAGTATAGGTGATTTCGGGCTGAAGCGGAGATGAAAGGCTAGGGTCATCATAAGAGTGGTTAGGTAGTAGAACAACTACACTGTAAGAAATGTTTGAAGGAACACATTACACAATGCAGAATCGCAAATGAAAAATTTTGAAGAAGCAAATATGGCATTTTTTTTTATTGTTCTCAGGAAAGCTTCTATTTCCACACTGAATGAACAATGATTTGCTGGGTATCATTAATGCTTTGCAATTCAGAAAAAAGATGATTTGGATCTTTTAGGACTGGAATAGAAAATGAAATAGATTTTTTTTAAGAAGTTTTATTGTGTGGCAGATAAGAACACAAAATATCTATCAACATTCTTGTATTTCATATTGTGCTTCTTTATTCAACCATTTTATCCATTCTTCACTAACTTTCTTCTCTAAAGTAATTTCTTGAAACACTTCACTAATGGACGTTTGCAGAAACCCTAATTTGTTAAACATTTTGATACTGATATTGTTAGTCATTGATATTTTGGCTTCAATTAACTTTAGGTTTATGTGTTCAATCCCATATAAGAGCATTAAAATCATAGCTTCCCATCCAAACTTTTTGCCCCGAGCTGATTCCTCTGCTATCATTATTTCTATTTCACCAGCTGCAAATTCATTGTCTGTTATGAATATGTTTGTGTCTCCAATCATAGCATCTGGAAGAAAGATGTTTTGTTAAGAAATGTTAAATGTTAGATAGATGAGTGACCCAATTATTACCTAGGGACTGGTCTAGCCTGCCTACCTGTTTCTTCATTATGTTTATCAAACATGTGTTTGTCTAATATTATGAAAGTGCACTCTGAAAATAAAATGCTGTTTTAATTACATGCTATCACTCGACTTAAGAAAACAACAGAATCAGAATCCAGTAGCAATAAGTCTAGCAGCAGTAAATACTATGAATAAAACACACTGTCTTCATCTTCACGCCATGACTTTTGCATATCATACTCCTCTTCCAATGTTAATGGTTCAGATGCAGTGAGTTTCTGAAGTTCTACAGATTTCATCCATTCGTGGTACCTGAAAAAGTAACGGAGTTTATCGTAACACACCAATAAGAACAGCAGATATCTGAAAAGGAACACACCTACCTGGGAACATGATATTCTCTGTATGGTACTAATATTATGTTCCGTCCGACAATTCGAGTGTTACTATTCAATTTCATCTTGAATTTTAATTTATTGATGATTTATTTATCATCTTGTTTGTAAGCACAAGTTTATTTTTGGGATTTTGACATTTGACTTAAATCAGCTGTCAGTTCTGTCAATGTCTTTTTTTTTTACCATTATTCTCACGTTTCAAAGTTTTTGCTCAAAGTTCTTCTTTCTTTTTTCAATCATGTATTATTTCTTCACACGAGCTTGGACTCTGGGCTGCTAGACCGTAGAGCATATGCTCTGTGAACTGGACCGTCGAAATGATTATTTTACCTATTACAAAATGAATTGCCAATAAAAAAATCTATTGGTACCCAACCAAACCTAAAAAAAACCATTGAGAAAAATAAACAAATGTCTAAAGTCAAAATCGGCGTCCATTGTTGACGCTTGACGTTGACATAAGTTGTTTAAAAACGTATGGTTGTGATAGATATCGGAATCTTATCGTAGTAAATATTTTATCTTGTTTTTGCGTTGCCCTTTATAATCGTTATCTACAAAAGTACCTAGCATAAGAGCTGACCTAGTAATACATTATCTCAGTGTATATCAAAGTAATAAATGGTTTTTTGAGTAAGTTATTGTTATTGTTCACATGTTTCAAAGGAAGTGTATAAATACTCAGTAACAAACCGTTGAAATATGTAAGTATTTATAATAACTTAATTGGTCGTTTTACAGGAAACCATTCACGATGAATCAGTATGCAACCGAGCGTCGTCTTTGTTGGAGCTACTTATTCGTGGCGGTGTTTCTCGCTGTGTCAGTTCTATGCATTGGGATACCGTACAACCACTGGCGCACGACGCTGGATGTCTGCCCGGGCGGCTACTTCGAGAACACCAACTGCGGCTGCATACTGTATGGGGTCAGCACATTCCAGTACTTCAATGGTGGTCACAACTCATACTGCTTGTATGCAGTGTTCGCGCCCTTGCCTGTTATTGTGTATGCAATAGTCATGGCATTGTTTCATATGTACAGAGTGTGTATCAATAATGTTGGCCAGTATGAGGATGAGAAATCTACAACCATGGAAGAAATGTAAGTGGCCTAATACCAAGACCTAAAATTGTAAAGAAAATTGACTAATACTCTAATCTAAGTTTTCACTATCAGTTTGTTAACAATATGACTCATTATTTTAGAGAGGGTGAATCAATAGTAGTGAGTACAAGGACCAGGGTTAGCCGGAGTAATGACTCTGTCATCTATTGCTGGATCCCCTCATCATGTATTGCAGCTCTGTTTGCTGTGTACTCTCTAGTTCATGCTGCCATTCTAACTGATGGCTTCATCAGGACCTGTACACAGTACAGAGGATACTTAGTCAGGGTAAGAATAAAGTTATTTAATCTTTAAGGATTTTAATTAATTAAATTTATCTCAAATTTTGTACACATAAGTTTATAGAGGATGTCCAAGTGTCAGTAGTTGGAAATTAGGAACTTTATTGGTTAATTTAACTGTCACTATAAGCCCACCCTTTAATGTAACTAACTAACTAACATAAATGGATCATTGTAGTCTTATTTTTTTTTATACATTGCAATTTCTTTGGTTTTGTTTCTTCTATGTTCCCAATGTTCCCATGCTTATTGTTTGGATTTGTAAATGCAAAGTTTAACTGTTTAACCATGCCTATCTGCTTAAATCTTACCACTACCATTGAGATACGTAATTGTTTAAAAGAACTGTCTCACAAAGCAATAATTTGTTTCAAGAGGAAGTAATTTTTCAATTAGTCAAAGGTGAACCAACTAGACCTTTGCATCCTTCGTAACTGCACAGTGGGAATTATGACTGTTAATCTACATAATTCTCATTATCATTATAATGTGTTGCAGGAGCTCCGTGCCACTGGGGACCACGCGACCGCGATACACTTTCGTCTCTCGTGCCAAGCGATTTACGACTTTATGGACTACTTACAGAAGGACGCGCCGAACAGCCGCCGAGGTGACTTCATTAATACTGGTGTCGCCTTACACATAGCTGTCATCACGGCCTGGGCGGCTGTAGGTATATGGGTATCAATTGTTGTTTATACAGCCTTGAGAGCGTTTAAAGAGCGGCATGTACTCACATGCTGTGGCAACTGAATAAAAGAATCATTTTTCAGTAATTATATTTAGCTGGATGATTTTGATAATGCACATTTTAAGTAAGTTTCTCTAATACTTATTCGTGTTTTATGACCATGAATGACAATGAAGAGACTTGCTTTTTTGTCTCAGTGCCTTGAAATACGAATATTTCCGAACAACGAACATATTATGATAGATTTAACTTCCCACGATATAACTTCCAATTTGTGTTGTAGGTATTACAAGATAATGTACTTTATTACCAGATAAGCCATAGATTTACGAGTCAAGTAGCGAAGACTGAGCTTTAAACCGTAATTTTGTATTTTAGCTATATTAGCATCGTAACAAATTAACATTCCACCGAACATGTGACCGACTTAGTTACACAAATAGTTATAATTACGTTAATCACAATTTAATATTGTTCTTATCACCATTTTTTTGGTATTGACATTTTTACATAAGTAAGTAAGTTAAATGTTCGTCCATTTGTCTATATTTTAAGCTACCTATACATTTGTGTTTTAAAGATTTTTATTAAAACCAATGTGTCGTCAAAGTGCCGTCCAATTATTGTACTTAGATGTAAGTTATGTTTTTATTTTTAAATGTATTTGACTAAATCAATCAATAATTTTACAGAAATAAATTATAAAATTAATTTTTTATATTTTTAAATCTCCCTTATAACTATCATTACAGGTGTATACCTAATGCCTTAGCGCGGTCTTAAAATCAACTTAATTACAATTTAAAACATTTTTTTTAAATCCTTTATTAAAAAGAACCAGGTTCTTAATAATTAATTACAATCTAGCCTGTAAGACTAATAAGCAATTTTAATCTAACCTAATTTTTTACTTGATAATTATTTTAAAACTTAGAATAGTGCTGATTGTACTTTACACAAGTCCGTTCCACTTTCTTAGAGTCTGATAAAATATTAAAAAACACTTGGTTCATGTGTTATATGTGTGTCATTGTGACTATTATTGCTACACTTTTACACGACCCTAACTCAAAAGGATTTGTTTGTTTTAGTCTTCGCACTATATTTGTTTGGTCTAACAGCTGGAATGCCTCGATGTTCACATGTCGGTGGAGTCGGTGTTCATGAGCCTCAGCAAATTTTTGGATTATGTTGGTGACAGGTTCCATTTTTAGGTCACGATGGAGGTCGTCATTTCTTATATACCAGGGCGCTTTAACAATACTCCTGAATACCTTATTCTGGAATGTTTGTATAATTTTGATGTTGGTTGGTTTGGTACAGCCCCACAGTTGGATGCCATACGTCCATATTGGACGTATGGCCTCCTACAATAGGACTTTTGAACATATAGACATTTTTGTAACTGCTGCCTATTGGTTCAAAAGTCTTATACTCAAGGAGCTCTCCTGAATAGTTTGATAGTTTATTGTACTTCTTTTTTTCTCTTCATTCTACTTCGTTGGCCTATTCTATCTTCTTATAATTTAATTTAAACTCGATAGTTAAGTATAACTTATCATTATGGATCTGTATTGTGTAACCTAGTGATTATTTTATTGTTTTTATCCCGCAGCTAATCTGTGAACAGCGTTGTGGGCTGCAATATTGTCATAAGTTTTGTATATTCTTTTATTCTATGTTTTATATTGTAGCTGTTAGTTGTTCCTATTAAATAAAATAAAATAAAATAAAATAAAATAAAATATTGGCATAAGAATATGCTTATATAATAAAATTTTGTTATGTATCGATAGGCAGGAACCCCGTCCAATCAACCAATACATGTTTTTAAAACGTATGTCTATCTCCTGCCTTTTCTTTTTAACGTGCGCTTTCCAGCGCAGTTTCGCGTCAAGCGTTATGCCAAGGTATTTGGCTGTATTTGCGTATGGCACTTGTTGGCCATTTATGAAGATTGGGTGGTAATCATAATTCTTGTTGGTGAAATCAATGTGAAGTGACTTCGATTCATTCAATTTGATTCTCCATTTTTGTGCCCAGTCATGAACTTCATTTACAGCGATTTGTACTTTTTCGATTGCTTCCGTATGACATGACCCTGTAGCCATAATGGCAGTATCGTCCGCAAAGGTTGCAATAGTATTATTTTCCAGCTCTGGTATATCATACGTGTACAACAGGTAGAGGACTGGACCCAGCACACTACCTTGAGGCACGCCAGCTTCTAATAATTTTTAACTCTGAACAGGCATCCTCGTGCCTTACTCGAAACATAGATGATGTAATAGTCTGTATGTAGATGTCTCGTAATGTATGATAGCAAGATATTGGCAAAATCATTTGGTAGCAATAGTCTTAGCTTGTATATCAAACCCTTATTGCAAACTCTATCAAAAGCTTGTGCCACATCTAAACATACGGTTGAGCAGACTTTGTTATCTTCAAGCGTTCTTTCAATGATGTTGGTAATTCTATGTACTTGGTCTGTTGTTGAGTGTTTCTCTCTGAAACCAAACTAATGGTCAGGGATCAGGTTTGTCTCGTTTATGATAGGTTTTAGGCGCTTTAGGAACAATTTTTCAAACAGCTTTGATAATTTAGGCAGGGAAATGGGCCTGTATGATGAAGCTTCGTGAGGTGGTTTACCGGGCTTTGCAATCATAATCACTTCAGCAACTTTCCATGGCAAACTTTCAATTTAAAACAATTAAAAAACTAGTAGTACCTACTTATACATCTAAAAATAATAACTACTTTACTAAATTCCCTATATATAATAATACAATTAAAATAAACACAATATTTAAAATAAATTTAAAAAAAAAGCAACCTAATTATAGTCTAATCTACACTATAACATACAATAAACAACAGTATTTTTGCGAGTTCACTCAAATGGTACCATTTGAGTGAACTCGCATGGTATACATCGATCTTCATGTGAAGATCGTTAATAACCCGAATTGCGCGGGTTGATGGTGTTTTGGCTAGAAAGTGGTTCTGGCAACCGGCACGGCCAGCAGCGGCGGGCGTCGCCGCCTCCACACATAGCGGTCTGGTACACATATATTCAGGCGCTGCAGTACTCCAGGGTTATGCTCAATTCCACGAAGTAATCTAACCAGATACGCGACAAGCGTGAATTCCCGTCGTACCCTCAGTTGGTTGTAACCGATCATACCGAGCACAAACAGAGTGGGGTACATCAACGGGTATACCCCATATAGTTTATTATACAAGTGGCGCGTGAACTTGTTCTGTACGCGCTCCAGCATTACGGAGTACTTGGCCTCATACGGAGCCCATATGACAGCACTATGTTCCTGGTGACTCCTGACAAGTGCGTCATACAGGACCCTGACAGTTGCGATGTTAGTGAAGTGCCTTGTCTGTCTCAGAACAAATCCCAAGTTTCTAAACGCTCTTTTACAGATCCCCGTAATATGATCGCGAAACGACAGTTCAGGAGTGACAGCAACCCCCAAATCCCGCACCTCAGAGACTCGTTGCATAGGCGCTGCTCCCACCATGTACTCGTGCACTAGAGGGGCCCGCGCGCGCGTAAAACTCATCACCGAGCACTTCGGCACGTTGAAGAAAAGCTTGTTATCCCGACTCCATTCCACCACCCTATCTATATCCTCCTGCAATCTTTCGCAATCGGATTCACTATTAACGTCGAGCAGGAACTTAAGGTCATCCGCATATAATAAACAAGAGCCATGTTTGACGACTTCCGGCAAATCGTTTATCATTATGATGAATTCGAGAGGCCCCAAATTGCTGCCTTGGCTCACACCGGACCAGGTGTGTAATACAGGTCGGATTCACACGCATGATAATCTACGTACTGCTGTCTATCTTGCAAGTAGCTGGCGAAGAAGTGCAATAGATGAGGTGTGCAACCGACTCCTGCGAGCTTTGTTAGTAAGATGTCATTGTCAACGGTGTCGAAAGCTTTTTTAAAGTCAAAATAAGCAGTATCAACCTGCACATCAGTATCAACCGCCGGCACCACCTGTGCCATAAAGTTCAACAAATTGGTGGCAGTGCTGCGCGCAGGCCGGAAGCCGTGCTGCGCGTCTGCCAGTTGTCCGCGCACTTGCTCCAGCACGCGGCGCTGGATAGCAGACTCGAACACCTTGGCCGGCGTCGACAGTACGGCCCGGAGCCGACCCGGGACCCGAGTTACGTCCGATCCCGCCTTACCTTTGGGTACAGGAATGACCCGCGTGATCTTCCATTGACTTGGGAACGTCGTCGAATGAAGACACATATTAAACATATAAAGTATCGGTTCCGCGAGCACCCTACCACAATCTCTAAAAAGAAATGCCGGTATACCGTCCGGGCCCGCTGAACGCTTCGGTTTCAGGCGCTCAAGTGCACATCTGACGTCCTCCAGACTCAGTGCGTAAAGTTGCACCCGCGCACCATTATAATTATGTACTTTCCTAATTTCCCCCCTCTTGTATAGTTTGTATTACTAAGGTTTATTGTTTGTATTGGGTTTGGTAAAAAGATAAGAAAATATCACATAAAACATTTAATAGTAAACATTACAAAAACAACAACATTATAATGTTACGATTAATTAAACTCTAACATTTATTCTCAACGAATAATAAAGTACCTAAGTATAGGGATTTCCTGTGTAATATCAAAAACAACAAGACCCTAACTTCTTTCAATTCAACCAAAGTCACGAGTAATATATGGGTCATTTACACGCAGTTTGTCTCCTCGACAAAGCGTGGCGAAAAACTCGCCCCGTGTCTACAAGCCTAGGTTCGCACGGGCGAATTTTTATCGCGCATTGGATTTTCAACGCTCTGCTTAGCGCTAAGAGTTGAATATCCAACAGTGTCTTTTCTTGACGCGCTGGGATGCGCTCTGTTGGATTTTCAATGCTCGGCTCAATACCAAGAGTTAAAAATCCAGTGTATGAAAAAATATCGCCGCGGTAAAAATACGTCCATGCGAACCTGGGTTAAGTCTTAAATTGTGACACAGCTGCGATAATCGCATATGCACATTCTCACTATTAACTGAGTGAGAAACTCTCTCCATGTAACTGAGTCTTAAATATTTCGATTATACCTTCTGCATAAATATGACTCATCAAATACAACATCAATATCATCTACATTTGTGTAAAACAATTGAAATAGAATTTGTGACGTATTTACAGGCTAAATTCTTTGTAGAATACATTTATAAGAGCGGAAATATTCTGCTAATTTTCAATTTCATACATTCATAAGAGATAAAATACCTTGTGTGAAGAAGATTACAGTATAATAATAGTAAAATACTTAGACTTACACAAATATGTAAGATAGGCCTTCTCTACATTATACATAGTCATACAAAACTTGGCTTTTAGCAATAACGTGGGAGAAGAGTATGAGTATATCTTAAGATCTGTGCATCATATATTTTTTAGATAAATAATATTAGTTTTATATGAATGTTAACATTTATTAAATATTCACTGATGCCTATTAGGCATAATTATCAAAATATTCCTATTTTTCAACATGTTTCTTAAACATTAACAAATTCTTTACAACAACAATTTAATACTTTATCAAATTTTCATAAGATTAGGCATCTTCTTAAAAAATAATCTCTTTAAAGGAGTCTAAGAAAAATATCAATACTCGTTAAAATGAATCAAACATGTCTAATAGTCTTCACAAAAATTGTGTAGATCTAAAAGTGGACAGTTATATGTAAATAGTTCAGAAATCACAGAGCGTTTGCACTTTGGAATGCATCTGGTACTCATCTGTGTATAAATAAAATTGATAAATGGTAGTAAGCATTACCAATTTCTATCGATTTCAATAAAATGTTACCTTTTTAAATTCGAATGCACCATATGGCCGCGCACAATAGAACGGTTTAGATTAACACGAACTAGTTCTGTTGATTGCATACACATTCACTATACTTACTGTTGAGCGGCTCGCCCTTGGATCGGTAATAGCAAAGACAATGGTGTTCATCAATTTATAAGTGTAGTGTAGACAATAGAAATATTCATTAAATATAGATCGAAATACGTATAATATCGACGTGAGTAATACAAAAATTCTAATCCATAAATTGAGTAAATAGCATACCTAAGTCACATCTAGAACCATAGTTTAATATAGGTATCTAGCTATGTCTAGAACCACTCAGCCTGTTTAGCTGTCCGAACTTACTAAATCGTCATACAAGGGGCTCAATTTTGGCATATCATTATTACTATACTTGAGTCTTATGAAATAAGCTTGTGATGACAAATTGTGATAAAATAAGTATTTTCTTAGAAAACACTTTGGTACTAAGATTTGGCAAAAATGATAACCATTGCGACTTAAAATAAATGTGTTTACAAACTAAAACTTAATCTAATTCTATTGAGTACAGTGCTAGTCTATGTGAAGATTCATAACTGTTTCTGGCAGATCTATACCTATATATGTAACATTAAAAAAACAATTAAATAATCACAGATTCATTCAAAAGAGCGAGTGACGACAAAATTTCGAACCCAATCTGCAGTCTGTGGTTGCATTCGATGGGTAGGATCCAAGTACAGTACAGAGAAGTACTACAATGCGGCTGATGAATTATGGCCGGTCTGAACATAGGCTCTAACTGAGCATGTTCTCTAACTCACACCGCGCATCCGGACCGGCCATGATGTATCGGCCACACTGTACTTTATAAAAGAAATTGGACATTACCGATCATTCCTGCAGATGTGGGTTACGAAACGCCATCATCTAGCTTCTTTCCATATCAACTAACTTGGAGCACATCTTACAAAACTATAGAAACTACATCTTTACATAGTATAAAATGAAGTCGCTTCCGCTGTCTGTTCGCTTAGATCTTTTAAACTACTCAACGGATTTTAATGCAGTTTTCAGCAATAGATTAGAGTGATTCAAGAGGAAGGTTTATATGTATAATACATACCCGTGCGAAGCCGGGGCGTGTTGCTAGTACAAAGATAATATTCGATATTTTAGGACTTCACTTACACTAGCAACTGGACCGTTGGCATACTTTTTAGACGTAAATAATAAAGTATAGTCGGTCTAGTTGTTGCATTGCACAAGCGCGCGTCAACCATTGCAATAAAAACCTAATGTCAATGACATATGAGTCACATGACATGCGCTCGTGATTTGCAACGACTATAATAATTTACTTGTCTGTATTGCCGCATTCCGTCTCCCAGTCGTCAGATATAAACTTGCTGACGTGCGTACTAAATTGACTGTACGTACATGGATCATCACAGAATGGTAACTTCAGCTCCAAGGGAACTTCCACCTTTGTGTTGTTGCGGTAGAACGTCTGGAATTATGAAAAATGCGACTTTTTAACAGATTGAATAAAATTTTGAAGGAATCATTGCCCTTTTTAGGGTTCCGTAGCCAAATGGCAAAAAACGGAACCCTTATAGATTCGACATGTCTGTCTGTCTGTCCGTCCGTATGTCACAGCCACTTTTTTCCGAAACTATAAGAACTATACTGTTAAAACTTGGTAAGTAGATGTATTCTGTGAACCGCATTAAGATTTTCACACAAAAATAGAAAAAAAAAACAATAAATTTTGGGGGTTCCCCATACTCAAACCCATACAGTGTGAGGTATCTATGGATAGGTCTTCACAAATAATATTGAGGTTTTTAATATCAGTTTTTTCTAAACTGAATAGTTTGCGCGAGAGACACTTCCAAAATGGTAAAATGTGTCCCCCCCCTGTAACTACTAAAATAAGAGAATGATAAAAGTAAAAAAAAATATATGATGTACATTACCATGTAAACTTCTACCGAAAATTGGTTTGAACGAGATCTAGGAAGTAGTTTTTTTTTAATACTTCATATTTACTAAATATTGTACGGTGGTAGGAACCCTTCGTGTGCGAGTCCAATTCGCATTTGGCCGGTTTTTTTTTCAGACTTAACTTGCGCGCGCGATAATGCGCGCGAAACGGAATGGAAACGATTTTTAAATTTTAAAAAATATTGTGGGTGGGTGAAAATCATTTTTCAATTCAGGAATCCGTTTGCGAAATATTAAACTTTAAACATATAATTTTTGTTAGAGTCAAGTCCCCCCCTGCCTGCTAAATGGTTGTACTTGGATTTGTGAAAAAAATCACAGCAGTAGTATATATAACGAAGTTAAAAGGAAAACTATCACAGCTAAGTTGACTTTACAGGTTAACGAGTAATAATCGACCAACTTAAATTTGCAGTGTGAAAAACATGATCTTCCATACATTCCATATGGGAGAACATGTTTTTCAACAACAATGTTAAGTTTATTCTTGTGATAAATTCATCCCAACTACGGAACCCTTCATGGTGCGGCGTTCGACACGCACTTGGCCGGTTTTTTTTTTTACAAAGCATAATAAACTTTATGTTAATAGTGTAACGTACAAACTAGATACGAACCAAATAACAGATCGCGCGTTTGCTGGAGAATTCTCGCGCATTCTCGAGAATTCCCGCAGTTACAAGCTCGTCTAACTGTTTGTATATTACATAATTGAAATAAAGTTCATTTTGCTATGTACAACATCGTTACAAAAACTTGCTTCCATTCCGTTCCGTGGCAATGTAAATTGAGCCTTACGCACTAATTTACTCGCCCTGGGCCAAAAGTCCCTTATGAAGAGGGTGTCTGCCTATGTTTTCCGGAAATACAGGCGATTTTATGTTATATTATAAATTCGGTGTATATAATATCCGTGCTATTATTATAATTGCGAAAGTTACTGTCTGTCTGTTACCTTTTCACACCTTAAGGGTTTAAATGGAATTTGCCTAAAGGGTAGATCATGACCGGGGTTAGATTAGGACTTAGGATACTTTTAATACAATCCCGTTGAATAAATTCTGACCTCCACGCAGGCTAAACCGCGGGCAAAGCTAGTATTATATAAATGGCTTGATACTATGATGGTATATGCGCTCTTTGAGCATACCTTGACAAAGAATGTCTCCTGTTCAAGATCTTCGTGCAACTCAATTACGATGCTGGCTCCATACTCGGGCTCCAGCAGGTCATTGAACCCGAGGGCGCGCCAGACGGATACGACCGTGACGTCATGTCCAGAATACACGTACAGAGAGCGGTCCACGTTCTCGTGCGCGACGGACTCGTCTAGGTACTGCTTTATCTCTTTTAGAAGTGGACCTGAAATTACACACTCAATGATTGAATTTGACGAAACTATGAAGCTGCGTCGAATTGCGTATAATTGAGAATTATCTGATAAGGCCTTGATTTTACATTTTAGTATTAAGATAGTTAACTGAGTCAGGCGTGACTGTGGAAATCCATAATGGATTTCCACAGTCACGCCTACAATAGACGACGTATATTTAGTAACCTAACCCTCTTAACTGTTCTTAAAGAGTCATAAAGAACCCTGTAAGAAATCCACACATGTTTCACTTCTCAAAGAGGCATCCTCAGGATGACGATTGACTTGTTGCGAATCCGGACCCGTGTTGATACGTCTTATTTTTTTTATTTTAGTATTAAAACTGTGTTTTGACAATACCTTAATTATTATACTAACAACTAACCAACTTGTAGCCTCTGCAAGGTCTCATTATAAGACAGCAAAGCTAAACTGAGCATGAATGGCGTCCGCATTTTACTCGGAAACACTGTCCTCGTCCACTCTGGCAGCTTGAGCCCCGCCTCCTGCTCAGCTAAGAGAGTGCTGTACAAGAAGTCCACAGGCAGGACACTGCGCATGCTCTGATTTGTGTGTTTGCTCAAATAATCGAATAACTCCGTGAACTTCGGATCGGCGTTCCTTTCAGCTAGTTGCTCTTGATACATTGCTTTCCATACTTTGCATGGTTTTGTTGCTGCAACTATCTGAAATAGATAGTAAATTGATTTTTCATATCTTATCAAGACTTAATTTATTTTGAGATTGTAGACTTAGATATAGAGCCGCGAGAAATAACGTTCAACGATCCTCGCTTCCCACTTTCGGTGACTTGCAGTGTTTGACTACTGTAATATAAAAATATTCATTATCGTCATGACCTACATTGTCCAGTTCCCTCGGCAGCGAGTGTACAGGTACAGGCTGCCACGGCAGCTCAGGATGCCACATCTGCCTCTCTGTGGGCGGGTACAGGCCCGCAAGGAATGTGTACGCGCTCATAAGACAGCGGGACTTGTCGCTGCTGCGTATAAACACGTCCTTCTCGCAGTACTCTTCAGGGATAAAGTTTGCATAGTAACTTCTGTACTTCTTGCCTAATTCATACAGCTGAAGCTTCCCAGCCTAGAAAAACCAATAAAATTACTTAATCATTTTTTTTTACATAATAATATAATTCAATTATTTAAGTATTACTACTACTAGGCTGAGAATCAGCACTTTTCGAACGTCAAAATTACATAAGACAGTCCCCCAAAAACGCCCGCCCTTCACCACTTCTTTGTGCTTTAGCTGGAGAGAAATGGCGCTACAAACTCCCCAGCAGCACAGCTGTCTGTTCAGTTAGAAAAACTTGATTCTACACAATAGTATGCAAAATATTGCTATATTTCAGTTAGCACATTCTAATGTACCAACGAAATACATCGAAATCATGTTTCATTTTCATCCATACAACAGTTTTCATTTTAACAGGAAAGACGACAGCACGTTTTTTGCTATCCTAGCTCTTGTTTTCAGAGTCACACATAATCAATATTTAACTGACATTGCTATTTTATTTTATAAAGCAGCTGTTGTTTTCAGTTTTTTATTAATTAAGTTTTCTTATCTCATCTCCACTCAATTTAACAAACAAGTCTCATTATCATTCATACAAACATGTCTCATCAAGTTTGACTAATTATACCAGAATAAATGTAAGTATGTAAAATTTACACGCCAATGAAATGAAAAGCATCTATTTTATTAACTTTGAAGAATTTCCTGCACCTTATTTATGCAAATAAACAATTTTGATGTAATATTACAGAAATCTCGATGGTTGGAACTGAATAGATGGGTATGGCTTAGCATCCAGCTTACTGGTGAGCAGTAGCGGATTTGCCCAAAGGCCTAGTGGGCCCGGGCCTAGACCAGCCATATATTAGGGGCGGCCAATCGTGACAAAAAAAGTCACTGATGATAACAAGAAATAACTCAAAGTATGTACCTATGTATTGTAAACGTTCGCGTACATTATGGCGGGCCACACTGCACCGCATCGTATAACAATAATAACTTTAAATCTTTTAAAAATACATATGTGCAAATAACTAATTAAAACGCGTCGGGGGTGCTGAGAAAGGGGCGGATGATACTTACTACATGGCCTGGGGCCTAGGGTGGCCAAGATTGCAAATCAGCCACTGCTGGTGGGACTTAGATATGTGCAGAAATGGACTACTATTTATAGGTTGATGAAGACACTATGCAATTATTATATTTTTCGTATTAAAAAAAATTACAAAAACCTTAGTATTATATTTTTAGAGACAATCTACTCTCAGTGAACATGATCAGTTTCCAAAGCCATACATCTCTGTTACTTTTGTTAATTGTAAACTTACATTAGTGAGACCGCCGAGTCCATCAGGCCATTGATAGTTTCTGTATGGATCACTGCTGTAGGTCTCCACCGGGGTCCTGGCTCCATGGCGGAACAGCTGGGAAAATAAATAAATTATAATGGATGTTGAGTAAAGGAGAAATATTGAGTCAGAAACACTCATAACCTTATCTCATATTGTTTGCATCATGTGAAAATAAAAGATATGTATTGTATAAAGTATATTTTAATATGTAAGGGTCAGTGGGGGCTTATATTGAGGGTTTTAGGGGACTGTCTTATGTGATTTTTACATTAAAAAAGTGCTGATTCTCAGCCTAATTTGAAAAAATGACTTTTGATTGTCAATAAAGATGTCTGTATATGAAACTTAATTTAGATCATCAAACGGAGGATAGAAAATTACTAAATCGATCCATGATAATATACTTAAATTAAAAATAATGTAATGTTTTTATTCAGTCATTTGATAGTTTCCTTTTCTTGATTTAACTAAAAAAATACTGTAATGAATGGTTTCAATGAAATTCTGAAATGTTGCTATCTCTTCATAAGAAAATGTGCCAAATAATAAATTGAATACTTACAATAATAACAAGACGCAGGGTCTTAGACTCGTAGGGTAGAGTCTCGCTGAGCACACAATAACCGAGCAAGCAGCTTAGTACAGCTAGTCCAAGTACCACAACAGCCACAGTTGATGACCGCTTGGGGATCTGGCCGCACGCTGAGCGCTCCACCTTAGGCGTCGAAGGCCTACGCCATGTATTCTCATCGTTATCATACTCCATTGGCACTGAGTCGCGAATAATTGAGTACATAAATAAGGCTATCTACAAAAATAGGCAAAGGTTTTACACAAGTGACAATAAAACCTTATGACGAAGGAAATTCAAGGAAAGATACTGATACACTGCTAGTTATACAAGTAATAGCACTTATCTCCTAGTACAATACATGTTTGTTTTAAGTTTTTGCTTTCACATTACGAAGAAATACGAGTATCATTGAATGTTTAGACGCTAAACGTGTTTGTGAGTACAACAATTACGCTACACGATATCTGATCGATTGGTTTCAAATAAAGCTTAAGTTAGAGAGCCCTACAATGATGAAGTACGCTGCCTATGATTAATGAGATTAAATTAAATTAATTAACAAATTCACAATTCAGTTTCTTCTGTGACTGAACTGAATGACGTTTGGTCATCATCTGACAATTTTTGACTTGACATTGACAGAGACGTTAACTGTCATTGACATTAGGGACGTGCGTTGCAATGACGACCGTTTTCTGCAACCGTTTTCGTCGTCGGGAAAACAGTTGCTATTCGTCCAATCAAAATTGGACAACGACCACCAACGACCACTAATTGACACTAGGCAGTGGGCATTGACAAAACTACATTTCAGTTCAACTTTGAGCGTGGTACTCACTAGAGGTTATTGGATTTGAACCTACTTGCTGCTTGCCCGTCGTAATAAACCATTCCGCAGCCAACCAAGTTGATTAATCGAGGTCAAAAAACTGTTGAGACTCACAGCAGTCACAGCAAGTCAATTACATTTTGTGGACCAAGCAAACAATTGAAAATAACCATGGTAGGTGGAGGGCAGCAAGGAACTTACACCCAGGTGTACGCTAATTATGTTGATAAACCGATAAATAAAAATAATGTAAAATGAGAACTGTGAATAATGTTTAGTGTGTGTGTATGTACACCAGTTGTGCATTTTTTTTACTGGTAACCTAAGTTGATCCCAAACAGTGTTGCCAACTCCAAAACTTCAAATGATCGTTTTCTCTCGTCGAAATGATCGGTTTTTGGGCAAAGTGATCGTGCAAAAGAAAAAAAACATATATTCAAATCAAATAAAAATTTAAATTTCTATCAAATCCAATCAATAATTTTATACTAGAGTCAAAGGGAAAGTGACAACTGCCACCAATAGTGGCGCTAGCAGCACAAACCGTAAACACGTTTTGTCACAGTTTTTAGTAGATATTTTAGTGTTTTCACAGTAAAATTACATAAAACACTAGAGAGGTTCAGAGAGAGAGAGAGATACTTATTTGTTGATGTTGACATACTTGACAACTGACATTGAATTTTTTTTGAATGTCTTCTGCACGCAGTTGATGGAACTTAAAAAAAAAAAAAACAGGCAATCTCAAAATTATCGTACGTTAGACATTCAATATCGTACATCGTACCATTGGCAAATTATCGTACGGGTTGGCAACACAGAGCCCAACTGACAGGAGATTGACGATATTCATGTCGTTGTCCTACATGTCCAGTGTTGTCATATATACAGATTTCCCCGTATTTATACAGATTTTCGATTTATGATATATAAATATATCTTCGAATATGAGACTGAAGATGAAAGGAAAAAAAGGGAGAGTACAAGAAGAAAAGATCTCCAGATGAAGCAAGTGACTCATCTGAACGTTGCAAAGCACAGCGCCTACCACAAGTCATTAAAAATTTTCAATAAACTGCCGACAGAAATAAAAAGTCTAGTGTATACAAGTGGGTTTCAGAATAAGCTTAAACGGTTCTTGTTAAATAAGTGTCTATATTCTATTGATGAATTATAAATTAATACAAAAGTTGAAAGTAACATAATTTTATTGATTTGAAATGAACATTGTATTGAATTTTATGAATTGACTTATGACATTTATTTTTATATTTTTTGTTATTTTTATTGTTATTCTGATTTTAATGTAATTTGCATAATTGTAATAATTTAAATATGGATTGCATGCATGACGATATTTCTTATGTAGGTATTTAGTTTAGAGAAATTCAGACACGATGTAAAAATTGTTATTGAATAAATGAATTGAATTGATACAGATAAGCACTGGATACAGATTTTTATACAGAATTTTCTAATTCTATTGATTAAATAGCCTAATCTGCTTAAAACCGGAGATTTAGGTAAATACATCGCGATAGGTAGTACTGTTCTGTCAGTCAGTGGCCAGTTTCACTTATTTTTCAAACGGGGAATCCGCCTATTAAAGATTTTTGCGTGTTCTCCAAAATACAGTGATGCATTTATCGTAAATAATTAATTTCGTACAAAATTTTAATGATACTTGATATTGATTTAATGCACAATAATAAATCCCAAAAATCGGAACACCAGTCTTAACAACGTAACGGTAACGTTTTATCCAGTAACTGCGTCGTGGAGGTCGAGGTAGTTGATGAATCAAACCTATTCTCATCTTTTTCAAAAGAAGCAGAATACAGTAATTTGACTGCATTCGGTAAGTAGGTATATTATTCTGTTTTTTGACCATACATAGATTACAGATTTCAAGTTAAAATAGCATACAGATATAAATACAGATTTTAGCAGTTTCTACTACAGATATAAGGTTCAATGCATCTGGCAACACCGTTCACGTCAATCAATTTGACAAACTCGGAGCGCGCGTCATAGTTGTGACGAAGACGAGGAATTTATTTTAATTCGGTTCCTAAATAAACGGAATAGAAATCACAACTTTTTTAATGACAATACAGGGTGAGTACTTTCTTATTGAATACAAGAATTCCGCAACAGTGGTGTAGTCCGCGATCGGTAAAGTAGAGCAACTACTTGCTGTAAAAGTTTTTTGAGTAAAAAAGGACGGAGAGTTGAATAAAATTGGGACTAATTAATACTTATATTCATCGATATATTTTATTTTGTTATAAACATAGTTTACTGATATAAAAACATAGGTATCACCACATAACTTGAAACAGTTTTATGATAATGGTAGGTAAGTTCCGTTAGGTCCATTTTCATCGCGTAAAAGTTGGTCTACTACCTACTACTACTTCTATAAATTTTCTTTAAAAATCCGGATGATGTAAGTTATTTTTTTAAAGTTTATTTATTATTAAGGATATTATTTCTATTTGGAAGATTAATAAAAGTATTAAGAAACCGCTGTACTTTAACACCCGGGGCTATTAGTGTATTTTTGAAAACCCCAAAGTGCGTAAAGCCTTGATGAGATAAAAATCGCCAAAGTTTCTTTTGGGATTAATGAGATTATTAAGACGCAGATGTATGTCAGTGACCTTGAGTGGTTAGCTTGCGCTTGCGTGTTCTGTAGCTCACGCATCGCGTCGCCGCCAGCCAGTAATAGGACTCGCCCATTCAGGAGCGCTGCCCCAAATAACACGCATTATTAATTTATATTATCTTTAAAATGGCTTAACCATTTTAGTTTCAGAAAAATATGCTTGATAGATTTTGCCTAATTCTCAGTTTTTTATCCGCCATAGACATAATTTTACTAATTAATTTACTGTAATATAAACATAATCTAAAATATTCATATATTAAGTTATTAAGAAAATGCTCTAATTTAACGTATATTTTTTCCAAATCATTAACACTTCTCGTTTAGACGTGATCTTCAGTATAAAATCATTAAAAGTCTGTTATTGTCGTCTTAAGGGTGGGGAAGATCCACAGAACATTAAGGTTTCGGTCGGCCCGGGTACATTAATAGTACGCGACCGGTTAATACTGAACAGAAGATCATGTGGCGAAACAGATGAGTACAGATGGTTCACTCCGCATTTTGGGTATGAAGCTGCAAGTAAGCGGCGGGCTCGTCTTGGAGTTACGCGATAGATAGAGACGCAACTTCTAGGTGAATGTAACTGTAGGTAATTAACGCTGTGCGACTTGAATTGCACTTTATTAAGCCGTCGCAATGCCGCCCTTTTTATTTAAATGATTTTACGGAGTGAACCATCTGTATTCATCTGTGGTGGCGGGTCTAGTTTCCCAGCAATAAGGCGTAGTAGACGTTTTATTTCGTTTGTTAAATTGTTTGGCTGTGTCCAGAGTGCCGCAAGCGGCATTGTATCAGTATCGGATAAAGTGCTGTCAGCTTGCGGCATACTAGTACATCCTTTTAAAAAGGCGGACGCGGTATTACACGACGTACTACACTGAGACCCGCTTCGCGGGGCTCTAATTTCTGAATGGTTAAGAAAAATTATCAATAATAACCATTCGGACCCACCCTGTCCGAGTTGGGGTGCCCCAAGTTCCGAGCTCGCTTCGCTCGCTCTTGCAACCTAAGTTTTCCTTGTAATAATAGTAGTAACATTGTCTTTTGTACATTATGTAGCAGGTGGGTATTGTCTGTACTGCAGTAGCGACCCAGACTCTAAGGATGACTGGAACTGAGATGCCAGACAAGTCTGTACTAATGGGCCATTTCAACCAAAAGTTGTGCAGTCTGTTCGTGGTGATTTCCAATTCGATAAATTCCATGTATTATTGTTACAGACTAGCAGAACACACAATGCCCCTCTTTAGTGGAAGATGTCTGAGCACAGCCAAGCTGGTTGGCAAGACTGCCCTAGTGACTGGCTGTAACACCGGGATAGGGAAAGAAACTGTGCTGGATTTTTATAAGAGAGGTAATTCAGAGCAGGGACCGAAATCGGTATTCTCAATACGGATATTTTTTCGGTTACCATATTTATATTTTTATACCATTCCCCTCTAAAAAGCTTATTTTATTCACTGAAAACAGTGAATAAAAAGGTCTTTTAATCACTATTTTGGTGTTTGAATTTAGAACACACCAATATATTGGATCTCCATCTCAATACAACCTCCTTGTGAAAAAATACTCGATACACAGGACATGAATATCGCTTCACAAGTTGGTCATCCTAATCATAATATTATGAAAATTACTCTTAATTTTATGAATTGTTCTAATTTTAATGTGTATTTTAATTAATTTGACTTTCCTTTTCTCTTCATTAAATGTCTATTTTCCCTTAAATATTTCTTTTTCTCGTAGTCATGGTATAAAGTATAGTATGCAAATCTTGAATAAAACGGATTTATATCGAGGGCCATGAATCACTCGCGTCGCTCAGGATTCTAACACTTGAATCACTTGCTACGCTCGTGATTCTAACACTTGAATCACTTGCTACGCTCGTGATTCAATCATCATGAATCACTCCCTACGGTCGTGATTCAGTCGTTAGAATCCTTCACTTGCTCGTGATTCATCTATGGTCCTCGCTTTAAATCCGTCCTTTATTCACTAATTGCATAATATACTATTTTACAGGTATTTTTAAATATTGAAACCAAATCGAAAAAGCATAAACCTCTATCTTGCGTCGTGTGCGGTCGACATTAGTCAAAGGGCGCCCAGCGTCTGTGTGTGTAATCGGTATTAAAACGGTAACCTAAATAGATGTAACATGTTTCGTCTTCTTGTTTACCCAGAGAGTGGTAACCTTAGTCGTAGAAGTAACTAAAATTCTTCATTATTTTATTATTAAGGTTTTCGGTCCATGATTCAGAGACATGACATGCTGGACATAGTAAAAATGTATGCTATATAAAGTGCAGATCCATTTATTAAATTCTGAAACGTAAATCAAAATAGTAAAAAAAAACGTAATGATCATAATTAACATATTGAATGGCATCAATACATTTTCAAATATATCTACTGCATGGCATTCACTGTGTTCAAACTTTAAATAGAGATGAGGTTCTAATGGCCGTGGCTTTCATGGTTGATCTCCGATTTTCTCTGACGAGTCCTTAATTATACACTGAGTTAAAAGACAACCTCCATGAACCTTTATGAGCAGTAAAAATAATTCTCTCTTATTTTTCCATGACCAGTATGTAAAGTCATTTATTATTCTTAATTATTTATGAGTATTGAAGTAAAGAAAAAAGTTATGAAAATACAGTAAAAAATTATGTCCTATTTATAATATTGATGTCATGTCATAATAATTTCAAGAAAAGCAATAAAGATAATGAATTTGGTTAGATTTTCGACCATACAATGTAAAATGTTTAAATTCTACAGGTGCCAAGGTGATAATGGCGTGTCGCAGTATGGAAAGGGCGGAAGAGGCGAAATCCGACATTGAGAAAGTCTGCAAGGACTTGCCAGATACTGGCAAAATTGTCCTCGCGAAATGCGACCTTACCTCTTTGAAGTCAGTCCGAGAATTCGCACAGAGTATTCTAGATACGGAACCACAGATAAATATCCTCGTGAATAATGCTGGGGTCATGATGTGTCCTAAAAGTGAGACAGATGATGGGTTTGAGATGCAGTTTGGAACAAATCATGTGGCGCATTTCTTGCTGACCATGCTTCTGCTGCCGCGTATCAAGAATAGCACGCCAGCGCGAATTGTAACTGTTTCGTCTAGAGCACATATTAGTAAGTTCACACTTTTTTTTATGGAATTCAAATAGTTTATTTTTCTTTAACAAACTTTGTACTACATAGCTAGTGATAGAAGTGTTCTTTAAAGCAAATAAATCCCTGTAATTTGCCGAATGCCTGTAATTTACGTAATGCACATTCACATACAAGAATTATGCCAGTATTTACTATTTAAAATTTATATTATTTTGAGGAACTAAAATAATATAACAAAGAATTACAGCAGATTGATATTTTACATCAAAGAGAACAGAAAATATTGTTCGAAAAGTACAGCTTTCTAGAGCGTCATCCCTGTCGCTCATAGCTATGTGACAGTCTCTTTCTAAAGCTCGATGGCTCATATTAGCATAATCACCACTGCCACAGCCACTGCTGGGACACAGCCACCACGCGGGCCCAGTGCGGGTTGGTGGATGTCACGTCTTCGAATTTTTGGTTCTAGGACATGCCAGTTTCCCCACGATGTTTTCCTTTACCGTTTTGAGAGCAGTGGTGATGAAATTATTTACACAAAGTGCCTGCTTGGTTTCGTTTTATTGAGTGTCCACTTGTTATTTCAGGGTATGGCATAAATTTCGACGACTTGAACTACAAGAAGCGACCTTACAACGCAGCAGAAGCGTACTCGCAGAGCAAGCTGGCCAACGTATTGTTCTCCCGAGAATTAGCAGCGAAGTTGAAGGTATGCCAAGAAATATTTTTTTCTTTCAATCATATTTATTTCTTTCGCGTCATATGTACAACCACAACACATTTTCTCATACTTGGTAACAAGTCGCTCAAGCTGCACTTATTCACTTTTCTGAACGTGTCTAAAAGATTTTTCTTTAGAAGAAGATATTCAGTGCCAACCTTTTAATCATTATATTTAACCGTTTAACTTAAATCACACTAAACTTTATACTGTTTTGACATGTTTATTAATAATGCGATAATCAGATGTTATAAATATGCTAGAAAATGCATTTTGTTTCTGAATTTCCAGTTATTGTGCTTCTAGTTGTTGTAACTATCGATTTTCTCTGAATAAATGAATTAAAAGTATTGATTTGCCGACACTTAATTAATTTTCGCCAGAAAGCGATAATTGCCGAAAATTGACATTTCGACAACGAAATTCGGTCAGACATGATCTCTAAAAAACATTGTTATTTGTTAACTCCAGGAGCACAACATCCAAGGCATCAGTACATACAGCCTGCACCCGGGCGTGATCAAGACTGAGCTCGGGCGCCACCTCAACGAGACCCTGTTCTGGGGCGCGCGCAAGCTCATCGGCTTCGTAATGGCGCCCTTCATGAAGTCGCCGGAGTTGGGTGCGCAGACCACCATATACTGCGCGGTTGACGAAAAGTGTGCGGATGAGTCTGGGTTGTATTACAGGTAATAAGATTGTGTAGTCATTTTCACTTTTATGTTCATTGGCATAAGGTTTAAATTACTATGAGAGATGCGTGCTCGTGAAAAGTAGGAACTTCACTTATTTCTAAATACATCCTTACATATTATAAAAAAGTCCCCCGCCTTGTCTGTCTATCTGTCTGAACGCGATAAACTCAAAAACTGCCGAACTGATTTCCAATGGACGGAGTGATTCATGTCATGACGAAGGTTTTGGTGTACAATTTATTAAGGTTTTGTGTAAATTGGCTGAAATATGACGATTACTGTTGAAGACGTCGGAAAAAACTTGCCGAATTGGAGCTTTACTGTCGTGCGCCATGTAAACCGTGGGAGATAAATAAAATTTAGGATTGTACATCTTAAAAAGTTCAACAAAAAAGGCCGCGATGGCATATGTCTATCTTCTAAGGATGACCCACAATAACCATTGTTATCTTTCAGAATTTGATAAAAATTTCATTATTATTTCCGAAGCTATTTTGACCGGTATTATATTTATCCTTATTCAATAAAATATGTTATTTAAATTTGGCATTTAATTTAGATTAGAATGAATATCACAGATTCATAATTACGCATAGCAAAATAATTATGGTTGACGGCAACGCGGGACGGCACGCACAACGGTAGGAGTCAATATCCTTTTCCTCGGCTATTGGGTATGTAATCTCGGTAATACGTACACGTGGGATACTTTCCGACACCCACGCGAGCGAAGTCGCGGACAAAAGCTAGTAGTTCATAATATGGGGAAAATCAGTTTCATATCTCATCAATCCGTGTGTCGTTTGCCGATGGATTATCCCATCGGCAAAAAATACGAAATTCCATACAAACTTTTATTCCCTATTTAAACCCGAATGAATTTCCAAAAATCCTTCCTTAGTGCTCACTTTCGTTATATAAGAAAACCTTGTGAAAAATTTCATGCTTCTAGACCCAGCCGTTTAGGGTGTGCGTTGTTTCACAGACAGAATGAATTTAAAACTTTTATTACATAGATAGTCGGTTGTTGCGACTCGTTCATTGAAACAAGGTTTAAATTACAATGATAGTGCGTTATCGTGGAAGTAGAATTTCACCTGTCCTTTACTTAGTTTTAGTTTACGATTCGTGTTTGTTTCACGACGTCTGATTAGTTTTAGACTCAATCGGATAACGCGTACGCTAAAACATGTGCAACTAAAAATCATCTTTAGTTTCATAATTGTAGAACCCACATCTCTGTGTGTCTGCCTTTTAGTGCATTTATGACACGAGAATAAGATCAGATTTTCCTGTATTGCTTTTTAGTCATAGATTTTTTTCCGGTCTACGCGAAAGTTCCACTTTCGTGCTTTCTTCTTTGGCACACCTAATGCCGTCTGTTGGGACAGGTTTACTCAAACTCTTTCAGGTACTTACCTATATAGACCAGCCCAGATGCTACCATGTATTTTGTTACACGATAGTTGTGATATTTAATGTCTTGAATTTAAAAGAAACCTTGACTCGTCAGTTTGTTTCTCTATTTCTTCTCAGAGGTACTCAGATAGAAAAGGTCGAGTCCATCTAGCTTATTTAATTTTATTTAAATATCACGAGTAAAAGTGATTTCTATTACAGAGTAATAGTCCAGTATAAACAATTTCATTCAATTTTGGTCCCAAATGGGGCCCTATTCATAATTGGAAACAAACCTGTAAATAAAATCATGAGCAATCACGAGTACAGACCATGCGAGCAGAGCCTTCTTGACAGTCACATTAAACTTAACTCCTTTTTCCAGTGATTGTGCAGTAACCGCTCCTGCGTCGAATGGCGCAAACGACGAATATGCGAAGAAGCTGTGGGACATGTCCGTCGAGCTGGTGAAGTTAGGAGACTACGACCCCTTCACAGCCAATGATCCAGGAGTCAAAACTGTTTAACTTAAGTTTAACCTTCTTTAAGCATTAAGTTACTTACCGTCATATTACAAAACACGATCTAATTCTTTTGCCCTAAGCTTATAACTTCGACCTAGGTTTTAAATTCCGAAATTTGTTCCGACAAACAAAAACATGTACCGGACTAAGTTCAAAATCGTGTAACAAAGCAAAATTTGCCTATAAATAATAAGACGGTTAAGGTTTTATAGATACTTTTACTTGCTGTCCTCTTTGACTTGCTTCAGAAATCAATGTAATCATGATTTTTTAAGCCACCCACACTATGTGGGTTTGAACCAAATTGTTTACTCGCTACATAGAAAACTGGAGGTTTAATTTGGTCCAAGTCGGCAAGCATAGGTCTCAAAATATTTTCCCAGCTAAACTCATGTTTTGGCGAAATAACCACAGTCCACAAAGTTCAAGTGACACATCTATACGTAAGCTATAAATATAGCTATAAAGGTACGCGCCATTTTCAATCGTTCTTAAATTATTTTACTGTGTTTGGCTGTACCAATATAGACATAATTATATGGTCTAATGGCAGTGTATCCAACATTATAACGTAAATTTTTGACTGATTTCAAAGTCACAACGAATCCGTCCAATCTGGATGATGCTTCTTCTTTTCGAGAGTCAATGGTAAATAAGTATGAGGCTAGTCCAGTACGATTTAAATTTCATTTTTATATGATGTATACGTACTTATAAATTTGTTTTTGCAGTGGAATTGTGTTCACGGGCCAACTGTGTTGACTCCCTAGTTTTTTAAATAAGGACTTTATTTTCTAAGTACACATAACACAATTTTCTATGTAACGTTTTAATGTAATAATCATGTTCTTGTTAAAATAATCGGTGGTTGGGTTTAAAATGGTTTCTAGGATATAAGTAATAGAATTTCTATATTAAACCTTATCTGTGATGACGCTCTATTAAGCAGTATTAATCGACTTTCTTATTTACTCATAACCTATTTTTTACTATTAACCTACTTTTTAAACTAAGGCTCAAAAATCTACTCTGTTACTTTTTAAGTGCAATTAAAATTGATATATGTATAGATTTTATCGCATTTATAAGATGTGTATTTTACAATTTTATACTTTGAAATATATTTGGATGTTTGTAAAGCATTATTATTTTGTATTATATAAATTATGTTATTGAGGAGCTCGTGGCTAAGTAACAACAGCCGCACTGGTCGATCCATCAGGTTAAGCTACGCTTGCCGGGGTTGATCAGTGGATGGGTGACCATCTTTACATACCGAGAATCATCCGTGCCTCGGAAAGCACGTTAAGCCGTTGGTCCCGGCTGTCATTCGTGGATCTTTGACAGTCATTACGAGTCGTCAGAAGCCCGAAAGTCCGACACCAGTCTTACCAAGGGGTATCGTATTACCCAGTTACTGGGTTGTGGAGGTCAGATAGGCAGTCGCTCCATGTAATAAAAACTGGTATTCAGCTGCATCCGGTTAGACTGGAAGCCGACCCCAACATAGTTGGGAAAAGGCTATGCAGATTGATTGATATAAATTATGTTATGTTGAGGTTAAAAAAGGAGGAGCCTCTTTGGATTTTTTTTGTTTTTTTAGATTTGTTCATAGAGATTTTCGTCAATTGTGGACCGATTTTGAAACTTCTTTTCATTTGCTAGAGGAAGCTTGCGCGGTGGTCCCATTTAAATTTGCTTGGGTAGTTTTTGAGTTAGCTTCAATAATACGTATTTTTGTATTCGCATTTGTGTGGGGTAGGCACCTCAAATAAAAACTTTTTACAAAAAAAAAACAACAGATTTTTAAAAAACACTACAAAGTGAAATATACCTTTAATTTTGGAATTCGGTGGCAAAAAAGGAACATTCAAAACCAAAGACTTCCGAAATTAAAGTAACTTTTCACCTAGTTTTTTTTTAAAACTCTTATTGTTTATTGTAAACGTTTTCATAAAAGTCTTGCACATGACTTTTTATCCTGATAATGTTTACATTTATTTGATAATTTTGAACAATTAACAGTGACTTGCGGAAGTTACTTCATAATAAGGTGAATAAATAATAAGCAAAGTAGCCAAAGTAGGCAGTTATAATCTGATGTTTATAATTAGGAACTGCCTTTTTGCCGAAGGTCTTAAGAGCAATGAGACGCGACGCGCGCGAACTCAGCAAAAAAAAAGAAGACTATGACCGTAAGTTTTTGCTGCGTAAAAAAAACTCGGTGGGTGGTGCTACCCGGTCAGAGTCGACTATGCACAGAGCTACCAGGCATAGTTTTTAGAGGTGGGCAAAGTGTATCATTTTTGCGATTGGAATATTTGCATCTGGATCACTAAAATGGTCCGAATCATTGATATGTTTCATTTGGATCATTTGAATCATCGACTCAAAGGATATAAAAATGGATAACGACAATGAAAAACTATGAGAGTATGAGTGATACACATCTCATTTGGTATCTCTTTCTGACTTAAATAGATTGTTATGTGTCACCCGCTCACTCGCGACTCGCGAGTCTGTTCAGTAGTATTGACTAAAGTCACGTAACTCAGCATCTCAGTCTTTCTCTCGCTCACTGCTGCTCAGTCACCTCGCAAGCGACGGTCGCGCGGAAAGAGCACAGAGGCAAAAGTAATGATTCAGATTCAAATGATCCGTTTTTACTGAACCAATCTTTTGGAACACTTCAATGATCCAGATCAGTGAGTCGGTTCCGTAAAGAGTTACCCACGCCTTACATACGTAGTTTTATTAGTAACGGCATTTGAAATGTACTCTGTGTGAGGATATCACGTTCACCACTCGCTTGCACAATAACAATATCGCAAAAATTTGAAGGCCTATCTATGGACAGGCCTTCAAAAATGATTTTGAGGTTTCTAATATCATTTTTTTCTAAACTGAATTGTTTGCGCGAGACACTTCCAAAGTGGTAAAATGTGTGTCCCCATCTGTAACTTTTAAAATAAGGGAATGATAAAACTAGTAGTTTTTTTTGAATACGTCATAAATCGTAAACCGCAATTTACCTTTCATTCAATCAACACAAGCACTTTTATATTATGTTACTTGCTGCTACGGAAACCTTTTTTTTTTTTTTTTTTCAGGATGGGAAATCATCAAATGACTTCTCCCGCTCTGGGCAGAGCGAGAGGGTGTGTCAGACTTTTACTGACTAAAACCCACCCGTGTTCCTTCCGTTGCCTGTGTGCCGGGGCCGCGATATCCCTTTCGGACAAACCCGCAACATGGGCGAGTCAACTCGTTACTCGAGACTCGCACTTGGCCGCTTTTTTTTTTTTTTGAGTCCCTTAGTTTCGGCGATTTTCATACATTTTCTTATATATCTTTAAAAGTATTTATTTACAATCACAATCTGTCATTTTGTTTATTCTTCCGTCGACAAAACCCGTTTCTATGGAGGTCATGCTACGCGTGCTGGTGTCGAGTTTTTATGCCGCCCATGAGCCTCTGACTTGGGTTGTTAAGGCTGCCTAAACAATTATTGTTATATATACCATCAACACGAGGGCATCACGCGGAAGAAAAATCCGGTTTTAAATATAAATTAACAAAACTAGTTTCTCTCTAAGACGTGCTTACAGTTGGGACGCGTGTATCGCATTCGCTTAGCATATTGAGAGGATGAGTATGAAAGTTACCCATTTTATTCATTTGACAGTGACAGCTCCTTTATGTCGTAGTAGCAAGGGTTGTTTTTGTTAGTGTAAGGCCGGCCACATTCATACGTGAATTCCGAAACAGATCTGTATTTTTACCGTACAACCGTGAATCGATAAACCGCGCGTGGTAACACGTCGGCCACATACATACATTATTCTGAAACGGAATAACGTTTCGGAATACTTTGGCTGGCCACATACAGACGGAATTCCGTTTCGGAATTTCGAACGGATAACTACTGTAGGTACGTGATAGATCCTTGATTTTGTATGGATTTGCTGCCTGCGGAATTCCGAATGGTTATCCCGAAACGTTATTCCGTTTCGGAATAACGAAAGTATGTGGCCGGCCTAAGTGATAGATACCACTTTTGTGCGGTTCCTCGGTTCACGGTTGTAGGTATAAACACAGATCTAATTGCTCGTACAATTGCATGTAAATACGCCTTTACATAATGAGCCCATCTCATATAAATACCTTACACAAGCCAGTCCTTTAATCAGTATAAAATAAAATGTGAAGTAATCAACAACTAGTTGACAGCGCGTCACGAAATAATTATAAAAGTGTTTAGTTCAAGGGTCAATAATGGATTACTTCAGCGGCTGGTGTAGAAGTGAGAGGAGGCTAGAGGGGTTCACTATCATAGTAACCGGCAGCAACACCGGGGTGGGCAGGGAGACTGCTGCCGATTTATTCAGAAGAGGTAAGTGCAGTTTGTGAGACTAAAATAATCCTGGAGTGGTCGCGCGGATAACTTGTGATCTATTTTAAAATATGAATAAAACTAGGATGTTTTAATTAACCAATAAGGTTTTTTTTTCTTAATACAAACCTCTGTTTACCTATCTATCCATTTATACAAAGAAACCGGCCAAGTGCGAGTCCGAAGGGTTCCGTACCATCTTACAATATTTAGTCAAATACGCTGAAAAAAACATGTTCCTTGTATGGGGAGTATTTTATTTATTTATTTTATTTATTTATTTATTTAAATCGAACACATGTGATTCATATTGTTGTTAGTAATCCTTATAAAACTATGTTAGTAACATTTCTAATGAAAATAAATATAACAAAACAAAACAGAAACAAAAATACAACTAGTTTAAAAACCTATAATTATGACCGCTTCCCGCTGCACCAGACCTGCAGCTGTGCATACGGGTCCAGTGCCCCAGGAACGGGCAATCAGGCTTATTCACTATCACCCTTAGAATGCTGTTGGTGCTCCCCCGAATCCTTCGCATCAGGGATGCTGTTCTTTTTCGCATAATAGCTTGAAAGCTATCTGTATCTGCTTCAGCAAACATGCCCGATGCGCTACAGAACCGCGGGAGCCCCAACAGCACCCTAAAAGCGTTGTGATACTGTACGCGAAGAACGTTGTAGGCCCTCTGCGTATGTCTAACCCACAGGCTGCACGTGTAAAACGACTGGCAAAACGCCTTGAAAAGAGTGAGTTTCACTTCTCTAGTACATCGTGCAAACCTACGGGCCAGCATATTACATCGGATCGACAACGCTCTTCGCTCCCTTTCTATGTCACTATCATCATTTAAGTCCTCATTTAATATGTGGCCAAGGTACCTAAAATGTGATACTCTATTTAGTGGTACACCATAGAGAAATACCGGAGGAACTGTCTTAGGCTTTTTAGTACCTACCCTAAACACCACAAGCTCACTCTTCCGTACATTGTATAATAAACCATGAGACGTGGCGTATCTCTCACATACCTCGAGCAACCGTCTGAGTCCATCAATCGAGGGACTCAGCAGCACCATATCATCTGCATAACTTATACTATTAATCATATATGATTAATAGTATGACCCCCTCTAATTTTTAACGTTATTTTATTTGTATTATTTGTTGTTATAGCGGTAATAGAAATACACAATGTGTTAAATTTTCAATTGTCTACCTATTACGGTTCATGAGATACAGCCCGCTGACAGACGGACGGACGGACAGCGAGGCTTAGTAATAGGGTTCCGTTTGGCACCCTTCTGCGGAACCCTAAAAAGGCACATTGTAAAATGTAAATGTAAATCAAGTAATTAAAATAAAAACTGAATGATCAGGACAAAGAACAGAAATTACAAAAAATAAACGAGCGAGCCTTACAGTAGTCGCATATGATGTGTAACATTTGACATCTCACCTTGGTAATAAGCAACATTAAAGGGGCGGGGCCTCGTCAAGGTAGTTTCTGACAGCCAACTCTAGCACCGCGTGCGCTCATTGGTAAAACCAAACAGCGCACTTCCCCGGCTTCCTGTTATACACTTCCGTCGCATTTCACGAAATCATTCCCACAAATTGCAGAAAAGCGAGAGAAAAGATATAACACATAAAAAAACGATACCTCTACTTTTGTTTTGGTAAAACAATACAATAGTACCTACCTCCCTAATCCGCGGACTTCACAGTGCTCCCTGGAAACCACTACACTAAGACTACACCCAACTAACTGCGCTCGCACTGCATGAGTGCACGCGAGGTTCTAGGAATATAAAAAGATTCCCATCTTTAGTTATTCGGAAATACTCAATTTTGCAACAGTGGATTACTATTATAATAATTGTACTCGCGACCTCTACAAAGTAAATCTTAGTGGCACATTAGGTATTAGGTACTTTAATGTGATGGTGATCCGTAATCTCGCAGGATGCAGCTGTGTATTAATTTCTAATCATTGTATCTCGGCTAGTTTCGGATGCGATCGAAGTTCTTATTTCCAAACGTAACTTTTTTTAATAACAACAATAAACATAAACAATCAATTTTGTTCTGCAGGCGCTCGCGTTATAATGGCGTGTCGTAACATCGTAACCGCGAAAGAAGCCAAAGAAGACATAGAGCAGTCCTCACACGGGCAGCCGGCCACGGGGGAGTTAGTGGTGGAGGAGTTGGACCTCTGCAGCCTGGAGAGCGTGCGCGCGTTCTGTGTGCGCGTGATGTCAAGTGCGCGGCTCCTGCGCGGCGTGGTGTGCAACGCCGGCGTCATGATGTGTCCCGCGGGCCGCTCGCGCGATGGCTTCGAGACACAGCTCGCCTCTAACCACCTCGGACATGCGCTGCTCACGTTACTGCTGCTGCCGCTACTCATTCAAAGTGCCCCGTCAAGGATTGTGTTCGTGTCCTCTCGGATCCACCAGTGTAAGTGAATATCATTGACTGACTGGTTCCTTATCCGAACTTACTTTTCTCGGTTATCGCGTTAGCTGTGATGGAATACGGCCGGAAAAAGAAAAGGTCAAATCCATCATAAACTATCCGCAGTAATAATTCCTTTTGGTCTGTTTGTGTTTACTAAAATGAGCTTCGGTCTGCGAAACGCTCCACCACTCACTCTACAAGGTGCCAGTGCTTATGCCGCCGGCATACTGTGCAGAAGCCGCGGAGTGTATAGCCCCTAAGCACTGGTTTCTGAAGGCATCCTGTGGGTAGACCTATGCCCGTTTTCACTAACATTACGTGAACCCTAAATGTACTTAGTGAAAATGGGCATTACTACCCGGTTTTAAAAGACTCTTAATTGTTGCTTACCGTATTTAACTTTTAAATGCATTTCAGTTTACAAACTGGACCTAGATGACAACAACTTTACGAAGAAACAGTACAGCCCACTGCAAGCTTATTCAAACAGCAAAATTGCCAACATTCTGTTTGCCAAGGCTTTGGATCTAAAACTTAAGGTAGTTATGTATTTTGTAATGTAATAATATTGAAATATAAATAACAGATATCTCTGGTCACTGCAGTGCAAAGAACTCGAATCCTTCCGTTCTCCTTTGCCACTTTTTGCGGATATGGCCAATTTTGGGCCTATACTTCAGGTCCACTTCAAAAACATAAAAAAGTATAAATAAAAGTTCGCAACTCTACCTGTATGGTTCTGAACATAGAAATATAAATAACAACTTCTTTCTTACATCTATGGTTCTCAAGCTGTGGGTAGTGTATCGGTGAAAAAGTACCAAAAGCACGGATGACTCGATTGCGGAACTTTTGCCAGTGGGAGTTGCCATCTCTTGTTAGTCAAAATCCGGGAAAACTTTATTTTATTTTGAACTTATGTTTTCCATTTCAACGCACAGACAGAAAAATATCTAGTCTTAACACATTTATAAAACTCTTGGCGGTCCAATTTTAAAATTGAAAAATGTGACTTTCTGCCTTGACATGTTCTTCATATAAGCGGTTTCTTTCTTTTCATCCATTCCATCTAACGAATACATACTAAAACGCTCGCGGGCGGCGTTTGATACAGGTATGGATAAAACGTAGTTTCGAGTTTCGCGAGTTCGGAACTGCATTGGCCAGAAGCGCGCGTATGATTTTCGCTACTGTCAATTATTCCGCCAGCAGAATTTTAAATTCCGGGAGAATTTTGTTTATTTGGAATTCCTTCCTGGAGCCGGGAGATTCAAATTTTTATTGCTGTATTCTGGGAGACTCCCAGAATTCAGGGAGAGCTGGGAACCATAACTGTGAGTCTGGGCAAGTAGGTAATTAATACCAACTTAGGGATTTACCAAATAATGTATATTTCAATGTGTTAGTAGGTTATGGTAATTGTCTGAGGTCTACTACATGATAATTATGTGTTTATGTCAAGGGACAGGGTGCGTGATGCGAAAATACGTGACCGAACTCCGTATAGTAGGAGAGTCGTGGTGATTTGATGAGCCATGCCTACGCTACGCACTCATTTGTATTCTACTGGTATATACGAGCTGCCTACTTGATTCGTGTCCAATAGAATTTATTATAAACTAGCTTTCGCCCGCGGCTTGGCCCGTGTGCATGTCGGAAATTATCCCACAGGAACCTACTACCGGGATAAAAAGTATCCTATGTGTTAATCCAGTTTATAAACTATCTGTGTGCCAAATTTCATCCAAATCCGTTCAGCCATTTTTGCGTGATTGAGTAACAAACATGCAAACATACAAACTTTCACATTTATAATAGTAGGATAATGCGAAAATTGCCTCTGTTTGATTATGGAAGTTTGGTTACCAACATATAGCTGTACCTACAAGGCTCTTTTGCCAAGTGGCCAACATCAGAACGAATGTCACCATTTTGTTATTTCAATATATTTCACAAAAAAAAATGCATATTTTTTTACCAACAGCACCCCCCTGTGAACGTCACCCGAGTGCCAAAAGATACTGTACCAGAGTAAATCTTTTGTTAGGAAATATAGAACCCTGGCAGTGAAGAAATAGTACATTGTTTGCCTAGGGACCAAACAACTATTTTCAAGGCGAGAGTGTTTCTTTGAATCCAGAGCGGCGCGAAGGATTCTACTTTAGAAATCCTGAGCGCAACGAGGGATTCAAAGTACGCCACTCAAGCTTAAAATAGTGTTGCTCCCGAGGTGAACACTCTACTTTTTATCGCCCTCTATGAGAAAAAAAAAGTGTGTGATACTGATCCCCGTCTCACGTATGATTTAAAACAAAAACAAAATTTTGACAACCGCCATCTTGGATTTACATCTTGACCTCACTATCAGCTTTAACACCCTCGAAAACTATGAAAACGATACCCATGACGAAAAATTTGATAATTTTCGCAGCCGCCAGCTTGGATTTACAAGATTTAACAACGATTTACGCGGCATACGCCAGTAAAGCTTACAGTCGGCGCTATTTTTTCTGACATTTCAACAATAATCGTTTCGTCAATTCTAATACTTTTGATGACTATTTATAAATTTTCAGGAACACAATATACAAGGTGTGTCGACATACAGCTTGCACCCGGGTATCGTGAAGACCAGTATCGGGCGGCACTTCCCGCAGACGGCATGGGGCATCGTCACGTACGGGTTCCAGAACTTTCTGCTCAATTGGTGCTGGAAGACGCCCCGGTGCGGCGCACAGACCAGCATCTATTGTGTTGTTGACGAGAAGTGTGAGAATGAGAGCGGGTTCTATTACAGGTTTGTGTACCTAACATTGCGAGGTTTGATAACGATCCAGCACGCGTAGCTTGAGCAACTTTTTGTCGACGGAAGAGTAGACAAAAATGACGTTCCGTGTAGATAGTACGACGGCAGCAAAGAGTCAACTGCACTTTTTACGAAATTCACTCTTTGACATAATTCGACTCAGAATTCTTTGTTTTGTCATAGGACTTTTTTCTGTTTGAACACACACACACAACATTTATTCTTAAAATTACGAAGTACTGTGTTTTGGAACAAAAAATATTACAGTAATATTGGCCTTAACCATTTCCTTGGTAATGCCCTATTAACTATATGATGAAAAATAGAAGATAGCTTTGTTCTTCTATTAATTATCACAATTTTGCATTCAAAAAGTTCTTCTGTAAAATCATGATTTTGTAGATAACCGTGTATACTTTGTGGCCGTCGAGTAGAAAGTTTTCTACTGTCTTTAGCATGGCGATTACAAAATCAAATTGTTTTTACTACCTTAGACAACAGTTAGTTGTCAGTGTGATTTAGTCTACATGTAGAAGGACCTAGACAAAGATTGTTAGAAACGTAAGACAAAATGACAGATTGTAGAAAGATTTCTACGGTGCGATGTCAAAAATGGAGAAACGAAATGTCAGTTTGTACAGAAAGAGCTATGTCTATTCTTCGTAGAAATAGAAAGCGTCATGCTACGCGTGCAGAAGCAATAACATTGCACTTGCCAGGGAATTGAAACCGATATCTGCTCGTCACTGATAAAAACGAGATCCACATTCACTTTTTCATAATGTGGATCGCCACTAAACTATTATAATACAACCCGTGCGTGACTTGGCGCTGTGACGTCACTCATACCTCACTGTTCAGTACAGTATGGGGCCGCATTCCAGCGAGATGCTTATAGTTTAGTCGCACGGGTTGTAAATAAATACAATAGGTAACCTACCTGTTCTTTCGTCAAGTTTTTTATAATCAAGGTGAGGGAGTGTTTTTTGTCTAAAACATGCCGTCGAGAAATATCTCTCAGGCATGCTGGTTTCCTCACGATTTTTTCCTTCACCGTTTTTGAAGCAAGTGATAATTATACAGTACGCACATCCGAATCCAAAAAGTCAGAGAAAGGTGCGACCAAGAAACAGGTAAAAGTATACATGAGCAGAGGACACTTCAATAAACAAAACATGTTCAGGGATATGGTGCTCTAAAATGTCGCATTGCCAAGACAGGGATCTAAAGCTCGCTATTATAAGAACTTTACCTTTTTTTTAACGACTACGGAGAAGCTCTTGGCCTGCACCTCACCTGATAGTAAGTGATGATCAGGCCTAAGGTGGAAGTGAGCTTCACCCGGAATCCTCAACCTCAGAGCAACTGGCTATCTTACCTCTAACTGCTGAAACATAACAATTCTGTTAACATTGTTGTTATGGCGATAGACATAGATAAGATGGTGGTAGGCTAAGCAAGCGGACTTAGAACAAGCCCTACCCCAAACAAACCGAGCAGAAAATTTAGCCCCCACTGGGAATCGAACCCGGGACCTCTGGGTCTGAGACAAGTGGTCTAACCACTAGACCACAGAGACGGTGACCTCCAAATATCTCGGCAACTTGACACTAGTTTACTATATCTCACACATCACATTCTATATCATGTAGGTACCAGTTTCATCGAGCGTGTCGTTAATCCGATCCAGCCTGTCCCTTGCTGCCCTCCCCTAAGACGAAGTCCGTACCCCACAGGGGGTGCCCTTAGGGAGTAGTCGCTTAGTTTATGTTTTATGCCCTGGCTGGAGGCGTTAATTATTTGAGACAGCCACAGGAAAGTCCAGTTAAGCAGTCGACAATCTTCTAGGTTAACCTGTAAGATGTTAAAAATATAAAAATATCGAGCGTCGCAACTTTGAAAAAAATACAAAATGGTGATAGGGGAGTATGCCACTTCGGTTCTATGCCATTATTTACCCAAATGATTTAAGGCACCATCAGGGGCCCACAATGTTTGCAGTTTTACTTTGCTTCTGAACATTAATTTTCTCTTTTTCCAGCGACTGTGCAAAGACAACGCCTTCAAGCCAATGCCAGAGTGAGAGTGAAGCGGAAAAGCTGTGGAACGTGACCATTGAACTGCTGAACCTGCAGGACTACGACCCTTTCAGACACGATTCATCCAAAGAATTGAAGAATTAGATAGCCTGCACTTTTATGATATTAGGGTTTATTTGTAAGATTGGGATACCTATCTATATTTATACAGGTTCAAATTAACCAAAACTCTGCAGATGTGATGAGATAAAACAGAAAAAAAACATGTTATATACTCATAATTTGAAGTAACTACATAACGAACCAGCTGCCGTTGACCCACTACGCTGATCTCGCGTTGTAAAGAATTTCCGTACAATGCGAGGTCAGCTTATACTGGAAATGTATAGCTTGATGTGTAGCCGTGTGTACTAATTTGAAATTAAGAGTGAATTTTTCAATCATTTTTCACCGTGGGGAATGATTTTACAAAAAAGCTGAATTACGTATTTTTTTTATTCTAACCAAAAGCATAAATATAAATTTTCATTTCCCTAATTTAAGAAATACTTCGTTTCGCATATAAACTTTCATCCCCTTTAGCATTATTTTTTAGACAAAAAGTAGCCAATGTCCTTCCCCAGGATGCCATCTATCTCCTGCCAAATTATATCGAAATCTGTTCAGTGGTTTAGGCGTGAAAAGGTAACATACAGACAGAGTTCCTTTCAATAATATTAAGTATATAGATATAAAATAAAATGTTATTATTATTATAGCTATTGTTTGACCGACACCGATGTTCCGCGCCTTAGGAATGCGCGGCGGGGCCGACCGCGTTAATGAATGAGCGGCGGGCGAGACACCGCGCGCCGTGAGCATTGACGAATGAGCGGCCTGCACTGCTCCCCCGTCTCATCGCGCATACCTAAAGCCCGAATTAGTGGTCTCGGACAAACTTACTGATTATAAGACCACAAGTACCTATGTTATATTTTTTAATGATATTATACCAAAAAAAGAGTATTTTAACCGGTAGTGTTTAATTTATGAAGGAATGAACCTGCACTTTGCCATCAACTCAGTATTTCGTAATCTACTGGGTACCGCCTACCGGATATGTTTGTGGATCTACATTGCCACATGCGAACTATGCATCAAAGACCTGACGTCACACAAAATCCTGCATCGCGCAAACAGGGTTTACCGCGCGATCAAAATAATATACAGGGTGGCAGGGACATCAACGCGAAAACTATTACCATGTATTTACATACCAATTCCATTACCATGTACATGATTCTGAACCCATCCATACATTTTGACCGCGTAGGTATTGCACTTTTCTATAAAAAAGCAGATTTAAAAAAAAAATAACGTAAATAAATCATGTACTGAATCCTGCCCGCCAGACACGACACCCATCTGGTAACAGGATTTTCTATAGAGGATGAGTGAACTTTACACCCTGTTCCTCATGCCTCTAAATGTTTATCTTTGAAGTAAGAAGAGATATCTAATAGAACCATCAGAAACCGCTAGGTAGCATAACGTGGGAATTATGCAGAATAACAATTAAAATAAGCGATTAAAAATAAAACTAAACTCAAGTTGGCTTGAAGGACTTTTAGGAAGGACCACAAAAAAATCTAATTAAATATTACTATTATTAAGAAATGGTAAGCATACAAAAGAGGGGTCCAGAAGACCATTCATTTTGACGTCATCTCGCAGGTAGCATCCTGTGGTTTGGAGTGAGATGAGGCTATATAGTCATTGGAGATGGCTTTAGTACACTTCGTGAAGGCGATTGGTCAGGTCTGAGAGAATTGAGTTTATTTCAACTACCTTTGATTATTATAAAGGCTGTATGATAAAGTCAAATTTAAGGGGGTGGTACAGCCCATCAAACTAAACAACTTTCTCCATAGGTCCAATATCGTAATCGAGAGAAAATTATCAGCTGTCCCGTACTCTACTTCCCACCCAAATGTATGGAACAGCTGACAATTTTTTCTCGATTACGATTTTGGTTTTCGTAAAGAAAGTTGCCCACACCTTTTTGATACACCCTGTATACATATTGACCTCTTACACTCCGAGCGCTACCACCGACTTATACCAGCTTGGTGGAACTGGTTTCCCTCGAAACTACTGACCAAGATGTAAACGTTCTTGGGTCGGGTCGGATATGACGGGAATGTATGCAAAGTCGCGCGAAAATGTTGATTGCGCGATTTAGGATCCCATTGTATGGCGTTGTTATGTTGTTGGGTCACTTTGACGTGGAGTTGCGGATACCACTCCGTATAACCTAAGGTCTATTCAAATCCTTGTTTCCAATTGAAGTTATCTCCACTTAAACAAACATCAACTTTATGTTAACGGAAATAAAGTTGATTTTAGACTGACTAGTACTGTTCATAAACTCATAAAAAATATCAAGTTGTAGCGCAAACTGAGCCTTATGAGTAGGCCTTACAGTTGTTTTTCCTAAAACTCGTTTTTGTTTACATGTTTGGCAAATAAATTGCGAACGCAGATCACCATGTTGTTGGGTGCCTTTGTGTTATATGTTATACAATAACAAATAAAAAAAAGAATTATTTTGTAATTGGAATTTAATCGTTTTGATTTTACTTAACTTAATCTCCTATCGTATCGTTTTTTTTTCCTTTCACATTTCAATTTACTTGCTTCAATTAATACGCCTTTACTTAACGAGCGGTCTAGAATACCGAATAACATCACATGGAATACTTCAAATGCAAATAAAATAAGATACATTTAAAAATAGAAATTCATTTCTTGTAACAATAAATATAAACAAGAGCTGTTACAACCCCTAAACTTGTTAAGGGTTATTTGGCCCGCTTAACTGCAGGTCTCAATCTAGTTCTAAATGCAGTAGGTTGCTATCACAAACTAGGAACTTCATCTTTGATTGTTCTAGAACTTAATTTTGGTTTGAAGTTCGGCCATGAGTGTTGCGGACTGGGAGAACTGCTGGCTTTCCGTGTCGGTCAGTGGCTGTCTGATGACGTCGAGCACACCGTTGCGGCCCAACACGCACGGCAGCGAGAGGAACACCTCGTCCGTGATACCGTGCTCACCCTGGAACAATAAAGAAATGAGTAAAAAACTAATTTATTAAAATCAACATTAACTACTATAGTTCGACATTCGAGCCTAATAGAGAGCAAAATCTAGAGTTTCTTTACCATAAATTACAGTACCTACGTTTCGTTTCGTTTCGTCAATGCCGAGTTAGTTTGTTTTTATTACACCTACGTAGGTATAGTAAAAACAAAGTACTATGAATAGATCAATAGAGAATTTTAAGTATATTCATAGGTAGGTAGGACCTACTAATATCGTACCAAAATCGGTGTGTAAAAATAATAGTAGGAAATGTCAATTTTATTCACATAACAACAAAACGTAATAAATGATAGCATCCTTATCACGGGGAATCTCTTTGGGATTTGAGGAAAATCCAGAACGAGACAAGATTTCAGCCTCGTGCAGACTTTCACGGATGCGCGAGGTCTATCAAAACAATTTCTAAGAAAACTTCACGGTATACCAAACAATAACCGGTGTCGGGTCGCGCTAGTCTGCACGAAGCTTTACGGGTTTGGCAATGTTGCCAATAAAATTATTGTTGTTATCGTTTTGATAAATACACAGTTATGAAAAAGAATAAAATTTTCCATAATTATATGAGATCCGGATCAAGTGCGATGATTTTAAATATTTCTTTTAAAAAGAACGTCTACCTGTACACAAGTAGTGACTGCGTGCACACTGGTAGCGTTTGTGAGGACAGCTTTAATGATCTGTGTCAGGGACAGGCCGATGGCCCAGGAGGTGTATCCCTTCAGCCTGATGACCTCGTACGCGCTCTGCACGACCTCGGAGTGTGTGTCCTTCCAGTGCTCATCGTCGCAGTCCAGACCAATGTTCTTGTTCAAGTCCCGAAGCCTCACGCCAGCGATGTTCACGCTAGACCAGACGGGCACTGTGGACATGAAACATTTTGATCAGTTTCGTTTTAGATTTTCATCCTTATAAAATACAAGCCACGTACCCGATGGGATTAATCATCGCCAGAAATGACGAATTCCCATACAAACTTTCATCCCCTATTTTCAAACAAAAATCGTTTCTTGGTGCTCAAAATTCCACCAATGTTTAGGCTGTGCGTTGTCTGTCGAAGGAAATTTATCTAAACAATATGGTCTTTATTTTAAACGGCTCTTCTCCGCTCAACATTCATCACCTATTATTTAAATTTCCATAGCTCCGTCTCAGTAGAATTTAATGGAAATGGAATGCCTTATACCAGGGGTCGGCAAATAATTTTAAGTGGGGTCCGGATACTGTTGAGATTCTTTATCAAGGTCCATAAAACAATACTCATAATAGGTACTTTGTAGTTGACAGTTTTTATTTTGAATAATTTATGTACATGACAATTATAAAAAAAAAAAAATATATATAATATGTTTAAAAGTTAAAAGTAAAATATCTAACTGTTAACACTAACAATAGGTTGGCACAGTCCGCAGCTGTTTATTCCCTATTTTTAAGTAACCTCACAGCTGAACACTGACTCTTAAGATACAGGTTATCCTAGTTTAAGAGGCAGGGCTCACAATATCTGTATACAAACTTATGCCGCGTAGTTAGCATGTTAATCAGTGAATACTAATGTATGTTTCTTTGTGACAATATACTATTATTATTATAAA
Organism: Agrochola lota; assembly: GCA_947364205.1. NCBI lineage: Eukaryota > Metazoa > Arthropoda > Insecta > Lepidoptera > Noctuidae > Agrochola > Agrochola lota. The sequence continues at coordinate 15,403,497 of OX376221.1, read as the reverse complement.
ACACAACAGGCCAGTTCTTTATAGTTTGGTTCAAGGAACAGCTAATGCGAGGAGTGTCTTCAAGGTGGGTCCGTTAATCTCGAACAGTACTTATTTGTTTTTCAAAAAAAAATGTTTTGTATAAGATGATTAGTTATTTAAGAATATTTGGCGGTCCAAGTTCCGAACCTTCCGCGGTCCGCCTGTTGCCGACCGTTGTCCTAAACTATACTTAATCATCATTCGCTGCCTATAGAGATATGAAGAACAGTCACTCATCCACTATAGAAATGAGAGCTAGGATCCTCCGACCAGACGAGTGTTGTGTCTGGTGGGCTATGCCCGACGATTGATGTCGGGATGTTATGTATAATATGCTGATCGCGCGGTAGACATTGCTTGCGCGATGCAGGATTTCGCGTGACGTCAATGTTATGCATAGTTCGTATGTTGCGATGTAGATGCCGCCACATACCCTTTTCCCAACAATTTTTTGAGGTTGGCTTCCACTCTAACCTGATGCAGCTGAATACCAGTAATTAACATAGAGGGACTGCCTATCTGGCTGCCATATACTGTAATTATGGCCTTTCAAATGTTCCCAATAACTTACCGCTGCTGTCACCATGTTCTCCGATGATGTAGGCATGGCATGAGGTGGGTGCGATGCCCAGTTTCTGCGACAACAGGTAGCGAAACCTGCCGGAATCCAAGTTAGTCCCGGAGCCGATGACCCGGTGTTTGGGCAAGCCACTGATCTTCCACGACACGTAAGTGAGTACATCCACTGGGTTGCTCGCGATTAGCAGAATCGCGTTGGGGCTGTATTTTAGTAGCTGTTGAAATTATTGGAAATTATAATTGGAGGTATTGGTTATTTATTAATCTACAAGCAGTACGCCTGCCCGATGAGATTTCTCATCGGCAAAAATGATAAAATTCCATACAAATTCTTCATTCAATGAATCAAAAATCCTTTCTCACTTTCATTATACAGGTTGACATTAAATTCATGGGCATCCTCATAAGGGGTCATTGAACTCATCATTATGAACAACTTTCACTATGGGACAAACCACGAAAGGTGAAAAAATATATCAGCTGTTCCCAACATTATGTTCGCATAGGTCGTCCAAATATAGGGAAGAGCTGATTTCTGTTATCTCTACATAATTATAACTTAAAGTCGATTTTCGTGTCTGGGTGTGAGACCGCGTTGATCTTCTAAAGTTCTAAACTAACGGAATTTGATGCGGTTTTCATCATCATTTAGATAATTTATTCCGGAAGGTTTTTGGGTATAAATGAGAAAACATCGAGATTTCATAATTATATGCTAGATATATAATTATGAAATCTCGATGTTTTCTCAAGTCATACAAACAAGTAGGCGCATTTCGTGTTCGGCAGATTTCGTGAAAACTTGATCATAGCTGTAACTTAACCTAATGAGGAGTTCGCTAAACTACCCTCAGTCGGTGCTAGCACTTTGCCCGCCACTAACACGAGCTTTCTCCACAAGCCAAGCGAGTGGAGGCAGACCATTCTCGAGACGAACGAGCGAAGCGAGCCCACCTACCCCACGCGTGAGCGGAGTGCGGTTACGAATGAGCGGAGTAAGCTGGCTTATGAGCGTAGTAGGTGGCGCTTACTAGTGTCGAAAGTGTACTCGCTTCGCTCGCTCGTCGTTAAAATGGCTCGCGAAACTCGCTTTTCTTGATAGGGGGTTAGCTTGGCTCGCTCTTCTCGTGTGAAAGCGCGTTCCGCGCACTTGAGGGGTAGGTTCTGACCAGATTTCGACCGATACGAGACGACATCTTTAGTTATTTTGCTATTGTCAACTTCATATGCATTTTTAACCATATTTTAGCAAATATTTCTGTTGTTTCTCTTTACGCTCTATTAGTGCTTCGTCAACTCTTGAAAACGACACCAGAATCAACGTTCTAGCTAAACACGTTTTTGTTAATGCAATTGGAATTTCGCCACATAATGAACAATTGAGCATGGGGGCAATTGGGAGGCATGCGCCTGCACTTAGTATGAGGCAAATTATTATCTTGTTTCGAAATTGTTACAAATATGAACTATCTTTTGAAGGCTCAACCATTACTCTAGCATTGTAAGACTCATAGTTATTAGCGGTTGGAATCTTACATGTAAGTACTTGTCGGTCAGAAATATTGAACTTACCTACCACCAGTAGGTAGGTAGGTACACCGAGCGAAAGGACGTTTACAAACACGTCAAATTTCACTTACTTTAGGTACAATTACTTTGAGAACTTCAACGTTCCTCTGCACCAGATTGCGTCGGTCCTCTCCCTCTTGTTGTCTCACGCCGGCTGCTATCACGCAAATCTGGGAGTTCTCCGTTATTGCGTAATCTGTGGTATACAACGCAAAATTTATTTTATAAAACCGAATCAATTTGAAGACATAGTTTTATATCTAAAACTATGTCTTCAAATTGATTCGGTTTTTAACTCTCCACGCAGCTTTTTACAGCATAACTTTGAATAAAAAGTCACGCCTTTCTAATTATGAAGCTTTTATTTGAGAAATAGTGTTCACAACAAACTCGCGGTACAAAAACACGCACCGACAGTTAAACAATGTTTTAACGTCCCTAATTCAATGACTACCTAGAAAATCTCAATATAACTTGTTTGAAAATGGTACTTTTACAAGTAATTGCGGAATAAGAATACATCATTCAGCTTCGATCTGTGTTACTTAGCTATAAACTATGACTTTATTTCCAATATACCGAAGTAAGCTCTATAAATAACCCAGAAATCACTTTTATACAAATGTGGAACCTTATGTGACTTGAAGGCAAAATAAAAGCAGTTATTCATAATCAAGCTTTTAACTACACCATTATTCAGAAAACAGCTGCTTAGGATACAATTTTACAGCATATAGTGGTTTCATAAGCAATAAGCTGAGTAAAGTTTGTATATTAGTATTAGACAACCACGTATGTTCAGCAACTTATACTATTATACAGATAAATGCTGTCACAGGCCCTCTTTTTCAAATTAAAGTCATCTGTAATGATTTAGGCTTAATAACATTTCTGTTATATACGGTATAGAAGTTATTACTAAGCTTTAAAAAAAAAAACCTTACACAACTTTTACTAAGCTTAGAATGTTATAAAGGCTGAAAGGGAACATTATTCAGAATTTGGCTCTTTCAATAGCCACTTACTCACACGTTATGTAGCTTATAGCTGTAAACATTTGCGAATTGCTATTACTCAAACTTTATTCAGCATGACTGTGTTACTTGGGAAGTACATTAACAATCTGCCCGTTTTTCCACTTGCCCGTTAAAATTGCACTTCTACTATGTGTCCCAGCACTCATTTCGATTTTTTTTTTCGCAGGATTACTGCAATTTATTATTTGCTTAGGTTAGCTACATTTTAATAAATGCATTTTTTATTTAAATATATTTTATTTTATCAAACAAAAAAACTGTATTCTTGAAACTGAAAAAAAAAATGCCAAAAGCGTTTTGGTGATTTTTAGGGTTCCGTACCCGAAGGGTGTGTGAAACTTCTGTATATCATGTACTGTTTGCAGTCTTTAATTTCTTTAAATAAGGGTCATTTTCGGCAACTGCAAAAAACCACTTTGTAATTCACAATATCATTAATTTAATGTTGGCAATTTTAAAAATTTAAGAAGAAAAATATTCTTCTTTCGCCACTAAAGTAATCCCCGAGAGTAAACAGGTAGAGGTGTACCTGGTACACCCACATTTCTAAAGTGATGTTTAATGAATCCCATGTAATATAATAGGTGACGAGCCTATTACCATCAAACGAGCACAAATCCAGACTTCTAGCTGCTACTAAGAAATTCCTAAGTAATAGACGTACCGAATAAAACTTTGCCCAACCTAGGAACCCACCCAGGACCTCAAGCTCAGCAGTAGCGCTTACGACCAGACCAACGAGGCAGTTGTAATGTTTAGACGTTATGCAGTGAAACCTTTTCATCTAGGCATTCCTTTCTAACCGACTTCCAAAAAGGAGGAGATACAATGTATGTCCGCCGATTTCTCCGTCAATTGTGGATCAATTTTGAAAATTATTTTTTTGTACGACCCTTTCGTACATGCTCCCAAGTTGGTCCCATATAAATTGTACTTATTAACTTTGCTTGGGTAGTTTTTGAGTAAGCTTCAATAATACGTAGTTTTCCCACTGGATGATATGATGATAAGTTCCTGTCACTGTTATTTACATAGCAGGTAGTGGTATTCGAATTTGTGTGGGGTAGGTACCACAACTAAAAAGTGAAAAATAAAAACTTTTTACAAAAAAAAACAACTGACTTCGAAAAGAAAACACTACAAAGTGAAAAATAACTTTAATTTCGGAAGTCGGTGTCTTTGGTTTTGAATTTTTGTTTTCTTCGAAGTCTGTTGTTTTTTTTTTGTAAAAAGTATTTACCAAAACGAAATAAAACCTGGCTCACGTGCTTAGAGTATATAACTCGTGTCGCTCAAATCTAGCGACAATATTGTATGACCTACCTACATCTGGCTTTACTTTGTGTAAATTATTTCATCACAAATAATTTTATTTTGTTTCGACTGCTCTCTAAATAGTGAAGGGAAACATCTTGAGGAAACCGGCATATCCTAGAACCGAAAGTTCACAGACATGTGACGTGGTGGGCTACCTACGGCCCGCATGTATTTGTTAAAGAAAAAACCATTGATATTTTATATGCCTTTTGGCGGGACACAGCTCGGATCATAAGTATTATAACACCTTCTGTACTGTATACGGGGTGTCCGGGACATCGACGCGAAGCCGGTTACCATGGATTCAGTACATGATTCTGAAATTTCAACGCAGGGGGCGTTGAAATTTTTCGTCGGTTATAAAAAAAAAAACAGCTGCTCCATACATTTTGACCGCGTAGGTCAATGCACTTTTCTATGAAACATTAGGTTTTTTTTTTTAAAACCGACGAAAAATTTCAACGCAGGGGGGTTCAGAATCATGTACCTACTGAATCCATGGTAGCCGGCTTCGCGTCGATGTCCCTGCCACCCTGTATACCCTGTGTTCAGGAAATAAATTATTTTGAATTTGCAATCAAATCTCTCACAGAGTCGCGGCCTGTGTCCCAGCAGAAGCAGAAGGCACATTAAAGACTGATTTCATACCTGTGCTGGCTTGTATGTTGGTGTTGTTTAGGAAGGCGGATCCGTGCTGCAGGTCCATCATCTCTCCCTTCAGTTTGTCTGCATTCGTGTCCACCATCACTATGTTGTTCGTTACACCCTGTAACAAGCACATGTAACTGTTAGCCTCACCTCATTCTGTGAACATCACTTCGAAATTCGAACGTGTCTCGTGAATCCGCGATTAGAGTCCGGTCACTTGAGTGAGGTTCGAACAGCCGTGCGCTGCATTGTAAAATTCTAATTTCGAATTTGAATTTGACCTGTATAACGTCCAGTGTAATGAGCAGTGATCGGAGTAGGTAGATTGAACTGGGGTCATTGATCCGAAACGTATATATTACTATGGACATTCCTCCGGAATTGGTGGATTAGGTATTAAAAAAAAACCGGAACTTATGTAGGAATTGTATTCTGCCAGAGTGGAAGGAGTCATTTGATGATTTGCCATCCTCAAAAAAAAGGTAGGAATTGTAATAAAATGAGCAATTTTATTCTTTATTATTCTTCCTATTTTTTTTTTTGTCACGATTTGACAAAACCCAACGACTACCACTAATAATAATACCACTAGTAATAATATCACTAGAGTCTGTCAAGCGAGTCTAGTCCCATGAAAAAGGCGGCAAATTCAAAAATCTTTCAGGTGTCAACACTGATATAGCACGCTGAAAACTTGTTGATACTTGAATTTTGATAAAAAAATTACTTGGGATAAATTAAAAAAAAAGCATTTCAATGTACGTATTTATTCATCAGAACTAAAATCAGAATCAAGAAATTCAATGCCTTCAAATGAGAAATCACTGTCAGTAGAATCATTACGCACAGAAATGATGAAGGGTTCCAACTCGGTTTCGGATATCCTGTCTCTTACTTTATACTTATTTTCGACACTAATAGTGTGATCTGTGCATTTTTTCCAATCATTGGCTGTGACACTATTAAAGCATTCTTTTATAAGGTTCTCCATTTCTTTACCTGGAATCCCTAAGTTTTTGCTGGCTATTTTTCTTTTAGCCAAACTCCATATGAGTTCAATTGCGTTCAGGTCACAATGATATGGCGGAAGTTTCAAAACCTCATGGCCATGTTGTTTCAAAAATTCTTCAGCTTCATACATTGGAGTTGTTTTATGTTCATTCACAAGGCACATAAGCTCAGCCTTTGTAAAGAATTCTTCATAATGAATTCCATTTTCAGTTAGCCATTTCTGAATGTCAGCCTTTAAATCATTCACAGATGGTGGCTTATTTATTTGTGTTACATGGTAGCTAGCGTTGTCCATAACAATGACACTGGGCTGACTTAAATTGGGTATTAATTTTTCACGTAACCATTTCATAAAATTATTTCTGTTCATATCATCATGATAATCTGCCATTTTTGATTTAGTACTGAATACCAATAATGCATTGGGAACAAAACCTTTTTCGGATCCAGCATGAACAACAATATGTCTTTTGCCTGACGATATTTTGTCAATTACACCGCTTGTTGATGGCCCTTGCCATGATTTTTTAACTTTATAATTTTGGTGGACATAGGTCTCATCAAGATAAACTATTAATTTTCCTTGTTTCCGCTTTTCATCAATAGCTCTGAGATACCTATGTCGCCATGCAGCTAGTTCATACTTTTCAATAAGAAGAGATCTCTCATTTTTATTTTTTTTTAATTCAAATCCATTTTTGAGTAATAATTGTCTCAATGTTTCATGACATCCAGTAAATCCAATTGACTCTCTTAAATCTGCAAGCAAACTTCGTAGAGTTGGAACTTGCTTTTTCACACAGTAAAATTCATTAATTTTATTGCGTATGGCTGATAAGTCAAAATTATCCAGATTGGCTACAGTTGGCTGTCGTGGACGTTTTTTCCCCAGTGTGTTCCACTCGCCTTGGTTAATAGCACCTTCTTTTTTAATTCTTCGCAGTGTTTTCACACTTAAATCTGAAAGTTCAATATATCAGTTCAGTATCAAACGCACAAATTTTATGATAATATTTGTAGAAAATGCAAACAATGTAAACAAATAAATCTGTACTAACCTGTCATAGCAGCAATTTTTGTCAAATAGTCTGTTTCAGATTTCATTTTTTTATTCTCATCTATGGCTATGACTTTCTTAACTAAATTATCAATTGTGCTTTTTATTAATTCATCATCCAAGGTGGCTGAAAAAAGATGACAACAATCTCTTATAATACTTTTCACTTATAGGTGCCCCATTGAGATTCAATGTCATGTATACGACGTCTGAATCTAAACCAAAACCGAAATCGTGATCACATCATAGTAAAATAAACAAAATTAGACAATTGTGCTAAAAGTATCAACATTTTGTAGCCAACCTACCTGTTGTTGAAACAATTTCATCCAAAAGTCGTCGTTTTTCTGTTAACACGTCATCAGATTCAATCTTTACATGATTATATTTATTAATCATTGTAAACAGCAGGCTCCTGACACTACTTTTAATAGGTTTTGGCATTATAACATTAAAAAATTCAACAAAAACCGGAATGCTTCGAGGTTAGAACAGAAATTGTGACAATCTGTTTGACAGATAATAGTATTGCCATTATAAGAAATCAGTAAAATGGTTGTGGACTCGACTCGCTTGACAGACTCTACCAACATTAACAATATTTAATTGAATCCGGAAATACCGGAATTACTTTCCGGAAAAATGGCTTATCCATGTTATTCTTTCTGTGTGCATTTATGATACAAGTACTAAAAATCAATCTACCTACTCCGATCACTGGTAATGAGGCTGCGCACATAAGTGCGGGCCGCAACGCAACGAATTACAAAAATCCTTCTTCGTTACTTTAGTTGCGTTGCGGTGCGGTGCGCCCCGCCCTTATCTGCGCTAGCATTTTACAGACATGTTTGTGTTTAGGATTAAAACTGTATTAGCGCATAGCAACGGCAAAGCAATAACATTTGCATGGGCGAAGTCTTCTGCGGCATACCGCAGCATCCCGCGGTATGTTCAAGCACCCTTGTGGAGATATCAACGAAATGTGAGTGCTACTGCTAAGGGTTCTTCAGACCAAATATAATAAAAAACCAAGACATAGCGCTGTCAACAGTGACGTGAGGCCGGTTTCGTAAACATATGTGCACTTACTTTACTGTGCGGTGAGGACTAGTTTGATTGTAAATGTGTGCGTGTGAGCAAGGTGTAGTTTTTTCATGCTTCACTGAATTGCTCGCAGCGTGATTTTTTATTTGGTCTGAAGCTAAGGGTACGAAAACAAGATTCATAATAATTTCCGCTTACGAAAATCCTATGCCATGCCATGCCGCGCCATGCTATCTGGTTTATATCGAAATATGTATATTGTCATAACGTTTTGTCCCAAAGGCAAAGCAGACTAGTAGATATCGGTTAACTGGATACGTTAAACGATAACGGCGTGCACAATCAGGTACTTATCAGGATTGCTTTTGTATTTTTTCATTGACCACGACCAATAAATAGCTACTAAATGGAATTTTTCAGCGTAGCATAGCATATCCAGTTACCCACATGAGCACAATAAAATTTAATAAGTATGTCAACACTATCTGAGTGAATCGTTTAAATACAGGGTGGCAGGGATTGGGCACGCCACAATTGTGGCGTTATGTCCCCTCTTTGAGGAGTGGCTAGAGAGGCGCCACGGCGTCCTCACCTTCCGCCTGACGCAGGTCCTCACCGGACACGGCTATTCCGGGAGGTTCCTGTTCCGTATAAGGCGGGAGGAAACGACCGGGTGTCACCACTGTGTGGATCGCTCGGAGGACACGGTGGAGCATACGGTGGAGGTCTGCCCTGCTTGGGCAGAGCACCGCCGTGTCCTCATGGAGGCGATCGGCTGCGGTGATCTCTCGCGTCCGGCCCTGGTTCAGGCCATGGTCCGGAGCGAGAGTGCATGGGAGGCCGTCACTTCCTTCTACGAAGCAGTAATGCGCGCGAAGGAGGAGGCGGAGCGTGCGAGGGAGAGGCAAGATTCGCGCCATCGTGCCACTAGTCACCGCAGGAGACGCCCCGGGTGCCGGGAGTCGCGAGCCGACTTCCGGCCACCGTAGGCGCGGACTTGCGGACGGTGAGCAATGGGTAGCTCGCCGTCCGATTAGGACTAGGACCGGGTCGACGGTGCGTTGTGTTCCACGCGCGCCTCAAAGAGATGTCAGCACCAATTGACGGGGTCCGTAAAGGCCAATGCCTGCCAGGGTTGCGAGTTTGTCCGAAAGGGATATCGTGGCCCCGGCACACAGGCAACGGAAGGAACACGGGTGGGTTTTAGTCAGTAAAAGTCTGAGACACCCTCCCGCTCCGCCCAGAGCGGGAGAAGTTATTTGATAATTTCCCAACCACAAAAAAAAAGGGTGGCAAGGATAAAATTAAAATAATAATAATAAGTTTATTGTACGAAGAGAAATACATAAGGTTAGTTATAGACTAAACATGATTGTACAAGTGGAGGTTAAAATCGGGTAGAACAGCATCGTTGCAGTGGTTACAAAGATTTCGATTTACTTACATAATATAGGTGGGTAAGGTCTATTCAAATCCTTATTTCCATCAACTTTATACAAGCATACATAAAGTTGATTTTAGACCGACTAGTATTGTTGAAAAAGTCATAAAAAATATTAACTTGTAGCGCAAACTGAACCTTATGTTTAGGTTTTACAGTTATTTTTCCTAAAACTCTGTTTACATGTTTGGCAATTAAATTGCGAACGCAGATTAGATAACTGTTGAAAATCGCTTAAGAAAATACTTAAAAATACGAATTTTGGACATTTAGAATCCTGCTTACCTCTTATTCAAAGTCAAAGTCAAACAATTGTTTGACTTACTGAACTGGCACTTACTGAACGTCAATTTTACAAAAAATTGAATTGATTCTAGTCGCCCCTTCCAAAAGGTAGTTTTCGTATGGAGAAGAATGGGCAAGAAAGTCCACCGTTTCTCTTTTTAAATGTTTTTACAATATTTTGTATTCTCAAACGCAAATCATTTTTTCAATTAAACCGCTTAGACAATTCAAAAGTGCCTGTCAGTTGGCACTTTTGAATTGTCAATGATTCAGTCAGTCAAAAAGATGAAGCTAGTTGCCCTTTCCAAAGCATGGTACCATAGAAATATAATTCTTATATCTATGCATGGTACTTAGGTTCGTAGAAGAACAGGAAATAAACTGCATGGACACTCTTTTAAATGATAATGGTGCCGATTTTCTTGTACACCGAACTAAACTAACTAAACTATCACTAAAAATCCTTAGCTATGAGAATATGAGAATTTTACAGCTATTCTGCAAAAACAAATAACTAAATTTAAAAATAATTTTGACACAACTAGACATCGAATTTGACAATCGCGACTCCACGTGGTACCCGTGGTTTGCCCTACACCGTGATTTTCTTTTGGAGCCGGAGTCGCGCATGGGTGCTGCCTTGACGTGTTATATAAGGAATTTTTCACTTTTTGTATGGAAAATATGAAAAAATATTACCTACATGTTGAGTTTTAGGCGTTAAAGAGTTTTATAAAGGGGGCGAAATTTTCATTATTTTTGCGATAGGACGCACCATTTTCGAGATACAAGCAAAAGAAAAGAGAAAAATTAATACAGTACTATTTTTGCACATGAAGTCGAGATGTTGGTGTTGATTTTAGTTCATGACAACTTATTTTATCCCACACCTTATTAATCGCGATAAAAAATTGTTATCAGGTATGGATTTTTACAGTCTGTTGACTGTAAAAATCCATACCTGACAATTTTTTTTTGGTGAAATACGTCAAATTCAGAATAGCAAAATTGCCATTGTCACTAAAATAATAGCTCAGTGCCATCTTAGTGCTGTCAAACTAAAATATGGTTAATTGTCACTAGTCTATTTCAGAATGGGAAATCGTCGTTTGACAGGAATAAACAAAATTTTGGTGATTTTTTGTCTAGTTTAGAGGTATTTGTGACAAGAGAATCGGCACCATTGTTAACCAAACATTAGGACTAAGACACGAACTCCTAAAAAAGATAAATCGAATACATAAATAAGTACAGGCGAACAGGTAAAAACTGTATAAAGTCATGAAAGTTCTATATTTTGTACATTGATTACTCAGAAGTTATGTCAATAATCGTTTATTGGTTGAGGCGTCATTTTTATAATCATAAATTTCCGACCAGTGACAGATAAGATTAGAGGGACTGCACCGTGAACGCTGAGCATGGGTGGCTGACGAAGCGAACACTGGTTATCGGCCGCTTTAGGCACTTAGGCCGATATCTATCAACGTTGCTTAGCTCAGCGATAGCGCCGAGAACACGGCCTAAGCTATAGCCCTTGTAGTTTGACAGATGACAATCAATCTGCCTAGCCTTTTCCCCAACTTTATTGGGGGCGGCTTCCAGTCTAACCGGATTCAGCTGAATACCAGTATTTTACATGGAGCGACTGCCTATCTGACCTCGACAACTCAGTAACTAGGTAATACGATACTTCTTGGTAAGACTGGTTGTCAGACTTTCGGGCTTCTGACGACCCGTTACGACTGTCAAAGGTCCATGAATGACAGCCGGGACCAACGGCCTATCGTGCTTTCCGAGGGACGGAGGAGTCTCAGTATGTAAAGATGGCGAATCGACCCGTGCAGCAGTTTATTACTTAGCCACGAGCTCCTCGCAGTTTGACAGATGTGTGACACTGAAAGGAATAAGGCTTAGCTTAAAGTACCTAGGTGCTAAATAACGTCTATAGATCGAAGTACAGTCTAAGCAAGAAGTGCACTGTATGTAAAATACAACTATTTTCTTAATGTCCCTCGGCAAACTTCGTGTTTCGTCAGTCGTCGGATTTCTATCAGTTGTCCTTTGCATTTGGTAATTATGGTTGACGGTAATGCGGGCGCAGCGGTAGGAGTCAATACGAGTGCAAAGGGCAACTGATAGAAATACGACGACTGTCGAAACACAAATTTTGCCGAGGGACATTACAAAAATTGTTGTACTGTAGATGACTAACGTTTCTCAATTTGCTTCGAACCATAGTCATGGGACTTGGGAGCGGATTTTTTCACTTCTAATCGGAAGAAGAAAGAAGAGAAGAAGAAGAAGGTAGAAGAAGGTATTCTAACTCTACCTACTTGCTGACATTATACATTTTTATCGTTCGCGGAAAATGCATTTGTAACCAATAAGTATAAATAATAAAGTATTATTGATCAAATTTTCTTTCTGCAATTGGCACAGGTTATGTAATTACAAGGCCTGTATGGTAGGTACGTGGATGGCGTATGCCTGTATATGCATATTACGAGTATTATAGAGATTTGATCAAGAGTCAACACACAAGTGCAAAACAAAACATGAGGACTTACGCAAAACATATTAAACGGAAATTACCTGTGTGAGCAACGAGAAGACCGTAGCCATGCCGACTTGTCCCACTCCGACCACCGTCACTTTGTTCCCAGTATCCACAATCTTCTCCTGCCGAGACTGAAGCAGCTTCTGCAGAGTCGCCGTTTTACCTAGCAAGATATTAATATGCGAGGTTAATATCGACTCCTTCTGTCGAGATCCCTTCAGGTTATTAATCGATATACTCTACACCAACCGCCTCATGGCGTGACCACGGCAACAGCTAGGGCTAGATTCTGTCGGAGCGCGGGATTTTTTGTTTGACGGTGGCCTTCGCACTATGTAGTTAACTAAACTATAAAGTTATTAACACTTTCGACTCCATACAGCTCATATATAGAGCTCATACGCCATGCCGCCATGCATAATAGAAGTGAACCCGATTGGAGGGGGTCATCGGCATTACGTTTGCGCTAAAGTTAACCCCCGCGGGCGGTCAACGGCATTAGGTTTGAGACCGTGTTATAACTTATAAAACACTGTAAAACGAAGTGAAATTGTGTTTTCAAGGGGTCTTGTCGATATATATACTACGTCTTATAGAAATACTACGGTATCTCTGGGGGTATTTTCATGTACCTACTAGAGATTTAAGGGACGTGACATGATAAATAATAAAAAAATTAAGAAAAAGTATAATAAGGTTGAGTACTAAAGTTTTGGGGGAGGCCTATGTTCAGCAGTGGACGTCTTTTGGCTGAAATGATGACTAAAGTTTTACGTGTTTTCGATACAAACGTTAAAATAAATTAAAATGTCTCATTCAGATGGTGAATTGTGTGATCTAGAAATGTTATCCGACTGGAAAAGCTCAGATTCCGATGAAGAAAGTGGTAGTGGAAAGTGGTGAGAGTCGTAGGAATTACCAAACTAAAGATGATATTTTTTTTTAAATTTTTGTGTTTTCAATTTATTTACTGGTTATGGAATAATTGGAAAGATTTAGGATAGTATTTATTATTTCGGAAAGATTGGTTACAAATAACAGGCATAGTGTTTTGTTGTCTTTCATTTTCATCGTCAGTTTCGTTTTGTTCACTGCGGCAGAAATGAATAACATATTTTTTTTCATGATTTTAAATTAGATCCTTAGCAAAATTAGATCTAATTATTAAAACAATATTTATTTTACAAATCAAATTATCGTGAATACTTAAAATAAGCACAATTTTCATTTATTTTAATTTTAATTCAAAAATGCTTGTGTGGTACAACGAAACGCCGAACGCCGGACAGATGTCGTCGGAGTGCTCAGCGGATAACCAACATGTTATCGACGCAGGTAGAGGACGAAAGAACTTTTAGGAACGTCTCGGATCGTTACTCGTGCGTGACTCAAAAACGATTGGTTACCGATGTACAATAACGATTCGTAAAATAGAGGAACCGGTCATCAATCGACTTGGAAGTATACGGGGTGTCAGGGACATCGATGCGAAGCCGGTTACCATGGATTCAGTACATGATTCTGAACCCCCTGCGTTAAAAAATTTCGTCGGTTATTAAAAAAAAACAGCTGCTCCATACATTTTGACCGCGTAGGTATTGCACTTTTCTATGAAACAGCAGATTTTTTTTTTATTGACGACAAATTTCGAACAGTCTGAGAAGAGAAAAATAATGTCTGAGAAATAAAGAATGTAGGATGCAAATGCAAGAGTTCGCTCACTCTTGCATTTGCATCCTACATTCTTTATTTCTCAGACTTTTCTGCGTAAGTCGACAAAGTAACTCCTATTTTTCAATTCATATCGGAGTGCTAGAATTTTCGAGCTCGCTTCGCACGCTATTGCATTCTATATTCTGAGAAAAAGTGATTCTCAATTCTGGTCAAAGGTTCAAATGAAAATTGACGCTATCCGGAATGCTAAAATTTTGGAGCCCTGTTCGCTCGCTCCAGCATCCTATATTCTTTTAAAGCTCTATTTTTTCAGTATTAGTTGACAAAGTATTTATTTTTTCTGTATGAATAGTCAAAAGAAAACGTAACCTAAAAGTTCGAGCTCGCTTTGCTCGCTCCTGGGGGTCTACTCCCTAAGCGAAATCCGTAGTTTCGGCCGTCATTACGGGCGTTTCGCTCTCTTTCTCACTTACGGTATGTCTGTAAGAGAGACGGAGAACGAAGCACCCATAACGTCGGCCGAAATTACGGATTTCGCTTAGGGACTAGGCCATCAGGACCTGGAACATGGACCCCTATTTAGTTTGGCCGCCCCGGGCCGCCAATAGGCTTAGTGTGCTACTGGGTTCTACACCATAACGACCGTGTAATGAAGTGTAGCGCTAGTGCATTGCTTTGCACCGTCAGCAAGAAATACAAATAAATAAACTTACTGTTGCTGCTGTCGTTGCTGTGATTGTTACAATTATTCTCAGCCATCTCCGAAATATTTTACCAAAACGGTATAATTTTAAAATTATCTAAACAATTCGCGTAAATAAAAAGCGATCCTTTATCAAACAGATACAAAACATGTGTTCACCGTTTCACTGTCAAGGATTGACTGAATGAGCGCCTAAGCGGATCGAACCGGTCTTCTTTCAGGTTTACTGAATGAGAGATAAACGAATGAGTGCCGCCTTGCGATAACGTGCGCGCGAAAAATTAGGGTGCGTCCGTTTATACTAGAGATGGGTTGTAACAGGTTAAAAACGTTATAGCTGTTATTGTTACACAAAAATAACAGATCCAAATATCTGTTATTGAATAACAGCTTGTTATTTTTGTACGGACGATAATATCTTCTTTATTTATTTTCGAAAATCGTATTTAACCACTTTAGTAAGAGTGATCTAAACATATTTCGAAGTAAATAATACCTAGGTGTTTTTAGCAAGTGTCATTATTCAATGAGGAAGAAAGAGAAATTGGTAACCTTGCTAAATTCTTTCCTTTGTGTGAGTGTGTATGTAAGTAACAGACAGTGTGGGGATTGTTTTAATGAATTATGAGTAACAGCCGCGGTAACAGTTTTTAAGGGTCTGTTTCTAAGTAACAGATAAATTATATTGTTAGGAACAATTGTTATTTTTATTTTTAAATATCTGTTATTTCTATCTATTACGATAAATACGCCTCACTTCTAGTTTATACGCGCATGCTCGTTGTACCAGACGTAAATACCATGTTGAGTGAGTCACGGTCAAAAAGGTCACAGGAGCATGGGTTCATGGCTAGAGAACGACAGTTACTGTATTTCTCATTATTGATTGGATAACCCAAAACTGTTTAGGAATGATAAAATTGTTAAATTACAGGATAGGAATGATACTAAAGTTGATTACATGACCTAAAAAGATCGAACAAAATTAAATTAGCAACAATGATGAATGATGTGTATTTAATATAGTAAATTTGTATATAGGTTTGTGTATTATAAGTTTATATTTAACATATTTAAGTATTTACTTGTGTAGGTACCTTTTTTATTTATAATTCTTCTTTTTTATCTTTCCTCCCAATTAGAGCACCTGCCCAGGGCCCCGCCGCGCCGTCCATATGTGCGAAGTGTGCAACGCACACACACACCCGTGTGAGATACTAGGGGACAAGGGGCGCCGGATATAAAAACTAAAACAGTAGTAAACAGTTTTAGTTTTTATTAATTATGAGCTCTGCGTTAAAATCAAAAGAACCGCTATGTTGCTTAGGCTGCGGTCTGTCTGCTATGATAGTTTTTTTTTGCATTATAATAATGTAGTAGCTTCATGAATCCTTCTGATGCGGGAAGGCCTATGTTCAGCAGTGTCGTGAGGGTCGGCGCGGCCCTGCAACTGCCATCGTTTTCACCACCCTCCTTGGTTTACTGGTAGAGAATGCCTAAGGCATAACGTTTGCCTTTGTAGTTTTGTACCTTATTATTGTGTGAGTGCGAGTAATTAAAATAAATAAAGACAAACTGAAAAAACAGATGCCGCGAGTGAAAATTTTGGGAAATTTCAATGTGTCATTTGTGTTAATGTGTCAGCTGTTTTATGTTTCAATATTTATAACATTTCTGATGGTTTTGTACCTACCTACTTACAGCTCCATTTTCGACCGAATGGAAAACCTCCAGATTCCAAAGAAAGGTCACGGGAGCTGGGCTTCTATGTTCGCAATGTCTACACTGAGATCTCAAAATGCCCACCATCCAGCAGTACATGAAATGCCCCTCAAAGCGTTTCTTCGACTATGCTATAAAGCACCCCAATCCCTTAATTGCGGTAGCTGCCCGTTACACTCCCTCCCGCATAAGTAGGATTCGCCAACCAAGGCATACCCTCACTTTATCCGATGACGCCAAAACCCTCCTCCAGGAGAGTAGTAGGCCCACTAGTACTGTTCGAAAGGACAAAATCAGACCGGCGCGCGCCGTCGTTCTGCCCTCGCCGCCGCCGCCGAGGCCCGCCGCGACCCTTGCTCGAGCCAGCGAGCTGCTGAGCCTATAGGGTAGCTTTAAATTCGTCTCAAATTCATCCGGTCCAGCCTTTCCCTTGCTGCCCTACCCGAGCGACGCCCTAATCCGAGGTCCGTACCCCAAAAGGGTCCCCTTAGCGTGTAGTCGCTTAGTGTTGTATGCCCTAGCTGGAGGCCTTAATTTATTGAGGCTCCCACAGGGCAGCCGGCAACCTCCTAGACGGACGTAGGGTTGAGCTGCGAGATCCACTTTATAAAAATAAAATATATTCATTACATCTCCATCATTTTTCATTCCACTAGGTACTATCTAAACGCCTAAACTAAAACTAGATACTTGGTTGATGCGAATCCAATGGAATTATTTATTCACTGGGAAAATGCTTTTGTTGCTATAGTAAGGCCGGTTACACATAGGCACCGCCGCACAGTAGTTCCAAACTGAAAAAAAAAATTCAGAACCGGCTACAGCCTACATTTATACACCGTTTTCCATTTTTTTGTGTTTTTACATGCTCTAGGTATATTTTATATATGTTTTTCTTTAAAAATATAACGTTTACATTGTAAACAATGTTTTTGTTGCCAGAGCAGTAGGGGTGATGACAAAAAATTATTTTGTCCCGCCGATATTTTATAATCTACCTAAATTATAAAAAAAAAATCACAGATCTCGTGCATTACACGACCTTCGAGGTACCTACATTGAAAATGAACTCACCAAAATAAAAAACGCATCACATCTATACAGAGTGGCACATCGACGCGAAAACTTTTACCATGGATTCAGTAGGTAGATGATTGTGAACCCCACAGCGTGGAAATATTTCGCCCCTTATTACTTTCCATGGTAACAGTTTTCGCGTCGATGTCACCCTTTTTTTTTTTTTTTGAGGCTGGGAAATCATCAAATGACTTCTCCCGCTCTGGGCAGAGCGAGAGGGTGTGTCAGACTTTTACTGACTAAAACCCACCCGTGTTCCTTCCGTTGCCTATGTGCCGGGGCCGCGATATCCCTTTCGGACAAACCCGCAACCCCAGCAGCGATGCGACCCTGTCTACTATTTCTCAAAAACACAAATAGCGAAACCCTAAACAAAAATTCTGACAAAAAAGATAAGCTTGACATTATCTTTATTTTATCTATTTAATAATCTCGCGACAATCTAAGAAGCCCGATTTGACACCTATCAAAATATTTAGTGTACTGACGGGAAAAAAAAATCGGTTGATTTAAAAACCGATTCTCGAGACATATTGATTCATCATCTTAGAGTTTGTAATCGACAATTTATCATCATTGCTTAAAACTGATTCTCGAGGCATATTGTTTTATTACATGTCATCATCATCATCAGGAAAATAAATAAATTCACTAAAGTAACATTTTTATTCACTTTCGTCACTGAATGATCTAGAAAAATTATCATCTCTTGAACTGTCTTCGTCGGATATTCATAAAATAAATTAATTTTCAATCATGTAGTCAAAATTTACGTCTCTTCTAAAGTATTCCGTTATAATTTTCATTCGATCGATTTTGTTTTTAAACATTTAATAATACAGTAATTATAGGTTTCTCACTTTTCTAAATGTAATGTTTGTAAAAGTATAGATTTTTCAGAATATCGATCTTATTCAGCACAACACTACGGCAACGCAGTAGCACCCAAAGACATGATGAAATTGTAATAACGTCCTGTCGGAATATTAATCAACGATTAATTCGTGTTTTTGAGTGCGTTTTTCCAATATAAAGTGAAACTTGGTGCTTACGAATAATACTCATTGTTATTTATAGTGTATGGATAACATAATAATTAATTAGGATTATGAATTAGATTTTTAGATTTCTTACGTAATGTTCATACAAAGTTATTGTGGCATGTATAATGAGAAACGTCAAATTGGGCTTCTTAGTTTGTCGCGAGATTATTAAATAGATAAAATAAAGATAATTTCAAGCTTATCTTTTTTTCTGTCAGAATTAGTACCTACCATTTTCTGTAGGTTGTCAAAATCATGTTCGAATTTCAAAAAATTCGAACGTTATTTTGACAACCTTCTTCTGCGAGCGCCCGGCCGGCAATATTTGTATGAAAATCTATAATTCTTCGTGTTTTGCGGCCAAATAAATTACTATGAAAACTCTTAACTGTCGTGTTATATTTACTTCAACACATGGCAACCAAGGAGGCAACATATCAAAGATTTAATTAAAGGAGATCACCCATTTTTTTCGGCGATTTGGGATAAAAATAACAAAAGTCGACGGCCGAATGAATTACATTTTATTTGAATGGTGGCAATAGTAGAAACATTTCTTTGTATGGCGACAACGCTGTAATTTATTTGCGAACGAAGATATATAACGTTTTTAAATAAATTATATCTTCCCGCCATTTCATGTTAGTAACATTCCGTATGCACCACCTCACAAATACAACATTTTCAGCCAGTCCATCCATTGTTAAAAAGTAGGTCGGAGTCTTATTTCCTAGAAAATATATGGGAAAAGATTTATGAGATTTCTGTCTTTTCTAATACTCAAACCTCAGTAGGTTCGCAATAGTTTTTTTGATCCTTAATATAAAAAACAAAATTGATTGGCATAAAAAAAGTTTTTGCGAAAACTGAAAATTTCCTTGCTAACTGTACGATTTTTTCAAAATCTGTGAATGCAGATCAAAACATCTCAAAAAGTTAAGGACAATCTCCAAAGACCATTTTCTTGTAGCAACAACGGTTAACGGTTAAGCCCTTACTGCCCCATCTCAAAAATCCATCCTGTTTAACCTCGAACAAAAAATTGTTCTCGACTTTGACGTGTACTTTAAAAATATCCTAACACAGGCATTGTTTGCCTAAAAGGAGGCTCCAAACACAAATCATTGTTTAAGAAGCATTTTGTTTAAATAAAAATATTTCATTATTTTTCATATGCAATAATTATTGAAGGCCGCCAAAAAAAAAATATATCACAGATTGGGAATCTCCTTTCGATTTGGCTTGCAAATAGGATTTTTTTAAGTAAAGAAAAACAAATGAACATATTGGCGCTTGTAAAATTATCGTTGTTCGTTATTGATTCTTGAATTTATAATTACGTATTTTGAAAAATTACATTTTGACCGCGTAGGTATTGCACTTTTCTATCAAACAGCAGAAAACAGTTTCATTTAATTTCATTTCACCAAGAGGGATACAGAAACCCGCAGGGCAGCATGTGGCGAGCTGTTGGGCAGTAGCGACCCCACGGACCCTATCTTCCGAGCGAAGTCTTCTTCCTCACCTCTGGTTTGCTTTAATTGCCCGGCTTGAGTGGAGATTCGCAAGAGCAAATGTGGTCGGAGGAAGGAAGTATTCGAGTAAGATGCTGTTTATTGTTCTGATAGTCATGGAATACCTCTCCACTCCTCATAAGCACCTCAGGACTTGTTGCCGTTGTCGCTACGACACTATGTGCAAGCGACCGTTTTCGGGGGTCAATTAGTGAGTGTGCAAGTCACCCCCTGCCATTTTATCTGTGTATTTTATATAAAACATAGGTCAGGCAGGGGCCATAGTCTTTCCATAGTCCTAGATAACCAGTTCTCTTAAGCCACCTAAACCTATAATCCAATATATTTGTTTCCATATCCTGCAATAGTGCTACACCAACCGGGGTTTGTCCTTGGGTGCACTTGCATAGTGCGAACAGGGGTAATCGTCGGTTGGTGCCTCATTTAATTAAAAACTCTAAGGGGTCTCTCCTCGGAATTGGCTTCAGACCCTCGTACGCCTTCCAAAGGTCCGGGACCCCAGGGTCCCGAGAAATGTCATGAGACGTAAACATAATAATAATACTATTTATTTTCTTGGACCAACGTGTCGTCAGTGGAGTCTGCTACGCTGACGACACGTTGGTCCTGGCGCAGAGGAGGTCGCACGAGGCGGCGGCCGAACTAGCGACACGCAGGGTTACGACAATCGTTGACAGGATCCGGCAATTGGGACTCGAGGTGGCCCTGCACAAGTCCGAGGCCATGTATTTTCATGGTCCTCGGAACGCGCCACGCACCGTTGGGTTCCCAAATGACGGTATGAGGGGTTCACATCGGCGTTGAGTCGAGATGATGTCTGGGACTCGACAGCCGGTGGAACTTCGTGGAGCATTTCCGACGTTTGGGTCCCAGGGCCGGGGCTGCCTTGAAGCGGCTCCTGCCCAATCTAGGGGGTCCAAACGCTTCCTGCCGGAGACTACGCGGTGGTCGTGCGGCCCTTGTTCAGTCCATGGTACGGAGCGAGAGGTCGTGGGAAGCCGTCACCTCCTTCTGCGAAGCAGTAATGCTCGCGAAGAAGGAGGCGGTACGTGACCTCACGTTCCTAGCCACCACAGGAGACGCCCTGGGCGTCGGAAATCGTAGGCTGATTCCCGGCCACTGTAGGCGCGGGCTTGCGGATGGTGTGAGCAATGGGTAGCTCACCGTCCGATAAGGACCAGGTCCGGGTCGACGGCGCGTTGTGTTCAACGCGCGCCTCAAAGAGATGTTAGCACAACAGAAGGGGTCTGCTAGGACCGATGCCTGCCGGGGTCGCGGGAAAGTCCGAAAGGGATACCGTGGCCCTGGCAACGTACAGGCAACTGAAGGAACACGGGTGGATTTTAGTCAGTAAGAGTCTGACACGCTCTCCCGCTCCGCCCAGAGCAGGAGAAGTTATTTGATAATTTCCCACCCTACAAAAAAATTGCGTCCATTGCTAATGGAGATCTTACTATTATTAAAGCAGGTAACGACACTCCATTAGGTGGCATAATGTCAGAGAGCACTGGTATTAATAAAACAACACCTATAAATCCGGAATGATGTCTAACTGATGCGATTTCTACATCTTCTGCACCTGAGGTTTTTACTGAAAGGCATCCGGAAATTGAAAATAATGTTCCTGCTATAGACGTGTGTAAGATCAATGAGGAACAAATACAACTGGGAATGGATACCAATAAAATCGAATGCTTTTGAGCTACCCGACAATAACTTCAAAGCAAAACACTGACGCAAAGAAATCTAATTCTATGCCAATTGGATTAACCGGTCAAAGGTACAAAGAACATATTGAAATGATAGAAGAGCAAAAGAGAAAAAAAAAGTAAAGGAAAGGAAATTATAGGCGAAAGAAAAAGAAGAAAACAGGAAGACAAAGAAAAAGAAAAGTTTTCGGGAAAGCGTAACACTAAGGAGCACGAAGAAAGCTCTGAAAACAACCAAAAACAAAAAATCTGGTATAAAAAGCTAAGTCGTACGATGAATTGAAATCGAAGAGTCTATATCGGCATCGAAGGATTTATACGGATGAAATTATCGGGTTAATACTCGTATGCTACGGCAAGATTCAAGACAGAAAAAATCTTATAGTGAACGATGAAGAACAGAAATATAAGATAGATTTACTTAGAAAAAAATGTGCATGCGATAAACACCGAATAACACCTAAAAAGGACTATAATGATTATGTAAGAGTTTAAAGGCTATTACTTAAAAAAAAACATATTTGTTAATGTTTGTAACAGACTTTGTGGCTGAGGATTTATGTTTAAAAATTAAATTTCTGATTTAACCCCCCCCCCCCCCCCCCGGGTCAAAAGTTGGGTTCGCCCATGGTACCTAACTATAGATGAGGTTTGATGCCGATACAGTATCATTATCATTGGACTTACCTGGAATTAAACACGATATCTGCGCGTCACTGATAAAAACGAGATCCAAATTCACTTTTCTCATGATGTGGATCAATATTCAGTAGGTACCTTCAGTGCTTGACTGATAGCATTCCAGCGAGGTGCCTAAATACGCACGGGTTGTATAAATTCAATAGGTTCCCTACGTACCTGTTTTTTCGGCAAGTTTATTATAATCCAGGTGAGGGTTAAAGGATAAAGTTAAAGGTTATCTGTCTAGACTAGAGTCTAGACAGATATAATAAATACTAAGTTGTAGATAATAGCAAAATTATTATAATTAAAACATAGACATCACACCCGTCTGGTCGGAGGATCCTCCCTTTTCTATGGGGGATGAGTGAACTTTACACCCTGTTCCTCATACTCCTAACCTACTATACAGCTCTACTAACGCAAAAAGCTGTATAATATGGGCCCTTTTTGTACTTACAAGGATTGTATAAGCGCTTAAACAGCCTATATACAGCCTGAATATACAGCTCCTTCTTCTTCCTCCTTCGTTATCCTTTTTTTTTTTGAGGGTGGTAAATCATCAAATGACTTCTCGGTGTCTCAGACTTTTACTGACTAAAACCCACCCGTGTTCCTTCCGTTGCCCGTGTGCCGGGGCCGCGATATCCCTTTCGGAAAAACCCGCAACCCCAGCAGGAAAAAAAAAACAAAATAACTATGCTAAGGAAGAAATAACGACTATTAATAAATGTGACCTGTTCTTTTCAAAACCTACTGACATTGCAAATTCATTTAATAATTATTTTATTGATGAAATTAAGAATAATATTTAGAGGTATGAGGAGCAAGGGTGTAAAGTTCACTCATCCGCTATAGAAAAGGGAGGATCCTCCGATCAGACAGGCTCAGACGGGTGTCGTGTCTGGCGGGCAACTGCCCGAAAGTTGATGTCGGATAGTCTTATATTGTCGTTCGCGCGGTAAACTCTAATTGCGCGATGTAGAATTTGTGGGACGTCATGTCTTTGATGCGTATTTTGTACGTGGCGGTGTAACCGCTACAGGCTTACAAAAAATAATTTAGTTATAAACTTAAAGAAAACCAAAATAATGCATTCACTTGGGTAGGTATTTAAAAAATCGGTAAGTAGTGCAAAAATCAAGTACCTAACTAAATTAACAATTCGTTTCTAAAGCTATAAAATAATCCAGGGCAAAGAAAAAAAATTTAAAAAAAAACATACCAATTTTGTTTGGTAAAAACACTCACGTAATGGTTCTTGCAGAATACATACTATTAAATCTTCAATTTTGATATAGTGGCACCAGACAATACTTTAATTTGATGCATTACCTTGCAGGGTGGAGCTTTGGATTAAATTCTAATCACTGGCACCCGACTGCTTTTGAACTCGACGGCAACCCTTATTTCCAAAAGTACCTAGGTAACAATTTTTAAATCTATTTGTTCTGCAGGCGCTCGTGTGATAATGGCGTGTCGAAACAGTGTAACAGCCAAAGAAGACATAGAGCAATCCACTCGAGGCCTGCGCAGCGTGGAGAGCGTGCGCGCGTTCTGTGCGCGCGTGACGATATGCGCGCGGCGCTTGCACGGCGTTGTGTGCAACGCCGGCGTTCTGATGTGTACTGCGGGCCGATCGCGCGACGGTTTCGAGACGCACCTCGCCACCAACCACTTTGGACATGCGCTGCTCACATTACTGCTGCTGCCTCTACTCATTCAAAGTGTCCCTTCGAGGATTGTATTCGTCTCATCTCGGCTTCACCAGTGTAAGTGAATATGTTTGAGTGAGTGGTTTATGGAAAGGAACCACCACTCTACTCTGTGCCATGTGCACTCAAGGGCTGCTGGCACATTGTGTAAAAGCCGCCGAGCAACATTTCTCCAGGTGCGTGGCAGCACTGCCCGCTGTATACTGTGTAGCACCGCAGTCTGCAGTCTCGACAAAGATAGTCACGTGCTTGTCAAACAATTTTGACCGTCGAGGGACGCCATTAGGACTTTGCGACCGAATTCAGTCGTATAGCGATCGCTATCTATGTCGAGACTGCGGTCCCTGGTTTCTGATGGCGTCCTGTATGTTTTCACTAACACGCGCGACACCTTTAAGGTAGTTTTAGTGAAAACGGGCACTACCTACTGTTCTGTTTTATGAGACCCTTATTTGTTGCTTACCGTAATTTGAGTTGTAAATGTATTTTAGTTTACAAACTGGACCTTGATGATATCAACTATACGAAGACACAATACACCCCACTGCAAGCTTATTCAAACAGCAAAGTTGCCAACATTCTGTTTGCCAAAGCTCTGGATCTTAAACTTAAGGTATATAGATGATTGAGTATCTATATTTAAGTAAAATTTTGATGCTAAAAGTCCTCACTTCAGTGCAAAGGCCTTTAATATACATGGTAACAGTTTTCGCGTCGATGTCCCTGCCACCCTGTACCAATAATAAGCCGCCATTCGCTTTTTGAGCTAGTTGTTGGTGGACGTGCTGTCGATTTTAACGCTTAATCAGAAGTGCTTGCTTTTAATTTGCTTTTTAAATTATCGGTGCCTCTCTTACTATCTTGTGTGAAGTGTCATATACTGTCTACGCCATCTTGAAGAGTGTAGAGCGCTGTCCCTCTCACCAGTTGCTCGTCGGAATTAATATTAACATTCGAAATAAATATTTTGAGATTGGAAAAAGCGTCACACTTTGCGGGGCGCGAACCAGCGACCTAGTGTGCACGGTGAGTGGTAGCGGCCGGCTTAACCAACTTAGCCAACTGTACGTGAGATTTGCGCTGCGAATTTTTGTACTGGTGTCTATTATATTTCGCTTGCTGCTAAACGGTTAGACTTTTTACCATCTATTTTATTTACGTCGACATGATTCGCTCACCAGATACCAAAATAAGCAAGTCGAACCCTGATTTATGCACGAGTAATGAACCGGGTACCAATGTCACCCAGAGAAAGCGGAAACAGCCTGACTGTGAGCTAACCCAGGCTATGGCCTTGTTGTCTGCTGAGTTGAAGAAGACTATTGGCGATCTCCGAGCTGATATGAATAACCAGTTTATGAATATTAATGTGAATATTAACAACCTTCGGGATGAGTTCAATACTTTGTCGCTGACTTCGGCCCAAATTCAAAATGACGTTAAGGAACTGTGTGCAGAATACGTCGTTATTAAAAAGGATATGTTGCGGTTGGACACAAAGCACAATGAATTATCAGAGACTCTTACGGAGTTGAAGTCTACAGTGAATTTCAACTCAGATAACTATGTGGATTGTGAAAGGCGCCTGAAACAGCTGGAACGAAATGTGAATAACTCGGCAGCCTCGACT
The DNA here is from genome assembly GCA_947364205.1 of Agrochola lota. Lineage (NCBI taxonomy): Eukaryota > Metazoa > Arthropoda > Insecta > Lepidoptera > Noctuidae > Agrochola > Agrochola lota. The sequence goes on along the minus strand of OX376221.1, from coordinate 15,377,439 downwards.
GTTGAACTACTGGAAAGAAAGATCGATTCTTTGGAACAACAGGCGAGGCAGTGCAACGTTGAGATAGGAAATATGCCGGAAAGGCGCGGTGAGAATTTAATTACTATATTGCAGTCAATTGGTTCAGCGCTCAACATGTCTTTAACATCGAAAGATATCATTTCCATTCACCGTGTTCCACATGCACATTCGCAGAATAATCGTCCGAAGAATGTCATAGTAAAATTTACGTCTAAAATTATGCGTGATAATGTTCTCAGTGCATACCGGTTATCTAAGGGACTGACTTCGGATCGTATAGGACTGTCTGGTGCACCGTGTCGCATTTACATGAACGAACACCTGACGCTGCGCAACAAGGATATATTTCGAAAATGCCGTGCAGCCGCTATGTCAAACAAGTTCAAGTTCGTGTGGGTCCGGAATGCAACTGTCTTGGTCAAGGAATCTGAAGACTCCGCTACGTTCGCCATACGTACAGAAGATGACATTTCTAAGAAGATCAAGCCAAATCACGTACCTACAACTACGGCTACGGAATAAGCGTGATAAACGGGTTCAGCCGCCTGTCCTTACTAGATATTTCGTTATGTATTTATATGTCTATTATGTATTTTTATGTTTTTTGGTCTCACTTTTTATTTTTATATACTCTGCAACACACTTTAAATGGTCTAAAACATTAATTAAGCGCCAAACATCTTGTGGCATTAGGTGTCTATTTTATTTTTGCCATTATTTGTGTGACACATTGATCTTTCTATTTTCAATCCTTGTTGCTTTATTTTTGCATACTTTTTGTACACTATTATTACAGTGCTTGTTAAATTTATGTTACAAATCTTCCAATTTACCACTTATAATGAATACTCAAATGTCTACTAAATTTCAAAATGTTGGATAATCTTTCCATTTATTATCAGAACTGTCGAGGGATCAGGACTAAACTGAACACATTGTACATTAATATATTGTCGCATGCATACGATATCATAATTTTGACTGAAACGTGGTTGACGCCGGATATTTCCGAAAACGAATTCATTGACTCTCGATACACAGTTTTCAGACACGATCGCGATCGAGCAGTTTCAAATAAAAAAGACGGGGGAGGAGTCCTAATAGCTATCTTTAAGGATCTTATTCCATCTTCTCTCACACTGTCTCCCCCATTAATTCTACCAGAACATCAAATAATTAAAGTCCCCCTTTATGATTGTAAAAATCTACTTCTTTGTGCCACTTACATACCTCCAAACACGTCAGAAGACATTTATGTAAACTTCATGAATTCGTTATCGAAATTATTTGATGATCCTTACATAGAACACATTATTTTAACAGGCGACTTTAACCTACCAGAACTTAACTGGATTAACGCATCGTCATACATGGTGTGTGCCACTAATAACACCTATTCGGATACAAGTAGGCATCTACTAAACTTTTGCTCACGATTTGATTTGAATCAATTTAACAATGTTAATAACAGTAACGGACGTATTCTCGATCTGTTTTTTTGCAATACACATACTGTGGCTTGTAATCCTAATACTCCTCTCTTACCTATAGACAGTCACCATCCTGCATTTTATATACAAATACCATTTAAAAAACCCTCACGAATGCCTAAACACTCAAATGTAAAACCACTAAATTATCACAAATCTAATTACAATGCAATAAATACAGACATTGAAAGCGCTGAATGGAACATGTTACTCAATGATTTACCACCTGATGAAGCGGTCTCTACTTTCTACGAAAAATTATACGAAATTATTAAATTACATACTCCCACTCACAAAACCAAAAACTTTAAATTCCCACACTGGTTCACTAAATCTCTTTTGCATTTATTTAAAATGAAATCTCGAACGTGGATTAAGTGGAAGAAATATGGAAACATTAGCGACTACGAACTATTTTCTATTTACAGAGCAAAATTCAAAAAACAGGCCGACATATGTTATAAAAAATACATGAATTTTATAGAGGACAGCGTGGAAAAAAACGTTAAAGCATTTTGGACGTACGTTTCTAATCGGAACTCCAGTAATAGTATCCCAGCTACAGTTCACTATCTCCAACAGTCTTCCAATGACCCTACTACTACTTGCGACTTGTTCTCAATGTTTTTCCAATCTGTTTATGAACCGTCTACTTTCGATCATAAGTCATGGGTACCACCTCCCGCTAATCCTGATAACGATATTAATCTTTGTAATTTGCACTTTCCGGTATACAAAATTCAAAAAGAACTTAAATCATTGGATGCTTCTAAGGGTCCCGGGCCAGATGGTATTCCCTCGATCTTTTTAAAAAATACTTGTGACACATTGTGCTTTCCGTTGTTTATATTATATAATAAATGCCTTGCCTATGGCGTATTCCCTGATGTGTGGAAACGAGCAAATATTGTTCCAATCCATAAAAGCGGCTCCAAGAGTGATGTATCTACATATCGTCCAATCTCGTTGTTGTCGGGGCTTTCAAAACTTTTTGAAAGATTAGTGCATAGTGAGATATATCCAATCATTCAGCGTGTACTATTAAAAGAACAACATGGGTTCGTCAGAGGAAGGTCCTGTATAAGTAACCTCCTTATTTTTACAACACATCTGTTTGAAGGCTTAGACAAGAGGCAGCAAATTGATGCTGTTTATACAGACTTTCAAAAGGCGTTCGATAAGGTAGATCATAGGCTATTACTCGACAAAATCGCATTCAACGGTATTAGAGGAGATTTACTGCGTTGGTTCGTGTCGTATGTCACTAATAGGACTCAGAAGGTTGTCATTAATGGGTTTGAGTCTCATACAATAAAGGTCACTTCAGGAGTCCCCCAAGGCTCAATTTTAGGGCCCCTTCTGTTTATCCTATTCATCAACGACATCAAAGATTGCTTTAAAAGTTCAAAGTTCCTACTATACGCGGACGATTTAAAAATTTACAAAAATATTACCCTTCAAACCGACTGTTTAGACCTTCAGAAGGATCTTGACTGTTTCTCGAAATACTGCTCTGTTAATAAGCTTCACCTTAGTATCTCTAAATGTTACAGCATTACGTTTACTAAAAAAAAACATGTGCTGAATTTCAATTACATTCTTGGAAACACTGCCCTAAACAAGGTTTCATCCCTCCGTGACCTAGGCGTAAATCTTGACTCAAAGCTCCATCTTGACACCCATGTGGACAACATAGTCAACAAGGCTTATAAAATGTTTGGTTTCGTTATGAGGGCGTCTAGAGAATTTCATCGGCCTTCTACCTACTTACATCTATACAAATCTATAATAAGGCCACAACTTGAATACGCAGTACCCATTTGGAACCCTTATTACAAAAAGTACATTGAGATCATTGAGTTGGTTCAACGTAAGTACCTCCGTTCCATGCATTACAGATGCTGTAAAACCAAAATGTCCTATAAATTATTACTTGAAAAATATAACCTCATGACCCTACAATCCCGTCGCACCCTACTTGAAATGATGACTCTGTTTAGTATATGCCGCAATAAATTTGATTGTACTGATCTTGTGAACAGTCTGTGCTACCTGATCCCTCGTACTGTAATCGGTCGAGAAGTTCGTTCGAGACGCCTATTTGCTACTTCATTTTGTCGAACGAACTCAGGCGCTCGCTCGCCGTTACATCGCTTGGTTGACACCTATAATAAACAGTTTGGCTCTACTGATATTATGTTTCTCAGCAAAGCTGTATTTAAGAGTGAGATTACAACTATTTTAAGAGATAGCCCTAGTATATAGTATATAGTTAATAAGTGCTTTTTTAACTAGCTCTGCTAACAGCTAGCTATTCTGTATTGTAATCTGTGGATAACGTATTGAGTAGTGTATTTGTTACTTTTATTGCAAGTTTTATATTGTATGCCTACTGTGTAATATACTGCTGTTTGTTATTCCTATCAAATAAATAAATAAATAAGTAATAACTGAACCGTGAAACTTTTGATTTTTATATTCAGTTTTTAATTGTTTAACGACCAGTTGCAGAAACGAACTTCCTCCGAAAGCTGTCATTAAATACTGATCTTCCATTAGCTTGTTTTAACAGGTTGCAGAAAGCAACATTAGACTTGATTTTAATGGTTTTTGGTAAAACTAATGAAATCATTAGCGTTAATGATCCATTAGATACGTATGTTTGTCTTTGTGCAACTGCCCTACCTTTAAGTACCAAGATACCAGTTCATCATGCGTCCGACTTAGACAAAAAAAAAGAAAGGAAATGGGGGGAGTATACCACTTCGGTTTTTATGCCATTAATTACCAAATAATTTAAGGCATCATCAGTGGTCTCAATGCTTGTAGTTTGCCAGCGACTGTGCAAAGAAAACGCCTTCAAGGCAATGCCAGAGTGAGAGCGAAGCGGAGAAACTGTGGAACGTGATCATTGAATTGCTGAACCTGCAGGACTACGACCCTTTCAGACAAGATTCAATCAAATAATTGAAGAATTAGATAGCTGCACTCTTATGATATTAGATAGGTTTATTTGTAAGATTGAGCAATTGTGGCCCAGTGGTAACGGCCGCGACTTACGAGTTGTAGGTCGTAGGTTCGAACCTAGACAGGCGCACTTTGTGTAAATAATTTCATCACCACTGCCCTCAAAACGGTGAAGGAAAACATCTTGAACAAACCGGCATGTCCTAGAACCAAAATTTCGAAGACATGTGACTCTACCAACCCGCACTGGGCCTGCATGGTGGACCACGGCCCACTCCCTCTCACCGAGCAGAGGCCTGTATCCTAGCAGTGGGAAAATTATAGGCTAATTGTATGTTATGTATTTGTAAGATTGGGATACCTATCTTTAAGTATATCTTTTCTAATCTTGTTTGTGAATCTGAGAACGCTGTAGGCTTAGTGGACTGTAGATTTGACCATCTTCTATTTTAAGTAAGTAGTTAAGTACCTGGTACTTGTTGAAAGACATAAACTGTCCTCCCATACCTATTAATACTGTTATTTGAAAATATTGTAAAGGTTAATTATTTTTAAAAGAGTAACCGTGGAGTTTCTTGCCGGCTCTTCTCCATAGGAAACGACCAATTGGAACCGTGCACCTAGCTTTTGACGTTTCATAAGTGGCCTTTGTTTGTTTGTTTGAACGCGCTAATCTCAGGAACCGCTGACCCGATTTGTAAAATTATTTCAGTGTTGGATAGTGTATTTATCGAGGAAGGCTTAAGGCTATATTATACTTTCAAAAAAAATTAGGGATCCTTACTAAAAGTCCAATAATGTAACCCAGAGTGTAAAAAAAGGTATCGCAATCACATGATTATGATTGGTCATTAACCAAAAAAGGTAAATTAACCGAAACTCCGCAGATGTGATGGGATAAAAAAGAGCAATGTTCTAAATTCATAATTTCAAGTATCTTAGATTATATCCATTGATCCCGCATGTTGAATAAAATAAAAAATATAACAATAATGCACAGAGTGCGTATATTTTAGTTAGTTAAGAGGTATGAGAAACAGGGTGTAAAGTTCACTCATCCTCTTTAGAAAAGGGAGGATCCTCCGACCAGATGGGTGTCGTGTCTGGCGGGCAACTGCCCAATGGTTGATGTCGGATAATCTTGTATACATATATTTTGTTCGCGCGGTAAACTTTAATTGCGCGATGCAGGATTTGTGTGACGTCAGGATTTTATGTGACTTCAGGTCTTTGATGCGTAGTTCGCATGTGGCGATGCAGATGCCGCCACATTAGCGTCAAGAGATCGCTTTATGACACCACTACAGTCTGAACACAACTTCTCTACTTACTATAGGTACATACATACTATGAAGGTACTTACTTGAAATTAAGAGTTTATTCTTTTCTGTCGCTTTCCTGCAATCTGTGGAGTGGGAAATCTGTGGGAGTAATTTCGTGAAAAGGGACGGAAGTGTATTTCAGGAAGTCGGGGATGCGCGCGCTATTTGATTTGACCAATGAGCGCGCGGTGCTAGAGACCTTGACGACGCACAGTGGACTGAAATCGACTTAAGGATTCGTGTATACATTTTTGAAATCTACATACTAATACAATAATTTTTTGTTAAAAGAATTTTTTCATAAACCCATAACTTTCAAAGTTACAGGTAGTTTCAATATCGTATGAAAAAAAAAAATTGATGCACGTATTAGAATTGTAATGCAAAATATAGTCAAATATTCCACACCACTTCCGTGACGTCATTTGTTTGTGTTCAAAATACGGCCAAACCGGTTTTCTTATCAGTAGACGCGCAGTTATTTGTGAGTCATTAGTGACGTGCTCCAATCAGAGGGCAGTAAATTTGCAGGTAGATGGAAACCGAGAGGGTAGGAAACGTCAAACGATGTCCTCAATTCGTTGTTACCCACCATTACATACGGACTAGCCCTTTATTGACTACTATTACCATTTGATTTTAATGAACGTAAGATTAACGAGGATTTTGTAAAAATGTTTCGTGATTTGGTATACAACATTGATTTGTTTGTGAAATTGAAAGAAGCTGATAATATTAAAGATTAGATTTTTATACCATGTCATTAAGTCAAAACTATCTGGTTTATATGATGATAATGATAAAACATTAAAGGTGTTCTGTGCAAAGTATTGTTATAATATTAATGATTATAATAGAAACGGGAACATGCCCATCGTAAGGAACAATGATTTAAAGGTAAGGTCTATGAGTGGTTAGAGTCGGAAGTAGTTTGGCCAAATTTTATAGGAGGTTTTGTGGTAAGATTCGACGAGTCAGTTCCCAGTACATCTATCTACACAGATTGTATAACTCCATCTCAAGTAAAAGCATCTGTTGGCACATCGACCACGGTAAGTAGGACTTACCGTGGTCGATGTGCCAACCTTTTATTGAATAGGTTCTAAGTAAAAAAGACACGTTCAGAACATATTGTAACAACTATATTTTCAGACGAATTATCATATGCACATGTTTCGCAATTAAAAGCAGATCGAAATGGAGGCATTTGCTGTAGTGGATTAGGCCTACATAAAAAACCGGCCTAAAGCGTGTTGGACCACACAAAATGAATGGTTCCGTATTTGTGATGATTTATCCCAAGAACAAATTTAACATTGTAGTTGAAAAACATGGTCTTCCATACATTCCAACTGGAAATGTAAGTTTGTACGTACAATTTTGAGAGATTTGCCATGCTGTTTTAAAAACATAGACTTTTTATAGGTTTTCCTGTAATATATAAGAATAGAAATACTTCCTGTATTTTTTTCAAAATTTTATCTCTTTAGTTTCGGGGACAAGGGATTTTTTTTGAAAAAAAATGTAAATATTCATCTATTTTCTTAATTAACTATACAACTATTTATGTTAAAATTATAAAAATTGACACCCTTACATACAGTAAACCCTTTCATTGGACATGTCACAAGGTAAAACTTTTTTTTTCAAATCCGTTTGCAAAAATATATCTCCAATACCGCACAATATCGCAGTACCAGATTATATGCAAAAATAGGATAATCAATTTACCTATTCAAATTTCCAATCCATTTTTTTAGAAAATTTGCGAATTACGAGATAATCATGAATTTATGTTTTTGTTCATACAAAAAAATCTTTAAATATTCATAGTATTGAAAATAATAGGTAAAACGTAAAGTCATAGAAAAATATTATACTGTGATGTAGATTTCATTTGCGTATTTGTTTTTTTTAAATAGACCAAATTTTTTGTCCTCTACGGTTTCATATCAGCCTACCTACCGTGCGGCGGCTTGTGCTCAGCTGTTGTTTTCTTAGGATGTTTTTTTTGATTCCGAATTGAATTCTGTTTTTTTGTTTGATAAAATAATATACGTTTTAATAAAACATGTATTTATTAAAATCTACCTAACCTAACCAAATCATAATTTGCAGTAAACCTGCGAAAAAAGAAATGTGTGTTGGGGCACATGTAGAAGTGAAACTTTCGTTTCGTTTTTCGTCTTCGTTTTTCCACTTGTCCGTTGAAGTTTTTTGCTCATCTATCCCTTGATGTGGGGTGTCGTTGGAAAGGTCGTTCAGAATATTGAGTTTGTGAAAACTATTTTTAGATTCAGAAATCCATTTGCTGAATATGCTTTAAAGTGCCAATTTTTGTTAGAGTGATGTGTCCCCCCCCCTGCCAGGTAAATGGTTGGTTTTGGATATGTGAAAAAATTCAAGGCAATAGCAAAACTATCACAGCTAAGTAGGTTTTACAAGTTAACGAGTAATAATCGACCAATTTACATTTTACCCTTTGTAATCCTACCCACCCTATCCCCGGGCACTATCACCAAATTAGACCAGCTTGAAGGAACTAATTTCCCTCGAAACGACTAACCCCGATTTATAAGGTCATGGGTACTATGTATTCAAAGTCGCGTGAAAATGTTGATTGCGCGATTCAGGATCCCATTGTATCGCGATCGCGAATGTTGGGGTGCCTTGTAGAAGGGGGATCTGAGTGCATAACCTGTAAAATTGTGATTTCTGCGAGTAAAAAAAAAATGCTTAATAATAGAAATTTTAATGATTTGATTTTATTTTATTCAAACTCCTATCTAATTTGCCCCTTTTGCATACATTGTATAACAACAACAAAATTACCCAACTACGGGGGCTCGAACCTGCGACCGCCGCGCGTTTTCGCCACTGCGCCATAACAGGAGAATTGAGGTAGCTAGGTAATCTACCACAACGAGGGGAGGAGCGGAGACGTGTGTCGGTGGATATGGGGAGACCTTTGACCCACAGGAAGGAAGTAAAATACAGGTTATTTGAAGTATTTTTTTTCATTTTTTTTTTGTACACCACATAGAACTAAACCGAACATAGGTATTTCATTCCGCGATGACAAGTTTTTATTACGCTAGCTCATGGCTCATCATCGTAAGTATCCACATGCTCACACCGTATATTTTATTTAAAAGGTAAATAAGGTGAAAGTTTCATTTCAATAATGGAATATTAAATGATGTTCACTTATGTCCGAAGTGCAGTCATATGTTTGTGAGTGCAAGGCCCTATCTTTATATCACTTGATATCCTTGAATCCGCTTCCCCAATCTCATTTCGCATTATATTGTGTATACTCTGCTGCTTATTACTGTCTCCGCTTCGTAAGTAAATACTCGCTGCAATATTTTATTTTATGTACGTAAATACTTATTTAGTGGTTTTACCTCTCTCTCTTTGTCTAGCCTTATCCAATTTCATTTGAGGTCGGCTCTCCTCGTCATTCTTCGCCTGATGTTTCGGTTCTGGGTCGTCGAGTGACTTGGGCATTTAGTGGTTTTACCTGCACTAACATGGCGTTGTTTAATTAAGTTATAGGCTTAGTGTGGAAGTCTGAAGTACTTTGTAGGTCGCTATCAATGTGACATTGACCTACCTAGTACTTACGTACATTGTTGGTCGACGTATCCATCAGCCCGCGACACTACAATTAGTAGTTTACCGACAGGTCGCCGCCGTACCGCGACCTCGCCGTTTGATCAAACAATTTGGAGGGGAACAATTACGTAATACTTTACGTAGATCAGCTATTAACAACTATTCTACTAAACACGCAGATCTACAAAGCTGTGGATTCTGCATACCTAATGTTTTTATCGCGGTATTTTATTATCTTTTAAAGCCACGGTTCGCTGGCTCTATCACGTGTGTACCTACTAATACCTATCGTGTAATTTGCGCTTCAGTCCGGCCCAGTGAATTGTGTTGTGTTTAATAAGCATTCATTGGCATTGTAGGTAACACAAATCCGTATTTTGTCAGAGATAAGATTATGCCATAATTATCTTGAATTTGTCGTGTGTATTTATTTATACTGAATATCCGGTTAGACTGGAAGCCGACCCCAACATATGTTGGAAAAAGGTTATAGGCACATTGATTCATTGTCGTGTGTATTAATGAATTTGTTTACAATACATTTCGTGTTTCACATTGTTATAGATACAATTTTGTAGTATTGTATAATGGATTACCTAAGCGGCTGGTGCAAGAGTCAGCAGCGCCTGGAGGGCTGCACGGTCATTGTGACGGGCAGTAACACCGGCATCGGCAAAGAAACTGCTTTGGATCTGTACAAGAGAGGTAAGGAGACCTTTACATAAATATTTTTTTTAAGAGAAAGGGATTTGCTTACATTCTGTAGTATTTTCATTTAGATTAACTAGAACTTTGGTTATAAATTAATATTTCTGGGTAATGTAGATAGGGATGAGGGCGTTCCGTTTAATTCAAAAATATTCTGCGTTAGGGATCCCCGCATAGTGTGGTGTAGGCAGTGCAGGCCCGCCGCACAGTGGATCGTCCCCATACAAGAGGTCGGACATAGAATTAAAAATTGAAAAAGTATTTAATTGAAAAAAAAAAAATATACAGTTGCATTACTCTATTATGGAACTACAAAAAATGTTACTACAATTTTTTTATTTGACCAGTACTTTATGAGCAATTCGATGAAAACTGTTATTTTTCTATGGAAATGGTCACAAAAATGTCTGTATCTCATGATTCCCTCCTTGTTTCGATTTGCGGTTTTCACTACTGTTATTTACCCATTTTATGCCACATTTTCTTCAAGGACACATGGTGCCCCCAGCGACCCCCTTCCGAGATATTTTGCTTTTAGTAACTATACTTTTTATTGTATAACTGATGAAATGGAGGTACATTAAGTATATTCATTACTGAGAATAAGTCATCCCTAAGTAGTTCCTTAAATAACAGGTGCATTTGCGATTACTTTAATGACTTATGAACGCTTCTGTTGCCATACAACAAAAGCGTTAATGAGTCCTTAAGTAAAGATTACCAGTACTTGCTTAATCTAATTAGTTATTGTAATTACTATGTTAACAGCCCTTAATCTCTGCATTGTGATTGTCTAATGTCATCATTAGCTTATCAAATTCATTGCTAGTTGCCTACTTGCTGCCCTATATATTTGAGTGTGTTTAGCAAATGTAATTCAGTTGTAATTATAACTTCTATCAAGTGTTGTCATTATGGCTTTCCGTGGGTTTTCTACTTATCTAGATCTTTACGTTGCTCTTCGTAATCATAAAGATCTTCGTGACTATGACAATTTATTTAACACATTGAAGTCGAGTACTAACGTCCAGTTAAGTGAAAGTGATGTGACGGATCTCAAGAACTGGTGTCGACGATTTTGCTATAGGGTTTACACCAAATGGGTGCAATCAAGAAGGACAGTCGACAGGTGCATTAACAAGAACGGAGAGTGGTTAAATTCCGATATCGTTTGGCCAGATTGCTTTAAAGAAAATGTTGTTGACACTGAAGAAGCAAATGAAAATGAGGCAGAAGAGGTAGTCAGTCCATCAAAATCAGATGCATCAACTTCCAACATATACATCTCCTCGCAAACGCTTTGAAGATTTATCGACTAGACACAAAAGAAGACGTGTTAATGAAAATTTTGCTAGTTGCAGTCGTCCGGATGAGCTTTTGCATACTGTTGAAAGTATACTTAAGTCTGCCGGGAAAAATGATATGGCCAGAATAATGAAAAATTTGCTGGAAAATCCTGAACACGTCTCAACAGTTTTAAATGTCCTGGAAACTAAGCAGAATCCTTCGCTTCGTGAAGTTCCTACTCACAAAGCACTTGCTCGTTACGTTTACTTGCAGTTATCCAAGTGGCGTTACATCACACTCCGGGACTTTAGTTTAAAAGAAGGTCATGCGAAATACCCAAGCTACTACTTGTTAGTTAAAGAAAAGCTTAAATGCTACCCGGCAAAAGAAGACATAACTGTGACTGAAACTTCCGCAAAGATACGGATCCAAGCCCTCCTTGATCTCACAGTTAGGAGGCTGATCGATTCACTTGAATCAAATTTTGATGCTGGTGAACCACTTGTGCTTCACAGTAAATGGGGTTTTGATGGAGCTTCAAGTCAAAGCATTTACCATCAAACGACAACAACAAGTGAACAAGACTTATCCAGTGTATTTATGGCAAGTCTTGTACGGCTTGTACCGCTTAAGTTAGTGACTTCTAGTGGAAGTATAGTGTGGCAGAATGATCGGCCATCGTCAACCACATATTGTCGCCCGATTTCATTTACATTTATGAAAGAAACGGAAGCGAATGTTAAGGCTGAAATGGAAATATTTGAGACCGAGATTCGTGAACTGAACCCGACTGATTGCGGCAATGCTACTGTTACTCACAATCTATGGCTAACCATGATTGATGGTAACGTACATTCAATCATATCTGGTACATCGGCAGCAGTGTGTGATTTGTGCAAAGCTCGCCCAAGCGAAATGAATAACTTGGAAGAAGTGAGAGCTAAACCCGTGAATACAGATTTATACAAGCATGGATTTAGTTCATTGCATGCTTGGATTCGGTCTATGGAGTGTTTATTACACATTGCTTACAGAATGGACATAAAATCATGGCAAGCAAAAGGTGACGAAAATAAAAAAAAAGTTAAAGATAAGAAAGAAGCCATTCAAGAAGCTTTCCGAAGAAGCACAGGCTTACTTCTAGACGTTGTTAAGCAGGGTAGTGGCAATACAAACACTGGAAATGCTGCAAGAAGGTTTTTTGCAAACCCTGAAACGACTGCGGAAATTACTAAATTAGACGTTAATTTAATTAGAAGACTCGCCGTTATATTGCAATGCATTTCCTCAGGCGAAAAAATTCAAGTCCAAAAATTTAAATTATATTGTGATGAAACAGCAAATTTATTCGTGGAATTATATCCATGGTATAACATGACAACAAGTTTACACAAATTGCTGATTCATAGATCACAGATAGTGGACCACTTATCAGTAGTACCTATAGGTTTTTTGTCTGAAGAAGCATCTGAAGCAAGAAACAAGGATTTTCGTAAATTTAGAGAATATCATACACGAAAGCATAGTAGCATCGCCACTAATGAAGACATTCTTCATAATCTGCTATTATCTTCCGATCCTCTTCTCACCAGCTTACGACCGAAGATGACAAATAAAGCCAAAAAGTCTTCATTTAGTGAACTAGACGATTTACTCATAGTTGATCAGAGTGAATTGGAGTTCATTGACGTTTCAACTGATACACTTGCTGCATGTAGTGACGTTGAAGAAGATGACGACGATAATAATGATCATGATGTCGTTATTGATGAAGATGAAGAAAATATAGTTTAAGTCTTATAGTACCTAATATTATTATTAACAAGCAGTTTCTTTGTTAATTTCTTGTTTTTGTGTATTTTTTTTTTATTCTGTTCTTTTTTTGTTTTGTGTTATGCCATCCATCGGCCAATAAATGTTTTTTTTTTCTTCCTTTTCTATTGTTGTTAGTAACTAAATGGTCGTGTTAATTAATTAATTTCCTATTATAATTTAGTTCTTAGTAGTTGTTTAATTTTTTAGTTTGTTTTAGGGTACATAGTTGTTTTATTTTTAAATTATTTTTACAGTGTTATATTATTAAATAAAAAATATTTTTATACCTACATATTTTCTTATTGATCATAAAACTCTATTTCTTTTCGATGTGTTATTGTAAATTCGACTCAGTCATTACTAAGCTAATGATGACATTATCCAATCACAATGCAGAGATTAAGGGCTGTTAACATAGTAATTACAATAACTAATTAGATTAAGCAAGTACTGGTAATCTTTACTTAAGGACTCATTAACGCTTTTGTTGTATGGCAACAGAAGCGTTCATAAGTCATTAAAGTAATCGCAAATGCACCTGTTATTTAAGGAACTACTTAGGGATGACTTATTCTCAGTAATGAATATACTTAATGTACCTCCATTTGATCAGTTATACAATAAAAAGTATAGTTACTAAAAGCAAAATATCTCGGAAGGGGGTCGCTGGGGGCACCATGTGTCCTTGAAGAAAATGTGGCATAAAATGGGTAAATAACAGTAGTGAAAACCGCAAATCGAAACAAGGAGGGAATCATGAGATACAGACATTTTTGTGACCATTTCCATAGAAAAATAACAGTTTTCATCGAATTGCTCATAAAGTACTGGTCAAATAAAAAAATTGTAGTAACATTTTTTGTAGTTCCATAATAGAGTAAAGCAACTGTATATTTAATTTTTTTCAATTAAATACTTTTTCAATTTTTAATTCTATGTCCGACCTCTTGTATGGGGACGATCCACTGTGCGCCGGGAACGGGCGTGCAGGGCGTGCACCGCACAAGGGCGTTGTACGAGTATATACGTAGTAGTGTGTAGTGGCGGTAATACTCTTTATTGAACACATTGTCATAATTTTCGCCAATTTGTTTTTATTATGTCTTAACTACGACATCTTTTGATCTACATGGAAAATAAACGCAAACATTTGCAGGTTTGAACCACTTAAGGCCGATTTTTCAATCGCCAGTTAACTTTTATCCGACGAATAAGTTTGTCATTTTGACAGTTTTTGTTTGGACAATCTATCAAAACTGTTATTGAAAAATCGGCCCTTAGATAGGTAATCTCTAAGAGGGTAGGTATATAAAAAAGAACCGGTCTTGTGCAAGGTCCAACACGCACATGTCTGGGTTTTTTTATACACTTCCATAACAAGTTAATCAACATCAAATTCCTCTCTAAAAGCCTAGTAGGGTAAGCAGGGGTAAAGTGGGGGCGGCATTGTTAATTTTGCACGCGGGCGGTGAAGCGCCCAGCGGCGGGCCTGAGGCAGTGGAGGCTGTATTTTGATCCCAAAGACAAATTGCAACGATGATACCCATTCTCTTTTTTATTACTTATTTAAAAATGCAATTTTTCAGGAGCCCGCGTTATTATGGCCTGTCGAAACATGGACAGAGCTAAAGCAGCTAAAGAGGATATAGAAAAACTTACAAAGACTGAGCAGGGCACGGGGGAGTTAGTTTTGGAGGAGCTGGACCTGTGCAGCCTGGAGAGCGTGCGCACGTTCTGTGCGCGCGTGACGTCACGCGCGGTGCGCCTGCGCGGAGTGGTGTGCAACGCCGGCGTCATGATGTGTCCCGCGGGTCGCTCGTGCGACGGCTTCGAGACGCATCTCGCCTCCAACCACCTCGGACATGCGCTGCTTACGCTACTGCTGCTGCCGCTACTAATTCAAAGTGCCCCTTCAAGGATTGTGTTCGTTTCATCATACGTTCATGCAAGTGAGTTTGAAAGTACCTACTGTTGACTGTTAGCGATAGCGGCGCCCCAGAAGAAGGGTACTTAATGTTTTAATTTTCACCTTTTCGAACATTACCTACAAGATTTAAAATGTCTTTGACTCCACCTATAAGTGTCAAATAATGTCAACGTTTTCCTCCTACAATAAACCTACCTTTGGCGCCTGAATGAAATTAACAGGGGGGCGTTGCCGGGTTATTGGTAAATATTTCGTGAAATTGTCACAGAAATTGTATTGAAAAAACAAGAAAGCGGCGTTAGTTCCGATTTTGGCCACGCGCCAAAAGATCCTATAAGTACCGTTGTAGGTACATATCTATAAAATGGAAATGTTTGCAGAACATGAACTAGACTTGGATGACCTGAATTTTGAACGGAAACCATACAACGCCTTCGAAGCATATTGCAGGACTAAGGCTGCCAATATACTTTTCGCCAGAGCTCTTGCTGATAAACTGAAGGTATGATTAATGATTACGATCATATGACATAGTATCATGTAAAGCGTTAATTTTAACTAGTAGTAGGTTTTTTGTTGCGATTCGTTTTGCTACTTGTCCGTTCCCATTCGTTTTTCCACTTGTCCGTTGCGAGTCGTTTTTCCACTTGTCCGTTGAAGTTTCACTTCTACTATGTGTCCCAGCACACATTTTTTTTTTAAAGGACCGTTACTTCATCTTTTATTACAGGAACACAACATAACAAACGTAACGACATACAGCCTGCACCCAGGTGTCATTCGCACGGAGATCAGCCGTCACTTTGACGAGACCATTGTCTATGGTACGTCGTTTATGTTCAAAAACGTGCTGGGGTGCTTCCTCAAGTCGCCGCAGTGTGGCGCGCAGACTTCCATCTACTGCGCGGTTGACGAGGCCTGTGCTGAAGAGAGCGGCCTTTATTACAGGTACCTATGGTTCATTTTGCAATTTTGTCTTGGATATCAATTAATATTCATTATTTTTTGATATTCATCTCTTAGGTAATTTTAGTAGGTATATTTCATGTAGGTACAATGCAGTGCAGTACATCCTGCTGAAGTCCAATCATAACGTACGTTTGTCGCTTGAATATTTTATTTATTTCGACTTCAGGGCGAAAACTAAAACAATAAAACTGCACTATGCAGTCATGAATAACCTCGATTTCAAAGACAACCAATTTTTTTTGTGTGGGTATGAAAAAACATAAGATTTGGCCACCCATACGAAATACAACAAACTACTCATCTATCAAAGGAATTTAAAAAACGATAGTCAAAGGAAATGGTTATTTATAAATTAAGTGACGTGAACCCTACTGTTATAGCATAATATCCAGAGGTATGAGAGTGGTGAGACAGGGGAGGTAGACAAAGGCAGGGTAACTAAATCTGCCAATTTTGTCAATGGCGCCCTCCCTCGTCTCACCGCTCAGATACCTCAGGCAGCGAGTACTTAAGTAGCAGTCGCGCGGCCTATACTTACTTATTTCTGTCTGTTTCAGTGACTGTGCGGTGACCAAGCCATCTAAACAATGCCAGGATGTTGCCCAAGCTGCCAAGCTGTGGGACCTCACAATTCAAGCGTTGAAACTAAACCTAGAGAAATATAATCCGTTTGGTGAACAAAATCCTGCTGATGACGTATTTTTATAGGTTTTTATGATTGCAAATTGTACTCTAATAAATACAATTAGGTACTGAGGTAGTGCTAGAGCTAAAAGGTTAGCTGCCACAAATAATTGCCACACTAAATAACAATTAACTACTAAACGAAGTAATATACGTATAGGTAGGTACTTTTAATAAACGTTTTATTCGAATAATTCTTTTAAATATTTCGGAGTTGCTAATAAGTTCCATGGTCATTATATTTACTTATATATTAGATTAGATTTATTTATTTTTGAAGTGAAACTTCTTTATAGCCTTTATAGTATTAAGATTTTTCTGTCACGAAAAAGCGTTACGGCCGCGTGGAGGGGGTAGACGATATATCGCGTGAGAGGCGGCAGCGGCGGAAGGAGAGAATAGATTGGAATCTCAAGTTTTTATATTGAACCGATTTGAAAAATTCTTTCACTGTTGGGAAGCTACACTATCCCCGGGTGACATACGCTATATTATATTTTCAAAAAAATTAGGGATCCTTACTCCAATAACCCAAGGTGTAAAAAAATACCTAAAATATTCTTTACATCGCGTGCGCTGCGAAAACTATTGATGATAGAATAAAATAATGTACTACGACTTTGCAGAACACATCATTATTTACAAAAAGTGTCGCGACAGCATATGTCTAACTATTATAGTTCTGCCACAATAAGTGTTCTTTTATTTTAAAAAAATAATTGAAATGCCGCCGCTAGAAAAGGCTCTTTATTTGTATCTTGGTATTAATCCTTATCAAAATAAATACTCATACTTCATATTAAAGACTGCTTCAATACCTTTATATAACTTTTTGAATTATTCAATTCGGACATTCCATTCGAAAGATATCACGAGTTTAAAAATGTAAGTATTAGAAAAAAGTTGCGTGGTTGCCGCTCACCCTGCTCGGCTAGCTAGGCAGGACCGTAAGCAATGTAGGCGTCACTGGGGCACGGGCCGTACGGGAGGGGAGTCAATGTCAAGAAATGAAGTGCCGTATGTAGCGTAGCTAGGTAGGGTAGGTGGGGTAGTTAGGGTAGGTAGTGTAGATCGGGAGGGTAGGTAAATAGGTAGGGTAGGATAGGTAGGTTGCGCTGTCGATAAGTACTTAGTGCTACCCGTGCGAAGCCGGGGCGGGCAGCTAGTTGATTATAACGCAGATGGGCCGAATGAAGATTGATGACGAAACATGTGCATTTGTTAATGTTCCTTTGTATGTGTATAAGTTTAGAGTAAACTATGGATGTTTTTTTTGGTTCCGGATTGAATTCAGTTTTTTTGTTTGATAAAATAAAATATGTATAAAAAATGCATTTATTAAAATGTACCTAACCTAACCAAATCATAATACACAGTACACCTGCGAAAAAAAAATGTGTGCTGGGACACATAGTAGAAGTGAAACTTCAACGGACAAGTGGAAAACGACTCGCAACGGACAAGTGGAAAAACGAATGGGAACGGATGAGTAGCAAAACGAATCGCAACAAAATTTTTACTTGAAGTTTTACGAGCAGGTTTTCAAATTGAACAAGTGAAGAACAACACTTGTCCGTTACGAGTCATTTTTCCACTTGTCCGTTGAAGTTTCACTTCTACTATGTGTCCCAGCACACATTTTTTTTATCCAATGTGTCGCTGGTTCGATTTACGCTCAGAAACCACATCAATATTTGTTTTACCTATAGATAGTTAATTCTATTTGTAAATACTATCCACGATTACATTCGTGAGAAACATTACAGGATGGCTGGGAAAGCGAAATAAAAATGTGAAAGTAGTGTGTATGTATATAAGTATAAAGAAACTCGAGGGAAAATTTGATCAAAGAATCTAAACAGGCTTATTGGTTAAATGTCAGCAATCCATTAAGAGGATGTAGGAGAGGTCATTTACAAACAAATGACCCCTTCTGACTCCTACGCAACTGTCAACAATTTTGGAGTCGACTTTTAATATTTATAAATTGTTTTTTTTTTTATATATAAAATGTCTAATTACCCGAAAATGGTTGATATTTGCATAGGGACCCCTATGCAAATGTCAACCATTTTCGGGTAATTTGCACCTCCTTAACGGATTGCCTGTATACAGCTACTACAAGGTCAAATTGAATTAGCAAGCGAAACTCGGCAATGTGACGGGTATCGATCGATATCTAAATATGATAAAACAAAAAAGAAATTAATTAGACGAGTTTTTTTTTTTGGGGTCACGGAACATAGGTAGTGTCAGGGTCACTGGAAATATCAGTTTAGAACATCAGTATATTTTTTGTGTAAACTTCACAGACGTTATAAGTATCAATATCTAAACACGATAAAACAAAAAAAAAACAGAATTTCTCAACTCATTCTCTTCAAGTAACAACACTACGAGTGGTTGTTGACCCCAAAGAAAAAAAACATTTTTTTTAAATTTTGTTTTTAAACTTCTTTAGACGCGTTGAGTGATTTTTTTGGTAGGTATCTTATGGATCCGCATAGTGCTGCCTGCTGGGCTATAGAATATGTGGAATCCTTTCTTTTTGCATAATGTTTTTTTCCTATACTTCGGCTAACTGTTTTTGTATATTTTTTTTGGTATACCAATACTTTGCCGTAATTGTTTTAGGCATAAAGTTTATGTTGACTTAATTATCTTGTAGGGTAATTTGTTTTGGTATAATATTAATTCGCATAATGTTACTAGGCGTAATAAATATTAGCATAATAGTGTTAAGGCATATACCTAAATTAAAGGAATAATGGAAACATATACCTAGTTATTTTTACGTCTTTATTTCGATTTTTCATGCAAATGTTTAATACATAATATTATATACTCGTAACTGTCATGCATTAGAAATTATGGCTACATACTTGAACGTCGAAAATTAAAATACCTACGGCTGAAATGTCAATGTTCAAAACATCGAAACACCGAAAATTAAAATAACGTGTGTTTATATTGTGGAATGGTTAGATAACCTACGTCCAATATATTTAAAATCAAATTATCTACAAAAGTGACATCGAAAGATTTAAATATCGACGTACAGAGTATCGAATGTTAGAAAGTTGCGGAGGTTACTAAAATGTTATTTCTACTGTTATTACGAGAACTTAGGATGCAAGAGCGAGCGAAGCGAGCTCGGAACTTGGGGCACCCCGACTCGGACAGTTTAGGTTCAAAGGGGATGGCGAGATCTAGTGAGCGAGCGAAGTGAGGGAACAAAGACCCCGCTATCCCTTTCGTGGTTATTTATTTTTTAACCATTCAGAAATAGGAGCTCCGCTGGGCGGAGCTCCGTCGACTAAGCCGTCGCTATTATTGATTGGATACCAAAAAAAAATATTGTTCCACCTACAGTGCAAAAGTGCCTACAAATTTCATTAGAGCATTATTGTGTATTGGTGTCTAACATTTTAGGAGTTAATTATTAGGTATGCGTATTTGTTATGCCTATAAAATTATGTTTTATTATCAGTATGCGTAAATCAATTTATGCTTTTGAATTTTATTCTAGAACATTATTATGGTTTGTGAAATTATGAGTATACTTTTATGCGTTAATAATGTTTTGTGTAAATATATTTAATAAGGATAAACAATTGTATGCTATGTTATATTTTGTCATAATTTTATACAAATGGATGGGAAACCATAGAATATAGATGGCGCTAATACGAGTTTTAAATTTTCACTTCTGTCGGCAGTCCACGTGACTGCAATTTTTTTTTTTCTGTTTTTGTATTGATACCCATCACGACTACGTAGTTTCGCTAGCTAATTTTTGACCCTGTATTATTAGCATTGTACCTGATTGTGATTGGATTCCACGTGTCCGGCCTCAGCTTTATTAGCTGTTATGTAGCCTGGCATATCGCAATTGAATTTAAGATCACAGCATTTTATTGCCAGCTACATTACCGCGCGATGCTAGGTAGGTATGTACCAGTGCCTCACCTACATACTAACGGCTCATATTCGATTACCTAATTGAACTTGTAATATCCATAATTCCTAAAACCTACTCCATTTCAAATCAGATTAGACATTAAACCTTGAATAAACCTTTTTTTACAGTCCGTTCAACTGATTTTGACTTCTATTGCGTTGGTGGCATGACAAATGGCAGCTGCAGAAAACAGTTGGTATGTTAACCAATTTTTTTTAGCTTTTAATGCCATCCCTAGCCTACGGTACAGAAGTCAAAATCGGCTGAACGGACTGTAAAAAAGGTTTATTTAAATGTCTAATCTTATTTCAAATGGATGGATTATAGGTTCATACAAAAGCATTCTATTTTTTTAAATCAGTATATATACTATTTACAAAAGCCATGTTTTTCAGTAGGTAGGTGTTACTTCTGTGGTACCAAAACAAAACCAGTGCAAGCTTAGCCCACGTTCGCACGGAAGTAAAAATATCGCCGCGCGATTTTTCGCACACTGGTTTTTCGACGCACTGGGATGCACTCTGTTGAATTCTCAACGCTCAGCTTACCACCGAGATTTGAAAATGCAGTGCGCGATAAAATCCCGCCGCGATATTTTTACGTACGTGCGTACGTAGGCTTATTCTACGCGCGTGAGACATGCGGCTGACTGAACATACATAACGCCTTTGTCATGGGGGTAGGCAGGAACTACAGTTCTGATAATTATGTCAAGATTCTCTGCATCATAGAAATTGAAACTTGAGATGGAGTTGGTTTGTGTACCTACAGATCTACTTACCTACGTCTTAGTTATTCACACGTTTAATAAAATTGCGTGACGAACGAGTTTTGTTTAGAATAGTTCAGATAACTGCTAACTCGATGAATAATTTCGTACAAGGCCATAATCTCCAAGGTAGAAATGATTTGATAATATGGTTAAATTATGTTAAACACACTAGGTACTTATACTAATACAATACTTGAGAATTTACTTCGTCTCTAGTTGGTATTCAGATTGAATATTATTAACTTTCAGGTTAAAAACGTTGTAGGTATCTAATCTAATATGAATATTGGTTAGGTTAGGCAAGTAGTTTAGGACATATTTTCCTCTCTACGCCTAAGCCTGTACCTACCTAAGTACCTACTACTGTTGATGACGTATTATTCACACAGTCTTATGTACGTATACCTACATACCTACCTACCTTTTGTCACGTCCAATATGTAACATTCACTATTATTTTTCAGAAGTAGAAATTTGTTGAATTTACAGCACATTATGTAGGAGTGCGCTTCTCAAAATAACATATACCACATTGTTTCATTGCATTTATTTCTTTTAGAATAACTTGCGCAGATAGGTGGGAACCTACATTAATTAATTCAGTTATTATATAACACAGATCAACATACTGTTATGTATTTGGGTTTTGCTATAGACACGTAAAATACTGCAAGATGTAATAATTAAGCTATATGCACTACAAGCATCGACGGAACTATTGTCAAAACATCCGGTATTTAGGCAGAGCCACACAATATCATACACGAGCGATCACAAATAACCATGATCATAATCTAATTAGATAATTGTAATAATAACATTCATGTAAATGCTTCCAAATGTATAAATAAACATTGTCTACTTAAAAATAACATATACAGTAGATAAACTATAACGGCACATAACAGATTTACCCATAGTTTTCCCAAATATTCTCATAAATAAATAACTTACAATATAGAGGAGGAATATTATACAAGTCCAATATTGATTTTCGTTTCAGAATTTCATAAATGTACACAGTTTAACTGATTGAGGACTAAACTTATTAAAACATTTACATGGATAAGTAGTGAATATTTAATAAACTGCATGTCAGTGGAGTCAATTAGTTCATAGCATTTACTCCAGTGTTCACTTTCATTATTTTCCTTCGATGTTTACACGTAGGAACAGAACAACGGTCATGCTGACATGATATAGCAGAAAACAGATTCTTCTGTTTGTCATTTTTGTGCTCAGATTGCAATTGCCGAGATGTATTCCCAAGAAATATAAATATTTCGAAACAAAATAAAAAACAATTTGATTCAACAATAATTGAAATACAGGTAAATAAATACACACTGTACAAGATAAAATAACTTGACTAGGCATATAAAAATTTTCTTAAAACTTCGTAAGAAGCATTTATGATACCCCAACTTAGAAATGCACGTGAGATGTTCAGTAACCCGCCATGGTACAAGTTGGTGAACTTTGAGCCTCGCTTGCGTAAAATATATTTAAATTCATATACAATTGACCTGTGAGGACCACCAAGTTCACACTGCATTGCAATTTTAATAACGCCCAAAGGATAAAATAGTGTGCTGAGAAATGCACCAATTGAAGCTCCAGCCAAGAAGTTTTGTAGGTATTGATAGAGTGCCTTCTCCTGCACCGGTAGTTTTACCCGTACTTCATCACGAATTATGAAAAACATTGCATTTGATGGACCGTTCCTAATTAATATTGGTATTAATCCTCTGTAGAATTCTTTGATACCATAGTGCTTGGCAATATGAATGGCTGCATCAGCAGTGTTTTTCAATTTGTTGTGGTACTTTGGATGTATGAGTAACGTTTGTAACCTCTCAAAAGGCATGAGTGTAGCTTCAGCAGTCCCCGCAAGCATTCCCGCACATGTTTTTGCTAAGTAGGGGTTGACTTCTCTTTCTAACATTGGATGTAGGCATTCATCATACACTCCAAACATTAGGGACATAGACAGTGATCTCTGCATCAGTGGAGGCAGCATGCCACGGTAGAGGAAAACCAGGCCTTCCTTCCGCAATTGATCTAAGGCTAATGTTGCTTCAACTCCATGCATCATCTGAAACATGTACATCACAAACACCAGTGTAGCCATGTTTGTGCCTTTGATTTATACATAAAAGGAAATGCTTCCTCACCGATGGAATATTTTATATTTATTTCTGATTGAAACACTTTAAAATTATAATGTAAGAAGTTCAGTGTTCTTTAATTGCTAAAATTTTAAGCATGCATACGTAAATTTTGATAAGATAACCTTATCACTCTAATGATAAGACAGGCCCCCAGAGGTTTAGTTGAATACCTGTCATGTGCCTTATACTATATGTTTAAAAGATAGGTAGGCAAGCATTTTGAGAAAATATTTAAACATTCATAATATTAAAACCTGGAGCAAACAAAACCAGTAGTATTGTGGCATTCATCATGACAAAAGTTTTTCAATGGATTGTGCCAATTTAACACAAAAAAAAAATCCTGTTGTGATTGTTTAGTTTTTGTCTGTATGGATTGATATATAGGTCTGAACAATAGGCTAGGTAAATCAGCTTTAAAGTTACCTGTCTAAATATGAGTTTATTTAGTGGATAGCTAATGAGTATGTTGCAGAATGCAGATCCACCGCCGCACACAAACTCCTTCCAGTGCTGCGAAAGGCGCGGGTGCACGGCGGGCACGGCGATGGGACCATCCCCAAGACACGCGCGCTCCAGATGCCTTTCAGACATTTCCTGCTCTTTGACTTCACATGACATTATTTTTTGTCTTCCATGATCTGAAAATAACAATGCTGTTATTTCACTGTCATTTTTATCCATCAAATACGTTTATCAAGAAAGCCATTATCAACACTAATAAATGGATTCGGTGATAAAGATTGAGAGTACGAATAGTGCATCATAAACAACTTGAGTGCACCTACCTCTAAGTATACGGGTTATAGAAACTAATTTAGGCAATTTAGTTACATAATAATTGAATACCTTACCTTTCACAAACTACAATAATTAATAAATAAATTATATAAATTGTTACGTGTGGGATGAAGAGCTAATGGCTTCATTATTATTTCTTAATATACGGCATCTATACTTGTTGTTTATCCAAACACTATTATGTTAGTGTTAATATAAGTGAAAGTATTGTTATTGCATCATTTAAATTTAATATTTATAAATTAATGTTTTTTCACTGATTATAAGCGAACATTTTTTTTTTTTTTTTTTTTCCTTTTGGCAACTGAGCCGATGTCGACTATTCTGCCAGTGTCATGTAGAGACGGCAACACAGCAAGATTAGCCGTCGAACTTTGCACTTCGTGACTTAGTTTCGTGAGGTAGTTGTTAGTAGTTAGTGTTATTAGCTGAAAGGACGAGACAAGTTTTGTTAGTTGTTATTAAATAGTTTATTTTTTATTTTTTTGTTAATCATTACTCTACTACAAAACGACACAGACATTTACAAAGTTATAATTATTTTAAATTACACACCAGACTACATTTTTATATCATTTTCATTTAAAAATTTTGCTAGGACTTGGATCAGTTTAGGGGAAAAGTTAGTCAAGAGGGAATGGAAGTTAGTAGGAAGGGTGATTTTAATTCTGGGAAGCTTATGGTACAAATCAAAAGATTGAGAATTTGAAGGACATGAAAAAAAGATATGGTCCAGAGTACCCTCATCAAGTCCGCATTCGCACAAGGAACTGTCACGAACACGAATCTTATGAAGAAATACTGGACTGCAGCAGTGACCGAGTCTCAGCCTACACAAGGATGAAACAGTTTTTTTAGATAATTTTGTGCATTTAAAAAACCAAGGTTTCCGTTGGATGTCGGGTTGGATACTGGCGTAGTACGCCCCCTTCATCTTTGAACTTATCTGCCACCCTGCTGACCACGAGTTATGCATTTTAAGTTTGGTGTCAGTCCGTAAGTCGTAACTATGAACGACATAATGTTTTTGGTCAACAGGGTTGGATGTTGCAAATTTTGCCAGCGAGTCGGCGCACTCGTTGCCACCTATTCCCGAGTGACTGGGAACCCAAGCTATTTCAATGTTCAAACCGTTGTTAGAGCAAGTGAAGAGCAAATTTTTTATGTCTATAATTATTTTACTATGAATTTTTGATTTTAATTGATTTTGACTTAATGCCTGAATGCTACTGCGAGAATCTGAAAGAATGACCGAATTTTTAATGTTATGGGTTTTAATGTAATTAATTGCTTCTAAAATTCCAATACATTCCCCTGTAAAAACCGAAACTTCTGGAGGGCACTGAAAGAGAAGGGCAATTCTGGAATTCTGGAAGTATGTTGCAATTCCTGTGCATCCTGTTGGGGTTAATTTAGACGCATCTGTGAAGAATAAATTCCAACCCCTCCAGTACTTCTCAATGACTCGATCAAAGTCACCCTTTACGTCCTCGGAGCTCTTTGAAATACCAAGTTCCAAAACGACTTTCGGCCTAAAGTGGACCACCTCGTATGCGGAAGAAAATACTGGTAGAGTGGGATACTGACAAACAGGTGAAGAGAGGCTTTTAAGTTCCCTGTACCTATTCATCAGCGGGGGAAACGACTTATGTTTCCAATAAGGTGATACTTCTAAAGATAGGTGGATTTTTTCTAAAATGGGAAGTAAGGGATGGGAAGAAAGGGCGAAAACTTTTGATAGGAAGCGATCTGCTAAGTATTGTCTTCGAAGGTTAAGGGGAGGTTCTGCACATTCTACCTGGAGGGCATTAATAGGTGACGATTTCATTGCTCCTACAACAATCCTAAGGCATTTGGCTTGAATGGCGTCTAGTTTACGAAGCGCCTCTTTATTACAGGGCTCAAGTAAGAAGCAACAATAGTCCATCACACTTCTGACCAGAGCATTGTACACTAATTTTAGAGTGTATGGGTGGGCTCCCCACCAGACTCCAGATAAAGCCTTTAGGACTGAGACCGAGCGTTCACACTTTTTAATAACATTATTGATGTGATCGACACCCGACATTTTGGAATCCAGGGTAACTCCCAGAAACCTGGCCTTTTCCTTGATCGGAATAGTTTGACCATCTATGTTAATATGTACCAGGGGGATAAGACGTCTGCGAGTAAAAATAACTGCTGTACTCTTAGGAGCACTCAAAGACAACCCGTGATGGAGTAGCCATTGGTTTAATGAAGATAAAGAGACATTCAAAGATAGAGCGGCATCCTCTATGGAACTGCCAGAGACCAATAATGCAATATCGTCAGCATATTGAAGGATTTTACAATTATAATTTAAGCATGAAGGGAGATCTGAAGTGTAGATATTATATAGTATGGGACTAATTACGGATCCCTGAGGTAAGCCTCGCCAGGTCACCCTCTGTTCAGAGTTTTCCCCTGGAATCCTCAGCTGAAGAGTGCGGCTTGAAAGAATGGAGCAGATGATCTGAATAATCCTAGCCGGTATTCTCAGCTCATGCAGCTTTTGCCTGAGAACGGGGAGGAGGACAGAATCATAAGCAGCTGATATATCTAGAAAAACGGCTACCACAGACTCATCCCTACTAAGGGCCAGTCGGATCTCTGACGTGAGGATACCCACACTATCAGTTGTACCCAGACTTTTCCTAAAGCCGAATTGAGTCGTTGGGAGCAGTTTTCTATGTTCAACTAACCATTCTAGACGGTTTTTAATTAGATGTTCAAGAAGTTTAATAAGAATAGACGATAAAGCAATTGGTCGATAAGAACAATGATCACTAGGATCCTTGCCGGGTTTTAATAGAGGAATAACCACTTGAACCTTCCAGGCTGGAGGAATATACCCAGAGATGAAACAAAAATTGACCAAGTCCAGGTAATATTGGTGGCATTTTACACCTGCTTTTGCAATGAAAGAGTAAGGGAATCCATCCACGCCAGGTGCAGAATCCTTAACATAATTAAGAACCGTTTTAAGTTCGTCAAGGAAAAATGGTTTATCAAGAGGATCATTTGAAGTTACAGAGCCTGCAAAGTTTATTTCGTCTACACCAGGAACATAGACTGGGGCGACTTTAGTGAAAAACTGGTACCCCAAATCTTCAGATAAGATGTTCGTGGGAGACGGTTTTAAACTGTTTCTAAAACTTTTCACTCTCTGCCACACCACCGACGCTGGGGTGGATGGACTTAGGGAATTACAAAACGATACCCAGCCTGCTCTCTTCTTTTTTCTATTTAGTTTCCTGGACTTAGCCAATATTTTATTGAAGGCGAGAAGGTTATCCAGGTTCATTTCAAGGTTAAAAGTCTCTTCCGCCTCATTCCTGGCCCTGATCATGGTACTGCATTCCCTATCCCACCAAGGCGGGGAAGGGATTTTTCCTGTTGGTGATTTTTTAGGAGGGAAGCAATCATCAGCTGTTGCAGATATGGTGTTGGAAAAACACGTAAAACATTCTTGAGCATTCTCAGCATTGATGGATGGGAGGGAGGAGATACGTAGGTCTAAAATTTTCGAATAAAGATCCCAATCCACAGAGTTAAGTTGGTACTTTAGTAAGGGAGGGGAAGTTTTATCAGGGAGAGATTTAGAGGGAATTTCGACTGTGATGGGATAGTGATCACTCCCATAGGTCATATTCAAACGATTCCAAATAAAAAGGCTAGCCATGCTGGATGAGCAAAATGTCAGATCGACACAACTATTACATTGCCCTAGTCCGGACCTACGTGTAGCACTGCCATTATTAATAATACACAGGTCAAGATCATCCAACATATCCACTAAACCTACACCAACACTATCGCAAGAATCCGATCCCCACCGGTAGTGATGACAATTAAAATCTCCCATAACAAGTAATGGGCCGTTTACATTACTTAGTAAATTTTTAATTAAAACAAGATCTTCAAAATGTGGGTGTGCAATATAAAAAGAAAAAAGATTTATACCCTCAACCTTAACGGCAACAACATTTATGTTGTCGCCAACGGAGGGTAGAGGGATCTGGGAGAATGAAACTTTGTTATTGATGAACAAAGCACATCCTCCATATCCATCTGATCTATCATGGCGAACACCACTGAAACACGGGATCCTGAAATTGCTTTCAGAACGAAGCCATGTCTCAGCGATGCCGCAGACTGATGGTTTAAATTTATTAATTAAAAAGAGTAGGTCAGGTTTCCTGGGAGAAATACTCCTCACGTTCCATTGCAGGAATGTCAGGGGATGGAACATTATTTATGTATTGGACTATTGAAGACAGTTTATTGGCAACGTGGTCAGGTAAAGATTGTGCAGGGTTGGCTAATACCGTTATCAGCATATTGGCTATAATATTTAGTATGTGTTCGGGCTTATCAGGAGTACTTGCACCTTCTCTAGGGAAGGCACAACCGTTTTGGGAAGGAGAGAAGGAGTAATCCTGAGTAAGGGCTTGATGAGCCTGCCTATCATAGCTAGGTGAAAGAGGGGCATGGGATTTAGGTTTGAGAAAGACCGTTTTACGGTATGATTTTGGTGTTTGGGGAGCTGGACTGGATTGAGGCGAAGTGGTTGTTGGTTTGAATTTAGGTGAAATTCTCGACACTTCGGCATATGATCGTGAGACTGGAGGAAAAATTTGACTTGCTTCCGCATATGAGACAGATTTCTCGGCCATGAGAGCTTTTATGCCCTTCTGCCGACCCAATTCCGGACAAACCTTATCATTAGCGTAATGATTGCCAGAACAGGATACGCAAATGGCACAGTCAGTAGGAACTTGGCATCCATCACCTGGGTGGTCTTGACCACATTTGAAACAGCGGGGTTGCGAGCGACATACTGTACGTGTGTGACCGAAACGACAACAGTTAAAACATTGAATAGTCGGGTACATATATGTCTCAACCGAAAGAGCAGAATAAAAACAATAAACCCGCTTAGGCAAGATTTGCCCATCGAAAGTGAGAACTACAGTTTGAGTGGGTTTCCACTCAGTAACACCCAGAGAGGTCACCTTTCGGTTCATTCTCCTTGCCTTTATAACGGGGCCGCATCCAACAGGAACCTTGATATTCTCAATGACCTCATCTTCTGTCCATTCATTTGGTACGTCTCTAACTAGACCCAAACGAGTTATATTAAACTGAGGAATCGAAGCCACAAAATTATTTTGTACTAATGTTTTACTTAACAAGAAGCTATTTGCATCCTGGTGTGACTTGAACTCGACTGACACCCGGTTCCTTCCAAGGCGTTTTACACTACCTAGGAGAATGTTGCTGTAGTTATTTTTAGTTAAAAACATTCCAAATTTAACCGGGTGCAGTACAGTACCTGGGGTTTGGCCATCCTTCAAAGAAACGTGAACAATATAGGGTGGGTTATCCCTTAGCGTGTAAGATTGCCTTCCAAATTCTTTTTTGATTAACTTAGGAGGGTTTATTATAGTAGTCGGGGGAGAAGTAGCTAATCTTTTTCTACTTGTCGGTTCGGAGTCCATTGCATTTTCTAGCACATTGTCATTGGGGAGAGAAACCGTTAACACCGGAGTGTATTCAAAGGGATCAGGTGGATCAGGGGGTTTTTTGTTATCCATTATGGATATTGGATAAAATCTTTAAAAAAAATATAAAATTATAGTTAAAACAAACCTTAGGCTAAACTACAAACACAAAGAATAGTCTCGATTGAAGTTCACACTTGTAAAATTACCAAAAATCGAGAAAATTCGTAACACAAACAAAAGCACTTGTATCCTTCACCACTACCCACGAAGAAAAAAAACATATATAAGCGAACATCCCGACCGTATGCAACTTGACAAGTGACAAGTGACAGTGTTAAGAATGACTGATTACATGACAATTGACAAGTTAGTTAGATTGACATTTCCTCATTCTGCAAAGTTATACGAAACGCTGCTTGTGGTGACTCAAAACCTACTAGCACCTGTCGTAAAAGTAGTGCCATCATCATAGGTCTGCCTGCATTAAATATTTTGTTCCAAATGTCAACACCAGACTTTTTTATGTTGACCTGTATGTGTTACGTGGGCAAATCAACATTTTACTAAGACTCACAGGGGCATATCTACCACCGTATCAGCCGTATCAATGACACTTGGCCCCCAAACTATAGGTGTCCCCGAGGCCGATTTTTCAAACCTGAGTTTAAACTAACGGATGTAAAGTTATTCACCTAATGTTAGCCCACGAATATCAAAGTTTCTTACGTGTTTTGCAATTTGGAGGTCATTGTCAGGTTGTATCTTGCTAAGTACAGGAGGAGCTCGTGGCTACGTAACAACAGCCGCACTGGTCGATCCATCAGGTTAAGCTACGCTTGTCGGGGTTGGTCAGTGGATGGGTGACCATCTTTACATACCGAGAATCCTCCGAGCCTCGGAAAGCACGTTAAGCCGTTTGTCCCGGCTGTCATTGGTGGATCTTTGACAGTCGTTACGAGTCGTCAGAAGCCCGAAAGTCTGACACCAGTCTTACCAAGGGGTATCGTATTTCCCAGTTACTGGGTTGTGGAGGTCAGATAGGCAGTCGCTCCATGTGTATGCATACTGGTATTCAGCTGCATCCGGTTAGACTGGAAGCCGACCCCAACATAGTTGGGAAAAGGCTAAGCAGATTGATTTGTCAGGTTGTATCTTGATCAAAATATGCGACCATAACAAAACTGAATTTCACACCACTGCGGATCCTCCTTAAACCAACTTGTACCTGTTAGAGGTACATCCACATTTCGCCAGTTATATTTAAAGTCCCACGTAATAGGGAGTGAGCCTATTGCCAACAACCGCGCACAAATCCAGGGCTACTAAGAAATTCTACTACTATTTATGTATATTCTTCTACTAAGAAATTCCAGATAAAAAAACCCAATAACACTTTGCTCAACCCGGGAATCGAACCCAGGATCTCATGCTCAGCAGTAGCGCTTGCAACCAATAGCCCAACGAGGCAGTCGTAAAAGACTATTATTCAAATTAAACAAATCATTTAATTGCGCGGACTATTTTTATTACTGACGGTTGCTCCACTTAGTCTGTGGTTCATTTGCTCATTAATGAAGTTACATGCTCTGTGCATTAATGCTCATGAATAAAGTTACATGCTCTGTGCTCATGAATGAATTTCGTTTGCATTGCTACCATCTGTCAAATTTACTAAAATATAAACATGAGCTAAACTTTTCTTACTTCAGTTTTCATACTGTATTTACGAACTAAACAACATACGAAGAATCTGAAAATATAAAATGGCAGCAGTACTAAAAAAGAGAGCATTGGCTGAGTACAACAAATCTTTTCAAGTAAGCACCTAACCTTTGCTTGCGGCTGTAGTTATTAACTTACATATCTGAATAATTGAGATTATTTAATTAATTACTTGTTTTCAGGATGGTCCTCCTACGAAGAAGTTGCACCTCGTTAAAAAGCCCCTTATAGGAAGTTCGGCCGCTGCTTTCGTTGGCCTGTTAGAAAAATGCAAGTCTAGTGATGAGGCACTGCAACTATTACTGCGCATCTCAGATTGCCTTCAGTTCCAAGAGTCTGATGTTGAAGAAGCCATAAAGAAGCTGTCGGAACACTTCCAGTCTGAAGAAGAAGCCGTAGTGAGAGTGAAGATACTGTGGCTTTTCTGTGACATAGGTCTGGAGTGTCCTGGAGCCAATCTGAGTAATCTGATTGATGAGACAGCTCACTTGATTAAAAATGAAACTTCCCACAAGGTAAGAACTTCTTATTGTTTCTAAATTACATAAGTCAAAATACTTGCAATATTAAAGAAGCTTTTGCTCGTGGCTTCGCTTGCGTGAATTTCGGATATCATCCCTCGGGAACTACTACTACTGTGATAAATGTATCCTATGTCCTAACCAAAGTCATGGCTTATGGCTTTCATCCAAATCCGTTCCTAAGGAGTGAAAAGGTAACAGACAGCCAGATAACAAATTGTAATAACTGTTGACCCAGTGGACCGATTTTAATTAAATAAAGACTAATGTAACTATAGTATGTAATTCCTTATTTCATAAAGAATTTTCATATGCTTTTAACTGAACAAATGCTGGGTTTCCCATACCAACTTTCATCTCCCCTATATCACCCCCTATTGGATTGTTTTTATGGCAAAAAGTAGCCTATGTCCATCCCCAAGATTTCATCTATCTCATTGCAAAATTTTGTTGAAATCCATTCAGTGGTTTAGGTGTGAAAAGGTTACATACATAGAGACAGTTACTTTCGAATTTATAATATTATACTAGCTTTTGCCCGGTCATCCGTAGAAGATAGACATATATGCCATCTTGGACTTTTTTGTTGAACTTTTTAAGATAAACAATTCTGTAGAACATACATTTTATTTATCTCTCACGGTTTACGCGGCGCACGCCAGCAAAGCTCTCATTCGGCATGATTTTTCCGACATTTTCAACAATAATCGTCTTGTTTCAGCCAATTTACACAAAACTATAATGAATTATACAACAAAACCTTCCTCATGAATCACTACGTCCATTGGTGAAAACCGTTTGGAAATCCGTTCGGTAGTTTTTGAGTTTATTGCGTTCAGACAGACAGACAAACGCGGCGGGGGACTAATTTTAAAGACTACACGTTTCACATATGATTTTTTTTTTTTTTAAATTGTATGTCTATGAACAGGTTATAGCGCAAGGCATAGCCACTCTACTAAAACTTGGCAATAAGCTAACTGATGACAAGATCCTGATGATGCGACTAGTAGCTGTAGCCAAGGACAACCTAAAGGATACCAGCCACCAGGTGAAGTGCCGGTGCCTCCAGCTCATCAGTGAACTGTATCCCATTCACCCTGAGTCAGAGCGGACTACGGAGATGGCAACGGAAGCTGATGCCATCGTGAAACTGCTTGGGGACTATTCACATGCTGAAGTATGAAATACATAAATATACATATTATTTAAAATAACTATAAGAGAATGGTAGGGTAAACATTTATGTTGAAAATTGGTTTTTAGTGTATTTAATTTTATTTAAAATCCATTACTGAGTATCTGACTTCTGGATAGGCTGCTGAAGTGTTGAGTCTAGCCCTTACTTAATTATTCATTAAAAAAAATATTGTCCACCACAAAAACAAAAAGGAGAAACATACTTAAAGGCCCCAGTAGGCACACGTTGGGCAAGCCCATTGCTAGATCAACATATACTTTTTGTGGGATTTGTCGTTTGATTTGCGTGTATTAGCCCGTTGGGGGCTTTAAACTAGTGTATATCTAGCCCTTAGTTCTTAATATTGGCAGTTTTGATTATTATGAGGGACAAAATATGGCATTAA
Organism: Agrochola lota; assembly: GCA_947364205.1. Lineage (NCBI taxonomy): Eukaryota > Metazoa > Arthropoda > Insecta > Lepidoptera > Noctuidae > Agrochola > Agrochola lota. Next base: position 15,343,569 of record OX376221.1, on the reverse strand, counting down.
TTGAAGTTTTTTAAAGATTTCAGAAAACGCAAGTCTGAAATCCTAGAATCATAAAACAACTATTACATTTTGTTATTTAATTTGTAACCTTCCAGGATGCCAGAGTGCGATCCGGGGCATTTCAGTCTCTGCTTACAATGCATGAGAGAGGACAGACACTGAGCGCAGCCCTGTATGACCTGGTATGCATCGCTCTGTCCGATGACTATGAGATTGTGAGGGAGGTCGCCCTCAAGCTCGTGTGGGTGTTGGGCAACAAATATCCGGAGAAGTAAGTGTTTTCTTTTATTTCATCATCATATTCATTAAACAATAGTACAGTCACCAGCACTAATATGTATACACTTAGCAACTTTTAAAAGTGTTTTCTCCTACTGTGTTGATTGTAATTTTATGTTGTTATGATCATCGTATTTTGGAACCCACACTAATATGAAATAGATATCTCAAAGTTGTAGTTGTTATTTCATGAGAAAATCGCTTCTGAATTTTGTTAAGTTCATACATTTTTGCGCTCGTGACTGTATACATATTTCAATATGTGTCACATTTTTGAAGTGAAACTTCTTTATAGACGGGGGTATTAGGATTTTGCTTTCACGAAAAAGCGTTACGGCTGCGTGGAGGGGGTAGACGATATATCGCGTGGTGAGAGGCGGCAGCGGCGGAGGGAGAGAATAGATTGGAATCTCAAGTTTTTATATTGAACCGATTTGAAAAATTCTTTCACTGTTGGGAAGCTACACTATCCCCGGGTGACAAAGGCTATATTATATTTAAAAAAAAATTAGGGATCCTTACTAAAACTCCAATAATGTAACCCAAGGAGTAAAAAAAATACCTAAAATATCCTTTACATCGCGTGCGCTGCGAAAACTATTGATGATAGAATAAAATAATGTACTACGACTTTGCAGAACACATCATTATTTACAAAAAGTGTCGCGACAGCATATGACTGACTATTATAGTTATGCCACAATTAGTGTTCTTCTATAAAAAAAAAAAAATTGAAATGCCGCCGCTTTATTTGTATCTTGGTATTAATCCTTATCAAAATAAATTACTTCATATTCAAGACTGCTTCAATACCTTTATATAACTTTTTGAATTATTCAATTCGGACATTCCATTCGAAAGATATCACGAGTGTAAGTATTAGAAAAAAGTTGCGTGGTAGCCCCTGCTCGGCTAGGCAACACCTTATTTAATGTAGGCGTCACTGGGGTACGGGCCGTACGGGAGGGGAGTCAATTTCAAGAAATGAAGTGACGTAGGTAGCGAAGGTAGGGTAGGTAAGGTAGGTAGGGGAGGTAGTGCAGATAGGTAGGGTAGGAAAGGTAGATAGGTAGGTAGGTGCACTGTAGATAAGTACTTAGTGCTACCCATGCGAAGCCGGGGTGGGCGGCTAGTTGATTATAACGCAGATGAGCCGAATGAAGATTGATGACGAAAGATGTGCATTTGTTAATGTTCCTTTGTATGTGTATAAGTTTAGAGTAGACTATGGATGTTTTTTTTTGGTTCCGGATTGAATTCAGTTTTTTTTGTTTGATAAAATAAAATATGTTTAAATAAAAAATGCATTATTAGAATGTACCTAACCTAACCAAATCATAATTTGCAACAAACTGCGAAAAAAAAAATCTAAATGTGTGCCGGGACACATAGTAGAAGTTAGAAACTTCAAGTGGAAAAACGATCCGCTTAAACGAAGTTTTATGGGCAGATTGTTAATGTACTTGTCCAATTTGAAAAGCCCGTTAAACTTCAAGTTAAAATTTTGTTGCGATTCGTTTTTCCACTTGTCCGTTAAAGTTTCACTTCTACTATGTGTCCCGGCACACATTTCGATTTATTTTTAAATTTATTTTTTAGGATCTTTTTAAATACAAATGATTTTGGTAGACATGAGGGAATGAGCATACATACATAACAAAATGGATTGGTAGTCTCAGTAAATCCTTTAGCTCTTGTAAAAAGGAACCGCTTGTAGTACGAGTAACTAAGCTATGTTATTTTGCTGTGTAACAACTGTATTCCTACTCTTTTCTGACTTCTAATGTTTCATTACTTGAAGATCTATGTTACACAACAAGCCATTAATTTATCTTTGAAATGCCTACTTCAGCACCCATCATCACCTATATGCCTATCTACCCTTTCAGCACAATAACGCTCTGCGACGACGAGACCACAATGCGGCTGGTGGACGATGCGTTCGTGCGCATATGTTCGGCTGTGAACGACCTGTGCATGCAAGTCCGCGCGCTCGCTTGTACTCTGCTTGGCACTACGCGTGGTGTGTCTGATCGTTTCCTGCTGCAGACGTTGGATAAGCAGCTTATGAGTAATATGAAGGTAGGTCGTGTAAAACAAATTGCATTTTTATTTTACGTGCCTGTGCCTTCCCCACTTCGCTCCGCTCCGATAGCACTATGTTACACTATCGAAGAAGTTCGTATCTAACCACCGTAAAAACTATTCTGGCTTGCAGCGCGCGGCGGCTATAGCACAGGGCCGGTAACAGATGTGGTCATCGTGTTCATGGGATTTTGTTTTGAAACTGGTTAGATATGAACTTTTTTGAAAATAGTGCCAGTCAGCAGAATGGTACATCTGCTGACTGGTACTATTTTCAAAAAAGTTTTTTTGATTATATGTACTAGTTGAACATGTTTAATTGCAAAACTTAAGTATGGATGGAGGATCAATTCTCATCATTTAAGTGTTCAAAATTAAACTTTCGATCTATTCTCTATTTAAAAAAAATCGTTCTATAAAAGAAAGATAAGTTAACTTCTGGAATTTACAAACTGACAATTTTGTAAATTCCAGAAGTCAACCTTATGTTTCCGTAAGTTTTTCTACCTTTATTGATTTCAAGAATCGAGTCTTGGATTTTTGTTTGACCAACCTTTTTGGTTTTTAATTTAGTGAGACTTCAATTTTGTAATTTTACAAACATTTTAAGTACCTAAGCTGTAAGAAATTTCACCGAAAAAAAAACTTTGTAATTACAGAAAAAGCGCACAGCCCACGAGCGCGGCGCGGAGCTAGTCCGCAGCGGCGCGTGGGCGTCCGGCCGGCGCTGGGCAGACGACGCGCCTGGACAGCTGCTGCACAGTGCTACCGTGCAGCTACTGCCGGGCGGAGCCGCCGGGGCCTTCGTGCACGGCCTGGAGGACGAGCTCATGGGTATGTCATAGTCATAGGATATCACGTCCACAGGCACAGCTCAGCCTATAATTAAAACAAACCAGCCACAGCCTTGAAACTCGTGCCAAGACAACAAATGAGACTCCTGTGCAACACCCACTGCAAAAGACTAATGATCATTCATGGTATAATAATATACTTCGCCAGGTATAGCATTCCGAGACACAGTGGTCACGTGGGTGACACAAGTCTACGTCATCATAACTGTGTTACCAGAAGTTTGTAATAATAACTCCCCAACTACCTTTATTACCTGTGCGAATCCGATAAAACAATGAGGTTTTAATTAACAATTACGTTGGTTTATGTTTAAATTGAATTGTTTCGTTTGGTTAGACAAACGAAACCGCAACTAAAATGCTTTGTATATATTTTTTAACAGAATGGTGACTAAAAATCTTTCCTTAATTCGTGTTATCCTTAAAGCCGCAAAGTGACGTCCTATAGACCTATTAGTTTGCTGCCTGTACTCTCCAAAATTTTTGAGAAATTGTTGTTGCGCCGGCTTCTAGGTTCAATGTCAATGTTTCCCGATCATCAATTTGGCTTTAGACCAGAACATCACTACAGAACAAATTCATAGTGTGTCGCGTCATCAGAAATGCTCTAGAAACCAAGAAATACTGTTCCTCAGTCTTCCTTGACGTACAACAGGCCTTCGACAGAGTATGGCATAAGGGACTATTATGTGAAATAAAATCACACTTGCCACACTGCTACTACAACATCCTGGAATCATATCTATCTGATAGAATATTTCAGGTCAAGGAAGACGATAGCACCTCTAGTTTCCATAACATACTAGCCGGAGTTCCTCAGGGCTCTGTTCTTGGACCATTGTTGTACACTATCTTCACGGCAGACCTATCGCAAAACCCTGGAGTGACAATTGCTACCTACGCAGATGATACCGCAGTCCTGGCATATAGCAGTTGCCCCAACATAGCGTTGGAAAACCTACAGGAAAGTCTAGACGAAATTCACAACTGGCTTGCCAAATGGAGGATACAAGCCAACACATCTAAATCGGTCCAGGTCATCTTTACGCTTAGGCATCAGCAATGTCCACCAGTGAAACTTGGTCATAATCAACTCCCACAAAGTGACTGCGTCAAATACCTTGGTATGCATGTAGACCAGCGATTGACATGGAGGAAACATATAGAAACGAAACGAGCTCGACATTAGGTACAAAGGCATGTACTGGCTCCTGGGTAGAAATTCCAAGCTGTCCGTAGAAAATAAGATTTTGATCTATAAGGCCATACTAAAACCCATCTGGACTTACGGCATTCAACTGTGGGGCTCAGCGTGTAACTCCCAATATAGACACGATACAGAGAACTCCGAACATCATCTTAAAACAAATAACAAATGCAACATGGTTTATCAGGAACACTGAAATTCACGAACACCCGAACATGAAAACAGTCAAGGAAGAAATTAGTTCATGTTCGCAAAAATACAAGTCCATACTGGAGAGACACCCCAACCAATTGGCAGCTCAACTCACAATACCAGATTGTGTCAGCAGACTCAAAAGACGCAACATTCTACAATTGGATTAATTGTAGAGAGCTGCTTGACTAATAAGAGAGTTGCTCCTGATGAGAGATCAGATCATCCTACAACTCATCTGCTCATAGTTTTGCAAACTCATTGCAGGATAAGCAAAAAAACAAAAAAAAAAGAAGTGTTTTTTTGCAATAAAGTGGCAACTGGATAGTAACGTAAGCATGTGTCACTCCCGGAATGCCAGACCTTGTTTTATTAGATTATGTGACCATTCAAAAGATTCCAAGCGACAGAGGTAACGCTTGAACGACAAAAACCTGGCTTACTTGCATAGTAACCTACATAAGAACGCTGTCAATGTGAATTGTTACCATGGACGTGCGGTTGACTGTTTCAAGTTCAACACCTAACAAATACACGTAACTAGAGACCCGCCCCTGTCTCGCACGGTCTTTACGACTGCACAAAAAATGGCAACGATCGGCAAAAATGATGAACTTCTATTAAAAAAAAACATACCCTTTTTACCTTAAAAAAAAAAAAAAGTTAAAAAGGGTGTTTTTTTAGGAAGGATTTAATCCTTCCTTCGTGCTCACTTTCAGTATATAAGGAACTTTTGTGCTTTCATAATAGTATTTTGAAAAAACGTTCATGCTTCTAAATCAGTGGTCGGCAAACCGCCGCTCGCCTACTTCTTAGCAAGTTAATTTTAGGAACCGTTGTGGAATGAAAGAGGATGGGAGTTTTAAGGATATAAGAAAGGATTGGTTCGCTTAAGAAAGCTGGGTCGTTATAGTATTGATATTTGGCTATATTGACCAATGAGTTTGCCGGCTACTGTTCTAGACCCAGCAGTTTAGTTTAGACTGTGCATTGTGTGTCAGTGAATGAATTTAATTTTTTTATTAAGGAGAAGATATCTTTCTTCAATAGTTTTTGTGTCACTAAATATTTCAAAAGCAATATTTTCGTTTCTTACTCAGAGGTCCGCACAGCAGCCGTAGACGCAGTCTGCCAGCTCTCGATGGAGAACTCAGTGTTCGCGACCACGTCACTGGACTTCTTAGTGGACATGTTCAACGACGAGATCGAAGATGTGCGCCTGCGCGCCATCGACAGTCTCACGCGCATCGCGCATCATATCGTGCTGAGGGAAGATCAGCTCGAGACTATACTGGGAGCTTTGGAGGTATAGTTTGGTAGATTATGATATTGGTCCTGCGAAATTAAAGGAACTATTGTATAAACATCGCGGGGTAGGCAGAGTCGTATAGTACTATAAGTTATAAGGGGTGATCCTATTGTTGTGTGCCTTGAGTCAAATAAACTTATTTCCTAAGTTTCTTGCCATTAATCGGGTACAAATCCTAACTCCTGCGGCTATTGAAAAAATCAGGTGGGAAAGCCCATACCTTTGCCTGATCGGGATGGGACTAATTGAACCCGTGACCCCCACGTTCAGCAGTAGCCCTTGCGATCGTTAGACAAACAAGGCAACCCCAAAGATATACAAAAAAAAAACTTAGCCCACGTTCGCACAGACGTAAAAATATCGCGGCTCTCGGTGTTGAGCCGAGCATTGAGAATCCAACAGAGTGCATCCCAGCTCGTCGAAAAGACACACTGTTGGATTTTGAACTCTCGATGCTAAGCAGAGCATTGAAAATCCAGTGTGCGAATAAAAATCACCGCGGGAAAAAATCGCCCGTGCGAAGGGCTAATCCAGTAATATCGTTTTCAGGACTATTCAATGGACGTGAGAGAAGGGCTACATCGAATGCTCGGCTCGTGTACAGTCGCATCTAAGACCTGCCTGGAAATGTGCGTCGACAAGATATTGGAGAATCTCAAGAGGTACCCACAAGTAAGTGGATCTAAATCTAATTTATATTGTTTTTATCCCCTTGTTTTTTCATTGCATCAATTCTACCTTGATCTGCCTAGCCTTGTCCCAACCATGTTGGGGTCGGCTTCCAGTCTAACCCGATGCAGCTGAATACCAGTATTTTACATGGCGCGACTGCCTATATGACCTCTAACAACCCAGTTACTGGCTAACACGATACCCCTTTGGTGAGACTGGTTGTCAGACTTTTAGGTTTCTGACTACCTGTTACGACTGTCAAAGATCTATGAATGACAGCCGGGACGAACGGCTTAGACTGCTTCCCGAGGCACGGAGAGGGCACTATATGTAATGGATGGTCACCCATCCACGAACCAACCGCGGCAAGCGTAGATTAACTTTCGATCGACTCGTGCGGCTATTATATAGACCTTTAATTAATGTCAACTAGCGACAAAACGTAACTTGAGCCTTTAAGCCACTGCCGGGGTGGCGGGAAAGTCCGAAAGGGATACCGTGGCCTCTGGCAATGTACAGGCAACTGAAGGAACACGGGTGGGTTTTAGTCAGAAAGGGTCTGATACGCCCTCCCGCTCAGCCCGGAGTGGGAGAAGTTATTCGATAATTTCCCACCCATAAAAAAGAAAAAGCTTTTAAGCCAGGTAGATCCAGAACCCGAAGAAGAATAGGCGCCGACGAAGAAGATGAAATATGAAGCACCAATTTTTTTCTGTCGTGTTACTGCATTCGCAGTAGCATTACTACAAAGCATGAGCACTTAAACCCGCGTACTCTCGCGAAATTAAAGGGTAAAAAACCCTTTAATTTCGCGGGAGTACGCGTAATCGCGTTTTACGCGGGTTTACCCTTTAGGGTAAGGGGTTAAAAATCAGCTGTTTCATAGAAATGTGCAATACCTATGCGGTCAAAATGTATGGAACAGCTGATAACAAAAAAAAATAACCGACGAAAACTGTCAACGCAGGGGGTTCAGAATCATGTACTTGAATCCATGGTATCAGTTTTCGCGTCGATGTCTGCCTCCCTGCCTGCTTGTATATTTGAAGTGAAAACTTCTTCAGGCGCGTTGAGTGATTTTTGGTAGTGGGTAAACTTATGGATTCGCGTTAGCGACGCGCCGTAGTGCTTTACGAATATAGATGGCGCTAATATCAGTTTTAAGATTTCGCTTCTGTCGGCAAACCCCAGTTTTTAATAAAGAGAAAGTGTCATCTTTTTTTAAATAAACCCAAAATGATGTTCCATAGGACAAGCGCTCAACATTCCGTTGCGTGCAGCGCCTGGGCAGCTCCCACGCGTCTCTAGTTCTGCCGCTAACGACGCGCCTGCTCGCCGTGCATCCCTTCTTCGACATGCCCGAGCCTGATGTTGAAGATCCAGCTTGTATCCTTTAAAATAACCATCAACTTACGGATTAAGTAACTTGCTCGTTCATAACTTTGTTTAGACTGGTACAGATTAGTTATGTCGTAGCTTTTTTTGGTACCTATCAGTGTCTATGAAAACCAACTGATCATCATATATTATGTGTCCTAGAATTATAATTTGTAAATCGTTGTGTATTTTGTTGACTATGTCGAGAAACTAAGAAGAAAGTCTATATTTTTATCTATTAAAACATTTGACTTTCGTCAGGATTAAGTTCGATATAGAAATCACAGGAGACATCCTAGAAAATTGTGTTTATTCCTACTATATTAAAATATTGATTATGTAATGCAATAATTAATTTAGTTTTAGATGTAAAAAAAGTATTTGACAACTTTCCAAATGCCTTTTTTTACACCTAAAACGTTTACAACATTAAATTCAGTGTTATAATTGCAATTATTCTAGTTCACTAGTTAGCCATATTTCTTATTTCCATATAGTAATATCGCCAAATTAATCAAATCAGTGAAATATTCGACTGCTATTTGCGACGTTGCCCACTTTTTGTATAAACGCTCTTAAACGCATAATACCTTGACCACCTACATCAGACATGTGCGTACTGATCCTGGTACTGAACGCGGCGCAACACTGCACCACCATGTTACCTCTGTTTGAAGAACACACCATCAAACACTACACGTATCTACGAGACACCATGCCGCATCTAGTGCCCTATCTGCCCATAGGTAAGTGTTACTAAACCAGTAGATTAGGGAATGTGAGCACCATAGACGGATGTTTGGAAAAGGGGGAGCGATATGTCGGACTCCTCCTACTTACTAAAACAACATTAAGGAGACTCTTCCAAAAAAACAAATTACCGGTAAATCCAGTTGAATGTACTGATTCAACCACAAATGGAAAATGAAGACGAGCCTGTAACTCCTCCAGCTCATTGGAAGTGGTCGCCAAACTGTTTTTGCGATTATCTAATAAAGTTCAAAACATACTCCACATCTATTGAAATAAAGTTACATTTTGTATTAACGAAACAACGAGAACATTTGCAAGTACAAAAACGTCAGCCAGCATAATATATTATAACATTTAATCTGTGTCTCAGGCGACGCCCAACAATCGAGTGCTGAGAAGATCGAGTCAGCGATGGACGACAGCGCAGTGCGGCGGTTCTTCGACTCGGTGCTGCAACACATCGACAACGTGACCTTGTCCACTAACGTGAGACTCAACATGCTGCAGTCTGCCGAGGAGCAGCTTAACAAGTCAGTTTATCAGTATCTTCATATGATTAAAAATCTTAAATTCACTCACTGACAGACAACGCACGAAATTTTGCATAGAAGATCCTTATTTAACTAAAGTAACCACTAACTTAGTGCTCACTTTCGTAAAAAATCCGAAAGAATCCTTCTTAGTCAATACGGAAAGATTTTCGACAATACATACATAAACTCACGCCTTCTTGTCATGGGGGCAGGCAGAAACTACAGAACGCAGGTGGCGTTCTACGCTACGATCCTTACATACTCCTTTTACCTCATATACTATTGAAAATTAATCCCCTAAAAGGGTTAGATGGGGATGAAAGTTTGTATGGAACATCGTCATTTTTACCCGACTATGGCGAAGCAAAGGAGCAGAAGGTATTGCCTATGAGAAGTACCATCACACATTCACAGGGCTTTAATTCTTGTAACTTTGCAGCCTTCACTTGTCACGTAAGTTTCTCTCTAGATGTAGTATACAGGGACAAAATAAATTAACTGGCGAAACTTCACGACTGCGAAGTTTCGTCGATATGTTAAATAATGATAGAACAAAAACAATAACTTATGATAATTTAAGCGACCTTTGGATAAAAGGTACTATTGTTTACATCAAACACAGTCATCCATATTATATGTTATTTAATATACTTAAAAATTGTGTTAGTAATCAAAGATTAAACCATTATAACTAAAATAATAAAAAAATTGAAGTAGATACATAAAATCAAATTATAACGCACGAGCGTCACCCAGATTAGAACAGAAACCCTCGGGTCACCCAGATCCTACACAGATGTTCTGAACAGACCAGGAGACTTAATTATTTTCTGGAGGGAGGGGGATGGTTGGAATAACCACCAAACGGCCGTTATGGCCCACGTACAATGGGCCACCTTACGGACTGAGTGCGGAAACCAAACCCCTTAACATAGAGAATATAGAGAGAACATCAAATTGTAAAATAAGTTAAAAATCTTGATCATCATCATCATCTTTAACTTCATTAAAGTTAATATCAATTAAAGTCATAAAAGATAAAATTAAAATATTTTGTATCTGATATATAACCAGATAGTCGGATGACTGACTTAACAAAGGACCTATAAAGCAGGGAAAGGATCATTTCAGCTACAGTCTTCAAGATTTCGTTGCGGCTGCCACGCATTCTGTAGATCAGAGATACGAGGGATGCCTTTTAAGTTCTGTCGTTTACATATTTGCCGCCAATTTTGAATTTAGAATTGTTCAATGTTCAAACTTGTTGGAATTTTGAATATCAAAACAATTAAAAGAATTAAGATTAATGCAATTATTTAATCACAGCGTTGTTTTGAATCTGTCAGGTCACGTACGAAAATGAATCTTACTAAGGAAAATGTCCGTGCAATAATTTTCTATAACTTCCAAAGAGGCCTAACACGGCTTCAGTGTTTCGAAGAGCTAACATCTGTGTTGCATGATGAAGCCCCATGTCTGCGGACTGTCGAACGCTGGTATTTAGAATTCCAGCGTGGACATATCAGTCTTAGGGACAAATCTCGTGAAGGACGTCCAAAATCCGCCTTCACTGAAGATAACATCGTTGCTGTGAGACAACTAATCCTCGAAGATCGTCATGTGACATATCGGGAGGCAGAGGCGTTATTAGGCATCTCAGGGACAACCATTCAGAAGATCTTGCATGAGGCGCTTGGTGTGAGAAAGCTAGTTTCCCGTTGGATCCCGCATTTGCTTTCCGAGGATAATAAGGCGGCCCGAGTCAGATGGTGTAAGAAAACTCTTCAAAGGTTCAACCGAGGAGAGTCAAATCATGTTTACGACATCATCAGTGGTGACGAATCTTGGATCTATGCCTACGATCCTGATTCTTAACAACAATCTACAATTTGGGTCTTCCAAGACGAGCCAAAACCGACTAAAGTTGTTCGCTCTCGAAGCACTTCAAAGAAGATGGTGGCTACGTTCGTGGCGAAAACCGGTCATGTTGCGACAATTGCACTTGTAGCTCGTAGAACGGTTAATGCAGAATGGTATACCACAGTTTGTTTACCACAAGTCATCGCTGAATTTCGGAAATCTAACCCAAAGCAACGCATCATCCTACACCATGACAACACAAGCTCACACAGCGCTCGTCAAACGATTTAGTATTTGAAGCGGGAAAACTTAGAAATTCTTGACCATCCTCCATACAGTCCTGACCTAAGCCCTAACAATTTCTTTACATTTCCCAAAATCAAGAAAACTCTTCGTGGTCAAAGGGTTCAGTCCGGTGAAGAAGCAGTAGACGCTTTTAAATCAGCCATTTTGAACATCCCCACTTTGGAGTGGAATAAATGTTTTAATAACTGGTTCGAGCGAATGGAAAATTGTATTAAACTACGTGGCGAATACTTTGAATAACAATAAAAAGTACTATAAGGTTCTAGTTGTAATTTTTTTCGTGAAACGATAAAACTTAAAAGGCATGCCTTGTAGCGACCTCTGTGCGAAACAAAAAAACGACGTATAAACGAATTAATTCTTGAATTTCCTCAGACTAGCAGAGATGGAGCCGGCCGTATCAGGCGCGGCGCAGTTCACGTCGGTGTTCGCTCGCTGCGTGCTTGCACTGAACTCTGCGCTACACAGTACTAATGGACCGCCTTCACATGCGCTTGCACATTTAACTACTGATTGCCTCAGGTTGGTTACTGATCTTCTTCTTAATTCTTGTTTTTTTTTTTTTCAAGTTAATTTACTATCATGATGCACCTACTATGTTTTGTCTTTGCTTCACCCTAAGCTCTACGGTCTGGTAGAAAATGCGTAAGGCAGTAAGTCCGTCGCTGTGCGGTTATTTTTGCTAGTGCCACAGAATAGTACAGAAGGTCCACATTTTAGGTATGAAGCTAAGCTAAGTTCGCGGCGGGCTTGTCTTGTCGGGCTAATTCAGTGAGTGTAACGTAATCAGAAGAAATAAGAGTTACACGATAGAACGTGAGGCAAGTTCTAGGTGAATATAACTGTAGGTAATTAGCTTTGTGTGATCTGAATTGCACTTTACCGTATTTAAGTAATTTTGCGGAGTGAACCATCTGTATTAATCTGTGCAAGTGCATAAATGTTTAATAAATTAATAAATAACAGATAAAATCCGACTTGCTGAAAAACGTCGAATTGTATCTGAAAACGAAATATGAGCATTTTGCGTATAGTTTGACCGAAACTGCTGTACCACGCTTTAGGTATGTGCGCGTTTGGTGTCCGGCCGCACATTCGTCAACACTGCCCCCAACTCCCTGCACGTTCCTAAAGCGCGGTACAGTGGTCTCGGTCAAACTATATTAAGCTACGATAGTTATTATTCTTTGCTCCCGTCCTTGTATTCTTTGCGAATGTTGTAAAAACAATAAATTCCTTTTTTCCTGTATCATCAGGTTACAACACCAATTCAGCGGTGTATCCGAACAAGAAAGCGCCTGCGTGTGGCAACTAGCTCTCCGCGTGAGTGCAGCGCGCTTGTGTGCCGCGGCGTCGCCCGCGCCGCCCGCGCCCGCGCCCGCGCACGCGCACGCGCCGCCCGGCCCGGCCGCCGCGCTCTCAGCCGCTGCAGCGCTCACGCATCATGCTGAACTGCTGGATCGACTGCTGGCTTCTGCAGGTAAGATATGGTTACAAAAATCTACTTGTCTATGTACTTGATAACTCTATTGGTTTAAAAAGGTTCCGTAGGTACAGTCGAGCACACGTCGTACATCTTTGGTTAGGCCAGTTCAAGGTTCAACTGGCCTAACATCGACTTAACGGAGTTTCAATAGAATAAGGGGCCAGAGTAGAATTACGATCGCTGACTTGCGGCCTACTGTGCTAAAGTAGGAAAGACGAACTGTACTAGACTTTTCTTTCTGTGTGTTCGATCAGTTTTTTGCCGCAAATACATAAACTCCTAAAACTTTTCCTAGCCACTACAAGTGTACCCAAACATTATAATCTTCCCTCAACTTTAACCTATTTCATTCGTATCCAGGAGTGGAGCCCGACCCGTTCACGATAGCCGTGTTCCGCCAGCTGTCGATGAACGCGGACCACAAGCCGGCCGCGCTCGCTCGCGCCGTCATGCCGCTGTTACAGTCCGCGCCGCTGCCCGTCATACCTAAACCTAATATTAAGGTATGTTATTGTTACTTGCTAAGATAACGATATGAAATAAGTTATAAGATTTTCCTTCACCTCTCTTATTGAAAAATATATTTCAGCTGCAAGTTACCATACAAAAGGTAGATCTGTCGCAGTAATATAATTATGAATTTGACTGGGCGGAATAAAGTATCGCTGCTTGCATCGTTTTCCATAGCTAAATTATCAAAACTCATTGTATCTTTTACTTTTTGAAAGAAGATGGATGTAATATACCACGTTGAAACAGTTGCTGCTGCACAGTTAGTTATTACATGGGGGAATTTGAATCTCGTATTTCCTTGTGATGGCATCTTGCGTTTTAGTCGTTAGGAGTACGACTGAATGACAGTATCCTCGGTCTTGACACAGATCACTACAGAAAAAGCGACACTTGCTACGACACAATACAAATGCAAATCAGGTCGCACAGCAGTAATTACCTAGTTACATTCTACTAGAAGTTGCCTCTCTTTCTATCGCGTAACTCTTATATCTTATGACTACGTTACGCTTACTGAATTGGCCCGACAGGACGAGCCCGCCGCGTACTTGTAACTTCATACTTAAAATGCGGAATGCGTCTTCTGTACTTTTCTGTGGTTTTGGCCAGATGAAGGATATCAATGAACATTTCCTTTGGGAACTAGCTTTTAAATAAAACTTATGTTTCGTATGCACAGATCCGCATGTGCACTGCCAGCATTCTAGAGCCAGCCGCAGACAACGACACAGTAGTGCGGTTCAGTGCCGGCCTGGTCGCAGGCGTGGCGCTGGAGGCCGAAGTACTGCGCGTTCGGAACCCCGCACAGCTGCGAGTGCGTGTGGCGTATCCGGACACCAGAGTGCACGCGCTCGTGCCGCACAAGGATCATCTGAGGCCCCTCGACCATCAAAATACTAGTAAGTTAGAGTTCTGCTGCAAAGTAAAGAAAGAAAAATATTCCTTTTGTAAATAAAGAAAAATTTCCCATTGTGCTCACTGATGGTGCCAAGGGGAAATGAAAATAATTGTAATGATTCTTAAATTGCTTTGAAGACTATGAATTACACCCCCCTAGACGTTAGTTTGCTGGTCCTTGCTATTATTATCTGAGCATGCAAGTTTTTTTTTTCAGTTAGCATAGAACTACTCAATATTTCTAATGAAACAACATCAGACATATTGCGTAGCTACACTTATAAAACCAATCGAATCATTAGCGCATAAAAACCATGACTAATCTTGGGTATCAAATCGAATCATAATTAACGTTTTCACAGACGACGACGGCACCCAGAACGTGCGTCTCCTAACCAAGGTGTTGATATCGCACGGCGTGTGGACGGAGCCCTGCGGCGTGGACATCTCCGTGTGCCTCGCCGTGGAAGAGGGCGGCGGCCGCGAGCCTGCGCAGCTCATCGAGTTGTGTCGCCCCGTGCGAGTCACTGTCGCGCCCAAGCCTATCAAACGAGGCATATAGACCATAGACCATAGGAGGAAAATCAGGGGTTTGAAAAGTATTGGTTATGGATCTCGTCAGATTACTTACAAGAATATTAGGAATGTCCTATTGATGAGTTTCATAAAGAAATGCAGAAATGTGGAAAATAAAGTTTTTTTTTGCAAATAAACCCGCGGAAACGATAATTCAGTGAAGTACAGAGAAGAATCAAGTACATCTCATATAATTATTATATTTTGATAAGTGACTGTAAAAATGTGCAGGATCACGAATATTACTTTATGGTACGGACTATTCTAGAAATAAGAACAAATAAAGTATTGATATATATAATTATAGTATTTTTGTTTTATTTACAACTTTTACAACACAACACAGCTTATATTGTACCTCATATTTCACATGGCAAACTTATAAGTTTAACTTAATAAGAAGATCACAATACTTTCCTTAAAAATATAAGTATACAATTTTTATTGAAGGGTTAATAATTAAAATATTTATATATTATTTTAAATATTTCTTTTTTCTACAAAATAATTAGGGAGTTTGGCTAATACAGGAGAAACTAAGTTTACTCTATATAAAAAAAAAGTGTTCTATAAAAGCGTCCTTCATGGTGCTGATTTTTATAAAGATGTTTAATGTAAACAGATTACTGTATACTCTGTTTTTAGGAAAAGCTCTTGCATGCCACTATCATAGACAATAAAATTTTCATTATGTATCATGTGGATTCACGTTTTGGCATACAGTGGGTTAAGCAAGAATGGAAGCAACTATAGTAATTCAAAATGCGAAATGGAAAATAGCAGCTGGAAATTAGTTCTTAAGTCTATTCTATTCCTTGTCAATAGAGAGCAGCTCTGAGCGAGCTATACAATTGTGTATTAACTGCTTGATACCCGGCATCCATGTGCCTACAGCACTCACATGATCAATCATCAGTTCTCGGTGTATGTCATCAGCTTTCTTTGGAGTGTCATCCCGGAGTGCTAAAACAAATAAATTATAGATTTATCAGCATCATTATAATTCTAAAAATTTTGTGCTCTGCTAGCAAAGATCGAAAGGAAACTTCTTTATGGAAATACAGAAGTTTTATCAGCAATTCAGTATGTATACCAGTATATTTTTTTTTACAAGTCGAGTAAGGTACTGTGAAAAGGCTAAACTAATTTGTATTCTATTTAAATATTGATGAGGCATTGTTTACAGAGACTTGGTTAGCAATGTGGTTACATCAACTAATATTGAAAGGGAAGGTAATGGAACATTACATAATTGTTCGCTGCTTAATGCTCTAGATGTTTGGTGTGCATGAATTTAGGTCTTAGCTGTTTCAATAACAGTATGACTCAACTGGTCTGTGAATCTGAGTAATCTCACAAAAACACACTCATTATACTCAGATTTACAGACAGCAATATAGATTTACAAACAAAAATAAAAGGAAGATAAAGAATTCATAAGAATTTCTAAAGATTAGTTAGAAAGGTTTATCAAATGATAATAGATTATGAACTCACCACATGCCAGGTTCTTCATTTGCACAAATATTCTACTATCTAATTTCCCAGAAGACCACATTTCCTCCATCACCCCTATTCTTCTTCTAATATCGTTTGCTTTAGCACCAAGCTCACTGCTGTTGTCTAAGAGCTCTAGAAGTATTCCCTTCACTTCTTTTAGAGTATTCTCACTGTCCACATCTATTTCTTGTGGTTCTATGCTGGGAATCTGAGCAGGTGGTGCAGGAGGGAATGCTGCAGGCATTGGTGGTATGTTCACAGGGGGCATGGCAACAGGACTAGACGTGGCGCTTGATAAGGGAAACGCCACTCTTTTATTCAAAATATTTCGCGGCTTATTCGGTGTAGTCTGCGGATTATAAGAAAATTTTGGGGGGTCGTTCCAGCCGGGGTCGATTGGCGCTGGAAAATAAAAATTACAGTTTATAAGTAAGATGACCCTCTGACCAATTTTCGCTATGCAAACAGGAGGATATTTTTTATTATGAATATCGTATTGTTTTGGTTACGCACCTGTAACGCCTGTATTGGGAGTATAACCGCTGTTATTCATTTTTAGGTAGTAATGAAATCACAAATACAAGCAATGAACAATGAAACTTTAATTTTTATCAATTTTATCTTCACAATATGCTACAAAGATACCAATACTGCAAAATGTTACACACAGTCACTCAGGTTCAATTTTTTGTAAACTTTGCAAGATTTTGACAATTTAATTAATTCGTAAACTGACAGAAATGACAGCTGACATTGTGATTCAGAGACAAAGAACCTTTCAGGTTGATTTGTTTCTGCATGAGTAACGAGACGAATAGTTAAGCATATTTTTTTTTCTATTTCCATATTAGATCCGTCGATACATATAAAAACAAGTGGATACGCAATTTAATTTTCATACTCATTACACAAAAGTGTTGGGGAATAAAATGTCCGAGTTTTGCACGCTGCCGCTGGCCAGACAAGAGGCTAGTTAGTTTGGGTTAGTTCAGTAAGCCGCGATCATTCAGATTTGTATTCAAACACGAGGCGCCACTGAAAGGCTGGAGAACTGACTCGCTAAAGCTCCTGGCGTCCACAATTTACTGGCGAATGATGTCACTGAAATGTTGATTATGAAATGAAGGTAAGGTGTGTCTTCCTAGAGAGCGTTGTTGACACTGTAAACGAACGGCTACCGCTCTTCTAGAAAACCGTAGTTTTACTGGCCTCGTGCGTAGCGGTTTGAACATGCTTTGATCTGGCAACATTGGGGTTATTTGTCAATCTGACATTATCATTATCACTGATTCACTGTCAATTCAATCACTGTCTCACGTAAAGTCAAACTACGGTGTGGATGTGAGAACTATTTAGGAGAAATTATGGCTCTTTCAATAAATTCCTATGTATTCCACAGTGTTTTATCTATTCTATTGTTAACCCTTTTGTCAGTACAAAACTCACAAGGTATAGTTGATAACCAATAATTTTGTTACCTATTTCTAACATACAGCGGTCGGTTGTAAAAAATTACGTGGCCTTATGTTATGGGAGGATACAAGATTTAGATTAAAAACCAAGGTGTTATGAATTAAAACATGCATAATTAGCAGTTCTAACGTAGCTAAATTGTGTTTTTCAGGATCAAAAGCAGAATTTGTAACATGCGGCTCTATCTTGAAAATGGTAAACACGGACTTGAGATTACGACTTCACTCACACGACGTGAAGTATGGCTCGGGCTCCGGTCAGCAGTCAGTGACAGCAGTTGATGTGGCTGATGACTACAACAGCCACTGGTTGGTGCGGGCGCCCATGGCCGAGTCGTGCAAACGCGGGTAAGCTGCTGCCATGATACCTGTGCTGTGTTGGAGGGAAAATACAGCTGGTTTCGGCCTTAATTGACTGAAACTAATCCCTTTCATTCAACACTGAAATGCAACCTCATTTACAAAGGCACAAGTTCCTTCTCAGTGTTAGAGACTTGCTTCTTTATGACGCAATTGAACTAGAGTAAAATTTCATTAAAAGAATTGTCACAATGTCAATATTCCAGGGTTCCCATAAAATGCAACAGCAACATCCGTATGCAGCATGTATCAACTAAGAAGAATCTTCACTCCCACTACTTCTCATCCCCGCTGTCAGGCAATCAGGAGGTTTCGTGTTATGGTGATGAGGACGGTGAAGGAGACAGCGGTGATCACTGGACTGTGGTGTGCAATAATGATTTCTGGAGGAGAGACACTCCTGTCAAGTTTAGACACATTGATACTGGGGCGTAAGTATACCTTCTGACTTTAATGAGACCAAATCAAGTTTAATTGCTATTGCTGCATTTACTAGGCTTGTTAGAAGAAGTAGGGCAAATATCTTAAAAACTGTCCTATAGTGTGTACCCATGTTTCCACAGATAAATCATCATGAATCTTGTCCCTTGCCTTGTGTAACATCTTCACCAACAAAGCCTTCAAGATGTAAAATACAAGTAGCTTAATGTAATGTCATGCAGCTATCCATTTGAAAATTCCTCATCTGTTGCTGTACAAAACTATTTACGACATTAGCTCTATTTCACTTTGAACCTTTGTTGCAAAACTTGTTCAAGCACTCGGTGTGTGTGTTGAGAACATTTGCTGATTTATCAGCCTAAATTCTCATTGGAACCTTTCCAAGTTTTTTGCAAATCTCAAAATCTAGACAAAAAATAATCTAATTTTCATCTCCCCCTTGTGTAACACTCCCTGGAAATGTTGTTTGTCTACAATCTAGCCTCAAGACAGGTGAAAAATCAGTCACCTTTTATAAAAAAGGCAATTCTGAGGATATTACTAAAGTAGGTACTTTTACTTCTTTTACAGGTTCCTTGCAGGCTCTGGGCGTACATTCGGGCGACCAATCAGTGGTCAGGGCGAGATCGTCGGCGTTAACTCGCAGTACGGCGCATACACCGACTGGCAAGCTAAAGAGGGGCTCTTCATCCACCCCGGAGAACTATTGCCCCACCAACAACACGCAATACATTCTGAATTATAATTGTAACTTATTATTTATTGTATACTTAATAAATGTTTTGTAATTTTATTAGGTTGTATTTAGGGTTTGTTTGATCACTATTTGTGTACATAACTATAATAGGGACAAAATAAATGTAATTTGTCTACATAACTGTACTTTCACTAATTTCAGTTTAATTTCAATATAAGTTTGAATTTTGCTGTTCAAAACGCGAAGAATGATCTATTACTTTTATAATTTCGATAAACAAACCCTCAGTGATAAATAATGTAGCTGTGAGAGGCACAAGGACATTCTGCTAAGTCATTTGTTTGTGGTATATCTCTTGCTATTGTTTTCCTCATTTCTTAGTAGTCATGACAGCAACAAAGTTCCTAAGACTGAAGCCACACTGCTCCGTTGCGTTGCGTCTTCGAAGCGTGAATGCATCAAGACACTGAATGCGTCTAAATCTAGTGCTGCGATATCGCAACGCAACGGAGCAGTGTGGTAAGTCTAAAGTTAAAACATCAACACGTTCCAACTTTTGGCAAGACTGTATGACAAAACCCTGTAATTTATCACTCATTGCTGTCTTCATACAAATTAGCTATATGATTATTTGACATTATGATAACATCAATAAGGCTGGAATGAATTAAAATATTAAAGAAATACAGACAAGTTTCATTTTCCTAATAACTTTATTGTCAAATAGTTTGTAATTATATTATACAATGAGTGAGGTAACAGACCCCTGAGAACTCGTTTACAAATTACAAGTAGTGCCTCAACACCATCGAATTTGTAATAATACTGACGCCTCATATCTCCAGCTTGTAAGGTTTGGCGTAATTTGGAAATAAACGGTGTAGTGTCATCGTCTTCTCGATGGTGCATGTTACTATGTAAATCAACTAACGGTGCGGCCATACCTACTCGTTCAACATTCGTCCGCGATAGCGACCACGGTGGTGCTCAGTTGATTATTATGAAATTGGAGGTACTGTATTGGTTCACACCGGCGCGTCCTGTGGACGCATTTTAAACTGTTGGTTTGGCCGCACCGTACCATGTATTATCCGATGTTACTGAAGCACGGAAACAAGTTATAAAAATATAGCTATAAAACTAAATAAAAAAACTCCAAACGCAACCCGCTCGCACCGCAGCCCTCAGTCATGGTGCTCTCAATCTACCACATACGTCAAGAGGTTCTACTAAAATTTAACTTATCTAACGCAATCACGAACGCGACGAGGTGTCCATAAGAATGTCATGTTATGAATTAGATCCCTATGGAGCTAAGCTTTACCTACCAAGCGCGGTGCGGCGCAGCGCGGTTTGTATAGAGCGTTTCCTACAAAATGGGAGGTACGGTCATGAAAAATTAAAAGAAAAGAACACAAACGGCGACGCGTCGCACAGCAGCGCGCATGGTGTGGAGCTCCTAAGGTAACAGGACAGCCAGGAATAGTGAAGTTGAATACATGTTCACTATTTTTACATCTACTTAGATATTACATATAAAATCTAAGATGGCAGATACTGGACTCTATATTGTCCTAAGTTTGAGCAGCAGTGCTCTAGTAGTGAAAGTAAAATAAAAGTAGCATTAATGTTGACATCAGTGCGTAGTGAATGTTTTTCTCCCTATTCGATTGCGTTATCGCTTATCTTCAATTTGTACATAAAGAATCGAAATAGTGCCGACTTGCGACAATAAGGGGAATCACAATTATTTTGATCCCCAGCTTTATCGTTCGAGTAAGCTGGAGATGTAAACCATTTACTCAACCATTTAAAGTTTGAGAATAGGCCGAAACGAACTCACGTTTCGGCCCCAATACCTCTAATAATTCGGTTTACCGGATGAGACTTCAAATCCCAGTTATTCTGAGGAAAACTTCTATACAATTATTAGGTAGAAAAGCTCTCACTAGGCACTCGTACGACTAACATTGCTAAGCTTATGTTATGAAAGAATAAATAATAAGAGATAAATGGGTGGACATAAAAGTAATTCTTTAGAAAAAAAAAACCTACTCAAATTGATTTTAGAGACGAAATAAACTATACAAAATCATGTATGTTGCTAATAAACTAACAATTGAAACAATGGGCGTAGAATCACCTCTAGTGTAGTACTCAATAAGTAGAACATGAATCTCTCGCGAGACTAATTAAGTATTTAATTCATTTAATTTATTATTATACCAGTAGTAGTCGAGTGGAGACTAGCAGAGCTTGTTGGCTAGTACACTGTTGAGTTTCTCTAATGCGTACGTGAGGTTTGTGTAAAGCTTCTTATCACAGCCATGCTCTTCGATTGTGCTGAAGCGGAACGTTCGGAAGTTCTTCTCCACGTCTATGTATGTGACAGCTTGCATGAGCGGACACAGAATTATTTTTGTGTGGTCTTGGAAGTTTATCTGTTGGGGAAATGGATTATTAGAATATTGCAGACAAAGTATTGTTGTTGAAGAGACTATAAAACCATAAAAATAATTAGAATGGTGGTACAAAAATATGCGGTATAAATTTACCTGTAGTGTTCCATTGGTCAGGTACATGATGACTGCCAGTGTGGTTCTGAACCACTGGTGCAGATGCGGCAATCGAGACAGTCCGTCACTCTCTCTCACTGGTACCGATGCACCTGGAATTAATAAACAAACATTACTTCTATATTCAACATAGGTATGCATTCAAGACAACAGCAAGCTTCCAAATTCGTTCATAAAAAAAGTTACCAAGGATGTGAAGTTCATTTGACACTGCAGCTGACATGCAGCAAAGTTTTGTGAAATATTAGATGCCTAGCTTTTGTACGTGGCTTCGCCCGATTGGAGGACGGAAATTATCCCACGGGAACATACTATTGGGATAAAAAACCTTTGTCCTAATTCGGGTCATGGCCTTCCTATGTGCCATATTTAATTGAAATCCGACACGCTTTTGGCCGTGGCTTGGCTCGCGTGGATGTCGGAAAATATCCCACGGGAGGAATTATACCGTAATACATTGTTTTCATATAACTGTATTGGTTTATGAGGCGCACGCCAGTAGAGCTTCCAGTCGGCATGATTTTTTCCGACATCTTCTACAATAATAGTCATATTTCAACGAATTTACACAAAACCTTAATGAATTATATACCTAAACCATCCTCATGAATCTCTCCGTCCATTGGAGAAAACCGTATCAAAATTATTTCGGTAGTTTATGAGTTTATCGGGTTCAGACAGACAGACCCGGCGGGTGGACTTTGTTTTATAAATATAGTGATAATAATATTAGTATGGATAGTTTACCAGCTTTCATGAGGTGCTCAGTCATATATCTCCTGAAGTATGTGAGGAGTTTCATCTTCTTGTCGAGCTCTTGCGGGTATTCGCGCATCGTCATGTACTGCTCTTGGCCCTGCCGGTTGATGTAGTGCACGTTCCTGTACGAAAAAAAGGCCGTTAGTAATGCATTCAGATTTTGGATCTCGTAAATGCATCATGATCTTATGCACTGTTAGTTTTTACTGTAGGTATAATAAACAAGAGGTAGAAATTGGAAGATTTTTTTATTTGAAACCTCAAACCAGTATTCTTGAAGACTGTTGACAAGAAATAGAAAACAGTAGTCTTTTAGCCGAAGATGTCAATGTCAAGTACCGCGACTTGCCATCCATTCGTCATAATTCTAAATATTTCTCTGATTTCCAACTGTAAAAGTTGATGAAACTATAGCATGTATAAAGGTATACTCACAGTCCATTAGACAGCATGATAAGCTTGGTGGTATCATTAAACATGACGCCGACGCTCTCGTCGCACAGCTGGTAGCCGAAGCCGTATTTGTCGCTGTAGTCCACCCATTTGCCCACCCAAACTAGTGGCTGGGCAGCAGGGTCGCTCAACTCGTCTGTCAGGCATTCGGGACGGCATTTCAGCTGTGAAAAGAATGTTGAGTTTGATGAAGTTGCAGGCATTGTAGTTTAATGATTGATTATATATTGTAACTGCTGTTATGGTCGATCTTCAGATTTCATTTAAGTTTTTGCGTCAAACAGCAATATGATAAGCAAGATGATTGTTCTCAATTACAATAACGCGACTTTATTGTGTAAATAAATGAGCCCAAGGTTCAGTCATGGGATTTAGACTGGATTGTATAGGAGACCAACTATACACCACTGCCTGGTCCTTAGAGGAATACAGACATCTTGATAGGTTCAGTAAACAATGTCTGTTGTATCCAGCCAGGTTGCTCTCACATTCTTACCTTGCTAACAAGCAGCGAGTTGAGTTGATCGCGCAGTGCGATGAGGTTCTGTCGGTGCGAGGTCGGCTCGACGGCGCGTGGCTCGGCGGCGATCACATTGCACTTCACTGGTGAGTCCACTGCCATCGCCACGTGATCTAAACCTTGAAATGTTTTGTATGTGTTCTCTTCAATGGGAAATATAAAAGTTGATGAACTTTTGCCTCTACTAATGATAATGATGGTGATGGGAGAGGCCTATGTCCAGCAGTAACTGAAATAGGCTGTGATGGATTGATTAAAATATTATGGTTATAGGTCTTGTCGCTAATAGCGTTTACCAGATAACCTTTTTATGGACATGAAGTGTACAGGTTATTACTAACTCTATGAAGAACTTGACTATGATACATTCATCAATTATTGTTTCCTTACCATTACTATTAACCTCGTTGAGAGGTCTGCGGTGCAGCGCGATGCCCTCGAGCTGGTCGGTCCTGGGCGCGGTGGTGAGGCACGAGAGCGGCAGCGCGGCAGGCATGATCCCGGCCGTGAAGAACTCGTGCTGCAGGAGTTTGTCGACGGACGGGCGCCGAGCGGGGTTCGACTGCAGTTGCAGCACTATCATTGAAGCTGCCGGCTTGCGCAGCGATGACGGGATCCTGTGTGACGAGTTAGTTTTTATTGATGCTTTGTGTGTAATTTTGACAGTGCAGGTGAATTTTTGAGAGTACAATTGAAATGCTGTGTATTAGTGATTTGATTAACCATTTAAGAATGGGCATAAAAAGATTTCAAATTGAAAAATGATACAACATTTAAAATTAGACATCATATTCACAAAAGCTTAGTAACACAACAGTGATGAAATGAAGATACTCAGTTTTAGATGCACAACATCAATAAAGCAACAATAATAATTGCCTTTCTCGCCAATTAGCAACAATATGAGTTTATGGTTGTTACACATTACAAACGAGGCGCGTCACCATCACCATAAGATCTGTAACCACCTGTAGCGCTGGTTGACGGTATTATCGTTGACTAACGCGCGCGCGTACCGACTACCCAACGAATGCCAGGGCCCCGTGCAACATACGCTCATCGCTAGGTGCACTCCCTCACTATTTGACAATACAAAGTATTCCTTTATTATTTTACAAGCTTATTGTATGCCGGGTTTCGCGATAGTTAAATGAGCTGATAAACTAATTTGTTTCCAAGTTTTTAGTATCGATATTTCTTAGTAAGAATTTGGGCTCTGAACTTCCACCTCAACAGGAAACTTTTTAACAAAATTATTGCACTAGTTCCATATTTTAAAATGAATCAAACAAAAATATAAAATGTCAAATGACACGAAATTTTTGACATTATGCCTTAAGAGTTAAAAGGGGTCATTTGGTTGTAAATGATCTCTCCTACATCCCCTTAATGAATTGCCGACATGTAACCAATAACTCTGTACTTATATTTAAAAAATACATCATTTCAACATTTCAGAAATTAACAATGTTTTCCTAAACAGACATCCTTTACATCCTTTGCTGATCATTGACCTCCTTGTAGAAAGCTATAATAAAAAGTTTTAGTAGAAGATTGAAATTCATTTAGTCTTAGTTTAAACTAGATGTGGGTACCTATATTCGCATTGCTTGATTCTCTTGTAGGTGTCCTTGAGCGTGGACGTCTCAAACGGCGGCTTGCCGACGAGCAGCGTGTACATGATGCAGCCCAGGCTCCAGATGTCCACTTCGAAGGAATGCCCCTTCTTCGTCAGTATCTCCGGCGCTATGTAGTTTGGTGTGCCGCATAGTGTCTGTTTTCTCTCTCCTGGAATGTAAATAAGTTTTAGAGCGTTCATCCAAACAGTTGGCAACGTCGTCGCAAATAGCTGCGAAATATTTACCTGTTTTGATTAATTTGGAAATAAGAAATATGGGTAACTTGTGAACTAGAATATTACTAATGAATTGCAATTATTACACTGAATTTGATGTTGTAACCGTTTTAGGTGTAAAAAGGCATGTCCAAATTCTTTTTTTTACATCTAAACGAAATATTGGGTGTTACGATATTAATTTTTGCAATTCATAATCAATTTTATGAGTTCACTAGTTAGCCATATTTCTTATTTCCACACAGTAATATTGCCAAATTAATCAAAACTGCGAAATATTTGACAGTTATTTGTGACGTTGACCACTTTCTGTATAAACGCTCTTATTAAGATAGTATTTTTCTCAGTAAACTGTAATGAATTCACATATAGTTTTCAAATAAATAGTTTGATTGCACAATCCAAGCCTTATAATCCTTCATGATAATTGTATAATTAGGTTTGAGTTTTGAGTCATATTTGTTTCCCAAAATGAGGTGGCTTAACAAATATATTAACAATTAAGTGTTGTTAATATATTTGCTATAATATATTTTCCTAAACACAACATCATAATTTATGTTCAGGTCAATGAACCATGAAGACAAAGTTGATTAGAATATCAACAGTAGTAGGTATGTAAATTATTCATTCGAGCTCCGAGATACAGACTTGTCTAGTTTGGAGCTCACTGGCAAATAATACATTGTAACCTTGCTGTAGGTAATATTTTAAACTAGTAATGTTGTCTCAACTTTATGTTAACCTGTAAACCTGCATACTGTATTTCCAGGAAAATATTTTTATTCCTATTTCTATAAGTCAATGAACACAACAAACCTTCATATTCAATTCTAGCAGCAAGTCCAAAGTCTCCTATCTTGACATGGAGGTCATCATCGAGGAACAAGTTGCCGAGCTTCAGGTCTCTGTGGATGATGCGCTTGCTGTGCAGGTACTGCACTCCCATGAGTATCTGGTGCATGTAGAACCGAGTCTCTGGCTCGGTGATAGCTTTTCTTCTTTTGTGCAACTCCATCATTGACTGCAAGGGAAATAATTATAATTATCTGATGTGATGAATAAATAAGTTGGTGTTGATTAGAAATGCCTAAGACAGATATGAGTAAAAGGTAATATAAAAAAGAACAGTCTAAGATTTGAAATAAATCTATGGAAAGATAAATCTGGGAATTAATCTATTCACTTCATCTCTCTAACCATATGGTGCAAATATAGAAAACATGATAGTTAGAGAGTTAAGTTATTAAACGCAGAGAACTTAACAGACAAAATATAAAATATTGACACATAAAGTTCAATGACTTACCCGTCTCTTACATAGCTCAAGTATGATGTAGATATTGAGTGAGTCTTCAAAGAAGCTGTGGAAGCCGACCACATGCTTGTGCTGCAGAGAGCGGTGGATGGAGATCTCCTGAGCCATCTTCTCCTTCTGGCTCGACTTCACCATCAGTTTCTTGGAAACTATCTTCCCCGCCCATATCTGGTTTGTCTGGATGTCTTGGATCTCGTAGCATTTTGCAAAGCCACCCTAGAAATGCATGAATTAGGAGTATGAGATAGTGTGTAGTTGGATATTGGCTGCTGCAGTGGATTTTATGAATGAATGCAACTAAAAATAGTATCATTGATGTGTATTTCTCATTTGATTAACTACATATTAAAGGTGATTGATGTAGATTTTATTCTTCCTAGATGGTATGATAGTGAATCAAAGATAATTGTAAATAGTACACATGGTTTGTAATTATTTTCTCCTTATTTATGTTTGATAGAAGTTTCAATTAAGGCAATTTCTTGGGCCTTGAGTTACAAGAACGGTTATGTTTACCTCTGAGACTCAACTGAGTTTGGGTTTAAAAAAAGAGGTGCAAAGTTTGCAGTTTTTCACTTACTAAAACCTACAGTAAACACACGAGGTAGCTTGTGATAAAGACCCAAAGCGTGTAATTATTACACATTCGTGTTGTTTAGCAAAGTTATTAGGGTGCACCTGTTGCCCAACTTGTGATGAATTTGAAATGTAACCGACATTAATACGGTATTTGTCTCAATCAGTAATTTAGAATATAATTACGATCACCGTCTATACGCACAGTTGACCGCAAGGCTAATGAGCAATCAATTAATTATATTTTAACTTAAAACGGTTACATAAATTAAGGTTTTTCTAACGTAACAGGTGCAAACACCGATGCAAGTTTATTCACTTTTGAGCGTTGAAATCACACAAATTGTTCATTTATACTGTTTTACTTCGAATGTACTCACAAAAAACAAATGCCAATGATAATAATGAAAGAAATAAAGGAAAACTTACCTTTCCAAAAAATCGTAACCTCTGATAGGTGCAAGTCGTTTGGGGATCATGTATAATTTCCGGAATTTCCTTTTTTTCGTCTTCTTTTATGGACGCCATTTTAAACTAGCTTAAAATATAAAATTACAAGTCAAATAAAGTTAAGATTAACAATAAACTATTGATGATTGTTGACAAATTCACAAAGGAGATTTCAAACGGCCATACGTTTGAACTTTGAAGCAACTTTGAAGGCTGTTTGAACGGTTTGTGATGTTCGTCCAATAACAGGATAGCATTTTCTACCGAAATTGCTACGTGTAATTTTCTGATTTCTACCAAAAATGTTTCTTTTTTTTATTTCGTGTTATTAAAATTTAGAGCTAACTTCCAATAAAAGAGAAATTTCTCGTTTATTTACGAGAAATTTCTCTTTTATTAGAAGTATATATTTACAATTTATCGCTTAAACCCTCAGCCATTTTATTTTTTAAAGTGAAAATGACTTTACTCAACAAATCATAAAGATATTGGAACGTTATATTTTATTTTTGGAATTTGGGCATACAATAAAGAAAGAAATAGTAATTAATTTTGTGAAATAGACCTATGTAATTCAAAATTGTTTTTTTTTTTTCATTCCTTGGAATGCATGGAAAAAAATAAGAAACTAAAAACTTCGCAAGCAATGGGAAATTCCAATAGGTAGGTAAGTACGTCCAGTGGTAGACTTGAGCCCGTCGAGTCCCCGAGGTGGCAAAAATAAATGAGCCCTAAGGTATGTAGAAAAGTAGGAGAATGTATGTAATGAAAGTAAGACCTGAATGACTGGGTGCCCGGGGCGTACCGCCCCTCACGTGCTGCCACCATTAGTCCAGTGGGTATATCGCAAGGCAATTTACAGTCACAAAACATTCAAGGTTGTGTTCTGATCATTTTAGAGCTGAAGAGTGTAAGGATGAAGGATTTTCAAGTCAGTGTATAAACTTATAGTACAAAACAATATAATTAAGTAGTAATTACTTTTAAAAGTATATTGTAAAGCAGTTCAATAACACTTAAATAAATGTGTTTAAAAACGAATGTGCTTGTTTTAAACTTTTTGGCACTATGTACCCACACATAAAAATACCTTTGTTTACGTTATGGTAGTTCTGTGCGTTTGCATTGGCGAAACATTCACAACAAAACATGTTGAAATCTTTAGTTTCTGTCAATGTTCCCTAGAACGTTTGACAGGAACTAGAGATTTCAACATATTTTGTTGTAAATGTTTCGCCAGTGCAAACGCACAGTTAGGTAGTGCTATTAGGCCAACCTGTATGCTTAATTCTAGGTACACATACAGCGATTTTAGTCGCCGGCGCACGGTGGAAAATGAAGCTTCATTCATAGACTTTGCCTCGCTCAAAAATCAAGTACCTAATTTTGAAAAAAAAATGGTGCCAGCTTATTTCTTTACGTAATAGGAATATTTTATGTAGTGACACTTTTTTTGATAAAGCTATTATTTAACAAGTTATCTGAGATTTAATATTTTTTTGTATGGAGCTCAACCGTTTTTTTATTTTATTCCTTATTCCTTATAACTTTTTAAATATAACTTTCCACATCATAGAATGTATCATATAAGCTATATTAGCACTAAAGCCTGAATCTCGGAAATCCTCGAAACACGTCACTTATTTTCGCACTTTTTTCGCGAGAAATAGATGCCTATACTAACAAAAATAACGTGTTTGTGGCATTTATTTCTCGGGAAAGATGTATCATTTGTTTTGCTACGCGCAATTTGGTCAGTTCAAAGTTGTAGGTACATTCACTTTAAACCCTTAGTAATAATTGAATTCAGTCAGCGAAAGAATAATAACAAACAAATTACATTGCATTTGTGAGTTGTTTAGAGTAAGTTGTATTGGTAAGGTGTAGGTAGATAGGTAGGTGGAGGAGTGGAGGTGGAGCTATTTGTCGTTAAAAATATCAATGTTTCGAGGGTTTCCGAGATTCAGGCTTTAGTGATAATATAGTTTATATGATGCATTCTATGATACGGAAAGTTATATTTGGAGAAAGCTTAAGAATAAGGAATAAAATAACAAAAACGATTCAGCTCCATATAAAATATATTAAATCTCAGATAACTTGTTAAATAATAGCTTTATCAAAAAAAGTTCCACTTTATAAAATATTGCTATTAAGTAAAGGAATAAGCGGGCATCGTTATTTTTTCAAACTTACTACTTAGGTACTTGATTTTTGAGAGACGCTAAGTCTATGGAGCTTCATTTTAAGCCTACCGTGCGGCGACTTGCTGGCGATTTGAAAATCCCACTTCCACACGCAGATACTAAAGATTAAATGTCGCTGCGTGTATAACTAACATTATTTAGTGAAATAAATGCCAAATTAGTAAGTATAGCCATTTACATCTTGCAACACTTTTGTCAACTGCTTCAATATCTCTCTCTCATTTTCTCTCATTGAAAATGAATGAGTTGGATAATTGACATTTTAAGGAGCGGCAAAGATAATGCATTTGAAAATTCCGTTATATTTTTCTGATGTTACAGGTTTTATATTCTTCTCGGGTGGAATGTATTGAATAATCTGTATTGTAGTATTGGTTTATCTAATGGTGGCAGTTCACATCGCTATTCGGTAGTCGCATTTTTTATTGCGTTTTATTCGGCTATATAGTGTAGAAGTCTGAATAACTCGAACACACCGTCCACACATCGCCATGAACAGCGAGTACCTATGCCGAACATTCAATAATATCGTGTGGACGGTAAACGAACTTATTCGGTATATTCGCAATCCTTTTATATGTGACCAAAAACCGACAACCGGCGGATAGGTACTTACGAGTGTACAGTACTCTGTGCGAGTGTATGAATAGAGTAACTTCACATTGTCGTATTAGGCAAATAAGACGAATACGCGAACACGGATACCGATTTGAAGTGCCACCATAAAGTTCAGACAAAATATCAGATTTTTATTGAAATCTGAATGGGTTCTGCGTTCTTGTTTTGTTTTTGTAAATCTATAACACGAAAAAAAAAGTTCGACCATGCCCTAGTATAAAATGGGGCATGCGCATGCCCTATGATTCTAACTATCATGACTGCCTTATATTTGGGGTCACTATCTGTATCCCAATACTTGTTAGGCTTACATCGTTCGCCGCGGCATCAGCAAACAGTTTGGCTGGATGACCACTGACTAGATACTATTTATTATGTACCTACCTATTATCTATACTTTAAAACATAAGTAATAACCATAGATAGTAATAACATTTTAAAGAGGTAAAATTTGTGAGTTTGTACCTACCTACGTATGCAGGGGGTAGGTAATCTTCGGAACTAGGTACTGACACAGATTAATACAGCTGGAACACTCCGCAGTTTAGGTATGAAGCTACAAGTACGCGGCGGGCCCGTCTTGCTGGGCCAATTCACTGAGTGTAACTTAGTCAGAAGATCTAAGAGTCACGCGACAGAAAGAGAGGCAACTTATAGGTGAACATAATTGTAGGTGATTAGCGCTGTGCGACCTGAATTGCACTTTATTGTGTCGTAGCAAGAGTCACTTTTCATTTAAATGATTTTGCGGAGTGTCCCATCTGTATTCATCTGTGGTAATGATCCGATTCCGAAAATTCTACAACTAATATGAAGCTACAGTAATTACAGTAGGTATTGCCAGGTGTCATACGATATGATATAAGTAATATTTTATGTAACAACAAAAAAAAAATTTTGTACTAGACAAAATTTTCATCCAAATCCAGTCATCAGTTTTTAATTTTCATACAAACTTCTACCCCATATTTTCACCCCTTTAGAGGGTGGTTTCCGGGATAAAAAGTCTTAAATATTATGTCCGTCTCCCGGTTCTAAGCTACCTCCCCACCAATTTCCAGCCAAATCGGTTCAGCCGTTCTTGAGTTATAAATAGTGTAACTAGCACGACTTTCTTTTATATATGTATATAGATAAATAATAATACCAGCCTGTTACTGTCCCACTGCAGGTCAAAGGCCTCGTCTCATACTGAGAAGGCACGAGCATTGATCACCACGCTTGCTCAAGACGGGTTGACGATTTCAGACTTATATTTAACTATACTGTCCAGGTTTCCTCACGATGTTTTTCTTTCACCGATGTCAGTAATTATTACCATTATACCCATATCTTACCCATATTATTATTACCATTGTTTACACATTAATTATTAATTTATTTGTATCTGCGAATGTGGTGCGATTAATTCGTATAATTAGTTTATCTGGCCATATCCGCTTCGGATGTGGGCTCACTTCCTGTTAATTAATAACTACGTTCTTATTATTATATCTAGGGACTAGATTTAAGTAAACCCGAAGTACCCATCTAATCCTATCATCATCATTTCAGCCGAAAAACGTCCACTGCTGGACATATGCCTCCCCCAAATGCCCCCCCATTTAATCGCCACGCTTGGCAGGCGGGTTGGCGATCGCATGCATCGAGAACGCTGCTGCCCATTCTCTAGTGAGTCCCTTAGTCGCCTTTTACGACACCCACGGGAAGAAAAGTGATGGTACTATTCTTTACGTCCGGCACCACACCTAATCTACCTACCCCTAATCCTATATCGGCTGGTAAACTTCCACTGGTTAACATGCTTTCTTTTAAAAAGGCTTTGGAAATTATTACTGAATACGTTTGGCAAACGGATTGTGATCGGAGCCATGGTCGTACCCAGTATTTTTTTAGGGGTGGGGCAGGAGTAATTATACTCTAATAAGTAGTAAGAATTTCTCTCGATAAAACTGTGACGCATGCACGCTCCATTCATCAATATCTACTGCATTGTTGTTGCTGCGGTAATTTTGAATTTTTCCAACTTTTTTATTAATTTTGTTACATATTAAAACCATTTTTTTTTGGCAGCATTGGGGCAGATCGGGGAGACCTTGCTCCACCGCGCACCGTGATAGGTACCTACGTGTTCAGATAATTTTAAACGTCATAATTACTCATCTTTACCTAACATATTACCTTCAGTGGCGTAGAGAATTTGAGGTTTTGGATAATATTTTTGAATTGCTTACACACGTCGGGGCCCATGTCTAGCTTGGGCGCCCCTTATATTTGATACCCGTAGCTAACCCCTCACATGTATACACTAGAAGGCGTTGCTAATTCCAGCTGAATTCAGCTGATAAAAATGGTCTTCTGCACCACCATCTAAAATTTAGATTCTAAATCATCGTCTGCCTAGCTAAATAAATTGGGGTCGGCTTCCAGTCTAACCGAATGCACCTGTACCAGTATTTTATATGGAGCGACTGCTTCTTGGACCTTGACTCTAACAAAAATTTGCACTTTAAAGCTTAAAATTTCGCTAACGGATCCCTGAATGCAAAAATGATTTTAACAAACTCACAAATATTGTTCAACGACACCCCACACCATGGGATACACCAAAAAAAAAAACATCCCCACTTTACGTGTACCCAAAAAAAAAAAAACAACTTGATTTGATTTTACCACTTTATCGGCGTGATTACCGTGATTTGTTATTTACCCATGCCAAATAACAGCTTTCTAGTACTAACCGTCTCTGAGCTAAGCCGCGGACAGACAGACAGACAGACAGGCGGATATGGCGATACTATAAGGGTTCCTTGTTTACTACGGAACCCCAAAAACTATGGGTACCTATCAAACCTAGTGATCGCGGAGGCCATGCAACGGTGTCGTCAAAGCGGGATGTCAGTTTTTGAGGAAACTTTTCACTCGCAGTGACTCTTGAACGGTGGGCAATACCTTTATCCTGTTAGAAATCGTGTTTAGGGATCGTAAATTCAAGTCACGATTTAAAATCCACTCTATGGCACTTGGAAAGGCCCTGAATCGGTCCCTACGAGGATGCAGTTCGCTTATTGTTTCTTTTGTTCATGAACTTCTGCCTAGGTTGAGTTATGTCAGAACCTGTAGCTTGAATAAAAGTCTCCGAGTCCATAGCCATAAACAAATTAAGTACCTATTGCTTGGCTTGTAAACATCTGATAGCGGACAAAACAAAAGTGCCGGAGTTCCGGCCGTACGCTCCTTGTGCATATTTAAATATTTTGGCAATGTCTAAAAAAATCTAATGCGCTCAGCAGACGATGGACGCGTTGAAGGCCAGGTACAATAGAAAGGTTCACAGATAGGCGCTGAGTGGACTATGGACAATTTTCCCGCGGGTTATTTGTCCACGACTATAGAACGTATGAAATTCGGGCAGTCTATTTTGTCCTACGTGCATAGATTTTCATACGTTCTATCGTCGTGGGCAAATTGTCCATAGTCTCCTCAGCGCCTAGCTGTGGACTTTTTTATTGCACATGGCCTTCGGCGTTCAATTAGTTTTCTTTTTGTAGTCAATTTAAAAAATCTTTTTGCTGCCGTGAGACGCCCTGCACGTGGTTAATCCCAAACGTACTTAAAATAATAAACACTAAAGTGGCTAAGTCTAGACTTGTAAGCGTATTCTGACTAATAACCACTATCTTTAATAAGAACTAGGGGCCGATTTCAGCCATTCACATTAGTGATTCATAAACCGTTTTATCTCGCGTGTGTTCTTCCTGTCAGAAGAACTATGGAACTTTTCGCAAATCGTTCGAAATTTAATAATTTTATGCGGCCGAGACCTTAAGGGAAACCCCCTTAAGGTCTCGGTTGACGTTGTTAATAATCAGACAATATTTGCTGAGTAATTATATCGAGCCAATTCCTCGATGTCTTGAAGGACGTTGATATTGAGGGCTTAAATACCTAGGTCTGTCTCATGCGAATCACTGTATAAAAGTGTTTGTTTGCCGTAGTCAATGTCAAAGGCAGGCAGCGCCGTACGCGTGCCCGAGTTTGTGCAATAATTAAAGAATTGGAATAAAACAAAAACTATTTTGCTCGAACAGTTACGCCAGTACTGGTGGGCTGTATATAGTACTGAAATAAATAAAAAAAATAGTTTTTCAAAAATGGAGCGTTCTTTTCGTTGCGTTTTGTTGATTTGTGTTTTGTTTTTGTTAAATATTGAAGAAAGTTTTCAACGAGCGTGGGTGACTACCGATGAACGTAAGTTATAAGCAATTAATTAGATAATTAATATTATTGACCACAATACCTAATTAGTCGTCCTCGTCATGAATGACTGATTATTGTTTTACCGTCGTCTATTGAACACTAAAACACGTTATGAATGTTAATCTACCGCAATTTGGAGGGAACGTCTGAATTATGCTTGTGTTTCGTTTCGTGTAGATAATTTTTAACTTCTTGTTCAATGTGCCAAGAAGAACATGCATATAACAATCGAATTAATTAAGTTTCAACTAATTAAAGGCAGTGTAGGATTAATCATAGAGTCATAAAGTCATGCCCGTGTAGTTTTGTGGATTGTTAGTGAATATAGTTTTTTTCATTGGTTTTTTTAAGTGAGTGAGTACACAGGATTTTTTTACGAAATGTCACGAAATTCGAACTTAGTGTTAATAAGCCGTAATTATGTGAAATTATGATAATTCAAGATGTGACTGCAATCATTTTGCTTTGTCCTGTGTTTTGTTTTCGACAGGGTAAGCAGTTTAGTTTGGAGGCTTTGAGGCCATCCAGTATTTATATTTTTTTGTTATGTTCCAAGGGATTTTCCGATAAAATACCGCGAGTGTTTTATGTTGTCGTCACGACTGGGATTGTTCTATTCGTTTGATCAACAGGAGTAGAAATTAATCAAAACTTTGTCTGAATTGTTATTTAAACCGATGCCGGATTCTAAACTGCATCCTAAATGCGTAACACACTATTAATCACAATCTGAGTGATTTTGAAGGATATTGCTAATCCATTGCTTCATATGTTCGAAAAATGTGTCTGCTCAGCAACGGAAATAACGCAATGAATGTTGTCGAACTGTCAAAATGAAACCCATTGCTACTGTGTGTTACGCAATTACCCCGCACGTTGTCACGGTTCAGCAACTGTGCATTGTGGTTGAGTAACCTTTTTAGGGTTGGTTAGTGTAAAAGTGGGTTCTAACGTATTATGAGGCTTACAACAGCTAAAGCTCGGTCACTGTCGGACTGCATAGAAAAGAAAGAGAAGCACGATGACACAACGCAGGTAATTTATTGCAAAATATGAAGTTATTATACCAAAAAATTAAAACACCACATAATACCGTAATGTAATATGTTGCTAGTAAGTAGAATAATCTGACAAAAAAATCTGAATGATTGCAAGTACCTACATTAATATGATTTTTAATCGATAAAAAAAAATTGAGGTATCTTCGTGATTTTTTTCTATATATATTAGTTGTATGAATTATATTTTCAACACACTATCTTACTAGCATTTATGAAGAATATCATATATTTAATATATCCTGAAGAATATCATTATATTCATCTGATTTTGTTTACTGCAGTGGATCATATACTTTTAGGCATTATAAAACTTGCGTTTAGGCACGTTTAGGTCCTGTAGTCTCCTTAAACAAAGAATCTAGGTACAAATAGATAAATCAGACAGTCTTAATTTTATCTGTAACTAAAAACATGATTCACAATACCGTTTTCAGTGCTAATAAAAACTATAAACAAAAAGTGTCTGGTAATACGCCGTGTCGTACTGACGTAGTGCCTATAGTCAGGGTATTGTAAGACACTAATTTTATTCATGGCATGTCACGGTCCCATGATGCAGTACGATGGATGTTGATTGTGTGAGAACACATAAATATTAATATCTACTTACAAACAGCCGATATAAAAGACTGAAGTTGTAAAGGTAAACATTTTCAACAAGGTTCACTTTTTGAATTTGCACAAAAAGACCGGCTTAAGACCATTTTCTCGTTTGCTGTAACCGGACTTCAAAATTGAATAAAATCTGTTTTCAAACCCGGTTTTTAAATAAACTGGCAAAACTATTTGCAATACTGCTTGGTGGTTCGATTTTGCGAGGGTCGCGGCGACGCAAACTGTCTGCTGTAGACAAACTTGTACCTACGAGCGCATCGCGTGCGTGGCTGGCGTGCAGCAAGATACTTCGCGGGAAACTGTCCTTATTCAATACGTCTTCACGGCATTACTTGGTCGAGGTCAGGAAAATGTCGAGCCGTCGTCTTGGAAACTGCGCTCGTTTCGATCCAAGGACGCACAGAAAGAAAACGACCACGCAACGCTGATGCAGGGTGGCCTTCCTCGTACGATGGCTACGCGTCGTAATGCTTTCACATACTGCCTCGGCTATTTGTTGGCCACACCTGACATACCGCTTGAATAAACAGTGTGGACAAATGACCCATTTTTAACAGACTTCAAAAAGGTGGTTATTCTACAAATCCCAATCCCATTGATAATCCCCATTAATGGGGATTTGTGAACTTTTTGACCAGAAATCTCCATTGACGGTTCATAGAGGGAGGAGGTTCTATGTTCGCCTGTTTGTATTTTTTTTAAATGTGTGTTTGTCGATATTTTCATAAATATTGTGTTTCGAAACATCATTGGGTTCAGATTTAAATAAAACCAACTTGTTCGTTGCGCATCATTTGAAAACTGCTAGACCGATTTAATTTTCTTTTTTATATGTTTGCATTTTCCTATTTATCTATATATTTATATCCCTGGGTATAGTTATACATATACCGTAATACAGCTATGAAAAGTTATGAAAGCGGTTCATAACTGTCGGAGTGCCCTAATTTTGTT
The DNA here is from genome assembly GCA_947364205.1 of Agrochola lota. Taxonomy (NCBI): domain Eukaryota; kingdom Metazoa; phylum Arthropoda; class Insecta; order Lepidoptera; family Noctuidae; genus Agrochola; species Agrochola lota. Next base: position 15,305,978 of record OX376221.1, on the reverse strand, counting down.
ACTGCGACCAATTTCAACGTAGTTCACAGTTCGAACCTAACCTAACCTATTTGGTCGAAGTGCCCTAATAGATATATTACTAGATCGTGCTCATATCATAGTTATATTCCCAGTAAGACAGTTATGAACTGCTTTCATATAAGTAACTACGTATATCACGGCTATAACCATAGATATAAGAAATTTATATTTCTATGGCTAGAACCATCTTACTGCGACTTATAATTATATTATATTTCTCTTTCTTTTCAACGTAGATTAAACGCTGACGATAGATAATATTTTTTAGATAATATAGTAGTACACACGGCTACACATCAAGCTATACATTTCCAGTTTATGCTGATCTCGCATTGTATAAGATTTCCGTACTATGCGAGGCCAGGCTATACTGGAAATGTATAGCTTGATGTGTAGCCGTGCGTACATATTTACCTATTTTTACGTTAGATTTAAAATTATGCGCCAGTTCACTGTTTATTAAGTACTTTACGTACGTCATTTGAAATATCTGAATAGAGTATAATTTATCACTGTTCTGTGGAAAATATAGCAGTGGAACGCGCTATTTAAAATGAGAAGATCCTGTACCTACTTCCAAGGCACCTTTTAACCATAAACATTGTTTCCGCAGTGGAGAATCACATAAACCCTGAAGATCTGCTTGAGTTTATGAACATGCAGCCGAACATCAGCAACAATAAAGAAGTCCTCAACGATCCTTTATTACATGCTGATTCTGTGGTATGATGTTTTACCTTCTTTTTTTAAAAGAACGAATATAAAACTACATTTTAAAGAGCGTTTATCCTAAAAGTTGGCAACGTCGCAAATAGCTGTCAAAAAATTACCTGTTTTGTTTAATTTGGCAACATTACTTTATGGAAATAAAAAATGTGGCTAACTGGCATATTGATAATGAAATGAAATGATTAATATTGTAACACCGAATATATAGTTTTCGATGAAAAAAAAAGTATTTGGAAACTTTCCAAATGCCTTTTTTACACCTAAAACGGGTATTAAGTCAATTTCAATGTTATAATTTTATTGCAATTTATTATTAATATTCCTGTTCACTAGTTAGCCATATTTCTTATTTCCATACAGTAATATTGCCAAATTAATCAAAACAGCTAAATATTTGACAGGTATTTGCGACGTTACCCACTTTCAGAATAAACGATCTTAAATGATTAATGTGGCTAGGTACATACCTTATATTATACCTTAAATTTTTTCGACTAATTATTTACATTAGTAAGACAAATACGACAACTAACCAGCAGAATCTGAATATACTTTGATTGACTTTTAAAAAACAATGAAACGATTGCTGAAATCTCACTTTTATATCTCTAGTTCGTTAATTAGCGATGTATCTACTCTTATAAATAATCCATTATTTAAACTGAAATCAAATTGTTCAGGAAACCACGACCAACCTTCCAGTGCCCGACATTGTGGACTGTTTTGGCCTAGGTTCACTGTCGCGGCAGGTTATGAGTATCTTCAACATGAAGCCCGACTCATCCAGCTCCGTTAACACGCACTTCTACTTTTCTTCACGGAATATGACTACCAGGGTTCAGGTAAGGATAAGATGCTTCCTCATTTATGTAATTCTTATAAGAATATACGGCACCTTGACGTCACCGTTTTGTATGAATCATCATCATCTGTCTAGCCTTTTCCCAACTATGTTGGGCTCGGCTTCCAGTCTAACCGGATGCAGCTGAATACCAGTATTTTACATGGAGCGACTGCCTATCTGACCTCCACAACTCAGTTAATAGCTAACACGATACCCCTCGGTATGACTGGATGGCAGACTTTCGGGCCGTAACGACTGCCAAAGGTCTAAAAATGGCAGCCGGCACCAAAGGACCATTTTTAGGGTATCTTACCCGGAGGGTGCCAAACGGAACTAAACTAAGCCTCCGCTATCCGTCCGTCTGACTGTCAGCGGGCTGTATCTTATAAACCGTAATAGGTCGACAGTTGAAATTTTCACAGATTGTGTATTTCTATTACCGCAATAACAGCAATTATTAATTAAAGGGATACCAGTACCCCATACAAGAAACGTGTTTTTTTCGGCAGTTTTTGGTCGATCTTAATACGTTACGAAACACTTCATGTACGCGTCCGACTCGCAGTTGGGCTGTTTGTAATGAATATTGATAGAAAAATTCGAAGGTTAAAGGCCTATTCAGACATAAGCGATATCGCTGTCGCGTTCGGTAGCGATATTGGTCCTAAGTGACTAATCAGGAGCAAGACAGCGATATCCCTTATATCTGGATAGGTCTTTAAACTTCTGTTTGGCTTTCTTTACGTTGTTGCTTTTGGAGATCAGCTATCTAATTACGTAACATATTTTCGTAAACGATTACGACCAATCTGTTTCATTTTGACAGTTCAACAACATTCATTGCGTTATTTAAGTTGTTGAGCAGATATTTTTCGAACTTGTAAAGCAATGGATTAGCAATCTGTTTCAAAACGATTTAGATTCTGATTAATCGAGTATTACCAATTAGGGTACTGGATTAGGGCAACTTTTATTAACCTTCTAAGGGCCAGGACCGCACGATAAATAAGATTAATTGTTTGCAGGTATACCCGGGTCCACAGTTCGGCCTCGAATGGGTTGACTTCAAACCGAACAGGAAAACGGTGATGATAGTCCATGGGTTTATGAGTCACAGCAACGCTTCTTGGGTCAATGATATGACTCGGGCATTTTTGGCATGGGTACGTTGATTTTCATTATTCTTAAGCCCCCTGTACACGTTAGGCGACAAACACGCAAATTAAACGGCAAATTCACGCAAAAAGGCCCAATATATACGTGTACTGGGGCTTTATGCACAGTTTCATTACCCTGAAAGCTCCGTTTACGGCCTCGGGCGATGCGAGTTTCAACGCGACTTGCGTCAAGCGACGCGACTTGCGTCAAGCGACGAACACGCGCGCGCGTCATTTGTTTCCTCTCGCGTGAGTACTGTCGGTCCCCGCAAGACGCGTCGCGGTGGGTCGAGGGTCGTGGCGTGTCGCTTGAGCGTATAGCTCGGAAGAAAGATCATTCTGAGATCGAATTTTCTAGATTTCGAATAGGTTCACCATTTTGTGAATATTGTTTTTCTTTTCAGGCGGATGTTAATGTCATTGCAGTAGATTGGAGTGGAGGTGGAAACACTTGGAAGTATTGGCGGGCAGTGGCGAATACGCGAAGAGTTGGATCTGATATTGTAGGGTAAGGATCTCAACATGGTATTCTTAATACTGATATTAACACTTTCGACTCCACCCACCCACACATAGAACTCATACGCTATGCCGCCATACATATTGGAAGTGAACCCTCCGGGAGGGTTGCCGGCATTACGTTTGCGCTAAACTTAACCATCGCGGATGGTATACAGCATTAGGTTTAAAACCGTGATATAAAACACTGTAAAACGAAGTAAAATAGTGTTTTCAGTGGGGTTTTGTCGTTATACGTAGTTTCCAACCTTATTAATTTTTTGTGAATATTTGTAACAGTGAAAAAAAAAATGCTTTGATTTTAAAACCAATGCATTAAAATATACATCAGATATTATTTTCACGGTTTATAATGCTGTATTCGCCAAGAAAAACCTACATTTAAAATGAGCCCTCCGTGAGGGCTCCCGGTATCCCATATGCGACTAGGTGAATGGCACTGAATGTGTTAAACAAAAAAAGTAAGTTCTTTTTGTTATTTCTAGGTTCATGCGCCAGCTGATAGCGGCGACTGGTGTGAGGACTAAGGACATGCACTTCGTCGGACACAGTTTAGGAGCCCATATCGCATCGTACGTGTCATTTCATTTGGGAAAAGTTGCAAGAATTACAGGTTAGCACGTCTCCTTATGTGACTCTCTAGTATTAAAATAAGATTCAGTTAACAACAGATTTCCACTGAGTCCTAACTTGCTGGAAAATTGTTTGAAAACACAGGGCGGATTTTTGAGAAGGGGTAGTAAGGGTACCTTAACCGTTGTAGCCACAGGGAAACGGTCTTAGGAGAATGTACTCAATTTTTTTGAGACATTTTGCTCAATGATCATCATTTTCATCAATGCAGATCGCATCACCTTTAAAAAAAAAATACAGTCGGCAAGAAAATGGGCAGTGTTCACAAAAACTTTTTTTGATGCCTATCGATCCTGTTTGTTCTAAGGACCAAAAAACTCTAGAGGACCAACGTGGTTTGAGTACCTACGAAAAAAGTCAGAAATCGCAAAATCTTTTCCCATACATTTCGGAGGAAATGTATACTTCCACGAGATTGTTATATTTCCAGAAAAAAAATATCTAATTATTCTTCCATGTATTGATTGTTCCAGGTTTAGATCCCGCACAGCCTTGCTTCAGGACCACCGACTCCACAGAGCGCTTAGATGCCACTGACGCAGATTACGTGGACATCATCCACACTAATGGACGATTGTTGTCAAGGATCGGCTTCGGCTTTCCTGACCGTAACGGTAATGACTTCACCATTATTACTTACTTACGGCACAGATGAATACCTACAGATGGTTCACTCCGCATTTTAGGTACCTATGAAGCTAGAAGTAGGTCTCTCGACTTGTCGAATTCAGTGGGCGTAACGTAATCAGAAGTTAATAAGAGTTAGCCCTGCTATCTAATTAAACAATTTTCGTAAACGTTTACAACTAATCTGTTTCATTTCAACAACATTCATTGCGTTATTTACTTTATTGAGCAGATTTTTTTTCGAACTTATGAAGCAATGGATTAGCAATCTGTTTCAAAACGATTCAGATTCTGATTGATTGTGTATTACGTAATTAGGGTACAGGTTGGCACGCGTATTGGATTTTTGTTGCTCTGCTTAGCGCCGAGAGTTGAATATCCGATAGTGTGTTTTCTTAACGCGCTGGGATAGCCCTGGATGGGATCTGTTGGATTCTCAATGCTGGGCTCAATACCGAGAGTTGAAAATCCAGTGTACGAAAAAAAATCGCCGGGATGAAATTACGTCCGTGTGAACCTGTGTTTAGGCGATAGAAAGAGAGGCAACTTCTAGGTGAATATAACTGTAGGTAATTAGCGCTGTGCGACCTGAATTGCACTTTATTGTATCGTAGTAAGAGTCGCTTTTTATTTAAATGATTTGGCGGAGTTAACCATCTGTATTAATCTGTGCTTACGGGTAGTTTTATCAGTCAATGCTTTTCCTGAAGAAATTAAGGGCCACCATTCTGGTCAGTGGTAATTTTATATTAATATTTCTTAGTTTTGAACAGTTTTCTTTGTCTATGTTTCAGGTCATGCTGATTTCTATCCAAATGGCGGCATGAAGCAGCCGGGCTGTTACAACGAATCCAACTCCTTGTGGTCACAACTTGTGCCATTTTCAGCCAGTAAGTTGATTGAGTTTAGATTTAACTCCATGTTACCCTTATTTTTTATTGGTAAAAATATCAGCTGTTCCCTACATTTTGACGAGATATGCGAACATAAATGTAGGGAACAGCTGATTTTTATGTCGCGATTTCAGGTTTGGTCCCATAGTGAAAGTTTTTCATAATGATGAGTATCTACAGACTTTAAGAGCGTTTATCCTAAAAGTTGGCAACGTCGCAAATAGCTGTCAAATATTTACCTGTTTTTATTAATTTGGCAGCATTACTGTATGGAAATTAAAAAAATGTAGCTAACTAGTGAACTTAAAATATTGAATAAGAAATGCAATAATTAATATCGTAACACCGAATATTTATTTTTAGATGCAAAAAAAGTATTTGGAAACTTTCCAAATGCCTTTTTTACACTTAAAACGGTTACAACATCAATTTAATGATGGTCTGGCAGTTTGAGTAGTTTATGCGGCCTACCCAAATGTCCTTTCTTTGGTATTGTTCGTCGAGTTGAACTCCTTATGTTCTGAGTTGAACTCCACGATTACTGACAAATGCTCGCACTGACCGGACAGGTCCACTCAAATCTGTGTGGTTCTTTTCTCCAAAGACCATTTCAGACACTAATCTACATGGTCCTCACATGGCTTGACCAAGATTTTGTCTGGACTTTAAAAGAGACTGTGACCTCTGAGTTTGTTTCGGTCTTTCTTCTCAGAGTAGTCGGATAGGAAACGCCGAACTCATCTAGCTAATTTTTATATATTTTTAATATGACGTGTAAAAGTAATTCCTATATCCTGTTTACAGAATAAACAATTGAATTCATTATAATTGCAATTCTAGCTAGTTGGCCAATATTTGATAAATATTTGACATCTATTTGCGACGTTGCATACTTTCAGAATAAACGCTCTTAAGAGGTTGTTAGTGTTTTACCAATAACACTGTATATCTTACCTCTCAAATGCGTGTCTTATTTTATACTGCATCCCAAAATAGCTCGATTGCTCGAAGCTTTCATATAACAGCTTGGCCATTACAATGTAAAAGTGTTTTTTGAACTTTACAGAAATTAATATAATTTAACGACTACTGTAATTTCTCGTAAGTTAGTACTGACCAAATTCGTTTTATTTCAGAACTGCAGCAGGCCATCTGCAGTCATGGGCGTGCGTATCTGCTGTTCACTGAATCCTTGATCAGCAGTAACTGCTCTTTCAGGGGACATAAATGGGACTTGACATACGAAGGGTTAGCTTGCAAATGATTCTGATGCCATTATTTATATCATTTTACTCCTTGCCATTTTCTCTTTATGAGCATTTATACAGAAAGTGGGCAACGTCGCAAATAGCTGTCAAATATTTCGCTGTTTTGATTAATTTGGCAATATTGCTGTGTGGAAATAAATAATATGGCTAACTAGTGAACTAAAATATTGATTATGAAATGCAATAATTAATTCATGATTAATATTCTAGTTCACTAGTTAGCCATATTTCTTATTTCCATACAGTGATACTGTCAAATTAATAAAAATAGCGAAATATTTGACAGCTATTTGCGACGTTGCCATCTTTTTGGTTGATCCTATGGTTTCCTTGCAGCGTTAACGCGAGTTTAGAAGCGGCGTGCGACAGAGTTGATTCGTGTTCGGAGATGGGCATCAAGGCTATCGGGATGGCCGGCATGCCGCGCGCGAATGGACCTTACTTCGTGCTGACCACTGATAAGGAGCCTTATTGTCGTAAGTCCTTCACATTATTTCAAATCAATACAACATAGTGTGGATAGGCTCCTTCACAAAATGGACCGATGACCTGGTGAAGGTCGATGGCATCCGCTGGATGCGAGATGCACGGGAACTGATACTTGTGGTTGATGCTCCAAGCATCAACCACAAGTATCGGTGACTATTGTTAGCAGTAGCCATCAATCAGGATGATGAAATCAATTGTTGATTTAATATGTACCTATTAAGCCTATTTACCTAAGGAGGAGCTCGTGGCTAAGTAATAACAGTCGCACGGGTCGATCCATCAGGTTCAGCTACGCTTGCCGGGGTTGGTCCGTGGATGGGTGACCATCTTTACATACCGAGACTCCTCAGTGCCTCGGAAAGCATGTTAAGCCGTTGGTCCCGGCTGTCATTCGCGGATCTTTGGCAGTCGTTACGAGTCGTCAGAAGCCCGAAAGTCTGACAACCAATCTTACCAAGGGATATCGTATTACCCAATTACTGGGTTATGGAGGTCAGATAGGCAGTCGCTCCATGCTGGTATTGGTATTCAGCTGCATCCGGTTAGACTGGAAGCCGACCCCAACATAGTTGGGAAAAGGCAGGCAGATTGATTGGATTTGTTTTTAATTGCAAAATCTACTATAGGTATTTTTTGCCACTCTGAGATATGTTAATCAGCACCTTAATTAAGTAACACACGATCAATCACAATCTGTTTCATTTTGACAGTTCAACAACATTCATTGCGTTGTTTACGTTCTTCTTATTTTCGTGTGAGGCACGGAGGAGTCTCGGTATGTAAAGCTTACCCATCCACAGACCAATCCCGGCAAGCGTCGCTTAACCTGATGGATCGACCCTTGCGGCTGTTACTACTTAGCCACGAGCTCCTCAATTAAAAACAACAAACAATTAAAAACAAATCCATATACGTTATAAAACAATATAAAGATCATAATGCCCGATACAAAAAAACCAGCAGTAATGTGAGATATTTTCAGTTAATTGTGTTTACTCGTTTATTATCTCTGTAATATTCATCAAGGGCATGTAATGATTTCCGCTACGTAAGCAAGTACTCGGTCAATGACGATCGCTTCTGCATTTGTATGAGAGACGGAATTGATAAGATTTATATGATGGGCAATGAGCCACCTGGTTGATATATGAGAAATATTGTCTCCCTTGATCACCTGCACCCTAATTGTGTAAGACACGATCAATCACAATCTGAATCATTTTGAAGGATATTGCTAATCCATTGCTTCATATGTTCGAAAAGTTGTGTCTCAACAACGTAAATAACGTAATTAATGTTGTTGAATGAGGGATGATGCCTGGGTAAAAAAATGATATTATAATTAGTCCGTCAGTCAGATGATAAAAAAAATATTAGACACGTATTTCTTGCTTTATCATATTAGTAAAAAAATACTTAGATAAAACGCATTTTAAGTTGGGGAGTGGGGGTCGATACGTCACTAGCATGTATACAATCTACATACTCGTGACGTCATGGCACATTTTACCTCAATGTATCGCCGTAATCTTTAGATTACGTAAAAAAAGAAAAAATACGTGTCCAATATTTTTTTGTAATCTTAAAGACGCAGTTTTTTTTTTGTCGTCATCCCTATTGTTAAAATGATTGATCGTGTGTTACACAATTAGGGTGCTGGTGTCACCTAAACGACCCCTTTTTATTACTAAACTTGCATTTGCCTGCGCCTTCGCCGGCGCCGGCGTGGAGGTTGGAAAATATCCCACAGGAACGTACTATCGGGATAAAAAGTATCCTATGTCCTATCCCAGGTCATGGTCTACCCGTGTGCCAAATTTCATTCAAATCCGTTCAGCTGTTTTAGCGTGAAACGTAACAAACAAACTCATTTTTAACCAATTTCCAAAAAGGAGGAGGTTATGTTCGTCGCGTATGTATGTTTTTTTATGTACATTATGTCCACCGATTTCTCCGTTAATTGTGGACCGATTTTGAAAATATTTTTTTTGTATGAAAGGGATGCTCCCATAATGGAATGAAATTGTTTATTCTGTAAATAGGATATAGGAATTACTTTTACACGTCATATTAAAAATATATTAAATTTTGCTAGATGAGTTCGGCGTTTCCTATCCGACTACTATGAGAAGAAAGGCCGAAACAAACTCAGAGGTCGCAGTCTCTTTTAAAGTCCAGACATAATCTTGGTCAAGCCATATGAGGACCATTTAGATTAGTGTCTGAAATGGTCTTTTGAGAAAAGAACCACACATATTTGAGTGGACCTGTCCGGTCAGTGCAAGCATTTGTCAGTAATCGTGGAGCTCAACTCAGAACATAAGGAGCTCAACTCGACGAACAATACCAAAGAAAGGACATTTGGGTAGGCCGCATAAACTACTCAAATTGCCAGACCATCATTAAAACTAACTGAGAAAGGAAAAAAAAGGAGTAATGAAAAAAAAAATATCCACATAGTCCTCACATTCACAATAAGTAATTAAAATAATATTATACTTTACAAAGTAATCATGTCATTTTGTTTTAATGTTTAAATAAAACTGGTATATTTTAATGATTTTACTAAATAATTCTAATGTCGAGTTTTATGGTTTTATCACAAGGTTTAGCAGAGCGAGCAGCTCAATCCCAAGCTTTTTTATCTTCTAAATAATCTGAAATTTTATAGTACCCTTTTTTACAAAGTTTGGTTTTAATACAAATTTTAAATCGTTTAATGGGTAAGTTTCGAATGTCCATGGGAAGTTTGATGTAAAAGCGTATACATTGACCCATGAACGAGTTGCCTACTCTGTGGAGACGAGTGCGATGTAGAGCAAGGTTGTGTTTATTCCTGGTATTTAAACTATGAACATATAAATTTTATTAACTTTGCTTGGATAGTTTTTGAGTAAGTTACGTATTTTTCCCACTTAGTGCGGATTTCACCAATGAAATTGAACGCGTTCAGCACATATCAACGAGTTCAAGAGTGTACAATATTTCAATTTTGTGCCGTTTATTTCCCAAAAAACGGCCTCTAATCTAAAAAAATCAATCAATCCGGAGATAATAAGCATTAGGTCTATACATTTTTTTTGCAAAAAATATAGTTGTGTAGTAGTTGCCAATTTGCCTACCAGATTGTATCCTAGATAATATGTATGCATAATATTGGCTATTAGAATCCATTTCAAGCAAAAAACCGACACTTTAAAATTTAAGCTCCCATTCTTCGGGAGACATTTTTGGTACGGTAGGGAGCTCCACATTGTCCACACTTAGTTCCAAACAGTTTAATAATAATCATAACTTTAAAATGTTTGTGTTTTTAGCAACGGAATGGGAGCGTCGTCACCCGCAACCTGATTTACTGGTAGACCTTCAAAAGGGGTTCCTTATCGACGGGCTGACGAAGAGGACTACATCGAGGGCTCCTGCCACGGACTATTCGTTTTACGCGGACCCCATGGGGAAGAGCCTCGTGATGGCCGCTTTCACCACCACCACACAGAGGAGCTGGTTCCGCAGGTGGTTCGGATAAACAGGAAAATATTGAAATCTTTTGAAGACAAGACTGGATATACCTTTGGGACTGACTGAAAACTAATTTTATGTATTGTGTATTTATCTATTTTTAAGTTACTTTATGACTTATTTACGTTAATATTAAGGCTCGTGCAGACTGGCGCGACTTGACGCGTGACGCGACACCGGTAATAGGGATGATGCCTGGGTAAAAAAAATGAAATTCTAATTAGTCCGTCAGTCAGATAATAAAAAAATATTAGACACGTATTTTTTGTTTATCATATTAATAAAAAAATACTTAGATAAAACGCATTTTAAGTTGCGGAGTGGGGCGTCACTACGTCACAAGCATAAAATCTACATACTCGTGACGTCATGGCACATTTTAGCTCAATGTATCGCCGTAATCTTAGGATTACGTAAAAAAGAAAAAATACGTGTCCGATATTATTTTATAATCTCGAAACACGGACTAAAAACAAAATTATTCTACCGTGAAGTTTTCTTGAAGAAATTGTTTTATTAGAGTCGCGTCGCGCCTGTTTGCGGAGCCTTAATAAATAGATTATTCATTATCTAGGAATATGTTCTAGGAAAGCCAAATGTTTTTAGAATACTAAATTATTATTTTTGTGTAAATTGCTAATGAAAAGAGGGGCCAGCGATCAGATGACAGTAGTTTCAGAAAACTTGGCAGAGGATTTAGAACTTGGGAACTAGGAACTTACATCCTCCTCTAAATTCTCCACAAAATATGCTGTAGCTTAGTGTAGCTTAAAGAGTAAACTGGGGGCCTAAAACGGCCACATTATGCAATTCCTCTAAAAGCAATTCATTTTCTGAATTCTCAGCAATTCCTCTATGGTGACACATATTTTGAGCAGAATCATATTCAATTCAATTCATATTAGAATCATATTAAGTGTAAATAATACCTCATGAAAAAAAATTAAGACCGTAATTTTACCGGACAATTTTTCTTTACAATTTTTATTAATCAAATGAGATTTTTATTTTTTATTACTGCTGTTTAGATTTTATTTCATTACAATAGAAAACTGTCAAACAGATGAATTGCGTAATATGAATTGAACGCAGATAATATTATGAATTGTCAGTTTGTGTGATTATTATTATTATATATTATTTTTTTTAAACGTTGCCCCACGCTAAGAATTTCTTCCTGTATCGTGGGTGCGTTTACAAACATAGAAACTCACATACACTACACCCAGACCCGGAACAACTACTTGCAGATCATACAAATATTTGTTCCGTGCGGGGATCGAACCCGCGTCGCGATTCATAATAATATCTTAATAGGATTCTGCCAAAGCGGCTGTTTTAAGCCCCCTGGTCAGATTTTTGGGTCAGAGATATTGTTTTGTTTTGTGTAATCCTAACTGAATGTGGATCTCGATTGTTTTAATTAATTGAACATTTCTCGTCGCTTGCCTGTAGTTTATATTTTACTACTAATCATGTACTGACATATTTTACTTTTATATGTGTGTACTATAAGAACTGCATTTGTATTTTATATATTTATTGATGCTCATAGACATATTAATTATACAACAGTTTTAATAAAGTTTTAAGACGAAGCGTTGGTTTTTTTTTTTGATTTTCCATCTTTAGAATTAAGTAGTATACCTATCTCATATCACATGTCTTGAAAAACCAAAACACTGAATATTCTTGAGGTATAATGATAATGGTGTTTTAGGTGGGTACATGTTTTATGCACGCACGGTGATGCCTGCGGATCATTTTTATTGATATTATTGGTTGTATAGTATCATTATATTATAAGTACTATTTAATTTATTTTATATTTATGTATAATTCATTAAACCTGACTTGGGTTCCGTAAATCTTTTTCGGGTGACCACTGGAAATCAGCGCTGTGCTGTGGGTCCCCATAGCACAGTATCATGCTGAGAAGTAACACTTTGTCACAGTCATGCATGACGTGCCAGCAGCTGCCGACTATTTCTGCTTTTGTGTTTTTTTTTTTGTTCTACTCGAGTTTATTATCTATTTTTTATGCACGTGTTTCTGTGACAAATAAATTTATTTTTCTTTTTTTCATTTCACTTATCTAGCTCATATTAAGGCTGTCGCCGACAGGCGCGACGTGACGGTGCGACGCGATAATATGTCCATGAAGTTTTCATAGAAATTGTTCTACCTACTAGAGTCGCGTTGCGCCTGACTTCCTTGCATACCTTAGTACGGGCTAGATACTTGAATGGTTTTCCATGACATGTGATATCAATATGATACATTGATACCTACTTAGAGCTTTTACAGGGTTATTTAAGTACTTCAACCAGTTTAGTAACGTTAACTACCTACAAGTACAACACCATTATTTATTTACACGCCACTTAATCGTTACCTATTAAAGCTTTTAAAGTTATTGCAGAGCTTTTTAATCATACCCGTAGTGAACACGCAATAGTTTAGTACAAGTTACAGCAATAAATTACTAAGTTTGTAAGTTCAGTGTTTCTAAAGTTGTGTAGCAAACTGTTTGGAGTTGTCACGAAAATGCGGGGCGCTGAAGTTGTTCAACGTCTCAGAAAGAGATTTATATTCTTCGGACGCAACAGTGGCGTACATGGTCTGCATTATGTGTTTGAGGCCGACAGAAGTCTGCTGTCCAGGTATACCTTCACATATCCTTGATTCTATACAGCTATCTAATAACGCAACAAATTTTCGTAAACGATTGCGACTAATCTGTTCATTTTGACAGTTCAACAACATTCATTGCGTTATTTACGTTGTTGAGCAGTTTTTTTTTCGAACTTATGAAGCAATGGATTAGCTATCTGTTTCAAAACGATTCAGATTCTGATTGATCGTGTATTACGCAATTAGAGTACTGGTTGGTTTTGTTGGTTGGTGGTTCCCTAATTCTTATCTTTATGACATGACATGTTTAGCATATTGCATGCAATTTTTTGTAATTGATACCAGGCTACGCATTTTTTTCTGGTAAGTACCAGATTAATAAAGAATAGGATAGAAGTAAGCTATATGTTGAAATATCACTTTCTGTTCCTTTGCACGAAAATCTTAAATTCGTTCACTGACAGACAACACAAATAAAGAAAGAAAGAAAGAAAGAAAGAAAGACAGAAAGAAAGAAAATACATTTATTTAGCACAGACTAAAAGGCACATAACACAACGTATGTAGTAACTAAAAAATAAATAAAACTATAAAAAAGTGTAAAGTTCGATTGTAAGATATTAGCAAGAATGCGTGCGTCGCGGCTGCGCCACATAGGCCACATAGTTCAGCAAAAATGCCAGACAACTAGTGCCTGACGCTGGTTTTCAACTGTTTCAACCTAAACCGCTGGTTCTAGAAGCATGACATTTTCCACAAGTGACAAGACTAAATTCGTCATTGGTGTCTTTCCCACGATTCGCTATGTGTTGAGTTCAACAAAACTTTCTTGTATCCAGGTTATTCTGGCTGTTGACTCTGATAGCGTCTCTGGGTTGCCTCTACCTCATGATGCAACACGCAGGGGAACTGGGAGTGGAAGTGAACTTTACGCCTGACACCCGCTACCTGAACTGGACCACCACGTTCCCAGGAGTGACATTATGTGAAGAACATGCCACTAAGTTAACCTTACGGAGATTTGCTGAGCTGTATTGTAAGTATCGATGGCTGTAGATGTAGACACCGCCGCCGGCGAGTACTTGTTTGTCAGACAAGAGCTTTCAAAGAGAGTAACACTCGCTGAGTGACTCATGCTTGGTACATATGCATACTAGCTAGTAATCGCTCGTTACCGTCGCGCACTCGCTGCTCGTCAACTCTTTTTTAGTTGCTAGCTCTACTCGCTTCTAGTAAATCGCCTGCGATGGGACAGATGCCTGCCTATAAGTGGGTGTGTGTACTCAGAATACATAGTAGTATCGAGTGGAAATTATATAGGACAATAACGTTGTCTAATGATTGTCTGTTAAGTGGTCCATTTATTTGACCATGAAGAAAAGGAGTGTGATAAGATAAATTAATCATCTAGCAGAAGACCTATGTATTTACTCTTTAGTCGTATTTTGGAGTAAGTTCCAGAAGTAGCAGTGTTTTTGATAATTTTGTAAACGTTATGTAGGAAGTAAATTTATATAAACCTGTAATTTAAATCTGTTTAAAACTCTCAAGAACTCCACGAGACGTATGAGTGTGGAATTTTCACAAGTCTGCCACAAGTCCGCAAGTTAATATTAAAATTATGTTTCCTTTGTAAAAATATTTTTATAAGCAAGAAAGAAAAAAAAGTATTTATTGTGACTCGCACAGGAAAAACACAAAAACAATAAAAACCAAAGTAACAGTAACATAAAAAGAAGGAAGTCCTGTACGAGGCCAAAAGGCTCCTATCTCAGCATGATGCCGCGACATTTAAAAATAAATAAAATGTCGCAGCGCTGGTATTCTGATAGGGCCCGCAGTGATGTCACGGATAGATAGAGACAAATATAATAATGAGTAATTTACTCGTATTAGTTTTAAGGAAATGTAGGAATATTTTATTTACTTAGTTATGCGATTTTCATTTTCATTTTTAACAAAAAATGTGATGATTCTACGCAAAAATAGGGATGTGTGAATTAGGACAAAATTTTGAAACTAAAGTAACTTTGAATTAGTAGTTCCTTGTCAACAAGGACGCCAAATATTTAATTATAAATTAGTAAACAAAGACTTTATCGGCCTAGAGCAGGGTAACCTGTGTTTATGTGTGTTTTTCCTACTCGTCATTGACTGCGGTTAGAGAAAAATTTCGTTTAGCGGACCTTCGCATCGATAGGTACTTACGGGGCAATCTTGACACAAATACGTCATTAATTAGATATTGCGGTTTCTGTGTTAATTATTCGCATTGCTGCAATTCCAATTAGGTATTGTTCAAATAGGGCGAACTGGTGATTCTTAAGTAGGTAATTGTTGCTCATTATGATACCTTAATGAGATAATTACTATGTAAACTGCACATAACATTGGTTCGTTTTGATTTGAACAGTGAAATATTGCATTTTCATCCTTAAGACTACCAAAACACTTACTAACTTTTAACCATACCTACTGCAACTATTCTTTAATAGCGAGGCACGTAAATTAAAACTCAATAAAGAATATAATTCATTGGATTTGATCAAATAATATCAATTCTTTTTTAACATGGCACACGGTTCAATGACTTTAATATTCAGTGTACATTTTTAAGTACGGCACATCTACCTAATGGTTTTGCGTTTGATTAATGAATTTCGAACTCGACTGAAATTGAAATGTAAACAAACTCTCCAGGGTTAACATGAAAATGTCCAGAGACTAATATTATTTTTGGTCAACCTTGTTCTCGTTACAAATTATAAAGGATCACTATGAATTAATTGGCTCTACCATTATTCAAACACTGCTACAGTTGAGTTCTCCACCTACACCCCTTTATTTATACAGGGTGGCAGGGACATTGACGCTAAAACTGATACCATGGATTCAGTACATGATTCTGAATTAAAATGCTCTACAGCAGATTTTTTATAACCGACGAAAAATTTCAACGCAGGGGCGTACAGAATCATGTACTGAATCCATAGCAACAGTTTTCGCGTAGATGCGCCTGCCAACCTGTATAAACATTGCTAAAAGTTAAGTAGCATGCGCTTTCATAGTTTCTAATGTGACGAACTCATGATATTATCGTGAACGTTCATAAAATGTATGGAAATACGGCCTCTTATGACGTTACCGTGGACGAAAACGTTGCAACATTTATAAATAAAGGGGTACCTACGCGTGCAGAGCCTGCATGGAGGACGACGAGACAGCAGCTCATGTGCTGTTATACTGCCCGGTGGTCGCCACATACAGGGCAAAGTACTTCGGTAACCCAGGTACCCTACGTGAGATTGTCAGTGACACCAAGGCGTTACTGGCCTTCTTTGAGGAGCTGGGATGGATCGAATAACTGATTTTCCCACCCGTACCTACGCAAAATACGCGCTTTGACGTGGAGTTGCAGATACCAGCCCGTATTACCTAAGGGGTACCTACCTATGTTTAATACTTATTGCTAGGTAGTAATTCTGTGGTGGTAATTTACATTTGACTTCTTTTTCATACTTTAGCAGACCTACTTGATCCCCTGAACTACGACCACCGGCGGTATCTGGCGGACGTACTGTTTGCACGCGGAGAGTGCAGCGGTACGCAATGTGCTCCCTGCGGCACGACTGTAGCCTGCGATGTTCCATGGAGGAGTATCATCGAACATGTAAGAAGGCCTATCTAATAATGAACTATTTGATCTATCTATCCATCATTTGCATCTGACTAAGTAACTGCTTCTCCCTCGCGATCGTGTGCTAGCGGATTCCGGCGCATACGCCTCCGTATCCTGCCGCGGTATCCTCCAGTGCGCTCTATAATACCTCAGAGAGAAATCCCCTTTTGGATGATCCGTGGTCGGTCACTAAGCTTTGAAATCTATTCAACATTTTAAGGTCATTTATTCAAACTAGGCTGACAATCAGCATTTTTCGAACGTCAAAATTAAATAAGACAGTCCCCCAGTCCCGTTTTGGGGCACCACTTCCCAGCTAACGCACTAGCGTTAGCTGGGAAGTGGTGCAACAAACTCCCCAGCAGCACAGCTGTCTGTTCAGTTAGAAAAAAAATATCCTATAGTATGCAAAATAATTTACATTACGCAACACAAAACATATTTTAAATTATTAGCCATATGTCAGCTACCACTACCCAATATACCAACCAAAAACATCGAGAACTATACTCAGGCCGAAATAAAAACTAATCGTAAACAACACTTAATATCTAAATAAAAGCCTCCATGCATCAGTGTGCCCGCTTACATAAAGCTATATGCTGTAACTGGAAGTTTTAAATGATAAACTAGGACCATCGAGATAATTTAAATAAACAGTTAATTACTAATAACAATAACACCATCAACCATGATCAGCAAGACGACCAGTCACCACAATCAGCACCCGTTTACGAGCATAACGTAAAGATCAGCCATTACCCCCCTCGCCATATTTTGAGGGAAGGAGGCGACCCGACCCCCGACGCTACGGCAAGCAGTGACATCTAAGGGAGCGTGACGAACTGGCTGCCGGTTACTCTGGCAAAAAATTATATGATCAATTGTCGAGGCCACTAGCTAACCACTTATAACACTATAACTTGTTACCATTAGATACGTACGAATTCACGTTGGTTTAAAATCCCCCGCCGGTGCCAGTTTTGTCTAAATTGATAGGTTATAAAAGTTGCTATTATTAGTTCCGTTGAATATTGGGAAATTACGTTTAATGACCTTCAGTAAATATTGAGCTGTTCAGTGAAGGCCCCCGCAGACAGGTGCGAAGCGACGATGCGACGCGATTCGTGTCATCCCTGTTTACGAGAGCCATCATTAAGATAGGATAAACAATACCCAAGTACGTGGATCCATAGTTAATACCTACTTATATTAACCTAGGTACAACCTATTCGTAAAAAGAGATCGGAAGCGTAATGTTTCCCAGGCAGTAGGAACTATATGAGTCATCAGTACGAGCAGGAACTAAAGTTTCTTTAAGCTTGAATTCCTAGAATTTCTGGCCGGGAATTTACGTGTAATATCATCATCTACCTAGCCTTTTCCCGACTATGTTGAGGTCGGCCTCTAGTCTAAGTAAACAGTAAATAATCAAATACTGGTGTATTTGATTAATTAATGTAGGTACTATAGACCCGTCACACGTTGTCATGTCAAAATTTCAATTTCAATTTCTCAGCTGTTCGTTTGAGTTTTTTCTATTTTTTTTTCTTCCCTAACCCACTACTGTATTGGGGCGAAGAAGAAAAAAATATAAATTAAATCGGTCGTGTCATTTTGGAGTTTTTATGAGACTAAAGCATTTAAACTCTTTTATATATTTTTTCTCTTGTGTAATTGTAAACCTTCCGTCAATGCATGCATGACTGTAATTAATTATTTAATTTTTGTGTATCGCTTCTGTACCATATTCCCTGTAAATTTTGAGGTCTGGCTCTTGTGATACAGGAACTCCTAGTACAAGAGTCAGGGCTACAGAGATGTTTGTGACTTTGAAGTGTAAAAAAAAAAAATATTATTAAAGAATATTATTAAAAAAATATTATTAATGCACGGCAATTGATTTTTATATATGTAGATATGGCACACCTACGAGTATAGTTACCTTACCTACCTTTTTTGTAGAATTAACTTCCGAATGAAATTAGGGATTAACTTTAGTTGTATATCTTAATGAAACTAAATTTCAAAAAAATATTGCGTTAGTAAAAAATAGTTTAAAAATATTAATAAAAATAATATAGCTATCACGCACCTTCACATTCTCAAGGAAGTTATTCATGACCCCACCAGGTACACAAAAGCTGCACAGAAATGGTATCCGACTGCAGTTACAACGATGTTGTATTTCCATGTTGCGAATATTTTCGTCTAGTGGACTCTGAGTACGGGCCTTGCTTCTCCTTCAACACATTACAGAACAAGTGAGCAATCTAATCTATGTACAACGATAAGATCATCGTGCAGCTGATAGGGACGCCTATAATTACGGAATATTGTTTGTTAACTATTTCAGGGGAGAAAACAGTTTGTTGGTTGTGAACATGACTACTGGACCTGGGGTTCTGATGTTTCGCTTGCTGTCTAATGCTGAAGTAAGTGATTTGCGATAGTAGTTTTTTTTTGTCTCGCTTGTTAACTTTTCTTGGACTCCATTTGAATTCGCAGATTGCCGTCGCGTGCCTTAGTTCAGAAATCCACGGAATTTGCTCCACTCCTTACTTTACTAATTACCTAACCTTGTCTAAAACTTCAAGATGGTTAGTGATCAATCAATTTTCTTTCTAGCTATCAATACACAGTCCAGAAGAGTTATCAACGAACAACTTGGATGTGAAGCTCAAGAACATCATCCACACTTACAGTGAGAACCAAGTGGGAGTACTGTTCTCTGTGGTGGAGATAGTCAACGATGTCCAGCTGGAGCGAGAGACTATTGAGGTTAGGCGATGTCGGAACCTGCATGAAGTGCCTGATGGTCCGCTTCATACTTATCCGGTAATAATGATTTAAGTAATGGTTTTAATATCGGTTCTAAATTGAAATCATGAAACGCTTTCAACGTGGTTTATAATCAAACTAACAATTTTGAAGATTGACGTCTCTTCATGGCAATCTATCCATGGTCCAGTTATGGTTCCTAGCATTACTCTGAGAACCATGGACTTTTCAGCCTTTTAAAGACTAAACTAAATCATGAAAGAATTCATGTATACTTTATATATTATAACCTTTGTGTTATTAAAATTAAGCTGCCTAGCCTTTTCCCAACTATGTTGGAGCTTCCAGTCTAACTGGATGCAGCTGAATACCAGTATTTTACATGGAGCGACTGCCTATCCGACCTCCACAACCCAGTAATTGGGTAATACTGTTTGTCAGACTTTCGGGCTTCTGATGACCCGTAACGACTGTCAAAGATCCACGAATAATGGCTTCCGCGGCACGGAGGATTCTCGATATGTAAGGATGGTCACCCATCTACGAACGGACCTGGCAAGCGTAGCTTAACCTGAAGGATCGACCAGCGTGTCTGTTATTACTTAGCCACGGGCTCCTACTCTTTCTGTTATCAATAGTTTAGAATTTAAGTCCACCAATCAGTTTATCTTTTCCCACTAAATGAATGACGATCCATGATAGTTTCTCTACCAAAAATGTTCTATGTTCAACTATAATATTCCCAGGTATACTCTTACGGAGCCTGTCGGCTAGCTCAAACCACTAAAGAGTTCTTTCAACAATGTGGATGCGTACACCCTGCTCGAGATCTTACCTGTAAGTATGGCAGCGCCTGTGAATAGAATGTGATCGTCTAGCGATATATTGATAGCTTAGGCGTTGAAGCATATTTATATGTATAAAGTTTGTTAGACCAGCAGAAGCACTTTATAAACACAAGACATACTTACGGAATGAAGTAGTTAAAACTTGAAATGCTTGCTGACATGATTTCTAAAACATATTATTTTATTACAGACGAGAAGATGTTCTGCAATTACACTGGAATTAACTGTTGGAATGCATATGAAGGTAGACGTTTAACACATACAAATAAAGCATATTTAGTGTACCTAGATAGGTACTTAATTACTAAAATGGATGTTTAATTTTCAGCTCACAAAATTAAAGTAGGAATAGATAAGAATGCTAAAGAAGACTGCGTTCCTTCATGTGTCGAGAGTGAACTCAAAACTATTCATTATGCTAAGTACGTTTATCGCAAAAAAATTCATTAATTCACTCCTAAATTTTTTCTTTTTATATTATAATTCTGTTTTAGAATATGTTAACTGTATTATGGGATCCTTAATGGTCGAAATTCGATCCAAAAGTATATTATATAGTTTAGGATAGAATTCCCAATGTTTCCTTGTAAGAGTATTCCGAAAAGATCATGTTTGATGAGTTTGAAACGTTTAATTGTTACAGGAGATGGGTAAAGGATCAACCCGGTATAGGCACTCTTGTGGAAGTAAAAATGGTCTCACTGCCTACACTACGGTACCAGAGGAATTTGATACGAGACAATTTGGATTTAGTAGGTTAGTTTGAAGTGTTGTTTCTTTACTTTCGTATTTAGCTCATTTATGTGAAAGTTAAGAACCTATCCTAACATGACCATTGGTGACTTTCGACTGTTTCGTATGATGTTATTTAATTCTTTAATCGCATTTCTTGTTATTTCAGTGGCTGTCGGAGGTATCGTTGGACTGTTCTTTAGTGCTTCTATCTTGAGCTTGCTGGAAGTCGTTTATCTTATCCTACGACCACGAAGCAATCTATAAAATAAAACAGATCTTTCATAACCATTTAATTTAATTTTAACATACCAATAATATTATTCTTATATTATAAACATAGCATATTGTGGTTGCTAGAACGTCCCAGACTATCGTTATTAATTTATAAGCCTCTTTAATCTGAATTATTTTTACTGTATTGTATTTTGTTGAAGTATATCTCAAAATTCAGCATACCTCTTGGCAAAGGCTTCCTCTAACTGTTTCTATTGAACATATATCACGAGCCACTTTCCTCCAATTAGTGCCCGCTGTAAGTTTTATCTCGTCCTTTAATCTCCTTTGTTGTTTTCCTCTTTGCCGTTTACTATCTCTGGGATACCAATCATTTATAAATTTACAAAAAAAATCCTGTTTTGAATCAGATCTTTCAAAAACATTATATTTAGTTTTACCATACCAATAATATTATTTTCATATTATAAAGAGAGCTCATTGTGGTTGCTAGAACGTCCGAGTCTATCGTTATAGCAACGCCTAATGTTTTGTCGATAAGCAAAGCGCTGTTGGCAAGCACTTCCCATTCATTAACTTGAGTGAAAGAAAATAAAGTAATACAAAGTGTACTATAGAAACATTTAGTAGTCATGGGTAATACTGAAAGTAATGTTACTAGTGGTGTTAAGAAACAAGCGGGGACTTCGCAGCAGAAGCTATACAAACTTGTCGATATCAAAGGTAAGACAATGAAAACGTAATACCTGTATGTTTGTAAATCGAAATCTGGTTATGATATTTCTAAAACCACGATTTGTGTGAGTGCTGACTACTATACTTGTACTGTTGAACACGATTAATGTGACGAAAAGAAAAGAAAAGAATAAACATTCTAAATCACCAGGTGGTGGTCTTCTAGTAGACATGATGAAGCGAGCTCTGCAGAACAAGCAGTACGCAGAGATAGACCACGCCATAAAGACGAAGGTGGAGCCCTTTCTCTACAACAGGGGCAAAGGCCGGTACATACCCGTGTCGCATCTAGTTCTGCTCAGGAACAAGGAGAGATCTAGGCATAAGTTGGTAATACAAAACTAAATATTTGTTAGATTGAAAATTAGTAGACATAGCACGTTCGCCCAAGCAGGTTCGTGAAGGTTTGTACTTAGCACTAACATTAAGTCTGTTTTGAAATTCTGATACTACTGGTTATCAAAGATTTTGGATATGAAATTGCTGCTGGAACAGGACAAAGCACTATACATATAACCGAAATTCAACAAATACTCTCGAAAAAGTAAATCGTTCAGATAAAAAATAATCTAAACAAATGAGAAGGAAAATACTCTCATAAAGCTTTTAGTAGGCCACTGAGGAGCCAATGTTGGTTATCCATATTATTATAAATCACTGCATAAATTGATCCTTGGGGTATAACCCTGTAAATAACACATTTGGCAGATGTATGGTGACGGCAGTAAAAATTAAATTCTAATTAGTCCGTCCGTCAGTCACATAATAAAAATATTAGACACGTATTTTTTGCTTTATCATATTAATAAAAAAATACTTACATAAAACGCATTTTAAGTTGGGGAGTGGAGGTTGATACGTCACTAGTACGTATAAAATCTACATACTCGTGACGTCATGGCACATTTTACCTCAGTGTATCGCCGTAATCTTTAGATTACGTAAAAAAAGAAAAAATACGTGTCCAATATTTTTTTATAATCTCAAAGAGGGACTAAAAAAAATTTTTAGTTATCATCCCTATTAGTATAATAATATGTAGTACTATTTTGCTCTACATGTATCTACCTCACATTCTATTTGGATATTAGCTAAATAGTAAGAGATTATTTTACGTTTTTAGTTGCCTCCCTTACGGAGTATGGAGAACCCAGATGATGAGTTTGATGTGGAGAAGGACTGGCCCTTTGTCAGTCAGGAGGAGTATGATGCTAACCCGTCTGGCTTTAGGGAACTCTGCTGGGATCTTAAGGTAACGAGCAATAAAATGCTATCGCAGAAATAAGCTACGTAACAATATATAGCGTGGTACAACCACTGCCTTTTGAGGCAAACCAACTTTTCAAAAAACCATATCCTATAGCTATACTATTAAATGAGCCATATTTGTATATATATATATATATATATATGTGTTATCACGTTCTCGAGAACGGTTCTAACGGAACTAATTGAAATATAGGGGTTTACGGGGGCGAAAAATCGATCTAGTTAGGTCTCACATCTGGGAAAATTCGTTTTCTCTATTTTCACAGCTTCGGGAATGTGATACAACGTTGGTATACCTGGACGATATTTTTATCTATTTTCACCCGAGCAGCTCGGTCGACCAGGTAGGTACTTTATGTAATATGTTTTTTGAAAAGTTGGCTTGTTGTTTGGGATCAATATAAAGATAACAAGTTTTTGTGCTGACTCCACAATATATCTCTGCACTCGTCATTCAATGCAGGAGCGAGGAGCCGTGGGAGAGACAATCCTCCATTTATGTCTGCTGAACGCCTCTTCGCTTTTGGCTAACCTGGCCAAAAGACTGCTGCGGTTCTATCCTAAGCTCATCAATGACGTCTACATGGGTGACGAGTATTATGGTAAGTAAAGCTATCAGTTTGCGGTAATTTTAGTATAATTATGATGATCATCAGTGTTTCAATAGTCTTGTGATATTATTCAGTCCTGTTAATGAATTACGGTATTTAGAAAATATTTACTTTTTTATTATTTATACTGGATCCTATTCGTATTGATGTTTTCGATGAGAATCTTGATTCTGAAAACACGGAGGGAATAGTACATTTTTCAATGCGTTTTAAACTCAAACTCAAGCATTTATTTCAATTAAACCATGTACAGGCACTTTTGAGTTGTCAAAGAGGCGGTCAGTAAGTCAGAAAGTTGAAGCCCATTTCAAACGTAGAAGAACGTGCAAGAAACTCCAAGGACACTCTTTTAACTAACTAGTCTGTGCTTTTAAATATAGATATTACAAAATTCCTGGGTACCTACATTATTCTTGTTGCTTATATATGTGAGAACAACGTACAAAAAAAAAAAACTATTCAAAATATAAGATTAAAAATAAACCCTGGCAGATAAGAGACGACCCGTCGTATTCAAAGATATTTGAGAGTAGGGATATTCAACTAAGATCCTTTTCAACGATCTAAATATGTCTAGATAGACAGTCAAAGCTGTGAACTTATCGAAAAAAATAGCGTCCAACTGTTGGCCGCTAAATGCACGCACACTAGAAAAGCACGAGCACGTGTAAGACGTAGCTGTCACGCACACCAGCATAACAAAGTTGGCTTGTTTGTTTTAGTTCTTTTGCAGCGCGACACTATCTAGACATATAAATAATCGAAGTAAATATCTTGTATAGCAAGGATATGAAATCAAATTCGATTCATAAAAAACGTAGAATATGTCCTCTAAAATTATTGAAGAGATTGGCGCCGAGGCGTCTGTGCAAGGTCCGCATAATTTCAATAGAAATCCAACAATATAGGATTCATTACTTTTGGATCACGCAAGAAGTCACGTACGAAATCGATTTGTACTCAAACAGTGCTTACACGAGATATATTGTGCTCGTTTGTGCTCTTCTGTTGGTAATAACGACAGGACCTTGATATTTCATAAGTTTAACTCTGATCAAATCAATCTTACCTACATATATTAGGTTTTGTTTATCCACGACTTCCACGAGCTGTTTTCTTTTGACTAATGATCTAAACCGACACGATTTTTTTAAAAATATGTTAGTTGACCCGACAGACGTTATCCTGTCCCAATAAATACAAAAATCTCATGAAAAAATTCAGTTTCAGTTTTTACCGAATTTTCCAATTTTCTGGGCAACTTTTCCAATTTTTAGTTTCCTAAAAATATTTATTTAAAAAAAACCCTTTTCTGTCCAGCCGTTCTCAAGTGATGCGTTTACCAAAGAACCTTTTTATTTATATGTATAAATATAGAAGAATAGATAGATTACCATTTTTAGGAACATTAGAAGTACTTACCGAACGCTATAGTTTACCTCAATTTCGTGTAGTCAATCTGATAGAGCGCCTGATAATGTCTATCAAAGCCCAAAATTAATCTGACAGTGATTTAGTGCTTCCATCCCGTTCATTAATTACTTTAGATGGTTCCTATCTAAACCGTATTAAAATGCAGAGATTTTTCACATGTTTGTTAATGAAAATTGGTGATTTTATTTATTACATTTAGGATTCGTTTTCGTTTTGTTTTCTTCATATTACACTGTATAAGTTAACTGTAAGTTTCCCGAATAGAATAGAACTAAATAAATAAATACTGAGCTTACCCTATATCAAAATTGGTAGTTGTTCGTTGGTTGGTGGTTGGTTGGCTGGTTGGTGGTTAGTGGTTGGTTGGTTGGTGGTTTTTAATAAATGCATCCACATGATTTAGCTATATTATCTTTCTTATCCTCTAGGGGAGAGTGTACTCCACATCACAATAGTCAACGAAGATCCAACGATGGTGAAGTTCCTCCTAGACGCCGGAGCGAACTACCATGAACGTTGTTATGGCAACTTCATGTGTCCTGAGGACCAGAAGGCTTCGCGGAATGACTCCTTCGACCATGAGTGGGTCAATGTTCAGCCGGAGACTAACTATAATGGGTAACGTACAATCTATCAAACCAAAAAAAAATTGAAACTTTATTTGACAAGAGTGAAAGAACACTACTACATGTATTTATTTTTTAATACTACATTATAATTAAGTATATATATTTTAGTGATATTTATTTTAGAAGTACATATGTATGTAAGTATATTCTCATATTGTATATTTATACTTAAATTAGTGAATAGTTAAGTTTTTTTATTTTTTATTTTCTCTTCAACTAGTTTCCTATCGCAGGTGTGCTGGAACAGTTTTCTCTAGAAATAAGCTTCACTTTTGTACGTATTTTTATGCTCCCTTCTTGTTGTCTGTTTATATGTATAAACTGTTACTTATATAAATAAAGATCAAAAAGCGATTAAGAAGAAATTTTAACACAGTTAATACAAAGCATGGCGAAAAAATCTTGATCCCAAATAAATAGGACAGGAGGATTGATGTTCGCTGACGTAGTGAGAATTGCTCATAACCCTCATAAGGCATTTATAATAACAATATATATAATATATAATATAATATACAGGGTTACTGGTAATTCGACGTATATCCGGCAGGGGCTGATAAGGGGGCCAAAATGCAACAAATTGAACCCCCCATATGTATGGCCGAAATTCAATAGTTTTCGAGATATTAGAATTTTAAGGGTTTTTCGATATTTACCCAAAATTTGACATTTAATTCCAAATAAAAAAAAAACTACATATTTGAATGGGTACCATTAAAAATGATGTTGTAGCTGGCACTTCAATTAAGCTATGGACATAATTAAAACTACTTAATTTAACAAAATAATGAAAATAATGAGCGATATAAGAATAATATCTTACCAATATTTTCATTTTACGCTTCAAAAATGTTGTCTCGTCACAAAAATTTCTATGACATTAATCGTACAAATAACTAAAACAACTTGTTTATCCTGTAAGCTTTCCAGAAAGGTATAAAAGTCAATTTTAAAATACATAATTCGTGGCATGGCATGTGTTTGAACCGGCGCGGGGAGAGAAATTATCTGTGTTTTTAGTTT
This sequence comes from Agrochola lota, assembly GCA_947364205.1. NCBI lineage: Eukaryota > Metazoa > Arthropoda > Insecta > Lepidoptera > Noctuidae > Agrochola > Agrochola lota. The sequence continues at coordinate 15,278,667 of OX376221.1, read as the reverse complement.
ATGATCCTCGCTAAAACAACCGATTTTCCTGGCGAAATTTTTCGCGATGGGGCGGGGTGTGAGGGCGGGGTGTGCGGGCGGGGGAGTACACGGCGTCTGCTGCGCTCGCGTCGCCTTCCTTAGTAAGTTTTGACTCTCCGCCGCGCAAGCACGTGTGTTGTTATCTTGCTACCAATCTCTCATCCCGTTAATTTGTTATCGATCATTATTGTTAATTCTTGTTTCTCTTGTTATTCTTTTAGTTATCATTGTTATTTCGGATAACATGGCTTCGTATCCTAATAACGAATACGCAGACATAATGTTTTGTTATGGTTTTGACGATGGAAACGCGGCTGCGGCTCGGCGACAATACCAACGCCGCTTTCCCGATCGTCGACTTCCCCACGTTACTGTTTTCGGGAGCACCTATCGACGATTGTCTGAAACTGGCAGTGTTCAAAGAGCACAATTCAACGCTGGCAGACCTCGACGGTACACGGCTGACGAAGAGGACACCATTCTTCAGTGTTTTATTGATGACCCAAACATCTCAACGAACATTGTTGCAAGACAGCTCGGTATGTCCCAGTGGAAAGTGTGGTCGGTAGTACATCTATCAGGTAGACACCCGTACCATTATCAACCTGTTCAAACATTGCACGAGGGAGATCCTGCCAGGCGACTCGAATTTTCTCGGTTTATGTTAAACGCTGACGCTGACCAGGAACATTTCCTAAGAAATATTTTGTGGACTGACGAGTCAAAGTTTGACCGGGATGGAATAACGAATTACCACAACTTACATTTTTGGGCACCTAAAGCAGGCAGGAATCCAAAAAAACTAAAAGAAACTGCGTCGCAAATGAGATTTTCCCTGAACGTATGGATGGGTGTCGTTGATAATTATTTGGTGGGCCCTCATTTCTTGCCCAAAAATTTGAACGGCGAAAATTACGAGGAGTTTTGAGAAACAACCTAGACGATTTGTTGGCGGATGTTCCCGAAGAAATAAAAAACAACCTCATGTTTCAACATGATGGTTGCCCAGCACATTATCGGATTACTGTCAGACAGTGGCTAGACGAGAGATATCCAAACCGATGGATTGGGAGGGGAGGGCCAATTCCGTGGCCAGCACGAAGCCCTGATATCACACCACATGATTTTTACGTTTCGGGTCATATGAAGGCATTAGTTTATGTGACCCCAATAAATTCAGTCGAAGAACTTCGACAGCGAATAATAAACGCGGCGCAACAGATGAGAACAACGTTCACATCAAGAGTGACGAAAACCGAAGTTAGGAAGAGAATTCGAACCTGCATTCGTAATCGAGGGGCTCATTTTGAACAAGATGTGTAAAATTTGTAATAAAATTTGATGTACATTTTTTTATGCATTTTATTTCATACAAATACAAATGACCCTTTCTCTCCCCGCGCCGATTCAAACACATGCCTTGGCACGAATTATGTATTTTAAAATTGACTTTTATAGCTTTCTGGAAAGCTTACAGAATAAGCAAGTTGTTTTAGTTATTTGTACGATTAATGTCATAGAATTTTTTGTGACGAGACAACATTTTTGAAGCGTAAAATGAAAATATTGGTAAGATATTATTCTTATATCGGTCATTATTTTCATTATTTTGTTAAATTAAGTATTTTTAATTATGTCCATAGCTTAATTGAAGTGCCAGCTACAACATCATTTTTAATGGTACACATTCAAATATGTAGTTTTTTTTTTATTTGGAATGAAATGTCAAATTTTGAGTAAATATCGAAAAACCCTTAAAATTCTAATATCTCGAAAACTATTGAATTTCGGCCATACATATGGGGGGTTCAATTTGTTGCATTTTGGCCCCCTTATCAGCCCCTGACGGATATACGTCGAATTACCAGTAACCCTGTATAATGCTGGCTCGAACTAGATTTAAACTGAATACATTGGGTACGATAAAATATTAATTTAGGGACGTGCCTGCGTTTATAACGTTCGCTTTGTTATTTATTAATTAAGTGTCAGTGTGTTAGGACGAAACCAGTATTTAGAAAGGTTCTGTAATTAAAATATCTAAATTCAACTAGTTTGTACTACGTCACTTTGATATCTTGAACTCTAACTTACTAAAAGAGTAATACTGGGTGATAAATTCACAAAGGAGATTTCAAACGGCCATATACAGGGTGTCAGGGACATCGACGCGAAAACTGATACCATGGATTCAGTACCTACATGATTCTGAACCCCCCTCCGTTGAAATTTCGTCGGTTATTACAAATAAGAAAACCGGCCAAGTGCATGTCAGACCACGCACAATTAAGGGTTCCGTAGATTGGATGAATTTATCCCAAGAACAAACTTAATATTGTAGTTGAAAAACATGTTCTCCCATACGGAATGTATGGGAGATCATGTTTTTCGAACCGTAAATTTAAGTTGATTGATTATTACTCGTTAACCTGTACAGCCTACTTAGCTCTGAGAGTTTTCCTTTTAATTTCGTTATATATACTACTGCTGTGAATTTTTTCCACAAATCTAAGTACAACCATTTAGCTGGCAGGGGGGGGGGCACACACACACACTTGACTCTAACAAAGAATTTCAGTTAAAAGCTTAATATTTCGCAACCGAATCCCTGAATCCAAAAATGGTTATCACAAACTCACAATATTTTAGAACGACCTTTCTAAAGATACCCCACAACATGGGATAGACGAGAAAGAAAAAAACATCCCCACTTTACGTGTAACCTAAAAAAAAAAATTTTTCTTGATTTAATTTTACCATTTTTTCGGCATAATTAATATGTATAAGTATGCTAAATTACAGCTTTCTAGTACTAACCGACTCTGAGCTAAGCCGTGGACAGATAGACAGACAGACAGACAGACGGACATGGCGAAACTATAAGGGTTCCTTGTTTACTACGGAACCCTAAAAACAGCTGTTTCATAGAATAGTGCAATACCTACGCGGGCAAAATGTATGGAACAGCTGTTTTTTTTAAATAACCGACGAAAAATTTCAACGCCGGGGTTCAGAAGTATGTACTGAGTCCATGGTATCAGTTTTCGCGTCGATGTCCCTGACACCCTGTATACGTCTGAACTTTTAACGGGAATAAAAGATACATCTGCCAAATATCATCTATATCATTACAGTTACGTGTATTGGGGCGAGTATCCACTCAGTTTCGCAGCGTGCCTGGGTCAGGAGGAATGCTATCGACTGATCCTAGCGCGCGGCGCAGATCCCGACAAACAAGACACTAACGGCAACACCGTGCTGCACATGCTGGTCATTTATGAGAAGATGGTTAGTTAGAATTTCATTATTATTAACTGTTAACGAACAATAAAGAGTTGTATTGAGAAAACCCAAATGATGTAAAAGCTTACATGCAATGCTATCTAAATCCTGAATTTGCGAAACTTGCATAGATAAGATGGAGCGAGTTGAAGACAACGAGAATTCGATATATTAGCGAGAAAAACAAGAAAATCATAATATTATACAAGTTAGTGTTGCTTTCAGAAATCAGGCTTAGCATCAAAAGCATGATGTGAAGTTAATGATGATCTAATCAGTAAATATCTCCGTTAACAGGAAACATTTGACATGGCATTCGAAGTGGGAGCCTCTTTGAACATCAAAAACGTGCTGAACCTAACTCCCCTGACTCTGGCGGCTAAGCTGGCCCGCACGGACATGTTCTTCCACATCCTGAACATCGAGCGCGAGATCTACTGGCAGATTGGCGCTACCACTTGTGCTGCCTACCCTCTGGGGCAGGTCGATACTATTGACACGGAGACTGGGTGCATTTGCAAGGATTCTGCACTGAATTTGGTGACGTTTGGGGTAAGTGTGGAATAATTTTTATATTATTACGCAGAATTCTAACAGAATTTGATCATGATTTTTAAAAGCATATTTTTTTAAAATTATTCTCTTTTATCGAAACTTTTGCAGGAGAAGGACGAACATTTGGGCCTTCTAGAAGGAATGTTGATCGATCTCTTGAAGACCAAATGGAACACATTTGTAAAGTTCCGTTTCTACCGGCAATTTATACTGTTCACATGTTATTTCTTGATCTCTCTGGTGTGCTTCACGTTAAGACCGGGACCACCTGATAGGGCACTGAACACCACTGCACTGAACGCTACAGTAGGACCTGTCAATGATACCGATCTGGTTATGGAAGTTGGTAAGTCACTATCAGCATCATTTTTGGTTCCTTCCTTATCGATTTTCAAATTCAAATCACCACCAGTATTAAGATATGTAGAGGAAAAGGAGAGAAAACACTCATCCTTAATAGAAAAAGGGAGAATTCTCTGACCAGAGTGTTGTGTCTGGTGGGCTACTGCCCGATGATTGATGTCGACGACGTGGACGTCGCGACGCCCCCGCAAGGGGGTGTGACAAGTGGGGTCGGGGCATCGCCCCTCGCCCGCGAGGGTTTAGCCATAACAATGAGCACCTCATTTTGTTTGGCCTCGGACGGCCTTGATGTCGACGAGAGACGATGTATAATATATAGGTACTAGTCGCGCGGTAAACTTTGCTTGTGCGATGCAGTATTTTGCGTGACGTCATTGTGATGCGTAGTTCGCATGTGGCGTTGTAGATTTACATGTAATGTAACAAGTAGCTTGTATGAAATTCTAAAAGAACACTTTTTGAAAGATTTAACAGCGGGTCCCAAACTATGTATCTTGGTGAATTAAACACTACACAAACTGAATAATTTAACGTGATCTGCTGATTTGCTAGAAAATATTGTATTTTTGTTCATCGAACGGTTATAATGTGCATACAGGGTGGCAGGGACATCGACGCGAAAACGGATACTGATACTAATTTTTCGTCGGTTATTACAAAAAAATCAGCTGTTCCATACATTTTGACCGCATAGGTCTTGCACTTTTCTATGAAACAGCAGATTTTTTTTGTAATAACAGACGAAACTTTAACGCAGGGGGGTTTAGAATCATGAACTGAATCCATGGTATCAGTTTTCGCGTCGATGTCCCTGACACTCTGTAGGTATATTCTTTTCATACAAATATGGACCATTTTGTATAACACAGGTTGATTCATATTTCCACTTATTCTGTATCCCATGTATTACATAATCACCACCATGTATTTAAAGAGACCACATCATTTGACGAAGGTTTAGGTTTATTGCTATAATAAATGGTCGGACCTCTGACCTTTTATCTTCGAAAACCACAAAACACAATCATTTTATTGTCACTTTCACCTTTCGATGCTTTATTATTTGATGAAAGCTTTAAGCGTAGCTGTATTTATATAACGCCCTTACTGAATTAATTTATCAAAGGGTCAAGTTGAATCATTGGATATACTCGTAGACGCCGGAAATTGATCTTCTTTCTCGTAATCATGAGAATCTGCTCCCATTTCAACTTCGGTTGTATAATGCAGTGTTGCGAAATCTCTAACATAATATTTTGTATCGTTTTCCTTCCTTTTAAATACTTTATTTGCTCACGGAAGCTTTATTATAATAGGTATAGAGAATTGTACAATACCGCTGAATGGGTCGGAGTTCGATCCTGGGGCTGTGGAGATTATGAACGGGAGCAAAGCTGATGGGCCACAGTGTGCGCGCTTCAAGAGTCACTCTAAGGATAAAGATAAAGATAAGGATAAACGTAAGCTTACTCAATGATTTATCTTCAGAAGCATAATCGTTTTTTTTATATATATATTTTTACACGAACAAGCTTTTTTTATATATTTTTTTGAGATATTTTACTGACTTCCATATAATTTTGTTATTATCATATATTTTAGTAACAAAAAGTTAAATAATTAAATAAAGAATATCGACGAAACAGTTAAGTATATTTTCCTGGTGCTACAGTCAGCTGCTCTTTAGATTTATATCATGGAAGATTATCTTTGGATGTTTAGCGAAAAGCGCTTTAGGATGAATTGCAACCAGACTATCGATGGTTTTTTAACCGAGTTCCAAAAAAGGAGGAGAAGGTTCTTAATTCGGATGGTTTTATACTATTGGTAAGTATAGAGTGTGTCTATTTACTCTGTGCTACTTATTTCAGGACCGAGAGAATCCGATATGGAAGGTTGGTGGGAGGATCTCACTGAAGACTGTAGACTGATGAACTTTGAGTCTTGGCAAGCTAAAGTAAGACCTGTGGTTATCGTTTCATTAACTAGAATTACATAGTTCAGTATTGTTTTACTTTGATATGAAAAGGTCTCTTCCGCGTATCCGAATAAATGCTTCTGCCGACAGGCGCGACACGACACCAGGCAGCACAATTTCCGTGAAGTTTTCATAGAAATTGTTCTACCAGAGTTATGTTGCGCCAGTTCGCGAGAACCTTAAGATATATTTTTATGTCTTTCTTCATTAACCACTAAACTTAGGTTTTTGTTTCAGGTAAGAATATCAGCCGAGCTCCTGTTATGGGTAGGTGCATTAGCGTATGTGGGTGCAGCGCTAAGAGAAGCTCGTTTCTTGGGAATTAAAATGTTCATAGAGAATCTAAGTACAGTTCCATCACGGTGAGAAAATATGATTTTGGTTCTTGAAGATTAAAAAAAATGTTTTAAAGGTACACGTATTAGGGCCAATTCGAAATACACGGGATTTGTAGCTTTGCATAGGTCAATTTTGTATCTATTGATTGACATATTAGGACATCGGGCCGTCTCTTAGTGTTTCGAAGTTTGCTCTGATATAAGTACACGGGGTCTATACCTTGGACATTACGGAGCCCTGATGTTAGTTAGTATGGATAGGCCTTTCTTATGAGGTTAACTGCCACTAACGAGGCAGAATAGAATTTTTATTATTATCGACTTCTAGAGGCAAATTGACAGTTGATGGGATAATAAATGTTTCTCTTAATATAGTCTATTTTGAAACGTATCCTCTTTATCCATCTTGGTTGATGTGCCCTCAGAGTTATGTTCTTGCTGTCCTGTATTCTTATGCTGGTGCTGCCAACACTGCGGCTGTGGTGTGCCGACGAAGAGGAAGATCATCTAGCCGTCATCATCATGCTCACCACCGCACCGTACTTCTTGTTCTTTTGCAGGTGCTATATTCTATTTTATATCAATAAGCTTCAATTTCATTTTTATTTTGCTAGCCTGTTCTGTCACACTCCTGGGCAAATGGCCTCCTTCCACTCCTTCAAACTTCATTGACCATGCACTTGATTAAAAAAAGATTTTAAAAAAATGAGTTTATTAAGCCGTTTTCACTAAAAATAACTATTAAGGATCACACCGCACCATAATTCCAATTGCTAGACGCAGTTGGTTTTATTTCGTTTCAGTCGAATGTTATAAAGTATAATACCCATGTCTAGGAGAAAAAATGTAGGAGCAGAAACAGTACCTACCAGAGAAAATCGAAATCCACATTTCGCTTTTCCGCTTGTTCTGTGACTACCTCGTGAAAATGTAACTTTTCTAATGTTTTAATGGCTGAAAAAAGCACCTTTGAATTTTTCAAGTTATTATTGAATTCGACAGTACGTTTCATCTAATAAATAAAAAGGATAATGTTATTATTTGGCAGAGGATTCAAGACTGTTGGTCCATTCGTAGTCATGATATACAGAATGGTTATGGGTGATCTTCTTCGGTTCGTCTGCATTTATCTGGTGTTCGTCATGGGGTTCTCACAAGGTACGAATTTTGTATGAATAATAATTATCTATTTCATAGAAACCATGGAAAAACACTACTTAATCTTTTAATACAACAGATATAATACAAAGAAACGGTTGTTTCTCAAAATAAATTTCTAATAGTCGTTACTCTGCTTTTTTCCACAGCTTACTACATAATATTCCTATCGTTCGACAACCCGAATACCCCCGAAGGCGTGGACGACTCGGTATCGAACCCCATGCCCTCGCCCATGGAGAGCATCATGGCCATGTTCCTCATGTCACTCACCTCGTTTTCCGACTACTACGGAGCTTTCGACCGCACTGACCATGAGATTGAGGCTAAGGTACGTATGTGTCTATTCGGAATATGGCAACAAAATCACCAAATTACATATCCTTTGCCTTTCTATGAATTAAAATGGTTGAGATTCATTACCTTTTTTGTTATCAGAAGTATGTCAAGTATAAAAGTCCCGACCTGCTTCCGTAGGTCTGCGCAGGTAAGCATATTGTGTCCTGAACTAATTTGTGATTTTGTTGCAATGCAGAAATTAGAATGTAGAATATTGTAGTCTAGCTAGACTAAAACGACGCAGGAAATACAAACAGATTCACATCAGAAGTTCGCTAATCCGGTTAATTGTCGATTTGCCTTTAGAAGTCAATATCAATAAAAATGATATTGTGTCTAGTGCTTCCATTCGTTTTTAAGGTTCTATTGTTCAACGGATTCACTTATACATCATTTCAGACGGATCATATTAGCTTGTTTTGACCTTATTTTTGTTAAAGGCAATATTTACGTATAATTATGTCCATCAACGATAGCCGTAGACAAAATAGTCGTAACTATATTGTCCTATTTTCATCCATCAAAAATAACCGTAGACAAAACAGTCCATAACGATCAAGACGAATAAAAAAGGAAATTATAAATTATTCATAAGCTTTTAGAAGACAAAGCGATCGCTCTTTGAACTAGAGACATATCTCACGCATCTCGTTCTATAAATAACTAAATAGTCGAGAGGCATTTACCGTGTTTCCATAACATTGAATGTTGTGTCGAAATGTGACACGTTCCAAACAGAAACTGTAATCATCCTTGATCCCTTTTCTTATATTCGAGTAGGTACTTATTTCTACGCAATATATGATATTCACACATTTTGTAATGGACACGGTGATGTGGACCCTAAGATATGGTAAACATATTACTTTTGACATTATGACAGACTTTAGGCCTAGGACTGTATATAACACAACGTAATTTTCCATTAAAATCGATATTCCGTAAATATTAATTAGCATTCAAGGCAGGATTTCTTAATCGATATTTAGATCGTCATTTCTTTTCTACCATCATATTCGCTCCTCTAGCGGTCATAGACAAACAGAAAGTTAATTTTCGGAACCACTTATGTGTTTAAAAACGATGTTTATTTTGACTAATGAACCCATGAACTACGCAATAATTCTAATGTCTCGTGAGACTATCTACCTCAGGACGAGGCGACTGAAACCAATCGCTGTCGAATTGTATTTATTTATTTATTCATTCAATTTATTATTTACGTACACACAGTAAAATAGATATAGATACAACACAGTTATAGTTTTGAGTACAAAGGAACTACTTATCTTAAGAAATTTCTTCCAGCAGACCTGCGAAAGGAAAAGTGATAAAGAAATGTAGACAATAGTGTGTGAGAACAAGAAGAGAAAATATGAATAAGCGAAGTCTTAAAACGTATAAGGCTTAAATATCTTTATATAAAATTGAGAGGAAAAGTAATGAATGCTCTTTAATCGATATTTATAGACAGATATAGTTTTTAAATCACGAATGCTAGACGTGATGTGTATGTGTGTGTTGTAATGTGTTTATCACACAAAAATCTTTAGCTTTCCTTCTCGGAGGACCGCATCACACATCTATGGATATGTCCCACGAAGTCACAAATAAATCCGTATTATACTCTCGTCAGCTACTAATCTGCGTCATCGGGTTCTTTTATCGAGGTTACACTACTCACAAACAGATATTTCTCCCGTAGCGTTATGTCAACTAAAGGTCGCCTATAAGCGACGTTCGACGCCCCATCGTGTATTTGGTTAACACCGAGACTGACAAGTTATGACACTATGCTAATTTCTGCTCCCACAGCGACCATAGCTTTGAGTCAGCGTTATTTAGTTAGTGTTAGAGATTTGGAAGAATATTAATGAATCGAAGAGACTAGACTATTTGTCACATTAGGTATTAGGTAATATTCATCACACAAAGATTCTCTAGACAGTGAAGTCATTAGTACATTGCGATTTCAAATGAAATGTAAGTTCAATTTCTTATATGAAGAACATGCTTTTATGTCCAATGAAATGAAATATACTTAGGTCCTGCCGCGTGCGTTAAATTAAAAATAGTCAAAGGTTGGATTAAATATTCAAGAGCAAATGGACAACTGCAATTTTAACAGAACCAGTTTCGGCCATCTACTTTAAAATTCTGTATTAACTAATCGGATACTACAATTAAGAGGTTTCAAATTACCTAACACATATATAATAACTTGAACAAACCAATTTTTGTAAATACATAATATCGCAACACGTTTGCAGCTCCTCTTCGTGGTATACATGATCATAGTGGCCATATTGTTGGTGAACATGTTGATCGCCATGATGGGGAACACATATCAGAAGATAGCAGAGACCAGGAACGAGTGGCAACGCCAGTGGGCCAGGATAGTGCTGGTGGTGGAGCGAGGTGTGCCGCCGGCGCAGCGGCTCAAGAACTTGTTGGCTTATAGCCAGCCGATGGCCAATGGGAAGAGAGCATTGGTGCTGAGGATTAATCAAAAGGTAATAAATGTTATTTGAAAGATGATCACGAAGAGCGAAATATGAGAAGGTGAGAGAGTTCTCAGATACACAAAAGGTACTTGAGTGGCCTAGGACCTGAGTGTCATTTATGCAGTGCCGATTTAGCTGCGTTTTTGAGATAATAATAGAAAAAAAGGGTGTTAATTGAACAAGCAATTGTGTAACTTTTATTTATTCTGATTTTCATTATTTGCATTGCGGTCCAAAAAGTTCTTTAACACATTGTATTGTAACAAATTCAAAAAAATGTGCTTCTTCACACCTTCACTCTCACTGTCTATTAACATTTACATATTATTTTAGATAGTGAATAGGTAATAAACATATTATCTCAAATGATTTGTGTACGCCGTACATATATTGCATCCGAAAAATACATTTTCTAACTGCGCAGGGATTCTCCATGGTACTTAAAAATTGTTAATTAGTAACTGATGAGTAAATAAATGTAAATTCTCATATATTTTCTGCAAAGGATGAAGACAAGGAAGAGATGAAGGAGATCCTAGAAATGAAGCGCACACACGAGCGTATAGTGGCGAAGCGCAAACAACGCGAGGCTCATCTGGCGGCCGGCAAAGGACACATCCTACCGCCGACGCCACCCAGGGACTACCCTATTAGGAAGTAAAAAGAGATCAACCAAGCCATTTAATGAAAAATAAATGTTAGGTAAAAATTTGAAATAAAGACCATAAGGAAGGCAAATTTCTTCACTACCCTAGTAGAGTCTACAGTACTACCTTATAAAACGAAAAATGTCTACAGTCTATACGCTTTTCCTTTATCCAAAAAGAGATTATTTTAACTTATAGGTAGGTAATGTCCCTAACAATAGGATACTGTGTATAAGTCTCTTTAGAGGCTGAAAAATAATGTGTGACTTATTGAAAATTTTAATAAATTCTAACAAATAATGATTGCATTTTCAATCACACACAAAAAAACACACACACGCAAATTCTTCGTTGAAGACATTTGTTACTGCAAAAAAGATGAACGTAACAAGATCTGCGAAGCAGTGTTGAGAACGTGAGCATACCTATGCGGTTTTCACTTGTACAGCGAAAATTCTACAGGTGCAAACCGCCTATGAAAAAACACAAAATAATTTAAATAAGGGAACTAATGGAATCTATAGCATGTTTAGTAAGACATTCGCAAGCATTTCGGTGATGATCACAAAACTATACATGACAGCTTAGGTAATATAGCCAGAGGGCAAACAAGGCCTAACAACTATGTGACGTCCAAAATGCAATGTGATTCAAATGCTACAAGAGTATCAAAAGATAAGTATGTTATTTCTATAGGTCAGGTATGGTCACTTGCATAAGTACGATCCATTATTTAAGAAATTACAAGAAGTTGAAGTGTTATTAATTCACATAGCACGAGGCTTATATCTAACACGCTCCTTTAATGAATCGATGACTTACATAATATGATAAATTATTAATAATTGATTAAATGCCACCAGGATTACGTTGATATCAAATTATTTACTCTGTCTAAGCCTCAGGCATTTTTCTCACATAAGATGACAGCTTAGAGTGGACAAAGCTATCGGAATGTCGTGCTTTTCTGCAACGCACTGTTCAAGAGGTCGTTAAAATATGCGTAAGATTGCGTAAATTGATATTAACTATGGATGTTTGTATGCAAATTAAATTGACCTTTGTTATCGATAAAGTGCTATACATAATTCGGAGAAAAACTGATGAGCCGATTTCTAACGATAAGTCGTCTCAGCTCATTGGAAATCTATTAGTCAAAGAGATCTCCGTTTCCATCAGTTTAACTGCAAAGCAAATATTATCCTTAAGCTCGTTAAGATTTCTGTCAGGTCAACCGACAGCCCAGGAAATCCACCTTCACGCCTTTAAGTTTTACCTCTTAGTATGAAAATTCACAGTTAACTATCGATAACATTAAATGATGAACAATTTGTATTTCTATAAAAATGCTAATGATGCGGGGGCGGAGACAAATATGCAGACGGAAAGGTCTATTTCCTTTGAGAAAAAAAAATGTTTTCGTGTTTTTTTAATGTCATCTTACGCTTGCTATTATCTAAGAACAAGATGTATTGAGGAGATGTACTGATGTACCAAATTTGTTAGATAAAACAGAGGTGCGAAATGACGAAGTTGACCACATTTCTCTCTTGCCTCATTGTTTGTGCCTCTAAATAGGCCGGCCACCGCACGACGCCGGCGGTATCCGCCAAATATTATGCCATATTACATACATTGTTTACTTCTAATCCGTTATGAAATAAGGTTTAGGAAAATTATATAAAAATTCAGAAATATTTACGTTTGTTAGTTAAATATTTACCAACACCATACTACCATACATGGATGTTTGTTTATCGACTCTAGAATAGGCAGGTAAAGCATGCATTCACTCATGTACCTAATAAAAGATTTTCAGACGATGTTTTCAGTAACTATCTTATGTAATACGGTAAACATTGCATAGCTAACAAAGTATTTTGTTACAAGCCGTTAACTTGAAATGGGAACACTACCTACTCTTAAAGTATAATGGAATTCAATTAACTTTATTTCACTGTAAGACTATCGAGAAGGCTTAAAACCCCTTTTTGACGCGTGAACACAAGTTATTCCTGAGTAGTACAGGGCTATAGTTTTCCTGAGAAGTACGCCAAAAGTTGAGCAAATCTGTAGGCACCTGTAGTTAAAACAGTCTTCACTTTCGATAGTCAGGCAGTGTTCATTGTGAGATCACTTCAAGAATTATCTGCGTCCATTTGTTTAGCAGATTAAGATGAATATATTATATATTACTAGAGACTCGTTCTTGCTTCGCACGGTTTTTATGAATTGACAAATCATCGAGATTTTTTAGGTAAACGTAACTTCAATATTAACGTATTATACAAAAACCTTTCGGAATAAATTCTCTAAACGATGGTGAAAACCTCAACAAAATCTGTTGCGTGGTTTAGAAGAACAACGCGGACATACAGACTAATGCGAAAAGCGACTTTGTTTTATAAAATAGATGCATGGTAGCGACCCCATACCACATATTTACTATTCAGATTATGGTCATAATAATCCACCATATGAAAAACCTTCTAAGCTTCGACATTTTGACTGTTTGCCTTTGACATAAGTTGCATTATTGTAAGTACCCAACTGTGTGCAAATATCATGTTTGATGTCTTTCCTCACTTCGCCGACTACTGTCCATTGACAAACGCTAAGTAAAGAGCCGAGGTCTCAAATGAAGGTCAATACTATACTTGTTTATCCGCGTAATTGGAAGATCTACGATAATTATTCCGACATTTCATCTGGGTTCTCTTTCCATTGATAGATTCGATTAAACTTACTACTACTGGGTACTATACTATCATTTCGAAAGTTCGAGAAAAACTATGTTCAATCAGCGCGTTAGTGCTTTTGTTGAAAGACTCCAGAATTTTTCACGCGGTTCTAAGTCTAATTTTATATCTTGACCGTCCGCACCTGCTTCAGCTTTATGTTATTAGAGTTATTATTTAAAAAAAATGAACTATATTTACCTGACCACCGCACCCCAAATGAAAAGGAGTAACATTATTGTTAAAAGGAATTTCAAGCTTTTGCAACTCTGTTGTTTAATCCCTAACAACTCTGCCACTCTAGATTTGGCTCCTATCAATGACAAATCCGAGATGTATTTCAGGAACTACATATTTCTGTGAGGATATCTTCTATTTATTTCTAGCCAATTGAATAAGCGTTTTAAAACCTGTCCCCTTTTGCGAGAGCAGAATGGTTAAAACTAAAGCAGTGCAATATGGCCGTGTTATCTAACCCAACGATTGTGCAGAATAATTCAATGGCTATAGGTAACTAATTGGTGCCATTGTGGCGTTTACTGATTGAGCTGGCCATCCATTTGCGACACTAAACCATTGTTCAATTGGACATTACGTATCTTCGGTAATTAGGCAACTATTTTGTGTCTCAACATGTCCCATTACTGTTTCAAACATTAATATTTTCTTTGCCTTTAGTTACGTTTCTATGCAAAGTAGTCTAAGGCAGACCTTTGACATGGGAATTTATAATACATGTATGTAGTTGGATTACCTACAAGTCGGAGAATTACGGCTTCTTCATTGTATGCGTCCGTTTGGCGAGGGTCCAGTTCTAGATAAACTGACGGAGACATATATAATACGACATACGGAGGAATTTAAATTATTAGACCTAGTTTCAGACTAGATAAGTTACCTTCCTCTAGTGGTATTATCTTCTTATTAAACGAATAAGCTAGTTGAGCCATCTTCTATTGGATAACACTTAAATTCACAATTTCATTCAGTGACAGGCAACGTACAGCCTATAAGTAAACCGCTGGGTGTAGTAGCATGAAATTTTGCACAGTTCCTTTTGTAACGAAGATGAGCTTCAAGGGAGGATTCATGTCCTAGCATAACTCCCACTGCTGGGACACAGCCCTCCTCTCTGTAAGAGAGAACGGGCTGTAACCCACCATGCAGGCCCAGTGCGGATTGGTGGATGACACATATCTTCGAATTTTGTTTCTAAGACAATATGCCGATTTCCTCACGATGTTTTCATTCACCGTTTTGAGAGCAGTGGTGATGAAATAAATCACACAGAAATAAAACGCGAATTTTGCGGAATGGAAATCCCACCAGGCACATGCATGCATTCCTCTTTCCGACGTCCAGGACGCTTAGCATGACGACAATAGAAACGGGCTTTGTCGACGGAAGAATAGACAAAATGACAGTTAAACAATCACAATCTGTCATTTTGTCTATTCTTCCGTCGACAAAACCCGTACAAAACCCGTTTCAATGGTTGTCATGCTACGCGTGCAGGATGAAACAGTAGGAGCAACCGCTATGCACGTTTTCAACGCAACCTCATGTTACTAAAGTTATAGATTAGCAAATTAGCAACTCGTTATTTGGCCTATTACCTAATCCTATTACAGTAAGGCCTATTCATCACATTTGATTGCAGAATGTCCCTTGAACTATGACGGAACAAAGTGTTGAATGGCGGCCTGATGAACTGTAATTGTCAATGTCATGCAAAAAAAAAAGTGATTAATTGACATACTTACTTTCAATTATACGATTATAAAATTAATTAAGTGGTCACTGATGCTGAGAAACTGATCAGTTAAAGATGACTGTGAAGAGGGAGAAATATTACCTCAATGTATATTGATACGGCTTAAGGCTTGTGCAGACCAGCGCGACTTGACGCGCGACGCGACACGAACAATAGAATTTCTAAGAAAACTTCACAGTATAACAATGACCGGTGTCGCGTCGCGCGACAAGTCGCGCTGGTCTGCACAAGCCTTTATGATATGTTTTGAGAAAATATTTACTCATTTTGCAGAACGATGGTGTCATGAAAATCGAGTTTAAACTGATGCAAAGCGTAGCATAATCAGCCAAAATTCAAAAAATTCAAAAGTCGTTTATTCAAACTAGGCTGAGAATCGACACTTTACGAACGTCACAATTACATAAGACAGTCCCCCAAAACGCCCACCCTTCACCACTTCCGTGCGTTAGCTGGGACGAAGTGGCGCAAAAAAACTCCCCAGCAGCACAGCTGTCTGCTCAGTTAGGAAAAAAAATCTTTATAATAGTATGCAAAATAAATTACATTACGCAAAACAAAACATAATTTAAATTATTAGCCATATGTCAGCTAGCACAAGCCAATATCCCAACCAAAATCATGGAGAACTATACTCAGGCAGAAATAAAAACTAAACGTAAACAGAACATAATATCTAAATAAAAGCCTCCAGGCATAAAGGGCGAGCCCGCATATAATGTTCCTATTGCTGGGACCCAGGCCTCCTCTCGGTGAGAGGTTGGGCCGTAATCCACCACACGGGACCAGTGCGGGTTGGTAGTAGTATGTCTTCGAATTATTGGTTTTAGGATATGCCGATTTCCTAACGATGTTTTCCTTCACCGTTTTGACAGCAGTGGTGATGAAATAATTTACACAAAGTAACCGTCTGCATAAGCGCCTGCCTGGGTTCGAACTTACGACCTACAACTCTTAAGTCGCGGCTGTTACCACTGGGCCACCACTGCTCTTGATAATTTAATGCATTTGATATCAAATACTTTATATTAGGTACTCAAATCTAAAATGCCTACGCATTGCCTGCGAGACTTTTCAGAAGGAAAGCGACATGAAAGGTCAATGGATATACGAGAATTTAGGTTGGAACTGAAATATTTTCAGTCTTATTTCATAAATTTACTAGCAAAATGTACCTACCTTATCAGCAGTCACGTATATGTCATGTTTCCAGCCAACTTTAAAAAAAAACCGGCCTATTGCGAGTTGGACTCGCACACGAAGGGTTCCGTACCACCGTACAATATTTAGCAAATATGACGTATTAAAAAAAAACTACTTACTAGATCTCGTTTAAACCAATTTTCGGTGGAAGTTTACATGGTAATGTACATCATATATTTTTTTTAGTTTTATCATTCTCTTATTTTAACACACATTTTACCACTTTGGAAGTGTCTCTGGCGCAAACTATTCAGTTTAGAAAAAAAATATTTTAGAAACCTCACTATCATTTTTGAAGACCTATCCATAGATACCGCACAGGGTAACGGGTTTGATGAAAAAAAAAAAGACTTAAGTATGGGGAACCCCCAAAATTTATTGTTTTTTTTCTATTTTTGTGTGAAAATCTTAATGCGGTTCACAGAATACATCTACTTACCAAGTTTCAACAGTATAGTTCTTATAGTTTCGGAAAAAAGTGGCTGTGACATACGGACGGACAGACTGACAGATAGACAGACAGACAGACATGACGAATCTATAAGGGTTCCGTTTTTTGCCATTTGGCTACGGAACCCTAAAAAGGAGGACGTTATACATTCGGGAGTATCGTTTCTTTATTATGTACTAGCTGCGCCCCGCAGTTTCAGCCGCATAAATCTCGATCTCTTGGGAATATCGGGATAAAAAGTATCCGATGTCCTAATCCATGTTGTACTCATGTGCCAAATTTCATCCAAATCTGTTCAGCCGTTTTAACGTGAAAGCGTAACAAATAAACAAACTCACTTTGGCATTTTAAATTATGTGGTCGGTGATTTTGGTGCACGGTAAAACTCTAATGAGTTTATGTTAGCACCAACTTATTATGTATATAGAGATGTAAGTACTGAATGAATAAATAAATTTAAAATATTATTCTATAGTTAGGATTTACATCGAGTTCTTCATGGTTACTAGGTCAATCTACGTGATTCTTGTTTTATTCGACAATTTATATGAGACAAGTGTCCTATGAAATGGGTTTTTTAACTGGCTAAATGTACATTATGTTATGGAAATGGAATAAATAGAGTATCTGCTCTGAAAAATCTATATTCTAAGCTAACGAGTATCATATGACTTACAAAAATAAAAGAATGCTACATTCTCGTATAAAGGATTACTTATAAGTTATTAACAGAATTTGTTGCTTAGCATAGCAAATACCGTAAGGTCTAAGTGATTGCGATAACTTAACGGTAACTTTGCCAATTGTTATCCCAGAAATTAAATCTGCAAACAAATGTATTCATTTGTGTAATAGAAGGTGCGTTAATGATACTTGAACTTTACCCTACTTTGCTTATCTTACTCGCTGAACTAATAATATTTTTTTTTTCTGTTATTTAGTTAAGTCATCATTTAACACAAAGTAATTATTTTTTATAACAAAGATTTAAAATAATTACTTTGTGTTAAATGGCGACTTAACTCGTTTACTTAATTTTTGCGAACAGTTATTGCAGAAATAAAACGATTTAAGTTCGTTTAGTGACTAAAATGAATGAAATAATTAATAATAATGATTTATTTGAAATAAAATGTAATAAATAAATAACTAATGTTTATTAAAATGTAATGTATTGTAATAATTAGAATCAATATTATATTATGTAATTTAATCATTTGATATGAAATATTTGCAGTGCCCTTACAGAGTGCATGGCTAAATACTGTGTCATGAAATTTTAATCCATGCCTACTAACCAGTGTGTTACATGCTAGCAAATAAATAAACAATGTTATACCTTTGTAAAAGTTGTTTCATTGTTAATTATTTTTACGTTTCATTTAGGAAATAGTTTTCAAACTTTTAATTAAGTTCTCACTGTCGTCTAATGTAAGAAAGAATCATATGTAACAGCAAAACCGCAAAGAAAATAAACGCGTACATTTCGAAATCATAAACGGACAATAGGTACTGTTTTATTTATGTGTTAAGATCAGAGACACTCCCCAATTTTCGGCGAAGTGGTGGAGAGTATAAAACCGTAAGCGACCTACACGGAGCACTACACAGCCGCACGCACCTGCAGCTATGAAGACAGCGGTGAGTTGACACACACATGACACACACGAGACAAGTCACACAACAAACCTAGTGAAACTGTGTACCTACACTTTGCATATTTAACTTTTCAATATGCGGACACCGTGGATTTCTACTTAAATAAATATTTGTTGTTCCAGTTAGTGATACTGTCGGTGGTGGCGGCCATAGCGGGCGAGGCGCCCTACCATCTACCGCGGCCGGGGGCGCACGCGCCTGTGTTCAACTACCCCCCCGCGCCCGCACCCCCGGCGCCTCTAGCGCCTGCGCCGCAGTTCCCGCCACAGCAGCAGTTCAGCCCTAACTTCGGCTACAACTACCAGGCGCCGCAACCAGCCCCGCAGTACATCCAGCCCGCGCCCCAGCATCACTCCCACCCACCCCCACCACCTCCTCCTGCTCACCCCCACCATCACCACCACCATCCCGCGCCTGCACCAGTGTACATCCCGTCGCCGCCAGCACCCCTCCCATTGGCTCCTCAACCGCTACCTCGTCCCCAACCACTGCCAGTGTTCCAGCCGCAACCACTACCTAGTTACCAACAACCCAGTGCGTCGTATGGCACACCGCAGCCAATCGCTCGCGCACCCGTGTTTGCTCCCCAACCGGCCCCACAGCTGATACAAGCGCAGCCTCAACCCCAACCTCAAGTGAACTTCCAACCTATTGCATACCAGCAACAGCAGCAACAACAGTACTCACAGCAAGGAGGATACAACTACCAGCAGCCTCAAGCTCAGTACCAGCAGCCCCAGGTGCAACACCAGCAGCCTCAGGTGCAGTACCAACAACCACAGGTGCTGTACCAACAACCCCAAGTGCAGTACCAACAACCCCAAGTGCAGTACCAACAACCCCAAGTGCAGTACCAACAACCCCAAGTGCAATATCAGCCACAAGCTCAGCCGCAGTTCCAGCAGTCCGCAGCGCCCGTGCTGTCCAGCTACCAGGCTGACTCCAACCAGTACAACACTGCTGAGGAGCAGACTCACAAAGACGCTCTGGACTCACTCGTTGTCGGCCGTGTGCAGGATATCATCAAGGACGATGAGCACAGCGTAGCACGTAATGCAGGCTACCAGTCTTTAGTGTCAGGAGTGTCCCTCGGGCAAGCCAAGCCCAGTGTAGAGATTACATCCTTTGTCCACACATCACCTTTAGTTACAAGCTCTGCATCTGGTTCGGCAGCATCATCATCGTCGAGCTCATCGGTAGCGTCTTCTCAAGCATCGGTTCCTTCAACGGATTACGGTTTGCCGTCTGCGCCAGCTCCAGCTAGCTCCGAATCGGGCGAGTCAGCATCCAGTTTCAATTTCTTGCCACAGAACAAGCCAGCCATATCATACGGTCCACCAAACTAATTTAGGTTAAGTCTAGGGTTTTTTATTGTACAAAGTGCTTTGTAAATAGAAGAGTTTTTTAGACTTTTGTAAATAAAATTCGAAGTAAACGTTTATATTATGTTTTATTGTTGTTTTATTTTTTAGTTTGAATCTAATAGTAATATTTTATAACTTCGAAATTCTCCGTAGTAGTTTCTTATATTTCTTATTTACACCATTCATTCTTTGTTATGTCAGATTTATTTGTCACAGACTATTTTGAGAAAGAGCGGGTATTGACAGCAGCTGCAGGGTGGTTTTTCCTACAAAGAAATAATAAGTTTGTAATAATACGTAACACACTATGGACATTGTGTGTTACGTACATGTGCCGAGGGTACGTAAGAGGTGATAAAAAACTTACGAAGCGTATGGAATGATCGGATGTTTGCGCGGCATCATTCGAGGCACAGGTCATGCAGCCAGTGAACTTATTCACTACTGCTACTTCCTTCACTATACAGGATTCAACTGTTTCTTCATTTATACCAACAGTAGAGCAGGATTGACGTCGTATAGGTATTGGACCAAACACTTGGTTTACTTCATGACAAGTAATCTAAAACGTTTATTTTAATTGTACTACTTATATTTACTAGTTATTATGTAATCTACGTACATATTTCACCCATTTTAACTAAATGACTACACGAAATTCAGCCATCTGGTTAAACGAAGCACTCAATGACTTGGCTAGTTTTCCCTCAGCTATTTAAGAGTCCGTGCACAAAATACACTCGACAGAGTTTAGGCAGATTCATTCCGATGCTATGTTTGTGTGCACCGTTCACGCACACACGCCTAAAGATCGAGCGTAGTGATCGCTTAAACAGTTTTGATCCTATAGATAGATGATATTTTCTTAAGTTACGTAGGTACGGTTAAAAAATAAGTCTGGAATGTTTGTGTATATTCGTTTAGTATATTTATAACAATCAACATAAAAATGCTACAATTTGGTGTTAGATGCATTTAGGTACATTTAGACATTCAATAACATTGAGGTAAGCGTTTTACATAAATACGAGTAGTGGTGCCGATTCTCTTTTACACCGAACTAAACTAACTAAAGTATCACTAAAATTCCTTACTTTTGGCTATGAGAATCTTAAAGGTATTCTGCAAAAAAAATCTCTTAATTAAAAATAATTTTGATAAAACTGAAATCGAATTTGACAATCGCGACTCCACGTGGACTCGTACTTGTTTTTCCTACCCCATATATTTTTTTAGAGCCGCAGCGGAGGCGCGCACGTGTGTCAGCGTTGACGTGTTTTATATGGATTTTTCACTTTTTGTATGGAAAATATGAAAAATTATTACGTACATGTCGAGTTTTTGGGGTTAAGGGTAAGGGTTAAGGGGGTCAAAATTTTCATTACTTTTGGGGTAGGACACACCATTTTCGAGATATAAGCGAAAGAAAAGAAAAACAAGATACAGTACTGTTTTTGCACCTGAAGTCGAGGTGCTGGTGTGAATGTTAGTTCATGACAACTAATTTTATTCCACACCTTTCACATCTACAGCATATTGGCGCGGGCATGTCAGTAACGCGAACCCATAAGTTTTTCCCCTACCAAAAATCACTCAATCACGCTTAAAGAAGTTTTCACTTAAAAAAGAACTATAAAGCCTACAGTCAAAATATAACTAGTGGACCCGGTAGGCAGTCGTTGTCCTGCGACAACAGCGCCACCCGGTTTCAACTATAGCTAAGAACCATCCAAGCAACAGAAAAATAATTAAAAAAAAAACATCTAAATCTGTCAAGCCGTTTAAGAAGAATTACGAACACACGCACACCGGTATTTTATTTATTGCCAGGCATGCAAAATTTTAATGTTCTCTAAAAACAAGCAAAGTACTTCAAATAAAATGCGGGTCAAATGTGGTAGTCAGCGTACAATTTCTGGAATATGTTACATATAACACGTGCGCGCCTGCGACGCAAAATGATACGTCCTCACGCTGGGAAGGCCCGGTCTCTACTGACGGGATGGGTTCAGGATTTTCCGCGGTCGTTAATATAGTTTACTTTGCCATTTATTTACGAAATGAAGCTATTATTTAATTATAAAATAAAATTTTGATTCTATTAAATGGTTATCTTAAGATAATTTTTAATTTTTTCTTTATTTCTTAAAAGTGTTTCTGAGTATTAAAAAAAATACTTATTTGTCTTGAAGTTTTTAGAAAATTACAATATAAAAAAAAAACCTGCTATATCATATATGGAAGTTGAAAAAAGTGGTTCAGCCACATGCAAGTAGACCATATAATGATGTAAATACGTTTTTTTAATTTTTTTAATCAAAAGAAGTTTCTTGTAACCAAACGATCAAACGTCAGTCTCGAGTATTTTTTTGAAAACGTGTTGCGAATATTAATGTAGTAGTGTAGAAGTAGTGATTTATCGTGAATTCTTAATTAATTTGAAAAATCCCATACAGTCACTATGCAAGACAAAGAACTCCACTTTTTAAATCACAAATAATTTTTTTTAAATTCTGTTCCCTTTCTCACAACGAATGAACAAAATTGATCAAAATCATCAGATTTCGTGCACGGCCCCTTAATTGGATTGGCGTTTAATATACGGCCTAAGCGTCCAATTAGCTGGCTAATTTAACCAGATGGCTACGATTTAGGTAACGTAATAACGTAACACTTGTAAGTACGTCAAACTTACAATAAATCTTACCGGTCTGGCGGCGGTTGCTTTGCAACATGCAGACAGTTCAGACTGATGCTGACTCTGGGTGTCAACTTTTGATTTGCTTCCACAACTTTGACACGACACGCCTATTTGTTTCGCTTTCTGTTTCTTGGGCGCCTCGGTTAGCGCAGGAGCAACAATTGTAAGACACATCTCAGGGCTCGGTATTTTGTTGCTATGTACCTAAAATCATTTAAATCATAATAAGCTTCTGCTTAAATGATCAGGGATATTATTTCTTAGTTTAAAGAATGACCTTGACAGGTATGCAAAACATCGGCGGTGGCGGCTGCAGCAGCGGCGGCATCGACTTGTTGCAAGTATTGCAACAGCACGGTTCGAGGTTTTGTGTACTACGACCTGGTTCAGGTGCATATTGAGTTTCTTCATGTACTGTAACTACTTTTTCTTCTGGACACTGGCATGAACTCTCCACCGCTCGTGATTGTGATGGTACTTGCACTACTTTCGGTACTTTTTCCATATTGCACTTACTACACAGTCCCATCTGATTCGTTGGATATTGTGCTTTTGACGGTACTTTTGGTACTTCTTCCTGGAGCTGTGTCGGCTGATTCGTTGGATATTGTGCCTTTGACGGTACTTTTGGTACGTCTTCCTGGAGCGGTATCGGCTGATTCATTGGATCTTGTTGTTTTGTTGGAATTTGCTTTATTTCCGGTACGTTTTCCTGAAGACACTTGCAACACGGTCCCGCCTGATTCATTGGAAATTGATCTTTTGACGGTACTTTTGGTACTTCTTCCTGGAGTGGTATCGGCTGATTCATTGGATCTTGTTGTATTGATGGGACTTGCTCTATTTTCAGTACTTTTTCCTGAGGGCACTTGCAACACGGTCCGGCCTTATTCGTTGCATCTTGTTCTTTTGCCGGACTCGTTGTCACCAGCTTCGTTGGTGCTTGTTCTTGGCAATTCAGACATTCTTGTACGGCGTGAGGCACTGTGTCGCTATGTTTGAGCGCACTCTTCTCGCGAGCCACATCACTGAGGCTGTGGGATCTTCCGGAGCATTTCGTGTTGCATGTCATATTTAACGATGTCACAGTAGAATTGGATTTGCCTCCGGAAGTTGGAGTACTAAAATAAAATATAAATAGGATTTTAGCAATACCGTTTTCGTGATATGGAATATGTAACATATGGTTACAAAGAGTGCCGTAGATACTAACTGATAGGAAGGTTCAGATGCAGCTCGCTTCAATTCCTTAGGCTTTAGAAGAAACTCACAGCTTGCATTAGTACACCTGTTCACAATAAATAGGTACTTAGTTGTTACTTGATGGACATACACGTGTCAAAAGATTAAATGTTATTTGAACTATACTGACTTTTCAGACACATCCCCTGAATCATTGCCTGAACGTCTTCGTTTTCTCGATGTACTGAAAAATAAGATAATTATGATTATCATTAAAAATGAACGAAAGAATGATTCTATTCATCAAATCAGATTCATTGTACCCATAGAAATGTAATATATCTATGATTGTACCCCTATGTCTGTACCTACAATGCTTTAAGTTCACCAGAAAATGGATAAGCTTAGAGTCTTTACAATACGCTCAAGAAATGAATAATACTGTTCTAAACAAGGTTTTGAGGACGTAGCAATGACTAGTTCAGCAGCCTAGAGTGGCAGTAGGAAAAGACAGACTAAAGTCCCCGTCACGAGAAGCTTTACATTTTGTAAACAAAGAACTTCTACCAAGTTACGTAGCGAAACAAATAATCTCAAATTCAATCAACTCAATTGGGATTATTTTTTGTTGATTGAATTGTCGCTGCATACCTTAGTAGAAGCTCTTTATTTAAAAAAAATATAGCTTCTCGTGACGGGGACATTAAGAGCGTTTATTCTGAAAGTTGGCAACGTCGCAAATAGATGTCAAATGTTTTGATTAATTTCGCAATATTACTGTATGGAAATAAGAAATTTGGCTAACTGGCGAACTAGAATGTTGATTATGAGATGCAATAATTAATATCGTAACACCGAATATTTAGTTTTAGATGTCAAAAAAGTATTTGGAAACTTTCCAAATGCCTTTTATACACCTAAAACGGGTACAACATCAAATTCAATGCTATAATTGCAATTCATTATTAATATTCTAGTTCGATATTTAGCCACATTTCTTATTTCCATTCAGTAATATTGCCAAAATAATCAAAACAGGTAAATTTTTGACAGCTACTTGCGACGTTGCCAACTTTTAGGATAAACGCTCTTTTAAGGTCTTATGAAGTATACATGGTGTGTCCTATTTTATTGAACCGTCACCTAAACTACAGTAGATCTGCTCACCAAAGCTTAAACAATCCGAACTCTTTTTACGGGAAAAAATCTATAGGACAACTTACCTTTTTTTTCGTCCTAATTTTTTTGTCGTTCCTGGACTGAAAAGAATAAAAAACATAGTAAATAGTCGTTCGTTTATGCAGTAGGCAAGCAAAAACTGTAAAGCGATTGGGTATAGGTGTCATCGGGACCAATAAGCGTGCAAGGGTACCTAGGTACTGCAAAAGCGTCTTAGTTGCAGCTTAGACGGACCCTAGACCTAGACCTACAATAAAATTGTGCAATTAGTTTACTGTACATTATTACCAGCCCCCAAAAGATCTTCAATACCCAACCCTTAGCGACCAATATCTCGTGATATCGCGAAATAAAATTGATCGTCTAGGATCCGTCATATACGGAAACTACCGAGTTCAATATACCAGCCGCATGGTGTTACAGCGGAGGTCCTCGGCGCCCGGGGCTCGTGTGACGTCGGGCCCTTCGTTTGCTGCCCACTCTCGCGCAGATACTCGACATATTTGTTGTCCAGCCAATTGGCGAATCCGATTCTTTCCGGGGTAGCGTCACTTTTATTGCACACATTTCGTTCCTAGATGAAAATACTCGTTTCATTAGGAAAACTACAAAAAGTCGAAAAGCACGAGCAAATCAATGGCACGTAAGAAACTGAGGCAGTGGAATAGGGATGATGACTAAAATATATTTTTTGTCCGTCTTTGAGATTATAAAAAAAAATTGGACGCGTATTTTTTCTTTTTTTACGTAAGCTAAAGATTACGGCGATACATAGAGGTAAAATGTGCCATGACGTCACGAGTATGTAGATTTTATACGTACTAGTGACGTAGCGACCCCCACTTACAAGCGACCCCAACTTAAAATGCGTTTTATCTAAGTATTTTTTTTTTAAATATGATAAAGCAAAAAATACGTGTCTAATATTTTTTTATTATCTGACTAACGGACTAATTAGAATTTAATTTTTTTTACCCGGGCATCATCCCTATTGAGATAAAACTTTGAAAAGGATTTAAACGTTACATTAATAAAGTTTGTTAATAACGAGGGCGTTGAAAGGCTAAGGCTTCCTGTACATAACGCTGGAGCCTAATACGTTGTTTTGTGTAAGTATACGAATGAATATTGCGTATGCGCCGCACCGGAACCGCGCGTTAATAAAGCAACAATCACCGATCAGTAAAGCATTCAACGAAATTGTAAAGACGTCTGCTTTTCATTTTATCGAAATGTATGTACCAGCGTACGCGCCGTGTAAAGGTATGATGCCGAACAACGCTGCACGTGGCAGTGCTGTCGCGTCACTACTGTTGTGTGACGCGTCACTACTGGTCCCCATTAATTTTCTATAGATGTTTATGAGATTACATTCCGAGCACGGCAGCAATGTGACGCAGCTATGTCGCGCAGCATTGCAATCTCGTATAAACCTATACTAAATGTATGGGCCAGTAGTAGGTACCAAGTGCAGCGCTGTTTGGAATTATACCTTGTAGAGAAAGAAAGAAAGAAAACGTTTATCTGGACACAGTTCGTGAAACATAAAATACAAACAAAATAAAAGTGGAAGTAATCTTTTGGCAATAAGTGTGTGCCTTAGAGCTGCGCCAAAAAGGTTCAATTCAGCATTAATGCCAGACAAGTGCTGCCTTGTACTGAGCATCGTGTAATATACAGAACGGCAGGGACATCGACGCGAATACAGTTACCATGGATTTATTACATAATTCTCAACCCCGGTGCGTTCAAATTATCGTCGGTTATTGAAAAAAATAACAGATTTTTCATAGAAAAGTGCAATACCTACGCGGTCAAAATGTATGGAACAGCAGATTTTTTTTTAATAACCGACGAACAATTTTAATGTAGGTTCAGATTCATGTATACAATAATAATAATAATAACGCTTAGTATATGTGTAATAGCGGCGCGGGGGCGAGCGGTCCGGCGCATGCGCGGATTTCATTGTTCATTCACAGGGGTCGGCAAGTAATTTTAAGCAGGGGCCGGATAATGCTGAATTTTTTTATCGTGGTTCAGAAAAAAAAAAACTCATAATACCTACTTACTTTCTGTTTTTTTTTTTTGACTAATATAAGTAAACGGTTATTATTATATGCCATTTTATACATATTTGCACCCGCACAACCGCAGTCAACGCTCCCTCTTGCTCCCCACAGCACAGTAACTGCAGCTGTGGGGAGCAAGCTAAACTAACTAATCAAATTAGATTCTACGTGGCAGATATTTTAAAATATTATTTATATTCAATAGTAATTAAGTTATTTAACAACATTTGGCGGTACAAGTTCCATCCGTTGGTACCATAGAAATATACTTATATCTATGGTTGGTACACAAACATGCCATCCGCCGCCAGAGCAGCCCCAGCGTCATCTACACGAACCCTAAAAAAAAAATGTACTCCTCATGGGCCACGCAAACCACATTTTATAAGTAGGTACATGGAAATCCCTTGTGGTTCTGTCTTACTATATAAGTATTTATTTGCCAGTGCTTACTTTTTCAAAAAGTTATTAAAAATGATCTAATTATCTTAAGGAGAATGCCAGTTATGGTAACTCGAACGCCTCACTGACTAAGATTAAGTAATGAGTTAATGTTTTTATAGTATTTGAATAAGTACTCTATAGGTTTCGGTACTTAAATAAAAGTAAAAATCGTAAAAACGGTTTATAGATGACACTTTCTTGTTTAAAAATACGATAAAACCAAATTAAATTTATTTCAGATTTTTACAATAGGTTCTTCTTTTATTAACGTATGTTAAACTTTATCATTTATTCTAAAACTACTCTTCGTAGATGTAACTGCTTGAGAACAATTTTTTTGTTAGATTTATAATAATAAC
The DNA here is from genome assembly GCA_947364205.1 of Agrochola lota. Lineage (NCBI taxonomy): Eukaryota > Metazoa > Arthropoda > Insecta > Lepidoptera > Noctuidae > Agrochola > Agrochola lota. The sequence continues at coordinate 15,250,356 of OX376221.1, read as the reverse complement.
ATAATATTTTGTAATATATCTATTGTAAAGAGCCCAAACTCTAAACGTCAACAAATTACAACGTTGGTAAATTGAGGAGTACAATTATATCTATGAGTACAACCGTGAGTTAACATAACAACTGAAGTGACAGGTATTGCGTTTAGTCGGTTACTTGACAGCTGTCTCGTCACGTGGTTTTTTTTGTTTACCTTTATTTAACTACCTAAACCTATGGAGTATAGGTATGTTAAAAGTGTGTCATGTTTAATTTCTCATTTCTGGTAGATACTAAAAACTTTACCTGTGTGTACCATTTAAAAGCTTTCTTAAATGGATTATCTTTCCTCGGCTGTTCGCTAGTTTGCCTCTTGTTGTAAGATGGCTGCTGCAAAAAAAAAACATTAATGAGAGATCATAATATGATTTAACTGACTTGCAAGTTGCAACCTATGTAGGTACGTTTCAGAAGCAAAAACAAGCAAAATTTCTATTTAATTCTATTATTCAGAACTTGTACTCGATGGGAGAAAAGAGAATGTCCAAATCCGATTTGCATGGGTTTGTCGACATAATAAAGGCCTAGAAGACAGACAAAAGCTTCCACATTGCGTACATATCAACGTTCATAACAAGGGTTGTGGGTAAGGCTGTGTGGCGATAGATCATCTTATAAGTTATCCTCGGGAGTACCGAAGACACATTTTCAAGGTCAATGTCAAACGTCTTGAAGATCAAGGTCAAATATAAAAAAAACTATGTCATATGGTAAATATGAAATGTTTGAAGTGTGACATCTATGCGTTATGCGTTCCATGGGTCATGTTCGTGAACGGGTGCCGTCAGTAGAGACTGGTCATCTCATAGCTTCTTCTTTGTCGGTGCACTCCTGACAGAGCGGTCGTGGTCATCATGTTGCAGTGAGATTTCGGACAGCCGTGATTTCCCTCACGATGCGACGCCATCTTTCTCTGTCGGCTGTAACATCTGTGCATTCGTGTAATGGGCCGCCCACTGCGGATTTAATCTGGTCGGTCCATCGCATGGGTGATCTGCCGCGTGCACTTGTTCCTTCGACCTTTCCCTGCACTACAAGACGTTCTATGGAATAGTTTCCCCGTCGTGACATATGCCAAAAGAATTGGGAGTATTCGAGCCTGTACTGTGGCCGATACTCTGCTTGATGCCGAGTTCTTGGAGTATAGATTTTTGGGTGCAAAATTCTGTCCACGATACCTCAAGCATTTTCCTTCAGCACCACATTTCCAGAGCGTCTATTTTCTTCTTCTCGATTTCTCTAAGTGTCCACGTCTCAGCAGAGTACACGAACATGGGAAATACTTATGCCCGAATAAGCCGGGTTTTGGTCGCTATGGTGATGTTGCGATTATTCCAGACATTTTTCAGCCTGTCCATAGCAGACCTAGTTATGGCCATGCGTCGCTTGATTTCGTCTACGCAGCCACCGTGGCTCGAGATCAGAGCTCCTAGGTAAATATATACTGTACATCGCAGTTTGCAATCTGGGTAACTTCGGGCGAATAGCGATGATGACAAAAAAATTTTTTTTAGTCCGTCTTTGAGATTATAAAAAAATATTGGACACGTATTTTTTCTTTTTCTACGTAATCTAAAGATTACGGCGATTCATTGAGGTAAAATGTGCCATGACGTCACGAGTATGTAGATTTTATACGTACTAGTGACGTAGTGACCCCCACTCCCCAACTTAAACTGCGTTTTATCTAAGTAATTTTGTATTAATATGATAAAGCAAAAAATACGTGTCTAATATTTTTTTATTATCTGACTGACGGACTAATTAGAATTAATTTTTTTTACCCAGGCATCATCCCTATTATTGTTTGCACGGTCGACAATCATCTTCGTCTTACTTCTGTTTATTTTCAAGCCGAATGCGAAGTTGCATGTTCCATCTTGGAAAGCAACTGCTCCATGTGGCCAATACTACTTACTAGTCACGAATAGCGTAGTATCATCCGCATAGCGTAAATTAGATATTTTCATTCCACCAATTGATACACCACCCGCCCTGTGTAAATGTTAAACAAGAGCGGCGATATGATGCGTCCTTGACGATGCCTGCTCCGGGGTGGAAATCATTCGATAGTACGCCATCTGTTTTCACTGACACTGTTCCATCCTCATAAAGACTCCTCAAAAGGTGCACAAGTTGTTTGGGTGTACCCATAGCGAGAAGGGATCTCCACAGCATCGGCCATATCAAGGAGTTGAAACGCCTTAGAAAAGTCAACAAAGCATATTTGTCGGATTCTTGAACGCTCGGGCTTTCTCAATAATTTGACGCACGATAAAGATTTGCTCTCGAGTACCTTTCCCCCTAACAAACTAGCTGCTATGGCTAATTTAATAATTTTTTTTATCTTTTTAATACGAAAGCTTTTAACGTGCACGTCTATCTTCAATGGTCTCACATATATAATTTCAACATGAATGATGTAACCAATATTTTATAACAATATTTTGATTTAAAAGAGTGTCCGTGGAGTTTCTTGCCCGTTCTTCTCCATAGGAACTTACTACGCTTTGAAACTGGCTAATACTGCTAATACTGGCTAGCTTCATCTTTCTGACTGACCAACCCCTTGACATTTAGAAAGGGTCTGTGATTGGTTTATTTGAAATAAATGGTTTGAGTTTGAGATTGAGTTAATTAACACATCATTCTCCCGCCCTTATCCCAATTTATTTGTAGTCGGCGCAACTTATCTTTTTCTTCCATATTTCTCTATTAGTCGTCACCTCCGTAGTCAACCCCTTTGTAGCGATATCTTCGTCTTTCATATAGTCGATCCATTTCATGGTGACCGTCAATAATTGACCGAGCGACCGAAGCGAGCGAAGTGTTTCTGCTTCAAGTCTGGCAAAATTTGCTTTCCTCGGTCAGTTTGTTGGTACTTCTCTACAGGTCGTATTTCACAGCCAAACCGTTGCTTTATCTTCGGGGATTTTTGATTGATTTATTTATTTATTTATTTATTACAAGGCAACTACAACAGGTAACAATCACAGTATATCACTAGATTCACATTATAGGTACTTGATTATATTGATTGATTATTAGGTTATTTGATTGGAACTCCACAAAAGGGCAAAAATGAGACTACTGGATATACCTTATGAGATCCGATTTCGATAGTTTTTTTTTGTATTTGAAAGGTTTTAGTAACTGGTCGTTAGTTGGTCTCATAAAAATTTGGTGAAGATCTGATGAGGATAATTGAGATGAGCAGAATAGCTCCTCAATAGGCAATACATTGCGCACTTTAGAGCTAGATTGTGGGTGGGGATGGGGATAGGATGATCTACTGTTCGCAAAACTACTAGTAATATTGACAACCCCAGATCTAGGGGGAGGGGAGGGCAACCGGGGCATGTGCCCCGGGCGCCAAATTCAAGTGCACCACCCAGCACACCGCAACTTTGCAATAAATGAGACGCGCAGCACATATAAGCTTTCTATTTCTTTCTTTGTTACAACAGTTTTGGCGTCCCTGTTGGATTGGGGCATAATCGATCGATAAAATCTGATTAATAAGTTGCTGCCAAAATTTTAATTTCCAGAAAAGTTGAATTTCGCGGGCTATCTTAGCACATCTCCATAAAGGATTGGCGGGGGGCGGCAGACGACAGTTTTTGCCCGCTTTAAAAAAAATCTAGATTCGGGGCTGAATATTGAGGCCAGTTATTAGCCTCCTACATGAACCGAATACCTAAACTTACAATTTCAGCGTAGTATACGAGAGGGTGTGCCATCGTAGCATACATCGGGACATGTCGACTGTTCAACAAAAGTTTTCCGTAGTCATTATGATTATTTTCAAACGAATAGGTGCATTGCGAACAATCGCAACTTTCACAATCACTGGAGGTTGTTGAAGACATAGGAAAGTGTTTTACTCATTTGATTTAAAAAAATGTTTACATAAATGTTGTGTGGATATGCCAAAGAGTAACATGACTTGCTTAGTTCCTGTCATTTTTGCTGTCACGAGTTTTTTCCACGGCTACTCTAGCATGCAGGATTATAGTTATGCAAAGAGTATTGTTGCATATACCTAGTTTTGTTGGACGTCGATTAGGCGGAGCGCATTCGGGTTTCTTAAGACTGCGGTGGCCACCACATAGCGTCTGCAATTTACGTCCGTCAGATGACGTCACTGTAACGTTATTTTATTAAAGTAAATTGGTGTGGTTTCCTCGTGGCTAAGTAGTAACAGCCGCACGAGTAGATCAGGTTAAGCTATGCTTGCCAGGATTGGTCCGTGGATGGGTGACCATCTTTACATCCCGAGACTCCTCCAAAAGCACATTTTAAGCAGTTGGTCCCGGCTGTCATTCGTGGATCTTTGACAGTCGTTACGGGTCGTCAGAAGTCCGAAAGTCTCACAACCAGGCTTACCAAGGGGTATCGTATTACCCTACCCAGTTACTGGGTTGTGGAGGTCAGATTGGCGGTCACTCCATGTAAAATACTGGTATTCAGCTGCATCCGGTCCCCAACAGAGTCGGGAAAAGGCTAGGCAGATTGATTGAAGTATTTACTTCATAGTTCACTATCGGCAAGAATTGTTTGTTTAATAGTCGAGTGTAGTGTCAGTCAGCCTGGAACTAGAATTTCTTTAATTAACCGACGGTATCGCTGGCCGATTGGTGTGGTTTCCTAGAGAGCGTCTTTTGACACCGTAAAGTCAAACCCCTCCTTGCCGATATGTGGCGGATACGAGCTCTTCTAAGAAACTGAAGCTTAATGCCAAAGTGCGTACTTATGGCACACCTTTTATAGACAGCCCTGCCACCATCCTTGCTATTGCTAGGTAATCCTTTTCTTTTTTGTTCCGTACCTCAAAAGGAAGAAACCGGATCCCTTACAGGATCACTCGTGTGTTTGTCTGTCAGTCTGTCACAGCCTATTTGCTCCGAATCTAATGGACCTTTGAAATTTGGTACACATATTATGTATTTCTGTGACCCAAATACGGGCGTGTAACGTAAATTAATGATTTTAGAATATCGGGGTTACTTTTAGGAGGCAAATAAAAAAAATAAAATAAAAGGGTTTGAAGTGTAGTTTTCGTGTGACATATCAAATGAAGTTGTTGCGAGGGGATTATACATAACTTTAAAATCAATACTTTTAAAGATATTTAAGAAAATAGATGAATATTTACCATTCTCTCCCCTTATCTCCGAAACTTCCGAGCTGTAAATAAAAAACCGGCCAAGTGCGTGTCGGACCACGCACAATGCTGGGTTCCGTAGTTGGGATGAATGTAGCCCAAATACCAACTTAACATTGTAGTTGAAAACCATGTTCTCCCATACATTACAACTGCAAATGTAAGTTTGTACGCACAATATTAAGTGATTTACTATGTTATTTTAAGACTATAGACTTCTCATAGGTTTTACTATAATCTATAAGCATAGAACTACTTTCCTTTTTTACTTGTGAGATAAGGGATGGTACATTTTCATCTATTTGCCCAAATATCTTTAAAAATATTTATTTTAAAATGATAAAAAAATGTTTTTGATATCCTTGCAATAAGCCCTTTCATTTGATATGTCACACGGTACAGTTCTCATTTTTTTTTTCTTATTTGCTTCCCAAAAGTGACCATATTCAAAATTCATTTATTTACGTTACGCGATCGTGTTTGGGTAACAGAAATACATATCTGTACCAAATTTTAACTTAATTGGTCCATTAGAATCGGAACAAATTGGCTGTGACAGACGGACAGACAGACACACGAGTGATCATATAAGGGTTCTGTTTTTTCCTGAGTTCCAGAACCCTAAAAATACAGAGATAGGTTCTCCTCTCATAAATTACAGGAAAACCTACAAGAAGTCTTAAAATAACATGGTAAATCTCTCAATACTGTGCGTACAAAACTGGAATGTATGGGGGAACATGTTTCCCAAGATGGACCCAAACGATTAATTTTTATAGAACCTCCTAAGTGTTCATGTTGTACCTATAATATTTATTTTATTGATTTAAATATTTCAGAGCCTCCCTGAATTCAGTTTGCCAGCCAATGTCAGAAACGACAGAAAAATGTCGATTTACTACATAGCACTATTTTCCATTAGCGTAAATGTTGTGTTCGGTTATAACATCAAGATGTTCACGTTGCTCAGCTATGAGAACGTCAGTGGTAAGTTAATCTGAAGGTTAGTCAGTCGAGCCCCTTTACACTAGCGCTTCTCCAGCGCATACGTTTATTACCTACGTTGGAGAAACGCGTGTGTAGAGAGCCTATGGCGTTTCCTATAGGCCCTAGTCATAACAAGCGCCCGTGGCGCGCGTCTTGTACGCTGCGTTTTGACTGCTCAATAAAATTGTATGAATTTCTAAGTAACGAATTATAACCAGCACTGCCATCAAACGGCGCGTCATACGCGTATGACGCGCGCCAATCCCGGGCGCTCTTAGCGCGCCCTCGACGCTTCCTTTTTTACTACTTTTCCTTGTCGTTTTCTTTGCATCAGTAATAAGCTTAAAAGAAACACGGTTATACTGAGCATGTTGAGAGTTCAAAGTTACAACAAAATGTGAAAATCTTTTTGCTCTTGACGAGCGAACAACGCGCGCCCGAAACGCAGCGTACCGTGCGCGCGCCTTCAGGCGCTTGTTAGAACTAGTCCCCTAATTATACCACAAACAGAATACAGTCCTTTTACAGTTATTTTTCCTCTGATTTTACATTACTCACAGTGGTGTTTATCGTCGTTACAATAAGGTTGCTGTTAGGTTGCTGTCACTGACAGGTCTGTCAAAATCACAGTGATCTTTACTTTCGTTACCTTAAGGTTGCTGCTGTCAGAGGTAAAATAACTGTGAAAGGACTGTGAAGTGTAAATAATTAGTTTCTGTTTTCTGTTCGAAAGAGTCACAGTGTGGTATGACCAATAATAACAACATCGTTGTTCAAGACGTGGTCAAAATGAAGGTAGTGAAGGACAAGAGCGGCGGCAGTGGCGTCTCTCTCGCACCAGGGGCATCGGGGTTCAGCTTCATCAGCATTGCCACCACTAAAGCGACAGGTTTGCGTGTTTCACAGTATTGCGCCATTTAGAATACACCCCCGGACACCTGAATCGAGCCGAGATTTTTTGTCTATCTTTTCAAATAATGATAGTACAAAGAAATGTGGTTTTCAAGCCAGTCACTCACTATCATTTCAGTTTGTCTATTTCCAAATTTGAAATCGGAATACACGGTTCGGCATGGAATCTATTAATGCTACTATGACGTGCTGTGAAATGTTCTCCCAAGCTTCCAAGATAACAATTTTCAGGTCCTGCACAGTTTCTGTAGCTGGTTGATTAACTCGGACACGCCTCTTCAGTGTTCTATTGTATTCATATTAGGGCTTTTTGATGGCCATTCCATTATTGCGATACGAACGTCATGCATGTGTTCTCGAACAATTCTTGCAGTGTGCGCCCGTGCATTATCCTGCATAAAAATGAAATCCTGGCCCACAAACTCAGCGTACGGCATCATAAAAACCTCTAGGCATTGATGAATGTATCGGTCGCTATTTAGTGGCGGCAACTGTGGTCCCGTCACAAGCTCAAGGCCAGTTTTTCTTTCGGTTCGGATTTCAGTTTTTAATTCTGCTCCAGACTATACACGACCCACCGCCATAACTCACTTTCTCTTCAATGCAACATTGCTGAAAACGTTCTCCCTGTTTTTGGTAGAATTTCCTACGTCCATCATTACTATACAGCATAGACAATGTCGCCCATGGGCATGTGTGTGTATTTTTCTGAATATTCATGAAAAATTATCGAAAATTTACTTTTTATCTTTAATATTTTTCATGTTACTCAATTTTAATTTTTTTAGTAGCGTTTGCCATATTTCCTATGTTATTGGTTCGATTTGGATTCTGTTTATTATTTCTAAATGCTTATGAGTTATTTTATCGGATTAACTAATCTTTTTTAGTAAAATTTGTAGACTATGAAAATAAACGGAGATTATTATTTCATTTAAAAAAAAAGTATTTATTTAAAAAAACGCAAGTTTTAATACATAAAATCATAGCGGGATAATGAAAAAAAAGTTTTTTAAATTAATTTTAGATAATTTGTCATGAATACTCAGAAAAATACGGGCGGGCACATGCCCATGGGCGACATTGTATAATCTTGGTTTCATCCGTAAAAAGAACCTGACTCCATTGACGTTGAGTCCAATGCAAATGCTGGCGTGCTAACTGGCGTCCGATAAGGACCAGGCCCGGGTCGACGGCGCGTTGTTCCACGCGCGCCTTAAAGTGATGTCAGCGCCAACTGACGGGGTCCGTAAGGGCCAATACCTGCCAGGGTTGCGAGTTTGTCCGAAAGAGATATCGCGGCCCCGGCACACAGGCAACGGAATAAACACAGGTGGGTTTTAGTCAGTAAAAGTCTGACACGCCCTCCCGCTCCACCCAGAGCGGGAGAAGTTATTTGATAATTTCGCACCCTCTAAAAAAAAAAAAATACCGTGCTTCTAATAATTACCGTGTACCTGGTAGCACTGACTTGAGGTGTAGTAGGTTCCTATTCATAATTTAAACGTGAGAATAGAAAAAGAAAAAGGAAGTATAATTTCGATATTTTTTTTATGAAAAACAAAACAAATAACGAAACTTCACAAAATGTGCTGCGTATCTTGTGCGTATCGACATCTAAACACGATATAACAAAGGAAAAAATAAGTGACCAGCGGTCGTTAACCCCAAAAAAAAACTTTTTTTTTATCATGTTTAGATCGATCTCGTGTGCGCAGTTTCGCTAGATAATTTAATTTGACCCTGTATATCAATCAATCTGCCTGCCTTTTCCCAACTAAGTTGAGGTCGCCTTGCAGTCTAACCGGATGCAGCTGAATACCAGTAGTTTACATGGAGTGACTGCCTATCTGAACTCTACAACCCAGTTATTGGGTAACACGATAGTTCCTGGTAAGACTGGTTGTCAGACTTTTGGGCTTCTGACTACCCGTAACGACTGTCAAAGATCTACGAATCCCTGTATACCTCTGGAAATAATTTATGTAAACAGTGATAACTGTTTTACACGAGTTCGAGTTCTGGGGAGTTTGTTGCGCCACTTCTTCTTCCCAGCTAATGCACTAGGAAGTGGTGAAGGGTGGGCGTTTTGTGGAACTGTCTTATGTAATTTTGACGTTCGAAAAGTGCTGATTCTCAGCCTAGTTTGAATAAATGTTTTTTTTTTTGTTGCTATAGCTTGTGATGATTATCACATAAAAATAATAGAAAAATCTGTTAATATCGATGTTTGTTATGTTGATAGTTTTATAATAATTTTATAGCATTCGATTCATTTTATTTCTTTAATCTCTTCCGCAGATCCTTTGATCGGATTTGAAAAGATTTTTCAGGAAGTTTTATATGGACCCAAAGCCGGTACGTTTTCCAATGTTAATATTAGATTACTTACTTAGGACTGTGCTTAGCTGTAGGTATTTTACAATCTACTGCGGATCCTCCTTAACTTGACCCGTGACGAGGTTGGTAGCACTTTCTGTCAGCCGCCATTTTGAACTCTATTAATATTGAAACTGAGCTTGTCAAGCAATGGTGCCAACATGACGGCAAGGGACAAGTTATAGTGAACGGTCTGTGCGTTTAAATAGGCAAAGTCCAAGGCATCTGGTAGGATTGTTGGCGGGCAAAAATAAATTGCAATAATGCAACGGTAAGGTGGCACGTAGTAAAAATTCGGAAGAAAAAGCTTAAAAAAGTTTAAAAAATTCGTCATAGGAATTATGTGAATGACACAACGTTATGTAAGACTATGGAACCTGTTGGCGAAAGCTTTCGACGACCCAGTGAAGGTAGCTATGTAACTTTTATATTCAGGGCAACTGACCGGTGTCGCCTGACAGCGCTACTGAGGTTATAGAACATTTAGGATAGAGTGAGCTCGAAGAAAACACGCCCAAAGCAGGTGATGTGATCATGTGATGATGTGCGTGTGTAACTGATAGTTACGCAAAACTGCTCCTTTGTACTTAAGTATAAAAGTTATAAAACTAAAACTCGACTACGACAAAAAATACATCTAAAAAGGTACTTTTAAACAAGAAATCACAGACAGACAAATAAAAAATCCGGAGTCACATGTGTTAGGGCATAAATCGAACAGATTACGTGTGACTCCGGTTTTTTTAAGTTTATGATTTATGTTCTCTAGAGGGCGCCATATTCAATTTAATTAATGTGACGTCACATAGCCTATAACCAGCGGACGCTTCCGATACCTCATTTGTCAAATTATGATGAGTAGCTTAGAATTTATGAGGTAACAGATGAACATATACATACATACATACCGGTGAAAACCATAACCCTCCTTTTTGCTTCTCCGTAATCAGGTAAAAAGATGTTCTGATAACTATTACCTATTTACTTTGTGCCGAAACTGAGTAATTAACAGTTTCATTCTGAAATTAGCGTTTTCTGAATCACTGCGGCCATGCCCAGATATTACTTTAGTGTGGGAAAGAGATGAAGCTCTACAGGACGTGCAGCTCCATCTCTTTCCCCCACTGAAGTAAGATTAAAATAATACTGCTTTAGAGGTGGTGGTAGGCCCACTGATCAGCAAAAATTCCACAGAACTAGTGCCTGACGCTGATATAAGCATAATTATCCATCATTCAAGAACTACGAACCGCCTCGATTTGTTCTAGGTAGACGTAAAAAAGGAATGGTCGAAAACTATTCCAGGAGGTGAAGATAACTTGGCGCACTGGCCCACGGGGCAAGTGATGCGGTAAGTTATGTTTGTTATACACGCAAAATTTTGAAAAACACTTCATCATGATTATTACTTTAACTAGGGCTAGCGCGCACTGCGGTACGGTGGAATGTGGTGGTTATTTTTGCCGTACAGTATAACAAACGCAGTCACGACCACTCACCGCAAATTTCCAGCGGAAGTTCCACTGTGAATAAACTGCATGCGTTTCTTTCATTGCAATGCGCGCAATTCTTCCATACTTTACAGGTAAAATATATTTTGCGGGTAAAAAAACCCACGGCAGGGCGCGCTAGGCCTTCAGGATTTACTTAGGAGTAGCCATGTTATAATAATATACTTCGCCAGGTATGGCATTCCGAAACACAGTGGTCACGTGGGCAACACATGTCTACGTCATCAGATGATCTGTGTTACCAGAAGTTTGTAATAATAACTTCCCAACCACCTTTATTACCTGTGCGAATCCGATAAAACAATGAGGTTTTAATTAACAATTACGTTGGTTTATGTTTAAATTGAATTGTTTCGTTTGATTAGACACACGATACGACAATTTAAAAGCTTTGGTTTCTGAAAATCTTTCCTTAATCGTGTTTTGTCAAACTCAAACTCAACTCAAAGCATTTATTTCAAATAAACCAATTACAGGTACTTTTGAATTGTCAAGGGGTCGGTCAGTCAGAAATATGAAGCTAGTTGCCCATTCCAACGCGTAGTAGGTTCCTATGGAGAAGAACGGGCAAGAAACTCCACGGACACTCTTTTCAATCAGAATATTTTTACAAAATATTGGTTACATCATCCATTTTGTAATTATACATGTGAGAACAATGTAAAAAGACGTGCACGTTAAAAGCGTCAGTAATAAAAATAAAATCAAAAACAATTCAAAAATTAAAATAAATTCAAATAAGCCGTGGCAGCTAAGAGATGACCAGTGTCCACTGACGGCGCCCGTTCACGAACATGACGCATGCATCAGCACCATTTAGCTCAACCATTTTGAAGGGAACTTAACGATTCAACACACACGCCACCACCAGCGAGACATTTGAGTGAGCATGACATACTCACAACCGCCAGGGCGCACTCAAGTCAATGAAAGACGTACCCAGTAAATGGTAACTGTAAAGTAGGGACATAGTGCTCACACATGTGCTATGCAATTATATAATACTAAGAGATTGAATTTATACAATCTAAAGATAGTTTTACAATCTTCAGCAGCTGCAACAATATTTTGAATGCTAATCAATTAGTTTATGCACCCCTGTGGAGCTGGACCACTAGATTTGTTGCAATAGAGTGGCAACTGGATAGTGACGTAAGCATGTGTTGGTCCCGGAATGCCAGACCTTGTTTTATTAGACCATGGGAGTAGCAAGCCCTAGAGAACTAGTGACCCAGCATTGCTTCGCACGGGTGCCACGGCGACATGTCAAAATATCGAGATTTCTGTACCATACCTTAAACAAGTTACACATCCGAAATTAAGTTTCTAAATGATGGTGAGACCACATCAAAATCCATTGTGAAGTTTAGAAGATCGAAGCGGTCTCAGCACGAAAAGAGACTTTATTTTATTTATACTATTTAAATAGTTTAGATGTTGGATGATGATGTTGATGTTGTTGGTTGTTGTTGATGTTTGGACGTTGGTTTGTTGTGGTGTGAGGAGCTTGTGGCTAAGTAATAACTGCCGCACGGGTCGATCCATCAGGTTAAGCTACGCTTGCCGGGGTTGATCTGTGAATGAGTGACCATCTTTACATACCGAGACTCGTCCGTGCTTCGGAAAGCACGTTAAGCCGTTGGTCTCGGCTGTCATTCGTGGATCTTTGACAGTCGTTACGGGTCGTCAGAAGCCCGGAAGTCTGACAGCCCAGTCTTACCAAGGGGTATCGTATTACCCAGTTACTGGGTTGTGGAGGTCAGATAGGCAGTCGCTCCATGTAAAATACTGGTATTTAGCTGCATCCGGTTAGACAGGAAGCCGACCGTTGGGGTCGGCTTCCAGTCTAACCGGATGCATAGTTATAGGCATAGTTGGGAAAAGGCTAGGCAGATTGATTGAAATAGTTTAGGTGTTACGTTTACTTACAACTATGTATATAAACGTGAATTAAACAATAGGACCGTTTATGTGCCTTAGTGGTCTAGTAGTTAGCCTACCTGTCTCAGACCCAGAGGTCCAGGGTTCGATACCCAGTGGTGGCAAAAATTTCTGCTCGGTTTTGTTGGTGGTAGGGCTTGTTCTTAGTCCGCCTGGCTAGCTACCACCATCTTAACTAACTCTGTCGCCTAACAACAATGTTAACAGCATTGCTGTGTTTCGGGCAGTTAGTGGTAAGAAAGCCAGTTCCTCTGTGGTTGAGGATTCCGGGTGAAGCTCGCTGCCACCTGCGGCCTGATCATCACTTACTATCAGGTGAGATGAAGGCCAAGAGCTTCTACGTTGCGGTAAATAAAGTATGAGTAACGGAAGAATCATACCGATACCGTGTAGCGTTTAGTATTTTCGGCCAACTTACAGAGAACAGAATCACCGTGAGGCGTCTCCATCCTCTGTAACTAAACAAATGAAAGAAGTTTTTTAGAGCATGCCACAAGTCACCAACATGCGACTTTCGGAGTCTCGCATGATGCGAGTCGCATTGCTCGAGGCCGGGCCTTTATTCCCCAGAGCGGAGACGTTTCAAGGCAAGAGTAGCGTCCACCTGCCGTTCTTGGAGTACATGCACCGTGGCCACTGTAATCTGAAGATCACGAAGGACTTCATGCAGACAGCTGTTAACGCCTTCGCCATATTCATCTCTGGGGACCTTTCGGATGTGGAGCGGTTGCCAGGGTCTTATGTGCTGCATTCTGTTAGTTACTTTTTATTAGTTTTTATATATCGCTGATCACCAAGGTCTCTAGGACCACAAATGAAAGCTTTTCACCATTTGTGATATCTGACGCAGTAAATTATTTTGCTTTCATCAAGGTTTTTTGGTCATTGGTCTTGTGGTCGCAAGAGCGACCGCTGAGCACTTCCTGGGTTCGATTCCCAGGCTGAGCAAAGTGTCTTTGGGTTTTTCGTTAGGGATTTCTCAGTAGCAGCTCGGAGTTAGGAAATAAGCGGTGCGTCACACTCTTGCAGTCACATGCACTAATGTGTAAACCTACACTTAGCAAAATTCAAAAGCGATTTTCTCGTGGAAAAGCGATTACAGCTTTAATACTTTCGACTCCACCCACTTTTCATAGAACTCATACGCAATGCCGACATACATATTGGAAGTGAACCCTACGGAAGGGTAGCCGGCATTACGCCCAATAAAGTTAAACATCGCGGACGGTCAACGGCATTGGGTTTAAAACCGTGTTATAAAACACTGTAAAACGAAGTAAAATAATGTTTTCAAAGGGTCTTGTCATTATACGTAGTTTCCAACCTTTTAATTTTTTTGTGAATATTTGTAACCGTGAACAAAAAATTTTAATGCTTGGATTTTAAAACCAACGCCTATACTAATAAATCTTGTTAAAATATACATCAGATTTTATTTTCACGGTTTATAATGCTGTATTCGCTAAGAATCGCCTACATTTAAAATGAGCCCTCTGGGACGGCTCCCGGCATCCCATATGCGACTAAGTGAACCCTCCAGGAGGGCTCCCGGCACTCAACTTGTTAAGATAAAACCAATTTCATAATATGTAGTATGGGTTCCAAAATACTATATTCTTAACAAATTACAATCAACACAGTAGGACAAAATCACTTTTAGAAGTTGTTCAGTGAGTTGCATACATATTTGTGCTCGTGACAGTACCTCAGAGTATATTATTTCCTGCGTAGGTGACAACAGTCTGTGTTGAGAGATGAAATTAGCGGCTGATTCGGATTCGGAGATTCGGCCTGGTAAGATGTCTCGTTCTTCCAGGCAAGAACAATAGCCATGATGCATGTAGCGCGCGAAAAGCTTGCAGCGACGTGGACTGTCGTGAAGGGTTCCACGCCCACGGAAGAGGTGACATTCGAGACGCTGGAGAAGTACCGTCCGCTTTTTAAATACATCCAGGGCAGGGAGATGGCCAGACTCAACCTATCTGATCCCAAGATACTGTCGTTTATTGGCACACATCCCGATCTTAATAGGCATCAGGTAATTTTGTCGGTTTGGTAATAATTTACGGCTATCTCCGCATTTACAGGGTGGATTTTTGAGACGGGGCAGTAAGAGCCGCTTATTAGCAAGTCACCAGATTCTCAACTGACCAGATTCGCAACTCACCAAATGTACAATGAAACACAAAATCACATAAAATTACAGAATAGTACTTTATTAACAAAAAAAAAAAAAACTATAGTGAACCGAAACAAAACCGAAATAATACGGAATTCTTGATTTATGTAGTTTACTTAATTCACCTAGGTGCATTAACAATACTTTTCGTAAATATTATTCACCTGGGTGCATTAAGTATACTAAAAGTAAACCTGGATTAATGCACTAAGTTATTTTTAACCCAGGTGAATTAAGTTAACTACACTGAATTCTTCTGCCACAAAATGCCAGAAGCAGAGCTGCCAGAAATAAAAGAACACTTAATTCACAAAAACAAAAAAAACAAAACCAAAACAATACGGACATTCTAATATATTCGCGACGTCAATTGGATACCTTTAGTTCGACCACCAACATAAAGGGTCTAGGATTTTATAACTGTAATAATAATGATTCAGAAGGAATGGTAGCTCAAAGTAGCTACATGCTTCATACAATTACTTACACAATTTTACTATTTATGCAATCCGAAATAATGTTCTTAATTCTTTCATCTTTTTGTAAAATTTGGCAATATTTTTTATTTCATAATGGAAATAAAAAATGTGGCTAACTGGCGAACTAGAATATTGATTATGAAATGCAATAATTAATATCGTAACACCAAATATTTAGTTTTAGATGTAAAAAAACTATTTGGAAACTTTCCAAATGCGTTTTTTACACCTAAAATGGGTACGACATCAAAGTCAATGTTATAATTGCAATTCATTATTAATATTCTAGTTCGCTAGTTAGCCACATTTCTTATTTATATTCAGTATTGTTGCTATAGGAATCAAAACAGGTAAATATTTGACAGTTATTTGCGACGTTGCCAACTTTTAGGATCAACAGGGATCAACCCTCTTGCAAAGATCGCAAACTAAAACTTTTAGAAAATATAATACGTCAGTGTCACAATACTTCATAATAAATCTAGAGGAAGAAAATAAACATGTTTATGAAATGAGGTTGTCTATCAGCAATTTAATCCGACCTCTTATGCATTTGAATGGATTTCACTTTATGTAATGAGGTTGTCTATCAGTAAAATAGTCTTATAGGCCGGGGAAATTAGGTTTGAACCCTGCACTAAATCCTAACAGTGGTTTTTTTCCTGAATCGTGTTTTTAAACTTAGCTCTTTACATAATATAAAACAATTAAACATTTTCCAGGACCGCATCAAGGTAAAAAAACAAAAACGCATTTTTGTGAATGAAAATTGAGGCAAAATAGTTAACAGGAAAATTTTGGTTATATTATGTAAACAATTTGTAAAATTAATATATTATTTCAGAATTAAACATTTACCTCCACGGAAATTTTAATAAAAATAAAATTACGATTTTTTTTTATTGTACTTCAAGCAAAAATATTAACAGTAGATAGAGCCTATAAATAAAAGTTAGACTAAAAACTCGGTTAGGTACATTTTTGCCTGAACCGTTATTGCAAAAAAGCTTTTATTAATATCTTACGCTAGTACAATAATTAAATAGTTAAATATTAAAATATTTAATTAAGTAATTTAATGCAAAAAAACTGCTGTTAATATTTTTGCTTGAAGTACAATTAAAAAAAAATTGTAATTTTATTTTTATGGAAATTTCCGTGGACGAAAATGTTATTTTTTTTTACCTACTTGTGATACCTAATATCTTCAACAAACACTCCATACAAACATATCTGTAATTATTTTTTTCTACCTCGTAAAATTGAAGTTAGATGTTTTCTTAAAAAAAAAATGTACACGCGGGTGTGAACTTTTCGCGGTATATAGTTTAACATACTCCCTTGACCATAAACTACACGTTAAATGAAAAAAAATCGGTGTTTTAAATTAATGCAAAGTTAGCCTAAAATTCGGGGTAACTTTCCCGGGCTATTATATTAATTTGAAAGTTATATAATTTCTTTGTTCGATAGTACATTATCTGATGAGTTGCGAATCTGGCGAGTTGCGAATCTGGTTAGTGGAGAATCTGGTGACTTGCTACTAAGGGGTAAGGGCAGCTACCTTAACCGTTGTAGCTACAGAAAAACGGTCTTAGGAGACTGTCCTTAATTTTTTGAAACATTTTGATCTGCAATTACAGATTTTGAAAAAAATTACATTCAGCAAGAAAATAGTTAGTTTTCACAAAAACTTGTTTTGATTCCAATCCTGTTTGTTATAAGGATCAAAAAACACTATCGGACTAACTGAGGTTTTAGTACTAGAAAAGTCAGATATCGCAAAAAACTTTTTCCATACATTTCATAGGAAATTCAAAATTCAAAAGTCATTTATTCAAACTAGGCTGAGAATCAGCACTTTTCGAACGTCAACTACATAAGACAGTCCCCCAAAACACCCACCCTTCACCACTTCCTAGTGCATTAGCTGGGAAGAAGAAGTGGCGCAACAAACTCCCCAGCTGCACAGCTGTCTGTTCAGTTAGAAGAACAACAAAAAAAAAGATTCTATATATATTCAAAATAATTAACATTACGCAACACAAAACATTATTTAAATTATTAGCCATATGTTAGCTAGCACACGCCAATATACCAGACAAAATCATCGAGAACAGCTATGCTCAGACAGAGATAAAAAAAAAATTACGTAAACAGAACTTAATATCTAAATAAAACCCCCCAGGCATAAAGGGCATAAAGGCATGAGATTCCAACCTACTTTTTACGATAAATAGACTTGCCGAAAATAAAGAAACAATTTTTTATAACAAAGCCCGCCCCTTAGGCGCCCAAAAGATTTTTTGTAGCACTTTATCTTTTAACTGCTCTCTGATATTAATATTGTTAAACCTACTTTTCATGATGTGTCAATTTTGTCTTTTGCTTATGCAGTCGTGTTAAAATCACCAATAGGATACTATACTGCCTAAAATTGTATTGTATAGGTAGGAGTTGTGGCAAGCAAGTACATGCAACTGAACCCTCGCTGGACGGACGCTAAGTACCTGAACATTATGAACAACTTGCTGTGCGGTGTACCCATGATCTTCATGAGGAGGATACCGGAGAACACGTACCTTCAGTTGACTCACCAGGTCAGTGTTAACATGAACATGAACACTGTTGGACAAGAGCGCCTACAAAAAAAGCAATAGTAAACCATCGTCCATCAAAGAAGTTCATACCTAACCAGTTCCAAAACAAAATCCCGTGAACAGGATGACCACAACTGTTACCGGCCCGGTTCTATAGCCGCCGAATGCTGCAAGCAAGAATAGTCCTTACGGTGGTTAGATATGAACTTCTTCGGTGGTACATTGCTTCTTCTCTTGTTTCGGCACGAACCATGAGATAAGCTAATGCGCTTTCATAATTTTTAACGTGACAATATTATCGTGGAGGTCCATAAAATGTATGGAAATACGTGCACGTAACACACACACACACGTACATTATCGTGGACGTAAATTTAAAAGCGTCTTAATGTATTTCCATAAATTTTACTTTCCTGTGCTATCGTTATGATGTGACGTGAGCTGGCCACGTCACAGCATCATAACCACCACCATCCACCATCCACCATCTACGATGATATATTTTCTCAAACATGAACGAACGAGAACGAGTATTATTTTGACAACTTTCTTCGAAATAAATCGAAAATGCTGTACTGGTCAAATACATGCGGTCGGCAATTTGCTTAATAAATTACTATGAAAAGTTAAAATTTGTCGTGTAATTTAAAAATGGAACGAACTTATTACTTCGACACATGGCAACCAAGGAGGTCATTTATCAAAGATTTTATTTAAATTCCGATTTGGCTTGCAAATAGAGCTTTTTAAACCAAAAAAAAACAAATGAACATATTGGTGCGTGAAAAATTATCGTTGTTAATTGTCATTGATTCTGGAAATTATAATTAATTTACTTAGTTTGAACTTCCGTGCATTATTTGAGAAAAGTACTATAGAAGTCTTGACATATTCGTGAGTCCATCAATGCTTGGTTGCTACCAAGCATTGATGGACTCACGAATATGTGCCTCGGCTATGCCTCGGCCCACATTTTTCACATTCGTCACGTTGGAAATTACAAAAGCGCACAATGCTGTTACAAAAATATTTGCCACACACGTACATTTTAGTAACGTCACTGGTGGATCACAAAGTATAAGTACCTAAGTACTCTACCTTAAAAAATATTTATTTCCAGATATTTTACCATATACGAGCTTGTGATCCACTACAGCGCAGGTTTTATTTAGCCATGATGATGAGAACCCAGGTTAGTTCAAAGTCTATGCAAATGTATGTAAGCTAAAACGTCTTGTTATCTTGGGGTGAAATTTAATTAAAAACCCCGAATACGCGATCAGTTGCGACTCGCGTGCAGTCACTTTTTGTTCGGAAAACCGGAAAGCGCCCTCTGTCGGCGCGACAACGCGTTCAGGTTCATCGAACAAAAAGTTCGAACAATCGCGTATTCGCTCGAAGATAGCTTTTAAATAGAACGTGGTCTGAAACTTTAGTACCTAATGCAATTGTAAGGTAAGTACCCATATTATATTTAAAATAACATCAGTTGATTGTTCTTGAATTCCTGATCTTTTAAACTTACTTGAAAATATAACATGTTGCTGTGACATTTTCTTCAGGCGTTAGGCAAATCATACAGTTGGAGCGCGCGCGAAGTCACCCGGCTAGGTTTACTTCTAGCCGAGGTCAGTGGCCCCGACCTGAGTGCCATCAACCCTGAAGCAATGTCTGGTATTACAGCCCAAGTAAGACCTTATTATTACTTCTTAATTATCAGTGATAAGTAGATAACTCGCAAGTCGCAGAGTTAAAGTGCCGTTATGACCATTATTCAATCAAAAACCTTTTTGGTGTATGTTTTGGTCCAGATTAAAACGATAATGAGATTGTTTTGTTTCTTTCTAACTGGACCAAACGCAAGCAAAGTGTGAAAGTGTGATGTTCCAGTGAGCCATTGATCGGAGCTGATCACATGGTAAACGGATCAAATAGCCCCGTTTTTAACATCTCCCGCTCTGGGCCAAGCGGGAGGGCGAGTCAGACTCTTACTGACTAAAACCCACCCGTGTTCCTTCAGTGTTGCCTGTACGTTGCCAGGGGCCACGGTATCCCTTTCGGACTTTTCCGCGACCCCGGCAGGCATCGGTCCTAGCAGACCCTTTCAGTTGTGCTGACATCTCTTTGAGGCGCGCGTGGAACACAACACGCCGTCGACCCGGGCCTGGTCCTTATCGGACGGCGAGCTATCCATTGCTCACCGTCCGCAAGCCCACGCCTACGGTGGCCGGGAATCGGCCTGCGGTTCCCGACGCCCAGGGTGTCTCCTACGGCGGCTATGGGCGTGAGAGCGCGAAATGTGCCTATCATCCCATAGCCCCCACTAGTTAAATTACCAACCAAAGTCACTACGGTCAAATAATTGAACACAATAAGTTAACAGAACTTGAAACTGTTACAGGTGATGCTAGAAATGCCGATAGACAGTCTAAAGTCGATCACAGAGATGCAGCTCCGCTACCTGGACCCGAAGCCACTCAATATCCTGGCACGTAAGCTGATTGCTTACCAAACCCAACAGCTTGCGGCTTATGATTCTGCAGCCAGACCACTAGGTTTTCCAGTAGTTTTATTGTATATTTCGTTTGTAATTATGTTAGAAACAAAATAAATTATAGTTTTTAGCACAATTCGACGTAATTTTGGGTGTCCTTAAGTTACTTTTCGGGGTGTAAATTGCTAGGTTGCCTAACAGTTGACGGTTTACCAAGACGTGTTGAGAAAATGCAAATTAAAAGTAACCATAATCCTAATTCTGTAACACACGATCAATCACAATCTGAATCATTTTTGAAAGATATTGCTAATCCATTGCTTCATATTATGTTACAAAAATTTGTCTCAACTACGTAAATACAGCAATGAATGTTGTTGAACTGTCAAAATGAAACAAATTGTGATTGATCGCGTGTTACGTAATTTGGGTACAGAATGTGTACTCTAGTAAGAGATATCTTAGATGTAGTTTTTAAGGGAGACCTTGTATAACAAAGAAACAAAGATAAGAAAAATAAAGTAAAAAAAAAACCCTTTACTTGGTATGTTGTATAAATTGTCAAAATGGATAACTTTTAAACAATTTCAACGGCGGCAGATGGAACGAGTATCGACCGTCGGGGTGAAGCCGTGCCAGTAACTAGAACAAATATATAAAAAAAAATCAACCCGGTGAAGGCATTAATAAAAATTGACCATGAGTCAAACGCAAAACTTACTATAACACAGTTCCACTGAGTCTGCGTCTGCGCATTAAAAGCTTGCGGACATACTTGTGTTTGTATTTGTATACACGGTATCGGTTTAGGACAACTTGTTGAACATGTCGGTGATACTGGAATGCATTCTTGTGTCTTTACTTGTATACACGGTATTGGTTTAGGACAACATGTTGAGCTCGGCGGTGATACGGGCATGCATCCTTGTGTCTGTACTTGTATACTCGGTATTGGCTTAGGACAGCATGTTGAGCTCGGCGGTGATAATGGCATGCATTCTTGTGTCCGTACTTGTATACACGGTATTGGTTTAGGACAACATGTTGAGCTTGGCGGTGATACTGGCATGCATCCTTGTGTCTGAACTTCAGGACATGTTTGTGTGCTTACTTGCGAGCAGACTGACTGTACTTTTTGACATGACGTTTCTGGCGGGCAAAACTCTGGGCACACTTGTGAATCTTCATGTTCACATTTTTGTGGGCATAACTGTTTGCTTTGCTTAACCTGCGTCATTACTAATATCGAAGAGCTACTCTCTTTTTGATTGTCGCACTTCGTACCCGTGTCTGCTGAAATGCTCACTTTACGTTTGGTCATCATACATTCGCCTTGTGGCTCTTCAGTTTGACATGTCGTGTCCGTTTTCTTCTCCATTTCCTGCCTCTGTAATGGCACTCCTGATACCGTAACAGTTGTAATAGTATCTAAAGTCATCTCTGATAATGCCTGTTTTAGTGGTATTCCACTGCTTGATTTTTTTTCCTGTGACTGCCTTAGGCAGCATGGCCGACATGGTGGATTGAAATTACAACTGAAAATTATTGGATAATGACAGATGTGAGTACTTTATGAGCATTTTAGTCTAATCTACATATTTGTATAGTCAATTCAGTTATGTGATCGTGATCAGTCAATGTTATAAACAATATTCTAAGTTTCCTGACCAGACAAAAAATGTAGCAAGGCTGTCACCTAAATCACGAACTTGGTCAGTCTGGAGCTGTTTTACGGTGGGCAAGACTGCTTAAAAATTCTGTCATAGTTTAGACTCGCAAGACATACTATTATTTATAACACAGGTAGCTGACACGAGCCGTTCAGTTTGTTGGTTAAAATTATTCGCATTAATTTCAATAAAATATTAATTTATTAACGTCATCAAATAGAAAATTTATAAACTCTTACGATAAAAAGTATATCCCACAATAAATATTAGTGTAGATGAATAACTTACCAATCATCCATATCTTCAACCACATCTTCATTCAGTGAGTTTGACAACAATACGAAATACTTTTTGTTATTATCACAGCATGGCGGAAGATCACACCGCGGCGGGTAGTTTAGCCTTCCACAACCAGCACACTGGACAACCATTAATTGTGGAGAACTCTCGAACCCGTACTCTCGAAAACACGTGTGGTTTACTACAGACTGCAACGATCTTTTGCGTCGCGCAAACATACCATCCTCAATAGATATCTGTGATTCTTTTTCTGAACTCATAATGTTTGTTAACGACCGCGACCTCAGACAATTCTTCTGACAAGAATAGACTGACCTCACAATGTTCCGAACCTCAATATTCAGTTTTAGGTTGATTACGTCACCTTTATTTTGGATTGATATAATATTTTCATCAGGATCTACGGTAGCGAGTCTATGGTCTCGTTTACAACAGAGAGCGCACGTGCACGTGTACGAATTGACTTTCGCTGTACTACTTGTGGACACTTCTTGTCGGTGGTGTTCTATTACTTCTGTATTAGTTTGGACTCCTTCGTTAACCGTAATACCAGACACCTTACTCTTTTCGTCATATATCAGTTCGGTTTGTGTTGCTTTCGGGGAATTATTAGAGACATCAACAATTATTTTGACTGAATCTAACCTCATAGACCTTATCTCGTTTTCCTTTTCATTTATTTCTTTTTCATCGATAACATTTTCAAGAGGAGCTTTATTTGTTGCTAAATTCACTAGGTTTGTTAAAGAAACAGGCGGTGTGTCAAGGGCAGGAGGAGTGATGTGTTTGTACGGATCCTTGGGCATTGTTTTTGATTTTCCAGCGTCATTGGAAGCTGGGACAGGAACAGCATTGGCCTTACTTGTCATTCTCTTTGGGAGAATCTCTTTGTTGGTTTTTATAGGTTGTTTATCTTCAGATTTATGAAGTACAGAAGAAATCGGAGTCGGTTTCCTTAGCAATGACGAGTTTTGTCCGATTGACAAACGTTTTTTTTCAGTCGATGCTGTTCCCGCAGATAAACTACTTTTTCGTGTATGTTGCTGGGCTTCAGATATGTGCGAAGCCCCTGCTGCTCCAGTTCCTGCAACGCTACTTTGTCTAGTCCCAGGGTAACCCACTTTGTTTTTAATTCCTGACTCTTCTAACTTGGCTACAGTTTCATCTACTCTGGTACCAGGCGATCCCAATTTGGGTTGACCTAAATTGCTAGTTCTTGCAATAGAACTCATCCTATCTCTAGGACTTGCTCTAGATCCAGATACAGCTGCTCTGGCACCAGGTTCGGCTACTCTAGAGCCAGGGTTGACTAAACCGGCGTCATGATCACTACTTCTGAGTCCTAGATCACCAGCTCTGGCTTCATGATCACCCACTCTGCTTTCGCGACCACCCAATCTAGCTAAATTATCGCTTTTTTTGTTTCTTTGTTCACTCAGTCTAGCTGTGTTCAGTCCGGCTCTGCCTGCAGGATTAGTTTCTCTGCCTTTCTGCTCGCCTGCTTGCCCACTTAGTCTGCGCGTTTGTTCAATTCCTCCTTTCTGTTGGCTTGGTCTGCGCTTATTTTCAATTCCTGGGGGTCTCAGTTCGCTTGGTCTCCGCGCATTTTCATTTTGTATGGCTTTTGGTTCACTCATTCTGTTTAAGGTGTCGTTTTCTCTGCCATTTTGTTCACCGTCATTTACTCTACGTCCAACTTTTCCTCCATTCCCACTTGCTCTGCCTTTTGGATCAATTTGTTTGTCCCTTTGATCGCTTTCTGTAACTCTATGTTCACCCTTCTTTTCAAGCTCGCATTCGTCAATTGGGCTTAATGTGCTGCTTTGTTTACAAAATTTGCTATCTTCCCGTGCATCTTTATCTACTGTATCTTTGTCCGGTCTATCTACATTGTCATCTAAACTTCTTTTATTTTCACGCAACGCAATCTCATATGATTCTTTTTCGGAATCAATTTCATTGGACCATGGCCCATCATTTCCCGGTCTAGCTTCATGTACAGTCGGCCTGACTCCATCATCATCAGACCAAGCTCCACCTTTGCCCGGTCTGGGTCCATATTCATCTGGTCGGGTTCTTTGGTCCACAGATAGATTTGTAAATTCACCAGATCTAGCTCTATATTCACCTGGCTTAGCTCCATTTACACTCGATCTAGTTTCATATTCACCTGGCTTAGGATCATTTTCTCTCGGTCTAGATTCATATTCACCCATTCTAGCTCCATATTCACTTGGCTTAGCTCCATTTACACTTCGTCTGGTTTCATTTTCACCCGGTCTAGCCTTGTGTTCACATGGCATAGCTCCATTTACAGTTGGTCTAGATTCATATTCACCTGGTTTAGCTTCATATTCACCTGGTTTAGCTTCATATTCACCTGGCCTAGCTTTATATTCAATTAGTTTAGCTCTATTTTCACTCGGTCTAGCTTTATATTCACTTGGTTTAGGTACATTTTTACTCCTAGCTTCATTTACACTATGCCTAGCTCCATTTACACTTTGTTTGGTTTCATATTCACTCGGCCTAGCTCCATATTCATCTGGCTTAGCTCCATTAATGGTCGGTTTAGCTACATAACCACCTGAATTATTATTATTTACACTCGGTCTGGTTCCATTTTGACCCGGTCTACTTTTATATTCACTTGGTTTAGCTTCATTTTCACCCAGTCTAGCTTTATATTCACTTGGTTCAGCTCCATTTACAGTCGGTCTAGTTTCATATTCACTTGGGTTTGCTCCATTAACGAGTTTAGTTTCATGTTCAGTCGGTTTAGCACCATATTCATTTGTCTTAACTCCATTAAAACTCGATCTGGTTTTATTTTCAACCGGTCTAGCTTTACTTGGTCTAACTCCATTTTTACTCAATCTAGCGGCATGTTCACCCGGGTAAGCTTCATATGCACCCGGTTTCATTGCATTTTCATTCAGTTTAGCTCCATATTCATCCGGTCTAGTCGTAAATTCACCCAGTCTAGATCCATTCTCACTCAATCTAAGTGCATGTTCATTCGCACTTGCTCCATATTCAACTAACCTAGCTCCATATCCGGCCGGTTTAGCTACAGATTCAACGGGTAAATATCCAAATTCACCCTGCTTAGCTCCATATTCACCCGGTCTAACTGCATGTTCAGCCGCCGTAGATGAAATTTTACCTGATCTGGGTCTATAATCATCTGCTACAGCTGGTTCTGAAAGTGCCTGTAAAAAAGAAAAATCTTAATCTGGCATAAATAGTCGCTAAGTCAGTTTTCAATATGGGTTGAATTCGTGATAAATCTTAGCATTTTTAACTCTCTCCTTAACAGTTTTAATTTTTTTATTCGGGAAACTTACAGCTAACATATACAATGTTCTTAAACAATATGAAAATGAAGGTCATTTACAAGTTTCCACTGAAACACACTAAAAATAAAAACGAAAATAAAAGCTCGGTACAAAAATCCTATAACATAAATAAGAAAATAAAGAGTACACGATCGACTAATCTATTTACAACAAAAACCGGTCACACACTTAACATTGTAGTTGAAAAACATTTTTTCTTATACGGAATGAACGGAGAACATGTTTTAATATATATATGTGCGAGGTTTCTATGGAGATTTTTCCCTAACTTTTACCAATTAAGACTATATTATGACCGGCCAAAGTCTAGGTAAAATTTGTACAAAAAAGCAGATTTTTGGAGGCTTATACTGAATTTGTTTCCCAATTTTTATATTTTTTGCTTTCAGAAAAACCTAGATACTGTGTACAAAATACATATTAGTTTAAAAATTTCAAAGGAAGAAGTGTTACAACGCCATAATCACGTACGAGCGTTTGTATGAAAAGTATGACGGGTTGGCCGCTCTTAAAAGTCCTATTACATTTAATGGAAATTCATGATTTTTGACGCTGTAATTTTCAGAAGCATTAAGATATTATATATATCGATACTGCCATTCGGTTTCTTATAAGTTGGAGTTACACATTTTAATTTTTCTTTCCGGGTAATTTCCCATAAATATTTTCATGATTTTATTTTACCACTTTGTCGGCTTAATTAATATGTATAAATATATTTATACCCATGTCAAATTACAGCATTCTAGTACTAAGAGTCTCTGAGCTAAGCCGCGGACAGACAGACAGACGAACTTAGAGAAACTATAAGGATTCCTTGTTGACTACTACCCTAAAAATCAATTGCCGTGCGTTAGTCTCATAAAAACTCGAAAATGAAACCGTAAACTGGACCGTAAACCATGGATTCAGTACATGATTCTGAAAACGCAGGGGCGTTGAAATTTTTGGTCGGTTAAAAAAAGAATTGCTGTTTTTATAGAAAAGTGCAATACCTAGGCGATCAAAATGTATGGAACAGCAGTTGTTTTTTAATAACCGACGAAAAATTTCAACGCATCCTGGGTTGAACAAATAAAAGGAAGACCATGAATTTTAACATTGATGTCAAATTTTGTTCAGAAAAAGATGGCCGCCGAGATCCCCAGATCTAACCCCATTAGTTTTTTTTTTATGGGGTTATGTAAAAAAAATTGTTTAAAAGAACCAGTATGAAAGTGTCCACGAGCTACAAGCAGAACTTAGACGTATGATTCTAAATATCCACCACAACAAGATCAAAAATCGACAGGGAGCGAAATAATCAAAAGAGTGCGACTTTGTATTCAACACGAAGGGACTCATTTTGAGCATTTGATAAATTGATTAATTTGTATTAAAAATTTTAAAATTCATGGTCTTCCTTTTATTTTTGACACTACGTTATTTAGCAAAAAATAATCCTTATGATGAAGCCTTTCGATCGGTATGATAAAGCTACAGGGTGATTATTTTTTTCGTGTGACGGGTTCGATTTCCGGTTCAACCATGTAATTATTTAAATATCTATGAATGCAGTTTAAATTGTTTTTAAAATTCAAATAGTGCCTTCTTTCAGTAAAATGTTCCATTTACAATATTCTAGGTACTTTCCCTCCATGTGGCATATCCGTGGGACGCCGCGCATAATTTTTTATTGAGTACGATTTGAACGATTCTTTTTATTGGGGAGGATATACCTCGAAGTTGGATTTGTTTGTTGGGCGTCTTAGTTTAGGAGCTTACTTACACTAAAATGTTATTTTTAATTTTTCGCTTCGTATTTATTTTTTTGTGATAAAGATTTTTTGTTTTCCATTTTTGGACGCTATACTATTGAGGGTAAAGGCTTGTGCAGACCAGCGCGACTTGTCGCGCGACGCGACACGAATAATACAATTTCACAGAAAACTTCACAGTATAACAATACCCGGTGTCGCGTCGCTCGACAAGTCCCGCTGGTCTGTACAAGCCTTTAAAGGGAACGCTCTTCGTTAGTTAAAATACTGTACAGATGTCACTGAAGGAAAAAATGTTACACTTGTCTTACAAGAATGTTAATTTAGAATATTTCTGTAAAAAATATAATAAGGTATTTAAATAACACGCACTGAACTCATGAAGTGTCGACCTGCCGGCCCCAACTCCGGGTATCCAGTAGCAGATAATGACTCCAGATAATCTTCATCTGAAAGAATGTATGGACAGTTTTAACGCGCTCAGCATCGGGACGGCACGGCATGGCTTTACGCTTGTGGTATGGCACGGCAAAGCATATTTTGTAACCATGCACTTTGAATTGACAGCATAATTGTATAAATCTACACTAGGTAGGTATCATGTTATCTTAACGAGTCCTAACTGATATTATAAATGCGAACATGAGTTTTTTTTTTGTTACGCTTTCACGTGAAAACGGCTGAACGGATTTGGATGAAATTTGGCACATGGGTAGACCATGACCTGGAGAAGGACATGTAATACTTTTTATACCGATATTCCCACGGAATCGAGACTTATGCGGGTGAAACCGCGGGCGCAGCTGGTTATAAAGAAAGAGAAAAAAAAAGCTTTTTTGTATAATTGTTTGTTACGCTTTCATGGCTAAACGGCTGAACCGATTTTGATGAAATTTGATATGGGGATAATTTGAACCCTTGGGAAGGCCTTTTTTACACACCACGTACATCCCACGAGGGCGAAGCCGCGGGCGGAAGCTCATAATATTATAAGTCAAGTCAAGTTTCTTTTTCTAACTGAACAGACAGCACTGCTGCTGGGGAGTTTGTTGCGCCACTTCTTATTCCCAGCTAAAGCACTAGGAAGTGCTGAAGGTTGGGCGTTTTTGGGGGACTGTCTTATGTAATTTTGACGTTCGAAAAGTGCTGATTCTCTCAGCCTAGTTTGAATAAATGACTTTTGAATTTTGAATTTTATAAAGGAAAAGTATTGTATTTTTGTTTGTAATGAATAAACTCAACGACTGGACCGATTTAAAAAAATATTTGACTAGTAGAATGGTATATTATTACTGCGTATAAATAGTGCCATCTAAAAGTTCAGCCTACAGTACAGTAACCGTGGAGTGGGGCGCGGCTTCGTGGATGGCACTCTCTATAACATAGGCACAGATTAATGCAGATAGGACACTCCGCAAAATCATTTAAATAAAAAGCGACTCTTGCTGCGACACAATAAAGTGCAATTCAGGTTCCACAGCGCTAATTTCTATCGCGTAACTCTTAGATCTTCTGACTACGTTTCACTCACTGAATATGCCCAACAAGACGGGCCCGCCGCGTACTTGTAGCTTCATACCTAAACTGCGGAGTGTCCCATCTGTATTCATCTGTGACATAGGCTATAATTTAAAAAGATATCAATCACTCGGGCAAACCCGCTGGCGAAAGCTACTTAACAATATGCATACAGGTTGGCAGGGACATCTGCCAACTGTTACCATGGATTCAGTACATGATTCTGAGCACCCCTGCGTTGAAAATTTTTCGACGGTAATTTTTTTTTTAATCAGCTTTCCCATACATTTTAACCGCGTAGTTATTGAAAGAAAGAAAGAAAGAAAGAAAACGTTTATTTGGACACAGCTCGTGAAACACAAAATAAAAAAACAAACTAAATGTGGAAGTAATCTTTCGGCAATAAGTGTGTGCCTCACGGCTGCGCCAAAAAGGTTCATTTCAGCATTAATGCCAGACAAATGCTGCCTGACGCTGGTTTTCTAATGAACCTTTGCACTTTTTTACGTACTGAACCAATGCTATCAGTTTTCGCATTGATGTCCCTGCCACCCTGTATATCTTAGTCTTGGTTCACTAACCTTCTTTTTCGGGGCATAAGCAACAAGTTTGGGGATCACAACAATCTAAAAAATTGGTGTAAAATTAATATAACATAATATAATTAATATACACAATATTTAGTTCCTTAGTTAGCCATATTTCTTATTTCCACACAGTAATATTGCCAAATTAATAAAAACAGCAAAATATTTGACAGTTATTTGTGACGTTGCCCACTTTCAGTATAGACGCTCTTATGGAATGGGTCCTTTAACTAGGTAGTTAGACCTTTTGGAGACGTGGACTTCTCTTGACGGAAGAGAGCAGTAAAATTAAAGCTATTTCAATAAATAACTTACCATCTTTTTCGGGACATAAGCAACATATCTCTTCGAGTACACATTCTACAAAGTAAAAACATTTGATGTATATTAGGTTAGTATAAAAATTATGAAAAATGGTTTTATACCATTACAACTACTGATTGGAGCCTCCCTTTAAGCAAATAAGCCTCTTAAATAATAATTATTTACTTGTTTTTTTTTTATTTTTTTTTATTCTATGCTATCGTAAGTACTAAAGAGAATTAAAACTAAACAAGCAGCACGCATGCAGAGGCGCATGCGAGTGTGTGAGTGCGCATGCGAGTGTGTGAGTGCGCGTGCGAGTGTGTGAATGCGTCACGTTATCTTAGAATGGTGCAGGCACAGTTTATTGAAGTAACAGTATTTCGTCTCAGTGACGTTTAAATAATGACCTACGGCCATTCGGTAGATAAACCTTCCGCGTCCTTACTCGAGACTGTTGCGTATTGGTATACACTGAGATTTCGAAGCGCGTTCTTTTTAGCCGTTTTCTATGAAGATGTAATACTGTTACTTATTTATACTGTGGTGCAGGGATTTGGTGTAGGGTTATATTTTATTCCAGCAGCGCGTCCGTGTCGTTAAAAGCAAGTGGTTTTATACAATTAGTTACAATAATAAGCAATTATCCTATGGATCATAATATGCTATGGATATACGTCAATTCTCTACATCTAAGACCGTTACACAATATTAAAACATATTGGGTAAAATTGGCTAGATGATCACCCTAGGTTGATACAGGGTGATTTATTGAGAAAGGTTATTCGAATTATAAATGAAGTTTTTTCTTAATATTAAATCGGCGACGGTTCCCAAGCTTTCTCTTCCTCTCATAGTAGGCATCGGCTGAAAAAAGGTACTATAGTTTGACCGAGATCGCTGTTCCGCGCTCAACGCTGAAGCCATCCCGCCGCTCATTCGTCAACGCTGCCTTCCGCCTCGCCGCGCATTCATAAGGCGGCGATCTCTGTCAAACTATATCAATACTCGTACTAACATAATTTATAGGTAGAAGTTGTTACTAACACGCTATCATTTGTGATTTCATGTTATTGATCGTTAAACTATGATAGTATTTTTTTTATTTTATTCTTCCAGATTTTTTGATACTGATCTGAATTAATCACCCAATATTTGACTGTAAAATAAATCTAGACGCGAACCACGTCATTAAGGGCGCAAAACTATGTTATACTACTAAAATAACACCATGTCAATACTAACCTGGAATTTTCTTTCTTGCTTGTCGCTTTTCCCAAGACCTTCAAACATTTTGTTTTATGGTTAATTATGTTCCTTACGTATTTAAAAAAAATCTCGAAATAAGATTTAGAGTGATTTGTTTTCGATTTTAAATAACTGAC
The DNA here is from genome assembly GCA_947364205.1 of Agrochola lota. Classification (NCBI taxonomy): domain Eukaryota; kingdom Metazoa; phylum Arthropoda; class Insecta; order Lepidoptera; family Noctuidae; genus Agrochola; species Agrochola lota. The sequence goes on along the minus strand of OX376221.1, from coordinate 15,218,794 downwards.
TAGCAACCCACCCCTGCTTCTTCTACATGATGGTGAAAACAAGGGGTTGCGCAGTTAAGAAGAACAACGCGGTGTCACGGACAGACACGGGAAGCGAATTTAATTTAAAATATGTATATATAGAGATCGATGTTTTTGATTAAATAATTGTTATAGGTGCTCTGCTTACCTAGAAGCTCTTATCAGATACTTGTGATAGCCAGCATCAATGAATGGGTCTGGTGATGTAACGGCCACATATGCCAGACCATCTTTGAGTTCCAGCGGCCCTTCCACCAGGTGGCCATCGGTAGTGTACAGATTAATCGGAGGACTTCTGGAAGTGATAATAGGGAGGATGTAAAAAAATATTGGACAAGTATTTTTTATTTTTTACGTTATAAAAAGATTACGGCGATAAAATGTGCCATGACGTCATGAGTAAGTAGATATTATACAAGACTTACTTGTGACGTAGCAACCCCCACTGGGGAATTTTAACGCGTTTTTTTATTTTTTTATTTTTATATCATAAACCAAGAAATACATTTCTAATAATTTTTTATTATCTGACTGACGGACTAAATATAATAGCTTTTTTTGACCCTGGTACCATCCCTATTTAGATTGAAATAAGACACAAATTAATTTCAATTTAACTCCTTTTTAGGGTTCCGCGCCTCGCCCGGGTGTCACCACTGTGTGGATCGCCCGGAGGACACGGTGGAGCATACGGTGGAGGTCTGCCCGGCTTGGGCGGAGCACCGCCATGTCCTCACGGAGGCGATCGGCGGCGGCGATCTCTCGCGTCCGGCCCTGGTTCAGGCCATGGTTCGGAGCGAGAGTGCATGGCAGGCCGTCACCTTCTTCTGCGAAGCAGTTATGTTCGCGAAGGAGGAGGCGGAGCGCGCGAGGGAGATGCAAGCTGCACGCTCTCGCGGCCCTAGTCGCCGCAGGAGACGCCCCGGGCGTCGGGAGTCGAGAGCCGACTTCCGGCCACCGTAGGCGCGGGCTTGCGGACGGTGAGCAATGGGCAGCTCGCCGTCCGATAAGGACCAGACTCGTGTCGACGGCGCGTTGTGTTCCACGCGCGCCTCAAAGAGATGTCAGCACCAACTGACGGGGTCGAAAAACCAAAGCCTGCTGGGGTTGCGGGTTTGTCCGAAAGGGATATCGCGGCCCCGGCACACAGGCAACGGAAGGAACATCGGGTGGGTTTTAGTCAGTAAAAGTCTGACACACCCTCTCGCTCTGCCCATAGCGGGAGAAGTCATTTGATGATTTCACACCATCAAAAAAAAAAAAAAAAAAGGGTTACGCCCAACGGGCTTTTACTAAGGCTCTGCTGTCCGTCCGACTGTCGGTCACAGGTCTGTATCTTTTGAACCGTAATAAGTAGACACTTGTCATGTTCACAGAGTGTGTACTACTATGGCCGATATAACAAAAAGAACCGACCAAGTACTTGTCGGACCACGCGCAATGAAGGGTTCCATAGTTGGGATGAATTTATCCCAACAACAAACTTAACAGTTGAGAAACATGTTCTCCCATACATCGATATACGTCACGGTCAATTCTCCAACTGCAAGTGTAAGTTAGCAAATGCAAAAAAAAAGTCATTAAACCACACATTATAAATTTTCGGACTTTTTCCTTTACTTGACTGTGAAACCGTCCTTCCTGCCAAATTTCATGTACTAGATCAACGGGAAGTACCCTGTAGGTTTTGATTTATTTGCGAGTATCAAAATATGTGACATAAATGGCCGTATTTTTTTTATAGCGTTGAGTTAGAAGCTTGATTTTTCTAGAGCTCCTATGGAAATAGATCTATGTATTTGATATTAATTTCAACTTGTTAACTCAACGCATTTCTGAGAAAATTGGGCTTGCCAGACTGACGGACGGAAAACGAAGTGATCCTATAAGGGTTCCGTTTTTTCCTTTTAAGGTACGGAACCTTAAAATAAAGTAAAAAATTAAAGAGGACCCCCATTAATTTTTTACTTGACTTTATTTTACTTTACCATACAAGAAACGTGTTAAAGAAATATGTAGTTTTAAATATTACGGTGGTACGCAACCCTCGTGCGAGTACAAATCGCACTTGGCCGCTTTTAAATTATTTATAAAAATTGCTGATAAAAAAGCGTTTTTTAAGACTGTCCAAACATCGACGGATAATTTTATTACTCACTGGAGTCCATAATGTGAATGTGCCAATAGGTTTAGTGTTTCGTCCCATAAGTTAAGTTCGTCAGCTCGTAGGTTATACTTTCGTGGAGGAGAGTATTGCTGACCGTTTGAAAATAAAAATATCTCGATGGATTGCCAGTCACCCTCGAGATCAGGGACTCTAGCTTCGTCTGCATTCATGCTCCGTTACGTTTCAGGAGTAATTTGTTCGTCCAACTCTTCCTAAATTATCAGGAGCCATTGATATCTAGTTATTGTTTGCACTGGTTTTTGTTAACAAACTGATGATTTTGTAAACAATTTTATTTTTATCAGTTCCTGTGAATAAATAAATTTATTAAAATGATTTATTAAAATATCATAAGTCGACTAGGTTTTCCTTCGTTTGCTACATTAAAATTTTAATTTATTTTATAAATAATATGTTTGAAAATACCGCGACATTTCTCGTATTTCAGATCTGACACTACAACTGAGAGTTGCCATTATTGTAATAAGTATAATATTTCCCCATGTCATTATTAAATTATTAGAATATTGAAGAAACTTCTTTTAACTGCACTAAGAAATACTTCTTTTCTGAATAAAAGGTTTTTAAACATATAAAAACAAAAACTAAGGCTTCCTCCCAATGGGGGCAGGCAGAAACTACAAAACGCCACCTGCTGTTTTTAAATATATGTATAAATAATAATACTAAAGTTGTTCTGTCCCTTGCATAATATTCATTAAAATTTTAAACTGCGATATAAATTAGTTGCTATAATAGGTACCGATTGGGATGACCTACTAATGGGGTTAAATACTGAAAGCTCCTCCGTGGGATGGCAGCACTGTTGTTATGTTACCTGTAAATGTTACTCAGGTACTGTCAATATGTTGTCATTATTGTGTTTCTGTTGTTGTTTAGTTTTGATTATATAAATAAAATTATTCGATAACAATGTTACGTTATCTATTTATTGTATACATTAACATTTTAGAGTGGCCAATTACTTATTGGCAGATTTAGTAGAAAATGTAAAAATAAAACACGCTGAGTTTTCTCCCATAGTTTCTTCTAGTCAAATATTTGTGAAATAAATGGATCCCCGTATATATGTAATTGACAGCTGCGCAAAAGGTCGTATTAAATATTTATCTGTCAAAGAAATAGCTTGTTTACAGAAATGTATGGAAAGTGACAGGTAGCCGTCAAATTCATGGACTAGAGATAGTAAACTTCAAAAATAATAATAATAATTTTATTTGGTTTCTCTCACAATGATTTTGTTAACAGTTTTGAACTGAATAAATTCACATTGTGAGAACTGGTGCCTGATGTAGATTTTAAAACCTGAGTGGGGTCACCAGGCACCACTTAGTGACTATTGGTTTCATTCCAATTAGTTTACTTTATTAACAGTAAACTAAATTATTCCATTTAAACCGCGAAAATGACCAATCCTGGCAATACACACTTTGTTTATAATAAACTTGGATACTTGTCTTTCAGCACAGTTCATTCTCAGAATATTCATTAAAAACTTAAAACTTATTTTATCATAGTAACAATGTATATGTTCAGTACGATCAATCAAAATCTGAATCGTTTAGAAACAGATCCATTGCTTCTTAAGTCCGAAAAAAAAATCTGCTCAACAATGTAAATAACGCAATGAATGTTGTTGAACTGTCAAAATGAAACTGATTAGTCGTAATCGTTTACGAAACAATGTTACGTAATTATATAGCTGGACCTCATCACAGAATGCAGGCGCCCGCTAACCCGCTGAGTTTCTCTGTCTCCGGGGACTGGGGTTCTCCATCAGGTAAGTGATTAGTTTGTCTTGCTAGAATCGATCGTGACCGATACAAAGCAACAATATAATTTGTACGGATTATATCTTGTCCACCAATGTTTTGGAAGACAAAAATTTTTTTTTTCGGGTTACACAGGATGTAATGAAAAAGTGAAAAAAAAAACAACTGTCCAAAGTAGCGTTAGTTAGATTTTCGGTGAGACCCTGAGACCCTGAGTCAGTCCTTCTACTAACTTTGCTGGATTCAAAGTTTACTCTTTTGGTAGGTACATCATTATAGGTGTTTCTCCAAACATGAGAAGAAGAAGAAATTAAGTGCGTCATCATACCGTGGCCTCAGACCAAATAAAAAAAACCAAGACAGCGCTGTAAACAATACAGTAAAGCATGCCAAAATTACACCTCCGCCCTTTGCATACACGCTCACACGCACACATTTACAATCAAACTACACCTCACTAAGTGCACACAATATGTTTACAAACTCGGCCTCACGTGACTGTTGACAACGCTTTGTCTTGATTTTTTATTTGACTTGAGACTGTGGTCCCCAAACTTACTGAAAATAAAATATCACCAACAAAAATAGTGAAAGGTAACCTAATTTTTACAACCACACCAACCCCGCCTGATTTAAAGTTACTTTACTAAGTTCAACTTGAGGGTCAACGGTCGCCGCACCCCACAAGGGGTGGTTGATGGTTGCGCCACTTGACATTTCATTAACTTGGTAGTAGTATTATTTTACGTTTCCCTCCGTTTTCTGTAGATAAAAGTTGTTTCGTTTTTACATAGTTAATTATTGGGAGGAACTTTGCGGATTGGATTTGTGACTTGGACTTACTGACCGAGTTTATTTTTAGAGGATTTGTGATTTGATCAAAAATCTCCCTATTCCGAGAGAAGATTTTTGGGTAATCTTTACCCAGTTATGGGGTCATTTTTACTATAGCTAGGATATGATAACAATTATATTTGTGTACTCTTTTGCATGATGAGGGCCATTAATGCCATCACCCTTTTAAATAGCGATGCCTTTTATTATAGGGCAAATCGTTCGGGTGACACAATAACAATAGGTTACGACATCTCGAATCGAAATCGAATGCAGTTATTGAGAATACGGTCAAGTTTGTCGAGGAGATCTGCATTCAGGTCATAGTAGCACACATCAACATAATCGATGATGGGGAAAATTAAGGACTGCACAAGTATTGTCTTGGTACTTGATGGTAATACATTTTTCAGTCAGTACGGGGCCCGCAGCGTTCCAATAACCTTCTGGCTGACCCTAGCGACTTGAGTACACCAGTTCAGGGTACCATCGATGTGCAAGCCTAGGTTCTTCACATCAGTGCTAAATGGAACGATCGTACCGGTATATCGTGAAGTTTTCTTAGAAATTGTATTGTTCAAGTCGCGTCGCGCCGTCGCCTTCACGTCGCGCTGGTCTGCACGAGCCTTAACTTGGAAGTACCTGGGCGACCGAGTTCTGCTCTGGTGAAAATAGAAAATGCTCATTTAATAGTATGGGAAAGAACATACTAATTCCATGCTGCCATGCCATTATTCTTGTTCTAAACTTTGGGCGACCGAGTTCTGCTCGGGTGAAAATACGGAGAAAACGAATTATCCCAGATAACCGGTGTCGCGTCGCGCTGTCGCGTTGCGCTAGTCTGTACGAAACTTTATTTGATGTAGTATCTACTTCTTAACCTTCGATACACATTTTATAAGCCATCATCTCAGCGTTCATTTACTTCCTGGCCATATCATCTCTCAAAAATCCATCCAACTTTTCTTTGGTCACCGATTTTCAGGTAAAAGTTACCCACAACAAATAGTGCCACCTACTGTTTTGTCCAAGCTGGTACCTACAATATTCTATTAAAAATATTCTGTGTCTGCATTTAGTTGGGCTTGCGCGTGTCACTCTCGCGCCGCTCATTTACATTCGGTTTCACTTTTCTCTCGCCATATTAGTTATGGTAGAGTCATCCGTAACATTATTAGTGTATACCTGGTTTTTAGAAATCTGTTCGTTCACCTCGACGACATATTGCGATGTATAATCTTACCATATAAACACAATACACACAATGTCATGTTTAGCATTTATTCAAAGCGCGATTATAAATAATTAGGTGTGTCCGCGGTTTTACCCGCATAAGTCTCGGCGCCATGGGAATATCGGGATAATCCTATCCTTCTATGTCCTTACCCAGGTCATGGTCTTCCCTTGTGTCAAATTTCCTCCAAATCCGTTCAGCTGTTTTAGCGTGAAAGCTTAACAAACAAACACAAAAAATCAAATTTTTTCTCTTTATGATCATAATAATGCGTTTGTTTGTTACGCTTTCACGCTAAAACGGCTGAACGGATTTGGATAAAATTTGACATATGGGTGACTTGACTCGGAGAAGGACATAGAATATCTCTCATCCCAATATTCCCACGGGTTCGAGAATTGTAAGGGTGAAACCGCGGGGCTAATATTATTATTATTATAAGTTTTGAAGAAGTGCATTTATAAGTATTTTTAAGTGTGGAAAACAACGCATAATAAAGTTTGCACACAATAAGCAGTCCCTTTAACGTCATCGGTGTAAGGGGTTGCTTTCTTGCATAAAGCGTCGTGCAAACCAGCGCGACGCGACTCGAACAATAAAATTTCTAAGAAAACTTCACGGAATGACAATAACCTGTCATGTCGTCGCGCTAGTCTGCACGAAGCTTTAAGGCATTTTTGATTATAAGTCAAGCTACTGGGCATAAAAAATCATTAATCGGATAATAAATCGCATATCTCTTAGGCACTGGCAGCAGCCTAATTGCGAAACAAACACTCAATCAAAATTGCTTTTATTTCATGAATTAACTATTTAATTCATGAAGATATTTGCTCGCAGAACAGATGACCAATGAGGCTGAAAGGTTCTGGAGTGGCGACCGCGTACCGGAAGACGTAGCGTTGGAAGGCCTCCCACAAGATGGACGGATGAACTTGTGAAGGTCGCAGGAATCCGCTGGATGCGGGAAGCACAGAACCGGTCGAAGTGGCGGTGCTCGGGAGGCCTATGTTCAGCAGTGGACGTCTTTCGGCTGAAATGATGATGTTGTCTAATCTGCGTTTGCAATTTATTTGCCAAACATGTAAACAAACACGAATTTTCCACGGAGACAAACATCAACTTTATGCAAGTGTAAATAAAGTTGATTTAAGACCGACTAGTGCAAACTGAACCTGTGTAGTAGGCATTACAGTTGTTTTTTCTAAAACTCGTGTTTGTTTATATATTTGACAAATGAATTGCGAACGCAGATTAGATCAACCAATGACCATACTTAATGTATATTTTCATTGTCATTGGTCGAGGCGGCTGAAAAACAAATCTCTAGTAGCACCAGCACGTTAAAACCCTTGAGATGGTTGCATCATTGATGTTGAAAGCCTACGGGCTATGTAACGTTAGGAGAACGTATAGAAATGTTTTGCCTTCATCAAATGGCCCTCAGCCCACATTATTTCACCCACTCTGGCTCTATGCTTGTGTCGGTATAATCCAGTGCTATTTTATGCCTATCGACTCTACCTTCGCTACCTTATGCGGTGGTACCTAATGTGTATAGAAATCATCTCTACATTTTTGTGATTTATAGAAAAAAAAGTAAAATGTAGTTTAATCAGTTCAAATGGCGGATCCGTGGGGCCGTCTGCTACGTATTAAAAGAAATGTTGCCAGTTTTGTTATTTTTAAATGAAATTATTGACGTTTGAAGTTTAAGCAACGACGAATTTCGAATAAAATTTAAATAAAATAATTTAAAAAAATCCGTGTGGCCTGGGTCTTGGTATTGGGCATAAACACGTAACAGACGGCCCCACGGATCCGTCATTTTCGTTTGTTCAACCGTCTGCCTAACACCCTGTGTATATATTTCTTCAGACCGAATTTCGCTCATGACGATCAATCTTAGCGGAGACCAGCCTTGGTGCGGCAGATATTATAGTGCACAAGTGTGTGCGCATGCACAGGTGCACTCTCTCTTCCCTCACTCTCATAGTCCGATGGGACGACAACCCGACACGACCGGGGAGATCAGCAGGCGCAAGGCCAACGGCTTAACGTGCTTTCCGAAGCACGGAGGGGTCTTGGTATGTAAAGATGGTCAGCCATCCACGAACCAACCGTGGCAAGCGTAGCTTAACCTGATCGATCGACCCGTGCGGCTGTTATTACTTAGCCACAAGCCCCTTACTTGCAGCATAAGTAATACCTCGTAAAGTTTATTGTGACTGTGACAGAGACGTCCAGGGTTCTACTCCTCCAAGTAGCATAAGTTCCAGATATAAGAGTACGTGCTGATGCAATTACAGGAACATATGAATTTCCATGGTATAATAATATACTTCGCCAGGTATGGCATTCCGAAACACAGTGGTCACGTGGGCAACACATGTCTACGTCATCACATCTGTGTTACCAGAAGTTTGTAATAATAACTCCCCAACCACCTTTATTACCTGTGCGAATCCGATAAAACAATGAGGTTTTAATTAACAATTACGTTGGTTAATGTCTAAATTGAATTGTTTCGTTTGATTAGACACACGAAACGACAATTTAAAAGCTATGGTTTCTGAAAATCTTTCCTTAATCGTGTTTTGTAGCAATAGAGTGGCAACTGGATAGTGACGTAAGCATGTGTTGGTCCCGGAATGCCAGACCTTGTTTTATTAGACCATGTGAATTTCTAACTACGTTTTATGGTGGACAACGCATCACAGGCTAATTCCGGAAATTATAACTTTTCATAAAGGTTATTAGGTACTAGCGACTCGTTCCGGCTTCGTATAGGTCTTCGCAATTTTATACATGTGAAGACGATTCTATTCACGACACGTTGTGCACCAGTTCTGAGCAGTAATCTAACAAAAGTAACCATCTTGAATGCATGCAAGCCTAGATGCATGCAAGATGGTATTTCATTAGTACCTAATATTAAGAACTCTTATACAATATATATTGTATTTACATAATATAATTATAGTCTATGTCCATCTGGAACAATGTACTTTTCAAATGTTGAAAGAATTTTTCAAATAAGAAAAGTGGTTTCGGAGATTCCCTCCAGAGTCCCTCCTCATGAGGGACTTCTCATTCATATACCCAAACTCTCAAAATTCTCTCCCTCTATACATAATATTAGTATAGAAAAGGTACTGTAACTTCTAAAAAAAATCAATCCTACTCCGGAAACTGAATGTAGGTGAATCAATCCGGAATAAATTTTCATTATCTAGTTATTCTCATGAGCGTGAATATTTGCGTTATTTATAGCGTTTTAGCGTGTTTTTTAACTATATTTAGCTGGCGAGAGCAGCCAAGTATAGCACGAACTCGTTACACAAGCTTACATAACACAAGCAGTAGTTACATTGAGTTAATCTTATTAAAGAGGCGTATCAAATGACCGCTGTACCTAGAACCGTGATGTTTCGGTAAATTCGCGTTCCAATTTCAAGTGTTTGCGAACCGATTTATAATATAGCTCCTTATAGTTCGAATGTTACGTGAAATAATCAAATTGTTTACAATAATTATCTTAATTTCAGGTCTTTAATAAAATATTTAAATCATCTGCTGCCTAAAGACTGCATCATGAACGCTATCAACATCTGTAATCACCAAAGATTGCCAAAAGTGGGGATAACAGTAGTTTCTTTTAAGTTGTTAATTGCCACGGTTTTCTTACGTTATAATCATCTTTGTGACTTAGGGAACTGCCGTTCGATTCTATAAAAATATCAACGTGAAACTTAGGTGAAGTGAGCGTGAAGTGAGCTGTCAATAGCGTTAATCCCTAGCACCCTGCCGGTCGATTCTGTGGCAGTGACAGCTCACTTCACCTAAGCTTCACGTTAATATTTTTACAGAATCGACCGACTGATCATGATTTGCACATCTCTTACTGCGTTCAAGAGCTGTCAGTGTCATTATTGTTGTGGATTATTGACACTGACAGCTTTTGAATGCAGTATTTTATGTGATGCGCGTTCAGTTCCCTTGGTGAAATTGACACTAAGATCGAATAGGTAATACAACATGGTGTCCGCAACTCCAAGTCAAAGCGCGTATTTTGCTTACGGACTAAAATAAACAGAAAACTTGCTACCAGCTCAATTCGTTAAACAAAATTTCTGACGAGCTTTAGAAAATGCTAACAAAAGCTTAGCAGCAAAATAAAGTATGCGAAACTTCTAATTATCCAAGTTCAAATACGACTTGAGGGTCTACTTAACGGGAGATGATACAAAATAAGGCGAAGCTACGCTGGAATGTTGTCTTTTATGTCTGTCCAGTGACTTATTATCAAGATATATCAAAGGATTTCAGACGCCAACAGAAAAACTTGACGCAGACGAAGTCTTTATATCTTCGTGTTCTTTTTAGAAGAACATTATTTTTGTGCCTAAATTCGTATCCTTTAGTTTGCCTGGATTTTATTGAATGTTTGAATCATGTTTCAGGAGATAATACGGGTGACTTTTGTTGATAGTCTGGAGCCATAACGAAATAACTAATTCGTTTTATCACTACCAGCCAATCTTAGAATTCAATAGAGTCTGAATGTGATCTTCTAAAGATTTCAACATTACTGATTTAACCAATATTTTTTAACAATATTTGATTTGAAAGAGTGTCTTCGAACCTACTACGCTTTGGAATGGGCAACTAGCTTCATCGTTCTGACTGACCGACTCCTTGACAATTCAAAAATGCCTGTAATTGGTTTATTTGAAGTAAATGCTTTGAGTTTTGAGTTTTTTGAGTTAAAGCTAGGGTTTCTTAAGACTGCGGTGGCCGCCATATTGCGTCGACTCTTTACCGTTGAATGACGACATTGAAAGTTATTTATGAATGTATGTGTTGATAGAAGAGTACTACGAGTTAATAGAGAGCGTTTTTTGACATCGTAAAGACATACTCCACTGCTATCCTTTTAATGACGGCCGTCATTGCGGCCGTTATGTGGCGGCCACCACTGTCGTAGGAAACCCTAGTTTTACGAGTACTTTAACTTAATATATTATTTACCTCGCCTTCTTATTCAATCTGCCTAGCCTTTTCCCAACTATATTGAGATCGACTTCCAGTAACCTGATGCTGCTGAATACCAGTATTTTACATGGAGCGACTGCCTATCTGACTTCCAGAACCCAGTAACTGGGTAATATGATACCGCTTGGTAAGATTGGCTGTCAGACTTTCGGACTTCCGATCCGTAACGACTGTCATAGATCCACATCTAATGACAGCCGGGACCAACGGCTTATCGTGCATTCCGAGGCACGGAGGAGTCTCGGTATGTAAAGATGGTCTTTGGTCACCCATCCCCGGAACAACCCCGGCAAGCGTAGCTTAACCTGTTAGATCGACCCGTGCGGCTGTTATTACTTAACTACGAGCTCCTACGTCGCCTTCTATAAAATGTAAACTTGACTTATTCTATTTATTGATACTTATCACAAAACGTTTGGTGAAAGCATCGCGAGCGAAAGCATTTACTGCTTCGATTAAGATATCAACCATTTCTATTTCAAATTGTAAATACTTCCAGCCGTTCGCATTTTCAGAAACAATGATTTCATTGTTTATATTAAAATTTAAAACTAATAAAATTTGTTTCGTGTTGAATTTCCGATCCGTATATCTTCCCGGCTGTTCTTAGGCAGGCCGGCTGCAGTGTCGTTGCTTCGTAGAATGATAAAAAAAAAAGTAGGGAGTGTGTAAATAAATACAAGGCGCGCGTGCTATTTGTAGCAGCGACGCGCGTGCGCGACGCATCGCCCGACGACGCCACAGATTCGCTCGTCACAGATAAGACATCACTGGAATTATGACGCATACCGCACACTACGATGTAGTTCTAAAAAAAAGCATGATTAAATAGAGCGTCCTAAAGATTTGACCGAAATAGATTTTGTAAATTCTTATTAGCTGTATAAAAAGCTTAATGCTGTAAAAGCTCTTCTTTGTCACCAAAAAGTTCTAGAAAAGTCGTATACGTCCTTTATTCATAATATTAAGAGAAAAAAATTGTGATAGATTAGATCCACCTTAGATTTTATGATCATACCGTCCTATCTGGAAATTTATAATCTCTGTGGACCTGTGGTATTGTCCTTGTCATCGCTCTGCAACTAAACGCCCAAATGCATGATTCCGCCCAACACAACGGAGTCCAAAGCCGGAATTTGTAACGGGCTCAAATACTAAATCTATCATCGCGATAATAATTTTAGAACAAATGCTACATATCCAGAGTTATCCCGAGTATTTATCCAAGTTAAAATTAAAGATGTCCTTGATTTAATATCTACTTACTTCCGGTTTCAGGAAAGCTGTGTATTGTAAACTGAAAGCGGCATACCTAATAATTAGTGTCAGTGAATGACCAAGGAGGCCGTGGGACGGGAACGGGAACCAGGAGGCGGGGAGGCGAGCGGGCTGCGGGCGCGGGGTACCGGCGCCGCGCCGCAGTCCGCGCGCCGTCCCTCCGCCGGCTCGTCGTGTGCCGCCGCCGCACACCCGACGCACGCGATCGTCGCCTTTGTTTATTGTTGGACGCGCGCTCTTACAGCTGTTCCCAGTGCTGCACCGCGACTTGCCGCAGTGCTGTTATTTTCAGTGATTTCGTTTAATAAGTGCACTTCCTGTGGTGTTTCTGTGAGCTTTGAGTGTAGATGGGGCTAACGGAGCGGCCCTAGAGCTGCCGGTGCGGTGTGTACCAACACCTCTGCCTAGCTCGCAGGCTGTGAGCGGCGCGGTCATGGCGGCCACGGCCCGCCGCGAGATAGACACTGGCGAAGAGGACATAGCCGCCATCGCTAAACAAATTTCAGACCATGCCGAAGCCATATATCAGACTTGGAAGGCGCGTGGCCTTGCGCCCACGGAAATATTATCGTGCAGGCCCACGCCTGGACTCAAATTAGCAGAGAGTCTGAGGACTAAACCTAGGCCGGAACCTAAACCCGAAATAAAACAGAGACCCGATATTAGACAGGTTCATCGTCCGGACGCGGCTAGGGAACAAAGACCAGACGTCCGAAGAGAACAGAGACCCGACACACGCCGCGAAAGTTTCGAGCCCGAAGGAGAGACCATAGAGGTTATGCTCCCTCCAGACTTGGTACCGGAGCGGAATGGTACAGGTGGCGCAGGCGCAGGCGCGAGGCGGGCCGACCCCGCTGCTATGCGGCTCGAGGTCGCCCGTGAGGAGGAGCGCCTGCTACGGGCGCTGCGCACTGGTGGTGTGGTGGCCGAGCGCACTGCAGAGCGGCCGGACGTGGTCCCACCGCTGTCACTCGTTGACTACGCCAAGAGTAGATACCAAGACAGGCTGGAGACAGGAGCGAGGAAGCCGGCCGCTGGCGCCAGTGGCGAGCGCCGGGCGTCCTTGGGCTCTCATGTCACGGAGGCGCGATCTAAGTTCGAGGCGCGAGCTCGGCGCGCGTCCAGCGCCGGCGCCGGTGAGCCCGCCAACGCAGCGGGCGGAGTAACGCCCGTGCGCCCGTTCCTCACAAGGGGCTCAGTCGCAGAACGTGTGCTTATGTTTGAACGATGTCCAAGTGAAGCTACACTTGAGCTAGCCAAAAGGAAATCTCCAGCAGCCACCACTTGGCGGGGACCACACGATGTCATCAATAGAGCACAGGTGAGTTTAAGCCAATGCCCTCTAAATGATAGTCGTATGTTTTTATTTAGCACGCTGTCGACTTTCCTTGGTAAACATAAAAAAACGTTGAGAGGGTAAAAACCAGCCAAACGAGAACTAAAACCAGGGGCAGCAATTATTTGTGCACTCCTTGACGTTTGTTGTCGCGTCACAGACGCAGCGGACGCGGCTGTGAGTGCGAGGTTAGTTAGATATACGTGCGCAGGTAAGCCGGTGTTATTTGTGTACACATCGCGATTATTCTGTGATTCAAGTACACAGTGACATCAGCTGCTCTGTTCCATGAAGACACTTGTAAAACTTGTTATGTTGACGATATATTGTTTGGTGCAAACATCTAAGCAATATGTTTGACATGGTTTGTACAAAAACGTGTGTGTTGTTAAGTGTAAATGAAGTAGAATGTATTACGAGGCACTCAAATAGGATTGTAAACGTTCGACTTCGTCCATAATGAGCATCAGCAGAAGGTCACAAGCAAATACCGCTCATATCTTCCCACTGCTTATATTCGTTCTAAGTTTTATTTGTACAATCCAAACGGTTGCTTCATACGCCTTCGCAGTTTCAGTAGCTTCTGTTTTATGTTAAGAGATGACAAAATTGAGAGTTGATCATTGAATGCCATGTGTCGGTTGCATAGATAGCGCACTATCGATTGATGTAATGACAAATCCGAAGAGCTTGTCGAATAGAATGAGTCCAATGAACCAGTCCAGTTCGATGTTATTCAATCATCGAGCGCAGCGTGCGCTCTGATTTACTAGCTGTACATATGTGAGTGTGTACATTGTACGAGTCGGTTCGTTGCATTTTTGTCAAATTGCCAATTTCTTCCTCGTTGAACAGTGTCCCGCATGCACGACATCGTATAACGTGCTCCATAGATAGGCTCAGCTTTTAGAACAATAATGTGTATTTGTCAAATGAGAACAGTGTCAATGTCCAGTCATCTTCTGTGTAATTGAGATTCATCACAGTTGTTAATATTATCCTTTAGTTTGTGTCATTGAGGCTAAAGTTATGGCTTTTCTAGGGATTTTATTATTATAACAGTAATTGAATTGATGTTATTTTTAAAGCTTAATTTTTAACTATACGACTTTTATAGAACCTAATGCAGTATCTGGCTGTCCGCCACTTTCGATTTTTCACCATTAAAACCGAAAAAATATCTTACCGTGTGGGTAACTACTACGTACACAAAATAACTGCGAAAGGAAACAAAACAATTCTATTTTCCTCAATCAAAAATAATTTGCAAATATTGATGTAACAGGAAAATCGAGCAAAAACACTGATCATATAGTTCAGTCATACTCATCGTTAGCTATATTAACCCCATAGAAGCAGGTCAATAAAGAAATGCAGCAAACAGTACGCTGAAAGTTTATAATTCGTGTGGTGATGCCTAAACACGCGTTTTCGTATAACCGTTACATTTACGCACGTGGAATCATAAACAACGACAAGCAGGATACGAATTCGAGGTATTCGTGTCACAGAGTGAGGTGCAGCACCCAGTACGTTCATTTATGTGACTATGTACAAAAATTGGGACATCTCTTTCCTACAACCATCTATAGCAAATGCCCATAACACATGTGATTTGTATATTTCTAAACCGAAAGAGATTGTTCACCTCGTCAAACTATTACGGCTACAGAAAAAAAATTGTGTTCCAAATTTAAATCCGTCGAAACGGCGGGAATGGCTTGGCTGACGCCCAGCAGCGTTAGCCGATTAGAGCCGACCGACATCCGAATGCATCCGAATGATGCTGGGCCAGTAGGAATATAGATTCATCAGTATAAATCTCTACAGCTCCATCGCATTCGGTTTGTAAATGCTTGTCCATTCTATGTAGGTTATGAGAATTGCGTGAATAAAAACACAGGAAACCAAAACTGCAGTATCACCTACATATAATCGGTCGGAAGTGGCCGACAAATTGGGCGGAAGTGATTGTTCACAATCATAGCAGTTGCGTATGACATAGGTGTCGTGCGAGTGCGAGATCGTTCGTGCAATCGTCGGTAATTGGGACGTCGTGTTATGCAACATGTTGCGAGAATGAGAGCAGTTCCAAATGTCATGAATCCAGAACAATTGCGTTTTATCTCGCACGTGTCGTGTCGAGCATGTCGATAAATTGCCTGCCACTGACGTTTTCTTTGAAGACTTTACTGAACATATTGGTCGATAAACTAGAAGAGATTTCTGAATCAAGTTGACAATTTTAAAAATATGTACATACATAAACCCAGAGCTGCTGTAATATACGGACATATTCGATACTATCTCTCCTCATTACCATTCATGTAAATAATTACCGCAAAATTGTGGCTCTGCCAACTCCGTACATTACATCCATTCTGAGAAGTCAATGCCTCTTTTAAATAAAAGACTTGATCCTTCCGCATACATTTCGTCTTTCCATCAGTTGGCAACTGTCTAGCGAGAGGGTTATAAATAAACATAAAGCGAGTAGATCCCTATATAGTGGGCATGGAGCAGAAACTTGTCCGGAGCGATAGTATAGTAATAAAAGTTGATTTGAAGTAGTTAGGCTAGGCAGCGAAGGACTCAAGGCCAGTGGCCGGTGGTCGCGTGTTCTCACGCGATGCTGGGCCAGCGGAAACAGTAATAGTGCGATATGTTCGGACGACTCTAGTTAGTGTCGTTAACTTTCTATATTTATTGCTTTCTGAGGCACGTCTCCAGTTCAGGAATCAGATAGTCGGTATGAGGACAGGTTGATATATTCATTTTGGTATATGCTAAAATTGTTCTACCGCAGGAAAGGGATGTACTCAAAAGGAGGAATGAGCATTGATAACCTTGATTTCTACGAGTTGGCTGGCGGTTTCAGACCATCACACCCTGGCTTCCTCAGGATATTTTCATTCACCAAAAGTCAACACTGTAAAATTTTACTAAGTGCTTGATGGCGTTTCTAAACGGATGTGGTTAAAAGCCACTAAACGAATTTGAAGAGAAAGTGTTTTGTATAGCGATAATGATCTTATAGCAGCGATTATGTAGTGATAATATTATGTTAATTAGTATTACGTATAACGTTACCAACATTACCATAAGTATTTTAATCGTTATCTTGGACGGTACCGGTGAAGGTAACGTTCTACTTAGCTATTCCATGTTATGTTAGGAACCTCATGGTCTTGTAGACTCAAAAACGTTCTGTTGAAGCTGCTACTTAATCGCCTATTAATTTTATTGCAGTTGCTTTAACAATAGTTTCATGCTTGAAATGTTTATCAATATTGTGTGTATAATAATGTGTGTTTTGCATGTTAGCATTGTTTTGTTTTTGCGAAATATTATTGATTATTTGATCACTTTACGCACATACTTTTGTGTAAAATTGTAACTGTCTTGTTCGTTAGCCTAAGTTAATTCAGTTTGGAGAGGTCTTTAAAACTTATATAGCTGTTTTATCACTTGCGAAGTTCTCAGGAACCTTTCATTACCGCGGCATGAAATCAAGCTAACTATGTAAGTGCACAAGTTTCACTATTCACGACTGTGTGGCGGATTTACAACTCGGTGTCACGTAACATTTTGTGAACTTCGTCTCTGGGCCGACACTTGTATGCAAACGAAAGTCTCGAGAAACTAACCTCTTTCAAATAATAGATAAGGTCTGGTTGATTAGAAACAATTTTTACTATTTTTTATTTGTAATCTATTGCAAAGTTCCAGTTGATACAACTTTTACTTCTACTGCCGTTTACCGCTCGTTTCTGTTTTCGTCGCCATTACCAAAACATTCCATATTTATAACTTATTTATAACCAAACCATGGGTTCATGGTGACAGATTTATAAGCTACTCAAAATTATGCAAAAAGAACGGAAATAATAACATAATCACTAATTCCTACCAACTAGTTGGTCACATAACTGCACCTAGTATAGCTGTTTAATAATAACATAATCACTAATTCCTACCAACTACTTGGTCACATAACTGCACCTAGTATAGCTGTTTAATAATAACATAATCACTCATTCCTACCAACTAGTTGGTCACATAACTGCACCTAGTATAGCTGTTTAATAATAACATAATCACTAATTCCTACCAACTAGTTGGTCACATAACTGCACCTAGTATAGCTGTTTAATAATAACATAATCACTAATTCCTACCAACTAGTTGGTCACATAACTGCACCTAGTATAGCTGTTTAATCCTATAATTGTGATATTAAAGTGCTAAAGTGATTTATGAAATGTTTTGTTAAGGTGAGATGAAACCATAGATATATTTCTATGGATGAAACTAATGACCGTAACTTTATTAAAATTATAATTTCTGCTTCTGGTAGAAGCACATTTCATAAATCACTTTAACACTATAATATCACAATTATAGGATTAAATTGCTTTTAGAAAGGGACGATGTTTTTAAACCTTTTGCGTACAAATTGAGGAAAATTTGGTATTTATTTATTTATAAATTTATTTATTTCATACTAATTAATTTGTCCATAACTACTAGTTACAAAGGTCTTAGCGATTAAAAAAATGTGTAAGATACCGTTAGTTGAATTACAAAATAAAATAAACTGAAAATGAGCTATGTTCACAAATATACGATGGGTAATACAAAAATATTGAACATATGAACAGAATTAATAAAGTATTGATTAAAATAATATTTACAATGCCAAGAGGCTTTTCTTTCCCGCAATTTTCTTGAAGAACCTGCGTTTATTGAGTTCACAAGGGCAAATGTTATTATTTATTTAATACAACTAGTCATTATTAAGGAAAAATAATTTTGTTTCAGTAAAATTATGATAGAGTTAAGTCACGCAATTCCGACTTATTATAACTGAAGCTTTTTGTATAATTTATAGCACTGTTGGAAGGTGGAATAATAATTAATGAAAACAGTCAACAAATATTATTTTATATGAAAAATAATTTAGACTGTATTGCACTCAAATGTAAGTATATAAGTAGATAAACATGATAATAATAAGTGTTTAATTAAGTTTACCAGATAATTATTATGTACTGAGCTCAATATTTAATATATTGCCTCTAGATATAAAAAGCGCTATCTACTCAAGCTCTTTTAAAAATCAACTTAAAAGTTTCCTGTTGAATAACTGTCTTTATGCTGTTGAAGATCTATAACGAAATTCCTATGTAATGTTGTATTTATGCATTGTTGTAATATTTAACGTGTTTTTTCCTTATGTAATTTAATTTAATTTGTAATTTCAGATACAATTTTTTGTTCATGAATAAACAAACAAATATAAATTAAATGTTAGAATAATTTACTTAATATACGTTAATAAAAATTATTATTTTAAAATGTATCTGAATTTTATTTTTATTTTAGTATTTAACTTTTTGATGTGCTCTACAGGGTCCGTTATTTTACCTAACCAAACTTGTAACATCTTATTAACATTATGGAATGCAAATAACGTAATAATATAACATAAAATAACGCCTGAATTCCCCGAAGAGTTGGGCAGAGGTGTACCTATAGTACACCCACATTTCGCCAGTTATGTTTAAGTCCCATGTAATAGCGGGCGAGCCTATTGACATCAACCGCGCACAAATCCAGATTCCGCGCTGCTACTGAGAAATTTCTGGTGGAAAAAACCCAATAACACTTTGCCCGACCCGGGAATCGAACCCAGGACCTCATGCTCAGCAGAATCACATCATCATCTGTGGTCTATACCAGTGGTCGGCAAACCGCGGCTTCCGAGCCGCATGTGGCTCTTTGGCCTATAGAGTGCGGCTCTGTACAAATGTCGATGAGTGCGAGCGTAGATACGCGCGGGGGTCGGGGTTTCGGTCATCAAGTTTTATTCAAAATTATATATTTTCAAAGATTTATTTCCGAAGTATTTTCACCAAAAATTAACAGGTCATTGAAAATTAATCATTTACCTGTACCTTTATTTATTTATTTATTTATTTAACAGTTTATGTACACACATTATAAATAGACAAGAAGAAAGGAACAGAAAAAGACGTACAAAGGTGATGCTTATTTCTAAAGAAATCTCTTCCAGCATACCTGCGATAGGAAAGTAGTTAAAGAGATGTAGACAACGTGTGTAAGATTAGAAGAGAAAATAATATACATAAAATAAAAACACTTAATTATTCGCTAATTTAACTATAAACATACAATATGAGAATAAACTTACATACATACTTCTAAAATAAATAACCCTAAAATATATATACTTAATTATAATGCAGTATAAAATAATAAATGCAAAAAATGCAACTATGACGAAGTGGACAGATAGTGTTCTTTCACTCTTCTTTTAAAAACTGCAACAGTTTGGCAGTCCCTAATGTCAGGCGGAAGTGAATTCCACAACCGAACCGCGTGCACGCTGAAGGAGTAGGAGTAGAAGTCGGTTGAGTGGGGAGGGGATTTAAGGAGATTTCTAAGATGCGACCTGCAAGGTGCATCAGAAGGACGGGCGTAGGAAAAGCGTTCCCGTAGATAGGATGGCGTTTTCGGGTTGTGAAGGATGTTAAATAGCAGACACAATATCCGAGAGTTCCTGCGAAGTCGAATAGGGAGCCACTTGAGTATCTTGCGAAAGTTAGAAATGTGGTCATACTTTTTAAGGTTAAAAACAAAACGAATACAGATGTTTTGCAAACGTTCAAGTTTATTTAAAAGCTCCTCGGTGGCATCCAAATAACAGGCATCAGCGTAGTCAATGATGGGCTGTATGAGAGTTTGAGCAAGGGAGATTTTGGTTTTTTTTTTTTTGGTTTTTTTTTTTTTTTTTTTCAAAGTTTTCCAAGGTTAACTTGTTAATAAGAGTAAGATGCCTTCATTTTAGGAAGCGTTGTGGTTTAAATGCCTTTATTATTTATTTTGGGGTTACAATATATTTTTGAAGAGGACGGTGTTTTTTGGATTAAGAAAAGTGTATTTAGATAGTTTGGACACGCATAAACAATTGGCTCTCATAAGAAATCTTAGTCATTATATTTGGCTCTATTGACTAATGAGTTTGTCGACCACTGCACTAGCCCAACGAGGCAGTTGAATGCAAATAAACAAATGATTAAGAATACTAGGTACCTAGACAAGGCAAAAGCACTTGTGCTGTAACAAAGCCATTGCCAGGATGAATTTTCTATGATAATAATTCAGTCTATTACAGATAAGATAGTGTTATCAGTAACCTATATTTCGATAGCTTATTACAAGATACATGTTTTACTAATATACGTCAATGACCGATATAGTCTGACAACTACGTAATTGAGGCTCGGCGGTTTCTCTTGATGTTCTTACTTGAGTGTAACGACTTCAAACTGTTCAATAATAAATTTAAGGGTTTGATACGTTGCTGTTTAAATGCCTTTATGATTTATTTTGGGGTTACAATATATATTTTTAAATAAGCCCTCTAATTTGATCCAGAACACGGCATTACAATTTTTTTTCGTCACAATAACCTATTACTAGCAGACAATCAAGACGCTTCCAACGATACCTCATTAGTCAAATAATGATGAGCAGTTTAGAAGTTCTGAGGTAACAGATGAACATGCATACATACCGGTCAAAATCATGACCCTCCTTTTTGCTTCGCTGTAGTCGGGTAAAAAGAAGACGTAGTGATAACAATTTAAAAGAGTATGCTAAGATGGTTTGGTGGTTGAGATGATGAATGAAAGGCGTCTAACAAAAGGTATTTACAAGGCAGATGTGAGTGGAAACTCCGGAAGGGACATCCTAGGAGGACATATACTGACCTTATTTGTGATGTTCTACAGAAAGGTCAGGTGCGTAATACTCGCAACCGTGTATGACCATTATGTCGTAGCCAGATCTAGAATTGATCATCTCATTAAGTGTTCAACCATTTCATGAAATGGCCAGCTAAAATTGACCATATCGTCACTTTCAGTGCTGGGAGCTTTCCTGGAGGGTTCAATTTAGCGCAAACGTAATGCCGGTGACCCCCTGAAAGGACTAATATGTATGGCATATGAGCTCTATGAAAAGTGGATGGACTCGAATGTGTAACGTCAACGTTTAATGATATGTCAGTCGACGTTTGGCCATATCATTAATGTAGGGTATCCATTGTTTAAGACGCAGATATATGCCAGTGACCTTGAGTGGTTAGCTTGTTCTGTACTGAGCTTCACGCAACGCGTCCTACGTCCAGCCAGTAATAGGACTCGCCCATCAAGGAGCGCTAACCCCAATTTGACACATTATTAATTTCTTATACATAAAACAAAATGTATTTTAATAAAACACATACCTATACTAAAAGATCAATAATTAAATTATCTTCAAAATTGTGAAGGTTTCAGAAAAAAATACGCTTGATCGATTTTGCAAGATTCTCAGTGTTTTACCCCGCATTAGACATAACTTTACAAATTAATTTCACTATGTAATATAAACATAGTCTAAAATATTCATATATTAGGTTTTTAAGAAAATGCTCTAATTTAACATATATTTTTTCCAAATCATTAACACTACTCGTTTAGACGTCATCTTCAGTATAAAATCATTAAAAGTCGGTTATCGTCGCCTTAAGGTGTAGTAAAAATTGCCAAGTAACTGCGACCAATGTATGAAAAAGAGTAGATATGTAAGGGAAGGTGCAGGTTCTGTAATTTCTGCTTACCTCTATAGCAAAAAGGCGTGTATTTATGTATGTATATGTGTTTAATTTTATTGCAACCTTTTCATGTTACTGTCATTTTATTGTGCATTGCATGACGTGTCAGGAACTATGTCATCGATGTATGTATGCGTTACTGCACAGCAATATGTCTCTATTTTATTTGACATTATCCTTATACCTTGTAAAGAATCATCAACTCACTAATATAATAAAGAGAAATCATTTGTATTTTTGTTTGTAATGAATAAACTCACATGTTACTAAATCGATTTAAGAAAATCTTTCACCAGTACAATGGTATATTATCACTGAGTAACATTGGGTATTTATTTATATATATAAAAATCAATTGCCGTGCATAAGTCTCGCAAAAACTCGAAAATGGCTCGACTGATTAAAAAAATTTTTTTTTTTTTGTTTTCGAAAAATCGAAATTCAAATTTTGACAGGAGAACGTCTGACGGGTCAGCTAGTAATTTATAAAGATATCACGAAGGTGAAGCCGCTATCGCAAACCATATATGTTACCTGTACATTTTTAGGACCGATTTAATATCGTGGTTTGTTCACACAATATACCTGAAACTTGTTATGTGAAAAATCTGTAAACAAACGAAACGTCAGACTGTGTAAATTGGAGTTACACAAACAATAGTCATATGATATTGTTTGCAAAACATTTTCCTGTTCCATTTAATAGTTATAATGTTTATGTGAAGTAGAGGTATACTGCTTGCATTCTAATTAACTCGTACACAATATAATCACGAAATGTGCTCTGGTACAAACACGCTATATTCTAAACTACATTATCCAGTTACAGTGACAAAATTGCATAAGATTGCACCATTAAGACGCTATTATATGCCAGTGACCTTGAGTGGTTAGCTTGCATGTTCTGTACTGAGCTCACGCAACTCGTCGATGTCCAGCCAGTATAAGGATTCGCACATCAAGGAGCGCTGCCCCAAATTATACGCATTATTAATTTAATAAACATAAAACAAAAGTTATTTTAATAAAACACGTGTACTAAAAGATCAATAGTTAAATTATCTTTAAAATGGTGAAGGTTTCAGAAAAATATGCTTGATAGATTTTGCGTGATTCTCAGTTTTTTACCCCGCATTCGGCATAACTTTACAAATTAATTTAACTATGTATTATAACATAATCAAAAATACAAAAAATAGAAAAAATACAATATATAGAAAATGCTCTAATTTAACATATATTTTTTCCAAATCATTAACACTACTCGTTTAGACGTGATCTTCAGTATAAAATCATTAAAAGTCGGTTATCGACGCCTTAAGTTGGTGCTCCCTGTTTCTATTGTCTATGCTGCTAGATAACTTGTCACTTAATGGTGTAATCGTATGCAATTTTGACACTATGCTGTTACTGGAAAATGTAGTTTCGAATACAGCCGATATTTTTTTTTAAATAAAAATGACCTTCTCTAATGTAATAGCGAGATTTTTAACGAAGCCTATCTACGTAAACAATCTCGCTTGAGGGGTAGTTTCATAACATAACATAAGGCCTGAATTCCCTGAAGATTTAGGCAGAGGTGTACCTACAGTAGGTACACCTTCATTTCGCCAGTTATGTTTAAGAACTTTGTATAGAGGGCGTGCCTTTTGCCATCAACCGGGCAAAAGCACAAATCCAGACTCCGGACTCCGGTTCGATAAGACTGAAAAACTTTCATTCAATCAAACAGCACTACTGTTGGAGGTGAACACTATAAGTAGCAAATTCTTAATATCCGATTAACACGGAAGAGAGATCAATGTGAAAACTTTCATCTATCTAATCAATATATTAAAGTTCATAAATGAACATGTGTTCTGATTACGTAACAGTAATCTGAACGATTGTCCATCTTATTATGAATGATTAGATACGATTTATGGCTTGTCAAAATAAATTGAGCGATGTATGTGGCTTTCACTTACATCCTTATTGGTTGGTAGGTAGCTTGGTATGAGATTAGGTACATTAATTGTGGATCATACCTACTTACTTGCTGACAGTAATTGGTTAAAACTACGCTCTTAAATCTTGGGTCAATATCTAAAAGTGTGTGTTATTGCTACTGCTATAAAATATAGCCTTTTTTTAAGAGGATTTGTAATTAAACATAGGTAGAAGCATATACACAGGCCTTTTCCCATGGAGGAACAACAGAACACGAAAACATGATGCGATTCTAACAAAGCATGTGAAACTCCTTTGTTTTGCAAGTAAGAACGCATTCAAAATCTTCCAAAGGACCAGCGACATCACTTCCAATCACAAACCTGAGAGATTTTGACATAAATCGCTAATCCATTG
The DNA here is from genome assembly GCA_947364205.1 of Agrochola lota. Taxonomy (NCBI): domain Eukaryota; kingdom Metazoa; phylum Arthropoda; class Insecta; order Lepidoptera; family Noctuidae; genus Agrochola; species Agrochola lota. Next base: position 15,194,047 of record OX376221.1, on the reverse strand, counting down.
CTTCGTATGCTCGAAAAATTCGACCGCTCAACAACGTAAATAAAGTAATGAATGTTGTTGAACTGTCAGAATGAAAGGCACTGCCATTGTAAGTGTAAAAAATCACCACGCAGCTTTATGCACTTTGAAATTTGCGATATTAATTGGTTAATATGTACTATCTATCTAAAATGATCTGTTACCTGCATAGTGGTTCTGTAGTGGTAGCCAGCCTGCTTGTCTACGTGACGAATAAACTTCTTCCTTTTCGGGAAGGCTTGTGTCCTGCAGTGGCGATCAATCATGCATCGCAGCGTGTGACGTTTGATTTATTGGCTACGAGAGTATAGCTACACCTATGTCTGCTTTGTAGTCTGTGGCTACAGAGTACAAAGCAAACATAGGTGTACAATTGAAGACCATAGAGTAGACATATCTCTACTCTATGGTCTGCAATTGTTTCAACTACAAAGGCCTCTTTGTGTAAGATGTACATTAGTGCCTTTTCTGTCATAAAGTACAGGTTTCATCATGGTATTTTTCTGCAAACTGTAGAGGTTTTAAATTCACCCCAAAAAGACATAGAAAAGCCAACATCGATGTAATAGTTTCAAATATTCAATTCGACGAACGTGTTTAGGAGGAAGCGAGTCCAAAACTTCCAATTCGAGCCGCAACGAAGATTAAAATAGTGACGGTTTTATAATGCTTTCACTTTCACACGTCCGTGGGCTCTCGCTTATGTAATTATTTTATTAGCAACTCGTCATACTTGGGTTATGGGACTCTGGTAACATTTAATGGTTCTTTTTTAATTTGAATAACTGTGTGGGCATCGTGAAGGTTGCATTGTATGCGTTTACTATAAATAACAATGAGCATTGAAATTGAAACTGTATTGTAAACATTTGTACTATCTTCCTATTGTTTTTTTTATTTCTATGAATGAAATAAGATTTTTACCCACTGCTATCATCTTAGGGAACAACTTTTGAAGATGTTTATGAAGAAACTCCTGTTTCCACAGCTTGCCTTCGCAACTCCTGAGGGAGTAATTTCATCGCAAGTAAGTGCCCCCGATTACTTGTAGTGTTCACAAACAGCACGTGACCAAAATTTGGCTTTCTTCTTCCCCAGAGGCTAGACGCCAAATCGTCTCTGTAGGACTTTTTACACTTTGAACTGCAGGCTGTAGCGATATATCGGCTGCCATATTGATCTTCATTTCTTTTGAATTTCGAAAATACAGTATCTATGTAGGTAATCTGTCAATGTTCCTTTGGGGCATTGCCACGTTCGAAAATCAAATCCTGCTGTTTCCTAAGTTGCCAGTAGCAGATCTTTTATTGGTCCTAAAAATTCCCGCCACGTGCCCCATATGCAAAGAGTTTCGAAGATTATTTGCAAAGGCACAGATAAGCAGGCGAGTACCTCCTTCAAACTCAATCGATCAATATTTTATTAGTGGCTACATTTTCTGTCGTCTTTGTAAACATGTAGAACATGCTAATGTGTCTCTTGAGTACGACTTGACATAAATATGCATACTTGTGGATAGTTTAAACGATGTAAAAACTTGTGTTCTTGCTACTCTAGTGCTACTGGGATTGCGTAATTATTTACTTATTTTTTTTAACTTCATGCTCTTTCATCTTTAACCTTACGTAGTTAGGCACCGCAAAAAAAAAAGAATTATTTCGATGTTATTAATTGTCCGTGTGAATGCAAAATGACGTAAATAAAACCATTAGGCACATTGTGATTGTAACATTTGCAACTCACTAAAAGCTTGTTTTCTACCACTAGATTTCAATTTTAATTAGCACCACAGAAAACAAGAATTACTGCGAATCTCCGGATAATTGGCCTTTAATTATTAGTTGATTCATCAAGCAAACAGCCTTGATGCGAATTTTAAATTAGGAAACGAAAAAATTCTAGACACCGTAAATAGCGTTTTTATTATGTTAATTACTGTCTAGCTTCCAAAATAATTGAATTATCATTTCCGTAATCAACGTGGATCCTGAATAAATGACTTTGAAACGACTGTTTGTAAGGTTTTCTTCTATCATCGGATCCGGCAATAGCATGTGACCGATGCCTGATGTTATTGTTGGTACGAGTACGTCAAAATCCACACCTACTAAGTTAAAGTCAATAAAAAAGTTTGAGAGTGGGTAACTAAATAAAAAAGTCGTGACGGTCAAAATTTTACACTTTTTTTCGATCTAGCTCTCAAATCCCAAGTGTGCAGAGTATGTAACGTTCGTTATGGAACTTCGTTTCAAAACCAAATTAAAAACTATATAAATTAGAAAATCAAAATGTTGTAGGTTACAAAAGTAGCGTGTTACCTTACAGTAGTGGTTCCTAATCAGTGGTCCGAAGGAGCCAAAATATGGTCTGCGAACGATTTATGCGACGAAGGGAATCTGCTTTGTTGTAATTAAAAACACGGCCAGGAATCGATTGAAAGTAAGTGTTGATTTGCGTGTAGCTTGAGCAATAATATTGGTCATAAGATTACCGATTCAAAATGTATATTTTCTATTAAAATAATATTGTTAATGTACTGTTACTATTGAGTTTTTAGATTGATTCAAATTATTTTTCTTATACATCGTGCTCCTTGCTAACAACAAAGATATCAAAGTGGTCCCTGGTCGAGTAAAGGTTGGGAATCACTGACTTACAGCCTAATAACCATTGACTGAAATTGGCAATTACGGTGTTTGTAGGTAAATCTACGTCATTAACCGTCCTCGAATTCGATTCCTGAAATAATCGTTCGCCGTACGATAAGAAATTACAGATCATCATTCCCAAACAGAAATTACAGCCGCATCATTACCAGCAAATTATATTTAGACGACGTAATGAGATGGTAAAACATAGTTTTATGTGGAATCATGTTTTTATCTTACTGCGAGGAGCCTCTTTATTTGAACAAGTGATTTGATGTCATTAAGTAGTGTTAATTGCGTATCGAAATAAGCTTAAGGCTCAGCAAACAGGCGCGACACGACTCTGGTGGAACAATCTCTGAGAAAACTTTATGGAAATTGTTCTACCGGAGTCGCGCCGCGGCTGTCTGCGAGACCCTTATTAAGTCGTGAGGTAGTATTATATTTACTCACAAGTCGGTTTATGTACGTTGAGTTTTCCGACGTGAATCCAAGGCTACAAATATAAATCAACATGGAATATGTTCATAGCAAAATATCGAATAAATTAACACTTTTATTGTGAGTCGTGTCACTCAAATGCCAGTTGTTTAGTTAAAACATCAGTTTGAATGAAGACATCATAAAAAATATACGGAGCAATGAAAAATCTTGTGAAAAATAAAATATAAGTAGTAGGGAAATATCTTGAGAACTAAATATTTTACAATTTGATAATATGCTTTCCATGAGCATAATATACCTAAGAGTTATTGAGAGTATGAATGAAATGCAACTAACAAAGGTATTTGTACAAAGCAGATTTGAACATGCAAAAAAACCTTGTTGTGTGGTATGTTGTCAGGTATCGTACTGATTTTTTCCTCTAAATTACCCCGTAAATAGAAATGAGGTAATTTTGAGGAGGAAAAAAATCGCCACATTTTTCAATGGGGATATTACCTGTTTAGTACATGAGGCGCGGGCGGCTGTCGTTTAGCGGGTGTCTACAAGTCATAACCTATGATTATGACCCCTGTTGAAAATTTGCATTTGGGGTAATTTTGGTACTAAAAATGTGAATTTTAAATACAATAAATTTGTTATTTTCAATAATAATAAGTTTTTTTAAAATTTTAATGTTATTGCAATACATATATTGGTTATGTTCTTCAGAAAGGTCAGGTGCGTACCTCCTCGCAAACGGCGTGCGTGTATTACCAGCGGCCTTAAAACGGCCCCTTTGGCAGAATCATATGATAATAATATGAATCACACAAACTGTCACAAACTGACAGTTCATATTATTATCTACGTTCATTTCATATTTACGCAATTCATCTGTTTGTCAGTTTTATATTATAATGAAATAACATTTAAACTATAGAAATAAAAAATAAAGATCTCATTTGATTAATAAAAATTGTAAAGAAAAATTACCCGGTAAAATTACGGTCTTCATTTTTTTCATGCGGCAATATTTACTCCAAATATGATTCTGATATGAATTGAATAGAATATGATTAAGCTAAAATATTTGTCACTATAGAGCAATTGCTGGGAATTCAGAAAATGAATTACTTTTACGAGGAATTGCTTAATGTGGTGTTTTAGGCCGCCTGATGTATGTACTATCGAAGAACTTCATATCTAACCAGTTTCAAAACAAAATCCCGTGAACACGATGACCACATCTGTTACCGCCCCGGTTCTATAGCCGCCGAGCGCTGCAAGCAGAAATAGTCCTTACGGTGTATAGATATGAACTTCTTTGATGGTACGTGAACGAAGCAAAAGAAGTATGTAAGGAAGGATGTAAGCAGGTGGCATTCTGTAGTTTCTGCTTACCTCTATTGGAATAAGGCGTGAGTTTCTGTATGTAAGTATAAAGGTCGGCAGTAATCATAATATGATTCAACCTTTCTTTAATGGCAAGAGTTCGTGAAAGGTCGTTTGAAAACGCAGAGCGGCGAAAAGAGGTTATGAATAACCTCCGTGTTCATTTAAAAAACATTAACACAAACAGATGAGCGATAAAAATCTTATAAGTGAAAATAAAATAAAGAAATAAATCAGCAGCTCACTGCAATCAAATAAACTACAGTGCACCATTCAATTACCGGTATTGCCATAACTCATAAAACGTATTCAGAGTATATTAAACTCTTGCAACACTGGCAGCTTACCGCCATACATCGCACGAACCAATATCCATAAACATGGAGTTTACACACGCCTATAATTTCCGTTAGGGTCCTAATACCCTTTCTAACTCGTTTTCCATAACCTATTCATTTAAAATTACAATTTTATTAATACCTAAGAGTGTGTTTGGACTTTGGGAGCAGTCTACTTTCATCATTCGGTACCAATTTTGCCCTCAGTTTGTCAATGCGCGACAGATTATCGTTGCGTTACGTAGCGTTACGTTGCGTTGCGTAGCGTTACGTTGCGGTTACATTATTTAGCTACCTATTTAATGGATAACTTTATTGGTTAATTATTTGTTGTGATTCCCTAGAAGACAAGGTCATCTGTAAGCGTTGCCCTGACTAACTATGACCATGGCCCTAATAGCTGACCGATGACTAAAACCATCAACTAGCAAGCCCAAAACTGCCCTGGTTACTGATTTCCAACAATCCGGTCGTTCATTTAACATGCACATTGGTGATTTGGACGATGACGTTAATTTTGGACTGCAAGTTTAGGAAAAGGTCATTTGGGTAGTGGCACAATTAATTCATACTTCTTCTAATGCGGACTGCACTCCGGCCGTTAGAGTATGCGTTCTTGAGACACAATTTCATATAAAAAATTAGATGCTTTTGCAAATTTGATCCTTTTAGCCAAAGATTTAAATCGTAGATTCGCCCGCGTTAAAAGATGGTCGCGTTTCTGTTTCGTTTTGACATCTCTGACACACAATATCGCAGACACTTAACTTGATTGTCATGGAAACGCCAATATTATTGTGCGAGGTCAGTGTGGACACTTTTTCGCGCGGCGTAGTATGGTGAGGGCACATCTACGATTTAAATCTTTGCTTTTAGCACATACAACTAGAAATTGTCCAGCTGACAGGTGTCAGGAACGCATTCTGTCGACGGCCGGACTGTAGCGTTGTAAAGGCTGTGCAATAATAAAGAATTGTTACTTGCGCTGATCTCTCTCTTGACTGCCAGTCTGCCTACTGCCTACGATTTTATACTGAAGATCACGTCTAAACGAGCAATGTTAATGATTTGAAAAAATATATGTTAAATTAGAGCATTTTCTTAATAACTTAATATATGAATATTTTAGATTATATTTATATTACATAGTGAAATTAATTTGTAAAGTTATGTCTGGAAAAAAAACTGAGGATCACGTAAAATCTATCAAGCGTATTTTTATGAAACGTTCACCATTTTAAATATAATTTAGTTATTGATCTTTTAATTTTAAATATACGTGTTTTATTAAAATACTTTTTGATAATACATTAATAATGCGTCTAATTTGGGACAGTGGTACTAGATGTGCGAGTCCTAATACTCGCTGGACGTACGACGCGTTGTCTGAGCTCAGTACAGAACACGCAAGTTAACCACTCAAGGCATATATCTGCGTCTTTCTTTATTAAACCGCTTAATTTATTTTAATAAAGCTGCATCTTCATTTTCCATTGCATTATTGGGTACTACCTCGTTTATAAAGCCCAGTGGCGTCGAAAGCGCGCTCATGCTGCAAACACTAATATAGAGGAAAGTAAAATTGGTGACCTGATGTTATACGGAAACCCGTTTTATTATTTACTGCTAATTATGTTAGCTCGTTACGTTGATTTTATCCCTTAGACTGATAACCCGCAGTAGCTGAATGTTTAATGTTTTAGGTTCATTAACATCGAATGAAATGGCTCTGTTCTGATGTGCTGTCATATGTCATTGACTCACACAAACTGCGATGAAAATAGCAAATATTATTCAAACATAAATCTGCGAGGAGAAACATTTTGTGTTTCTATTTTGTAAAATATAGAGACATAAAATTCATGCTTTGGTTTGGAATTTTATAAATATTTTTGGGACAATTTAACGGTTCATAAATTATTAATATCAATGCGCCATCATCTGCCATTGTGTAGGTACAGGAGCATTAATCTGTTAATGGAGCCTTTGAATGTCACTATTCAGGAGCCTCTTATCATAAACAACTCACAAACTACATTAAAAAGTAAGCAAGGCCGAGATAAGCGGAAGGCACACAATAGCAGACATTAATATTACTAAGAGATGAACGATAGTGCTCATTTGTAACAGTTTCGTTTTTGGTCTGTGGTCTGCGGCAATGCTGTATTCAGCCCATACATTTTGTCTAAAAGGACCCGCAATATTGTGGTTAGAAAACTTTGCGGCTTATGTAAAAGATAAATAGTTTGTTAATAAAAAGGAAAAGCATGATTTAATTAAACATTAAAAGCATCTGTTTATTACTAGAAACGATACGGAGAATGTATTTAAATTGTAAATTAGCGAGCGAAGAGTTTTGATGTCTGTCTGTGAGGATCCTCATTTTAATAACTTGTTTTCTAGTATTTGTTGATCTTGATCTTGATAAATAAAAATAATTCAGAATGAAATCGGGAATAATTTTAAATATAAAGCAGAAGTTTTTGCGTGTTTGCACGATGTTATTTAAATATCGCGACTGAGCGAAATTGAAAGAGCTTCAGAGAGATCAGCAAACACTTGGATATTGGAAATGAACATATTCAGCGATTGGAAATCTCGAAAACATTCAGAATTAGTTTTGTGCCCGGTTGATGGCAATAGCCTCTTTTACATGGGACTTAAACATAACAGGCTAAACGAAGGTGTATATATGGTACATCTCTGCCCAACCCTTTGGGGCAACAAGGCGTGATATTATGTTATATTATTCAGAATATTTACAAAGAAGGTTTAAAAAAACATTTGACATCCGATTCCTTTTAGCCATAAACAATGAACAAGAGTTCTGTGTGCTTGAAACACGAAATATAGCGGGAGACAAATTTTACAACCTGAGTTATTTGTACACTCATACAAAGCAAGAATGCTTCCGTTCATTTGCAGTAAACAGTCATGTTTTACTTTAAAATTTTACATTTCATTATTCAAAAAAAATAATTATGGAAACAGACAAGCTGAAATAGCAATTAATTAGCCTATAATGTTCCCATTGCTGGGGCACAGGCCTGATCTCTTCAAGAGATAGTGGGCTATAATCTTCCACACGGACCAGTGCGGGATGGTCGATGTCGACATATTCGAATTTTTTGGTTCTAGAACATGCCGGTTTCCTTCACAGTTTTGAGAGCAGTGGTGATGAAATTATTTACACAAAGTAAAGCGCCTGCCTGAGTTCAAACCTACGACCCACAACTCGTTAGTTACCACTGGCCCACCACTGCTTAGAAGTAGCAATGCATCGACCATATTAGCCGTGGAACTTGTGACCGTTGGAGTAGACGTGTTGTTGAGTGGAGTAGTCATCGTGAATTGGCAAAAGTAGGGAGAACGTTCTCAGGCTGGGCGGAGTGACGATCTTCGCAGGGTAGCAGAAGAAGAAGAATTGCCAGCAATCCAGCTAAATTACGTGCGAACGGAGGATATTTAGGGTGATGATAATTTAACCGTATTCATAAACTTGTGAATACACAGCAGTCTTATCACATCTTCAACATAAAGACTAATATTATAATGTAGCAAATACGTAGGTATCTGATAAATACAGCTGTCTAAACAATGGAAGATACGAAGGTCGCTCCAATAATCGCATTGAGCTTCTTTATCAGCAAAAAAGTGTCGCAAGACGATTGCGGTTCAAATTGCTTTTGCAATGAACGAATGATATTGAAACCTGGAGATTGGACTTTTTTTAAATGTCATGAAAATATATTAAAGGGTTGAAATGAATGTTTTTCAGTAGATATAATTTTATGAATTATGCTTCGGAGACAAGACTATATTTAGTCTTTAATCCCGGTTGTCATGCCATTACCAGATACATGACAGCGGTTACGTCTCAAGATCCCGGAAAAGCTCAAATTGTCGATGGTTTCGTTGCTCGAAAAAGAGGTATTTGGGTCTTTTACATAAATTGTTGTTTTGTATTACTTTCTGTGTACAGGGTCTGATACTAACCAACGACTTCATCCAAACTAACTTGCGTTGGAGCCTCCACTTTATGTAACTTTCAAAGTTTGTTACCGCAGACCATATTTTTATATGTAGTTACTTTAATAACTTTCTCGTCTAGACCCACAATAACATATTATTCATTTAATCCATTGAGAAATTGCTCTGTTTTGATGAAGACTACTCCGTCCGTATGTATTTCTTTGTCCATTTAATTTTCTTATCCATTAAGCAAAGAGATGCTCTATGTAATTTAATATTTTTATTTGTGGTTATAAATTCAAAGCTCGGGATGGTAGAACATTACATTTTTGAAGATAGTAAAGCTATTCTCGTTGCTAAGGTCGAGAGGTTATCGGTATGATAGGTATAATAAATTCAGAAACAGTGTATTCATTTTATTTTATGTCTTTTTTATTAGTTTGATTAAGTGTTAATCACTTTGAATAACTACGAGTAGTTTGTTGTTATAATATAGTATTGACTTGGCCGAAATGGGTACTCGATTTTAGATTGATTTTTTTGGAATCCCGTGAGGTAAAATGGTATCGAGGAAAAATGGCTTCGACGAAATATACTCGGCTAGTTCGACTCGTATGTTTATCACGATTTCATTACAATCATATCGTATTGTAAAAACCGATTGAATATTAATGTATTGAAAGCTACACACGACGCGTGTCGCCAATGAACATTCCTCTCTGCTGCGTCCATTCATGCAACAAAATTATGAATACTCATGTATAAAGTGGTTATATACTTGTATATTGTATGTACATCGCTTTCCACGTAAGTAGATATGTAGAGCGTGTGAAACTGTGCCGCCAGAGAACAATGCAGGATGACGGGAAATGCCCCGTGAGTACACGCCATATATACTTTTACGTAAGTCTTAATTGAGAGGTCAGGTTTGTTTCGACTTGTTAGAGTAATGTAATTAGGGAGATGTTTTCTCATTGCCTTTCTAAATAATTGCTCATAATTAGCTTATAATGTTCCCACTGCTGGGGGACAGGCCTCCTCTCTTCGAGACGGAGTGGGCTGTAATCTACCACGCGGGCTCAGTGCGGGTGGTAAATGTCTCTTGTGTTCGAATGTTTGGTTTTAGATGTTTTCCTTCACCGTTTTGAGAGCAGTGGTGATGAAATAATTTACACAAAGTAAAGCGCCTGCAACTCGTAAGACGGGGCCGATTCCACTGGATCACTACTGCTCTTAGATAGTTGCTCATTACAAATAATTACTTAGGTACTTCTAGAAGAGTTAAATGCAAGGAAGAGGTAGCTATAACATCTATAGCCTTTGCAATTACTCAGTGTTAATTTAGTGGGTATATTTCTATCTAGCGCTCTAAACAATACTTCAAACTTATGATAGACTTATATAGACAAAAAGACATTGTGCAGACATGGAATATCCTACCCGTGGTTTGCGTCGCAAAAACAGTGCTTACTTGCTTAGCTCCACGTATCCTAAGCCATTAAAAATGCTGAATGGCCACTTGGTTACAAATCAAAGTAAACACAATACAATCAACAATTACAAGCTCTTACTATTTTCCGCTCTATTACAGCAGTATGCAAGTGCATTGCAATTAGTAGATATTTGCCATCAATATGTAATTACGGACGCATTCGCGATAGCTGCCTTCTCTTTCGTGGTATTTGTTCAGATGCAACAATAAGAGGCGTTATTACGTGTACCTACTATTTAAATAAGATAAGTGTGTCAAAGTCAGTATGTTAAGAGTTCATAATACCTCAGCTCAAATTCACTCCATATCGCGCTCGCTCGCACGGTACTAGTCGCGGACTGAGTGACAGCGAGACTAAGCGGCGGGGAGAAGGCTCCAAGGCGTCAATAGTTTAGGTAATTTCTTTTTACGACGAAAATAAAGGTAATTTAAATAAAATAAAAAATATAATATCTGCTTTATAGTTAGTTCAGTTAGGTATTTTCGATATATCAGAGGACCATGCTAAGCAATTTGAGGTATTATAGAAACTTAAGAGCAGGCTATTGTACAAATTTTGAACATTGGAATTTAGGATTGTCATTTGTTTATAATCTGGTAGCTTAGGATGGGCCGGGAGTTGTTGGTATGTGTTCGGGAAACGGTATGTGGACTTGGAACTAAATTGTGGTTTGACCTCCAGTTGATGTTACAGCCGTCGAAATATAAACAATTTCCTTTTTATTTACTCTTTTAAGTCAGACGTGCATTTAGTGCGAGCTACGTCACAAGATGTACCTACGACCACGCAGGGTAAATAATTTATATAATTTTCTTACTTCATTTATTATTTCACGTTTATGTAAATTATTCTCAGAAGTTCATGCAGAAAGGTTATCAGATAAAAGTTGATTCTGCATAATATTTCTTCAGTTTTATTATATGAACTCTTTTATCTTAATATGCAAAAAATTGCCAATATACGCTCCGTAAAATTCGAAACAAGCGTTTAAAAGAGATTTCACCACTTTTATATATAAAGAGCCAAAATCTTTTAAGCCACAATAAACCCCGTTTAGTAAAGAACTTAAGAAGTTAATATATTTATTTGGCCAATAATGAAAGCTGTTGCAATATTATCATGCGATCTTGAACCCACGCACTGCGAATGCGGCTCTAACAACGGAGTCAAGGTGGCCGAAAGATAAAAAAAGAAAATGTCTCAATGTTGCGAAACTCCAGGATTTAATCTTCAATATTGTAAGCTCTTTGATACCGCTAGTTCAGATTGATTTGGTGCTGAAAGCTCCGTGATCCGAACTTATTACTTATGAAATAGATCGGCAACATTTGGCGCGGAGTTGCCAGCTTAGAAAAATTCGAAAGTGGAAGCGATGTTGCTGGTTATTTATTGAGATGAGAAACGAAATAAATATGTTTATTTTGTATACCAAGTGGTTTTCACTTTCAATTTAAACACCCACCCACCTTTTTTGGGCTGAGGGTGGTGACAGAGTCGATTTCGGATAGATACGGTAAAGATAACAAAAAACTTATCCAGCCCTAGCCTGTAATACTTGTATGTACGTAAGAAAGTATTTCCACGTTAAAAAAATAAAGCACTCTTGGCTCATAAAGCAAGTCAAGTTCTACGAAAGGACTTTTAGTTGGTCCTTTCGTTGGTCCGCTTTTTTGTTTTTAACTTAGATAGATAAGTATCTATAGAATTATAATGTACATACATATATAAACTCGCTCATTAGCCTTCTTCCCATGGAGGTAGGCAGAATCTACAGAGGAATTCTACGATTTTCTAATAAAATGATATCTATTTCATTTTATTATAACTCGCCGTAACTTACATTTGGAAACTCTGACTGAAGCTATAAAATTAGCAATTACTCACATCATTAACTTTGCTATATAGCTTCAAATAATCTACCCAATTTCTTTCACTTAAAAATTCTTACATGGCCACGAACGGATGAACGGATGCTTATACGTACGGATGGGTTCGACGGCTTAGATACAACCATAGCGAATATCAAAGCGGTGAGAGTAGGCACTGTGGGCAGCGTGGACCGGAGCTTAAATTGACCGTGACGGTCACGTCACGTGGACGACACGATATCATGGCGCCCAACCATGCGTGGACTTGACTTTTGATGGCGAGTTTAGGTGAAATTGTTGAATATGCTTAGCGAGGTACCTAGAGTGTTTGAAGATTTAAGAACGACTGGAGGAGATAATGTATTTATGGTTTTATTCATTCATTCTTTAGACTTTGATTGTCGGACTTTTCTACAACAGTTAATCAAAGTGGTCCTTTTATAACAGTTTCTAAAGGTTGTGTCTTGTGTTTGACTCTTCTTCGAACTTCCCCGTTTCGGTGAGGTACCTTGTACAATGAAATTAATAGATCAATAAAAGACAAAAAAAAAACTTTATTTTGCCTTTACATATTTCGCCTCTACGTAGGTAATTTTGACTAGCAACACAATACAATTCAGATGTAAAATCGCCTTTGTCCCGCACGTAATCAAATGTTACTCAGACCGTGAGCCCACGCTAGCAGAGGACATAAGCATTCATTCATGCGATCTACATCATTTTCCTCTTACCAAACAATCGTCTTTATATGGAGCTGGCGTTTAGATTATGCCGCCATTTGTTTCTATAAGGTAGTGCATGACTGACGTTCTTTATTTGAATCATCAATGGAACTTTTTAATCGTTTTAAAAGAATCAGTGGCTTTTTTATTATTTGGATTATGGTACCTTGTTTTTTTTTTTAGTTTTATAAGAAGAACGATCTGTGGATGTTTCCTATTATAAATGGCATTAAACTAATAAAACAAACTTTAAATAGCAATAAATAATACAGCCTAATTGCGTCAGATTGTGTTTGAAAATGTGTTCATGTTCAATGTGTCACAATCTGAATAATTTTGATGGATATTGCTAATCCATTGCTACATGTTCGAAAAAATTGTCTGTTCAACAACGTAAATAACACAATGAATGTTGTTGAACTGTCAAAATGAAAGCCATTCCTTACAGTAGCAATGGCTTTCATTTTGACAGTGATTACGTCACTACCCCGCTGGCTTTTAATAATGTATGGTATCATTTGTTATTAATGTTATTATGACTCAAAGCAATCGGTCTTGAATGTAAAGGCGTGAAAAACATTTACTATTCTGTTCAAGAACCGTGAAAATACGATTTAAATAACAGGCAGCCAATGTATGAAGAAGTAAGACTATTTTTAAAACATTTTTTTAGGTTCAAAAGGCCGTTCTACAGTGAAATAAGAGCAGACCGCAATTCGTATTTTAGTGGCCTGATTCCAATGATGCGTCAGTAGCTAAAATACAACTACACGTCACGCGATGCGTTATAATTAATGGCAGTATTGTGTTATGTAAAATGTAAACATTTGGAATACATAAAGCCGTCTAAAGTATACTTTTGTGAAATTAGTCTGAAGTCGGCCTCCCTTTGTTTATCTAGGCTGAATTTAATCACGTAACTTACGTAATAGCTTCTGAAAGGTGAAAGTTTAGGCAATCGTGATATATGAGAGCTTTTGCGAACACAAATCAATCAATTATATGAAATTTCAAGAAAATTGACGTTGTAACTATGTAGGTAGTTCTCTATACATAGTTTTGTGTCGGCATCTACATCGCCACATGCGAACTACGCATCAAGGACCAGCACGCATAGCATGGCCGCCATAGACCGAAGAATAGACAAAATGACAGTTACAATCTGTCATTTTGTCTATTCTTCCGTCGACAAAACCCGTTTCTACTGTGGTCATGCTACGCGGGCTGACGTCACACAAAATCCTGATGTCACACAAAAATCCGGCATCGCACAGACTTTACCGCGCGATCAGTATTTATATATAACTTCCCCGATATCAATCGTCGAAGCTGACAACCTCCTAGGTTGACATACGAAAGGCCATTAAAAAAAAACTGTCTTTGAGCAGTTGCCCGCCAGACACGACACCCGTCTGGTCGGAGGAGCCTGCCATTTCCATAGAGGATGAGTGAACTTTACACCCAATTCCTCCTACCCCCATAGTTTCTCTATACATAAATAGGTATATATTATAGGTACTTACTTATATGTAAACGAGTAGGTAGGTAGATACATCGACCTCCGTTTATTTGTAAATTTTATTTAATTCTGTAAGTTGGTAATTATAATGTATTTAATAAATTGCGTATTAAATGAGCTCCGGAACGTATTAACATGAGGAAGGATAGACTATACAGGTAATTACTTGGTTTTCAATACTATTCCGCAGTTATACCTAAGTATAACATTAATAATAAGAACATAATGCAGAACATGATTAGCCATACTTAGAACGTACGTCATGAATTAATCGATTGCCAATAAAGCCTTTTAGGTACTATCACGGACATGCATATCTGATCACCGTAAGGACTATTCACGTTAACCTACAAAAAAAAGTGCGGTAAACAGATGTGGTCATCGTGCACGGGATTTTGTTTTCAAAGTGGTTAGAAATGCGTAACCGCGATCGTACTTATGTTAGAGCCTGGAAGTATCAGCATCATAACATGATAACTACCAAATATAGAACTATTATTTATGTGTAGGAACTGAAAAATTGTCACAAATAGCGTCCTCATTTTAGGTCAAAATATTACACTAGTCACTAGGCCAGTGATAGTCCTTTTATTTTTATATACATATTCAATGCTTCTAAATTCTAACTTGTAACAGTCGAAACTCACAGTAGGTACACAACAAAATTATTAAAACGAATTCTAATTATATCAAACTTGATATCAATTCCGTGAACAGTGACTAAAGTGATACTCAAAATGGAAGACGCAGTAATTTTCCGAAGTCAATAGTAGGGAAGGCAACTTGACTGTTAAAGTTTGAAGGTGACAGACTCGTTCAGAAATTATTCAAATTGTGAGGACTTGGTTATTGTTTTGAACGCAGCTGTTAGCTGTTACTGAACTGTCAGTGCTTTGAAGTGCCTTGCTTTAGTACCTTTCAGGAAATACGACCTGACAAAGTATGCATAGTATGATTTGAAAGGTAGCGAATTATGGAAACTAAGAATTTGTCCTTTTGCTGTACCTTCTAATTTGTCAGACTCATTGCACTGTAACCATAAAAAAAACCTTGTTTATATATCGATAATTCGATACTCATCACGTTTGCGAAGTTTCAGTAAATAGTTGAATTCGACGCTTTTAAATGATAATCTAAAGAGAACAGCGGGGTAATTGCGTAAAACACTTAAAGTAGCAATGGCTTTCATTTTGACAGTTCAACAACATACATTGCGTTATTTACGTTGTTGAACAGACAAATTTTTCGAAAACACGAAGCAATGGGCTAGCAATATCCTTCAAAAAGATTCAGATTGTGATTTAAAGTGTGTTATGGAATTTGGGTTCAGAATGTGTGAGTTGTATTTGTACGATTAGGTACTTAAGCGATTCGGGATGTTCCGAATTCAGATCCAGATAAAAAATTGCGGTTATGAGTTCAGCGAGATAATTCTCATAAAATGACACATTGACCATTCTGGTAATAGCTGTTAATACTGTACCTACTTCGTATTCATTATAATATGTAATTGTACCTATGTTATCAACGTTCAAAGTTACGTTAATCGACAAACCATAGAAGTGCGCCGGTGGATTTATAACCATAAAGTCTTTTATAGTTCATTACATTTTTTTTATTGAAGTATTAACACAAAGCCCTTTAAGCACATGTTAATGACTTAATAATATTGCTGGATTGTTGCTTTGCTTAAAAATAAAACGGATTTCCATATTAATGTACCTGAGTTGTAATATAATGTTAATTACTTTGTTCTTATGGTTGAGGTATATGTGGCTTTATATGGTAATAAAATAACTACTTGACTTAAAGCAACACGTACGAGACGTATTTATTGTTAATATCCCAAGCTATAAAAACAAAATATTTTGTAAGTGATTGTATAATTTATTGCAAGTCCGTTAAAAAGCGTGTAAAAGCTAAAATAAACTTGTTTTGTTACAAATTCGAACTACCCAGAGCCTCAGACTGTTCATAAAGTTAATTACTGAACAGATTGACAACCCAAGTCCCGAGAATAAACTTCCGCCATGAAAATAGACTTCAAAACACAAATACATGCAGCTGTCTATACGCCTCTCTAGGAAGTGTTGCAATAAACGAAGGCATTGATGGATGTCCTATCTAAAGAATACCTAGCTGCCTACACACCTCCCACGTTAAGCTACGTCGCATATCCTCATATGGGACAAAGGATCTGCATCTAACACAGAAACCAGTTAGATCAACAATGTTCACCTGTTTTGACCTAAAGAGTTGCGAAATGAGTTCCATGGCCAGTCAAGTTGGCTGAATAGAATGCAGTATCTGTGCTTTGTGCGCATAGAATGTAAAGCAGAAGTTTAGATTCGAATTTCGAACGGATTCAGATTAAGTGATCGTCGCTCGATGAATGGAATAAAAGGAAAATTAATTTGTTTTTTCATGACACGTTTTAAAGAAAGTTTTGTGCTTTTAGGTAGGTAAATAAAAAGCGGTCCTTAAAATTTTGAATCCTAGAAGTCTGCTTATTTTATTTTTAATAAGCATAATTCCTGCTCGACTTTCTTCGTCATTAGTCTTATGGCCGCTGACTTACTTAATAGGTACTTTTTAAATCAAGTCTTTTGGCTGGCCTATCTCGTTTCGTTTCGGAAATATGGAAACGAAAGTAAAAGTTGTGAGTGTATCAGTTGGTATTCAATGAGTAATCTCTACGATCGATGTGAAAGCCACATCCAATCTGTGGATGTTTAGTTAGGATACAAATTCGATTAAAGGCTTGTGCAGACCAGCGCGGCGCGACGGCGCGACGCGACTCAAGCGATACAATTTCTAAGAAAAATTCACGGTATAACAATAGCCGGTGTCGCGTCGCGCTCGTCTGCACGAAGCGTCCGTGCTTCTAATGTCTTCTACAGTAATGTAATTCCACGTTACACAGATAAGTGCCCTAAATTATACTCTATCGAAATACGTACCTGCAGTCGTTTTTTCGGTTTTTAGACCTGACCTGTCTAACATGCATGACAAGGTTCATATAAGTCGCAGATGTGCACACGGCTACACATCAAGTTATACATTTCCAGTATAAGCTGACCTCGCATTGTACGGAAATCTTATACAATACGAGATCAGCATAAACTGGAAATGTATAGCTTCATGTGTAGCCGTGAGTACCAAAATGTTCATACTCTTTTCTCACGCAAGATTCGACAAACGATCATTCGTTCGTTAATATTCGAACTGGAACACGGCATGTTGCGGTAACACGCCATGTTCGGGTTCGCGACAAGTCAATCGGCATCCTGAGGATGCCAAATTGAGAGATGAAACACGTGTTGATTTCTTACAGGGTTTTTTATAACTCTTCATGAATAGTGAAGCAGAATAGGTTACTAAATATAGCTACTTCTATTGTATTTTAAACCCCTTCTCTTTTCCAATAGACCTACTGGACATCAAAATTAGTACATTTAACGACATTCCATCGCTAAAAGCTGAACTGCTAAGTACGAAGGACTTAGCGTCAGTGCAGTTGTGCAAGCGGCCTCGCACCCACGCCGCCCCCGTCCTCTCGCTTGCATCATATGCTGGATACCTGCAACCAGTCGCTCGGAGCAAAGGTCAGCTGTGCCCAATTGGGGACAGGAATGAGGAAGTGGTGGGAAAATTGGTCTATTTCGTTGTGCAAGGTTTAAAGAGTTAAGTATAGGGGTCAGTGGGAATCTTTGATAGAAGAGTGGTTTCACAATAATCACAATTCTAGATACTTTATTAACTTTATTTCTGGGTTTCTTTTAAGCCCGTATTGTAGAAACAAGATAAAAGTGTGTCTTCGTCGTTTCATTAAATGGGTTTCATGTAGGTCTGTATTCTAAAAAGGCCAAAACTTTTGACTTATTGTTAGTTTTTTTAGATTATTATTTTTTATTCTTCAGATTACAGAGAAATAATGTGTATAGAAAGACAAAATCTAATTTTAAGATTCACATCCGAGATTCATGGCGTAATATCGAGCACTGGCGAGAAAATGTTATTTATTTACAGCAATTTAAAAGAAACAATAATATCGTCGAGTTAGAGTATCAATATTGACTTACTGAAAGAGAAAACCTACAAATGCGGATTATTTGTTCAAATCAAATCAAATCAAATCTTTATTTGTGAACATAAGTACAAAAAGATGTTATTTATACATTTTAGCTGATCTGTATGTTCGGCCAATAATCGGCATACAAATATAATATTAGTAAGCAGGTTATTTTTACTATCATAATGAATAAATTCTAGGATAAAAGAAATGAAGCAATTGAAAAATGTCATGAGCCGCATAAAATAAAGTAATTGAATTATATTATTAATTATTAAGAATGTCAAAGAAAATTAAATTTAGTCATAATTTGTCATTTAAATAGTCTTCAATCGAGTAATACGTCTTTTCAACTAAAAACAGGAACAACTTTTTTTTTAAATGGCTGACATTTTCCTCTCTTCTGATACATTTTGGCAATTTATTGTATAATTTTGGAGCCATTACGAAAATACTGTTCTTGTATAAAGCAGTTTTAGATCCAACAGTTTGTAGCCGGTCAGCTCGACGCCGACTACCTACTCGGTCAAATTTATACATATTATTTTTAACGAACATAGATGTCTGGTATATGTACAATGAGGGCACTGTTAAAATTTTCATACTTTTAAAATATTGTTTACAGCTGTCAGTGGTTTGCAGGTTACAGATCGCTCTAATACACCTTTTTTGACACTTAAACACCATATCTTTACCCGAGGCGTTTCCCCAAAACATAATGCCATATCTTAATGTTGAGGCTACTAGACCATGATATGCAGTTAGTACGGTGTTTTGATTGGCCGTTTTACTTAGCATACGCAGCGCATGAGAAAATTGGTTTACTTTACTACATACTTTGTCAATCTGGGTATTCCATTTTAATGTGCTTTCAATATTTAATCCCAGAAATTTTGTCACATTCGTCTCATCAATCCTTTTATCATTATATCTTATATCTAAATTTAAATTTTGATTTACTGTTTGTTGAAATTTCATTATTACAGTCTTATCTAAATTTATTACCAAATTATTATTCTCTAGCCAATTTATAACTGATTTTATGTTAGAGTTAATGTCTGATTCTAATGTATCTAATTGGTCACTGTTGAAAAGTAGAGTGCTGTCATCTGCAAACATTGTCATGGGATAGGTTGATGCTTTTGGGAAGTCATTTATATATATAATAAATAGGAGAGGTCCAAGTATGCTACCTTGTGGAACTCCATACATCACTGTTCTCGGGCTAGATTTAAATGTTGTTTCATGTTTTTTACATATTCTATTAATAACTGTTATTTGCTGTCTATCTTGTAGGTATGATTTAATTAAATTTGATATGTTACCTCTAATCCCGTATGCGTCAAGTTTATTAATCAATATTCTATGGTCTACGCGGTCAAAGGCTTTCGACATGTCCATATATAGAGCCAGAGCCGGTTTTCTTTTATCTACTCTGTTGCTAACGAGTTTTAAAAAATCATAGATTGCCATGTCAATGGACTTATTTTTCCGGAAGCCCTTTTGGCTATTGACAAATAATTTATTTTTCTCAAAATATGAATTGATTTGATTGTATATTACTCTTTCAAATATTTTTGACAAAATAGGTATCAGTGCTATAGGTCTATAGGAAGACATGTTGTCTTTATTATCTTTTTTGAAAAGCGGTTTTATGATACTAGTTTTTAATTCTTTTGGAAAAACACCATGCAAGATGCACATATTGATCAGGTGACTAAGGACTGGTGCAATTATTGTAGATACTGTTTTAATTATTTTTGTGCTAATACCATCATATCCAGTGCTGGGAGTATTCTTTAAAGACATAATAATTTTATGAATATCTTGTGGTATTGTAGGTTTCATAAACATGGACGAATTTATTGTATTTATTGGTAATTTATTATTATTATTTGAACTATTAATTGATTTGACTTGATCCGCAAAATAATTGTTAAAAGCCTCTGCTATATCAAGAGGGTTGGTAAGTATTTTATCATTTGCTTTAATTCTCATTGTCGATTGATTTGGTAAATTATGTTTGTTTTTATTTATGACTTTCCACGTTGCCTTACATCGATTCTTAGCCGAGTGAATGTAACGGTTATTGTGGGCTCTCTGCGTGAGATTGACAATTCTTTTAAGCCGGTTAGACAACTTTTTGAAGTTTGTTTTATTATGTTCAGTCGGTGATAACCTGTATTTCCATAACAAATCTCTTTTTTTCTTGCTACATAATCTAATACCGCGACTAATCCAGTTTGGTTTTACTTTAGTCGATATTTTTATTTTAATGTTAGGAAAACATAAGTTATATAGCAATTTAAACCAGTCATAGAACAATTTGAATGCTTTTTCAGGGTCTGTTTCCTCATAAACATCAGAAAATGATAGTTGTTTTAAATAGTTTGCGAATTTTTCTAAATTTTCTTTTGAGTAGTCCCGTTTTGTACAGTGCCAGTAGTCTAAAAGGCACGTTTGTTTAACTGGACATCGTAAAAATTGTGCTGTGTGATCGGATACAGCTAGTTCCAAAACTTCTCCTTTAGCTCCTCGCACATTGTGGATTATATTATCAATGCAGGTCCCACTGCTTAATCTAGTTGGAACGTTTACGGCAAATTTAAGATTATAACCCATTATTAAGTGCTTGAATTGCTGCGAACTTGTGGTATCTTTTAGCAAATCAATATTGTAGTCACCGCACAGAAGCACTTTTTTATTTGAGTGAATGGATAAAGAATTTAAAAGACTGTCTAATTTATTAAAAAATATTTCATGTTTGCTTTTTACTTCGGTACTATGTGGACTCCTATATAAACATATTATAATAATATTGTGGTCGGTGAGTTCTACTGCACAGCATTCAAAAATATTGGATACACCATATTTCGCAACTGACTCCAAAGTTCTATATTTAATACCGTTTCTTATCATTATACATGTGCCTCCATGTCTGGATTCTCTAGTGAAATGTGTGGCTAAAGTAAAATTAGGTATATGTAATAGGTTTACATCCGACAATATCATATTGTGCTCAGAAAAGCATAATACATCCACTATTTTCCCTGAATTATGTAGTTCCTCTAGCAGTACAGTAAATACATTGGATTTATTTAAGAGGCCATTTATATTTTGATGCATAATATTGAGATTTTTATACACGAAAAAAACAATCCTCATCACAGTGCTTAGTGTCACTTATAACAGAAATATCATTTTGTGTTATGATTTTACCCGTGCTAAGATTTTGTATACAATTAATATCTTGGTAGGTAGTAATCAGTGCGTTTAGGTTTAAAATAAAGCTCTCTAAGTCCGTTACAATAATATTTAGAGCTTTGTTATTTATACTGCCGGACCGTTGGTTATATGAGTCGTATGAATACGGCAGATTGAGGTTTGAGTCTAGAATATACGCATATTTATGCGTCTCGGCGTCCATGTAAATCAAATTATTAAAAATATCTATTCTACTATTAAACATTATATTAGCATTGTTCTCCATATATTTAAATGTTGGAAGACTTATAATAAAATTAGTATGGTTTAATGGGAGTAGTGTTTCCCGAATATATGAAACAAGTTCCATATAGTTATTAGTTTGTCTGAAATCTTCTTCGCCAATAACTATAATACAGTAATCAAAGAAAGTGAAATTACGAACTTTTTCATGAATATTACATAAGACATGTTTTAAACCACATCGTGGAGTGCGATAATGACACCTGCTATAGTTAGCGAGCTGAGTTCTTTCACTCATTTTATAAATCCTGTCAGATGTTTCACTGCTCACAATGCAGATTTTATGTCTCATAGGAAGTAGTTGGATCTTCCTTTTGTTGCTCATTAGCCGACCGTCTGGCTGTCTCGCTAGACTACTCAACTGTTACGGTCTCAGTTACCCAACACAAAAAGGCCTATAGAATATCATCCAATTATTATATCTTTAGTAATTATATTAAAATTATAACAAAATGGGTCCTACATTAAATTAAGTACTAAATTCAAAGATAAGCGACGTCCAAAAAGATTTAAAGGATTACATACTTTTTTGGAGACAGATAATTAAACTTTTAAAAAGAGTTTTAGAACACTGGCCAGCGAGATTTAAAAAGTGAAATTAACTTTATGGTTGGCTTTTCGGTTGAGTAAGCATGCCCACGAGTTCTGACAGGCATCGCACGACTTGACAGTCAGCTGATCGGAGGCGATCACTTCAAAATGTCAAGGGTCTTATGAAACTGCCAAAAGCGAAATATGTATATTCGGCACGAAGTCCAAAAAAAATAATACTTAAAAACAAAATAAGTTCTTGTACTTGAAATGGTTACTTACGACTTCATAATCGAATTACCTTTCAATATTCTACTTGACAAGACACATTTGATAGACCATTTTATGTTTTACATTTATTTATTTTATCTGTAAATAAAAATTATATTATACCAAAGGTTGTTTGCAGGTACAAAATAATTCAGTGAAATTGGCTTGTTTTTATTAGAGTAGGAGTACCTAAATGTTATTGAAACTTTTGACTTTGAACTGGCTACGTTTAGCTGGCTTTTCAAATTATTATTAGGTACAGAAAGTTTATGGCTAATTTCCATTGACATATAGATACATATATTCCAGCGTCCTAATTTCCTTATTTAACCTTATAAATTACCAGTGTTATCCAAGTAATATTGTTGTATAAGTATGTAAGTAATTAGATTTTCCTCTTATTTTCACTTTTTTTTAAACTGAGAAGGCTTATACTGTAGCGGAGAAAAGCGATGAAAAGAGCGCGTTTTTACACTGCATTGCAGCAAGTAAAAAAAAAAAGGAATTCCGAAAATGCCATAACTTGGCGAAAAAAGAGCACTGCCATGATTCTGTTGAAAATACGCTGCGTTTTTCCGCACAGACTTGCCCCTAGCCCTAGTCAGTTTCAGATGCACTGCCTGCAGGGTAGGAAAAAAAAATCATAGACTACATTCGAAATAGTTCTTGTTCTTACTGGATCAAATGTCGATTTCCCTTTAGAAGTCGGTAACAATAAATATTCTACTTATTGTGTCTCGTTAGTGACAGTTGAACTCATAATTTCCTTAACTTTACTGCATAAAATTCAAAATGCGCCAATTTCTTCGTGCGAATCGCCTAAAGGAAAAAAAAAAATTGGAAAGGGTTGATTCGCCCGTTTCGCATGCGAATCAACCAATAAGCCAACATAAGATAGTTACTCCTCAAATAGGTATGTTTCTATGTAAGTACTTGTACGAATGATTCACGTTTCAGCTAAATAGCTGTTGCATTCAGATAATTACTGTTAAGACGTCACAAGTCTACAACAGACATAACTAAGAGTCCTTAATGAATTCTTTGTACCTACCTTCTTGCATAGTTTATGAAGTAACCAAATAGCTTGTGCTTTGTACAATTATTAGATCATCTGCTTGAACGATATTGCTTGTTAGAGTGAAGTTTCCTTCATCAATGGAGCACCTACTGCATTCTATTTTAATTTTATGTTTGTTTAGCAAATGCATCTTACAAAATATACTTAGTTATGTAGTGTATAACTCACACAAACTCACTCAATCACATACATTATTTCATTTACTTAGCTGTTATTTACAGTCTGTGGAATCGACCTTTGATTGTCGTTGAGATTGTTGGTTATAAAATAAGTATAAAATAAAATCCAATTTAACATTTATGCAAACTTGTACAGCGGTTTTTTTTGTCGTGCTATTTATTCATTAGGTATGATTGTAAAGTCATTTTATTCCGTGAGAAAACAAAACACATCGAGCAACAACATTCGAAATTTGAACACACGGTCTATTTTATTTTTTATTTACTGAATGCAGCGCAACGGATCGTGTCGTGCACAGGCATCAGGCATTCACACACCACGCCAGTTTACGACCGCGGTATCACATTTTATGTAGTGCGTGGCATACCTAAGCCCGAATAATACTCGAGTGGTCTAGTTATAGCCAATGAACGGAACGGCCGATAAATTGGTAGGAGAGTAAAAGGGCCGGTCAGTGGCGTGCCCGATACGGGCACTAATGAAGATTTATACGGCTGAGTGTACCTCAGCCGAAGGACGTAGACCGCAGCGAGACGAAAAATAATGCTCGTAAATTGTTTTTTTTTGTCAGGTTTTTTTGTGCGATCATTAAATCGTCATGGAGTAAGTATAGGTAATGATAGAATAATAAAAATTTGTATAAATTATTCTGTGGTTGTAAATTGTTTAGTCCTTGTATGACTTACAACGACCTACGCATTCAAAGAATTTGTTTACAGCATAATAAAATACTTAACACTCATGATAAACGCGGCCAAAAGAATTAACTAGACAGTGTGAGAACTAGGCATAGAAACAACGTGTATCACCTTAATTTACTATAAAAATACTATCTTTATATCTACAAGGCTCTAAGAAAAACTTTGCGGATAACTACAGAGCGCCATTGTAAACGAATCTATTGTATGGCCCATGTGGGCGAGGGAATAATTGGGCGTTTATCTGCCGGCTATTATACAGACAATGCACAGTAGGACAAACAATGCAGAATGGCGAGGGGTGCAGTAAAGACACCCGCTCCTTAATTTGGTGATTTGCACAAAATTGCAATTTGAGATATGGTACAATAGAACCACTGGAACTATGAGGGTTTATTGGTAAACATCTGACAAGCTAGATTGCGGTTTGAAGGTCGGTGTCCTGCCGGGGTCGTGGGAAAGTCCGAAAGGGATACCGTGGCCCCTGGCAACGTACAGGCAACTGAAGGAACACGGGTGGGTTTTAGTCAGTAAGAGTCTGACACGCCCTACCGCTCCGCCCAGAACGGGAGAAGTTATTTGATGACACAAAAAAAAGATCCTGTGTTCCCACCCCAAATCGAGCGCATTTAAATTTTCGGCTCATATGTCATGTATCATCATCATTTCAGCCGGAAGACGTCCACTGCTGAACATAGGCTTCCCCCAAACACCGCCACTTCGTCTCACTTGAAATTTTTCGACGGTTATTAAAAAAAAATATGTTGTTCCATAGAAAAGTGCAATACCTACGAGGTCAAAATGTACGGAAAAGCATATAAAAAAAAAAATATCGACGAAAAATGCTCAGAATCATGTACCGAATCCATGGTATCAGTTTTCGCGTCGATGTCCCTGACACCCTGTATAATAACTTTATTTCAGAATCCTCCATATTAAATTTGTGTTAGTAAGAACTTAGGAACTATGTTAGTAAACCACAAAAAATTCAACAAACTACATGAAACTGACAAGAAGATTATTAGAGATGATGATGATGATGTGCATTAAGAGATTTGTTTTAAGAAGTTTTTCTTTCTCAAGAAGAGGTTTTTGCATGTGATGTGGAGGAATGACGAAAATGTCGAGGGGAAATGTTTTGAGTATAAATGTCAATGGCTATACGAGTGGAAGACCAAAGAAACGATGGCTGGACGGTGTGGAAGATGATATGGATAGAAAGGGAGTGAATATCGAGATGACGACTGATAGAGAAGTATGGAAGCAAAAGACATGTGCGCCGACCACGAATAAATTGAGATAAGGCCAGGAGAATGATGATACTCCTCTACTTCCTCATCGTTATTCAGCATAAAACGTGGTAGGAAGACTGGCAACAATACTCAATACTTTATTTGCATTCCACAACGTGTACTTAGGTGGTAAATTAAAATTATATGTGATGATTATGGACCCCGTCGGGCACAGCAAAATAGTAGGAGAGAGGAAGCTTTGAAAAAATCAACTTAAATTATCAGTGTTCTGAACAAAATTAAATATTATTATATTTACATAAATAGTTTACTATACTTATTATATTATGTTAGCATTTATATGTTATCGTTTATATTCTAAATTATTCTAGTTTTTTTATAAATATATTCAATTTATCTTTTTTTTTACTAATTAACAACATTGCCACCCTCAATGACAATGATAATTCACACTGTTTTTCCCCAGCAAGAGATTTCTTGAGAAAAAAAGAGCGTAAGACTGGTTGCATTTGCAATCCTGCTATCTAATTACGTAACACATTTTCGTAAACGATTACAACGAATCTGTTTCATTTTGACAGTTCAACGACATTCATTGCGTTATTTACGTTGTTGAGCAGAATTTATTTTCGAACTTATGAAGCAATGGATTAGCAATCTGTTTCAAAACGATTCAGATTCTTATTGATCGTGTATTACGTAATATGGGTACTGAACTGTAATGCAAGTTTCCATTAAAGTTCATAATTTGAATTCCAAGCAGTGTTACCCTCTTTTACAAAGGACCAGTTTTATGTACTTAGGTATGGGTTTATCCCAGTTACTGAGTTGTGGAGGTCAGATAGGCAGTCGCTCCATGTAAAATACTGGTATTCAGCCGCATCCGGTTAGACTGGAAGCCGACCCTAACATAGTTGGGAAAGGCTAAGCAGATTGCTTGACTTTTATTTCGTTGGCAATTAATTTAGATTGAAATTTTTCAACTATCACATTCGCTAGTGTTACACCTAGTTGGTGAACTATTAAAACTTTTATTGGAGATGTCTAAGTTATAACTTAGTTATAAGTTAGTTCTACAATGTTCCATATATTCAGTTTACTACTCATAAAGTTGAAACTTGAGCGGTAATGGCTAATATTACTTTAGTAGTAGACAAGACTAGAGAACCTTGCCTTACAAACTAATTAAGACACAAACTAGTTCCACCTACACTCGAAAATGTTCGTGGTTTAGAAATATCAACAGTATCCTTTTCATTTGCCATGAAGCTAGGGTGTCCCTGCATCTGTTCCCACTTCATGACTGAATGTTAAACGGCAAATGATGGCAAAAATACTAACGCACAACCGGTTCCTTTAAGAAGCTTCTCAGGAAGATAAAGTCCTACTTGGGTAAATTGGGCATCTTCTGAAATTAGAACTTTTATCACTAACCAGTACCCTAATTGGGTAATACACGATCAATCTAATCCATTGCTTCATAAGTTCAAAAAAAAATCTGCTCAACTTCGTAAATAACGCAATGAATGTTGTTGAACTGTCAAAATGAAACAGATTAGTCGTAATCGTTTACGGAAATGTGTTGCGAAATTAGATAGCAGATTAACAAACCAAATATACAAAACTATGGAATGTATGTTGAAAAAAATATTTCGTGTTTATTGACACTTCTGTCCATAATCTGTCAGTCAGCTAAATGGTAGGCGCCGTGCCCGTGTATATACCTATACCTTCAACCCTCAAGCACACGTCGTTTAAGGGACGGACGTCATTTGTTACATTGTTCTTGCTTAGTGATATTCATGATTCAAAATTTTATGAACACAAGACACATTATTTACTACAACTAAGTAGAAATATTGTGATCTTCTTAGCGTGTCTATGGTGTCACCCTTCATTGACAGAACCTAGCTACGTGTTTGGCGCCATCATGCAGTAGCGTCCATCACCTCTGGTTGCCTGCAGACATCAGGGTACGCAGGACACCATATCAAATCTCCCATCGTTTGTGGAACTGCATCACATTAGCTCTCCAAGCTGGAATCCTCCATCGTCGTCGATTTTTTTATTAATTGCTTTTTTCCCCGATTTTTTTAATTTATATTTTCTGCTCTATATGTACATAGTGTATGTGCTCAGAGACACAGCTACAAAACAACCCTTTACCACGGTTAAATACCAATTGCAATAATTATTCTAGTAATTAAACTTAAAAAAATAATACAAAGATATGTCGTATTATCGAAATCTACTTGCAAAAGGATTCTTGTTAATATTTTTTACGGACTTTAAATTTCCTAACGTGAGAAGACAGTAGAAACTTTATACATAAATGGGTGTACTTAAATTTACTTTGAATATCAGAGGACGCAACACATATTCCAATATATTTAGGCAACATTTTCGTAATACGTCCCCAATGCCCCAGTGTGTCACAAAAATAGGTCTTTACCTTTCTTTTGACATTTACGTTATTGGATTGTGAATACTTGTAAGTACTTAATACCTACTCCGCAACAACCATTGGAAAGGCATTAGCGCGTATAAGACGTCAGAGCTCAAGAGTAAAAAGGTTACAACCAAAATAACAAAAACAAATATTATATTTAAAAATCGATTAGTATTACACATTCGTTCCATAAGCTGTGAAAAGTGTTTTAAAAGAGTTATGTACAGGCACGCAAACCCGCGAAGGGGATCCCTCGAGAAATAAGGCTTTTAACACTCACAGATACCAATAACAGTGGTAATATAGAAATAGATCTCTTTTATATCGAGTTATATCCCTGTTCTTGTGAAATAACGATGGAACGGGAGGGTTATGTCGCCATTTTGAGATGATAGTTTACGAAGCAGTTTAGACCTACATAACGGAGACATTCCATTATAGAGAAATTCGATTACTCGTTGATGGAACTTCAAATTGTAACCTAGATTTTGACAAAAAGCAAGCAATCCATTTGGAGCTCCAACCAATCCATCTTTGATGACCCAATTTAACAGTCGTCAATTCCTCAGTTTTTCGTTGACCGCTTGCAGGATAATGAGTTAATTGCCACTTTTACTCAACATAGGAACTAACTTGGTTACCATTAACGTACAAGAGGCAAATGATAAATGATTGTTTACTCAACAAATAACACAAAAGCGAGACAACTGCGGTTAAATCATAAATTGGACACTTACAAAGGCGTAACATACGAGGAAACTCCGACAGTAAATTCTCCTGGTTTTGAGGTTACAATAATTAAGTATTGTTTACATACAAGCGAAAACAATTTATCTGAGACTGTTTGCTTCAATGCCTGCCTTAATACAGAGTATTGAACAAACAGAGGGAGATCCACAGAGCCACGGGCTTTGTGCCAAGCCGTATAATCTACTTAGTGCAAATATCATATTCTGATAAACAATGTTGTAGCATCCTAATTTGATTATCTTCTTCTTCTCTGATATCAGCACTAGCTTTACGAGAATATCAGTTCATGCCGTAGTCAAAAGATTAACCAGCACCCTTACAGCACATTTAAAATGAGCCCTCCGCGAGGGCTCCCATATACGACTAGGTGAACCCCCCCAGGTCCCTTCAGGACTGAACGTGTTAATACCTGACATTCATTCGAGAAGGTTCTTTTGTTGCACTATGGTTGCACCACAATGCATCACTAGTAATGAGACCTACCATCAAATACGTTTATCACACAAGACTTATTTCGAAATCTTCAAAAAAATAAATAGTTTATTATTATAACTTTAATCATAAATAATTTGAATAGCAATGATTGCTTTATAAGGAACGTAGCTATTTCTAACGACATACGCATGAATGGCGACCGTTGACATCGATAATTATGTTCATTCTTAGAATTTACTAAGTAAGTCAAAGAGACATTATGTTAATACTGTTGTATGAGACTATGTACTTAAATATGCAAATTGCATAGCAAATAATTCAGACTAAGATTACATATGTTGCCTCCATAATCCATTAAATTCAACATGCTTTGCATTTAGCTACATCGAAATCAGCGATAGGGCCCAACTTTCTGTTATCATGACACGTTACGTTGTCCCAAAACCGTTTTCTCATACAATGTCTTTCACACAAAAAAAATATCAACACCGTTTACTTTGTTCGCAATTCAAAATTAATCTAACGTTGCCCGTTAATCCAGTCATTTATAGAAACAAAGAACAATCGGATGACAATCGTAAAGGAACAAAGGACGGCTCCAATGAAGCGAGCGGGACGCTGCGTCTCCCGAGTACACCGAATACCACGTGAGATAAATGGCTCGTTCAATTTAAGTTTATATTTAGAAGCATTGAGATTTATGACTCGAGAGCTACTTTGAAGTACGGTGAATATTATTAATCCTGGATTGGAGATTGGAGATAACGATTCACTTTCGCGTCTTCATTCGGTGCGGAAAGTGAGAGTAGTAACGACGATTGACGTATGGTTTTGGATATAAATAGCGATGCAACTTCATTTCCTGTGTTTGTCGTCGCAGGCAGCTGCTCATTAAAATCAGTAGCATTTGCTTAATTAGCTTGTTTTATCTTAATATTGGACTCCTTTTTCTTTTATATGATTTAAATGACCTCACTTTTGGTCCCATGGTCAGTCTTAATCTTAACATGGGATGTATTCAACTTCAATATTAATTTGTCTTTCAAACACAGTGGTTATGACATGTATGCTCAATTGTTTTGGGAGCGGTCTTTAATGGTCCGTATTTAGGAGTGGTATTAGAAGCCAATATTGAATAAACTCAAATGTCAAGCCAGGTGATCTACGTCGCATTTGATGTTATTAGCAGATAATCAATCAACAAATAGGGAAGCAGTGAAGGCCATCGATTGACAAATTATGATCAACTTGAACGAATGTGAACCGGCTAGTAAACTAGTCTGGGCTAAAAATTATCATAATAAAAGATAAAAAGTTAGACGCCATATTTGTTTTAACAAATACAGACACAATTATTAATTAAATTAGACCAGTTCCAAAAATAAAAATATTCAGAAAAATAAAGTATCGAGTGTCAGAATAAAAAATACAACATCATCTCCAGCCAGATCCATAGCGGCTCATGAATATCACCGCGCAGTGGAGCGTGTCACGCTTGCACGCGCAGGCTGCGCAGTGGAGCCACGCCTGCGCCTGAGCAGCCCGGCGGAGCGCGACCGGCGCCGCCGAGCGCGCCTGTCAATATGATGTAATCACACAAGGTCGCCTTCTACCACGATATGCTTCGCTTCAGAAGACCCATACAATGCAAGAAGACAGTCACGTGCGCGTAGCAAAATAAATGAAGGGCACCCATCTTCCGGTCGCAAAGAAATGGGAATTGTGTATTGTGTAGGCAATTACTTGTGCTGCAGGGTAACAAGAACTCTGCGATAACGTATAGAAATTACGGGGCTATTTTGAATTTTGGAAGCAGACAAGTAATTTGACGAGTGTAAATAGGAAAATACGGAAATGGCTAGTGAGAAATATATATTATATATATATTTTGTTCTTGCTAAGAAAACAAAGGACAAAGAACAAGTACCATTTATACGTCTAGAACTTAAAAGTCTCGTCTCGTCTTTGAATTCAGTTTCAAATTATCAGCCACTTCTTGGGTTTTAGTCCTCCTGGTTTTTATTTAGAAGATCTACCTGAATACTATCTATCGCTAGGACTGTGTCTTCTGCACTTCTATTTTTAGTGGCTTGCACTCTCGCGCTGTCAATGGAACCGGTTAATTTGTATACAACCAAGTTTTTTCTACGACTTACCATTCAATCATGTTTCCTATCATATTATTTGGATCCGGATTCGTCTTCGTTATGTATTTTTATGTTTAAAAGTGTGGAATTTTTAATACATCATCTGAGATTTTACTCATTGTTTTTAATGTGTGTCTAGTTATTTAGGTTTTCCATCTGGAATTTCTCATTGACAGCACGGAGTCTGTATTTGTGCCCTGCTGATGGCAATAGGCTCGCCCCCTTACATGGCACTTAAACATATTGCGAAATATGACTGTACTACAGGAATACGTCTGCCTAAGCGTTCGGGTAATAAAGGCTTGGTTTTATGTTATTATTACAAGTATCATTTAAAAGGTTAATACTGTTAAATTTATAAGTATTTATTGCAGTTTTTTACTCTATAGTGTTTATAGAAAGATGTTACTTTAAATCTGTAAACATTTCGATATTTTTTTTTTTTTTTTTGGATGGGAAATCATCAAATGACTTCTCCCGCTCTGGGCAGAGCGAGAGGGTGTGTCAGACTTTTACTGACTAAAACCCACCCGTGATCCTTCCGTTGCCTGTGTGCCGGGGCCGCGATATCCCTTTCAGACAAACCCGCAACCCCAGCAGGAACATTTCGATATAAATGTGTATTCGTCTGTGACAAATTCCTTTTCATCTCTTACTTCATTCGCTAAAGGATCCACGTCCATCTCGTTTTCTATTTCGACACACTTTTCTCTGTTATTATGTTCTGCGTGTTTCTACTTATTTGTTTTAAAACCTAAGTCTAAAACATAGAAAGTAGTGGTGGACTTATTTGCTCAACTGCGGAGCTAATGACGCTGTTTAAATGCATTAGCGCTGCTAAGCTGAATGAATGGAAGTGAAACCTCATTGGTTCTAAGCTAACATATAAGCGATGCATAAATGTTTAAAAAGTAGGGTTAAGCTAGTTTATTTATACGCTCGACTTAACGCTGTAAGTGCTGAGTGGACAAAATACATATTGCATTAGGTGCATGGATGTTAGATTTTATCATTTAATATTATGTTTACACTGGCATACTGCTGTTAGTTATTTTGTGGTACTGTGTGCATTGTGAATTTATTTACACGAGCTTTTAAATTTATATTTTTAGATATTCCCTTTGCAAACCTTACTCAAAAATGAAATTGTACGATGAAAATATGATAATAAATTGAATAAAACACATTTGAAAAATAATTTATTTTATTCACTACTTCCGACCTTAGATCTATTAATCTTATCTTATAATAATAAATTAATTAAAAAACATAATACAGTATCAACAACATACATTTATAATACAAACATTTTGCTCGTAGACATTGACATGCCTTTTGTAATTTAGGGGTTTAGGGATGGATACCTCCATCAGTAATGTCAGAAAGTACTTTTTTTAAGAGTGCCTTAGTTATTGGTATCCTTGAAGTTAAATATGGTTTAAGACGTGGTAATAGAAGATCACTTGGTGTGTCGTCAATTGGATCGTCTGAAAAAAGAAATTCATTCGAGTCTTCCATTTCTATGTCATCGGTCAAATTGTCAAATATGTCTCTATCTTCTACGTGATCGGTCAAATTGCCAGATTTGTCTTCATCTTCATCTTCTACGTCATCGGTGGAATTGTCAGATTTGTCTCTATCTTCTATGTCATCGGTCAAAATGTCAGAATAGTGGATTTTGCCTATTAGTAACTCATCTGTGGGAATATTTAATATTGGATTGTCTGGAAGCGTGTCATCTATCGGTCTGAGGGAAACATCCTCATTTATTCCAGAGGGTGGAAAATTATCAATCGGGATTACAGAACTCTTTTCAGTCATATCAGAAACTGGGGACTCCAGAAAGTAAAGCGTTTTATCTAACTGAGAGCGTGGTACTACTGGAAGAACTTTAGCTACTGGTAATGAGAAACCCCTTATATTAATATCTGACAACACATTTTCTAAAATTGCTTTAGTTACTGGTAATTTTGAAGATGATGATGTTCTATTATTTGGTAATGTTAGGTTACTTGGCGTATCTTTAGAAAGAGAAAGAATGCCTTCCATTGGCGATGCTGATGAAAGATCATCAGAAAGGTTTTCGGAAGATGGATTTTCAATCTCCTCTTGTTCTTTTTCATACATTGATATAATCGGTATATCTGGTCGTATGTTATCTATTGGTGATGAAAATTCTGTAGGGATATTTAAACTTTGTAATTCTGAATACGTTTTATCTTTTGGTAGTGGCAAAGTATCTTTGGTAGAAATTGGTAAACTATCATCTGAAGAAAGTGATGTGTTGGGTAGGATTTTATCTACTGGTAGTGAAGAACTGTCTTCGGTGATGTGAGAAATAGGAGATTCTACGTAGAGGAGTGTTTTGTCTAACACTGAGGGTGATGTAACTGGGAGAGATTGAGCTACTGGTACCAATACATCCCTTGCAGTTATATCTGACAGAACATTTTCTAAAAGTGCCTTAGTTATTGGTGTTTTAATGGGATCCTTAAGAAGAGAAACCTTAGCTATGGGTACTGATAGATCATGAATAGGATTATCTAAAGATTGAGTATCATTCTTGTTATGGTCTTCTATTTTA
The DNA here is from genome assembly GCA_947364205.1 of Agrochola lota. Lineage (NCBI taxonomy): Eukaryota > Metazoa > Arthropoda > Insecta > Lepidoptera > Noctuidae > Agrochola > Agrochola lota. Next base: position 15,159,697 of record OX376221.1, on the reverse strand, counting down.
TCGGTCGGAATATAAGGTTTGTCTTTGTGCATTTCATCCATTGGTAATGGTAACTCTGAAGGAAGGTCTGTGATTGATGTATCTTCCAGTTTTTTAGAAAATGGTACATATTCAATCAGATGGTCAGTATTAGGAAAGATCTTTTCTACCGGCCGTAGAGGAATAACTTTTGTCTCAGAAAGTGGAGAACTTACATCGACATGATGGAGCGTTCTATCCAATAGCGAATGTGGTATAACTGGGAGAGCTTTAGCTACTACTGAGGTCAAACCTCCTTTCGTAATATCAGAAAGTACGTTTTCAAAAAGTGCCTTAGTTATTGGCAGCTTCGAAGTTGAAGGTGTTTTATTAATTGTTAATGAAAGATCATTTGGTTTGTTGTCAGTGCGGGGTAACATCTTATCTTCAGGTAATGGTAAATTGTCACGGGGTAGGTTACAAGGTGAAGACTCTGAGAGCACCTCGTCACTAGTCTTGTCTAGGTAAGTAGATTGTTGACCCTCTGGATTAGTAGACACTGAAATGGCGCTAGGGATGTCAGTAACTAAACTATACGCGGTTACATCATTTTCTGGCGATAGGAAATGCTCCACCACTAGTGGTAGGTCTTTTGTGTCCGCGGTGGAGTATGGCAATTCTATATTTGTATCAACACTAAGTGAAGGTGAATAACCTTTTAAAGGGGGTTCATTAGTGAGAGCATCAGCCAACGAAAAATCCGGGATGAGTTTTTGCACTGATTGCGGTAAATGATATTTTTGGGGTGGGCCTTCAGATGAAATTTCATTTAATTGACCATCTGGGAATGTTTCATGGATTGATAATTTGAATACATTCATCGGCAGAGTTGGCAAGCCATCAGAAGGAACCTTAGAGGACGAAATTTTTTGAAGTAATTTGTCAATAGAACCGCTCATTAATGTCTTAACACTATCTGTCGGAACGTTAAGTGAGGCACCTTCTAATACTTCATCTACTGGCAACGACAAAACATCAGTCTGTTTCGGCTTATCACTAACAGAAAATTCAGAAACAGGAGTTAGCATTTCAACCACTTGCGATGGTATATCATACGTTGAAACTCTAGGATTTGTTGTATGTTCTGGATGTACCTTTGTTGGTAAGTCATTAACTGAAAGTGGTCGATTATCATCAGAACCTTCATAGATATTCGGAAACTTTAAATCCATTTTTAATGGCATATCATCTATCTTATGTGACACACCATTTTGAGGCTTATCCTTTGTACCCGAAGTGACAGTTTCAAACAGCGGTGTAACTAAGTTGTCTAATACATTTGGTTTATTGCCAGTAGAAAGTTCAGATACTAGTGGGACTGTCTCATCTATAGGCATCGCTGGACTGCCTGTTTCTAAACGTTTATTTGGAATAACTAATTTATGCCCTGTTAAAGGAAGAGTGTCCGTCAGTGCTTCATCGACTGAGATAGGTGGAAGCGTCTCATGCAATTGTCGTAAACTGTCAATTGAACGGTCGGTTGCGGGAAGAGGTGGACTCTCAAAAGGCGTCTCATTAATTGGCAGTAACAGGCTATCGGATTCTGAAATTGGTAATAGCGTAATATCTATAGGTGGTGGTTGACTATAAGGAGGGGTTTCAGTGGAAAGCATATTTTCAAGTATTTGTCTCATCTTATAAAGTTCGGTTTTTAGCGTCAGATCTGATATCATTGGAGATCTATTCAAGATTGGAGGTGAAGGCGAATTACCTATGTGTTGTGGCGCACTATCCGTGGTGGTATCTGAAACTGGTGTAAGAGGGAGTTTTGTATCCAATATTATAGGTAGTTTGTCAGAAAGAGTCTCAGAGAGTAGAGCAGGTGAAAGTGATAACTGCTTTGGTTGTGGTAGTTCGGCAGTAGTTGGCTCAATAAGAGGCGTGGAAAGAAGGATTTTATCTATTGGTTGTGGTAGACTTTCAGTAAGTGTATCCACGGTAAAGCTTGGAATAGACTCATGAAGGGGCGTGTTTGTCTTTAGTATTTCTATACTGTCTGTAGGAATTACAGATGCAAAGTTCTTATCCAATGCCACTGGCGGAACGTTATTTGGAATCTCAAACAAAGAGTCTTCTGAAACACTATCCATAGAAGTAATTTTATGCAAATGCTCTGACGTTACATTTTGTATTGGACTAAACAAATCTTTAGAAGAAACATTTAAGATGTGCTGGTCTGAATCGATTTCACGAGCTATTATTGGCAATTCATTATGAAGGATGTTATTGTATGGTCCATGGCTCAACGAAGTAAAATCACTGCCAGAAAAGTCAAATAGTGGATGTTCAAAATCTGAATTTGGTGGCAGTGTATCAGTATTCACGTCTAAGTCACCAGTTTCTATAGGTTGTTCAGACAATTTTTCATCGCTAGTTGTGACAAATGGTGCATCGTCTGTCAATGATTTATCTATTAAAATTTCTAGGATCGGTTTCTCTCTCATTGTTGACGGACTGCTCTCATTATTGTAACTCACTGAATTTGTTGGCAACGTCTCGTGTATTGGCAAAAATGACCCACTGTCTGAATTACTGTTTAGTAATTCACTAGCGAGAGCGGTGGAAAAATTGTTATCATTCTGAAGTGGCGCCATATTAGAAAGAACATTGTATAGTTGATTATTTGGCATGGGTTTATCAATTGACGAAGATACAATTTGATTGAAAGGCCAGGGTTGAGACAGGTTGTCGCTAGATTGAGTGGACGGTAAGTAAACAATTATTGGTGTATCTGGTGATGTCCTAAACATTTGTGATTTACCAACAGCATTGTTATTGAAAGGAATAATAATTATAGATGTGGAAGCTGGCACTGCGTTACCATTTGATAGGGGTTGGGGGTCTGGGGTAAGGGCATTTGTGAGTGTCTCATATGTTATTGGTTCTCTCAATGGAATTGACATTCTGACATTTAAGGGACCTGCTACTGTTGTAGTATTCTCTGGTATTAATTCTGCTGGAAGTGATGTCATGTTGTTTCGTAAACTACCGACCGGGGCCTTATCAGAAACTTCCTGTGATAATTCTTCAGTCGGAAATACAGTACAGCTTTTAACACCGTCCATCAGAGTTGTGGATATATCTTCATTTATTGAGACGACTGTATAGTCAGATGTATTCATACTTTTTTCTATTTCCTTGCTGAAGTTGCCGGTTGATACTGTCGAACTGGTATCATCATTGAACAGTATTTCTTGAATAAATTGTAATGTTTGAGCAATGACACTGTTATCCACATCCTGCAAGTCTTTTGTATTATTTTTCGGCTCATTTGCTGGGAAAATGTTTTCAGTATTCTCTTCAATAACTTTGTACGGAATTGGTATTGAATGATATGGATATTCTGTGACTGGACAGGTATTTTCTGAACCTGTCGTTATTTTGGCAGATGATATTAATGTCTTTTTTATTTCTGTTGAATTGCTGGGAATGTTTAGTACTAAGCCAGCGGTCATGAAATCGTCTGAAACTTTTTCACATGTCGCAGTTTTTGTGAAGTTTAATCCTTTCTGACCTACGTTACTACGTTTGGAGTTTTCTGTTGAAGTACGTCTATTTTCTTCTTTTAATTTGTCGTATGATTGAAGATATTTACTTGCTTTTGCTTTCGTCAGTCTTGTGAGAGGTTTGTAGATACCTTCTTTGGCTTTAGGGTTGAATGTTTGTTCTCCAAATCTATGGAATGGTTTCTCCTGCGTAAATGGTAAATAATTCCAATAGTTTGGCCCCCACGTATCCATTGTATTAAGAGGATATTGAACTTCTGGAAATGTTTCTGAATCGAGCAAGCGTGTGGAATCCGGATTCGATGATTTTATCGGAGACATGTCTGTTTTCAACTGGCTGTTTCCGTAATTAACTTGTTTATTACTTAGAAGTTTACGTTTCATTTTCATTTCCTTTTTCAAATCGCTTATTGCTGAGCTTTGTAAGTTACGGGTTTTCAGCAAAGTGTTCACACGATTATTCTCGTTAAAGTTCATTCTTTTATGAAAAGGATCTCTCGGAAAATTGTCCAGGGGATATTCATTTTCTGGAAAATTATATGTCTTGTACAAAGATTTCGTTGGAAGAGAGTTCTGGCTAATTCTGGCATTTTTAGCTGGCTTTCCAAGTGTTTGTTTTGGTGTCTTATTTATTCGTGATGGCGAGTATGGTGTCGGGACGGGGTTGTTTTTGACGGGTTTCAGGTCGTTGAGGTAACGTTTCAAAGAAGCATTTCTTGTTGTTCTTGGCATGCAATGTCTGCACGCTATCTGAAATAGACGTAGTTTTTGTAAGGGCAAAATGTTTATGACGAACCAAAAAACAAGAGAAACTAACAAAAACAGAGCTGGCAGATTTTATGGAGTTGGGCCTAAGTAACATACATAATGAATAATGATATGTTATGTGTAGGCCCTTAAAATCTAAATTATGCGGAATCGTATGTGTTCGATTTCCATTATTGTGTGCGGACACTTTAATGAGGTGCGAATTAAACTTCACAGATCAGCACTAAAGATCTATAGAGGTATGAGGAACAGGGTGTAAGGTTCACTCATCCTCTATAGAAAAGAGCGGATCCTCAAACCAGACGGGTGTTATGTCTGGTGGGCAACTGCCTAACGATTGATGTCGGAAAGTTATATATATGCTGATCGCGCGGCAAACTCTGCTCCGCGATGTAGGATTTTTGTGACGTCAGGTCTTTGATGCGTAGTTCGCGTGTGGTGTTGTAGATGCCGCCACAGATCGTTTTCATAAAATTTCACATTAACCTACAAGAAGCTATACAATATTTTGAAAATATAAGAACAGTACGTTTTAGATTAAATTAAGTATAATTTTGTTCTTACCTGGGTTAGCGCGATTATCACTAAGGTTATAGTCACCTTTTCCCGAAGCCCCATTTCATTTAAATGTTTCGAAGCTTACGCGTTTTTTATTTAAAGTGCTTCAATTTATTTATCTTTGTTATGAATCGAAACGTGATCAATTCATTGCTCTTATAGGTAAATTTTCTATCATTAACATATCTTTGATCTATTACACCATCAAGGATTACCTCATAATGACATGTACCTACTTACTATTTCTGTGATTTACTAATACAAATTTTATTTATTTTTCAGGTAAATTCCATGAAGTAGAATAAGTCATGTGGGATAAAAGTAATTGGTAAGTTTAAATAAATTTAAAATAAGACAGATTTCCGACAAACTGTAATTTATTGTCAGTAGTAGATATTTTACTTAAATATTCTTAACACGTTTAACTAAACAATTTTCTTCGATAAAAGTTTAGTACAGAGATCCAGGGTAACACTACCATATAAAAATATTTGCTAAAATAGTTACTTATTAAGTAAAGTAAATAAATAACACTGTACACAAAATTTAAAAAAAAAACACTTAATGATAATTTCGTGTTTAACCCAAAAATATACTGTAAGAATGTAACTAATTTGCCGCCATAACATTAAACAAGAACAGAAATATAAAGCTTAACTTTCCGTACAAGGAGTATTAGTTTCGTTGGCAACGGGCCCAATGCTGCAAAAATCGCTTTACATATCCTCAACAGAAGTAACATTTATGATATATTCATTTAATAATGAAGTTAAGCTTGTTAATGCATCGTTTGTATCTGAATCATCAAATAATGGGTTCCTTATACGTTCAGGATGTACCTCTTCACGGAACGAATTTCCATTCAATTCGATAATGGAATCATTGTTATTAAGCGTCATGTCCGAACTTAATTTAAACTCGTTTGAACATTCATTCACACTTTCAATTGTATGCACTGTGTTATTGTCACCTTCATTACATTCTGATATTTCTGTACTGGGTAAGTTTTTTATAACTTCATGCATGTTGTTAATAAAACCTACTACGTAATCCATGTCTTTACATTCAGTAGATTGCTCCGTCGATGTCCAGTTTGTAAACAGCTTGTCCATATCATTATCAGAGTTTGGAATCTCCTCATTTTCAATGTCGTCCTTAACATCCAACGTCGTAATATCTTTATGGAGCGTTTCGATTGTTCCCTTATCAATAACATTGATTTCATTTCCTTTTATGTCTGTTATCTCATTTTCACCTACTTTTTGCGAAGTAGCTGGCACTTTTTCTTTGCTTTTTTCATTTTGGGTCCAAGAATAATCAGTAGCAGTCTTTGCGTTACTATTACCTTTAGCGACAAGGGAATTGAATGTTGATTTGACGTCATTAGGGAAAGGGCTTGAGCTGAGATAGAAAGGCTTCGATGAATCTACTACACTTTCTGGGTATTCAACCGCCGGGAAGTATTCCGCTGGAACAGTTTGTGTGACAGTTGGATCTCCATAGTTCGTCGTACTTTTAATTTTATATCTGGCAGGAATCACTGGGTCTTTGGTTTTTGATTTCAAGTAATTGAAATTATTCGTTGATGTAGTTTGTGCATGCCGATTAGGGTTGTAGCAGTTGATGTTCTGAAAAAAATATTAAGATTAGTTACAAAGAATTCATGATTTATTCATATTTTAACGAATATAATTAAAATATTATCGAAGAACCATTTACTTACATTAAGTGTGATAATTAAAAGAAGATATCTTAAATTCATTGTGATGCGTCGTATAGATATTTTTAACAAGTTGTTTATTTATTTTTTTGAGCAATATATAAGTACTATGAGTCCTATGAGAACGATTATCCCTTCATTCTTTACAAAAGATTGTGATACAGTGGTTACTTTTATGTACAAATTCCTGATTTTATTATGTTTACAAGTTGTGCAAAAATGGAATCATAAAATTACAGACTTTTGGGACGTGCTTTATCGTATAAAAATCATATCATAACAATATTATCTCTAATGCATTGTAACATCATATAGCAATCATAACTTTGTTATTGTTATTACATAATTAGTTATCAAAGTATGTTGAATTCCATTTGTTTTATTTTGGCTCACGTCGTCGCGTATCACAACACAACACTGGATTAAAATAAAACAACAAACATCAAATTCACATTATAGGTTTTAATTTTTTTTTCACAGTAATTCATTTTTCGAAAACAAAAAAACACTGTTGGCACTCTGTCGTTAATACATTCCAAAATCAAATCGGATGTTCTTTTTATTTAAATTCAAATACTTCCTCCATCTCTCATCTATTTTCTCTGCGTCGTCAACTTGTCTTTGATCATTGTTGTTAACACCGTCCACATCTGCATCCGCCACCGCACCCTCCGCATCCGCAGCCACCACCATTACCACCACCGCAGCCGCCAAACCCATTACCATTCCTTCCTAACATAGCCAAGATCAGGATTGGGAGAATGGAATCCAGGTCATTATTGTCATTCTTCCCGTATATCTGCGGGTAGTAGCCGGGGTACCCAGGGTACTGGCATTGGGCCCAGTGCATCTGTAACAGAACAAAACGGAACGTTATTAATCATACATGACTGATTTATCATTACAATATGTTGACAATACGCCAGGAGCTGAGTGGTACAAGCTAACACTAATCATATTTTGTATGATCATCTATGAATTTTACAGTAGCTTATTATATTTAGCTACGAGTAAACGAGGATATTGTGTGTTTTGAAGTATACTCGGAATCGATTGGGTAGCGTATTATTAACTGTGGCAATACTCAAAGATAGATCCTATTTTAAACTAAGTTACTGTTTGAAGTTAGAATTCTTTGTTTTCTCTGCGTTTTTTCATAAACTGCTGCTAAATAGTTATCATCGCTATTTTCTCCATAAAGTCCTTATGATAAAATAATGATTGTACTCCAAAAAACTTTATAGAACTACAATTTCTTCTAAATTATCGGCCATCTTTAAACTTGTGCTGACACCCACAGCGGCATATGTAGGTTGCCTTTGATGTTCTATTTACGCCAGCTGGGCTTAGAATTCGGTGTTTCTAAGGAAACGTAATTTTAGCTCCCGGCTGAGGCATGGAAAGCAGAAGTTCCACGAAATTAAGTGTTATATTTTGTTATATGGTGTTTGGCAATTGACAGATATCCTGGTGGGAGATAAAAACAAAGGACGATCACCAATTTATTTTCTAACCATGGTGATTATGGAATTTCCATCACAGCTTTTTGTGGCAATCGGTAGAGAAGTTTATGATCGAGAGGGACTGGTACGATAAAATATCACGTCATTAAATAAATGAAAATGATTTCATATAAACATTTGATAAAATGTTAAGAAAATATTTTCCTTTCGTGGAAAAATCGCTTCGTTATCATTTAGGTACTTAACGTAGAAAGTCGCGTCCTTGAATTCGTTAGTATTCATTGATTACATTTACGTAAGGCATTTATTTATCAAAAAGATTTCCTTTAGTGAAATATGTGATCTTATTGTCAATTGCCGGTAGTTTCTCTGGTAATTTTCTGTATAATTTACATTCCTTAAAAAACCTAATTGTTGTAATATTTATGAATTAAATATATTATTAAAAATACACTTACGTTGAGGACGAGCAGTAGAGCTGCGAATGCGACAAACTTTATGGAAGCCATATTGACACTTTTCACGTAAACAAATTAAACCTACTTTTATACATTTAATAGTCCAATATCAAAGTAGAAATTAGGCAATTACCTTCTAGGATTTCGTAAATATTGGTATGTGTGCCATACCAAGCACGTAGGTCGCTGATTAAAAACAATTTCACAATTTTAAATAATTTTAATTATTAAAAAAAAAATTGTTGAGCAATTCTTTAAGATAACAATAAAGTAATTCGTAAGACATTGCTTTTTTTGTTTCTGATGTTAGGACAAAGTAACGACCTTCCCGACCTTTTTTTTAATTGCCAGAGACACTAAAAAAGGTCTTCTTTTCTGTCTTTTTGCGGTCTGTTATTTTAATCACAGACTTTATTAATCTGACTGTTGTCCCTCGTCTCAGATTGTTGTCCGTCGTCGAGAATGCCTGTAGGGTCAAATAAAAGGCTATTTAGTTCTATAGTATTATTTGTCATTGTGTTATTTATAAAAGCCATGTTATCGAACCTCAAATAATTGCCATTTTGCTTTCCGAAAAATATTATTGAACACTCTAATTAGTCTAATACAATAATTATTGAGTTTGAGAATTAAAGTCTTAACACAATTATGATTGAGTTTGAGTATCAGAGTCTATACAGTAATGATTGAGTTTGAGTAATAGAGTTTAATACAATAATTATTGCGCTTGTTTTTGGAGTCCTATAAATGCTAAATAGCCAATTAACTGCGGCCATCTTAAGAGGGCGCCCAATAGTCCACTAGCGCCACTCCTTTAAAGAAATATTATCTCGTGACTGAGAAGGAATTATTAATAACGGCTAGCAAGGATCCTCGGTAAGTGTGTCTAGAATTTTCTAATACCTTTTATAAAGTTTCGTTTCAAAATTCGATCTACAGAAAAGCGGCCACATTTCTCTAGATCGTATTTCCGTACTAGCCGTTATTCATAATTCCTTCTCAGTCCCGAAATAATATTTTATTAAAGGCGTGGCGCTAGTAGACCATTGGGCGCCCCCTTAAATGTAGCGTGGTTTCTCACAGTTCTAACCTAACCTAAGGCCGACCAAACGGGATAGCCTAGCTTAGTTCCTGCGACCAACTGTGAGAAAAGGCTAGAAAGTAAAAAACTGGTTAATTTATTTTACAGGTGTGCATCATTACACGCCCAAACAGTTTTTAGAGGTTCATGAATTGAACATTGAAAAAAAGCTTTCACTATTAGAAGGTCAATAAGTTTTTAGAAGGTCAGTTGAATATTTCCCTTTATAAAATGATGGGTAGAGCTTAGAGCTTAGAGCCTTATCTTTTCTAGGGTGATTTCTAATACTTATTAACTACCAGCAAAGGGAGTAAAAAATGGTTATGCTTCAATTAAGGCTCTCGCAGACAAGCGCGATGCGACGGCGCGATGTGATTCTGATTACAATGAAACTTTCATAGAAGTTGTTCTACGAGAGTCATGTCGCGCCTGTCTGCGGGAGCTTGTAAGCAAGTAAATATTAAACCAACTTTTGGCCTGATTTGCTTTGTTCCGATTTGTATTTATTTATTTATTTATTTATTTTATTATTTATGTACACACAGTAAAATACATACAGATACGACATAATTATAATTTGAGTACAAAGGTACTGCTTATTTCTTAAGAAATTTCTTCCAGCAGACCTGCGAAAGGAGAAATGAGAAAGAAATGTAGACAATAGTGTGTGAGAACAAAAAGAGAAAAATATGAATTTGCGAAGTCTTATACTAAAACATATCAAATATACCTACACGTATAACGTAATAAATTAACATATACTTAAATAAATACATAAAGCTATCTATGTACAGTACAACTATTTCTTACTGTCCCTCGGGGATCATTGCGTTTCCGATCACAAACGAATGCCAATTTCCATGTACATCAAATATTAGATTTATCGTGTAAAATAATTTGAATTCAGAACTAAGTGTGTAAGTGTGTAACATCTGACATCTCACCTTGGTAAGTGAGATGTCAGCTGTATACATATATGCGACTACTGTTTAGGCTCACTTGTTTTTCTTTAATTAAAACCTTCCTAAAAATAAACGTTCTAGATAGAATTTTATCCAAAATGGTATTTAGCTAGAAAATTACTTCACAAAACAATCCCACATATATATTTACGAAGTCTATTTCCAGTGTATTCTAGTTTCACACTAAAATACACAGGCACATTATTTGTCGGGGTTCCAAGCTTTGGTTTCAATGTAAATATTACTGTATGATCTCGAGATTTTAGGCTTAGTGGATTACTTGTTGGATAAACGTGTGCTATTTATATCGACACGAATTTACCATGTTACAGCAATTACATCAGAAATGTTACACATTTGTTGAGCTGTGGTTTATTGAAACAAGCCACGGAGCGAGATAATCGCAACAAAATTTAAATTATATTATAGAATATGGTGTCAATGATCTTGCAAGGCTGTATGGCAGCCGATTCTTAAATTCTTTTGACTATAAGTATGACGGCGCAGCAAGCGGCGCCGTCTAGTTTTTGTTACAAAGTTACTGGAACCACCGAAGAGGTTGGATAAAAGTAACACTGGCTGATCATTGGTACTTTTAACGGAAAAAAAAAAACTTTATTTTTTTTCGTTTAAAATCGAAAATCATATTCGAAGTTTTAACTAGGAATGACGGGGTAAAGTAAAATAATTATAGAATTACGAAGTTTAGTTTTAGTTTATCCGTTGTATTAAGAGTGAGAAGTAAACATATTTAGAAGTAGGTAAATAATAGGTGTTTCAATTCTTAGCCAGGGTCAATCTTTAATGAGGAAGAGAGAGAAATTGATAACCTTGCTATATTCCTTCCTTTGTGTGAGTGTGTATGTAGGTAAGTATAACAGCCGTGGTAGCAGTCTGTGTGGGGATTGTTATAATGAATATACACTAGCAGCCGCGGTAACAGTCTTTGAGGGTCGTTGAGGGTCTGTTATTTTAAGTAGCAGATAAGTTATTGTGTTAGGAACAATTGTTATTTGTTATTTTTAAATATCTGTTATTTCCATCTGTTGCGATGAATACGCCTCACCCCTAATGACAGTTGCGTGGTGGCTGTCTTCTGATGAGAGGTTATGTCGGGGGAGCTGCTGTCGTACCACGTCCACGACGAACTGCTATACTGCGGAACTATCCTGATAATATTGAAGCTTCTGAACCACGAATATGTTGACCACTTCTGGTAAAGGCTATGCCGTTTGTATTTCAGAACAAAGGCTGGATCATACCTAGCTGACTTAAAAATACAAACCTTCCAAGAATAAAATTATTGTTGGAATTACATTATTAAATTATTGAGTAAATTAACCTCATTCCCGAATGAAAACATCTATAGGTGGATTTAAAATCAGGTTTAAATAATCGAATTAAAGGACTCAATTTGTTAGTGGCAGTACAAATTAGCATCCACACCACAGGTACGTTTTCTGATCCCTTTGTTTACATTTTCATTTGATACTTTTGGAACAGACTACATATATGTAATTATGTGGGTCTGTACATAATACGCTTAGAAACAATGAAAGGAAAATAAAACCAATACACGTGTCGAATGTTAAATGATTTATTGATAAGGACAATGTCAAACACACCTATTTAGAAATAACATTGCACGACAGAGCTGTAAAGTAGGTCCTGAATATGATGAAATAACAGCTATCAGTTTTATTTTCAAGATACTGTGACAATTGGTTTTCCAGTATTCTCATTAACCTTCGGTAAAACTATCTTCACATGCACCGTGGGACTTGAATTGCCATTTTTATTGCATTTATTACAATTCTTGTTATCATTGCAATTATTACGTCTGTTGCTACAAAAGCAACCGTAGTTGCAGTCCGTATTGCAGTTGCAAGTATTACAATTATTGTTACAGTTGCAATTATTGTTACAGTTACAATTATTGTTACAGTTGCAACTATTGTTACAGTTGCAATTATTACTACAGTTACAATTATTGTTACAGTTGCAACTATTGTTACAGTTGCAATTATTGTTACAGTTGCAATTATTGATACATTTGCTTTTATTGTTACAGTTGCAATTATTGTTACAGTTGCAATTACTGTTACAGTTGCAATTATTGTTGCAGTTGCAAAAGCCGAAAGGAGAAAACGGGGGAGGGATATTATTTGATAATAACAAAGTAAAAAGCTCTTCATTGCGGAAATCTCTGGAACCTATGTCATCATTTTCATTTATTATGATTACTGGTGGTTGGTTGCTCACTTGTTGGGGGTAGACTGCTTCAGGTTGCCAGTAAGGTTGGTTGCAAGAAGCGATGTTTGGTTGAGCAAGAGCATCGTACTCGTATATGCCGTACGGGTTGCTGAATGCGCTGCAGCTCGGGCTGCCACATGGTTCACCGTACAGGTTGCAGGACGGGTTGCCACAGCCGTTGCTGTATTGGTTGCAAGACGGACTACCACATCCGTTGCCGTTCAGGTTGCTGAGTGGGTTATCACATGCGTTGCTGCATGTGTTGCAGCTAGGAATACCACACGTGTTACAGTTTAGATCCTCACATCCGTGGCCGTATAGATTGTTGTTTGGGTTGCCACCTATTGGATTACTGCAAGTGTTACAGACCGGAAGGCCACATCCCTCGCCGTACAGGTTACTATTCAGGTTGCCACATGAGTTGCAGCTCGGGTTGTCACATGTGCTGCCGTACGGATTGCCATATGAGTTGGCGTATGGGTTGTAGTTCTGGTTGCCACATAGTTCGCCCTTTCGATTACCATACAATCCATAGTCTTGGGGCAACCATTGGCACAGTACAAGATTAAGCTGAAACAAAAAAAAATAGATCAACCACATTGATTATATTTACATTGTTTTACGATAGACCCTTTATAATATACAAGGTTCCTTTTGATATCCCATAACCCTAGAGTATTAATGAAACCATGTCAAAGAATCAACTGGCACACGAATTAATAAAAAATAATGAGGATGACGCATTTTCTTAGCTTTAAATATTAAATATATTAATATAACATATTAATATAATATATATTTATATTATTATTTTGTTTTTTTTTTTCTATATGTGATATTGGTTGAATGGAAATTATTTATCAATGAAACTTAGATACACACATCGAGAGTCTAGCGTTATGTTATATTCGAAACTATGTGTTTTTGGAACACTTGTTCTAGTACTCTTATTTAAAGCATATAAACCTTAGACTTATGGGACATCAAAAGGAACACGTTGCAGATTGCTTCATTTATGTGAACAACTCGAAAATCGTAGGAAGTAACGCTTCAATGTAAGTTGTAGGTACTGTAGGCCAAGACAGGCTACCGTGAAAAAAAACTAGGTGCCACGAGACAATCATAAACATTCGTTTTTTATTGTGACAGTTTGTTTTACAACGAAAACAAGACTTCTCCAGTTACCGGTGGCTCCTATTTCATCTGGCACTTTTCACAATAAAAACTTCAACTTCAAACTTGCGAAGTTTTCAAGAAGAAATTGCTACGTGTCTTGAACTGTCTAAGACTCGGTTGAATATTAATACTCTCTGCATAATGCCATAACATGGTGATGACAAATACAAACTAGGTAGAATCTTGTTAAAAACTGCATTCGCTTAGTCACCATGTTGAGCAGTCCGTTCCCAACAATGTTCAATGTTCATGTTGTTGTCACTTCAAGACTGATGCGGTAGAATTTTATTAGGATCATTTGTCATGGCATCATAGAAAATGTGGAGGTTTGGGGAAGTTTTATGTGGTGCCATGACAATCACTCCCAGGTGGGCTCTACCTACATTTGTGCCTCGAGTACATCCATTATTCTTATTTAAAGCTGAATATTCATCCTGAATATATGATAGCTAAGTCACGCTTAGTTATTCATCTTCCCATAGTCCTAACTACCAATGTTATCTAATGGATCTGTTTTGGTCATCTGATATATCAAATAAATAATTAATATTTATTCAATTTAAATATCTACATATTATATACACATTGTAACAGCGAATCAATTTTGACGCCTCCCCCATGACCCAGGCCAAATATATTTGATATTCGAATAGCGCATGACCATAAAGAATAAAACAAAAAATCTAAAAAAAAAAACACGGGGATTCTAGTTTCAAATAATATAATATGAGCTCACCTGTATTATTAACAGCAATATATTGAAAAATATTCTCTTTAGTGGAGTCATCTCGCCGTTCTCACTATTATATATATGCCGATAGACTCATTGGATTCCCGTTTTTATTATATTTCTTAGTACCGAGTTAATATGGGTCATACTATATTTCATAATAATTCAGACACAAAATAATAATTAAGTACAAGAAATTTTATCAAGGACGTGGTAGAGTTGCTCAATCCAAAAGTAGAATTATTTCAAATAATTGTTGCGTTATGTCCTTCTATATTTCGTAATACTATATACAGATAGTGATTGGCTCGCTAAGTCCCCGTAGGGTGACTGAAACATAACATAACATCACGCCATGTTTCCGCGAACACTTTGCACGACCTGGGAATCGAACCCAGGACCTCAAGCTCAGCAGTAGCGCTTGCAAACAGTAGATCAACGAGACAATCACTTTCACCACACACCACATTTATAACCTAAATCGAAAGTTTATTTCTTTCGATAGTCATCATTGTCATCACCATTTCAGCCATATGTCATAGACCTTGACCAAGTGCCTCCGGTTTTTCTAGGACTCTTCTCCCGTTTTGAAAGTCGAAGACATATTAAGGCGAAAGCGTCAAGGCAGCCCGCAAAATTCAAATTTTCTTACGTTTTTTGCAATTTGCAGGTCAGTATCGGGTTATACTCATATGTTGATCTAAATATGATTCGTGACCGTATCAAATGTTTATATATAGAATTCAACAACACTCTAAGTTCATGTGATTATGCCAGCTTAAATAGTTGTATTGCTGATTCTAATTCTATAAAGCCATATTTGTTACGCTCGCGAATCATATTTTAATCAAGTTAAAACCTGACACTGACCTGCAAAACGTAAAAAACTAAAGAAAATTTGAATTTCGTGGGTACCTTAGCGCATCCTCCTTAAGATTTTTTTGGTGTCTTCTTCATCTATCGGGTCGGCACTAGCCATAAAGAAATAATCTTTGGCCGTGGCAAAAACGCTGGCTCAGTCAGTAGGTTGCCGCCGAACCCTTAGTGTTTACTGAAGTAGATTTTTGGGAATACAATCAAACAATACAAATATTGAAAACACCATTATATTTCAAACGGAATGCAAATTGGGTTAACAAGTACAGGCTGGATCTGTTCTTATGTAAAGGTTAATTTCATTGGCGCCCTGTCCTGGTTGGTAGGGCTCCTCATTGCAGCCGCAAGAGTTATCAGAGTAACCTCCGAAGCCAGGGAAGCTGTAGGGGTAGGGACAATTCATGGGGTAGGGGAAAGAGTAGGGATTATAGGAGCAACCGGATCCAAGGTTATTGTTGGAGTATCCACCGCAGTTTCCGCAACCACAGAAGCGGCTGTTGTCGTATCCTCCTCCGCAATTTCCACCGCAGTTGCCTCCGCAGCTACCCCCACCATTGTAGCCTCCGCAACCACCATTGTAGCCGCCGTTGTAGCCTCCGCAACCACCGTTGCATCCTCCTCCACAGCCACATCCTCCGCAACCACCGTTGCATCCTCCTCCACAGCCACATCCTCCGCAACCACCCTTGCATCCTCCTCCACAGCCACATCCTCCGTTATAGCCGCCGCTGCCACCTCCGAAGTTTCCAGACCCACAGTTTCTCTTGTTTCTCATTGCGAAAAGGAGGAAATAGAGAATGTTTTGCCAATTGCCACTATCGCCATCCTCAATGATGATCGGAGGCATAGATTGTGGGCAGCTGGGTGCGTAGTTAGAGTAACCATTGAAGCCGTTGTAGCAGGGCACGGTAGGCACGGACTCTTGGATGTAGGAGTCGCACGGTGATATGACGGGCGTAAAAATGGCTGGCACGACGAGCTGAGCAGTGCCCTGCACGGTGGTGGCTACTGATGTGGTGCACGGCTGGTTGATGTACTCAACACGGGGTGCTTGGCCGTATACCCTGCATACCTGTACAATTAAATGGTAAAATTAATAATATGTTCAGAGGAAGCAAGAAGCAAGTTTTAGAACTTCCTTGTTATACTTCTTTGATTTCAAAGAGGCACTGATGTTTAACTCGGGTTTGGTTCTAATATTCTAAAACAGTTGCATTGTTTAACTTACCTCCAGCACTAGCAAGAGAGCGGCAAACACGAAAAGGTTCTTACAACCCATTTTGAAGGTTGACATATGATCAATAACACATTTCGTGTACTCTATATATACTGTGTGTTTCTAAACCTAACTCGGTTACTAAGTTTATGATGTAATTTAGTCCCTTGCAACCTTTGACACGTATTTAAAACATGACATTATATTGGTAATTACTGTTTCACAGTCAGTAACTCACTACACTACACTACAGTACTCGTAGACCTATATAATTTCATTTCAACTCGATGAGAACGCGTTTTTGGGCTCCACTTTCAAGTCATTAAAATGTTGTTAGAAATTCCAAGGATCAGCCCCGAATCTAGAGGGGGTAAGCCGGGACATTTTCCACGGGCGCCAACTTCAGGGGGCGAAAAATTCAATAGCAGCAGACAAGTGCACCACCCAGCACACCGCAACTTTGCAATAGATGAGACGCACAGCATATATAATCTTTCTTTTACTTTCTTTTTTACAACAGTTTTGGCCCCCTGTTTAATTGGCGCATTACCGATCGATAAAATTTAATTAATATGTTGCTGCCAAAATTTATTTGTCATTTTTAGAAAAATAATAATTTCGCGGGCTATTATAAGTACATCCCCCATAAAGGATTGGCGGGAGGCAGATAGCAGTTTCTGCCCCGCCTCAAAAAAAATCTAGATCCGGGGCAGCCAAGGATTAAGCTTAAAAATTTAAGAATAAAACAGCAATAAAATTATGTAAGTAAGTAAATATATATTTATTTAACAAAACAAACAAAAACAATATTTACTTTAACCGTGAAAGGAATCTATGGTAGTTACACAAACCAGCACATGTTAATTAATATTCAAATTGGATTCACCACAAGATCGAACGCAAGATTTGTATACGCCATCTCTCGATCCCGAATCAAACAATCTATTGCATTATTGACGTAGTAAAAAGTTTGATCGAACATATTAGTGTATTTTTCCTTACAAGTCTTGAGTTTTAGGTAGGATATGTTGAATTTTCTACACATACAGTATGAATTATAACAGAAATTGCTTTGAATTAACCACTTAAATAGTGGCAAAGTTTTGGGCCAACAAGAAATACCAGCGACACGTAGAAGAAGAATTAATCCTACTTCCTTCCTACTTATTATATATAATATATAATATAATATTATAAACGCGGAAGTCTGTATGTATGTATGGATGTTTGTTTGTTACTCTTTCACACAAAAATTACTGAACGGGTTTGGATGAAATTTGGCACACAGATAGTTTATAACCTGGATTAACATATAGAATACTTTTTATCCCGATATTCCCACGGGATCGAGACTTATGCGGGTGAAACCGCGGGGCGCTGCTAGTATTACCATATTTGTTTATCAAATAAGACGAGTAACGAAAAATACACTTTACATACTAGTGGCACTATTTAGTTACACACAACAGGGCTGTTGATGGGGAAGGGAACGGGGAAAGGGACCGGGATGACCTGGCCACCGCAGTTGCAGCCGCATCCGCCGCCGCATCCACCCCCACAGCCACCGCCGCAGCCGCCACCATTGCCGCCCCCGAATCCTCCAAAGCCCCCATTGTCACATAGCAGGAGGAGCAGGATCGGCAGAATGCTCTTCATGCCATCGTCATCGTTGCTCGACTTCACTATGATGGGGTAAGAATGTGGGGGCCCGTAGCCGGGGAATCCTTGCGATCCACAGCACAGTGGCGCATACTGGGCCTGGATCAGGAATACCTGCAAAAATAAAGGAAAATTATAAGCTGCAATGGTAATGGATTTTAAAACTTTTTGGCCAGAACAAAGCTAGATCTGCAAGATTGTCCTTACTAGCTCAACTCTGAATGGCTTTTAATGATTTAGTCTTCTTTTTTCGGTTTCATAGATTTCGAATAAACAAGAGGATTTGATTTTATACTTTTGAAACAAATAAAATAAAAAACTAAAAATTAATATGACTATGAAAATATGATATAATCAGATAAAAATAAAATATTAATTGTTTCTTACAGCGTTGGAGAGAACCACAAAGCAAGCAAGCCACGCTAGGGAAGCCATTGTTAATATTATAATATTTTGCAGTACTAATCTACAACTTTTATACCACCATCTTGACATAATATCACTGGTTTTAGTAATATTCTTCGAACAGTACTATTTCCTTATCAGAAACTTCCAAAATTACTTAACATCGATGATTACATTGTCACGTAAAGTTATGTAAAATATGTAATATCGATATGTTAACTCTATTTGTAGATGTCTAGTGATTTCATACTATTCTATCTGATAATGTTTATATTAGATCGTACTCTAATAACATTATTTTACCTCCATCAGTCGGTAATTATAGACACTTGCTTATAGCTTATTAAAATTAGAATGGAAGAGAAAAAAATAGAATTAAACAACATATATTTGTCACTGTTTATTTTCAATAAACAAAAAGTCTTTATTAGAAAACTTGACCAATATAAAACACAAAACATTCAAACAATTCTTCCACCATTCACCCAAACACAACAATAAGATCCTTCTAGGATCACAGATTTTGCTAAAGCATCACTGTGTTAGCAGAATGAGCAAAAACGGCAGAATCTTCTGTATGGCGCTATCATCCTCGATTACCACGATAGGCGTGCCATAGCCTGGTGGTGGTGGCAAGAATGGTGGTTGACCGTATGGTACTGGGCTGTTGTAACCTCCAGGGTAGCCCGGTCCTGGGTAGCCGTAGGGGTTCGCGTCTGCGACCTGTAAGGAGAATATATCATGAAGCTTAAACATGTACGAAGAAAGTGTTATTATAACAATAGTTACAGTATCAGGCTGATGAGCCAGAGATCGTTGATGATCATCGATTGAAACATTTCTGTCAACTTGATGGATCTTAGTTGGGGAAGTTACATATGGGGATAAAAATGCGCAACCAACTGCAGTTTTTAGAAGGCAACGTATTGAAACTACAGTATAGTCATCTACTTTTACTATAAGTACGAGGTAATAGAATCTGAACATCTGATATAATCACGTGTTTCATTGTTTTCAAAATCTTCTGATACCAAGTTCGTTAACCGCAGACCTAACTGTATATTTCTTTGTGAACCCAATCCTGTGACACTCAAGTTACCAAAACGAGACGAGCTTAGAATTCAGCTGATCCTGCGCGTGACAACCGTGACGATATAATATAATGTTCATATGTATCCTTAACGCTCCGTCTGCGTCTAAAACAATGAGGACTGAGGTCAGAGGCCCAGGGGACACTTCGGTCACTGCGCCCACTAAGCCGATCTAAGCCGATTTCGACTAATGTTATTAAGAAGATGCTTGTTACGACATTTTCAAAGCCTTATAGTGCTAAGGCGATTGTGAATGACCTATTGAGAAGCATGACTTTACTATTACACCTGAAATAATTGCGGACAGACAGATTGTAGAAGTCGACCGGACCTTCTGAAACCGTTGATGCTCACAGCTGTCTAAAACAACTACTAGCCTCGGAATCAGATAGTAGGGCCAAAATAGCAACAATGAAAATAAGGAAAATCAGGTAATTTAGTCTAACTAACTTAATAATGTTTACGAAATAGTAACGAAATTTCCAATATTAGTTTGATTTTCTGAGAAAATTTCGCGAGATCTCCTAATATATTTAAAGATTTGCATTGTCTAGAATTCAATGAACAAAGCCTCGATAAACGCGTAGAAAAATAATAACACTCTTATCCCACAAAATATTCCCCTTTCTATATGGCAAATAATTGTGAAAGCTTATGTGAAACAATTACAATTTCTATCCAGGAGGCAATTGATATAGTCACATTTTCGAATACACTTTTGCAGGCATTCGCGGTCTCAAAAATACACATCTTGCACTTTATCTATATAAGTTTATACCTCTTACTGAGAAATTTAGTAGAAGTGTGAATAAGAATGATATCATGGAGTAGTAATATTTCATAGTCAGATTATTCTTGCCTTGTCAACTACCGTCGTCATGGTTCTTTGCAAAACCTTGCGGATATACGTGTTGAAATGCTCATAGATGTCCTCTGAGATGGTCAGAAGTTTATTATAGTTAAACTGAGTAATTGTGATATCATTTGACATGGTCTTACTTATTCACCTACGTTATCACGATTACTTGCTAAATAATAGCATGCTAAAAAGTTATGTCTAATTTCAAGTGTTTGTCAACGTTCTTAATTTTATCTTCTGTAGAATAAAATTACATTTATGAAGCATGTCCGTATAACCACAGATAAATACGGTATGAAGCTACAAATACTCAACTTGTCGGGCCCATTCAGTGAGTGTAATGTAGTCAAATGATCTAAGAGTTACGTGATAGAAAGAGAGGCAACTTCTAGTCGAATGTAAATGTAACTGTTAGCGCTGTGCGACCTGAATTGCACTTTATTGTGTCGTAGCAAGAGTACCTTTTTTAAAATGATTTTGCGGAGTGAACCATCTGTGTAAATCTATCTTTTTCTATTATAGTTTAGGTAGAAGGCAGAGCTTCCAATCATTGTAATATAGTTTCAAATGAAGGAAGAATGTTTAAAGCCTGTTGTGAAAGAAATAGCTAGTAAAACTATTATTGAAATCACCATCTTACTGGCGTAAACCCGCCAGCCACCCCACTAAAACTTCACTCATTTCTATTAATTATCAGTACCCATAAAACAACATTATTACCAACCTTACCGTCATAAACTATGCAAGAAAATTAGTATAATAAAGTTAGAAACTCACATTAAAAGCCACGACGACTGTGAGAAGAATAATGAGACTTGTGGACGACATTGTAGTGATTACGAATGTAATGCAAGTGCACACAGATTTTATACAGAATGATTAAGACGAATATTTCTTTGTGTTTTAAAAGGTCTTTGTTCAGCTGGTATTTGAATAGACGTCAGAGATAGAGAACAGGTGGATGTGTGACGATGCTGAAATTAAATTAAAATGAGTCACCTGTGTGATGAGTAAATTGTTAATCTTCTACCCAAGTGGCTAGTACTAATAGTTTTAGTTAGATAGTTCGCTGTTATCGGGCCGTACGGCTGATATACTATGTCAGAAAACTACGGAGCTTAAAGTCTAAGTAAAAGTAAGTGTTTCTAAGTAGTTCTGTGACCGGTCCTAAAATGTGTATCATTAAATGAAATATAAAGATGCAGTTATAAAAGCTGCTGTGCATGTGATATTTTGTCGCAAATTCCTCTGCACGTTTTGTCTTGACATTTCCTCTTTACCAAAATGAATAAAGATATTATACTGAATGAAGCCTATTATAATATTCATGTATTAGAGACCCAGTTGGCCTCAAATAGGTCTATTCCAGTATTATCCCTCAATGCTTACTCTAAATTCTATCACAGAGGTCTGATTAATGGCCAGCAAACAAGTTGTGGATGACATTCATAATTCGAACATTGTGGCCGTAACTAGCCACATGTGTATTATGGCACTTAATATGGCTCTAGTACACTATGGCTTATGGTGGAGCTTATTCAAATACCCAATAATTGAATTATAAGTAGATACTTCAATAGAGCAGTTATCAAATGATGGAAGTGTTATAGACGAAGTAGTTGCTGTATTGAAGATTGGATTGTTTGGGTAGATAAAGGGAAACTAATGAAAGTCAATTGAAATTTTAATCTTGTTTTATGACCAAATTGTTTACTTATCAATAAAACATCAATTACAATTTATTCAATTTCTTATAAAAAAGTTCCAATAAATACTTAATTTTACGATTATTTTATTAAAGTTTATTAATAATTATCACGTACAAAACATCTTAATTATAATCACCGTCAACTTTTTAATACTATGCAGAGGGTTACACCCGTGGCGATGGCTTTAGAGCGTTTCGTATTTTTACAACGACTTTTAACAGGATTGATATGTTTTTCGATAGGTAGCTTAAGTCAATCCAATACAGTTTTGATTCTTCCCACTCACTCACGATTGTCTAGGTCTGTCTAGGTCCTCTGGTTTTTGTCAGGATTAACTAATATTTAGTCTTCTTCACTGTAGTCCTCATCTTCTGAATCATTTTCTTCTGACCCTTCTGCACTGTCAACGTTGACTACCTTTTTCTTCACATTCTTCTTTTCTTTTTTATTACTTTTACTATTTGTTTCTTCCGTATTACTTGCTTTCATAGTAGTTTCTCCTGTTTCTTGCCCGTAATTCATCATACTGGAATACCCGCCGAATATTGTAGGTTCAGGAAGATTATTGGGGCCGGCTCCGTTATTAGGACACCCGCAATTCTGGCAGCCACAACTACTCTTCTCTTTTAACAAGTTGATTATTAACGGGATCAAAGATTTTAGATTTGATTTGGACTCCTTCTTTTGAACCGGGAAAGGAGGATACGTGTTATACTGAGGGTCAGAGGCCTGAAATTCTGATAGAATTAGGTTTAGTATTGACGGTTCTTCTACCACTTGTTGTGGTTGCTGATTCTGCTGCAGGTAATTGGTGAAAGGTTGAGCTTGCACTGTCATATAAGGAGGTTGACTGGCTACAGGAATCACTATTCCTTGGGACTGCTGTGGTGACACTGGTGAAGTTTGGATAGTGATAGTTGGCCGGTTATCTGCACCATTTCCTCTAAATTGAGTCTGTGCATAGTTTACGCCGGGTTGGTTTTGTCCAGAAGACTGGGATTGGAGAGCTCGAACCAAAAACTGTTTTTGCACGTCCGTTAATTGATTCTGTGAGGGATTAAAGTTTGCCATCTGTTGATTCTGTTGGGGCTGGGCGATATTATTCTGTGATGCAAAAAGGGATAACAACGAAGGATGGCCCTTTAGAGCCGCTAATTCCGCAAGTGAATTAGATGAATAGGGCGCGTTCTGTGTTTGTGACGGGGACACATTTGACGTCGGACCCATATTATTTTGTTGCTGATTCATTTGAGAATTTTGCCCACAGCCATTATTCGTTTGAGTGGGGCAACTTTGTGGTTTCGATGGACTGATAACTACTCCAGGAGGCAACTGACCTGATCCTTGTTTAGTGAACTGTATATTACCAAGTGACCCTGATCCACCCTGCGGCTGCAAATTGGCTTGGAAACTCACTGATGGCTGCAAATTTCCCTGGAAATTCCCACTGATAGGTTGTTGCAAATTGCGTTGCTGCGGAATATTAGACTGCTGCGGCAAATTCATGTTTAATCCTCCGTTTGGCGTCTGGTTCACGTTATTAGGTGTGTTCATCCGCTGATGCGCTTGTTGTTGAAACCCGATAGCGTTATTAACGCCTACATTTTGATTGTTCGGTAAACCTTGTTGCGCGTCATTTCCCTGGAAACACAAAACCAATATTAATAACATAAAAACAGTAAATAACTTCAACTTTTTTGTTGAAGTTATTTAATGATAAACAATTACCTGTAGATATAATAGCAGAACGAATGTACAACAAAGTATGGCTGACGCCATATTGAAAAGCTGTACAATATTCTTTTATTTCTTCTTATATACGATTAATTATATCTCTCTTGGAGATGTGACGTAATCGCGAGTCAATTATCTCTGTATCTTTTATCTGTGCATGAGATGTGGGTAGTTTTATATTATCTCGGCACGTCTCTTCAATGGAAATCAACCGAAATGTCCGATGAAAGATAACGCTAAGATAATGTGCCTTTAATTTTGATGAGCTCAGAATGCCTTTGTGCCACATCTTGCAATTAGGATTGGGTCAACATAAAGTCGTAGGTATTGATTTTGAGAAAGCGAGTGTTTTGTTCACGCCTCCTGAGTTTGAACGACATCTTGACTAAGCAGCAAGAATGTCGAGGCTCTTTGGAGCCAAGAACTTAGCACTTATGCTTGAGGCTAAAACAATAGTATTTGAAAGTCTAGTACACGTGCTCACGGAAGTTTTTAAGTTTTTTTTTTTAAGATGGCTCTCTTAAACTTGACCGATATACTCGAAAGAGACAGAAAAGAAAACGAAGAAAAGGAGAGAGAGAGAGACAAACAGAGAAAAAAGAAAAAAAAAACTCTCTGGTATAAGAGTATTCTATTTTATTCTCGACGATCATTAGGGATAAGTGTAAATTTAAAATTTAAATTAACTTCTCAAGTTCTCCTTTCGGAATTTGAGAATAATTGAATGAACAGAAATAATTTTCTTCAAGTAAAAGCCAGAATAAAGATAAATAGTAGTATCATCAGTCAGCAGAAAGTTAAGATCAGCTACTAGGCGCGCAGATATAAAAGGCAGTCGAGCATTAACAGATAATTGAACGATACATAATTGATACAAGATAGCTCGTGTTCGATCCATCGCTAAGTTATTAACTTGTTCTGTTTTGCTGCACTAGACACTTATACTTTTACTACTTTTTATTGTACAGTTGATAGCTACTTTTCTTTTCTCTTCACCTGTAAATTCTTTTAATCGATCCTAATTAGTGGGTAGCCAAGCAGCGCATTCACGATCTTCGAATGACGTAAAACCATTAGTAAATTATTGCAATATAACTCTTATTTAGGTAAGGTAAGGTATAATTTAGAAAGATTGCCAAGGATTTTATCAAACTCACCGTAATCATTCTAATTTATACTTTTTATCCATGAAATAAGAGTTACATTACAAGGATGAAAGTAAATGTCCAACCTTAGTCCGGAGTCTCCATGCTTATTTGCTTAAAAGGAGTCGCCAATGACTAGACGCGACATGAACAATACAATTTCTAAGAAAACTTCACATCATAACAATAACCGGTGTCGCGTCGTGCGACAAGTCGCGCTGGTCTGCACAAGCCTTATAGGTATTTACTTGTAAAAATAATAAACAATTTTTCATTTTAACTTTTTCAACCTGAGCAGTAGGCAGTAAAATTGTAACATTTTCAATATAAAATGCTTGCGATAGCTAATATTACAGGCACATGACTGTAAAGGTTACACGCATAATGTAACCTTTGGACTAATAAGTCTGCACTTGAAACTGTTGCTAGAGAGATTAATGTAATATCATTACAGGGCTCAGACCAATAAAAAACCAAGACATAGAGCTGTCAACAGTCACGTGAGGCCGGTTTCATAAACATGTGTGCACTTAGTGAGGTGTAGTTTAATTGTAAATGTGTGCGTGTGAGCGGAGGTGTAGTTTTGGAATGGTTCACTGTATTGTTTGCTGCGGTGTCTTGGTTTCTTATTTAGTCTGAGTTATGGGGAATATCAGTCACCACTTTTTTTTTTTTTTTTTGGATGGGAAATCATCAAATGACTTCTCCCGCTCTGGGCAGAGCGAGAGGGTGTGTCAGACTTTTACTGACTAAAACCCACCCGTGTTCCTTCCGTTGCCTGTGTGCCGGGGCCACGATATCCCTTTCAGACAAACCCGCAACCCCAGCAGGCATTGGTCTTTCGACCCCGTCGGTTGGTGCTGACATCTCTTTGAGGCGCGCGTGGAACACAACGCGCCGTCAACACGGTCGTTAGCCTGGTCCTTATCGGACGGCGAGCTGCCCATTGCTCACCGTCCACAAGCCCGCGCCTACGGTGGCCGGAAGTCGGCTCTCAACTCCCGATGCCCGGGGCGTCTCCTGCGGCGACTAGGGCCGCGAGGACGTGCAGCTTGCATCTCCCTCCCGCGCTCCGCCTCCTCCTTCGCGAACATAACTGCTTCGCAGAACGAGGTGACGGCCTCCCATGCACTCTCGCTCCGAACCATGGCCTGAACCAGGGTAGGACGCGAGAGATCGCTGCCGCCGATCGCCTCCGTGAGGACACGGCGGTGCTCCGCCCAAGCCGGGCAGACCTCCACCGTATGCTCCACCGTGTCCTCCGGGCGATCCACACAGTGGTGACACCCGGGCGTTTCGTCCCGCCTTATGCAGAACAGGAACCTCCCGAAACACACTGACTGTCCTGCAGGGTAATTGCAGTATAACAGTAGCAACGGCTTTAATTTTGACAGATCAACAACATTCATTGCGTTATTTACGTTGTTGAGCAGACTAATGTTTCGAACATATGAAGCAATGGATTAGAATATCTTTCAAAATCAATTAGTTTGGGATTGCAAGTGTGTTAGGCAATTAGGGTGTTGGGGTTCTAACCCAGAACTACAAGCTCAGCGGTCACGCTTGAGGATGCGACCAATAGCCAGCGAGCCAGTCTAGTTCTGTGATGTTCTGTTCCTCACACGACATGTCCAGTTGAAAACCAGCGTCAGGCACTATTTGTCTGGCATTTTTGCTGAACCGGGCCTATTTGGCGCAACCGCAACGCACACTTTCCTGTAAAATAATTATTTTATACTTTTTATTTGTGTTATAATTATGTTCTGTTGTCTGTGCTAAATAAATATATTTTCTTTCTTTCGTTCTTTATTTATTTCTTTCTTTCTTTGATACTATTTGCTTGAATTCCTTCAAGAACGAGACTACTGCTTTTATTGGACATAAATAATTAAGAAATCCTATATACTAAAATACAAGTTTTCTCGCAATAGTTTGAGAAATTAATTCTAGTCTAGTAGGTATTCCATTAAATTATCTGTTAAAACATTTTCGTCGAAGCAATTACGCGGCCATTTTCCTAAAATCCAAAGATTACTCAGAATCCAATACGATGTTAATAATATGCTCTCCAGGAGGGATTGGGGGCACAACGATCAAATGGTCCGAGTATCAGCCGAAAGGCTTTTCTTTTACACGCAATCATGTGAAAGCATTGTGAAAAATTACGAGCACTTTTTTCTCAGCTCTCATTTTAGTACATTATGTCTAGTTATGGATGTCGTTAGGAGCAGTGGTCCAGTGGTAACGGCTGTGACTTACGTGTGGTCGTAGGTTCTAACCCAGACAGGCGCTTTACTTTGTGTACATTTTTTAATCACCACTGCTCTCAAAACGGTGAAGGAAAACATTGTGAGGAAACCGGCGTGTCCTAGAACCAAAAATTACCAAAGGGACCTAAGGTGAACTACCTTGACCGATATACTCAACGATCATTGAAGTAAAATGTAAAATTACCTAAATGGGTTTTAGTAACTTTGTATGGATTGCGGCGTCATTTTTTTTTTTCACCTACACCTTTTATGTAACTTCATAGTGCTGTTATAGTTATAGATATATGTGCAATATTTTTTAAGTAACTTTTTTTACAATAGTTAAGTGATATCGGAGTAGATATGTAAAGATTTAAAAAATGTCGGCATCACATTTTTTTTTCTATGTTGTAAATTGCCTTATTTTATGGGTGCATAGAGTAATAATAGGTAAAATAATTATTTTCTTCTCATGTTTTCATTTCGGAATTTGCACAGATTTAGTAAAATAATCCTCGATAAAAATACAACACTGCAGCTGCACTGAAGTATTTACAATAAATACTAGTTCCATTTTGTTTGTTAGATGATCTGTGCACCAATGAATATTCATTTTACGAAGAATCCACTGCAATTCGTCGCAGCTGGCTAACTATAAAATACATCAGAGTATAAAGGCTTATGCAGACCAGCGCGACTTGTCTCGCGACGCGACACGAACAATACAAATTCTAAGAAAACTTCACAGTATAACAATAACCGGTGTAGCGTCGCGCGACATGTCGCGGTGGTCTGCACAAGCCTTAAAACGAGATAAAACAATCCAAGCCGTGTTTCACTTTGCAGAGCGCTGTCGCCTGTTAGAACAAAATGCGGATTGTTTTATAGGTAGGTAAATGAGGAAAAAGGTCAATTGTTATAATTATGAAAGATGGAACAGCAGATTACTAGATGGACTAATAGGTAATAATTAGCTAAAGAAGTTATAGTGATACTCCTTGTTGATATTACTAAAGCCACCAGGCTCCGTTTTTTCCCCAATAAATACATGGTGACGCTTTCAAGAATTGCAAAAATATATCTGTTTCACAGGAACCTACCGAAAATTTGTTACGAATTTAATCAGAATTTTAATTGGATTGCAAATGGCGATAAGTAAACTGCAACAAGTATCCTTTCATTCGCCAAATAGTGGTATTTAAACCCGAAATTCTATTACTGGTTATGCATTCATGTGAATTTTGCTAGCTACAAAATAGAAAATTGTTTTTGAAACTAGTTTTCGCTAACTTTTCAGTTTCCCATGTGGCTGAAGTCCTAAATAGCAGTTTATTTAATAAGCATAATAATTATTAGGAAGTCGTTGTAGAGGGTTCATCCATTAAAACTATGATGGGAGAACGTTCTTGAGCCTCGACCCTTTCAAATATAATCCAGGTCCAGGTCTTCCAGTCTTCCAGTTGTTATGCATACTACAACTTTATGACGCGCGGCGTTTAGGATAAACTAATAAATTCACAAAGACAGTTACTTAAGGCAATAAACAATTTTACATCTTCTAATAGCTCAATAGGAATACTAAGTGACATTGCTTTGCTTCCATAATAAATAAATTGGTATGCTGGTAAAAATGGGTCTGAGATTGGTTATCTAAGTAAACAGATGGCCACATAGATCATATCCCCAGTAAAATTGTACTTGTATTGTATATCCTATTTTTGTGGTAACCTCCAACCAAAGATTTAAATAGCTAAATTCGCCCTACCGCGTCAAAATATAGCTGCAATCTGTTTCGTTTTGTCATCTCTGATACACAATGACGCAGGAAATTGACATGATTGTCATGGAAACGCTATTTAATCATGCTTGAGGTCAGTATGGTCACTTTTTCAAATCTAACGATTAAAATCTTTAAAAAAAATCTCCACCAAAATATGATAAAATGCTAATATCCTAAATTGTTTTTTCATCAATCTAGTTTGGGTCTTGGATGCTTAAAACAGGGTGTGTGCAAGCCAAGTAGAAACATATTAGGGGAAATTGCCTGTCAATAAAAATTTATGATAGCTTTCTCATCATGTTTTATTAATCGTTTTTAGAGTGATGTCATGGCATACATTAACTTAAAAATAAATATTTATTGTAACTATGGTTCATCTCCTGCTGCGGCAGCAGCATCTGACGCGGAAGCTGCGTCATTGTCGTTAGTGTTGCTGGTTTTATCTGATGCTTTAGATTCGGCTGCTACATTCGAAGTATTTTCTGATATAATGTTGATTTCTTCTTTTGGTTCTGCGGCACCCCCACTACTTCCTTCATCATCATTGTATCTAGATATAGAGATGACAGGATTGTTGGTTGGTATCGGTATTGGGTAGGGTATTGGTATGTTGTTGCCGCCGCAGTTGCAGCAGCCACAGCAACCGCCGTTGCCTTTGTTTCTGGTTGCTAGTAACAGGACGGTGAGGAGGAGACCGATGTCATCGTCATCGCGGTTGTCTGAGTATGCTATTGGGCCACCGCCATAAAATTGTTGAAGTCCTTGCGCTGATACTTCAGTTTCCTGTAAATATAAATATACGTTAGTAATCAAGTAATTTTGAGAGCATGTTGGGATATTTTTGATAGATCAAAATTATAAAATGGTGAACATGTTTTGGTGCATCCTAAAGAAGGAAACTCGTAACATGTTCAAGTGATAGTCAATAAAGTCTAAAGAAATGCTGTTTTCCTATTTGGAAAGTTAAAAAGGTTCTAGAACTCTTTGTGTTTGTTAGGCAACTTGGATTCCGTGTGCGGAAATTTATTTCTTCGGAAAACATACGTATTTTCCTTAGTTTTAGAAACGCTAGTGCAATAAATGCTGATTTGCTTTTCAGTGACCGATCATTATTTGTTTGTACACCAAAAACACAAAGATTCACAGTTTCTTCCATATGAGTTCATTTAAAAAAATTACTGAGTTTCAGATTAGGGTATTACATATATTGTAACTGATTTAA
The DNA here is from genome assembly GCA_947364205.1 of Agrochola lota. Taxonomy (NCBI): domain Eukaryota; kingdom Metazoa; phylum Arthropoda; class Insecta; order Lepidoptera; family Noctuidae; genus Agrochola; species Agrochola lota. The sequence goes on along the minus strand of OX376221.1, from coordinate 15,129,059 downwards.
CTGACTCACCTTATAACTAAACAAAATAACTGAAAAAATGGCACTGAAAAATATTATTAATTTCATATTTAATTATAATAATAATAAATAGTGACTCATTGATGCGCCTGCACTGACTACCGATAGCTCTAAATAAACTATCTCAATCAAAACAACCTTATATTTATAAAGATTACATCAATGAATTTGTTATCTTATCTTATCGAAAGATTATAAAATCGTGAACGTAAATTATCTCACGTGCTGTATAAGATAATAGTGACATTTTATCGCACTTTCTTTATGTTTTACTGTTAGAAATAGATCTATTATTATTAAAAAAAAACGTTTTCAATAATCGTTTGGAAATCGATTTTATTTTATTGAATAGTAATAATACCAGCATTTATCGTCCCACTGCAGGGCAAAGGCCTGTTCTGATACAGAGAAGGCACGAGAACTGCTCACCACGCTTGCTCAAGACGGGTTCGCGATTTGAGACTTACGACTTTATTACAGGTTAAAAGTACTCATATTAACTTTAAGTCCAGGTTTCCTCACGTTGTTTTCCTTCACCGATGTCAGTAATTTTAATCGAATGCAGTGTTGGTATAGGTACATTCTTGTTACATTTTTGTAACAATTTAAAATGTTGGTCCATAAAATCAGAATGTATGTTACCTGAATTTTTCAGATGGAAAACTGAAAATCCTTATATGTTTTTAATACCCCACAAAAAAGGATATTTTGCTCTGGTTTAGGAAATTGTGTTATTTTAAAATATCGATTTTCTTCCTCACTGTACAAATCACCTTAATCAGGAGTGAAATATCTGGTATTGTTATTCGGGTCCAGTTGACTCGGGCTGAGCTGTCACTGACCCTGTAATGGAAGGTGAGAATCGATTAATTTCTCCATTTATATTACCGAATGTTTGATTGAAAATTGTTTCAATATTCAGGAAATGGAATGAAATCGAACTGGGATTTAATTAACTAAGTTCTATTACAAAATGTAGTGCTAGTATAATAGTTGAAATGGCTTCGACATTCACTGTTTTGTGAACTTTAGATTGAATGGTTGTAATGTATCAGATGTATGTACGATTGTGCTATTGAGTCGTTTTCTTGTACCTAAGTTATCTTTTTTTTTATTGCGGAATTGGCCTGCTCTCGACCTCGATCTCGCCTGATGGGAATCGAAAGATGAGGTCTACGATGCTACGAGCGCTCCCAGAAGATGCCTGTTTACTTGCTTTGCTGTTGACACAGACGCTGGAAGAGAGTTCTAGTTATAAATGTGGAGGAGTAGCTCTGAGTAGGTACGACTAGTCGGGGTATCAACCAAGTGCGGATGGTACCGAGATGACGCGTTGCTGCGGATGGTATCTAGCTATTAATAGTATAAATTGTACCTTTTTTGTTTGATTAAGAAAGAACATATTTGAGTGTAAATTCAATTGAACTGGTGTTATGTCAATCTTAATTAGAAATTGGGAAATAATGAATTCAATATTCTCCTTTTCCATTTTTTTTACGATAGGTATTACTTATATATTTATGTAGGTATGTGCATGCTACAAACACATTGTAAAAAAAAGTGTAATTGGGAATTAGAATAAACAGCTTCCATATTTATTGAGGTACCTCAATCAATTAGCTAAGTATCAAAAAGAGCTCACTAACAGACAAAAGATATCACATGAAATGTCCGAAAAAGAAGCTAGCATGACATGCCATCTTTTTCTTTTATGTTTTGGTAAGAAAAAGAAAGGTTTTATCGTAATAGATTGCGGTACCCATTCCTCATGCGGGGCGATTTAGTATGGAATGTTACCGAGTACAGCATCCTTTGGGACAGATTCTAACGTATGAGACAAAATGTGCCAGTGTTATTTTTGAAAAGAGATTGTAATATTCCTGTTAAAGGGATCTTATAGCCAGTTAGTGTACCCTACTCTATTATATGAGCAATATTTGAATATCGACCGCTGCATGGTCACATCATGATGGGGTCTGGCCAGATCATTGGATACTCAACATTTGACGAAATTACCAGTTAAACGCACGACTTCATGATGTGGCCAAACATTAGTGATCATCGATATGCAATCAGCTGTTCCATACATTTTGACCGCGTAGGTTTTCTACGGACTTTTCTATGAATTAGCAGATTTTTTTTTTATAACCTACATAAAATTTCATCGCAGGGCTGTTCAGAATCATGTACTGAATCTATGGTAAAAGTTTAATGTAAGGTATCCATGGTTTATGGTGTAGTAAAAATAGCCAAGTAACAGCGACCAACTTTGAAGTAGCGCTCGCCGGCCACTGCCGTTTAACTGGTCATGTCGTGAAACGTTGAGTATTCAATGATCTGGTCAGACCACATCATGATGTGACTAGCTGTCGATTGTTCATGTCATTAAATTATCAATTCTAAGATCTGACCACATATATATTTGTTATCACGTTCTAGAAAACAGCCCTAACGATTTCGATGAAAGTTGCAAAACATGGGGTTTACGGGCACAAAAAATTGATCTAGCTAGATCTCACATCTGGGCAAATTTGTTTTCTCCGTATTTTCACCCGAGCAGAGCTCGGTCGCCCAAATATTAGAACAAGATGGCTACCTACCTTAGAATAATGACATGGCAGCATGGAATTAGTAAGTACCAACTATCATGGCAGCATGGAATTAGTAATTACCTAATATCATGGCAGCATGGAATTAGTAAGTACCTAATATCATGGCAGCATGGAATTAGAATGAACTATCCTATACTATTCAATGAGCATTCTCTATTTTCACCCGAGCAGAGCTCGGTCGACCAGGTACTGTTATGTTAAAATAGGTATTGAGTAGGTAGGTACCTACATTTGCACGTACATTTCACTAGCTAGGTTTAAGTCTCATGTAGAGGCGAGCCTATTGCAATTATCCGGGCAACAAATTTAGACTCCTTCTGGGAAAGCCATAATGGACAAGCCTTCTTTTTTTTTTGGTGGGAAATTAATAAATAACTTCTCCGGAGGGCGTGTCAGACTCTTCGGTTTAAAGAAATTTTTATTCTCATAAGAACTTACAGTCCGCTTATAATGAGATACAAAGTAATACGTATGATAATACAATACAATTTCCTCCAGAGTATTAGAAGTTATAATGTACATACATGTTTCTTAAGCTTATTTTTAAAAGTATTTACGTTATCGCACTCTTTTATATCGTCCGGCAATCCATTGAACAGCTGTGCTCCTTCACATAATATAGTCTTTCTACCGTAATTAGTGCGTGCGCTGATGACTTCAAGATGGTTTTTATATCTATTTCTCAGGTTATATGACATTGTTTTTTTCTTTAGTTGTGTGTTAGTTTGTATTGAGTTGGTAGTTATGTTTTTAATTAGAATGCAAGTGTAGTAAATGTATAGCTGTCTGATATTTAATAGTTTAGTTTTTTCGTATAAGGGCTTTGTTGGAGTGAGATAATGATAATGGAACAGAATTTTAATTATTTTATTTTGAACTCTTTGAAGTGGGGGAACTCTTACTGAATAAAACCCACCCGTGTTCTTTCAGTTGCCTGTACGTTGCCAGGGGCCACGGTATCCCCGACCCCGGCAGGAAAAGCCTAACAACACATTGCCCGATATAGGGTTGGATTGAATCCAGGGTCCGGGTTCTCTGCAGTCTGGGTAACCGACCAATAGATGGACGAAAAAGTCAACATTTTTAATTAAACGAACTATTTGTTAAAGGGAATGCACGCGCAATTCTTAAGCAAACAGTTGTTTTGCTATTTGCAGGTCAGTATCAGAAGGCCAATTCTCGTACTTAAAAAACGTTTACATTCAAGTCGCAATCTGTCAAACTTGTCAAAAATGTTGGTAAATCGATTGTATTTTTGACAGATTGCGATTGAGATGCGAACATTCTTAAAAATTACGGGAATTCCCCTCAGGTCATTGTATGTTGATCAAAAAATGATACGTGACCATAAATAATAGGTCCCACCTATGAAATCAGCGTTTTGAATGGAGAATTTTAAAGAACTTGTATTTTTCATACTAACATTCTCTTAATTTAGATAACAACCATGAACACGAATGTTTTAAAACTTTTATGCACTAATGTTTAAAAACTAAGTTAACGAATATGCCACTTTGATAGTTAGTAGGTAGGCAGTTTGATAGGTAGTTTTCTATGATGGTCATTATTCGATATAATACCAAGCAATTGATGAATATTTTTAATCATAGAAGTGACGAGGTTCTCTATTTGTGAGACAAAAACGCCAGTTTCGTAGGTGGGGACCCAACATATGCATTTACAGACTCAATTGTAAGAACGAATAGAGAGAAAATACACATGGAGGAATAAACATACAGGCAGTAACATTTCTCTGTTTTAGCACGAGGGTAACGATCTTGCGTGCAAATCGTTTTTATTGGACAATAATTGCTGCTAACGGTATGCGTCGACTCGTCCATCCAGTGTAATTACAGTCAAAGTAAACATATAAAGATCTCCTCGCTAGCTTACGTATAAGTATAGAAAGTACAACATATTGACAATAAGATACACGTATGTTTAACACTTTCGACTCCACCCACTTTTGATAGAACTCATACGCAATGTCTCCATACATATTGAAAGTGAACCCTACAAGGGTGTTGCCGGCATTACGTTTGTGCTAAAGACTATCGCGGATGGTCAACGGCATTAGGTTTAAAACCGTGGTATATAACACTGTAAAGCAAAGTAAAATTGTGTTTACAGGGGTCTTGTCGCTATCTCTCGCGTCCGGCCCTGGTTCAGGCCATGGTTCGGAGCGAGAGTGTATGGGAGGCCGTCACCTCCTTCTGCGAAGCAGTTATGTTCGCGAAGGAGGAGGCGGAGCGCGCGAGGGAGATGCAAGCTGCACGCCCTCGCGGCCCTAGTCGCCGCAGGAGACGCCCCGGGCGTCGGGAGTCGAGAGCCGACTTCCGGCCACCGTAGGCGCGGGCTAGCGGACGGTGAGCAATGGGCAGCTCGCCGTCCGATAAGGACCAGGCCCGTGTCGACGGCGCGTTGTGTTCCACGCGCGCCTCAAAGAGATGTCAGCACCAACCGACGGGGTCGAAAGACCAATGCCTACTGGGGTTGCGGGTTTGTCCGAAAGGGATAAGGGGCACACAGGCAACGGAAGGAACACGGGTGGGTTTTAGTCAGTATAAGTCTGACACACCCTCTCGCTCTGCCCAGAGCGGGACAAGTCATTTCATGATTTACCATCCTGAAAAAAAAAGGGGTCTTGTCGCTATACGTAGTTTCCAACCTTTGATTTTTTTCGTGAATATTTGTAAACGTGAACGAAAAATTTAAATGCTTGGATTTTAAAACCAACGCATATACTAATAAATCTTGTTAAAATATACAGCAGATTTTATTTTCACAGTTTATAATGCTGTATTATCTAAGAAAAACCTACATTTAAAATGAGCCCTCCGCGAGGGCTCCCGGCGGTATGCCATATGCGACTAGGTGAACCCTCCAGGAGAGCGCTATTAACGATATTAACGCTGATATTAAAGAGAACCAAGTATAAACCTCTTGGGCATCGCCGAATAAAAGGTGCCACGCTTCGATCACTAATGAAGAACTCCTTCTTTATTAGTGATCAAAGGTGCCACGTTAAACTTTATTTTTATCAAACCTCCGCCAAATAGATTTCTGAAAAATTTAACCCGTCAGAGCAGTGGTGGCATAGCTGTGACTTAAAAGTTGTAAGTCTTAGGATCGAACCCTGACAGGCGCTATACGTTGTGTAAATTATTTAATTACCACTGCTCTCAAAACGGTGAAAGAAAACATCGTGAGGAAACTGGCATGCCTTTAGAACCAAAAATTCGAAGACAAGTGACATCTACCAACCTGCACTGGGTCCGCGTGGTGAATTACGGCCCACTCCCTAACCCGACAGCTTTACCCTTATCTCATCTCATCACAGCTTGGTATTAACACTAATCCATTTAGATTAGAACCTTTATCAATTGGGCATGCCTAAAAATAACAAATATAAACACCTCAACAAAGATTATACCGCATGATTTTCATACCGTCTCGAAAAAAATAGGGTATAATAGGTGAACGGAGTAGAAGCCTATAGCACAGTTTCTTTGTTTTTTAACTTAAAAGAATATTCGAAATTCAAATCTAATCATACGCGCCCTACTAAATGCGCGGAATTTATCAATGAATTCGTAGCTTTCCTTAGCGGCCGATAGGTAGTTGCCGCACTTGCCGTCGGCCTCTTTGATATCCTTTCGCAGGCGCACAAGCCGCTCGCGCATCCACGCCCGCCCGCGTGGTCAATGCTACTAAGCAAATATTCCCGGGTATGGCTTCTGTTCCACTTACACAACACACCATATTATTCTCGAGACGGTAAAAAATTAAGCAGGCCTGTCCGTACAATAAATTCCTCAAGAATATAAATTTTAGTAATGTCAAAACCCTTGGCCACTTTGTTCCTTTAGATCCTCCAAAATACGTCGCCACAGACAGTTTTATTCATCAAAGTCTAGTGGTCCCTGATGAACGTGTACATAATGTATGGAATACATTACCAGAATATGAGTCCTCAGCTACTGCGAAGTTCGAACATAGTTTTATAGCGACATCTATCATTCTAATATTCAGTTAGGCGCAGAAGTAACAAATGTACAATATTAGGGTCTTCAAAGGCATGTTGAAAATGGCGAAGGTATAGCAGCTAAAATTAATTTTAGATGAGCAGAGGTATCTAAGGAATACCAATTAACACTACCGTTTCGAAATAAATGGATAATATCATAACTTTACTTAATACAAAGCCTTTGTTCCAATTTACGAGATGCTGAAAGTAATATTGCCTAGGGATTATTTTCTATTGAAAACTAATCTTCATTCTGTTGGAATGTATCAAAAGAATCTTGTACATATATTGTTTGTTATGTACATTGTTGCCTGTTTATCTCTACACGATGCGAATCGTCTTCGCTGGCTTTATGCAAAGCACTGTGCTTACGTTTGATAGAATCGTCTTTTACATCGTTTACTTACTTTAACATTGTATTTTATATTATATTTGCTACAAATACTAACAGTCTCTGCTTCTCACGGGTGAAATGTACTGCGTACATGTCAACGAGTATTCCGAGCTGTCGTGTAATGTAATGACGACGTAGGTAGCTGAATATCTTTTTATATGACATATATCATGCATAAATTGATAGTTATCATCCATTTGTTTTAGTTAATAGATGATCTTTTTTCTCTCTTATTTTGAAAATTAAGAGGGTTTATCCTAAAAGTTGGCAACGTCGCAAATAACTGTCAAATATTTACCTGTTTTGATTCTTAAAGCAATATTACTGAATAGAAATAAGAAATGTGGCTAACTAGCGAACTAGAATATTAATAATGAATTTCAATTATAACATTGAATTTGATGTTGTACCCATTTTAGGTGTAAAAAACGCATTTGGAAAGTTTCCAAATAGTTTTTCTTACATCTAAAACTAAACATTCAGTGTTACGATATTAATTATTGTATTTCATAATCAATCTTCTAATTCGCTATGTAGCCACATTTTTTATTTCCACACAATAATATTGCAAAATTAATCAAAACAGTGAAATATTTGACATCTATTTGCGACGTTGTCCACCTTCAGAATAAACGCTCTTAAGGCGCGGGACATTCACACGGAATTAAGGAAAGAACACGTTGCGCCGCCCGTGTCATATTATTCATACAAAATGTATTGGAACGATCGACCTGGCGCGGTACATACACAAAAGGTGTGGCGCGGGCAAGGCGACGGCGACGGTGCAGCGCGGGCGGTGTGTGTATGTTCCGCGCCACGTCGTTCCTATACATTTTGTATGAAATATGAAACGGCCGGCGCAACGTTCGCGCCTCTTGCCACTTGTGTATGTCCCGCGCCTAAATCAAGCTTCCATATAATAGCAACCCCTAGACACTGGCTTTCATCGTGAATCACTACGCTTGCCAAAGGATTCGTGATTGCAATACCTATCTATATTTCTAATAACACACAGGGGAATGGTTTAATATCGATCTGTCCGTCTAATGCCCGTTTTCACAAACACTAAGATATGTGAATTTATGCGTTCATCTAGGTGTCTAGATGAACTCACATACGAGTACATACATACATAAACTCATGCGTTCTTCCCATGAGAGCTACGCAGAAGCGACAAAAAAAAAGGCATATATATTAATGCACTTTTAGATTTTCAACACTCAGCGCTGAGCCGAGCGTTTAAAATCCAACAGCGGACTTTTATTTAGTAACTAGCTTCTGCCCACGGTTTCGTCAGCGAGCCTAAACCTTCCTCAAGAATTGGGCTATCCAATGTACAAAGAATTTATCAAATCCGACTGGTAGATTCGGAGATTGGGTACCCACTACACACAAACTTACAAACAAATTTTAACTATTTATAATGTTAGTATATAATTAATTATAGAATTTTAGGCATACACCTATTCAAGTCAGAAGTGCTACACGTGTAACCAACAGGATTGGAAGGATTCTAAAACCACATAAACCAACACGTGTCTCATTTTCAAGTACAGGGAAATAATAAATACATTGTAATGTACAGGAGTTTACTAAATAAATAACATTTTATTTTCACAGTATTGTATATTTTCTTCAAATGCCAATTGTTACTTTAAAGTTAAACATTGGGTTATGATATAACAGGTAAATTATAGATACTTATTCAGAAATTTCAATGAGCATTGAAATTATCTGTTCACGCCAACTTACTGATTAGATTATAAAAAAATCATAACAGCTCCAATAATGTTGCCTTAATTCCAGAACATTGCCTATTATATACTTTTGCTGTTTGTTTCAATTCCACAAACTTTAGTCATATTTCGGAATTATTTTCTTCGTAAAAATAAACCTCTTACTTTGATAGTCCGTCTCAACTTTGTACGTCAGTAGACGCTTTACCCTTCCCTTTACGACGACCTCGAATAATGACTGGATTGTTAGTAGGAATTACTATGGGAAAAGGAATAGGTGTACTGGGACGACATTGGGAGCAGGAGCAGCCACCACCACCGTTGTTCCCACACCCACCATCAAAGAGGGTCAACATAAGAATTGGGAGGATACTCTTCAACTTAGATTTAGATTTCTCCATTACAATTATTGGAGCCGGAGGCATCGAAAATGAAGGATCAAAAGATGGAGAAGCACTGCATAACGAAGCATACGCAGGTTGCGATATAACAGCTCGTCCAGGCTCGGGGATACACGGGGAAGCTATATTAATTTGTAAAGTAACAGGCAACTGCTGACCACTACATCCTATGTCGCTAAATGGAATATTAAAAGTTGTGGTTTCGACTGGCACTGAAGTTACAGTTTCAATCGTTTGTGGATAGATTTCGGCCACAACGTTTGGAGTATAAATCTCTTGTATTATATTCTGTGATGGCAATATCTCGGGAAGGGGTGAGGCAACAGTAATTAACGGCGACAACTGAGGCATCGAAGGAATTTCTACAGTAATTGGTGTCTGATAGATTTCTTCTACGTTTGTGGTTGGGGCATAGCCTTCGACTTGAATAGTTTGCGTTACGGAGGGATAATTTTCTACTATGGTTAAAGATTCAACGTTTGATGGGTAAGACAGTGATTCTGTTATCGTTTCAACTATCGGCAATGAGTTAGAATTTTCAAATGGAGGATATGGAAATGTAGAATAGGTTGTAAAAGAATTAGGTTTAGGGACACCATAATCAGTTGTGGCAACAGTATTGATTGATAAACCTGAAGGATAGGACCCAAATGAAAATACTTCATTGAAACGTTGGGTAGGGAATGCCGTTTGTGGGACTCCTGGTAACACTGTATTACCCGGACCTGTTGTGACCGTTAATGAATTAATTAGCTGAGGAGGCGATCCTGGATATGGATAGTACTCCGTCAAAACTGGTCCCAATGGTACTCCGGCAACGACATCAAGGTCATTCTGTAAATAGACAAATAAATTATATGGAAAATCATGGAGACGTCATCTTGAAATTAAGACAGTTGAATAATCTCAATGAACTTACGTTGAGCGATAATAATATAAAGACGAAGCAGAGTGTCCGTCTGCGCGGAGACATTTCGAATAATTATATTTACAAGGAATAAGTTTACTTAATATATCGAGTTTGTATTGTGATATTACACACGATAACATAGCTTAGTTATCTGTTACACAAAATTATTGCAATCATTGTGTTTTTTTTGTACTAACTATTATTTTGTAACATAGGAATTGCTGCAGAACTATACGAGTATGTCCACTATTAATTAAACTTATTAAAAAAGTTCGTATCGCATAATGAAAAATTACAGTATTTTATTTTATCTACGAAAATATTGTGGTCGCGAATGTCGTTCATTTAATCACGTCAATTAATCTTTTAACTCCGGCTTGTAAAGTCCTTGCGGCCATTTTAAAATTGCTACAATTGCAATGTCTATTTTGCAATGTTTTCGTCAGATAACTATTGCAATTCTGTGTTGTGTTCTGCGACATTTAATATTTATCAAGATTTTCTTTCTTGTTACAGGTGAGCCGAGGGCACAGCGCGATTTGACACGTAGCTGGTATGTCCGCCATTCATAACTGTCTTGTTATCATAATGGATGAAACTATTTCAATCGTAGGTGTTCAAGCAATCATCTTGACAATATAACACACTAAATCTTTTAGAAATCGCTGATTTTTGTGCGTTTTAGGAAGACCGCGTGTATAATGGGAGATTTATTAGGTGGCTACACCCAATTTTTCCGAAAACAGCAACCTTCGGTAGACCTGACAATGAGGTTTTGCCAAAAACAGTTGTTTATTGCCAAAAAACATTCACCGTGGGTGGTTAACGAAATCTGTAAAGGGACATATCGCATAATCGTAAATATCGATTCAATTTCCCCTTAAAAAGTTGGTCATTTTGTCCAATTTACGTTCGTCCCAAGGAATCGTTCGCGAGACGTACCGAGTGACGAATGTTTAAATTTTACATACAATGAGTTTTTTTTTATATAAATAAATCTTTTGCGGTCGACCTACGTCATTGTTTATAGTAGAATTTATGCCGAAGAAATCGGAATGAAGAGAAGAGATTTATTCATCGTCTGGCTTGTGTTGCACATCAGACTAAGCGTTTCTTTGGCTTATGTAATACAATATTTTTCAATCTAGACTTTGTTATCAGTTGCGCGTGTTTTCTGGAAAAAATCTATATTCGATTATACACATCATGGATATCTAACATTATCAACATTTTTGTTTAGTTTGTGATTAATATTATCACTTTAAACTTCTTGGAACATTTAGGTAATCAATCCTTTCGAAAGAAATATCTAAAATAAAAACTGGGATCCCAAACAAATAACTCATTCAGTTTTTTTTGTAAATTTTCCTAAACTAGCAAGTTGTCTCTCCACATTTTCTTTGATCATCATCGGGGTGTATTTTGTACGTCATCGTCTATTTGTAACGGAAATGTATATCCGGCATTTGTAGTTTTTATAGTCCCCAGCGAGCCTCGTATGGTGAGGATACAGCTAGTTTGATATATGGACTTTGTCGCAGACACTCGTGTCAACTGCTTTTGATAGCTCTGTTACACGTTAGTAGGGCTAGCTAGGCAGTTAGGCACTTGACGTCTCTCTTTCTTATTCCTTTGTAGCACTTTGCCAGTTCGCCTTCATCCATTGTGTTTGTCTGGCGGCTATCGAATTTTGGCTTTGTAAACCGAAACGTATTCTACGGCCTCAAATTAAAAGTCTTGCTCGAAATCTCTTGTTTTTGGTTCTACTGTTAAATGGTCTTTGTTATCATTATCAACCTGTAGTGTCCTACTGCTGACTACAAACCGCCCTCTATATGGTCTTCCTTCTTTTATGTAGGTACAGCGATTTTTGGCCATAAATCCAATCTGTCTAGTCTTTTCTCAACTATATAGGGGTCCGCTTCAAGTCTAACCGGATGCAGCTGAATACCAGTATTTTACATGGAGCGACTGCCTATCTGATCTCCACAACCCAGTAACTGGGTAATAGGATACCCCTTGGTAAGACTTTTTGTCAGACTTTCGGGCTTCTGACGACCCGTAACGACTGTCAAAGATCCACGAATGACAGCCGCGACCAACGGCTTAACGCGAAATAACACTATATACAATGACAACAATACGACGATAAATTAAAATACTAGCACGTATTTGGAAACAATAAAATAATCTTAGGAGCGTTTATTCTGAAGGTGGGCAACGTCGCAAATAGATGTCAAATATTTCATTGTTTTGATTAATTTAGCAATATTACTTTGTGGAAATAAAAAATGTGGCTAACTAGCGAACTAGAATATTGATTATTAAATGCAATAATTAATATCGTAACACCGGATATTTCGTTTTAGATGTAAAAAAACTATTTGGAAACTTTCCAAATGCGTTTTTACACCTAAAATGGGTACAACATCAAATTTAATGTTATAATTACAATTCATTATTAATATTCTAGTTCGCTAGTTAGCCACATTTCTTATTTCTATTCAGTAATATTGCTATAAGAATCAAAACAGGTAAATATTTGACAGTTATTTGCGACGTTGCCAAATTTTTGGATAAACCCCCTTAATTTAAAAAAATTGGCAGTCATGCTCATTCGTCATTGCTGCCTAGATGCGCTTCTTAGGCGATATAGAGCACGACGACGACGCGTCGGTGACGCGAATCCAAAAGTCTATCCTCTACCAAAAATCGCTCAACGCACCTAAAGAAAATGTCACTTAGAGAAAAAAAATTGTGATGGGCTATGGGTTTTGCCGAACTTTGATTAGCTACAAGTACAAACTTAAAATTATTGTCGTTTTGACATCCTCACACTGTATATCTACCCAACGTAACGCAACTTTGAATGGTCCTTGATAATAATCTAAATTGACAACCCCTTTAAAACTCCATGATTGTAAAACGTCACCATTTTGCCAAGTCATCATCAGCGATACCGCTCAAACTCGACAACAATCCGTAAATAACGAATTGTTGGAAAGGAAGTCGATGTAAGGAAGTTTGTTATTCGTAGAGATACGAGACTTTAACGATCGACGTCCGTCGGTTATCGGTCGCGGCGTGATTGATGTCAGTTTTTGTTCTTTAAGTGGGTAGTAGTTAGCGTAGAAATTATGCCTTCATTCTAGTAATGAGGTGTGCTGGTCGTGTTATGTTTGGTAAGGAAATCGGAAATCAGCCAGTAACAAAAATAAATCTACAGGATGGCAGGGACATCGACGCGAAAATTGTTACCATGGATTCAGTACATGAATCTGAACCCAATGCGTTGAAATTTTTCAACGCATTGGGATTGGGTTCAGATCATGCTACCCTGTACACACACATTACACAGACATTATTGACATTAGGGTCTATTTCTTAACTGGTCAATTTGGTAAACCATTTGAATATGGCGTCCTGAGAACGAGATTTTGAGAAAATCAATCTGTATCTGATTGTGGGTACGAAATTCGAATCCATGCAGGCGCTTTACTTTGAGTAAATAATTTCATCACCACTGCTCTCAAAACCGTGAAGAAAAACATTTTGAGGAAACCGGCATGTCCTAGAACCAAAAATTCGAAGATATGTTACATCTATAGTCTATACCAACCCGCACTGGGCCCGTGTGATAGATTACAGTCCACTCCCTCTCGAAGAGAGGAGGCCTACTTATGTATGCAATTACAGGCTGATTATGGTCTAAGCTTATAAGCTAATCTGTGTATTATTTCGAATCTATTTTTGAATACACACTGCAGGTACCTTCGTAAGTATTTCTTATTAACATCAAGATGTTTACTTAATTTAAAGCGTGTACGCCTGTGGTTAATGCAAGAACTCGTTATTTTCTTACCGTGTTTGTTTACCAAATAGGGTATACAAGTAAAATACACTATACTTAGGTAATATTCTAGCGGCAAGTGGTTGTTCCTAGATAAATACTCCAAAGTCCTCGCGACAACGTTCGAAATTCAAGCTGAAAAGTGTTCCGAAATGTACCGGGAAACTTTTGGAACTACAGTATAAATGGGGTAGTTTTAAATAAACGCTATCGGGAACTTTATTTAACTTTTAGTTACTGATGTTTGAAATAACAATGGGTTCGTTAAAGTCGTTTCTTTTTCTTCTACCTGTATTCAGTCAATGTTAAATAGAATGTAGATCTCCTCCATTGCATTCTTTCCGGAACATCGTCTAGCAGTTAACAATTACTTTTATGAACTCAGCTTTTCGCTAACCACTGGTGTAAAGATGTACTTATCTCCCAAGTGTCACTATAACCTGATTCTCCGCCTCCCAAATCCAGTTTCGCTCAGCCACCTTTGAAGCTCGTCAGTCCATTTAGCATACAGCAGATACTTACAAAATAACTAAGAATTTCCACAGTACACTCAATATAATAAATAGAAAATTCAACATATCTGAAATACTCTAAAATACTAACAATTTCTTAACAAAGTTTAAATTCCCTAAAATTATTTCTAGACTCCCGAATTATTTCAACAAGGTACCTCTAAAGTGAAACATGGCGGAGTATCTTAAACAATAGAGAGGTTTGTTCGTACAGAATCTTGTAAAGCTTTTAATAAGAGAGGACTTCGGCGTCGGCGGCAGGATCAAACGGCATCCGAGGCAACTAATTGGTACCACCTCCACTGTCCACTGTATTGCAGCACTGTATTGCACAAGACCAAGTTTTATTTGCCCAAGTGTATACAAAAAGATTGTGGATAGATGGATAAAATTCTATATTTTACACCAAGTGTAACGATAGTGTTTCTGTTTTCTTTGACCATCGCTTTATATGTCATACAACTGAAAATTTGTATTCAGCTTTCTGGTCTCGTCTTTTGTCGTCATCGGTCATCTTTGTAAAGCGTATGTGAACGTCAAAGTTTTTATTTTGCCCAATTTTCGATACTAAAAAATACACTGACGAGCAATATAAAAAAGACACTAACTTATCATGAAATATTTCCGAAACCACGCAAGATAGCTTCTTGAAGTAAAACGTTGCACTTCGCAAGTGGCTTTTTGGCACTTTGCAAATGGCGTTTTGACATTTTGCAAGTGGATTTTTGGCACTTGGCAAATTGCTTTTTGGCACTTTGCCTTGTCTTTTTTTTCTGTTGACATTTATACATACTATTGATATTTAAACTCTTCTAGCCTAAAGCAGCAAGTTACAAAACTGATAAACGATCGTCGAAGTTTGTCAGATTTTGTATATTTACCTATAGTTAGAATTCAGTACACATAGGCGTGTGGCAACTTGCCAGTCTAGACTGGTCTATGGACTACGAGTTAGTAGCTGTCAATCGACACTATAATTACGATACTGCTCCGTTCTCGATATGTTCTCACTTGCTTAATAATTCATACGGGAGTTTCTGAGAATATTCATTAGTTATCCAGTTTATATTTTACAAATGTTGGTATTAAATGTAGGTGGTACTACTTACAGTATAAGTTACACTGTATAACTCGATTTTATAACTTTGCGCTTGGAGCTGTCAAAATCGTATGTTGTTAGTAATAAATTCATCCGCCCGGGTACCTCCTCAGTGCTCTGGCGCCTCTTAATACGGTCTACACAACTCGTGTTGTCTCCATAGTTATGTCTTATTATTTGTTAATATTGTTATTATTTAAACCACATACACTGCAATATTTTGTCGTTGACAGGTGCTCATTATAAAAATCGGGTTATATATCAGAGGGTTATATAGTTGATTGACACATTAGCATCTGCTGTCATGCTCTCTGCCATTTTACTAAAGACCGAGCGTTTGCAAACAGACGACGCCATTTTGTACAATAACGAACCAAACTATATGCCGACGATGGCTGTTTCTGCAGCCCGAATTTTTTTGTTAAAACCTCTAAGCGCAAAATTGAGCAGTTTATAATGTTGCAAACATTAAATACCCTTTACTACATTTTATTATACATGTACACAGTTACCCATAATTTCAACTTTATAGATCAGTTCAGTAATCACTTTCGTGATGTAATGCAATCATTACCAAATCAGCCAGTCGACTGCAGAAATAAAAAGTAACATATAACCTAAACTTCTGTCGCATTCCGCTGGCATTTGCACTTTGCGCATACGCAGGCCTTGATTATTATTTAATCAGAAAACACTGTGAAACTGTGAAAAGCTGTGCCGCAAAAAAGTCAAGTGTCGCAATTTGGTGTGAACGCATAAAATGACGTCACGTAAATGGGAGGCCTTTTGTAAACGCCGCCTTTCATGCAGATTTGTCTTTTTTCGCAACACGAGTGTAATTAGTGCGTGCTGATTGATGATTTTGTATGAAAGGGCTGTGTCCCTATATAGCCGTTTTTGAGGTTACAGTGAGAGGTAATTGACATGAAATTCGGGTGCCATTCATTTAGCAAGAGCATAGCCAGCCAGTGCAGCGTATGTTTTGAAGCGTGATTTTCCAAAGGAGACTTAGCTTACGCTTACCGCTTTACTAGAAAAGTATGAGATTAAAGAAAATTCTAGCGTGGTATTCTGAAAATGATCGCTGCCAGAACGGACTGTCCCTTTCAGGGTCACTGGGTGGGGACAGTCATAGGTCTGAATAAATAAATAATTTGCGAAAACTAACAATACTTACCTATTTACCGTAGCACTATTTTTACTAACACCAAAATATTAACAGAATTATAGATCTTAGTCTGAAATAAAGTTATATTTAATTCAATTTTAAAGGTAGAAAAGCCGCCAAGATAAATTAGTAGATTTGTGTCGACCTGTCAACCGTTATTACATTTAAACATGACATAAATTAATACTAAGTTAATGTTCTATTCAAAAATAAAACATTCTAACTATTACGCTGATCAGAGGTTATTTGATGCGACTGAACGGCGTAGTATTTCAAATAGAATTTTCTTTTCAAAGTTAATCGAATTTCTAATTTAATTTCGGTCTTATTTAAATTACCAAAGCCGTAATTGTTTATTGCCATGTAATTTAAACAATTTCTATTAAAAAGTAATTTTGTGTGTAAAAGCGACTTCGATTTTCACATGAAAGTATAGAGTAATCTATACCTGCATTGTTATATTATTATCATTATTAAAATCGAAGTCGCTTTTCGTGTTTGTCTGTTGTGTGACTGCGTTGTTCGTCTAAACTGTGCAACGGATTTCGATGTGGTTTTCACCATCATTTAGAGAATTCATTTCGGAAGGTTTATGTGTATAATCCATAACTATTGAAATCTCGATGTTTTGTCAAATCGTACAAACCCTGCGAAGCAGAAAAAAGTCACTAGTGGAATAATAAAATGTTGCAAGCTAGTACTATACTTTAAATTATTTTACTTTCATTGCAATCACAAGCTTTCGAATAACGCAGTGTACAAATTTATTTTCTAAGCAACTTTTCTGAGTTGAATAGTGACTGATTATTGTTGTATAGAAACTACAAGTGTGTACTGCTGTCACATAGTGATGGCAACTAGTGGATGGATAAGTTGAATTGGATTGAAAGCAGGCTTGAGCTAAATCCTCTTTGCTCAAGTATATTTGAACGTCGAAAGTGAACTTGAGAAATAGCAACGAGATGTTATTGAAGAAAGAGAAGAGGGGCTTGTGGGTAAATAATAAAAACCGCACGTGACGATCGACCAGGTTAAGCTACGCTTGCCGCGGTTGGTCTGTGGATGGGTGATTATCATTACATACCAAGACCTTCCTGCCTCGGAAAGCACGTTAAGCCGTTGTTCCCGGCTGTCTTTCGTGGATCTTTGACAGTCGTTACGAGTTGTCAGAAGCCCGAAAGTCTGACAACCAGTCTTACCAAGGGGTATCGTATTACCCAGAAACTGGATTGTACAGGTCAGATAGGCAGTCGCCCCATATAAAATAGTGGTATTCAGCTGCATCCGGTTAGACTGGAAGCCGACCTCAACATAGTTGAGAAAAGGCAGATGATGATGATGATATTGGCTAAAGGTTTTCACAATTTAATATCTTGGTTGTGAAGGCGACATTACCTAGCATATGCAACACCCAAATGAAAATAAAATAGGGATGTCCGATTTTCAACTATCAGCGCTCAGCCTAGCGTTGAAAATCCAAAAGCCCGCTTTTATGTAGGCATTCATTTAAGTGTCGCCTAGTGTTAATAAAAACGGGCATAAAAGCCAGGATAGAAATATTCTTAGCCGTAAATATTATTCCAAGAACTTTACCAAGCTAGTCTGGTTACTTGATAAATAATTATTGTTCAACTAGTACACGCGGGGCTTATTAAATAAAAATACCTTTATCTACTTTCATATCGTAATATTCGAATTATAAACTTCAAAACGAGTTTATGTTGGTATACTTTATAAACATAATACCGAAATTTAAAAATAGAATCGTATTATAACACTTTTTACAATGCATTTGCTCGAAAAGAGCGTTTTCCAAGCAGTCAATTTGTGCGGAAAGCGTCACTATTTTTCACTAGTGCTTTTTACTTTTCTGTTTTTTTTTTAAATTTTTGTGGCCGTCGTCAGCCCGTCTCAGAGATTCTATTATTTGCGAAAAGTTTTACAAATCAGATGATGATGATAACGATGACGATGGGATGGCGATGGAGATGGAGATGGCGATGGCGATGGCAATGATGATTATGACGATATGGTCAAAATCAAAACTTGAAGTCGAAGTGAAAGTTATGAATGTTGTTTTTATCATTTATATACGTTGTCATATGTTAGATGTTACACATCATAGGCTACTACCGTAAAGCTCGCTCGTTATTTTTTTATTTCCTCGCACAATGCATACTAAAACGTTGTATGATACACGTGTGTAAGATGATTTCCGACTCGTGTCGACTTATACACTCGCTCGCTTCGCTCGCTCGTGAATTCAAATGCCACTCGTCGGAAATCACCTACCTTCCGCACTTGTAGCATCAATAACTATTCTCTCACAAAATATTGAGGATTTGCCTGCAATCGTAATAAAAAAAATAAAAAAATCTATTACGATACAAGGCAAATCCAAGAAGTTAATGTCACCAAGGAGTTTCCATCAACTTTTGTACTGGAACGTTAGCGGGGGACAGCAGCACCGCTCTAGCGCATGCGCGGTGATGTGCTGGGTCCAGGTGCTATTCATACATGAAGTTGTACTGAATTTCGTGGGATTATTAGGTTCAATCCCAATGTATGAGAGTAGATAAAGATAAGTAGTGTATGAAACTGCACATAACTAGGTATTAAAACACTCGTGTGATACTATTAAACACGCACTCGTAATTTAATACCTCTCTTTATAAACAGTTTCATAAACTACTATTTTGCGTTTATATATTATCTTGTAAAACCTTCTTCTGCTTTAAAATGTCGTCTTACTTACAAGATAGCCGCTGACCCTTAGATTTAAACATTTATTTTCCAGTTTGGCAATGTAAGTGCTTATTGCTTGGACAGATTGAGATTTACAACCTAATGTGTGGATTTCGATATTAATTGATTTATGACTAACTATTCTATTGGTCGTATTGTACAGGAATGCAGCAATGGATGGCTCACTGTAGTTGACGTAGGTCATTAGATGCAAGATGCCGTTATGACGATAAAGTTTACAGTCATTGCAATGTTTCGAAATCTATTTATATCAGCAAGTTCTCTTTGCGTAACAGTCGAAGTTTCTAAATTGAAGAAATCAACTCTCTAATTGTTTTACTTTTTTATGTTTGATTGTATTGTTTTCACGGTTTTAAATGTGATAATTGGCTTGACAATTTTATTGTCAATTGAAATTATCATCCGTGAAAAGTCGGAAAACTCATTAAACACGATCGAAAAATTTGAAAAATCTCTTGCCATATCTAAAGCCGTGTCTCCTGCGCTTGTTTTTTCGAAACATTACACAAAAACATCGAAACAAATAGGCGTGGCCATGCACATTTATGTATGCAAACACGATGTTTTTGTTTTCCGAGCTGCATGGAAAACATACCCGCGCGGGTGAAGAGGGGAAGGGTTTGTTTCATTTTCAATTGCCGCGCGCAACGCGCACATCTGTCACTGTCAGTCAACACAGGTTTTGAGGTTATATTGTCTTGTAACAAGTTGTAATAAATTGACGATGGATTGTAATAGAGATACTGTTCGTCACTTTTTAAGCACGTCTTCCTCGTCTGAACTCATTACTACATCTACACAAAATGTGTTATAAATCTAAAAAAAAAAATATACTTGCGCGGGAGACAGCTTGTGTATGAAAACAAATGTTTATGTGTTAGGTTTTTTGTGTAATGTTTCGAAAAAACACGCGCAGGAGACATGGCTTAATACATACATATCTATAGATACATATTACAAAACAAAGTCGCTTTTTGCGCTTGTCTGTATGTCCGCGTTGTTCTTGTAAACCACGCAACAGATTTTGATGAGGTTTTCACCATCGTTTACATAATTTATTCCGGAAGGTTTGTGTATAATACGTTAATATTGAAGTTACGTTTACCTAACAAATCCCGATGTTTTGTCAAGTCGTAAAACACTAGTATTAGAATATACATAATATGTATTAGGTATGGAAAAGAGTTTATATACATGTACGTTCCTGTACTCGTATATATGAATAACGTAGGGAGTTTTCATATTATAAAAGAAAGTCCCCAACCCGCGTCTCTCTGTCTGTCTGAACGCGATAAAATAAAAACTACCGAACGGATTTTCATACGGTTTTGACCAGTGGATGGAGTGATTCATGAGGAAGGTTTAGGTGTATAATTCATTAAAGTTTTGAATAAATTGGCTGAAATATGACGATGATTGTTGAAGATGTCGGAAAAAATCAAGCCGTTTTGGGAGCTGTACTGGCGTGTGCCGCATAATAATAACAGTTATATGAAAATAATTTAAAAAAGAATAAAATTTATGTCCCCGTGGGATATTTTCTGACACCTACGCGGGTGAAGCCGCGGGCAAAAGCTAGTGTAACAAAAATAAAATAACACCTCTAATTACCTTTCTAACAATGCATCACCACCAAGATAAACTCATACATACAGCCTCATTTAATTAATTAAAAAGACAACAAGGAAGTATGATTACCGCGAAGCGCATAATCTCGTCTAGTTGCCCAACCACTGATAAGCAACGCGATAGGACGTTGGCCTGCGCGCGAGTGGCGACGCCGCGTACCTGCGCGTGCGACGCTATCGGTGTACGCGCCTTATCTCTCGTTGGGAAACGTTCATGAACAAGGACGTTTATTGTGTTATGTAGAATTAAAACACGTGATTTCGGTGTTGTGTTGAAATTATGGTTTGTATTGCATTTATTGTTAAACATTCGTAAACTCTTCCCATAAAGCTAGGCTGAACCAACACAGGAATCCGCGAACAAAAATTATTATCTATATTAATTACCTTCTTATTTATCTTTTATCGGCTAGATAGAGTCCTAGACCTACCAAATTAATTTGTATTCAAAATGTGTTCATGAAACCATTTCAACAACTTGACAGACTTTAGATCAATCAATCAATCTGCCTAGCCTTTTACCAACTATGTTGGGGTCGGCTTCCAGTGTAACCGGATGCAGCTGAATACCAGTATTTTACATGGAGCAACTGCTTATCTGACCCAACCCAGTAACTGGGTAATACGATACCCCTTGGTAAGACAGGTTGTCAGACTTTCGGGCTTCTGACGACCCGTAACGACTGTCAAAGATCCACGAATGATAGCCGAGACGCCAACGGCTTAACGTGCTTTCCGAGACACCGAGGAGTCTCGGTATGTAAAGATGGTCATCCATCCGCGGACCAAACCCGGCAAGCGTAGCTTAACTTGATGGATCAACCCGTGTGGCTGTTATAACTTAGCCACGAGCTCCTACAACAATTTGACAGACTTTAGGAAGGTACCTATTTAGTACACTAGCAATTCTACTAATGGCGTCCTAACTCGATCTAACTCCTCAATTTTATGCCACCCCTGATAACGCCCTCGTTCAATTTGCTATCGACCTGACGTTGCTGCCGTAAAAACATTGGGTGTGAAATTTCATCAAAACCGGTCGCAGTTTGATGATATTTCGACCTGGTAATCAGATGAGCGTATCAGTATACCGAAATAACAATATTATAGAGGCAAAAATCGTTTCCAAATACATCACTACTTAATAGAGAATAAATAGAGTTCCTTATGTTCTGAGCTGAGCCGCACGGTTACTAACGGTGTATTTATGTGTATTTATCTGTTCTTGTATTTATTTATATTGTATTATATATATAGGTTAATAGGTATATGTATATTAAAATAAATATTTATTCCACAATTTTCGTTATTGCACCTACCACTGTTTATCTCTGCATCACCCAAAGGTTGACTGGTAGAAAATGCCTATGGCATTAAGTCCGCCTATGTACATTTGTGTGTAAAGTGTTAAATAAATAAATAAATAATAATACTAACAAATGCTTGCACTGACTGAACAGGTCCACTCAATCTGTGTGGTTCTTTAGACCAATCTACCTGGTCTTCACATGTTCTAACCAAGATTATGTCTGGACTTTAAAAGAGACTGTGACCTCTGAGTTTGTTTCGGCCTTTCTTCTCAGAGTAGTCAGATAGGAAACGCCGTCCGAGTTTATAATAAAATATTATTTGTAAAAGTGTTTGTACAAACCTATTTACAGAAAAATTCGAACATTTCATTATTATACATCTGACGATACAGCCAAATATCAATACTATTACGACTAAGATTTATTATGAGAGCCAAACCTTTCTGTGTGTCCAAACTGTTCTCAATACACTTTTCAAGAAAAGTCTTAAAACTTAAATCCTGTTTCACTCCACAACGCTTCCTAAAACTAACTTGGTAAGAAGCAGGATGCCTTCATCATCGTCATCATGTCGACTGATAATAATATGATGAAGCCATCTTACTTATTAACAAGTTAACCTTGGAAAACTTTCAAAGGCAAATGATTCATTTTCGATGTCCTGTTAATATATGGTGAAAATACTTCAGAAATAAATCTTTGATCTGATCGTCATTAACATTATAATAATTTCCATATTTGTATACAACAGCCATCGTGATAACATTTAAATGCCTTACTTCGGCAAATTAAGTTTACATTGACATTGGATCTGGATCCTAACTAAGTTACTTAGTTAATCAATTGCAAATTCGTCAGGTAGACAGACTCAACTAATTGATGAAGTCTACTTTATCTGCTATTTAAAACAAAAGCTAGCTCGCACTGTGTTTCAATATCGATTTGGTCTAAATGTACATCAACTTGAGGACTTCAGTAATGTTGAAAAGGGCTTTTCTTTTGCTCTTCACACACCAACCGATCTATCCTGTAAAAATCTTAGGTGAAAACTTAGGTGAAGTGAGCTGTTAATGACAGCTCACTTCAAGCTCACTCCTCCTAAGTTTTCACGGTTATTCAAGAACTAAAATACGTGATACCCAACCCCCACGTACCGTCCCAATGGGCCCCAAATAAACGGGGGTGGAAATATGGGGGGAGGCAAAAAAATGTTTATGATCCTGCTGGTCAGTTTCTGAGAAACAACCCTTCAAAGTCGCCAATTTTTTTTTTCAAAATTTGCGAATGCGAAAACGGGCTGCGTGCTTATGGTGACAAACATTTTTATTATAGGGTATAAACTTGAAAGCAACCGCCATTACCATCCGGTCGCAAAAAAATATATATATTTTGCCCCCCATCCATTTGCGGTCCATTCGGACGGCACGGGGGGGTTCGGTATCATTCCAAGACCCAGATTACCACTCGCCATCCGGTTGCATCCCCGATCCAAATTTTACATGCTAGGTGACATTTTTACAGAATAGATAAGCTCTTATATCTTGTGTATTTTAGTTGCGATGGTAACCAATGAAAGTCCAGAATATTTGATACTCGACGACGCAAATTAAGCCGTCTAGTATTCCCGCCTCGGGAGTATTGGAGTTGCGAACTGGTGTAAGGTCAACAGGTTTCAGACTAGATATTTGTTTGTTATTGGTATCTAATCTCGTTGGCAATAACATCCAAGTCTCGAAGTTTGTAATAATAACATCCCCTTTGTATTTGTTTGACCTTTTATTGCGTTGACGAACTACAATGGAGGACGGTCACGCGAGTGTCAAATTGATACTATTACCTAGGAACCTTACCACACAGTTTTGGTATGTTGTTTTAATTATTAAGATAGAGGGCCAGCGGTCGAAGTTATTAGGACAGAGGGTATTGATGATCTCAGAACGAGATCTATTTATTTATTTGGAATCGAAAGCAGAGCCACCGAACTATCTAGGATAGGGTCTTCTCGAAATGTTTCGCCTTAAACAGTAGCTATCAAAACCAATCGTAATAACCAAATCACCATTATAAAATAATCACAGTAACAGTATTTACCAACAATGGTGAAACCTGTAGATTCCATTGAACTAAGCCGTACGTGGGTGAGAGAGGGGTCACGTGACCGCGGTGCGTAATGTCTTGAACAAAGCGCTGCCATTTGTATGCATCGGCTAACTGTGCCTGGCTCAGGTGTGTGGTCGACAGGTCGGCCTCTGGTCCGTTCCTGGGAAGTTTTAAATGGGCTTTATAGACACTTTGGTGACGAAGAAATGGGCGCATTGTAGCTTTTCCGTGGCCCAAATAAGGCAAGGTTCTAAAAATGCCGTGAATGCTAAGAAGGCAATTTTAGAGAAATGCTATTTTAATCCCAGTTATCGCATGGTACTTTCTACTGATTTGATAAAGATACAACAGACGGAGCTGTTTTTCTTTCGAAAGACAGAAGAATTATTGAAGGAACCGACAGAAAGAAAGAGATCGTTGCCACAAACGAAAAAACATAGACTTAAGTCTTCCAGAGTTATATGTAAAGCAAACAGTCATTTGCATAAGCTGTAAGATAAATTATCAAATTGGGATTCTGAACTTCGTAAGAATACCTACCTTTATTATTTTAACTAACGAATTCCATTATCTCGATTAGGTTTTCAACAAAAAGGGCTAGATTCCTAAAATGGCAACTTTATTTTCTTTTTTGTGCGCACTGTAATTTTACAAATAAAGGTTCTAATTTCAAATTATTTTTATACCTATGTGAATATACTTTTGTGTGGGCGTTGACCCCACAAAAATAAATATCAATTCAGTCTGCGTGGTTTTAATTTTATTTTATTACCAAAGTAATATTATTTTGGTAACAAAATAAAATTAAACCTTCCTCTAAAAAAAATTATGAGCATATTTTTAACAATATTTTTATTTATGTCTCTAACGTTTTAATTTATGCTATTTTAACTTGGCAATTATGTATCCTATATAGTTAAATTAAATTACTTTGATTGTTGTTTGGAACTCATATTATGAGGAATCTAATCCACAAATAGTATTAGAACCGTCTAGGTTGAACATAGACGGTTGACGGTAGAAATACATCGAGAACGTCACTGAATTCCGAGTATATCGAAGTTCGTCAAAGTTACATTTATGCCGTAGAAAACAAAGTTTTACCAGAACATTAATTAGAACTGTAAACCTAGTAATATTTTTCTTTCTAGTCGTGAGTTACGAAGGCAACTTAGGTACTAAGGTTCATCCCATATGAACTAAGTATATAACCACCACCGCTGGTATGAACATAGCCGAACTTTGTAGGTATAGAGTTGGTAAAATTTTGATTAACATTGTTGCATGGAATTGCTAGTGAAAAAAAAAAACAAAAATAACGAAGTTTGCTTTCGGCCTCGTCAAGGTAAACTCTCCGGAGTTTCAGAACATTTGACTGTTTGTTTTCATTGAAATTTTTCGAAACAAAAATCGTATCGTAATTTGAACGTTGTTATACAAAATGTATGTAATTAATTGCGAGAAAATGTCGACACATTTTCTCGCAATTAATTACATACATTTTGTATAGATATAACTTATTGGCTACTAGATGCGCCATGTGGGTTCACCCGCGTAAGTCTCCATTCCGTGGGAATCTCGGGATAAAAAGTATCCTATGTCCTAATCCAGGTCATGGTCTACTCATGTGCCAAATTTCATCCAAATCCGTTTAGCCGTTTTAGCGTGAAATCGTAAACAAACTTACTTTCGCATTTATATTTAGTTACGATGGCTACGTGACAATAAATACGGATATACTTAATAATATGTTCTTAAAAGTAAGTAAGTATAGTAAATACTTAACTAGTTTTGTTAGTATTGCATGTAAGAAATACTACATCGTTTTTCAGTGGCATGAGATAGAATAATGTAACATGAAAGGGAAAACTACAAATATAAAAATAAAAAATAAAATTAAGCACCAAGAACATTAAATGTGTGATCATTAATGGATGGCCTACCTTAAAGCTAGTTATATCCGTAAAAGTTTTCATTCGCAATTTTAACTCCTAAAGTTTCATTCAAAAGTTTCCCGAGTGGCTTTTCCAGGGAAATGCAAAGCAATTTTCCTAGGGATTCGCTCGCCATTGGAAAAGTAACTTTTTATAGTGGGATTAAGGTTGAATTTTGTGTGGGATGGTATAATACTGCACTGGTGCAACGCCCTTGACCGGTGTGGAGAGCCCGGGGCGCGTTTACTAAAGCCTTCAAATTAAATATTAAACTTTATTACGCGACACCACTAGAATGTGAATGTGCTGAATTACTGTGTAATGAGAAAGGTGAAACTTACGTTTACTTTTATTAAATTACGTATAAAGTGACAGGTATTTAGCGTTCATCTTCAATGTTGCCATCTTACAAAAGGTTATTCAACCATAAATATGACAAATTGAAAAACATTTTTCACAATTGTTATTTAAACAGCCAATCCATTGTATTCAAATGCGTTCCAAAGGTGTTTATGATAGTTTATGCTAAACTTGTTTCCGTCCAGAGAGTAGGTACACTCGGAACGTTTTACGAGACTAGCTTTAATTAAACCGTTCAAGCTCGAATCTGGCCACTTTCGGTGACAAATTGGGTTATAAACCCTGTACGTGAACGTGCGGCTTTCACAGGTAATTTTTCCCCGAAAAACGCTTCGTTATAAAGCCGAAGTGTGTATCGGAACGGCAGGTATTTCAGAGGTGTTGCCTGAATAAAAAATATTTGCACTTTTATAGAAAGTTGATAAAAACATGGATCATTAACTCGCTCAATGGGTCGCAGTTTTACGAGGAGTCATTCTGCAATTATTTGACGTTACGATTGCCATTGTGCAATAAAAAATACTGGTCTGTGTAGTGGATTTTATGCTGTCTTGTATTTTCTACGAAGTAAACAGTCTAGCCGGTATCTTAGTGACTAATTACAGTTAATGAAATGTCTGTCCAGAGTGAAGTCCGAGGAGAAATTTCTTGTTATATTGTAAACAAAAACAAAATTAAACATCCAAGCTGACAGAAATGAAAGCGCTAAGTTTATCTCTTTTATGGTGTTGTTGGATAAGTTCTTGTAGCTGTTTGATAAGGACTTAAATGAGAGAACAAAATGAAGTTTAATAAAATGAAGTGAGCTTTCATATTGGGGTTTATTTATTTAATACTTTAAGCACACAAATATACAGAGGTGGACTTAATGCCATAGGCATTTTCTACCAGTCAACCTTTGGGTGATGCAGAGACAAACAGTACATATTAATTTATTTATACGTTATTATTTTACTTTTACGTACTTTAGAAACCATTTTTTCTTAATTTATAACACTTTGACAATACCTTACCCTACCTATTGGGATAGTTTAAAGAACGGAGGAAAGGACATTTAAATAAATAAATATTTGACAACAGTTCATGATACACGAAATAAAAAGTATCCATTAAATCCTTGTTTATGCAAAACTTAACATTCATTGCTCCATACTAATATACTAATAGTCTTTCATTTAGGTACTTAACTCAGTAATCCTTTAAAGGACTGTCTTATATTATAATACATATCTATGCTACTGTACTACATACTACTAATAAATAAAACGGAATTGTGTGTTTGTAATGGCAAATTAACGCCTACTTACTAAATGCATATATGTATGAAAGTATATTCGGTACGTATAAGAAAATAAACAATTTCAAAAATTCCAGTCTG
This sequence comes from Agrochola lota, assembly GCA_947364205.1. NCBI lineage: Eukaryota > Metazoa > Arthropoda > Insecta > Lepidoptera > Noctuidae > Agrochola > Agrochola lota. The sequence goes on along the minus strand of OX376221.1, from coordinate 15,100,856 downwards.
TCTGTCTCTTTATTCCGGCTAATCTCCGAAACAGCTGGACTGATTTTGACGGGACTTTCAATGGCGGATAGCTGATGTTATATAGGATTATAAGCTACTTTTATTTTGGAATTAATAGGGTCCACGTGGGTGAAGCCGCGTGGTTAAGTAATAACAGCCGCACGGGTCGATCCTAGGTTAAGCTACGCTTGCCGGGGTTGGTCCGTGGATGGGTGACCATCTTTAAATACCTAGACTCTTCCGTGCCTCGGAAAGTACGTTAAGCCGTTGGTCTCGGCTGTCATTCGTGGATCTTTGACAGTCGTTACGGGTCGTCAGAAGCCCGAAAGTCTGACAACCAGTCTTACCAAGGGACATCGTGTTACCCAGTTACTGGGTTGTGGAGATCAGATAGGCAGTCGCTCCATGTAAAATACTGGTATTCAGCTGCATCCGGTTAGACTGGAAGCCGACCCCAACACAGTTGAGGAAAGGCTAGGCAGATTGACTGTGGGTGAAGCCGCGGGCACCAGTTAGTTTTCAATAATATTACAACATCCAACTTCACCACGTTTTCCCCAACAGCTGTTTCCAATCACGGCCGTTTTCTTCCCGATCCTATAAAAAATGTCGAGCGAGACAAAATCCAGTCGAGCGTAGTGTTGCAATAAAACTTAGATCGGCCGCCGTCCGGGTGCCGTCCGGTCACCGGCTCCCGGTTACGGCCCGTATTGATTGACTCCGGATCGATCGGTAGATAGGTACCCCACATTGTTAAGGAGTTCTCATGGGAGTGAGTCGCTAATGGGATAGTTATAAAATAGTTTTTAAATTACTTAAATGGTCCGAAATGGTTGGAGATGAGTGTGGGATAAATATCTGAAGGTTGTTTAGGCGTTTAGTTTTTTGTGTCATTTATTATATAACATTTTAACTATGTAGACCACACAAAACCGAATGGTTCAAATATTTTCGGCTAAAAATGTTGCTAGTTTTAATACAACAACGAATAATCCACAAAACATGGATATTCAACATGCATTCGCATTCTAGCGAATAGGTACATCCAGCACAGACTTATGTCGACAAAAGAAAAGGACAGTGGTTTGGCCACTAGAGTACCCACCGTAGTCAAGAGAGTACGTTGTCACTAATTCAGGAACAGCTGCAAGCTAGACTAGTATCTCTTTTACTCTACAAATTGTTTACTGTCTGACCTCGTAACTTCAGTCGCTTGTAAACTATTCAGTCTTCCTGAACTGAAGGAAGCTATCCTTCCTTTCCTCCGAGATACCAATTACTTACCTTTTTAACAAAATAAATCACATAATTTGCCGCAAATTATGTAGTCGCTTTTGAATTAAGAGCGTTTATCCTAAAAGTTGGCAACGTCGCAAATAGCTGTCAAATATTTACTTATATTGATTAATTTGGCATTATTCGTATTTTAGTTCGCTAGTTAGCTACATTTCTTATTTCCATACAGTAATATTGCAAAATTAATCAAAACAGGTAAATATTTGACAGCAATTTGCGACGTTGGCCTACTTTTAGAATAAACGCTTTTAAGTTAGAAATACGCAGCAAACAGTAGACAGAACAGACACTTACCCAATACAAGACCCATTGACACGAGCCTTTTAAATATTAAAAAAAAACAGTTCCACGCTTCCGACCGCTTCCGATTGGGTCACGTATTATTGATAGCGGCCGGGATCGGTCGATAAGGAGGATGCGACATCTCTCCAGTCAGCCGGGTGGCCCGCAGAATGGGCATGAAAAGCGACCCGCAAACTATCCTACACTATTGTCTGGGAACCGTTTACATCGACTGCTTCACATCGAAGCTTTATCTAGTTTAATAAGAATAAAACTATTTATTGTATAGCTGGCTGTATTGATCAAACATTAACAACTATTGGTTACTTACTTTCATTTACATTAATTTCATTAAAACCCTTAAAAAACGTAAAATTATTAGAACTACAGCACCTACTTTCAGGACGTAAATAAATATGAAAATATTATGCTTCTATTTATTTTCAAACCTTATTCTCAAAACACTTTTATTTACTTACAATCAAGCATATATAAATTCCCCAATTTCAATAAATAAATCGCATTGGCGCACAAATAATTTCCTAACACATAGGACACCATAACCGTATCCCTCCATATTTCCATACTTCCCATACCACACCTATTTTTAACTCGAGCGCCAAATCCCATTATTGTCTAGAGTACGGGTTTGCAGACGGCTGCATTCAAGATGGCCGCCGATCAATGGTTACCATGGTAACGCGTCGCGCCCGCTCAGCTGGCTGCTGAAACACGCTGAACAAAACCAAAATACGACAGAGATACACTTATACTACGCGTTATGTATGAAAGAGAGGGGGCATCGAAGGTAAAATTATGGGGAACTGAGAGAAAGGATACCGTAAGGATAATTAAGTTTGTGATTTTTTTTATAACGGCGTGGTTTGGAGGTGTGAAAATTCGTTGTAAAGAAAAATATTACGTCGGTAAAAACCACTCTAATAACATGACAGGAAAATGAGGTCGACAGTAAAAACAACTTTTTGAAAAATGATGACCAGCCTTATAGATGATAGCCAGCCTTTTTGCATAAAAACCTTTTTTATCAGCCTAATGACCAAACATTAGATAAATGAGAGAACAAGGCCGAGAAGACGCAAACCTTTAGAGTTAAATATACTTATCAACATTTTTATGCCTAAACGTAGCCGCGGTAATGAGAGCACCAGACGATATATTATAGGTAGTGGCACGCGTGCATCTATTTTGTATGTAAGTACTTGTTATATATTTGTTGCTATGTGTGTTTCTGAATATCGAAATATGAACACTTTGATCGAATATTTGCCGTACGTTTTGATAATTGTTTTTAGCACAAGTGAGCAATTAGCAATCGGTTTATTGAATTATGTTAAAAATTAATTATACAACTCGGTACGACCATAGTTTTATCTTTGCTTAGCTTGCAATTATCTTGACTAAATTTTTGTTAGATTGTCAAAAGAATCTAGAATTAAGTATATAAGAGAAAATACGAAAGTAACGAGCCACAAGTAATTGGCATTGGGCGTTAAAATGTTACTTTAAATCCCCAAGAGATTAATATACTCAACAAATAAAATATTTACATAATCCATTTAACATCAATAACTTTCTGAACTATCAGTAACTAGTATCTAATTACCTTTGGATATCCAACTTAATACAATTCGATGCTCATCTACACACGAAGCCAAATACCCTTAGGAGAGATCCAGCGATCCACGATATGGCATTAATTTGAAGAGGCCATAAATATCAAGATACACCTAACAAGTACTGTTAAAAGTTAGTTGGATGTGACTTAACTTCGCTTTAACTTAACTTTTAAAGGCTCATCCTGTCTTTCCACAAGGTTAGGTCATAATGTCCTACTGAATTACCCTAATACATTACCTACAGGTCATGGGCCCAGGGCATATCATTATTTACGTAGCTACTTAGACTTCTGTGGTATTGTAATTGTATATTAAGAAGTAAGCCCTGAAAGTAGGTCTAATTAACTGCCTTTTTAGACCAGAAATCTGACCCTGTGTCTTAATTAGGAAATAAATGAGATCAGTTATTTATTTGTTCGTCCAGTGTTCTAAGAGGAGTTATAAACGCAAGATACTTATTGCTAGGGTTTCAAAACATTTACCCCTTTAAAAATAAGTTTGCTTAAAATTATGTAATGATTAGCGACTGTTTAAAACCATTTTTAACGTTTAAATGTCTCTTAACTTTAATATCAAATCGTTTATGAATAAACCCCTTAATTTTGGCACAGATTTAAACTTTACATTTTTTACTTATACATCATCTCCTAGAGATCTAAGAAACAATATGACCGTATGCAGAGGCTTAAAAAACACTAATCAGCACATTTTTGACGTCAAAATTAAAGAAAACAGCCCCAAAACCATCATTCACCGCTTCCTAGTTTCGATCTGACGTGAGAAGAAGAATTGGCGCAACAAACTCCCCAGCATAAGGGTGCCTTTCCACCAGAGATGTGCTATACTTTGGAGCGGGAGGGCGTGTCAGACTCTTACTAACTAAAACCCACCCGTGTTCCTTCAGTGTTGCCTGTAAGTTGCCTGGGTCCACGGTATCCCTTTCGGACTTTCCCACGACCTCGGCAGGCATCGGTCCTTGATGCTGACCCCGGCGGTTGTTCTGACATCTTTTTGAGGCGCGTTTGGGACACAACGCGCCGTCGACCAGGGCCTGGTCCTTATCGGACGGCGAGCTACCCATTGCTCACCGTCCACGTTACTATGGCTGCGTTTGATATCCACCAATCATATTCATTTGTCCACATGGCATAGCACTGGTGGAAACGGGTTCAACTAAGCTATGTTTATTAAATGGAAGGATGCGTGCTATGGATGCGTGGTATGGATGCGTGCTATGGATGCATGCAATGGAAGGGAGCTACATGGACGCACGAGTGGTGTAGCTACGTGCAGAGCAGCTGCAGCCGCTCCCCGTGGCTTCCCTACTGTCTATGCATCGCATGGCTCGAGCTGCACATTCATAGCACTTACGCGCTCCGCTACACAGCTTAGCATTAGTGAAAACGGTCACATAGTTTCCTAATTACGTAATACACGATCAATCAGAATCTGAATCGTTTTGGAACAGATTGCTAATCTATTGCTTCAAAAGTTCGAAAACAAAATCTGCTCAACAACGTAAAAAGCGCAATGAATGTTGTTGAACTGTCAAAATTAAACCGATTAGTCGTAATCTTTTACGAAAATGAGTTGCGCATTTAGATAGCAAACTACTATTACAATTGTGAACATTAGTCTTCTTTACTCATAAGTACTCACAACCCTATCCAGCTGCGATTGTCGTGCAAACTTGCGAAGCGTGCCGATGCCGACTATTATTGTCGACAGTGCCTAGATACCTACTCATGACCTATTCCCACGCCAGCTCTCGTTCGACTGTCGGCTCAATTAAGTCGTGCCCTGTCTTGTTATTTGTTGGAAATTGCACGTTAATTGCTAAACTGTATACATTTGGAGTGATTTTAGGGCCTGCTTTTGAAAAGACCCTTTTATTCGGTCTCATCTCTAGAACGGTGCTGCGGAGTAATTGCGTAACTCACTCTTACAGTAGCAATGTGTTTAATTTTGACAGTTCAACAACATTCATTGCGTTATGTATGTTGTTGAGCAGACACATTTTTCGAACTTATGAAGCAATGGATTACCAATATCCTTCATAATCATTCAGATTGTGATTGAGTGTGTTACGTAATTAGGGTATAAGTTTGATAATATTTTTTAAATAATGAAAACACACAAGAAATGATAACAAAAATTATTTTATCGATCGAAAATTGTATGCAGTTGTTTCCACTCTCAAACAGACTTTCTCTCATTTCATTTATTCATTTTGTGAAACAGAGGTGATTACAGGTGTTTTCCAATATAAATGTACAAACCATGTCCCGCCGATAGGCATACAAAATTTGATTATTATGAAAAATGTCAAAGTTACACAAGGTCAAATTATACAATATTGTCATATTATTATAGGAAAAATGTCATGAAAATAGGAAAAGATAAAAATAAAAAAAATACATAACACCAAAAGATTGCAAAACACGAACACAAAATTACAGTCAAAAATATAAATTATAAATATTGATCAAAATTTGTCATCCAGATACTCCTTGACTGAATAATATACCTTGTCATTTAGGAGCTTAAAAAGATTACTTTGAATTCATTATAATTCTTACCATTTCTAATATGACAAGGTAATTTATTATACAATTTTGGTGCCATTGCATAGACACTTTTATAAGCAAAAGCAGTTCTGGTGGTTATTGTTTTTAACTTATCTGAGCGACGTTCGTCTCTTATTTAAGGCTTCTAAATTCTCTAAACTTAAGTAAATCTGACTATCTATTTTCTGTGAACAGCGTGGTAGTGGCGTAACACACATAAAATGACATTTCATCGCAATGGGTTTCATGTTGACAGCTCACCCTACGTCTATTTTGTTAATTATAAATAGTCTTCAAACCTCTCGGATTGTGATTGTGTGTTACGCAATTAAGCTGCTGGGTTCAAACTTAAAATAAGATTTCGTAAGAGATTATTTGCCGAAGAAAACCGACTTACTCAACCATACCATGTAGCTAAAAGAACATCGTACCACTTAATTCCCTTACTTATTAAGTCAATAAAGTATTATACAAACTTCTTCACAACTTCATAATATTCCCTCAGACTTCGGTAACATAATATTTGTTACAAATTGGCGCACATGAGTTCATGAACCTGTGTGTGAAGGCGCTAATCAGTCTTTTTGTGGCAGTACTAATCAAATTACGCCTCGTAATTTGTAAAGTTTACTTACGCTCGATATATCTATTGTATATGTTCTATGTATTATACTGATAATGCAAATTTCTTTAGGCAGTATTTGTGACAGATTAAGTATGGCTTGGATATCGGTGGGAACTACATTGTGCAATCCTATACGATTTAAATGAGCAATATTTGTATATACCTATATAAATATATTTGTAATCACCCTCTCGAAAACGGGACTAACGGTTTCGGTGAAAGTTGCAATTTAGGGGTTTACAGGGGCGAAAAATCGATCTAGGTAGATCTCATCATATCTGGGAAAATTCGTTTTCTCTATTTTCACAGCCGCGGGAATGTGATACAGCGTTGGTATACCTGGACGATATGTTTATCTATTTGAACCCGAGCAGAGCTCGGTCGACCAGATACTACTAGTTTAATGCTGCAGTATTGTGTTGCTTAGACTTGGAAGTTCGGAGTACTTTCATATTATTTAGCACTAATATCATATATTAATAACTTTACAATAACAATTACAACAACCCCGCTCATATGTACTATATTCATTAGAATCTGATGGATTCTTGCTATAAAAATTTTCTACGAAATATAGATGACATACTGAAAAATGCTAGCTTACTTATGTAACTTCTTATCAAATATTAAAGACATGAATTTATAAATTAAGGGCCGCAGTGATAAATATGATGGCAGCAGGGTTTGATTTTATGGTATCTAAAAATGCTCTTTAGAAAAACACAAATTTCATTAATACATTTTTAGTGACGTCATCTTTGTGGCTACCGCTATTCTAGGAAAGGAGTAAACTGTACGTATTTATTTAAAGTTTTCATTATCCTCCTGTCCTCAATATCCTAATTTATGTGTAGTCCGCAAAGTACTATCAAGATACCTACTAACATCTCTATTTATTTTACATTCTGTCGATACAAAAATGTTTCCACTATAATCCGCGCGCGACTGTTAGTCACCCCCTGAGGTATGTGAGCGGTGAGACGGGGGAGGGCACCATTGACAAAATTGGCAGACTGAGTTAGCAGCTGCCCCCCCCTGGATTTTGTATGCCTAGGTGCAACAGAAAGTACTGTTGTCGATAAAAAATTGAAAAAGCCGCGCGCGTCATGTTGTTGTATCATGCAAAATACGCGAACGCAGCAAGCAAGCACACAGTTTATTTATTTTACTACATATAGCTCAGGATCTCCTGCACGTGTTTCGCCTACACACTACTTTTAGGGTAAAACATGTGCCCCGGCTTTAAAAAATTATGTTTGCCCCCCCCTAGGCCAAAAGCTGAGTACGCCCATGAGCTTGGCCTTTGTTTACCTCCCCCGTCTCACCGCTCACATAACTCAGGCGGTGACTAGCACTCGCGCGCAGACTATACCTTGAATACCTTTAACATTCAAAGATTACACATAATTCTGATGTAACAAGGCTTAAGACCATAAACGCGTAATGTTATAGGAGGTAATTATTTCAGTAATTCAGTTCACGAACGAGGCAAAGGCCAAATGTCATGCAGCCTCTGTGACGAATTACAAGTTAATTATGTGGCACGAGAACTTGTTAAAAAGACTGTGTGAAGCTGAATGATTCGAGAAAACATGTTTTATTTTTCTTATTTCGCATTTCATTCACATTAGTAAATAATCTTACGTATTTTTTTTTTTTTTTTTGCTAGCCACCTATTTGTATGGCTTTTTACTTTTAAGCAAGAGATGAAGAGTGGTCTTCCTGAAAAATAACAAAACTTTAGTAGCAATGGTAACTTTTCACCAATTAATAATTAATTAAGTATTTATTATCAGTTCTTAAAACATAATATACACAAAAGTTTGAATTCCTGAATCGAAAGCCCGAACTCCGAACATTAAATTAATGACTTCTAAATTGGTAAAAGGCAAAAAATCTTCAGTATATTTGATTTTTAATTAAACTTGAAGTAAGGTCGGTACTGGCAATTTCGAAAGAAAAGAAAGAAGAAAATACGTTTATTTATTTTCTTTATTTAACTTTTTAACATATAAAATACATTTTTAAATATTTCTTAAAAACTATATAAAAAACATAAAAAAAAAAAAAAAATGTGTTCCGCCGGTGTCGGGAGCAGGGTCCAAGCTACCGGTGGTTAGGGCTGCAGAGACAGGAACCTCCTCACAATGCGAGCCGTATCGAGGAGTACTGCCTTCTGAATCAGGCCTTTGATCCAACCGCCTAACGACAGCCTCGAGAGATGTTGGTCGAGGCTTTCGGCCATCAGGCCATTGGCCGTTACGACAATCGGTACAATGATAGCCGAGCTCACATTCCACATGTCAACAACCTCGTGTGCTAAGTCGAGATATTTTATTTGTTTTTATTTCTCAGCTTTCACGAGGTTCTCGTCATGCGAGATGATAACATCGACTATCATTGCGCGGCGCGCTGATCGATCTATCACCACTATATCTATTATTTATTTATTTATTAAAACACAAATACTTACACGAAAAGAACAATTTGGGGGGAAAATATGCGTCACATCCATGCAAAACGGCCATCGCTCAGCATAATGCTGCATTTCATAATCTTTCCATAGTAGAATCTGATTTTCACTTATATATGTAAAAACATACAAACGAATCTTCATAAAAGATACCGTCATACCGGTACCGCTAAGGTCCTTTTGGCGCGTGGCCAAAATCGGAACTAATCCATCCGCCATCTTGTTTTTCAATACATTTCATAAATGTTTACCAACAGCGCCGCTCTGTGAACGTCGTTCGAGCGCCAAAAGATCGTTGTAGCAATGTTATGTATCTTTCATAATCAAAATCATTTATTTGCAATAGGTATTGGGTTTATTTAGGCTGTGATGAGTAACAATGACAACACCAGCTTGACCTTGGTTGCCGCATTTTCTTTTTATGTACCTATCATTGAATGGCGTCGGTGAAAAACGCAACAGCATCTAACATTGTTTTATGTAATTCGCAATAAATGTTGAATAACTATACATACATATTTTAAATCAATGTCGATTTTCGTTTCTATATGTGTGACCGCGTCGTTTTTCTAAACTTCGCAAAGCATTTTGATACGGTTTTCACCATCATTTAGAATTTATTCCGGAAGGTTTCTGTGTATAGTTTTGGTTATTTGGCAATAGAAAAACCGTTTATAGTTCAGATCAAATTATACTAAAATAAATAAATTATTATATATTTACTATCAAATTAATCACACTAGCAATTCACACACTGTAGGTTCACGGCACAACTATTCGGAATGCACGACAGTTTCTAAACGCGTTCACTGCTTGACCGCCACCGATGAACTCTGCATAGCACCAGCCGGTCCGAGCGTGATGTTGTAGACTCTGTCGAGCGCTGCTAGGCGGCCTGGCGTCCCGATTAGTCAACGCAGTATCTAACTTAATTCCGACATGTATAATACAATGATATTAAACTTATTTTTTTTTTTAATCTCAATGTTTTGTCAAGTCGAAAAAACCGTGCGAAGCAAGGGCGGATTGTTAGTACCTACTCGTACAATACATATAATGGGTTGATTGATGGAAGTGGCGACTGTCCCCGATCGCAAGGTTGCCGTGCATGTGCGGCGTGGGCGCAATGGACTCGGCGCACGCGCACGTTAGCGCAACAGGGCTTCGCTCGCTCGCACATGTTTGTGCTGGTTTCATTGTCTAAATTAATCGCGGTACCAGTCAATTGTCATAGGCCTCTGCTGAATAAATGAATGTCCCTTTTTTACTTATACGTTTAAAACGCTGAAATACTTGTTCTTAATACTGCTTTGAGATCCATCTCACGTCATCATCATCATCATCATCATAATCTACAGCCCTACTTCACCCACTGCTGGGTTTCGGCTTTCCTCTGTTTTTGCCAATCTCCACGCATTCCTGCACGTGTAGCATAACCAAAATAGAAACGGGTTTTGTCGACGGAAGAATAGACAAAATGACACATTCACAATCTACCATTTTATCTTACCATCCCGTTTTTATGGTGATCATGCCACGCGAGCTGTGCTACTGATCACCCATATGCTTGCCGAAATTCGATCTCATTCAAGGTCTTTTGAGGGTAAATAATGATTCAGTTTCCTAATTTTCTTGTTTCGAAAACAATATCTCAAAAAAAGTGATTTTGGAATCTAGGCAGCCCTACACAACCACATCTCACCTTTTTATCGCACAGATTATAAATATCGTGTCGTCAAAAATATTCCGTGCATCATAATGTGTGTCATATGCACGTATTTACCTACATATGTATACTGCATTCATTCATATGATGTGATGACTGTTTTTATGATAGTGTTGATGACTTCAACGAATGTTTCTTGCGGTCGAGTAATGGTCATTTGCGGGGCTATTAAAGTAGACTTACAGGTCAACCGAAAGGCATAAGTAACAGTAGGTACTTTATTGAACGAGTGACGTAATGAGGTGGTGTATAATGTTACACTTTTAATTTGGTTTTATACTTGCCTAAAAATAAATCATCAGGCTATTTGAACCTTCAGACTTCTTACGAATCAACCTCAACGTGGGGTACGTATAAATTGGTTTCGGAAAAGCAAAGGCACAGTATAATAAAGTAACAGTATTATATCACGGCAGTGACCTTGAAATAATTACCTACGGCCGGTCGGTAGATAAACCTTCCGCGTCCGTGCGTAACTGATACATCGAGATTGCGAAGCGCGTCATTTCAGCCGATTTCTATGAATATATAATACTGTTACTTAATACTGTGTGTATCTTGCATTAAACCTAAACCATTTACAAGTTCTTGGAAAAGGCAGATTTTGAAATATTTGGTAAAAGTCAGCAATACATATTTTGAAAAGGCACCTACTTAAATGAACTTGAAATCAAACCAGTCAACAATAAACATCACGCCAAACGTACGCCACTATTACCTATAATCTATAGGCATACAGGGAGCTATCCAACTGAATAAAATCCCCGTAAGCCCCTGTTGTTATCACCTGCGTGGCTCGTGGCTCGTGGCTCATAATTCCCGCTGGAGTACACCTATTGTTTCGTTTATTGTCGATTCCCTTTCACGCGAGAAATAACCCAATTACAATAACACGCGATAAAAATATCATCAATATTTATTTGTTTTTGTACAGACAGCTGAACAAGTACCTTCCTAAAAGATAGTTATGATCTCAGGTGCGATAGAAATCAGTGTTATATATAATTAGGGTTGCCAACTTTTTGTACAAGAAATAAGGTACATTAAGGTCAGTGGGAAAATAAACAGTATCTCGGAAAAATTAACAGTATTGTAAGTATTTTTTTTATTTAAAATAGATAGGTACGTAATTCAATAAATCATCAATTGAGCACTAATTTCGAAAGCTTCGTAAGCCTCACCAAATAGACTAGGAGGAGCAATTTATTTATTAAATGTATTCTGTCGTCCCACCACTTACTTACTCGTACCTATTATTCATTACTGAAAACACTCATTCTGTGAATACTGAGGTGGCAGAACTAACTACTATAATACGAGTAAGTATCTAAAAGGTATTCTTATAACAATTATCCATTTACTATGTCCCGAAAATGGAGATATTAACAGTTTCATTCTCAAATTAAGGATAGCTGAATCACCGCGCCCATGCAGGTGCATGCACGATGTTCTACGTAGTAGATGAAACTTTTTATTTAGGTATAGCTTGAGTGAAAACAGTATAAATATTCATATACTTTATTTTTTGTTGAACAGTAAACAGTATGTTAAAGTGAAAAACAGTATGATACTGTTTTTATTAACAGTATGGTTGGTAACCCTAGGTATAACAACAAATATGTATGAATAACGTTTGAGTTTAAGTATTTTCGCACAAAATATTCTCAAGTTTTCTTCTAAAAACGAGTCTACATTTTCATTGATTACATAATCAGCTTATAATTTTCCCACTGTTGAGCCACAGACCTCATCTCGGTGAGAGGGAGTGGGCCGTAAGCCGTAATCCACCACGCGGGCACAGTGCGGGTTGGTAATTGTCACATTAATATTATTTTTCCGTCTCTTGACATTCAGACTCTTGGACATTTGGAAGGCGTACGAGGGGCCGAAGCGAACTCGCAGAAGCCCGTTAGACGTTTTTAATAAAATGAGGCACCAACCGACGATTATCCCTGTCCGCACTATGCAAGTGCAGCCAAAGAAAACTCCGTTGGTGCAGGACTATTGCTGGATATGGAAAAAAAGATATTGGATTATGGGTTTGGGTGGCTAAATGAACTGGTCTGCTTGGCCAGTTTTTTATAGAAAATACACAGATAAAATGGCAGGGGTGAGTTGCACACTCAATAATGGCCCCCCTATTAATATTTGGGTAGGCATTCTAGCAGCTAATTAGCTGATGCGTCTGTATCAAATAGCTTGGAGATGTTTAATCCGTCCAGTCGATTCTTGAAGCAGTTCAGTGAAGGAGCCGTTACAACACTCTCCGGGAGCCTATTCCATGGTGTTACTACTCAGTTAGATAAGAATTGCTTCAAAGGCGTTTTCTTTAATGAAGTTTCCCATAACTTTAGGGAATGCCCACGCAAATGTTTGTTGACATTCAGAGTGTAAAGGTCTTGAAGGCTGGCCACTTCGTAGTGTTCTGTTAGTATTTTGTACGTCACAATGAGCCTGCATGTCTTCGAATTTTTGATTCTAGAGCATCCCGGTTTCCTCACGATGTTTTCCTTCACCGTTTTGAGAGCAGTGGTGATGAAATAATTTACACAAAGTATCTCGTACCCATAAAAGTTGGTATCCAACTACGCTTTTCATAAGTTAGAGAGAAAATAAAAATGTATGCTTGTGGTAAGAAATAAAAAATTAGGTACGTGTTTCAGCGTTTTTGTAAAATCATCCCCCGGGAAATATAGGAGTTGTTTTAAAAATTCACATCATTATTGAAATTGTTGGGTACCTCTTTTTATGAGATTTAAGGATATTTCCGACAACCACGCGAGCCGCGGGCAGAAGCTAAGTATGTATAATAATAATGACATTACACTCAACAAAATACAGTGACATTACACTCGTTTTTCGGTTATTTATCTTCATTTAGGACTAATCTATTTGTATCCGCCTCAATAAACTACTACCAAGTAGTAACATATTACCACAAAGCTAACACTAGAATGTCACAATGCACTAGAACAAATAACGGTATCTAGCCGCAACACGGTGACACTGCAATGGATAAAAGGACACAGCGGATCGCTGGGTAACGACGCAGCTGACGAACTTGCTAGACGAGGATCCAGCACCGCAGTCTGTGGACCCGAGCCTATCGTACCCATCCCCTTCACCCAGATACGAAGGTGGCTACAGGAGTTCACCCACACTCAAGCGGAGCACTGGTGGACCTCAACACCGGGCTGCAGGCAGTCCAAGGAAGCCATGCCATCTTTGGATACCGGGCTAACCCGGCGTTTACTACGCCTGGATAGGAATGGCCTGCGCCTGGTGACGGGGACCATCACGGGCCACTGCTCGCTGAACAGACACTTCCACACAATGGGCATAACGGACAGTCCTCTGTGCAGGGCGTGCATGGAGGCTGAGGAAACCGTCGCGCACGTGCTTTTTGAATGCACGGGCGTCACCCAGATTAGAACAGAGACCCTCGGGACACCCAGATCATACACAGATGTTCTGAACAGACCAGGAGACTTAATCAACTTCTGGAGGGAGGTGGGCTGGTTGGAATAACCACCAACGGCCGCTATGGCCCACGCACAATGGTCCACTGAAGGATTAAGTGCGGAAACCAAACTCCATAACATAACATAACATAACATAACTACTACCAAGTACTAACGGCTGTTACGCTCCCCTCGTTTACTTTAGTTTTATAGATTTAATTACTCTTTTGTCCAGTGACCAACATTCAATTGATTCTGACGGCCATCGATGGATTACGGGCAAATTGACCGATTTATCTCACAAAAAGGAAGCAATGGATAATGAAATCTAACAAAGATAAGCACTTTATGTAGTAGGTATTTAGATACCTGTGTTATAGTTTAATGAAATCATTAACTTAATAGGTAATAATAAGTTATAAATAGTCGCCATTTTGTTAAGCCATTGGTACCAGGAGATCAGAAACCGAAAGGTGGTATTTAAAATTACGGTCTATTAGATACAGTCAGCCACAAAAAGATATAAACTTCGACAAGAATCAAATAAATTCTTGTCGATATAGGTACATCTTTTTGAGACTGACTGTACAAATAAAAAACCCTAAACCCTGTAAACCTTGTCCTCGACATTTATTTACTAACCAAAATAAACCGGCACGAGAGAAAACGGAACAACGATAATTATACCTTTTTAGGGTTCCGTAGTAAACAAGGAACCCTTATAGTTTCGCCACGTCCGTCTGTCTGTCTGTCTGTCCGCGGCTTAGCTCAGAGACGGTTAGTACTAGAAAGCTGTAATTTGGCATATGTATACATATTAATCATGCCGACAAAGTGGTAAAATAAAATCAAGAAAAATAAAAAAAATAGGGTACCTCCCCTACACGTAAAGTTGGGATGTTTTTTTTTCCTCATCTACCCCATGTTGTGGGATATCGTTAGAAAGGTCTTTCAAAAATATTGCGAGTTTAACGTTAAATACTGTGTTTGACGGAAACACGATTCCATAAATTCCATTTCTCAATAGAAAAATAATCCAATGCAACCTCCAAACGGAACACTAAACCGTTGGTATTCAAAAAATACTTCAGATCATGAAACTTGGCATAATATCTGTCCTAACTATATGGCAGATTCTATACAACTTTTTTTTTACTACAAACTATTCGGCCGTTGTTCCTTTTGGCACCATAAAGGTACGAAACCATTAAAACGAAACTCTTTTCTAAATAGATAGCTAATAAGTTCAGTTCTTTAGTACTATGTAAACGTTAGAAATAAAAATAGTAAAAATTCCATAGCCTTTGTAGTTTAAACCTAGTTTATTTATAAAATATCACAGTTTTCGTTGGAAACAGTTCACAAAGTCGTGCAGTAAGACACAACCTAGATGTAGCATAAATTTGTCTTTTTTTTTTTTATAAATAATCTAAAGCAGTAATAAATATTGGTGATTTTGAAGGCGCACTCAGTTCGGATGGTGATCGGTTTTCCGAGTTTTGCCGATGCTACATCTAAGTTGTCTCGTACTGTACGCGGCGTTAATTTATTGAACTGTCTACATTGTTTCAAACACGCATCGAATTCTAAACTAAACTCAACTAGATATAAAAAATATGATCAATATCAACATGTCCAATTTATAACTCTCGAAGGTAATCCGTCTGATAGTTTGCTTATATTCCCTCAATTGATATGATATTATGTATACATACATAATATACTATACTACAAATAAATAAAGTGTCTGTTTGTAATACCAAAATAACAACTTTTTACTAAATGCATATGGAAGTATATACGGTACTCATATTTATTTTAAACGTCTGTTTGTCTGTCAGTTTGTTCCGGCTTATCTCAGAAACGGCTGGACCGATTTTGACGGGAGATTCACTGGCAGATCTAATGTCATGAGGAGTAACTTAGGCTACTTTTATTTAAGAAAAATAATTAGGGGCCACGCGGGCAATTCCGCGGGCAGTAGCTATAATTTATACAAATGCTGTAATACATATATTTATAACTGGGTTGTGGAGATCAAATAGGCAGTCGCTCCATATAAAATGCTGGTATTCAGCTGTAGACTGAAAGCCGACCCCAAAATAGTTGGAAAAAGGCTATATATGCAGATGATTTATTCAAATGCAACGTTCAATATTTTAGGTTCTTAGGGTAAGCCTATAACAGAAATAAATCATAATTTGATAACAGTAATATAACTTGTATGGAGGTTTTCAAACTATCGCAAATAGTCGCGTGACTTCCTAATAACTAAAATAATAAGGCGCGCGCACCCCGCGCGGGATTTGCCTCAGTTTGAATAGTTCCTGAATGCCCAATCTACCTAATCCACCAGCACGCGTAGAAACGGGTTTTGTCGACGGAAGAATAGACAAAATGACAGATTGTGATTGTGAATCTGTCATTTTATCTATTTTTCCGTCGACAAAACCTGTTTCTGTTGTGGTAGAAAAGAAAACGGTATTTATAACCAAAACTGTCAGCGAACTATAAATTAAATACGAAGAACATAACACAAATGTCTTCACACGCAGAAATTAAGGCCATTACTCTATATTTCAGTGGCGCTACAAAAACCGTTTACATTACTCTGGGGGCACAGCCGGCCATTTTATCATAACGAGGGGCACGTTCTCTGGGTATCAAAGCGAATAACAGGTGGGAGTCAGATTTGCGAATAAAGTATCAAAATATTCTTCGAAACATGCCTTGTGTGTCGCTATCATAATAATATTCTCTTTCATACACTTTATTGTAACGTTTTTTAAGCGAGTTTCTAAGGTCTTTTCATATTAGGTAGGTATACTTCTTGCCAAAAAAAACCCGGCCAAATGCGTGCCGGACCACGCACAACCAAGGGTTAGGATGAATTTATCCCAAAAACAAACGAAACTTTGTAGTTGAAAAATATGCTCTCCAATACATCGATATACGTCACGGTCATTTCTCGAACTGTAAATGTAAGATCGTAATCGCAAAAAAAAATGTATGTGATAAAACTAAAAATTAACGTTTTTTGAACTTTTTCCATTACTTGTGCTGTGAAACCTTGCTTCGTGCCAAATTTCATGATTCTAGGTCAACGGGAAGTACCCTGTAGGCTTTGATTTATTTGCGAGTATGAAAATATGTCGCATATATGACCGTATTTTTTTATTGCGTTGACTTACTAATTTTATTAGAGCTCCAAGGAAATGTAGACCTACTACGTATTTGATATTAATTTCAACTTGATACCTCCACGCGTCCCTGAGAAAAAGGGTATTGACGGACTGACAGACGGACAACGAAGTGATCCTTTACGGGTTTTATTTCTTTAGAGGTACGAAACCCTAAAAAAGAATAAAAGAAGATATTGTTAATCATCACGCTTTGCAAATTGATTTGTATTAAGCTGTTACTTTAAAGGGTGTCAGGGACATCGACGCCAAAACTGTTACCATGGAATCAGTAAGTACATGATTCTGAAACCCCGTGCGTTGAAATTTTTCGTCGGTTATTTAAAAAAGAAATCTGCTGTTCCATACATTTTGACCGCGTAGGTATTGCACTTTTCTATGACACAGCAGTTTTTTTTTTAATAACCGATAAAAATTTCAACACAGCGGTTTTTTTATAAATTACGGTACAGGTATCGAAGAATTTAAGTTACTTCTACGACTAAGGTTACCGCTCTCTGGGTAACCAAGAAGACGAAACATGTTACCTCTATTTAGGTTACCGTTTTAATACCGGTTACACACACAGCCGATGCGCGCCCTCTTGTAAGATAATTTTTATTTCGGTAACCTTTAAAAATACCTGTAAAAAATATAAACGTTATAACCGAAAAAATACTCATATTGATCACACCACCGGGGTGTTATCTGCTATCCCGTGATCCAGAATCAGCCAGATTTCTGTTTCCTTAATAGTGTTTGATAGTGCAATGAACAGCACGCATAGCATTACACCCATAGAAACGGGTTTTGTCGACGGAAGAATAGACAAAATGACGGACTGTGATTGTTTATCTGTCATTTTGTCTATTCTTCCGTCGACAAAATCCGTGTCTATTGTGGTCATGCTAAGTGTGCTGCTGTATGATGGACAGCTGTCAAACTCTGTAATTCTATCACTGCCAGAACAATAGAAAAATCTATTTTGAATTGACGTCATTCAAGACCGTGTCCGAGGGAAACGTGATCGATACGCAATAAATCACGTTTATATTAAACGTGGTTTACACGAGTTCATAACTGTGAACCGTAGGGTGACGTACTCAACAATAACTAAAATTATATTGAATATTTCACTAAACGAGGGTCAAATGACTGTTTTATAAATACTAACAACTAGATGTAGGTAAGCTACTTACAAAACCACATAATAATATTTTACATTAATAAAATTTTCAACTACTATGTAAGATACGGAATAAATAAAAGCTTATTTATTTGTTATTTATGAGTGTTTTTCGTGGTAGTAAGTTGTGCTTCCTCATCTTTTCATGTGGTTAGTGACTAACCTGTGACGTGTTAAAGCTATCATTGTTCCATCGTGAAAAAGGGATAGTGCTATTCGTCCCATATACCTCCATCTCTCTCAGACACAGGAACAATTATGGCTTTAACACGGCACAGTACTGCCCCTGGTGTAAGAGTTTTAGAGGTCCGCCCATGGGTCTCTGACTTGGCGTCACATGCCGTCGAAAAATATCTCTCAGGCATGCCAGTTTCCTCACGATGTTTTCCTTCACCGTCGACTTCCCCTAGCGGAGAAAGGGGGCGAGATCATAAAATCACTAGATGCTTAGGAGACAACAGCCGGTCTGTAAAAATCTCTTCGGGAAAACCAAGGTGAAGTGAGCTATCATTCTACCTACGGGTTTCCATACTAATAGCATCAATCGCTAGCATCACGAGAAACGACATTTCACTTCAAGCTCACTTCACCTGAGTTTTCACGTGAGGTCTTGGTGAGAGGTTTTACCGAATAGATCGGCAGATCTCGGTGTAGTGCTATCAGCTCACAGGAGATCTGTGCTTATCATCCTCGTGACATTATATAAGCTCTTATCTGCATGATACAACTCCCCTACATCTTTTCTAGAAACAGTCTTCAGTTCCATCCATAATAATTGAAACGACGGACGATGATAACGGTCAACCTGGATCAATATGTAAAGAAGCTCCACGGAACGCGATCCTTTTGCGACACTCTTTATTGATAAATTTACATCCCCAAGTGGGAGAGCTAACGTCCCAAATATATTCTATGTACGTAAGCTAAATGCTAATGAGGTATAACAATTTACATTTTCAGAGGTTTATTTCCATGTCAATAAAACTGTTGCCTCAAACGTAAAGGAGCATCTCATTCGATAAATGATATGAGAGTTTATCGTGTGATATTTTTGTAAAAATAATATGAATAGACCAGGTAACGACTTATTGAAAATCAATATATAATGTGACGGCTTACCGACCGCGAAATTCTTTTGTGGCTTTTTTATTCAGTTACAAATTGGGGTAATATAAATATACTCTTTCATCAGTAGAGTAGTAATCTCGGCTTAGTATTAACGATATATATGTCACAATAGGGATGATAACAAAAACATTTTTTTAGTACGTCTTTGAGATTATAAAAAAATATTGGACACGTATTTTTTATTTTTTTACGTAATCTAAAGATTACGGCGATACATTAAGGTAAAATGTGCCATGACGACACGAGTATGTAGATTTTATACATACTAGTGACATAGCGACCCCCACTCCCCAACTTAAAATGCGTTTTATCTAATGATTTTTGTATTAATATGATAAAGGAAAAATACGTGTCTAATATTTTTTTATTATCTGACTGACGGACTAATTAGAATTTCTTTTTTTTTACCTAGGCATCATCAAAATATGGGAAGCTACATAATATGTTGCTACCAAAACAGATGAAGACTCAACGCCAGTACGTGGTGACGATAGTACCTATATTATACTATAGGAAAGTTTTATATTGACGAGGAAGCCTTGAAAAAATGGCGCCCAAAAAAGGCAAGCTTGTGCGAATACTCTTGTCATAATCGAGGCCAGATAAGTCACAAATCATCGAAATATTCATTCGACCACCAAATACAGAAAAAACATTACGCTCTTTTTGAAAAGTAATAAGTATGTAAAACATTTAAGAACACGGACTTTTTAATTGTCGCAATAAGCCTTCACCTTAAAGTCTGAGTAACTTCCATTGCTCTCTTACTAACTACTTTAATAAACGTCTTTTATGTTAGTGGAGCAATGGTCGCAATTCTCTTGACATTGCTAAAGGTGGGGGCGTTAAATTCCCGTCACAAAAGTCCAATAATGACGAAATTAAATCCATTAATTGCCGTCTAAAGAAAGACC
The DNA here is from genome assembly GCA_947364205.1 of Agrochola lota. Classification (NCBI taxonomy): domain Eukaryota; kingdom Metazoa; phylum Arthropoda; class Insecta; order Lepidoptera; family Noctuidae; genus Agrochola; species Agrochola lota. Next base: position 15,080,382 of record OX376221.1, on the reverse strand, counting down.
TAATACTAAACGTTTTTACGAGTGCCCGAATTGTCTTTGTGTACGTCACAAAAACGGAATTACTGCTCAGTTTTACGGTTCACTCGGAGACGGCAACAATTTTTAAGTTACCACGTCCTCTACAAAATAAGGGCCTTCTAATGTCCGCTAGACTTTTATATTTATTTTTGTTGGGCTTATACATAAGTGGGGTCCCAACAGATGGTAAGTAATGGTAACTGGCGTCTATGGACTTCAGCACGTTTAGCATGACCACAATACAAGGGAAGGGAGAATAGATACGGGGTGTTTTCAACGGAAGAATAGACAAAATGACAGATAAACAATAACAATCTGTCATTTTTTCTATTCTTCCATCGACAAACCCAGTAGAGCACCTGTTTCTATGGTTGTCATGCTACGCGTGCTGCAATATCATAGACAACACAGCTGCGTTGCCATCTCAAAGCCGGAATACATCTTGTGCCTAAAACTAAATGCACCTTCAATACAAAACTCAGAACACAGCAAGATATTTTCATAATTACCACGCTTGGTAGATAGATTGGTCACAATTAGCAGACAGGGTGAGAATGCTGTCCATTTTGCTCAAATCCCTCTCTGACTACTCCAGAGGTGAAAAGAGGGTGGCAGATTTTGCAACCGCACTTTACAAGTACAGTTTCAATTTACCGGTACATATTAATGCTCGCCGAAGCCTGTGAAAGGCGTTACCTTGCGTATGTTTTATTGAATCACCTGAAAGCGGTGAAACGGAGTTGGAAATGTTGGGATGCGGTTTTAAATGGAATTCGTCTTGATATGTTTTTGTGATGAAGGTAATGGAAAAGTGTGGATATTTCTTTTCTCTATATACCTTTATTTCGGAAAATCTTAAATTCATGAGCATTATTTACACAAACATTTAACATCTTCACTTTGGCCTGTGCATTTTGCGCGAGCAATGAGGAATCCATTCCATGAGTTTATTACCCGCTTATTCCTATTTATGATTCAGGTGTCAAACTACTGTAATTCTTACTGAAAGCATGAGGACTCCTTAAAACAATTTCAATCGATCCCAGTCAATCACATTTCTCCACGGTAATGCTTTTCCAAGTTGCCGTAACCCTTGATTTCAGTCTTGCATATGTAATTTGCCTCACTTTTGTTTTTAACCCATCTGGCTGGACTGGACTGTAGAAGATTCAAGAAGAAACTTAAACTGTTTATTGAGAAAAACCCCAAGAGAAACCATCATCAAAGTTAATATTTGAGATACTACAACAACTAATATACACAAAAGCCCGTATATGTTTATTGGCTATCGTATATTGGTAGAATATCTGTTTCCCCTATTTTAAGGCCGTGACCCCTAAACGCTAAACTAAACCGGAGAATGTAGTCACATCACGACCTAATTCCTACCATTGGATGACCTAATTACGGAATATCAATAAAGAGTTTTATGTAAAGTCTTTCATGCACGTGGTACGCACGTGATTGTATCTTGTGCCTCGGTTTCTGAAAATCTCTGCTGTCAAATCTCTTGTCGTTATTGTGATTGGTTGATTGTTGTTTGATTGATTTAGCGACAGCCAATCCAACCATTTGACATGGCTTTCAGGAATGTGGAGATTCTATTAACATTCCAAAGCTCTTGTTGTTTGTTTATGCTTGCTTGCTGTGATTATTTTTTTCATCATCTACCACTACTTCTTTATCATCTTCTACTTATTTCTGGGTTTTATCGTTACCATCTCTTCCATTATTATCTTATTTAATTACATTATTTACCCACGCTTTTGTTTACTTATAGCAGAAACGTGGCATCAGTTTGCCAACTTGAAAATTATGCTATTATTTTTTCAAGGTCCATTCCCATCCACATCTTTTTCATTACCCTATAAACGAAAACTATAAAGAACATCAGATTTATAGGCGTAGAGATAAGACCAGATTCCAATTTCTTTTCTAATAATATAAAATCTTCAGCTATATTAATAGGTCTCTCTCTAGTCCAAAACATATAAACATAATATATATTTAAAACGTCTTTTATATTGGCTTCTTTGGAAAGTCATTTGAAAAGGCATATCTCTTGGCGTTTAGTAAGATTTTTAAGGCTGGTATTCATAAATAGATAAAAGACGTGAAAAGGGTTTTGAAACATGGCGAATCACATCTATCCATTAGGGAATAGATCATTCAGGAGAAAATGCATAAACCGCAAACTACAGACTGAAGATGATGTAGACTGGTCAAAGTGCAGCTAAAGGTGAGCAGCAGCAATATCCAGGATTAACCAACGTAGACAAGATACGACTAAAAACAATCAATTAGGCATGCCTCGTCGTCTAGCGCTATTTGCAGCCTGTCTACAAAGTTTCCAGTCTAGTTCATGAGACGAGCACGCTTCACGAACATACATAAAATGCATCAGACTGAGCTAGTAGATTTATACTCTATCTATCATTGAACCCAAATATCGCTCGGCTATTCCCGTTTCCCAATTTGGTGTGGAGCGAGTGCGCGGGTGCGCGCTGACATGCGCGTACGACTATTAATACCACGTGCTCGGGCGCGTCGAACCCCTCCCCCCTTCCCGCCCTTCCCCTCGTCTATCCCGCTCTTTATAAATATAGACCGAGGGAATCCATTGCGAATTGTACGTACACCACGATGTTGGACATTGTCGATGCTCCGATCCGAATGCTCCCAAACGCGTGAGTCAGAATTGTAATAAATAGATGGCGAATCCAACCTCTAGTATGTAAACGTTAGTAGTATTTATGGTATAAAAGTATCGTGTTTAAAAAATGTGAGGTTGAACAGAAGGAATGGCTGGGAAGTGGAACGAAGTTATGGCTACTGCTGGTAGCAATGCGGAAATTCGTGGAAATTAACTTTATGTTTCAACGAGCTGTCAATTACTACATGAACACTGAATTTAGATGAAAGATCTTTGGTTTTCTTAAATTTAGATTCTCTTACAGCTGTTTTCATGAAAACTACAACTGACAGTTAGAAAATTAACTTCAAGTACTATTGGTACCAGTTATTTTCGTGACTTGTTTTCCCATTTTTTACCCTTTAACAATACTATTGGTATGAGAATGAAAAAGCTTAACAAGTAAGTACATACCTACCTGCCGACTCATTGTTATTCAATTATAAAACTTGATTTTACGAATGCGTTATCCGGTTTTCCTGATTCAGAAATAAATTTTCCGACTGATTTTTATAGAATACGCGATTCGAATTTTTCGATAGCACAAAACGGTTTTCCAACAGTATTGTTTTTTATATCAGTGAACTTTAATTTAAAATGTACACGACAGGGATTTATTAAAATATGCTTCAATTACTACAAACTCTTTATATTATTTGTTTATGGCGTTTATATCTCCACAATATTGTGATATGTATGTACATGCCTACGAAACTCATAAATCGATTCCACGAAATCTATTTTATCTAGTCAATATACATACATCGTAAATTCTGTAGACATTTTATGCCTTGAAAACTTCCTTGTAACCATTGACGAAGATAAAACTACTTCTCGTTATGATGTTAAGAATCTCTTTAAAAAAAACTCTTGCTACCGATTGATTAAAGCATTTAAGAATCGAATCGAATTCGATTAGAATGACATTAACTCGATTCAAATAATTGTCAAATTGACATTAATCAAAGATTTCAATTGAAGATTCGCTTCGATTTGTTTCTTTTTGATGTGTGTGCGTTTTGTAGGTCCTGTAACCTCTGACACACACAAACACACACATGCAATGTCGTAGACTTGACTTTCTTGATTGTCATGGAAACGACATTATTATTGTGTGAGCTCACTCTTCTCAGTGTGGACAGTTTTTCGCGCGACTTAGTACGGTGAGAGCAAATCTAACGGTTTCAATCTTTGCAGACTTTACTTCGAATCATATCCGATTCAATTTGAATCACGAAGATATCGGAAGTAAGCCAATAGTTTCTTGTTCTAAATCAGAATCCGTAATCCGACGAATATCTAAAGATTTACCGCCTTACTAAATTTAATACATCTTTGACCGCATTTCTCCTTGTTACATAATTTCAGTTTCCTTAAGATAACAATATGAAGTTTATGACTCAGAGCTCTACTCTATACCACGGTTCACGCTACGGTTACCTAATTTTGATGCTATGTTATGAAAGTGAGAGCTTGTGTATATTCCATAACCAAACTTAAAGTAGCACTTTCTAACCCTATAAAATAACAAGCTTATCTACCTATTAATATGACGGCGCGTTATGAAGTTACTAGAATCACCGAAAAGGTCCGATATGAGTGACACTGGCTGGTGACACTCTTACGTGGCGGCTGTTTTCTGATGACAGACGATGATGTCAAGCTGCTGTCTTACCACATCCACGACGAAGTGAAGGCCGTTTCCCGTAATAAAAACCTTCAAAATCTAGTCGCAATCTCGTCTCGGTGACAATCAATGTCAAAAACTTGATAAAAATGTAGGGAATTTAGATATATTTTTGAGATTTTGGACAGATTGAGACTGAGATTTGAATGCCGTTCGCATTAAAAATACGGCTGCTATCATTGAGGTTCCATGTAAAATAAAGAACCTATTAGAAACCAAAGATGTGTCAGTTGTGACAATAAAAAAATAAAGTTTGTTCGCGGTGTCTGGTCTAGTTTACATTGAACCTCAATGACTGTTTAATATTCCAGCACAACCACTAATACGATGACCACTTCTAGTAAAGGCTATCCTGCGCCGTTAAATAGTTTTCTTACTCCTTTATTAACATTTCTGGTAACTAAACAATTTGCAAGAAGACCCTTAACATCTTCTACTACAAATATCTGCCTTACTGTTCAAAGCCATAATTTCAAGAAGCTCTAGTTTTTTCCTCCGCGGTTGGCTATAAATTTACGAGTTTCGCAAGGATCTCTAAGAGTAAGATACTTTTCCTATAAAATTTAATTTAAACGCTGTCTACCGTTGCGAGCAACCTGCACGCGTAGCATGACAACAACAACTGAGGTTTTGAAAATATCATAAACTATTTAATAAGATGGACCTGAAATAGTATGTATCAGAAAGAGAACTTTCTTCATGGGACCAACAGCATAATCGTGAAAAATTTATCAACTGTCCCATACAAAACAAACAAACTCGACTCAAATGTATGGGACGGCTGTTAATTTTTTCTGGCTTACGATGTTGGTCTCATGGAGAAAGTTATTCAGTTTGTGGTCTGTCTCTGTAACACATCCTTAAAATTGACCAACCTCAAAACTCAAACTCTAAGCATTTATTTCAAATAAACCAATTACAGGCACTTTTGAATTGTCAAGGGGTCGGTCAGTCAGAAAGATGAAGCTAGATGCCCATTCCAAAGCCTACGTAAGAACGGGCAAGACTCCACGGACACTCCATTAAATCATGATATGGTTACAAAATATTGGTTACATCATTCATGTTGAAGTTATACATGTGAGAACGATGCAAAAGTTAAAAGCAAAAATAAAAAAATTAACAATTCAAAAATTAAATTAAATTGAAATAAGCCACGGTACCTAAGAGATGACCAGTCCCTACTGACGGCGCCCGTTCACGAACATGACGCATGGATTAGCACCATTCAGCTCAACCATTTTGAAGGGAGCTAAATGATCCAACACACGCGCCACCGTCAGGGAGACATTAGATTGAACATGACATAATTATAATACTCTCAGCCGCCAAGGCACATTCAAGTCAATGAAAGACATACCCAGTACCTAAATGGTAGCTTTATAGTCGGTACATAGTACTCACACATTTGTGCTTTCTGACTCATGCTGTGCACACACATGTTATGTACCTCTCTGAGTACTTACGTACCTACTCAAAATGTCGTGTCACGGAATCCTGAATTTTGCGTCGTAGGCTCACAAAGCAAGTTTTTAAAAGAGAAAGGAAATGTAATATGTACTACTCAGAATATGAGATGTACTACATCAAGAATTCGTGGAATCGAGTTATTTTCAGCCAGTGTTTGTAGAAATAAAATTAGGACGCTAATTAAACCTTTTTCCTCGGTAATCTTCTGGCTTTTAAACATTTCTTCGTACCCAAATAATTATATTTATTTTTACGACTACCCACAAAAACTATACAGACATCTTAGAGCTAATTTATTTTATTTTAAAATGAATTTATGGTATTTAGTGTCTTCTTAAAAATCGTGATTGAATAGGGCATGACGGGTCACTCGCCGGGCAGTCCGAGCGCGTTTTTCAGATGATATTGTAAGCCTGAAACATTTTTCACAGCGGCCTGGACGACGGATTTGGAATCCTAGTGTGCTTAGAGAGAGACTTACCTAAACTTATTTACTTCTTCCCACCTTTCGAGATAATTCCTTAGTCGCCCACGAATAAAGAAATTCTCAGTCGATTCTACGCCAGAACACACACACACACATTACAATCATTTGATACAATGCAATATTCACATATTGTGTTGCTTATTAAATAAATTACCGTCCCTTGCATGGATGAATCTGTCGCATTGTTAACTAGTTTGTGCCTGCGGCGTCATCCATGTGGAAAAAGTCGCATAATGGAATAAATTATTCACTAAGCACGCCAGGATACACTACACACATGCACAGTTTTGGTATAATATGATATGAGTACCTATGGTCTGTTCTAAAAGTATCGGGTGAAAATGTAAACAAATTGATCAGAAAACGATCGTGTGGATGCCAATTTGTAGTCAATCTGCCTAGCCTTTTCACAATTATATTGGGGTCGGCTTCCAGTCTAACCGAATGCAGTTGAATACCAGTATTTTACATGGAGCAACTGACTGCCTACCTGACCTCCACAACCCAGTAACTGGGTAATACGATACCCCTTTTTTTTTGAGGGTGGGAAATTATCAAATAACTTCTCCTGCTCTGGGTGGAGCGAGAAGGCGTGTCAGACCTTTACTCACTAAAATCCACCCGTGTTCCTTCCGTTGCCTGCGATACCCCTTGGTAAGACTTTCGGGCTTCTGACGACCCGTAACGACTGTCAAAGATCCACGAATGACAGCCGAGACCAACGGCTTAACGTGCTTGTGACGGATGACCATCATTACTATATTCAGTCTCGGTATGTAAAGATGGTCACCCATCCACGGACCAACCCCAGCAAGCGTAGCTTAACCTAATAGATCAACCCGTGAGGCTGTTATTAACGAGATCCCCCGATGTTGTAGTGTCACTTAAAAATTATTAAGCGCTTTGATTTGATTATTATTATTTAAAACCGAAATTCTAATTTTAAATCACCTTAAAGATGTTTTTCATTTGACAATTGTTTTATAACCTCAACGGATTTCTCAATTCCAATTTACTTAATAATGTGATTCAAACTACAAGAGAATAAAATTTGTCTCACTCACCTCAATCGCGCTCGTTGCGCACACGCTGCGAGCGCGTTAACCAATCGCCTTGCTGGAAACTCGCTCGCAAATCGCCAGTGTGATTATGGCCCTTAAGCTTCTCTAGAAAATATGAATAGATGGTATAAAGGCCCGTGCAGACAGGCGCGACTTGCCGCGCGTAGCGACACCGGTCATTGTACTACCGTGAAGTTTTCTTAGAAATTGTTTTGTTAGAGTCGCGTCGCACCTGTTGGACGCCTTTCGGAGCCTTTTAGCTTAATTAGTAACTGACAATAATTTGAAATTTCTATTTACTTTAACAACTAGGACTTACTTTGCTCATTAAGAGAAAGTTAAAATGAATTCCAAGAGACATTAGCTAAGACACCGATTTTATGGCAGTCGATGAAACTTGCAGTAAACTGGACTCATAACATTAAATTATAATTAAAACACGTAAACCCAGTAATAAAACAAACTTGACCAGTCGTTTATAACTTAGAGGAAATCGTAACATTGTGGAATAATATTACAACAATTTGAACCTACTAGAACAGAGAGTTAGCAAATATTTAATGAGGGAGGGATACATACACTCTCGCCGTCTTTCTATGGGGTAGACAGGAACTACAGAACGCCAACTACGATCCTCACATACTCATTTTGCTTCATTTACAACATCGGCACGCGTAAACATAGAAACGGTTTTTGTCGACGGAAGAATAGACAAAATGACAGATAAACAATCACAATCTGTCATTTTGTCTATTCTTCCGTCGACAAAACCCGTTTGTATTGTGGTCTAAGCGTGCTGGTCGAACACGCACGTAAACGAGGGTTCTTTGGAAAATTGAATGCTCAATACAATTTAAAAATTGTAATACGTAACGTGTATGGGTAAAAAACATGTGGCCTGACATTACTTATAGTGTTTTTTTTTTACCACTACGGGGAAGCTCTTAGCCTGCATCTCACCTGATGATAAGTGGTGATCAGACCGAAGCTGGAATCGACCTTCACCCGGAATCCTCCACCACAAAGGAACTGGCTATCTTATCTTTATAAATAACTGCCGAAACGCAACAATTCTGTTAACATTGTTGCTATGGCGACAGATGTCTTTAGATAAGACAAACCAGTTAAACTTTATGACATACTAGCTTCTGCCTGCGACTTCGTCCGCGAGCCTGTAACCTTCCTCAAGAATTGGGCTATCCAATGCAAAAAGTTTTTTTCTAATCCGACTGGTAGTTTCGGAGATTACCCCCTACATACAAACAAACAAATTTTACCTCTTTATAATATTAGTTTAGATGTTTGAATATTTGAAATTCTCAGTAAACTACTTACTTCAGTAAGTAAATTGAATAGGATCGCACGCAGCATTATGCTGAGCGATGGCGGGTTTGTGTGAGTGTGACGCATGATTCCCACAAAAAAAAAAAAAAAATACTGAGAATCAGCACTTTTCGAACGACAAAATTACATAAGACAGTCCCCCAAAAACGCCCGCCCTTCACCACTTTCTAGCGCGTTAGCTGGGAAGAAGAGGTGGCGCATCAAACTCCCCAGCAGAAACCTGCCCAACTTGTTCTTTCCGTGTGTTTTCTTTCATTGCGTCATGTTTACCACAAATTATCGTATTTTCTTTCTTTTCTTCTTTCTTATTTCCTATATCTTCATTTAGATTCTTCTGAATGTCTGTCCTCTGCCATCCACATTAATTCAGAGACTAGTTTTCTGAGTAAACACCTCTTGTGATTACTCATATGATCACTTAATAACTTCAATTTCAATAAATCATTAATGAGGTTATACACCACTGCACAACAAGTTTTGTATTGAAATTCTTTACCCGAAGATCAACATGTCTTTGTGAGATAATCAGAATCTTCATCTAAAATGAACAGGTAATACCAATCAAAGTGGAAATCAATGATGGATCGACTATTAAATTAACATATGCCTTATATAAATGAGCCCATTTATATTGTCAAATCAATCGGATATTGGTATAATTGAATTGTTGTTTAGGCGAGAAACAGGTGTTATTGATTTATGATAGGTGGAACGACAATGTGATTTAAGATCGCTTCTCACGGTTCAGTTTTTGTTTTGTTAGTAAATGCATCATTCACATCAATATCAACTTCTACAGCGTAGTTTTAGACCATTGTTATTGTGATCAGTTCTGACAATGGATTAACAATAATGTTTCAAGTAGATTTAAGTAAATCATTAAAACTATTGTGACACAAATTGCAACAAAAATCTATTTAATCTAGCTTTTCAATTTTATTTACGAATGTTGACGCTTGCGTCTGTGCCGAAATATCAGAAGCTCAAACAAAAAAAAACATGGTACCTATATTAATTTCACGTTTTATGTCATTTGAATAATGTCTGTCTTTAACGACACTTTAGTTGTACGTTTAGACAAACTTCCGCATTGTTTACAACTTTTTATAGTTACGTGTGACTTCACAATGGCTAACTCTAGCAGAGTCGTGTGAATTGGTCTTTATTCGTTTTGGCACTGCCTATGTAGGCGTAGTGGTCGTTTGGTTTATTGTTAAGACATATAACATGTTACGGCATTCTGTTCATTATATTGGAAAACAATATCTGAGGTTGTCGAGTTACCTTTTGTGGTTACTAGGAGCTTAGAAAATTAATGAGTTCGTTAGCCAGAATTATGTGCTGCGGTTACATTATTTTGTGGGCAGATTTACGATTCGGGTGGCGTAAATATGATTGTTTTTATTCTACACGTTGTCTTCGAGTGCCCAAGACATCTTGTGTCTAGTTTTGGAGAAACTAATCAGGAATTCGATTATTTTATATACTGTTTCAAATCACAACCGCATTTAATGGAAATCAAGGACGTGTAAGATCCCATACAAGTAGTCAACAGAGCCTTTCAGTTTGATAGATTTAGAATTAATGATTTTTTTTCTTTTTAACATAATCCAATAACAGTTTACGTAGGCTGAAGACATACAAGGACCTACATTTTATTGTTTGAGTATTAGGACAAAAAAAAATCCTAGCCTAAAAAAGATTTATATAGTTTTGCCAGGTTGTATCTAGATAGTCAGCTAGATTTAAAGACACACAGTGCCGGCGGCACGGAACGCCGGCTTTTGCCGAGCGGCACTCCTTTGTTTGGCGGCTCTGTTGTGCAGCGAGCCGGCTGTACCGCGGCTTGCCCAGAAGGCCCGGTATTGCCGCCGGCACTTGAAGGAGCCTAAAGGCTCGTGCAGACTAGCGCGAATTGTCGACTCTGGTAATTGTTCTACCGTGAAGTTTTCTTAGAAATTGTTTTGTTACAGTCGCGTCGCGCCGGTTTGCACGACGCTTTAACAGGATTTGTTCTTTGACAGTCTGACCCGAATAATCTCTATGAAACCGGAATGTTCTAAGATTTTGTTATGTTAGTAAATAAAATGATATTATTGATATCGGTTTCGTTCAAAGTAATTGAGTTGGGAAAGTCAGATAGCAGTTGCTCTAAAGAGCACTCGCGAAGCATTTATTTAAGGAGTTGTTGTAAGTTATTTGTTTTATCATTGTCGTAACGCCGTAAGACGTTTCCTGCTGGACATAGGCTTCCCCCAAGCATCGGCAAAACGACACATGTCATTAGAAGTGAAACTTCTTAGGCGGCGATTCGATAATTGGCCAAGAATTGAGAATGGGACGCGTCAATATTAGACATATTTCGTTACGTCTCGTCGTCGTCGTTTGCTCTGTCTCTAAATCTCTTAATTATAAAAAGTTTATCACGTGCACGGTATTGCACGCGTGGTTTTATATAAATACTTTATATGTACCTTGATAAACTTTTGCCGGCACTTTATGAAATGGCCGACACCCATCAAAACACGTGCTGTTCATTATCCTAATCAACCAGTTCATCGACTTTACAACATTAAAAAAAAAAACCTAATAGGTGTGAAATTTGGCATATTAAGCTGGCGCCTTTGCCAGAAACGTCGCCGTTGAAGTTTTAAACAATAGCAAGACAAAGGTCGTAGTAGATAATGCCAGTTACCAAGAATGAGACAGAATAAATAAAATATTCGCAAAAAATATTCCTAAGGTCGTCCGCATAATGGATCTCATTATTAAGAGCCGTCTTTACAAGAAACGGGTCAAGTGCGAAGCTATTGAAGAAGTAAAGATTCTGTTTTTATTTTCTTTAGTAAAGGAGTTTCCTTTTTATATAGGCAATGTTATCAAAGGCCTTTGCGTTGTTATAGATGATAGGCAGACTGTTATGCACAAGAATATTGCTATTATTGTAGCCTGATTTCTTTCTTAGCGTGTGGCAATCTAAATAGAGTTAGCCCAAAATTTGGCTACGAGTTTAGCATCTTCAGAGTCCCTGTCCATCAGTTCCTGTAACGTGTAGGCCACGGACACGCTGAAGACAACATTGTTTATGGGACAGCACCACATGTACACTCCAGGGCGGAGTCATCTGTGCAGCAGGTCTTTCTTGGTTCGGCCTAACTGGGTCCAGAGAGAGACTGGGTTTCAGTCCGATGAAATGACCACAAAGTAATTCTACATTATTTTATCCATGTTCTTTTAGGCCCGTATTACTGATGGTCACTCAAGACTCAAGCATTACTTCTAGTTTCAACCAATCTAAGGCTTTTAACTAGTTTTAAGTAATACTTGAGTTTTAAGTGAGGTTCTGTAATACGAGTACGGGCCTTTAAGTTATACTGAATTATTGACATGGGATAAGGACGTTTCATCACATTTTGATTTGTATTTAGAAAATATAGTTTCATTTTACAATGAAATCAGTTTGTATTCGTTAGGTGTCATTGTTTGTATAAGAAACCCTAAACTAGAGTTTTTGTTTTGAGAACATAATCACTAAAGCGACCACAGAACGGAAAATTATGTAGCAATTACAGAAAACGTCGAGGGCTGAAATTACTTTTGTAAAACATGAATTATTCCAACAAGAATTTCTCCTGGCAAAATGTTGAGAATAACAGTACAACAGTCGTTTTGCACTGTTGTTTACTTCGTAGGGCTATTCTCTAGGATTTTGCAGGAACTATAACATTTTCATCAGCGTTGTTGAAAAACTTTGCAGAATGAGCGTACGTCACCGAGAATTCATAATTACGTTGTTGGGCGGACAAAAATTGACCGAAAACTATTTTTTTTGTGTTCAGAATTAGCATATGGGCGACAAAGACGGCTCGATCGGCGCCAGGCCTTTTGTGCCTTGCACATTTTTCACGCCTTTCGTTTCTTTCCTATGAACATTATAACATCCGTTTTTACTATTGTCTGGGAAAATTGTGTAAACAGCTAGTTTACGAGATTATTTCTGTCATAATTGTGTTAATATTGCTCGCTGTTGGCCTCGGCTGTAAATAGACGACCCTAACACTTCTCGTGGCAATTTTAATGTTTATGGCCAGTGATGTTCACTTGTTTACTCACAAATTCATACGGAGATCAACAAACGTCAATCCCATGATAAGTTGAAATCGTTCATTGACTGTACCTGACCTCTGTAGAAGTGTCGATACCATTACGGAACGGGAAATATTTAATTGATCCTCGAAAAACTTATTGACCTTCTAATGATGTGTGCTTTTTTAAATTAATGAACCTCTAATAACTTAGTGGGCTTCTTATGTCGCACGCTTTCTCACAGTAACTAAGCTAGGGTACCCCGACCGTTTGGTCGGGGCACCCTAGCTTAGTTGCTAGGATTAGGTTTGGCCGAATTAGCCGAATTGGTCACAGTTACTTAGCTATTAAGTATTTCTAGGACATCAAATTAGGAATTATCACTTTCCATCAGGCGAGATCGGAGTCAAGAGCAGGCCCATTCTGTAAAAAAAAATTAAAAAAACACAAAAAGAGGCGCATTCATTATATTAGAGGGTTCATTAATATTTTTAGGAAAGCAAAATGGGAATTATTTGAGGTTTGATTAAATACATGCCTTAAGTAACCCGTGCATAGGATAGTGGGTTGCTTTATAATTAAGGATAATTTACGACCAGTTACTACGCTGCATAGTTCTATAAGTAAAGGGTTCTGTAGTTTAATGGCATCCGTGCCGATGTGGTGGGTTAGGCGCGCGGTCACGTCGGAATGTTATTACAAGCCAATGGAGAGTTGAATTAGTATCTATTACTAACTAACTGATGTTTTAGTTGATATACTCGTAGTTCGATTTTAATGATCAATGTAACAAGCTTATAGGCTCAACCTCAGAAATAAAACAACATATAAGTAGGGATTTTCATGCAATCTTAGCATCAAAGTCAAAGTCAATCAATTTATTTCAATTAGGCACATAAAAGGCACTTATGAACGTCAAGTTTACAAAAAATAGAATTGATTCTAGTCGCCCCTTCCAAAAGGTAGTTTTCGTATGGAGAAGAATGGGCAAGAAACTCCACCGTTACTCTTTTAAAATGTTTTTACAATATTTTGCATACATTAATTATATAATTATATGTGAAGACGATGCATCTAGAATAAGATTACTATACCGCGATAGGTAAAAAGAATGAAAAATAAAGCAATTACAGATAAATTAAATATGTGACAGATACATGGTGCTCACATATTTACAAACATTGTAAAATTATACGATATTCCTAACATTTTAACAAGTAATACTAATAAGTCAGTGTGTGAGTTCAAGAAATCACAGAATGTAAAATCAGTGTTATAAAAAATAACAAATACATAATTAAATAAGCAACCAGTTTGATTTTGTCTAGACTCTAAATTGTCCTATGGAGCAGGACCAGCATGTTTCCAAGCATTCTTATCTTGGATATAATCCTCTAATTTGTAATATGCTTGTTTACAGAGTGTACTTTTAATAGGAGTTTTAAATTTTCTTTCATTTAATTGTAATATATCACAAAGTATTTTATTGTACCCCATAAAAGATGTATGTACTTTATCTTTACCTAAGATTTGAAAGATTAACTAACTAATGTAGAATATCTAAACTCGACATATCGTGAATCATCCAAGCGAACTCGAATGCGAAGTTTCGTCGACAACGCGAAACGAATCTTTGCGCGACAGTGCGGCCGTAGCTTAGGACGCAAGACGAATTGGTAATTAAATTAATCTCTCGAGCTAGTTTTATTTCAGTTACCTCTACGAATAAGCTGGCTTTACTCAAATCACAAGAAAAACGTAACCATCACGTCCTCAGTCTTCACCCAAACTAATTTATGCCAAAAAGGTTTATATCCGCTAAAGTCTTTACCTACTATAAAAGCTACAAAGATGAAAGAAAGTTATTAAGCAGTAGACAAAGTACTTTTTAGCTCGTATACTTGGTAATATCAAGCATTTGCAAATATTACGACCGAGCTGCGAGTAAATGAAAACATAGGTAGATTATTATACACTTATATGTACCTACGTAGGGGCGTACCTATGTACCTGGAAGATATAAAGGCTGTGATACTAGGTAAACGTTTTTTATCATGAACACTTTATTCATGAAAGAAAATACAAGAGAATGATCTTGAATGAGTGTATAAAAGCTTCTGAAATGAAAAGTAATATGTAGTGTTTTATTTAGTCCTTGTTTCTAGAAATATTAAGCAAAATAGTTTTGATTATAGACATAGGTACTAAACATGCATCAAAAGAATTTTAAATGTAGTCGGTATATGTACCTATTAACTAGAATGTTTTTTAACAATTACTTTATAGCAGAAATCTAAAGAGTTAACTTTCTGTTTCGTTCATGAAAACATTACTTTATTCATTCACCAATATAAAAGTTAATAACACAAAGTCAGCAGCTAATCTCGCTAGAGCCAAACCAGTTGATTCATAGTAAATCAATTTATTTTCGTAACATTACAAATAGAAAAACCCTCACTGTCGCTCATCCCGACGGATGTACTGCTAACGAAACGACGGTAGACATTTATCAGAATATTTCTATTTCATCGCTGGGTCGACAGGCGGACTGCGAAAATATCAACAATATTCTACGCAATAAATCAAAAGAATTGCGACTCACTCACCTCACCAACGATATATTCTATTTCTACGTTTGCGCATGGAAGCAGTTTTGGAGATAACGTATGTTACAGATTCATACTTGTGAAAATTGTGGGAGATACGTTTTTGATTGTCCACCTATATGCAGAGTGTTTTATGACGGCTTATGTTCCATATCTGTCTGAAATATTGAAAACTTACTTATTTACCAGTAAGATAAATAATGAATTCGGGCACGGCGACTTGGGATAAACAAATTTATATTTACTTAAAATACTCTTTCCACAACTCTTTGCAATAATAATAATATCATAATTCCTCTTCCACAGAACTATGCCGCCTCAGCACCTCCAAAGCCATCATCAGCACCACCTCACACAACGCTACAGCGCAGTGTGCGCGGTGCTGCCAGCAGTGGTGTGCCCGCACGAGTCATTCCTCGCTTCCACTTCCCCAAAGGCAGACCACCGCCAGGTCATCAGCAGGACCACGCGCTTCATAAAGTACAATCTGCGTTTGCCACCTTCCCAAATAGTCAGGTAAGTTGATTGTGTTGTAATGTCGTCTAGACAAACGAGCCCGTTCATTAATGGGTTTAATGCCTGTTTAATGTTTCCTAATGAAAAATAGCGGCATTCATTGTTGGTAGGCATGTACGCTTGTAAAGATGTTCAGTGTCAACATCAACAGTATGTATACTATTTTTGCGCGTTAGTAAAGGACAGCCAGCCAATTCTGTAAAAATATCGCCGTGAAAACTTTGGTGAAGTGAGCTGACAATAGGTCAATCCCTAGCATCAAATGGCATGACAGCTCACTTCAAACTCACTTCCCCTAAGTTTTCACGGTGAGATCTTTACAGAATAGACCTGCTAGTCTAGTGTTAAACAGGTACCTGAAAATAGCCGTACATAATGGCAAGCCCTGAAGCTTACTTCCTGGCTTGTGCCTTTGCTCCCTAATGTGAAAACAAACATTGACTTTAAACCTGGTCATGCATAGTAGGTGCAGGTGACTGGCACAAGTTATAATTTGAGTCAGATTTTTATTATTTTGAATTACGGTCAAAATTGTCGCTCACTGTCGTCCTATTTCGATTAACATCCCTCCATTTAAAAATGATGGACATTTGAATTAGAATTGAGATCAAAAGTGACCGTAAAATGACATAATCTAATTCATTAATTAACTACGTTTGCTTACGAACACCTACAAGTAAATGAAATTGTCAATAATGCCAAGCTAAGTCCCTAGCTGCCCAATTCTACACAACTTTTCTATAGAGCGTTCGACGTTTAATTTATTCGTGACCGACGGCAACGTACGGATTCACGTCAAATTATACTCTTTCAATAAAACGAACTTCGCAAATCCGTAAAAGAATTCTGCGAAACTAATTTGGTCGTATCATGACAAGACATTGAGGATTCTGTATCATTAAATTACTTTCTCGGCTTAAGAAGGCTTCGAAGTTCCTACCTAAAACTTCCAGAGACAAGAACTTTTGGACGTAAACATTTCATTTCATATGTAGAAATCTTATTCAATTTCTTCGTACATTTTGACCTACATATATGCTTGCTGAATTGGCTCATTAGTCTGAATGTAGCGACTGAGTTTGCTAGATAACAGTACTTGAATGAGTATTTAACTCTTCTTGTGTTTTTCTTCGCAAATTAACTCACCGTTAATTACGCTCATTACAAAAAAACAAACTTTTTTAGTACCTAGTTAACTCAAACAATGTAGCACCAACACTCTTTCTATTTACGGTATGGAAGTATGTCTGAAATTATTTGTATTAAGTCCAAAATCAAAGTGGTTTTCGTCATTCCAGAAAATGGAACTTTCAATATAAACGACGATGTGTGAAGTTGGAGACATTCTAGAAATTTCTCTATTCAAAGCAATACATGTAAATAAGTTACGTGAGAGGACCAATGTGTATCGTCCATATACGCAAGATTTATAGCTTTGTTTGTAGAAGAAATCCAAAATCGTTTGCCGTATTTACTTACAGAATAGGGGAAAATGTTTACTGAAATGTAAAAGCTTTATCAGATCATATGAATATGGGAATTTACACAATTTATTCCTATGATGCGATGCATCCACCAAATTTTCAATTAAGTGTCTAGCTCTGGCTGCCCACTGAATATCTACACATAACTCATGTAAGTCCACCCCATTAATCAATTTTGCCATTTTCATCGGTGGAACAGATGACTGCCGTATTTAATCGTATATATGCAAACATGCTGCAGATACTTCTGAAACTACTTTGTATTTCATTACAATGATGAGACCGACGAGACGTAAGTATCCCGATTAGTGTGTAGTAGATTAGTCAAACGAATCACACATATATATATACGAGAACAATCCATTAATATATTTGGCACGATCGCGACATTTATGTAGGTACTTAAATTTAGACGCCATGTCAATCAATTTCGATTTCGAAACAAGCTGACCTTTTGATCGGTTTAAATATAAAGGTGTCTGAGTTTTATCGCATCATTATTCGAAATTAAGCCGTTAAGGGTAATGTCGGATTAAGTATACAAATGTTATCTGTACGCTCGATAGCGCGAGAGTATCGATGAAACCTCAACGGGCTCGTAAAAAAACAATTTTCCTACCAAACAGCCCCAAACCGAATCGATATATCCAATCTAGTACAAATTCCATTTAAGCTTCGGATTTGCATTTGCTGAATTTACGATGTTAACGCAAAATCTGACGCATATTACGTTACACGTCGAAATAATAATATGCGTGAACACAACTGTTTACTTCGTCAAATGTTATTTGCGTTTTGTTTGGCTCCAATGTTTTTCTATAGTGACATGGCATGACATTTAAAACTATGACAGTGTTTTGTTATTTTAATGCATGCAAGCACTAACATTTGACGTCATCTTTGATCAGTGTTGCACATTTGTCATAGTTTTTTACGAAGTGATGGAATATCGAAGAGAGTTTGAATCCAATTTTATATCTGAACTATAAAAAATAACCAGCATATCGTCCCTTGCCTAACAACCCCAAAAACTGCCTTCACATCGCTCAGAAAAAACGGACAAAAGGACATATCGTTCAATAATACGGGGTCGTGACAAATTTATGCGACATTTATCATCGGCGGACGACAAATGCTTCGGATTTCAATAAGTTCGCCGAAAAAAAACAATCAGAGTTGGGCGACTTCCAAATACGGTCATTTTCCCGTACAGCACTAGTGGATTGTTTATGTAATTGGACGAAGAAGGCCGAACCTGGTTAGCCACGTTATTGGATGGCCCTACCTCAAACCGATTCCGTTCATAGATATCTGATATATGGCCAGATTGGATACATTAGAGATGTTTTCGGACATAAAAAGGCTAATGAAATTCGTTTGGATAACAATGCCGAAGTAGAGAAGGATCTACCTCGTAGTCATTCTTTCATGGAAAAATAATTTAGAATGTTTTCCTAAGTTCATCATTAATAATGTAAAAGTAATTAATCTTGCCAATACATTATTAAATATGCAAAAGTAACATGTTTGTAACTAAATAAGACAGAGAAGGCTGAATGATATAGATGATAATTATTATATTATAGTGCAGATTTATTTGATCATATAATACGTTCTACCCGGTGCATCTTGTTACTTATTTATAACTCAATTTGCACAGACTCAAAGCACAGCAAATATAATATAGAATCATGCACATACCAAAGTAAAGAATGAACTCTCTAGAAACAGCTTCAATACTTCGAAACGCAAATACGGCGAGAAATGCTTATCTGCTGAAGCTAAGCTTCCTTACAAGGATATCGGCACGACTGTCTGCCGCAAAAGGCATGCCAATAGTCAAATGTTTAGATAACCTAATAAGTGGAGGTCTGGAGAAACATCGGCGATGCTCAATGTCGGCTTGTTGAAAGAGCATTGAGATATAATGGGGAAAAGTAAACGTTCAAATGTGTAGAATGTAATTGGAAGAAAGGTACTTGACATGCATTTTTCTTTTTATATACTGCAGTATATTTAACCGTGTTTGATGTACTGATTTCTTTTATTGTAAAGCTCGAATGCTAGCTCGAATTCGATCCTAAAGATGAGCTATCGTGAGAGATTAGCATTCAATAGATAATCGCTGTTTATTGAAAATGACGCGCTAAAGGATCCTGCTAATGTATTCTATTACTATTGTAAACAACAGCGATTAGTCAGTAATTAATTACTAATACGTAAAACATACATACGTTACGGCTTATTAAACAAAGATATACAAAACGCTCACCATTCGTTCACAAATTCGTAAAATCATACACAGTACTCAAATATTAAACTGCAGCAAAAGTGATGTACAGGATCTATTCATTTTGAATACTAAAAAAAAAATGTGACAGAAGATGAAAAATCACAGTAAATAATAAAAATTGTTGCGTTGAAAATACAACATTCTTTGTATTTTACGACATCTTCCTGTGATACATTGACGCAAATGATCTATGCAAACAGTCTGACATTCCAGACTGACTTATTGAAACATGTTACAAATCCCAATAATAAGTTTCGGTTCGCATCCCTGGTCAAATTAAATGGAGCCTAGATTTTTTCTGAGGAAGATTCCTCGAAATCTTCGAATATTGGAAATCCTGAACAAATTGCTTCCTCAGTTTTTCGTAAATCGGATAAAAGATTGAGGGTAAAATAAATCAACACAGGATCACATTTAGGTTATCTCCCGAGATTGTTTTTCTAGGGAAGTAGTTTTGCCTGGATTTCGAAGCCTAGGGTAAGGTCTAGGGTAGGTAAATAAGACGATGCTTGTAACTGTTACATTACCGTGATAGGAGAAGTGAATGTTTGGCACAGACCACGTCCTAGCCTAGTGACTCCCGCGGTCAAGGTATGAGGAGCATCATCGAGGAGTTATCGTTGATAGGAATTCGACATCATCATCCTTCTTCGCAGACGGAGGATCTAAAAGCAGTAATAAAATTATCAACTTGTCTAGACAAGAACTTGATACTTGAGATTTAGGCGTCTTTCTAGAAAGACGCCAAAATCTGTGCGAAATGATGAAACAAAGTTCATTATTAGTTTAGTTGTTAGCGTCAAAGTTGAAATTAAATTTTAATGGCGTTAATGTTGACGTGTGTCCAAAATAGCTGGACTTGAGCCAAATAAAGTCGGGGCTAATTACAAATTAGCAACGCGGTGACAGCCTGACACTGATATTACTACAATTATTTTAATGTTCACTTTATTATTATCTCCATTTTGAATAAAAAGGAACAGCTGGCTAAAATACTATGAATGGGTAAGCGACGAAGGAATTGTCAAATTAATGGGCAGCTTCATTCGGCTGCGTAGACGAAATACTGCGATCATCGATCCTTTTTACCAAGACTCCATTACCACACTCTTATGATTGTTCATGATGAAATGAGCTATATTCATCAATTGACAGGACAAACAGTAATAAAATATCGAATTTAGAATTGGTACGTGGTAATTTAATTGAGAATTAAAGGACTAACCTGAGTTCCTGGAAATGAAGATTGGATGTCGATGTTATGGCCCATTCTGACGTCACCATAACATCTTCGCGTATGTATAGAGTGAGCGAGATCCATCAAAGTTTAAAACCCATCAATACGTAGAAGTATGGCCACTACAGCCATAAGATGCATGGCTGTATGTAAGATATTATGACATTGCATTGAAAGACATTAAGAACTCCAAAGTTTGCCCTAAAATGTCGAAAGGCTTTAACCAATAAGAAAAATATCCAGCGCGTTATTACTTCTCTAGATATATTGGGAACTAATAACAGTTAATGCAACAATTCTGTAGTGTAAAGAACTCCATCTGTGGAAGCCCGAATTATCTGTTTTATTTTTCTCACATCATTCATTCGTCTGCCCTTATCCTAATTTAGTGAGTGTTCCAGCAGTGATAGCCTACTGGTGTGACTGTCAAACGGTGAAGGAAAACATCGTGAGGAAACCGGCATGCCTGACAGATATTTCTCGACGGCATGTGAAGCCTAGTCAGAGGCCCATGGGAGGCTTTAAAACTCTGACACCAGCTATCTAATTACGCAACACATTTTCGTAAACGATTACGACTAATCCGTTTCATTTTGACAGTTCAACAACATTCATTGAGTTATTTACGTTGTTGAGCAGAAACATGTTTCGAACTTATGAAGCAATGGATTAGCAATCGGTTTCAAAACGATTCAGATTCTGATTGATATTGTATTACGCAATTAGGGTACTGGTTAGTCACTAACCACACGAAAGAAGATCCCAATTTATTTGGGGTCGGGCACATATCTTTTTTTTCCATACTTCTCCATTAGTCGTTATCTTGGAATACACAGGAGGTGTATACCGTTCTAACTATATCATCTTTTCGAACAGTCCATCCATCGTTTCTTCAGTCTTCTCCTACTCTCCATTCATACTCATAACTTTCCTCACGACATTTTCCTCATTCCTCCACATCACATGTCCATACCATGACAACCGATTCCCACAAAACTTTTCAGTCACCGGTGCCACTTTCAGACTTCCTCTTACGTACTTATTTCTTATTCTATGTCTACATTCACGTAACAATATTGCAAAATAGTTGGTGCATTTAATTAAATACTTATTGTTAAGAGCCCTATTTCACGCCGGACTCTACTATGTTCTTAGTGCAGACATTCCAATGTAAAGAGATGGTTGACTACCGCATAGGATATGGAATTAGGTCGCTGTAGTGTTCATGAATGGGCGTCTGTAATTGCATTATGCACTATTTCAATGATTTAACTATAGGTACTTGTATACTGATTCAAGTGCTTACGGCCATGCTGGTTCTTCAAACAGATTTGGTACATAAATTCAACTCCCTATTGGTAAGTAAACGACTTATTTAACTAAACTAACGGCCCACCCCTGCTTCACACGGTTATAACGACTTGACAAAACATCGGGATTACTTCAATAAATAATTAATTTAATAATAATATTTAATAATAACCTCAATACATAAAAATGTCTAAGGGACCTCTGCGAGTTGGCTTCGGCCCCTCGTACGCCTTCCAAAGGTCCGGGACCCGAGGGTCCCGAGATATGTCAAAGACATTTAAAATTTTAATAATAATAATAATAATAATTTATTTAATAATAATAACTAATAAATAATTTATTTCTTTAACGTTTAATATTAAGTATTCAAAGTACACATTAACCTTCCGGAATAAATTATCTAAAAGATAGTGAAAGCCGCATCGAAAGCCGTTGCGGAGTTTAGAAGAACAACGCGGTTACACAGACAGACACGAAAAGCGACTTTATTATCATATTTATAAATTCAGATGAACATACTGGATAGTATACTCTATCGTCGTTTCATTTAATGATAGGAATGGAGACTTATAAGATTCTATATTTATTTATTTTTTCGTAAAAGTTCTTGTATATTTTGTAAAAGGTCTTCTATATATTTTTTTTGTATTTCGTAAGTCTTCTGGAAACGATATTTCAGTGAACTTTAGATTGAAGATGTATGAAAAATATTAAAGGGGAAATTAAACCAAAACATAGAAAACTGTTTGTATAATAATTTTATCGCAAAATTTGATCAAGAGACGTCAATAAGAAAAAATCGCAAAACATTTGACAATAAAGAGATTTTGATTCGAGAAGAGATATATACAGGGTTATTGCAAAGCAAACCTGAAATCACGAATAAAAAATCTGCTGTTCCCTATATTTATGTTCGCATAACTCGTCAAAATGTAGGGAACAGCTGATCTTTTTTTCATGATTTCAGGTTTGGTCCCATAGTAAAAGTTGTTCATAATGACAAGTACAATGACCCCTTAAAAGGTTGTTGGTGTTTTACCAATAACCCTGTATAACCCTATCCCTAACACCCGTTGTTAAGTTAAGCAAGCGGCTTGTTCACAAAGGTATTAATACATCACAACTTCTCGAATCCCCGTCACACAACACAGCAGTACATCAGTGCTCGATGGACCATTACCCGTATAGAGCCGCTCCCAACGTTTTCGCTCGGCTTCAGTCAGCCGTGCCCGGAACAACAGATTCGGTCACTCGGTGTACATCGGGGTACAGTCGGAATCAAATGATTATGTATACAGGCAAACTAAGTTATTTATATAATAAAAGCAAATATTGGTAGGGTACTTTGAAATCTTCTTCGATTTCGATCACGGTGGCCAATCTCAACGGAGATTAGCCAGGTACGTAGATATTATAGTTCACAAGTGTGTGAGCAAACACCGATGCACTTTCTATTCCTTTATTCTTATAAGTCCGATGGAATGACATACTGAGTCTTGTAGCATGATCAGCCTATAATGTTCCCACCTCTGAGATACAGGCCTCCTCTCTGCCTCGCAGCCGCAAGGCACGCTTTCCTGCTAATATCTTAGAACGCACTTTACACTTTTTATTTGTTTTCTTTCTTTTTTAATTTGATTTTTATTTGTAGTAAAATATGTTGTGTTGTGTGCCTTTTAGTCTGTGCTAAATAAATGTATTTTCTTTCTTTCTTTTCTTTCTTTCTTTCTTTCTCTCTGTGAGAGGCGGTGGGCCGTAATCCACCACGCGGGCCCAGTATGGGTAGGAGGATAACACAGTCTTTTCTTCGAATTTTTGGTTCTAGGACATTAAGATGTCTTCCTTCACTGTTTTGCCATACTTATGAATATAAAAGAATTTACTACACAGCACACTTACAACATTATTTAAAAGTTGTTACAAGTTACCTGCCTCATGCCTGCTGTATACCAGATAGCTTGTTTGACTGTATATCGGGCTATCGGCCGAACGATGCTAGTGCACTTGGCGACTTGCCAGAACTGACTTTATGTTATTCCTGCAGCCGCCGTACTCTACGTAGTTATCATCAAATGAGGCAGTATAACTTGAAATTAGTTTTTGGTTTTGAAATATTTAAATTATATTTTTTGTGAAAAGAAAGACCAAATTAGATTTAGTTTGAATTACTTTTTGAACTTAGTTAATTCGTTTTTTTCTATACTCTCAACAACGTTACAAAGTTGGTGCCAAGAAGGTACCTTTATTTTATAAAATTTTCGCAATTTAATAAACTATGCCTTGATAAAAAATAAAACATCCAAAATGTGTCGAAACCATGGATTATGGATTTACCAGACGCCATGAAAATTGCACTTTTATCTTTTTTTAGGGTTCCGTAGGAAACAAGGAACCCTTATATCCACGCCATGTCCGTCTGTCTGTACGCGGCTTAGCTCAGAGACGGTTAGTACTAGAAAGCTGTAATTTGGCATATGTATATTATACATACATATTAATCATGCCGACAAAGTGGTAAAACAAAATATTTTATTAATAATTTGTTTAGGGTACCTCCCCTACACGTAAAGTGGGGATGTATTTTTTTTCCAACTGATTTTTTTTGTTAGAGTCAAGTGTCCCCCACAACACAACACAATAATCAACCAACTTAAATTTGCGATTTGAAAAACATGATCTCCCATACATTCCGTATGGGAACACGTTTTACAACTACAATGTTAAGTTTGTTATTGGGATAAATTCATCCCAACTACGGAACCCTTCATTGTGCGTGGTCCGACACGCACTTGGCCGGTTTTTCTGAGTTCCATTCTACATTCAACCAATTCTACACAGTCTTCGTCCAATCGAGTGCGCGGATTTTCGAAAAAGCCGTTAAAAATTCAGAAAATTTAAAAAGAGAACATGCAGTTGGCTTTTGTTCTAGGCGCGACGTAGTTCGCAGTTCATAAAATGTTGTTTGGTGTACAATTGCACATACTGGCACGGATAACCGACGATTTGTTTTACTAGTTTAGTTTCCTACCAATTTTCATCGGCTATTCACAATAGACACTTTAACACAACTAGTAAACTAGGTTACCTTGCCGCTTTGTCCAAAGAAAATGGTATAAGCTTACAACTGCGGAGTGTCCCATCTGTATTCATCGTTGATTTAACGACCACTTAGTAATAGTTATTTAAGTGTTCTATAATCACTTCACAACAATTCACTTTCACTGGATCAACTAAATGATTAAATATTTTCTGTACTATGAAAAAAAAGCACTTACATTTTTATTGTGATAGTATCGCTAGGTAAGTGAACAATTGCGTTACTGAAACTAATTACACTGGAGCAATAAAGATCGAGATGTGACTTGACATATTTCCTTTAATATGTTCTTTTCAATACATCCTCCTTTGTTTCAATACATTGCTTATTATTATCAGCTGTTTGTCGATGTAAGAGAAAGACATGGACAATTGATTACAAATAGCAGAATTATTGGATTGGATTTTTAGAGAATTAGAGCCGATTTCGTGCCACCTGTAGTGGTGCAAAATCGGCTCTAATTCTCTAAATTGGAGTACTAAGTAAGTGCAAAGCAAAGCTATCTCAGATTTAAAATTATTTACCGTAATAACTCCTCCAGTGGACTTGTCGGGACACTTGACCATAAATATAACTTATCTGCATATCCATATTCACCCTGTACCGAGAGCAAATTTGGCTCAACTCGAGCCCTCTCACAAGGGTAGGTCGCTAGGCTTAATGGTCGCTACAGTGCCCAAGTTGAGACAGTTCGCAAATCCAGCAACTACCTAATCTGCGTTCGCAATTTATTTGCCAAATATGTAAACAAGCACGAGTTTTAGGAAAAACAACTGTAATGCCCACACATAAGTTCAGTTTGCGATACATCTTCATATTTCTTAGGACTTTTTCAACAGTACTAGTTGATGTTTGTTAAAGTGGAAATAACATAAATTGGAAACAAGGTTTTAAATAGACCTTAGTTGCCTATTGCAAACGGCCATGCTATAGCAGCTTTGTAAAGTTGCTATGAATTAGAAATAGTGGATTGAGAATGTCCTGCGGTCAGGGACCGCGGAAGTGGGGAGCAGAGGGGGCCAAATGACCCCCCTAAAATTAAAAGAGGGGGGCCGCGCCCCCTCCAATTTTACTAATCGGTAAAGAAGGTTTCTCTGAGCTATCCTTAACGTAGCTTTGCTTTTTCTTAAATGAAAAAGTGCATGTACGTAAGAAAAAGATTTGCTTTTTGTTTTGACGGAATTTAAAGTACGTATATTATCATATTATCGTTTTTTGAAGGGGGCGACCAAAAAAGCTTGAGCCCCCCGTCATGGAGTACTTCGTTTTCGAAAGGGGGCGACCAAAGAAGTTTGACCCGCCCGTCATGGAGTACTACGTTTCTGAAAGAGGGCGACCAAAGAAGTTTGACCCGCCCGTAATGGAGTACTTCGTTTTTGGAAGGGGTGACCAAAGAAGTTTGACCCGCCCGTCATGGAGTACTACGTTTTTGAAAGGGGGCGACCAAAGAAGTTTGACCCGCCCGTCATGGAGTACTACGTTTCTGAAAGAGGGCGACCAAAGAAGTTTGACCCGCCCGTAATGGAGTACTTCGTTTTTGGAAGGGGTGACCAAAGAAGTTTGACCCGCCCGTCATGGAGTACTTCGTTTTTGGAAGGGGGCGACCAAAGATGTTTGACCTCCCCGTCATGGAGTACTTCGTTTTTGGAAGGGGTGACCAAAGAAGTTTGCCCCCCGTCATAGAGTACTAGGTATTTACCTGCGGTTTTGCTTCTTATATCGTCTATTTCGTATTTGATATGATTTACAATAGGAGTTCACTTATTAACGCCAATTCGAATCTCCTTGTTTCAAACTCGTATCTTATTCTATCTAAACTGAAACAGTACATAGCATTGCGGAAATTGGAACCGAGTTCAATACAATGCAACTCTAAACTAATCACATTCAAAGTCAAATAGGCCCTTGTAAGGCACTTTTGAACGTCAAAGTTTACAAAAAAATAGAATTGATTCTAGTCGCCCCTTCCAAAAGGTAGTTTTCGTATGGAGAAGAATGGGCAAGAAACTCCACCGTTACTCTTTTAAAATGTTTTACAATATTCTGTATAGGTACATTAGTTATATAATTATATGTGAAAACGATGCACCTAGAATAAAATTACTATTCCACAATAGGTAAAAAGAATTAAAAATGAAGCAAACGACAGATAAATTAAGTATGTGATAGATACATGTTGCTCACATAATTACAAACGTTGTAAAAGTAGACGATTTTCCTAAAATTTTACAATTAATAAGTCAGTGTGTCTTCTAAATCTTAATCTAATCTTTAATTAAATCTGATCTAAAAACAATTCACCTCTATTATCTACCAACACCAATTGAATCACAAGGGTAGCTTATATCCTGCCGGAGTTGCGAGTTGTCCGAAGGATCACGGGTGGGTTTTAATCAGTAAAAGTCTGACACGCCCTCCTGCTCCGCGCAGAGCGGGAGAGGTTATTAGATAAAATCCCACACTAAAAATAAAAATAAAGTGTGGCTCATATAAAAATAACCTCACTAAACCACATAATTCGCTTTACCACTCTCACCGCCCATAAAACTGTATCCATGCACCGTCCCTTAGCTTCCCATCTTTATTACAAACAGAGTAAGTAGTTACACTCATTTACACATTATGGTCTAAGTAAACCACAACCGCACAGTAAGTAACCACAGACCGCCGTTTATATCTACTCAGTACGTAAATCTGAGGGCCAATTCCCGTAATTTTTAAGAACGTTCACGTTTCGCATCTCATTCGCAATCTGTCAAAAATACGATCAATTTAGGTACCAACATTTTTTGACAAGTTTGACAGATTGCGACTAGAATGTGAATGTTTCATATGTACGAGAATTGGCCTTTTGGAATAGAAATGTAACTACAATATGTAAAAAAAACAACTTACTGCAATAACATTAAGTACTTACCAAAAAGTTTTTTTTTTAAATTATTATTGTTGAAAATAAAAAAAATATTGTTATTCACATTTTTAGTAACAAAATTACCCCAAATAAAAAAATAAAAACCAACACAGGTCAAAAGTTATGACTTTTGGACACCCGGTAAACGACGGCCGCCCGCGCCCAATGTAAGAAAACCCAGTAAATTCCCCATTGAAAAAAAAAAGTGGAGATTTTTTTTTTTCTTTTTTCCTGAAAATTTCCACATAAATATACTCTCAGTACGATACCTTACAACACCCTCACGGATCGGACAGGGTTTTTTTACATGTCGTATAGTCTGCGCACGACTGCTAGTCACCGCCTGAGTTGAGTGAGCGGTGAGACGGGGGAGGGCGCCATTGACAAAATTGGCAGACTGAGTTAGCTTGGCGTTTGTCTACCTCCCCGTCTCACCGCTCACATACCCCAGCACCCTTAGTATGACCACGATGCGATGACGCTTAGAAAAAATGACAGATAAACAATCACAATCTGTCATTTTGTCTATTCTTCCGTCGACAAAACCCGTAGAAAACCCGTTTCTACGGTTGTCATGCTACACGTGCAGGCGGTGACTAGCCGTCGCGCGCGGACTATAAATAGTTGCAAGTGCGAAAGAAATTCTTTGACACATTACAGTAAACTATAGCTTTGGCTTTGCTCTCTTCCAAATTGGTAGGTTACCGTGTTGACTAAGGCCTATTTCTACAGTAATAGTAGGTACCTTTAACGTGCTGATGACAATCTTCTTCTTACCGTATCAAGGCAAAAAGTTCAAATATGTTTGGCTCAAAATTCAGGTACATGAACTTCGGTCTCTGACGCAGCGGCAGTCATAATGTCCTCAAGTGCACAGACAGCCCTATGTCTGGGTTTTTTATTTGGTATAAAAAACCCAGACATAGCATTGGCAACAGTGACGTGAGGCCGGTTTCGTAAACATGTGGAACCTCACTCAAGACTCAAACATTACTTAAAACTAGTTTCAACCAATCAAAAGGCTTTAAACGAGTTTTCAGTAGGTAATACTTGAGTTTTGAGGTTCTGTAATACGGGCCTTAGTGAGGTGTAGTTTGATTATAAATAGTTGTAAATGTATGCGTGTATGCACAGAGCTGAGGTGTAGTTTTGGCATGCTTCACTTTATTCTTCGCAGCGCTGTGTCTTGGTTTTTTCATTTGGTCTGAGGCTAGGGTATGGAGACATCTGTTCATGATGATCCCAATGACAATAATTATTAACTACTTATACCTAATTCATAAGCACTTAGCAGGCTTGTTTTAATAGAATTACTTGCTTATGAATGAGTCGCTACTAAGCAATTAGTTATTTAAATGTATTCTCTTATGCAAATAACACATTCACACCTTTCAAGGACAACAAGGACATTGTGCGTATCTATCTACTAATCTATGGTCGTCCATCTCACACACATGCATTAGGTCCAGCGGTAATTACCATAGACCAGCCAGAGATGGCCAACCTATGGCGCGTGTAAGAAGAGGACAGTAAGCACTATAAGTGTATGTATAAGTATTACCTAATATAGCAAGTTTTAAAAGTCGGAATGATCACTGTATGTAAGTTCTGTTGAATATGTTTTGTAGGGAAAGGATCGTATGAAGTAGAGCACAGAAAGACAAGGCTAGACATTTATTTAATTAGACTTGTCAATATTTAATCAGAAAGCTAGTTGTCCGTTCGCAAAACTAGATCTTCATGGAGAAGAAGGACAAGAAACTCCATGGAAACAGTATGACAGTATTCTATCAACACACAATCATAATGAGCAATAATTACGGTATAATATCAAATTACTTAACTTACGTGACACCTGGTCGGTCTATTCCATACAACAACGGCACTAGAACCAACCAATTGAACATCCACCGAGCAATTGACTCGATAACGTCATTACAATCCTTTTTATGTCAAACATATACCGCCATTTTAAATAAATCACAGATGTCATACTAAGGCTTAATAACCTCGAATACAGGTAATAATAAACAAATCTTATGTAGTGAAACCGTTTTAAAACATTATAAAGTAATTAAGCAATTCAATAACAGCCGATTTGTTATTCTTAGATATAATTCAATAGAATACCAACATTAACTGACAGTTTTGTGTCAATAGTTTAAAACAACTTATTTTATTAAAATAGCAATATAAAATCAAAGATAAACTACAAATATCATTAAATATTACGTCATTTATAGTAATAACATCTAAATGGTTTTTACAAGTTAAGAGTCTTCTTTTCTGTAAAAACAATACCTAGTCAAATTAAGTAGGTACTTCTACATTGGTCCCAAGCTTTGTAAATATGACAGATAAACAATATGCTAATATTATAATAATCTTAAAATTAATTATCTAACACGCGCGTAAGAATAAGTAAGTATAGAGCATGAGAAAAATCTGGCGCCTCTGTTAATTAGTGTGAAATCGTACAAATCTTTCATTCACTTTTCATTAATGGATTGTAACATTGAATTTTTAAATTTTAATAACATTGTGTATTCAGACCGCCTACAACATGATTTTAATGTACTACCTATGTCTGGTGACCTATTGTTTTTAGTTAGCCTTATTTTTTTCATAATCAGTGGCACGGTAAAAAAGGTTCGCCATCCCAGCCAATTACTATAGACTATCCTATTAAAGACCTAATACAGTTGACGGACGAATGTATTAAAATTCTGCAATTGCAAGTCCTCGTTGTATAATTATGTTCGGTCACAGTGTAGCAAACAAGCGCAGCTGTCGTCTGGGGAAAGCGGAGAAAACAAAGATGCTATCGTTTGCGGGTCTGTGCAATGGTATTAGTATTCTGGTCTTAGGATGTCCTATTGCTAAGTCAATATATCCAATTTGTCTATTTTGAAAGATTTAAACACGGAGAAACGTTGCGTTTTAAACCGTCAACAATATTTTTTTTTTGGAATTTCATAATCATTGAGATTTTCGTGTAGATAAGTCTATAGAGGTAAGTTCACTCATC
Source organism: Agrochola lota (assembly GCA_947364205.1). Taxonomy (NCBI): domain Eukaryota; kingdom Metazoa; phylum Arthropoda; class Insecta; order Lepidoptera; family Noctuidae; genus Agrochola; species Agrochola lota. The sequence continues at coordinate 15,049,054 of OX376221.1, read as the reverse complement.
CTCTATAGAAAAGGGAGGATCCTCCAACGGGTGTTGCCTGGACGGCCCGACGATTGATGTCGGGAAGTTATATATATGCTGATCGCGTGGTAAATCCTGCTTGCGCGATGCAAGATTTCGCGTGACGTTAGTGTAACGCGCAGTGCGCATGGCGCGATGGCGGCATCGCCACAGGTCCAAAAGTAAACGAACAATATTCTCACATGTGATCTGCAAACAATTATAAAGTTAGGGATAGTTCACTCTGTTCACTTTACATTCCGATGGAGTTATATAAATATTGTTACTGTAATTGTTATTGCTGCCAGCAATAATATAAACCTGAATCGACTTTTAAGGTATTGATTGAGGTAAACCCATGTAAAATCAAAATCAACTCATTAAATGCTGTTATTTCTATGCAATTTTCATTTGTGTGATATGCATTTTCCTCTAGCATAATACACGTAACTGTGTAGTCTATCTATTTATGTTCATAATTGTATACAAACACATACTCGTAGCATAGCGCTATAATAACTACATGCCTACATTTAAGGTTTCATGACCCTATCTATGCTCTTTCCCTGTTGGGTCAGTCTCCTGAAAAGTTGGCAACACTTCGCTAAAACCCGACAGTGGCCGATGATCAACGAGTGGCGACGATAATTTAGATTTTACGATTATTATCTCTGCTGTTACTGTAACATTTGTGCCTGTAATCAAGTTTATTCTTCACGTTTTGTGAAAATAACTAGGAACCTACTTTTAGTTTTCCTTTTCAAAAACAACAGAGATTCTAGTTTGTTACTTAATAACAGCTCTGATACCGATTGAAAAACTTTTATTAGTAACTACATAACGTGCGGTAAGAATTTTCATTTTATTCCGATAATTTTTATACAGTTTCAAACATTAGACAGTTTTTCATTAAATAATTTTCCAATTCTCAACACAACATTAATATATAATAAAAATATTACAAGCCTTAGTCAGAAATTTTATTCACGATAACAAAAAACCTGTCGCAAAAATGTCAAGTCAACATTAATTAGAATAACACACACGTAGGTACAAAAAACGGGCGAGCCTAAAAACCAGTGCAAAAAACCTAAGTCAAAAAAACTGTGTTACCTACCACAAATCTAAATCTTAACTTTGAACAATTTGTCAGTGTGTCTACGCTGTCAGAGGACGTGGGACTCTTCTCACGGATATTACGACACGTAACATAATGCAAATGACGTCCTCAAATACCCATTGTTCCGTATTTACGACGACGGGAAGTAATTACAAGTAATTGTGTTTTTTATTCAAGTATTTATTGCGATTTCTATACAAATTAAAATGTTTTGTGCTTGATGCGCGACTAGGTTTGGCACAAAACATTAATTACCTAATAATTAATTTGGGGTATCGTTTTCATTGCTACTAGTTATTTTTAGCGCCATTTTTTTGTTTGTGTTGTCTATGCTAATATAACTTTTTATAAGATAGATGTCAGCAAGACAATACACCGTCCACTGTGATAGAATAGATTGTTATCGTTGGATGAAGAACAGCAAACAAGTTCCTAAAAAATATATTCTTTTTAATTGCAGCATTCGGAAGTCGGTGTCTTTGGTTTTGAATTTTCGTTTTTGGTCACCGACTTCTGAAATTAAAGTTATTTTTAACTTCGTAGTGTTTTTTTTCGGAAGACGGTTGTTTTTTTTTTTTGTTAAAAGTTTTTATTTTTCACTTTTTAGTTGTGGTACCTACCCCACACAAATTTGAATACCACTACCTGCTATGTAAATAACAGTGACAGGAAGTTATCATCATATCATCCACATAATTATACTAAATGGGAAAAATACGTATTATTGAAGCTTACTCAAAAACTATCCAAGCAAAGTTAATAAAATTTATATGGGACCAACTTAGAACCATAGCCTTTCATACAAAAAAAGAATTTTCAAAATCAGTCTACAATTGACGGAGAAATCGGCGGACATACATAAAAAAAAACATACATACGCGACGAACATATAACCTCCTCCTTTTTGGAAGTCGATTAAAAAATTAAACACATTTTTACAAAATCTTTAAAACTGTCAAAAATACCCATTTCTTCAGGGTATTTTTTAAATGATGAATGCGTTCCAATTTCAAATTATGAATCTTTTATCAACGTGTTCAAAATTACACGTCCGTTCGGTCCCCTGAATGTACGTAATTAATAATTTAAGAAATTACTCTGCAATTTGTTTCTAGAGCGCATTCCTAAGAATTATGTCATTGTGGTCCGATTCGGTATCGGAACCGCCATCACGGGCGAGTCCATCAAAGGGTCGGTTGTTCGACAAGCCGAGCCCACTTGGCGGCCGTTTCGCGACCTCTTTCCCTATTCAACACATTTGGGTCAATCGGAGCACGGTGCAGCTAAAGTATAATGCGATATTTATAACATTACAGCTTGTGGCCTTTTGTGACTTTATGAAACGCGACGTAAAGTATGAATGAACGTATTCAAGGAGTACTGAAGAAGTTTCAGCGAGTTGTATTAACAATTTATAGAGCAGCAATATTGCTGTTATGGATTAATAAAATTCAAAGCAAGAATGAAGTAAAACTCTATTTTTAAATGTGGGGCTTTGCCGGTACCCTAATTGCGTAATACACGATCAATCAGAATCTGAATCGTTTTGAAACAGATTGCTAATCCATTGCTTCAAAAGTTCGAAAAAAAAACTGCTCAACAACGTAAATAACGCAGTGAATGTTGTTGAACTGTCAAAATGAAACAGATTAGTCGTAATCGTTTACGAAAATATGTTACTTATTTAGATAGCTGATTAGGCACACAGTGAAAAACAGCAATCGATTCTTATTTAATTTCTGGAGATTTCTGTATTGGTTTTCCACTAAAAGGAGCAGTAAATTAATTATCTATCTATGTAGCCTACTTGGTTGAGTAGGTAGCTAACCAAAAGTAAATTATAACAATGATCAATAGACGATATAAGCATTGCGTAATAGCTTTGTATTCTAAAGCGAGTTTATCAAGCATGTTAATCAGAATAATCAAACCTATAAAGTCTAGGATAATACACATTGGTTTAGGAATCCTTAACCACTTAATCCTAAATTAGGATTTAAGATAAAGTTTTGGCAAGCATCGAACAACAAAAACAACGCTTAATATAAAAATATTGATTAAGATCAAACCTATAACACACCCACCCTAGGCTGTGCCTAATACATGACTATGAGGGCGGGCTCATAAAATTTAAATCGGTCAAGTGTAGATCGATTCGATAAAAAAGATAATCTGAAACATCAGTTTTGGCACACAAATATAAAGTTAACATCTTAAAAAAGAAGTTACCTATCTAAATACAATTTTAAGACAATTTTTATGAAGAGACCATTTTGATAAATCCCACGACTCCCACAATCGAGGCTATAATATCTACTTAAATGCTCGTCTGACGCACCATACTGACTGGCTAATACACTCCCAGACTCCTAAATCGAGCCACCCTGCGCTTTTTGTATATAAGTCTTTATATCTTTATGGTCGCGAATTCAAATTCGGAACAATGACAACACCAAAATGATGGCCAGTATGTCGGCTTCATAGATATAAGAAAGAAGGTTGGCTTAAAAACGGAATAATAACTGATTCTTTGACTCATTACTATTTTAATGTTTTATTTAGGCCTTTACCTCACATAGAATTGCACGGTGGCTCGATTTAGGAGACCGGGAGTGAATTTTTACTACCTACGACATGACCTATTTTCAAATAGTTCATTCTCATACAAGAGAAGAAGAAGAAGAAGAAGAAGAACGTTTAATAAGACGACGCAATCACAACAATATCTTCAGCAACTAACTCTAAAAAACACCCGTCGCGCCTGTATGTAATCTATTTAAATTCTGGGTCACTTCCTGCTTGAAGGTAAGTGGGTATCATGGCCTCTAGGAAACGACACTCGTTGAAATATATATCTGAAGCCCTCAGATGATTGGATAATATTATTGTTTGGTAATTGCACAATAAAAGTTAATTAATTAATGAAAACCAGACCAAAACAATTGTACATTCAATTCATTCATCCATTTATGCAGAAGCTGGGTGGTTGGGTCAGTGACAGTTCGACACGATGTCAACTCAACCCGATGCCGTTTTTAAACGGTACTTATCGATTTTGGTCGAGTGAACTAAGCACAAATAATTTATATATTCAGTTTTAAATACTCCTTAACCTAGAGACTCTTTAAAAAAAGTTTCTGTAGAAAGATCTGCATCATCCAATTTTATTCTCATTGCATTTCTGCAGGTACAGCTCATAATAAACTTATAAGCGACTAGCAGTTCCCCGTGGTTTCACCCGATTAAGTCTGGATCCCGTGAGTATATCGGGATAAAAAGTATCCTATGTGATAATCTAGGTTATAAACTATCTGTGTGCCAAATTTCATCCAAATCCGTTTAGTAGTTTTTGCGTGAAGGAGTAACAGTAATACATCCATCCATCCATCCTCACAAACTTTCGCATTTATAATATTAGTAGGATATTTAGATTTTTGTTATAGCTCGTACCGATACAAGAGAAGCAGAAGAACACATGCACATACTTAGGCGACGTTCACACTTCTCATAAAAGTCTGGAGTAGGCAACCACACTGAAGAATATTGCACTAAAATAGCTTTACAGCGTAATAACAGTAAAGCTACTTCATAACGCAGACTTCGTAAACTTAAGGCACCTTTGTCATGATGATCCTTGTAATAAAATGAGTTTCTGACATTGTTTGACAGGCAGGATGTTCCTATCTTATCAAGTCTCTCACTAAATATGATCCAGTTTGACACAAAACAACGGATATAAAGCCTCAAATCATATAGCATCATAGGAATCTTGTCGTAGGGTCTAATTGGGGCATTTTGTAACAGGAAATCGTAAGATTGGGTTATAATGGGTGATAATTCGGTTCACACCGCAAACTATGAACTGAAGTTTGAAAATACGCGGTAGCTACATGACCCTTTTTCTTAGGAACGCGTATAGGTATCACGTTGAAATTAATATCAAATACATAGGTCTGTGGACCCATGGACCTCTAAAAAATTCAAGCTTCTAAGTCAACGCAATAAGAAATACGGCCATATATGCCACATATTTTGATACTTGCAAATAAATCAAAGCCCACAGGGTACTTCCCGTTGACCTAGAATCATGGAATTTGGCACGAAGCAAGGTCTCACAGCACAAGTAAAGGAAAAGTCCGAAAATCGTAAATATTTAAATTAAAACATTAAAAAAAAAACGATTACAAACTTACATTTGCAATTGAAGAATTGACCGTGACGTATATCGATGTATGAGAAACATGTTTTTTAACTACTAAGTTAATTTTGGTTTTTGGGGTAAATTCATCCTAACTACGGAACCCTTCATTGTGCGTACTCCGACATGCACTTGGCCGGTTTTTTATCAATAAAGTCGACTCCATGCCACCCTCACGTCCAATCCATGATAATATGTCCTGTGAGAATTGCGCCTTAGATGAAAATTTACCTGAACCTGCAACAAAAACATTAACAACTGAGGTTAAATATCTTAACACTTACTACAGCACTCGAACTAAACACTAATCAACGTGTAAACGACCCATATCATAAACCAGTCATCGCAGTAGTACCGCACTGCGCTACCCAACGACGAACGCCTCCAAGCTACCGAGTAACTCTCTTCTGGAAGCGCTCCACGATTTAAACTAAATTGCTCTAATTTAATACCAGCTTGAGCCCCAGTATCAACCCAGGCTAAATAAATAGAATAACTTAATCCGTGTTATTTAGCTGAGCGGAAAATAGGTCTGATGTCGAAAGTGAAAATGAGCGCGATACTTTAATTCAGTTGATTATAAAGCGATTAATTTGTTACACGTTGGATTAAAATGGAGGTTTTTTTCTTTTTTATGCATTGAAAGCTTCTGATTTCTCGTCTTCCTGACTCCATAATTTTATTCGTACCATTGTTAAAGTGAGTCATTGATTAAAATCAATGACTCACTTTAATAATTACTACTAACAACAAACTCGTTAGAATTAAAGACAATTTGCTCAGGTTTTGTTTTCTACTCACCCACGTACCTATTCTATCTCGTAAGTCGTACCGCGCCGTGCATTCGGGAAATACTTGCTCGGCTAAAAAAATATTAAACGCGCTAGCGATTCGCTAAAAGGCGAAAACATATAATTACTAAGTATGACTCTTAAAAGTTTCCATTATTATATAAATTAATCATTCGCCTCAAGCCGTAATGACAGAAGTCATCACGCATCACTAGGTTTACCAAGTTTAGCGTCGATACAGCTCAGACCTGTCATCGTATCGAAACAATACATCGCAATGTTCGACGACCATTGACGACATTACGGTATTGTTCGCTACAGCTTCTCATATAAGCGGCAAGCTATATCAACACATTGTCATTTAGATTGAGTGGTGTTTAATAGCGAGTGATGGCTGCGCTACGGTGAAGCATGGCGGTAACTAAATGCAGTGCTGTACGTCAGTGTGTACAAGATATATCAAGTTTTTAATAAATGGAGTAATTATTCTTACTCATGCTAGTATGTTTTTTTATTTTTTAAGAGCCAGCAAGCGTGTGATTTTCCGACAATGAAAATGCCACAACTTCCTCACCAGCACGTTTAGCATGACCACAATACAAACAGGTTTTGTCGACGGAAGAATAGACAAAATGACAGATAAACATGTCATGACATTTTGTCTATTCTTACGTCGACAAAACCCGTAAAAAACCCGTTTCTATGGTTGTCTTGATACGCGTGCAGTAGGAGCCAAGAAAGAGAACTTAGGACTTATTAAGTCAAAAAATAATACAGACACTACAAAAATCTATGGTTACTAATCCATTCACCAGACGTGGCAATAATCACCAAAATCCCCTTTTATCGTTAATCCTTAGTAGCGGTCATTTTGAAGCCCGTATTCAGTAGTGTGTTTAAGAGTTGATATGAATAATAAATCTACTTTGTAGCAAAATATTCGTTCGGTAAAACTAAAGCAAAGTAAACTTAGTAATAAATAGTGTGGCACCTGGGGCACAGCGAAACATGTTTAAAATTGTCGGGTAGCTGGCCCAACCCTAATGAGTAAGTATCAGACTGACCCGTAAACCCTAATCGATTCCAACAACTTTCACGAGAATAGAGCAACTCACTATGGATACTGATTTGAATTCAAAAATATTCGAACACAAAATTGCATTTACTATTTTCCAGCCTGTGCTGTCTTACTTTTGGCAGACCTCATTCCAATTTCGTATTGCGATCCTGTGTAATTTCGTGACAATTTTCAAGAAAAGCATATTATTACTTTTATAACTAAACGAATTTTATGTAAAGCAAGTAAATCAAAAGCATACATTTCATTTATTTTTTCAAATAACTCCAAAATCAAAGTTTCAAAGGACATTCGATCTTGGCACAAAGTATTCTTCTTTTAAATCCTTAGAAGTTTGAAAATAAAACTAGGCACTTTCAAGTTACGACCTCTTTTTAACTGGTTCCAAACTTAAATGGTGTGTTCTATTTTATTTTATGTTCTTGAGTATCCATAGGCGTTGTGACGTGCCCTAAATTTTTTATTATCTATACCTACATGACTTATACGTTTTATCTTAGCACGTATAGAGCTTATGACTGGCAACGATTCCCAAGGTTTTATACGTACGCATTCAATTTTATGTAGACCCTAAATAATTCACTGATATTTAGGCATGATTTGAGAAACATTAATGGTTCTCAGTTACATATTCTATTTAATCGACACCAACCAAGCTTAGGATTTACAAAATCAAAACACGAAAAAGTTATTGGGAATTTTCCGGGCGAGAGAAGACGTAATTCTAATAATTCTAGGTAAGTTTATATTTATTTTAAACTTCAGGCTATACTTAATAGAACTAATAGGTGAGATTCGAGTAGGTTTGTAGATACACAATACATATGCCAGTAGTAGTATGTTAGTATCTAAAGATTAAAACTTAAGTTTGCATATTTTGTTTAGTTAGTTCGTTAATTTTGGCATAGTACCTTCATAAAATTCTGAAATATTTGCAAAAACAGATTACAGTTATAAATTCTATATGATTAACGTGCTAAAATTTACGTCGATTTAATTTTGGTCTAAAAATTAATAATTTTTGTCGTAAAGTCGCCAAATCTGCATGACATTAAGTTGGCTTCAACTTTATAGCTGTGAATATGTTAGTAAAATTATTCCAATTATCATAATAAATATAAATAATTCATACTCATAACTGTGGAGGTCCTTTGAGAAATACTGCGTATCAGTTTCATTCAACTTATGCAGAGGCGACAATGACATACAGCCAAGTCCGTTCATGAACCGAATCCGCATTCTGCACATAAATTAAATTATTTTTGCTGATTATCCTGCTAGTCTCCTATTATATAAAAATATTAACCAAGGCACTCCAATGAAAAGTAGGTACTTACCTAGATCTCGTAAAATGACCTGTAAATACCCTTAAGAAGTTAAACAGTAAATATCGAAAACTAATATCTATTTTACTTAAAAAACAAATGTATCTAATTTTGTCTCTATGTTAAAATCAATTTAGAAAGGCCATGTTTGGCAGTTGCCAAAGGGCTAATAGGAAAAGTGAAAAAACCGTTAAGCTGTAGTAAAATTATTGTATTTGCAAACCTTAAAAATACAAGTTATTCTCAACACAGGACACAGGTAGAATCTGTGACCAAGTTGCGCGAAAGTTCACACCTTCTACGCGTGGCAGTTGACGCCATAATTGTTGGCGCAATCTGTCACACTTCGACGTTATATTTTCAAATACGTACCAATAAATGTTATTTGTCCCGTGATAAATATCCTACCTGTGGATACCAATAAGCCTACTTTATTATTTACACGATGCTAATAAAATTTTCACAAACATCAACATTTTCCCGGCACGTTTTTTGTCAAACATTTGACGGAAAAGGCGTTATGGCATTAATGGGCCAATATTCCTAATTCAAACGACAGTAAGTTCGGTGCGGGGTCACCGACCGGCCGTAAGTGGGTCAAGCCGACTTGACGTGACTATTTATAGCCGATGGACGGCTAGGTTTGACAACGCGGCTTGATGCCCCGCGGCCCGCGGCTTGTGGCGCGTCGCCCTTCCTATGTGAATTCAAAATGAGAACTTGGGTAGATAGGTACATAGGAGTGTTGGTATTGTGGGCTCGGGTTAGCTTTGATTACCTATGTTAGGTCAACCTTATGTGTGTCTTCAGATGTCTAAAGCCGCGGTCCCACGGCCCCGGCCTGTCGAGGCCTGTCCCGCACCGTGCCAAGCATTCCCACCACAGGCCTCTTCGGATCGACGATTCCGACGGCCTGTCGGCCTGGCCTGGCGCAATCTGGCCTGTGTGAAAGCGGGGATGGGACTGCAGTATTAAGCTATGTTTACACAAATACTCTGTAAGCAAAGTATAAACCTAGACCTGCATGTGCTAGTTACAGCATTAAGTACAGACTTACAAAAGCTACCATTTAGATTCAAGCCTCATCGTCGCATCGTGCCAGTCTGCAAACTGCGACGCGACACCGGTAATTGTTCTACCGTGAAGTTTTCTAAAATTGTTTTGATAGAGTCGCGTCGCACTAGTGTTCACGAGGCTTTATTGTTAACAAATATTACACAGCTTCCAAAACCCTCAAAATAAATTGCAAACATTTCGGACTTTCTAAAAAAAAGTTTATAACTACGCGAAAATCAACCCAATTTGGAATACGTGGAATTAAAAACAGACGCACAGTCATTGTGTTGTGATACAAAATTCCATCAATAGTCAGTCAGGCGTCTGACTGTCTGACCAGTCCACTGGACTAACTAAAGTGACCCACACGGAATTTTATAGGATTTTATTACAACACAATTACTAACCACTTCTTTAGAGAAAATGTATTTTTATTTGTGAAATGGGATTAAGAAAATTAACATTAGGTACACACGGCTACACATCAAGCATTATATACATAGATTTCCAGTATAAGCTGACCTCGGATTGTACGGAAATGCTATACAATACGAGATCAGCATAAACTGGAAATGCGTAATGTGTACAGAATAGCAAAGTTATTATATATGTATTTGTTTAATTTTTTTTTATAGAAGAACACAACTCTTTAATTTATAGGTAAATTAAAGTTACTTATAAACAAAAAGTGTGCGACAGCACTTTCAATAAAATCGATTTCTGTAAGAGAGTTGAAATCAAATAAAGGCTTGTGCAGACCAGCGCGACTTGTCGCGCGACGCGACACGAACAATACAATTTCTAAGAAAACTTCACAGTATAACAATGACCGGAATCGCGTCGCGCGACAAGTCGCGCTGGTCTGCACAAGCCTTAAGGTCGAATGCGATTATATTTAGGTATCAATATACTTATGTTGATGTACTGATCCTTCCTATTCATTCTGTTTATTCCCGCGGAATATTAGGGAGATCCCTCTCTTATTATTGTACCCTTACGTGGAGTAGGGTTGAAAAACAGACATTAACTTATGTATTTTTCTTGTTTACATTTCGTACATAATTACTTAACCACGAGCTCCTCCTATGTAGGTCCTCTACATAGGAGGAGCTCGTAACGGGTCGTCAGAAGCCCGAAAGTCTGACAACCAGTCTTACCAAGGCGCATCGTATTACCCAGTTACTGGGTTGTGGAGGTCAGATAAGCAGTCGCTCCATATAAAATTCAGCTGCATTCGGTTAGACTGGAAGCCAACCCCAACATAGTTTGGAAAAGACTAGGTTGATTGAAACGGGTAGGTATCAATAAACTTAATTTCATAAAAATGCTGAATATTTCATCAAACACATATTTGAGAGTAGGTAGAATAATAAAACTCGAACCTTTTACAACCCTTTCTATGTGTATAACTAGTTGTTGCCCGCGAATTCGTCTGCGATCTAGGATGAAAAGTAGTCTATGTCCTCCTCCAGGTCATGGTCTAGCCATGGTTCAAATTTGATCCAAATCCGGTTAGCCGTTTTAGCGTGAAAGCGTAATTAATGCCCCGGCCGTATCTGCGTCTATCGTGACAGAGCAATGCGTGCCGAAGCCCCGTATATCTTTCCCGCTAAAAAGTTATCGCGCTAATGCGGTGATCACATTAGCGGGTCGTGTTAAAATTCGTGTAAGGACTTTGGGATAAAATTACTGAGTGTATTGTGATGGTCATGGTCATAGATTGCATAATGAATTGGCCGCATTTTAACTAAATAATAGACGCCAAACAACTGCAAAATTTGGCGTCAAATCAGAAAAGGCGCAAAGAATAGTTGTAGACTTTTACCTAATTGGTCACCCAGATGTAGCTTATACAGATGCCAGAGAGAGAGCGCGCGTCAGGTTCTTGGATCATATTCCTTAACTGCGGAAGCACTCATGACAATATACAGGCGGTTCCATTCCACCTGTCATGACCACTGACATTCGTTGAAGGAAACGGAAACGCGAAAGATAACCGCAGCCCGCAGGTTTGGGCCACATAACGGACGGACACTGCACGTTTTGGGACAACAATGGACTATTAGCAACACTTTTTGTACCAAAACTGGAACCATTTTGGGCGCAGAAAAAGGGGTCGCCGTTTCTGGAGATATATAAATTCTATTTCTAAGATAAATTCTCCTTACGTCTTACTTAGATGAATTTATGAAGATCTTTTCAGGACTAAAGTTTTATTCCATTTTTTATAAATAGTTTGAAGACATTTTTTCATTAAAACGAACCTTTTTATTCCGAAAAAATGTTCCCAAGAACCATTCATTTATTAGGGTTCCGTATCCGATGGCCGCCAAACGAAACCCTATTACTAAACCTTTGCTGTCCGGCCGTCTGTCAGAGGACTGAATCTCATAAACCGTAATAGGTAGACAGTAATTTTTTTCACAGATTGTGTAATTTCATTGCCACTATAACAGTATATAAAACTAATTTAGAGTTAAAAATTAAACTATACAAGAAACGTGTTCTTTTTTTTACAAAAATAAAAAACTAAGTGTTACCTTACAATATTTTATACTCAAACTCAACTCAAACTCAAACTCAAACTCAAAGCATTTATTTCAAATAAACCAATTACAGGTACTTTTGAATTGTCAAGGGGTCGGTCAGTCAGAAATATGAAGCTAGTTGCCCATTCCAACGCGTAGTAGGTTCCTATGGAGAAGAACGGGCAAGAAACTCCACGGACACTCTTTTCAATCAGAATATTTTCACAAAATATTGGTTACATCATCTATTTTTGTAATTATACATGTGAGAACAATGTAAAAAGACGTGCACGTTAAAAGCGTCAGTAATAAAAATAAAATCAAAAACATTTAAAAAATTAAAATAAATTCAAATAAGCCGTGGCAGCTAAGAGATGACCAGTCCCCACTGACGGCGCCCGTTCACGAACATGACGCATGCATCAGCACCATTTAGCTCAACCATTTTGAAGGGAACTTAACGATCCAACACACACGCCACCACCAGCGAGACATTTGAGTGAGCATGACATACTCACAACCGCCAGGGCAAACTCAAGTCAATGAAAGACGTACCCAGTAAATGGTAACTGTAAAGTAGGGACATAGTGCTCACACATGTGCTATGCAATTATATAATACTAAGAGATTGAATTTATACAATCTAAAGATAGTTTTACAATCTTCAGCAGCTGCAACAATATTTTGAATGCTAATCAATTAGTTTATGCGCCCTTGTGGAGCTGGACCAGCGCTGAGCCAAGCATTTTTGTCGTCGATGTAATCCCCCAACTTATAATATGCTTGGCAGCATAGTGTGCGTATACGTAGGTACAGAACCCTTCGTGCGACATTTTTTTTTAATTTTGTTATCATAATAATGTATCATGATCACAAAATTTATAAATGGATATATTATATCGATGCACTACTCGTTATGCGTATGCCGAAATACCAAGGTACTTGAAAAGATGTTTTCACGTATTCGAGCTCCCAACGCAGATGCTGCTTGCTGTCAATAAGCCTTCGTCTTAGCGCATCGATGGCAAACAGTTCAAACATGTCCCGAAGTTATAGGCGAACTGCACTAATATGCCTTGAAAGTTTTGATTTTAAGCAACTCAAAAACAATTCGCGATTATACTTAGTGACGGGATGACTGTGTAGAAACTGTACCTAGGTATGCTAAAGCACGTGTATCTTGTTTGCAGGTCCCCCGCGACAGTTTCAAACACATAGTGAAGGCATGCGAGTGTCCTCTCTACTGGAAGATGCCGCTGTTCCTCGCCACGCAACAGAACCTGCACGTGCCGGTCGACGGACACAAGTTTATAGACTTCTGGAGAGAGTAAGTACTACAAAATAGCGAGATTCCTTAGTTCTACATTGTCGAGAGTTGGTTTCGTTTACTAGTGTAGAAAGTATAGTAAAATCCCATTTCTGCCCGTGGGTGTCGTAAAAGGCGACTAAGGGACTTACTAGAGAATGGGCAGCAGCGTTCTCTATGCATTTTAACGCCATACTGTGATCGCCAACCCGCCTGCCATCCGTGGCGACTATGGCAAACGTTGACGTAGACGTCTGTCGGCTGAAATGATGATGATGACTAGTGTAGATCCCTGTAGATAAAGGCGGGAGAGAAGCTCTATAAAACGTATTAAATTTTTTTTTTTACTGGCTACTGGCTGCTCTTACTTCTTAAGAATATACGAGTAGGCCTAAAGGTTTTTGAATAGAACGTGTATTCATACAACAATATTGAGTTAAAGATGTATCTGTCGATAAAGAATAAGAAATAATTGAAAAGAAGTAAGTTTCGCAGGCTACCCTTCAGTTTCTAAAAGCCTTGTAAACTCTGTCGATTTTTGAGCTAACAGACGATTACTGATCAGAGACTCCATCGCACCACCCTTTCAGATACCCAAGGATAAAACGATAACAATTAAAATATATTCAAGCAGTTTAGGTTATTTTGCACACTTTACCCCCCAAACAACACGAAAACTCCGCCCGTCACCGTAATCTGAAACATTTTGAAAGGGCGATAAGATCAAGGTTAAATACGTAATAAAAGTTCAGCAATATCATAAAGAAAATGAATAAATTTTACAAATTCTTCAGGCTGAAATACTTAACGGGCTTCTAACGACGCCGCCAGGTATTGTTACTTTTACTAGTATTAATTACGTTTCCCTTGGAAAATCTTAAGAAAATAAAGCTGTGAAAAATAATTAAAGAAATAAAGAAGTTAGTTTTCCCTTGAAAGTAATAGCTTTAACTTACTTAAGTATACAGATGCTAGATAATTTTCTTTCAGAGTTGAACTAATGCGTCTTGGGATTAACGTTTCAAAACTAGTATCGTTTGCGTTCATTGTGCGTAGGAACCGCTAAAGCTTGGTTAAGCTACGGTTTCCTAGAAAAGCGGTGGCCGCACTTGACGGCCGCAGTGACGGCTGTCATGAAAGTGATGAAGAGCAAAGATTTAAATCGTTAGATTCGCCCTACCGCGTCAAAAGATAGTCGCGTTTCTATTTCGTTTTCGACACCTCTGACACACAATGACGCAGTGACAACACTTATTGGTCATGGAAACGCTATGCTCACTCTTCTCATTAGGGACACTTTTTCTTGTGACTGAGCACAGGGAGGGCAAATCTAGTGATTTAAATCTTTGGGGGGCGGGGTTTGCTTTACAGTGTCAACAACGCTCTCTAGGAAACCACACCAACTTACTTTCATAATCAACGTTTCAGTGACGTCACTCGCCGTAAATTGCGGACGCCACGTAAGCGGTCACCGTTTTTCTAGGAAACCGTAGCTTAAGCTGTTCCGTCATAGTATAACGGCCGTCATGAAAATCTATCATTTTCACCAGTAATAAAAACCAAAGCATAAGGAATGGAACTGCTTGCCAGAGTGCCATTCCACAGTCATGGAGTGACATCACTGACATCGAATCCATCCATAGATATACTTACTTATATAGTTCTAATACATCTGTGAATCCATTCATCTTCATGAAGAAGCAGTTTTCAGTCACACTGCCTTTTGTTTTCTTTATTCAAGTTTTTTAAAGAGACTCAATTTGACAGTTGACAATCTGCAATCGTTTCCCGACTCCATTATTGTTTCGTAATAAGGGCTCGTTTATGGCACTGTCGTGTTGCCCTAAATGCTCAGTGACATACAACTCCAAGCAAGCATTGTTGATGGATGCACCCATCTGGAACAGATAAGTGTTGTGCTCGAGAGGAAGATGAATGACCAAATGTAGAGTTTAATTTAGATGAATGGCCTCAATTTGTGATGAGATGCAGTTGTTTTTTACGAAAATAAACGAATTAGGCCGCGCGCACTTTGGACACGAATTTGTATCGTCCGTAAACGTACGAATTGAGTGCGCACACTGAATACGTTTTTCCCCGTCAAATAGGTAGTATTCCGGTGATATCGCATTGAACGCACGAGAAATCCCAACAAGTTCGGATTGTTTTCGGACGTCGGAACTAAACTTACGTATACGTACGAATAACTCGCACTCAGTCTGCTCACTCCCTTAGTACTAACCGTTCGTGCGTGTTCGTATGTATTCGTGCGAAAACGCGTCCAAAGTGCGCGCGGCCTTAGGGTTCTGTAACACTAACTTTTCATCATACAGGAACATCCAGTATAAACGCCCCTCTGGTTTGGTAAGGCGGAATAGTATATCTTATTGACCAAACCGTATCTTTAGGTGCCTCCTCTGAGCCATCCTCTTCATGAGCTGTCTGATCAGCTTCCAGTCTAACTGAATGCAGCTGGGTCACCTCATGGTTCAATATTTTTCTCGTTGGAGATTCCGCCTGAGGAGAAAAGAGTCATGTCGAATTCCTACCGACTAAAAGCCTAAGGTGTTCTTCCTTCTACTATGAGTCGGGAGTACGAGATTAAGACACTGTCCCTAAGAAATGTAATCCAATTAAAACTAATTAATATTCTCGTTTCCAGAATGACGTCACAGTGCCACGACATGGCGTCCCGCTTCGTGTACATCCTGACGCGAGGGAAGAGCAACACATTGGCGCCGGAAGACTTCGTGCCTCTCGTGCAGGACGTGGTCGACACACACCCCGGCCTGTCCTTCTTGAAGGAGGCCACCGAGTTCCACTCACGATATGTGCATACTGTGAGTAGACAAAAAGTAACCATTACCTTTAGAGGCAAGCGTATTATATAAGAGTCCTTCCTTTATTGTCTTTTTACAACTCTGCCCAAAAAAAATCGTGTTATTGCACATTGTGTCTACGTGTCTCATTCAACTCTCCTGTCGCAGGTCTAGTGGAAGAAACTGTGAATAAGCAGCACCTGTGTGCTCTTCTATGTTTATGTATTTTCCTTTATTAAGTATCTTCTGTTTACATTAATCAATAAATAAACAGTCGATCGCAGTAAACTACCATCAGCACGCGTAACATGATCACTATAGAAACGGGGTGTGGCAAAACTCGTTTCTATTGTGGCTAAGGTGAGATTGTAGTCAAACACGCGCCTGTCAATTAATATAAAAAAGAAAAGTAATAGTCTTTTACCGCTCAGCCCCCACTGTATCCTTATGTAACAGCAAAAAAAATATTATTGTAAGAATAGACATAAAATCATAGCCCTGTTATATCTTTTGATGAAAAATGCGACTAGCGAGGCCGGGGTTCACAATTCCTGTTGTCATTGATCGGATACTCTCGAATTTATCAGTGGATGGGAGTGTGGTCAGAAAATGGCGATAAATTTATCTAGCCACACTATGACGCGGGAAACCGAGACCAGCGCAGCGTAGACAAACTGCAGCATGAAATAAGATACCTGCTGTCCGCTTTTGGTGAATAAAGGGGTGACTAGGGTTTAGTTGTTCAGGGTTTTATGTACCTGAAGTCCGAAAAAACACAACATATTCATGTTCAATTTATGGTTCGCAACAATTTATGACAAAAGCTGCGATGAGTGCGGACTCGAAACTAAGAACAATTTTGTGTAGACAACATTTAATAAAAAAAATCAAATTAAAAGGAGTCAAATTACCTGTGCTTGAATTCCAAAAACTTTACGACTATACTTTTTAAATTTAACCGCGTTTTTTGTTTCACAAGTTGCGAATACCAGGAAGCGACTAACATATTGGAGTGGCCCACATCGGTAACTCAGCCCTTTGGGAAATTTCGCGGTGCATACTTAAAGATACACACATTACAGGAAGCGGACCGCAGTATATTGTATTTATTTTATACCTGCCCAGTTTTACGTGAAAACATTTGTACTGCCCAGCACGCGGGTTTTGTCGAAAGAAGAAACGGGTTTTGTCGACGGAAGAATAAACAAAATGACAGATGGTGATTGTGAATCTGTTATTTTTTGTTTCTATGGTGGTCATGCCACAATCTGTCATTTTGTCTATTCTTCCGTCGACAGAACCCGTTTCTATGATGGTCATGCCACAATCTGTCATTTTGTCTATTCTTCCGTCGACAGAACCCGTTTCTATGGTGGTCATGCTACGCGGGCTATTTTACCTCTTACGGTAATTACCTACTAGGCTCTTGGGCAGTTGCTATAATCGATCACTTTCGCTGGTTTTTGGCTGTTTGTATTTACGTAGAGGGTAATTAGTTGCACTTGAACTTAACTATTTTCTAGATGTAACAATAGGAAATATTTAGGTACCACAAGAAGGTTTCAAATTTAAATGGTTCGTAGTTGTACCGCGTACCTACAATTAAAAGGTTTTTCCTAAGCATGGCACTCGATATTTTCTTTTTAAACTATTTAATCATTGCCAATGCCACTCCAATCTTTATCATTTTTTTTCTACATTCATGTAATATGTGCTAAGTTAGCACATATTACATTAGTTAGCACTGATAACTGGTCAGCAATAAGCAGTATTATTTTCGGTTTGCCACCACGGGTAGGTAAACCGGTAAGCTAAAAATGTAGAGCAAACTGCATAGACTAACAATGAGTCTTATTTTTCAGGTGATCGCTAGGATATTTTATTGCGTGAACCGAACTTGGTCCGGCAGAATATCGATCGCCGAACTGAGAAGAGCGAATCTCCTGCAAGTGATACAATTGTTAGAAGACGAAGAAGACATTAATCAAGTTACACAATATTTTAGGTAATTATTTCGTTCAGAAATTATCTTTATTTAAGTCCGTTTGTTTAACTCAAAAGCCTGATAATTAATGTGCGTTCGCACTGGTGAAACATTCACAACAAAACATTTTGAAATCTCTAGTCAATATTCCATAAAATATTTGACAGAAAAGAAAGAAAGAAAAGAAAGAAAAAATATTTATTGAGACTCGCACAGGAAATCACACATACTAAAAACATACTTAACATAAATAAAAAACAAAGTAACATTAAAATTTAAAGAAGGAAGTCCAGGACAGGAACTAAAGATTTCAACAAGTTTTGTTGTGATGTTTCGCTAGTGCAAACGCACAGTAAAACAACACACATACAGTCCGGCCGTCAAGAGACTGCGTTCCTGACACCTGTCAGTTGGACAATTTCTTGTAATAATACGGATCAAATTCACATTTACAAAACACATACTTAATCGTTAGTATGAAACTGATAGGTGTCAAAAACGCATTCTCTTGACAGCCGGACTGTAGGTGCTTACTTTTAAAAGAAAATGTCTCTTTGTTTGATAACCTTCTTAGATATTGATTACAAATATTAAAACAAAGCAGCAAGAATTCCCTAAAGAAGACCAATTTAACTTAATTAAAGCTTTCCTCCTTAACTTAATCTAAGGTACTAACTTTATGTAAATTATCCTTATTTCTAACTAATTTTCCTTTACATTTCAGTTATGAGCATTTCTACGTCATCTATTGTAAATTCTGGGAGCTGGACAGAGACCACGACCTCTTCATAGACAAGCATGACCTTGCCAGGCACAATGACCATGGTAAGCACTTTGAATTACCTACATAAATCCTTGAACGTTGTGCTAGTGTAAATAAAGTTGATTTTAGACTGACTAGTACTGTTAAAAAAGTCATAAAAAAAGTATGAAGTTGTAGCGCAAACCGTAGCTTATGTGTAGGTATTAAAGTTGTTTTTCTTAAAAATCGTGTTTGTTTACATGTTAGGCAGATAAATTGCGAACGCACATTATGTCGTTTTCAAATGAAAAGAGCTTCACAAGTCACAACCTCGTGCATGAGAAAATGCAGGACCATTATTCCACTGGGTGTTTTCCAAACAAAAATAAAAACATGGCGTCAAAGACTCCCCGGATCATCGTACCTGCAACAACTTATCAACTTTTGTTTCGCGGAAGACATTACAAAAACTTCCTGTCCTGTCATGTTACATTATAAAGTTATATTTGTTCGAGGAGACTTCGGACGGAAATATGAGTTCGTTTTGACGAAACAAAAAGTTCTTTGCGTGTTCTTTTGAGGAACATTTAAACGATTTGTCAAACTTGTGTATTTCTGTATCTACTCAAACGGGGTTATCGGGGTTGTCCCGACTATTTCCAGAAATAGTCTTAACTGCAAATTTTAATTGTAGGTAATTCAATCTATTTCCTTTTCAAAACGGAAGAAACATTTTGCTTCTTTTAAACTAATCTCGCGGCAATGAAGCCCGATTTGACACCTACCAAAATACTTTGTGTAGTGATGGGAAAAAGAACTCGGTTGCTTTAAAACCCGATTCGCGAGATTTTCGATTTCTTACATAGACGTTCATAAGAATAACTTTTTCATGTAATCATGACATTTCAGAACAAATCTAACTTAGAGAGATGTATTAATGATTCTAAAGATTACAATTTGGTACATATTTCATATTTTGATCAAGATACAATCTGACACTGACTCGCAATTTAGAAAAAACATAAGAAAATTTGAATGAATTTGAATTTGTGAATGAATTTGAATTTGTGAATGAATTTGAATTTGGCTACCTTTGCGGATCCACCTTAAGAAATTTCTGATTATTCTACCCCTGGGCCTAAAAATTGTCGCGAGATTACTACAGTGATTTATTTAACCAACGCGGGAGCGTTTTATTAAATTATAACCCAATTACAATTAAACATAATCAATGGTCTTTATTTTTATCAAAATTTACAATATTACATTACATCCACTAAGAATCGGCAAAAAAGTTCTACTGAATTCATCTTCACCTTTTTCAGTGCCTGACGGGCTGTCTGGACAATATTATTTAATAATCAACGCCACTGTCCAATCATTAAAAAAAACAGAGGTCATTTAAGATACATTTTCAAAAATATCCCTTCAATTTGGACTACTCTCCATTACAGCCCTGTCAAGCCGCATGATCGAGCGAGTCCTGTCTGGCTGCGTGACGCGCGGCAACCAGAACCGTGTCACGCCAGACGGAGAGCCCCGCATGTCCTACACCGAGTTCGTGTGGTTCCTGCTGGCAGAGGAGGACAAGACGCATCCTACGGCCATCGAGTATTGGTTCAGGTATGTTATCGACGAAAGGCGTGGGTCAGCCATTTGAACTGCGGAGGGCTCATGGTTCAAAAACCTATGGCTCGAGAGCAGGGATGTTACGGAAGTCGTTTTACTGAAATCGGAACCGGGGTCGGAGGTTTTATGTTTGATTGATCGGAGTCGGAACCGGAGTCGGAGTCGGAACTGGATCCGTTTTCGGAGGCGGAAGTAGAAGAAAGATGTGTTATGGGAAGGCTTAATGAAACAATAGAAATATAATTAAATCTCTTTAATAAGTCAAATATTAGCATAATATCCCTAAGTAGGTAATACCTTCCTACGGAGGTGTTAATTTAACATGCAGCAATTGAATAAAGTTAATTTAAATCAAACCCAGTGACTCTTAAAGCGGCAAATTGTACTTTCGACCTTCGGTATAACTCCGGTTCAAAATGATCGGAACAGAAGTCGGAGTCGGAGATGGAAATTAATCGGAATTTCGGACTTTTCGGAATCGTAACCGAAGCTCCGTAACATCCCTGGTCGAGAGCTAGATAGAGTCCCAAATTCCCAACAGGCCAATAACCCTGACTTGACGAGACGAGGTTGGAGGTGTAGCTCGTTAACATACTCTTGCCCAGCTTTGTTATCTTGCCTACTAATATTAAATGTGAAAGTTTGTGTGTTTCGATGTTTGTTTTTCAATCACGCAAAAACGGCTCAACGGATTTGGATGTAATTTGGCACACCGATAGTTTATAACTTGGATTAACATATAGAATACTTTTTATCCCGATAGTACGTTCCCGTGTGATAATTTCCGACCTCCATTTGAAAGCTTGTAATTTAAATAATTGTATGAATTAAATCAATGGACTCAATATAAACTCCTTTCGTCCTCAGATGTATGGACGTGGACGGCGACGGCTTCATCTCGATGTACGAGCTGGAGTACTTCTATGAGGAGCAGATGCAGAGGATGGAAGCCATCGGCATCGAGACGCTGCCCTTCAACGACTGCTTGTGTCAAGTGAGTTAACACACACCTGCTTAACACCTTCGGGGAACACTAGCGTAATGTTAACGTAATAAAATCATGATAAACAGTCAAACGCATGCAGAACAAATTCATGATAAGTCACAAATTAATACAGATGGCTCACTCCGCGAAATCATTTAAATAAAAAGCGACTCTTGCTACGACACAATAAAGTGCAATTCAGATCGCACAGCGGTAATCACCTACAGTTATATTCGACTAGAAGTTGCCTCTCTTTCTATCGCGTAACTCTTAGATCTTCTGACTACGTTACACTCACTGAACGTATTCATATGTGGATAAGCCCACAAGAAAATCCAAACGCCCATCGCTCTCAAAACCAATTATTCTAGACAAGACAAGCTTTTTATAGAAATCAACAGGCAGTGAATGCTTGCACCCGTCCTCATCAGCACGCTTGCTTGAGAAACGCTGGCTGGCTTAGATGAGGCTCCATGTCTCCACAGAAGACATCTAAGAGAGATCTGACTAGAAACGAAGGTTTCAAAAAATATGGTGTGACATGGTCAAGTTGCTATAAAGATGGTTAAAGGAAACCTTAAGGCCTCGGTCTCGAAGTCGCGATTGCGGGGCGGCGGCGACAGCGGCGCGATACAGGCGCGATAGTTGCGCGATACCGGCGCGATAGCGGCGCAATCAAATGCATAGTTGATTTGTGTTTTCAAATATATATATACAACTATTGCTCAATGCTCATTTAATAGTATAGGATGCGCACTTATGAAACGTCAGAAGCTAGGTGCACGGTCCCAATTGGTCGTTCCCTATGGAGACGAGCCGGCAAGAAACTCCACGGTTACTCGTTTAAAAATTATTACTTTTTTTGTTGTTTTTTTAATGTTTTTATTACAGACGCTTTTAAAACTTTCCATCGTCCAATTTTTAAACATGAATGATGTAACCATTTTTTTTTAACAATGTTCTGATTTAAAAGGGTGTCCGTGGAGTTTCTTGCCCGTTCTTCTCCATAGGTACCTACTACGCTTTGGAATGGGCAACTAGCTTCATATTTCTGACTGACCGACCCCTTGACAATTCTATTATATTATAGCCTTTATTACTCAGTGATAATAAAGCATTCCACAGGTCGCGTCAAATAACTTTGCCGCTCTGAAGTTAGGTAGCGCATGCGCGCTGGCATGCGCGCTACTGTTTTATAAGGAAAATTGACTACTGCGCAGTCATTTGTAGCCTACTTCAGAGCGGCAAAGTTATTTGACGCGAACTGTACCGGTGAAAGAATTTACAAACAAACAAATCTTTTCACTTTATAATATTAGTGTAGAGGTGTAGATAAATACTTTAAGTTTGAATATAGCAACTTTACCATACAACACCGATAAATCGAAAACAAGAGATCATAACAATCTTATTTCCTTCAGATGCTGGACATGGTGCACCCGGCGACAGAAGGCAAGGTGACCCTGTCTGACCTGAAGCGCTGCAAGCTCACGCCCATCTTCTTCGACACGTTCTTCAACCTGGAGAAGTACCTCGACCACGAGCAGAGAGATCCTTTCGCCACGCAGCGCGACTCGGATTGTGAGGTGAGGAACTGGAACTGACTGATCGCCTTTAGTGATAACACCGCCCATTGTGTCACGCTGTGTACAGTTGCGTCAAATAACTTTGGCGCTCTGAAGTAGGCTACAAATTACTGCGCAGTAGTCAATCTTCTTCCTTATAAAACAGTAGCGCGCATGCGCAACCTAACTTCAGAGCGGGACAGTTATTTGACGCGAGCTGTACCGCTGTACGAGCGTTTATACCAAAGTCTTACAGAAAGTGGGCAAAGTCGTAAATATCTGTCAAATATTTAGCTGTTCTGATTAATTTGGCGATATTACTGTGTGGAAATAAGACTTATGGCTAACTGATGAACTAGAATATTGATTATGAAATGCAATAATTAATAACGTATTTAGTTTAAGATGTAAAAAAAGTATTTGGTTACTTTCCAAATGCCTTTCTTACACCAACAACAACAACATCAAATTCAGTGTTATAATTGCAATTCTTTATTAATATTCTAGTTCACTAGTTAGCCACATTTCTTATTTCCATACAGTAATACTGCCAAATTGATCAAAACAGGTACATATTTGACATCTATTTGCGATGTTGCCAACTTTTTGGATGAACGCTCTTAACTCAAATCTTTTGAGACTATGCATTATTTGCAGTATCATACTGAGATAGGAGCCTTTTGGCCTCGTACAGGACTTTCAGCTTCTATTTTCATTTTACTTTGTGTTATATTTCTATTTATGTATCTATGTGTTTAGTTTAATTTGTGATTTCCTGTACGAGTCCCAATAAATAATGCTCTTTCTTTCTTTCTTTCTTTTTTCTATCTCTTTATCTTTCTTTCTTTTTTTCTATCATACTTTCATTCCATCAAAATGAGCTGAGACCTTCTCCGCGATAGATATGGCCGTATATTTTTCCTGCCGATGCCAATGTTTTCACTTCTCTTATTGAAAATACCAACTGAAGCAGTTACCATCTCGCATACCATCCTATTCGTGTTAATTTTCATTATATAATATTTTTTTGTGTATTTTTCAGATGTCTGAATGGGACAGATTCGCAGCCGAAGAGTATGAGCTGCTGGTCGCCGAAGAGGGAGGCAGCGACGCACAAGACCAAATGTAAGCCACCCGTCTTACCACCACCAATCACCGATATATATTATACTATATTATTATTTAAAACACATGCAATAATAATGTTTGTTTCTTACCATAAACAGGCAGTTATATAGGATAATGAAAGAGGCAGAGAAAAAGAAGTGTATGAATCGATTCTTAGAGTTGTGCCGAGCTAATGGACTGAACGGATTCCGATTATACAAATAAATAATTTGTCACTCGGTGGTAAAGTAGACTATAGATTAGACATGTCTTGGCCCATCTCGCACTAGAACAAATTAGATACATCAAGCATTTTGAAGCATTGGGCGGCACTTTATCACGACTGTGTACTGTGTAGGACCCGCACATACCCTCGTTACTTAACTCCAGTGATGTGCCGGATCGTAAAAAAATGTGATCCGCGGATACGGATCCGGATCTTATGGGAACCACGAATACGGATTTATTTATAATTCTCATCGAAACAGACTTTCGGGGGATAAAACTATTTTTTTTTCTGTCATATAGCTGCAAAGTTTTTATTTTTCAGTTCTTGAAAATAAAATTGTTTTAATTGATGTTAACACCTTGATAATTATTTCAATTAGCATAGCACAAAGATTAGAGGTTTGATCTCACTACAAAGATAGTTTAATTACTACCATACAACTTACTTTAGGTACTAGTATTTTACTTTAATTATAATAAATGTGATTTAATTTTTAAGAAATTAGTCTAGTTCGGGATGAAGATAACAGTATTTCGTTGCTAATGCTATTTCTTTAAAATTTCATATACGAAATGAAATTTATTAATATAAAAAATTCCGTTCAAGATCCGCCAAAAAGTAACGGATACGGATACAGATCTTTTATCTCGCTCGGATATCCGCGGATACGGATACGGATATCCGGCACATCATTGCTCAACTCCTGGACTCCTTGTAACATTAATATAGACATACCTAGATACCTCTGCGCTATGTTCTGAATGCAAACGATAATATCACCTAGTCAATTAATTCAAGGGATTATTCCTACCTGTGACACCATCTTAACACACATCACAAAGATATTAGACTCATACAGTATGTTAACTAACAGAGGGCCGTTAACCCGCAATAGTATAGCGTCCATACATGCAAAAAAATATAAACATCGAAAAAAAAAAAAAAAAAATTTTTTATTAATAAATATTCACAAAAAATATTTAAATTGATACGTAAAAAAAACACTCTGTATCTACACGCGTACTTGTCGCACTTGTCTTTCCACGTTGAAAGACAAACGCGTGTACAGAGTGTTTCTTTTACGTATGAATTTAATATTTCTTGTCAACATTTTATGATTTATTTTTTTATTTTTCGTTTATTTTTAACATGTATGGACACTATGGACGCTATACTATTGCGTGGTCACGAGAACGCCCTCTGTTAGTTAACATCTGTATGGTACCCACATTCATATCTGTTATTATATTTATCTATGTTATATGTATTTATCACACTATATTATTTTTCTTTCGTTCATTATATATTGTAATTTCTTTCATCAGGGAGGAAGACAGATCTGGCTATGCTAGGGTAAGACTGTGTTGGTGATTTGCAGTGTATGTATTGTGATACTTTGTGCACCGGCCATGTTGAACCGCTGAGCCCTGAGCCTCACGACGCGCCTCACAGTGAGCTTGACGTTGTGCGGCCGCACTTGTGCCCTCCATTTGCATTTTGCTCATTTTCGAATTTGTCGCTTATATGAATGAACATTGCACTCAAATGTAATCACATTAAACCAAAGATATCGAAATGAAACTTCTAAATATCCTCTCCCAGAATTCATTGCTGTTGATTTTGCTTGAAAGTCTTTGTCTGCCTTACTGATGAAATACATATTATTATTCCTGTAAATATGTAAACCCCAACTCCGAACACAACTGAACATTTTGAGCTTTTGTTTGTTAATAATACCGAGGCTCAGCAACGCATGGAGCGAAACTAACAAAGATGAACTTTTTCACTTGCATTCAGTACATACGAGTTCGAAGGACATCGCGCGGCGACGCATATCAGTAAAATGTGGTTTCACGTTTCAGCTCGTACGATGAGACAGACGAGGACTGTTTATCTCCAAACCTAGACGACATCACCAACACGGAAGTAATCGAAGACTCGAGCGTCGAGGAGTCCACGCTCAGCGAGTGCGGCGCCGCGGTGCGTGTGCGGCCCGGGGCCCCCGGCCCCGCGGGCCCCGTCGGCCCCGCTGGCCCCGCCGGCCCGCCCGGCACCCCCGGCGCAGGCTACGTCAACCTCAGCTCCATCTACTCCATCGGTGGCGACCGCTGGGCCAACACCGCCAACCCGCCCGCCAAGAACGGACTCTCCGATAAAAAGCTCCCGGAGAAGCCGGTCCCCCCCGAAAAGCCCGTGAGCCTCATGATGGTCAACGGCAAGATGGACAACAGATACGCCGGCTTCGGCAACAACAGCTTCCTGTACTCGCAGCTGCTGGGCTCAAGTGGCGCGCGCGCTAAGGACCCGCCCTCGTACACCGCGGCCACCAGCGGTGCACTGTTCGACAAATCCGGCGAGCCCAAAAAGACTGCCACGTCACCTGTCAAGCCTAACTCCCCTGTCACGAGTCCTGTAAATGGAGTCAACAAGATCTCCGACAACTACGAGCGAGCGGTGGCCGAACGACTCAGCCCGCAGAGGGAGATTTCCAGACTGAACCGAACCAGTCTGTTCAGTAAAGTGAACACGGGAGTAGTCTCCAGCAAAGTGAAGAAGAAATCCGCTCGCCAGGACGAGGAGGACGAGGACTACGCGCGCGACAGCGACGAATGTTCCATTTAGGAAACGCGTACCCAGTGATGTTGCCATATGCAATAATTAATCAAACGGTTTTATTTCAGTGAACACCAAAGATTACGCGATGAACGTGCAATTCGTGAAAACGTTAGATTACCTACCTTACCTGATATTAAATTAGAATAGTGTGTAATGTCTCAGCCGTTAATCGAAACAGAGAAATATTTTTTCAGCGTATCCTAGTGGTCGATACGTGCCTTGTGTCAGTGTAGCGCGTTTAGACGATTCCGCGTTCGGACGTTGTTAGTCGATTAGTGGATTTAGAACAAAAAGTGCATTATCCTTGAACAAAAGAAAACTGTTCTTTGTACGGAACCTTGTGTTAGTATCGCATAGACTAGTTTCAGCATTTTAATAGCGTAGTATTTATGTATGTATTATTTTAATTTACGTCTCAAATTAACCATATCAAACAATGGTATTTTTGTTTGCACAGTGTTTTGATTTTGAATTATATTTATGTATTTAACTAAATTCTTGTCATGTGATCTATAATGTATTCTTCATCTACAATTAACTACAAAGTCATATCATTCCTCCATCCAGTTCGTAACAATTATTTGTATTAATTAATCATAAAATTAAAATGGATAAATCACACTGTCATTAGAAATCAGTCGTCCATAAAGCTTTATTTATTTATTTGTCATGACAAAAGTCAGTATAATAAACACGCACAGATTAATTTAGAATAGTAGATAGAAATATTTTTGATAAGGGGTTGTCTCCTATCCTGCATCTACCTTCTTTTTTCGAAGTATTTCATATAATGTGGTGTGGTGTTGTGAATGTGTGCAAGAAGATTGTTTGTTGTGGGCTCCATACAGGAAGAGCATAATTGACGCTGGAAATATAATTATTTAAGTATTACAATAATTATATAATGGAACCAGTGGCGGATCCAGGATTGTCGTTTGGGAGACTGATTTAGTAAAGTAAACAAAAAGCACACAACATTTTATTTTGCATATCGCATATTATAACAAGCCTCCTCGGATTACTTTTCGTAAATTCCTCAATGCAAAACATAGTCTTGAAAGCATAATACTTAATACGGGATAATTTATGACAATTATACCTTAGGTGCAATGCTTGCTAAAAAGTTTAATTAGAATAATATCAAGTTCACATTAAGATTAGTCACGGAAGAACTCAAATGCTTTTGCTCAAGGGCTCAAGGCCCCTCCGCCTTGAGCCCCTTAGCCCTCTCCCTGGATCCGCCACTGAATGGAACTGTCGGTAACGGTGGAGAGACGTCGCTTCCCTCCATGTTGAAGTCATGGTAGACACGTGCGGATTTAAGGAATTGTTTTATTCGATCAAATTCGAAACTTAAATTTAATTTATCTTTTAATGAATTGTATATTATTATCGAGTGTTTGACAATGCCAGTTGAAGCGAGTGTATGGATTTTCGTAAAAAGGAGGAGTTTGTATCGACATAACGTAGTGAAAATAGCGAAGGCAGCTGTAAAAATAATAAGCTTGTAGGTAATGCTAGGTAGATTATGTTATGCTCTAGTCTACAGGTGCTGTAACAAGCCAACTGACGGTCTAACACTTCCATGTAATTTGTTCAAGTCTTCAAATTAACAAGTTTGTCACAGCCAAAGAATCGGTTGTTAGATTTTATAATCGCCTAAAGTACTGAGTTTTATTATTCATGGATTTTATATTTCAGTTATTATTTAATATTTCTCGGTAGGATAAATTACTAAGTTATATGAGAATTTCATAATATTATTCTAATGTTAGTTACGATTTTAAATCCAATTTGTTTTCAAGTGTGTAGTTTCAAAAACTTTATGTGTGACCTATCATACATGTAAAAATTGTGCCTCATTTATAATATTTTATCACGAATAATAACCGCGAAATAAGATCACTGAACTCACCCGTACCTACCTATCCTATCGCTTCATTTAATGTTAAGACTAGTCATTTCCATAAAATGTAAATCATTTCTATTTACAACCTCAACTGAACTAATTTTTACCAAGTATTAACCAAAACGATTGTTCACATTTTTTAACAAATTTTATTAATATGTTGTGTACTGTTATAATTATTAGAATAATTTTATTGAGGTATGTTTTAAATACCTACCAGTTTTGAGCTTAGCTGTTTTAAAGTTGGAATAATTTAGTTAATTAATTTAGATTAGGTAGGTCTGTATACCTAAGTTACCGGTTTTTTAAGGTAATTTTTCAGTAACAGATTGACTTTTATACCTAGCTGTTATATGAGTTGAGTAGTCTTGTTATAAATGTATTAATCATTAATCAGGTAAACGTTTTAATGTTTTAACTATCTCATTTAAAAAAAACGTGAATACTTATTTATCTGAACACCTTCTCAGCCATGTTTCGTAATAGTGCCATTTTGTTTTCACTGTGTAATCAAACAAATACTTTCGAACTTGCAATATTAGTAGGTATTGCGACTAATATCATTAATATGTTTTGAAGAAATAATTTATTTCCTTCGTATTCATCATTAAAATCATAATTACCTACTTGCATTTGAAAAATGTATCATTGAACCTTTGTAATGTACGGCTACACATCAAGCTATACATTTCCATTATAAGCTGACCTCATTGTACCGAAATCCTATACCTACAATGCGTCAGCTTATACTGGAAATGTATAGCTAGATATGTCGCCATGTGTACCTACGCATGTGGTACGTGTGGAATGTAATAGAGACGTTCCTAAAAAGCCTAGTACTAAAAATTTGGTTCATCTTTTATTGAACTAAGTAGCAACAAAATTATAACCCTTTATAAGTTAAGATTTCCTTAATTTAAAATAGGTAGGTACGATATTTCCTTTTTATATTTATCGGTACAGTCGGTCGATTCTGTAAAAATATTAACGTGAAGCTTAGGTGAAGTGAGCGTGAAGTGAGCTGTCACTGCCACAGAATCGACTGGCAGGATGCTAGGGATTAACACTACTGACAGCTCACTTCACCTAAGTCTCACGGTGATATTTTTACAGAATCGAACGGCAGGTCTAAAATATTTTAGTTTGCATAATATTTTTTTTAGACGCAAATTAATTATTAATCGTATTGTCACTATTGTCAATATAATGCACAGTTGTAGACTGTCATTAACAAATTAGTTCAATAACTTAGTGCCGCGAGATTAATCACAATGAATCATTGTTTAAATATAAGATTTTTTACAGACATTAGTGGTGACAAAGAAAATGGTGTGTTAACATTTAATAAACGATGACAGACCTATTGTTAAGTCTCCTAATAAAGTACATAACTGTATTTAATATTGATTTTCTTTGATGCCCTTGTACACACGGCCACACATCAAGCTATACATTTCCAGTTTATGATGACCCCGCATTGTACGGAAATCCTATTCAATGCGAGATCAGCTTATACTGGATATGTATAGCTTGATGTGTAGCCGTGTGTACCTACAAGAATACCAAAATGCCTCAGCTTTTCAGCAACCAATCGTGGGGTTAGATCACTGCCCAGGATATTTTTATATTATTGGTTGGTAAATAGCTCGCTGTTTGGCTTTACGAGTACCTATCTTTGTGTCGGAAAAGGAAGGAATAAGTGCATCACTCCTGCCAGAAATGCTATACTCGTATATTAAAACTAGCTTTACCCGGCCCGGCTTCGCACGGGTAGCACTAAGTACCTACTTATCTACGACCCACCTACCAACTACCTACCTACCTGACACCTACTTACTACCTTCCTTACTTACTACCTTCCTTACTTACTACCTTCCTTACTTACTAGCTACCTATCTAATTAATTCTGATTTGAATTATTAATGAATTTTTAATAATTATTCGTGAATTTTTCGATGTTTTATTGAATTACTAACTTTTGCACGCGGCTTCACCCGCCTGGATGTCGCATAATATCCCAAGGGAACGTACTACCGGGATTACATACTTAATAGCCGAGGAAAAGGTCATTGACCCCTACCGCAACGGACCTCCTTTTCCTCGGCTCGCGTTACCGACAACCATAATTATTTTGTTACGCGTAATTTTGATATGTGATATCTTTTAAACTATTCCTTTAAATGGTATGATGTCACGGCATATTTTAATCTAAATTAAAGGTCTAAATAAATAAAATATTTTATTGGATAAGGATTAATAAAATACCGGTCAAAATAGCTTCGGAAATAACAAATAAATTTTAATCACATTCTGAAAGATAAAAATTGTTAAAAGTGGGTAAAACAATTATCCTCAATTAAATTATTTCGGCAAATTTACACTAATCCTTAATGAATTATAACTAAAACCTTCCCCATGAATCACTCCGTCCATTGGTGAAAACCGTTCGGTAGAGACAGGGGACTTTATTATTTGATTGAAACTTCTCACACACAATAAGATACAAATATGCATTCTCTACCAGTCAACCAAGGGTGGTGAAGAGATAGGATGCCAGCTGCTCTGATTGGTAGACAGTTAAACATACGAAAATGACGGATCCGTCGGGCCGTCTGCTACGTGTTTAGGCCCAATAACAAGACCAAGACCACACGGATTTTTTAAAATTTTATTCGTTATTCGGCGTTGCTCAAACTTCCAACGTCAATAATTTCATTTAAAAATAACAAAACTGGAAACATTTTTATTATTTTCATTTAATTGTAGAATCTGACATGACATAACAATTTATTTTATTTTTGTTATCAAGAGGGGTTCCTTTTGATAACAAAAACAATAAAATAAAATAAATAGTAAGTAATCATTTTTCTCTGGAAAGCGCTTGCTTTCCAGAGAAAAATGGACTGAATATGAAAAGAAGAATGAACAAAGTTAGAACTATGAGTAGGACAGAGTAGAAGATTGTTGGAAGAACGCAGGTCTTAGCGTATGAAGAACATAAATATTGGAAGATAAGATAAGTAGGAGTGGTGGGAGAGTTGCGAAGGAAGAAAACCGTGGTCGAAGCATGCAAACTTCTTTGGCGAATGGATATTCATTTGAGCTCAGACCTGAACCTAGACACATGGTCATATTCCCTAAGGTTGAAAATGCACCGGATACCGTTGTTGAGCAGTCTGTCGATCTTCTCCAGCGAACCGCATTCAAGTCAAAGTAGCACGTCACCATACTCGATGAGGGATACTTATTCTGCTATTCAGGGCGACAAATCCAACAAATCAAAAATCATAAAAATCAGTCCAGCCGTTCTTGAGTTATAAATGGAGTAACTAATCCAACTGTGTTTTATAGATATAGTTAGATAATAAACAGTGAGGAGGCATTAGGCAAGGCGAAAGTAGAACAAGTTACGACTGTACTTAAACATTTATGTCAATTTGTCTCATGCGCCTGTAACTAAACTACACCCGGTAGTCGATTTTGGAATGACTGATTGCCAGCTTTTCCTCTATGAGACTACCACTCATTATCATAGTTAAGCAACAGTGGTACTACTCACTTGTCCCTGTCTTGCCTGTAGTAAGGTCATAGTAAAAGTATAATTAATCATTTATAGAATTTAGATTTCTATAAAATTACGTCCTCATTAATCGACTAATTATGAATCTTATTCGTAGTGTGTCTGTCACTAAAATTGACAACCAGCTGTCAATTAGTGTCAATGTCTAACTAAATGTCATAAAGGAAAACATTCTACAAATGTCACTGTTGAGGGTATTTTCTTTTAACGTTCTTTTGAAAAGTATTAAAATAATTTACAAAGCGCCTCTATTCATTTCAAAAATGCCCTTTTACGCAGTAGCAAAAGGTCGAACTTCAGGAATATTTATGACATGGCCTGATTGTGAAGCTCAAGTGAAAGGTTTTCCTGGTGCCAGATATAAGAAATTCGATTCAGTTGTGAGTGCTCAGGATTTCATCAGTTCAGAAGGTGGACCAAGCACTAGTGCCAAGTCTAAAAAACCTATTAACCAACCAAAATCAGTTGCGAACTCATCAAGTAACCTCAAAAGGACTATTTCCACTTCTAGTAACTTCAGTAATAATCAAAGTGTTTCAGAAAAACCCAAAAGGAAATCTGAAGTTAGTGTCGGCTATGCGAAAGAGAAAAATGATTATGATGAGGATTTTTCTGATGATTCCGATGACTTGAACACAATACTTTCAAAACAAATGGATGACATAGAGAAACGGCTGAAAACATTTGAGAAAGGAGTAGATAAAATAATGAAAAAAGGGACCAAGAAAACAATTCTTATAGAGCCTCCCCAGAATAAAAGACGGAAAACAAGTAGTGGAGGAGAATTTGATACAGATAATGATGGTTATGTGCAAGTGTACACTGATGGAGCCTGCTCAGCAAATGGCAAGAGTGGAGCGCGAGCTGGTCTTGGAGTGTACTGGGGAGATGGCCACCCCCTCAACATCAGTGAGCCGGTGTCTGGGCGGGCCACTAACAATTGTGGAGAGATCCAAGCCGCCACCAGAGCTATAAAGGTTGCAATTCAGAATGGAGTCAACAAACTGTCAATCAACACAGACTCAAAATTCGTTATCAATTCAGTAACCAAATGGATGCCTGGTAATACTTTTACTCTTAACTTGATAAAATCTATAGGTAAATAAAGCCTACCTAGTTTAGCTCAAAAATGCAATTTCATATCAAAAATGCAGATTAGATAAAAGTTTTATCTCAACTTCATAATAATACTATCTGCGCCCTGCGGTTTCACCGCCATAAGTCTCGATCCCATAGAAATATCAGGATAAAAGTTATCCTATGTCCTTCTCCAGGCCATGGTCTACCCATGTGCCAAATTTTATCCAAATCCGTTCAGCTGTTTTAGCTTGAAAGCGTAACAAACTCACTTTTGCATTTATAATTAGTTAAGATTAGGATTTATATCAAAATTATAAAAAAGTATTTTAAAATGTTTGTTCTAATTCATTTCAGGTTGGAAACGAAAAGGTTGGAAGCTGGCGTCTGGGGAGCCAGTAAAGAATGAAAAAGACTTCAAAGATTTAGATAGTGTACAGCATAAGTTACAGATCAAATGGAATTATGTGGAAGCACACAGGGGAATACATGGCAATGAAATGGCGGATGAGCTGGCGAAGGCTGGGGCTGCGATGTATAATAAATGAGAAAATAACGTGTACTATTCTATTCTGCCGTTGATTGATATATTGCTAAATGGAGAGCTTCTTCGTAAAACATGAAATGACTGATTTATTTTGTGTGCGTAATGCAAGGTAACGTAATCAATCCTATTTTTACTGCTGCTGTTGATGGCAATGTGGTGTCCCTATTGAATTTTATAAAAATATGGACTGATGAAACTGAAAACTTTTATTATTATTATTATTGTAAATCAAAATGTAATTTTATGTAAGTATTTGTATTGAAATGTTTGTGTTATTATTCCCAGAGTAAAGGAATAAGTATCAGCCTCCTTTCTTTAAATCATTAGTGGTCTTTCACACTGCCGTGTCCTGACAAGTGCAGTGTTGAGGGGCAGTGTGAACAATTGTTTACTCTATAATATCATCATGTGAAAGAGTACCTGGGAACCACCTGAGAACTTATTAATGTTAAAAGTCAAACATGAAATACAATTACTTATTACCTACGTATTTTTATTAATTTCTACTGTTTCAACAAAAGAAAAAAACCGGCCAAGTGCGTGTCGGACCACACACAATTAAGGGTTCCGTAGTTGGGAAGAATTTATCCCAAAAACAAACTATACTTTGTAACTATTTTCGGACATTTTTCCTTTACTTATGCTGTGAGACCTTGCTTCTTGCCAAATTTAATGATTCTAGTAGGTCAACAGGAGGTACGCTAGATTTTGAATTATTTAATATTTTCGAGTATCAAAATATGTCGCATAAAATGGCCGATTTTTTTTATTGCCTTAACTTAGAAACTTGTTTTTTTTTAGAGCACCAAAGGACAGTAGACCTACGTATTTCAAATTAATTTGAACTTGATACCTTCACTCACGCATTCCTGAGAACGAAGTAATCCTATTAGGCAGGGATCACCATTATAATTCATTGTGGGTCCGTTTTTTTTAAATAATATGTTTGTCACGGTCCGTTTGTTACACGACTACTAGCAACCAAGATTTAAAAAAAACAAACCAACCTTTATGTAATGAACAAAAATAACAAAGAGTAAGTAATTCATATTTAATGTGTAATAAAACTTTTTTTTACAATAAAAAAACAGGGCAAAATAACTTAAATTTCGGAGTCGTGTTTTTTGGAATTCGGTAGTTTTTTTTTTTTTTAAAGAAAGTTTTGTTTCTCGCTTTGTAGTGGGTCTGTTTGTAATTTATCTAAGTTACAATAGCCTAATGTCATCTGCTCATCACCTTTTACAAAATATTGTTTTTCCCGATGCAGAGACGTTAATCGTTGAGGAGTTCTCGTGGTACTTCACCATCAGCTCCACTTCTCCAAATGTATTGTGAGTAACTATAAAAAATACCCTAATCGCTATAGGTGTGCCTATAATATTTGAAGAGTTCCCTCGATTTGTCCGGGATCCCATCATCAGATCCTGACTTGATGACAATGGGACCACCTCGGAAGTATACCTTTTCAAACAAAAAATAATTTTGCAAATCCGTCTGACGTGAGTTAAGTCCGAACATACGTAAAAATATGAATAAATTATATAAACCGGCTGAAATGTTTTGCCGTCTCGAGAATAATATGGTGTGTTGTGTAAGTGGAACAGAAGCCATACCCGGGAATATTTGCTTAGTAGCATTAACCACGCGGGCGGGCGTGGATGCGCGGGCGGCTTGTGCGCCTGCGAAATGATCTCAAAAAGCTGACGGCAAGTGCGGCGACTTCCCATCGGCCGCTAAGGAAAGCTACGAATTCATTAATAAATTCCGCGCATTTAGTGCGTATGATTTGAATTTCCATATTTTAAATAGTTTAAAAAAAAATCTGTGCCATAGGCTTCTCACTTTCACTCCGTTCACCTATTTATACCCTATGTTTTTCGAGACGGTAAAAAAAAATCATGCTGTTTAAACAGGGTGGCAGGGACATCGATGCGAAAACTGTTACCATGGATTCAGTACATGATTCTGAAACCCCATGCGTGGAAATTTTTGAATTTTTTTTTTGCAGTAGAGTTACTTTCTTTAAAAACGTCTGCACAATCAACTAAATCCTGTTTCTCAAACAATTTCTGATGCATCGCTCTTTGAACAATTTACTTGTACCTACGAGTATATCTCCGAAATGGTGATTCTTAGGAAAAAAAGTGTATAATTTTTTTTTTTTCGATAATTGCATGATGAATCATTTTTGTCTCAACTATTTTTACAATAAAACTTGTTGTTTAGCTGAAAAAGGCAAAAAAAAGAGTTTTGCAACATTTGACCTTGCATAATTTTTTTTCCACACGTCGGATCGATTGGGACTTTTGACAAATTGTTTGTAATAGTAGGTATTGCACTTTTCTATAAAATAGCTGTTTTTTTTTTAATAACCGACGGTAACTGTTGTCGCGTCGATGTCCCTGCCACCATAAACAGCCGAATTGATAACCTCCTCCTTTAAGAAGTCAGTTAAAAATGACAAATGACAATTTTTACTTTGAACTATCTGTCTGAAGTCGAGTAAAGTTGGTGCAAGCTAAAACAATTTTTATATTTATTTTGAGGGTTCCGTAGTTAACAAGGATCCCTTATAGTTTCGCCATGTCCGTCTGTCTGTCGGCGACTTACTTCAGAGACTCATATACTAGAAAGCTGTAATTTGGCATGGAAATACATATTAATCACGCCGACAAAATGGTAACATAATTTTTTTATTGTAGTGGGGATGTTTTTTTATAGGTCAAAGATAAGTACGCGAACTTGATCAAGGACAAGGACAATCCTATTTTATAAGGAGGTAGCACAACCAGTTTTTAGGGTTCCGTAGTAAACAAGGAACCCTTATAGTTTCGCCATGTCCGTCTGTCTGTCTCTCTGTACGTCTGTCTGTCCGCGGCTTACTTCAGAGACGGTTAGTACTAGAAAGCTGTAATTTGGCATATGTATACATATATTAATATGTATACATGCCGACAACGTGGTAAAATAAAATCAATTTTTTTTTTTTTCCTCATCTATCCCATGTTGTGGGGTATCGTTAGAAAGGTTTCAGAAATATTGTGAGTTTGTCACAACCGTTTTTGGATTCAGGGATCCGTTTGCGAAATATTAAGCTTTTAACTGAAAGTTTTTGTTAGAGTCAAGTGTTCCCCCCCCCCCTACCCCCCTCCCAGCTAAATAGTTGTACTTGGACTAGGAAAAAATTCACAGCAGTAGTATATATAACGAAATTAAAAGGAAAACTATGAGAGCTAAGTAGGCTCTACAGGTTAACGAGTAATAATCGACCAACTTAAATTTGCGGTTTGAAAAACATGATCTCCCATACATTCCGTATGGGAGAACATGTTTTTCAACTACAATGTTAAGTTTGTTCTTGGGATAAATTCATCCCAACTACGGAACCCTTCATTGTGCGTGGTCCGACACGCACTTGGCCGGTTTTTATTTTTGGGGTCATACTACTCATTCATTCATAATCAGAATATAAAGCAACGAACCAACGATGTTGACATACAAAGGTATTTAAATGTATGTTTAATGTGCGTTCACTGGGCTTAATAATGATAAAGTTCACTTGAGGGTCCATGTGAACTTTATCATTATTAAGCCCCTGTCTGTCCCTGCCTGTCTGTCTAGCTTCTCAATAAATACAATAAAAGAACATAATCCTGTCTTTGCTATCTTGCGGTTCGGGCCACAGAGCACTATACAGATTTGCCTTCGCCATTTGGCATAACTGCCGAGCGTTTGTACGGACGGCGCCGTTTGTATAATGACGAATCATACAATCTGCAGTGCGACCTGTATCCACCCGTCGGAGCTTCAGCAAGACTTTACTTGACAGGTTGAATATTTTTTGTAAAGTTCGTAGTTAAAAATCTGACCACAGACATGTCAAGAGTAGCAGACCACTACTCTTTATTTATGTCTGTGAATCTCACAACTTCCAACATTAAACAAAACCCAAAGAAGTTGCCAAAACTAGTAAAGTATCGTATTATTGCCGCCACAATACTATGCCACTTTCGGATCATTATTTTCACGTAGTAGTAACGCGTATCGTATGCTACGCGTTACGAACGTACGATGTAATTTCAGAATTCCGCTCTGAATAAATTGTCCCTAGCCATAAAAAGCACAAGGCACGAGACATTTCTACCCCTAATCACATGACTAACACTGTCTGGACCAATAGTTTCTCGTGTTGAAGAAGTATTGACTGATTGGAGTTATCCGGGGGCATGTCCATGATATCTCGTATTAGCAATCGCTAACTAATAAATATATATATATCCTAATTCTAACTAATATTATAAAAGTGAAAGTTTATATGTTTGAATGTTTGTTACTCAATCACTCAAAAATGGCTCCACAGATTTGGATGAAATTTGGGTCACAGATAGTTTATAACCTAGATTAACTTAAAGGATACTTTTTATCCTGGTAGTACGTTCCCTTGGGATAATTTCCGACCTCCACGCGGGCGAAAGCTAGTAATATTATAAATGCGAAAGTGAGTATTTATATTTCCACGGGTTCGAGACTTATGCGGGTAAAACCGCGCGGGGCGCAGCTAATTTATTAATAATAATGAATAAGGCTTATTGGCAATACATTCATTAGTGTCTATGTCAAGCTTAGTTTCATAATTTGGCGCCTTTGCCCGTCTTTGCCGATTACCAACCGGAAAAATACCTTTTAAATAACTCACCCACACAAAAAAATATCACAGGGGGAAAAAAAACTCTTGCCATTGGATAATTTTGCCTTCACACGTTTTAAACTTACTCCTGATTGGTGGCTAGTGTCAACCAAGGTTACTTTAATCGTATACAAACGGACACTCATATGCACAGAATACTGGGAATCCGATGAGACCAACAGACTTTCCTATTGTTTTGTTTTGCCGGCGTCAGTCATACAATAAAATACAATTTACTTGTCGATTTCTTTCTTTCTTTTTTACTCGTACGCGTTCCCTGTAGTTGTGGCTCCAGAAAATACTTCAGAAACAAAAGTGATCTAGGCATACTATTCAAGATGTCGTCGATGACGAGCCACGGCGGATATGTGAAAGTTTTCACGGATGGAGCCTGTTCATCAAACGGCAGGAGTGGAGCTCAAGCTGGTTTCGGAGTATTCTGGGGTGATGATCATCCCTGGAACGTGAGTGCGCCAGTCAATGGGGGCCGAGCCACGAACAACAGTGGCGAGATACAGGCCGCTACGTACGCTTTGCAGCAAGCACACGAGAATGGCATCCGCAAATTAGAGATCAACACAGACTCGCGTTTCCTCATCGACGCTGTTACAAAATGGATGCCAGGTAACTAATAATCTTGTTACTTATTCTATTATTCTAAGCTTTTCAATCGGAATATTCAATAAAAAAAATAGGTGGGTACATACCTAAAACTACCTTACCATTTTTTTTTAAATAAATTCTCTGTAATAAATAAATTCTAAAAATAATTAGTGTGGACCAACATAAATTGATTTAGTACCTATAATGCAGAGACTCCCAAGACAATCCTCTGACTGAGTAAGGGCGTTTTCCCCCATTGTTTTCTCTGTATCATATCAACTTATCAAGTAATCTAATAAATGTTATTTCCTATGTATTTCAGAATGGAAACAAAATGGCTGGAGGCTAGCATCAGGACAACCAGTGAAGAATGAAAGAGACTTCAAACAGCTTGACTATGCCATGCACTATGTTCAAGTGAGGTGGCAGTTTGTGCCAGCACATCAGGGAATACATGGTAATGAAATGGCAGACCAACTGGCCAGGAAGGGGGCCATGATGTATCGTGGTTAAAAACTACCACCAAACTAAACTACTAACTAAGAGAGGTGTTAGCATGTGGAAAATCTTATTTTAATTATGTTTTTCTGCTTTTTGTGTTACAAGTATTTCTTTTGACTTTTATTATTAGCTTAGGGATGAGGTCTTCATCATTCATTTTGGATATCAAATACCTACCCATAGGTATCAAGTATATTGTGCGCCTTCTTACATTCCTATTGATTATTCATTAGAAGTAGTTACTAAATAGTAATAAGACTTATTCATTCCTTAAAAAGGAATCTGGCTTTATCTAAACCAGTATTAGTTTAAGTTTACTATGTATAAGAACTGTTGTATTGAAGATACAAAGAGGATGTATTGTTTATTTTTTTACTTGATTTACAAGAATGTTAGTCTTACAATAATGATGTTGTGAGGGGAGTTTGTTAAAATATTAACAAAGAAATTAAACTTGATTTGATATGAAGGCCTTTGTTTTATTTATGATACTCCCACAAGAAACGCCCAGGCATAAGGCAGTAGGCACACAAACATTTGAACTTAAGTGCCATGCCACTTTTTGTCCCAACTTTGCTTGTAGGGCTAACGTTAAGTGGTATGGCATACCTCTACACACTTGAAAGTTTAAAGAGAAACCTACCTACTAAGAAAACAGTTGACTGCCTCTCGCTGTTCATGTTCACATTACTAATGATATCATCATTCTTTGGATTAACCATTACATGGTTAGTTCTATGCTATGAGTGTTTGGTTTTCGCACTTATCTCCTTCAGGTGGGCCATGGCTCCCGTTGGTAGTTATTCCAACCAGCCCTCCTCCCTCTAGAAGTTGATTATGTCTCCTGTATCCTAATTGCGTAATACACGGTCAATCAGAATCTGAATCGTTTTGAAACAGATTGCTAATCCATTGCTTCATAAATTTGCAAATAAATCTGCTCAACAATGTAAATAACGCAATGAATGTTGTTGAACTGTCAAAATGAAACCGATTAGTTGTAATCGTTTACGATGTGTTGCGTAATTAGGGTACTGGTCTGATCAGAACATCTGTAAAAGATCTGGGTGACGCAAGGGTTACTGCTCTAATCTGGGTGACGCCTGTGCATTTAAAGATGCGCAAGTTTCCTCAGCCTCCATGCATGCCCTGCACTGAGGACTGATCATTATGCTTTTTGTATGGAAGTGTTTGTGGCTAGCACTTGTAACTATTTCAAATCTAATGCTGAACAGATTATTCGACTTTGTTCATCTGGGTGAATTGCCATATTGCATATTACCCTATATATTGTATAACTGTAGTCTGTGATAATACCTTTAAACCTAAATAAATTTATTCCTCCATTAGTTCAATTTTAGAAGGATATGTCTGTCCTTTTGTCTCAATTTTTTTTGTAAACGTCTCCCGTTCAAATCATACTTCATCATTAACATTCATAATCAACAGTCGAGAGCTCAGACATCTCCGATTTGACTTACAGTATTATATTTCTTATGAGTTAGCATTGTCAGTGAGCTGCAATTTGTAATAATACCCATGACACAGTATAAATAAGTAGGTAACAGTATTATGTTTACATAGAAAACGGTCGAAACGACGTGCTTCGAAATATCAGTGAATATCAGTACGCAACAGTCTCGAGTGCGCGGCAGTTACGCACGGACGCGGAAGGTTTATCTACCGAGCGGCCGTAGGTAATTATTTTAAGGTCACTGCCGAGACATACTACTGTTACTTTATTATGCTGTGCCCATGTCATCGCTTGCACGTCATAAAACAGCTAAACCAAGTGTACAAACTCGCTGTGAATGTTTGTAACTGTGAGCGCAGGAGTAGGCCGTCCGAGGCACGGGCGAAGTCGGAAGTGTGTGCGTGTGAGTGTATGTGTATTACGTGCTGACGCTACTCGTCTTCACGCACACATTCACAGCGTGTTTGTACACTTACAAGCGCACGTCGCTTCGTGAGATAAAATACTGTAGGTATGCGATGTGACAGAATGTGGAATTGTTGTCAAAAGAGGTAAAGGAATTACGAGGTAGACTTTACATAATGTTGTTCAAAGCAAGCGTTGCAGTATTATGTATACTGTAAGTACATAGTATGGAACGTTCTTATTTTATTACCATAAAAAAATTGGAAATTGATGCTATAAAATTAACCTTAATTGTCAAGTGAAAACATCATCGGTGATTTAACATTAGATAGAATTTCGGTGTAAGTAGTTATTGAACTAATCAAATATAAACACTCAATTTGTAAGTGGCACTAAGATAGCATCCACAGGTACTACGTTTTCTGATCCATTTGTTATCATTTTGATCAGATACTTTTGGAATCAGACCATAGACATCCTCGTTTTTTTTGGTAGGTAAATGCTACTGAATGCTCACACACATACATCCTAATCGTAACTAATATTATAAATGCGAAAGTGAGTTTGATTGTTTGTTACGCTTTCACGCTAAAACGGCTGAACGGATTTGGCACATGGATAGACCATGACCTGGATTGGGACATAGGATACTTTTTATCCCGATATTCCCACGGGATCGAGACTTATGCGAATGAAACCGCGGGGCGCAGCTAATTTTAATATAAAGGTCGAATAAAACGAGGAAATATTCATACAAATAAAAGAATGAAATCGGTTTCATCATATATTTATTGAATGAAACAGTTTCGTAGGTACAATTATGTACTAAAAGCTCTTAATAGTAACGTAACCTTACTATTTACAAATGGAGACAACACTTGACAATCGCCCACTTCCGTTCTCAGAAAAGAGGTTTATGCTAATTTAATTATGATCTTTAAAATTGTATTGAGTTCTTTGCTTGGACACTTAATCCAAGATGCAACGCGTATCATAAACGAATATTGCAATGCAAATGTCCCGTCTTCTAATTATAATGTGGTTACATCAACATGTTTATTTTCTAACAAACTTTTCATTCTTGATCAATGATTAATATAATGCAATACTAATCATCGTGCGCTTGATGCCTCATTTTAGTCAGAAACATAATATATACAAACACGATTAAATTAATGTAGCCATCGCCTCTAACCGACGACTTGTTACAACTAATATCAGTAATGAATAACAAATAAAATGCACATTACAAGTGAACTTAACATTAACAGTCTTAAAATTATTGTAAACAATGCGTTTTAGTCATATGCTGATAGATTTATGAGTACTAAGAGTACTGGCGAGAACAGTATAGACAGAAAGCTATATCTTATATAAATGTATAAAGGAAGACAGCAGCTATCTTCCAATAAAAAGTCCTGATAGTAAATACGAATAAAATAAACATTGAACAGACATCGCGTGGCACTCTATAGAATGCCATACTGTGTAGTGTACTTGTATGATAAATACTCAAATGACGTGAGCTTACATTACGATCAAATTAGCTCGTTAGCTTATCCGAGCGTTGCATGCGTGGTTTTGCCGCTTTCTATCATCATCATCTCATTAAAAGACATAAACGGCGAGTGCCTCGCTCTCTCGTCATTATTCTCATTAAAAGACAAAAACGGCGAGTGCCTCGCTCTCTCGTCATTATTCTCATTAAAAGACAAAAACGGTGAGTGCCTTGCTCTCTCGTCATTATTCTCATTAAAAGACAAAAACGGCGAGTGCCTCGCTCTCTCGTCATTATTCTCATTAAAAGACATAAACAGCGAGTGCCTCGCTATAGCTATTCGCACCTTTATGTTTCACGGATTTTGAAAGTAACTATAACAACACGAGTCACCAGATTCACCTGCCTTGTGACAACGATGAACGAATTCTGAACTCACATTGAACAATACTATTGTTGCTATAATAACACAGTATCAGAACAAACGTATTATTCGGAACATAATGAATCAACAATATTATATCGATCAATCAATTTACAATATTTACACAAACTAGCAAGGATTTAGGATTGAAATAAAATTATTAAAATCCCTTTTGAGCTTAATTAATAGGCTCAGCATTTTAATAAAGAATAAAACCTAAAATTATGTTTAGTATAAAACAGGCTTATTACAAAAACCTCTTATTATTGGGCGCGCTTTGCAAACGTTTCAAAGATTACAAGACAACAGACATCTGTTGCAGTGTTTTAAAATAAAAAAGTCTTTCGTTTATTTTCTTCTTTACAATATGGACGCTCGCTTTCAATGGCTTTTTCGTTGACAAACTACATAATGTAGTGTGTGTCTATACAATTAATATTTTGTTAAAACGGGACTCAAAGGAGACTAGTTCAATAAAAATAACAAAATACGTATGCAAAAACAAATGTTTACCACATTATCGTAAAATCACATAATTATTTACATTTTTATTTAAAATTTTATCATTTAATGAAATGAAAAATCTAGCCAATGACTAATTTAAAACGGCAGCTGAGCGCATACATTGAATTTATATATCTGCTCTAAAGAAAATATTGTTTCGTGTTTACGTCGTGTCTAGATATCGCTTCCCACACTTGTAGTTGTACGTAACAATATCTGATTACACTAACCTTTGTTTTAAAAAGCCAAAAGTATGTAACTAATAGCAAAAACGTACATTTTCATCCGCTATAATATTTAGCTCCATAAATATTCGATATTTCACACCATAAAACACAGCACAGAGAAACTACTTGTATGTTGTATGCGCTTAGCTTATTCCACTGAA
Source organism: Agrochola lota (assembly GCA_947364205.1). Lineage (NCBI taxonomy): Eukaryota > Metazoa > Arthropoda > Insecta > Lepidoptera > Noctuidae > Agrochola > Agrochola lota. The sequence goes on along the minus strand of OX376221.1, from coordinate 15,004,379 downwards.
ATAATCTGTAAACTATGTACACTATACTGCTAAATATTTGCCTCAGTATCAAAGTCACGATTAACTACTACCAAACATTTATGGGTTTATTTATAAAAACTTGCTTAAAGTTAAGTAATTATTAGAGACTGTAATGCCCGTTTTCACCGACAACTAAGTGACTTAAATGAATCCCTAAATAAAAGTGCACTGTTGGATTTTCAACTCTCAGCGCTGAGACTAACGTTGAAAATCTAACAGTGCACTAAGGGACACACTTAAGGGATTCATTTAAGTATCACTTAGTGAAGGTGGAAACGGGCATTAAGCATACATTTTTGACGTTTAAACGTCATTTAAGTTTAAGCAACGTTTATAAATAAACCCCTTTATCCCTTTGGAACTATAGGCAGTTGATTGTTTTACAAACTTTGTCCAAAATATTAACATTGCAATCTTCATGGGCGTCCATTGTTTTGTCTAACACCATATGAACGAAACGGACATGGGAATCGCCAATTGTAACGTTATGAAAAGCGACAAATAGAAGATCACAGCAAAGTTATTACTAGCGGTCAAAGAGGCTACTACTTACCTATGACTTGACGTACAACCACATTACCGACTATCGACACATAAGTTTGAACATTCGTTTACCTATGAATTTAACTGTAATAACAGTACTTATTGCTGTTTATTATCTACCTGCAATATACTTGAAACAACACATTACATATTCGTTAACAACGGCTCATTGCCTTGAAATATAGAAATGTCGTTCCTATTTGTACGTGACATCAATATGTTGACCGCACGCGATCACTGAGTATATTGTTAAAGTTATACACCATTTATTATAACACTAGACAAAATAAGATTTCGTTTAGTACACAGTATAATGATTCAAGATGACCCGAAACTCTAATTAAATGGTTCACAAGACGTTTGTGTCTGGATGGGCCACTTGTGTCCAATGTTTTGTTTTTAGTCCGTCTTTGAGATTATAAAAAAATATTGGACACATATTTTTTTCTTTTTTTACGTAATCTAAAGATTACGGCGATACATTGAGGTAAAATGTGCCATGACGTCACGAGTATGTAGATTTTATACGTACTAGTGACGTAGCGACCACCACTCCCCAACTTAAAATGTGTTTTATCTAAGTATTTTTTTATTAATATGATAAAGCAAAAAATACGTGTCTAATATTTTTTTTATTATCTGACTGACGGACTAATTAGTTTTTTTTTTTTTTACCCAGTCGTCATCCCTATTGCTGCATGAATGCATAACTTTTTTCTCCTGCTATATCGGCACTACTTACTCATTCGTAAGGCTGGTAATCGAGACGCATGGCAGCAGTGGCTGTAGCAGGAATCAAGAAGTCAAGGAGTAGATTCCTCTCATGTGTAGTACTGAATGGTGTGCGTCCTTCGAGCAGGCGTCACTACCGACGAGTTGTTTGGCGCGCCCACTATGAGGTACCCGCCTGAAGATGAAACCACCTTCTTGTTCGCGTTTTCTTCGTTATTCATTATCTGTTGGAAAAGAGGCAATTATTAAACAGTTTTATGCAGTACTTTTGTATGTTCAAAGTTCGATATTAAGGCCCATATGATAGGAATAAGCAAGAACCGTACAGTAGTGTATAGTAATCGGCCGTTAATAACAATAACCCCAACGCCGTATCTCTACGTTGGTGTCATGGCGGCTTGCGGGCTCCTATGAACTCTAGGTTTATGCCAAAAAATGTATTGTACACATAAAGCTACTAGTTTTTTTTTTGTCATTGATCGTGAAAACGGTATTAAAACTCATTGTGTAGTTTAGAAAAACACAGAAGATACGTACAACGAGACGACGTGTAAGTTTAGATATAGATACGTACTTGTTTGTTGATGATAATGGGCTGCATCTGGTTGGGCGTCGTCGGCTTGTAAGTGCCGACACATTTCATTGTCTGGTTGCCGCTCGTGTCCTCTACCATACTTACTGAAATGCATACGAAAATTCATATGAGATAATCAATATTCGGGGCTAACGTTCAGTAATTGGACTGGCACCAAGAGAAGAAGAACAATCAATCATCAAGTATATTTAAGACTATCTGCTAAGTTACTCCTTACAACATCAGCTAACTGCCAGTGAAAGTCCCTTTAAAATCGGTCCACCCGTTTCGGAGATTAGCCGGGACAAACAGACAGTTTTTTTTTTAAATAGATATTTGTTGTAAGTACCGCATATACTTCCATATACAGTTAGTAAAAAGCTGTTATTTTGACATTACAAACAGACACTTCAATTTTATTTATTTGTATAGATGTAATGTGTTACAAAGCCTGCACAGCTTGGGGAAGCGAATTGATCATAGAATTTTCTCACATTTGAAAATAATGTGTAGCCTATGATGGCAAAGCAATCGTATTCTTTATCAATACAGAAAAAAAATCTTTTGAATTGCCTCTGACGGAACACATACAGGTGTAATGGATTAAATCGAAATGTCACAACAAATTACTTAGCATCGTGAAGACGTGATTGTATTGAAAGTACCGTTGTGTTTATGCAGCGCATACATTAAATAAACGCCGTTTCTGAGTATACCCTAAGGCTTCCTGTACATGACGCCGGAGCCGCACCGGCGCCGGACCGCAAGTTTGTGTATATGAATGAATATCGAACATGCGCCGGACCGGAACTGCGTGTACACGGTAACGATGCCGAGTTAAATAGTAAAGCAACTATCATAGTTCCATGTAGTCCGCCGCCGGCATCGTGAACAGGAAGCCTCAGTGTGAAGACACAAATAATTTTAGGAATAAAATTAAAACAACATTTTTATCATTAAAAATTATATCAGAATACCAACCAATAATGGAAGTCTTCTGCGTGCTATTTGGGTCTTGCGTAAAGCCGCGAGAGGGGGCGACCTTGCCGCCCACCGTCAGGGTCGGTGTGGACGTGTTTTTCTGTAACACCAATACACCCCAGCTGTGTAATAAATATGTGCGCCTTTTGTAACACCGATCACATCGTGTGACACTTCACTAATACTGAGATACAAAGACTAAAGCTCAACATACACACAAGGCGGGTCCGTGTCGGGCGCGGGTCGGGACGGCAGTACGGCGGGCTTGTATATATTGTAATTCCCAGTATTATATGGATCGATAAGATCGATTCGAAAAGCGTGCGCGGCTCCCACTCCCTTTACATAATATACAAGCCCACCGTACTCCCGTCCCGACCCGCACCAGACACGGACCCGCCTTGTGTGTGTTGAGCTTAAAAGCGAAACTAGATGATTATATTTATCTACAATTTAAACAAGTGTACTTGTGAGTGTAATTCTGTAGCATTATAAGCAGGATTGAAAATCATGTTCTTTTCCTTTAAAAATAATTTGATCTGAATCATGTAAACTTGATTAAAAATTAATAAGTTTTGTGGTAAAGAAACGAGATTTAAAAAATAATTTAATAAAATTTAGAACCTCGCTTAGCTTTTGCGATAAATAATACATGGTCATTGGACACTGACTTTAAAAAAAACAAGCTATTTTAGTACATTCAATCTGCCTAGCCTTTTCCCAACTATGTTGGGGTCGGCTTCCAGTCTAACCGGATGCAGCTGAATACCAGTATTTTACATGGAGCGACTGCCTATCTGACCTCCACAACCCAGTAACTGGGTAATACGATACCCCTTAGTAAGACTGGTGTCAGACTTTCGGGCTTCTGACGACTCGTAACGACTGTCAAAGATCCACGAATGACAGCCGGGACCAACGGCTTAACGTGCTTTCCGAGGCACGGAGGATTCTCGGTATGTAAAGATGGTCACCCATCCACTGACCAACCCCGGCAAGCGTAGCTTAACCTGATGTATCGACCAGTGCGGCTGTTGTTACTTAGCCACGATTTTAGTACATTATCATGTTAAATAAATACAAGTAATGTTGGAATTAGTACCCCATCGAAATGAGGTGTTTACTTTTCCCAAAATTTTAGTAACAATTTTGATACTACCAGAGCAGTTCTAATACAATACACACAACAATACTATCGTTTACTTGTAAAGCGCTATCAGCGATGTTGATGTATAATAAAATTATATTAAACTCACTGGCAAATCTGGTTGAGGTTGAAGCCTATTTTCCGGTGAATTCGGCGGTTCTCCGTTGCTATCGCTCTGAAATTATCATTATTTGGTTTATTACTTTATTGCAGCTGCTACGTGTGTTATTTTCGATGTCTGAATATCATCATTATTCACCTACCCTTATCCACATATTAATACAGATGGTTCACTCCGCAAAATCATTTAAATAAAAAGCGACTCTTGCTACGACACAATAAAGTGCAATTCAGGTCGCACAGCGCTAATCACCTACAGTTATATTCAACTAGCGACCGGCCCTAGCTTCACACGGGTATCTATTATACATATAAACCTTCCTCTTGAATCACTCTATCTATTGCTGAAAACTGCATTGAAATCCGTTGAGTAGTTTAAAAGATCTAAGCGAACAGACAGCGGAAGAGACTTCATTTTATACTATGTAAAGACTAGAAGTTGCCTCTCTTTCTATCGCGTGACTCTTAGATCTCTGACTACGTATCTCGTGATCTGACTACGTTTCACTCACTGAATTGGCCCAACAAGACGGGCCCACCGCGTACTTGTAGCTTCATACCTAAAGTGCGGAGTGTTCCATCTGTGTTAATCCCAATTTATTTGGGGTCGTCGGAACTTATATTTTCTTCCATACTTCTCTATTAGTCGTCATCTCGTTAGTCACCCTCTTTCTAGCCATATCATGTCTCACACAGTTCATCCATCGTTTCTTTGGTCTTACCCTACTCTTAAGGCCATCGACATTCATACTCAAAACTAAATGATGCCTAAATATATAATTTAGAAAGAAATAATTCTACTAATATGACACAATACTTACGATAGGGGCGTGTCTACAGCCGCGTACAGTACGACACAACTTAGATGTAGCATCGGCAAAATTCGTAAAACCGATCACCATCCGAACTTTTTTCGACTTTGACTTTAAACCTTTCATAGGGTGTTATCGCGACATATTATGTTAGGTCGACGGTCGAAGCCGATCGACCGCTATCTGATTTCACCCAGACAATTTACAGATGCTGAACCGTCCTCGGAGGAGTGTTACCTGCGAGCGCTGTTGGCAGGTAGAGAAGTGCTGCGCCCAGTGCGCGCGCTGGCACGGCAGGTCGCAGTACGACGTGTTCCAGCAGCAGTAGAACTGCGCCTCCTGCCTGCAGTTGGCACACCTGTAACAGATATTAATACTTAGTGTCACAAAACCCATGGCATGTTTCTTACATGGCGATGGTAGCCATGCTAGGTGTGGACCTGTCAATCAAAATTGATTACCATATAATCTTTTGATTGACAGTTACTGCAAATCAATATCAATTAATTGGAAAATTGTATATAAAATACAATATTTATACAGGGTCTAATTAAATTAGCTAACGAAACGCAGATGTGATGGGGAACAATATCTAAACACGACAAAATAAAAAATCACGTGTGGCTCGAAAGGGGGTTCGGATAAAGTCACATGGTATAGTGAGATATCACGTGTATTAATGTTTTCATTGAACGCGCGATTTCTAAACCGAAAAACGGGGCGTGGCCTTGACTCGCCGTTGCCAGGCAACGATTGTACCTGTATTTAAAGATAAAATACTCTAATATATTTAGATACTATCTACCTACCAAACAAAATACACGTGATTTAGGGTAGGGGTTAGTCTAAAACCTCACCAGGGGAGAGGGGGTGGGTTAAAAAGTTACTAAAAAACATCACGTTATTAATGGACGACCCCTCGATGCCCATTACGTCTGCGGAGTTTCGCTAGCTAATTCAATATGACTCTGTATATAAAAATATGTTAATTTTATTTAGGCCTATCTCCTAGTAGTGGACATTGCAGGCCGACTTTGTTATTAATATGCTATTATTTGCTAGACCCCGTTCTCCCAGAAATAACAGTCCATAAATAGAGATGTATGTAATAATAATAATACCATTTATTTCAGGCGACACAGGCCCATAGAAATATATTAACATTTATCTCTATTCTATGAAGACTAATATTTTCGCAATTTAGTTATTGACTTCCGAGAATGATTGATCTCCTTACCACTGCTTAGACTTGGCCAGTTTGACGGCGGCCTCGAGTTCAACCTGCGCGGTCCGCCTCGCCTCGCTCACAGCGCGTATCTTCTCCTTGTCGAACGACATGCGCATCTCCGCTATTACCAGATCTGTAATGTCATAGTTATTGATTTATTTTGGGCGTATTTTCTACGTTAGCCGGGCTAACATGCGCAGAGGGACAAAACTTTATCGTCGCATTTTCTCGCAATAGATTAAGAACGAAACGATTCGTTTACTATGCGCAAACATCGTCATAATATTATCTCGTTTCAACACGAGATACTAATCTTATGTCTGTTGAATGTTCATTTGCGATTAGTGTTGAATGTTTTTAACCGACTTCTAAAAAGGAGCTTATCAATTCGGATGTTTTTTTTTTAATGTTTGTTCGTGCATAATTCCGTCAAATATAGACGGATTTGCAAAATATTTGTTTTTTTTTATAGAGTATGTATCCGAGGTGGTCCCATTGTCATCAGGTCAGGATCTGATTATGGAGTCCTGGACAAATTGAGGGAACTCTTCAAATATCATAGGCTCACCTATAATAGCGATTTGGGTATGTTTTATAATAACTCGTGCAGTTGCTCTCGAAAAGTACCATTTGGTGAAGTTGAACTGATAATGAAGAAAGAAAGAAAAGAAAGAAAGAAAAATGCGTTTATTGGCATTACAGCAGCAAAATACACCTTATAACTAAAAACAAACAGAAAACAATGATTATAATGCCAATAGGGCCTCAGCTCAGCATAAATGTCAGATGGCAACACAAAGTGTACCACCTGACGCTGATTTTCAGCTGCAACCCACGAGTGCCATGCCCTAGAATAATAAAGACAGGGAAGTGTGTGTCCGCTTTAATAAATTAACAGAATAAATTAAAGGTAAGTAGTAAAAGATAGGATAACATGAAAAGCTCACAAAATCAAATAAAATTTTGTGACATACATCAATGTGTGTGGTGTGTTGAAGGCCACAGGAACTACTCAATATTTAATGAGAATTTCACCGGTTGCGATTCGATTACTTTAATATGTTTGCCAAGAAATTTATGCTCGTCACAATGCATATGGAGAAGTGGAGCTGATGGTGAAGTACCAGGAGAATTCCTCAAAGCCTATTTAACTTACATAAATTACAAACTGACCCACTAAAAAGCGAGATATAAAAATTATTTTACAAACAAAAAAAAAAGACTACCAAAAAAAAGACAGTACAAAGTGAAAAATAACTTTATTTCGGAAGTTGGTGTCAAAAAACGAAAATTCTAAACCAAATACTTTCGACTTTCTTTGACAACTTCCGAAATAAAGTTATTTTTCAGTTTGCAGTGTTTTTTTTAACAGCAGTACATACCGTGGTTATGTTTGACCTCCTTGATCTCCTGCTGGTGTCTCCAGTTGTCTTGTTCCACCTGCAGTCTGAGCGTCGTCAGCTGCGACCACGGCTCCTCTAGCTTCTCTAGTGAATCCTCTAGTAGTGTGCGGAAGAAATCTGTCATCTGGAAGAATTTTTCATAGTTTGAGTACAAATAGGTTTGCTGATTACTTTCACAAGGGCCTCGTTTCGGAACATAAAAGTAAAGAGGTCAATCTTTCAGGTTTTTTTGCATAATAATGTAGATTTCTTTAATATTTTTTTAAAATATTTTATTTAGTATGCATGATGGTAGATTTGTGCCTTTAACAGCAATATACATAATACAATGGACCTTAAATGGGCTTTATTACATGGAAATTATGAGGCGAAATGCTGGCTACTGATTATTCCCATGGGCCTTAAGTAATGGCGGCGTATGAGCGCATACGCGCCAAAAGATTCTTGTATAGCTATACAAGAATCTTTTGGCGCGTGGCAAAAATCAGAACTAACGCCGCAATCTTATTTTTAGGGTTCCGTACCCAAAGGGTGGCAAACGGAATCCTATACTAAGGCTCAGTGACCTGCCGACAGTCTGTCGGTCAGCGGGCTGTATCTCATGAACCGTAATAGGTAGACAGTTGAAATTTTCACAGATTGAGTATTTATTTCTATTGCCATTATAACAAGAAATAATAAAAATAATTGAATTTTTTTGGTAACCGGTATTAAAACGGTAACCTAAATAGAGGTAACGTCTTTCTTCTTCGTGGTTACCCAGATAGTGGTAACCTTAGTTGTAGAAGTAATCAAAATTCTTCGAAACCTGTACCATAATTTATAAAGATTTCGGTCGTTGGGGGCCTACTCCCTAACCGAAATCCGTAGTTTCGGCCGGCGCTTCGTTCTTCGTCTGACTTAGAGACATACCGTAAGTGAGAAGGCGGTTACAGGCACTTGGCCTGTTTTTTTCAATACAATTTCTCTGTCAACGTCATTCGAAGCCCAAAGGTCCTTGTAACACTATGTTTTGTTACGTCAGGTTACCTTGACAGCGTTCTGGTTGAGCTTGGCGGTGACCGGGCCAGCAGTAGAGGGCGCGGGCATGCTGCCGATGGGCGTGTTGGAGTCCAGCGGGTTCAGCAGGAACTGCGTCGGCCGCTGCTGTAGGCGCGGCGGCTGGCGATAGCATGAATAGTCGGTGAAAATGTGAAACGAATCGTACTAACCGTATTTTATCAATGCAGTCAAAATATTGATAAAATACGGTTCGTAGATAAGTCTGAAGTCGAATTGAACTAATACCTAGCGTTGGTGCTCTATCCAAGAAATTATTTTATTGACCGAGCAAATCTAAATTTTGATAGTGCCAGCTGGGTAAAACGGACATACCTCTCCAAGCGTATTTTCAGTAGGTGTCCTACTCAACACAGTGATAGGCGGCGCAGGCCCGGGCGCCGGCCCGGCCGGCAGCGCCGCGCCGGACGGCGTCAGCGTCGCCAGCGGAGCCGCCGTGTTGCCGCGCTCGGCGATGCCGTTCAACATCGGAGGGGAGACGGCACTCTGTTCAATGCAAATTATAGAATATTTTAGCGTTTTCTAAACCTACTGGCCGTGTTTACAAATATCAAAAGACGGAATCCTTATAACTTGTGTTTCATAGCCTTTTTCGAGAAATACTATAAAAAATTTGCGGTCCATATAGTCTGCGTAAGTATTCATCTCAACTCCTAGGGACCCCTCACTGTGGTCTAACACGCATTTAGCTGGTTTTTTAATAACTTTCTTGACTCACATCGATAGCGCCGACGGACATGACCGGCTGGAAGCTGAACATCCACTGTCCGTTGACCGACGTCATGAGCGGCACGGTGTGCACGGTCGGCACGGTCGCCACGCTCGTGCTGGTCGTCACGGTCGTGCTCGTGGTTGGAGGGGAGCTTGACGGTTGCATTAGGGGCGTAGTTACTGTGTTTACTAAGTTGTTTGCTAGAACAAAAAGTAAAAAAAAAAAAATTGTGTTTAAATAGTGCTTTGAATGACAACCATAAAAAAAGTAAAAATCTTAACTAGTACACATCAAGTCTACTGGATACCGTATTTTACGTGTATGAAATAGATAGAAACATTTTGCAACATGGTGTGATAGGAGGACTTTAGTAAGAAGTCTACAATAATGACAATGTGTTTATCAATCATGACAATAGGTTATTTGACTCTAGTTTGACCGAGACCGCTGTTCCGCGGCTTAGGAATGTGCGCGGCGAAACGGGGGGGGCGGTGCAGGCCGCTCATTTGTCAACGCTCACGGCGCGCGGCGTTTCGCCCGCCGCTCTTTCGCCAATGCTGCCCCCCACTTAACCGCGCATTCCTGGCCCGGAACCCTGGTCTGGACTTTTAATTAGTATCATTTTACTGCAGCTAATTAAAAGTCCCGACTATATAACAAATATTCATGAATTAATACATAATTTAAAGATGTTACAAAAAAGGCAATTTGTGGTAAAAATAAATAAAATCGTTGAAAAAATGGAGAAGATCATTGTACTGGATATCGCGAAGTTACTATGGCGTTCCTGTGTTGTGACGTCAGATCGCAGCAGTGCAGTCTCTGTCTAGCATAGACTTTAAACAACAACTTCTCAAATTTTAATATTGAATTATTTTTTTAAACTGTTTATTATTTGTTTTATTAAGGATCAAAAAATATAATAAAACCCAACCAAATACCCTATTATAATATGGTACTCACCAACAGAAGAGACAGGCGGTCTGAGTATGGACGTAACAGTAAGCGGGGCGGCATTCTGAGGGCGCGGCAGTCTCACAGGCGCCTGCGTCATGGGCGGCTGTATCGGGATGTACACCATCGAGTTCTTACTGTTCAGGTCCGAACGACCTTCCTCCGGCTTCTTCGGCTGAGGGAATGTCTTCTTCGCCCTAGGACGGACTTCAGACGCTTTTGTCACCGTTGCCGTTGCTGTTGCCGCCTTTCGAGCATTCAACGGCGTAACCACAACCTTATTTATCCTAACATCGCGCAAATTCATTGGCGGTTTCGGCACATTCTGCGGATTCACTGGCCGTAGTCTGAAAGCATCCATGAGATTCATCTTCTCCATATGCCTATCAGCGTCGTCGAGGTCAATAGGCTCAGCCTTAATTTCTACTTGCACTTCATCGTTTGTGTTTTGTCTCTCCGGTGACGTCATCCTCGCGAATGCTCGTACGCCGACGCGACCTACGACTGGTTCCACGTCGTTGCGTAGTCTCTGAAGCTTTGATACCGCATCTTGCATAGTTACAACGTTCTCGGTACTAGTGGGTGTGAAAATGCTGGAGTCGGAAGTAGCTTCCTCAGTGATATCTATTGTGCTGGCGTTGGTCGTAGTTTTAGTTATAGTCAAGCCGGTGTGTTGAGCAGTTGTCGATAAGCTTCGCACACAGCTGATCGTGGGGAGGCCGGTACTGTGACTTACTACTGTGGATTTACTAGTTTCTCGCGCTAGGACTGCTAATGTCGTGTCATCGTCGAATTGCAACCGATCTTTTACAGATTTTGGACTTTGTGACTCTGGAGTTGATTTAGGTGACATCTGCTTTTCCATTCTAGATTTTTCGCCCTCTGAATTTTTGTCTTTCTCTTTAGTTGAAGAGCTGCTACCTCTTCTTTTTTCTTTAGAGCTTCCTTCAGCATTCTTTTCAGATTTCTTTTCGGTTTTGTCTGAGGATGCAGTGGAATTGGTACTGTTAGTTGACTTTCTACTTTTAGAAGTACTACGTTTCTCATACCTGGGTCTGTCCTCTTTAGCAGATTTATCGATGAGTATCTTATCAGCTTTTTCAGATTTAGAACTTGGTGTCTTTTCAACTTTGTCTGATTTCGAGTTTGGTGTTTTCTCAACTTTTTCCGATTTTGAGGAAGGTGTTTTTGCAGCTTTGGGCGTAGGTTTTTCGACTTTCTCAGTTTTCGTAGATGGCGTTTTATCTGCTTTTTCTCTAGTAGATTTTCGTCTCTGCGGCGTCTTTTCTTGTTCTTTATCTTTACTGGGAGTAATAATTTTGGCGGTTGTGTCTTTGGACGAACTATTTCTGGTTTTACGTATTTCTTTTGTGACTAGCGCTATTCTTATTGGAGTGACTCTTTGTGTTTCTTTCTCAACACTAATTCTTGGATCAGTGTCTTTTACTTGAGGCGGAGTTTCACTTGTTTTGGATTGAATGGCTTCATTGGTTTTAGATTGAGTGGCTTCATTCGTTTTGGATTGAGTGGCTTCATTTGTTTCTCCTTTAGATTTATCGGTTGTTGCTTTGTCATCGGCTTTGCTACTGCTCGGTTCATTTTCGTCAGATTTCTTGTCTTCTGTGAAATCATCGAGTTTTCTGCGTTTCTCGCTGGTGCTACTACAGCTGCTTCCACTAGATTCAATGATAGTTATGACTGCTTCTTCGAGCTCGGACCGGCGACGCTTTCTAGAAGAACTTGTTGACGTAGAAGACTGAGAATCTTCTTTTGTTTTGATTACAGCAAGAGTTTCCGTTTCGATATCTCTGCAACAGCAATTTTTTTTTTTTAATAACCATACAAAAAACTAAAAATAAAATTTTTGAACATATTTTTTTCCGAATTTGAAACGCACTTATCCAGAGGTGAAGAATCATCGTCTTCCATTTGAACTATTTCAGCGCCGTCCGCCATTTTTCGCGCTATTTTATTCGTATCTTCATTGTCACTCGTATCGCTGTAACAATAACCAAAATATGTACACACGCCCATATGGCTTAATATCGTCTCGATTGTGCTACATTGAAACGATTTTGATTATATTTAGCTCATCAGGTCGGGGTCACCAGGTGACATGTTCTTCCATTGAAATTGCTCCAGGGAGAGGTATGTGTGTGTTGTGGCGCCATCTACAACTTGTAGATTGCTAGCTGCCTACGTAGTAAATATGTAGTCGTGTAGGTGTCGCTACAATTTTACAAAATGGGTGCAAAATATGATATAAATGGCTAGAAAAAGTAGCCCAGCATAGTTATTCATAACCATTCGACATAATAGGCTGTGTCGAAAATGACACAATTCTATGACCTGACCCCTAATTCCGTAACACACTTTCAATTACCATCCGACACATTTGAAGGATATCGCTAATCCATTGCTTCATATGTTTGAAAAATTCGTATGCTCAACGTAAATAACACAAGGAACGTGGATGATCTGTCAAAATGAAACTCATTGCGATCAATTGTCATTTTATGTGGCCCCGACAGCAAACCCCTGAGAGAATTGCCATTTTGAAGCCGTTGGACATTCTAAACCTGAATTTATCGTGGCGCGCCAGAACAATACCATTTCTATTTATTTAGTATTGTCAGATTCATAATGCCGTTGTGTCTTGGCGGATTGTGTTAAATTTATGACACAGAGCGGCAATTTCCGTATTTTTAAGAACGTTCGCATGCCAATCTAAATACTAATCTGCCAAAAAAAATATACCATTAATTTTCTTTTTTTTTTTTACATTTTGAACATTATTAATTACTAGAATTTGCCTTCTAGTGTCGGTTTAGCGCGCAACACATACAACAATGTGTTCCCAAGTTGGTTCGTTTAGCAGTGATAGACAGTAAAAGTCACCACAAAGGCCAGTTCAGATATAAGCAATATTCACTATAGCCTGCGATAATTTATTGACAAGCCGTACTTTTTAAGTGATTATTTTATGGTTATTCAAAAGTGATGTGTTCTAGTCCTTATAAGCACTTGTGGTATGTCTAAAAGTAAGTACTAACGTTAAGAAAGTCTACGTACCTGTTTTTTTCAAGTAGTGCATACAGTCGTTGTAGTTCCTCTTCGTCACTATCCGAACTATCCGAGTGTAGGAGCAACCTGATATTTATAATATTATCTTACTGTATTGTGCTGGTTTTATATTGTTTTAACATAGAGCGAATAAAGCTTATATTTGAACAGGCCATAAGATTCCATACCGATTATTGTTATAAGTTACTTCTTTTGTTAATATCACCCCTCTTTATAGGTCGGGGCTAAATAAAGAAACCGGTATTGGAGGTGTATCTTTTTAGTTAGAGTTTAAGATTAGGATTTCAAAGCAGTAGCGTTTGTTCAAGATAGGCTAGGAGAGGCAAAATAGACTCAAACGACGCGTTTGAACTTCGCTCAAGTGCTTTTACATGATAATACACTAGAGAAAAAACTCAGTCTGAACCCTGAATAGCCCCCTCAAGTTATTAATAGTATTTCTTTTTACGTATAATTATTATTTTGTGGAAATTAGTCAAAGGCGTGTGTGATGTGTCTCTACTTTCAAGATCATAATAATGTGTACGAACCCATCGTTAAATGAACCCTTGGAGCTTTTTGAGTTGGACCTGCTCTTCTCCTTGGCGGTGGCTGGTGATGCCTTCTCCTTTACGAGAGATCTTACTTCACCTTCGAACGTTGGGATCTGAAACAAAAATATCACGTTAGAAGCACGGCAATTGCAATACATTAAGTAGACCAATTTCACTTGGTGACCAATTCGTGTAACTCATAAATTTTTAAATATTCCGTTTTTTTTTTTTACGAAATCATTCGAGCTGGCCTTTCCATAACGAAATAAACTCGGTAACAATTCAGTATATTTCAATTAATTAGAACTAGTGAATATTGCCTCGGGCACAAAAGTATCGATTTTTTCAAGCTATACAATAAATGTTCAAACCTCTACACAACGCAGTGTATTGTTGAATTAAAACCTCGATGGACCTTTTATAATCTAATAAATGCTGTGAATGTCGACAGACCGACAAAGTGGGTATAATAGGATCAGTGGCGTATCTTTGTGGAATGAGCAAATGCAGCAATTTTACCCTTGAACCAACCCCTGGTGTGATTCATCAGCTATGGATGGAGAGTGAGAGGCTATTGTGGAGTTTCTTGCCGATTCTTATCCATAGGAAATGAACAATAGGAACCGTGCACCTAGCCTCTGATGTTTCATAAGTACCCTTGTAGGTTTATGTGAAATAAAATATTTTGTTTTTGATATAAATGGTGTACTTACCATCATTTTGAGTTGCTCATACATTTTACTCGGGTCAAATATAGTCTTGAAAGGCGGGTAAATGAATCTACCGTACTTTCTTGATATATTCCTGATGTGCTGTTCTGCTTCCTGAAAGACATTAATTACGTAATTATTTGATTTAATAAAAATTTGTGCTTGCCCTCACAGCAAATACATCAAATCGTCCATTCATAATCAAACTAGAAGGTTCCCACTGTTGGGACACGGGCCTTCTCTCTGTGAGAGGGAGCGGGCTGTAATCTACCACGCTGATCCAGTGTGGGTTGGTGGATGTCACATATCTTCGAATTATCGGTTTTAGGACATGCCGGCTTCCTCACGATGTTTTCCTTCACCGTTTTGTGAGCAGTGGTGATGAAATAATTTACATAAAGTAGAGCGCCTGTCAGGGTTCGAACCTACCAACTACAACTCGTAAATAGCAGCCGATACTGGGTCACCACCACTATAAATCGCCCATAAAACAAGAATCTTTCATTCATTTTATAGGCCTACCACTTAACTGAGACCTTTCCTGATGTAGCTGCGCGGTGCGGGAGGGGTGACGGTTGTCACAAGTTGACGAATCACTGACACTCGCACCACGTAACAACATCCCGCCCGCACCGCGCAGGTTCCTCAGGAAACATCTCAGTTAAGCAGTTTGGCTACAGTAAAGTATGCGAGTACGCATATAGTTTCCGTGTAAGGCAATACTTATGACGCTGGACGCACCTTAGAGCCAGTCCCGCATACTACTTTCCTGATTGCTTGTGAATAATACTTTTACAACAGCACGAAGTGATAAATTCTATGTAGTTCGCGCCGATATGAAATAAAGAGGGTAGTGTATCTCTTAGGTAATCCTTAGAATAAATACGAGAGAAGAAGCAGAACGCAAGTTCATTCGTTTTCAGAACAGTTTTACAGAACCTCACAATAACATTCACATCATTACCTGCATACTGTCAATAATATCCTGCCGCTTTGTCCTGAAGTTGTTGGGATCTTTCTCGGAATACAGAAAGCAATCTTTAGCGGGCACCCAAGCACGGTCGTGAGCTCCGAAGAAGCGCACGTCCACCAATCCTGCGCTGTTCACTGACATACCCTTCGCTGGCCAGTATGGAAAGCCTGGAAAGTGGAATATGTTGATTTAAGAACTACATTTTGTAAGGCAACAATTTAGGCAGTCACGCACAGGGTTTGTAAAAACCCGATATTTTTTAACAACTATCTAAATATCCGATATTTAATATATTATATTCAGGGTTGGTCCCATAGGAAAAGTTGGTCATAATGATGAGTACCCATTAAGATGTTTTCAGTGAAATTAAATTAAATTGTTTATTCTGTAAATAGGATATTGGAATCACTTTTACACGTCATATTAAAAAAATATTAAAAATAAGCTAGATGAGTTCGGAGTTTCCTATCCGACTACTCTGAGAAGAAAGCAGCCTTTCTTAAAAAAAAACTTCAAACAAACTCAGAGGTTGTTGTCAGAGTTGTGTCTCTTTTAAAGTCCAGACATAATCTTGGTCAGGCCATATGAGGACCATGTAGATTAATGTCTGAAATGGTCAGTTATTTCAATAACACCTTGTATACTTCAATTATTATTTGCTATTTCTGTGTATTTGACATACCTTTCAGCTTCGCCCAGAACAGTATATGCGGCGTGCTACAAACATCGGTAAACCATGTGGGTCTTCGCGCATGTGCGGCGGCGTAGCACTCGGGGCAGGCTTCGATCTCACCCATTTCGGCGCGACACGAGCGAACCAGCGCGCGCGCACCCGCCGTCAACTTCGACTGCACTGAAGAACCAACAGGATTTACTAAGTGATTAAAACAAGTATTAATTAACCAAATAGAAAGCTGAAAAGCTGTCGAAATGTGGGCAAAATAAAGTCATTTATTCAAATTAGGCTCAGAATCAGTACTTTTTAAATGTCAATATTACATCACAGTCCCCCAAACGCCTACCCTTCTGTCTGCTTCAGGTGGGAAGAAGAAGTCTTCCCTAACTTAGAAGAACTTGGTTCTTGATTTGATCATAATCTGGATTGGGTTCAAGATTATTACAAAGTTTCTGTTTGGCGAAAACAAATAGAAACGATTATTAGGTGGGGTAAAAAGTAGTGTAGGTATAATCCGCACATGTTTGTGCCAAATTCCACAATAATGCAATGATAAAAACAAGACATACCATCCCACTTTAATATATATTTTAAGAGTTTTCTGCAAATGTTGTGAAAGCAGTTTAAAAATTTCATCATAATTATATTTTATATGATTTGGTCTGTCATGATATGACTCTCGTCGAACCCTATAACATTTATCAATGCCGTATCTGTGTTGGTCAATACGATATAACAGTGTATAGATTACACATAAATCTTTTTCTTAGAAGATAAGAAGAATTCATGGCAGTTGTTTATAGAAGCAATATTCTGTTTTATATTTTTTTTATAATAAATAATCTTTTCATCCTAAAGTTAGATGGTAATACAGCTAAAATAATTCGTGGTGGATGTAAACTGTCTATGCCACATTACATTTATATTATGAATGCATCAAATATATACAAATTGCTTCTTTTTTGTCACCCCAAACAGATCATCTGCCTTATCTCACTGCTTTTGCAGTAGCTCGTAAAGAAACCTATACAATACTAACAGCTACATTACAAACAACTAATATACTAACATGTATTGAAGATGATACTGTTGTGCAGTATCCATTGCGCGTCCGCAATGAAAGCCTCAGTGCTTCCGTACAGTCCCTCGCCGATGTTTTCCTTCATAAGCGAGAGGTCCATGGGATGCACCACGTACTTGTCGTAGTCGGGGAAGGCGGCGCGGTCTACGGGCTGCATGAAAGGTTCCACCTGGAAATATACGAAAGGAGTTTCAATACTTCATATTATTGAATCAGATACAACTACAGAACGACACCTGCTACAACCCTTCCTTACATACTTCTTTTGCTTCGTTTAAGTTCATACCTATGGCCGCACCGGTTGCGAGTATTACGCACCTGACCTTTCTGTAGAACATCACCAATAAGGGCACTCGCTATATCCTTCTAGGGGGTTATTATTGCATCAGTCACTTGTTTTGTCCCGTAAGGCCGGCGCGGCGGCACAAATTGGGACGACCTACACGGCCACGCAAAATCTTTCTACTTCACTTTCGTAGAAGTACATCTATACATAATATAAATTAAAGTCGTTTTGTCTCTGCTGTGTGACCGTGTTGTTCTGCTTAACTAGGCAATGGATTTTCATGCGGTTTTCACTATCATTTATAGAATTTGTTCCGGTTAGGTAAGGCTGTTGGTCCCGTGTCATTTGTAGATTTTTGACACTACGGGTGTCATATTTGATACGAGTCGTCAGAAGCCCGAAAGTCTGACAACCAGTCTTACCAAGGGGTATCGTGTTACCTAGTAACTGGGTTGTGGAGGTCAAATAGACAGTCGCTCCATGTAAAATACTAGAATTCAGCTGCATTCGGTTGGACTGGAAGCCGATGCCAACATAGTTGGAAAAAGGCTAGGTAGAAATAAAGAAATCTCGATGTTTTGTACAGTCGTAAAAACCGTGTGAGATAGGGGTGGACCGCTAGTCTTCATATTATTGAATCAGTCACTTGTTTTTTACCTGTAAAGGGTGGTGCAAATTAGATTGGGCCGCACCGCAACGCAAAAAATCCCCCTAAAATACATCTCTTTTTTACATCTTGTATAAAATATCTCACACTAAAGGCAGACGGGACCGGGCTTTTTTGTATTGCAATGCAATGCTCTGTGGCCCGATGCGGCAGTTATAGGTGCTAGCCTTAATATGGTGATAAGACCGTGTGGGTACCTATATGGCTTGTCTGGTAAAGCTAATTAAAAATTACTGCGATCACCAATCAAACTGCCATGTATGTTGATTATGGGGTGGTTTTTGGCTCAACTTTCGGGAACTTGAATGGTTGAAGATGAAACGTGCTTCATGGTTAAGCTTTCTTATGTTTGGCATAGCCAGGCAATGTGAACTATTCGAACGCCATAATAAATCATGTCATAAGTCTTTACCCACTAATGGCATGATTTATTAAGGCGTTCGAATAGTTCACATTGCCTGGCTATGCCAAACATAAGAAAGCTAATTACTAGTTATTCTAGTCGGCTAAAACTACGGAAACCAGTACCTAGTTTATGATGAGAAAATTCAATACTCTGAATGAACTCTTGCACTGTTTCCTTCATGTTTTTATTCCCCCTTTTAGTCCTTAATGTGTGTGTTATCGCAAATAAAAATGTTAGTGCATGTTATTCTCATTATTTTGTATTTGCTATTTGTATAACTAGCGGTATTTTATTTAAATTTATTTTTATTGATTAGCATTGCCCTGAATACCAATCGTAGATATCTAAAGTTTATTTTCTAATTTTAAAAGTAAACACGCTTTCAGAGCCGAATGTAATGAACAACTTAGGTTATATAACTCTGATAAATTGGTTTTGTAAAGGGAACCTACATCGATATAGCCTTGCAAACTTTCTAAGATGATTTGTTATGCCTCAAGCAATTTTTTCCGTTTACGTGGTTAAGGATATTTTCATTATTGTAACATGATTCGACATAACTACGGGCGCATATAAGCTTGTTCCGGTTTGCACCTACATTCATGCAATGCAAAACATTATCTGGGTAGGCGTGCCAGTCGATGTAGGTGCATACAACACAGTTTCGATCAGTATGCAAATGATTGATTACATAGGGGTGATCGAGATACGACTAGAGGGCCATGCGTAATTACATGAAAATTGAGCATCAGAATTTGTGATTATATTTTTTATGCATAAAACTACCGTATAAGATGGCCTTTATAATACTGTAAACAATTTTTTAAAGAAAAAATTGCTCAATCAAAGTATAATAAATAATTTCTACTAATAGAAAAGCATGTCAAAATGATGAATCAAGAAAAATGCAGCACACATTACAGCGACAATACATTGTGTACAACACTCGCACACGTTTATTATTAGCGGCGGTAGAGCGAGACGGCAATACAGACGCCGCAGTATTGATTTGTTCTGTTAGAAGGAGATGGAATGTGTCGTTACGCGGGGTCCGCGCAGCTACGTAGATAAGTGGCAAGGTCATTTCACCGAGTCCCGCCCGCCAGCCGCCGTCGTCGCCGCGCGCCGTTCGCTACATACATTTTAATATCTGTTCGGCTGTTGGTTCATGCGTTGATCCGGTGAAAGTACCGAACGGTGGCTTACAGCTTATATTTTAGCAGTTATATACGTACGAAAACGTCTTTGTTCTAGCAATTTTATGTAGAACACTGACGTGGGTAAATCTATCGTCGATTTTCTGTCTTGTAACAAAACTGTTAAGAATATTTAACTTTTAGATGGCATATTTTTTATGATATTAACAATAATATGTTATGGCAACATTTTCGTAAGACTACATAGAAACCATGCTAACATCGAAAAACAATACAACTTTTAAATTAGGACATGCGTAATATGAATACCAGGTTTCAATAACAAGAAGTAAAAACGCAGGTAGAAGATAATAAAACGGATAAACAGATAAATTACCCCATTGAGGTCCATCATTCGTTCCAGCGCATGCTTCAGGAGATCACAGAGCATCCCTAGGGATATCTTCTTCATGGCTTGGGACCTGAAAATAAGTGCCAACAGTTGCAATCATCTTACTTATATTTTGTACCAGTATAATCGACTCAAAGTCGTCGTTTTCATGCCTCTTAATTTACTAGGGGCTGACGAAAATGTGTCTTTTTCTTCAGTTAATTAGGTGTGAATCAGCCAGACTTTCAATTATGCCTCCCTAGTACATTTTCCACGCATGCGAACTACTGCATGATAAAAAAATATGGTCTTATACTTCGCAAAAATAGCAGGTAGGCAGTCAGATAAGTCAGAGTAAGTAATTTGTCACAAAACCATTTAAAAGATCTCAATCTCAAAATTATGTTAGGAGTTTGAAAGAAGACAAGGAAATGTGGATTGTTAAAAAAAATGGTAGTGGTGATAACCTAGTTTCTTATGAATCAAACTAGATTATTGTGATAATGTAATTTAGTACTTATTCACAAATATATTTGCTCTGGTTTTTGATAGCAGTTTATATTTTAAATTATGCTTTGAGAATGGAAATTAAACTGGAAAAATCTTTAAAAAGTTACACAACAATGGGGGAAAGTAAGATAGTCACTAAAAGGATAAAATTAGCTTGATACATTTTTAAGACCAAAAAAATAAGATTGTGATGGGAAGCAATTATTTAAGACTAGCGACCCGCCCCGGCTATATACGTGTATGTATTATACATATAAACCTTCCTCTTGAATCACTCTATCTATTGCTGAAATCCGCATCCTGCATTAAAATCCGTTGAGTAGTTTAAAAGATCTAAGCGAACAGACAGCGGAAGCGACTTCCAAAAACAATAGGTACGCATATGAACCAAACAGGCAACTTATTGGCTTATACTCATTAGCTGAGCTGTATTGATAATGAAAGGAAACATGTTTAAAACATGTAACCATTAATTTAATCTTATTAGGCATTCCTCTGTACATTCACCTGGTTTCTGAACTCTCCGCTTGCAGTACAACCATGCATTCTGGACAGACCCAGTTCTTCTCCAAATTGATCTTGTTCCTCTCCGTGCCAGTCAGACATTTGAAGTGGAAGGACCGTGGGCAGACTGTACATTGCATTGGAGGATGCAACTTCTCATTGGTAACCTGCTCAACGACCCAGTGACACCGCCAGCAGTACGCATCTGACCGAAGCTTATTGCTCTTCTCTGTAACCTGATGACAAAATGGAATTATGAATTTTAGTTTTTTCATATTTAGTAAAAGTATAATGGATTTTTGTCTTCTGGACTAAATGAGCAATATGACAGCATTTTTATTATTCATAATAAGTTGCAAAGTCTGCACAATTTAAAAAATATGAATATTGTCAGATTATCATACACTGACCATTGTGACTTGTGAGTAAAACTTGTTATATTGACACACAAGTTTCTGTTAATGAATTATTGTGACAAGTAAAAGCATAGGCAGCCATTTTGTTGTACATACAATCTGTCAGTATACCCCTCCTTACTGGAAAACACTTACTGGCAACTTGAATATGATATGATATGCAAAGAGTTTGCACAGCTATAATAAAATATAAAAAGAAAAACAATGTCATTCTATGAGATGTTATCATATGTCACCAACTCAATCTGTCTCAAAAACATTACAATATGTTGTGAAAATGGATCTTATGCTAACCACATTATCTACCACTAAAGTAAATTAAATTAACTTTTGAATGATGCTTTTAACAATAGTACCACAATAATGGTTGAATCTCCCTATTCATGTTATTTTGGAATTACTTCAATAACAAGTTTTACTTACTACAGGTTCTGTCTTTTTGAGTTTTGGAGGAGTTGGCCTAGTAACAGGTTCAAGTAACTCCGTTGTATCCTCTTCCTCATCATCTGAGTCTTTGTTACCTTTACCAGTGACTGAGTTCAGGAACTGTTTTACCTTATTTACAAACTCAGGGTTTTGTGACCTCATTGACCTTTTGAGAACAACTCTATCAGACTTTTCACTACAGTTGCTCTTTTGGGACATATCACTATTTCTTCTAGCCTCATGTATCTTATTGGGCTCTACTAGGGAAGAATTCAAGCTTGAACTAGAAGTCTCTAGAGCAGTTCTAGACTTTCTTGTTTTACTCGTCAGCTGAGTACATTCACTGATAATCTTAGACTCTTTTGCAGAGTTTATCAAAGATTTTAATTCTCGACTAATGCTCTTGGGTTCTTTTTCTGACACGTCAGACAATGTTTCAATTTGAGAGTCATTTGATGTTTCATTAGTGATATCTATGGGAATTATAGTGGTTACAGTTTTATTGTTTGTATCATCTATTTTGCTGGTGTCATTGCATTGGACCTTGCCATTGATAAGAATTATGTCAATTAGTCCTTGTTTAGAATCCTTTGTTAGTGAAGACTCTAAGGACTGTAATTCTTTTACGGGAGATTTCTGCACAGGTTTCTGTGCTTCTGTCTTTGGAATTTTTTGTATCTGGGTTGGCTTGTCCTCAGATTGGATTGGTACAGGTTCCATTGAGGAATCTGCAGCTTCTATTTGCTGTGTCTCAACAGAAGGTGGAATTTCATTCTGCTGCTGAATTGTAACTTCCACAACATTCTGCTCCAGCTCAGGTTTGCTTTGAGCATCTGGAACTTTAGCTTCCATATTTGAAGACTTAGTTGGAGACTTTATAGGGGAATTAGTTTGAGACTTTATAGGGGAATTAGCTGGAGACTTTGGTAGACACTTAATTGGGGACTTTACTGGAAGCTTTATCACCGGCTTTGCTGGAGACTTTACTGGGGATTTTGCTGGAGACTTTGGTACTATTGTTTCTATCTCAGGTGATTTATCCTCTTGTGTCATTAGATTATTTAAGTATTCATAAGCTGGCGACGGTTGCTTCTCAGTTTCTTCATCAGCAGACGGCTCTTCATCCATTTTCTCTACAACTATGATCATTTCGACGTTCCCGTCGGAGCCTGTGACTTCCTGCGTCTCAGGAACATCATCAGTGGTGGACGACACGTCGGTCTCCATGTGGGACTCCGTGCTCTCCTCCATCACCTGCGACAAAACAAGCACCTGGTATTTTTAGCTTGACCTTTTATGATGTAAGAAAACGTGTTCCTTCTAACTTGAACAGCAGTCCAGAGTCATGTCCTAACAATAGACATCTAAATATTAAAGGAACCGGTCATTACCCAAGCTCAACCACCCTGCCAGCTACTTACATACCTACTTTCAATACAATCATACAAATACATAAGCTTACCACACGGTTTGTTATTTTTTTTGCACTTCACGAAAACACCACACACTATTCACCAAACGCAGTAACGGCTATATCCTGCTCATACGACTTATGTTTCAATTAGCAATTGTTTTGTGATCAAAAAATATCTCCAACCAACGAAAAAATCCACACATCGCCATCGCACATACAGCTACGTTTGGTTTTTTTGGTTAACCGACAGATGGAGCTGCGTTAGCTACAGCCAACAACGTACGAAATTTCTTGGTGCATCTCTTTTACACAGTATATACTTCTCTGTCGCTAGCATGGTAAACGGTATGGGGCAACTCGCTCTAACACGTTAGTAACGGCTGTTGTCAAAGTTGTAAGAACTCTTCTAAGAATAAGAATGAAGTTAGTGCAGTTTGTTTATTTCGTTTATTTAAATTAGATTGCCACCAGGCAAACATTTTGTTATTAAAAATCAAAATATGCCTTGAATTAAGGTAGTTCAAATAACTAATAATAAAATTGGAAAATTGTTCGTGTAAAGTTATTTCTAAACTGTGTGGGCGAGTGCGATTTACAGCTGATTGCCAACTTAAAAAAACCGTAATGAACGAAACGTAAACGTCAAGGCTCAGATGGTTATTTACTATTTTACAATTATTTATTTACTGCGTGATAATTTTTTTAAGAATGGAGTTTATAGAACTAATACATATAAATAAATTGGACGGCGTTATTCTGAAGTACCCGCACCAGGAAAACGTGGATGGAACCGTATGTATCACAGGGCATCACCTTATTTTGAGCTCACGAAAAGAAGGCGTTCACGAACTATGGGTATGTTTAATTACTTTATTTTAAATACTTTGCTTTAGTTAACAGTGTTATCTTGCATACTGTGTCCTTGACTGGCCCTGAATTTAATCGCTTTAACATTTATAGGCTACTACCAAATGTATTACTATCTCAGCTGACAGTCAATACATCTGTGGCCACAGTGACAACTTTTTCCAATTTTCCATTGCATGTGTGTGCGGGTAAACCTTATTCATAAAAGTTACAAGTAGTTTTGTCATAGACTACTCTGATAGCCTTTTAAAGGTATTTCTTAAAAATACAAGAGGCCAGCTCATAAATATGATACCAGTTGACTGGCTAGTCTATGTCTACAAGTCACAAGTTGATTGTTGCTACCCATCCATACTATACTCCTACTCACCCATTCTTTAAATTATCTTTAAGAAAAGGATCATCTGCCTCACAGAACTTTTGTCAACCAAATTATAATTTTCTTAGACAATGCAAATTATTTTCAGCTTCTCCACAAGAACATAGACAGTATAGAAAAGAAGGAGACCAAGCCTATAGCTGGTGTAACTCAGGGCGGTTCTCTGATCCTCAAATGCAAAGACTTACGAATATTCCAGCTGGATATCGCTGGCACTACAGAGTTAAACCAAATGGCCCAGACTCTTGAGAACTTGTCTGGCTTACTAGACCCTGGACTGTTCTATCCGTTCTTCTACAGACATATGCACCCAATTGTGGAGAATGGGTATACTTTATACAGGTAAACATATTTTAACAACTAAACAGAGGCAAATATTTGTTCTCATAAAAGTAACATTACTAATGTGGCTCAGTCCCAACAACAATCACATTAATGATAATTATGAAAAATATCATTAAAAAAATATCAAACAGTAGGCAAAATAAGTTGAAACTACTGAGGATACTGTCAATAGCATCCTTTATTTAGTGGTCCTTATCAGCAGCCTGATTCTGTATATTATTATTATCCTACAAATAACAAGTACAAAATAACAGACTCTTTAACCAACTTGCTGTGGGAAACGCATATTGTCGTATTTTTATTGCCTTATCAGCTGAAGCATAATCATCATCGTCATTCTCCATCTTCCATACGTCTCTATTAGTCGTCATCTCCATAGTCACCCCCTTGAAGTTGAAGCATATTCTGCTTAATTAATTAAACGCCGCAATTACGCCATCTAAGGGCCTGTGCACACCACAAGAACGCACACGAATTCACGCGCGCGTCGACGGCGCGCTTTTATCCTACAGACAGGTGTGCAAAGGTCCTGACTTGCGTGCGTATCGCGTCTGTATCGCTACAAACGCGCGTCGACGGCGCGTTTAAAAAACGTGGTGTGCATAGGCCCTAATGCGCGCCATACGCACCATGCTAAACTAGTTTTTACGACAGAAGCTCTTCATGTGTCAAAAACCAAACAAATTTTTTGAAGCATTTTATATTCCATTAATTATTAAAGATTTTGACCTAATTAACACAATATTTTGTATTACAGTATAGAGGGTGAATTTACAAAAGTATTAGCAACCGAGGAGTGGCGTGTTTCCCGCGTCAACCAGAACTATGCAGTGTGCTCTAGTTATGGGAAAGCGGTGGTGGTGCCCAAGTGTGTTGATGATGAGACCCTCGCTGCTGCAGCCACGTTCAGGCAGGGCGGACGGTTCCCAGTGCTCTCTTATAGACATAATAATGGAGTAAGTACTGATGTTCGTTAGCTCTCCAAAATAGGCTCGATGTGATGTTGCGGTATTAAGTAGGTACTTTTAAAATGAAGTGGCCCGTGATCTTCGGCATCGCAAGTATCGTAGACGCTGCGTAAACGCGAAGCTAACGCCGCATCTACGCGTCGTTAACTTCGATACGATCATGTATAAGCGACGCTAGTGGCGTGTCTGCGCGGCGTCTACGCGTTGTCAAATGCTATATGGTAAGGCAACCTTAGACGTTGCAGCGATTTCTGGCACTATGACTCTCATACAAAGCGGGTCGCACGTAACGTGAATAACGCGACATGTCGTGCCACAAATAGCTTTAAATCAATCACTACTACCAATATTTCCTCTTTCAGATACTAATTAGTACTTACTTTCTTTTATTCCTACAAACAGGCAGTTCTAATGCGCGCCGGGCAACCCCTTTACGGTCCGAAGCACCGTCGGTGTAGGCCGGACGAGGCAATAATAAACGCGGTGGTCGCGGTCGGTACCAAAGGCATCATATACGACCTCAGGAGCTCTAACTTGATATCACAGCAGCAGAATAAAGGTAATATTTCTGATTTATGAGAATTTCTGACTTTTAAACTAACTTGCCTTAGCCCGAGAATTCAAAATTTCCTACGTTTTTTGGAAACAAATTTCGAATTTCATAGGCTACAAACCCAAGCAGCGCTTTACTTTGTGTAAATAATTTCATCACCACTGCTCTCAAAACGGTGAAGG
This sequence comes from Agrochola lota, assembly GCA_947364205.1. NCBI lineage: Eukaryota > Metazoa > Arthropoda > Insecta > Lepidoptera > Noctuidae > Agrochola > Agrochola lota. The sequence continues at coordinate 14,977,586 of OX376221.1, read as the reverse complement.
AAATCACCGTGAGGAAACTGTCATGTCCTAGAACCAAAACTTCGAAGACATGTGACATCTACCAACCCGGACTGGGCCCGCGTGGTGGATTACAGCCCACTCCCTCTCGGAGAGAGACTGAGGGTGAGAAGAGGAGGCCTTTGTCACAGCAGTAGGAATTTTATAAACTGATTATGCAACTTCAAGTTCTTAATTCAGAAACCGAGTTTTAAACAGTAAGGCTGCCTGTCCATTGAAGCGGAGCGAGGCAGCGGAAAGGAGAATGGCAGAGGAGTGGAGCGGAGTTGCTGACAGTGTCTGTCCATTGATGCGGAGCGAGGTAGTGGAGCGGAGTTACGGACTGTGCAGATCGAGGTAGCGGAGCGGTGTTGCGGACTGTGCGGAGCTAGACCGAGTTCACGCGACGAGTAATAATTCCCCGCTCCGGTTCCCCGCTCCACTTCTCCGCTCCGTATCCCCGCTCCGCTTCCCCATTCCGTTTCCCCGCTCCGCTTCCCCGCTCCGCTTCCCGGTTTTGTATGAATTTTTAAACTAGTTCGCAAATCTCTGTCCTCTGAAGCGGAGCGGAGGTTTTATGCAATTCCATTGGTTAATATTAGCACACCGCTACTCCGCTCCAGTGGACAGGCAGCCTTAAGCCCCTTTCTTGCGATAGAAAGAGCCGCTACCTTCAAGGGTTGAGGGAAAAGTTGAAAAAATAACACTGGGAAGTAATTCAAGAAATACTTTCTTGTCATTTATACTTAATATATTTTTGGTATATTCCTTTTTAGGTGGTGGAACAGAGAGCAATTCGAACTACTCCCAGTGGAAAATATACAACAGATCAATGGATGAAGTGGACAACCAACAACCACTTTTAGATAGCTATTCTAAACTAATAGATGGTAATGTATTGAAGGGCTTTACTACCCATACTTGTAATTGGACTGAGCTTATATGCTGCGATAAAATGCCATATCTTTATTTTTTCGCTATGAACTCATAAACTTAATATGCAACCATTATTTGTGACTTCGTTTTGGCCCGCAACTATACTCTGTTCGAAAAATATCAGATGAAAGTGTAAACAAACCGTGTTCAGGTTAAATTCTTACGTAATCACTAACTAAAGAGAATTAATAAGACATCTAGGTTTTAACTTTATAGCTCACCACTTTTTCCAACAATTAATTTCAATTAATGAAAAACATCTTTAAGGAAATTTAAAATTCGAATTAGTCCGCGAAATTAAAATTTTCTTACTTTTTTTGCAATTTGCAAGTCAGGTTCAATCAGGTTGAATGTTGATCTAAATAATCATAAAAATCATCAATAAATCTCTCTAAGTTCATGTTACCCTATTGAATGACTATTTCATGAAATCATGATATTTGAGGCCAATTCCAACTTAAGGAGTGCTATGCTACGCTTATGCTCTTAAAAACAAACAAAGCTAGCAAAAATGTTAAGCGTCTAACTAAATTACTACTATAAACTAAATGTTCCAGCATGCAACGAACTTTTTATCTTAGTAATGATGATTATGAAATGTTCCAGCGTGCAACGACCGCGAGATATCGAGTGACAAGTGGATCTCGCGGCTAGAGTCGTGCGGATGGCCCGAGAGTGTGAGGAACGCGTTACATACCGCGTGCATCGTCGCACAGCATATACACCAGGTTACATATTAATTTGATATATTCACTATTGATCCTCCCCTCCCTTTTTCGCACGGTTTACGACTTGACAAAACATCGAGATATCTTCATTATATATGTAAGTTTAATATTAATGTATTTTCTGTATTGTATGTTCTCACTCTGCTCCCGAAGCTTGACGTGTCAACACGTTGGGTCCGGGTTCGCAACAAGTCAATCGTCATCCTGAGGATGCGTCGTTGAGAGGTGAAACATGTGTCGATTTCTTACAGGGTTCTTTATGACTCTATAAGAACAGTTAAGCGGATTAGGTTAATAAATGTACGTCGTCTATTGTATTTTATAATGGACTTCCACAAAGTCACTCCTGAGTCAATTAACTATTAATGTATTATACACATAAGCCTTCCGGAATAAATTCTCGAAATGATGGTGAAAAGCGCATCAAAATCCGTTGCGCAGTTTAAGGTCATGAAACGAGACACACGAAAAGCGACTTTAATTTATAATATGTATCGATTTATGTCGTATCCATCGATGGTATTGATTGGCGCCGAATATAGAGCATTGGACGTGGATTAGCCTGTTGTCAAACCGGTGTCCCACGTCTTTAGTTTTTTTTTTTGGGAATGGCATCTTGCAGGTCAACTGTTGTCGGCTGCTTAACCAAACTTTTCTGTCGGTTCCTCAATAAATTAAGGCCTCCAGCCCGGGTATAAAAACTTATATATAAACTAAGCGACTAATCGCTAAGAGCACCCCCAGTGGGGTACGGACCTCGGCTTAGGGCGTCGCTGGGGGAGGGCAACAAGGAACAGGCTGGGTCGGATTAAGATTAATTATGGACGAATTTAAAGCTACTGGCTCAGCGGCGCGGACTGGCTTGAGCAAGGGTCGCGGCGTGCTACGTCTTTCGCCTATCGATCGAGCGTTTATACAAGGTCATATTGTATTACCTGGCGAAGCTTCGCGGTGAAGTAAAACGAAGTCAAGTGGTCGAAGTTTTTGCAACATAGTTTATAAAATAGAATACTTTTATTTTCAGATAAAGTCCATAACGTTAGTGAGGTACAGACACAGATTAACGTACAATTAAAATTCAGCGTGGACCTGCATTCACCCGATCTGCGAACACACTGAGAATACTCTTGGTAGTGTTGGTGCTGCCGCGAACACATAGGGATGCACATCTTTTTTTAATAATGGCGGCAAAACCATCAATTATATCCGCGAACATCCCTGACGCACTACACTTCAGTACTCTCTTTGATCAAGTGTTGTATAAACGTATTTGCCTTAATTATAATTGTGTCTTTTTATTTGCATTTTCAGAAAGCGGAACCCGTGTTAGTCCACGGCACGCGAGGTGAAGATGCGACGTTACTAGTGTGCTCTCTAGTCCAGATCATACTCAACCCTGACTGCAGAACTATAAGAGGGTAAGGCAGCCATCTTTTCTTATCCGTCTCCCGCGTATTTTAAGGAACTTTTTGCCCGATTATGAAAAGTAATGTGTCTCACAAACAGGTCTAGCTTTTACTCAGCTAATTCGATTGACGCACTATTAAGCCCCATTGCTTACTTTCAGAATGCAACCTGCTGTCGCACATATCTGTCAAATATTTCCCTGTTTTGATTATTTTGTCAATATCGATGAGCTGTACTCCTCTAATAAAGATTGTTCCTTGGCAGCTCTCGACAGAAGGTGGAATGAGGGTAGGGAGGCCTTTGCCTAGCAGTGGGACAACAATGCTAACAAAAAAAAAGTGCAGCAATTACTTACAGGCAACTTACAATTACTTATCACCAGTTATACCATTTATGGTTTTACAACATATTATTATTACAACTTACTTATTAATTAACATAATACAATAAGAATTGGTAAATTGTGTAACAAAAATAACAATGAGTTTATAAGCTTTGTAGTTAACTTAGAAAGTAGTTTGATTTTTGTTCAAAATGGAGCTCTTTTTTGACCATTTCGCTCAACTCAAAAATTGCCCTTAAAAACTTAACTTGTATATTTAATCATATCTTGCTTTTCTATTACCCAAGTCTCCAAGCCCTGATCGAGCGCGAGTGGATCCAGGCGGGTCACCCGTGGTACTCGCGCCAGCGCGTGGGCCCGTACGCTCCCTCCACGCCCCGCGCGGCCCCCACGTTCCTGCTGCTACTGGACTGCATCAGGCAGTTCCTGGAGCAGTTCCCGTGCAGCTTCGAGTTCAGGCAGTCGTTTCTCATCACGCTCTTTGAGCATTCTTATGCTAGTCAGTTTGGTGAGTTGTGCTGCAAGTATTTCAGCTTTTGGCTTATGGAAGTTTCCGGGGAAAAGTGATATAACAGAATCTCAAATATATATTATTTTATTATCTTATCGTTCGCCTTCTACGCCTCATGGACAAAGGCAGAATTCATCCAAATCCGACCAACTAAGCACAAAAATATTTTTACTCTTACGATATACTAAAAATATTTTTGAGAGGCGTATTGTTGTTTGGGTTAATTGTCATTGGGTTTTTCCACTTGGAATGTTTCAGTAGCAGCACAGATTACAACACATGGTTCTCTCCGCAAATCAAATAAATAAAAAGCGACTCTTGCTACGACACAATAAAGAGCAATTTAGGTAGCACAGCACTAATTACCTACAGTTACATTCACCTAGAAGTTGTCTCTGTTTCTATCGCGTAACAGATCTTTTGACTACGTTACACTCACTGAATTAACCCGACAAGACGGGCCCGCCGCATACTTGTAGCTTCACACCTAAAATGCGGAGTGAACCATTTGTGGTAGCAGGCCAGTGTCTAAATTGTTGTCCGATTACTGCAAATTGGGAATGATCTATTTTATGAAGGAAATTAAACATAAGGCCGCTTTCACATTAGGACGCTAGCAGCGCGTTAGTAGCGCGGCAGAAGCAGATGCCTTCACGGCAGCCGCACCGCAGTTTAGATCAGTGCGCACTTCATTTCAAAAATGTACCCCGACGGGGTTACAATTTCAATAATAAATCTTTCGGTGTCAAACTCGCTCATTGTGCAGTATATACTTACTCACGTGCGCTTGCTGTTGGGGCAGGTAATAATAATAACTTAGTTTACTTGTATAGCTCGAATTATATATCAACATTCATATATTTTTTTCTTCAATTGACAAGCATTCATAAAAAGAACATCGACAATATCAATAGACAATAGTCGCATAGACAATCAAATCAAATCTTATTGAGGTTTTATTCCAACGCTTGCAAAGTTACATAACTGGCTTATCGCCGACTGAGCGAACGCGGCGGCCGGGCCGGCCGCGCTTCTGTTTATAATATGAAACTCTGACTGGGCGAAGGTCGCGCGTCTGTCGCGCATTTGTCGCGCTAAAAAATATTTATTTTTATTTAGTATAACCTCCTTCCTTTTTCTAGGAACATTCATGTGCGACAACGAACAAGAACGCGAGAACCGCTGCGTGCACTCACAGACCACCAGCCTCTGGTCGTGGCTCAACCAACCGGACGAGCTGCCCCAGTACATCAACCCGCTGTACGACCCCACGCCCAACGTTATATGGCCCTCCGTCGCGCCCATGAGCTATGTCATATGGGAAGGTGAGCGACCTATTAATTATTAGGAGGTAGCTATAAAAATATAGCGATTTACGAGGTAAGAAAAATACTGACTCGCCTGTTGGGGTCATTCGCCATCTAAATATCATAGTTATCGTCAGTGGCGGATTTGCCCTAAGGCCCAGTAGGCCCGGGCCTAGGGCGGCCAATCTTGACAAAAAATTCACAGATGATAACAAGAAATAACTCAAAGTAGGTACCTATATATTCTAAACATTCGCGCACATTATGGCGGGCCGCACTGCACCGCATCTTATAACAATAATGACTTAAAAAAATTTAAAAATATGTCCAAATAACTACTAATTGAAACGCGTCAAAGAATTTCGCGGCGCCAACCCGACTCATAGTTAACTTTTCTGAACCGATTTCGATATAAGTTGGCAAATTAAGTAAATTCATTATGTAGTCTATATGACGGGTGCTGAGAAAGGGGCGGCCATAGCCTGGGGCCTAGGGCGGCCAAGACTGCAAATCCGCCACTGGTTATCGTCAAAATTACGAACGTCCAAACCGTAGTTTCAAGTCAATGAAAGACGTCCCCAGTAAATGGTAGCTTTAAAGTAGGCACATAGTACTCACACATTTGCTATGCAATTATTTAATACTAAGAGATTGAATTTATACAATATAAAGATAGTTTACAATCTTCAGCAGCTCCAACAATATTTTGAATGCTAATCAATTAGTTTATGCGCCCTTGTGGAGCTGGACCAGCGTTGAGCCAAGCATTTTTGTCAGCGATGTAATCCCCCAACTTATAATATGCTTGGCAGGGCAGCATAGTGTGCGTTTTATACAAGATTAAAAATAATAAAATCCGCCGAGAATACGGCCTTATGATAAGCGACAGAAAGACAACACCTAAGACAACTTATTCTTTTTTATTTTCGTACTTTTTTTTAAATCCTGCATAAAACGCACACTATGCTGCTAAGCATATTATAACTTAGGGGATGACATCGCTGACAACCTTAGCCTTACACTGTGACACTATGCGAGACAGAGCCACAACGATACAACGACAGCCGCAGCTGACGTGATTACGTCAACCGCTCAGCATAACAAAAAACCTAACAGCAATAAAAAAATACACAATACCAGTAAATCCGATTCGATATTCCCAACAAGCAACTTAGAATATAGTTCTTAATCAATGTCCCTATTCCAGAGCTCTTCCTCCGCTGGCTGGTCGTACAACACACAGAAGAGCGCGAGGAACAATACGGGCTGATCCGCGCGCGCGAACATCAACTACGTGGGCACGCGCAGCAGCTGCGACGGGAGTTGTTCGATATCGCGCACGCGTTCTACAAGCATCGGGATGATAAGTAATACTAGCTAGTCTTTGTAGTTAGTGTAGGTAGAGTTATGTTGATAGTTCGAGTAGGCCTAAAAGGCGTAATTGACAGTTGTGTCACGTATTTATAACGAAAGGTTTGATACAAATTGTGACTCATCACAGTAAGCTGTCGATAATAAGACGAGATTAGAATAGGTACATTATATTTGCGTAAACTTCAAGGAAGTTTATAACATAGAGTGGATAGTACTTACTACCTTCTAAAACTCCGGAATGATAATCATACCGGGATTTAAGAATTTAAATTATTTATCGCACTGCATACATTCGTAACAAATTATTATTTCAATTATTTATTACGTTTTAATTCCCTAATAAAATTGTTTATGTTAATTATCAACTCTATGTTAGTTACTTCCTATTTCGATCTCTGGCAATAAGACATGTGTGTCACAGATGTTTTATGATGGCGCATTTACACCTATAGAATTTGATCTAGCGACCAATGTTTGAATTCACTTACAACTTCAAAGCTGAACCATTTTTCGGGCGTTTTCGGACAAGATCGTCCAGTTTCGTCTTTTCGGGTTCTCGTAATCTAATTCCCGACGTCAAATTTGCGTGGTGCATGGTCATGTCATGGACAGTCATGTGCAGGTCATGGACCCGAATTACATATACAGTCTAATTCAGATAAATCCATTCGGGTACCCGAATGCGGGCTAACGACTAAGCGTAAATGCGCCATTAAAGTCGTGGGTTGAACCATGACAGACCGTAACACATGTCACGGTAGTGCGTGCTAGGTAGAGGAAGTCAATATGGACTGTCCTCGTATTCCGAATTTCGCTGAATAGCTTAAGCTGTTCTGCTGTTACGTAAAGTTATTGTTCAGGAGAAAATGTACTGTATACGGATGGTTTAAATAATTACCTCATTTAAAGCGGAATGAAAAAGCTTTCACGTAGAACGATAAGCTTCATACAGGAGTTTGATCAACTTTAGCAGTAGGTCGCAGAACTGCCACCTAGTAAAAATATTAAAGCGAACCTAGAACTGGCAGTAGAAGTACTTTTAAATACAAAAAGCGGCATTCGTACTGCAGTTTGGTAAATAAATCCCGCCAACATTTCAAATATAAAATACACCAGTTATTCGACGAATGTTTTCGAATCTATGCGTTATTTGAGAACGTTAAAAACTTATTAATAATAAATATAAATTAATTATTCCCTAAGCCATTTGATGAGCTTGGCTGTTTTAAGTTTCTTTTAATATAAACCGCTATGGCCTAAAGTATTGAGACCAATTGAAACACCATTTAATATGTAACACCAAAATACGGGAACATGTGTGTTTTTATTATGATATAAGAGTATTAATGCTATTGTTAATCAGCTTAAGTTACGGCTAGCACGAGACCTTAGCAGATAGTGTACGTAGGCGTTAAACACATTGTGGCTACGCGACGTTAGTTTCGATATGATGACGTCTACGCAACGTCAATCAACGCCAGATGCAAGGGCACCGATAACGTAGTAAATAGGTACTATAAACACGTACATTTATAGTTATTGCAATACTAACCTCACCACCAAACAACGTGAATACTACTTAGAAGTTTGTTGCAATACAACGATTCAAGTTATGCGTCTCGGAAATTCGGAAACACGAAGAATGCCGAGGCGCTTATCTTAAATCGTAGTACTGTGAATTGATATAAATAGATCGCTCAAGCAATGAGTAAACTGCAAAAGGAACCAAAAATGCTTACTCATGTGTCCTGAGTTTCATAAAACAAAGTTACTATACCTACTTATAAATAAAACAATTATTTTCTACTTTCAAGAATTAAAAGCAAAGCAATTTAATAATGTAATACGAATGAATTTATAGAAGCTTTAAAGCTATATGAAAAATGCTGTTTGTAACGGCTACAACTAAAAAATAATCTGTTTCAATAATTATTTATTAATTTTTATACTGGATCTGAAATTAATGTGTGAATTGCACTGTTTAAACATTTTATAAGATTTATGACTTAAAACTTGTCTACCCCTATCTTCTTCTAGGTATCAGAGGTACTCAACCTTTGGCCCGCCGAGCTTTTATATAGCGGCATAATAATATAAGGTAATTTGTAAAAGAAAGTAACCATTGTTTGTCGCCAGCGAATGAAATGCGGTTGAGTATCACTTTTCTTTATTAATTAATAATTTACATAACATATGTTTTTTTTTAAACCAGTCTGAGCTTCATACTGTGCTAGGCCTAATGTTATAATAATATGATAGTTATAAGGCACCGCTTTTACACCAGTGACATAATAAATGCGTTTATATAATGATTAAATAAGACTGTAATGTATCCTTTTTGGTTACCGAACTTATGAAGTCGCCAACTACAACTGAAAATATAAAACTATTTCCACTGCGTTATTGGCAAAGTTATTTTGGATAAAACTTTGTAAAAATCGCACAATGGAAATAATATGCAAGAAACTCCGATTATGTCTTTTTCTACTTATTATAATACAATATTTCTACAATAAGGCTCTCTCAAAGTTGCCATCATTTTCTATTCAAAAAGTGTCATAATTTACATTCCAACGGATATGTGCATTATTTGTATTATTTTATAAGATTTTTTTACTTGGCAACTTTATTATGAATGATTTAATTAAACTAATGGAATCGTTAATCTTATGTAACATGGCCGTGTCTCTTTATTTATGAGGTGTACGTGACGGCCTAAAATAATCGTTTAGTCTTAGCAAATAGCAATCTATGTAAATGTTCAGGCCATTGCTGACCTTAGGTTTAATATGTTCACCACAAGAAGTTACTGCAGTCATTTTAATTAGAAAATGTATCAGGGTTTAAGTGTTAGCTGGTAAACATTGAAATCAGGCTACAATTTAGAGACGCCCCTACTTCCTTACAATATATTACTTACCAGAAATTACTTTGAAACAAAATAACCCATATTTGCTACTTACTAAACGTTCGTGCGTTTTGGCATAAAAATATTACTTTTGAATTTGGCTAGTTTTCGAATGAAGCAAAAGTTTAAAAAATAGTCAGTTTGTCATTGGCTAGTTGACTATTAAAACTAGACTCAAAAGTTTAAAAAATGGTCAGTACGTCATTGGCTAGTAGACAATTAAAACTAGAATCAAAAGTTTAAAAAATGGTCAGTATGTCATTGGCTAGTTGACTTTTAAAACTAGAATCAACAGTTTTAGCCTTTATGTCAAGTATTTTCCAAGCTACTGCAACTACAGTGCGTTCATTATAACTTGACCCGTCACGCGATTGGTACCACTCAATTTTGCAGTCCTAGTTTAAATACTAATAGAGTTCAAAATGGCGACCGACAGAACAGTATTACCAATCACATGACTGCAAAATTCAGTGCTACTAATCCCGTCACGGCAAAGATGAATACAGATGGGTCACTCCGCATTTTAGGTATTAAGCTACAAGTAGGTACGCGGCGGGATCGACTTGTCGAATTCAGTGGGCGTAATGTAGTCGGAAGATATAAGAGTTACGCGATAGCAAAAGCAACTTCTATGTGAATATAACTGTAGGTAATTAGTGTTGTGACCTGAATTGCACTTTATTGTGTCGCAGCAAGAGTCGCTTTTTAACCGACTTCCAAAAAGGTCCTATGTTCGTAGCGTGTTTTTTATTTTTATTTTTTATGTATGTCACCCGATTTCTCAGTCAATTGTCGACCGATTTTGAAAATATTTTTTTTGTATGAAAGGGTATGCTCTCAAGTTGGTACCATATACATTTTATTAACTTTGTTTGGATAGTTTTTGAGTTACCTTCAATAATACGTATTTTTCACACTTAATATATGTGGATGATACGATTATAACTTCCTGTCACTGTTATTTACATAGCAGGTTACCAAATCAAATCGTGTGGGTTGAATTTGTGTGGGGTAGATACCACAACTAAAAAGTGAAAAATTCCAAAAAAAAAAACAACTGACTTTAATTTCGGAAGTCGGTCGCAAAAAATTAAAATGCATTAAAGACACAACCTTCTGAAATTAAAGTTATTTTTCAATTTTGTAGTGTTTTTTATTAGAAGTCGGTTGTTTTTATTTTTGTAAAAAGTTTTTATTTAAATGATTTTGCGGAGTGACCCATCTTTACTAATCTGTGGTCACGGGTCAAGTTATAATGAACGCACTACACAACAGCTAACAAATGACTGACGTATAAAGTAATGACCGACGTATATGTTTTTCTCCACCAGAATACATTTCTACGTAATTAATTATATTGTAATGAGCTTAAACTGATTACAGGCGTTAATATGGTGACAGTGAAACTTCACTATACTAGTATTTTTATTTATTTTATTATGTTATTTGTGTATGTGTATTTTTATTTTCTTAGAGCGTTATCACGCTGACGATTTGCCAGATTGTTTGCAGTGAGGTGATATGTGAAATTGCTCTCCGCGGATGCGAAGCGAGCTTGCTCCGACCACGCGACGTTTACTCTCGCGTTTTCTCAAAATTACACAATCACTTGTCTCACTCTCTCTGTTTTGTCCACGGAAGAATAGACAAAAAGACAGATTCACAATCGGTAATTTTATCTATTCTTTCGTCAACAAAACCCGTTTCTATGGTGGTCACGCTACGCGAGCACGTTGCGCACACGCGGCGTAGTACACTACGCACAATCGCCTCGCTTGAAACACGCGCGGAAATCGCCAGTATGATAAGGCCCTTAAGACATAATCGCATTTAATTTTATACCACATACACAAGGGTGCCCTTATGTATTGCGATACGCTAAAATTTGAATCTTATGTAAATATCAAAATTATTGCTAGCTTTGAATATTGTTAAAATGTGATAAAGTATGTCATAATAGGTAATGTAAATGAGAGTTAATTGCAAATAATGAACATTATATCTTTTACTATGTACCTAATGATACTGCCACAATATTAAATTGGCGCGTAATGTGTTTAATTATATATTTAACTCTTTAATTAATTTGTAAAGTAAAAATCACACAATCGAGTGGTTTTTTTTGACATATTCTTTGATATTTTTTGATGATTGGTGAGCTTAAGATGTTCTACCTAAATGCTTATTCTTTAACTTGCATACCTAAGTAGAAAGTCAGTTAATAGGTTATTTTAATAAATTTAAAATATATACAGCATGTATCAGAAAGGTGTGGTCATATTCATCAAACTGAACCACCTTACGTAATCGCGAAAACATAATCAGCCGTCCCATACATTTGGATCGAGTAGGTGTTGAAGTTTTGTATGGGATAGTGGTTTTTTTTTCGCGATCTGGACGTTGGTCCCATGGAGGAAGTTGTTCAATTAGATGGTCTGTAGCGCACCCTTAAGGCGACGATAACCGACTTTTAATGATTTTATACTGAACATCACGTCTAAACGAGAAGTGTTAATGATTTGGAAAAAATATATGTTAAATTAGAGCATTTTCTTAATAACTTAATATATGAAATATTTTTGATTATGTTTATATTACATAGTGAAATTAATTTATAAAGTTATGTCTAACGCGGTAAAAAAAACTGAGAATTACGCGAAATCTATCAAGCGTATTTTTCTGAAACCTTCACCATTTTAAAGATAATTTAATTATTGATCTTTTAGTATACGTGTTTTATTAAAATAATGTTTGTTATATGTAAAATAAATTAATAATGCGTCTAATTTGGGACAGCGCTCCTGGATGGGCGAGTTCTATTACTGGCTGGATATACGACGCGTTGCGTGAGCTCAGTACAGAACACGCAAGCTAACCACTCAAGGTCACTGTCATATATCTGCGTCTTAAATATGACCAAACTTTTCTGATAGATGCTGTATAAATAAATATCGGCCATTTCGCTTGAATACTGATTTTTTATATCAATTTTCGTAAAATAAACAGAGTATAGTGACAAGTATAATCCTTTACGTCACAATTTAACGCGAAGTCTCACTACAATAAATGTTCAGAGAGAATGACAATTGCTTCCATGAGGTCATAATTGAGCACATTACGTGTTGAAAAATAAATGTATGATTTAATTTATACTATATTGTAATATACGTACTTATATGAAATAATATTTAATGTCAATTTGAGATAATATGAATTTATTTGTTAGTCAATTAAATATTACACTGCAACTGAAGACTTTTGATTACTGCTTTTGCAAACCTTATCGGCTTGAATTAGATTTTATACGAGCACGAGCAATCCTATACGTCATATTTTTATTAGTTTATTAATTTCCGAGATGCGAATGACCAGTAAAACACACATAAAGTAGTACATTATGCAAATAACATTGATTAAGAGCGTTTATTCTGAAAGTTGCAACGTCGCAAATAGCTGTCAAAAATTTACCTGTTTTGATTAATTTGGCAATATTACTGTATGGAAATAAGAAATGTGGCTAACTAGTGAACTAGAATATTAATAATAAATTGCAATTATAACATTGAATTTGACGTTGTACCCGTTTTAGGTGTAAAAAAGGCATTTGAAAAGTTTCCAAATCCTTTTTTTACATCTAAAACTAAATATTCGGTGTTACGATATTAATTATTGCATTTCATAATCAATATTCTAGTTCGCTAGTTAGCCACATTTCTTATTTCCATACAGTAATATTGCCAAATTAATCAAAACAACGAAATATTTGACATCTATTTGCGACGTTGCTGCCCACTTTCAGAATAAGCAAAAACTCTATAGCGTCTGTTACAAATGACAATCCACTTATTTATGGTACCGTCCCATTCCATACTTAAATATAGCACAGTACAATGTCACAATACAAAGAGTAGCAACAATTTCCAAGTAAGACATAATTATGCGCGCAAGGATGACTGCTGGACATTCAAATGATACGTTTTTACCTAGCTTGCGCACGCGCATAACACACACATACGGACCAATAGACGTATTATTACGTGAGAAGATGAGATTTTATCAACATTTTGAATAATAAAAATCAATGCGCATTTTACATTATTATTATTCTTTATGGTATTAACTATTGATGTGTTCGTGCGTAGTGGTGGGTAGTGGGTAGTTGTAAATGTGTCGGGCGTGCCAACAATGGGAGATGGCCGATAAACGGGAACGTGTGCTCCTCTATAGCCGGCCGTTCATTTAGTTACAGCTTTGATGTTCAGCCGGTATTCGTTTGTATTGAAAGTACTGAGATATTATGGTTGAAATACTTTTTATAACTGATGACGTCGTCGTTGAGTTTTATTGTTTTTTGTTTTATCTAAGCATTGGGCTATTGAGGGGCCATAATGTTTTCTTTTGATTTTAAATGAACGAATTTAATGTAGATGGTCTGATTAAATGAGTCATATCATCCACATCCAGTAGAGTATAACTAATATACTATATAGTAATTTATTTTTAAACAATGCCGCCCATGGGCATGTGACCGTCCGTATTTTTCTGAATATTCATGAAAAGTTATCGAAAATTAACTTTAAAAGGGGCTTTCTATCAATTTTTTTTATTTTCATTTTCTCTTGTAAGGTTTTTTTATATTATATTTTTAATGAAAACTGTTAGTTGATCCGATTAAATAAATCATAAGCTTTTAGAAATAATGAACAGAATCCAAAATGAGCCAAACATATCGGAGATATAGCAAACGCTACGCAAAAAATAAAAAATGTAATAAGTATAATGAAAAATATTTAAGATAGACCCCCCCCCCTTTAAAAGTTAATTTTCGAAAAAAAAATCATGAATATTCAGAAAAATACGGGCGGTCACATGCCCATGGGCGACATTGTATAACTATGAGGTTCTTTTTGTTTTAAAATCACTTTTAACATAAGCAAAAGCCAAACAGTTTCATTTTATAAATGGAACGCGATGTAATTTGATCTGGGGCTGAGTTTTTCAACGGGTTTGTCAACAGTGGTGGAGGTAGTGGGGGATAAAAAACGTTATGAAAGGCTACGCGGGGCCTCGCTGCCGGCTGCCACTGCCGTAATGATGCGGTTGCCGTAATGGCGCGCCAGTCGTTCACCTCACTACTCGGTACTCACTCTATGGGCTCACTATCTCTTGTACTCGCGATGGCATTTGTTCGAAGTTCGGCTGTTTGAGGACGACAGCCTTCGAAACGATTTTGGATGTAAAACTACTTATTACAAAAAACATATCTTTGTTTTCCTTAGTTATTGTTTGGTCAGGTTTATCTTTGAGTTCTGACTCAGAGATGTCGGTAGACGCAGCTGGGAATATTGTGAATATTTACAACTATATTGGATCTCGCGTACTAGACGGACACGAACACGACCTGCAGATCTCACCGACCAGAACCGGTTAGTTGGTGTGGCTGACACTGGCATGGCTACCATCAGGGATTTTAAATTTGGTAATACAAAAAAATTGTCGCTAATTTGTCGAAATTTGTCGCCAAATATCAGAATTTGTCGGTCACTAGTTCAAAAGTTATAAGGGTTTATAGGTAGCCGATCTGAGGAGCATCTCCCCAGCTTGGCCGAATTTGAATCTCAAAACTTGGGCATCTAGAGAAGATCTGTTTTCTCCCAAATTTTGTACGAGAAATTGTCGTAAACTCTTCAATCTAGGTCTTGCTACCCTTATAATTTTTGAACCAGTGATCGACAAATTCTGATATTTGCTTTTTAGCGTTTTTTTTTTTGCGTTATCAAAATTATAATCTCTGATGGTGGCCATTCCAGTGTCAGTCGCACGGCTAGTTGGCCGTTGCGACCAAGTGCGCGATTCGTACCGGTTTCTATAGTTTACCTGGTCCGTGCGACCACTGGTGGTGGTCGTGGCTGTCTAGTGCGCGAGATCCCTAAAGTCGTATAAAGATGGAAAATTTAAACCTAGTGGTCCTAATATACCCTGGAACGGCACATATCAGTAGATGTTATCAGTGTTAGGTTTTCTGTGTTATTGATTTCAGGTGCAATTGACGCGATGCGTGATTTTACATACTACCTAATCTCTACTAAGACCCAATACTAGTACCTACGTATAGGGCAAAGATTACCAAAAAGGCTGCGTTATTTAGTAGCGTAATTCTTACGAGTATATTAAAATCTATCTTAACTAATAATTCTAACTAATATTATAAATGCGAAAGTGAGTTTGTTTGTTACGCTTCCACGCTAAAACCGCTGAACGGATTTGGATGAAATTTGGCACATAGGTAGATCATGACCTGGAGAAGGACATAGGCTACTTTTGGTCTTGGACTGAAGTCGCGGGCAACAGCTAGTATAATATATAATATTATAAAGAGAAAAGATTAGATGTTTGTATGTTTGTTTGTTACGCTTTCACGCTAAAACGGCTGAACGGATTTGGAAGAAATTTGGCACATAGGTAGAACATAACTTGGTTTAGGACATAGGATACTTTTTATCTCGATATTCCCACGGGATCGAGACTTATGCGGGTGAAACCGCGAGGCGCAGCTAGTTTACTTATATACCTATATTTGTGGAAATGGTTGGACCACACATGGCAAAACCATTAGCTCAGTACATGTAGGTCCACAGGTCCGGCCCCACGATTACAATACAATTAACTTTAATTTTCCCTCTGCTGACTCTTATGATTTGTGCGCTTGCGCCACAGACATCCTTTCCTTACTCGTGGACCGCCTATGTATTTACAATTTTCTATTTTATTTCATGATTGCTTTGAACTGGGGAAATAAGTTGTTATTGTAGGAAATTAGGTATAAAGTTAATATAAATTAGCAGAGCTGGATGAGAACGGGCTGAAGATAGTTGATACTACCTATAACTTTATTATTCATAATTGTGACTCGAAGCATCCATTATAGTTCTTCTCATAATTGCCTAGGTTTGGGAGAATTAAGTTTTATGAAGGTTAAGGACTACGTTTTTATCTTCTTCTAAATACGGAAAGTAGATTAGCTTGTTTCTTAACAGGTATCCTAATTTGATCTATTTGAGCAGACCAGTTCTGTGGGGCCATGTTTGACCTTCATTTCTCTCGGCAACAGCACCAGTCCAAATCTTGATACGACTGCATCTGAAAAACAAAACTAGTTACACAAACGCATTAGAGTTTCAAAATATCCTATTGTTTCTTGCGCTGCGCAACAGTGAAACGATGCCCACATGTCGATTACAGCCAATACATTGGAAAGTAAAGCAAACTAACGCTGATAAACTAACACCATAAAATCTGTAGCGATTTGAAAACCAGTACCTGACTTTCCTTACCGGGAGGCTTCGAGACTTGTATGGAACTTATAAACCGCGGTTCAAAGTTCGCGGGCGCTATCTAGCGCATCTACACGAGCGCGCATTGTTGCGGGCAACGCTTTCTCTGCGCCCGCGCCGAATGCTCACAATACTCCAATATTATTGTTGTACGTACTGATGGGAATATGAACGTAACTGTAGCGGTACATACTCGTAAACATTGTTAACGCATCTACTATGTTCGATGCAATCATGCGCGTGGGTACCGACAACTGATTTAAACTGGAGGGATCAACTCTTCGGCAATTTTTCGCCGGTGAATATCAGAGGCTGGTAAAGTGGGGCTATCTCGATGGAACAGCAACACCCCGGTGTGGGGCTATGTTGCAAACTATGCTCCACCTCCTATCCTGCCCTTTGTGTCCCAAAACATGCAGTCAAATTAACCTCTGCGCTGCCACGGACGATGCTGTGATGGTGGGGGTGTTTTGGGCGAACAAGATTTCAAATACTGCCGTGCCAATGACACAAAGAAGAACTGGCCGGGGCTGTTTCTTCTTGGTTCAGTATTCGCTTTCAATGAATGTACGGTTAGATTGGCTCTAGTGAGAAGGGAGAGGGACATGACTGATTAATTAACCGCCTCGTTAGCTCGTAAGGATGCGCCCTGTTTCCCACACACTTTCTTACAATGGAAGCTTTTGTGGTTCTTGGTCTCCGTTACTTGTTTGATCGTATCCTAAAAAGCGGATACCTGCTTTAATTAAATCTAGATATGGAGTTATATAGCCTTCGTTACTAAATCGTGAATACAGATGCGAGTTTTTGATTTTGGGTTTGCCACAAACTTTTCTCCAGGTGGCCAAGTTAGTCTCGGATTCCTTCAATAATAGAAAAAACCGGCCAAGTGCGTGTCGGACCACGCACAATGAAGGGTTCCGTAGTTGGGATGAATTTATATCAAGAACAAAGTTAACATTGTAGTTGAAAAACATGTTCTCCCATACGGAATGTATGGGAGCTCAATTTTTTCAAGCCGCAAATTTAAGTTGGTCGATTATTACTCGTTAACCTGTAGAGCCTACTTAGCTGTGATAGTTTTCCTTTTAATTTCGTTATATATACTACTGCTGTGAATTTTTCCACAAGTCCAAATACAACCATTTAGCTAGAAGTGGGGGGGGGGGACACACAAAATATTTCATTTAAAAGCTTAATATTTCGCAAACAGGTCCCTAAATCCAAAAATCGTTTCGACAAACTCACAATATTTTTGAATATATATATATATACCTTTCTAACGAGACCCCACAATATGGGGTAGATGAGGAAAAAAAAAACATCCCCACTTTACGTGTAGAGGAGGTACCCCAAAAATTTTTTTTTCATGATTTTATTTTACCACTTTGTCGGCATGATTAATATGTATACATATGCCAAATTACAGCTTTCTAGTACTAACCGTCTCTGAGCTCAGCCGCGGACAGACAGACGGACATGGCGAAACTATAAGGGTTCCTTGTTTACTAAGGACCCCTAAAAAGGTGCTGTAGATACGCCAAAATATATCCTATATTGTTAGCAAAGTTAGGTTAGGGAAATCCAATTGCCCCTCGCCATCAATACTTTTGTAATACTGTCCACGACTTTTTGAAGCTTATATTCCTTTGTTGCTCCAGACTAATCCATACCCTAAGAAATCAATGCTGAATAATAAATAGGAAGTATTTCTTGATAAATAATTAAAATTAGTTCTTACTAGCCGTCGGTTATTCCAACAGCCAAATTCCTAAACGCCTAACTGTATACCTAAATGTGTTGAACAGCATTCATGCTGCTAATGATGGCAATAGATTTGATATCACAAGCCACAGCAATGAGTTAGCTTCGTAGAAAGTGTGTAGCGAGATTTGTAACAACAAGAACAGTAAGTAAGTTAGATGCTTACATTGTTTTCCTCCCAACAATATATTGTGAAATTGAAATAATAAATAACTCGACCATTGTCTATAACAATACAGTGGATAATTACCCGAGCGTATGCAAACGTCGAATGAACTATTTTGTTAAACAGAGTGTAAAAGCCTTTGTACCCGCTTAATGTTCAAGAAGTCGTTACGGTTTTGTTTTAAGTGAGACTCTTTGTTATTCTTATTACAGTGCTAGGGATCGAGCGGAAGAGTGAAAATTAACCATTCCGTGTTCATACGATGCATCGTGCATGTTATTTCCATCTTGTGCGCCTGATTTTATGTGAGATAGAAAACAACCATTTCAAATGACTGATTTCTTTTTAATACATACCTCTTTAGTTACTACGTGTGATGCGCATTTAGAGGCTTTTACATCCAAATAGGAGTCAATTTCACGCAGGGTCTAACCATAAAATGAGTCAGTGTTGCATTCAATCTAAAGTAGTTGCACAACTTATTCTGGAGCAACTATTGAACTTGCCTCAGATACATGACTTACGTTTCAAATCACGTTCTTTATCAGTTCTGCTATAATCGAGTTTTTTTGAAGATCGAGTACCGGTATCGTTAGACGAGGTTACGCAGCCCACCGATGACGCGGCTCGCCTTCCGGCTTTTGTGTGGCTCTGGCACCGGGGCTCCGGTTTTCCAATAAACAATATGTATTATACCGTTCTACTTCTAATGATAAATGTAAAGTGCGAAAACGTGTAGCACCTACCTTTGTGTCAAATATTAGAGAAATAAATAATTTCACATGCTCCCGCGATCAGTCTGTGACGATTTATGGATTCAATCTATTAGTAAGCTTCATAATTTATTTATTATCGATAAAAAAGAATCGTCGTGTCGTTAGCAATTTATCGATTTTCTCTGATCATATATTTTTTTAGTAGATAAGTAGTTTAGTTTTAAGGTAACTTCGCATTTTTTGCATCCTCGTGACTCCAAATACGTGGTATTTACTTAATGTGTGAATTGTTGACAACACTATCAAGATACCGTTTTAATAGCGTCAGAATATTTCTTTATAAAATAACGGTAACTTTAAAGTGTTTCCGTAGTAAACAGTTTTGAAGTTTGTTCTTAGCTCTTACAATTTTAGAAAGCCAGATTGTCCAATTATTTATAGAAGGTAATTAGGATTTGGGATATAGACAGATACAGTGAACAGTGGACCCAGCCTAGTGGCGTTACAAGAAGAGACCTCAGAGGACAGCACAAGATTTACAATAGAACGTAGGCTTGGCACTGGTTATGAAATCAAAAGCAGTAAGTGTACCTAATGTACCATATCCTATACTATTAAATGGGAAATATTTGTATATAAATAATATACAGGGTGGCATCATCGACGCGAAAACTTACCATGGATTCAGTACATGATTCTGAACAACCATGCGTTGAAATTTTTCGTTGGTTATTAAAAAAAAACCAGCTGTTCTATACATTTTGACCGCGTAGCTAGGTATTGCACTTTTCTATGAAACAGCAGATTTTTTTTAACAAAAATAGCGACGCATGGGTGTTCAGAATCATGTTCTGAATCCATGGTAAGTTTTCGCGACGATGTCCCTGCCACCTCGTTTATTTGTAATCACGTTCTCGAAAACGGCTCTAACGATTTCAATGAAAGTTGCAATATAGGGGTTTACGGGCGCGAAAAATCGATCTAGTTAGGTCTCACATCTGGGAAAATTCGTTTTCTCTATTTTCACAGCCTCGGGAATGTGATACAACGTTGGTTTTCCTGGACTTTAAGTTTATCTATTTTCACCCGAGCAGAGCTCGGTCGACCAGAAACTCTTTTGTGATTTATCAAAGAGGTTTACACTAACCAGGGATAATTAGCTATGATTATAGATTCAGAGCTTATTTGTCTATACTTACTGTATTTGTGTGGCGTAAATAGGTATCGGATGAGCACTACTACTTTAAAATAACAAGATAAATTTAATTCATGGTCTTTATCACAAAGCAATACAGTTCAATTTCCAATATCAATATCTAGTTTGGCAAAAGTGTGGGAGGGCAAAATGTTGTTCGTGTAATAGCTCGTAGGTACAACTTATGGCGTTAAGTACCTTCCTATGGCGGTCATGACGTCATCGTGTAATGGAAAACAATCCACCTTGAATCTGTTAGTCATGGAGATTTTATTCTTTCAGCGGATACGTACCTACAAGTGTTTATGGAAATTAGTTCGGATTTTTTTTCTATTGTGATGGGTTAAGTTATAGAGGTATTGTGGGCACGCCGTTTTGTGGTTACGTACATATTGAATCTGTAACAGTATTGACTTGTCTATGGATCTATAGGAAATCACGTTCCACCAAACTATCTGGACTGCCACATGACGATGCGATGCTTTAGTACAGGGCTTCCCTAACTGTGCGTCCCGACGCCCTGGGACGTCGCGAGGCGATTGTTCTGCGACTTCAGCCGCTCCAATACGCCAAAGACAAACTGCTTGAAATTTTGAGCTCAGTTTCTCATGAAGATCGTGCTATCATTACTGCAGCATTGAGGGTTCTATTAACATTTGCGACATCGTACTTGTGCGAAATAGGCTTTTCTGGGCAATAACGAACAAGTGCCGGTTGCAAATATGTTATTTGGAGTTATGTAACTTGTTACTAGGGTAGAACTACACACTGGAAAGTACTTTTTGGCTAGAAGGAGTTGCGTCGCAAAAAAATGGTAAACTCCCAAGGGCGTCACAGCAAAAATAAGTTTGGGAAGCCCTGCTTCAGTAGATTGTGAAGAAAAATCTTCTCTGTGAGGCCGTATATCATTTGAGTCATAATATTTGTATCCTATTATTATTCCGATTGGATCCCACAATCCGATCGAGGGTAGCGTCATATTTAACACGTTCAGTGCCGTGAGCCTTCCGGGAGGGTTCATTCAAGTCACATATAGGATGCCGGGAGCCCTCGCGGAGGGCTCATTTTAAATGTAGGTTTTTCTTTGCGAATTCGGCATTATAAAATGTGCAAATAAAATCAATTTTATATTTTAACAAGGTTTCAAACCTAATCCCGGTGACACTCCTCGAGGGTTAATTTTAGCGCAAACGTAATGCCGGTGACCATTTTGGAGTCAACTTGCAGTCAGTATAGCGGCATTAGGCGACTCGAAAGTGTTAAGTGATTCAACAATTTTGGAATAAAAGGCATTATTCCACAAATGTCCTTCGATTGCACAACCTTTCCGAATTTTTTACCGACAGCATCTTAATCATTTTGATCAGTGTTTAAAGATGGCGCCATCATCTAGGAGTTTAAAAATATTAACAAAATTGCAAATAAACAAGTTGTTTGTGAAAAATGTTAACATACAAATGGAAATTACTAGGAATGATTTTCATGCTGTCATATCTTTATTTCAAGGGAGAATAGAAAACAGTGTAGTTATCATGTCAAGCAATAGACTCTTTGTTGGACTCATTTGAGGTTTAGGACTGGACTTCAATCACAAAAGCAATGTTCAAAAACTTAATATCTGCACCCTAATTGTGCTTGTAAGCACAATCTGAGTTTTGAAGGATATTGCTAATCCATTGTTTCATAGGTTACGCAATTACCCCGCAGATCTTCATTCACCATTTAATAGTTACATTAACGTTTGATCGTTTTATTAACGTAAATGTTATAATATCTACTAGCTACTACTTCGCTTGTGTTAAGTGTATTCATTAGCTATAAATCAAATGCAAACGCAGTAGTAACGTTAACTGCCTCTTCATTAGTAACTCCACATCTTGCAGTTCATATCTAGGCAATTTATGATCTCTCTATTTACATCGAAACCCAGTTTTCTAAATCATCATACATCCATAATCCTAAACTGATGGACATATTTCACTAATGCCCACATAAATATTAATAATACTGTCAATAAGATTTACAATAACGACAATACGATCCGAGCTCGCTCGGTGGCGCCTATTAGTTGCCAAGCAATCATTTGATCATTTAACTATAATAGTATATTATGAATACATTTACATATTTCTTCTCATTCTACGACATGTCATTGAGATTGAAAATTAAGATATTCATTAACATTTACACCGGTAATGGCTTTGAAGTGCGGAAAACTGCTGGGGACGTAATTGAATGTCTTTAGTAGGTCAAACTGATTTCTATTTAAATGTTTTCTGTTATTTTGATGTTTTTTTAGGTGTCAAGTGTCAAAAAGTCTTACATAATCAACAAAAACATGGTCAACATATTTGATTTTCATGTCTATCTGCTTGTAAAATTTCGATGTTTTCTTATGCCAAAAATTCAGAAAATGGTGCTTTCAAGCGAACGAAATTTTAAGTCCCTTTCTAACTTAAAGATTAAAATGGTTGGTGGCATTATTGCAAATTGAATATACTGATGAATCTGGTAATGTTAAAATAACCAGTTTGACAAAATATTAATACTTTATCTAAATTCGCCATTTGGTCTTCCGTTCCGTAGGTTTCAAAATCATACCGCAAATTAAGAATTTTACCGGTTTAGTTCTTAAAAGACCAACTTTTTCATCATGTTAATCCTGATATCGTCTTTGAATCACATCGGTAGGACGTAATTTGTAATACCGGTAGATTTTTCTTCTGTGAAGACGTCCAACGAGGTTTATCTTTTTTATTATTTGTCGGTTATATTTTTTAGATACCAGCCATTGATGATAGGATACGTTACGTCAAAAACGTTATTGTATTCGTGCTTCAAAACTGGTTTCAAAAATTCCATGTTGAGAAGCCGTTTACTGATTTCTGGTTGCAGAAGATCGTGGTTATTTGATTCATTATATAGGCAAGTTATGGTCAGCAATGGCAATGAGTAAATTAAGACTCGTTTTTAGCAATGATCTTTGCTAAATCGATTATAATATTTTTTTCGGATGAATATTGAATTACTTATGAATTCAATGTACCTAAGCAAGATAAAGCATGATGGACAATAATACCATCGCCAAACTTCAAATAGTTGCTTTTTGCCTTTTTAAAGGGTTGAAAAGTCACAAACAGCACAGGTTTTTGGTCCTTTGGAACCTACTTAAAGTTGGAATCAATCATGGCAGTCTAATTCATATAAAACTCGTTCATAACAAACATTCTTCCCATTTAAATGCCTAATCCAAAATACATTAATAAATTATCCTCAAAACCAAAACCAGAGCGACGAAACGAGAACGTACTAGGCAGATAAGGTTGCATTCGTAAATTGTACCTACCCATCATGTTGCTATGCTAGTAGTAGCCTGTTAAAAGAATGAAGTCTAAAAATAGGCGGGTAGCAACAAACCTGATTTATGGCCTCGACCCACGGCGCTAGTGTTCATCCAAGTTGTTTTATAGCTTAACTGTCGGTGTTTACAGTGTAAGATCAATTGGCGGCGCATCTGATGGCCCGTCGATAGGGAACTTTATCTCGCGGTGCAAGCCGCTGTTGATGTGGGTAGGTTCAATTGGACATCATACAAAATCTCATTAGAGCATTGAGCAACATAACAATGGAATTTTGATATCTGTGTGGCTTGGTTACGGGATAATTTTGTAAGGCGTTTTGGATTTTATTGTATTGTTTAGCCGCAGTAGGTCGTCCAGAAAATTAAATGAACAATTTGATCTCTCGCAGATGGTGCCATAATTTTGTCCTTTACAAAAGAACCAAAAGCCTAACTAACGACAAAATCTCCGATTGCTTTTATTGTATCCTTTTTCAGTTTCTTTTTGAATGTAATAACAATTAAAATGGTTGTAAACAGGTGCAAACCGATGTTTCTTTAATAATGTTACGAAATAATTGTTTCAAAATGCATTTCGGACACTTCGGTTGCCCCATTGAGTGCGACCACCAACACAGCTTCTCATATTGCACCCGTGGACAAAATTCGTGGAAAATCCAACTTGATTATAGAATTACGTTGGGTGTCGAAAGATCTTTATTTTTTCACAAGCCCGGTGGAATAAAACATATCGGCTCGGAATGGAGTGGTTTTCTTTCTATTCTTCGGTAAAAAGCGAACAACCGGCCGGTTGTTGTTACTCATTTTACGCATCAAATCACACGAACTGAACCACTTTGAATGGCATCAATCAAAACTCTGAGAAACTCTTTCCTCAAGACAGATGATGGTATAAAACATGTAATTTGTTTACGCATTGAAGTAACTACGCACGTAGTTAATCTATTAGAAAAAATCTATATTACCTACGGCTGTAGGATTTTTCCTACACAGAGTACCTACCTAACTCAAATTGAAAAGTCGAATATTTGTATTAAAGAGATAGTTTTAGAGAATATCATATTTGCTAAATACATTATAATTTTTGAGACTACTAAGCGCAGTAGGTATCAAAAACAAGATATATTCATATCAAACCCGAAAAAATGTGTGCAATTTGTAAATTTTTCAGTCACAGCTTTAAACTGACCATAAATAATTTTATATCCATCAAAAAGTGGTTCGCGTGACAGCAGAAAGCCGCCGGGCGGGCCAAGGAAATTTGAGCCCATCAGTCGCGTTCATTCGATTCATATTAACGCTCAAGTAATGTAACAAATAAAGGGGAGGTCGTTGTCCCATCCCGGGCGAGACGCGAACGCATCACAACCACGCCCGGTCCTCGCACAAAAGAAATAGTTAATATTAGAGCCCGCTCCTCCAGTGTCATTAGCAGCGGCACAAAGCTCCACAGTCATTCCACGCTCTTACTATTTGTCAGAGGCAAAAAGTGCCTTGTCCACAATAATTACGGGACCGGCTTTCGAGAGCGCTCATAATTCGTCATGTTCTGGTCGGCCGCGTCGTTTCTGAACGCATCCATAATTTGACGTTTCCCGCCAGCAGTCACGACAGAGCGCGGGAAAATGTCACTTAAAATATAATAATTAGAAATGTAGAAAATATGCCTAACCTACCCAAATGTTTGTAAGTTAGCTGTGAACGCATCAAAACTCGTTTTTAAGAACAATTTCCTTTTGCCCGAAGACAATAAATTGGAGTCCATACCACCAGCTACAATAAAATATTCAAGCCATAAAATATAATTTAATCCGAGGTAGTAAAACTTAAATACTTACAAAATTAGTGGTCCTTGCATACGAGCGTCTGATTGTGGCCAATAACTTCGAAACTCTACCTTATTTTATTGAAATATTTTATGGTTAAAAACTAAACGGATCGGAGTACCAAATGTTTGCCGGTATATCAAATCGGTTAATATTAGGAAATGAACCGCGGAGGAAAGTGGAGTTCGCCGACCGCTACTGCCGACAATCAGGCGACACTTACAAATCAATTGATTGTTACGTTAAATAATTGACGGCAGAAATAGACTTGTTTTTAGATTCAACGCTTTCTTCTCTGCAAAACAGTTATATTTGTACAAAAACAGGAGTTACTTGTCGACTTTGATATGTCAGAAAAGCCTGACAATTAGGAGAAGGACAAGAGCGCGCGAAACGAGCTCAAACATTTTAGCACATTGCATTTAAAACATATTTTGGCCTTGTTTGGGATTTGATTAAAAAGTACTTCTCAAGATTTGAGGGCCCTGCAGGGCCAGGGACCCGGCGCGGGCCGCCCCTGCCGCACTTACTGGTTGGAGACCGGGAACTGTATGTTTTACAACAGAATATAGAAATTTATTGTACCGTTTAATTTACAATGAAAGGGAAGATGGAAACGTTATCGGAAAGATGTCTTGTAGACTTCTTTCTGCAAGACATCAGAAAAAGGCAAAATAAAAAACCGGTCGGTAAATTTGCCGCCCTAAAATCTGCCGCCCTAAGCTCAAGCTTACGGCGTGGTAAATCCGCCACTGTTCAACTGTCTTCAACCCCACATCTTCTAAAATATTATAAGGACTATTTGAAACAAATACCTTTCATTTCTGACTCGTCGTGAAATCGTATAGGTACAACACACGTGTTTAAAACTTGCGTTGTATCCTCCCTTTTCTGGAGTCGCCAATATCATGCATGTGATTAACTTGTTCCTGCCCCGGTCGTGATGATTGTTTGCGTTTGTATAAGAAATTGAGGAGGGGTCCTGACTGCTTTTGGTCTTATGGATATTACTTACGTATCATGCATACGTACGCGGTTATTCCAAGTTGATAGTATCTATTTCCGTTTCTAAGAACACTGAGAACCGAGAACCTGTCCATACCTACTACATAATAGGCACAGATTATCTTACGTTTACTAAGGTTAGCTTATGATTCAATTTGTACTTCAACAAAACAAGTGACATTATGTTACCTTATAAAGTTTTGTGTGTATGATGAATTTGTATATCTCATTATGTTAAGTTTGTGTTCTTTATGAGAATAATATTATTTTTCTCAAATATGCTTGGAAATTCGAGCATTAGTTTGACAACTTAACAACCTTCTTCGATATAAATCGAAAATACTGTACTAGTCAAATACAAGCGGCCGGCAATGTTACTATGAAAATCCATATCTGTCTTATTTAGCGGCCATTTAAATTAGTATGAAAACTCATATTTTTCGTGTAATTTAAAAACGGAATGAACTTTTTACTTCAACACATGACAACCAAGGAGGTAACTTATCAAAGATTTTATTTAAACTTCTAATTTGGCTTGCATAAGAGCTGTTTAAAGTAAATAACAAACAAATTAATATTTTGGCCCGTGAAAAATTATCATTGTTCGTTAGTAATTCGGCAATTATAATTAATTTAAGTTTGTATTTCCGCGCATTATTTGAGAAAAGTACTATACAAGCCTTGGCCGCAACTTTACTCACGTATGTGTACCTCGACTTCTCGTCGGCCCACATTTTCACCTTAGTCCATCAATGCCCAATGTCCATCATGTTGCAGGCCGCGACAGTAATGTACTATAAACCGAACAAGTGACTATTTTGATTAGAATACGTTCCCGAACTCGGGCCGCTTTTTTTTTAAAGGATGCTTTTAAAAAAAAGCGGCCAAGTACGAGTCGGACTCGCCCATGAAGGGTTCCGTAACAGCAAGTAACATAATATAAAAGTTCTTGTGTTGATTGAATGAAAGGTAAATTGCGGTTTACGAATTATGACATATTAAAAAAAACTACTTGTTAGATCTCGTTCAAACCAATTTTCGGTGAAAGTTTACATGCATCATATATTTTTTAGTTTTGTCATTCTCTTATTTTAGAAGTTACAGGGGGGGACACATTTTACCACTTTGGAAGTGTCTCTCGCGCAAACTATTGAGTTTAGAAAAAAATGATATTAGAAACCTCAATATCATTTTTGAAGACCTATCCATAGATACCTATACATACGTATGGGTTCGATGTTTTTTTTTTTTGAGTTTAAGTTCTAAGTATGGGGAACCCCCAAAATGTCTTGTTTTTATTTCTATTTTTGTGTGAAAATCTTAATGCGGTTCATAGAATACATCTACTTACCAAGTTTCAACAGTATAGTTCTTATAGGTTCGGAAAAAAGTGGCTGTGACATACGGACGGACAAACAGACAGACAGACATGACGAATCCATAAGGGTTCCGTTTTTTGCCATTTGGCTACGGAACCCTAAAAAACTGCTTGCGTTATAGAAAGACTACTACTTGCTGTAAGTGCTCTAAATGCTGCCCTACTACAATAAATCAATCAAATTAATAATAATCAATCTACTTAATTGCCTACTTACTTACTTTGCTCTGTAACTGCTTGCTTACTACTTGCTTACTTGCTTGCTTGCTTGCTTGTTCATGGTTTGCTGAATCTTATACCTGTCATTCAGCATTTACTGTCAACTGTGACCTTTTAGAGCCAAATATTATGTCAAGAAACATCAAGAATGATTCAATCATGTCTAACGATTACCTAAGAAGGTAAGTCATATTTTACCTCGAGCTCGTGCATATTTTACGATATACCTACTCCATCTCTATAATCATTTGTCATCCTCCACAAATGTTATTGTCAACCTGTTACGAATAGACATCGTGTTTGTGTGCTATCTAGGTACTTAGCAATAGCCATAGGTACAAGGTTCTTTTGGCGCGTGGGCAAAATCGGAACTAACGACGCCATCTGGTTTTTTCAATATATTTCACAAAACAATTTCACTCAATGTTTACCAGCAGCGCCCCCCGTCAACGTTATTCGAGCGCCAAAAGATCCTAGATATGTCCCAAACCGTCAGAATAACCTACTGACCTATGCTCCTCGAACGATTAAGATAATGATAATCTTTATAATTACTTTATATTAAAGGAACAAAGCAGCTTTTTTAGTCTCGAAGGTGTTTTAAGTCTTTTGAGAGACGACAGACTTCACGGACTAATTAATCACTGGCTCTAAAATAAAAGGAATACCTAAGTATTTCTTAGGTACTTTAATTCTTACGTAAATAAAAATGTTAAACCTCTTTCGTGCACTCTTTTCAAAAGTCTTGGGTTTTTGTTTAGAGTCCGTAGTCCGGGTAGTGTTGCTAACGTATTTTCTATTTTCCCGAGCATTTTGGCCAGTACATGTATATGTAACGATGGGCTATGCTCGGAGTTTCTTGGAAGTATAAAATCAGAAATGAAATTATCAAGAAAAGAACCGGAGTTACCGACGTATCTTGCAGAGTAAGCAAACTGAAGTGGCAGCGGGCTGGCCGTGTTTGTTGAAGGATCGATGGCCGGTGGAGCAGACGAGTCCCTAGAGTCGAGACCACGTATCGGCAAGCGTACCGTGGGCACCCCCAGCTAGATGGACCGACGACCTTAAGAAAGTGGCTGGGACAGACTGGATGCGGAAGGCGGAGGTCAGGGTGTTGTGGCGCAGCTTGGGAGAGGCCTTAGTAAGTGCAGCAGTGGACTGCGATAGGTTGAATTGAATGTGACGTTGTTCCGAACCATATAATAAATCATTGCTAATCATCATACAGAGATTTAACTCCGCAATTAAGCTTTCACATACTACCTACTAAAGCATCCATTAGGATAACGTTATCAAAACATTCGCGAATGAAATTAGGTGTGCTTATTACCGCCGATAATACAATTAACTGTAAACGAAAACATCAATCGCGTTTCGTGTGAAAATCTAGAACGATGGGGGTACTTTGGGTAATGAGTAAGTAAGGGGTGATAACACTGCTGTTGAAGAACGAACCCGCACCAGTGACACGTGCCGCAGCGATGCGGGCCGCAATCAAATTAATAAAAGGAAAGCTTTATTCTTTAGTTCTTCAATTAAAACGCTGAACAACCAATAAACTAGCTACACAGCTACACGCTCCCTCGAAGTCCAGCAATTTAAAATGTAGCACGATTATTTTATTTCAGCTCAAAGAACCGTTCAGTGATGCTATCGACGCGATCCCTGAGGAAACTCTTAGTAATTAAGAATGAGTCGTGGCCGGCGTGATACTTAAGTTGGCACTTTCCAGTCTTATCTATTGACTAATTCCATGGAAGAGGCACTTTGTTTCGACCGCTAACTTCGACACGGGACAGACTTTGCTTAAAGGTGAAATCATTTGCAGGCAATTCATTCCTTTTGGAACTAAATTATGTTGTCTTCGTTTATGTCTTTTATTTTGCAGAAAAACACGTGTTCCGATTTTTCCCATTTGCGTTCAAACAAACTGCTTTGATTGATTTCATATCTCAATATAATAAAATAGTAAAGAGGTCAAAACAGTACATTGAATAATAAAAAATTTAAAAATTGCTACGAGGTGCGGGAACGAGTCTGACGCCGAACAATTTTTATTTTTTTATTTTGGTTCGTTTGTTTGGATGTATGTTCCGGATTGGCGCAAAAACAGCTGAACGGATTCGGATGAAATTTGGCACTAGTTTATAACCGGGATCAACACAAAGGGTATTTTTAATACCGGTAGTACGTTCCCATGGGATATCTTTCGTGGGACATCCACGCGGGCAAAAGCTAGTAGATACTAAAGTCTCCGTTTCAAGTTGCCCAAATCATGTTAGGAAATAATTTAAACCTCATTTTCATAAGCTAAAGACAGACAAAATAAATAAAGATTAGTTTTAACACGTTTGCTTGATCGATGGCGGTCTAACAGCTCGCCGACAAATACCTACATGATATTAACACCTAACATCTAAACACAAAGCAAATTTAGATAATGTCAGTGTATCCGAAGACCAGCCCGCGAACAAAATGTTAAATTATTTAATTGCTACTTTCAACGAGACGATGGAATTCTTTAAACACTGACGTGATTATAATGTATTATATATGATGTAAAAAATGAATGTTGTATAAATTCAAATATTTTTACAAATGTATTTTTTGGTCCTTGTTGGTCTGTCGTAAGTAATCCACTGAGTTTTGCACAAGTGATATTGCAAATTACTAAAATAGGAGGATGCCTATGAGTTGATTGGCCATTGAATTTGTTATGTATTATCACGATATTACCTTTATTGCATTGTAAACTAGCGGGGAAGTCCACATGATCGTTTTTCTATTATCCTCAACGCTCTCCTTGTACCGAGGTTCTAAAATCAACATTTGTATCGTGAATACACGGTTGTTGACGGTTACGACTTGGCTTTTAGATATTCATGTCTCAATGCGTCTTTTTTTCTGTTTAATAAACTACATTATCGAACAATCAAATTCTTTCAAGTCTCCTTAATGATCTCCGAAATGACAATATAATGTCTCCCAAGAAAAAAAATTGCTTACGGTTTGTATTGTTGTTTTTAAATATAGCGTACTTATGTGTTGCTCTGTGTGACGTGCAGTGCTGACGCATCTAATGTTAACGTACCTTAAAATTGAGTTCACCCGAAAACAGAGAATGTAGATATTTGACGCTGCTTTAAAAGATTCACATAAAGGAACTAAACATAATAACATCGCTTGAGAATACTGACTTGAACACAACCTGGAAAATAGACACGTGCTTGACCTTTTATAGGTACAAAGCAATCAGGTGGCATTAAGTATGTGTACTGTAGAAACACTCGCAGCACCTACAAATACTAGGACAAACCAAGATATGTTGTTGTTGGGTTATTACAAGGGAACATTAAGCCATAACATTGCAGGTTTACTTTCTATTCGACCTCCTAAGGTCATAGATATTCAATAACGACTTAAACCTAGCGCAGTACAAACCCCTCGCGCCATAAAAGGACACGATTGTAAAGCTCGTAAAAAATGATTTATGTACTCCTTTGTACGCACAGTAAAGATTTGTATGAAGAACAGACCATGTTACAAAGAGCCTTGAATTTGTGAACATTTTCTCTGATTTAGTTGCGTTAAATGGAGTTGTAAGAGATCGTTGGGGTCGAGGTAGGCTGGCCGTGTCGCGGCGAGGGGTACAAGGTAAAATAGACGAAGACGAACGATGGTATCTGCACGTGGAGCGTGGTACTCGGAGGGCCGTCGGAACCGGTTCTGTAGTAACCGGCGTAGGGCACTAGCCGCTTTTACGCTCATCGTAGGCCTGTGAACAGTTTTATCGAACAATATTATGGTTATTCCCATGCTCGATCGCAACGTGGGATCCGATTTGGTCCTGAGTTCCGCGAATGTTAAACTTTCTGAAATTGATTAATTTTTAATCCACGAACTTTCCAAGCCGTTTTCGGGTGAAGGCGACAAGGACAACGTTCATGAGGTCAATGTTTTTTTATTCTATGGTGAATACCTCGTGTTCGCAAATTTCTGTTATTCTAGTCTAGCATAAAAAAATATACAGTTCAGCGTTATTTACTGCTTCCGCTTCCGCGTGTGTGGGTGGATGTAGGTTTATGCAAAAATGGTAATATTTTATTTCGACAAATTTTACTTTATTTGGACCTGTAGACCAGTGCTTTATTGCAGACATAAATTCATAACTACTTAGACAAATGAATTTAAACATTATTTCAGCGCTGGTTTTAAATGATTGTCTCACCGCTGAATGTTGTTGAAGTGTCATTACAGTTTAATGACATGACAAGGTTGTCGCACAAAAACTTAGGTTGACGCGTCTATCGACATGACGAATGCACATCACTACGGGTTGCTCGTCCTCAAACAAAGGAACAGCTAGGCAGGAATCCGTCAAGTCACGCCGACGAACCCCGCTCTGCGGCTGCTCGGCCAGCATAACAACCGAAAACTAATCGAAAACACCCGGAACTAATCATTTTCTAATTATAAAAAATGCGGATAGCATCGAATTCCTTGCTCGGGGCGAGCAACCGAAACGACTCGAGGAAAATCTTGAACCGCTGAGACATGGGGACTCAAACGCCATAACGACTGGAACAATGGAACCATTAGAGACAGGTGTCGAAACGGACGCGATTAATATCCATAAATACATTAGAATTACGATAAAAAACCGTTACAGTGCTCTCGCGCGCCACTCCACTCGTACGCAGCCCACGTCACCCGGATCTTTCCCGTATTTTTTTTACGTGCTCATACCAGTCCAATCTGCCAAAACACGTAATTAAGTTCCAGATTGCCGTGATTTGTACTGGATATGTCTTGTGCTCAATTTGGACCATATATTTATTCGTAAGTCAAATTGTAATCTAAATTGTAACCGACATTGAAGGCGCACGAGGCGAGCGGTCCGATCATTTGAAATATTGTAGTCGATGGAGTTTAAAGCGTGAACAAGTCGATTAGATAGACTAGTGTAGTAGATGTTTAACTCGTTTTAGATGCGTGTGAATGTTATTCCTGCGAGCCGCGGGCTCGGCTGTGGCTCAGGTATCGACCACGCCCGCAGCCCGCAGTCCGCACCCCTCCGCGCTTTTATTACTCTTTATTATTTATTTACGATGGGAAAAAAAACCCATTAAACTAATATTTATCATAATTATCATAAGTCCCGTCATCCAGTCATGCTTTATAGGACGCACTTACAAATTCAACTTCACCTCACACTTCTCATTTAACATTTCTAGTTATGTTTTATTAAATATCATCAGTTGTAATTGTAAACCTCTATTCAGCTTTAACATGCATGACTCACGTGTTTTGGGAAGTTATTCGAGTTTAGTTTTAATAAACGCAATTTATAATACGCTCAAGCCGTATTATTATATGACTTAACACTACCTACACCATTTGTCAAAGCTATAAATCGCGGTGTACATAAATACTTGTGTTGGGTCTACACACATTTAATACTAAGATAAAGTGTCGAGTTTTGATCGCGGAAATGACGGAATTTTACCTTTATATGTTGCTAAAGTCAGCACCAAAAAAGAACTCAAATTCCGTTTAAAAAAATCATTAAAGCAGCTCATTGCGGTAACTAAATTGCAAAAACCGTTGCAAAATGTAAAAACTATCCAGCAGTTCCTGACAAAGTGGACGAGACCGCTTACGATTGGCATTAGAAATATTCTCAGAAGTCGATTAATTACCATAAGAAATAATTTAAAAGAAGCTTGCTCAACGTTTCCTTGCGTTTCTTCGAGCTCGGTATCAATCAGCTCGAGCCCGGATGCAAAATAGGAGTCTAGTCAACATACACACAGAGGCAGGTTTTTGCCACCGGTGCTGGCAACAATTTCCCGTCATCATTTCACATTATGTTATAGGATATAATGTCGTATCTTGCCGCCATGCCGTGAGGTTTCTGTGTATATTTTAATACTGCCTAGTGTGTTATAATAAAAGATTTTTGTTGATGGCGTTTGTGTGTGTTAGAATTTAAATATTATTACTATTCTAAGATTTTAATTAGGCACGGATTTTTGCGATATCTGCGAGTAGATAATTGGCCAAAGTAATCGTTAATGTCTGTTCAATGGATGGAAATTTTAGCTAAATACTTGTTAAAACGTGGACAAAAATGTTGAAGAGTCAAAATCGGTGACTCGTAGTAATAATATTGGATCCTCTTTCATTGAAGAAATCAATCTTCAATGAAAGAGGATCCAATATTATCATGCAATGGAATATAAATAAGGATATGTTATAAAATTAAAGAAAATATACAACTCGTTCCTTCATTCTGACAGCCGAAGATAAAGCAAGCGAGAAGTGGAGAACCAAAGAAAATAGCGCATCAATTTATAAAGTACATGCTAACGTCAATGAAAGATTTGAGCAGTGTCGATGATTATGACGTCCCAATTAATGAAGTAAGTAGCCCGTTCGATACGTATCCGTTATCATCACTTAATAAGAAATAACAGAAATCCCAATGCTTGTTAAAAAATAATAAAAGTAGTTAACCAGCGTCAACAACACACTTCGGTTGTGTATGGATGGTGAAATTATAAATTTCTCCATGATAGTTTTTGGGATGGTGGCAGATGAAGACTACATAACACAATTCAGTTAATGCAACCTGATTGTTGAATGTGTAGACCTTCGTTTATCATCTATGTAAGCGCGCGCTTATCTCGTGGACTCGTGGTCCTTCTGCCCATATCTTTAGTAGTTGCAATCACAAATAAGAAAGGTTACAATAATGTAGTGACGTGTTAATCGATCCCACACTAGGCACAGCGGTCGCTCAACAATGCACGCTCATAAGCTGATATGTGAGAGAGAGACGTTAGCTGTGAAATTATGAGTCGTGCATGCGGTTACCTCAGTATGACGCTAGGCCACTTTCTGTGTGTTGGATAGATAGCTTTTGCAGTCGGCTTTACCGATGTCGAATTGTCGATATTATTCGAGATGGTGAAAAGCTTATTTTAGTGTAAAATCGTACATATGCGGTGTAGTTTATTTAGAGAGGACAATGTTGGTTCTAAATCATGAAAGCTAAAGCCATTTTAGCAGCCGCGGCTATGTAAATAATGATAGTATGTCAAAAAAATATTTTGTCTGTCCCAAAGATTTGGTCCTTAGGTACATTATATGAAAATATGTTAGATAATTTCATACTAAATGGTTGTGAAACGATGGCTTATACAAGCAATCCATAAAACAGCGAAAATCTAAGAAAATACAGCTAATTAGGAAGTCGTAAAGATTTATCACAACCATTTGCATTCGCGGTTTTCACTGGATATTTAAATTTCCAGTTCTGCCAACCAACGTATTTTCCAATTTCGTAACCAAAATTCCAATTTCAATGATCCGTCGACGTAAACTGAAACAATCGCGGGATTAGTTATTTAATGGAGCGTAATGCCTTCCTCGAAATTTGGTTCGATTCGTAGATTGGTATGTCCAAACGGTCACGGCACGGGGCTGATTCGTCAAGCTCTTCGAGGCTTCGCATCGGCTGTTTCTAAAAACTGAAGTACTGGGCCTCCGACAGGGGGAGGCGGGGAGAGGGCTGTGCGGGGCTCGGGAGGGGGTTGAGTGATCGCAGCTCTATTACGTGCTGTTGGACGTAATATCGAGAGTACCGTCATAGTAAATCGGCCGTAACCTGTGTCCAAGTGCCGCCTCGCTAAGACGAACGTGAGTTTGCTGTTTTGGTGCTTGAGTTGAATAATTTTAGGAGGCAAAAATGTTGGCAAAGCAATATTAAAGTCGTTTAATTGCGCCAAATTATATTGCACACCAGTTATATTTGAAAGAAACGTGGGACGCGTAGCGGGCCTTAGAATTTAAATGTATTTAACCAGATAATGGTTGCCAATGGTAAAAACCCAAAGTATTTTCTGAACAGTGCAGTTCAAGAAACTAAATGGAATGCAATTGACGCGTTTATAAAATAATTATATTTACCTTTATGCAAAATTATCTAAAAATATCGTTAAGTACTAATTTTATCGGGTTTTATTACATATGCAAATCATCATAAAAATAATATTAAAAATAAACAAAAATGCAACTGATAATAAAGTTCAGCTTAAAAATCTAAATTAAAGTTCATTGTAGCTAGCCGTCATGGTGAGTCATTAAGATCGTTGAACCCTTTGCGTCCGCCATCTTGAATCTGCGCCCGCGCAGCCCTCTCGAGCCTTTTTGTATTCACCCCTGAACGACGATAGAGTATCTTTGTTAAAACTTAAATTAATATAATAAGGACGCAATAATTGAAGAGATATTTAAATATCTAGCTAGCGATGGAAAATGCTTTTCAGTTTAAATGAAAACATACTAACATACATACTAACTTCCGGAAAGTTAACTGACTTTTGACAGCTTTTCTGTTTGATTTGTTTCGAAATAATCGGCAGATTAATATTTGTGTAGTTCTTTGTTCTTTTACACATGCCAGTCTATTCTGTAAAAATTCTCATCTTGAAACCTAAGTGTAAAGAGAGCTGTCATATATTCCACCTGATAGGGATTGACACTATTTGCCGTTTTCACGTCGGACGACAATGATATCGGCCGACAATATCGGTACCTGTGTGACAAGATGTAACCAACAGCTTATTGCCATGCGGTATGCCACAGTAGCCTCGAATAGTCGTGTTGCGCCAGCAAAAGCTTATATCGTCGCCCGATTCCAAAAGTGTAATAGTGAATTCGAGGTAATAATGGCTGCAGCAGTAGTAGTTTCAGTATGTTATGCTCCGGTATGATGCTGGGGAGTTTGTTGCGCCATTTCTTCTTCCCAGCTAATGCACCAGGAAGTGGTGAAGGGTGGGCGTTTTGGGGGACTGTCTTATGTAATTGACGTTCGAAAAGTGCTGATTCTCAGCCTAGTTTGAATGACTTTTGAATTTTGTTATAAAGTACTCTGTGGGCAGCAATGAACAAGTGCACTGTGTCGTCCGCCGATATCGGCACGATAATGAATGGCGGCGACGATACCGTTGACTACACCGACACAGTATGAAAGCGTTTAGTAGTAAAAGGGATGATACTTGGGTAAAAAAAATTAAATTCTAATTAGTCCGCCAGTCAGATAATAAAAAAATAAGAGACACGTATTTTTTGCTTTATCATAATAATAAAAAAATACTGAGATAAAACGCATTTAAAGTTGGGGAGTGGGGTCGGTATGTCACTACTATGTATAAAATCTACATACTCGTGACGTCATGGCACATTTTACCTCAATGTATCGCCGTAATCTTTAGATTACGTAAAAAAAGAAAAAATACGTGTCCAATATTTTTTTATAATCTCAAACGACAGACTAAAAATTTTTTTTTGTCATCATCCCTACTGTATGAAACCACCCGTCCGAGGATATCGTGCGGTTATCGTTATCGTCCAATGTGAAAACGGCTATTGAAAGCACACTTCACCTAAGTTTTTACAGAATAGATCCGCTGTACTTCCATATATTTACTTACAATAGTACCTACCTACACAATTGAAAAAAGAAAGTATAATTTACTTTTCGATTCCAACTTTCTTCGCTTTCAGAAACCGCAACAACCTCCAGAGTCAATAATAAGTTTTCGGGTGGAGAACACTAAATGTGTTACCTATAACTTTCTGTGGTTTTCTTCACAATATAAATAAAATAAACTCGGCATCGAATAGAGAAATAAAATTATATAATTGGATTGATATAATCGCAATGCTTCCGTATCAAATTACAGAATGGCGGAGGACCTGAGAACGAATTACGTATTTACGGCCGAAGTTACGGGCGAACCCAGCACCGTATCACTTACGGACATAAGATTAGTTTGAGGACCGACCTAACAACGAATGACAACACGATTTGACAGTTGTCCCTACTCTCGATGTATTGTTGCCCGTCCGAAAAAGTTAATTAATCGGCTGTATGGTTCGCTCCGAAGCTTCGAATTTCTTTCGGACAGGCCCAGGCCCGCATGGTCGTTGACGAACTTGGAGAGTAGGCCTGGTTTGGTTGTGTTGTGACGAAGTAAAATCAAAACACCATTTGGTCAATCCTTACGTACAGGCTATTTGAATAGGGATGTTGATTGGGGAAAAAAATAACTATTTAGTCCGTCAGTCAGATAATAAAAATATATTAGACACATATTGTTTTCTTTATTATATTAATAAAAACTGGTTTAAATAAAACCATAATAATACATATAAATCAGGGAGTGACGTCATGCCATATTTTAACGTATTGTCTACTCAATCTATTGCCGTAATCTTTTGATTACGTAAACAAAGAAAAAATTCATGTCTAATATTTTTTTATAACCTACCACAAAAAAAAATTGTCGACATCCCTATTCATTGGAGGATATTTTTTTTAATGCATATTTTTATTAAATGGCTCCTATGATATACACTT
Organism: Agrochola lota; assembly: GCA_947364205.1. Lineage (NCBI taxonomy): Eukaryota > Metazoa > Arthropoda > Insecta > Lepidoptera > Noctuidae > Agrochola > Agrochola lota. The sequence goes on along the minus strand of OX376221.1, from coordinate 14,938,685 downwards.
CGAAATGTCCACCTTATTTGTCGCTATATGACAAATAAGCTGGACATTCCCATCAATGCTAAAAATATTCTCTGAAAATTTCAACTGCCTTGCTATTATTGTGGTTCATATGATACAGCCCTGTGACTGTCAGACAGAAAGACGGGTCGCGTAGACTTAGCAATAGGGTCCCGTAGATCAGCCCCGGATCTAGGGGGAGGGCAAACCGGGGCCCGTGCCCCGGGCACCAGCTTCAACAGATAAAATTTGATAAATATGTTGCTGCCAACATTTTAATTTCGAGAAAATTTGAATTTCGCGGGCTATCTTAGCGCATCCCCCATAAAGGATTGGCGGGGGGCAGACGGCAGTTGTGGCCCCGCCTCAAAAAAAATCTCAATCCGGGGCTGCCGTAGATACAGATCCGTTGTATACGGGAACCCAAAAATAGAGTGTAGGTATTTCAGACTTTTCGCCGAGACTTTTTAGCCAAAGTAAGTAACAGACAGATGTGTTGCTCCTGCTGGGGTTTCGGGTTTGTCCGAAAGGGATATCGCGGCCCCGGCACACGGGCAACGGAAGGAACACGGGTGGGTTTTAGTCAGTAAAAGTCTGACACGCCCTCTCGCTCCGCCCAGAGCGGGAGAAGTCATTTGATGATTTCCCATCCTCAGTGTTGCTGGGGAGTTTGTTGCGCCATTTCTTCCCAGCTAAAATACTACAGCGAAATGGTGAAGGACGCCCGTTTTGATGGAATGTCTTATGTAGGTATCCTTGTCCACTCAGAAATAACGCGCCCGTAGAAATCCGCATTACAGTGTGCTTAAATTCGATAGTGGGTCGCGGTCATTTCAGAGTGGACAATAATTTTGACGTACAAAAAGTGTCGATTCCCAGCCAAAGAATAAATTATTTTTGATTTCGATTTTTCTGCATGAGAGTAGTCCCGAATTTTACCCCCTGGGCCCTGAAAGATTTCCGACGAGTTTAAATAAGCCTGTATATCGGGCATTTTGCAGTTATACTATGTTTTTATAGTGCCGTAAAGTGCCGCAATGGTTGTAAATCAGAACAAGTGAACGATTCAACACCTTACAGGGCTTTGTGTTGCGTCAGACCGCCGCTATAAAACAACAATTGTATTTTTGCAGTTATAAGGAAACATTGTAATGCATTTTGTGATTTCTGAATGGATATTGGTTTGTGTACCAGTGCTGACGGACGTTTGTCTTTTAAATGACTTATTGTTTGATATTTTATCCGTAGTTATCCGTCCGTAGAATCCTAATAACTAGTATTATTATTATTTTTACGTCTCTTGACATTTCTTGGGACCCTGGGGTCCCGGACCTTTAGAAGGCGTACGAGGGGCCAAAGCCAACTCGCAGTCTCGTTAGACGTTTTTAATGATATAAGGCACGAACCGATGATTATCCAAGTGCACCCAAGGATAACCCCCGGTTGGTATAGGACTATTGCAGGATATGGAAACAAAGATATTGGACTATGGGTTTGGGTGGCTTAAGTTGACTGGTGACCTGGAACTATGGAAGGACTATGGCCCCTGCCTGATTATTGATTTCGATTTTTATGCATGAGTAGCATTATTATTATTACTATTACTATTATATTAATACGTGAAGCAGAACTTTGTACCCCTTTTTACGAAAATTACGCGGATGTAGGAGTATGACATTTGGCACAGTTAAAGTTTATATGGAAAAAGAGTGCAGAAATCTAATATTTTTATATAATATACATTAGAAATAAATTAAATTAATAAACAAAACATTACACACACTACCATGCGTTTAACACAAGATGGCTAGGTACCTTAGAATCATGACATTTTAATGAATTATGTTCGAATTTCGACCTCTGGGCGACCACTAGTAATAATGATTATAAATGCGAAAGTAAGTTTGTTTGTTCTTTGTTACGCTGTCACGCTAAAACGGCTGAACAGATCTGGATAAAATTTGGCACATAGGTAGACCATGACCTGGGTTAGGACATTGGATACTTTTTATCCCGATATTACCACGGTATCGAGACTTATGCATATAATAATGTTTAAACACCATGCGAATTAAAGATAAAATGTAGAAATTTCACATAGGGAGACACAATGGCCGGTCTTATCGCTAAAAGTGATCCTTTGAAGACAACCTTTGGATGGATATATCCCTATATATCCATTGTCTCCCCGTCTCCCTAGACGGGGAAACAATACTGCAGGTAGTCTGTGGTATTTGCAAAGCCATATTATAACTGCAGGACTACAGTAAGAGAGGGTATGCTCGCGGTAGTCAGGCGCAGACGAGCCATAGTAAAAAACCGGCCAAGTGTGAGTAGAACAAAAAACGCCGAAAAAAACCAGTTTCTTATACGGGGATTGGGGACGTCCTTTAATTATTAATTTATTTTGATTTATATTTTATAGCGGCAATAGAAATACACAATCTGTAAAATTTCGACTATCTACCTATACACGGTTCATGAGATACAGCCCGCTGACAGACAGATAGACGGACGGACGGACAGCCGAGGCTTAGTAATAGGGTTCCGTTTGGCACCCTTCGGGTACGGAACCCTAAAAATGTTCAGGTAACTAACAGCTATTTTATGATTTATTATTTTCCCGATTTAATATACAAGTTCCCAGTTCAGTACGTCTAACCAAAGATATCCAAGCAAAAATAAACAATGATTAAAGTATATAAATGGCTTTGGGTAACCAACCTTTTTTACTGATATTTTCGTGAACAGATTTTTTTCTTGTAAGTATTTAATGCATATTTCTTATATATTTTTTTTTTACTTTTGTCCTTATTTTGGTGATTTGAATGATTAAAAAAAAAAACACATTTTAATAGGACCTTATATTACTCTGTAAACTAGTGCGTAATTTTATTTCCCATAAATATCTTTATAAGTACCTACTACTATAACGATAAATACTGGTTAACTACAAATTAAGTCTATAATCAGTTGCGTATTGAAGATAAATCAATTTGTTCGTTATTCCTAGTAATTACACACCAGACTTTCAACAATGTATGTTAAATTACAGCTATTTAGCGAATATTTCACTGCTTTACTGAGAAAAAGCGTCTATTCGATATAATTGGCCCTCCGGTACATTAGGGCCTATCAATTGTACGTAAGAGAAAGGCTGGTGTTTAACGTATTATATCCGGGTAAGTGCAAAGTACCTAACGTGTATATAACTAATAGTGATGTATGTATCAGATTGTTTAACATAGCTTACATGTGGCACGGAGTGATAAATAAATGGAGCGATAGCGGGCAGCTGGACGATGCGGCGAGATTTAACGCCATAGGTTACCCATACTCCATATTCCAAATGAATACAGTCGAACCTGTATAAGCGAGAGTTCAAGGAACGGCTGTCTCTTTTTCGCTTATGGAGGATTCTCACTAATTCGATTTTCTCACTTATAGAGATTGGGCCTGGTTGGAAAAGGAACAAAAAGCAATGTTAGTTCCAAGAAATTTAAGAATGAGTCATAAATGACAGATGTTATATTACACTCGACTGCCGTGTTAGAGGTACAGGCAAAAAGCAATCCTAGTTATAGAGGTCTACGCAAACGACGTTCTCTTATACAGGTTTCTGTTTCTCACTTATAGAGGTTTTATAGGGTTACAATGACGGTACGTGGCAATTACTCTCATTTATATAGTTTTCTGGCTTACCCAGTACTCACTATAGCGTGACGGTTGTCACGCTATCATTCACTCCCTTCTCTTTCTTCATTCCTCACACAATCCATCCATCTTTTCTGTGGCCTTCCTCTCCCGCTCCATCCATCAACATTTATATTCATCAGTCTTTTATTCACATGCGTTTCCTCTCTCCTCATCACATGCCCATACCAAACCAAATGATTTCCTTTCAACTTTTCTGTCACTGGCGCCATTTTCAAACTTCCCTATTTTCTTACTAATCAGTTATCATAAGTATACTTATATTATACCTACCGACCTGAGGCACTTAAGTCAAAGAACCTAATAAACAATCTCCTTAGGGCATTAAGTATAAAAATTTCGCGACAACCCCACCTGTCAAAAGCATTGTTTATTGCCCACTAAAATTTGAGAACTGCAGCAAATGAACACTTTATTTATTACTCCTCCATGTTACACAGCCTTGCAAAGTAAGTACTTGCATGGAGTATATAGCAATTAAATGTCGTGTAACATGTCATGTGGTGTAGACACACCTGTCCACCGTACCTTTGCCAATTAAAACGTTCACAAGTATTAATAACTTTGTGTAATTGTATTACAAAGTAATTGCTTAGGGAGATACTAGCAAAACATAGTAAACTCTTTTTTTTTTAGACTTGGGAAATTAATTGGCCGTAAACTAGCTAAACACATAACCTATTATACATTACAGGAATTTATAGAGAAACTGATATTATTTCTTTAGAAGTTGATGAATAGATGCAGAAACTCAATATACGCAATAATTGTCGTTTTAAAAACTTAAAATTATAGAAACTATTGGTCCTGGAATTGAAAAATCTGTAGGTACATACAGTAAAGGCTCGTGCAGACCAGCGCGACGCGACTTCTACACTACAATTCTATCACGTTATAACAATAACCGGTGTCGCGCCGCACTGTCGCGTCACGCTAGTGTGCACGAAGCTTAAAACTGCTTCAAATTTTCACATGAAACACTGAAGCACTTGTCGCAAAAAGTGGTTTAATTAAAATTGCAATGACAGAACCCAATTTTTTTTTAACGATTTTCTAGGTTTGTGTAATCTGATTAATGTGGACCCTTAGCTTTAGAGTGCACATTCCAGATTGTTATAAGCTGTGCAACCGGCCATTGTATTAGGTACCTACGACGCGACGCGGCGACGGGGCCGAGCCAGGGGGCGGGGCCAGCTTTCAACAATATGGCAATAAAAATTCGCAAGGGTTGACCCCTGAATTCAAAGGGACGGAAGGGATGGGGAATCTTTGTCACATGAATAAAAAAACTCGCTTCTGGGAATTTTTTATATCATACATAAATCATGACGTCGACGAAGAAACTCGTTAGGTACGAAAAATATCTCCATAGACCTTGCCTACGGTGCTACGGCCATCATAAATTAAATGGAATGAATTTAAAACAACATGTTTATTGATAATAAAGCCGTTTTAGCGTTCATGTCTCATAATCATTGATCGCGAGATTACGGCAGAACTAACAAACGGTTGACCGACGTAAACCGGGCTAACTGTGGCGCAGCGCTGAATTATTGTCTCATATTCATTATTTTAGCCTTGAGCCACTAGATTTTATAATTACAGATACACAACTAACAGTTTCTCAGATAATTCCCATGTTTATGGTCAATTGCAACTGTATTTGCTGTTTGTATTAATCATTATCTGCGCACGATTCAACTGCCATACTGTCTTTGCGGACATAAATAGGTACCTCTACCTACTTATCTGTTGTATTGTATCATAAAGTATGCAAATTGACATTGCATTTTAATTAACAGTATTGTAGGCCTTGTTAGATTTAAAAAGATAAATGACCAGCTATCTAATTACGCAACACATTTTCGATTTGCAATTGAGTCAAATCGGTTTCGTTTGACTAGAATTGCTTTCAATTTACAACTTTTGAAAGCAATTCTAGTCAAACGAAACCAATTTGACTCAATTGCAAATCGAAAATGTGATGCGTATTTAGATAGCTGCTTAAGATTTCCTCCAGTCCTACCAGTATGTGTAGCATGACTACCATAGACACGGGTTTTGTCGACGGAAGAATAGACAAAATGACAGATTCACAATCTGTCATTTTGTCTATTCTTCCGTCGACAAAATCCGTTTGCAGATCCGTGAAGACCGATGAAAAAGTCTTTGAAACCATTTGAATTCTAGCTCAAGTAATATAGGAACCAAACGATTTAAAACGCTTATAACGAACCAAAAATACTCGAATAATAGCTATAAAATAATATAAAAGTTAAAATACAGTGATATCTCGGCAGCTGGTGCTATTAGCCGCAGCAATTACGGCGAAGAGTGAACACCAACGACGCTTCAAATTGCGCAATAACAATCTTTTGTTTTTTCTTTTTTTTTCTACCATGATGTTGATGACGTGTCGCGCGGTGTGGAGGGAAGCGTTCAGTGTAATCATAGCTTAGATCTGAGGTTTGTAGTCCGGACCACGAATTCTTAGGAAAGTTTAGTGTCGGCCCGTGTAATGACATGGTTGGAAATGATTTATTTGTACTGACTTCTGCTACAGAATGCTGCTAAGTAGTATGGCACTACGGGGCCTTAGAATATACTATTGAAATTATGTAGATTCCCTTTTGTTGACTGACTTCCAAAACGGAGGAGGTTCAATGTTCGTAGCGTATGTATGTATGTCCGCCGATTTCCGATTTTGAAAATTCTTTTTATGTTTGAAAGGGTAGGTACGCTATCGAGGAACTATCCAAGCAAAGTTCTATGTAAGAAAATTGCGTATTATTGAAGCTAACTCAAAAAGTATCCAAGGAAATTTAATAAAATTTATACGGTGCTCCCGTATAAATTTTATTAAATTTCCTTGGATAGTTTTTGAGTTAGCTTCAATAATACGCAATTTTCCCACTTAGTCTACTTAAATGGATGATATGATAAGTTCCTATCACTGTTATTTACATAGCAGGTAGTAGTGTTCCAATTTGTGTGGGGTAGGTACCACAATAAAAAAGTAAAAAATAAAAACTTATAAAAAAACAAAAAAAATCAACCGACTTCCAAAAAAAACACTACAAAAATAAGTTTCGATAACTTTAAGTCGGTGGCAAAAAACGAAAATTCAAAACCAAAGACACTTTTTGGTGTCGCTGTTTTTGATTATTTTTAAGTACCTACATATAGGAAGGTCACAGATAAACTGTTTTTGAGGGAGGGCTCCGACAGATTTCGGGGACTGCTATAATTTACCAAGAAAGTGAACGAAATGTTCAAGCAATCAACAAAGAACTTTCAATAGATACTAATTATTACTATCGATTATTCTTCGACGAATTTCAGGCGATCACTCATCCGCTAGATCACACTACAACAATAAACAAAACTATCATTGTAGGTAGAGTAACAATATAGTGCGACAGTAAGTGTGTAGTGTCAATAATGGTGCTGTTCCCATCGTCAGCCCGCGCTGACTGGTTCCCTGGAACAGCTAATGATCACACGTGTGGGAACACCGTCAACGCTTCCGCGTCTATCGCCAACCTCTACCACCACTCTGCCACTTGACAAAAGCCCTTATAACAATAGGGATAAAGGTTACACCAACTGCACGCTTCTGGTCGATCCTTATTTCAACGCACACGCAGATCGTGCCAGTTCACAAGAAAGGTTCAGCGAATATGTTAGAAATATTATTGACTTTCCAATTTTTTTGTTAGATAGTTAATCAACTGTATTTCTAACTTTACTGACAAGACGAGGACAGGACATGGAGGGAAATGTACGTATTCGTAAATAATGTTCAGGTTTTATGATATAAATTCTCTGTAGGAAGGAACCATGTATTCTGAATCAGGCGCGGGAAATGACGACATAGGAAAAATAAACCTATTGTGAATTTATGACGTCTTGGAATTCAAGCTATCTGACTAACTAAAGTTGAATCACTTGCGGAATTGAATAATGAAGTTAAAACTCCTGTACCCTAATTGCGTCATTCAGCACGATCAATCAGAATCTGAATCGTTTCGAAACTGATTGCTAATCCATTGCTTCATAAGTTCGAAAATAAATCTGCTCAACAACGTATATATAACGCAATGAATGTTGTTGAACTGTCAAAATGAAACAGATTAGTCGTAAGCGTTTACAAAAATATGTTACGTGACCATGACTTTTCTTATTTTGATAGCTTGACTAATTGTACCAGCAATGCAGATACAAGCCATACCTGCTCCCAAAAGACAGGTAACGCAAATTTCACCACACCTTTTGGGGACTCGTACATAAGGTGTATCTATAATATATGTATATGGATTTGTGTAATATACAATGTAGATACATGCAGGTAAAATCTCGCTATCCTCGATCTACGTGTGCCAGTCATAGGGCACTGTTTGTCGTGCATAAAGCACCGAGATAAACAGTATATTTACTGTATATGAGCCAGCAGATATGCTTAAGGCTCTTGGCTAAGGTTATCTGGCTTTCAAACCAAACCAATCGACTCAAGGTATAGAGAATTATAGAAAAGATAAAATTATAAATAGCAAAAAGCAATAGGAAAAGTACCTAACCATTCATATTTTAATATAAATAATAATAAAGTAGATAGGTAATCATCATATTCATTATTGTAGGTAATTGAGTATTCATACTATATTAATGTAGATGTACACGTTTTTACATGGGAAAATAACCATACAATTCTAAGGGCCTTTCAAGTTTAAATTTCCAATTTCACTCAATTGAGAAGCGTGATGATTATTATTACCTAGAAATTATTTTAAAAAATTATACGAAAGAACAGACTTAGAAAAAACACTACAGAGTGAAAAATAACTGTAATTTCGGAAAGTTATTTTTCACTTAGTAGTGTTTTTTTTTTGGAGCCGTTTTTATTTTTTGATTTAAGTTTTTATTGTTCAGTTTTTAATTGTTGTACCTACCCCACAAAAATTCGAAAAGCACTAACTGATAAGTAAATAACAGTGACAGGAACTTGACCTTATAGAGTAAGTGGGAAAAATACATATTATTGAAGCTAACTCAAAAACTATCCAATCAAAGTTAATAAAATTTATATGGGACTACCTCTGAATAGGGATGATGACTAAAAATTGTTTTTTTATTCGTCTTTGAGATTATAAAAAAATATTGGACACGTATTTTTTCTTTTTTTACATAATCTAAAGATTACGGCGATACATTGAGGTAAAATGCGCCATGACGTCACGAGTATGTAGATTTTATACGTACTAGTGACGTAGCGACCCCCACTCCTCAACTTAAAATGCGTTTTATCTAAGTATTTTTTTTTTATTAGTATGATAAAGCAAAAGATATGTGTCTAATATTTTTTTATTATCTGACTGACGGACTAAATAGAGTTTAATTTTTTTCACCCAGGCACCATCCCTATTACCTATGACCTACAAAAACAAAAAAGAATCATCAAAATCAATTCATAAATGGCCGAGTAACCGAGTAACACACCCACAAAAAAAAGAAGTCGGTTAAGAAGGGCAGCCTACAATACTTACCTACCATTAATTTAACTAGCCGAGCAAATAAAAGTCAAATTAGTATCAAATGGTACCCAAACATCATTAGTTTCTCCGGTAGTTCAAAAATGGAATTTAAATAAACAAGGTCGCTTCGTTGATCACATTACATACAACGTGGTGTTTTGATAATCTATGCCTATGACAAGGAAAAAAATAAAATAAAAAGAGGTCAGTCAGAGTCATCGTAAACAACATTAACATTAGATATTATTCTTACTAAGAATTTTGTATAATATTTCGCAAGGGCATCAAAATTTGGCTCACAATAAAATTCCCTTGCGCATAATTTTGACATGAATCGCTTTTCTCGGAAAATATTTATGAATCATTGGCTTATAATGTCAGCAGTTTGATGTACTTATTGTATACGAGGATCTTGTCAGTATCCTAATGAGAAATTGATTACGAAAGACTACCTAACTACTTTAAAAAAACAGGCGCAAAACAGAAATATACCGGGTTCCCAATCGATCCACCATGCACTTCTTATACATAATATGTATAAGTGCATGGTGAAAAGCGACTAAAATGCGACGCGAAAAGCGACTTTGTTTTATAATATAAATAAAACAAAGTCGCTTTTCGCGTTTGTCTGTATATCCGTGTTGTTCTTCTAAACCACGCAATAGATTTTGACGATATTTTCACCATCATTTAGAGAATTTATTCCGGAAGGTTTATGTGTATAATACGTTAGTATTAAAGTTACGTTTACCTAAGAAATCTCGATGTTTTGTCAAGTCGTAAAAACCGTGCGAAGCAGGAGCGGGTCGCTGGTTTTGTAAAAAAGTTTAAGTATAACTTTTAGAATGGTTGTGAATTCAGATTCGGAATTCGAATGGCGTCACCAGAATCAGGCCAATACGTCGGCATTAAAATAGCATAAATACTTTTTTTTTGAGTCCTCATTATTTTTATGTTTTTGGCCTTTGTAGCTCACATGGAATTGCACGGAGATTCGATTGAGGAGTTCGGGAGTATCTGACATAAAATGTTAAGGCGGGGGTTATCCGAATTTGCCTGTTTTAGAATCAATTTTAAATAGTCAAATTAGTGTATTCCGTTCGATTCTGTAAAAATATCACCGTGAAACTTAGGTGAAGTGAGCGTGAAGTGAGCTGTCAATAGTGTTAATCCCTAGCATCCTGCCGGTCGATTCTGTGGCAGTGACAGCTCACTTCACGATCACTTCACCTAAGCTTCACGTTACTATTTTTACAGAATCGACCGACTGTTCGACAAATTTTAGCCCATTCTAATTAATAAAAATCTTAAATTAAAGATTTTTTTAAATTCTGTCACTAAAGGGGTTTATTTAACCCCTTTAGTGACGGGGATGAAAGTTTATGTGGAACTTCGCAATTTTTGACTTAAATTCACTTACTTGATAAAATTCTTAAATTCACTGTCAGACAACGTACAACCTACACTGCTGGGTCTAGAAGCATGCACAAGAGTTCCTTTTATAACAAACGAACCATTGCAATTTTAAAATTTCACCTTACTACCGCAAAGCCACTGGTTGGTGGCTTGATACACTAACTGAGTCTTACAGATTATTCCCGACTACCTCGGCTATCACAAAAAAAAAACCCGTGTACACACGGCTACACATCAAGCTATACATTTCCAGTTTCGGCTGATCTTGCATTGTATAGGATTTCCGTACAATGCGAGGTCAGCTTATACTGGAAATGTGTAGCTTGATGTGTAGCCGTGTGTACAGTTTGAACACTGGATTTATCATTAACAGTCACATAACCATAGATATTTATTTTTATTAAAACCATAGATGACGAAGAGGCCTAAACTTGATGTTTTTCTTTGTACACACGGCTACACATCAAGCTATACGTTTCCAGTTTATGCTGATCTCGCATTGTATAGGATTTCCGTACAATGCGAGATTTCACTTTATATTGGAAAAAACGCAGTCAAAAACACGAATTAATCGTTGATTCATATTCCGACAGAACTTTATTACAATTTCATGTCTTTGGGTTCGTTGCTGTAGTGATGTGACCGTTTTAAGTCGTTTTTGACCGAATAAAATCGGTATACTGAAAAATCGATAGGTACTTTTACAAACAGTGTATTAAGAAAAGAGAAAAAAGTATTATTATGGTATTATTAAATGTTTAAGCTTATAAACGTATAAAAACAAAACCGATCGAAAGAAAATTATAACGGAAGACTTTAGAAGGGATTTACATTTTGACAATTGGAAAATGAATTTATTATAATGGTAACCGACGAAGACAGTTCAACTGATGATACATAATTTTTCTGGATCATCTGAAGTGACGAAATTGAATATTTTTTTTACAAAAGTGAATTTATTTATTTACACGTGTGTCGTGATCATGATGATGACGTGTAATAAAAAGATATGCCTCGAGAATCAGTTTCAAGCAATGTAGGTAAATTGTCGATTACAAACTTTAAGTATGATAAATCAACATGTCTCAAGAATCTGTTTTTACGCCACCAGTTTTTTTTTCCCCGTCACTACACAAAATATTATGATAGGTGTCAAATCGGGCTTCTTAGATTTTCGCACGTTTAGTTCACTACGCCGTAGGTCCCATAAAATGAAAACTAATCGAACCTAAGAAAAACTAGTTCAGTTGATCAACTGCAAATATTTTATGCTGACAAACCCGCAACCCCAGCAGGAAATCTATAACCCTGACACCACATGTACGTAGACAGTAGCTCGAGTCTTTAGAGGGCTTATCCTAAAAGTTGGCAACGTCGCAAATAGCAGTCAAATATTTACTTACCTCTTTTGATTATTTTTTTTGCAATAATACTGTAAGGAAATATGAATTATGGGTAACTAGTGAAATAAAATATTGATTATGAAATGCAATAATTAATATCGTAACATCGAATATTTTGTTTTAGATGTAAAAAAAACTATTTGGAATTTTTCCAAATGCCTTTTCTACACCTAAAACGGTTACAAAATCAAATTTAATGTTATAATTGCAATTCATTATTAATATTCTAGTTCGCTAGTTAGCCACATTTCATATTTCCTTACAGTAATATTGCCAAATTAATCAAAACAGCGAAATATTTTATTAATATTTGTGGCTTTGCCCACTTTCAGAATAAACGCTCCTTTTATACTAACATTTTACACCTAAAATGTTACTTGTTGTAACAACAAGTAACATTTTCCCAGTCGTAATTTCATGAATCAAGCTCGTGGGCCGACATTAAAATCATTATTCTCCCGCCAATAACCCAATTTATTTGTGCTTGGCGCAACCTGGTTGTTCTTCCATACTTCTCTATTAGTCGTCATCTCGATAGTCACTCCCTTTCTATCCATATCATCTTCCACACAGTCCATCCATCGTTTCTTTGGTCTTCCCCTGCTCGTATAGCCATCCACATTCATACTCAAAACTGTCCTGACGACATTTTCCTCATTCCTCCGCATGACATCCCAGACCGTCACCGGTGTCACTTTCAGACTTCCTCTTACAATAAAATATTCGTATTTATTTAAAACAGCTAACCAGGGATCCGATAGCGTAATATGTAGGTAACCAGTCGATTGATCCTTTTTAACGCGTGGAACGTAAGTTAAATAAAACATTTAATTTCTCTGAATTTTATATTATGATTTATTTTTCTTATAAGTATATTAATTTTGCACATTATTGATTGTACTTAAAATACATATGTGTCTGGGGTGGTCTTAAATAATATTAGATGAATCTAATGGACATCAGAACTAATCTCCGGTAGGTAGGTACGCTAATTAGTCACCATTCTGATCTGATTGCGTTTAGTATGTTTGATATATTATAGCAAGAAGATCTTAGTTCATACTTATCTAAATATTAAACAAATCGACATGACTATATTTACGACAATTTATTCATATTTATACTAAACATAAGCTTGTACGATAACGAATTAGAGACTCGTAACGCAGCATAATCCCTAAATAGCCATAACGTATGGGTCGTCGACCCGACGGCCTTGCCCTTGACAAAGTACCTACCTCCATGATCGCGTCCATCGCTGACAGATGGGAAAATGGTGGTACGGTGTGCCCAGCAAACCTTGGCAAGCGGCGAAATGCGGAACTAGATGTAATTGTACTGATTTTTCCATTGTTGTGTTTTTACCTGTACAACCAGCGCCGCTATGGGGTCTCAGAATATACTGGGCGGATTGCATTCGTTGCCCTGTGAAGCAGTTTGTAATAAGTAGACAAATAGCTATTGTGTTTCTTGTTTTTAGGGTTCCGTAGTAAACAAGGAACCCTTATAGTTTCGCCATGTCCGTCTGTCCGCGGCTTAGCTCAGAGACTCTTAGTACTAGAAAGCTGTAATTTGGCATGGGTATACATATTAATCGCGCCGACAAAGTGGTAAATTAAAATCATGAAATATTTTTTTAGCGTACTTGCTTAAACGTATAATGGGGATGTTTTTTTTCTCTCTCGTTTCCCAACCCATGGTGTGGGGTATCGTGGTGTGAAATCATTTTATGGATTCAAGGATCCGTTTGCGAAATATTAAGCTTTAAAGTGCAATTTTTTGTTACGAGTCAAGTGTCCAAGCCACCCTGCAAGCTAAATGGTTGGTTTTGGATATATGAAAAAAATCAAGGCATTAGTATGTATATGTAACCAAAATTAAAAGTAAAACTATCATAGCTACAAGTTAACCGAGTAGGTACCTAATAATCGACCAACTTACATTTGCAGTTGCAAAAATATACATTCCGTATGGGAGAACATGTTTTTCAACAAACGACAATGTTAAGTTTGATAATGGGATAAATTCATCCCAACTTCGGAACCTTTCATTGTGCGTGGTCCGCCACGCACTTGGCCGGTTTTAAAGTTTTATTAAGTATTTACTTTACATCAAGACTCCTCAAGCACCTCAGAACATGTTGCCCCCTTGTCGCTACGACACTTACGTATATATGTGCTAGCAACGCTTTTCGGGGGCCCATTATTGAGTGTGCATGTCACCCCCTGCCATTTTATCTATGTATTTTATATAAAACATTGGTCAGGCAGGAGCCATAGTCGTTCCATAGTCCTAGATAACCAGTTCACTTAAGCCACCCAAACCCATAATCCAATATCTTTGTTTCCATATCCTGCAATTGTCCTGCACCAACCGAGGGTTATCTTTGGGTGCAAATGCATAGTGCGAACAGGGATAATCGTCGGATAGTGCCTCATTTCATTAAAATGTCTAACGGGCCCCAGGGTCCCGAGAACTGTCAAGAGACGAAAAAATAATAATTATTATACCCCACATTAATTTCCATTCAAATGGTTTAATAAAAAAACAAGATATTAAAAGCACATAATTTAAATGAAACTGCCTTTGTGACCAAACTTAGAGCAACACGCGTCCACAGCGAGGCTACGTGTACATTCAGCCTTCTAAAATAGTGCTAAGTGCCAATAAACTAAAACCTTGAACCTGTAAATACTGAAAAATCAAATCAGTTTAAACATGTAAATCACGTTTTTTTTATGTGCTCATGTTTCCTCTCGCTTTTCTTAAATCTGTGGGAGTGATTTCATGAAAAGGGACGGAAGTGTGTAACACGAAGCCGGGTAAGCGCGCGCTATTTGATTTGACCAATGAGCGCGCGCGGTGCCAGAGTTGGTTGGTACTGTCAGCCAAGATGTCAAATGTTACACTTTTTTTTCTCAACGAGTATTCTCTTGGCCTGTATCTCACCTGATGGTAAGTGATGATCAGGCCGAAGGTACAAGCGAGCTTCACCAGGAATCCTCAACCACAGAGGTACTGGCTATCTTACCTATAACTGATGACGGCTGAGTTTTGGCTCAACCATCATCAACGATACCTTGTACAGTAGACCGGACGTCGGTGGTCACACTTTGACCTTGAGCTGACGTAGCGTAGTACGGAGTTTCAAACTTTCAATAGAATGCAAAGAGCTTATTCTGGTTTTGTTATCACTGACGTACGTCCTGCTTTACCCACAAAGTTACACAATTTACTCCAACATTTTCAAGCAATGAAGTTAATTGTAATCCTATGCAGCGTAGGTAGTCATCAAAGCGATGAGCAACTTCAGCAAAAGTTTTATTTTACCCGGAATAGGAATACGTTTTCGGTACCTACCTATACGTTGACTGCCATTGAAGCCTAGGCTTCAATAGAAATACAAATAATTAAGTATTGAATTCTCTTATTTCGTAGACGACGAAGGACACCGGACGATGTACCGCTGAACGGGACATAAAATAGGTGACACTGCTTGCGGTAGCGTCGGGGGTCGGGTTGCCTCCTTCCCTCAAATATAGCGAAGAAGGTAATTGCTGATCTTTGCGTTATGCTCGTGAACGGGTGGTGACTGGTCGTCTTACTGACCATGGTTTGTTATTAGTAATTAACTGTTTATTTATTTTACTTCGATGTTCCTAGTTTATCATTTGTGACTTCCAGTTACAGCTACATACAGGATGGCAGGCACATCGACGCGAAGCCTGTTACCATGGATTCAGTACATGATTATGCGTTAAATTTTCCGTAGGTTATTTAAAAAAAAACAGCTGTTACAGGCTTTTATTTAGGTACCTTTAAGTTTTGTTTACGTTTTTATTTCTGCTTGAGTATAGTTTTCGGTGTTTTTTGTTGGTACCTATATGGCATGTTCTAGCTGACCTTATGGGAATAATTTAATTTAATGTTTTGTGTTGCGTCATGTAAATTATTTTGCATACTAAATTATTGTACAGAATCAAGTTTTTTTAACAGAACAGACAGCTGTGCTGCTGGGGAGTTTGTTGCGCCACTTCTTCCCAGCTAAAACACTAGAAAGTGGTGAAGGGTGGGCGTTTTGAGGCACTGTCTTATGCAATTTTGACGTTCGAAAAGTGCTGATTCTCAGTCTAGTTTGAATAAATGACTTTTGATTTTGATTTAAGGAAAAAATGGCGTAAAAAGATATTCAGTTAATATCGAGTAAAAGAATTAAAACATATTTTTGCTGCGACGCCGACGCCGAAAGCTGTAGGACGACTTAACGAGTAGATTTATGTTATCATCGTTAAAATATACAAGAAGAAACGCCGACAATCCGACATTTCAAACAGGACCCAACTTAGAAAAAAAAAGGAATGCGGCCATTTTGTTAAATTTTTTCAAAGTGAGAATGGCGGCCGGGCCTTCCGACCTACTCCAAAATTATTTTGCTAAATTGCTGATCCCAGCTTATGAAAGGCTAATTACCTATTTAGGTGTTAGGTACCTACAATAATAATGAATAATAATATAAATTTCTTTATTCAAGTAACAAGGACTCATTGTGTTATTACTTATGAACTATGTTAGTAATTTTATTCTTTTTTTTTTTAAATGGAAGTCGTAACCTAAAGAGAACTGAAAGAACGAAAGTCTACACCATTTGGTTAATTTTAAAAGTAAGTTAACACAAAAAACTTTGAACTGAACCAAAACGGTTTCTTTCAAAACCTTATCCTCGATCTCGTCGAAAAGCAAGTCAAGCGCTTCGCTAGTAGGTATGTATAATATAATATAGTCTAATCTGATCTCATTTTCATACGGCGGCCGTTCCATGTCCTGACATGAGCTACAAGTTTCCTTCCACGAACCGCGGCCTTTGACGCCACCATATATCAACGGCTTTATGGGCTTACGTGAGAACTTGGAAATGCCCGACAAACGCAATATTATGTTTAGGTGATTTACTTAATTATGTTCGTATTATGAGTACTGTTTAACAGTTATTACACCATTTAGCTTTCAACGAGTGATCGTAAAATTGTAAGCATCTCATTGCAGGTTTTTCAACGTCTGACCGTCAGACGGGTACTTAAATCTCAATAAACTCTCTTTCTGAACTTAATAAATTATGAATCCATCTATCTATAAGAAGACGTTCTTAACGAGCTCGTTAGACGACTTTATTTCTACCTAAGGTTTTCACTTTTATGTGCGTTAGTGAACATCTAGCTAATACTTATCTAGAGAACGCTTCACAAGAATCTCCAAGCGCTAAGACACTGAGCTTTTATTTGTTATTTGCCAATTGAGATAATAATATACTACATGCACTCTTGTTTGCACCGATTTAAAGGCACAACGTCCAGCTCAGACACACTAACTATTAAAGCTCCCAGCATCCCCTCGGATAGTCACGATCGAAATGTGTATAAAACAGGCTGGCGTAAACACCAGTCGGAGCTCGCCCGACCGCTTCTTGTTACAAGATTACAGAGGCGACTAACTCCACTTAATGTTTTCTAGATATTGCATCCAATGACAGTTCGCATGCTAGAGAAATGATTGAAAATTCCCTTCCAAGAAGCGTGAAATGAGAGGAGGGTGGTGTGTCGGCGCCGGGCGGCCGCGCCGCCGCACTCGCCCGCTTGCCCGCGCGCATTCCTGCTGACCGCAGCTCTGTGTTTAGGAGTCACTGGCATCCACACCGCCTGCGCACCACGGCTTATGTTCGCACATCACCATAAACACTTATAACATATAGAATATATACGAACAATCGAAGCCATATCTTCGGAAAATCAATTAAATATTTGAAAGCCTCGTGTGAAGAGGTAATTGCAAAACTGTTCACTACATTCCTATGCTAATTAGGAAAATAATTATACATAAGGACAATCAAATATATATTTTACAATCGTGCCTAATCCGTTCTTAGTTTCGCATATAACTTCAATAAAATATTAATTGCAATACTTGCAGTTTATTACCGGGCTTTAAGTAATACAGGAGCTGACTAAATCTACTTAGATAGCTACGTAAGTTGCGAAATCCGATGACGTAAATGAGCATGTTACAAAAGTGAGCACCACGTTTCCTGGCCGTCCACTTTAGACTTTAGGACACAATTAATGTTCTAGCGCTTACATGTAAAGCAAGATAACTGTATCGCATTTTAATGCAATGGCAGGTTTCTAAACATTGCTTAACTTCGGCCTTTAAATTTTCAGTCAGTTTCATGACTTCCAGGGACAAAGGGACTCTTTACTTGAAGTTTTATTTTACCGCTATGTGACAGTAAATGAAATCATAGAAAAATATTACACAAAGAGAACACAACATATGTACAGACTACGAAGCGTTGACATCCATAACTTTGTACTAGGAATAAAATCACAGGAAACGGGCTTGTGAGTGCCTGTGAGTCGGACACGCCATTACAATTAACTGTCCAAGACACCGATCAGCATCGCCGCCATAATTACCGTCACGCAACTAGAATCATTTCATGAAGAACCTTTCTAACCGACGCTTTTGAAGATCGGGCTCCCACGAACTGAATACACTAAATATGATGAGTAATATTGTTTAGTGCTCCACAATGAGCGATAGGAGTTCACACGGTACATCACTGATGTTGATTTTAATAAATTTTTGGTATGAAATATATTTGTGAAGACGAAATTGGTGTTGCTACCGAAGCCGTGATGGCCTGGAGATGACTGGATGAGAAAGGTGAAGAACAAGGGGCAAGAAATTATGTGGCTGCAGTTATATCTGCCGTAGGTACCTATTGGTAGGTAAGTAGATCTTTCGATCTCAGATTGACCAAACTTGATTGGACAAGGTGGAGAATTGAAGAGTTTTGGGTATAGAAAGAAGTCCTGCCTACCGACCCGATATGGCAAAATCCAACATTTAGATGGTGTATAGGTAATGTTGGAACTGCTGGGACAGAGGCTACCTCTCTGTGAGAGGGGGTGGACCGTAATCCACCATGCGGGCCCAGTGCAAGTTGGTAGATGTCAAGTGTCTTTTTGGTTCTAGGACATGCCGGTTTCCTCTCAATGTTTTCCTTCACAGTTTTGAGAACAGTGGTGATGAGATTATTTACACAAAGTAAAGCGCTGCCTGGGCCCACGACTTACATACAACTTCGTAAGTCGAAACCATTACCACTGAGCCACCACTGTTCTTGCGCCAGCCTGCTGGCTGTCCTAAAATCTTGTTAATGATCGACAAACTCCATTTCAAATCAAACTTGTTCCTATATGGTCAAAGCAAACATGGTTAGCAAATGAAAACATATATAATTCAGCTTCACGCGTCTAATGCCCTGAGGACGACAGGTAGCGTCACCTGTACCGTTGGACATGAATTATCGTCGCTAGTTGTGAATACATCA
Organism: Agrochola lota; assembly: GCA_947364205.1. Classification (NCBI taxonomy): domain Eukaryota; kingdom Metazoa; phylum Arthropoda; class Insecta; order Lepidoptera; family Noctuidae; genus Agrochola; species Agrochola lota. The sequence goes on along the minus strand of OX376221.1, from coordinate 14,919,237 downwards.
ACTTTATCAACAATTGAATCGATCCTTCACTAAACTGTTAGAGTTATATAGTGAAAATGTGACGACACGATGAAGTAATCATTTCATGTTTTTTTGTTTCATTTTTCAACAACAGCTTACCGAAATATTGTTAAAATGAATAATGTGTTATTAAGACTTGTTGATTTTTTGCTTTTAATGCGTCTTTTAGTCGATTAGTCTAGCTGATATAATTAAGAATGTACCGGCTGACAGAGAATAGGTAGGCTGTAAAAGAAATTACAGATGCGTTCCTTAGTCCACGTTTTGGTTCTAAACACAATCGAATATTAAGTTTAGCATAAACAGCTGAAAATCAATCATTTTTCATAGCTATAATTCAATAGCCAACTACTTTCCTGCACTTTGCCTGAATACCTAACACACAATAGTTTCCCTGAAACAACTTTTACGACTCTCAAGAGTTTCTTGCAATAACAAACACTTGGCATATTACTTAATCATTCTACAACACTATATCTCAGGTTTAGGTATGTTTGTTTTCCTTCCATAAGGAAACAAACAAATCATACTTGCAAACAATTAAACAGTTTGTAATGGCCATCCAGCTAGTCATAAATGCATGTTTGCTGTTACTAAGCGTACATTTTCGATACTAGTCGTGCAGACCTATGTGTGATTTCTTGAACTTCACTCCCTAACAGTAAAGTGTCGGATGTAAAATAAAACTCGGCAATGCAGCTTTGTTTTTATCGACCATCATTACTATAAACGGTACATCGTAAAAGCTCTCTTACCTCCAGAGTACATAGCGTACAATCAATTTAAATAGTTTTATTCGGAATGTTCACACAGGAACTGTAGGCGCGCTTTCAATAGTACCCCATCATTAACACTAGTTTCACAAAACATGACGCAGACAGCCCGGTGGGCACCCCGCGTGACGCTGGGGCCGCTGGGAAGTCAATGAAACACCGCTTTGATAGCTAACATCGGCGACACGCATTGTGCGCAAATTGTTGCCTACCTATGGTTACGCAACGATAAAATTGTCGCTTGCATGCAACGTGGCGAATAAAATAACCACTCCAACTGCCACCGTTTCCTGGGACTTGTCTGTCGCATTGTGAAAGAATTCCGACGTTGCATTATTGTGAATGCGACAATGGCTGTTTGAAAGAGACGAAAATTATGTTAAAGAACATATTGTGAATATTAAGAACATAAATTATGTCGACTGTACTTATCTAACCGCACTTGCGATAAAGGTAAAGGGTGAAAAGGTGTTTAATCGTAAATCAAATGCATGTAACAAAGTACAATCTGACGGCTTTATAAGCAGGATAACCTGTATCTGAGCCTAACTCGGCAGAACAAGCAATGTTTGCATTACTTAAATGTATATTTTTTTGTTTTTATTTTTGCTATTTTACATTTGGTTTTTTGAAGGTTCATCGGAGGTCCTAAGTTGGCTACAAATCGTGTTGTCAAGACTCCATACTGGAGGATTTGTACCCAACTCAGGATTGAAAAATTTCTCAATCGGAATGCAGTTCTGTACCTACTACGTCACGGCTCATGCACGTCAAACGTTACCATTGCCAATCCGAATGGCTTTACAAATTGCCTGTAAATCATGCTTGTTACTGTCGTTATACATGTGTTTTTCCGCATATTTACCGACGTATTAGCTCCAGCAATGTGTTGCATAACACTGAGTGATTGTCGTAGCCAGCAGCCGTCCACGGGCCCTCCGTTCACCAATTAATCCGTCCAATTGAATATCTAGCACAATACCTATCATAGTTATAGTTCGTACATTACCTAGTCAGCTGCTTGTCGAACTGCCAATAAACGCTTGTTTGATTTACAATTATAGGTTTTGACGTTAAATCACCGTAGCGGACGATATGTACCATTGTTCTCAATGAAAATATTTTTGCACTGATGTAATTTTGTATGTAGCGAATGACAAGCTATTTTGCATTGCAAAAACTTCACGCGTGGCACCTATGCATCCAATAGATCGCCAAACTTTGATAACATTCCCATAACGAACAGTGCGGCTATGATTGCACAGGTAGTATTTCCTTTGAATTATTAATGAAATCATGGATAAAACATTCCACATAGCATTGCAGTGCTTGGTGTACAGGTGTTGTACAACACAATAACTTCAAGGTGCCAGTGAATGGTGGGTGCGTGAATGAACAAGGCACTACTGACTAGTACTGACCACGTTAGTATCGGAGCGGGCGGTCGCGATCATAAACAAACGACCAATAGAACGGACATTGTGCCCCAGTTAACGATACATTTAATTCCAACTAGTGTCCCTCTTAATCGTGGATATTGGCTCTAAGGCCGCGTAGATAATCTGACGTTCGACTAGTTAATACCTACCTACAACGACACGTAATAAAATTACTTACAGTCTTACGTTGAATTGTTTTGTGTCGACATAAATTATGGCCATCAATAAAAATCTTAGCAAGCATAAAAATAGCGAGCTCGTGCGCTCGCGGACTTTAAACTGAATGTATGAAGAGAGCATGTTAATATTCGAAATTAGTTACGACTTGCTAAAATGGCCAATTCGTATTATCCAATAAAGGCTGCGCGTACGCACCTCACGGCTCGTAAAGGTGTTCTGTTACACGATGCTACTCACGTTTTATGTCTTAGTCAATGGTACAAAGGTGTAAAATATAACCAACTCTCATTTAAAAGCAATAAGGAACATTTGTATGTTGTAGTTACACTTATTTTATCAGTTTTGTTTTTGTGTGAAAGGTGTAAAATATAACCAACTCTCATTTAAAAGCAATAAGGAACATTTGTATGTTGTAGTTTACACTTATTTTATCTTTTGGCGGCAAAATGTAGTAAATCGTGTATGGGAGCAATTTTCTCACGCAAGGTGCGTGAATGCTTCGTCACCAAAATTAAATAACAATTTTATATGCGTCCACACCGACGGCATAATATATACTTCCATGAATATTCAAATAAGGATATTTAATCTGATTATGACAGGTGTTGGTAATATCACATTACATTTCCTTTACAGGTTACATTTATTATTGTAATGAGCTTTAAGGTGAATGTAAACGCTTTAGATCCATAATGCGCGCGCGTTCGAATGGGCTGTTTAAATAAGGAGATATATTTCATTGGCCATTCCAGCTATATGTGTAGTAGTTACTGCTAAATGAAATCGTCTCGTTAACGTTAGTTTATGATTTAATGGAGCAGCATTCGATGGTGGGCAATAATTTCACAGTTATGAGCTCTTGAGAACGTTATTCAGAATAGCCACTTAGTTTTACAAGCTGGGGTAAGATACCTACTTACATATATAGCAACATGGTACTGTTGGAAGACTGACTACGATTTCATCTGTTTACATACAGAATTGGCTCATTAGGGCCGAGTCACACCGGCAGCGGCTGCCAGCGACTACCAGCGGCCGCCGGCGGCTACAATCGTCCGCCAGCGGCCCCGGCGGCCTCGCGCCTAGTCTCCTCTTGACTAGTTTAGTTTCTACAATACATACGCGCGGCCGCCCGCGGTGCCGCGAGCGGACTCGCGTCGCTGCTGGCAGCCGCAGGCAGAACCACCGACAAGATGCGCATGGCGCGCGGCCGCTCGCGTCATCACGGGCGGCCTCGAGACCTTTCAAGCTTTTCAAGCGATACTGTTCTTTTAAGTATGTAGATAAAGTTTAAAATTATTTCACACTGAAAGTGCTCGCCGCGTCGCTGCCGGCCGCTGCCATTCCGGTGTGACCCGACGCTTAAGGTTCGACTTTTCCTAGTCTTTCTCGTTCCCGCGCTTGTCCCATGTTATTTGGGATCTTCGCAAAACTTTTTACCTGTCATTCTCCCCTGTCAACCGTCACGTTATCATTCATAAAATTCCCCACACAATCCACCCTTCTTTTCTTCAGTCTTCCTGTCCCGCTCCATCCATCAACATTTCTGCTACTTATTGCAAATTCGCTGATTGATAAGCCATTTTGGATTTTAGGGGCTGCCTCATTCGTTTACTGGTGGGGTTGCCTGCACTATACCCATTTCAAGCACTTTTTTCAAGGGTTTCTTGATTGTGTAAGCAAGCACTTTAATATTTATCGAATTATTTAAAACGGTGGGCTTCCTCGTCCTCTACACATTTTGATGAGACAGATTGCAGGCTGCCAGCTCAAAATTTTGGGGGGGTAAAAATAGTAAATCAAACAAGTTTACTTATGGTATTCCACTTTTATTAACAAAATAATTGTTACAGTTACATATTACAATAGATACAGATTGTCTTTTAATTGCTTACAGCTAATACACCACACTACAGTTATGATAATTTTACCAGTAACAGACAAAAGTATAATTCAATTATAAACACGATTTAAGAAAAAGGTTACTTTAGGTTTCTTTGTAGTCTCAGAGTGTGTTTAACGAATTCATTTACAGACCTGAACAAACCTCACCATGGAACGATTCTGTATTGTATGCAACGTTACTGCAATCGAAGACCTCTGATTAACTGCCACAGGAAAAACCAAATTAAATTATGCAACAGAGTACTATGAACTTTTTGCCAAACTCGATTATAATGCACCGAGACTTTGATTATTGCAAAAAAAGTGAGAAAACAAGGCGTGCCTGTTGTAACCGGCGAATTGAACATAAAAGTGCAATAATGATTGTGGTGTCACAAGCTGACAGCAATCGTGACCGCGGCGGCGAGGCGGGCGCATCGCGGGCTGCGCTGGCGCACCGAGCTGACACCGCAATCGGCGCGCGCAGCCGAGCGCCCGCGTAATGACAGCTCCGCCGCCATTAGCTCTCATTACCCCACAGTCACGTACCGCAGGCAGAAATGGATTTGTCTTTGCAAAAATAATGATTGTAGATTGCAGACCGCCTTCAAAGAAAATTGGATTCGAATGCGCGTAAACAGGATCCAGGGTTGGGCGGTTCACATCGCTGCCCTTGAGCAGCCGTGGACGTTGCACTCGCTCTGCCCGCCCGATGCCGGGAGCTTACTGTGCTCTACATTATCCTCCGAGGACTTCATCTACGTAATCGCTTGCAGTAATTGCATCATTCTATTTTACATTTGTAAGTTCCACAAACAACTATTACAAGGAATTCTTATACAAAATAATTATTTCTCATAGCTAGTTATAAAGTACCTAAGCAGTTGAATATGTAGAAATGAAACAGCTACGTTTGGCTTATTGCATTTAATCACAAACCAATGACAAATCGATGCTGAGTTGTCAGTAACACGATACGAAACCCAATTTTATATTATGTTTTGATACTTGATACTGACTTAGCTAATTTAAAACAAGATGGGAAACTAGCTCCACGTAGTACCATTCAAACGAAATGTCGTAACTTAACGACTGTATGATTCATGCTTCGGTTGCGTAAAATATAGCCGAGGTACAATAAGTGTACCTAATTATAGTGCCAACTACAAATACGATGAGAAGTTACATTAGAATACAAATTCTTGGACCTGAATGAGTAGCAAAGATAGAATATCACCTTACAAGACGCTCCTGAACAACAACGTTCTCAATAAATAGCAATCAGAGTTGATTATTGAATCAATAACGTTATGCATCGTCGGTCGCGGAGTCTATAAAATGGTGTCCAACACTTCATAAACCAGATGAGCGAGAGCGACCGCTGCGGCGCGTTGAAACAAAATCCAGTAGCCAGTAGAGGCATCGACCTCGAACATTTCACACATAAATCTTGTTCACAGTCCCCGTGAGCCGTGTTCGGTGTTCGCTAACAAATTACAGCGCGTTATCCGAGCGCGGCCAGCCGAGGGCCGTTATTACAACTAATTGGCGACAATCAAGCCGGCTACTGCTTTTGTGCCGCAGAATTTTCTCGTCACATCACTTCGTTTTTCAGACAATTCAAATTTTAACTTAATTTATCTGTTGTTTTGTTCGCCTCGTCTATTATTCAGCGAGGTTCCACAAATGGTATTGCTTTATTCATACATCCTGAGAATATTGAGTGTTTTCAAGTTAAGCTTGTATTGTATTGTATTGACAAAATGGGGTTCATCAATATCTCTATCCGCGTAGTCCGCTGTATAGACATGCGTCATATCGGGTTGGGGAATCTTCGTAAACAATCAAAAGCTCATTTAAATTCCTGTTATTATGTCGCCCTCGTTACTGTTATTGAATACCTATGCTACGAGGTACTTGAATACGTTAACATCCATGGGAACTGGGGAGGGTGCATTTTCCCCCTCACCGTCTATTTCGAGCAGTGTGCAATGTGTGCATACATAACTAAACTCCAATTAGCATGTGTAATTCTTTTATTTTTAGTTTAATGTCATGAAGCTTGACTCATCGACTGTCATTTCAGAGACACAGGAAAAATCTCCATTTGATAGCTAAGTAGTGTAGCGTCTGCGACGACGCCATGGTGCAGCACTCGCGTGGCAGTAACTGTGCGAACATTACACTAATGCGTTAAAGTGTTAAACAAAGGCGACTTACGTTAGGTCGGGCGGTTCCCTCGACCCTCGCGGTTCGCACGGCCCAGCTAACGCGGAAGCGCAATGTTTACACGACAAAAAAATTGCGTTCGTCGTGAGCACGCGCATACAATACACATAACATCGACTTCATGGGAATAACGCAACGGCCTACACTCTTGTTTATCGACGCTTATATTTTAGAATCTTTATGCGCTCCTGCCTGCGCTGGTTAGTTCCAGTTTTGAGTTATAACCGAATGAAATAAATGATTTATTCAAGTTGTCGTCTCCGGCTGAATAGTTATTCTTCGTATTCCGTTTCCTATAACATGTTCTGGAATAAACTCAAGTTGTAATATTTGCGCTAGATACATATCGCTTGGGTATTCATGAAGATTGTACGATGTACGTGTAGCGGGTAGGCAATAAATCTACATAGCATTTTGAGGATAATCTCAATATTGAAAGTCTAAATCAAAGGTCAACTGTATCCCAGACATGTTTACATTAGATATGATGTCACGAGTTCTAAAATGTTGGGAAATGAGGTGAGTCTCCTGAAATTGTATCTATCCGATTGCTCAGCTATAAACGATTATCGATGACACGATCTACACAAGCTACACAAGACTCGCTCACGAAGCACGCGGTCAAAAAAAACATAAGTAGTTACATACTTCATTTCAAAACATTGTTAATCTTGAAATTAAACGCCATCTAATTAATTTGGAAGATAATAAAACACGTTCGTAGAAAAACCGAGTAGCGGAAAAATTACAAGTAATAAACTTAATGCGATAATTTGTTATGAAAAATGTTGAAGCGTCGAGAGGCGAGCGTTCTACTACGATCCGAATGTACCGTACTTACGTCTATTTCTCACTTTTAACAAAACGTTTACAAGCGGAGCCATACATAATTATTTTTTGTCGGGCCCGCGCTTTTATTCCTTCTACCTGGGGCTTGGTACCTGCCCCACTAAACCCACTACCCAGAACACTATTAAGTAACTCTACGAGGCATAAAAACATGTAGAAATAACAGAGAGCCGACACTCTTGATGGACACAGTATAATTTAGTCTGAAAAGAATTTGTGAAATTGCTTTGTTAGACGCGCTTGGGTTTTTGAGAAGGCGAGCGTTTCCTGAGAAAGCCGAACAATTTGTTCATTAGGGGGTAATAGAGGTCGTTTTCAAATGGTTTCTAGAACTGGCGGAAAAATTATTGTTATTACCACGACATGGGTATTATTATTTAGATATGTAAAAAATAGGGGTGTTATCTTTAAGGATTTCACAATGTGTCTTGTGGTATTTGGGACTGCAAACAGGCTTTTTCAACTGGTTTTTCAGGTATTGAGCCAAAAATTGTATTTTTTTCTAATTCAGCAGTAAATGATCTTTTGGGACTGGCAGGGACCAGATAAAGGTCTTGAAAACAGTATGGTAATGAAATATTTGGGACATGGTCTTAAGATATTGGCAACTATTAAAACGGTTTGGGCAGATTCCCGCCATTCAATGCAGAAGGCAAATATTGGTCCTTCTAAAGCAACTTTTGGAGGAGGATTTGGATAATCAGATATAAGCAATTAAGATCTTTACTGCAGTGTATGCAAACGGAAGTAAATGGGAAAAACCAGCACGCTGATATCTTATACATAATATTAGCTTTTAGGTAAATATTCATTCATTGGCAGTCCCGAAAGCGGTTGAAGCCGTCTCACAGGATACGAAATGTAAATAAAAAGATAACGAACCAACAAAAACAATTTTACATAACAAATAACATGGAAACTAATCTCTTTGAGAATCATTTGCGAACGCTGTCGGATGTACCTCAATGTTGTGTAGGTACAGCGTCAGCTTGCGGGGCGCGGGGGGAAGGTTGTCGGCCCCGGCCCGTGACGTCACCGCACTGACCACTCTGGGACCGCCACAATGGCCTTTCTCAGAAGGAGCAGATGCGCCTGCGCCGCTATCTGCCGCCCCACTCCCCGCACCCCTACACGCTCACCCCGGCCGCACGTGAGGTTTTCGAATGGACGCTGATAACCTTACAGGTCCAATCTAACAAAATGTACCTCGCATTCTTCAACCGACGCTCAAGAACATACCGTGACTTAACCGCCAAAAAAACTTATTCTTTACCTTTGAAATGGATGAAAAACAACTACAAAAACTTACATTGAACAACCAATAGCTAACCGGCGCGGAGTGTATCTAAATGACATTATTTGGGCGGTCGCGCGCAGGTAGAGGCGCGGAGGTAACCTCGGCGTTAGAGCGTACCTCCGCTCAACGTATCATTACGCGCCGGTAATCATACCCGCGGTAATCACCGGTCTGACGCTCTGAGCTGGCCGCCGACGCCGCCTACACCGCTGCCTCCCGTAGAACCTCGCAACTTCCATGGATGAGTGTGGATCTAGTCATGGTGTACATAAACATGCACTAAACCTCCACTCATCGAAAGAAATTGACCTTTCCGCCGCCGCTGATTCGTGGAACCGTCGAGCACGACGCACTGCACGCACTGATCGTTAGCGATGTCACGTTGTAGCACCGAACCGTTCACGAGCACGTTGCTGTGTTTTTTTTTAAACAGTCATGATTGTATGCGGCGCGCGCTCCTGCGACGGAGGTGGCCCGCGCGCTCTGCCCGCTCACTATGAAATAAACGGTCGAGATTTGAAATCTGGAAAGCTAGACGCTGCGCGTGCGGCGGAGGGGGGAGGCGGGAGTCGCGCGACCAATCGCGGCGCAGCGCGCGCGCGCACTGGCGTGGAGGGGCGCTCCACCGCGCCGCCCGATATTATCTTTCTGTAAGAACGTTATTTTCTTCTTTCCTACTCGCTAGTCCGTTCAACCGACAGCGGAAGTGAAATGAACGCGCGCGTAAACTGCACACTCGGTGGTAGTGCTCGCAGGCGCGCTACTATCCACCTGACAACAGATTTTAAACGGCCGACGTTATGAATGAAAGTAAAACATCTTTATGGACGTAGCAGTCAATCATGCCGTCGTTTTGTACATTAAAAGTCAGTTATACAACAAGCTGATTTATTTGCTCGGTATCGCTTCACAATTCAATCTAAATGCCATTGAGATAACAAAATGCATTAGTAGCATGTTTGTGGCTGCAGCGGTAATTGTAAAGCACTATGACGGTCACAAACCGTGCAATTCCGCGTTGACAATAATCATATGGTTAAAATGCGCACATTATAATCAATGAACTATTTCTTGAATATCTCATGCATAAAACACAAAGGTATCATTTACAAACTGAGTGGAATTGAATTCAAAATGTATTATTAAGTTTTCATTGAAACCGTAAATATTACAACGCATACAATTACAGATTTAACAATCAGAAATTTTGATATAACATAAATTATGGCCACATTATGCCGCCCTAAACTTTAGAATTTAGTGCGATCACGGAGACCGTAATACTATTTGGCTTCAATTTATATTCAGCATCTGCACTTCAGCATTTAGTTAGATAGACTATCTTTACATTTTATCAGACAGGTTTTATTCTTGTAATCTAGGTTTTTGGGATCCGAAATTTGATTACAAAATACACTTCAGTTCAGAGCTCATGGTACAGTAACTATTTTCGAAATAATAGTATAGGTTTTCGCTCAGCACGTGTAGCATGACTACAATAGAAACGGGTTTTGTCGACGGAAGAATAGACAAAATGACAGATAAACCATCACAATCTGTCATTTTGTCTATTCTTCCGTCGATAAAACCCGTTTTATGGTTGTCAAACTACGCGTGAAGTCCCATCTTAAAAATTAACCCTGCATACAATTATCAGAATAAGAAACATTCAATACGTACTTTAGTACGTATTGAATGTTGTAATGAAACAGCTCTAACACAAGAGATGCAAATGATTATCGAACAAAGTTCAAGGAGGTCGCTGCACACGATATTAACGAAGCTAAGAAGACAGGATGAGGGGATTTGCAACGACCAATACGACGGAATGATATTTTGCGAAGATAATTTTATACATATGCACAATTTGTCCTTTGGAATAGTGTGTGTATAACGTTTACATGCCAAATATATTGTCTATGACATTTTGGGTCAAATGTCCGAATAAAAAATTGTCCAAGGGCGTGTCTGACCACGCACAGTGAGAGGTTCCACAATTGGGATGAATATTTATGCATGCACGGTATTGATGTTTTCGAATGCAAAAATAAGTTTGTATTTTATAGCATTTCTCAAAACAACGATGAAGAGCAAAGTTATTTCGTTGTAACAAAATCATATAATTATTAACATTATTAAGAAACATCATATTCTTTTTAAGTATGGGATTAAAAAAATAATACAACTGTTGAATTTTTTGCTGTCGGTTACATTTAATGGAAGTTGGGGAGTGCCACCCTTAATAATTTTTCTTCTTAATTACACCACACCATTGTTTAGCGGTGCACAGAAAACTCCGAAAGACAGACGGATATGACGAAATTTAAAGGGTTCCGTTTTTGCGACTTGGCTACGGAACCCTAAAAATGCATGCACAAAAGCCTCATAGTGAGATTCGATAGACTTTTGAGTGTTACAAGACGGGTCCAAAGATGAGGTTTTAGCGGCGTTGTATAAACTAACTCAAACAAAGGTCAGTTTAAAAAAAAAAACACTACAGTTCAGTGCTATTAAATTACTTGTTCTGTGTGCTCACAACACTTCACATTACCAATTTACCACCCTTACGAGATAGGTACCATCGAAGAAGTTCATATCTGACCACCGTAAGGACTATTCTCGCTTGCAGCGGTCGGCGGATATAGAACCAGGCCAGTAACAGATGTGGTCTTCGTGTTCACGGGATTTTGTTTTGAAACTGGTTAGCTACGAACTTCTTTGATGGTACATCTAAATTATTACATTTTTATTCCTATCTTTCACCCCACATATGCCCATTGTCCCGTCTGTACTAAATCTGTATTTTAGAGCAATGAAAGCCTATTGAATGGTAGAGGTTTTAATCGAGACGAAATTGGTTTACGTTGGTCGAAAGCAATTATTGAAAAGTATAAGGGCGCAATCGATATGTAGGACCCCTATTAGGAGCCAGTTTGTGTACCAAAACGAGCAAAATACTTCCATTTAATTGAGTTTCTAACGCGTTTTACAAAGGCTCGTTACTAAAAAAAGAATTTCACATCATTTCTGCCTTCAAAAACAAACAAGCTCCTGTAACATTAGTCACTCACAAATGCAATAAACGCAATACACAGAAACAAATAAAATAAAAAATCCATAACATTATTTTACCATATAAATGATGCAGCATTTCCAATCACATATTTTACTCAACTTTAACTTTAACATCACGCAGCATTGGTAATGATTTTTGTGGATTTGAGATAAATTATCGCAGGTCGCATGTAGACGTATCTTGTTATGCACGAATGGCCATGCGTCATTATTTTTATATTTCAATCGCATCTATCTGTATTTTGATCTAGTTATAGTTACATCCCAGGAGATGGCGACACATAGGCCAGCAGTAACATCCTATCATAGACAAATAAATAATACTTCTTAGAAGCGAAACCGAAGCTAGAAGAAGTCATAGACTAGCGCGATTTTGAACACGTTCGTAACGACGAGGTATTCGTTGATTTTCTGTCTCTCCAACCACAATAATAATAAAAACGGCCTAATATAGGCTAACAGCGCAATTTTGACGCGTTTTTAGCAAGAGTTTCGCTTCTACCTCAAGTTCTATTTCATTTTCTATGGACACTACCAACAACGCCACAATACTTATAATATTTAACAGACTTGGTACACTCCCTATGGGTTGTTATTCGCCATGATGATAGTACATCCAAGATCTGTAAGCTGCATGAGTTCAGCACCGCCGTCGAGTAGTCGGTGAGAACACACAGCCACCTTCTCGCTGATGTCACACTTCTGTTTGTTGGTGAGGTGGCCCGCCGTCACGACTGTTGCCGAAAGCTGCTCCAGCAGTTGGGACGCAGAGTACGCGTCCATCAGGAAGCTGGTGGATAGTGATTTTCTTATGATAGGAATCTTCTTTTGTATCATTAACTATTTTATGAATAGGTTGTCCCACGGCCAATTTTTTTTGCAAGTTAGCAAAGAGCTGATTGTCCAAGGCGCCCTGGGCATATACAGGGTGTAAAAAGAACGACTTTTATTTTCGGTGTGAAAAATCGTTATTTACGACAGCGCGCAATGTAACACACAAAACATTGTGTTTTTTGGTGTATGCAACGGTAGAGGAGTTGTGGGGGTTTTTAAAGATCATTTAAAATTTGTTTTCGTGAAAAAAAAAATATTGACCTTCAATATCTCCGCAACAGAAGATTTCGAGGTATGGTCCAGTACAAAAAAAAACAATGACGTATAAGTGACTCGGCTTATTATGCGTCTTTTTTTACCCGGTGTTTTGTTTTCGGCACTTGTGGAGGCTATGTACCCTCTAATAGTGTTTTGTCGCTAACCAGAAGAATAATACAGAACAAGCAGATGGCGCAGACGGATTTAAGGCAAAGAAGACGGAGCATGCGGAAAATGTTTACCATAGAATGTCTTTTTCTTTTTACGTACTTTGCATACCGAAAGATAAAATATGGTGATACTTTAGACTGATATATAATTATTACATGAATGCAAAACATCTACACACTGTTTACCCATATTTGCAAAGAAATGATTTTGAATTTTAATTTTGAGAATTGTCTGTAAATGCGACCAAATATTAAAAAGCCATACAGGACTTTGCGCGAACCTGGTTAAAATACATATAACCCGGGCCCAGAGCACTTGGATACAATTTCCTGAAAGGGCAAATAAGATTTTCTATTCAAAAACTTTTACCCGTTTGGAGTTAGATAAAATAGCAATAGCCTAGGGACAATAGTTGTTGTTAGTGTAAATGTTAAGACATTAAATGGCGATCAAGAGTCGTGAGATCAAAACATACCTGATTGGACCATTATGGCTTTACCCTATTTATACTTAATAAACTAACCTTTCCACAAACTTCTCCAATTCACTGTAGTTCTTGACGCTCAGGTATTCGTTGACCAGCTTCTCAGGAACAAGGCCAGTTACCTGTGCAAAAGTTATAGCTATAAGAACATATTATTTTATTTTATTCTTTTTTATGATACATTCTTGGTGGAGCAAAAAGACACTGATAACTCTTTCGTATCGCGATAGTTTTGCACATTCCCACAAATACATTGATTCATCTAAACAGTCATCATCAAGAGAAGTTCACTGCCTGTCATTACCTTTTCCAGTTTCTGACTGCACGCCATTATACTCGATCCACGGCTACTCTCTTCTAGTAACCTAGCAAAGATTGTTGCTCCATTTAGCCTAAAGGTTCATGCACACACGTCAGTCGCCGATCAGTCATCAATTTCCGGAACGAACGAACAGACAGCCAGCCATAGCAACGCTTGTTTCGTTCGTACCAATACAAGTTTTGATTTGCTGGTGACGCAACGTCGACTGAGACGCGCCGGGAGTGACGTGACTGATGTGTGTAGTCAACATCCTACAAGTTCTACGTAACTATATTTTTTGTCGTGACTGATCGGCGACTTGTCGTTGACTTCCGTCGATTCGCGGTCTCTACGCAAGAACACGTCTACTGCAGTTGTCATGCCACTGCTGCAACGCTCACTCATCTTCACTTATCTCCTCTGTCATCATACGTAGTAGATGTCGACTAATAGAGGAGTATGGAAGAAAAAGACATGTTGCCCCAACCCCTGATAAATTAAAGTAAGGGCAAGAGAATGACATTCCGATGTAATACCTCCACTAGTCCTTCAGCAGTGATCTTGCCCAGCAGTCGCTGGCAGCACTGCATAGCAGTGAGCGCGCGGCGCAGGTCTCCTTCGCACGTGTCAACTGCTTGGTGCAAGACCTCGCCCTCACCGACGTCCACGCCTTCCGCTTCACAAATCTCGCGCAGTCTGCATTGACAATGTTAGTTCGTAATTTGAAATCTTTTTAACTATTTCTTGTTTGCTTTTTAACCGAATTCTAAAAGGAGGAGGTTATCAATTCGATTGTTTTTTTTTTTTTTTTTTATGTATGTTTGGGTATAACTTAGGCCTTTTTAGACGGATTTGCAAAATTCTTTTTTTGTTTGAAAGGGTATACTTCCGAGAGAATTGTTACTAGGTCAGGATCTGATGATGAGATCCTGGAGAAATCGACGGAACTCTTCAAATATTATAGACACAACCATAGTGATTTGGGTATTTTTTATAATAACACGTACAGTTGCTCTCGGAAAGTACCATTTGGAGAAGTGGAACTGATGATGATGGCCACCGGAACTACTCAATAATAAGTATTTCACGAGTTGCGATTTGATTACATTATTATGAATACCAAGCAATTTATGCTCTTCACAATGTATATGGACAAGTGGAGCTGATGGTGAAGTACCAGGAGAACTCCTCAACGATTAACGTCCCTGCTTCGGGAAAAGAAATATTTTGTAAAAGGTGATGAGTAGTCGACATTAGACTATTGTAACTTAGATAAATTACAAACTGTCCCACTAAAAAGCGGTCAATAATAACTTAAAAAAAAGAAGTTTTTATAACTTCGAGATACGAAATTGAGGCTAGGTTAAACACTGCAATACTTTAAATCCCAAAAGTGCTATGAGAGGTAACAGTGAATAGATTATTTTCATTTCGAGGGGGTCTAAAACCTATAAATTCGTTGATTATAAATAATAGACAACATCAAGGAGCCAGTGGGATCCCTTTCAGAACCAGGATTAGTAACAAGTATGCCTGAGTTTGATATCACTAATGTTTTAGTCAATTTTATTAGTTGTGGCCACATTCCCGTGTCTTAACAGCAGTATAATGGGTGAGTGTTTAGATAAAATATTGCTAACCACATGACTAACCTCTTGATAACATTCTCTCTAGCTAAAGGCTTGAATCGAAACTTGGAGCATCTGCTAGTGATGGGAGGTATAATCCTTGACACATAGTTGCAGATGAGACAGAACCGTGTGGTCCTTGTCTCCCTCTCCATGGTTCTCCTCAATGCTGCTTGAGCTGCATTTGTCATGGAGTCAGCTTCGTCCAGGATCACCAGCTTGTATGGGGGACATGGTCGACCACTGAAATATATACAAGCATAAAGACAATGAGGTTATCAATACTGGAATGTACATAAATAAATTAGAATCATGCTGTCTTTTATTTAGCCCAGATATATTTTTTTATGCGTAATGTGGGTGTACCTTCTACAGGTACACCTCTGCCCTAACCCTTCGGGGAAACAAGGCGTGATGTTATGTTATAATGAAAGTCTGTGACATGATCAAGAAAAGTCTGTTATTTGCCATCATCATCTGCAATGATTTTTCTCAACTGTGTTGGGGACTGCTTCCAGTTTACCAGATGCAGCTAAATACCATCAATTGAAGAAAGTCTGTAACTATGTTTCTCAAATAACAACTTGTATATTTGCAATTTTTGATTTCAATAAACACTTACATAAAAGTAAATCAACATTTACTTGCTAGTGCATGTTGTGCTTTTCTACAAGTAATGAGGGGCTTAGAAAGTTTGCAATGTACAAATTGTAAAGTAACAGTGTACTCATAGTTGAAGAGCCTCATAATAAATAAATAGATAATACATACTCAGGTCTTGTACTGCTGACAGTGAGTTGAGCAAAAGACTTCACTTTATCTCTGACAACTTGAATGCCGCGCTCATCCGAAGCATTTAGCTCCAAAACACGATCCCGGGTTATATCGCCAAACAGCTGCCGAGCCGCGGCAAGGATAGCACTCGTCTTGCCGGTACCGGGCGGGCCGTAAAACAACAAATGCGGTAAATCACCACCAGACAAGCACTCCCGCAACACTTGCACCACTTCCCCCTGATCTACAATATCGTCTATAGTCTTCGGCCGGCTGGAAATTACATATAATTATTTTTATTACGAATGATTAAAGATTACAAATACAAATGGGGATGTTTCATGTTAGCAGCACTTACTATTTCTCAACCCATGGTGCTGGAGGCTTTTTCTTGCCAGAAGATTTTACACCTGAAGACGAGGGTTTGTCCGATGCGGATAATTTGCCACTTTTAAGAAAAGCTTGCATCTTTACTGTTAGTTAAAATTTTGAGTACCAACTTTCTGCACAATTGCAAAAGCGCGGTTTATCTTTCAAATGTCAATGTCAAACAGCACGAAAACTCAGATGTCAAAAATTCAAAGTTCCATGCCAATTCCTGTCAAGTACTTAGCATGATTAGAAAAAAAAAATGTTGCGCCGACTCCAAATAAATTGGCTACGGACAGGGGAAAGATGATGAAAAGAAGCAAAAACAAACACAATTTCCAGAAAGAGAAAATAGCTGCGCCCCACGGCTTCACCAGCATAAGTCATGATCCCGTGGGAATATTGGGATAAAAGGTATCCTATTTCCTTCTCCAGGTCATGGTCTATCCATGTGCCAAATTTCATCCAAATCCGTTCAACCGTTTTAGCGTGAAAGCGAAACAAACAAACAAACCCACTTTCGCATTTGTAATACTAGTTTGGATAGTTAGGATGGAACGCTGTAAGGTATGCTGTTATTGTTATTGTTTATTGCATGCCTAATTTTCTATCTGAGTTGGAACGCAATCCATAATGTTGTATCAAAACGTCACAATTACGGTTTTTTTTTTGTCGATTATGTATACTATACATCTATCCTTCTGCTTACACCCATGGGAAAAAAGGCGTAAGTTGTATGTATGTTTATTACTTCTTTGCTGTTTTTAGGGTTCCGTACCTCAAAAGGAAAAAAAACGTAACCCATATAGGATCACTCGTGTGTCTGTCTGTCTGTCCGTCTGTCACAGCCAATTGCTCCGAATCGAATGGACCGATTTAGTTGAAACTTGCTACACATATGTATTTATGTGACTCAAACACGGACATGTAACGTAAATAAATGAATTTTTAATCTTGGGGGACAAAGAAGAAAATAAAAATAAAAAGTTTTGCAAACTGAACCGTGTGACATATCAGATGAAAGGACTTGTTGCGAGGATCTGAAATTTCTTTTTTATAATTTTAAACTAAATACTTTTAAAGATATTTAAGAAAATTGATGAAAATTGACCATTATCTCCGAGACTATTGAGCCAAAAAAATTGAAAAAAATGTAGAGAATGGTTCTTTACTCATAGATTACACCTATAAGAAGTCTATGGTCTTATAATAACATAGTAAATCTCTCAATATTGTTGTTTTAATGTTTGTTCTTGGAATTAATTCATCTCAACTACGGAACCCTTCATTGTGCGTGGTCCGACACGCACTGGGCCAGTTTTTTTTTATAATTTGGTTTCGTAAATGATAGGTACTTCTAAGTACTCGCCCAATCTAATCTAAAAGCCCGATTTGACGTCCCTCATTATACATGCCGCGATAACTTTGTATGAACGTCTACGTAAGAAATCGAAAAATCTAATTCATATTTCTAATTAATTACTATGTTATCCATACACGATAAAATTGGTGCCGATTCTCTTGTCACAAATGCCTCTAAATTAGACTAATAAAAATCACTAAAAATTTTGTTTATTCCTGTCAAACGCTGATTTCCCATTTTGAAATAGACTAAAGTGACACAACTTAACTATATTTTAGTTTGACAACACTAAGATAGTACTGAATTTTTAGTTTAGTGAAAATGGCAATTTAAAAAAAATACCAAACCAGACTAAAACCTGACAATTTTTAATCGCGATTAAAAAGGTGTGGGATAAAATAAGTTGTCATGAACTAAAATTCACACCAACATCTCGATTTTACATGCAAAAACAGTACTGTATTTATTTTTTTATTTTGCTTATATCTCGAAAATGGTGCGTCCTATCGCAAAAATAATGAAAATTTTGACCCCCTTTATAAAATCTTTAAACCCCTAAACCTGAACATGTAGGCAATATTTTTTCCATACAAAAAGTGAAAAATTCCATACAAAACACGTCGAGGCGGCAGCGGCACCCCCTGCGCGACTCCGGCTCTAAAAAAAATCACGGGCACCACGTGGATTCGCGATTGTCAAATTCTATTTTAGTTGTGTCAAAATTATTTTTTAGTTTAGGGAATTTTATTTGCAGAATAGAATCTAAAGATTCTCATAGCCAAAAGTAAGGAATTTTAGTGATAGTTTAGTTAGTTTAGTTCGGTGTACAAGAGAATCGGCACCATTGTCATGTCTTTGGGATCGTTGCCGTACCTACTGTTGGTCTGAAAAGTCGATACTTTTATACACATTACTTTTACAAAAGAGAGAAACGTATTACTGTATTATTAAATGTTTAAACATTTATAAACAAAATCTATCGAAAGAAAATTACACCGGAAGAATATACAGACGTACAATAGAAATGATAGAGTAACATTCAAACTCAAACCAGTTGTCAACTGTCAACATGACATGACATTGATGAAGTTGTTGATGTGATTGTGTCATGTGTGTTGTGCTTTGTGAATTTGTGAATAGCGCGAAAATATTACAAAACGTTATTTCATTAATTAGATTCAAATAAACAACTTTATTTATATCACAAATCAAAATGACAAGATCCAAGACAAAATCAAACACAGTTGTTGCTTGTGTGCCTCCGCCAAAACGTGTTGAAAAGTCATGGCTATTACTTGTAAAAGGTTTCTTTTTTCTAAACTTTCAGAAAGATTCCTTCTTTTTATTGCATTACGTATCTAGTTTCCACAAATGACGTGACTTATACTTGAATTAAATTACAGATTCTTTACTGGACAACAGCAACTTCACCATCATTACGTTACGACACCCGGCACATGGAGAGCCCTCAAAATATTGCTTAGATGACAAAAACAACAAAATCTATGAAATCCGAACATTTGACGAACCATGCCGTTCGTGGTTTGTTGGAGAAACTGTTAAATCCGATGGAAGTATACAAATGTTTACTCAAGTTAACCCCATATTTCTAGGTAACGGATTTTTTTTTCATGACTTCAGTTAAATCTTTATTTCGAAATTATTTTTCTGGGTCGTTTGGTTATCAATGCTGTTTTTAAATATCAAATCTATAGCTTTATCACATATCTTATCAATAAACTAGCTTACTAGCCTGAAGCATGGTGTGCAATTTTATTGAAACTCTTAACTTTTTTCAGTATTACCAAAGTTAAAGGACCTGTGCAATGATAGAGCAATACCTTTAGAAGACTTGCTCTCTGAGAAAGGATATGATAAGATTCTCGACTTTGTGCCTAGTTTGGACAATATTGCTGATTTAAAGGTACATTAAGTACACAGTGCTGATTTACCTCCCATCTATCTCCAAATCTATTCAATAAAAATAAAAAATAAATTTTAGATGAATAAAAATTTAAACTCTGGCTCCTGTGCTAATTAAAACCGCAGGAACCCTCCCGTTAAAAAATGACACAATCTTGTGGTTTTATGACGACAAAAAAAAAAAAAACAATAAAAACTTTTTATTTAACAACTGAATGAAAGTTAGGAAACTAAGCATTGCCCTTTTACTTTCTAGGGTCCAGCTGATATGAAAGCATATAAATACAATGAAGAAAAGACTATGACCTGGCTGGAGGCGCGAGTCCGCAGACTTGCTAAGGTGTTGAAAGAGAAAAACATTCATGTTACTTCAGGAGCAGTTTCTGCTACGTTTGTGTCAAGTTCATTGAAAGATATGCATGAAGGTTGGCATACATTATTTTATTATTCCAAGAATACTTTTAACTGTGGTAGATATTTTCTTTTTGCGAGCAGAGACTTTCCCTGACTATAGGATTATAATTAAGGGTAGGCTACACTATGTCTTACCTAACAAATGCTACTTTAATGAACACCCGCATAGTACAACTACCAGCAGCATATTTATTTATTAATAGGCTCTTCAACAATGACAATTTGTACAATGCAAACTTAAGTCTAAGCGCCTCATAATAGCTCCTACACACTATGCCCCACTACCCTGTCGCCGAGCAAGCCGCGGCACGCCCGGCCCTGCCGCACAAAGGATCGCAAAGGAAATGAAGGCGCAAAAGCCGGGGGTACGTGCCGCGCGGCATTGTGTGTAGGAGCCATTACTTATAAAAAAGTACAGCATGCAATGTAGTGCAGTGTATGCACAGAAAATTACACAATTAATTTAATTAGTACATGGTTGAGATAAAAAGAAATTATTAAAACTATCATGGCCCATGGTCATCAGAAGATATTTACTGACTTCAGAATATATGATTAATTTTGGCTATCCTTTTCCAGAACGCTACTTGAAATATGCCTGCGGCATGTTGTCGGAGTATCTTCAAGATGAAATGAGACAATCATTGGAAAAAAGATTTAATTTTGAGCCAGACTCAATCGAAACTATCGGGAACAAAAGAAAGTCTGAAGTCGAGAATAATGAATCTAAGAAAAAAATTAAATGTGAAACTTCAGATGACAAATCTAAAAGTAATATTCTTGTGTTCCCTGAAAAAGACCTTGGTGTGGTAAAAAAGGAAAAGCCCCTAACAGCAAAAGAAAAAGCGAGACAAAAGGCAGCAAGTGGAACCAAAACAATTTCATCATTTTTCACCAAGAAATAAATCTTATTTGTGAAAATGTATGTAATGCTTGAGATGCGACGTTTACAATTATATAAATAATAAGAATAAATTATCTTTTTAAAGTATTCCCCATATCAGCTGTTGCTGGCTGCTTGCAATAGTAGGTACAGTTATTCTGACAGGTGGCGTAATTGAAAAACCTATACCTACAATACGATAAACTTCTTCACGACTACAATATTTAAGTACCTAAATGAAGTAAGTACATATATGCAAATTCAAATCATATTTCCTCCAGCTATCTAATTACGCAACACATTTTCGATTTGCAATCGAGTCAAATTGGTTTCGTTTGACTAGAATTTCTTTCAATTTACAACTTTTGAAAGCAATTCTAGTCAAACGAAACCAATTTCGGTGTTCCCCAATTCAAAAATATTATTATGTCGAAACGCAACATCTAAATAAAAAAACCGGCCAAGTGAAAACAATGAAGGGTTCCGTAGTTGGGATGGATTTATTCCAAGACCAAACTTAACATTGTAGTTGAAAAACATGTGCTCCCATACATTCCAACTGCAAATGTAAGTTTGTACGCACAATCAATATTGTGTGATTTACAATGTTATTTTAAGACCATAGACTTTTATGGGTTTTCCTGTAATCTATAGAACTACCTTTTACTTTTTTTTCAAGATTTTAATTTTTTTATGGCACAGTAGTTTCAGAGAGAAACTGTTTATTTTAAAATTATAAAAAATATACTTGAGACCCTCATAGCCCTTTCATTTGTTAAGTTACACGGTACAGTGTGCAAAATATTTTTTGTTTGTTTCTTATTTATCTCCCAAAAGTGACCCCCATAGTGTTTGGGTCACAGAAATTGATATGTGTACCAAATTTCAACATAATTGGTCCATTAGCTTCGAGGCAAATTGGCTGTGACAGACAGACATACACGAGTGATTTTTTCATTCGGACCTAAGTAACCCTAAAAACACCCAACTGCAATTTTCAGATGAAAATGATCGCTTCGACATGTGTTAATGTAAACCGATCCTTAGAAAAATTGCAAAAATATGGTAGCATCATTCGTTCGATACGTTTTCATCCCTATCAGTCAGTGCTTCAATCGAGAGAAACGTAAAACTGCGGTCACAAGCAATTTAGATCTAAAAAATATAAGCTGACAGTTTATGTACAACCGAGTTTACGTTTATTTGTTTGTAAGTCAGCTGATGAATGAATCGTGCTGATGAATCATCAAAAAAGGAAGGAAAAAGGTAATTTTTCGGGGAAGCCCAGAATAATTTATGCATATTTTAGATTAAATTACGCTAAAATGAACATGAAATGAATAAGACAAAGTTGGTTTTAGCGCAAACTGGAATCAAACCAAACTGGTGAAAAGCTAAGTTACGTTTATTCATTTATGGTGGGATAACACTAACCGGTTATTTCCGAAAAAAATATTGGCAACACTGCTTTGGTCGCCATTAACAAACGTCCATCCGTTTCGGACTTCAGCGGATTTTTATACAACACGGACATTTAGAAATAATTAAGTGAATCTCGGACACTTCGGACCTTGTGTAGTGAAACTGATGTGATTTATTTTGATATCGTCGTGTCTAAAGACTTCTATAAGTGCTCTATAGTCTAAAAATCGCGGCCAATGTCAGCAGGCGTGTCAGATCAGGTATTTCGCATTTACACTATCTCTGTTCAATAATTACGTCTTTAAACGTATTGTTGTATAGCTAATATTGGTGTTTTGTTTCTTGTTTCATGATTGTGGCGATCGTAGCGGATGAAAGGGCAAGGGAACCAAGGTAAAGATGGTATCGTTGTGACGTTGCAAGTGTTTTCTCCGTAGGTGGAACAGCGTACCGGTCGGCTTCGCATTCGGTTCTCGTTATTGCGATGCTGCGATTAGCGTCGTAATCTTTTTAGCTTTCACTTTTATTATATCTTGCGTGATTTTAGATCTAGAATAATGTAACTAACCATGTTACTGTGTGAAATGTGGGAATGTAACTGTAATATCTGAATGTTGTCGGATGTATAGTGATATTAGGTGAAATGAATTGTAATGATTATGTTGTACACCTGAGAGGATGTAGGTGGGTGGCCCACCCAATCAACCCACAGACGTCTATCTAAAATAACTTGAAAATCTTTACCACCCACATATAATCAATGGCTGTGTCTGTACCACTCTTGTTTGTAATGTGGGTGACTACAGAGCAGACATGTATTACTTTGTAGAACACAGTAAGTAAGTTTTTCAAAATTTATTACATTAAGTCTGATTTTAAATGATTTAAAGGACCAGTTTGTTAATGCAATTGTTCAGTATTTATTAAGGCAACAAATATTATATTCTTTCATTCAATAACTTTGGAAGTGCAATTTTCATTTTAATAAGTCTGGCTATTTGGATAAAATGTTTGCATGCAAATACTCCTTAGATGATGTACTTACTCTATTTTGGTGATTAAGTCAATCTCCGTTAATTGTGTGGGTCAAATTAATAGATTAACACAGTTAGTTTTGACTGCAGTACTACAATCAGCAGGTACATTCTTTATCTCCAGTCAATTAAACTATTGACCTTGACTGTGGAACAAAATCAAATTGGAAATGTTATTTATAATAATAACCCTGCTCCGTCTATTAATTCTATGAGATTTTATAATGGGCTGGTTTCATTAATTACTATGTGCTACTTTTATAATGAAAAACATTATCATGAGTATATTGTAACAGCTGTGTTCTATAATTATACCATCTGCTATAGGTCAAATTACAGTAGGCTTGTGGCTTTGTGAATACATACCATCTTTACAATTAATCCTAAACCTATGGGCCCAGAAGTTTCCTTCAAAGTTGACCTGAAAAGGTGGCCTAAACCTTGTAACAAACATGAATAACATATATGCTACGCTTTGGCATATAATCATGTCATAACTTTGTTTAAATTCTATTGGTAAAGGGAAAATAATACTCATTTATTGTACCTACATGAAAGTAGGTTAGTAGTGCCATAACTGAAATGCCATTAACTTATAAACTGGCTGCGCCCCACAGTTTCACCCGCATAAGTCTCGGCCCTGTGGAAAGATCAAGATAAAATGTATCCTATGACCTTCAGGTCATGGTCTATCTATTTGCCAAATTTCATCCAAATCCGTTTAGCCGTTTTATCATGAAAGCGTACAAACAAACTCACTTTCGCATTAATAATATTAGTGAGATATTTGCAGTTATAAATTCTTTGTTTTAATACAAATAGTTTATTGTAGATTTCCATTTTCAATGGTTTAAATGTAATTAAATAAGTACTACTTAGAATTTTTGTCACCTTTTTTTCCTCAAAAACCAACATGCGAGCGCTTCACTATTACAGCAAAGAATTGACTTGTGTGCAGTCAACTATGAATAATAATTGTAGTCAATTCATTACTTCAATTGTAATTAATGGTCTTTGTATGAACCATCATTGCTACTCCTGGCCATAAACATTCTTGAAATCCTGAGTACTAAAGAAGTAGACAGTACTATATTATTTCAAGATTGGATAGACATCAATACCTAGTAGGACTGTTATGATAACACACGCTATTTCTAGTGTAGATTGTAGACAATGAAAGTATTCCTACCCTTAATTCTATACTGGTACTTCTTAATTAAAAAAATGGTTAGAAATTGGAATTAATTTTATAGAATTATTTATAGAAAAACTATCTTTTTTTATGTCACTGTTTAGATTCCTGCATAATGAATACTTACTTGCATTTGATGTACTGTAAAATGAAACCATTACTTTTTGTTTTGCTAAAATACAATATTCAACCTTTGCTATATATAAATAAAGACCATAGCCGCTTGCTTTCATTTATCAACATTTTAGATGACTCAGTCAAATAAATCTGTGTTGTGCTTCTGGGTACATACAATTTGTAATGGTCTAAGAACATTTAAATAATTTCAGTAGCAATATTGCATTGTATAACATTCTTTGTACTACCTGTATACTTCATTGCTTATGCAGAAACAACTACCTTGCTATGCACAAACTGTATATATAAAGATCACTCACTAATAGACACAATATAATTTATAAACTCTATGGACCATATCTTCATAGACATTTAATGTTCTTGATTAAAATAATAGTCTTGTCAAGTTTCACTCAAAGGAAATTGGTAAAAGGGTGCGATAATGGACTTATATGTGTTCAAAATATTAAATAATAAGCCTAAGATTCTATACTGTAGAGTTTTACCTTTGAAACTTTGTACAGTAGTCCGTGCGCGACTGCTAGTCACTGCCTGAGGTATGTGAGGGGTGAGACGGGGGAGCTAGACAAAGGCCAAGCTAACTCAGTCTCCCAATAGCGTCCTCCCCCGTCTCACCGCTCACATACTTCTGGCGGTGACTAGCAGTCGCACACGGACTATAGTCACTCTGTCTGAGATTTATAACATGGCTTATGTTATGGTTTCACATAAGCCTTTCAATTTAGTTAAAACAACCAAATTGAGTTGACACCTTTACATTCTGAACCTTTAAATGAAAGTGACTATTTGATTGATAATATTTACATTATTATATAATGAGCTTATTTATCGAACACAGTATTGTTTGTCCAGTCCTTTCTGATTACATACAAAATTCTAGTACCGGTAACAAGATACGCCCTTCTGTCCTACCTTTTATGTACAAATGCTCATTGCTCATTGTTTATGATTTTAGTGACAAATGCACCGAAAGAGCAACATTTAGAAAGCGGCGGCGACGAGTTGGCCGAGGTGTCATGGCGCCATCAGCAACAGCCTTCCTATGCGCCACCCATCTCGTCCGCGGCCGACCCCTACAGCGTGGCAGGTAGGTACATATATTTCGATACACTACCAACCCTCCCCAACCATATAAAACAGTCAGATACTTTAAGTTATCACTTATCAGTCCCGAGAAATGTATTGTGTGTTTCACTGAAAATTATTGACATAAACACCTGTAAAGTCCCTAGAATAATTTACATTGGTCCTTTGTTTAGTATTTGTATAGTTCCTAGAATCCTATAGCTTTGTTTTATTTTTAATCGAGTCCTTTTGTCAATAATGTGTAAAGGTCATGTCTATATTGAGTTGAACTTTGACCTATAGAAAACTGCATCAAGATCAAAACTGTTACTATGCGCACGATGTTTTAGTGCTATCTTACTTACGTTTTTGAGATGAACCTCAGACTATGTATTAGTTTGAGATGATGATGATAAGCAGTTTAGAGTTCAGATGATAAAACTAAAAAGCGGGACTTCATTTATCAAATTGTGCTAATAAGAGATACTGAGGCTTATTGTCGTAAATTAAAAGTTAATTTCTGTCTTTTCAATTAATTAAACATCTTTTGTATCTTGTTGCTTTTTAAGTTAATTATAACTAGAAAGTGGGAAATTTGTTTAGAGGCAAATATTTTTCCTTATTTCAGGTTATTACAGTACAACAGCACTTCCTTATCAAGCTTTTGGAGTCGGGGATGGGACATGGTCCACCAATGGAACAGACCCGATGACTTTCGGAGGATACAATCCTCACGATTCTTATGGAATGGATGGTAGCTAGTATTCATACAGTAACAAGAGAAAAGATGTCACTATATTCATCAATTTCTGTATCAACTATTCATGTCAGAAAAACGACAATACCTCGATCAATATCTTGCTTCTGTTAAACCGCATCCATCTTTTGTGTCAGACATTGTTAATATCATCTAATTACCATTAACCTTACATTTTCATAAAATGCTTATTAAATATATATTTTTGATCTTCCCAATCTGAAACACTCGACCACTTTTAATTCTCTATTGTTGTAATTCCAGGTGTGTTTGGACCCTCAACAACACCATTTTCGACAGCTGCATTCGGACAACCAGCGTCGACTTTTAATTATTTTCACGGTAATGGCGACTATTCGACGTGGGGACAACTCGGTCGCGCGAAGCAGTACGATGACTATTACAGGGCCGACGGGCTGTATGTGCCCGACGGCATCAAAGCCGTGGAGACGGGGGTGCAGTCACTCTCGCTCGGCGAACACAAATCGGAGAAGGATCGCCCGCCGGAGCTCAAGGACGTGTCTGGTGGCTCTCAACCCAAAAAGATGACATGGGCGTCCATCGCGAGTCAGCCGGCCAAACCCGCGCCGTCCTCGCAGGGAGGCGCCGTAAAGAAGAAGGGTCCCGGCATGCCGCCACCACCAATAATTCCTGGAAAGCACAACATGGATATCAGCACATGGGACGCCGGCAAGAGCGCACCCGTAGTGACCGCACCGCCGCCGCCAGCCATGCAGGCCCCGCCCGTGCCCGCGCCGCTGCCCATGCCCGCGCAGGCGCCCGCAGCGGCCCCCGCGCCCGCTGCTATGCAGCAGCGCGGGCCCCCGCCGCAGCACCAGCCGCCGCCCGCGTGGGCGCATGCGCCGCGCGCTCCGGCCCCGCACCCCTCGCACGCGGCGCCGCAGCAGCACGCGCCGCGCCCGCAGCTGGCCGCGCCCGCGGTGGCCGCGCTGCCGCCGCCAGCCGCCCCCGCCGTACCGCACCCCGTGCTGGACGAACTGCGCGTCAAGAATGACTACAACCCTAAAGAGTTCGATCTGGGTGCGCCTCTAGCTCGGTTCTTTGTGATCAAGTCGTATTCGGAGGATGACATCCATCGCAGCATCAAGTATGAGATTTGGTGCAGTACTGAGCACGGCAACAAGCGACTAGACGCGGCGTTTCGCGAGCGCGAGAGGGAGGGGGGCGCCGTCTTCCTATTCTTTTCAGTGAACGGTAGCGGCCATTTCTGTGGAATGGCTCGCATGACTAGTGCGGTGGATTACAACTCCAACTCTAGTGTGTGGTCTCAGGACAAGTGGAAGGGACAGTTTCGTGTAAGGTGGATCTATGTTAAGGACGTTCCGAACGTGCAACTACGTCATATCAAATTAGAGAATAACGAGAATAAGCCGGTGACAAATTCTCGCGACACGCAGGAAGTGCCACACGCTAAAGGGCTGCAAGTGTTACGCATCATGCACTGTTATTGCCATTCGACATCTATTTTCGACGACTTCATTCACTATGAGAGGCGTCAGGAGGAAGAAGATTCGCGCAAGGTTCCCGTTCATCACCCCCAGGAGAATAATCGTGAGGATCAAGACAACGGTCGCGGGTACCGCAACAACTATCGTGATTACCGTGACAAGCGCGACGGCCGCGATGGCCGGGAGGGTCGTGATGGCCGCGATGGTCGAGATGGGCGTGATGTTCGCGACAGCCGTGACGGTCGAGATGGCCGGGACGGACGTGACCCACGAGACCACAGGGACCACCGCGACACGCGGGACGCTCGAGACCCCCGAGATCACCGGGACTCGCGCAACTACCGCGACCCTCGTGATGCTCTTGATTTAGACGATGAAGGACCTCGGGACTATAACGACCACAATGACCGCAATGATTCGGGCATGTACCGCGACGGTCCCCTGTCTAATATGTATCGCGACCGTGACTACAACAGGCCCCGTAAGGTTGGTTCCATGCCAAAAATATTGCTTTTATTGATCACTATAGTTTAAAGCCATGTCATTTTGTTATTTTAAAAATATTTATCAAGCTATGATTATATAAGTGGTGCTAACAGAATGTTTTGTTTCAGGACCGGGACGGGTCGCGCGGCCGTGGACGCCCTCGCAACTGATAGATGTGCTTGTTATGTGAACACAATTTGAGGACTGGCTTCTCCCCATAGACAACTAGTAGTCGACTAATTGGTACCGCATTACATAGACGTATGTATAGTGGACATACATAGACAGGAATGAGGAATTATGTCCTACAACGACGCAACCGGCGGTTGTTGCGTTCCTACTTGAACAATTTTAATGTAACATAGATATTATTGATTGTTTTAAACAGTGCATCGCTAAAAAACTTTCAACAAATTAAAATGTGCTAAATAATATTCGTACTGGAAGAACGTTTAATTAAACAAACGCCTAGTGAACAGAACATTAAGTAAATACCAACAGTCGTCATGTACCAGTAATGCACTATGTGACGACGAGTGGAATCGTGGACTTTATTTCAAATTTGTGGACTGAATCGATAAAATATAGTAATTTTTATAACTAGAAAATTCTGTGGTGAGAGGAGTTGATCCTACGGTTTAGGGACTGGTGAAGTTACAGAAACGTTGAAACAAGTATCTACACATTGTGCGCTGACTGAGTGTTACGATACCTCGGCATCAAGTGTCTATGATATTCATTAAATATATGGAGAGCTGATATTATCAGTGGTGACTTATAACTTTTATATTGCAGAAATTGTAATCAAATAAGGTGTGGACCTTTTGTATAAATTTTTTTATATCAATATAATGGACAGTTATGTATGAGTTCTCTCGTGGCATTGAGTTTGGTCTTACTCCATGCCCTGGCTGTTTTACTTATTTTCGATATGGCAATATTACATATATGCTTACAGTGTATTTGATATTGCAATATCATGGAGTAAAATGACATCTATATTATCTATTTGAGGTACTTTGTGAATTAGTTTGAGAAGATTCTGATCACATAATTATTTCTAAGTTGTAGGTATGAATGGATTGTTCCTTGTTGAATTTTTTAACATGTGTACATATATATTATAAAAAGAACTCTTAAAATATTTTCTACTTTTAAGTGAAACTACAGTGTGACGAGAGAAATTGATGACAAACAAGAGGAGTATTCCATTATAACTTGTTCTGACCTTAATTATATTTTTATTCATGTATCATTACCCCCACCTTGATTTTAAAGTGCCTTTTCGTTTACAATAAATAAAATATTTGGATTCTGTTCTTAATTTGTGTAGTTGTCTAGTAGTAGTGCCACAATGGTATTTTATTAATACCTAAAAATAATTTCTAGTTAATTTTGCTAATGCATCCTAGATATGTCATTTGTTTTACATATTTTTTTAGTTTGTATTCTGTTTTTAGTAAGGAAACTGATTTCCTTCATAACATGATGATGAATTGATTTTAAAATTATGTACCTTCTATATGAAATTCTCTTACTTAGAAGTGATACTGGATTAAAGCCTGTCATTGAAATTGTTAATTATTATTTTGTCCAGCCATTCCTAAAATTATCGTTTGTGTGTCTATTAGATATTATTGTAGATGATATTATATAAGTTACATAGCAATGAAAATATTCCTTTATGTAATTGTTATTGAATTTAAACCAAAAGACGAACATACGATATTTTTATTCCACTTTATTCATGTAATTAATTAAACCTAACCAAAAGTTTCCAGTGAGTGAGTGTGGGTTTAGCTGGTCAGCGGCGCATGCGATAGAGGCTTGAAATACACAGCAAACCACATTATTTATAATACTGCACGGACACAAACATAAGGCTCAATTTACTTTGCCGCGGAACGGAAATGGAATCAATTATTTTATGTACAAAGCGTAATGAACTTTATGTCAATAGTGTACCGTACAAACTAGATACGAGCCACATAACTGTCGCGCGTTTTCTGGAGACTTCTCGCGCATTCTCGGTAATTCCCGCATTTACAAACTCGTATCTAGTTTGTACGTAACACAATTGACATAAAATTCATTTTGCTACGTATAATATCGTTACAAAAACGCGCTTCAATTCCGTTCCGTGGCAATGTATATTGAGCCTGAGGGACTGACCACACCGACCACACTTATTGATGCGGAATCGGTTTGAGCCGATCATAAGATGTTCATGCCAAAAGCGAAAAAGATGTGTCATTCGCCTCGCTTCACTTGTGACGACACGACTACGCCGATCGGAAACGCATTTCCATCGTGACGAATTTCCGATTGCCAAAGTGACCAACCTACTTGATGGGCTCAAGCCGATTCCGCGCCAGTGGTTAGTCCCTAAAAATCCTGCATCAATCATAATCGGAGAGAGGAGCTCGTGGCTAAGTAATAACAGCCGCACGGGTTGGTCTGTGGATGGGTGACCATCTTTACATACCAAGACTCCTCCGTGCCTCGGAAAGCATGTTAAGCTGTTGGTCCCGGCTGTCATTCGTGGATCTTTGACAGTCGTTACGGGTCGTCAGAAGCCCGAAAGTCCGACAACCAGTCTTACCAAGGGGTATTGTGCTACCCAGTTAATGGTTGTGGAGGTCAGATAGGCAGTCGCTCCATGTAAAATACTGGTACTCAGCTGCATCCGGTTAGACTGGAAGCCAATCCCAACATAGTTGGGAAAAGGCTAGGTAGATAGTTTTATTTAACCAGTCTTGCCAAGTGGTATAATCATAATCAGCCCATAACTCCCACTGTTGGGACACAGGCCTCCTCTCTGTGAGAGGGAGTGGGCCGTAATCCACCACGCGGGCCCAGTGCAGGTTGGTAGGTGTCACATGTCTTCGAATTTTTTATTCAAGATGTTTTCCTACACCGTTTTGAGAGCAGCGGTGATGAAATAAATTACACAAAGTAATGCGATTGCTTGGGTTCGGACCAACGACCTACAACTCGTAACTCGTACGTCAGGGCCGACCACTGGGCCACCACTGCTGCATTGTACGAGGTTCAATATAATTTTTTATATGCCGAGCTATTTGTAGTAAATAATATAGGTAAGTTGGTGGTAGTAGGTATATCTCTGACTGGCTCCTGATTCAGATCCATGCTGGCTACGGTCACTACGTAGTTCCAAATCACCTGCGCTTGCATTCTTGTCCCTACTGGCTTTCACCATCGGAGCTTCTACTCCCATTCTGTGATTTATCAATCTTTTGGGAAGGCTTAAATACGCTCAATACTGTGGTATTGCTATTTGCTTTGAAAATTTGAATTTCCCGCTAGGTACGTGTTTACACACTCGTTTGCGAAAGCCCAGGAAGGCCGAATGCTAATTGTAGCTCCTTACGATAGAATGTCTCTACGTTTTCAAACAACAAACCCTAATCACATATTTGCCGCTGTGGTGTGCTTGGCACGTCTGACAAAACGTAAACGATCTTCACACAACGGGCGATGCGCCGGAATGAAATAAAATAACAATACCTTTGATATCGTATAAAACCCAGCGTACCGTTCGCGCCATAATAAGTACGGTCACCAACAAAATTCGATGATTCGATGAACACTACTAGGTACTTTTAGGTACTACTTAATTGACACAAAATTATTCGTTAATCTGCTTTTTATCATTTTATAATAATAGCTATAAGTTGACATTATTTTTACTTAAGTTTCAATTTTATTAAAACCATGGTCTAATAAAACAAGGTCCATTCGGCATTCCGGGACTAACACATGCTTACGTCAACCACCACTATCCAGCTTACCCAACTATCCAGTTGCCACTATATTGCAACAAAACACGAAAAGATTTTCAGAAACCAAAGCTTTTAAATTGTCGTATCGTGTGTCTAATCAAACGAAACAATTCAATTTAAACATAAACCAACGTAATTGTTAATTAAAACCTCATTGTTTTATCGGATTCGCACTGGTAATAAAGGTGGTTGTGGAGTTATTATTACAAACTTCTGGTAACACAGATGTGATGACGTAGACTTGTGTTGCCCACGTGACCACTGTGTTTCGTAATGCCATACCTGGCGAAGTATATTATTATTATTATACCACGATTAAAACATTTTGCACAATTATTAAGATTTAAAAAACTGGAAGTGTTATTCGACTGTTGTTGCTAACTGTAACAGTACCGCCTGCCACTATTCCAAAGGAACGCGTACGGAAAGTCATACACATTAGATAAATTGGTACATATTGAATGAACATGATGCATAAAGCAATTGGCTTGGATTGGCTGTGTTACCACAGATGGTCACCGCACCGTGGTTCACTCCACATTTTAGGTATGAAGCTACAAGAACGCTGGCGGGCCAGTCTTGTCGGGTAACGTAGTCAGAATTATTATGAGTTACGCGATAGGAAGAGAGGCAACTTCTAGGTGAATATAACTGTAGGTAATTGGCGCTGTGCGACCTGAATTGCACTTTATTATGTCGTAGCAAGAGTCGCTTTTTATTCATATGATTTTGCGGAGTGAATCATCTGTATTCATCTGTGGTATTACTGGTTCTTCCCATTTTGTGTTTCTGAGAAGGCGGTATTAAAATTACGAATACTTAACATAAATAACTTATCATAACATCACGCCTGCTTTTCCCAAAGGGCTTAGGGCTTTAGGCAATACCCACGTTTCTGCCAAGTTGATCTAATCGTGGCTAGCGTTACTGCAGAGCATGATTCTAGGTTCGATTCCTGAGTCGGGCAAAGAGTTATTGGGTTTTTCTCCTGAATTTTTCAATAACAGCCCGTACCCTGCATTTATGCTTGGTTGCTGACAATAGGCTCACATAGAACTTAAACAAAACGAGCGAAAGTGTGTGTACTATAAAAATCTCAGCAAAATTATACTTCTAGTGGACCAATTGCACTTTCTTTTTTTAGGCATGCTTTATTTAGGGTAGTGTTTTTGAACTTTATATCATTTATGTCAAAAAATAAGGTGACAGCAGATAGTTTCTAAACGAAAATGTTGTTCCAGAGTTTATCTATTCCTAAATGTGTGACATTTCTATCATAGTATCTCTTACTTTCTCTCTGCACTTCAGTATTGTTGTCCTACTTTCATATTCATGCTCACCAAGGTAAACGTCATTTTCATAGATGTGGAACACGCCGATTTGTGTTGAGTAAATTGAATTTACTGTGAAAAAAATCTGGATTATTTTGGTAAAAAACGATGGCTGCTATAGTAAATTTAGTAATGTGATATGTTAGTTGTGTTGAAATGTTACTATAATATGTTACGTGAGTCAGAGTGTTTTATAAACGTGCTCTGCCGTGGGATTGTTTGTTTGTGTTCAGTGCCTTCACAATCGCGTCTCGGGCCCGTCAGTCGTCTTCGCGTAGTGTCAGCCGCGGTCGGTCGGCTCGGGCTCAGCTTGAGCATCGTTCTCGTCTCGCATTTTATTTTCGGCTTTGTTAGTGGCACAACATATTACGAGTGATATCAACAAAACAATGTTATCGAACCGTATCTCTGTCACATAATCACATAACGATAAGAACAATGTGAAATCAATGTTACGATGAATTTATGTACTTTCGTAGTAAAAGAAAGACAGTAGACAGATTCAGTGAGTGTTGGGTTGGGGATATTTTTGTAAAAATGAGACATGCATTCAGTCGAAATGCAAAAAAGTGTATCAGTGCAAGTAGATAGTGATTTCGCTTTGTTGCTGCCGAGCGGTGTCTACGAAATAAAAAAAATGGAGCCAAGATCGAAGTTACGAAAAGTGATACTCTTCTGTTTGCTACTGTCATTATTTGGAATGGTTGCATTTGGATACTTCTGCCCCGATCAGGTGAGCCCACTTAATATTGTAGTACACAGATTTTCAAATATAATATTGTATTGTTTATGTTTTTTGGTTGACAGTTGTTATGGTTTGTTTATCATAATTTCCAAAGTGAAAAAAAATTTAATAACACTACATAACATAGTTTTCTATGTTATGTAGTGTTATTAAATTTTTTTTAAATAGAAAATTTTATAGATACAAATATTTTTGATAAAGAGTACTATGGGTAAAACTATGTATTAATAAATTATCATGAATAGTGATTTATCATTCTACAAACACTGCTAAATTATAAAAGAATTATAATCTTGCATTTTATCAGTAGCTAGATAAATATTCTTGAACAATGTAATGTAGTTTCAATACTGTAAGAATATAATTAATATATTTAATTGTGTTGTACTTTGACACTGTAATTTCGTTAAAATTAAATATATGTGGTGGTTATTAGTAAATAGTAGACTTCTTATAAAACGTAAATAAACGTGTAGCAAACGTAAACATAAATTTATTTCTTCTATGCATTAATTTCATTCAAAAACATTATCCTTATTCCTTAATAATGTTTGTATAATAATAATTCCCAAATTAAACTACAATGCCTACCTATCGTTTTTGCCAAAAATCCTTCATAATGGTTTATCAAACATAATAAAAAGCAGTTCTAAAATAAAATATTCGGGAACAAATATTTTATTCTGTATTCACGGCTACATACAATTAATAACATAAGCGATAAAACCAAAAAAATAAATGCCTTCATATATTACATTTAAAACCACAGCAATTAATTGATAAACTATAAACTATGAGGAAACTATACTATTAAATAATTATGAGTATGTTTTACATTGATAGGTATACACGCATGAGTCAGCCGAGGATATTATTATAATGCGGTTGTAACTTATGTATAAAAATATAATTTAAATATTTATAGAATCGATGCGTCATACATTCAATATATTGTTAATGAATTTGTATTGCAAAAGTTATTAGATAATCTGATTTAAATGATTAAAATGATGAATTATTTATACTATATTTTGACACATAAATATTATAATAATAGCCACAAATGCATAATATATAAATAAATCCATAAACTTGAGGCTATTTTAATATATGTATTTAAATCAAAAATAAAATTCTGAATGATCAATGACTATCAAAAGACAGAAAAAGAAGATGTAGTTAAAAACAGATAGTGCTTAAGTACATATTTCTCGTTATTGTTGTTATTAAGGTCCTATAATACTTAAGGTTTAATTAATATTAATAAAATATATAAATAACTAAGTGGGTTTATTCAGAAAAACTATATTTCAGTTTGTTAATAGTTTTAGTTGTGTTAGGATATATTATCAATAGTGAACATGTAATAGATATTAAAACACAAACAATATGTTACGCCTACACAAATATTGGTATATTGTGGTTTCCGTGGATCTTCCTCAAACATTTTGTACTGCAGGTTAAACTTACTCATGATGTTCTTCAGAAAGGTCAGGTTCGTCTTAGTCGCAACCGATGTGTGAGTATGACCAGATGTATGATCATAAACAAAACAAAAGGAGTATGTAATTATTGTAGCAGTGGCATTCTGTAGTTGAGGATCCCTATGAGAAGGTGTGAGTTTATATATGTATTTATGTATGTAGTTAATTAAATTTCTTATTAGTTATAAGTCCACTTTCAGTATGAAATCAATACTTCGTATTTTTTGTTAATATACATTGTAACAGTGAATCAATTTTCATACGTACTTAAAACTGGCAAAATATTTTTTTCATATTCAGATAGCTCCTGACCCGAAGAGGTGCCATAAAGAATATGAATAAATATAAACTTTTTTTTTATAACTATATTCGCGAAATTTCGTGGGTTAAAGGTAACCACAAAAAATCATTTCAAATTTGGAATAACTAAGATATAAGTTCAAGGAAAAAAGTAACAAAATATAGTTACTATACAATGATTATATTTAATGTAATGTCGGTATTTTGATACCAGTTTTATTTCCTGAATATGATTTCCTAGCCTAAACTGGACCAAAGTATATTCACAATGAGGTATTTTTAAACTGTCTGTTTAGCTATCTCCCATCTAACTGTCACCTGTTTAAAACTTCTTTATCTATAATTAATGCGGATTTACAAGTATTTATCTTATCTTTCTTATCTAATCAGGCTATGCAAATGACCAAGAAAGGATATTCAGGCTTCTGTAGACAGTCACGTCGCGCCTGTCTGTGGGAGGTCTTATTATTTTACAATGTCATCTACTGATTACTTTCAAGTATCTATAAGCAATAAAAATGCATGATAATTGTCAATTTGACATGATGTGTGTTCTTATCTTGTTATTGATACCTACTTAGCCATGTTATTGTGTAAAGTGTATAAGGCGCGGACTCCACCAAAGTGGAGACGAGACTAGAGGAGAGGAGAGGAAATGTGTTTTAAATAACCAATACAATTTCGTTATTCACATATCTCGTCTCCACTCAGTTGCAGTGGATACCACTGAGCGGAGATGTGTCATATTTGTATGGCGCGATCGAAGCGGAGATATGAGCTGTACCTCGCCGAGATTGAGCTGGGCGGCGGTACAAAGCGGAGATGTCATCTTTGCCTCGCAAGATGGCGACGACGGCGCGCAGCGGAGACGAGAAGAGACGAGAGCGTGCAGTGAGCGGTCAACATCTGAAGCTCGCCGCACGCAGCTCAGTTCCGCTCTAGCCAGCACATATCTCCGCTCCAGTCTAGCCAGTACACTTCCCCGCACAGCTTCGGTGGATACACCCTAGCTGAAAAATATCTCTTCTCGTCTCCGCTTCGGACATCTCCGCACATCTCCGCTCTCGTGGAGTCCAGGTCTAATTCTCTTTACCTGTCTTATTTGGTAAACAATGTCATAACCTGATATACCTACGATTTGTTAAATCATCTCAAGGCCTAAGTAATTTAAATTTGGAGAAAGTAGGTATAAATGTTTTTACATGATTACTTAGTTCAAAGCATTGTTTCTCGTCAGAGTAATGTTTTTCTTCATAACTTCATCCTCAATTTAAAGTTAGTGATTGATGCGAATATTCGGGATTTTCCGTTTGAATCCTGTTTATTTACCAAAGAACACTCATGCCCTTAAAATGCCCTGCCACACTATAGAAGTTCTAGGTACCTACCTATATAGTAATGTACCATGTAGGTACTTAACTCTACTAATTAAGACCGACGCGGCCATGCTGCTCGGTTTTTTAAGAGTAGGTAGTCAGTAATCGAGCAGGCCGGTCTGACGAGCCGCCCGCAAAAAACACTCAGCAGGACTTGCATCCTCCAGCCGAGACTACATGTTGGTATGAGGCTGTAACATGTAGCGATCAATCATGTTTTAATAAAAATTGGTCCAAACGTGTCCGTGCCACGAATCGCATTTGACTGGTTTTTATGTAATAAATAATAATTTCAAATCTCAGTAAAGACTCGACGCGACTATAAAAAAACAATTTATAAAACAAGTTCACGGTAGAACCATAGGGATGATGACAAACATTTTTTTTTTAGTCTGTCTTTGATATAATAAAAAAATATTAGACACGTATTTTTTATTTTTTTACGTAATCTAAAAATTACGGCGATACATTGAGGTAAAATGTGCCATGACGTCACGAGTATGTAGATTTTATACGTACTAGAGACGTCGCGACCCCCACTCCCGAACCTAAAATGCGTTTTATCTTAGTAATTTTTGATTAATATGATAAAGCCAAAAATACGTGTCTAATTTTTTTTTATTATCTGACTGACGGACTAATTAGAATTACATGTTTTTTACCCAGGCATCATCCCTCTTACCGGTGCCGCGCGACAAGTCGCGCTAGTCTAACTGAGCCTCTTAAAAATCAATTGGAACTGCTAATGACGACTTTTGTTTCGTAGAGCTGCGCCTCGATGTGAACAATCTCGTAGACGCAGCTTAATAGACGTGTCGTGGACTCGTGGGCGGATGGGTATTAGCAGTCACAAAACAGTTTGTAATTTGAATAACTGCAAACAGATTGCAATAATATTGTATATATGTAGGTGTCACGGACTGTCGGGTGTCTGACCTCGGCTCTAAACGTTTTCGAACCATTTATAAACGTAAACGCTTTATAAAGCCTAAAATGAAATGAGATCTGATTAATTTCTTAAAGAACATGGCTCCAAAGCGACAGCTGTGCCAACTTATGCTCACGATATAATAGTTCATTCCCAAATGTTCAAATCCAACCAGAAATTGCTTTTCACAAGAACGTAACACATTCTTTTATTTGTGCATCCATTTCTTGCTGGGGCAGTTACATAGACCGCCCTAATCACGACAAAATTGCAATATCCAAGTCAGTCTTCGGTCCTTGAAATTCCACTTTCCAGTTCCCGTTATGGTCATGCGTTTAACATTCGAATTGCAAAAGTCGAGACAAAGGATAAAATTGCATCTCTTTGCACGCGGGCTGCATTTCGTACTGTGTCCCGGCGGCCTCATATGGCGCAGCGAGTTGTCCGCCATGAATTGATAATGGACAGGATAACACCTGGATAGATACCTACTTCACTGACTACCACGTATTCAGATATAAGGACTTTATTTATGCTAATTTTAGCCGTGCGTTCAAAGACACGATGCATATTTTAAAAGAAGAGAGCTTAGCGCGCTTCAAAAACATTCTTCGTTCAGAAACCATTGAAAACACGATACTTTTAGCAACAGCGACTAGCGTTTTTTAGTCGTTTTCGGAAGCAGATACCGCGACTGAACGCTAAATTCCAAAATATTCCGATGCCGGTTAGTTTGTTGGGCTTGAACTACGAAACACGAATCGATGCTCAATTAATATTCTGATACTGCACTCAAACGCTCAATGATGCTGATGCTGCTGATGAGCTGGATGTGCGATTTTGCATCGCGACCGAACGCAAAGAGTCGGCAAAATGCTATGCAGCTCTGATGAAGTCGCGAAATCGCCGATACTAGAAGTAGAACGTTTGCTAAGGCCCTACGAGCCCAAATTCTAAGGATAGCACTTGAATTTGGCCTCTTAGGGCCTTTAGAATTTATTCATTTGAAATTTAGATAAATTATGTTTTCAAGAGGACGTCATTGTAAGTAAGCCTGTCCTAGTCGTCGAATATGCAATGTTAATTACTGTTAAGTATTTGGTACTCAGGATTTGTAGTTATGTTGTAAGTGCTTAGCTGCCCATTAGCACAATTAACTCAATTAGATGGCGCCAGAACGCGCAGTGGTTGGGATTATCTGAGAATTACCTATAGCACTACAATCTAGGTTAATTTAATGAGAAAAATGTTATCTTGGGTAAATGCTTGTAATCAATCGAAACTTTGGCCATGTTTTTTCATTCGTGCTTTTCAAGCAATTAGTATTTGGAAGCTTAGGCATTATATAATGCTTAATTCGATAATTTAGAACTGAAACATTTTTTCTGCACCAAATTGCTTTCACACGCGATCGCCGCATTAATTTTGTTGGTTATTATAAGTAAAGCCTTGTTACAACATGTTGATAAACCGTTATGTACTTGACCTATATCGAAAGTGGGTCTTACTTTCAGAGAAAATTTTACTCGGAGCAAGAAATAACTTGAAGTAAGATAAATACGTGCAAGAGCAAAATTAAAGCGGTTCGAGGTGAACATTCAGGACACGTTGTGGTTTTTGTTAATTTTGTAACGTCAGCACATACTTATGTAATTCGAGGCTTGATGAGGCAGAGGGCTAGTTTTAATAAGCATTGTTACGCTACCGGTTAGATACACTTTCATGGGAGTTTTATTACTTTACGGAGCAAGTTGATCGAGTAAAGTTTCGGCGACGTAGGCGACGCTGTGTGACAAGTAGGATAAGATAGCAAAACAATGAAGGTAAACAAGTCCGAAGCGCCGAGGGGCTGCAGTTGACGATAAACTTCATAACATTTAATAACTAAATTCCGTTATTATAAGAAGGCGCCAGAAGGCGTCCGCGTCCTCCGCGCCAGGCGCCGTGTCATATTTCGTAAAGTAATACTCTATTATGAACCGCACTGCC
The DNA here is from genome assembly GCA_947364205.1 of Agrochola lota. Lineage (NCBI taxonomy): Eukaryota > Metazoa > Arthropoda > Insecta > Lepidoptera > Noctuidae > Agrochola > Agrochola lota. The sequence goes on along the minus strand of OX376221.1, from coordinate 14,878,569 downwards.
ATTGCATCAATGATGAGTAATCCGCAGTGAAAACCTTTGATCGATGCGAATGCGAGACTTATTGAGAATCGTAATAATCGATACAGTGCCTCGATAAATGCAATTGCTTTACCATTTGCCTGACTAATAATACTTAAGCAAAGTACATTTGTTTTGTATTTGATTCTAAGTTGTAAACTGTACTTTATATTTAGTGTTGTCTCGACGACATCTCAGTAATCGTAATAAGTGTAGTAGAATCGGTAGGGTGGTGGCAGTGCTGATTGTAACTGTATATTAATGGGCCAGGCCGCTCTACCCACTTCATTAGGCGAACAAACAAGCGGGGAGAGGAGAGAGGATAGACGCCCTTCATCCCGTCACCCTCCCAACCCCACCGACCTTTAACGCGACTCTAAAAGATATTAAAACAATTTTAGGGTTCCGGCCCTCAAAAGGAAAAAACGGAACCCCTATAGGATCACTCGTGTGTCCGTCTGTCTGTCCGTCTGTCGCAGCTAATTTGCTCCGAATCGAATGGGTCGATTCAGTTGAAATTTGGTACACATATGTATTTCTGTGACCGAAACACGGACGCGTAACGTAAATAAATGAATTTTGAATATGGGGGTCACTTTTGGGAGGCAAAAAAGAAAGTTTTGCAAGCTGCATTGTGTGAAATATCAAATGAAAGGGCTGGTTGCGCAAACCTCAAATATTTTTTAAAAGTAATTTTACAATAAATTAATCCTTTTAAAGATATTTAAGAAAATTTATGAAAATTTACCATTCCAACCCTTATCTCCAAAACCAATGACCCTGATATTTTGAAAAAATAATCAGAGAATGGTTCTTTATTCATAGATTACAGGAAAATCTAAAAGAAGTCTATGGTCTTAAAATAACATGATAAATCTCTCAATATTGTGCGTACAAACTAACATTTGCAGTTGTAACGTGTATGGCATAACATGTTTTTCAATGTTAAGTTTGTTCTTGGGATAAATTCATCCTCACTACGGAACCCTTTATTGTGCGTGATCCGACACGCACTTGGCCAGTTTTTTTCTTTTTAGATTCGATTTTATTGTAATGGAAACCATGAAAATATGCAAAGAAATGAGAAATACTTAAACTCGAGAAATTGGGTTTCTTAAGAGGGGTTAAAGAGCTCCTTTCATGATTGTACATGAGGCGACGAGGTCGTTTTAAGTCTGTTTCATCAACTTAAGTTTGTCAAAGAACATTTTCGGGAAACAAGATCGGGCGGGTTGACTTTAATTATTACGTTACTGTGTTTAGTGATTAAATATATAGGCTTACAGAGAGTTATAGAGCCAGCAAGAATACATAGTAGCTCGTAATTGTCCCAAAATTACCATTTCTATTGAAGAGCTCCTAAACACCTAACGCCACTACGATTTCTAGAACCAGTATTTCGTTGGTTCTCACAAAAGGTTACTGGTTATTATAATACGTTGAACTAATAAATTTTCTGTGATAATAAACCCGTCTTTGAGATAACAATGCGATATGGAATAGAATATTGAATACAAATGGCTGTTGTTGCCAAGTTGAGGTGTATCGTGTCGCAGAAGTTTTGAAGAAAGCTGTTACTTTCCGGAAAACTGTAGGAAGAATTTTCAACTTTCGGCAATTATTTGCTATAACCCTCTATGTGTTGGTCATAAAAAGCAGCTTCGGCGAGTTGTCAAGAGAATGGGTATAAACAAGACATTCGAAACATGCTGCTAACACCAATACGGATGATGCCTGGGTCAAAAAAAAGGAAATTCTATTTAGTCCGTCAGTCAGATAATAAAAAAATATTAGACACGTATTTTTTGCTTTATCATATTAATAAAAAATTACTTAGATCCAATGCATTAAAATTGAGAAATGGGGATCGCTACATCACAAGTAAGTATAAAATCTACATACTCGTGACGTCATAGCACATTTTAAGTCAATGTATCGCTGTAATCTTTTGGTAACGTAAAAATACTTGTGCAGACCAGCGCGACTTGTCGCGCGACGCGACACCGGTCATTGTTAAGGCTTGTACAGACCAGCGCGACTTGTTGCGCGACGCGACACCGGTTATTGTTATACTGTGAAGTTTTCTTAGAAATTGTATTGTTCGTGTCGCGTCGCGCGACAAGTCGCGCTGGTCTGCACAAGCCTTTATACTGTGAAGTTTTCTTAGAAATTCTATTGTTCGTGTCACGTCGCGCGACAAGTCGCGCTGGTCTGCACAAGCCTAAAAAAGAAAATTACGTGTCCAATATTTTTTAATAATCTACCTGACGGATATATTTTTTTTTTGTCATCATCCCTATTCGATGAAAAAGTGTGTTGATTTAGAGCAGCTTTTCTTAATCGTGCAGTTTATTCAAGTCGGCCTATCGCAGTCCTCTACTGGACATAGGCCTCTCCCAGGCCGCGCGACAATACCCTGGCCTCCATCCCTCGCATCCAGTCTGTCTCAACTTCCATCCCAGCCACATTTTTAATGTCGTCGCAGTTTATTAAAGGGATCCATTTCTCTCAGTAAGAATTCGAAACATTTTTAAAGTGTGTGGTTATTTGGTTATTCGGTATTTGTATATTAAAAGCGTTTATTCTGAAGGTGGGCAACGTCGCAAATAGATGTCAAATATTGAACTGTTTTGATTAATTTAGCAATATTACTGTGTGGAAATAAAAAATGTGCCTAACTAGCGAAATGGAATATTGATTATGATATGCAATAATTAATATCGTAACACCGAATGTTTAGTTTTAGATGTAAAAAAACTATTTGGAAAGTTTACAAATGCGTTTTTTACACCTAAAATGGGTACAACTACAAATGCAATGATATAATTGCAATTCATTATTAATATTCTAGTTCGCTAGTTAGCCACACTTCTTATTTATTTTCTATTCAGTAATATTGATATAAGAATCAAAACAGGTAAATATTTGACAGTTATTTGCGACGTTGTCAACTTTCAGGAGAAACCCTCTTAAGAGCGTTAATTATATCATTGGTCATGGTCATTAGTTTTGTCACATATGGAAAGTTAAATAAATGACACAATGAGTTACGCACTACAACCATTTATATATCAAATAAAAGGGTATAAAATACAGATTTAAACCACATTAAATTTATTCGAAATGTCCTCCTCTTGCTTCGTTCGATACAAGCCTTCAATCTGCAAGGCCAGTCATCAATCGAAGCACGCACGACATTCATGTCAATATCGGCGACTGCTTTAATCAGGGATGCTTTAAGTGACTCCAAGTTGCGATGGGGTTTAGCGCAGACCTTCTCCTCTAAGTGCTGCCATATTTTGTAATCCAAGGGATTCAAGTCTGGACTGGATGAGGGCCAATCCTCATGCCTGCCATGCCAGTTTTGGCTACTTTTCGCCTTATGAGCCGGCGTAGAATCCTGCTGGAATACCCAGTGCCTGTTTTCGAACATTGTTTGTGAAAGAAGTTCCACAATGTTTGTTAGGACTGTGTTTTGATATACGAGGGCACTGGTTTTCACTCCTTTTTCACAAAAAAACACCTCCGTTGGACCCAAATAGGACACCCCAAGCCAAACCATGAATGTCGAAGGGTGATGACCACGCTGAACACGTGGCACACGTTTGTTCGCTTCTTCACTAGAGTGTGCATACACTTTATCATTTTGTTTATTGAAACTCTCCTCAACATCAAAAAATTTTCGTCCGAAAAATGTATTTCGCGGTATTTTTTTCACGCGTACCGCCTTAACAAAACCCGGCTTCTTTCGAGTCTGATTTTCTTCAGCCGTGCGTTAAGAAGATGTGCTGTTTTTTTTCTATAAGCACTCAGTCCTAGGTCTTCATTTAACACCCTTTTAACAGTAGTTCTGCTTAGTCCCATCTGCAGAGTCAACATTTTTTGCTTGCGGACAGGATTTCGTTGGATTCGCGCCTTCATTGCTTTGATGACCGCCGAAGTCCGAACATTACGAGGTCGACCGCTCCTTTGTTTATCTTCTAATCTTGAATCTTCCCTGAATCGTTTGATGCGATGTATGTCCTCGGAGCAGACGTGATGCTTATGGACTGGTGTTAAATGATTTACCAAAGCTAACCAAATATAATAAAAGCTGTCTAGCAATGTGTGTACGTACCTATAATAAAATACCAAATAATTTAAAACTATTAAATGTAAGATTATTTAAAAACAAATTATACAAATGGCTAAATGAATATAGCTTTTATAGTTTGAAAGAATTTATGGACAAAAAATATTGACATTCTATTCTAACATTTATTATTATAATTACCAATTTTTATTACAATTACTTAATTATAATTACTCTGTGACATTAAATTTTTGCATGCTATGTTTTATCGTAGCTAAACATGTTTGTGCCACTCTAACCCATGCTAAACACCATTGTATACCATGTTTTACGCAAATAAATTATTTTATTATTATTATTATTTATTATAGTACGATAAATAAATCTCAGTGGAATTTTCAAGTTTTTCAGCAGTTTGAAAATCTCAGTTGGCGCGTGACCGCAACGATGCAATGCAATTACTGCGACTCTGTCCTCTTTGCGCGTCCACTCCATTTTAGAAAATGAACAAAATTCCAGAAACCCTTTGTTTTTATTTTCCTTAAATATTCAAATTTCGAATGCCCATAATATTTTCCTCGGCTTGCATTCTAAATTCGAAATTTTACCTATGTGACAGAACTTATGGCCCGACTACGTAATGTATACTTTGTAACTCCGTCATGTACTGCAAAACCTTTATGTTCCTAAATAAAATTATATTATTATAGGTATTATAATAAATTGCAATTAGAACACTGAATTTGATGTTTTAACCGTTTTAGGTGTCAAAAAGGCATTTGGAAACTCTCCAAATACTTTTTTACATCTAACAAAATATTCGGTGTTACGATATTAATTATTGCATTTCATCATCAATATTTAAGTTCACTAGTTAGCCATATTTCATATTTCCATGCGGTAATATTGCCAAATTAATCAAAACAGCGAAATAATTGACAGCAATTTGTGACGTTGCCCACTTTCAGAATACACGCTCTTATGGTATCTTTTATCTATTTTTAGTCTCATCTAAACTGTGTATTTCATAGGAAACCTGATATAGCCCTTCCTCGTCTGCACCATAATGACTCCTAAAAAAGGTAATTTACACTGCTTTTTCTTCGCGTTAAACGGATGACCTCTTTTGATATTCAGATTTCTCTCGCCTCAGAGCTGAGGTTAATTTGGAGTGAGCCAACTCATTACCTTTCTTTTTTAAAGGGCGCTTGCGTAGCCTACTATCACTGCATTCGTTATGGACACATTCAAGACCGAGCATTTTATCCTATACTATTAAACGAGCAATATTTTAATATACGAGTATATACGTTAGTAATGATCTTCTCGAAAACGGCTCTAACGATTTCGATAAAAGTTGCAATAATAAGGTTTACGGGGGCGAAAAATCGATTAAGCTAGGTCTCATATCTGGGAAAATTCGTTTTCTCCGTATTTTCACCCGAGCAGAGCTCGGTCGCCCAAAGTGTAGAACAAGAATAGTGACACCTTAGAATAATGATATGGCAGTATGGAATTAGTACGTTCCTACTAAGACAGAACGCAGCATGGAATTAGTGTGTACTGTCCTTTTCTATTAAATGAGCTCGGTCGCCCAGGTACTGTTTTCTATACGAGGAATGAAAGACATGACAGAAAAGATTTAGTTTAAAAGTATAGAGGAAGATCAAGAAGGAAGAAAATCGAGGTTTGAGGATGGCTACTATGGTTAGAAAAGGTCAATACTATATTGACAGCTGATAAGCTGTTTAGTCATGCCGCGCTAACCGCAAATAAATAGGAACAACGATTCACACGCTCGTGTTCCGAGGTTTATTTTAAATACCTATTACCACAAGGATAACGATTGTTTGTTTATTCAAATGATACCTACCGACTTCAAACAATAAGCTAAACTTATTGTTTACATGGAACATATAAGAAGACACCAAATAATCACTAAAGTCCCCGTCACGAGAAACTATAAATTTTGTAAACAAAGAACGCGTCTGAGTTCCAGTACCACAAAATATTAGACGACAGCGCTTTATATCGCTAAAATATAACCCGACCAAGTGAAATTGCTCGTTAGTTTCGTATTAAACGTATGTTACTTTGAGTTGATGATTGAATTTGGGATTATCTGTTTCGCTACGTAACTTAGTAGAAGTTCTTGATTTACAAAATTTATAGCTTCTCGTGACGGGCACTTTACATATGTATATATATAACTATTTTAAAACAAAGTCCCCCCGCCGCGTCTGTCTGTCTGAACGCGATAAACTCAAAAACTACCGGACTATTTTTTATACGGTTTTCACCAATGGACGGACTGATTCATGAGGAAGGTTTTGATGTATAATTCATTAAGGTTTTGTATAAATTGGCTGAAATATGACGATTATTGTTGAAAATGTCGGAAAATATTATGCCGACTTAGCTGTACTGGCACCGCGTAAACCAATAGAGTTAAGTAAGTATATGAAAAAAATGTATTACGGAATTAATACATTGTTTACCTGGATTAACACATAGGGTACTTTAATCCCGATAGTACGTTCCGTGGGATATTTTCAAACATCCACGCGGGTGAAGCCGTGGACAAAAGCTAGTGTAGCATAAAACTGAGAAAACTATTATCCTTAGCACGTGTAACTGAAACTTTCGGGTGTGTACATATCGGATGAAGATGCGGAAAAATCCATAAGATAAAATACAGACCTGAAAGAGAAGCTTATTGACCCCTTATTTATGAGAAATACCCACACAATACTTGAGTAATATTTCTCATATATATCCCGCAATGTGTGTTTAGGCTTCATCCACGTTACATGAACCCATCCGACCTCAATATCTACTTGATTTTGATACCGTAGGGGTCAGAATAAATGAAGTTTCATGGTTCTCTCATCAACCTTTGTGACAAATATGAACCACAAAGCGATATTCTTCGAATAAAACAAGTTTTAGCCAATTTTCATTATGTTATGTTAATTTACTCTAAGACTCAACGATCCATTTTTTTATGTAAAATGGACTCGTAAATTACAATAATACAAACTGGTATGGTATTAGTGATCTATAACAATGACAGAAACACATTAGAACCTGAACAATGAAGGCAGATATTTTTGTTAAAGATGTATAATAAAATTGTGTATCCGGATATTGCGGATTTATTGAACTCCGCTGCAAGATTTCATTAGTATCACTTACTGCAAAACAAAGAAGATGTATAAAATTAAAGAAACTGCATAACTAAGGGCCTGATGTCACAAACCACACCACAACGACACCACGTGGACGGTTTGTATGAAAATGAATGGTCTACTATTCACACGAACCACATTTGGCCGTCATAATCAACGGTGTGGGTGATACCGACCACATCAAGGCGACGTCGCAGCTACAACGCAACCACAACGTTGCGTGGACGCGACCACACTGTCTGCAAACACTAGCCACATCGCAACTACTAGCGACAACGCAACTGCAAGAAGTTGCAGCGACACTACTCACACGTAACCACGCTTGCCTACATTTTATCGCTGCAATGTGGTGTGGTTGTGGTACGTAATATTATACATACAACAGTCTACTAGGAGTCCGGTAAAAGTTGGTACAGTCAGCTTACAACGAGACGCGCGACAATTTCTTCAAAGCTCTCGCGGACAGGCGCGATGCGAATCTAGTAGGACAGAGGGGCAATTCCCCTAAGTTTTAAGATCGTTTGCATTCGCATCTCATTCACAATCTGCCAAAAAACAATAAATTTACCAAAATTTTTGACAAGTTTGACAGATTGCGACTTGAATGTGAACGTTTTCTAAGTACGAGAATTGGTGGAACAACAACAACTAACTTCATGGAAATTGTTCTACCAGAATCGTGTCGCACCGTCGCGTCGCTACTGTCTGCGGCCCGCCTTCACTCGTGTCGGGTATTTACTTATCATGCAAAGTTTTATTGATTCCATTAGGATCTCATATTAACTTCACTACCTCCTACTGCTATTGCACATAAAACAACAATCAATAAAGCCGTGTGCATGCCTAAAATAAGTTCCAGTCAAATATCATGTGCCCCAAACAACATTTTCGTTTCGCGGCATTGTGTAAGTGCTGACAAGCGTTATCGCGCCTGCTAATCGGATTAAGTTACAAGCAATGAGCGTTTCTGACAAAGCTTCTACAATTTCGGCAAAATATCTGTCCTTTTTAAAATGCCTCTTTAAGCTATCGGTCCAACAAGCGTCACTGCTAAGAATACGGCCAGGACCCCATAGTTTAACATTTGGAATTTCTCAGTAGCAGGCTGGAGTCTGGATTTGTGCTTAGCTATAGAATCGGCCTTTATTACATGGGACTCAGTCATGTGGGTGTGGTTCCATTTCGGAGAATAGTGTGAATCTATCATCACTATCAGCTCATTGCTGTTGTCCTCTCTAATCACACGCTATGTAAATTTATAATTATTTGTCTTGTCCCCAGGTGTGCGCTCTGTCGCCGCGGGAGCGAGTCTCAGAGTCCTTGGCTCTCTCGTACGCCGAAGCTCCCGGGCGGCCGCTCCCTGACGTCATCGCTCAGCCGGGTCTCTCCTACGACGAAGTCCTCCACGACGACTTCCGATTCGACCTGAACGCCCATGACGTCATGGTCTTCTTGCACATACAAAAAACTGGCGGTACCTCTTTTGGAAAGCATCTGGTTATGGATTTAGACTTGAAGGTTCGTATACTTTTTAAATGTTACTGTAATAGTATAATAGCCGAAGGTTCACATAACCACCGTCATGGCGCTTATGGACATCTGCGAGACCAGAGGTGTCGTAGATGTGTAACTATCCCAAAGACAAAACTGAAATGTACGAGTATATCTGTAGTGTATCTGTAATTACACCGGCCCCATTTGAAAGGATATACAATGGTAAATCAGAACGCTCCTTGGCGGAATGGCGGCTGAAATTCTGTGGACAAACTCCTTCACAAAGAGCTACTATTAAAATGTGTTATGTCGCCAATTCACGACCTACCCACATCTCGTCAATACACCTGTTTCTCCCGTTCTGCCCGTAGGTGTCTAGACATGCAGCTTTGTGGGTGAGCTGGAATGCCCGTGGGCGATTTAAGACTCGATTCAGCTAGATGTACTTAATTGCAATTGACTGCATTAAAGTTGGTCGCCTACACTCCAAAGTTGAGATCGCGATTGTTGAGCGACGGACGTGACAGTCAGGTACAGCGCATAGCGAAAAGGAACACGTTTTCAATGTGAAATGTCCTCTTCTAGAGAATTCTTCATGTTAGTATAGTGAAAAACGTGCAAGATTGGGTGCGTGAATTATAGACTGTAATGTAATCACCCCTAACAATTCAGAATCAGAAAATTTGAATGAAAAATCTCTGAAGCACGTGACAGACATATGAAATGACGGTGTTACACCTGGAGTGGGCTATTAAAGCGGGCGAGGTACGGTGACACGGCAGAATTGAAGGAAATGGCGAACACTTTAAAAGAAAAGGCACCGTCACTCTCACGACCTGACTTCCCGACACTTTGTGCCACTGCCTACTTCTTACAAATGTTACAAATTAAATTACACGTTTGGTAGTATCAAGGCAGCTAAAATCCTCGAGTTCATAAAAGCGGTTATGTCAAACGTTTGGCACATAGACGTAAATGATAATGGCGCTGTAATTAGAAGCGTTGCGGCTGACTCTTTAAACATTTAAAGCTCTTTGTGGGCTCATCCACAAAGAGACCAGACTTAATTAAAAACGAATTTTTAGTATCGATGCTGGGCAGAGTGCGCGCTCTATAATCCGAAAAGGGTAATTTGAATTTTTTATTTTTTCCGCTGGCGGTTAATGTTAGTTACGAAATTGATAGCATAGCGTCTGACGTTATAAAAATTAAGCTATTCTCGATGAAATCTGAACGTTCTTTACAACCGGAACTTTTATAGCCTAGTGCTCGGATCTTTTTATTTGATTCCTCTTTGCAGATTGGGTTTTACACGCTGGATTGGGTTTAATCACCAATAATCTGTTCGAATTTATGTGGATGTTGTATTTTTATAAGCATCCCGAGTTACGCATATTAAAAAGCAATATCGAGATCCTCCGTATCGTATCTCATTGATATTCCCCCGTAATAAAGCCGATTTGAATGTAAATTGACATAAGTAGCTACTTCCACGATAGCCTTCGTCTATAAAGTGTATCATTTCTGCTCATGTGAGATAGATTCCTATTCATGGCGGAAACCGAGCAATTCGCCTTGGCGTGTGTTTAGAATTAGAAAAGGGATTTATTTATAGTGGTTAATTAGATTATCTGTACGTATTTACAGTATTTTAAAGGGATTTCCGTTTTTTTCCCTTGTTACATAATAATTCTATCGGACCGCTTCAAAGTTGTAATTATTTGACTGAACAATTTTATTTACATAATGGTTATCTTAATTTACGTGTTCTGCCGCTATATCAAGATAATTCTGTTTCCGTGAGTCGACCACTGAAATTGAATCGAATCATTATTTGGTTAATTGAATAAAAACAGGCGATATTGTATCGGATCGGGGCAGGGGTCAAAGATAAAATTGAAAAAGATGCTCTATACGCCCGGGCACTGGGCACGTACGCAAACTTCGAACACTTTCAATGGGACGCCTTTCATTCGCTCCCTTCAAGCGAACAATCGAAGAGGTCTGCTGTACCGCCAATGAATGATATTCAGCGTTATTAATGTATACGTTTTATTAATTCTATAGAAGCAAATCCATTGTGTAGAGAATATTAAATAACGTCGGTATGTGCCGACGAATATCGTATCTTTATCTTCGGATTGTTAATGTATTTATATGACAGACGTAGACACTATTTATATCTGTTCAGTCTAGAAAATATATTTGAAGATCTAGAAATTCCGTTGTGTAATGTCGTTTCGTCTTCAAGCAACATTGACAACATTTGCGCCATAACTCGGGCTTATTCCTTTTTGCGTAGGTAAATCCTTTTAGCTCGTCCATATGTTGGAAAGGGTATGTTTGTGAATGTTCGTTTTCTACGTTTTTCAAAGTCATTGTGTGGTTGTGAACGTGTGGATATGTAGTTCGTTCATATGTTCGCTGTGAGCGAGGCGGTTCAGACGGGGCGCGTGTTTTCAACCGCACTGTAAATATTTTAACACTCCGGCTGTTTCGGCCCTCCTCTGCCTACTGTATTGGGATGTGGTTTCGAACAATGCTCAAAAGTAAAACGTTTTATTGGATACGGCACTCAAACTTTTCGCAGAATTTCTAACTGTTGGCTGAATTTACTGCAACACATATTCAAAACTGTTACAACATTGAAAACACATTTTAAAACTTCGCGCTTCTAAAACTGTGGACAGAAATATTAATGGACTTCTAAATTGGATTGTGTATTCATGCAAAATATTCAGACCTGTTCATTTTTCAAGTGCCTCATGATTCTATTTTTATCGTCTCACATTAATATGTACCAAACAACACATAAAAAAAATCGTTTCAATGATTGGTTCCTTATTGCTGCTTCTTTTATAGTTTCGTGACGGGACCCAACAAAGGATGAATATTCCGGTGCTTACGGGTCCAACTTTAATTCTATGTGCATAGCATACGTATAATGTGTTTCTAGCTACCTCCTAACTGCTTTGTTTCTACGCATTACAATGTACAACTACATGCTCTCGGGCCATTGTTAATTCTATAGCATTTGTTCCGCTATGAATAATTTTGAACACAGAAATACCGAGCTTCATAAAAATTGCGTGTCAACAGCATGGGTATATTGTTTTAGTTTGATTGAGTAGACAATACAGTATGCGGAATCAAAGGACGTTTTAAATATTACATTACCTTCTTTCTGGGGCAGTTAGGTAAAAGGTTTATGTCATGGTTTAGATTTTAAATTAAGACTATTTAACTTGATCATAAGCGAACAACAAGAGCAAAGAACAAAGGACCTACTGAAACTAAAGGAATTTCTAAGATACCTAAGATAAGATAATTAAGTCCTGATATCTTGGAATTTAGAACATCAGAGTCTGGAACGACAGAAAGTTTGTATTAGAAACACAAAGACAATATCAACATTGATTAAATCTGAGCGAATTCAGCAATATCTATCCAAAGTTACGTTCGGCGTTCAGCGCATGAAAACAAATAAAAATTATTAATCCGGCCGTTGGGGCGAGGAGCGATTGTTCGAACTCTTCGCTTAACAGGCGTATACTACTCGTAGATACTGACAGTATTCACCATTGATTCCATATCCGATATTTCTGTGCTCTTTAGGAACGAGACAGCCAATCAATTGCCTTTGTTCCTATTTTTCATTTAGGATTCTCCTGACTTCAGCTCTAATTATCTTCTGGTGGTACCAATCGTTGGGTCTTAACATTTGTTTTTACACCCGTTCTTAATATCTAATCAATAGTAAATTCGGCTCGTCTCCTTGACCTAATATTCCCTTGTGCAAAATTTCATTACCATCTTTTATATCCTCGAGGCTCCTGATTGAGAAACAAATTAAGTTTTGAGTGTCCATTTTTACTGAGTTTGGATATTAGAGCTTACTTTTTACTTTTCGTTCTCGAAATTGTACTGAGAGTAAATATAAAACGCTCTTGGTTTCCCATCTTCGATTTTATTTCTAGTGTTAGCAGCTCTATACAAATTGTGGTTCTAGTTTACCTTAACTATAGCTTGTTTAAAGCTTTCAGTTACAAGGTGCGTCGGTTCTCGAAACAAATAGTCATCTAGCTTTCTCTGAAGCTAATGCTAGCTTTCTCTGAAGCTAATGTTACCTTGTTTTAGTAGCATCATTGTAATAAATAGCAAGCGTTCCTAGAGTTCCAACCTTCCAACATATATGTTAGTAAATACTGGTCAGTATTCCCCACTGGCTTGTGTTACGTCGTCGTGTAATTTGGTATTTGAGTGTATCTCGCGCCACTTGCTCTACGGACATCCGGCCCGCTCGCTTCCGTCCTTCTAATTTACTCCACGAATTCACTATTCAGCTTCATTACTCGGACAGTGTCCGAAATGTACTGATTCTATACTTTGACGTCCTACAGATTTGTTATGTAAAAGGTTCTACAGTTTATGTGGGATGCATGATTGCTATCAATGACCTTGTCAATGTCCACCCACTGCTAATTGTAATAGAGTATTGTTATGTTATGATTACTTCGGATTTTCCTGAGATTATTTAATCTTTAAAACGTGGTGACAAGTCATTAGAGGTTATGATGAGTGACCCTCTTAAATGTCTTCTGATAACCTTCGTTATACTTTTCTCAGACGATGTAAGTAAATTCCCGTCTTATCACCATTTTGTTTTGTATTTAAATCTTGTGTTTGATATCTGGTATTGGTTACCACACACACCGATAATAATTCGATGTTTACCATCTCATGCCTTTAACGTAACAAGTTTACCCGTTATCAGTTTACTCGGTATAAGAAGTGGGATATCCTGTTTTTCTTTAATTCCCGGGATCAGCGACAAACAGCTTCTGTTTACCTTGGAAAAACAATCCTACGAAGTAGATACCTACACAAAATCGGAAAAGTATGTGAATCCGATAAAAAATTTCAGATTAAGATAGAGCGGCGTAGAGGTGTGCTTTTCACCGGATTTTCCCAGATTTTCGTGAGGTCTCGTCTCGGGTGTCGGGATCGGGCGGGACTCGATTGTCCGCTTCATGCGTCCGCTCGGCACGCGCTGGCACGGCAACGATACCGATTTCACTGGTAATTTCCGCACACAACCGATCCCCCTTCAAAGAACTCACGCCCAATGGAGGAAATGAAAATCCCTCTCGTTTAAATTGTACGCGAGGGAACGATTTAACTTTTGTGTTTAAATGTACTTAAGTCATAATTTATTGGGATATCTACAGTATGGGAATTTGTACTTTTGGAGTATGATTTACTCTTTTGGGTTTCATAATTTCATTGCTGTATTCAGCTAAAATTAAGACGAATGCGTATAACAAAAGATTTTGAGTAATTAATGATCGGTCCATTGTGATGTTCTCGCGTCATCTTCGACTACGTACGGCTCGTAATTTTGTTACTTTTAAATTACACGGTCAAAACTAATTGTTCCATTTTTTTCGCAGAGGCCATGCAACTGTCAACGAGCTCGAAAGCGATGCCATTGTTTTCGGCCGCACAGCAACGAAATATGGCTGTTTTCGAGATACTCCACCGGTTGGAAGTAAGTACCTCATAGAAAAAAACAGTTTCATCGCTGTCATGGTAAAATTCTAAATATTTAAAGCACTCCATTCTCTTTTTTGTTGGCTGACGAACATTTTTTGTTGGTCGACGAGCTCGGTGGCTCCAAGCTGTGTAAACTGCAACACGTGTCTCATTAGAATTCTGTGTTGCTCCCAATGGCGACAAAGAGTTGATATCATATTGTAGCGCAATAAATTCATGTCGTGGTAATTATTTCGGGCCCGAAATTTGAATATGAATTATTATTGTAGCGGGCGCGAACAGGGACATTCGATTACATCAGCGGCGCCGGCGACGACGTGTCCTTGGGCCCATCGTTCGCCTTTCCTGTTTTGGGCATGCAAATGTGTCGAATGTACATAAATAATAGGCACTTGATACAGTGGACCATGCAAATCACCTCTCCCGACTATTGTCCACCGCCCTTGGGGATTATACGACTGACCGAACGTGGTTAGCATCGCTGATTGAAAACGAATTTCGATTTGATTACCGCTCACAGTATGCAGGGGTCGTAAACGGTTATATGTCGGCCCAACTTGTATGTAAGTAGGTAAATATCTAACGCAGACAATGTTTGTGGCGAAGGTACTCGGTGCTTGGAGATCGTCATAGAAATAAATGGTATGGGATAATGGATACAATCTATTTGTCGGGTCCGCCTCGACGGAGCATTATCATGGAAACGACTTTATTTGTGAAATCTACCAAGACACATAGAGCCAAAAGTGCCTTTCTTACTATACCGAGCAAGATAAGAGTAAATAAAATTGCTCTTTGAGAAATTCTTTTTCATAATATCGCCATGTTAGGGATTGTTATCGTTTATTCAAAAGCTTGGATGGTGCATTTATTATTTGGCTTCAGTGAATATTATCGTTTTATCTTATTTGATTTTTGGAAGCCCGTAATCTCACTGATGCATTGGACGTAATACTTTAACGATACGTTTTGGATAAGGGATATTTACTGCGAAACTCTTGGTAAGAAAGCACAAGAAGTACGGCGAAGTTTGATCAGGTGCTGCAAGTTGAATGGGCGACGTTTCTAAGACGTATAATGTTCCGAGAGCGGCGCTACGTGTCACGTTGCGAGTGAACTACGAGCGCAACGTACATAGCTCGCGTGCCGAGAATACAGCGCCATGACTGATAGCCGAATTACACGATTAAGTCTCCACTCTAGGAATACCAGCATACTGTCACTTTATAGTCTGGCTAAATTGTCAATTCAAATTGAATCTAAATGTTGCCGACACCTGACTTCAAAACGGCTTGTGAAACAATTGTTATATTGTGAGACATTGATTATATTAATTTTGTCGCGTCCTTAACCGTTGACGTCTCATTGTTATGCCGGTTAGCATATAGCCGTAAATTAACTGTCCATCACGTGGTGAGCTCACTAAATACGTAAGTTACTACTACTATAATAGCCACGGTGGTCCACTCAGCACTAGGCACGCGCACACGGTCTTAAACTCTATAGCCAGCCGTTTCATTGTTACGTAACTTGAAAAATCCAAGCTATGTATTAATTGTGATAAGCGTTCGACTCCCACACCCACAGATTCGCTCCGCGACACACAGATGTAGTTCATCTTAATTTATTGAAGCAATTCTGTACTTACAATATTTTTAAAAGCAATCTGGATCTTGTTAAAGGAGTTATTTGTCTGGTTTTTGTCCCTTGTGGTGTAAGTAATTATGTGTTGGCAGTTAGGTAATATTTTTATTTTCCTCCCTTTCGTCATAAAAAATATCTTTATTTTCGTTGAGAATGTTTGTCTTATCTGAAGGGGAGCGCAAAATAAATTTCGTTTGATCAATTTGCAACGAAAATAATCTTATTTCTCATACCCTCCCCATATCGACCGCAATTGGGCGGGTGTTATCGCCCGTACAGAATTTTTATTGGACCCAAAAATATTATCTATACGGCATTCTTAATTTACTGTTGGGTAGTAAAAGAGACTGTAGTTGACACTTACAAATAATATTATTTATTATATCTATCTGAGCAACGTATATACATTTTCTCACGTGAGATTTAAATTGAAAAGTACATTCAGAAATAATAAATTTTATATCATTTACGAACAAACAATTTCAATTTATATCTTCAAACATATTGAAAAGATAAATGTATGTTAAATGTTTACGTGTTTTCTAAATTTGATTACATACAGGGTGCGTCATGTTCCTCTACGAAGTGTTTTGACAGGAGTCACAAAGGGTCATTTAAATTTACACGCAAGATGGATAATGTGCTGGTCTTGGATTAGGTTAGGGGCCACGTAACGATCTATTCAAATACTCGACAACATTGAATATTTTATTCATTTAGACTCGGCACTCGACGCTTTCTGACATTGAAAGAAATATGTCGCATTCAACGTCAAGAAGTCATCGTTTGGTAATTGATTTTATGCATTCAATAAGCCGACGAAGAATGTCCAGCGACCAAGGTGACTTGGAATTATAAGACAAGGTATCTTAAACATAATGCCTTTCTAAGTCGTTAAGAATCTTCTCACGGGGTGATCGGTGGCTCTGCTATCTCTGATGACTAGTAAGCTATTAATTTGGTTGTCGTCGACAGCACCGTTGGACCTCCCAAGTAGTGTCGTTCAGCGGCGGCGGGAGGTCGCACTCTTCCCTTATTTGACAAGTTGTTACCGTTCAGAGATTAGGCTCATTGTACTCCACTGTCTCGCCACTAATGCGCTGCACATTACGGTTTGGGTAAACACGCTCCCTTAAATGGCGGGCGCTATTAACCGGTGGTTCAAGTAAGATATATTTTTACTCTATATGGGATTAACGTCAGATAAGATCTGGGTCTAATATGATTGAAGGCCATCTTGTACCACCGACCTGATTGTTAGACACGGTGTACTTCATAATATTTATCATAATCCGGTGTGGGTTGTTATTTATGCGCCAGTAGCTACTCTAGATGGTTTGATTCTTTGTGACAGTGTCATTTAAACAGGTTCAGAAGTATTGTGCTCACACAAAGGAGATCGGCGATATCGCCGTATTATTGTATCGTCGACAGATAAAAGTGTCACATAACTCAACCCACAATGAGAACTATTTGGAGTGAAACTGTTTCAGATAAATTTCACTAGCCGGATATTCGAGCATGTGGTTTTGAAACATAGCTCAGGGCTCAGTTAGCAGCTATCAACGCTGTCACGTAATCAAACAGAACAGCAGCTTGCAGTTACGCGGAACACATTCCGCTAATATAGTAACGTCAACATTAAAGTGGTATCACAATTGCAGTTTCAAATAGCTGACCGTTTTAGCGAGTTGCCTCTACTTAGTTTATTATGGAGTAGTCAGTAAATGGAGAGGGCACGCGGACATTGCGCCTTTGATTGAATTCACTTCCTAAATGCTTGAAGCGGGCGAAGAAGAATTGTTGACGTCGTAGGACCGCCGGCTTCGGGTCATATGGCACATTTCTGCGTGGCGTGGCGTCGTGGTATATTTACCGCTCCATTTGCTTACTTCTCTTTGGTGTTATATCTAGGCCTCAATCAGTCACGTCGCACGATAGCTGGTGTGTGGTTATCGGTCCATCGTAAATTAACTCAAATTATCTGTCTCCACTCGCAAACATTGTCGACTCTAGCTTGTGTGTCGGAAGCTGCTTTGTATAATACTTGTGTTTCTAGATTAATCACTTTGCATGTTTACAATCTGAATAGTTAGTTGTTGTAGATTCTAGTTCTAGTACTAACTGAATCATGTACGAAGTTCATTGTTTTATATTTACTAGTCGTTATAATTAAAAATGATTGCTGGTTGAAGTTCTTCTGTTATGAAATCCTTTTTTACATCCTACAGAAAAAATCGCTGCAGTTTTAATACAACCATAATTGGAGAGTCATTCATGACAGAGGTCAGATCTTTAGAATATGAACGTTAAAATAAAATCCACGTTAACAAGCGCGTTCGTCATGAATGGCTCCCATTCAAAATATAAAATGAAATGTCATTTTGAAAAGCTTTCATAATGACACAAAATTATGAAGCTATTACAAGCCCGCACGTATGAAAGAGCTGAAATCAACGTTACTGCCGACAATTTCAGACCCATATATGAATTTGTCTAGACATTTTGCATTCGTGACATAAGTGCCTAGATGAGATTACAAGCATTTCTGTCATTTCAATTCGATATTGATTTCGCCTTGAGTTTATTAAAGTCAATTCTAGACTATATTAAATCTGTGAAAAGGTTTTGCCGGTTCATTGAAGACGAATGAAAAATAATTTCCGTGTGCTATTAGAAACGGTTCGTAAGGAAAACAACAATTTGTTTGTTCAGCCGTCAGATATTGTTCGATGGGGTTTATCGGGAGAAGTTTTTACAGCTTTGGGAATAATAAACTTTTGTGTATCATGATAGATTGTTTGCAGTGAAGCAAGCAGTAAATATTTGACATTGCTTCCTGAACAAACATAAAACATTGAAGGGGTTATGTTATGAAGGATCGCTTCGGGTATAAACCTTCTGAACAAACAGTCGCAGTATATGAAGAGATCTGCATTCATATTAGAGCAATATTTTATCGATGTAATAAACTACATCTAGGTTATGTTTTCATAATTAAAGTGGTAATGTTTATATATTTGGGCCATATGTCAATCCATTAACCTTTTGGCAATACTTGTTGGTATATACAAATACATAGACCATACATAGTTGGGCAGAGTATTTTAAACGAATACAGGGTGTCAGGGACATCGACGCAAAAACTGTTACCATGGATTGAGTAGGTACATGATTCTGAAATCCGCTGCGCTGAAATTTTTCGTCTTTTTTTATATTTTAATCTACAGCAGGTTTAAAAAAAATAACCGACGAAAAATTTCAATGCAGGGGGGTTCAGAATCATGTACTGAATCCATGGAAACAGGCTTCGCGTCAATGTCCCTGCCACCCTGTATACTGTCAAAACTCAAAATCAAAGCCTTTATTTCAATTAAACCATTTACAGGCACTTTAAAATTGTCAAGGAGTCGGTCAGTCAGACATATGAAGTTAGTTGTACATTCCCAAGCGTAGTAGGTATCTATTATGGAGAAGAACGGGCAGGAAACTACATGGCAATATTTAAGCCTTGTACATATACAGTCTGACGGTGAATAAGTCTTGCTTTTTTATTTCCTCCCGAAGTTACCGCTTAAGTCTATCATCAATATTCACGGAGCCAAAGTTTAAAATAAATATTTGATTTTTTACTTCTCTGGGAATTATGGAAACACTTCGGCCACTTGCCAGGTTGCGCACGTTTCGAGAATTAACTGTGTGGGAAATGGATTATCATGAAAAACTGTCACGGAGTACGGTTGTTCGATTTTTTATTGAACACGTAACGGTAAGGCAGCCTCGGTTCTTAATAAGTGATTCGTTTTACCCCTGGGTCACACTGACGCGGCTTCGGCGATTTTCGTGCAATCTGAGAGAGTGCAGTCTATATATACGTTGGAAATCGCATAGGTGTCTCGTTCGGGAATACGTATTCGTCAAAGGGCAAGTTTGTCTGTACCGAGAAATATTTTTTCTTTCTTTTCTTGATACAGGTATCGCATTTAAATCTGGGTTCATGTGTATATGCCTTTGAAGACGATGTAGTTAGTAGTACATAAGACTTTTTGTCTTCATCGCGTGCTTTTTTAATATGCAGTGTGTATTTCCTATCGTTTCCATGGTTGATTTGGAACTTTTAATAAAGGTTTTCTCCAAGTTTAAACAGCCGTTCTTCTAAAAACGTTATCTGTCCCATTATTCTTTCAATTCGTCTCGCAATCGGGGCATGTCCTCTATTTCGACACATCGAACCGTCGTCGAAGCGTCTATTTCAAATGCACACTGTACACACGCAGGGCTGTCTTCTGAGAAATGTAACAATAGTAATTTTGTAGCAACTTCTCAAAGTTTTTGCATTGCAACAATAGATTCAGATCTCGTATATAGTTTCTTGTAACGCGATATGGTAATTGCGTCACGTTCCCGTCTGTGTACTGCAGCCGCTTCTCCTTAAATACGACGTACACATGATTTAATGTACTTGAAAACCACCACTTTCCTGCCTGCCAAGTTAATTTACAATGTTGGTATTAACCTTTTGAACGCGACGCTAGGCATTTTTATGCTGACGCTTAGACCATTGTCCTACGTAGCATTTAAAAATATGTTTACTGGCCCCGCTAAATTATTAGGTACCGAGTTTTTGTTACTAGTTGGCCATTGTTTCTACAAAGTTTTCTGGATTTATTAAAATATAATTTAGATTTACATTTAGACAGAAAGAGATAAAAGTTTTATGTTTTCTTTTCAGTGTCTTTTGAGATTAGTGAGGAATGAAACACTGAATGTTTAAGAAGTCGGATTGAAACTAGAATAAAGGTAAAATTCTTTGTTGTAAGTAACATCAAAGTAAAAGTATTTTTTGTTAAAAAATAAAGTTGGCTTCTTGTGTCCTAATAACCAACTGCTTTCTATTTTAATAAAAATATGCTTAATTTGGTTATGTTCAAACTCCATTTTTACTGAGGGTGTAGACTCCTACGCTAAGCTATAAGATAGGTACCTAAGCTTCGAAGGAAGCGGAGATAAAACTGTATTGTGTAGTAGAACCAATAATGGTCTGTTACGTATAGAGGCAAAAAACAAAACATCAAAAATATTACGCAAATGTAACCACACAAACAACATGATAATCAGCGAACGCGTCGAGAATCAAATTGATACATATTTTTATCACGGACGAACCCCAACACTGGCAGCTCGTTCCATAACTCGGGAATATCAGACAGCACAATAAAACGCCACATTTATCACGCACGCGCAGTAGAAGACACATCAAGATATCTTTATTACTTACTTTGATAAACAGAACTAGAACTATCGCATGAATTAATCGGTCGTTCACCTTTGATATACATACTGCTGTTCAGTGTCAGACCTCTACGAATTAGACCCACGTTTTACTCACATTACCTAAAGTGATGCCGTTAAATCGTTGATTACATTCGACTCGAATTGCGGAAAAGTCCCATCGTGACGCTGATGGTAATGATGTCGGCTCTGATTACAAGTCTGATTACTCAACAACAGGAAGAGAAGTGTGAAATGAAAAATGTACCTGAAGGAACGCAGATTTCCACAAAAATATAAGTCAACGGAATTACTTTAACGCATGGATGCACCGTCAATATGAAGCTTGCTTGTCAGCACGCGTGAAGTCACTGAAATGGAAATATTTAAAAGGGTGACGACGCCAGGAGGGTGCTGTCTAAGCATGTAGACAACTTCTCTCTTTTCTCTAGAAGAAGAAGAGTATATCTGATTTCAGAGACGGTAAATAAAGAGTACAGATTAATGAAAATAATAACATATTTTTCTTTTTTTTTTTGCACTGTTTGCACATATTTTGGAAAAGGATGGTTTGTTAACCATGTATACTCGCAGTAATACCCGAGTTTTATGGCATAGGGTACCAGTATATTAAGTTCAGTAAACAAAGTCTTCTTTTTGTATTTTTATGGCTGGGATCAGAGAAAACTATGCCAAAAAGTTGTTTTATGTAAGAAAAATATTTTAGCGTCCTCTATTAGTGTTATAGATTATAAAGTATACCTACAAGAAAAAGAGTACAATACTCAATTTTAGAGTACCCTACGTAAATCCTACATATGTATTTGAAGACAACTGTAAACATACATAAGTTTGATACCTTGTGTGGCAGTGAACCTATAAATTGATTGTGCCCTCAACTAATTGACTGCTATCTCAAATATTACATTTCTAACGTACCTCTATTTATAAACTAATTACAAATATTTAACCATATATGTGTATACGTCAGTCAAGTCGCGACAAAATCATGGCGTCGTATCGTAATTGTGAATCAACAAGTCGGATAGTAATTTGTGAATTAATTAATGCGTTTGCGCCGCCCGCCTGCCCAATGGCCGTAGCGGAACAAATTCACTGAATCACTTCCTGCCAAATAACTACCAATACTAACTTGGTTAAAGGCATTTCCTTTATCGCTTGACAATTCTGAACACAATTTAAAAACTTTTGTCACTATATTGCTGTTTGCTACTTCAAATTTATTGTTCAATAGCTTCCAATGTTTCCGTATAGTTTTAATGAAAAACATGTTATTCTGTTTCAAGTTCTTGAGAAATCGTGTTATTTACTAAATTGGCTGTTATGTTCAGTATACATTATGGGTTCATTTACTGTGATACCTTAAATGTACTGTCCAACTTTTCGATATAGTGACAGTTTCATGGCAATTAACTTTGGCACGCGGCTCCTTGGCTAGAGTAATCAAGTCATATTCTCGGTCCTGGAGTCGTTTGGTTCATCCCCAAAGCATTATAACAGCCCGTAAATATCCTCTTTTAACATGGGTTTCCCCTATAGACCGCTACAACGAACAATCCTGGAAGGATATTGTTATATTACCTCGCGTCCTCTGTTACGACCCCCGTGGGATGTGATGTGATCTATTTGTAGAGAACTGGAGACCATGCAGTCACTCCAACTACTAAGTAACTGGAAACACCCCAGATTTTATTCATTTCGGATCTCGGATTATAACTAAAGTAAAGCGAACCATTTATATAAAAGCAACGAAAAGAGGTTATAGAGGAGGAGGATTTGGAGGCGGGCAAGAGGATAATGGTAATGAAATCAAACCATAATCGATTACGAAAATTCGCATCCAGACAGACGTAAAAAACAAATCTTCACTCGATTCATAAAATAACTATAAAGATTTAATCGTTATCTATAGAAAAAGTAATTTATTACGGGAATAATAACTAGATATATCTACGTATATGCTCAAACTAAATTAGAACGTATTCTAAAGTTATCTCAAAGTGCAATTACTTTGAGGATTATCTGCTATTAATTTTCTCATAGTCCATGTGGTTTTAGTCTGTCGTAATAATAAATTATTACTTTAAAGCTTGGTGGGTGCCATGTGGCTTGTGATTCGGTCCCTCCGGGCTCTAACGAGGGTGTGACAGTAGCTAACTTAATTTACCATCTAATCTATTAACACGATCTTATCTTCTTGAACCTAAATCTAAAATTTATGTTGTTTTCCTAGTCCTAACAGCGGTAGTTAGTGTTTGTTGAATGATTAATAATCACTGCAGTAAAGTGATATCTGTAAAATATGGTTCGGTGTGATTTTCTCGTTCATTATAAGACCAAGTGTATATTCCGGGAATTTTAACGTAAATTCTGCGAATCATGTTTTGTCTTACGCCTGTCGAAACCAAATACTGTCTAGACTAGACTAATCTCGGCTTGAACGATATTAAATGTAATCAAGCGAGATTTGAACTTGCCGTAATCGAATTTAATTAGTAGGTTTTTGGTTACCGCGTTGATTGTATATCGCCTTTCCAATTAGTAGGCACAAACACTGGACAAAAAAAAAATGTGTGTAATATGATATCACGAAGCGCCCCAATACATTACATTTGATATCGCGTGGGAAACGGCGTTTAAACAAATAAATTATTCATAATATCGTATAGCTTTGTATAAATTGAGATAGGACTTGAATTTCACATAGTTTTCTGATGTATTCGTGTTGGAATTCGGAACTGCATTTAGGTCAATCGGAAATGGTTTACAATCCTTATCTATGTAATCGCATATTTCTGAAATATTACACAAAAAGTTATCTTATCCATAGCGTGCACTTTATCAAATGTCAATAACAGTTCACTTGTTAGCTCAGTGATTGATTTCGGCACGCGTTGCTCCACGCTGCGCGGCACGGCACACCGCTGCCACGCTACTCCGTTGCCGTTGACGTGAACAACTATAAATTAACGACAATTGCACTAATTGTGCAGCTAATGGCTGTGCTCACTCACGCATTGTCTAGCTTCGCTATCCGAACATTAATTACCACGCTATCCGGAAATATTTGACGCGTGGGAATGGCATTTACTCTCCCTCTAGGCTTTAACTGTACCTTGTTCGATATCAGCCGACTAATATTTCCCCAATATTTTCTTTATTGGGTTACGTGATAGGATTTCTTGTACGTGTAGCTACGGAAGTTTCTCTTCGGGACCGATACGAACCATACCGTACAAATCAAATCAATGTTATATTGAAGTCATACACACACCCCTCCCGGGTGGAAATAACTGATGTTTATATTTGTTGGGATCGGGAGTAGCAAAGCGCATGTGGCCGACACTGAAATTGCTTTCAGTATAGAGCTCGCGTGAGGCGCGCCGCCAATCTGCGGCCGATATAAATCTACAAGCCTGCCGAGTTTCGAATAAATTGCAAACTATAAGGATCCGTGCAATTTGACCTCCCACTAGTGCGGCCGTCGATTGGGAGACTAGCCACGCGATTTCGACGATTTGTCATGTCAACCTCACCGTTTTTGTTTTACATTCATCTCCTCCGGCAATTCCGTATCAGTTAATTTGTTTCCCGATAAATTGCGAAACGTTTCGTTGTATATTTATCTCTTATGCTGCACGAATGTTTCTGTCGGTTCATAATAACTTGGAAATTGAAAATTAAGTAGATTGCTTTTGTAATTAAAGGCAGCAAACAAAAAGTTTGAGTGTACATTTTCACATAAATAAAGTTGCTCGATAATTCAATGTTTTTACTGAACTTTTTATTATGTTGAAAGCACATTTAGATAGCGTTCGAGTACAATGTAATCTGAACTTTGTGAAATGTAATTTCAAACGTGTGGGTAGAGTGGACGATAATGTGATTCATGAAAATAGGCAATTTTACTTTTATGGTGACATTAAAGTCTTCTTTCACTTTACTGCACAATGGAGACGACATTATATGCAAAAATTTGAGCTATTGTTGCTTGAATATGACATTTGAAAGTTGAAAGGTAAATTACAGCTAAGTTTGTAATTCAGATAAAAGTCTATTTTTCGCCCCTAAAAGGTTTCCATGGTAAATTTTAATAACAGGCTTGATGCAATAAAAAAAATACATTATTCTTGAAGACGATGTTACAAAATGCTAAATGACGAGGATTTCATTATTCACAAATAAAATGTTTAATATAACATTCCGTTTTAATATAACACTTTAACAGCTCGTAAACATTCCGCCTGGCAATCATTGAAACGTCCAATTGTGTTCTTTATTGTTTTAATTTCTCATAATGTATTCGTCACTTGAACAAAGCGATGTCTGTCCTTCGAGACAGCAATCTTGTCGACTTGTAAAGAAACTGAATTAGCTCTACTCGGCACTATTCTGCTGAAGAAACGGAACTGAATGCGAAGAAAGTTTTGTAAAAGCGCTCGGTTGTTGTGTAAAACATTTGACGATCTATCCGAATAGTGCACTGAATGATATTCTTTGAAATTATGAACCATACTGTGTTATGCGCAAGCATGGAAACTACAAGTGGACGCTGTCCTACGGTATCGTCCCAAAGCGCACGGACGTAGTTAATATTGAAGCACTGACTTCACAATTTTGGTTGTTAGTGCACTTTATGTTGTAAAGGATAGCCGAGGACAAAGTCGTTTCTCCGAGAGGTAGAACAAGTTTGCTATCAAGTTAGCCGCCACCTCCAAACTTGTTAACTCTTAATTTACTGGCTCTCTCACTTCTGTATTATTTGTCGCTATTCAGTTACAATTAGAGGACGCTGAATTATGTGAATTCCATCGTGAGGAGTCAGTCTTTCTGGTCACTCACAAGTCACAATGTACACATTTTAATTTAGTTAGTGTTCTATTTCTGTAGCATGAGTGATTTACGTTAACTTGGCTTAAATTTACGGTCAAATTATACCGCAAAATTAAATTTCTTGGAACAATCACTGTCGAGACAACAGTATTGTTAGCCACATCCATTCCTCGGTCAGTTCGCTCGTCTCCTGAGATAGTATTAGAGTTGTTGTTATTCCTGGCTTCGTGCATGTTTGCTGGGGACGTGTTTGCGGTTAATTAATTTGCTCACTTCCCTACACCGACGTCTGTACCGGATTTGCCATCTGTCCATTTCAATATAACGCTCGGGTGAGTCAAGCGACTGCCTAATCAATCGGTTACGCTGTTGGTTTCCAATAAACCTATTTCTCATGTCGTGATTGAACTATAATCGAAAACCTTTTTTAAACCGAATCATTCTGGAAACATTAATGGCGTCGTTTACGATCTGATTTCATTGGTATTGTCTATCTTTATGTGTCCATAGGGGCATACGTCACGGAATCGTTGTTTCGTCCGAATGGTTGTTCTATCTCCGAAAGTTTTATATGAGGGATGTGTTAAGAGACACCGGGTGTTAGTGATCTAATTGTTTTGGTTCGGGAGTCGGGCCCGGTGCCACATGCTGCCGACACACGGCCCTAACAAATAGGGCTGTCTGCGGATAGTGAATATGAAGTCGTTAGTTAAATGCTTCGCGAAATGGCGATGGCGGTCGAAATTTGTGTAGCTAGAAATTCGGTCTACGAAATTCGTAGCTTTGTAATACTGTATCTATCTTAATTTAGTACCTATCTGTTTTTGCGCGTTTTGCAAGTGACGTGACAGATTGGGATGGCAATGTCAAAGTAACCTTATCCGCCAAGAAGGTATTACTTGCACGTTCTTAATAATACATTATTTCAGGATTTTGCTAAGAGTACGGCCCTGTGGAGCTTTCCTATCGGGGCAGACATGTTTGTTTTCTAGGGCAATAGTTTGTCGGATTGTGTTTAATTTAAGAGCGCACGCGCAGGCCTTCCGTAGAGTGACAGCTGTGCATTTTCCTACCGCAGCACGTCATTTATGTAGCACTTTAGCTTCCGTTCTACATTGTGGTTTAGTTAAGAATGATTTATAAACACCTAAGTAGGACTAAGTAACAAATGTGTACGAAGCTATAGTCGTACAGTCAACGATGATTAAAATGTCACCTCGTTTATGCTGACACCGCAAACGTCCAGAAAATCCCACAAGACATAAGTTATGACCATAAAAAATTCACCGTGAAGCGGTCGTCTGACAAATAGGGGACATCCGCAGGGTCCCCGGAGAGGTGGCCGGTAACGAGCTACCCTGGCTCCCGGCAGCCCGGCAACCACACAGACTAATGCCCCCACTTTGCACGTATCATTAATGTTATCGCCCTGACCACCCGTATCTTGGGGTGCACATATTGCATCTTTTAACGCGTCAGCGTTTCTTCCCAGAAGGCAAACAGTCCGCAAAAAGGATTCATCAATTTAAAAGCTTCCAACTCTAAACTTCAACTAACGAGCAGAATCCGTTTAGGTTATTATTAATTTAGCTTTTAATAAAAGTTAGTTAACGAATGAAATCCTAAATGGATTCGTTACGTAACTTTTGAACTAACCAAGAGATCTCGAATTTTCTGCTTTAAAGTACATTTTTTCTCTGTACCTAAGTATTTTTTATAATTTCGTGGACTTAAAATACATAATTTGGGCGTAATGTTTCCGGCTGCTCCAAACGGAAAATGTCTTTGTTTGCTCGCGGATGCTTATTACGACAGGTCCGGAAAATTCGTTCCGGCATGAAAGCGCTGGACCGTACTTAAGTGGGCCAGCTATTGTACAGGTCGCCAGTACTGCTGCTACAATATATAAAACGCTTTTTGTTTTATTACAGTTATGTATCAACATCGCCAACACGCATTTATTTAATGGTCCGACTAATTCGACGGTCCGCTGTGATTCTTAGGAAAATATACTTGCTCGGCTCACCATACATGTTCATTTATTTATGCAGTATACGAGCTATACATCATAAAACAGTGTATACGACTTGTAAAATGTCGGGTGTGATGTCAAATTAGAACAAAAAAAAACAGCAATTCAGTGAATTCAAAAATGTCTTGATATCGGGCGTGAATCTTTGTGCATGTATTGGGGCAGGGTGTCTCTTTGTCGTATCGGCTGGCATCAGCAAATATAGCCCGGGGTCAGGCGCCACTCGGGGGGCCTTCGAGGCCTCTCAGCTCAAGATATACCACTCTATAGATTAAAACATTCCACTTGATTAATTTACACTGAACGCGGAAAGAGATAGCGTCGATAGCATGAACCGAATAAGTGCTCGATTCCAAGTCTAGCCGCCTTCTCGGATTCTGAATACGTTCATCAAAGACTGAATGTGTTAGAAGGTAGATAATTTGGATTTCAATCAATCTGTCAGCTCGAATGGGAAGGATATAAATCAAATCTGTGCCAACTGCCAACACAAGTATTCATCAGTCTTGCTTGGTGTTCTAAACTGCATTAATTTGACAGTTCTGTATCACTCGAATTCGTCGAATCACATTGCTTGCTACTATTACAGAGCCTCCGTATACACATGACACACTTTCTATTAAAAGAAATAGGTACCTATGCATAACCGATTAAAACTAGCTCACTATATTGATCGAGACATTATTCATTCTAGGAACTTGACCGACATATGACAGGCTCGCCCTTCTAACAAGACTAGCAACATGATAAAAATGCAAATACAGCCGAAATACGCGTCATACTCGCCAACATACAATACACAAGCGATAAGAGGTAATCAATCAACTCTTGATTAATTAGTCCCTTATCAATAAGCGATTACTGAATATGCTAGCTTATACTGAATGAAATTATTTGTGTTCCATTTCATACCGATGATGATGTGGAACACGGATTGGAAGCAGATTGCAGTAGGCGAAGTTGATAATGTATTAGTATTTCGTGATTGAAATGAATGAGGGTTTTCTGAAATGACGTTCACTAGGTGCCAGCACTGAGACGTCAAGTCTGGGCACCTGTGAAAAGTGTCAAAGGGCTATATTTCCTTTAGTCGTGACTGAATGATGAACAAATGAGTGAAACGAATTATGAACTTCATCATATATATGATGACGTTCATTATTTATTTCATCAGTATTTTGTATTCATTGTCGAAATGGAAGACCTCTTGTCAAAGTGGCGCCAACGGGTGGCGTGAATTTTCAAGAAATCCCTCATTGTCGATGCGAATGGGAATGATGACTATTAGAAATGTTTGAATAATTATGTAATTTCAAAGAAGGCAGAGTAAAATGAGATAATCGGAAAAATTCTGTAAAATCAATGGAAATATCGAGAAGCTACACCCTTTAAAAGTTTTTGGAAGCGATTATTCCCGCCCTTGTCGCGCAATACGGACAATGTTTGGAGCTAGTATGATGTTAGGATACGGCACTATCATGTCTATGCATGACGCCACTTCTGTGATAGCTTCTTGTCTAGCAGTTATTTTATACGATTATAACTTTTTTAAGCTTTTACACTTTTTATAATATTGTTTTGTACTATTTGCAAACAAATATTTATTAATGTTTAAATTAAAATAATGCCGTCATCCCTATTGAGTGTCAATAATGTACTTCTAAGTTGAAAAATGAATAAATGCATGTGTAATATGCGTTTAGGAGCGTATAGAAATAGCACGTCGGTGTACCAAGTTATCGCTTCGGGCATCGGTGTGCGTGTTACATGGTGTATGTTGAGTTACTGTTCTAGCCTGCACTGTGACGGCGATCAATCACTCGCATACAAATTTACCCGGGAACATTTCGGAAACAGGATGCAAGGCAATTCACTTTATTGCTTTATACATAACCATTTCTTCCTTTATGGATTCCTATTACATATACAGTTATCAAGTATCTGGATGCCTTTATATGGAAACACAATGCTTGTATTTCTGGAGGTGTACTTTATGGGAAAGTATATTGGTATCAGTTACTTTACACTGACCAAAACTTGAGAACATCCTACTCAGTTCGAGTAAAAAAATATGCAACAAATGTACCTATGTATATGCTGTGCACTGTGCAGTTCCAAGATTCAATCAATACCTACAATGTTCTGAGCAACCGGTTTAATTGCACAGGGTACTAAAGTTAATGAATGAGAAGATTATTAATATTAATGTGCACTTAAATCACCCCATGTACAGTTGGAACCTGTTAATCAACATTTTAAAAATAAAAAACCAGCAGTTTAATAAACCTTAACTAAATGAAACACATAAAATCCAATGAAAGAGTGCAGCACAAACACCAAGTTCAAGGGAACTTCAGTGTTTTCCATAAACATGTCGTGTTTACATGCAATAAAGGCAATCACAGAACTCACGGTTTCGTTACATTTCCCATTAGGATTGATAAACGTGAAGTAATGACAGGTCAGACCGGTCCGTAGTTAAAAATTAAGTTCTTCTGTGTACCAGATGGGATCGCGGCATGCATCTGGGTCTTGCGCGCGCGGCTACATTGCTTTCCCACGGCTTATTGAAAAACCAGATATACCGAAGATATAGTTGTGCTTTACTATTAACTATTATAATGAGTGAGCGAGGAAGTATCGATGATTGTACGCCCACTGGACGATGTGGCTCGAATAAACTACGCTTTAGTAAACAGTTACTAATTGGTCCAGTCGGGCCGCTCCGGTCGCAACCGATGACATCCGATTACACAATCGGATGTTTATGGACAGATTTATATGAGATTGTATCTTGTTTCAATTAGATAGGTAACTAATTGGATTAAATGCAGTGGTGAGATGTATGTCAACCACAGTTTCGGTGGGAAAGAATGTAGATGCTAATCGAAATATCAATAGACAGAAATATATTCAAAATACACAATAAGTCTGTTGCGTATTAAATATGAATCTTGTGTCGTTAATATATTCATGATATTGAAATTTATGTCCCCAGCTAGTTACTCGGGTGCAGTGATTATGAGAGCTTGTTGGCTGTCGTAAAATCATATGCATCGCTGAGATTTATGCTTTCCGCTGAACTTAACAGCTTTTTATAATGATATCTTAATTACGTTACGTTCTTGGGGCTCTTAAAGTCATAATGCACTTCTATCATGTGGCAACACCTTTAATTAATTGCATTGTGTGGTGGGAAAAGTAATTTTCTAACCACAGAATAAATATTTAATCATTAACTTTGACTTTAATACGAGTATATAGTTGTACAATACCGTCATAAATATTTTATCATATCTATATTTGCATATATGGATGTACAAGTTGTTTGAATATATTGAAATGGCTGCTCAACGGCTATTGGTAACAGACTGCGTGTATTGTGTGGAACAGCAGAAAGCTTTCGATTCCACATTAGAGGTACGGCTCACGTCTTAAGGTACATCCAGACGTCACGCGTGCCGCTTCCGGCGAACACCGGCCTGTAATGACACATGTGCTGGCAGCACGGCCGGGGGCGGAGCGAGCGGAGCGGTCGGAGCGAATGCTAAGCCCACATCGATCCATGCAAATTTAATAGATTTGCCTGCCTCATATACATGTGGTGGGTATAACCTAAATTAATCTGACGGCTCACCGCGAGATGTTACGTAACGTACGTGGAGTAGAGCCTAAACTTTAGCCATCTGTTGAATGTTTTACTGCTGAACAGTAATTTAAAAGCTTTCTTCTGGTAATCATCAACAATCTGTGATCTCTTTCTACCATCGTGCAGAGGTCCTACCTGACAATTCCTACTTTTTTCTTGTATGCCACTCATGTTCATACATTTATGTTCAACTTTCGGCAAAATATTGGAAGTCTTACCAATGGCTACCCCTTTCTTATCCATTACTCGAATATTTAGCCCGCCTAATTGGCAAGGCCGTGCTGGCGTTGTACTCTCCACACTAACATCGTCTTTCATACATGTCAGATGTGTTCTTATTAAATAGTTAATGACCGCAAACACGCTAGACTGTGCAATTACCGTCACTCGTCTACCAAGACCCTAAGATTATGTGAACCTTTCATCGATCGGAGGCGTTCGGAAGTATTCGGAACTTAAGTTTATAGTTGCGACGACTACTAATAGTTTCATGAGGCTTTTGAACGCTGACGGGCTGTGAGTTGGTTAACTGAAAATGGTTGAGTTAATAGCAAACTGGTAACTATGTGTTATATAAGATGAGACATACCTTCATAGTTGGAAAATCCGGGGAAGTATCTACTACTACAAAATCAATCTGCCTACCCTTTTCTCAACTATGTTGGGGTCGGCTTCTAGTCCAACCGGATGTAGCTAAATACCAGTATTTTACATGGTGATAGTGACTGCCTATTTGACCTCCATAACCCAGTTACTGGGTAACACGATACTCCTTAGTAAGACTGGTTGTCGGATTTTTGGGCTTTCGAATATCCGTAATGACTGTTAAAGATGACAGCCGGGACCAACGGCTTTACGTGCTTTCCGAGGCACGGACGGGTCTCGATATTAAATGGATGGTCACACATCCACGGACCAACCATGGCAACCGTAGCTTAACCTGATGGATTGACCCGTGTGGCTGTTATTACCTAGCCACGTATCTAAACTGATAAAAAAAAAAAGATTTTCTCAACTGATACTTCAAGTAACAACACTAGCGGTGGTTGACCCCAAAAAAAATATCATCAGTCTATAAGTATTTTTAAGGTTCCGTACCTCAAAAGGAAAAACGGAACCCTTATAGGATCACTCGTGTGTCTGGGTGTCTGTGTGTCAAAGCCAATTTGCTCCGAATCCTGATGAATCGACACGTGCGGCTGGTAGGAAATTTTCGTGGACAGGCGTCCACGAACCGACTACGGCAAGCGTAGCTTAACCCTTCGATCGACCGGCACAGCCGCACTGTTATCATTTAGCCATGAGCCCCTCATCAAGTGTCTACTACTACAACCATACCTATTTCCGCCGCCAAGCAGCATCGCTGTGTTTCCGGTTTGAAAGGTGCCGCTATATTTAATTACAGGCACGTGAGACGCTTTGTCTGGGATAGGA
This sequence comes from Agrochola lota, assembly GCA_947364205.1. Classification (NCBI taxonomy): domain Eukaryota; kingdom Metazoa; phylum Arthropoda; class Insecta; order Lepidoptera; family Noctuidae; genus Agrochola; species Agrochola lota. The sequence goes on along the minus strand of OX376221.1, from coordinate 14,845,360 downwards.
ATACGCCTGTGAGCCCACTTACCATAAAAGTATGTCCAAAAATTTTGCGGCAAGAGCGCTGGAGCAACATGCGGCGTTTGCAGGACACATTTCTGCAGCGCTCTAGTTAGGACTAAACCAACGAATGTTTGCGTTTAACAGTAGCGTTCGCGCGCGGCAGTCGTCCAATCGCGCGGTAGGCCGCTTTATGTTTGGATACACTTCTAGGTTCTTTTTCGTGTGGTTAGTAACTAACCTGCTGTTACGAGTTCTTATGCCGCCCATAGGCCTCTGACTTGGCTTCACATGCAGTCGAGAAATATCTCTCAGGTTTCTTCACGATGTTTTCCTTCATCAAAAATCGCTTCCTTCATTTCTGGTGCTTGAATAAGTTGAAAAATGCGGTTCAATGAAAGCCAATACTTAAAATAATTTCCTGACTCGAATAGATACTTTGAGAATATGTGTGTCAGTGGACGAGTTGTTGGTGTTATTAGAACGACTATAGATTGGTCGGCGCGTGACGGACAGACAAAGAGATTCCGGAGACGATCGTTCGAGTCGCAATAATGAACCACGCCCGCGCGAGCCGACCCTATTGTCGGCACACGCAGGGTCACATCACCCCTCTTTGATGTTAACCTCTCAATCGAACCTATTTATAACCACTCTCCTAAACATAAAAATGTTCAACACATTTCAACTTTCGACCCTAACTTTTCTCTCTGCGGTCGAAAATACAAAAGGGTTCTTGATCGTGACAACCTTATTTCGCTCTTTAATAAGATTTTTTTCTGTAAACAGTGTTCTTGATGTTCCTGATGCTTGCCCAACAAGCAGAAAATTAAAAATTTACAAACAAACCCAAGGGATTCTGTTTCGAGAAATAATTTTCTGTTCCTTCAAGATTAACTTTGAGAGCTAAACAAAGTTAATGGTTAGAGTAAACACTATGAATAAATTAATGTAGACTTGTGGAACAAATAGCTTTAATCAATGGAGCTATTAAGCTAATTAATGGCATAAGGTTTAGATGAGACTATTAGTATAATTTCACCGGTATATCTATTATGCGAGGCAGTGATTCCTAGGCGTGTGGTTTCTGGGAACGCATTGCGAATGCAGTACGTGGTACTGTTCTCTTTATGTTGGGCACCGCCCGCTGTCGCACGCCCGGTTCCACGCGATCAAAATTCAACCCGCACATGCAACATGATTCTACATTTTTTTCCCATCTCTCCCTCATTCGACAAGTTAACACGTCGATTGGAGGATGTCGAAAAAAGTTATACGATGTTCTCGGTAGCGGCGACTACGCGCTTCGACTGCATATAAACGCTTACTTAGCACATTTCACAAATTATCGTCTTCATGTTACCATCTTTGACATGCCTGACACATATCGTCCTCTGCGTTGTTCACACGACTACATATCAAGCTGACCTCTCATTGTACGGAAATCCTATACAATCCAAGACCATATTATACTGGAAATGTATACTTGATATGTAGCCGTGTGTACGCAATTAGTAGGCAATGATTACATTGTTTATGACTAGTAATAAAAATTAAGCGGCATATTAAAATTTTGGTAGAAGCACGGCGTCGCGTGAGCGGCCGTCATCACAATAAATACCTACATTTAATTTTACTATAGCTCATTTTAGTACCTTTATATGGCATGCATTAACGTGTAAATGAAATCATTACATGGAAGCGAGACCTTTGTTGTTAAATCACTAAAATTGCCATTGTGTTGAAAACAACAGCTGTCACGCGAAATCATTGAATTAGTAACTCCACAGGCGCTCGCTGATTTTACAATGGTAGTTACAGTGCACTGTAATCCGCTGAAATTCTAGCACGATACGGAAAATAAGGATGATCCCTGGGTAAAAAAAAAAAGAAATTCTAATTAGTCCGTCAGTCAGATAATAAAAAAATATTAGACACGTATTTTACGCTTTATCATATTAATAAAAAAATTAATAAAACACATTTTAAGTGAGTGAGGGTCGCTACGTCACAAGTAAGTATAAAATCTACATACTTGTGACGTCATGGCACATTTTAACTCAATGTATCGCCGGAATCTTTAGATTACGTAAAAAAAGAAAAAATACGTGACCAATATTTTTTTGTAATCTCCATGACGGATTAAAAAAATATGTTTTTGTCATCATCCCTATTACTGCAGTATAAAAGCTGAATTTGGATATAATTTTAGAGCATCCGTGTTCAATTTTGAATCAATGGCCTCTCCGGCGCCTTTCATTGAACAGTGCTGATTAGAAGGTATTAATTAACAGTCTGACGGGGACGCTGAACGTACGATGATCAAAGCGAGCTCTTGATCACACGATTGTAATTGAGTCGTGAAAATTAACGTAACGAGTCGACCACAGCTGAAATATCGCTTTAAATGATACGCGACGTATTGTCTATGAAAGATTTAATCGCCGTACCTAATGATCGTTTAATAGCGTGTTGTTTGAACGGTGTCAGCTTTATATAGCGCGCAATGAAATATGCGTTTCGTTTTAGTCTCACTATACATAACAGAGTGAGTGTGACAACACTATGGCTAAACCGATAATTTATTACTGCAAACAGGATATTCGGTTATTGCTTTGAAAGTAAAGTTTATAATTATGCATCCCTCGGTGAACATTTGCTTATTGTAACTGTTGGATCATATTTCTAAAGTTATGTCGAAGCGCCATATTAAAACCGAATGACGCGTCTGCGTGCTCAAAATGTAATTATACCAATGCCGTCGGCTAAAGTGAAGGCCGAATTTCGACCGGGGTGGCTTAAAATGAAATCCATCATTCGGCTGAACTGTGGTGATGAGACGAGGAGGCGTGGTCCAGAAATACTCTGTGAACGCTCGGTTATTTCTGTCGTCCTCCATCGACAGGTATGCGTAACGTACGTAACTCTTCACATAGTACATTTTTGGCTAGTTTTAAGCGCCAGACATGTTTACCAAGCTCGTTAACGCTCGCCTGCAGCCGCAGACATGTTTGAACGCACAGCACTAAACACTAATTCGCCACGCACTACAGTTAGCTATTTTTGTGCGTCATAAAATTTATAGCGGTTATCGGCTCCGTAGTAACTGTTTAGCTAATGTAAGTTTTATGTACGCACACTTTTCCTGTAATTTTTACGACATTGTGGTCAAATTACGGCATTGGATGGTGAATAAAATGTTATTGTTTCAGTAGATTCGTGGACTCGTAGTCGGGGTAACATTAACTGGTATTATTTTATTTTCGTCACGTAGCAATCCTATTTGATGGTTGTTTGTTCGGCTGTATTCGAGAAAGGAGTTAGCGTGGTCCTGTCGGCCGACTTGCCGAGGATTATCCGGATAATGCCGGAGCGTTTCCGACTGATGCCTCTTATCGCTCGAAGAAAGCCGAGCCTCTGTGTAAATAATATCCCTTCAGTATCACTGTACGACCTTGGATGTTGCAACAGTTACGGACGTTTTCCTGTTTTTTTCATTTTCATTATCATTCATGTTTTTTATCAGCTCATTGTTAGGAGTGTTAAGTTCAGTAGTTCTATGATAATTATTATTGGCGTACAATTACTAGCTTGTGACGCATATGACTTAGCGCCTCATTTGGCAGTTTGGTTGAAAGTTCATAAATAGTGTATTAGTAGCGTCAGATTCCTACTTCATCGCTTAGTAAGCCATAACTCAGATGACTCTTACAAATTGCTCAAACGGTAATATTACAACACCTAATATATTTAATGCTTAGATGAACATGGAAATAAGTTATGGGCCACTCGTGTGTAGTGTAGCACCCCTAATATATCACTAGTTAATTTAGTACAGTCACGTGCAAAATAACGGCTTTCCATGGTGCTCTAATGCGAAATGAGAAATTCCAGTTCTGAGAAAATCCTAAGCATCGACGTTATAAAATAATAAATTCTCGACGACTCGAGTCTTTCTGAGATCAATTTTGGCTTTTCTTTTTTTTCACAATTTCGTCCAGCTAAAACCCACTCGTAACATAAACTACCCTCTTTTCTTATATATCAAAAGACGCAATTAGCGACTTACACTGAGTAATCCCCTAGATGTGAGGATTACCGCAATGAAGGTTTTCATTAGAGGGAGCGACGGCTGAAATAAAAAGAGATGTAATTTCCTTCTCATGTCGAAACCGCGTTAATAGGACTGAGGGTCGACGAAAGCCTTTCTGGCCATCAAATTAGTATTTACCTCTTACTACGAGCTCTCGATTAAGGATGTCATTAGTGACATTTTGATGTATTCGAGTGTGCATACTATTCAAAAGGTCATTTACAAACTTGAATGGTAGGAAAGCACTCGTAAGTAAAGAAATGACTGTAAATAAATCAATCATCGCTTCGTGGTTGAAATGAGTTTATTTATAACATTGGAACTACGGATGTAACGACACATAATTTTCCGGATACGATACCCATTATTGTAGTAAATAATCGGCGATAGCGATACCGATAGCTTAGTAGATAATATATCAAATAAATAAAGAAGTTGTCCTCGGGCGTTTACTAAGTCTTTTGTATTTAGGGCACAACTGTTTAATAGTGCGTTATAGTTCTCACTTTATTTGTCAATCAACAGAATGACGAATAGCGGTGACGTGAAACAGGCCCGAATACATCGCTCAGCCAACGCTCAGCAAACTGCAAACACTGCCGTTTGCCGTGTTGCCATGTCGCTAAGCATGAGCTGCGCGGCTCTCCCGCCTGTCCCGCCTGCGACACAGCGACAATATTGCGCACGAGTTCAAAAAAAAAAAAAACAAAGTCATTTATTCAAACTAGGCTGAGAATCAGCACTTTTCGAACGTCAAAATTACATGAGACAGTCCCCCAAAACGCCCACCCTTCACCACTTCCTAGTGCATTAGCTGGGAAGAAGTGGTGCAACAAACTCCCCAGCAGCAGCACAGCTGTCTGTTCAGTTAGAAGAAAAAAAAAAAAAAAAAACTATATAATAGTATTTAAAATAATTTACATTACGCAACACAAAACATAATTTAAATTATTAGCCATATGTCAGCCATCGTTTCCCACGCTTTTCGAACTGTTTGATATCGGTCGTAGGTATATAATCGGCGATGCCGATAGTACCGATATATCGGCATCGGAATCGGAATCGTTAGATCCTTGCAACCATACGAGTATATTTGGTAGTGGTCTCGTTATGCTACTGTGGGATCCGCTTGTAGGGATTAGTAGATTATGCTTGCCTTAAATATAAAGCTGGTAATTACCTTTGCGTTACAGGTAGGCTTGTGTTAGACGTTTCTTTGCTGTTTTTAATTTTACATTTGCTGAGCCATCGCTTCTAAATAAAGGACAGCTTCAGGTGTCGAGAGATCAAAGCTGTTAACAGAAATAGTCTGTTCCTGTAGCAACTTATGTTCCACGTCTTCGTTCTTCAGATGACAATGGGCCCAATATAAGATATTATAATAAGAATATGAGTTATACATATCCATTCAGCCGTCGTCGCCTGTCCCGGCACAATAGATCGTTACAGACGTCGCGCGACACTTCCGTATGTACTTATATAACACAGTTTTAATATCAGATCCTCCATTATTCTTTTTCTGAATGTTTGCTTAGCGCAGCTGTCCCTATCACCAACTTGTGAGTTTTCTTCGACAAGAAAACCCGCTTTGTTTCTTAAAGGATGACAAACTGCTTAATCCAGTTGAATATAAATATTTCCATATATCTAAACAACTTCCCTATTTTGATAAAACATAGTTGGTATCCTTTGCAGAATCGTATACAAAGCAAAAACATTTTATTTTCGCAACAACTGTGCTCAGATAGGTTTAACTGGCTCGGTTCTGTATACGGAAGAAGAAAATTGAAAACAAAGTTTGTTGGTTTTGCAATCCAACACGCGTGGAAAAATGGTACCTATAACTAGCAAAGTAGCAATATAGCTTTTGTTGGCTTGCACAACGAGACCGTGCCGTTTTTACGACCTTTGTCTTTCATAGGAAGCAAATCTCATTAGTCTTAGTCGCGACTGAGACTCGGCTTGCGCTTTGATACTTACATTTTCAGCCGTATTATGAAATGACCACGACACTAATTATTTTAGAACTTCAACGAAGTCGTGATAGATGGGAGATGTTTGGGTTCGTTTAAGTTAACTTGCATCCTTCGTTTTATATGTTCGTGTGTTGTTGCATTTTCAGCTTAAGGAAATTGTAATAGATTTGAAGATTTCATCATAGAAATAAAACAGACGTCACGAGTGCTGCAAGTACCTATTAAAAATTTAGTAAGCACCCGCGCAAAACTACTAATTTCAAGTTTCCACATTAGTTTTGTGTGTTTTGGAGCTAATCATCCGAATCCGCTTTTCCGAATGAATACGTCCTGTCGCACAGCGTGAATGATTGTTATTTTTGTGTTCTTAACACTTTTTCAACGCTGTACCAAAATATCAAATGAAAAATAGCTGTCTACCTAATGTTTAAATTATGCATGTCTGCCACTAGCCTAATAGCCTGGTGACGTCATAGTGAATGCCAGTCATTGTGAATATTTCAAAGAAGACACTGCCGCCGTGATGCGCTGAACCTTTTCAAAAACAAATGATTTACTGCAGACTGTCTTTAGGTACTCCGGCTAACGTTGGTCGTATCATTCGATCAGTACTGCCATCATGTTTTTGTTCAATAAATAATGATCGTGCTTCTTTGATTTACGTTAATGCGGGGCACATTTAAGCTATTTTACGATGATTGGGACGTTCATAAAAAAAAACATTGTTTAGTCTGCCCGCAGCACACACGATATTGGTATTAGAAACAAGATACGTTCTAACGCAACATTTTTGTGTCCGGAATTTAGATCGGCAACGAGATAATGTGTAACGGCTGTAATATATTGGGAAGGTTGGCAGTATTGTTGTTAAGCGTTAGCTAATTCAACGCGTGGCGTCGGGGGCGAGTAGTGTGTTGCTGGCATTCAGTCGGTGAATGAACCGCTGTGTGCGCTCGTTCGCTCGCTTACATGTTCACCGGGAAGTGGCGTATTGCCAATCCGCGCTCGAATATCCTACGGGAGCCGTTATCGTCACACTTTGCCTGTACTACTAGCTAATGGACTATAACATTTGTCAGCGTGTCGCTGCGATGTGCTCAGCAAACGCTGATAGCGCGTCATATTTGTACGTAAGAGGACGGAGCTTTTGCTACGCAATTTCCCGTTTCCCGTAACACGATTGAATTAAATGAATGTTTTTATTTTCCTCTTATAATAAAAATAAAGAGATCGTGTTTCGCAATAAATGTGTTACTCATTTATTACAATAAACGTTCGTTTCTCTTCACCGCAATACAAATAAAAACGTACACTTTACAACCTTTATATTGATGAAGATTAATATATTAATGGTTATTTATTTTTATTTCAAAATCTCCACGATAATGACCGCAAAAATAGTCCTAATGTTGAACGTGAAAATGTGGCTTTATGCCAGAATGAAGAAAAACATTTGTGAGGCAGACAAGTGTAGGTAAACAGAACATAAGGCTTGACACCATCATAATCGTTTCCTACGTGTTTGCGTAAATCGTCACGTTGCAATGAACATATTCATGAAAAACCAATTTGCACCTATAATCTTGAATAGGCAATGATTACTTCTAGATCTTGGTCCCATTACTGCATCTTGTATGGAAGTTGTTATTGGCAATTAATTCCTAAGTAATTTAAAGCGAATTACCGCATAAAGAGCCGTGAAATTAGAATGACAGTTTAATAAACCGCGAGTAATAAACAGAGTTGTATCGACAAGGTGTAGCGTGGCCGCTTGCCAGCCACGGCTCTGTATCTTGATTAAACACACGTTTGGTATAAACCCTCGCTTCGCCGCCAAGCCGTCTGAAGGTAAACCTCTTCCTTCTACGGATAACTACGGTAAACACATGCAAATCGAATTTTTATCCTTGTTGTTTCATTAAACTGGTGCAGCTTACTGCTTAGACAAACAACATTTACGTGGCGTTACATAACAATGTATCAGCGCTATCGGGGATCATGATCTGCATGCACGCGGAGATCGTTTGATGTCAATTACTCGTAGAACGGGCGGGGCTAATACCGATTATCCAATATTATCAAGCGAAACGCCAGCGATCGGCGTGCCAACATCGCTGCGGTATTGTAGTGAATCAAAGTAATTTATGCTCCGATGCATCACAGGTTAATCTGTTCAATAGAATATGCACGCTACGGGATTTTGAATACTAAGCGAGGTTAACAAGATTGGAGCGTGAGAAATTATTGGAAAGCTGGAGATTCAATTCCGCGGCTATCGGCTATCGGGAGCAGTGACTAGTGAGCGTGGTCGTCGCGACCTATCTGTGACTTCATGCTTCGCTTAACGCAGCTCTTCAGCGAACATTGTGTTCTGTCTCCCTCACGATTTATATTCAGCCAACGTGAAAAATTTGCGTCCATTTTACTTTACGTAAAATCGACCTTTGATCTCCACTTTACTGAGATGCTGTGACTCAACTCTCGACCTTTTAAGGTAACTTTGAGACGATGAAGTTGTTACTGAACTATGTTGCATCTTCAATAAAAAACTTGAGCTTTCCCAGACTCTCTGAGGATCGCGTTTCAACTTTTAACAAAGTACTTTTATAATTTTATATGCTCAGGATTTTAAAGAACTGTTTACCTAGTTCCTGAAAAAGGATAAGTTGGTACGGCGAAGTTATACCTAAATGGATATTAAATGATAAATCACGTGGATAAGTCACTAATATCGTACTTAGAATCGCAATCTTTGCTAAGCGTATGTGTATTTCAACTCTATAGCGGTGGTCTCCAGGCTGCTCAGTTTGTTTATAAACCCCATACTAAGTTTTCATGTTTGTCCTCAGATGTGGTCTACACGCTGACTTCACGGAGCTGACTGCGTGTGTTGGAGGGGAGCTGGACAGGCATGAGGGCTCAGCGGTGCATCGACGGTACTTCTACATCACGCTGTTGCGAGAACCTGTGTCCAGGTGAGATGTTCGGGAAATTACTAGACGATTCTGAAAGAAAGAAAAATTGGTTTATTTGTCACAGAAACGCTTGCTTACAAAAAGTAAAGAGTAATCAGGAAACAAAATACAGCTAAGTACTTACATATGAAATCATGAGCATAAACCAGAAATAGTCGGCAGCTGCACGTCACGAATGTGACAAGAAGGCTCCCACTCAGCATGATGCTGTGCTATGGGGGGCCCACAACACAGCGCTGATTTTCAGTGGTCACCCAAAAAAGACGTACGAAAATCAAGTCACGTTCAGTGATTTGTACATAATAAATAGGTAACAAAATAAAATAAACAGTACTTAGAATATAATACAACTATAACAAATTATCTGAATAAATATTATTAAATAACATAAAAATTCAACTACATCAGTTGGGAAGTAAAACGTTCGGGGAAGTACTACCACCAAATCTGCCGCGTTACTCTTGGTTTCATTACCGGAATATGAAACTTTTCTGATATTGCACATGTCTATAGGAAGCAGTGATAGATGGCGGTGCCCTAAAACGCAAAAGATAAAATCGAAATTGTAATACATGAACAGTTTAAGGTGCATGGTTACCTATTATAAAACATGAGCCAGCTCAAGATTCAATTTTATACCTATACATAGTTGCTTTACCAGTAAATGGTGCGCAGTGCGCTTGATCCTATTCTCATAATTACATTACTGTTGAACGCGTAGCCTTAAATTGGATCGGTTCACGGTACTAGCTTAAACCTGCGAATAATGTTCCACATACCCGGTTCAGCTTACTTAATTACAGTATACTTGCTTATGTGCAGCCTTTAATAGCATACATTTTACTTAGAGCTGCTGTGGCGTGTAATTTTGTTTAATGCAATACCCGTAAATTTAGCGTTAACGTTCCCCTGCGATTTTATAATAATATTTTTAGAATATTTGGACAGTTGGTGATTGCGAAAATGTAAGGTCTGTACCTAAATTGAAGAAGACAGCAGAATATTTATGATAAGTACACGAATTCGTGATATTTGCACTTGTGGGCGACACGAAAATGATTCAATTCGTGTGCGACTTTTTGTTTGCGTTTGTTGACCCTGTTTACCTCATCATGTCTGAATCGACAAAACAAATTGCTTGCAAGCAATAGATGGGGTTTCCGATTGCACTCTACAGTGTGTGACATAGAATTGAAAATCCCAGTGAGTCATGTTGGAAAGTGGTCTTTATGAAGACATAATTTCGCCCACAGAAAGGGAATGGTCCATAAAAAAAAGAAGCAATTTCATAATATTTGATTGATTAAAAGCCCTTATATAATAAAGATGTATAGGCAAGTTAAAAGGAAGTGACACAGCCCATTAAATCCTAGTTCCCCGTGGGTCGTAATTTAGCGAGCTTGATAATAAGCTGTGTTCGAGAGCTGTCACCGACCCTCGTCAATATTTTCGTTCAGAAAGCGCTTACACGATTGGACAATATTTTTATTCCTTACACGTAAAAAAAATAATTGATATTTTTACTAGACTATGTTGAACTAGTTGGGGTACTTAGAGTACATTTTGTCCTTTTTGATGCGTAACATCTTTCCTCTCGCTTTCCTGCAATCAAAATATAAATAATCAAATCTGTGGGAGTGATTTCGTGAAAAGGGACGGAAGTGTGTAACAGGAAGCCGGGGAAGCACGCGCTATTTGATTTAACCAATGAGCGCGCGCGGTGCTTGAGTTGGCCGTCAGCTGGTACCAATCCATTTTCCGAGAGGTTGTAAACTGGATGATTATGATGATGACGGTAATGGTGATGATGATGAATATTGTTTATATCATATACGTATGTCTGTCGTAATGTATGGATCTGAATGTTGGGCCGTGAAGAACACGGATGAAAAAAGATTGCATGTAGCGGAGATGAGAATGTTGAGATGGGTGTGTGGAGTGACGAAAATGCATAAAGTAAGAAATTAGTATATTAGGGGAAGTTTAAAAGTGGCGCCAGTGACAGAAAAGTTGAAAGGAAATCGTTTGACCTGGTAGAGGCATGTGATGAGGAGAGAGGAAGAGGAAGGCCAAAGAAAAGATGGATGGATTGTGTGAGGAATGATTTGAAAGAGAAAGGAGTGAATGATAGCGAGTCGGTTGACAGGGGAAATTAGAAAAAGAAGCCGTGTTGCGTCGACCCCACGGAAAATGGGACAACGGAAGGAAGATGATGATATATACGTCAGCCAAGATGTCAGATGTTACACATCATAGGCGACTACTGTAATGCACGCTCGTTTTTTTTTTGGTGACATATGTTCTACCGCAGAGTTACTATATAAGTATGTAAATTATGTGGATCCCACACCGCGATGGATAAGTTTTCGAAGTTAGACTGTGGCCTACCAAAAGTTTCAAAGCTTCTAAAATTATTCTCTAATAATTGACGTGGGTCAAACACATAACATCTGTAAGCAGGTTTTAATTTGATCGTTACTATACATAATGACTTATGTTAGATATTTTTTTTATTAATGGAGCAATAAAGGTAATAGGGCTATTTTGTATTGAGTCTATAATCTAATTGTAGGAGTACTCAATTGTCTTCCTTTTAATTCGCTTCCTTTGTCTAACAATAATAAGGTTTCTAATAGTAATAAGGCTTCTAACAATAATAAGGTTTCTAACAATAATAAGGTTTCTAACAATAATAAGGTATCTTGTTTCGAAATTCTTAACGGCACTGGCACGACTCCGGGAAATACCGATGTGTTCCTATACTTCATGGCTTCCTAATCAATTGATCTTTGGTTACCTCTTTAGAAATTACTTACAGGTGTCCCAAATTTTGTAATTAGTGTATTTTATGAGCAAATATGATGTTTTGTCCAGGTATTTGTCGGAGTATCGGCATGTGAAGCGCGGCGCCACGTGGAAGGGATCCCGGCACTGGTGTCAAGGAAGAACTGCTACAGGTAAATAATATTCATAAAATGTATTACGTGGCAGAAACAAAAATTGTACTCTAGATTTCATAGGGAATCGTCAGAGCTCGGAGTATGTAGGAGTTAGATCCCGCGCTTCCGACTCATTCTAGCAGGATGAATACCGTTATAGGATTTTCGCCGTTAGGAGTCCGATATCACCCTACTAGTCCTTTCTTCCACACTGAGGACATATCTATGAGGATTACCACACAAAAAAAGGTAGAGCGTTAGAAAAATTGGCCAGAGCGTCCAGTGATTTTAGCCGGTTGATGTCCGACATAACGAAGTCGCCTTCCCCCGAACGAAGGATATCCGAGACGTTTTCTACGACGATAACAAAAGCGGAGAACGTCTTTCAAATACTGAGAATTGATTGTGCCACAAAAGGCTACAATAAATTAATGCGTTAAGAATTGAAAAATTATTGGTTTCCACACATATCCTTTATTATTTTATTACCGTATGGAACTACAAAGAAAGGTCATTTCAATAAGAGATCACGATGAATGAATGAAGTTCAGTTGCTTACTTGACTTCTGTTGTGGCACCCACGTTGTGTATGTGAGTAAGTGAAGATGAGTAAGACGCTTAAGGCGTTACCTTATTAAATCATTAGTAGCTACTAATAACTTTACGCCCTTTTGAGTTCCATGGTTGGATTGCACTTGCTTGCTGATGAAAGAAATACGTACGATAAATCTTGTTGGAATGTTAGTGGTTTTGTTAGGAGATTAAGTTACTTATTCTTTTTATTAAGGCGACGATAACCGACTTTTAATGATTTTATACTGAAGATCACGTCTAAACGAGTAGTGTTAATGATTAGAAAAAAAAATGTAATATTCATTTTCATAATAACTTAATATATACATATTTTTGATTGTGTTTATTAGATAGTGAATTAATTTGTAAAATTATGTCTATCGCGGATGAAAAACTGAGAAACATGCAAAAAATACCAAGTGTATTTTTCTGAAATGATTGATCTTTCACTATACGTGTTTTATTAAAATTCCTTTTGTTTTATGTATAATAAATTAATAATGCGTCAAATTGGGGACAGCGCTCTGATGAGCGACCTATTCCTGGATGGCTCAGGACAGAACACGCAAGCTAACCACTCAAGGTCACTGGCATATATCTGCGTCTTATTTGAGTTATAATGGCTATTTTGGTATACTAAAGCTACTTTATAAACTTAAATTACATTCACTGACAGGCAACGCGTAGACTAAGCCGCCGGGCCTAGCAGCATGAAATACATTGCACAAAAGTTAAATATACGTATACATATAGCGAAAGTGAGCACAAAGGAAGCATTTTCAAAATATTCATCGCCCAAAAAGGGTTAAATAAGGGCTGAAAAACTTTGTATGGCAGTTCGTCAGAATTGTCGATGGGAAATCCCATCGGGCACATGGGTTGTACATAAATATCTACATAGTATTGTGGCGGCATCTATATCGCCACATGCGAACTACGCATCAAAGACCTGACATCGCACAAACCCTGCGTCGCGCGATTAGAGTTTACCGCGCGAACAACATATATGAGACTATCGGACATCAATCGTTGGGCAGTTGCCCGTCAGACACGACACCCGTCTGGTCGGAGGATCCTCCCTTTTCAATAGACGATGAGTGAACTTAACACCCTGTTTCTCGTACCTCTGAAGTACCAATGTATTTTTTTTTTAATAAAGTTTCCTTCTTACTTTTTATAGTCGAAATCCTAATAATAATAATAGTTAATATATACCTGTAGCCCAAATGGCCGAATACATTTTTCAACTTCGGCTAAAACCGTTTATCATTCAAGAACCATTTTATCGCACAAAAACCAAAAGCCGCTCAAAATAATGAATAGTTCAAATTATTAAAACTCTACTTCGGGGCACTTGAATGAATTTAAATTAATTAATTATTCATTCTGAACTACTTCTCGTATTAATTAACATCTTGTACTTTATCATTCGTCAAGTCGTGAATATGGTCATTTAAAGTGATTCCTTCACTTGTAGCCTGCGAAATTCAATATTTGTTACGTTTTTGCAAATCGCAGCGCTGTTTTACGTTGTATATTTTTTTGTTTCTTTTAATTCTCTAAATTATACATAATTGCTGCAAAAAAGACCATTTCGTGAAGATATGACGATTTATATCTAATACGAGTATAATATCGAGAGCTACATTGACGGTTCCCCCTTAAGCGCTTATTGCACGTTCCCCGCGCCATATGTAATATTGTAGTCACCTATAAATTACACCAGTTTATGGCCAGCTATGTCCTGTATTAAATTAAATGTATTATTTCATAGATCATGTTTCTATCGTTAGACTTTAACCGTTTATAATCAATTTTATCGTTGCTGCAATTACCGTCCAGGGGAATTATTGATAAAATTTTACTTAATATCGGAATTACCCTTAAGGCCTTCATTTAAAATAAAGTGCTCTTTGATTCGTTTTGAGACTGATGGAATGTTTTTAATGCTGAAATGCACATAATCAATATTTACTATTACTCCAATACGGACTCTATTCGTATTCCAGTTCCGAAAAGGTTGAACCAACTCGAAAACACTTTAATAACCAATTTCGTAAAGGAGGAAGTTACTCAATATGAGAGTGTGTATTTTTCTGTTCCATGATTCCCGTTTCCGTGTTTGTATAAAATGGTTCATATTTACGCCTATATTTTTCTATAAATATTGCCTATATTAGTGGGATCCATATGGCCCCATACGTGCTATCCTTTTGATCTCCAAGGCCCGTTTGAACACGTTTATTGAAAAATCTCTGAGTAAACATTTTCTTACCTTTGCTTTAGGCTAGCGTGTTACACAGGGTATCATTTTTAATTACCTCTTCCGTATCTTCACACTCTGGCGACTCTGAAAAAGAATTTAAAGCTGTGTCAACACTGATACGTTTTCGGGTTGCCAGTATTCTGTAGTAGATAATGTATTAAGTTTAGGAGGGTGTAAGTTCGGGGTAAATTGGAAGCAAAGATCAGAAAGGTTGACCCCCCAGTAATATGGGATTAGTGGTCAAGGAGATCGAGGGTAAAGTTACAGAGTGGCTCGTGTTTTAAAATATTTCAGAGGAGAATCTTGATAACTCTTTCCATGGACTGAAAAGTACGGATAAAATAAATGAAAGAGGAATTAAGCAATTTGAAAAAGCCATTTATTTACAATTTTATTTTATATTACATGTCTGAAGCGTCGTCTTAAATAGGTTTATTCACACCCACATAGAAATCACGATATTAAGTTATATTATGCTGATACAAAAATGTGTAGAGAATATGAAGGTGTCAGCAATTTCTTCTCGATTTCATGAGATTTCAGGACGAACTCGTTATAGCTAGAACTGAGAAGCCGATAAAAATAATTTCTTATCTCTTCATATTTATAGTTATTGCCATAATATTTATCATGTTTTATAACGTGGTGTGAATCTGTAATGAATTTTATACTCATAATAATATTTGCTAGCTAAAAAGATACAGGGTTTTCTTATTAAAAATATTGTTATTACAATGCTTTATATTAACTTGCTTCGTTCGTATGTTCGCTTACTCTCTTTGTCGTCAATTTTTCAAGCACTTCCTGGCATCCGATTGAGCTGAAACTTGGCATAGGCACTTATACAATGTCGCCCATGGGCATGTGAGCGCCTGTATTTTTCTGAATATTCGTGAAATCTTATCTAAAATTAACTTAATATTTTTCATGTTATATTTATTTTTTCCCACTTAGTATTTATGTGGATGATATGATAACTTCCTGTCACTGTTATTTACATAGCAGGTAGTGGTATTCGAATTTATGTGGAGTAGGTAGCACAACTAAAAAGTGAATAATAAAAACATTTACAAAAAAAAATAAAAAAGTCGGTGTCTTTGTTATTGAATTTTCGTTTTTTGGGATCGACTTCCGTAATTAAAGTTATTTTTCACTTTGTAGTGTTTTTTTTTTATAAAAAGTTTTTATTTTTCTATTTTTAGGTGTGCTACCTACCCCACACAAATTCGAATACCACTAGCTGCTATGTAAATAACAGTGACAGGAAGTTATCTTCATATCATCCATAAATACTAAGTGGGAAAAATACGTATTATTGAAACGAACTAAAAAACTATCCAAGCCAAAATGATAAAAAAATTATGAGACCAACTTGAGAGTATACCCTTTCATACAAAAAAAGAATTTTCAAAATCAGTCCACAATTGAAGGAGAAAGCGGCGGACATACATAAAAAAAAAATGCATACGCTACGAACGTAGAACCTCCTCTTTTTTGGAAGTCGGTTAGTGATCAATTCTAAGATCTGGCCACAACATATATAAATCGAACAAGTCTCAATAACAATGAATGTTATAGAATCTTAATCACCTAAGCCTGTGGGCTGTGCTGTGGGGTATGTTTACTACCATGGAAGTGAAGAATTATGATTCAATGCTTGTTTATACCTAACTATGTAGGTACTGTGAATGGACGCAGAGAAAGCAAACATGCGTGACTAGGACCGATTCTCGTCACAATTAAATCATCAGCTGTAAACATTAACATTAATTAAATGTGATAAACAATAAAAATAAATGTTGTTGCGTGCGGGAATCCATCGGTTCGCCATTTTGTTTCCCTCTCTGTACATGTTATAAATTATAGTCACTCGTGTCTGACTGTGTGACGGCGCTGTTCTTCTAAACTAAGAAACAGATTTTTCTTGGGGTTTTCACCATCATTTAGAGAATTTATTGCGGAAGGTTTGTATACACAATACATTATAAAACTACCTCGTTGGTTTAGTAGTCGCAAGCGCCACTGCTGCTTGGGTTCGATGCCCAGGTCGAACAAAGTGATATTGGGTTTTTTCATTAGGAATTTCTCAGCAGCTCGGAGCAGTGTTACCAGGTACACGGTAATTACCGTAGAAGCGGTATTTTTTAACCAATACACGGTCTACGGTAGTGATTCACTACCGTGTAATTTTCTACGATAATTTTAAATATTATTTACCGTGTTAGAATGTAGTAAAAGTTTCGGCTCCTGCCACTTTTATGTTAAATATTTTATCCTTACCCCACTCAAATGCTGCATGTGAAAGGATATGTAGCCAAGTCGACGACATTAAAACGTAGAAAAGATATAAATTAATAACAAAAACCCTAAAGGGAAATATTCTTGCGCAGCAGTCTATTCACAGACATGGACACAGCTCTTTTGATTTTGTGCCTGCTAGAATATGTAGTCAAAAATTACTGCAGCATAAATGTATTATCAAGAAGTTATTGTGTTAGATGATTATGAAAGTAGTTAATTATAATGTTGAGTATAAATATTGAATATTCATGGTATTTCCTTTTACGTTTTACACGATTATTTACACGGTATTTTGAGTCTGAAACACCGTATTTTTAATCCATCAACACGGTAGTTAATTTTTTTCAACTGGTAACACTGGCTCGGAGTCTGGATTTGTGCTCGGTTAATGGCAATAGGCCCGCCCCCTGTTACATGGGACTTATACATAACTTGCGAAATGTGCGTGTTCGGTGTACTATAGGTACCATCGAAGAACTAACCACAGTAAGGACAATTTTTGCTTGCAGGCGTGGTGACTATAGAAACGGACCGGTATCAGATGTGGTCATAGTGTTTACGGGATTTTGTTTTGAAACTGGTTAGATATGAACTTCTTTGGTCCACCTCTGCCTAACTCTTTGGGGTTACGGGCGTGATGTTATGTAAGAAAGAAAGAAAGAAAGAAAAATAATTTTATTCGTCACAGAAACACGTGCATAAAAAAATAATAAAAACTCGAGTAGGTAACAAAACAATAACAATACGTATAAAATAACGAGTACAAAACAGAAATAGTAGGCAGCTGCTGCTGCTGTATGTACATTATTAAGCTTATATACTATAAAGAAATCTCGATGTTTTGTTTAATCGTAAAAACCATGCGAAGTAGCATAGACTAGCGACCCACCCGGTCGCTAGTTATGTATAATAATATGTTTTAACGTTAACTTTGATATATGTACTCGTACTTATTGATATCTCGTTCGTGAAACCTTTCATATTTTGCTTTTTCCATTAACTTAGGTTTGTTCGACCAGTTGTTGATGTTGGTAACTTTGAAATAAGTTTTTATGTTTGAAGTTTTTATAGGATACTATATTTTTGATGCCTGTTGTTCTTCAAGCCTTTATCTTTGAAAGTTTTTTTTATTTGGTAACTTCGAAATATACAGGGTCAAATTAAATTAGCTAGCGAAACTGGACAGACGTGAGATGTGAGACGTGGGTTTCTATGTTAAATGAGCGTTTATTTAGAAAGTTGGCAACGTCGCAAATAACTGTCAAGTATTACGCTGTTTTGATTAATTTAGCAATATCACTGTATGAGAAATATAGCTATAAAATATTAGACACATATGTTTTGCTTTTATTAATATAAGTATTTTCTTATTAATATGATAAAGCAAAAAATATGTGTCTAATATTTTTTTATTAACTGACTGACGGACTAATTAGAATTTCTTATTTTTACCTGGGCATCATCCCTATTTCAATTCATTATTAATATTCTAATTCACTAGTTAGCCATATTTATTATTTCCATACAGTAATATTATCAAATTAATAAAAACAATGAAATATTTGACAGCTATTTGCTATGTCGCCCACTTTCTGTATTAACGCCCTTAACACAAAAAAAAAACAAAAAATGAACTTATGATCTGATGATTTTTGGTTGGGGTCAACCACCGCTGTTGGTGTATTTTACTTGAAGTATCAGTTGACAAAATCTGTTTTATATTTATCATGTTTAGATATCGATACGATATAAATATATATGCATTGCCGCACGGGTCAATCCATCAAGTTAAGCTACGTTTGCCGGGGTTAGTCCGTGGATGGGTGACCATCTTTACATACCGAGGCTCCTCCGTGCACGGAAAGCACGTTAAGCCGTTGGTCCCGGCTGTTATTCGTGGCTTTGACAGTCGTTACGGGTCGTCAGAAGCCTGAAAGTCTGACAACCAGTCTTACTAAGGGGTATCGTATTACCCAGTTACTGGGCTGTCGGATAGGCAGTCGCTCCATGTAATACTGATATTCAGCTGCATCAAGTTAGACTGGAAGCCGACCCCAAGACCAGCAAGACCCCTTAGTTGGGAAAAGGGTAGGCAGATTGATATGTTTCGATATCGATTCCCATCACGTCTGTTCAGTTTCGCTAGCTAATTTAATTTGACCCTGTATTGGAAACTACTTTCGCCCCGCGGTTTCACCCGCATAAGTCTCGATCTCGTGGGAATATCGGGATAAAAAATATCCTATGTCCTAGTCCAGGTCATGGTCTACCCATGTGCCAAATTTCATCCAAATCTGATGTGCCGTTTTAGCGTGAAAGCGTATCAAACAAATAAACTCACTTTCGCATTTATAATATTATTCACGATTCAAAATCAAGCCAAGTTAGAGTAGCATTTGAGTAAGGGCGACTGAGTTTCATCACTGAAACTAAACGGGATTAACGCATGTAGGTAAACCGCGTTCAAGGTCTGTCAGTGTCATCATTGTTGTGGTAAATTGTCTCTGACAGCTCTTGAACGCGGTTTAGATGTGCAAATCGCGTTTCATTGGCGAAATTCGCCCTGACTCATACTCAGTTCGTAACATGATTATATTTTAAATTTGTCATTGAAAGGTGCATAAATTCTACTTAAGACGGACATTTCATTAATGAAGACTTCATTTATAATTAACTAGACAGTCGGATATCATAATATTCATAGTGTGATGCCCGTCTATGAATAGATCACCTCACCTTTACTATGCGAGGTTTAATTATAACCGGGAGACACTAATGGGTAATTAGTAACCACGATGTAATAAGGAATGAAGTGATAATGGCCGACAGGCGCCAAGGCGGCAGCCAATGAGAAATAAGTCACATAAAACGATTGGTCAATAACAGACATTTGTTTCCCTACCAAGTCACTGCCTATTGGGTTACTGGTTAGAAGAGTTTACTCAGCAAGTCTGTGCCTATTTGGTTACTGGTCAGAAGAGTTTACTCATCAAGTCAATGCCTATTTGGTTACTGGTTAGAAGAGTTTAAACACCAAGTCAGTGCCTATTTGGTTACTGGTTAGAAGAGTTTACTCATCAAGTCAATGCCTATTTGGTTACTGGTTAGAAGAGTTTAAACACCAAGTCAGTGCCTATTTGGTTACTGGTTAGAAGAGTTTACTCGTCAAGTCAGTGCCTATTTGGTTACTGGTTAGAAGAGTTTACTCACCAAGTCAATTCCTATTTGGTTACTGGTTATGGTCAGCCTGAATCATCCCACTGCCGGGTAAAAGACTTCCCCGTACTGTTTTCTTCCGTGGGGAAATCCTTATGGAGACGCTTCTTCTGTGGAGAACGGAGGGTTATGAACTCCGACTAATAGCCCACCGGCCGTTGAGTCGGGGGCCGGGAGATAGACGCACACGCATTCCAGACTGGATTCTTCTCAACTTGGCAATCAATGGCCCACATTGATTCTGGACCGAAATAATTAGAGCAGGAGTACTCACCAAATGGCGGACCGCGGTCCGGATCCGGACCGCCCCTATTTTGTGTAAATCTTAAGTAAACAGTAAAAAGTAACTTAGTTTAGCCTGCGCTTTGTAAGTACACTTCAGACAGTTCAAAATATAAAATGGGATTTTTCACATTAACATTAATTACTTTGTTATTTTTGTTGATAACCTAATATTATATTAGTTTATTATTTAATTAATAAAAAAATATTGATTATTTTAATCTTGGTTGCTTTAAGAAGTTATCGTCTACCAAACGGACCGCGACAGTTTTTTTTTTATATCGTACCCCCAATGAAACTTATTAGTGATTCCTGAACTAGAGTATTTGCAGAAAACCTAAAGATTTTCCTTTACACAGGTGCGGAGGTACCAGCATGTTACTCCGGCGACTCGTGGCGCGGTGTGACCCTCGAAGAGTTCATGACCTGCCCCTGGAACCTGGCGAACAACCGGCAAACTCGCATGTTAGCTGATTTAGCCCTGGTGGGGTGCTACAATGGAACTCTGAAGCATCGGACTGCTGAGACAGACAGGGTACTCCTCGCGTCTGCTAAGAGGAATCTTGCTGCTATGGCGTACTTCGGACTTACGGAGTATCAGAAGGTAAGCTAATTTACTGTTTAACGGGCTTTTCAACTTTATAATGTTTGCCTACCTAAGAGCAGTCTCATAGCCTAGTGGTGTGATCCTCGGACTGCCAAGTCACAGGTGTCGAGTTCGAACCCAAGGCACGCACCTCTGACTTTTCTGATTCATGAGCGTATTGTATAATTATCAACTTCAAAAACGGTGAAGGAAAACATTGTGACGAAATTTCTGCCTGAGGGATATTTCTCGACGGCATGTGAAGCCAAGACAGGGGCCCATGGGCGGCTTTAAAACTCTGACACCAGATTACACACGGAAAGAAGAGAAGAAGATCTTGGACCTAAAAGGTGATAAAGGGAAGAAGTTCGCAAATCATTAATGTAAACTAAAAATAAGAATGGACCCAATATCGAACCTTGAGGAACGCCCATTGCCATTTCAGACCCTAATGAGTTTACGCCGTTTACTCGGCGGCCGCTTTAAGTTTGAAGACTTCTTGACAATGGTGATTTTGTAGTAGCATAATCGGCATGACCTTAGTAGGCAGCCAGTCAAGGTATTCTCGCCCAGGGTCCGTCAGACCTACGTGCATTTAAATATCACCATAGGGGCTATTATGATATGATGCACCCAGCAATAATACTGAATTTTAGTACATAATACGGTAGTGGATCTGAACTAGACCTGTAAAATACCTCATAACGCATACTAAAACAAGTACAATCTCCTAATCGTACTGAGCTATTTATTACACTACACGAAGTTGAAGTTATCAGTAAATACGATCATATTTACTGCCGATATGACTGTTCAAATGACACCTAATTGCTAAATTTTGTGCTGCTCGGCTCCATAGCGAGATATCGTCGTATCGATAATCACAATCTATAAACCTAATAGGATTTGTTCAATGTTTGCTTTGCACTTCGGAAAGCGTTTAAAGCTTTTAGCTACTTTGTAATGAAACATCCCAAGGATTAGATTTGGGGACATTTGTTTAAAATCCCAAACGTAATTTACATTCAGCAGGAAATGTTAATGTTATTTTAGTATTTTGAGAATAATTCTTGTCATTGAAATACAAGAAGTCTGTAATCCATAAAGTGTTCAATCTGTATAAACTTTTCCCAACTATGTTGGGGTCGGCTTCTATTCTAACCGGATGCAGCTGAATACCAGTATTTTACATGGAGCGACTGCCTAACCCAGTTACTGGGTAACACGATAACCCTTGGTAAGACTGGTTGTCAGGATTTTGGGCTTTTATGTAACGACTGTCGAAGATCTACAAATGATAGCATTTATGTTTATTAATAAGCACAACCAAATAATCCACAAGTTTTTTTGTAATTTCTCGCATTCGTTTTATGATGAGTGTCTGTACCGTGTACTCATCGTGCCTTAAAATCCTCCTTTATCATAATATTTTTATTCTCTCTGCTGCCTACTTTTGCTGTGCCGACACCACAATGATCATATTTTGTAAAAACCTACCACCTAGGTTCATATGTGGAAGTAATAAATATATTGAGTATTGAGTATTTATTCTACTATTACCTTTTTTTACTACCTTTGAATTTAGTTCCCCCTCTACTTAGCCGATGTACGCTTAAAATTGCAATTTGGTATTCCTTGAGGCTTCCATCTCATGTTACGAGAGATCGCACTTAACTCATTGATTATTTAACTTACCTTTACACAGGCCTCAGTAGTTCTAAGCGTCTAACTCCACATTTCCGACGAAACCTCTTTTGCTTATATCAATAATTTAGTTACTCGAAGATTAGGTTGTCGCAGACAAACGGCAATCGTAGGTTGCGATTTTATGTCAGGCAAAATCTAGAGCACTACTTTTGAAAAAAAAATTGACAAATAAAATATCGGCAAAATAGTCCGCTTTATCGACAAAAGAACATTAATATAGTTTCCGATGTCGATCTAAGATTATCGGCTCTACAAATTTTGTTATCCAAGGCCAGCCAATATGTCGAAACATAGCTTTTCCGAAACCCAATCGCTGAAAGTAATCCACCTGAATTTATTCCGAACACTCATCTTCCTTCGCAAAAAAATACTATGTAAGATATAAAATCTATAATTCGTTCCTGAATATAAATTAGTATTAATCCTTTTTTAGGGTTATTCTATTCTGAAATGGTAATTCTGTCTTTTATTCAGTTTAATCTTCCTTCTGGCGAATAGTCACATCTTCCTTTTGGCTATATGATAGTCTGCGACGTAATGTTACCCGCTTCACTGAACTATATGTGTATGTAAAATGCTAAACTTACACACTAATGTACCTATGCGGAGTTCAGTATGTGGGTTTTGCCTGAAAACTATACTTGAGAACTGGTAAGTAAGCTTTTCATGATGATGATACCGCGAAGTAAAATTTTACTTCGTGGATGTTGCGTTCGCGTTTGTAGTCTGTGAAAGGGTTATCAACAGTAAAATAAAATCGCTACTATATTTGATTTTCTGCTTTAAATAATATTGGCCTTTTTGCCAAATATCGAGCATCTGGTGGAACCATTACTTAATACGTTTTGATCTAACAAACCAACCCCGACCTTTTGCTAAGCAAGCTTAAAATCAAAACAAAAATGCAATTTCAAGTTGCTTTTTTGCAGTCGTATTTTTCATCGCCAGATTTTCCCACAGACTGCGAAAAACAGTCTCACAAAAGTTAAATCACAACATTTGCATAACACAAATTCTACGTGTTGCCATTGGTATTAGTTATTCTATGTCCTGTGTCCCCACAGAGATAAGCTTGCCCATTATTTGCACTTGAATCATCGTCGTATCTGTACCTCCATTAATTGTGAAGCAAATCTGTATTAGATTTAATGCTATGAGAGATAAGTTTATCGTCATTTATCACACTCAAAAGAACAGTCTGTAAAGCAGTCTTGCTTAAAATAAAAAACAGAACTGTAATGCCGCCGTGTCGCGTTCTTTTTTAATGCAATTTTTTCATCGTCAGATTTTTCCACAGACTCGTAAAATACAGTGTCACAAAAGCAAGCATATGCAAGGTACAACGTATGCATAACACAAATCCCACGTGTTATGCCACTGGTATTACTTATTCCATGTCCAGTGACCCCACAGAGATAAGCTCGCCCATTATTTGCACTTGAATCATTGTCGTATCTGCAACGCCATTTGTCGCCGCACCGCCCGCCTCCGGCCACAGCCCGCACTGTTCTTTGTCTCAATGAATATTCATTGCTCATCTATAAACAGTATGGTTTAACTGGACTTTTTTTGTGAAGTTACTAACCTTTTTCTTTTAACCATGGGTCGTAAAAGGAATCGTTATGTCGTATCCTTATGGGCCATAGCACTAGCAGACATGATACTTTTAGGATCTGCGATTTTTTGTATAGGCTACATAAAGCAAAGACTTGTCAAGACGCGATGCAGCATTGATGAAGTGGCAAATCGCTGATCGCCTTTGCTAAAAGTATCTTCTCTGCTACGGCCCATTCAGGCAGCATTCTTCTATGTGTTTGTAACAACATGACCATTACCCTCATTTAGACCATGCTGCTGCATGCTGCAAATAGCACGACAAAAAGCATTGTGGTGTACACATCAGTAGGCGTGTGTGCTATGTCATTGATGTCTTAAGTACACTGTGCTTTTTGTTGTACTATTTACAGCATGCTGTGTGTGTGTGCTTTAAAATAGTTAAAATATTCCTTCATTATCATTTATTAATCGACTTCAAAAAGGAGCTGGTGCTCAATCAGACTGTACTTTTTTTTTGTTTTGTTTGTTACTCGATTACTCCGCCAATTATGAAATGATTTTGATGATTCTTTTTTTGTTTGGTAGGTACTTACTACTTCACAGATGGTCCCTTATAAATTTTATTAACTTTGCTGGGGTAGTTTTTGAGTTAGCTTCAATAATACGTGTTTTTCCCACTGAGTCTTTATGGATGATGTTATAGTTCCTGTCACCGTTATTCAAATATAGCAGGTACTGGTATTCGAATTTTGGTGGGGTAGGTACCTTAACTAAAAAGTGAAAAATAAACACATTTTACTAAAAAAATAGAACCGACTTAAAAAAAACACTAAAAAGTGCAAAATAACTTTAAATTCGGAAGTCGGTATCTTTGGTTCAGTATTTTCGTTTTTTGCTTTTGTTTTTTTTTAAAGTCGGGTCATTTTGCACTTTTTAGTGTTTTTTTAAATTGGGTTTTTATTTTGTTAAAAGATTTTTACGTCTAAGGTTCTTCAGTATAGGACCTCAGACCTGGCGTAGTGAGCTTTTATGATAAAAAATTATGTACACCATAAGTGAATGAAATTCACTGCTACACGATATTCATTGGCGTACACCAACTAAAACTCAATTTAAACTCAACCTTACTCGCTCATAAAGGTTAGAAGTCCATAAATATTTTCGTCGATATTCATGAAACTGAAATGGGGTGTTAGCTGACATTTTGTTGCATGAAACCGCCACAGGCTTCCACTGAAGGTGAGAACGGACTTACGTAGCGTCAGCAGCGTCCCCCGAGGCGTGACTGTGGTATATGTTAGCAAGGAGTTATGTTAAACGCTGGGTTTCACGGAAACTAGGTGGCCCGGTAGTGAACCGTACATAATGTAAATAACAAGTGACGGCGCTACTAAGTACCTGTACGTGCATGAAGCGTTTAAACACGTCCCTTAAATTATTGCGGCAGAGATAATTTTTCTGGTAAACGGTTTATCATTTTAAACTGAGTTTATAAACTTTTAATTCGACTGTGTTTTTTTGGTGTGACGTATGTTACAGCATACTGTATATTCCGCCCAGTTTAGGTGATAAACTAAATACCTAGGTATATCTTTTTTTCTAGATATAACTTTGGAGGAGCTCGTGGTGATAACAGCCTCTCGGGTCGATCCATCAGGTTAAGCTACGCTTGCCGGGGTTGATCCGTGGATGGGTGACCATTTTTACATACCGAGAATCGGCTGCCATTCCGGCTGTCATTCTTGGTCGTCAGAAGCCCTAAAGTCTGACAACCAGTCTTACAAAGGGGTATCGTATTACCCAGTAACTGAGTTGTGGAGGTCAGATAGGTAGTCGCTCCATGTAAAATACTGATATTCAGCTGCATCCGGTTAGACTGGAAGCCGAACCCAAAATACTTGGGAAAAGGATAGGCAGATTGAAATAAAGAACTTACCGATTGAAAATCTTCGATGTTTTAAAAGGCTACTGAAAATGGAAAAAATATAAAGGAAAATTATTTTTAAACCACATGTAATTAGTTACGTCATTATGTATTGTTACGTGGGCAGCAGTAGAAGTAAATGGCTGGCAGCTAATCAATCTTAACTGTCAAGTTAAACTGAAACACGTCACGTGGAAATACGTTCCCCGTGGAAGAATTAAACACGATATTATGGCGGCTGTTATGAGAATAACCCTTAAAATAAACCTTTAAACAACAAAAAATAACTTCTTAAAATACTGTTAGGTCATCATCATTATCATAGGTATGAACTTCGTTAGGTTATAATCTATCGTTATTATTTCTAGTGGATTATAAAATGTCGAAAAATTCTGATCGGCACAAACCATTTACGATTTAACGCATTATTTTTCGATTGTGTATAAATCTATTCATGGGAAACCGAGAAATTGAGAACTTGTGTCAAACATGCTTGCGACGGAACGCACCTTGTTGCCGCAAGGTGCGTTACGTCGCAAGCACGCTACTAAATTTATTTAACACTTTACACACAAATGTACATAGGCGGACTTAATGCCATAGGCATTTTCTACCAGTCAACCTTTGGGTGATGCAGAGATAAACAGTGGTAGGTGCAATAACGAAAATTGTGGAATAAATATTTATTTTAATATACATATACCTATTAACCTATATATATAATACAATATAAATAAATACAATAACAGATAAATACACATAAATACACGAATATACTAACACAAATAAGACAAACAATGGGAAAACATTACCGTTGTGATGATACTGCCAGCTTCTTACGAATGTGCTCGCGAACTTTAACTTTAAAGGATAATCGGTTGGTTGCCATCCTGATTTCCTGGGGGAGCGCATTCCACAAGGATATAGATTGAACGAAGAAGGAAGAGTGAATGAAGTCAGTGCGATGAGTGGGATATTGAAGAAGACGATTGTGTGATGAACGTAGAGTTTTGTTGTGGTTTGCGCAAATGTACTGAAAGTGGGGGGCTAGATAACTAGGGGAAGAGGGAGAGTCAAGAAATGAAAACAAGGTGGTCAGCGCCCTTTGCTCTCTGCGCTGCCGTATGGGCAACCACTTTAGAAGGGATCGATGCGCAGAGACGTGATCATATTTACGAAGATTGAAAACGAATCGAATGCAATTATTGAGAAGACGGTCTAGTTTGTCGAGGAGATCTGCATTCAGGTCATAATAGCACACATCACCATAATCGATGATAGGGAAAATTAAGGACTGCACAAGCATTGCCTTCTGCACAAGCATTGCCTTCATAAATAGCCTGTCTAACTGCGAGTAACTTGGAAGTAGTACTCGCCAGCCGCTGCTGTGGCACTGCTCGCTTCGCTCGGTCGCGTGCGGTTGTCACAGTTCTAACCTACACAATTTTTCGACAGTTTTTAATCTAAATCGAAATAATACCGATAGATTATAAACTAACGGTATACCGGGCTAACCCGGCGTTTACTACGCCTGGATAGGAATGGCCTGCGCCTGGTGACGGGGACCATCACGGGCCACTGCTCGCTGAACAGACACTTCCACACAATGGGCATAACGGACAGTCCTCTGTGCAGGGCGTACATGGAGGCTGAGGAAACCGCCGCGCACGAGCTTTTTGAATGCACAGGCGTCACCCAGATGGCGGCATGGAGTGTACGATTGTCGCAACCCAGCGCTGGGCACGCCACAATTGCGGCGATAAGTCCCCTGTTTGAGGAGTGGCTTGAGAGGCGCCATGGCGTCCTCACCTTCCGCCTGACGCGGGTCCTCACCGGACACGGTTGTTTCGGGAGGTTCCTGTTCCGCGTAAGGCGGGAGGAAACGCCCGGTGTCACCACTGTGTGGATCGCCCGGAGGACACGGTGGAGCATATGGTGGAGGTCTGCCCGGCTTGGGCGGAGCACCGCCGTGTCCTCACGGAGGCGATCGGCGGCGGCGATCTCTCGCGTCCGGCCCTGGTTCAGGCCATGGTTCGGAGCGAGAGTGCATGGGAGGCCGTCACCTCCTTCTGCGAAGCAGTTATGCTCGCGAAGGAGGAGGCGGAGCGCGCGAGGGAGATGCAAGCTGCACGCCCTCGCGGCCCTAGTCGCCGCAGGAGACGCCCCGGGCGTCGGGAGTCCAGAGCCGACTTCCGGCCACCGTAGGCGCGGGCTTGCGGACGGTGAGCAATGGGCAGCTCGCCGTCCGATAAGGACCAGGCCCGTGTCGACGGCGCGTTGTGTTCCACGCGCGCCTCAAAGAGATGTCAGCACCAACCGACGGGGTCGAAAGACCAATGCCTGCTGGGGTTGCGGGTTTGTCCGAAAGGGATAACGCGGCCCCGGCACACAGGCAACGGAAGGAACACGGGTGGGTTTTAGTCAGTAAAAGTCTGACACACCCTCTCGCTCTGCCCAGAGCGGGAGAAGTCATTTGATGATTTCCCATCCAAAAAAAAAAAAAAAAAAGGCGTCACCCAGATTAGAACAGAGACCCTCGGGACACCCAGATCTTACACAGATGTTCTGAACAGACCAGGAGACTTAATCAACTTCTGGAGGGAGGTGGGCTGGTTGGAATAACCACCAACGGCCGCTATGGCCCACGCACAATGGTCCACTGAAGGACCAAGTGCGGAAACCAAACTCCATAACATAACATAACATAAGCTAACGGTATTCACAATCTTACGCTGACATACCTACATTAGCAGTAACTGCTATAGAAATATTTTTTGTATGTTCTCCCGTGTGTATCCGCATCGGGTTGCAGCATCAGGTCATCTCTATCAGATAAATTTATTATAAAATTAAATAAAACTTTTTTTCAGACTAAGGTCCATAATTTTATTAGTATATTGGTGTTAGCAACAATATTTCTTAGGTAAATAGGTTATATTATTGTTAGTTTTCACAAATTATATTGTCTTCGGAAAGGAACCAGTATACTAAGTTTCAACTTAATAGACCAAGAGGAAGTTTTCCATAATTAGCTCGCAAGAATTTGCCTTAACGTACTAACAAAGCTTTTAATAAAGTTGCTTTATTTTTTAAATGACGGCGTAAAGGAAAGGGTTAAGATTTAAGTACAAGGCGACAAGAGTGGTAGTCGGAAATGAGGTGTTAATAGATTCCTTTTAGTACTTGTCATGGGGTAAGTTTATTACACATTCGTAGGGTTTCGTTCAAATAATTAACATTTACTTTAGAGGGGTGTTCCAAATATTCAGTTGTTTAAAAGCGTTTATACTGAAAGTTGGCAAAATAGATGTCAAATATTTCGCTGTTTTGATTAATTTGGCAATATTACTGTATGGAAATAAGAATTGTGGCTAACTAGACTAGAATATTAATAATGAATTGCAATTATAACACTGCATTTAATGTTGTAACCGTTTTAGTTGTAAAAAAGGCATTTGGGAAGTTTCCAAAATATTTTTTTTGTAAGTACATCTAAAACTAAATATTCGGTGTTACGATATTAATTATTGCATTTCATAATCTATATTTTAGTTCACTGGTTAGCCACATTTCAAATTTCCATACAGTACTATTGCCAAAATAATCAAAACAGGCTAATATTTGACAGCTATTTGCGCCGTAGCCAACTTTTAGGATAAACGCTCTTTAGTTGTCCTTACATTCAAATGACAGCTGTCATTCTTGGCAGTTGTATGAAATGGCCAACTTTAAGTACCTATTCCTATTTGAGCCACTTGATTTTTACCAAGTTTATCACTCGGCCCTCGTAGTACCTAGTATAGCTTCTGCAGAACCAACGCTGTTATGAATAAACGTAAAATAACATACTTTGCTGCAGTTTCTTCTTCATGAATATTTCGTAGTGTGGCGCGAAGGATCTTGAGAGAGACTAGCTTGAATTTTAAATGTCGACCTCGTCTATGACTAACACTAAGAAGGCTGAATCCTAATGCAATAAAGTAGTTATGCATAAGGACATGCATGACTAATTTGCGGTTAATTTGTCAACACTTTATATGTGCAAGAATGTTGCTATCATTGTAATTACTTGCCTGATGACCATCAAATATATAACTGGTTATCATATAAAATCTCATGCTAATGTCTGTTCTAAAAGTATCTTATGAAAATGTAAACAAATGTAAAGAAAACGATCCTGTGGATGCTAATTTCTAGTGCCACTTACAAATTGAGTGCATTGATTTAATTATTTTAAATCACCTTTAAGATGTTTTTTATTTGACAGTTGAGGTTATTTTGTAACCTCAATTTTCTTCATGATTTTTACAATTTAGTAATGTCATTTAAATAATAATTGTTGGAAAATGTGGTGAGGTATAATTTGTGCAAACTTTTATTGGGTTTCTCCATCAGGAATTTCTCAGAAGCAGTCCGGATCTCGATTTGAGCCCGGTTGGCCCACCGTCTATTACAAGAGACTTGATTATAACAGGCGAAATGTAGATGTACTGGACACACCAACACCTCTGGTAACCACTTTTTCGGGGAACACAGGTGTGATACTACGTTGTATTTATCTAAGGACTGTGAAGGAATTGCCAAAGTTAAGTCGCAATGGGCAGGGCACATTGCTCGTAGAACAGATGGGCGATGGGGCTGAAAAGTTCTGGAGTTCTGGAGAGCGACCGCGAAGATGTAGCGTTGGAAGGCCTCCCACGAGTGGGACCGATGATCTTGTTAAGGCCGCAGCAATCCGCTAGATGCGGGAAGCATAGAACCGGTAGAAATGGTGGTGCTTAGGGGAGGTCTATGACCAGTAGTGGACGTCTTTCGGCTGAAATGATGATGGTCATGAAATATGTTACTAGTTATCATCTCAAGCTAGATAACTTAGCCCTGAACATGGATCCACGCGAGACACAATGACTTTTAATTGTTTCTGTAATTACGGCATTCTACCGGTTAAGGACACCGAAGGTACACTAGATAGTAGATACCAATTGGGCCGACAGGCGGCGTTATAATAACATACCTATTTGAAACGATAACATTCTGTCAGTGGATCATAGAGTTATGCATAGATAGACTATTGTCATACAAATATTTGTACAAATGCTCCAAGCGAGCCGCCAATATTATTCTACGTTTATATTCTCTCTTGTCAAAAGCTTCAAATATTATCATGTTTTAGAAATAAGTGAAGCTGTCTGAAAGGGTTATTGATGCCGATAAAAAAATATTGGAGTTGCCTTGGCTTTTATCCAAAGGCTTCGTGTAATTGTCGGACTTACTAAAGGGGGTTAATTTTGACAAAAAAAAAGAGTCTTGGCCGTATTTACTAAATAAAACCTACTTACATTACGTTTCCCAAGTGTTGTAAAAGGCGACAAAGAAATAAAAGAAAATCTTGAGTAAGAAAAATATTATATCTGATAGCTTCATTTGTAGCCTGATTTTTTGTCATGTTGGAATTTGAAGTCCCCTAAGATGCTTCGGTTTGGTGTTCCGATGAGTTGAATTATATTTTATGACAGACGCTAAGAGGTTGGTTAGAATTTTTGTTTATTCGGCAAAAGGGGTGCGTCAAAACTCCTAGACCCTTAATCCGTAACGCGCTTTAATCACAATCACTTTCATTTTGAAAACACAGCAATATCTATTGTTTCGAATGATTCGTCTGCTTGAAAGCTAGATCAATGCAGTTCATATAGTTGAAGCATCAAATCATAAAACTATGGTTAAAATTAACGTTGTGATCACCATAATGACTTTATGAGTGTGTTCAACAAAAGATACTGATCGGCAGGTTAATTGAGTAACACACTCACAATTCCATTCATTTTGACAATTCAACAATATTTATTGGGTACGTTATTTACGTTGTAGAGCAGACGTATTTCAAACATATGAAGCAATCAATTATAAAATTCCAGCGGAATGCGTAATCGTAGTAACTTTCTATAATTTACACCTAAAATTATTAATTGTATTTTCTCCTCTACAGATATCTCAATACGTGTTCGAGGAGACCTTCAACCTGCTGTTCGCCGTGCCGTTCACGCAACACAACGCCACAGTGTCGGGCGCCACGCTGGCCGCTCTGTCGCCCGCTCAAATCTCGCACATCAAGCGACTCAACTCCCTCGACCTAGAGCTCTACGAGTTTGCCAAGAACCTCATGTTCAAAAGGTATGTTTACTTGTTTACATTCATTAGCAAAGGTTTCATACAAAGTTTGTAAAGGACAAAACAAATAATGTGTCTCAATTTACTTTTGTCTACTCTACGACTTCGTGATTCTATGGTTAGAGTAAATAGTCCAGTCTCTCTATTCTATTTCTCCCGCCCTGAGTGCTACCCGCAATTTCTTTGCGATTTCCAATCGCGGATCCAGTTTTACATAAAATCCAAATTTTCATGGCGCCAATCTCGGCTCAGCAATCGCAGTCGCAATCCAATTTCAAAGAGGATAGCGCTATAACACTAAGCTCGCCCTCCTAGTATATTTGTATCGCATTGATGGCAGAAAAATCGTTATTTGTTAACGTTTTTAGTAGTTCAGCTCCGGGCGATGGAATAACACGAAATTCCTTATAAACCCGACTCTCTCCGCGTCTCGGCGAATGCGTGACCGAATTTTTTACATTTAGACAAAACCAAATGTTATCAAGTAAAGATCGGTTTTATGTCTCGCACGGCTCACTAATAATGTGGTTTAACGACGTGAAAGGTTTTAGGGTTCCATATCGGGGGTGATAACAAAAACCCTTTTGTTGGGGATGCCTACGCGTACCTACATCTGTTCGCACGTAGTAAAGTAAAATTAGTTTTAACTCCGCGCCAGTTTATTGTATTTGTACACAAGCAGTAAAATTGTGTTTACAATTTAAATACTAAACATTATTCTACAAGTCCAATTTGGGCGTTAAATTAACGCTTGGCCAAATTTAGTCCGCATACGATACATATTTATGTGCCGACCTCGACATGTCGCCGTGACCCCGAGGATATAAGTTGAGAAACGTCGCTTTAGATTGGGTTTCTAATCTAAAGGGATATCAACTGTGCCCTTTATACCGCACGTTTGTGGTACCAGCGCTTGATTCGATAGAATTTCTTTTATTTCTTCACTATGCTCAATACTACGAACGGAGCAAAAGTTGGATAACTGTGTCAAAGTAATTTTGTCTCTGGGACAATTTCGGTTTTCGGTTTTCGTAGGTATGTTTGTACAATTTAAGGAATTCACGGTATGTTTGTATTGTTAATTGAGCTGGATAATGCTTTGTGATTGCCGGAGCAATTATTGTTGCTCATAGAATATGTAGCCGGCGCGAGTGGAACGTTGTACGTGTTTCATAGTATCAACACCTGTGCCATACAAAGGTCTGACCTAATTACTTGTTATAGATTCGAAGCCTTGAAGAAACGAGATACGGATTTCGAGTACCGGTGGCGTCACTTGGGGGAAGTGGCTCGCAGCGGCGTCACCGAGTTCGACTGGGATAGCAACCTGGAGGATGCCACCACGGAGAAGGCCAAAGGCAAGTAACCTGCTCGCGCGCAGGCCTGTGACGTCACCACCCTAGTGCATACACTAGTCATAGATAACAACACAAATTGAATAAAGAGTTTATTTTTTATTCATCGGTCTCCCCAGACCATGTACATACTATTAGGACCGCGTTAAGTACATTTCTCAGAGCGATAGTGTGGAAAGAAATCGATTACGATCGCACTGTACAAATGAGTTTGTTTAATTTTATTCATTGTCGTGCATTTATAAAGATATTCTAAACATTTTAGAACGTTATTCTTTTTTTTAATTTACTCGTGACAATTTTGTATTTTATTTGTAAAATGCGCTCTAAATCCATCCCATAAAGTTAAAACTATACATTACATACAAAATATATTATAAATATATCTGTAGTGGGTATGTAACGTTGTTCTGTATTGTTGAATGAATGTTGACGTTTGATAGATACAGGGTAGGTAATGCATCTAGGTGGAACCCAACGAAATGTAGCTGTAGGGTAATCGTTACTAGTAATGTCCAGTGAAAAGCGTCAGAGGTTCGACTGCGAAGGTTTTAATACCAAGATTCAAACTAACCCATGAGCTATTGAAACAGAACCCCAATCGCGTAACACACTTATTATCCATTGCTTCATATGTTTGAAAAATTCGTGGGCTCGACAACGTCAATAACGCAATGAATGTTGTCGACTTCAATCAATCTGCCTAGCCTTTTCACAACTATGTTGGAGTCGGCTTCCAGTCTAGCCTGATGCAGCTGAATACCAGTATTTTACATTTGATTGCCTATTGACCTTCACAACTCAGTTACTGGGTAACACAATGCCCCGTGGTAAGACTGGTTGTAACGACTCTCAAAGATCCAGGAATGACAGCCGAGACCTTTCTGAGGCACGGAAGAGTCTCGGTATGTTAAGGTGGTCACCCATCCACGGACTGACCGCGGCAAGCGTAGCTTAACCGCTTAATTAATGTTGAAAGGCATTGCAATTGTTAGTGTTTTACGCGATTACACCGCTGGTTCAGAAAAGCATGAAAAGTAAAATGAATTCGCCATCTTGGGTATTAAACCTTTGTAGTGAAACTTGTGAAGGGGCTCCGAGGTAAGCGGTTATAGTCGGACGTGGACGATGACGTACAGCCAGCTTTCCTCATTTATAAAGAGAACAGGATGCGGTCAATTGCGATTGTTTGTGATTGAATCGAAACGGGTGATTGATCGTGTGGACGTTGTGGGAGATTCGAGAATGGAAGTGACCCCGATCGCTCTTGCGAACGTGAACGAGCGGCTTATTGTGATGACTTATCCATTGAATTTAGTCCTGTTCCTTTATTAGAAAAACGACGCGTTTCTTTTATCAGTAGTTAAAGCTACTGATCGTAACAATAATCCGTTCCTATATGCTCGGCTCCTATAAATAAAAACGAATCGTTTTACTTACCAATGGTTACGTTTTTTATTGCCAAACTGGGCATAGAAATAGATTCTTAAGCTAATTTTTCCTGTGATTGTTACTTCCATACGGGAAGGTCTACTACGCAAAGCTATGAGGTCTTTGCTTTATTATTGGTAAAGATACAGGAGTCTTAATTTTAACCAATAACTGTCCGTAAATTATTGATATCGGCCATTAAAGAACCCAATTTGACCAGCAGTAATGTCAGTTTAAGGGCGGGAGAAAATCAGGCAGCTTCTCAACTATCTGTTTGCCTCGGAGTCCAAATCTTAGTATTAAAATAATAAAAATAATCGAATCAAATCGCTGTGAACACCGTAGAAACGGGTTTTGTCGACGGAAGAATAGACAAAGTGACAGATTGTGATTGTTTATCCGTCATTTTGTCTATTCTTCCGTCGACAAAACCCGTTTCTACGTTGTTCATGCTACGCGTGCTGGATACCTCAAAATTGTGGAATAATTTATAAGAATAGTTATTTTCTGCTACAATTGCGCAGCTACTCACTCGCCGAACAATATTGTAAAAGGTATTCCCAATCGCCGTCAGTATGAATGGTTCGGGAGCTCTCGATAACAACGCGGGTAATATTTAATTTTGCGTTCTGTTCACTATTCGAAATCATTACTGTAACCCCAACGGTCCCGACGCCCGGTGAGAGAACAAAGGGAATACCACAATTAATACTTAATGTACAGTCGAGTTCAAAAGACAAAGGTACGAAATTGTATGCACCGCAAATATTAATACATTTGCCAGTCTTGAGGGTGGATGGTATCTCAAGTGCACTCAATTTTGTAGTGCGTCTATAATTATAGTGGAGCTACTGTACCTAATGAAATGTAAAACGCACTTGTTGCTAAGTGCATTATTAGTCGGGTGTTTTTTTCTACTCGTTTTTTATATGAATTGGTGAACAAAAATTCTCATTAAAAATTTGACCAAAGAACAAAAATGAGTGCTATGTATGTTTGTTCTCATATTAGTTAAGTATGAGTTTAAGTTTTAAGTTAAGGAAGTCTATAATTTGGTGATAGTTTAATTAAAAACAACAATAAATTAAATAACCTGAAAAAAAATACATACAAAAAAAATTATAATGTGCATAATTAATTAGTTGCAAAAATGTTTGTGTTAAAATTTTAATATTTTTGGTTTTTAATTAAACTAAGATCCTTATTAGAGGACTATTTACTCATTAAGTGCATCTACAGTAGTCTGTAACCATGCAGCTGTAAATAAAACAATTGTGTTCTCTGTGTTGTTTATTATTAGTTAGATTTATATTAAGTATATCAAACTTTTGTATACAGCCTGTACGTGAGAAGTTCGGCATCTTTTTTATTTTATTTTTTATATTTATTCTAGTTTCTTTTTTGTTTTATCTAGATAAAAAAGTCTGAGTGTCGAGTTCGTCAGCCATGTATGTATTCTGTATCTCGGTCACGTTTCGCGTGGTTGGTATTTTTTTTTTGTAAAAATAACTTTCAAACGTCACCTACAGTCCTTTCACAGTTATTTTCCCTTTGATTGTGCATCACCGTCAAAATCATAGTGAACTTTATTCTTGTTACAATAAGTTTGCTATTGGGTTGCTGCTATCAGAGGTAAAAACGGTGAAAAGTCTATACCCGATACCTCCTGCTCTATGGTTTTGATTTATATATTTTGTTACAAAATCGTTGTGAAAATACTCGTTA
Organism: Agrochola lota; assembly: GCA_947364205.1. Classification (NCBI taxonomy): domain Eukaryota; kingdom Metazoa; phylum Arthropoda; class Insecta; order Lepidoptera; family Noctuidae; genus Agrochola; species Agrochola lota. Next base: position 14,808,292 of record OX376221.1, on the reverse strand, counting down.
ATGTATACAGTATCTGAGAATGCTCGTGTCAAACAAAAAGAAAAGAATGCTAGCACAAGCACAATGCCATGTTCAATACTCAGTTGGCGACGGAAAAAGAACAGAAAAACTTTCTATTATTTTACACGAAGGCAATGTAAGTACATAATGTATTGAAATCGAAATATACCATTCAAACAGCAATAGCGAAAGTAAACTGCAACAAACAAGTCTATACCGACTGTTTGCATTTATTCTTAGTGCGAATGCATTTCGTATTCCATCCTCTGCACGCCATTTCGAACGGTATCCCACTGTAACAAAGTTTAAAATTAAGATAGCACTTTCAACTCTGTAAAGTATAAGGGAATTGTGTATCAAAGCGAATTTTGTTTTTAAACTATTTGAAACGGTCGGTACGAAGTCACGACAGACTTTACAAACATTTTTTCTCTGAACATTTGTTGTAACTTGTCTATTTTCACAAAAGTATTTTAAGAGCAATTTTCTTTTTTTTATATTCCATATGCTGCATTTATAGTACAGTTTTTGTTATTAAAACGAGTGCTATTTATTATCGATGCATTTCATTCGGTGTTTGTTTCTGTTCATTTTGTTAATGTTTTTACAATCATTTGAGCAAAAAGCTATTCAAATGTAACATAATTTGTTAGTCATTGCAGCTACAATATGAATAAAATTGTATTAAACGTATCCAATTTAATTCATCTGTATATTAAAAAATGGTGCGGATTGTATGTAGTCGTGTATATAATTTGTAATACATATGAATATGTTCTGAAGTCGAGTTCCAAAAACAATATGAACGACGAATCATGACCGGTCCGAACATAGGCTCTCTGAATTTTTCGTCACCGTTTGGTTCCTAAAAAATGTTATTGCGCAGCCTTCTGTGCTAAGTTTGGACTGGCCAAGATTCATCGGCCGTATTGTAAGTGCAGGAGTGTGTGGATGCTCTAACACGAGCGATTGATACGTCGTCTCTTGACAATAACGTTTGTAGGTCACTTCAATTTAGTCCTTTGTACTAAATTGTATGCAAGCCAGTGTATATGGAGTTGTTTCTTTATACGTAGATAAAAAGACATTTTACGAATTACTTTATTTAGCTGTACGTTCAATGACACCAGAAGGCCAATTCTCGTATTTAAAAAACGTTCACATTAAAGTCGCAATCTCTCAAACTTGTCAAAAAGATTGGTAAATAGATTATATTTTTGACAGATTGCGAATGCGGACGTTCTTAAAAATACGGGAATTGACACCCAGGTCTGTTGAAATATTGCTCTGTGAAACAGCGTGAACAATATTTTGACAGACCGCGCTGTCGTCGTCTGTACATTTTTATTTATCTCATTCATTTGAGAGCTATCTCAGAATCGATGTTACTCTCATAATTAGTTTATCGAATTAGTAGTAAGTATCGATGAATGTGTGTATATTTTTCTGTGTGTAAAATAACGCTAAGCCCTGTGATATAAAAAAAAAAGATTGCACCCAGTGTTTTGCAGTAAAATCCTTTTTTGAAATTCATGAAAAGCATTTTGATTTTGGAAGTCGCCTTGATATTTTATGCTTGACGAGTGTATATAGTAAATTCATAGTAAGTATGATTGGTCTAATTGACGTGGATAACTTATAAACGATGGGTGCATAAGCCATAAGATAAGTTAGCCATATAGAGCACGTAAACTTATTGTGGGCGTATAATCCCTTATAGTTATACGTATATGTATATCATATGTACCTATAGCACACCACCGGTACAGTTCGCGTTGTCTAGTACCAAAATTTAGCGTTTAGTTGTTTTTTTTAAGTTCCCGACTGAACCAAAATATAGTACTTTATATTGTGTTAACAATCACCGAGTAATAAAAACAAGCGAAACTAGTCTTTGGTTTTATTTCAAGCACATAATTCTACTTAACGACGGTTGCGGCGAGAGATTTATGGGCATGTCTAATGCAACTGCAAGAGAGGAATGCACGAAAACTACATCAGTCATATCAGATAAGCTCTTAATTAACTAAATAACGCGCGGAAAAAATGTTGATGAAATAGCTAGAGCCGGTAAAGTCCAATTAAGGCTTGGTTGTGTACAAAAACTTGTATCTGGAGTGAGCTTTATTTTTCTAAATATGTCCGTATAAGGAGAGAGTGGTATGTGAGTAGTTGTAGTCGACGCTCGACGTGCAGGAAGTTCGAATGGTCGAATTTGCATTTATGTCATTAGGCTGCATCCGTCGCCGGCGACCGGAGCGGCCGGGAGTGAGCAGGCGTCCCGCAGGCGACCGATACACCCCAATGGAGAATAATGTTGTTTGTTATGTCTACAGCTACACAATCACTCGTCTATAGAATAGACAAACGAGCGTTTAATCTTTTATTATTTCTCGAAATCTCACATCGTTACGGAAAATGTTATCTATCTCTGAAATTTTGTAACAGCGAATCAATTGTCAGCCTCCTTAAGACCTAGGCCAAATATATATGTTTTGATATTCGGATAGCTCCTGACCTATAGAGATGCCATAAAGAAAAAATAAACCGTATTCTGGTAATTAAAAATGGCGATGACAGAAATGACTTTTATAATTTATGATTCCCTCACAGTATCTAAAAATACACCAAAAATATTATAGCTATACCATCAATAAATTGATATTGGAGATCCCGCATCATAAACTGATCACTGAATAAAGAATTATTGGCGAATATAGGTCAGGCGCTCGACCAATCGTGTGCAGGCTACGATCAATTTAAATAATGCAGGCATGTGTGGAGTGGTCGAGCTACATTTTATTAAAATATTCGAGTTCCAGAGCCCTCGTCACACCTGTAAGTATTCCCTGAAGGGACAGGGAGGTATGTTAGGGGAACCTTGTCGGGGGCCGAGTAAATTACGATGGTGGGTAGTTCAACTGTTCAACTTGACCTGATCTCGACCCGGAGATTCACTGTTCCTAAATTTTGTAGAAGACTAACTGGGTTGAAAAAGATTACGTTGACAGTCATAATCCTACACTATTACCTATGCAATATTTGTTTAAATATATATTTGTAGACACGTTCAGGAAAACGGTTCTAACGATTTTGATGAAAGTTACATTATAGGGGTTTACGGGGGCGAAATATCGATCTAGATAGGTCTCATATCCGGGAAAATTCGTTTTTTCAGTATTTTCACCCGAGCAGAACTCGGTCGCCCAAAGTTTAGAACAAGATGGCTACCTTAGAATAATGACATGGCAGCATGGAATTAGTAAGTACCTACTATCATGGCAGCATGGAGTTAGTATGTACTATACATGGAATTAGTATGAATTTTCCTATACTATTAAATAAGCATTCTCTATTTTCACCCGAGCAGAGCTCGGTCGCCCAGGTACGTGAAGAGTACAAGGCTTCGTTCATACTTTTCTCTACCGGAATCTGATAGTGCGAGATACGTAGGTACCCAGAGCCTCCGCAAACTATGAGGATATTCTTCTTCAACCCATTTTTGCTACCCAATTATGACAGCCAGATGTCGCAGCAACTAGGAGTGCTGGTGGATATGGCACTGCATCAAGCCACAGTTTTAGTGAAAGGACATATACGTTCCATTGAAAAGTAATGAAGAGGCATGATCCCATAGATCTATGCATTATCCTCAAAAGTGAGCGACAGGAACAGTGATCCAATATAAAGCACATACTTATTATCACATTGCATATGGAGTAGTGATAGACTAATAGTGTGACCGATGGACTGCCAAGTCATAGGTGTCGAGTTCGAACCCAAGGCACGCACCTCAGACTTTTCGGATTTATGTGCGTGTTGTATAATTATCACTTGCTTCAAACACGGTGAAGGAAAACATCGTGAGGAACCCGCCTGAGATATTTCTCAACGACATGTGAAGCTGAATCAGAGGCCCAAGTGCAGCATTAAAACTCTGGCAGGTTAGTCACTAACCACACGAAAAGAAAAACAGCACATTGTTAAGTAATAGTGTACCTACTCATTGTTGAAGAGCCTATTAATAAATATATAAAAATAAAATAAATCACGCTTGTAATAGGGATGCCGACAAAAATTTTTTTTTAGTCCATCTTTGAGGTTATAAAAAAAATATTGGACACGCATTTTTTCTTTTTTTACGTAATCTAAAGATTACGGCGATACATTGAGGTAAAATGTGCCATGACGTCACGAGTATGTAGATTTTATACTTACTAGTGACGTACCGACCACCACTCCCCAACTTAAAATGCGTTTTATCTAAGTAATTTTTTATTAATATGATAAAGCAAAAAATACGTGTCTAATATTTTTTTATTATCAGACTGACGGACTAATTAGAATTTCAGTTCTTTTACCCAGGCATCATCCCTATTCTCCCACCCACACCCACATTTCGCCAGTTATGTCAACCAGCTATCTAATTACGCAACACATTTTCGATTTGCAATTGAGTCAAATTGGTTTCGTTTGACTAGAATTGCTTTCAATTTACAACTTTTGAAAGCAACTCTAGTCAAACGAAACCAATTTGACTCAATTGCAAATCGAAAATGTGTTGCGTAATTAGATAGCTGTTGTTTTGTGTTCCAATATTTAATCCAAATTCCATATTCACCGTTAAGATAAAGACAGGAATGCACAACTCAGCCGAGACGCATAAACCATTTCATTGTAAGTAAAAGAATCAACAGACAAATGGGCACTTGTGATATCAATGGCTTGTGATATCAAATTCGATGCGTCTCCATACGTCAGATAAGATCGCGAGACGCATAATAAAACGATCGCGTTTCTAGTAAGTGGTTTTTGGTGGCTCTTACAGTGCATTAAGATGCAACCGGGGACGTTTCCCGACCATCTCCGGTTACATCGACGGGTTCCAAGGAAGCCATTTGGAACGGTTCGTAGAAAACTAGAAATAGCACCCGAATTTATAATTCCAGTTTTTTTTAACGTGTTCGATGAAAATCTTGGTCGCTTTGAAAGTTTTTTATGATTTTGTTTATTTGTCCGCTGATGTATTTATTTGTTATATGAAGTGTATTTTGCTTTGATATGAAGCGATTTGTTTCTACCTTTTGCCAAGAACTCGTCGTTTGTAGATGTAACAGTTTTCATTTACGCTAGCGCCATCATAACTGTCTTACCCGAGCTATAAAGTTCAGAAATTATCTGAAGATGAAGGTGTATATTTTCAGAGCAAATCTGTAGCAAAATCCCCGAACCTGCATGCAGCTGTGGAAGCAGAATTGAACAAAGCTGAAAGTTTAGACAGAACACAATACGGGTTTGTTTAAAACCATTGTTTTGAGTAAATTGAACGAAATGCATTAAGATAAAGAGGGTTTTATTCCTGTGTGAATGAACGATGTTGTTTCCACCGAGACACTTTACTGTTTAAGCGAAGTTCTACAAAGGAGGAAAGCGTCCAAAAAGCTTTCTGAACAAGTAGGAGTCTCGGCACTCTTTGTCTTGACGTTGTGTTTCTTGTGATCGGCCATTGTGTCCTTATCGTGCCACCAGTTATCTGCTGGGTTTAGGCACCAATTTATAGTTATTATACGGGCGGGCCTAAGGGCAGCAGTTATTACGGTCCGCCTTTGTTTGGCCTGATAAAGGGCTGCTAAAGGTATCGGACGGTAAGCAGGTCGACTCACGAATCGAACGTATTGACATTAATAGAGTCGGGCGTTTTATCTTGTTTGTGGGTGCGAAACTATAAATTAGGTTCGTACTTGTTTGTTCTGATATCTTAATAAATATCTTTGTTGTCACAACAACTTGTGTCCACAAAGCGAAAAGTTGAAACAAATTCAGAAAACGTTGGAACCTTTCGACGATTATGAAAGTAAGGGGAATCTCTAGAATGGCCGCAACAAAAAGGCTAGCGAAGCACTGCAAGGTCATTTTATGTCAAGTTTAAAATACAACATGTAGAAAAACCCCTGTCCGATCAGTGAGGGCGATATTCAAGAAAAAAGAAAAAGAAAATCGCCATTATTTTTTTCAATGGGGAATATTACCGGGTTAGTATATTGGGCGCGGGCACCCTTCGTTTAGCGGGTGTCTACAAGTCATATCTTATGACCTCTGTTGAAAATTTGCAAATTTTTAATGGATTTGGGGTAATTTTGGTGGTACTAAAAATGTGAACTTTAACCGCTAAAGTCCCGCGCGCGGTGCGTGTCAAATCCCGTAGCAATAACTTTTTTATTTTCAATAATAATAAGACTTTTTATTACTTTTTGGTAATGTTATTACAGTACCTGCCCCTTGCGCATCGGACAGGGTTTTTTTTTTAACATGTTGTATAATATTGATGACTGTAAATTTTTCTAACGCAACAAGAACAATGTTGTTATTTCCTGTTTTCCCAGTCTCATAATGGAGGATTGTGACAGTAAAACTTCCCATCGCAAGAATATTGTGTTTCCCCCATTTGACCTTTGTCGACACTGCGAGAAGAAACGCACATGGTTTTCTTCGGTTGCCTGTTTGGTTTAGAGACGTTTAATTTATTTTAGTTTCTCATCGGTGGTAAACAAACAAAACTGTTGAATGTTGGACTACAACAACACATAACTAAGAAGTAAGCAGATACCTATGTGGTGGCGGCATCTACATCGCCACATGCAAACTACGCATCAAAGATCTGACGTCACACAAATCCTGCATCGCGCAATTAGAGATTACCGCGCGAACGACATATATAAGACTATCCGACATCAATCATCGGGCAGTTGCCTGCCAGACACGACACCCGTCTGGTCGGAGGATCCTCCCTTTTCTATAGAGGATGAGTGAACTTTACACCCTGTTCTTCTTACCTCTAAACCTACACCAGGTCATAGGTAGGTAGCTGAGGGAAATTATAAATGAAAAACCGAACATTATTCCGTCGAACTTATATCATTGTATGTGGTTAAAAGAACCTTCAAAACCGAGGATATCTGGGTAGATCTTTAGATCACATCAGCAAAAGCTTTTCGTAAACCTCGTGCCCCTAAATGAGAACAAAACCTGCAAAATCTCATAATTTGCAACAAAATTCAACGACTAGCCGGAACCAGAAATCAGCTACGCCCTCGCCCATGCTGGATAGCGAACGAATCTATGAGATCGAGATAAGTTTATATCTCATAGACACCACATTTATTTCGCTACACCTTTGCCCCACCCACGCGATCAAGTATCAGGCCATAAGTACTAGGGCAACAAGCTTTCGCAGAGGTGTCCTTATCGTAAACGCTTTCAAAGGCTCTTGGAACGGCGGGGGCGCTACTGGCTACCGTATACCGTAAATAAAATTAGCTTTTCAATAATTTATGAGTGGTGACGGGTCGGTCAGAGTCTCATTAAACCGAGAAGAGGTGAGGCGAACAAAGGGATATTGTTTGAGGAAGGACCATCTATGGGTAATAAAATTTTGTTAGTACTTAGTGCTGCTTATGGCTATGCAATGGCGCGTGAAAGTGTTGTCTCACCTTTGTTAGTTGTAACAATCATCCGTTGTTTAGCAATGCTGTATTGCTTTGGGTTTAAGAGTTAACTTTATCTTTCTGACTGACCGACTCCTCAACAATTCAAAAGTGCCTTTAATGGTATAGATTGAAATATTTGAGTTTGAGTTTGACTTCTTCGGCAGTCTAGTGATCGCATGCGCTACTGCTGAACATGAGGTCCTGGGTTCGATTCCCGGGTCGGGTAAAGTGGAATTGGATTTTCCATACATTTTTGAGTAGGAACCTTTTTTTTTTTTGGGTGGGAAATTATCAAATAACTTCTCCCGCTCTGGGTGGAGCGGGAATGTCAGACTTTTACTGACTAAAACCGACCCGTGTTCCTTCCGTTGCCTGTGTGCCGGGGCCGCGATATCCCTTTCGGACAAACTCGCAACCCTGGCAGGCTTCAGTAAGAACCTGGACTCTGGATTTATGTCCGGTTCATGGCAACAACAGGGACTTAAATATAACTGAGAAATGTGATGGGTGTACTATAGATAGGTAGGTACATTTCTGCCTAACCTTTCGGGGAATACAGGCGTTTAATATCTTATGTGTTAAAAAGACACAAATCTGCTGTTCCCTACATTTATGTTCGCATAGCTCGTCAAAATAGTGCTTGTACGTATTGACTCTTACCGCTGCGCCCGCGTTGCCATCAACCATAATTACCAAGTGCAAAGGGCATCTGATAGAAATCCGACGAAACGCGAAGATTGCCGAGGGACATTAAGAAAATAGTTATTCTGTACATTATTCCTTCTTTTCTTTGCCCAATAACTTTGAGAGCCAATTCAATAGGTGAATATAATGGGCATTCGTTGCCCATAAAGTATCGGTGTAATGTTTCAAAATGGCGATAACCGATCTGTTTCAAACTCGCAAGTACTATGTATAACGTAATAAAATAATGAATGAAAACTGATAACATCTTTTATATGTAAATGTTATTACATAGATATTTGAGTGTACCTAAAGAACGTTCCTGGGATTTTTTTTTTCTCATCAAATACATAATTCATAATGTAAGTAGATATGTAGTACTTACTGAGTAAGGTAACCTTTTCATGTGCTGAATTATTTATGGGTCTATCTTGAGAATTCCTGAGTCCTAGTCTTCCTTACTTTGTTCTTACCTACCTACTAGGTAGGTACTAAATTACTGCCCACTACCATACCACTTCTTGTAAGATAGGTAGGTACTTATATTTTTGATTCTTTTTCTCGTTTCTTAAATGTTTTAAAGGTCGTGTGTGGTGATGTTTTTTTTGTATTTTTTTAATGAGATATTTAGTGGTATTGTAACATCAGCAGGGGGGTTCCGAATCATGTACAGTATATATGGTATCAGTTTTCGCATCAATGTCCCTGCCACCATGTCCTGTATAAGAAAAATTGGCAACCCTACTAGATACTGATATGTTAGCTTTCTCTACAAAAGTCAAATAATGAGACAGTTATTTCTCCTCTTATACAGCTTGAAATTGAAATCTTTGGCATCCTTCCAGTGGATGAAAGTACTCAGAAATTTTGATAAAAAAAACTGCTGGTTCATTCAAAAAATGTTTGCGTTTTGCCAATCAAAATTAATGAACCTGAGGCTTTTTTCGTAATTTCAGAATTGTACCCTTATTTGAGTTATATTTTTATTCGCAAGTTACTTTCTCCTCCTGAAATATTGCCAATTTAATCAATAAGAAATCCAGTCGCTATACATATTTTGAAAGTGCAAGTGTAAATAAAGGCGTAAGGCCCGTTGTACACGGCACGGTTTCTTTACGGTACGGTGTGCTAGACACACCGCAGAATAATCATGTAAGCTTGTCAAGTATATGACACGGCAGAATACCGGACGAAGCATGCGGCGACGGCGCGGGAACGCACAGACGGGTATTTGACCCTAAAACGTGGCCAAAACTATTTAACAATATTTTTTTAATATTTCGGTGCTTATATAGCCTAATTTATTGAAAAATCATAATTCAAGACCTAGTTGATGGCAAAATATCAATTGGAAAGGAATCTAGGTGTTTGAGAAAAGGTGAAGCAAAAATATGTCATATGCTTACATTTTTATTTTATTAGACATTAAAAACCAACTATAAAACGGATATCTATATATATATATCGATACTATAAAATATATATCAGAACTAGGGTCATTGTTGCGCTTGTAAACTAATTGAACAGGGACCAAACTTGACTGAAATATATTTTAGCATCGGTATTGCTTGAGTTTTCAAACTTTTACTTATATTCAGCTTGTTGTGATCATCACATTCCCACTTATATATAAGTTCAAGTGATGACAACTCCTCTACTGATAAAGTAGAAATAACTTAATCTAAATATAGTAACAATCGCTTAGCTGTGTGGTCCAGGAAAGCTTGCAGTTTTATTTCAGCACATGTCTCAGATATGGTAATGCTTTCAGGATCTGGATGGCATAGTTTTTCTTTTTGGAGGATGGTGTAGCAAGGATAGAACTTTTTGTTTGTCTCACGCACTATATCGTACTGTCTCCTTGTTAAATTAGCTTCGACAAACATGGATAACGCTGCAGTTGGTGTTATTTGTGTTGCTGGTAATGATGACGTGTCACTTTTACGCAAGGCGATGCGGTACTCATGTCCACGGCCACGAGTCGGTGATTCTGTAATTTTATTCACAACCTTTGCTCCATCAGTATCTCCACGCTCTCGAAGTGCCATTTGACCGGCATATAATAGCTCTCGAGCTTCTTGGTTTTACGAAGATTCTCAGTTTTTCTGCGTTTGCTTCGTTCAGACAAATCGTCAAAGTTTTTTTCTGGGCGCCCTGCATTACCGCTAGAAAGTTTTTTCCGAGATATTTCAATAGTGCCTTGAAGCCATTGTTCGTTGTTATTAAAAAAAATATGTTTAGTCCTGTTTGCTGCTTGCCATCTTGACTTAAAATCATGCTTGAATGTCGCAAAATTACGACGAAAAACTTATTTTTTTTCGTCATCAAAAGAAGAGTCATTAATTAACTCTCCTTCAACTTCATCAAGTTTTTTAATCGTAAATCCATCAGAATGGTTATGCATCATGTTGTGAATATGCATTCGCGTCAACACTCGAGCCCCTGTCGTTCCTAGAACAATTAACATCCAAAAATATAATCACAACCGCAAAACAAAGTTTGTTTTATGGAGATCTTAAAACATAAAAATAAGGGAAATCCATATAAGAGGCAAAAAGCGGCAATTTTTCTTTCTATATAATATATCACAAATATATGTCCTGCCGAACCTTATACTAGATATAATCCGATAATGCCCGATTATCTTACTTTTAGCCTTTTCTAAATTTGATTGCGAGAATGATTAGTGAAAAATAATGCAGTTATCCAAAAACACTATAACTCTATATAAAAACAAATTATTTTAGAAATAACAATATATTTGAATAATACATACCTGGTTCTGCAATATCCATGTTGAAAATCTTCGGTGGAAACAGAATTTATCAATTTATTTCAATTAATGAAAACTAGAAACTTTTCAAACACTCACTACAAAAATGAACGTGCAACCAACAGCGCAGTCGAAACTCGTCTGACTAGGTGTGTTCTCACAAGAATCAGGTAAAAAAGATGGCCGCCCATTGTTCCTTAATCCCTTGGGTATAGGTAAGTAAGGCTAATTTCTAGGGAACGGGACCTTTTTGAAATTGAATTTTGGCCGCGTTTTAGGGTCAAATACCCGTCTGTGCGCCGTGCCGTAGTGCTGCCGTGTCTGTCAACAAGCTTCTGTAGTGATCAACGCAACATTGTCGACCTTGCCCTACACAGGGACAATCAAGCGAAGTTTTTCACGGCAAAAAAAAAACGTGTTGTGTGTACTTACACTTACGCAAGATTCATAAGCGATTTTGCTTCTAAATCTTATAGAGATACGAATATAGTACAATACATACCTATAAATACAATATTAATATATAAAATACTCAGGTATTTTCGATAATATCGCTTTTGAATTTTGGTATGGAGATACAAATATAGTACAATACTATATTCTAATCTCCATAAAAACTCGAAACCATTATGAAATACTCAGGTATTTTCGAAAAAAGCGCTTTGAATTTTGGTCTCCTGTACCTACCACAATAAAACAATCGGCAGTTTGTGAATTTGGACATCTAAATAACACATATCTATTGGTCTGTAACAGTAAATGAATGTCTCTCTATGTCCCCTGCTCCCAAACGTAATCATGAGCCGGTACTGATTCGAGACTCAATTCTAAACGGAACACCGACATTTTCATGGGAAGCTGACAGCTGAGAACAAATCAGCTGCTCCTCGGCCGTTAGGCCTAAGTGTTATTATCAATTGTTACTGTATTGTGTCTTGGAGAGCAAAATATAGCATATTCACATAACATCACGCTGGTATTACCTGAAGGGTTGGGCACAGGTGTACCACATTTCGCCACTTATGGGTAAGTCCCATGTAAAAGGGGGCGAGCCTATTGCCATAATTCTCGTTATTAAAAAAAATCTGCTGTTACATACATTTTGACCGCGTAGGTATTGCACTTTTCTATGAAACAGCAGATTTTTTCTTAATAACAGACGAAAAATTTCAACCTAGGGGTGTTCAGAATCATGTACTAAATCCATGGTATCAGTTTTCGCATCGATGTCCCTGACATTATGCTGTATAGATATAGCCTTAGACCAAATAAAAATCAAGACAGAGCGCTGCGAACAATACAGTGCATGCCAAAACTACACCTCCGCTCTTTGCATACACGCTCACACGCACACATTTACAACCATTTACAATGACACTACAATCAAACTACACCACAGAAAGTGCACACATGTTTACGAAACCGGCTTCACTTCACTGTTGACAGCGCTCTGTCTTGGTTTTTTATTTGTTCCGAGAGATATAGCATATTCATTTATAAGACAACCAGACATTCTCGAGAGAGTGTTGGGCGAAATGATTTTGTTTCTGCTCGATCTCTGTTTCCTGCACTGCACTACCTACTCCACAGTATGTTCCACTAGAGATCATGGGGCGTAACTATGAGGACGGTCATCATCATGCAGGACTATGTAGCTCCTAGTGCTACCGCAGATGGAAGGTACCTATGAAGATTTCAATACTAAAAAGATGAGAATCGGGTCAGATTCGGCAACAATGGTTTCTGGAAACCATGCCCAAAAATGTTAACCCGTTAATGCATTTTTTTTATTTATTGAGCAAGGCACACCAACGACATATTTACCTACAGTGTTTTTAATGGGAAATCATAAGTAAATACAATTTACAAAAACACATTAATTATACCTATATTTTTACTGTTACTGTTAGCCTGTATCATCCCACTCCCACTACTGGGCAAAGGCCTCTCCCAAAGACTTCCAGTGCTTGCGATCCAGTGCTAATGTGAACCACTGGTCGTCTGTTTTGTCTAGCTCGTCCCGCGATCTTCTACGGGGTCTGCAGCGACATCTTCTAGCTGTCTCAGGGCTCTAAATAGTGGTTATTTTAGCCTGGAGCTGATTGGGCATGTGGCAGCCGTGGCCGAGCCCAGTCCCACTTCAATTACATATATCCTATCCTATCCTTCACTATTAAACGAGCAATATTTGTATATATACACCGTGACATTTTAGTCGTCTTACAAAAGCAGTCCACTTCACGTATCCAATGACTACTAAACATTCATTAGAAAAATATGATATATGTAACAATTTTTTAATTGCTCCTAGAGGTATTTTATGTCGGGTACATTGACTGGCCCTTTGTTAGACTACTAAAATGTCACGGTGTATATATTTTTTTTTAAATTAATGTTTAGTAGTCATTGGATACATGAAGTGGTCTGCTTTTATAAGACGACTAAAATGTCACGGTGTATATAAATTTGTAATCACGTTCTCGAAAACGGCTCGAACGATTTCGATGAAAGTTACAATATAGGGGTTTACGGGGGCGAAAAATCGATCTAGCTTGGACTCATATCTGGGAAATTTCATCATCTCCGTATTTTCACCCGAGCAGAACTCTGTCGACTAAAGTTTACCACTAGTTTAAAGTTGACCTTACAATAATGACATGGCAGCATGGAATTCGTATGTAATATACATGGAATTAGTATGAACTATCCTATACTATTAATTCAACATTTTTATTTTCACCCGAGCAGAGTTTGGTCGACCAGGTACTTTTTATGAACTTGAAAATGTACAAGAAAATACAGAAAAGTAAAAGCGAAGAAAGAAATTGTTCAGCAGACGGTTTTATCGCTATTAGCAATTTTCTTCCCGACAACCTTTGTGTAATTTTATGGAATATTCGCTGCATTTCATAAAGAATTGTTATGAACCAGGCAAAGTAACAATTTGTAGTTCTTAAACAAATTATGGAACGAACTAATGATTATGTTGCTTTGAAGTCCACGCGATCGAACTTGACAGCGAAATATGGTGTATCATTAAATTAAATTCCGTCAAAGTTGCTGTTTTTATTATGTAATAATAAAAACAGCAACTTCGACGATATATAATATTATCGTTTTTTTTTTCGAAAATGCATTTTTTCAATAAATCTAAGCTGTGCTTCCGGTTTCGCTGGCTTGAACTTGGATATTTTTTTAAACCCTAGCCAGAAAAGGCATTTTGTACAAAATAATTCTGGTTTTCGAGATATAAATGCACTAACGGAGAGACAGAGCAACGTGACGTTTTCGAATAAAATGATAGATAAATTAAAAGGCTGATTATGAAACAACAAAGGTTTATGTATAACAATCATTAATTCATTCTTCGTAATACCGTCTGGAGGTCGACAGCGCGGCGCATCGGTCGCGAGCAGCTGATAATTTTCCCAGCAACCCTTTGCTTGCTGCATGGCGGGCAAACTTAGTCTCGCCAAGTCTCCAGAGGGGTGGCTATGCTTTTATATTTGTAGGTATTTTAGTACACACACCGTCCAATTGAAGTGGGCTCAAGACTTCTGGTTGCAGGGTTCTGGGCATATAATTAATGGATGTATATGCATTTTGAGTAAAAAGCTGGTGAGTGCAGTATCTATCATGATTGTAGACTTTGTGTAGTAAAAAGTTTTAAAACCTGAACTTATTTCCAAAAAAAAGTTTCTTACCTTACCTACCAAACTTAGCTTTCGTTAATTTAGCAGATCTTTGGGGAAGCCTGAATTTAAGTTTATCCTGATAAAGTTGCTTAAGTTGGTAAAGTGTCTCCAAGCTTTATATTGGCGAAGATACGAAAGCACCAGTGTGAACAGAAAATGTGTTAGGTAGGTACATGAAAAATGTATAGAAAAAATTTGTTCCATTGCTCAGCAGATATGTGTTCAGTTGGAAAAATGGACATCCACACCGAAAAGTCACCTTCAACCAAAATCATAAAGTCTAATTGCGTACCTGCAATACTGCAACTGAGAATTTTAAACAGAGGTAAGTATAGTCATTAGCCTCTGAGACGGCGAAGTGGCTGAGAGACGTGACGTCACGGCAGGCAGAGTACCCTCACGTGGAGATTAGGGGAAAAGTTAGCGGCTGTGAGTGCAGCCTGCCATACCGGCGGCGATGGCGGCGGGCACTTCGAGCCCGGCAGGAAATGCAGACGCACGGGAAGGGTTGATCTTTTTGAAAATAGAATTTGTTGATGTATGTATGTTGTGTATTAAGAAAGATGGATTGATTGTTCATAACTAACGTGCGCTAAAAGTAAAGGTAAAGGACGGAAAATATTCTTTAAGGTAGGTATCGGTTGATAAATGATATGAATTATATTTTATTTCTGTATACTTAGTAATATAAAAATAAAAAACTGGATGAGGTCGGTGATGGCCATGTGTTGACTAATCGACTACTCTGACAACATACGTCGAATCAAGTACAAGTCGAGTGTATAGTCTTCAAGTAATCAATGGAAACATCATTCAAGCCGATTGAAAAGGTTTTCAAAATAACACTGATTTTTTTCACAGTCATAGACACTAAAATCTTGTTGATAACAAACGAGGTAACAAATGTAAAATTGAACCGGACTGTTTGTCTTGCAAAATAAACATTTTGTGTACTTACCTAAACAGATCAATTACCTACTTAATTGTCAGTAAAAGTATGTAATAAAAGGTCTCTTCTGCACTTTACATTCTTACTTACTTTTGTTGCTAACTGCACCAACTCACTTAGAAACATAAATCACCATTACACAGAGCCTAGAGCAAGATAAAATCGAAGCCAATCAATACAGCTCTTCATTATCCAGTAATTTCAACGGATGCAGTACTGCTCTTTCATTCCGAGAGCTATCATACAACCCACGGGCATAAACAAACGAAGAAAGCCAGCCATTTTAATTACGATGTGAAATGAAACAGTAAGCACTGCCCGGGGGAATGATTAGAACTGTTCCCTACATCGGGTCGTAGATAACATCTCTGATTCATAATTAGGTACGTTCTTCCCGGTAGGTACATTATGACAGCCCACCCACGGAGGTACGCAGGATGACGCGTCGGAGGTTTTGAAAAAAGAATTCGATAATTAAAATTCCGAAGTATAAAGACATTATTCTTACTGAAGTACAAAAATATGTTTGTGACACATATTTTTGTACTTCAGTAAGAATAATGCTGGCCTAATAAATATTCCTTTTAGGATATGCACGTGGATTGGTTAGTAAAGTCAGGGAAATTTTTTGTTAGGGAAATTGACTACCAACTTAAACTGCCCGTATGTTCAAATCGCCTCTGCCATTCTAAAGGCGGATACAGACATTGCGAGGCATGTGCCGCGCACGCCTCGCAACGCACGCCTCGATATAAATTTATTTTGCCTCACGATGATGAACATTGCCAAGCATGTGATGAGCGCCATGCGATGAGCATGCCTCGCAATGTCTGTATCTGCCTTTAGACAGTTGGATGAAATAGCTATAACACGGCAAATATTGACGTAGTGTGTCAATTTGCTTATCACTTAATATTTCTCTGACTGAATTGCTTCTGACGAGCTTTCAAAGTATGCGATCTTTATCGGTGAATAAAGAAGTTCTGATTGCAATTTATAAATCCGACTGTTTCTGATAAGTATCTCTGTACGTTTCTCAAATATTTAATTGTAATCATTATTTTGGTTCTAATTAAAACTAAATTAATAAATAGAATAAAGATCTTTAATTACGAATTCGTAATGTTTAATAATTATTGTTCCGTACCCGAAAGGTGCCAAATAGAACCTTATTACTAAGCCTCCGCTGTCCGTCCGTCTGTCTGTCAGCGGGCTGTATCTCATGAACCGTAATAGGCAGACAATTGAAATTTTCCCAGATTGTGTATTTCTGCTGCCGCCATTATCAACAAATAATAGAAACCTATAAGATC
This sequence comes from Agrochola lota, assembly GCA_947364205.1. Taxonomy (NCBI): domain Eukaryota; kingdom Metazoa; phylum Arthropoda; class Insecta; order Lepidoptera; family Noctuidae; genus Agrochola; species Agrochola lota. Next base: position 14,791,391 of record OX376221.1, on the reverse strand, counting down.
CCGGTGCGGCCCCGGAGCCGCATCAAACGCGACACTATAGAACCTTTATTTTTTCGGAGGCAAGAGCGGTTAAATAAAGTTAATAATTAAAGGAAAATGAAATGGAGGTGTATCGTGAAATGTGAAATGACCATTTCTACAGTCGGACCACGACATTATAATCAAATTAAATTAATTACTAATAAGAATTTTATAAACACTCAAGTGTAAGTACCATCAAAGAAATTCATATCTAACCACTAAAACTTTGAAAACAAAATCCCGTGAACACGATGACCACATCTGTTACCGGACCGGTTCTATAGCCGCCGAGCGCTGCAAGCAAGAATAGTCCTTACGGTGGTTAGTTATGAACTTTGATGGTACATACGGCTACACATCAAGCTATACATTTCTAGTATAAGCTGACCTCTCATCGTACGAAAATTCTATGCAATGCGAGATCAGTATAAACTGGAAGTGTATAGCTTGAGGTGTAGCCGCGTGTACGTACCTAATTATTTAATTAGAGAAAATAGTTTTTTTACAGCTTTCCCATTAAAATGAAGACAGTAAATTATTTTATTTAAAACTAGCTTCCGCCAGCGGCTTCTCCCGAGCGATATCTTTATAAATTATAGCCTATGTTACTCAGACATAATATTGCATTCTACTGGAGAAAGATTTTTTTTAATCAGTCTAGGCGTTTTCGAGTTTATTCATAACAAACAAAAAAAAAAAAAACATACCAAAATATTAATCTTTTCTCTTCATAATATTAGAAGCTTAAATATATTATTTAATTATTAGGTACACATTTCTAAGATTTATAGATAATGTTCACTAAATTATGAAGCGTGAGCGTGAACATTAATTTTATGACGGTTTGTAGAGCCACTGACAACGAGAATATCATTTGAAAGTTCGTAAGCTCACATCCAAGTATTCGATGTTCGAGTCACAATAATGTTCGTTGCCTCGGAAAGCACGCTATGAGCGTTTATTCTGAAAGTGGGCAACGTCGCAAATAGATGTCAAATATTTCCATGTTTTGATTAATTTGGCAATATTACTTTATGGAAATAAAAAATGTGGCTAACTAGCGAACTAGAATATTGATTATGAAATGTTAATATCTTAACACCGAATATTTAGTTATAGATGGAAAAAAAAATTTTAGGTGTAAAAGAGGCATTTGGAAAGTTTCCAAATGCCTCTTTTACACCTAAAATGGTTAGAACATCAAATTCATTGTTAATATTGCAATTCTTTATTTTATATTCTAGTTCGCTAGTTCTTAATTCCATACAGTAATATTACCAAATTAATCAAAACAGGTAAATATTTGACAGCTATTTGCGACGTTGCCAACTTTTAGGATAAACGCTCTTACGTCGTTTGGTCCCGGCTGTCATTCGTGTATCTTCGATAGTCGTTACGGGTCGTCAGAAGTCCGAAAGTCTGACAGCCAGTCTTACCAAGAGTATCGTATTACCCAGTAACTGGGTTGTGGAGGTCAGATAGGCAGTTGCTCCATGTAAAATACTGGTATTCAGCTGCATCCGGTCAGACTGGAAGTCGACCCCAACATAGATGGGAAAAGGCTCGGCAGATGGTGATGAATAATTTTAAGCTTAGTTGGAAGGCTTATCGGTACCTACAAGGCTACAACATTAGTCATTTGCGATCACTAAATTGTCACTAATTTCTAGTAGGAAACCTTTAGTTACCAAAATAAAAATATATAGAAGAAAAAAAGGAAAATATTGATGTATAGCTGTAAACTACACGGTACGGTATGTGACAGTACTTACAGTAAGTCAGTCTATCGCTGCCTTGCAACTGGGCTCGATGTAGACACTAGTTCAACCCAGACCAGTGCTGAATTCGCGCCCTCACGTCAGTCCTATCCGTCTGTTTGTAGCAGTGTTGTTATGGTAAAAATCTGAGCTGCCGTTTGTCACAGTCTGGTTTGCCGTATTTAAGGAGAAAAAATACAAAATTGCCGTATTTATAAAAAAATTGTCATTCTTCATTTGTTTGTTCTCCATATTTCTTATCGCTTCTATTACTTTAGATTCATGTTTATCTAATATGTACTTGTCCTTGCTTCCCATTTTGTCACTTATGTCGCACGACATTTTAAACTTGGTACAGTATCCTTGATTTTTGTCCTTCGTTTTGAATCAATCGTCATCGATTTTTTTAAGGTCCTTTTAAAATTTGACAATTTGTGGTAGTTTCTGGGTTAGTGGCAACAATGGCGAAAAACTTTCTCTATACTGTGGCGCACAACCTCTTCAGTTTCACAGATATTTAACTTTTGTTTTCGTTTCATTCAAAAAGCTAGTGAAAAAACGTTTCGTTTCTCCTATAGTTAATTGCCATATTTTGTGATACGGCAATGAGAGGCCTGTCATCTGCCGTATTTTCAGAAAAAAATCGTGGATTGCCGTATAATACGGCAATTGCCGTATGAATAACAACGCTGGTTTGTAGCTTCCCCTGCCTGACTTACTGCCGATCTCGTTAAGGTAAGTACATGAACCCACTGACTGAGTCCAAAATTCCAAGTCATTGGGTCTAGTCACTTTCATCGTATAAACCAGGCATAAACAATTTGACAGAACTGTCCGATATCCTACATCCGATGTTTAGGTAGGTTCGGCCAGTAACAAAAGTCCATGAAACCTTCGGTTTTAATCAAGTTGTAAATTCAGATAATAAACACTCAAAGCTGAAATGAAAAATGGGTGGAGTCGAAAGTGTACTTTCGACTCCACCCATTTTTCATAGAGCTCTTACGCCATGCCGCCATACATATAGCAAGTTGACCGGCATTAGGATTGAATTCTTGTTAAAATATACAACAAAGTTTATATTTTTTATCAAGGTTTTGTTTTTCACAGTTTACAATGCCGAATTCGCAAAGAAAAACCTACATTTAAAATAAGCTCTCCGGGAGGGCTCCCCAGTACTGACTGAACGTGTTAAATGAAATGCTGAAAGGTAGTGTCTCGAATCATTTTAGGTATATTTAAGTCACATGTTAGAGTTAATCTACTTCTGGTAGGTACTGCTCGGACATACCTTGCTAGTACCTATGTCATCTAATTCTGTTTCTGACGCACCCCATCCATTGTTTCACGATATCCGGATGAGCAAATAATCCGGGTAGAGATACATAATCGTGTATGTGTTCGTTGCTTTTTAATCTTTATTTTTATTCAATTTAAATTCAGATTACCAAATTTAATAATGTACTAGTATAATACTATATAATTATAATTTTAACTTTCAGGGCTACTTCCATTTTATATATACTGTTTGCTTGTTTTTATTGCATGATGTGGTCTCCTATAATTGAGGGTGCACATATATTGTTGTTCTTGTCTTTGTATTATAGCATGTTTTGTGTATTCTCTGTTGGAGATCCTAATAAAATAAAATAAAAATAAAATTCAGTGTCTACCATATTGGAAGCATTGAGGTGATCGAGGCGTTAACATGTAAGTACTATCGCGGACACTGGCGTCTGACCACTCTTCGACCGTATTGCTATATAAACTGCTAGTCCACTGAAGATGCATTAATTCTTATTTCATGTCAGTGCGCCAACCTTATTTTCAGAATAATCACGCTGGCCAGCACGAAGATTGCATGAAAAAAAAAACTTTTTCAAAAAAAAAAACTTCTCTTTATTCAATTCACTTTCCATCATTATCAAATCATTATGGTTTGTTTTTTGATAAAAGCGAGTCCAGCAGCGACGAAGATATAAATTTAGCCCCTGCAGGATTATTGTAAGCGGTACATAATGCCGAATTGAGTTTTCTAATTTAATACCTTTATTATTTAAGCTGTTTTTCTTGCACCTAACATTTTCCTCGTTGTAGTGATGAAAAGTTGTGTTTCGCTCGGCAGCAAACTTATTCTGTTCAATCCTAGAATCCTTCGCTTGCTCGTTTCAATACGAGTACTCGCGCCAAAAACTTTGCAGCCTTGCATATTCAAATTCAGAAGTCATTTATTCAAACTAGGCTGAGAATCAGCACTTTTCGAACGTCAAAATTACATAAGACGGTCCCCCAAAACGCCCACCCTTCACCACTTCCTAGTGCTTTAGCTGGGAAGAAGAAGTGGCGCAACAAACTCCCCAGCAGCCTAACAAATAACTGTTGTTAGTCGCCTTTAATTCATCCTCTCAACATGACCAAATCGTACTCTTCTACTTTTATTTTTGTCACTACATCTTTTAAATCGTACCGTTGCCTTAACACATCATTCCTCAGCTTATCGTTCATAGTCACACATTTTTATTTAGACCACGTTAAAATTATCTAAATGTGTGGAAATGAATATTTTTTTATGCATGAGCGTGGACACCTACGCATAATCGTATTGATTGTTAAATTATACTGCTCAGTGCTTTTACTAATTATTGTTGGTCAAATTAACCTAATTAGCGAACTCATTAACATTAGATAAACACGCGAATATCACACACATTGCAAACGCTTGCTACAATGTTTTAAGTATTTTAAACCCACATTCTCCGTATAATTCAACATTTTACAGAACTAGCAGCTATAAAATGCACCTAATGATATATAAAAATGCTCAGCCTTTTATGAGCAGTCGTTATCACAGAATCTACAAACATTATTGCCTTCACATCTAAAGAAAACAACGGCAGGTATTTATTTCCGATCAATGACACTATTCTCATAACAAAAAAAAGCGGTCAAGAACGAGTTGGACTCGCACACGAAGGATTCCGTACCACCATACAATATTTAACACTACATTATATTTTTCCATACTTATAATAAACTAATATTATAAATAAACTAATATTATAAAGAGGTATTTGTTTGTTTGTAAGTTTGTATGTAGGGGTTAATCTCCGGAACTAACAGTAGGATTTGAAAATTTATTTTTGCATTGGATAGCCCAATTCTTGAGGAATGTTATAGGCGCGCGGGTAGAAGCTAGTTTTAAATATAAGCATGATCAGTGTATAATATTGCTGCGACACAGGCTTCTTCTCTTCGAGACGGAGTGGGCTGTAATCTACCACGCGGGCCCAGTGCGGGTTGGTAGATGACACGTCTTTGAATGGACATGCCGGTTTCATCACGATGTTTTTTTTTTTAAGCACGTTGCTTGTATGGGGACCCCTTTAATTATTAACATTATTTTTTAATGTTAAAGCGGCTATAGCTGTACACATTCTGTGAAAATTTCAAGTGTCTACCTATTACGGTTCAATAGATACAGCCGTGTAGCAGACCGCCGGGCGGACAGCGGAGCCTTTTTTTATTTTAATGGGTGGGACATTATCAAATAACTTCTCCCACTCTGGGTGGAGCGGGAGGGCGTGTTAGACTCTTACTGACCCACCCGTGTTCCTTCAGTTGCCTATGTGTTGCCAGGGGCCACGGTATCCCTTTCGGACTTTCTCGCGACCCTGGCAGGTATCGGCCCTTGTGGACCCCGTCAGTTGTGCTAAAATATAATTGAGGCGCGCGTGGAACACAACGCGCTGTCGACCCGGGCCTGGTCCTTATCGAACGGCGAGCTACCCATTGCTCACCGTCCGCAAGCCCGCGCCTACGGTTGCCGGGAATCGGCTTGGGATTCCCGACGTCTAGTGCGTCTCCTGCGGCAACTAGGGGCGTGAGAATTTGCCTCTCCCTCACGCGCACCGGCACCTCCTTCGCCAGCATTACTGTTTCGCAGAAGGAGGTGACAGGTTACGGCTTTCCATGCCCTCTCGCTCCGTACCATGGCCTGGACAAGAGCCGGACGGGACAGGTCGCCGCCGTCGATCGCCTCCACGAGGACACGGTGGTGCTCCGCCCAAGCCCGGCAGATCTCCACCGTATGCTCCACTGTATCCTCCGGGCGATCCACACAATGGTGACACCCGGGCGTTTCCTCCTGCCTTATCCGAAACACGAACCTCCTTAAGCAACCGTGTCCAGTAAGGAGCTGCGTCAGGCGGAAGGAGAGGACGCCGTGGTGCCTCTCTAGCTACTCTTCAAAGAGGGGACTTATCGCAGCAATTGTGGCGTGCCCAGAACAGCGGAGCCATAGTAATAGATTCCCGTCGGCCCCCCTTTCGGTACGGAACCCTAGCAATAAAATGTATAATATGTTTGTAAAAGATTAGATGGGTTACACAAAAAAAAGATAATGTAGATGGTAGCACCGTAGCGCGCATATTTATTTATTTTTATTACAAGCTCCACACGATATGGACAATAAATTTTAAGCAGGTGTTTATGAGCGAAGATAGTACAGCTCCTAAACGGAAATAAAAGTGGAAAGTTCAGCACTTTATATTAATAGTTAATGGACGAGTTGTAGATAAGTGCCGTGGGCTGGAGTGCAGTGTCTATAACGTTCATGTTTTAGTTTATGGGAATAAATATTTTTATCTGTAGAGTTTTCAAGTGATTTGTATTTTTTATCGATTACATTCAATTAAAGGTAAATTAACATTATCGTAGGATATTCCTACTTAGTTAGATGTTTTATTTCGATTGATTTAACTTGGAGTTTCTAAAGAAAGCTTTACAGTAGAACAATTACCGATGTCATGTCGCGCGCCGTCGAGTTGTGCTAGTCTGCAAGAGACATAAATCTTTACGTTTTAATAAAATTATGACCTTGTTTTACGAAAAAATCGTTACAAGTTCATAAAATTACTTACCTCTTTTTATTCAGGTAGGTAATAATTAACCCATTTTCCTTAAAATCCTTTACATAAGCTTCTTTAAGTAGATTAAATGATATCACAGAGAGATTAGCGCTAGAATCTATTTTAATGAAGACTTAGTGATTCGCTTCTGAGGACGTTTAAAATCAATATTGTTATGTAAAGCTCGCATGCAACGAACTGTAATGTACGATAAAGCATTGTTTTATTGCCCGTTTTGGTTTCGTGATAATTATTCGGATTTATAGTCAAAATAGGAAGTAGTAGCGGTGTGTGGTGGTGACGCCGGGAGGGAGGGCCTTTAAGGGGGAAGCGCTAAGGTAGTCCGCGAAAATCAAATTTTCTTAAGTTTTTTGCAATTTGCAGGTCAGTGTCAGGTTGTATCTTGATTAAAATATGATTCGCGACTATAACACATATGGCTTTACAGAATAATAATCATTAGAATTAGCAAAACAACTCCTTATTTTAGAATAATCCTAAAATGTCATGATATCATGAAATAGTCATTAATAGGATTTTATGAACTTAGTATTGATGATTTTTATGATTATAATTCTATAAAGCCATATTTGTTGCGGTCGCGAATCATACTTTAAGAATCTGGATACAACCTGACATTGACCTGCTAATTGCAAAAAACGTAAGAAAATTTGAATTTCGTGGGTAACCTTGACGCTTTCGCCTTAAAAGGCATAATAGTGACCTTATTGGTGATGTTCTTCAGAAAGGACAGGTGCGTAGTACTCGCAACCGGCGTGCGTGTATGACCAGATATTGTATGAACGTAAACGAAGCAGGAATATGTAAGGATCGTAGCGGGTGGCGTTCTGCAGTTCCTGCCTGCCCCTATGAGAACAAAGGGTGAGTTTATGATGTATACATATGTGCAGGAAGTGGTAAGTGGTGAATGAAAAAATGACATCGAAATCGTCAGCGGAAAGTTACGCGTGTGTGCAGGCAGTGGTAAGTGGTGAATGAAATGACACCGAAATCGTCAGCAGAAAGTTACGCGTGTGTGCAGGCAGTGGTAAGTGGTGAATGAAATGACACCGAAATCGTCAGCGGAAAGTTACGCGTGTGTGCAGGCAGTGGTAAGTGGTGAATGAAATGACATCGAAATCGTCAGCGGAAAGTTACAAGTTACGCGTGTGTGCAGGCAGTGGTAAGTGGTGAATGAAATGACACCGAAATCGTCAGCGGAAAGTTACGCGTGTGTGTAGGAAGTGGTAAGTGGTGAATGAAATGACATCGAAATCGTCAGCGGAAAGTTACGCGTGTGTGCAGGCAGTGGTAAGTGGTGAATGAAATGACATCGAAATCGGCAGCGGAAAGTTACGCGTCATTAGATCGACTTGATTTGGAGTGACAGTTAATATTGTCCATGCATTCCTCGGAAACTTGGACGTTTTGAATACGGGTGACCAGTCATTTCACCAAAACTTAATTTACAAATTTTCATTTGACAAGTAACGATTGACAAAAATATGATTTGTTATTTCATCATTACACGATAACAACTTTGCCGAATAATTCAATTAAGAAAATAATTATCCGATATTTTTTTTGTTAATAACCTATTATTTGACAAATTATTAATTTTTTATTCATCTTATCTCATAAAACAACGTTTGGAATAAAAACATTTTACATATTGAATTACGCAATTTCCTAAAAATGAAACTCATTAAATAAACAAAAGGGTAATTTTAATAAATAAACAATAAAAATTTAAAAATGCCAGAAACAACTTATGCTACCAGTAGTATTGCTAACTAGTAGCTAACGACTTATGTTTTAGTAGGCTACGCGGAACCGAACTAGTTAGATTAGGTGAAATATTTTTATTCTAGAAAAAGGTTAGGTTGAACAAAAAAAAAAAAAAAAGGTTAGGTTAAAACTCTGACCCCTCTGGCCTCTGCCAAAAACGACTAGAATATATAGTTTTTTGTAGGTTTAAAGAACTTCAGACCCAAATGGAAACTTCAACCATGATCCCTGTGTGACTGGTTTAGAAAATTTATTATAAAGTTATATTTAGTATAAAGGTGATTTTTCCAAAAGAATCATAATATTAAATGAAAAATGTATAAATGATTAAATATCATGCGAAACATTAGTAAAGAGAAGCGTTTGCTAAATAAATGTTTGTAAAACGAGTGTTTATAAAATAAAATATTTGCGAAATAAGTTGTTTGTAAAATAAATATTATACGAAACGTTGGTTATAAACAAAAAATTTGTCAATGGAGTTTTGGTGAAACATGAGTGGACCTTTGAATACGTCTATGTTCAGAGACCGTTGGTCTGATCTTTTCCTTGAGATAAAGCATAGAGGTATAAGTACTGTTTATTAGATCATTCCTAGGTAATACGATAATATTTACCTAGGAATTATCTACTACTTATTTACTGGTTGTTTTGGTGTAAAATATTATATATCTATCATCGATACAATATGTAAAAAAAAACCTTGTCGGATACGAAAGGGGCATATAGGTACTGGAATAAAATTATACAATAGTAATAAAAAATTAAACAAAATGAAAATAAAGTTATTGCTATAAAAAATTCACATTTTTAGTACCAAACACCCCAAATATCCATAAAAAAATTGCAAATTTTCAGCCAACAGGGGTCATAAGTTATGACTTTTAGACACCCGCTAAACGACGGCCGCCGCTCCCAATGTAAGTTAAAAAAGCCAATAACCCGGTAAAATTCACAATTGAAAAAAAAATAGCTAAGTAACGTACTGGGAGTACCTATATTAATATGGAATTTTTTAGGATTTTGTTTACATAACTATCGAGTACGAGTATTCAAAATGTCTTACAATTTTTGTAAAGATAAATTTCGCGGTTTACAGTAGAGTTTGACAAGTTCTCAGAGAAAAGAGAAAGCGAGAGATAGAGAAAGAGAGAGAGAAATAGAGTTACAGTGAGAGATAGAGAGAGAAAAGGGGAGTTAAAGAGGGAGAGAGAGAAATAAAGAGAGAAAGAGAAAGAAAGAGAGAGAGATAGAGAGAAAGAGAGAGAGAGAAAGAGAGATTTTTTGCTACGGGTGCCGTTATCGCGGACGAAGTGGCGGAACATAGCGGTTCTTTTGATTTTAACGCAGAGCTCATAATTAATGAAAACTAAAATCCGAGACCTTAACATTCCACGAACCACAGACGTACATATTGTCTTGGAGATTTGCGCTCACTTATCGACTATGATGATTAATGAATGAAATAGGGTAAAAATTAAGTCTCGGAACCACCTCCGGCACCACTAGTGCCCTGGCGCCTGCACACTTCGCACATATGGGGGACGCGGCCCTGGTCCGGGCACTAACCCAGACTCCGGGCTGCTACTGAGAAATTCCCTATAGACACACGGGAATCGAACCCACGATCTCTTAATCAACAGTAGCGCTTTCGACCAATATTAGTTGTCTTTTAAATTAAATGCAATTGTACAATGACTCTACCACTTATTTATTTATTTATTTATTTATTTAACACTTTACACACAAATGTACATAGGCGGACTTAATGCCATAGGCATTTTCTACCAGTCAACCTTTGGGTGATGCAGAGATAAACAGTGGTAGGTGCAATAACGAAAATTGTGGAATAAATATTTATTTTAATATACATATACCTATTAACCTATATATATAATACAATATAAATAAATACAAGAACAGATAAATACACATAAATACACGAATATACTAACACAAATAAGACAAACAATGGGAAAACATTACCGTTGTGATGATACTGCCAGCTTCTTACGAATGTGCTCGCGAACTTTAACTTTAAAGGATAATCGGTTGGTTGCCATCCTGATTTCCTGGGGGAGCGCATTCCACAAGGATATAGATTGAACGAAGAAGGAAGAGTGAATGAAGTCAGTGCGATGAGTGGGATATTGAAGAAGACGATTGTGTGATGAACCAAGCACTTACCAAGTCCCTCTCTTCAAATCGACAGTTGATTCAAGAACTATCCGATTTATCCACGACAACAGCGACATGGCGACATGCGACATCATGATTTGTCACATGCGCGCTTAGGTAGCTATCCTCCACATTACTTCTCACATATATCAAGACCGGTTCAAGGAATGAGCTGAAATGACAAGATTGGCGGATGTACCACCGTCGGACACGTACCTACATTAGTACTAATACAATCAGAATGCGTCTGAACTCTGAACAATATGAAGAACTAGCATTTGCTCGCGATTTTATCCGCATTTATTTCTGAATTTCCCATGCAAACTTCGACAACCCTTAAGGGGTTGATAAAAAAAGAGTTTTCACCTCAGCACCTTATCAAGCAGGTTTTACTGTCTACAGACAGTGAGCAAAATTCGAATTTTGCTCAGTGTTACACTACAACGTAAATTTTTTATTAAAAAAAAGTCTATGAATCCCTCGCTGTGCTCAGGATTCTAACCTAGAAGGATCAGTCGCTAAGGTCGTGATTCAATTATATAGTATTCTTCGTAATCAACACTCGCAGCAAAAACCAACTTTGCTCTCACGTTGCACAAATAACTAATGCCCATCTCATTCCTCAGATAACAAACTAACTCCACACCAAATTTCATCAAAATCAGATCCGCGATAACGTAATAAACAAACAAATAGACAGACAGACAAAAGCACCTTCGTCTAAAGAATCTCGCGACAAAAAATATAAATTCTCTTATAACTTAACAATGGAATCTCGTGAAGGATGTGATCGAGACCAAGACGTATTATTTACCTATTATTTATTCTGAGGACCTCCAGTACCTATAATTTTATTTATTTTGCGAATAAAGTTATTAAGCTCGTGTACTGTTTATATTCAGATGTTCGTGACCATATCTGATTGGTGTGGCGTGCTTCTATTTTATACGGAGTGATTGCCATCTGACCTCCGCTGGCGTTATGGGGAAACGCGGGTGAATAGGCCCTTAGGGGTGGAATTGAGGACTGTTATTGAGCTTTTAATTATACTAACGTATGGATATAACGTTTTTGTCCTGAAATAGATATCCTGTGTAGCTGTGAAAACTCTAAAATACAGATTTGTTTGGTCACAGCAGTGTTCAGCTATCTAATTACGCAACACATTTTCGTAAACGATTACGTCTAATCTGTTTCATTTTGACAGTTCAACAACATTCATTGCGGTATTTACGTTGTTGAGCAGAATTTATTTTCGAACTTATGAAGCAAAGGATTATTAATCTGTTTCAAAACGATTCAGATTCTGATTGATCGTGTATTACGCAATTAGGGTACTGGTTTTAGACCATTTAACCTTTAATGGTCAAGTTTAAGATTATTGAAAACCTTTAATGGTAAAGCTTAGGAGGAGGAGTTAATCGAATTGACCTAAATGTCATGATTTCATGAAAACGTCATTTATTAGAGTAATTTGAATTATGAGAGTTGTATTGATGATTTTAATTAAATATTATAATTCTGTTACTACATCCGTGTTACGATCGCGAATCATAGTTTGGTCAACATAAGATCTGCAAATCACAGAAAACCCAGAAAACGTAAGATTTGAATTTCGCGAGCTACCCTGGAGCTTTCGCCTTAAATGCGTGTATGCGGTAAGGGGGGTTTTAAACATGTGTTGTTACTGAAATTGTAAACATTGTGTTAGTGTCTATTTGAACTTTAACTTCTGTTTTTCAATAAATATTTATAACCGTTTCTCGGCTCTATTTGATTGTCTTGACACGTTTTAAGAGTAGGAAGGATAGGTAGGTAGATACGTAGGTAGGTAGGGTAGGTAGGGTAGGTAGGGTAGGTAGGGTAGGTAGGGTAGGTAGGGTAGGTAGGGTAGGTAGGGTAGGTAGGGTAGGTAGGGTAGGTAGGGTAGGTAGGGTAGGTAGGGTAGGTAGGGTAGGTAGGGTAGGTAGGGTAGGTAGGGTAGGTAGGGTAGGTAGGGTAGGTAGGGTAGGTAGGGTAGGTAGGGTAGGTAGGGTAGGTAGGGTAGGTAGGGTAGGTAGGGTAGGTAGGGTAGGTAGGGTAGGTAGGGTAGGTAGGGTAGGTAGGGTAGGTAGGGTAGGTAGGGTAGGTAGGGTAGGTAGGGTAGGTAGGGTAGGTAGGGTAGGTAGGGTAGGTAGGGTAGGTAGGGTAGGTAGGGTAGGTAGGGTAGGTAGGGTAGGTAGGGTAGGTAGGGTAGGTAGGGTAGGTAGAGTAGGTAGGGTAGGTAGGGTAGGTAGATGTAGGTAGGTAGATAGGTAGGTGCGCCGTTGATTCTTAGTGCTACCCGTGCGAAGCCGGGGCAGGCACAAACGTTCACAAACTTTTTAGAACCGTGACGTGGTTATCATTAAAATCGAAACCTAAACTATAAACGGACAGATTTGAAAATAATGACGAATCATTTGTTCTTCTTTTTCAGACCTCTGAAAAAAAGAATTGCCTTGGGCAGGTAGGCCACTACAGTTCCTAATTGGTGTATGGACCAAAACGTATCCAGGGTTCAACGGATCTTGCGTCGCTTAAAATTCTGATCAAGCTTCGAATGAAATGGCCATGACGATACATGCCATGACCATAATCAGAATCGCGCGAAAAAACACGCGATGCCAAAGAGATATTGTACTAAGGTACATCGTCAAAATTCCAAAAATAAATTGCTACAGACTGACCTTGTAGAATCAGACTTAAGAGCGTTTATCCTAAACGTTGGCAACGTCGCAAAAAGCTGTCAAAAATGTACCTGTTTTGATTAATTTGGCAATATTACTGCATGGAAATAAGAAATGTGGCTAATTAGCGAACTAGAATATTAATAATGAATTGCAATTATAACATTGAATTTGATGTTGTACCCGTTCTAGGTGTAAAAAAGGTATTTGGAAACTTTCCAAATAGTTTTATTACATCTAAAACTATAATAATAATTAATATCTGACCACCGGCACTTTGGACCCTGTTCCTGATGCCGATGGACAACTACTTTTTATATTTTAAATTGTTTTTTTTTAATTTCTTTTTCATAAAAATATTTAAAAATGTAATTTGTATGTATAAAAATGTAATAAAGAAAAATTAATATCTTAGCAGAGAATATTTAATTCGGTGTTAAGATATTAATTATTGCATTTCTATACAGTAAGATTGCCAAATTAATGAAAACAGCGAAATATTTGACATATATTTGTGACGTTGCCCAGTTTCAGAATAAAGGCTCTTTATGATAAAAATTCCCACAGTTACAAAACAAACTAGGTACTTACATCAGAATGAAATATGAGTCTATTACAAACCCATGTGTTAACAGCAAACAGGAAGTGAAGCATAACGACCACAATATTGTGACTTAGCAACGCGGACACCACTTAACAAACATTATAATTAATCGTCATCTCGAAACATGTCACAGATACGGCACTGAGTTATTTCGACGGTTGGACACCGCGTGAATGAATGAACAGATCGAGGACGGATGGAGCATAAAGCTCACTAAAATGAGTTAACAATACGATGACAACCCCTCATAAAGCAAGTGTTGACAATGGACAGCACAAAGTGATGCGTCCGGGCAGATCCCCGTCGTTGGCACGCCGCGCACGGGACACTCATTTGCACTCCATCACATTTGCATTTTTGCATCGTGGGAGCGAGGAGCGAGGAACGAAGCATGCGCATATTTGGCAAGGAATATAAACACCGTGTGGCCTGAGACACGGAATTTGAAATTACTGACTCCCTACACAAGCATTTTATGTTCCTACTGAACTTTTTAGACAACACCCGTAGCGGAAAAAAGAATTGCCATTCCAGTGTAGGCATTGCTGCGTTCAGCGATAGCCATATAGATTTACTGTTGCAGTCCATTACAGACGGAAACTTTCATTCTGAACTAGCTGCGCCCCACGGTTTCACTCGCATAAGTTTCGATCCCATGGGATCCTAACGCAGGTTATGGTTTACCTATGTGCCAAATTTCATCCAAATCGGTTAACCCGTTTTTGCGTGAAAGCGTAACAAACAAACTCACTTTCGCATTTAAAATATTAGTCAGGATTACAAATTGTGAGTTAATGATTTACCTTTCTACAAAACATTCTTGGATGTGTCGAATAGGGGAATCCTGATTGTTCATTACGATATCCTGCAAACAAGACACGCGGACATCGAAGTTTTGAATAATCCGGCAAGATAAGAGTCATTAAATGCTCTAACTGTTAGAATTAACGATTGAGGACTTATTATCAGTTCTGACGAAGAAAAAGAGCTGATAAGGAACTTATAATTGCTGTTTAGGGCTTAGTAGGAGCCATTAAAGCATCCATTAAACTGTATAAAGCTGTAATTGATGTTCGTGCTTTATAGTAGACATTTCGACGTCTTCATAATCTGCTTTATAGTTACTGTTATTGCGTGTGTTTATTTAGTGTTTGATAGATAAAAAGCCTTTACTTTTACCGATTTGAACGCACATTATTGTCGGGAACAAAACAAAACCAATTTGCCCACGATAAAGTTTTGTTTTATAATCGACGAATTAATTGAATCGACGATGCTTTCACGAAATGTCTAGCGTTAGCTCCTAATGCGTTCACGATATGTGTCCCTAAAAAGTGGAGTGGACGTCGATTTACGATGGCGTTAAAAAATTATATTGTTTTTAGATGGAGGGAAAAAGGTGCTTCATGTTGATGTAAGGGCAATAACGTTGTAACAGAATTAAAATATAATGACACCATTTTCTTTCAGAGACATGGAAAGCTTTTAGGGTTGATTAAAATTCATTGCAATGCTGTTACAGGAAATTAGAAAAAAAGGAATTGCTTTTCCCGCTTAATATTTTTCCATATTGTGCTTTTGTTTTTATATCAGGATCTTTTGGAGATAACCTTTTATTTTAATCTGGACATATTTCTTATTTCCGATCGTATCATTTACCTACTTCTCTAAACCAATCCATAGTTCCCAACTACATGCGTCCATAAAAGATTTAAAAAAAAAAAAAAAACATGATTTTATGTCCTCTAGAGGTCGCCATATTCAATTTAATATGACGTCACATAGCCTATAAGCCAGCGGAGGATCAAGACGCTTCCAACGATACGTCTTTCTTAAATTATGATGAGGAGTTTAGAATTTATGAAGCAACAGATGAACATACATACACACCAGTCAAAATCATAACCATCCTTTTTGCTTCGCCATAAAAAAAAAAAATATATATCAGCCTGTTACTGTCCCACTGCAGCGCAAAGGCTTCTTCTCATACAGAGAAGGCACGAGCATTGATCACCACGCTTGCTCAAGACGGCCAAACGACGCCATAGACGGGTAAAAATATTCACCATAGATGATCATAATTATTACCTCTTGAAGCACTTTGGATTCCACTATAATTAATTCGGACTGTCTAAGCAAGGTCTAAGCAGATCTTGAGATCAAGACGAATGGATTATGGAACCTTTTAGTTTCTCTTGCATGATCGGCGACAAAGATGGAAATGTGTAAAGTACGTGCCGTAAATTCAAAATGGCGGGTGCAAGTGAACACGCGAGACGTATTTGCAAATGCAATGTTTACAGTACAGTGACTTGTTGCTCTGCTACCAACACACGAAGTTACTAGCACTAACTAAACATTGGGATTTGAAATTAGAGTGAGGAATGTGAGGACCGGTGTGCCGAAAACTGAAATAGCACAACCGACGACAAAAATGAAAATAATAACGTTCGAAATTAAAGTGATTTTTTAATTTTTTGGTAGTAATTTTTTGTAAAAAGTTTTTATTTTTATTTTTTGTTGTTGTGCCTACCCCACACAAATTCGAATACCACTACCTGCTATGTAAATAACAGTGACAGGAACTTATTATAACATCATCCATAGACATTCAGTGCGAAAAATACGTATTATTGAAGCTAACTCAAAAACTACCCAAACAAAGCTAATAAAATTTATATTAGAACACCGCGCAAGCTTCCTCTACCAAATGAAAAAAATAATTTCAAAATCGGTCCACAATTAACGAAAATATCGATGGACATTAAAAAAAACATACAGACGAACATATCACCTTCTCCTTTTTGGAACTCAGTTTAGGGTGGTTAAAAACAGGCATGCAATGTTGAATTCAAAATCAGTGGAAATGATTACTTATCGGCAAAAATCTAGTTATTAAAAGTTTATTTTTATGTTTTAAGTATGTCTGTGTTTTGATTGAACTTCGAGTCATCATCTACCAAGCCGTTCCCCAACTAGGTTGGGGTCGGGCTGAATACCTATAATGGATCATTATATACGTATATGTATTTTTCAGTTTTAAGTGTAAAAATAAATTGTGTTGTGTGAAAAGAACCTAAAAAGTTGGCAGGACCTATAAAAAAAAAATGTATAGCTTCTAAGGAATAGCTACATCTAGTCAGCCAATAGGTACTTTCAGTACATTTCATGAATGTTTTGTACTTAGTTCGTGCTTGTTCCAAATTCAATTTTTTTTTCCCTGCGGAACTTCTATTCCACTGGTGACGTAAGCTGCTTCACATGTTCTGAAGATATGTCTGCGAAATTCGAAATAGGTAAGTCAATCTGTCTAGACTTTTCCCAACTATGTTAGGATCGACTTCCAGTTTAACCGGATGCAGCTAAAAACCAGTATTTTACAAGGAACGACTGCCTATCTGACCTCCACATCCAGTTACTGGGTAATACGATATTATAAATAAGGGATATGCCCTTGGTAAGACTGGTTGTCAGATTTTCGGGCTTCTGACGACCTGTAACGACTTTAGATCTATGAATGACAGCCGGGACTTTTTTACCTACTGGCTTAACGTGCTTTCCGAGGCACGGAGGGGTCTCGGTATGCAAAGATGGTCATCCATCCACGGATCGATCGCGGCAAGCGTAGCTTAACCTGATCGATCGACGCGTGTGGCTGTTATTACTTAGCCTCGAGCTCCTCTGCGAAATAGGTAAGTACTTTGTCTTATTATCTCAAAGTAAGTTGTTTGCTTGTGATACTTTGCGTCACAAAGCCTCTTAGGCTTGCAATACACAAGCTAGGCACACCCAGTATTGACTAGTACAGTCAGCCTAAAAAAAAAGAAAACATCGAATTATCTACATTCTTTGCTCCATAATATTGTATCAATGTGTAGCTACAAAACATATTACACATTGTGCGCTTTTATAATTTATAACGTGACGATAAATTATCGTGGACGGCCACGTCCTCGTCTAAATAAATAAAATTTATGGAAATATGTTCTTGCATATTAGTGCACGAATATATTTCCATACATTTCAATGACGCTTTTAAATCTTCATACATTTTATTTCACCGTGTTCTAGTGATCCCGTGACATGGACGTGGACGTCGACGATAATATCGTCTCGTTAGAAATTATACCGTCATCTTGGATTTACATTTTGACCTCACTATCGGCTTTAACACCCTCGAAAACTATGAAAACGACACCCAGGACGACAAATTTTTAAATTTTGGCTGCCATAATTTTGGATTTACATTTTGAGCTCACTATCGGCTGTTGTACCTATCCTCAAAAACTATGAAAACGAAACCCATGACGATAAATTCGAAAATTTTCATGCCGATATCTTGTATTTTGATTTTGACCTCACTATCGGCTTTAGCACCCTCGTAAATCATGAACACGATACCAATGACGAAAAATTTTAAAACTTTGAAAATTTTCAGACCCGCCATCTTGGATTTACATTTTGACCTCACTTTCAGTTTTAGCACTCTCGAAAACGATACAAATGACGACAAGTTTGAAAATTTTCGCAGCCACCATTTGGATTTTAATTTTGATCAAATTCACACTTTCTCTCTCTCTGCAGTGTACTCGGGCCGATGTGTACAATTTTGTCCCGCGAAATACAGTGTTTACATTGTAATTGTACGGCTCTCTCACATCACTTAACTCTTTATTTGTGTTTTTTTCTGCCGCCGTTCTCTCTTTTCTCTATCTTTTTCTTTTCATTAGAAGAAGACAGTCGCAAGTATTAACACTTTTTAGCGTGACGATTTCTGACAGTTTACAAGCCGCGTTAAAGAACTTCGTACTTTTTTTTAGTCTGACTGTAGCAGTACCAAACGCGATTATATGCACCTTCTTTACAAAGTAACAAGGCTTCTTTCTGACTTCATATAGGTAGGCTAGACGTAGACAATGTGGAAAGTGAAGTATGTCCGCTAATTAGATAACAAGCATTAGGAGAGAGTAGCGCGTTTATTTCGATGTAAATTCGAAAGTTGTTGATGCCTTGTTCAGTTACTATTTTCAATTAAAGAGCTACCTACATACAAGGATATTGGATAATTGGATTATCTTATGGTTTATGCTTTGAACAAAATAGATTGGACAGCTTGTGTTGTGTCTTTTCACCATAGCGTGAGCTATTCTCGCCCAGCCAAGGTTTCTCTGTCATCAGACATGTAAATTAATAGATGTATCGGAAGGGTCATGAGTACGGGATGTCAATTGACAACGAAACGCAAGTGTGAAGTTGGCGCGCTTCGACAGAGTCTAGCCTGACGTTCGTGCGAGTCGACGAGAGCTCTACTGCGGCGTGGAGCAGTTCACTTGACCACCGGACATCGTATCGTACGGAGAACAAGGGCCCAGAAACTGTCCAACGTTTAGTTTTGTAAATGTCAAGTTGAAATATAACCTAAAAATCAATAATCAAGTTCAAACTTTTTCTTTTTGCCCGCAGCACATCTACGCCCAGTAAAATGTTCAACGGTGAAGATTCCAGCTCCAATCTGGACCCTGATACGTCAGATATGATCCGAATTATGGTCAATGGAAGAACGGCGGCTGGGGCGGCTGGGGTGGCTGCTTCAGGTGCAGAAAACCTCAAACGGCGCAAATATTTCGACGTTATTGGGTGTTATAAATGTTAGAGCCGTTTGGGGTTGAAACACTAGGGCCATGGGTTCCGAGTGCCCACTAATTTTTTCGAAACATCGCCAAGCTGGACATGGTCAACTGTTCACGTGACCAAAGGGCCTATTTTTTGGTCAAAGAAGCAGCATTGCCGTCCAACGTTGCAATGCTGCCAGCCTTTTTGGTACTTTTCCTGCTGACAGCGATGCGGACGAATTTTTTGATACCATAAGATTCTTACCCCTTCTTTTTACACAGAGTGTCAGGGACATCAACGCGAAAACTGTTACCATGGATTAGTAAACATGTACATGTTATTATTTTAAGACTGTTAGCTTTCATATTATGTAAATAAATATATAATAAATATTCAAGAGTAACGAGATTCAGGTAAATTTCCTCAGTCAAATCAACCGGGAAAAGTGAAAGAGGAAAGTTTTGTTTGCGAACAAGTTCCATTATGAAACTGTACTAAGTAGAGATTACTCTAACTTCATTATCATGAGAATGATTGATCACATGCATTTATGTATGGGAGAGCAATTTATGTGTAAGCTATGTTTTATGTATCTGGGTGATGCGCATCTCATCAGTTTTGCTTTTAGCGAAATGCGATTGCATCGTAAAGCGAAGTTGAAGATGTTGTTTAAAATGGGATGTTGTGTTGAAATAATGTTTTCACCTCTAAATTCGATTTTGCTGCGAGCGTGAGACAAAGTAACTTTTAAATTATTATTTTTAAATGCCGAGAACTTTGCTGGGTCTACTCAGAAAATTCGAAAGTTTTGAACTTAAATTCACTTTGTTCTGTCATTTCACTTTGATACGAAAAAAGCTAGAGATAGAAACAAGACGATTCGAAGTTCGATTTTAAAATTCCATACCTACACGCTTAGCATGACCATAGTATTAACGACGGAAGAATAGTCAAAATGACAGATTGTGATTGTTTAACTGTCATTTTGTCTATTCTACAGTCGACAAAACCCGTTTTTGTACGCGTGCTGGAAGGCCAAGAAAAGAAACAAACAATAAAACGTTCGGATACACATATAACCGTAAAATTGCAAATAATCTGTGGTTTTAAATGTAATTAATTTTTGTTTTCTAAATAATCGAATGAAATAATGAAAAGATAAAACAAATAGAGAGCAACGAGGTCAGTCATTAATCACGAAATGGGGAATACAAAATGTGACAATAATATTTCTGAATTCCAATTAGATAAGCAGATACTGACGAATCCCACTGGCGTAGCGAACGCTTTTTATAATTATTTAATTGACTCGACAAACACCTAAACATTTAATAATTTTCATAATGACTCTAATAACTAAGAAACATGGAATTACGAATTGACACCTTGAAATTCCTAATTCCATGTTTCTTAGTTTCATGACTGAATATGAAGTTAAAAAGGAGATAGGGTAACAGGCCCAATTATCAGCACTTTAAGAAGTCCTCAAATAAAAATAAAAAAAACAAAAATAGTATATTATTCCCTAAATTTATGTATCCATAAAACTGCTTGTTTAATGATATTTAATATTTAAAATACTTTTCGTCGGATTTTGCAGCTAATGACATAGCATTTAAACTACAATCGAAAAATGAACCTACCTCCATTGGTTGGCACAATTGTTGCCAGTTATTGGCACCAAATTACCCAATTACCAGCACTGAGACATTTTAAAATTATGAATAAAATGTTTTTTATTGTTATTAATATTAAGAAATTGAAAAACACCCCGCTTTCTTTATACTGGCCACGCTTAATTCGAAATCTATTTTCCTTTTAGGAAAGCCTTTCCGGCAGCAGTCATTGATCCGATTTACTAAAGGTTCTTCTTCTCCTTTCTCCAATATTGGATTCGGGCCTGGAAGGTTTTTTGCAGTTTTTTTTATTTATCTGATGTTTATAAAACATTAAAAGGTTTTGATGCCATTTGTTTTGGCATTCCTTTCTTCACTGCTTCTAATGAAAACAAATCCAACAACTGCCGAACGATTTTTTTGTATTATGACCTTAGAGTAATAACTAAAGCATAGCATACAAATTAGAGACAAATTACGATATATCTAAGCTCTTTATTTATTTCTTTATTTTGCATAAAATATGGTACAATAGGTCTTAACTTAAATATAAGAAGTTCCACATATCTTGCTTACTTACTATTTCAGCATGCAAAAAATACCTTATAATAAAATTATATACACTTCACTTGTTTACTATTGAGATCATGAAGTAAAAAATAAAAATAAAATTAAAAATCCTTAAAACTAAGTTATTTAAAAAAAATTACTAGTGACATTATATTTCGAGCTTTGCTTATAATTTAAAAACTCACTTATTGTATAGAACGCATTGATAAAGAGCCATTTCTTAAGTTTATTTTTAAAGTAGTTTAGTGGTAGCTCTCTGATCTGTTTGGGTATTTGGTTATAGATTTTGACAGACATATTGTAACAATTGTTCTGAACTAGTGTGCTTCTACATCTTGTGACAGCCAGTCGGGTTGGATCTCTTGAAAGGAATTTTTTATTTACTATGGCTTTAGTATAACGCTCAGAGTGCTTTTTAACAAATAATCCTACTTCTAATATATACAGACTAGGTAGAGTTAGTAATCCTAATTTCTTAAACAAAGGTCTACAAGATTGAAACGGTCCAACCCCACAGATTGCCCTGACACATTTTTTTTGTGTGATAAAGACATTGTTAGCCTGAGAAGAATTACCCCATAAAAGAAGACCGTATCTAAGAACTGACCCGACGTAGCCATGGTATGCAGCCATAGCAGTTTTTTGACTTGCTACCTTCTTAAGCTTTTTTAGAGCAAAGACAAATTTGTTTAGATTAGAGCATATGCGAGTTGTGTGTGCTTTCCAATTGCAATGTCTATCTAAGATAATACCTAGAAATTTTGTATCAAGTACTTCTTCAATTTTAGTGTTTTTATAATATAAGTCTAAGGGTTTTCTTTGAGAATTGTTATAATTAGAGAATTGTAAAATTTTAGTTTTAGAAATATTAGCTGTTAGATTGTTGTCCTTTAACCAGTTCATTATTGATTCTACAGTGTTGTTTATTGAATGTTCGTAGTTGCTTTCTGAGGTTTCTGGTACTATAACCGAAATATCGTCCGCAAATAGAATGCACTGATGTGATGTTACTTGAGGAATATCATTTATATAAATAAGGAAAAGAAGAGGGCCTAGTACACTTCCTTGGGGAACACCGAACTTATTTGTTTTAAAAGTAGATCTGAATGGAGTAGACTCAAGTTGATCATTTAATTGGTTTATTTCGACACATTGTTTTCTGTTGCTTAGGTAACTTTTAATCCAATCTAGTGCTTTGCCTCGGATTCCGTATAGCTCGCATTTATTGAGTAAGATTTTGTGATCTACGAAATCGAACGCTTTGCTCATGTCAAAGAAAATGGCAGCAACTCTGTTACGTTTATCGATGTTTTCTGTTATTTTTTGTATCAGTGAGAACGCAGCAAGTGTTGTAGATTTATTTTTTTGAAAACCATTTTGGTTATTAACTATTAAGTTAAATTTATTTAAGAAATTCATTAAACGGCAGTGTACTATTTTTTCAAAAATTTTGGATAAAATCGGGATTAACGTGATGGGCCTATAGTTGTTCATATCTTGTTTGGAGTTTTTTTTATGAAATGGTTTTACTATTGATGATTTCAAATTTTCTGGAAAGGTTCCTTGCGTAAACGATAGATTTATAAGGTGACTTAAAATGTCTGCCAATTCTGTATTGCAGTTTTTTAGTATGGCTGTAGAGATGCAATCATAACCAACAGCTCGTGTGTTATTAAGTGAATTTATGGTTCTTGAAACTTCTTCATAAGAGGTGGGTCTCAGATAAATTGTCGAATTTGATGAATCTATTAACTTGTAATTTGGACGAGAGTTGTTCTCCTTATTTGTTATAGATATGAAGAAATCATTGAAGGCAGTCGCAATTTTCATTGGGCATTCAACGCTTGTTTACAATCTATTGATTTTATTGTTTCAAATGTTTTTGTATCATCTGTTTTATTTTTTATGATATCCCATGTGGCTTTACATTTACTTTTTGCATTATTTAAATATGAATTATTGTTTTGTTTTTTAGAGTTAGATATACATTTTTTAAATAATTTATCATATTTTGTGTAGGCTTTTTTGTTGTCGTCAGTGGAGTTTTTGTAGTAACGGTATCTTATTGTTCTTTTGTGACAGGCTGATATTTTCAATCCTTTTGTGATCCATTTGGGAGCGCTAACATTGGAATGTATTTTAACTTTAATTATTGGGAAGCAAAGATTGTAATATAATTGTAAAGTTTCGTGAAATATATCAAAAGCTTTATTATAATTTTCTTGCTCTAGCACTTCGGACCAGGTTAATTTAGATAACACATCTTTAAACTTTAAGGTATTTTCTAAGCTGAAGTCCCTTTTCATTTCATACCAGAAGGGTAATCTTTGTTCTTGGTTTGTCGAAAAAGATAGGGTTTGGCCGGTGTTGTGATCTGAAAGGAATAATGAATGAACTTCACCTTTTGCATATTTTATATTACTAAATATATGATCGATGCATGAATCTTTACGCGTTGGATTTTTAATGTGAATTTGTAGATTATTATTCGATAGGATGCTTTTTAAGTCCTCTGAAGATGTATTTGACTTAAGAGTGTCAATATTTATATCCCCCGCTATGATGATTTTTTTATTCCTGTGTGAGGTTAATCTATGTAGTAGAATGTCTAGTTTATTAAGGAACGTTTTTGTACTGGAGTTTGGTATTCTATATAAACATACAATTATGCATTTCATGGTAGGTATTTCTATTCCACAACATTCAAATTGTTTTTCAGTTGACATACATTCGCAAATATTTATTTGTTTAAAATCTATAGATTTTTTAGTTAGTATGCAAACCCCACCGCGCTTTTCATTTTTTCTTGAAAAGTTACATGCTACATTATAATCTTTTATATAGATGTTGTGCTCGTCGCCTGATTTGATAAAGGTCTCAGTAAGACAAATAATATCCATTGCAGTACCGCTTTCTTGAAATTTATTTAGACATAGTTCTAATTGCTCTTGTTTATTTAACAAACCTGCAATGTTTTGGTGAAATAGCATAGTGTTAAATATTGACGTGGTCTCGAAAAAACTTTTTAATGGGGGTATCATCTATTTTTATTATTTTAGGGAAATAATACGGAATTGTTCCTTTAATTATTATTGGAATAGCAGTTTCTGTATTTTTACAGTCAGTGACAGTGTTTACAGCGACTGGTTCTTTGTTCATGTTGGTAACGGTGTACACAACAACTGGATCTTTGAACGAGCTAGGGGTGGTGTTAATAACGATTGGCTCTTTGTACGATAGAAAAGTGTGGCTGTAGTAGTTTGTGTCTATTATGAAGTTAATGTTTTTGCAAGTATCAAATAAATAACGTTTTTTACTAAAATAATGTCTGCCAATATCTAGAAAGGTACAATTTTCAAAGTTTTGTGACATATTTTTTAACAAGCTATTTAACAAAATTTCATTTAAATGACTGTTATGCAAAACACTTAAAATGATAACATTCGTTTTTTTTACAAATTTTAGTGTAGACGCTAATTCTATTATTATTTTGTTCGGGTTGGTGTCGTTTTCACCGACACATAAAATTAAAAAGTTGTTTTTACAGTCACTTAGTTCATAGTTTGTTGACAATAGTTCCTCTGTCGTCGCGTAAGGCTTTATCGTTGATGTAATTATGTATTTTTGATAATTCGTCTTGTTTCTTGAATTTATGAGTGCTGAAGCGATGTCGGTGCATTGTTTTCCACCTAATATTTGAATTTTTGGTTTTCGGACTGATCTAATAGGTCGTGTGCTGCCCTCTATTGGCTTATTTTGGGAAATCGATTTTTTATTACCCGTCACACTATCGCCATCTAGGTGTTCTTCCCGCGTGAATTCCAATTTAGCGGCACTATCATGCGATTCATCCTGATTTACACTTCGGAAGGTTTTGATATGACTTACATGTTTTCCTATTGTTGGCGTTGACGTTTGTGTTGGTATAGATTGCTTGGCTTTTTTAGATGTAGATTTTGCGTAAGTTATTTGCAGTTGTGAGATAGTATTTCGCTGTTCTATTGTTTGTGTTTTTAATGCACTATTTTCAATGATTAAATTGTCAATTTTGTTTTGGGCATCTTGTAATTGTCGTTTAAGGTCTTGTATTTCATCCTGTAGTGTTTCAGTTGGCTCATTTCTAGTTGACAGATCTGGTAGACTCTTTGTTAGGTAGTCGTCAGCTGACAGTGTTGACTGGAATGAATCATTTAGCGAATCATGTAACACTGATTTCTTTTTGCGTATGGTTATATTTTCGTTATCCATTTTTTTATTTTTTTGTAGTACTAATAGTAAAACAAAGAAAAATAAAAACTGAAAATTAGAATTGTTTTCGCTGAGGATCGAACTTGGGTTCTTAAGTGTTGTTGCTCTAATGCGGCTGCGTTATCACACTTGCTATTTGAGCTTGGTGATATCACTTGAAATAGCTATGTACATACTAGGAAAAAACGATCGTTAAAGAAGCGTCGTGAAGCGCGCCATTTGAATTTTTGAAATTGTTTGCACTATTGTTTATACTTTAGTTTTTAATCTGAAATCACAGTGTAGTTCACCTGGGTTTATGTAAGTAAAGTTCTTATGTTTTTTGACTTACTTCGAGCTTCGAGTAATGTCTTTATACAATAAACTCATTACACTTTTGTTTGTTTACAATTTTTTTATTTGTCACTGAATGTTATTTTGCAAAGTTCTTTTCACAAATTGTTGCTAACGTTTTATAGTGATATTGGTTCGTTTACGCACTCTTTACACATAACTTTCACCACTTTTACACAGAATTACAATTTTTATGATTTTTTTTATACGGAGCTGTTGTTTACCGTGGCAGTGGCGCCACCCGTTGGTCACCACCTGTTGGTCGCCACCTCTTATGGCGCAGATTGTACACTTAAAAGAGAAAAAAAAAGAGATAAATGGATCCATCTATGCTTAAAACTAAATGGACTTTCCGAAATTGTCAAACGGTCATACTTGGTCTCTTATTACACGACCAAATAAAAAAAGCACAATAGTTAGGTACTTAGTACACGGTTAACCGTACAAAGTATTTGATTTAGTCGTATATTACATCGTGAATTTCAGTACGTGTGCTGGTTGAGGTGTCGGTCATTTTTTTATTCAAAATTATAGATATATACACAATTTTCAAAAAAAAATAGGTGCAAGGGTCAGATCAATAGGCTGTTAACATGGCTTTTTTTGTGTTATCGCGTAAATCACATTCGTAACAGAAACAATACAATGAATTTGTAAGCTTTTATCGGTGTTTTGTTACAGTTTTCCTATAAAATTATAGATATATAC
The DNA here is from genome assembly GCA_947364205.1 of Agrochola lota. NCBI lineage: Eukaryota > Metazoa > Arthropoda > Insecta > Lepidoptera > Noctuidae > Agrochola > Agrochola lota. Next base: position 14,764,340 of record OX376221.1, on the reverse strand, counting down.
ACAATTTTCAAAAAAAAAATAGGTGCAAGGGTCAGATCAATAGGCTGTTAACATGGCTTTTTTTGTGTTATCGCGTAAATCACATTCGTAACGGAAACAATACAATGAATTTGTAAGCTTTTATCGGTGTTTTGTTACAGTTTTCCTATAAAATCACGCGAAATATTTGGACGTCATCACTGATAACATACATATTAGAATGATAATGATCTCTTCAAACTATCTTTATTACAAATTATGTTGTGATCGCGAATTAATTTTCAAATAAATAAATTGTTACATTGTGAGGTTATGTTATGCTAGTGATGTAGATACTTTTTATCGATATGATAATTTTATGCCGATAAATTGGAAAAGGTATTGTTTTCTTTTTTAGTATACCTTCAAATGAGAAAGAAAATTAGTGTAAAGTGATTCCAAGAGCCAGAAATTATTGGATTATGCATAGCCGAGTGTGTTCTAAACATTTTACGAACGACTACTTTGTAAGTAGCGATAAATGGAGAAGGTTTAAACCTGGCGCAATACCATCCCTATTATTGGTAAGTAAAGCCATCTTCACGTGCGCTCACTTAGTGGTCAATTCGCGTAAATTTTTACCTATCACAAAACGTTCACAGTTCTGTGCCCCAAAGCTCCGTGAATTTTTTTTTTTTTCTTTTATCTTCAATTTTTTTTCTTGCAGGCTTGAGGGGTCGACTAAAATCGCGGGAATATCCGAAAGGGATACCGTGGTCCCTGGCACTGTACAGGCAACTGAAGGAACACTGGTGAGTTTTAGTCAGTAAGAGTCTGATACGCCCTCCCGTTCCGCCCAGAGAGAGAGAGGTGTCGACTAAAAGCTTTGTATGGGGACTGTGAACGTGTTAACCTTTACCAATTGTTTTACTTTACTATAAACTTTACCTAACGTACGAGTATATTGATATGTATTTTTGGCTATAAATAAAGTATAGTAGATAAAACACAACACACCAAGTTAATTTTCTTTGTTGTTTTCAGAAATTTTGTATGTTATTGTATGGTTGAGCTGAATGGTGCTGGTCCATGCGTCATGTTCGTGAACGGGCGCCGTCAGTTGGGACTGGCCAACTCTTAGCTGCCATGGCTGATTTTAATGTTTGAATAGTTTTTTGTTTTATCTTTTTATTACGGACGCTTTTCACGTGCACGTCTTTCTACATTGTTCTCACATGTATAATTTTAACGTGAATGATGTAACCAACATTTTGTAACAATTTATTTAATATAAAAGAGTGTCCGAGGAGTTTCTTGCCCGTTCTTTTCCATAGCTACCTACTACGCCATGGAATGGGCAATTAGCTTCATATTTCTGACGGACCGATTCCTTGACAATTCAAAAGTGCCCGTAAATGGTTTAGTTGAAATAAATGCTTTGAGTGTGAATTTGAAAATCGAATAATTTAAAGATAAAGATAATTTTATTTTGCTTATAAAGATAATTTTAATTTCTTTCTTCTCCTCTCTTTATTTTATTGTCTATCCCCAAATATTAAATATAAATCCGTTTTGATCCGATTGTTTCTATTCCATATTCAACTTTTTCACAAAAAATAAAAAATAAATTATTTTTCTCTTTTTAGTTTTGGTACACCATCACTAAAAAATGAGTAAGTTCTATATTAAGACAAAATACCCTTAAGAACACAATTTACACATTCGTACTGTTTGTCGTTAAGGAGTTCGGTTATACGTTCCATATGTTGACAACTGCTGAACCGATTTTGATGAAACTTGTACTGTTTCCTAAGTTGAGAGATACCTAATCCAATAAAAAAAATAACGACCACGATCCGATTACGAGTTTCGGAGAAATGCGTGGACAAACATAGATAGATACACTTATGAAATTTGGCACATGTATTTAGAAGCCCACATAGAGTAATATATGAATATTGTGCAATTCCAACAATATTAGATACATACGTATCGAATTGATAACCTTTTTTTAGAAGCCGGTAAAAAGGAAATTAAGAGTGTTTCATGCTTCGGAAGGAACGGTATGCTGCGAACTAATGGTCGTTACTTACATTGGAGCTTTGAAAGCGGTAAATAAACTGACATCAGTATTTGGTTGATAGATCTTGCAGCTCACACGACAAGAAGAAGAATAGGATTAACATGTAAAAGCCTGTTGGAACTAGAGCGTTTAAAAAAAAACAATGTATTCTTTGATTTTATCTTCCATGGAATGTATGACATGACAATAACGTACATTCAATTCAGTATGTAAATTACCTGTCTAAAGTAAACTAATATCGATACCTCTGCAAAATACGGCACATCACTACTGAGACAAAAAAGTGGACAGCATTGCCATAAGCAAGCAACCCTTATAAAGTTATAACCATATATTTGTCCTTGTTTTTCACACTGAATGTGTCATATGTATAAACAGTTTAACTAGACTGATATTTCACGCTCCCTCTATGCTTTAGTTATTACTCTGAGATTATGACGGTGCCGCCATTTTTGAAGTTTACGTAGGTATTGAAAGTGCTGCCACTATATAAAGTAAGATTTGCCTAGGATATTTTTTTACTTTGCAATACAAAAATCATAAAGAGAAAGTATCCTATATGTAAATCCGGGTTATAAAATACCTATGTGCCAAATTTCATCAAAATTCGTTCAGCTGTTTTTGCTTGATTGAGTAACAAACATACAAACTTTCACATTTATAATATTAGTATACATATCGCACCTTTGGTAGAACAAGGGCATAATTGTCATAAATTGCCAAAATGACTTAGATATGCAGAAATGCTTTAAAAAGGCCCTTTGAACTGGAGGGACAAAGACCCGCCAGATGGAAATAGTGGCGTTGTCTTTTTGGCGCCATTTTGTTACTCTCTTGGCGCGACAAAGAAAAAAAATAATTAATAATAAAATTGCAAAAACTGCAATTGTGCCCTTGTTCTACCAAAGGTGCGATATATAGATATATAATATAATATTATATAAAAATAGTAGTAGGATAAATGACATGCCACTAGTGACTAATCATAAATGTATATGACACGACGGGGTATCTACTCTGTGCCGTGTCTGAGTAGTCTCCGGTGTAATTCTTCGTTGATAGTAGATATAGGTAGTTGGTTTTCAATCACAAACAATTCTTAACTGAAACTCAAAGCATTTATTCCAGTTATAACGTTTACACTTTTGAGTTATCACTTTGTCACATAATTTAAGTTAGTTCGAGTCATTGAGGTTTTAAGTGAGTTGGTGAAGCTAGTCGCCATTCCAAAACGAAGTAGGTACTGATGGAGAACAACAGGCAAGAAACTCCATAGCCACCCTTTTAAAATCCAATCATTATGTTACAGAGGTTGAACACACGCCATTGTTGTTTTTTTCCGTCAGTGGATATATCGCGTATTCCAATACAAAATCTTATTACTTAGTTAGTTCAATAAAACTTATAAATAATGCTAAAATTCTCATCAGTTAATTATTTTATAATTAAACAATGCTAATATTCACAAATACAAAGGTCATTCAGAATTAAAGTTAAATTAGAACCTTCATTACTTTTTACACCTTCATTCTTACTACTTTTGACAACACTTCCTGTGATTCAAGGAATTTAATCAAACAACACGTATTCATTAGTAAATTGCAGCGTAAAATAATCTTATTACTTTATAGTTGGTTTTCTGTTATTGAAACTTATTTAGTTCTCGTATTAAATTATTACATTCAGCTATTGATCATAATATTCGCAAATCGCGCCATCTTCGTGACATTTGGTAGCGCTTTGCCATAAACAAATTTACTATCAAATGACCACTTGTCAATATGACTAAAAACCCAAAAATCATGAATTAAATGTTCCCTTTTAATTCCAACTATAGTTTTGGCTCTAACATCGAAATTAGTTTAATAATTTCACTATCAGTGATATCGACTACCACAGGACTGAGTTCACAAGTTTGGCAATAGATGGCGTCTGATCTCAAAGGAACTGATACCTTGATTAATGCTTGTGACAGCATAGCAGTTTATGGTTACGGATAGGATTATGTTATAATCTTTACAGGTTGATGCCTTCGCGGCGACACGGCCATTCTGATCGGCGGTGCACGCTCTGCACCTGCCGATGCCCTTATTGTAGAGTTGAGTAGGTGTAGGTTGTTATCTGAAACAGTGGAGGTATATTTTTTCGGCATATTATTGTTGCTTCTATTATTCTACAATATTCAATGCATTGTAGGATTTGGTAACAGACAGTTTAGTTAATATTGAAAGCTTGTAGTAGATCTGACATCTATTCAGTTTGCCTTAAATTGAAATATAGATTGTATTTATGAAACAAAGCATAACTGCGCTTTAGGTATTACTTGCGATTTGTTTAATTGATATTGCATGATCAGCTGTTAGCTGACTAGTTTAACTTTCGGATGCATGCAGAAATTGTAGAATTAGTTAATAGTCAGTTCTAGTTCACATTGAAGTCGTATAATCGATCTGCTGTCTACTAAATTTGTCTTAATGGGAATATCGAATGCATTTAATATGGAACACCTAAATAAGTACAACTACATAGAGTACTCTACTTGCAGTAGGATTAGGATCCATATTTTTCCTGTAACCTGAGCAGATTACAATATAAAGCTGTGTTATGCAATGGTGAGGAAACCTGGGCTTGTAGTTAATATAAGTCTGCAATCGCCAACCCGTCTTGAGCAAGCGTGGTGATCAATGCGCATGCCTTCTCTGTATGAGAAGAGGCCTTTGCCCTGCAGTGGGACAGTAATAGGCTGATATTATTATTATTATATGCAATGGTGTGCAAAATAACTTGTGCTTCATGTCATGCCATTGAAGGCATACAATTTGTATTTCAGTTTATTGTATGAGTAACTGTTAGCTAATTAATTTCATTTTCACATGTTTACAGGATGCTGCTGCTTGTACTATCCTACAATTGGCATTGAATTGCAGGAGTTGGTAGTTAACAGTTTTAGTTTACATTGACAGCTTGTTGTAGATTTTCTGTCTATATAATTTGTTTTTAATTGAAATATTGAATGCATTGCTTTTGCACCTTGCATAAACACACTTATTAAGAATAGTGTGGAGTAGTTTTGTACGATCAGATGTTAGCTGAATAGTTTCATTCACATAAGGTAATGAGTCTTGGATTTGACAGGATTAAAGGATAGGATCAGAAACACCGCTCTGTGATAGACACAAAGTTTTTGATTTGATAGGATAAAAGGTTTATGGAGTTCAGGACTATTTTGCTCCGTGTCATGCTCGAAGTCTTGGAAGTATTTGATTGAAATATTGAATTCATCGATGTTGCACCTCATATAAGCACACTTGTTAAGAATAGTGTGTATTAGTGTTGTATCATGTTGTATGATCAGCTGTTAGCTGAATAGTTTCATTCACATAAGAAGGTAATGCTCTGTGATAGACACAAAGTCCTGGATTTGACAGGATTAAAGGATAGGATCAGGAACACCGCTCTGTGATAGACACAAACTCTTGGATTTGACAGGAGTAAGGGATAGGATGGTAATAAACAGTCTTAGTTTACATTGACAGCTTGTTGTAAATTAACTGTCTACTTAATTGGTCTTTAATTAAAATATTGTATGCATTGATGTTGCATCTTACATAAGCACATTTGTTAAAATAGTGTGTAGAGTGCTGTATGATCAGCTGTTAGCTGAATAGTTTCATTCGCATACGAAGGTTAATTGGTCTGTGATAGACTCATAAGTCATAAGCAGTGATCGGAGTAGGTAGATTGATTTTTAGTACTTGTATCATAAATGCACACAGAAAGAATAACATGGATAAGCCATTTTTCCGGAAAGTAATTCCGGTATTTCCGGATTCAATTAAATATTGTTAATGTTGGTAGTGCTATTATTACTATTCAATTCAAAATTTAAAGGAAGGTATCAAAACTAAATTAATTCATTATTTATCTGTTGAATAATAAAAAATAGGAAGAATAATAAAGAATAAAATTGCTCATTTTATTACAATTCCTACCTTTTTTTTGAGGATGGCAAATCATCAAATGACTCCTTCCACTCTGGCAGAATACAATTCCTACATAAGTTCCGGTTTTTTTTTAATAATCCACCAATTCCGGAGGAATGTCCATAGTAATATATACGTTTCGGATCAATGACCCCAGTTCAATCTACCTACTCCGATCACTGGTCATAAGTCATAAGTCATTTATTCATTTGTTTAACATAGGTACAATAATAATGGTATAAAGATAATAAAGAGTTCGCTATGTTATGCCAGAGAGCGTACAAATGTTTGAAAAGTACATATTCAAGCCAGACAAGTCTCAATAATTAATTAAAATAAGCTTGGATAGTAAAAAGACAATTATAAAAAATCACTTATTTCATAATACAAATTAATAAATACTAAATGTCAATAGAAACCAATGTCAATAAAAAAGAGAAAAATAATAATAATTTAAATCTAAAATGTAAATACATTGACTCAAAACAAATGATATGACTATTTCAATTAACAATACTAATGTCAATAAACAATACTGGTGTCAATATGCAAAAATTATGTCAAATACAACAATACATATATATTATTAGCATGTCAACATTCTGTCATTAGATTTTTGTCTGATAAAAATTCCGAAATACTGTAATATGCTTTGTTCACCAGTAAGGATTTTTGCCGTTTCTTAAATAATCTCACGTTCAATTCTTTGATTGACCGTGGTATCTGGTTAAATATGACTGGCGTCATGCAAAATACACTTTTATACATTAATGCTGTGTGGGACCTTCTTACGCATAAGACACAAAACCGACACAAAGTCTTGGATTTGACAGGATTAAAGGTAAGGAGTTTAGGAACATTGCTGCATGACAGGCACGACGACTTGTATTTGAGAGGATATAAGGAACCAGGCTCTGGGCAATATTGTACGCCGTGGACCCAGCAGGATAATACGAGAGTATTGCCTATTGGTTACCTCTAGGGCTTGGTAATAGGTTATTGTTTTCATTATTAGTTACCTCCAGGGCTACTAATAGATTATTATTTGTTGTTATCATTATTAGTTAACCTCCAGAACCCGGAGCGCGGGCGGCATAGGCTCTGTCCGCTGATCATTGACTGGTCGCACGGTTACTAGTATTTACATACGCACACTGCGCGACCTATTTACTTAAAAAAAGGTTTTTCTTGTCATACCTTCATGCAATCAGTAGGTAAATTATAACTAGCTTAATAATTTGCGTTACCGTCATCATGTACCCATGATTATTGTTTGTTATGTTTAAGTTATTAACAGTTATGAAAATATCCCTTAAAAGCTTTGAAAGGTGAATCGCTAGTCTCATAGTGTATTAATTATAATGAGTTAGTGTGGCTTAGGATAACTGCATTTTTGTTCATTGTACAGATGTTAAATAAAGAGTTATCCTCCAGTGGGAGTAATAGTTTAGTGTCAGTATTACTTATTGAGTTATTTATCAGTTAACCCGTAGGTAAGTTAAGACACTAATAGTACTTTGCAATATACTAGAATTAATTGCTACAGGTAGAATTGCAAAAAATAAAAATTGTAAAAATAATTCAAGAAGTACTTTGGTGCATGATATGCATCACATGTGAACATCATGTAGGCAGGTACTTGTTGACTTGGGTATTGTATTGAGCCTTTGACACTTGAACATTGTAGCAGTATTGGCAAGAACAGAAAGTAGTTTGAAAACTCCTCAGCTTTTATTTTAGCTATTTTGTGTGGACAAGCTGGAACAGTCATCTCTGATTGGCTGTCCTTAAGCTGACTTTCATTTGCTGGGATGTCAGTAATTTGTTACTGGGCTGGCGACACGGTCACTTGTTCAACAGGCTGCAGCGGTTCAAGTTGTTGGTTGAGTCGCCTTTTTGAGGTGACCTTGATAACAATTGGTTTGCTAAGGTAGCAGTAATTTTTAAGTACCTTTGGCTGAAAGAGATGGGGCCCTATGGGCGGTTCATGTTCAAGAGATGAAATATGCTACAAAGCCAGTTTATGGCACTCTTTGAATGTTGACACTTTATATTGCAGTTGATTGTATTGTTCGGCTAAAACCCTGTGATGTAAGCACATGTCAGCCAGCTTATTCTTAAGGAAGGTGTTGTTCTCAAAGATGATCTTCACATCCACTTTGATTTCATCTCATTCTTGAAGTAGTTGGATCCATAGAGCTTTAGAAGACTCAAGTTCCTTTAAGGGTACTCACAATTTTGTTATGATATCCTTGATAGTAGTTCTGCGGGTTATCATTTTCTTTTTGATATGACAATCACCTGGAACCTGGAATGTGAGATGTTATGCAGATATATAATAATGCAAGAAAAGATGTTCCTACTAATATTTAGATTAGAAGGAACAAGTAGTGGAGTCCGAGTATCACTGGTCAGTTTCCCTCAGTCGTCAGTTTATTTAATTCGCTAGTTTCGTTGATTCGTCAGTTTCACTGATTCGTCAGTTTTACCGATTAGACAGTTGTGTTAACTCGCCAGTTTCCACTGTTTGCCAGTTTTCGTCGATTCGTCAGTTTGGTACACTCAAGGGAATAAGTTCCCTTGAGTGTACCAAACTGACGAATCGACAAAAGTTCCTGCTGGGGTTGCGGGTTTGTCCGAAAGGGATATCGCGGCCCCGGCACACAGGCAACGGAAGGAACACGGGTGGGTTTTAGTCAGTAAAAGTCTGACACACCCTCTCGCTCTGCCCAGAGCGGGAAAAGTCATTTGATGATTTCCCATCCTCAAAAAAAAAGAAAAAAAAAAAGAAAAAGGGAATAAGTTTTGACGGGTTGAATTAACGTAATAATAATATGTGGATAATTTAATCGGATGTACGGAATACCTAACCTTATTAAAATCAAACTTCAGTTTGTATTTTTAACATAACAAACTAAACTAAACTAATATTTAAATAAAAAATATAGGTACTTAACTTCTAATGTTACTTAACTGAAGTCTGAAATCTGACCTTGTACGACGATGTCGTAAATACAAATTAAATATAGTCAATTAATGATAAATAAATAAATTTATATATTGTTTTGTATCGGCTATTACAGTTTGATGAAGTTAAACAGAAGGGAAGTACTTATGAACAACCGTGCATTGGTTGTTTTAATTTGCATGCATAAAAGCATGCTGAAAATGATGTTTTCTCTCAATGTGTCAAATCATGTTTGCATTGTCACACAACTTCTTGTTTGATGGTTCATACTTATCTCTTGACTTATGAAGCATGGAATTAGTATGTACTATACAGTACACTATGAAGTCTCTTAGTTCCGCCATATTTGTTCCGGTTGCCGGTAGTTACGTTTCCAAGTTCCTTATTCAAATTCAATCAGCCAGGCAGTATACAACACTGAAAACCTTTTAGTGGTGGTCTTGAGGCTTCGCCTAAAGCTCGCTGCAAACTTCACAGCAAATCGAATGATGTGTAAATTGTGGAGTTGTTGGGAACTTGGGAGTGACCAATATGGTTACGATACACTGGGAAGGAAGAGAATGACGTATTAAGTACCACCGTAGTATTAGTTACCACCTACGATTAGGTTCTCGTTAACTTACTTGGCAGATAATATCCCACAAATTCTGTTCCATTTTTGAATTTATTTGGTAAGTAGTGGCTATTCGGACATCGTGAAATAGGCCCTTAGACTGTTATTTAAATTTTTGATTGTGGTTATTATCCTTTTTACGGAAAGGTTTACTTTTCTTTTTTAACATAACAGTACCTGGGCGACGGATTTTCCCAGATATGAGACCTACCTACATTGACTTTACGCCCCGTTAACCCCTATATTGCAACTTTCATCGAAATAGTTAGACCCGTTTTCGAGAACCAGATTAAAAATCTATACATATAAAATGCTTTGTCCTGAATGCCTGACTGACTGACGGATCAACGCACAGCCTAAACCACTGATCGTAGAGACCTGAAACTTGGAGGGTGTGTTCTTTGTATGACGTAGGCATCCGATAAGAAAGGATTTTCCGAAATTCTACCCCTAAGGGGGTGAAAAAGGAGGGCAATGTTTGTATGCGACAACGTGATTCCTAGGTCCAATCTACTTCAAATTTTGCATAAGCATTCTTTAACAGGATTGATGGAAGGCATTTTTTGTATTTTATTGAAATTCATCCCCTAACGGGGTTAAATAGGGGTAGAAAGTTATTTTGGGACTGATTTGCTTCGAAATTGATATCAATACTCCTTAGTACTTTTGATTTCATAAAATAAATTTGATTAAATTACATTTTATTTTGACATATGTTTGAAAACTCAATCCGATTTTATTCAAAAAAGGTTGAACTCACATAAAAGCTTAGTGCAATGCAAATACTCTTTAAAATTGGAGTGTCGCGAAAGTCCCCGTGCTATATTAGTACCGCATTTGAAGGTTTCTAAGCTTTACAGAGGTCTGTATATATTCCTAGGATTCCCCTAACACTATCAAATTACCCCTTCGAATTCAAGAGAGTGCAGTTTCCCATCAAAGTCTGCTCCGCAATGACCATAAACAAAGCTCAAGGTCAAACTCAAAAACCAATAAAAAATCCTATTAGAACCATTTTCGACTTTCACGCGGACGAAGTCGCTTGCAAAAGCTAGTATATATATATATACAAATATTGCTCATTTGATGGTATACGAGCGGAGAGCATCGCGCAACCGACATAATAGATACCTATACAGTCATAAATATTATATCGAAGTACGCGTGCGAGGGCACTCGCACGAAGCACCGTTCAGACGTCGCACGGCACCACGTTTAAGCCTTCTTCTCTGTCTTCTTGGGCAGTAGCACGGCCTGGATGTTCGGCAGCATACCACCTTGAGCGATCGTCACACCGGAGAGCAGCTTGTTCAACTCCTCGTCGTTGGTCCTCGGATGGCCAATTGAAGATGACGCGGAATGATCCTGGTCTTCTTGTTGTCTCTCGCGGCGTTGCCGGCCAACTCGAGGACCTCAGCAGCCAGATACTCCATCACAGCGGCCAAGTAGACGAGAGCGCCGGCACCCACGCGCTCTGTGTAGTTTCCGTTACGCAGCAGCCTGTGAACACGACCCACAGGGAACTGGAGCACGGTTGCAACGGGAGATAAGATACATAACATCACGCCTTGTTTCCCCGAAGGGTAGGGCAGAAATACACGCACATTTCGCCAGATATGTAATTTTTTTAATAGATAATTTTACGGTTTTCTCTTGCTTTCAAGGCTTTCACTTTGGGGGAGTAGGTAATGAAAGTACGATTTATCTAACAACACCTACAGTCATGTATAAACGTCGCCAATAATGAACCCCAATCCGTATTGCGATCACCACCAACGGGGGAATTGCGTAACACATAAAATTACAATAAATCACAATGTCTTTCATTTTGACAGTTCAGTCACATTCATTGCGTTATTTACGCTTTTGAGCTGACGAATTTTTCAAACATATGAAGGATGGATAGGATTAGAAATATCCTTCAAAACTCTCGGATTGTGATTAAATTTAGTGTGTATCCCTGGTTCGCTAAACATGGTGATCTTTACAATGACTTCCAATCGTTTTCTTCCAATTATTTTTTAATGACAATTAATTATTACTCCTATTAATTATTTGAGTTGACATTGAACTATTTAATTTGGTCATAATTTTTAAATGATTCTATGTATTCTATTCTATCTTCAGTATCCTATTCTTAATAAGTTGACATTGATTTTTTTATTGTAGGTAATTTTTATCATGATGTTAATTTTGATGATGATGTGAGTTTTGGTATTAATTTTTAAATGTGTTACTTGTATTATGAATGTAAGTTTTTTTACCGTATAGAAAATTTCAAACACAATGTAAATTGTTTGTGAATGAATAAATTGAATTGTTCATGACAGTTCTATTTTCAGGGGCCTACTAACTAATAGCATTTACTGGGCAGGTCAAGGTGACTGTTCACAATTATGTAGGGAGCACAATACACGTTACAAAATCGCTTGACACTTCGACTAACATCTAAGAGCTTTCATTCTTAAAGTTGGCAACGTCGCAAATAGCTGTCAAATATTTACCTGTTTTGATTAATTTGACAACATTAATATATGGGCAGTGAAAGCCTAGTGGTGTCAGACTGCCAAGTCAGAGGTCTCGAGTTCGAACACAAGCCACGCACCTCTGACTCGTACCTTTGTGGATCGCCCGGAGGACACGGTGGAGCATAGGGCGGAGGTCTGCCCGGCTAGGGCGGAGCATCGCCGTGACCTCGTGGAGGCGATCGGTGGCCATGGTAGTTACGGAGCGAGAGGTTATGGGAGGCCGTCACGTCCTTCTGCGAAGCAGTAATGCTCGCGAAGGAGGAGGCGGAACACGTGAGGGAAAGTCAAATTTCGCGCCCTCACGCTCCTGGGCGCCGCAGGAGAATTGGGAAGTCTCGGGAGTCGGGAATCTCAGGCCGATTCCCGGCCACCGTAGGCGCGGGCTTGCGGACGGTGAGCAATGGGTAGCTCAGCGTCCGATAAGGACCAGGCCCGGGTCGACACTGCGTTGCGTCCACGCGCGCCTCAAAGAGATGTCAGCACAAATGACGGGGTCCGCTAGGACCGATACCTGCCGGGGTCGCGGGAATGCCCGAAAGGGATACCGTGGCCCCTGGCAACGTACAGGTAACTGAAGGAACTCGAGATTGGGTTTTAGTCAGTAAGAGTCTGACACGCTCCGCCCAGAGCGGGAGAAGTTATTTGAAAATTTCCCAACAAAAAAAAAAGGCACGCACCTCTGGCTTTTCGGATTCATGTGCGTATTGTATAATTATCACTTGCTTCAAAAACGGTGAAGGAAAACATCGTGAGGAAACCGGCATACCTGAGAGATATTTCTGACGACATGTGAAGCCAAGTCAGAGGCCCATGGGCGGCTTTTACGCCAGTAGCACACCTCCGCCGCGAAACCGTAGCAGCGAAACCGCATTAGTTCAATTCAACTGGCTTGCGTCACTTGAGTTCCGCTACTCGAATTTTGCCTAGCGGAACATGACACGAGCCAGTTGAATTGAACTACTGCGGTTTCGCTGCTATGGTTTGGCAACGGAGGTGTGCTGACGGGGGTAAACCTCTGACACTAGGTTAGTCACTAACCACACGAAAAGAAGACGACAATATGGAAATATGAAATATCGCTAACTAGTAAACTAGAATATGAATAATGAATTGCAATTTTATCAGATATTGTAACCGTTTTAAGTGTAAAGAAGGCATTTGGAAAGAAAAAAATTTTTTTCATCTAAAACTAAATACTTACTCGGTGTTAAGATATTATTTTTGCATTTCATAATCAATATTTTAGTTCACTAGTAAGCCATATTTCATATTTTTATATAGTAATAAGGCTAAATTAATCAAAACAGCGACATATTCACAGCTATTTGCGACGTAGCCTACTTTCAGAATGCACGCTCTCTTAACTTTTCGCCTAATATCGACCTGCTACAAGATCTGCAAAATAATACTAAGTACTAACCACACGAAACACCACCGCATATACCGGTGCACCGATAGCACCTATGAATGAGCAAAATGGCTGACGATCTTTTCCTGAAAAAGCCGAATTTTTTCATTACACGTAATTGACCCTATAAATAATGGTTTTAATTATAAAATTAGTCTCTCTTCCTTAAACCTGAAGGAAGTAATGGCTCCCATGATTTAATAGGAGAATTATGCAAAGCGGACGGAACCGCGAGCAAGGCTATTTAATTTGATACGAGTTTATGCATCTCATTACCTACAAACCGTTGCCTCATCCTGTACTCGTGAATGAAAGTCGTTACGTATTCCATGGATGTGTAATGGCTGTGGCCCGTACCATATTGGCTCAAGGTGGCGTTCGGTTTTTGAACACATTTTATAAGAAAAAATAAATTGCTGTTTCATAGAAAAGTGCAATACATAAGCGGTCAAAATGTATAGAACAGCAATTTTTTTTTTAAACGACGATTTTTTTTGTACCCGTGTACTGAATCCATGGTAACCAGTTGCGCTTCGTTGTCCATGCCACCGTGTATAGAGAAGTTTAAGATATACTGCCATATTTATTCTTGTAGCCAAAGTAATGTTTCGATTCGGCTGATTGCATAGATATTCTAACCTTGTCTCTGGGTCAGTGATTGTACTTGCGTTGCATGTAGGGGACGGTAACCAATTATCATCAGGAGGGCTTTATGCTTTATTGTCACACATAAATGCTAAGCGCTCATTACAGCCGCATCGGGCCACAGTGCATCGCATTTTCATACAAAAACACAGTGGTGTGGCCCACATGTAGTGTGCGATGGTTCATAGAAAATGTACGAAAGTTATGTAGTAGGATTTTTGCAATTATGCCTCAGCTCAGCCTTAACACGTACAATATTGTTGTATCGGGCTGGCATAACCATATACAGGTACGTTACTGCCGCGGCCTGCAAAAGGGGCATTGATGGACGAACGTGAAAATTTGGGCCGAGGCAAAAGCGAGGATTCAATCAATGCCTGGTTGCTAAGTCAATTAATTATAAATTCCAAAATCAATGACGAACAACGATAATTTTTCACGCGTCAATATGTTCATTTGCTTCTTTTTTACTTCTGTCTACGGCTCTATTTGCAAGCCAAATCAAAATTTAAACCTCCTTGGTTGCCATGTGTCGAAGTAAAATGTTTGTTCCATTTTTAAAGTTCACGACAGATATTAGTTTTCATAGTAATTTATTTGGTCGCGAAACACGACAGATACGAATTTTCATACTTAGACTAGCTGCCCGCCCCGGGTAGCACTAACACTAAACACTAAGTACGGTAAGACACTAAGTAAGGTAGCACTAAGCACTAATTACTTTATCTACGGCGCACCTACCTATCTAGCTACCCTACCTACCCTCCCTACCTACCCTACCTACCTACCCTACCTACCTACCCTACCTACCTACCCTACCTACCTACCCTACCTACCTACCTACCCTCCCTACCTCCCCTACCTACCTACCCTACCTACCTACCCTACCTACCTACCCTTCCTACCTACCCTACCTACCTACCCTACCTACCTACCTTACCTACCTACCCTTCCTACCTACCCTACCTACCTACCTACCTGCTTACATACTTACCTACCCTATCTACCTATCTAACTACCTACCTAACTACCCTACCTACCTACCTATCTACCTACCTACCTATCTACCTACCTTTCCTTCCTACATACCTAATTACATACCTATCTATTATTTGAAGAGCTAAGTTCAAAAACCCGATTCAGAAAAAAAATCGCTGTTAGGATTTAGTGCAGGGTTCAAACCTAATTGCCCCGGCCTAAAATTGACATTTCATAAATGATAAACGATTTTATTTCTCGAAGCAACTGGGAATATTTGTGATGAAGTTAAGAATAAAATTAACTTTTTACCATTTTGTGTCGTCGTTTTGATTCTTTTTTTGCACGTTTTGAATACAAAAAACAATAAAGTACACTAGCGCACAGAAGTGATAAGTATTGGATATATAAACTCCGTGTATATGAAGTGCTTCTGAAGGAAATTGTGAATTTAAAATGAATATGTTCTGATGTACTTTTGTCAAATATAAATGTTATCCCAGTCGCCAATCGCAATTGCCTAATACGTATATGTGGAGTTATCGATTCGCACACTAATAAATTAACTTCGTGCGAATCGCCTACCGAAAAATAGTTATTTGTTATCCAAGGCTGCAAAGTTGCTTTTTGGCGCGAGTAGGTACTTGTATTGCATCCTGAGCCTAGCGGGATTTCAAAGGTACGAGACGCTGAATAACTTTGCTGCCGAGCGAAATACATAACTTTTCACCTCACTACAGCGAGGATATCGTTAGGTGCAAGGAAAACGGTTTAAATCATATATTAAATTAGAAAACTCAATTCGACATAATGAGCGTTTATTCAGAAAGTGGGCAACGTCGCAAATATATGTCAAATATTTCGCTGATTTGATTAATTTAGCAATGTATCGAAATAAAAATTGTGGCTAACTAGCGAACTAGAATATTGATTATGAAATGCAATAATTAATATCGTAACACCGAATGTTTAGTTTTAGATGTAAAAAATCTATTTGGAAACTTTCCAAATGCGTTTTTTACACCAAAAATGGGTACAACATCAAATTCAATGTTATAATAAAATTGTAATTAATTATTTATATTCTAGTTCGCTAGTTAGCCACATTTCTTAGTTCTATTCAGTAATATTGCTATAAGAATCAACATAGGTAAATATTGGACAGTTATTTGCGACATTGCCAACTTTTAGAATAAACCCTCTTATGTACCGCTTGCACTAACTCTGCAGGGGTTAAATTTATGTCTTCGTCGCTGCGGACTCGCTCAATTTTATGATTTCTTACGATTTTATCAAAAAACCAAACCAAAATAATGGAAAGTGAATTGAATAAGGAAAAGAAAAGGTTTTTTTTCGTGCAGTCTTCGTGTTGCCCAGTGCGATTATTCTAAAAATGAGGTTGGCGCACTGACATGAAATAACTTGTATTAATGCATTTTCAGTGGACTGGCGGTATAGAAAATTGCTGAATAGAAAGATTCGAATTTTAAAAACCCTTTCCACGCTAGCGGATAAAATGCACTTTTGCACTCAGATTTCGAATGATAAACAGAATCTTTCCGAGGTTGTGAGGTGAAAAAAATATCATTTAAAAGTGTCGATTCGCTCGTTTTAGGCGAGTAAATTTATGCGAATCAACCATTGAGCCGTTTTAATGGGAGAAAATCTCAGAACATATCTACTATAAGTATTGTATTATATTCCGAATTTCATATCACGGTCATACTTTACGTGCGTTGGTAACAGAAATAAGTAAATGTTTATTTGGATCAAGAACAGTTACCCACTTAACGTTACTAAATTAACTTCTGTGAAAAGCTATCAGCGCCTGTCCCCCAAGGAATACATTTCATTGTACACACGGCTACGTATATCAAGCTGTCCAATAAAAGCTGATCTCGCATTGTATAGGATTTCTTTACAATGGAAGCTTAGCTTATACTGGAAATGTATAGTTTGGTTGTGTAGCCGTATGTACCAGAAAAAATCTAATAAGACCAATGTCACAAGTTAATAAAAAAACAGGGTAAGAACTAATTTAACTTTTTGTACTTAACTGTCAAGCGACTGTAGCCTAAAGACAGGTTTATACGAGCCCAGTTATGTGACAGTACACTAAGTCAGTGCAGCGCTGACGTGCAACTGGGCTCGAGTTGACACTAGTTTCAACCAAGTCCAGTGCTGACCTTGCGCTCTCAAGTCAGTCCAGTTGACTACAGTACGACACTACTTATACATAACATATATTTGAAAATTTGCATTAATTCATTTAAATTTTAGGAATGTAAACTAATGAAACACAAACGCAATAACTTGTAAAGTCATAAAACCAAAGTTAAATGACTTTACATGTTATTGCATTTGGGTAAAGATCATTTTCACTTAAAGCAGTAATAAAGATAGGTGATTTTGAAGGCGCACTCAGTTCGGATGGTGATCGGTTTTACGAATTTTGCCGATGCTACCTACATCTAAGTTGTGTCGTACTGTACCCGTCTATTCTCGGGCTCAGGCGTTTCTGACCCACTGACTGGGTCCAAGCCACTGGTCCAGTCACTGCCATCGTATAAACTACGCATGATGGTTGCAGCGCGGACTCCGAGGGTGAGATCGTGTGTTCTATCCCAACCCATTGTACGTTTTTGAAGATCGAATGTTGCGTAGGTAACCTTTCTATTTCATCATTATCATTCTTCTGGCCTTATTCCAATTAATTTGTGGTCGGCAGAATATATCTTTTTCTTCCGTACTTCTCTATTAGTCGTTATCTCGGTAGTCAGTTCCTTTCTAGCCATATCATAGCCATATCATTCACACAGTCAATTCATTGTTGTAGGGTGAAAAGAATAACGCAATATGGGCGAAAAGAAAAACGCTAACTCAAAAAGATCTATCTGACAAAGCTAACGTATACTTCTTTCAGGCGTACCGACGGCCAAGTCACGACTACTCGTCATGTGTATGTCGCATGCTCTAGAGGGAGAGTTGCATTAGGGACACATAATTTGTAAGGGATGAAGAAGCGCTTGCGGACCACATAAGATTGCCAAGGGTGCTATGTCCGCAGCCGCCCATATAACGTACGTTGGAAGGGCCATGAGGAGGTTGGAGGGTGTTCATCCAACGTTTCTTTGGTCTTCCCAAAATTCAAAAAATTCAAAATTCAAAAGTCATTTATTCAAACTAGGCTGAGAATCAGCACTTTTCGAACGTCAAAATTACATAAGACAGTCCCCCAAAAAGCCCACCCTTCACCACTTCCTAGTGCATTAGCTAGGAAGAAGAAGTGGCGCAACAAACTCCCCAGCAGCACAGCTGTCTGTTCAGTTAGAAGAACAAATAAAAAAGATTCTATATTATAAAGTATTCAAAATAATTTACATTACGCAACACAAAACATAATTTAAATTATTAGCCATATGTTAGCTAGAACACGCCAATATACCAGACAAAATCATCGAGAACAGCTATGCTCAGGCAGAAATAAAATAAAAATACGTAAACAGAACTTAATATCTAAATAAAACCCTCCACGCATAAAGGGCGTGCCCGCTTACATATAGTTGTAACTGGAAGTTATAAATGATAAACTAGGACCATTGAGGTAAAATAAATAAACAAAACAGTTAATTACGAATAACAATAAATAATATGATCAATTGTCGAGGTCACTAGCTAACCACATATTGCAATACAACTCATTAAAAAAAACATTGTAATGAGTAGATTATGTCAACAATAAATTTAAATAATGTGACATCATATTGAATGGAGAAAAACTAGAATTTATTAATCAAACCGTTTTCCTAGGAATCACGCTAGACGAGAAGTTACAATGGGGACCTCATATAACAATTCTTGCGGGGCGGCTAAGCTCGGCCGCTTATGCTGTTAGAAAGATACGACAGTTAACAGATGTAGAAACCGCTCGTCTGGCCTATTTTAGCTACTTCCACAGTATTATGTCGTATGGCATTTTACTGTGGGGTCGGGCTGCTGACATTGAATCCATCTTTATTTTACAAAAGAGAGCTTGCAGAGCCATTTATAATCTACATCGTCGCGAATCTCTCAGGGAACTATTTAAAAAGATTAATATTATGACGGTACCTTGCCAATTCATATATGAAAATATTATGTATGTAAGAAAAAATCCACATATCTTTAATAAAATAAGTGATAGACATAATTTTAATACTAGAAATAAAGATAAAATAGATCAACCATTTTTCAGATTATCTAAAGTACATACATCTTTTATGGGGTACTGTGTTAAATGTTACAATAAAATACCTTGTGATATATTACAATTAAATGAAAGAAAATTTAAAACTCATATTAAAAGTACACTCTGTAAACAAGCATATTACAAATTAGAGGATTATATCCAAGATAAGATTGCTTGGAAACATGCTGGTCCTGCTCCATAGGACAATTTAGAGTCTAGACAAAATCAATCTGGTTGCTTATTTAATTATGTGTTTGTTATTTTTTATAACACGTTTTTTTTTTTTTTTTTCAGGATGGGAAATCATCAAATGACATCTCCCGCTCTGGGCAGAGCGAGAGGGTGTGTCAGACTTTTACTGACTAAAACCCACCCGTGTTCCTTCCGTTGCCTGTGTGCCGGGGCCGCGATATCCCTTTCGGACAAACCCGCAACCCCAGCAGGCATTGGTCTTTCGACCCCGTCGGTTGGTGCTGACATCTCTTTGAGGAGCGCGTGGAATACAACGCGCGGTCGACACGGGCCTGGTCCTTATCGGACGGCGAGCTGCCCATTGCTCAACGTCCGCAAGCCCGCGCCTACGGTGGCCGGAAGTCGGCTCTCGACTCCCGACGCCCGGGGCGTCTCCTGCGGCGACTAGGGCCGCGAGGGCGTGCAGCTTGCATCTCCCTCGCGCGCTCCGCCTCCTCCTTCGCGAGCATATCTGCTTCGCAGAAGGAGGTGACGGCCTCCCATGCACTTTCGCTCCGAACCATGGCCTGAACCAGGGCCGGACGCGAGAGATCGCCGCCGCCGATCGCCTCCGTGAGGACACGGCGGTGCTCCGCCCAAGCCGGGCAGACCTCCACCGTATGCTCCACCGTGTCCTCCGGGCGATCCACACAGTGGTGACACCCGGGCGTTTCCTCCCGCCTTACGCGGAACAGGAACCTCCCGAAACAACCGTGTCCGGTGAGGACCTGCATCAGGCGGAAGGTGAGGACGCCATGGCGCCTCTCAAGCCACTCCTCAAAGAGGGGACTTATCACCGCAATTGTGGCGTGCGCAGCGCTGGGTTGTGACAATCGCACACTCCATGCTGCCATGAGATCCCGCCGGAGCTCTGTCCGCTGTGCCGTGATTTCTCGCGGCAGCGGAGTTACACCCCGGCGTTTCGCCTCCTCGCGCAACTCCCACATGTGCGCGAGGACTTTCGCCTCCAGATCCCATGGCGGTAGTCCGGCAAGGAGGCTCGCCGCCTCACGGGAGACCGTGCGGTATCCCCGGACCAGCCTGATGGCCATGACCCTTTGGGCCGCGTTCAACCGCCGGGCCGGTCGCAGCCTCAATGAACGCACCCACACCGGTGCCCCGTAAAGGGCCATGGACCGCACGACCCCCGCGTAAAGCCTCCGGCAGGAGGCGTTTGGACCCCCAGGTTGGGCTGGAGCCGCTTCAAAGCAGCCCCAGCCCTATCCAGTTTCGGAGCCAAACGTCGGAAGTGCTCCACGAAGTTCCACCGGCTGTCGAGGTCGAGTCCTAGGTACTTCATCGTCGACTCGACACCGATGTGAACCCCTCCCGCCGTAATCTGGGAACCCGACAGTGGCGCGTTCCGATGACCATAGAAACACATGGCCTCGGACTTGTGCAAGGCCACCTCGAGTCCCAGTTGCCGGATCCTTTCGACGATTGTCGTAACCCAACGTGTCGCTAGTTCGGCCGCCACCTCATGCGACCTCCCCTGCACCAGGACCAGCGTGTCGTCAGCGTAGCAAACCACGCTGACGCCGCTAGGGAGGTCGGCGCGCAGCACCCAGTCGTAGCCGATGTCCCACAGATGCGGCCCCAGGACTGATCCCTGTGGGACACCGCACGACATCTCTCGCCGGTTCCACTCTCCGTGGTGACCGGGGTAGATGACGACCCTGTCCGTCAAATAGGCCTTGACCACTCGACAGAGGTAGGTCGGCATCCGGTGATACCGGAGTGCCTCCCTAATGCAACTCCAGGGCAGGGTATTGAAGGCATTGGCGATGTCAAGAGACACCGCCAAGACTACCCCACCTCGGGCAACAGCATCCCCCGTCGTGAGGGCTCGAACGCGCATGATGGCATCCACCGTAGAGCGCCCCTTGCGGAAACCATACTGGCTCTCCGCCAAATCCGGCCCCACTCGCACCAGCTGCCCGACAAGGCGGTCTGCAATTACTCTTTCAAAGAGCTTGCCCACCTCATCGAGCAGCACGATGGGCCGGTAAGCGGACGGAGAGTCCGCCGGGCGCCCCGGCTTCTTGATGAGGACCAGTTTCCCCGTCTTCCAACGAAGTGGGAACTGGCCCCTCTCCAAGCATGCGCTTAGGAGCCCCCGAAGTCGAGGCCCCAGAGCCTCTAAGGCCAGAACCCAGGCTTTTCCAGGTAAGCCGTCGGGTCCTGGGGCGGTATTTTTGGCACTCAGCCTACGTACCGCCACTCTCAGATCTACCTCGGTCACCTCCGGAGTATCGTCATCGTCGTCGCTGGTGTGGTCCGCATCGGGCACCGCAGGAGGCGGAGCCATGGGCGGGAGAGTATGTTCCCCTCGCGAGGGGAACAGAGCGCTCACCACGTCCTCCACGAGCTGGGGCCGGAGACTCTGCGTCAGCGGGGGAGCCCATGGGCGGAGCTTATCTCTCACCCATTTGTTTGGGCGTCCCCACGGATCTCTGTTCAGAGTCTCCAGCGACTCCTCGCGGGCCAGTCCTCTGGTCCGCTCGATCCCCGCTTGGAGGGCGGTCTTCGCCGCTCTGTATCCTGCGTACAGCTCCGCCTCAATGGCTTCCGTATCCGGCGGGCGGATACGGAGCCTGCGGTGCCTGGCGTACAGGTGGCGCGCAGCAACGCACGCCGAGCGTAAAGCGGTCAGCTCACGCGACCACCAGTACACCTGGCGCTGAGCACGTCCGGGCTGGACCCGGGGCATTGCTGCCACGTCACAAATTTGGGACATGGCCTCCCGGAACCACTCCGCCCCGTCGTTTATGTCGGCAGGCCTGTCCGGTGATGACAATTAAACATTGAAACATTGGTGAATTGCAATTATAACATTGAATTTGAGGTGTAAAAAACGCATTTGGAAAGTTTCCAAATAGATTTTTTACATCTAAAACTATACATTCGGTGTTACGATATTAATTATTGCATTTCATAATCAATATTCTAGTTCGCTAGTTAGCCACATTTTTCATTTCCACACAGTAATATTGCTAAATTAATCAAAACAGTGAAATATTTGACATCTATTTGCGACGTTGCCCACGTTCAGAATAAACGCTCGTAATTGCCTGGCACATAAAAAAACCTTGATACAAAAGAGAGGAGGCGTAGATATATTCAGCATAGAGTGGAATAAGGCTGTCAATGATGATGATAATCTCGCTGTTTACGAAGAGAATTTTGAAACATCCGATTTTCCATATATTGTCAACGACACCACTGGACAGCACTACTGGGGTATCGCTTACAATTTTTTTTTGTAACTACTCCACCGTAATGAAGTTCTACTGCATTCGACATAATGCTGTCATTTGTGGTTTGGTATGTGCGATACTTAACAGAATGTCCCGGATAAATAAATATGACCATATAAAGAAATCTCTGCCAATCAACAATCTATGAAATATCAAGTGCGTACCAAGTGAATCATCAAACAATTATCGTCCATAATCAAGAGCACATAATATGCAAATCTGAGAATGTTTTGGAAGCAATAGGAATGATACAATTATTTATTACTCCACTCACAAACACAATTCATGTGCTCAAGATAAAGATATGTATTTATCTACTACATAAAACATCATAATGATAAAGTAGTTTAGAGCCTTAGCGATGGAGTGGCGAACGTGTGTTCTCTTGTGTGTGACGACTGTTTTTACTGAAGACGAATGGCTGGAAGTGACAACTGTGCAAGGGACGGTGCGCGGACGTAAGCACCCCAGTGAGGATCTATACGCCTTCTACAACATACCCTACGCCACAGCGCCGGTAGGCATATACAAATTCAAGGTACTTACTTAAATTAGTCCTGTTGTAAATGAACAAAGGTAAAAGATTACAAATATATCTAATCATTTCTTTTGCTTTGCAGGCACCTCTGCCACCACCAACATGGTTGGAACCATTTGATGCAACCGGTGACTAGAATATCGCATGTCCGCAGAACAGATATATAATTGACTTTATGATAGACGCTGTTGAGGTTAAAGAAGATTGTCTAATTGCTAATGTATTTGTGCCCAACACCACTGAGAAACACCTTTCAGTCTTCGTTTATGTTCACGGGGGAGCTTATGTAATTGGCTTTGGTAACTTATATCAGGGAACACAGCTCATGAAGACGAAAGATTTTATCATGGTCACGTTTAACTACCGTCTCGGTATTCACGGGTTCCTTTGTGTCGGTACCGAGGACGTACCAGGAAATGCCGGTATGAAGGACCAGGTGGCGCTGCTGCGCTGGGTACAAGAGAACATCGCTAGCTTCGGAGGTAACCCTGGTGATGTCACTCTTGTTGGTAGTAGTGCAGGTTCTTCATCAGTGGACCTAATAATGCTCTCGAAGTCTGCCGAAAACTTATTCCATCGAGTCATACCTGAAAGTGGTGGAAATCTCGCCGCATTTTCTGTCCAGAGGGATCCTCTAGAGATTGCCAAAACGGTCGCCAGAGACCAGAACATCGCCAACGTAGACAACATAGACGCTTTAGAACTGTTCTATAAGACAGCTTCAATGGACTTGTTGACTGCAGATATGTTTGACAACAGGACTGATTCGACTTTCTTGTTTTCCCCGTGTGTGGAGCGTGATACAGACGGAGCCTTCCTGATTGAATCTCCCCTGAGTATACTAAAGAAAGGCGACTACAAACCCGTGTCTACTACCCGTGTTGTATGGTTTCACTAACATGGAAGGGCTGCTACGCATTGGATTCTTTGATACTTGGAAAAATATGATGAATGTAAATTTTTCTTATTTCTTACCGGCTGACCTAATTTATAACCGCTGTATAAAGTTACATTATTATTAGTATTTATACGTCTCTGCTAGGGTTCGACACAAATCTTGAAAAAAAATCCATCACAAGCGCTCTCTCAAGATTCGATGACTCAGTTCAATGATCATTTTACTTTACAGGTCGCCAGTCCCTGCAGGTTCATCGCTGCCTGCGTGGTCAGCAGCACTCGCGAACAGGTCACCACATATGTTGCTAAATGAGACGCTGGAACTACGTGGGGTGCTCTTGGAAGAACGCACTCGCTTCTGGGAAGACATCTATGAGAAACACTACCTGGATGCAGTACCGCCACGTAGTGGTGCAGGCAGTACGGCGCAGAAGAATGTATTTAATCTATTAACGTTGTTTATGCTATTCTTTGTTACGAAAAGGATAATCGTAGAATAGATTACGAAGTACGTTTAAACTTAAAACAATTACAATAATTATGGAAGAGTAAATTAAATTAAATTAAACTAATTGAATGATAGATGATTATTAACATTTCACTTTTGATCTAAGCAAATAAAGTAAGTACCACGTAACCACGTTTATAATAAGTACGGTACGTCAGTTTCCTTTACTACAGTCTTATTTATTCTTCTAACTAAACAATCCTCAAGAACTCTTCTCAATCTACTCCTAACTTCCTTCTTTTAGCGTGTTTGCGTTTGCCATTAGTAAATCTGTAATATTCGACCGACTACTCACATAGTTTGAATCATACAATGTTTAACTGGAGTTTACTCAAGTGCGATGCGCGCTCGAAAACGGTCGCACATCACTCTTCGCTACAAATTATTTAATTTGCGCTTAGCGTGTCATTAGCCGTAGCCGTTCGCGCAAGACGACAGTCGACGAGTGCAAATACGACACTGTAACCGTCGCTCGACCTAGCCGACCGAATGCCGTCCCGCAGGATGGGACGAAAAGGGAGCGAGGAGTGTCCAATACATGTTTCGGGTGTTTAAGGCGACTGACCCTGACGACGTGCCATCCTTTGTGGCAAAGGAGCTGCTTAAGCTACCCCCGTCACTTTTGACCACGTCGAAGTCACCAGGCTGCTGAAATATATTGTTATTCTGAAGGAAAGCCTGGCCGTGATGGAGTTAAAGAAAGAAAGAAAGAAAATACGTTTATTTGCGGTAAACATGACGCAAAGAATGAACACTATATTAAAAAAACGGCCGTTTTGGACCACGTACAATGAAGGGTTCCGTAGTTGGGATTCTTGGGATGAATTTATCCTAAATACAAACCCAAAATTGTAGTTGTTAAACATGTTCTCCCATACATTCCAACAGCAAATGTAAGTTTGTACGCACATTATTAAGAGATTTACCATGTTATTTTAAGACCATAGACTTCTTATAAGTTTTCCTGTAATCTATGAGAAAAGAACCATTCTCTGTATTTTATTCAAAATTTTTGCTCAGTTGTATCGGAGATAAGGGGGGATGGTAAATTTTCATATAAATATCCACAAATTTATAAAATCAATATATTAGAGATCCCTGCAATAAACCCTTTCATTTGATATGTCTGACTTAGCTTCACATGCCGTCGAGAAATATCTCTCAGGAATGCCTGTTTCCTCACGATGTTTTCCTTCATCGTTTTTGAAGCGAGTGATAATTTTATAATACGCACATGAAATAAATAAATTATACTATATTTATGCCGTTCAAAATCATAACCCTCCTTTTTGATTCGCCGTAGTCGGGTAAAAAATTAACTATCATTGAGAATTGGGACGATATCAGGCGATATAGACATTATACAGATTCATAATTATAACAAACAAATGCATCGGCATATTTCTTGATTTGGCTAAGGCCTTTGACACTGTCTCAGTACCCATCCTTGTCGATAGACTAGAACCCATAGGCTTAAGAGGAATTGTTCTTGATATTTTTGTAACTATCTAACGGAACGAAGTCAGTCTGTTAAGATTGGTACTCTAACCAGCAATGAGCAGTTTGTCAGTTATGGTGTGCCCCAGGGCAGCGTGCTTGGTCCAACGTTGTTCTTAATTTACATTAACAATTTATGCACGTTAGCCCTGCCTCATACTAAAATCTTGTCATATGCCGATGACACAACACTGCTCATTGATGGTTCGAACTGGGAGCAGGCTAAAGTTTATGCGGGAGACGCCTGTAGAATTGTTATGAATTGGCTATCTAGCAATCTCTTAACACTTAACCTAGACAAAACATCATTCGTAACTTTCTCCCTTTCGCAAAAAAGCCAACCTCAACCAGAGACGTATACAATTCAGGCGCATTGCTGCGACTCTGCCAACGCCTATTTTTTTTAATTTTTTTTTTTATTATTAAGCCTCAGAATGTCGTCCATGTACACGATGAAGAGGGTGGGTCCCAAAATACTTCCCTACGGCACCCCTTAGGCAATCGGAAGGCTTTCGCTAACGCTATCCCCGATTTTGACAAGCTGATGTCGACCAGACAAGTAACTTCTGAACCAGTCTAAGGTCAGGCCTCTGACACCAAAAGTTTCGAGTTTTTTTAGCAGTGTTGGAATTGAGACTGAGTCAAAGGCTCTGGCAAGGTCAAGAAAGACACCAGCTGAACGGTGGCCCTTGTCGATGTTTGAGGCGATAATGCCAGTCAACAGACTCACTGCTTGCTCAGTAGACTTCTCTCGCCGAAAGCCAAACTGCCGCTCCGAGAGTAGAGAGTTTTTCTCTAGAAAGCTGACGAGGCGATTGTTAACCAGTTTTTCTAGGATTTTAGAAGTTACACACATCAGTGAAATTGGTCTGTAGTTATCAGGGGCAGTTTTGGAACCACTTTTGTGAATGGGCGTGACAACAGCAGTTTTCCAGCAAATAGGAACGGCTCCTGTTTCCATGCTCATATTGCAGATGTATTTTAAGGGTTCCAGTATGTATTTCTTTATGTGTTTAAGGAGCAGAGGCCGAAATTCTTCGAGACCTGGAACGCTGTCGTCCCTGATATTGTCTATGATGTTACTAATTTCTTGATTGTCAGTAGGGAATAAAAACAGAGAGTCTTTAGGTGGGTTTTTGCCTTCAACACCGAGGTACTGTTCGTCTTCCATTATTGGCCGCCCATTTAAGATATTGCTTGCAAGGTTCTGACCAACTGAGGCAAAGTACTCATTGCACTTATCAATGGAGATATTGTTGTTTCCTTTTTGTTTTAGCAGTTCTTGGTTGTCGCTGGTTCGCTTAGGAACTTGGCATATTTCTTTGATAGTCCGCCAGAGCTTTTTTGGTTCTTTACTATTTCTTTCCAATTCTTTCCTGTCATATTCTGCTTTGCGGTTACGTAGAATATCATTGCAGTAGTTTCTATATCTTGAGTAAACAGTTTTTAGAACATCATTTTTAGGTTGCTGGTTTGCTTGAGCGTGAAGAATGTCTCGATGACGGATGCATCTAATAAGGCCTGGCGTAATCCAGGGCTTTATGTTAAATTTAGAACGACTGATTTTAGATTTTGAGGTGTGTTTCTTTAAGATGTCTGTCAGGGTCTTATTGAAAAGGACTACAGCATCATCAATGTTTGATGCGGAGGTAACATCGGCCCAGTCAAGCTGGCTCACTTCTTCAATCACCATGCGGTAGTCAGTTTTGAGTTTGAATCTGTTTTTGGGTTTGCCTTTTGGATGACTGTGGTTGATACCAAGCAGCACTGGGTGGTGATCTGTTACCGAGGCCTCACAGACGATTCTCTGTGCAGTAGTGCCTTTAAATTTTATGTAGCCATGGTCTAGACAAGCTTTTCCCCGAGTTGGATGAGTAATAGCTGGCAACAACCCGTGTTCAGCCATCAAACATTGATATGGGGCATGGACGGCATTCGGGGAATCATTTAGTAAGTCAATGTTGATGTCACTTGTCACTATTGTAACTGCCTGCGCATTAAGAGGACCTCAAATGTAAAATACCTTGGAGTCTAGGTCGATTGTTTGCTGAGTTGGAAAGAGCACATTGATGAACTTGTCCCCCGTACTTGTAAACTCATTTTTGTATTCAAGAAACTCACATCACTGGCAGATCTTTAAACTCGGAAAACAGTTTATTTTGCACTTGCCCAATCCTTGCTGGGTTACTGTATCTCTGTCTGGGGTGGCACCTTTGCAGTTAGTATGTTACGGCTTGAAAGAGCACAAAGATCGGTCCTTAAAGTCATGTGTAGGAAACCCTTCAGGTATCCTACCGCACTTCTCTATAAAGAGTGTGACGTCTTAACTGTTAGACAACTCTTTGTGCTCCTAATAACATTGCGCAAACATGCCACTATACCACACTCCCTACGGCTACGAGAAGGCAAGCGCAAAAGAACGAGACTGTGTAGCACGGAGAGACATAGAACCGCTCTCGCTCAACGGCATTATTGGATACTGGGTTCACGGGTTTAAAATAAACTTAAGCTGTTCTAAATATTTGCTTACTTAGCAGATAGCAATGCAGGAACGCTGTTAGTAACTCGCTGAGAGGTCTCACCTACGAAGAATCTGAGAGACTTATACAATTAGTGGGTTAACTGTCTTTTTCACCAACGCATATTCACTCATACCTTCTGGATTTCGGGAGACACACTACCAAACACACACATACACACACACACACACTACAACTCACATACAAACATGAAATTTTATTAAAAAATTAATTCTAGGTAAGTATAAACAACTATTTTAGTTGGTCCGGAGGAAGGTGATGACATTCGTGATACAGGGTAATCCTAGTACGAGTGCCAAAGCGCTCCTTTGACACTTAAGTGCACATTGTATATGATTAAATTTGTTTAAGGAGATTTTCTGTACCCATTCTTCCAGTAATAAACACATTTATTTATTTCGACGACACGGTTGGCGCAGTGGCTGAGCGATCGACTGCTGCGCAACGAGTCGCGCGTTCGATCCCCGCACGGAACAAATATTTGTATGATCTGCAAGTAGTTGTTCCAGGTCTGGGTGTTAGTGTATGTGAGTTTCTATGTTTGTAAACGCACCCACGATACAGGAAGAAATTCTTAGTATGGGAAAACAATAAAAAAAAATTGTATATATATATTATTTATTCTCAGCAAAAGTCGTTCCTAAATCACAAATCTAATAACAAAAATGTTGCCATTATACGTCGCGCGAAGCAATTCAGTAACACGGTCAGTAACTAGGGAACAAAATGTCCAGCAACATGACGCAAAACGCTCAATCTACGTGACCTAGCACTGTGTCCCACAACATGCCGCGCAACATCTTGAGACGTATTTACGTGACAAGGAACATGTTGCTAGCTCCCAGCTCCGAGTGCGAGCGCACGTGTTGCGTATCAGCAGACATTCGGAGATCACTAGAAAAATTAATTCTTTTTTCTCGTTGTAGTAAGTAATTCCGGATCTACCACCTCCATTTTTGATTACGTATATCTAAACTGCTCGAAATAAGTACCTATATACGAAGCACTAATCGCCACAACCTCCTCGGGCGACATTCCTATAAACATGACTATTGTGGCCTGAAAAATGATCCGCAACATTCTCTCGGGACATTCACATAGTTGTCGAGCGTTCCACAACATGTCGCTCCATTTGTCCACTAGTGTATTCGAGGCTTAATTCTGACAATATTTAAAAATTATTTTTAAGCATTAAAAAAAAACCGCCCATGTGCGT
Organism: Agrochola lota; assembly: GCA_947364205.1. Taxonomy (NCBI): domain Eukaryota; kingdom Metazoa; phylum Arthropoda; class Insecta; order Lepidoptera; family Noctuidae; genus Agrochola; species Agrochola lota. Next base: position 14,734,264 of record OX376221.1, on the reverse strand, counting down.
GTCGGACCACGCACAATGAAGGGTTTCGTAATTGATATGAATTTATCCATAGAACATTTAACATTGCAGTTGAAAAACATATTCTCCCATACGGAATGTACGGGAGAACATGTTTTTAGAACTGCAAATGTAAGTTAGTCGATTATTACCCGTTAACTTGTAGAGCCTACTTAGCTGTGATACTTTTCCTTTTAATTTCGTTATACTATATACTACTGTCATGAATTTTTTCACAAATCTAAAATCAACCATTTAGCTGGCAGGCGCAGACATTTGACTCTTTCAAAAATTTGCACTTTGAAGCTTAATATTTCGCAAACGAATCCTTACATCCAAAAATGGTTTTTGCACAATTTTTGAACGCCCTTTCCATCGACACTCCACAACATGGTATAGATGAGCGACAAAAACATCGTATAATAGGTACCCTAAAACTGAATATTTTTCATGATTTTATTTTACCACTTTGCCGGCGTAATTAAAATATCATCATGCCGTATTAAAGCTTTCCAGTCCTAAGTCTCTGATCTAAGCCGCGGGCAGACAGACCTACAGACAGATAGACAGAATAAATGCAAAATAAATGTTGTCGTAATGTTCTTTATACAAAAATCCCATTAAAAAAGTACGTTCAGAGTTTCCCGAAATTGAACATATAAATTTTTTATGTCCATATAAACCTAATTCGGACATCATAAAGGCCGCAGCATGATGGTATATAGCCTTCCTCAAGAATTGTGCTAACCAATGCAAAAATATTGTTTTAAATCCTACAGGTAGTACCGGAGATTACTCCCTACATACATTAAGTATAGCCAGATATATAGAAGACTAGCTTTACCCGCCCCGGCTTCGCACGGGTAGCACTAAACCCTACCTACCCTACCTACCCTACCTACCCTACCTACCCTACCTACCCTACCTACCCTACCTACCCTACCTACCCTACCTACCCTACCTACCCTACCTACCCTACCTACCCTACCTACCCTACCTACCCTACCTACCCTACCTACCCTACCTACCCTACCTACCCTACCTACCCTACCTACCCTACCTACCCTACCTACCCTACCTACCCTACCTACCCTACCTACCCTACCTACCCTACCTACCCTACCTACCCTACCTACCCTACCTACCCTACCTACCCTACCTACCCTACCTACCCTACCTACCCTACCTACCCTACCTACCCTACCTACCCTACCTACCCTACCTACCCTACCTACCCTACCTACCCTACCTACCCTACCCTACCTACCCTGCTTACCCTACCTACCCTACCTACCCTACCTACCTACCCTACCTACCCTACCTGCCCTACCTACACTATCTACCCTACCTACCCTATCTACCCTACCTACCCTACCTACCCTACCTACCCTACCTACCCTACCTACCTTACCTACCCTACCTACCCTACCTACCCTACCTACCCTACCCACCCTACCTACCCTACCCTACTTACCCTACCTACCCTAATTTTCTCACCGCTTAAACCTTCCCTGGACTATGACAAACATTTCAAACCAAAATCAGCTAAATCGGCCCAGCCGTTCTTGAGTTATAAAATTACAACGAAAAGTGGCATTGATTTTTATAGATTTAACATCAAAATAAGACCTTAGTATTTGGTACAGCGGAATACAATCGATGTCTCTACAAATTTGTTCATTTTGTTTACATTGGAAACCATCTAATATATGTAACTAAATAAAAACAGAATTACTGCTAATGATAAACTGATAAGTAAACTGATTACTATCACAGTAACATTAAGGTTTATCAAGACGGAGAAGAAGAAGAAGCGTGATTGTTGTAAAGAGTGCGGCGCGAATCACCGGCTCTTGAGACTGCTCTCTGAACGGCTGCTGCGTCCTTGTTTCTTGAGCTCCACGATTACTGACAAATGCTTGCACTGACTGGACAGGTCCACTCAAATCTGTGTGTTCTTTCCTCAAAAGACCATTTCAGACACTAATCTACATGGTCCTCACATGACTTGACCAAGATTATGTCTGGACTTTAAAAGAGACTGCGACCTCTGAGTTTGTTTCGGCCTTTCTTCTCAGAGTAGTCAGATAGGAAACACCGACCTCATCTAGCTTATTTTTAATATTTTTTATATGACGTGTAAAAGTGATTCCGATATCCTATTTACAGAATAAACAATTTCATTTAATTTCATTTCATTTCATTCCTGGTGTTCCATTGACTCTGTTGTTCGTGTCCCGGCTACATTACATTACTTAAAAAATTATCTCTTTGAGGGTCAAACAGTGGGAATCTCGTCACAACACGAATTTCAATTTATTTGTGGTGAAAGCGCCGGACGAACATCTGTCGAAATTCATGAAGACTGGGCGAGAGGTAATAGTCCGGTGATTCGTAAGCTGGCTACCGGACAGCGTACCACACATGACGCCGATGAATGTGAATACCGTGTGACCATGATTTAAAAATATAAGTGCTAATCTACAATCTATAACATATCAAGCGCATAATGAACTATCAATTAATAAGCGTCCATAATCTAGCTTGAGCACATAATATGCAAATCTAAGTCTGTTTTGGAAACAATTCGAATACTAATAAACTTATATGACTAATAAAGTATTAGCCACTCACAATCACAAATCATATAATTAAAGATAAAGATATCTATTTACTATATAAACTATCAAAATTATGAAGTAATTTGTAGTCATAGCGATGGAGCGGTGGACGTACGTAATTCTTTTGTGTGTGACAGCTGTTCTGGGTGACGACGAATGGCTGGAAGTGACAACAGCGCAAGGGATGGTGCGCGGGCGCAAACACCCCAGCGAGGATCTATACGCCTTCTACAACATACCATACGCCACAGCGCCGGTAGGCGTGAACAAATTTAAGGTAATTAAATTAATCCTGTTTAAATTAACAAAGGTTTACGATTACAAATAAATCAAATCATTTCTTCTGCTTTGCAGGCACCTCTGCCACCACCAACATGGTCGGAACCATTTGATGCAACCGGTGACAAGAATATCGTATGTCCACAGAACAGATATTTATTTGACTTTGTGCTAGACGCTGTTGAGGTTAAAGAAGATTGTCTAATTGCTAATGTATTTGTGCCCAACACCACTGAGAAAAACCTTTCAGTCTTCGTTTATGTTCACGGGGGAGCTTATGTAATTGGGTTTGGTAACTTATATCAGGGAACACAGCTCATGAAGACGAAAGATTTTATCATGGTCACGTTTAACTACCGTCTCAGCATTCACGGGTTCCTTTGTCTTGGCACCGAGGATATCCCAGGCAATGCTGGCATGAAGGATCAGGTGGCGCTGCTGCGCTGGGTACAAGAGAACATCGCCAGCTTTGGTGGTAACCCTGGTGATGTCACGCTTGCTGGTATTAGTGCAGGTTCTTCATCAGTGGACCTAATAATGCTCTCGAAGTCAGCTGAAAACTTGTTCCACCGAGTCATACCTGAAAGTGGCGGAAATCTCGCCGCATTTTCAATCCAGAGGGATCCTCTAGAGATCGCCAAAACGTTCGCCAGAGATCAGAACATCGCCAACGTAGAAGATATAGACGCTTTAGAACAGTTCTATAAGACAGCTTCAATGGACTTGTTGACTGCAGATATATTTGACAACAGGCCTGATTCCACTTTCTTGTTTTCCCCGTGTGTGGAGCGTGATACAGACGGAGCTTTCCTGACAGAATCTCCTCTGAGTATACTAAAAAAAGGCGACTACAAAAAGTTACCCGTGTTGTATGGTTTCACGAACATGGAAGGGCTGGTACGCATGGGATTCTTTGAAATTTGGAAATATATGATGAATGAAAAATTTTCTGATTTCTTACCGGCTGACCTAAAGTTTGAGTCTGATGAAGAACGAGAAGAAGTAGCCAATACGGTCAAGAAATTTTATTTTGGCGACAATCCTGTTAGCAATGACAACATTCTAATGTACGTCGACTTCTTTTCGGATGTCATATTTACTTTTCCTATGCTTTGGGCTGTAAAACTGCACGTGGCAGCCGGTCATAACCAAGTATTTTTGTATGAATATTCATTTGTAGACGAGAATATTACTCCGGTGCCTTACACTGATGTAAGAGGTGCTGACCACTGCGCTCAGTCCTTTGCTTGGTTGGACGACATAGGCGGTAGAAATGCCAGTCTCGACACTCCCGAATTTCAGAAAATGAGGACGACAGTACGTGAAATTTGGCACAACTTTATGAAAACTGGGTAAGCATTAACTTTTAGCATTCATTTATAACCGCTGTATAAAGTTACGTTATTATTAGTATTTATACGTCTCTGCTAGGGTTCGACTTACATCACGAGCGCTCTCTCAAGATTCGATGACTCAGTTCAACGATCATTTTACTTTACAGGACGCCAGTCCCTGCAGGTTCGTCGCTGCCCGCGTGGTCAGCAGCACTCGCGAACAGGTCACCACATATGTTGCTAAATGAGACGCTGGAACTACGTGGGGTGCTCTTGGAAGAACGCACTCGGTTCTGGGAAGACATCTATGAGAAACACTACCTGGATGCTGTACCACCGGCACCACCGCGTAGTGGTGCAGACGGTACGGCGCAGAAGAATGTATTTAATCTATTAACTTTGTTTATTCTATTTTTTCTTACAAAAACGATAATCGTAGAGTAGATTACGAAGTAAGATTTGCAAAGAAAAACTTAAATAGTAAATGAAATTAAACAAATTTATTGACTGATGATTGTTGACATTTTACTTTTGATATACATATGCAAATAAAGTAAGTACTCAGTTTTATTTATTCTTGTACAACTAAACATTCCTCAAGAACTTTTCTCAGTCTACTCCTAGTTTCTTGCTTATAGTATTTTCTCGTTTACCATTATTAATGCTTGGAAACATGCTAGTCCTGCTCCATAGGACAATTTAGAGTCTAGACAAAATCAAACTGGTTGCATAATTAATTATGTATTTGTTATTTTTTATAACACTGATTTTACATTCTGTGATTTCTTGAACTCACACACTGACTTATTAGTATTACTTGTTAAAATGTTAGGAATATCGTATAATTTTACAATGTTTGTAAATATGTGAGCACCATGTATCACATAATTAATTTATCTGTAATTGCTTTATTTTTCATTCTTTTTTACCTATCGTGGTATAGTAATCTTATTCTAGATGCATCGTCTTCACATCTCTCTCTGCCCAGCCTTTTCCCAACTATGTTGGGGTTGGCTTCCAGTCTAACCGGATGCAGCTGAATACCAGTATTTTACATGGAGCGACTGCCTATCTGACCTCCACAACCCAGTAACTGGGTAATACGATACCCCTTGGTAAGACTGGTGTCAGACTTTCGGGCTTCTGACGACTCGTAACGACATCGTCAACATCGTCATCGTCATCGTCTTCACATATAATTATATAATTAATGTATACAAAATATTGTAAAAACATTTTAAAAGAGTAACGGTGGAGTTACTTGCCCATTCTTCTCCATACGAAAACTACCTTTTGGTAGGGGCGACTAGAATCAATTCTATTTTTTGTAAACTTGACGTTCATAAGTGCCTTTTATGTGCCTAATTGAAATAAATTGTTTGACTTTAACTTTGAATAAAATTAAAAATAGCTTGACTTATAAAGTCAAATAAAAAAATACAATTATGTAAACTCATATAACTTGTCAGTAGGTCTGGAGAAAGAACATAAACATTGTCTTGAACATAAACATTGTCTTGAACATAAACATTGTCTTGCTTCTCTTACTTGAATAGCCATCGAAATTCATACTCAAACTAACCTAACCTTTCTACCTCTTTTTACTTATAATACCGTCGTTACTAACACTAACTCAACCAGTCCTCAGCCCCCCTTAAATGATATTCATGGTACGTTCTCAGGATTTCCCATGTCAACCAGCATGCAAGCACCAGTCACAGTATAAATAAGTAACAGTATTATGTCTTCACAGAAAACGTCCGAAACGACGCGCTTCGAAGTCTCAGTGTATAGCCGTACGCAACAGTCTCGAGAGCGCGGCAGTTACGCACGGACGCGGAAGGTTTATCTACGGAGCGGCCGTAGATAATTATTTCAAGGTCAATGCGGGACATAATACTGTTACGTCATTATACTGTGCCCCAGTCATGGGAAATCCCGACATTAAAATTAATTATATGTTTGTACTCTGGTGGTTAATCGCTGATTTAATTACTTGGACGTAGTTGCGTGTTGTCGACGTCGGAACGGCGCATGGGTTTTAATTATAATACATTAAAAAATATTGCCGCGTTGCTTTAGTGGTCGCAAACGCTACTGCTGAGCAGTGAGGTCCTGGGTTCAATTCCCTGGTCGCGTATAGAGTTATTGGATTTTTCGGTTCATGGCAATAGGCTTGCTCCCTGTTACATGGAACTTAAACATAACTGGCGAAATGTGGGTGTATAGATACATCTCTGCTTAACCCTTAGGGGAACACAGGCAGTGTTATGTTATGTAAATGCAGACAAACAAGCAAAACTCAACCTTTTCATTAAATCCTCTGACTTTTTAAGTCAGCCGTCTTCAGAATCATCTCATGATGGTCTGACATACACTTGCATTCAGAATGAATGATCTCCCCTCGGAGTGATTTCCTCCAAAAATTTAATAATCGTGTTGATATAATGACATCCAGTAGGTGTTTGAATGGGAAACTGTCACGATATAATTTGTTTTAATCGGCATCGCGGTTTATCGGTTTTATGGTTATTATTAATTTTTTATGTTTTTATTATTAATTTGTTTTGTATTTAATTTTATTTCCATTTCTGATTTCATGTTGTATGTTTTGATTTATTTATTATTATATTTTCGCTTTGTTAAACTTAATGTTGTACCTAGATTATAAGAGAATGATGTGGTCTCCGATAATTGGAAGCGCACACTGAATTTGTCGCTGTTCTTAGATTGTAAACTTACATGAAATTGTGAAGCCTCTGTTGGAGATCCAATAAATAAATAAATAAATCGATGGCATAGTATCCGTAATGTTAGGGTTGGCACCTATAATAATATCCTATACTATTAAACGAGCAAAATTTGTATATATATATATACATGTATATTTGTAATCACATTTTCGAAAACGGCTCTAACAATTTCGATTTAAGTTGCAATATAGGGGTCGAAAAGTCGATCTAACTAGCTCTCATATCTAGGAAAATTCGTTTTGTCCACAAGACGGCACACGTTCAAGAACATGACGCATGGATCAGTACGATTCAGCTTAACCATTTTGGGAACTTAATGATTCAAAACACACGCGCCACCACTAGCGAGACATATGAGTGAGCATGACATACTCTCAGCAGCCAGGGCTCATTCAATTCAATGAAAGACATACCTAGTAAATGGTAGTTTTGTAGATAGATAGATAAATCGTTTATTTGGTGCACACAAAAGACATGGCACAAAATACAAAAACACGATTAAATAATAACTAAATACTTACATGAATATAGAATATAAGGTGCCAATATACAAAAAATAAATTATAGAAGGAAATAAAGACGTTGTGATGACTATTGGCTAAGACACTTTAAAATAGTGAAACATACAAAGTGCGTTGCGCGTCTCAAGGTGACACCAAATGGGAGTCCAACTCAGCATGTGTCAGGCAAATATACCTGACGCTGATATTCTGCTGGATCCCTGCAGTGACATACGGACGTCGAGCAGATGAGATAATAAATATGCGAATTATTGGTGTTGTGAAAACTGAAATGTGCAGAATGAAATTACGTAAGTATACCCGCAATTTGAATAATGACAATTTTTTAATGATAACAGGAAAGTTTAGCATTTGGAAACGTTCTTGTTCGATAGTGATTGTGTATTTGATAGGTACTTGATTATTTAGATAGATAAATGTATAATGTATAAATGATAAAAAATATAGTGCCGTGTGAATAAAATGATCGATTTGCCTGGATTAAAAAGTGGTTTCAATAAATAAATAAATATAGGTAAATAAACATGCAAACTATCATCTAAAAATGAGTCCACAAATGAGTGAATTAATAATATTCCCTTTGTTCACAGGTTTGTGACCTTGAATTGTACTAAGAATGCAGAATGAATCGAGAAGAACACGACAGCCAGTTACTTAGATTATGGACGTATTCGAAACAGTCATATCCAGTTTTTTCTGCGAGGCGATAAGAAACTCCCGCAGTCGGATTCTGAAGGTGCCAAGACATTTAAAGTAAAGTAGAAGGTAAGGTCACAGTGTTTACACATGTGCTATGCAATTATACATTTATACGTCTAGGTACACGGGTAATACTCGTGTTACTCGTGTACCTAGACGAAATCTTCATGTTATTTGCGGAATAATATCGTCATGTCGTGAAGGTTACGGATTGCAACTATTGTGCAATTAATGCAACAACAAAAAAAAAACATTCTAGACCAAACAAATAAAACTGCAGACAACTTAAAAAGAGCTGCTGAAAAAAGAGTCTTCAAACAAAGGACAATGGGCGAATTGGTACACCCAACCAATAGCAAAGACATATATGTCGTTGGATAGGTCTTTTTAACTGGAACAACATTTACTATGACAGCTTTGTTGAAATGTTTGTCCGTTCTGAGTTATAGGTATCAACAATCAATCTGCCTAGCCTTTTCCCAACTATGTTGGGGTCGGCTTCCAGTCTAACCGGATGCAGCTGAATACCAGTATTTTACATGGAGCGACCGCCTATCTGACCTCCACAACCCAGTAACTGGGTAATACGATACCCCTTGGTAAGACTGGTGTCAGACTTTCGCGCTTCTGACGACTCGTAACGACTGTCAAAGATCCACGAATAACAGCCGGGACCAACGGCTTAACGTGCTTTCCGAGGCACGGAGGATTCTCGGTATGTAAAGATGGTCACCCATCCACTGACCAACCCCGGCAAGCGTAGCTTAACCTGATAGATCGACCAGTGCGGCTGTTGTTACTTAGCCACGAGCTCCTCTTACAACATAGGTATCAACAATAAGGAAAAAATAAATACCGATTAATATTGTAATATCTTAAGTGACTAAAGGAAAATAACATCAATATCGTTGTATACTATATATTTCGCAATTATCAATTGAAATATAAGTAAACACCACGTAAACAAATAAGTACTTTGTGTCGAAATACTAAAAAAACTTGTTTTTGTGTTTAATTGTTAAACAAATACAAAAATGAGTTTGACTGTGTTTCTGTAACAAAAAGGTAATACGTCTAGTAACTGGATCCTTTGAGCGACCGTGGGGGGCCCACTCTAAACCGGTTGTGCGATGCGCGGCGAGTGCCAGTGGTTGGGCGCGCTGTAACTGTTGCAGTCGTTCACTGGTACTGTGCGCGAAAGTACGAGTACATTTTGTTTCGTTATTTTTTATGCATTGCTTGTTAACGAACTTTTGGTATTTGGACACTGATGATATCTGTTTATATTGTTGACCCGGCTATCACTTGGACACTGTTATTCGCTTTTTTCACTGAATTCGGCTATCACACTGGAATACTGAACTGTTTATCGATTTGGGTAAATGCGTTGAGATGGAAAACTTACATAACTGTGCTGTGTAGGCGAGGGCTCTATCGCGGAAAGTACCAACAACACGTTTTAACGGACAATCTTCCAAGAGCGCAACCAGAGCTTGCTGCGTATATACAAGAAAATGCAGTATTGGAGGTTAGTATTTCTATTAATATAATTATTTAATAGAATTTGAATACGCAAATACTCAAAATATAGCAATGATCATGAGGATTAAACAGTGTTCAGCGCGGTCACTCGTTAGCCGGGAATTAAGGCTAGGGAAGTGATAATAATGAATTAGTCAACAGATGACTAATTCATTATTATCACTGACTGATCGATCCCAGTCGGACAGAATGCTCAAATCCTGTTTTATGTAGGTACTTGACTCATATCTTTGACAACAAATGCAAGATATTTGTTGTGAAAGTATTAATGAACAATGTCACACAAGTGGAAAACGACATTTGTAATGCCCGCTTCTATAATAATAATAAAGTTTACCGGTTTTAGTATCGGTCTACTTAGAATTCGCTTTGTAAACTCTATTCACGTGCACGTGGTCTATTCTTGAACAAAGCCGTTAGCGAAAAAGCAACGATTTCTGAGAAATCGATTATTTAGACCTTGTTTTTTTTAAAAGGACAAATGACATTTGAGTTATTTGACGGGTTATGCCATTTTCAGGTGGTGCTCGACAACACACAACGCGAATGCCATCGATGTTGGCAGACAGCTGATAATGCCGTTAGACCACCTGCTGTCCCAGAAGTGCAAGCTAATGATCCTGGTGGACAAAATGCTAACGAACTTCATGTTCCCGAGTACAAGAGAGCTTCTAACACTCCCGCACATTGTATTTTCAACATATGTGGTAATGACACCCGACACCGAATACCAGAGGCAATTAAAATTCACATCCTTTGTGAATACAAGTTGTATATCCCCGATGGTGCCAGAGTTTGTCAAGAACACCTTGCAGGGAACAATTGGGATGAGTTGCCGGATTTTTGAAACACCACTAATTATTTTACTGCAGCCCACTTTAGTGATGTTTGTGACATACTACGAGGAGCTGTTCAACGTGGATCAAGATTGGATTTTAGAGTACGAGGTTCTTTGAGTAATGATGAAATGCATTTTTGGGTTGGATTAAATGGCGATCAATTCGATGCCATTTTGGAGCAAACTCCTTCACTCAGCCAGAGATGCAACGATCCCAGAACTGTATTAGACATATACTTGTCAAAACTTCGTACAGGTGATTCGGATGAAAGGCTTGCCACATTATTTAATATGTCGAGGAGAACACTGGAACGTCGTTTAACTATTGTTCGTGAATGTCTTACGAATATGTGTGCCACTACACCTGGGAATGGATCACATCGATAGAAGAAATGTGTTGGAGAGAAATCTATTTATTCCAAAAAAAACTTTACGGCAATGACGAAAACACCAAAGCAATTATAATATGTGATGGAACTTACATGTATATCAACAAAAGTAGCAACTTTTTATTCTGTGTGTGATGATGATTTATACAGATAATGATTAAATACATTAAGAAACAACGACATTGGTTTAATTTTTTCTCAGAACCTTAACATATTACAATATTAATTAGTATTCATTTTTACCTTGTTTTTAACCTATAACTCAAAACGGACAAACATTTCAACAAAGCTGTCATAGTAAATGTTGTTCCAGTTAAAAAGACCTATCCAACGATATATATGTCATTGCTATTGGAGGGGTGTACCAGCTTCGATACATTTTTGCCCATTGTCCTTTCACGACATTAACGTTAGATCTTCAGTTCTGATTGAGATACCAAAAAGTAGTCCACGGACCTTTGGATCAAAAAAATGTATTAGGAAAAGTTTTAGAAAAGCGAAACGAAAGTAATTAAAGCTGCGTCCAGATATTTTCTTTTGTCTGTATCAGTGTCGCGATCCAAAAAACTGGAAGCCGCTGCGCCGTATTGTATTATTGAGTCTGAACGGGGCGAAAACACCGACTCACGATAGATCTGAGCGTACAGTTCGCGTCAAATAACTTTGCCGTTATTGGCTGCGAACTGTAACTGTATCCGTACCGAGATGCCGTACGCGTTCTTGGATCGCGACGCTGATACGAAACGGAGGTACGGTACGGACAAAAGAACATCTGGACACAGCTTACGGTACTTCAGTTGGTACCTTGAACGATTGGCTACCCAGGAATACGATACAGCTGACAAATATTACTATGAATGATGCCAAACAAAGAGTTATCGCTCGTATCGTTATCGTTTTTAAAATGTTCTTGGAAAAAATCCAAGACACTGTGCTGTACTAGAAGATGCACCTGTAAGAAGACTTCAGTACTCAGAAGAGTACAATACTAATGTCATGATGCTGGATCTTATGGTAACAAAAGCTAAAGATTAATTAAAAGAAGATAGATGTATTGTACTATTTGATTAGATAGTTTTTTATTATGTACTATATTCCGCCAGCGGCTTTTCCCGCGTGATATCTTTATAAATTATTGCCTATGTTACTGAGACAAAAACACACATACAAAAGCATTCTACTGGCGAAAGATTTTTTGAAATCGGTCCTGTTGTTATTGAGTTTATTTATAACAAACAAAAATACATTTTTTTTTGTTTTAAACTAAAACCTGAGTGGACAAGGCGGGACAAACTAATAACCGGAAATATGGTGTAATTTTTTGTTGTGATTGAAACCTCATTGTGTATGACAAGTAGACCTTTTTGTTCTCTTTGGTAGTCGTCAATAAACTGATGTCTCAGCATGTGCAAAATGTCCGAATAAATTAATTACTTTCTCCGTTTGTATCTACTGAACACCCTCTCATATCAGGTTATGCGCCCAGCAGACCTACTCAAGTAAGGTTTTTTTATTCATTTCGCTCGAGACAAAAGTTATTTTTAGTAAGAAGAAAAAAAAAACGATCGGCAGATCGGCACATGTTTTTTTTCTTTTCCATGAGTTTTTCTATCTGGTTTAAACTAATTAAAAATGACTAGCGAAGCACATAGTTCGACAGGAATTCCAATCGAAAAGCTGCAGGGCATGGATAATTATAATAACTGGAAATTTTCCATGAAGATGTCCACAGACGGAAGCAAAGATATTAGAAGGAATCAGCGCGTGCTTGCTAAAATTTATCTATCTGTGCATCCCAATGCTTTTTCGCTTGTGCGTAACGCAAAAGCAGCTTATGAAGCATGCACAAGTTTACAAAAGGCTTATGAGGACAAGGGTATGTGCAGACGCTTAGGATTACTGTGATTGCTTTTTGGAACTAAGCTCGAAGAGAATGCTTGTAACATGGAAACTTACATTACGAAAATAACGGAAATTGCACAACAATTGAATGACATAGGTTCTCCACTAGACGATGAGTTCATAGCAGTCATCATGTTAAGCGGACTGACATCCGATTACGACCCGCTCATTATGGCGTTGGAGAATTCCAGTGACAAGCTTGTAAGTGAAACTGTAAAAACGAAATGATTACAGGAGTTTTACAGAAGAGATGATAAGACAGAGACTGCATCGGCTTTGACTACCATTAAGAAGATCAAATGTTACCGATGTAAGAAACCAGGACACACAAAGAAGAATTTCCCGAAGAATGTTGCTTCTACGACTCCAGTGAGTAATGTCAAGGACAAAAAGAAGGTGTTATTGTCAGCATTGTCGGTAAACCTCAAGAAAGATGTCTGGTGCGTGGACTCTGGTGCAACCAACCATATGTGCAATGACAAGAGTGTTATGTTGGAGTTCAAATCAACTAAGGACCTCTGTGAACATTGCAAATGGTGATCAATTATGTACTGCAGGATTAGGTAAAGTTAGAATTAAGTTAGACAACGTTTTTAGAACAATAACTAATGTTTATTTGGTTCCTCAACTGTCAACTAACCTTTTATCAGTGAGTGAGTTGACAAGAAAAGGTTATAACGTCAATTTTAATCCTAAAACCTGTAGAATAATGGACGGGCATGAAACCATAGCTACTGCTAGTTATGTGAATGGTATTTTTCAATTAGATTCTATAGGGAATAGCAGCAGAGCTGATGTTGGAGTGCAGCCTCAACGCATGGTATCTGACAACAGCAGTAAAACACGACTGGACTGTGATGTGTCAGAGCAAGAGCAGAGCAGCTTGGTGTCACAGGAAGTATGGCATCGCAGGCTGGGGCACCTCAACGCTAGGAGCATGAATGTCATGAAACAAGGTATGATAGTACTCGTTTTCAATCATGTATTGCCTGTATTAAAGGAAAACTTACAAAATTAGCTTTTCCAAAAGTGTCTCATAGCAGGTCTAAGGAGATTTTAGGCTTAATACTTACAGATTTATGTGGTCCAATGCAAAAGAAGTCTCAAAAAAGTGCAAAAGAATGTGGTGCTTGTTATTTTCTTACTTTCATTTATGACTGTTCAAGAAAAACATTTGTTTATTTTTTGAAAACAAAGAGTGAAGTTTTTGAAAAGTTTAAAATATTCAAAAAGCTTTTTGAAACTGATAAGAAAATAAAATGTATTCGTAGCGACAACGGTGGTGAATATATTAATAAAAAAAAATCAGGAGTTTCTACAATAGCAAGGAATCCGTCACCAAACGACTGTCCCGCATTGTAGTCACCAGACTGATGTGGCAGAAAGAGCAAACCGTACCATCGTGGATAAAGCTCGCTGCACGCTGGAAGATGCTGGTCTTGACAAACGTTTTTGGGCAGAGGCCGTAAACACTTCAGTGTATTTGAAGAACCGCTCACACACAAAAGCTGTCATGGGCATGACACCACTGGAGAAATAGACTAACACAAAGACAAACGTAAGTCATCTTCGTACATTTGGTGGGTTGGCTTATGCTTTGACTTCAAATCACAAGAAACTGGATTCGAAAGCAAAGGAATATATATTTGTAGGTTATTGCAACGATACAAAGGGTTACAGACTCATTGATCCAGAGAACCCTGAGCATTGCATTAGAGCACGCCATGTGAGGTTCTTAGAAGATCGTTTCTGGAAAAAGGATCTGTCAGATGATGATACTAACCAAGTAGTTCATGTTGTTTCACATACAGAACAGACATGTAGGTCAGACGAAAACACTGGGGATGAAAGTCCACAGGGTGTGTCTGGAAATTGTCCTTCTGATGACAGAAATAGGAACAGGGACACGGTATTTAGTATCAATGACAGTAGTATTTCATCTGAAGCAGATAACTCGTTGGATGAAACCTATATTCCAGGGAGTTCTAGTGAAGACTCGACGTCTACAGACTTCACTGATGCTGTAAATGAAGATCTTTATGCACAACTGGTAGGTCAACAGTACAGGGACCTTGGCGACCTGGAGACTGCTAAGGAAGCACTTGGTGGCAATGAAGCTAAAGAATGGAAGGAAGCCATGGAACATGAGTATAAATCGTTTATTACCAATAAAGTCTGGCTGGCGCCTTGTGGATCTATCTAAAGATGATAAAGCAATAAAATGCAAATGGATCTTTAAGAAAAAGAGGAATTTAGATGACAGTCTCCTCAAATACAAGGCACGGCTGGTGGCTAAGGGATTCACTCAAAGGTATGGCATTGACTATGATGAAACTTTTTCGCCCGTCGTCCGTTACTCTACTATCCGATTGTTGTTAGCGCTAGCTGCAGAATATCATCTGGAAATAAATCACCTAGACGTCAAAATAGACTTTTTGAATCGTGATCTTAAAGAGCATGTGCTAATGGAACAACCAGAAGGTTTTGTAAAGAAAGGACAAGAAAATAAGGTGTATAAGTTGGAGAAAGCCGTTTATGGATTAAAACAGGCTGCAAAGTCATGGTATGAAAAAAATTCTGGAGTATTAATAAACAAACTCCATTTCAATAGGATGCCTTCAGAACCATGTGTCTATTATAAAGGACAAAAGGGGGAAATGGTTATAATTGCTCTTTATGTCGACGACATTATGTTATTTTCTTCACCAATATCCAAAGAAAGAGATATAGTGAAAGAAAAACTCATGTCAGAGTTTGAGATGAAGGATTTGGGACCTGCTCATTAAATATTAGGCATGAGAGTATGAAGGAATAAGGAATCGATTACTTTAGATCAGTCACATTATATTGAAACTGTTCTACGTAAATTTAATATGACTGAATGCAAACCGTCTCCGACCCCTATGGAAGTAGGATCGAAACTGAAGAAAAGTGAAGTCAAGGATACTCGTTTTGACTACAGAAATCTCATAGGTTGCTTAATGTATATTTCAGTTTGTTCCAGGCCAGATACGAGTATCTTGCATGCAAAAGGTGTTCTGAGCCAATTTAACGAATGCTTCGATGAAACACATTGGAAAGCTGCGGAAAGGGTCCTGCGATACCTCAAAGGTACAAGTAATTACTTTCTTAAGTATGTTAAGAGCGGATTGGTCATAAATGGCTACACTGATGCTGATTGGGCATCCAATGAGGTTGACCGTCGTTCATATACAGGGTATGTATTTAAATTAGGTGAGTCTATTATATCTTGGGAAAGCCGTAAGCAGAGGACTGTGGCTCTCTCGAGCACTGAAGCAGAGTACATGGCTATTTCAGATGCTTGCAAAGAAGCGCTGTTTTTACGTACTTGCTTGAATGAATGCCTTCAAGTTCATTGCAAGGTAAATTTATACAATGACAATCAGTCGGCACAAAAACTATGCTCTAACTCAATGTTTCATGCTCGTACCAAGCATATAGATATTAGACACCATTTTATAAGGGATATTGTAATTAATAAATTAATTGATGTCTGTTATATGCCTACAGGTGACATGGTAGCTGACTTGCTCACTAAACCGTTGACTAAAGAGAAACATGTTAAGTTCTATTTGTCTCTTTTATCAGTGTAATATTGTTATTCTACTTATTACTATGTAATGTAATATTTCTCATAATACTTTAGTAATAATTAACTAGTTACATTTGTGTTTTTCTAAGAGAATAGTTTAAGGGGTAGTGTTGTGATTGAAACCTCATTGTGTATGACAAGTAGACCTTTTTGTTCTCTTTGGTAGTTGTCAATGAACTGATGTCTTAGCATGTGCAAAATGTCCGACAAAAATTAATCACTTTCTCCATTTGTATGTACTGAACACCCTCTCATATCACTTTTGTGGCCTGCGATACCAAAATTCTATAGATTAAAATGCTTGTTTTCATAACTCGTCTTTGAGCGGCCATATCTAGCCATTCATTTTTCACTTGGCCAGTCGCATGCGGGCAGATCTTTACCATTCCTTCCATAGGAGGGCCCTACACCCACCAAACACTTAATAAGCCTTCCTAGCGATAGTTTCCAAAAGTATGGCTATCTCTTTTAATAAATGTACAGTTTTGACTTTGTTTTATTTTATTATATAAATAGTAAGTATGTATATAGATACATTCATATTTAAAATTACATATGATAAAGAAATCTCGACAAATCAAACAAATCGTATAAACCGTGCGAACCGTGCAAGTCGTAAAAACCGGGGGGGTTACTAGTTTGATATAAATAGATACGAAAGTATGTTTATCTTATTGTATAAAATTCTCGTGTCACAATGTTCGTTCCCGAAACGGCTTGACCGATTCTCATGAAATTTTGTGAGCATATTGAGTAGGTCTGAGAATCGGCCAACATCTATTTTTCATACCCCTAAGGTAGGTAGGTAGGTAGGTAGGGTAGGTAGGTAGGTAGGTAGGGTAGGTAGGTAGGTAGGGTAGGTAGGTAGGTAGGGTAGGTAGGGTAGGTAGGGTAGGTAGGGTAGGTAGGGTAGGTAGGGTAGGTAGGGTAGGTAGGGTAGGTAGGGTAGGTAGGGTAGGTAGGGTAGGTAGGGTAGGTAGGGTAGGTAGGGTAGGTAGGGTAGGTAGGGTAGGTAGGGTAGGTAGGGTAGGTAGGGTAGGTAGGGTAGGTAGGGTAGGTAGGGTAGGTAGGGTAGGTAGGGTAGGTAGGGTAGGTAGGGTAGGTAGGGTAGGTAGGGTAGGTAGGGTAGGTAGGGTAGGTAGGGTAGGTAGGGTAGGTAGGGTAGGTAGGGTAGGTAGGGTAGGTAGGGTAGGTAGGGTAGGTAGGGTAGGTAGGGTAGGTAGGGTAGGTAGGGTAGGTAGGGTAGGTAGGGTAGGTAGGGTAGGTAGGGTAGGTAGGGTAGGTAGGGTAGGTAGGGTAGGTAGGGTAGGTAGGGTAGGTAGGGTAGGTAGGGTAGGTAGGGTAGGTAGGGTAGGTAGGGTAGGTAGGGTAGGTAGGGTAGGTAGGGTAGGTAGGGTAGGTAGGGTAGGTAGGGTAGGTAGGGTAGGTAGGGTAGGTAGGGTAGGTAGGGTAGGTAGGGTAGGTAGGGTAGGTAGGGTAGGTAGGGTAGGTAGGGTAGGTAGGGTAGGTAGGGTAGGTAGGGTAGGTAGGGTAGGTAGGGTAGGTAGGGTAGGTAGGGTAGGTAGGGTAGGTAGGGTAGGTAGGGTAGGTAGGGTAGGTAGGGTAGGTAGGGTAGGTAGGGTAGGTAGGGTAGGTAGGGTAGGTAGGGTAGGTAGGGTAGGTAGGGTAGGTAGGGTAGGTAGGGTAGGTAGGGTAGGTTAGGTAGGGTAGGTAGGGTAGGTAGGGTAGGTAGGGTAGGTAGGGTAGATAGGGTAGGTAGGGTAGGTAAGGTAGGTAAGGTAGGTAGGTAGTTGCACCGTAGATAAGTACATAGTGCTACCCGTGCGAAGCCGGGGCGGGCAGCTAGTAGTTTATAAATTACTTCTGAGTTTGTAATCAACGATTAGGTTTGTGACTTGATAGGTTTGTCTTATCAATAGATATTGATACAGTTCCTCCGATAAGATTATCTGTCGGACCAACGGGTGCAACAGATAATCTTACTGGATAACGATCCAGTAAGATAATTATAAGCTGTCTGGAAAAACCCCAAAATAAGATTAGGTTATGTTGCTATATGTTTTCACGCGCGCTCCTCTTAGACGTCGCGGGGGGAGTCAAACATCTCACTTCTCCCGCTTGACCAGAAGGAGATTATGTTCCCCCGTAGCCCCCGGTGCAAGTGTGCGATCCTCACGGGGTTGTTTTAGGCAGTAGAAGTCTGAGAGACCCCTTCGTCCGCCCCAGGGCGGAGGACATCCATGAGTATTTTAACCCTGTTACCAAAAAATAAAGGTTGTTGTACATAAGCAAAACAAAAGTGACTTCAGAACATGTGGTGCAAACAAAATACTTGGACAATTTTTACAGGTCGTACGCAGTATTAATGATTAAGAAACAACTATTAAGATAGGACCAACGCTGAAATATGATAAAAAATTTGCTGTTCGATACAAAAGTGAACAACCAGAATGTATGGAATAGCAGATCTTTAGGGTTCCGTAGTAAACAAGGAACGGTTTCGATGTCCGTCTGTCTGTCTGTCTGTATGTCTGTCTGACTGTCCGCGGCTTAGCACAGAGACGGTTAGTGCTAGAAAGCTGTAATTTGGCATATGTATACATATTAATCATGCCGACCAAGTCGTAAAATAAAATCAAGAAAAAAAAATTTTTTTTAGGGTACCTCCCCTACACGTAAAGTGGGGATGTTTTTTTTTATTTTGTTCAAAAATGTTGTGAGTTAGTTAAAACCATTTTTAGATTCAGGGATCCGTTTGCGAAATATTAAGCTTTTAACAGATTTTTTCTTTTAGAGTCAAGTGTCCCCCCCCCATCTGCCAGCTAAATGATTGTACTTGGACTTGTGAAAAAATTCACAGCAGTAGTATATATAAATAAATTAAAGGGAAAACTATGAGAGCTAAGTAGGCTGTACAGGTTAACGAGTAATAATCAACCAACTTAAATTTGCAGTTTGAAAAACATGATCTCCCATACATTCCGTATGGGAGAACATGTTTTTCAACTACAATGTTAAGTTTGTTCTTGGGATAAATTCATCCCAACTACGGAACCCTTCATTGTGCGTGGTCCGACACGCACTTGGCCGGTTTTTTTGTTTTATGATTCATGTTTCAGAGTTGGTTCCATAGTTAAAGTTAGGATAAATTATTTTATTTCTCTTCGTAGGTTTGTACAAACAGTTTTAAGGTTTATGCAAACACATCAGTCACATCAACGTCAAGTCACGGCAAAAAATATAGAAGTTGTACGCCGTTGGCTACACAGACTCATATATTGTTCGTAAAAGTTTGCTCAAGTAGGTATTTAGTTTAGACCTAATACAATACAATGAAAAAGAATTAGTCATTAGTCATCATCAATCATCATTGTTGTCTTAAATCAATCGTAAAAGTATCTAAATACCTACCTACCTGTTGACATTGAAAAAGTAACATTGGTAAACGCCAGTCTTATTTAACCCTTGGTCTTTTTTTTTTTTTTTTTTTTTTGGATGGGAAATCATCAAATGACTTCTCCCGCTCTGGGCAGAGCGAGAGGGTGTGTCAGACTTTTACTGACTAAAACCCACCCGTGTTCCTTCCGTTGCCTGTGTGCCGGGGCCGCGATATCCCTTTCAGACAAACCCGCAACCCCAGCAGGAACCCTTGGTCTAACTTTGTAAGTTTCCACGGCTTTGGCGTTTATGGTCAAGTAAGGTTAAGCGTAGATAACTTAAATGATTTACGATTTGTTAAATCTTATTGAATGTTATTGAAAAGCTTTCTTTATTATGTCCATTTAAGATACTAAGCGACTAGTGATGGATTAATTAGCATTCGTATTCATTGTTAGCATGCGAATGCTCATTTAGCATTTAGCAAATGAAATATAGTTGCGAAATTCTGTGAAGTGCTAAGTGAATTTATCGCTTCGTACTTTTTTATACTATCATACGTCAGAGCGTCGACGCACGCAGAGGTAGCGTGCGCTCTCTGTCGTACCCACGGGAAGTCGGGAATACTAAATCTATCGGTTTCACGTAACCATGACCTCGTTCGCGAGTGAAATTTATTAGCAGTGCTGCGAACTTGCGAAGAATGGGTTAAGCAATTGTTATCTTATTTTCTTTGATTTGCGCGTACTTAGTGTTGTATATTGAATGAATGTGAGATTGTTAATAATAATTTAATTCGCATATTAACAAAATTCACATACTTCATTATTAGCAATTAGCATAGCAATAGCAATTAGCATGCTACGACTCATGAATTCACATGCTAATGAAATTTATGCGAAATCGCATTAATTGACATTACTATAAGCGACCCATCCCAGCATCGCACGGTTTTTACGACTTGACAAAACAACGAGATTTCTTTAATTATTTTAATTTTAATATGAATGTATTATCAACATAAACCTTCTGGAATAAATTCTCTAAATGATGGTGAAAACCGCATCAAAATCTGTTGCGCAGTTTAGAAGTACAGCGCGGTCACACAGACACGAAAGGCGATAATACTGCAATAAGTAATACCTACATAGTATCGAACTGTTTCGCATCACAAGGGAATATGCGGTAAATGGTATCTAAGTTTCGAGGTAGATAAGTGTTTTAAAACTTTGATTGATTACTTTTTATTCAAGAATGTTACAACGGTACTTAATTAAAATTCATAGTAAATCGAAGGAAGGTTTCTTCGCAATTTATAAATGAATATAAATTTTTGATCGCTTTTTAAATAAACGAAATCAAATTTGGACAGTTAGCGGAATAGTGATGTCAACTTCAAATGGTTTAAAAAATCTCAGATATTTACGTACCATGCTAAAAAAAAAACCAGGTGGTCTGTTCTGTAAAAAGCTCACAAGAATTCCGAATTTAAATTCTTGGTAAAGTGAGCTTGAGCTGAGCTGTGAATAGTATCAATCCTGGCATCCCGGTGGAATCACATCTCAGTAGACCGAAAATAGACCGGCTGGTTTCGTTATGATGTTTAAAAAATATATTCTTCATGAAGTTTCCGACAGCAGATAGTAGTTTTCGTTTGTTGAGGAGGAGCTCGTGGCTAAGTAATAAAAGCCGCATGGGCCAATCCATCAGATTAAGCTATGCTTGCCGCGGTTGGTCCTTGGATGGGTGACCATCTCTACATACCGATAGTCCTCCGTGCCTCGGAAAGTACGTTAATTCGTTGGTCTGTCATTCGTGGATCTTTGAGTTGTTACGAATAGTAGCCCGAAAGTCTGACAACCAGTCTTATCAAGAGGTATTAGCCAGTAACTAGGTTGTGGAGGTCACACAGGCAGTCGCTCCATGTAAAATTCTGGTATCTAGCTGCATCGGGTTAGACTGGAAGCCGACACCAACTTAGGTGGGAAAAGGCTAGGTAGATTGATGTAGTTTCCGACATGATTGTGCTACCGCAGATTCGTAGACATTATGTGACTTCTACCAACCCTCACTGGCCACAGAGAGGAGGCCTGTTTCCCAGCGCGAAAATTTTATATGCGTAATGTTCTGTACGTAATTTTATAGATGGCAGAATAAATACCAATATTAAATACATACATAACAATATCGAAGTTTGTCCAACTCGATCCGGAGTTTTGATATCGGTTGACTTAACTCCGGCTAAGTCGTGAACTTCAATTGAACTTTAGTTGACGTTCCTCTACGTTGTTGTACTAACTACTTCCAGATTAACCAGGGTTACTATCTATCTCAAACTTGATACAGAATTGATTCTATTCAGAACTAACTGTTGCCCATTATATTTAACCGGATATTAAGTGTGCTTAAGCTCTATGACAAGGGATAGTGGCCTAGTTTGCAGGAACAATGAAGAATTAAGACTTGCCAAAAAAACCGAAATAAATTATAATTTTTTTAATTCCATAATATATCGTACGCAAAATACGCGCTTTGACGTGGAGTTGCGAATACCAGACCGTATTACCTACCTATTATATAATTAATATATATTTACATGAAAAAGTAGTTATACTGTTAATTCTTGTATGAATTACCCACACATATTGCGAATCTATTAATACCAACTGTCGGCAACGGGCAACTGTCGGTATCTACGCACAGGGCACAAGTAGCAGCGGGATTGCGACGAATGCGCTCTCAATATTCAATGAATCGAGTCGTAAGTTAGAAAGAATTTCATAATATCTTATTAGAACTTGTTAATATAACGTTTATCTTGCTCTAATTAGTTTGCCTAACTTAAAATTGTCATTAGTTTTAATATTTGATCTAATAAGACTGAAACAAACCAATTTGCAAAGAATTTTTTAATCATTGTTAGGACTGTAGTATAATTACGTTACTTGAAAATGAGATTTTTTGTTTATGGTGATATTTTGATAATTTTTGTTTTGTATGATAGAATCTTGCATAAAACTAATATTCCAGTTGGATTCAAATTAATAGGACAATGCGTTTAGGAATTATAAGCAAATTTGTGTAAGAAAATTTATCGACCTACAAATATTTTAGTTTATGTTCTACGAACTTTTGATGTTTGTAATTATATTGGGTATTATTGTTAGCAACAACATTCAGTTAGTTATTTTTATATTTTCATTGTTTTTATTAGATAATCATTATTTAATTTTAAGAAATTAATAATGTAGTAATAAAGACGTCGAATTTGTTGCGCATTCCTAACACTAGACGACGCTACTTGTACCATAAAACAGCCTAAGCTTATCTAATGGGAAACCTTTACCGTAACGAGAACCGTTATAGATTTTTGCTATTTTTAATGTCTAAATTAAGGTTTATTGATACAGTTTTTAGTATATAGTTAGAATAAATCCATTTCTATGTTAGCAAAATAAGATAAACATTGTAAGGGGTGTTTTATCATAGAAAATTGCCAAAGTAAGTTTTCCATACAAAGTCACATTTGTACCATGTCCAATCTTGAAATGCTCTGATTGACTAGAGCTTTCTGTAAAAAAGGGGCAATTTTCTATGGTCAGTTCACTTAGGTGCAAATTGCGAATCTACACAACATGCATTCGCCCCATCATGACCTATGCGGGCCTCGTCTTTGCCCAAGTTAAGCCCCGACAAATTCATAGACTGCAGGTGATGCAGAACAGATTCCTTCGTAAGGCCACGGGAGCCCCTTGGTTCTGTAGGAACGAAACCCTCCATCTCGACTTTAAACTCCCCACGATCCACCAGTTTCTCAAACGCAATTCCAAGCGTTTCTTTGATTCCGCCGCCACCCACCGCAACCCTCTGGTTGTCGAGGCCGCCAGTTATGTCCCAAGTCAAATCAGTAAGATCCGCCGCCCGAGGCTAATCCTTTCCGACCCAGACGACCCCATAACCCTCCTCCAGGACAGCAATAGGGAAACCAGTACAGTGAGAAAACACACACACCGACACACTTTCCGACGTCGCCGCAGAGGTCCGCGAGAGCGACCCTCCCGAGTAAATGAAACTCCCCCCCGACCCTTGCTCGAAGATGCGCCAGCCCGCGTCAATGCTGAGCCTGTAGCTTTAAATTCCCCGACTAATAATAATGAAATACTTTTGATCCAGCCTGTCCCTCTTGCTGTCCTCCCCCCAGCGAACGCCCTAAGCCGAGGTTCGTACCCCACAGGGAGTGCCCTTAGCGAGCGTTCGCCTAGTTTTAATTAGCATAGTTTTGCCCCTGGCTGGAGGCTTTAAGTGTAGAAGCTTAAGGCAGCAACAAGATTGACCGGTTAAGTAGTCATGACCTCAGAGGTCAGCTACGAGATGCCCTATATAAAAAAAAAAAAACTATGGCCAGGTATTCCGAATCCAGCAGTATTACAAGAAACAAGTCAAGACTGAACATTCCTGTTTCATTCCAAGGAATCCCTCTAAGCCGCCAGTCCCTCGCCGAGGTCCCTGTGGGTTGTACCTAGTGAACAATACGCATACAGGAGTGCGTGGTGACGTGTGTCGCCAGCAGAGTCACTAGACTCAGGTAGTAAGGGAACATACGTCAAAAACATTGGGAGATTGTCCCAGGACGACTGCGGGTCCGAAACACCAACAAGTATGTATCTACATAAAACCCTTGGGTTGTCTGGTGAGTGACACGATATACTTACATCACTTAATAGTTTGTAAACTGACAGACCAGACATAAATTATGAGCACAATTTGATTAAGATCATATTATTATAAACATTTTTATTTGTATTATTTTGTCAAATGATGTCCCATTCATCTTATTTTATATTTATTTTCGTAGCAAAATGGGATAAGATATACAGCATAAATAAATAAAACACATTCTTCGGCACCGCACTGCCTGCACCACTACGTGGTGGTACTGCATCCCGGTAATGTTTCTGATAGATGTCTTCCCAGAAGTAAGTGCGTTCTTCCAAGAGCACCCCACGTAGTTCCAGATTCTCATCCAGCACCATGTGTGGTGACCTGCCCGCGCCTGCTGCCGGCCACGCAGGCAGTGACGAACCAACAGGCACTGGCACCCTGTAAAGTTAAAACGAACGTAAACTGAGCCATACAATCTTGATAGAGCGCTCACCAATAATTTGATGAAAGTTTTTTCAAGTTTTGTGTCGAACCGAACCGAACAGAGCCGTATAAATCCTATCCTAACTAATATTATAAAATCCTAACCTAACTAAAACTATTAACAAACTGAAATATGGTTCGAAAAATTCGTCCGCATCGCTGTCGACTGGTAATCTACCTAAGAGACTGGCGGCATTGCCGCGTTGAATGGCAATGCTTAGCCTCGGGCCAAGGTAAAAGCCAGCCCTTGGGTCACGGGAAGTGTCAACCAGTCGTTTGGAGATTTCATCGAACAAACCATGAGCTCTCGCCCACGGGCGGCCCTAGGGTTTCAATATAGTTTCAAAATAGGGGTTATTATACTTTCGCCGCTTGAAGTTTTCAGCAGCCACAGCGGCAGCGCCAGCACAGCACGCTGAGCCAGGAACATAGGATGGCGCAATAGACACAAGTTGCGTCCCACATTAAAGGCCTACCCACCGTCCATGGAAATAAAGACATGCCGTCCGATCTCTTGCCATCGTCGCGTTCCAAGCCATTGAAAATAGCTGGTACGCCGACGGTGATAAGAGAACGTCGGATGATGTCATTAATGTTCGCGTGCCGCGCTAAGCAACCCGCACTTCAGCTGCAAGACAGGCCGTGGGGTCCGAGGCTATTGACAGTCCCAGACCCAAACCATGATCTGGGTTGGGACATGGGATAGGTACTTTTTATCCTGATATTCCCACGGGATCGAGACTTATGCGGGTAAAACTGCGGGGCGCAGCTAGTACTAATAATAATCATTTTATACAGCGGTTTTAAGTAAATGCTAAAGACTTAATGCTTACCCAGTTTTCATAAAGTTGTGCCAAATTTCACGTACTGTCGTCCTCATTTTCTGAAATTCGGGTGTCTCGAGATTCGCATTAGTGCCAATCATGGGGTCCAACCAAGCCATCGACTGAGCGCAGTGTTCAGCACCTCTTACGTCAGTGTGAGGCACTGGAGTAACATTCTCGTCTACAAATGAATATTCATACAAATATACTTGTTTATGACCAGCTTCCACGTGCAGTTTTGCAGCCCAAAGCATAGGAAACGTAAATATGACATCCGTAAAGAAGTTGACGTACTGTAGAATGTTGTCATTGCTAACAGGATTGTCGCCGAAATAAAATGTCTTGACTGAATTGGCTACTTCTTCTCGTTCTGCATCAGATTCAAACTTTAAGTCAGCCGGTAGGAAATCAGAAAAATTTTCATTCATTTTATTCTTCCAAATGTCAAAAACGTCAATACGTAGCAGTCCTTCCATGTTAGCAAATCCATATAACAAAGGTAACTTATTGTAGTCGCCTTTTTTAAGAATACTCAGAGGAGATTCTGTCAGGAATGCTCCGTCTGTATCACGCTCCACACACGGGGAAAACGTGAAACTAGAATCAGTCCTGTCCATAAACATATCTGCAGTGAACAAGTCCATTGAAGCTGTCTTATAGAAATCTTCTAAAGCGTCTATATCGTCTACGTTGGTGATGTTCTGATCTCTGGCGAACGTTTTGGCAATCTCTAGAGGATCCCTCTGGACTGTAAATGCGGCAAGATTTCCACCACTTTCAGGTATGACTCGATGGAACAAGTTTTCAGCTGACTTCGAGAGCATTATTAGGTCCACTGATGAGGAACCTGCACTACTACCAACAAGAGTGACATCACCAGGGTTGCCCCCGAAGCTGGCGATGTTCTCTTGTACCCAACGCAGCAGCGCTACCTGGTCCTTCATACCGGCATTGCCTGGTGCGTCCTCGGTGCCGAGACAAAGGAACCCGTGAATGCCGAGACGATAGTTAAACGTGACCATGATGAAATCTTTTGTCCTCATAAACTGTGTTCCTGTATACAAGTTACCAAAGCCCGTTACATAACCTCCTCCGTGAATATATACGAAGACTGAAAGGTTGCTCTCAGTGGTGATGGGCACAAATACATTAGCAATTAGACAATCTTCTTTTACCTCCACAAAGTCTTGCATCAAGTCAATCATAAGTTTGTGTTGAGGACATACGACACTTTTATCAGCGGTTGCAACAAATGCTTCCGACCATGTTGGTGGTGGCAGAGGTGCCTGCAAAGCAAAAGAAATGATTAGATATATGCATATGTAATCTTGTACCTTTGTTAATTTGCAACAGGATTAATTATAGTACCTTGAATTTGTTCACGCCTACCGGCGCTGTGGCATAGGGTATGTTGTAGAAGGCGTATAGATCCTCGCTGGGGTGCCTGCGCCCGCGCACCGCCCCTTGCGCAGTTGTCACTTCCAGCCATTCGTCTTCAGCAAGAACAGCCGTCACACACAAAAGAATCACACACGTCCACCACTCCATCGCTACGACTAAGTATAAATAATACTTCATAATTTCGGTGGTTATATACTCGTAGTATTTCAATATCTTTATCTAATTAAATTTTTTGTGATTAGGAGTGAGTAATACATTATTTTATCATTCGAATTCTTTCCAAAACAGGCTTAGGTTTGCTTATTATGTTCTCTTTTGATTATGGATGATAATAATCAATTGATGATTCATTATGCGCTTATTATGTAAATATGTTACAGATTGTTGATTAGCAGTCACATTTTAAACCGTGGTCATATTAGTCACCGTCGTGTGTCACGCTGTCCGGTAGCCAGCTTAAGAATCACCATACCCTTATATCTCTCGCCCAAAGTCTTCATGAACTTCGACAGATGTTACCATAATAAGGAATTCATTCCACATAAGGATGCGGTTTTTTAAAGTATTTAAGGTTTGAAGGTAGGTTTTTAGATTTTTTTTTACTTTAAGCTTTCGATTGTGTTTCTCATGATAAATTGGTCAGGAAATTAAATCACTACAGGGTGTTAGAAATACTATATTCGATCTTCTTATTTCTTATTTGGATAATAGGATC
Organism: Agrochola lota; assembly: GCA_947364205.1. Lineage (NCBI taxonomy): Eukaryota > Metazoa > Arthropoda > Insecta > Lepidoptera > Noctuidae > Agrochola > Agrochola lota. Next base: position 14,706,313 of record OX376221.1, on the reverse strand, counting down.
CAAAAGTTCACGTTAGCGTTAACGGCAAGCGATCTCCAGGTTCAAATGTCTCTATGGGAGTACCGCAGGGCTCAATTCATGGCCCTTTTTTGTTTCCCGTATATAATATTAACCTACCTTATCTTATAAAGGTCTGCAGCCTACGCGGTCTATAAAATCCGTCATTTGACTAATGTAGAAACAACTCGACTGGTATATTTTAGTTATTTCCATAGCGTAATGTCGTACGGAATTTTTCTGTGGGGAAATGCAGCTGATATTCAGGCTATATATGTGCTGTAAAATGAACCATTCGAGCAAATAACCGAGGGCATTCACTGAGGGATAAATTTAAGAGAATAAACTTATTGACAGTAGCATCTCAATATGCATAAGAGAATGTAGTGCATAATAAAGAATATTCTATCTATCAAAATTCAAAATTGAAAAGGCATTTATTCAAACTAGGCTGAGAATCAGCACTTTTCGAACGTCAATTACATAAGACAGTCCCCCAAAACGCCCACCCTTCACCACTTCCTAGTGCATTAGCTGGGAAGAAGAAGTGGCGCAACAAACTCCCCAGCAGCACAGCTGTCTGTTCAGTTAGAAGAACAAATAAAAAAGATTCTATATAATAGTATTCAAAATAATTTACATTACGCAACACAAAACATAATTTAAATTATTAGCCATATGTTAGCTAGAACACGCCAATATACCAGACAACATCATCGAGAACAGCTATGCTCAGGCAGAAATAAAAAAAAATACGTAAACAGAACTTAATATCTAAATAAAACCCTCCACGCATAAAGGGCGTGCCCGCTTACATATAGTTGTAATTGGAAGTTATAAATGATAAACTAGGACCATTGAAATAAAATAAATAAACAAAACAGTTAATTACGAATAACAATAAATAATATGATCAATTGTCGAGGTCACTAGCTAACCACATAATGCAATACAACTCATAAAAAAAAAAACATTGTGATGAGTAGATTATGTCAACAATAAATTAAATTTAAATAACTTGACTTATAAAGTCAAATAATATATACAATTATATAAACTCATATAACTTGTCAGTAGGTAAGCTGGAGAAAGAACATAAACATTGTCTTGAGTTAATCACAGCGCCCAACTATTCTTATCATTTAAGTAATCGTTGATAGAATAGTATGCCTTTGAACAAAGCTTGGATTTTACTTTTGTTTTAAACGCATTAAAAGGCAAATCTACCAAAAAAGAGGGTAGCTTGTTATAAAAAGTTATACCAAGCCCAACTTAGACTCATGATCTACGCACGAATAATACTGAGAATACCTACATGAATACTGATAATTGTATCTTTTTATATGATGCATAGGAGACGAGCAACAATAACGAAGAATGCATAGGTAGTGCATTCTTCGTCATCGTCGCTCTTCTCCGAGGCTTCGAATGTAAACCGAGAATCGACTCGAGGTGAAATCCATGTGGTATTTCGGATGTAAAAAGATGAAGTGGTGGTTCATAACCCCGTTATACTACTCTTTGTTTCCGTTCAGCCATGTGGTCCACCACCTCACAAATACAATACAATACAACATTTTCAGCCAGTCCATCCATCGTAAAAAAGTAGGTCGGTGTCTCATTTCCTAGAAAATGTATGGGAAAAGATTTTTGCGATTTCTGTCTTTTCTAGTACTCAAACCTCAGTAGGTCCGATAGAGTTTTTGATCCTTATAAGAAACAGAATCGATTGGCATTAAAAAAGTTTTTGAAAACTGCCCTGATTTTTTCAAAAGCTGAGAATGCAGATCAAAATATCTCAAAAAGTTAAGGAGATTGTCCTAAGACCATTTTCCTGTAGCAACAACGGTTAAGGGGGGTCCAGCCTTTACTGCCCCATCTCAAAAATTCAACCTGTATAACTCCTAACCCAAATTGTTCTCGACTGTGACGTCTTAGTAAAAAATAATTCGTTATATGTGCACTTTAAAAATATTCAGTTATTATTGAACGCCGTCAAAAAAAAAAATATTATCCCAGAATGGGTGATCTCCTTTGTTGAAATTAAATGCAATTAGTCAAGATTAGTCAAACTTTGATTAAATTTTAGAAAATTAGATAATATTGGAATACAATAATTAATAACAAGAAACAATTAATTTATTCACTCCAAGGAGATTTTACTGGGAGTGGTAAGGATTCCAGGTATCGAATAGCAGTATTCAGGAATCTCAGTTCAATATTCGCGAAGACATCTGAGGATTCGTCATGCAGCAAAATGTTTTTAATATAGGTGAGGGTACAATGGACTGGTCTTGAGGGTTATAGAATAGAATAGAATCATTTTATTTCGGACAGAGTCCATAGAGTTAGTTACAATGTTACTTAATATCTAGTATTAATTGGTACAGACACGGATAAACATAAAAATTAAAATTCAGCGTGGAGCTGCATCCACCTCCGCATTATCGAGGAATCCCACCGATCTGCGAACACACTGAGAATACTGTTGGATCTGCCGCGAACCCGTGACGTAACCCGTCAGGGATGCACACCTTTTCCTAATAATCGCGGCAAAACCATCAATGTTCAACATCAATCATCCATCAACGCCACGGCAGCCGCAGCAGTACTCTGTGTGCATTATTATACTGAACACACTTACTGTTAAGGTACTGATACTTGAGGTATTGAGAATAGAGGACGTTGGCGAGGGCAAAGTGTGTGTCTATCGATAGTGGGATGCTAAAGGAGATGTGCTGTAGTAAAAAGGAATTGGAATAGGTACCACGAATTAGGCGGATGAAATATTTGACGAGAATAATATTTCTCTTTACTTCAAAACTTTGGTAACCCACCATACCTAACAGAAATGGTGTTGGGGACATGTACGAGTAATATCCATACAGTTTTAAATAGAGGTAACGGACAAAAGACTTCTGAACCTTTTCGATGGCCAGTGTATACACTTTTTCATGGGGGTTCCAGATTGCACAGATAATCTCTATGAAACTGCGGATGAAGGAGTTGTACAGCATGGCCAGTGTTTGACGATTAATAAACATTTTGGCCTGACGCAAGACAAAACCTACGTTTTTGCGGGAACTGTTGCAGGTCTGTAGCATGTGCTGGTTAAATGTAAGATGTGGATCAAACTGAGCACCCAGATCGCGTACGGTTAAAACACGTTTCAGGGGCTCATTGTTCATTGTGTAGATGTTGTGTATGGGTTGTGTGACTTTTGAATAGGTCATGACCGCGCATTTACTAATGTTTTAGGTTGAGGTTGTTTATAGTGCTCCAAGTGTGAATGTTGTCGATGTCGCGATGAAGTGTGGCCGTATCACTAGAGTTAGATTTTAGAAGAGCATCTTTGACATCATCGGCGTACATTATGACTGTGGAGTCTTTTACATATGTGGGAAGATTGTTAACTACTATTAGGAAAAGAAGAAGAATTGGCATTTTTGTATGTTACAAATTGCTAGCGGTCGCGCAGATAGTTTGCGAAGAATTTAAACGACATCACAGAGAAACCTGCCAATGCCAGCTCACATAGAAGTGAGTCGTTGTCAACCCGGTCAAAGGAATCTGAAAATCAAAATAGGCTACATCGATCTGCTTTTTGTCGTTAACATTTTTGGCTAATAGTGTAGTAATGTTAAATAGATTAGACGTGGTTGAGCGTTTTGGAAAGAATCCGTGCTGCTCTTCCGCGAACCACCGTTGCAGTATATTAAATATTTTTTATATAGTATCGATTCAAATACTTTGCCGAATATGGATAAAACAGCAGATTTTATCTTTCAAAACATTTATTTTAATTTGCAACTCTGTCCAATGGTATTTTAGGGTGAGTTGCATAATTGGGCGGTATACCTAGTATGACTCAATCTATATGAGTAGTCGGTCGAATATTCTATAATATTGATTATGATTTGATTAAGTCAAAGTCAAAGTCAAACAATTTATTTCAATTAGGCACTTAAAAGGCACTTATGAACGTCAATTTTACAAAAAATAGAATTGATTCTAGTCGCCCCTTCCAAAAGGTAGTTTTCGTATGGAGAAGAATGGGCAAGTAACTCCACCGTTACTCTTTTAAAATGTTTTTACAATATTTTGTATACATTAATTATTATTATTTTTTTTTTTTTTTTTTTTTTTCCAACTTACATCTATCATTACAGGGTAACCTATTGCGATAGCGTACTTATCTAAATCTTATCCTAAATTATTATTAACTTATAATTATAAGTACATTTTGTAAGTTATTACAAATAATGCATTCTTTGTGAACTCACTCAGAGAACAACAGAATAGGTCCGAGTCATTAGCTATGAGGTTGAGAGTGCGAACTGCACGCGTCAGCGGCGCCTCACTTAACAGATTGGTCCGAGCACGCGGCTCCGCCAGCAGCCGTGGCTGCCGACGTCGCCACACGTACTTGTCCGGAACACACAAACCTATGTGCCCTAAAATGTCCGCATTATGTACCTTCCCTCTAAGTACTTTGAATATGTACGAGATGAGTGCGAGATCCCTCCTGACCCTCAGTTCGTTATATCCGACCATACCCAAAATAAATAAAGTTGGGTACATAAGCGGATAAAATGGGTATACACCATATAAGCGCAAGTATAAGTACCTCACGAACTTGTTTTGTACTCTCTCCAGCATGAGCCTATATTTAGATTCATGTGGATCCCAAATGACTGCGTTACATTCTAATTGACTTCTAACTAATGCATTATATAGGGCGATAACCGCTTTAATGTTATTAAAACCACGCACCATACGGAGCATGAAACCTAAATTACGGTAGGCTTTTCTGCAGCAGCTTGTGACATGATCTCGAAACGTTAGCCCAGTGTTGAATTTCACCCCTAAGTCCCTAACTTCCGTAGCCCTAGCGATTGGCAACCCGTCTATATTGTAGGTATACAGAAAAGGAGTACGCGCGCGAGAGAAAGTGATTGTTACGCACTTAGAGATGTTGAACTGCAAGAGGTTATCCTTGCTCCAGGTCACCACTCGGTCTATGTCTCTTTGAAGCCTGTCACAGTCCTCTAATCGCTTTTTCTGAAATTCGGCTGTCTCGAGACTGGATTTTCTACCACCCATATCATCCAACCAAGCAAACGGCTGAGCGCAGTGTTCAGCACCTCTTACATCAGTGTGAGGCACCGGAGTAATATTCTCGTCTATAAATGAATATTCATATAAAAATACTTGATTATGACCAGCTTACACGTACAGTTTTACAGCCCAAAGCATAGGAGACGTAAATATGACATCCGTAAAGAAGTCGACGTATTTTAGAATGTTGTCATTGCCAACAGGATTGTCGTCAAAATAAAATTTCTTGACCGAATTGGCTACTTCTTCTCGTTCTGCATCAGAGTCAAACTTTAGGTCAGCCGGTAAGAAATCAGAAAAATTTACATTCATCATATTTTTCCAAGTATCAAAGAATCCAATGCGTAGCAGCCCTTCCATGTTAGTGAAACCATACAACACGGGTAACTTTTTGTAGTCGCCTTTCTTTAGTATACTCAGGGGAGATTCAATCAGGAAGGCTCCGTCTGTATCACGCTCCACACACGGGGAAAACAAGAAAGTCGAATCAGTCCTGTTGTCAAACATATCTGCAGTCAACAGTTCTAAAGCGTCTATGTTGTCTACGTTGGCGATGTTCTGGTCTCTGGCGACCGTTTTGGCAATCTCTAGAGGATCTCTCTGGACAGAAAATGCGGCAAGATTTCCACCACTTTCAGGTATGACTCGATGGAACAAGTTTTCGGCAGACTTCGAGAGCATTATTAGGTCCACTGATGAAGAACCTGCACTACTACCAACAAGAGTGACATCACCAGGGTTACCGCCGAAGCTAGCGATGTTCTCTTGTACCCAGCGCAGCAGCGCCACCTGGTCCTTCATACCGGCATTTCCTGGTACGTCCTCGGTACCGAGACAAAGGAACCCGTGAATACCGAGACGGTAGTTAAGCGTGACCATGATAAAATCTTATGTCTTCATAAACTGTGTTCCCTGATATAAGTTACAAAAGCCAATTACATAAGCTCCCCCGTGAACATAAACGAAGACTGAAAGGTTTTTCTCAGTGGTGTTGGGCACAAATACATTAGCAATTAGACAATCTTCTTTAACCTCAACAGCGTCTACCATAAAGTCAATCATATATCTGTTCTGTGGACGTGCGATATTCTTGTCACCGGTTGCATCAAATGCTTCCGACCATGTTGGTGGTGGCAGAGGTGCCTGCAAAGCAGATGAAATGATTAGATATATTTGTAATCTTTTACCTTTGTTCATTTACAACAGGACTAATTTAAGTAGGTACCTTGAATTTGTATATGCCTACCGGCGCTGTGGCGTAGGGTATGTTGTAGAAGGCGTATAGATCCTCACAGGGGTGCTTGCATCCGCGCACCGTCCCTTGCACAGTTGTCACTTCCAGCTATTCGTCTTCAGCAAAAACTGTCGTCACACACAAGAGAACATACGTTCGCCACTCCATCGCTAAGGCTCTAAACTACTTTATCATTATGATGTTTTATGTAGTAGATAAATACATATCTTTATCTTTGAGCACATGAATTGTGTTTGTGAGTGGAGTAATAAATAATTGTATCATTCCTATTGCTTCCAAAACATTCTCAGATTTGCATATTATGTGCTCTTGATTATGGACGATAATTATTTGATTATTCACTTGGTACGCACTTGATATTTCATAGATTGTTGATTGGCAGAGATTTCTTTATATGGTCATATTTATTTATCCGGGACATTCTGTTAAGTATCGCACATACCAAACCACAAATGACAGCATTATGTCGAATGCAGTAGAACTTCATTACGGTGGAGTAGTTACAAAAAAAAAATTGTAAGCGATACCCCAGTGGTGCTGTCCAGTGGTGTCGTTGACAATATATGGAAAATCGGATGTTTCAAAATACTCTTCGTAAACAGCGAGATAATCATCATCATTGACAGCCTGATTCCACTCTATGCTGAATATATCTACGCCTCCTCTCTTTTGTATCAAGGTTTTTTTATGTGCCAGTCAATTATGAGCGTTTATTCTGAACGTGGGCAACGTCGCAAATAGATGTCAAATATTTCACTGTTTTGATTAATTTAGCAATATTACTGTGTGGAAATGAAAAATGTGGCTAACTAGCGAACTAGAATATTGATTAATATCGTAACACCGAATTTATAGTTTTAGATGTAAAAAAACTATTTGGAATCTTTCCAAATGCGTTTTTTACACCTAAAATGGGTACAACATCAAATTCAATGTTATAATTGCAATTCATTATTAATATTCTAGTTCGCTACTTAGCCACATTTCTTATTTCTATTCACTAATATTGTTGTACGAATCAAAACAGGTAATTATTTGACAGTTATTTGCGCCGTTGCCAACTTTTAGGATAAACCCTCTTAAGACCGTAGCTGTTTTGGGATATTAGATGTCCTTTGCAAGAAAGATTTTTCTTTTCACATTTATTATTATTTTTCATTCTACTAATATAGGTACCGGTAATTTCTATGAGTAGCATTGCAAAGTGAGTTTTATGGCAATATTTTATCTGACCATTCTGTGGAAAATGTTTAGCAGTGTATGTGTGGTATTTTTTTCTTTTGAGACATTTTTGAATATATAATCACACTGTTAGTTTTACTTGTCAGTAAGATGTACAATGTGGAGACAACAATACGCAAATAAATGAAAATACTGGAAACTCATATAATACGAGTTTAGGAATATTTTGAAACTTTCAAATAAAACGTCTCATTTAAATAAAAATTAATTGTTTAAACATGCTAACTAAATTATATATATATATATAGATTTTGCCGATCTTTGACTTACTATATTGCCTATAGGTACTAATGGATAAATTTGATTGAAATTTTTTATGCTTTGGATACGCGTCGTTAGATATACGAAGTTTAAATTAAAGTCCTATCATCATCCCCACATTGTATAACGTATATAATTTTTGCAAGTTTATTATAGACATACTCATATTGAATGAACATTTTCAGTCTAGACTGTGACCTCTGAGTTTGTTTGGGCCTTTCTTCTCAGAGTAAGTCAGATAGGAAATTCCGACCTCATCTAGTTTTTGAAGTATGATTGACGTGTAAAATTGTTTGTACAAACCTACTTATAGATATAAAATGATTTATCATTGAAAAAACCAAAACAAAACCGGTCCAGACAAAATCCCTATAGTACCCCGGATGTGAAACGATAAAGTCGTGATTCATAACACTACTCTTTGTTTCCGTTCAGTCATGACTACCCCATGGGGTTACCTAATATCTTTTAATATTGACACTCATCCTGAACTTCGACACCCTAGTAGTTTTATACTGAAAATAAAAAATGTCCTCTTGAAATGATGCTTACTATGTAAAAGGAATAAAGTAAAGTCCTTCATTATACTAACAACAGTGAACTGTTAAATAAATAAATACTATTGCGTTCATACAGCTGTGGCTGTAACCAAAAAATAACTCCACAAAAATCAACAATTTGCTAACAAGTGAAATTAAAGGTTAATAAAACCAAAACCCTTGTTTATAATATAATTTTATTTCAATTTTATAAGCAAGTTTTTATGGAGTATAATATTATTTTAACTATTTATGACAGATACGATACTATGCTCGCGCCGTAGTGCTCTTGTATAGAATATAAATAGTGCTAATACCAGTTTTTAAGTTTTCACTTTTGTCGGCAGTTAACTATAATGTTAATTATAAAGCGCGTCTTTGGTGGCGTGAGTTGCAGCTTTAAAGTGTCAATAATTGGGTGTTTTTCCCTGTGTGATTCAAACTATATGAGAAGTTCGTCAAATGCCGATCGGTTCAAACTTGTATATCAGTTATTGGTGATAAACCTTGTCAAAGGCTCTGTCGAAATCAGTATAGATGTCTACCAATAACAAACGCAAAAAACACTATAAGCAAGAAGTAAGGAGTAGAATGAAAATACTTCTTAGATCTTCAAGAATAAATTGGACCCGAATGCTTTAAACGTTTTACTTCCTTTATTTGCACATCAAGAGGGAAATGTTAATAATCATCTTTTATTCAATTAAGTCGTTTAATTAAAGTAAATACACACTTTTCGTCATTCATTGTAGCTGCCTTGGCTGATTAAAATTTTTGAATTGTTCTTTGTTTTAACTTTTTGTTACGGACGCTTCTAACGTGCACGTCTTTCTACATTGTTCTCAAATGTTTAATTAAACATGAATGATGTAACCAATATTTTGTAACAATTCATTCAAAAGAGTGTCCGTGGAGTTTCTTGCCCGTTCTTCTCCATAGGTACCTACTACGCTTTGGAATGGGCAACTAGCTTCATATTTCTGACTGACCGATTCCTTGACAATTCAAAAGTGCCTGTAAATGGTTTAATTGAAATAAATGCTTTGAGTTTGAGTCTAAGTTTGTAATTGTTTAATGTTAAATCTTACTTCGCAATCTATTATTCTACGATTATGTTTTTCCTAACAAATAATAGGATAAACAAAGTTAATAGATTAAATATATTCTTCTGCGCCGTACTGCCTGCACCACTACCTAGTGGTACTGCATCTAGATAGTGTTTCTGATATATGTCTCCCCAGAAGCGAGCGCGTTCTTCCAAGAGCACCTCACGTAGTTCTAGCTTCTCATCCAGTGACATGTGTGGTGAGCTGTCTGCGCCTACTGCCGGCCCTGCAGGCAGCGACGTTCCTTCAGGCACTGGCTTCCTAAAAGAATAACTTAAAGACAATCATTTGATGCATGTATATCCTTCGTTATTTAGCAACTTAAATCGAACTAGGAATAGAATCCACCAAATTTTGCGTGATAGTGAGTGTATTTATATTAAAAGCATGCTTGCTCACCCAGTTTTAATAAAGTTGTGCCAAATTTCACGCATTGCCTTTCTCATTTCCTGATATTCTGGAGTTGCAAGACTCTCATTTTGACCACCTACATTGTCCAACCAAGCCCAAGACTGAGCACAGTGTTCGGCACCTCGAACATCAGTGTGAGGCACCGGGGGAACATTCTCGTCCACAAATGAATACTCATACAAATAGACTTGATTGTTGCCAGCCTCCACTTGCAACTTCACAGCCCAAAGCATGGGACATGTAAATACAACATCCGAAAAGAAGTCAACGTATTTCAAAATGTTGTCATTGCCAACAGGATTGTCGTCAAAATAAAATTTCTTGACCGTATTGGCTACTTCTTCTCGTTCTTCATCAGACTCAAACTTTAGGTCAGCCGGTAAGAACACAGAATTTTTTTCATTCATCATATATTTCCAAATTTCAAAGAATTCAATGCGTACCAGCCCTTCCATGTTCGTGAAACCATACAACACGGGTAACTTTTTGTAGTCGCCTTTCTTTAGTATACTCAGAGGAGATTCTGTCAGGAATGCTCCGTCTGTGTCACGCTCCGGGAAAACACGAAAATAGAATCAGTCCTGTTGACAAACATATCTGCAGTCAATAAGTCCATTGTAGCTGTCTTAAAGAACTGTTCTAAAGCGTCTAAATCGTCTACATCAGCAAAATTCAGATATTTGGCATGACTTTTGGCAATCTCAAGAGGATCCCTCTGAATTGTAAATGCAGCAAGATTTCCACCGCTTTCAGGAATGACTCGGTGGAATAACCCTTCGGCTGACTTCGAGAGCATTAAAAGATCCACTGATGCAGAACCTGCACTGCAACCTCCAAGAGTGACGTCATCAGGATTACCACCAAAGCTGGCGATGTTATCTTGTACCCAGCGCAGCAGCGCCAGCTGGTCCTTCATTCCAGAATTGCCTGGTACGTCCTCGGTGCCGAGACAAAGGAACCCGTGAATGCCAAGACGGTAGTTAAACGTGACCATGATAAAATCTTTTGTCTTCATTAACTGTGTTCCCTGATATAAGTTACCATAGCCTAATACAAAAGCACCCCCGTGAACATACACGAGAACAGAAAGGTTTTTCTCAGTGGTGTCGGGTACAAATACATTAGCAATTAGACAATCTTCTTTCACTTCTACGTTGCTTGGCAAAAAGTCAATGACATAACTAGCTTGTGGACATATGATATTCTTATCTCCGGTTGCATCAAACGGTTCCGTCCATGTTGGCGGTGGCAGAGGTGCCTGGAAAGCAAAGGTAATGCTTAGATTTTGCGGATAAAGTATGATTGACTTGGCATTATTGATATCAAAATCATAAAGGTCAAATATTAAGTTTAAAGGTCTATATATTTCATTAAGATTGATATATTGGACATTTTGCAGGTGCAGGAGACTTGGCCAGTAGTTCAACCACATTTTAGTTTTGACCATTATTTTCGAACACTGCTGTGCCTAAAGGTAGGGTTTCCTAAAACAGCAGTGCCGTACTCGTCACATATAGGCCGCAATGAGAGACATCTTCGTAGATAGCATATTAAATAAGTACCTTGAATTTATTTACACCCAAAGGACCTGTGGCGTAGGGTATATTGTAGAAAGCGTAGAGATGTCCGCTGGGGTGCTTGTGTCCGCGCACCGTCCCTTGCGCAATTGTCACTTCCAGCCATTCGTCATCAGCTAGAACAGCCGTCACGCACAAAAGAGCTATACACGTCCTCCACTCCATCGCTACAACTATAAACTACTTAAAAACTAAACTACTTCATAATTTCGGTGTTTTTTATGCTATATCTATAGATGCTGATGATATTGATATCTTTATCCAAGATTTGTGATTGTGAGTGAGTAATACACTATTTTATCATTTGCATTTTTCCAAAATTGGCTCAGATTTGCATATTATAAACTCTTGGTTATGGACGATAATTAGTTGAAGATTTACTTCGCACTTGATATTTCATAGATTGATAATTAGTATTTGTTAATCCGGGACGTGCTGTTATAAACTTTCCAAACTACTAAAGACAGCGTATTAGGAATGTGTACTTATGAAGATATTATGTACATACATAGATACGACATGTTTTTCCAAATAAATATAGTATTAAAATATAATAATAAAGCAATGCTTTGTGTGTTTGAATGGAACATTTGAATGGAAAATATGTTTAACCGCCTTCAAAAAAAGTAGGAGGTCCAAATTTTTTTTCTTTCTAAAAACTTATATATACCGATGTGGACTTTTTTTTTAAATTATTTACTTCCAGATTGGTCCTATAAATTGGTCAAGTTCTAATTAGTGGTTTTTGAGTTGGTTTCAATAATACGTACATATATGTTGATGATGTTACTGTTTCTTTGCACTGGCGAAACATTCTAATAAAAATATGTTCAAAACTTTATTTCCTGTCAAACATTGAATCGAACATTGACAGAAAATTGAGATTTCAACATGTTTAATTAATGTTTCTCCAGTGCAAACGTGTGCGTTTAATATATTATGCGGTTGTAATAAAATCCTGTCACTGTTATTTACATTGCAAGTATGAAGCTAACTAAAAACTCCCCAAGAAAAGTTAATAAACTTTATATGGGACTACCGGGCAAGCTTAACATCGGTTCCTATACACAGAAGTTATGCCCGAAAATTTATAAATAATTCGTCTTACCTAGATAAATACGCAAAAGTCGTCCAAAGCCTTCATAAACGTACAATGAAGCTGATCAGCACTTCTGTTCGCGGCGTCACGCGTCACCGAGTTTTCAAGACCAAATTTGGTTTTGCAAGTCATCAGGTAGCTCAAAGGTATGAAAAATTGTCTGGATCGCTATCGCCGGACACGGTGAAGAGGACTATGGACTTACATACTTTTAATCGCTTTTTATCCGCTGGAGACACACCCTTACTAATGGAAACCCTAAAGCTAGAGTTTCCTTAAACAGCAGTGCCGCAATCGACGGAAGCCCTCATAGATAGCATATAAAATGAGTATTTTGAATTTGTTTACGACCACAGGGCTTGTGGCGTAAGATAATTATTGTAGAAGGCGTAAAGATGGCCGCTGAGATGACTGTACCCGCGCACTGGTCCTTGCGCTGTTGTCACTTCCAACCATTCGTAGTCAGCCAAATCATTTGTCACGCACAAAAATCACACACGTGCTCCACTCCATCGCAACTATAAGAGTAAGTACTTAGTTCACAATTGGATGTTTTACGTAATTAATGCGTGTATCTTTATGATTAGGGAGTGACTAATGACTTAAATTTTATCTACTATTATTTATTTTCTAACAATCCGATTTGCACAGGTTTCTCTTGGTAACTAGTTAACTAATTAAATGATTTACAAATACACTTTATATCTTATGGACATTTGTTCAATAGAGATAATTATACATAACTAACTATAAAAATATGACAACGCAAAGTCAACGCATATTCTTAAGTAAGCCATGGAAGATAAAAAATGTGGAAATACATACGTTGATATTAAGTCTCTTATTTGTAAGGAATATTGTATATACCGCTTGTATGAAATGGAAACTGTGGGCTTGTGAACATTAATCGTTATTTGCTAAGATAACAATACGAGTATAGTGCCAGTTTCTCGTTTGAATAAATTAGTTTCCGTATTCGTCATTGGAAGCTTTCCCTGTTCAGTGATTTTACTGAGGTTAGCATTTTTTTGATCGTGGTCCGTAGGTTTTCGACACGTCTTGAAGGGTGGGCGTTTTTGGGGGACTGCCTTATGTAATTTTGACGTTTGAAAAGTGCTGATTCTCAGCCTATTTTGAATAAATGACTTTTGAATTTGAATTTGAATTTGTCTGTCTGTTCGCAAACAAGAGACACACAAGTTATGTAATTAGAAATTAACTATTTTATTTTATTTTATTATTTATGTACACAGAGTAAAATAGATACAGATACGACATAATCATAATTATGAGTACAAAGGTACTGCTTATTTCTTAACAAATTTCTTCCAGCAGACCTGCGAAAGGAGAAATGAGAAAGAAATGTAGACATTAGTGTGTGTAAGACGACACGGTTGGCGCAGTGGCTGACGATAAGCGATCGACTGCTGCGCAACGTGTCGCGGGTTCGATCCCCGCACGGAACAAATATTTGTATGATCTACAATAGAACAAGAAATAAAATAAAAATAAGCGAAGTCTTAAACAAAAATATTGAACTAAATCTTCACGTTTAACGGAATAAATTAACATACATTTAAATAAATAATAAACAATTGCAACTAGTGTCTAGAGAGTTATCACATTTTTTTTATTTTGTAATCTATTAGACCATTAATCTGATAGGTAGTAAGCGCTGATGAGGTCGAGCACAGTTCTAGTTTGCCTAGATTAGCCTATCCTGGCTGGAAACGCTTAGGCACCTGTCCCACCGCCGACGAGTAAGCGACTAAATCAACGATATTCTCGCTCAAGAAATGTACAAAAGATTGTAGGTCCCGAGTAAGTAAAAGAGATACTTACATATAAAATGTCACCCATGGGCATGTGACCGCCCGTATTTTTCTGAATATTCATGAAAAATTATGGAAAATTAACTTTAAAAGGGGGTCTGTCTATCTTTAATATTTTTCATTATACTCAATTTTTTTTTTTTTAATTCTTAGCGTTTGCCCTATCTCCCACAATATTTCCTATGTTATTGGCTCGGTTAGGATTCTGTTTATTATTTCTAAAAGCTTATGAGTTATTTTATCGGATTAACTAATATTTTTTAATAAAATTTGTCGACTATGAAAAAAAAACGGAGACAAAGATTTTAAAAAACAAGTGTAAGTCCATAAAATAATAGTGGGATATTGAAACAAAAATTAAAAAATATGATAGACTCCCCTTTTTAAATTTATTTTCAATAATTTCTCATGAATATTCAGAAAAATACGGGCGGCCACATGCCCAAGGGCGACATTGTATTTACGAGTATAGTTAATCGCTGACTGTTCACACAGTCGGCGAGTACTCGTTTGTTGCAGCGACAAGAGCTATGAAAGAGAGTACTCGCTCAGCGACCCTCGCTTGGCGGGCAGAACACGCTGAGAAACTCACGCTTGGTACTCATACGCATACTAGCGAGTAACAGCTCGTCACCGTCGCCTACTCACTGCTCGTTGCTCACCAACTCATTTTTCATTGCAAGCTCTACTCGTTTCTCGTTAATCGCCTAGGTCTCGGGAAACATAGACAAACGTAATTTTTACCCCTTTTTAAATATTAAGGTTTTCGATTCCACCCACTTTACATAGAACTCATACGCCTACTCATGCCGCTATACGTGAACCCTCCGGGAGGGTTGCCCGCATTACCTTTGCACTAAAGTTAATCATTGCGGACGGTCACCGGCATAAGGTTTAAAATCGTTTTATAAAACACTGTAAAACGAAGTAAAATTGTGTTTTCAGGGGGTGTTGTCACTATACCTAGTTTCCGACCTTTTAATTTTTTTGTGAATATTTGTAACCGTGAACAAAAAATAAAAACCGGCCAAGTGCGTGTCGGACCACGCACAATAAGGGTTCCGTAGTTGGGATGAATTTATCCAAAGAACAAACTTAAATTGTAGTTGAAAAACATGTTCTCCCGTACTGAATGTATGGGAGATCATGTTTTTCAAACCGCAAATTTAAGTTGGTTGATTCTTACTCGTTAACCTGTACAGCCTAGTTGAAAGCTTAATATTTGGCAAACGGATTCCTGAATCCAAAAATGGTTTTCAAAAACTCTCAATATTTTTAAACGACCTTTCTAACGATACCCCACAACATGGGGTAGACGAGAAAAAAAAACATCTCCACTTTACGACGTGTAGGGGAGGTACCGTCCTGCTGGGGTTGCGGGTTTGTCCGAAAGGGATATCGCGGCCCCGGCACACGGGCAACGGAAGAAACACGGGTGGGTTTTAGTCAGTAAAAATCTGACACGCCCTCTCGCTCCGCCCAGAGCGGGAGAAGTCATTTGAATAAAAAAGAAAAAGGGAGGTACCCTAAAATAACCTAAAATAAAACCGGCTTGATTAATATGTATACATATGCCAAATTACACCTTTCTAGTACTAACCGTCTCCGAGCTAAGCCGTGGACAGACGGACAGACAGACAGACAAACGGACATGGCGAAACTATAAGGGTTCCTTGTTTACTACGGAACCCTAAAAATGCTTAGATTTTAAGACCAACGCTTACACTAATAAACCATGTTAAAATATAGGTACATCCGATTTTATTTTCACGTTTTATAATGCTGTATTCGCTAAGAAAAACCTACATTTAAAATGAGCCCTCCGCGAGGGCTCCCGTCATCCCATATGCGATTAGGTGAACCCTCCATGAGGGCTCCGGCACTGAACGTGTTAATTGCATATAGTTGTCAAATATTTAGCTGTTTTGATTCATTTGTCCCAAATGAAATGATGAAATATCGGTCAGTCGTGCAGTAATAATATTGATTTTGAATTAAAAAAATATACTCAATACTCAATTATTTATTGCATTCCATATGTATTACATAGTATAACAAAGTAAAAGACCAATATGGACCCTGTCGGGCACAGCAACATTAGGAGAGAGGAAGAGAGCTAAGTATCAATTTAAGCAATTCAATATTATTACAAATTATTAGATGTGTTTAATTGGGTGTATAATTATGTATATAGGTATATATTTTTGGGTTTGTGCATATATGTATAGTATATTAGTTATTTTTATTTTATATATCGTAACACTGAATATTTAGGTTTAGGGTTGCCTAAAAATAGTTACAACACCTAATTCAATGTTATTATTGCAATTCGTAGTCTATATTCCAGTGAACTACAGAGCGATATTTTATAATTTCATTCAGTAATATTGACAAATGAATCAAAATTGCGAAATATTTGACAGATATTTGCAATGTTGCCAAATTTTGATTGCACCCTGTTAACCCTTTTTTTTCACCCGCTTAACCCTAATGTAAACACTTTGTCCATACTTATAGTTTTCGTGATACCATATTACTGTGAACGTCGATAGGATAGCGGTACCATAACAGTGACTACACCTAAAATGTATGCTAAAAGTTCATGCTGGAGGTTAAGTCGATGATCGCAGCTATGCGTATCGGATCGGCCGGCGACCGGCGCGGGCGCATGGCCGCTTTAGCGTCATCGCACGTAATTAAACGCTAGTTTACAGCCGCTGTTGAGTGCTACTGTCTCGTAAACTTCAAGTGATGGTGTATGTGCACGAGTTGATGGGAAAGGTGCAGAAGGTTGAGTTAGGAGAACAGCCGTTCTATTCTGTAAAAATATCACCGTGAAGTGAGCGTGAAGTGAGCTGTCAATAGTGTTAATCCCTAGCATCCTGCCGGTCGATTCTGTGGCAGTGACAGCTCACTTCACGCTCACTTCACCTAAGCTTCACGTTAATATTTTTACAGAATCGACCGACAGGACGTGAAGAACCTGCAGTAGTGACCAGCGACTTGATACTTGTGCAGGCGCGTTCAGTTGTCTTGAGGTTATCGTTTCCTAAAGGAATTTTAAAGGTTTTCGAAAACCCTGAATTTCGTTGAAGAAATATCTTAAGAATACCTACGGATGTACGAATTTGCGTCGCTTGCGTTTATGCCAAAGATATTGGAATTTAATTTCTCTGGTTTGTTCAGTTAGAATTTTAAACAAAATCAAAGATATTCTTATTACTTACTTTTTAACTTTTTACTTTTCAAATGTCAGTTTCAAATTTATTTCTGGATTGTTTCCGTATAATAATCTCTCGTATATAATAATCTTTTCAACACAATTGCTCGTAAAGTAGCTCTTATTGAACCGTTTTTAGGGTCATAATTCAGTGTATTAAAAACACGTGCTTTTTACTTTATATTATGGGACTAGTGCTGTAATGCCACAGATAACTAATCAGGATTTGGTTGCGACTCGCTAAAACAATAACATTGGACTTGCCTGAGAATTGAACGCGGTATCTACGTGTCACTGATTAAATACGCACTAATTAGGATACACGTATTATCACACTCACTTTAACATCCTATGCGTGTTTCTTATCTTTTAATTAAAATAGTTTTTAACTTTGAATTTTTACAAAAGTCAAACAACCGACCATAGGCAACCGACATCCTTTACTGGTCTAAATTTATCTTGTCATTGAAAAGTTAGTGATTGACATATTATATATCGACTATTTGTTCAAGGAGTATTTTATTAATCCTTTATTGAAAAAAAAAAGTATTTTAATGTATTTATAATATTATTATACTGACAACAATCGTGTTTTTCGGCTAGGATTTTCAAGATGCTGTTGGAGCTAGCCCGCGTTTAAAGATGCGGTCCTATTTCCTTATTGAATAATGCCGTAGGTCTATATGTATTATGGGGACCCCTCAAGTTTTAGAATACCTTCAAAAAGGGCACGGGTTCCCCGCCATTCAATACCGAATGTCAAAAGGAAGACTGTTTCTGAAAATTGAAACTCCAATCATATCCCCTTCAAGTGAACTGAAATCCTCCGAGCTAACTAGACGAATATAATAATATCAATACTGTTAGAAATATTATAAAATGTTTTTGTCTTTGACATTCGACATGTCCGACGGAAGTACGAGCAGAGAATATGAGCTACCCCAGGGATCACCAATTAGTTTTATTTAGGGCCTATATAAAAAAATAATATGACTCGCGGTCCGTTTGGAAGACGTTACCTACTAGCAACCAAGATTAAAAGATGTTCAAGGACCTTGCGTATATTTGTGTTTTTTGGAAATCAATCATTTTGATTTGTATAGTTCCTCACCCAGCTAGTTCTATTACTCCCGAAAACATTTGCAGCCTCATGCGGCTTGCGTCAGCGTCGTCGGTTGTTGTGTGGACGGCACAAAATATAAAGCGTGGGATTAATTGAATTACTCAAAAAAAATTGATTAAGTTTTTGTTATAAATTTGACTCTTTACTTAAAGTCCGTACAAAATAGGTCGGCGGTCCGGATCCGGACTGCGGTCCGCCATTTGGTGACTCCCGAGCTACACCATATCTCTAAGTAGTCTGTGAGCTACACCATCTGTAAGCTCGTCTCGTATTATTTGTCAGGTAGGTTTTTAGTTAGCATAAGTAATTTTTTTTAAATCTTTGACATACCAAACGTACGTGCTATCTTGTTCGTTTTCACGGTTTTAACTTCGAACATATTTCAATGGATTTGTTTTTTATGTGAAAGTTACTCAATATAAAAAATACTGATGAAACACTACCTACAAAAAAAATCGTAACATCGAAAGTACCAAAACGAAAAGATCATACTACCACATCACTAAAACCATAGACAATTTCTAGCGGCCATTGTTGTCTGACAAATTTTGAAACGCGACATGGCAGTATGGAATTAGTAAGTACTGTCATTGCAGCATGGAATTTGTATAAAGAAATTGACTTTGAATACATGGAACTAATATAAACTATCCTATACTATTAAATGAGCATTCTCTATTTGAACCCGAGCAGAGATTAGCGCTTTTTTAAATCTCATCAAAGAGACTTCTTGCCTTCTATGTTCTATGTTATGGGGTTTGGTTTCCTTCAGGTGGACCATTGTGCATGGGTACTTCTTGCCTTTTTTATGCCTACTGTGTAACTAAGTAAAATGTGATACATTAACATAATATTTCATCAAATTATATATTTTTCACTACATATGAATCTTAATTTGCATATTCAAATTATTATTTTGTGTTTATTATATTTTTATATAGGCTGTTCAGCGGTTTTGCCTGTGCCTTTATTTACAACTGCGCGCGCATCGCTAGCAGAAAAAAAAACCAGCGCGCCATTTTCCGTAAATATTTGTTATCGTTTCGTTTTGTTGTTATAAAAAAATATGAAAATCTAAAGTATTGTCATCAACCGACGTAAAACAGTTTTTAAAAGAAGCTCCGATTGACAGTACCTGGCAACAAAGGTCAGTTGAACTTTATAAATCTAAATTATCATCTCTATAGTTACGTTATTCCAGCATAAGTACTTATGACAAGTCTGTTTTTTCCTCGCAAATTTGTTGAAAAATGTCGTATGAAACGCGTGTGCATTGGTCATTACCCACTCGGCTAAATTATCGCGCGCCACTGCCGCCTTTTGGGTAATGACCAGTGATCGGAGTAGGTAGATTGAACTGGGGTCATTGATCCGAAACGTATATATTACTATGGACATTCCTCCGGAATTGGTGGATTATTAAAAAAAAACCGGAACTTATGTAGGAATTGTATTCTGCCAGAGTGGAAGGAGTCATTTGATGATTTGCCATCCTCAAAAAAAAGGTAGGAATTGTAATAAAATGAGCAATTTTATTCTTTATTATTCTTCCTATTATTTTTTTTGTCACGATTTGACAAAACCCAACGACCAATCAGAACAAAGGATCATGGGTGGTACAGTAGTAATAATATCACTACTAACATTAACAATATTTAATTGAATCCGGAAATACCGGAATTACTTTCCGGAAAAATGGCTTATCCATGTTATTCTTTCTGTGTGCATTTATGATACAAGTACTAAAAATCAATCTACCTACTCCGATCACTGGTAATGACCAATGCAGCACACTCGTATCAAATATACTACAATACATTTCTCTTTAACACCCCATGCATCTTTATGACCAAAAGTTGGTAGTCTGAAAATATATTTTTTTTAAATAGATCTTCTGCTTGAATCTGTTTACTGAACTAATAATTCTGGTGGTTCCGGGTGTTCAGCCCGCACTGTTCTCGCTCGACCCGACAATAAACGAGCTGTAACGTCACGCTTCACTGATACCTCTGAATGTAGACCGAATACTGTATCGAAATAAACATACACATACACACACACATACATATCTGATAATATTCCGTTTATGGTTATTGGAAGGAACCTCTAGCTGTGCTAGCGGCTCTAGCGAACTTACTGGAGGATTGGTGAATAAGGGTTTTCTGAAATAGCGTTCACTAGGTGGCAGCACTGAGTCGTCAGGTCCGAGTACCTGTCAAAAGTGTCAAAACGCCTATATTTTCTTTAGTCGTGACTGAGTGATGAACGAATGAATGATGTTCGTCATCATACAATCCAAATTCATTGTCGAACGGTATAAGACCTCTTGTCAAACTGGCGCTAACTACACGCGTAGCACGACCACCATAGAAACGGGTTTTGTCGTCGGAAGAATAGACAAAATGGCAGATAAGCAATTACCGTCGACAAAACCTGTAGAAAACCTGTTTTTATGATTTTGGCATGAATTTTCTTGAAAACCCTCATTGGCGAATTATGAATTTACCATCAAAGAAGTTCATATCTAACCAGTTTGAAAACAAAATCCCGTGAACACGATGACCACATTTGTTACCGGCCCGGTTCTATAGCCGCCGAGCGCTGCAAGCAAGAATGGTCATTACGGGGTGGTTAGTTATGAACTTCTTCGATATATACATGTCTGTATTCCATCGGGAAATACAAGAGTGATGATATGTTATTTTATGTGAAAGTAACCAAAGTGTGGCCAAATCACCATGCGTCCATGTGACCTTGTGATTGTTATATATCTGTCTTAAATTGTGAGTTTTTTAAGGCTACTAAAGAATTATTTATACTGCGTGCACAATTTATTTGCTAAACATGTAAACAAACACGAGTTTTCCACTTAGACAAACATAAGTTTAAGCGTAAACAAAGTTGATTTTAGACCGACTAGTACCTATTGTTGAAAAATTCATAAAAAATATGGAGTTGTAGCGCAAACTGAACCTTATCTACATGCATTACAGTTGTTTTTTCTAAAACTCGTGTTTGTTTACATGTTTGGCAAATGAATTGCGAACGCAGATTAGTGAGAATGGGTACAATACAGGGTCATATTAAATTAGCTAGCAAAAATCCGCAGACGTGATGGGTATCGATATCTAAACTTGTTAAAACAAAAAATAAATTAATATAATGGTTTTTTGTAGGGTCATCGACCGCAGTTAGTGCAGTCACTGTGAAATATCTAAAACAATATAGTTTTTTTTTGTGTAAACTTCACAGACGTGATGGAATATCTAAACAGGATAAAACAAAAGAAAACGGATTATCTCAACTCAAACTTCATTTAACAAAACTAAAAGCGGAGACTCCCAAAAAAAAAACATCAAATATTTTTTATTATTATTGTGTTTAGATGTCGATACCCATCCCGTTTGCTGAGTTTCGCTAGCTAATTTAATTTGACCCTGTATAGACAGTAGCAGACTTTATTGCTTTACGGCCGAACTCAATAAATAACCTGTTTTCAGTAAAAACATGTCGCTATTGTTGGTAGACAGTATATAATTATATCTGTCATTGAATGTCATCCCACAATTCCGTAAGATTCCAGTCTTTGACAGATTATTGGGACGTTAAACCATAGATGGATAGGTTTTTCTATCTCCAGTACCTATCTCTAAACTGGTGATAGATAGGTTATTGGGTTCGAAAGTTGATCTGCATGAGGTGAATGGTGACTGATTGTGATGAAACTCCGTCGCTCGAAACCGTTCATTTCAGCTTGCAATAGACTATGAAGTTGGAGAATCCCAATTAAAAAATATGGGGAAAATGTATTAAGTATATCCGAAATAAATAATTTTTCTTTCATTCTATTCATAATTATTATTAGGATAGCATTTTCTGATCTTTTTTTTATTATAATCTGAAAAAAAAACAAGTTCTCTGACTAAACTTTTCCTGTAGGTACAAAAAAAAAACTGCATGCTGCGAACATTGCAATCAATTAGTCATCATTCCCTTGACCGTCTGCACGTCCTATATTCAGCACTGGTTATTAAGGACTGATCCATGTAAATGTGGGTCATTCCGTGTCAAATCGTTAGATTAATATTTAACGCGCAGTCGTAAACTGCAGTTAGTCGTTATTTTCTTGGCCTGTGTTTAATTATTCGTCTTTCGCATGTTGTATATAGTATGGTTTATATTTACATAAAATGTATATAAGGATTTTGTAAATAGGAAGCCACATAACGCTGCGGAGTCATTTCAAACTCACTTCACGCAGCATTGCAAGCTAATCACAGAAGATCATCTTTACAATATACAGGGTGGCGATTTAGTCACCTGCATCCGTCAAGGGGGTGATTCTACCCGTTATACTACACAACTTTTGCTATGAAACTCATATCCGATTTGTCAAAAAAACAGTAGTCGCATATGATGTGTAACATCTGAGGGCCAATTCTCGTACTTAAAAAACATTCACATTCTAGTCGCAATCTGTCAAACTTGTCGAAAATTTTGGTAAATAGATTGTATTTTTGACAGATTGTGAGATGCGAATGCGAACGTTCTTAAAAATTACGGGAATTGCCCCTCTGATGTCTTGGCTGACAGTACCAACCTCTCGGAAAATGGCTTGGTACCATGTGACGGCCAACTGTAGAACCGCGCGCGCGTCCCCGGCGTTCTATTACACACTTAGTCCCTTTTCACGAAATCACTCTCACAGATTGCAGGAAAGCGAGAAGAAAGATGTTACACATCAAAAACTTTTCATACATGCATCGAAATAGTCTGTCTATTGTTGTACTTATAGGAATTCATTTGTTTTTATTTCTTCACGAATGACTTCTATAGCGAAAGTTGTTAAGACGGGTGAATCACCCCCTTGACGGACGCAGGGGTGATTAAATCGCCACCCTATATATGTTCAACATTTTTCTTTCTGAACTTAAGCAGATAATAATATATCTGGTTTCGTCACTTTAGCAGAGTTTGTGCGTAAGCTACTGTTAACTTTTTAAATAAATAAAATCATTATAATTCGGACAACTAAGAGATCCATAAATTAATAGTAAAAGGTTTGCACTTAAAACACTAAGTATTGTTAGTAACTTAAACGAAAGACGAATTAATGAGGAGACCACCCATCAACTAGACAATGAGAAATGGAAACTAGGATATGTCTTCTCACAAATTGCCTTATTATGGCCGAGGAAGTATTTGCTTTCAGGATACCTTAAAACAATTAAAGTATTTAAAAAAAAAAATCTGGATAAGTAGGTAAGTGGTCTCTTTTGCCATTATGGAATGTTGCGACAAAATGTAGGTAGCATCTACCATACCATACCATTTAATAATGTCACTTGTAATTTATATTGTTGATGACCTACTGAGGATGACTTCCATAGTGGTGCATTTGTAACAGGAGGTAATATTATACGAGTAGTTTATTATTATGAAGTTCACTGGCTTACACGCAGACATATGATATTAATATTACCTACATAACAATACCAGTACGATTGTACGTACTACGATATTACTCCAATGTCCTTGCAAAGGCGTCTTCTCAAATAGAGAAGGAACGTGCATTAAGAGCGTTTATTCTGAAAGTTGGCAACGTCGCAAATAGATGTCAAATATTTCGCTGTTTTGATTAATTTGGCAATATTTACTGAATGGAATTATGAAATGTGGCTAACTAGCGAACTAGAATATTAATAATGAATTGCAATTATAACACTGAATTTCATGTTGTAGCCGTTTTAGGTGTAAAAAAGGCATTTGGAAAGTTTCCTAAATATTGGGTGTTACGTTAATAATTATTGCATTTTCATAATCAATATTTTAATTCGCTAGTTAGCCACATTTCATATTTCCATACATCCAAACAGGTAAATATTTGACAGCTATTTGCATTTTTAGCATCATGCCTATGGTACTCAACAATAAACCTTAGCTTAATATGAGTGAAAAAAAAAATTAGTAATCATCAGTACTTCAAAAAATGAACTCTTCATAGTAATTCATTAATAGTTTCATGTGTAAATAGAGAAATTATTTTCACGTGAAACTATTCATAAATAACTAAGTTTGCGAAACTGTTTTCCAAACAAACAATTTAACCTCTTTATCAAGGTATCAATGATACGGGTCCCCCAAGCTACAGGGGCCCCCAGGTGTGTAAGCAAAAATTCGTACAATATTATCCAAAAGCTCAAATTGTAATTGACGAGGAGCCCGTAATGAATGAATACCTAATGAAAATATGAAAATAAACGTTATTTGTTTATGGCTAAGGCTAAGGCTTAAAGGCACCGTCAAGCTCTTACATTCATTGAGTAAAATCACACAGAAAATCTAACCTACGAGTCAGGATGCTCCAATTTTCGAGCTCGCTTCGCTCGCTTATATTCTCTTTGTTAAATGACAATGACAGCTTAACCTATCCGAGTCAAGATTCTCCAAATTTCTAGCTACTTCGCTCACTCTTGCATTGTCTTGGTAAAATTCCAATGAAATCTTCACCAATCCCGGTTCAGCACGCGTCTATTTTTTTCGAGCTCTCTTCGCTTGTTCTTGAATGAAAACTTAACATATCTGAGTCAGCTTTCTAGCGCGCCTCGCTTGCCCTGGGATTCTCTTAGTAAGGTCAAAATGACAGCTTAACTCAGGACGCTATTTTATTTATTTTGTAGAAAAAATTATAGGTACCCTCCTTTTTAGTGTCGGTATAATCATATAAAAAAGGGCCCAAAATATTTTGATACAAGGCCTCTTTTTTACTAGCTGCGACATTGCTCTTTATAATACTCACACTACTACTCTCTCACTCTAATACTCGTATTAGTTTAGACTTGGATGAAATTATGAAAGTCACATTTATACATTGCAGGTAAGAACCATAACCTTTGTAAAGGTCTGAGCTACCATCGTACTTGTGTTGCTCGAAAAGAGTACCTACAATAAGACCTTTTAAATACTGTTTTTAACTTGATACTTTCTTAAAAAGCACTCATTGAATCCAATTGAAAAGTTTTTAGACTATATTGTACTTGACTTCTATTCAACTTTGTAAAAGAATAGCCTTGTATGTATATTGTCTAGACGTCAAGAGTTTCGATGGACCCTTGAATGTGCTCCAGATAATTTAAGAGACTATTATTATAAGTTAAACCGAATCGATCTAACAACGATGATAGACAGCTCTGCTACAATCAATCTCTATTAGGTGATTGGATTAATATCAATATTTCCGGTGTCATTCGAATAGTGCTAGGCCTGAAATTTTAATAAGAATATATATATATATATCTATTTATACATGTGTCGCAGATGGAATGCCGAATCCGCTGTTTTACATAACCGCTAGTCGTTTTACAAAACAGCTATGTTATGTAAAATAGCTGAACGAATATTAGCGATTTGTTATGTGAGTGCGGATTTCACCAATGAAATTGAACGCTTTCAAGAGCTGTCAGTGTACAATATTCCATAACAATTTTGACACAACAGCTCTTGAACGCGTTTTAGAAATGCTGATCGCGTTCTGTTTCATTGGTGAAATCAGCCCTAAATAATTTAATATATTTGGATTTTACAAAATTACTGAACTGCAGCGGGTCAACCATTAGAGTTTATGTAAAACAGCATGAAATGAAACGCCACGTTGTATTTCAAAGCTGATTTTTTGGCCAAATAATAGGCCAGCCCTCTGCTCACGTGAAGAGTCGACCAACTGTTTGGCGATGTCTCGAAAAACTAAGCGGGCACTCGGATCCCATGGATTTTGTGTTTCAACCCCAAACGGCTCGAACATACATATAACTGTCAATAAAATCAGAGTAGGTACTTGCGCCGTTTGATCTAACTTCCAAGGTTAGGTCGTTCCGTCTGGTTGCTTCCCGTCGTCGAATGCCAAGCCATTCCTTTCTAAAACAGCTGGCACCCCGGTAGTGACAAGAGTACGACTGATGATGTTGATGCTGGCGTGCCGTGCTATCCGGCCTGCGCTCTAACTGCAGGATAGGCCATGGTGTTCGAGGCTGTCGACAACTTCACCGCATTGGGTGCGATGCGGCGCGAACGTATTTTTGACAAAATAATAATTCGATTTGCCTAGCCTTTTCCCAACTATGTTGAGGTCGGCTTCCAATCTAACCGGATGCAGCTGAATACCAGTATTTTACACGAAGTGGTTGTTTATCTGACCTCCACAACCCAGTAACTGGGTAATACGATACCCCTTGGTAAAACTGGTTGTCAGACTTTCAGACTTCAGACGGACGTAACGACTGTGAAAGATCCACGAATGACAGCCGGGACCAACGGCTGAATGTGCTTTCCGAGGCACAGAGGAGAATCGGAATGTTACGAAGTACCTTAACCTAATGGGTCGACCCGTGCAGCTGTTATTACTTACCCACTTCTTGACATAATAATTAACAACATAAATGTAACCTATTTATAAGATTTAATAACAGTAAATTGACTGATTTGGTGGCTCAATTGACTGAATTGGCAAAATGGCTATCTGATTGGTAATGTGCATACGTACTTACGCAATCTATACTTAACTATTAATTAATAAAAAGTCAGACCGGCCAAGGCATTTGCTTTATCCTATACTATTAAATGAGCAATATTTGTCTTTATATATATATTTGTTATCACGTTCTCGAAAACGGCTCTAACGATTTCGATGAAAGTTGCAATAAAGGGGTTTACGGGGGCGAAAAATCGATCTAGCTAGATCTCATATCTGGGAAAATTCGTTTTCTCCGTATTTTAACCCGAGCAGAGCTCGATCGCCCAAAGTTTAGAACAAGATGGCTACCTTAGAATAATGAGATGGCAGCATGGAATTAGTACGTATGAACTATCCTATACTATTAAATGAGCATTCTCCATTTTCACCAGAGCAGACCTCGGTCGCCCAGGTACAAAAAATATTAAGTAGTTTAGTAGTAGTACTTACTCATGATCACATCTAGTGAAACTGGAAGCTGAGTACTAATATATAACATTGATCAGGCAGGGGACATAGTTCTTCCATAGTTCAAGATAACCAATGCCATAGAGCCACCCAAACCCATAGCCCAATATATTTTGTTTCCACGTTCTGCAATAGTCCTGTACCAACCGGGGGTTGTCCTCAGATGCACTTGTATAGTGCATACAGGGATAACCATCAGTTGGTGCCTCCTAAAATTGTCTAAGGGGCTTCTGGGAGTTGGCTTCGCCCCTCTTACGCTTTTCAAAGGTCCGGGACCCCCCCGGTCCCGAGACATCTTTAATATAATAGGTAATAATTGGAAAAAGGCTTAGTGGAACATGAGACCTAACAATGTGGAAATAGCAAAGGGTCCCTAATCGTGAATATACGTGACACCCAGTCCATTAAAAAGTCTCATCGCAGTTCAATAATCCTATACTTACTATTAATGAGCAATATTTGTATATACACACATAATAATATATTTAATATATTTGTAATCACGTTGTCGAAAACGTCTCTTACGAATTCGATGAAAGTTGCAATATAGGGGGCTAAAAATCGATCTAGCTAGGTCTCATAGTTGCAAAAATTTGTTTTCTCCGTATTTTCACCCGAGTAGATCTCGTTCGCCCCATGGTCGCCCAGGTACTAATCTAATATTAATCGATCAACCTGTCAAAAATGCGACAACTTTTCCCATTGAGAAGTCGGCTGATCCCTTCAAGTCACCCCACTTGAACTTTGACACTGACTGACAAAGGCAACTCGTCCCCCTGACAGACTTCTACAATTTCCATAAAACCTTCTTTTATCATGTTCCCCAGCCGCTCGTAATTTTTCACGTTCGCGATTTTAAAATGAAAATATATTTTGGGAAGTAACTCCTGTGAGTTCTTATTTATTTGACACCCGATATACTGCCAAAAGTATCTCAAAGGCCATAAAATGTAAGTTCTTTATCTAAAGGTATGTGTGTATGTACAGTCGGGAAAAGAAAAGGTTTATCATATTTCGGTAAAGTTTTAGTTTTAGTTATCCTTTAGAGTTACCTTTACTTAATGAGACTGTATTATTTTATCGACTACATACGGGCCATAATTTGTCAAAATAAATCTTTAGGACAATAAAAAAAAAAAAAAATACCCAATTGAAAATTACAGTTTGAAAATGTAAGTGGACACACATCACCTTTTCAGTAACATACATCACCTTTATAGCATACTTGCTATAATGGTGGTACTATTATTACTACTAGAAATTGTCCAACTGACAGGTGTCAAGAACGCATTCTCTCAACGGCCGTACTGTATGTATTTATTTAAAGCTGCTAAACCTTTTCATTCTACGACTGTACATACGAACACCTACCTACCAAAGGCAGTAAGTTATTATTAGCTCTGTGAATTTACAACCAAATTGTAACTTTTATGATACCCTTGTTTGTTTAAAATGCTTAATCGATAAATAATAAGGTCTGAAGTCGTAATTTGCTAAATTTTATGGAGCTGTTTGTCAGCAAGTAGGAGCTGTCGGTCGATTCTGTAAAAATATTAACGTGAAGCTTAGGTGAAGTGAGCGTGAAGTGAGCGTGAAGTGAGCGTGAAGTGAGCTGTCACTGCCACAGAATCGACCGGCAGGATGCTAGGGATTAACACTATTGACAGCTCACTTCACGCTCACTTCACCTAAGTTTCACGGTGATATTTTTACAGAATCGAACGGCTGTAATGAGTTTTCGGGACATGTTTATGACATAGCATAACTTTATGTGGTGTCAATGTTTTTTGTACAACCATCTCTTAGTATGGTATTTCTCCTGTCATGGGTAATTACTGACCTAGATTAGCCCGATTCACAATTACTTTCGGGCGATATAAAGAAGTGTTTCATACGGGAATTTAACCCGTCATAAGCGCACTGACAATGTGACTATAGAAATTAATGGAATTTATTTCAGAAAAAGAGTAATTAGCACTATCGACACCACCCACTTTTCATAGAACTCATACGCCATGCCGCCATACATATGAGAAGTGAGCCCTCCGGGAGGGTTGCCGACATTACTTTTACGCTAAAGTTAAAACCACCGTGGACGGCATTAGGTTTAAAACTGTGAAAAACACTGTAAAACGAAGTAAAAGAGTGTTTTCAGGGGGTCGTGTCGCTACACGTAGTTTCCAACCTTTTAAATTTTTTGTGAATAACTGGAACAAAACAAAAAAAAATATGCTTGGATTTTAAAACCAACGCATACTTATACTAATTAATCTTGTTAAAATATACATCACATTTTATTTTCACGGTTGTTAACCTACATTTAAAATGAACCCTCCGCGAGGGCTCCCGGCATCTCATATACGACTAAGTGAACCCTCCAGGAGGGCTCCCGGCAGTGAACGTGTTAAGGTATTTTTTTCAGGGATGATCCTAGTATAAGTTCTGAGTGTGATGGATCTCCATTGCATTCGCATGGCACCGTACAACACGTAGCAACACAAGGAATACCATAAATAACACAATAGCAAAGACACACTACTGCAGCACAGTTCTAACTTTTGAATCGTTTGAAGCAATAAGAGAAAATTTACGACACAATAAACGTGTCGGGAACAAAACTACTCAGCTAAATAGGGTTATATAACGCTACTCTGGTCACGTAGTACGTGGGCTCACGCCGCCACGCGCCACGCTCAGCAAATTGTTGTGAATCCTAAGATAACATCACAAAAATTCAACAAAAGCGGTCGAGTCGACCCGGGGACGTCTGCGTCCGCTTCACACTTTCATTTACACGAGTTATAAATCAGCTCCCCCTCCACCCTTCACCCCTGTTTGCCGATACACGCACACTGCTGCTTACCCCTCACCGAAAAGCTTCGAAGTTAATTATGCCGAAGCCTTCGAGAGTTAATTAAGTTACAGACTTATCTTGGCTGTTAGCCCATTGTTTGGACTCTGCTTCCAATCTTATATTGGTGCGCTGGCGAGTCGCTGCCAAAGTTGTTAGTCTCGTTTGTAATTGATTTATGTTGTGAACGACTAATATGAAATGTCTGTTGAGCAGTAAAAATATACTAGTTTCCAGCACATTTGCGAGTCCTCAGACGCCGGTGGCGCGGCGCGGCGTCACGATGTCCCGTGGCACGGAAAACGGAAGTGGCTGGGGATTTGAACTTAATTGTGGCGACGCCGCTCTACGCACTTTTGTTTTTCGTCTGAAAGGGAAAACGGGGAATATGTTGAACTGTCTTTACACTAATTAAACACCAGACCTGGGAGGCTTCACACGAAACGTGACAAAGTCGCATTTTCGATTGCTTAAGCGCCTTGACAAAGTATACGCGCAGTAATACGCTCGCCGTCGACACTTGACGACCAAAGTCGAAGTACCACGAACATAAAGATAACCGTTCATCAGATATAATAATATAATAAGCTTTCAGAAGTCTGTAGTTGATTTGGTCACTAAAGTCGTGTGTCAAAGTGTCTCATGTGCGTCCTGTTTCTCCGGACCCGCTTCAACATCGTCTCAAAGGAATAATAATTGGTTCGCTTAATTAACGTCACAGCGAGAGAGCTGTCTCTTCGGACTTGGACACATCGTCTGCTTTTACATCATTTCGGCACATATTCTATTTACCACTTCGCCCTTTGGGATTTATTATTAACATTTAATAAGTAGTACCTAATACAATGAGCGGCCGCATACGCAGCGCAAGGTCGACCGCCGACCTGATGAAAATGGTGGGAATGCACTGGATTAAGGTAATGCAGGACCCGTCCTTGAGGCGTCCAGCAGTGGACCTTTCGGCTGGGATGATGAAGAAGACAGTAATCCAATACCTTAACAAGATATATACTATATTTATAGAGGACGTATATTACATCTTGATGGAATGTGTTTGTAACAAAGCATTTAGATATTTGTTACTTCAAACCGCGGTGTTCCCTTTCAATGTTGGATGGTGTAATAGCATTTTGTCCTTTCCTCTTTCGGAGGAGGCCAAATTGCTTTAGAGGCTTACACATATAGGTATTAAGAATAGATCACCTTAAGTTAATACATTGTATGATTTGTAGATGTAGTTGATTTTTGTAGTTATGTAGTTGTTCTAGTATTGTATATTTTCATGTTTGTCCTTACGGGGGTGACATGTTCAAATATGAACAAACCTCGATTAATAAATAAAGATTTAAAAAAAACTTATGATATTATTATGATAATGCCTAATTGCCTAGCAATTAGGCATTATACCTACTTATCACAAAAATTATCGATTTTAACGTAAACATGTCGCGCAGGAGTTCAGGATCAGAAGTTCTTGATCTAGTTATTTCAAGCGGAAAAGAGGCACTGATATTTTGCTAGTAGAAATGAGTCTTATTGACTGCCATTTAATGCTATAACAGAACGTACGGTAATATGATTCGACTTTTTTTTTTCTTTTAGTATTTTTTTTTTCAGACTGAGAGAAGAGAATCAAATGTTGAGTTCCCTATTCTCTTTGCTTCAATAATAAAAAAGATACGATTGAACAAAAGTTTGAGAGCTTACTTACGTATATATGTAGTTTTCCCGATAATCCCAAAATCAGCCCATGTTGTGTAAGTATAAGAATAAGTGTGTAAATGCAAGCCTCCTCTTTGTGAAAGGGAGGGGCCGTCATCTACCAAACCAGGGTCCAGTGCTGGTGGCCGGTGCCACTATTGGTAGATGTCACATGCCTTAGATTTTATTTTTATTTTTTATTGCTGATTATTAAAGCGATTTCTTTTTTCAATAGCTACGTTTTCTTTTGCCAAGGTTCGCCACACGACAGTTGCAACAAAATTTTGGACTTACCCCGCGTCCTAATAGAAAACGACCCTCGCGCGAATACACAAGCGTCGCCTTGGCACCCTCTATCGGCGCGACTACGCGTTACGGTACATCGCACAAAAAGTACCATATGAACGCGATGATCGCGTATTCGCGCGACGATTACTTTCTATTAGGACGCGGCCTTACAACTTGAGAGAGCAGTGGTGGCTTAGTGGTAACGGCCCCGACTTATGAGTCGTCGGGTCGTGAGTGTGAATCTAGGCAGACGCTTTACGTAGTGTAAATAATTTCATCACCACTGCTCTCAAAACAGTGAAGGAAAACATCGGTAAGAAACCGGCATGTCCTAGAACAAAAAATTCGAAGACATGTGTTATCTACCAACCCACACTGGGCCCGCGTGGTAGATTAAAGCCCACTCCCTCTCGAAGAGAAGAGGCCTGTGTCCCACACATAAAAAATTTCGTCATGGGTGTCGTTTTCATGGTTTTCGAGGGTGCTAAAGTCGATAGTGAGGTCAAAATGTAAATCCAAGACGGCGGCTGCAAAAAAATTGTTTTTGTTTTAAATCATACATAAAAAGGAACTTCGTTCCTGACGGAGGTCCTCCGTCCGCACGCGTTTTTTTATTTTTTTAGTAAGGTCTTGCTTATGTACCGCATTAACTCCACCGCACCTCTTTGGTAAAACTTTGACCTTCAACTGGCCTAGCGTGGTACAAAGTTTCAATAGAGTAGGTGACCAGCTTACCTATACTGGTTTTGTGACCACTTACGTGAGCCCTACTATACAATTAAAGATTTGATTGTTGGTCTAACATCGCCTATGCGATGATATATCAATGAGTTAGCTATCAAGGAAAATCAAGTTATATCAACTACTAATCAAAACTAAATCACAGCACACAAAAGAATTCGTATACGTGTTGAACACAAATGCTGTATCATGCAATCAGAGTTACCCGTCGTTATCACAGAAACCCAACAACAACCGTAGGGCAATAGCCCAACAAACATAACACCCGTCAGGCCGGAGGATCGGGTCGCTCCCGTCTGGCATATAAATACTTACATAAAGCGATGTATCACGTGCATCAGGTACAGTCAGTACGTTAAGGCTACCTCCCTTTTCAATGAAGGATGAGGAACTTTCCACCCAGTTTCTCAAACCTCTAAAATACTACACGATATCTTCACGCGTGGCATCTACTTCTCTACTACTCTTTCTATACCTGCAAAGTGGCATTTCCTTTCTTCATTAGACATTTCGTCATAAAAATTTCTACGCGTGCTGACTGCTGCTGCATCTAACTTCAAACTTCTGTCTTCAGTCGTTACTCATGTGTAGAAGTTACGGTTTTACTCGTATAATAATGACTTATAGAAATATCAGGTGTAGATGACTAATAGGTAAATTCACAAATTATAATCAACAAAATCAAGTATTAATCCGGAGCATATGTGAAAAACATTGATTATTTTAAAGGATAATGGATAACGTAGATAATGCACCCTATTACCTACCGTGTTCGTTTAAAAAATTATACATAGATAATAGAAATCATGTGAAGATAAAGATGCCTATTTCTTTTGTAATACATGACATTGCGAAATAGTCTTTAGTCGGAACGATGAAGTGGTGGACGTGTGTGGTTATTTTGTGCGTGACGGCTGTTCTGGCTGACAACGAATGGCTGGAAGTGACAATTGAACAAGGGACGGTGCGCGGGCGCAAAGACACCAGCGGGGATCTCTACGCCTTCTACAACATTCCTTATGCCACAGGGCCTGTGGGCTTAAACAAATTCAAGGTGCTTTAATGAATTTAAATAATTGTTTATGTACCATCTGCTGTGCCAAGGTTGAAGGCTAGTCTGGCTTACCCTTTTATATGACAGCAACATATTGTGCCGCCTACAATGGCCGTACAATTTCCAGGAAAGGCCCAAAAATTTTACAATTATGTCTGTTCTGTGGGCGAAGATTATTGAGAACCTTTATTTTGGTTTACCTAACTCAATAGAAACTATTTTTCTAACTCGTTCACGATAATAAACAAATGTAATCATTTAATCATTCCAGGCACCTCTCCCACCGCCAACATGGTCGGAACCATTTAATGCAACCAATGAAAAAATTGTCGTATGTCCTCAGAACGATTTTTTGAGTGCCTTTATGCCAGACAATACTGAGGTTAAAGAAGATTGTCTCATAGCTAATGTGTTTGTGCCTGCCACCAGTGAGGAAAACCTTTCAGTTCTCGTGTATATTCACGGAGGTGGTTTTGTAGCGGGCTTTGGTGACGCCTCTCAAGGAACAGAGTTAATAAAGCAAAAGAAAGATTTCATCATGGTCACGTTTAACTACCGTCTCGGTATTCACGGTTTCCTTTGTCTCGGCACCGAGGACATACCAGGCAATGCTGGCATGAAGGATCAGGTGGCGCTGCTGCGCTGGGTGCAAGAGAACATCGCCAGCTTTGGCGGTAACCCCGATGACGTCACTCTTGCAGGCAACAGTGCAGGTGCTGCATCAGCGGAGCTACTAATGCTCTCTGAATTAGCCGAAGGATTATTCCACCGAGTCATACCTGAAAGCGGTGGGAACCTTGCCGTATTTGCAATACAGAGGGATCCTTTTGAGATAGCCAAAACGTACGCCAGAGAGCTGAACGATTTGGTTATCGTAGACGATATAAACGCTTTAGAACAGTTCTATAAGACTGTTTCAATGGATTTGTTGACTAGAGATACGTTAGACAACAGAACTGATTCTACCCTCTTATTTTCCCCGTGTGTAGAGCGTGATACAGCCGGAGCCTTTCTGATAGAATCTCCCCTGAGCATACTAAAGAAAGGTAACTACAAGAAGTTACCTGTGTTGTACGGTTTCACTAACATGGAAGGACTGTTGCGCATTGAGTTCTTTGACATTTGGAAAAATATGATGAATAAAAAGTTTTCTGATTTCTTACCGGCTGATCTAAAATTTGACTCTGATGCAGAACGAGAAGAAGTAGCCAATTCTGTCAAAACATTCTATTTTGGCACACATCCTGTTAGCAATGACATCATTCTAAATTACGTTTACTTCATCTCGGATGTCATGTTTACTACACCTATGCTTCGGGCTGTGAAGCTGTATGCCGAGACTGGCAACAATCAAGTATATTTGTATGAATATTCCTTTGTGGACGAGAACGTTCCCGTGGTGCCTCACACTAACGTGCGAGGAGCTATTCACTGCGCTCAGTCGATGGCTTGGTTAGATAACTTGGATGGTACAGATGAGAGTCTAGCGACTCCTGAATATCAGAAGATGAGAACGATAGTGCGAGAAATTTGGCACAACTTCATGAAAACTGGGTAAGCATTCAGGGTGCCACGTTTTTTATGATCATTTATAATTAGCTGAGTTTAATGTAAGTTCTTAAATTATTTATGAAGGAAACAAACTCTTGGTAAGCGCTCTACCTAACAGTAAAATAAATACACTCCTGGACTCCTAAATTGAGCCACCGTGCAATTGGACATATGAGGTTTTTTTTTTTGTATGGGTGGGATAATGGTCAAATAACTTCTCCCGCTCTAGGAGGAGTGGGAGGGCGTGTCAGACTCTTACTGACTAAAACCCACCCGTGTTCCTTCAGTTGCCTGTACGTTGCCAGGGGCCACGGTATCCCTTTCGCAGTTTCCCGCGCCCCGGCAAGCATCAAACCTAGCGGACTCCGTCAGTTGTGCTGACATCTCTTTGAGGAGCGCGTGGAACACAACGCGCCGTCGACCCTTGCCTGGTCCTTATCGCACAGCAAGCTACCCATTGCTCAACGTCCGTAAGCCTCCTAAATCGTGCAAACATGCAATTAGCCATGTGAGGTATAAAGGCCTAAAACATCAAAATAATGATGAGTCAAAGAAAAAGTTTGAATGCAGTTTTGAAACTGACATACTGGCCATCATTTTGTACCGAATTTGAATTCACGACCATAAAAAGTTATAGACTTCTATATAAAAAAGTACTGGGTGATTTAGGCGTCCAGGAGTGTAATATGTCGTCTAATTTATTTTTATTAACATTTCAGGAAGCCCGTGCCTGAAGGATCGTCGCTGCCTGAATGGCTGCCAGCAAACTCGGACAGGTCACCACACATGGTGCTGGATGAGACGGTGGTACTACGTGGAGTGCTCTTGGAAGAACGCGCTCGCTTCTGGGATGATATCTACCAGAAACACTACCTGGATGCAGTACCACCACGCGGTGGTGCAGGTAGTACGATGCCGAAGAATATATTTCATATATTTGCGTTGTATATTCTGTTCTATCTTGCTAAAAGGATAATAGTATGATAGCGTTCCTTAGTAGTTATTTATACATATGATCCTACAATTAATTTTAAATTAAATAATATATTTTTATTATTTGGTGCATTTTTTTTATGTCATAAAATAGTGTTCACTACGGTAATTTGCTATAGAATGATAAAGAATGATAATCGTTTTGCATACACAGACAGTCAAAGTCAATGTTTTACGGAACCATTTATATGGTGGGACTATGCCTATCTACTTACTACAAAGATGGCCGACTTTAACCGTTACGAAGTATTTTTCTGGCTACCTGTAAGTAATTATCGGTTTGAAAATCATGGATTTTAGTTATTTCATCATTATGTATCGATATTCATCACGTCTGTGAGTTTTGCAAATGAATTGAATGGACTTGGAATTATTCTCAAACCTATTGAATGGACATACAAAATTTCATAAGAATCGAATAATTATAACCAAATGAAAACTGAACGTAGGACTTTAAATAATTAATTATTATTATAATAATAATTATATTTAGTTTTCAATAGGCCGGTTTTTTTTTATGTGTAACATCTTTCGTCTCGCTTTTTTATATGTGGGAGTGATTTCGTGAAAAGGAACGGAAGTGTGTAACAGGAACCCGGGGAAGTGCGCGCTATTTGATTTGTCCAATGACCGCGCGTAGTCCTGGATTTGGCCGTCAGATGGTACCAACCCATTTGCCGAGAGGTTGGTACTGTTAGCTAAGATATTAGGTGTTACACATCATATTATTGTGCGACTACTGTAAGGCTCACTCGTTTATTTTTGTTTCTGATCGAGCAAATAAAAAACAAACCTACCTACTCACTACTTGTCACGGTATAAGAGTCAATAAATATATAGTGCAATAAATATATTTCTATAACTCATCTCAAATAAATAAATTACACGTATCTACTTTATTGGATTATTTATATCTCTGGAAATTCTGCTTGTACTGTAAATATATTATTAATATATGTTGCGCTGATTGTTCACCTCTCCCAGAATTATGATTCGTAGTGATCGCCGCACGAATACCTACGCGATCGTCTCCGGAACGCGTGGCCGCGCCAACAGAGGGAGCTTTGAGAGGGCCAGCATGGTGACCTATGCGATGTTTATCAAATAATTGCCAATTTTACACCACATATATTTTGAGTTGTTTTGTTGGTCAAGTTATTTTATTTTATACCTACTATGTACTTGCGATACTTTATTGTGGCGCAGCTTATGAGACGCTTTTTTCCGGCCGGCAGTGGACTGCGATTGGCAGAGTGGACTGAATGATTGAATTACTAAGGTATAGTACTTATAAAAGTTCTTTTGGAGAGCGCTTAAATTGTAGCTAACAAGAATTTAAATGTTTTCAGATTTTTATTTGACCATCTATATATACAAAATCAAGTCGTTAACCGAGAAACCGTACTAACTGCATATCATGGTCTCGTAGCATCTGGCATACGCTACGGAATCATATTCTGGGGAAACTCAACTAAGAGACTTATGATATTTAGAGCACAAAAACGATGCATTCGAGCTATGTGCGATCTGCGAACAAGAGATAGCTGTGTACCAATGTTTAAATCTTTAAAAATATTAACTTTTCCATCATTGTATATTCTAGAAGTTGCATTTCATTTGTCAAAACAAATGCAATGTTATTTACTAAATGGTCTCAAATACGAAGAGGTCCTATACGTGCTGAATATCCAAATGTTTTATGTGCCAAAAAATGTAAGACAGCTTTAGGGTGACAAATCAACATCGAGCTATGCTGCGCTGTACTGCGCTGTGCTATGTTTGGTCAACTCGCTCGTCTAATATTTTAATGAGGAAATGAAATGAAATGAAATGAAATTTTGGTAAAATAAGGATACAAACAAACCATGCTGTGCTGCGCTGTGTGAGGCTACGCTCTGTTTAAAAACGCAGCAGTCTCGAGCGAGGCGCGCTACCCGCCGTGCTGAGCCGCGCTGTGCCGAACTGTGCTATGTTTTTAAAATATCTATATCCGCTTCTTTTTAACTTTCATCTTCATCGGAATCAAAAAAACGGAACGTAAACATAGTTGAAACTATGTCGTAATGTTTACGTTTTTTTGAAAATAAAGTCATTTTTGACGAGATAAACGACTACACGAGCTGCTGAGTACTTTTAATACTGAGCTAAGCCAAGCGCAGCACAGCTTGATGTTGATTGTTAAAAAAACGTAGCTTAAGAAACACAGCACAGCACAGCGCAGTACAGCCCAGCATAGCTCGATGTTGATTTGTCACCCTTAAGTTCGTGTGATTGTGTGATTTGTATATTGAATTTAATACTAATTAATCTAAAAATACCTTACTTAATTTATTATGACTTTGAATTTAATTTTAATGTTATTTTACCTACCTACTGTAATTATAAAATTTGTACGCCAATGGCAAAACATAGAGAGCCAACTGAATTTTAACTGAAGACCAAATGTATGTACCTGTGTTTAACAAATAAATAATCATTCATTCATTCATTGAATCTATATAAGTATCTAAAAATGAATTTCTGTTCGTTAGTCTCGTTAAATCTCGAGAACGGCTGGACCGATTTGGCTAATTTTGGTTTTGAAATATATGTATAAATGGTGAAAAAAAATGAAAAATTCCGTGGAAAATAGTAAAAACAACAATTTCATTTTCCCATAAAAACTGTTCCTATGCCGTTGCCATAAATCCTAACTAACAAATAACCGGCCAAGTGCGTATCGGACTACGCACAATGAAGAGTTCCGTAGTTGGGATGAATTTATCTCAAGAACAAACTGAACATTGTAGTTGAAAAACATGTTCTCACATACATTCCAACTGCAAATGTAATATAGATTTGTTATAGGTTTTCCTGTACTCTATGAGTACTCTGTATTTTTTTCTTTAAAAGTAAGTATTACATTTTAAAATTATGAAAAAAAAAATTGAGATCTTCGCTCCCTTTCATTTGATATGCCACGCGGTACTTACAGCTCGCAAAATTTTTAGAACGTTTGCTAAGTTAGGCAGGCTTTTTGAGTTTTAGGGGAATCTTTCAGGGTGTTGTCACCATAGGAAATAACACAACTTTCGTTTCGATTAAAGATGCGGGATTTCAGTATTTTGGTTTCAAACTAACCACTCACTATATAAGTGAAGAATTGCGAGTCTTGCTTGTGGAGTCTTATCAAAAACTGGTTTTATCAAAATTGAATTATGCGGACACGGTGTATTGCCAACGACTACTGTCAAAAACTGAAAGAATTATCCAAAGAATTCAAAACGCCTGTGCACACTTCTGTTTTAAAGTTCCCTTTTGTGGACATGTTACACCTTTCTTCAATGAGCACAACATTTAAAAAAAGAAAGCTAGGCATAAACTCACTTGGCGAGCTCTTTGGTGTTACGGTAATGTCCTACAGGCACAAACGGGGTTGGTCGTCAAGCCCCGGAGACCCCTCCGGGTGTCAGCTCGCGGCGACACAGTTAAAATATTATTTTTGCATCGACTATGCAATTAAATCGATCAGTCGATTTTTCCGACACTGGCAATAATATTTGTAAGCCCTAGACAATAAATAACGCCAAAAATCTCGAGTCCAACACTGTCAAAAAAATATTTAAACACTTAATGTTTGAAGTTGTCATATAATGGCGGCCAGTCGTGACTCTGTTTGTGTTTATTTATTGTGAGGTGA
This sequence comes from Agrochola lota, assembly GCA_947364205.1. Taxonomy (NCBI): domain Eukaryota; kingdom Metazoa; phylum Arthropoda; class Insecta; order Lepidoptera; family Noctuidae; genus Agrochola; species Agrochola lota. Next base: position 14,665,698 of record OX376221.1, on the reverse strand, counting down.
TTGTGATGGATTTTTCGAGTAAAACTTATGTAAGAAAAATCACGTAGTAGTGTATTGTGCAACTTTTTAGGTACCTAATCGTTTGCATAAAACAATATAATAAAAATGCTTTTCGAGCCAATACACTTACGTAAATTCGATGTAAACAAACCACCATATAGGTAAAATCTGATTGTTGACTGTTTTTCAATGAATTTGTGTGTTTATACGGTGATTATCTATGCAAAAACTAATTCTAATTAATTACTTTTATCTATTTTTCAAAGATTTTTTACTAGAACAACGCGGTTCGAAACTATAGCCGCGCACTATGAAGTTTGAGTTGGAATATTATGGGAATATTGTATGTAAGACTTAGAAGAAAAAAAATCTTTTCGATTATTTGTATATTCATGATAATATTACTAAAATTTTACGTAAATCGATTCATTACTTTTGCCAAAAATCAACATAATACGGCAACAAGTCGTATGTCAAGTCGTTTAATATTTAAATGAGATTGTTTATAATTCTAACATGCGGTTATGAGTGTTATTCGTATTATCATAAGTAGCCCTTTTTTTTTTTTTTTTTTTTTTTTTTTTGTTTTTTTTTTTGAGGGTGGGAAATCATCAAATGACTACTCCCGCTCTGGGCAGAGTGAGAGGGTGTGTCAGACTTTTACTGACTAAAACCCACGCGTGTTCCTTCCGTTGCCTGTGTGCCGGGGCCGCGTTATCCCTTTCGGACAAACCCGCAACCCCAGCAGGCATTGGTCTTTCGACCCCGTCGGTTGGTGCTGACATCTCTTTGAGGCGCGCGTGGAACACAACGCGCCGTCGACACGGGCCTGGTCCTTATCGGACGGCGAGCTGCCCATTGCTCACCGTCCGCAAGCCCGCGCCTACGGTGGCCGGAAGTCGGCTCTGGACTCCCGACGCCCGGGGCGTCTCCTGCGGCGACTAGGGCCGCGAGGGCGTGCAGCTTGCATCTCCCTCGCGCGCTCCGCCTCCTCCTTCGCGAGCATAACTGCTTCGCAGAAGGAGGTGACGGCCTCCCATGCACTCTCGCTCCGAACCATGGCCTGAACCAGGGCCGGACGCGAGAGATCGCCGCCGCCGATCGCCTCCGTGAGGACACGGCGGTGCTCCGCCCAAGCCGGGCAGACCTCCACCGTATGCTCCACCGTGTCCTCCGGGCGATCCACACAGTGGTGACACCCGGGCGTTTCCTCCCGCCCTACGCGGAACAGGAACCTCCCGAAACAACCGTGTCCGGTGAGGACCTGCGTCAGGCGGAAGGTGAGGACGCCATGGCGCCTCTCAAGCCACTCCTCAAAGAGGGGACTTATCGCCGCAATTGTGGCGTGCCCAGCGCTGGGTTGCGACAATCGCACACTCCATGCCGCCATGAGATCCCGCCGGAGCTCTGTCCGCTGTGCCGTGATTTCTCGCGGCAGCGGAGTTACTCCCCGGCGTTTCGCCTCCTCGCGCAACTCCCACATGTGCGCGAGGACTTTCGCCTCCAGATCCCATGGCGGTAGTCCGGCAAGGAGGCTCGCCGCCTCACGGGAGACCGTGCGGTATCCCCGGACCAGCCTGATGGCCATGACCCTTTGGGACGCGTTCAACCGCCGGGCCGGTCGCAGCCTCAATGAACGCGCCCACACCGGTGCCCCGTAAAGGGCCATGGACCGCACGACCCCCGCGTAAAGCCTCCGGCAGGAGGCGTTTGGACCCCCCAGGTTGGGCAGGAGCCGCTTCAAAGCAGCCCCAGCCCTATCCAGTTTGGGAGCCAAACGTCGGAAGTGCTCCACGAAGTTCCACCGGCTGTCGAGGACGAGTCCCAGGTACTTCATCGTCGACTCGACACCGATGTGAACCCCTCCCACCGTAATCTGGGAACCCGACAGTGGCGCGTTCCGAGGACCATAGAAACACATGGCCTCGGACTTGTGCAAGGCCACCTCGAGTCCCAGTTGCCGGATCCTTTCGACGATTGTCGCAACCCAACGTGTCGCTAGTTCGGCCGCCGCCTCATGCGACCTCCCCTGCACCAGGACCAGCGTGTCGTCAGCGTAGCAAACCACGCTGACGCCGCTAGGGAGGTCGGCGCGCAGCACCCAGTCGTAGCCGATGTCCCACAGATGCGGTCCCAGGACCGATCCCTGTGGGACACCGCACGACATCTCTCGCCGGTTCCACTCTCCGTGGTGACCGGGGTAGATGACGGCCCTGTCCGTCAAATAGGCCTCGACCACTCGACAGAGGTAGGTCGGCATCCGGTGATACCGGAGTGCCTCCCTAATGCAACTCCAAGGCAGGGTATTGAAGGCATTGGCGATGTCAAGAGACACCGCCAAGACTACCCCACCCCGGGCAACAGCATCCCCCGTCGTGAGGGCTCGAACGCGCATGATGGCATCCACCGTAGAGCGCCCCTTGCGGAAACCATACTGGCTCTCCGTCAAATCCGGCCCCACTCGAACCAGCTGCCCGACAAGGCGGTCTGCAATTACTCTTTCAAAGAGCTTGCCCACCTCATCGAGCAGCACGATGGGCCGGTAAGCGGACGGAGAGTCCGCCGGGCGCCCCGGCTTCTTGATGAGGACCAGTTTCCCCGTCTTCCAACGAAGTGGGAACTGGCCCCTCTCCAAGCATGCGCTTAGGAGCCCCCGAAGTCGAGGCCCGAGAGCCTCTAAGGCCAGAACCCAGGCTTTTCCAGGTAAGCCGTCGGGTCCTGGGGCGGTATTTTTGGCACTCAGCCTACGTACCGCCACTCTCAGATCTACCTCGGTCACCTCCGGAGTATCGTCGTCGTCGTCCCTGGTGTGGTCCGCATCGGGCACCGCAGGAGGCGGAGCCATGGGCGGGGGAGTATGTTCCCCTCGCGAGGGGAACAGAGCGCTCACCACGTCCTCCACGAGCTGGGGCCGGAGACTCTGCGTCAGCGGGGGAGCCCATGGGCGGAGTTTATCTCTCACCCATTTGTATGGGCGTCCCCACGGATCTCTGTTCAGAGTCTCCAGCGACTCCTCGCGGGCCAGTCCTCTGGCCCGCTCGATCCCCGCTTGGAGGGCGGTCTTCGCCGCTCTGTATCCTGCGTACAGCTCCGCCTCAATGGCTTCCGTATCCGGCGGGCGGATACGGAGCCTGCGGTGCCTGGCGTACAGGTGGCGCGCAGCAACGCACGCCGCGCGTAAAGCGGTCAGCTCACGCGGCCACCAGTACACCTGGCGCTGAGCACGTCCGGGCTGGACCCGGGGCATTGCCACGTCACAGATTTCGGACATGGCCTCCCGGAACCACTCCGCCTCGTCGTTTATGTCGGCAGGCCTGTCCGGTGATGACACCCAGGCCTGCACGATCGAGGCTTCCAGGAGGAGCTCCCGGTCCAGCTGCTTCAGCGCCCACCGCGGACCACTCGGGGTCTGTCTGACCGGCGTGCCCGAGGTCTGGGCGGAGACGTCAAACCGGATGTACCGGTGATTGGAATAGGTCTCCACCCCCTCCATGACGCGCCAGTCAATGACACGCGGCGACAGAGCGGGGCTGGCGAACGAAATGTCCACCACTGACTCGCCCCGCATCCGCACGCACGTGGGGACAGAACCCCGGTTTAGGACGACCAGGCCCGACTCCAGAGCCCAGTCCTCCACCATCCTGCCCCGTGTGTCCGTTAACCGGGAACCCCAAGCCACGTTCTTGGCATTGAAGTCCCCGAGGACGATCACGGGGAGGGGATGGTACCCGACGACGACGACTCTCAACTCCCCAAGGGAGTTGTGGAACTCGGCGAGAGTTCGGTTCGGGGAGAAGTACGCTCCTACCACGACAATCTCCCCGAACCGTGCTGCCACGCAACCCGGTCCCCTCTTGACGGCCTCGAGGGACGGGGTACCGGCGGCGGCCGACGAAATTATGGTCACTGAGCCGCTCAGGTCCTCCACCCAGTCATCCCTGGGCGGGACAAAGTACGGCTCAGCGACCACGGCGATGTTAATCGACCACTGCGCCATGCTCTGGAGCAACAGATCCTGAGCTGCGGCGCAGTGGTTGATGTTCGCCTGGAGGAGGCGTAATGGACCTATTGGCAGTCCATTTTAGCTCCCCCCTGATCCCCGCGTGAGGGCCCTGCCACGGCATCAACGGCGGTGGTGGCGACGACGGTGGAAGCGGCAGCGGCGGTGGCAGTAGTAGCGGTAGCGGCGGCCGTGGCGGTGACAGCGGTGGCAGAGGGCTTGCCCCTGGCTTTGCCTTTGGCGGGTTGGACGCAGGCCTTGCTCCCAATCCGGTGCTCGGCCGGCTTGCCAGCCGCCGCACATACGGCGCAGTGCGGCGTGGCTTCGCAAGAGCCGGCCTTGTGACCGGGCTGACCACAGCGATAGCAGTGATCGCTGCGGTCTACCTCCGAGGTGCATTTAGCTCCCACGTGGTTGCCCACATGGCAGCGGAAGCACCTCAGAGGTTTGGGTTCGAGCAGTTTGACCTGTGCGGATACCCAGCCCACCAATAACCTTTGGCCCTCCCCGGCGATTTTCCTGGCCGCCGACACGGGGCAGCTCACCGTTACGGCTCGCATCCCCGTGAAGCCAGGACGGATGGTGCCTGCCCTAACCTGCTCGGCAGAGCACCCCCCAGTCCTGACGACAGCGGCCACCACCTGTTCCTCCGCCACTGAGTCGTCCAGGCCCGAGATGCGCATTTCTACGCACTTCGTGGGCCTGGACACTCGGGCCTCGTCCGCATTTAAGGACGCCCTAAGCTTTTCAGCTAGGGCGTCAGCGGCCGGGCCACTGGCCGCTCCGGGGAGCTCCAGCATCCGGGCCCCAGTCGCGGTGACCCTTACCCGGATGCCCTGAGCGGCACCTATCTCGTTAAGGTCCACCGCCGCCCCAATCTTGGAGAGCACGTCGCGGTAGGACACGCCCTTCTTCTCCGCTTCCGGCTGTAGTGTTATCACTACAGCTGCGGACTTCGGGGCGCGGAGCCTAGCCGCGACGCGGAGCCTAGCCGCGACGCTTTGCTCCTTGCGCCGCTGCCGCCTCGCCTTCTTTTTGGCCGCCCTTTTGGCCTTGCCCGCCTTCTTCTTCTCCCCGGCTATTTGCCACTCGGCGTCAGCCTGGGGAGATTTAGGAGGCAGAGGCGGCCGTTTCGCTACCTGGGGCGGAGCTCCCGCTGCCAGGGCCGAGGCCGGGGCCCCCACCGCCTTGGCCGGGGCCCTCGCTGCCTGTGTAGCAGCCCCACCCCTGGTCTGCCCTGACGGACCCGGTTTGGCCACGGCAGCTGCGGTGGTGGCATAAGATGCCGCCTTCCGCTGGCCCGAGGCCGGCTGGCTCGCCGCTAATGGAGGGCGCAGGACCACGGCCTCCAGTACGGAGAACCGGCTGTTGAAAGCAGCCAGCTCCTTCCGCACCAGGGCCAAAACCCGGTCCTCCGCCGGCAAGGGCGGGCCCTGCCCTTGCACCGCTCCACGCTGTAGAACGACGCGGGCGCCGGCTCCACGGAGCGCGGCCAGGTCTGCTCGGAGCTCCTCATTCTCCTTTTGGAGAAGCTCCGTGGCGGCTGTCAAGCGGGCGACCTCCGCCCGCATTTCCGACATACCATCCGACGGAGGCCCGAGATGGCGAAAGGCCTCCGCTGCCGCCACAATGGAGGCCGTGGCCGCAGGTATGGCCTTCTCTTTCGAGGACTGCAGCTTTTTTAAGGCCACAGTCCTTATCGCGGCCGCTACGACCTCCGCAAACCTGGCCGCTCGCTCCGAATTGGAGCCCCCAGCGGCGACTTTGGCGGCCTCGTCGGGCACCACCCCTCCCTTGACACGGTTCGCAGCGGCGCCAGCCCGTGCCGTCGTGCCCTTATTTGGGACGGTGACCCCTACCGACTCCTCGGTTGAGGCCCTGGACGAGACCTCAGGGTCACTCTCCCCGCCGATTCCTGGGGGGGTATCGGGCCGCTTGATGCGACCCCGATTGCCACGCCCCAGTTTCGAGGTCACCGCGTTACCTCGGCCTCTCCTCACAGTCGGCACTTTAGCGACCGGCAGGCTTTCCTCGCTCGAGGAATGACCCGCCGATCCCGCGCGGTCCGACTTATAGCCGCGCGAGCGTTTGCCCCAGAACCTGCCCATGTCCTGCTCGGACCCAGCCCGATCCCCGGAGGGACAGGAGTCTCCTCGACTCTTGTTGCCGTTGCCGGCAAGCGGTTCCTCCGCCAATAATATTGGCACGTCATCTGTGTTTGGGTTTTTTTTAAATGAATTTTCCATATTTAATCCCACGAGTAAAAATATATATCCAACCAACCAACCAAAAAAATAGTGGTTCGCACTAGTGACTAATTAAGCTACCCATTAGTCAAGCTATCAACCTCCCTCACGGTGCGCCGCCGCTTGGAGGTTTGGGGTGATTTTTTATAGAGGTTTTCTACCTCGCGGCCCGGGCGGTTAAGCCAAGACCCTTGACCCCCGTCAAATGCCAGAGACATGACCTTGACACTCTTCGGGGCTACGAGACCAACGGTGGCAAGAGAAAAGACTTCCTCCTGCCTGCCCGACGGCAGGGTTAGTGCACGCCGAGCCCGCTCCCACCAGAACGCTGCTCAACGTGTGCTCTTAACGAGCACACGTTAGAGCGTTCACTCCTCCGACAGGATATTGGCATACGGGCAACGAGACCCCTTAGGCACGCAGTACCTAATGGGGAGACATTGCCCGCACCCCAGGGTGCACCGTCCCGGAGACTGGCCTTCCCCCCGGACGCATCCGTAAGGGAACTCCAGCCCCCAGGCACACGGGGAGGTTTCCTGTCCTAGCACCCCATCATAAGTAGCCCTACTGTTCAAACACCGGAATCTGTTTACAGGATGTAAATAGACGCAATAGGATAGGAACGCCAGCGTTTTTTGTGAGCGGGGTCAGCCCGGGTCAAATTACATTGCGATAAGCCGCGCGCCGCGGTCCTGAGAGGAAAGTTCGCGCGTATGTTTTGCGGGACTATCTCGGTTAAAGGCTTGTGCAGACCAGCGCGACTTGTCGCGCGACGCGACGCCGGTTATTGTTATACTGTGAAGTTTTCTTAGAAATTGTATTGTTCGTGTCGCGTCGCGCGACAAGTCGCGCTGGTCTGCACAAGCCTTAAGTCTCATTCCCCTTCTTATTTATATGACAGACTATCACGGACAAAAAGACTACTAAGAATCGGTGAGGAAAGAAAATGTTCTCAACAGCTTTCCATCCCACGGCACAAGTCGGCGGCTTTTAGAGGCTGTTTTAGCTACGCAGCTACCAAATGCTGGCACAATATCCCTCCTCCCATAAACTATAGTAAAAGTTGCGTAGTAAAAGACTTACAAATTTAAATTAAAATAATTTTTATTAACCATCAAAAGGATTTTGAAAATATTCGAGCCGACATAACTGCCATATAAAAAAAGTTAATTTAAGTATAATTTTTTTACAATTTTATTCGTTTTTTTTTTTGTCAATTTTATCGCCATATAGGTACTCTAAATGATAATAAAAACCGCACCAACCTCCGTTTCGTAGTTTAGAAGAACTACAGTCACACGATTTTGCCTTGAAGGTACTTTCTTTGATGAATTTATTATTTTATACAGCATAGTAGGAAATACACAGATATTGGGTATTTAATTTAGTTTCTCATCACAACACAACGCACACGCATGTATGCCACAACATTTTATTTGATTTTGTATGAGTAAATATTTTATATTTTTTAATACTACCTTTAATTTATTTATTATAAGGGACAGACACTTCCCTATGTTTATTATTATAGCGTAGACACTCGTGAGTTGCAGCTGAAAATCAGCGTCAGGTGGCATTTTGTGTTGTCATCTGACACTGAGCTTTTGCTTGCCTTTTGGCATTATAATAATTTCTTTTCTGTTTTTATAGTTTTAAGGTGTATTTTTTGGAATGCCAATAAACGCATTTTTCTTTCTTTCTTTCCACCAAACTTAAAAATAATAACCCTACCCTTTTTTTTTTTGACGGTGGGTAATTCTCAAATAACTTCTCCCGCTCTGGGCGGAGCGTGTGTCAGACTTTTACTGACTAAAACCCACCCGTGTTCCTTCCGTTGCCTGTGCCGCGGCCGCGATATCCTTTTCGGACAAACTCGCAATCGCGGCAGGCATTGGCCCTTACGGACCCCGTCAGTTGGTGCCGTCGACCCGGGCCTGGTCCTTATCGGACGGCGAGCTACCATTGCTCACCGTCCGCAAGCCCGCGCCTACGGTGGCCGGAAGTCGCCTCGTGACTCCCGACGCCCGGGGCGTCTCCTGCGGTGACTAGGGGCGCGAGGGCGCGAATCTTGCCTCTCCCTCGAGCGCTCCGCCTCCTCCTTCGCGAGCATTACTGCTTCGCAGAAGGAAGTGACGGCCTCCCATGCACTCTCGCTCCGGACCATGGCCTAGCCTGGGCTGGACGCGAAAGATCGCCGCCGCCGATCGCCTCCGTGAGGACCCGGATTGATTTTACCAACTTTAACTTAATTTACAAGTGCAAAACATAGATAAAAAGACAGTCGATTATTTTTCTGAGAAAATTAGTAAAAGTGTTATAATTATGTTAAATTAGTGTACTATAGTCCTACCTAGTTATTAATTAGTATATTCAGTGATTATACAGTGTTTTTTTGCGTGAACTTCGCATATAAAGGATTTATGTAAACTGGCTGTCAACTCAACCTACCCAACGGTGACGGATTTCAAAATTTCTTCAATCCCGGGGAGTATTTTGTTTTTATTTAACTTATTCTATATAATATTTACATAACCCAGAACATCACAAAATACTGCTCAGGTTTCTGAGCCACGTCCATCACACACTGGCACGGTTTATGCCTCCTTTTGCTTGACAACTAGTGGAAGCAAAATCGAAGACGAAAACATTCGCCCAGACAATAAACACTGCATAATTTACTCCACAAAAAATAGGCTCATTAGGCCTTATTGTTTTTCATATTTTTAAACCTACAGGTTTGTGCTATAAACTTGTATTGTTAATCTAGTTTCTTTAATAAAAGCAGTGTAGGTACTTATTCCTTGTAACTTCACTTTTGTTTACAATTACACATAACTGTACAATGTTACTAGAAATACCTCTGATACGTTAAATCACTGTATTAGTGCCATTTCATGAAATTAATGTTAAAACTGGAGTTTCAATCAGTTTAAAATAGTAGGTAGTACCTACCCCCAACCAATTTGTAAACATAATTTTGTGGTTTTTCCCTTTTTTTATTTAGAATAATTAAAATAACCTCCCTTATTTGACATTACACACTCTTCATAACTTATATTGCTTTGTTTTCCTTCAATTCTAAATAATATATAATTTTATTCTCCCAATAGTCCCTTCATCTTAGTACTTACTATCCACATCTTATCTCTCTCTCTCTCTAATTCCTTTTACTCACTTGGCTTTCTCTTCTCTCATTCTAGGGTGCCTCTAGGGTTGGCTTGTCAATATGTTGACCCGTAGAGCTGCATCCTTGGAGGAAAAATTGAAGGCTACATTGAAAGAGTTGGAATGTAGTAAAAGCCAGTGCAATCAGCTGCTACAGGAAAGGGAAGACAGCGAGGTAGAAGTACTGTACATTAATAACAAGAACACTGAACTTAAGAACCAGTTGGCCGAACTACATATTCAGCATGTGGACATACTCGACCAGCATCAACACCTCCGTCAACTTGTGTCAAATTTCCAGCAATGTAGTGACATCCATGAACTTGCTTTGAGACGGATATCTGAATTGGAACTGGAATTAAGCAAGGCCCACAACTCAATAACCCATTTGGAAACTCTCAAAGCCAGTGAAGAGTCTGCGATCACCTGCAGTCTTTATGATGAATTGGTTGGTAGCAGGTCTGGACCCACATGTGTTCAGCCAATGGTTACAATAGACTTAACTGATGATACTATCACTAAATGCAATTTGTTTACTAGCCATAATAAGTTGAAAAAATATATTAAAATTAATAGATTAATTAGAAAAATTCAAAAATCACTGAAACGCCAAAAAGTTAACAATTTAAATACAAAACTTAGGCAAAAAAATCTAAATTTAATTCAAGAATTAAAGAAGTGTAATAGTGAATTACAATTATGTAATACTATGTATGATACTGACACTCAGCACCTACAGGATGAATTGTTTGTCAGGGAATATGCTCTAAAGGATATCTTTAGAAAATATGAGGCTTGTCAACAAGACCTAAGTAAGCGTATGCAGGAGGCCAATGAGTTGGCAGACCTGGTCAAGTACAATGCAGAGAGGTACGAGTCTCTGACAAATAACCTCTCTTTTAGCTGCACCTCCTCTCAGGAAACTCAGCCTGAAGTATTTACGCCCATGCCCTCAGTGGATCAGAATGTAGGTAGCTGTATTAATAATGTTAATAATAGTAGGAATAATTTGATTAATACCACTTATGTATTTTCTGACAAATTTGGTCAAGGTTTTGGTAGAGTATTTAATCAGTGTTCACAACAATATGTTATAAATAATTGTTTACCCGGTGCCAGTATTAGCCAATTAATAAGTAGTATTAAATTGACAAAAATAAACCCCAGTTCAACTGTTATTTTATTATATGGGGATAGTTTAACTGTTAGTAAAAAGGACATAATTGAATGTGTCCATTTGATGTTACATCTTATTGAGACCAATAGTTGTAATTTTATTTTCTGTGCCTTGCCTTATTCTCAATATTTGTCTGATGAGCAAAATAGGCACATTTATAATTTAAATATGTTAATTTATAATAGGACATGTCGTCACAGTGACGCTATTTTATATTTTGATTGTAATCAATTAATTACTGATTATAAACTGACATATTATACAGTGTATTTGCCACCTAGTTGTAGGAGACAAATTGCTAATCTCTTAGCATACAATATACAGTGTGACACAGGTACCTGTAGTGTACCACCGATTACTGTTAGTAGTGGTACTAACACTACTTTTGATACGCCTTATAGTTTAAACTATTAGGAGCGACAATGGGTGAAAAATATGCAGGGTCTGTCCGGCAAAGAGCTAGAGTTAAGTTTATTTATAGAGAACTATGATGTTCAGGTGTTATGTTTGACTGAACACTGGTTGAAAGAACATGAAGTAGTGTTTACCAATGATGATAATTTTACTGTACAAAGTGCGTTTGTAAGGAAAAGCGCCATTCGCGGTGGATCTTTAGTTCTTGTTTCAAACAAGTTGAAATGTAAACAACGTTTAGATTTAGTTAATCTTTCCATCGAGCGCACTATTGAGTTGTCTTGTGTTGAACTCGAGCGATACGTTATAATTTGCGTTTATCGACCCCCTTCTGGTGATTTTATTAGTTTCGAATCGGTAATGGAGGATTCACTCAATAGGTTAAAATCAATTAATAAAAGTATAATTTTATGTGGAGATTTTAATATTAATATTTTAGATGTTACTCCATTAAGTATTAGACTCCTTAATCTGTTTAGGTCTTATAATTTAATAAACTTGTTTTTTGAACCTACCAGGATCACAGCATCTTCTTCAACTTGTCTAGATAATATATTTAGTGATTGTGATGCCAAAAATAAAATAGTGTTAAGTGACTTAACGTCTGACCACTGTGGTTTATTAGCTAGCTTCCCCATGCCATTACATAAAAAACCGCATAAAATAGAATGCAGGCCTTATACAGCTAGTCGTTGCAATAAGATTAAAAATAATATAGCTCATAGAATTACGCCATCTATAGTAGAACACGAGAATCCCAATGAAATCTATGGAGCCCTTTTTGATGTTGTGCAAAAAGAGTACCAATCTACTTTCAAGGCCAAAACTATTCAAATTAATGGCACCTCCGTTGGCTTTAACCAATGGGCCACTCCAGGAATTTATAAAAGTAGAGCGAGACTATACGAGTTATATGGTTTGAAAAAAATCAGGTTTGATACTCCTTTCCTAGAGCATGTAAAAAATTATTCAAAATTATTTAAAAAGGTTTGTGTTTTTGCTAAATCTAAATTTTTAAGCGATACAATTAAAAAATCCAATAATAAAGTAAAAACCACTTGGAAAATTATTAACAATGAAACGGGTAGGTCGGTTAAACAAGATAAACAACTTGAGATTATGGTCGACAATAAATTAGTTAATAAAGCAGCTGACGTAGCCGAGGCGTTTAATGAGTTTTTTGCCAACATACCTGTAACTACGACTCGCTCCTTAAATTCATCCCCGTCTAAAGCTGAAAACCTTTTGCTTAGTAGTGTATCTAAAAATAGTCCCTTATTTAGCTTCGAACATGTAACGCCTCGTGATGTAGTTAATGTTTTTAACACACTCAAGTCTAAAAACACTGGTGATTACTGGGGCATCTCCATTAAACTTTTAAGTAATATAATAGACATCGTAGCCCCCTATCTAGCTGTTACTTTTAATAAATGTGTTGATTTGGGAACTTTTCCTGACCTCATGAAGAATAGTAAAGTCATACCACTATTTAAATCAGGTAATAAAAACGACGTTGGCAATTTCAGGCCTATTTCTATCTTACCAGCATTTAGCAAAATATTTGAAAAGTTAATACTCAAGCAGTTACTTAGACATTTTAATTTAAATAGCCTCCTTCATAATGAACAATATGGCTTTACAAAAGGTCGTTCGACTACAGATGCGGGTGTTGCTCTGCTGAAACACATATTTAAGGCATGGGAGAACTCGCAAAATGCTATTGGGGTTTTCTGTGACCTCTCCAAAGCCTTTGATTGCGTGCACCATGACACGCTTTTGCGTAAACTGCGTCATTACGGTGTTCAAAACGAAGCTCTCAACGTTATAAATTCTTATTTACACAATAGGTCCCAATGTGTAGATGTTAATGGTGTGAAATCTTCCGGTCTACCAGTTCAGTTAGGTGTACCTCAAGGCTCAATACTAGGTCCGTTCTTGTTCTTAGTGTATATCAATGACTTACCATTCTATTTAAAGGGTATCTGTGAAGTTGTACTGTTTGCAGATGATACCTCTCTTATTTTTAAAGTAGACAGGAATAGACAAGATTTTGACGATGTAAACAGTGCTCTCTCAATGGTTACGGATTGGTTTACGACAAATAACCTAGTTCTCAATGCCAAGAAAACGAAATGTGTAAAGTTCGCCCTACCAAATGTTAGAAATCTAGGACCCAACATCGTCTTAGATAAAGAGGTGCTTGAGTCTGTAAACTCGGCAGTTTTTCTGGGCATAACAGTAGATGCCAAACTTCAGTGGGGCCCACATATATCGAGCCTAGCGGGAAGGCTCAGTTCGGCCGCCTACGCCGTCAGGAAAGTAAGACAATACACTGACGTCGATACAGCTCGGTTAGTCTATTTTAGTTATTTTCATAGCGTTATGTCCTACGGTCTTCTGCTGTGGGGAAAGCTGCTGATATTCAAAATATATTTGTCCTTCAAAAACGAGCCGTTCGAGCTATTTACCAGCTAGGTGCCAGAGTTTCTCTGAAAGATTTTTTCAAAGATATTGGTATCCTCACGGTGGCGTCCCAATTCATCTTCGCCAACATCTTATATATTAGGCAAAATATACACTTATACACTAAAAACAGTGATTTTCACAATGTTAACACTAGAAATAAGGACAAACTACGAGCTCCCTTTCACCGGCTTCATAAGGTTCATAACTCATTTGTTGGGCTTGGTATAACCTTTTATAACAAGCTACCCTCTTCTTTGCTAGATTTGCCTTTTGATGCGTTTAAAACGAAAGTAAAATCCAAGCTTTGTTCAAAGGCATACTATTCTATAAACGACTACTTAAATGATAAGAATAGTTGGTCGCTGTGATTAACTCAAGACAATGTTTATGTTCTTTCTCCAGATTACCTACTGACAAGTTATATGAGTTTATATAATTGTATATTTTTTTTTTTTTTTTTTTTTTTTATTTGACTTTATAAGTCAAGCTATTTTTTTAATTTTATTTCAATTTATTGTTGACATAATCTACTCATTACAATATTTTTTCTAATGAGTTGTATTGCAATATGTGGTTAGCTAGTGACCTCGACAATTGATAATATTAGTTATTGTTATTAGTAATTAACTGTTTGTTTTATTTATTTTATCTCGATGGTCCTAGTTTATCATTTATAACTTCCAGTTACAACTATATGTAAGCGGGCACGCCCTTTATGCCTGGAGGCTTTTATTTAGATAAGTTCTGTTTACGTTTAGTTTTTATTTCTGCCTGAGTATAGTTCTCGATGATGTTGTGTGGTATATTGGCGTGTGCTAGCTAACATATGGCTAATAATTTAAATTATGTTTTGTGTTGCGTAATCTAAATTATCTAAATTATTTTGAATACTATTATATAGAATCTTATTTTTTTGTTCTTCTAACTGAACAGACAGCTGTGCTGCTGGGGAGTTTGTTGCGCCACTTCTTCTTCCCAGCTAATGCACTAGGAAGTAGTGAAGGGTGGGCGTTTTGGGGGACTGTCTTATGTAATTTTGACGTTCGAAAAGTGCTGATTCTCAGCCTAGTTTGAATAAATGACTTTTGAATTTTGAATTTTTTCATTTATGAGATGCCGTTTTCACCATAATTTTGAGGATTAGTCCCGGAAGGTATATGTGAATACCTAAAATATTAATTTTAATTTAGATATAGCACAGCCATCTCGATGTTTTGACATATCGCCACATCACTAGCTTGCACCCGTGTGAAACAGGGGGGGGGGGGGGGGCAGTTCGCTAGTAAGTAATCCTAAGGCTTACCGCGCACTGTGGTGCGCTTTGCTACCGCAAAATCTGTGTAGTATGAAACACAGTGGAAGCGCGCGCACTGCGGGAAACAAAACGCATACGAAAACAACAAACAACAATGCGGCGAAAACGCATCGCAAGTCACCGCACCGCTGTGCGTGCTGACCCTAACTATCCTCTAATATGATAATTGTGAAAGTGAGTTTGTTTGTTTTTGACGTTTTCACGCTAAAACGGCGGAACGGATTTGGATGAAATTTGGAACATGGGTAGACCATGGCCTAGGTTAGGATATAGGATACTTTTTATCCCGATATTCCCACAGGATCGAGACTCATGTGGGTGGAACCGCGGGACGCAGCGAGTAATTTAATTTGTATAAGAATAACAGCCTGATTAGATCACAATTGAATGTGTTGAATTATCTTGTAAAACATCCCATTGTGACGTAGTCTATTCATTTAACCATGAAGTTACGGACGTGTGCAGTTCTTCTGTGTGTCACAGCTGTTGTAACTGATAAAGAATGGCTGAAAGTGGAAACAACGCATGGCAGTGTTCGCGGAAGCCTGCACCCACGCGAGGATCTATACGCTTTCTACAACATACCCTACGCCAGAGCCCCTCAGGGCGTTCATAAGTTCAAGGTGAGTTGATTAATCCGATTTTTTTATTGTTTTTACGGTTATGCCAAGGATATATTTTTATTTATTTGCCGTCTAATCTTGCTTGATTTTCAAACTTTTGTTCTCAAATGACAAACTAAATCAAATATTACTTTTGCTCTCCAGGCACCCCTCCCGCCGCCAAAATGGTCGAGCACGTATGAAACCCAAACGATGAATTTGGTATGTCCACAAAACGAAGTAGTCAATCAGATAATGACAGAAAAGTTTATTATGGAAGAAAATAATTGTCTAACTGCTAACGTATTTGTACCCAGATCACCTCATGAAAACCTATCAGTTCTTGTGTATGTCCACGGAGGAGCCTTTTCAATAGGTTATGGTAATATAAATAAAGGAACCCAGTTAATGAAGAAAAAAGATTTCATCATGGTCACATTTAACTACCGTCTGGGCGTTCACGGGTTCCTTTGTCTCGGCACCGAGGACATACCAGGCAATGCTGGCATGAAGGACCAGGTGGCGCTGCTGCGCTGGGTGCAAGAGAACATCGCCCACTTCGGCGGTAACCCTAACCAAGTCACTATTGCAGGTAACAGTGCGGGTTCTGCATCAGTAGATCTTTTAATGCTCTCGAAGTCAGCTGAAGGATTGTTCCACCGAGTAATACCAGAAAGCGGAGGAAACCTTGCCGCATTTGCAGTTCAGAGGGATCCTTTAGAGATTGCCAAATTTCATGCCAAGAAACTGAATTTTACTGACGTCCACAATATTCATGCATTAGAAAACTTCTACAAGACAGCTTCATTGGACCTGTTAACTTCATATTCATTTTTCGATAGAACTGATTCTACTTTCTTATTTTCCCCATGTGTGGAGCGTGATACAGGAGATGGAGCATTCCTGACAGAATCTCCTCTGAGTATACTTAAGAAAGGCAATTACAAAAAGTTACCTGTGTTGTATGGATTTACCAGCATGGAAGGATTGTTACGTATTGATTACTTCGACATTTGGAAGCATATGATGAATACGAAGTTTTCTAATTTCTTGCCAGCTGACCTACATTTTCAATCAGAAGAAGAAAGGGAAAAAGTAGCCGATAATATTTATAGATTTTATTTTGGTGACAAGTTAATTAGTGACGACAACGTGTTAGCATTCGTCAAATTCTTTTCGGATGTCATAATTACCTATCCTATGCTCCGGGCTACCAAGCTGTACGTGGAGGGTGGCAACTATCAAGTTTATTTGTATGAATATTCCTTTTTAACCAACGACTCCGAGCACCATCGTAACATACCAGGACCAGACCACTGCGCTCAGTCGACAGCTTGGCTGGATAACTTGGACGATAAAAGAGAGAGTTTTGTATCTGGAAAATATCAGAAGATGAGAAACGTAGTTCGAGAAATATGGCACAACTTTATAAAGACTGGGTAAGTTGCTATATATTTTTCATCCTGTTGTCGTCCTTTATTTGTTTATTAATTTTATATCTGACTTCCTCGCTGGTCCAGTGGTCGCAAGAGTATGAGGTCTTGTGATTGATTCATAGATGAGGTATGCCTCATCTATGAATCAAATACCAATAAAATACCTGATCGAAAAACCCAATAACACTATGGTGTTATTGGGTTTTTCGATCAGGTATTTCTCAGTAGCAGCCTGCAGTCACATAGGCTCGTCCCCTATTACACGGTCCTTAACACGTTCAGTGCCGGTAGCTCTCCTGGAGGGTTCACTCAAGTCGCATATGAGATGCCGGGAGCCCTCGCGGAGGGCTCATTTTAATAGCGTATTCGTCATTAAAACTGTAAATATAAAAGCAGTTGTAAATATAAAAGAGAAGTCTTTATTTGCCTTAAACATGGTATAAAGTTGTTACAGTCAGATATTAATCTAAAGTCCGCATGTTCAGCTATACAGGATATGCATCAATTGCATGCAAAATAATAATTATTAGTAAATTTAAAAGTTCAATATCACAGATACAAAGTCAATACAATAATAATAGTTTTCTCTCAGCATTATCTGCAATTACAGAAGTCCAGAAATTTATAATTTATTGTTGAGAAAATCTTTAATGTCATAAAACATGTGTTCTTTCAACCATTTCAGTAATCTGATGGAGGAGTCGAAAGTGTTATACATAATTGGCGAAATGCGGGTGTACACTGTACTGTAGGTACACCTGTGCCAAACCCCTCGGAAATTGCAGGCGTGATGTTTGTTATGTAATTTTTTATGTATTTGTTTTGCCCTCATTGATTTCTAAGTTCGTTTTACTTCTGTTGTACAGGAAGCCGGTGCCACAAGGTTCGTCGCTGCCAATATGGCCGCCAGCGGGTATGGACAATTCACCACACATGAACCTTGGAGAAAAGCTGGAACTACGAGGAGTGCTCTTGGAAGAACGGACTCTCTTCTGGGATGATATCTACCAGAGATACTACCGGGATGCGGTTCCGCCGCCACCAGTGCCAAACCAAAGTAAGAAAAAAACGTTGTCACTTAGAGGTACAACGCAGAAAACAATAGACGGTTTTCGAAATCGGACGTTACCTTCAGAATTGCTGAAGTTAATTTGAAATTGCTGCCTTCTTTCATCACATTATTATCATCATCAACCTATAGCTGTGCACTGCTGGACCTAGGCCTCTCCTATTGCACGCAACTCTCATCCAGGTGCTACCAGCCACCCTGCGAAGATCGTCGCTCCACGTAGCTTGTCCACCTAGTCCTATC
This sequence comes from Agrochola lota, assembly GCA_947364205.1. NCBI lineage: Eukaryota > Metazoa > Arthropoda > Insecta > Lepidoptera > Noctuidae > Agrochola > Agrochola lota. The sequence continues at coordinate 14,647,565 of OX376221.1, read as the reverse complement.
TTATGTTTGCCGATGCGCGGTCTCCACTCAAGAACACGTCTACCCCAACGGTCATCGGATCTACGGCTAAAACGGCCGGCCCATTGCCACTTCAGCTCATTCACCACTCCATAACTGTCTAAATTTCGTTTCTCAATTTTTTTTATTTGGTGTCTCTGCCATTGCTTGTCTTTTAGTGTTATAATAAAACATTTTTTATTTTATCAAATTTGTATTGATTCAGCATGTGCAACATGGGCCTACACCGCCCCAAGAAGAGTTGAAAATACGTAAACTGACTTTTATCGTGCCTGTTGAAAAACAAAAGTGTACGACATAAATTCCGAAATACACACCTTGCTGGCGGTGGCGGTGTGCCAGTAATTTTCGGAAATTCAGGGTACTACAGGGGACCGTAGACGTGCGGCTAACATAAGTTTTATAATGCCTAAAAGTATATGATTCACTGCAGTAAACAAAATCAGAAAAATATATGATATTATTCAAGAAATATGCGGGTTTTTTATTAGTCTTTAGGAATAGTTAAGCGGAATAGGTTACTAAATATATCTACGTCTATTTAGGTTATTTTTATATTATATAAGTAGGCTAGTATACAATCTTAAATATAATATATATATAACACTAAAATATATCAATTATGTACAAGTATACAGAGGAAATAATTAAAAGAAACATGCTAGTAAGATAGTGCAATGAAAAAATACTAACAACTAATATGATATGATCGAAAAAAATCGCTCAAAAATCGAACCTCTAAAAATTTATTTTAACGATTAAAAATCATATTAATATTCATGCAATCATTCTAATTTTTTGTCAGATTATTCTACAAGCAAATTATTACCATAATGATGTTTTAATTTTTTAATCCAATCAATAGATTTTTTGTAAATAGATAACTGCTTCATATTTTGCAATAGATTACCTGCGTTCTGTCATCGCGCTTCTCTTTCTTTTCTATGCAGTCCGACAGTGACCGCGATTAAGCTGGTGTCAGCCTCTTCAACAAGAGTGTCATCCCACAACGTGATAAGAAGCCCTGATAAGAAAAGTTAATCGGACGTTATAATTAGAACAAGTGGAAATTTGTTGTTCAAACCTATTTACAGCATGAATCACTTTGGAGCTGTATCGAAGGTCCTGATTATGTTAGTCCCAATAGTGTATTATCTATGGTCCCAATCCCAAACTTGACATGAAAGTCAACGCCAAGATTATCTTACTGGTTGATCCTGTCTACTTTATTTATGAATGAAGTTGACAGGATCAACAAGTAAGACCTATTTTATGTACCTATGGACAAATACACAAGAGTCAAATACACCAAAAGAGGTCAGGGAAAATCGGGCTAAAGCGTTTGACGATAAAGGCTTATAACACTTTAGACACTAAGTACAGGAGCCGTTTACTCCTTAGGTAGGTATCTTTTCATCAGGTTGTTTTCAAGAGTCATCACGAGTCGTCTAAACGCAGAATAGATGTTTTTTTACACCGAAGCAGACCGGATTCCCAAGAGGATAAAGGCTCCTCTTCACAGCAGCCCATGCACGCACGCAGCACGTGTACTTAGCTTCGTTTTGCATTAACACGTCCAGTACTGGGACCCTCCTGGAGGGTTCACCTAATCGCATATGAGATTCCGGGAGCCCTCGAGGAGGGTTCATTTTAAATGTAGGTTTTTCTTAGCGAATACAGCATTATAAACTCATTTCTAATATGTATGGCGGCATTGCGTACGAGTTCTATGAAAAGTGGATGGAGTCGAAAGTGTTAATGTAGGCGGGATTGTCTCTGGATCGACCACTGCGACCCACAGTCACCAGGCACGTAGCATTTGAATTTGATGATCGCAAACAAATCCGTGGCAAACCTCTTCGTGCACAGCCTGCGTAGCAGTCTATAGTGGACAGTCAACTTAATCATGACACTATATAGTCCACAGAACAGATAAAAAAAAGAGGTATAGTCCATGGATATACATTCTTACAATGAGTCAGATTAAATCAATGGTATATTATTACATTGTATGTGGGTATGTCTTGCTCATGCAATTGCAGACGATGAAAAGATCATTGATTCTGTTTAAACATGGCCCGATCTGAAGTCTCTGCAGCGATGCTAACTCGACTGGCGATATACTTCATTCCTCACGTTTATTTTTATGATACCAATCGATGCAGCACGTGGCTAAGTAATAATAGCCGCATGGGTCGATCCATCAGGTTAAGCTACGCTTGCCGGGGTTGGTCCGTGGATGCGAGACCATATTTTCGTACCGAGACTCGTCCGTGCCTCGGAAAGTACGTTAAGTCTTTGGTCCCGGCTATTATTCGTGTGTCAGTCGTCACGAGTCGTCAGAAGGGTATCTTTAGCCAGTAACTAGGTTGTGGAGGTCAGATAAGCAGTCGCTCTACTGGTATTCACCTGCATCCGGTTAGACTGGAAACCGACCCCAACATAGTTGGGAAAAGGCTAGACAGAGTAGTAATCGATGCAGTTTCGTATTTATGAATGAAGACTTTTGGACCATTTGAGGTTACAGTAAAAGCTACAAATCGCTCCCGCACTAGCCTCAGTTGATCCTCAAAACGTTTTGATCCCTATTAGAAACGGGACCGATTGGCATCGAAAATTTTTTTTGTGAAAATTTTCAATTTTCTTGCCGACTGTATGTAATATTTTGACAAAATCTGTGAATGCAGTTAGCAATTACACAAAAAGTTAAAGACAGTCTTCTAAGAATGTTTTTCTGTTGCTGCGACGGAGGTACCTATAGATAGTGTTACCCGCGAAGACGCGCCCCACTCCGCTCCGCTCCGTACACATTAAGGCTGCCTGTCCATTGAAGCAGAGCGAGGCAGCGGAGGAGCGTGGCAGCGGAGTGGAGCGGAGTTGCGGACAGTGTCTGTCCATTGACGCGGAGTGAGCTAGCGGAGCGGTGTTACGGACTATGCGGAGAGAGGTAGCGGAGCGATCTTGCGAACTGTGCGGAGCTAGACCGAGTTCACGCGACGAGTAATAATTCCCCGCTCCGGTTCCCCGCTCCACATCTCCACTCCGTTTCCCCGCTCCACTTCCCTTGTCCGCTTCTCCGCTCCGCTTCCCCGCTCCGCTTCTCGGTTTTGTATGAATTTTTAAACTAGTTCGCAAATCCCTGTCCACTGAAGCGGAGCGGAGGTTTTATGCAATTCCATTGGTTAATATTGGCCCACCGCCTCTCCGCTCCTCTCCTCTCCGCTCCAGTGGACAGGCAGCCTAATCGCCACCTGTTTGTATTCACCCTTAGTGATAGAAACTATCGTGTTAGATGATATTATTAAAATAATATAGGTATTAAGGCTAAATCACAATTGAATGTATTCAATAACTTGTATAACATTCCATTGTTATTCTGGGCCCTAGTCTATAACTGAAACAATGGAGTTACGGTCGTGTGTGATTCTTTTTTACGTGACGGCTGTTTTAGCTGATGAAGAATGGCTAGAAGTACAAACTTTGCAAGGGACGGTGCGCGGGCGCAAGGACCCCAGTGAGGATCTATACGCTTTCTACAACATACCCTACGCCTCAGGTCCTACGGGCGTTTCCAAGTTCAAGGTGCTTTAATTAATTATTTTTGTTATTCCTATTGCACATAATTATGTAATTACGTATAATTATTATCAGGCAGAATTTTTCCACCCTCTATCTGCCTTAAAGCCGCACAATCCTTAACCCCCTTAGTATTTAAACAAGGAGTAAACTTACAGACAGTTTACCGTCAGATTAACCATACATTGGTACCCATAACTTTAGTCTCGATTTTTTTAATAAAGGGGTAAATGTTTTTTTTTTATATTTAGAGAGATTCAGATTCGTGTTTATCGGTTTTACCTTATGTTCGCTCTACGTAAACATATGATCTTACGAATTGAGTGCGCACGCTGAATACGTTTTTCCCCATCAAATAGGTAGTGTTCCGGTGATATCGCGAAGTCTCTTTGGACCGCGATGAATAGTCTGTATCTTCAAGATAATAATTGTCTTATAACTCGGACACTGCGGCGCTTTGCACTTAAATTAAATTAAATCGATAAAACTAACTACACCGTCACTATTTCAATAATCCAAGTTTTAACTTCATCTAGGAATCACAAACAAGTTCATATATTAATTTTGCTCTCCAGGCACCTCTGCCGCCGCCAGTATGGTCAGAACCGTTTGATGCCATCGAGAAGAACTTCATATGTCCACAAAACCTTAAAGTTATCAAAGAGTTTTTGCCAGAACGATCGGAAATATTGATGGATGAGAATTGTCTAACTGCTAATATATTTGTACCCAAAACACCTGAGGAAAACCTATCAGTTCTTGTGTATGTTCACGGGGGAGGCTTTTTAATAGGTTACGGTAATAGAAATAAAGGAACCCAGTTAATGAAGAAGAAAGATTTCATCATGGTCACGTTTAACTACCGTCTGGGCGTTCACGGGTTCCTTTGTCTCGGCACAGAGGACATACCAGGCAATGCTGGCATGAAGGACCAGGTGGCACTGCTGCGCTGGGTGCAAAATAATATCGCCCGCTTCGGCGGTAACCCTAATGACGTGACTCTGGCAGGTGGCAGTTCGGGTTCTGCATCAGTGGACCTAATAATACTTTCGAAATCAGCCGAAGGATTGTTCCATCGAGTCATACCAGAAAGTGGTGGAAACCTTGCCGCATATGCAGTTCAGAGGAATCCTGTGAAGATTGCCAAATATTATGCTATTAAACTGAACTTTACTACGGTGAACAGTATTAATGCTCTAGAAGATTTCTATAAGACAACACCATTGAAATTGTTGACTTCGGTATCACTATTTGATAGAACAGATGCTACTTTCTTATTTTCGCCGTGTGTCGAGAGAGATACGGGACACCAAGCATTCCTGACAGAATCACCATATAAGATTCTTCAGGAAGGCAAATACAAAAAGTTACCGATGTTGTATGGATTTACCAGCATGGAAGGTATGTTGCGAATTAGTCACTTTGACATTTGGAAGCACATGATGTATGAAAAATTTTCTGACTTCTTGCCAGCTGATCTAATATTTGAGTCAGAAAAAGATAGAGAAGACGTAGCCGAGACGGTAAAGTTAATTTATTTTGGCAAGAAGTCGATTGGCGATAACAGCGTTATGGGATTCATCGACTTCTTTTCGGATGTCCTCGTCACTTTTCCTATGTTGCGAGCTGTGCAACTGCACGTGCAGGCTGGCCACAAGGAAATTTATTTGTACGAATATTCCTTTTTAAGCGAAGACTTGATACCATATAGTAACATGAAAAGCACTGACCATTGCGCTCAGTCGAAGGCTTGGCTGGATAACGTGGATGGTAAAAAAGAAATTTTTGAGAACCAGAACTATCAGAATATGAGAAAGATAGTGCGAGAAATATGGCACAACTTTATTAAGACTGGGTAAGCATTAAACTTTCGTATGCCGTAATTACAGAAACAATTAAAAATACCTTTGTGTCTCGGGTGGATCTACGTTCTTTTAAGGCTTATGCAGACCAGCGCGACTTGTCGCGCGACGCGACTCAAACAATGCAATTTCTAAGAAAGGTATAACTGACACCTCTTGAACGCGGCTTAGAAGTGCGGGTCGCGTTCAGTTTCATTGGTGAAATCCGCACTTAGTCGTCAGCATAAACTATGTAGTTCCAGGATCACAGGAGTGTATATGAGTCACGTCGGATTTTATAGCATAATGTACGAATCTTCTTCTTTTTTGGGTGACTAACCTGGTGTCAGAGTTTTAATGCCACCCATGGGTATCTGACTTGGCTTCACATGCCGTTGCGAAATCATAATCCGTAATGTAGGAATAAGCGACTGAAAGCCGAACTTTTACTAATTCCAGACGTGGCAAATTTCGCGACCTGCCTACAGCATTTGTTCTTTTTGTATATTGGTATACATATGCAATATATCGCTGCGTCCCAGGTTGAAACATTACACAAGATCTTTTAAGAAGATACTAATGGAAATCCAAGTTGTTGTTTACGAAACATCGTCTCGTTTTGGTGGATACCGTGCCTTAAGCACTTTGGAGAGCTTTTAAATTCTTCTCCAAACATAAGAACGAGAATTAAAGCAATTGTTTTAGTACATGTAGAATATTGTAGTTGTGGAATAACTAATTGGCTTAGTTCGTTAACTTGGCTTAGTTCGTTAACTTGGCTTAGTTCGCTAACTTGACTTAGTTCGTTAACTTGGCTTAGTTCGTTAACTTGACTTAGTTTGTTAACATGGCTTAGTTCGTTAACTTGGCTTAGTTCGTTAACTTGACTTAGTTCGTTAACATGGCTTAGTTCGTTAATTTGGCTTAGTTCGTTAACTTGACTTAGTTTGTTAACATGGCTTAGTTCGTTAACTTGGCTTAGTTCGTTAACTTGACTTAGTTCGTTAACTTGGCTTAGTTCGCTAACTTGACTTAGTTCGTTAACTTGGCTTAGTTCGTTAACTTGACTTAGTTTGTTAACATGGCTTAGTTCGTTAATTTGGCTTAGTTCGTTAACTTGGCTTAGTTCGTTAACTTGGCTTAGTTCGTTAACTTGGCTTAGTTCGTTAACTTGACTTAGTTCGTTAACTTGGCTTAGTTCGTTAACTTATTAAATAATTGTTGTACAGGAACCCCGTGCCTCCAGGGTCACCGATGCCTGCGTGGCCGCCAGTTGGCCTAGACAGGTCACCACACATGTTGCTTGGAATTAATTTGACACTACGTGGATCTGTATTGGAAAAGATCTGTCACTTTTGGGATGCAGTCTACCAGTTATACTACCTCGAAGCTATATCACCTCCAGCGCTTATGTCCCGAAGCTCATTAAGGAATATACTGTATTAGATCCTCGACATCATTAGCCTACAGCAGTTCACTGCTGGAATTGGAGGCCTCTCTAATAGCACGCCATTTGTGTACCGATCTAAGCAAATCTCATCCACTTTAAACCAGCCAGATGGGAGGTGAGCCATTGTCTGTGAAGAGACGGCACATACACACCGGAGATCTGAGCTGTCTATGAACCGGGAGGTGGTCCTTGATGCGGCCTACTTGGGTACGAAGTTTATGTAAGGTTTTCCAAGTAGGCCACGGTAAATTGTGCCCGGATGAGAGGCTCTCTGATGGTTCGGTGAAGAAATCACGAGGCTTTAGCAGTTCTTGCCAAAGCTCATATCTTTCTGTGGAGAGATTGCTATCGGCCGGACTCACGAACCTAAGAAAATCTTTGTGGCTTTTAAGTAATTTTCTGCAATCCGATATTAAGTACATTTTAATTAGTTAAAAGAATGAATTTTAATGCTGTGATATGACTCATCAGCAAGCTTGCTGGCCGTCCATAGTTAAATAAATATGATTGTGCTCAGACCAACTAAAAAACCAAGACATAGCGCTGTCAACAGTAACGTGAGGCCGGTTTCGTAAACATGTGTGCACTAGTGAGGTGTAGTTTGATTATAGTCCGATTGTAAATGTGTGCGTGTGAGCGTGTATGCACAGAGCGGGGGTGTAGTTTTGGTATGCTTCACTGTAATGTTCCTAGCGCTCTGTATTGGTTTTTTATTTTCTCTGAGATATTGTGTTATAATATGTTTACTGACATCCTATTTTATGATACTAACCTCAAACTCTCTATTCTACTATATACGTAATCGTATGCTTTAATACGGTTATAGTAGAATAGAGAGTTCCATACAAAAATTAAGGTTATGTCAAGCTTATAACTAACTCATATAATGAATGAGTACCTGGGTGACCGATCTATGCTCGGGTGAAAACAGAGAAAACGAATTTTCCCAGAAATGTGACCCAGCTAGATACATTTTTCGTCATTGTAAACCCCTATATTGCAACTTTCATCGAAATCGTTCCCAGCGTCGTTTCGTTCGCGCGTTCAGCGGCCGTTCGATTCTGTAAAAATATCACCGTGAAACTTAGGTGAAGTGAGCGTGACGTGAGCTGTCAATAGTGTTAATCCCTAGCATCCTGCCGGTCGATTCTGTGGCAGTGACAGCTCACTTCACGCTCACTTCACCTGAGCTTCAAAAAAAGTTAATATTTTTACAGAATCGACCGACAGTTCCCTACATTTTGACGAGATATGCGAACATAAATGTAGGGAACAGCTAATATTTTTTTCGCGATTTCAGCGTTGGTCCCATAGTGAAAGTTGTTCATAATGATGAGTAAATGAAGCCCTTAAGAGGTTTACCTTAAACAATAACTAAGCTTGTATAAACTAATATACAATGTCGCCCATACATGTCTGCCCGTAGTTTTCTCAATATTCATGAAAAATTCTCGAAAATTAATTTTAAAAGGGGCTGTCTATCTTTAATATTATTGATGTTATTCTATTTTTATTTTTTTTAGTTGCGTTGCCATATCTCCTGTTATTGGCTCGATTTGGATTCTGTTTATTATTTCTAAAAGCTTATGACTTATTTTATCGGATTAACATATTTTTTTATAAAATTTGTTAAAATAAAGTTGTTAGTTTGTTAGTTTGTTTAAATTTGTTTTTTGTTGTTTTTGTTGACTATGAAAAAAAAACGGAGGTGAAGACATTATTTTCTATAAAAAAATTGTATTTATAAAAAAAAAAACAAGTTGGAAAATAAGTACTTAAGTCCATAAAATCATAGGGGGATATTGTTTTTTTTTTTTATAAAAAAAAAAAAAAAATAAGATTTTAAGCTAATTTTCGATAATTCGTCATGAATTTTCAGAAAAATACGGGCGGCCACATGCCCATGGGCGACATTGTACATGTCTATATATGTATATACAAATATTGCTCATTTAATAATGAGTATAGAATAAATTATGTATAGTAATTTATACTTTTTTTTTGACTAAAAATTTTTTTTTGTGCGTCTTTGAGATTATTAAAAAATATTGGACAAGTATTTTTTCTTTTTTTACGTAAGCTAAAGATTACGGCGATACATTGAGGTAAAATGTGCCGTGACGTCACAAGTGTGTAGATTTTATACATACTAGTGACGTAGCGACCCCCACTCCCCAACTTAAAATACGTTTTATCTGAGTAGTTTTTTATTAATATGACAAAGCAAAAAATACGTGTCTAATATTTTTGTATTATCTGACTGACGGACTAATTAGAATTTCATTTTTTTACCCATACATCATCCCTATTGTCATTATTTAGGGGTTATTGTGTTTGGGTAATGACTGAAAATCGACAAACGTCAATAATACTATTTAAGCTAAGGTAGATGCAGCTAGTACGGACGCTGATAAGGCATTTTAAAAATATCAATAGCAATTACTAAGGGAGTTGTTTGCTTTCATACTTACTTTTCTATTTTTATATGTAAGTATTGTATGTAATTTTTTTATTTATTATTATCCTTTATTCAACTATATTATACATATAAATTATATTTTTAAATATTAGAATAAAATAATATAAAAACATTTAAAAATATAAAAAATAGTAGCCCACCGGTATCGGGAACAGGGTCCAAGCTACCGGCGGTCAGGGCTCCAGAGAGAGGAACTTCCTGACAATGCGAGCCGTGTCCAAGAGTACCGCTTTCTGAATCAAGCCCTTGATCCAGCTGCCCAACGAGAGCCTCCTTAGGTGTTGGTCGAGGCTCTTGGCAATTAAACCATTGGCTGATACGACTATCGGCACAATGATCGCTGAGTCCACATCCCACATGTCGACAACCTCGCGAGCCAAGTCAAGATACTTGATTTGTTTATCTTTCTCGGCTTTCACGAGGTTCCCGTCATGCGGGACCGTGATGTCAATAATCATTGTGCGCCGCTCTACTCGATCCACCACCACTATATCAGGTTTATTGGCAACAATAGTCCTGTCAGTGATGATGGATCGATCCCAGTACAAAGTGATATTTCCATTTTCGAGAACTGGGTCGGGCGCATACCTATAGTACGGCACTTCAGATTCCACAAGACTGTACTTCAGAGCAAGTTGCTGGTGGATAATCCTGGCTACAAGGTTGTGTCTATGCAAGTACTCTTCGTTAGCTAGACGAGAACAACCGGAGATAATGTGCCGGATTGATTCTCCCGGACGGTGGCATGCCCGACAGATGTCAACCGTGCCGTCTTTCACAATAAATCTACGGTAATTGTTCGTCATGATAACTTCGTCCATAATTGCACAGACAAAACCTTCGGTTTCCCCAAAGAGGTCACCAAAACGCAGCCAGGCTACGGACGCTAGAAAATCTACATCGGGTCCATGTAGGGCCCGGAAAAAGCGTCCGTGAAGCTCCTTACTCTGCCATACCTCCTTGCGATCGTTAGTGTCAAGCACTACAGGCTTGCGCCAGTTCTCTTTAGCCAAGGAGAGCGGGGTGAGGCCCTTGTCCACAGCGACCACATCTTGATGCATCCCCACGTCGGCTTCTAGGAAATATTCCCTGAGACTGCATATCTCGCAATTGTGGAGGGTCTTAGCGTTTAAAAAACCTCGACCTCCACACTTTCGCGGGATATACAGTCTCATTACCGATGACCGTGGGTGGTGCATTCGATATGCAGTCAGCAGCGTACGGACCCTCCTATCCAGAGCGTCGAGTTCGGTCTGAGTCCATTTGAGTATGCCGAAAGAGTACATCAAAACCGGCATGACCCAACCATTGAAGGCGCGCACCTTATTTCCGCCTGATAGAAAACTATTAAATACTTTCTTCAGGCGGCCAAAGAAGCGCTCCTTCAATGATTGCTTCATGTCAGTAACATTGATGCCCAACGCTTCCGACATACCCAAATACTTATAGGTTTCGGATGCGGAGAGGGCTCTAAGGTTTATGGAATCCGCGAGCTGTGTTCCCACGGATTCCATAATCTCCCCTCGCTTTACATGCATGACCGCACATTTGTCCACACCAAATTCCATCCTGATGGCGCTACTGAAAGTTTCAGTTACTTTCAGTAGCTCCATCAGTTGCAAATTGTTGGGGGCAAAGAGTTTAAGGTCATCCATGTAGAGGAGGTGAGATATAACCTGACCACCTCTCCTCAGCCGATAGCCTAGACCTGAATTCTCCAGCAGTGTGCTTAGAGGATTCAGGGCTAAACAGAACCAAAGCGGACTCAAACTATCGCCCTGAAATATGCCTCGCTCGATCCTTATCGGTTCGCTATTCCTCTGGATATTTCGACATCCTGGATAGCGAAGGACCGTCCTCCATTGCCCCATACACGACATCAGGAAGGTGCGCAGAGTTGCATCTACTTTATACAACTCCAGCACCCTCATGAGCCATGTATGTGGCACCGAGTCATAGGCCTTCTTATAATCTATCCAACATGTCGAAAGATCCTTTCGGGAACGACGAACCTGTTGGCTAATGGCCATATCAATGAGGAGTAGCTCCTTAGTACCGCGGGATCCGTTCCTACATCCATTTTGAGAGGCAGACATGATGGAGTTAGTGTCTATATGTTTGTTAATTTTAGCTCTCAAAATAGATGTAAGAACTTTATAGACCGTCGGTAAACATGTGATTGGCCTATAATTTTTGGGTTCCGCAGTGCTACCAGATTTATGGAGCAGGTGGGTAACTCCTGTCGTTAAGAACTGGGGTAGCGAACCAGACTCCAATGCAGTCTGGTACTGAGCCGCCAAGCGAGCGTGTGACCTTATAAACCATTTTATCCAGAAGTTGTGCAGCCCGTTCGGCCCTGGAGATTTCCAGTTAGGCAACGGACGAACTGCACGAGCTACATCTTGGGGGCAGATGGTAATAGCCCCCATTTCTGGTATTGGATCGCAGGCTCGCTCGACTTCCCGAGTCCAATCACCTTCGGTGTGACTGACAGGCACCGACCAGATGCTGCGCCAGAAAGAGCACATGGCAACATCATCCGGTAGACGCGTGGCAGTCTCACCTTGGTCCGGTCGCTCCCAAGCCCTATAAACCCACCTTTCATCACTCTGGAAGGTGCGATTCTGAGTGTATCGCTCTACTCGCCGCTTATACCTACGAATACGGTTCGCCCATGCATACACTTTCTGCTTCAGGAAGTCGATGCGCTCTGTGACACGGGCCATATAGTCCTGAGGGCTGATATCAGTCCCTAAGAACGCCCGTCTCACAAAGCGCATCACTCTGGGGCGAGTATTGCCCTCCCTGAAGCAGATTAGTTTGCCAATGAGCGCTCTGGCCCCACCAATACGGCGCTCAATCCTGCACTGCCAAGCTGGTACAGCAGGTTTCGGTCGTGTAGCTCTAGAGGCATCAGCAAATTTGACGTGAGCTACACGACATGCTGCTACAGCCGCGCAGTACAGAATTGAATGAGTATCAGTGAGGTCTTCGCAGCCATCAAAATAGTTTGACAACTGCGAATCCAGAACCGCTATCAGTGCTCTATTTTTGTTATGCATGGGCAAACGAGGTAAACGTGGTCTAAGTTCGGGCGACATGAACCGATATTCCAAAATTGCACCCTCCAAAGCACTCCTCAGTTCCTCATTGCACTGGGTACTTACGTTTCTAGCCCTGTCATCAATCCTCTCGTCAGCTTGAATTGTAGTGACCTGTGATGGCACTACAATAACACTCCGCGGCGGGGGAGTGATGATAGGGCTACTCTGCATTTCATTTCGCAGGCGATCAAGTACAGCGTCATCCAACATATGATTACGCTGGATGACTCGCACCTGATCCGACAGTCGTTGTGCCGAAACGTTGACAGCTGGCTCAAGCACCTGAAAAAGAGAGAGCATCCGGACACGGTACGCGGTCAGGTTGTTTCCCCCCTCTGTAGCCCCATAGTATGAGCGCATGACGTTTTCGTTAATGGATCGTGTCCATCTCATGCGCTGCACACTTCCGCCGGGAGCTGGGACCCTATCAGAGGCCGGTGGGCCTCGAGGTCCTAAGCCGTCCGGCGGCCGGCGTTCTCTCCGTCGGCGAGCAGGTGGTGGCGTCGTGGGCGGGGAGAAATACTCGTCGCTCGAGCTCGACGCAACTACCGCGGCCGGTGTCGTCACAGCGCTCACAGTGAGGCTGGATACCGGCGGCGGCGCGGCGGAGCTGAGCGAAGAGTCCGGAGGTGGTGGGCGTGCTAGGCGTGCGGCTGATCTTGTCAACATACTCGTAGTTTCTTGGTTTTCCTATTTTCCATTCATTGTTATTTGATCGGAGGTGACATCTGTCATGTCACCTCCGATTCGGCAGTTTTTAATCAAATTTTATTGCATTTTGGTGAGTTGTGAGTTTTTATTGGATTTTAAATGGTTTTCCGGTTTTAGGTTTAGTATGTATAGAAAAACTCTTGTAAAAATGCTTCAAAATTAATCTATTTGTTAAAATTTAAGTTTTAGTTTGAAAACGAGACGTTCTGTTGACACGGTGTTGCCATTATTATTATTATTATTACCGTTTATACTTTTAAAAAGAAGATTATCTTAGAACAATAAATGATTGAAGCGAACAAGTCGATTATTGGTTTTGCAGACCCACAGAAACGGAGCAGGATGAAGTTACAGAGTGTAAGGAATTGATAAGTACTCATTTTAGTTATAATTGAGAAATATTTAACTCTAAACATTTTTTGCGTTTCTAATGATGCAAACATTTTTTAATAACAGAGCCTCTTTTTAAATTTCTGGCTTTTCTCACAGTTGATCGCAGTAACTAAGATAGGGTACCCCGACCAAACGGGTTAGGTTAGGTTGGAACGGTAACAAACCGCGCGCGAGCCGAGCGAGCGCAACATCCAAGTTGGTGCAGTTATTTGGCTATTTAGTATTTTTAGGACCCCAAATAGGAATTATTTAAGGTTCATAAAAACAGGTTAGAGTCTTTAGGTTACAGTGTTCAAGAATATTTTTAGGAGCGCAAAATGGTAATTATAAGATGTAGGATTAAAGACATGCCATTATTATTTTCTTTTTGTTTTATTTCTAACTACACAAATTTTATTGAATACTTTTATAATGATTGAATACTCCACAACTGCGATATTTGTGGTCTCATGCATTTTTTCTGAAAATCAATGTGGAGGTGCATCGAAATGAGATCGCAGTGGCTAATGTAACTCAGAAGTCGTTGTTCTTCCGAGACTTGCAAGTTGACAGATTGTCGCGAGACTCTTGATAGGTCGATAAATCATTTATTAAGTGCAACACCGTGAAATAGCACATTACAAGAATTGGCCGATGCATTCCATTGATCCACCCTCTATGGCACGTTCTGAGTGTTTTGGAATGGGGCAATGGGGTCGGCAGGATCATTGTTTACTGCATGCAAATAAAAAGCCGATTGCCACACAAACAAAAATATTTAAATTGTAAAAAAACTTGAAATAAAATAATAGGGCTAGCATCCCGGTAGTGTCTCTGGTAGATGTCATCCCAGAAGCGAGTGCGTTCTTCCAAGAGCACCCTACGTAGTTCCAGCTTCTTATCCAGTGACATGTGTGGTGACCTGTCCGAGCCTGCTGCCGGTTAATTTTTTTTACCCAGGCATCATCCCTATTAGGCACACGTTTTGGTAGAATCTTGATTTGTTGATGATAAATAGTTGATTAAATCTAACTAAACGTTTTCTTAACAATGCCGAAATTGTTTAATATTATGCAATGTTGATAAAATTTTTAAAAATAAATAAATATTCGTTATTTAACTAAATTACAGGAAACTAGAATATAGGAAACCTCTTCGATCGAGAATACTCTAGCTTGACAAAATATCATGAAGAAAAACTCACATCTGTGAGGTCACGATTGATAGTAATGGGTACATTTTGTATTCTTAATTCGTATAAATTATAATAAGGCCTTTATAAAACTTCAGATTATTATAAACTTTAATACCGATACATTATGGTTGAATTATGCATCAGGAAAGTTGGTAACTTAGTTGAAAGATAGATCAGAAAGGTTGGCACGCCAGGGCTTAGTATGGTTCCTCGAGGAGGCTTATGTATCGCATTCTAAACGCTTCATGTTGGTACCTAATACTATCGTCGTTATCATGAAGACAGTCATTGTGATCCTTGAGTTTAAACACAGGACGAATGTACACACATCACAAAAGTGTCTAGGGATCAAGTACATTTTTAAATATTATAAAAATTCCAATTAATATTTACCAAATCTAGTCTTCCAGACTGGCTTCTTACATTAATTCTTGTTTAAGTTAACAATTTATCCCTATATTTTAAAATTGTGCAAATTTTGGGTAATTAACCTAAATTAATGTCATCAAATGAGGATTTTTATTTTTTTTACTGTAGAGATAAAACAAATAATAATCTGTATTTCCACCACTGACACGAATCTCACGATCACAGCGAGTTGACATGCTTAAAATCAGTTCATCAAAATCGCTTTGAGGAATGGCCGCCCACGTTCTTTCTAACAAGTCAAAAAGTTGTTGTGGGGTATGCATGGCAGAACACTACTACCACACACTACACTACACACACACACACACACTACACTACACTACACACACTACACACACACTACACTACACACTACACTATACTTAGCAGAACTCTTCTTTGGAGCATATCCCATGCGTGCTCAATTGAGTTGGGATCTAGCGATGCGTATTTCCAATCTTTACAAGGCCAGAACGCAGCGATAGGAAACTGCTCGTGTATACATGCTATTTTTAAATCTGTGATTACAATGTTTACACGAATTTTGCGTACTGCTCGTGTATAGTTGGTAACGTGGACGCGCGCGTCCTGGTTCCAAACTATACTACGAGTACATCACTTACACATGACATGAGTTTTAATAATATAGATTAAAAAATAAAAATAATTTGAACTGGGTGAAATGTAACAGCTAACAGATAACAGAATATGAAATGGGTTAGGTTAGGTTAGAACTGTGACCAACCGCGCGCGAGCCGAGCGAACGTAGTGAGCGGTGCCGCGGCAGCGGCCGGCGAGCGCTACTTCCAAGTTTCTCGCAGCCAGGCAGGCTATTTAGCGCAAGGTGCATTACGTCGCAAACAAGTTGAATATCAGTTCACAATTTGTCGCAATCTATACACGATTAGTCCGTATGCGTACTGGCACTGTATATTTTGGATTAAGGTAGGTAATTATGTCACTACGAAGTATACGCGAGTATTTGCGTACTACTCTTGTATAGATTGGAAGACCTTAGTAAAAAAGTGATTTCCAATCTATACGCGATAAGTTTCACACCCTTGCGTTATGGCCTTGTATAGAACGGAAAGACGCTCTGGAGACTGAGCAAGCCACGACAGAACGTTGATGCGAGCATCGGCAAGAGTGCGTGTTACGACTCTTGCCGTGTGTGGACGTGCATTGTCGTGCATTAGTCGAAATGAATCACCCAACCGGCCTCGCAAAGGGATGATCACGTCTGAAACAAGCCTCTCTGCATAAATCTGAGCATTGAGGTTGCCCCTGATCCAAATGAGATGGGATCTTCCTCCGATCAAATACCAGCCCAAACTATTATTCTTCCCGCTCCATATAAATGAACTTCCTGACAAAATTTCAAACGTTCCTGACGTCCAGAGGTCCTCCAAACTGGAGTAACGTCTTGTATCCGGACTCATACCGAAACGAGATTCATCGGAAAAACAAACACAACACCAGTCGTTTTCCTCCCAATTTCTGTGTTCGCGATCCCATTGTAAACGGGCCTTACGATTGCAGAGTGCTATAGGTGGAACTCTCAGCGGCCTTCCGGACCGCAGACCCACTTCACGTAAATGATTTCGGCTGGTTTGGTCGCTTAACAGCAAGCCTGAAGAGCTGTGGAGCCTCGTAGCCAACATCATAGCGGTCATGTACGATTCCGTCGAGCAGTATTTTGATATACCGGTCCTGTCTGCGAGTGGTGATGCGAGATCGTCCTACATGTCGTTTGGCCACGCTGCCTGTGATACGATAGCGTGTCCAGAAGCGGCTTATGAAGCTTCGTGCAGACTAGCGCGACGCGACACCCTGTAGTTTTCTTAGAAATTGTATTGTTCGAGTCGCGTCGCGCCGTCGCGTCGCGGTGATCTGCACGAGCCTTGACACACTGTGTAGTGCCAAGAGAGACAGCCACAGTACGCTGCCTGGAACCAGCTTGCTTCCGACGGCCCTCATCATCTTCTTCTCGTGTCAAATGATGTCGTCGCTCCACATCGATGCATTTTTTCAGTTCCAATGTAAAAATTGTAAAGGATTGGTAATAACGCAAATACACACTGATAAAGGAATCCTGATTGACCGTTGATTATCTATTTTTAATCAAAATTTAAAGAAAATTCTTTATTCAAATAGTGAAATTCACGAAAAAAAAAACCATAACGATGCAAAAAAAAAAAAAAATCTTCAATTGCGGCGATACCTACTCTAAAACGTACGACACTTTAATTGTGTGTAATTTTTATTGTGTGATAAAATCATCTTTTTGTACAAGAAAATCAAAGGATAATAAAGTTCAATAATAGTTTGCCTTTTTAGAATTTACCTACAGCCCGTTAGACTAGGAGTCCACGCCACCACTCAAGTCCGATAGCCGTGGTGCTAGTGTCTATGTCATTGCATCAAAACGCATTTATAAAACTGTAGTTCCAAAATTTTCCGCCGGACATCAGTGGTGGCGCGGTCTCTAGGTTATTTATTATATATCCTCGTTTTTGGGCAGTTAGTAATGACTGATTAATCAAGATCATTGATATGGTACATTGATGTTATCTGCACTTAGATAACATTAATTTTACCCAATCTGGTGATGACATTGTTGTTTATTGTGTCATTTTTAGCAGGTTGCATGCATGCGAATGTTGCATGCGAAAAACAGACGACCGCGGTGTTATGTAAGTAAGTTTAAACATATTGTAGGATTTTCTGCGTTTTGAGGCATAGCACGGTCTCGTCAGTAGTTCATTTTACATTCATTTCATTTTATTAATTAAGTTTATTTCAATTCGTAGTTTTCTTTTTGTTTCTTAGACAGACTTTAAACCAAAAATAAAACTTGGTTTTACAGGCGTGGTTTCGGTGGCGGCGTTGGTGGAGGTATGGAATCTCGGTAGTATCTCTGATAGATGTCTTCCCAGAAGCGAGTGCGTTCTTCCAAGAGCACTCCACGTATTTCCAACTTCTCATTCAGCACCATCCATGTGCGGTGACCTGTTGGCGCCTGCTGCCGGCCACGCAGGCAGCGACGACCCTTCAGGCACGGGCTTCCTGAAATGTTCAATATTAGTTTAATAAGTAACAAGAAAATAGGAGCCTACATTTGTGTGTCTAACAAGCAGGCTTTCCAAGCTCACAGCGTTATCCTTACCCAGTTGTAACAAAGTTGTGCAAAATCTCACGCACTATCTTCCTCACATCTTGATATTCTGGAGTCGACAGACTCTCATCTTTACCATCCATCCAAGCTGACGACTGAACACAGTGGGTAGCACCTCGAATATTGGTGTGAGGTACCACAGGAACTTCTTCGTCAACAAAGGAATATTCATACAAAAACACTTGATTGTTACCAGCTTCGGCATACAACTTCACAGCTCGAAGCATGGGATAAGTAAATATTAAATCTGTAAAGAAGTCGACATATCCCAAAATTGTGTCATTGCCAACAGAATTAACACCGAAATAAAACCTCTTAATCATATTGGCTACTTCTTCTCTTTGTTCATCTGATTCAAACTGTAAGTCCGGTGGCAAGAAATCAGAAAACTTTTCATTCATCCTATGTTTCCAATTTTCAAAGAAAGAAGTACGTAACAGTCCTTCCATGTTAGTGAATCCATACAACACAGGTAACTTTTGTAGTTGCCTTTCTTTAGTATACTAAGAGGAGATACTGTCAGGAATGCTCCGTCTCCTGTATCACGCTCCACACACGGTGAAAACATGACAGTAGAATCAGTTCTATCGAAAAATGGATCTGAAGTCAATAATTTCAAAGGTGTTGTCTTGTAGAACTCTTCTAGTGCATAAATATCGTCTACGTTAGTAAAGTTTAGTTGTCTGGCATACTTTTTGGCAATCTCTATAGGATCTCTCTGAACTGTAAATGCAGCAAGGTTCCCACCGCTTTCAGGTATTACTCGATGGAACAACCTTTTCGCTGCCTTAGAAAGCATTATTAGATCCACTGATGCAGAACCTGCACTGCCACCTGCAAGAGTGACGTCATCAGGGTTACCGCCGAAGGCTAGATGGTTAGATGTATGTATAAAATTTCGGCAAGAATCTACTTATATTAATTTATTATATCAATAAAAATTAATTGATATTCGTTGCTAAGCGAATAACTTGAGATCGGCTGAACCGATTTGGCAATTTTTTGTTTTAAAATGTTCGTAATATTCCGAATCAGCTTCGTGCAGCTTTTTTTAAGTTACCGGGAAAGTTAAAATATTCGGGAAAACTGAAACTGCATTTTCTAGGGTATTTAGTATGAATGATTCGGACAACACAACGTCTGTCGGGTCAGCTGGTGTAATATAAAAATAATAGGTGCCCCTATCTTGAGTTTACTTTCGCCCATAGGCGCTGTGGCGCAGGGTATATTGTAGTAGGGATATAGATCCCCAATGGGGTGTTTGCGCACCAGCCCTTGTGCAGTTGTCACTTCCCGCCATTCGCCATCAGGCAAAACAGCCGCGCATAAAATAAGCACACACAACCTCAACCTCATCACTACTGTTTTTATCTAGTTCTGTTGAATCGTGCATCTCGTATAAATAGCGTCGAGTGGTCGTATAGTGTACGAGCATGGCACAAAAAAATCATAGAACCGAAACCTCTCCTCCTTTGTCGAACGGATACCGCAGAAATAATTATAGACTATTTGTACTGCGGTCGATTACCCGTTCCTCCCACTGCAAACCGCGGTCGCTTGATAATCAAATGTGTGACGCAAGCAATTATACAATCCTGTGACTTTGTTGTCTGCTTAACTAAGACAGCATAGGCTACTAACGTGATAAAAAAATCTGACTGGTCGCGGAGCCGAAACATGGACACTCACGGTACGGCTGGTTCATAAATTCAAGGTCGATTAGCGAGCTATGGAGCGGGCTATGCTTGGAGTCTCTCTGAGGGCTCCAATCCGTGGCAGTGGGCCGGCCATATTAGCCGTAGAACCGATGACCGCTGGGGTAGACGTGTTCTTGAGTGGAGACCGCGAATCGGCAAACGTAAGGTGGGACGCCCTCAGGCTAGGTGGAGTTACGATCTTCGCAAGGTGGCAGGTAGTGGCTGGATGAGAGTAGCCGAGAATCGAGCTGAATGGCGTGCAGTTGAAGAGGCCTATGTGCAGCAGTGGACTGCTATAGGCTGATGTTGATCATGACTGGTCGCACTGCGAGTACCCGTTTATCGCAGCGACAAGAGCCATCAAAGAGAGTACTCGCTCAACATAAGGTCGCTTGGCTGGCAGAACACTCGCTGAGAGACTCACGCTAGGTAAATATCCATACCACCGAGTAATCACTCGTCCCCGTCGCGCACTCGCTGCTCGTTGCTCGCCAACTCGTTTTTAGTTGCTAAGTCTACTCGCTTTTCGTAAATCGTCGGCGGTGGGAGTTTCGCTTCTATACTTTCGTATTCTGTGATATGATTCAACTTATTTGCTGAAGACTCTATATGATAATCATATCTAGATAAGATCTCTATATGATCCTTGTCATCTCGATTGGCAGTAGTATCGTTTATCTTCTAAATACAGTACTGCATAAGATTATTTTATCTAATCGACGTATGTCTAAATAATCCTAACTGTTCTATTATTATAAATGCGAAAGTGAGTTTGTTTGTTTGTTACGCTTTCACGCTAAAACAGCTGAACGTATTTAGATGAAATTTGGCACACGGGTAGACCATGACCTGGAATAGGCCATAGGACTTTTTATCCCGGTAGTTCCCGTGGGATAATTTCCGACATGCACGCGGGCGAAGCCGCTGGCAAAAGCTAGTTATCTATACAATAGTATAGAAATTAAGTAGGTTCTGTGTACTAGCAGGAGTGTAACAATCAAAAGAGTTGCAGAAAAGAGGCAAGACAAATTTTTCGATCGCATAGCACTCTCTAATGCGTCGTGCAAAACAATAAAAGCCAGTCGGATGCGTGGACATTCTTTGCACCGAGGTATTCCACTCAGAGCACTGATTTCAACGGCAACTGACCGAACGGCACCTGGGCTATTCTACTAGGCGTTCGATGGAACAGTTTATTAATTTCATTCCACGAACGGCACCTATCTTAAAGATTTGTTTTGTGATAATGATAATGCATAATTAAAAAAATTATAAACATCAGCAGAAGTTAAATCTCGTACCGGATTATTCCACCTTGTTCAATTTTCTCCAGAATGACTAGGTAGCCGTAGTTGTCTGGTAGCTGTAATTAGGTATTGTACTGCCTTGTAGAATGTGCCAGATATACCTACCGAAATGTCATTCGCAATGGTTGGTCTCGTTGGAATACCAACTGAAATCAAAGAAGCACTTACAGTTTCGTTGAAATCTCGTGAGGGTCGCAGTAGGTACACTATATCCACTTCATTGACTTAATTTCACATTTGTTTTTAAAATTCTAGCGCCTAAACTAAATATGTGCGCAATGTCATCAACATCGAACTTATTCAGAATCAGCGTTTACACCGCATTGCTCAGACGAAAATCTGCATACGTAAGTATTATTGAATATCATTTTGCACTTAGTGGTTGATTGGGTAGTTTCTGCCATGGGTCAAGTTCCACGGGCACCTTTAACACGTCCATATTGATTGTCTGAAAAAAAATATTAATACGTGAAGCATAAAACTTTTTATCCCTTTTTACGAAAGTTACGCGGGCGGAGGAGCATGATAGACACAGTTAAAGTTTTTAAGGAGAAGGAGTGCAGAAAGCTAATATTTTTATATAATATGCATTAGAAATTAATTAATTTAATTGAAAAAACATTAAACACACTACCACGCGTTTGACACACACACACAATCTTCTGTTTATGGTTAAAGATGACCTCAGAATTATGACATTCAGCAGCATGGAAATACTTGGAATTAGTGTGAGGTATCCTATCAAAATTTTAATTAATAAAATTATGGTCGTTCAGCTGAAAGACAGCTTATAACTCCTGAATCAATGGTTACCAATAGTTGCCTACTCTTTTTAAATGTTTTACAGTCAGTAAATGATTTTTTAATATTTGTTTTATTGGTCCTTCTGGTTCTTTGAATTTTGTAACTAAACTTAAGGCAAGTGTAAGTTGTAAAAAGTGTATAGATCCGCGTTGAGGTGCTTGCGCCCTTGCGTGGTTGTCACATTGTTTTTCATAATGATGAGTTCATGACCGCCTTTCAGGTTATGGTCGAAACACTAAAATAGCGCCTGCTTTCAACTTTATCGATACTATTTTAAACTAAATAATAATCTAATCATGCGCAAGGCTTCTGAGTGCACTATCAATATTGAAGCGTGAAACGGAACGCAATCGTGTTAGTTCTTTCAGGGTATCAAATAATCGAAATATGACTTTAAATATTCAAATAAATATTTATTCCAAAATTCTCGATATTGCACCTACCACTGTTTGTCTCTGCATCACCCAAAGGTTGCCTGGTAGAAAATGCCTATGGCATTAGGTCCGCCTCTGTACTACGTGTACTACAAATATTCAAATAAATATTACAGTTGGTGTAGTACTTTCTGATCTTTTCTCACAGTTGGTCGCAGTAACTAAGCTAGGGTACTTTACGATGCTGCCAAATTGGTCACCTTGGCTTTATGATAAATAATAAATATTAGGACTGTAGATTATGTAGGGTGAGAAGAGCGAGCGAAGCTAACTCGATAATTTTAATACCCCGTCTCGGATAGGTTAGGATTTGATATACATTTTCAAACAGAACTAAGAGTTACATTGTCGACTTATGCAGGAAAGGCCAAGCAAATATGAAAATATAGAATGTAAGAGCGAGCGAAGCAAGCTCTAAAATTTTGCAGACTCTCGGATACGTTCGATTTTCTTTTGATCATTGTAAAAGCACTAAAAATTACTCGTATTGTCGACTTATGAAGAAAAGCTCAAGAATCAAGAGAAGCGAGCGAAGCGAGCTTTAAAATTAAATCACCCCGCCTTGAATAGGTTCTGTTTTCTTGGGATTTGATTTACATTTTTAAACAGAACTAAGAGTTACATTGTCGACTTATGCACCAAAGGCCAAGCAACTATAAAAATGTAGAATACAAGAGCGAGCGTAGCGAGCTTAAAAATTTTGCACTCTCGGGTACGTTAGATTTTCTTTTGATCATTCGAAAAGAACTAAGAATTACTTGCTTTGTCAACTTAGGAAGAAAAGCTCAAGAATCAAGACAAGCGAGCCTCAAAATTTTAGCACCCCCGCCTGCAATAGGTTCGAGAAGAAAAGCTTAAACTCGTTTTACAGCAGTTAAGGTTTTCAAAGCTGGCCCTAACCCGAGTGTACTGATACCCAAATTGCCGAGTTTGCTTAACAGGTTTTTTTTCATATTTTTAGGGTTTCGTACCTCAAAAGGAAAAAACGGGACCCTTATAGGATCACTTTGTTGTCTGTCTGTCAAGACCCTTTTTCTTAGGAACGCGTGGAGGGATCAAGCCTTAAGTCATATTAAATACCCAAGTCTACTGTCCCTTGGAGCTGTGATTATTTCTAAGCCAACGCAATCAAAAGATACAGCCGTTTATGCTGCAAATTTTCGACACTCGCAAGGGAATCAAAACCTACAGGGTACTTCCCGTGAACTCAGAATCTTGAAATTTGGTACGAAGCAACGTCTTATAGCACAGATAAAGGATAAATTTTTAGTTACATCATATAATAAAAATATTTTTAGTATGGAACCCTCGGTGCGCGAGTCCGACTCGCACTTGGCCGGTTTTTTTTTTGTATAGAATGCGCGTCTCGGTCACTGTGGCTCAAGTACCTAAAGTTTTTAGTTAGTAAGACACGTAAATCATTCAAGTTGTCGACTGCTTCAATGATTTTGGGGGGGGTCATGACCCCTAAGACCCCCCCCTCGGACCACGCCTGGTCGGGTTAAGCTCACAACGTATGGAACAGCAGATTTTTTTCACAATTACAGGGTTGTTTCTTCTCTAAAAAGTTGTTCATATTAGTAAGATCAATGAGCCTTTTCAGGTTTTCAGATAATTCAAATAGATATGCCTTGATAGACAAATTAAATAAATAGATAGGTACCTACACCTGTTTACCTATTTTCAACTTCATCGCAACTATTTTTAAACTTAAGAGCGTTTATTGTGAAAGTGGGCAACGTCGCAAATAGATGTCAAATATTTCACTGTTTTGATTAATTTGGCAATATTACTGTATGGAAATAAGAAATGTGGCTAACTAGCGAACTAGAATATTGACTATGAAATACAATAATTAATATCGTAACACCGAATATTTAGTTTTAGATGTCAAAAAGTATTTAGTATAAATTCAATGTTATAATTGCTCTAGATCGCTAGAGCCACATTTCTTATTTCCTTATAGTAATATTGCTATGTTAAGCAAACCAGGTAAATATTTGACAATTATTTACGACGTTGCCAACTTTTAGGATAAACCCTCTTAATCATAATCTGATCTTACTACTGAATGTACTATGTTATTGATATTAAAGAGTTGTTTAATTTTAGTGCTAATCAGCATGACACAATATAATTTGGCTTCTGTCATCCTTGTCAGCTGATTTGGTATCCGTATCTAGAGGTTTACTTATCCAATTCTCATTACCTACTTATTAGCTAATATTTTCTCTATACTAAACAAAACAAGGATTGCGCCATAATAATAATTATTTACTTTGTTTTTATTTGGATAGTCACTCTTACATATTTTTTTCGTACCTAACTAAGCTTATTTTGTCGTTATTTCAGAGTTGTACAAACAACTACAACAAATTATGGGTCGGTTTTTTGTGGAAAATAATACCAAGAAACTTGATGAAACAATGCTTGTTATAAATAATATTTGTACGCCGATGACGGCTAGACATAGCGTTCTAAAATAATAACAACATCTGTACCTACCCTACCTATGTTCAACAAATAAAATATTATTATGTCCTTTATTTGATTTTAAATACTTATCAATCATATTTTTAAATATTAGAATATAAAAATTAAAACATTTAAAAATATAAAAAATAGTAGCCCACCGGTATCGGGAACAGAGTCCAAGCTACCGGCGGTCAGGGCTCCAGAGAGAGGAACCTCCTGACAATTCAAGCCGAGTCCAGGAGTACCGCTTTCTGAATCAAGCCAGCTGTCCAACGAGAGCCTCCTTAGGTGTTGGTCGAGGCTCTTGGCAACTAAGCCATTGGCTGATACGACTATCGGCACAATGATCGCTGAGTCCACATCCCACATGTCGACAACCTCGTGAGCCAAGTCAAGATACTTGATTTGTTTATCTTTCTCAGCTTTCACGAGGTTCCCGTCATGTGGGACCGTTATGTCAACAATCATTGTGCGCCGCTCTACTCGATCCACCACCACTATATCAGGTTTATTGGCAACAATAGTCCTGTCAGTGATGAAGATGATGGATCGATCCCAGTACAATGTGATATTTCCATTTTCGAGAACTGGGTCGGGCACATACCTGTAGTACGGCACCTCTGATTCCACAATATTATTATTATTATTATATTTCAATAAACCAAACTATAAGTTACCTATGTATTTTTTTATAATTTGACAAAAACTGTCACACACGTAATCATCAAAAGAATAATAGAAAAGTAAAAACATCAAAACTATCTATAAATACTCAAGTAAAAACGGATATTTATGAGTATTTATCCGGATAAAATCCCAACACTAATCGCTATGTTTATTTTTTTCACATAAAAATAATAATTGGTACCAAACACGGAAACACTCATAAAATGACTGAAGGTTGCAAAGAGTTTATTAAGTTTTATCTTCTCTCATATCGGCACGAATTATACGAAAAACCTACCTAGCGCACACCATGGTGAAAACCAAATCAGACAGCAAAATGATAGCGGGGTGACTTGGGCAGTTAACTCCAGATGTGCCCGGGAAACATTCAATGTACTTGAACCCTACCGGAATAACTCAAAATTGAGTTTATTGAGTTTTATAATCACCTTATTGTCACAATAATTTATTCAATAAGGAACTTAATTTGCACCCTAATTGCACACGATCAATAACAATCTGTTTCATTTTGACAGTTCAACAACATTGTGTTGAGCAGACAATTTTTATGAAGCAATTATTGATTAGCAATATCCTTTAAAATAATTCAGATTAAGATTGATCATGTGAATACAGTAATAACGCCATTTGAAAAATTAATAATAAAGGCAATTTAATAGCTAATCGTTTAATAGACATTTTAACGAATTAAGATTTCTTTTTTTAAGTTTTAATCCCAGACAGAATCTGTCTCACAATCACAATTGACGCAAGCCTTTTTTGCCAACGTAAAGTGACGACGCTTATTGAGTAGGTAGCATAGAAACACGAACGTAATCATTCATTTCGTCTACCGAGTGCATATACGCAGTAGCGGATCGAGGGAGGGTCTAAGGGGCCCAAGACCTCCCAAAAGCGTCTGAGTTCTTCCGTTACAAAACTTAGCGAACTTGATATTATTCTAATTAAACTTTTTAGCATGTATAACACTATTGTCATCAATTATTCTTAACTTAATAAGTACCTATTACGTTTTCAAGTTTTTTTCTATAAGATGTTTTGTTAACGTGACGAATTGTGCTCTCACGCTGCCCGGATTGGCCACCATGTATATTTACCGAGATATATCTGGTAGTACAACCTAACGAATTTATTGAGGAATTTGCGAAAAGTAAGTAATCCGATAAGGCTTTAAAAATGTTGTGTGCTTTTATTAATGTTTACTTTGCGAAAACCTATCTTCAGCGGGGCTGACCGGGGGGGGGGGGGGTCAAGCCCCTCCCAAACGTCAGTCCTGGATCCGCCACTGTGGCCACTGTATATACGATCAGTCTAAATTGACAAACTAGTTTAGGACGTATAAACACGTTCCAAGGTCGTCTGATGAGCTACAATGTCATAGTATGCCCATACATGAACTCTGTTTATTAATAGTAAGTAACTATAGGAAACCTCACTTCAGCATAGATTACTGAATAGTTTATTGTTCTAACTAAGTAGGATTATTTTGGACACGATTGTTATTATTGTTATTACTCGCATAAAATCAAATCGTATAATAATATGAAGTTTTCCATTTAAGATGATTTTTTGTGGTTCTGATGTCGGAAATACAAAAGATATCGTAAGGGATACTGTCAAAGATCTCAATCGTAGATTTGCCCTGCCGCGTCAATTGATGGTCGCATTTTTATTTCATTTTGACGCCTCTGATACAAACAGTGTCACGGAGACTTGACTTCATTGTCAGGGAAACACCATTTAGGGACACTTTTTCATGCGACTTAGTACGGTGAGGGCAAATCTACGATTTATATCTTTGGATATTGTATATATTTTTTTATTATATTTAAGGCCTTATAATTAAGGGCTTCAGCCGGGGCATAAGACTTAGAAACTAATCTAACTCAGTGGCACGGATACCACACAAGAGGTGCCCTTAGCATGTAGTCGCTCTGTTTCTACGTTTTATGCCCTTGCTGGAGGCCTTAATTTATTGAGGCAGCCACAGGATAGTCCGGTTGAGCAGCCGACAACGTCCTAGATGAACCTACGAGATGCCAATAAAAAAAAAGCCTAGGTCCGCCTATGCTTAGGGCTTTGCTAGGACAGCAAGGGACAGGCTGGATCGAATTAAGTATTTTGATTACAGTCAACTTCAAAGCTTTAAAGGTACAACGTGTATCAGAAATATGTGGTCAAATTAAAAAAAATCAGCAGTCACATACATTTGGGTCGAGAGGTTTTGAAGTTTTGTATGGGATAGCTGATATTTTTTTCGCGTTTACGGTTTTGGTCCCAGGGGAAAGTGGTCCAGTTTGATGGTCTTTACCACAACCTTCAATAATAACCACTGCGTTCTGATACACGCTGTTATGAATTCTTCTTCCACAAGTGGGAATTTTTACCGTCACAAACAGCATATAAGTGAGCCGAAATGAATGTTGTTTTCGTGAATGTTCCCACTGCTGGGACACAGGCCTCCTCACGTTGAGAGGTAGTGGGCCGCTACAACTTATAATCAATATTTATCTATAGAAATAGGCTTAAATATATGATTCGTTTTTAGATTTGAAATGCGTCATCAATATGTCAAGTACTGTCACTACGAATGATAGAGCACAAAAAAGAAATGGAGTCGCGTTTGAAATTTAAATTAAGGTGAGTTTTACCCGACTACAGCAAAGCCAAAGAAGGGTTATGATTTTAACAGGCTATATATGTATGTTCACCTGTTTCCTCATAACTCCAAAATTACTCGTGTTCAAAACAAACGAGGTATGGTTGGAAACGTCATGTTTTTCCGCTACTACCGGCAAATATGTTATTTATTACACATAAATGCATACAATTAAGAAAGAAAGAAAATAAATTTATTTGACTCAGGTTAAGGCACACAAAATTCACATAAAAACAAAAAAAATAAAGATGACTTAAAATAATATTGTGTGCCTCACGGCTGCGGCATATGGGATGCCAGGAGCCCTCGCGGAGGGCTCATATTAAATGTAGGTAGTTTTCTCAGCGAATTCGGCATTAAAAACTGTAAAACTAAAATTAGTTGTTTATTTTAACAAGATTTGAATCCTAACGCCGCCGCCGGTGACACTAGTCGACGGTTAACTTTAGCGCAAAAGTAATTGCGGTGCTCCTCCCTAAACTTGCAATATGTATGTCGGCATGTACCTAATATAAATTAAATTAAATATGTTACAAAGAGATTATATATTAATAGTAATAATGAATGTTGTGATATTGATATTTAGTAGGTATGCAATATAATGTTAACTTCCAAATATTTAAGCTTGATATAAATTAAATGTAATACTTGTTGCGCCCTAACAGGGTCATGTACTCATAAGTTTTAGCCTAGCCTGTAACTGAGTCTACATTATGCAATATTAAATAAATAGTGGCGTAAGAGCTCTATGAAAATGCGTGGCTTCGAAAGTATAAAATCTTCCCTTAGTCTTTTAGTTTGTTAATTAAGTATGTACTACAAAAATATTTTCTCTTTATAATGTACTAGCTGCGCCCCGCGGTTTCACCCGCAAAAGTCTCGATCCCGTGGAAATATCGAGATAAATAGTATTTTATGTCCTAACCTAGGTCATAAAATGCGGCCGTGTGCTCCTTTCGAAGTGGCTCCGCCGGCGGCCTCGACGGCCTGACACCCCAACATCTGAAGGACTTAATGTGTTCAGGCGCCGGGGAGGCTGGTGAGTCCCTTTTGAAGGAGCTGACGGCCCTCATCAATCTCATGCTCTCCGGCAATGTGAACGAAGCCGTCATTGATATTTTGTATGGGGCAAACCTATGTGCCCTGCACAAGAAGGATGGCGGCATTCGTCCCATTGCCGTAGGGTCCACTTACCGTCGTACCGCAGCCAAAATTTGCTGCGCTTTCTACAGCGAAACACTGGCCAGCAAATTCCAGCCCCTACAGCTAGGCTTCGGGTCTAAAGGGGGCTGTGAGGCTGCGGTACACGCATTATCCACTTATCTCAATAGCGGTAAAGGTGAGGTCACCCTAAAGGTTGACATTAAGATCGCTTTCAATTCCGTAAACAGGGACACCTTGTTGACAGAAGTTCAAAAAGAAATACCCAAAATTTACAGTTTTCTTTATCAATGCTACAGGCACCACTCTAAATTACTTTATAAAGACAACCTTTTGGAATCAGCCGTCGGATGTCAACAGGGTGACCCCCTTGGGCCAGCCATTTTTAGTTTGGCTATAAATCCAATTATTCGACAACTAAATTCGGAATTCAACGTATGGTATTTGGATGACGGAACCCTAGGAGGTGATGTAGACACAGTCCTAAAAGATTTAACATTTTTAAAAGAAAAATTCAGTTCCATTGGCCTAGACCTTAACCTATCAAAATGCGAAATTTATCTTCCCCAAACCACTGACAGAAATACTACCATAGCAAAATTTAATACTATAGCACCAAACATCAAAATTACAGAAAGAAACTCTCTGCACCTCCTGGGGTCCCCAATCTTTGACGAATCCTTTCCAACGTTTATTGAGCAAAAAATACAAAATTTTAACGATGTCTCGGAAAGACTTTTCAAAATTAATATTCATTCGGCCTTCACACTCATTCGATACTGTTGCTTTGGACCAAAATTCACGTATAGCCTTCGTTCCTCCCATCTGTGGATGCATCCACAACTTTTAGAAAAAGTGGACCAAATTATTAGAAATACATTAACCTCAATCCTAAATGTGGCCCTGGACGACCGAGCGTGGCAGCAAGCCACACTTCCCATCCGCCTGGGTGGTCTTGGTGTCCGCAAAATTTCAAGTATAAGTTTACCGGCCTTCCTCTCCTCGGTCCACAGTACCGATAAATTAACCAGGAACATTTTATCTTCCTCACTGGTCGATTTTGAGGTACCGTGTTTGACCGATGCGTTGAACGCTTGGAAAATGGCTTGTCCCAATACGGATTTGCCTGATAACCCGTCCTCCCAGAAACGGTGGGACGTGCCGCTCTGCAGTATTATACGGAAATCCCTGGTAAACACGTCACCTAATACTGTTGAGCGTGCCCGTCTGCTAGCTGTGGGAGAATGGGAGTCAGGTTTGTGGCTTCAAGCGCTCCCGTCATCCACCATAGGCACCATGATGGATGACTCATCGTTTCGGCTCACTACGTGTCTCCGCTTGGGCGCACCTTGTGTTGCACCGCATCGGTGTCTCTGCGGTGAAGCTGTAGACAGTCTCGGACACCATGGCCTGTCCTGTTACAGGAGCGCAGGTCGCATTGCACGGCACGCCAGCATCAACGATATTATTCGTCGAGCCCTTGTCACCGCCGGCGTACCAGCGGTATTAGAACCAAACGGCTTGGTACGTGACGATGGGAAGAGACCAGACGGCATGACGTTGTTGCCTTGGAAGGTGGGTAGGCCTCTGGTGTGGGACGCAACCTGTGTCGACACCCTTGCACCATCTCATGTTCCTAGCACGGCGGGCTGTGCTGGCGCCGCTGCAGCGGCTGCTGAGACCCTCAAGCGGCGCAAATACTGTAACCTCATGGGTAACTACAGTTTTGAGCCGTTTGGGGTCGAAACGCTCGGGTCATGGGGTCCGAGTGCGCGTGTCCTTTTTAAGGAAATTTCTCGCCGACTGGTCGACACTTCACGCGACCAGAGGGCTGGCTTGTTCTTTGGCCAAAGAATTAGCATTGCCATTCAACGTGGCAATGCTGCCAGTCTTCTGGGCACGTTTCCGGATGACAGCGATGCGGACGAATACTTCGACGCCTAAGTGTCCTTTTGTTTTTTGTATATATTCGTGTAGTTTGTTATTGTATTTCGTACCTAGTGTTAATAGTTTGTAAATAATTTATTTTATTTTACTAAATGTAATAAAATTAGTTCTAAAGTCAAAGTAATACAGTGATATTAAGATTAATTGTAATGTCAGAAAATATAATTAAAATAATCTATATAAAGGATAAATAAATTTAAAAAAAAAAATACCTAGGTCGGTCTAGCCATGTGCCAAATTTCATCCAAATCCGTTCAGCCGTTTTATCGTGAAACCCTAACAAATAAACATACTTTCGCATTTGTAATATTATATTTAAGATAGTGTTTAATTATATGAACAAATTACCTAAGTACATGGAAATCGTACCGGTGCATATACCGTGTTCCTCTCTGGAATGGTCAAAAAGAAGACAAGACTTATCTTATTCAAATCAGAAAATAAAACAGTCATCGACTCAAAAATAATGTTTATTTAGCATCCAAAATATCACCTTGGACCTCTTGTACCTATTAACTCAAAAAAAGAGGAACTTACAATTACCGACTCTATTAACACAAAAATACCTACAAAAATGTAATTACATGCATGTTGTATATGGACATGTTTTATAATTCAACGCGTGTTTTAGGTGGCGGTGTAGGTGGTGGTACTGCATCCCGATAGTATCTCTGGTAGATGTTATCCCAGAAGCGAGTGCGCTCTTCCAAGAGCACCCCACGTAGTTCCAGCTTCTCATCCAGCACCATGTGTGGTGACCTGTCCGCGCCTGCTGCCGGCCACGCAGGGAGCGACGACCCTTCAGGCACGGGTTTCCTGAAAAAAATAAACACATTAAAGAAAACATTTAAATCATAAGTATAATATTGTAAACAAAGACCGAGGAAAACCGTCCCACCGTATTGCAGTATTTGAATAGTAATGGGGTCAAGGTGAATCGGTTTCGTAACAACCTGAACTTATTACTGTGCACTGATGAGTTACTAATTGGGTAGGTACATAACAACATTTTAAGATTCATAGAAAATAAGTACAATTTAAAAATTTGTTTATTATTGACGATTATTACTTTTCATCTTTACATATCTCGGGACCATGGGGTCCCGGACCTTTGGAAGGCGAACGAGGGGCCGAAGCCAACTCGCAGAGGCCCCTTAGATAGTCTTAAATTGAATGAGGCACGAACCGAAGATTATCCCTGTATGTACTATGCAAGTGCAACCAAGCACAACCCCCGGTTGGTGCAGGACTATTGCAGAACATGGACTGAAAACATATTGAACTATGATAGGCTTTAGTGGCTATAGTGGATTGGTTACCTTGAATTATGGAAGGACTTTGTCTCCTACTTAACCAATGTTAAATAACATACAGATATACACGGACAAAATGGCAGGGGGTGAGTTACACGCTAGCACATAGTGACGTAGCATAAAAGGCGTAACATGTCCTGAGTTGCTTGAGGAGTGGAGAGGCATTCCACAGCTGTCAGGCCAATCCCGGTCTAGATCCCTACCAGCATCTTTCTGAAATACTTCCTCTGAGCAACTTTGCTTTTGGAAATATCCACTCAAGCCGGTCAATGAAGAGGTGAGGAACAAGACTTCTCTCGGGAGGTAATATTATTTTAGGGTTATTATTATAAGTAATTCTGCCTCAGCTACGGTGAATATTAATAAAGTAAACTTAAATTAACTTGGGAGTCGAATAAACGCGGACAGCACCAACTGAAGTGGTTCTAATTTTAGCTTGCTGAGGGCATTAAATAGCAAGAGCTTTAAATATAATATATTTCAAATTGTTTAACACCATATACTCACCCAGTCTTAAGAAAGTTATGCCAAATTTCACGGACAAGATTCTTCATTTTTAGATACTTGGGGGACGCAAAAATATCATCTGCGTGTGTAATATTTTTACCATCCATCACAGCCATTGATTGAGCGCAATGATTAGCACCTCGTACGTTAGTGTGTGGAACCACAGGATCTTCGTCTTCCACAAAGGTATATTCATACAAATAAATTTGATTGTTGCCAGCCTCCACATGCAATTTTGTAGCCCAAAGCATGGGATAAGTAAATATAACATCCGAAAAGAAATCCACGTATTCCAAAATGTTTTCATCACCAATAGGCTTGTCACCGAAATAATACTTCTTAATCTTATCAGCTACTTCTTCCCTTTCTTCATCAGATTCAAACTTTAAGTCAGCTGGCAAAAAATCAGAAAACTTTTCATTCATCTTTGGTTTCCAATAATCATAGAGCATTACACGCAATAGTCCTTCCATGTTAGCGAATCCATACAACACAGGTAACTTTTTGTAGTTGCCTTTCTTTAGTATACTAAGAGGAGATTCTGTCAGGAATGCTCCGTCTCCTGTATCACGCTCCACACACGGTGAAAACATGAAAGTAGAATCAGTTCTATCGAAAAATGGATCTGAAGTCAATAATTTCAAAGGTGTTGTCTTGTAGAACTCTTCTAGTGCATAAATATCGTCTACGTTAGTAAAGTTTAGTTGTCTGGCATATTTTTTGGCAATCTCTATAGGATCTCTCTGAACTGTAAATGCAGCAAGGTTCCCACCGCTTTCTGGTACCACTCGTTGGAACAATCCTTCGGCTGACTTAGAAAGCATTACTAGGTCCACTGATGCAGAACCTGCACTACCACCTGCAAGAGTGACATCATCAGGGTTACCGCCGAAACTAGCTATGTTCTTTTGTACCCAGCGCAGCAGCGCCACCTGGTCCTTCATTCCAGCATTGCCTGGTGCGTCCTCGGTGCCGAGACAAAGGAATCCATGAACACCTAGGCGATAGTTAAACGTGACTGTGATGAAATCTTTAGTCTTCATCATATACTGTGTTAATTTCATCATGTCGCCATAGCCCATTATAAAAGCTCCTCCATGAACATATACAAGGACAGAGAGGTTTTTCTTATTCGTGTTTGGCACAAACACATTAGCAATCAGACAATTTTCCAGTTGAACTATGGTTTTTGGCATGAGATCAAGGAATGGAAACGTAGGTTGTGGACATATTACTTCCTTGTTGGTAGCGTCTAATGGTTCCAACCATACCGGCGGAGGAAGAGGTGCCTGAAAAGAAAGATAAGTATTAAAACAGCTTCATAGTTCATCGAAGATTTACGCTATCTAGGCACTAGGTTTCTATTTCGAAATCTCTCAATGGCGAGAAATTTGCGGTGTAAGAAAACGATTTGGGGAATCTGATCCTAACACAATGAATATAATCGTATTTTAATAAGTTGGAAAACCTCTTTAGTTTTTCTTATCACGTTATCTAAAAGAAAAAAAACGTTTACGTTCCTATAATGTCGCTTTCCCGTGTGAATCAGAGGTGTCTTCTTAACCCATCAAGTATTTCCATGACATTGAAAACGTTATATTAGAGAGAACGCGGTCTAGTCCTAATAATTAATTAATTAATTAATCACTTAATTGCAGGAGTGATTCATTACATCCGATGTCTGTATGTATACAAGATGTTTTATTTTTATATCCGTAACTCTAGG
Source organism: Agrochola lota (assembly GCA_947364205.1). Lineage (NCBI taxonomy): Eukaryota > Metazoa > Arthropoda > Insecta > Lepidoptera > Noctuidae > Agrochola > Agrochola lota. The sequence continues at coordinate 14,612,519 of OX376221.1, read as the reverse complement.
CTATGAATGAGACCATATCAAAGAATCAACAGACATTTGTATTTTAATTTTTATTATTTATTATTTTTCGTTCAGAATAATTCGACAGTCTAAATATAATATAATATAATAAATTTAAAAACAGTTAATTCAGACTATTTTTGTTCATAAAAAGAAAATATGACAACGTCGCATTTTCTTAGCTTTAAATATGAATGACTAGCTTGCTCCCGAGGGTTCACCAGCGTGGAAGTCGGAAATTATCCCACGGGAACGTACTATCGTGATAAAAAGTATCCTATATGTTAATCCAGGATATAAACTATCTGTGTGCCAAATTTCAACCAAATCCGTTGAGCCGTTTTTGCGTGATTGAGTATTGTTACTCAATCACGCAAAAACGGCAAACACATGCAAACATTCACATTAATAATATTAGTAGGATTGGTTTGAATGAAAATTATTTACTAGTACTTATCAATGAAACTTAGATAGACACATCGAGAGTCGAGTCGTAAGATACCTTAAAAAAAAAAATATGCTAGTTAAATCTTTGACACGGTCTCATTAATACTCTAAAGTTATGGGATATAAAAAACCTTGTCTATGGTTATTTTCTGTGAGCTTAGTAATTATAATTGTAACACACTAACATAGCTTTTAAGTTTTTTGTACCTAACCAAGTAACCAAGTGAATCATTGTTGTCTGAGCTAATAAATTAATAATTAAATAAACCTGCTATCATTACATGTCTTGTGTCCGCAAATCAAGGTCATCTCATGACTAAATGAAAACGTAAATATTATAAATATGGTCAGTCTAAATGAACATAAAAACGGCCTGTTATTATTGTCCTGCTGCAGGGCATATACCTCTTCTGATTCATTGCTCAAATGATAATAATGACACAGGAGTACAGGACATTCATTACATTGATGCTGCCAATTTTGTTGATTATTTTTATTCTGAAACATTGTCTTTTTTTATTCATTTAAAGAAAACATAGACATAAATTACAAATTATTTTAACAAGCTAATTAAGGTCAGTTTAAGTGGTGCGCTCATCTGTAGCCGAACTAGGCAGATTATTTCGGGTATCAGCGCCAAACCCCTCGAGTATTACACATATCAATAATAGCCATTAACATTCCATTAGTTCTTGTACATAATCATTTTAACAATTTTATTTATAATGTTTAAACTTTACTTAGGAATTAGAGATAGAAAAAGTAAAAAAAAAATGAAAAAAAAAAATTGTACAACATACCTCCGGCAAGTATCTTTTGTGACAGTGCCTGAATTACCCTAGGCTGATAAAATTTTCGTTTTTCCCTAATTGTGTTAATATTAGTGTTTGGATCGGTTCCCCCGTAGGGGAAGAACTGTGCCCCTCCTTTCCGCACAGTTCTGTAGGGCTCGTCCCAGACTGGTCACCCTCCCACCGATATAAGAAAGAGAAGAATTCCCATAAACTAAACTACCTTGTCCCGACTTAGAAAAGCTAGGGGACAAGGATTGGACAGGGAAGTTAATATTGGGAATTCATAGTTAGTAAACACGAGTATTATAATATGAAGCTAAGAAGACAAGAGGGTATGCAAAAGTATATAATATAGTATTATGTTTTAGTATTATAAATGTTGGAACGCCTACGTCTCCTCCTCTCGCAGTTGAGCACCAATATCTGCAATACAGACTTGGTAAGGTGGAAGGGGTAAAAGGATCGTTACGCTTGTGCTTAAAATACGATTACGCACTACTACGTTAATTTGTCTGTTTACAATATACCCACTTCAGTGAGACCGGGAACCGTATAACAACGTTTGCCTCATTTTACGTGTCCTGTTAGACCTAACGCATAGAACCTCTGAGGAACTAATACGATTCTAACGGAACACGCTCCCTAAGCACTAAATAAATGTTTTACTCAATCCTAAGACAGAGTACTACGAAGTCCAACTGTTATTGAGGAAAACAAGTTTAATATTGAATAGTTCTAGTCGCGTACTAATATGAAAGACACAAAACTCGCACAAGCGCACCGTAGACTCAGTCTCTAGCAGAATACATTACGATCGTACCTGGTGAACACCGAAGTGGTAGCTCGTCACTTCATATTTCCTTAATCTGTCCCATTTAGAGGATGCTTTCAATGTAATCGGCAGCCGTGTGGATCGTCCTTATCGACAACGGGGCGTTTCGATCTAGGCATCCAAATGACGTGTCTCGCTAATATAATTTGTGAGAGGCCCGAAAGCCGGTTGTAGAGGTTTAACGAGACACGAGTTCTAGCGTTCCTTAGAACGAACTATCGATTCAGTCTGAGATATTTAGTGAAGCCTAACCCCACTACCTGGAAATATGTGTCACGAAGCCTCACGCAAGGTATTCTGTGGCAAAACCTTCTGGGAAACAGAAATCATCACCAACGTTTGGTTGTTTTGTAATGCAATTACAGATTGGCTTTATAGCCTAGATCAATTCCAAATGACCTGTGAGTATTTATGGCTCTGCCTTCCAAATGTGGTGCGTCATCTCAAAGTCAACAGTTGTCATAAGTCAGGGGCATTACTGCCCAGTCAAGTATGGTGGAAGGCCTTCGCCATTTCCCTATAGCCAACTGCTAGTGACAATAATCTGCCAAGGTACGGATTAGGATATAGACACGTAATACACGAGAATGTAACATTAGTTATAAAACACGATACTAAATAAGTGTTGAGTTACAAGAACTTTAATTATGTTACCAGCCTAGGATAATTATTATAATGAAATACTCACTCAGTCGCACCAACAAGCACACACTCACCCAGTTGCACCAACAAACACACACACATACTCGTACTTCGTTAAATACTACATTAGTCTAGTCTGGGCGTCAACCCAACTATATTTAACTTAATATATAATATTCGCTATCTTGCGACAGCTCACTTGGACATGGCCTAATATTACGTCTACACCCTACCGTGGTCTCAAACCAACCCTCCTAACTTAACTACCCTAGCTACGGACTCTGATGTCTCACATGTCTGTACTCTTTAGCGACTCAAAACCAACTGCCTCCCTACTCTCCAAAACTCAGTCTCCTCAATCCCTAAAAAATACCACGTTGACCGTTGGGCCGTGTTTTTCCCACCGTTTCGCAGGATTGGTTTATGGCTGTTTTTGTATACAACTTCTAAATTGTTTTAAATCCTTACCAGATGGTCGATGCAATCTCAGGGATGGTCAACCTTTTGAGACCGACGACGAGTTATAATTTATATACATTTTATTATAAACCATACAAATATTTTAGCACAGAAGATATTAAAGTATTCTAGCTAGGTGCTAGCTAGAATAATAAAATAATTAATCCAATAATATAACTGCAGTTGTTGGTTAATTGATAGTTACATCAATGGGAGTATCGGCTTTGCATGATCGTGATAAAGATCATTTATTTGTCAATATCGTCAGTCATGCCTTTTGAAAGTTGGTTACATCCGACTTCATAACTTGTTGTTTAAAGTTTCAAACATGAATATCGAGAGCTGTAAGTTTACATTGAAAGAACCGCATGTTGACGACCCCTTCTGGTTCTTAGAACATTTTTAGAAAGTGGGCGGTCGTTTCCCATAAAATATAAATGAAATGGGTTTGTAAGAGGTTCAATATGGTTTTACAATTTTAAAGTAATAGGATATTTTGTTATTAATTAGGGTAACGTGTCGAGCTGTCAACCCATAAAATTTAGATTTAATGTGTTCTTAAGAACCCCGAATCGGCCCTTAAGTGACGGTTTTAAAATAAATATAATAATATATCGTTACTAAATTAGAGTAAATGACACACAGTCACACTTTCCTAACTTATATTACTTACATACTCCTTTTGGTGTGTGTCACCCACTCTCTACTACAGAAAACAGCCGTTCGATTCTATAAAAATATCACCGTGAAACTTAGGTGAAGTGAGCGTGAAGCGAGCTGTGAATAGTGTTAATCCCTAGCATCCTGCCGGTCGATTCTGTGGCAGTGACAGCTCACTTCACCTAAGCTTCACGTTAATATTTTTACAGACTCGACCGACTGGTACAGTACGATACGACTGAGATATAGCTTAAATTTGAAAATGTTAGTTCATTCATTTATATTTTACGAACGTAAATAAACGCAATAACTTGTTAAGTCATAGAACCAAACGGTGCTATGAGTTTACAAGTTATTGCGTTTTCGTAAAGATAATTTTCACCTAAAGCAGTATTAAGGATTGGTGATTTGGAAGCCGCACTCAGTTCGGGTGGTGATCGGCTTTACGAATTTTGCCGATCGCACTGTACCTATATATTTGAAGAAAAAAAAATGTCACTGGTGTTAGGCTTCTTATTTAACAGTCACATAATTACATCATTGCAGCCGTGTCACCGCACTTAGAGCCACTTTATCCTGTGATAACATACATAACGCTGATTACGGTGATAATAAGGCCTAGAACACATCGATACTTATGCATATATATATACTATATACTAGCTTTTGCCCGCGACTTCGTCCGCGTAGAAGTCGAAAATGGGTATAATAGGATTTTTTATTGGTTTTTTACGTTATTACTTTTGTTATAACATATAAATTATTATGTTAAAACATTTGAATAATTATAAAATATAACAATCTTTATAGTGTAGGGATATAAAGGTTTAATAAACCTGTTTTTTTTTTAATTTATATTTTATGAACACGAAGCTCGGCCTTTGATCTGGCGCAAGTTACACGGGTGTATTATATTTTTATAACCAAATCGAAATACTACACCTACCGCAGTATTTCTTTGGAAACAATATTTTTTGTTTTTCTTTCGGGTGCTAGAATCACCAGGCTACTCTGTGCGCTTACTCTGGAACATGCCACATACAACTGGCCGTGGGAGAAGCAGCTTTCCTTCAAGTCTACTCCCGCTACCTTAAGAGTTTGACCTTGAGCTTTGTTTATAGTCATTGCGAAGCATACTTTGATGGGAAACTGCACTCTCTTGAATTCGAAGGGGTAATTGGATGGTGTTAAATCCTAGGAATAAATACAGACCTCTGTAAAGCTTAGTTAGAAACCTTCAAAGTATAGTACGGTGACTTTCGAGACATTCCAATTTTAAAGAGTATTTACATTGCAAGCACCAAGCCTATATGTGAGTTAAACCTTTTTTGAATAAAATCTGATTGACTTTTCAAACATGTCATTGTGTCAAAATAAAATGTAATTTAAATCAAAAACACTAAGGAGTATTGATATCAACTTCGAAGCAAATCACTCCCGAAATAAGTTTCTACCCCTATTTAACCCTGTTAAGGGATGAATTTCAATAAAATACGAAATAGGTCTTCCATTAATTCTGTTAAAGAATGTTTATGCAAAATTTGAAGTAGATTGGACCAAGGAATCACGTTGTCCCATACAAACTTTGCCCGCCCTTTTCACCCCTTTAGGGGTAGAATTTCGAAAAATCTTTCTTATCGGATGCCCACGTCATACAAAGAACACACCCTTCAAGTTGTAGGTCTCTACGATCAGCGGTTTAGGCTGTGCGTTGATCCGTCAGTCAGTCATTCAGGACAAAGCATTTTATATGTTATATTAATATATATTTATCTTTCTCTGCATTTTTTTTTCTTGTATTATTTGTCTGTCTGTTAACCTTTCACGCCTAAAGGGTTGAACAAATTTGGATGAAATTTGGTGCACGGATAGACAATGACGTGGGTTAGGACATAAGACACTTTTTTCTCCCACTAGAACTTTCGCGTGGGATACTTTTAGACCTCAACACGGGCTAAGCTGCGTTCATAAGCAAGTGTTGCACAAATAGTTGTCTGCTACAGACTGCAAGTCCACTTAGATGGGTAATGAAAAACACAATGTGGAGCGTCACAATTATTTACATTTTTAATATAAATATGCCTTAAACATAATGTACCTTAAATTTGTCTCCGCCCGTAGGCGCTGTGGCATAGGGTATGTTGTAGAAGGCGTATAGATCCGCGCTGGGGTGCTTGCGCCCGCGCACCGGCCCTTGCGTAGTTTTCACTTCCCGCCATTCCTCGTCAGCTAAAACAGCCGTCACGCACAAAAGTACAACAAACGTCCGCCACTCCATCGCTGCGTTTGCGAACTGACTCATGATATTGGATGAGTGCGATGGAGCAGCCGTTATTATCTCTCCCAGCAACTAAAGGTTAGATTAAAGTTGTTGCGCATTATCCATACTTTTTTATTAGCGACCCGCCCCGGCTATGCACGAGAAGTTGTGCACAAGTTCTGAGAAGAAACCTTACAAAAAGTACTAGGCTTGCATGAATTCAAGATAGTATTCCATTAGTATTGTTGATTACTTTTTTGTATATACATATTTACATAATATATAACCTAAACTAGTGAATGAATCTTTATAAACTATGACAGAAGGACATAGGAAAGAAAAGAAAGAAAGAAAAATAGACAAAATAGACATACGAGCACGGAACAGAAATAGACGGCAGCTGCACGTCGTAGGCTACTTTTCATCCTGGAGATTCGGGCTATTAAATATCGGTTAAATATTATATTATAATAATAATTTGTATAAAGATCAAAACTACCGAAGTTATGAAGCTGGCTTATAAGGTAAATGTGATCATTCGAAATAATAATATTATTACGACCATATTAACTCTGCCGCTGAATAATAAATAACGCAGTATTTCTAGAAAGTACAGGAATAAACCCCAGTACGCCCAAGCGATTTTTTTACGCGAAGATCTTTTTATCACGCCATGGATTTTCTAATAGTAAACAGTAGGAAAACACTTATTTCATCTGTGTCATAATCAGGAGAGATGTGAATGGTAATAGGTAGATAAATAGGTAATTTAGATTAAAATCTGAAAAAAGAAACAGTGATTAGCTCAATTAAAATGTTTATTTACCATCCTAGATATGACCTTGAACCTCTAGTACAAACTCAAAAATCAGTACAATTACCGACTACTCTGTTGAGTAGTAGGTAATTGTACTGTTGTATTGTTTTGTATTTTTGGTCTTTTTTTTTTGTTTGTGTTTTGTGTTATTGAACACACGAACACGGACAAAAATTAGTTTACATCCATGTACCTATGCAAACATGTTTTATAATTCATCGCGTGTTTTGGGTGGTGGTACTGCATCTCGGTAGTATCTCTGGTAGATGTCATCCCAGAAGCGAGTGCGTTCCTCCAAGAGCACCCCACGTAATTCCAACTTCTCATCCAGTACCATGTGCGGTGACCTGTCCGCACCTACTGTCGGCCACGCAGGCAGTGATGACCCTTCAGGCACGGGTTTCCTGAAAAGCACCACATTACAGAAAACTTTCGATTCATAACATAAATTATAACCGCTTTAAATAACTACATCAGTGACTACTGAAAGGGCAAACTTCGAGTTTTTAGGCTATTTGGAAAAATTCCTGTGTTTATGCAGATATTCATTATATGCCACAAGGGAAGAGCAGAGAGCACAGAGGAATATCCGAAACAAATTTCACAACTGAAATTGCTATTCCGTCATATCCGAAACTCTTTTTGTTTTTCAAGATTTTAATAATTCTTATTATGTCAGCCGGAATTATTGAATTTGGATTGTTTTCTATCCTAATGACCTCGTTATTGTTATTATATGTGAGTTTTGGACTTGATCGACGAAGAAATTATTGAATGAATCTGCAATTTCCTTCGCATCCCTAATAATAGAGTTGCCTATCTTGATTTGCATGATGGGCTCTTTCGTCTGATTACTACCATTAATTATTTGCCAAGAGGCTTTGGACTTATTCGGTGCTTTTTTTATAATGTGGTTATTTTGTGCTTTTTGTGTAAGTTTTACAATTTTTTTGAATCGTTGTGAATATTTCTTGTTCTCTTCACGTGTGGATTTTGATCTTTTGGTGCCCAGTAATGTTGGTTGTGGTAATTCACTATTCCTTCTTTGTCAAATTTTGATTTATCTGTCCATAGAATGCTTCTCAAAAAGTTCACATCGTCCCCATCGGTATGAAGCAAATGACGGCAAAATTGAATGCGTCTGCCAAAATCGGTATCTTCCAGTGCTGGACAAACGAAATAGGGTTCAGAATTTATTTCAAGACTTTTAGTATTAAGCCTTAACAGGTTAGTTAGCCTGTGTCCTACTGGGATACAATTTTTTTTAAACGTCTTAATGATAAATTCAACATAAGGCAGAACAATAAAATGAAATGAAAATATGAAACTGATAATTATTTATAAATTCATACCTTGTATGGGAGTGTAATGGAAGGCATGCTGTCTATTATCCTGGAGAACAGACCACACTTTCCATATGGTTAGGCCAAGTGTTGCGGCTTGTTCATCAATGGCAACATCGAGTTGTCGTACATTTACTCTCGGTTCTCGGAAACTTAAATTGCCAGTTTCTTGTAAACGGCGGTAAGTACTCCTAAACGTCTGGTGGGTGGGTAGTCGACGGTTAGGATAACGCTCCTGGTAAATTCTTTGCGCTTCACGCCCATTGGAATTAGCGGCTCCATACACCAACAACATATCCGCGTATTCTTCATTGGTAAACACGGCCATTTTACTAATAAACAAACGTACCACTAACATAATAGTACTTATCTCAAATAATGTTTGGAAATTCAAACCAAGTAATTTAAAAATTCCAGAATCAATGACGAACGTCGATAATTTTTACGCGCCAATTATGTTCATTTGTTTCTTTTTTATTTTAAACAGCTCTATTTGAAAGCAGGTTCGAAATTTAAATAAAATCTTTAATAAGTTACCTCCTTGGTTGCCATGTTTCTAAGTAAAAAGTTGTTGTACACGACAGATATGGAATGTCATACTAACGTTGCCGGCCGGTGCTCCCATGTATTTGACCAGTACAACCATTTTCAATTTATCTCGAAGACGGTTGTCAAAATAATGCTCGAATTTCTAAGCAAAATTTTCACAAAAAACAAATTTTCTCGCTGTTTGAGAATAAAACTTAAACTTAACAAAACGAAACGATAATAACAAAACAAAACTAGTAAACAAGAAAACAAGCAATAAATAACAATTGTTCGTTACAAACAATTATTATTTGATGCACCTGCACCTTAATTACTAATGCACAACAAAGGAAAGAATATTAATTTATCTGACCATTAATGGAAAATCATAATGATAAAAATATCGATGAATCTTGATATTAATAAGTAAGAAAGTTTTATCTGCAAACAGCTTTAAAGAAACCTGAAAAGCCCAAATGAAAACATTATATTAATAAAATTATTATTATTAACATTACAATAACATAGTTACAAGAAACAACATTTTCGATACCTACCAAAATCCATAAACCAAATAAACAAAAAAAAAAAAAAAAATTGTATGTAATTAATTTCACTTTTCGCAATTATAGAAATCCGTGTATAAGGGCCGAGTAGTTAAAATTTACGAATTATTTTTGTTATTTTAAAAGAAATTGTGTATATTACATACCGTTAGAACGGGTATGAACCAAAGATGTTTTTCTAGAATTAGAACTGCTCTATCGCTCTTATTTTTTTTAACCCAGTCTAAAGTCGGGCTTATAGTATTTATTTTTGATTTGTTTTGTAGTTTAAGGGCTCGTATTTAATTTTCTAGCAATCATCTGCGTCAAATACGAATTTTATAACATTCTACAGTTACTTTAGATGAAAATAAAAATAAAATGTTTCCAGTTTTGTTATTTTTAAATGAAACTATTGACGTTTGAAGTTTGAGGAACGACAAATTTTGAAAAAAATAATTAAAACATAATTTTAAAAAATCCTTGTGGCCTGGGTCTTGTTATTGGGTCTAAACACGTAGGAGACGGCCCCACGGATCCGCCATTTTCGTATGTTCAACCTTCTGCCGAACAACCTGTATAATAGCTTTCTATTAGTGCAACCTCGACCGACCTTTTTTTTTTTTTTTTTGTTCCGGGGTGGAAAATCCTCATGGATGTCCCCCGCCCTAGGGCGGGCGGAGTGGTCTGTCAGACTCTTACTGACTAAAAACCACCCCGGTGTTCCAACTCACACCTACGCCGGGGGTCGCGGGAACTTGAAATCTTCCGCAACCCCCGGCTAGTGCCGGCCCGCGACCGCGGGCCTCCTCGGGTCAGGGGGGGGAGTGAGGTGTTTGACTCCCCCCGCGACGTCTAAGAGGGGCGCGCGTGGAACACTACGCGCCGCCACCTCGGGTCCTGATGTGTGGGGGGCGACGGATGTCCCCGAGTCCGTCGCCCCTGGACCCATTTAGGGGGGCTGGAAGAGGGCGTTGTCCACCCTCCGCCGACGCCCGGTGCGCCTGCTGCGGGCCGGGTGAGTGGACGAGATCTCCCTCTCCCTTTCCGCAGCCTCCTTCTGCGAGACGACTGTCTCGCAGTAGGAAACCACCGCGTCCCAGGACTCGCCGCTGCCGACCATCGCATTCACTAGGGCCGGCAGCGACAAGTCACTGCCTACTTCTGAGATGAGGGCACGGCGTGGCTCCTCCCAAGCGGCACACTCTGCCAGCGTATGCCGCGCCGTGTCCTCCCGGCAGTCGACGCAGTGGTGACACCGGGCGTCCGGCTCCCTGTTTATGCGACACAGGTACTTCCCGAAGCAACCATGCCCCGAGAGCACCTGCGTCACCCGAAACGACAGGGAGCCGTGCCTCCTCCCGAGCCAGCGCTCGAGCACCGGCCGGACCGCCTCGATGATGTCGAGGCCGGCGGTAGGGCGTGAGAGCCTGTCCCGCCATTCCGCCACCAGGACCTCGCGAAGCTGAGACCGATGCAGCTCCATGTGTCGCTGCATCGGTCGCTCGCCCCGCGCCCTCGCTTCCTCGCGCCACCGATATGATGACGCGAGTACTTTCGCCTCCAGGTCCCAGGGCGGGGATCCGGCCAGTGCACAAGCCGCCTCGTAGGAGATCGTGCGATAACCCCTGATGACTCTGACGGCCATAGCCCTCTGCGGCTTGCGCAGAACCGCAATGCTACCGGCCGTCAGGTCAGCCGCCCAGATCGGGGCCCCGTAAAGGGCCATCGATCGCACGATCCCCACGTAGAGCCGCCTACAAGCGGCGCTCGGGCCCCCCAGATTGGGAAGCAGCGTTGACAGCGCCCCAGCAGCGTGAGACAGTTGGTCTACGTCGGCATCTACATGCGAACTACGCATTAAAGACCTGACGTCACACAAATCCTGCATCGCGCAATTAAACTATACCGCGCGAACGACATCATTTTAAAAGACTATCCGGCTTCAACCGTTGGGCAGTTGCCGGCCAGACACAACACCCGTCTGGTCGGAGGATCCTCCCTTTTCTATGGAGGATGAGTGAACTTAACACCCTCTTCCTCATCCCTCTAAAGGTCTTTAATTTTTTTTGCTCCCGCTGGGAAGCGAACCCGAGACTTTCTGCTTGGTTGGTTGGTGGTAAGGCTTGTTCTAAGGCCGTCTGGCTGGCTACCACCACCTTATCTAAGTCTGTCGCCATACCAACAATGTTACGGTATTGTTCTGTTTCGGCAGTTAGAGGTAAGATAGCCAGTTCCCCTGTGGTTGAAGGTCGCTTCCACCTTTAGCCAGATCATCAATTATCTTCAGGTGAAATGAAGGCCAAGAGCACCTCACTGTGGTTAAAAAACAAAAAAACAAAACCGTTTTACGGACACCGTTCGTTTTTAATTGTACATTAATCTATGTTAGTAACTACTAACACCAGATGTTACGATTTTTTTTTACTACCTAACTCTGTCTGAAATCAATGTTTTCTATGTTATTATATAATATTATTAGTTTAGATTTCTATGCTAATCTATAACAAAGTCACTTTTCGTGTCTGTCTATCTAACCGCTCTGTTAACGCGGTTAAGACAGACTTTTAAGGCGGATTTCACCATAATTTAGAGATTTTTGTCCAGAAGGTTTATGTGTATTTATTTATATAAATTATTATTAATTACAACGGCTTGCGCCAATGACAGTAATTTTCAGGTAAAACTAAGCATAAAACTAAATATATTACATAAATCAACATAATTCAAAAACAAATAACAGGTCAGAGATCAAACATACTTAACAATAACTTTAAGAAAAGAAAAGAAAATAAAGTGATAACAACATACAACTTATTTACCTAACAACATAGCTTTCACAGAACACGAGACAATTTGACATGATCACCCTGAGTGTGTCATTAAAGATGTCACATTCCGGGACTGTCTCTATTAAGGAGTTTATAGCACCATGCATGCGGCACAACTGGGATTGCGCGCGCGACACAGTGCGGCAACGGGATGTGGCGAACAGTCAGTATCGTCGAGTAGGCCTATGACGCAGGTAGTTGTCAGGCACATAAAGTGTACACAAAGTATTGTGTAGCTCTGGGGAATCTACCATGCTCCTTAACGATTTTATGGCTATCAGAATCTGATCTCTGGCTCTACGCACTGAAAGGGAATTATATCCTAACATTCCCAGCAGGAAATGAGTAGGATACATAAATGGATAATATCCGTAAATCTTTTTATACAAAAAACGCAGGAAAGCTTTCTGAACCTTTTCAATCAATAATTCATATGTGGATTCATGGGGATTCCAGACGGCTGCAGCAAATTCTAACTTACTTCTAACTAGACAGTTAAATAATAATTTGATGACAATAGAATTATTGAAATCACGGGCATTGCGCAGGACAAAACCTAGGCGTCTGTAAGATTCAGAAGCTAGGGCCGACATGTGTGTATGGAAAGTCAATCCGCAGTCAAATGTCACGCCAAGATCTCTAATGGTTGACACGCGCTTTATTGTTTAATTTTTCTTAAATTGTATGTATTAACATGTATTTAATGTAAAATGTTAAACTTGATGCAAATAAATTATTATTATTATTTTTGCAGAGTGTTTTTTCTTCTCAGCTCTTTAGCTGGTATTTGCAACATTTACGGGCCGAAACCAAGTAAATGCAGCGTGTGGTGTGTTATGTTGAGAATGTGTTATGATGAGGATCTATTTCGATTTCATCGATTTGCATGAACTTTCTCACGATTCGACATGTATTTAAAATTGCAGCTTTTTGTAGGGTGATATAGAGAGATTCTTTTAGGTTTAGTAATTTAAGGCTGTGGAGAAGATGATTCGGGATGACGCCTGTTGTGGAGAGGACTATAGGGACCACGTAGACTTTTTGTTGGCGCCAAATTCTAAGTACTTCATCTTTGAGTTCTGCGTATTTACTAATTTTTTCAGATATTGTTTTCTGAATATTATGTGTGTTGGGAACGGCAATATCTATTATGTAAGTAACTTTATTTCTTTTATCCTGTAGGGTTATATCTGGTCTATTGTAGTGAATTGTTCTGTCGGTGAGAATGGCGCGATCGTAGTATAGCTTATGTGTGTCATTTTCTAGGATAGTTTGTGGTGTGTAATTGTAGTACGGAGTGTTTGTGTCTTGTATTAGTGTGTATTTGACTGCTAATTTTTGATGAATGACATTTGCCACCTGATTGTGTCTGTGTGTGTAGTCTGTCTGTGTGAGAGTTGTGCAAGCTCCTGTTATGTGCTGAATTGTTTCTGATTGGATGTGACACTTGCGACATTTATCATTTGTTACTGAAGGATCTTTGATAATAAATTTTCTGTAGTTTTTAGTGTTAATAATCTGGTCCTGTATTGCAATTATAAAACCTTCAGTTTCTGGGAATAAATTGCCTATTTTGAGAAACTTATTTGATGCTACTGTGTTCACATGGGATTGTTCTAGGTCATGAGGATGACGACCATGAAGTACCTTTTTCTTCCAGTCCTCAATTTTTTGTTTCTGCGGGTCATCGCTAGTAATTTGTGGAGTATCTAGCTGTTCACTTAAGTTAAGTGGTGTGTAGTTGAAATCATTTTGAGCTATGGCTTTATGAATGTTACTAGTGCGGGACTTTGAGTGAAAGAATGTTTTTAGTCGACAGACTTGTTTCCGCCAAAGGTGTTGGATATCTATTAGGCCTCTCCCTCCGTTTTGTCTTTTGATAGTAAGTCTTTCTATTGCAGATTTAGGGTGTAAGTTGTTATGTTTTGTAAGAGTGGTGCGTGTAGTTCGTTCTAATTGTTCTGTGTCTGTTTTTGTCCATTTAATAACTCCGAATGAGTATGTTAGTATGGGTATGGCGAATGTATTTAAGGCTTTAATGAGATTTTTACCCGACAGTTGAGTTTTACATATGGCGTTAACTCTCCTTTTATACTCTGTAGTAAGTGTTTCTTTAATCCTAACATGATCTAGTCCCTTTAGTTGCGTGTACCCTAAATATTTGTATAAGTCGGTCGGTTCCATTGCTGTTATGGTGTCTGTGTTATTTACTACATAGTTGCCGGGTCGTATCTTGCCTCGTACGATATGAAGTGTTTTACATTTATCCAGACCAAATCGCATGTTTATATCTAAACTAAACTCTGCTGTAGCTTCTACTAATTTCTTCATATCTTTTTCCGTTTGTGCATATAGTTTAATGTCGTCCATGTAAATGAGATGTGAGACTGTTGTTTGTTCTGTAGTGTGTTTGAGACAATACCCGGCCCGACAGCGCTGCAGCAGATGAGACAGGGGGTTTAGTGCGAGACAGAACCACAGAGGACTCAGTGAGTCACCTTGGTAGATACCCTTTTTGATAGATATTTGTCGCGTTGTAACATTATTGTGAATGCAATTTATTTGAAGTGTGGTTTTCCACAGTGGTATTATGTTTCGTAGGAAATCTATTATTTTTGAATTTATCCTATAAATTTCTAGTATTTGTATCAACCAGGAATGTGGAACACTGTCGAAAGCTTTTTTATAATCGATGTAGGTACAATGAAGATTTCTATTCTTTGTGCTGGCATGTTTATGGATAGTAGAATCAATAATTAACTGCTCTTTGCATCCCATATGGCCCCGCCTGCATCCCTTTTGCTCCTCCGCCATTATGTTGTGGTGTTCAATGTGTGAGTTAATTTTCATTGTTATTGCTGATGTTAATATTTTATATATCGTAGGTAGGCATGTGATTGGTCTATATTGGGAAGGTTGTGGTGAATTTTTAGTTTTAGGCAGCATGTATGTTATACCTGTTGCAATAAAATCGGGTATATTTTGTTGTCCTAATATAATTTCTGTTAAGTTTTTTGCTATGGGTTTGTATAATGAAGTTAACTTTTTGTACCAAAAATTGTGTATTTTGTCTATACCAGGAGATTTCCAATTATGTAACCTGCCTGTTAAGTGTGTGATATCGGCCTCTGTAATCTCTACAAATTCCATTTCATCTATTGCTCTCCATTTTGTTTCTTCTTCTGTTATCCATGTTGCTTTGTCGTTATGTTGTTCTTGTTCTTCCCAAATGCTAGACCAATATGTTTCTAGTTGCTCTTTTGTAGGTCGGTCAGGTGCGTCTGTGTTATTCTCATTATTTGTGTCAGTGTCTAGTTTGTGTAGGTTTCTATAAAACATTTTTTCATTTGTGGCAAATATGGCATTATCGTTTTTGCGCTGTTGTGCTTTTTTGTATCTTCTGAGCCTATGAACTTTAAGTGCTAGTTTTTGTTTTAAGGTGTCTAAGAACTCTTCAGGTTTTCTGTTGTTATTTTCGTGTCTTGTGTGCGTGAAACTACTCCTAAATATAGCCTCAACTCTCCTTACTACTTTAGTTGACCTGTTGTTGTTAATGTATTGTGTAAGCCTACTACAATCTGCTCTTAATTTTTCTATATCTTTTTCTAACCTCTGTTGCCATGCTGGTTTGATATTCTGTTTTGATCTTGTGTTTCTTGAGTGTTGCGCGATTTTAAAGTTAAGTTCTTCAGATATGACTACCGCTGTGCAATATATAAGTGTGTGTATATCTATAAGTTGTGTGTCATTGGAAATAAATTGATTAAGTATGTTTTCATTAAATAAGTTAACTAAACGGAAAAGATTAGGGGTATATCGAAGTTTAGGTAGTTTTGGTCGAACTGTTGGGTCCATCCCAGAGTATTGTGCTAGGGTTGTTCGGAACTTGTCATGTATTTGTTGGATATACAAATCTGTTGTCAGATTTTGATCTGCACCGGTTAAGGTTTCAATATCATTTTCTAGAGTTAGGGTTATAGATTCGGTTTGTGTGGATGTGTGTGATGTTTGCGTGTAAGCTTGCGATTGATTGTATGGTTGAGATTGAGTATAAGGTTCTACTTGCATGTGCGATTGTTCAGTAATTTCGGTTATGTTTTGTGATAGTGGGATAGCGTTAGCGACTGCATTATTTTCAGCTTCTTCTAATTTTATTCGTGTTTCTTCTTTTAATTGTTCTATTATTTGTTGAGATAAAAGTTTATTTCTAACTATAGCTCTTCGCTGATCTGAGATTCTTTGTTCTGAAACGGTTATCTCAGGATATTGCCGGGTAAAAAGTTCATGCAATTGTTGTCTGTAGGTGGTCATGTCGGTCTCTAATTTAGTGATATAAAAGTAAGTTCGCATGATAAATAGGTTTACTTCTTTGCTCCATCTCATGCGAACTCTTGCTTTTCCAGCCTTGGTGGACGCGGGTAAGAAGGAACTAACCTCCCGCGCAACATTCAAGGTCGGAGTGGGTGAAATTGAATTTAAACTAGTAATGGGAGGTGACGATGGTATGGATGGTGATGATGGTCTAGAAGGTGTGTAAGACACTGTGCTTGGACTATACGGTTCTACAGGGGTGTTGGTCCTGTCCGTCAGTCTGTCACCATCGTCAGTGATTTCGGCTGTAGCAACTTTGTCGGTGGGAGCCCGCCTGCTCAACTCCTCACCGCTGACGGTTCGCATGCTGAGACACCCAGCGTCAGCTCCAGGTGCGCCCCGGCGATCGCCCCCGGGCAGCGGCCCTATACGTTTACTTTTCGATCGTGTCTCCATTTTGAATGGGTTTCCAGAGCCACGTTAGCCACGCCAGTAATTTCTGATTCGTGTGTCCGCCCCCCACGTGATTAGATGGTCAATCAGGACGTGTGGTTGTTTAGGGGGCTTATTATTATTATTTTTGCAGAGTGTTTTTTCTTCTCAGCTCTTTAGCTGGTTTTTGCAACATTTACGGGCCGAAACCAAGTAAATGCAGCGTGTGGTGTGTTATGTTGAGAATGTGTTATGATGAGGATCTATTTCGATTTCATCGATTTGCATGAACTTTCTCACGATTATTATTATTATTATTATTATTATTATTTCAACACCTGCTAAGGTATAGGTGGCATGTGTAGGTTGTAACTTGCGGCTAAAGGTCATGACGTACCATTTACCGGTATTAAACATCATTTTCTTGTCTATACTCCACTTATGGATTCGGTCGATGTCACTTTGAAGATGTTCGGGAGTTACATCCTTATCAATTACTTGAAACAATTTTAAATCGTCAGCATATAAGAGGCATTTGGCATACTTTACTACTTTAATGAGATCGTTAACCATAATGAGGAAGAGAAGGGGGCCTAAAACTGAACCCTGGCTCACACCTGAACGCGTATGATATGACTTTGAAATAAAGGATCCATGGCTAACATACTGTTTTCTATTTAAAGGTAATCCGCAAAAAAAAATTGAAGTTTTGTGGTAAAACCTATACTGTATAATTTATTTAATAGAATATCGTTATCCACTGTATCGAACGCCTTTTTAAAATCTAAATATAGCATGTCTACTTGTTGACCTTTATCCATGTTATGAGAGATATAGTCAACGAGGGTCTATGAATTTGCATGCCGTAAGGTAGAATGTAGCGGTAACCTTCAGCTATTTGTATCATCTTAAACTTGTACCTACATTGATGGCAAATAAATAAATCTGAATCTGAATCTGAATCTGGGATAACAAGTTAGTCTCTAATGATCGACCCGTTCGGAAGCCATGCTGCTCCTCACAAAGCCGCGTATTTACCTGCGCGTATATTTCTTTGTGAGGAATATTCTCAAAAAGTTTTGCAGCGCATGATAGTACTGCGATAGGACGATACTCTTCAACCAAGGTCTTATTGCTTGTTTTAGGTATCGGGGTGACTTTCGATATCTTCCACTGTTCTGTGTATTATACACATAAGCCTTCTGGACAAAAATCTTTAAACTTACATCAAAATTTAACTTAAATATAACACAGAAACTAGATGTTTTGACATGTAGCCATTGCACCCGTGCGAGTATAGTTCGCTAGTTACGTATGTATAATTTTTTATAGTGTTATAAAGTAATGAAGCGGCTACAAAAGTTGCCGGAAATGTGATCAAAGTTGCTTCAGAACCGTCTTAATCCTAATATGTTTATTTTATAATTTTCACTATTATATTTCGTTAAAAACACAACAGTGCCAGCATTAGTGGGAAAAGTGAACTGAGAGTTTACGACCGTTTTAGACCAAACGGGTTAGGTTAGGTTAGTACCGTTGCGATTGTGCGATCGATGGTCCTATATGGAGCCCCGGTGTGGGTAGCTGACCTGACAGCCCATCACATTGCAATACTGCGCAGACCGCAGAGAGCGATAGCCGTAAGAGTCATTAGAAGATATCGCACGATCTTTTACGAGGCGGCTTGCGTATTGGTCACATTGCCCTGGGACCTGGAGGCGAATTCACTTGCGTCACTGCAGCTGTGTCGCGAGGAGGCGGGAGAGGCTCTCGCACCTACCTGCCCTTCACCTGCCTGGACTTACGAGGCGATCCGGCCAGTGCTCCACGACTGGCTCTAGAGGAAGCACGGCTCCCTGACGGTTCGTGCGACGCAAGTACTCGCGGGACACGGTTGCTTCCGCAAGTACTTGTGTCACATAAGCAGGGAACCGCTCAGTGCCCAATCAAAAAAAAAAACAGTGCATCCATTGTATGGAGGACGCAGCAAGGCATACACTGGCCGAATGCGGCACATGAGAGGAGCCACGCCGTGGCCTAGTTTCAGAAGTGGAAAACGACCGTATTTCGTTCAATGGTCGATGGGACGCGGTGGTATCCTTCTGTGAAACAGTTATCTAGCAGAAGGAAGCTGCAGAAAGGGAAAGAGAGATCACAAGTGCTCTGCCGTCCCGCAGCAGGCGCACTGGGCGTCGATGATCTTCCAGCCCCCCTAGATGGGTCCAGGGGCGACGGACTCCGGAACGTACGCCGCTCCTCATTATATAGGACTCGAGATGGCGGCGCGTAGTATACAACATGCGCTGCTCTAAGACGAAACGAGGTGATGAAACTGGCCCAACGGAAGTGTGCGATGGAACACCGGGATGGTTTTAGTCAGTAACAGTCTAACAGGCCCCATGTCACCCCAGGGCGGAGAACATCCTGATGAAGACTTCACCACGATAACAACAAAAAAACAGTTAGAACCGTGACCAACCACGCGCGAAACGAATAGGTCGTAGTAACTACCCAACTAGCAAAAAAGTCCTATGATGAAAATTACAGGACTGCCAAGAAAAATAAAACTCTTATGCTAGCACTGGTAAAGATTCCATTCTTCTAAAAGCATTCCACAAGCTTTGATATACTCAGCATCACTTGTTCTTATAAATAAGGCTTATTATATTTTATAGTGCACTATGGAATTAAGTTATAAGTTTTGTAATACTCAAGATCACTTGATCTTATGACTAAGGTTTATAGTTCACTACAAGATTAAGTTATAAACCAGTTGTAAGACATAAGTGCATATAGCAACACTAATAGTATTTGTAAAATTTCTACTCCTGTAGCATTTAGTGAGAGTGATTTTATGTCATACTTAGGGGAGACCTTAATAAGATCGTAAAAACATAGTTTTGATCGAAAATATTATAAAAGTAAAAGCACTTAATAAGAGAGCGCTATGAGAGCAATATAACTTTATATTAACATGGAGACGAATACTTTTTTATTAAAATTGAAATAAAGCGCTATTATGCTTATAAAATTTTAAACACGCTCTCAGTCAAAATCATTTATAAATGTGGCGAATATTAGATAAATTAGATTGGTATACATTTTAAAACAATTGTGTTACGTACAATTTTTAAAGGCACTTAAAAAAAAAAACAGCATATTTTTACATTGAATATTGATTCCCAATGATTTAACACATAACGCATAACGTAACACTTATGATAAATGAATCTTGTAGTTATGTTATTCATTTCAAAGATCACTCGTGAAGGAAACACTAAACAAAAACATAAAAAAAAAAGGATACTGAAACTGACACTGATGATAATGTGTGTACATAAACTGTTAAATAAATAAAATAAATAAATAAAACAAGTTTTGGAAAAAATACTTATAACCAACTACGAAGAACATTACTAGCACAAACTACTAGCTACTAGCAAAAGATGCTTATAGAATACGGTGGAGTTTCTTGCCCATTCTTCTCCATACGAAAACTACCTTTTGGAAGGGGCGACTAGAATCAATTCTATTTTTTGTAAAATTGACGTTCATAAGTGCCTTTTATGTGCCTAATTGAAATAAATTGTTTGACTTTGACTTTGACTTTGAAATACTTATAAAGGTTGTGTGTCTATAATAGGGTTGATGCCTGGGTAAAAAAAATTAACTTCTAATTAATATAAAAATATTAGACACGTATTTTTTGCTTTATCATATTAATAAAAAATCTCTAATCTACGTCACTAGTATGTATAAAATCTACATACTCATGACGTCATGGCACATTTTACCGCAATGTATCGCTAATCTTTAGACTACATAATAAAAGAAAAAATACGTGTCCAATATTTTTTTATAATGTCAAAGACGGTCTAAAAAAAATTTGAAACAGCATAAACTTGATTTATAATTCAACATGTGATTTAGGTGGCGGTTTGGGTGGCGGTACTGCATCCCGGTAGTATTTCTGGTAGATATCAGCCCAGAAGCGAGTGCGTTCTTCCAAGAGCACCCCACGTAGTTCCAGCTTCTCATCCAGCACCATGTGTGGTGACCCGTCGGCGCCTGCTGCCGGCCACGCAGGCAGTGACGAACCTTCAGGCACGGGCTTCCTGAAAGGTGCATCATAAAAGTGAAATTCCAAATAATGAGCTATTTTACAAGGTGTTTTTTTGATATCCCATAACTCTAGGGTAATATTGAGACGATGTCAAAGAATCAACTGGCATAAGTATAGAAAAATGAAAAACTATAACTAACAGACCTAGGCTCTGTAAGTTATACAAGGTGTTCTACCAAAAGTGTTGTAGCGGCATCTACATTGCTACATGCGAACTACGCATCAAAGACCTGACGTCACACAATATCCTGACGTCACACAAATCCTGCATCGCGCAATTAGAGTTTACCGCGCGATAAACATATATACAAGCTTCCCGACTTCAACCTCTGGGCAGTTGCCCGCCAGACATCACACCCGTCTGGTCGGAGGATCCTCCCTTTTCTATGGGGGATGAGTGAACTTTACACCCTGTTCCACATACCCCTAAAGTGTCGACTTTTATCAACTCGTGAATGGATTGAACCCAGAGGGAACACCCCGGAACTAAACTGATTCCCGGTTTAGTCACCGAGTTTCAAGTAAGACTAACGTTTTACGACCCTTAATAATTGTGGTCGAGTGGTGGATTGCAGCCCACTCTCGCTCAAAGAGAGGAGGCCTTAGACCCAGCAGGGGGATAATGATAGACTGATTATGTTATTTGAAAGTAGGTATAATGGTTCCACCTACCCTGTTTTGATGAAGTTATGCCAAATTTCACGAACTATCTTCTTCATGTTCTTGAACTCTGGAGTCACATGAGTCTCATCATGGTGTGTCATGTTTTTACCATCCATCACAGCCACCGTTTGAGCGCAGTGGTTAGCACCTCGTATGTTAGTGTGAGGCACAACGGGAACATCCTCATCCACAAAAGAATATTCATACAAATAAATTTGATTGTTGCCAGCTTCCACGTGCAACTTCGTAGCCCATAGCATAGGGTAAGAAAATATAACATCCGAAAAGAAATCAACATATCCTAAAATATTGTTGTCATCGACTGCCTTATCGCCAAAATAGAACTCCTTGATCGTATTAGCTACTTCTTCTCGTTCTTCGTTAGACTCAAACTTTAAGTCAGGTGGCAAGAAATCAGAAAACTTTTCATTCATCTTGTGCTTCCAAAACTCGAAGAAGTCAATCCGTAACAGTCCCTCCATTTTTGCGAATCCATACAACACAGGTAACTTTTTGTAGTCACCCTTCTTTAGTATACTCAGAGGAGATTCGGTCAGGAATGCTCCGTCTCCTGTATCACGCTCAACACACGGGGAAAACATGAAAGTAGAATCAGTTCTATCCATAAATGGATCTGAAGTCAACAAATCTATAGGAGTTGTCTTGTAGAACTGTTCTAAAGCGTAAATATCGTCTACATTCGTGAAGTTGAGTTTCCTGGCATAAGTTTTGGCCACCTCTATAGGATCCCTCTGAATTGTAAATGCAGCAAGGTTCCCACCGCTTTCCGGTACGACTCTGTGAAACAATCCTTCCGCTGACTTTGATAGCATTAAGAGATCTACTGATGCGGAACCCGCACTGTAGCCTGCAATGGTTACGTCATCAGGATTACCGCCGAAGCTGGCGATGTTCTTTTGAACCCAGCGCAGCAGCGCCACCTGGTCCTTCATGCCAGCATTGCCTGGTACGTCCTCAGTGCCGAGACACAGGAACCCGTGAACGCCCAGGCGGTAGTTGAATGTAATGATGATTATATCTTTTGTTTTCATTAGTTGTGTATATTTAAACATTTCGCCACAGCCAAGCACAAACGCTCCTCCGTGGACATATACTACGACTGACAGGCTTTTTTCTTTTGTATTTGGCACATACACGTTTGCAATTAGACAATTTTCTAATATCTTAAGTGTTTGTGGCCAGGTATCTAAGCCTGGAATTGACGGTTGTGGACATATGACTGTCTTGTGGACAGCATCGTATGGTTCCAACCAAACTGGGGGCGGGAGAGGTGCCTGAAAAAAAGACCTAAATTAATACCATAATAGTACTTTTTGAGATATTGTTTCATCCATTTAACTTTTATTATATTTATATACATAAGATCTTTTAACAAAATTAAAGTTTTAAAGTTCTGTAGTAGAACTAAAAAACTTTAATTTTATATTTTTATTATATATATTGGTGAAAGACCCTTTTCTAAACGAACCTGAACGACAATATTACATCTTAAGACCATTGCTGCGCATCGGCTGTTATGTATCAACGCAACTAAATCATTGCAATCCCCTTGTTGTTTAGGTTGGGTATTTATTTATCTAGTTATCTTCTTATAGACCAGCATGGCATATACAATGTCGCCCATGGGCATGTTCATGCCCGTATTTTTCTGAATATTCATGACAAATTATCGAAAATAAACTTAGAAATAAGTCATATTATTATTATAATTTAAATTTTTATATCCCTCTTTTGTTTTTAAAATAAATAGTTTTTTTTTTTTTGAACTAAATGTTTTCACCTCCAGTCACCAATAAAAAAATAAAATAAATTAGTTATTCCGATAAAATAACTCATAAGCTTTTAGAAATAATGAACAGAATCCTTATCGAGCCAATAATATTGGAGATATGGCAAACGCCACAAAAAAAATAAGAAATTGAATAACATGAAAAATACTCTTCAACTACCTCTCACTACGCTTCACTACTCTAAAATACCCTTTTAAAGTAAATTTTCTATAATTTTTAATGACTTTACAGAAAAATACGGGTAATACATGCCCATGGGCGACATTGTATATAGACCAGTAGCCGCCGAGAGGTTAAGAGTAGTTAGAGTTACGCAATCATTCGTTATCATTGTGTTGACCTAGGCCGCAACACACGAATAACCCACGCGTCTTGTTAAGCGCGATCCATCTTGCTGTACGCCCCGCCAAGGTCACGCACGATGCACGACGAAAAACTTGATTAGACGAAGGGTTATGGTGAATTGTTTTTTTCATAGTGCCCCGTTTCGTATCCACTAACCGAAAATCGTACTTCCAACTCGTTTACCTACGTTATTAAGTTAATCACAAAAGATGATGTAAATTATGCTGACTATGAAACAGAAAGAGTTTGTGTTTCATAATACTATAGGTTTGCTTTTCGTTATGGTACGTAGGTACCTAAAATGTATTTAACCTAATATTCTATCAACATTCACCTCCATAAAAAGGATGGGAATTCTTATTCTAATGGGATGCATACCTTATATTTGTCTATGCCCACAGGCGCTGTCGCGTAGGGTATGTTGTAGAAGGTGTATAGATCCTCGCTCGGGTGCTTGCGCCCGCGCACCGGCCCTTGCGCAGTTTTTACTTCCCGCCACTCGTCGTCAGCCAAAACAGCCGTCACGCACAAAAGTACCACACACGTCCGCCACTCCATCGCTGCGTTTGCAAACTGATTAATAATATAGGATGATAGCACCAGTGCAGCCAATGTTGTCTATCCCACCAATTGATAAAATGCTCATTTTATGTTTACTAGCTTCTGCCCCCGACTTCGCCCTCGTGGAAGTCAACTAAGTATACCATAAAAATTAAGTATCTAATGGTACCCAGCAATCGTGTAGCTATCTATAAGTGTAATATTTTTTAAATAGGAAAGATAGAATTCCGAGGGATTACCTCTTTATAACCCAACAAAACCGTTATATAAACACCGTTCGTTTTCAATTGTATACGTCTCTGTGATCTTGTCTGCACTTAATTGTTACTATAGTTTAACCGAGAACGCTTTACCGCGCCTTAGCTAAATGCACGGCGAGACAGGGGCAGTGCAGGCCGCTAATTCGTCAACTCTCACAGCGTTTCGCTGCTCATTCGTCAACGCTGCATGCATTCCTAAGACGCGGTACAGTGGTCTCGGTCAAACTATAACCCTTTCTACTCGTAATTTTTTTTTATTCTATCAGTTTTAATTACTATGCACATATCATATTATATATTATTACATAGTAACCTAATATATAACAAATTCACATTTCGTGTATGTCTATGTAACCGCTTAGTTCTGCTTTTTCATGCGATTTTCACCATCATTTATAGATTTTTCCGGGGAAACAACTGTAACAAGACGTGATGTTATGTTATGTAATTCTACACAAAATGTTCTTTTCTAAAATACGCTTAGGACCAGGTATTATATACCTACAGCTGAAAAATTTTGGCGTCTCAAGGTCTCCTGATGACCTATAGTCACAAGTGGACCGGCAGAAAATTACATTTGAGCATAATTTACTGTAACTGGGACTAACTTCGGCATGAATTCCATCGGTGTCCAAGTCTCAAGATAGGTGTGAATGAGGTAGGAAAATACAAAAAAGATACACTATGACCTTAATAACAATCGTAAACAGTATGGTATATACTTATAACTATTTGACTATAAAACAATGTTTCATACAGAGAACCTCATACTGGCGATGGCGTGATAAAAAAGTAGGAACTTTTTTAAGTTAACGCGTTATTTTAAGTGGTGCTGTTCGTGGCAGTACTGAATCCCGGAATTTCTGGTGAAAGCACTTCGAATCTTAGGCCTACATACAATATAGCACCCAGATAGCACTCGCTTTAATTAAACGCTTATGAGATAATAAATGGAATAAGTTTTACTATGAACGAGTTTTGGAATCATTTACAATTTAGCCCTGTCTCTATATTTGTTTACAATTTGCGTGTTTTCTTGTTTTTTGTGTTGTATTTGTGGTTTTCGTTGATTACCACTTATTATCTATTTGTTATGTAATTTGTTTTGTTATTCTTATTTTTGACTGTTCATGCTTTTTTGACATATTCTGTTATTTGAGTATGTTATCGCTAATCTCGTCCGTCGTCCGGCCGAATTTATGAGTACCAGTCAATAGTCCGACATTATAAGAAGGTGCGATAGATGTCTGTGGATAAATGTTAAATGTAGTCATGGACAATACCTATTTAACTGATCCTCGAAAAATTAATTGACCTTTTAAACATGGATGCTTTTTCAAATTAATGAATGGCTCTCTAACAATGGCTGATGCATGGGCTTCTATGTTGCTCACATTTTTTTTTAATGTGCCTTTTTTTAACGTTCTAGCCTTTTTTCACAGTTGTTTACCATTTTTCGCAGTAACTAAGCTAGGTTACCCCGTACAAACGGGTTAGGGTAGGTAAGAACCATGACTAACCACGCGTGAGAATGAGTGCGAATTGATATCTTTAACTAAGCACCCTGATTAAATTGATTAGTTTAGGTTAGACATGAGACCAAACGCGCGCGAGCCGAGCGAGCGCTATAATTTTCCAAATTGGTCGCAGTTACTCGGCTATTTAGAATTTTTTGGTCCCCAAAATAGAAATTATTTGAAGTTCACAAAAAAAGAGACGCTTTCATTATATTACAGTGATCAATCATATTTTTAGGAAAGCAAAATGAGAATAATTTGAGTTTCGATTAAAAAATACATCCCTATAGTCACTATAGCAACAGTTTTTATTACATTCAAAAAATCTACCGAAATCTGTTTATGACATTATATTACATTTTACACTAAAATTATGACTACCTTCTTTTGCCACAAAAACACACACACATGTCAATATAAATACATTATAACCTACCTATCTACTCATAAAAAAAACGGCATAAACTTGATTTATAGTTCAACATGTGATTTAGGTGTCGGTTTAGGTGGCGGTACTGCATCCCGGTAGTATTTCTGGTATATATCAGCCCACAAGCGAGTGCGTTCTTCCAAGAGTACCCCACGTAGTTTCAGCTTCACATCCAGCACCATGTGCGGTGACCTGTCGGCGCCTGCTGCCGGCCATGCAGGCAGTGACGAACCTTCAGGCACGGGCTTCCTGAAAGGTGCATCATAAAAGTGAAATTCCAAATAATGAGCTATTTTACAAGGTGTTTTTTTGATATCCCATAACTCTAGGGTAATATTGAGACGATGTCAAAGAATCAACTGGCATAAGTATAGAAAAATGAAAAACTATAGCTAACAGACCTAGGCTCTGTAAGTTATACAAGGTGTTCTACCAAAAGTGTTGTAGCGGCATCTACATTGCTACATGCGAACTACGCATCAAAGACCTGACGTCACACAATATCCTGACGTCACACAAATCCTGCATCGCGCAATTAGAGTTTACCGCGCGATAAACATATATACAAGCTTCCCGACTTCAACCTCTGGGCAGTTGCCCGCCAGACATCACACCCGTCTGGTCGGAGGATCCTCCCTTTTCTATGGGGGATGAGTGAACTTTACACCCTGTTCCTCATACCCCTAAAGTGTCGACTTTTATCAACTCGTGAATGGATTGAACCCAGAGGGAACACCCCGGAACTAAACTGATTCCCGGTTTAGTCACCGAGTTTCAAGTAAGACTAACGTTTTACGACCCTTAATAATTGTGGTCGAGTGGTGGATTGCGGCCCACTCTCGCTCAAAGAGAGGAGGCCTTAGACCCAGCAGGGGGATAATGATAGACTGATTATGTTATTTGAAAGTAGGTATATGGTTCCACCTACCCTGTTTTGATGAAGTTATGCCAAATTTCACGAACTATCTTCTTCATGTTCTTGAACTCTGGAGACACATGAGTCTCATCATGGTGTGTCATGTTTTTACCATCCATCACAGCCACCGTTTGAGCGCAGTGGTTAGCACCTCGTATGTTAGTGTGAGGCACAACGGGAACATCCTCATCCACAAAAGAATATTCATACAAATAAATTTGATTGTTGCCAGCTTCCACGTGCAACTTCGTAGCCCATAGCATAGGGTAAGAAAATATAACATCCGAAAAGAAATCAACATATCCTAAAATATTGTTGTCATCGACTGCCTTATCGCCAAAATAGAACTCCTTGATCGTATTAGCTACTTCTTCTCGTTCTTCGTTAGACTCAAACTTTAAGTCAGGTGGCAAGAAATCAGAAAACTTTTCATTCATCTTGTGCTTCCAAAACTCGAAGAAGTCAATCCGTAACAGTCCCTCCATTTTTGCGAATCCATACAACACAGGTAACTTTTTGTAGTCACCCTTCTTTAGTATACTCAGAGGAGATTCGGTCAGGAATGCTCCGTCTCCTGTATCACGCTCAACACACGGGGAAAACATGAAAGTAGAATCAGTTCTATCCATAAATGGATCTGAAGTCAACAAATCTATAGGAGTTGTCTTGTAGAACTGTTCTAAAGCGTAAATATCGTCTACATTCGTGAAGTTGAGTTTCCTGGCATAAGTTTTGGCCACCTCTATAGGATCCCTCTGAATTGTAAATGCAGCAAGGTTCCCACCGCTTTCCGGTACGACTCTGTGAAACAATCCTTCCGCTGACTTTGATAGCATTAAGAGATCTACTGATGCGGAACCCGCACTGTAGCCTGCAATGGTGACGTCATCAGGATTACCGCCGAAGCTGGCGATGTTCTTTTGAACCCAGCGCAGCAGCGCCACCTGGTCCTTCATGCCAGCATTGCCTGGTACGTCCTCAGTGCCGAGACACAGGAACCCGTGAACGCCCAGGCGGTAGTTGAATGTAACGATGATTATATCTTTTGTTTTCATTAGTTGTGTATATTTAAACATTTCGCCATAGCCAAGCACAAACGCTCCTCCGTGGACATATACTACGACTGACAGGCTTTTTTCTTTTGTATTTGGCACATACACGTTTGCAATTAGACAATTTTCTAATATCTTAAGTGTTTGTGGCCAAGTGTCTAAGCCTGGAATTGACGGTTGTGGACATATTACTTCCTTGTCGACAGCGTCGTATGGTTGCAACCAAATGGGTGCTGGAAGAGGTGCCTGAAAAAAAGGCCTACATTAATAGTCGTAGTCCTTAAGGTTTTTTTTGGGCACCTGTAAACTTTTTGGGATGTTACGTCCATTTGACCTATGTTATATTTTGTTAAGGTCCTTTAACAACATTTTCTGTTCTAGTCAAAGTCAAAGTCAAATCATTTATTTCAAATAGGCCCTTGCAAGGCACTTTTGAACGTCAACAATTACAAAAAAAAAAAAAATTGATTCTAGTCGCCCCTTCCAAAAGGTAGTTTTCGTATGGAAAAGAATGGGCAAGAAACTCCACCGTTACTCTTTTAAAATGTTTTACAATATTTTGTATATGTAGGTACATTAGTTATATAATTATATGTGAAGACGATGCATCTAAAAATAAAAAAATAAATTACTATACCACAATATAGGTAAAAAGATTTTTTTACTACTATTCATACCCCACGAGGGACCAAATGTGCCCAATGAGCATGCTTCATTGACGTACCGTTGTATGGCTTGACGTAATATAATTAGTCAATTTCCTAGCTTAGCTACATGGCTTCTATACAGTATATCTTTTAACACAGCGAATAGCAAACCTTGAAACTAATCTATCCTTCTAACTAATGTATATATAGGTTCAGTGTTATAGAACACATATCATATTAAAAATATTTAAAAAAAGTTTATTTGGAACAACTAAAGTAAAATACTGTGGCGCAGATATCAACGCCCAACCCAAAAATATATACAAAGACATTGATACAGATTTCGAAAGTTAATTAATAATTGAAAACATACAAACAATTTAAAAAGGAATAATAAAGAGAATATACTCTATGTGGAGGTTGCTATGTAGATGGGTAGTATAAGTATAGAGTGGAGGTGGGGTGAAGTGTGTATGTGTGTGTGTGTGTGTTTGTATGTGTATATTCACTGCTGTTTATCCCGAAGGGTTAGACAGGGATGGTATATTATAATATACATATAGTGCATTACGCCAGTTATGTTTAGGTATGTAATAGGGGGGAGCCTATTGCCATTCGGGAGCAAATTCGGACTCCTAGGCTGCAACTGAGAAATTTCTCATATATTTCTTCACGTCTTGCAATAAATAGTCCACCGAGGCAACCAAATGTAATCACAATCGTACTTTTTTTGTTATTGTTACTATCCACTAATCACATTTTGTAATAATGATAATGAGGTATTTCAGGCAACGAAAAACCTGATTAGCAGAAATTCGTACTTCCAACTCATTAATACATTCATCAAACATCACACATACCACACACATCACATCACATTCATACATTGTTCAGATAAAAATAAAAGATGATGTAGTATACTGACTATGAAGCAGAAAGAGGTTGTGTTTAATAATACCATAGGTTTGCTTTTCGTTATGATACGTAGGTACCTAAAATATATTTAACCTAATATTTTATCGGCATTCATGTTAATCTTGTAATTAAATTACTCATCGATCTATAAAAATAAAATTGAAATGCAATTCGTTGGTAAGCGCATCACTTGAGAACGGCCGTGCTGAATTGGGTAATTATTTAAAATAAATGTTTGTAAAGATAAAACAATCGAAAAGTTGCCCAGAAAATTGGAAAATTTGGGAAAAAATTAATCTATGTGATTTTTGTATTTATTGGGACAGGACGTCTGACGGGTCAGCTAGTTTAAAATAGAATAAAGATTCTACACAATATCTTACAATTCAATATTTCAGATTTAGAAAAATTAAAATTGAAACTCGGTCTCGACAAAATAATGTTACCACTTCCTACCTAATTCCCTAAATAGGATGAGAATTCAATTTCTAATGGTATGCATACCTTAAATTTGTCTAGGCCCACAGGCGCTGTGGCGTAGGGTATGTTATAGAAGGCATATATATCCTCGCTAGGGTGCTTGCGTCCGCGCACCGGCCCTTGCGTTGTTTTCACTTCCCGCCATTCGTCGTCAGCCGAAACAGCCGTCACGCACAAAAGTACCACACACGTCCGCCACTCCATCGCTACGTTTGCAAACTAATTCATAATGGTTGATAGGCTCTATAAACCGCGGCACACTATCTTTCCAGACGCGATCGGTATTGTAATTGTTCTGTAATCCGCATGATTATGATTTATTTAGACAACCTATAGATTTTCAAATACCCATGTAATTATATTAAATACTTGGGTAATTTTACTTATGTGGTACTCTTTTGTTGCTTATAATATTATTGCTACTGTGCCAATTTACACGCTGAAAAACATTGCAGTGTGCCGGTTTTAAATGAGTATTCTCGATTTCGGCAAAAATACGGGAAAAAGAGACGTTTCATTATGAGTCCATAATACTTCAACTCAAATTCACTGTGTGAACTCAAATTCTCTGACTGAGAGCGAGACTCCGAGGAGGATGCTAAAAACTCTGTCATTTATATTGGGTTAGTAGGTACAGCCTACCACAAACAGACACAAAAAGCACAAAACAATAATTTTATAAATACTGCTGAAAACAAAAACAAAGCTACATGGAGCATAATTAATAAGCAGAAATCAAACTACCCTAAACAAGGTATTGATAGCATAAAAATTGACGGCAAAATTATAAATAACCCTGAACAAATAGCAGAATCATTGAATAATTATTTTATAAATCAAATTGAATCTCAAAGTGACATTAATCTTAACAATAAACCAACAATAAACTCTCATCCTAATTCTATATTTATGACACCTACAGCAGACACCCTTTGACATATTTAAAATTATTAATTCGTTAAAAAGTACTAAAAGCACTGGATATGACGACATAACCACCGAGGTTATAAAAACCACATC
This sequence comes from Agrochola lota, assembly GCA_947364205.1. Classification (NCBI taxonomy): domain Eukaryota; kingdom Metazoa; phylum Arthropoda; class Insecta; order Lepidoptera; family Noctuidae; genus Agrochola; species Agrochola lota. The sequence continues at coordinate 14,580,878 of OX376221.1, read as the reverse complement.
TCATATCGTTGGACCAATACTCAGCCACATTATCAATGCTAGCATTGAAACAGGCATATTCCCAGAAAAAATTAAAATCTCTGTAATTAAACCATTACATAAAAAAGGCAATAAGCAAGATCCTAGCAACTATAGACCAATCGCGCTCATTCCGGTATTCTCTAAAATTTTTGAAAAAGTAATACAAAACAGCATATATTCATTTCTAGAAACTAACAAAATCTTGGTTAGCGAACAATATGGTTTCAGGAAAAATAAAAACATTGAATCTGCTATGTACAAACTGGTTGAACATGTTCTAACTAACGTTGACAATAGAACTCCTGTAGTTGCATTATTTATGGACATGTCAAAGGCATTTGACTATGTTAACCATACAATACTGATAAACAAGCTGGATAAATATGGAATTAGAGGCAATATCGTGTGCCGCAGGGCAGTGTTCTTGCTCCATTACTATTCATTATATATATTAATGACATGCCTAAAACTATTAATAATCCAATGATTTTATTCGCTGAAGACAGCACAATACTAATCAAAAGTAAGGATGATGTGACATTTGAAAAAGAAATAAACGACAACTTAAATAATATAATTACTTGGCTAACTAAAAACAACTTAAAAATAAATCTTGAAAAACAAATTACATTTCATTTGAACAACAAACAAACAATAAAAAAACCGGATATTCATTACGGTCACAAAACTATCAGTGAAGCAGAACATACAAAATTCTTAGGTATTTGGATAAATAAAAATATGAGCTGGAAAACACACGTTGAAAATACATGCAAAAAACTTAGCCAGTATTCATATGCTCTCCATAACCTAAGAAAAGTGTCAAATCGTGCAACATTATTAACGGCGTATCACGGGTATGTTGCATCTACTTTACGTTACGGTCTTATATTTTGGGGGAACTCGCCAGACAGAGAAAGGGCGTTCAAAGCCCAGAAACAATGCATAAGGGCAATGTGTGGAATACAACGCACAGAAACTTGTAAGCCACATTTTCAACAGTTCCAGCTAATGACATTCCCGTGTCTTTATATATATGAAGTGGCGATCTTTGTCAAAGCGAATCTACAGCTTTATACACATCCAAGAAGCACACGACAAAAAAATTAAATATGCGTAAGACGTCATAAAAAAGCAGTATTTGATAAAAACATTTTGGGCATGGCACCCAAAATATACAATAAATTGCCAAAAAGTATCACAGACCTACACAAAATGGACCAATTCAAATTAGGTTTGCGCGAATTCCTAGTTGCAGAATGTTACTATACAATTAATGATTATTTAAATGAAAGATGACTGATTTTATCTGTAATGGCACCACAAGTATAATGATTAAGTATTGAAATTTTGATTTGACATTTTATTTTGACATTTCTTTATTTAATGTATCTTATTATTTAATGTATCTTAATTTAAAATTTATTCTGTTTAATTAATGTTGCGATTAGTACCTAAGATATTAATTTGCACACCTTATTAGGTTATAATACAATGTACCTTTTATACCTGTAACACCTTTTTAACATGTATTATGCAAATAAATTATTTGATTTGATTTGATTTGAGCCTTCCGCAGCATACCGCAGTTTCCCGTATGTTCAAGTTCCCTTGTGACGATATGAAAGCAATGTGAGTGCTAAGACTATGAAAATAAGATTCAAAATCATTTCCGCAAGCGAAAATACTTTGCCATGCAATGCCGCACCGTGCTGCCTGGTGAGCCTTCATTTTTGTAGTAAAGACAAGTAATTTGTGGCTATGCTATACTAGGGTACTTACTTATACTTATCCCCTTCTCACAGATTATATTTTCATCGGATTTTTTTATGTGTAACACCTTTCCTCTCGCTTTCCTGCAATCGTTGGGAGTGATTTTGTGAAAAAGGACGGAAGTGTGTAACAGGAGGCCGGGGAAGCGCGCGCTATTTGATTTGACCAATGAGCGCGCGCGGTGCTTTAGTTGGCCGTCGGAGGATTACAACCCATTTTCCAAGAGGTTGTAAACAGTATGATGACCATGACGATGACGATCATGGTGACGGTGACGGTGACCGTGACGGTGAGGTTGACGGTGGCGGTGACGTTGGAGATGGTGATGGTGATGGTAATGGTGATGATAATGATGAATTTTGTTTATATCATAACATATAAGTCAGCCAAGATGTTGCACACATCTTATTTATGCAACTACTGTAGGTAAGGCTCGCTCGGTCTTGTTTTATCCTTTTGCCAACTACGTTGGGGTCAGCTTCCAGTATTACCGCTTAATATAATATAATAAAAATACCAGTGTTCTTGTCGTGATGGCCCAGTGGTTAAGGCGTCGCCTCTCATGCACGAGGTTGTGGGTTCAAATCCGGGCAAGTACCAATGTGACTTTTTCAATTCATATATACTTTCTGAGTTTATCTTGGACATTACTGACATCGGTGAAGGTAAACATCGTGAGGAAACCTGGACTATAGTTAATATAAGTCTGAAATCGCCAACCCGTCTTGAGCAAGCGTGGTGTCTAATGCTCGTGCCTTCTCTGTATGAGAAGAGGCCTTTGCCCTGCAGTGGGACAGTAACAGGCTGGTATTATTTTTATTACCAGTATTTAACAAGGAACGACTGCCTATCTGACCACAACCCAGCGATTGGGTAAAAAGATACCCAGGCGTAAAATAATAGAACCAATTTTGTACCAGTACCAGCCGACCTTCTTGTTTGTGTCTTACAAGAAAGTTAGCTGGCACTCGACATAAATACTTGGTCAACGGCATTCTCAGGCTAATCAGGGGAAGGCCAATTTAAAATGAAGTTACTATATCATATATAAAATTTAGATCAGTCTCAAATTAATATGTTTATTTATGATCCTTGAAATAATCCGAAAGTTTGTAATTACTTCTTGTACATTCTTATTACTTATATATTATGTAAGTTTAAAAAAACCACTACATACATACAAGTCAACCCAATTTTCGCGTAGTACCAATAAAAAAACAGGTAGGTACTTTCTTTTATAGTTCAACCCGTGATTTAGGCGGTAGTTTTGGTGGCGGTACTGCATCCCGATAGTATCTCTGGTAAATGTCATCCCAGAAGCGAGTGCGTTCTTCCAAGAGCACCCCACGTAGTTCCAACTTCTCATCCAGCACCATGTGAGGTGACCTGTTAGCGCCTGCTGCCGGCCACGCCGGGAGCGATGACCCTTCAGGCACGGGCTTCCTGAAAGGTAGGTACCAAATTACTTCAATATGTAAAATTAACTTCCAAATGATTACAGCATATTGTGCTACAACCACAGTGTTCAGTGATAAGTGATCAATGTCACCGAATGTGTGAACTCGGGACTCAATTGGACCCACACGCTCTAGACAGTATACGCTGCAACTTGTTTTACTTACCCGGTTTTAATGAAGTTGTGCCAGATTTCACGGGCTATATATTTCATTTTCTGTAACTGTGAGGTATCTGTGTTTGTAAAATTAGCGAAACCATCCATCACGGCCATGGTTTGAGCGCAGTGGTTAGCACCTCGTATGTTAGTATGTGGTACCAAGGGTACATTCTCGTCCACAAAGGAGTATTCATACAAATAGATTTGATCGTTGCCATTCTCTACTTGCAATTTTGTAGCCCAGAGCATTGGATAAATAAATATGACATCTGAAAAAAAATCAACATAGCCTAGAATGTTGTCTTCATTGACTGGCTTGTCGCCAAAGTAAAACTGCTTGATCTTATTAGCCACTTCTTCTCTTTCTCCTTCAGATTCAAACTTCAAGTCAGCTGGCAAGAAATCAGAAAACTTTTCATTCATCTTGTGCTTCCAAGAATCAAAGTAATCAATCCGCAACAGTCCTTCCATTTTAGCGAATCCATACAACACAGGTAACTTTCTGTAGTTGCCTTTCTTAAATATACTCAGAGGAGATTCTGTCAGGAATGCTCCGTCTCCTGTATCACGTTCCACACACGGGGAAAACATGAAAGTAGAATCAGTTCTATCGAAAAATGGATCAGAAGTCAACAATTTGAATGGAGCTGTTTTGTAGAACTCTTCTAGTGTATAAATATCGTCTACGTTAGTGAAATTGAGTTTTCTGGCAAAGGTTTTGGCAATTTCTACAGGATCCCTCTGAACTGTAAATGCGGCAAGGTTACCACCACTTTCTGGTATGACTCTGTGGAACAGTCTTTCGGCTGACTTTGATAGCATTAAGAGATCTACTGCTGCTGATCCTGCACTGTAACCTGCAATGGTCACGTCATCAGGGTTACCGCCGAAGCTGGCGATGTTCTTTTGTACCCAGCGCAGCAACGCCACCTGGTCCTTCATACCAGCATTGCCTGGTGCGTCCTCGGTGCCGAGACAAAGGAAACCGTGAACACCCACGCGATAGTTAAACGTAACGATGATTAGATCTTTCCTCTTCATTAACTGGGTCGCTTTAAGCATTTCGCCGAAACCCATTACAAAAGCTCCACCGTGAACATATACTACGACTGAAAGGTTTTTCTTATTCGTGTTTGGGACATACAGATTAGCAATTAGACAGTTTTCTTGTGTCACCACGGTATCTGGCAGGACCGGAATAGGAATCGTAGCTTGTGGGCATATTACTTGTTTGTCGATAGCGTCGTATGGTTCCAACCATACTGGCGGTGGAAGAGGTGCCTGAAAAAGAAATTCAGAATAAAATCCATCGTCGTGGCATCTCGTAAATTCATGGATCGCCTTTCACCATCACCTCGCACCATTCAAATGTTTTAATATATATCGTGGTTTTAAATAACCGATGTGATCGTCATATTATCATATGGACACTTAACTTAAACTGATTTAAGACACGAATGCCCGTTTACGCCAAAGGTAAGTGACACTTAAACGAATCCCTAAATAAAAGAGCACTATTGTATTTTCAACTGTCAGAGCTGAGCCTAGCGTTGAAAATCCAACAGTGCACTTTTATTTAGGGATTCATTTAGTTGTCACTTAGTTGTTAGAGAAAACGGGCATTGCGGAATCTTTCCATAGTTTACTACATTGAAAAGAACAAGAAAATACTTGGCCCGCAGGGTAATGTCCCTATGTCATACAGAAAAGGGAATATCATTGACTCTTCGACCGCAGCTAATTTTAGATTTTATTACAGGTTGGTCCAGACTTCCTCACGATAGTGCGCATTTATATTTTGTATTATGTTATTAGAAAAGACACAATGCACAGCCATGTTTTGTATCCGCATCTCAAGGAAAATAAACAAAATAATCGCAAATTATTATGAATCGATCGAAAGAACGTACCTAATGTTTGTAATTTAATCTTTTGTTTTAAGACAAATGTGGTATAAATAAACATGTTATGTGTAATAATCATTTATTATCTCCAACCTCCACGAGGCGGAATGATTATCAGCTGTCTAAGGTAGGTATGGTTAAATAGCGAAACCTGTGTAATAAATATTACTCGTAATTTCATATGCATAACAAATAATGATTCAGTCAAATATTCCTTGCCATTAAACGTTGCAAAAAAGGTGATTATTGTGAAATATGTTACTTATGCTAATTCTTTATGCAGCTGAGAAGTCGTTTAGCAATTGAAATATTGATGAAATTTTTCTTTTATTCAATAATCTTTATTTTTCTATATTATGTATGTGTGTATGAAAAACACAAATCTAAGAAGTCGATAAAATAGAGTCAACAAGTAAATAGCTTATTTATTACGATTACCTTGTATTTGTCCTGGCCAACAGGTCCTGTGGCGTAGGGTATGCTAAAGAAAGTGTACAGATCCGCGCTAGGATGCTTGCGCCCGCGCACCAGCCCTTGGGCAGTTTTCACTTCCCGCCATTCGTCGTCAGCCAAAACAGCCGTCATGCACAAAAGTAACACACACGTCCGCCACTCCATCGCTGCGTTCGCAAATTGATGCACATTTTTATAATCGGTTATTATGTATATATACAACTTATTATCTCTCCAAGCAATAAACTTTCCGGATTTTGAATACAGCTACATCATCTACTTATATAAGTAATTTAAATGGTACTTAAAAACTACTTGGCTTAGTTAAAGTTATTGCGACTATGTTATCTCTCGCCTAACTATTACCACAACAGACGCCAAAATTTTACTAACGCCGCAAATTTACAAAACAGTTTAAGAACGGCAGGTCAAATTGACAGTATTAATAGTATCTCTATTTGAACTGCATTTTTTTTGCAAATTAATGGTATTGAGTATATACTGATCGACACAATCTTTTTGTCGTCGTAGAGTGACGATGCATTACATTGGTTATAGACAATAAAGAGCCAGTCAGATCAAACAGTGTTTACCAACGAACAAATTAACTCACAGACTGACATAACCAGTTTTAGTATGGTACAGTCGAACAAGCTATACGGAATGCAGGCTACTACTAACTTGGGTCAGTGGGTTGTAACTACTTTTAAACAATGTTGTGAGTGTGCTGAAACTGTGCAAAAAAGGAGTAGGTTTTATGTTCGTCTGCATGTATTTATTTTATTTATGTTCATCGATATTTTCGTCAATTGTGGACAGCTTTAAAAAAATATTTTATGTTTGATAGAAAAAACTTGCGCGGTGGCCCCGCATAATTTTTATTAACTTGGTTATTATATATATTTTTTTTGTATTTTTTTTTTATTTAACTGTTTTTTTTTATTTTTTTATTTATGTTTAGTGTTTTTAGTTTAATCTGTGATTTCCTGTGCGAGTCTCAATATATACTTTTTCTTTCTTTCTTTCTATCTTTAATCCATTACGTGTATCTTGTTGATGTTATAATACTTCCTGTCACTGTTGTTTACATAGCAAATAATGGAATAGGTAGGGGTAAGTACCATAACTAAAAAACTTTTTACAAAAAACTGAACCGACTTAAAAAAAAACACAAAAAAGCTATAACTTTAATTTTGGAAGTCGTTGTCTTGTGTTCTGTGTGTTTAGACAGTCTAGGCAAATCATGTAATACATTTAGTGTTAAATGATTTGCCTAGACTGTCTAAATACAATAGTAACTGCTTGGCAATGTGTGTGTGCATTTATAATAAAATACCAAGGCATTACAAAGCTTTAAATACAAAATTATTTAAAATTAAATTTCATAAGTGGTTACTCGAGTGTAGTTTTTATAGTTTAAAAGAATTTATAGACCATAAATGTTGATGTTTTTTATGTTTTATTTTAACGATTGTTGTTGCTTAACTTGTCTTTAAAATTTTGCATGCTGTTTTATCCTAGCTAAACATGCTTGTGCCTCAATTTGTATTTAATACCCTTGTATACCATGTTTAACGCAAATAAATATTATATTCTATATTCTATTCTATTCTGTATTTTCGTTTCTGCCACCGACATCCGAAATTAAAGTTATTTTACACTTTTTAGTGTATTTTTTTGAAGTCGGTTATTTTTTTTGTAAATTGTTTTTATTTTAGTTACCTAGCCCACACAAATTCCAATACCACTACAGAGAGAAAGCCTTCGATTCGATCGAGACATGAGCTGTACTCGTACTGCAGTCTCTTCAACGGTGCCAGATCGACTATCGGTACATCGAGGTACTAAAGTGTCTGTACAAAAACGCCACTATGTCAGTCCGACTCCAGGACCAGACCTCAAAACCTATCTTTCTGCAGCGAGGTGTGAGACAGGGAGACGTTATCTCTCCGAAACTGTACACCGCTGCACTGGAGGATGTCTTCAAGGTTCTGGACTGGAAAGGGCTAGGCATCAACGTTAATGGGAAGTATATCACTAACCTTCGGTTTGCCGACGACATAGTTATCATGGCTGAGACCATGGAGTCCTCCATGGTCTCACCCATGATAACTATATAACTTAGGACAATGCTCGGTGACCTTAGTACAGCCTCCGAAACAGTGGGTCTTAAAATGAACATGGACAAGACAAAGGTCATGTCAAATACCCATGTAACAACCACTCTCATGAAGATCGGAAAAGCTACGCTCGAAGTTGTGGACGAGTATGTTTACCTAGGACAATCTGTCCAGCTAGGTAGGTCCAACTTCGACAAAGAGGTCAATCGTTGAATCCGACTCGGCTGGGCACCGTTCGGCAAGCTACGCAATCTTCCCGTCCCACATACCGCAGTGTCTTAAGACGAAAGTCTTTGACCAGTTCGTGTTGCCGGTGATGACTTATGGCACAGAAACGTGGTCGCTCACAATGGGCCTTATCAGAAGGCTAAAAGTCACCCAAAGGGCAATGGAGAGGGCTATGCTTGGAGTTGCCCTACGTGATCGAATCAGAAATAAGAGACCCGTAGGAGAACCAAGGTAACCGACATAGCTCGAAGAATTGCCAAAGTGGCAATGGGCAGGGCACATTGCTCGTAGAACAGATGGCCGATGGGGCCGAATGGTTCTGGAGTGGCGACCGCGTACCGGAAGACAAAGCGTTGGAAGGCCACCCACATGGACAGTTGACCTTGTGAAGGCCGCAGGAATCCGCTGGATGCGGGAAGCACAGAATCGGTCGAAGTGGCGGTGCTTGGGGAGGCCTATGTTTAGCAGTGGACGTCTTTTGGCTGAAATGATGTTGATGATGATGAATTCAAAACCTACCCAAGCAAAGTTAATAAAATTTAGAGGTGGTCCCACATATATATATTTATTCTTTAATCAAAAAGAATCATACATGCGGGTCGGATGTAGCGTCAGGTGTAAAAATAAATAGTATCAGCTACGCTGATGACATGGTTTTGCTGGCGCTGACGGCAAGTGCCGTGAAGGAAATGCTGACGGTCTGTCTGGCGTATGCTGCCTCACAATAATGTCAAAAAGTGCGAATACATTGTCTTTCAAGGCGCGTGAATGCCCAGATACTATACCTGACATTACCCTAAACGGAAAGATATTTGAATTTGAAATTCAAATATCTAGAGCATTTTCTCAATGACGACCTACAGGACAATGTTGATATTGAAAGGGAGCGTAGGGCCTTGGCAGTCCGAAGTAACATGTTGGCCCGAAGATTCCCTCGGTGTAGCCATCTAATATTCGCAAGAAAACCGCGTCGCTGTTGTCAAGGTTGTGGGAGAGTGGCAACAGCATTCTAAAAACTATGGCGGAGAGTAACGACTCTCCGATTATTAAAAGTTTTGTGACAAGGACAATCACTAAGCATTAATTTGGGGATCTCCATTTCACAATAATATTTATTCTGTTTTCTTCTCTATTGTATTTTAACTACTAACACTAGTAATCTAATATATAAAATTCTCGTGCCACAGTGTTTGTAATAAAACTCCTCCGAAACGGTTTGACCGATTCTTATGAAATTTTGTGTGTATATTGAGTAGGTCTGAGAATAGGACGTAAACTATTTTGCATACGTATGTATCGTATGTAGGTAGGTAGGTAGAGTATGTAGTAGGTAGGTAGGGTAGGTAGGTAGGTAGGTAGGGTAGCTAGGTATGTATGTAGGTATGTAGGTAGGGCAGGTAGGTAGGTAGGTAGGTATGTAGGTAGGGTAGGTAGTACGGAAGTAGGTAGGTAGGGTAGGCAGGTATGTCGGTAGGTAGATAGGTAGGTATGTAGGTAGGGTAGGTATGTAGTAGGTACTTAGGTAGGTAGGTAGGTGCACCGTAGATAAGTACTTAGTGCTACCCGTGCGAAGCTGGGAAGCTGGGAAGCTGTTATATTATTGTTTACTAACACGCTGGATCATGTTGTCTGATAATAAAGAATACAGGGTGTAAGGGTAAACACCGTTATCCTTGAAACCAGTGGTTTGGTTCCATTTATACTCGTAGAACGTAATTTTTTTTTTTTTTTTTTTAAGAATATCTACATTTTACCACAAGAGTATTTCACCCTATGCGCTAGGGCTGTCATGCTTGCGTCTCAACAAGGTAGGAGAGCGCGGGGAATACACCGCGTCACGTGACCCGACCGGTCGCGAGCGCGACCTCTCCCTCACCCCAGTCAGTCAGCTGTCTCGCTAGCGAGCGCATGTAACGACCCGTGTCGTCATAGCGCCGCTCATTTCTCGCGCATAAAGAATTGTAGTTATGTCTTACACAAATGAACAGTGAATGGACCGAAATGGTACGGCTTTACGCTATCGCGGGTGATAACTTGTAATTGTGGGTAATTTTTTATTGAACTGTACATAAAATCCGTCCCTAAGACGACCCACTGACCAAAATCGTGATTAACTTTTTAAATACCTACGCCAAAAATACCTGCTCAATGGTTAGGTTTCTTTTTTTCAATTTTTTTGTTGTCGAATCAAATTTACATTTGGACCCGTCATCGTCAAGTCATGCAACACCCAAGGTAGGTATTTTTGCCTGTTCTAAGCCAGGAAAAGTATGAAGGGACAGTTGCATCACAAGTTTTGTGTATGGTGTATTTATTCACGTGTTGTGTAGGTAGGTAGGACGGGCGGCGACCGGCGATCGTTACAACTTCTTCACTCGGGCGCATATCCATGAATTTGCGGACAGTGTCGGATAGAAATCTTTTTAAATATTTTTATGCAAATAAGGTTTTTTTTTTTTAACTCCTTCATTTATTTTTATATTTTAGTAAACTAGCTATGGTTTGAGTGACAACGGTGTTTACCCTTACATCCTGTATAATAATAATAACCCCACCGCCCTATCTCTACGTTGACGTCGTGGTGGGGCTTGCGCGCTCCAAACTCTGGGTCAGTGCCCGTAGAGTTTACTTTGCCGGAACAGGTCTAGGATGAGAAGCCAGACCAAGAGAGATACAGAAACCAGCAGAGCAGCATATCGAGATGTTGGGCAGTAGCGACCCCACGGACCCTATCTACCGGAAGAAATCTTGTTCCTCATATCTGGCTTGCTTTTATTGACCGGCTGAAGTGAACACTGACGAGGAACAGAGCTCCCACCTCATTCTTGCCTTAATTGGCTGGCTTGAATGGAGATTGGCAAGAGCAAACGTGCTCGGAGGGAGGAAGTAATCCAGTAATTGCTCGTAGGGATTTTGACCATCTTTCGGGATTGTTCTAAAAGCCGTGCAATACCTCTCCACTCCTCAACACCTCAGGACATGTTGCCCCCTTGTCGATATGTCACTATGTGCTAGCGACAGTTTTCGGGGGCCCATTATTGAGTATGCAAATCACCCCTACCATTTTATCCGTGTACATATAAAACATTGATCAGGCAGAGGCAGTCTTAACTTAAGCCACCCAAACCCATAGTCCAATATCTTTGTTTTCATATCCTGCATTTTTCCTATACCAACCGGGGAGATTATCCTTGGGTGCACTAGCATAGTAGTAACTACTATGCTAGTGCACCCAAGGATAATCTCCGGTAAAATGAGGCACCAACCGACAATTATCCCTGTATGTACTATGATAGTGCATACAGGGATAATCGTCGGTTGGTGCCTCATTTCATTAAAAACGTCTAACGGATAAAAAATATAGTGCCAAACACAAAAACAAACAAATATAGTATCAAACATATCATGAGCCTAGCAACCCAGTCGAGCTTGTACTTCATTGGAAAAGCAAATATAATAGTGGAAGAACAAATATAATATTATAGATTGAAGCATTTTATGTTAATGGATTATGTAAGGACATCGATGGGCATGTTCACCACACCACCATACATAGATATATTTCCACATCATTGTTTGTTTAAGGTACCTACTTAATATCAATATTATTTTCTTTCTTAGTGTTGAACATTGAATGAGTGTTTAGCACAGCAACAATGTTACACACAATAATATTGTTTGGTGGTGAATACGAAATGCACCATCAAACGTAAACTTACCATACATTTAAATAAAGCTAATTGTTGTTTCTATAAAGTAGATAGATTGTGCATTGAAATGTTTAAGGGAGAGGCCTATTAGACTTTGTGGATGGATGTAATGGATCATGGAACTCAGGAGGACTGGAGGCTCAACTACTCGTACATTATTCAGGCATTATTTTGGCGTTAGGGCCAATGCCTGCCTCGCGCACATGTGGGAGTTGCGCGAGGAGGCGAAACGCCGGGGTGTAACTCCGCTGCCGCGAGAAATCACGGCACAGCGGACAGAGCTCCGGCGGGATCTCATGGCGGCATGGAGTGTGCGATTGTCGCAACCCAGCGCTGGGCACGCCACAATTGCGGCGATAAGTCCCCTCTTGGAGGAGTGGCTTCAGAGGCGCCATGGCGTCCTCACCTTCCGCCTGACGCAGGTCCTCACCGGACACGGTTGTTTCGGGAGGTTCCTGTTCCGCGTAAGGCGGGAGGAAACGCCCGGGTGTCACCACTGTGTGGATCGCCCGGAGGACACGGTGGAGCATACGGTGGAGGTCTGCCCGGCTTGGGCGGAGCACCGCCGTGTCCTCACGGAGGCGATCGGCGGCGGCGATCTCTCGCGTCCGGCCCTGGTTCAGGCCATGGTTCGGAGCGAGAGTGCATGGGAGGCCGTCACCTCCTTCTGCGAAGCAGTTATGTTCGCGAAGGAGGAGGCGGAGCGCGCGAGGGAGATGCAAGCTGCTCGCCCTCGCGGCCCTAGTCGCCGCAGGAGACGCCCCGGGCGTCGGGAGTCGAGAGCCGACTTCCGGCCACCGTAGGCGCGGGCTTGCGGACGGTGAGCAATGGGCAGCTCGCCGTCCGATAAGGACCAGGCCCGTGTCGACGGCGCGTTGTGTTCCACGCGCGCCTCAAAGAGATGTCAGCACCAACCGACGGGGTCGAAAGACCAATGCCTGCTGGGGTTGCGGGTTTGTCCGAAAGGGATAACGGCAACGGAAGGAACACGGGTGGGTTTTAGTCAGTAAAAGTCTGACACACCCTCCCGCTCCGGCCAGAGCGGGAGAAGTTATTACATAAATTCACACTCAAAAAAAAAAAAAAAGGTGTCAGGCTCAACTACATTATTCAAGAAAAATGTAAACTCTCTCATGCGCTTACAGCAAGAATTAGCAAGTAATACATACATAATCCATGATGACTTCCACAGGAACACATTAGGTCCCCAAATTACACAAATTCTTACAATATATTTGTTCCAATTTATTTTTGCCCATGTCCAAATATTTCATTAAATGTGAATAAATGCTGCTGAAAATATAATAAAAGTTGTTTTTGGTTACCGTAATTTATTTCTCTCTATTTACTGAAACCTAATGAATGACAGTTAATTTAGGTAAATACCTCGAATATGTAGTATCATTATAATAATTAATTGCCTGTGTTTATAAAAAGCATAATATTTAATTCTTAAATATTTCATAACAAGTTATTTTTATTTGTACCTCTATAGTTCATAATTAAAGATATAACACAAAAATTAAACACTTTATTAAAGTTTACACTGTTATCAATTAACAAAATAGGAACACACATTTATATCGCCGTCGTACAAGACTATACAGTTTTCTAAAACAAAGGAATATCTTTCATTAACAATCTTCAGTTTCTACTTTAGTTCTTAAGAAGCTTAAAAACTGAAGTTGCAGAGCGACGGTGCAACGCAGCAGGGGCGACATCATTAATGCTGCCTTCATGTCTTCATAGGTGAAACGACCCAGGAACTCTACAGTTTTCAAACAAAATCTTTTTATTTTCTGCTCAAAATACTTAAACATTATGTGGCAAAGTAAAGTAGGCATATCTACTAGGCCTTCATTAGGCCCATGCCTGGACAAAAGCCCAGCGTAGTCTTTGCTGCTGGTTGTATAATTTCCTCTTTATTTAGGGTTGATATTTCAGTCTCCTGATATTTTATAACAGTAAATATTAATTAGGTATCATCATTTCAGCCAAAAGGCGTCCACTGCTGAACATAGGCCTCCCCCAAGCACCGCCACTTCGACCGATCCTGTGTGTGTTAGCTTCAATAATATGTATTTTTCCCACTTAGTCTATATGGATGATGTTATAAGTACCTGTCACTGTTATTTACATAGCAGGTAGTGGTATTCGAATTTGTGTGGAGTACTTACCTCAACTAAAAAGTGTAAAATAAAAACTATTTACAAAAACAAATAACCTATTTTTTTGTATTTTTTTGTATCGTTTTGGTACTTAACCCACACCTATTCGTTTTCCACAACTTGCTATATAAAAAACAGTGACAGGAAGTATTATAACATCATCAAGATAATAAACCTTTTATGGGTACTACTAAACAAAAATCATTTCATAATTTGCGAAGTAATCACGTAACAAACATATAAAAAAAAATCCTCCTTTTTGAAGTCGGTTAAAAAGTGAATACTACGAAGTAAAAAGAGATATCAATTGTTTATTTTTTTGTATTTTTTTTATACCACTCAAATTATGTCAGATGCTTAAAAAAAAGTTATAACGCACAGATAAAAATGAATACTAGCAGTGTAGTGGAAATATGAATATTTTTGCCTGTATACAAACTGGCTTGTTCAACTGTACATGACACGTCCCAAGGTCGTCTGATGTCAAAGTCAAAATCATAGTCAAACAATTTATTTCAATTATGCACTTAAAAGGCACTTTTGAACGTAAAAATTTACAAAAAATAGAATTGATTCTAGTCGCGCCTTCCAAAAGGTAATTCGTATGGAGAAAAATGGGCAAAAAACTCCGCCGTTACTCTTTTAAAATGTTTTCATAATATTTTGTATACATTAAGCATATATGTGAAGACTATGCACCTAGAATAAAATTACCTACGTATAGTAGGTAATTTTATATATATAAATAAAATTTATAAATAAATCTATATACATATATATAAATAAATTGCTGTTCCTTTGTCTCGCTAAAACTCGAGAACGGCTGGGCCGATTTAGCTGATTTTGGTTTTGAAATGTTTGTCGTAGTCCAGGGAAGGTTTAAACTGTGACGGTAGGTAGGGTAGGTAGGGTAGGTAGGGTAGGTAGGGTAGGTAGGGTAGGTAGGGTAGGTAGGGTAGGTAGGGTAGGTAGGGTAGGTAGGGTAGGTAGGGTAGGTAGGGTAGGTAGGGTAGGTAGGGTAGGTAGGGTAGGTAGGGTAGGTAGGGTAGGTAGGGTAGGTAGGGTAGGTAGGGTAGGTAGGGTAGGTAGGGTAGGTAGGGTAGGTAGGGTAGGTAGGGTAGGTAGGGTAGGTCCAAGGACGAGAAATTACAATGGAGACCTCATATAACATCTCTTGCGGGGCGGCTAAGCTCGGCCGCTTATGCTGTTAGAAAGATACGACAATTAATAGATGTAGAAACCGCGCGTTTGGTCTATTTTAGCTACTTCCACAGGAATAAGTCGTATGGCATTTCACTATGGGGTCGGGCTGCTGACATTGGATCCGTCTTTATTTTACAAAAGCGAGCTGTCAGAGCCATTTATAATCTACGCCGTCGCGAATCTCTCAGGAAACTACTTAAAAAGATTAATATTATAAATCTTTTTAATAGTATGACGGTACCTTGCCAATTCATTTATGAAAATATTATGTATGTAAGAAAAAATCTACATATTTTTAATAAAATAAGTGACAGACATAATTTTAATACTAGAAATAAAGATAAAAATAAATTTACGTATAAAGTCATCAAGTCATCTTTTATAGCGTACTGTGTTAAATGTTACAACAAAACACCTTGTACCTTTATTACAATAAAATGAAAAAAAAACACATTAAAAGTACACGAAAACTACCTTTTGGAAGAAGTGACTAGAATCAATTCAATTTATTTGTAAACTTTGACGTTCTGAAGTGCCTTTTATGTGCCTATTTGAAATATATTGTTTGACTTTGACTTTTTAACAAAGTCACATTTCATGTCTGTCTATGTAATAGCTTAGTTTTGCTTATTCATGCGGTTTTCACCATCTTAGAGAGATTTTTTTCCGGGGAAATAAAAAATCCTATTGAATTTTAATATTATATTTTAAAAGTTGAAAGCCTATTTGAAATAAATGACTCCGACTTGACTTGACTTCACTTGATGTAATAAGGACTCTTAAATCGAAACGCACAATTTAGGGTAAATCTATGTATTATTCTAACAACAAAGAAGATTTGATGCGGTTTTATCATCATAATATAGAGATTTTTTTCCGGAATGTAAAATCGTCGTGCGAAGCAGGGACGCTAGTATACAGGCTGAAATTTAATTAATCTATACTTAATATCATATTATAAAGAGGTAAAATTTATTTGTAAGTTTGTTACCTCCAGTAATTCGTTTTGCATTGGATAGCCCAATTCTTGAGGAAGGTTATAGGGTCGCGGACGAAGTCGCGGGCAGAGGTTAGTTGACAATATGTTTAATTAAATGAAATATTGCCACTGAAAGAAAAGAAAAGAAAGAACGAAAATACTTTTATTTAACATAGTCTAAGACACAATATATACAGCAGATAAAAATTCAATTAAAAAAAGTGTACAGTGCGATGTAGGAAATGCAAAAACCAAAATCAAATGAATCAAATCAATGAATTTTAAAAAATCGAATGAATTTAATTTAAAAAAAAACACGTAATTAACTGACAGCCTGTTGGCGTAAGAGATCTTTTGGAATTAAATTCTAAGATGTCGGTGATGGTGATGGAGGTACCGGCTCCCGGTAGTATTTCTCGTAGATGTTGCTCCAGAATCCAGTACATTCTGCAGATAGGGCTTCACGTAGTTCCAGCGTTTGCCCTAAAGACATGTACGAAGACCTGTTGGCCTCCAGAGCTGGCCACGAGGGAAGAGACGAACCTTCTGGCACAGGTTTTCTAAAATTATCAAAGTGAGTGTTATTGAATCGGCCTGTACACAATAAATTATTTAACAAATTTTCTGCCACTGCCAGTGATTTTGGCATGTACTTAATCGAACTAACCTCAAATAATTCCCATTTTTCTTAACTAAAAATATTATTAAACAGGTTCACGAAAAGAGGCGCATTCTATATACAAGTATATAAAATGCGCCTCTTTTCGTGAACCTCAACTAATTCCTATTTTGGTTTATACCAACTTGGGTGTACCGCTGCTTCGCTCACTCGGCTCGCACGCGGTTGGTCACGCCTCAAGCTTTTAAGAAAATATTAAAGTTCTATGTTCTAAGTTTACCTAACCAATTTGATCGGGGTTCCCTAACTTAGTTACTTGAAAACTAACTGTGAGCAAAAACCGGAAAGTTAAAAAGTCGCAAATTTATTTTTAAAAGTATGCAACATAAAAGCCCAGTTTTTTTTTTAAAAAGCGTACGTTATTCGAAGGTCAATAAATTTTAGAGGTGATCCTCTAAAATTTATTGACCTTCGAATAACGAAGAATAAACTAGCTCTTTTTGAATAGATGTGTTATAAAAGTAATTTAATTACTTGTTATCGGTTTCCTTTTCTTAATAAAAAACGGAAAATATTTAAGTAAATGATTTTACTTAAATATTTTCCGTTTTTTATAATACGTATTTTTTATATTTTTTATAATAAAAAACGGAAAATATTTAAGTAAAATCATTTACTTAAATATTTTCCGTTTTTTATTAAGAAAAGGAAACCGATAACAAGTAATTAAATTACTTTTATAACACATCTATTCAAAAAGAGCTAGTTTATTCTTCGTAAACAGGGACTAAAATAGCTCTTTAATCCCTAGGGACTAAAACTGATTTGAATTTGTAATGTGGATATTGTTAATAAAAGTTCCAATCACCAAAGAGATCAATCACGAACATTGTATGAACAGGCTGTATGGTAAAGTAAACAGCGCGCGAGCCAAATAAATAAAAAAAGTTTGTGACAAAATAAAAAACGCGCGAAATGCATTCCTCTTTCGTTCGTAATTGCTTACGCAACACACCTACAAAGCACACACACACCTACAGTAACTTTCTTTCTTTTAATTACCAACGTGTTCCTACTTTTTCATATATCCTTTTATGACCTATTAGTTTTTTTTCCAACAAACATCGGCTTACATACATCGTCAATACGCTGCACGCTGGTAGCCGTCTCCTATGATACAGTTTTTTTACAACTACATAGTACAGGATACAGGTGATCTTTTCCACTAAAGTTAAGTACTGTATTGTATTGCATAGTTTCTGCCAATCAATAACTGGTGGAAAAATAATCTGTAGCACTGTTTTTGTGACAATAAAAATGATTAAACAATTATTAAATTACTCAAATTCAGATTTTACTTACTTTTTTTTTTATTGTGTCTTCCACAAGTAGTAAGAATGAAACAAATAAACGTAGGTACTATTCTTATTCATAAGTTGCACTTACTTATTTTCTCATAGAGGGTGATAAACAGTAGACTGTCCACCTCAGAAGCAACACAATTTTAAGCTCGAGTGACGTACTTTGAATCCCTCGCTGCACTCAGGATTCTACTTTAAAATCCTTCGCTCCGCTCTGGATTCAAAGAAACACTCTCGCCTTTAAAATAGCTGTTTGCTCCCTAGGCAAACAATCTACTATTTCAACACACTTGCTCGTAAAGTAGCTCTTATTGTACCAGTTTTAGATTCATAATGAAGTTTATTCAACAAGTGTGCTTTTAACTTTATATTACCGCACTGGGGCGGTAATGTGCGCCATAGATAACTATTTACTAGTCCGAGTAATATAATGGGAGTGTGGAATTATTAAGTACTGTCAATCATGGCAGCATGGAATTAGTATGTATTATCATGGCAGCATGAAATTAGTATGTACTATATATGGAATAAGTATGAACTATCCTATACTATTAAATGACCATTCTCTATTTTCACCCGAGCAGAGACGTGCGTTTTTTTTTTATCTCATCAAAGAAACTTAATGCCTTTTTCTGCCGACTGTGTTAATAAATATAATATTAATTAACATAATATTTTATCAAATTATATATTTTTCACTACATCATATTAACCTTAATTTGCGTATTCAAAACATAATTTTGTTTAAATAATATATTTTTTATATAGGCTGTTTAGCGGTTTTCCCAGTGCCTTTATTAAAACCGCAAAAAAAAAAAAAAAACCAGCGCGCTATTTTCTATGAATATTTGCTAACGTTTTCGTTGCGTGGTTTTTTATTATGAAAAAAAAAACGAAATCTAAAGTAGTTTACCAACAGAAGTTGAAAAGTTTTGAAAGGAAGCTCCGGATAGTCAGTACTTGGGAACAAACTTTATGTATCTAAATGTATCATATTGTGTCTCTCTATTTACGTCATTGTAGCTAGAGTTCTTAAAACAAGTCTGTTTTTTTTCCACGTAAATGTGTTGAAAATCGTCATATGAATATAATGAATGGCTTACCCCGTTGTTATAAAATTGAGCCACATTTCTCTGATGTTTTTCTTCATTATTATAAGTTCACGGGAAGCGTTGTCTTCATCAAGATTGAACTGTGCAACTCCATCTAAGACAGCCTGCGTTTGTGCACAATGAGAAGCACCTCTTATTTTTGTATGTGGCACAAACGGTGTATCATTATCCACAAAAGAGTACTCATATAAATATATTTGATTGTTTCCACCTTCCAAATTCAGTTTTACCGATTTCAACGCAGGAAAGGCAAACATAATGTCAGTGAAATAGTTAACGTATCCTAATACAGTATCAGGGCCTACAGGCTTTTCATGAAAATAAAATTCCTTGATCTGCTTAGCGACTTTTTCTTTCTCTTCTTCGCTATCAAAAATCAAATCAGCAGGCAAGAAATCTGAAAATTTATCATTCATTTCGGTGCTCCAATTATCAAAGTTTAATATCTGAAACAGCCCATCCATTTTAGCAAAGCCATACAACATGGGTACCTTATCATAATTACCCTTCTTTAATATATTAACTGGAGAATCTTCCAAAAATATGTCTTCGCCGTTCCCGGTATTACGCTCAACACAGGGTGTAAACACAAAAGTCGAATCTTTTCTTGCAAAAAACGCATCTAGTGCTAACGTTTCGTATGAAGCACTCCTATAAAACTTTTCTAAAGCGTTAATATCGTCTACATCAGTGAAATCTAAAGTTTTAGCGTGCATTTTAGCGTTTTCTAGCGGATCCAATTGGACTGTAAATTCTGCTAGATTAGAGGCACTTTCAATGATAACTTTGTGGAAAAGTCCTTTGGAAGACTTGGAGAGAATTAAAAGGTCTGCAGAAGCGGCTCCTGCACTGTACCCTGAGATTGTGACATCATGAGGGTTTCCTCCAAAACTAGCAATATTCTTGTTAACCCAGCGTAACAACGCAACCATATCCTTCATGCCTGCATTGCCTGGGACGTCTTTTGTTCCTAAACAAAGAAATCCGTAGATACCAAGGCGATAGTTAAAATTTATAACAATCAGCTTTTTGCTCTTTAGCAGATTTTTTGCTGTACTAGCTTCACCGAATCCTAATTTAAAACCTCCTCCGTGAATATGAACCATAACCGATAAGTCTTTCTGTTCGGTGTCTGGTACGTATATGTTCGCAATAAGACAGTCCTCTTGCATGGCCCTATTTTTGACTTGCAGTCCTTCCAACGATGCTTGTGGACATATCACTCCTTTATCAGTCGCTTCAAATGGCTCCGTCCAGTTTGGTGGCGGAAGTGGACCCTTTAATAAAGTTAAAAGTCAGTTTAAAATTATACAAGAAGGCCATGTTTAAGCTATTACTTATAGGTAAGATAACGTACAAATGCAAAATTTTAAACGAATCGTTCAATATATTGACGTTAAGCTATGGGTTACCTTGAATTTATTTTCACCCGTGGGTGCGGTGGCGTACGGTATGTTATAGAAGATGAACATCCCGTCAGGGTCCTTGCGTCCGCGGACTGGCCCTTGCGCTGTTAGTACGAGTTTCCATTCTTCTTCATTTTGGGTGCTCATGGTCGCAGCACACAAAACCAGCAGCGCGTACCACAGCATTTTATAAATAAAATACTTTACCACTGAATAACTCTTAAAATACAATATGATAAAGTTGGGAATCAATGGTTTATATATGAAGCAATTTCCTACAAAGTAAATGATGAATATACTCGTAATTACTATAACAGCGCTACTTATTTTAACACGGTCGCTGCGCAGCGTTATAGTTTTGATTGAACTCGCTCAATTTACGCAAAAACCAGAAGATTTACCAAAAATAATAATCTCACGACATGACCTAGAAGCATTGTCTCTTTAGCAATGTCTTTTTTTTTAATAACCTCCTAATATTTTTCAAACTCGGTAAAGAAACTATTTTTTTTTTCTGCACAAATCATCATGATTTCAGCCGAAAGACGTCCACTGCTGGACATAGGCCTCCCCCAAGCACCGCCACTGCGACCGGTTCTGTGCTTCTCGCATCCAGCGGCCTTGACCAGGTCATCAAAATAATAATTAGCTATTCTCTGACCTTTCATATTTTGCACGTCTCTACATTCTTTGATTAATTATGTCACTCTATGCAATATAATTATGAAAGACCTTAAAAAAGCCGATGGAAGACAGATGCAGAAAGCAGATAACCAGGTGTTCTGGCTTGTAGCGGAACTTGGAAGAGGTTTCTATCCAGCAATGGATAGCGATTGGAGTTGATACATAACAAACGTTACAAATTGTCGAATTCATCTAGCACAATGGGCCTGTTTCCCGAACGAAAATGATCGCAAAACGAATGTGACAAATTGTCAAACTGCTGCGATTATGTTGTTGATAAATCATTCAACTAATGACAGCTGTTATCTACGCGCACTAGAAAATTTGTATCATAATTTTTTGCGATTATTTCGTTCGAGAGACTGGCCCTATATCTCGTATAAGTCTCTTATAGTCTTTCAAATTACAGCCATGGCGACCAATCTCAGCGTAGCCTTGGGCGCGGGAGATATTATAGTGCACAAGTGTGTGCGCAGACACAAGTGCACTCTCTCTTCGATGGGACGTCAATCCGATACGACCGGAGAGATAATCAGGCGCAGGGCCAATGGCTTAACGTGCTTTCCAAGGCAAAGGGGTATCACACCGCCAACTTGCAAACTCTGGGCTGATCTGATGGAATGGATGGAAACCCAATAACACGTTTCCCGGAATCGAACACAGGACCCCACGCAGAGCACCCCGCGCTTGAAACCAAGAGACTAACAGGGCAGTCAGGCTCGTATAATAATAACAATAACATACAGTTTTCGCGTCGATGTCCCACGCGAAAACTGTTACCATGGATTCTGAACCCCCTGCGTTGAAAATATTCGTCACTTGTTAAAAAAAAAAATCTGCTGTTCCATACATTTTTACCGCGTCGCTATTACATTTTTCTATGAAAAATTTCAACGCAGGGACTCAGAATCATGTAATGAATCCATGGTAACAGTTTTCGGGTCGATGTCCCTAGCAGGGCTGTGGTAGTCAGATGATACGAGATACCTAAGAACAAATCTGGTACGATACCGACGATGTTGTTATTGTCTAGATAAGGTGTGATATCCACAATCAGAACCGTGATACACAGTCATTATGAGACGCAAATTTTTAAATTATCACAAGTTGACAACATATACGTATATAATCTTATTCGATAGGCAATCTATTGTTGTGCGTGAGCTCACGGTAATCTGTTGTC
Organism: Agrochola lota; assembly: GCA_947364205.1. Classification (NCBI taxonomy): domain Eukaryota; kingdom Metazoa; phylum Arthropoda; class Insecta; order Lepidoptera; family Noctuidae; genus Agrochola; species Agrochola lota. The sequence goes on along the minus strand of OX376221.1, from coordinate 14,558,339 downwards.
ACACGTAACCCGATTTTTTTTGGCGTGTAACATCTTTCCTCACGCTTTCCTGCAATCTATGGAAGTGATTTCGGGAAAATGGACGGAAGTGTGTAACAGGAAGCCGGGGAAGCGTGCGCTATTTGATTTGACCAATGAGCACGCGCGGTTAGAGTTGGTTGTCAGATGGTACCAATCCATTTTCTGAGAGGTTGTAAACAGGATGACTGAGTGGTGACAGATTACCACTGGCTCTCGGACTATTATAGCATTAGGTCGATTGATTATCTATACCTAAAATTAAATGATCTCACGATATCTGTTGTAAAAGTAGAAAGTAGAACGTCTTTTATTTATCATTCAGAATAGGTACGATTAGATTATGCCTAAAAGTAATCACACAACAATCTCATAACCAGGGTCCGATATAATAATTATACGATAATAGAATAAAGATTACGATATAATAATTGCATGCTGTAACTTAACATATTATGTTGTAATCTGCATCAATCAATCTGTCTAACCGTTTCAACTATGTTGGGGTCAGCTTCTAGTCGAACCAGATGAAGCTGAATGCCATGATTTTACATGGTACGACTGCCTATCTGACCTCCACATACCCCACAACACAACCCATCTAGTGACTAGGTAACACAATACCCCTTGGTAAGACTGGTTATCAGATTGTCAAAGATCTACGACTGACAGCCAGAACTACCGGCTTAACGTGACGGCTTGACGTACGTAGTCTTGACGTAGTCTTTGGCAAGTTTTCGCCTAGTCTTTGCGTAGTCTTTGCGTAGTCTTTACATAGTCCTTGCGTAGTCTTTGCGTAGTCTTTGCGTGGGTTTTTGAAGTCTTTGCGTGGTCTTTGCGTAGTCTTTACGTGGTCTTTGCGTAGTCTTTGCGTGTTCTTTGCGTGGTCTTTGCGCGGTCTTTGCGTAGTCTTTACGCAGTCTTTGAGTAGTCTTGCGTAGTCTTAGCTGCATGCCATGATTTTACATGGTACGACTGCCTATCTCACCTCCACATACTACATAACACAACCCATCTAGTTACTAGGTAACACAATACCCCTTGGTAAGACTGGTTATCAGACTGTCAAAGATCTACGAATACAGCCGGAACCACCGGCTTAACGTGCTTTTCGAGGCACGGAGCGGCCTCTATATATAATGGACGGTGACTCATCCACTAATTGACCGCGGCAAGCGTAGGTTAACCTTCAATCTACTTGTATGACTGTTATTATCTGGTAACATAAACATCATCCTCCAGTCCTTATCAGGGTCGGAACAGCAGGGTTAAGTTAGTCACTTATGCATGAAGGCCCTTAATAGGCCTTCGTGAAATAATTAAATACATTGTAGGTACAATATAGTTCCTAAATCTTGTTTTTTCAATAATAATAAAAAAACTAATTTGTTCAATTAGGTACAGCGTAATTCTATAAAAATTATACTTTGTATGTTTCTCTGCAAAATGTATCAACTGACGACGTACAAAATGTAACGTGTTCCATTGTGTTTAGGTAATAATAATCTAAAATGAACTCCAGTTGTAGTGCGTGCAAATTCAACTTTGCCCGGGCAGTGGTAAGTCGGTTTTCCCTGTGCACTGTGCATTACGCCCATTTTTTAAAAAAAAACCAGTTCCTTCGTATTATTTTATTACTAGCCGGACAACGGCTTATGGGGTGAATATTGGGTGCTAACATGGTTTAAATTGTGATGTCTGTCCATTGCCATATCAAAGTCAAAGTTAAAGTCAAATTATTTAAGTATTAAGCATTAAAAAAGGCATTGTTGAATGTCAAAATTTACAGGAAAACAGAATTGATTCTAGTTGCACTTTCCAAAAGTAGTTTCATATGGAGAACAATGTGCAAAAAACTCCATTCCAAGAGTAAGGACCGATGGCTCCGTAAAATTTCTAGTCTGTTTCTCGGTTCTCATTAAAGAAAACGAAAGTACTTAATCGTAAGCTTTGATAACATTAAATTCATAAACATCGTCAAATATTTTTTTATCAAACCGCTGCTATAGGTATTATCGAATCCTGTGGCTATACCTACTAAAACCTACCTACAGTAGATAATTATAATTTGTGAAGATAATTATAATTATCTTCAGAGATTCTGATCTGTGAAGATAAGTTACGTCAGTGAACTGGCGTTACTTATCTGTACTGCAATTTGTGTACAAAGCTCTTCGAATTCATACTTTGAGTTCGCACTTTGAGTACTAAGAACAAATTAAATAAAAATTATATTTTAATGAAGTTTTTGTTTTAAACCAAGGGATATAATAAAAATGTGGCGCTTAATAATAGTGTTATGTGTAGTAGTATTGAGTAACAGTGATGATAGTGAGTGGCGACAAGTGCGCATTCGGCAAGGAGAGGTGCGCGGGCGCAAGGACCCTGAAGGAGGACTGTACGCCTTCTACAGTATACCGTACGCCACAGTACCCAAAGGAACCGACAAGTTTAAGGTGCGTACGTTTCCTTGATTGCGTTTTTACATAAAATGTTATTCTTTTTTAATTATTATATTTAACAATTAACTACATACTTGCAAGCGCTTGATCTTCGACAGGAAACTAAAATTACGCTCATGCTATTTATTTATTATTTATTTTTATTTCCAGGCCCCTCTGCCAGCGCCGGGGTGGTTACAACCACTAGATGCAGTTGAAAAGGTCATCATATGTCCACAGGCTACTTCACCATTCAGAGATCTTTCGTCGAGAACAATGCAGGAAGATTGTCTCATTGCTAATGTTTATGTCCCCGACACTGAAGATAAAAACCTTCCTGTTATAGTCTACGTTCATGGTGGAGCGTTTGAAATCGGATATGGAAACATGTTAACAACTAAGCATTTAGTAAGGACCAAGAAAGTAATTGCAGTCAACTTCAATTACCGACTCGGAGTGCACGGATTCCTGTGTCTGGGCTCGAAGGACGCTCCAGGCAATGCCGGACTGAAGGACCAGGTAGCACTACTCCGCTGGGTGAAGAAGAACATCGCTAGTTTTGGAGGCAACCCCGATGACGTCACCATTGCAGGCTATAGTGCTGGCTCGGTATCTGTGGATTTGTTGATGCTCTCAAAGTCGGCGGAAGGACTATTTAATAAAGTTATTCAAGAAAGTGGAGCCAATGTAGCTTCTATTGCAGTTCAGACAGATCCCTTGGAAAACGCTAAAACATTCGCTAAAATGTTAAACTTCACTGATGTAGATGACTTTAACGCATTGGAAGAGTTTTACAAAAATACTCCACTCACAACACTACAAAAGAGCACATTCTTAGATAGAAAAGATTCAACCGCGCTTTTTTCGCCATGTGTAGAACGTAAAGATGGCGTTGGAGCGTTTCTCGATGATTCACCGGTCAACATAATACAGAATGGTAAATATAAAAAAGTTCCCACTTTAATCGGCACCAGCAACATGGAAGGATCTTTACAAATACCAAATTTTGAGATATTTAAACATGATATGAATAAGAAGTTTGCCGATTTCTTACCAGCTGACTTGCATTTCGAAAACGAAGCAGAGAAAGAAGAAATAGCAAAAAAAGTGAAAGAATTTTATTTCGGCGATCAGCCAGTAGGAGAAAGCACAATCCTGTCATACCTCGATTACTTTGGTGATGTAACTTTTGACTATCCTACGCTGAGATCTGTTAAGTTACATGTAGAAGCTGGACACGACCAACTATATTTGTATCAATATTCTTTCGTGGACGACAGTACTCCTGTTATCCCTTTCACGGAGGTTCGTCGTGCTGGACATTGTTCTCAGACGATTGCAGTATCCGACGAAGATGAACGTAACTTGTCAGAAGAGTACAAACAAATGAAAGCCTTGATTAGAGAAATGTGGTTTAACTTTGCTATTTACGGGTGAGTTACATTCTGAATTAAAATTATCCTGTCTCTCACATAAAGAAAACATTAACAAACCTTTTATTAGATACTTAACAAAATACTACTTACAAATGAGTTTAGTAAATACTACTTAGAAAATGAAATTGATGTCTATCTTAAGTCTTTAGTTAAACTCAACCATTTATATGGAAACTAGCTTTCGCCGATGTCGGAAATTATCCCACGCGCACGGTTATAAACGATCTATGTGCCAAATGAAATCCAAATCCGATCAGCCTTTTTTGCGTGATTGAGTAACAAACATCCAAACACACAAACATACATAGTTTCAGTTTTATAATATTATATATTTTAAGGAAATTACATTTTCCAGAAAACCTGTGCCAGAGGGATCGTCCCTGCCCGCCTGGCCAGCGGCAGTAGTAGATGGGAGTCCATTCATGTCTCTGGGAAAACCAGTGAAACTGGCCGGAGTCTTCATAGGAGAACGAGGACAATTCTGGGAAGACATTTACCAGAAATACTACCGAGAGCCAGTGGCGCCACCACAACCACACAGTGAACTGTGATCAAATTAACATTTGTGGCATTTTGTAATTAAATAAAGATTGAATAGAAAAAAAGGGTTTCAATTATAGGGTAAAGGCCCTCGGTGGACCATACGGTGGAGGTCTTCCCGGCTTGGGCAGAGCACTGCCGTGTCCTCACGGAGGCGATCGGCGGCGGCGATCACTCGCGTCCGGCCCTGGTTCAGGCCATGGTTCGGAACGAGAGTGCATGGGAGGCCGGAACGCGTTAGGGAGAGGCAAGATTGGCGCCCTCGCGCCCCTACTCGCCGCAGGAGACACCCCGGGCGTCGGGAGTAGCAAGCCGATTTCCAGCCACCGTAGGCGCGGGCTTGCGGACGGTGAGCGATGGGTTTTACTTCGCCGTCCGATAGGGACCAGGCCCGGGTCGACGGCGCGTTGTGTTCCACGCGCGCCTCAAAGAGATGTCAGCACCAACTGACGGGGTCCGTTAGGGCCAATGCCTGCCAGGGTTGCGAGTTTGTCCGAAAGGGATATCGCGGCCCCGGCACACAGGCAACGCAAGGAACACGGGTGGGTTTTATTCAGTAAAAGTCTAACACGCCCTCCCACTCCGCTCAGAGCGGGAGAAGTTATTTGACAATTTCCCACACTAAAAAAAATCAAAAAAGGGGTGAGTAGGTACTTAGTTGTCTTTGATATGTATATTTTACGACGTGCGGTAACTCTTATGTTTAGCCGGCTAAACTGGGTGCGGCGGTTGCATTTGGTTAATGTTTTGGTGGTAATGACCCTTAGTGAGCTAGTCTGATTTGCTCTTGAGCGGTTTTTATAATTCACCAAATATAAATTCTTACCTACTTAGATTTGTTCCTTTTATCTCGTAAGTTAGTTCCGTTTCTATCAATGAACTATATCATAAATAGAATAGAATTAATAGATTGTATGTCTGATTAATTTACTACTCAATAGGTAATATTTGCTTTTCTGTAGGTACCTAAGTAGAAATGTGTTTTATTAATCAGTATCTACGTGACACTTATCAAAATCTATAAGAGTGGACCTACCTAACGAATCGATTGTGATAAGGCTGTAGATTTCACAAAAATTATCTCTTTAATATATTTTTTGTTATATTTCCTACCTCATATTCCTGCGCGGTTATCCACCACAGAGCTGTATCCATAATTTCGAGTTCAACCATATGAATCCGAGAAAATAAGCTTCTACTGAGTAAGTAACCCTTTTTACCCCACTCACCAAGGCAGCTATAACACAATTTTCGGTTGCGAATTTCGTGTTATTAACAAAAACTGAAATTTGATTAAATTAGATCGTAAGTTCAGAAGTCCGTTCAAGATAGCGGAAGTTTTTGATGATGATCGCTATATGTTAAAAGCGTTAAATTCTAACCGTACTTACAAATACGCTTACGATAGGTTAAGAAAGATGCCAGTAGGTTATGTACCAGTCGAAGTAGATGGTGATGAGGAAGCCTAAGTTATGGGAACCTCGCGAGTAGGGCGTCTATCAGCCTTATTGTGTTCGACCGTACCAGTAGTTGATTATTGTTTTATAATTCACAAAACTGATGTACAATCACAAATACAATAAAAGGTTAACACAAAATTTCTGATTGACATCTACTAGTTAAGAATCTAGCATGCATTTTTTATGTAAAACATTTACTTACCTACTATTATATAAAAAAAAGTTAAACAAAACTTACAAATTATGAACTTTTCCATAAATTATTAAAAACTTTTGGGAAAGAAAAACTTCAATGTTAAAAAATAAATAATAACAAATAAAATATTATACAATTAAGACTTTAAAACCCTTGATATACACCAGTTGTGGACGATTTTTTAAGTACGATTTGCACCAACGCAGCAACAACCCAAGAACACCCATACTTTCCAGTTTAGCAATTAGTAAGTCTTTATCTACCAAATCGAAGGCCTTTTTAAAGTCATATTGCATGAACTTCTCTACCGTCATCTAATGCAGATGATATTATGAAACATACTCGACCAGATGAGACAGTGTAAATTTTTTGCGGCGAAAGCCGTGCTGGTTATCATCCAGCACATTATAAAAGAGAGTTTTTTTTTCTGAATAAGAGGTTCAACAATTTTACCACAAGCAGATAGAATGGACACTGGTCTGTAATTTACAACATCATCAACACCACCAGATTTAAAGATTGGCGTAATATGTGCAATTTTCCACTGATCGGGGACTAAGCCCTGTGCCAAAGAATAGTTGAACATTGTAGTCAGACGATCAGCCAGGTCCGCTGCACATTTTAAACGTAGTGTTATTCTAATTCATGTTGTTGGGAATAAAAAAATGACCTAACCGTTGTTTTTTTAAGTACCCCTAGACATGCTTAGGATTGGTACATTGTTTTTAAAATTAGCATAAGTCTTTTATCAACTCACTACAACGCATTCTTAAGCACTCAAACGTAATGTTATCTCTAGGATTCCCGAGTGTTTTTATTTATATTGTGATGTTTAGCTTTTTCTTTAATGACTTTTAGTAAAGCTCTACTGTACCAGACAGAATAGCATTCATCTCGTGGTTTTGTAATTGGAGTATGCAGTTTAATAATTGGCATAAGAATATCATAGAATCTTTGCAACATTCCGCTATTATTAGTTATAGAATTCCATTCATCAGAGCAAGTAATTTTCGCAAGATCAGCGTTGACCACTTCATAATTACAGAGATAAAAGTTCAAATAAGGGATTTTATTTTACACGAGAGGATTGTTATTATTAGATGTAAACGAGATCTCCAACGCTGGATCATGACGATCAATAGGTATAAGTGGAAATGAGGCCTGTGACACCAGCACTTTGTTGTCACTACTAATAAGTACGTATCGCGTGGTCCCCACCCCACGGAAGAACAGAAAGTTTTACAAAAAATATAAAAAAATTACAATCTAAGGTTTTAGATAAGGAGATTTAAGACTAAACTTAAGTTATTATAATTTTGGGTGTAGAAGTTAAAAATAAACTATAAACAAAATGTTAATCAGTGCGCCTGTATCAGTGTGTATGTGTGTGTCTATTAGAGTGTATAATGTTAGTGTGTAGTGTTGAGTGTCAGGTGTGGTGTGCCGATGTGTACGTGACAGGGTTTTGGCTCGAGTTATATACTTATATCGTACTAATTCAATACTAATTTAATTCGAATGAAGTAGACTTTCTGTAAAATGATAATCCAATTTTTTTAACCATTCCAAAACCAAAGTCTTACATTTGGTTTTTGGCAAGGGATAGCGTTTAGCGTTAGCGTTTGGCGTTTTTGCGTTTGGTTTAGCGTTATAGCTCGATTTACCTTACTGTATAAATTTGAACCCTGGTAGCAAAAAAACCGATGTGCAATTTTAGTTTTGAATGACGATGAAGAACAGACTAAACGTTCCGACGTTTGTTTCTTACTCTTTCTGGCTCAAAAGTTGTTAGGGCATGTTGTTTCATAACCGTGTTTAGGATAAAGAGCTGCCTCACAGTAACCTCCCATTTCGAGTAGGGATCAGTAGTTGGGTGATAAAAAGGTAGAAACAAACTGACCTTTAGGAGTGCTTTTTGTGCTCTCTCAACTTTTACGAGATGAGATTTACATGGGCCACCCCATGTTGTGACACAGTGTTCAAGCTGAGACTGAAAAAGAGCATAGTAGATCGATTTTATAACAGATTTTGGTGCAGTGTTTCTTAAGGCTTTAAATATTACTATAAGCCTACGCACCCTCGCTGATAGAAGATTAATATGATCATGAAATTTAAGATATCTGTCAATAATTACACCCAAGTACTTTGTAGATTCAGTATATTTAAGATTGGGACACTGACAAATTATGTCATTTGGGCACGAATGAGAGACAATAATCAAAGAGGGATCCGGTTTGTTATTAGTTTGAATGGAAAACGTGATGAACGTCGTTTTTTCTACATTTAATGTAAGTAAATTCTTATTTAACCAACTGATCACAGTGTTCATGCCTATCTGAGCTTTAACAAAAACTTCATGCCAGGAGTTACCACTGAAAAATAAAGCCGTATCATCAGCAAACGCAACAGTTTTCGAGTCCGGAAACATTAACTGACATATATCATTTATATATACTAGGAAAAGCGTCGGACCAAGAATACTGCCCTGTGGAACTCCAAATGTCACTGTCAGTGGACCTCTTCATTAGTTATGTTACCGATTTTAACACATTGCGTTCTGTCGATAAGGTAATCTTTAAAAAGTTTTAGTTGAAGATCCCGGATACCCAGGCTTTCAAGTTTTGTTAGCAGAATAGGGACAGGGACTGTGTCAAAGGCCTTTGCTAACTCTAAGAATATTCCAATGGTTTTCCTCTTTGAATCTATGTTGTTAACTATATAATTTGTAAAACACAGCGTCGGCAGTGGATCTCTTGGCTCTGAAACCAAATTGTGCTTGTGAAAGAAGATTTTTATTTTCCAAGTAGTTAACAAGTCAACAAGGAAACATCCAGACAATGAGATATATAAAGCTACATACAAACGATACCGAAATGTTTGTTCGTCTTTACAAAAAAAACTTAAAAGAGAACATGAGAAGCTACAATTCCAAAACGCAGGGATAAATAGTAAACATTTTTGGAAAATAGTAAAAGAGATTACATACTCAACTAAACCCAAAGACAGCCCGATTGAACTTATAAGCACCAATGACCCCCAAAATTCAGCAAACAATGTTAATCAATACATTGCAAATGTTGGTAAAACGCTAGCAGGAAAACTCATTAAGAATAATTTACAAACGGGACCCATCACCTTTAACTCGTGTAGCCATTCTTTTTGTATGCTCCCTACGGATGAAGATGAGGTTAGGTCTTATAACAGGGTTAAAGAGAGATTGTTCGGTGGGCCTTAATTTGATATCTAGTGACATCTTGAAATCAAATAAAGGTATTCTAACAATACCTCTAACATACATCTGTAATTTGTCGCTCACAACCGGTATATTTAAACATGTTTTATTGTACGTAGGAGATGTGTACTCGTATGCAGGCATCATACCATGGAATGCCATCATATCTAGATATGCCAAAAGATTGCTGTCAGCATTGTGCTCGGCAAAGTTAATATTAATGTCCCCCAATAATATGATATTTTGCATAAATGAATATTTTAATAGGACCTAATTAAGAGATTGCAAAAAGTTACCAATATTTCTGTACCCAGGTGGCCTATAAATGGCCAAGGCTACTTTATCTCCCGGCGGACTCTCCGTCCGCTTACCGGCCCATCGTGCTGCTCGACGAGGTGGGCAAGCTCTTTGAAAGAGTAATTGCAGACCGCCTTGTCGGGCGGCTGGAGCGAGTGGGGCCGGATTTGGCGGACAGCCAGTTTGGTTTCCGCAAGGGGCGCTCTACGGTGGATGCCATCATGCGCGTTCGAGCCCTCACGACGGGGGATGCTGTTGCCCGGGGTGGGGTCGTCTTGGCGGTGTCTCTCGACATCGCCAATGCCTTCAACACCCTGCCCTGGAGTTGCATTAGGGAGGCACTCCGGTATCACCGGATGCCGACCTACCTCTGTCGAGTGGTCGAGGCCTATTTGACGGATAGGGCCGTCATCTACCCCGGTCACCACGGAGAGTGGAACCGGCGAGAGATGTCGTGCGGTGTCCCGCAGGGATCGGTCCTGGGGCCGTATCTGTGGGACATCGGCTACGACTGGGTGCTGCGCGCCGACCTCCCTAGCGGCGTCAGCGTGGTCTGCTACGCTGACGACACGCTGGTCCTGGTGCAGGGGAGGTCGCATGAGGCGGCGGCCGAACTAGCGACACGTTGGGTTGCGACAATCGTCGATAGGATCCGGCAACTGGGACTCGAGGTGGCCTTGCACAAGTCCGAGGCCATGTGTTTCTATGGTCCTCGGAACGCGCCACTGTCGGGTTCCCAGATAACGGCGGGAGGGCTTCACATCGGCGTCGAGTCGACGATGAAGTACCTGGGACTCGTCCTCGACAGCCGGTGGAACTTCGTGGAGCACTTCCGACGTTTGGCTCCCAAACTGGATAGGGCTGGGGCTGCTCTGAAGCGGCTTCTGCCCAACCTAGGGGGTCCAAACGCCTCCTGCCGGAGGCTTTACGCGGGGGTCGTGCGGTCCATGGCCCTTTACGGGGCACCGGTGTGGGCGCGTTCATTGAGGCTGCGACCGGCCCGGCGGTTGAACGCGTCCCAAAGGGTCATGGCCATCAGGCTGGTCCGGGGATACCGCACGGTCTCCCGTGAGGCGGCGAGCCTCCTTGCCGGACTACCGCCATGGGATCTGGAGGCGAAAGTCCTCGCGCACATGTGGGAGTTGCGCGAGGAGGCGAAACGCCGGGGTGTAACTCCGCTGCCGCGAGAGATCACGGCACAGCGGACAGAGCTCCGGCGGGATCTCATGGCGGCATGGAGTGTGCGATTGTCGCAACCCAGCGCTGGGCACGCCACAATTGCGGCGATAAGTCCCCTCTTTGAGGAGTGGCTTGAGAGGCGCCATGGCGTCCTCACCTTCCGCCTGACGCAGGTCCTCACCGGACACGGTTGTTTCGGGAGGTTCCTGTTCCGAATTAGGCGGGAGGAAACGCCCGGGTGTCACCACTGTGTGGATCGCCCGGAGGACACGGTGGAGCATACGGTGGAGGTCTGCCCGGCTTGGGCGGAGCACCGCCGTGTCCTCACGGAGGCGATCGGCGGCGGCGATCTCTCGCGTCCGGCCCTGGTTCAGGCCATGGTTCGGCGCGAGAGTGCATGGGAGGCCGTCACCTCCTTCTGCGAAGCAGTTATGCTCGCGAAGGAGGAGGCGGGGCGCGCGAGGGAGATGCAAGCTGCACGCCCTCGCGGCCCTAGTCGCCGCAGGAGACGCCCCGGGCGTCGGGAGTCAAGAGCCGACTTCCGGCCACCGTAGGCGCGGGCCTGCGGACGGTGAGCAATGGGCAGCTCGCCGTCCGATCAGGACCAGGCCCGTGTCGACGGCGCGTTGTGTTCCACGCGCGCCTCAAAGAGATGTCAGCATCAACCGACGGGGTCGAAAGACCAATGCCTGCTGGGGTTGCGGGTTTGTCTGAAAGGGATATCGCGGCCCCGGCACACAGGCAACGGAAGGAACACGGGTGGGTTTTAGTCAGTAAAAGTCTGACACACCCTCTCGCTCTGCCCAGAGCGGGAGAAGTCATTTGATGACTTCCCATCCAAAAAAAAAAAAAAAAAAAAAAAAAAGCCTACTTTATCTTTATTTAGGGTAATAACAAGACAGTTTGCGTCCTCAATTATAGGTTCTACAACTGAGATAAACAAACCATTCTTGTAGTATACAACAACACCTTCATTCTGCGTAAGGTTAATAGTGGTAGCAAAACTGTCATATCCATCCAAGGAGGGTAAGAACACAGTTGATGACAACCAGCACTCTGTCAAAACAATGCAATCCCAATCCACCGTAGTTCTGGCTATTATCGGTAACAATCCAGGTAGGTTACATTTAACGCTCCGAATATTTTGTTGAAACATTTTAAGATATTTTTTGGAGTTTGGTAACAGACCCGGGGCAGTCCTCCGCATCACAGATGACAAAATCTGCAAACTTTAAAACAGTCTATTTCACTTTGTAAATGTGTTAACTCGTTGAATTTCGCCTAAGTAATGATTTAGCAGGATCATATTTGTGGGTTAATTTGGCCATAGTATTATGTATTGGTATATTTTTATGTAAAATTGTATTATTAATAGATATGAAAAAAGTATTAAAAATGGTATTAGATACGACATAATATTTTAGAGATTGTATGCCACTTTGGAGACGATTGATAGAATAAAGTGTAAAGTAATATTAATTAGTTGTAATGTGAGGGTTATTGTTTTATTGTTATGCACGCGGTGTACATGAACAGTGTAGTGGTAGGCGCTTATTAAATAAGTTATAAAAAAAATAATGCATGCAGTTGGAATGTATACAAGCCGTTCAGAGAGGAAGACTAGTCAAATATTTAGAAATATTTTATTTAGACGCGTAGACGGGGTTGGCCTTCCTTTCGTTTATTTATTTATTTATTTATTTATTTATTTATTAACTATGGATGACTTACAGCTAAAAAAAAATCAGAATACAAAATAGTATGTGAGACTGACAGCCAATTAAAAGTCTTCACTTCTAAAAAACAGACTGGCAAGAAAGAGTGTGAACAGCACAACACAGCTAGCAAAAAATAAAAGAAAAATAAACAGTATAACATTCAAGCTTACCAATTCACATTAAATATTCAATACAAGAACATACGAAATTTTAATTAAAAAAGTCAAGGCTCAGACACTTTCTGACCGAGACCACACCTGTTATGAAAGGATCAAAATCATGCTGTTTGCACATACTATTAAAGTTGCTACTTGCACGCACTATAAATGAATTTTGCCTATAATTCGTAGAGGTAAATGGAACACGCAACGGTGCGTTCCATCGCTTCGACCTTCCGGGAACGTTAAAATAAAATTTGGATAGAATATCAGAGTTATTAATTGAATTATTGAAAATTTTAAATAATGAAATACAGTCAGAGATTGATCGCCGATTAATTAGGGGTAATATATGATACTTCTTACAGAGGTTGAGGTAATCTTCAGACCGGTAGGGCACTTTCTGATGATAACACAAATACTTAATGAACCTTTTCTGGATGTTCTCTATACGATCAATGTACTTGTGATAACATGGATTCCAGATTTCAGACGCGTACTCCAAGTGGCTTCTAACAAAGGTACAGTATAGAATTTTTAATGTTTTGGCTTGAGTGAAACACCTGGACAGCCGCATTATGAAACCTAGTGCCCTAGATGCTTTAGCGACTATGGCATCGACATGTAATTCAAACGTAAGCTTAGAATCGTGATAAACTCCTAGATCTCGGATGCAATTCGTTCTAGGTAGTACTTGATCACCCAAGATATACGATGAAGGCATAATCGTACGCTTTCGAGAATACGTTAGAACCGAACATTTAGCAGGGTTAAGATCAAGCTTACTCCCACGACAATAAGCCTCCAGACGACGTAAATCATCCTGAAGTGCAATCACGTCCACATGTGATGATATTGTGGTATAGATTTTCATATCATCAGCAAAACATAGCAGTTTGGATGAAATCAAGCAAGAGTTGATGTCGTTTATATAGATAATGAAAAGTAATGGGCCGAGCAATGAACCCTGGGGGACTCCACTGGGGACAGGCACCCAACCAGACATATAATTACTTAATACTACTGCTTGGGACCTGTTCTCCAGATAAGAAGAAAACCATCTGAGTAAATCACCTCGTATTCCTATACCATATAGCTTTGATATTAAGATCTCATGGTCAATCCGATCAAAGGCTTTACTGTAATCAGTATAAACGACATCAACCTGCTTACCGTTATCCATGGCGTCAGTAATAAAATCATTGAGCAGAATTAAATTGGTGACGGTAGACCTTCCTTTCAAAAAACCATGTTGAAATGAACTAAATGAATTTTTAAGAGCACTATACACCTGGTTATAGATGATCCTTTCAAAGATTTTTGCCACAATACAGAGCTTGGATATCGGCCTGTAGTTAACAATTTCGGTTTTTACTCCTTTTTTGTGAATAGGCGTTATGAAAGCCGATTTCCAAAGTTCAGGTACAACACAAGTATCCAAGGATTTCCTGAAGAGAATCGAGATAGGTTGGGCAATTGAAGTCGAACATCGTACAAGAAATTTCGATGATATATTATCCGGGCCAGCCGCTTTAGAAGTATCCAACTTGCGAAGCAAGTTAGAAACCTCATCAACGCTCACTACAATGCTACATATATCAGATAGGCTGGAAGATTCAGTAAAAAGAGGGGGTGAAGAAATTCCATGACTAGGGTTAGTATCCAGAAATGTAGAGTGAAAGTACGTAGAAAGCGCTTCGCATATTGTTTCTCCGGTACGTAACGGTGCGCTGTTAAAGTTTAAAGTGCTGGGAACCGCATTTGAGTTGCGTCGTTTTTTAACGAAGGTCCAAAAATATTTAGGATTTTCTTTAATAGATTTTTCGGTTAAATTCAAGTAGTTTTCATAACATTGCGATTCTAATTTCTTTACCCTTTCACGAAGAAGCTTAAATGTTGACTCATCCGCTAAATTGCCGTACGTCTTAAATTTTTTTAAATATTTATATTTTTCTTTAATTGTTTTAATTAATGCCGAATTGTACCAAGTTGGATATTTTTTACTACTATGTAATTTTTGTGGAATGTATTTTGTGTGTAGATTGACAATAACTTGATTGAAAAGGTTTAATGATTCATCAATTGATCGCGTCGCAAACTCGGATTCCCAGTCAGTCGTGGAAATGTCTTTATTGATAGATTCATAGTCACCCTTGTCGAACAGATATTGCGTCCGTGACGCGCACTCTAATAGAGGAGCTTCAACGAAATCCATATGAATTAGTAGTGCTGGATGGTAGGCGTCAATGGGAACCAGCGGACTTGAGCATTCAACCACAGTAACTAATTGATTAGAAAGTACCAAATCTAAAATTTTACCATACCTATTAAGAACACCATTGTATTGATCAAAATCTAGGGTACATAATTCGTCACCAAGTAAAATTTCATCTGGACCATTCGGGTTCATTGGGACGAGCGATAGATTGTCAGATAGGACCCAGTTAATACCGCTCATGTTAAAATCACCAATGATGAGAAAGGTATCAGAAGAGTTACTCATAACTACTTGGTTTAGTTTTGTGAGATAATTAAGAAGTTGTAAAGAAAACGAAAGGCCTAAGTTTTGCTGACATAAATAAACAACACAAATATGTAAGGTAATATATTTACGTGTACTAGAATTTTTCAGTCGTATGCTGAGCCATAAATCCTCTGCTGTAGAATAGAAGGTAGGTTGGCATATAACTGAAAGTTCCCTACGTGTAGCAATAAGCACACCCCCACCACGCGACTGCCCGGTCAAAACATAATCTCGATCGCGACGCCATACAATGTACCGTTCATCAAAAAATTCCGAATTTAAAGCTCCATCTAATAACCACGTCTCTGTAAGAACAATAATATCATATGAGTTTAGCAACATTTGACGATAGAACGTATTACTTTTAGTTCTAAGCCCGCGAACGTTTTGATAAAATATATTTAACTTAGGAGCCATTGAAAGCTAAAACTAATAATTGAGTATAAATCTGTATAATCGATTAAAATAAAGCTCTCAATTAAATAACATTGTAGAATAAGTTTTAATATAATTAAATAAGTAAAATGAAGGTAAAAGTCGAAATTTGTGCGAGCGCAAGAATCATACGATGTTAAGTAGCAAACAGCCGTGCGAAAAAGCAAGCAATAGTGCGAGGTGCGTGCAAGTGCGAGAGAGTAAAACATATTATAGTGCGGTAAAGCTTTAAAGTAAACAGCGCGATAACGAACACAAAGCATACAACTATCTAAACAAAAGAGAGGTGTCCAACTCATTAGTACGGCAGAGGTGGTAAACATTTTGCAAAAAGTTATTGTGACCCAAATGGTAAGAAACACTTTGCCAAACGAAGTCCAACAGTGCTTGTAATTAGGTTTTTTATCAAATAATCTGGTTATTTAGTGTAGACGTTTGATTGAAGCAGTCAGAGATTCAGCCACGTACGAGTATATTGGCTTTGCTGGTCCAACCATATTTAGATTTGTAGTACAACGTTTTTCACGATTTGCCTTATGACCCCGTAGTCTTTATTAACTGTTCTCTCTTTATGGTTGATGTGAAGTCTGCGATTATAGCCCGGCCTATGGGTTTGTCTTTTAGCTTTAGATAGAGATACATCTCGAATCTCGGAGTCTAGGATTGGAACATTAATAACATTTCCAATCTTTTTTGTTATCTGACTGGGACATTTCTAAAGTCAGTCATGGTAGAACGTGCGTTTTTCAAAATGTTAAAATTTTTCATCCAAAGTCTTTAATGAACAGTTTTGCTGTTGGAGAGTTTTCAAGTCACTAAGAACGTCATCGTATTTCTCGGACAGTAACATTGATTTATTTATTTCAGCGTTTTGGTTTGTTAGTTCCTTCAGAAATAGTTCCAGGGCGGTAAATTTTGGGCACGCCACAATTGCGGCGATAAGTCCCCTCTTTGAGGAGTGGCTTGAGAGGCGCCATGGCGTCCTCACCTTCCGCCTGACGCAGGTCCTCACCGGACACGGTTGTTTCGGGAGGTTCCTGTTCCGAATAAGGCGGGAGGAAACGCCCGGGTGTCGCCACTGTGTGGATCGCCCGGAGGACACGGTGGAGCATACGGTGGAGGTCTGCCCGGCTTGGGTGGAGCACCGCCGTGTCCTCACGGAGGCGATCGGCGGTGGCGATCTCTCGCGTCCGGCCCTGGTTTAGGCCATGGTTCGGAGCGAGAGTGCATGGGAGGCCGTCTCCTCCTTCTGCGAAACAGTTATGTTCGCGAAGGAGGAGGCGGAGCGCGCGAGGGAGATGCAAGCTGCACGCCCTCGCGGCCCTAGTCGCCGCAGGAGACGCCCCGGGCGTCGGGAGTCGAGAGCTGACCTCCGGCCACCGTAGGCGCGGGCTTGCGGACGGTGAGCAATGGGCAGCTCGCCGTCCGATAAGGACCAGGGCCGTGTCGACGGCGCGTTGTGTTCCACGCGCGCCTCAAAGAGATGTCAGCACCAACCGACGGGGTCGAAAGACCAATGCCTGCTGGGGTTGCGGGTTTGTCCGAAAGGGATTTCGCGGCCCTGGCACACAGGCAACGGAAGGAACACGGGTGGGTTTTAGTCAGTAAAAGTCTGGCACACCCTCCCGCTCCGCCCAGAGCGGGAGAAGTTATTTGATGATCACCCATCATCAAAAAAAAAAAAAAAAGGCGGTAAATTTAGCATCTTGCTGCTTTTTTATTTCGTCCATTTTGGTCAATAAGTCGGATAGTGAGATGTCTACTGTGCTTGATGGATCATATAACCGACGTTTGGTTCGCTTTGTAATGTTCAAATCTAATTGTTGCTGACTTTCAGGTGTATGGAGCGCAGGATCCGATTCAAATTTAGCGCAATTTCTTTGCGCAGTCTAGACGTAGTATTTGCTTGGTCTTTGCTAGTCTTTACGCAGTGTTGACCGCTGGTGACGTAGTCTTATCGTAGTTTTTACGCAGTGTTGACCGCTGGTGACGTAGTCTTATCGTAGTTTTTACGCAGTCTTTGCGCAGTCTTGACGTAGTGTTTTAGTCTTTACGCAGTGTTGACGTAGTCTTGTCGTAGTTTTTACGCAGTGTTGACCGCTGGTGACGTAGTCTTATCGTAGTTTTTACGCAGTCTTTGCGCAGTCTTGACGTAGTGTTTTAGTCTTTACGCAGTGTTGACGTAGTCTTGACGTAGTCTTGACGTAGTCTTGACGTAGTCTTGACGTAGTCTTGACGTAGTCTTGACGTAGTCTTGACGTAGTCTTGACGTAGTCTTGACGTAGTCTTGACGTAGTCTTTGCGTAGTCTTTGCGTAGTCTTTGCGTAGTCTTTGCGTAGTCTTTGCGTAGTCTTTGCGTAGTCTTTGCGTAGTCTTTGCGTAGTCCTTGCGTAGTATTTGCGTAATCTTTGCAGTGTTTGCATAACCTTTGCGTAGTCATTGCGTAGTCTTGACGTAGTCTTTGCGTAGTTTTGACGCAGTCTCTACGCAGTGTTGACGCAGTCTTTACGCAGTGTTGACGCAGTCTTTACGCAGTGTTGACCGCTGGTCTTGTCGTAGTTTTTACGCAGTCTTTGCGCAGTCTTGACGTAGTGTTTGCGTAGTCTTTACGCAGTGTCGACGTAGTCTTGTCGTAGTTTTTACGCAGTCTTGACGTAGTGTTTGCGTAGTCTTGACGCAGTCTTGACGAAGTCTTGACGAAGTCTTGACGTAGTCTTGACGCAGTCTCGGCGTAGTCTTTACGCAGTCTTGACTTAGTCTTTGCGTAGTCTTTGCGTAGTCTTGACGTAGTTTTTACGCAGTCTTGACGTAGTCTTGTCGTAGTCATGACGTAGTCTTGACGTAGTCTTGACGTAGTCTTGACGTAGTCTTGACGTAGTCTTGACGTAGTCTTGACGTAGTCATGACGTAGTCTTGACGTAGTCTAGGCGTAGTCTTTGCGTAGTCTTTGAGTAGTATTTGCGTAGTATTTGCGTAGTCTTGACGTAGTCTTTGCGTAATCTTTACGCAGTCTTTACGCAGCCTTGACGTAGTCTTTGCGCAGTCTTGACGTAGTCTTGACGTAGTCTTGACGTAGTCTTTGCGTAATCTTTGCGTAGTTTTGACGCAGTCTTTACGCAGTGTTGACGCAGTCTTTACGCAGTGTTGACGCAGTCTTTACGCAGTGTTGACCGCTGGTCTTGTTGTAGTTTTTACGCAGTCTTTGCGCAGTCTTGACGTTGTGTTTGCGTAGTCTTTACGCAGTGTTGACGTAGTCTTGTCGTAATTTTTACGCAGTCTTTGCTCAGTCTGGACGTAGTTTTTACAGTGTCTTGACGTAGTCTTGACGTAGTCTTGACGTAGTCTTGACGTAGTCTTGACGTAGTCTTGACGTAGTCTTGACGTAGTCTTGACGTAGTCTTGACGTAGTCTTGACGTAGTCTTGACGTAGTCTTGACGTAGTCTTGACGTAGTCTTGACGTAGTCTTGACGTAGTCTTGACGTAGTCTTGACGTAGTCTTGACGTAGTCTTGACGTAGTCTTGACGTAGTCTTGACGTAGTCTTGACGTAGTCTTGACGTAGTCTTTGCGTAGTCTTTGCGTAGTCTTTGCGTAGTCTTTGCGTAGTCTTTGCGTAGTCTTTGCGTAGTCCTTGCGTAGTATTTGCGTAATCTTTGCAGTGTTTGCATAACCTTTGCGTAGTCATTGCGTAGTCTTGACGTAGTCTTTGCGTAGTTTTGACGCAGTCTTTACGCAGTGTTGACGCAGTCTTTACGCAGTGTTGACGCAGTCTTTACGAAGTGTTGACCGCTGGTCTTGTCGTAGTTTTTACGCAGTCTTTGCGCAGTCTTGACGTAGTGTTTGCGTAGTCTTTACGCAGTGTCGACGTAGTCTTGTCGTAGTTTTTACGCAGTCTTGACGTAGTGTTTGCGTAGTCTTGACGCAGTCTTGACGAAGTCTTGACGTAGTCTTGACGCAGTCTCGGCGTAGTCTTTACGCAGTCTTGACTTAGTCTTTACGCAGTCTTGACTTAGTCTTTGCGTAGTCTTTGCGTAGTCTTGACGTAGTTTTTACGCAGTCTTGACGTAGTCTTGTCGTAGTCATGACGTAGTCTTGACGTAGTCTTGACGTAGTCTTGACGTAGTCTTGACGTAGTCTTGACGTAGTCTTGACGTAGTCTTGACGTAGTCTTGACGTAGTCTTGACGTAGTCTTGACGTAGTCTTTGCGTAGTCTTTGCGTAGTCTTTGCGTAGTCTTTGCGTAGTCTTTGCGTAGTCTTTGCGTAGTCCTTGCGTAGTATTTGCGTAATCTTTGCAGTGTTTGCATAACCTTTGCGTAGTCATTGCGTAGTCTTGACGTAGTCTTTGCGTAGTTTTGACGCAGTCTTTACGCAGTGTTGACGCAGTCTTTACGCAGTGTTGACGCAGTCTTTACGAAGTGTTGACCGCTGGTCTTGTCGTAGTTTTTACGCAGTCTTTGCGCAGTCTTGACGTAGTGTTTGCGTAGTCTTTACGCAGTGTCGACGTAGTCTTGTCGTAGTTTTTACGCAGTCTTGACGTAGTGTTTGCGTAGTCTTGACGCAGTCTTGACGAAGTCTTGACGTAGTCTTGACGCAGTCTCGGCGTAGTCTTTACGCAGTCTTGACTTAGTCTTTACGCAGTCTTGACTTAGTCTTTGCGTAGTCTTTGCGTAGTCTTGACGTAGTTTTTACGCAGTCTTGACGTAGTCTTGTCGTAGTCATGACGTAGTCTTGACGTAGTCTTGACGTAGTCTTGACGTAGTCATGACGTAGTCTTGACGTAGTCTAGGCGTAGTCTTTGCGTAGTCTTTGAGTAGTATTTGCGTAGTATTTGCGTAGTCTTTACGCAGTCTTTACGCAGCCTTGACGTAGTCTTTGCGCAGTCTTGACGTAGTCTTGACGTAGTCTTGACGTAGTCTTGACGTAGTCTTTGCGTAATCTTTGCGTAGTTTTGACGCAGTCTTTACGCAGTGTTGACGCAGTCTTTACGCAGTGTTGACCGCTGGTCTTGTTGTAGTTTTTACGCAGTCTTTGCTCAGTCTGGACGTAGTTTTTACAGTGTCTTGACGTAGTCTTGACGTAGTCTTGACGTAGTCATGACGTAGTCTTGACGTAGGCCTTGCATAGTATTTGCGTAATCTTTGCAGTCTTTGCATAGTCTTTGCGTAGTCATTGCGTAGTCTTGACGTAGTCTTTGCGTAATCTTTGCGTAGTCTTGACGCAGTCTTGACGTAGTCTCGACGCAGTCGTTACGTAGTCTTTGCGTAGTCCTTGCGTAGTATTTGCGTAATCTTTGCAGTCATTGCATAGTCTTTGCGTAGTCATTGCGTAGTCTTGACGTAGTCTTTGCGTAATCTTTGTGTAGTCTTGACGCAGTCTTGACGTAGTCTTGACGCAGTCTTTACGTAGTCTTTGCGTAGTCCTTGCGTAGTATTTGCGTAATCTTTGCAGTCTTTGCATTGCCTTTGCGTAGTCACTGCGTAGTCTTGACGTAGTCTTT
Source organism: Agrochola lota (assembly GCA_947364205.1). Taxonomy (NCBI): domain Eukaryota; kingdom Metazoa; phylum Arthropoda; class Insecta; order Lepidoptera; family Noctuidae; genus Agrochola; species Agrochola lota. The sequence continues at coordinate 14,537,205 of OX376221.1, read as the reverse complement.
GCGTAGTTTTGACGCAGTCTTTACGCAGTGTTGACGCAGTCTTTACGCAGTGTTGACCGCTGGTCTTGTCGTAGTTTTTACGCAGTCTTTGCGCAGTCTTGACGTAGTGTTTGCGTAGTCTTTACGCAGTGTCGACGTAGTCTTGTCGTAGTTTTTACGCAGTCTTGACGTAGTGTTTGCGTAGTCTTGGCGCAGTCTTGACGAAGTCTTGACGTAGTCTTGACGCAGTCTTGGCGTAGTCTTTACGCAGTCTTGACTTAGTCTTTGCGTAGTCTTTGCGTAGTTTTGACGTAGTTTTTACGCAGTCTTGACGTAGTCTTGTCGTAGTCATGACGTAGTCTTGACGTAGTCTTGACGTAGTCTTGACGTAGTCATGACGTAGTCTTGACGTAGTCTAGGCGTAGTCTTTGCGTAGTCTTTGAGTAGTATTTGCGTAGTATTTGCGTAGTCTTGACGTAGTCTTTGCGTAATCTTTACGCAGTCTTTACGCAGCCTTGACGTAGTCTTTGCGCAGTCTTGACGTTGTCTTTGCGTAGTATTTGCGTAGTCTTTGCGTAGTCTTTGCATAGTCTTTGCGTAGGTTTTGCGTAGTCTTGACGTAGTCTTTACGCAGTCTTTGCGTATTCCTTACGCAGTCTTTGCGCAGTCTTCACGTAGTCTTTGCGTGTTCTTTGCGTGGTCTTTGCGTAGTCTTTACGCAGTCTTTACGCATTCTTGACGGAGTCACTTGTAGTAGGTACTACAATAATAAAGTTTCAGTCGGCTCTGATAGCTTTTACAGGTAGGTTGGTATGCTGTAACATAAACATAGATTATATTATAATCTGCATCAATCAATCTGCCTAGCCTTTTCCCATTTCACAAGCTATGTTTAAGACACTTTCTAGTCTAACCGGATGCAGCTGAATACATATATATGCATATATTTTACATGGAGCGACTGCCTATCTGACCTCCACAACCCAGTTACTACGTAACTCCATACCTCTTGGTAAGAGTGGTTGTCAGACTTCTGGGCTTCTGACTACCCGTAACGATAATGACTAAGATCTACGAATGACAGCCGGAACCAACCGCTTAACGAGCCACGGAGAGGTCTCGATATGTAATGGATGGTTAGTCGTCCACTGATTGACCGCGGCAAGCGTACCTTAACCTTCAATCTACTTGTATGCCTGTTATTATCTGGTTACATAAACATCATCTTCCAATCTTTATGCCAATTTTATTTATTTATTATATTATTAATATTATATATATATATAATATATTATTATTTTATTTGTTTTTTTTTTTAAGGTCGAAACAGTAGGTGGAGTTCATTTTAGATAATTATCTAAAATGAACTCCACTGCTGTAGTGCGTGCAAATTCAACTTTGTCCGGACAGTGGTAAGTCCCCCCCACATCATCCCTGCGCATTTAGGGAAGCCAATCCCGCAGCAAAATCCCAATCCGATTTGCGGGACTGCAGAAAAAAAACATACTTTTGGTTCTAAGTACTCGTAGTTATGTTCTTGAATTTATTTATACAGAAAATTAGATTTAAAAAATTATACTTCTTTATTCATAAATAGTAAACATAATGTTGTTTTTTCTATCAGGTAATTTTTTTTCTAGTATTTCTAAAGAAAAGGTATAGTTGTAGAGCGAGCAGCGGTCTTTATAACACAAGCAGGGGATAATTTACATGTAGCCGAGAAACCACCAACTTCCGACCTTAAAAAAAACGTCTATCCTACACTCGAGCTCTTAAACTCTTTATAAACCACACTAACACCCATTTTTACTGATAGCAGAAGCAATTTGCCGCTCAATAATACGCCCTATACGTAGATACTAGTAAAACTTTTTTTCCTTAAAAAAGCGTCACTTTTGCAAGTCTTACACACAAAATACTTATGGTTGAATGACTTAGAAGTTTGTGACAATGACACACAAACATAAATTGGTAGGGATGAATAAAATATTTCTTCGAATGCGGATCCCGCATGTGTAGCCCCGCATTACCGTTCCCACAAAAATAGTGCGGGATCCCGCGTATGCAGGATTAGATTCCCTATGCGTATTATTTTATGACTACGGGCAACGTTACACAGCTTGTTAAGCAGTGAATATTGGGTACTGACATGGCTAACCCTGTCCTGTTTGTCCATGGCCATATCAAAGTGAAAGTTAAAGTAAATTATTTCGTAGCTTTAGCGTTGGAAAGCCTCCCAGCAAGGTGGACCGAAGGCAAAACCGAAGGGGAACCTTGTGAAGGCGGTAGGAATCCGCTGGATGCGGGAAGCACAGAACCGGTCGAAGTGGCGGTGCTTGATCCCGCCCATGGTATAATAATATACTTCGCCAGGTATGGCATTCCGAAACACAGTGGTCACGTGGGTGACACAAGTCTGCGTCATCACATCTGTGTTACCAGAAGTTTGTAATAATAACTCCCCAACCACCTTTATTACCAGTGCGAATCCGATAAAACAATGAGGTTTTCATTTAACAATTACGTTGGTTTATGTTTAAATTGAATTGTTTCGTTTGATTAGACACACGAAACGACGATTTAAAAGCTTTGGTTTCTGAAAATCTTTCCTTAATCGTGTTTTGTTGCAATAGAGTGGCAACTGGACAGTGACGTAAGCATGTGTTGATCCCGGAATGCCAGACCTTGTTTTATTAGACCATGATCCCGCCTATGTCCAGAAGTGGACGTCTTTCGAGAAATTATTTAGGTATTTCAAATTAAGCACATAAAAGACATATTTGAATGTCAAAATGTTTAAGAAAATAGTTACGTAAATTGATTAATTGTTGCCCTTTCCAAAAGGTAAGTAGTTTCGTATGGAGAAGAATGGGTAAGAAACTCCATTCCAAGACTAAGGACCGATGGGTCCGTAAAAGTTCTAGTCTGTTTCTCGGTTTACATGAAAGAAAACGAAAGTACTTATTCCTAAGCTTTGATAACATTAACATCGTAAACGTAAAAGTAATTATTCATAAACATCGTCAAATTATTTTTTTATTAACCTGCTGCTATATTATCGAATCCGTGGCTTATAAAAAAAGTAGGTACCTACAGTAGATTATTATAATCTGTGAAGATAAGTTGTCTTTAGTGCTATTTGTGTTCATAGCTCTTTGAATGCGGACTTTGAGTTCGCACTTCGAGTAATATGGAGCAATTAAATAAAAATAATATTTTAGTGATTTTTTTGTTTTAAACCAAGGGATATAATAAAAAATGTGGCGTTTAATAATAGTGTTATGTGTAGCAGTTTTGAGTAACTGCGATGATAGTGAGTGGAAACAAGTGCGCATCCGGCAAGGAGAGGTGCGCGGGCGCAAAGACCCTGAAGGTGGAATGTACGCCTTCTACAGTATACCGTACGCCACAGTACCCAAAGGAACCGATAAGTTTAAGGTACGTACATTTTTTGTGCTTTCAATTGCTCTTTACGTAAAATGTTATTCGCCTTAATTATTATATTTAACTAATACTCGTAGATGCGCCTCGCGGTTTCACCCGAATAAGTCTCGATAACGCGAGAATATCGTAATAAAAATCCTATATTCTAACCCAGGTCATGGTTTACCCATGTGCCAAATTTCATCCAACTCCGTTCAGGTGTTTTAGCGCGAAAGCGTAACAAACAAACATACAAACAAAAAATCTAATCTTTAGTACTAGAGATTAGGGAGTAACATAGGTTTGCTTGACCGACCTTTATGTTCTCTTTATAATATTAGTTTAGATTAACTTCATACTTGCAAGCGCTTGATCTTCGACAAGAAACTCTAAAATTGCACTCATGCTACTTCATTTTTATTTCCAGGCGCCTCTGCCAGCCCCGGCGTGGTTACAACCACTAGATGCAGTTGACAAGGACATCATATGTACACAGGCTACTTCACCATTCATAGATCTTTCGTCGAAAACTATGCAGGAAGATTGTCTCATTGCTAATGTTTATGTCCCCGACACTGAAGATAAAAACCTTCCTGTTATAGTCTACGTTCATGGCGGAGCGTTTGAAATCGGATATGGAAACATGGTAACAACTAAGCATTTGGTGAGGACCAAGAAAGTAATTGCAGTCAACTTCAATTACCGACTCGGAGTGCACGGATTCCTGTGTCTGGGCTCGAAGGACGCTCCAGGCAATGCCGGACTGAAGGACCAGGTGGCACTACTCCGCTGGGTGAAGAAGAACATCGCTAGTTTTGGAGGCAACCCCGATGACGTCACCATTGCAGGCTATAGTGCTGGCTCGGTATCTGTGGATTTGTTAATGCTCTCAAAGACTGCAGAAGGACTATTTAATAAAGTTATTCAAGAAAGTGGAGCCAATGTAGCTTCTATTGCAGTTCAGACAGATCCCTTGGAAAACGCTAAAACATTCGCTAAAATGTTAAACTTCACTGATATAGATGACTTTAACGCATTGGAAGAGTTTTACAAAAATACTCCACTCACAACATTACAAAAGAGCACATTTTTAGATAGAAAAGATTCGACTGTGCTTTTTTCACCATGTGTTGAACGCAAAGATGGCGCTGGGGCATTTCTCGATGATTCACCGGTCAATATAATAAAGAATGGTAAATATAAAAAAGTTCCGGTTTTAATCGGCACCAGCAATATGGAAGGATCTTTACAAATAGCTAATATTGAGAAATTTAAAGATGATATGAATGAGAAGTTTGCCGATTTCTTACCAGCTGACTTGCAATTCGAAAACGAAGAAGAGAAAGAAGAAATAGCAAAAAAAGTGAAAGAATTTTATTTCGGCGATCAGCCAGTAGGAAAAAGTACAATCCTGCCATATCTCGATTACTTTGGTGATGTAACTTTTGACTATCCTACGCTGAGATCAGTTAAGCTACATGTAGAAGCTGGACACGACCAAATATATTTGTATCAATATTCTTTCGTGGATGACAGTACACCTATTGTTCCTTTCACGGAGGTTCGTCGTGCTGGACATTGTTCTCAGACGATGGCAGTATCCGACGGAGATGAACGTAGCTTGTCAGAAGAATACAAACAAATGAAAGCAACGATTAGAGAAATGTGGTTAAACTTTGCTATTTACGGGTGAGTTACATTTTTATTTAAAATATCTTGTGTCTCACTTTTATCTTAAAGTAAAGAAAACATGAACATGCTTTCGATAGGAACTGTAAAAAATATCAATACAAAATAGTTTTTCATAAATAACATCCTTTAGAAACAATTTGATCAGTCTGTCCATTTCCTTATTAAAATTTTGAAATTTAAACTTAAGGTGGATCTGGAGCTGTAGCCCGCGAAATTCGAATTTTCTTACGATTTTTGGAATTTGCAGGTCAGTGTCAGGTTGTATCTTGATCAAAATATGATGCGCGAGCATAACAAATATGTATTTACAGAATAATAACCATTGGAATCATTAATACCTACATCTCTCTCATTTTAATTTGTTCCATAAGAACAAATTTCTTATGGAAAAGTTTTTATGGAACAAATTTTACTAAGAGAGATGTATTAATGATTCCAATTAGTCCAATCTGACCTGCAAATTGCAAAAAAACGTAAGAAAATTTGAAGTTCACGGGCTACAACTGCAGATTCACCTTTAACCTTTTAAATGTAATGTTTCAGAAAACCTGTGCCAGAGGGATCGTCCCTGCCCGCCTGGCCAGCGGCAGTAGTAGATGGGAGTCCATTCATGTCTCTGGGAAAACCAGTGAAACTGGCCGGAGTCTTCATAGGAGAACGAGGACAATTCTGGGAAGACATTTACCAGAAATACTACCGAGAGCCAGTAGCGCCACCACATCCACCACCACAAAAACACAGTGAACTGTGATCAAATTAACAATCGAGGCATTTTGTAATTAAATAAATATTGGAGAGGAAAAGGGTTTGTTAATTATAGGTTAAAGGCCCCACGTTACTGGGACGTCATGGCAGCCAGGCTTTGGTACAATATAGGACCTAAATCAATAAACCGGCCAAGTGCGTGTCTGACCACGCTCAATGAAGGGTCCCATAGTTGTGATGAATTCATCCCAAGAACATACTCAACATTGTAGTTGAAAAAATTGTTTTTCAAACTGCAAATTTAAGTTAGTCGATTATTACTCGTTAACCTGTAAAGCCTACTTAGCTGTGATAGTATTCCTTTTAACTTCGCTATATATACTACAGCCGTGATTTTTTTCATAAATCCAAGTACAACCATTTAGCTGGCATGGGACAACGACACTATACTTAATTGATTTTTGATAAAAGAAACCTTGAATTGCTAAATATTAAAGTTTAAAATCGATAAAAATATTGTTTGCTCAAAAACTTGACACGAAACGTCCATACGTCAGAAAGTATAATAATTGGCATACGTGTGAATGATTATTTTGTCAAACAAAATAACTTATACTCATTGGCACCAATACAAAAGCCGATGAATTTCTTTCACAGCGCTAAAACATCGTTTAATACGCTTTAATTAAGTAAATGAATATAAAGAAACTTGCATAAAAAACTTACCTAAAAACTTTTTTACTTCGAAAACTAGCCACCAAACCTACACTTTATTTGAATTTTTTCTGACTCGACCAGACAAATTTCTAAAAGAGCGGGTAAAGAAAGATGATTGAAGTTTGAGGCATAAATAAACGTTGCCAGTATAAGAAATTGTATATTCTACCAATAATTGAGTTGCTATAATATAAAAAAAGAGAACATTCGTAGCACGCAGAATAAATTAGCAAAGTGCCAATCTCATTGGGGGGTGCCAACATTAGTACCGTTTACCCTAATTATAAAATTAAATAATCATTTTTAATTTAATCGAGTATTATAATTAATAAATATTGTAGTTGTTAAATATTTTGTATTATTTGTCTACTGTACTCAATAGTTCGCTATGTGCAAATATGTCATAGACCGAGATAAATTAACGTTACCTAGCACGCACTTTTTTCTAAGATTTATTTCGGTCATTATCTTGCACTTTTAGTTTGACAGTACAGTGACAAGAATAATGCTCAGCCAAATTCCATGCTTAGTAAGTAACGTTTTTAAGTTTCGGTCGGTAATTTCGTTAGTTCGACTTTTGGCCACTGGTTCAGATAAGTTTGTGGCGGCGACGTGTGGGGGAAATACGCCACGCCCATCAAGCTACCATTTATTTTCAAGGTAGGGCCTTAACCCTCGAGGAGTGTCACAGGCATTGAAAATGAAATGAAATCTTTTTATACAACTGATTTTAGTTTCACAGTTTATAATGCCGAATTCGCTAAGAAAAACCTATATTTAAAATGAGCCCTCCGCGAGGACTCCAAGCATCCCATATGCGACTTGAGTGAACCCTCCAGAAGCGTTCCTGGCATTGAACGTGTTAAGGGACAGTTATCTGTAATATAAGTACGTTCAAAGGAGCAAAATCAATACTTTTAATTCACCAATAGATATTATTTAAATACAACATTATTTTGAGCGTGTTGGTACGCGACCACCATCCACGACCAACATCGGCGTGATACAATTTCCAACCTAAATACATTGGTGTATAAAATTAGGCTGTGCTAATTATAACTCTATGTGTTTTTGTGGAGGCTGTGGCGGCGGCACTGGTACCCGGTAGTATCTCTCGTAGATGTTGTCCCAGAATTTCGCTCGTTTCTCCAGATAAGCTCCGCCCAGCTCCACTGCTTGTCCCAGAGACATGTACGGACTTCCGTCCGCGCTTGCTGCCGGCCAAGCAGGCAGAGACGATCCTTCCGGTACAGGCTTCCTGAAACATTTAATTTAAAAATCTTTTAATACGACGATAATACTATATACTAGTCTCCGCTATCTTATTGGGTATAACTTTCCCTCTGTTATTTATTTGTATGAAAGGGTTATATTGTTTTAGTACCCCTAAATCTTTGAGGTACAGACCTGAGAACTAATATAGAATAGACCTGTTATTAAGGTGAGTCCAAGCATCGAGCGGCAAGAGCGCGGCAGCAACACGCGGCGTTTGCAGGACACATTTTAGCCGCGCTCTAGTAAGGACCAAGCCTACGAATGTTTTCGCAGCAGGACTAGGCGGCACATCCGAGACACGCCGCGCACTTCAATTGGCAATATCAATCTGCCTAGCCTTTAATACGTTCGCAGAAATACATCCAGACACAATGAGTGACGAATGTTTCCTAAAAATGTTTGTGCGCGGCAGGTAGACAAAAGTCGTCCAAACACAGCACGGTGGACACACGCGGCAGTCGCGCACGATTGCCGCTCAATGTTTGGACACACCTTTACAACATAACCAATTCAATCGTAGACACTACTGCATGTGCCATTTTTATTCGCTATTGTTCAATGGTGGTAGGTGAAGTGGCTCTTCCGATCGTCCGAAGGGAAGCCAGTAGGAATGGAGTTGTTAGCGCGCTACGCTTTAAAGGCTTGTGCAGACCAGCGCGACACGAACAATACAATTTGTAAGAAAACTTCACAGTATAACAACAACCGGTGTCGCATCGCGCGACAAGTCGCGCTAGTCTGCACAAGCCTTTATACCGTATACTTTTACAATGTTTGTAAATATGTGAGTACCATGTATTTATCGCATATTTAATTCATCAATCATTGCTTCTTTTTTACGTATTGTTGTAAAGTAATTTTATTCTAGATGCATCATCTTCGCATAGAATTACACATTTAATTAATGTAAAAATTGTATTCAAAATATTGTAAAACATTTTAAAAGAGTAACGCTGGAGTTTCTTGCCCATTCTTCTCCATAAAAAAAAATAGAAAGAATCAATTATAATTTGTTACGTAATTTTTGAGTTTCTTAAGTGCCTTTTATGTGCTTGAAATAAATTATTTGACTTTGACTTTATTAATGACGGCAAGTTCTGCAATGATTGTCATTAGGAGGTTTATGAAAATTTGTAGCAGAAATATGCGATTACATGGCGGCACTACATATACCAAACTTGCCAAGCCCATGGGTGCTCTATGTTGCTCTTGCGCAACTTTACCAAGGAGCGTCATAAGCATTAAAATTTTGGGATACATTTAAGGTTTTTTTTTAAACGAGGGAAATGTATTGTTTTTATGCCACATCATCAGCATTCAGTTTTATGTAATGTTTTGAGAAATAAATGGACAAACGTGACGTCCTAATTTCATAAGAAACATATTGTCATCTGGCACTACATTGATATATATAGCATATTTACGGTAATAACTAGATTTAATAACCTTTTCGTAACACTAGGAAACCTTTGTCTCTGACGTTAATTTGAATTATAATAAGAATAATACTTAATGATTGTGAGATTTCGTGTCACTGGGCTGTTTTCTACAAATCATAAAGTTTCGGCCGGCTCTGATAGCTTTATCTGATAGATGAAAAACATTAGTTTTTTTTATAAAAACGTGCGCACGCGTCGACGTTATACTAGAGCAGTAAGCAAGACAGAGCGCCCGGCTCGACTACCACACAGTACGGCCGTGCGGTGCTTGTGCGTCTCAACGTAAGTATACGTATTATTCTTCTGTGCGTCGTGAACATTATTTAGGCAAGCATTTTTTTAACTAAATAAATTCCATTTTAAAACCTCATGCATTTGTCTCTTTTGTACCACGATGAGAACTACGATTTTAGGCGCACCCTGGTAAAGTCAAGTATGGCCCTAAACTATTCATGACGCATGGAAGGTGTTAACTTTAAATGTTATATGTAACTCACCCGTGTACTACAAAGTTATACCACATCTCCCTCAGGGTAGATTTAATAAGTTTTAATTCTTCCGACAAATCACTCTCATCGGTGGTCGAGATAGCAACTCCATCGAGTACGGCCATCGTTTGTGCACAATGTGTTGCACCCCGCACGTCCGTGTGAGGAACAACAGGCACGCTGTCATCCACGAAAGAATATTCATATAAATATATTTGATCGTGTCCAGCTTCTACGTGTAGCTTAACAGATCTGAAAGTTGGATATCCAAAGACAACATCACTGAAGTACTCCACATACGATAGTATTGTTCCCTCCCCTACAGGCTGATCACCGAAATAAAATTCTTTCACTTTTTTACCTATTTCTTTCTTTTCTTCTTCATTTTCAAATTGTAAATCAGCTGGTAGGAAATCAGAAAATTTCTCGTTCATACCGGCTTTCCATGTTTCCAGATTTGGTATTTGGACTAATCCTTCCATGTTGCTGGTGCCTATCAAAATAGGAACCTTTTTGTATTTACCATTCTTTATTATGTTGACTGGCGCGTCATCAAGAATCCGTTGTTCTCCTGTTTTGCGTTCTACACATGGCGAAAACATCAAAGACGAATCTTTTCTATCTACAAATGTGCTCATAAATAGCGAATTTAGTGGAGCATTTTTATAAAACTCTTCCAATGCGTAAAAGTCATCAACATTAGTGAAGTTTAACATTTTTGCATAGTTTTTAGCGTTTTCAAGTGGATCACCCTGGACGGAAATCGAACCTACATTAGCTCCACTTTCCGGAATAACTTTGGTAAAAAGTCCTTCCGCTGTCTTCGACAGCATCAATAAATGTACAGAAATGGAGCCAGCACTACCACCTGTAAGCGTGACGTCATCAGGATTGCCTCCGAAGTTAGCGATGTTTTTCTTCACCCAGCGGAGCAGTGCCACCTGGTCCTTCAGCCCGGCATTACCCGGAGTGTGCTCCGAGCCCAGACACAGGAACCCGTGCACTCCGAGTCGGTAATTGAAGTTTACTACAATAACTTTCTTGCTCTTTACTAAATATTTAGGTTTTACTATTTCTCCATAACCAATTTCAAATCCTCCTCCATGAATGTTTACTATAACTGGAAGGTTTTTATCCTTAGTATCGGGGACATAGATATTGGCAATGAGACAGTCCTCCTTCATTGTTTTAGATGTAACATCTATGTATGGTGTGGGACTCTGCGGGCATATGATACCTTTGTCATCTGCATCTAGTGGTTGTAACCATGCCGGTGCTGGCAGAGGCGCCTGGAAATCAAAATAAAGTAGCATGAGCGTAATTTTACATTATCTAATCAAAGATTGAGCACTTCGATTTAATCAGTGATAAGTATAGGTAATATTTCAAGTAAAAAGGTATACTTAACAAAAACACAAGAAACGTACCTTAAACCTGTCAGTTCCAAGAGGTACGGTGGCGTACGGTATATTGAAGAAGGTGTACAGTCCACCGTCAGGGTCCTTGCGCCCGCGCACGTCTCCCTGTGACGTACGCACTTGTCGCCATTCACTATCATCACATTTACTCAATGCTACCACCAATAAAACGATTAACATCCACAACATTGCTAAAGGTAACTTTAAATACATAAAAAATAATCTATATTTATTCTTGCAAACTCGGCTTGACGCGATCCACTATTATCTGGCTTCTCGTACATACGAACCTGATGTCCTTCGATGGCAATGACCCCTCCTCCTCCTTCGTCGTTTTCGTCCCGCATTCATCCAATCAAAGACAGCCATTGGTCAGCGCGTTGCGTGTCGTCATGACGCCAAACACGGTTCACTTCATCATGATTACAGGCAGTTTTTTATTATATTTGTTATTTTTTTACAGTACCTACCAGTGTCTTAAAGATAGATAGAAAAAAACATAGGCCATTATGGTAACAGAAGTGAAAACATAAAACTATAAAATAGAAGTTTTTTTTTTTTAAAGTAATTGTAGTATCAAAAATTAAAATATCATAATTTGTAAATTAACAAATCTATCATCGGCACTCCGAGCACATCGGCACACATTATAACGTAATATTCATAGCTTCAGAAATACTGTTGTAGTATTAGCCTGTCGGTGACGCGGACCCATAATAGTTAATTTCCCTTTACATTTTTTTAAGTTAAAAACTGCTATAGAAAAAAACAACGCTGAGAAAAAAAAGAGAAAAGAGTAACCGAGTGTCCTAATCCTAATAGAAAACGACCATCGCGAAAAGAACTTCGTTCCAAAAGAAGAAGACAAAACAAAAGAGTAAAGATATGAATCGTTTGGCAAGAGTATTCAGCGGGGGTGAGTAGGTCTGCCGGGGTCGCGGGAAACTGCCGGGGCGCGGGAAATTCCGAAAGGGATACCGTGGCCCCTGGCAACGTACAGGCAACAGAAGGAACACGGGTGGGTTTTAGCCAGTAAGAGTCTGACACGCCCGAAGTTATTTGATAATTACCCACCCTAAAAAAAAGGGGGTGAGTAGGTACTTAGTCGTCTTTGATGTGTATATTTTACGACGTGCGGTAACTCTTATGTTTAGCCGGCTAAACTAGTAAAGGTGCGGCGGTTGCATTTGGTTAATAATAAGTTTTGGTGGTAGGGGGGACCCTTAGTGAGCAAGTCTGGTTTGCTCTTGAGCGTTTTTTATAATTCTCCAAATATAAATTCTTACCTACATGTCATTTACCTACTTGCATTTGTTTCTTTTATCTCGTAAGTTAGTTCCGTTTCTATCAATGAACTATATTATAAATAGAATAGAATTAATAGATTGTATGTCTGATTAATTTACTACTCAATAGGTAATAAGTATTTGCGTTTCTGTAGGTACCTAAGTAGAAATGTGTTTTATTAATCAATATCTACGTGACACTTATCAAAACCTATAAGAGTGGACCTACCTAACGAATCGATTGTGATAAGGCTGTAGATTTCACAAAAATTATCTCTTTAATATATTTTTTGTTATATTTCCTATCTCATATTCCTGCGCGGTTATCTCTGCGAACATTTTAGTGATAATCCCTATTGAGGTAACATTATGTTAAGTACTAACAAAACAAAAAACAGTCATTTTTATATTTATTTATAAAAAAAAAAAATACTAGATCAGATACAATGTTTATCAAAGAATTTATGATTTTAAACAAAACAAGACAAATAATTTATAAATTAAATAATCTCAAGACTAAGCATACAAAAATGTAGTTTAGCAGTATTATCAATTAATCGCTTAATGAAATTAATTCGCCGTGATTAGAGACGAATGCGAAATTAAAATTAATGGTGGTGTACTGTGCAGTACAGTCGATAAATTACTCTACTTTACTCAAAAATAAAATAATTGCTGTTATCGATTAATATAAAGTAAAGTAAAATGACAGTGAAAGAACCGCAAACATAACATTTGAGATCGAGACGATGCTGCCAGATCCAGGTTCAGGAGTAGTTGTCGGAGCATCAGTAGTCGGAGCTGCAGTAGTTGGATCAGTAATAGTCGGATCAGAAGTAGTCAGCTCAGAAGTAGTTAGATCAGAAGTAGTCAGATCAGAAGTAGTCGCATCAGTTGTAGTCGGTGTAGTAGTCAAGGGATCTGACATCACAGGACCCCGGTAGTGCTCCTCGTAGATGGTGTCCCAGAAAGCCGCTCTGTCATCCATAATACAGTCATCTTTCAATACTATAGTTGGACCCAACGACATGTGAGGAGATCTTTCAGCGTTAGCAGGGAGCCACGTTGGTAGCGCTGGGTCATTAGATGACGGCGTACTGAAATAAGAAATGATAATTTACCTACTACCACGACCGGTAACGAAATAGGAACTCAATTATCGTTTTTGATGTGTAACATCATTCCTCTCGCTTTCTTGCAAGCTGTGCACAGTAGATACCTTCAAAATATCTGGGAGTGATTTCATGAAAAGGGACGGAAGTGTGTAACAGGAAGCCGAGGGAGCGCGCGCTATTTGATTTGACCAATGAGCGCTCGCGGTGCTAGGGTTGGCCGTCAGAAACGACCTTGATGAGGCCCGCCCCTTTGGTGTTGCTTATTACCTTAATTTTGCTTATTACCAAGGTGAGATAAGATGTTACACATCATATGCGACTACTGCAAGGTTCGCTAGTTTTTTAGGTCCATTAATTCTCCTATACGATACAAGATGGCCACAAGCAACATAATGCAATCACCAATCCTTTTGCCAATCACGATGACAACAACACATACAAACATTAGTAGAATTATTTAAGGGTTGTATATAACCTACAAAGGGATGTCGGCAAAAAATATTTTTTGTCCTCAGGTAGATTTAAAAAAAATATTGGACACGTATTTTTTCTTTTTTACGTAATCAAAAGATTACGGCAATACATTAAGTAGGAAATGCGTTAAAATGTAGCATGACGTCACTGGCCGGTAGATTTTATACTGACTTGTGACGTAGCAAGCCCCCACTGAACTTTAATACGTTTTATGTGAACCATTTTTTATTAATTTGCGAAAGCAAAAAATACGTGTGTAATATTTTTTTATCATTTGACTGACGGACTAAATAGTTTTTTTTTTTCTCCGTTCACATTCCTATTATCTTGCCAAAGAGAGCTGCAACAGTTGTAAGAATAAAATCCTCTTACCCAGTCAAAATAAAATTGTGCCAGTATTCTCTCAGGGTTTGTTTCATTTTCTTGTATTCATCCGTTGCGTCAGTTACATCTTCATCCATGACTGCAATAAGTTGTTGACAGTGACCCGCCCCTATTATGTTGGTGTTTGGAAAAGGTTGTGTATTTTCATCCGCATATGAGTATTCAAATAGGTAAATTTTATCTTCGAGAGCTTCCACCCGAGTTGATAGAGACCTCAACATAGGGTATCCAAATAGAACATCGGTAAAGTACGTTATATATGTCCGAATATTATCTTGACTCACAGGTTCGCCTTCGAAATAAAAAGCTTTGACCCTTTGTGCCACCTCCTCTTTAACATCTTCGCTATCAAAATGCAATTCAGCCGGTAAAAAGTCTGAGAATCTCTCATTCATCTTATCTTTCCAGGTGTCAAATTGAATGAGTCTCATCTCACCATCCATGTTAGTAAACCCATACATCAAAGGTATCTCGGTATAATTACCTTGTTTTAAAATACTAAAAGGAGAATTAAAAACCACTCTTTCTTGTCCAATATCACTTTCCACACATGGGCCAAATCGAATAGCAACATCCCTTTGATTTGTTATTGCATCTTGATGTAAAACTAAATTTTGAAATGAAGAAGTTTTGTAGAAGTCTTCTAAATTGCTCAAATCATCCCCATCATTAAAACCAAGTAGGTTAGCATAGTTTTTAGCATTTTCGATTGGATCAATTTGTGCACCGACAGCGCCAGTACTTACACCGCTCTCCATTATAGCTTGTTTAAACAGTCCTTTTGTAATAGTAGAAAGCGTTAGAAAATCGATGGAACCAGACCCGGCACTACAGGCTGCTAATGTTACATCTTCAGGATTACCTCCGAAGCTAGCAATGTTGGTGTTTACCCAACGAAGTAATGCCACCTGATCTTTTAGTCCTGCATTCCCAGGAGCACCTTCAGTGCCAAGACATAGAAAACCATGCAGACCAAGTCTATAGTTAAATGTTACTACAATGACTCTCGTGGTCCTGACTAATTCTCTAAATTTTTCTTGTTCTCCAAATCCAAACTGGTACGCTCCTCCGTGTATGATAACTAAAACAGGTAGATTGGTCACATCTGTATCAGGAACAAATACGTTGGCTACCAGACAGTCTTCTCGTATATTCAACTGATGCATCGGAGAACTGGGCTGCGGACATACGATACCTCTGTCTATAGCATCAAACGGTGACAGAAATACCGGTGCAGGGAGGGGAGCCTGGGAGAAGAAGAAGAACACGAAAAACTATTTAAAAACATGGTGTAGATAAAATAAAATAATCAATTCATCGCAATAATAAAATTCAGTAAAGCACTTTTTGACAAAAACTGCCAAGTAATTCAAATAGTATTTTTTTAAAAACTAGCAATGATAAAATTCAAAAAAAAAAAACACTAAGTTTGTTTATTGAATTACTCAAAAACTGACGTTGCACCGTTTCATAGGCTGTCATCTTACAACTAATTCATAACGGTGGACTCTGCCAAGTCGGCCCCAGCAGAAATAGGGAATCCGGAATAGTTGGACAACATAATAAAAAAGAATAAAAGTACCGAAAAGAATTAAATAGTTACCTTAAACCTGTCAGTCCCTGTAGGTGCAGTGGCATACGGAATATTAAAGAATATGTAGAGTCCGCCTTCAGGGTCCTTGTGGCCTACCACGACACCCTGAGCTATATTCACAACAAGCCTTTCATCTTCATCATCTTGGCTTTGCACCAATATCGCAAAAGTACACAATATGAACACCACACACTTCCACATCTTTACTGAACAGCTAAGTATAATGAATGCCATGATTAAGTATATATACTAGGCATCCATTATGCATATCGCTAATCAAGACAGATAAAGTCAAAAAGTATCGATCGTTGTTGTTTTGGGCACCCTGCGCATCTAGCGTGGGCGTTCATTTCATTACGCATCGCCTGCGCGACATCAGACAAGGCCAGTTGCGAAGGGATTGTTTGAGAAAAATAGTCAACTTTTGTGCCGACAGATGGCGTTGTTCATTTGTGGTCGATTTGTGAATCTCGATGTTAAGATTTTCCGCCATTTAACTAGAATGTGAAATAAATAATAATAATAATAAATTGTTGAAAGTACATTCAGTTCTCTGTATTATCACCACGAGTTGTTGTGATAATGAGTGCTGCAGCAGTGTTGTGAAGTGAAAGTTTAATATAATAAATTTACACAAATAAAAGACACGTTCAACATTTTTTATTTTTTTATTTATAATTATTTAACATTCATGACAATTATTTACTTTATTGAATTAGAAGAATTTCTACTATACTGCATCCCGTTTTAGAAACAGCTTTAGACTATTGCAAAATAAATGGGCTGCTAAAGATGCTGTAAAGGCAGCAATAAATAATATTTTCCGGATCCGAAACATATCAACATCAGAGCGCGGAAGAAATAGCCACATCAAGTGAAAATAGTACAAGAGAAACTGGTTGCCCGGATTTGCTTGGATTCCTAAAAAGAAACACCAGTGATGCAGATATGACATCCGCTAAGACAATGAATTTATTCAAAATGAAACACAGTATCCTGAAAAAAGCCACAATTGGGATGAAGTTGTGCAATTCTGGAAATTTAATAAACATTTAAAGCCTTTCGACGAAATAGCCTTTAAATACCTAGCTGTGCCTGCTACTTCTGTAAGGTCAGAGATTGTGTTTTCGGCGACAGGACAAATACTAAATGATAGAAGAAATATGTTACGCTATGACGTTGTTGACATGTTGTGTTTCTTAAATCAAAATCAGCATTTGTTGTCTTTATAAAACTTTTTTTTATTAAATAAATGATTATATAAAGTATATCAATTGATTATTCTTATTTCTTCATTTTTAATGTATAAATTTAAAAAAAGAAACAAAATTTCTTCTTATTCTCCGGTGCCCTCCGGTTTTTCACCGGAGATTGCCCAATCACCGGTGAATTCAATCGGTTGTTTTAAAATCTCGCTCCGGTGCAAACCTCTACTATAAATGTTAATATAGGAATTCATTGTATTTTATATATTGCATTGAATAGGTACTTATCATTAATCAATTAGATATAGGACAAGTTCCTGTATTGGCTTAATAAAGATAAAATACAAAAAATACTTTCGTTTTAGAGATGTCTGTCCAAAAATTTTAGATTATTCACAAAGGTGGGAAATTATCAAATATCTTCTCCCGCTCTGGGCGGAGCGGGAGGGCGTGTCAGACTCTTACTGACTAAAATCCACCTTTGTTTGTTCAGTTGCCTGTACATTGCCAGGGGCCACGGTATCCCTTTCGTACTTTCCCGCGACCCCGGTAGGCATCGGTCCTAGCGGACCCCGTCAGTTGGTGCTGACATCTCATTGACGCGCGCGTGGAACACAACGCGCCGTCGACCCGGGCCTGGTCGATATCGGACCGTGGCCGGGAATCGGCCTGCTATTCCCGACGCCCAGGGCGTCTCCTGCGGCGGCTAGGGGTATGAGAGCGGACATTTGCCTAGTGTAATACCCCCCTAAGAGCTTCTCGTAAAAGGGCTCTTTCTAGTAGTGCGAGGGTAAAAATGGAGACGCTTTATCAATATGCTAAAAATAATTCACTAATTGCAATTATAGAATGGCAAAATAATAATACATTTAAATAAGATTAAAATCTTAATATTTTAACGCTCCTTGACGAAAATACTCTTACCTATCATTGACGAAATCGATACAACTAAATTTTTAGGACTTTTTATTTATTCCGCCAGCGGCTTCGCTCGCGTGATATATTTATACATTACTAGCGACCCGCTCCTGGTTCGCTCGGTTTTTACGACTCGACAAAATATCGAGATTTCTTAGGTAGACGTAACTTTAATAATAACGTAACCTAAACACATAAACCTTCCGGACCTCAGCAAAATCTGTTGCGTGGTTAAGAAGAACAACGCAAACATACAGACAAACACCAAAAGCGACTTTTTTTATATTATGTATAGATAGCCTATGTTACTCAGTGATAATATAGCAGTCCACTTGTTTTTGAGTTTATTCATTACAAACAAAAATATTAATCTTTTCTGTATAAAATATTATAGTGTAGACAAGAAATTAAATTGGAGGGCACATAATGGCTCCTACACACATTGCCGGCGGCATGGCCGCCAGCTTTTGCCGCGCAGCACGTACCCCCGGCTTTTGCGCTTTCATTTCCTTTGCGATCCTTTATGCGGCTTTGTGCGGCAGGGCCGGGCGCGCCGCGGCTTGCCCGGCGGCAGTACCGGCGACCATGCCGCCGGTATAGTGTGTAGGAGCTATAGTGCACGAACATAACATTTGAGATCATGAGTCTATAGTCTATAGCACCGCCAATTTGACGATCAGGAGCAAGAGTGGAAGGAATCACAAGATCCCGGTAGTGTTCCTCGTATATACTGCATACTGGACCGGACAACATATGAGCAGACTTTTGTGCGTTTCAGGATGCAGGCAGGTGCCGTGTACCTACCGAGGTTTTTTTACCCGACTATGGCGAAGCCAAAAGGAAGGTTATATCTTTTAACGAAGCAGTTTCACTGTAGTGTGCGGAAACTAAACCTTTATACAGGTCGTCTGAATGGTGTTGGATTATTAAGTTCCCTTCAAAATGGTTGAGCTAAATGGTGCTGATCCATGCGTCATGTTCGTGAACGGGCGCCCGTTCATCTCTTAGCTAACACGGTTTATTTGAATTTATTTTAATGTTTTAACCGTTTTTGTTGTTATATTTTTATTACGGACGCTTTTAACGTGCACGTCTTTCTACATTGTTCCCACATGTATGATGTAACCAATATTTAGTAACAATATTCTGATTTAAAAGAGTGTCCGTGGAGTTTCTTGCCCGTTCTCCTCCATACGAACCTACTACACTTTGGAATGGGCAACTAGCTTGATCTTTCTGACTGACCGACCAAATACAGGTACAGGTATTGTCAAGACAATACCTGTACCTGTATTTGGTTTATTTGCAATAAATGCTTTGAGTTTTAAGTTTGGTCACGACCGACAACCACAGTATCGCTGAAGCATGTTAAAGGCTTTCTAGTCATATTTTTTTGGAAAATCGCTGACTTAGTTTTTTTTGCTATTTCATGGTTTGTAACCAGCGTCATACAGCATATTATGACTGACATTCGTTTTGAAACGAACCTTTTAAGCGCAGCCATCAGGCATACACTATTGATGTTAAAACATTATTTTCACTTTTTTATTTTGTGTTTCACGAACTGTGTCCAAACGAACGTCAAATTTATTTCTGAACATGTAGGTATTTAAGAGGCAAAAATGTGAAGCCATGTGAATCGGACTGTCAATCTTAGTTATATTTGATGGCAAGTAAGTAATATTGAGCACATAGGGGCACAGTAGTGAAATTTAGCAGCAGGTTACGAATAAAAAGTTCTGACTTTACTCTACCTACATAAATCATTTAAATATAATAAACGTCGCGCCGACAAGATATCTCCACCATTGTAAAATAGAATTCACAAATTCTAAAAGCTCCACCATCTTCCTTGGTGTAGTGAAGTCTCAACACTGCACTTTTTAGCGCACAAAATTCAGATTTATGGCGAGAAATGGCATGGAAAGCGAACGCTAAAGCACTCCTGATGGCACTTCGCCCGGTGAGAAATTTTGCAATAAACCTACCGTGGAAATTCCCCCCAAAGTTTGTTCAGTGATAAAATCTTGAAAGGCTTAAGGTTGTAACTACATGAATTGTGCAATGATCTGAAAAATTACTTTCAAATACTTCGCGATCTTAAATTCGGCTTCCGAAAACTCCTTGTATCGAACTAGTTTTAGAGTCGATTGAACAATATTCTTTAAGTATGCAACTTGTTTTCATTGTCACTTGCAAGGAGCACTATTGTTTACGTAAATCCTTTAACTATGTATTCGCCACATCAAGGCATACAAGTAAGATACATTATTATTTGTCACAACGCACTTTGCACTCTACATTTTGTTTTTTTTTTTTTGCCTTATATTATATTGTGTGCCTTTTAGTATGTGCTAAATAAATGTATTTTCTTTCTTTCTTTCTTTATTTCTTTCTTTTTTTCTTTCTTTCTTTCTTTCTTTCTTTCTATTTGTTAGGGTAGCGTGTAGCTCAAAGATTTTACAAATATTAAATTGAAGCCGAACATCAATGCTGATTGATGAAGAAATTATATTAAAAGTATGAATGAGGACAAGTAAAGATTAAAACTTAATGTAAACCCGCATTATACCAAAACCAATATATGGTTACCACATTACATTATTCTCAAAGAAATCTGGTTACACACTCGCTATCTTACTTCTGTGTTTGCTGAGCAAAAGCTTAAACTTTAAACGAACCGGGCAGATTTGTGCTGCGTTAGTGAATCGTAAAACCTTATCCATGGCTCACTCATGCATGCGTAGGTAGCTGTTCGATAAACATCCCTTTCAACTTGAGGCTCAAAGTTAATTGTGTATACACAGAACTACTCCGTGTAAGGATGGTACGTTTTATTGCCGAATCAAGGGGTTAGATACTACCATAGCTTTCCAATAGTTTTACAACATTAGGTACATGTTTGCTTCTTGGCTGTTTTTAATTGAATTTGTAAGTAGTGATAACCAAACATCGCTTGAGGTGTAAAATTAAGTACTTCAAAAACTTAAAACAAAAGTTCATTTGACTTGCAAATGTCAACTTCCAAATTGAAAAAAAAAACAACAAAGTTTTGAAATGTCAAATTACTATCTGGGATTGAAAAACGAACTTTAGGCATCATCTAGATCCATTTTATTAAAAAAAACAAATTAAAATGAGATTACAATATAACTATTTTGTGACCTTAAAGAATCACTTATCAAAAAGAAAGAGTAGCAAAATGCTGAACGAACAAAGCTCAGAGAGTTATGACAAAGTTTTCTGAACGCTACCGCAAGTTTAGAGCTAAATGGTAGGAGCGCCGATACTTCTGCGGAACGAAGCGAGTTCGTTTACCGGTAAACCTCTTCGAGCGTAGAACTTAGTACTTGGATCCTTAAAGCGTCTCGAGGATTACTCGAACAGAGAAACTTAGATCGGATCCTGTGATATATGGGCCAACTAACATCGAAGGATGCGGATCAAATAAATAGGTATCTGTTCCAATACTGCAACCTAATCGCGTAACATAAGTAGGATAATCGCTTTTATTTGAACAGTTGGACGTAGTTACGCAAAAAGGATCCATCCACACTTTTTCCGAAATTGAGTTTAATAGTGCGTGTCGGACCACGCACAATGAAGGGTTCCGTAGTTGGGATGAATTTATCCCAACAACAAACTTAACATTGTAGTTGAAAAACGTGTTGTCCCATACGGAATGTATGGGAGATCATGTTTTTCAAACTGCAAATTTAAGTTGGTTGATTATTTCTCGTTAACCTGTACAGCCTACTTAGCTCTCATAGTTTTTCTTTTAATTTCGTTATATATACTACTGCTGTGAATTTTTCACAACTCCAAGTACAACCATTTAGCTAGAAGGGGGGGGCGACACTTGATTCTAACAAAAAAAATCAGTTAAAAGCTTAATATTTCGCAAACGGATTCCTGCATCCAAATGGTTTTAACAAACTCCCAATATTTTTGAAAGACCTTTCTAACGATACCCCATAATACGGGGTAGATGAGGAAAAAAAAAACATCCCCACTTTACGTGTAGGGGAGGTACATATGTATACATATGCCAAATTACAGCTTTCTAGTTCTAACCGTCTCTGAGCTGAGCCGCGGAAAGACAGACGGACATGGTGAAACTATCGGGGTTCCTTGTTTACTACGGACCCCTAAAAAGATCCATGTGAAAAAAATACAATTTTAAACACACACATCACATCTACTAGATACCAAGCCACATCTATGAGCTACATCGGATATTTTTCATCAATACAAATCCAAAGCGCTTGAATTATTCTTGAGAAATGGTATTAGTTGTGAGATTAGTTGAATAATTTTTGCTAAAAATAAGTTTCTCGTTAACCAGCATACCTAAATATCAAAAAGGATCCAAACGGCTTAGATCCTTTTTTATAAGTATTGCTGGAATTCTTTTGGTATATTTTTGAATGGTTTACATTCGTTTTTTCGTTTCATAAGAATTTCAGCATCATCCATTGCTCCATTGCATTGAGACGGTTATCATTAACACAGATTTTAAAACAATGGAAAATTAACGGCGTAATTGTTATTGAAATTAAGACAGATTGTCATTAGGAATGTGTTACTCAATCAGGCTGCTGAGGAAGACGATCGCTTTGCCATCATGATCTTGATTTCGGAATGATTGATTTCGTTGAGTTGATGAGTCCGCGTGAGAGTCAAAACTAGAATGAGTTCACACATTTTTCCAATAACGTCGATCAACTAACTCTGCATTTGGCATTTGGCTCTGAATTTGGTGTTCCAAACACATTTCCTTACTGAAAAACTTTCTCATTTCTTCTTCTTTATTTTTCTAGTTTCAATTAAATCCGCTTAAATAAACAAATTTCCACACGACCTATTTTATTAACAATATTGTGATCCAAAAAGCGTATTCGCCGAGTCCATTACATGACCGCGACCCGGCCGCGTAAATACAAAGGCGGACGCAACACAGACACCCATAGTCTGTGCTGCATTATCTTGCGAATGGCTTAAAGCAGTAATAGTGCGTCCTAACCCAGTTGCAACACAGCGGTTAGTCGTGCAGCCGCATTTGTTTGTATAAGGCAATGAAAAGGCAGATTTAACGCAGACACCCACAGTATTATTTCCGTTAGATTACAAAGTATCGAAAAATTGTAAACTGGGTGAAATAGGGTTAGGTTAGGTTAGAGCTGTGACCAACCGCTACTTCCAAGGGGCTCGCAGCTAGACAGGCTATTTAGTATTAGCTCCAAGTGCGTTACGTCGCAAGCAAGTTTGATTCCTGCAGTGTAGACGTTTTTGTTAAATTAATGTTTTTCGGAGCCGATCACATTGCAGACAGTTTTCAAATGTCTGCGCTGCGTGTGAGTAATACTTTATTCTTAAGGACGCGGCTGCGTTTCAGAACAGCTACTGTCTGTGTTGCCTCTACCTTTGTATATACGCGACCCGGCCACCCGCCCGAAGCGCCCTCTGCAAGTGACCGTCGCTTTTTCCAATTTTCCGCGTGTCCGGTGCATTCATCACGAGTTTCATCGCTGGACCAATAAGGGATTGGCGTTATAAACGACCTTTGAAACAATGCCCGTTGTTTTCAACACAGAAAAGTGCTATGCCTGTCGCTATTCGTTTAGTTTTCGCAATAGAAAATATTTATTTCAGTTTGTGCGCTTTCTTTATGTTTTTAAAAGCGAACTAAATTATCGGTTGTTTATTAGAATTATAACTTTTTCCCTCCTAGAAGATAGTATACCTAATACATTCCTCTGGATGATAAAATTTATTATAAACTTTTCAATGAAGTACCGTCTTAATCAACTAACGTCTTTGTCCCCCTTACGTTATAGCTCAAAATCGATAGCCCGCATTCCCGCAGTTCTTACCGCCCGCCAGTATAGAACACAGGTGGCTTTATTGTCAGATAATGTACAAAGTGTGTATCCATGTGGCAAAGGTTGCCAGCGGGCTGTTCACGCACATACTGGCGCCCAACTGGGACAGGTATTGTATAATGAATTGTAGTGTTTTTAGAAAGTACTAGCTTTTGCCCGCGGCTTCGTGCACGTAAAGGTCGGAAATTATTCTGACCTAAGTCTTGGCCTATCCGTATGTCTTTCATCTAAATTTTTTCAGCCGTTACGGCGTGAAAAGCGTAACAAACAAACATACAAACAAACATACAAACATTCAAGCATACAAACATACAAATACACAAACATACGAAATATCAAATTTTAATCTTTTCTCTATAAATTAGTTTAGATTAGATCAGATAGATTAGCTTCTGTTCTGCCCGCGACTTTGTTCGCGTGGAAGTCGTAAGACACATCAATATACTAATACAAAAGCCACATTCGTATAACACTTCCCTGTATACTACGATTGCAGTTGACGGTTGTCAGTGTGAGAAGCAGCTCGTCCTGAGGTGTCGACCTCAGGACGAGCTGCTTCTTACACTGACAACCCGCAGCCTTCAGTAGCAGTTTCCCATAGCTTGCGAAGTTTTTTTAGTGAATTAATGACCTCCTGCGTTCCTGCATACACCAGCTAAGTGGAACAACGTGAAAAATAACTTTAATTTCGGAAGTCGGTGTCCTTCGATTTAGAATTTTGTTTTTAGATCATTTAATTTTTTTGGAAGTCTGATCTTTTTTTTGTCCTACCCCACATAAATTCGAATACCACTACCTGCTATGTAAATAACAGTGACAGGAAGTTATTTTAACATCATCCACATGACTTGTGCAGAAAAATACGTATTATTGAAGCTAACTCAAAAACTACCCAAACAAAGTTAGTAAAATGTCTATGGGACCACCGCGCAAGCTTCTTCTACCAAATGAAAAAAGTATTTTCAAAATCGGTCCACAATTGACGAAAATATCGATGGAAATACATTTAAAAAACATACAAGTGAACATAGAACCTCCTCCTTTTTGGAAGTCGGTTAAAAAATTATAAAAAAATACAATAAATTGGGAGTGTAACTTTCAACCACATGTTTGTAAACCAGTCGTCGAACCGCTAAACTATTTGCTTTGTTGAAAGGTGACTAAAATAATCGTTCATAATAGGTACAAGCTTTTTTAAAAGTGCATAGTGCTTATTGTACATTATACATATATATATATATATATATATATATATATATATATATATATATATATATATATATATACTTTATCTTTTTTATCGTGCTTGTTAGTGATCCTGAGATTTCTACTACTTACTCTGTTTTTACCTGTGAGAACTAATAGGCTATAATAATAGGAATAATTGGCTGTATGTTTCAAATACAACTATTATCCCTTTGTTATAGCTGTTGGTTCTCGTATTAATAAATAAATAAATAAACAGTGGTATTCTTATCCGTTGTAGCTACAGGAAAATGCACTTTATAGCTATCTACAAAAAACAAAAGATTGATTAATTTATGCAAAACCATAATATGCCTACTTACATATTGAGTAGTTGGAATTAAATATACCTACCTCATCATATTGTTGATATTACCTACTAATCAATGTTTTTCCCAACTAATTAGGTTATTAATCGATTATTTCATATAGATAGTCAGTCGTAATTATATCAGAAGTCATAATTTTTTTATTTACATATTTTGCATGTCCTATTATATTACGTACCTACTTAGATTGTTGAAATCGAACAACGACCGTCTAATATACCCAATAATATACCCAAAAAATATTTATACAAAAAAAACGCACAACGAAGGGATCCGTAGTAAAAAAAAAATGTGATAAAACAAACAAAAAAAATAAAAATGAATAATAATAAATAAACAAACAAAATTACGATTTTCAGAGTTTTTCCTTTAATTGTGTTGTGCGATCTTGCTTCCTTCCTCAATAATATGGCATCATTTCGTGATTCCAGTCTGTACCTACACGGACTCTCTATACCTACTTAGGTCCAATGGAATATTATCTATCAATGATCAAAAGAAATCTGACCTCCGCGAAGCGGGATGCTAAAAATGTTCGAGCTTGCTTCGCTCGCTCCTGAATCGTGGTTAGTCTTATTTCTTCTTTTCTGCATTAGTCAACAAAGCAACTGCTATTTCTGTTTTTAATTGTCAAAACAAATCTAACCTCTCCGAGACGGGTTGCTGAAAATTGTCGATCTTCACCATTTTAGATAGGTACTGTATGAATAGTCAAAAGAAACCTAACCTATCCGAGGTTTTTGTTTCGGGATGGGGGGGGCGACTCAAACGTGGGGGTACCCACGGTGGGGCTAGGTGGACATTTGCCCCACCCTGGTCCCTGACTCGAAAAAAATTTAGGTTTAATAAGTAACAAAATTAATTATTCATATGGAAAAAATCTAAATTACCGCGCGAATAATGCAGTGTCGATGAATCGAGCGTGCATGCGTAGTTATGGTTTTATCAAGAGAAATTCCTACTACTCATTATAGAGTTAATTTACGCCTGCCCACCCCTACAAAAATGCTGGTACGCCCATGGGCTCAAAAATCATGTGCCTAGTGACCCTGGGTCTACTTACTTGAATGGAAGAAAACAAAATTTAATGACTGATAAGCTACCTACTGAAACAAAAAAAAATGGATATCTAGGTATGCTTAAATGACTAAGTTCTTAAAAATAAAGTACCTAGGTACAACTAATTCTAATAGGTGTTACAACCAAGGTGATTAGGTACAGTAGGTACCTATGTACTTTACGCAATCAAAGTAGGTAGGTAATTAATAAGTTATCAGTAAATCAACAAACAAAAGTGACATATACAAAATTCAAAAGTCATTTATTCTAACTAGGCTGAGAATCAGCACTTTTCGAACGTCAAAATGACATGAGACAGTCCCCCAAAACGCCCACCCTTCACCTCCAGCAGCTTAGATAGGCACTTATTACGCTTCATGTGAATACATAAGATACAGAATATAGGTACAGAAGCCAAAATTCGCGTACCAAAAAAACAAAAACGATAAAAAACTTCAAAAACATCAATACTCGTTAAAGCCTAGATAAGACGGCCCTTTCCACGGACGAGAGAATCGCGCCAATAGTCACGACTAAAATCCTGAGTGCAGCAAAGGATTCAAGGTCGCTCAAGACGATGACACTTTTATCCCCTAGGGGAGAATACTCTACTTTTCGCACCTACTGCGAGGTAATAAAGACCAATTCTATTTTCGAATTAGTAGGTAGCATATGAAACTGTGTATAACTGGGAATACCCAGTTATGGGCAATTTCATATACTATATTATCTAATCTCAAGCAATTTTAATCAAAACACAATAAAACTGTCGTAACTAAAATCCAAATCCTACCTATCTATCTTCATGTTAGTGCATTTAAATCAAGGGTTTGATACAGAAACCTACATTTATTGGGTATCACTTGAACAGGAAGAAGTTTCTTCTCTCTGGACCATGAAACTTGTACCTACTTTGGAACAGTACGACACAACTTGCATAAATTTGAAAATTTTCATTCATATTTCAATTTTACGAATATATTTGGATGACTTTACAAGTTATATGCGTTTTCGTAAAGATCATTTTCACCTAAAGCAGTAATAAAGATTGGTGATTTCAAAGGCGCACTCAGTTCGGGTGGTGATCGGTTTTACGAATTTTGCCGATGCTACATCTAAGTTGTGTCGTACTGTATAATTTATTGTAAGTCGATCAGTAGTTTATTTATTTCTTTTACTCTTCAGATGATTTATATCTAATATCTTCCGAGACTAGCTAAATATAATTAAAGTTGTATATCTATATGTGTACGATTTACGTATATATGATAAGATACCAAGTAATCTCAAGACATTAAATATGAGATTATTCAAAAATAAATTGCATGAATGGTTGTGTAGTCATAATTTTTATTATAGTGTTAGACTTCTTTGAAAATGAATGTTACGAAAATTTATACGCTTATGACTAGTAAGACGCAGATATATGCCAGTGACCTTGAGTGGTTAGCTTGCGTGTTCTATACTGAGCACACACAACGTGTCGTACGTCCAGCCAGAAATAGGACTCGCCCATCAAGGAGCGCTGTCCCAAATTAGACGCAATATTAATTTATTATACATAAAACAAAAGGTACATATTTTAATAAAAACACCTATACTAAAAGATTAATAATTAAATTATCTTTAAAATGGTGAAGGGTTCAGAAAAATACGCTTGATAGATTTTGCGTGATTGACAATTTTTTAACCGCGTTAGACATAATTTTACAAATAATTTTCACTATGTAATATTAACTCTAAAATATTCCCGTATCAAGTTTCTAATTTTCACTATGTAATATAAACATAATCAAAAAGTATTCCCATATTAAGTTATTAAGAAAATGCTCTAATTTAACATAATTTTTTTCCCAATCATTAACACAACTCGTTTAGACGTGATCTTCAGTATAAAATCATTAAAAGTCGGTTATCCTCGCCTTAAGCAAGAACATGTATGCTCTTGTTATTTTTTTTGTATTTTTACTATCTTTTTATACCATGTTTTAACGCAAATAAATATTATTCTATTCTATTTAACAGAACTAACTAGGTAAATGAAATGACTAACTATACAAATAAATACAAAAACAAAAGGAGACGTTAGGCGTCGCAGTATTCGTTTATAATTTAAGTTAGAAAATGATTATTAAAGCAATATATTACCTACGCGCTCTAACAAAGTATAAACCTATTAATTTTAGTTTCGTGTCTACCATCCGAACCAAAATGAAAAACAATTTATGAAAATGCAAATATTCACTAATTACTTATACAAAAACTTTCAAAATGTTACGAGTACTAAGTAGTTCCCGTCACGAAAATATTGTATCAGCGCCTACTTAATACATTGTAAGTACCAACAAGGCTGCCCCATATCAAAAAACAGTAAGGGCTTCAAACAAAATTTTCCCATTGCAAATTTTTTGCCACTATGTAAAATGTCTACATTTATATCTATAATTTTTATGGTGTACATAATAAAGAATATTCTATTCTATTCAAATTTTCTAAGAGACCGCAAATTAAACAGCTTAACCTACCTTACCCTAACTAGCTTACCTACTAGGCTTTTTTTTTGTTGTTAATTCTCTTGTTTATGTGCGTTACATTATCAAGACAATTAACTATTTAAAAAACCTAGTAAGTTCTAAACACTTGCTAGGTTGGGAAATGGTCTAAGTGACTTACTATCTTTTTCATTGACTGTATGGTCGTTGATTTTTAGATAGTTTGCGGTACACTTACCTACCTCACCTACTAGTTTTGTTATTGCTAAGATTTTAACGCAGGTGTTGTTGCAATTTGATAGAACCTACTAGAAAGGAAAGATAAAAACTATGTTTTTTATTGGTCCCTTACTGAGTTTTGATATGGGGCAGCTGCAGTACAGTTATTAACATAAATGCTAATAAAGTGAACGCACGCTGTTCTCGCGATTAAAAAAAGTGAGCGTAGAGCGATTTCCATTTTCCATGTATTTGCTTGTGTCAGCTGTACGGTCTGTACGTTGGAACAAAAGCTAAGTATATTCAGTGTGAATAGCCACTGGCTCCGGCGAACCAGCGTAAAAAGAGCACCAATTCCCCGATACCACCATGTGTCCGATATTGCACATTCGGCGTTCGCTAGACGGTTTTTTTATCGCTTTAACTGCCGAATAACGAGTGCACATTCGGCTCACGTCGGTTCTAGAATAGATGGATTGCTCAATAGTATCTACATTACTTACACAGCCAGGGAAATTAATTGACACTATGCCAATTTGCCGTGTTATTGTTTTTGTATGCCATTTTATACAACTGTCAAAGAAGTTTAAGTTGTGATTTATTGTTTGTGGTTGTTTAGCGTAGCAATTAAGTACCACCTGACTGGTGCACAAAATTAACACTTTCGACTCCACACACTTTTTATAGAACTCATACGACATTCCGCCATAAATATTGGAAGTGAACCCTCCGGGTGGGTTGCCAGCATTACTTTTGTGCTAAAGTTAACCATCGGGGACTGTCAACGGCATTAACTTTAAAACCGTGTTATGTCACTGTAGAACGAAGTAAAATTGTGTTTTCAGGGAGTTTTGTCGCTATACAAAATTTCCAACCTTTCATTCGTAAATATATGTAACCGCGAACAAAAAAATTTAAAAAAGTAAAATGCGTGGATTTGAAAACCAACGCATATCTGTTAAAATATACATCAGATTTAATTTTCACGGTTTATAATGCTGTATTCGCTAAGAAAAACCTACATTTAAAGTGAGCCCTTCGTGAGGGCTCCCGGCATTCCATATGCGACTAGGTGAACCCTCCAAGAGGGCTCCTGGAAAATGTAGGATGTGTGAGCCAGCGAGCTCGATTATAGCACCCCGCCCGGGATAAGTAAGGTTTTCTTTTGACAGCCTCTACTAGCTAAGTCATTGGCAGGAAATAGGGAGCCACACGGATCGCGGGGCCCTGGGCACTTGCCCAGAGTGGCCAATGGAAAAGAAGGCCCTGACTTTAGGTTTACCAAAGGGCGATTGAACGTAGCGTATTGGGTGTCTAATCTCAGCGACCGGTTACGTTATACCCCGATACGCTCTAAAAACAGGAATCGCTGATGTGGGCAACAAATCATCTGCTTGGCTGAAGTAGGATTGGGTGGCCATGTGATGAATCGGGACCGATGGGCCTGAGTCGTCAGGCAACCAGAAGACGGGCGTCCTCGCCGAGGGAGGCTGTGAGACCCGGTTTATGGGAGATTTTATTTTTATTAGCGGTCGTCAACCTTTAAGCAGGCAAAAGCCACATATTGTGACAAAATGAGGTAGAAGCGGGCATTTGTTCATAATTTTGATAATAGTTCTATAACTATTTATTTGCTTTCATGTTAGTTGTTCAAATTCTTAGAATGGCTCTCAAATGCTCATCTGTGAGACGAGAAGCATGTTATTTTTTTCTCTAATTAAGAATTGAAAATGTTTGTTCGCATAAGTAAAAACTGCCAAAAAGCAAACCTTTTTAATTCGTCGAAATCAGATGGCAAGCAGCCATAAAAATTAATAAGATCATTGATTTCACAGAAAGAATTTTTGAGAGTGTCATTAGATTAAAGAGCAATTACGTTCATTTGTAAATGACTCGGTGCATCCTCAATATCACATGTAAAAGAGTTTGAAATAGTAGATTATTAACCAAGGGGATAAAGCAGTGTCTTCTGCCGCGGGTGCCGATTTAAATCGCGAGCGTAACGAAGGACTCGAGGTTTACTCCCGAGCGTAGCGAGGGTGTTAATTACTTAAATCACGAGCGAAGCGAGGGATTTAAGACGAGTCCTGAGTGTAGCGAGTGATTTAAGTTCACCCAAGACTAAGACAGCTTTATCACCGAGGAAAATACTCTATTTTTCGTACCATTTGCGAAAAAATTAACACAATAATAATATGAGATAAGCATTTATTAAAAATAATTACAATTAAAAGTAAAAGTTAACATTCGAAACATTGGTCCAATTATTGATAGAGAGAGTTACATTTTTGTTTGGTACATTTATTGTTGATGAGTTGATTTGAGTATTTCTCTGTTCTTGCGTCTGAGGAACTTGCGTTTCATTGTAGATAGTATACGTCGGAGATAGTGGTGGTGGTGCATCGTGAGTTACGGACGAAGATAAGAAGCCGGAAGTTGATGGTTGTGGCTCTGATGGATTAAGTTTTATATTTTTGTTAATTTGACTGCTTAATATGGTTTTATTCGCCATTGAGCTCTCGATATAACCCTCAGCTACTCCATCAGAGCTCCAACCACTGTGTCTTTTTATTGACGTAATATCCGCCCCTGAATCTGCCAAGAAAGTCGCCGAAGTTCTTCTAAAGCAGTGACCGGTGTAGAGTTCACATCTTTAAGTTTTAAATATTTAGCAATTTCCTTTGAAATATTGCTAATTTTATTTTTGCCGATGGCTTGTCGAGTACATTTCCCATTCCGATAGTTTATAAAAAATCTATTGTTTTCCATGTTGGTGGGACGTAATGCTTGGTATTTATGAATGATTTTAGTATATTGTCCTTATACAATGAATGACCGATTTTTCTTTGTCTTAGTTTCCTTTACATTAATCAGCAGCAACTCATTCGAATGATTTTCAACGTCCTCCACCTTTAAGTTTACAAGTTCACATCCGCGGCAAGCACCATTGAGTCCAAAAATTAAGGTCACCTATAACAAAGATAAAAAACAGGGATATATAGAATAATTACCATTACTAAGATACGAAATATTCATAGTTAAATCATGTATACTTACTTTTGTGGCCAGAAAAATTTCGTCAGGAGCTTCATTAAGAAATGTTTCCACATTTTGAGTCGTAAAAATTTTCATATGTTCGCTTTTTGTGGCATAGAATGTCACTTTTTTGAGCAAGTGGTACGAAAAAAATGTTTTTGTTAGAAATGAGCTTGCTAGAAACCTTTTCGAAGTCACCAAATCTGTCGTTGAACTGATTTTGTAGCTGTCTGTATATCTTTGATTATTATTATTAATGTCTTTGATTTTATTGATGCTCATTCGCTTAAACATTGCGCCCGCATAGCCTAATTATTTACTTAGGTATATATAAGAATAAGACTTTCATTTAGAAAACAGTCGCGGGCCGCGAGGACGAGAGGTGCGGGCCGCGTGTTACCAACCGCTGATTTAGAGGATATCGATGTAAGTTTGTTGATTTTAACAAGAAAATATGGCTGAGTGTTCCACGCTGTCAAATGCCTTTGTATAGTCTCCGAACGCCAAATACCTGTTCAAATGTTCATGTCAGTACCTTAGGTACATAGTTAAAGATATAACGGAAAGATTCAGGCCTTTCACGTACTTAGGTTACTCCATAATGATATCGTTCCATACATACCCGTACGTTCACCTTATTTTACATGCTACGTTTATTATCCCGAGTAACAATGGTGACCCTCTCGCTAGTGAAATTTCCGGGCATTATCGCGATATCCCATGTCATTGTTTACTTTAAATCGACTTTCCAACAATAGCTGAGCAATGTTGATCGTGGAAGTGGGTTTTCTGCATGAAATATGAACAGTATTGTTGGATAATGGCCGTTCGCATAATATGTTCGTAATAAAAGCTCTTTGCGAGGTTAAAAAATTCTTTAGTCTTGGCTCGTAATATATAATGTTAATAGCGCGTATCCAGCTCTCGTAAAAGTCAACGAGAGTCTCTACTCTCTAGATGAGGTATACGAGTTCGCATAAGTAATTTCAGCTCGTCGATTGCGATTTAAATGACGCTTCCGTAATGCTTTCAAACCTTTTCAGTAGGTATATCCAAAGATGTAAACAAACACGAGTTTTAGGAAAAACAACTGTAAAGCCTACACATAACGTTCAGTTTGCGCTACAACTTCATATTTTTTATAACTTTTTCAGTCTAAAATCAACTTTATTTACACTACCATAAAGTTGATGTTTGTCCAAGTTCAAAACTCGTGTTTGTTTACACCTTTGGCAAATAAATTGCGAACGCAGATTAGGTACTAAAGAATGTCAGGTACATATTGACTGTGCTTTAATCAAAGTAATTATTGTAGGTACCAATTTTTTATAGCGTATTGATCAATTTCGAATAATATATGTCATGCTTATGATCTATCTATATATACAGAGAAATGAGATTGATTTTAAGTGAGAATAATGGGCTGGTCCCATTATTCTCACTTAAAATC
Organism: Agrochola lota; assembly: GCA_947364205.1. Lineage (NCBI taxonomy): Eukaryota > Metazoa > Arthropoda > Insecta > Lepidoptera > Noctuidae > Agrochola > Agrochola lota. The sequence continues at coordinate 14,503,381 of OX376221.1, read as the reverse complement.
AATCTCTAAAGACAATTTTTCACGCAAACTCCGCCCCCATGCAACCCCGCCACTCCACTATGTACTAAACGCTAACACATCAGTAATAAAGTTGAATATCGCGTGCACTCTTTGATCGTGTAGCACGGAACTAAATGGCGTAAGTCTCAATTCTTATTTCGTGTTTAACTAAAGTAATAATTTTTCTAGAGAAAAAAGATGTTGTGGCTGGATAATAAACTATATTTTCTAACTGTTAATACTTATTTTAAACATAAAAGCCGAGTAATTTTCATTTTATTTAAATAGTCTTTAAAAAAAAGACATGATTCTCGAATATAAAATGAATCGAGCGAAAATATTACAATCATATAACTGTCTTTTACATAGAAAAAAGGTCCAAGAAATGAATTCCAATGTTCCATTTTTATTAGATGCGTGACTGTTTCGGAATATTAGTGCAAATTAACATACAATTTAGGGAGCCTCCTCTTAAGTGGGGTACCTGAGTACCTAAAACTACGAGTTACTCTATTTAGAGTCCATCAGCTGCTGCATTGCATTTCGTTCTGCAGCTTTGTTTGGAGCTTTCGCTCTGCAGCTTCGTTTCGGAGTTTGTACAGGGTCAAATTAAATTAGCTAGCGAAACTCTGCAGACACGTCAATAATTTTTTAAATATTTTTTGTGGTACTCGTCGGTCGCTTGTAGATAATGAAGTATGAGATGAGAAAATCTTTTTCTTTTTTTTTTTTTTATCGTCTTGGTCAAGCCATATGAGAACCATGTAGGTAGATTAGTGTCTGAAATTGTGTTTTGAGGAAAGAACCACACAGATTTGAGTGGACCTGTGCAGTCAGTGCAAGCATTTGTCAGTAATAGTGGAGCTCAACTCGACGAACAATACCAAAGAAAGGACGTTTGGGTAGGCCGCATCAACTACTCAAACTGCCAGACCATCATTAAAACGAATTGAGAAAAAAAATATATCAAAGAGAAAAAAGTATGGATGAATAATGCCAAACCTGTATGCTTTGTACCGCCTCAAGCAGTCAGGTCCCAGTGTCCCACATTCATCTCAGTACCTAAACTAGAGTCCGTCTCACGAAAGAAGTCTCACTACAGTCATGCGACGGAATGTTGCTAACCTCTAAATACTCCTGCTAAGCGCTAACCTAATAAAAAATTATTCCACTGATTGCAGCTGGGACTTCCCTCATGAGACGGACTCAACCATTCAAATCCGTCGTATAATTTTAGGGTTCCGTACCCGAAGTGTGCCAAACGGAACCTTATTAATCTAAAGCCTCCGCTGTCCGTCCGTCTATCTGTCAGCGGATTGTATCTAATGAACCGTAATAGGTAGACAGTTGAAATTTTCACAGATTGTATATTTCCAATGTCGCTATAATAACAATGAATAAAAGTTAATAATTAAAGAGATGTTTTTTGTTCAATCTTAATACGGTACCGACGGATCCCTTCGTGATGATGTCCGATTGACACTTGGCCGGTTTTTTTTCCAGATAGCGTCACAACTGACAGTTCTCTAATTAACTTGGTAAGTATAGTATAAATAAAACATAAAAAGTTGGCATCCATATTTATTCTTGCTTTCTTATCACAATGTTATAATAAATAAACATACACACTTGTTCTTACAATTTGTATATTATAGTAATTATAGAAAATTTTATAGTATTAACGGCCACACAAGGAACTGTTAATGAATCATAATCTTTTACGGTGCAATCAATCACAAAATGTTAATTATCTTTTCATATTTCCCTGTTTTGCCTCCTACGAAAACGTACCCACTAGACACCCTGACCCAAAAACGATTATCGAAAGATCGTAATGTAGGTATAGCTTATTTTCCAAACTAAACTTTAAAGGGGGTGGAGGGGGTGTTTTTCTAATTTTAGAAGGGAAAGTACGAAATCTACACGGACAAAGTCGCGGGCGAAGTGCTAGATTCATATAGAGCTTCAAACTTGCGCGACCACAACCCGGGACGTGGCACGAGAAGCGGGAACGTAACGAGCACATCTGCGTGACTACAGCGCGATCCGAACATTGATCGGAATCATTATTGGGTTGTAGTTACGCAGGTCGGCCGGGACGAGCCGAGGATGCACGAAGTTATTCGAAGTGCCTCTTTACACTCCCAACTTCGATCAACTTCGTGAAGACGCGTGCGTCCCGCTCTACCAACGCGTGCCTCCCGCTCTAGCGACGCGTGCCTCCCGCTCTAGCGACGCGTGCGTCCCGCTCTACCGACGCTTGCGTCCCGCTCTACCGACGTGTGCGTCCCGCTCTACCGACGCGTGCGTCCCGCTCTACCGACGCATGCATCACGCTCTACCGACGCGTGCGTCCCGCACTACCGACGCGTGCGTCCCGCACTACCGACGCGTGCGTCCCGCTCTAGCGACGCGTGCGTCACGCTCTACCGACGCGTGCGTCCCGCTCTACCGACGCATGCGTCCCGCTCTACCGACGCATGCGTCACGCTCTACCGACGCGTGCGTCCCGCACTACCGACGCGTGCGTCCCGCTCTAGCGACGCGTGCGTCACGCTCTACCGACGCGTGCGTCCCGCTCTACCGACGCGTGCGTCCCGCTCTAGCGACGCGATGTTCCTGCGTTACAGTCGCGTAAGTGTGCAAGGCGCGATTTATAAACACAGGCAGCGTCCAACGCGCGACTTTAAGCCGATCCAGCCTGTCCCTTGCTGCCTCCTAGGTTGACCTGAAAGACGGCATTAAAAAAAATAAACATTGCGCGACTGATGCTCCCGCTTCGCAGTCGCTTTGGCCGCGCAGGTTTGGTCGAAGCTAGAGCGCGACGTTCGCGTTTTTGAGCGACGGTCACTTTCAGTTTGGACACGACCCAAGATTATGATTCATTAACTAAGTGCAGCGATAAGGCCGGTATTCGAGTTGGGCCCATACCAGGTAATGCGTCTTACTACTGAAGCTCGTTGTACAATAGGCCAAGCCTACGTAATTCTGGGTGTATATCAACCGGTATATCTAAGTGTATTTCAATATTTGTGAAATTCATTCGAAAACGGTCACCTTGACCATACATTTACATATACATTAGTAATTGTACACTTAAGTACTATTAAGATAACAGATTCCACATTGATATCGATTCTGCAGAGCACCGATTACCGTAAGCTAAAAATATTGCTATAAATAACAGCTCACTAAAAAAACTTAGGGTGCGTTTCCACTGAAGCGGAGACGAGCGGAGCTGAGCGGAGCTGAGCGGAGCTGAGCAGAGCTGAGCGGAGCTGAGCAGAGCTGAGCGGAGCTGAGCGGAGCTGAGCGGAGCTGAGCGGAGACCTCCTGGAATCGAAAACCAATGAAAATGGTTGAAATCCTCATCGTGTCTCTCGTCTCGTCTGTGATTGGAAGATTCCTGCAATTCTCCGCTCGTCTCCGCTTCAGTGGAAACGCACCCTTAGTAGGCAATGAGAATCCATTTGGGGGACATCTTAGAAAAGTTCATTTGAAACAAGACCTTGAAGAATTTGAATATAAATAATGCAATAAACGAGCGCCCATAATATGACTCTTATGCCATTGTATAATGGTATAAATTGGAATGACAGTCGCGCGTTCGTGAATTGAAATATTTGTAGTTTTTAACATCTACCGTCTCTTCCTTGTTTTGCCTATGAGTCAAAGACAACAATATTTTTATAATTTAGTTTTTCGGTGCTCCTCAGAATCTGCACTATATTGAAAAATTATTTCATAAAATCCGGCTAGTAGATAAAATATTCTTATTCGGTGACATGTATTTACTAAGTGAAACTAGAAAACGAAATATTCCTACAGCCAGCGAATATGCGATCGGTCGAGTGCTTACGTCACTTTTTGTCCGAAAATCCGGAAAGCGCCCTCTGTCGGCACGACCACGCGTTAAATTTCACCGAACAAAAAATTTGAACGATCGTATATTCGCGCGACGATCGCATTTAAAAAGAACGCGTCTATAGAAATCGGTGATATACTTGAAAAAAAACGCCTGGAATGCATAATCCCCTCCCTTCCGAAGTTCGTTAAAAAACAAGTAACTATAACCAATGTCTAAGATTCAAAACAAGGGCTGATGACCCAAAATTATATCTTATTTTGGTCTCACCCCGCCACTGCGTTGAAAATTGCTCTACGTAACTATATTCTTTAAAAATCTGCTTGTGAGAACTTAGATGAGCTGTCAAGTGTCATCTCCGCTCCAGTCTAGCCAGTACGCATTTCCACACAGCTTCGGTGGATACACCCTAGCTGAAAACATCTCTTCTCGTCTCCGCTTCGGGCATCTCCGCACATCTTCGGGATTTTTAAGCTCACTTCACCTAAGTTTTCACGGTGAGATGTTTACAGAATACACCTATTTTTTTTGTTAACTAAGTTGACAGTTACATAATAAATATCAATCAACGCAAACATGATATGAATAAATTAGTTCGCAGTTCATTCATTCAGACAATCTTCAATCAGAAAATTGAAAATCTACTTAGTTTATTTGCATTATTTATACACATCAACGCTTATTTTTCAAATCAACGTATGATCTATTTTATCGATGTGTCGTCAAGACAATTAAAAACGGAGGTTTGCATTAAGTGTCCAAAATAAAAACTTCACATTGTTTTTCACTACATCGTTTCATCTGAGTGTTCACCAGATACTTGGTAAATTTTTGAGCGTTGTCTATTTTTTATTTCAAAAAGGGCTGCCATTTTTCTGGACGGCAGTATTACTGTCTCATTGAAGAAGTTCAGGAGACAACCACAAAAGTAGCATATTTATGAACGCTTAGAGGCGCGTGAGCATTTTCTTATTTAAACGAACCGAAGTCGCACGCGCATTCTCAATTTTTCTTTCCAAGTCAAGTCCACAACTGTAACAGCTTTTAAAACATCGAAGAAAGACCAAAGCAGCGTATACAAGTAGGTACATTAAATTCATTCCAATATTTGGCGAAGAGACAATAAGCGACATCTCTTATCACTATGCAATAAATATTAGTACCATTAAAAATAACATAACACAATTACGTTTCATATGGAGATCACAATTTTGCCTCAGATACATGGTATACATTTTTAAACTTGGAATGTGTTAATGATGTGTATGGCAACACCAAAAACTTGTAAAAGTGTTGCCATGGAAAAAAATATCTTTGAGGCTTGTTTTTTTTTTTACATTGTTAAATATTACATGGCATTTGTCTTAACAAAATCTGAAGGGTTATACAAGCGTCATGTTTGCATTGTTAACTAAATTAATAAGATCGAAAATCTTCTAATTAATAGTAGTCCATAACCTATTCAGTGTTTACAGTAAATTTTACTGGCTATGGAATATATTATGTAGCTTGTAATTTACATAATTCGTAGTTGCGTCAAAATTTTTGTACTGCATTCAATCTACGTATTTACATTTGAGTAAAATTTTAACATAATATTCGCAAACACGATTGTCCACGATACATTGTTTGCAGACGGCGTTTAAAAAAGTTAAAACAGTACTTACATACATCTATGCGCTTCACATAGACCACAAAAGCAAATCTACTTAAGACTACGTAATATATGGAGTTTCCTTCGATCACAATGTAAAACAGTGATATAAGTAAGTTATGATATAGATAGATATTCGTCGATCTATGCACTGTTAAGACTCACAGGCTAGTAAAAGGAAAAACTAAATCTGTATTTCCACTGAAACTTATTTAAATCCAAAAATCTGAATTTTATTGGAATTGGTACCCGTCCGAAATTTTTCCGGCCTTGTCATTAATCTGAGCTTTACGAATTAAGGATTGTTATAAAAAACAAAAATGTTAAAGGATTACTGAAAAAAGAAAAAGTAAAATACTGCACTTTTTCGTAAATGTCCGGTTTGTTGTCAGGACTTTTCGAATTTCGAAATGGTAACTCTACCAGCAAGTCTTGTCACTGCAAACGCCGCCTTATTTTCGAAATTCAATATAAACACAGTGACTGTGTCGTGGTATATTGATCTAGCTTAGCAATCGAATGAGAAGCAGCACTGCTAAACAAAATCTATTAAATAAAGCGACTACTATCCGAGTTCTGTTACATAGAACAAAATTTTTGTAATGAAAAACTGTTGGTTGACTTCCTAAGCTAGCTAGTAATATCTTAATTTGTATTTGTGCCCCTGTGACTTAAGTTTAATTTCCTAGGAGTCAAAAACACAAATTAAAATTTTTGCCCCGTCAAACTGTCTGATTTATAGTCTGTTCTAAAAGTATCAGATAAAATTGTCAACAAACCCAGTTCAAGTTAAATTTTTAAATAAATCAATCACTAAAGGAAATTAGAAGCACATTCATTTGTATTTAGAAGGTTTCAACTTTATATCACACCATTTTTTCCAACAATTGATGAATAAAATTATTAAAATGTAATCGAAACTCATCGACGAAAATTTAATATAACATAAAAATGTTAAGCTGAAAGAAATTCGAATTATTATTCAAATAATCAAATCAAAGCACAAAATTTGTAAGTAGCACTATAAATTAGCATCCACAGGTATGTTTTCTGATCCTGGATTTGTTTTAATTTTCATCAGATAATTTTGGAACACACCATACAGATCGCACAAACCAAATAGTTTCATAATCCTAATGTGATTTAAAAATAATAATTTTACGGAAGCCTGCGAATCTTAACAGGCATTAGGATATAAGATTCAGTATTTAAAAATATAGTTCTCAACCACACTACACAGTCTCAGATATAAGTCTTAAGCAATATTCACGTTAGCACTCCGTCCATTCTGCCCATACATCGAGGTTCCTATATACAGCCGATCGTTCCAATTCCTTTGTTAAAGCAGGGACTGTTCTACCATTATCTTTTCAAATCCTGTTGGAGGTGGGTAGAGGAAATTTTCGAAGATAACATCTAAGATAGCGCCGTCGTCAACTGCAAAGTAAAAAAATCGTGTTTTAGTGAGCAGTTAAAATACACATACCTACTTGTTTTATAGTTTTACAGTAGAACGGAAACGATTAAAATCAATTCAATGTGCATGTTTCAGGATCGCCTGACTAGTGTCCGATTTTCGACCTTGACATGTGATAATTTAAGTATTTATTTTGAATTATAAAGGTGTACCTAGCTCGTATTGGTAAAATATTATTTAAAGTAATCAAAAACTATACATACATATACAAATCAATAAAATTGAAGTATCTGTTTGTAATTTCAAAATAACAGGTTTTTACTAAATGCATATGCGTATATAAGTAGTTACGACAAAAAAAAATCAATTTTTAAATTTTTGCCTGTCTCATTGTTCTGGCTAATGTACGAAACGGCTGGACCGATTTTAACGGGACTTTCACTCAAACCCAAAGCATTTAATTGAAATAAACCAATTACAGGCACTTTTCAATAGGGATGATGACAAATTTTTTTTTAGTCCGTCTTTGAGATTATAAAAAAATATTGGACACGTATTTTTTATTTTTTTACGTAATTTAAAGATTGCGGCGATACATTGAGGTAAAATGTGCCATGACGTCACGAGTATGTAGATTTCATACGTACTAGTGACGTAGCGACCCCCACTCCCCAACTTAAAATGCGTTTTATCTATGTAATTTTTTATTAATGTGATAAAGCAAAAAATACGTGTCTAATATTTTTTTATTATCTGACTGACGGACTAATTCGAATTTCATTTTTTTTACCCAGGCATCACCCTATTGTCAAGGGGTCGGTCAGTCAGAAATATGAAGCTAGTTGGCACTGGCACTGGCAGATAGCTGAGTAACTTAGGCATATTACTTTATTTCAGAAAAAGAATTAGGATCCACTCGGGCGAAGCCGCATGCAGCAGCAAATTTATTTAAGATTTACCCTCAGCTTATGTATTTCTAGGTATAGTCGACCGTCGAGTCGAGGTAGTTGTTTTGCTATACCACTTTAGACAATTCCCATTAAATTGAAACTTCACTTAGATTGAAACTATGTAACTGTCAAATAGACTAATAGATCTTTTCGTTTATGGCGTGCACAAACGGCCTAAGGTTGAATGTCTCGTACATTCAACCTTAGGCCGTTTGTCCACTGCCACCTTTAACGGGACGTCAACGAGGACAATATGATGGCACCGAAGTAGCGATAAGTAGTATTCGTACGTCCGTCACTCGAGTGCCGGGATCCGTACCCCCGAATTTTCGAGTAATTCGGTGCGACCGCTAGAACTCGGCTCCAGATTGTGACGGGCCGAGGTGCCGGCAATATAAAACACGTTTGATCTTGTCCACACACTGCCGTCGTACCGGTGCCGTTTGCCCGGCTTTTGTTTTGTCTATCATAAATTCATAACATACCTACTGAATCGCCGAGTTTGGTCGCGGTGGAAAAACGATCGCCGTCACGGGGACATCAGGTTCGGTACGAATAATCTCGTTTATAGTTGATGTCCCGTTGACGGTGGCGGTGGCCAAACGGCCTTAGGGTGATAATTTGATAAAGTTCTTACGAGGTTCACTATAGAATATCTCACGTTAAGATTCATACATTCGCCAGCTACCAAAATAGCTTATATTATACATATGTAGATTAAAATGAAAAGCTACATTTAATTAGAATCGAACACAAAATGTATACGAACTTCTTGAGTTCGAAAAATACATACCCATTTATTGGCTTGGTATAAATAATATTAGAACTCACCATAAAGCGCAGGATACACTGTCCCCCTAATATTACTAACAGGAATCTCCATAGTCTTTCCATTCAAGAAGAAGTTCAGGTCTACATGGTCATAGGCCACGCCGATCGTGTCGCCTTCTACCGGCATTATGGCGGCCGTGTTAGCTTCTTTCTCGCTTTCTGGTTTCTCATTCTCTGTGTGGGTTGGTGAATCAGTTGACACAAGTAGATCGGCCGTGGGTGATTCTCTAGGCGCGTGCGCAAGATGGTATAGTTCGATGTTCGAATGGCGCACTGTACCGTCGCTGTTGAGACACCATGATTCTTTGTCCATACCACCTGTAATGTAATTCGGAATAATTTAAATGATATAATTGATTTACATTTATAATTACTAACTACTGTACTGTTTGTTAACATGTCTGTCAACCAAGCAATGTGAGTTTTATTCTGGACATTAAAACGAATACACTTTGGCACCTGTAAACATGTTTTATTATGAGAAAGGATTTTGCATTGCAAGTCCTGATACAACCTAACATGTTTTATGGGCGTAAATTAACTGTATAAGGGCCGAGTCACACCGGAATGGCAGCGGCCGGCAGCGGCTACCAGCGGCCGCCAGCGGCTGCCAGCGTCCGCCAGCGGCCTCCGGCATCGCCGCTGACGGCCGCTGGCGGCCTCGCGCGACCTCTAGATCCCACGTGCCTAATCTACTCTTGACTAGTTTAATTTCTACATTACATACGCGCAGCCGCCCGCGGTGCCTCGAGCGGCCTCGCGTCGCCGCTGGCAGCCGCAGGCAGAACCACTGACAAGAAGCGCGTGGCGCGCGGCCGCTCGCGTCACCACGGGCGGCCTCGAGACCTTTCAAGCTTTACAAGCGATACTGGTCTTTTAAGTATATAGATAAAGTTTAAAATTATTTCACACTGAAAAGTGCTCGCCGCGTCGCTGCTGGCCGCTGCCATGCCGGTGTGACCCGACGCTTAGCTAATGAAGAGCACCTTAATTTCAGCACATTATGTGAGTTACAATGACCTAAATATTAATTTTGGCAACAGAAATACAAAGTGTGCATAGTAATATATTGAAGGTCACATTACACCAACAGTTGATTGTTGACCAAACTTGGAGTCGGAAACTCTGTACTGAATACCAAGTTACTGCATGAATAAGAATATTATGAGACATTTTAAATAACTACATTTAAAATGTCTAACACTTCAAGTTACTTATTTGAACCTTTATTTTGTCAAAAGAGTAGTTTTCTGTAGAAAATTTTACAATATTTTTTTTACAAAACGCTGTCAATTACCTAACAAAGAATTTCATGTTACTTTCTGTGTAACCTAAATTTTTTTGTTGAATGTAAACAGTCTATAGAATTGTTTGAAAATATGCTTCTCACTTTCTTTATTATTTTAAAGGTGTGAAATTAGTAAGTGTCAACATCATGCAACAATATGCAAAGTAAGTTTCTTGATGATTTTGCCTTTACTGTTAGTACATGTTTCACAACTTGTGCAAAATAAATTTTACAGAGAAGTACACATATTTTCTTTTAATACTCGTAATTTGTATGCTACAGTATCTTCTTAACTCATTAAAGCCATGGTATAATAATATACTTCGCCAGGTATGGCATTCCGAAAGACAATTGTCACATGGGCAACACAAGTCTACGTCGTCACGTCTGTGTTACCAGAAGTTTGTAATAATAACTCCCCAACCACCTTTATTACCTGTGCGAATCCGATAAAACAATGATGTATTAATTAACAATTACGTTGGTTTATGTTTAAATTGAATTATTTAATTTGATTAGACACACGAAACGACAATTTGAAAGCTTTGTACATATTTTTTTACAGAATGGTTTCTGAAAATCTTTCCTTATTCGTGTTTTGTTTCAATAGAGTGGCAACTGGATAGTGACGTAAGCATGTGTTGGTCCCGGACTGCCAGACCTTGTTTTATTAGACCATGATTAAATCATTATTCATCATTGTCCTGCCCTTAACCTAATTTATTTAAGGTTAGCGCAACATATGTTTTTCTTCCATACTTCTCTGTTAGCATCACTTTGAAAATACTTCTTGCATTTTTATTACTATGAAGCAATAGGGCACCATTATAACACCATTTTTGTTATTTATAGGATAGAAACAAATTGAGGGACAAAGATTCCAAAATGTTAGTTTACCATGAACTCTATTAAGATCTGTCTCCCTGGTAGCCACACCGACAGCCCACACACCTCCCTGCTGCAACTTGACTTCAAAGTACGATTTGTTCTGCATTAGAGGGGCATTCCCCAACGCACAGCCGGACCCACACACTCGCTGTCCACCTTTTATTATCACCATTTCATGGCCTGCAATTAAACAGTAACATCTTAGTTAATCACTTAATAACAATCATCATCATCAATCATTTCGTTTTGTTCCAATAGTTCCCCTTGACAATTCAAAAGTACCTGTTATTGGTTTATTTGAAATAAATGCTTTGAGTTTGAGTCATCAGTAGTGATACTTGTGTTTGGCTCATTCTAGACAATTAACATTGCTACTATAATAGCAGTCTGTTTAGTATTTTAGCTTTTTTTTTGTGTACTTGTTTGATCTGCGTTTGGCTTTCTAGCTATAATCAGATGGGATCTTCATGTAAAATTGTAAACATTTATTCCATTGAACATTTACATTACAGTGGATGTTTAATAGAACATCACAAAGACTTTACAAAACAATATTTTAACTAGGCATAATATCGCCTAATATGGAATTACCTAATTGACACAAACTACAGGAGAATAGCTATTCTCATGTAGTTTGTGCCAATTAGGAAATGTTTATGACAATATCCTCTACTTTAATTGTTTATTTTTGTTATTGTTTCAGGAAATGAATGAAGACACAAATTATTTATTGAAAAATAACTGATTGTCCGTAACTCAACATTAATTTCATTATGATCTGATAAACAGTAATAAACCCTATAAGTATGTATGTTTATTGCTTTATTATCTTAGTTTTCAAAATGTTTATAGTAGCTAAAGCATATATTAGCTTAACCTTGAGATAAGTGTGAAAGAGTGTTAGATTGTCTCAAGGGTTTAGTACAACACAACAACCCTACAACGTTTAATTTCTGATCAATTATGAAATAAAGAGGCTTTATTATATGAATACTCATGCATTTAAGGAATGAGCTTGACTAAAGACAAAGGATTAAGATCTGGCATGGCTCTTGAACCTATTATGATAGATATAATTAAATCTATTGTGTATATGCAATCTACTATAGAGATTCTTCAACGAAAAAACTATCTGCTCCATGATAAACAGGGACCAAGGAACAGCCCACGCAAAATCGATGCGCGCAACAATGTTCGCTACTGCGAAGTTTCTAGCAAAGTCTGCCAAGTAAAGTTACTTTTTACAAATGTTTATTTAGTAAACATTGTTTGTATTCTTCTGTTCAACAGGATGTAATTAAAAATCATACAAACCCATGTGTAAAGTATCCAATTGAACTGGATTTTCCTTAATTCGTATCGGTACACTGGGTGTGAGCGTGAAGCCATTCATACAACTTTTCAGACAGCAAAACATGTTTAACTTATTCACTATAACCTTTTACAATAATCAATACACGATTTTATTAGATTAAAAATTATTTTTGTTGTACTACAATTTACGTCATTTTCTTTTGACATATAACTGACAGTTGCGTTTTTGCCATGACACTGGATGACACTGTCATGTTTAGGACCCGTTTCCACGAAACTTTGATACATTTTCGGTTTTTTAAGACGACGGTTTATTCCCACCTCTATCGTCTTCTGCGATTCGACTGCGAAATGCGGTACTTTTTCATACATTTAGTTCTGTTAATGCCAGTTTTTCGCTTACTGCAGCGTCAGTGTGTAAAAACCGTAAATGCTGGAATCCTATGGGACCAGACCCCACATCACGTTACCTCCTATTGTGTCCGTGTGTGTACACACGGCTACACATCAAGCTATACATTTCCAGTATAAGCTGATCTCGCATTTTACGGAAATCCTATACAAAGCGAGATCAGCATAAACTGGAAATGTATAGCTTGATGTGTAGCCGTGTGTACCTTGTTTCCTCAAACTCCATAACAATCATCTTGCGCGCGGATTATCTTCTGCGTTAAATTATGTAGCATAATCAATCTATAACGTACCAACTGTTTGGATACAGCACAGGCCTCCGCAATCCCCCACGCGGGCGCAGTGTGAGTTGGTGGAATGCACATTTCCTAGATTTTTTTAAATTTTTGGTACTCACAATGTTTTCCTTCATCGTTTTGTGAGTAGTGGTGATGAAATAAATAGCACAATGTAAAGAGCCTTACTGGGTTCGAATTACAACTCGTAAGTCGGGCCCAATACCACTGTGTTACCACGGTCTTCGTCACTTTTAATATGTACCTACTATAAGTAAAAAAAGAATTCATGAGTCAATCGGTCACGCGTTCTCACTCAATCTAGGCCAAAAAACACTCAGAGATGAGTATTTTTTTCTCCCAATTAGAAGCAAATATTGATTCTCGTTAATAGTTCAAACAAGTAATATTTGTATTGATCCATCCAATATTGATCGATATAATTATGATATTACGCAAGATCAGTTTACCTTGAAATTGGGATCGAATTTTAAATAAACGATGTTCGCAATATTTAATGCGGATTTCGATCGAAAGAAAAATCGATTTTAGGTAAGTAGCATGGAAGATCCTGCTCTAACCTGCTATGGAAATAATAGATAGTAGGTTTAATTTTTTAACCATCGTCCCTATCGAAAATAGTTCTTTCTTCGACTTTAGTAACCTTCTTACCTAAGAATTTCCTCTTTTGGAAGAATTTGTGAAAGTTTGTCCTCGGGGCACATTAGTGGCGTGTTTTGCACCTGAGTCTGCCACAAGAAAGCTGGAAATTACGGGATGATGTCATACTACGTATGACGGAGCTAACTCAAATCGGTGCCCTCTTCGCCTTATCTGGCACATATCTGGCACTCAGTTATGTCGCTAAAATTTTAATGAGAAGGACTATCTAAGCTACGAACCCTATTATCGATGTAAAATTGTAAAACTTGGGTGAAAGATTTAGTAGGTTCGTGCCTAAGTAGCTAAAGTGAGTCTGATTGTATTAGTAATAATCTAGATACATATTGTAACTGTTATACCTGTAGAACTTCATAGAGGTGTTTAGTACCTATCTACCACACCGGTATTTCGCCATTACTTCGAAGTAGGTAGGTGCCACGTAGGTAATTGAGTGCGACTCTATTGCCATCAACAAGGCACGGATCTTGACTAGAAGGACGTGCATTTTAATGCCATTTACCAAGCTGAGGCACTTTCTACATGTTATCTTCATTAAGTATAACCAAAATAATAAATAGATCCGAGATGGTTTTTGGTATGCTTATCGCTGTGTCGGTCTCCTAAACGCAGCCTTAGACGATGCGATGATGAACCTGCCACCGTGCACCGGCTTGTTCATATTGAGCGCACGGTCAGAGCCATAGCTGAGCGTACCTTGGCAGTAGGCCAGGAAGGTGTTACAATGATTTCATGCATTACGTAACGCAGGGCAGTTTGTCCGCAAAACAGTCATCCATCATCTATCAAGGGATAATGAGAAGCGAAATTAAGAACTTGGTTTAAACTTACTGCTTGTTATTTATTTAGATAAATGGGATACACAATGTATACCTATCATAGATGTTTATTTTCTATATTCAAATTCTGCAGTTTATCAAAACTTGTAACGTTTTGATTGTGGCTAAAATACTTCATTATTCACAAATATCTTCTACCTTAGATAGTCTTCTTTATCGATTTCGATACCGGCGACCCTTAGAAATCAATTCCTTGCGTGTGCCCTCAGGGCTCGCTAGACCAAACTTAGTTTTGAACACCCGGTCACAACTAGAACAATGAAGCTGGCCTGCAGTGTTGTTTGTATATCTACTTACGAAAGGCTGGGAGAGGCTCGCTTTACACAGGTCGTCTTGGCGCTACTATTCACAAAAATATCAATTCTTTCGAAGAAAAGCGACACGAAGCTAAACCAAGAAGCGCCAGATACGCAAGCAACCTTCTACCTATAGTTAGTACTTAGTAGGTAGTAGAAACCCTCTGGAGGAGCTCGTCAGGGGAAGCTCCATGCCCATTGGAAGGCCTTCGGTTAGTTTATTCAGATAGATCTTCGATTGCTCTTAAGAGCTTGTTTATAAAGTCATCTATGTTTCAAACTAGGTTGTGGCCATCTCGTAAAAATAAATTAAATAATTAACACTAAAGTAGCTGTACCTATTTAATTTAAGTTAATGTAGTTACGCTTTCGAGTAACGGCGACATGTTTTGGGTATTTGAACGTTGTGTAATATTTGTCCACTTTTCCATGATCCTAATCATGGAAAAGTGGGCAAATATTACACAACGTTCACAAAGTTCGCTAGGACAATTTGTTTAGCCTCATAGATTCTAAATTCCAAAAGATTATCATATAGATACGGTTAAGGAGAATTCTTCAATGCTCCTTATTCTTAGAACATACTAGAAGATAAGGAAATTCCTACAAGACTCGGAACTTTTTTGTGGATAGGAGATAACAAACAAAACTATGGACCCCTTTTGCAGTGGCGGATATGCAGTCTTGGCCGCCCTAGGCCCCAGGCCATTTATCAGCCGCCCCTTTCTCAGCAACCATCATAATAATATAGACTACATAATGAATTTACTTTATTGCCACTTTTTATCGAAATCAGTTCAGAAATTTAGGTAACTATGAGTCGGTTTGGCGCCGCGAATTCTGTGATGCGTTTCAATTTGTTATTTGGACATATTATTTTTATTGTAATACGACGCGGTGCAGTGCGGCCCGCCATAATGCGCGCGAACGTTTAGAATATATAGGTACTTTGAGTTTTTTCTTGTTATCATCAGTGAATTTTTTGTCACGATTGGCCGCCCCTTAGGGCAAATCCGCCACTGCCCTTTTGACATTACCTACACTATATTCTACTTGTATATTAATTAAATAATCAGCATCTCGACAGTCATAATGTCCACTGGTGGTATTATAGCTAAGCCTCCTAGCCTAGGGTCCAGAGGTCACCTCCTACGGCCTACGTAATGAAAGTTAGGACCATGATCCGAGAAAATATTGCTCAGCACGTAGTTAGTGATGTAACAAAAAATATTCCTAAGTACTATTAGATTCTCCATATTACGGATATATTAACCTACCAGTTTAGTTTTATATTTTTTAAGCAAGTTTTATCAGCCTAAAATTATTAACTTTATATTTTTTTTAGTAATTCCGCAGCGGTCATCGAACCTAACTGTAGATATTCTATTTCTTAACGATTTTCAACAAACAATATCATAAAACCTAACGTCTTAGTTGAATATAAAAAAAAAACTTGATTAGCATAAACACAGGTTACAAAAACCCTGACTCCGGAGGTAGGTTAGAATTTAAGTATTTTTTATTTCATTAACAATTTCTACATTGTATCGAAATGTACCTACCTTTAGGGGTATGAGGAACAGGGTGTAAAGTTCACTCATCCCCCATAGAAAAGGGAGGATCCTCCGACCAGACGGGTGTGATGTCCGGCGGGCAACTGCCCAGAGGTTGAAGTCGGGAAGCTTGTATATCGCGCGGTAAACTCTAATTGCGCGATGCAGGATTTGTGTGACGTCAGGATGTTGTGTGACGTCAGGTCTTTGATGCGTAGTTCGCATGTAGCGATGTAGATGCCGCTACATACCTATTAATTAAAAACTAAAGCAAGATGACAGAAGACATATACTAATAAAAGTACCGAACCTATTAAAAATATACCTACCTACATAAATCCTAATGTACCTACCTGTAATTCAGGAGCAAGCAAGGTTTATGCAGCAAAGCTTTAATATTATAATAGGTATTATAATGTTACATACTTATACTTAATTATAATTATATATATTATTAGCAGCGCCCCGCGGTTTCCCCCGCATAAGTCTCGATCCCATGGGAATATCGGGATAAAAAGTATTATATGTGTTAATCCAGGTTATAAACTATATGTGTGCCAAATTTCATCCAAATCCGTTCAGTAGTTTTTGGTTTTTGCGTGATAGAGTAACAAACATCCATACATACATCCATCCATACATACAAACTTTCGCGTTTATAATATTAGTAGAATTAAAATTAAAGTTTAATTGCAAAAAGCAAATCAAATATCAAACACATAAATAAGCATATGCGGGAATTCCTTAACACGTTCAACAGGGCACATTCTATGGGCTTACTGATATTTCATAAAAAAGAACAAGTTCTGATTATAATTTTAATAGATACAATGAATATTTGTTTAATATTATGGTACCTACGGTATCTCCAAATCGGGACCGGTTATGAGAAAATAGATATTGTTACAAGTGACTGATGAGTTAAGGTAACTGTCGAAAGGCAAGGTAGATAGTTAGATACCTGCCTACGTTCAGTTAGGTACGGGAATAATTTTAGGGTTCTGTAGTAGACAAGGAACCCTTATAGTTTCGCCATGTCCGTCTGTCTGTCTGTCCATCTGTCTGTCCGCGGCTTAGCTCAGAGACTCTTTCTACTAAAAAGCTGTAATTTGGCATGGGTATACATATTAATTACACCGCCAAAGAGGTAAAATAAAATCTTTTTTTTTTAGTGTTATGGGTACCTCCCCTACACGTAAAGTGGGGATGTTTTTTGTCTCATCTATGCCGTGGTGTGGGGTATTGTTGGAAAGTTCGTTTAAAAATATGTTGTGTTTGTGAAAACCATTTTTGTATTCAGGGATCCGTTTGGGAAATATTAAGCTTTAAAGTGCTAATTTTTGTTAGAGTCAAGTGTCTCCCCTGCCAGCTAAATGGTTGGTTTTAGATATGTGAAAAAATCCACGACAGTAGTATACAGGGTGGAATCCATGGTATCAGTACATGAATCCGAACCCCAAAAAAAATCTGTTGTTTCATAGAAAAGTGCAATACCTACGCGGACAAAATGTATAGAACAGCAGATTTTTTTTAAAATAACCGATGAAAAATTTCAACGCAGGGTGGTTCAGATTCACGTACTGAATCCATGGTATCAGTCTTCGCGTGGATGTCCCAGACATCCTGTATACAACTAAATTAAAAGAAAAACTACCACAGCTAAGTAGGCTTTACAAGGTAACGAGTAATAATCGACCAACTTACGTTTGCGGTTACAAAAAAGTGTTCTTCCATACATTCCGTATGCAGCACATGTTTTTCAACTACAAAGTCAAGTTTGTTCTTGCGATAAATATTCATCTTAACTACGGAACCCTTAATTGTGCGTGGTCCGACACGCACTTGGCCGGTTTTTATTAGAGCGATTTTGTACTTAGACCTGCGTAAGAAGGTTGACTTACGCAGGTCGAAGTAGAAAATCGTTCGTAATCTAAGGCTTTACTTTATATTATAAACTAATGAGCAAAGATATCATATAAATAATCCAAGCTAATGAGCTGTTGCCGCTGCGACATCGTCTGCGGTTAACTACTCTTTATTTCATCATTTTGTTATAGAAATTTCCTGGAAGAAACTATGTTTTTCTCCAGCACACAACCTATAAGAGCAAATTTCAAAACGATTAAATACGAATAATGTATATGTAGGTCCTGTAAAGTTTTTGACTCGGTTTTTAGGGTTCCGTAATAAACAAGGAACCCTTATAGTTTCGCCATGTCCGTCTGTCTGTCTGTCCGCAGCTTAGCTCAGAGACGGTTAGTACTAGAAAGCTGTAATTTGGCATATGTATACATATTAATCATGCCGACAAAGTGGTAAAATAAAATCAAGATAAATATTTTTTTTAGGTTACCTCCCCTACGCATAAAGTGGGGATGTTTTTTTTTCCTCATCTACCCCTTGTTGTGGGGTATCGTTAGAAAGGTCTTTCAAAAATATTAGAGTTGAGTTTGTCCAAACCATTTTTGGATTCAGGGATCCGTTTGCGAAATATTAAGCTTTTAACTGAAATTTTTTGTTAGACTCAAGTGTGTGTGTGTGTCCCCCCTAGCTGAATGGTGGTACTTGGAGTTGTGAAAAAATTCACAGCAGTAGTATATATAACGAAATTAAAAGGAAAACTATGAGAGCTAAGTAGGCAGTACAGGTTAACGAGAAGTAATCAACCAACTTAAAGTTGCAGTTTGAAAAATATGATCTCCCATACATTCCATAAGGGAGAACACGTTTTTCAACTACAATGGTAAGTTTGTTCTGGGGATAAATTAATTCCAACAACGGAACCCTTCATTGTGCGTGGTCCGACACGCACTTGGCTGGTTTTGACATTTTTTGGCTGACCATTTCCCAGATTTATTTTATGTTCATATACAGCACGAGACGAGAAGTTACTTATGAAATTAAAAGATTCAAACTACAGACTCAGGACTCTTAAAAGACTCAGGACTTGCCCTGTCCCACAATATTATACGAAATTTTCAAAAAAGAGCAAGACCTTTAAAGGGTCTCCACCACAGGCGCATTTTTACCGCGCGATAATAACGCAAGCGTTATTGTCATAACTGTTTTCCATACATTTTGTATTGGGATATGCTCCGATAATAACGACGCAATCTTCTTTTCGAGTGGTTAGTGACTAACCTGGTGTCAGAGTTTTAAAGCCGCACTTGGGCCTTTGAATAGAATAGAAGTAAATAGAAGTAGGACGCTTGTGTTCCTCCGTCCTGCGATATCCCGATATGTGTTCGTAGAACATTTTGTATTAGGACGCATGCAATCTTACACACACCTGCGTTTACGCTAGTACTGTGTAATGCGGGTGGGGGGCCTGTAGTGTAGGTTACACGCAGACGTTAGAAATATCAGACGATAAAAACGCAGCTGTGTGCATGAAATCGGGACGCATTATCAGAATAACGCTTACGTTATTATCGCGCGATAAAAACGCGCCTGTGGGGAAGAGGCTTTATGAAATTAGAAGATTCAAACTGCTGACTCCGGATACGCTAGGTTTTGGGAATCGCCCTACATAAACCCCGGTTCACAGCACTTTCTTTAAGCAGTCGGTAACTAATGTCTGAAGAACGTAGGTACCACACTACATTTACCAGTTACGTCTCCGATCTGACATATCCCTTGTATAACAGAGGAGACAGGCTCTCATCCAAAAGCCACATAGTAACCGGAAATCTCTTAGAACAATGTATTTTCGCTATTTACAAGTAACAGCATTGTATTGTCTTACTCATCATTTTATGTGTGTCGTGTCGTATCCACTGTTTACGTTTCCCATAGTATACGGGGATTTCATGTTTATTGTATGAACTCACATCATCTAAACACGCGATCGTTTCATATAACCACTTCGTACCAAGGAATAAGATGGCGTCAAGAAGATGAACAGCAATGTTTTCTTGTCTGTTAAGTAAAATACTATTAGCTATCCCGCCTGCAAAACTCTGTTCCGAATGTCCACAAAAACGATTTTTAATAGACCACAGAAAGAAACAACAGACACGTTCAGTGCCGGGAGCCCTCCTGGAAGGTTCACTCAAGTCGCATATGGGATGCCGGGAACCCCGCGAAGGTTCCCGGCCCATCACGGCTCATTTTAAATGTAGGTTTTTCTTATGGAATTCGGCATTATAAACTGTGAAAATAAAATCAGTTAACAAGATTTCAAACCTAATAAATAAATTTCAAACGTAACACTCCTCGAGGGTTAACTTTAGAGCAAACGAAATGCTGGTGACCTTCTTGGAGTCAACTTTCAATAATTATGTATGGTGGCATGGCGTATGAGCTCTATGACAAATGGGTGGAGTCGAAAGTGTTAACATAGGCTTCAAAACAGCTCTTGGAGTAGCCTATGTTAAGTAAGTTTATAAGTCTTTCTTTTCTAGCTTTAGATCAACCTGCATGGTGATCAGCACCATAATTGCGTAACACACGATCAATCACAATCTGTTTCATTTTGACAGATTAACAACATTCATTGCGTTATTTACGTTGTTGAGCAGACAAACTTTTCGAATATATGAAGCAATGGATTAGCAGCCTTCAAAATTATCAGATTATGATTGATCGTATGTTACGCAATGGTGCGGGTCAGCTTCTTCTGGTCTCTTCGCTCTAATTCCGCCTTTCTTCACTTTATCTTTGGGGACTTCCTATTTTGTAAGTCAACCACGTGTTCAAAGAAATACCTTACGAAATGGGGTGTAGGTACGTCATATCGTTCTGTCAATAAGCCTACAGACAGATGTACCCAACCCGGAGGAATACCTAAGTAGGTAGGATGAAAGCGGTAAATTGGTCATTTGAACCAGTCAAGTTGCTTAGAAAAGTAATGAAACTGGAATTTTCTTTTTTTAATTATTCCCAAATCCGTATTGATAATTGCTCGTAATTCACCCAAACTTATTGACATTTGTTATCAGCCAATTAAGGCTTGTGCACACCAGCGCGACTTGTCGCGCGACGCGACGCCGGTTATTGTTATACCGTACAGTTTTCTTAGAAATTGCATTGTTTGTGTCGCGTCGCGCGACAAGTCGCGCTGGTCTGCACACGCCTTTAATCAGTGTTCAATCATCAAGTTGTTTCATGCCTACAAGACAGGGCATACTTTCTTTTTGACACGCGTGCCGACCACCACGTAAATGTCAAGTTATACATTATGTTAATGTATAGAGCCTGTATGTATGTACTTACCTATAGTACGATATGTGTAGCCTCTGTGCTGTTATATCGCGACACTGCTGGGCATAGCGAAAAACTTTTGTAAGCCGCACTTTTCTCATAATTCCGAATGGTTATCAAATAGGCTACCTCCGTTCCAGTAGCGGATCCAGGGAAGGGGCTCAAGACGCCCCCCCCCCACACCCCCCACAAAAGCGTCTGAGTTCTTCCGTGACAAATTTTAAAGTGAACTAAAATTATTCTAATTTTTTTTTTTGCAAGTATTACACTACCTAGTCATAATTTTATCGAGTAAGTATTATGTTTTCAAGTTTTTTTCTATAAGATGTTTCGTTTACGTGCCGAATTTTGAATTCGTGCGCCACTCATGATGCCTATATGTATATATTCTTTGATAGATCTTCTGTAAACAACGACTACGTCCATTTATCAATCAATCAGTCAGTCGCAGTCCACTGCTGGACTTAGGTCTCTCCAATACTCCAATTGCACGCACAGACAATACACAGCCTTACAGACAATATCAAATACAATTCAAATTCAAAAGTCATTTATTCAAACTAGGCTGAGAATCAGCACTTTTCGAACGACAATTACATAAGACAGTCCCCCAAAACGCCCACCCTTCACCACTTCCTAGTGCATTAGCTGGGAAGAAGAGCGTGGAGCAACAAACTCCCCAGCAGCACAGCTGTCTGTTCAGTTAGAAGAACAAATAAAAAAGATTCTATATAATAGTATTCAAAATAATTTACATTACGCAACACAAAACATAATTTAAATTATTAGCCATATGTTAGCTAGCACACGCCAATATACCAGACAAAATCATCGAGAACAGCTATGCTCAGGCAGAAATAAAAAAATAAACGTAAACAGAACTGATGATTTAATAATATATAAGATAAATAAAAGAAACAGAACTTAATATCTAAATAAAACCCTCCAGGCATAAAGGGCGTGCCCGCTTACATATAGTTGTAACTGGAGGTTATAAATGAAAAACTAGGACCATCGAGGTAAAATAAATAAACAAAACAGTTAATTACTAATAACAATAAATAATATGATCAATTGTCGAGGTCACTAGCTAACCACATAATGCAATACAACTCATAAAAAAAACATTGTGATGAGTAGATTATGTCAACAATGACCAAATTCTTTCTTGACCGGCAATTAAATGGAAGCAATCAGCATGAATCGTGATCAAGACCTACTCCACGAATCGCTCGACAACAACAAGACACCAGAAGTGGCGCTAGACCGTCAGAGATAGAATGATTCCGTGGGGTACCATTGGGTAAAGAAATAAATTAGAAATGAGTGAGAGTATCTCTCTTGGTCTGACTAGCCATCCTGGATGAAATTCGTCAAAGTTCCAATTTAAGAATAAGTATAGGTACATGGATATCGGCCTCTCCTCTCCTTTCATGGGAGTATATACATAATGTATACAGTAGTAAAAAAAATAGCTGTTCCCTAAATTTATGTTCGCATAGCTCGTCAAAATGTAGGGATAACTGTTTATTTTATTTCGATTTCAGGGTAGGTCCCATAGTGAAAGTTGTTCACAATGACCCCTTAAGAGGATGCCTATGATTTCAATTTCACCCAGTATGCGCCTTGGATGCGGACGGTGGAGCACCGGCTGTTGTGGCGCAGCTTGGGAGAGGCATATGTCCATGTACCTATACTTATTCTTAAATTGGAACTTTGACATATTTCATCCAGCTATGCAACACATTTGCGTAAACGATTACGACTAATCTGTTTCATTTTGACAGTTCAACAACATTCATTGCGTTATTTACGTTGTAGAGCAGATTTTTTTTTCGAAGTTATGAAGCAATTGATTAGCAATCTGTTTCAAAAAGATTCAGGTTCTAATGGATCGCGTTTTACCCAATTAGTTTATGTTCTACCTTTAATTTCGCGTCGTGTTCCTTAATTTACGAGGGATAGTGATGTCCCCACGGAATCATTTTATCACTTTTTTTTTTTTTTTTGAGGATGGGAAATCATCAAATGACTTCTCCCGCTCTGTGCAGAGCGAGAGGGTGTGTCAGACTTTTACTGACTAAAACCCACCCGTGTTCCTTCCGTTGCCTGTGTGCCGGGGCCGCGTTATCCCTTTCGGACAAACCCGCAACCCCAGCAGGCATTGGTCTTTCGACCCCGTCGGTTGGTGCTGACATCTCTTTGAGGCGCGCGTGGAACACAACGCGCCGTCGACACGGGCCTGGTCCTTATCGGACGGCGAGCTGCCCATTGCTCACCGTCCGCAAGCCCGCGCCTACGGTGGCCGGAAGTCGGCTCTCGACTCCATCATTTTATCCCTGACGGTCTTGCGCCACTTCTGCTGTCTTGGGGTCGTCGAGCGCTTCGTGGAGTAGGTCTTGATCACGATTCACGGTGAATGCTTCCGTTTAATTGCCAGGTCAAGAAAGCTGGGTATTGTCTGTGCATGCAATTGGAGAAGCCTTCATCAGCAGTAAACTGCTGTAGGCTGATGATAATTGTTTGTAAGACAATACAACTGGGGGTTTGGTAAAGTGGTTGTTATATAAATCTGAACTGATCCTAAATACTCTGCAAATTTTCGTAACCCGGGGCAGACGTAGTCATCTTCAGAAAGACGGGATAATATGTAGAATGAAACAAAGAATAACTACAAATGAATACTAAATATTGTAGAACAGTTAACTATTTGTAAACTATCAATGATTTCAACATCAAACAAACAGAAAAAAATGTAAATAATATGAGTAAATAGGTAGTAAATATAACCACAAGACAATGCTAATAGAAATATACGTTTAACAAATGCAGCCTTCCAGCATTTAGAATAGAGTTCAATGCTATGATTTTGGAGAATTACATGGTAAAGATTGTATGAAATAATACATGTGGCTATAGAAAGACCACAGAAAAAAATTAAAACAGTGCTATTAAACCAATGTAAAACAATACCATTATAACAATGATCAGCAATCTGTCCATACTCATTCTTTATATAATTATTATGTACTGTTTATTATTCCCACTTGGACTGTCCACAATTTAACGATCATTTCGAAAGTCAAAAGATGAACATACCTAAATAGTGCGATCAATTCAAAATATTGGTGACCATAAGCAACTTCTTCAGCGTGGAAGAAAAATATCCTATCCTGCCCTATTGCTACTCTCACCCAATTTTTTTTTGTGTTGTGTTACCTTTAACTTTGCGTCATTTACCGCAATAAACGTATTTCCTTTCTTTTGTCTTCATAGCTCTCGGCAATAGTGTATAAATTTTGTCTTCATGGCTCTCGGCAATAGTGTATAACTTTTGTCTTCATGGCTCTCGGCAATAGTGTATAACTTTTGTCTTCAGGGCTCTCGGCAATAGTGTATAACTTTTGTCTTCATGCCTCTCGGCAATAGTGTATAACTTTTGTCTTCAGGGCTCTCGGCAATAGTGTATAACTTTTGTCTTCAGGGCTCTCGGCAATAGTGTATAACTTTTGTCTTCATGCCTCTCGGCAATAGTGTATAACTTTTGTCTTCAGGGCTCTCGGCAATAGTGTATAACTTTTGTCTTCATGGCTCTCGGCAATAGTGTATAACTTTTGTCTTCATGGCTCTCGGCAATAGTGTATAACTTTTGTCTTCATGGCTCTCGGCAATAGTGTATAACTTTTGTCTTCAGGGCTCTCGGCAATAGTGTATAACTTTTGTCTTCATGCCTCTCGGCAATAGTGTATAACTTTTGTCTTCAGGGCTCTCGGCAATAGTGTATAACTTTTGTCTTCATGCCTCTCGGCAATAGTGTATAACTTTTGTCTTCAGGGCTCTCGGCAATAGTGTATAACTTTTGTCTTCATGGCTCTCGGCAATAGTGTATAACTGTTGTCTTCATGGCTCTCGGCAATAGTGTATAACTGTTGTCTTCATGGCTCTCGGCAATAGTATATAACTTTTGTCTTCATGGCTCTCGGCAATAGTGTATAACTTTTTTGTAATCGGGCCAGTACTTTCAGAAATTACCCCTTACTAACAAACAATGTTACTTACCTCTTCCTAATATTCAGTTAAAAGTTAAGGTAGTTAAGATACATAATAGTAATTTTGAATTACATTCCCAAAGGTATTATTCTGTAGTCAGTTAAAAAGCTTTTGTAGGTAGGTACTATGAAATCCATAGCATCCAATCCAAGGGGTTGGTAGCCTGGGTGGCTGTTTGACATAATGATGACCCATGCTTTATTTTTATAGTGCAGTTGTCCAGGCTAGAGGAAGTCTATGTGGCTCTGGCAATCCCCTGGGCTGGTCTTGATCCACCGCTGGAGACTGCCCGCGAACTTATGCAAACTTATACACAACTATGCGAGTCTGTTAAAACTTTCAACGAATTTTACTCTCAAGATTTAATCAATCTTAAAAAATCAGGTAGCTTATTATGAAACGTAGGTAATTCACCAAACCTTGCATAATGTACCTAGCGACTTATATTTCTTTAGCAGAACGTGATTTTTTAAAAGAAGAACTTGATGATTTTCGGTGATTCCTAAGTTATTATACCAATTTTTCATTATTTTTGCCAAGCTGAATAAGATCCAACTCGATCAAAACATAAATTTACCTTGTATATTAAAAGTAAATCTGCAATAGTCTGATTATGGCTGGTAGCAGAACAGAAGAATTCAGCTATGTGACTCAGCTGACATTGCAGACACCACCCCGGGGCAAGGGTGCGCGTGCGTCAGATCATCCGCGCGCCGACTTCCTCCATATAAAACGATCGCTCGGCGCAAACGCATCAGTTTGTGACGGCCCCCTCAGACACACACTACACACGGTGAGTGGAATTTTCTTTTTCTTTTATTCGACGTTCCCCCATAATACTCAGTGCTTTTGTCGATTTAGTTAACGTATTTTTATTTGGAAAATCCAGTGAAAAATTAAGTGTGTTATGATGAAAATGTCCTTAAAAATTATGTGAATTCGTGACGAATTTTATAAATATATATTTTTAATATTTAGTTTAAAAATAAATGATAAACGTGAATTAATGCAGGTTGAATAAACTCGCCATAATATTATCATGATTTGTTGGCAAGTCTCAAGTTTCATACAAATCAACTCAATAAAGCTATAATCAAGTAGGAATCGATTAATTTATCGGAATTTTTAAATGATAGGCCTAGACGGCCTCGGGAAGTGTCGAGTGGAATGAACTTCTTTTTGTTCCGAACAAGGTCGCTTTCTAACTTAGGACCGGTCTCTACTTAATCCCGAGATCTTGCGCAATCATCCAGGGTTGTGATTGTAAACAATTCCTCATTCAAATCTATGCTTAGAACTCAGAAGCCTCATTTGTGTGTCCCTGTGCTTAAATAGTTCGAGGTTTTTTCTATTTTGAATACATTATTAGGTAAACAGCCTTTATAATTAGTTTTATTGCACGTGCTTAAGTACGCACTTAAGTTTATTCCCAAGTAAAAGTTAAAAAGAAAATTTTCAACGACTTGAACGTGACCAAAGTACAAATATAATTGCTAGTAAAACAGAACATTGTCTGAAATAGTTATGTTTTTGAATAATAAAAGACTTTTTGTGCTTTTAAATTCTCGTTTATAAGAGTGAAGTTTTACAAAGCTCCGAAGTTTTTGCAGTTTAGCCGTTCAGAAAGGTTCATAAAATTTAAAAAATAAAGACTGGATCTTGTAATGCAAACAATCGTCGGTAATAGTACCATTACCTAGTAGGTAGGTAGTACTGATTGCTAAAAGTCTCCTCTAATTCATTTCAAATTAAATGAATATGTGTTAACTATGTCTGAAAAACAAACACAATTGAATTCCTGAGGTGATGATGACGCCTGTTTCGTATGGAGAACGGCCTTAGAATAAAAAAACCGGCCAAGTGCGTGTCGGACCACGCACAATGAAGGGTTCCGTAGTTGGGATGAGTTTATCCCAAGAACAAACTTAACATTTTAGTTGAAAACCATGTTCTCCCATACGGAATGTATGGGAGATCATGTTTTTCAAACCGCAAATTTAAGTTGGTTGATTATTACTCGTTAACCTGTACAGCCTACTTAGCTCTGATAGTTTTTCTTTTAATTTCGTTATATATACTACTGCTGTGAATTTTTTCACAAGTCCAAGAACAACCATTTAGCTAGAAGGGGGGGGGGGGGGGGGACACTTGACTCTAACAAAAAAAATCAGTTAAAAGCTTAATATTTCGCAAACGGATCCCTGAATCCAAAAATGGTTTGCACAAACTCGCAATATTTTTGAACGACCTTTCTTACGATACCCCACAACATGGGGTAGACGAGGGAAAAAAACATCCCTGCTTTACGTGTAGGACTGAGGTACCCTAAAAAAAAATATTTTCTTGATTTAAATTTTTACACTCATGTATTTTGTCGGCATAATTAATATGTATATATATGCCAAATTACAGCTTTCTAGTACTAACCGTGTCTGAGCTAAGCCGCGGACAGACAGACGGACAGACAGACGGACAGACAGACGGACAGACAGACGTACATGGCGAAACTATAAGGGTTCCTTGTTTACTACGGAACCCTAAAAATGCATCATCGTGTTACAAGAAAAGACGCCTCAAGTAAAAATGTCTTATCTTGACACGAGAAAGGATGTGCTACGCCACCTGAGTGATGTGCAATTACAGCATAAAAAAATCGAAGATTCCTGTAGCCGTCTTCTCTCGAATCGAACCGAATAAATGAGAAAACCCTAATCATGCTAAAAAAAACTAGCCAGTCAACAAGGAGCATAGTAGTGGGACTGATTGGAAGACAGAAGAGTCCGCGGTAGGGAAAAACTTTAATATGTGAATGAACATTTGGGGACAGTTCAGACTACGCGCTATACTATTTCGTTATAGAGTAAAGCATATTGCGTCATGAGCTATAACTATACAGGGTGGCTGGGATATCGACGCGAAAACTTTTACCATAGATTCAGTACATGTTTTTTTTTTTGCGTACAATTTTTTCGTCGGTTATTTAAAAAAAAATGCTGTTCCATACATTTTGACCGCGTAGGTAGGACGAATAATTTCAGAATCATGTACTGAATCCATGGTAACAGTTTTCGCATCATGCCACCTTGTATAATCAAAGATTTATTTTCAGATAGTTCCGGGTTTTTCTTTATGTATTTTTGTTTCGCTAAACACGTTACATAAAACCGAAGGTCCGTGACCTTTTCTGGTGATACTCGGAATTTTATTATTTATTGTAATATTGTAGCTTATCGTAGATATAACAATAAAAAACTAGTTTCTCGGCAAAAACTGGCTAATACACAGTTAGGACAACATTTTTGTAGGTACCTAACAAGACAATCAACGTCTTTTTTTTCTTCTTAACTGCTTGCGAACTACTGGTTCTTCACCAAAGACAAATACTCCTATCGGAGATATAAAGCCTTTAGATAACTCTACTAAGTACCTAATAATAATTAAAAATTTTACCCTAATAGGTAGAAATATAGTACTTATTGGGGATCAATTCACAGAAGTTCAGAAGACGACATAAAAGAGTCTGACGTCTTGACAAATTAAGCTAAATAGTTGACATAATGGGCCTGCATTATGTAAAATATTTAGTTTATGATGATGGCACTACTTTGCCGACAAGCGCTAGTAGGTTTTTTATTTGAGTCACCCACAAGCAGCGTTTGTTGTTGCACATTTATTTTAACAACTTATTTCCCATTCGAAATGACTTCAGTGCGATAGTGTTGCCCTCATTTTTTTCAAACTTTTTTTGCCAAGCTGTAAATACCTACTTCTTACTTAGTAGTGCTTCGTTAAACTTATGCAAAGTTACGCATTTACACTTTCGAACATAGTTAAATATTTTACGACTATGTAAACTGTGATGTGATAAACATTCATAAATAACTGGCAGATTATAATACGCGAAATCTTTATTTATTATTAGAACCTAATGTATATTTGCGCCTATGAATATTTTTGCAATTAATCCCGACTCACCACTCTCGCTTTCCGATTTTTATTTAGCAGAGCTAGGAAATTTTCTTCTAACGACACTGCTTAAAAAGTCACAAGGGCTCAATTACTACACAACACAAAACATCACCCCTGTATTCCTTGATGGGTTGGGCAGAGTTGTACCTATAGTAGTACACCTACATTTCGCCAGTTATTATGTTTAAGTCCCACGTAAAAGGGGGCGAGCATATTGCCATCAACTGGTCACAAATCCAGACTCTGAACTCTGGAACTTATTTAATATCCCCTTTAATTGAATTAGAACAATTTTAGGTGTTATATTTATCCCTTATTCATTTTGATTAATCCTGCTACTAACAAATTCCAGATGGAAAACCTAATACCAATTCGCTCGAGTCGGGAATCGAACCCAGGACCTCGTCCTATCAGCAGCAGCACAGCTCGTTTACTAGTTCGCCACTTTTTATTATCTATCTTCTAGTAAGAGTGTAAGACGGTATGGTGATCGCAATCGCGACTGCTGTCCTTGGGGTTCGGTGCTCAAGGCGGGCAAATTCATATTGGGTATTCTTCATGGAATTTATACTCGGTTAATGGCAATTATATAGGTGTTAACATCATCGACAGCCCGACTTCACCCACTGCTGAGCATAGGCCTTTCTTTTCTTGCCAATCCCCACGTTCCTGTGCCACCCTCCTCCAGGTTCTATCCTCAATCGTAACAATGTCGTCCACCCATATGAGACATGTTTAGGCTATAGAAAAGTCAGGTATGTTGCTGTAAGTGAACTGACGATTTTTCTCTTTGTTACAGAAAATGAAACAGTTGGTGTTTTTAGCCCTTTTCGCGGCGGTTGCGCACGCGCAGTTCCAGAACGGTCGGATCCTGGAGCCCCCAGTACCCTCGCTATGTGTGCAGAGATCCATCCACGAGAGATACGCCGACAGTAAGTATCTTGAATCTGTTTTATAGGCGGTGCATCTCAGAGAAAATGAAGTGAAAAATCTGGATTAAATTAACTGTATGATGCTATATTTAAGATCAAACCTCGGGCAAGACTTGCGTTAAGAACAATTAGGTACTTACGTGTTATACAGGGTAGCAGGGACATCGATGCGAAAACTGTTACCATGGATTCAGTAAGTACATGATTCCGAAGCCTCTACGTCGGTTATTTAAAAAAAAACACCTGTTCCTTACATTTTGACCGCGTAGGTTTGCACTTTTCTATGAAACAGCAGATTTTTTATTTAATAACCAACGAAAAACTTCAACGCAGAGGGGTTCAGAATTATGTACTGAATCCATGGTAACAGTTTTCGCATCGATGTCCCTGCCACCCTGTATATCAAAGGCCAAAGGTAAGGTAGAAAAATGCGTACCTTTCTCTAAAGAGCCTATTTTAACAACACAAACCCTCTCTAAGTACCTCTTTCCTATTTAGACAAAACAGTATTTTTAATATTTTCGGCACATCATAAAATATCAGGATGATACAAGGCCTTCTTAACCGATTATTATCACCATTCGGGAGGAGGAACCAAATTATTGTCAAGTTGCCCGAAGTTATTTTACTCCGGCAAAGAAGATTACTTACCTATAGATAATGAGTGTAGTAGCTATGTAATTAACGCACAAGGAGATTCCGGAAAACTTTATGTACCCACAATAATTTATTGAAGGTAATTTTTTTCGTGATTATTTAAGGAAATTCCTTTGTGATTAAAATTTACTCGTCGTCACCATAAAGGTAATGTCAACTAGAGTTCGTACAATAACCTCTTTTTTGAGTAGGTATACCTGCCTACAATATAGTTATTTACAATGTGAGATTTTTTAAGTGAAAACTTCTTTAGGCGCGTTGAGCACTTTTTGGGTGATCAAAAATCATGGAACTCGCGTCATCGTCACCGCACGCATCCCATGAGCTATATGTATACTGTGTACATAGATATACAATTCACAAGTTACTTAGTTTCTTCTATCGGCAGTCCCCAAAGACTGCCCCGCATGTTTTTTTTAACCCTCTGTCACTTTATGGTCACCAGTGGTGACCCTGAAGTGGCAAAGGATTTTAGATTTTGGATCAGGCTTTTCACCATCAAAATTTTCAGCGGAAACCGAGTTCATAACCACGCCTATACTCACCGAAGAGAGAGATATTTATATACCTATGTACACCCAGAACTCCCTAGTTATGTTTAAGTCACCGAGTACAAAGTTCGTGCAGTTGTTATTAAATTCCATCATTTGATTAACATTAAGTTCAAGTAGTAGGTAATAACCTACATACCTACGTCTACGTGATCAAATCTGGTTTAAAACAGGTGTTAACTGAGATGAAACCAAGGACGATAACATTTTTAACTTAGACATTAAATTGACATTTATGGTTCGGAACTTCGGCCACTTGTTGAACATTGGACTAGTTTACATGCCTATACATGCTTACTTAGACCTAGAAATAAAATAATATCTGCCAAATTAAATATACCTAGATTATATTGGACTTAGAAGATGAAAATGTATGGAAGAAAATCACATGCTGCGTCAACCATTAAAAATTGGTCTATAAATTAGTAGTTTAGAAAAGAATTTTGCTAAACTAGCGCTGTATCTGCCCGTAACGAACGATCCAAGATTATTATTAGAAAGCTGTGACTACTATCTAATAGGACCTCATCAAAAGGTACAAGTTGTTCTCTTATCTCAGTGAGATAAGGGAAAACCGGTCCGCCATGCCAGCATGCGCCCGCGCAACCAGACATACTTACATGAAATTCTTATGATATCAGTAAACACTGGGACTTCCGCGTGCAAATAAACTGATGTATATGTCACAAGTTTTCAACTGTTTTTGTTACTATTTTTGAATGCTGTTGCGGTTTATGCAGTTTTTAAGAATAGATTTACATATAATATATCTTTTTCAAATGCTGGCGCACACTTGCATAGATAATTCTGTTTTGAATAGGTGGTCTGGGTTATCTGGTAGGTAGGTAGTTAGGTACGGAAGATTTGCGAGACTTCACGTTGCCGTTGTTAGAATTTCTATCATTTTATATCTAGTGGTTTAAAAATCTTATTTCGCTGTTTCATGGATTATATCCTCATTTCTTGAACTGGGTGGCAATGATCTGAAGGGATTCCTAGATCGGTAGATACCTCAGTTTACTAATACTTAATTAACTAGGTAAGTACCTATATTATATCTATTACGGACATTGATATATATATATAAACGTAGACAAATAAGTCAGCTCCTAAACAACAACTACTTAGCACAATCGTAGCAATGATCGTTACAAAAAACAATGCCTTTGTAAACCATAACATTAATTAACATTATTCTTTATAAAACCCACGATGTTCACCGTTTCTCTATACTTAGTCCTACAAAGTAAATATAGTTAGTCTTTACACTAATAGCCTAAATGTGTTAGGCATAAGAAGTTATAGGTGGATCGAGCAAGTCATGAAAGCTGAAACAAAAACGATATAATTTCAATTAATAATTTCAGCTTTCATGACTATAGGTAGGTTCCTACATATTACATAAAATCTCGATCCACGTGTAACTTCTAATATAAACACTATATAAACCATATCTACCTACATGCCTTTCATCGGAATATCGAAAGCGAAGAATTTCTATCCGCAGTTAGTTCCCACGAGATTGTCTATGTCTAGTAAAATCACGATGTACCTACGTATATACCTAATCTGCGTTGATACTCGCGGAAGAGCTCAAAATATGCAATCGAAAGAGGTGTTAGGGTTATGTTTTCCGGATATTTGTCTCACTTAGGTGAAATTACCCGGATGACTTAAAAATGATGGAAAAGATCACCTAGCTTGCGACTCACGCCTGGATTGCCCGTTGAAACAGTTTTTCGTGAGCAATGCTTCTGTTTTAACTTCCTTTTCTATGACTCTTCATTTCCCAAACATTTATTTAAATAAATCAAACGCATGCTGACATAGGGATTTCAGTAAACTCATAAAGATTGGAATACGGTATCCAAGTTATTAGAAACGGCCCATAAGCTACTAAACTTCGTTATGTACCTACTCGTATAATGTAAACACTGTTATATCAACCAGGTTGTAAATAAGGCAACCTGTTACTTCGAAAGTGAGTTCATGGGTTAGGTTGTATAACCCTTGATATAAGTAGGTAGAACATCAATAAGTAAAGGCAGGCAGGGAACAATCGTAATCATAGTCCGGATCTAAATTAATTTTGTTCAGTTTCTCGATGATCCCAGACTTAGATTGTCCTCACGTAGCGTAGGTACTGGCGTTGCGTTCTTGTTTTAAAACAAAATATTAAATTCTGTTGTCTTTTTAGACAAAGGCTACTTCTTCTCATGGAGAGACCCTGCGCTCCGTGGTGTGGAGGAAGACTGGCTGAGTGCCAGGAACTACTGCCGCCAGCGGTGCATGGACCTCGTGTCTTTGGAGACCAGCGACGAGAACGAGTGGGTTAAAGCACGCATCACGCAGGACAAGGTAAGAAAATAACATGGATAAAATTGTTAGAAGCTTTGAACTTCAGAACTAAAAAGATAAAGCATTAGCGTCAGTTAGCAATAAACCTTATTGACTCTGTTATACCTAATGTAGTCTACAGTAAAATAAAAAATCAATGCTTTTTGGTGAAAATTTTGTCTTGATAATTTCGTAATAGTCTGAATCTCTCAATTCTAACTTTTACAGACATTTAATTAGTGAGCTTTTACTAACTCTCTACAAAATCGTTAAATCGTTGCACAATTTAATGTTGTTCTGTGATTAGATGAAGTCTTAAACAGTGATGTAAGACGACAGTAAAACATAATCAAGTTCCCATTTCCTTTATACAAAGTTCATTAACGACTCTGATGCAACATGCACACAGATCAAGTTTTGAATGATTAAATAGACACAGTGGCATTTTAAATGCAAAGGAAAATGGTGTCTAAATTAAAGACGATTCTAGAACAGTCCTTGTTATGCGACATCCTTATGTAAAGCAAATGACTCCACGATGGTTGCCAAAGACTGTAGCAAATGTCCACGCGTGTCCCGAGTTCAAAACACGAGGAAAACAATCGTGACCGTGACGCGAAAACATATCACTTTTTCAAAGCTAAATAGAAAGTGTGGTATTCGTATTCAACACAGAATCTCCAAAAGAATTCATATTGTTTCCTCTTTTCGTAATGCTTTGACTCTTCGAGCCCAAATCTCTATCTGTTGCGTGAACGAGTTATTTAACTAATGGGCCGCGTCACTTTGACAAAATTTTACGTTAACTCTTAGTTAGAAATAAATGAAAAATAATCGTTTCAGGAATTTAACAATGGCGTCGTCGATTTTTCCTAAACGAGTTTCACTATTGCTATGGAATGTGTTTCGCACTACGTGTGAAATACAATGTTTTGTTGCATTGTCTGTTCCTCCCGAGAATATCAACAATCGGGAATAATAAGCATTTCTTTTTATACACGTAGAAATCTGCTAGTTTAATAAAACTTTTATATACGGAAGATGAGATGTTGTTGGGCTTGAACTATGACCAACCGGTGAAACTACTAATGGTATAACCTTATCTACCATAGGTCGTAGGTCCTACTTAGATTCAAGCAGGCCCGTAACTTTCTGTTGCCATTGTTCACCGACACTGCAGAATGACAATTTGTTCAGCACAGATATTAATGCCAAATGATCCGATTGTCCTGTTGCCAAACTGCCCATTGCCCCGTTGACACCGTATTGGTATGCGAATAAAGTAGCGCGTTCATTATGTTCTTCAATCTAACGCTGATTGTGCAATGATTCTCGATAATTGTGACAAATTGTCTTATTCATTGTTGTATCTCCACGGTATTGTAGTACATTGTGTAATCATCAAATTGTTTCGCCTTATTCGCTTATCTAATAGACTTCTTTTTTAATGGCCCTTTTGCCATTGTTATTTTTTTCTTCGTACCTGACAGATGGAATCAAGTAGCGAGGCAGACGAATAGGTAATTGTTCATCTTACGTGTTCATACAAATACCCAGAGGTTTTGTGTCAAGGTACCTACGTCCATAATGTAGGGACAAAGTCATCTAACGTCGGTAGTTATGAATTACCTACCATTCTTATGCTAATGTGTTTCCTGTAGCAAAAATACATCTGGACATCGGGTCGCGTCTGCGACTTCAAAGGATGCAACCGTCCTGACCTGATCC
Source organism: Agrochola lota (assembly GCA_947364205.1). NCBI lineage: Eukaryota > Metazoa > Arthropoda > Insecta > Lepidoptera > Noctuidae > Agrochola > Agrochola lota. Next base: position 14,467,693 of record OX376221.1, on the reverse strand, counting down.
CCAACGAGATCAACGGCTGGTTCTGGACCGCTGAGCTGCAGAAGTTGGCTCCCACCACGAACCGGCAGCAGAACGACTGGTCCGAGGGTGGCGGCATCGGCAAACCTCAACCCGACAACAGGGTAAGTTATATATGCACTCATTTCCTCGTCTAGAAAACTGTTACCAAATTAAGGAATCGTTCCGCGGTGTATACAATGGGTGCGTAAGAAAGCATGACATTACGAAATCGGTCATACACATGACGCAACATAAGGAACCAATTCCACGAACAGTTGAGTAACGTTTGTCATACGCACCCGCCGAACCCGTTAATGCATCCGTACAGCGGATATAACGCAATGAAAACGAAAGCGACACGTGAATATTTATGGGCCTGCGAAATATTCGCCGAAGGGCGTACCCGCATGTCGCGGCCACTTTCTACAAACATCGACCGCAAGCTGTACAACAAAAGCTCATCGTTATTCGGCGCGCGTCGTCGCGTTGTTTGCGCGTCACTTTCCCCGCGAGTCGCGCGTACCCGCGGCCTGCGCTCGCGCCTGCGCTGCGGAACAAACAATACGTAATCCTCTGCGGTCGCACGCGCATCCTCCGCATCCGTTGTTGCTTGGCGTTCAAGGCCTCGCACATTATGCGGTTATTGTACGCAACCGACTGATTGTTGTAATGGCTTTAATCTTAAACAAAACTTCGCCATTTTCAACTCATTCGTAATCTTATTCTTCCCAGGCAGTTAGCGGGACCTTCAGGAGTTTGTTTATTCACGTAGCTAAAGTGCGCTAGTTGTGAGTCAGGGTCAGACTGTATTTTTAAACAGTCAAGTTTTACACCTAAGAAAGACCGTTATCTGAACCTCTGTCTACCCTTTAGGGACCCCTGCCGAGACGTGGAGCTGTGTTAGGTCTGACTAAGCTGTTTTGTTTAGTAAAAGATCCTATTTGACCATGTATTTTCCTATTAACAGGAGCTGCTGCAAGGTGGCGCTGCGGAGCACTGCGTTGCCATCCTGAACAACTTCTACAACGATGGCGTTCACTGGCACGACGTGGCCTGCCACCACCGCAAGCCCTTCGTCTGCGAGGAAAACGATGCCCTCCTGAAATACGTGCGATACACCAACCCTAACCTCAGAGTTTGATCCGATTCCCTCACGCTGTCACAAGAATAAATTAAAAGATAAAAAGTATTTTATAAGCAGTAGGTAAGCATGGACTATTCGACGCGAATAAATTATTTATATTTTAACGAAACAATTCTCCAGCTAAATGTTCGTGCTTACATTTAAAATCATGAGGTAGTAACCATACAACCAAATATTATCGTAAAAGCTGCAAAAACTGCTAAAATCACGATTTATAACTTTCGATATCCAAAATGAAGGATCCGGTTCTAGCTTTAAATACCTCATTACATAAATATTTATTGCAGTATTGTACATTACTTTAGTCATGTAACTGATGCAGTCGACTTTAAAAATAAATATTTAAGATCTGTCAATAAAGACTGTTTTAATTTTTTATGATTTGTTTCATTATCTACTTTCTCCTAAATGCCGTTAACTCAGAATAGTGGATTCATAAACAAGGATGACGGATCGCGAGGTGCGGCATCAACGCGCCTTATGAAAAATAATATGACGAAATGCTGAATCCTGCACGAATAAATAAAACAAGAACGGAGTGTGATCACCAAGACCCGACTCATGTTTCCATAATGTGAGTTATTAACTCCTTACGCTCATTTTACCGAGTTTTAAAACTTGTATTTATGCATTTCCGTGGGTGAAACCAAACTGCTAAAGGTTGTATTTTAGATTCATTCAACTAGGGCCTCTGAACACAACATTGGCTTAATTTCTCTTTGACCCTACTTCCTTCCTAGTTGGGATACGCGTTAGACATAAATTACAAATTATTTCACTTTGTAATACAAACAATCTAAATTGTTCATATATTAAGTTATTAAGAAAATGCTCAAATAAAATAAAAATAAATCATTACTCGTTCAGACGAGTTATTCAGTATAAAATCATTAAAAGTCGGTTTTCGTCGCCTTCAGGATTAGGAACAAAAACATCGCTCAAGTGGCTGCGGTTGCCTGTAACTTGATTACAGGCAATCGCAATACACCTTAACACTCAAACTTAAAGTTTATTATGGTTGTGTTAACCCATTCGCTGCTGAAAGCACCGATCGACATATTTTTATTTCCATAGTAGGCGCTAAGTGTTTGCGGCCGATCGGTGTAAAATAAAGTAGATATACCGTTATATCTTCGGCGCTAAATAAACGTCGCTTGAAATAGTAGTTTTGGTGGCCGCAGTGAATGGATTATCATTGGGTCACCCGCACATGTTTTACCCTACACACTACTCGAAACATGAGTATGTAGTGTTAAGGGGAAACACCCGTAGATCCTGCTTTATAGGTAGTAAAATAAATAATCTGTGTGCTTGCTTGCGGATTCCGCGTATTTTACATGAGACAGCATGACGGGCCGCGCAGCGCATTTTTTCTAAAAATTAATACATATTGTAATTGTAAAGTAAGTCTTTAACTTGACTCTAACATAACTTTTATCGACAACAGTAGGTGCTTACTGTGCAACGACATTCACGACAAAACATGTTGGAATCTCTATTTTCTGTCAATGTTCTATACAATTTTTGACAGGACCTAGAGATTTCCACGTTTTGTTGCGTTGTTTCGCCAGTGCAAACGCACAGTTAGGCATACAAAATCCAGGGAGGGCACCTGCTCCCCCCCCCCCCCCCCCCCGCGTAGGCGCATGATGGGGTGTTCACTATTACAATAAAAAATATATGTAATTATTTTTATTATTGTGGAATGAATTTGTAAATTAATATTACAGTACCCAATTAGAAAAACACATAAATCGAGACAACATAAATGCATTTATTTCAGCACTGCACTTACAAATAAAATTTTACTTTATGACATTATATTGCAATATTTTTAAACATACCTAACAGATTTAGATAAGTAAATTAAGTTGGTTATTAAAGTCATAACTTGGTAGATATAAAATTTTATTTAAAAATACTTTTATAGTTACATTACATTCTTATAAGGAAGGCATTGCAACTTTGAACCTGTATCTAGGAGAAGACTTGGGCGATGCTTTCTTGGTCATTATGAACCAGAGGCAGATATTGGAGAAATATAAAAGAGTCAGGAGCATCGTGACATGCATTAAGCGACACAGACGGAGGAAGCTCATTTTTAAACCAAAACTGGAATAATGCAGAAGGATTACTGTTACATGAAAAAATCATTGTTTGACATATGAATAAGAATAATTTATTTGTGAAACATAGGTACATACATAGATCTTAAAAATTTGGTAGAGCTCAACATAGTTTCATAGCTTTATACTATTAAAAACTGGAGTTTGATTACCACAAGAATCCAATAGGAAATGTGCATTTTAGAATACAAACTACTTTAAAGGTGTAGAATTTTTTACCTAAGCACCTGTTATTTTAATCAAAGAGCTTGTTGCTTATAACTTGTAACTTAATGCACATTTAGTATTTTGGATAGAAGGCTACTTGAATAAGTAAAACTGACATTTACTTACTCTCTATTAGCAAAGTCCTCCATATTAATGTCTATAGAGTCATTGGACCTCTGATTGTCTGGTAGTATAGAGTAATCCTTATCAAACTGCTCCTGAAGGCAGCATATCCTTTCCATAATAAATAGCAGAAGTATCGCCCAAAAATATTCAAATTCAAAAACCATGCTGTCATTTTTTTCCTTCTACCATTATTATATGATAACCAAACTTGGTTTTTATTGGGGGGTCTGTGTATACGGGACTCGTGACTGTGGATATGGGCAAGGCGAAAGCCGCATCCTGGAAAGGTCCCACCATTGAACCACGGATCTGCCAGCCAAGGTCTCCGCCTTGCCGCGCTTTGTCTTCACTATACGCTGCCGCTACATCCGGGAATTTTTGACCGGCTTTCAATTTTTCCAATGCCTCCAAACATCTTGACTGTTTCTCACATAAAATATGACGTACTTTGACAGCTGACCCGCCTTTTTTCTCTTTTGCTGCAGATTCTAAATTTGAAACAATGGAATGTAAAGGGTTGTCAATATTTTTAGGGATAATCTTCACGAAAACTCACACAATACAATATATAAACAAACCTTTCGCGTCGCCGCCAGATTTTCCAGCGCCGGATTTAGTTCCTCCACCGGCTTTACCCTTTTCAGGTTGCTTTTTAGGTGGCATGTTGTTTTCTTCAGTAATTTTGCTGTTATTTATTTAAAAAAATCGGACAAAAACGTAAACAGTAAAATGCTATCAGCTGTTTATGAAAAGTGAGGTTATTTTTTACTAAATGTTACCAGACTAAACAAAATTTTTAATGGCGTTTGGTTTTTTTTAACGATACAATACTATTGTTTTGTTTGTTATTCCATTTATCCAGGTTGCTACTAGAAAACAAAACCAGCAAAACAAGAATATTGTTTTTTTTCAGATCTCGGGTATTCGGTAGTGTCAGTAGTAGAGAAAAAACCGTAAACTTCCGAAAGAAAAGACGAATTACGATTATTTTTAACTGTATCAACTTATATAAAACCATGAAGATTTTATCTGTATTAGATATGGGCGATAATAACTTGTTTGGAGTGACACATAAACACGTGATTTTTGTAACTAGTTACATAGCAATGCAGTGATCGAATGAAAAGAGAGAAACGAAACAAAATACGTTGCGAGCGCATGTTGTTTCTTTCGCGCATAATAAGTGACAGGTCTGGTACGGACCGACCGGCAAAGCGAGCCGAGAGTTCCCGAAGTCCCAAGTGGTGACACGATTACATCCAAACATGCACACACACGCCAACTTAATAGTGTTAGACTATTGAAAAAGTATAAATAGAGAAAAAACTAAAATGTGCAAAAAAAAACATCGAATTGTAAATTATTGTATACACTTATACAATCAAATGAACTTCTAAATACGCCTGCATAAGTTTCATTATTATAAATCATTATTCGATGCAGTTCATTTGTATTAGTATTACGTTAATAATGTAACTACTTATGTAGCTACAAAAACTTATTCGTTCAAAAACTAAAGCTGTTTTCGTTTCGCAAATAACTGTAATGCTGAATCACTGAATAGAATTTGAAAAATAACTAGTTACTAAAATCACCTGTTTTCGAAACAAGTGACGCCTTCGAAGTAAATAGTTACGTTACGTTTCGCGAAAATCACGTAACGACCCATACCTAATCTGTATCTTCATGAATAAAACCAACCTAAATATTTCATTCAAAATCATTCATTTATCATTCATTGAACTGACTGATCTGACTGATCCAAAATTTTTCATTCAAGAAATGGTTTTTGTTTAGCTCAAACTAATAATTTGTTTTCTTTTCTACATCAATATAAAAATACGTTAGATTTACCCATTTGGTTCCTCGTGAGACTATAATCATGTGTTTTTTGTGTAGTTTTTAAATAAATTGTTAATAAAATCGGCTTGATACGAAAAATATGAGATTGCCGTCGTGTACATTACCCTTGTATATTTATTAGTGGTGTTGCGAAATAGATACAATACACCCAATAACCATGGGGATTATGTACGAAAAGCGTCCTCTGAAAAGGCCACGGCTAGGTCCTCCGGATGTGTACCCTCAGGAGCCCCGTCAGAAGGAGGATGAGCTAACATCCACGAACGTAAAACATGGTTTTTCTACAACACCACAATCCAGCGATGAGTTTGGTACCGCAAGGAATTTTAATTATTCAGCTTCCAAGGTAAGAAAATACAGTGCTCCAAATACAGTCATGTATATTTCTTCTTCATCCTATATTAGTATGCAATATGTTATCTTTGTAAATAGGTCAACAGGCCTTGTATATTTATCACACTATAAAAACAACCTGAGAAGGTACTATTCTCTTTCAGATTGACAATGATGTTACAGTTTATTTAAATAACTCTTCCTCTGTTCACAATCCTGTAAGAATAATGAGCGAACAAAACTTTTAACACTTTTTTGAAGAAATGGAAGACATCAACATCAGTATTGTTTGACAACATATTTCACATTTCTTTTTGCAGATAGGACAGTTCTTTTCTAGTATACTTTCTAAGAAAGAAGAGTTGAATACTCTGCCTGATTGTGGGAGAAAAAGGCAGCAAGTGAATCCAAAGGACAATTTTTGGCCAGCTACTGCCCGCACTAAAGCACAGATAGAAGCTTGGTTCAAGGATTTGGCAGGTAATAAGAACAAGAAAAAAAAATTAAGGTTGAACTAGTTGTGGACTTGACTCACTGGTCGGCCACAAAAAACACACTGTCTGTAACAAATTACGAAAAGGCCTTTGGTAAATTGAGTTTTATGAAAAAACCACTGCATGAATCAATTACAAATAAAGTTTATTGCAGTCTTGGATAATTGAGCTTTGTCGGTGCTGACTTTGTTTTGGAGATTTTACACTTCTTTATTACTTCTTTATGCCCAAAGTTGCATTAAAATTAGCAAGAAAAAGGAATCATTATTTGCTCCTAACTTTTTAATGGCTTATTATTTTACTATTCTGTTTCCGCACAGACAAAATTAATAATGAGACAAAACAATATCATGTTTAACTTTGGATGTACAATGTCAAACAGTGGAGTAAACCCCTCCCGAAATTTGTATGGAAAATATATCAACTAGTTTGTTACAGGCATTTTCTTAACTATACTTAACATTAACGAACATCGGAAACAAGTTGTATTTTTAAAATATTTTTTTATACAGCAGTCCCCAAACAAGGCAGCGCTGGTATCTTAAAGGCTCACTACTCATACTGAATCAATTATCGTTTGTCTTTCAATAAAACTTATTAGAAATTAGTAAAGTATATTAGAAAAAAGATCACATTAATGTTACAACACATTATGATAATATCCTGTGCAATATGCGTGGACTTACCTTGCTTTCAATGTGTCAATAGGTTTACATAAATCTCCAATAAGAAAATTATGAAATATCTTATTGTTAAAAGCTCATTAATATCATTGTGATTGCATTTTTTGTTATTATTATTGATAAATCACAATCATTCCATATGTATAATAAAAAGTTATTAACTTATATGGTAAAAATAGATCATTAAACAAACTCCACCTATCAAAATTTAATCTTTTATAACTATTATCATTCACAGGAAGCAAACCATTGTCCCAACTAGCAAAAAAAGCGCCAAACTTTAACAAAAAAGAAGAGATATTCATAACACTGACAGAGTACCAGGTGTCTATGCCCAGAGCTGCCTGGTTCATCAAACTTAGCTCTGCTTATACTGTAGCTGTGTCTGAGGCTAAGATCAAGAAGAGACAGTTGCCCGATCCTACCACTGGTAAGTATGGGTCAATTATAATATTATAGTTTCAGCATCCATTTGAAACAAGGAAGTAGATAGATAGATACATATTAGGCAAATCATTTATTTAGTGCACATAAGAAATAGCACAATTAAATGAAAACAAATTACTTGAATATAAAGAGAATACAAGGAGCATTATGTTAGCTATCACTTTGTCTTACGCACAAAAGATCTCAACACACAATGGAAATGTTGTGGTGTCTATGATGGTGATATACAAGTTGTTAAAAAATAACTAATATAATGCATTACAATATAATCTACCTAATCATTGTTCTATTATCCGGTATTATAGCTCATAATTGAGCATATATTTTGAGTATTATTGGCTAGCTGTAGTATTGTCTGTTTTCTTTTAGAATGGACCACAACATTGATCAAGTTCCTCAAGGATCAGATACCTAAATTGGCTGAACACTACCAGAGTGCAGTTCCTGGCAATGTGTCTGATAAAACACCCCCGTCACAATCAGGCCAGGGAACTCCTAGCCACAATTCATCTGGAAATCCACCTGGGAGCTCCACACCAAACTCTACTGTGCCCAACTCCATGCACTCTCCAGGGAATTCCAGTAGTAAGTATATTAGAGCCCTCTTTTTGGCCACAAAAAATTAGTTTAATTTTAAAAAAACTGACTTAAAAAAAATGCGTCATTCCATTTTGCCCCACCAAGCCTAACATTTTTTAGGCAATCCACTTTGCCCGATTACCATCCCATCGAACTATGAGAGTGAGGGAAGAGAGGGTGCACCTGTGTATGCGCTCACTTGTTGTACTCTGTTGATATTGTCCGCCATGGCCGAAATACGGCCTGGAGTACTATACGTATAGTACTTAGATATACATTACTTTCTTTTCCAAACAAATATAAAATTCGAGCATACCTACCTACACAAATTCTAAGGTGCCAACCCTGGTGGGGCAGTATCCATTATGATTTTAGACTAGTGGAATCTGCCCCACCAAATCGAACTAGTGGGGGCAGATTCCAATGCAAAGTTTTAGGCATTTCACTTTACCCCATCTGTGGGGCGGCTTGGTGGGGGGGGCAAAGTGCACACTAATACGTATTAATTAGTCCATATCTTGATAACTTCTGAACCGATTTTGATGAAATTTGTACTGTTCCCTAATTTGAAGTAATAAAAGCTAATTTTAAAAAATGGTCACGATCTGATTTATAGTTTCGGAGGAATACGTGGACAAACATACATACATACACTCATGAAATGTTGTATTATCATATGTGAATATGGCAGTTCCAATAATATTACATAAATACGTATCGAATTGATAACCTCCTTTTTTTAAGTCAGTTAGAAACAAATAAATAACCAGTTTCATATGTAGTATTATCCCATAGTTTTCATTAAATTATACAAAATGTTATAGTCTACCTTTGCAACATACAATTTTGTCAATGTTGAGGGTGTTACATTGTCAATGAACCAGAATACCCGCGAAATTTCGCGTTGTTGCATAACTTTTTTTAAAGTCGAGATTTTTTATTCATATTTTTTATGCCACCTCTTTAGTTCATGACTCATGACAGTAATAGTCTTCTTTAATAAAGGCAATGCCAATAAGCGTATGAACATCTGGTGAATGTAGGTGTACTTATGTGTAATCTTCTGCCAACTCTATGGAAAATATTGTTTTGAAATTACGCATAATATATTTTTTCCAGCTCTTGGCTCACTAACTCCTGGAGGAAGCGAAAGCACAGACTGGCGACAAGCGCTTAAGCTCTGGAACTACTGCTGCCGCCTCGCTAAGTACCTGTTAGACGAAGGTTTGCTGGACAGGCATGACTTCCTGACTTGGATCATTGAATTGCTGGATAAGAGAGCTCCTGATGATGGACTGTTAAGGTAATTTGGTTCTTATAAGGGATCTTCGGGGCTCTACATCATTGAGCTCTCTTACAATAAATCAAAGTGATCAACTGATCATTCTCTTCATATCGCGTACTTTGAACTTTGACTATAAGAAATTCCTGAATAGTCCTTGCAAATTACTAGCGCCTGTCATGTGACATTTGTTTCATTGACGTAAAGTTGAAATTAGTACGAGTTGAAATAATTATTTATATCTCAAAATGGTTGCAGTTTAGAACTTAGCTCTAATACTTTTGTTGTGTGCATGTCTTGCAATGTAAGTACGCAGTGACTTGGACTAAGTTGCTGTGCACTTACATTCCATTCCATGGATTTAACCCCTTTTAAGACACATCCCGAATTCTGAATGAACCTCTTGTTATCATTATTAAAATATCTCGTTTTTCCCCAGGTTATTCCTCCCTTTAGCATTACAGCACATGTGTGAGTTCATTTGTTGCGAGAGCCTGTCCCGAAGGCTGGCGACCTCCTGTGCTAAAAAGGCAGCCGCCATATGCTCGGTGCTGTCAGATACAACGCTGAGGACTCTCAACCAACCTGCTGTGTTTACTAAAGCTGTTGATAGGAATGCAGGTGAGAATGTTATTATTTTTTGTTTAAATTTAGAAATTCAACCGGCGGTTTCTGATTGCATTAAGTGATCGTTGCTGATAACAGTTGTTGCAATTTGCAGACAATAAAAACCCAATCATAACGATGGATTATTAGGAGAATCAACTGAAGAGGCTCAGATATTTTTTTTTTGTTGTCACAAAGAATTACCCCTGTATACTAGATAAGTTTACTCTAACTAGCGGTCCTTTATACTAGTGTACACATGCAGAGAATTTTAACATCGATTACGACAAATAGAGTCTATATCTGTGTGGACGTGAGATTTAGAAATCGCCAGCGAGTCGCTGCTCGTGTACTTAGCATTATGCCGAAGACACTGTATGTACACATAGATTTTAAAAACAAAAACATACTCATGTAATTATTATATATTAACTATTTTAGCTGTATTGTTTAACATTCTTGTCTTGTATGAATAAAAAAAAAAAAAAAAAAAAATATTCCCATGCATACAAAGTAAAACTAGACCTTTTCAATCCAGAACCAAACGGCGCCCCAATGTCGCCAGCACCCGAAACAAACGCAGACGTCAAGCCAAACATATCCCAAATCAAAAGGGAGCCTACTCCCGTGGAAAGCCAGGGGACTCCCAACCCCAATCACTCCTTAGGCACGCCAAACCCGACCCATTCCTTGGGGACTCCGAACCCCAATCATTCACTGGGGACCCCAAATCCCCCACAGCCTATGGACGTTCAAGTGAAGGAGGAAAGGGCCTCTCCTGCCAGAGATACGAAGGCTACGTTGACCACTGTGGTGGCTGCGGCCATGAATCCGGTGCAAGTGGGATTTGGAGAGATACTCAACTGTTCCTACCATAGAGATGTTATTATACAACTGGCTACGGTTTTGCAGGTAAGAGATTGTTTAATAATTTAAAAAATTATAATAAAAAGACAGTAATTTTGACTGTAATTTCTACTGACGTTTGCGATATTGAGCTAAAATATTGACCCTTATTGTCTGCACCGAATTTTTTAAATACTGTCCCTAATTTCAAAGTTAAATAACTATCAAGCAACTGCGCTAAGCTCTGTATGGGTTTTCGCTTTTTTTGACCCTGCAGTCACGTCATTTTATGGTTACCCATCCTCGTATCAGAGAAGGTTTTTAAATCAAGACTCTTTCCTTAACAGATAATTTCCATCGAGTGTCCAACAGCTATGGTGTGGTCGGGTTGCGGTTCGTCTTTACAAGGATCGCCGCTTGATCTGCTACCATTACCGCCATCCGCTTTGCCTATGCCTCACATGGACACCGCCATCACAGAAGAGCATAGGAAATTGGTATGTATCATCAACGATAGACGTCAAATATCAACAGATAACTTATATTCCACTTGGGTTTTTAAGAATCTTGTGTCAATGTTCTATAAAAAATCTCAAAGTAACTCATAGAAAGTACGTAAGTTCTTTTATATTAAAACTAGCTGTGGCCCGCGACTTCGTCTGCGATCCGGGATGAAAAGTAGCCTATGTCCTTCTCCAGGTCATGGTCTACCCATGTGCCAAATTTCATCCAAATCCGTTCAGACGTTTTAGCGTGAAAGCGTAATTAATGCTGGGGCCGCATCTGCGTCTATCGTGACAAAGCAATGCGTACCGAAGCTTCGTAAGTTTTTCTCGCTAAAAAGTTATCGCTATTGCGGTGTTCACGTTAGCGGCTTCATAATTTTAACGAATTATCGTGCAATAATCCAAGATGGCTCTCCATTGTTTCGACAGAGCGTCTACGCAGTCCGGAAACAACAATCAAAATTACCAACGCTATATTAGTCCGACCACGCGCCACGCTTGTTATGTACCGCCACCCGGGCGATAAGTGCTATACAGTCCGAACTATCGCGACCATAACCGATAATGGTTGGTCACATCTGCGTGTATCGTATCACTGTGCGTGTGCTTCGTCACGATAGACGCAGATGCGGCCCCAGCATAACAAACAAAGTAATTTTCGCATTTATAATATGAGTTAGGATTGATCCTTTTATTATTGTGATAGGTGTATGAGGCTGAACAAGAAATCTCGGCGAGAAGTAAAAAGGCTGAAAGCAAATGGTGCACGGATAAGTGGCAGACTAGCTCTCAAGGTATACTATATTTGTAAATATTTTCTTACTACATAATAAACCAGTTATTCGTAAAATATTTTTATTTGTTCGCGAAATCTCTAACCGGGTGTCCTAATATAAAGGAATCCTCCCTCGAATACTAGTCGCGATCAGTTCGGATTCGCCGATCAAACGGTCATACCTTTTTAATCAAGTATCGAATGCCTACTGCTTCGAAACAGTCGATTTTATGTCCCATGTAATAGGGGGCGAGCCTATTACCATCAACCGGGCACAAATCCAGACACCGGGCTGCTACTGAGAAATTTCTGATAGAAAAACCCAATAACACTGCCCAACCTGCACGCTTAGCATGACCACAGTAGAAACGGGTTTTGTCGACGGAAGAATAGACAAAATGACATAAACAATCACAATCTGTAATTTTGTCTATTCTTCCGTCGACAAACCCGTGGAAAACCCGTTTCTATCGTTGTCATGCTACGCGTGCTGGGAACCCAAGACCTCACACTCAGCAGTAGCGCTTGCGCCCACTTGACCAACGAGGCAGTCTGAAGACTTGAAGCTTAAGTCTTTTTTCCAGCGCGAGTACTAGCAGTGCTAGAAGCCCTAGACAGGCACTGCTTTGACCGGGTAGACCCTAACAATAACCTGGATACGCTGTATAAAGAAGTATTCGCCAACTGCCCGCCACCTTCGAAGGACAACAGTGATACCAAAGACCCGGTGAGTGATAAGAAACCTTACGACTAAAACGTTATGGTTCAGTTTTCATTGATTTTTAAATATTTATTATTTTAAGGCGTATGATTACTTGACGTCTACGCAATTAAACTCGCCGCGACTAGTCCTACTTTTTCAAGTTTAGCAAGGCAGATAAAGTGCCGTAGAGCTTACATGGAACGTGTGTATAAAAAATGTCATGTGATAGGCCGTTTGCCTACTGCATCTAATTGTCTCTGCAGAGCAACTGCTTTTTTAGGCCAGACCTTTAGATGAAAAGTACAGTTTATTCCGTCATCTGCTTCTGAGCCTGCAATGAAGATGATTATGATGACTTTCGATACTTTTCTTATTCTAAATTAAACTTTAAGCAGTAGCCTATAAAGTTAATATTTGCGTGAGTGGTGCAGACCCTTCGTGGTCGCAGCCTAATCAGCAATGTTTCATGTCCAGGAATGGGCGTGTCCCTACTCAGTGGTACGTGTGATATGCGAGTGGGCTGTGTGTGGCGCGCGCTGGGGCGAACATCGAGCACAGGCTGCGGCTGCGTTGTTAGACCGGCGCCAACACCACACCACGCACCACCACCACGATCATCACGCCACAGGTACAGTAGAAAATAAATAAATAAAAAACCAGGTATATTTTCGCCACGATTGGAACTTGGAACAGCATTTACCCAACATGTCACTGTTTGCGTAAAAATCCCTTGTGTAACATTTTTTTTTTAGTTTTTCTAATATTTTATTTTACTAGCTTCTACCCGCGACTTCGTTCGCGTGGAAGTCGTAAGACACAATATACAAAAAAAACAGCCACTTTTTAATAAAAACTCCGTCGGCCCCCGACCCACCGCGTCGCATCGCCCGCCTGCGCTGACTTTTTGTATTTTTGCTCGGCTCATAAGCGTCGAAGCGTTAAATAGCCTATATATAACCTTCCTCATGAATCACTCCGTCCATTGGTGAAACCCGTATGAAAATCTGTTCGGTATTTTAAGATAAACTCATAAACTACCGAACGGATTTTGAGGACTTTTTTTTTTTTTTTTTTTTTTGTGTATAGATTAATTTATTTATTACTTAGTTTCAGTTTTTATTTGTACTATTTTATTTCTTATTATTTTTAATGCTTTATTATTTGGTCTATCCCTTAATGGGATTTATCTATGTCCGTAGGTGTGTCCGTGACACAGATTAATAAGGTCCGTGACATCACAGTGGGCCCTATCAGAATACCAGCGCTGCGGTATTTGTTTTTAATATCGCCGCATTATGCTGAGATAGTGGCCTTTTTGGCCTCGCACAGGTCTTTACTTTTCTGTTTGTATTTTAATTTTATATTTTAATTATTTTATTATTACTTACTGTTTGTATTTCCTGTGCGTGTCCCAAATAAAATATTTTTCTTTCTTTCTTTCTTTCTTTTACACGACTGCCCGAAAAGGAGTGTAATGTTTTTATAATATGTTGTGATTTTTGTAAAATTACAGACACTGCGCTAGTCCAACTCGATTACTCGCTCATATATAGACACATCTGATTTGCTCCGGACTTGACTCGAGAAAAATTGCAAAGGCAGTTCGTTAACTCACATTTTGTTTGTTTACAGGATCAGACGACAAAGAATCTGTCAGCTCCGGCACTGGTTTATACAATGGACCACCCGTATTCCAGAACCTTCTTCTACGCTTCCTTGATAATGACGCCCCGATTTTAGGTAAATAAATTATTTAGTGTATAAGTTTCCACTTTATCTACGAAACTTCATATTAGATTACTATGTATATTCAAAAATGAAAAAGGTTTTTAATATTATATTGTAATATCTATAATTCATTTATGCAACAAATTCGAGTTAAAGCTACAAAGGGGTCCTATTAAGGTCTCTTCACGGGCGGCAAAATTCAGCAGCATTATGCTGTTGGAAATAATCGTCAATTTACAGATCCAGATATCGATAAATAGTGGTTTCTCAGTATCTGCATCTGTTTGTTTTTCATTACTATATCATATGCCTTTTATTTTTGTGTGTGGTGGTATGTATTTGGTACCAATAAGTAATGTTTTTTATTTTTTATTTGTTACCATTTTATTTTCCCGTGTAGACGAGAGCCCCAACTCTCCGCCGGGAAACAGACAGCAGTTCGCCAATCTGGTGCACTTGTTCGGCGAACTGATCCGACGTGACGTGTTTTCGCACGATGCTTACATGTGCACACTTATTTCTAGAGGTAAGTATAGTTTTCGCCGGGTAACAGACATTATTTCGCCAACCTGCGTTGGCTTCCGTATCAAAACTGACACATTTTTGGTAACTTGATTTGCCTTGACAAAATAAAAATGATCGCTCTAAGGGCTAAAATTGCTTGCGTATTTAATTTTCATATGTTCTCTTGCTCAAAAGTTATTAGGCGTAGGAGGCGCACAATTGATTCAGCATGTTCTAGAACAAAAAATTCAAAGCTTTGCTTCCACCAATCTGCTCTGTAGTTCTCAGCAGAGAAAAGGTAGCAATAGGAAGATATATGCCGAGTATGAGATAATTCTATTTTATTTACATGAAAACCCATTGATGAATGATTCCTTATTGTCACTTATCAGAACCGTTTTTGAAGCAAGTAATAATTATACAGTAAGCACATGAATCCGAAAAGTCAGAAGTGCGTTCCTTAACAACATCGTGAGGAAACCGGAATGTCCGAGAGATATTTATCGACAGCATGTGAAGCCAAGTCAGAGGCCCATGGGCGGCTTTAAAACTCTGACACCACGTTAGTCACTAACCACACGAAAAGAAGAAGAAAACTTATCAAAACATGCTATCCCAAAGATAACAATTTAATAGGCTATTAAAATCCAGGTGATTTAATATCTCCAACGGAGCCGACGTCCACGGGTGGAAGCAGCGGTCACACGGTGGCGCCACCTGCTAACAGCACGGGCACTAACCACAACATGGATGACGACATCTTTGCAGGCATCGATCTCAAGCCTAAGATGGAGGTAAGTCCGAAAATACACTCGTCTTATTTACAAATAATTATTTTCCCAGCCTCTTGCTAAAGCGAAGCGAAGACGTGGCGAAATAGAGACGTGCCAACCTGTTTATTGTGTGAATTTCAGCAGCGCCTATCAATTTAAACCTTATGTCTATGTAATAAAAGTCACTTGCGTGCGCTCGTAATTTGCAACGACTATATGAGACGCCACACAGTAAGACAAATGTGAGGAAAACTCCTAAAACAGGGCTTCCTCTCTCCTACCCCTTTGCTGTGCCCTACAGTGTCCATAATGAACTAAATGATATAGTTACCACCTAAGTACACATTATGGTAAATCAATAAAGATATTGAGTATTGAGTGAGGCGTTATCCTACGTGCTACGTGACATAAGGCGCAGGTTCTTAGATCCGCGTCTGGTTCATCATTGACATTAAGGCTTTTTACGTATCATATCGTAAAAATCATAAACTTTTTTTATAGGAGAACGTTCGAATGGATTTAGACGACTCTAAGATTGACGATGACCTTGACAAGTTGCTGCAGCATATCAAAGAGGACCAACAAAATTCCATGGACGCGCCTGATAGTCCGAAAGACCCTGGAGAGCCCTCACACAGGTACCTAGTTACCTACTATAATATCGATAGTCCTACAGATTCATGTATATCTTTTGAACGCCCTAAGAACCAACTTTGGGCCTTAAGGACCCATACATCAATTATACTCATAACTCTAATTATAATCCTTTCAATTAAAAGTTGGTAGCTCTAATAATATAGGGTATGGGCTTGTGAAGCAGCCGCGGTTGGACCGTGAATGGGTGACCATCTTTACATACAAAGAGCCCTCCGTGCCTCGGAAAGCAAGTTAAGCCGTTGGTCACGGCTGTCATTTGTAGGTCTTTGACAGTTGTTGCGGGTCGTCAGAAGCCCGAGTCTGGCAACCAGTCTTACCAAGGGGTATCGTGTTATCCAGTTACTAGGCTGCAGAGGTCAGATAAGCCGTCGCTCCATGTAAAATACTGGTATTCAACTGCATTCGGTTAGACTGGAAGCCGATCCTAACATAGTTGGTAAAAGGCTAGGCAGATGAGCTCTAGTGCCATAGAGTTTTCTATAAAAAAATGTGTATTATTACAGTGTCAACTCACCAATGATGGGTCCGAGTGGCATGAGTATACCGGGCATGCCGTCAATGAGCATGGGACCAATGTCTGTACCAGGTACGTAATCTCTTAAACGACAAAAAAACAGAAAACAATTTAGTATTGACAGTTGCATTAGCACCTGGCTTCCGTTCACCGTATACGTAGCCTAGACGCTTTGCAAACTTGAATTCCCTTAATAATTATATGGATACTTGAAAACTTAGGTAATTTACATGTATTGCCAATTAATCACGTATCTATCTTCTTTAGCATTATGTAAGCTCTATTCAAATCTTTGTTTCCAATTGACGTTATTTCCACTTAAACAAACATTAATTTTATGTTACTGTAAATAAAGTTGATTTTAGACTGACTAGTACTGTTAAGAAAGCCATAAAAAAAATATGAAGTGGTAGCGCAAACTGAACCTTACGTGTAAACATTACTGTTGTGTTTCCTAAAACTCCTATTTGTTTACATGTTTGGCAAATAAATAATTTGCGAACGCAGATTAGTTTAAATTGGTTATTGACAGGCCTTTTTAAATAATTAATTTTCGGTTCAATTCGAACTTTGTCATTTGTGTTCTTAGAACTTGACAATTATCTGAGATTCTGAATTCAAATAGAAGTACTATCACGCGCAGCGTCTACACGGCGTCAACGTGACGTCAACATTTGGACCTAATGTATTACACAACAAATACTTTTGTTCTTATTTTATATCGTCCCCCTTTTTAGGCATCCGCACAACAAGCTCGGGTCCTTCAAGCGGCTGCGGTGGCGTGAGTTCGGGCACAGTGTCGCGACACTACCACTACACGCTGCACTTCCCGCTGCCGCCCGCGGAGCCCGAGCACACCCCGCACGACGCCAATCAAAGACATATACTGCTGTATGGCGTGGGTAGGGCCAGAGATGAGGCTAAACATGCTGTTAAGAAGATGACCAAAGGTATGATATAAATTGAGCAAAGATGTTGGCTGGTAGAGATGTATGGAGGAAAGAAGGTGGGCCAGATAAGGGTGACCTAGCGTTAATTACGCTGCTAAACCTCTGCAATTGTGTCGCATTCTTTTTTCTACACTAATATTATCAAGAGAAAAGATCTTTATTTTTTGTTTGTAATAGATAAACTCAAGAACCTACTGGATCAATTACAAAAAATATTTCACAAGTAAAATGCTATATTATCATTGAATAAAATAGGCTATCATTTATAAAGCACGCGGGCGAAGCCACTGTCGGAAGCTAGTACGCAATATTAAGATTAGCACCACACTAGATTTAAGTTAAGTCAAATATTAATTAATTCATCGACTTATTTTCCGTATACATCCTCGTCTGTCCCCACCTTTTTTTATTTTTTATTGTAGTACTTGGCAAAATGTTTGTTGGTAATCGGTTTTTGCTTGTTACAGAAATATGTAAATTATTCTCCAAGAAGTTCTCAATCGACGTAGCTGAAGGTGGAAAGATAAAGAAGCACTCCCGCAGCGAATTCAACTTTGAAGCAGTTACGCAGAAGTTTCAGGTACCTACTACGATATTTTTAACTTCTACTGTCTTTTTATAAAGCCTAAGTCTTTCTTGAACAATTTTTTGGTCGTGACTATTGAGTAGTAAAAAATATGAACTATAAAAATCTCCATTTATTATTATGGGTACAAGGTTGCGGGTAGACTAGTTTGATATAAGTACTTATTGTATTTAATATCATGCACTAGGAAGTGGTGAAGGGTGGGCGTTTTTGGGGGACTGTCTTATGTAATTGACGTTCGAAAAGTGCTGATTCTCAGCCTAGTTTGAATAAATGACTTTTGAATTTTGAATTTTGAATCATTAAAAAAAAAACTCCATAAATAGAAACTATAAAAAAGGTTACATATTTCAAGGCTAGCCTAGCTAATTAGGCCGCGTCCTAACCGAAAGCGATCGTCGCGCTCTTTTTTTGGGCTCCGTACCCAAAGGGTGCTAAACGGAACCCTATTACAAAACCTCCGCTGTCCTTCTGCCAGCGGGCTGTATGTCATGATCCGTAATAGGTAGACAGTTGAAATTTTCACAGATTGTGTATTTCCATTGCCGCTACAACAAAATAAACATTAAAGGGCCATTAAATTGCCAAATATTGCACGGTGGTACAGAAACACACGACCCTTCGTGTGTGAGTTCGACTCGCTCTGGGCCGGTTTTTATGAACATGACGTACTCACGCGATCAATCAAGTCTCGTTTGGACGCCATAATTCATACAAACCGTCGCGTCGATCGACGGTCGCTTTGGTTAGGATACGAGGTTATTCTTATACGCAATAAATAAAATATTTCGGTTTAGCTCCTATAAAATAATGTATGATAAATTCCTCTTCCAGGCAATGTCCATGTACGAACAAGGCGCAGTGTCCTGGGCAGTCGGCAGTGCGGTGTGTGAAGCCCTTGCGGCTTACGCAGCAGGAGCCACAACGTACCTACCGCAGGCGGAGCACGTCGCCTTCGCGCTAGATCTCATGGAGATCGCGCTCAACGTGCACGGACTTATTGAGACTTGTATACAGGTATGGATAATGATAAAATAAAAATAGAGCGCTTGCAACCCTACTGTCGTTTGTCGATTCTTTTGCACGTCACACTACTTGTGGGTACCGTCACATAACTTGGCAAGGTTTTGGCTTATTGGGAGTAAGTTTGCGCATGTACCATCAAAGAAGTTCATATCTAACCAGTTTCAAAACAAAATCCCGTGAACACGATGACCACATCTGTAACCGGCCCGGTTCTATAGCCGCCGAGCGCTGCAAGCAAGAATAGTCCTTACGGTCGTTACATATGAATTTCTTCGATGGTACACTTAATGCAACAAAAAAAATGCCAGATGCCATTATTCTATGGTTATTGCCATAATTTATTTTTGAACATGTATGTTAAGAAAAACAAGCGAAAACGAATTCTGCGCATCTACTATTCTTGCCAAGTTACATCACGGCGACTATACATATTTTGTGAAACGTAACATACGCTTTGAAAATGAAATGTAGCAGAACAACTGGCCGAATTTTTTCCAAAGCGTATGTTACCCACAATTAGTATAAGTATTAGTCAGACGGGCTGGTGTCCGTAACTCCACGTAAAAGCACGTATTTTATTGTGTACGTACCATAGAGAGGCATAAAATCCTCCCAGCACGCGAAGCATGACCACCATAGAAATAGAAACGGGTTTTTTCGACGGAAGAATAGACAAAACCCGTTTCTATTGTGGACATGATACGAGTGCTGGACTTCTTAATAAAGAGTGAGCTTCTTAATAAAGATTTTTCATTATTTTTTATTTTTTCACTATTCTGCTCCGTGACTTTTACTCGTTCGACGGCTAAATCTGTGCACTCTTTCATATGTCGGTAACAGCGCACGGTTGCAATCAAAAGTCAGAAAATCTCTGAAACCAAACAGAAAATAATAGAGCAATTGTTGGCAGATTCTGAAAGAGTTATCGGAGGTGGAGAGTGCGCTGATCTCTCGCGGCGCTCCGAGCAGCGGCCTGGCCGCGCCGCGCGCCTACACGTCTGCGCTAGCGCTCTACACCGTCGGCGCGCTGAGGAAGTACCATTCCTCCTTACTATGTAAGTTATACACATATCAGAAAGGTCATTAGTACAGGATTTTAATGTACAATCAAACGCTAGCGCACCATCTGGGGCATATATAACAAAACCGACAGGGTACAAGTGTCAGGTGAGAATCTGACAATCCGACAATTATACAAATTTCTTTCATACATTTTCTGCTTTTTAAACAGCACCATCACACAAATGAGTCTCATTGTGAGTTATATGAAATAGGGCTTTGATTGCATTCATTTGCAAAAATAGTCTGGCGCGCTTCGTTAGACCTCGTAGAAACTGTCCTCGCGTTTTATAACCAAGTGATGGTAATTTGCTTCAAACTTAAGATAAACACTGTGTCAAACTTTATTAGGGTGCTTAATTCTGATGACGTTAAACCGTGACGGTCTATTATATGGGGCTAATTTATGGAAAAACGAAAATACAAGGCAGATGTGAGTGGAGACGCTGGGAGGGGACGCCCTAGAAAGATATACACTGACCTTATTGGTGATATTCTTCAGTAATGATATTCTTCGTAATTCTCGCAACTGACATGCGTGAATGACCTGATGTATGGACATAAGTAACAAAGCAAAAGGAGTACGAAGGATTGTAGCAGGAAGTTCTATATTTTCTGCCTACCAACAATTGGAAAAGGCGTGAATTTATGTATGTAAATACTCATTCAGCAATATCGTTCCTGATATCGTTCTTTCTCCCCAGTATGCGTCGAACAAACATCAGCAGTATTCGAGCAACTGTGCCGCCTCGTCAAATGCGTGGTGAACCCCGGCGACTGCGGCTCTGCAGAGCGCTGCGTGCTGGCACAACTGCACGACCTGTACAAGGCGGCCGCGCATCTGTGCCACGCGCCGCACGCCGACACCTTCGCTAATGCGTACCCTAAGATCAAGTTAGTATAATAATAACAATGGGGACCGTAGTTTATATTGTAACCTTTTGATTCAATGGCGTTAGATGAGATGAGGTGCTCGTGGCTAAGTAATAACAGCCGCACGGTTCGATCCATGAGGTTAAGCTACGCTTGACGGGGTTGGTCTGTGGATGGGTGACCATCTTAACATATCTAGACTCCTCCGTGCCTGGGAAAACACGAAAAGCCGTTGGTCCCGTTGTCATTCGTGAATCTTTGACAGTTGTTACGGGTCGTCAGAAGCCCAAAAATCTGACAATCAGTCTTACCAAGGGGTATCGTATTACCCAGTTACTGGGTTGTGGAGGTCAGATAGGCAGTCGCTCCATGTAAAATACGGTATTCAGCTGCATCCGGTTAGACTGGAAGCCGACCCCAACATAGTTGGGAAAAGGCTAGGCAGATTGATTGGCGTTAGATGGGATCAAGTCTGAGTTTTTTTAGAGCTGAGTCAGGCATATCCGCCCGGATTCGTTTTTCAAAAGAAAAGTGCGCACCGAATCGGCCCTCCGATGCGTAGGCGCTTGCAATTAATCTTATCTTGCTTTAGTGAAGCTAGACGATAGAGATATACAGGTGATGATTGAGGATACATCTCTACGGTGTAGAGACATCGACTCGAAAGCTGAAACGGATTCAGTACATGATTCTGAACTCCCCCGCGTCGAAATATTCCATCGGTTATTAAAAAAAAAATCGGCTGTTTCATAGAAAAGTGCAATACCTACGCGGTCAAAATGTATGGAACGGCTGTTTTTTTTAAATAACCGCAACATCATTTCAACAACATTCACACATTGAAAGAAAAGAAAGAAAGAAAGAAAAAGTATTTATTGTGACTCGCACAGGAAAAAAACAAAAACAATAAAAAACAAAGTAACAGTAACATAAATAGAAGGAAGTCCTGTACGAGGCCAAAAGGCTCAAGACAAACTAAGCTAAGAAGGAGGCTAAGGTGGTTGGCATTGCAACATTTTTTCAGCATTTCAACGCAGGGGGGTTCAGAATCATGTATTGAATCAAAGGAAACAGCCTAAATAGCACGATATATTTCTAGGGACTGTTCTTTTTCAGGCAAGCTCTGTATTCACCACTGCAACCAACACCTTCAAACTATCCATACAACCCTCAGTTTTTGAGCGAGTTCTTCACAAATCCACGTAAAGGTACATATTTTACAAATATATCATTAATTTTAATGCATATTACGACTATTATTTGTACTAATTATTACTATTATTATAGGTAAAATAGAAATAGCGTGGGCTCGTCAAGTCGCCGAGTCGCCGGCGAATAGGTACAGCTTCGTCTGCTCGGCAATGCTCGCCGTGTGTCGGGAAGTTGATAATGATCGGTAAGGTTAACATATTATTATTTTAAACCGAAATATTAAATGAAACGATAATCTTGCTTTAAAAAAATACTAGGGCTAATATTTGATGACGAAACTTCACATACATTGAAGTTGGAATAGGGATGAAGACAAAAATTTTTTTTTTAGTCCATCTTTGAGATTATAAAAAAATATTGGACACATATTTTTTCTTTTTTTTACGTAATCTAAAGATTACGGCGATACATTGAGGTAAAATGTCCCATGACGTCACGAGTATGTAGATTTTATACGTACTAGTGACGTAGCGACCCCCACTCCCCAACTTAAAATGCGTTTTATCTAAGTATTTTTTTATTAATATGATAAAGCAAAAAATACGTGTCTAATATTTTTTTATTATCTGACTGACGGACTAATTAGAATTTCATTTTTTTACCCAGGCATCATCCCTATTGTTCTACAGCTAGAACGGTCTACGGCAGCGGTTTGCACGAACTATGAATGAATGTAATGCACCGACCACGGCGTGGTTTGACCAGACTCGATTAATCGATACCCCAAGATTTGCACTAGCCCCTGGAGCGTCATGCTTCATGGCGCTGCAGACGCCATTGCATATCGAGGAGTAGACCGGGGGGCGCTGTAATGGTAGGGAAGACGTGCCCTTAGAATATGGAAGGATTTGCGAGCCGTACCGGATATGCATCCTAGAGTAGGCAATGGAATAGTGGAAAGACGGGTGATATTTATCTCTGGATGGGCATCTTTTTACGACATCGCCGCCAGGTTGGTTCAGGTCCAGCTTCACCAGTGCATCGACTATTCAGCACAAATAATTGTAAAGCTAAACCCCAACAAAAAATCCCGACCCAGCCGACAGGATGTCGCGTCGCCTTGGCACCCACCGACCCAAATCAAAAAATCTAAAGGAATGTTGACTGGGTAGGGGTAACAGCTATTTGAAGCACACTCACAAAAACAAACAATTTTGGAACCACTGCACATAATATTATTATAATTGATACACACGTATAGTACCACAAACACAAATCGAAAAAAAATAAAATACAGCATATAAGATGTAGATGTATATGTGATGCCGTGACAAGCGCTCCTCTTCAGCAGATCCCTGAAAGATATGGAAAAATCTCACCAGATTAGCTCGCTCGCACTGGGTTATTCCGCAGGCAATTAGTCCCTCGTATGCACTTTAAAAACTCACTATCATTAACAATAGTCCATGACACTAAATACTACTCGAAATAAACACGACAACAGTGGTGCGAAAGCATGCGCGAGCGCCCTTGTCGACGGTTGATGAGAGAATCCGGCAGCAGCACGAACTATGATAAAAATTGGGTTTAGAAAATCATACTTTCTTTTAGTTTTATGTGGTCTATTATCTATAATGATTCTCGCTATCTTTGAAAGTTCGCCAACTAATTAAATTTGGCCCTGTAGAAGACACCAATTCTAGTTTAAATATGTTTAAGCTACAATAATATGTCTACAGCCACAGTGCATAAGCAGTGATGCGAATATCAATAGTGTTTTATGTGCCCCCCTGTATTTTGTAATGAAATCTCAAATTACCACCCTGTATACCCATAATATTTGTTTTTATTCTAAATTACTAGGATTTATGGGAAAAACCGAGTCGATGTTTTGCAATTGGCATACCTGTCGCCTTTAAATATTGAAACATTTGGTTTTTAGAGTGAACGAGCTCGGCGTAGTGTGCGCCGAGATGACAGCGTGGTGCAGCGGGCTGGCGGCCGAGTGGCTGGGCGCGCTGGTGGCGCTGTGCGGCGCGCAGCACTACCCCGCCGCGCCGCACGCCGCGCCGCCGCCGCTGTACCCCGACCTGCTGCTGCACCGCGACCTGCACGACGCCGCCGCGCACGACGCGCTCGCGGTCTTCACGTGCATACTCGTTGGTAAGGCAGCGGCATCGTATAACTCGAAAGACGTCAACTACTAGACTTAGACCTCCTCTGAACATCGCCACACTGGTCTATCCTGCGCTGCACCGTGACCTGCACGTGTGAGAATCTGTGTCTTATTAGCTGAATGATGGTGGCTAACTGGACATGCGCCTGCTTAATGGCCGGTCTTGAACTGCCCTCATACGGCGAATTCTTGCGCCTTCCTGTGCGCGGGCGTCACTTTATTACTTTTCAACCCCACTGACATAGGTTTAGTACTTATTCATCCTACTAAACTTACTTTAGCGATACCATGTTATAAAGCTTTTGTAATATCTCCCTGTACTGTGCCGTAAAATCAATGTTTATTCAAATCCTCTTGTTCCAGCGCGCCACTGCTTCTCTCTAGAAGACTTTGTGCGCCACGCAGCCCTACCTTCACTACTAAAGGCCTGCGGCGGCGGCGGCAGTTCAGGAAATGCGCCCAACGCACCTTCGCCTGATACGGGGGCTAGGCTGACATGTCACCTGTTACTGAGGCTTTTTAAAACTGTGGATACGCCGCAGCCGGGTAAGTGAAATGTATTTGAAACCTTTTTGTTATTAAAAAGAAAATTCTGATTGAAAATCTTGCAGAATTCGTTTTAATTTCGAGGTATACTTATGACCTTGATCTTGATTGACTGCCTGGTGGCTGCTGTCTACGCGTTAGCACATACGCGTTCTATGGCGGTTCTCATACGACCACGACTTGTTAAAAACTAGTTTTCAACGGTCAACGGTCGGAATCAACCAGTCACGTGCGACTGGCAGTGCAGGTCGGTCGGTCGTCGCCAACGCAATTTTTCATAAAATTTATGATGAAATGACAAAAAATTATACAACTTGAGTTGCGGCATGTGAGAGTATCAGTTGCATCGCAGTTGGAAACCAGTTTAGGTTGCGTTGCCATCACCCCGTAGAATGGGCTAACCGTTCTTCCTTCCCAGGTCTATACTCAGTGTCAACGTCTCCCGGGCCGGGCGGCGCGGCGGCTGGAGTGCGACTGTCGTGCGACCGCCATTTGTTAGCAGCCGCACACAAGAACATCGGTGTTGGGCCTGTACTAGCCACGTTGAAGGCTATACTCAGTATGTGTATTATGTTTTTATTATTCAATCTGCCTAGCCTTTTCCCAGCTATGTTGGGGTCGGCTTCCAGTCTAACCGAATGCAGCTGAATACCAGTATTTTACATGGAGCGACTGCCTATCTGACCTCCACAACCCAGTAACTGGGTAATTTAACCCTACCCCTTAGTAAGATTCGTTGTCAGACTTTCGGGCTTCTGACGACCCGTAACGACTCAAAGATCCACGAATGACAGCCGGCACCAATGGCTTAACGTGCTTTCCCAGGCACAGGGGTCTCAGTATATATAAAATGGTCACCCATCCACGGACCAACCCCGGCAAGTGTAGCTTTATCTGATGGATCGACCCGTGCGGCTGTTATTACTTAGCTTTATTATTGAAGAGAAATATTTTTGGGGATACCATTGCTAAGCAGTGGAACAGAGGCGACTAATTAAAAATAACAATATAAAGGGTGGATTTTTGATATGGGGCAGCTACCTTAACCGTTGTCACTAGAAGAAAACGGTCTTAGGAGACTGTCCTTAACTTTTTGAGACATTTCGATCTGCATTCACAGATTTAAAAAAAAATCTACAGTCAGCATTAAAATGGGCAGTTTTCCCATAAACTTTTTTTGATGCCAATCGATCTTGTTTCTTATAAGGATCCAAAAAGTCTACTAGACCAACTGAGGTTTGAGTACTAGAAAAGTCAGAAATCGCAAAAATCTTATCCCACACATTTCGTAAGAAAGAAACTCCAACATATTTATTATGATAGACAGACTAGCCAAACAGAAACAAAAAATTTAAACAAACACGCGTTATAATTTTATTTACTCTACGAACAAGATAGTTTGTTGCTTGTGATGTCCGACGTTCTGAGAAAAAAACCAGCCAAGTGCGTATCGGACCACGCACAATGAAGGGTTCCGTAGTTGGGATGAATTTATCTCAAAAACAAACTTGTAAAATTGTAGTTGAATAACATGTTCTCCCATACATCGATATACATTACGGTCAATTCTCTGCAAAATTCTCGGTAAAACTACAAATGACCGATTTTCGGCCCCTTTTCCTTTTACTTGTATTATGAGACCATGCTTCTTGCCTAATTTCATAATTCTAAGTTAGCAGGAAGTACCCTAAGGTTTTGATTTATTTGCGAGTATCAAAATAAGTATTTCGTATAAATGGCCGTATTTTTTATTGCGTTGACTTAGAAGCTTGATTTTTTTAAACTTCAAGGGACCACAGACCTACGTATTTGATGTTATTTCAACTTGATAACTCCTTTCCTGAGAAAAAGGGTCGTGAGAAACTGATGGACGGACAACGATGTGATCCTAAAAGGGTTTCGTATTTTCCTTTTGAAGTACGGAACTCAAAAAATTACCTCAATTTATTTATAACTTTCAGACTTGTTTGGAAAACGTTAAAAAGACTGTCGTCTACAAAAGACAGAAATTGCAAAAAAACAAACTACCCATGCAACAAAGGTTCTATATTTTGTTCTCAATTCGTTCGAAATTTGAAGTTCAATTTGTTTTAGTTTAGTTTCGTCCAGTCTATCATCGTAAAATAATAAGACGTTGGAGTCACATTTCCTATGAAATGTATGGGAAAAGTTTTTTTGCGATTTCTGACTTTTCTAGTACTCAAAGCTCAGTTGGTCCAGAAGAGTTTTTTGATCCTTATAAGAAACAGGATCGATTGGCATCAAAAAAAGTTTTTGTGACAACTGCCCATTTTCTTGCTGACTGTATTTTTTTTACAAAATCTGTGAATGCAGATCGAAATCTTTCAAAAAGTTAAGGACAGTCTCTTAAGACAATTTTCCTGTAGCTACAACGTTTAAGGTAGCTGTCCTTACTGCCCCATCTCAATCCACCCTGTATATATGTATTGGGCTCCGAAACCCTGTTTGCTGCCTTGTATTTTTGTGCAAATCTCAGTAATATCATAAACATTGAAATCATCTACGCTTTTGCCAATACTAAACACGACAGTATATTTTCGTTTATAGAGTTTATTTTCTCTTCAAAATGTAACACAACCCCGTGACCAAGTGTCTACGAAAGAAAAAAAGCACTGAGCGGTTAACTATAGGATACTCTTTATAATAAATACAATGTTACGGAAGAAAGAGACATATACAGGGTGGCAGCGACATCGCCGCGAAAACTGATAACATGGATTCAGTACATGTTTCTGAACCAAAAATTTCAACGCAGGGAGCGTTGAAATTCGCACCATACATTTTAACCGCGTAGGTATTGCACTTTTCTATGAAACAACAATTTTTTTATTTAATAACCGACGAAAAATTTCAACGCAGGAGGGTTCAGAATCATGTACTGGAGCCATGGTATCAGTTTTCACGTCGGTGCCCTGCCACCCTGTATATTTTTACCACTCTTTTATGTGGTTGTTTGTTAGCAGTCCTTCTGATATAAGCTCAAAGTATTAGTACACCGTATTAACGGTGTAGCCGACATTTACATCTTCAATCGTTACAAAAAATCTAATACTTTTCTCCCTAGTGGTTGGTGATTCAACTGCCCGAGATGGCTGCAAAGCTGGCGGCAAGAAATCTTGTGAACTGTCACATATACTAGGAACCAGTGACACAGTGCCTACTGACGCGCAACTGGATCTTATGTCGTAAGTAAACGTCTTTTATACAAGTACATAAGTTTCGATACAAGTATAATCCATGCCTTGATATGTGTCCTGTTTAGTAAACAAACTCTGTAAGTGCTGCCAAGCAAAAAGTTTCGAATTAAGTTGTATTATTGCTTGGCAGGTGTCAAAATAAAATCTGTGGTATTCCCTAGGGTTTTAGTCAGTAAGATCTGACATAAGCCTTTGTATCCCCAAATGTATTGTACCTAAGGATCTTGTTTGTTTACTTTTTAGTATACTTACCTGGCATAGTAGTTTTTTGACCATTGACATCTCGACATGATCCTTGAAAAATGAGAATATATTTTTGTTAGTCTATGGGATTGTTTTATTTCTCAAGTAAAAATAACAATTATATTTTGCTATTTGGGATGGAATATTTCAAATACCTTTTGAATAAATTAATTTTAAAAGCGATCAAGGATCATGCCAAATAAAAATCATAATATTATTTATTGACTCGCGATGTTTTTTTTATCCTTAGGATGGTAGATTCAGAGATGAGTGGGGGCCATAGAACTCCTAGGTTTGTTTTTTTGATATTGAGTTACACGGTTGCACATCCTACGACCACCGGACTTGGCTTCACTGTGTACTGTTGTACATACTCGTATCATTCTGACATGATGTTTATCATTGGCGTAGCTAGGGAAAAAACTATAAGTGACATTACCAACACTACATCCTTAGTCTGCCCGCCCTACTGGGTAATTGCGTAACAGACATAAAATGACAATTTATCGCAATGGGTTTAATTTTGTCAGTTCACCCACGTTCATTCCGTTATTTAAGTTGTTGAACAGACGAATTTTTCAAACTTATGAAGCAATGGATTGGCAATGCAACGCAATTAGGGAGCTGGTCCTTGGGGTTGATGCAAAATGTGTTTGTGTTCCATTCTCTCCTGTCAACTGTCACCGTATCATTCACTCAGTTTTATATCAACCATTCACCTTTTGTTTGGTCTCCTCCCGTCCATCGACCAACGCTTCAAGATAATGTTGAATTTAGATTTCGTTATAATCAAGTGTTGATGTGGTTCTCGGCTTCTTAGTCTTGGTCCTGCAAGGCAAAACAAGCGATCTATGTGAAATCCTTAAGCTGTTTAAAATGCAAACACTTTTTAAAAAACAACAAATGATTTACGTAGATAGACTTTCAGGATTCATATTTCACCTTTCGTACACATACACTATACAAAGATTGCCTTGAAATCTCAAGTCGCGTTAGAGCCTTGCCCATGACGACTTTTGCGCACGCGATGGACCTGAATTACAGCGCTAAAAAGGGTCAATGACAGCTCGGCCCGTGTCAACTCAACCAGATATTTCACTCCCGATTACGGTAATTTGTACGATCAGGCAGAAAACCGATATTTTAAAATAAATAATTACGAATTTAATGTTTGTTTTTCGAAGATTTTGTATTTTTATTTACATACAAAGCAGGAAAACATAATTATCTACAACGCCTATTTCAATTATGATAGCGATATAAGTAGCCTAAGTTCATTCGTTTTTTAAATTGTCTTGATAGATAGATTTGACTCGGGTCGAGTTGTCACTGACCCGTAATATCGGACCAACAATTAAACAGGCTACCACAATATTGCGTTTGCAGCTTGTTTGAAATGCCTCTGAAACGTGTGTTAAAGTCTGCAACTGCAAAGTTTCTTGGCCATAGATTTAGTTATCTGTCACTCAATATAACTTAGCTACGCCAATGCTCACTCGCTTCGCTTCTCTTCATATTGTTTGCTCCCTCCCATCATGCTCTCTGTGCAAGGGACGTCTCGATGTGTAGTTGCTTCATCCCTTTGTCTGTGAATAGAGGACACCCTATGGTTGTAATGTTGCCCTTACTAATTCAACTCTTTACTTACAAATATTAAAAAAGTCTAAAATTAATGTTTGTCATTGACATACATGATTGTATTGTTTTTAAGATTGAGGTTTTAAATGGAATACTGATGTCCACACGCAAAAAACGTAAGATGTTTTTTATTTCGTGGATACGCCTTAGGATTAATAATTACCTTTGCTAAAATGTGTCTGAGATCGAGTATTTCAATATAAATATTAAAGATTATATCTGCCGTTTATAATTTAGGGTCCTTCATTATAATAAACGCAGGTAAAACTCAGACGCAGAAGTGTTTAAGCCATCCTTGTACCGTCGCGAAAGTGATGGTGGTATTCATATATATAGCACTCTTATTGAGATGATTACTGTGGCGCTTCCCTAAGCGGACCCGGTCGCTTAAAATTTATATGGATATCACACACAAAATACCGTAATAATGAAATTGGAACAAAAAAAAACCACCCAAGTGCGAGTCGGACTCGCGCACAAAGGGCTCCGTACGGTATTTTAAGAACGAGCAAAAAATTTCGAAAAAAACATGTTTCTTCACCATACAGTTTATTGTAGAAGAAACATGTTTTTTTGGCGTTTTTATTATTAACTGTATCCAAGTTTTATTATTTGTTGTTATAGCGGCAACAGAAATACTCAATCTGTGAAAATTTCAACAGTCTGCCTATTACGGTTCATGAGATACAGCCCGCTGAGACAGACGGACGGACAGCGGAGGCTTAGTAATAGAATTCCGTTTGGTACCCTTCGAGTCAACCCTTTAAAAGCGTATATGTGATTGATTTTGATGTAAATAAGCACTCTCAATATTTCTAAGTAAAGAGTTAATATCCCCATCGGTTGTGTCGTCCATAGGTTCACGTCTTGTGTTAACAATCGGCTCTGTGTTTCACCCCTTAATGTCTACACTATACAGGTCTTCACAGCGACTCTTTTGACTAATTCCTCATCTGTTATCTTAGTATTTAGTTTGTAGTCAACAATCTAGCTAAAAACCTCCCTATACAGGATAACTTTGAGTTCATTGGCTATTTTTCAGGGTGTGAAAGTACTCTGAATATAATAATTGTTAACATAGGTTCATAAATGTGCTGTTTCATACAATAAGAGATGCTTCTTTTCCGTTAAATTCATGAGTAGTTTCACGCCCTGCCAAATAACCAATAAGTTCAAAGATGGCCTATCAATTAAGATGTGTCCACACCAACCCAATAATTGCAGCCGAAGCTATATCTAAGTATAATTTTCCATAAAGTATGGAAAAAGATGCGCCAATTACCGGCACACAAAAAGTTGGTCATTACACATCCTTAATTTAAATACGTCCTTAAAATAGCCTTTAAATTGGGTGTCAAGCTTATTCATGTCAATAAACTAAAACGCACAACATAAATAACTAATGGGTTAACTTTGGCATACATGGGTTACATGTCTGATAGGACTAGTGCATATTACAGCCGCATCGGGTCGCAGCGCAACGCATAGCAAAACAAAAAAAACCGTACCGACCTGCCTGTCGTGTGCAATGGTTCAAACGAGTTGTATAGTTGACCGCGTAACTGCGTTACCACGAACTGCCTTACCAAGGTCGAATGCACTTGCACGTCATAAAACGACAAGGTCTTGTTTTGCTTTCGAGACCAATGTGATATAGTTTGACTGCTGCTGTTTGACCGCTGTAGCTTAGGAACGCGCGGCGAGGCGGGGGGCAGCGTTGATAAATGAGGTGCGAGACGCCGTGAGCGTTGACGAATGAGCGACCTGCACTGCCCCCCGTCTCGCCGCGCACATACCTAAGGTGCGGTGCAGCGGTTTTGGTCAAACGATAGCTACATAATTCAACCTTAGTGAAGTTCCAATCTGCTAAGAGACTTTGTCAAAAGTGGTATAGTCAATTCGAGGTGGACTGTGTGTGTATGACGATGCTGATTATATTGGAGGAATTTTGCAATGCGTTGCGTTTCTGTGTGGCCTGTCCATATATGCGTTAGCCTTTTACATACGGGTCACGATATTTTCGTCAATGGAGAGCTGGCAATGGTTGCAGGGGTAGCGGTGGCGTGGGTTCCACACTATTGGACTCTTCGCAGTCGCTTTCTTCATTGGCTCGACGAGTTCTAGCTGACATTTGCTCTGAGGAGTGGGTGCTGCAGAAATGCCTGCAGAACCCTGATGAGTTGTATCAGCCGGATATGCTCCTGGATCCTATGTTGACACCGAGACAGGCTCAAAGGTTAGTGAAATGGGTATTAATAGAGTTGATAAATAATTTTATATTAAGTTACCTTCATAGCTCTATTTTTCAACAGTCTCTTGATTGCTTAATGAGCAAAAAAAAAAAAAATTGTATTGACAATTGCCAAGAATTAAAAAAAAGTTCACTACCATTTAATGTCACTTACCTAGCGCAGTGATAGCCTAGTGGTGTGACCGTTGGATTGCCAAGTTAAAGGTCTCGAGCTCGTACCCAAGGCACGCACCTCTGACTTTTCGGATTCATATGCGTATTGTATAATTATCACTTGCTTCAAAAACGGCGAAGGAAAACATCGTGAGGAAACCGGCATGCCTGAGATATATTTCTCGACGGCTTGTGAAGTCAAGTCAGAGGCCAATGGGCGGCATTAAAACTCTGACACCAGGTTAGTCATTAACCACCCGAAAAAGAAAGAAGACCTAATTACTTTTTGTTAGAACATAGTTTAGGTTGCATTAACAGGAACATACATAATATTCTCACACAGATTACTCCATATGATCTGCTATCCCGAGTCAGCGAGTCACACTCACCCGGATCTCGATCAGAAGACAATGATCACACGGCTTTTAGAGGTAACTTTATACTTTAATTTAACTAACTTAAACCTTACGTCAATGTGGGTTAAAGTCACAAAGCAATACAATGGGGTTGTTTGCTTGGAGCTTCGCCACTAGAGACCGCTAAGTCATTGTCACTTGTCAAAGTGATCTTGCAAAGCGAACAATCGGCGACAAGACAAAACACTTAATCTGCGTGCGCAAATTATTTACTAAACATGTAAACAAACACGAATTTTTCACTTAGACAAACATTAACTTTATGCGAGTACAAATTGATTACAGACCGACTAGAATGATTGAAAAAGTCTTAAAAAAATATGAAGCTGTAGCACAAACTGAACCATATGTGTACGCATTACATTCGTTTTGCCTAAAACTCGTGTTTGTTTACATGTTTGGCAAATGAATTGCGAACGCAGATAGCATGATTTCGCAGCAAAGTTTTTATCAAGGAACTCCATTGGCAGCTGAATGACACTAAGCGCTATCTACCCGGCACTAATTTGACAGTTTTCTTCACCATTTTGAACAGAATCTAGAACAATGGTCGCTGCGTATGTCCTGGCTGGACTTGCAGCTAATGTTCAAGCAGTTTCCTAGCGGGTCATCAGAGTTGAGCGCGTGGCTTGACACCGTCGCGCGCGCCGTCATCAACGTGTTCCAGCAGCCGGCGCCGCCGCCGCCTGATAAAGACAGGTAGACAATAACGAGCTCAACGAAGCTTGTCTAAACGGATAGCTCAATACAAAGTACTAATTTAAGATGTTAGCTTTAACCATAACTTCACTAGATCACACAATGTTTTTTCGAAACTAACCTCTGGCTTTAAATTCTGGTATCCAAGTTAATGATAATACAACAACTTTTAAGAAATTTCAACTATCCTGAGACATATTTTATAATGACCAGTAAATGGCTATTACATGCAACCAACGTCATCTGGCAACAATTAGCTCAAAGAATAAGATAGAGATATTTCTGCAAGGATCAATCCAACAGTAACATTTCGATTAGTCACCGCTAATTCAAAAATTGTGATTTATTAACAACAATAAAGGGAAGCGTGCAATTAAATCCACACAAAATGACAATCCGAGCGGGTCTAAGTGTCCACAGCATGTCACTGTGTCGTTGAACTGATTGACTGGTCATCCAAAAAAATACATTACCGTAGATGAAATGTTTATTGATATGGATTGAAGTTTATTTCTTAAGTCATTAGAGGTATTAGGACCGGGGTGTAAAGTACACTCATGCTCAATAGAAAAGGGAGCATCCTCCGACTAGACGAGTGTCCTATCTGGTTGACAACTGCCCAACAATTGATGTCGGAAAGTTATATATATGTTGATCGCGCGGTAAACTTTGCTTGTGCGATGCAGGATTTGTGAGACGTCGGGTCTTTGATGCGTAGTTCGCATGTGGCGATGTAGATGCCGCCACAAGTCTTAATACCTGTAATTTCGAAGTATTTGTATTAGACCCAACAATATTGTAAACTAACTGGTTAAATCTTAAATGTCTTCACTAATAATTAATTACGATGGTTTGTGTATATGACCAAATAATGGTGACCTGGTTTATTGCAGGACCGGAACGGACCGTGGCGTGGTGAGCACGAGCAAGTGGTCGGAGTCAGTGTGGCTTGTCGCGCCACTCGTCGCCAAGCTACCTGCTGCTGTGCAGGGGCGAGTGTTAAAACAGGCGGGACAGGTCGGTCCATCTCTATTCTATAATAACCTAGCAACACCAACAAACAGTGTCCATACAATGTCTACGTCATCATTTCTTGTCCGCAAAGCCAGACTACAGTGTATTTGTTCTTGCATGTTTTATTTAATTTAATATAAAAAACACTAAACTAAAATATACTTTGAATTAACCATTTAAGCCTATACATAAAATTACATAACATCACGCCTTGTTTCCCCGAAGGGTTGGGCAGAGGTGTACCTGTAGTACACCTATATTTCGCCAGTTATGCAAGTCCGGTGTAATAGGGGGCGAGCCTATTGCCATCAACCGGGCACAAATCCAAACTCCGGGCTGGTACCGAGAAATTCCATATCGAAAAAAAACAAACAACCGAATTGATAACCTCCTCATTTTTGGGAAGTCGGTTTAAAACCCACTAACACTGCCTGGGAATCAAAGCCATACATTTTCTCAAAATTAAAATTTTGTTAGTCATTATTTACTAAATAAGACAAGTAAATTGAAACACACTTTACGTGTGGTTGATATTTTGGCTCCTACCATTATCAGATATTAGAGAGCGGGTGGGGCGCAGGCTGCAGCGGCAACTGTTCTAGCGGCGGCGGTGGTGGCGGCAGCTCGCACAGGGACTGCAAGAGTCATCAGAGCCCTAGTTATAAAGGGTGAGTCTTGTTAGAAATTGTACGAAAATGTATAATATGGAAAGCCAGCTTCACCGAAAACTCTTCATGTTCCTATAACCCTCACGCAAAATATTGTTCGTTTTAGCCACCAATAGTTTTGTCATCCTAGGTTTTCAAAAATCGGTGTAGTCTTCGGTTTTTTAAATCGTGGGCTCGGATTTGGTTCTTTAGTCCGCGCGCGACTGTTAGTCACCGCCTGAGTTATGCGAGCGGTGAGACGGGGGAGGGCGCCATTGACAAAATTGGCAGACTGAGTTAGCAGTCTCATAACTCCGGCGGTGACTAGCAGTCGCGCGTGGACTGTAGTATTTGAAGTTGGAGTTTGCTGTTTTCTAGCTCCGTCCGTACTTGCAATGTTAACTTTCTGCTCTCAGACGGTCGACGGTAGCTTGATTTCTTCTAGTACGGGTAAAATGTATCATTAAGCTGTTGTATCCACATTTATCAGTTCGTCTGGTGGAGGCAGTGGCGGTAAACGTGGCGTCAGCAGTGGCGGCTGCGGCGGCGGCTGCGCGTGCGGCGGCGGCAACTCCGTGCGCCTCGCCAACGAGCCGCTGCTGTCGCTGGTGCTGACCTGTCTGAGGCATCAGGACGATCAAAAGGTATATACTGTTGCGTGTTAAATAAAAACGAATGTTTTTTTGTTTTCTTACTACTTGTTTATTAAGATATTGTGTAACTTTTGGTTTTCCCGAATAAACCCTACTTTATAAAAATCATAAATTCATTAACACAGACAACGCACATCACAAGAGTTCTTTTTATAAGGATTTTTTAAAATTCATTTCCTTAAGGGTTTAAATAGAGGATGAAAGTGCGTCATTTTTGCAGACGACTTAAAAAAAATATCAAATGAACTTGGACTATAATATAAAATAAATAAGGTTCGAAATCCCAAATATAATGTAAACCCAACATTTTTACCCAACAGGAGAGCCTCCTAAGCTCAATACACGCACAACTCCAACACTACCTCACTCACGCGCGGGAACACGACCGCGCCGCTTGCGCAGACAACTGGCAGGACGACGCCGCGCCCGACGCACTACTGCTGCGCTTCTCATTGGCTGGCGGCATGTTTGACGCAATCCGGCGCTCCTACCAACTCACCGCTGATTGGGCAGTTTTACTCACGCAGCTCGTCGCGCATCAGTTGATCGACGCATATAATAACAGGTAGGGGTAGTCACATTTGTACAAGTATAATTTATTACTATGTTCTACCAACTAACATCTCTCATTCAACTCAACCTACCGTAGTCCACAACAGGACATAATGCCTCTCCCAAATCAGAAAATAAAGAAAATACGGCTGTAAACATGACGCAAAGAAAGAATTCAAACACGAAAAGAACAAGTTGGGAGAAAACATGTGTCACATTCACGCAAAACGGAAAACTCTCAGCATAATGCTGCGACCCTATGCGAGACAGAGCGTTGACGTGTTGAAGTTGACCGGTGCAGCATACAATGAGAAAGAAAAAAAAACTTCTAAATGTTTTTATAAATATTTTTTTACATCTAAAACTAAAAATGCGGTGTTACGATATTAATTATTGCATTTCATAATCGATATTTTAGTTCACTAGTTAGCCATATTTCATATTTTCATACGGTAATCTTTTCCTTTCAGATCCTAATTTGATATTTATTTGTGTGGTAACCCTAATCCTTCGGGGACATCAGGTGGAGTGTTTTACGAGACTTCTTTCCCCCGTCCCTTTCTCCCTTGTTGGAAAGATTGTGGGCCCAAGTTATCAGCACTTTGCACATGTGTGGAGAGATACAATTTGCCAGTTTAATGGAAATGCAGGATCTTTCTACAAGACGAGCCTTAGTTCTCTACCTCTATTACTCTCTCTAGCACTTCCTCCAACAGATTCGTCGCAACACAAATGGCCTGACAGACAGTGTACCTACAATAAATTAATATAGTTTGTGTCGCAGCAACCTCTTCTCCACTCTGATCGACATGCTTGCCACTCTGATCCACTCGACCCTGGCTGATGGCGGTGACGACAACAACCGGAAACATTACCAGAATCTCATGAAGAAATTGAAGAAGGAGATCGGAGATAGACACGGTCCGTCTGTGCAGTGTGTCAGGCAACTGCTGCCGCTGTCCAAGAATACTATTATTGAAGTAAGTTGTTTGTCTATTATTTTTGTCCGACATTTTATTTTGTTTCGGGGGCTAGAGCTAAGTAATAACAGCCGCATGGATCGATCGATCAGGTTAAGCTACGCTTGCTGCGCTTGGTCCGTGGATGGGTGACCATATTTACATACCAAGACTGTGCCTCGGAAAGCACGTTAAGCCGTTGGTCCCGTCTGTCATTTGTAGATATTTGACAGTCTTTACGGGTAGACAGAAAAAATCTGACAGCAGTCTTACCAAGGACTATCGTGTTACCCAGTAACTAGGTTATGAAGGTAAGATAATACTGGTATTCAGCAGCATCCGAGTAGACTGGAAGCATACCTCAACATAGTTGGGAAAAGGCTAGCCAAATGATAATTTTGTTTCGTAAGATCGCTCAAAAGTTATTAAGTAAGACTAGTGTGTTAATTACATCATATCACATAATTATAAAATATGTCATGAAGCGTGCAAAATAAGACGTTTTACGCGCGTATGGGGACGGGCGTACAGATACTCGCGTAGCTGTTATACTAGGAGCCAATACATTCCGTTCACTTAACACGTTTCACTCGGATACTACGTCTATTACGCGCGCAAACTTATCTGAAAATACACATACGGAAATGTTTTGCGCGTACATTTCAGCATCTATAGTATTTATCTTTATATAATCATTCATTCGTATGCGTTTTCATAGCAGCTTGTGTGTGTCTAGTCATTAAAAGTATATGCCGAACTAATCCTTACATTGAACATGCCCATACTTGTTTGTATTATTTGTGTGCTGTACATATCAATATTCTGCAGGTCATCGCCTGCGAATCCATCGGATGTCTCGTCGACCAAAAAGGGAACAAGATCACGGGATTCGATAGTGATAAGAAACAGGTAAGTCGTCATTACATTACCTCATTTGTAGTAAGTAAGGATAGTTTTTATGGTTCTGGGAGCTGAGAGTATTTGTTGTGTTCGCGCTACCTTGGCGCTAAATTAAAATTTCCCTACGTTTTTTTGCAATTAGCAGGTCAGTATCAGGTTGTATGGTAGCTCACTTTCGCATGGACATAAATATACCGCGGCGGGATTTTGTCGTGCACTGGATTTTCAACTCTCAGCGCTAAGTAGAGCGTTGAAAATCCAGTATGCGAAAAAAATCTCTGCGAGAAAAGATCGCCCGTGCCTACCTGGGGCTTAGTCAAAATATGTTTCGCGACCGTAACAAATATGTGTTTACAGAATTATGTTAGAATTCCCCTCAAGTATCCGCCGGAACACCAGATATTAATAAAAAAGGTTTTATAGGCCGGATAGCAACTGGGTATCCGTTGAATCACTAATGTTTAGTATACCATATAATGGATATTTTAAATAACCGAAAACATTGACGGCTTTGTGCCCCGTTGACGGCAATAGGCTCACCCAGTGTTGGGACGTGGGTGTACTATAGTTACACTTCAACCTAACTATAATGTGTATGTATTATGTTATGTGTTATTGATCGTTTTTGGCCTCTGTCTTTATCATTAGCGTAACGTCGTTGAAGCGTAATTTTTAACCAACTTCAAAAAGGAGGCGGTTCTCAATTCGACTGTTTTGTTTTTTACTTCGTCACTTGCGTCGTATAATAAGACAAAGTCGATGTCGTTGTCCGCAGGGTCTCCGCCTCACGGACAAGCAGCGCGTGTCGAGCTGGGAGCTGGTGGAGGGCGGGCGCAACCCCGCGCCGCTGTCCTGGGCCTGGTTCGCCGCCACCAAGATCGAGAGGAAACCACTCACTTATGAAAATGCTCACAGGTAACAATCAACAATTCTAATGTTACATACGCGGAGGTACGGTTACTATAGTTGCTTGTGAATAAGCAGAGAAATATTACCACCTAACTTGACGAACTTGAACTTGACGTGGGCGCTGCGCCCGTTTCATATTTCATACAAAATGTATAGGAACGACGTGGCGCGGAACAGACACAAGCGGCGAGGCGACGCACAGTGGATCGTCCCCATACAAGAGGTCGGACATAGAATTAAAAATTGAAAAAGTATTTAATTGAAAAAAATGAAATATACAGTTGCATTACTCTATTATGGAACTACAAAAAATGTTACTACAATTTTTTTATTTGACCAGTACTTTATGAGCAATTCGATGAAAACTGTTATTTTTCTATGGAAATGGTCACAAAAATGTCTGTATCTCTTGATTCCCTCCTTGTTTCGATTTGCGGTTTTCACTACTGTTATTTACCCATTTTATGCCACATTTTCTTCAAGGACACATGGTGCCCCCAGCGACCCCCTTCCGAGATATTTTGCTTTTAGTAACTATACTTTTTATTGTATAACTGATGAAATGGAGGTACATTAAGTATATTCATTACTGAGAATAAGTCATCCCTAAGTAGTTCCTTAAATAACAGGCGCATTTGCGATTACTTTAATGACTTATGAACGCTTCTGTTGCCATACAACAAAAGCGTTAATGAGTCCTTAAGTAAAGATTACCAGTACTTGCTTAATCTAATTAGTTATTGTAATTACTATGTTAACAGCCCTTAATCTCTGCATTGTGATTGGATAATGTCATCATTCGCTTATCAAATTCATTGCTAGTTGCCTACTTGCTGCCCTATATATTTGAGTGTGTTTAGCAAATGTAATTCAGTTGTAATTATAACTTCTATCAAGTGTTGTCATTATGGCTTTCCGTGGGTTTTCTACTTATCTAGATCTTTATGTTGCTCTTCGTAATCATAAAGATCTTCGTGACTATGACAATTTATTTAACACATTGAAGTCGAGTACTAACGTCCAGTTAAGTGAAAGTGATGTGACGGATCTCACGAACTGGTGTCGACGATTTTGCTATAGGGTTTACACCAAATGGGTGCAATCAAGAAGGACAGTCGACAGGTTCATTAACAAGAACGGAGTGTGGTTAAATTCCGATATCGTTTGGCCAGATTGCTTTAAAGAAAATGTTGTTGACACTGAAGAAGCAAATGAAAATGAGGCAGAAGAGGTAGTCAGTCCATCAAAATCAGATGCATCAACTTCAACATATACATCTCCTCGCAAACGCTTTGAAGATTTATCGACTAGACACAAAAGAAGACGTGTTAATGAAAATGTTGCTAGTTGCAGTCGTCCGGATGAGCTTTTGCATACTGTTGAAAGTATACTTAAGTCTGCCGGAAAAAATGATATGGCCAGAATAATGAAAAATTTGCTGGAAAATCCTGAACACGTCTCAACAGTTTTAAATCGGCCATCGGCCAATAAATGTTTTTTTTTTCTTTCTTTTCTATTGTTGTTAGTAACTAAATGGTCATGTTAATTAATTAATTTCCTATTATAATTTAGTTCTTAGTAGTTGTTTAATTTTTTAGTTTGTTTTAGGGTACATAGTTGTTTTATTTTTAAATTATTTTTACAGTGTTATATTATTTAAATACAAAATATTTTTATACCTACATATTTTCTTATTGATCATAAAACTCTATTTCTTTTCGATGTGTTATTGTAAATTCGACTCAGTCATTACTAAGCTAATGATGACATTATCCAATCACAATGCAGAGATTAAGGGCTGTTAACATAGTAATTACAATAACTAATTAGATTAAGCAAGTACTGGTAATCTTTACTTAAGGACTCATTAACGCTTTTGTTGTATGGCAACAGAAGCGTTCATAAGTCATTAAAGTAATCGCAAATGCGCCTGTTATTTAAGGAACTACTTAGGGATGACTTATTCTCAGTAATGAATATACTTAATGTACCTCCATTTCATCAGTTATACAATAAAAAGTATAGTTACTAAAAGCAAAATATCTCGGAAGGGGGTCGCTGGGGGCACCATGTGTCCTTGAAGAAAATGTGGCATAAAATGGGTAAATAACAGTAGTGAAAACCGCAAATCGAAACAAGGAGGGAATCAAGAGATACAGACATTTTTGTGACCATTTCCATAGAAAAATAACAGTTTTCATCGAATTGCTCATAAAGTACTGGTCAAATAAAAAAATTGTAGTAACATTTTTTGTAGTTCCATAATAGAGTAATGCAACTGTATATTTCATTTTTTTCAATTAAATACTTTTTCAATTTTTAATTCTATGTCCGACCTCTTGTATGGGGACGATCCACTGTGCGACGGTGCGCCATACCGTCGTCACGCCCGCGCCGCTCTCCACTTGCGTATGTCTGCCTTACAGTAATTACAGGCACATTAAACATGTCAGCATAATTTCCAGAACCATGCAAGTCGGTGACCACTTACCATCTTTCTGAACTGAATTCCAGAGCACGTAATATAAATTATAGAAAAAAACTATAATTACGTTTATTTTGTTCCAGACTACTAAAATACCACACGCACAGTCTAGTGAAGCCGCTGAGTTACTATCTAGAACCACTACCTCTGCCGCCCGAGGATCTAGAAACAAACGACATTAAACAAGTAAGTCGATAAAACTATAAAAAATGCATTATTTTATTCTTTTTTGTGTCCGAAACGCAAATAGTCATTAAACAGGACCATCTTAAAACAGATATTGTAATATGAATATTTTGTTCAGGACCCTGGAAGTTTAGATTCAAGTCCAACCGGCGCCGGAAAAACAAGATCACGAAACGCTCCATGCAAGAATATCAAGAAATCCAAGCCGACGACACCGGTAACTATACAAAGCTGTTTTTTTAATGTTAACATAATACGGCCATAGAGCAATGCAATTCTATCATGTTCATAGTCTATCTGTCTAACTATAATATAGACATGGCCTAGGATAATCACATAACGAAAACGTTGACCAGTTTCGGCCCCTGTCATATTAAACTCTTTTGCAACTGCTGTCTTGTGGTAAGTCTTGACAAAAAAAAAATTGCCTGTGACGGCTTTGTCGAGGTCTGCGCGCAGCCTAAGATGTCGGCTTAGCGCAGAAAGTTGAAGATCCATCGACATTAGAATCCTGGATGGTTTTCAATGGCCGACTGTACTCCTTATGTGCAGACGAACGGCGTCCCGACGCCGGGTGCCGCGGGTGCGGGCGGCATGCCGCCGCAGCCGGCGCAGCAGCCGCAGTTCATGCAGCAGCAGCAGCAGTGGTTCCCGCCGCCCGGCCAGAACTACTACAACCCGCCTGGTGAGTTCACGAAAATATACTGTGTGGTACACAGCTTAAAGTTCGTTTTTCAATGCTCTCGTTTGGGGTGAGTCGGTGGTATTCCGATACTCGCTGAGCCAAACCTATCGGCCTGAATAAATTGCTTGGAAGCTCATTTCGGCATCGGCGACTAGATTCCGAGACCCTCCTTTGTCGCTCTTGTGAAGAATGTTTTTGAGCCACAAAAATCCCTTTCATTTTAACGTTACTTTAGTATCGGTAAAATGCGAGTCTGGAACTCTGGCATAGCCTTAAATGGATGAAATTGTCGAGAAACGACTTTTTTAGGGCGATTGAGAAATCCAACAACCTTTACTTGTCATTATGCGCTCTCCAACTTTTACACGCTAAGCACTTTATACAATTATTGTTGTTCATTTTCACGTGCAAAATAAACTTTATGGAAATATAAATAGGGTCTATTTTGCATTACACATTATACGTCAAGCACCATATAACACATTTCTGCGTATCAGCCGGTGTGAGCCCACGCAGTGTGGCCGCGGCGCCGCCTTCCAACAACCAGTCGAAGCAGGCGCTCAGCAACATGCTGCGACAACGAGTGCCCTTCAACCAGATGACGCAGATGCAGGTCAATGTATGTATTGTTATACTATTTCTTTTGACTCAAGTTATTCATCTCAGCTTTTA
Organism: Agrochola lota; assembly: GCA_947364205.1. Taxonomy (NCBI): domain Eukaryota; kingdom Metazoa; phylum Arthropoda; class Insecta; order Lepidoptera; family Noctuidae; genus Agrochola; species Agrochola lota. The sequence goes on along the minus strand of OX376221.1, from coordinate 14,424,149 downwards.
TGCAGAGTGCGTCTATCGTACGGAACAAGTTCAGGATAAATGTTTGAGATGGGACGTCAGGGCGAATTTCGAAATTACATATTAGTATAGTAATGTACACAGCTGGGCACCGTTAATCAAATAGTTAACTTCGTTAATCGTTATTCCGCTACAAAAAAAGTTAACTTCGTTAAACGTTAAAGCGTTACATTTCGGAAGAATTAACGCAAGTTAACGTTAATCGTTAATCCGTTAATATGTGTAAAATTGCATTTTTATATCGTTGCGTTAGTGAACTTATAAAACCTGTTGGTTTAGGTTCTGGAAGTTAACAGGTTAGGAACAAAACAAAATACTTGTATAATTCAAATGTGTAATTTAATCGTCGGGCATAAGGTGCATATTCCCCTTCATGAAAATTAACATGTTGAACCTGTTTTTCGCGCCGCGCCGCGGTGCCGTGTGGTAAATACGAGTAGTAGGCATAGGATTAACGATTAACGGACTTCTGCATATTAACGGAAGTTAACGTGTCCGTTAACATTTTTAAAAGTTAATCCGTTAATCAAAATGTTAACTTCGTTAATTAACGATTAACGGATTAACGAGTTAATGCCCAGCTATGGTAATGTAAACTTATATTTTTGCACCAAACACTTGTGCTGTACGTAAGTGTTATAGGAAAGGAATAAAATGTGGTAAATTAAAAGGCAAAGCTATTTTTCGCTATTTGTTTTTATTTTCAACATTTTTGTTAGCAGACATGTAGGTAATCAATAATAATGAAATTCACGATTAAATGTTGTTGCGGCTAGGTACCCGTTCCACCATTTACATTAAAATAATGAGTCTTGTCACAATTATCAGCAAAGCGGTGGATACCCGGGTGCGCCACACACTCGCGCGCCGTTCCCGCGGCAGACCATGCGACAGATGCAGCCTAATCAGATGGGAGCTATGCAGTCCGCGTAAGTAGATTACCCTTTACTATTCAACTTGCAGCATAACGTACAACTTTCTTGTTACAAATAATAAACCTTTAAATCTGCGAAAATGGTAATTCCGAGCTTAGACTTAGTAGACAGCAGATTAGAGCGGCTCTGAGCTTTATCTGAACTTAAGAGCGTTTATTCTGAAAGTGTCGCAAATAGATGTTAAATATTTCGCTGTTTTGATTAATTTGGTATTATTACTGTATGGAAATATGAAATGTGGCGAACTAGAATAATTATAATGAATTGCAATTATAACACTGAATTTGTAACCGTTTTAGGAGTAAAAAAGGCATTTGGAAAAATTCCAAATACTTTTTTACATCTAAAACTAAATATTCGTTGTTACGATATTAATTATTGCATTTCATAATCAATATTTTAGTTCTCTAGTTAGCTACATTTCATATTTTTGTACAGTAATATTGCCAAATTAATCAAAACAGGTAAATATTTGACAGCTATTTGCGACGTTGCCAACTTTTAGGATAAGCGCTCTTAATCTAAATTGATAACCATTACGTGTATTGTTCTACTTAAATACGCATCTTCTATGATTTTGAAAGTCTTCCTGTCGCACAGCACACCCTAAAGTACACGAAATGAAACTTAAAACTTAAGAGCTTTGTAAAATTGGAACACATTTATTCCTATCACTCAGACAAATGAACCCAATGGGTGGTATGGGCGGCATGGGCCCGATGGGGCAAATGGGCGGAGTACAAATGCCCGGTCAGATGGGCGGCAGTCAAATGGCCGCCAGTCAGATGGGCGCTGGACAAATGGGTGCAGGTCAGATGGCTGGTGGTCAGATGGGCGGTATGGGCGGGCAGATGTTCGGAGGACAGTACGCTGGCATGCAGCAGGGGTATGGAGGCTATGGGCAGCAGATGATGCAGGGCGGCCAGCAACAGATGATGAACCAGGTATAGCTTTGTAACTCTTTGCAAATAAAAATCGCGACCCTAACCATCTTTTTTTAATCTCACATTATACCGTGTAATTGAAAGGACATAATAAGCTACTTTGTTCTGCTGCTATTTTCAATAAGTATATTTTATAGCGCGGGTTATAGCTAATAGAATGACATATCTAACACTTTCTTCTTCGACGTGTTGTGTTTGTGCTATTCCCGAATCGCTTTAGCGTGGCAATAGCGAGTGACCCACCTACATTTTCTAGCATTCTTTATTTCGAACACGGAAATAAAGTTCGTCCTGAATAACTATCTCGCGTGATTTTAAACATGTTCCAACACCGAAAAAACTATACATAGTTTATTGTTTAGATTCTTACGGACAGGTATTCGAGTATAGAGGCGTGAGGAACAGGGGGTAAAGAATCGAGGGGGCGCGAGGAATCGGTTTTGGGGCTTTTGCACCACGATTGATGTCGGGACGTTGTATATATACTCGTCGCGCAGTAAACATTGTTTGCGTGATGCAATATTTTGCGTGACGTCAGTATGATGCGTAGTTCGCATGTGGTGTTGTAAATGCCGCCACAAGAGAAAGGCAATGACCGCTTTTGCCACGCAAAAGCCGTCATTCGGGTGTAGGCCCCTTTACCATATAAACCACCTCGATAGTATTCCCGTTTGCCTCGTAAAGGTCTCACACGTTTACATAAACAAAACAAAAAACACTGAAAGATAACGTTTACTAAGCTACTCACTCCTCTTCAGTCGCACTCCAAGCTGTATGTTATGTCGCCACATCTAGTTAACAAGTTATTTATGTCCATCTTCCAGGGAATGGGCCAAAGTGTAAACCAAATGGGCCAACAAGTGAACCCGATGAGCCAAGGCGTCAACTCCATCGGTCAGAACGTAGGTCAAATGAGCCAGGGCGTCGGTCAGCCGTCTCAGATGCCGCAGTCGATGGGACAGATGAGCCAGGGCATGGGGCAGATGGGCCAGCCTATGGGACAGATGGGCCAGATGGGGCAAGGTGGCGGTATGTCGTCCATGAACAGCCAAGCCGCTTCTATGGGACCGCAGGGTGGTAACTCCATGGGTGGATTCCCTGGGCAACAGACATTCCAACAGGTATTTAATAGTTACCGGCTTATTTTCAACCAGTAGAAATCTTTCCAGGGGGTAAAAGTACTCTTGAATATGAACAATATGGGATTAAATAATGCTGAAAAAAAATGTTTCGAAAAAAAATTCAAATCTTCCTCTGTAAGAATGCCATTGATTTAATTTTTAACCCATAAAATGTAATCTGTTTTTTTTTATCGTGATTGTGATGGAGATTCTAATGTTCTTTTTAGAACATGATGGGTAGTCGCGCAAGCCAAGAAGCATATCTAGCTCAGCAGAGACAAAACGCTGCTCGACCACCGTACATGCAGGTTAGTACAGTAAATAATAATAATTTATGGTTACTAATGACCCGTTGACTTAACATAGCAAAAGAAAATCGGCTTTACTCACTAGGTAGTAAGGTTTTATTTTCAAATAATAGTATCGCCCGACAGCAACGCAACAAAACTCGCGTTTTATCAACTTAATAACTATTGTCACAATAACGTCCTTCTTACAGCAAGCACCAAACGTCACAATGGGCGGCATGGGCGGCCCCGCACCGCCCTACCCTCGCGGCATGCAAAACCAGCAGAGCTCACAATACCAACAACAGATGAACCAACAACGCATGCGACAACAGATGCTGGCCATGCAACAACAGCAACAGGGGCCGCTTGTACAGCACCTACAGAGGCAACAATACCAACCGCCATATTAGAAGTAAATAGTAACAATAATAACGCCTTCATAAAACCTTTTAGGTGAAAGTGCCAGAGCAACGCGCAATTCAAATTTTCTTACGTTTTTTGCAGTATGAGATTGTATGTTGGTCAAAATATGTTAAGAAAATTTGAATAGTATTGCTGATCAGTCGTCGGCATCCTGCCGGTTTACCCCCGACAATATAGTCACATTACAAATAAGAGAGTCTTCGCACTGAGCGAAGGCGTTCGTTGAACGTTTACGTGACACTTAAGCCTGATTTACACTGTGCGATGTGGCATACCATAAATTGAAGCAATAATTAACGTTGCACCGTGTATAGTTCGATTCAAACTTAATGGCAGCTCGGAAGTTAGCCACTCGCTGCGCAGTACCGCACCCCTCACCCCCGCTGACACATGAATTCGTTACTGCGCAGCGACTCGCCTCATGTTCCGAGCCGCCATTAATTTAAATCGGGCTGTACATTTTTAGAGTTTAGACGATGGACGTCATTTGTTGCTTCAATTTTATTATTTTATTGTATGCCACAGGCAAGAAAATTGAGTCGTGTAAATGGGGCTTTACGCCGCGTCAACACCGTGCTCGTGTGGATATTCTAGTAATATCTACGCAATGCAAGCGCAGCTTCTACGTTTCGTCAGTGTGACGTCAAAACGACGCAAGGTAAAGGTTGATACAGGATTACCGTCGCTTTTGCATAGCGGATACGTTCAACAACCGCCTACGCTAGGCGAAGCGTACCTCAATTATGGACCAAAAACAAAGATATAATTTCATGTCGTGTTTTCATTGACCGAGGTGCACAATGTTTCTGTACTTATGTTCTCTTATCTTCTCTATTGAGTCTCAATTGTAACGGTATTCACTAATATCTCTTCTCCATAGTACTTCTCGATATTCATGACTTTATCATTCAGAAAAAGGTATACTTTGTGAGATAATCTCAGTCAATGCAGACACGACTGTTAAACCCGATATAACACCATAAAAATGTGATATGCCGTCCAAACACGATAACACATAAACGGCTACTTATTTAAGATATTTTTTAGGCTAACACCCGGTTTCTGAAAGGCAGATCGCATAGCTATTCAAAACCATTCGAAACGCTTCCGTAAAAAAACATCAATCAATGTTATCGAAGGAGTCCTCTCTAAACGCCGCTGTTCACAAAACCCGTTTTTTTTTAAAGTGATAACTTCTTTAGGCGCCTTATGGATTCACGTCACCGTCATGCTCGCGCCGTTGTGCTGTACTATAGAAGCTAGGTGGTGCTAATCCCAGTTTTAACTTCTGTCGGCAGTCCCCATGACTGCCTATTTTTTAAATTTAAATCCAACAGAGTACCGTTATTTTTCCGACAGCTATTTGAAGGCGGGGCATGGCAAATTAGTAATTGAAAATTGGTCATTTTCGATTCAACATCGAATAGTTGTGAATACCTATGCAAATCTCTGATCAGTTGATCTAATGCTAATTCTCGAGTTTTAATTGTTGAGATTGGCAGTCTAAAATAACAACAGCAAAACAAATAACTTGCCGCGAGTTTTAACAACAGATTAAATTGAACAGCACTCTAATTGCGTAACACACATTCAATCACAATCCAAGGGTTTTGAAGGAAAATCCTAATCCATTGCTTCATCATCATCATCATCATTTCAGCCGAAAGACGTCCACTGCTGGATATTTGCCTCCCCAGGCACCGCCACTGCGACCGATTCTGTGCTTCCCGCATCCAGTGGATTCCTGCGACCCTCACCAGGTCATTAGTCCAATTTGTGGGAGGCCTTCTAACTTCACAACGTTTCGGCCCCATCGGCCATCTGTTCTGCGAGCAATGTGCCCAACCCACTGCCACTTAAGTTTGGCAATTCTTCGGGCAATGTCGGCTACCTTGCTTCATACGTTTGAAAAATTCGTCTATAATGTGTGTTACGCAATTACCCCACGTTTTCAGAAATAAGGGTGTTAATAATACCAGAACAACATTATAGTTTTCTCAGCAAACATGCGAATATCAGAATGTTCGAAATAAGGTTATACTGAAACTAATATTGATAAAGATTGGTGAAAAGTGCGGTCGTCAAAAATATATATTTTTACATTTATGCATTGTTTTGAGAATTCTATTATGTTGTCCTAGCATAAAAAAATGTACCTATTTTCATAGACGAACACATAAATAATGAGTGTGATGACAAATTCAAGATATTTTATCAACGCAGTTAAGTACTTTGATTTTACTGCATAATTATTTGTGCGTAATTTGATCCACGCATTATAATAATTATCGAATCGTAGAAAAATTACAATTGTATTTATTTTTTATTAGTAGACAGATCTTATTTTGTGAGTTCTATAGTTTATTTTGTGCCTGTTGCTTGTCGGCGATATTAATTTCGCAGTTCTAGACTTGGGACTCGTGTACGTGTTAGGTGGGTATTACACTATCATATCTTTGATCAAAGATATAATGAAAAAGTAAAATAGACATATATGGGTATATCCCCCTCAGGGTGATATTACACTACCTATCATTATTGTATCATACACCTATCTACAAAGGAAATTACCCATAATATGTCTATTTTACAATTTCATTATAACTTTGATCAAAGATCTTTGATCAAAGATGTGATAGTGTAATACCCACCTTAAAATGAAAGCTGCGCAACATTGTCACAGTAATATGTTTTTGTGTTGCAAGAAGAAATAAGCAAATGGTAAGACTGCATACACTTAGTGTGCAATATGTTGCCGTTGCGCAACTATTATTTACCAAGAACACGAGGCTTTTATCACGGATCGGCTTTAGAACTATTATCCCGTGATCATAAAATGTTTATAAAGCAACAAAACAAGTTGGATGTATCTATTTTATTATATTCTAGTACAATTAGACGAACTCACAACCACTAGTTTTAAGTAAATTGTAAATAGTTTGTCATTTATGTTTATTATAAGGAGAATTTGCAAGATTACTGTTGTTTTATTTATTGAAAAAATCCTATACTTATCTTACTTTGATAAGTAGATACACTCGGCGACATCATATCAGTCTCGGATGATCATAGCAGAGTTTCTGATTATTTAAATTAATGAAAATTAAAAAAAAATACACACATCGCAAAATGCAGTGTGGACTGTTTTTAGGGTATTCTACTTCGATCAATATTTCGATAATAACTTCTGTCGATGATGTCTACTTCTACATTCCACCCGTATGCTTAATAATCGTAGATAAAAGAATGCGCACCGAGATAGTAAATACCAGCTACTTGCAGAGTGAATAATTGCTTACCTGAAAGCAATAATGCTGAATGCTGCGGACGCTGGTAATCAAACATTCATGCGTAGAACATAGCGTTATTTTGTTTTGTATACTTTATCTGTCAGCTGTCAAAAACTCGTTTCTATTTTAGGTTATGTTATGAATATAGCGCAGTAAGTTTTACAAACATTTTGATAAAATGCTTAATTATATTAAAATTTCTAGACATAGTGCCATAAAATCTTTCATAAATGGGCACAGTTGTGGGTGTAATCATAGAAAAATACACAATGTAGGACTAAATATACCGAAAATAACAACCACTGATATTCGAAAGTTATTACGACAAAAAGGCCTAGCTGTACAGGACGGGTTCACGGCACTTACCACAAAGTGTTCCATATGCTCTGGCGACCAGAAATGTGCAGATAGTAAAGTATATGTAAACAAAACGACAGGTTAGTAATATAAAAATATTGTAAACATAACCTCAAAATATTACCCGACTACGAAAGAACACTTAATTTAAATGAAGTTTCATAATCTTCCAGTACAGCTACAGAGTCAGTAAGGTAGGTGGCCGGTTCGAGAGCACCAATTAAATAAAAAAATTACTTCAATGATTTTCTGGAAATATAACCTTAATTGGTAATCTTTGTTGTTATTCTCAGATAAGAATATTAGATGCATTATTTCTTCCTAATCAGCTGATATCAGATTTTTTGTTTTTATATAATACTAGCTGCGCCCTGCGGTTTCACATAAAAAAGATCCTATGTCCTAATCCAGGTCATGGTCTACCCATGTGCCAAATTTTATCTAAATATGTCCAGCCGTTTTAGCGTCATAGCGTAACAAATCAACAAACAAACTCACTTTCGCATTTATAATATTAGTAAGGATATAGCTTTTGTGCAGCTCTGTAAATTAAACTTTAATTTGGGAAAATAATAAATAAAGAAGCGAAAAGTTAGAAAAAACATCTTAACAATATGGCATGTAACAAGAAAATATTTAACACTACTTTTTGGATTTCAGGATACTTTCTTTGCCCCAAGTGCAATGTGCATGGGGATTGGAATATATTAGAAAGACTAGTGAAAAAAGCTAAAGTTGAACCAACCATTAAAGACTTCATTGAAAAATGCCAAAAGCAATCAGAAGAATTTCAGAAAGATTGGCAAGCAATAGTCAATGACACAACATCATTCACACAATTGAATGAGTCACAACTGTTAGATTTATTTAGGTTATTTGAATTTCCAGTAAGTACTTTATATTTTATTCATAAAATATAATTATAATCTATTGTCCTACTAAACTATATTTTAATCTTTGCTTGTAGATTTTAACAAAACATTATAAACATTGCACTATCTAGTCACCTACTTTTATACTATCTAATCTTAAGGAATTTAAATAATAAAATGCTAAAGATTACCATATAAGAAAATAATTATCCCTAGCCTTTCAAAAAGATGCATGCTAAAACCAATCAAAAAAATTGAAATCTTTCTTTATTTACAGTTTCATTCAGAAGCCAACAAAATATTATCAGACGTAAGACTATCACCCGACCACACGGTATTATACTTCCCTTTAAAAAACTCACTAGATAAAGTGGTAGGTTACCGTAAAGTACAAGCAGGGAGAGAGGATGAGGCTGAAACCCACGGGCTGCATACTGCAGGCCTGTTCTCTTGTAGAGTACCGAAGGTTAGCCGTAGTGATCAAGCTGTACTTGTACCAAGCATACAAGATGTTTTATATTTAGCCGCACAAAAAATTCCTGGTAAATATATTTGGAAATATTGCTTTCAAAATTTTGGGGCTATGTCATCTTTTTTTGGAATTTAATTCTTTGCATTAAAAATGAGTTAGCTATTAAATTTTAATTAGTTGCAATGCAACCTGGAAAAATGCCATACCACAGTTTTAGTGATCTCTTCAGAATAGTAGTCTGATCCTGACTTCACTTGTAGTCAATATCATTGTGCTAAAAGTGACGATAAATTATAATTTTAAAGCCAAATCAATACAGATACTGGAGTGTGTAGATGAACCATTTTTGTAACAATAAAATTAAGTCCTTTAGAGTAACTTATTATTAAATTATTTTAGGAACACTAATCTGGTTGAGCAACTGCAGCTTACCGCCCATAGTATTGCCCACTCTAGAAGCGTATCAAAAGCTATGTTTGTGGGGCGACTGGGACAACATGCGCGCCGTCGCCGAGAAACTAGGCGAAGATAGATGTCGATTTGTCAGGTATATGCTCAACAGGGGTTGATGTTATTCCCTATTTATGTTATGGAACATATCGAATCGAAACACAAAACAGGATATGAAAGGTGTTTTTCAGATTTATATGTATTTGCAAACACACCCTCGATAAGAGAAATCGCCCTGACGCTGTACCGGAATGTGCAACGTGGTTGCGGGTATCCACTGAATGCGGAAAGCGCAGATTCAGTATTCGACACAAAAAAAAAAAAAAAAAAACCATAACGTTACAACATTTTATTTTTACACAACACCGGCCAAACTGCAAATTTATCGGCAGTAGGTTCTCGTGGATTTTGCACGAATCATTTGCCAACATGTAAACAAACACGAGTTTTAGGAAAAACAACCGTAAGATCTACAAATAAGGTTCACTTTGCGCTACAGCTTCATATTTTTCATGACTTTTTCAACAGTACTTGTCAGTCTAAAATCAACTTTATTTACACTAAAATAAAGTGGATGTTTGTTTAAGTGGAAATAACATCAATTGGAAACAAGGTTAATAAATAGACTATACACTCAGCAGCATCAGTCAACGAATGTCATGAGACCATCCCATAGTACCCACGGCTACATATCATTGTACGGAAATCCTACACAAGCGAGATCAACTTATACTGGAAATGTATAGCTTGGTATGTAGCCGTGTTCACATAATGACAGACGATCTATTATAACATCTGTTAAACCATGAAACAACTAAACATAGTGTGTGTCCCTAGACCGACAGACGGCCTAGTGACCGCGTCGGAGGCTGCGGTTGCGAACCTATCGCTGAAGACACTGGTTTCTGAAGCGAAGCCCGCTGCGCACCGCTCCATCACCACCTTCGCAGCCCTACGAGACGACGTCTACTTTGAAGTCACCAATGTTGATAGGGTACGTCAGAAATCCATCTATCTAAACTTATATTTATTTTTATAACTTATTTTTATAGAGAAACTGTTTGATTTTTTGTTTGTTTGTAATGAATAAACTTTCACCAGTAGAATGCTATATTATCACTGAGAAACTAGGCTATAATTTATAAGAATAACACGCGGGCGTGTAAATGTGCGTGTAAATGTTGTTAATAACATCAATACTGCGTCTAAACTTGATGTAGAATTATGATAACATACCACGGAGTGGTTCCCATAGAAAGCTATACTGCACTCTCGATTAAGTTTCCAAACATCAAAACATGTAAACAAATGTGTTCTTGGAAAAAAACTTTAATACCCACACATAAAGTTTACTTTGTTTGCGCTACAACTTCAAACATTTTTATGACTTTTCAGTAGTACTACTCATTCTGAATTCAACTTCATTTACACTAAGATAAAGTCGATATTAGATGATCGTATAGAGAACATCCAGAAAAGGTTCATTAAGTATTTATGTTATCATCAGAAAGTGCCCTACCGGTCTGAAGATTGCCCCAACCTCTGTAAGAAGTATTATATATTACCCCTAATTAATCGGCGATCAATCTCTGACTGTATTTCATTATTTAAAATTTTCAATAATTCAATTATTAACTCTGATATTCTATCCAAATTTAATTTTAACGTTCCCGGAAGGTCGAAGCGATGGAACGCAGCGTTGCGTGTTCCATTTACCTCTACGAATTATAGGCAAAATTCATTTATAGTGCGTGCAAGTAGCAACTTTAATAGTATGTGCAAACAGCATGATTTTGATCCTTTCATAACAGGTGTGGTCTCGGTCAGAAAGTGCCTGAGCCTTGGCTTTTTTAATTAAGATTTCGTATGTTCAGGTCTTTATTCTTGTATTGAATATTTAATGTGAATTGGTAAGCTTGAATGTTATACTGTTTATTTTTCTCTTATTTTTTGGTAGCTGTGTTGTGCTGTTCACACTCTTTCTTGCCAATCTGTTTTTAGAAGTGAAGACTTTTAATTGGCTGTCAGTCTCACATACAATTTTGTATTCTGATTTTTTTAGCTGTAAGTCATCCATAGTTAATAAATAAATAAATTAGTTTAAGTGAAACTAACATCAATTGGAAACAAGGATTTCAAAATGTTGAATAGACTCGGTGACATCGTGACAGACCAAGGCGAATATGGCAAGCCGAATTTGAAATCATGAAATGACTCCTACCGAAGACTGGCTCGCATTAGGAACAAACTGATTTCATGGTTTGCGTCGAAATGGGAGACTGAGGCTTTTGACCTAGTGGGACAGTAAAGGCTAAAATTACTTATAAAACCACATAGCGGAAATTGCAACAAACACTATTCGAAACCCCGAATTCCTATCGTAATATTGTTTCTATCAGGTACGTGGCATAAAATGGCGGCGGTTTCCCGCGCTGACTCGTCTGTTAGGCGGTCACCGGCGCGGAGAGCTGACCGTGCTCACTGGACCCACCGGCTGCGGAAAGACCACGCTATGTGCGGAAATATCCTTAGATCTGGCACAGCAAGGGGTGAGAATAGATTTTCATTATATTTAATTTTCCACAAGGTTGACCCATGACCTGGTGAAGGCCTGGCGGAGGCCTATATCCACTGCTCGACATCTTTCGGCTAAAATGATGATGATGTTAATATTAATTATTTTTGACTGTATGTGTTATTTTCATGATCAATCAGACATTAAACTCATCCTATTGCATACCATTAATCGACGATCGTATTCGGAGGCGCATCAAAGCTTCCTACGCCCCAAGGCGCATTGGGATTGACAAAAGGTTATCCTATCCTAACGTTTCTTATTCCTGAGCAATGGCCATTTTGCGTGGATGTGACGCATATTATACCCCACTTGTTCTTTTTTGTTTTGTGTTTTTTCTTTGCGTCATGTTTACTGCAAATAAACGTATTTTCCTTCTTTCTATTTAACCTTAAGCTCATTCTATAAAGTCCACTCATTTATATTTCTATTAAACCAGGTGAACACCTTATGGGGTAGCTTCGAGATACGCAACTCCCGCTTAGCACGGACGATGCTGCAGCAGTACGCCGGAGTGCCTCTAGAGCAGAACTTGCAGGACTTCAATAAATATGCCGATGACTTTCAGAAACTACCCATCTACTACCTGGCCTTTCATGGTCAGCAAACCATCAAAGTTGTTATGGAGGTAAGATAATTAATTACTTACGAGTAAGTATACTATGGAGCGGGCTATGCTCGGAGTTTCTTTGAAGGATAAAATCAGGAATGAAGTTATCCGGAAAAGAACCGCAGTAACTGACATAGCTTACAGAATAAGCAAACTGTAGTGGCAGTGGGCTGGCCATGTTTGTCGAAGGACCGATGGCCGATGGAGCAGAGGAGTCCTGTGTGTAGACCGCGTATCGGCAAGCGTCGTGTGGGACGCCCTCCAGCTAGATGGACCCACGACCTTAAGAAGGTGGCTGGGACAGACTGGATGCGGGAGTCGGAGGACAGGGTGTTGTGGCGCAGCCTGGGAGAGGCCTATGTCCAGCAGTGGACTACGATAGGCTGAGTTGATTAATTGATACCAGTAAGCGAAGTTCGATCATAATTCTATACTCTCCTGCGTAACGACGGATATGAAGCCATTTATAAAAGCCACATGACGCAAGCTCGTGAATTACAACACCTATAAACTTGATCACCTTTTCTAAATTGTACAGGCAGTAGAGCACGCGCGTTATATGCACGACATTTCGCACGTTGTAGTGGACAACGTGCAGTTCATGCTAGGACTAGGCGAAGACCGCGACGGCGACCGCTACCACCGACAGGACGCCGTCATCGCCGCGTTCCGAACATTCGCGACCGCGCGGCACTGCCACGTCACGCTCGTCATGCATCCTAGGAAGGTTAGTAAATAAGCTCAGCGTAGAACAGATTTTCCGATGACATTGAATAACACTTTATCTACTCTCATAACGTAAAATCCGAATTATAAACTTCAAAACGAGTTTATGTTGACGTACATTATAAACACAATACCGAAATTCAAAATAGAATCATATTATAACACTTTTTCTGTAACAAAATAATGCTATAAAACATTTTACAATGCATTTGCTCGAAAAGAGCGTTTTCCAAGCAGTCAATTTGTGCGGAAAGTGTCACTTTTTTTCACTAGTGCTTTTTACTTTTCTGTTTTTTTTTTTAATTTTTGAGGCCGTCGTCAGCCCGTCTCGTCTCAGAGATTTTATTATTTGAGAAAAGTTTTAGAAATCAGATGATGATGATGATAACGATGACGATGGCGATGGCGATGGAGATGACGATCGAAGTCGAAGTCAAAGTCCAAGTCATGAATGTTGTTTTTATCATTTATATACGTCGTCATATGTTAGATGTTACACATCACAGGCGACTGCCGTAAGGCTCGCTCGTTTTTTTTTTTATTTCCTCGCACAATGCATAGTAAAACGTTATATGATACACGTGCGTAAGATGATTTCCGACTCGTGTCGACTTATACACTCGTCGGAAATCACCTACCTTCCGCACTTGTAGCATAAATAACTATTATCTACTCTCTAACCGTAATATTCGAATTATAAACTTCAAAACGAGTATTAGAGTTTATAAACACAATACCGAAATTTAAAAATAGAATTATATTATAACACTTTTTAAATAATGTTATAAAACAATATTTTTTTTCTATTACGATACAAGGCCAACCCAAGAAGTTAATATCACCAAGGAGTTTCCATTAACTTTTGTAATGGAACGTTAGCGGGGGACAGCAGCACCGCTGTAGCGCATGCGCGGTGATGTGCTGGGTGCAGGCGCTATTCATACGTGAAGTTGTACTGAATTTCGTGGGATTTATTTATTCTTGATCTTTAACTTTGATATTTTATTTAGTAGGTTCAATCCCAATGTATGAGAGTAGATAAAGTAGTGTATAAAACTGCACATAACTAGGTATTAAAACACTCGTGTGATACTATTACAACACACACTCGTATTTTAATACCCTCTTTATGCAACAGTTTGATAAACTACTATTATGATTCGTGTCATAAACTGCAGTTGTATGAAAATTTATGCAAAAATCAGACAGTTTTGTTTGCACTTTATGACACTGATTATAAAGTCATTATTGTATGTCATCATCATTTGCCTAGCTTTTTCCCAACTATGTTGGGGTCGGCTTCCAGTCTAACCAGATGCAGCTGATTACCAGTATTTTACATGGAGCGACTGCCTATCTGACCTCCACAACCCAGTTAATGGGTAATACGATACCCCTTTGGTAAGACTGGTTGTCAGACTTTCGCTTTCGCTTCTGACTACCCGTAATGACTGTCAAAGATCTATAAAATGCTAATCGGGACCAACGCACTATGGGACCAAACAGTATTTTCCATCTCAAAAATGGTTTTGTCGAAAGTCGTAAATCCATAGATTGTTTTATGTTTTTATACTCTCAAAAGATGGAACTTACGAATAAATTACAAAATATAAAAAAATATAAAGTTTTACGTTTATAAAATGAACCTCAAACATTGGGCATAAATATTTTCATGCCAATTAAATTACCGTTAAGGGAGTTCAACACATAATTATTCGGAAGTTTTCCATGGAAACATATTAGTGTTATACATCATTAGATAGCTTAGAATATACACTTTGCAACCACGTTCAGTTTTTGTAAAAAAAATATAGTTATATAATATTATATAATATATATTATATATATTATATAATAGTTTTTGTTAATTTCAATTGGAGTTTTCGTTGTTGCCGAAACCAGCCGGTGTCAAGTTAATTACTCTATTAGAGACCTTATCTACTCAGTAATATGAGGATTTAAAAAAAACTTGCGCGTTTTTTGCGCCAGAGGTGATTTTGAAGCAATAATGTCAATCGGGGAAAAATCCTCGAAAATTACGGTTCTTCTTTTTTATTATGAAATATTATATTTAGTTATTATCCTTTGATGTCTATATTGTTTTTTTCTATTTCTATGATAAAAACATACATTTGCAAATTAAAAAACTGCTATTATATTTGAAAGAATCTTCCCTTGGCAATTTTGTTTGGGGTGGTCACCTTAACCACAAGTATGATAAACTATATTGCTGCGGAAGTTCTATTTATCTGTTGTGGTAAATAATTACAATCAGTACTGATTACACTATTTCGATGAGAACTGTTATAATCAATTGTCCCATGGTTTTTGCACAAGGCACTAAAATATTAGTCCTTTAAATACCCGTGTATGTTCAGCATACGATTCATCAAAGTGTTCAGATACTTCTTTTCAATAACAATTAACGCATAAAAAACATTATTATCTAACAATGAGTGAATTCGTTTGTGTTCGACGCGATCTTTGTGATCAAATAATAAAAGGGAAAAGTACTTCAGACCTCAAAAAATATTTATTGGAAAATTTTCAACTATCAGAAACTGACGTCAATACTGTAATAGAGAGTATTCAAAAAAATCTAACATCGAGTTGCAACCAGAAATGGACCAAAGCTCAAAGAAAGCCGGACCGGTTCGAGAGCCTATACTCAAATTGGTTAAATGGTGAGTTTAAAGTATCATTGAATTCTTGCAGTACCTCAACCACTGTAAATTCTGGTTTGAATACTTCTGGTGAACGTGGAAGACCAACAAAACAATATGACGAGTGCTCGGAAAACACAAAGAAACGAAAAAATATGGAGCTGGTCCAGGAGTATGGAATGGGACATGTCCGTAACGCTTATGTGCAAGGTTTAAGATCCATGGGGGAAAATGACGAAGCGTCGATTGTGACTATTATCAGAAATAAGGAAAAAGAAGAGAAAGAAGTTATTCTACAAAACATACTCAATCCAGATAACGCACTTTCCTTTACAAAAGAGGAAGCATTGAGTATATGCATTGAAACTGATTTAACCAAAGCACAATATGCGTACCTAAGGAAAAGGCTCGTTGATAAGAATTTAAGTTCTGTATTGCCTTCGTATCAAACACTAAGTGAAGCAAAAAAGGCTTGCTATCCGCCTGCATCCAGCATTACGGTGACAAATATAAGCGCAAAAATCAACCTGCAAGATCTCTTAGACCATACAGTCTGCCGTATTATAAGGATAAAGTCAGGATCGACTTACAATCGTCTCAAGCTTTTCACTAAATGGGGATGTGATGGATCCTCCGGGCAAAGTGAGTATAAACAAACTCTACCGGAAGAAAACGAACAAATATCGGTCGCTAATTTGTTTATAGTGTCCCTTGTACCACTGCGACTAGTAGACGAAGAAACTTCTACGGTCATATGGAAAAACCCTACTTGCTCATCTGTTAGATATTGCAGACCAATTTCATTAGAATTTGCAAAAGAAACTCCCGAAAAAACTACAGCGGTTGTCAGTGAAATTGAAGCCAAAATGAATCAATTGATTCCAACTCTTGTGTCAATAGAAGACAAAGTCATCGAAGTTAAACATCAACTGTTTATGACAATGATTGATGGGAAAGTTGCTCAATTGTTGACAAACACATCATCCAGTGCTACCTGCACTGTTTGTGGAGCAACTCCCAGACAAATGAATGATCTTTTAAAAGTTACAACGAGAGTTGAAAATGAAAATGCGTTTAAATACGGATTGTCGACGCTACACGCATGGATAAGATTTATGGAAATGATCCTCCATATTTCTTACAATTTAGGTTTTGAGAAGTGGTCTGCAACAACTCCAGAAAACAAGCAACTTAAAGAAGACAAGAAAAAATTTGTCCAAAAACGTTTCCGAGAAGTGCTTGGCTTGCATATTGATAAACCACGTCAAGGTTCCGGTAATAGCAATGACGGTAATACGGCAAGGAGATTTTTCCAAAATTACCAATGTTCTGCAGAGATAACCGGAATTGATGAAGAATTAATCAAGAGACTATATGTAATTCTTCAAACTATGTCATCGGGATTTCCTATAAACGCAAAAAAATTTGGTCAGTATACATTGGTAACCGCGCAATTATATGTAAGCAAATATAACTGGTACTACATGCCATCTTCGGTCCATAAAGTACTTATACATGGTGCTAAAATAATAGAGCATTATGCAGTTTTGCCTATAGGACAATTATCCGAAGATGCCCAGGAAGCTCGAAATAAAGATTATAAGAAATATAGGTTACATCACGCTAGGAAGTGTTCCAGATCAGCAACAAACGAAGACGTTCTGCATATTTTGTTATATACATCTGATCCTTATATATCTAGCTTAAATAAACCAAGTTTTCTAATATCCAAAGAATTATTTGACGAAGCTAAAGAATTGTTGGAAATAGAAAGTGATGAGTAGGATAAGTTTAAGTAATAATTTTTTTTTGTCATGTAACTGTTTGTTTAATAATAATAATTTAGTTTTAAACTTATTTTAAGCATAAGTGTAACTTTTTTTGCTATTTTAATATAACTGTATGATTTTTTGTATGAAATTTCGTATAACTTTATCTTTGTCATTTTTTTTCGGAAAAAAAATTTTTTTTTGAATGATGATGTTTGATTTCTTTTATTGCCTAGATATTCACAAATACGTGAAAAAAAAATCAAGGAGATAAATCACAAAACAACAGAGTTATCGATTTTTGAGATGGAAAATACCGGTTGGTCCCATAGTGCAACGGCTTAACGTGTTTTTCGAGGCATGGACGGGTATTCAATATGTAATGGATGCTCACCCACCCAAGGACCGACCTCGGCAAGCGTAGCTTAACTATCGGTCCTAGGGCTGTTATTATTCAGCCAGGAGCCCCTGCTATTATTGTATGTCTTCTTTATGTAATAATTATAAGCGACTTCATTTCTATCAAGGTCTCTCTCAGCGTCTATTAATGTATAACATCTTTCCTCGCGCTTTCGAGCAATCTGCAATCCGTAGGATCATGCAATCTGTGGGAGTGATTTCGTGAAAAGGGACGGAAGTGTGTAGCAGGAAGTCGGGCAATCACACGCTATTTGATTTGACCAATGAGCGCGCGCGGTGCTAGATTTGGCCGATACATGGTACCAAGTTACTAACCAATTTTCCGAACGAAACGATTGTAATCGAGACGGTGATGATGATGAATAATGTTTATATCTTATATTATACGTCAGCCAAGATGTCAGATGGTACACATCGTAGGCGACTACTGTAATACCCGCTCGTTTTTTAAATCGTCTATAAAGCATGGTGATTAAAGCAATAACCCCTTTGTCATGTTATTCACAGGAACGT
Organism: Agrochola lota; assembly: GCA_947364205.1. Lineage (NCBI taxonomy): Eukaryota > Metazoa > Arthropoda > Insecta > Lepidoptera > Noctuidae > Agrochola > Agrochola lota. The sequence goes on along the minus strand of OX376221.1, from coordinate 14,405,701 downwards.
GAATCAGAGGACTTGTCAACGAGCTCTATATTTGGCAGCGCAAAAGCTTCGCAGGAAGCGGATAACGTGCTCATAATACAGGTAAAATGAATTTACCTTTTTATATAGTTCAATAAGAATCAACCTTAGCGCAATAGAATGAACCGTCATTCTTTTGCAAAACAAACCAAGGAAACCCTCATATTGTTTAATTATATGCCGTCGCATGTGCAAGTATGTGATATGTTTTGAATTTTGTATTACAGGATAAACGACTAACAGCAGTGCGCGGCAAAAAGTACTTACAAGTTGCCAAAAATCGTTACAGCGGCGAGCTAGGCATTGTACCTCTCGACTTCGACAAAGATGCGCTCAGCTATCAAGCCAAGAAGAAAAGCAAAAGTAAAACAGACGAGCCTGATAAACTATTGAACCAGTGCTTCAAAGAATATACAGTAGACGACGCTAATTATATTGACGACTTCGAAGATAAAAAACCACGCGGGGATTTCTCAAGAAAACCACAAAATACTCGTCACAAAGACCAGCCTAGTAGTTATTTAAGTGATGTTTTGAATTTAAATAGATAGTATTTAAGGATAACATCCATTCCTTTACATAATGTAAATAAAATATTTATTTAAGTATATGAAATGATTACTGAATGAGAATCTTTTACTGAATGTCCCTCTGAAAAAGTACCTATATCATAACATTGAGGATTTTTACTAATACATTAAACTACCTACCTTAAACTAGACAAAGATCGAACATACTTACCCTCCATCTAAATCACTTGAATGAATTCCAGCACGTAGCATGAAAAGCGTAGAAACAGGTTTTGTCGACGGAAGAATAGACAAAATGAAAGATTGTGATTCGATCCGTCATTTTGTCTATTCTTCCGTCGACAAAACCCGTTTCTACGGTGGTCATGCTACGCGTGCTGTACCTATAAAAACAGAAATAATGCAATTACATTGCATAATTGATTGCAGGGTAATTCAACGCATATGTATTAAGCTGCTGGACTTGATTGGTAGATACAACACGGGACTTGTCCTTTAGTCCTACCGTTCATTCTCCTTCATTCCCCAGTAGAAGGGAGAGGACATAAGGGAATTTTTAAATAATACAAATATGTAAAGATTTTGTATTTATTTTAATGACGAGCTGTGCGCTACTGTTTATCGTATCACCAATAATGATATGATAACAACTATTATAATGAGAATTTGATTACAAAGGAAAACAAACATAGATCTTTGTTACAGGACGGCAGCGACGTATATAAGCCAATCAGATAGCCGTCTTACAATTTAATATTAGTAACACACAATCATTAACATTACAATAGTCCGAATCATAGTTAACAAAGAACTACTTAGGTAAAATTGGAGTTATATGTTTTTTATAAATTACATTTAAAAAGTGCTCCGTTTTTTGTCAGCACACTCGATAGCAACCCTAATACCAAGAAGACCCTTTTAATTATTCTATAGTAGCAGCATAACATAGTTAAATTCATAAGTAACTATCGCATCACCAGCTACCGAAGTAAGATATGTAGGATAACATTAATTGCTTATTGCAAAAAGACTATCATAAAAAATATTTATATTTATGATGTTTTGTAATGATAATATCTTAGCGTTGTGTACAGGGTCATATTAAATTAGCTAGCAAAACCCCGCACACGTGGTGGGTATCGATAACTAAACACGATAAAAGAAAATAAAACAGATTTTCTCAACTCATACTTCAAGTAACAACACTATCATCGGTGATACACCCAAAAAGGTCATCAAATCATTTTATTTTTTACTTGTTTAGGTCGATACCTTATTTTTCGCTGGCTAATTTATTTTGAGCCTATATTTATTGCCATCGACACGCTAAGAAGATCGATAATAGTAATCATTATAGATCTTCTTCTTAGCGTGTCGATGGCAATAAATAATTATTATAATGTCATTATTAACATAAGTAAACATACTTAATTGTAGCTGTATTAATAAGACCGACTTCTTTAGTTAATAGTCTATGGGTTCATACATGGGTTATAGGTTACATTGTAGTTCAAAGGACACTTACTAGGTTCTGAGGGCTAGAAAATTACAATTTTACCAGTTGTCCTGCTTAGGCGCGATCTATTCGTTCCATCCACAATTCACTTGCAATAAAGTAGGTTCGTAAAATCGGCCAGATGTGAGTTGGATTTGCACACTATGGTTCCAAAGTTGTGAAATTTGCACGTATAGCCCTTGCGCCAGCACCACAAGACCCAAATGAAACATTAAGATTTGGCATATCGCATCCTTTTCAATGGGGTGATCTCACGAAATCCCGAATTTCTTTATTTCTCTGCATCAATATCTTAATGATATTATAATGGGTATGTTTCATTGTACACTACCATCGCTTATTTACATGTAGTCTAACTGTTGTTACATGATTTTCTTTTATATCTATAAGTACGATAAAAATAAAGTCGTTCTTCGTAGCTCTGTGTGACCGCTTAGAACTTCTAAACTACACAATGGATTTTAATGCCGTTTTCACCATCATTTCGAGCATTAATATGGAAGGTTTATGTGTGTAATTAACGTAGTACATTTTATAATTAACTTAAGTATAGCACAGAAATCTAGATATTTTGACATGTCGCCATTGCACCTGTGCGAAGCAGGGGCGGGTGTTATTATAATTTATAAAAATATAATCTATAATGATGCAACTTATAAATACAAAATAGGTCCATCTAGTTAGTATATCATATCACATTTTATTAAACATTTGTTTAAAGTTAGAAGCCAAAATTTTATCTTAAGAAGGTGTCATCATAAGCATACCTATTCATAATCTTCTGTATAAATATAATGATATTTTATCTATAAAACATTCCTAAATATGTTACATATATTATATCTTAAAATTATATTTGGTTATATTATAGGCGTGTACTTGTGTAGTACTTAAAAAATAATTTGTAATGAGAAGTTGCTATTTCCAACATTTTGTTTGTACATTGTTAAGCAAAGAGTAATTTATTTATAACAGATATAATCAATTAATCATGTTTGAGAGTCTGTTCAATATGATTTTTGTTAATGAGTTTATAATGACCAAATAATAAAATGCAAGTTTAGTACAGAACAGAATACAGAATGCACAGGCATTGTTTATTTGATGAGGTGAGAGTGTACAGCTTGGATTAAAGATGCCTCATTTGTACGATTTTTCCTTCTTTTACATTTGGGACAAGGTACATTGGCATTGAGACATTTAGCATGAAACACACTGGAGCAGTCATCGCAGCGGTAGGTTGTGCTTGTCTCGAAAGGGTACAGTATTTTAGGATCACGACATACTTCACAAATAAAGCCCTTCTGACTGCATAGCCAACATTCCAGAACATGAGTCTTAGCAAAGTTTACTACTTTCTCTAGCTGCAATGCTAAGGAACCATTAGGTATAAGAGCTAAGTCTGATATTGTATACAAGTGAAGATGTTCATACAGATACTCTCGTGGCCATACACGTTTTTGTAACTCCTCAATGACTGGTTCTCTACACGTAAATATGTAAGCTCTCAGAAAATTCAGTTGTATCCTTAATTCCTGTAAATGTGCCATATCTGAAACACCACTGTAAATCTTTGGGTTAAGTTTTTTCATATCTATCCAAGGGTGATGTTGAAATTCCAACAAAAAGAGAGCAGACTTTTTAGAGACAGGGTATCTTTTAAAGTCCCAGTTGTGTATGACTCGAGCTGGAATGATAAACACATTGGGGTCCATGCAGTTACAACAGTAGTACTCCCCCGTGTAAGCACATACTTTTGCTTTAGAGATGGTGCTGCCCAGTAAATCCTGGCACCCCTTACATTGATAATTTTGATGATCGAGCCCCTGTTCCCTTGACAATGTACCCAACTGGGATATCATCTTCTGTAATTCTTGGACAGTAAAAGATGTGGACATAGAAGTGGGAACCACTTCAAAATCTAAACCTTGTAACATTGGGTCTTCTGGGGTTACTATTTCCGCTTTCAAATCACAAATGTCAGTATCTTCTGAATTCAGCTTCAGCTCTTTATGAATATCCTTCATGATATCTCTTAAATTAGGAGTGGTAGTATATGTTTCCCCAAAGTTATTTGAATTGTCAACTAAAGATGACAAACTCTTTAGTTCAGGTGTTTTTATCATGCTGCTACCGTGAGATGAATTAGAATTAATAGAGGCATTCATATCATCGTTGTTGTCAGTGGACCATCCCTTTCCACACAAGGAGTTCCCTGTGACAATGACATCAGTAGGAGCAACAAAGTCCTCTGAATTAACAGAAGAAGGTGATATAGAAGCTACATCTTTCAGTTCCTGACTGGTGGATGGCTGGTCTATTTCTAATGAACTCAATTTATTTTTGGCATCTATAGTTTCGTTTTTCGATTCTGCCTTCTGTTTTGGTAATTTCTGCTGTTCCATTAGCTCTGGTACAAAGTTTTGACTTGTGATATCTTTTATATCTTTTGAAAGAATGAAATCCAAAGCCTCATCTTCATTCAAAGATAGCATCCGACCCAGTCCAGTGATATTTGAGGTATGTGTAGGTGTAGATGCTAATTTTGGTTTCACTTCCTCATCAGTAATAGTGCTAGCCACATCCAGAGCAGCACTTATTGGAGCTTGTCTTATCTTAGGCACCCATATGCCAGCTAACATCAGGACCTGCTCCGGCCAGTAATTTAGCAAGCTTGAATTAATGGGTAAATTAAACTGGATGCATGTTTCTATGCCTTCAACAAGTTTTTGGGCCATCTCTAATATTTCAGAATCACATACAAATGCTGTCCTGTTATAGAAAGGTTTCACAGCAGATATGTTCTTGAGGAGGGTGGACATGTAGGAGGACAATAGGCACTCATTCAAGGCAATACGGAGCCAAGCCCGACACTGACCTATTTCCGTATTGATCTGTGGCAGGGACGATATTTGGTCAATGTTTTGTCTATGTGACAGTACAAGAATAAGGGGCCAAAAGTTCGGCTGTGGCTGCTGGTCAGATTCTCCTGTTAGTGCATTTTTGGCCTTTCTTAAGAATGTATCTTTCAAGCCATGAAGAAATACTGACTCTAGGGCCATACACAAAGTGTTTGTGGAGTCTGTCGAACCTAACACGCTGTGGAAGTTTTCTTCAAATTGATTGCTGTATTGGATGTCTTTTACACATTCAGAGAGATTTTTTATTAGTGCTTCTTTTAACATAGAATCCCGACTTCGGACTGTAAATCCTGAGGCGACGTTCTTGAAGAAAGACATGATTGTAATATTACGAACTATCCTCAATGTGAGATGGTCTTGATACTCAAACAAAACTACATTATCTTGTTCCCGTTTACAATTACTGCAATTTACATTGTTTCTAAATAATCGTCAACAAAAATGTATAACATAAATTGTAAACGTCACTGAATATGTCACTAGTTATCCTTATCAGTGTTAATGTAAACACAAATATTTGGTTATTCCTTTCCTTTTTCAGCGATTCACATAAATAAAAGCTATGTTTTCTTGTAATCGTATCGCACAAAAACCATCACAATCAGTTTGCTTGCTGCATTGATATTTTTGCTACGAAATACGAAATTACGTTCAGAAAAAACTTGAGACTTTGCTGACTGACTGACCACAGAATATAAATAGTGTTGCTAATTGGTTTGACAGTTTAAATATAACCCAAACAAAATCCCAACAAGCAGTTTAGTCGATTTATTTTTACAATGAATAATTGCGTTGTTCAGGCAGAGGCGGCGGCGTTTTAAGGCTAAAACGGATTGGAGCGTGTCGCGCCGCATGGCAATAATCCTTTGCGTAATGTACGCTTGGCTTTACCACTGGGATCTGCTTACATCAACTGAAAGTTCCAGATTATAGTGTTCTGTGTAATTGATGCTGACCAAAGCTGAGTTTCAAGGGCCAAGAAAAAGTATTAACTCTTGAAGACGTCAACCGACAGTGAATGAATTATAAATTGACAATGGAAACTCCTTTTATGCTTTCCCATTTTATACAGAAAATGGATCAAAAGTAATACCCATTACTTCCATGGTCAGACTATCCCGCTCCGTGAAAAGTTTCATTCACTATTAGCGCGACAGAGCACCAAGACGCCTCGGCTAGCTCACAAAGTGTATCATTCATGGCATGGCGGCGGCCACCACAAGAGGTGGCACAGCTGTCAATAAATTATGTTTAAGCCAAGCGCTTCACCGATTACTCGCACTTAACGATACCATACAGAAACTGAACTATTGCGGCCCCATGAATTTTATTAGTACTAGTCTCTCGGTGCTTCCGGCTCACGTGGAGCCGCGTGGGATTTCGCGTGTGCGTTTCATCTAATAGTTCCTATGCCGTAATGTTGGCTCTACTGTTGTAGGGCCGAAACGAATACGCTACACCGCTACCATAATAGGTAACAGCGGAGCCAATATTACGGGCAGTGGAGCAGGGTACTCCACCTGCTACTCGCCGCGACTGCTCTTGTTTAGCAGTATTCCATGGCACTGAGTCAGTACCAACCATAGACATATAAAATATAGTACCAGCACAACTCTAGTGCAGTGACAAAAACAGAAATTCTGTCAGTGTCAGTACGCTCCGCAGCCGGCCGGCCGTGTCCGTGTCATTTTAAATGTCAATCGTCTGCTTTGACAAAATTGACAGAATCTCAGTTTTCACCGAGGTAGTTAATTGGTAGAATTTAGTTTTTAGTCAAATTGGAGCAGATCATTTTAATTCCTTTTGTTTTTTTTTTTACTTTTAGTTAGAACAACTCTAATAACCAGTAAATTACTTTATTTACAATAACTGTTTTCTGGAACCGATTATAGAATTTCACTTAAAAAAGTACTAAAAAGGCATGTTTTATCTCTTACATTTTATATTACTTTCATATTGTACTCGTAATATTTATACACTTGCTGAAAAATACCCAAGATCAGAAAAAAATGGGCAAGGTATGTACTAATTCTAGAATATTTCTAGAAGTTTATCTTATCACTTGTTTACTTATTAACTAGGGAGCCAGGAAGGTTATTAATTGATTTTTTGAATTCTAGAATTACTTCTCTGCCGTAAATGCGGGGCTGACGTGGCCGACTCCTATTACTTGTTCAGTAAACCAAGCCCTGGAGCTCGTAAAACTGAAAAACAAAATATATTCGGACAACAGAATGTAACTGTGCAAACTTTAGTGAACCCATTTGGCATCAATTTCGAAGTGGTCACTGCAGAAAAAGCAAGATGTGATAACATAGGACCTGTAAGTAAAAGGTGAAGTGTTTGTACAATACAAATATAATTTATGTAAGTTAACATTTAATCATTTTAGAACCAGGGCGCTGACTCATGGTTTCCTGGGTACAGCTGGCGGATTTGCGCTTGTAAACACTGCGGTCAACATCTAGGTTGGACATTCGAGAAGACAGACGGTAATGCAGAGAAGCAAACTAGTGAGAAAATTAAAACTTTTCATGGACTGATCTTGAAAAACATACTTGGTGAAAATTGTAAGTAATATTATGTTGAGAATTCATTATGTTAGTCCTTTTTGATTGAAATACTTATCATTGTTTTATTTTTCAGTTACAGACTCTCTTATAATGATGCCGAACATGTATAAAATGTAATTTATATTTAGTAAGGTCACATTTTTATTGAAGAATGTATGCTGGCCTGTAAGTATTGTAAATGACTGTTATCTTTATACATTTATGGATTTCCAATGTTAATATTAGAAGTTAAAAAACATTGTAAGGTATATTAAAGACATATTTATGAATCACTTATTTTATTTTTATCTCTTATTCGCATAAACGTGGCCACTTGCACATCTATATTATATTGTTCAGGACTAATGGCCCCGTCCTTACCAAAATAATCAATCGCGCGAATACGCGATCGTCGCGTTCATGTCACTTGTTCGGAAAACCTACACGTGCGACGATTGCATTGGTTAGATGCCATTAGGCCCAATCAGTATATTATAGATAGATGTGCCGTCGAAACGAAAAGAAGAATCTCTTACTCGTCTAAGTAACAAAATTACCGAAGTAAAATTAACAAATAAGTCAAATATAAATGAAAAACTGAAATTAGTTTTCTTACATGTCATAAAAAAAAATTGAAAATGTACTCGGTGACATTCAAACAATCTTAACTAATAATCATAATGATAAAGATCTTATAATCCACGTTCTAACATTCAGGCTGCCAGTCAGCCGGCGGCGCTAGGATCCGGCTATGTATGCGTAGACTGAGAAATTGCCCAGTATGTGTGAAAGCTTACATACTCGTAGTTATCAATACATTACAATAACACAGGCAGCCTGAGGCCGCGGCCGCGTCCGAACCAAAAGCGATTGTCGCGCGAGTACCTACAAGATCGTCGAGCGAACGATCAAGTCGCGCTTGCAAATTTCATACAAACAATTGCGTTGATCGCCGCGCTCTTTTATTTGAATACTGACCCGCCCCTGCTTCTCACAGTTTTTACGAGTTGACCAAATTTCGATTTCTTTATTATGCAGGTTTATTCATTATTTATACATATAAACCTTTCGGAATGAATTCTCTAAATAATGGTGACAACAGCATCAAAATCCGTTAGTTAAGAAGAATAACGCGATCACACAGACAGACACGAAAATAGAATTTAATTTATAATAATTATGTAAAGATGACACACTCGCACGATATCCGTCATAATTCATTCACGCATAGCGTGATAATTCTTACAAACAAAAAGCGTCAATCGCGTTTTGGTTAGGACGCATGGGTTAAGCGCGTAAAAAAGGGACCAGGACGCACGGGCGATTATTTCCGCGGCGATTCTTTTTCGTTTACTGAATTTTTTACGCTCTGCGTAGCGCTGAAAGTTGAAAATCCAACGGTGTGTTAATTTCAACGCACTGGGTCGAGTGTGTCCCAGTGCGTTGGATTCTTAACGCTCGGCTTAATAGCGACAGTTGAAAATCGAGTGCACGATTATATCCCCGCGATTTTTTTACATCCGTGCGTATGTGAGCTAACACTTCTTACTGAAATGACGTGGTAAATTTACACTTAAGTTATTTTATAGGTACCTGTTTAACAGCAAATATCTAACATAAATAGCATTAAATATTTTAAGAGGTTAACGAAAAGGTATGTACTGATTTTTTTCTAGCTGGTTTTATATCAAGTTTGTTAAATTAAATTTTTGCAATAATAGGTATTTAATCCAATACGCCTAAATGACGATGTCCTCATAAAAGCACAAGCAGCGGTGTGGTACCATCGAAGAAGTTCATTTCTAACCAGTTTGAAAACAAAATCTCGTGAACACGATTACCGCATCTGTTACCGGCCCGGTTCTATAGCCGCCGAGCGCTGCAAGCAAGAATAGTCCTTACGGTGGTTAGTTATGAACTTCTTTGATGGTACGGTCAGCATCAAAAGTTGATGATCACATTTAGATTTTCAAAATCGCTGTATATTGAAGTGCTAATAGTGAATACGGTGTACAGCGATTTTGAAAATCTAAATGTGGTCATCAACTTTAATGCTGACTGTACATTAATTTGTGGTGACGACAAAAATGCGAATATATTTATTGGGAATATACGTACATACCAGAGATGTTATAGAAGTGCAGTGATACACGTGACCAGAGCGCGTACAATCACCTTTTATCTTGTCGCCCGAGTATTTTTTTACACGCTCGCGCTCGAAGTATCAGTTTATTGATTTGTGTATATCAGACGCGTCACCTTAATTATTTAAGAGCGGTGTATTAAGTAGTTTAATTGTTCAAGTTAATTTCAATATGAAGCCAGAAAAAGTATTGTTTGGAAAATCTTGCTTCTACCTCCGCCTCCGACTCAGGCTCTGGTTCAGACTCAGACTCCGATCAATCAAATTTAAAACCACCGTTTTCGGTAAAGCAACCTCCGTTACATCTCTAGTACAAACTAATTAATATTATATATGAGAAAGTAACTCTGTGTGTTACTTTTCACGCCTAAACGGCTGAACGGATTTGGATGAAATTGGCACAAGGATAGACAATGACCTGGGTTAGGTCATAGGATAATTTATACCCCGGTATTCCCGTAGGTTAATGTCCGACCTCCACGCGGGCGAAGCCACGGGCAAAAGCTAGTTATAGATAATCTATATACCCAATCATCTTGGAATATTTTACACTATTGTTGTTGGATACAATACAAAATACAAGTACCCTAGCATAGAGTAATAATGACAGCCTCAGACTTTAGAATACATTACATTGACTGAAAACACACATGTGATTTATTGCTATTAAGGCTTATTACGTAATACAAGTAAAAGCTGTTACTTTATTGCATCATACTTGCAATCCATTCAAATGCAAATCATGTTAAAAAACAAAAACTAATTAAATCAATAGGTTAAGTCAAGCCATTAACTTTAAATTAAGTTACATCTTCTCTATATTAAATCATCTATGTCAAAAAAATAAGCCACGCAAATACACTGCCACAAAGTATACACGTTTCAGGCATTAGCATTGAAGAAGTTCAAATCTAACCACCGTAAGGACTATTCTTGCTTGCAGCGGTCAGCAGATATAGAACCAGTCATACATAGTAGTACGTAGTCATATAGAGCGGTAACAGATGTGGTCATCGTGTTCAAGGGATTTTGTTTTGAAACTGGTTAGATATGAACTTCTTTGATGGTACATCAAATGCTTATGATTTTGAAATTAAATTGCAAATATTTTCTTTTATTGCAATAATTATGCAAAGCAGAATAATATACAACAACCTGAATGGCTTGCTAATATCCTAATCACATTTCAGTAGGTAGGTACCCAAATTAGCAACATTGGATCTTAAAACTAACATGATTTAAACCTGTTCTAAATTAATTTTTTGCAGCTCCAAATCACTCAGTGGATTGGTGGTCTTTCACTCATGTTTCAAACTTAGTGTCACTATCTTCAAAAGTTTTAATTAGCATACACAGATTTTAGTTCAATCTGTACTTAATGATAAAAGATCACAATTTATTGTATACATCCCCTAATTTAAGAAGTAGCAAATCTTTGATGTAATGACTGTGCAGTAGCTGCAGGGGTCGGCGAGAAATTGATACCAGTGGGGGCCTCACTGTTTGCAGCGTTACCATATGTTTTACCTTGAATAACAGCTATCTCTTTCTGCAGTTTAGCATTCAGGACTTGTTTATTCACAAACTTCCGGCCAACTCCGCGGTTACCACCACGGCCGCGGCCCCTCGAGCGATTTGATCCTCTACTAGCATTTGACCGGTTGGATCTATGAGATCTGTTGGACCGATTGGATCTGTTGGAGCCCATAGATTTAACACTGCCAGGGCCTCTCCTTGTATTGTAGCCACCAAACTGATTATTTAACTGGGCTAGACTCTGTTTGTTCAAATAGCCTGCGCTACCAACACTGTTACGACGCCTCTTTGCAAAATCATTGGCAACACTGACAGTCAATTGAGAAGGTGAATTACTGAAAGAGTTATTCCTCGAGCGTGTGAATGTTTGAGATTTTATGATATTGTTCCGGAGTAACATATTTTGACGTTGCTCTTTTAAAATCTGGTCCGATCTCAAACCTACTGCACTATATCTATTGCCAGTACTCAAACCTCGCCCCCGTTTAGAGATTCCCCTCTTTGCTACGGCCAGAGGTCGACGGATGTTGTTCATTCCTCTTCGTGTTGTAACACCGAGTCGACTATGAACACTGTTCTGAAGATTTGAGTTTGAATTACCACGCTGCAGTCTGCCACGCATGCCTCCTGTAAATAGAAATACTTGTCTTAGAATAATTTATTATTCCACTATTGATTTTATGAATGATTTATTTAAACACAGATTCGTCACATACAATTATTTAAAGCAAGACAGCAAATTTTTTTTTTTGAATGGGACATAATCAGTATCTATGTCTGCTTATTGATTTATAAATGATTAAGGATTGACTGATGAATTAGAAATTGTCTCAAGTATGATTGCAAACTGGATTATACCCTTAACATATCTAGCAGTCCTTAATTTCAGGATTGACAGGCAAGCACATACCTGACGGGATCTAATACATGACCTTACTTACAATTAAATACTGTTTAGTATAGTGAGCAAGGCAAGGTGAAGTTGCTTCTAGCATAAGTAATTAAAAATAACAATAAAATGTAACTCTCGCAAAGGCAAAAGCATCAATTTTGAGTGTTCCTTATCTGTAACACCATACCTTAGGCATAACAAGCTTTTATAAAATAAATGCAATTTTAAGTACTGATGGGTAGTAAGTTCTTATTAAATGGTGATATAGTCACATAAGTATTTGTTTGATGCGTGTAAGCTATTGTTAGTAAACAGAAAATTACCTCTATTCATTCGACCACCCCTTACTAGATGGGGCATAACCAACTGATCTTCTAATCCTGCTCTTCCTTTTGGTGTCAAGCCTCTCAGTTGAGAGCGAGATCTCGAGGCCGACCTAGCGCGAGAGTTCGAGCGCCGCTGTCTGGAACGAGAGCGGTTGCGCGACTGGGAGCCAGGCCGTGATTGAGACCTGCCGCCTTGCCCTGCGCCGGGCCCTCGTGAACGTGAACGGCCACGTCGGGCACCTGACGGCGTGTTTGGCCTCGTCTGTGAGCGAGTGCGAGCAACGCCTCCGCGCCCACGACCTCTGCCACCTCGGCCCCTGCCACCACCACGGCCGCGGATATTTCCGCCACCTCTTCCACGAGATCTACTTGATCTGTTTTGTTTTATGATATCATCTGAAATGTAATCTTGATGTCAATTTTTTTTTCATATTTTCAACTAAAAATATTTCTTGTTGACAAATGGAGTTGGCGGGTGCACAAATTCATTTTCATTTACTTAGTTTAGATTAAAAAATGAAAAGATTTAATATTTATGGACAACATAAGTTGTTAAGAAAGGCATACAAATAAATAATAGCATCCAAATCATCAGAAATCTTACTAATATCCAAAAATAGACCTGTAATTCAGTATGTTCGAGTATTACGTCGGTATTTACTTACCTAACGACATATTAACTGAATCCGCCATGGTTTAAAGTTTTATATTATACTTCGATATTTTCTGTATTCGAATAAGCAAAATAAAGAAATTTTACAATAAGGTAGGTTAGCATTTAGCATGAAAAACGAAAATGAAGACAAGACTTCAAAAAATGCAATGCAAAACGCACAGATAATATTCGTTTCCTAGTTTTCTACCACACGTCCACAGTCAAAGTTTTCTACTCGATTGACTTGATTCGTTTCCATTGTCTATGATGATAAGGACAGACCATTGAGATAGAAAATATAATAGGGACAGACAGGGACTTGAAACGTTACTCAAAATAACCGTTCCATAGGTACCGTTCCACGAGGATCGTAACAAAATTAATTCCTTGACTAAAACGATACTAACAAAAGGGGGTATAACGAAATAATTATTAATTTCGATACGCAACGTTGCCAAAAGTAAATTTAAAGTTGAAACAATCCTAAAAACATAAAAGTAGGCAAGTAATCACAACTATTCATTGACAACACAACACTGTCTATACAAGATGCGCATCTTTTACAGACTTTGAATACGGCGCCGACGGCGGTGTCTTACCACCAGCCGGCTGCCGGCTGCCGGTACGGGGGTAGTCGGTGGTGGTGGTGGTGGTGTGGTGGGCGACGACGGAGCGGTGCTCAGCGGGACCAGTCTTAACAAGGGGTATCGTGTTATACCCAGTAACTGTGTTGTGGAGGACAAATAGCTGTCGCTCCATGTAAAATACTAGTATTCAGCTGCATCCGCTACAGTTTCCTAGAAAAGCGGTGGCCATTCTTAACGGCCGCAGTGACTGCTGCCATAAAAATGATGACAGCGGCAAAGATTTATATCGTTACATTCGCCCTACCGCGTCCAAAGATAGGACTCGCATTTCTGTTTCGTTTTGACACCTCTGACACACAATGACGCAGTGACTACACTTGTTTGTCATGGAAACAATAATGTGTGAGCAGTGTGAGCTCTCTTCTTCGACACGCTTTCTTATAACTGAGTACGGTGAGGGCAAGTCTAGCGATTTAAATCTTTGCGGGACGGGGTTTACTTTACGGTGTCAAAATTCTCTCTAGGATAAGATAATATAATCAACGTTTCAGTGACGTCATTCGCCGGTACATTTCGGACGCTACGTGGGTGCTCACCGCTCTTCTAGGAAACCGTAGCTTTATACTGGAAGCCGACCCCAACATAGTTGGGCAAAGGCTAGGCTGGTTCATCATCATTATCATTTCAGCCGAAATACGTCCACTGCAGGACATTAGCCTCCTCCAAGCGCCGCCACTTCGACCGCTTCAGTGCTTCCCACATCTAGCGGATTCTAGGCAGATTGATTGTTATAAATCAAACAAATGCTTTATTCTACTACGATATGCTATTTAAAATATACTACTGTTTTTACCCTTACAAAATAATAAAAATGCGTGGGCAGCACCGTAGACGTGGTAGAAGTCAAGAATTAGAGAGATTTAGTGTGAGTGACAGAGAGAGTTATCTTTCTTCTCCCTCGTGTAATGAAATGTGCCTAAACGTGACGCGTCCTTGAAATTCAATTTCACTCTCAATTCTCGTCTAAGTTCAAGCTTTAATTTTGTATTAAAAATGTTAAAATTCATGGTATTCCGTTTATTTGTGACACTATGTTATTTAGCAAAAAATAATCCTTATGTTGAAGCCTTTCGAACGATATGATAAAGCTACAGGGTGGTTATTTTTCTCATGTAACGGATTCGATTCCCGGTTCAACCATGTAATTATTTAAATATCTATGAATGCAGTTTAAATTGTTTTTTAAATTCAAATAATGTCTTCTTTCAGTAAAATGTTCCATCTACAATATTCAAGGTACTTTCCCTACATGTGGCATATCCGTGGGACGCCCCGTATAGTTTTGATGATGTGTTATATGAAAACCAAGATAGGGACATGGAATGGGATAGGAACATGCGCATTGTGTGCGACTATCCTGGACTACCCGCATGACATCCGATTGTGTTATGGGTATAAATTGGAATGGCATAAGGTCGTAGATCACACCAAGTGTGAGTTGCCATCATACCAAAATTTTACTTCATGTAGGTACACGACACTCACGATCATGTTTTTCCTTTAGGTAGCTGTAATAGCAACCATAGCATCCGGTTGAGAAATCGTCAAACCATTTCAGATAGCAGATAGCAAACAAACCGGCTAAAAGTTTTTTTTTCGTTTAAGTTTTAGTTAGGCACGTTATACAGACAAAACGACAAGGAAGTAACTCAGGGCATTCTAATTGCCAAACACGAGATGAATAAAAAGCAATTTCAAATATTTTCCGAACTTAAAAAGAGAATTATGAAGATAAGTTTGTTAGATACAGCATACACTAGAATGTGGGTGCTGCCAACCGCAAACTAAACGAGCCATAAAAACATTCTGGTTGTCGTTTTATTTTTAGTGCAGAACACTCGGTGAGTACTCTCCCTCGTATTTTTCATACAGAGAGTACGAGATAAAAACACTTAAAATAATTTGAACTTATGTGGTTTATTAACAAAATGAAAATAGGTGGAAATAAATAACATTATATATTTTCACGTCGTATTAATTTGTACATTATGTATTTCTTCTTAAATGTAAATTATTCTTCTAAAAAAGGCAATAACGCACGTAAAATACCAATTGAGTTATAAACGAGTAGCAATGCCGCTATACTGCCAAGAAATACTGTTTCTCTTGACATAATCTAGTTTTAAATATACTTATAAATTTTAGTACAAGTAAATTAGTTTTATTTAAAAATTACAACAAGTATTTAGCACCAACAGGAGAGCATAGTTTAATTTATAAGTTACTATTTATAATTTAGTTAGGTACTATTATGTGAGTAATGAAAATTAACAAATCGAGATAAGTTTAAATGAATCACAAAAATATGAAACCATTGGAATTGTTTTTCTAAGGAATGGTACTGTCCCAAACCCATTAAATAATATATAAATGTAAATGTAATTAAAAATAGAACTGCAGTCGTAAAATATACCGTAGCTTAAGCTTAAACTTTCTAAGGCATGCTGTGGCCTTCAGGGACTGGCGCCCACTCGTGAACCCACGCAATATTTGCCTTCGAGAAATATCACAATAGTAACTCGTTTGGCAGTACAACGGCAAATTAAATTGTTTGACAAAATTTATTCATACATAATCATAAAACTAATTGTAACTTCCTGTGCGAATATTCGATACAGGTTCTGTTTTATGTTTTATAATTGACTAATTATATAATATGTACAGACTAAAATATTATTACGATATTTTAACATATGAGCTGAGTTTGTAAAGTGAATCACAGTTTAAGTAAATGGTGTTTAACCTGAAGGCCGTTACTGTAGGCGTAATAACACTAAGGCCATCATTTGACATAATAGGTAATATTTAAAATCGTTAATACAATAACAGGTTTATGAGTAATTACTTGACAAGTTTTTGATATCGGTAATATCAAACTTAAGTACACGTTTACGGTGCTAAAATTGGAAAGGCAACAATTTGTCAAGAAGCAGTGCAGATTTTTTTGAGGAAATATTTACAGTTACTTTGTAACAGTATTAAAATTGCTCGTAGAACCTGAAATTGTTACGATGTGTTCCGTTTTACATCGTGACTACATTATTCGAGAGAGTGCATCGTGTGTTAGTTACATTTTGCTTAGTGTCTGTCCCGTGCCGTGATCCAATCTACCATGCTGATCGCGCACAGCATCTTGGCAGCTTTACTCTCTTATGCCGATATCAGACGTTTCACTTATGCCTTTCATTCGGTATCTTTCACTCGGAAGTTTTCTTTTCAAGTCGATGGTAAATTTTTAAATGAGTTGGCTTTTTTTAGGTCCTCAGAAGTGCAGGTGTATGGACACTTTGGACACGCCAACATGGGTCATGGTTTAGTCAGGAGCACCGCATTCGCACTGGGTGTTGGTTGGATCAATAATCCACCATTTCGCTAGGTTGTGCTAGCAGCGGCCTACTCAGGTCCGCAGTCGATCGATTGCTTTCCATATAGGCCACTGCAGGTCACTTCCGGGTGGCAGATGCTCCCGGGTCTGAACGAAATCAGAAACTCGGAAGTGAAACGTCTGAACACAATGAATTCGTTAGTGAACCGATCCAACGATGTTGGAATTTAGCACTCGGCATCTTTCACTTATCTACAGAATAAACAGTTCATTCCTTGACAATTTTGTCGGTGTCGTATGAACGTTGAATTGAATCAAAATTAAAAGGGTTTTCCTAAAAGTTGGCAACGTCGCAAATAACTGTCAAATATTTACCTGTTTTAATTCTTATAGTAATATTACTGAATAGAAATAAGAAATGTGGCTAACTAGCAAACTAGAATATTAATAATGAATTGCAATTATAACATTGACTTTGATGTTGTACCCATTTTAGGTGTAAAAAACGCATTTGGAAAATTTCAAAATAGTTTTTTTACATCTAAAACGAAACATTCGGAGTTACGATATTAATTATTGCATTTCATAATCAATATTCTAGTTCGCTAGTTAGCCACATTTTTTATTTCCACACAGTAATATTACTAAATTAATCAAAACAGTGAAATATTTGACATCTATTTGCGACGTTGCCCACCTTCAGAATAAACGCTCTCACTAGAGTGAACCATTCACGAAAATCTACATAGTTTAACGAACTATAGATTCCAAACAAATGTGAAGCTCTTTTTTAATATTAGGATACATGAATAGATGACGGAATTTAGAAGCTTAGAATGGTGTTTTCTCAGCAGTTCCGCCTCTGGTTTTATCAATTGTGAAAAGCAACTGTTACGCAGGTGTAGAAATGATGTTGATCAGCAAGTTTATACTCAGAACCCTTGAAATTGTATAAGGATCTGTAAATAATCTTTATGTATCCGGCCTGTGTTTAGGCATGAAGTGCATAAAGAGCGAGATATGTGCTGTGGCAGTTTCAAATGGGCGCGGATGAAAACGAACGATGCACAGAGTCACGATGGATCGGATGTCAAACGGAACACATAATATTTTATTTAAAAGTTTTTTTTTTTAATGTAATTGTGCGAAAATACATGCACTTTTCAACTAGTACCATACTAAACGATTTAAAAAATATATCAAAATACGCTACAACGTATCGCTAGGTTCAAGTTTAGATAGGACACCGATCATACAAAACAAATAAAAAATTTCATGTCAATGTTTAGAGTTTTACAATATTATCGTGCTACAGGAATGAGAGTACGCTCGACGTCGACGTAAGAGTCGCACAACACTTGGCACCTTTTGAGTATTTACGCATTAACGCTACCATATCATAATATACTTAAACGTACCGGCTTTCTTCCAGAAATAGACTACTATCTAGAGGAGGCACACACTTCAGGTCGACGAAAAGGATCTCGAAAAATATAGAAATAAATACAACCTTATTCTAAAAATATACAGTCTCGCCGCGCGTCTCCGTGGAACTCGGAACAACATCGCTCGCGGCACGAGAGTCTAGTCGCAACCTTGCGGTGCGCCCGCTACAGTCTGATGTCGCTGGACGCGGCCGCCAGCAGCGACGTGCGGCGCCACGCCGCGTCCGGCTCCGGCGCCGCGCCGTCCGCGGCCGCGCCCGGCTGCGCGCCGTACCGGTGCAGGCTCAGGAACTTAAGGTTGGCCACGATCGACGAGTTTATCGGCCTCGTCGGGATGTTGACGGTCGTCGCCGACCGTTCGATCCGTTTCGTCCGGCCCTCCGGCGGCGCCAGTTCGAGTGACTGTCCCCGCCCGTAAAGTCTGGACTGACCGAAGCGGGGCGTCAGCCGTCCTATGAGATTTTCCTCCTTCCGTGTGGATCGCGGCGCCGTCTGCGCCTCCTCTGGCGGTTTCGACTTTCTCTTTAGAAAGAAGGGCGTCAGACGCTCGGCGAATGGACGCGACGACGTCGAGCCCGCATCGTGGACGTTCGACGTCGAGCTAGAGGTCTTCAGTGGTCGCGTCGAGGTCGTCTGGCTTTTGATCGGATTGGACTTCCGCTGGGCACAGACCCGGGAGAAGGGTCCGACGTCCGGCAAGGGCACCAGGGACGCGAGGCTCGCGTCGGGCGTGGGCGGCTCGTCCTCGCACACCTTGAGCACGCAGTAGGCGTCGCGCTGCAGCTCGTCCAGCAGGCTGTCGTCGGTGGAGATGGTGTCGGTGCGCGCGCTGTCGTCGTGCGGCGGCAGGCTGACGGTAGACGCGCTGCGCGGCGGCGCGTCGTGCTCGGCGGGGCGCGGCGGCGGGCGCGCGCGCGCCACGTGGCCGCGCGGCGGCACGGCGGGCGGGCTCTCGTCGCGCACGTGGCTCATGAAGTCGGCCATCAGTTCGTACTCCTTGCAGCGGTACGCGACGTCGTGCTCCGGCGGCGAGGGCGGCGAGGTCTCGGGGCGCGGCCGGCGCTCGGGCGGGCGCGGATCGACGTGCACGTACTCACAGACAGGCGTACCGGGAGACACGTGTGCGCGCGCTGGCGACAGACGCGCGGGTTTGGGAGGGCGCGCAGGGCGCTCGGCGGATGCGTCGCTGTCCTCGGAGGGCTCGTGCTTGATGCAGGACATGGTGAGGTAGCCGCTACCGGTGGACTTGGTGGATTTTCCGGAGGAGCGCTCGTCGGCGTGGCGCGCCAGCTTGAGCGACTCGGTGCTGGAGCCGATGTCGAGGCAGGCCTGCAGCGGCAGCGTCTTGCCGTCGAGGTCGACGCTGGGCGAGGTGTCGCCGCGCCAGGCGCGCCACAGGAAGGGCCCGCCGTCGCCCGCGGCGCCGGCCAGGTGCAGATAGTTGTCGTCGCCGATGGGCGCCTGCTTGCTGCCGTACTTGGTTTCGCGCGCGAGCGACCGCCGGTATATGCGATGTCGATGCTCGAGGTCGAACATAGTTTCCTGCAGTTCGCGTAATGTGGCCGCTTCCGCTTCGCGCTCTTCTACGCTTGTACCCTCTGTAAAAATTAAAATATAATATATTAAATTATGTGTTTTCTTTCTATCTGTTATTTTAACGGAGAAAATAATTAAATATAATGCGCGTGCAGGCCCCGCAGCTCGCGCGCCGGGTCCAGGCGCAGCGCTGCACTATGGAAAATCGAGGTCTATTTCGAGCAGCGCGTGCAGGCGCTGCAGGTCGCGCGCCGGGTCCAGGCGCAGCGCCGGACTACGTCAGCTCTAGTACACTAGCCAGGCGGCAGTTACCTTGCGGGCGGTGCAGGCGGTCATCCAAGCGGTGCGCGTGGCTGACCAGCAGCGCGTGCAGGCGCTGCAGGTCGCGCGCCGGGTCCAGGCGCAGCGCCGGACTACGTCAGCTCTAGTACACTAGCCAGGCAGCAGTTACCTTGCGGGCGGTGCAGGCGGTCATCCAAGCGGTGCGCGTGGCTGACCAGCAGCGCGTGCAGGCGCTGCAGGTCGCGCGCCGGGTCCAGACGCAGCGCCGGACTACGTCAGCTCTAGTACACTAGCCAGGCGGCAGTTACCTTGCGGGCGGTGCAGGCGGTCATCCAAGCGGTGCGCGTGGCTGACCAGCAGCGCGTGCAGGCGCTGCAGGTCGCGCGCCGGGTCCAGACGCAGCGCCGGACTACGTCAGCTCTAGTACACTAGCCAGGCGGCAGTTACCTTGCGGGCGGTGCAGGCGGTCATCCAAGCGGTGCGCGTGGCTGACCAGCAGCGCGTGCAGGCGCTGCAGGTCGCGCGCCGGGTCCAGGCGCAGCGCCGGACTACGTCAGCTCTAGTACACTAGCCAGGCAGCAGTTACCTTGCGGGCGGTGCAGGCGGTCATCCAAGCGGTGCGCGTGGCTGACCAGCAGCGCGTGCAGGCGCTGCAGGTCGCGCGCCGGGTCCAGACGCAGCGCCGGACTACGTCAGCTCTAGTACACTAGCCAGGCGGCAGTTACCTTGCGGGCGGTGCAGGCGGTCATCCAAGCGGTGCGCGTGGCTGACCAGCAGCGCGTGCAGGCGCTGCAGGTCGCGCGCCGGGTCCAGGCGCAGCGCCGGACTACGTCAGCTCTAGTACACTAGCCAGGCAGCAGTTACCTTGCGGGCGGTGCAGGCGGTCATCCAAGCGGTGCGCGTGGCTGACCAGCAGCGCGTGCAGGCGCTGCAGGTCGCGCGCCGGGTCCAGACGCAGCGCCGGACTACGTCAGCTCTAGTACACTAGCCAGGCGGCAGTTACCTTGCGGGCGGTGCAGGCGGTCATCCAAGCGGTGCGCGTGGCTGACCAGCAGCGCGTGCAGGCGCTGCAGGTCGCGCGCCGGGTCCAGGCGCAGCGCCGGACTACGTCAGCTCTAGTACACTAGCCAGGCAGCAGTTACCTTGCGGGCGGTGCAGGCGGTCATCCAAGCGGTGCGCGTGGCTGACCAGCAGCGCGTGCAGGCGCTGCAGGTCGCGCGCCGGGTCCAGACGCAGCGCCGGACTACGTCAGCTCTAGTACACTAGCCAGGCGGCAGTTACCTTGCGGGCGGTGCAGGCGGTCATCCAAGCGGTGCGCGTGGCTGACCAGCAGCGCGTGCAGGCGCTGCAGGTCGCGCGCCGGGTCCAGGCGCAGCGCCGGACTACGTCAGCTCTAGTACACTAGCCAGGCAGCAGTTACCTTGCGGGCGGTGCAGGCGGTCATCCAAGCGGTGCGCGTGGCTGACCAGCAGCGCGTGCAGGCGCTGCAGGTCGCGCGCCGGGTCCAGACGCAGCGCCGGACTACGTCAGCTCTAGTACACTAGCCAGGCGGCAGTTACCTTGCGGGCGGTGCAGGCGGTCATCCAAGCGGTGCGCGTGGCTGACCAGCAGCGCGTGCAGGCGCTGCAGGTCGCGCGCCGGGTCCAGGCGCAGCGCCGGACTACGTCAGCTCTAGTACACTAGCCAGGCGGCAGTTACCTTGCGGGCGGTGCAGGCGGTCATCCAAGCGGTGCGCGTGGCTGACCAGCAGCGCGTGCAGGCGCTGCAGGTCGCGCGCCGGGTCCAGACGCAGCGCCGGACTACGTCAGCTCTAGTACACTAGCCAGGCGGCAGTTACCTTGCGGGCGGTGCAGGCGGTCATCCAAGCGGTGCGCGTGGCTGACCAGCAGCGCGTGCAGGCGCTGCAGGTCGCGCGCCGGGTCCAGACGCAGCGCCAGGGCCGCGCCACCACGCCGCACCTCGCGCGCGCCGGACTCCGTAAGCTCGTAGGCGCCGTCCGGCCCGCCGCAGCCTTCCGCCGATGCTTCCGTGCGACCGCAACTGTGGATACAAAAACGATAGTTCATATTTTGCACGATAAGTGGTCCACAACATCTCGGCGGTCTGTCCCGCCAGGTGAGACCCCCAGTTTCCTGGGGGAGGCCCAGCGACGAAGATGCCGACTCGACGCACCTACGGGTAGGAATGTAGCTTGCCCTCGCTCCGTTCACAGAGCTAGCCGTTCGCGGATTAAGGGCGAGAATGTCGTGAGTGCGTGAGCGGCTTGTGCGCAGGCGCGCCCGCGCCACGACTGCGCACGTGAGTATAGATGCATGTATAGTAAAGGTTGTCTGTGTTAATTACGCGAAATGCCTATATTATCCTAGAACACGCCGCGTAATAGATGTGTGCCTACATCTGTAGAGTCATTATATCGTGAAGAGGACGCTCGCGGCACTGAGTGTTTATATAATATGACGCGTGAGAGCCGTGGACCGAAATACGAAAGGCATACGACTTTTCTGATTGATCCATTATGAGTGCGCATACCATTATGTACAAAAGCTAAAGTGATATATACCTTAGGAAAATTAAAGAAATAGATATGGTATCACAATAAACTACATACTTTCATTCCATTTCCAAGACAGTACGAAGAAGACATGGTTTATACTGAACGCAGCTAATAATATTAGAAAATTAACAACAAATGTGCAAATTTCGAAGTGTTTTTGGCATCTTTCTGTTGACTTTTTCATAGTTTCTCGGACTATGATCGTGTATGCCTCACCAGGTCCACTCGCAGTCGGCGTAGTACCCGCGGTGCGGCGGCGTGGCCGGCGAGTGCCGACACAGCGCGCTCAGCAGACGCATCCACTCCGCGCGCTCCACGCAGTTCGACGCTTGCACGAATAGCACGCGCTCGCGGTGCACTGGAATACATCATGTTCGAATTATACAACTGGACTATTACACGCCCTTTCCACTCTTAGCGTATCGATGGCAAATAAGAAAGTTCAAATATTGTTTGCCCCAAAATTCTGCTACGCGAACGTCGTTCATTGACGCAGTCATAAGATCCTTACGTGTACAGGTACAGAGCATTTGTGGCGCACGAAGGTGGGCCATTGTCTGTGGAGAGATGGAGATTGTCTTTGCTACCGTACCGCTGACATGGGTCAGTGGGTAGTCTATTTAGGGACATGCTTTTGATACAATAAAATATAAATTATCTACATTGGAAGTAATATATGGTTCATTATCGCAAAGAATATTCTGTGATTGTGTTTTTGTGGATAATTGGTTAATGGAGTGAAATCTTAAGAATCAGGAATTTGTTGTGTCAGGAGTTCAAAATAAACAGAAGTTTAAAAATGTTACCGATTGTAAATTCGGATAATATGGCTCATTTTGTATTTAATATCTTTTAGGGTTTTTTTATAAAATATGAAAACTTTGAGCCAGCAGTATGCGAAAAAAGAGTTCCGACGTCACTAAAGTCTGGATAATCGAATTAAGTGTATGCAATGAGTTGTGTGTGACAGTGCACCTACCTATCTGGAAGATGTTGTTGGCGCCCAGCTGCGCGCCGGCGGGCGGCCCGTCCACGGCGGCCACGGCCAGCACGCCCGACAGCGCCAGTTGTGTGTGACAGTGCACCTACCTATCTGGAAGATGTTGTTGGCGCCCAGCTGCGCGCCGGCGGGCGGCCCGTCCACGGCGGCCACGGCCAGCACGCCCGACAGCGCCAGTTGTGTGTGACAGTGCACCTACCTATCTGGAAGATGTTGTTGGCGCCCAGCTGCGCGCCGGCGGGCGGCCCGTCCACGGCGGCCACGGCCAGCACGCCCGACAGCGCCAGTTGTGTGTGACAGTGCACCTACCTATCTGGAAGATGTTGTTGGCGCCCAGCTGCGCGCCGGCGGGCGGCCCGTCCACGGCGGCCACGGCCAGCACGCCCGACAGCGCCAGTTGTGTGTGACAGTGCACCTACCTATCTGGAAGATGTTGTTGGCGCCCAGCTGCGCGCCGGCGGGCGGCCCGTCCACGGCGGCCACGGCCAGCACGCCCGACAGCGCCAGTTGTGTGTGACAGTGCACCTACCTATCTGGAAGATGTTGTTGGCGCCCAGCTGCGCGCCGGCGGGCGGCCCGTCCACGGCGGCCACGGCCAGCACGCCCGACAGCGCCAGTTGTGTGTGACAGTGCACCTACCTATCTGGAAGATGTTGTTGGCGCCCAGCTGCGCGCCGGCGGGCGGCCCGTCCACGGCGGCCACGGCCAGCACGCCCGACAGCGCCAGTTGTGTGTGACAGTGCACCTACCTATCTGGAAGATGTTGTTGGCGCCCAGCTGCGCGCCGGCGGGCGGCCCGTCCACGGCGGCCACGGCCAGCACGCCCGACAGCGCCAGTTGTGTGTGACAGTGCACCTACCTATCTGGAAGATGTTGTTGGCGCCCAGCTGCGCGCCGGCGGGCGGCCCGTCCACGGCGGCCACGGCCAGCACGCCCGACAGCGCCAGTTGTGTGTGACAGTGCACCTACCTATCTGGAAGATGTTGTTGGCGCCCAGCTGCGCGCCGGCGGGCGGCCCGTCCACGGCGGCCACGGCCAGCACGCCCGACAGCGCCAGTTGTGTGTGACAGTGCACCTACCTATCTGGAAGATGTTGTTGGCGCCCAGCTGCGCGCCGGCGGGCGGCCCGTCCACGGCGGCCACGGCCAGCACGCCCGACAGCGCCAGTTGTGTGTGACAGTGCACCTACCTATCTGGAAGATGTTGTTGGCGCCCAGCTGCGCGCCGGCGGGCGGCCCGTCCACGGCGGCCACGGCCAGCACGCCCGACAGCGCCAGTTGTGTGTGACAGTGCACCTACCTATCTGGAAGATGTTGTTGGCGCCCAGCTGCGCGCCGGCGGGCGGCCCGTCCACGGCGGCCACGGCCAGCACGCCCGACAGCGCCAGTTGTGTGTGACAGTGCACCTACCTATCTGGAAGATGTTGTTGGCGCCCAGCTGCGCGCCGGCGGGCGGCCCGTCCACGGCGGCCACGGCCAGCACGCCCGACAGCGCCAGTTGTGTGTGACAGTGCACCTACCTATCTGGAAGATGTTGTTGGCGCCCAGCTGCGCGCCGGCGGGCGGCCCGTCCACGGCGGCCACGGCCAGCACGCCCGACAGCGCCAGTTGTGTGTGACAGTGCACCTACCTATCTGGAAGATGTTGTTGGCGCCCAGCTGCGCGCCGGCGGGCGGCCCGTCCACGGCGGCCACGGCCAGCACGCCCGACAGCGCCAGTTGTGTGTGACAGTGCACCTACCTATCTGGAAGATGTTGTTGGCGCCCAGCTGCGCGCCGGCGGGCGGCCCGTCCACGGCGGCCACGGCCAGCACGCCCGACAGCGCCAGTTGTGTGTGACAGTGCACCTACCTATCTGGAAGATGTTGTTGGCGCCCAGCTGCGCGCCGGCGGGCGGCCCGTCCACGGCGGCCACGGCCAGCACGCCCGACAGCGCCAGTTGTGTGTGACAGTGCACCTACCTATCTGGAAGATGTTGTTGGCGCCCAGCTGCGCGCCGGCGGGCGGCCCGTCCACGGCGGCCACGGCCAGCACGCCCGACAGCGCCAGTTGTGTGTGACAGTGCACCTACCTATCTGGAAGATGTTGTTGGCGCCCAGCTGCGCGCCGGCGGGCGGCCCGTCCACGGCGGCCACGGCCAGCACGCCCGACAGCGCCAGTTGTGTGTGACAGTGCACCTACCTATCTGGAAGATGTTGTTGGCGCCCAGCTGCGCGCCGGCGGGCGGCCCGTCCACGGCGGCCACGGCCAGCACGCCCGACAGCGCCAGTTGTGTGTGACAGTGCACCTACCTATCTGGAAGATGTTGTTGGCGCCCAGCTGCGCGCCGGCGGGCGGCCCGTCCACGGCGGCCACGGCCAGCACGCCCGACAGCGCCAGTTGTGTGTGACAGTGCACCTACCTATCTGGAAGATGTTGTTGGCGCCCAGCTGCGCGCCGGCGGGCGGCCCGTCCACGGCGGCCACGGCCAGCACGCCCGACAGCGCCAGTTGTGTGTGACAGTGCACCTACCTATCTGGAAGATGTTGTTGGCGCCCAGCTGCGCGCCGGCGGGCGGCCCGTCCACGGCGGCCACGGCCAGCACGCCCGACAGCGCCAGTTGTGTGTGACAGTGCACCTACCTATCTGGAAGATGTTGTTGGCGCCCAGCTGCGCGCCGGCGGGCGGCCCGTCCACGGCGGCCACGGCCAGCACGCCCGACAGCGCCAGTTGTGTGTGACAGTGCACCTACCTATCTGGAAGATGTTGTTGGCGCCCAGCTGCGCGCCGGCGGGCGGCCCGTCCACGGCGGCCACGGCCAGCACGCCCGACAGCGCCAGTTGTGTGTGACAGTGCACCTACCTATCTGGAAGATGTTGTTGGCGCCCAGCTGCGCGCCGGCGGGCGGCCCGTCCACGGCGGCCACGGCCAGCACGCCCGACAGCGCCAGTTGTGTGTGACAGTGCACCTACCTATCTGGAAGATGTTGTTGGCGCCCAGCTGCGCGCCGGCGGGCGGCCCGTCCACGGCGGCCACGGCCAGCACGCCCGACAGCGCCAGTTGTGTGTGACAGTGCACCTACCTATCTGGAAGATGTTGTTGGCGCCCAGCTGCGCGCCGGCGGGCGGCCCGTCCACGGCGGCCACGGCCAGCACGCCCGACAGCGCCAGTTGTGTGTGACAGTGCACCTACCTATCTGGAAGATGTTGTTGGCGCCCAGCTGCGCGCCGGCGGGCGGCCCGTCCACGGCGGCCACGGCCAGCACGCCCGACAGCGCCAGTTGTGTGTGACAGTGCACCTACCTATCTGGAAGATGTTGTTGGCGCCCAGCTGCGCGCCGGCGGGCGGCCCGTCCACGGCGGCCACGGCCAGCACGCCCGACAGCGCCAGTTGTGTGTGACAGTGCACCTACCTATCTGGAAGATGTTGTTGGCGCCCAGCTGCGCGCCGGCGGGCGGCCCGTCCACGGCGGCCACGGCCAGCACGCCCGACAGCGCCAGTTGTGTGTGACAGTGCACCTACCTATCTGGAAGATGTTGTTGGCGCCCAGCTGCGCGCCGGCGGGCGGCCCGTCCACGGCGGCCACGGCCAGCACGCCCGACAGCGCCAGTTGTGTGTGACAGTGCACCTACCTATCTGGAAGATGTTGTTGGCGCCCAGCTGCGCGCCGGCGGGCGGCCCGTCCACGGCGGCCACGGCCAGCACGCCCGACAGCGCCAGTTGTGTGTGACAGTGCACCTACCTATCTGGAAGATGTTGTTGGCGCCCAGCTGCGCGCCGGCGGGCGGCCCGTCCACGGCGGCCACGGCCAGCACGCCCGACAGCGCCAGGCGCTGCGCCGCCGCACGCGCGCCCAATCGCGACCACGACAACTCTCCGCTGGCAACAACGGAATGCTCATTGTATTTAAAACTTAAAAAGGTTCATAACTGAAGTATGGACACAATACGCAGAAAGGAGTTTAGTTAATCATTCACTCTATTCAACACATACTCCATATACAGGGTGGCAGGGACATCGACGCGAAAACTTTTACCATGGATTCAGTACGTGATTCTGAAGCCCTGCGTTGAAAATAATCGTCGGTTATTTTTTTTTATATCTGCTATTCCATACATTTTGACCGCGTAGGTATTGCACTTTTCTATGAAACAGCAGATTTTTTATTAAATAACCGACGAAACCTTTCAACGCAGGGATTTCAGAATCATGTACTGAATCCATGATAAAAGTTTTCGCGTCGATGTCCCTGCCACCCTGTATATGACATGTAGTATATTTAGCAAAAGTTTTCAATAAATTGTTTTTATGAAACTTTGCAATGGATTTTGAAGCGGTTTGACCAAGATTTAGAGCATTTATTCCGGAAGGTTTATGTATATATTACATTGATATTTAACTTCCATATAATAAATAAATCTAGATATTTGTTAAGTCGATATAGCCATGCGAAGCAGGGCCGGGTCGCTAGTAAATTATAAAAGAGCCTCCGCCCTTTTTACCGCGACATGAACTAATATTTTGGGCGCACGGTAAACCAACATGCAAGGTTACACGTGTTGTTGACGATGTTCTTGCAACTTTTAAAGTCAACTAGGTGCTAAAACTGCTATACTTACCGTCTTTTTTATAAACTCTAGAAAAATACTTACAAGACAGATTCGTTAAAGTTCAGGTTTAATAAGGACTATAATCTCTTTGTGGTTGAAGTTCTATAGTGAACTATCTGTTCCAAAAGTATCTGACGAAAATGTAAACAAATGGATCAGAAAACGTACATGTTTAATTTCTAGTACCAGTTACAAAATGAGTACTTTGATTTGATTATTTGAATACTTAAAATTGAAATTCTCATTTAAAATCAACGTACAGTGGGCTCCAGAGAAACGTCACCCGTTTCTCTGCAAATGAAAAAACATGTACAGTGGGCACTGTACATGTTTTTTCATTTGACAATACAATCGAGGTTTTCTAACTTCAATTTTCGACGATAATTGTTGGAAACAGTGGTGAGATATAAAGTTGAAACCTTTTAAATACAAATGAATGTGCTACTAATTCCCTTTAGTGAGTGATTGCGTGATTATTTAACCTGAACAGGGTTTGTTTATACTTTCATCAGATACTTTTGGAACAAAGCATACACTGTGAAGGTAAGAAGTGTTTACCTGGTGAGTCTAAAATGTCTTCGCTTGGCATGAGCTTGAGCGGCGCGCGTCCAGCGGCGGCGAGGCGATCCTGCGCCTGCTCGCACTCCTTCCGAACGCTTGATCATCGTTCTGAAATATTATGATTACTATTACTATCCTTTACTAAGCGACCAAATTGTTTTCAAACAAATGGTTTGTCTATACAACGTGTTCCTTTTGATATCCCATAACTCTACGGTATTAATGAGACCATTTCAAAGAATCAACTGGCATATGAATTATTATTATTATTTTTTTTTTTTTCAAAGTTCGACAAAGTGACGATTTTTTTATATAACACCATTACGAAAAATAAAAAATAAACATTCAATTCAGACTTTTTTTTGTCCATAAAAAAGAAAATGACAACGTCGCATTTTCTTAGCTTTAAATATGAATTATTGGTTTTAATGAAAATGATTTACTCGTAGGTACTTATCAATACTTAGATACACACATCGAGAGTCTAGTGTTACGAGTATGTTATCTTCCAAACGATGTATTTTTTTGGAACACTTGTTCTAGGACTTTTTGTATAATTTTTAGTTATAGCAAATGACCGAGTAATGGGAAATCAAAAGGAACACGATGTACATGGCCTACATCAAAACTAGCAATAAAGGTAGTTTAAAACCGAGTCGGTATGATTAGGCACAGGACGGGCGGCAAAATCGAATGTATATTTTTCAGGTCGGCTGTGCCGAATCATGGCGTCCTGTAAAAGTGTAGCATGCCTCATGAAGCCGACTTGACAACATTGCCTGACGAGCGCAAACTGCCGACATTACACTGACTGACAAGTACATAGATTTAGACTATAAGTACATACATACCCCAATCTAATCCAAGGATGCAAAAACAATTCAAGACAATGTTAAATCTTTGTTGAAATGTATTATTATTAATTAAATATATATATTCATTAGTGCCTATTGGCACTTAATGCTGACAGAATCGGCGCCATTTTCAATGAGTAATAAATATAATAAGCACATTAAAGGGTATAAAAACTCACCCTTCTTTCAGCAGCACGGGCGTTTCTTGTATGTTGTTGTTCTGTGTGTCTGTACTCGTGGAAATTATTTCGAGAAACTGTTTTATTGCTTGCACCTGTAATATTACAGTAGTTGAAGTATGTGCGTGCTGCGTGACATCTTTTTTATAGAACACTATCTAAACCCTGCCACACAAACCAGTGGTTTTTTTTTTACCTCTTTTTAAAATTTACTTCATTCAATCTAAATAGATTTGAGTAATAATCGAAGGTATAAACGACAGCCTGCGACATAAACAACAAACACGGTCATAAAACGTGGAAGTAGGACAGTACATAATTAATATGTGATCTCTAAATATCAGTCTCGTATTGTATGATAGTGCCTGCCACGAACTTGGGTGTTGTGTACAGTTTACGTTTAAGAAAGTGTTACATACATGTCTTGGCGTGCAGAAGCTGCGGTACAGTTCGGCCATATACTCCTCCTTGCACACCTGTTGCGCTGACCGGCTGCTGACGAGGTTGCCCAGCGACTGGATGGTCTTAGAGATCAGTGTCAACGTCCGGTTTGTTTGTGGATCCTGGAAGATACATTATAGATGAGTATTAGCTACAAAGTACTGCGGTTCATTAGCTCGTCCCGATGCCCTTACATTGCTGATTAGTATTCGTTGCAGTATGGATTTTCATAGAATCAATGGACGGCTCGAGTTGAGGCGATGCCGATCCGGTGTCGAGCTGCGACGACCTTTAGCAACATTATTTATCGATAATAATTAGTAATATGAAAAAGTTGTTTTTTGCCAAAAAACATCATCAGCATAGCATTATTTTTTTTCCAAAAAAAGATATCATTCAATTTTCATATCTTACTTCTTCAGCTAGCATTTAAAAACAAAAACATTTGAATTCAGAATGTAAGATAATTATCAAGTTTTGGGAATACAAACTCAACGTCATACATGACAAAGTTCAAGTTTTTAGGAGCTTCTTATTACAAACGGTCAATCAAAAATCAAAAGTAAGACAAGGTGTGTCCCCGATGTGATTTCCCATCGGCAAAAATTACGACCTTCGATACAAACTTTCATCCCCTATTTTGACTATAGAGTTTCGCTATACAGGGTCAAATTAAATAAGCGAGCGAAACTCCGCAGACGTGATGGGTACCGAAAATTTAAAAATAAAAAAAAGAACGGTGTTTTTTTTCTTACTTGAAGTATGAGTTATGAAAATGTGTATTTTTATTTATAGTGTTTCAATATCGATACACGTCTACAAAGTTTAAACAAACAAAAAACTGTTTAATTTTTTTAACTTTTATTTCAAGTGATAACTCCACTCCACCTTCGGTTGATGACCCCGGAAAAAAAACTCATCAAATTAACTTCTTTTTAATTTTATCAAGTTTAGATATCGATACCCATGACGTCTACGGGGTTTCGCTAGCTAAGTTAATTTAACCGTGTTTATGGAACTGTTGTGCAATGTATTCCATGCTTCTAGGCCCACCGGTTTATTTAGGCTATGCGTAATCTGTCAGTGAATGAATTGAGTTTTATTCAAGTATGGGTTCGATGAATACTCACAATTTGCTCCGTAGTGAGATCAAAGAGCCTGGGCCCAAGAATAGCAGGCGCAAAGAACCTCAAGAAGATGAAGCCCGACACGACAGAGTACCGCACCTCGGCATTGCGTGGGAAGTGTCGCGCCGCACACTGTCGTAACGCGTCGAAGAGACGACACATTGCGGTAGGACATGTGGCGTATGAAGAGGTTATTGCTGCGAATACCTGGTAACAGTACGATAATGTTTTTCAGAATGGCATAGTTTTAGATTGATAGGTAAATACCGGATGCAGAAGGTAAAAGCAAAGTGTTGCAACTTAATATCTTAATAACTGTTGGGTTCAAATGTTGTTGTATTAATAAACTCCTACAACGAGGTTTTATTTTTTACCAATCCCTGCATACCTGTTGGGTACGCAACAGCAATACACATAACTGGCCCATAATTATACACCATTTTATCTGACATATCGCAGGAAAGAGACATACATTTGACGTTGACAATATGAACCCTAGTCAGTGGCTGAGTAACATAACTTAATTTCGTCGGATAATTAACAAATCGGGCAAAATCGGCAAGAGTCGTTTCTTTTCGTTTTACCTAATACGATGAAACTTAGACCTCATATTTATTACTATTATAATCTATACTAATAATAAAGCTGAAGAGTTTGTTTGTTTGAACGCGCTAATCTCTGAAACGACCAGTCGGATAAGAATATTTTTTTTGCATTAGATAGCCCTATTCTTGCTATTTACCATCACGCTACGACACTTAGGAGCCGTGCAAAAAGAAAAAAAGTCAGAAATAACGCTAAACGAAGCAATAGCGCGGACGATGCGATAATAAAATTTGGGAAAAACCGAACGTCCGTTTTAGTATGAATGATTGAAATTTGGACAGAACAAAGTCTGTCAGGTTAGCAATGATTAAATAGACTTACCCGTTCAACATAGTCTTTTAAATTGGCGAGGTTGGCAGTAACGGCAGCTGTAGGCTTGACCCTCGCGGGGTCAATCTCGCATGGTCGTCGCTCGGCCAACACTGCCGCCAACGTTGGCCGCAACACTGACCGCAGGTACGACGCACCGCTCAGTCGCATCGCTTCGTCCATCATCTTTGAGACAAGCGTGTTGCCTCTAAATATTGTTGTTGCGTCACTGTAAGAAATAAATAAAAACTTGTATTATTATGTTTGGGTGAAAAAATTATTATAATATGTTTATCTAGACATTTTTAATAAATAATTTGAATGCATTAGTGTGCTATTAGGCTTTTAAAAATGTATGCCTTACTTTTTTATTTCATTGAATTCAATCAACACAGACATCCTGCATACATCTGTATGTAGGGTGGCAGGGGCATTGACGCAAAAACTGATACCATGGATTCAGTACATGATTCTGAACCCCCTGCGTTGAAATTTTTCATCGGTTGTTTTAAAAATATCTGCTGTTCCATACATTTTGACCGCGTAGGTATTTTTTTTATAACCGGTGAAAAATTGCAACACAGGGGGTTTTAAAATCATGTACTGAATCCATGGTATCAGTTTTTGCGTCAATGCCCCTGCCACCCTACATACAGATGTATGCAGGATGTCTGTGTTGATTGAATTCAATGAAATAAAAAAGTAAGGCATACATTTTTAAAAGCCTAATAGCACACTAATGCATTCAAATTATTTAAGTACTGAATCCATGGTATCATTTTTCGCGTCGATGTCCCTGACACCCCGTATAGTACAGACATTTACAGGGTAAACACAGAACATAATAACAGACACAGACAAGATAATCATTGGGAAAAACTAGTAGCCTAAGCTGCCGCCATCATAAAAAAAAATGGTTTTATCGAACTTATAAAAGAAGAAAATGGCAAATAAATTACAGAATAATAACGATTTATGACTGGTAGTGGACTGACTGGGGAGTAAATCAGCTGAGATGATAAGAGATAAGAGTAAAGATGACGTAGAGGCTTACTCATACACCGGACGCTGTTTACAATCAATTATTATGATTAGGACTGCACAAACTGATAGTAATTTAACATAATTCACGTGTGCCCTCAATCGTAATTATGTATTTGGACCCAATTAATTTGTATCATATCTATTCTGGACGCAATTATTCATTTTCAAAGCTTTATTAACAATTGCTATATTTGACGACTCACGATTTCTTATTAAAGGTTTAAAGATATTTATTCTCAAAAAAGTCGCTTACATGAGAACAATGCAATAAGTTATAAATATAAAGTTTGTCACATACGTCACGGTAGCAATTTTGATACACCCAT
This sequence comes from Agrochola lota, assembly GCA_947364205.1. Classification (NCBI taxonomy): domain Eukaryota; kingdom Metazoa; phylum Arthropoda; class Insecta; order Lepidoptera; family Noctuidae; genus Agrochola; species Agrochola lota. The sequence continues at coordinate 14,371,789 of OX376221.1, read as the reverse complement.
CATATGCATTCAGCTTTAAGGAAGGGTGTTATTTGTGATTCAATATTCAGCTAATTGAGTTTTGAATGCATTGAATGAGTGTAACTTTTTTATACACGAGGTTATTTTGTTGTATAATTGTGCTCCTTCAACAGTAAATTTTTTTTTGCCAAACTTAGTTCTCATCCTTGGTAAAATCAGAAAACTAGCTCGGCGAGTGCTACGATGGGTTACTTGTTTTACTTTAGTAAACGATAAATTCGTCTGTATACTTTTGTTGAGTATCTTACGAATGAAAATACATGTATATTATTGGAGTATAGCGGAGTACAGTGTAGTGCCCTTCACGAACACACGCTCCACTCCGCGATTAATGTACTGTAAGCTGTACTTTAGTACGGAGCAGAGCGGAGTGGGCGCATCTTCGTGGATGGCACTATCTATAGCAGTATTTGGTAAATAATATTATAAAAAATATCATTTCATTTGATGACACACACAAATCAGAGCATGGGATTCCAAAGAGGTGTGTTGTGTTAAAAGACAGGGTCACAAGGACACATGCCACTAAACTACATATTACTGGCGAAATATGCTTGTCTTCAGCCACCTCTGTCTTACCTTCCGCGTAATATCGTAACTAATATTATAAGTGCGAAAGTGAGTTTGTTTGTTTGATACGCTTTCACGCTAAAACGGCTGAACGGATTTGGATGAAATTGGGCATATGGGTAGACCGTGATCTGGATTAGAATATGGGATATTTTTTATGCCGATATTCCGACGGGATCGAGACTTAAGCGGGTGAAACCGTGGGCTGCAGCTAGTTGTTGTATTACACGCAGGCGAAGTCACGGACAGGAACAGGGTAGTGATTTGCATTTGCGAGATGTGACCGAATTGAAATGATTTCGCGCCTTATTTAGAATCTGGGTTAGAATTTCTTTATTTTGCATAAAATATTAAATATAAGAAGTCGGTGAATATTTTGCTAAACTCAAATTCAAAGCATTTATTTCAATTAAACCATTTACAGGCACTTTTGAACTACCAAGGAATCGGTCAGTCAGAAATATGAAGCTAGTTGCCCATTCCAAAGCGTAGTAGGTACCTATGGAGAAGAACGGGCAAGAAACCACGGACACACTTTTAAATAAATTGTTACAAAATATTGGTTACATCATTCATGTTGAAATTAAACATGTGAGAACAATGTAGAAAGACGTGCACGCTAAAAAAGTAAGGTACTCACGTAAGCGCAGAAATCTCAGCATCTGCAAGCTCTTTGACGATGGGTACAATGAGATCATGGTGAGTAAATAGCCTTACGAGGGGTTGTGCCGCGTCCGTTTTACTTGACACTATCTCCCCCAGAATGTACACTGCCGAAGCTGTAATGGGCTGAAAATATAATTAGTTAATTATTATTACTAGCTCATAACTTTGTCTCTTGTCTGCCTTAGTCTTACCGGGGCACACCAGTAAATGTTTTTATTTTCAAATATGGGGCTGTAACCTTAAAATTAGGGGTGCATCTGATACCGATATATCGGCGATATTTTGATTTTTCCTATACATAGGTATCTACGATATTTATTTGCCGATGCGCCGATACATTTCAAATTTCGCGTGTTTAAAAAACCTAAGTAAATGCGTTTATAATATTCGCGCATAATTACTTAGTATCCAAATGAGTTCTGTCGCATCCGAGAGACAATTTTCTACAGCAGGCCTCATACAAACGGAAATTGCGAAATCGCCTTTCTCCGCATAACTTGAAAAATAATAGTTAAACAACAGAAACTTGTTAATGTTAATTATTAACTGAGATTATAATACAGTTTATTTAATCATTTGTTTTTTTTAATAGTCGGTACTTTTATCGGTATCGCCGATATGTATTTATAAATATCGGTATCGTATCGGCCAAGATGCGTATCGATGCATCCCTATTTAAAATTCACTCTTATTTTTATCATCGTTCATACAATACATCCTTTTTAGGGTTCCGTAGTAAACAAGGAACCCTTATAGTTTCGCCATGTCCGTCTGTCTGTACATCTGTCTGTCCGCGGTTTAGCTCAGAGACGGTAAGTACTAGAAAGCTGTAATTTGGTATATGTATACATATTAATCATGCCGACAAAGTGGTAAGATAAATTCAAGAAAAAAAATTTTTTTAGGGTACCTCCCCTACACGTAAAGTGGGGATGTGTTTTTTTTCCGCATCTACCCCCATGTTGTGGGGTATCGTTAGAAAGGTCTTTCAAAAATATTAGTGAGTTTGTCGAACCCGTTTTTGGATTCAGGGATTCGTTTGCGAAATATTAAGCTCTTAACTGATTTTTTTTTGTTAGAGTCAAGTGTCCCCCCCCCACCCCCTTCTAGCTAAATGGTTGCACTTGGACTTGTGAAAAAATTCACAGCAGTAGTATATATAACGAAATTAAAAGGAAAACTATGAGAGCTAAGTAGGCTGTACAGGTTAACGAGATATAATCAACCAACTTAAATTTGCAGTTTGAAAAACATGGTGTCCCATACATTCCGTATGGGAGAACACGTCTTTTAACTACAATGTTAAGTTTGTTCTTGGGATAAATTCATCCCAACTACGGAACCCTTCATTGTGCGTGGTTCGACACGCACTTGGCCGGTTTTATTTTATTTGGTCCTATCCATGTACGACATTTAAATTCACTCTGCATGTCAGTTTTCAGGTAAGATCATAATTATCTTGGAGATTGTTGGCAGATAGATCGCAAATGTACAGAACATGATTCATTATCTGGGATGCCCTTGTCTCAAGTTACTTGGGGTCTCTCCTATCAGCCATTACGCTATCTCTTTCACATCATTCAATCCACACAATCCATCCATCTTTTTTTTGGTCTTCCTCGTCCTCTCCATCATTTATATTCATCACTCTTTTAGATACACGCGTTTAGAACATGACTATTTAATTCTAAAGTTTCAAAGAATGACATACCTTTTGATGAACACTCCTAAGAAACAATTCCTCGAGTGACCTATAGTGCTGAAGTGGGAAGACGTGGTCCACTGTGTACTGGAGCAGTAATCGTAGTGAGCCCAGCGTGGCGCTGCCTGCTGCCGACAGCCGTGTGCCGGGCGGCGTCGCGCCCCGGGACAGGGCTCCACCAGCGCGAGATGTTAGGAAGAACCTGGTGATATCATAATTTTTTGTTATAAAAATGAACCAACCAACCTGCCTTTTCCCAACTATGTTGGGGTCAGCTTCCGGTCTAACCGGATGCAGCTGAATACCAGTATTTTACATGGACCGACTGCCTATCTGACCACCACATCCCAGTAACTGGGTAATACTATACCCCTTGGTAAGACTGGTTTTCAGACTTTTGGGCTTCTGACGACCCCTAACGATTGTTAAAGATCCACGAATGACAGCCGGGACCCCGGCAAGCGTAACGTAACCAATTGGATCGACCCGTGCGGCTATTATTACTTAGCTACGAGTTCCTCACTCCTTGTTATAAAAATTAACGTAAGTCAATACATAGTTTAGTAAGATGAAGACGACGACTAAGGCGTATAAAGTTGAATGGAAAAACGTTTAAACTGTCACAATCTTGATACCTGGTGGACTGAGCATTTAGTCACGGCTAGTTAACTCAAATTGCAAAACCATAACATTTTGATGCATTAATATCCCTTTTGCAACCCTGTTGGACGGTGTCATAATACCTGGCACCCGAAATATGTACTGTGATGAATAGCAGTGTTGCGAAAACTATTTTGATAGACCCCGCATTTACATTTAACAAACATTACGGTTCGAATTATAAATTGAAATTAGTTGCAGTGTTCTTTGTATAGTTTTGTCTCTTACCATGCACGTAGAGGTGTAGGCGAAGGCTGTCGCAGTTGTAACCGCACCTCGCCGAGAAAGATCGGCGTCGCACCGTCATGCCACACCGACACTCTGGCTTCGCAAGCCACCCCCGCCTGGAATATTAAACAAAATTCAATAAATATCGAATATCAGTATCAATCAAGATTCTTTCAAACATAAACCGAAGTCAGCTGGACTTACCGTTTGTGAGCCATCTTTATCTTTCGGGTCTGCGTCCATGACGAGATCAAAACAAAAAATTTCATCAAATTGTGGATTAACAGTCTTCTTTTTAGGTTTCGTACGTTTTTCAACTCTTCGTCCGTTCGAATACAACAACGTGACGAGAGCAAACGGGTCACACTGTCCATTCTTAGTGGTTAGCTCAGAGCACTCCAGCACTCGCAGGCGTAGGGTATCGTGTCCTACTCGCGCTGCGCAGTGCCTCTCGGGGTCTGACCAGTAGTCAGCGGCGGTGGGGGTGGGCGAGGCGTCTGACTCAGGCATCGCATGCATGGGCGGCTTCGTCCGCGCTGCCCATTGTGCCCGATCCTTCAAACTCTCCGAACGCGACAACGACAGAGCAGGCTCCGTCGCGACCGCGCTCAGCAGCTTCTTGCTCGTGGAACTCGAGCAAGAACCAAACCTCATACTCTCCTTACAATATTCAGATAATCTTACGAGGTTATTTCCTTTTGTTTTTGTCGAGCAGTTGTCTGCTGCAGAAGTAGGGTCAGGGTCGGGAGGCTTCGGTTCCATTCGTAACCTCTTTCTGGAGTCTTCGAGAGTGAGTTCGATGTATGCCTTTCCCTGGACCTCTGAGTCTGCGTCGACCGGTCGCAACGCAAACCAGTGGTCTTTATTGTTGTACCGGTGCAGATCTTCTCGTTTGATGGCCACTTTACCGAGCACTTTGTCCTGTTTGAGATGCTTGTCACGATCGAACACGTATATGGAAAGGTATCGAAATCGTCGCGGCACCTCGAATTGGAACTCCTCGCCGAAGAATGGACTGAAACAAAATAATAAGGTTATTGGTTTAAGTCATACAGGTAGGTATGATTCGTGTTGAGATAAGTTATTCGAAGTACTAATATTTGTTGCATATTACATCCGACAATCGTTATCGAGTTTTCGACTGCGCGATAATTTATAGCCGGGTTGCAGCCTAGTTGTGGACGCGTGGGGTGCCTGTCTTACACGGGTGTCGGTAGTACCACCCACAGCTAAGTGAATAATTTTCTGAACTTACGTTTTATTAAATCTTATCAGATTTTGCTATGGTGATGGTGGTGTTATTTTTCCAATAGCCGATGAGATTTGTTGGTTTTGGATCAACAGGTGAAAATAATGTTATATCATAAAGAAAAATCAATTGAAGAAAAATAAATGCATATGCAGAAATAGGTTTGCTGCTTTATCACTCTGATAGAAATACCTATAGTTTAATTTGCCAATTTGCAGAACCGAGTAACACAAAATGTTCAGACGAATCAATAAAACAACTTAATGGACTACGGCGCCTGACGCCTCCAAGAAAACGGTTATAAAACTTTATGTGTTGAATCTTAATGGAAAACATTCAAATGTTGGATATGATTGCTCCTGGCCCTTAAACGCAACACAAACAGCTCAATTAAATAGAATTAGTATTCGAGAAACTTTATCCTAATAATGCTATAAATTGGTTCATTCCAATGTCTAATCAAAGACTTTCATCAGCCTATAGATTTCAAGTGCTAACCATGAGCTACCAATGAACAGAGTACCAAACGGTCGTAACAACTGAATAAAATTAAATTTGGAACAGCAGCAGCGTATTTCCTGGTTTACAGAGTATATGCAATCCCGGAAAAGCGGGTATTTAAAGTAGAAGGCAAATCGTAGTTACTTATTCAATTTTCTAGTATGTAAACAACGCTGGTTTCATGATGTAAGACCGTTGCACACTGACGTATGCGTGGGATTGCCTTGTTCAAAGGAGAAAGTTTGACATTCCCGATGAAATCTCAACTCACAGCCTAATAATAAACCACGTGCCTACACTTGAAAGTGTATTCTTTATGAGAATGGAATGATTATTGTATTTGTAATGCTATAATTAATTCATGAAAAATGAGAACAGACAAGAATAAAGTATGGAATTTAGTGAAACTTTTTTCTCTGCTTTTTTAAGCAAAGCTTTTTTAATGAGTTAAGAAATGGATTATAAGATTTACAGTATTATCATCCACCTACTGCTGGGCATAACCCTCGCTTTGCTTGTTGCTTGTGCCAATCTCCAAGCTCTTGTACCAGATTATAATTTCGGTTAATAAAAAAATCCTTAGATAAAAATCACATCATAATAATTGTCACCTTAAGATTGTATATAGTTCTGGAAACCCCAATGTATACAGAATAACTATACGTATACTTCCATACCGAACATTACGTGTTGCTATTTGTAAAACACGATAATAACTCAATAAAGGGGTTTATTGACTCGTTTGGAGTGTACGTAGGTATAAGAAGCTCGCAGTGTATCGAGTCGGTGGCAGGCTCGCAGGCGCATCCGGCGCCGGCGCAGTATTTATAAACCGGAGGCGGAACCGCACCAGCTGAGCGGGGGCGGCCCAAGCTCACTTGCCATTGCATATAATTCACGCCTCTAATTTTAATACGTTGAATTGATTAAGTGAGACCCTCATTCAATAACCCGGACACGTAACCAACAATAGCAGTATTGACTTGGCTATATTTATTACACCTCGTGATGTGCCTTAATTCTCGTAAATATAGGACACGGCTGACAGTGGTCTGTTATCTATACACCCTTGTATTAGGCATACTATATTATATCATAATAACAACTATACTTAATCAATTGATTTAATTTGCACGGAGCGTTTAGTAGGTCGACTCACGATGACGCATTTTTGAATGAACTCCGGAACACCTTTATTCGTATACACGTTGTCGGGTCGAGAGCACAAAATAGCACATGTTAGAAACCAGAGCAATGCACTTAAGACTGCCGCCACTCCGGCCGGGGACTGCTCAGGCGCAGGCGATGATCATTTTACGTGCCACGAAGTTCCGGGACCAATTTATCACTTAAAAGCTTCCGTTTAATGTTGTGGAGCTACTGAGTACTGACGCGGTTTTTACGAGTCTCCTGGCGATGTCTCACTTGTCATATTTTTTTGGTTGCCGATCTATTGCCGCTTCGTATATTTTGGTTTTTAATTAGTGAGGACAGGTCTTTTTAGTACATAAGTACATACCGTAAGGCGTGTAGTTACATTCGTTTAAAAAACCGTATGCGTCACGACTGAAAATATTATCGTTTTTTTTTTTTAAGTCTGTTGAATAAGGGAGTTTCATTGATTTCCCAGCTAAATATTTTTGCAAAGTAACCTGTGGAATTTTTGTCAACACCAGAGAATCGTTATTCCAAGGCGAACACAGTCACAAAGCATACACAAGCAACTAATATGTTAAAGATAAATTATCAGTACATAGTTAGCGAGGCACAAATAGTTTGGACAGAGGCACATAGTAAGTGCAGTGATAAGGTATCGCGAGACAAAGAACCCATTAAATGAACTCGACGAGTGACGTGACATTTCCTTCGATATCCGCCAGTCCACTGTGAGCTCACCTCTTGGGTCACAAAATCATTATCGCTTCCGTTCATTAACAAGCAAAACATACTATCATTACAGATAAACAATAAAACGGCAGTCTACTTCATCGGAGGTGTAATCATAACGGAAACTACAGATTTTAACTGCTTTATTACTTTTGGAATTCCCAGTTCTATTTAAAACAAAATATGAAACGGCAGCCGTTAACAAATAGGACCGTCAAAAATAATCAACAGGAAAAATAAATTCATAGCTAGCCCGTTTAACAGAAGCGTCGGTTTTCAATAATTTGGATTATTTTGCGTAATTTCCTAGTTATGATTGTTGCGGTGGAGGCGTGGGTCGTTCCCACAACTAATCAGGGGAAGCGTAACCGGCGGCGGTAATTAAAATCATTGCTGCGGTGCGGCTGTCTTTTATTCATTCTAAAAACTGAATGGCAAAGGGGGTGAAGCGGAAGGGACGTTCCGCGTCGACGCACGCGCACCGGAAGCGCGTCCGGGACGTGGCGCGCCACAGCGCCGCCCTCCCTTACAGCACAATAGCGCCTCCCCCGAATTGTACGCGCTATCAAAAGCGCACCGCAAGCATGACTTAATTGTGACTAATGTTTAATTAATGACAAATCATTCAACACGCGAGGCGAGGCAGAGCAGGTGGCTTTGAATAGAATGTTTTTAAACAGGTTATAGAATGTTCTGTGATATACATGAAGTTGCATATAGCCACCTTTGTTTATATGTTAACGTTGCGCGTAATATAATGTGATGAATAGTATTTTTTCTTTTCAAAGAAATCATGACTGAACTTAATATGTTGTACTATTTCGGTATGCTTGATGTTATTTCTACTTTCTATGCTTGATCAATTTTCTGTTTCATAAAAAACAGAAAATTGATCATATAACTAACAAAAACTCTATTTAGGCTAGGTACTCATACACTCATTTCCTAGGAAGTCGTCCTCCAGACAGAATTTCGGCCATCAATCTCTGCGAAGACTAGCCATCTACGCGGGAGATATTATATTGCACAAGTGTGTGCGTGCAGCAGAGGGGTATCACACCGCTTCCAAAGTCTGGGCTGTTACTGAGAAATTATTATGGAAAAACCCATTAACACATAAACCGCCTGACCTGGGAATCGAACCCAGGACCCCACGCTTGCGACCACGAGACCAACGGGACACACATAACGAGTACGGTAAAGGCCGAAACTTAGATTATTTTATTCCTGAGTGACACATGCTCGTGAAAGCGCCGGAAGTAATACATATCATATGCAAGAGATTAGGAGTGTGCGCCTGCACACTTTCGTGACGACACATTAATGTTTCGAAGAAAGTTACACATCATTTATTCGTACGTAGTGCATTAGACTACAGTAACGTGTTTCTAAACTATGTATTTTATATCGTGTAATGGCCGGAAGTTTTACGACGAAGTTGTTCGTTAATATTTCTCTAAACATAAACAAAATTGGCACCCAAATTGTTGTAATACAAAATATTTTGTAAAGACACAGTCACAGAGAAGAAAAAAAAACGCCATAAGCCTTGTATTCCAGGTACCAATGTGGAAAAAAATACTTGTACACCCGTAGTACAACGTAATACATGCATTAATTACTTCAATTAAACGTATGATCTACCACTTTAAATACTTCATTCACGGAGTAGAGAAACCTTGACCTATTAAATTGTTTGCTCTCCCTAAATGTTGGTAAATGGTTCCCACACGATAACGGGCGGAAGCGACACCGGACACCGGACAATGGATCCGTTATTATTATGTCAATTCTGGAGCGAATATAACGTTCCCGTTTTGTAGAATTCGTCGCCCTACAGGAAACTTTGAAATAGTAACGGCTAAACCAAGGGCATGTGGCACGAATATGCGTAACTAGAAAATAGATAAGCGTAAATTTATTATGGCACCGTCGTAAAAGATCAGCTCTGTGTTATATACTCTAAGCCTCTAGCTGGTACTTGCTATGCTTTATAGTACTGCCTCTATCATCAGTCAGTCGCTGTTTACTTTATAGTGTCTTTTACACGCGACTAGCCCTTATGGTATTGTAGCGGCATCTACATCGCTACATGCGAACTACGCATCAAAGACCTGACGTCACACAACATTCTGACGGGATCAGTGAACTTTACACCCTGTTCCTCATACCCCTAAATTGGTGACCCCGAATATGAACGTCAACGCAGCCTTCGTGCAACTACTTCAGCGTGACGTCATCATCATCATCACTCCCGCAAGCTTTCGTGAGGCGAGTCACACAGCCAGTCAGCGGCTTCAACGGGTATCCTGACCACCAGCATGCAGCGAACGCGCATTCCTGGTCATCACCCTCTGCCACAACCCGGCGCTGTACCACATCCGACCCACTGGATCAAGACGCAGCGCCACCCCGACTCACCGGGGAATCACCGCAGACAGTTCCGACTCACCGCGAACTATGCGGCACCCGGTTCTGACTCACTGGAACCACAGCTGGCACTGTGAAGCATCGCAAGATTCAAGATTCAGCCCACTATCGACCTCCGGTCTCCGGAGGGGAGTGATGTAGCGGCATCTACATCGCTACTTACGAACTACGCATCAAAGACCTGACGTCACACAACATCCTGACTTCACACAAAATCCTGCATCGCGCAATTAGAGTTTACCGCGCAATAGACATATATACAAGCTTCCCGACCTCAACCTCTGGGCAGTTGCCCGCCAGACATCACACCCGTCTGATCGGAGGATCCTCCCTTTTCTATTGGGGATGAGTGAACTTTACACCCTGTTCCTCATACCCCTAAAGTATCAACAAATGCATTATAATTATATTAGAACTGCGACCAGAACCAGAATTGGTTTTTACTACTTGTTAAAGACGGTAAGATGAGGTTAGCTAACATACAAACACCTGCACGCGAGCTAAGCGACCTAGCCGCTAACATCTGACAACCAATCGCAACTGATAACCTGTCTCTGATTCCATTAAAATTCCTCTAACCCATAATCTACCGTGGGCACTACCAGAAAACGGCCGTAATAAGTGCGACGAGTGTCGGAGTAATGGTTAGGACATTCACGATCAACGTAAAACCATTAGTAAGTTACAGTAATGTAACTCTAATCTCGGTAAGCATAATTAGCCTATAGTATTCCCACTGCTAGGGCACAGGCCTCCTCTTTCCAGAGGAAGTGGGCTGTCAGCTGTAATCTACCACGCGGGCCCAGTGCGGGTTGGTATCTCGGTAAGGTAAGGTATAAATTAGAATTATCGAGAGTTTTATCAAACTCACGGGAAACATTCTAATTTATACTTTAAATCAATGAGATAAGAGTTACATTGCAATGAATTCATAATGGTTTTACGTCATTCAACTTTGATCGTGAATGTGCTGCTTGACTGGGAACCCACATGAGAAACTGTTTTACTCACTTGAGGGTTCTCTCCATGGTGGATGTGCGAAATATCTCTTCTTGGTCGAGCGACAGCACGCAGTATATGTCGCGGTGGCACGCCGCCCCATGGCTACGACCTGGCAAGTTTTTTGCTTCACCTGAAACAACAAAAATTATAAATCAAAATCATAATTCATTTATTCTAAGTAGGCCGAGTGATAGTCCCCCAAAACGGTCGCCCTTCACCACTTCCTAAGTAATATTAGAAAAGTTTTATCGTTTAGCGAATAAAATTATGCATCATCATTCTCGATGATCATTCAATTACTCATCATCATATCCCATCTCCCTAGGTACCTGAAACTGGACACAAGACCTAGTACTATGGGGTGACAAAATGTTAACACCTTATTTCATACATTCAGTGTTGCAAGTAACATTCAATAATATTACTCTGAACCTCATGCGATGCGATAAAGGAATTCAAATATTTAAATGAAAAAATGCTGATGTCTTCTTAAAATTTTCGGCTCAGTCTTCAGTTACAGTACCACACTAGTACTAACTAGAACTACCAACAAATTACCATTGCCATCTTCGTGCAAACGTTCTTATCTTGCATGATCAATGTTGACATTAAAGTTTACTAATTACTGTGAATTTCCCATAGTTTGCATCTTATTGCTTATTTTATAGAGCTTGCGAAGTAAGACCTTGAGCGGTTGTAATTTCAATGGACGTTTAATGCCGCTTTCTCGTTTTTTTTTCAAGAAGTTCTGCAATGAGATGGCATATTGCATAACGTGCCCGAACCAAGTATTTTTCTCAACAAACAAAGACGTCGGATTCTGTACGTTTTCATTGCGCTGTATCCCGAGTTCCCTGACTCCATCTCATTAGTTAGTGCTGTCGATTACAAAACGTTCATAAGATTTAAATTATAGATTTATAGAATCATAATAATGCAATTTTAATGGGTAAGGTTTCAAGCGGAGGGGCTGGTGGCTAAGTAATAACAGCCGCACGGGTCGATCGATAAGGTTAAGCTACGTTTTCCACGGTCAGTCCGTGGATGGATGACCATCTTAACATACCGAGACGTCTCCGTGCCTCGGAAAGCACGTTAAGCCGTTGCTCCCGGCTATCTTTCATATGGATCTTTGACAGGCGTTACGGGTCGTCAGAAGCCTGAAAGTCTGACAACCAGTTTACCAAGGGATATCCTGTTACCCAGTAACTGGGTTTTGGTGGTCAGATAGGCAGTCGCTCTATGTAAAATAGACTAGTTAGACTGGACTAGCAGATTGAAGGTTTCAAGAAGTCTACTTATTATACCGTATAATTGGTAGCCGACATGAAGTAAACAACACCGTCGAGGTTTTATAAGCGTTTACTTTACATTCTACATTATACGTAATAAAATATACAGGTGAAGTATAACCTATCGTTCAAAAGTTTAATAAAGGAGAGTCATAAAAAGTTATGGAAAAAGAGACTCGTGAAAAGTTAAGCGTTTTTACGCGCCACCACTGAAATCCGGCGGGAAAACGTGGAACTACATTTTTTTTATCCGACTACCAAGGAAGATTTTTTTAAGCAATTTGATGCAATGACATAGACGGTAGCGCCGCGTCTATCGGACTTGAGTGGTGGCGCGGACTCTATAACAAACTCGTCCACGATATTTTTAATTCGTGCTTGAGCATAAAGGTAAAGAGTAAAAACTCGTTAGTGACTACTTTTTTGGATTAAAGCCTGAAATAATGATACACTAAAGATGGCGAGCCCATTGGTTGCGCAACGTGTTGCGACCTCGTCAGTTATCGCTAAATACGGAGCCACAAGGTGAGGCGACCATCGGGCCATAAGTAACTACTGCCCTGACGCTTACCTGCAAACAAAACCTGTTTGTCATTTTTATGTTCTGCTTAACTCTAGATTCTTATGATTATATCTTATCAACCAAATATCCTTTTAATGATTTTATTGATTGATAATTTTCTACCGTTCAACAGATGAGTCGACCTTTACAATAGTAATTATTGATTTAAGATACGTACACCTACATTGATGACTGTACTTTATAAAATTCCGTTCGTACATGCGCTGCACGATTGCATACAAGATGACAAGAAAGATATTCTCACTGTTTTCTTTAGCCGCGTAGACAATACAATTTGAGTGCCATGAATGGCCCGTTTGTAAGAGGAACATGACGAAATGTAATTATAAGTAGCTAATACGAACACAAATGTAATAGATGGACTAGAAACTGTGTTAGAATAATAATGTCAAGATGTAGGTATAGGTACTGTTTGGCCAAAACCTCGAGTCCCATTCATGGATGTCGATTTGAGAAATTGCGAAATGGAAAGTGGTGATAGGCGGGTTGACGCTATTCATTATGCAGTCCTTTCTTGGTAAAGGATTTCAACTAAATTGTATTTCTCGTTTCGCAGCCCGAAATTTTAAAGTTTTGTTCTAAACTGAACTAAGTTATATTGAGAGAGCTTCTGAATTGGATAGATTAAGCAGTTCTTTATGACTTCTGTCTTTTAGGCGTTTAAGACATTTTATATCTTTTAGGGTCTAGCAACTTGGATCCTGAAATAAAGTGAAGGTTCTGTCGGGGAAGGTTAAGTCGATGTCGAAGCTATTCTAATCAAAAACGAATCCAGGATTGGTGCACAAAACATTATAACCGACTATAGACCGGCGCAATGACCGAATAGGATAAACGAATGACTTCAAAGCGAGTCAATTAGTCACTAAGTCCATTAACCTTCCCTGTGGACCCATAACTGTTGTTATTTTTGCCATGTTAAGCAAAACATTACGTCAAAATTGAAGTAATTTCCACGGACCTCACACAGTTAAAGGGATTGAGATGATTAATGATCAAGAGGCGTAATGGTCGTGACGAACTAAATGGAACTTATCTCTCGGCGCGCCTACTCATCTAAGCCTATTATAAGCGTATTTATTGTCCAAGTTTAATTTATTAATAAATACATAATACGTAAGCCATGCCCATGTGACGTGTCACTAACATTCAGTGGTTCTTCTTACAAAGATGACGTAATGCTTGCCAATGATGATAATAATAGGGAATTATGTTTTGAAAACAATTTCCTGGTTTGAGGAAATAACCAATAGGTGTAGTGGCCGTGACCGATACTGATATTGTACAGCAGTGATAGGCCCTGCACTTATTATTTAACACTCGTTAAAGGATAAGAATACTGATAATAATTGCTTCTAGGTACACATAGATACGTCACTCAAGTTTCATAGTACTTTCATGTATTTTTTTCTTAAACAAATTGGTCAATTAAAACGTTGCACGTAATTGTTGTAAATTGAGGCACGCTGCGATAGTTAGGACCGTTAAACAAAGGAAAGACCTTCCTGCGACTCTCACAAATTCGTAATTGTAGTGCTAGAGAAACTCATAACAAACTGTACATAATTGCTGATGCAAAAACAACCGTCATCATCATCAACATCACAGTAACACACGCCACTAAACTGGATCGTGGGAGAGAAACGGGATCCTTTGAATAGCGCCATCAGCGACTGAGGAAAAGAATACGCACCAGCTATTTAGCCACAGCCACAATGGCGATCATTAAGATGTTTCCACACGCTCGTATGCGTAGTGCAATTGTTTCGAAATCGAGAGTATTTTACCGCAGCTCGTTGTCAGAGCGCATGGGAACCGTTTGAGTAACAAAGTGATCGATTTCAATATAGGTAGTTTTAAGCAGTACCGGAAAATAACAAGGTCACAGCGTAGGTATCCCTCGCTTTTCTACTGATAGTAAATGTCTTGGCTTCAATAATACCTGGATCAAACTTAGTATGTCAATGTTCTTTTGATACGGATGTCGAAAATGTCGCTCATTTATACTGCTTGTTCATGGTGGTATATCTCTCATAAATATAAAATACTTTATGAAGTACGAACGGAAGACGAATGATTATTGAAATGGATTATGTTATACTAGATTTACAGAGCTAAAAGTACATAGGGTATTATTATGAATCAAATCACTTGAAATTACTGGTTACGGGGGTTAGTTTTTAGAACAAAAATTTACAAGAATCGTCCTGAATTTTAGAGTAACATTACTGATAGAGGAAGAGACGAAGTCTCAGCTCAAACGATTTTTTTTTCAAGTTTCCCGGGAACAAACAGCTCATGTACAATTATTTAATTCTGCGTATGCGCTCACAGGTCGACAGCCTCGTTGTTCTTAACGCATGAGTTTTTTTGTAGAGGATGATGTGTTTTCTCAGAAGATTCAAGGCTTGTGCAGACCAGCGCGACTTGTCGCAAGACGCGACATCGGTTATTGTTATACTGTGAAGTTTTCTTAGAAATTGTATTGTTCGTGTCACGTCGCGCGACAAGTCGCGCTGGTCTGCTCAGGCCTTAATTTTGTTTGATGATTGTTTAACTTCTACTGCACATTAGTGGCAGTAGTATGTTCAATTCCTATAGCCTAGAATTTGTCTAAAACTACTTGAATGCACATTAGGTTGATTCGTAGGTTAATTTTTTTATCAACTCGAATACCTACTTGGACGTGGGAGGATACCTACGTTCGTAAGATTCGTAGTATAATATCCAGCGACCCAAGACATTCACCCACGCCACATAGGATACAATCGCTGTGCAGGTGGGTTACGAAGTAGAACGCACTTTTTTTTGCAAAAACGTAATCAGATTCAACCCACTAATTTCGCAACAGTCAATTTACTTCACATAGTGAACTTAACAGTAAGTAATTTGACTTTGGGAAAATACGATTTTCTTTTATCTTGAAAGTTAAAAGTGAAAGACGATATCTACATTGTACTCGACCCGACCAGAGTGTGTGCATGTGTAGGTACTGTAATTACAACGCTAGGTATACTTTCTCATCTCCGTGTGAGTGAAATCGCACACAACCTTTGGTGGTGCGTGCTTATGTTCGTTTATACTGGTTTTCTTATTGTTCTTAATGACAGGTAGCTGCATGAACCTTACACGATTACTGCTAGTAAACCAGCGTGGTGGTACATCCTCCTGAACTTCTGACTCTCTTGAAAAATCCCCTCTCTTCGCATTAGGTTTAGTGGTATGAGGAACAGGGTGTAAAGTTCACTCATTCACCATAGAAAAGGGAGCATCCTCTAACCAGACGGTTGTCGAGTCTGGCGGGCAACTGCCCAGAGGTTAAAGTCGGGAGCTTGTATATAGGTCCATCGCGCGGTAAACTGTAATTTCGCGATGCACGATTTGTGTGACGTCAGGATGTTGTGTGAATTTAAGTTTGATAGGTATTTTTACTAGCAATTCAGTTTCAGCACGGTCTGACAAGCTGACACTGAATTAATCCGTCAGTCATCCGAGCAACCACTCTCTAGGATTACTCCATAGTCCACCAAGCGACGTCCAAATAGCTATTCAGATTATTAATGAATATTTTAAAAGAGCAATGAACTTAGATAAGCCTTCTACTTAATTATACTAGTTTAATGTAGTTGTTTAAAACTTTGTTTCCCGTAAACTTGCTACCTGCAATTACAGGTTGGTTTAATTTTATTCTTTTGATACTTTGATGACATAAAAATTTGGCATTAGAAGCTAGTCCTGATAAAAAAAGAAACTTCAGAGGTAAATCTCTAATTTACGTTTCACAAAAATAGAAACCATCTCTATTGAAATATGTATTTATTTGATTTTGATTTGCTAAAATTACAGGTATCTGCAACGCATTAAAGCGATTACCATTCATTAACGTATTAAATAAGCAATCTTATCAATGGTAATTCGCATTTATGATGCACGAATGTGTTTGATTGAATGAAAATATGATATTGGCAAGTGGCGCGGCTCACATGTGGTAGGTACTCCGCAGAGACGGCGATAACGGTGACGATAAACGAGCGCGTTTTTCATTAACGGATCGACGAGTTTCCATGAATGGGTGCGTTGAATGGAAAACGCTTGGTTTGCCCCATTCACAGCGCGCCGCCGCCGCCCGCCCGCCCCTCACTAGCGTTGTTCAATCCGAGATAACTATGTAGGCACGATGTACAAGGCGCGACGTCGACGCCGACGCCCGCCGCCGCCATCGCGTCGCTCTCATTTCTTTCTAGTAAGAATCCTGCTAATAATTATTCGCCTAAACAACTTGTCTACGTTACGAATACGACGCTGAAACGAATCTCCATTCATTCCACGGATACTATACTATCGCTTGAACCATTGCTGTCTAGTATAAAAATTGATTAGCTTCCTGTACATGGAAGCAGAATTGGGTTAAAGTTTACGTACACTAAACAGTATGTTCGGCGAGATGATTCAACCTAGATTTGCGTTTTATGATCATAGTAGTGATTAAAAACTTAAGTACTTACCTACGTATCAAGATTTCTAATAAATAATTAAATTACCAACACTGCAATCAGGATTTGAAACCACGGCTCAAAATCGTAATTTCTCGTTATTAGTTCAATCGGCAATAGGTAATTTATGACGAGTCGAGGGAGAGCTAGTAGAACTCTCCCCCTTTCTAAAATTACGTATTGCCTCGAATCAATCAATCACACCTATTTGTGAGCTAGCTGCAAAGGGCAGCTAATAATAACATAATCACTATCAGTCAAATATGTTTAGGTGTATGTATCATCAACCAGCCAGTGCTTATCATGTTTGTTACAAACAAATTATATTATTTAACGCCTTCTATTACACAAGTAGGTATCAACACGATATCGCCACTTGTAAATAAACATAACTCCAAAGAATTGCTACTCGTCCGTTAGACAGGCGACAGGCAGCAAAGTGAAATACACACTGCTAATCAGAAACCTCTGTTTACCCAAGAAATAAGACACGATACGTATGTACTTAGGTACGTGCGTGAGTCACATTCACATGTTAATGTAGTGCTGTACAAAAACAACGTTTTAATATTGCACACAGTCGAGACGCCCGCGCTGAGGCTTGAGACGAACTTCTAAAGAGCGAAAACGATGTTTTATGCCGACAGGCCTCAAAAGGCGCAGGTAACCGATTCCTGAGTCATACCACGCATAAAATAAATAATAGGATTCAATTAGCAGTTGCCCTTTCGGGTTCGGAACAAAGGTGTTCGATGGCGTACGTGTAGATAAGGCGCAACGGAAGTTGCCATAGCTAAGGTATAGTATACGGTTGTCACATTATCCCTTCTTCTGGACTATAGAGACGAAAGCGCCTGTAAGGACCGAGACGAGACGCCTTCGCCCACAGCCACAAACAATGCAATCTCCTAAGTACAGAACTAATTAAGACATTCCATAATGGCGATATCTTAACAGATTCATAGAAAAATAAGGAATCCTTTTAGTCCCAAATGCTTGGCGCATTTTAACATAAATTGTAATGTGAAAATATTTCAACCAACATCAAATGTAAAAAATGATTTTCGATATTTATAGACTTATTAATTTTCAATACATCCTAAAAATAAATTTCAAGTGTATTTAGATTTTTCGATGCATATAGATGGAATATTTGATCAGCAGATATAACTAAAATAAAAGAACTATTATAATGATAAAGTTTTAGGATTCTTTTATTTTAGCGTTACCGGGTACAATAATCAGTGGTTCCAAGCACTAAGAAAGTATGTTCTAATAACCAAGTATTAAAATGTACTTCACAAATAAATACAAATAAAATAAAGAAAGTTTTGTAACAACATAATTATTATGTCTACAAGACCCAGCAAATTAATTTTGGAAGTTAAATTAGTAAACCAAGGCATATGAAAATATTATAACAAAGCAACATTGTAAGAGGCGAAAGCGTCGGCGGGTCGCGCCCCGGAAGGCATACTGCACCCTTATCGTGGCAGACACACTTCGTGTTATCGTAGATTTATGCGCCCGCGCCGCCACCGCGCGCCGGCACAAATCAATCATATCATACATTTCTGTACCTACATATGGAAATGCATTACTTAGCTCACGTCATCCGATTGTGCAGTGTACATAAGGCACCTACGTACACACTGTCAAAATCACAATCGTTGTGCTCATGGTCATTTACTTTACTAACAAAATTTGTTTATTTTTCAAGGGTTTTAAGGAATTCTTTGTTTTTTCCTTTTATAATGTAATTGAAATGTCTCTCTGTCTGATAGTGGACTTTAATCGCAGACTGTAATCAAGAGCAACAAATCCAACTTTCTTAATTCATGTATTTTTACTGGCTACTGCATACAAATATTTGTATAAGTGAGGGATTAGCACAAAGTATAACTTTTACATTAAGAAACTATTCATATTTGGTAAATTTATATATTAACTGAAGCAATGTATTTAGTTTAGTTCATAACACGAACTTTGACAAAATATTGAAGTGAAAAAATACGATAAAAGGTAAGCTTTCTTATTTAAAAAATTTAAATACATAATGTTTAACCAAATGGATGCCCCAATTATATGTAGACACAGTAGGTATACCTACTATTTGTTAAAATTAAAGAAAAACATATATTCCTTCTATTCCAGAGCTAATTTGCTAAACAGAGGTTTTCAATTATACACTAAAAAGGATCTATTCTATCAAAAAAAAATGCAAAGTACTATAAAAAAGCGATGGGTGTAAAAGTACAGTGGTTCCCAGATCTATTAATAGAGTAACTGCAGAAGTGGTCATAATTTATAGCTGATAACCTAATCTGTTATCTAAATTATCTGATGAATTGACTTTTTTAAAATAAAATACTACATACTTAATCATGTTTTTTAAGTATTGGTCAATGATAGATAATGTAATCAAAATGAAAAATAAACAGAAACAAAACAAAAACATGATATACATAATGGATGAGAACATAATGTGAATGAGTATGTGTATTGTAGAAACACTCATTGTACAAAGTAGTAAAACAATATAATAAAATCTTGACAACAATACATTATTGAAAAGTGCAAGTTAGTATATTTCGTCAAAGAAAGCCAACAGACGGGGAGTTCGAGTATCAAGTTCATCTCATAATGAATTAAATGATGAGAGTACACAGCAATATCTAATCTTATATGATCCAGGCACGATATTCATTGTATTCACGGCAATTCATCAAATTCATTCATAAAGTTTGCGTGAACTGTCAAAACAGTACAGGACGATAACAAAGAACTAGCTAGACTCCTGAATAAAAGGGAAAGAGATCATATCCGTCGCATGATGTGCACTTGAAAGTATCACCAAATTTAATCCTGTGGTGATATTCATTTACATCTGGCTCAGAAATTAAAGAGTTCTTTGGTACCACCTGTTCACCACAATGACAACAATATTTTTCTTACAACACGACAGGCGTCAAATAAAGAATATTTAATTATAAAATTATTTTGGAACACTTACTAGACGTAAACAGTAAAGAAAGTTGGCAAAACAATACGTACCAATCTTTATTTTCAATCTTTCTTCAACTCGCACTTTACGCATATCGTCCGCCATGTTAAATCCATAACTGTTTATCTCTTTCATCCGCTGTTATCTCTTTCGGAACGAGCCCGCTCGGCCGGCTTGTCCCGCCACTTCCGGAGTGTCGTAATGGTCTACTTGAGCCTGTTTTCGAATTAGCTGGGTAATTGAAATCCATACACAAAGTTCACTCTAAGAATCCACATTTTCGACGATGTTTTGAATAAACATTTATTACACACAGTAAACCGAATGAATTCACGCTTGCATTGCGCATGTGCTCAATACATACATGCACTGAGCACTCTTCTATCAATGAATGAACGCACTTAGTCCAACTTCATAGTCCTTTTCTTGTTTTCAATTTAATTTTGTTACTAAACACTTATCTCACATTTCGAGTAATGGATTCTATACAACACAACATGATCATGAAAATATTTTGAAAACTTCATTTCTCAATGAATAAAAACTATGAATGGGCAATTACGTCACGTCAAGACGTTCAACGTTGCGCCTGCGCGGCCACGGGTGAATTCGTTCCAACTTCGAACACCATCGCCTCGTTCGCTGCTCTCGTCCCTAATTTGGAGAAAGAGATAGAAGTATGTCTGTATCTCGCTCGTGTTTACGGGATGCATAGATTATAAAAAAATCAGCATAATTTATTAAATGGCAACTTTAGAGGAAAAGAAAAAATAGGGGTACACAATCGACTAGGTAAACAGTACGCAGCAACATTAGTAGACTCGCTCGCGATTCCAATATTATATCACGTCCACAGATAGGTTTTGACAGCAGATTGGTGCTAGATAGCGATTTCATAACATACAGTAGTGTAATTTCCTACTTCCATGATCCATCCAAAAGCACTGGGCTGTCAGATTGTAAAAACACAAGATCTGTTGTGGTCATCATAAAAACTGCCAATTGCTAACTTCAGATGTCGCTACTACTCAGCGTCTAAGAATTTGACAGCTAGCTGTCGGTATCCGTATATTTTTTGTAAACAAGCGATTTCATTTACGCATAATTACATAATATATATATATAATGGGCCTCGTTGCGCAGCTGTGTAACTGCAAAAATACGGTAACCCATGTATTTGCCAAAGATGTTAGAAGACGAAAACTGTGGAAGAAAGCTCTCCGAAAAAAATTGGAAATCTGATAATTTGAAGAGACTATGTGCTATCCTTTTGAAACCTCTCTCTCTCTTTTTTACGACTTCTATTAGAAAAATTCGTATACAGGTGTAGCTCCCAAGAGAACTAAGTGTGTTTTGTTTACCTACAGGCACTTGTGAAGTGATATGTATGTAAATTATATTAGAGGTGAGGGTGTTTTGTATTATCATATTAGAGCAGTGCTAGAATTAACATCTCAAAAGTTTTTCAGTAAGGAAGGTCATCCTTGAGTTGGTTTTCAACTATGATCAGGTTCATTCTGTCGTACACCTCCATTCTTTAACAAAATTAAACCAACAAACACAAATTATCTTATACATTATAAAACGTTCATAATTTATTGGTTTTTCCACTAAAGATGCTTTTTAGACATTTCCCCTGTCCTTAGCTCTTCTTTTAATAATGCTACACTCCAACTTGCAATATTTATCTATTTTTCGTATAATTTGTGATTGACACAAAAGTAAACATAGCTGTGCGTTTGCACCATTGAGATAGAAAATATATATGTCTATGGTTTGCACTGGCGAAACATTCACAACAAAACATGTTGAAATCTCTATTTTCTGTCAATGTTCCATACAATTTTTGACAGGAACTACAGATTTCAACATGTTTTGTTGTGAATTTTTCGCCAGTGCAAACGCACAGTAAACACAACAATGACGGTGTGAAGACGGACTACTGTGCTGCCACCTATGATTAGCTTTCAGTTTTTAACCCCATTGGATACAAAAATAAGAATTCGACTATAAAGTAAATTGCTGGTTGTTTAGTCAACGGCAGATTTAGCTAAAAGCCCGTAGTATACCATTATTTTACAACTAAACTGTGATGTTTCGTCGTTTTACTTCATACTTTTTATTAGACTTTGGGACATAAAAGTTGATCTTGGATTTAATCGAAACTTTTTACGTATAACATAACATCATGATTCATGCATGACTGTAATCTTCGAAGGGTATAAAAAGGCTATTACATAGTCGTAAATTAAATTTTTCTCGTAATATGCTAAAGTATGCTGTACCTGGATGTACTAAACTACTAACCCCGGTGTTCATTCATTTCCTAAAGATACTACTCTAAAAAAATTGGGAAACTAAAAGAGTACAACTAAAAGTAACTTTGAATATGTTGATTGGTAAACTTCGGCAATATGGTGGAGTTCTGGTGGAGCTATTAACGTTTTGGTGAAGTTCTACAGCAGGAACGTCAAGTGCTTGTCTTTCAGAAGTTTGAGAGCTTTGATTGCCGAAATTAAAATTTCGGTCATAGATAACCTAAAAACTAAAGAATATCATTTATAATTAAAGTAACGTTCTCTCAATTTTCTTAAAATTTTCCTACCACGAGTCAAGTGAGGATTAACACGTTCCATTTAAAAAAATATCCAAATCTAGAGCCTAGCACTGATAAAAAATAAACCTAACTTAAAAGTTAAATAATACCATTTATGATCAAAGTAGTGTTCTCTAAATTTTCGTAAATTTTCCTACGATGAGTCAAGTAAGAATTAACACGTTAAAACAAAAAAAATATCCAAATCTAGAGCCCAGCACTGATGAAAAATATTTTGTTAGATAGAAGTCTACTTCTCAATAAGATCTGATTTCTTTCCAGTAATCCTTGCTTCTCGTTAGTTTAGTTCGTCTTTCAATTATTTATGCTTCCAGGAACAGTACATGTTAGCAATAACGATGGTGGATCGGTTTCAACACAAAAAATAACAAAAAACACTGATGTAAACAAAGCGAAAATGATTTGACAGCGGCCATCCCGCCGCTGGCGACATCTGCGTTGAGCTTTGCGCGTGGATCCCCATTGGGCATAATAATTAATTATGCGTTAAAGAAGTCGTTGTCTAATTCTTGGGCACGTGATAGTAGATATCTAGTGACATCTGAAGTGAGCAAGTGGCAATTTTTATCCCCATTATTGGTATTTCGGAACATAATATTTTTGGAACGCATTTTTATAAATGTATATGTACTGTCCGCGATGGTACATAGTTTATATTTTATTATTGTTCATCTCAGGAGTAAAGCTGGAAACAAATTATCGGACGCATCCGTAAGCCGCGACTGACAGTTGCGTTGCGACCAACAGACGTTCGAACCTGTGGTTCGAACGCTCAATGGCACGTCCGCGACTTACGACCGATAGTTTGTACAGTGTAGTGCTAAATGTACAAACCAGATACAAATAAACCGCGACTCTCAGCCGCGGCTTACGGACGCGTCCGATAATTTGTTCCCAGCTTTAGTGTTGTGTATCCGACACAGAGCATGTAACTTTACTTATTTTTTTAGTTTGGTATCCGACTGAAAGAATTGTACTTCACGACGGATATGAAAAAAAAAAAATGTGTTTCTCGCAAAGAGTAAAGTAACTATACTAATCTGTGGTAACCAGTGGTAACAATATAGAGAGTTTCTCGTCCTGTTGCTGTCAAATCTGACATTAATTATTTAATATTGGAATTTTGGAAAATGTATTTTGAATATTTATTGTAGGTTCCCTATTTTGTAAGATTAGACTAAAACTGGAGTACTGTAGTAGCAGTAAACTATGTTATAATTACTAACATTCCTTAAAAATGAATGATAATTACACTCATGTAGACAGCAATGTATTTTACGTTACTGAAAATATTATGGGTCCTTGTGATCAGAGTGCTGAATATGAGCAATTGCTGAATGATTTTAATTCTATCTATGCTGAAAATTGCAGTTGCAAAGAAATTTGTTCCCACGCAACATGTAAGTGCCTTCAGAAATCTTGTGGTGATAACTATCTTGCCTACCAGAAAGAGGGTCAGTTGAAGTACAAACTTCAACGTAAATCATATCCAATTGTGGAGTGCAATGATAGTTGTCCTTGTTCAATTGAGTGTGGAAATAGAGTTGTGCAGAAAGGACCTGTGGAAGGCCTAGATATCAGGCATTGTGACAAAGGATTTGGTCTTTTTGCATCATGTTCCATTCCTTCTGGTACATTTTTATGTGAATATGCAGGAGAAGTAATAACTCCAAACCAGGCATCTATAAGACATCATAATAATAAGATGCAGGGAAAAAACAATTATATATTTTATCTAAGAGAGCTGTCTGGCAGCCACCCTATAGTTACAATTGTTGATCCAAGCGTGTTTGGTAATATTGGGAGATATATAAATCATAGTTGTGAGCCCAATTGCCAAATCTTGCCAGTTAGGTGTGGGAGTCCTATCCCTAAGTTGGCAATATTTGCCTGTGGAGACATTTTACCTAATGAGGAGGTGACATTTAATTATGGTTCAAGTGAGAACAGTAATCCTGTAACTGAGACTGATTTGACTAGGTGTTTGTGTAAAGCTAAGAGTTGCAGTGGTTTCATGCCTTTTCAGAAGTATTAACATTTAACAGTTATTGTCGTCAAATGTTCAATAAACTTTCTCCTGTCTTCAGTTGTATGCCAATTGTCAATGGACACTTTTGTAAATATACATCAATAAAAAAAAATGCATAGCTGGTTCTAGCGGTTTCTTAGTTTTACAATTGACCTGTTAAAACATCTTGTTAATTTAATGATGCACTTATTTAAATCATTGCCCACATTTTGGGGCAGTCGGGTAAAAAAGAAGCAAAAGAAAAACTGATGTTAAAAAATTCTTGCACAAAACAAAAAACATATTGAACTAATATTATACTAGTCATTAAATTAAAATACTACAATAAAAATAATTTTGATGTAATTGATTTTATATTCCCTGAGGAAATTCACTCTTTGTTTTTCTTATTGCTTGCTTATTTTGTTCCACTCTTGGATTTTCTCTATTCTATGTCTTGAGATCCCACTCATCTTCCTTCCAGATATCAAGAACATAATCCAATTGAAAACAGAATTAACAAGTGATTTATAATACCTCAGCTTATTTTTATTAGTGCATACTTTTTTTTAAACATTTGTGTTCATGGTTGTTATATTATTATTAATTAAGAAAATTTTTGTATGAAAAATGCAACTTCTTTAAAATTCTTTATACAAAACTCTGATTTCATAGGTGGGGACCTAATATTAGATTTAGTTTAGAAGACTGATAAGCTTCTTTCTAAGCTTCCTCTCTCCTACTATTTTGCTGTGCCCAACAGGGTCCATAATTCCTATTATATAGTGTATTATCTATGGTCCATAATGATCACATATAACTTTAACTTACCACTTAAGTACACATTGTGGAATGCAAATAAAGTATTGTGTATACTCTCAAACTCCTAAATCGTGGTACCCTTAATTTTTTATTTTATAGGGATATGGCTTTTTAAATGGTCTTGAATTCAAAGGAGAAGTCTCATCTCCCATTGATAATTTCCCCACGTCTGACAGCAAAGAGAAGTATCTAAAAAAATCGGAAAAAAACCTACTTTCGGTTTTAATCCTTTCCTGCTAACATAAGAAAAAAATGCTCTGAATATAAATTCAGGGCTAGTATATAATTTAGTAGAATCTGCAGATTTTAGTTTTAGAACGACTAGAAATGCAATGAAAACATACTTTCAGTTTTAATTCTTACTGTCAGTTATACGAAAAAATTGCTCTGAATATTAATTCAGGGTAATATTTAATTAAGTAAGATCTGCAGATTTTAGTTTTACATTTCTAGAAGTAAAACAAGGTTGTTTTTAGTAGTAAGACACCTGCTGTTCTGAAACTAAAATCTACAGATTTCACAAAATTACGAAAAATTGCTCTGAATATTAATTCAGGGGTAGTGTATACCCCTGAATTAATATTCAGAGCAATTTTTCGTCTTTTAGCCAGTAAGAATTAAAACCGAAACAATTTTTTATTTTTTTTTCTGTTTTTTTGATAGTACTTGTCTTTGCTTTCATACGTGGGGTAATTTTGAGCCTTCTCTTTTTAACCGACTTCCAAAAAGGAGGAGGTTTTATGTTCGTCGTGTATTTTTATTTTTATATATATGTCCACCGATTTCTCCGTCAATTGTGGACTGATTTTTTAAATTATTTTTTAGTATGAAAGGGTATGCTCAGAAGTTGGTCCCATACACATTTTATTAACTTTTCTTGCATAGTGTTTGAGTAAACTTCAATAATACGTATTTTTCCGATATAGTATATTATGTAGATGATATGGTGATAACTTCCTGTCACTGTTATTTACATAGCAGGTAGTGGTATTCGATTTTGAATGGGGTAGGTACCACAACTGAAAGTGAAAAAAAAAAAAAACAACCAACTTCCAAAAAAACACTACAAAGTGAAAAATAACTTTAATTTCGGAAGTCGGTTGTTTTTTTTTATAAAATGTTTTTATGTAATAGTGATGACACCTAAATGCCGCGGTATGTCTGCTTCAAAACTGCATTTTTTTTTTTTTGATTCATCTATTCAATATTGACGAAATGGAAATGGGTGGCTCGATTTAGGTGTCCGGAAGTGTACTATACTCGTAGTTTTCTAAACTCCACATTTTTCTTTACCTCTTCTTGGTTTTCGCAATTTTGTTGATCTTGCTGTCCTGGTCAATAGGATTAGGTAAGACTGATAGTCACAGCTGGCAGCTGTTTTGTGTCGAGAGGTCGAAAGCGGCCAGTGCTTTCGATATCTTTTCTCTGGATTCCGTCAGTTTGACCATCCTAGTTCGATAGCCGAATATGCTGGAGATAAGATGCGTAAGGCTATGGACAAATCTGAGCGAAAAACCCGGCTCCTAAGCACATTATTAGTTGGGACTGCTCCGTTGGGCTCGTGATCGCTTGACTGCTGAGCGTGGAGACCTGGGTGTGATTCCCAGGTCGGGAAAGGTGTTATTAACTTTTATTATTAGGAATTTGTCAGTAGCAGCCTAGAGTTGGAAGTTGTGACACCCTTTCGTGCTTCCGAAAGGACGTAAAGCCTGTTGGTCCTACGCGTCGTGTCGGATTGCCTTCCCATCGGACTAGAGTCAGGGGAGGGGGAAGAACTGCACCTTGTTTGGACGCACTTTGATTTTTCCTGCACCTCAACGTAGACTACCACGGTGCGGGGACTACTAGATTGGCCGCCGCCGTGATTGAAATTCGATCAGGAGGATATTATTAATATTGATCGGGAAACAAGGCAGACGCTTAACTTCCACCACTGTCTTACCCCCTTTTCTGGCTTGAAAGGGCCTGAGATGATGTCGCTAACCCTTACCATGGATACTCCGTCTTGGCACAGCGATCAACGAGACGAGATGTTGAGGTACGGCCATCACTTGTAATATGCTCTACAAGCAATCCTATCTGACGCAATCAAACGCCTTCGAGAAATCGATGAAGCACATTAGTATCGGAGTGTTGAACTCTCGGCTTTTCGCAAATATTTGTCTCACATTCACAATCTGTTCTTTTGTGCCTCCGATGCCTCGTCCTTTCACACCCGCCTGTTCACTTGGTATCTGCCACTGAAGGTACAGTAAAGCATTATCTTGCTCGCATGAGATATAAGTGCGACTGTCCGGTAGTTACCGTATGTTCTTGTTTAGCCTTTCTTGTGCAGAGGAATTAGCAGGGACTCTTTGGAGTCAGTCCACCATCTGCTTGTTTTCCAGACTTGATTGCATACTTCAAGCGTTATCTTCACCCTTGGATACCCTATGCGCTAAAGCTCTTTAACAAAAATTTTGTCTCTACCGGCTGATTTGAGTTTGTGCAGTGCACCTCGGATTTCAGATTCGAGGATGTCAAGTTCCACGCCTCGATTATAGAATCGAGCTGTGAACTTTGCAGCACGAGCTCCAAGTCGACCTATGTCGACTTGGAGCTCGTGCTGCAGAGTATGATCTCCATCTTTCTGAAACTTCATCTATCTCGTTCTACAGCCTTCCCTCCTCATTTCTCATTGCCCATGTTCGCGGCTTGAATTCTCGAATACTCTTAATTTTCAGGACGAGATTTCAAGAGATCCCTTGTCTGGAATGTTTGCGCATGGTTTGCTATGTCCTGACAAACTGAATACAGGTAGTCGTTATAGTTCCTGCGGCACAGACGTTGAACCTTTGCTGAAATTTCCTGGTAGTCTGCAAGCGCTGAGTCAACATTGCTTTTGAGTAGTTCCTTTCATTCTCTGATAGCCTTCCATGTTATTCCGTTATTCATATCTTTCTTAGAGCATCGACTACCACCTTGCTCTGGCTCGCTTTGCCTGATGAAAGGATAAGATTTTTCGGTGTCGTTATGACAGTTAATGGCAAAGTTGGCTGGTTTGATCTTAAAACACTCACTGAAGACCTTTAGTTCTCCAGGTTCAGGTCTTCTTTGTGTCGGTTGAACTAATCGCTGGCATATTTTCAGTTTGAGATACATCTCTGCCGTATTACAGAAGGAAACTCAAGCATTGATCTCTGTTTAAAACTAGTTTTGAGTCGAGTTTTAATTTTAGAACGTTCCTCATGCAATTTATTGAACATAGTTCAGCTGAGTTTGGCTCTATTTTAGATCGTTGCCTACTCAGTTCACGAATCGACCCCAAGTAGTGATTGGTTCTGTAATCACCAAAGCGTGGTCGTATTTTTGTTCTGTTCAAGTCTATCTGCGTAGTTGAGTTTGTAAATATTGATGTAAAAATTTAATGATTATTATCAAAATGAATATATTTGGAGAAGTAGATCATTACAATAATTTATTTAACGATGATTCAAATAGAAGATTGAACTTTAGCGTCACTCACGCAGTTTTTTTTCTTTATTTTCAACAATATTCTTGAAATCCGTTAGAATTTTTAATAGATATATAGAAAGATAGAATAGTCTTTATTATGTAGGTACACCATATAAAGAATTTACCAATGGACTGAAATTATTTAATCAGCCTGTCATTTTATAATGATAATATTATGATTAAATCAATTAGCAAAACTAATTATTAAACGTAATAAACAAACATACAAATATATCCGATGCATATGCATGACAATAAATAGGTATGAACACATCTCTGCTTGAGGCTGGATGTGTCTCGATTTATCTGAGTAATTAGCATAGTTTGATAACCGTTCTGGAGTAAGACCGATGCTCAAGTACTGATTCTATACTTAAACAGTGATCTACTGATTGAAGATCAAACTGGACTTGAGGAATGTTCTGTAATACGGACCTAAGAGTTTGTAGTCGCCCCCGCACTCGGCCTAAATAGACTACATCGCTGTTGACAAGAGATGGAGGTGACCGAGCACGTAGTCATTTGATTTTACATTATCCATTATCCACGTAGGTATACAGTCTGCTCCGGTGGTTTTGAAAGCAGGTGTTCATAATCGTAAGGGAGTTTGACGCGCAGAATTGCAGCATTTCTCGGCCCTGTCATTGGGTGTCAAGTCGAGAGAGATGGCCACATATAGGATGTAAATATGTTACGCACATTTTAATGTCACAAAAAATGATGTGATTAGGTACGACCTGAACTAGTAAAGGTTCAATTATCTCTCCCGGGAGCACCCAGCCCAGAGGTACCCAGCTCGCCGTTATGTTGAACTTGAATTGGGAATCAATGATTTGTCCGAAATATAATCGGATTGTAAGCGTGTGGTGCCGGATGTGCCTCACTTTCTGAAAGCTTTTGGTTTAATTAATGGTGTACAGACAGCCAAACGCTTTCGATAAATTCATGGGTTAAGAACATCAAATTATTCCATGTTAGCGTTTATTTACAGTTGTCGCTCACATTCTAATGTGTCCTGACTGTTACTGCTACTCCACTACATGAGATTGCCTTAATCGCTTCTAAAATGACATCCACAGTTCGCAGGAAGTGATGCGGCTGACTATTCTCAGTCAAGGCCAGGTAGGAATAACAAATGATTCAACTACGTTTTCCACTGCAGTTCATCTATCATCCTAATAAGTATGAAGTTTAGTTTCATAAGAGCCCATTCAAGTAAGTGTCCGTTTGTTTTAGCTAGTTTTATTACTGTGGATCAAAAACCTGACATCCCGGAGGTCAGATCAAAAATGAAGCAAACAGTTTGAGAATAGTGGTCCGATTGACCCGAAGATCCACGAATATGACTTGGCTCGCGGGAAGCCCGTGACTCAACACAGATATGTGCACAATATGTTGTGTACTTAAGCCGTTCGCGAGTGGCGTCCTATCGAATTTCGCGGCGGACGACAACGAGTACGCACGCCACACGCGCTCCAGTGACCATAGACCCATTGCTGAGGGTGAACGTGGAACGTGCCAGAGCTTGAGGGACAATTGGTGCAATCATCTCGTTGAGCGTACACAAACTAGTAAGTATGGTCTGCCTTTATGTAACAACGTAGCGGTGGAGTAGCTGCCGGTGTTTAAAAATATCATTGTTTTTGTTTGTGTGTTTATCTAGGTAAAATATTGATTCCGGGATTTACAGTTTTATAACTGTCCAAGTGGGGACCGGTCCTCGACATGGACTACGCATAATCATTTCGGGTGATTTGGCGCGGACGGCCGTCTTTTAGCAGGTGTCTACAAGTCATAACTTATGACTCCTGTTGAAAATTGGCTAATGTTTAATGGATTTGGGCTAATTTGGGTACAAAAAAAAAACCAACTTCCAAAAAAAAAACACTACAAAGTGAAAAATAACTTTAATTTCGGAAGTCGGTGTCTTTGGTTTTGAATTATCATTTTTTGCCACCGACTTCCGAAATTAAAGTTATTTTTCACTTTGTAGTGTTTTTTTTTTTAAATACTTTTAGTTAGTTTTAGGTACACACGGCTACACATCAAGCTATACATTTCCAGTTTATGCTGATCTAGCATTGTATAGGATTTCCGTACAATGCGAGGTCAGCTTATACTGGAAATGTATAGCTTGATGTGTAGCCGTGTGTACCTACCCCACACAAATTCGAATACCACTACCTGCTATGTAAATAAGAGTGACAGGAACTTGTCATCATATCATCCTAAGTTAGAAAAATACGTATTATTGAAGCTAACTCAAAAACTACCCAAGCAAAGTTAATAAAAATTATATAGTACCTCTGAAGTATGACCTACCAAACAAAAAAGAATCATCAAAATCAATTCGTAACAAACAAACAAAAACAAACAACACATACTCGAATTGAGAACCTCCCTCCTTCTTGAAATGGGTCAAAATGTGAATTTTTAATAGCAATAACTTTTTTATTTTCAATAATAATAAGATTTTTGTAACTTTTCGGTGATGTTATTGCAGTACCTACGCCCCTTTCGGATCGGACAGGGTTTTTTTTATGTATTTTAGATCTTATGGCTTAGTTATGTCAACATATGGCACAAGTTGTTGTAGATCTTTCTTTGCCGAACATATTATTATGGCAAAATTCTCCTTCAACCGATAACATTCTATTAACTGGTCTAGTGGAAGTTGTTGTGTTTTAGCAGCGGACGTGTATGTGATTGATTATACAAACACTCGCAGTTGCCCACTACTTCGCCTGCGTGTTTTTTTTAAATACAAACATCTAGGTTAAAAAGTTGTCTATGTACTCGTAAGTACTTCACCAGGCGTCAGGCTATCTATCTGCCAAATTTCATAACGATCGGTTTAGCGTGAAAAGGCGGCAGACAGTTGCTTTCGCATTTATAATAATTAATAATTATTAAATATTAGTACCTATGTATGGATCTTCTGCTTTTCGTATGGTTAGTGGCTAACCACACGAAAACTACCATTAACTAATACACTACTATCTAATTACGTAACACATTATCGTAAACGATTACGACTAATCCGTTTCATTTTGACAGTTTAACAATATTCATTGCGTTATTTATGTTGTAGAGCAGATTTTTTATTTCGAACTTGTGAATCATTGCAATCTGCTTCAAAACGATTCAGATTCTGATTGATCGTGAATCGTGTATTACGCAATTAGGGTAGGTACTGGCGTCAGAGTTTTAAAGCCGCTCATGGGCCTGTGACTTGGCTTCACATGACGTCGAGAAATATCTATCAGGCATGCCGGTTTCCTCACGATGTTTTCCTTCACCGTTTTTGTAGCAAGTGATAATAAAATAGTATTTAGAAGTAGTAGATTTAATAGTGATTATTATTATGCCTATTGCAAAGTTAAATGGTGGACCGATTTTGAAAATAATTTTTAATTTGGTAGAGGAAGCTTGTCCAGTGCTCCCATAGAAATTTTATTAACTTTGCTTGGGCAGTTTTTGAGTTAGCTTCGTTAATACTTACGTATTTCATCCACTTTGTGTATCTTGATGATGTTATAATACTTTTTGTTACTGTTGTTTAAATAGCAAGTAGTGGTATACGAATTGATGTGGGATAAAAATAACTTTAATTTCGGAAGTCGGTGGCAAAAAAATAAAATACAGCTCCAAAGACATCGAATTCAGAAATTATAAAGTTATTTTCACTATGTTGTGTTTTTTTTTTTGGAAGCCTGTAGTTTTTTTTATTATTTTTTATTGTTTTGTGTCCGTGCATCGTAAATTCGTAACATAAATACCCAAGTTGCCGAATTTCAGGCAATTCAAGTCAGATAGAGAACTTTGTTCAACTGTGCCCAGAGCTGAAATCGCTTTCGTCCGTTGACGCCTATAGTTTGCGGATAGGTAGTGATTTTATTAAGGTACCTACTTATTTTAAATATTTTATTTGTGTTTCGAGATAAAATAACAACTGGAGAGACTGACGCTTTGTCATGTGATGTAATCATGTATCGCTATGCCTTTTGTATTTGTAGGTAGGTAACTCGTATTGACCTGCGGCTGTAGGCAAATAAACGCTTGTGGGTAATCGGGAGTCTGTTCAGTAATCTCTATCTACGTCTCGACACTCTATCAACTGGATTGTTCAATTTCCTTATTAGCAACAACGTCAACACAAGATGAGTTTGTTAGTCTTGTTAGTCACTATGTGCCGTACCCACCAAACCAGTCTGCAGATTGTTTTCATCATCTTTATTATTGCTTGCTTCTCTAGATGGTACATTGATTTTTATAGTTGTCATAGCGGTTATTATTTGTTACATGATATAACATTTATGTTCAAAACCGGTTAACGACTGCGTCTAATGTGACTTGACTATTTATTACCTGCAGCAAGGAGCGTAACTGGTAGCTGATGTTAGTACTAGCTGCGCCCCGCGGTTTTATCCACATAATTCCCGATTCCGTAGGAATATCGAGATATAAGATATCCTATGTCCTTCTCCAGGTCATGGTCTACACATGTGCCAAAATTTATCCGAATCTGTTCAGCCGTTTTACCGTGAAAGCATCACTGCTAGCGGTAGCTTCGGGGGTCGGGTTGCCTTCTTCCCTCAAATATGGCGAGGGGGGTATTGGCAGATCTTTGCGTCGCTCGTGAACGAGTGCTGCTTATGATGACTGGTCGTCTTGCTGACCATGGTTTTGTTGTTGTTATTAGTAATTAACTGTTTATTTATATTGTTTATTTTTACTTCGATGGTGCTAGTTTATCATTTGTGAGTTCGAGTTACAGCTTTAATAGCGATATGTAAGCGGGCACGTTCTTTATGCCTGGACGCTTTCATTCGGGTATTAAGTTCTGTTTACTTTTTATTTTCGCTTGAGTATAAATTTCGATGATTTTTTTGTTGGTATATTGGCGTGTGCTAGCTGGCTTAGCAAATAATTTAATTTAATGTTTTATGTTGCAT
Source organism: Agrochola lota (assembly GCA_947364205.1). Taxonomy (NCBI): domain Eukaryota; kingdom Metazoa; phylum Arthropoda; class Insecta; order Lepidoptera; family Noctuidae; genus Agrochola; species Agrochola lota. Next base: position 14,337,604 of record OX376221.1, on the reverse strand, counting down.
AATGTACTATTGTATGAAAACAAGTTTTTCTAACTGAACAGACAGCTGTGCTGCTGGGGAGTTTGTTGCTCCACTTCTTCTTCCCAGCTAAGCACTAGTAAGTGGTGAAGGGCGGGCTTTTTTGGGGGACTATCTTATGTAATTTTGACGTTCGAAAAGTGGTGATTCTCAGCCTATTTTGAATAAATAACTTTTGTATTTGAATTTAAGCTCAGACATTGTGAATATTGATGTGCACGATTTGCTTCTTTTATTGCGGGGTTTGGGAAAACCATAATTTATTTTTAAGACGTCACCAATACCTTATCCACTTTACCTCATTTTTTTTTCTCAATGTTTGTTTCTACCGAATTTTGGATAGAATTCCATATTTACTTAACCTTCACACACGACTGAGTTTTATCAACAGTGACACATGTAACACAGCTTTATCTATTGTACACAAATAAAAATGTTTCTCTTTCGAAGAAGTGTTGTTTTAAATGTTATTTTAACGAAAATATACTTAATGATACCTACTTGTATTACTTTTATAAGTACCAAGAACTGAAAGCAAATAACACAGTTTGGTTTCCCGTCTGCTAATTAGGTGTAGCAAAACTTTGAAAACAAACTTACGATTACGTTTTATCTTCATTACCTATATTATACTTACCTATACATAACAGCTCATTTACTTAGAAATAAACTGTTATTGTTTGTATAAGGGTTCACTGGAAGCCAGCTAATTAGATTAACACAATGTCAATATCGTACAAACATTAAACTTAGTAATAGGTACCTACCTAATTAATCATTATCATACCTATACTTCCATGCTTTCGGTACCTACAGTTATATAGTAAGTAGGTACACTAGATGTTATTTTTCGTTTCTATATATCAGTTTTCACGTCATGTTCCTGACACCCCGTATATATAGATTTACTAGCTGCCCGCCACGGCTTCGCACGGGTAGCACTAAGTACTTATCTACGGCGCACCTACCTACCTGCCTACCTGCCTACCTACCCTACCTACCTACCCTACCTACCCTACCTACCCTACCTACCCTACCTACCCTACCTACCCTACCTACCCTACCTACCCTACCTACCCTACCTACCCTACCTACCCTACCTACCCTACCTACCCTACCTACCCTACCTACCCTACCTACCCTACCTACCCTACCTACCCTACCTACCCTACCTACCCTACCTACCCTACCTACCCTACCTACCCTACCTACCCTACCTACCCTACCTACCCTACCTACCCTACCTACCCTACCTACCCTACCTACCCTACCTACCCTACCTACCCTACCTACCCTACCTACCCTACCTACCCTACCTACCCTACCTACCCTACCTACCCTACCTACCCTACCTACCCTACCTACCCTACCTACCTACCCCACCTACATACCCTAAATACCTATCTACATACCTAGCCACCTACCTACTTACATACCTACCTACGGTTACCTACCCTACCATACCTACCTACCTACAGTACTAATATCGCTATTAAAAAATAGGGGTTGGTTGTAGAAGGGTGAAAATTTTGGCTAATGCCGTATCAATAAACAAAAAATTTTAAAAAAATTGACCAAAAATAAAAAAATTTTTTTTTGGGTGGACCACCCTTATCACTTATGGGTATGAAAAATAGTTAACGTCCTATTCTCCGACCTACTGAATATACACACAAAATTTCATAAGAATCTGTCAAGCCGTTTTGGAGGAGATTTGTTACAAACACTGTGACACGATAATTTTATATATCAGAAGATATCTCATAAAAGCTGCGTTATTGGTATTTTGTAACCTTAATTTAGAAAAAAAACCTGTTGATAAGGTTCATAAAAGCAAAAATATTAATTTAAAAACAAAAATGTTTTTGAAACATACGGTCTACTGAGTTATATTTTTTCGCCTTCTACTATGTTCTTACAGGAAATGGCTTCGAATATACTACGTAGTCGGGCCATAAGTTCTGTCACATAAGTAAAATTTCGAATTTAGAATGCAAGCCGAGGAAAATATTATGGGCATTCGAAATTTGAATATTTAAAGAAAATAAAAACAAAGGGTTTCTGGAATTTTGTTCATTTTCTAAAATGGAGTGGACGCGCAAAGAAGACAGAGTCGCAGTAATTGCATTGCATCGTTGCGGTCACGCGCCAAGTGAGATTTTCAAACTGCTGAAAAATTTGAAAATTCCACTGAGATTTATTTATCGTACTATCAAACGATTCAGGGAAGATTCAAGATTAGAAGATAAACAAAGGAGCGGTCGACCTCGTACTGTTCGGACTCCAGCGGTCATCAAAGCAATGAAGGCGCGAATCCAACGAAATCCTGTCCGCAAGCAAAAAATGTTGGCTCTGCAGATGGGACTAAGCAGAACTACTGTTAAAAGGGTGTTAAATGAAGACCTAGGACTGCGTGCTTATAGAAAAAAAAAACAGCACATCTTCTTAACGCACGGCTGAAGAAAATCAGACTCGAAAGAAGCCGGGTTTTGTTAAGGCGGTACGCGGGAAAAAAATACCGCGAAATACTTTTTTCGGAAGATTTTTTTTTTAATGTTGAGGAGAGTTTCAATAAACAAAATGATAAAGTGTATGCACACTCTACTGAAGAAGCGAACAAACGTGTGCCACGTGTTCAGCATGGGCATCACCCTTCGGCATTCATGGTTTGGCTTGGGGTGTCCTATTTGGGTCCAACGGAGGTGTTTTTTTGTGAAAAAGGAGTGAAAACCAGTGCCCTCGTATATCAAAACACAGTCCTAACAAACATTGTGGAACCTCTTTCACAAACAATGTTCGAAAACAGGCACTGGGTATTCCAGCAGGATTCTGCGCCGACTCATAAGGCGAAAAGTACCCAAAACTGGCTCACGACCCGTGGAATCGACTTTATCAGGCATGAGGATTGGCCCTCATCCAGTCCAGACTTGAATCCCTTGGATTACAAAATATGGCAGCACTTAGAGGAGAAGGTCTGCGCTAAACCCCATCGCAACTTGGAGTCACTTAAAGCATCCCTGATTAAAGCAGTCGCAGATATTGACATGAATGTCGTGCGTGCTTCGATTGATGACTGGCCTTGCAGATTGAAGGCTTGTATCGAAGCAAGAGGAGGACATTTCGAATAATTTTAATGTGGTTTAAATCTGTATTTTATTCCCTTTTATTTGATATATAAATGGTTGTAGTGCGTAACTCATTGTGTCATTTATTTAACTTTCCATATGTGACAAAACTTATGACCAGACTACGTATATTGGATATATAAAAAAGTTGGCAACCCTACTCAGACTGCAAACATCAACTTTTTTATATAAGATCAGAAAGTTTTGGATAGCGGTCTGATGCTGATAATGTTGTACGTTTGTTCCGCAGGGAATCATCATGGGCCGCTTCATAGCGGTGTTGGGGTGCCTGTGCGCAGTAGCTGCGCTGGCGCAATCGGCCGCGGTGCCCACACAGGACACCATAGTCGTCGCCAAGTCTGACGATACTGTAAGTTTTTTATGAACCTTTTCTAAGTATTAAGTACTTGTTCTTTAATGGGGTCACTATAATTCTGGGGTGCTGCTGAAGAATTTTAGAGTAGGCCATCTGCCATATTATATTTGGTATGCTCATGCTTTGTGCTGACTTTTCAATCAGGGCTGCATATGGCCAGGCTGGCACATACCTGGTAGAAAATCAGCCACGGTTACTTAAGGCTACCTACTTTGCTCACATCAAAGAACGAAGCAAACTGGATAAGATTAAAATGAATTTAATTTTTTATGGTGATAAAAGTCATTTCATGTCATCGTTTTCCGCGAATGACAACATTACCATATTCCTTCTAATAATACCTATTTTCTATAATTCAATACAGATCGCGTCTTCTACGCCGTCCGTAGCAGACATAACAACAGAAGAGTCGACTCCACCAATCAAACTAACAGAAATGAATGTGGTATCCAATGTGTCGCTACGGTATGCGCATACGACGGTGGTGGCTAAAGTGCGCAACCCCGCCAAGAGGGCACAAGAGGCTAACTTCAGGGTACTGTTGCCTGAGACTGCCTTCATCAGCGGATTTGTCATGTAAGAAAGAGAACGAAAATTATATTTATTTGACCCAGATTTAAGGCACACTATATAAGAACACAGAAAAAAACAGATACAGTCAAGCGGTTTTGTTTCATTTGTTAATGACCGAAATAGCACTGAGTTCTCTGAGCCTGATTAAAATCAATTTACTTAGATACCACTCTACAATTCATAAAATGCTCCATTTTTACAGGACACTCGACGGTAAATCCTACAAGGCTTATGTGAAGGAAAAGGAAGAGGCGAAGCAAATTTATCAGAATGCCGTCAACCAGGGAATTGGTGCTGCTCATATTTCTGCCAAGTAAGTACCTACCTACTACCTACCCACATGATGCAGTGAATTTTCTTTTACCTAGATATTGAGGTAAACCACGGTAGCAAAATCACGAGTTTTCTTATCAATCACGCACGTACTTCAAGTTGGGTCATGTACCTACACTTTTATAATCTTTGTAAAAAACACATAATATCTACAGTATAAATTACTACAGTAAAAACTCCTTGAAATTTTAAACACGTGATTTTTTACTAAATCGAAGTCTCATTACTTACGTCATCTTATTTGTTCATCGAATAAGACAGAGCTGTTGAAACAAAAACAAAAGTAGCGAGAAACGTATGTTTTCCGAAAATGGCACGAGGCATTCACGACGACCAATTGAACTTCTCAAAAGACGTGACGTGAAAGTTAACTAAACAATCTATTTTTGCTTCAATATACTACAAGCAGTAGATAGGTAGAGCTTGCGTTTTCTCTGTCACTCATAGGTACTACCTATGTGACGGTCCCTTTCTAAAGTCCCGTATTCATCCGGGAAACAAAGTTGACCAATATTGTTTCAGTGTTTTTGTGTTATGAGAATCATTTTGCTAACAAAATGTAAAAGCTTCGTATCCATGGTATAGTTTGACCGATACCGCTGTACCGCGCTTAAGATTGCGCAGCGAGGCGGGGGCGGGCTGCCGTGAGCGTTGACGAATGAGCGGTCTGCACTGCTCCCCCGAATCCGCGCACACACTAAAGCGCGGTACAGCGGTATCGGTAAAACTATAAACAATTGTTGCTCAACTATGTTCTCAGAAACATTTGGTGGGCAAATGAAGCGAGGCTAAAAAAAAACTGTCACATAGGTATGAGTGACACAGACAACGCTCTATTACAAAGCGTTTTCCTCCAAGCTTCACAAAAAAATACTAAAACTAGTGTCAGTTACGGCCGGGTACAGTAAATCTCCTTGTAACTTTCAGAGCGCGCGACTCCAACCACTTCATAGTATCAGTGAACGTGGAAGCTTCCTCCAACGCGATCTTCAACCTGACGTACGAAGACTTGTTGGTACGTCGCAACGGCGTGTACAACCACGCCATCAACTTGCACCCAGGCGCGCTGGTGCCCAAGCTGACCGTCACCGTCAATATCAAGGAGACTGAGAAACTTGTGGAGCTGAGAGTGCCTGAGATCAGGACTGGAAACGAAATTGATGCTACTAAAGATGATGCTCGTGAGTATGAAGCAGTTTAAAGATGTAACTACAATACCTATATAGGTACAGATCGAAACAGTATGGTGCATGGCAGCTATTTTACTGTCTACGTTCAAATACCGATATATATTTTGAGGCGACCAGTCAGTGCCGTAGGCAGCGGGGATTCTGGGGGTTCAAATCCCCCCCGAAATGTGTGAAACCAGAATCTCAATCTAGAGATCGACCACCCCTAGGGTACCTGCGTACTCTAATACATATAATTGTAATATATTTCGCATAGGCGAACTATTTAATCTACAAAAGCAGTAAGAGTACGCTTATATACTGTATTTTTATGGACTCTGACTTTGTATTGAATGAATTCTTGCAACTTCAGTATTCTCTGAGAGAGTCTAACCTATCCATGGCGGAACATATCATGCACATTCTCTTAATTCCCAAACTTTATCTGCATAAGTCGATAAACCTACTTCTATTTCTGTAAGAACGGTTAAAGAGAAAAAAAACTATCTTATTCGAAGCGGGATGCAAAAAAAAATCATCCTTTTTTCTCCATAGCGGCCTCATTATGCTAAAAAAAAGGGTAATGATGTCCCTGTTCTTGGTCATGATTGCAAAGTGGCGGAAAGAGAGAAATAGGGCTTAATTGAAATTGATAAAAACTAAGCCCTTCAACAATTTGTCTAAGATCGTATAATCTGTTTTAAAAGTACCAATAAATAATACTCCTATAATTCTGTACTCTCTATTTGCCCTCTCTGAAATTGGAAATATATTATTTGTTTAAATAAAAAATGGCATCCCTATGCATTTTGACTGTTGTTAAAAACCACTGTTGTATAAGTTCTTCAAAATTCATAAGTAAATTGTACTCGTCATTTGCAGAGAACTCGAAGGTATCAATCGTGCGAGCCGACGATGACCGCGAGGCGACCATCACTTTCACACCAGATCTGCAGGAACAAGAGAAACTCATTCAAACATACGCGGTAAGTATTCGAGTCGATTCGAAGTCGATTTAGATTCAATCTTAAACTCAAAGATGTCGGGATAAGCCTTCAAATTTATGATGTGGGCAAATATGAGTTTACTAATAAACGATTTTTAATATGGGATCAATTCTGAAATATGACAACACGGCACCACGGCAACGTACTACTGAGATTAAAAAGTATGCTATATCCTGCCGCAGGTCATGGTCTACCCATGTGCAAATTTCATCCAAATCCGTTCTGCCGTTTTAGAGTGAAAGCGAAACAAACAAACTCACTTTAACATTTATAATATTGAGTAAGGAAGTTACTACGTGAGGATTTCTCAATAAGGTTGCACTTGGTAGGAAACAGCAGATTTAGTTTTTCATATTTCAGGTTTGGTCCCATAGCAAAAGTGGTTCCCTTAAAGTATGTCCCTCGTTTTACCTAACACCTTGTATAATACACAAGGTGTATAATAATAATATATATAATCCTTCAGATGTTATATTAAATTTTATGATGTATTTACAGCAAAAGGCCAGAGACTCTCAGCACGAGGAGGTGGTCACCGAGGGAGTGCTCGGACAGTTCGTGGTTCAGTACGACGTCGCGCGCCCTAAAGACGGCGAGATCCTGGTGAGTCGCCTCTTCATCATCATCGTCATTCTCTCCTGTCGTTATCCCAATTTATTTAGGGTTGAAACAATATGTTTTGTTCCATATATCATTAGCCTAGCCTTCAAATTCAAAGTCAAAGTCAAATCATTTATTTCAAATAGGCCCTTGCAAGGCACTTTTCAACGTCAAAAATTTGAATTGATTCTATGCACCCCTGCCAAAAGATAGTTTTCGTATGGAGAAGAATGGGCAAGAAACTCCACCGTTACTCTTTTACAATATTTTGTATATGTAGGTAACTAGGTACGTTAGTTATATAATTATATGTGAAGACGATGCATCTAAAAATAAAATAAAAAATTACTATACCACTATAGGTAAAAAGAAAAAAAAAATGAGCAACAACAGATAAATTAATTACTTATGTGATAAATACTCACATATTTACAAACATTGTAAAAGTAGACGATTTTCCTAAATTTTACAATTAATAAGTCAGTGTATGAGGAAGTAATCACAGAATGTAAAATCAATATAATAAAATAAAATATAATAATTTATACCACTTATATTAGCAACCAGTTTGATTTTGTCTAGATTCTAGATTATCCTATGGAGCAGGACCAGCATGTTTCAACTTAGCAGTCGGCCCCTTTCATATTATCTTTCACTGAACACCTTCGACTCCACCCACTTTTCATAGAACACATACGCCATGCCGCCATACATATTGGAAGTGAACTCTCCGGGAGGGTTGCCGGCATGGGGTTTGCGCTAAACTTAATCATCGCGGACGGTCAACGGCATTAGGTTTAAAACCGTGTTATAAAAGACTGTAAAACGAAGTAAAATAGTGTTTTCAGGGGGTCTTGTCTCTCCCGTGAGGCGGCGAGCCTTCTTGCCAGACTACCGCCATGTGATCTGGAGGCAAAAGTCCTCGCGCACATGTGGGAGTGTCGCGAGGAGGCGAAACGCCGGGGCGTAACTCCGCTGCCGCGAGAAATCACGGCACAGTGGACAGAGCTCCGGCGAGATCTCATGGCGGCATGGAGAGTGCGATTGTCGCAACCCAGCGCTGGGCACGACACAATTGTGGCGATAAGTCCCCTCTTTGAGGAGTGGCTAGAGAGGCGCCACAGCGTCCTCACCTTCCGCTTGACGCAGGTCCTCACCGGACACGGCTGTTTCGGGAGGTTCCTATTCCGTATAAGGCGGGAGGAAACACCAATGTCACCACTGTGTGGATCGCCCGGAGGACACGGTGGAGCATACGGTGGAGGTCTGCCCTGCTTGGGCAGAGCACCGCCAAGTCCTCACGGAGGCGATCGGCAGCGGCGATCTCTAGCGTCCGGCCCTGGTTCAGGCCATGGTCCGGAGCGAGAGTGCATGGGAGACCGTCACTTCCTTCTGCGTAGCAGAAGTGATCGAAGCAGAAGTGAGTGACAGTGCTCGCGAAGGAGGAGGCGGAGCGCGCGAGGAAGAGGCAAGATTCGCGCCCTCGCGCCCCTAATCGCCGCAGGAGACGCCCCGGACGTCGGGAGTCGCGAGCCGACTTCCGGCCGCCGGCTTGCGGACGGTGAGCAATGGGTGCACAGGCAACGGAAGGAACACGGGTGGGTTTTAGTCAGTAAAAGTCTGACACACCCTCCCGCTCCGCCCAGAGCGGAAGAAGTTATTTGATAATTCCCCACCCTCAAAAAAAAAAGGGGGTCTTGTCGCTATACGTAGTCTGCAACCTTTTAAACCGTGATCAAAAAAACAAAATAAAATAAAAATGCTTGGATTTTAAAACCAACGCATATAGTAATAAATCTTGTTAATATATACATCAGATTTTATTTTCACGGATTGTAATGCTGTATTCGCTAAGAAAAACCTACATTTAAAATGAGCTCCCGGCATCCCATATGCAACTAGGTGAACCCTCCAGGAGTGCTCCCGGCACTGAACGTGTTAATCCGTTTATTCTTCTTGGGTCAACTATTAGGTGTGATTCGTTAAAGGTTATAGATAAACAAAAGAAGTCAATTTTCTGCATTTTATTACATGCCGTCTCCCTGGCTGAAACCATAGTAAACGATTTTCGTCATCAGAAGATCATCTACAAAACATTGTCCTTATGGAACCATATTCCAATTTTACCGGCGCTTTTATTGGATTATCGGCTGTCATAAAGATCTATATCAGTTTATGTATTATTTGTATCTATACATATAACCGACCGTGTAATAAAGACCGTGTTGTACTTATTTATTTTTATTTAGTATTTATTTTTGTATCTATCTATCCGTGACATCACTACGGGCCCTATCAGAATACCAGCGCTGCTACATTTATCATTAAATGTCGCAGCATTATGCTGAGATAGGAGCCTTTTGGCCTCGCACAGGACTTTCTGCTTTTACTGTATTTTTTCTTTTTTCTATTTATGTTTCAATGAGTGTGTTTTAGTTTACTTTGAGATATCTCTGTGCTTGTCTCAATAAATACTTTTTCTTTCTTTCTTACTTACACAGGGCATTTTGGTGTGGTTTTCTCCATCATAAAAAAAAAAAATATAATACATTTTTTAGTCGTGAAAAACCGTGCTGAGCAGGGACGAGTCGCTATATAGTTATCTATAAACCTTAATTGAAATTTAATAGGTCAACGACGGCTACTTCGTGCACTTCTTCGCGCCTACGGAACTGCCGCCTCTGAACAAGTTCGTGGTCTTCGTCCTGGACACCTCCAGCTCCATGATGGGCCGCAAGATTATCCAGTTGCGTGAAGCCATGCAGACCATCCTTGGAGAACTCAACGAAGGGGACTACTTCAGCATTGTCGAGTTTGCGTCCGCGGTCACGGTATGTAGATGAGAACTTTTAAAGTTAAGTCATATTATGAGCATCAAAACAGAGAGACACACGGTTACAGGTTTTTTTTGTTGTAATTTTCGACTTTATTTCAACGTGCACAATGTAGATGTCGACTTAATTGTTAGTGCAAACCACACTCGCTGAGTCGCCCGCCCACCAATGTTCCGACTGTATCTCCAAAATTACGAAGACATTTATTCAAAACTCGCCTACTGAAATCTTCTTTAATGTAGGTGCACGATCTCAAAGAGGCGGAGGGCGAGCCTCCCAAGCACTCTTACTATTTCTTCGACTACAACGACAAGGCGGTGACCCTGGTGCCGCCATCCAAGGCCACCAAAGAAAACATCGCCAAGGCCAAAGTTATCGTTAGCTGGCTTCAAGCTCGCGGCGGTAAGTCGGAAACCTTATTACGGTTTAAAAGATAAATTAGATATCCAATGGTATTAGTGATCATACACACGAGCGGCACGCGTCGACCGTAGAGGGAACTGCAGCCTTCGACGACGCACAGTGGACGGAAAAACAAGGTTCCCTTTCATAGGATTTTTGATAAATAAAATAATGTATTTGATAGTTTCAAGTATACAGTTTTGCCAAGTACATTAAAACATTGAATAAATTAGTAGTTACGGGTTTTTTTTTCGAGTCTATACCATAAAAAAATGACTTTTTATATTTCAAATGTATGAAAATGGAATTACTTTTCCTCATAACTTTTTTTCTGTCTTGGATTATAAAGCTGAAACTTTTAGGTATTGTTGCTTAGCCTATAAAAAAGCCACTTGACCTATGAGCTTGACCCCGAACTTCCCCGTTCAAAAGATATGAATGAATTAAAAATGCATATTTGGACGATGTTTTAACACGCGGTAATGTACCTCAAAAATAGTTTGTCAAAACCATTTTTGGATTCAGGGATCCGTTTGCGAAATATTAAGCTTTTAACTGAAAATTTTTGTTAGTCAAGTGTCCCCCCTACCCCTTCTAGCTAAATGGTTGTACTTGGACTTGTGAAAAAAATCACAGCAGTAGTATATATAACGAAATTAAAAGGAAAACTACCAGAGCTAAGTAGGCTGTACAGGTTAACGAGTAATAATCAACCAACTTAAATTTACGGTTTGAAAAACATGATCTCCCATAAATTCCGTATGGGAGAACATGTTTTTCAACTACAATGTTAAGTTTGTTCTTGGGATAAATTCATTCCAACTACGGAACCCTTCATTGTGCGTGGTCTGACACGCACTTGGCCGGTTTTTTTTATGGTATAGATTCGAAAAAAACCCGTCACTACTAATTTATTTAATGTTTTAATGTATTCGACAAAAGTGTATATTTTAAACTATCAAATAAAATATTTTATTTTTCAAAAATCCTATGAAAGGGAACCTTGTTTTTCCGTCCACTGTGCGACGGTTCGACGCGTGTCGACGCCTTATAATTTTATGCCGCTAATTTCGTAATGACTTTTGGCTTAAAAACAACTTTAAGCGAACTACGCATAGCCCTACATTCCTAATTAGTGTACAATGCCTTTTTTTCTCAGAATAAAACATTTAAATATACACGTCAAGCAGTAGCAGGTCTGGATTTTTCAAATGCTCGTTTTCACGGACAACTAACCTAAATGAATCCCTAAATAAAAGTGCACTGTTGGATTTTCAACTCTCAGCGCTGACCCTAGCGTTGAAAATCCAACAGTGCAGTTTTATTTAAGGATTCATTTAAGGGACACTTAGTGTTGGTGAAAACGGGCACAAGTTTATCAAACTCAAACTCAAAGCATTTATTTCAAACAAACCAATTACAGGTACTTTTGAATTGTCAAGGGGTCGGTCAGTCAGAATATGAAGCTAGTTGCCCATACCAACGCGTAGTAGGTTCCTATGGAGAAGAACAGGCAAGAAACTCCACGGACACTCTTTTAAATCAGAATATTCTTACAAAATATTGGTTACATCATTCATGTTGTTATTATACATGTGAGAACAATGTAGAAAGACGTGCACGTTAAAAGTGTCCGTAATAAAACAAAAACAATTCAAAAATTAAAATAAATTCAAATAAGCCTTGGCAGCTAAGAAATGACCAGTGCCCACTGACGGCGCCCGTTCACGAACATGACCCATGCATCAGCACCATTTAGCTCAACCATTTTGAAGGGAACTTAATGATCCAACACACACGCTACGTCCAGCGAGACATTTGAGTGAGTATGACATACTCTCAGCCGCCAGGGCCACATTCAAGTCAATGACAAACGTTCCCAGTAAATGGTAGCTGTAAAGTAGGTACATAGTGCGCAACGCTCACACATGTGCTATGCAATTATATAATACTAAGAGACTTCTTACTATGATACCTCTGTCTATCCCATCGGGAACACAAGCGTGATATATTACGTCACGTAATTAAATTTATTTTCATGACACAGTTAGGTACTTAATTGTGCGTTGTCCCAACTATTTATGTGATCTTCATAATATCTTTGACCTTATTATCTTAAGAAAGTGAGATAATAAATGAACTGAACATTCTGGAGTTTGTATTATATAATAGGTATACTCGTACATTATCATCACATGACCTGCTACGGTTAACTTGATAACGACTATGCGCGATTAGGGATTTCTATAGTGACATTCTAGGAGGAAATAATAAAGCGAGCAAAATTCTTGATAACCGAATATTTTAACTGACCATAGTGTCCATGCACTTATGCATGACCACTGGTAGCTTTTAGTTCTCATATCAAACAAAACTAATCAGAAGCAGGTAGTTCTGCCTAAGTAACAGCAGAATTTTAAGCGATGCGGGTAGGGCGCATTTCAACAGCTGTAGCGTGTTTAGGTACTAAATATGCGTTTGCACTGGCGAAACATTCACGACAAAACATGTTGGAACCTCTATTTTCTGTCAATGTTCTATACAATTTTTGACAGGACCTAGAGATTTCTACATGATTGTTTTGTTGCGATGTTTCGCCAGTGCAAATGCACAGTTAGGCCTACATCACAGTGCAGAACAATTGCAAGAAACGAACAAATAAAGTAATATTTTGTTTTATTCACTGTTTAGGTGTCCGTACCCGAAGGGTCCCAATCGGAACCTTATTACTAAGCCTCCCCATGTCCGTAAAATAAAATTAAAAATTAAAGGGACCCCATACAAGAAACTGGCCTCTAGTACCATTTGATTTCACTTACACGCTTTTTATTTCATAGGGTTAGGGCTACAAGAGCCTAATGTCTGTTCCAAAAGTATCAGGTGCAAATGATAACAAATGGATCAGAAAACTTATTACCTACCTGTGGATGGCAATTTGTTGTGCCACTAAAAAAAATTGATTTGATTATAATTTGAAAATCCAAAATTCTAATCTTAAATAGCCTCAATAAAAATGATGATGTGTGATTGATTTACTTTGTAATCTGGAAGCAGACTACAATAATCGTTGGAAAAAGCGGTGACCGGTGAGGTATAAAGTTCAAACCTTGTAAGTTCAGATGAATGTCTTACTAATTCCCTTTAGGGAGTGATTACATAAGAATTTAACCTGAACAGAGTTTGTTTTGAATTTCATCAGTTACTTTTGGAACAGACTATGGGTACATGTTTACCGCTACCAACCTTGCTGACATTTGGCCGATTCCTATAATTTACGGACCGTTAGTGTTATTGGTTAATATGAAGGCTCTATCTTTACTAATAATGAAGCAATGAACCCTGTAAGAAAACGATACTTGTTTCACCTCTCAACGAGGCATCCTCAGGATGACACGACGTGTTGCGACGTCAAGCGCCGAACATAGCAACACGTTGATTTCTTACAGGGTTCTTTATGACTCTTTAAGAACAGTCAAGCGGATTATGTTACTAAAGTCTATTGTATTTTACCATTGGTAAGCAAAACGTTTCATATTGTTTACAAGACCCGAGCATGGGTCAAGTATTCTCGCATCTCTCAAGTACGGGAGAACATAACCGTTGGTAACATACTGTTCCTACGTTGCAGGCACGAACATCGGCAAAGCGTTGGACGTAGCTGTGGAGCTGATTAACAAGGGAGTAGACTGGACAGTTGTCGCACCTGCGGGTGTGACCGCTAAGGGCACTGACGCGTCTGTCACCACTGAAGTAACTACTGCTGTAACTAGTGAAGGTTTTGTAAAGACTGAAGCTGCTGACAAGAAAGGTAAACTATCTTTTGTTTATTTTTTTTGTTTTAGCGTCAATATTTCGCCGGATTGGCTCGGGGACTTGGAAAGACTTGTCGTTTACCTCATTTAAATCCTGAAGTTGGAATCCTAAACTATGTTACTAATGATAATAATAAATAAATTCTTTATTGCCATAAACAGGTTACAAAAAATTTGAGACCTCCAGAGCTAGGTTAGATTACATGGAATATTTTAAGTGTTGTTCTCTATCAATGCTCTAATTTAGATGTAGCCTATATTAATTAATTTATTGTGGATTAGAGGAAATTTAGACCATTTTTAATTACGTTTGCGTACTTACCTAAACGTGACATAAAAGCCCGTATCCAGTTTTTTTTTTTTTTATCTCAACAACACAGGGAATCCTAGTGTGGAGGCTAGTGCTTTTTGAATTCTGTAATGTTCTTTTGAACAATTTTTTTTATTTTTTTTTATTATAAACTTTGTATTTACCAACTTGTACTTGCAGAACTCAAAAACCTGGAGCCGATCATCATCTTCCTGACCGACGGCGACCCGACCGTCGGCGAGAAGGACCCCAAGCGCATCATCACACGCGTGCAGGAAAAGAACATCGGACCGAACAAGGCCACCATCTTCTCACTTGCTTTGGGTAAGTTCGAGAGACACTATTTTTAAGCTAAATACAAATATTTTTTAACGATATGGGAAATGATAACGAATGTTTTTAAAGATACGAGAATTGTCCCTCTTATGCCAAAGACCGGCTCTCTGGGTTAGTGGTAAGACCACCTGTCTCTGACCCGGAGTTCACGGGTTCGTTCCATTCCCAGCGGGTGCAAAATTTTCTGCTCGGTTTGGTTGGTGGCAGGGCTTGTTCTAAGCCATTCTCGCTAGCTACCACCATACTACTATACATACTACTTATATTATATATATATAATATAATAATCATATCATTATATATATATATTATATTATAAACGCGGAAGTTTGCGAGGATGGATGGATGTTTGTTACCCTTTCACACAAAAACTACTGAACGGATTTGGACGAAATTTGGCACACGGATAGTTTATAACCTGGATTAAAACATAGGATACTTTTTATCCCGATATTCTAACGGAATCGAGACTTATGCGCGTGAAACTGCGGGGCGCAGATTGTCGTATCTAAGTTTGTGTTATAAAGACAATGTTAACAGCATTGTTGTTTCGGCAGTTAGAAGTAAGATAGCCAGTTCTCCTGTGGTTGAGGATTCCGGGTGAAGCTCGTTTCCACCTTCGGCCTGATCATCACTTACTATCAAGTAAGATGTAGGCCTAGAGCTTCCCCAATCAATCTGCCTAGCCTTTTCCCAACTATGTTTGGATCGGCTTCCAGTCTAACCAGATGCAGCTAAATACCAGTATTTAACATGGAACAACTGCCTATCTGCCCTCCACAATCCAGTAACTGGGTCGATACCTCATGGTAAGACCGGTTGTCAGACTTTCGTGCTTCTGTCAACCCGTAACGACGGCCAAGAGCTACACCGTTGTGGTAAAAATAAGGTAATAGTCACATGACTGTAATTGCTAAATTATAATTTGAAGTTTTACATTAAACTTAATTCCACAAACGGATGTAAACTTTTTTTTTTTTATTTATTAAAAACGTTGCCTCACACTAAGAATTTCTTTCTGTATCGTGGGTGCGTTTACAAACATAGAAACTCACATACACTAACACCCAGACCCGGAACAACTACTTGCAGATCATACAAATATTTGTTCCGTGCGGGGATCGAACCCGCGTCACGTTGCGCAGCAGTCGATCGCTCAGCCACTGCGTCAACCGTGTCGTCAAAACTTGTTACTTGCAGGCGAGGACGCAGACCGTAAGTTCTTGCGCAAGGTGTCCCTGCGTAACGGCGGCTTCATGCGACACATCTACGAGGCCGCGGATGCTGCGCTGCAACTGCGCGACTTCTACCGACAGATCTCGTCACCGCTGCTCGCTGATCTCAAGTTCAC
Organism: Agrochola lota; assembly: GCA_947364205.1. Taxonomy (NCBI): domain Eukaryota; kingdom Metazoa; phylum Arthropoda; class Insecta; order Lepidoptera; family Noctuidae; genus Agrochola; species Agrochola lota. The sequence continues at coordinate 14,321,358 of OX376221.1, read as the reverse complement.
ATACCCGGCGGGACAGGTCAGAATAAGAATCATTTATTGGCTGAAAATACAAGTGTTATACCAGTTGTAAAAGTTGGTGGTTTATGCACAGTCCATATTTTGCCTGTTGGGCATGCAAATTTATTTTTTATCATATCTATTGAAAAAGAGCTAAGTAGTTTATTCTTCGTAAACAGGGACTAAAATAGGTCTTTAATCCATTTGGACCAAAAATGATTTGAATTTGGAATGTGGATATTGTTAGTAAAAGTTCCAATCACCAAAGAGGTTGAATTATAAAGTAAAACACGCCAAATTAAAAAAAAAGTTTGTGAAAAAATTTAAAACGCGTGAAATTAATCCCGCATTCGTTCGTATTGTTTACTCAAATTCGGATTTCACGTTTTATAAAAAATGAGATGAGAGAACTAATTTTGTTTTTTTTAGGGTAGTACCTAGTGAGAATGAAATAAATAAACGTAGGTACTATTCTTATTCATAAGTTGGACTTACTTATTTTCTTATATAAGGTGATAAAAAGTAGAGTGTCCACCTCGGGAGCAACATAATTTTATGCTCTAGTGACGTACTTCGATTCCCACGCTGCACTCAGGATTTAAAGAAACACTCTCGCCTTCAAAACAATCGTTTGCTCCTTATGCAAACAATCTTACACTACTGATGATTCAAAAATTACAGTGCCGACATTTTTTATTTAAAATTTATATAAGTAAACATAGGGTTTGTTTTTATAGGCGATATATTGCGAATATTTTAACAAATAGTAGTGAAGTCAATTAAAGGTTTTGGATCAAGTTCTTCATCTTAGTTCATTACAATATATTTGTAAAGTTGTACCTAAGTATTACTAATCTACAATATTAATATTATAAAGATAAATGATCTGTATTTTTGTTTGTAATTAACAAACTCAGAAACTACTGGACCGATAAAAAAAATATCACCACTATAATTAATAAAGACAGCACGCGGGCGAAGCCGCTGTCGGATGCTAGTCGTATATAAATAAGCCCCTGAATGCTCAACATTGTGTCACAACCCAGGTGCGATCAGACTCGCTGACGCAACACTCGTTCCGCACGTACTACGCTGGCTCCGAAGTCGTGGTGGCTGGACAGGTGCTGGACGACGTGCCTGAACTCGAGCCCACCGTGAACGCCTTCTGTGGATTAAGAGATGGATATGGCAGGGTGAGTGGACTTCTAGTTTATTTTCTAAAGTAAAATCATCATACTGTTCCCCTTAATGCAATTTGGTAGGGGTCGGTGGGGCATGTCTGCGTCATCTCTATTGGCTTTCATCGCTCTATAGTTTGACCGACACCACTGTACCGCGCCTTAGGTGTGTGCTGTCGCTCTTTGTGCGGCCGCTCATTCGTCAACGCTGTCCCCCGCCTCGCCGCGCATTCCTAAGGCGCGATACAGCGGTCTCGGTCAAACTATAGTCAGCCCCTTTCTAGGCATATCGTCTATCACATAAAATACTTTTCAAAGTGAACTTTACCAAATATTTGAAATACTTTACCGCAAGCTATGGCAAATGGACGCCGTGTATTTTGTTGAGGTATCCACGTAGTCGTATGCAGGGACCGAAACCGGTCTGATCAATACAGGATATTTTTCGGTTACAACATTTATATTTTTACAGGTATTTTTAAAGGTTACCTTAAATCAACCAACCAGTTTTAATACCGGTTACCGAAATAAAAACTACCTCTATCTTACACGTGCCGTCGGCATTAGTCAAAAGCCACGCATCGCCTGTGTGTTTGTAACCGGTATCAAACCGGTAACCTAAATAGAGTTAACATGTTTCTTCTTTTTGGTTACTCAGATAGCGGTAACGTTAGTCGTAGAAGTAACCAAAATTCTTCGATACATGTAGTGTGGTTACCTATCATAAGTTCGAAAAATATTTGACCGAATTTCATTTCACCTAAAACTTTTCAACTATTGTCGTTTCGTTTTTAGGGTTCCGTAGTAAACAAGGAACCCTTATAGTTTCGCCATGTACGTCTGTCTGTTTGTCTGTCTTTCTGTCTGTCCGTCTGTCTGTCCGCGGCTTAGCTCAGAGACGGTTAGTACTAAAAAGCTGTAATTTGGCATATGTATATATATTAATCATGCCGACAAAGTGGTAAAATAAAATCAAGAAAAATATTTTTTTTTTAGGGTACCTACCCTACACGTAAAGTGGGGATGTTTTTATTTTCCTCATCTACCCCATGTTGTGAGGTATCGTCAGAAAGGTCGTTCAAAAATATTGTGAGTTTGTGAAAACCATTTTTGGATTCATTTTGGACCCGTTTGCGAAATATTAATTTTTTAACTGAAATTTTTTGTTAGAGTCAAGTGTCCCCCCCCCCCCTGCCAGCTAAATGGTTGTACTTGGACTTGTGAAAAAATTCACAACAGTAGTATATATAACGAAATTAAAAGGAAAACTATCAGATGTGAAAGTCCGGTTAAGCAGCTACGACCTCCTCAGAGGTCAACTGCGAGATGCCATTTCTAAAAGAAAACTATCAGAGCTAAGTAGGCTGTACAGGTTAACGAGTAATAATCGACCAACTCAAATTTGCGGTTTGAAAAACATGATCTTCCATACGGAATGTATGGGAGATCATGTTTTTCAAACCGCAAATTGCAGTGTTTTTCAACAACAATGTTAAGTTTGTTCTTGGTATAAATTCATCACAACTACGGAACCCTTCATTGTGTGTGGTCCGACACGCACTTGGCCGGTTTTTTTTTACTTCATCGAAGTCACGTCTGCCAATGCATCAGTTGACCTATTATCAATTCGATTTTTTTCATTACTCTGACGTTTCATTTGGTCGAAAAACTTTTTACCGAAGTTACACTTAGCCGAAATAACATTTGTTCGAAGTATTATGTTTCCGAACATTTATTATACCGCGAGGTATGAAGGAAGGTATGGGTGAAGAAAGGTTGCATGCTTCAAGCATGCAGCTTGCAAGCAGGCATGCAGCATTCAAGCAGGCATCCAGCATGCAAGCAAGCATGCAGCGTGCAAAGAAGCATGCAACATGCACGCAGGCATGTAACGTGCAGCAAGCATTGTTTCTGTCACGGCTCCGACGCTGCGGGGTTTGGGCGGCCCCACGCGTTCTTATCGTCGCAGATAGTTTTAACGCTCACCACCGCAGCTTCGGCTTGCTGGCCGGCCAGCCGGCTAGCCTCAGCCGCGGCGGCGGGCGTTCAGACCACCTGCTCCTCAGCCCGCGCCCCGACCCTCCGCGTCTACGCGGGCTTTAATCACACTCTAGGGATAGGGCAGACCCTGCTGGGGCTGCGGGTTTGTCCGAAAGGACAACGGAAGGAACACGGGTGAGATTTAGTCAGTAAAAGTCTGACACGCCCTCCCGCTCCGCCCAGAGCGGGAGAAGTCATTTGATGATGACCCATACACAAAAAAAAAAAAAGGGGTAGGGCAGACAAGACTACGTGAAGTCGGTTTTGCAGCGATTCCTTTCCGTCACTAAATTTTGTAGCACAACATATTTACTTTTTATGACACTATTTTAATTTGCCAAGTAACCAGCTATATATTTGTTACCAAATAATTGTTTGTTTGATATTCCGTAAAATGTTGTTTCGGTGTGGTGAAAATATGGCAAATAGATCATTTTTGGCAAATGAAAAAGTTCAAAAGAGGCTTCGGCCAATAGCAAAAAGTTATTTTGTAAATCGGTGAAAATAGTTCGGTAAAATAATACCTATGACACATGATACTTCGATGATCTAAAAATATGTCTAATGATGCATATAGCAAAAAAGACGTCGGTCAATAGTTTTCGGTAAAATGAAATTCGAACAAAAAAAAATCGGAAAAGTGATCGGTTCCCCTGTACTGTAATTTATAAAGGTTTTCGGTCCCAGGTCGTATATATTGTGAATTTTGCCGTAATTCAATTGAAACTAACCTAATTATTATTTTCAATTTGTAATCTTTTCGACTCATTGTCAAAACAAGAATTCCATTATCCGGTTATAAAACGGCACAACATTATCCGGGTACGAGATCATAAACTAACCTCAAATTAAAAACAAATTACAGATACGCTACGAGATAGTCCCGAAGGTTCCCGTCGAGAAGAAGAAGGTGGGATACTTGCCCCTAGAGCGGCTGTGGTCGTACCTCACCATCAAACAGCTGCTGGACCAACGCGACGCCTCAGACGGCAGCGACGCTGATGACGAGGAGAACTCGCCAGAGAAGAAGGCTCTTGCACTTGCACTGAAGGTATGGAAACCAAATTATAAGTCTGCTCTGGGATCTCTTGACGCGTAGCAAAAACTAACGCCGCCATCGTATTTAGGATTCCGTACCCGAAGGGTGCCAAACGGAACCCTATTACTAAGCCTCCGCTGTTCGTCCGTCCATCCGTCTGTGAGCGGGCTGTATCTCATGAACCGTACTAGGTAGACAGTTGAAATGTTCACAGATTGTGTATTTCTATTGCCGCTGTAACAAAAAAGAATAAAAATAAAAAAGTAAAAAATTAAAGGGGGTCCCCATACAAGGAACGTGTTTTTTTTCGGCTATATAGTGTAGAAGTCCGAATAACTCGAAAACACCGTCCACACATCGTCATGAACAGCGAATTATGCCGAACATACAAGAATATTTTTGCTATCTATTTTCTAATCTGAAAGCAAAGAATGACGTGTTGATGGCAGCAGCGACTTATTATTTCCTCTGTGTTAATTACCAATATAATGTTATGCGTACGTAAAACACTGCACTCTACTGAACAAGCCATGTGTGGACGGTAAACGAACTTATTCAGTATATTCGCAATCCTTTGATATGTGACCAAAAACCGACAACCGATACGAGTGTTCGTGTATTCGCGTATTCGTCTTATCCCTTCGTCTGTTAAGAAACCACGTGACACCACGAACGGGCGTCAGGCCAACTGCAACTACGCCGCTTTTACGTCGTGCGAATGAAAAATTACGATATCTCTGTAGTTACAACACATAGCTCTCTACAAGTTATGTCGTTGGAATCGTTATTAAATAAGCTAACACATTTTGAAAGTATTAGTACAGCTTTAACTGCTAATATTTTATAAATTCTGGTTTGAAATCCAGGTTAGGAAAAAAAAAATGTAATTAAAACATTTAACCAATATTTCGAAAAGTTTTTGTTTTATTTATATAAATATGCATTATTTTGCATTAATCAATAAAAAGAACTCACCTCCCCGAACATTTTTGTGATTTTCACAGATGTTTAAAGTAGCATGACTCATCACACTCGACCGCTCCTTCGTGAAAAATAAGCTGCGCTGTTGGATTTTCACAACAACGCAGTTTTATTTAGGCATTATTTCACCAATGAAACTCAACGCGATCAGCATTTCTAAAACGCAATCAAGAGCTGTCAGTGTCAAAATTGTTAGGAAATATTATACAGTGACAGCTCTTGAACGCGTTTAGATGTGCTGAACGCGTTCAATTTCATTGGTGAAATCCGCACAGTCACCTAGTGAGTGAAAACGGACATTAGACTACCATATTATTACTGTTGTTTTCTTCTTCATGGTTTTTAAAATGAATATGTGAACATTTCCAGTACGAGTTCGTAACGCCACTGACATCGCTGGTGGTGGTGAAACCCAACGCTACCAACGCAGTGAACGCCGAGTCTGTAGACAAAGCAGGTGATTACCTTATTTAAATTTATTTCTCTCTACCTAAATGGGAAAGGGTTGGTTTTTTTAGCATAAGCAGAACATAATCAGCATATAACTTTCCCACTGCTGGGACTCAGGCCTCCTCTCTGTGAGAGGGAGTGGGCCATAATCCACCACGCGGACCCAATGCGGGTTGGTGATGTGTATGTAATATCAAGTAATTTTATTAATAATAACTTTATATTTACAGCTGGTGCCCGTGGATACCCCGGCAGTTTTCGTAAGTAGATATATTTAAAGTTACACATTTCTGTTATTTAAATCTGCAAGAGGCAATGAAATGGTTGTAACGTAAGTGTTCCATTATTTTGAGAAGACAACTCCGCCCTACCGCGCCACCGCCGCCGCACTCGTCGAGATCACTATTTATATTTGAATTTAGAATCTCAGACAATTCTCAAGTTTTTGGGAAAAACAATTAAATGTAATACATGACAAAGTTAAAATTCCATTGCAACCGAAATTTATTTAGGGCCTTTTTCATACAAACGGTCAATCAAAAATAAAACTTAGACTGCGTACCGTTAAAGTAGATAGTTGATTAAATTATTTAATGTATTCAAGTACAGATATGCTGCACTTCGGGAATCATCGTCTATCTTCGGAAATACGAACACGGGATGATGAGATCTAATATAGAACTGTTAAAACCATGGAAGTACTTGCCTATTTTGTATCACCGTGATTACAAAATTATAGACCAGACAGAGATGAAACTTCATACAAACGCGCAACTACAAACCGCGGTGGCAGTACAAAACTTAGAAAGTTTGACTCTATGGCGACCTTCGTGTTGATTCGCCAATACGAAGATAACCGAAGCGCACTTATTATCTGGTTTACTTGTCTAATGTTATTCCGCACACAGTACATAACAGTGTATGTTTTATGCAGCTCTATCAGTGAGCCTAGCGAGCCGTACTATGGCGAGCCACGCTAGCTCAGGCGCGTTTTATTACGCCTCGGCCCCTGCGCTCGCTGCCTTTCCCAGCCGCCCGATGGCGTCTGGAGGCGCTGCCTACGGTGGCTTTGCCAGTAAGTTCTTCAATTAACAAGCATGTGCCTCTTTTAGAGCTTATAGCTTTATATGTCACAGGGTTGAACATAATGTCATTGAGTTTCATAGAGCTTAGTTTAATTTGGTACAGTCAGCATCGAAAGTCGATTAACACCGCGGGTTTTTAAATTACAAAGGTTACAGTAACTCTTGACCGTTGTATGTTGAATGAAATTCTGAAAAGCAAGCATATTAATTATAAGTTGTGATAAAAGTCTATTTCCTTTGCTGACCGTACTGTAGAACATAATCTATCTTTCATCTTGGTGTCCTCATGTCTACCTACATTTTGTCGTCTTAGAGTGAAAAGCTCGGGAATGCAATTTTGACTTTTAGTTTTATTACATTTTTTTTTAAAAAAAACCTCGCAACACGCACCCTAGTTTTGTGGTGGCATCTATATCGCCACATGCGACCTACGCATCATACTGACGTCACGCAAAATTCTGCATCGCGTAAGCAGATTTTACTGCGCGATCAGCATTTCAATAATTTGCCAGTTGCCCGCCAGGTTTTCGCATATGAGAGGTTTTCACTCTAAGACGACGATTTAGTTACGGAGGAAGCAATCGTCGCTCGAATACGCGATCGGTCGCATGTCACTGTCAATGTCACTTTTTGTTCGCAAAACCGGAATGCGCCCTCGTCCCGACCACGGGTACGTTCACCGAACAAAAAGTTGGAACGATCGTGTATTCGCGCGACGATCGCTTTATGATCTCATTCGATTCAATGAGATCTGAGCCACAAGCGACTGAGTAGCAAGATTTCGCTACTCAGTTCACCTTCTTCCAAACATCGTAGTTGCTCGGTTAAGTGGTTTTTTATCATTTTCTACTATTTCATAAAACATTTATTTCCCACTATTTCTGTAAGTGACAGTCTATCTTTCGTTACGAGGGCAAAACGTGTGCTGTAATGTAGTTACCTTTGCCTACTTGCCTCAAGAGGCAAGCAGCTAAAAGGTGATACTCGTGCAATGTAAATACGATCGAAACGAGTATTTTTAATGAAAGTTTGCCATGCACCAGGCCCGGGTAGCTTGTCGCCGTCTCTGGACTTCTTGGAGGAATCGGAAATAGAGGGTGAGGAATATGCTCTCGAAAGTGAGACATCCATTATCCGTGTCCATAAAATAGACAAACAAAAAAACCGGCCAAGTGCGTGTCGGACCACGCACAATGAAGGGTTCCGTAGTTGGGATGAATTTATCCCAAGAACAAACTTAACATTGTAGTTGAAAAACATGTTCTCCCATACGGAATGCATCACATTCAGATCATGTTTTTCAAACCGCAAATTTAAGTTGGTCGGTTATTACTCGTTAACCTGTACAGCCTACTTAGCTCTGATAGTTTTCATTTTAATTTCTTGAATTTTTTCACAAGGGGGGGGGGGGGGGGACACTTGACTCTAACAAAAAAATTCAGTTAAAAGCTTAATATTTCGCAAACGGATCCCTGAATCTAAAAATGGTTTCCACAAACTCACAATATTTTTGAACGACCTTTCTAACAAAACCCTACAACACTGGGTAGACGAGAAAAAAAAAACATCCCCACTTTACGTGTAAAAATAAAATCAAGAAAAATATTTTTGTCTAGGGTACCTCCCCTGTACCCTAGACAAAAATATTTTTCTTGATTTTATTTTACCACTTTGTCGGCATGATTAATATGTATACATATGCCAAATTACAGCTTTCTAGTACTAACCGTCTCTGAGCTAAGCCGCGGACAGACAGACGGACAGACAGACAGACAGACGGACATGGCCAAACTATAAGGGTTCCTTGTTTATTACGGAACCCTAAAAAGGGGTTTGTGGTGAATTGTGCTCTCAGAATATACATACTTTAAAATAAATCCACGATCAAGTTAGGTTCAGTAAATACGGCATTACTTTTAGGATCGGGTTAATTTCATAACGTGTGTTTTACAGAATGTTAGATACCTACCTCTAACTAATTTATTCATGCATAACTTGTCGTTTTCATCAGCATGGTATGATTCAGCAGTGTGTTAAGGGGTCTCATAGGACAGACGATCTGAATTAACAAAATTTTCAAAAAAAAGGTGTCATTCAAAACATTTATCTCAAACATTACTCTATTGGATGTTTTTACATGGCGGTGGCCCTCTCTCTCACCCTTACCCACACATGAGAGATGCCGTTGTAATCATGCGCTTTTTCGTCTGTACTTGTTGACGTTAGTCATTGCTAGTATCCATCCCATTTCATGCCACAGTATGATAAATTAAAACTTTATAGTCCGGCGGCGCGGCGTACTTAGTGTGATTTAAAATATTACTTAGTAGTTTTTTACCGCAGCCAGCGTGGAGGTCAGAAACTACCCTACGGGAACGTATCCTATGTCCTATGCTAGGTCATGGGGTGCCTGTGTGCGACATTGCATCGAAAGCAACACAAACAGAGAAAGAGTTACTATCACATCTATACTTATATACTATACTATATAATATTGTATAGTATAGTATAGAAGAATTATGTATGTATTATAATATACAGGGTGGCAGGGACATCGACGCGAAGCCGGCTACCATGGATTCAGTACATGATTCTACACCCCCTTTTTTTTTTTTTGAGGATGGGAAATCATCCAATGACTTCTCCCGCTCTGGGCGGAGCGAGAGGGCGTGTCAGACTTTTACTGACTAAAACCCACCCGAGTTCCTTCCGTTGCCCGTGTGCCGGGGCCGCGATATCCCTTTCGGACAAACCCGCAACCCCAGCAGGCATTGGTCCTTACGGACCCCGTCAGTTGGTGCTGACATCTCTTTGAGGCGCACGTGGAACACAACGCGCCGTCGACCCGGGCCTGGTCCTTATCAGACGGCGACCTACCCATTGCTCACCGTCCGCAAGCCCGCGCCTACGGTGGCCGGAAGTCGGCTCGTGACTCCCGACGCCCGGGGCGCCTCCTGCGGCGACTAGGTGCGCGAGGGCGTGCAGCTTGCATCTCCCTCGCGCGCTCCGCCTCCTTCGCGAGCATAACTGCTTCGCAGAAGGAGGTGACGGCCTCCCATGCACTCTCGCTCCGAACCATGGCCTGAACCAGGGCCGGACGCGAGAGATCGCCGCCGCCGATCGCCTCCGTGAGGACACGGCGGTGCTCCGCCCATGCAGGGCAGACCTCCACCGTATGCTCCACCGTGTCCTCCGGGCGATCCACATAGTGGTGACACCCGGGCGTTTTCTCCCGCCTTGAACCTCCCGAAACAGCCGTGTCCGGTGAGGACCTGCGTCAGGCGGAAGGTTAGGACGCCGTGGCGCCTCTCTAGCCACTCCTCAAAGAGGGGACTTATCGCCACAATTGTGGCGTGCCCATTCTGAACCCCCCTGCGTTGAAATATTTCGTCGTTTATTAAAAAAACAATCTGCTGATTAATAGAAAAGTGCAAAAACGCGCGATGAAAATCTATGGAGCAGCTGTTTTTTTTTAAATAACCGACGACAAGTTTCAACGCAGGGAGGTTCAGAATCATGTACTGAATCCATGGTAACCGGCTTCGCGTCGATGTCCCTGACACCCTGTATATATACGAGGGTGACACTGAAAGTTCTTCGAAAATCAAAAACTGAACAAACTAGCAAGTTATTAGTTTTATTATATCTTTTCAAAATAGTGTCCATTTACATCCATACATCGCTGCATCCGATGGAACCACTGAGAAAAGCACTTTGCCCACTCATCCTTAGGGGTCTCATCGGCGGCATTTTCAAACGCAGCCACTACTTCCTCGGCGTCCATAAAACGTTTTCCTCGAAGTTTTTCTTTTATTTTCGGAAATAAATAAAAATCGCAAGGTGCGAGGTCGGGGCTATAGGGCGGGTGACCCAGTAATTCCATGTCTGACGTCGCCAAGTAGTCGATTGTTTGCTTGGCGGTGTGCGACGAGGCGTTGTCGTGGTGAAGGAGGATCCTACTGCGAGGTCGTTTCTCCCGAACTTTTTCCAGGACAAGTGGCAAACAATTGTTAGTGTACCACTCTGCAGTAACTGTTTTTCGATCCTCTAAAACAATTGTTGCGTAATAACCTTGGAATGTACAGTGATATTTGTTTGTATTATTTGTAAGTTTGTATGAAGGGGGTAATCTCCGGAACTACCAGTCGGACTTGAAAAAATATTTTTGCATTAGATAGCCTAATTCTTGAGGAAGGTTAAATGTTATGTAGCATCACGCTACGACCCTAAGGAGCTGAGCAAAAAGAAAGAAAGAGCGCTAAGCGAAATCGAAGCGCGGGCGGGCGTTGGGATGCGATGCGGTGGATCGGGGGCCGAAATTTCAAGCGGACGAAGTTTTGGGCTGAGATTAGTCTAAATATTAGTATGGATAGGTTCCTTAAGTTTATGTAGATTGTAGGCATTTTAGTATTTAAGTTTGGGTTAACTTCACGTTTCACGATGACCATGACCAACCTGCATGCGGGAGGTTACATCTTGCAATATAATAGCACTTACATATACCTATACTATTTGAAAGGCCTCAAACTCTTGACTTGTTACAAAATACCTAAACATGACTTTTTTTGTCATGAATAAAATGAAATAATGATAATTAAGTGATTAATGGAAAATAGACCTTATATTCCAACCTGAAGGTCTAATTTCACCATTTAATTAATAACTTTTATCCATGTGTGCTAGGTTTTCCAAGTGCTCCAGCAAACAGAGTCTTATACAATCGCCGGCCCGCCTACGGTTACTCTGCTAACTCGAGGCCTGCCTACAGTGGTGCTGGGCTGTTCAGTCAGAGTGCGTATCCGAAAGTAGCAGGTTACGACGATCCGATAGCAATGAGTGTTGGTAAGTTTTTAGTAAGTTCAATAAATCACATGTCCATGGTAACAGTTTGACTTAGACAGCGCTTTTATGACGTAGATGTAAGATGTAGTCCAATTGTTACTACTGTTGACATGCGGTTATCCGTATTTACCTACAACTTCTTACAGTCATTTCATCGTTGTCTTTATCAGACCGTATTTATTGAACCGAAAAATATGATTCTGGAATATAGACTTGTATGTCTTGTCTTTTAAAATAATATCATGTATTTAATATCTTGAGATGAATATTGCAGTGCACAATTTCACGCATAAACAACACGCCTGTGTTTCTCGTAAGGATAAGCAAAGGTGTGTAGAAAAGAAAGTCTCACGTAAAAAGGCTGCTTGATGGTCTAGTGGACAAGCGAGCGGCTATGTCCCAGGTTCAGTCGGGTAAAGTGTCATTGGGGTTTTCCATAGGAATTTCTCAATAACAGCCAGGATTCTGAATTTATGCCCGGTCTTTGGCCTTATTTAATTGCCATTGGCTATGGTACGTCACTGGCAATGAAATGGTAGTTGAAGCTATAGCAAAAGCTGCATCGTTTCCATATTGTTTAGACGACGCAAGTAATCTGTTGCTTCAATTTTATTGTACATATACCACATGCATCATGTAGATGCGGCTTTAACCATTACCTTAGTGACATACTTAAATATACCTAGATGCTGCCACAATATTGACGACACCGGTGCCCTTCATATTGACAACGTCACTACCTGTGTCGACCTCGTCTCGTCCCAGTTTAGCCACCCTGCACCTACAAGGCTTCACCTGGGTCGAGGCTCTGCTGGATGAGAGTGCGGACAACATCGTGCTTCGCACCAATGACACGACCGTTACCTTGAAAGTTGCCAAAGACTCTGTTGTAAGTATTAATAAACTTTTTTTTTATGGGTTGAACCAGCAATGTCAATTTAATTAGCAAATATATTGGTTTTCAATTCAGATAACAGGAAATCATCAGTACCGTAGCCATTTTCTAACATTTTTGTGTTGGTATTAAAGTACCTAAATCAAATTCGTGAACCCTATGTTAAATACAGCCTCACTCCCAACGTATGTAAATTTCGGGCTACAAGAAAGGTCGGCTTATGTATTGCAGCCGATTGAATACCGATTCATATTATTCTCATCATAATACTAATTATTGCCAAGAAACCGATAACAAAGATATCTTTTACCTTTCAGGCCCCGAAAGAGGCAAGCGGTGACGCGGAGTGCGCAAGCGCAGTGGAGGGCGGCGCGGGCGTGTGCGTGTACCTGTCGCGGTGCGACGCCGCGCGGGACATCACTGTGGACGTCTACAGAACGACGTACTGCTCCGTCAGTCAAGGGTACGTTATATATGCAGCTATCGGTTATCACATTAGTACGGATCGATGTTTTTCGAAAAGTGAAGATGCGTTGGAGAGCAACGACATAGCCGAAGAACTCCCTAACTTATTAGTACAGTGAGTGTGGCGGCACGTTGCTTGCAGAATGGCCGTTTGAGCCGAAAATATCGAAACTTACATCGTGGGTAGGGCCCCCACAAAGTTGACTGACGGTGACGATGGCCTTAGTCGTGTAAATCCGCTGGATGCGGGAGGCACAGAACCTGTCGAAGCGATCCATTGCTGAATAATAAAGATTTACCTCGTTAAAAATTTAATGTCAAACCATCTTTGAAATAATCGTGGTTGAAACCAGTGGCGATTGACAAAATATGTCATATTAGTGTCCCATAAGGGAACACCCAAATACTCCGAAATATTTTATTCCGAATTTCGATGTTCCGATTTTCAAAAGTCCGAATTTCATAATACCTAAGAATTATAATGTCTATTATTAAAAATCACGAAATTTATTTTACCGAAAGTCGTAAATGCGATTTGTTAGTTTTCCGATTTTCATTCGTTCGAAGAATCAAATGCTCGAAGGGTTCTCGGTCCGAAAAACGACATTCCGATTTTCAATACTTCGAATAAACTAAACGTCAACATGTTGTGCTACAAAATTTAGTGACAGAAAAGAATCGCTGCAAAACCGACTTCACGCAGTCTTGTCTGCCCTACCCTAGAGTGTGGGTGGGGCCCAAACCCCGCAGCGCCGGAGCCGTGACAGAAGCAATGCTTGCTGCATGTTGCATGCCTGCTTGCATGCTGCATGCCTGCTTGCATGTTGCATGCCTGCTTGCATGCTACATGTCTGCTTGCACGCTGCATGCCTGCTTGCATGCTGCAAATCCCCTGTATTATTGATGAATCACTTCGGTTAGGTTAGGTTAGAACTGTGACTATTAAAGCGCGAAGGTGGATAATCGGAATTCGTATTTTTGATGTTTCGAATTATCATTAAGTTGGACTTTTTGTTATTCGATCTATTGAAACTCGGTATTTTGAGAATAGTAATTATAAACGTTAGGAATATTGAAATTTAGGAATTATAAAAATAGGAGTAATGATAAGTCGGAGTTGTTATAATCGGATTTTTGAACCATTCGGAATTATGAAAATCGGTATTTTGAAATTCGTATTTATGACTGACGGAATAAGGTTTTTCGTATTTATGTAGTGTACCCGTCCCATAGAGCTGTTATGTAACCAATGTCATTTCTACTTTCAGATATGCGGGAGTCTGCTGCCCACAGAAGAAAGTCGACTTAACACATTAATATGTACCTACGATGTTATTAATTAATAAGATAGATAGAATGAAACCATGACAATAAATAAAGTGATGTTTAGAGGTTTTGTGATTACAGACATGGCAAGCATAAGTTAAATGTATTGTTTCCGTATAATATATATAACGAACAGAGATGTACCTACAGGACTACGACCAAGTTATTAATTGCCACAAAAATAACTGACTATTAAGAAGCAAAGGAATGAGTATGTTTTATGAAACAAAACTCATCTTTCTTGTAGGTAAATATTTCAGTGACAAGCGTATATCAAGTTTTTAAAGCTTATTTTTTTAACTAGGAGTAGTTATGTACTATGTAATAAAATAAAGTTGTTTTAAAAACTAGTTTTGACCAAAAAAGTAATTGCCGAAAACATAAGTTGCTAGATTAATATAATAGTGCCATTATTAGAATTAAACATGACCTACACTGTTGTGAGATGTACCTAGTTTTCGTTTTTATACAATTGAATCTTAAATAAAGATAAGATTATTTTTCATTGGAAAGTTTTTCTTTTTTGCGAAATACGAGTATTCCCACATTCACAACACTTATTCCACCACTGTTATAGGACCAAGAACATCTGAGGTTCCCGAAGCAGTGCAGCAGAGGGAAGGTAAAAACCGGGTAAGTGAGATTCGAGGGGTTCGGTGACGTCGAGAAAGTGCATTTTTGATTTGTTTCGAAGTTTCTTGTATGGTTATCAATGAAAACCAACTAGGGATAGGTACAATAAATACGCAAACGAACACGAAACTCTCGTTTTTGTTTTGGTTAAGTATCTCTATTGGCCAAATAGCCCCAGAGTTCCTGACCTAACATAAAGCTTGACCTCCTATTGTACACAGTCCTGTAGGCGGGTCATCATGACTCATGTATGACTTATTGACATGTAATGTACCTAAATTTGTAAGAAAAAAAACGAATTATGGTCCCACAAGCCTAACTGGCTCAGGGACGGCGCTGGCGGTGGAGAAAAATATACAGACAATTAGGTAAGTACGTTAATTTGTTATAAGTATTATAACTATTAAATTAATGAGAGCCAGAGAGACATTTCTCGACGGTATGTGAAGCGAAGCCAGAGGCATATGGGCGGCTTTAAAACTCACCAGGACACCAGGTTAGACACAAATCACACGAAAAGAAGAATAGGTGACTGTGCTAGATATGTTTGTGTTAAAAGCGCATTAGTGTGTTTATAGATCTATGGTATGTTTGTACTGAGTTCACGATTTTACATAGAAAAATTTAAACACATTGGGGCTAACGCTGCATGAGATACTTTTTATTATAAATCGAGTTAGCATAAAAGAAGACCATTATTAGTTTATAGATTTTAGTCAACTAAATAGGGCTACACTACTAATAGGGGACAATGCGGGATATTATTATAACGACATTACGAGTAGTTCATCACAAAGTTAGATGTTGTTATAATCACTTTTTCTATTAATATTGGGATAAAAATGGTTTAAGATTAAAAAGATAATAAAGAAGCATCAAAACTTCAATGCCGCGCTGTAAACAGAACAGCGAGTAGATTAAAGTATAGTTTGACCGACACTGCTGTTCCGCGTCTTACGTATATGCGCGGCGAGATGGGGGGCAGTGCAGGTCGCTCCAGCCCCGGATCTAGAATTTTTTCGAGGCGGGGCGAAACTTGCCGCCTGCCGCCCCCGCCAAGACTTTTTGTTTCTAGGCCTATCACAAAATTGCGTATTGACAGTTCGAGCAGCTGAAGCGTAGCAATTTGGCAGTTGTAAACTTGTAATTATGTTTATTTTGAGTTTTTTTTTTGTTTTCTCCTTTTATGAGCATTCAGCCTTCTAGCCATAATCAGATGGGGTCTTCGTGTGAGATGGTTTTTGTGATGTTCCATTGAACATTCACAGTATGTGGTTCAGTACTAAATGAAATTTAAATTTTCACTGTCTCTAGTCCAAGTTCAAGATTTGCCATCATTTTAAGCGTATTTATCCGCTTGTCTGTTTAGGGGGTTCTTGGCTATACATTGCTGTGCTTGTTCAGTCTATGTTTGTGGGTTTTGCATTTTTCGTATAGTTCTTCTTTCACTGTTGGTATCTTTAGGTGCTCGTGTATTTTTGTGTTTCTGACAAACCAGGGTGTACTTGAGATTGTTCTTAGGGTTAAATTTTGGAACCTTTGTAAAATTTCGATATTGGAGTTGCTAGCCGATCTCCAGCAGAGTTCTATTCCGTAAGTCCAAGTTGGTTTTACTATGACTTTGTAAACAAGTACTTTGTTACTCAGAGATAATTTTGAGTGTCTTCCTAAAAGCCAGGATAAACTTTTCATTTATATAATATGGTTGCTGCCTTTTTCTTGGCCTTAATGTGGTAGGCCCAGGTAAGCCTTCTGTCTAGATGTAGCCTAAGATATTTTACTGTGTTACTGTTTGGCAGTGGTTTACTTTCCATGTACACCGGGGCACAATCGCCTTTCCGAAGAATGAAAGTCATTAGAACTGACTTAGTCATACTAGCTTGATTTATCCATTTTTTCAGCCAAAGATCAATTTTATTCAGTTGGACTTGCGATTGCCTGCGTTGGATCCTTGTCACTCGCTAGGCATGCAGTGTAGTCTGCGTAGGTCGCCGTTACCATGTCATCAGTATTAGGCAAGTCTGCAGTAAAGATCGAGTAGAGTACGGGCCCGAGCACAGAGCCTTGTGGGACTGAAGCCTTCATTTCGTAAAGATTTGACAGTTCTTCCTCATACTTAACTTGAAATATTCTATGGTCTAAGTAAGATTTTAATATCACGTAATGAGTTAGGTAGAAGAGATTTGATTTTATACAAAAGTCCATTGTGCCAGACCCTGTCGAATGCCTGTTGGATATCCAGGAACACTGCAGAACAGTATTCTTTATTTTCCAACGACTGTCTGATTTTGTGGACTACTCTATGTACTTGTTCTACAGTTGCGTGCTTTTCACGGAATCCAAATTGATGGTCTGGTATTATGAAATTCTCGTCAAGGACTGATTTTAATCTCCGTACAAATATTTTCTCAAAAACCTTCGATATGATTGGAAGGAGGCTTATGATTTCTATGGTTTTCCTGGCTTCGCTTATCATACATATTTGTGATATCTTCCACATTTCTGGGTAGGTAGTATTGTAGCCGAAAGACTGCATTGTTAGGAAGACGATAATTTTTCTGGGTAGATGCTTGAGTACTTACACACACTTTTATTTTGCGTGATCGCGTAAAAAACATCCAAACATACAAACTTTCACATTTATAATATTAGTTGGATTGGGATTAGGATATATCCTAAATGGTCATTCAGAACGAAAAATTATTCTAAAACCTAAAGATGATATTCAAAGACCTATTCAATGATCGTCGACTTGCAGCAGTGATAGCCTAGTGGTGTGACCGTCGGACTGCCAAATGATGGGTCTTGAGTTCGAACCCACTGTACGCACCTCTGACTTTTCGGATTCATGTGCGTATCGTATACTTATCACTTGCTTCAAAAACGGTGAAAAACATCGTGAAGAAACCGGCATGCCTAAGAGATATTTCTCGATGGCATGTGAAGCTAAGTCAGAGGCTCATGGGTGGCTTTAAAACTGTGACACCAGGTTAGTCACTAACCACACGAAACGTCGACTTAATTTTTCTTCTATTTCGCTTTATGGCGTCTGGTGGTATATTTAAGTTTGATTACTATCATGTCTTTCTTTAATGACACTCACGATTGAAAATCAAAATCATCAAAATCGGCCCACGCCTTTGGTCTCTAGAGCGAGCGTCATAAAGGAACAAACATACTTATATACATAGATAGGCTGATAAAAACATTACTCTCTTTTGCGCCGTGCAGTTGGGTAAATGATGTACCGTCTCAAAAACTATAGAAGTATAGACTAATAAAATAAAAAACACTCCTTTTTTGCGGCGGTCGTGTAAAAGACTGCATAAAAATCGGTACTGGGCCGCGCTTTGTACGGCCAGGTTATTAGCGATAAACAAACAGGTTTTTTGTTTTCGCTCAGGCGATTTCTTATAATTCTCATAATTAAATTTTTTATTTATTTTGTTTCGGGTTACTTTTCCTCATGTCATCACGTTCAAAACATTTTAGATACCCTGAAGTAAGAAATAAACAAGTTTTTATTGAGTTTGCTATGCCTGATTTGACTCAAATGCGACAGCTGAGCATAGATTCACCCAGTTTAGGAAAGCTGGGTTCGATCCCCAGATCGAGCAAAGTATTATTGTGCCCGGTGAATGGAAATAAGCTCGACGTCCACTATTACATGGGTGGGACTTAAACATGATTATTACCTAAATCTGGGTGAACTAAACACTTTGCCTGTCACCTGTGTTCCCTTCTGAGAACACAGGCGTGATGTAAGACTAGATAAAACCACTTACCTATGAAGAAACCGAGGCACTCCTGGAACACGTTGAGTAGCTGAAATATATCACACATATATATATATATCATAATTTAAACACCACACACCCACATACAACACACCACACCACACCATTTCACACCACACCACACCTCGCACCTCACCACACATCACAGCACATCGCTCGCCTCTCCACATACCACACATAACACCGCACTCCTTACCACACCACACTATACACCACATCACATGCATTAACTAAGAATCAGTTTTTTTTTTAAGTTTATGTTTTACTCTTACTGTTAATAATTTAAGTTGCAACTTCACTTATAGATATTTGTTTTTATTTTCTTAAGATTGGTAAATTATGCAATGTATCCTTATTTAGCTTAGCGTATCTAAGCTAAATAAGGATACATTGCATAATTACCCTTAAGGTCACAGTCCAGTATATTAACTTAGTTAGTATAGGTGTACGATAATGATGTGAAAGAGCGGAGTCTTCTAATACAGGCATTGTTTGCCTAAAAGGGGGCTCCGAACACGTTTCAAATGTCTCTATTTACGCAATAAACTATTTTGTATTTTTTTTTGTATTTGTATGTTCTAAATCTCATCCGGGAGGAATCAGCTGGTCCGAGGAAGAACTGCCACCAAATTACTGGTGGGTGACTGGTCGTGGGTCTCCTTTTTTGCCACCACGTAGTCAGGCGCACATTTTAAGGTAAAAAAAATGATGTGATTACGACCTGAACTAATAAAGCGTCAATTATCTCTCCCAGGAGCACCCAGCCCAGGGGTACCCAGCTGCCTCAAAGAGATGTCAGCACCAACCGACGGGGTCGAAAGACCAATGCCTACTGAGGTTGCGGGTTTGTCCGAAAGGGATATCGCGGCCCCGGCACACAGGCAACGGAAGGAACACGGGTGAGTTTTAGTCAGTAAAAGTCTGACACACCCTCTCGCTCTGCCCAGAGCGGGAGAAGTCATGTGATGATTTCCCATCCTGAAAAAAAAAAGGGGGTACCCAGCTCGCCGTTATGTTGAACTTAAATTGGCAATCAATGATTTGTCCGAAATACTTATAATCGGATTGTAAGCGTGTGGTGCCGGATGTGCCTCACTTTCTGAAAGCTTTTGGTTTAATTAATGGTGTAGAGACAGCCAAACATTTTCGAGAAATCCACGGGTTGTAAGAACATCAAATTATTCCATGTTAGCGTTTATTTACAGTTCTCGTTCACATTCTAATGTGTCCTAACTGTTACTGCTAATCCACTACATGAGATTGCCTTAATCGCTTCTAAAATGACATCCACAGTTCGCAGGAAGTGATGCGGCTGACTATTGTCAGTCAAGGCCAGGTAGGAATAACAAATGATTCAACTACGTTTTCCACTGCAGTTCATCTATCATCCTAATAAGTATGAAGTTGAGTTTCATAAGAGCCCATTCAAGTAAGTGTCCGTTTGTTTTAGCCGATTACTGTGGATCAAAAACCTGACATCCGGGATCGAAATTGAAGCAAACAGTTTGAGAATAGTTGTCCGATTGACCCGAAGATCCACGAATACGACATGGCTCGCGGGAAGCCCGCGACTCGGCGGTCAACACAGATATGTGCACAATATGTTGTATACTTAAGCCGTTCGCGAGTGGCGTCCTATCGAGTTTCGCGGCGGACGACGACGAGTACGCACGCCACACGCGCTCCAGTGACCATAGACCCATTGCTGAGGGTGAACGTGGAACGTGCCAGAGCTTGAGGGACAATTGGTGCAATCATCTCGTTGAGCGTAAACAAACTAGTAAGTATGGTCTGCCTTTATGTAACAACGTAGCGGCTGAGTAGCTGCCGGTGTTTGATAATATCATTGTTTTTGTTTGTGAGTTTATCTGGGTAAAAGATTGATTACGCGATTTACAGTTTATAACTGTCCAAGTGGGGACCGGTCCTCGACATGGACTACGCATAATCATTTCGGGTTTATGTGCATAGTTGGTAGCACGATTTATATTTGTATGATATTTTCTAACAGTGCCTTCAGCACATTCTTACATTTTAACTGAGGTGGAATGTTACGGAATTGCCTAATCTAATAAATCTCCATTTGATGCGTAACTGATAATTTGATGTTGTTGGGCTTCCAAAGAATCCAAACCACGGATTTTTTTTTTTAAATCTTTCCTATTCTTAATTGATTTCTGCCAACGGGTATTTCTTTACTTACTTACGTTGTATATTACATCGATGACCATATATGGAGGTGTTACTTCCACATATTTACGTATCTATGTTGCTAATATATAGGTATAGGTGTTCATAAATTCTAAACTCGTTTCTGATGGAGCCAATGGATGTCAAACATCAATGAATTTTTACCGATTTCTGTTTATTGGTCTCGTTATGTGCACGAAACACTTTAGTTTCGCATTGTAATTATACTAAGGTGTTGCAATCGATTTCTTAACTTGGAATTGGTGCTAGTTTTGTAAGATATCCTTAACATTATTATTGTCACGAATATGTACCTAATACAATCGAACTATTGATAACTCCATGAATACTAAACTAAATCTTCTATCGTTTTTCTTTGTTGTCGGTTCTCGGTTCTCGAGGTTCAATCACAGCGAGGCGAATACGGATACCGCACGGCATTCGCACCGGCAAAAAAGATTTTCTGTAAAATATGTAAAAAAACCCTCTCCGATCCGTAAGTGTGTTGTTGAGTGTCGTACTGAGAGTCTATTTATCTGGAAATATTCAGGAAAAAAGAAAATAAAAATTAGCTTTATTGCAATGGGGAATTTTACCGGGTTATTTATTACATGAGGCGCGGGCGGCCGTCGTTTAGCACCCTACAAGTCATAACTTATGACTTCTGTTGAAAAGTTGCTAATGTTTAATGGATTTGGGCTAATTTTGGTACAAAAAATATGATTTTTTAATAGCAATAACTTGTTTATTTTCAATAATAATAAGGTTTTTATAACTTATTGGTAATGTTATTGCACTGCAGTAGGTACCTACCTATCTTCCCCTTTCGGATTGGACAGGGTTTTTTTTTGGTATTGTAGATCTCGTCGATCGTAGGCTTACTTATGTCAAAATATGTCACAAGTTGTTGTAGATCTTTCTTTGCCCAACATTGTTATTATGGCAAAATTCTCCTTGAACCGCTAATATTCTATCAACTGGTCTAGTGGAAGTTGTTGTTTTAGCAGCGGACGTGTATGTGATTGAGTATACAAACACTCGCAGTTGCCCGCTACTTCGTCTGCGTGTTTTTTTTTTTTTAATACAATCCAGGTTTAAAAGTTGTTAATGTAAGTACCTACTTCACCAGGCCTCAGACTATCAATATGTCAAATTTCATCACGATCGGTTCAGTGATTTAGCGGCGACAGACAGAGCTGCTTTCGAATATACTTTAAATAATTAATAAGTACCTATAAAATATTACTAAGGAAGTATGGATGATAGGTATGATGTGCTATGTATGCCTATTGCAAAGTTAAATAAAAACCGACCAATTGCGTGTCGGACCACGCACAATGAAGGATTCCGTAGTTGGGATGAATTTATCCCAAGAACAAACTAAACTTAGTAGTTGAAACAAAAACATGTTCTCCCATACGTTGGTTGATTATTACTCGTTAACTTGTAAAGCCTAGTTCTTTAAGCCTAGCTGTGATAGTTTTCCTTTTAATTTCGTTATATTTACTGCCGCTAATTTTTTCACATATCCAAAACCAACCATTTAGCTGGCAGGGGGTCACTCGACTCTAACAAAAATTTGCACTTTAAAGCTTAATATTTCGCTAACGGATCCCTGAATCCGAAAATAGTATTGACAAACTCAAAATATTTTTGAACGAACTTTCCAACGACATCCCACACCATGAGATAGATGAGCATAAAAAAAAACATCCCCACTGTACGTGTAGGGGAGGTATACAAATTTTATTTTTCCATTATTTTATTTTACCACTTTGTCGGTGTGATTGTTATGTATACCTATGCCAAATTACAGCTTTTTAGTACTAAGAGTCTCTGAGCTAATCCGCGGACAGACAGACTGTCGGACATGGCGAAACTATAAGGGTTCCTTGTTTAGGTACTACGGAACCTTAATAAAAAGGAGGAGTTAATAATCTTCGTCTATAAGTAGGTATTTTTATTTTCGTAAATTGTGGACCGATTTTGAAAATTCAAATGTTCGTTTGTTAGAGGAAGCATGCGCGGTGATACCTATATTTTTTTTAAACTTTTCATGGGTAATTTTTGAGTTCGATAATATTTACCTACGTACGTTTAATCCACTTTGTGTATCTTGATGATGTGCAAAAAACTAAAATACAGATCCAAAGACACCGACTTCCGAAATGATAGTTATTTTTCACTTTGTAGTGTTTTTCTTAGAATTCGGTTTTTTTTGTATCCGTGCATCGTAAATTCGTAACATAAATACTTACCCAAGTTGCCGAATTTCAGGCAATACAAGTCAGATAGAGAACTTTTTTCAACTGTGCCCAGAGCTGAAATCGCCTTCGTGCGTTGACCCCTGCAGTTTGCGGATAGGTAGACATTTTATTTAGGTTCCTACTTATTTTAAATATTTTATTTGTGTTTCGAGATAAAATAACAACTGGAGATGCATCCAAGGTCGAGGTCTCTAGATGACGCTTTGTCATGTGATGTAATCATGAATCACTATGCCTTTTGTATTTGTAGGTAGGTAACTCGTATTGACCTACGGCTGTAGGCAAATAAACGCTTGTGGGTAATCAGGAGTCTGTTCATTAATCTCTATCTACGTCTCGACACTCGATCTACTGGATTGTTCATTTTCCCTAATCGCAACAACGTCAACACAAGATTGTTCATAGACTAGCAAATGATGTAAGGTACTAAAGTCTCTGTCACGAGAAGCTACACATTTTTTAAATAAAGAACTTCTACTAAGTTACGTAACGACGATTTAATCAACAACAAATAATCCCAAATTCAATCAACTCAAAGTATCAACGTGTAATACGAAACTACCCCTATATATAATGTACTCTGTGTACGAAACTAACGAACAATTTCACTTGATCTAATGTTTTGTGGTAGGTACTGGAACTCAGACGCGTTCAGTCATCGCTTCGCATCGCATCGCAGAAGACATCGCTTTATATCGCTAAAATATAACTCGACCAAGTGAAACTGCTCGTTAGTTTCGTATGTTGATTTCATTTAAAATAAAATTTTATAAACTTTTAAGTTTTTTTTTTTTTTTAAATTGGTATGAGTTGATTGAAGTTGGGATTAAGTATCGTTTTCGCTAAGTAACTTCTCGTGACGGGGATTTTAGAGTTGATTAACTTAACCTTCCCGCCTGAAGATCGTCTAGAACCTGTTTCATGTTTGACCTCTTTGCTATACCACCTTGCAAGTTATTTATGGCCAGACCAGAGGATAATAGCGATATTTTTGTGTTGCATGTGTTGTTAGTCTTGTTAGTTGCTATGTGCCGTACCCACCAAACCAGTCTGCAGATTGTTTTCATCATCTTTATTATTACATGTTTCTCTAGATAGAACATTGATTTTTATAGTTGTCAAATCGGTTATTATTAATACGGATTTGTTACATTATTTACCATTTATGTTCAAAACCGGAGTATGTACCGTTACGGTTAACGACTGCGTCTAATATGACTTGACTATTTATTACCTGCAGCAAGGAGCGTAACTGGTAGCTGATGTTAGTACTAGCTGCGCCCCGCTGTTTTATCCACATAATTCCCGATCCCGTGGGAATATCGAGATATAAGATATCCTATGTCCTTCTCCAGGTTATGGTCTACCCATTTGCCAAATTTCATCCGAATCTGTTCAGCCGTTTAAGCATAACAAACAAACAAACTCACTTTCGCATTTATAAAATTAGTTAGGATTTCTCATGATTTCTCATATTGTTAGCAAACAAAAACTGCATTAGGTTTGTCATATTCTCATCCTATGGAACCAAATTTCTGTCGGTGGATTTTTTAAAGTCCACCAATTTGAATACGTATCTAAGATTTTTTTTGCTACTATAGCTAGCTCTAGTGAAAAGACCACAACTTCTAGCTATAATGTCGTGTCTTGTCGTGACAATTCCTTGAGCGGCTTATGCAAAATTAAATAAGGTTTTCTTGTTGTATTTGTACATATACAAATGAGCGGTCATGTTATCTACGTCATTAATTTGACAGGAAGTCTGTACCTACTTAGTTTTTATGATATCAGGAAAACAATACATTTCGATTCTTGGAACTTGTTCACACTTAGTTTAAGCTCAGACATTGTGAATATTGATGTGCACGATTTGCTTCTTTTATTGCGGGGTTTGGGAAAACCATAATTTATTATTAAGACGTCATCAGTTACCGTATCCACTTTACCTCATTTTTTCTTCTCGTGCTCATTGACAACAGCTGACAATGCTGCACAGTGTTTGTTTCTACCGAATTTTGTATAGAATTTCACTTAACCTTCACACACGACTGAGTTTTATCAACAGTGACACATGTAACACAGTTTTATCTATTGTACACAAATAAAAATGTTAGTCTTTCGAAGAAATGTTATTTAACGAAAATACCTACTAGTGTTACTTTTATAAGTACCAAGAACTGAAAGCAAATAACACAGTTTGGTTTCCCGTCTGCTAATTAGGTGTAGCAAAAGTTCGAAAACAAACTTAAGATTACGTTTTATCTTCATTACCTATATTATACTTACCTATACATAACAGCTCATTTACTTAGAAATAAACTGTTATTGTTTGTATAAGGGTTCACTGGAAGCCAGCTAATTAGATTAACACAATGTCAATATCGTACAAACATTAAACTTAGTAATAGGTACCTACCTAATTAATCATTATCATACCTACTTATACTTCCATGCTTTCGGTACGTACCGCTATACAGTAGATAGGTACACTGATTCATTAGTAAATCAATGACCTAAATGTTATTTTTCGAGTTACACTATTAACGAAGGAGCTTTTTAGATAGTAATCTTTTTTTTAACCGACTTCCAAAAAGGATGACGTTATTATGTTCGTCGCGTATGTATGTTTTTTTTATTTTGATTGTATCTATGTCCACCGATTTCTCCGTCAATTGCGGACCGATTTAGAAAATTCCTTTTTTTTATGAAAGGGTGTGCTCCCAAGTTGGTCGCATATAAATAGTTTTTGGATAGTTTTTGAGTAAGCTTCATTAATACGTATTTTTCCAACTTAGTAAGTATAATGAAGTGGATGATATGATGATAACTTCCTGTCACTGTTATTTACATAGCAGGTAGTGGTATTCGAATTTGTGTGGGGTAGGTACCACTAATAAAAAGTGAAAAATAAAAACTTAATACAAAAAAAAACAACCGACTTTAAAAAAAAACACTACAAAGTGAAAAATTACTTAAATTAAGGTGGCAAAAAACGGAAATTCAAAACCACAGACACCGACTTCCGGAATTGAAATGAAATGAAATGAAATGAAATGAAATGAAATTGAAATTGTTTATTCTGTAAATAGGATATAGGAATCACTTTTACACGTCATATTAAAAATATATTAAATTTTGCTAGATGAGTTCGGCGTTTCCTATCCGACTACTCTGAGAAGAAAGGCCGAAACAAACTCAGAGGTCACAGTCTCTTTTAAAGTCCAGACATAATCTTGGTCAAGCCATATGAGGACCATGTAGATTCATGTCTGA
Source organism: Agrochola lota (assembly GCA_947364205.1). Taxonomy (NCBI): domain Eukaryota; kingdom Metazoa; phylum Arthropoda; class Insecta; order Lepidoptera; family Noctuidae; genus Agrochola; species Agrochola lota. The sequence goes on along the minus strand of OX376221.1, from coordinate 14,294,900 downwards.
AATGGTCTTTTGAGAAAAAGAACCACACAGATTTGAGTGGACCTGTCCAGTCAGTGCAAGCATTTGTCAGTAATCGTGGAGCTCAACTCAGAACAAAAGGAGCTCAACTCGACGAACAATACCAAAGAAAGGACATTTGGGTAGGCCGCATAAACTACTCAAACTGCCAGACCATCATTAAAACTAACTGAGAGAGGATAAAAAGGAGTAATAAGAAAAAAAAAAATTAAATTAAAAAAATATCCACATAGTCCTCACATTCACAATATGTAATTAAAATAATATTATACTTTACAAAGTAATCATGTCATTTTGTTTTAATGTTTAAATAAAACTGGTATATTTTAATGATTTTACTAAATAATTCTAATGTCAAGTTTTATGGTTTTATCACAAGGTTTAGCAGAGCGAGCAGCTCAATCCCAAGCTTTTTTATCTTCTAAATAATCTGAAATTTTATAGTACCCTTTTTTACAAAGTTTGGTTTTAATACAAATTTTAAATCGTTTAATGGGTAAGTTTCGAATGTCAATGGGAAGTTTGTTGTAAAAGCGTATACATTGACCCATGAACGAGTTGCCTACTCTGTGGAGACGAGTGCGATGTACAGCAAGGTTGTGTTTATTCCTGGTATTTAAACTATGAATATCAGACATTTTCTTAAAATTTGATATATTTTTGTGTACATACATTAGGTTTTCAAAAATATATTGTGAGGCTAGAGTCAAAATATTTACTTCTTTGAATTTTCCTCGAAGGGAATCTCTCGGACCTAGGTTGTAAATGGCTCGAACAGCCCTTTTCTGTAGAACAAAGATAGTATTAATGTCCGCACAGGTTCCCCAGAGAAGAATCCCATATGACATAAGACTATGAAAATAACTAAAATAAACAATTCTGGCTGTATCTACGTCAGTTATCTGTCTAATTTTTTTAACAGCATAGGCGGCCGAACTAAGCTTTCCTGACAATTTTTCTATGTGTGGGCCCCATTGTAATTTACTATCAATAGTGATTCCAAGAAAAACTGTCGACTCAACAGGGTCCAGCTCTATTCCACTAACTTGAACATTGGTAGTTAGCTGCCTGACATTTGGCGTTGAAAATTTTATGAGTTTAGTCTTGTTTTCGTTCAGAAGAAGATTATTTACATTAAACCAATGCACAACTTTAGAGAGTGCATCGTTAATTTGTTCAAAGTTAACTAACTGACGTTTGATTTTAAAAATAAGGGAAGTGTCATCTGCGAATAATACGATCTTGTGATTATCCCTTATGTGGTAAGGTAAGTCATTTATATAAATTAAAAATAAGAAAGGACCTAGAATTGAACCCTGCGGAACGCCCATGGTGACTGCAGATCCTGCAGATCTCTTGCCATTAACATCGACCCTCTGAATTCTGTTGTTCAGATAAGAAGTCAGAAGGTCGAGAGCCTTGTTCCTCATACCATAGTGGTACAGTTTCTTGATGAGTGTATCATGATGTACGCAATCGAAGGCCTTGGACAAGTCGCAGAAAATGCCAAGAGCATCCTGCGACTCCTCCCAGGCCTCGAATATGCTCTTCAGTAATTCCACGCCCGCATCTGTAGTTGAACGACCCTTTGTAAAACCAAACTGTTTTAGATGTAATAAATTATGTGCATTGAAATGTTCTAACATTTGTTTCAAAATTAATTTCTCAAAAATTTTGCTTAATGTAGGTAATATCGAAATAGGCCAAAAATTCGTAGGATCAGTTGTGCTGCCAGACTTGAACAGTGGAATAACTTTACTAAGTTTCATCTGATCAGGAAATACACCAGACGCAACACAAGAGTTAAAAATAATTGCTAAAAAGGGTGCAATAACATCAATTATTGAAGATATGGTATGTACTGATAATCCCCAAAGGTCAGCAGTTTTTTTTACATCAAGATTTTTAAAAGATTCTATAATGTCTTTAGCAGAAGCAATTGAAAATTCAAAAAGTTTGTCAGATTCTGGTACACATTCTTTTAGTATTGAGTAAGCAGAAGTGGAGGACGACGATGACAGAGTTTTGGTTGTTAAAATGGGAATATTAGTGAAAAAAAATTCAAACTCAGTTGCCACCTCCACGTCTGCTTCAATATCTACATCATTGATTTTTAGATGGAAGTCACGATTCCGTACCGTCGTTCTTCCCGTTTCTGAATTAATAATATTCCAGGTTGTTTTTATTTTATTTCCAGAAGATATTATTTTATTTTTAATGTGTAAGGCTTTTGCTGAGGAACAGGCTCTTTTAAAAGTTTTAGAATATTTCTTAACAAATTCTTTAAAAGTTTCATCATGGTTATATGTTTTTTCATGATACAACTCAAATAATCTCTCCCTACTTTTGTAAATACCTGGTGTTGCCCAATCACTAAATATAACGCGGTCACAAACAGGCAATGTTTTTGAGGTGAAAACCTTCTTAAACTCACAATTGATGAGGTTAAATAGTGAAGTATAAGCTCGATCCGGGTCGTTGTGATAAGGCAAACCCGGTAGTTTTTCCATTAAACTATTTTTAAATTGTCCTAAGCGACTTTTATTTACAGGAACAAAACTCACAAGTTTTCTTTGAGCTCTGACTGTTTTCTGAGGGAAAGTGACTAACTGGCCACAGTGATCAGAGTCCAACTCATTTATAATTAAATGGCTAGAAGGTCTTAAGTTTGTAAAAATATTATCAATACAGGTAGCACTAGTGGCAGTTATTCTAGTCGGCTCAAAGAATGTATTGTACAAATTTTATGACTTAAATAAAGTTATAAATTTATTTACTATAGCAGATTTTTCCAGTATGTTAATGTTGAAATCTCCACAGACAACAACTGTTTTATTACTGTTACAAGTCTTTAATAATACTTCTTCCATATATTTCTCAAACATATCATATGAAGCACATGGGGGCCTATACACACTTATTACAATGAACTGCTCAAGCTCAATGCAAGCTATTTCAATGACTCGCTCAACAGAGAGGCTCACAATATCCTTACGTTCTTTAAATTTCGTATTGTTACGAACAATTATTAGAGAGCCACCACGTATCATATTGACTCTGCTGAATGAGCTGGCAACCTGGTGGTTGTTAAAGCTGAACATGAACTGGTGGACTTTTAACCAATGTTCAGTTACACATAGGATATCAATATAACTACAGTTCATGAACAGCTCCAATTCTAATTCCTTACCTATAACACCCTGTATATATTGATGAACTATTTTGAGGCTATTATTATTACATTTATTTAGGTTACTGCAATTTGATAGGTGTGATATTAAACCAGTATTTAAATTTTCTTCATTTATTAAGCAAGAGGTTTCCTCTATTGTCTTAATTTCTAATTTAAATGATATTCAATATCATTAGTTGATGCCAAATTATTGGCAGAATTATTCAGAATGTCTTTGCATTGCTCAAAAGAAGCAAGTTGTTTAGCCAAGTTTTTGGCTGAAATAGAAAAAAAATATGATAGCGACACAGCTATCTGTCTTTTGAAATAGTTAGAAAGATAGTACATTACAATATTATGTCTATCTCTTGTCAAATACAAATTATTAGCAACATAATTGTTGGTATCAACTAAATGAAATAAATTATTATTAAATGTCAAGTTATGCAAAGTCATATTTATTGAAAATCTTAAGTTATTTTCTTCCTGTGGCAAACTGTTACTATATGGGAATGTAAACAACACAATTTTTCTTAAATTAAGATTACACAATGTACTATAGTATTGGAGCAGTTCTCCTTTGTTCACATTTCCCCTGTTACCCATAAAAATTAATAATATAGTGTTCTGTTTAAAGTTACATTTAATAATTTCTTTCATAATATCAAATAAAGAACAACCAGGCATACAGTAATTTATTATGGAGTGTCCCGGATATTCATCTGACAACAAAGTAAAGTTTAAAGTTTAAAGTTAGTTTTGGAAGTCGGTAGTTTTTTTTTTAACTACCATACGCTGTCCCACTCCTGGGCAAAGGCCTCCCTCCACCCCTTCCATATTTAGCGAGCCCGCGTGTCCTCCTTCCAGTTTTGACGGTGATTGTAACCTTACAAATCTAACAATGCCTGTTATTTCTATTTTTCATTAAAGATTATTATATATATATATATATAGATTTAAATCTCATAAAAGATGTATTATTGGTATTTTGTAACCTTAATATAGAAAAAAAAACCTGTTGATAAGGTTCATAGTACCTAACAAATAATATTCATTTAAGAACAAAAATGTTTTTGAAACATACTATATTTTTTCGCCTTCTACTATAATTTTACAGGAAATAGCTTCGAATATACTATATTTGATATAAAAAAAGTTGGCAACCCTATTGAAACTGCAAACATCAACATTTTAATATAAGATCTAAAAGTTTTGGATAGCGGTCTGATGCTGATAATGTTGTACGTTTGTTCCGTAGGGAATCATCATGAGCCGCTTCATAGCGGTGTTGGGGTGCCTGTGCGCAGTGGCTGCGCTGGCGCAATCGGCCGCGGTGCCCACACAGGACACCATAGTCGTCGCCAAGTCTGACGATACTGTAAGTTTTTTATGAACCTTTTCTAAGTATTAAGTACTTGTTCTTTAATGGGGTCACTATAATTCTGGGGTGCTGCTGAAGAATTTTAGAGTACGCCATCTGCCATATTATATTTGGTATGCTCATGCTTTGTGCTGACTTTTCAATCAGGGCTGCATATGGCCAGGCTGGCACATACCTGGTAGAAAATCAGCCACGGTTACTTAAGGCTACCTACTTTGCTCACATCAAAGAACGAAGCAAACTGGATAAGATTAAAATGAATTTAATTTTTTATGGTGATAAAAGTCATTTCATGTCATCATTTTCCGCGAATGACAACATTACCATATTCCTTCTAATAATACCTATTTTCTATAATTCAATACAGATCGCGTCTTCTACGCCGTCCGTAGCAGACATAACAACAGAAGAGTCGACTCCACCGATCAAACTAACAGAAATGAATGTGGTATCCAATGTGTCGCTACGGTATGCGCATACGACGGTGGTGGCTAAAATGCGCAACCCCGCCAAGAGGGCACAAGAGGCTAACTTCAGGGTACTGTTGCCTGAGACTGCCTTCATCAGCGGATTTGTCATGTAAGAAAGAGAACGAAAATTATATTTATTTGACCCAGATTTAAGGCACACAATATAAGAACACAGAAAAAAAAACAGATAAAGTCAAACGGTTTTGTTTCATTTGTTAATGACCGAAATAGCACTGAGTTCTCTGAGCCTGATTAAAATCAATTTACTTAGATACCACTCTACTATTCATAAAATGCTCCATGTTTACAGGACACTCGACGGTAAATCCTACAAGGCTTACGTGAAGGAAAAGGAAGAGGCGAAGCAAATTTATCAGAATGCCGTCAACCAGGGAATTGGTGCTGCTCATATTTCTGCCAAGTAAGTACCTACCTACTACCTACCCACATGATGCAGTGAATTTTCCCTTACCTACATGTTAATTGAGGTAAACCACGGTAGCAAAATCACGAGTTTTCTTATCAATCACGCACGTACTTCAAGTTGGGTCATGTACCTACGCTTTTATAATCTTTGTAAAAAACACATAATATCTACAGTATAAATTACTACAGTAAAAACTCCTTGAAATTTTAAACACGTGATTTTTTACTAAATCGAAGTCTCATTACTTACGTCATCTCTTATTTGTTCATCGAATAAGACAGAGCTGTTGAAACAAAAACAAAAGTAGTGACAAACGTATGTTTGCCGAAAATGGCACGAGGCATTCACGACGACCGACCATACAAGCCACAAAATTGAAAGTGTCGTGCCTACTGTCTGTTGAATGTAAAGTGTACATATGTATACAGCTGAGCCGTCATGTACTCATGTTTAAGTTTCCATTGTTTAGAAACAGCTAGCTTTTGTCAACAGCTTACTCGTGTGGAAAAGTTGTATGTTTTGAGGAGGTTTAGATATACTCGTATCTTTGAAGAACAAACTTTCTTTTTTCCAATTGAACTTCTCAAAAGACGTGACGTGAAAGTTAACTAAACAATCTACTTTTGGTTCAATATACTACAAGCAGTAGATAGGTAGAGCTTGGAGGAAAAGGCTTTGCAGGGCTTTGTCTCTGTCACTCATAGGAACCTATGTGGTGGTCTCTTTCTAAAGCCCCGTATTCATCTGGAAAACAAAGTTGACCAATATTGTTTCAGCTGCATGTTTTTGTGTTACGAGAAATATGTTGCTGGCAAAATGTAAAAGGTTCGTATTCATGGTAAAGTTTGACCGGTACCGCTGTACCGCGCTTTAGGAATGCGCAGCGAGGCGGGGGTGGGAAGCCGTAAGCGTTGAGGAATGAGCGGCCTGCACTGCCTCCCCCATCCGCGCACACACTAAGGCGCGGTACAGCGGTATCGGTCAAACTATAAACAAATGTTGCTCAACTATGTTTTCAGAAACATTTGGTGTGCAAATGAAGCGAGGCTAAAAAAAAACTGTCACATAGGTATAAGTGACACAGAGACAACGCTCTATTACAAAACATTTTCCTCCAACCAACAATAAAAAAATCTAAAACTAGTGTCAGTTAAAGTAAATCTCCTTGTAACTTTCAGAGCGCGCGACTCCAACCACTTCACAGTATCAGTGAACGTGGAAGCTTCCTCCAACGCGATCTTCAACCTGACGTACGAAGAGTTGTTGGTACGTCGCAACGGCGTGTACAACCACGCCATCAACTTGCACCCAGGCGCGCTGGTGCCCAAGCTGACCGTCACCGTCAATATCAAGGAGACTGAGAAACTTGTGGAGCTGAGAGTGCCTGAGATCAGGACTGGAAACGAAATTGATGCTACTAAAGATGATGCTCGTGAGTATGAAGCAGTTCAAAGATGTAACTACAATATCTACATAGGTTCGATCGTTGATATCCAAACAGTGTGGTGCATGGCAGCTATTTCATACTATATCCGTTCAACTATCGATTTAAAGGGTGTCAGGGACATCGACGCGAAAACTGTTACCATGGGTGTAGTACATGATTCTTAACGCCCCTGCGTTGAAATTTTTCAACGGTTATAAAAAAAAAAATATGTCCCTGCCACCCTGTATATTTTGAGGCGACCAATATCGATTTTAGGAAATGTCGAGCAGCATCGAGGTTTTTTTTTTAAACATGATGTGTCGAAATGATTCCGATATCCAAATAACCAATATACAGAATGAAATGAATAATTTCATTATATCGATTGGTCTTGCACTTTTTGCCTCATTTTGACTGTTTGTAGTAAAACCACTGTTGTAGAAGGTCTTCAAAATTCATAAGTAGTTTGTACTCGTCATTTGCAGAGAACTCGAAGGTATCAATCGTGCGAGCCCACGACGACCGCGAGGCGACCATCACTTTCACACCAGATCTGCAGGAACAAGAGAAACTCATTCAAACATACGCGGTAAGTATCCTATTTGATATGAATTTCGAAGATATTAATCTTAGTTCAAAATCTTAGCATACAAAAAATACACAATAGCAAGCTCACTAATTTAATTTCGAAGAAAATAATTGATGAAGTATTTGAAGATGTTGATGACATCTTCAAATACTTCATCAATTATTTTTCAATGATTTTCAGTAGAGTTTTCAATGTATGTGACCAATGAACACAATTTATCTAGGGTCAGTTTTCTATATTATGGCATAACATTCTAGTATTGGTAAATCAATACTCAGAGTAAACATAACATAATTACATAACATCACGCCCGTTTCTTCCGAAGATTACTCAGTTCAAATCTCCAATTGTATTTCTGTCGTCTGCAATATAGTTTTTTCTTATCTAAGTACCTCGCGGAAATTAATGTCGAATAGTTCATAATAGGCCCAAATCTTAGCGTACAATTCCCTTGTTTGCTAAGATTAGGATTTATGCAGTTTAACTCTCGAAGTCTGTTTTCAATTTCTCGATTTAATCCTGAACTCAAAGATGTTGCGAGTTAGCCTTCAGATGATGAAGTGGGGAAATGTGAGTTTACTAACAAACATTTTTTAATATGGGATTAATTACATGAAAAACTTGCTTTTGCTCACGGCTTCGCCCACGTGGAGGTTGGAAATTATCCCACGGCAACGTACTACTGAGTTAAGACTACCCTATGTCCTAACCCAGGTCATGGTCTACCCATGTGCCAAATTTCAAATGTGAAATATGTTCTAAATCCGTTGAGCCGTTTTAGAGAAAAAGCGTAACAAACAAACTTATTTTAACATTTATAATATTGAGTACGGAAGTTACTAAATGAGGATTGCTCAATAAGGTATTGCACTTGGTAGTAAACAGCAGATTTTGTTTTTCATATTTCAGGTTTGTCCCATAGCAAAAGTGGTTCCCTTAAAGTATGTCCCTCGTTTTACCTAACACCTTGTTTATTATACAACTGCATAATCATTCAACTGTGATCTTATATTAAACTCTATGATGTATTTACAGCAAAAGGCCAGAGAGTCTGCCGCCAGCACCCACTCCTACTCGCCGTGGTCTTACTCTGAGCCCGAGGAGGTGGTCACAGAGGGAGTGCTCGGACAGTTCGTGGTCCAGTACGACGTCGCGCGCCCTAAAGATGGCGAGATCCTGGTGAGTCGCCTCTTCATCATCGTCATTCTCTCCTGTCGTTATCCCAATTTATTTAGGGTTGATCAGTATGTTTTGTTCCATACATCATTAGAAGGTATAGCCTTCAACTTAGCAGTCGACCACTTTCATATTTTCTTTCACTTAACACTTTCGACTCCACCCACTTTTCATTGAACTCATACGCCATGCCGCCATATATATTGGAAGTGAACCCTCCGGGAGGATTGCCGGCGTTACGTTTGCGCTAAAGTTAACCATCGCGGACGGTCAAAGGCATTAGGTTTAAAACCGTGTTATAAAAGACTGTCAAACGAAGCAAAATAGTGTTTGGTCTTGTCGCTATACGTAGTCTCCAACCTTTTAAACCGTGAACAAAAAAACAAAATAAAATAAAAATGCTTGGATTTTAAAACCAACACATATACTAATAAATCTTGTCAAAATATACATCAGATTTTATTTTCACGGTTTGTAATGCTGTATTCGCTAAGAAAAACTTACATTTAAAATGAGCCCGCCGCGAAGACTGCCGGCACCCATATGCGACTAGGTGAGCCCTCCAGGAGGGCTCCCGGCACTGAACGTGTTAATCCGTTTATTCTTCATGGGTCAACTATTAGCTGTGATTCGTTAAAGATTAGGTAAGTAATAGATAAACAAAAGAAGTAAATTTTCTGCATTTTATGACATGCCGTCGCCCTGGCTGAAAAGATAAACGATTATCGTCATCAGAAGATCATCTACAAAACATTGTTATTTATTTATTAAACTTTATGCACAAGTAAAAAAAATACCGTACAAAGACGGACTTAATGCCTGAGGCATTTTCTACCGGTCAACATTAGGGTGATGCAGAGACAAAACATGACAGGTGCAACATTAGGGATTGATAACACGAAATTAACTATAAAATACAAGAATAAATACATACATACATAGTATAATCAGAATAAATTTGTCAAGAGAAATAACGATCGGTAGAAGAGAAATAAAGATCAATAGAGGAGAAAACGAATCCAGCAAATCACCGCTGGGATGTTTCAGCTAACTTCTTGCGTAAATGCTCACGTACCTTCACTTTAAAAGACAACCGACTGGTTGCCGTCCCAATATTCATAGGTAGCGCATTCCAAAGAAAGACCGCCTGGACAAAGAAAGAAAGAAGAATGAATGAAACCAGAGCTGTGAGAAGGACATCGTAGAAGACGATTGTTGGTGGAACGAAGATTTTTGGTATGGGCACTTGGGCAGAGCATAAGTATTGAATATGGGAAGTCAGGTAAGAAGGAGAGGTGGGTTTGTCAAGAATAGATAACAACATAGACAGAGCCCTCACCTCTCTGCGCTGTCGAACAGGTAACCACTTTAAAAGCAATGGGTGTGCGGATACATGGTCATACCTGCGAAGATTAAAAACGAATCGAATGCAATTATTGAGAAGGCGGTCAAGTTTATTGAGGACATCTTCATTCTTCAGACACACATCACCATAGTCAATTATGGGAAATATTAGGGACTGTACAAGCATTGCCTTTATGTGTGATGGGAGAAGATTTTTTAACCGATAGAGCGACCGCAACGTTCCGGTAACTTTTTTAGTGACAGGTGTGACCTGCCTTCGCCAGTCAAGACAAGTGTCGACATGCAGGCCAAGATCCTTAACATTGGAGCCAAACGGAATGACTGAGTTGTCAAAGATACAGTTAGCACAGTTAAGCCGTTCAGCTGCCTCATGCTATTGTTCTTTTGGAACCGTACTATTTTGCTGTGCCCGACGGGGTCCATAATGATCACATATAATTTTAATTTACCATCTAAGTACACATTGTGGAATGCAAATAAAGTATTGAGTATTGAGTATTGACCGTATTCTAATTTTACCAGCGCTAATATTATATCATCGGCTGCCAAAAACATCTATATCTGCATCTATATTATTTGTATCTATACATAGTATAAATTAAAGTCGCTTTTCATGTCTGTCTGTATGACCATGTACTTACACAACGCATTCTGGTGTGGTGTTCTCCATCTTTTAGATAATTTATTCCAGTGATGTTTGTTAAGTCGTAAAAACCGTGCTTAGCAGGGACGGGTCGCTTTAAGGTTATCTATAAACCTTTATTGAAATTTAATAGGTCAACGACGGCTACTTCGTGCACTTCTTCGCGCCTACGGAACTGCCGCCTCTGAACAAGTTCGTGGTCTTCGTCCTGGATACCTCCGGCTCCATGATGGACCGCAAGATCATCCAGCTGCGTGAAGCCATGCAGACCATCCTTGGAGAACTCAACGAAGGGGACTACTTCAGCATAGTCGAGTTTGCGTCCGTGGTTACGGTATGTAGCTCAGACATTTTGAGACAGTGAGAAATAACTTCAGAACTTTTAAAGTTAAGTCCATATGAGCATCAAAACACAGAGATCATACACGGTTACAGGTTTTTTTTGTTGTAATTTTCGACTTTATTTCAACATGCACAATGTCGATACTTTATTGTCAGTGAAAACCATACTTGCTGCGTCATCCGCCGACCAAAGTTCCGACTGTGTCTCCAAAAATACGAAGACATTTATTCAAAACTTGCCTACTGAAATCTTCTTTAATGTAGGTGCACGATCTCAAAGAGGCGGAGGGCGAGCCTCCCAAGCACTCGTACTCGTTCTTCGACTACAACGACAAGGGGGCGACCCTGGTGCCGCCATCCAAGGCCACCAAAGAAAACATCGCCAAGGCCAAAGTTATCGTTAGCTGGCTTCAAGCTGCCGGAGGTAAGTCGGAAACTTTATTACGGTTTAAAAGATAAATTAGGTAGCCAATGGTGCCGATTCTCTTGTGCACCGAACTACGGTGCACAAGAGAATCGGCAACTAAACTATAACTAAAATTCCATACTTTTGGCTATGAGAATTTTAAAGCTATTCTGCAAAAACAATATCAAAATTTAAAAATAATTTTGACAAAACTAAAATCGATTTTACAATCGCGAATCCACGTGGTATCCGTGGTTTGCCCTAACCCGTGATTTTTTTTTAGAGCCAGTTGCGCGGAGGGGGTGTATCCTCGACGTGTTTTATATGGAATTTTTAATTTTTTTGTATGGAAAATATGAATTAATATTACCCACATGTTGTTTTTGGGGTCGAAATTTTCATTATTTTTGCGATAGGACGCACCATTTTCGAGATTAAGCAAAATAAAAAATAAGTACCGACAGTACTGTTTTTGCCCGTGAAGTCGAGATGTTGGTGTGAATTTTAGTTCATGACAACGTATTTTATCCCACACCTTTTTAATCGAGATAAAGATTTGTCAGGTTTAGTTTTTATAATCAAAATTTTTGGTGAAAAACGTCAAATTCACAATAGCAAAATTGCCATTTTTAGTAAATTAAAACTCAGTAAGTACTATCTTAGTGCTGCCAAACTAAAATATAGTTTAGTTGTGTCACTTTAGTCTATTTCAGAATGGGAAATCGTCGTTTGACAGGAATAAACTAAATTTTATGATTTTTAGTCTAGTTTAGAGGCATTTGTGACAAGAGAATCGGCACCGGCATTAGTATTCATAACACGAGCGGCACGCGTCAACCGTAGAGGCAACTGTAGCCGCCGAGACGGCTCGACGCGTGTCGACGCCTTATAATTGTATGTCATTTCATATAGCTAACTTCGTAATTAATTTTGGCTTAAAAACTCAACTACGCATAGCCCTACATTGCTAATTAGTTTACAATGCCTTTTTGTCTCAGAATAAAACATTTTAATAAGTACACGTCAAGCACTAACATGTGGATTTTTCTAATGCCCGTTTTCACCGACAACTAACCTAAATGAATCCCTAAATAAAAGTACACTGTCGGATTTTCAACTCTCAGCGCTGAGTCGTTGAAAATCCATCAGTGCACTTTTATTTAAGGATTTATTTAAGTATCACAAGTTTCTTACTATGATACCTCTGTCTATTCCATCGGGGAATACGAGCGTGATATATTATGTCACGTAATTAAATGTATTTTCATGACACAGTTAGGTACTTCATTGTGCGTTGTCCCAACTTATGTGATCTGCTTAAATATATTTGACCTTATTATCTTAAGAAAGTGAGATAATAAATGAACTGAACATTCTGGAGTTTGTATTATATAATAGGTATGCATTATCATCACATGACCTGCTACGGTTCACTTGATAACGACTATGATTACTACTAAGTAAGCGCGATTAGAGATTTCCATAATGACATTCTAAGAGGAAAGAATAAAGCGAACAAAATTCTTGATATCTGAATATTTTAACTGACCATTGTGTCCATGCATTTATGCATGACCACTGGTAGCTTTTAGTTAGCATGATTTACGGTTAAAGATATGATTTCTCAAAAGAATTACAAATTCACTTATATAGAAAACATAAATAACTATGTGGAAAAAAGATGCTTCACATAAAACTAACATTACGTATATATAGGTAAAATTTTGACTTAATAGTTTGGCATATCAAACAAAACAAATCAGAAGAAGTTAGTTTTGCCCAAATAACAGCAGAATTTTAAGCGATGCGGGTAGGGTGCATTTCAACAGGTGTAGCGTGTTTACTAAGGCCTACACCACAGTGCAAAACAATTACAAGAAACGAAAAAAATATTAATATACAATAGTAAAATTTTGTTTTATTTACTGTTTAGGATTCCTTACCCTAAGGGGCCCAAACGGAACCCTATTACTAAACCTCTGCTGTCCGTGCATCCGTCCGTCCGTCTGTCTGTCAGCGGGCTGTACCTCCTGTCTAACAAATAATAATAAAAATAAAATAAAGGGGGTCCTCGTACAAGAAACTGGATCCTAGTAGCATTGATTTCACCTACACGCTCTTTATTTCATAGGGCAAGGGCCTAATGTCTGTTCCAAAAGTATCAGATGAAAATGATAACAAATTGATCAGAAAACGTAGTACCTGTGGATGTCAATTTGCTGTGCCACTTACAAATTTTGATTTGATTTAATTTGTATACTTAAACCCAAAATTCTAATTTTAAATCGCCTTAATAAAAATGTTTCAATTACATTTTGATAATGTTAGGTATTCAAACGAAGACTAGATTTGACTTTGATGTATGATTGATTCACTTTATAATCTGGAAGCCGACCGCAACATAGTTGGCATGAGGTTAGGCAGATTGATTGATTCAAACAATTATTGGAAAAAGTGGTGACCCTGACCGGTGAGATATAATGTTCAAACCTTGTAAGTTCAGATGAATGTGTTATATTAGTATTCCCTGTAGGGAGTGATTGCATAAGAATTTAACCTGAACAGGGTTTGTTTAGACTTTCATTTGTCACTTTTGGAACAGACTATAGGTACATGTTAACCGATTCCTATAATTTACGGATCATTAATGGTTAATATCAAGACTCTATCTTTACCAATAATGAAGCAAAGACCTCATAGCTTTGCATAGTAAACCCTCCCATATGGAAGTAGCTATCTCAGGTAAAATTACCTTATGAATCTATTTAGATGCCCAGTTTGGCAATAAAAAGTGACCGTTGGTAAGCAAAGCGATTCGTTTTGTTTATAGGAACCGAGCGTGGGTCAACTATTCTCGCATCTCAATACTCAATACTTTTATTGCATTCCAAATGTAGGTATTCATAGGCGGTAAACTTATAATTAGATCACATGGACACTGTCGGACACAGCAAAATACGAGAGAACATAACCGTTGGTAACATACTGTTCCTACGTTGCAGGCACGAACATCGGCAAAGCCTTGGACGTAGCTGTGGAGCTGATCAACAAGGGAGTAGACTGGACAGTTGTCGCACCTGCGGGTGTGACCGCTAAGGGCACTGACGCGTCTGTCACCACTGAAGTAACTACTGCTGAAACTAGTGAAGCTGTTGTAAAGACTGAAGCTGCTGACAAACAAGGTAAACTATCTTTTTATCAGATAAAACTTTTTAGTGAGTTTTGTAATGAATTGTTGGGAAATTTAATTGACTGTGTAACGTTTTAACATTTGTCTGTAAGGGTGTATTGAAGGAGGTTTTAATTGTTTTGTTTTGGACTACTTGTAGTTTAGTGTAATTACTATCGCATGTGCTACTCCAGACTGATGCCGCGTCTTACAAGGGTTGAGTAGATTTTAAATTGAGCTGGCTTTAGATCACCGTTTTAAGATTGGATGTAGGCAGATTAGAGCTTTTATTCCTTTAACGCGGAAGTACTCAGTATTTTTGGTCCAGTTCATTTTATTTTTTTGCGTTTTTTAGGGAATGACCGCTTTCGTGTGAACATAATGGCTTCAGTTTCTGTGGAATTTAATTTTGAATTCCATTGGGTAAAATAAGAAACAAGAAGCTGTAATTATAACTGAAGCCGTTCGACTATCAAATCGGTATCTTTACTTGAAGTAAATGATGCTGTGCCATCAGCAAAACAAGCAAGATGAGTGTGAGCCTGCTTGGGCATGTCGTTTATAAACAGTATGAATAAATATGGCCCTAGCAAGGAGCCCCGTGGCACCCCCGCAGGATAAGATCTTGGTTTAGACACACTATCGCCAATATGAACTCAAAACGACCTATCCGTCAAATACGCCCTGGATAATTTTTACAATTCCAATCGGTACATCACATATAAATAGCTTATGTAAAAGGCCTGCATGGCAGACGGTATCAAAAGCTTTTTGTACGTCAAAGAACATCATGCCCGTAGATTCACCTATGTTTAAGTGGTGCATGACATGCTCTGCGACTCTGACCAGTTGTAGAATGAGCCTTTCTGAACCCGAACTGCTCAGCCAATGGCAGCTGGTTTGTAGATATTGCTAAGCGCGATGAAATTACTCCTTCGAGTAATTTTCCCAAAGACGGTAGGAGACTTATAGGCCGATAGCTAGTTCGGGTACTTTCATCTTTTCCTGGTTTCTATAAAGTTATAATTTTGGCTCTTTTCCAAGCAGAGGGAAAGTAGCCAATTCCTAGGCAACAATAAAAAAAAAAGAAAAAAAGTTCGTCAGTTTGGATCGGGGACTTGGACAGACTTGTCGTTTACCTCATTTAAATGCTGAAGGTGGAATCCTAAACTATGTTACTAATGATAATAATGAATAGTGAGATGGAATGATTGAATGTTGACAATGCTCTAATTTAGATGACTATATTACGAGTACTTATCGATAGACTATATTACTTACTTAATTCATTGTAGATTAAAGGAAATCTAGACCATTTTTATTTACGTTTGCATACTTACTTAAAAGGGACATAAAAGCCCGTAAGTATCCAGAAGATACACTATTAATTTAAAAAATCCTCCACGATACAGGAAATCCTAATGTGGAGGCTTATAGTGCTAGTTGAATTCTGAAATGCTCTCTTGAACAATATTTTTATTTTTTATATTATAATAAACTTTGTATTTACCAACTTGTACTTGCAGAACCCAAAAACCTAGAGCCAATCATCATCTTCCTGACCGACGGCGACCCGACCGTCGGCGAGACGGACCCCAAGCGCATCATCACACGCGTGCAGGAAAAGAACTTCGGACCGAACAAGGCCACCATCTTCTCACTTGCTTTTGGTAAGTTCGAGAGACACTATTTTTAAGCTAAATACAAACATTTTTAATATTTAAGTTACTTACCTGTTAGTATGATACTTCAATGAACCGCGGGGTAATTGCGAAACACTGTACAGTGGCAATGGCTTTCATTTCAACAACATACATTGCGTGATTTACGTTCTTGAGCAGATACATTTTTCGAACATACGAAGCAATGGCTTAGCAATATCTTTCAAAATCATTCAAATTATAATTGAAACTGGGTTACGCAATTAGGGTGCTGCGAAAACTAATGTAACTAGTTAAAAAAAATAAAAATAAGTGCACATTAAACTTAATTCCATAAACGGTTGTAAACTTGTTACTTGCAGGCGAGGACGCAGACCGCAAGTTCTTGCGCAAGGTATCCCTGCGTAACGGCGGCTTCATGCGACACATCTACGAGGCCGCGGATGCTGCGCTGCAACTGCGCGACTTCTACCGACAGATCTCGTCACCGCTGCTCGCTGATCTCAAGTTCACATACCCGGCGGGACAGGTCAGAATAAGAATCATTTATTGGCTGAAAATACAAGTGTTATACCAGTTGTAAAAGTTGGTGGTTTATGCACAGTCCATATTTTGCCTGTTGGGCATGCAAATTTATTTTTTATCACGTCTATTGAAAACGAGCTAGTTTATTCTTATTAAACAGGGACCAAAGTAGCTTTTTAACCGCTAGGGACCAAAAGTGATTTGAATTTGAAACGTGGATATTGTTAAGTACGAGGAAGAGGGTTTAAGTTTGACCCCTTTATTTATAAGCGTTGCTTAAAGTAAAGTAATGATTAGCGACTGTTTAACCATACATTTTAAAATATTTGTATTTGTGTTTCTAATTAACAAACTCAAAAACTACTGGACCGATGTTAAAAATTCTTTCACGAGTAGAATGCTATATTAGGTATCTCTGAGAATGCTATATTAGGTACTCTGCTATATTAGGTATCTCTAAGACATCACGCACGCGAAGCCACTGGCGGATGCTTGCCGTATATAAATCAACCCCTGAATACTCAACATTGTGTCACATCCTAGGTGCGATCAGACTCACTGACGCAACACTCGTTCCGCACGTACTACGCTGGCTCCGAAGTCGTGGTGGCTGGACAGGTGCTGGACGACGTGCCTGAACTCGAGCCTACCGTGAACGCCTTTTGTGGAGTAGGAGATGGATATGGCAGGGTGAGTGGACTTCTAGTTTATTTTCTAAAGTAAAATCATCCTAATCAACATACTCCTCCCCTTAATCCAATTTGGTAGGGGTCGGTGGGGCATGTCTTCGTCATCTCTGTTAGCTTTCATCGCTCTATAGTTTGACCGACACCACTGTACCGCGCCTTAGGTATGTGCTGTCGCTCTGCGTACGGCCGCTCATTCGTCAACGCTGCCCCCCGTCTCGCCGTGCATTCCTAAGGCGCGGTACAGCGGTCTCGGTCAAACTATAGTCAGCCCCTTTCTAGGCATATCATCTATCACATAAGATACTTTTTAGAGTGAACTTTACCGAATATTTGAAATATTTAACCGCAAGTTATGGCGATTTGTCGTTCTGTATTTTGATTAGGTATCCAGTAGTTGTATCTATTGTGAATTTGCCGTAATTCAATTGAAACTACTTACCCCAATTTTCAATTTGTAATCGATTCAACTCGTTATCAAGAAAAGAATACCATTATTTGCGGGTTTATTGTGTGACACACTAACAGTAACAATGGCTTTCATTTTGAAAGTTCAACAACATTCATTGCGTTATTTACGTTGTCGAGCAGACAATTTTTTCAAACTTATGAAGCAATGAATTAGCAATATCCTTAAAAAATCATTAAGATTGTGATTGAAAGTCTGTTACGTCGGTTACAAGACGGGACAATATTATCCGGTTACAAGATCATAAACTAACCTGAAATTTAAAAACAAATTACAGAAACGCTACGAGATAGTCCCGAAGGTTCCCGTCGAGAAGAAGAAGGTGGGATACTTGCCCCTAGAGCGGCTGTGGTCGTACCTCACCATCAAACAGCTGCTGGACCAACGCGACGCCTCAGACGGCAGCGATGCTGATGACAAGGAGAACTCGCCAGAGAAGAAGGCTCTTGCACTTGCACTGAAGGTATGGAAACCAAATTATACTGCAGGGATCTCTTGACGCGTAGCAAAAACTAACGCCGCCATCGTATTTAGGATTCCGTACCCGAACCCTACATCGTATTTAGGGTGCCAAAACGGAACCCTATTACTAAGCCTCCGCTGTTCGTCCGTCCTTCCGTCCGTCCGTCTGTCTGTCAGCGGGCTCTATCCCATGAACCGTAATAGGTAGATAGTTGATATTTTCTCAGATTGTGTATTTCTATTGCCGCTTTAACAACAACAAATAATAAAAATTAAATAAAATAAAAGAGTCCCCATACAAGAAACGCGTTTTTTGCTTAATATTATAAGGGGAAAACGGAAACGGCTATAAACCCGTTTCCATTTTTAACTTTCGACGCTGGGGGCCTACTCCCTAAGCGAAATCCATAGTTACAGGCGCTTCGCTCTTCTTCTCGCCTACGCCTACAGTATGTACGTAAGTAAGACGGAGAATGAAGCGCCCGTAACGACGGCCGAAACTACGGATTTCGCTTAGGGAGTAGGCCCCCAGAGCCGAGCCTTGAAACTCCAGATTTATTTTAGCATTAGATTTAGTCACCTAGTGAGTGAAAACGGACATTAGACTACCATATTATTACTGTTGTTTTTTTCTTCATGGTTTTTAAAATGAATGTGTGAATATTTCCAGTACGAGTTCGTTACGCCACTGACATCGCTGGTGGTGGTGAAACCCAACGCTACCAACGCAGTGAACGCCGAGTCTGTAGACAAAGCAGGTGATTACCTTATTTAAATTTATTTCTCTCTACCTAAATGGGAAAGGCTTGATTTATTGGATATGTGTATCCATACTTATTATTATAAATTTGAAAGTAACTCTGTCTGTCTGTCTGTCTGCCTGTCTGTCAGTATGTTACCTTTTCACGGCTGAACCACTGAACGGATTTCGATAAAATCTGGCAAGAAGATAGATGGTATCCTGGAGAAGGACATAGAGTATTTTTTCTTTCAAAAATAATCTTAGGGGGGCGATATAAGGGATGAAAGTTTGTATGGGAAATCTAACATTTCTTAAGTTACAGATATGAAAATTCAAATTTATGCTTTTGGTAAAAAATAAAGAATTTCACATTTCATCGTTTTTGTAAAATCATCCCCCAAAGCGATAAAAAATGGGATGATTTTAAAATTCACATGTAATATTGATTTTTTTGTGTCTTCTTTTCAAGTGCACTAAGGTATTGGAAATACATTCATAGTCCGTATCTTGAATTAACATTCAGTCTTTATTTAATTAAAATCAGCCCACTCTGTCAAAAGTTATTACAATTTAAAGTCATAAACTAACCTTGTAGGTATTATGTGTTGTGTGGCGGCACTAGAGTAGGTATTACAAATTAATGGTGGTAAAATGATTATTTAGTTTTTTTTAAGTAAGGCATTTAGACTCATAACCTGTTTTATTTTATTTTTTTAACCGGACAAGTGTGAGTAGGACTAGCGGCCTGAGGGTTCCGTCTCAAAGCTGTGCTTACTCGGCTGCCCGAATTTCCAAATCTAAATTGAAGAACAAACTTAACTTTTCAATTGCAAAAAACCTTTAACTAGATTACCTACTAAAATACTGACTAAACGTTACTTCAAGCCATGGCCTATGAATTTTTAATTCTAGATTGGAGAACAAACTTAATTTTGTAGTTCATATATAAATTACCAATTTTCGGATTTTCCTCTTTATTTGACCTTGGTTCCCGCTAAACTTCACGCTGCTGGGCCAAGGGGAAGTACCAAATAGCCTGGTTTATTTGCGATTGTCAAAATATGCGGCATAAATAACGGTATTTATTTATTGCGTTGACTTGGAGTTTGGTTTTCGTTAAAGCTCCAAGAGACCGTAGACCTAAGTTTTTGATATCAATTTCATGCCTAGGTTTCCTGAGAAAAAGGGTCTCGACAGACAACGAAGACATTTAAGGGTTAAAAAAAATCGTTTTGAAGTACGGAACCCTAAAAGAGTTTAGCTGCCTGTTACCTTTCATGCCGTAACGGCTGAAAAGATTTAGATGAAAGTCAGACTTGGGTTAGGACATAGGATACTGTGAATCCCAGTAGCACTTTCCTGTGGGATATTTTCCGACTTCCACGCGGGCGAAGCCACGGGCAAAAGCTAGTGTAGCATAAGCAGAGCAAAATAAACCTATAATGTTCCCATTGCTGGGCTCACAGAGAGGAGACCTGAGGGTCTCCTCTCTGTGAGAGGGAGTGGGCCATAATCCACCACGCGGAGCTGTGCGGGTTGGTGATGTGTATGTAGTATCAAATCATTTGATAAATAATAACTTTATATTCACAGTTGGTGCCGGTGGATACCCCAGCGGTGTTGGTAAGTAGATATATTTAAAGTTACACATAATTTTCTATTAAGTATTCTTATTTAAATCTGCAAGAGGCAATGAAATGGTTGTAACGTCAGTGTTGCATTATTTTGAGAAGACAACTCCGCCCTACCGCGCCACCGCCGCCGCACTCGTCGAGATCACTATTTATATTTGAATTTAGAATCTCAGATAATTATCAAGTTTTTGGAAAAACAATTAAATGTAATACATGACAAAGTTAAAATTCCATTGCAACCGAAATTTATTTAGGGCCTTTTTCATACAAACGGTCAATCAAAAATAAAACTTAGACTGCGTACCGTTAAAGTAGATAGTTGATTAAATTATTCAACATTGTGTATTCATGTTCAAGTACAGATCAATCTGCCTAGCCTTTTCCCAACTATGTTGGGGTCGGCTTCCAGTCTAACCGGATGCAGCTGAATACCAGTATTTTACATTGAGCGACTGCCTATCTGACCTCCACAACCCAGTAACTGGGTAATACGATACCCCTTGGTAAGACTGGTGTCAGACTTTCGGGCTTCTGACGAGTCGTAACGACTGTCAAAGATCCACGAATGACAGCCGGACCAATGGCTTAACGTGCTTTCCGCGGCACGGAGGAGTTTCGATGTAAAGATGTTCACCCATCCACTGACCAACCCCGGCAAGCGTAGCTTAACCTGATGGATCGACCAGTACAACGTTCAAGTACAGATACCCAAGGAAAGTATACTGCACTTCGGGAATCATCGTTTATCTTCGGAATACGAACATGAGATCATGAGATCTTTTTTATTTTTTTTGTATCAAAGGTTACAAAATTATGGATTGTAGGCAATTCCAAAAAATTTAAACTTTTTTAAATTATGAGTCTGCAACCGGAGAAGGTAACCAGACGGAGATGAAACTTCATACAAACGCGCAATGATATGTAAACTACTACAAACAGCGGTGGCAGTGCAAAACTTAGAAGCTTTGACTCTATGGCGACGTACGTGTTGATTCGGTAATACGAAGATTACCGAAGCGCACTAATTATATGGTTTACGTGTATAGTGTTATTCCGCACACAGTACATAACAGTGTATGTTTTATGCAGCTCTATCAGTGAGCCTAGCGAGCCGTCCTATGGCGAGCCACGCTAGCCAAGCGTTCAGCATCTCAGGCGGCGGGTATCCCGCGGGTCCTGGGTTGGCTGGCTTTCCCGGCCGCCCGATGGCGTCTGGAGGCGCTGCCTATGGTGGCTTTGCCAGTAAGTGCTTCAATTAACAAGCATGTGCCTCTTTTAGAGCTTATAGCTTTATATGTCACAGGGTTAAACATAATTTCATTGAGTTTCATTGAGCTTAGTTAAAGTACAGTCAGCATCGAAAGTCGATTAACACCGCGGGTTTTTAAATTACAAAGGTTACAGTAACTCTTGACCGTTGTATGTTGAATGAAATTCTGAAAAGCAAGCATGTTATATAAAAGCTGTGTTATAAGGTTTATTTCCTTTGCTGACCGTACTGTAGAAAATAATCTATATTTCATCTTGGTGTCCTCATGTTTACCTATTTTTATACGGAGGAAGCGATCTTCGCTCGAATACGCGATCGGTCTCGTGCATATGTCACTTTTTGTTCGCAAAACACGAAAGCGCCCTCTGTTGTCGCGACCGTCGTTCGGTGAACCTGTTGACGCGTGAACAGGTTCACCGAACAAAAAGTTCGAACGATCGTGTATTCGCACGAAGGTCGCTGTCAGATCTCATTCAATCTTGCTACTCAGTTCACCTTCTTCCAAACTTCTTCGTAGTTGCTCGGTTAAGTGGTTTTTTATCATTTTTCTAATATTTCATAAAACATTTATTTCCCACTATTTCTGTAAGTGACAGTCTATCTTTCGTTACGAGGGCAAAAGGTGTGCTGTAATGTAGTTACCTT
Organism: Agrochola lota; assembly: GCA_947364205.1. Lineage (NCBI taxonomy): Eukaryota > Metazoa > Arthropoda > Insecta > Lepidoptera > Noctuidae > Agrochola > Agrochola lota. Next base: position 14,272,222 of record OX376221.1, on the reverse strand, counting down.
TGCCTACTTGCCTCAAGAGGCAAGCAGCTAAAAGGTGATACTCGTGCAATGTACAATACGATCGAAACGAGTATTTTTAATGAAAGTTTGTCATGCACCAGGCCCGGGTAGCTTGTCGCCGTCTCTAGACTTCTTGGAGGAATCGGAAATAGAGGGAGAGGAATATGCTCTCGAAGGTGAGACATCCATTATATGTGTTCATAAAAAAGAAAAAATGGGTTTTGAGGTGAATTGTGCTCTCAGAATAATCGGCATGTTTTAAAACAAATCAACGTTTAGGCAAGATATTCGGTTCAGTAAATACGGTATACTTTTATGTTCGGGCTAATTTCATTACATGTGTGTTACAGAATGTTACGGGGTCTCAGGGTTGTAAAGACAAAACTGATATTTAAGGTAATGTGTATAACCCCTTGCGTAAAAGATCTGCAGTACCTAAATAAAAATAAAAAAACTTATAACGTTGGTGATCATCCAAAACATTTCTTCATTGGCATTGATGTAAATCATGGATACGCCCTCACCATACTTACGTCGCGCGAAAAGTGTCACTTCTGAAATGAGCGAATTCGCTCATTTTAGATCATTTCCTCATTCGTCATAGTTCGTGACACATCGGAGTAACTTTCTCGATTTTAATACACACAGCTGTACAAAGATGCCTTGTTGTGCCTACAGGAAATGTAACAACAACTCCAAAAATACAAACAAAGCTAAAGGTATTACTTTTCATGCGTAAGTAATTTTTTTTCAAATTTATTTCGATTTCAAAAATAAATATTATGGCGGATGATGACATATAACAAAAATTTCGTTCCCATGACAACGAACGATAGGGTAGTGTAGCGTTGACAAAAAAAGTTTAAAAGAATTTAGGAAGTATGGAGGTTACATTATAATTTTAAAATATTTTAAAAGCCGGATTTTTTTAATGTATTTGTTTTTTAGATTATCTTTTCTTTGCAACTATGTTTTCGAATACAAAATTATAGGTTAGTACATAAACAATTTAATAAAACGCGATGTGCTTCGAAAGCACATAAAGCGTGGGGTCTTTTGCCTGATCTCTCTCCGCTCGTGGTGGGTTGCCATCCCGCCAGACTATGAGAGTGAGGATATGGAGATTCCTCACCTGCTCAAGCATGTCGAGGGAATCCAGGGGAAGAAGCGCGAATAAAGGCGCAGTGCAAAATTTCATCGTTCAGCCTTAACGCGTGAAAAGGTAAAAGACAGACAGATTAAAAATATTAAATAAATGTACTTTAATCACTATTTGTATTTAACTGTTAGGTTCCCACAAGAACCGGGTGTTAAAGAAAAATGGATTAAAATAATCCAAGAAGAACAAAGAGACGATGAATGGTTGCCAACCAAATACAGTCGCATTTGTTCACCACATTTTAATGATGATATGTTCTACTTGACACAAGCTGGTCGGAGAAAATTTAAAAAAAATGTTGTACCATCTTTTAGGTATGAATGTATGATTTAGCTAATTGCCAACATCTGTCCGTGTAGTAAGATCAATCTAGATCGATCTTTAAGTTTTTAAATCTGACTGCCTCAGAAAGTTCCCTACATACTATTTTATTAATTACAGATATCATTTGTAGAACCCACATATGAAATGATGGGTTCACCACTTGAGAATGTTTATATTTCTGATAATGACTCTATATTTGATTCGTAATAATAATAATAATAATAATAATTTATTTATTTGTCACAAGAACTTTTGTTACATTTACACAGATATACAGGACAATTTAAAAATTTTCTTAGTTTTATAGTGAAGGCATCTGTGTCTGAACTAGATAAAAATATCTGTATCTCAGACATCAGCGCTCTTATGATGACCATTACAAAACTAGCTTAATTAGACATATTGGTATATCTTTACATAGACAACAAGTTTAAAATAAAATAAAATAACCAAACAGGTATGTGGAGTGTTAACCTCTCGGTGAGTAGTATGTGAAAGTGTGTGAAGGAGTGAGAGAGGGTGAGTATAGGAGTTTACTATTTCAATATTTTCAATAAATTTTCTGTCTCTTCATATGTGAGTTTACTAATAAATTTAAAGAGTAAACTTTTACATAATGCTTTATTTAGCGGGTATACTTCCAAGGTGTCATTAATCTTATTATATAAGTACGGTCCCAAGAAGCAAAAGTATTTGTTTACGTAAGCATGTCTGAAAGAAGGTCGGTTAATATTACTAATAACATTCCGTCTTCCAGCTAGATCACTTTTTGAGAACTGTAGCAAAGAGTGTTGCCTCAGGACCACAAGAAATACAAACAACTGACGAACTGTCAGGACCTCACACGACTGATAGACAAGATGGGTTGGGTACAAATAAGGACGAAAAGTACTTACTTTTAGGACAGCTCTCTGTGCTATTTCTAAGGGCTTTAATATAGTTTTCTGTGCACCTCCCCAAACTGTGATACAATATTGGAGAATGGACTGTACGAGTGCTAGGTATATTTGTTTCACTAATTTTGGGGGTGCAACATGTCTAAGGTTCTTGAAAACGTAGATCAGTTTTCTTGTTCTAGATGTGAGCAGGTGAATATGGTCTCTGAAGGAGAGATTACAGTCCAAAATAATTCCAAGATATTTAATTGTCGCTGTCTCGGCTAGTTTTGGGCAAGAGCATACTAAGCTATTACAACAACTATGTGCTGTAATTGAATGAGTATAAGGTAGCTGATTATTTCGAGTGCGCATCGAGAATATCATATACTTGGTTTTATCCGGATTAAGGGTCAGTGAGTTATTCTGAAGCCAGTGGGTCACAACATTGAATCCGTCCTGCGCCTCCCTGTATACTTTGTCCCAGAGGTCAGCAGAGAACAGCAGAACTGTGTCGTCTGCATATGAAATAATTTTACCTCCTGAAAGATCTAGTTTACAGAGGTCATTCAAGTATAAAAGGAAGAGTGTCGGTCCCAAAATGCTCCCCTGCGGAATTCCATAAGTGATTGGTAAATCACTGCTGATACTGTCATTAATCTTAACGCACTGTAAACGATTAGAGAGGTAGTCCTTTAAAAGTCGAAGTTGAATTCCTCGTATTCCAAGGCGTTCTAATTTTTGAATCAGCATAGGCGTAGAGACCGTGTCAAATGCCTTGGCTAGATCAAGGAAAATGCCTATTGTCTTTTTACCTGAATCAATATTCTTTACCACATAATCTTGGAGCTCGTGGACTGCATCACTAGTACACTTGCCTGCTCTAAAACCAAACTGGTTGTTGGATAAAAGTTTATTTGATTCTAGGTAATCAATCAGTCTGCTATTTATAATTCGTTCTAGCAGCTTGGAGATTGAAGGCAATATGGAGATGGGTCTATAATTAGTGACATGGTCTCTATCACCCGACTTAAATATTGGGTATACTATTGATTTCTTTAAACTCGGAGGAAACTGACCTTTATCTAAGCAGAGGTTAAAAATGTAGGTTAATGGACGGATTAAGATGTGCCTGTATTCTTTCAGAAAGTTAAATAAGTTAATAAAGTGAAATAATAATTATAATTATTAATATTATTATAGGGGATACCCGTTTTTTTGTAGTTTCACTAAATTTTTCAACAACTGCCAACGAATCTCCCTTCTAAACCCATCATAAATAAGCCTTTTGGATTCGAAGGAATTCTGAACCAGTTTAATCATGTGACAAGCATCATGATAGCTACTTCTAAATGACATACAGGATTTTTGAATGTTGTTTTAGATCACAACCTAGTAAATTGGCTGCAGTTATGTTAGCCGCACAGCCATCAAAAGTTATGGCAACAATATCAACCCCCACATAGTAGCATTCACTCAAACATGTTTTCAATAAATTTGCCCGAGTTTCAGCTGATAGTCCGTTACCTAAAAATATGCCACTGGGATTTTCCAGCTTTCGTTCATGCATACTAATATTAATACATACGCCTGAGTCGCTATTTCGCACGATTTTGCCGAGCCAGCACCGAAATTTACGACGCCTGCAGTCTTCTTTCCAGTCCACGTAGTTTGGTGGCGAAGAGTCATCTCGTCAGCAATTAACGTGCAGAATATTCGCGGATCACAATTTTTTTTTTTTTCTAAAACCTCTATCGCTTCCTTATTAAAGCCAAGACGACCCGAACTGTTATCGTACCATTTTCCTATGTCGCGAGGGTGTGGCAAAGATCCATTAAATATTTTTATATAATAATATAATATTATAATTCAATTATAATATCATTGATAAAGACAAACATTTTATTATTTCAAAACAACCTCGTTTTAAAATTAAGTACCCTTTTTAAAACGAGTATGCTGACGGTACAGCGACAATTCTCTACGTCATTGTGTGACAGATGACAACTTAAGCACAAATGCGGTCATTTTTTGATGCTGTAAGGCGTATCTTTGATTTACATCAATGTTCATTGGATGTTGTAACATGGCGGTTGCCCTCTCTCTCAGTGTTGCCGCAACTGAGTTCCCAAAAGGTACATATCCGGCGCTGAAAAGGTACATTTTGGATTAAAAAGGTACATAAGCAATGCTTTTACGCCTTTTACTAAAATCATTCACTACTGCATCTCTCGCTCTCTCGCAATGAATGCGAGACAGGGAGAGACTGCCTGCTCGCCAGCAGTTCTATTTTTTGGATTCTAGGCGTGATAAAACTTATCTATATTATATTTAAAAAATCCCCGCAGTTTTATGATCGGTACTCATTGAATTGGTTCTCGTGGAAAATTCGATTAGTGGAAATGGTCTTATTCTATTTATTTATTGTACACTATGTATACAAGAAAGAATATCACTTTCCCTTATCGCAGAGACCAATATATTTTTTGGTTTGGATATGATCAAATAACTTCTTCCGCTCTGGGCGGAGCGGGAGGGCGTGTCAGACTTTTACTGACTAAAACCCACCCATGTTCCTTCCGTTGCCTGTGTGCCAGGGCCGCGATATCCCTTTCGGATAAATTCGCAACCTGGGCCTCAGGCATTGGCCCTAACGGACCCCGTCAGTTGGTGCTGACATCTCTTTGAGGTGCGAGTGGAACACAACGCGCCGTCGACCCGGGCCTGGTCCTTATCGGACGGCGAGCTACCCATCGCTCACAGTACGGGAGCCCGCGCCTAAGGTGGCCGGAAGTCGGCTTGTGGCTCCTGGTGCACGGGGCATCTCCTGCGACTAATAGGGGCGCGAGGGCGCGAATTTTGCCTCTCCCTCACGCGTTCCGCCTCCTCCTTCGCGAGCATTACTGCTTCGCAGAAGGAGGTAACGGCCTCCCATGCACTGTCGCTCCGAACCATGGCCTGAACCAGGGCCAGACGCGAGAGATTGTCGCCGCCGATCGCCTCCGTGAGGACACGGCGGTTCTCCGCCCAAGTGGGCAGACCTCCACCGTATGCTCCACCGTGTCCTCCGGGCGTTCCACACAGTGGTGACACCCGGGCGTTTCCTCCTGCCTTATACGGAACAGGAACCTCCCGAAACAACCGTGTCCGGTGAGGACCTGCGTCAGGCGGAAGGTGAGGACGCCGTGGCGCCTCTCTAGCCACTCCTCAAAGAGGGGACTTATCGCTACAATTGTGGCGTGAGTATAGTAGTGTTCTGTGTCTGTCTTAACTTGGTGAGCGCGGCCAAAGAGCGCGCCGCTCGGGCCGCTCGGATACACGATACAATGTTCATTGCCTACACTCTCGGCGGAAGCGAGAGAAAGCTATTTCCTATTCCCACATTACGTAGGTCTGTGACTTCACAGGCCACCGGTACTTAGGACCGACGATGCTATCTCGTTTTCACGTTTTGGCGGCGGTTTAAAAAAAGGTACATAAAATAGTCTTTAAACCACGATTTTACACATAATTTCGGATGTTAAGTTGAAAAGGTACGTAAAATAGACCCCATTACACATGACACATGGGAGCTTTAAAAGGTACGTCAAATGTGTAAAATGTACGCTAACGGCAACACTGCTCTCTTATACCGTTACCCACAGATGAGTATCATGCGCTTTTTTAGGGTTCCGTAGTAAACAAGGAACCCTTATAGTTTCGCCATGTCCGTGTGTCTGTCTGTCTGTCTGTCCGTCTGTCTGTCCGCGGCATAGCTCAGACACGGTTAGTAGTACAAAGCTGTAATTTGGCATATGTATACATATTAATCATGCCGACAAAGTGGTAAAATAAAATCAAGAAAAATATTTTGTCTAGGGTACCTCCCCTACACGCAGAGTTACTATCACATCTATACTTATATACTATACTATATAATAAAGTATAGTATAGAAGAATAGATGAATTATGTATGTATTCTATTATTTATATATATATAATATTATATATATATATATAATAATATTATAAAGAGGTAAAATTTGTTTGTATTAATTGGAAATTTGTATGTAGGTGTAATCTCCGGAACTACCAGTCGGATAAAAAAATATTTTTGCATTAGATAGCATAGTTCTGAATGATTTGAATGTATCTGGCAAACAACCCAAGAGCTAAATTAACCCGACACTATACCGAAGACATCCCGGACGTCAGCTTGTATGAGATTAGGATAGCTCTGAAGCAGCTTAAAAATAACAAGGCCCGGGTTGGCGTTTTTCTATAGTTTTGCTGGTATAATGGCGTGTGCTAGCTGTCATTATGGCAAATAATTTTATTTACTGTTTTGTGTTGAGGTGTTGAGTAATGATTATTTTTTTTTGCATACTGTTGTATATAATCAAGTTTTTTTTTTTCAAACTGAACAGTCAGCAGTACTGCTGGTGAGTTTGTTGCGCCACTTTTTCTTCGCGAGCTAAAGCACTAGGTGGTGAAGAGTGGGCGTTTTGGGGGACTGTCTTATGTAATTTTAACGTTCGAAAAGTGCTGATTCTCTGCTTAGTTTCAATAAATTACTTTTGAATTTTGGTGATGACGGATTTACGGCCAAACCCCTGAAGGTCGGTGGAAAACCTGAGGCCCTCCAGAAGCTGTTCGATCCCGTCATACTCGAGGGTAAAACGCCACAGGCACGGAACAGAGGTGTGGTGGTACTCTTCTTTAAAAAGGGCGAGAATACCATGCTTAAGAACTATAGGCCCATCACACTTCTGAGCCATGTCTACAAGCTGTTTTCAAGAGTCAACACGAACCGTCTCGCGCGCAGGTTTGACGACTTCTAGCCTTCCTTACAAGCCGGATTCCGTAAAGGCTTAGGAAGTGGGCACCGTAGACCACATACATAATATGCTGCAGCAGGTTATACAGAGGACCGAAGAGTATAGCCAGCCTCTCTGCTTAGCATTTGTGGACTACGAGAAAGCCTTCAATTCGATCGAAACATGGGCTGTACTGCAGTATCTTCATCGGTGCCAGATCGACTATCGGTTCATCGTGGTACTAAAGTGTCTGTACAAAAACGCCACTATGTCGGTCCAACTCCAGGACCAGACCGCGAAACCTATCCTTCTGCAGCGAGGTGTGAGACAGGGAAACATTATCTCTCCGAAACGGGTCACCGCTGCACTGGAGGATGTCTTCAAGTTTCTGGACTGAAAAGGGCTAGGCATCAACGTTAGTGGCGAGTATATCACTTACCTTCGGTTTGCCGACGACATAGCTATCATGGCTGAGACCATGGTGGACCTCAGTACAATGCTCGATGACCTTAGTAGATCCTCCGAAAGAGTGGGTCTTAAAATGAACATGGACAAGACCAAAGTCATGTCAAATGCCAATGTAACATAACACCCACTCTTATGAAGGTCGGAGACGCAACGCTCGAAGTTATGGACGAGTATGTTTACTTACGACAAACTGTCCAGCTAGGCAGGTCCAACTTCGAGACAGAGGTCAATCGTCGAATCCAACTCGGCAGGGCAGCGTTCGGGAAGCTACGCAATATCTTCTCGTCCCACATACCGCAGTGTGTCAAGACGAAAATCGTTGACCAGTGCGTGTTGCCAGTGATGATATATGGCACAGAAACGTGGTCGCTCACAATGGGCATTATCAAAAGGCTAAAAGTCACCCAACGGGCTATGGAGAGGGCTATGCTTGGATGACGCTTTGACTACTAGGAGCTGAGCAAAAAGAAAAAATTTAAGAAAGAACGCTAAGCAAAAATCGAACTAACATCGCGGGCGGGCGTTGGGATGCGATGCGGTGGATCGGAGGCCGAAATTTCAACCGGACGAAGTTTTGGGCCGAGACTAGTCTAAAATATTAATATAGATAGGTTCCTTAAGTTTATGTAGATTTTAGGTATATGCATGGGAGTTTACATCTTGCAATATACTTTATATTCGAAAGTCCTCAAACTCAATACTTGTAAAAAAATACCTTCAATTTTTTTGTGATAAATTTATGAATGAAATGAAATATAGATAGATAATTTGTATTCCTCCTGAAGGTCTAATTTCACCATTTAATTAACAATTGTTATCAATGTGTGCTAGGATTTGGAAGTGCTGCAGGAAACAGATTCTTTAGCAGACCCGTCTACGGTTACACAACTAGTTTTAGGCCTCCCTACGCTACTGATGCTGCTGGGCTCTTCCCTCAGAGCGCGTATTCGAATGTAGCAGACGACGACGAACCGATAGGAATCCGTTTTGGTAAGTTTTTAGTAAGTACAGTAAACCACATGACCATGGTAACAGTTTTTCTTTGACAGCGCTATTATGACGTAGATGTAAGATCGGTTTTCGTAGTCCAATTGTTACTACTGTTGACATGCGGTTATCCGTATCTACCTACAAGTTTTTTATAGTCTTTTCATCGTTGCCATTATCAGACCGTATTTATTGAACCGAAAAATATGATTGTGGAATTTAAGAAGACTTAAATTCTAATATTTTGAGATGAATATTGCAGTGCACAATTAAACGCATAAACAACACACCTGTATTTCTCGAATGGGTAAGCAAGGCTGTCTACAAAACAAAGTCCCACGTAAAAAGGCTGCCTGATGGTCTAGTCACAGTATAATAAAGTAGCAGTATTATGTCTTGGCAGTGACCTGGAAATACGGCCTACCTACCTACGGCCGCTTGGTAGATAAACCGTCCGCGTTCGTACGTAACTGCCGCTGCCGCGCACTCGAGATTGTTGGGTACTGATACGTTGAGATTTCGGAGCGCGTCGTTTCATCCGTATTCTATGAATACATAATACTGTTACTTATTTATACTGTGGTCTAGTGGACAAGCGAGCTGCTATGTCTTGTCTATGTTCAGTCGGGTAAAGTGTCATTGGGGTTTTCCATTTTTTTTTTCATTACATATTCGTTAACCTTTAAAGGCCTTATTTACACGGTGCAATCCTATTGCCAGTGGCATAAGTTCAATCTACAACAAAAGTTACAACGTCTCCATTTTTTTTAGACGACGCAAGTCATCAGTTGCTTCAATTTGATTGTACCTATGCCTCATGCAAAAAACAAGCATCATGTAAATGGGACTTTAACTATTACCTAGTGACATACTTAAATATACCTAGATGCTGGCATACCTGTCCAGCCCTCCACGCCCTACGTACCGACAAGGTCACCACCTGTGGTGACCTCATATCGCCCCAACTTAGCCACCCTGCACCTACAAGGCTTCACCTGGGTCGAGGCTCTGCTGGATGACAGTGCGGACAACATCGTGCTTCGCACCAATGACACGACCGTTACTTTAAAAGTTGCCAGAGACTCTGTTGTAAGTATTAATAAACCAGTTTTTTTATAGGTTGAACCAGCAATGTCAATTGAATTAGCAAATGTATTGGTTTTCAATTCAGATAACAGGAAATCATCAGTACCGTAGCCATTTTCTAACATTTTTGTATTGGTACTAAAAAAATAACTAAATCAAATAGGTGAACCCTATGTAAAATACAGTCTCACTCCCAACGTATGTAAATTTCGGGCTACAAGAAAGCTCGGCCTATTACCTATGTATTTCCGATTACAAAGATATCTTCCCTTCAGGCCCCGAAAGAGGCAAGCGGTGACGCGGAGTGCGCAAGCGCAGTGGAGGGCGGCGCGGGCGTGTGCGTGTACCTGTCGCGGTGCGACGCCGCGCGGGACATCACTGTGGACGTCTACAGAACGACGTACTGCTCCGTCAGTCAAGGGTACGTTATATATGCAGCTATCGGTTATCACATTAGTACGGATCGATGTTTTTCGAAAAGTGAAGATGCGTTGGAGAGCAACGACATAGCCGAAGAACTCCCTAACTTATTAGTACAGTGAGTGTGGCGGCACGTTGCTTGCAGAATGGCCGTTTGAGCCGAAAAGTTCGAAACTTACATCGTGGGTAGGCTCCCCATAAAGTCGACTGACGGTGACGACCTGGTGCTGCGGGAGGCACAGAACCTGTCGAAGTGATGCATTGCTGAATAATAAAGATGTAGCACGTTTAAAATTCAATGTTCCATCTTTGAAATAGTGGTGGTAAAAACCAGTGGCAATTGATAAAATACGTCATATTAGCGTGTCCTATAGAGCTGTTATGTAACCAATGTAATTTCTACTTTCAGATATGCGGGAGTCTGCTGCCCACAGAAGAAAGTCGACTTAACACATTAATATGTACCTATGATGATATTAATTAATAAGATAGATAGAATGAAACCATGACAATAAATAAAGTGATGTTTTGAGATTTTGTGATTACAGACATGGCAACCATAAGTTAAATGTATTGTTTCCGTATAATATATATAACGAACAGAGATGTACCTACAGTACTACGACCAAGTTATTAATTGCCACAAAAATAACTGACTATTAAGAAGCAAAGGAATGAGTATGTTTTATGAAAAAAAACTGCTTTCTTGTTGGTAGATATTTCAGTGACAAGCATATATGAAGTTTTTAAAGCTTATTTTTTTAACTAGGAGTAGTTAGGTACTATGTAATTTAAAAAAGTTGTTTTAAACTAGTTTTGAGCAAAAAAGTAATTGCCGAAAACTTAAGGTGCTAGATTATTACAATAGTGCCATTATTAGAATTAAACATGATCTACTGTTGTGAGATGTACCTAGTTTTCGTTTTTATACAATTGAATCTTAAATAAAGATAAGATTATTTTTCATTGGAAAGTTTTATTATTTTGCGAAATATTCCCACATTCACAACACTTGTTCCACCACTGTTGTAGGACCAAGAACCGTCTGAGGTTCCCGAAGCAGTGCAGCAGGGGGAAGGTAAAAACCGGGTAAGTGGGATTCGAGGGGTTCGGTGACGTCGAGAAAGTGCACTTTTTGATTTGTTTCGAAGTTTCTTGTATGGTTATCAATGAAAACCAACTAGGGATAGGTACAATAAATAAGCAAACGAACACGAAACTCTCGTTTTTGTTTTGGTTAAGTATCTCTATTGGCCAAATAGCCCCCGAGTTCCTGACCTAACATAAAGCTTGACCTCCTATTGTACACAGTCCTGTAGGCGGGTCATCATGACTCATGTATGACTTATTGACATGTAATGTAGGTACCTAAATTTGTAAGAAAAAAACGAATTATGGTCCCACAAGCCTAACTGGCTCAGGGACGGCGCTGGCGGTGGAGAAAAATATACATACAATTAGGTAAGTACCTACGTTAATTTGTTATAAGTAAGTATTATAACTATTTAATTAATGGAAGCCAAGTCAGAGATAGGCCTCTGACTTGCGCGGCCGCGACTCCGACCGGCGGCTTTAAAACTCTGACACAGGTTAGTCACTAATCACACGAAAAGAAGAAGAATGTGAAAATAATGTGACTATGCTAGTTATTTATGTGTCAAAAGTGCACTAATAGTGTGTTTACAGATCTATGGTGTTGTACTGAGTTCATGATCGTACATATAAAAATTAAAACATATTTGAGCTAATGCTGCATGAGATACTTTATATTATAAATCGAGGTAGCTTTTAAGAAGAATTGTTTCATTATTTGTTTATAGATTTTAGTCAACTAAATGGGGCTAAAAATGCGGAAAATTAATGAAATGATGAAATGAAATGCTCCAGCCCCGAATCTACTGCCCCCCGTCAATCCTTTTTGTTTCTATCATTATCACAAAATTGCGTTTTGACAGTTTAAGCAGCCGATGCATCGTGTAACAATTTGGCAGTTGTATTTATGTAATACGCCCTGCATTCCGAGTTACGATGTAATCGATTTGACATGACAGAAATATGATAAGCAAGTTTTGACGTTGAGTGAGCACCGTGAGAACGTTCACGAGCGTTCCGAATTGTTGACAGCCCTCAGCTGTCATAATCGTGATATCTAACTCGGAACGGCAATCATTGATGTCAGCGCTGTGAGCGATCACGTTCTTATTCGGAAAGCGGCTTATGTTTATTTTGACATATATATATGTAGCGGCATCTACATCGCTACATGCGAACTACGCATCAAAGACCTGATGTCACATAACATCCTGACGTCACACAAATCCTGCATCGCGCAATTAGAGTTTACCGCGCGATAAACATATACACAAGCTTCCCGACTTCAACCTCTGGGCAGTTGCCCGCCAGACACGACATCCGTCTGGTCGGAGGATCCTCCCTTTTCTATGGTGGATGAGTGAACTTTACACCCTGTTCCTCATACCCCTAAATTGGTGACCCCGAATATGAACGTCAACGCAGCCTTCGTGCAACTACTTCAGCGTGACGTCATCATCATCATCACTCCCGCAAGCTTTCGTGAGGAGAGTCACACAGCCAGTCAGCACCCACGGCTTCAACGGGTATCCTGACCACCAGCATGCAGCGAACGCGCATTCCTGGTCATCACCCTCAGCCACAACCCGGCGCTGTACCACATCCGACCCACTGGATCAAGACGCAGCGCCACCCCGACTCACTGGGGAATCACCGCAGACAGTTCCGACTCACCGCAGACAGTTCCGACTCACCGCAGACAGTTCCGACTCACCGCGAACTATGCGGCACCCGGTTCCGACTCACTGGAACCACAGCTGGCACTGTGAAGCATCGCAAGATTCAAGACTCAGCCCACTATCGACCTCCGGTCTCCGGAGGGGAGTGATGTAGCGGCATCTACATCGCTACATGCGAACTACGCATCAAAGACCTGATGTCACATAACATCCTGACGTCACACAAATCCTGCATCGCGCAATTAGAGTTTACCGCGCGATAAACATATACACAAGCTTCCCGACTTCAACCTCTGGGCAGTTGCCCGCCAGACATGACATCCGTCTGGTCGGAGGATCCTCCCTTTTCTATGGTGGATGAGTGAACTTTACACCCTGTTCCTCATACCCCTAAATATATATATATATATTTTTTTAAGTATGCAATTTTAATTTCTTATGAACCAACGTTTATTCTGGTATAAATTTTACGTAAAAATATTAATGTAGTAAGGAGAAATTTATACTTAATTCTGAGCGTTTTTTATGATTTTGAATCGGATTTTTTTTACATAACCCATACATATTTCAAAATTCTGAGGCCTCTATGAACTAAACCACTGTTTAAGAGATGATATTATAAATTTTTCGTTTCATTTGCTATGCACAATAGTTCAACCCACGAGCTCGAAAAAGTACTGTCACGCACTTTATGATAAACTTGCTTCGGAATTTTGACTTTATATATATAAATAAGAAAAAATTGCGAAAAGCGAGGCCGCTTTATACTATACTAATAACTATTCTCCACCACTCAATAAGTCATAATTCCTCGAAGTCGTTCAGTTTGTCAGATTATGAACGCGAAAGTTGCCCATTTAACGCAAAAGTCACCGTCAAAATCAGTCGAAATGTAATAGCCGGTTTTTTTATAAATATATTACAAGGACGTGTCGGACATTTATTTTAATTAGGCTAGGACAGGATAGGGTTCAAAATTAGTCGTGATATTATAGCAAATTAGAAATACCTACAATTTTACTCTTCAACCCATAAACCAGATGTGCGGTCCAATTTTCAATATAATAAAAGAGCAAGCAAAGCGAGCGCGAAAATTTTTGCACTCTGCATGAGATAAGTTAGATTTTGGTATGAAAGTTACTAGGCTGTAAGACGGAGCGTAGCGAGCCCGAAAATTTTGGCATTTAAACATATTTATCTATTTTTATCGATCGAAAATGCGCGAATCGTTCAGGGCCGCCAAAACTGTGGTAAAAATTAAAGGAAATCATGTCGCCTTTGCACATATAGGTGTCGGCAAGTGCGGGACGCCTGGCACCGCCGCCCGCTACGTAACGTAAAACTTACTTACAGAACCGCTCATCAAGTTTCTGGTAGAATTCAACTGCGTCCGCTCACACCGTTTGACGACCTATACCTACGCTAATCATTGATTTCCTCTATGTACCATCCGCCTATAAAGATTATAAGTGTTGCGCGTCTCATTTATTGCAAAGTTGCGGTGCGCTGGGTGGTGCATGTCTGCCACACTTGAATTTGGCGCCCCCTGATGAAGGCGCCCAGGGCACATGCCCCGGTTTGACGCCCCCCCCTATAATTATAGATCCGGGGCTGGATCGCTCATTCGTCAAACTTCAAACACATTAGAGTCGATTTAGCACAAAAATCGACTACGATTTACGATATTTCACATCTCTATTATTGACGTTTGAAATTTCGTTTGACAGATTTTTATCAATACCTATTGGTCGAACTCGTCGTTTTGCTGATTTCTCCAGGGAATATTTTTTGTACAGTAGAAAATAGCTGTAAAGGTATGGTAAATTTGGCCGACGCGTTTATGATAAATACGGTGACGGACGGAGCTATGAATTTGTTACGTCAAATTGTAAGTTCCGACTACAGCTTTGTATTATGGAAGGTTCTTTCTATCCGATATAAGGGTCCATTGTTTGCTGTCAAAATTAATCACTTTGTTTCGTACCACAGGGTATTTTCAAACCTCAACAAAGTCCTCAACCACCTGTTCAAGTTATGGTAAGGATGCCGCTGTGGCAACTAGCGCAGGAGGCGGGGCCCTTTGTACGCCTCGCTGGGCTGAGCGGTGCTGCTGCTGTAGTACTCGGTGCAATGGGCGCTCACCGCAATTTTCCTGAGCCCGAAACTAAAGAAGACTTGAGGAAAATATTTGACACAGCCAACAGATTCCATTTCTTACACACCCTTGCACTTGTCACAGTTCCTCTTTGTCGGAGACCATTTATTGTAAGTCAAATAGATCTTAATTTCTCTAGATTTAAGCATTTAGCTAATTATGACATTGAACTTTGTAATTAATACAAAGTGGCAATGCTGCCAGCCTATCGGGCACTTTTCCTGTTCACAGCCATGCGGACTAAGTTTTTGATGCCCTTTGATTCTTTCCCCTCCTTTTTTTATATACATGTACTTATTATTATTATTTCAAATCTGTTAGTGTATAATAAAAAAATATTTTACCATTAGTAATTACAGAAGGAATGACAAGTCACGAATTTGATTAGCTTAACATTATGATTTAAAAGGATTACACAGATATTGTTATCACAATGAATTTCTTGATCATTGATATTCTTTTGCACAGTTCCGATTGAAATGTAATATGAGTAGAAATTTAAACTCCAATTATATTATTCTCATTACTTTTTAAATGTTGCACAATGAAAATCTTTTGTTCACATTTTATATATTTCACACAATAAGTGACTTCATCAGTAAAACTTCCTTTTCAGGCTGGTGCATTCTTCATTGCTGGGATGACCCTATTTTGTGGCACATGCTACTACCACGCCTTCACCGGTGACCGCTGCTTCCGCAGGCTCACTCCCGTTGGTGGCTCGTGTCTCATCCTCGGCTGGGTTGCAATGGTGCTGTAAATCCTTGTGACTCTTTCCTAGATGTTCTTATTTTGATAGATGGTCAAGTGTACATTCTAATGTAGGGTTATTTTAGACTATTGCAGTTACTTTTAGTTAGTTTAGTAATTTACAGCAGTTAATAATAACTGCTATAAATTAGTTTTAGAACTACAATTTAGAATTATAATATCTAATTCCGGTGTTGAGTTTGATACAGGGGTGTATGCACAACATACTCGTGTAGTCCGAAATATGCTGTTATTATTTATATATAATATTATTATTGGTGCCAACCATAAATAGACACTTTTATTCATGTTTAACTGTCTCAAGTAATTAGATATGTAATATAAATGAAATATAAGGGTTCAATGAAAATTAATATAATCAACGTTTTACATCTGTATTTATTATATTTTGTGGACGTTTGGTGGCAGTGTAAAGTAATATAAAGGTTAATTATTGTTCAAAATCTATGTTGTGTTTTATTTATATTGCAATGTGTTGCAGGAGTTCATAAAATAATATGTTAAAATTGATGTAAAAAATGCCTAATAGTATGTAATACCGGGTCCACACAATTCGATTTTAGTTGAACAAATTCTTGTTCAACAAAAAATACTTTGAATTTGAAACTCTATTTGACAAATCGTTTTGAACTTAGCAGTTGATCAAATAAATGGAACTGTGTGGACCCGGTATTAGATGATGCAATTTGTTTCGTTTTCGTTAGTTATCAGTTTCAATATCTTTAACAGATGGAGAGTGAAGGTTGGCTGGACTTAATGCTAGCATCCTTAACACTATTGCCTTTATGAGCTAAAAGCTGTTGGATATAAGAGAGAAAGGTGAAAATGAAACCCAGTGTTGATCAATATTGTTTACATGGTTTTATTGAAATTGTTACATATTAAATTTTGCACTTTTTCTTTATTCATTTATGATACTTAAAACATACACCGTTTGGTAATAAATGCTATTATAATTCATAGGACTCTCGAAACAAGTTTTAGTGGTCCTTCAAATAGCTTAAATATTAACGTGCCAATCTAATCAGAAATAATCAACTGCAGGTGGTATTCGAGGAATAACTCGCGAAGTGAAAGTGAACGGGCACTCTATTATTATTATGTAGGTTCAGCAGACTTGGCAGCATGGATGGTCAGTCCCGTGGCTTGCGGCGCGACACCGATTCGTGCAGTCTCGTCTCCATATAGTGAAGCCAACAAAATCCATCCATGTTACATATTTACCCATAAGCTTTATATTGAGAGTCAGCAGATCTCTGATGTACAGAGAAAGTAATATACAAAGTTATCACATTAAATTAACACAAAATATAATATAAACATATTTCTGTAATCTAAAAAGAATCCAAAGAAAAACAAAACTATAGAACGCACAGCACTTTAAGTGTCTGTCACATTTAGGTTAATAAAATCACTTTGATTGCACATAAACAGCAGTCGTCCGGAGCGTGCGCACCGTCAATATAACACATTATAGGTTTCACTAACCGCATTCACACGTGTATAAGGGGTCGATAAGTAATCACAGTAGTGGGGAGAGGACACGTGGGGCGTTCACGACAAGTGGAACGAGTGCTGGCCCTCGGAGGCGGCCAGGCGCAGCTTGGCGCGCATGACGTCCGCGCTGGTGTAGTCGGGCAGCTTTAGGTAGTTGACGCACGTCATCACGGACGGCAGGTACTCGTCCGGGTCCAGCGACGACTCCAGCGACTTGCGCACCACCGTCAGCGGGGGGTTCAGAGCTTTGAAACCTGTGGGAAATACAGTCGTCATGAAACTGCTCAGTTTACGAAGGCAGTCAAAGTTGGTGACTGGATAGGTTCCTGTAAACTATTTCAGTAATTAATTTACCTCCTGTGGGTAGCCTCGGGCTTCCAGTCACGAACTGCAAGAACAAACGCTGCTCCTCGCGGTAATAAGAAGCTAGTATGTCGATGAGCATGCGAATGGCGCGCGACTCCGCGTTGTAGCCGTGGTCGGGGCGGATGCACTCCGTCAGCATGCGCGGCTCCCAGCGCTGGTCGCGACCTCCTGTAAGAGACAGTAGCTTTATAATATTGTTGTTTTAGTCATTGCGTATCACGAGTGCGTGATAAGTCAGTTTTAAGTTGTGACATTAAATTTAAATGTCATGACTTATGACGCATGCTCATGAAGAACCAATAACTAATTACTGCGGTGGTATGAGATGTGTACATTTTTATGCAAAAAATAAATTTATTTTGGATTTGAAAACTATAAATATCTTACCGGACGGACTGCCACAGAATACTTGTTCCAATTCTTCTGGATAAAATATCTTGAGGTTGGCTAGTGGGAATACTGACTCAAAGCCTTCTCGGAATGCTTCCATTTGTTTGGTAACACCTGCGGGAAAACAGAATTCATCATAAGCATTTGTGCCTTTTTCCTTCTTACGATATTATGCAATGTAAACTAAGTCATGAGATCTACTTTTAAGATGTATTTTAGTCTGGCATGTAACCAAATATTTGTTCACCATTCTGTTTGCCAATCAAGGTACTTATGACAGCTCATTTCAACAATTCATAAAGCAGCCAAATTGCAAACCTCATGTCTAACATATGGACACTATTTATTTCATTTGTACTACCAGGGCTCTATTTATTATAACTGACAATGCGACATATTTGTTGAAAACAAAACATTTTCACGACAGGCTGCTGTTTGATGTTTATTAAAGCAGAAAAGTATGAAAAAAACTTACAAAATTGCCAGATTGACGCCTGTTGGTTCTATTAAATAGACCCCTGATCTGACAAAAATGCGTACCATGCGGTTACGGCCTCACGATTGATCGCCTGGGACGGCCGGAGGTTAATACTTGAAGCTAGTAACTTACTATCTCATTGTTACATTTATGTGCACATATTAGTTAGAATTAGACCGATCGAACAGGTACGATAAAATTTATCTCTCTGTGAATAGTATAGTAAGCTTTAAACATGGACATCATAGCTATTCACTACCATTCATAAGGCTTTCGTGCCGAATCGAAAATCAACCAAAGTTATCGAAAGAGTACTCGAAACGCTGTTACACAAATACAAATCCCGAAAATTTTGTCACTTTTAATCAAATAGACGTCCGCTATTCTACCGACAACTTTGTTAATCAGGTAATCGAAAATGTGTCATTATCGACACGAAAGCCTGTCGAATGGTTTTGAATAGCTATGTTTGGGTAAGGTAGAATGTTACCTTCATAAAGCAGCCAGTGGGTAACGAGATCAATGTAGTTGTGCAGGTTGTGCGCGGTGACGGGCAGGTCGCGCCCGCCGCGCCGCAGCTCCGTGCAGCCGTCGCCCGGCAGAATGAAGTCCAGGCCCAGCTCCTCGATGGGACAGCCGTCCAGCTCCAGGGCGCTTATCTGTTATATACATACATTGAATATTATGCAAAATTAAGGAATCAGGCGTTACTTTGGGGAAATTCATAACAGTATAATGTTATGTAAAAATATTTAGTTTTTATTCCACAATAACTAGGCTGTTGGATGATCCAGGCTTGTTGCATGCAGTATGCAGCACCACCGTCCCGCCCGCAAAAATATACACATGCAGAGATTATGCTTTCATGTAAACCAAAAAACAGAGCTAGCACAACGAACAGTACTGTTGTACACATCTGATTATTGTGTTGTACCATTTTGTTTATGTATTTGAAAAATTACTGTGGTTAAATTTAGTTTGCCCTACTACTTCAAATTTTTCTTTCTCCAGTCATTACGTAATAGTTTTCAAGTTGATATTTTTGTTTAAGTGAAAATAACATCAATTGGAAACAAGGATTTGAATAGACTTTAGTTCTATATTTCGCTGCGTAAATTTTTTAGCCATTTATTCACTGCTACAAGGATCATTTGGCGCTCGAATGACGATAACAGGGGGGGCGCTGTTGGTAAACATTTGTGCAATATTATTTTGTGAAATGTATTGAAAAAACAAGATGGCGGTGTTAGTTCCAACACAGGCCACGCGCCACAAGAACCCTGTAGTACGCTATGCGTGTGACGTACCAGCTGCGTCTTCTGCTCGGGCGAGTGCCTGGTGTCGCCGGCCAGCAGGCGCGCGCGCTCGGCCACGCGGCGCAGGCGACACAGCGAGCGCCACAGCTCGGGCGCCACGTGCCGCACGTCGCTCAGCGACAGCCACTTGTCCTCGCTGACTAGCCAGCGGTACATCGACACTGATAGTGGGATGTCCACCTGAAACATGACCATGACTTTAGGATACAGCGGCTTTTGATAAGTGTGTGACCTAGAGTTACATAATTTTATGTAGTTTGGACACAAAATACTGAGATAAAATAACTATAAAAGTAAATTGTGATACTGTAAAAGTCAACCCCTGATTCCGAAAGAAGGTGAATCTGTACTATCGGAATCGGTTTTTATTCCAATTTTGACAATGCGACATTGCGAAATTGTTATCAAAGAGAATTGTGAAGATTGACATGAGTTTTCCAGCAGTAAAAGCTGTTGGGCAAGGTTTATTACAGTGTAAGACTTACCATTCTGGAATCCATAACAGCTTTAGCCATAAACTTCCCCAGGAAGCGGAACTTGGCCTTGACCCTTGAGACGTGGGAGGCGCGCGCGTTGCGGCCCACGGCCTGCGGGAACAGGCCGCACGGCCACGACACGTATGTGGCGTCGGGCGCCGGCGACGGGATCGACGTCTCTTTCTCGAGCTCCGACGGCTCTGGGGAACGTTCCTCGTCGAGGTTCAGAGCATCACGGACCGAGGAGGCGAGACGTGCCGCCGCGTCCGACGAACGGTCAGTCACAACCGGCGGTTGACTCTTCACGATCTCTCCGCCGAAGGAAGTCGGCTTCTGTTTGAAGTTCTCCGAGCCGTGCCACAGGTCCAAATCGGCACGCTGCAGTTCTTGTGAAACCAGCGCATAGAACTCGAGCGTGGGCCCGAGGCCGGTGCCGACTTCGTTCTCGTACTGTATCTCGAGGAGGGCTTTGGAGTGCGCGAACTCGTGCATGACGTGCTCCGCCTGGCGCAGCACGTTGTGGCGCTGCACGGTGCGCTTGCGCCGGTCCAGGCGCGGCGCGACGCGCTCGTCGGGCCCGCCCGCCGCGCCGCCCGCGCCGCGCTCGCCGCCCGCCTCCAGCAGCCGCTGCAGCGCGCGGTCGCGGTCGAACGACACCACGTAGAACAGCAGGTGGCGGCACTCGAACGGCAGCACGAACGGACTGGAACATCACATATTGTTACATCTAATCGCCGCGACACACTTTTATATCACATCTTTTATAATTAAAATTTCACAATGCGATAGTGTTTTTAGAACAGTCTGCAAAACATAGTGACTTACCATGCGTAAGCTATCTTTTTCAGCCACGGTGGGAGATTTCCAGTCATTATGACGAGCGGATCTTGAAGTTGGCGATTGGCTTTGGCAGCGAGCTACAAAAAATTTCAACGATTAGCAAGATTCTTGAGAGGTGTTGTCGGTTGTACTTTTAGGACGTTATGATTACATGGCAAGTGGTTTACAAACGTAACATTATACAATTTAAAGCTTTATTGAAAATTAGCATTGAAAGCACTATTGGTACAGCATTTATTCGGAAATAGACCTATATTGCACTGTTATGGCTATTGCGTATATAATGTTTATAATCAAATAGCATTTTGTTTAGATAAACAATATTAGAAATGATTATTGTGTCTGTGCTAGATAAACATCAGTTCTCAAATTCATGTATTTGCATAACACAGGTTTATAAGATATAACAAAAGATTGGATTAGATACATTGTATCTAATCCAATTGTTTACCATGTGCAGTCAAATTTAAAATATTGTCATACAAAATTGGATAAAGTCATAATAATTATTTTTTATGTTAATCATAATTAATATTATTAAATTGAAATGTTTTTTTATCGTCTGGGTACTCTTTAACATATAACATTTAAAGTTGTGTCTACATACCTTGGCATTAATGAAGTCCTGGTTGGGCACCAGCGGGCGCAGGTCGGGCAGGCAGACGGCGCGGTACAGCGTGTGCCAGTGCCGACACAGCGCGTGCAGCGCGCGCAGCAGGCCCAGCGCGGGCAGCGACGCGTCGCGCACCTCGCCCGCCGCGCCCAGCCCGGCCGCGCGCACCATGCCCAGCAGCGGCGACGAGCGGAGGGGGACCATGCCCTCTGGAAACAGATACCAACAACATTCATTACATGTGTTATCACAATCAACTAATAAACCCAGAGACCGGAATAAGGAATATTTGCCTAAACTTCGTAAAAGTAAGTATCATAGAGTGGATTATACATATCTCCCTCTAAATGAGCATACACTAAATTACCTAATCTATTTTTTCGGGCCGAAACGAGGAAAGAGTTTGATCGTTTTATACAATCACTTATACAACAAACATCATCATTTCAGCCGAAAGACGTCCACTGCTGGATATAGGCCTCCCCCAAGCATCATCACGTCGACCGGTTCTGTACTTCTCGAATCCAGCGGATTCCTGCGGCCCCCACCAGGTCATCAGTCCACCTTGGCCTGTACAACAATAACTAAATACAATGGTCACATACCATTCCACAAGAGATCAGGTTTCCGGCGCGAGGACAGCTTGGTGGGCTGCCCCTTGCCCTTGCGCGACGCGGCGGTGTCGGCGCGCGGCTGCTCGCCCGCCTCCACGGCGCGGTAGTAGATCGTGTGCGTCTGCACCCAGATACCCGCGTTCGCTGGAAACATAGTACATGGTGAGAGCGAGTCGTATTTACAACGCAACCTGCCAGGAAGCTGATATCGACATCTTCAATACTAGTGTTTCTAAATTGAAGAAAACTTTAGCCAATGGCTTGTTTGAGCATAAATAGTATTTTTTCTGTTTTGTGTTATTTATGGTCTATTATCAACTTTCTGTTTCGTAAATGACTTATATACTATATGTGGTAACTTGTAATTGGCCATATTTTGTATACGCTATTTCTTACTGTATCTGTTTAGCTGTAAGTTTTCCTAAAAATAAAATAAATAAACATATGATTTATTTACTAGTTTATAGGATAAAGACGCTGTGAATGTGTGTGTGAAGACAAGCACCGTCAGCACATAATACACACACCCACTTCCGACTTCGCTATTGTCTCGGACGGTACCGAGAACCCCTGCGCTTACACACACATTCACAGGGTGTTTGTACACTTGTTAACCACAAGTAAAGCGCGCGTCGCTTCGTGAGATAAAAATACTGCATAGGTACTTACCGAGCGGTGTCTCCGTGTCAGTGTCGGCGTCAGTCTGCTCGCCGAACTGGCGCACCGCCTGGTACACGGTCATGTTGTACGGCAGCACTGTGTCGCCGATCAGAAACTCCAGTTTGTGGTCAGAACTGGAAAATATTAATACCGTGCTAAGTACTAGCTAAAATAATGATTCTATGCTTATAACATTATATCTGTAGAGAAAATAACCGTTGAGCAGCTTAGACGGCACAAAACGTTTTTGGAAATGGAATAAGTTGAGTTTTCAATCAACCTGTATAATTTAGTATCGAGGAACAAATTCCCCAAAAATACCAAAAGGACATGTTCGTAGATTCGTAAAAATGAAAAGATTCGTAAGACACCCAAGGTAGCTAACATTACCCTTAAATAGGCGGGGTACGTTACTCGCAGAACGTAAGGCACCGGCCTTCCGTCCAAAAACGTTTGAAGTGGTAACCGCGTAGGAGAACGGAGTACCTATCGTTGCTTGGGAAAGATATATTATGTCCAGCAGCAAATATCTTTAATAGAGCCAAATAGTGTGACGTACTCAGTAGGGTGGTGCGGCGGCGTGGCGAGCGAGTCGTCCACGTCATCATCGGAGGCGCCGTCGTCGTCCGAGTGCGGCCCGCCGCCCGACTCCGAGCGCGCGCGCCCGCTCGCGTAGCCGCGTTGTGCTAAATACCTGCGGAACAATCGTCACACTTTATATATGATTTTATTTCTGTAATTTTGTTTGCACAAACACTTTTACACGTCATATTATTTTAAAAACTAGATGAGGTCGGCGTTATCTATCCTATCCTATTTAGGCTGGAGTCGAGCTGTCAAATATTGACCTTGCATTGCATAATCAACAGTTTAGTGCACTATAGAGCAATATTTCCATTAACTAATATTGACAAATGAGTAAGTACAGCTATTTACGACGTTGTCAACTTTAGAATGTCAGTGACATCTGGCGTCAGCGTTGGAGACCACATAAGTTAAGAACATTTCCATAACAAACATCTTGGCGCGGCAAGACGCGTATAGGGTCGATGGCTTCCAATAGGAGAGTTCAGCTATAAACGCATCAGACACAAGATTAAAATATGTAATTTCTTGCCATATTGGTAAGATATGCAGAAACTGAAATATTTTAATGCGTAGTCCTCTTTTGTTCATACGAACTAAAGCACGCTGAACAAATCCTGGATTTACTTCACCACACGCTATTCATGAATACTTTCAAAGTTTATACAAATACATATTATAAAAGTTATTGCGTAGTTGCTTCATAACATACCTTTCAATGGCCTGAACTAAAGCTAGCGGATCAATCCGCACTACGCCGCCCTTCCATTGCTTCAGATTTGAGCAACTTGGATGACGTTTGAGATCACACTGTAACAAAAAAAAAAGATTGCCGTTGTATACATATAATGTAGACCGATAGAATTTGTATGCATCTGCAGTACACACAGACATTCTGTAAAGCACTCACGCAAACACGTTCACCATAGGTCACATTAATTAATTGTATACACAATTTTAAAGGGTTATAAATTAATATGTTTACCATATTAATGTATAACCCTTTCAAATTGTATATTTATTTTAATATTATTATTTTTTGGTTTAATGCATATTTACTGCATATTCATCATCATACGAACCATAAGCAGTAAATATTAAATCGAACTTCCACGGCCCGTGATTTCACGGATATCCGGATTGCTAAGATCGTAAAAAAAAGCAGGCATAGGCCCAAACGTTTGTCAAAAATAGGAGGTGTCCGCAAGGGTTTACTGACCATAAGCTGATGCGTGTTGAAGAACTTGAGCGCGGAGGTGGCGGGGCGCGCGGGCAGGTCGTGCACGCGCACGGGGAACTGCTCCAGGTGCGACACGCACGCGTTGACCTTGCTCACCAGCGCCGCCAGCGCCGCGCCGCCGCCGCCGCCCGAGCTGCTGCCCGCGCCCAGCACGCCCAGCGCGCCCACTGCAGAACTCCACTCCGCACTGAAACCACAACATTCTTACTATCGAATAGAACCATACAGCCTAAAAGAGACTCTGTCTCGCTCAAACGGCATCTGATGCAAGAGCAAACAGTCTCCTCCAGCTGACATAGTATGACGGGCGGTAGTAAAGCATACGGATTCGGACAGGGTTTTAAATTGCAAGTCCTTCACTCTCCAAATTGTCGCGAAACAATAAACAGACTGGATTTTTTTAAATTGGCAATTTTTTTTTTTTCAATTAGCAAATGATTTATACCTGTTAATTGGTAAAAAAAACACTTTTACCAGTCAATCACATTTAAATCTAGAACAGTTCAGTGTTTTTTACTGAGAAGAAAGACCGAAAACTCAGAGGTCACGATCATGCTGATCAAAAAATTGAGAACAGTCTCCTAAAACCATTTTGCTGTATCTACAACGGTAAAACTTCAACTGCCCTGGCTCGAATGGGTGGATATCTTGTATATTCGTCTATCTCAGCGCACTGTTGGCTGCCAGATAGTGTTTAGGTTGTAAAGGTAAGAATTTTTTTTATTTTTTAAGAAGTTAGTTTATATGTTTTAGTCTTTGTTGACCATAACTAAGAAAGATTACTCACTCGATAGTGAGCGGCATGTCAGCAAAGACGTGCAGGAAGAGTCTCAGCCTGTCCTCAGCTGCGGCCACGTAGTCGTCGCGGCCTTCGCCGTCGCCGTCCCGCACTTCACTCCCCTCGCCCTCGGGCTCCACGCCCGTCAGGAACTGTAGCAGAGCGCCGAGTACACCCGAGTGGTTCACCTGGGGAGTAAGTGTTGCAAGTGAATATATGGTTTATTGAGTCTGTCGATATTGTCGTAATCCCATTGTGGGTGATGTATTGAACAGCGCGCCACTGAAAAATTCACCTCAATGATTGTGCAGATAATATTGATTGCGCGATGACAGACCGTATAGTTGTAGCCAGTGCGGCCGGACGTACCTCGAAGGGCGACACGTCGTGGTGCAGCAGCGTGTCGCGCAGCGTGTGCAGCGCGGCGCGGCGGTGGTGGTGGTGCGGCAGCGCGGCCGCCAGCGCCGCCAGCTGCTCCAGCGCGCCGCCGCAGCCGCCCAGCGCGCCCCACTCGCGCACCACGCGGGATGCCGTCCATTGGATCCACTCGCGCACCTTCTCTCTGTACACATTACAGATGCTCGTTTAGTGGCAGAACAGATGACACCCCATTTAAACACTAAACTGACGATGGACAATTTGTCCGCGATGATATAATGGAAATCTATTCAATAACGTACACGGAGAACAAAACGGCCGCACCACCGATGCTTACATGACCTCTCCCGCGGTCATTCGGGGTCAAAATGTCCGCCGTCTGCTGAGCGTCTGAAGGACGTTTATTTGCGTGAATAAAAACGGATGACCCAAGGCCATCTATCCATATGCATTTGGCGGGCGACCGCGATGAAAGTGACGAGGACGCGATTTGCTGTTTGATTTTCCAGAAACAGAGGACGCGCGCGGGCTACCCTTCGCGAAATCCCGCCTGACTCAGCCATTTCATTTAAACCATTTCAAACACGTAAAAAGATTGTCATGCAAAATAAACATGAAATGTTTTTGATCTCTCAACAATAACGTCATTTGTGCTGCACACTGAGTACACTATGTAAAACGTAACGAATGTGTTACAATGTGAGTTACATTTCATGTTACGTTTTATATATGTGTACCTGGATACAACAACAAAGATCTGCAGCGCAATTTAAAGTCGGTCCCCCTTAAAATTAAGAGTCTCTAGCGCCTCAAATTACTTAGCATGATCCTCCATTAAATCGAAAATACTGCAGCAATCATTTCGAAATAAATATATGTTAAATTTGAGGATTAATGGTAATTACTATGTTTGACGAAAATACGATTCCATAAAATTTACTCGATGGTAAAAAAAAAAACAAAGTTATCTCCAAACCGAACAATGATCCACTGGTATTCAAAAAATACTTCAAATTAGATCATGAAACTTTGCATAATAACTGAACGCCGTAAAATGAAATTACATAAACTATTGGCGCCTTGGAGGCTTCTCCCCGCCGTTCAGTCTCGCTCTCACTCAGTCCGCGAGCAATATCGTGTGAGCAAGATAAGAAGTGAATTTGAGCTCAGGTATTATGGACTCTTAATGGAAAGGCAAGATCGCACAAAAATCAAAGTACTAACTTGTACAGACTGTCGTGTGCTAGGTTTATTAACAAGTTCGTTATCTCTATCATAATAACGTAGATTTATCACTTATTATGTCTCTGGTAGCTTGTTTATTACATAACATCAACAAAACTATGATGATGATGATCAACTTAACCTAAATGACCCGACTTCTGATCCATGTCGAGCGTTCTAACATATATGTATACAATAATGTAATTGATTGATAATATATTACAGGTTTGCTTACGCGAATGCACAAAGATTAAAAACCTTTTAAATAGCATTAGAAAAAATAGAAAAGCTTCTTATAAAAACATTATAAAGTTCAAGAACTGCCAATATGGAGTACTTAAAGCTACATTTAAACAGGGTGCAAAATTCAATAAAAAAAATTGTTCGCCTCCGGTTTTATTGTTTATGTGAGTTAGGGGTCCGAGTGGAAGCTCAAGTTTATTTAGTCTTACATGTTCTAACATTTTAACGCACTGTAACCCTAACTTAATCCTTACATATTATAAAACAAAGTCCCCCGTCGCGTCTGTCTGTCTGAATGCGATAAACTCAAAAACTACCTACCGATTTTCAAACGGTTTTCACCAATGGACGGAGTGATTCTTGCGGAATGTTTTAGTGTATAATTCATTAAAGTTTTGTGTAAATTGGCTGAAATATGACGATTATTGTTGAAGATGTCAGGAAAAAACCATGCCGACTGGTAGTAACCGTAAAAGATACATATAAATTATGTTCTACGGAATGGTTCATCTAAATCTCGATTCATAAAATGATGCAAAAACTCTACAGACAATGTGATGCCTTTTCTCAAGCTTTGTACTACGCATGCGCGCACAAACACGTACCCCTACTCTCAAACGTACAACGCTGAGGCCCAAGCAAACTCCCACTATGCCTTGGTGTATGCCACGAGTGGAGGAGGTACGAAGCAGAGCACAAAGAGAACCACGAATATAAGAAACACTGTATAATGCTTCCTATCTCATTTTCTCCCACGTGAAATCTTATGAATTTATGTGTCAGTCTCTTTTTATTGTCGCTTTTTCGTTTCATCGACTTTCAAATCACAACGATGCTAAAGAAGTTTTCACTTCAATAAGTGTGTACTAACTTGTTTTGCACGGTGAGATTGGCCGAAGTGTGCGGCGAGGCCAGCAGGCCGCTGTCCTTGTGCGCGTGCGGCGACCGGCCCCAGCGCGACGGGTTCAGCGACGATAGGAACGACGACGTCTTGGACGCGCCGCCCACACGCGTGGCTGATCGGGCTCCTACTGAAACCCCAGAACCTGCGAAATGTCATGGTTCCATATAATCAACTCCGTTTGAAATGAAATGAAATGAAATGAAATGAAATTGTTTATTCTGTAAATAGGATATAGGAATCACTTTACACGTCATATTAAAGATATATTAAATTTTGCTAGATGAGTTCGGCGTTTCCTATCCGACTACTCTGAGAAGAAAGGCCGAAACAAACTCAGAGGTCACAGTCTCTTTTAAAGTCCAGACATAATCTTGGTCAAGCCATATGAGGACCATGTAGATTCATGTCTGAAATGGTCTTTTGAGAAAAGAACCACACAGATTTGAGTGGACCTGTCCAGTCAGTGCAAGCATTTGTCAGTAATCGTGGAGCTCAACTCAGAACAAAAGGAGCTCAACTCGACGAACAATACCAAAGAAAGGACATTTGGGTAGGCCGCATAAACTACTCAAACTGCCAGACCATCATTAAAACTAACTGAGAGAGGATAAAAAAGGAGTAATGAGAAAAAAAAAATTAAATTAAAAAAATATCCACATAGTCCTCACATTCACAATAGGTAATTAAAATAATATTATACTTTACAAAGTAATCATGTCATTTTGTTTTAATGTTTAAATAAAACTGGTATATTTTAATGATTTTACTAAATAATTCTAATGTCAAGTTTTATGGTTTTATCACAAGGTTTAGCAGAGCGAGCAGCTCAATCCCAAGCTTTTTTATCTTCTAAATAATCTGAAATTTTATAGTACCCTTTTTTACAAAGTTTGGTTTTAATACAAATTTTAAATCGTTTAATGGGTAAGTTTCGAATGTCAATGGGAAGTTTGTTGTAAAAGCGTATACATTGACCCATGAACGAGTTGCCTACTCTGTGGAGACGAGTGCGATGTACAGCAAGGTTGTGTTTATTCCTGGTATTTAAACTATGAATATCAGACATTTTCTTAAAATTTGATATATTTTTGTGTACATACATTAGGTTTTCAAAAATATATTGTGAGGCTAGAGTTAGAATATTTACTTCTTTGAATTTTCCTCGAAGGGAATCTCTCGGACCTAGGTTGTAAATGGCTCGAACAGCCCTTTTCTGTAGAACAAAGATAGTATTAATGTCCGCACAGGTTCCCCAGAGAAGAATCCCATATGACATAAGACTATGAAAATAACTAAAATAAACAATTCTGGCTGTATCTACGTCAGTTATCTGTCTAATTTTTTTAACAGCATAGGCGGCCGAACTAAGCTTTCCTGATAATTTTTCTATGTGTGGGCCCCATTGTAATTTACTATCAATAGTGATTCCAAGAAAAACTGTCGACTCAACAGGGTCCAGTTCTATTCCATTAACTTGAACATTGGTAGTTAGCTGCCTGACATTTGGCGTTGAAAATTTTATGAGTTTAGTCTTCTTTTCGTTCAGAAGAAGATTATTTACATTAAACCAATGCACAACTTTAGAGAGTGCATCGTTAATTTGTTCAAAGTTAACTAACTGACGTTTGATTTTAAAAATAAGGGAAGTGTCATCTGCGAATAATACGATCTTGTGATTATCCCTTATGTGGTAAGGTAAGTCATTTATATAAATTAAAAATAAGAAAGGACCTAGAATTGAACCCTGCGGAACGCCCATGGTGACTGCAGATCCTGCAGATCTCTTGCCATTAACATCGACCCTCTGAATTCTGTTGTTCAGATAAGAAGTCAGAAGGTCGAGAGCTTTGTTCCTCATACCATAGTGGTACAGTTTCTTGATGAGTGTATCATGATGTACGCAATCGAAGGCCTTGGACAAGTCGCAGAAAATGCCAAGAGCATCCTGCGACTCCTCCCAGGCCTCGAATATGCTCTTCAGTAATTCCACGCCCGCATCTGTAGTTGAACGACCCTTTGTAAAACCAAACTGTTTTAGATGTAATAAATTATGTGCATTGAAATGTTCTAACATTTGTTTCAAAATTAATTTCTCAAAAATTTTGCTTAATGTAGGTAATATCGAAATAGGCCGAAAATTCGTAGGATCAGTTGTGCTGCCAGACTTGAACAGTGGAATAACTTTACTAAGTTTCATCTGATCAGGAAATACACCAGACGCAACACAAGAGTTAAAAATAATTGCTAAAAAGGGTGCAATAACATCAATTATTGAAGATATGGTATGTACTGATAATCCCCAAAGGTCAGCAGTTTTTTTTACATCAAGATTTTTAAAAGATTCTATAATGTCTTTAGCAGAAGCAATTGAAAATTCAAAAAGTTTGTCAGATTCTGGTACACATTCTTTTAGTATTGAGTAAGCAGAAGTGGAGGACGACGATGACAGAGTTTTGGTTGTTAAAATGGGAATATTAGTGAAAAAAAATTCAAACTCAGTTGCCACCTCCACGTCTGCTTCAATATCTACATCATTGATTTTTAGATGGAAGTCACGATTCCGTACCGTCGTTCTTCCCGTTTCTGAATTAATAATATTCCAGGTTGTTTTTATTTTATTTCCAGAAGATATTATTTTATTTTTAATGTGTAAGGCTTTTGCTGAGGAACAGGCTCTTTTAAAAGTTTTAGAATATTTCTTAACAAATTCTTTAAAAGTTTTATCATGGTTATATGTTTTTTCATGATACAACTCAAATAACCTTTCCCTACTTTTGTAAATACCTGGTGTTGCCCAATCACTAAATATAACGCGGTCACAAACAGGCAATGTTTTTGAGGTGAAAACCTTCTTAAACTCACAATTGATGAGGTTAAATAGTGAAGTATAAGCTCGATCCGGGTTGTTGTGATAAGGCAAACCCGGTAGTTTTTCCATTAAACTATTTTTAAATTGTCCTAAGCGACTTTTATTTACAGGAACAAAACTCACAAGTTTTCTTTGAGCTCTGACTGTTTTATTGTATGTGTGTGTGTTTAAGTGTGTTTGTATTAGGGTGTCACTTATTTAGTCGTAGTAGTGAATTCATCTACTTGCAATTCTTTTTAAATGATCAGCAACATAAATCAGCCCGTATTCACATTGCAGTTTGATGTGAGCATAAAAACGGTCGGGCATAACGTCTTCTTTGCATCTGATGTACATTTGATGAGTAATTTTTTATATGGTGTGTCATAGATAGCAACCGAATACGAAACGGAACGTACATTTCTGCAACGAAGTTCAGTTCAGTTTATTTCGGCATTTGTGTCGCTACACTTAGATCGAAAGAAAGTGACATGAACGAGAAAACAACATGACAAAATTTGAACAAGACCAAACACAAGAAGATCGTAATATGAAGATTTTAAGACATCATTGTTCCGTTGCGAGAAAGGGATGGCGCTATACGTATATATCTTTCTCTTGCACTGGAACAAGCCTCAGTAGACAGATCGAACAACAGTGTGGTGCACATACCATGTGGCTGCGCATGTGGCTGCGCATGCGCGGCGTGCGCGGCGTGCGCGGCGTGCGCCGGGTGCGCGAGGTGCGCGTGCGGCGGCGGCGCGTGCGCGGGCGCGGGCTCGTCGCGGCGCCGCGCGTGGCGCGTGCCGGCCCCGCCGGAGCGCTTCACTGCGCGCTTGCGCTTTAACATCTCCGCCAGTTGGAGGGGACTGCCGGACCTGATACAAAGGCGAACAATGGTAACGATTGTGATTACTGTGACTGATAGTATCTTCCTGAACAGAATAGAAAATAGACATTTGACAAGGAGCGACTGCCTATCTGACGTCCGCAACCCAGTTACTGGGTAACACGATACCCCTTGGTAAGACTGGTTGTCAGATTTGGGTTTCTGACGACCCGTAACGACTGTCGGAGATCTATGAGTGACAGCCGGGTCTAACAACTTACGTGCTTTCCGAGGCACTTTCTAAAAGAGTATGTGCCATTATTAACGGTTATGGTCCTTGCCGATTATCTGGCAGTTAGTTCTATAGTTTGATGAAGTAGTAGATGCCATTATTATACGTCATAACATTACTCTCACCTGTGCACTGAAGTAGCAGACATCTGTGCGTGTGTCGACGCTGATGCTTGTCCAGGCTCAGAGCCGCTTCCATCGCTGCCCGTAGCTAATAATAAAAAGAAACGTATTAATTACTTTACAATCCAGTTACAAACTTAGTACTATAATGATTTTTTGACGGTTGAAGGAGATTGACAGGGGCATTGCTGCTAGACATTTTGTGAAATTGTTTTTATGACATTGAATTGAAAAAATCAAGATGGCGGCGTTAGTTCCGAAATTTGGTCACGAGCGACAAAAGAACTGTACTTTCGTGGTAGAAAGGTTAATAATTTTAAACTGATTTTATCAGTCATAGGCACCGCTTTAAAAATGAATACCAAAATGCTACAATAAACATTTTTAACCATCATAATTATTTCCTTGATAAAATAACTACTTACGCATAGTACTGGCAACGAATGATCCCGAAGCGGAGAACGCAAGGGACAGGTTATTCTGATGCTCCAGCGATGTAGCCGATGTGGAGGCTGGCGGAGACGACCCGCCTGAAGAGCGGACGCTACCGCCTGGCGACTGTGAAAGAATGCGAAGAGATTTCGTCATTATAATTAATTACCATTTTTGTCAATGATGGATGGTACCTTGACCATCGTCTGCCATGAATGACAAATGAGAACCTTGTCTTAAGGCGTTTGTCCACCACAGTCGTCACCGGGACTTTCACGAGAACCGAGATTATTCGAACCAAACGTGATGTCCCGGTGACGGCGAGCGTTTGTCCACCGCGACCGAACTCAGCAGTTCAGTTTGTTATGAATATGATAGAGATAGACAAAAGCCGGGCGCCGC
This sequence comes from Agrochola lota, assembly GCA_947364205.1. Taxonomy (NCBI): domain Eukaryota; kingdom Metazoa; phylum Arthropoda; class Insecta; order Lepidoptera; family Noctuidae; genus Agrochola; species Agrochola lota. The sequence continues at coordinate 14,238,883 of OX376221.1, read as the reverse complement.
CCGGTGCCACGGCTGAGTGTGGACAAAATCAAACGGGTTTTGTATCGGCCCGTCAAAATCTCGGGCTGAGTTCTAGCGGTCGCCAACTACTCGAAAATTCGGGGCCGGGATCCTGGCACTCGGGTATCGTGCGGTGGACACGCGGCCATGGTAGATGTATCACTACTTTCGATCTCTTTGACGTCCCGTTGACGGTGGCGTTGGAAAAACGCCCTTATCGTATTGTACATGAAGCGACTGCCTATACGACGTCCACAACCCAGTAACTGGGTACAACGCCGGAAGGATAAAACAAAAAAAAAAACAAGTTGTTAAACTACTTTTTTTTGTTTACGTAAACGAGCCAATGCAGTTGCAGCTATCCCTACTCAAACAAATTATTTTTCTGTTAACAGAAATAGAGCATTCTTTCGTAGCTCTATCTATACTAAAATGTCAAGCATATCAAGAAAAGAATGACCATTGCTCTTTTGTCCTAGTTCAAAATTTGTTTTGGTCTAAACCCACCTAATCTTCTGAGTTATTAAGATAATTTTGAAGTCTATTCGTCCCTATCATTTTATCTTTGACTTTCCAAAGTAATGCATCACCCTAAGGTTGACTGGTAGAAAATGCCTCAGGCATTAATTCCGCCTTTGTACGGTATTTTATTTTTTACTTGTGCATAAAGTTTTAATAAATAAATAAATAAAATAATGCTCGTTTTCATTCGTTGACTTACCTTGACCGGATGATGCCTGGGCGGCTGCGCGGGCGGCACCCTCTCAGCAAGCTGCGCCACCTGATGCAGTACTCCCTCACGTCTGAACTGCACGCCCATCTCATCTGGCAGTCGCTGCATCAAGATCTCGGCAAGTTGCAGAGATCCCACCACGATGCGTAAGTCACTTGACGCCATCATGCCGGCGATGTGGGAGGATATCACCTGTATCAAGAAATGATGTAGTGTTATTTTTGATGACTATAAAAGAAACAAACTATATAGTTGTGAAATTCTGTGTCTTTGTTGTGAATGGTTGAAAAAATAATAGTTGGTCATATAAGATACTAGCTGTGCCTCGCGGTTTCACCCGCATAAGTCTCGACCCAGTGGGAATATCGGGATAAAAAATATACTGTCCGTAAAAAGTATACCCAGTCATGGCCTACCTATGTGCCGAATTTCATTCAAATCCGCTCAGCAGTTTTAGTGTAAACAAACATACAATAAATCAAATCTTTTCTCTTTATAATATTAGTTTTAGACAAGCTTTTAGCTTACTCCTTGTAAGTTGATAATTTGCGTTAAGTTTTATTCAGGCATTTGAGTCAGCCACCATAATATAGCTAATCGCTATTTTGTAAACTAAGAACCTTACAACTTTCGGATAAATGCGCTATCTTCCGCATAATAATCACAATTTGTATAACATCATATTTCACTACGTCCTGATAAGGAAAAAGTAATGTTTCTTACCTGCATCTTGAGCACCTGTCTCAGCAGCGGCGCGTCAGCATAGTAGACAGCGCGCAGTATTGCCTTGAGCGCTTGCGAGCGCACGGCGGGCCCGGCCGAGCTCCAGTACACCTCGTGCAGCACGGCCAGCAGCGCGCGCGCCAGGCCGGGGTGCGAGCGGACCATGGCGATGCGAGGGTCTGGGCAAACAGACTACTTGTTAGTATCTACAGTACGCGATATTACGAGTTTAGGATTCTGGAAAAATGATTTTACAACTTAATAGATTTGAAAAAATTATAAATTTAAATATTATAAATATGTTTTTAGTGTAATCATTATCTATTTAATTTGTGTAAATCCGAATATTTAAATGGTTTATGTATTATTTTGAACAAAGAGTGGTAATATAAACAATTCCAATAAATATTAATCCATCAAATTTTATCTAATCAATCAATCTAATTTCGAATAGACCGAGCTAGTTCGCGCGTAAAATGCCTCGGTGTGAACAGTGTTTATACCCGCCTATTATAAATTGATTAATAATATGTTTTTCTCGCACCAGACGGTAAGTTTGAAGTAGAATCCTTTATGTTATGTGATATTGACATCGTGTGCTGTACTGACCGGGAGCGGGTGCGTGCGAGGACGCGGGCTGGTCGGAGGGCGCGGGCGCGGGCGCGACGCGCTGCACGGGCCGCGCGGTGCCCGTGTGGTCGTTGAGCTGCTGCATGGCCGTCAGGTCCACTGTGTAAGACCGGCCTAACGTCGTGAGGCACACCTCTTCCTCTCCGGCTGATGCGCCGGCTTCGAGGGCGCGGCTCTCGGCCCAGGAGTATGAACGCCATACGCCTGCGTAAATGAGATACTTTTACAGTCATACTAAACATAAAACAACATGATAGATGCGTATAGAATCAAATATAGATGATAATTGAAAAGTTTTGATTTAAAAATCTTGTCAACTGATATGTTTTTATCTTGTCTTTATTTTAGTCTAAAATAGGCCTTTATGAAAACTTATATTATATTTCAATATATCATTCTTAAATAAATAGAACATAAGAGAGAAACAAACAGTATAAAAGTTAACATACGAAATATTATCAAGATATTTAGTGATTAGTTTAATGAGATTAGCGCAAACAGTGTGCTACTTCCGTCTTGGATTCTTCTTTTTAGTGTAGGCTATTCAAACAACTACGAGTAATTCTACTCATATTCTACAACAGTTTCAGTGACGTTTAATTTACCTCTATCATCCCGCCACTGCCAATGCGCAGTACGTTCTGTGGTGGCAGACCAGGGTCTGTCGAGATGCGAGTCGACTGCGAAGATGCCGTCAGTCGGTAGGCGCGGCATCAGCTCGCCGATCAGGCAGGTTATCTCATATAACTCTTGAGGGAGACGCGGGATTAACTCCACTTGCTGTAAAACATGGCTTGCGTTAGAAAGTATGTATGGTCGCGGAATAAAAAATGCTTATTAGATTTCAATTTGGATTCCATCTTACTCTGTGCGCAATAAAGCGCTGATATTATAATACTGAAAGTAATTAGCTATCACGTCATTCTATTTACAGAAAGCGCTTTGGCACTAGACACGGACGATGAATCCGAGCATTTTCGCAAAGCAATCCTTGGGAGGGCTTGCGGAACTAAAGTAACTATTAACTGGACTATGCGCGATGGACACCCGGGGTTAACGGTGTGGGTCTTTTGCTGGCCGGTGATGAATAGTCAATCAGTAATATAATTAGTCAAGTTTGTGTGTGAGTGGTACCTCCTGGTGCAGCGTGGAGCCTGTGAGCAGACACAGCAGCGTGTCGGCGATGGAGCGCTGGTGCAGCGCCAGCGCCAGCTGCGGGCAGGCGCCGCACATGAGCCACAGCAGGCGCAGCACCGTGATGAACGTGGCGCCCGAGATCAGCGGCGGCTGGACTACCAGCTGGAGAGTAACACCATTCATTAAGAGCCTGCAGTCTAAGATTTGGCAACGTCGTAAATAGCTGTTAAATAATTTTCCTGTTTTTATTAACTTTGTTAATATTACTGTAGGAAGTATGAGATATTGCGCCATAGTGCACTAACATATTTATTATGAATTGCAGTAACAACACTGAATTAGATGTTGTAACAGTTTTAGGTGCAAAAAGGAAGGAGGGTAAGGAAAGCATTTTCCAAATGCTATGGGCAATGTGGCACTCTTGTGTTGTAGCTGTTAATCTGCATCAGGTGGTAGTGCACCTTGTGTTGTCATGTGAAATTACGCTGAGCTGAGGCCTTATTGGCATTATAATCATTGTTTTCTGTTTTTATAGTTTTAAGATAGAAAAAAAAAACTGTAATGCCAATAAAAACATTTTTCATTCTTTCTTTCTTATTAGAACATAATATTATAACAAAAATTCACAAGACAAGATAAATACTCACCAATTGTTGCAGATTAGTAAGTAGTTCAGGTGTAGCAATCTCTTGGAGGCGCGCCGGGTCGTGTTGGAAGCTGTCTACGAGGCGTGAGAACGCTAAACACACGCACTCCACGGATTTCTTGTCTTGTTGGGTAAGTCTGAAACATAGTATAAACACTGTGAAACATGTCGGAAAGATAAATGGATACGGAGATTCTATCCCATATCTATGTTGGTCTATGTAAACTTAATCGAAAATCTGTGAATCGTAAAACATAATTTGACACTTTTCGTTGTTTAGTGCAGCTTAGTGGTGTGACCGTCGCACTGCCAAGTCATAGGTCTCGAGTTCCCAAGCCAAGGCACGCACCTCTGACCTTTCGGATACATGTGTGTATTATATAATTATCGCTTATTTCAAAAACGGTGAAGGAAAACATCGTGAGAAAAAACCGGCGGCATGCCTGAGAGATATTTCTCGACGACACGTAAAGCCAAGTCAGAGACCCACGGGCAGCTTTAAAACCCTGACACCAGGTTAGTCACTAACCACACGAATAGAAGAGACGTTGTTTTTATTTATTGTGTGCCCCTTTCTTTGCATTTTTATGTGTTGAGTAAGTGCTTTGATGTTTCTTTTTATTTGGAAAAGTTTTAAGCATATGGCAGATGTAACACTTAAATAAGCATAACCTTTGTACGTATTTTCCTTTCTTCTTGTCTGTTTATATGTGTGTACATAAACTGTTAAATAAATAAATATCAAATATCACTTGCATTGCTTGTCATGATTACTACGCGTGACAAGTGATCGTAAAATATGACTGTGTCTGAATAGTGTGCGCCGCGTAATAAGCTTATGACTATCGAAACTAATTAGGTATAAAACCGCGAATAAAAACTCAATAAAAACGTAATAATAAGAGGTATGTGTAAGTTACCTATTAGCCAGTAGTTGTAACGAGTCCCTCACTAGATGGAACTCGTCCGGGGTGAGGTTCTGGCAGCAGTTTGCTGTGATGGAAAGCGCGGCGCGCTGTGCGTTGATGGAGAAGAAGTCCAGGTACGTCAGGCACGCTGATACGCCACGCTGTAATGATATGTGTGACGTCAGAGAAGCACGACACTTTTATTATGAGGTGGAATGTTTCTGCATTGGAATGTTCAGGCAGGTGATAGGATTGGAGGGCCACTGTCCAAGTATTGTTGTTAGGCATCTATTCCGACTGCATGGTAAACTCTCTGTAAGATGCAGGATTGTGTGGTCGTCATCGGTAACTTGTAACTCGTTGGCTAATACCTCCGCTCCAAGACTGAAAGTCGATAGCTTGACGAGTCAGTACTTGCATCATGTAATGATGCTTGGGTATGGTTCCCCATATTTAGGTTAGAAGATATATTTCTTTCTTAAACATTAAGTAGCGACCCACCCCTGCTTCGGCGGGTTTTACGACTTGACAATGATTTGTCAAGTCGTAAAAACCGCGAGAAACAGATCGAGATTTCTTTATTATTTCTACATTTAATATTAATGTATTATACAGATAACAAGAACCCGAAATAAATTCTTTATATGATGTTGAAACCGCATCAAAATCCGTTGCATAATTTAGAAGAACGCAGTTACGCAGACAGACACAAAAAGCGAATATATATAGATGGTTAAAAATTCATGGTCTGGATAGATAGATCACGAGTAAATGCTTACCGCCTGCAGTATAGCTTTGGAGTGTCGCCGCGAGAGCATGTCGAGCGCGGTGAGGCTCTGCTCGGCCACGTCCATGCACGTGATGGCCTGCAGCTTGTCCAGGAAGGCGGGCACGGCCAGCGCCACGGCGCCGCTGCTGCGAGGGAGCGCCTCCAGCATGTATGTGAGCGCACGACATGCGTGGTTCATCTGGGGGAGAAGAAAAGGTTATATTCTACTTAATAATAATCTTAAATTCACCCACTGACAGACAACGCACAGACTAAATTAGTACTGAATAAACTTTATTTGAATAATAATAGGGGATATTTCGTACTAAGAGAATGAGAAAGATTTTGGTCAAAAACTCCAAGTGTAGGACCAGTATTAAAAGTACAGTACGCGGTGCGTAAAGACCGAGACTGTCTTGTGTCATTTATGGCTGTGACAGTCCCTTCCTAAAACTCAATGTTCCACATTAACGCTTGGGTTCCGTAGTCGGATAGGAAACATATGCTACATCTACACTTACAGAGTATTATGAGAACAAGTGTTACATGTAACCTATTATTTACTGAACAAAGAATATTTATCAATGTACGTAAAGTTGTACAATAATCTTTGGGTGTGTGGCCAAAATTAGAATTAATGCCGCCATTTTGTTTTTCAATAGATATTTTGTACTGACCATATCAAAGTTATGCTCGGCCGCGAGCAGGTTGACGAGAGCGGGCACGACCTGGCGCACGGGGAAGCCGGCCAGCGTGTCCTCATTGCCCATCACCAGCAGCTGGCACATCTCGATGACGGCCTGTAGCTGTTGCCCTTCGTCGCCGGTCGCCTGTAGACCTGCCAGCAGTTGGGCGGCTTTTGATGCGGCTGTGAATGTGGAAATTGATGAAATAATTATTGAGTGTTTGAGAAAAAAGTGTCACTTTATTATGCTGATTTTTTTCTATACAACTTGTCTCGGAATTAACGCACACCACCAAACACCTCAATTACAGAATATTATGTTGTTATGACACTGAATTTTTACTGTTATGTAAACAACATTGTTTATAATTAGTTATACTGATTGTGGGAGAAAATTGTGGTCACATTACAAATCTATGCACGCACACAGTCGCACACGTATAAGGGTCTAAAGTAGTAGGTACTTCGTCCACTTTGGTTTGTTTTGACTGTACTGCGAAGTGTGACTATAATTTACGTAGTTTTAATTATTTATGTTATAAAACATTACCTGTATCAAAAATGGCATAAATCGTTTCAGTAAACGATTTTGAACAAACTACTTTCATAATGTGCATTAATTCAGTTACTCATTGTATAACTAATACATATTTTGCACTTTACCATCCCTTTTTGCAGTTTTCAAACAAGTGTTGAAATGTTTGAAGCTGTTTGGGCAAGTCACTAAATGCATTTAACACTAAACGAATAAAACATCGTTCTATTTATGTCAATCGTTTGAAGAAGACAAAGACAGAAAGATGTTTTAAATAAAAGTGCAAATAATTTGTGCAAGTGGGCTTAAATATCAATGTTTTAAAACTGCAAATAAATTTTAAGAATCTTTGAACTCACCCGAGTTGGCAGTGACAGTCCTATGCAGCAGATGCTGCATGCGCGGTCCGAGCGCGCCGAGCAGATGCGGAGGCAAGCCTCTGGCCTCCAGCAGCGCCTGCAGGCGGCCGACCTCGCCCTCCTCGGAGGACGACTCCTCGGCGCCGGCGCCCATCGAGCCGCTGCCGCCCACGCCGCTACCGCCGCCGCCCGCGCATTCTTCTGACGATGACGACGCTGTGAATGAAAATTGTTGGTTGAGCCATTTTTATGTTCTATTTGTCTAATCTTCTACAGATGCTCAGTAACCGCATTAAGCATACGCTTTGTTCCTTGAAAAAATCTAGCAATACTGCCACAGAGTTACAAATCGCATACATTGTGAGTTGTATAGGGAAGTGTCAGACTCAACAAAATCATTCTAATGTAACATTATAGAAACATACAAGTCTTATCTTTCACTAAAATGATTTTGAATTCACCAAGAGATTATCATTGAAGTTTGAAGCATTTATTTGAACACAACACTAAAGACTACAGAAATACATGAAACTTCGTTACTTATACCTATGAAGTTCTTCAACAGGTGTACACTTACCTTTGCCCTTGGGCTTAGCATCGCTGGCTGCGTTGTCAGGCATTGAAGCGGACGCTGAGGCCGGCGGTGTGGACGATGTGGATGCAACGGCACCCTGCCAAACAACATTCATCTTTAATATCCTACTCTTTATTGTGTATTTTACTTTACTTATCTATTTTGTTAAAAAAACACGATATGAAAATAACGACTCTTCATATCAATCATAGATGTTAAGTCAGGTATGAACGTCTAGACGCTTGGAAGAAAAACGTACAGTATGAATTACATAATAATCTGCTTGGTATTTATACCTTTGACGTGTTCTCTAGGTTATTGTCTATGATGTATGTCATATTTACCGTTGTTAGTGGCTGGGGGTGAGACCGGCTGGACGCACCTCCAGTACTGGCACACGAACCCAGGCTGCTTTTACCTGTCATAACAACACAATTTAGTATGAATATACAGTTAGATAATGTATCATTGTAATGCGTAGTTTCATGGTCTATTGCCCACTGAATAAACATTAGATATTACAAAAACTTGAAGACTTCCAGGGCTGGTCTTAAATGCTATCCAACTTTTTTCAATTCGGCCGCGGAACATACTTGGCAATGGCCGGTCCTTTTATAAAAGGCATATTTTTCACTTTCACTATTACACCAGAACCAAACATGAAAAGGGTGTTGTGTTTGGTATTATTGCGCGTACGCTTATGCAAACCTTGGCATATCATACGATGCAAATGGCGACGTCAAAAAAGACGCTTTAACGACGTAATAACAAGTGATAAAGCATCAACATCAATCAATTGACAAGTAACGAGTTTATTGTGACAAAGTCCACAAGTGGTCGGCGTTTACATGAGGCTATGGATTCCTACAAACGCAACTGGCTTCATACAGCGTTTTGCCGTACGCCGCGTCAAGATGATTGCAATGTCAATGCATTGATGACCTGGTGTAGTCCTCTTTGAAATGAACACTGCAGTTTAAAAAACTCTCTCGCAACTCTAAGAAATGGACGCTAGATGGCACCTTTATTTGAACTGATCTATTGTTGTGCCTTCCCGCAAACCTCCCCATTAGAAGCGCGAAAAAGACAACTGTAGCTCGGACTCCATAATCCCTTACCTTGCCTTAATTACCTTGTTTTCTTCTTCAAATCAAGACCGATTTTAATATATTTTTTAGAATCATTTTAGATTTAAGATTTGGGCTATGTCATATATCTTATGTGTTATATGATTCCCAGATGTCTGATTACGGCGGTATAACCGGACAATTCTAATAATGGTTTCTAGTTCTTGTAATAATTAATTTATGGATAAAAACAGAACAAGAACAGTGGTAGATCATTATTATATGGAAAAAAATATATTTGCTCTAGTGACATTATCCAGGGAGGAATCTAAGTAATAAATTCGTAAGGACTAAACGCTGTCCGCATTTCCTCTTAATAGGAAGACTCCACCGCAGGTGATATGTAGGTACCTCGTTTGTCTCGACGCGTGGACGCTGGCTGCGGCTGCGGCATGTCGCGAGCTCTCGCCCGCCGCCCGCCTGCCGCGCTGCTGCCTGCGCTCTCGTTGCCCGATACCTGACGACATAACATTACTGTCAATACTGGCCCTACATTCATCTTTTGTTTTTTTGGTGTTCGTGTAGTGGTTAGGACCCTACGTTGCGTTGTGGCCGTACATTCATCATAAGCCTTCATCAAGCCACTGCTGGACATTGACGAAGTTTGTTTCGGCATATCTCCTCAGACCGCATCCCAAACAAAACCGATCGACGTGCACTTTTATTTGAATATGACATACTCGTACGATCAATCAAATCGCGATTGTACGTCATAATTGATACAAACGGTCGCGTCGATCGCATACTCGCGCGACTGGCGCTTTCGGTAGGATGCGAGGTCAGATATATTCAGTTAAGAAATTCAGACACCAGAAATAACGTGTTTAAGTAATTTGGTATAGTTTGACCGAGACCTCTGTTTCGCGCCTAAGGAATACGCGGCGAGGTAGGGGGCAGCGTTCACCAATGAGCGACGAGACAGCGTGAACGTTTACGAATGAGCGGCATGCACTGGCCCCCGTCTCGCCGCGCACATACCTAAAGCACGGAACAGTGGTCTCGGTCAAACTATACCCAAGTTACAAAATATTTATTATAATTTATTTTTATCATCCAACAGCTATCAGCCGCCCTGCGAGCGAAGATCGTGACTCCACGTAACCTACCGTCATCAAACTCTGCCCTTATACCAATTAAAATACTCAATCTGCCTAGCCTTTCCGAACTATGTCGGGGTCGCCTTCCAGTGGAACTGGGTGCAACTGAATACCAGTATTTTACATGGAGCGACTGACTATCTGACCTCTACAACCCAATTACTGGATAATACGATACTCCTTGGTAAAACCGGTTGGTTTTACACCCGATACTATTATATTTATTCAACCTGACCACTTTTGCACTTTTTTTTAGGTATAGTTCGAGTCAAATTTAATGGCAGCTCGGAAGTTAGCCACTCGCTGCGCAGTACCGCACCCCTCACCCCCGCTGACACATAAATTCGTTACTGCGCAGCGATTCGCCTCATGTTCGCAGTCGCCATTAAATTTGAATCGGGCTGTACTGCTATTTAAAAAGGTACGAATGTGCACTTATCGTGCAAATTGAATATTATTTGTCTTCATAAATAACAAACTGCAAAGCCAGTGTATTGAAGTACTTTCTTATCTACGAAGCGTAACCTTAGCATTTATATTTTGAACTTATCACATATTGAACAGTATTTGATAGTGTTTGTAGTTAGTTTACAAATAATTCGGCCAAATCTATCAACAACGACAGAAAATGGGTCAAGTATTGTTGCAGGAAAACAATATGGCTATTATCAAATTCAACTTGAGGAAACATGTTAATTAATTTTGGAGGAAAAATAAAATACATTATGACATTAGTATTATAATATCAACCAAATACACAAGTAATACACTATATGCAATTCAATTTATTTACATTATTACTATCGTGTGCGTGGGCCTAAAGATCAGCAAGGTTACACTTTTAAGGAGCAGTATGAAACATTCTCGATATTGATATGTTTATAGATACCTGTCTTTTGGACGCAGTGTCTTGTCGCTGACGCTGCGAAGTGCTGGCTCCCCTCGTCAAGCAAGCACCCAGGGTCGCCCCCGTCGCAGCTGCGATACTCTGCACACAACACAACTCTCACTTACACGCTCACAACACGTCGCACATATTTACCACCAAGCAATGCACATATGAATTATTCATAATGTAATCTATCATGAATAGGTATATTTTATTTTCGCGAAGATATCAGCTCTGACGTCTACGTCAAGACCGAGCGATCGCACGACTAACACTGATAATGGTATGCGATACAATGTATTTATTACTATTGAGATTGGTTGAACGACATTTCTATGTTTCCGGTTAAAAACAATCGTGGTATTTTTGGGAATTAATTACCTACAATAATAATTAAGTACGACATAACTAAGAACATTATCAGTGCTTTAAGTAGTTTTTAGAATCGCCTCATTAGCTAAATTATAAAGTAAGAATAAAGAAGTTTACCCTTCGCGCGTTAGTTTGACGCAAATAAGGAAGATCTCGCGGAACTATTAATAATTTGCTCGCAGAGCTGTGTGCTTTGGACGAACTTGCCTCTGTAAACAAAAACGTGAACGCATTACATGAAAAGATTATTACGAGTGAATAATAATCGTGATTAGTAATGATCGATAACGATAATCACCTTGGATATCTTTGTCTGGTAGAGGGGGTGTACTGGGGGTACTTGGGAAACTGCCAAGGCTCTCGGAGGCACTACTGATGCGGCCCGCTACTGTTTGACTGTGTACCGCGTCGCCGGGCGGGTTGGCTGCAATATCAATATGCATTATCTGCGATGAATGACTGCGCTTGATACACGTGATAACACCACCTGATAAGCTACGGCTCGAGACCTACATTATGCTCTAATACGTTTAAATAGACTAGTACGTAATTAATTCATCGCTCTCATTTCAAAATATAAGCAAACCTCAAACTCGCTAATGGAATTACACGTAAACAAAATATCCAAGGCTGCAATTGATCAAAAGGGAAGATGTAAAAATTACCTGAATGATCACTAATGACCGTAGCGGTTGGGGGTCCAAGGTGGCTGTGCCTGTTCCGCAACAGGTATGTGCACGACGTGAGAGTGGACGACGGAAGTTCGACTTTGTCGAGTTCGTGTTTGGATGACCTTCCGGTACTGCTAGTATCTGTCTCGTCTTTACTGTGAGAATCTATTTTAAATTTCTTTCGGCACTCGTCTACGTTGAGCAGAAAACTGCTCTTTCTGCTCGATAGAGAGCGATGTGCTGATCGCTTTCTTTTCTTGCCTTTTCGTCGACTAGCTGTCGGACTGTATACAGAATAATCGGAGTCCAGTAACTCTGTGACAGTTGAAGAGCTGTACGGCGAATAAGCAAAGTCTCTCTCGTCAAGTGGCAGTAATCCTCCCTCCTCCGGCTGAGTAGCTTGAGCGGAAGTAGCTGTGAAGTTCTGATTCAAGGGCAACTGAGTTAATGTCTGTGGTTTTAAATAATTCGGTATTTGCTCACAAGCACTCTCGCTGGATTTAAGAGCAGTCCGTGAGCGTGTGCAGTATGCGACGCACTCCTCTGCACTATTGTTTGATATAGTCTTGCGTTTTTTCCTGTCATGCGAGGAAGTCCGTCCGCGTTTCGGGTAAACGCTGGATTTGTGGGCGTCACCGCCCTTGAATTCGGTGGTATCACAGCGTGTCTCGTATACGTCTGTGCCGTAGGACCAGCGCTCAGTGATGGAGTAGTCAGACCTGGGCAGTGTGTTGACGAGGCGCGAGCTCCGGCGCAGCTCGACGTGCGCGTATGGCTCGGCGTCGGACACGCGGCTGCTGGAGTGTCGGCTGGTGGATCGCGGCAGGGGTGACGTCACGTTGCGTCTACTCCTACGGCTGTGGCTCGCTCGACGCACCTGACGCAACCACCGACCGCCCACCACCCTGCTAGGAGAAGACCTGTCACACAACACACACTTCGAAATTATACTAATTTAACCATCAACATTTCTTACACTGACAATTGCAATTTGAGACGGGTCATAATCCCTAAACCATTGTAGCTAGTAGCCCCACAAACTACGAACACCTGCATTTATTTTGTAGATCTATCTATAAGCCTTATGCGAGATAAGAAGCCAAATTTAAGAGGTACCAACAACCACTGATATGTTTTATGTGTTTTTTCTTAAATGTTTTTTTATGTATGTTGTTTCTGTTTGTATTCTGTGATACGTTTTGTTGTTGTTTATAATTAATTCTGCAGTTCACTGCAGAATCGGCACTAGGTTCCAAAATGGCAAACTGGCAACAACGGAAATGCCATAAAGCTCTTCGAAGCACCTCGCGATTGCAGGCCCGAAGAGTACAGTCATTTAATTAAGTTATCCAATAAAGTGCAACACCACAAAATTAAAGACTATGTTGAAGGCAACGATGTTTGGGCAATAACTCCCTCTGCACATGTGGCTGCCCAGGTCCCTCATTAACGGTATGTTTATCACTATTCGAGGGCTCGAATTCGTTGGTGGGCGTGACTACTAGGATGCAAATTAGTCTTTATTATTTAGTATTTATTTATGTAGTTTTTATTTATTTATATATTTATTTATTTAGTGAAATAGACGATGATTTATAACGAAAAATGCGCGTATAATTTCATGAACTGACCTTTGGGCGTATAGATATTATGAAAAACTACTGGATCTATTTACTCAAAATAAAATTATTTGAACTTTTGAATAAGTTATCTATCCCTGTATGGTTTCTATTTAGCCATTATTTTACTACATAAGTTATTTATTTATGCCCAAAGACGAGTTAAAATTAGTGTTGAAATATGGAAGTTTCGACGCTCATAACTTCCATATTTTTTTCCAGTTCTGCTTCCATACAAGGCTAGATAATGACAAGACAAATTAATATAATTGAAGTGAAACTTCTATATGGAACCCTTATAGTTTCGCCATGTCCGTCTGTCCGCGGCTTAGCTCAGAGACTGTTAGTACTAGAAAGCTATAAATTGGCATAGGTATACATATTTATCACGCCGAAAAAGTGGTAAAATAAATCCAAGACAAAAAATTGTTTTACGGTACCTCCCGGGCTCCCCTACATGTAGTGTTTTTTTTCTCGTCTATCCCATGGTGTAGGGGGGTTGTTGGAAAGGTCGTTAAATATTGTGAGTTTGTGAAAACCATTTTTGGATTCAGGGATCCGTTTACGAAATATTGAGTTTTAAACGTCGTCGTCGTCGTTCGTGCAATACGCCATAGAACGGTTATGTTTGAAAAGAGTGCATTTTGTATGGGCCCTAAAATATATAATAAATTACCTGATAATATAAAAGAAGTAAATAATTTTATATCATTTAAGAATAGATTAAAGACTTATTTAATTAATAAAGCTTATTATAACGTTAATGATTATTTGAATGATAAATGTAATTAAATTTTTAAGTTAAGAAATAATAATAAAATTATATTATAAATGAATGTCGTAAATACCCCAATAATTATATTTTCTATAGATAAATGTATGATTAATATTTGCACACCTATTAAGGTAGGATATGGTTAAAGATCTTCAGTTTTATGTGTCACCTCATGTACCTACCCATATTCAAGCAAATAAATGATTTGATTTGATTTAAAGTGTGTGTGTCCCGCCCCTCTTTGCCAGCTAAATGGTTGGTTCTGGATATGTGAAAAAAATTCACAGTAGTAGTATACGTATAATATGTATAAATAATTAAAAAGAAAACTAACACAGCTAAGTAGGCTCTACAAGTTAACGATGAAAGGCTTGTGCAGACCAGCGCGACGTGTCGCGCGACGCGACGCCGGTTATAGTTATACTGTACAGTTTTCTTAGAAATTGCATTGTTTGCGTCGCGTCGCGCGAGAAGTCGCGCTGGTCTGCACAAGCCTTAATAATCAACCAACTTTTATTTGCATCTGAAAAATCATATTCTCCCATACATTCCGTATGGGAGAACATGTTTTTCAACTACAATGTTGAGTTTGTTCTTGGGATAAATTCATGCGCTCTACGGAACCCTTCATTGTGCGTGGTCCAACACGCACTTGGCCGGTTTTTTTTAAGATTTAAAAGTAAATATTAGGTACGTTTAATTATTGCATTTCATAATCAATATTTAAGTGCACTAGTTAGCCATATTTCTTATTTTCATACAGTAATATCGCCAAATTAATCAAAACAGCGAAATATTTGACAGCTATTTGCGATGTTGCCCACTTTTTCTATATAAACGCTCTTAACTGCTCCCAAACTACGATGTTTTTTTAAATCTCATTCTTTTACATAATTATCTACTACTTTAAGACACAACGTTACAAGGATTTGACATTATACAGGGTGTTAGGCAGACGGTTGAACATACGAAAATGACGGATCCGTGGAACCGTCTGCTACATGTTTACGCCCAATAACAAGACCCAGGCCACACGGATTTTTTTAAGTAACTTTTTAAATTTTATTCAAAATTCGACGTTGTTAAAGCTTCAAACGTCAATCATTTCATTTAAAAATAACAAAACTGGCAACATTTTTTAATTATTTTCGTCTAGAATAATTGTAGAATCTAAGCTGTAAAAAAATGTTTAGCTTGTATGTAATTAATTTCACTTTTCACAAATGTAGAGCAGTTCCGTGAAAGGCAGGCAGTTAAATTGGCGAAGTATTCTAGTTGTTGTAAAGAAATTGTACATATTGCATACCATTACAACGGGCATGAACCACAAATGTTTTCCTAAAATAAGAACTGCTCATCACTCTTAGCCTTTTTTTAACGCAATTCTTATGCTTTCGGTATTTATTATTAATTTGTTTGAGGGCTCGTATTTAATTTTCTAGCAATCATTTACATCAAATACTACAGTTACTCTATATTAAACAAATATTGCCATTTTTCTTAGTTTTAAATGAAATAAATGATGTTTGAACTTTGAACAACGACGAATTACGAATATAATTTACAAAAAATTATTTAAAAAAATCTTGTGGCCTGGGTCTTGTTATTGAGCCTGAATACGTAGCAAATGGCCCCACGGAACCGCCATTTTCGTATGTTCAACCGTCTGCCGAACACCCTGTATACTATTCTAATTTGAACTCTTTGTTAGTGGCTTTTGTGGACATGATATCCACTCAGATTTGTTAGTTGTAATGACAATCATGTAATCTGTTTCAAATAGGTTTTATTATTATCATTACTTTTTTATCTTTTAGATAGATTCGTTTCTATTTTGTAAATGTGTGAACATTGTAGGCCTTCTAGGCTCATAGATGTTTAGATTTCTTGGCCATTTTCTATTTCTGGTACCTATTGACAGACCTACAATGTCCTCTTAAACCTATTGGAGTTTATTTATAAAGGTTGCTTAAAGTTAAGTAATGATTAGCGACTGTTTAACCATACATTTTTGAAGTTTGAATGTCACTTAACTTTAAATAATGTTTATAAATAAACCCCCTAAACATTATTCATTTGAAAACATTGTAAAAGCTAATTATTTTAAAATGAGTAACTGTGGAGTTTCTTGCTGACTATTCCCTATAAGAAGCAACCAATTGGAACCGTGCACCTAGTTTCTGACATTTCATATGTGCCCACATAGGTTTATATGAAATAAAATATTTTGAATATGAATAGAAACTACCATTCCCTTAAAGGAGACAAAATATTGACGTGGCCTTTGAACCTATTTGATCTTTACCACATCCAGAGACCAGGGCCAGAGGACCTGATCACATCCAGCCCTTAGATAAGCCAAATTTCCTCCATGGATGCATCCATGCTAACTGATAATTTGATTGTATTTGAAGGATTGAAAACGTTTAAATGTTTATTTTATTATTCATTATTACTAAAATTACTGATGCGTTTATGCCCAGGCATTATGTGCATATGGGACATAATAGAACACGTGCACAAATTGCCCTATACATATAGCTATGAAACAGATTGGTGTTTGCAGTATTTTTCTAATGTCACCCATCTATCTTATTGACCTCTAAGTTTTTACTCTTATTTTGGGTGTACAAAATGTTAGTCACCTTCACCATCTAGTAGAAACTATTGTTTGCCAGGAAACACAGTCAGTTTGTCACAATTACTGGGACATGTTGCTAGACCATCAGTTGCTATCATGTCTGCAGATAGAAGAATGTAATGAATGTGATTGTGGGCTAGGTTTTTATAAATTATTAACCCCTCAAAAAGTAAGTTTCTTTGATCTAATTAAATTATTTCCTTAATAAGCAGTGTAGGTACTTTTATGCCATAACATAAAATAGTAAAAAAACAAGATGGAGATCTGCGTTTGTCAACATTACTCCACCTCAACTCACCATAAGTTGATTTATGTGTGCATTTAATTAAGTCTTGATTGTAAGACTTCTTAGGACTGAGATCAAGATGTATAGGTAGTTAAATTAGAAATTTGATACTTATTGTTACTATGCTATGGACATTAATTATCACCTGGACCATTTTACTATTTTGATAATCTGTTAGTGAGTGCAATTATTTTCATCTCAAACCACAATACAATTCCATTGGTATTATGTTTCCATGTTTGAAAATACAGTAAAAAATATTATTTATAAAAAAACAGTCCTTTTTATAGATGGCAAGTAAAGGTGTCTTCATGAACTTTAGCAAATGGTGGTCAGCCCTGGTTTGTGGATTACCTAGTGATTGGTAACACTGCTTCTGGCAACATTATTTTTCTATAACTACTCTACTGATAGAAGTAAATCGAATCAAAGTGTGTGCCAAAAGGAAAGGGAGGCCTTTGCTCTGCAGAGGGCCGATACAGGCTGATTAAATCATACAAGGGCCACCCTGTATGATATAATCAGCGAGTCATTCAGAAAATTGCATCCATCGAAGGGGTAAAAAACCACAGTGGACAGACTATTGCAATACACATACGTTTTCTTTTTACGAATCTTATTCAAGTAAGTGATTCAAAGCTAAAGTTGTTAAGTATGGTAGGTACAATCTCCCCCTTGAGGGATGCAGGTCACTAAATGGCCACCTTGTATACTCTACCAATAGAAGGTATCTTCTTTAATAAGGCAATTTACTACACAGACATTACAAGCCAAGATAGCTCAGAAATTCTTAAAAATATATATTACAGTTGATTTCATTCACAATTAACGAGTTATTAAAAATAACATTTTAATATTATGATGTCAATACATTAACAAAAAATGGTTATCTCATAATGATTGATTTGATATTATTGATTGAAGCTACCTCATGTCATGCTTTTTCTGAGAATTATTGTTTTTGTTTACTGACACATACCTGATTCATAATAATTATAATAAAATTCTGTCAACTTAACACCGTGATAATAATATTGAAATCATTATTAGGAGGATATTTATTTTAATTCTCTTCAGTCAATAATCTGTTTTTATTTTCAACTACAGACATAGCTTTATGTTGATTGTATTTCTCTGATTAATTAAATCCAACTACAGTTCTACAAAATGTTGTCATTATTGTCTATTTATAAAAACTACACAAAAAATGTTGTGTGTTCACTTGATTAAAGCATAAGAGAGCATGGAATATTTAATAGGACAAATCTTTGTCAATTTGAACAGTTATAATCAAAATTGGTAATGCTTCATTGTAGTCTTGATAACCTGTTATTTCTGTAGAACATAGACATACTTTGTTTTGAACAATAATGACTCTAGAATTTTCTATTAGCACTATAAAGTAAATATATATAAATGTCATAGTAGTTAAATAAAAAAGTACATACAAATAAGTGCAAGTACAATGGCTTTTGGTTGATTTATAAATATTTTTTTTTTTTTTTTTGTAATATTTGTTTAGTTTGTGCAGAATAAACAATTTTCTTTCATTCTTTTCATTCTTTCTACATCAAATATCCCGTTAAAAAAGATGTCAAACAGTCTCAATAGTAGAATCAAACAAAATGTTGACATAGTCCATCCTAGATAAGGCGAGGTGATTAAGTATGAAATCATTTTATTAAACACAGGAAACCACAATGTAAAATTAGGTTACTGTTGTTGCTTGTGTGTATATCATGTCATTGATAAGATAAATATTGAGTATTGGTATCACAGAATTAGGCAATACAAGGTTGTGTGCCCAAAAACAATCAGCTGATGAAGCCTAACAGTGAGTACGTACATTATGATTATTGTTTATTTTGTAAATTATTTCCTGTCCTGATGCATTCTCACAGTTGGAAACCTGTGTATTTCATGTGCAGTAAGTGATAAAAGAACGATCTGATTGGAATGGCTACAATAATTGGGAGTATATCGTTACCCGCTGGACTCTCTCGTGAGTGCAGAGTGCGACGACGGTGTGATGTGTTGCTCGGCCATAGACGACGCTGAGGGACACACGCGGCTGCTTGTGTGGGGCCTGCGCAGGCCGCCCGCGCGCGCTACCTGCCCGGCACCATGCCAGGGCGAGCGCTACGACGCTGTCTCCGCATCCACTGCGCTACACTGACTCACTACCACATCACCAGTCCACACTCGAGTCTCACCGTCCGCTTCGCACTTGCTGTCCGTATTCAACACGTATCACCAAACGACTAATGACACACCGTGAAACTATCTGGAACAAAAGATGAAATACACAGTCAGCGATCGAACAATGCTGCGTTACATAAACATTTTAACAATTAGCACTACCTGTCACCGAAGCAGGCAAATTGAACAAACTAATAATCGGGCACTAATACACTGATAAATAAACACGATGATTACTAAGAATTTCCAGACTATCAAGTAACACGTTTTATAGAAATTATTGTAATGGATGACACATCAAGGACAGAGCTACGATTTTCGAGTATTTTTCAATCCATTCCACACAGCTGGCTGGCTGTCATGTACAGTATTGCCATTAAACAAAACTGAAATACTACTATTTATTTTTCTTTGGTAGAATATTTACGGTAACTTTTCAGTCGTGCTTAGAAAAAATATTGTTAAATGAGGATCCGCAGTGGTAGCCAACGAAATGAAAATTTTCTTATTTTTTTTTTGCAATTTGCAGGTCAGCGTCATGTTTTATCTTGATCAAAATATGATTCACGACTATAAAAAATATTTTATGTAGTAACAGAATTATTAAAATCATTACTACATCTCTCTAAGTTACATTTTGTTCTTTGTAAAAGTCATTCAATGGAATCCACCTTAAAGCGTCGTCGAGACTTGAGACATCCCAAGCGTGTTCATTTGTTAGTATTATTGATGCGTGAGTACAAACTTGCGCAGTTTCATAATAATCGTCAAAATGATACATACAATACAAGCAAATGCATTTAAAAAACTGTTTTTCCGCAAACACGTTCGTTTCTGTATTCGAGGGTTTGTTATCAGAATTCACAACTTAGGCTTAAATTTTTACTTCTATTGATAAGCTGAAGCTGCCGATTGTTACACTCTTTATATTTAATTTGCGTAATTGAACATGTTTCGTGAAACAAAAAATTGTTTTCACTTCACGAAATATGCTAAATTACAATATTGATGGATTGAATAAAAAAATAAAATACTAAAGTATAAATTTTGAACTCGGCAACATTTTAGTAGTTATTGGAGTTATGTAGAGTGCGAGTGAGTAGGAGAGATAACAACAACAAAGCGAACGAAGGAGACAGATATTCATATTTATTTATACTGTAGTTTGTTAAAAATGCCCGTAGAATTGAGTTCAGAATACTTCCGCTTACTGTGTGAATATAAATAACCATTTGTATTATTCATGAATTATTCAAAAAAAGTAGTATTTGTTTTCATATTGAAATGGCTAACATAACGTGTTCATAAAAAAAACTTTAGCGTGAGAGTCTAATGTAATCTAGGTTTTGGCGAAAGATTTAAAAATAGGAAGGACCACCACCTTTGTAGAGATTAGTAGGTACGTATGCCCTAAATAAGAATGTCTTTTTTATAGGGAACAGATGGTCCGACAAGACTTAAAACTAAGTTATCTCGATAACAAAGTATTACTCGGCGAAAACGTTCGAGAGTTCAGAACTGGATTTGCTTGCTATGCAATAATGCAATCGAAGTCTCGCCAGTCTTCTGCTTAGTGGTGGACGGTTTGGGCGCATATGGGCTGAAAGAGGAAATTAAGACACAGATATATACCAGTGACCTTGTGTTGTGTGGATAGCTTGCGTGTTCTATACTGAGCTCACGCAACGCGTCGTACGTCCAGCCAGTAATAGGAGTCGCCCATCAAGGAGCGCTGTCCCAAATTAGACGCATTATTAATTTATTATACATAACACAAAAGGTATTTTAATAAAACACGTATACTAAAAGATCAATAAATAAATTATCATTAAAATGGTGACGGTTTCAGAAAAGACTTGATTAGTTCCAAATCATTAACAATACTCGTTTAGACGTGATCTTCAGTATAAAATCATTAAAAGTCGGTTATCGTCGCTTTAAATCACCAGACTTTGTAGTATTCACAAACTATCGATTCACGAGAATCGCTGGGCAAACTCGCCCTGTGCGCGTGAAATATCTACATGCTAGACTTTGTAGACCATACCTTAATATTCGATCAAATCGTGGCCTGTCGCTTTTCAACTGAATAAAAATTATTATTTTTATATTTGTGATGATATGGTGCGCCTTATCCATAGGTATACGGGTCAAAGGTAAATATTATATTATTATTGTTAATAATATTATTAACACGCGCCTTCTATTTCTTTATTTTAGGACATTCACCCTGGCTGAACATAACGCACACACTAAGTACATACACATCACTCAGGGTGTTCCTTCCTAGTCCCACAAAGTTATAGCAAAATTCTATAAAGCGGAAGAACTTCTGAAAGGTTTCCATAAATGGACTGGTTGTGGAAATACAGGGTCAAATAAAATTAGCTAGCGAAACTGCGCAGACGTGATGGGTATCGCATATCAAAACACGACACAATAAAATAAAACGATTTGATGGTTTTTTTTTTGGTGTAAACGGCCGCTGTTTGGTCTTGTTGCATGAAGGTGAATAATCTGTTTTATTTTTTTATTTTATCTTGTTTAGATAACGATAGTATTGACATCCATCACGACAGAGAAGTTTGCAAAAAAAATCTGAAATTTCATTTCAAGTACCCTGCCGCTGATGACCCCAAAAAAATAATCAATTTAATATATTTTTTGCTTTATCATGTTTAGATAACGATACCCATCACGTCTGCAGAGTTTTGCTAGATAATTTAATTTTACCCTGTATAAAGTAAAGAAGTACCTGACACCGACTGGTTTTTTCTGCATGACCACAATAGAAACGGGGTTTGCCGACGGAAGAATAGACAAAATGACAGATAAACAATCACAATCTGTAATTTTTTAGGGATACGGAACCCTAAAAAATTACAGATTGTGATTGTTTAGGGTTCCGTAACCCCCCCGTTTTTATTTTGTAAACAAGGAACCCTTATAGTTTCGCCATGTCCGTCTGTCTGTCTGTCCGGGGCTTAGTTCAGAGACGGTTAGTACAAGTAAGCTGTAATTTGGCATATACACACACACATATACGTACATGCATATACACATTAATCATGCCGCCAAAGTGGTAAAATAAAATCAAGAAAAAAAATTTTTTTAGGGTACCTGCCCTATACGTAAGGTGGGGATGTTTTGTTTTGACTCATCTACCCCATGTTGTGGGGTATCGTTAGAAAGGTCTTTCAAAAATATTGTGAGTTTGTGAAAACCGTTTTAGGATTCAGGGATCCGGTTGCGAAATATTAAGCTTTTAACTGATTTGTTTTGTTAGAGTCAAGTGTGTGTCCCCCCAGCCAGCTAAATGGGTGTACTTGGATTTGTGAAAAAATTCAAAGCAGTAGTTTATAAAACGCAATTAAAAGGAAAACTATCAGAGATAAGTAGGCCGTACAGGTTAACGAGTAATATTCAACCAACTTAATTTTGCAGTTTGAAAAACATGATCTCCCATACATTCCGTATGGGAGAACATGTTTTTCAACTACAATGTTAAGTTTGTTCTTGGGATAAAATCATCCCAACTACGGAACCCTTCATTGTGCGTGGTCCGACACGCACTTGGCCGGTTTTATTCTATTCTTCCGTCGACAAAACCCGTTTCTATGGTTGTCATGCTACGCGTGCAGGTGGTAACAAGTAGGTACCTATTGCAAACAAAGTTTACCTAATAATCACTAGGTACTTCTACATGCATGATTTATTGCACTCAATCGCGCAGTTTTATTGCTAGGTATTATGTTGGTATGATCGTAGAAAATTCGAACAACAAGCAAGGCTTTAATGATTTTTATATACATATTATATAATTGAAATTTTCAACAAGATTGATTTAGAGTTGAATAAGTGGTCATTTTCAAATGCAGATGGAACTTGACGAAGTTGAAACCTTTTTATTTCAGGCGAGATTTATTACTAGGTTTACTTATGGATATTTGAGACGGGGAAACCGCTGTAGCTACAACAAAATGCTCTTAGGAGACTGTCCTTAACTTTTGAGTAATTGCTAACTGCATTCACAGGTTTTGGAAAAATGGTCGTCAGCTAGCTGAACGTCATTTCTCACCTTTGGTTATCTTTATGATGACAATCGATGCAGTTTCGTAGAACGATTAGACTCTTCCTGACCAACTAAGGTACCAATTAGGTGTATTATTGTAGTACCTAGAAGAGCATAAAATCGCAAAAAAAAAAAACAACTTTTCCTTTATTATCATTTTCATAACATAAAATGTCAATTGGTGACTTCCTAGAATCATCTAGTCAGACGTGTGCTCATCACAAATCGTGCAACGCAAGTGGCAACACCAGTTTGTAGGTGTGCTTAATGATCAAGGACGTCATTGTCTGGCGCATGACCTTACTAGTCCCCAACCCAAATCTACATACTATTATGTAAGACTTTGTAGACAACAATCATTAATTATACAACATGAACACTTTTTATTTTTTATGGTCACTTTCACGATTTTAAGTTTGCTTTATAGGTGAGTGGGTAAGGATGTAAGTATGAGCTATCGCGGTTTCGTAGGCGGGGCAAAGGGCCAGTGGTGAACGACCGCGCTGTCGCGGTGTCCGCCGTCCGGTCGGACGGGCGCGGCCGCTCCTCGCTAATATGGAATAAGCTTGAAAATTATTATGTATACAGTGGAAACCCGATGCAACTACGGTGACGCGTCATACATAGTAAACAGGTACGGTCTTTGTTATAACGGTAGGTGATTAATGGTGGCTGAACTTTGGTGATCAGCTGCACACAGGACTGCAATGCAAGCAGCCCGTGGCAGTTAAGTTTGCTAGCTGTACCCAGAACCAGTTCGCATGAAGTCAGATAGTAGATAGAGGTAAAGCTTTTAAATCCAAACGAGTTCTAACTCCACCCAACTTGCGGCAGGACTTTTTTAGACTCAGTGGAGGCCCTTAGGCCCTTAAGGTTCTCAATCTGACTAACCTGGCTCTTGCCACGCTTTTGATTTATAAACAACTTCAAATAATGTTGAGAATTATCATTATCATCTCATTCATAAATCAGAATTACATTCAGAACGGTAAAAGTAACGTTCTAACAAAGCAACAACAACAATATTTGTTCGAAATAAACCTGTCTATGTAGGTAGTTATAAAATAATTCAATCGCATCTCAAGCGACTTGCTGCGGGGCGAAAAAAAACCAGCACTCACCACACCAGGTGCAGTTGCCAGGTAGCTAGTTTAGCTACACAACAATTAATTCAAGTTTACGTTCTTTTGAACTTGTGAGCTTTTTCATCACTCAGGTACACGAACTCGGGGTGCACCTAACTCAAGATGTTGATCACGTGAAGCCTTGTTATTGAACTGCGCGTGAGTTGACCAAATAAAAAATCAACGCAAATCACCGTCGCTGTCGTCGCCACTCGGCGCAGTAACTAATTTGTTATTCCAACATGACCTTCCTTGACTCCGAACGTTTATCCTCTCCTCGGCTAACAAAAACGTTACCGGCTCATTGTCTTAAAACGTAACATTGACTCCATATACCTACTGTAAATGTCACGGCTGGATTGTTACATTTATAATCTTTGGATGCGCTGGTAAATATTATGTATGTATTTTATTTGTTACTAGGCACAGTACTTATGGTTGAGATCGCTATAGTGCTATTAAGATGAAACTAATTCTGAGTAGGTTCTCGATACAGCAGCTTGGATTTAGTTTTGCGAATTTTTATTCTGAATCAATTTTTGATTGATTGAGGGATCATTATGCGAATATGTGCTTTGGTAGAGGTTTGGTAAGGCTTATTTTGGTCTGATTTCGGATGCGTATCGAGGGGCTGTGCTACAAGGTCGCGGGTCGACAACCGCGGTGCTGCAGCCACGTGCGAAACCAGCTCACCTCGACAACAACGCTGCGGAGCTTGCGGACAGCGTACTGTGAAACTGAGCAACACAACACCCATGATATTTATTTTGGTAAGTATAGACAACAGTTCATTTCATTTTCTATTTGTAAGATTCACTTTTTTGAATCAATTCTAAATAGCAGTCTTTTAGGACTTATTAGATAAAGTTAACTTTTTACTATGTATACTTATGGGAAATGGTTTTATACTTACTTATTAAGTTATTTATTGTATAGTTAAATTAAGTAATGAAAATGAAAAAAAAAAAAAATATATATAAACTTATCAATGTATTATTTTGAAATGTCTTCATTTTGTAATTAAATGAAATAACGGTGTTAGACGAAAATTCTATGATCAGCTGTTTTAAAACGAATTGGGGTAGACCGATGGCCGGTATACTCAGGTAGAACATCCGGTAGCATTTTTTTGAAAGGGCTACATCAACTTAGCTCTCCATGACTGAAATAAAACAGACGAGGGTTTTGCAAAAAGTTAACAATCGAAGTTCCTTACAACAGTTAAGTACGCAGTTAGCATAAATATTTTTATTGTTGGCAGGGGACAGGGACAGCAGGGGAGCCTGGTACAGGATCATGAATAAATAACAAAAAACGTAATTATTAATTAGACAACAGGACAACAGATTAATACGACGGGGACGGGCTGCAGATATCGAGTCTATTTTTATTCTGCAGAAAAGAGCCATCAGAGCAATATATGGTCTCCGCAGACGCGATTCTCTAAGGGAACTGCTTAAAGATATTAACATCATGACGGTACCTTGTCAATATATCTATGAAAACATCATGTACGTTAGGAAAAATGTATGTCTTTTCAGTAAAAGAGGTGATAGACACAATTATAGCACTAGAAATAGGGACCAATTAGTTCAACCGGGTTTCAGACTGGCTAAAGTAGACTCATCCTTCATGGGGTACTGTTTAAAATTTTACAATAAAATACCTCCCCACATACTCCAACTGAATGAAACGAAATTTAAATCTATACATATAAAATGCTTTGTCCTGAATGACTGACTGACAGATCAACGCACAGCCTAAACCACTGATCGTAGAGACCTGAAACTTAGAGGGTGTATTCTTTGTATGACGCAGGCATCCGATAAGAAATAATTTTCCGAAATCTACCTCTAAGGGGGTGAAAAAGGGGGGCAAAGTTTGTATGGGACAACGTGATTCCTTGGTCCAATCTACTTCAAATTTTACATAAACATTCTTTAACAGAATTGATGGAAGACATGTTTCGTATTTTATTGAAATTCATCCCCTACCGGGGTTAAATAGGGGTAGAAAGTTATTTTGAGAGTGATTTGCCTCGAAGTTGATATCAATACTCCTTAGTGCTTTTGATTTAAATTACATTTTATTTTGACACATGTTTGAAAACTCTATCCGATTTTATTCCAAAAAGGTTGAACTCACTTAAAAGCTTGGTGCAATGCAAATACTCTTTAAAATTGGAATTTCTCGAAAGTCGCTGTACACCTATTATATATACCGATATATTATTAGTACCGCATTTGAGGTTTTCTAAGCTTTACAGAGGTCTGTATTTATTCCTAGGATTCCCCTATAACCATCAAATTATCCCTTCGAATTCAAGAGAGTGCAGTTTCCCATCAAAGTCTGCTTCGCAATGAACATAAAAAAGGTCAAGGTCAAACTCTTAAGGTAGCGGGAGTAGACTTGACGGAAAGCTACTTCTCCCACGGCCAGTTGTATGTGGCATGCTCCAGAGTAAGCGCACAGAGTAACCTGGTGATTCTAGCACCCGAAGGAAAAACAAAAATATTGTTTACAAAGAAATACTGCGGTAGGTGTAGTATTTCGATTTCATTGTAAAAAGATAATACCCCCGTGTATGTTTCACCAGATCAAAGGCCGAGCTTCGTGTTCATAAAATATAACAAAATATTATTTTATTTCATGTTTAAACCTTTAAATCTCAACACTATAATAAAGATTGTTATATTTTATAAGTATTCAAATATTTTAACATAGTAATTTATATACTATAACAAAACTAATAAAAAATCCTATTAGAACCATTTTCGACTTCTACGCGGACGAAGTCACGAGCAAAAGCTAGTCTTGTATAAAACGCACACTATGCTGCCAAGCATAATAAGTTGGGGGATTACATCGTTGACAAAAATGCTTGGCTCAACGCTGGTCCAGCTCCACAAGGGCGCATAAACTAATTGATTGGCATTCGAAAATATTGTTGGAGCTGCTGAAGATTGTAAGACTATCTTTAGATTGTATAAATTCAGTCTTTTAGTATTATATAATTGCATAGCACATGTGTGAGCACTATGTACCTACTTTAAAGCTACCATATACTGGGTACGTCTTTCATTGACTTGAATGTGCCCTTGCGGCTGAGGGTATGTCATGCTCACTCAAATGTCTCGCTGATGGTGGCGTGTGTGTTGGATCATTAAGTTCCCTTCAAAATGGTTGAGCTGAATGGTGCTGATCCATGCGTCATGTTCGTGAACGGGCGCCGTCAGTGGGGACCGGTCATCTCTTAGCTGCCAAGGCTTATTTGAATTTATTTGAATTTTTGAATTGTTTTTGCTTTATTACGGACGCTTTTAACGTGCACGTCTCTCTACATTGTTCTCACATATATAATTACAACATGAATGATGTAACCAATATTTTGTAACAATATTCTGATTTAAAAGAGTGTCCGTGGAGTTTCTTGCCCGTTCTTATCCATAGGAACCTACTACGCGTTGGAATGGGCAACTAGCTTCATATTTCTGACTGACCGACCCCTTGACAATTCAAAAGTGCCTGTAATTGGTTTATTTGAAATAAATGCTTTGAGTTTGAGTTGAGTTTGACAATGTAAGGAGTACCTAAAGGATTCTAACTCACACAGAGAGCGCATTAGACGAGAAAAATCCATAATAAAATTGCGAAAATGTATAGTTGACGAATACATTTAAGAGTCAGCGGGAGTGCAACTAAATCAATGTGCAGTTGAATTGGGGAGCACGGTGCACCCTTGGGGAGTCAACGACCGGCCCAGTGTGGCACCCGCGCCCCCGCGACCAAACATACGCGACTTCTCCGGTGCCCTAGCGGTTCAACGACCTTTCAACGAACCCCCTGTAAAAACCTATAGCGAGCCAGACAGATCAACTCCCGTTCATAAACAATCGATAGACGGCACAGACAGACAGGTATGTAGCTGCCTATCTATTTAATATGATATGTACAGACTAGACATGTGGGATAGCTACACTGACTATAATAGCTAGTGTAACAGTCACAGGGGAGTCACGCGATCTTTGTTTTCATGGAGACGATACAGTTTATGGGGAACGGACGTTGTTTGTGAAGATGAAAGTAAGCATTGTGCGTATGCTTATGTTTGACGCTTGCAGTCTACAATGCACTTACGGATCATGCAAGATGTAAAATGTTAGAAGAACCCCCAGAGATTCAGTAGGTCGGCTGCATGTAAAAATTTGTAACTATTTCTGTACAGCCAGTAGCCGCCACGGACACACTATACGAGATATAAAACGGCGCCCGGTGCCGTTCGCCAAGTCGTCGAGCGGTCCCAACAAATTTGTGTGCATGTGTGTCGTACGTACTGTGACCATCCACGTCCGCAAACATCAGTCTTACCAAAATGGAGCCATGTTTTAACGCGACGATGTAATGCACATGAAGCGTGAAGGTATTAGTGAAGGAACACGAGGCAGAGCCGAGGCGAGGTACGAAACTCGGTAAGCGTTGACTGCCATACATACCACGCGCGACTGAAATGAACTGCGCTCAATGAAATCGATTTGTGCATAATAAAGTTCTGTTACAAGCGGATCATTCGGATATTTGCAACGGACATAAATTAATATTTCATTATATTAGACTTTCTTATTTGAAATAAATCGTGCACAGTTAGGGAAAAGGTGAATCACGGACTATAACGTAGACTGCACATCTGACCCAATTAACTCGCACTTATGAAATGCAAACGTTGCACTACAATGCGGATCTAAACAAAGAAAATAACATTGTTTTCATAATGTAGAACATTTAAATACAGAGTGATCTTTTGTTGGCAGCAGAACATCTAATGTCATTATTATCGTCAATAAAATATTGATCAGCTTAGGAATAGGAGCTACAAATCGAAAACAAAATAAGTTATAGCAATAAATGTTGCGATCTCCACTAGCACAGAAGATAAAGCGAATGACGGCTGTAGTGTGTATATCTGAAAAACTATAAATATCGCTTTCGGTTCGATATGAGCGGAGAAAGCTATGGTGTTGCAACCGTGTCGGCCGACGTGTAGCCAAAAGGTTTCGTGACGACAATCTGTGACTCTTGCATAATTTTCCGCGTTCACCACGATCACGATCAACCTCTGCGCGGCTTAAAACTTCGAATATAAACGATTTCTCCAGTTGGGAAAAGTAAAGACTGAGTGAGAGCAGTCACTGAACTTATTTTTTAAATTTTTCGTCGTTGATTTTAGTTTCGATATAGCAACACGCTACATGAGCAATATTTCCAGGAAGTTTAATATTTAATTACCTACTTAAAATACATAATTCGTTCAATATTTAAGCCAATTTCCGAAAAAAATATTGAGGACGGACGAACTAAAGTGTGTCAGCGAAAAGAATGAGTTCAAGTCTACGGCCGTTTACGCAACACGCGCAAGTAGGCCGATACTGTATCTGGTTCTGTGGGCTTTTTATACATAGAGAGGTACTTGCCATACGATGCATTATAATATAATCAAGCATGGGGAATGAGATTTTATTGTAGTTTCTGTAATATTGGCATTGAAAATGGGATGTCTTTCTTCCTACTAGTTTTTTTTTAAATATTCATTGTCTAAGCACTGAAAATGGTTAAATGACATTTTTGAAAATTGTGCTATGTGCCAATTTTGTTCTACATTGAAACCTGCCCGTTGAAGCTAAAGCTCCTAGCAACAGGTGAATAATTTGTTATTGACAGTTTATCACCGAGCACTCCTAAAGGTAAGATTCCTCCTACAGATAAGTACGTCATTATGAAGTCAGAGGATGTTTTGTTACATTCAGACATACACAGTGGAAGTATTCCTGCATGTCGGATGTCATGTCAGTAGCAGACAGGTGTTGTGTGCCTATTTCTGTAGCGTGTGATGTTACGTAAGGACTTAAGTACCGCCACGTGCTGCGCACACACAACAAACCAATGAACCGTGTGTAAATAACACGGATATTGTGTTTATTTTATTTCCATAATATTATGAAATTAGTTTATTTAAATTGCGTAACCTGAGACTGTGTCACTGTGTTGTTTTAAATTTTAAGATGGTCCTAAATTGCAAGATATTGTCTTTGAGCTTTTTCGCATCGTTCAGCTGGGCAGTAATTAATATTTGGAATGCATGGAAACTGGAAAAGTAGCTTTCCGGTTTCCATGCAAAATCAGTAGGTATAAGCTAAGCTATTAAGGATGACGGATCACTTTGCCGAGTCACAAATTCCAAAAGAACAAGCAGGTTTTACTAAAAGCAAAGGCACGCGGGAACAAATCCTGAACGTTCGCCAAACCATTGAAAGGAGCCAGGAATTTAACAGCCCTGTGTTGCTGTTTCATTGATTACACCAAAGCCTTGGATTGTGTGGAGTGAGACCAGATGTGGGTGATTCTAAAAGGCATGGGTACGCTTCAAGATCTTATGGACCTAGTCCAATGCCTCTACATCCACAATGGCTCTTTCGTCAAAATAGACTCCGACTGTTCAAACGCGATAAACGGAAAAACTACCGAACGGATTTTCAAACGGTTTTCACCAATGGACGGAGTGATTCAAGCGGAAGGTTTTTGTGTATAATAATTCATTAAGGTTTTGTGTAAATTGGCTGAAATATGACGATTATTGTCGAAGATATCGGAAAAAATCATGCCGACTGGGAGCTTTACTGGCCTTGTCATCATTTATCATTAAAAACAATACTTTAAAAGATATCACAGATTCAAAATTACGCGTAACAAATAATTATGGTTGACGAGAACACGGGCGCAGCGGTAGGAGTCAATGACCTTTTCCTTGGCTATTAGGTATCTAACCCCGGTAGTTACGTACCCGTGGGATATTTTCCGACATCAACGCGGGCGAAGCCGCGGGCAAAAGCTAGTAAGTTATAAAACCAAAGCCCGATTGGACAGAGCACTAGTATTCGGATTCCTGATTTTCCTCTACGGAGTTGAGACGTGGACAATCCGAGCAAGAGAAAGACAGAGGACATAGTTAGAAGCATTCGAAATGTGTTGCTGGAGGCGGATGCTCCGAATTACATGGACAGCCAAACGCACAAAAATGTCTGTCCTATCCTAACTCAATATCCCGATTGTCCATTGTGTACAGTTTTCCAACAGCGTATTTTGACCTATTTCGGCCACACAATGCGAAGGGGAGATAGCAGCCTTGAAAAGCTGGTCATTGTTGGTAACATCGAAGGAAAGAGAGCACGAGGCCGGTCGCCAACACGATGGTCCGACCAAGTAAAAGAAGCTACGTCCTCAAGCAATTTTCAGCAGGTGGTGATGGCAACTTTGGACCGGAGTCGATGGAGGCAGATTGCCCGTGACCACGATCCAGAGTAATGAGAGACCAATTGAAGAAGTGAATCCATCATTATGGATAAATTATAATATAGAGTAAAGTTGTCTAAGTTCCTTTGACCTAATGCATATTATTTTGTAGTTTTCCAAAATCGAGATAGTAGTTCGTTTCGATCGCCTTAGGTGTTTGAACTACTACATATTAATCGTTGTCAAAGAAAGAGTGTCGAATTCAAGGGTGGGTGCTGTAAACTATGTTTTGATGCCTCAGCTTTATTTCTTTCGAAATAATTATGAATAAGGTAGGGGAGAAATGTCCAGCGGCACGATTAACAAAGCAAACTCACGTACAGAAATAGTTTCAAATGTTCGGTTTAAAGACATTTATTTCTCAAAAAAAAGAACATTACAGTTCACTTAACATATTGAGAAAAGTAAGATAAAAAAATAAAAGTAAGTGCGATTCTCTGTGTTCACACTATGAGAATTAAGAGATAAAGGTGACAATCGGTATTGTTAGGGTTGTTTTCTAACGTGTTCTTCTAGGGTTTTTTTAAATGTATACATGGTGTCACTATTGGTTACATCATCAGGTAGTTGATTATACAGTTTTGCTCCCTCGTACAGTATGTTTTTTCTTCCATAGTTAGTCCTGGGTGGCCTTAATTCTAGTTTGTCTCGTCGTCTAGCGTTGTATGTGTAAGTTTTCTTTTTAAAGTGTAATTGTGAATGCGTA
The DNA here is from genome assembly GCA_947364205.1 of Agrochola lota. Taxonomy (NCBI): domain Eukaryota; kingdom Metazoa; phylum Arthropoda; class Insecta; order Lepidoptera; family Noctuidae; genus Agrochola; species Agrochola lota. The sequence continues at coordinate 14,206,262 of OX376221.1, read as the reverse complement.
CCTTGTGTTATGATTTTATGTATTAGAGTGCATGTTTTAAGTATGTATAATTGGCTGATTTTAAGTATTTTTGTATCATTGTAAATTTTGGTGGTTGGTGTTAAGTAGTCATAGTTAAAAAGTGTTTTTATTGCTTTATTTTGCAGAACTTGTATTTCTTGGACGTTTGATTTTGCTGCAAGATATGACATGGTACTTGTCGTCGTATGATGGTGCGGTTGGACACTTGGACTGAACACAACACTAATGTTGTTTGTTCAAGCCACTGAGGTGTTTCTGTACAGCAATTATCAATAGCCCAGTATGTAGGTATAACCGCTAAATTAAACAAGTGTTATGAGTTAACCTTGTCCTCATTTAAGGTTCGCACGGACAGGCGCGACGCGACGGTGCGACGCAATTCTAGTAGAACAATTTCCACGAAGTTCCACGATTCTACTAGAGTCGTGTCGATATCGTGTCTTTACACGTATCGATTGCTGAGTAGTTTTTTTATGTTCTTACAACCACCAACAACCATTACTTTCTGCAGTATGTACAGACAACAAGTGGAAGTTTTGTAAACCCCAAGACTAGGCAACCAGTCCAACTAAATTGGGGTTTGCCAAACTTTTTATTAATCATTATTTTTTTGTCTTTGTGCAGTGAAATTGGACAGTTCGCATTATCACTATACACCCGACAACTAAGATTAAGCTTCGAATGATAACGCGCATTCCATTTTGTAACAAAGGAAAAAGGCCTACGCAGTTGCAGGGTTGACCTATAAATGACAAAAGAACTGCTCTCATTATTATTTAAATTTCCGAAGACGTTTGTTTATGTTCTAATGAAATCAATATTTTCAAGGTAAGTGTATTGTAATCGACAAAATAAATAACGTTTGCCGGCTACCGTGATATGCGGAATGTGCGTGAACGATAAGGACTCCAATCTTACCTATATTCTGTATCAATGTCAGTGGGTTAGACGTCCACAAGACGTGAACAGGAATAGTTATTCAAATGAAATAGTATAATGCATGTAAATGGCACTGCTGCATTGTAACAGTAGGTAATGAGAGGTGTCGGGTAAGCCGCGTCCGGGCCGCCCCGCCGCCGCGGATCGATACGAAAACGGCTGCCACCGCCACTGCCCTGCCACCTTGTACCCCTGCCAATTCACCAGACCCCGCTCAGCTCCAGACAGACGATCAAAACTGTATACCTACTAAAGGGGAATAATTGACGAGTGACGACTTACGTCTGATGGACATAAAAAAAATTGGACAAACAGGCACATTGGCATATTTCATTCAGAACTACCCGACAAGGCAACAACAATATTGGACTTATAACTTTCTTGTTTTCAATATTAATCATTATTATCTCGAGGGGCCTGTCGTTAAACAGAGACTGACATGTGCAAGAATAGGTACTTAGTTAGCATAATGCTGACATAACATACTTAAATGTAATGAAACGTGGTTTACGTTGACACAGTCGGATGCAACGTGGCGCTGGGTATTTATAGGTAGGTATATCTCTGTCAATTCGGTCCACACTCGGCAGAGGTAAACAAAATGGCTGCACCGCTGACGATAAGTTATCGCTTCGTTTAATGTGTCGAGATACGTCGGCGAGCGTAACGCAGAATGGGAAGTGGGCGAAAACTGGCGAAATGCGTCTTGCTAATCGTTCGATGACAACGTTCGAGTATTCGAGTTCGTTAATATTCAACGCTGGCTATTAAAAAAAAATAACGACGACAACAACAACAAGTTTACACAAATCTGTGAGCGCATCAAAATCGTACACGATCAATCACAATCTAAATCGTTTTGAAAAAGATTGCTAATCCATCCATAAGTTCGAAAAAATAATCTGCTCAACAATGTAAATAACGCAATGAATGTTGTTAAACTGTCAAAATTAAAGAGATTAGTCCTAATCGTTTAAGAAAATCATTTACTCAATTAGATAACAGATGATACTTGGTTAGCAGACAAAAGCCACAGTACAGCCGGTCCGAAATCCAGGCCAGCCAATTGCGAACACGGTTACCAAACTTAGTAGAAGGATTTTTGGCAAAACAAAGAACATCTTGCTCTCGACTAAGAAGACCACGGCGACGTACGTGATGCTAGGATGAAAAAACGCATAGGCAAATATCTTCTCCATGTACTGCTTTACTCCACTTTAAATTGCTTTTTCTGGCCAATTACTTAGTCTCGACAATCTTCTTTTACGCGATCCGGTATCCACTGTTTACCGATGCTTTATAAGTACTTTTCTGGATGTATTCTGCAAATACGGTTCGCCCGCTTCCATTTTAGCATGGCAGACTTGTTGCCTACATCGATCCGCGATACCGGTCTCGAAGTGTATCTTTACAAATCCGGTCTGCTTTATTTTAATATCATACGGTGCATGGCTTTGTGCAACTAGAACTACAGATTTCTGAGACTTGGTAAAGACCAAATATGAAGATCATAGATAGGTCGGATAGTCGGGATAGGCATCTCAATGCGAGTGACTTTGGAAAGTAAACCGCAAAGAGGAGTCTGTCTCAACTTACTCCTACTTTTCGAGGAACGTCTGTCATACGTATGCTTCAGGAGACATACAAAGGCATATAATGCTGTAAAGGTGTAGGTACGTAACAGCCATAACGACAACAGGGGCGTAGCTACCGCCGTATCAGGCGTGTCAATGATACGGGGCGCCCAAGCTACAGAGGCCCCCCATGTGTGTACACAAAACCTCAAATTCCCATTGATAAGAATGAATACCTAGTGGCTTCAATAGCCCCGGTCCATATTCAAAGCTCTTGCATCTATTTAGTAAAACCACACACAATCTAACCTATCCGAGTCAGGATGCTCTAATTTTCGAGTACGCTTCGCTCAGTCTTGCATTCTTTTAGTTAGGCCACAATGACATTCAGGATGCTATTTTATTTATTTTGTAAAAAAAAACTATTCCCTTCTTTTGAGTTTAATTGCAGTCGGGTAAAAAGAGGTCACAGCATTATTTTGATAAGTAGCTACGCCACTGAACGACAATAACGCAACCCTCAACGATGCCGAAACTTCGCGATGCGGCGAAAAATTTACCGGCAATCCATGTAGCTAAAATTGGCTCTCATCATTTAGTATGTATGACGCAACTAGATGGTCGTCATGTGCGAAATAAAAATGCATAATATTTAATTTACTATATTTTGTTGATGTTTATGAGCAAAACTACGATTAATCCTATAAACATGGAAAAAATGGCATATTGTGGGACTTTTTCATATTTGAATCGCAAGTCATTGGTTTTATGGCCTCCTTCCTAAGCTGGAATGATGATGCTTGGTAGCTGCAGTAAACTGATTGTGGCAGGGTAGTCTGAGACCCGTGTTGTTTGGTGGGAGAGGTAAATAAAATACTGTGTTATGAGTTTATGACTTATCTATGTATGAAAATTGCCTGTACAACACTGCCCCGTGCATATCTTTTCGTTTAAAGAAAAAATAAACAATTATACATTTTATGTAACTCATAAATATGTTTACTTACATTTTTATTAATATCTTTAATAAGACAATTTTGTTAAATTCCGTGACTGTTTATATATATTATTTATATAATATATCTTGAAAGTAAAGCTTTTTTTGAACGTTTTATTTAATTTTATTAGAGGTAAAATTGTTTGTTTGTTTTTAAGAGGTAATCCAGAGGGTTGCCAACCCTACTATACATATAATATAGTATCCTGCTATATTAGAGGCCTAAATACTATATTTCTAAAGAATATAAATATAGTAGGCAAAACTACAATATTTTTATTTCAATACAAAAAGACAAGATGATCGCAATAGGATCAGTAATTATTCTCATAAAACCTGAATTAATGGTATTTTTTAACCTGAACCTGTAATTTAGAGAGTAAAAAATAAAAAAAAATTGATTTGAGACATTAAAAAAACCCTGTTAATAAAGGTTCATAGTAGCAAAAACTATGCATTTCAAGAATAAAAATGTTTTTGAAACATACCTACAATTTTTTTTTTTTTTTTCTCCATCTACTATATTTTTACAGGTAATGGCTTTGATAATACTATATTTGATATAAAAAAACTTGGCAACCCTAGTTACACGATAGAAAAAGAGACAACTTCTAGGTGAATATAACTGTAGGTAATTGTACTGTGCGACTTCAATTGCACTTTATTATGTCGTAGCAAGAGTCGCTTTTTATTTAAATGATTTTGCGTAGTGACAGACTTATACAGATAGTAATCTGTATAAGTCTGTGCTTCCACACAAAGGAAATCGCGGGCAGAAGCTAGTTAAATATTTGTATAGTTTCGCCAATTAATTTAACTTAACTTTGTAGTCAAATTAAATTAGTTGGCGAAACTACACAGACACGATAATTAATAGGAAGGCACAAAAAAAAAAACCCCTTACTTCAAAGGGACTGTGCTCATAGGTATTTGAAAGAGTTAAGAAAACATGTTTTTTTTTCTTTTATCATTATGATCAGAAGTAGTGTTATGTCTAATAACTATTATTATTTTTATCAAGATAAGTTGTGGTACACACGGCTACACATCAAGCTATACATTTCCAGTATAAGCTGACCTCGTATTGTACGGAAATCCTATATAATGCGAGATCAGCATAAACTGGAAATTTATAGCTTGATGTGTAGCCGTGTGTACATTGCTGCACATAGAATTTTAGAATCAATCTCAGGTTAATACAACATGGCTGTGATAAAAAAAGTCATTTCCAAGAGTATCTGATGGAACATATAAACAAATGGATCAGAATATGTACCTGTAGATGCCAATTTTTTGTGTCACTTACAAATTAATTGCTTTGATTTGAAATATTTGAATAATTAAACCCAACATTCTAAATTTAAATCACCATAAACATGGTTTTCATTTCACAATTGAGGTTAATTTTATAACTTCAATTTTTGTTGATGATTTTTCAATTACAATGAAATACTGTTATTCAATCATTATTGAAAAAAGTTGTGAGATATAAAGTTAAAAGCGTCCGAATACAGATGGATATGTTACTTATCCATAAAGTGAGTGATTGTGTAAGATTCTAATTTAACCTGAACAAGGCTTGTTTATACCTTCATCAGATATTTCAGATCTTTGGTGTGACCAGCTCTGAAATATTTGATGAAGGCCCATAAATTCAAATATAATAAAATTATATTATCACTGTCAAATGGCTAAGTGGCAGAAACTTTGATAGATTTCCAATAAATTCTGGAATGTCCAGTTTAAGCTAATTGAATGGATTTTTTCAAAATAGCCAAACTGTCCACCTAAGTGAGTTACTCACTTCAGCCATTATGAGAATGGGTGAGTGCATTAATAGTGTCCACGTGTGGCCATATAGCATACATGCCTGTACATGCATGCCTGCCTCAAACACAGCCTGAGCAGTCAGCCCGTCAACCAACCCACAGACTGTAATCTTGTTACCATAGCATGAACTATTATTGTATAGCTCATGCCAACACAATGGATGAAAATAATATAAGAATAGGCCTGGCCTTGACTAGAACCATACTGATTGCACTTCTATGAGTCAGCATATACCATATAACTATACCTAATGTGTCACAACTTATGTTAGCATGAGCTGACAATCATTAATATCATCATTTTAGTGAGAGTTCAAACCAAGTTCAACAAGAGTTTGATTAAAATATAAAAAGTCATCTCAGTATCTTATGTTATTTCATGAAAATTATTCAGGAACAATGAAAGCTTTTCACCATAACTATCTTAGAGAATTTGTTCCTAAATCAAAAATACTTAATGCTCCAAAGAAAATTGAATATTACATACATCTACATTGATGGATTCAGTAAGATAATTAATTCAATAAAAACAAAACAAAGGATTACCTTTGGCAAACAATTATTTGGCATATTTTAGTTTTCCCATTGTCTTTGCAACCAAGTTATGTTGAAATCTTCATTATTGTGCTGGCCAAAAAGCAAAATCTTTTGTCTAAAACAATTTCCATTTTGTTCAAGTACAATATTCTCCATGTTGCAAGAAGATAGATGCAGTGTGTACATGTAGGTGTACATATAACAAATTTCAGTCAGGTCTTACAATAATTCTCTACAAAATAACGAGGAAGTCATTTGAAGCCAGGAGATTTATCATGACCTTCCAATAATAGTATTCTCCACGACATAAACGTAGGTACTCGCACAATTTAATGGAAATGAAATCAATAACTAAGTTTTGAATCATCCTTACGATATTCAAATTACTTACGTTTTCATGAAGTCCCGTTGCAGCAGTCAAATGGACACAAAAACTTAGCCTGATGGCCTAAATCAACACATTGTAATGTACTTCAAGTAAGACGCAGAATAAAATCACCAACGCAGTCCATTTATCGCGAGTGATGTTTGACAAAACTTCAAATCGATTAATTTTTCTACACTACATGAATTTACAAGAATGAATTTAATTTCACATTCAGCTCACAAAATGTCACTGACTTAGGATGAAATGACACTATTTAATTTTGATTCATACTGATTTTCACCAATTTTCAAGCGCTTGGAGAACAAAAACAGCTGGTTCCTCATTTATTGTTTTTTTCTGCCACATACAGCAAAGCAAGCAAAAGCATAGTGCATTATATGCCTTTTCAAGTAAAAAACCGATTAGAACCGGAAATTATACGGTAAAAATAAAAATATATTTTGGGTTGACTTTTCCATTATGATTTATATTTCTTAAATTACTCGAAAATTAATAAATGTAATGTGTTGTCTCCATAAAATTAATCTTTGAAAGGAAAAATCGGTTCTTGGCTTAATCGACCCAATCAAATCGACAACAATAAAAAAAAACATGACACGTAATACTTTTTTCAAATTTAAATTATTTTTTATTTTTGTTCTATGTCATTTAATTTTTTAATCGTCACTCTTGCCTAAAGTTCTCCTTTTTAAAAGCTGGTTAAAATAAAAAACTTATAGGTACAAATATTCTGACTTTCTGTTGGTGAAAAAGCAAAAACGTATTATCTTTTTTGTTTTGCCCAAGCAGTTAAGCACTCAACAGCAAATAAGACATCAAATAAGTATATAGAGTTGAGTCAAAACTTGAAATGTACCCGTGGTACATGATAACCTGATAGCACTGTTGGGTGGTAATTCGGGGAATAAAAATTCTGTACCTATTTTCACACGGCTACACATCAAGCTATAATTTCCAGTTAAAGCTGATCTCGCATTGTATAGGATTCCCGTACAATGTGAGGTCAGCTTAAACTGGAAATGCCTCGCATTGTACGGAAATCCAATGCAAGATCGGCGTATACTGGAAATGTATAGCTTGATGTGTAGCCGTGTGTACCTACGTATGTATGTATGTACCTACTTAAGTGGGAATTATGAAGAAACATAATAATATGTAACATTTTATCATTAATTAATGTATTTATTAATTCGCATATTTCAAAGAAATACATTAAAATCTTTGCACATTTCGTAATTTTTATCTTCATCTGTTTGCTGAAGAATCCCGATGTAGTCGTCTTCTTTAGATAGGCACAAGTTTTTAAGGATTTCTGAAGGTGATGGCATGTTCTTATCTTGTATTGGTATGGAATCTATTAATTCTTCTATATTTTGGTTGAACATGCCGTCATCACTTTTTTCCGACATTGCAGTATTCATATTTCCTGGAGTTGGAGACTTATTACACACTCCATTTTCATTAAAAGATTCTGCAATCAACGAAAAGTGTTCGGATTCCATGTCCTCCAATGATAACTTAGCTCCGCTGCGAACTAACTCAGCGTTTGCTTCAGAAACATCGTTATAATTCAAATTTTCTGTCATTGTAATCTGTTCATTAGATGACTTTGGTTCACTATATTTCTGTTTAAGTTTTTCCACAAGTTCCCCGGTTTGTCTTACCACTGTCCCAGGTGGTTGCGCTTGGCATTTGTGAGTTCTCTGTGATACCTAAAATAAGAAACAGCTGCTTAAGTTAATATGTTTATTTAGGTACTTTTTACTTATCAGCTTGAAGTTATAAACTTATAATACATACCTTGTACCGAAAATTTTTTTGGCAAGCCGTACATTTGTATGGCATAACACCTGTATGAATGCGCCTGTGCACGAGATATGAAACCCGTTGACGAAAACATTTACCTGCAAATACACACAAGCCTTTCTTTAGGTAACTGATTTTTAACAACTCATAGTTTTCAGCCAAATGAAAATTATTGGTTTTTCTTTTTACCACAAGTTTCGCAAGAGAAGGGCTTTTCTCCTGTATGGATACGTTGATGATTGTGAAGCGTTGATAGCTCTTTAAAAGCACGCCCACAGTAAGTACATGAGTGAGGTTTCTCATCGTTGTGATACAGAAGATGCTTATGATATGATTGCTGAAATGTAAACGTTTTGTTACATTGTGTACATGCGTACGGAGTTTCGCCTGTAATAAAAAGAGATTATTAGTGAAAAAATTTAACATATTTCTTAACCTAAGTATATTTTTGAACTAGCCTTTGTGGGGGTAATGTTTCGATAGCTAAAAAAGCAAAATAATAGTAATTATCGGTATGACTTGAGCGTTATCATTAGAGTTAGCCAATGTGAATAGTTATTTAACCGAATATGTATAGTCGACATCATAATGCTGTACCACTTTTGACAACAATTACCGGTACCCTAATTGCGTAATACACGATCAATCAGAATCAGAATCGTTTTGAAACAGATTGTTTATCCATTGCTTCATATGATCGATAAAAAATCTGCTCTCTAACGTAAATAACGCAATGAATGTTGTTGAACTGTCAAAATTAAACAGATTAGTCGTAATCGTTTACGAAAATGTGCGGAACTAAGTAGCTGGCATGTACGATAAAATAAATTATGACGTGCAAGTGACACATTTATTCAACCCTATGGTAGTAAATCAATTACGAGGTCGACAATACCATAAGTAGCGATAATGGCTAAGAAGGCATTCAAACTTTATCCTGCTTCCTAAATAAATTATTCTGTTAGTACGAATTACCTCAACAATTAACACCAATTATTATTTTAACCTGTATGAAGACGTTTATGTTTCTTCAGGAAATATTTGGTCGTAAAACATTTACGGCATACTTCGCATTGCCATTGTTTATTATCATTTCTTTCCAAGTGAGACAATTTTTCATCTTGTTGATCTGGGTTTCCTTCAATAGTTTTGTCTATATTAGCATCAGAATGTGAATTTCCAGACAAAAATCCAAAGTGTGCTACCCTCAAATGAACCATTAAAGAACCTCTCATTTTAAAGTTTTTTGGGCACAAATGACAGTGATAGCGGGTAAAAGTTTGATTAGAATTTTCGTCAATATTGTGAATTAAGCACATGTGCATTCTCAAAATGTTGGCATCGATAAACTGTAAACTGCAGATGTTGCAAGTAGTGTTTCTTTGTACTAATGTTGCTTCCGTTTTTACAAACATTGGTTCACTGCCTTGAACACATTCTTTACTTTTTGATATATCTAAAACAGGGACTGTGTTTACAGATACCACTGGTAATTTCGGATAAATTTTCACGAATTTAACAGGAGCATTTGTTGCTGATGACGGAGTTTTATTTTTAACCACTGACGTTTTCGGTTTCTTCTGCTGCGCTGTTGATTGATTTTCCATATTACTTTTTTCATTTGAATCTGCTATTCCTTCTTTTTCTTTGCTTCCTTTTGTTGTCAATAGTTTCACATGGCTAAACAAGTGTATCGTAAGTTTGTCTAAACCAAAAACTTCTTCCTGACATACTGGGCACAGCATTTTATTTGTTGACACATTTATTAATCTGTCTCTTAATGACTGCACTGATTCAAAAACACCAATATGCGCACAAATTGGACAGGGTAAAGAAGCTGCATTAGCACTCATTCTAATAAGAAAACAGACTTCCTCAATTATGACGTTAATGAAAACTAAACAGTGTTAGCACGCCACATGCGAGCACGATAGCGTGAAACTAAAGCTCTGATGAGTTATTTTTGGATACCGCCATGGATGCTACGTAGGTACCTAATCTTTTGGCGGGTTTTCAAGATATTTTATAAAACAAATTCATTAATTTTGTGAAGCTGTCTAAATACTTGTCTCGTTTTATCAATGAAAAGAAAATGTTTTCAAAACCATATTGACGTTTAGTTTAATGCACCAATAATAAAAATTGCTCAAGAAATCTATATCTATCTATCTAGCCCGTATTGCCCCACTGTTGGACAAAGGCATCCCTTTCCCTTTTCATGAAATATGTGGTTTAAAATGTTTCTATGTATTTTCTTAAATACAATCGTCCTTTCAAACTGCCAAAAACCTGTAAACTATTTTTATTTATACGTCTCTGTCATTTCTTGAGCCCTGCAGTTCCGGATCTTTGGAAGGCGTACGAGGGGCCGCAGCCAACTCGCAGAGGCCCATTAGGCCCTTTTAATGAGATGAGACACGAACCAACGATTCTCCGCACTATACAAGGACAACCCCCGGTTGGTGTAGGTCTATTGCAGGATATGGAAACAAAGATATAGGACTATGGGTTTGGGTGGCTAAAGTGGACTGGTTACCTACAACAATGGGAAGACTATGTCGCCTTTTTTTTTTTTGGGTGGGCAAGTATCAAATAATAATAACTTCTCCCGCTTTGGACGGAGCGGGAGGGTGTGAAAGACTTTTACTGGCTAAAACCCATCCGTGTTCCTTCCATTGCCTGCGTGCCGGTGTCGCCTGCCTTTCGGACAAACTCGCAAACCTGGCAGGCATTGGCCCTTACGGACCCCGTCAGTTGCTGCTGACATCTCTTTGAGGCGCGCGTGGAACACAACACGCCGTCGACTCTGGCCTGGTCCTTATCGGACGGCGAGCTACTCATTGCTCACCGTCCGCAAGCCCGCGCCTGCGGTGGCCGGAAGTCGGCTCGCGACTCCCGACGCCCGGGGCGCTTCCTGCGGCGACTAGGGGCGCGAGGGCGCGAATCTTGCCTCTCTCTCGCACGCTCCGCCTCCTCCTTCGCGAGCATTACTGCTTCGCAGAAGGAAGTGACGGCCTCCCATGCACTCTCGCTCCGGACCATGGCCTTAACCAGGGCCGAATGCGAGAGATCGCCGCCGCCCGATCGCCTACGTGAGGACACGGTGGTGTTCCGCCCAAGCCGGGTAGACCTCCACCGTATGGTCCACCGTGTCCTCCGGGCGATCCACACAGTGGTGACACCCGGGCGTTTCCTCCCGCGTTATACGGAACAGGAACCTCCCGAAACAGCCGTGTCCGGTGAGGACCTGCGTCAGGCGGAAGGTGAGGACGCCGTGGCGCCTCGCTAGCCACTCCTCAAAGATGGTACTTATCGCCACAATTGTGGCGTGCCCAAAGACTATGTCCCCTGCCTGATCAATGTTTTATTTAAACCCGGATAAAATGCCAGGGGGTGACTTGCACCCTCAATAATGGGTCCCCGAAAACAGTCGTAGCGACAAAAGGGCAACATATTCTGAGGTGCTTGCGGAGAAGAGAGGTATATAATAAAAAAAAATAGTATAAAGAGAGAGGCCTTTTCCCGGTTGTGGCTAAGAACTAACTACAAGCTAGAAATAAAAAAACAGAACTACTGCATTCGTGTACTCATGGCCGGAGACGTAAATTTTTAACGTACTTAAAATATTTATCGGAATTCTACGGTTTTATTTTTATTAAAAAAAAACATCAAAACTTCAATGTTCTCGCCGATGTCATTTTGTTATTGTTTGAAAAATGGCGGCGAATTTGTTTATTATTGTTATTGCCAGATAATGGTGATGATGCCTAGTGATATACAATACATTTTATAATATCGATTTAACAATATCGTCTAACTTTGTTAGTTCGGTTTTGGCTGGCTGCTAGTATATTTTGTGTGCTACTTTAATTTATATTTTTTTTTGCAAAAATGTCTGAAGGAGCAAAACCTCCTGGCTATATGGCTCAACTTTTAGATGCTTTAGGATGGAATCAAGGAACCCGAATTCCTTTAGCAGATTCAGCGAACAAAGAACTGGAATCGCTACTAATTGACAGGTATACTAAAAAATAAACGTATTCCAAAACATCAATCATGATTTTTATAATCTACATAATACCTGTACCATGTACCTACATAATTATTTCAGACAAACTGAGTTGCAGCGCCTGAAAGAGGCTTTAATTTTGCAAAACCAGAAATGCGATGATCTCAACAACTACAAGAGCCATGTCCTTACAGAATATCAGGAGAATACTGTAAGTGTTGACCAAAATTCCAGAAATTAATTCAATTTTTAAATTACAGATATAAATTAAGGCACAAATGCATATAAATGTTTTGCAAATAGGTAATAAAAGACCTTTATGCTTGTTTTTAGCGTTTGCTATTTGCGCACAAGCAGCAAATGGAGCAGGAAGTGAAACTGCGGCAGTTGAGTGTCAATGAGGCGGACTTACTTGACCGGGATGTGGTTGAGACTTGCAAGCAGAGCAGGGACATCGAGAATAGGATTGACAGGTTTCAAAGTAAGGCCTGAAGTCTATGTTACCACCCTCTTTAGTTTGGTTTACTTTGCTTGTTGTAAAAAAATATGAATGAATTCATTTTTTTTTTTTCATGGCTGAAAAATACAGCATAGATTTGGTATACTTATTTACACTTAATGAAAGTTTTCTAGACAGTAGATAAAATAGTTGGTTGAAATGGTAGTTTATAAAAATCCCAACGCATGAATGCGAAAGTGAGTTTGTTACGCTTTCACTCTGAAATAGCTGAACGGATTTGGATGCAATTTGGCACATGGGTAGACCATGACCTCGGTTTGGACATCGAATACTTTTCCGGTAGTATGTTACCGTCTGTAGGATAATTTCGAACCGCCATAAGGGCGAAGCCACGGGCAAAAGCTAGTAATATATATCCCTCTGTACCAAAACATCCTAAAAGCAAATGGTTAGTACAGTACTTTAAGCAGACGTGTTATGCGACATTTGGCAGTTGGAGTGTGCTCTTCAGCAAGAGCCACTACTCATAGGTGTGTACCATATTGTGTTTATGCTACTCAAGATGATTTTAATTTAAAGAACTTTTTGTAGGAGTTTGACTTATTAATTTATACAGTGTGCATGTGACCCTATTTCCTTATTTCTGTAAGCACTCTGATCAAACAGAAGATACAGAACATGCTAAAATATTGGGAATTATTAAAAAAAAATCCTTGGTAATATTATAAATGCGAAAATCTCTGTTGGCATGCAAAGATAACTAAGAAACTACATTTTCACACCCAAACCCATCATTATGAAGTTGTCTAGATAGATAGCCTGGGACCTGGAGGAGGACATAGGCTTATTTTCATCCCAGATACTTGTACTAAAAAAAATACACGCGAAGTCGCGTGCTATTAGCTAGTAGCATATAAGTTTACATGCTACATAATAGCATGTAATCTTATAGGCTACTCTTTAGAATCTTAAATGTTCCTTCAAAATAAGCCTTTAAAAATAAATTTAAACATCTATTTCAGAACTGATCTCTAACCTCTTGAAAAAGGCTGATTCTATGAAGGCTGAGGTGTGTGGTGAGCGTGGAGCCCTAGAAGAATGGCGAGCGGCCCTCGAGAGATATGCTTGTGACATCACGGCTATGGAACAGTTTACAAAACAAGATCTTTCTAAAGCAAAAGTAATTATAAGTTGAAATTAGAAACTGTCTAGTGTTTTATGTTTAATCATAATCACATTTTACATTAATTTGTAGAATCAGATTAATAATAATATTTAACCTATACTCAGACAAGATACTTCTTCTGCCTTGATCTCACGCACCTACACAACTGAAAATAGATGGTTCACTATAAAAATAGTGATAAGTTATTAGAAATACAAGTACTTTTGATCATAATGAAAAAGAAAAATCATGTTTTCTTAACTCTTTCAAGTACCTATGAGCAGAGTCCCTTTGAAATAAGGGGTTTAATTTTTTTTTTTTTTTGTTTTAGCGCCTTCCCATAATTATCGAGACTGTGTAGTTTCGCAAACCAATTTAATTTGACTACAAAGTTAAATTAAATTAATTGGCGAAAATATACAAATATTTAACATGTTTCTGCCCGCGATTTCCTTCGTGTGGAAGCACAGATTAATACAGATGGTAGACTAAGCAAAATCATTTAAATAAAAAGCGACTCTTGCTACGACACAATAAAGTGCAATTCAGGTCGCACAGCACTATTTACCCACATATAATATTCAACTAGAAGTTGCCTCTCTTTCTATCGCGTAACTCTTATATCTTCCAAATACGTTACACTTACTGAATTGGCCCGATAAGACGGGCCCGCCGCGTACTTGTAGCTTCATACCTAAAATGCGGAGTCAACCATCATCTGTATTCATCTGTGGTACCGAGTAGATGGGCGAGACATTGCCGAGTGCTCGGTACGTGTAAACACATTAGCGCATGCTTGGCCGAGTTAAATGGTGAGACAGTCACTCGGACCCTGTTTTATTTACTTTAGACCGAGAGCCTATCCTCGCGCTTACGCGCACGGTCTCAACATGTACTTGGTGCGCACTCGCCACTCGGCACACTCACGTCGCTCGCAGCCCGCTACCGTTTCCCGAGATATTTGTGATTTTATTTTTAAAAAGTACTTGTGTTAAGAGTTTGCAAAAAAATTGGTGTAAACACCTACCTACTCGTCTATCCGACTCTCTCGGCCTAGTATCATTGTTTTAGTGGAGTTTGCATAAAAATGCACTTGCTACAAGTTACTTGTTACATGTATAAATCAAAATTGAAGATCTATGGGCGTCAGCAGTTTTGAGTCACGCGACTAGCTATTCCGAACTTTATTGGTAGTTAATTCGGTGTAAATTCGCTTGTGATGTAGGCGGGTGGGTGCTTCCGTAAAATTCATAAAGTGCTGCAGCATGTAATTTTGAATTATTGTAAGGATAAAAAAAAAATGCGGAAAAAAAAACTTATATTTTGACCTGTTTTGTAGGCATTAGAGACAAAAAGACAGAAGCTGAAGCTGGAACATGATCGCATGCACGACCGGCTGGTGCAGCTGGTCTCCAACCTTAGTGCTGAGGAGCGCGCCTGCGACAGGATCTCTATTCAGGTACCACGACCAATACCAGTTCTGAGGCAGAGTGACAAGGGTAGGAAGAAGTTGTGCCTGCAATTGTCACATTTTAACAAGGGGTCGGCGCAAAATGTTTAGTTACCACTACACTGTATGTTCTAAAATTAAGGATAATTGTAAAAATACGTATCGCTTTGATTTATTTATTTATTTGATCTCTTCCAAGCAAAACTATCGTTAGGTACAAAACATACAGGGCAGTATTTTTGGAAAAATGTAACAAGTTCGATATCTGACTCATAAAGACACTTAAAAAAAATCGAACTCATAGTATTTCCTTTGACCACTTCTCTTTATTTCCAAAGTTTAGATAATTGAATGTCATCAGGTGATGGAAGGTATGGCGGAGAGGAAACAAATCATGACCATGTGGACATCCGCTGTTGAGAACTTGAGGCAGCGCGACAAAGACATCAGACACGTTCGAGAGGTAAATAATTATCATTATCTAAAGCCCAGTACACGGTGGACGAGCCCGTCTCTCGACCAACGTATACTGGGCCTTTTTGCGTGTTTTGCGTGTATTTTACGTTGGCCGAGCGCGCTCGCCCAACGCTCTGTACTATATGTACTGGGGGTTTTGAGACTGACGACTCCTTGAGGGGAGACTGCTAATCGGTAAAGTGTGGGAACAACTTCAAACTAGATGGGCTGGACCTTGAAATGGTGGCTGGCATAGACTGAATGTGGAAGGCACAAAGCCGAGTGTTGGCTGGTGTGTAATTATATTTATTTATTCTTCAGAAAGCTATCAGGCTAATACCTATATAGGTAAATAATGTACACATAAATGTACCCACGTCTCACGTAATACTAGTAAAACACACCTTTCAATATATAAAGAAAATCCTTAGAAAATGGCCTTTCCTTTGGTGTCCCCCTTTAACCCTAAAATACGAAAAACATGGGAACGATCAAAGTCCTGCAGTGGACTGCGTTTAGTGGAGCACTTGGGGGTTTTGACCTCGGACTTTTGTAACAGTGCATACATTTTTAGGATCCTGGTGGAATTTTGGTTTTTTATACTATAAATTGTAATGTTTACCAAATTTTTTTTTGTGCTTTTGATTTTTCGCATTGAAAATGCTTTTTCGATCGTTTTAGTATGGTACTCGTTTTCAAGAAAATGCGACCGGAGGCTAGCATCGTCTATTATTAAGGGCGGCCAACCCGTCATACAAACGCTCGTACTTGATTATGGCGTTGCAACACATCTTTCTTTGAAATGTTTAAAGTAATTTGTATCTTGTGCACGATTTTTATTTTTTGCTTTCATAGAAACCTAGATATAAGGTTTCTATGAAAGCAAAAAATAAAAATCGAGAAACAAATTCAGTATAAGCCTCCAAAAATCTGACTTTTTGCACAAATTTTACCCGAACTTTGGCCGGTCATAATATACTCATAATTGGTAAAAGTAAAGAAAACATCTGCATAGAAACCTCGCACATGTAATGGAAATTCTAAATATCAAAAAAAAAATCATAAACTTGTAAATTTACTCAAAAACACGTATTTCTTGATACAAATTTTTACACACACTTTTTTCTCTTTTTTCGTACAATGTTATCGCGTTCTCGCTTGTTTGTTAGCAGTTCTCACTTGCGCTCGATGAAACAACAAGCTTTTCGACCATGCTCGCGTTGACGATAGACGGACCGGGAAGGGCCCTCTTAAGATAGAGAAATGAAAATGATATCAAAAGATGCATTGCTGTGTGGCGGCATCTACAATCGCCACATGCGAACTACGCATCAAAGACCTGACGTCACACAACATCCTGACGTCACACAAATCCTGCATCGAGCAGTTAGAGTTTACCGCGCGATGGACATATATACAATCCCCCAACTTCAACCTCTAGGCAGTTGCCCGCCAGACACGACACCCGTCTGGTCGGAGGATCCTCCCTTTTCTATGGTGGATGAGGGAACTTTACACCCTATTCCTCATACCCCTAAAGCTGAAAGGGCCACAATGCAGGAAAAATAATAATTGTAAAATGTTTTTTTTTAATTAAAAAAGAACCAATCACCAAGAAGGTGTCTCCGAAAGGGTTAAACATCTACCCTTTATTATAATCCTATCGAAACCAGAATGGTATCATTTTAAAGCCCTTTAAATTCTACAAGATAAATTTTTCTTTTTCGATTGCTCTTTTCCTTTTTGAGAATTTTAAGATTATTTGAAAAACGTCCCAAAAGAAACGGTCAAAACATTGGCGTTACTTTAAAAAACTAACAACTTTTTTTTTGCAGTATTGCAGCCCTTTCAGTAACGGTTCTTTTGATACCATTTTCATTTCTCTATCTTAATAATTGAGGACGCTAGCTAGAAATATTTGTTTCAATACTCCACCTATCATTCAAATAAATGAAGTCGAAGAAAATATTTGATATGGACAACAATATAAATTGTTTAAATGAACAAATATTTTATTAATCATTTTCTTCTTTATAATTTTTTTCTTAATGAACTTCTTTTTCTCGATTACACTCTCTATATAAACAGATAGGTAAACTTAATTTTGATATACAAAAATATTCTAGAGTCTAATATGTATTATACACGGTTAATTTTAGCTCGTTCTGGAACTAAAAGCCATAAGCTCGATCATCGAACTCGAAACGATTGGGACTATTATTTTCAATAAATTACAATTTAAAAAAAAACACGAAAAATCTAATTTATTGTTTTTTTGTGAAATAATGAGAACTCGAAGTAACTGCGATCAATGCATATGTGTGTAAAACGTATCGACGAACGGCAACACTTGCGAACGGTACCCATTGAAAAATACATTCATCGATCAGACAGCATAAACACACATACGCAATAGATAAATAGGTACACAAATAAAAATACGAAAAGGGAATTCAGACTTTATTTCTTAACCGTAAACGGTAACAAATAGAAATTTCACCAAACTAGGTACAAGGTAAGTAGGTACGCAGTTTACTAAAATTATTCTGAGAAGTGTCCGACCGGACTTCAAAAGGATGCACAACCGAATTCCGCGGTTAAGTGTATAAAAATAAGGTCTTAATTCGGTCCAATATTTACATAGAAAAGGGCACCACCATCTTATAATGAACTCTATTCGACAGGTAAAACGATTCATTTTTCTGTTTACATTGCCTGCCTTTGTAGAAGCCGCCGCGCCGCGGCCGCAAGCAAGCATTGTCGCATAAAAATTGGTTTAGGCAGTATTCTTTTTATTTATCATAAATATGATAGGCAGGTATGCTTATTAAGTACCTATTAGCTCGATTGGTCGACACTCGATTCAAGGCCTTAAATACAACTCCCAAGCGTACTCGTCGTGTCTAGTTGAAAAGGTACGAGTACTAGTGATTTCGATGCGAGAGTGTCGAATGAAATTTCAATTAGTTTCTCTCGTTTACGAGGAGATGTGATAGTTGTAAACACCGTGCCGTGCTTTCGATACTAACGAAAGATAACGGAGGTGAATGAACTTACACCAACCTATCGTACCAGAAATGAAATACCTACTTGCAGGTAAGTACTAACTTGCAGCCGGTTATTCGTCCAACGTCCGTTGACCCACCGCGAGCTCGCTGTCAACTGATTCGCACACGCACAGCTGTGCCGCGCTACGTCATCACCGAGCGGATCGCGTACGATCTTGCGTTTATGAATGAAATAGTGGAAGCGCTACTAAGATTTAACTCGAATGACAGAATAAAAGTGATAAATTTCTAACTTCTATATTAGATGTCTTAAAAAAACAATAACAATGCTGATAGTACCTATTAATCGTCTGGAGTCACTGTGTTTCGGCTCCAGAACGATTTAAAATTATTCGTGTATATACAACTTGAATTGTTCCAAAAATCTTCTTTTCTTTTTCATATCAATATCACAATTTTTTTATAGGTAAATTTCATTCACTGTGACTGAAATCCGAGGTTTTCATGTTTTTAACGCTCCCGGCACTCCACTAGGTTAGTGGAATTAATTTATTTGTTGATCTCAGTAGGCAGCTCTTTTTGTCGTCCAACCAACAACGAAATACATTAGGAGCGGTTCTCCTGAAATCATTTGTGAACTTGAACTACTGCCAAACAGCGTTGCCAAATTCAACCTGGTACCCACCAGGTTGAATTTGATTTTGATATTATGTTCCAGGACTATGCAGTATTGGAGAAAGAATCAAACAAACTTGCGGAGAAATGTCGCGAGCAACAAGCGTTCTGCGATCAACAGCGCGGGAACAACAATGACGCTTCACTTGAGAACATGGCGCTTTCCAATCGGCTCGGTCAGATCCGCATGTCTTACCAACGACTGCTGGAGATGAATGCTTCGCTTGACAGCGAGGTGATATCCTTATTCAATACTACCTACCCACAAAGAAATGGCACGGTGTAAAGTAATACTTACATCAAGGCCTATTTAAAAATATATCGTTCCTGTCCATTCAAAGGCGGAATGGAATCCCAATCGACGATAAGATCACTTTGTACCGTTAAAAAAAAAAAAAAAAAAAAGTATGTTACCCGTAGTGTTAAGTCAGGGACCTTGATTATTAAAGTAAATTGAACATCAACTTAAATTGTCCGTAAATTCAAATTAAAACTGTCATATTTATTGTCAGTCGTATGAAATGGATCCCGGATAATTGATGTAGAGTGTCAATCTGCTCAACAATCAACTTTTCCGACTATACAAATAAACATGGTGGATCTTTTTATCAAAACTAAATTAATTACATCTTCCGTCGATATAATATTATAACATAATGCCTATTGTGTGTTCCAGGCTCAAAGTTTTCAGCGAGAACTGAGTTCCATGCGCAATATGCTGGAGAGGCTGCGCTGCGAGAACCGATCTATCATGGACGAGCAGTTCCGGAAGGACACGGTGCTGCATGCTACTGAAAACAAGGTAGCTTACACGTTACCACACTTAATTTAAAAAAAACTCCTACAACCTCTAGCATAATCTTAGTCTTATAGTTTTACCGGGAACGCTGTTCCGCGCCTTAGAAATGCGCGGTGAGGCGGGGGGCAGTGTTTACGAATGAGCGGCGGGCTCCCGACGCCACGCCCCCCATCTCGCCGTGCACATACCTAAGGCGGTCCCGGTCAAACTATAGTCTTTAAGTTTTTGAACAGTCGCAGAACGAAAAGATTATGCAATATTTTAATACTATTACTACTAGTTCATATATATTTTCGAACTGTCAGTTTCACTTATAATATTGGCATAATTACATAGTCAGAAATAATCCAGTAATAAATGATCCAATTCTTAAAACCTTTCAGATCAAAGAAAATAAAGAAAAATTGACGGACTCCTTGGATAAATCAAAATCATCAGAGAAGAGGGCTAAGGAGCTTGAGGATATACTAAATGTAAGAGTATTTCATTACTTACTTAAATATTCATTTATTTAGACAAAAGAGAGCTTAGGACTATCACAGATAAATACAGATGGGCCACTCTGCATTTTAGGTATGAAACTACAAGTAGGTACGCGGCGGGCTCGTCTTGTCGAATTTAGTCGGAGTAACGTAGCCAGAAGATATAGAGTTACGCGATAGAAAGAGAGGCAACTTTTAGGTGGTTGAAACTAACACATGTCAATATACTACCCTATCTTAATAGTTGGGAGTGCATGATATTTTCAATCACGAATGAATATACTTTGCAGTTTGCACACGTCCAAAATCAAGTCTACAGCTTCGGGCGTATAATGCGACCAGTCTAGCTGAGAGCGCTTGGTACGACCAAGCGCTCCAATCCTTAATCTTGAAACTTGAGCATTACGGGCTTGGAAAACTTGCGCTCAATTTATTAAAATCTTATTTAAATGATAGACAACAGCAAGTTCAAATAAATGGTGTCAATTCAATCGGTTTAAAGGAAAAAATGGGTGTACCACAAAGAACAATATTGGGTCCTTTCCTCGTTTTAGTTTATATTAATGATCTACCCCATTTGTTAAGAACTCAACCACAAATGGTGTTATTTTGGGCACGCCACAATTGCGGCGATTAGTCCCCTCTTTGAGGAGTGGCTTCAGAGGCGCCATGGCGTCCTCACCTTCCGCCTGACGCAGGTCCTCACCGGACACGGTTGTTTCGGGAGGTTCCTGTTCCGCGTAAGGCGGGAGGAAACGCCCGGGTGTCACCACTGTGTGGATCGCCCGGAGGACACGGTGGAGCATACGGTGGAGGTCTGCCCGGCTTAGGCGGAGCACCGCCGTGTCCTCACGGAGGCGATCGGCGGCGGCGATCTCTCGCGTCCGGCCCTGGTTCAGGCCATGGTTCGGAGCGAGAGTGCATGGGAGGCCGTCACCTCCTTCTGCGAAGCAGTTATGTTCGCGAAGGAGGAGGAGGAGCGCGCGAGGGAGATGCAAGCTGCACGCCCTCGCGGCCCTAGTCGGCGCAGGAGACGCCCCGGGCGTCGGGAGTCGAGAGCCGACTTCCGGCCACCGTAGGCGCGGGCTTGTGGACGGTGAGCAATGGGCAGCTCGCCGTCCGATAAGGACCAGGCCCGTGTCGAGTTCCAGTGTGTTGTGTTCCACGCGCGCCTCAAAGAGATGTCAGCACCAACCGACGGGGTCGAAAGACCAATGCCTGCTGGGGTTGCGGGTTTGTCCGAAAGGGATAACGCGGCCCCGGCACACAGGCAACGGAAGGAACACGGGTGGGTTTTAGTCAGTAAAAGTCTGACGCACCCTCTCGCTCTGCCCAGAGCGGGAGAAGACATATGATGATTTCCCATCCTGAAAAAAAAAAAAAAAAAAAAAAATATGGTGTTATTTGCTGACGATGCTTCCTTAATTTTTTTAATTAATAGACGTGCATCAAATCTTGACGACGTAAATAACGCCCTACAGCAGGTCCAAAATTGGTTCACTGCTAATAAGTTAGTATTAAATGGGAAGAAAACTAAGTGCATAAGATTTTCTTTACCAAATGTAAAAAGTAGTAATTGTGAAATAGTATTGAATCAAGAGAAACTAGAATTCGTCGATAAAACAGTTTTCCTAAGGATCACGCTCGACTCAAGGCTTCAATGGGGTTCTCATTTAACATCCCTTTCAGGACGGTTAAGTTTAGCAGCATAAGCTGTGAGAAAAATCCGTCAATTTACTAATGTAGGTACCGCGAGGCTAGTCTATTTTAGTTACTTTCATAGTATGTATTATGATGTACGGTATTCTACTATGGGGACGGGCTGCAGACATCGACTATATTATTATTCTGAAGAAAAGAGCCATAAGAGCCATATATGGCCTCCGCAGGCGCGACTCTCTAAGGGAACTGTTTAAAGATATTAACATCATGACGGTACCTTGTCAATATATCTATGAACACATTATGTACGTAAGGAAAAATCTACATCTTTTTAGTAAAAGAGGTGCAAGACACAATTACATCACTAGGAATAGGGACCAATTAGTTCAACCGGGTTTCAGGCTGGCTAAAGTGGACTCGTCTTTCATGGGGTAAATGTTGCAATAAAATACCTCCCAACATACTTGAACTGAATGAGACGAAATTCAAATCTTATATTAAGCCTGCACTATGCAGCCAAGCATATTATAAGTTGGGAGATTATATCGCTGATAAAAATGCTTGGCTCAAAGCTGGTATTGCTCCACAAGGACGCATAAACTAATTGATTAGCATTTGAAATTACTGTTGGAGGTGCTGAAGATTTTAAAAACTATCTTTGCATTGTATAAATTCAATCTCTTAACATTGTATTATATTGTATGAACCGACTTAAAGCTACCATTTAGGTACTGGGTATGTCTTTCATTGGCTTGAATGTGCCTTGGCGGCTGAGAGTATGTCACGCTCACTATAATGTTTAGCTGAAGGTGGCGCGTGTGTTGGATCATTTAGCTCCCTTCAAAATGGTTGAGCTGAATGGTGCTAATCCATGCGTCATGTTCGTGAACGGGCGCCGTCAGTAGGGACTGGTCATCTCTTAGCTACCACGGCTTATTTTAATATATTTTTTTTTTATTCTTTTTTCTTTTAACGTTTTGCATCGTTCTCACATGTATAACTTCAACGACCAATATTTTGTAACCATATCATGATTTAAAAGAGTGTCCGTGGAGTTTCCTGCCCGTTTTACTCCATAGGTGCCTACTACGCTTTGGAATAAGCAACTAGCTTCATCTCTTTGACTGACTGACTGACCCTTTGATAATTCAAAAGTGCCTGTAATTGGTTTATTTGGAATAAATGCTTTGCGTTTAGTTCTCTGCTAGACACTAATAATAGAGACTAAGGTAAGATTAATTCATTCTGTTAATGTAATAATTAGGAAGAAGAGCGCTACGCCAATCAAATCACGACGAATCAACAGCGCGCGATGCACTGCTCGTTCAACGAACAGCAGAAACTACTGGCGCTACAGAACGAAGAGAAATTGTTTCGTATGCAACTCAAAGGTAAGAATATTATTTATTTGCAAGAATATGAGTTCGATAAGTTAACAAATATACATAGTTAGTTTCCGTCATATTCTACCAGGTGTCTGGTGCACAAATCTTAATTGAAGGTTGTTACCAAAATGATAAGTGGTACCTACAGTAAACTTTAAAAACAAAGATAAAAAAAAACATCATCACTAATGGTGCAAAATATATCGAATCTAAAAATTAAATTAAAAGTTGGTAATGCTGGCGTTGGTTGTTGGCATGTTGTTGCTGGCGTATTTTTGTGTTGATTCTTTGTTTATGTTCAATATAAATAACAAAATTCTAGCAATACATTGTCTGTTAGAAAATCGGCAATAGTATAATAGTTTTTTTTAAGGTCTTGAAATATGCACGTAACACCTCGTAGTTCCAAAAGTCGGCGTAAAAAGTGTAAAATCAAAAATAAAATATTGACAGGCATCATCATCATCACCATTCTGGTGCCCTGTATCCTCACAAAAAGAAAAAATACTATTAAAAAGCTTCAAACTGGTATTAGCGCCATCAATATTTTACTGCCCACTACGCGAATCCATAAGTTTGGGTAAACTTATGGATTCAGATGTCCTACCAAAAATCGATCAACGCGCCTAAATAAGTTTTCACTTCAAAAATAGAAAGCCTATGTTTTAAATTTTTTGTAGGTATTTATCAAATGCTTATTTAAAAAGAAAAATATTTTACTAGCTTGTTATGTCCTAATCCAAGTAAAGTAAGTAAACTACAAGTTTTGTTCCACAGCCTCCAAGGCGGTGTGTAGTAAGCTGGAATACAAACAGAAGGGCTATCAAAGAATGGCGCAGTCTCAAAAGGAATCACTCTATATCATTGTAAGTAAAATTTTATAAAATAGTTTACCATACTTTATTCGGAATTTTACTTATAGTAGTCTTCCAAATATCATAAATAAAAGAAAAACCGGCTAGGGTGCGCCGGGCGAGTCCGTAAGATCGAGCAAAAATGCAGGGAAAAAACCCTTGTTGTATGAGGACCGTCTTTAATTATTAACTATATAATTTTTTGAATATACTTTATTATTTTTTGTTATACCGGCAATAGAAATACACAATCTGTGAAAATTTCAACTGTGTACCCTATTACGGTTCATGAGATACAGCCCGCTGACAGACGGACGGACGGACGGACAGCGAAGGCTTAGTAATAGGGTTCCATTTGGCACCCTTCGGGTACGGAACCCTAAAAAGGGGAAATATGTTACTGATGCTTTTAAAACTTATTGACCTTCTAATGAAGTGCACTTTTTAAAATTAATGAACCCCTAAAAACTTTGACGGCTTCTAATAAGGCACACTTTAATAAATGAGCCCCTAAAAAGGGGCTCATTTATTTTTTACTTTCTGGCCTTTTCTCACATATGGACACAGTAACTAAGCTAGGGTACCGCGACCAAGCGGGTTAGGTTAGCTTACACAATGACAAACCACGCGCGAGCCGTATTGGTCGCAGTAACTGAGCTACCATCACCTGCACCTTGACCAAATAGGTTAGGTTAGAATTGTGACCAACCGCGCAGGAGCCGAGCGAGCGCTACATGCAAGTTGGTTGCAGTTACTTGGCTATTTAATATTGTTATACCCGTTTTCACCTTCTCTAAGGCCCATATTACAGAACCTTGCTCAAAACTTAAGCATGACTTAAAACTCGTTTAAAGCCTTTTGGTTGGTTGAAACTAGTTTTAAGTAATGCTTGAGTCTTGAGTGAGGTTTTGTAATACGGGCCTAAGTGACCCTTAAATGAGTCCCTAAATAAAAGTGCACTGTTGGATTTTCAACGCTAGGCTCAGCGCTGAGAGTTGAAAAACCAACAGTGCACTTTTATTTAGGGATTCATTTAAGTTACACTTAGTTGTCAGTGACAAGGGGCATCTGAACCTCAAAATAGGAAGTATTCAATAATATTGAAAATTTGTTTTTTATTTCGATGGTTTGAAATTATTGATTTGTTAATATTTTAAGGAAAGCGAAATGGGAATTGTTTGAGGTTCGATTAAATACATGCCAAAAAAAAGTATTTCTAATCGTTTTTGAGACCCAAAAATTACGACTTGTTTCTGAGTTGACTTATCCTGCAGATAATTTCATCTTAATTGTGTTTATTTTATTAATTTATCTGGTTGGTACTGTGCGTCTTCGGAGACTGAAACAGGTATATATAGTACTAGGTCAAATTAAGAGCCCTATTAAAATGTATACTATTGTACAAACGAAAAAGAAATTGTGCACAACGTCTCGTGAACAGAATACCGTTTTGTATGCATGCAACGTACTACCGAGATAAGAAGTACCCTATGTCAACCCAAGTCATTAATAGTTTGTTAGTAAGTTTAGTCTAAGAAGTTTATCCAGTTAATCTACCCATGTGCCAAAATTCATCTAAATCCGTTCAGCCATTGTAGCGTGAAAGCGTAAAAAATTAAATAAACAATCTCACTTTCGCATTTATAATATTACTAGCTTTTTCCCGTGGCTTCGCCCGCGTGGATGTAAGAATCTCACGGGAACGTACTACCGGAAGAAAAAGGGTCCTATGTCCTAACCCAGGCCATGGTCTATCCCTTTCATCCTAATCCGTTTATCCGTTAAGATGTGCAAAGGTTACTTTCGCATTTTTATTTTTATTTCCTTTTTTTTAATTATTTTTCACGTGCGATTCCGCGGGCTATCGCGGCCATCTTATATAAGTTAT
The DNA here is from genome assembly GCA_947364205.1 of Agrochola lota. Lineage (NCBI taxonomy): Eukaryota > Metazoa > Arthropoda > Insecta > Lepidoptera > Noctuidae > Agrochola > Agrochola lota. The sequence goes on along the minus strand of OX376221.1, from coordinate 14,179,878 downwards.
AAAATATATGTGTGCCAAACAAATCTTATTAATGGGATAATACTAATGAATGAAATACCATCTTGAATTCATGCAATCCTAGTACTTTTTGTGCTAAGTTTCAAGTTAATTAACTGGAATAAGATTTTTCATACAAACGCAATCCCCTCCTCTTTTCACTCCCTTAAAGGACGAAAAACCCTTTCTTAGTGCTGCTCTACATTATAAAAGGAAGCCGTGTGCAAAATTTCACGTTCTTAGTCCCTTAGACTTTGCGTTAATAGATCTGTCAGTCACGGTTTCCATTTATAGAAAGAATAGATTAGTTAGGGTAAATAAGTGTTTTTTTTTACCATGGAACAAACAGATTCAAATAAATGAGTAGAACCAATGAGAATTAAAAATAAAAATCACTAAATTATTTCCGTTCGTCCCACTGATTTTGTTAGTGAGAGAAACGGAAATAATTTTGTGATTTTATTATTATGTATTAAATCCCGTTCGTCCCACCAATGGGACGACGGCTTTGGGACGAACGGGAATATATATGGAATATTTTATTTGAATATGGGAGTTAGATATCGATACCCATCAGTATTGTTTGATTGAGATATTTATGTCATATTTTAGTGCTACCAAGTGGAGACGGTCGGCGCGCGAGTGTCGCACATGGAAGGCGCGCAGTCTGAGCGGGAGTGCTCGGCCGAGCTAGCAGAGAAAGAGGACAGGTAATGTCGGGAATAACATAATATTTTTCTTCATTGTGATCCGTGTCCACATCTAGACAAACTCGCATTTTTTATTTACGCTATCTTTGGTATGAAAACTGACCAAATGTTCAACATCCCTCATCATAACACGGACCATAAGTCCCATGAGGGACGACATGGGCGTACCTAGGGGGGCAAAAAAAAAAGAAAGGGTGGGGGCAGCTGCCCTCCCCTGCCCCCAACCTTTTTTTTTTGAGGTTGGGAAATTATGCCCCCCCCTGGATTTTGTATACCTAAGTACTGAATTATGCATTAAATTTCGAAAAAAACCGAGATGTGCGGCCTTCCTTGTTGTAACTATCATGCATAACCGACTTTAAAAAAGGAGGAGATTCTATGTTCAGCTGCTTTTTGTTTGCAATATTCATCGATATTTTCGTCAATTGTGGACCAATTATGAAAATTATTGGTCATTAAAAAAAAAAAAAATCGGTCTGTAATTGACGAAAATGTCGATGAACATACTTACATATTTAAAAAAAAACAGACGATCATAGAACCTCCTCCTTTTTTATAGTCTCTTAAAAAAACGCGAACGCAGCAGCAATATCAAACTATGTAAAACACGTGCGGGGTGAAATTTCAGATTTACTCCCCCCGGGCCAAAAGCTGATTTATTTTACGCCCATGGGGGACGAGTCTATTGCACAAATCCGGAATTTTGGCTGCTACTAAACTTTACTAGATCATAAGTATTTTTCTGTACCTATATCTATATATAAATAAATAAAAATCAATTGCTGTTCGTTTGTCTCGCTAAAACTCGAGAACGGCTGGGCCGATTTAGCTGATTTTGGTTTTGAAATGTTTGTCATAGTCTAGGGTAGGTTTAAACGGAGAAAATTTGGGTAGGTAGGTAGGGTAGGTAGGGTAGGTAGGGTTGAGTGCTGCCCGTGCGAAGTCGGGCCGGGTAAAGCTAGTCTTAAATAAGGGTTCCCTTGCCAGAATTTTGATGCTCCGAAATTTATTTGGCATAACACACTTGGCATAATCTTCTTTTAAACGAATATTTTAAAGGCATAAAAAATATTTAAACTAATTATTGTTTGGCCTTTAAGATGGCAGTATTTTATTTGGCATAGTTACCTTTGGCAAAGTTAAAATTCCGTATAATTTCGTTTAGCATAACGTTTGTTTAGAGTGACGATTATTTGGTACAATTTCACTTGGAATAATTTTATTAGGCATATTGTCATTTCTATAAAATAGCATTTTTAACCTTAAATAAAAATAAAAATAGTGTCTTAAAAAGTCAATACTTTGTGCTATAAAAGGTAGTGACAGAAACGAATCGCTGCAAAACCGACTCCACGTATTCTTGTCTGCCCTACCCCTAGAGTGTAATTTAAGCCCGCGAAGGCGCGGAGGATAACACGAAATGCTGTGCGGATTCGCATTACCATCTCCTCCCGCGAGTGGCTTTCTTTTAATAAACGAGTTGTTTGACCCAACCCCAGAAAAAGAAGTCAAGTGGTGTCAAGTCAGGTGATCGCGGTGGCCACGCCTCGGGACCGTACCTCCCGATCCAGCGGCTACCAAACAACTCGTTTAACCGCGGCCGCATTTCTGTTGAAATGTGAGGGGGTGCACCGTCGTGTTGAAACCACACATTTCGGAACTCGGCTAGCGGCAACCTGTAGAGGTAGCGTGCGACGACGGTGCCGTTAAGAAGTGCCAGATACCTCACACGGTTTAAAGTCCCTGGGATGAAGACGGGTACTATTATTTTGTTTCCCTTTATCCCAGCCCACACATTCAGCGACCAGCGTATTTGATGTGCTAACGGTCGAGTAGCACGCGGATTATGGCCTCGTTCTGCCCAGTGATGGCATACACGCCGATTCCACATGCCATTGCGCGTAAATAGGCTTTCGTCTGACCATATGACGTTTTCGATGAAGTGGGTGTCCTCCGCGCATCGCTGCAGTGCCCACTGGCAATAAGTTAACCGGCGCTCGAAATCAGCTGGACCAAGCAGAGCCTGCTATTTTTGAAGTGAGTACGGATGCTGCTTGTTTTTCTTTAAAATTTTAAAGACTGCGACGTGACTCATGTTTAACAGGCGGCCGGCCCTTCTAGTGCTAGAAGTGGGCTCCTCTTCAAAATGCCTTAGCACGTTCTGTTCCTGCCGCACAGAGATCACCGGTCGGGGGCCACCAGAACGACGCGGCACTACCGGTTCATTGTTACGGAGACGCACCAGAGCACTCACAATAACACGAGAATTCCGCGGTTGATTTGCATTGGGATACCTCTCAGCATACATCCTCAGAGCACAGGCACCATCGTAATTACACTCAGCATAAATGAGCACCATGTTCACATACTCCTGACTAATACTTGTGACTAATATTTGTGATTATTAAAGCTTTAACAGCAACACTACGTGACTTGAAAAATTAAGGTGAACATTATATAAATGTATATGTATGTACCTGAAAGCGAATATTGGATTGTTCAATCAAAATTTTCCGGTTGTTCTCAGTCTTCCTCCACTTGAAACCCAATATTTTGATTATACGGCGAAGACTGCGCTCAGATCCTTCAAAATTTATATCTTCCCGTAACTTCTGTCGTAGTTTTCCAATGGTGGGCACCTTTTAATAACCCCCTGGTCAAAAATATCCACATCTGTGACAGGATGTTCTCTTGGTCTTTTCTTTCCTGGTGTTCTGAATACGATCAGAAATTCTGAACCATTGGCTTCTTTAACGATTCGCCGTACAGTTGCTACTGAGGTGTTAGTCGCCTCCGCTGTGTCTTTATAAATTTACAGCATACTTTTGTCACTACCTAACTCGTTGTTAAAAGCGCTGTTCTTTATAAAACAGTACACTGAATACACCATTTGCCTTGCCTGTCTATTTAAAACTGTATTTTTTCTCCTCGGCATTTTTGAAGAGTTCGTGACTACGAATTTAAAACCAAAAATTTAAAAAAATACAATTGTCTAAAACGAGATAACAAAAATAAACTATATTAAAACAAACGCTTAACAAATACGAAATAACAAAAATAAACTATTTTAAAATCGAAAACGTAAGTCACTAAAATTGCACGTAAGTGTACAGTAGCCGAATGACACGTATCGCGTGTCATTCGAATACTGTACCAATGTCCAATAGACGATGAGCATCGACTGATGAACCAATCGCGTGCAGCTCGGCGCCCCCCCGGCTTCTTCATTCCACCAAAGACATCGAAAAATTAACTACTGCGCAGGTGTCAGTTTGTGCTCACGACTCGTGCCGGTTACTGTAACACCTGTATTTTCTGCAAATAAATGATTCTTATTCTTATTCTTGAAAAACCCAATAACATTTCGCTCGACCTGAGAATCGTACCCAGGACCTCATCATGTGCCTAGAATTTGCCCAACTATGTCAGGGTCGACTTCCAGTCTAAAACCTTGAATGATAAACTTGAAAATTATTTTCGTAACTTATCTTATATTTGGAGTCAGGAATGAAGCTGATTTTCAATATAATAGAAATCCTCGAAAAGCTATGAAAATCATACCCATAGTGTTTTTTTTTTTCTTATTTTATGCTCGTCATTTTGAACTAATTTCCGCATTAGCACCCTTGACAATGTAAGCGGTCTTTTGCAATCAGTAAAAGAAAACCCTTAGGCCGAGATTGATAAACGTTATTTGGCATGCTTCGGCTGAACATTATTCCTGTCACTGTTGCAAAACTGTCAAACAAGTGCAAGATAGAGGCGCGGGAACATGTCTAAGGCCGCGCGCACTTTGGATGCGTTTTCATACGAATTTCACTCGTGCGTACATGCGCCATGTAGTACACTGGCTTTTTAAAATAAATACTGATTTTATTTAGAAGTTCGTTCAAGTTTTTTACTTCCGTTATTTTTCATAGTTGATTTTTTTAAATAAAAAATGTTATAAAATCCGATAAAATTACTCGTAAGCTTTGAGAAATAATAAACAGAATCTAAATCAAGCCAGTAACATCGGAGGTATAACAAACGCAACTCCAGAATAAAAAATTTAATAACCCCACCTTTTAAAGTTCATTTTCAATAATTTTTCATGAATATTCAGAAAAATACGGGCGCCCACATGCCCATGGGCGACATTGTATATTTAATGTCATCTCTAGACGCTGCTGGTGCGGCGATTCCGTGCTCGGTGTAAGCAACGTTTATCGATGTAGTGTGATGTGTGTACCGTGTGCAGAATGAAGAACGTGTGCGGGCGGCATGCGGCGCGCGTGTCGCTGCTGGAGCGGCACTCGGCCAAGCTGCACGACGACATGCGGCGCCTGGCGCGCGAGGTGGACTCCCGGAGCGCCGAGCTCGCCAAACTGGTCACTATCTACTGTATACTATAACCTATACTGTTCCCACTGGACACAGGCCCCCTGAAAAACATACCGATTTCCTCACGATGTCTTGAGAGGAGTGGTGAGGAAATAAATTCCAATGCTTACCCTAAAGCTTGGGTTTAATATGTATTATAATAATCTGCGGTTGCCGGTACATAACGGAGAAACGGCCGTCATGTAAATGACCGCACCGGTGTTTGACATTATGTTAAAAAATTCATGCTTTAGCCATGAAAACATGAATCCTATACGCTTTTTAAACACTTGCTATCGGTTCATTTGAGCAAACATAACTAAATATCATTATTATATCACAGCAAAGTCGTCTAAAAACCGCGATGCTGAACGTAGAAGGCGGCGAAAAGGAGCTGGCGTCGTCGCGCTCGCTGTGGCGGCGCATGCGCGTGGAGGACGCGCTCATGCGCCTGCGCGTGGCGCACGCGGCGCGCGCCGTGGGCCGCCTGGACGACGCCGCCTTCGGCCTGGACGAGCAGCGGCTGCAGATCGATGCGGTACCTATCGTTAAAAAAACAACATACACGACACGCCAACTTTTCCCGAAGGGTTGGGCAGATATTGACAGAATCCATTTTGAGCTGATTCTGAGATTTTTTTTACGGAAAAGCCGAACAACACGCCTGATTATTCCCAGGTCGGTTCAAAACTGAAATTGGAATCGAACCCAGAATCTGACGCCTCGTTAGTCATTCATCGAGGCAGTACTGGCTCAAAATCAATATCTTAGGGATCCTAATGGGATATTTCTTATTAGCTGGAATAGGGATGATGATAAAAAAATATTTTTGTCTGTCCTGTAGGTTATAAAAAAATATTGGACACGTATTTTTTATTTTTTTACGCAGTTTCAATTTCTAAATCGCTTTTTCTTCCTTCCTTGATACTCAATGCCATTATAATTTTGTCGTCACTAGGCGATGAACGAGCGTATAGTGGAGATAAGCACGCGGCGCGAGATGTTCAGCGTGCAGAAGCGCGCACTGTTCGAGGACTGCGGCAAACTGCGCTCCGAGATACGAGAGCGGGAGCAGCGCATTGATCAACTTGTCAAAAGGTGCCGGATTAAATACTCTAAATGATGGTGAAAACCGCATCAAAACCCGTTGCGTAATTTATAAGAACCACGCGGTCTCACAGACTGACCAGCGTCTGTGTTCGCTTCCACATATAACTCGTGTGCCTTCAAAGCAAGAGTGAACAGGCATCTTATGGGCACGCTCGTTACATCATAGACCTCACCCATCGCTTACCAGCAGGCGAGATCGGGTCAAGAGCAGGCCCATACTATAATAAAAAAAAATACACGAAAAGCTCATTTAATTTATAATATCGCCGTCGACGAGTGTCGCGACTACGGCTGTAGTTGCCTCTGCCGTTGGCGCGTGCCGCCCCTATATATGAGCACTAATTTGGCCAAATTGGATGTCATAATCCATCTCGGACACAGTGTGAGTTTAGAGTTCCTTCACAGGATATATCACACCTCCTTTCCTGTCCGTCACCTTGCAGGATTAGAACGAGTCAAACGACATTTAACATAACATCACGCTTGTATTCCCAGAACGGTTAGGCAGAGATGTACCTATGTGTACTTAGGTGGTAAGTTAAAATTATGTGTGATAGACCCTGTCGGGCACAGCAAAAAAGTAGGAGAGAGGAAGCTTTGAAAAAACTTAAGTCTTCGGAAGTTCTGAACAAAATCTCATCATCATCATCATTTCAGCCGAAAGAAGTCCACTGCTGGACATAGACCTCCCCCAAATGGGGGGGGTTTGCCATAATCGCCACGCTTGGCAGGCGGGTTGGCGATCTCAATGTGTGTGGGTGTTAAAATACATAGAGAACGCTGCTGCCCATTCTCTAGTAAGTCCCTTAGTCGCCTTTTACGACACCGACGGGAAGAAATGGGATGGTACTATTCTTTACGTCCGGGACCACACGGACAACTAAATCTAATATACTATATTAGGTTTTTTTTTACATAAATAGTTTACTGTTAGATCATGTTAGCACTTATATTTTATCATTTAAATATTCAGTCCCATGTAATAGGGAGCAGGGGGCGAGCCTGTTGCCAACAACCGGGCACAATTCCAGACTTCGGGCTGTTACTGAGAAATTCCAGATAATTAGATTCCTAAAATTGCGGGATTTGGTATTTGATATTTTTATTCTGTTTCAGATATGAAATATTCATTGACTCGCTGGGTAAAGATGATTCTGGGCAGCAGCTCACGGTGACTTTCTTCAAAATCAAGGTACTTAATTTAATCCTATTAGTAACATTATATATTTCGCTCTTGTATACTGTACATGTATTTAATGGTGAAGTTATATTTTCTATTTGAAATTTTTCATAAATATAACATAACATGTAAAGCTCGCTTCTCACGGCGCGCGAAATGCCGAAGCCAGCGCCCAAACCGTGATCGTGCCTAACCGAACCGAGACCACGGACACGCCTCCGCGTCAAATATTACCCTACTAATAAGGCCGCGTTCACACCAAACGAATAGTCAACCTCCAACTGTGAGCGTTAAGTTTAAATGTATGAAAAAATTACGTCAACTGACTGACCGCTGATTGTGACGAGCGTTACGTTCGGTGACGATGCGGCCTAAGGTGTGTACACGTACAGTTCGCGGCCGAGCGCGCGGAGCTGCGCGAGCGCGGCGCGGCGCTGGACGCGGACATCGGGCGGCGCGAGCGCGACGTGTCGGCGCTGGAGGCCACGCTGCGCGTCGTGCACGCTGCGCACCAACACTTCATACACCATATTTCGCCGCTCGGCGAACATTGTATGCTTACTATTTCAACATTCTAACGTCCTGACTATAAATCTGAGTAAAGGTATTCAATATACAGTAAACAATTTAATGCCTCTGAGTTTGCATCGGTATTTCTCCTCAGGGATCAGTCAACTAGGAAATGCCGCTGACATCTAGATTTAAAACATTAACTAAAAGAGTCTTAAAGATCTACTTACAGAAATAAACATCATTTCATCATTAGTGACCGATGAAATATTACAGGCTGGTCCTTTAAAAAACGACTTTTGTTCTGTCTAAACAGCTGGTAATGGAGCGGTAGTTTCTCCAACTAAATATGAAATCTCATACGGCATTTTTCTAATATTCTTAGCACCTGAAATAGAAGAGTTGAACAGCTTAAGGAATCAGTTCTACGAGCTGCGCACGGAGCTACAAGCGCTGCAGGCGAACAGCGCGCGCCTCGAGGACTACAACCGCGACGCCGAGGCGCGCCTGGCGCTCATCGCCGAGAAGAACAAGCAGCTCGATGCTAGGAAGTTTGTGAACATTATATTTTTGTTTTGGGTTAACTCATAGCACCTATACACACATTTAAAAAAGACGACTACAGAGAAATGAGAAGAAAGAATGAAAGAAAGAAAAAGTATTTAATTGTGACTCGCACAGGAAAAAAACAAAAACAATAAAAAACAAAGTAACAGTAACATAAAAAGAAGGAAGTCCTGTACGAGGCCAAAAGGCTCCTATCTCAGCATGATGCCGCGACATTTAAAAATAAATAAAAATGTCACAGCGCTGGTATTCTGATAGGGCCCGCAGTGATGAGAACTAAATCGAAGTGCCAAGTCTAAAACGTAACTATGAAAAAAACTGGACAGATGCAACTACATGTTATTTTTACAAGTTTACAGACAGTTACTGTACTCTGTTAGTATATGGTGTGCATAATTAAAATTTTATGTCATCAGACATGAGACGGAGCAAGAGTTGGAGACGTCTCGGGAGCGGATGGAGCGGCAACAGGTGCACCTACAACACGCGCGCGGTATCGTCTCTACCAATGCCAAGCGCGCGCAGAAACTGGTGGACGGAGTCGACGAATGGCGACTGTTCCAGGTCAGTCACGACAACACCGCATCTACTCGCTGACGATCTTAATTACCCAACTGCGGCGGAGCCCAAAGGGAGTTTAATGTTTTTTGTTGTTAATTATGCACGTTTGTCTGTTTCTGTATTCCCTTCTGGAGCCCAAATGAGCGTACAATCAATGAACTCGGCCTATCGCAGTCCACTGCTGGACATAGGCCTCTCCCAGGCTGCCCCACATCACCCCGTCCTCCGCCTCCCGCATCCAGTCTGTCCCAGCGACCATCTAAAGGTCGTCGGTCCATCTAGCTGCGAGGCGTCCCACACTACGGTTACCGATACGCGGTCTTCACTCCAGTACTCGTTTCAAAACGAGTGTACGGATTTTAACAAATAAGGTATCATTTGATTCGTGTGGATTTGGTGGCTGCTATTATCAGAAGCAATAAAAAATATATTTTTAGTTACACGACTTGAACAGACAAATCATCAATAAAAGATTAACAACTAAAAAAGATATTGCAATAGCTAAAAACCCGACTGCAACAAAAAAAGTTCAAAACAAGATCAATTCTCAATTAGTCTGATGCAATTGGTGGTATCAAATCTGAGACGGAACTAAAATAAATGCCAGTACTCTGACCACCTAGTTGCAGTCAGGTTTTTTTTGTTTTTCAATAAATTTTTGACCGATTTCATGACCAGCTGGAAAGGTATAAGTACCCGCTGGTAATAAAACAAATACACGAGACTGAAGAGGAAACCAGCATGCCTGAGAGATATTTCTCGACAGCATGTGAAGCCAAGTCAGAGACCCATGGGCGGCTTTAAAACTCTGACACCAGGTTGGTCACTAACCACACGAAAAAAAGTAGACGAGACTGAAATCAGCTTCAACACGTTTGCGATGACTCTGGTGTTGAAAATATCTATAGGCGGAGGCGGTGACGGCTTATTTTATTTGCAATGTAAAGAAAAACTTTTAAATTCTGTCTCCTTAGGCCTAACTCAGAGTAGCGTGATATGTAACATAATATTTCACATGTTTATTCCTTCGCTCTTTAAAAAATCTAAATGTATTGTAAATGTCATGTATGTACACCTGTAATTAGTATACAGGATGTCAAGGACATCGACGCGCAAACTGTTACCAATCGTTCAAAACATGATTCTAGACCCCCCAGCGTAGAAATTAATCGTCGGTTATAAAAAAATAATAAGCACCGCAGGACCGCACTTTTGTAGGATTTTTTTTTTTTCTTTAATAGCCGACGATATATTCTACACTGGGGTCTAGAATGATGTGCTTAACTCATGAACCCTGACACCCTGTATACTTATGAACCTATTAGTTACGTGTTAACTTTTATTATGAATTGTAAAATATACACATATTATGCTGTTGGCGTACCTATTTTAAATAAGTAAATGTTTATTGTCATGGGTTGTTAGAATCCCTTACCAATAAATGGCTATGGCAGTTGGCATTGTGGACCCGCGACTTCGGGGAAGCAGCGCTCAAGGCGGTGACGTCGCTATGCGAGACGGCGGGGCAGGCGGACGAGCTGCGCGTGCGCATGGCCGCGCTCGTGTCCGCGTCCGACGTGAAGCGGCACGTGCCCAAGCAAATGCGCCGCTTGCATACACTTCTGCAAAAGTCAGTATTAATCATCATCATTATTGGCAGCCTTGTTCCAACTTCTGCTGAGTCAAAATAAAAATAATGTATCTCTCTATATGTAAATAAAAATGAAATACTGCTCGTTGGTAAGCGCATCACTTGAGAACGGCTGGACCGATTTGGCTGGTTTTTTGTTAGGAAAACTGGAAAAGTTTCCCGGAATTTTTTCAAATTCGGGAAAAATTCAATGTCCTTTCTTCTATAGGTTTTTTGTATCATTATGGACAGGACCACGTTTGTCGGGTCAGCTAGTTTAACATAAACCTACAGGGGCACTTATGAAACGCCGGTAAGCTAGGTGCACGGTTCTAATTGGTCGTTTCCTATGGAGAAGAGCCGGAAAGAAACTCCACGGTTACTCTCTTAAAAATAATTGGCTTTTACAATGTTTTCAAATTACACTGCTAATAGGTATGGGAGGATAGTGTAGGCCTGTCAAGCGCAAAATAGAAAATGGTCAAGAAATTTAAGCACGTTCTCACATTCACAAAATTTAAACTATATAAAATATATATAAATATATATATAATTTTGTAATAAAGAGTGTTGACCACCCTGATGCGGCAGCCTTAAAAACCGAAATGCTAACCAGATCGGCTTTCGAAGGACTAAAACGTTGACTTATGGGGCGGTCAATGATGTTGCTGGGTTATTTCAGGTGGGAGTTTAAAAGGAAAACCACAGGGATGAGCACAAAACTTATATATTCCTCTATTCTTTTACACACACATACACACACAATATACAGAAATAGAAGAATAAAATAATTACGCCTTAAACACTAAGAGACTAATGTTTATAGAACAGACTTTAAATCTGACTAAGCTAGACTGCGATGGTGATCAGAGGTACTAATAACTGAACACGTATTACTTTATGAAAGGTTGAGAGACGACTGAACTGTACTCGTATTGCCTTATGAAAGGATGAGAGACGACTGAACTGTACACGTATTACCTTTGTGAAAGGTTGAGAGACGACTGAACTGACGAATACACAAGTGGGTTTTATTTATAGTAGTGACACACACTATCACACAGTGTGTGTGTCTCTACTTACACAACTTTTTCATCGCCTACTTACGTCAGTGTGTTTGTATTTGAGGGGATTCCACGTTCGCGGGGAATGCGGGGTACTAACATATTTGGGCGTTCCGGGGGAACTGAAACGTATGAAGGGGACTCAACTGCGCAGTAGAAGTTGCACATAACATTGTTTACGTTAGTGAACAAAGGAATTTACTTAATTCTCGACATAGTGACTCTATTTCCTTATGTGAAATAGGTATACAGGTGGGAAATGATCTATCTAGCGTTATAGTCTACTTTAAAATATAGTACTATGTAAGGATAAAATATTACAGAGGTTTTTAGTTAGTATATAAGGGTATATAAGGCTTTTTTACATGGAATAGTCATAATTTCAGTTACACTACCCTTTTTAGCAAGAATCATGTCTGTAATCAATACTTTTATCTTACATGCTATGTCGACAATGATTTTATGATTTAAACTCGCACTACTGTGCTTCCCTTACATTCCACCCCCTGTAACAGGGTTCAGCCGCATTACATCCTGGTCTGTGGGAAGCACAATAATCTTCGCTACGGGTCGACGCAGGACCCCATTTATGGTTTTTACATCAACTACACGGATGATTCCATCATTACCGTGGTATACAGATTTAATTAGACCTTTTGTCCACGCACTTCGTTCTTTATTATTGTCCGCTATTATCACTACATCACCAACACATACATTTGGTACATTGTTTGTCCACTTTTCACGACGTTGTAACGTTGGGAGATATTCCCGCAGCCAGCGTCGCCAGAACATGTCAGCGAGCGCATTCACGCGCCGCCATTGCCGTCGGGAATCGATGTCCTCGATGTCACTCGATGCGAACGGCGTACTCCCGGACGCAGTCCCCAGGAGTAGATGATTCGGGGTTAAAACCACAGGCTGGTTGTGGTCATCGTAGACGTAGCTTAGCGGCCGGCTATTTATGATTAGCTCGGCTTCGGTGAGAAGGGTGTAGAGGACCTCCTCACGGGGGGCACGCTCCTTGAGCGTGCTTCGAAGTGCGTTCTTGACAGATCTCACCAGGCGCTCCCAGCAGACACCCATATGTGGGCCTGCCGGGGGATTGAAGTGCCACTCGATGCCTCGGTTGGTGGCCTCGGTCTTGATCTGACCTTGATCAAGGTCTTTCAGGGCCGCTCGTAGCTCGGAGTTGGCACCGATGAAGTTTGTACCTTGATCCGAGTACAGGTGGGCTGGTTGCCCACGGCGTGCAATGAGGCGTCGCAAGGCTAATATGGCGGAGTCGGCGCTCAAGGAGGCGGCCAACTCTAGGTGCACGGCGCGCGTGGTGAGGCAGGTGAATAAAGCACCCCACCTCTTCTCGCGACGCCGCCCAATGGTCACTTCCATCGGGCCGAAGTAGTCGACGCCCACTCTAGTGAAGGCTCTTCTCGAAGTCTCCACCCTGGCGAGTGGAAGGTCGCCCATTTTTGGTGGGGCGGGCCTAGCTCTGCAGATGCGACAGAGCTGGCAACCGGCGACCACCGATTTTACGGAGTTCTCACCTTTGTGATCCAATACTTCTCTCGTAGATTGTTCACGACGGTCTCGTGATTGGCGTGTAAAGCGATCGCATGGTAATGCGCGATCAGCTTTCTTGTCAGAGGGTGACGTCCCTCCAAGATAATTGGGTGCTTTTCACCGAATGTGAGCACCTCGCAAGCACTTAGACGTCCTCTCACCCGAAGAAACCCATCGTCAGTGACCATGGGATCTAGGGCCTTGATGCTGCTATTGTTAGGCACAGACAGCCCTTTAAGAATCGCGGTCCGCTCGCTGCTGTAGCTATCTTCTTGACACAACTTTATTAGATGATTGTGAGCTTCTTCTAAGTCGAGCCGCTGTAGCTCGGCTGTTGTCCGCCGCTTCCGACATTGGCCCACAAAAATGAGGACGCGTGCCATGACGCGCTGTATACGCCCCCACGAAGAGTAGCGCTCGTACTGCAGGAGTGGCGCCACCGGCGATGCGGTTGCGTGTACCCGCTGGATGCGTTCGAGGTCCTTCTCCGCAACATCAGTCTCGTGACATGCTGGGCACTGCTCCTGTGGATCACGAAGAAAAGAGGGGCCCGACAGCCACGCTGCGTGGTTATCGGGCCAAGACAATCTGGTTGCCGTGTCTGCAGGGTTGTCCTCCGAGGGTACCCAGCGCCAGTTGCCTCGGTCTGATAATTTATCTATCTCAGCTAATCTATGTGAAATAAACCTTTGAAATTCATGTGCCTCAGAATTTATCCATTTGAGGACTGTTTTGCTATCAGTCCAATAAAACTTTTTGGATATCATTAGCCCTAATGCTTTCTCTGTCGTGTCTGCTAGTCGACAGGCTAATAAAGCTGCTTGCAACTCTAACCGGGGAATAGAAATTACCTCGTCGTCTTTATCTTGTAATGGCTCGTCCCACTGGATTCCTGGTTTCCAAATTTTCTGCATTAATATGCGTGATTGAATTACGCATGGATACAGGAAACCCAGTGGGTCATAAATGGACATAATCATCCTTAGAAATTGTCTCTTAGTGGGCACTAGACTTCCATTTATAATATGTTCTGGAAGTCGCTTAAACGACAGATCAAAACCTAAGTTATCTTCTCTAGGTGCCCATATTAGGCCTAGTGTTCTCTCCACTGTGCCTATGCCTTTCTCGAGAGCTACCTTTTCAGGCATGTCTGTTTTAAGCTTGTCCCTCAGTTCTGATGAGTTGGTTACCCACCCCCGTCTAATGAATCCACCGGAGGCGTGTATTCTAGTAACCTCCTCTATCAGTTTGTTAGCTTCATCATCGGAACAGGTACTATCTAGATAATCATCCATATAGTTCTTAGGTAAATGTATCTTATCATGTTTCCACAATAACCCGACTTCCCATTGTGATCCGTCGGGCACACGGTGACTAGTGTTATCTAATACGTCTAACGTTCTCTCAATGTCTTTATGTTTACGAGCGTTCTGTGAAATGCCTATAGCCTCTAGCTCAAACTGAGACTTTACTAGGTCATGCAAATCAGGAAGGGAGACTGTCGTGCAATTTACTGTTTCAATATTGCTTTTAATGTCAAACGGTCCATGTATGACCCATCCTAATTTAGTAAGTGAGGCAACTGGCTTACCGGATTTCCCGTGGCGGATGTCCTGGCCGACGAGTAGCTCCCAGTTGTCCTGCCCGAGCAGCAGCAGCGGCTTGGCACCCCTCATCTCCGCGCAACCCAAGTCGCGGAGGTGAGCGTTGTCGCGAAGCATCGAGGCGGACACTGTTTGTGTCGGCATGTTCATGTTCACCATAGTACGACACTTAATGTTATGGCACTGCCCGTTTGGACCTTTTATTTGAACTTGAACCGCTCGCGACGTTAAGTCCGTGACCCCGTGGCCACCTGCGGTCTTCAACGTTAGGGGTATACGAGGACCCGCTAAGTTGGTAGCGATTTCACTGTCTATTAAAGATACGGTCGCGCCGTCGTCTAATAATGCATAGCTTTGTTTATTGTAACCGTTATTATCACTGATTGTTACAGGGATTATTTTTAACAATGCTGTAGCCCGCCATTCACCAATATTTGTTACGCTTTCAATCTTATCTGTTTCACACGCTTTGTATTCTTTCCTTTGTTTATCGGCGTGTAATAACAGGTGGTGCGCGTAACCGCATTTCTCACACTTATTTGCGCGGCAGAATCTTTTGGGATGTTTACTAACTAAACATTTAAAACACGTATTTTTTTCTTTAATTGTGTCCCAACGCTGTTGTACACTAAGTTTTTTAAAACTTTCGCATTCTTCTATTGTATGTTCGTTTAGTCCCTGTGTGACTTCTGGTTGGTGACGCGCGGCCATATCCACAGGCGCGCGTGTCATAGGCGGGGTACACAGCACTGTATCAACTTGAGTTACTTGGGGCTTCGTGTCTATCCACTGTTCCACGCGTTGTGCTGTACCCTCGTCTGACTTTGAGTCGTCGCTCTCGGCAGCCGCTTCTATCTCTGCAATGTCGGCCTCCATTCTTTTCTTGAGGAGGTTTTCCTTGAGTTGTACTAATTCGCGTTCAGCTTCATATTCTATTCGCTTTTTTATGTATTCGACGCTCTTGTGGCTAGTATTGGATGAGGCTCTGTTTCGCGGCGACGTATGGCGACCTTGTAATAATATCTGGCCTCCCTGGGGTCCCTCTGACGTACTTCTTTCACTGTAGTCGATTACTCGACCACCCGTCAGTGGGATGTTGAGGGCAGACGTTGATGCCACAGTCGGTGCGACAGACGGCGAACCCGGTGCCTTTTCAGACTGCAACCCGGAGTCCGATACTAACTCACTGCGACGTACACTCATTTCTTCAGCCAATCTTCTTAGTTTGCTGCGTGTAATAATGGTGCTCCTCTGACTCATGGTTACTTGTTAACCTGATCCGGCTCGAAGGACCAAAATGTTGACCACCCTGATGCGGCAGCCTTAAAAACCGAAATGCTAACCAGATCGGCTTTCGAAGGACTAAAACGTTGACTTATGGGGCGGTCAATGATGTTGCTGGGTTATTTCAGGTGGGAGTTTAAAAGGAAAACCACAGGGATGAGCACAAAACTTATATATTCCTCTATTCTTTTACACACACATACACACACAATATACAGAAATAGAAGAATAAAATAATTACGCCTTAAACACTAAGAGACTAATGTTTATAGAACAGACTTTAAATCTGACTAAGCTAGACTGCGATGGTGATCAGAGGTACTAATAACTGAACACGTATTACTTTATGAAAGGTTGAGAGACGACTGAACTGTACTCGTATTGCCTTGTGAAAGGATGAGAGACGATTGAACTGTACACGTATTACCTTTGTGAAAGGTTGAGAGACGACTGAACTGACGAATACACAAGTGGGTTTTATTTATAGTAGTGACACACACTATCACACAGTGTGTGTGTCTCTACTTACACAACTTTTTCATCGCCTACTTACGTCAGTGTGTTTGTATTTGAGGGGATTCCACGTTCGCGGGGAATGCGGGGTACTAACATATTTGGGCGTTCCGGGGGAACTGAAACGTATGAAGGGGACTCAACTGCGCAGTAGAAGTTGCACATAACATTGTTTACGTTGGTGAACAAAGGAATTTACTTAATTCTCGACATAGTGACTCTATTTCCTTATGTGAAATAGGTATACAGGTGGGAAATGATCTATCTAGCGTTATAGTCTACCTTAAAATATAGTACTATGTAAGGATAAAATATTACAGAGGTTTTTAGTTAGTATATAAGGGTATATAAGGCTTTTTTACATGGAATAGTCATAATTTCAGTTACACTACCCTTTTTAGCAAGAATCATGTCTGTAATCAATACTTTTATCTTACATGCTATGTCGACAATGATTTTATGATTTAAACTCGCACTACTGTGCTTCCCTTACAAAGAGTAAATGCTTCCTGTCTTTTGTGGCATGCTTCCCTGGTCTATAAGATGCTGGATGTATTCATTCCCCTTAAGAACGCATTCATTTGTCACTGTTTGTTCGGAAAACCGGAAGGCGCCCTCTGTTGACCCGACCACGCTTTCCGGTTCACCGAACACATGACGAATGACGCATAATATTTAACTCGCTAAATCCGAGCAAATTATCATAATCTACCAGGTAATCTTTTATATATTTGTACATCTAATACTTATATATCATGCTGGATTACGCGCACATACCAAAGACGGAACAGCGGTCCCGGTCAAACTATAGGTGCTTCCTCGTCGGCGGTAGGACAGGTGCCTTCGTTTGTTTAACCTTTAATTGTTATTAAACTAGCGCATGCTCAATTACGCGTGCCACACGTGTAAAACT
The DNA here is from genome assembly GCA_947364205.1 of Agrochola lota. NCBI lineage: Eukaryota > Metazoa > Arthropoda > Insecta > Lepidoptera > Noctuidae > Agrochola > Agrochola lota. The sequence goes on along the minus strand of OX376221.1, from coordinate 14,162,310 downwards.
GCATATTGTGTTGATGCTACAGCACTGGCGCTGGGTTTCCCATTTGCGTGATTAATCTTCTAATTCAGTGATATTAATATGTTTTGTAGATGTGTGTTAGTGAGTTAGAATTGAATGAGTTATCGTTAGTTTCTGAATCAGTGGGCGGAACCGGTATCCAGTATCAGCAGTTCTGTTAATACGAGTATGTGAATGAAGGACAGGTTAATGTGGAAGAAGTGAATGTGAGGACTATGTGGATATTTTTTTTCTTTCTCAGTTAGTTTTAATGATGATGGACTGGCAGTTTGAGTAGTTGATGCGGCCTACCCAAATGTCCTGTCTTTGGTATTGTTCGTCGAGTTGAGCGGCTTAAGTTCTGAGTTGAGCTCCACGATTACTGACAAATGCTTTCACTGACTGGACAGGTCCACTCAAATCTGTGTGATTCTTTCCTCATAAGACCATTTCAGAAACTAACCGTCATGGTTCTCATATGGCTTGACCAAGATTATGTCTGGAGTTTAAAAGAGACAGCGTTATGGACACCCACATACGTATACTGTCCGACAGCGCTTCAGTTCTCCAATCCTTAGGGAAAAATATATTATCTCGGTCCCTGAGACTAATACTAGAATGTCACAATGCACTGGAACGGGTTGCGGTGCTTAACCGCAACATGGTAACACTGCATTGGATAAAAGGACACAGCGGACCACTAGGTAACGACGCAATTGACGTACTAGCAAGGAGAGTATCGAGCACGTCAGTCTGTAGACCCGAACCTATCGTACCTATCCCCTTCAACCACCTAAGCAGAATATGGCTACAGGAGTTTAATCCACATACAAGCGGAGGGCTGGTGGACCTGTTCACCTCTACACCGGGCTGCAGCCAGTTCAAGGAAGCTATGCCATCCTTGGATACCAGGGTGTCCAGGCGCTTCTTACGCCCGAACGGGCCCGGACTGCCTGCGCCTGGTGGCGGGTACCATAACGGCACGACACTTCTCGCTTAACAAACATTACCATAAAATAGGCATCACGGACAGTCCTCTGTGCAGAGCATGCACGGAGGCTGAGGAAACCGTTACGTATGTGCTCTTTGAATGCACAGGCGTCACCCAGATTAGAACAGAAACCCTCGGATCACCCAGATGTTTTGAAAAGACTAGGAGACCTAAACCCTGAGCGAAGTGGACTGGTTGAAATGACCAGTGATGGCCGCCATGGCCCACGTTAAATGGTCCACTGAAGAAAAGTGCGGAAACCAATCCCAGTAACATAGAACTATTTTTATCAAGTTTCTATGTCATTTTCTATCAAAGGAATATGATTTTTTATTTAAAAAAAATAAAAAATGTCTTGTTGCTTTTTGGTCCTAAAACCTACATACTTTTATTGGCATAACATAACATTTAAAATAGTAGTTTGCGCTTTATTTGACATTTTCTGAGCCTCAACATAGGCGACGAAAAATATTCATTCTTTCACCATATCAAATTATATAAAATATGTACGGGGGACCCGGCTTAAGAAGGTTCTGATTGGCGCCCCTCCCCCCCCCATTGTGCCAAAAGCTGAGTACGCCCAAGACAGCAGCTGACATGCCATATGATTAATTTATAAAACCTTCTCTTGCAGGATCGTGGCGGATGCAGATATTGACGACAAGAAGGAAATCAGCTTAGCAGCTGAAGGTAAGATGTGTAGAATGTTTTAATGTTCGACATGCTGACGTCGCATTCTATAGACTATCCTTGCAATGAGAGCTCAGCATATACTGGAAATATATAGGGTGATGTATCCCAATGCCCAAGGAACGGTCTAGTTCCTTCAGCAACCAACATATTATGATGAACTTTTTGCCAATGTTGGTCCTGTGCCTGATCTCTCCCCGGGTCGTGTCGGATTGCCGGCCCATTGGACTATGAGAGTAAAGGAACACTAGTACGTTTACTCAAAACACAGTGTACCTGTGTTTGCGCACGCACTTGTACATTATAATCTCTCCAGCGCACCGTGACCAAAATCGGTCGAGAGGAAATTATTATTATAATGATCTTTTTGAAGGGACTTTTGACTGCCTCATTGGTTGTACAATGGGTTCTGGCTTCAATACCTAGGTCGGCCAAAATTTTGTTGGGTTTTACCATTCGGAATTTCTCAGTAGCAGCTTATACTTGTGGTTGATAGCAGTAAGCTTGCCCCCCGTGTTACATGGTACTGACAATATTTATGTAAGTCTAAGCCCAATACGCACGGGCGATTTTCGAATCCACGATTTTCAGATTTTCAACTCTCCGTATTGAGCTGAGCATTGAGAATCCAACAGAGCGCATGCCAGCGCGTCAAGAAAACACACTGTTGGATTTTAATAAAAAACCACCATGCCAGATAAGCTTGCTACACTATACTGGCTTGCCTAGCCCTTTATCTTTTGTGCACAGAGTCAGTCTTCTCGTCTGAGGCGTCGTCATCCCGGAGTGGCGTGAGCATTACCAGTGGGTACACGAAGCGGCTCGTGGGTTTCCGCAGACACCTCGCACCCAAAGTACAGGAGGATGCAGTATGTATTATTTATTCATTCAACTTTTCGCATTGCGTTACCCGGAACGCCGGCGACGCACAGTGGATCGTCCCCATACAAGAGGTCGGACATAGAATTAAAAATTGAAAAAGTATTTAATTGAAAAAAATGAAATATACAGTTGCATTACTCTATTATGGAACTACAAAAAATGTTACTACAATTTTTTTATTTGACCAGTACTTTATGAGCAATTCGATGAAAACTGTTATTTTTCTATGGAAATGGTCACAAAAATGTCTGTATCTCATGATTCCCTCCTTGTTTCGATTTGCGGTTTTCACTACTGTTATTTACCCATTTTATGCCACATTTTCTTCAAGGACACATGGTGCCCCCAGCGACCCCCTTCCGAGATATTTTGCTTTTAGTAACTATACTTTTTATTGTATAACTGATGAAATGGAGGTACATTAAGTATATTCATTACTGAGAATAAGTCATCCCTAAGTAGTTCCTTAAATAACAGGTGCATTTGCGATTACTTTAATGACTTATGAACGCTTCTGTTGCCATACAACAAAAGCGTTAATGAGTCCTTAAGTAAAGATTACCAGTACTTGCTTAATCTAATTAGTTATTGTAATTACTATGTTAACAGCCCTTAATCTCTGCATTGTGATTGGATAATGTCATCATTAGCTTAGTAATGACTGAGTCGAATTTACAATAACACATCGAAAAGAAATAGAGTTTTATGATCAATAATAAAATATGTAGGTATAAAAATATTTTTTATTTAAATAATATAACACTGTAAAAATAAATTAAAAATAAAACAACTATGTACCCTAAAACAAACTAAAAAAATAAACAACTACTAAGAACTAAATTATAATAGGAAATTAATTAATTAACACGACCATTTAGTTACTAACAACAATAGAAAAGAAAGAAAAAAAAGAACATTTATTGGCCGATGGGTGGCATAACACAAAACAAAAAAAGAACAGAATAAAAAAAAATACACAAAAACAAGAAATTAACAAAGAAACTGCTTGTTAATAATAATATTAGGTACTATAAGACTTAAACTATATTTTCTTCATCTTCATCAATAACGACATCATGATCATTATTATCGTCATCATCTTCTTCAACGTCACTACATGCAGCAAGTGTATCAGTTGAAACGTCAATGAACTCCAATTCACTCTGATCAACTATGAGTAAATCGTCTAGTTCACTAAATGAAGACTTTTTGGCTTTATTTGCCATCTTCGGTCGTAAGCTGGTGAGAAGAGGATCGGAAGATAATAGCAGATTATGAAGAATGTCTTCATTAGTGGCGATGCTACTATGCTTTCGTGTATGATATTCTCTAAATTTACGAAAATCCTTGTTTCTTGCTTCAGATGCTTCTTCAGACAAAAAACCTATAGGTACTACTGATAAGTGGTCCACTATCTGTGATCCATGAATCAGCAATTTGTGTAAACTTGCTGGCATGTTATACCATGGATATAATTCCACGAATAAATTTGCTGCTTCATCACAATATAATTTAAATTTTTGGACTTGAATTTTTTCGCCTGAGAAATTGCCTTTTACGAAGAGCAACGTAAAGATCTAGATAAGTAGAAAACCCACGGAAAGCCATAATGACAACACTTGATAGAAGTTATAATTACAACTGAATTACATTTGCTAAACACACAAATATATAGGGCAGCAAGTAGGCAACTAGCAATGAATTTGATAAGCTAATGATGACATTAGATAATCACAATGCAGAGATTAAGGGCTGTTAACATAGTAATTACAATAACTAATTAGATTAAGCAAGTACTGGTAATCTTTACTTAAGGACTCATTAACGCTTTTGTTGTATGGCAACAGAAGCGTTCATAAGTCATTAAAGTAATCGCAAATGCACCTGTTATTTAAGGAACTACTTAGGGATGACTTATTCTCAGTAATGAATATACTTAATGTACCTCCATTTCATCAGTTATACAATAAAAAGTATAGTTACTAAAAGCAAAATATCTCGGAAGGGGGTCGCTGGGGGCACCATGTGTCCTTGAAGAAAATGTGGCATAAAATGGGTAAATAACAGTAGTGAAAACCGCAAATCGAAACAAGGAGGGAATCATGAGATACAGACATTTTTGTGACCATTTCCATAGAAAAATAACAGTTTTCATCGAATTGCTCATAAAGTACTGGTCAAATAAAAAAATTGTAGTAACATTTTTTGTAGTTCCATAATAGAGTAATGCAACTGTATATTTCATTTTTTTCAATTAAATACTTTTTCAATTTTTAATTCTATGTCCGACCTCTTGTATGGGGACGATCCACTGTGCGACGCCGGGGGCGCTGGCGGCCGCTGCCATTCCGGTATGTCTCGGCCCTTAGAAACGTCATGTCATAAACATGGCGTCTCTTTGGCAGGGAAATCTGCGCCGCGCGCTGGCCCTAACAGTTTAAAAAATGATTTCTGTTTGCATTCTCCTTCTTCGAGATCATAACTATAGTGTCAGAAAAAATTGACCAGCCGTTGGTGGACAGTCAGTAGGCGAGGCATCGTCTACGGCGTAATTACATAGACGCATTTAGCGTTGTCGAAGTGTCCCTATTTGATTAGATTGTACCTGAAGCGGCCAACCTGACGCCACCAGACGGTTTATTGTTTTTTTATTATTGCCAAACGATCAGATCTAAAGATTTTTTTAAAGTGACGGCGCACTTTTTTCGATTAAGAGCGTTTACGCCATCCGTGCGCTATTTGGCTCAAAATCAGTATTTTTCGACCCAGTTAATATCCATCAAACATTATTTTAATCACATATTAATTCTAATTATTTTAGGAAATATTGTTGTCCAAATCTTAGTTAGGATTTTTTTTATTAATAGAGTATTTGTGAATTCTATCAAGATAACTGAACAGAGGTTTTGATAAGGAGTAAAACTGGTAATAGACTGTGGATTTAACACATCGTTATTGGGCAGGTATATGTATAATGTAATTATCATGAAGTCAGACGGAAAGAAGCCTAATAAAATTCTGAAACTCGATACTTATAGCCAAGTACAAGGCCTAGATGCCCAGTAATGGATGAAGTCGGGCTGTGAATGATAGTGAAGATGAAGGACTTACATAGCATGACAATTCTTATGATTGGAATGACCATTTCTTTCAGTTTTCTATGATTTTTCGTACACTCATGAGCATAAATATATTACTATGAACATTTCAGCAATAATATCTGATTTTATGATTCATTCATTAATATCTATACAACGTGTTTCTTTTGATGTCCCATAACTCTAAAGTTATATGCTATAAGTAAAAATAATACAAAAAGTCCTAGAACAAGAGTTCCAAAAATACATCGTTTCGAAGATAACACTAAACTCTCGATGTGTGTATGTAAAGTTTCATTGTTAAGTACGAGTAAATCATTTTCATTAAAACCAATCATTCTTATTTAAAGCTAAGAAAATGCGACGTTGTCATATATTTTGTTGAATCTTTAAAAATAGTCTCATTTAAATGTTTTTTTCCTTTTTAATATATTTCAGTTATGGGTGTTTTACATACATAATCGTGGCTTTGTAGATTTATTTTGTAAGAACTTTCTTTGGTTTTGAATTTTTGTTTTTTGCCACCGACTTCCGAAATTAAAGTTATTTTTCACTTTGTAGTGTTTTTTTTTCTAAGTCGGTTGTTTTTTTTTTTAAGTTTTTTTTTTCTTACAAAATAAATCTACAAAGTTTATTTTTTATTTTTCTCTTTTTAGTTATGGTACCTACCCCACACAAATTCGAATACCACTACCTGCTATGTAAATAACAGTGACAGGAAGTTATCATCATATCATTCACACTAAGTGGGAAAAATACGTATTATTGAAGCTAACTCAAAAACTACCCAAGCACAGTTAATAAAATTTATATGGGACCAATTTGGGAGTATACCCTTTCATACAAAAAAAGAATTTTCAAAATCGCTCCACAATTAACGGAAAAATCGGCGGACATACATAAAAAAAATACACATACGCGAAGAACAATAATAACAACAATAATAAGCCAGTTGATTCTTTGGCATGGTTTCATTAATAACATAACCCTAATATGGAGTTGGGATTTACAAAAAAGACACGTAAATTACTTCGTTGTAAAAATACAAACATTTCCATCTTTTCATTCTTCAACAGGTATTATTTTGTCATCGACTTGACTAATATTTTTCTTTCTATTCCAGTTGATTGACGACATTCGTGAAGAAGGTATATATCACATTCTAACTATAAATGTAATGTTGCAAAATCAGCCTGCAACATTTCCACTGCTGGGACTGGAACCCAGGCCTCCTCTCTGTAATATGTTGACTTTTTTGGAATATTTCCGAGACCTGGGTAACCCCCTACAGCTTACCAAACACTCAAATGTCATGCGATTTTACACCATACACCAACTGTTGACACGCCCTGTGTATTACATGCCCTGAATGATCAGGCTAAGCGTATGCTGAGACGTAGGTGACGCAGCACAGGGCAGAGCAGACTTTGTAATGTATGAACGTACTGACAGCTGCGTACGATGCGGCGCAGGCACGTGCGAGGAAGACATGTGTCAGTCTTACTCTGCGTTTCGCTGTAGTGCTGGCACAGATTTCAACGCGACGCGTGCAGGTCATCACTTTTTTTTTACCACTGATTCATAATTGTGTTCCAATGACAGATTGTTTGTACTAGCTAGGACGCGAGTGTGTCTGTGTAGCTGCGTCGCTGCATGCGCTCGTGGCCTATGCCTGCCTCGCCTGCCCTATCCTGCAAAATCTGTACTGTGCTGTAGAGGTGGGCAAAGTGTATCATTTTTGCGATTGGATCATTTGCATCTGGATCACTGCAATGATCCGAATCATTGATGTGTTTCATTTGGATCATTTGAATCATCGACTCAAAGGATATAAAAATGCATAAAGACAACGAAAAATTGTGAGAGTATGAGTGATACACATCTTATTTGGTATCTCAGTCTTTCTCTCTCGCTCACTCGCTCATCGCTGCTCAGTCGCCTCGCAAGCGACGGTCGCGCGGAAAAACAGAGACAAAGTAATGATTCAGATTCAAATGATGCGTTTGAAACGTTGTTACTGAACCAATCTTTTGGAACACTTCAATGATCCGGATCAGTGAGTCGGTTCCGTAAAGAGTTACACATGCCTACTGTGTCTGTGTCACCTGCGTCTCAGCATACGCTTAGCCTTATAGTGGGACCCTGTTATGTCACTGTCATCGTTGACTGAATGTTCTCTCCTCTAGCAAAGCGCTCTACTGTGTCACTGCACGTCATTACCATGGGGCTGGAGAGTGGTGGCCTGGGTGGACTGATGCCCGAAAGCAAGACCCACCCCTCCACACGCAAGGATTTCGTGCTGAAGTGACCAAATTAACAACAATGTTGACTAGCTTTTACTAATCGCCTGTACTTACTTAAGAAAACGTATTGTTTATATTTTGATTTTGAATGTAACTGATTATATATAGTCTATCCACTCTTATAGTGGTGTTTCACCTAAAACGGCATTCAGGAAATTTATGCAATAAAAACACTAATATTTCTTGAAAAAACAAATATGAGATGAGAGAGAAATGACAGTAACTCTACCTATTTGTTACTGATATGCGTCGGTGACAGCATGCTGCATTGCATACGCCATTCGGTAGTTTTCAAAGGACGCCGCCAGTATTTGAGCGGATGGACTATACATATTAATCTTAGTTTGTACTTGCATTTTGCTGATACTTGTAACTTTTCTAACTAATTACACAAAATAACATGTATTGGTGCTATTCGTGGGCATGCGTCCTATGACTTAATGAACATTGACATAAGGTTTAAATTACAATGTTCGACGCTCGCTTGTGAAATGCAATGACTAGGTTCACTGAATGACTTGAGGTTGCTAGTTTTGATAAATGTTACTACTTATTTAAAAACGCGGTGGGATTTTTTGGGGAACATTTGCTAGCTTGTAAAATCTGCCTTGCAAATAAAATGCAGTTTTACCTGACCCAAATGAAGAAATAAACACTACCTCAATTTTATTTTCGTTTTATTTATGAAGATTCAACCCTTTTAAATTCCCTATTTTTGATGAAATTTTGCACTCGATACCGACCACTAGAAGGTACAGTCAACCGGCCAGCTTTAAAAATATTGAGATGAACATACTGTTAAAATTATCAGAACTCACACACACTGAAACAAAAAATGTAACTACCTATATCTCTATGACACAAGGGTTGTTTCAGAATGAACAGAAAATATAACATCTTGCATCTTGACATTCTCATACATCACTGTATGTGTATTGATCACCACGCTTGCTCAAGATGGGTTGGCGACTTAGCGTATGTAATTTTCTCAGTGGATCAAATCATTTTGAACTGTCTGTTCGTCCCTTAAGAGTTTATAACACTGGACAAAACATAGGCGCAATATACCGAACAAAAAAGTCTGCCACTTTTGGCGGGGGACGCGGTAGCTGCTAAATAAAAACAAAAGCTGCTCGCCCGCTCATATGGCACCAGTCGTTTATAATAAACAGGGGAGCTAAAAAAAAATGTTTATTTATTTAAGCAACGCTTAAACACTATGCTATCTCAAAAATGTTAATATAGTGTCTCAGATTTTTTAACAGATAAATTCTGACATTATGTATTGTATTAACATTTTTAATGTTATCTATTTTTTTCATTATTCTAATTTGACTTCATGACAGAATTGTACACTATTGATTATCTAAAATATTAATTAATTTCTGACTGAAGCAATTTATTTTGACATGAATTTTTTATTAATTAATTTCTTATTTACTGTTGACATTTTTAAATTTGTTATTGTTTGCTAAATTCACTTGAAATTAATGATATTGACTTGAAATTAATTATTAGCAATCATAACTATTCATATTTGCACGCCATAGCATATGGCAAACATGTCTGAACCTGTATTTTTTTTCGTTATGTCATCCTGCATGCACGTTTTTATTCTTGTATGTGTACACCATGTTTGGGAAAATAAATATATCTTATCCCGGAAAGTGAAGTCTGTACCATATTTTTTTTTACCGATATCGATATTCATTCCGAATTTTGCTTGAATCCATGAAATAAAACAGCAGTTGCATAAAATAGTTAAATTTTAATATGAGGAGAAAATAACTACAATGAAATAGAAGTAACTAAATTTGTAACAATTTCAATAATAAGATAGTGACAAAAAAAAAACATGTATTATAAACCATTTCAATGGACATATACCTAAAACATGAACAATAAAAAAAAAAATAACAAAAATAATTACTAAGTAATTCTTATTATGAAATTATTCAGATGTTAATTTTGGTTTTAAACATTTTTACTAAAGGACATAATCGCATGTCAAGTGCATGTAAATTTTGCTGATTTGACGTAGGTAATGCAAAAGAAAAAACATTTTACAAAAAAAAAACAACTGATTTCCGAAAAAATACCTACAAAGTGAAAAATAACTTTAATTTCGGAAGTCGGTGTCCTTGGTTTTGAATTTTCGTTTTTGGCCACCGACTTCCGAAATTAAAGTTATTTTTCACTTTGTAGTGTTTTTTTTCGGAAGTCGGTTGTTTTTTTTTGTAATTTTATTTTATTTTTCCCTTTTTAGTTGTGGTTCCTACCTCACTCGAAATCGAATACCAGTGCTATGTAAATAACAGTCACAGGAAGTTATCATCATGTCATCCACATATACGGAAGGTTATTAAGTTCTTTATGGAAGTTTGACCTATTTGAACACTTTTTACAGAACTTTTACAGAGGGGAAGTGCTCATTAGGCTTCTCCAGTGTTATATAATGTAAGGTTCGTGCCGATAGTTTTGTCGCTGACTGTACATCAGTGAAGAGCCACTGAACAAAGATACACTGGTCAATGACTTCGAATTGGGTGCCAAACAGCAGTGGTACCTACCTATTAATTATCTACACATTTAGGGTTACCATCCGTCCGGATTTGTCCGGACATGTCTAGGTATTTGGCCCCCATCCAGACTTTTTGACAGTAGGGGATTTTTTTAGAAGAAAAAAACATAATTCACTGAAAAAACCGGCCAAGTGCTAGTTGGACTCGCACACGAAGGGTTCCGTACCACCGTACAATATTTAGCAAATATGACGTATTCAAACAAAACTACGAGTACTTACTAGATCTCGTTCAAATCAATTTTCGGTGGAAGTTTACATGGTAATGTACTTACATCATATATTTTTTTTAGTTTTATCATTCTCTTATTTTAGAAGTTACAGGGGGACACATTTTACCACTTTAGAAGTGTCTCTCGCGCAAACTATTAAGTTTAGAAAAAAAAAATATTAGAAACCTCAATATCATTTTTGAAGACCTATCCATAGATACCCCACACGTATGCGTTTGATGAAAAAAAAAAATGAGTTTCCGTTCTAAGTATGGGGAACCCCCAAAATTTATTGTTTTTTTTTCTATTTTTGTGTGAAAATCTTAATGCGGTTCACAGAATACATCTACTTACTAAGTTTCAACAGTATAGTTCTTATAGTTTCGGAAAAATGTCCGGCTTTTTGTCAGGACTTTTCAAATTTCGAATGGTAACCTTATACACAATGGATTTCACCTTTGATACCACCACGGACTGGGTGGTGATTTGAGCATCATTTATTTCAACTGGCGCAAGGTCGATATTGGCCTGGCATTGACAACCGCGCTGCGCTGCGCCCCATAGCCAGATGTGCGCCAGGAGCACCTCTTCTGCTTCCGCAGTACCCCTTCAAGTAATACCGGAGATGATAAGAGAATGAAAAACTGCAAAATATTACTTTCAATTTTATTACAACATTTTCATTTTTTCATATTTCAGTTTTACAGGTAGCTCGTCACACATACTCTTTGTCTTTATATTTTGACTTAACAAACACTATTGGCAAGAAATCATTCTTTCATACATTAAACAAAATCTTAATTTTTGGTGGGATTGTCATTTCAAAGTTATTGTCGAAATACTAATTACGATTAGGAAACTATTGCGCAAGTTACTACCTACACAAGCATCTGGCATCTACTTTATACTATGTGCTAAATTCAGTAAAAATAAGTACATTCTGTGCTTCCAAACTTCAATAAGTCTAAAGAGTGAAATACATTTATTAATTTTGATATTTACAAAGGAACACCTGTGGTTATACACATAAATATAATGGTAATTTATGTGGCAATTGACTAAGTTATTTTTAACATGATACATTACACAGAACAAAACTTTCTTTTTTTACACAGATGTAGTACAACGAGAAGGAAAAATTCAATTATTTTAACACAAGTATTAAAAAGTTACCAAATGCTGAAGGCACGAGGTTTAAATGAAATGTTTCAAGACTTTAAAACCTGAATAACTTATGTATAGACACAGATAGGTATGGAAAATGAAATATCGTCACTGTGAAATTACTTTATGATGATCTACCTTATGTAATATTATATAGCATTACTAATTTATAAAACCACCACAAAAGCTCCAATCTATAAATGAGCATTGTCATGTTTCAAAAACATTTGGTAGGTACCTACTTGAAAAGCTCCAGTCTGCAACTTTATTACAGCTAAATTAGTACCTAAGTGATCATAAGTGTACCTTACATTGGATGTACCATGTAGGCCATGACCTACAGAACAGGTGCCAATACTGAGGCCCAAAAAAAGTATTATACTTTTGAAGGCCAGTTTTTATAGTGCTTTTTACATCATTTAAGATATGATAAAATTCTGAATAAATAATAAACACATATTTTAAGTTTACAATGATACTCAACATAACAAGCAATACATAATAATAAAAAATTATATAACTTAGTGGAAATTACATATAGGTGACGTATCTTGTCTGAAATGAAATCACAAAGTTGTTTTATATAAATATATAAAAGTAAAAAATAAATTAAAAACAATCTATAATTTAATAATCAAAACATGAGCCATTTCTTTCCATTACTAAAAACAATAAAAGGAATAATATTACACATTTTCATTCTAACACTGTTGACCAAAAATACTACATACACAGGACAATTCACCACAAATTTAACATTCCTACATTGAAATTTAGCTATTCGACGAAAAGGACACAATGGCTGGAATAGTAGCTGCCCAAACCTATTGGTATTGGAAATTCAATTGAGAGTAGGCTATTCCTAATGGGCCTGTGTCGTGGCTTTCGCTTAACTCTGCGTCGCCTTACCTCACGTCGCCAATTAGGCCTTTCATCAACCGCAAACAGTGTTAGAATATCAAAGCGTCATAAGTCAGGGAACCGCAATGGGTCTTCTATAAAGTCATCCGGTATCACAAATAGATCAGGTGCAATATCATTACGGAAATCAAATTTTTGAAATGTTATTTTAGCTGTCACAGTTGGCAAAATTGGTATATCAATTTTTACAGGAAACCCCCTTGGTAATTTCATTGCAACAAATTCTCGTAGCTTAGCAAAATGCTTGAAGGGCGCAATCACTTCCAGCACATTCAATAACATGTCAACACTTAGCGGGAAATCATCACTCATGGCAATAGTGGCTCGGAAATTCCTTGATGATTCCTTGTAAACTAGCTCTCTTCCCAGGCTAGGGTAATACCCAGGGGGAGATGATATGTATGAGGGCCAATCAATACTGCTCTCAGGAGGGGGGTTCAATGATGCACGGCGGGTAGGCTCCCCATTCGTATCCAAATTTTGGGTATTTCCTTTAGTAAGGCTTTCAATGATAGCCTTATTTTTTTGGAGGTCATCAGTTGACAAATGTTCTCGTCGTTTACGTGATTCTAATACAAGACCAGTGATGGTATAAATATCGCTCCTGTAAATTCCTGCAACAGTTTCTTTACGATCTTCTCGGAATATCCAGCCAGATTGAGCCCTTGTAAACGAAATTCCTTTGGTAGACATCTGAGCAGCGAGTATATCACTTGACATGAGAATATCTACTTCGTCTTCTATTTCATTTTCTGTTTCTTCATAGCGAACTCTTTGGTACACATTAGCTTTGTTATCTAAAACAGTTAGTGACTCACTAGGAGGTTTCTCTCCCTGAAAAATAAAAGATATGTCTCCTCTTTCCCATTTCATGTCCGTGAAATCTACTAATGTGGTGTCCAATCTGATTCCAGATCCTGATTTATAAATCTTGCATACGTCTGATGGTAATATTCTGGAGACTAGAGGTACCCATGAGTGGAAATCCCATTTTAGTTCCATATAAAAATCTTGTATTTGAGCTAGAGCTCGAATAAGATCAGGTCTACGGCGTTCCATCTGTTCCCGTGCTTGCTGTTTCAATTTGCGCACTAGTGATGATATAGTCTGGCGGTCTCCATAACTGATGGCTTCAGCCAGTGGCGACCAGCCTGCGAGGTTCTTAACTTTGACAGGCGCCCCGTGCGCGAGCAGCAGCTGCACGCACTCCTTGCGACCCAGCATGACGGCCAGGTGCAGCGCCGTATTGCCGTGTTTATCTTTTCGAGCCACATCATGATTTCTTAGTAACGACGAGAGCTTGCGAACATCACCAATAAATATACACTCGTGGAGTGGATACCCATCGTCTTCTTCGCTACAGTTAGAAATAGACATCTCGCACACACGGTTGTTGTTTCTAATTCATTACTCTCATTGATAACTAATTCTATAGGAACTTGAAGTGGAAACAATTTTGATTATAATCTAATCAAGAAGATAAGAAAACGGCTTCATATTTTGACTGTTCTTTACTGTATTGAATAATTTCCTAATTAGTTCTGTCACAAACTTATTTTTGAAACCATAATATTTACTCATTTGTACACTAAACAAAATTATTATTTTCTTTCTTTTACGAAAAGTAATGTGTCCATCATCGTTTTTAGGTTCTGTTCCAATAGTCAGGACGAAATTTTAATTTTTTGACATCTGGTTACTGCTATCACTTTTGCTCTTGGGTATAACTATGTCATGATGTTCTGCTGTCAGAAAGTAACATGCTAAAAATGGATATTTGAAGGTGTAATGGAACATTCGCGCTTTTATTTTTTTACTAAGTGCATTTATGTGTGCACGTAGTCGATTATTTTATAGGATCGATTGTATTACGAAAATATTAATTACTCTTAAAATTAAATAATTTTAATGTGCTGTTCTATGTATGTGTATTTATCGATGCGGGCAGTATTTATTGGTAAAATAATGAATCCAAACGTTCTATGAAATCAAAGATATTTTTTCATGCATTTTTTTTTCTTCATGTTATCACTTTTAACTTTTATCTTTAAAAAAAGCCACCACCATCTCCTAATAGCATCAATAGAAACAAAGGATACAAAATATCCTTATTGCGATCGTTGTCACGGCCTTTAATTACTATAGGAGGTCCGGGATAACACGGTGGCGCTACCTCATTATTGTAGCTAGGGTAGCAAGTGATCGAGGTGATCTGTAAATATATAAGACAAACATTTCATTGAGAGATAAAGTGAGAGATGGGTTAGGAACTGCATACAATAAGTGTGGATGCAAAACTATTTCATACAACCAGTTTGCAAGTTATTTTTATTATTTTATTTTGGATTCTGTTTAGAAAATAAGTGCATAAGTATGTATAAAAAAAGACAACTCCTCCATACGAGCATTTATCCTGAAAGTTGGCAACGTCGCAAATTGCTGTCAAATATGTAAGTACCTGTTTTGATTAATTTGTCAATAATTCTGTATGGAAATATGAATCATGGATAACTAGTGAACTAAAATATTGATTATGAAATGCAATAATTAATATCGTAACACCGAATAATTAGTTTTCGATGTAAAAAAAGTATTTAGAAACTTTCCAAATGCCTTTTCTACACCTAAAACTTTTACTTTTACAACATCAAATTCAATGTTAGAATTGCAATTCATTAATTAATAATTAATCAATTATTCTAAGTCGCTAGTGAGCCACATTTCTTATTTCCATACAGTAATATTGCCAAATTAATCAAAACAGCGAAATATTTGACATCTATTTGCAATGGTGCCCAATTTCAGAATAAACGCTCTTAACCTTACCAATACGGATGAATAATTAAATACCACACCCACGAGTATCGGTAACAGGGTCCAAGAAACTTCCTAACAATACTCGCCGTTTCCAAAAATAGGTAGATATCACTTTCTGTATTAATTAGTGTTGACCGAAGCTCTGAAGCTCTGGCCACATTGAGGCGAATCCCGCGTGTGACAAGGGACGTGACTGCGCGCGTCGATTATTATAATGAATAAGAAATCACGGGTTTTTTCGCGCCAGTTTGAACACCATACAAGTTAGCTGACACCGAATTTGACACAATCCGCGCAACCGAATTTCGTCCCACATAACGCGCGGATTGGCTTTATTTTGGCCAGAGCTTTAGATATTACCGTGCGTTTGCACTGGTGAAACATTCACATCTACGTATACACATGTTGAAATCTCTATAAAATATTATGAAATATAGATTTCAACATGTTTTTATGTGAATGTATCGCCAGTGCAAATCACAGTCATTGGTTCAGTGGCTGTATCGACTACTAACAACACATCGGACAACCTGGCGAACAAAGTGAAGGGGTCATACTAGTGATGGGCGTTGAATCAACGAACTAGTTGAATCAACCGTTGATCTCCTGTCAACGTATTAACGTTAGCTGTTTATGAATCAACTAGTTGAATTCGTCAACGACATTTATGAATTTAACTCGTTTATTATTCAACTAAATTCGAGAACACAAACGCAACGAACTGAGTAAATTTAAAAACCTTCCGTTGTAAAAGACATCATATATTGCGAGCGACGGTCATGTCATAGAATTTGAACTCTAAGTAACGCATGGAAGAGTGGATTTTTGCTCAGAGACTAGTTCAACTCGTTGAACGTCGCGGCGTTGAATAAAAACCGTTGAATGAATTAACGGTTTACTTTGTAAGTTGACATTAGTGCACGTTAACTCGTTGACGAATTTAACTAGTTGACGAACGTAAATCAACGATGACGTTTCGTTAACGGAAAAACCTTCAACGACCCATCGCTAGGACTAATTTATTATTATCTAACATTATGACTGTATTCCCCGAAGAATAAGAATAAGAATCATTTATTTGCCGAAGTGTTGTCCATGAGGCACAGAAACCCAACCCCGGGTATTTAAATTAACGAAGATCCCACAAGTTACACCTGGTTACACTGGAAACCCAAAGCCGACTTCCGCGTAGCTAGGAAAAGGCTTGACAGATGATGATGTCGATGATCAGAAACTTATGCTATGTTTTCAAATAAGCTTGAACTACTTACATAAAGTGTCAATAAAATTGAGAGAAGAATAAAAACTTTCGTCGACATTTTGTTGATACTGATGGCACCACGTGAACAGAGAACACAGGTATCAGTAATAAAAGTGTTTGATGAATAAATTAAAATTTTCTGCTTTGTTTGACTTTTATACCAGTACATAATGTCGATGTTGTTAGCGGCTACTCATTACACCATCAATGATAAATTATTGCTGAAATAGTTGTAGTTATTTCAAAAGTGTTATCGCTTGAACTATTTTTAAATACACGTTCGAAAGTACAAACGTTCTATAAACCTACTAATAGTTATGAAAGTACATAGTAAAGTTACAACAATTATGAGATAAAACAGGAATCATTTCAAAATATCCTACCTACCGTTGATTACAAAACAATTTTTTTTTCGTACTCGGTGTCATTCTGCATTGCGAATTATTTTTTAAATAATAAAATATTAACAAATAATACTCATCTATTCCTATAAATTTATTGTTTTAGAAAATGAATAAGTACAGAATGACGCAACGAGAAGACCATGATGATTATGTTCCATACACAGGTTCCATATTTTGCCACTTACCAAAATATACCGATCGCTACGAGGACCAACCCCTAGAAACAAGAATATCGTCGTTGTCGGGTGTATCCCTGTCAGTATCTCGTAGAGTATCTATGTTTTGTGATCAGTATGACGTCAGGGTAGGTTCTATTACTATTACTCTATGGGTTCGGTCTATATAATTTCAGTTAAGTCTCACTAGATGGCTCTCTTAGCATTGTTTTGATTTTGATCGAGTTTGATTTGAAGCGCAGAAAAAAGTTGACAGATGCGCGCACCAGTGAAACGCCTCGTAGTCTTTCAACTTTTATTCACTTTTCTATTAAAAATAGTAGTCGTTCACAATGTTCATTGGTTATTTCTAAAATATATGTTCATTTTTTTTCCTAATAATTGAAGTGCGTAATATTATATTGGTTTATACAGCGCTGCACTCGGGACTGACTTTGCTCGATTGTATCGGTATAGTTTTAAAGATAAGATTAGTATTGATTGAAAATTCTGTTTGATTTTTATTACCGTCGATTACTTGAAATCTGTAAAAAACATTTTATGCTCTACCACATAACATTGCATTGTCTGAGACTTTAATAGTTGTTATTGTGACTTGCGGCGTCACAATAAATAAATAAATGAATTGGCTGTACACCTAAAGTTTCCGGCTTATTGCTCCTGATTAAGGCGAGGAAAATTCTGCATTATGTGAGTATTAATTTGTACTATATGTCTTGTAAGAGAGTGGCATGCCCACTTGCATACCTAACTGTATTCACCACAAAGTGCCACAAACCAGGTATGTATGTATAACAATTGTGTGGTTTCTCCTAACTGTGCAAGTAGAATCATTGTACCAAGAAAAGAAAATGGCAAAAAAAAAAAACTTTATATGTCAACATCTTTAATATTTACGGTGTAATTTGTATTGAAAATAAGTATTTATTGTAGCTACCTGATTGCTGATCCTAAATAACTACAAAACAGATAATCATAATCGAATTTTATCTGTGCATTGTTTGCAAGTTGGTTACCATCAGAAGCAAAATATTCTAGAAGCAATTTTATCTTGAAAATCCAAGCAAACATTAAAGATTATTTAGTTTACAATGTTAAAGAGCTGGATATTAATCAAATTAAAATGTAATTATTTTTGATACATAGGTATAAAGTACATAATGTTATAAAATAAAATGTATCACATTGTAACACAGTAATAGGTGTACATGCCTATATAATATTAAAAAAATACTGCTAAGTAACCATCTTAAATGTAACTTATAGTTCATACCTAAATGCTCTTGTTTGATATCTAAATACAGTGAAGTGAAGCAGGGAAGTGGCATTTGTACAGATATCCTTTAAACTGTCCATATTAAGTCAAGGAGAAATTTTAAGTTCCTTTAAAAACAAAGTGCTCCAGCCCATGTAAGGTAGCAACATTATTCCAAAAACGATAGTTCTGTCTCAGCGATAAGTCTGAAGAAGTCTTTTAAATCCTGCGCTTATGAGCTTGGGACGCATGACCATACAATAATTATTATGAAAAGGTGATGCCATTTCTGAAGTTATTAGATATTATCATGCACATGTGTTTATGAGTTTCCTTTGAGGACTAACAATAGCTGTTTTTAAACCTAAGCTATTGTTTCACAAGTATTTATTGGACATCATTCTTGTACATATTGTTAACAACCCATAAACAGGCTATTAAAATATTTTATTTCTTAAATCTGCCAATCACAAGTCTTAGATTTTATGTTGTTTTTGTATCATTAAAACTTAATGTAAGGATGTTGTTGTAGATAATTTATAAGTTAATTTATTATGTCCTTCTGCAAAATATGAGTGTCAGAAGACTTCTTCTTTTGTTCCCGTTAACCCCTCAAAGAACCTCTTAACCAGAGGGTTATTGATAGCTATTGCGGGTTCAGTAAACACGTAAGGTATAACCTCAATATTTTCGTAATTTTTCCTAATCCTAAATAATCCATCATCACTTCATATCTAAGTAATATTTACGCCCATTTTCTGTGTATTTTGTTCAGGAAAATCCCCTGTGTTTCTTGTAACAAAATTGGGATTGGTATCAAAGCATCTTGTTCTGTAAGCGGTTTAGTCAAGACAAGTTGTTAATTTTATAGTTTAAGTATATCATTCTGGTGAAGTGATATACATGTGGCATATAATGCTTAGCTGGGCAAGATATCCTATTAAAATTAAACATTATTATTCAAAGCAGAATCTTGTATTCAAAACCTTAACAACAACTGTATGTAGCCAAGTGTATGTTAAGAATTTTAAACATAATTTTAAAGCATTATCCTATTCTGTTGTGACATCACATCATCTACCTATATCTGTGAATGTTGATTTTGTTGAATCAATACATTGTGTTAAGTACTTGTAACTTGTTGTACCAATAACAAAATTGTGTAAGATAAGTGGAAGCTGGACAATCGCCGAGGATTCCGTAAAAAAAAATAATGATTTATTTAGACCTTAACCAAGCATCCTTCGCCACGACGACTGGTCCTGCGCTTCCTACCATCCTGCGGACCGCGACCTTCTCCAGGTCGTCGGTCCACCTATTTTATGGCTCCAACACGCTGCGCGGTATTGTACGCGGTCTACTCCGGTATTTTTCGCCCCATCGGCCATCCGTTCAGCGAGCGGTGTGCCGCAAGCACAGTCATTCTTCGGGTTATGTTGATTCCCTTGGCTCTCCTGCGGATCTCTGCATTTAGGATTTGAATGCGCAAGAATAGAGGCCTCTCCATTACTCTTTAGGTGATCCTTACATTCTCAGGTAATGAATACCCAATACTAAATTTGACCAAATACGTTGTAAGTTTTATGCGCTAAACTTCTTGGTCGTCCTGCGTAGAATATACATAATATATGTATTTTATCAGGGTACCGTCATACCCAAAGGCGAAACCCTCTTTGGATATGCTGCGTCAACATAACCTACTTATCCTGTATTTTCTCTACTAAATAAAAAAGTATCTTGGACACATTATAGGTACTAACAGTTATTTGGCCCACGAAAAAAAATAGATAGGTCTGTTTTAATACGGTAGTGGTCTATCCAATGTGTAATATGGAGCCACAACAGTTTATCCTGTAAATGCATACGAAGTGTCGTCATAAACGTACAGTCAAATTTCAAAACTGTCATGGAGCGACAAAAACGTCCACCACGTAATAGTACAGCCGTTCGATTCTGTAAAAATATCACCGTGAAACTTAGGTGAAGTGAGCTGTCAATAGTGTTAATCCCTAGCATCCTGCCGGTCGATTCTGTGGCAGTGACAGCTCATTTCACGCTCACTTCACCTAAGCTTCACGTTAATATTTTTACAGAATCGACCGACTGTTGTGGTACTTGTAAAAACAGCTAAAACGCGTTGCGGTTAACTCAGAAAGGTCACAAAACGAATTTTGCCTAAAAATATATGATTATCAAGCTGTGGACAATTTTAAAAAGCATTTGGTCCTGCGCAGTTTAGACGCGTTTTCGTACGAATTTTACTCGTGCGAACACATACGAACAAGCAAGTGCAAGGGAGCACGCAGACCGAGTGCGAGTTAGTCGTACGTATAGCTCCGACGACCGAAAACAATCCGAACATGTTGGGATTTTTCGTGCGTTCAATGCGAGAGCACCGAAACACTAGACTACCTATTTGACAGAGAAAAACGTAGTTATTCAGTGTGCGCACTCAATACGTACGACCACGATCATACGTTTACGTACGATATAAGTTCGTGTCCAAAATGCGCGCGGCCTTACACTCCTTTTTGGGCAGTCGTGTAAAAACCCACCGCGTTTTGGAAATGTGGACCTTTTGGCTTTGCTTCGAGCATTTTGGTCTTTTGAGCCTAACACATCCAATTATGTATGGTGCCACAAGGACAATGTTGAATGTGACACAGGTTTATGTAAGGTTTTTGTATTTTGTTTGATATTATGTTATCAATTTATTCATTCGTAACTCTTTGGATCGTCTAAACTAATCTTGACAGATGACAGATCTATACCTAAACTAAAGTAAGGAAATGGTCAGTTTTACCACGGACGAAAAAGGCTTTTCCACACTTTACTCGAAAGGTTAAAAGTTATTTTTTATTGATCTCCTTTACTTTGTAGCTAAACGAAATCGAATAGTAATTTCCTTTGTTTTTATTGGATCTTGCTCTCTTAATTTTTATTTAGGTGTCTCTTCTGGGTTCTTGGTTAGTGCAGCCGGACAAAAGGATTCTGTCTTTGTCATGTATTGTTAAGGTCAGTGTAAAGATTATAGTGAATGTAGTTATTTATAAATTCAACATTCGTACTCTTAAGACAGTTAGTCTTATTCAAAACAAACTTATTGACAACATGGACAGATTTTGGCCTTATCTCGGCATAAATAAAGGGTTATCTACAACAATAACTTATCAGTACTTGTTTTCTCTTCGATACTGACAGACTGACAGTTTATTGTAATATATTTTGTAGTGATATTTCAAAGATACACCTGTGCGGTTCACACTTCAACTGATCAAATTCCCCGAGCGTGAAAATAAACGCTTGCTCATTTTATTGATTTATTGGAGTCATTGCTGTTTAAATCATTCTGTCGTAGCCAGTAAGCTGAAAATATCCAGTAAGTAATCTTTTGAATTATGTGCTTAGTACCTATTTAATCGTAGAATTACGCTATAACACCAAAAGGCATGGCAGGTCAGTCAATAACCAAACGTTTAAAATCTGCAAGGACAAATCATAGCTATACTGATCATAAATGAGAATTGAACATAACATTTTAAGAAAATACTTAAATGTGTTTGTGGTGTCAATTAGTCTCAGATGTATTGACAGACTTGTTGCCAGACAGACGGTGCTCATTAATAAACATAATAACATAGACGAGGGCCAAACTGCAGACACCGTCCGGGCGAACATATGCGTTGATAAACATATTATTGATTGTGTGTCACACTCAAATTATTCATTACATTGAAAAAATATTGTAAATATGAATCGTTTTATTCATGTTAGCGCTAATTTAGTGACCAGTGTTTCCTGCCAGTATCCACGGATTTTGCCCCTTCTAGGGGTTACTTGTTACTTTCTCTTATAATCTCGTCAAGCCATTGTGTCGTCCTCTTCTGTGAGAATTGCTTGTATTGTTGCACTCTACAGATTTCCACTGTTTGTTCGTACCAAATCTGCAGGACCTACCCTAGGTCCGAACCATCGGGAAATAGGTAGATGGCTACTTCAATTACTCATTTAACCATACGAAGGCGTAAATAATGGCTCGGATTATAAACCTAGTTTTCAATTTCTAAATAGACAATCATAATGGAAAAAATATTGACTCAAAAACAACGATTATATCAAATCTGCTGCCGTCATCATCAACAGACAACCGGATTTATATCATGTGAATTCATGTGGTTGTGCTGCGCTCTATGCACAGTAACTATTTTTACATTTTGAATAAATTAATATTTTGTAGGTAGGTATTATGTTGAGTCTGTAACATGTGACTCGTGTGTAATTCAATTGGAATTAAGTGACACCTCAATTGCCGTAATCCGCTAAATGAACGCTACAAAAACCAATCGTAACCTCTTCGTAGGTTTACCTCACATGTATGCTGCTAAAACAGGCAACAATTCCTTCCAAAATCTGTCGTAGTCGGGTAAACATTTGGGTGATACGCGCTATCATTATTTCTCTTTTGCTTGTGACGTGGCCTAAGTTTAGATAAAAATGCGTTGTTGTTAATATCTAAAAATAAAACAAAGACGTAAATATTCATTATAAATATTTTTATTGCCGTATTGTTGTTTTGAATGTAGCATAAATCTAATTTATTTTATAACAACTGGAAAATTAAACGAGGAACTGTAGTCGGTATCGTTCTGCATGGTCTGGACGTTGACTCACGCGCAGTGCAGGATCCTGTTTTGAAAATAAAAGCAACCTTCACTGGCCATTGAACCCTTGCAAGCAATGACTGTGATCTATACTAAAGAGGCGAAATTTGTTTGTTTGGTTGTTTGTTTGTAAGTTTGTATGTAGGGGTAATCTCCGGAACTACCAGTCGGATTTGAAAAATTCTTTTTGCATCGGGTAACCCAATTCTTGAGGACCGCTATAGGCTCGCAGACGAAGTTGGGGAGAAGCTAGTGGAAAATATTTTTGTTACAAAGTTTCGGTCAATTGTTTTATAGGTCCGTTTTGTACGTCTCGTGCATTTTATTAAGTCCATTTTACCCTTCTTACTGCCATTGCATGTTTTGTAAACTCTCGTTCGTTAACTTTAAAGTTAACAAATAATTAAATATTTGACTAAAAAAGTAATTTATTTAATTGTGTACATGTTCGTAAAAGTTAACGAATAATTAAATACTTCAATTACTAAATCAGATTCAGTAGGTAGGTAAATTAAACAATTTATATACGAGTAGTAATGTTTTTTGGAATGATGTACCTACTTGAAACTTCATGTGAGCAAGTCCCTGGGGATGTTGTGCTTCTGGCAAGTATTTCGAGGGCCGCCTTTAGAGAACACGGGTCAAGGCCACGCCACGGAATACGATGTTCCACTTACAAAACAAGTTACGCCTCGGCCTCGTGTATACCTTTTCGCTCATAGAAACATGAAAATTTTGTATTTTTCGATTCCTTGAATAGCGTTTTATTCATATTTTATCTCCATGTTTTCTGCTGTGTCACCTGGAAGGAATTGGCTGCTAGTGTTACGAACTACTTGAATACGTAGATAGTAACTTATTACTTTATACTCGCACACATCATGTGGTGAATTCGAGTTATATTTATACACTGGTTGTCTTTTAGCCCACTTCCAACTCCAAAACTTATAATTCAATTTGGAAAGCGCATAATTATACCCTGTTTAGATAATTATAACATGACCTGTAGCATTCATAACAATTATGGTGTCCTCAATTGCACGCCTTTCCATTGCTTTTCTTACTCTGCTAACCTAGATACTGCGAAAGAAATAAAAACTATATTGAACTTAGATGAACTATCGTGGTAACCGTGGTGAATCAGTCGGTGCAATTCACTGCTATTTTCTAATCGATAACGATGTGAAGAAAATTTTCTTGTATGAAACTAATATTTTGGTATTAAATCTCTGAAAACCTAACGCTTGTATTGATTTTTTTTATGCCTTGCTTTTAAATCATAAAACAAGTGATGAGGCCCCGACCTTATACATTTTTATTTATTTTCGTTAGTGAATTAATTCCGGCGAATATACAGTGTCGACACACCAAGTTGGAATTTCCCAGTTCCCGTTAATCACGCACAATTCCTAGAACCCATTAACCGTGCCGGATTTTCGGTAAGTATATGCGATTTATTGATTACAAAGGAACACTGATTTGGGTTGGCGTCTACGTAGAACGTATTTCCCATTTAATGCGATGTACGAAGGATTGTTTTTGAAAATACTTATAAAAGTATTATTTTTTTCGTTGGAAAGACTCCATTTTCATGTTACAATTATGCGCTAGTATTTTTGAAACTAGCTTCGAACGTTATATTATTATTCCTGAAAATGGTTAAAATAGCTTATTTTGATTTCTCACACAGAACGAATACACACTAAAACATAACCTTCCGATATATCGCTACGGAGGTGTACAGAAATTGTCCTGTGATTATATGAAGGAGGTGTCGTAGGGGTAAGCCGGGCCCACGTTGGGCGCCAACTCAGTACGCCCCGCTCCGCTCCCGCCCCCACTTTCCCCCGCCTAGCGCTGGTTCAGTTGCACGCTTTCAGCCTTCGGAGTTAACCGCGTGCGCGTTATGTCATCCAACCTTCCGTCAGCGCTTCTTCACATGAATTTCGTACTTCTTCCTCGGTTCGTTGCATATATGCATGGACCACTCTTAGACGCTTACGTGCACTATTCATTCATTAGTCGCAATGAAATTATCATCAAACATCACTGTTTATTATTATTTCTTCATTTCACTCTTATTTAGGGTTTCTAGATCCATAATTTACTATCACGAAAGTGATAGGTTCATTGTGTGTCGTAAATCATTTATTTCTATAAATTAATTGAAACACTGTTGTGCTATTGCCGTGTAGGTGTAATTAGTATCACAAGATTTTCTAAATACTATAGATGTCTGTTTAAACAAATTGAGTGTAACTTAGAAATAACGATATTTAGAAACTGCGAGTGCTTATAATTAATTGTCCATTTGTGATGTTCAATTGGAAACTCATTTTCCTGTGTTTTTAAGATAGTAAGAAAACGATAATCTCATAGTATATCATCTCTGCATAAAATAGCACCATATAAATAATGTTGTCTAGTGCCATAGGTAATTGTTGACAAAAAGTAGTAACAGCTGATCGCTAGGGCCACGTTGGTAGCCATTCGGTAGCGAGCAAGCGCGACGCCTCGCGCTCGCAAGGTCGTTCGTATTGAGCGGTACCGGTCAAATATTTAACGAACCGTATGCGTCCGACCCATCACTTCCCTTCAGTCAAATTTACGGAACCCTTAGAACTATCCTTATTTGTATGGCCTCTCTCGATCTAGGCCCCTCGTGTAACACTTTTTTCTAGAGTGTTCGCTGTGTTGGTAGCACTAGCAGGTGTAGGTACCTTCATGATACAGAAAATTATGGGTATATTGGGATCTTTTGTTGAATTGTTATTTTCTCCCTTGCTTCCTATATGCCCGATGCGTACCTACTTCCTGCGCTCTATGTACATGAAATAAATCTCAGCTAACTACTTCGTCTCGCGCAAAAGTAGTGTCAACGAGACAAAAAACTTTATCCTGCAATTTACGTGCCTTGGTTAAACTTGGCGAGAATAGCAAGAATGTGATATCAAGAATAAAAATCTGAATCCATATTCTATGTTGTTTTACATGTAGTCATTATGAACTGTATTCATTCTGCTCAGTCATGTTTATGACCGTAGTGTTAATTTTATTGTGGGTACAGTCATTCGTTTCTGTCTGTTAGAAAACTATTATAAACTTTTGGAATACGTACCAGCACCGAGTTCGAAATACGATGTTTTGAGTATAACGTTCTTTAAGATGTTTTGTTTTTTAGATTCCTTTTGTTGTTTATGTTGTGCAGTACAAAATTCGGTATTTCCACGTCAGTTCTGTTCATATTATTTTAAAATCTACTGCTACTAATAAAAGCTCAAATGATTTTTACTCATCGTCCATTGAAGGTGTTGGAAAGAATGATATTTTTCAATTATAACTGAAGACTTTGTGAATCGATTTTCAGACTTGAAATAAATAACGAAAATCATATTTTCTTGTAGGTGGCCTATAGAATTGTCACATATGTATGTAGGCATATTGGCAAGTGGATGAAGGGTCACTTAGTTGGAGGAAATAACATCTACGTGCCGCCCAAGAATATGGGACACGGTTGTCGGAGAATTGTACCCTCGGGATATTAAATGACAATCAATAAACTTTTAGATTGCCCTCGTTTAACATTTTTGACATAAGGTTTTGGCGTTTAAAATTTAGTTCCTCTAGGCACGTGACGGCACATAAGTCATATCATTCAATGTCGTGACAGCAAAATGCGCCATTATAGGTAATCAAATAATGCATTGTTAATGTATAACAAACAATGTAAAAAAATGCGTGCATAAGGCTCGTTGCCAAGGTTACAGGGTGGGTGCGATCAGCTGGACTTACGTAAGGTGAGCTGGGACGACGGGGAGGCGCGGGGTTCGCGCGGGGAGAGGTTAGGGCCGATCGATAGCCGCTTTCGCCCCTTGCTATCGCCCTGTCCGTTTCAGTGTATTCTCAACAAAACTTTTACAGTTCAGAAGGATCTTAACTAGTTACCCGAAACTTCTCCAACCCAACAAATAAACGTTTTCTATTCAATTGAGATTGGTAAATAAAAATGCGATAGCTACTTTTTTTACGTCCCAAAGTAATTTGCAAGTTTCCTGTTATTGGCTTCCTGTTCACGCCGAATTTCGCCAGAAAGAGTGTTCTATTGATCATCTTTACATTGACTCAATTTGAACTGAATCAAATTAGGTCAAGGTACAATCATTTTCCATTTACCCATTCATATTCTTGTTTTTTGATGTTGGCACCGTCACGGAACTGAAGGAAAGAAATGTTATATGTATACTGGAAAGTTAAACGTTAAGCATTGCTTTGATTTCCAACTAGATAGAGATATATAAATGTAGAAGTCTATGCAAATGGGATTGTAACAAGCACAGCTATCCCGCTTACCAGCATTTAATTAGTCTGTAACTGAATGTCCTTTTAACTGTTTCTGATTTTTTTTATCTTGATGTGCTTGCCGAAGCCAAAGTTGGTGTAGGCTAGGCTGCACTGAGGGGTTTTGATCTGTATCACTGAAAAAATACTGTATAATTCTGGGAAATTCCCCTGAACTTTTCCGCAAGTCTTGTAGACGGCCGTCGGGGATCCTAGTGAGTAAACGTCCCACGTATCCGAAATTGATTTGATCGCTGTATTGTATGGAAAATCTAAGTAAAACCTGTCTTTAGAAAAACTAAATAATAACTTTGGCGTGGTACATAACTGCTCTGAAAACCTGGTTACTGAATTGTTAGGCAGTTAGTCTGTTTTGTTTCCGATTGTACTAGATATATTCAGTTGGATTTGCCATTGCATAAAGCGATTTCGATACAAAATTTCGTTGGTCTCAACCTCAATTCTAGAACGATGCTGCAGCTTGAATATCTATTAAAAACTGTCAAAATTTATAATTTGTTGACACTTAAGCTAAATTTGAGGAGAGTATCTTCAAATTTAGTCTTAAATTGGAATTCATCCTGGAGGATTATCTCAGAATACAAACCTGTAGACCAGGTAAGACTATCGTAAGACCACCTTCTGAAATAAGGACGATGTTATTTAACAATCGCTGTGACAGGCGCATGCGGCATGCCAGTCGCCTGATGCCACGGAGCTCGGTTGTGTCACGAGACCGCGTCGTTACTCATTTCTTGCATGCATATATATCTTCTACTTATGAATTTTAAATAGCGACAAAATATAGGAAAAGCTCACCCATGTAGTTGTTTCTACACACGGTTCGTCCGGAATGACGGAAATACTTTTCCCGAGCCTTTTTTCACTAGAAATTATGAAGAAGTAATGTTATCTTATTGCATAGTTTACCAGATAGAAGATATTATTGTTAGTGACACTATGTTTACACAGCACTTACAATGTAAATACTGTGCCAAGGGCGTAATGAGACGTACATACGTATCTCTTTTGCTTTTATACGAAATAAGGCTACCGTGGAATACAATAATAATAACTACTGATATGAACACAAAACATGATATATTTGCTTTGAGCAGATTTGTTATGTGGGCGCCTGATAAAAATGTTGTTACAAACTCCCATCTAATCGTTGCTTTTATAAAAGTAATAGGCGCACAAATAAAATAAGCACCCGCTTTTATTTTACTATTCTATAGCGTTAAATTACAATGCTTTCAATAGTTTGAACTACATTTATACAGGTTACAGGTTTCAAAATGACCAAATAAATAAAAACTTATTTTCTTTCTTTGATGTCATTTTAAAAGCTGTAGTGGAAATAGTAACAGATACTGAGCCCTATAGATATCGATTAAAAAAAAACTCAATTTTCCTCTGTTCACTTTTGTACAAATGATGTTTTTTTTTTATTGACACGCTCGTCATAACTTGCCCTTATTTTCCACCTATACGCGATGTACAGTCGACCGCACGTCAGTGGTAAAACTTTGACCTTGAGCTGACTTACCGTAGTACAGAGACTCGATAGAATAAGAGGCCAGTTTATACTGCTTTTGTTGCCACAGACGTGCGGCATAAAGTACAATCCCTTATTTTCCACCTATGCGCGATACTCTACAATTTTATTTATGTGAATATTTAATTTTGCAAATTATATTTTGCGCTCATCGTATCGCTTTGCTTTATTTATGTGGCTTTGGTTGTTTTTGCTTTGTTGCAGCTCGCGTTAGT
Organism: Agrochola lota; assembly: GCA_947364205.1. NCBI lineage: Eukaryota > Metazoa > Arthropoda > Insecta > Lepidoptera > Noctuidae > Agrochola > Agrochola lota. The sequence goes on along the minus strand of OX376221.1, from coordinate 14,132,786 downwards.
AGTGCAGTGGTGTCATGTTGAGGGTGCGGTGTTAGTGCGCGTGCGCCGCGTTTCGTAGTGATGTCGTCACCGGCGCGCGCGCCCCCGCCGCCGGTGCCGGTGCCGGTGCCGGCCGGCGCGGGCATGCTGCCGCCTGGCCCCGGCCCTGCAAGACAACGCTCCTTGAAGGACCGACTTAGAGAAGGCATTACCGGACCCTTTCACTGGCAGTGAGTGCTTCTTTTATTTTCCTTTCAAGAAAATTCTAGGTCTACGCATCTTCGGCAGGCAGCATAAAAAAAAAAAAAATGTAGCTTATTTCAAAAATATTGCATGCTTTTTATTATTTTTGGGTAACAACACAGTATTTATTATATTGAAAGCGCGTTTCCACTGTGTAAGTAGCTTGCTTGCAAGTATAACAGCTGCAAAGGTCGTAATCTACTGGATGTAATTTATAATACCTACCTAAGGCGCTGCGCAGACGGCGGACATTTTCAACATCATCCGGCAAGCATCGGCTGCGCGGTCGTTTTGTCCTCCGCGTGCATAGATTTCCATACGTTTGTATCGTCGCGGGCAAATTATCCATCGTCTGCTCAGCGCCTAACTTGCTAGCAAGTCAATGTTTCCATTGTGCCAGTACTTGTACTTGTTACCTGCAGGCTGCAGCTTGGGAGCACGCCACTTGCAAAATGTAATAAGCTTTATTATATTATTATCGTGATTGGATTTCACTGATATAAATATAAGTGTGACATTCAAATACGGCCGATATAACTTTGCAGTTCTGAACAGAGGCACTACGAACTTTCGCGCATGTTCTCTCACTCACACTCGCCTCATGTCACCATTTGGTTCCTAAAAAAAAATTATTGCGCAGCCTTCTGCACCAAGTTCAGAACTGCCAAGTTATATCGGCCGTATTTTTATTGGTGTAAATGAACAAGCAGTATACGTACTGTCGCGTGCGTACGGCATCGCTTGATCTCTAAACTGAAGATAATTTCATGGAAGCTTGGCTTTGTAACTTCCATTGCCATTTATTTTGCGAAATTTCATCATTTTAAACTTACTTAATTATATGTTTTATCAGAGTGCTAGATTTATAAATTCCCTGTGATTGTAGACAAAACAGTCGTTCAGTGCCGAAGATAAGAAAATTAGCCATTAAAGGTCAATGTCAAGCGTAAACCTTTAAAAATGTAAAATTGCCTTTTAGATTGTATCACTGTAATTTATGGTGATGGTTGTCGTTTCTGACCTTAAATTACACAAAATTGATACAGAAGCGGCCACAAAGTCTGTATCTATTAAATTACATCTTGATAGCTCGTTTAATGACAAATGAGTTGCCGCGCTGTCTCGCTGTGAGTTTTCAATTTCCTGAAAGAATAGGTCTCAGGTTACTTTATGGAAAACCTCGGTTAAATAGACGCAGTGCTCGTTTCCTTCATATTTCCCCTGTATTGCCATTTGTAAACACATCCTTTTAGTTCATCTGTATGCATTATATATTTGTCATAATGCCACGATTCTGGTATAAAGTGGTATGACGTGAGATTCAGTACTTAGTTCTAATTTTCATAGAGTTGTAGAAGGCGTGCACGAACACTTATCGGTAATTATTATAGACTAGATTGGCATATACAAATAGAGGCGACCAATATCCGTGTGTTGGATTAACGTTAAATACCTGAAGAGTTGTAGTGAATCCGGCTATGTGCCAGCGTCTTTTTATGACACCTAAAACTAGCTGTTACAACCCGCGATTTCTACTCAGTTTACCGGGATAAAAAGTATCCAGGTTATAAATTATCCGTGTCCCAAATTTCATCTAAGTGCTCCGTTCAGCCGTATTTGCGTGATTGAGTAACAAACATACAAACTTTCACATACATTTTAATATTAGTAGGATTTATGAATTTGAAACTAAACCTGCAATTGGTCTGCTATTGTAAACCACTTTAACTAGCACCATACAAACTTATTTACATGTGAAACGAGACTGGTGCATCTCATTACCATTTCATTGAAACATGAAGAGAGAAAACTACACAAATCTTAAGTATTCGATCACTAGAATGTGAATGAATGTAATTAAAAAACGACATATTATATTAAATAATATAATGATGATGGGTAGAATATATATAAGTTACTGCAAAGTCATGACAGGATGTGGCCGTGGACATTGCTCGCAGAATCATTGAGGTCGCCAGAGCACATGAACTATCAGTTACTGTTATTAAACCATTTGATACTTTTATAAAATGAAGAACGCGTCATATAATAAACAACGACGTGTAAGGAAATGTAAAATCGAAGAAAACTATTAACTTTTTGTCTCAGCGAACAATGTAAGTTGTCAAGTTGCAACCGGAAGACATGTGTTTTTATCGGACGGAGCGAAACAGGAAAACTAAAACAAAGTATAAGTTGAACACTCTCACTGTCGTGGGCTCCCGACATCACTTTCAAACTTTAGAACTGAACGCTGTAGCCCTGTAGACAAGGCATTGTACCTGGATATTAATGCATAGATATGAACTCGAAATGGAAATATGGATTGATTATGCGAAAGATGATACGGCTAAGAAGTAAATGAGGACTGAAAGAGATGTATTTGAGGAAAAACCTACGATGGAAGGAAAATAAATTGGGCATAAAAGCAGGAAGACGATGGAAAGGAAACGATGTGATACTTACTCTATGATGCGGAATAGGTATAGGATACCGTAACCACACAATTTTTTTGCTATTGTCAGTGGGTGGAAAGCAAACAGTCTAAATGGAGTTCCAATGCATACGCATTGCTGTTTGCTTTTGCGTGTAAGATTGGCAGTTGGGATTTGTGGAAACAGTCACCGAGTTTGTAGCTCTATAGTTGATTTTGGCGCAGCATTAGAAGATTTATTTTAACTTGATTGAGAGGAATGTTATAAAGTAAATTGTGAGAATAAGTTTTTCTTGCACCGGCACTGCTACAAAACGGTTGCTGAAAGGGAAAACAAAAAAAAAAAATGTCTTGGGCGCACGGTATTCAATTTGCTAGACGTACTGGATGCCTACCACGAGCTCTTAGCGCGATCCATTTTAGGACCTAAACTGAACTGTTCTTCTAATTCGTACCATGACGTTAGTTTAACGATTCAATTTAGGCCATGCCATGTGACAGCGATTGTCCCAAACTGAGTCGCAAGTTTTGGTTTCATTCATTCTTGTTTGGTACCATGACGTCCTTATAGCAGCTCAACTGAAACGCTCAACTGTCAAAATAAGCGATTCAATAAAAGTTACTATTTCTCTAACATAAACTGAAACGTTTGGTGAATTATTGACGAAAATAAAGTTTTTTAGTGCTATTTTAGTGGAATTGTACAAAAACCAATGTAAGTGAGCTTTAATCTTTCTTTTAAACGTCTAAAACACCTATTTTATATGCCTTTTTTAACCGCATTCGTTTTTGTCTAACAGATTTCTGATGAACTACTTTTATTTGAGTTTTTTGAGGAAGATTCTGCCTCACACTATGCCCCAACTCAACTCGCACAACTTTGTTTACTCTGGTACGTTAGAAACAGAAACATAATTTGTTTTATTACGTCGAAATAAAAATATTTTTTTCGTATACTTAATAAATAGCAAAAGGTAAATAAATATCTACTTTGACTAAGAATTATTTTAACAATAGTTACCGTATTAATGTGGAATCTTAAAAAAAACTGTTGAGTGTCTGTTTTACTTTGAAGTAATGATACTGAGTTAAGAACAAATAAAATGTTACTTGCTTCTGAACGTGTCTGACACTAAATAACGTGCGCGAAACAAACTTATTTGACAATAATAGCGTTGTCTCGTTTTCACCAAAAACGTTCCAAACGCGGCCGCGCGGTTCAGCCACAGATTGCGATCTTTCATTCACTTTTAACGATCCAAATGCCGCTGAGCTTATTGGACGTCATGGTACGACTTTGAAGTGATGCAGTTTAAGAACCTAAACTGAAATGCCTTGCTTTTGAATCGTTTTTAATTAGATCATGGTAGGCATCCTGGTCCGCCGCCGTCGGCGGTTTCGCCCCGCGCTAGAGCGGCTCTGGCGTCTCGTCACTGGGAATCCAATTTGTTCCCAGCTGGGACGCGCAATTTGTGCGAATGCATCACGGATTAACCGCTTGTTGCCTTACGTTAACGTTATTTTTTCTCTTTCCCCTGTGGAATTATTCTACTCGGTATATATTTTATATTTATCAAAAGGTCGCGGCGCCGGCGCTTTTTACTCGCCATTTATTTACCTACTAGCTTTTGCCCGCGGCTTCGCTCGCGTGGATGTCGTCGTTTCACCGGAATAAAAAGTATCCTATGTGTTAATCCAGGTTATAAACTATCTGTCTACCTCATCCAAATCCTATTAGTAGCATAACATAATGATTGAATACTATCGTGAATTCATGCAAGCCTAGACTTTTTGTGCAAAGTTTCAATCTTATTAACTCAAGGAATCACGTTGTCATACAAACTTTGCCCCCCTTTTTCACCCCTTAGGGATAGAATTTCGGAAAATCCTTTCTTATCGAATGTCTATGTCATACAAAGAACACACTCTCCAAGTTTCGGGTCTCTACGGTCAGCGGCTTAGGCTGTGCGTTGATCCGTCTGGCAGTCAGTCATTCAGGATAAACTATTTTATATGTATACGTAGATTATTAATACCTATCTAACTACGATAAAGAAATGTGATACATGGTCGTCTCGTTAATTAATCTTTATAGCAATAAACACAGTAATATTTTCAGCCGGTTCTTATTATCCCTCGTCGATAATCTTATGTTACGCCTAATATATTATTTTTATGTTGTGAAAACATAAGGTTGATATGTGAGTCTAATGATGCGACTAGAATTACTATTTCTTCTGTGGTAGCTTAGTGTTAACTTGTAAATAAATAAATATTATTCTACAAGTATTTCAGCTCGTGGCTAAGTAAAACAGCCGCACGGGTCGATCCATCAGGTTAAGCTACGCTTGCCGGGGTTGGTCCGTGGATGGGTGACCATCTATATACATACCGAGACTCGTCCGTTCCTCGGAAAGCACGTTAAGCCGTTGGTCCCGGCTGTCATTCGTGAATCTTTCACAGTCGTTACGGATCGTCAGAAGCCCGAAAGTCTTACAACCAGTCTTTTCAAGGGTATTGTATTACCCAGTTACTGGGTTAAGGAGGTCAGATAGGCAGTGGTCCATGGTAAATACTGGTATTCAGCTGCATCCGGTTAGAAGCCGACCCCAACATACTTTGGAAAAGGCTAGGCAGATTGATTGAAGCATTTACTTCATAGTTCACTATCGGCAAGAATTGTTTGTTTATTAGGCGAGTGTAGTGTCAGTCAGCCTGGAACTAGCATTTCTGTAATTAATAACATGTCTGTCAGTACGCACGTTTAGCGGCAGCCGTCGTCGGTCGGGGCGCAAATATTTGCCTTGTGCAACATTCTCTATCTCGCGTGTGTACATTACCTCCACCTACTGGCTCCTTATCTCCACTAGAGCAGCCTCCAACGGCAGCGCTGGCCTTCCAAACTAAATCTCGCTTGTTTACCGCGCCCCCCCCTTAAAAGGTCATTTAATTAAAAAGCTTCTGCCACGCTGCGCCGTAAACTGAGAAATTACACCGTGTTGTCGACGGCACACTGCCTATCTCCTAATTGCACTTTAATATATTATCTTATGATATTGTACACTTTTTGCTTTCCTCGTTTGACGTAACTTGCTACGTAAGTAAAGATATCAGTCAGCATACACGCACATTGCTAATGTTATCAGTTATTTGATTTCCCAGCCTGTCTTTCATACGTTGTTTAAAGATTTTCTTCTCATTTTCGATCTGCTAAACATGAGCAAAATCAACAACAATATAAACAGAAAAGCAGATAGAAAAATACAATTACTCAAGCCAACACTCGACGAGTGTAGAACATGGAACAATATAGAACAGTCGACTTATAAAATTATTTCATCGTGAATCACAAACCGAGTGCTAGGCTTCGTCGACCCAGTTTCGAGGAGCTAATTCATTCTCGTCAGTCTCGCATATTTGGTGAGCTGGTGGAATCGTTGCAGTGCTCAGTTCCGCTGTGCATGTCGCAGGCCGTCCTTGGCCGATATAAAACGTTTAGGCGACAACACCATCGCAGTGTGGGTGAGGGTGGACCGGGGGCGCCAGGCCGGATCACCCCGTCATTGTTTCCTTTTGTGCTATCTATTCTAAACCGCCGGCGGAGCATGTTTGCGGTTTGCTATAGCCTCTTAGTATAGGATGTCTGGCTCTTGTTACTTACGGTTACGATAGGCCCTTCCACTTGTGTCTTGAGTTTTTGATTGCACAACGGTATTGATTTCGGTTCGAATCCTTTACTAGTAGTTCTTAATCCCGGCTTTTCGGTAACTTTTAATTTCGATGGATATAACGCCGATTAGTTGATTATTAAGAGAGTTGCAGCTAGTCTGAAATGCATGTCAGTAGAGTCACTAATATTACGTAACTTGAGAATATACAGGGCGTCCCACGGATATGCCACATGCAGGGAAAGTACCTTGAATATTGTAGATGGAACATTTTACTGAAAGAGGACATTATTTTAATTAAAAAAAACAATTTAAACTGTATTCATAGATATTTTAATAATTACATGGTTGAACCGGGAATCGAACCCGTTACAGGAGAAAAATTATCACTCTGTAGCTTTTATCATACCGATCGAAAGGCTTCATCATAAAGATAATTTTTTGCTAAATAACGTAGTGTCACAAATAAAAGGAAGACCATGAATTTTAACATTTTTAATACAAAATTAATCAATTTATCAAATGCTCAAAATGAGTCCCTTCCTGTTGAATACAAAGTCGCACTCTTTTGATTATTTCGCTCCCTTTTATTTTTGACACTATGTTATTTAGCAAAAAATAATCCTTATGATGAAGCCTTTCGATCGGCGATCTCGTGTAACGGGTTCGATTTCCGCTTCAACCATGTAATTATTTAAATATCTATGAATACAGTTTAAATTCAAATAATGTCTTCTTTCAGTCAAATGTTCCTTCTACAATATTCAAGGTACTTTCCCTCCATGTGGCATATCCGTGGGACGCCCTGTATATGAACGTATGCATATTTGAAAAAGCTATAAGCTCATTCAGCGCTACCTACAGTAATCTCTTTATGCTTTCTTTGTTACACAAAGACAGAACAAATAAAATGCAAATGTGTTTTATTATTGTTTGGCCCCTTTTTTTCTTCTTTATTAAATTATTTATTTTCAAAGACTTTACTGACTGAGACCTCCCAGGAATTTGCATTTACTCTTCAGATTTTTAACAACCATGATTGCTTTTCTAATATGCAGAGGTTACTCATCCAGTTTCATTTTCTTACATTTCCCGTTGCGCCAGCGTTCTTCAATGATTAAAACGGCTATTAATGTGAGATGTCTTGACAATGTAGGTACTTGGTTTCATTGGAGTATTGTGTGTGTGGACACTTGGACAGGCAGTACTATAGTGTTTTGCAGGCTCGGATCGTGACGGCGATGGGTGCACGAGGCCATGTGATATTGTGCGCGTAACCGTGCTGTCACGCGAGGCCCGCGACACACAACGCATCGCTTTGTCATCGCATTAGCGCGTACAAATCAATTTCACAGCCGAACGTTTGCTGGCTACAAACGTATCTATTTTCCCTTTTCTTATTAGCATCTCAATGTGGGTTTATAGGATGGCAACTATTGTCTCATCGTGTTGATTAAGTACTACTTGTTCTCGCAGCTGGCGGATCTGGCAGCTTTCAGGTTGAACACCTACTTAGACTAGAGTAGGTACATCTGTCTTTGGTCACGGTGTTTTCAATATTTCGTCAATAAAGTCGGTCAGAGTTACTGTTTTTTTGAGTCCGATTGAATTTCGTTTTAGGTTTTCGGCAAAAGTTTCAACTTATGTCTTCAGAGAAAACACAAAAATTTTAATGATAAAAGTTTATTACAATTAAAAGCCGAATAATTTAGAAAAAAAGAAAAAAAAAAGAACCAAATTGTTTGATTATTGATAATTATGTCTTTGATAAAAGTATATCAAGTTTCTTTTAAAAAAAAGATTGAAACTGCATTTCTTTTACCTTTACCAAAGAAAAACCTATCGCCAAACAACATTTTTGTTTTGTTTTCAGTTTTTGGCCGAACTGCAAAACAGCCTGAATTTCGTTTTCGGCCGAAATAGATCCGTTTTCGGTCAGACTAGTTAATATACCACATGACTTGATATTGGAGTGTGGTGTGCGATACTTATCAGGTTATTGCTGTCTATGTCAAATATACAGATACCCGCTACCGTAGCTTAGACTGATAGCATTTATCATTACATCTAATCCGACACTCATGTAACTTCGTCAAGAGTCGCTCTCTTGAGATGTGTGAAATGTTCTCGGAATATGACAGGAAAGTGATAAAATATTACACAATTAATGATTTCGATTTAATATTACTTGATAAAAACACATCAAATGATGAATTTCTTACAGTTTTCCTTCCTGGTTTCATTTTTTGTGTTTATGGTGATTCAATTGAATTGTTTATTGATAATTTGAGAAACTGCGCAGTACAGAGAGACAGATAACAGACAGATTGTCGTATAGTTAGATAATAGTCGAGCCCCCGCTTTTTGTTTGTCTCATCAAGTTTCTGTTTGGCTATTTCAAGTGAAAAGGACGAGACAAGTTTGTTTTGTTAACAACTATCTTCCTAAATTCTGTGCTGTCATCTGTCGCTTTTGTGACTATATTATACAAATATTTACGTGAAGCGAATTACTGGTAAAATTTTCATCATTATAAATAACTTACCTATTTCATAGGAAGTAATTCTTTTTTATTTTACTTTGTTTGTTTCGCATTTTCAATTTTACTTAGTTGGAATATTATGTAGAATTGGTTTTGAGACAAAAGTACTGGCACAATACCATTTAATAGTGTTTATGTGACGCCAAATGTGCGCAAAAACGTTTTATTGGATTTTAATGTCCACGCTACAGCCCGTATTCTAAAACGCAGCTCAAGAACGAATCTGGATCTGAGTATAGATTAGTCTGAAATCTGTCTGGTTTTAAATCGAGATTCAAGCTTGAGCATCGTTGAAAATTCTAGAATACGGTTCTAAGAAGTTAACAAAGAGTGGAACTAATGCCTTGCTATTTGTCTTGAGTCAATTGATGGAAACTGTTTCCTGTTTCCAAAGTTTGTTTTCCAGCTTGCTTTAACAGTTTCGTTTTTTCGCCTGGATCTGTAAACTGGCTTTGGCAAAATAATTTGACTTCATTGACCGAATTAGCCTCTACGCACCTTGACGGATGCACTTAATGAAGTGACGTAACCGTTCAAATGATCGCTCAAAACGCACGGGCGTTTATTAGTACAGTTTTAACATTGTTGAAGCGAATTCCGCAATTGAATCGTTTATGCTCTGCATGTAATTGAATGATTGGCGGCGGCGCCAGCTGGACACTTGACGATGTTTGATGCTGCACAGAGCTGCATCCGACAGTAATGCATCACGTTGTTAGCCGCGACTCCAGTACATCCCGTTTTACCTTGTACATTTTATGGAGGATGTCCGACTCAAAGATGTACGGAATTTTTCAGCATTTTCCACTTTAGCTAGTTACTTTTTTAGATCGCACACTGAAGGGACTGTCAAGTACTTCTATCTCAGTTTAGTTTCGGTCTAGAATAAATCTGTAAAAGTCGACTTTTGATTTCAGTTTTAATAAAAAGCGTTTATAATGCAAATTATAAGATTATGTTTTCTATGATTCTGTTACTATATAACTATAATTTCATTCGTTAAATTTGTTTTTAGTAAGACAATTACAATAGGGATGATGACTAAAATTTTGTTTTTAGTCCGTCTTTGAGATTATAAAAAAATATTGGACACGTATTTTTTATTTTTTTATGTAATATAAAGATTACGGCGATACATTGAGTTAAAATGTGCCATGACGTCACGAGTATGTAGATTTTATACGTACTAGTGACGTAGCGACCCCCACCCCCCAACTTAAAATGCGTTTTATCTAAGTATTTTTTTATTAATATGATAAAGCAAAAAATACGTAATATCTGACTGACGGACTAATTAGAATTTAATTTCTTTTACCCAGGCATCATCCCTATTGTGATATTTAACGAAAAACAAAATATCGGTACAATTAATCAAGTTTTGTTATCATAACTAATTTCGTATTGGTAATGTTTCCAAGATAAGTGTTGGTTCCTTCGATATTATTGCGGCAGTTGATTCCAATGCTTGGCTGATACACGATTGTTTCAATTTTAAGTTGTCGTGGTGAATTCCACTGTTTCAGTGGCCCAAATTTTTGTGTCAGTTAAAATTGAGGAGTGTTCTTGTTCTAAATGAGTTTTTTCGGTTTCTTTACCAGGTATGTACTGCATTTTTCTTATAACTACCTATGTTCAGACATGTAATATAATTTTATTGATACAGGCAACGCTGAAAATATCTTAGATTGTATAATATTCTGAAGTTTTATCTGATAACATAAAGTACCTATTAAATATATTAATGTTAATGAGTAACCATTGTAAGCTATATGTCACGTTCACGTTTCATGAGAACTCAATTCTGATTTATTCGTGTAAAATCACAAAAGATTTAAAACAAATTGCGCTGTCCGCTGTTCTCGTTGAATGAACATTTTTACGTCACGACCATTGAAAACATGAATTATTGAGCCAATTAAATGTTCCATTGTTAAAGATGCGTTATAACACTTTTATCTTTCAAGAACACCAATTTTGGTTGGGAAATTATTTATACATTATGTTCAGTCAGTCGCGGGAGTCATTCTTTTGGCAGAAGTGGATATTCATCTATGTATGAGCGTGTGCTTAAACCCAATCATTATTAATTGATGACATCATGACGCATGCAGACCTCAAACTGCACCATTGCTGAATGTGAAACTCCAAAGAGAGAATGCTTGATTGAAATATGAAGTCGCTTTTCCACACTTTGATTTATTTAAGCTTGGCTTAGCTAACCTTTGATTGACTTGATGCAGATAGATGTTAATTTCACGCTGCCAGTTGCACGTTGAAGCAGCTCATGTCAAGTTTTTCGTCCTTTAAAGAATCACGACACTACCGCCTTTGGCTGGCTACTGAAGAGTCCAGCTTGTTAAAATATTCCACTAGGCATATCACGCCACTGTGCAAACTTTCTGCAGGCTTAGCATGACCACAATAGAAACGGGTTTTGTCGACGGAAGAATAGACAAAATGACAGATAAACAATCACAATTTGTCATTTTGTCTATTCTTCCGTCGACAAAACACGTTTCTGTGGTTGTCATGCTACGAGTGCTGAAATGTTACTCCATTGAACTTTCTGGATATAAAACGTAAACTTGTATGAAGACGAGAAATTGCTTATTTTGATAAATCGCCATCGGATACCTATTTTCAGGTTTAGCGTATATTCCTGGCGTGAAGATAGAAGGATATAAAATATTTTATTAATTATTAAAATGCAAAATAACGAAGACGACGAAGACGAATTGTGGAGTGCCGAGATCGAGTGAGTACTCGATCGCATTATCATAACACTGAAACCACTCGCTGGCATCCCGAATCTGACTTTCAATTGCATTCATTGTCAATAATGCCACGTGACCTTTTTCTGATCATCAGATAATTATAATTAACATTTTATCAGTTTAATTTTGATAATAGACTAGCGTATGTTTCTTAGAAACTTATTTATCACATTGAAGTAAGTAAACCTGTCAAGATAAAGTTGAATGTTTGTACATGCCGCGCCGCGCTGCTTTTGTTCGGCTGCTGCATCTTTATTTTAGTCATGTCATGAAGATCTAAGGAAAATATGATTAACATAATATTTTTTTGTTACACAGCTGAAGTTATATGCTAATATACAGTTTTGTTCGAATATAATTAATATACGCATACTGAATTGTTTTTGTTCGGTGTTCATTGTCTCGGGTAAACCTGTGAAGACCTTTCTCGGGCCTCTGACCGGAATCCTTATCAAAACCAACGAACTCTTGTCGAGCTCATCGCTCACACGTCATGTGGACGTGTTTACAAGTCACTTTTCCATCAATCGAGATATCTCTTCTCTTCTTTGTATATCTTTTCCGTTCACTTCGTAGTATTCAAATAAATTTCATGTCATCAATCTCATTTTATTCGGGAGCGAGCGAGTGGAGTTCTCTTCTTTGGATCGCAATGAAATCCAAGTTTGTTAAATTTTCAGTTATGTTACTCTGTCGCCGCCGACGACGCCCACACCGTCACCAGCATGGCTCCGTCGTTCCTCTAGCATAGCGTACGTTTGCTTTACTGCCACATTGTCATGAATATTCATATCATCTCGAATTTGCCGAGCAAATAGGTAAGCGACAAATATTATTCACGAAGACGAGTGAATAAAACAAAATCCACGAGGCGCTTGTGAAGCTCCAGATGTGAGTGAATTTTCACCGATAATATTAGATTTGGGCACATTGTACCGTCGATGTTCTCATTTTTTTTACCCGTTGATATAAGTACAATCTTTGCTGTCGTAACGTTTTCCGATGTAAGAAATTTCCACCTGAATTTCTGCGAGATGTGAGTGTGTACTTTCGTGTATATGTATTTGAGTCGTCAGTTAAGTACGTCGGGACAGTCGTTACAGGATAGTTTACAATAGGCGAAAGTAAACAAATGTGTTGCAGTCGTACAGATGACTCGCAGTTGGAGTCTGTTTGATAAACATTTCAGTCGTTCTTCCTGATCAGTAACTATTGCGTTTCTTTATATACGCACCCTTTACAACGTGTATGTGATGAGAGCAGTGATATGAATGATTAACACTGTCAACACTTCGCTTATCTAGAAATAATGCGCAGTAGCGAAATAAGGAAAACATTCAAGTAGTAAAGGTGTAAGGGCGCCTTCGCATTGGACATTGGTCCAGTGCAGACGCCACCTCCGAATGTCACGGCTACGCAGTTTTCGCAACCCATGTATTGAAAAATCATGTAGGAAATTATAGGGAAAATAAATACAAAACATAGTCATTGCTTTTAATTGTCTCCCTTCGTTTTCGTAATAAGTTTGTGACGTCTACGAAACCTCTACGAGACAGCAACGAGAAAAGTGTCAGGGCAGCCCGCGAAATTCAAATTTTTGTACGTTTTTTGCAATTTGCATGTCAGTATCAGGTTGTATGTTGATCTTATTGAATGACTATTTCATGAAATCATGAGATTTTTGTATTATTCTAACGTAAGCAGTTGTATTGCTGATTCTAATGATTATAATTATGTAAAACCCTATTTGTTACGGTTGCACATCACATCTTAATCAAGATACAACCTGACACTCACCGGCAAATTGCAAAAAACCTTAAATAAACATCATTTCGCGGGCTACCTTAGCACATGCCGCTTAACTAGACGTCTGGATCAGGCGCTTACGAGACATCTACGATGGGCTTACGAGACTGCTACGAGAAGTCTGATCCGGCGCGTGGGATACGTCTACGATGGGCCTACGAGAACGCTACGATACGGCTACGAGCTTTCTTTTCTATGACACTGCGGTTAGACACGGCTACGAGACTTCTACGCCAAGTTTACGAGACCTCTACGCCGCGGTTACGAGGCGTCTACGAGACGGCTACGAGGCGTCTACGACACGGCTACGAGAGTCCAAGAGACACCCACGCGAATTCTAAACATCGTGTACGCGATTTCTACGCATCTCGCTTCTACGCTGGACAAACGCACAGTACAAATAAACTTTAACAAGGACTTGAATAATAGTCGCATTTGGATGGTTTTTAGGAAGAATTATTGTCTAATCTTATATTGACCACATATAATTTTTTTTAAGTTTCTTTGAACATCGACTTTAAGCCAAAACTCCTCTAACAATCTACCATAATTCATTAAGAATAATTAATTATACTCGCCACTATATTAATATCATCCTATTGAAGGACAAAGGCCACTTTCGTATTTCAGACCTGAGTAGACCGTTCTCACCATGATGTTTTCCTTTACTGTGAAAAGAATAAAATAAAAACAAAACTATATCGAAAATATTTATCTACAAATCAGTTCTTACAATAGTTTACACGAATTACCAATTTGCCATTATCAGTGTCACTTGTTCCTGTACTACATAACGTATCTACCTACTTTTCATTATAAAATATAAATTGTGGGTATAAATAAAGTCGCTTTTCTCGTCTGTCTGTGTGCCCGCTGCGATCTTCTAAAATTCCCGGGAAAGTCCGAAAAGGATACCGTGGCCCCTGGCAACGTACATGCAACACTGAAGGAACACATGGGTGTTAGTCAGTAAGAGTCTGTCACGCCCTCCCGCTCAACCCAGAGCGGGAGAAGTTATTTGATAATAATACAACAAAAAAAAAAAGATCTAAAATAAGCAATGGATTTTGATGCGGTTTTCAGCATAATTTAGAGAATTAATTGCGTAAAGTTTATGTGTTTATTACATTCATAATAAACTTAAATATATTAAAGACATCTTGATATTATCAAGTCGTGAAAATCGTGTGAAGCAGGGGCGGCTCGCTAGTTTCATAATACAAGCATCGGTCGATGATTTAACTTTTTGGGGCTTAGCCAGAACATCGCAAGTTTTGATGAGGACCGTCGACGGACTGCGACTCGCAATTTGTAAACTTACAATATTATCTGAACACGAATTTTCGGTAAAGTGGAATAAGTAATAATGTTCGTTATTTTTTATTGAACTAATAGAAAGGGAGACGATGAGATGACGGTTAAGAGCGTTTATTCTAAAAGTGCGCAACCACGCAAATAGATGTTAAATATTTCGCTGTTTTGATTAATTTGGCAATATTACTGTATGGAAATAAGTAATATATCATGTGAATCTCGTGGCTAAGTAATAACAGCCGTACGGGTCGATCCATCAGGTTAAGCTATGCTTGCCGGGATTGGTCCGTGGACGGGTGACCATCTATACATACCGAGACTCCTCCGTGCTTCGGAAAGCACGTTAAGCCGTCATCGTGGATCTTTGACAGTCGTTATGGGTCGTCAGAAGCCCGAAAGTCTGTCTTACCAAGGGGTATCGTGTTACTCAGTTACTGGGTTGTGGAGGTCAGATAGGCAGTCGCTCTATGTTAAATACTGGTATTCAGCTGCATCCGGTTAGACAGGAAGTCGACCCCAACATTTTTGGGAAAAGGCTAGGCAGATTAATTTCCATGTAGTGAAAACAGAAATGACTCACCTATTCGATTTTCCATATAAAATTCCCTGTTTCTGATAATGGCGTCACGCGAAACCGCGATAATGCAATGAAACATTACACCGCCTGTGAAATAGATTTATCTTTGATTCAACACCAGAAGCCCTTGTTGGAAGCCGTACTTAAATGGAAGGTTAGCACTGCGCCTACACGTATATGCACACAACACACAATATAGTAATGTATGCAATCAACGTAATAGTGCGTTTTCTAATTACTTCAGTGCACTTAGAAACTGCTCATAAAAATACTGTTTTCTGCTAAACATGTTTAATCTTACAGTTTGAACGCCATTATGCACATGTATGTTTTCTATTACTATGTATGCTTACAGTAAGACGAAGTAAACATGCTTAGTGCGCATAATATAACCTGAAGCAGAAAATGTAGTGTTAAAACTACTTTTCCGCTCTCAGCTGCATCTCTTGCATAAAATTTTGTTCAGTTACTCGTAATTCGAAAGGTTATTAATTTATTATAATCATACTATTAATTATCGTTATACAAAGCTTATGATCTGAACCTGATTGACTACACGCCGCCGCCACAACGTCGTAGTCACTAAGGTTCTCTGAAACATGACTTGCCTTATGCTTTTGTGCACTATAATAATGTGCAGTAATGAATATGGATAAACTGAAATTAGTATTTCATTTCACTTTGTATTCTTGTTTTGCTGCTGATCAATACGAATGCTGTCTCTTCTGGGATATTTTCCTTGTCAATTTACATAAATAGCGATTGGGTTTGTGTCAGTCGCTCCATGTAAAATACTGGTATTCGGCTGCATCCGATTAGACTGGAAGCCAACCCCAAAATAGTTGGGAAAAGGCTAGGCAGATTGATTGATTGAGCGATTGGGTTTTTGGTCTTTTACCTATGATGCACCAAGGTACCGTTATTTAGGGTTGGCATTACAATATTTGCTGCCAACCTTCTTAATGTCAATGTGGTTATTGGTAATGGTTCGTGGCACTTATAACCTGAACTTGAGATGGGTTAAGTGTTCTCTTCACCTGGCTACCAGTCATCAGACATTTAATTTAATATTAAAATTGCTTTTTCATGAGATAGTAGGTCATTTGATTGGCGCTATTATTGAATATATATGTTACCAATATTAAAGTTCTATGGTCCGTGACGGCCTCATTAGTTCAAAGTTTTGTTACAATCGGAAGTACCGTTGCGAACACTTTCAATTGGAAGCAGCGCAGACCACAAATACACCGTTATTCATCCGTGACGTGGCACTAGTCTCGATTAGGCAAATTAGTCTTTGTGCTACGAGTATTATTTACGTAATGCTTTTGTTCAGCGGCGAACCACATTGTGCCTAGTCTTTATGCGCTAGTTTCAGTAGCTTACGCGTATCATCTCACGTTATTTAGAAATTATGAAATTAAAGTCAAGTATCGTAATTTACGGTGCAGCTGGACCATGTACATGAAACATATGGAAGGCTCTTGCATCACTGTAATATGTCAAAGTCAGATGAAAGGGCAAGGTTTACGTAATATGCCAGTTTAACCAGGTTCTACTTAAAATTATGATGCGCGAACTTTGAGTTTTTATATCCATTACGTTTCATGTCTTTTTTCGTTAATGTTTATCCACTATTTGTCAGTAAAAACGCAATGGATATCAACATGGAATCCTTTATGCGTGCCGTGTTATATGTGTAAAATTATTCAGATCAGATTAACCGCAGTGAATGATTAATTTATGAGAGATATTTATTAAATGCGGTCTTAAAATATGAATGAAAATTGGTCATTAAAGCGATCCAACTGTTCCGAGTTTCATTTTGAAGTTGTTTTAAAACCGAGGATTCCAAAACTTTTCGCCATTGCAGAATATGTCAAGAAAACTACATTATTAGCAGAACATTGTCTGTATTCACCAGATAACTACAGAATTTCATAATAAAAATGAATGCTCATATTTGCTGAAACTATAAACCTATTCATTTATATTATCATATATAAAGTTTTGTCTACATTTTAAGTGCGCATTATATCTAAGCCGAGTCGTCACCTGATAGGCTCCTGATATTTTATAATGTCATCGACCGTATTGCCTATAGTGTAAACAAAAAATCACCTGCTTTTATCTTTTCCTATTTCATTATTCAATGGAATTGTTTGGTAGATGCGTATATAATCCATAAATGACCGCGTTTCGGTTATCTATCTTCTACTTTACTGTTTTTGTACTATTTTTACATTCTATTTATCACATTGAATCAGCAAAAATAAAGATGACAGCAATGAAAATGTTGAGCAGGAAAATACATTCATGATAAATGACAATAGTTGTCTGCGGCTATCTTAAATTCAATGTCGGACTAACGAATGCTACTCTTTACTGAAAGCTTTATTGTGAGGAGCACATATTCCACTTGATTTGTTACTCCTTATAAAATCGAGGAAACCGATATATATTATTTTAACAACAGTATTTATGGTACAAGAAAGTGACCCAGTAACCAGCACATTTATAATTTAGTTGGAAAATCAATATCGCCTTCTGTTCGATTGTAGTGCAAGTCGTCAAACAGATCGATTTGCGTTATTATTTAATCATGCAAAGGTAGGGCACCCCACGACGTGGGCCAGTCTGCCCACTCGAGCAATCTACAGAAATAGGAGCAAATGTAATTTGAATACAATAACCGCAATTCACTTGTGTGGGTTGTGTCATATTCATCAAACCTTATGTTATTACGGTTTAAGGTTCCCGCGAACAGGCGCGACGCGACTCCAATATAACAATTTCTAAGAAAACTTCATGGTAGAACAATTACCGGTGTCGACAAGTCACACCTATCTGCACGAAACTTTAACTTGATATAATTAAGATACACCGAATTATTATACGATTTTAACTAACATAAGTGTGTTGCGCTTATTATGAATACATTAATTACTTTGTTTTGACGTTTCATAAAAATGTGGTCCAAAAAAATTATTTACATATTCGTATATTTACTTGCGACACTTTTTCTTACTGATGACTCAAAATGTGGGACACGAGTGACATCAACGATAAAGAAATTGGCGCAGATGAGCGTAACGAATATCTAGGCTTTGAAAACAGATAACGCTGTCAGTAGTGAGGGGTAGGTTTCAGTAGGTATGTTTATTATCAGATGTTGACGATAGACATCCAGCTGCCCCACCATCGGCGAGTGGCGGCCGGCGTTTGTCATCAGTAGCATTCATAGCGGCGCGCGATTCGCACGCTGCGCACGAGCACGCGTGTACGTACGGTAGTGAAAGTCGCGCGCGTAGGTTCCGCTACGATTTCGTACGCCGACATCTTCGTCTAGATATTCTGTTTGTTCGTTGCGCCAGTGCAACGGGGAAAGGAGGTCGGTGCTTGTCCGAAGCCCGTAACACTACCGTGATTTGTGATACTGAAGTTTTAAATCGATCCCATGTTTGTGTGACACTTTAGAATTTTTCATCTTATTTACCCTTCGTAAACCAATTTTTTTTGCATACATTTTGAATACATTTTCCCAAAAATTGCCAGAAATATTTTCAATGTTGTTTTCGACTTTACCTTTATTTTGCAAAAGTATTTTCAAATTACCGTCTAAAGTTCTAAACGTATTTAAGTTGTACTTGAAGAGAGCACAGAACGGTAACAACAAAGATAAATAATTGAAAATAAGTTATGAAAACGTAAATACTACGAGCTCGCAGAAATCTCGTAGAACGTAGATACTTGTAGAACTTGCGGCTTGTTCTTGTGGAAACTTGAACGACTGTCTTGGACGACGATGTTGTCGAGAAACATCATGTGGCGAGAAGTTAGCAGTTGTCGGTAGGCGTCAGTTAGACGGTGGTGTGCTGCCTCAAGTTGCACCCACAGACTACTGCAAGTGAAAACGAGAACCGAGTGTACGTCCGTGACCCCTTACGCCTTTCCCACATTACGCACCTTTTCATTAAGTTTCATTCTTTCATAATCATATTGACAAATGAATAAATTCTCACTAACTAAAATTAATGTTCTATAACTTCGTGGTTATAGATTTTTGATTGTTGTTTTTATTTGGTCCCGTCACTGCTGAAATCATAAGAGGATTACAAAATGATACAATACCATTATACATATTAATAAATGAAAAAAAAAAAAAACATAAATTTGTAAACCATAACCAGTTGATGCCTCTTCAGGTAAAACCGAAACTTGTTCAATTCAAGTACCATTCAGTAGATCCCCTTTTAATTACCTACTTGTGTCTGGGCTTTGGTAGCTTATAGTCGTAGTAAATGTGTCTGCCTTCTGAAGTCCATAAATGGTCTAAAAACAATATATTATTGACCGTAACAAAATTATATTTAGCTTAGGTTATTATAACTTCCGTGCATAATGATTACCAGTTGCCATTTATGCATATGATCCGGATGTTAGTGAGATTTAAATTAATTCCTTTCTTGACCATGAAATCGTATATATCGATTTAAAGCCGATAACTCATGCAGTGATTCAATTCAAGTCAGATTCGATGTTTTATCTAATCACCGATGTACCTGCAATAAATCGGCGAAGCGTGAAATATACTAAACAGTAGAAATATCGAAAGTTTTTGTTGATTTGCCATTGGCAGTTAGAACTAAGTTGTGCAAGTCCCGCTGCGCTTTGAAATCGGACACGACCTACATTTTTCCCAGCAATAGACGTAACTTGAGTATTGTGTTATGCACAGCACCGCTCTTGGTTGCAACTTGCCAGGTGCCAGTCTGCCAGTGCTGCTCTCGATAAATTCCACACAATTTAGTCTATGTTGTATTTCGCGCACGTAGCATCTTTTTCTCTAAGTATAGTATCAAGTTTAAGAATGTGGTCTCCTCGTGCTCAGGTTCATGCCTCGTTTTCCTTAAGTTCCAAAACATGTTTGGTAGTTTAAACACCAACTTAAGTGTGAAGATGATTAGAGGAAGTAATCCACATGATTTCTTTAAGTATCTAATCAAGCACGCTTGCGTGTATCTAAAGATCAATATAATATGTTATTGAGGACACTGATTTATTGATCAAGGACCTTGCCCTGCACAATTGTGTACATTGTTTGCTTCACTGTGATAAGAAGTGTTCTTGTTAAGTTTGTAACTTGTACCTTATGCATGAATAAACAGCAGACAAAACTTGTTACTGTATATTCCAACTTTTCCCCAATTATGTTTGCATTTTACTAAGTATAAAGTGTATTTAATTATCTTTCACGTATCATTTGGACGGATTCCGGTACGATTATTTCTATAATATTCCATTCTTAATTCAGAATTGGGTCACTGCGGATCCAAACGCGACAGCAATGAAATTCGAATATATGTCTTTAAATCACCTGAAGCGGTTACCCAAAGCTTGATGTATTGAACATAAAATCGATAACCCTGTTATGAAACTTCAAACATTATTATAATAAGTATCACACTTGGAGTTGTTGCTCAAGTACGTTATAAATACTTCACAAAATGTGGCCGAGTAATAGTAAGATTTTATATTTTTGAATATAAATAATTCTAAAATTAGCTGTAATGTGAAGCGTATAATAACTATTAAATATATCATTTGTAATTCTGTCTTTTTGTCTCGAGAGAATCCATCTCAGTGTCAGTTCATTGTTTTGTAAAAGAATTAGCATACCGAAGATCTTTAATCAGTTTTTAGGTTAGCTAAACGAGAAGTAATTTATATCTGCAAATTTAATTTGCAATGCATTCTTTTCGTGTTCAACTTCAATTGTTGTTAAGGGTGTGGCTAGATCGGGCGATAAAGTCGGGGCATTGCTGGCGAGTTACTTGTCCTATGCTTTACATATTCGTTTTTGCCAGAGCTAATTCCGCATACTTGTTATGATATTCAAATTAAATACCAGTAATGATTTAAACAATGTGTTGCATAAAGTTTGGTTAAATCCTAGCGTGCCGTGTATATTATCTCTGTTAATGTCGCGGAACCATTTCAATAATACCTTGTTAGTAATATCAACACACCGACTCATAAAATTGTATTAAAATTGAAAACAACGACGGTATGTTATTAGCGTCAATTAGTGACATGGTTGGTCAATGTTATAATTTTTTATAATTATCTCTGTATAAATGTATTTACCGCAGCCTTTACGTGACATCAGGAAAATTCAAATGTCTAGCGCAAAAAAGAGTAGCTAAGATATTTGTATATTTTATTGTATATTTGGAAATTTTAATTAAATTTGTTTAATATCAATTACACTATTTATTAATAATCAATCATTCATGGTAGAATTTAAAAACTCTTATTCAAATGTAATTGGTTTTGATTTATGTCATTCCGGTGGGTGTTAGATAATATTAGTTTCCTCCTAACGCTTGCACATGTGGCCGTCCTGAGCGTTTCCATTTGCTGTTTTGTTTATATCCATCAAATTAACGCTCACGTCATATAATCTCATATGTATTTGTTGGTTCTAGCTCATTAGTCATTCATGGAATAGTTGGAATCATATCAGTCTAGAATATCCGATAATTTTGTAAATGAATGTTTCTCGTCACGTACGCAGTATCGATGCCGCCGCAGTGCCAAACTTCGTCGTCCCAGTGCTAAAACGTTTTGGATTTACCATATTTTTTTAGCTATGCATTAGGTGTAGACATGCTACTTCTTCTAATATCTGTTATGAGTAATATGATTATTCATGTGATCGCCTTGTAATAAACCCATACAATTTACCATGGGGTCTACGAACTATTAAAAGGCCAATTAGTTATCTCAAAAACATCACCAGGCAGTTTTAAACCGGAATCTTTGTTCATAACGTTTGTATTAATGAACTCTGTATTTTCTTTGTCTGTAGGTTTATTTATTGTTACCAATTAATCTGTATTCAGTGCGTTTGCTTCTTGCTACCATCTTATTATACAAGCGACGTTTGTTCTACGTTTCAATTATCATTGTTTGTGTACATGTTGTTGTATCTAGCTCTCGTAAATGCATTCTTGTTGCATTGAAACTAATGACCCATGACACGGACTTATCTATTCTCCTTGCATGTAAAGATAAATCTGCATACATTTTAAGAGAACGGTCTTTTGTTATATTATTCGGTAGATATTTAACTAACACTTCCAAAATTTTCCACTTCTACTTTGATTTTATCTTCTACAGCTTGTAAATCTTGGTCAATTCCATTATTTCTGCCAATTTAGTCAATCACATGTAATAAGATAAAGCTTAGAAGAACAATTTAGTTAAAATGCTATTACAAAATAACTATTTACTTATCTCCCTAAATGTCCTGTTGACTCAAGTGGTGAGAGCGCATCTCGCCACTTAAATTCACATTTATTCTTAGTTTAAAGAGACATCATGATAATTTCTCAGAAGAAATCGTAAGCATATCTAAACGAATGTTTGTCACGGTAATCGTGCTGTAGAAATTCACACGAGCGTATACTACTAAAATGGTAATATACATCCTGTATTTTGTATAAATCGTATATTTGGTATATAAAATGAAATATATCTAGAAAGAATGGAATCATATTCTACAATCATTATGCTTGAACTTCGAAAAAATATATTTTTTTATTAAGTTTTCCTAACGTATATCTTTGAGAGGTTTCATTTAAGTACATTGCATTAGTTGGAATGTATCTGATATAAAATCTGGCGTCACCGCGTGCGCTGACCCCTTTGTTTACCCGACGTTTTGACTTTGAGATCGTGCATGCTTTCGCGTCGTCGTGACCCATCGACGTGTTCGATCGTATCTGCATCGATTCCTTTGTTGTTTCCAATGTTTTACCAACCAACATGAAAACGTACTTTCAAGTTTTCGTTACTATTGATTGATCTACTTCAAGAATGTTTCAATAACCATGCAGATATGTATTTAGTTTGGCTCAAACTCTGTTATCATAATTGTTCGAAGCCATTGGTAGTTCCATTGATTGTCTTAAGGTTAGACGGACAAACCTGTTATGAATATTATTTTCTCAACACTGATACAGAAGAAGGTCTCTAGAACACGACGTGAGATAACTACGAAGTAGCTAGAACAGTAATGGTGCCACAACACATTTATGAGCGCTTGTGCGTGCTTTATCACCCTTTACGTTATTAACATAAACCGCGTAATGATTTAGCCAGACATTTTCCACTGCGAGTGAGACTATGTGCTGTTTTCAAGGCTTTTCTATTAGTCCCACCCTATAAGTAAGATATATTTAATGTTTAGTCTGTAATATGTAGTCACGTGTTTATTGTTTTAATTGTGAATGATAGTATCATATCTCTTATTGAATGTGATTTCTGCTATCTTTCACCTCCTCTGCTTATTATAAACAGGTTATTTATAAATGTAGGCAAATAGTTATGCTGTCACGATAGTCATGTATTACAGACAATTAACTATGGGCGAAATCTATTTATGGCGATGAACTTTGGTCACCAAGTTTTAAGAAAATCTTATTCGTCTGTCTGATTGGTGAATTCAAATAACCAAGTAATTTCATCAGAAATGGGCTCTTCAAAGGAAGTGTAAACGATCATCAAACATCAAAGCTTTAGATGAATTACGACAAGTGGAAACAACATGGTTTTATAACTTGTTTTTACGATTTATCTCTCTTTTATAAACAACAATGATTTGTATACGTCAACAAGTAGCAATGTGTTTTATGGGATGACCGTTTGTCTCGTTGTAGAGAGGCATGTCTCAATTAGTCAATTTGCAATGGTTCGATCGCGTTTCATAATTACTGAGTATCCATGTTTTGAACTGGTACGGGTCGAATAGTTTTGATTAGAAATTGTGATATGTAAGGGTCGGATGTCGAGCCCTCTCGAGAGAGGTTAATCTCCTCGTCGACATTGAGTTAACATTTCGCCGCCTGATTGACGTTAGTGGGTTGACTTTGATACACATGAGGCCATATTTATACTAACTGGTAATACCATTTTAAAATCAAACGTTTTTGCTTCATCATACACACTACTCGCGTCCTAGACAAATATTCCGAGTCTCATTAATACGTACTTACTTGACCCAGATACCATGTTGCGAAATGGTGGATTTGATTTCCTGTGGACTGTTTACTTGTTAAACTACCTATGTCGCATAACGTACGTTCGCTCTAGCAAATTTAAACATTGTGGTTTATTAGATTTAATGTTGTTTGTTGTTCATTGCAATGCAACCTTGATAGTGCATGCCGGAAGTCCCATGATATGGTTTTATTTCTTTCACCATGTCAGGACGTTATAGCATTCGATAGGTGGCGCATACTCAAAATACATAGGATAAATATAAATAATATTTATTTATTGTCTATTCAAGGTAAAACAGTAATGAGTAGATACAAATGTGTCTACGAATATATCATTTATAAAGTTTGTGAGTAATGACTGCGATGGCACTGGTTAATCGTAAAATCTAAAACGGATTCGAAATTTTGGCAACATTCCAAGTTTTTATTCGTATAAACTTTATAAGATCAAAATCAAAATGGTAATGAAATCGATGGTGATTATATGAGATAGTCAATACGTATTTATGCAAGACGGTGGCAACTTTCCCCGCGCTCCGCGGTGCCTGTGTGCGCGTGAGTTGATGACGGACAGCGCGCTGTTACGAAAGCTGCAATCACCTGCTTATATGGCGAAGCGCCGACACTTGTCGCTAAGGTTGCTTACTACTAAACGACCACTCGCTATTTATACCACAGCTTGTTGTTTTTGTTACACGTTCTATAAACGGCATATTATTTTCAAAATAAGGAAAATTTATAACTATAGATTACTACGGCTACATTTATTGTTTATGCCAAGTAGTGTGATGTCACGTATTGTTCTACAGATCTGTCTTCATATCGAACATTATTTTCATCCGATGAATTTACAGTAAATGATTGTTGTTCGTTTATTTCGGTTGCGTTAAGCGCAACACGAACAATACAATTTCTAAGAAAACTTCACAGTATAACAATAACCGGTGTCGCGTCGCGCGACAAGTCGCGCTGGTCTGCACAAGCCTTTACTTGCATTGCATATTTTTATTGATGTTCCGTCTGGTATACGCATAATATTTATTTACATGGTCGATTTTCGCCGTGCTGCGGTGGACTTCTTATAACTTTTGTCTACCAAGACACCATGGGTCCAAACGTATATTTAGAGTTCCGTATGTCCGATTAAAAAAACGGAACCCTTATAGGATCACTCATGTGTCCGTCGGTCTCTCCGTCTGTCACAGCCAATTTGCTACATATCTAATGGACCGATTTCAATTTCTGTGAGCGAAACACGGACATGATACGAAAATAAAAGGGTATTTTGAATATGGGGGTCACTTTTGAGAGACCGATAAGAAAATTAAAAAAAAAGTTTTGCACACTGTTCTACCGTGTGACATGTCAAACGAAAGGGCCTACTGTGGGAGTCTCAAAAATACTTTTTTATAATTTTAAAATCAATAGGTAGGTAGTAAAGAAAGTTATTTAAGATAATAGATGGAAATTTACTATTCCCCCATATAATTTACTATTTATTTTTATCCCCGAAACTAACTTAGCCTAAAATTTTGAAAAAAGTACAGTCAATAGTTCTATACTTATAGTTTACAGGAAAATCTATAAGAATACTATGGTCTTAAAACAACATGGTAAATCTCCCAATATTGTGCGTAGAACAAAGTTACATTTGCAGTTGAAATGTATGGGAGAACATGTTTTTCAAGTACAATGTTAAGTTTGTTCTTGGGATAAATTCATCCCAACTACGGAACCCTTTGATTGTGCGTGGTCCGAGACGCTCTTGTTTTTTCAAACGGACTGGTGTGTCTTTATTCTATTCGGAACATCTCAAATTCTCAATTAACCCTGCAACCAATAGGCACTTTTATTTTGTCTATGGTTTGCCATTACATTGCATTCTACGCTTGTTTTTGCTTGTATTTTTTATTGCCGATTCCAAGACAGTTAAATCGCGCCACAGTTTCCTAGGTCATCCCCTTTTTAGATTGTTCGGTTGATTTGATTTTACATCGATTCGCGAACTCGACTATTAGGCTTACATAGGTGTCACGTGAATTGGGATTGATTTAAATACTTGTTTCCTTTTTGGAATAATAGTGTTGGTGAGCAATTAGTTAAAAACAAATATAAGTAAAGCAACGACCTAAGGAATAGTGATAAGGTTTAAAAAAACATCGATGCAATGGGTCCGAAAATGAAGGAGCCGTGATTGTCATGTTGGCTTTCGTAAAGTAAAAACAAAGTGTGACAGTTTACGAGTTCTAAGTGCTTTGAAAAATGAGTGTTGAATCGACATTGACCGAGTCGCCGGTGCCGCTAGCGCTGTCGCGATTGCAGACGCGACCCGGCCGACAGCCGCGCGGCCTGCGCACGCACCGCCCTAGCCTGACGCTCGCCAGCTTGCAGGAGTCCGCCGACGAGAGTCCCAAACGATACAGTGGAGAACCATTCGCTGCCGACACGGACGATGACGAGGCTTTCGCTGATGATGTAGTCTCAGAGGAACCTCCTCTGTCCACGTCCAACGGACGTAGGGCGTCCGAAGCTAATTTCGCCGAACGATACAGACAATTGACCGATTTTGATGGTCCTCCGCCCGAAGTACAGCGACGTGCCTCCGTGGCTGTGCCAGTGGGCGCGGAAGGTTTTGCTCCTAACGATAAAGGTAGACGACGCTCCTGGGCCGCCAGACTGCAGTTAGAACGCAAAAAAAGAAGGAAGTCGGGAGGGAACGATACCGACGAAGAAAGCGACACTCCGATGTACGTCCGGCAAAAACGACCGTCCTGGTGGAACGTGTTCGTGCCAGATAACATGCTGAAGAACAGGTATCGTTGTCAAATCAACTTATCCATTTTGTTTTGAACCATTCATAAGCTACTAACTTCTTTGGTTCAACATCAACCCTTAGAAAGAAGTCATTGATTTCAAATAACCGAAGCTGATCTATGCAATGTGATATAATGTTCGTATTCCTTTTACGAGATTAGAATGTGTATAGGTAGTTGCTGGGCTAGGGCACATGATTTCCTTGACCCAATGCTTGGAGTCCGATTGTTTATTTGTGAACTAAGTGGGCAACTCTCGTGGTTACTCGACATTGCGGGTGGTACTACGAAACCGTTTTATTGATATGCATTAGCCATCATCAATAAATCATCTACGTATATTATACGTGTTATCTTAGAACAGTAGTTCTTTCTAAATTCCCCGTGTTATGTAGTTTTCCAACGAAATATTGTAACGTTATTTCTCAAGGTGCTAGGTAATCTCTTCGTGCGTGTGCGTACTGTGCGTAGTATACGAATGAGTTTCTAAAGCCGTAAACAATAGGTTATTATTTAACACCGAAAAATTCCATTATCTACGTAAAATTATGTACACAGGGTGACAAATTTACAAGTATTTTGCTTTGATAAATCAGTAACAAACACTATCTAGATTTACGTGTATATTACTTTTATCAGAAACAACATTTTTACCTACAATATTACCCAAATATTTGTTGAATTTATAACTCTTAGTATCATTAACGTTGAAACCGCTGAAGACCGTTGAGTTTGTTTTGTATCACCTGATATCACGGCGCTTGTTCCACCATAGATACCTATGTACATTCACGTGAAACGACGGTTATAAGTACTGCTTCATCAAGACGTACATTACATACACCTTTACCGCACACCGTACCTTTGCATTCACGAGTTATAGTAGTAGCCGCTTACACGTAAGCTAGCGATATCGAAAAATTAATTTAGATTTTATCGCTTTCCGTCCTGATTTAGTCTGAAGAATTAAGTAAAATACTGCTGTATAATGAGAGTCACGAGCATAAATATTACGATGGACAGCTCGGCAATAATATCTGATTTCATGATTCATCCATTAATATCTGTCGTCAAGATGACGGCAACTATATGTCATCATTTTTGAAATGCGTATATCCATTTAAAAAATGATGACATATAGTTGCCGTCTCTCGTCAAATGGCAGCACAAATTTGTGTGACGAAGGAACACCAAAACTAACTGACGGGACAAGCGACGTCAAAATATAGGATACTACAGCGGCTTCAATAAGATGTGACCTCTTAGAATGCAATAATATCGGACATGTCTTGCGTTACTCGGTTAAATTCAGAAGATTTTATACCTCTTTGAGATCAGAAATATCTGACATCTGAAAATTTACAATAGTTTTTTTTGTTAACAATAGATTGTGCTTGAGAAACGTTTTGGAAATCAAGTCTGAATGTATCGTACATATTTCAAATAATAATATGTGCACAATGTATATAAAGGTTCGAATAGCTTAGGGAAACATGGTGAGGCAACTCGCGTCACAATAAAATGTTAAACATCAATAGATCTGTCACGTTTCGACTGTTACGAGTTGATCGTTAGTTGTGAGAGAATCGATTAAAGTCAAGCATTTACGATCTAGTTTCTCACAACAAATATCCCGAAGTACCTATCTCGCAGACTGGAATTAAAGAAATGAATTAAACTGTGCGCTTTTATCATTTCTTAAGTGACGATATTATCGTGGAAGTCTACGGCATCACGATAACACAGCGAAGTAAAATGTATAGAAATATGAAGATGCTTTTAAATTTCCGTCCACAATAACGTTATACCGTGCGTTTCCACACATTGTATTGACGTGGACGTCAACTATAATATTGTCACGTTAGAAATTATAAAAGCGCACAGAAGTTAGATCATATTAAACTAGAAATAAATACAAAAGTAATAACAGTTGACAGTACTTAGTACTAATAAAAAAGTGGAATAAAATGTTCAGCACTCGTTTTTAACAAGCAACGTTCCTAATTTTTTTTTGTATCGTCGTCTCCGAATATTAAATAGGACAAACCATATACACATATATCTTTTAGAGAGATTATGAAAATAATCTCCCTAAAAGATATACGAGTTTTTTCTTTGCTGTGTTCATCAGCTTATTTGTTGAATCTGATACCGATTCATGTCTTGTTATTTATAACATAAGACTCTTTGGAATTAATTAAGTACGTAGGTATTAAATGTTTTTTTTTGTACTTCTGAATTTGCACATTCTTTATCTTCAGTTAACTTGGAATTAAATATGTTTGCTATTTATGACCTCCTGATTTTGTTTTTATTTCGCTCGTCATTTGTCATCTCACATGATTATTAAAGGTACAATTCCGTAGTCGACCAGACACGACTGGTTTTCTTTCTATGAAATACCTTCCGTAGCTACCGACATGCGGCCTACTGCTGCCGTCTGCGGTCGGTTACGGAATTGTACCTTTATGATTGGCTGTTGTTCATCATCATCATCTTTTCCTGCCCCAATCCCATGTTACTTGGGGTCGACGTAATACGTTTTCTTCTTCCATTCTCCCCTATCAACAGTCACTCTATCATTTACTTCTTTCTCTTTCATATAATTCCTCACACAATCCATCTGTCTTTTCCTTGGCATCTCCATCCATTAACATTTATATTCATCACTCTTTTTAGTCACATGCGTTTCCTCCCTCCTCATCAGGCCCATACCACGCCAAACGATTTCCTTTTCCAACTTTTCTGTCACTGGCGCCTTTGGCTGTTGTTATTGGTCAACAAATCACAACAGCTTACGTGACATTTTTGACAGCAGATTAACTGAAGCTTTTAGCAACCGAGGTCAGTTTCATTTAAAGCTAATCGTATTTAAATTTTAAATATTGTATGCTGTACTGATCAAGA
Organism: Agrochola lota; assembly: GCA_947364205.1. Taxonomy (NCBI): domain Eukaryota; kingdom Metazoa; phylum Arthropoda; class Insecta; order Lepidoptera; family Noctuidae; genus Agrochola; species Agrochola lota. Next base: position 14,102,664 of record OX376221.1, on the reverse strand, counting down.
TATTTTAGGTTTACTTAAGTTTTAAACAAACTTAACATAGGTATGTGCGATTACTGATGTGTAAAGTTTGACCATGTCATGTTGGCTTACAGTATGGCGATAGTTTAATCATTCCATTAGCGCTGCTGTTGACTCACGATCTCTTTACATCACCAGATATGTGTCGAATTTACTCGGACATACTTACAACTCGTCGAGGTAGAGGAGCTCGTGGCTAAATAATAACAGCTGCACGGGTCGATCGAAGGTTAAGAGACCGTCCACAAAAACGACAGATTTTACTCAATTTTGTTCATTCGTTGTGAGAAAGGGATAAAGAATTAGAACAAAACTATTTGTGATTTAAGAAATCGAGTTCTATGCTAAGCATGTGGCTGAAAGGGATTTTTGAAATAAGTTAAGTATTCATGGAAAATCACAAATATTCGCAACAAGTTTTCCGAAAAATTACGCGAGACGTTTGATCACTTTTTTACAAGAAACTACTTTTGATTTTGAACATTTAAAAAATATCATCAACATCGTTATATGGTCTACTTGCATGTGGCTGAACCACTTTTTTCAAATACGATACAAAATTTTGCTTTATTTGTAGTTCCACAGACTTTATTTTTCAATTATTTCAATCTTTCTTACAATTAGATAAGTTAGTGACGAAAAAGGGTTTTTTTCGTGCACGGAGCCTTAAGCTACGCTTGCTGCGGTCGGTTCGTGGATGGCTGACTGTCTATTACATAGGACAATGTCTGTATGTATATTCCCTTGAGACTTTGAAACTACTTGATGCGTATTGATGTGGTTTTCTTCATCAATATTCATTAATCAGATAATTTTATCCAGGAATTGTTAAAAGTCATCCTTACGTAACTTTGATGTCTAATCGCCCCAACCCGGCATTGTTTGCACCCGATAAAAATATTAATAAGTATCTCTAGTATTGTATTGTAAGAAAAACTTTGTCATGTCTGTTTTAGCGTTTGCGATTTTTTATTTGCATGCATCAGAGGTTGTACCCAAATATTATGTTAGTTATCCTGATCTACCCTTGTAAACCATGTATTTTCTTGCAAATAAATAATTTGAATTTGAAATTTTGATTAAATTGTATGCTGTTATGTATGCTTTGTACAAAATTTAATTTATATTATAAGTAAATAAAAATGATTTGCCGGCCGATGGTCACTTGAGAACGGCTGGACCTATTGGGTTTTTTTTGTTTTAAAGTATTCATAATAGTCCGAATTAGGTTTTTATGGAAAGAAAAAATTGAATAAATTACCGGGAAATTTTCGAAAGTGCTTTTTCCATGGGATTTTTGTATGAATTATTGAAATTTGGACAGGAAAATGTCATCGGGTCAGTTAGTAACAAATAATTATGAATATAAACAAAAGGAAATTGGGAACCTGTACTTCCGAATATTTCAATAACGTTATAAATTATCAAATTATACAAGCGATCCGATCAAATTCATAATTACTACTTTGCAACGACCTCTACCTACCTACTCGCGAAATATGTTCCGCAAACACCCATTTACCAACCGATTGTGGATAGTTTGATGATAAACAGAAGTAAAAGGTTGTGGCGTGGGCGTTGCATTACCTACTCGTTTAGTCTTAGTCATGCGGAAATCTGTATTAAATTATAAGAACAATAACGTTATAAACACGTCGCAGGCGTCGGTCGTAGGCACCGCTCGCTCTACGTCATGGAGCAAGGTGGTTTCATCATGCTCGTCATGCAGCCTCCGCACAGTTTCCGCGATCGTACGTTCACCTCTGTCTGTCAAAAGTCAAAACCCTTTGTTTTGTCAAGTGTCTTTTTAACCTTCCATAGTATATGTAAATCGTTAAAACAAATTGAGTTCTCTTATGCAAATGGTGCTAAATTTGATTCACAGTTATGCACATGACCTTAGTAAGACACAACCGACGTTTCGCATATTACAGGAAATGGCCAGGCAGTAAATGTGTCTCCACTTGATATTCTCAACACATGGCTTATTAACATTTAATGTATTTGCGAATGCAAAATTATAATTAGATTATAATTTTCTCAAGTGTTTATGGAACATAAAGACAATGATTAATGTATCCGTCAAAATATTCTTGTTTTATTACTTAGTGGAGATATTTTGTTAAAAATTATGATAGGAAAAACAAGGACGCGGTCAAACGGGATATTTTTTGTGTAGTAGGTGCACAACAACATAATCCAAAATACCATAAGTATGTTGTTATGTTCTGTAGGTGTTATACAATTATTATACATACGAATTCGATACCAACCGCGCGTTTATTGTTTAAAAAAATAAATAATAAACTTCTTAGCACTACAATATAAATTATTCGTGTGTCAGTATTATCTTGGTGGAGGAATTTTGGAAAAATGCCAATTTCGTTTCCTGTAGCTACAACGGTTAATGTAGCTGCCCTTACTGCCCCATCTCAAAAATCCATCCTGTATATATGTATTTGTAATGACGTTCTCGAAAACGGCTCTAACGATTTCGATGAAAGTTGCAATATAAGGGTTTACGGGTGAACAATCGATCTAGCTAAGTCTGATATCTGGGAAAATTTGTTTTCTCAGTATTTTCACTCGAGCACAGCTCGGTCACCCAAAGTTTAAAACAAAATGGCTACCTTAGAATGTCATTACCATGTCATTACATAGCAGCATGGAATTAGTATGAACTATCCTATATTTCACCCGAGCGGAACTCGGTCGACCAGGTCGGAAATCATTTTTTTTTGCTTTGACGTTTTTTTGTAAGGTCCAGTGCTGCTATAATTCAAATATTTAATCAAATTAATTTGGACGCACAACCAAAAATTTGAGGAAGTTTGTGACTAGCTAATTAATTTTATACAAGTTCTAGAAATCCCTGTTGACCTATCTATACCGACTAACTGGTCGACCACAGAATTGTTGGATTTTCCAAGTGTCCTCTTCAGTCATCAAAACCCAAGGGTTTTCCCCAGATGATGTCCAATGTCTCCTTCTGGTGTCACCAGACAATATAAATCCAGCCCTCAAAAATCGGAATTGAAACACTCCGTGTTAAATAAAGAGAGGAGGAGCTATAGGAGAAATCTATTCATCCGTGATGCGATGCGGAGGACTTAGGGACTAGTCGTGAAGGAAGTTTTGAGAATATAATTATGATGTTTCCGTGTGGTGTCGGACGTAAAGAATAGTTCCCGTGGGTGTCGTAAAAGTTGACTAAGGAACTCACTAGAGCATGGGCAGCAGCGTTCTCTATGTATTTTAACACCATACTGCGATCGCCAACCCGCCTGCCAAGCGTGGCGATTATGGCAAACCTCCCTAATTGGGGGAGGCCTATGTCCAGCAGTGGACGTCTTTCGGCTGAAATGATGATGATGATGAATTATGATGGGATGGCTACAAGAGTAAGGAATCAAAGAAACAATAGGATTGTATGAAAGATGGCGACTTGACAGGGGGTGAGAGAAGTTTGGAAGAAGAAGGAGTAGTTATCGTCGACCAAGTAACTTGGGATAAGGCTAGTAGGAGGAGGAGGATGCGCGGGCTTGCGGACGGTGAGCAATGTGTAGCTCGCCGTGTGTTGTCTGTATGTCCGCGTTGTTCTTCTAAACCACGTAACAGATTTTGATGAGGTTTTCACCACCGCTTAGAGAATTTATTCCGGAAGGTGTATGTGTTTAATACGTTAATGTTAAAGTTACATAAAACAGAAATCTCGATGTTTTTGTCAAGGCGTAAACCGTGCGAAACAGGAGCGGGTCGCTAGTTTACTATCGGTTTCGATCGGAAAGTCGGAGTGTGTCGCCGTTTTCCAAGCAATCTCTCGTAAACCTCAGGACGAGGCACATTGTTTTGTACGTTACCTTTTAATAATTGAATTAACAGGATAAAGCTGCGCCTATTTCTATAGCGACTATTCATAAACATAAACAATAAATAGTAGGTGTTAATAATTTTCCTTAATTCTTAATAAGTACCTTTACAAGTTTGATTTTATTTCAGGAAATTACAATATTGAGTTGCCTATTTATTTAAGTACAGTTTGTTTTAATTCTCATATTTTGTAATACCACTCTTGTAAAAACGCGTTTTTTTAAGATTGTTAACTTGACTCGATTTGCGCAGTGCGCTGGACTAAGACTACATATTTGTTAATATTTTTTCTGAATAGCAAATCCTTGAAAATCTTTTTAATTTACATCTCAAGGCTGGCTAGCGGCCAGAAGTACACGCAGTAGTGTCGGCTCCACCACATCGTGTTGTTATTAAAAACTATTCTGAGACAAAAACATGAGCGTCTGACAACTGTCTCGTCCCGCACATTCGCACACCACACGCCTCGCCGCCCATTGTTGCAAAATTTTGTTGCCATATTCATATAAATGCACACGATTTTACTTCTTTTATAATAGATATGGAAATAGTGGATTATCAATTTCAAAGGATGTTAGATCCAAACGTCAACTAAGTATCGCCGGAACAAGATCTATTCTTATAGTGCACTTGGTAGACCATAGACATTAGATTCGTTTGTTCAATGTATTATTAGATTTATAAGCCACTTAACTAATTCTATAAAGATAATGCTACAGCGTAAACTTGATGAATTACATACCTACACAATCCATTACCTACACATAAACCTATTTGCTTACAATTAAAGTGATTCTCATGTGTTCATGCTTTTTTTATTTGCATTTCGCTGGTAGTCATTGTAAACTGATATCAACTTTTGTATCCTAATAATAATATTTAAAAAATATGACAAATCTAGAAATAGCGCTTATACGTTTTCGTAACATTATATAAATGGTACATCAGCGAATTGTGAAAAACAAAAATCATGAATGTGCACATTATAATAGCCTGTGAAAATAGTCAAGACGATAAAAACATAAAGAAAATTGTAATGAGTTTCGTTCAGTTTTATGACCAGCCAGTAAACACGTAGAGCGTTCTTGTTTTGAAAATTAACGAGAAGGAAAACCGATGATGACGGCACGCGAGATCTTCCTAGGTTAAAGTCACGTAAAAATGAAAAGATAAAAAAAAAACAATGCAAAGATATAGTTGAAACTTTTAGTACAAATTACATTGCTTGTTGCAAATAGAGGGCAACATAAATAAATAGTTAAATATGTGATGTAACTGCTATTATAGCACTATAAATTTTCGACATGAATCTCATTGAACTAATATTTTATTTGAAAATGGTAATACCTACATAGTAAAATATACTTGTTTTAAGGTGTACCTATCAGAAGTAATAATCTGCAGACGGGCATTACGTCAGTCACTTATGACTGACGTAATGACCACGCCCACTGAGACGCAGCAGACGTGGTCACACAAAAACATGTTTAGCCAATTCAAACCAGCTTTATTTATTATACCCATTGACTTATGTTATATATTAATATTGATATCCGATCAGCTATGTACCGCTCCAACTGTTCTGAAATGTCTGTTCTACTACAGTTCTGAAAACAATTTAGACTGGATTTTATGAATCATCGTTTCATCGCCATATTCATAGGCTGTCGGAAAGGAGTTGTCGTCGAGGGGGTTATTTATGCGAGTACGGCGCTCGGCTAAGCTATTAAACAATGTGGCAATATCCTTAGCTCTCCGCACATACCAAAATTGCCTCCGCCTTATTGGTTTCAGAGATTTTTCGCTCCCCGCCTTGTCCTTATTTCCACTCGTGTACACCACCACTCTCATTTTATTCATGCCATATGAATTTAATATTTTCACCTATTGTACAATACTGCCGATCTTATTTTACATATGCCACTTGATAGTTGTAGCTACTTCTTCATAGAATATAACTATGTTTGTTGAAGTTGCATCTTCCAATCTTGAATCGTTTTAATTTCCACTTGATAACAATGTCAGCTTCTCAAGATCTTTCAAGGCTCCGTGTACGAACAATACACTCTTTTGTCAATTACTTATGTAATTGTGAAAAAGCTTGAAATAATTGAAACATAAGGTCTGTGTGACTATAAAAGTACAGTTAAAAGGCGCAAAACCATTCGTGTCAGTCACAGCACCTGTTAACAGTTTCATCACTTTAGCGCTCTCGAAAAAATTGTTAATTTCGTTTTTGATTTACTTGAAGATGACGAAAATGAAAAAAAATATTTTCATAAAATAAAAATTTGATTTTATTTCAAGAATAGCTGAAGACCAAAGTGTGAAAAAAAAGTAACTACTAAATAATATTCGGAAAAAATACAATATTGACATATAAAAATAAATCTTTATAATTCTGCTATATTTTGTATCGAAGTTGAAAAAACTGGTCTAGCCACGTGCAAGTAGACAATATAATGATGTAGATAATATTTTTTATGTTCAAAATTAAAAGTATATATTTTCTTGTAAAACGATGATCAAACGTTAGGTTCGCGTAATTTTTCGGAAAACTAGTTAACAAAATTTATGATTTTCCATGAATACTTAAATTATTTGAAAAATCTCAGTCACATGCAAAACTAAGACCCCTACTTTTCAAATCACAGACACTTAATTATTATTCTCTTTCTCACAAAAAGTGAACAAAATTGATCAAAATCGCGATTTCGTGCACGGCGCCGTAACTATTGCCTAAGCATGTAACTCCCTTTCTTTGATAATTTGAAAACATCATTAAATCAAACATTAAACCATACAATAGTACCTAATGACTCCTAAAACCATCGCACCATTGGTTTGTTTAAGCGAGTGCAAACTATTCAAAGTTGTACATAATGTAAGACGTAGTAAATCGCGTACCTCGGATAAATACAGCACGCCATGTGTCAGCATTAAAATTATACGATTTTATCTTCGTGAATATGCTGAAGAGCTTTTAGTGTCCACGTGCAATTCTCCTTGGCATTGATTTACGCCTCAAATGCCGTCCATGAAATTGTTTCAAATAAATATCTTAACAATTTGCGTATCAGAAACCATGTCTTGGCATCACGTAATACTGTTCGATGTACCATTATCGCCCTGTCTTTGATGTCTCATATCTAGTCCTAGTTAAACTTACATTGCTTGCACGTGTCGTCTAACTCCTAATTCAAATAAAATATTAATTCAAGTAAAACGCTATTAGACTGTTCTCAACAAAATACCACCACGAACATTGAAAGCGTAAAATAAAAATCGTAACATTAAATCTGGTGTAAGTGCCACACATCAATCCGTCCATTGTATCAGCTGATGCACTGTGAGACCGCTCCCTAAGACCCACTGTGTAACAGAGTCATCAGACAAAGTTGTTTATACGAGTATATGAACACAAAAAGCAATAGGATTAGGTCGTCCCTATAAAGCTCAATGTAACGTTTTGTGGCTACTACTTAATGAAAACCGTTGAAAATTCATCTAGTCAATTGTTCGTGACTACCGGCGTTGTCCGGCAGTTGAGAAATAGGTAGTATACAAAACAATTTGTGTGTAAGGAGAATTTGTCTTATTCTCTTAGCAATTTAGCATCTTATTTATTTACCAAGTAAACCGGAGTAAGAACACACAGTCGTTAATTCCGTCCGCACGTTTACCTCGTTTTCTACATGCCTGACCGTAGATACTATCAGATGAGTGTCAATTTCAATGTTTCTAGTTTACTATAAATGCTCACTTCCGAATGAGGTGCGGAAAGAGACCTGACCCAGATGTATGCGCAGTGCGGTGGCCGGTCGCTGCCGTGACAATGTTGTCTTGTGCAAGGACGGTCACATTCATACGCTGTTTGCTGAGATGTGTGGCGCTCGTGTTTATTTTATTTAACATTTACACTTGCTCATGGCTCCACTGCCAAACTAGTTGCGATTCATTTACGCTTGTGTTACCGAATATTGGTTTCCTTTCTTTACACTTTCACTTGCACCACTTGCTAGTGCTTTGTCTTTACGCTCCTAGAATATGAATTTGGTTTATTCGAACGAATAAATAAGTATAACTATAGTTTTGTTTAATCTGAGGCTTATACCGATTTACACAGAAACATTTAACTATTTAATATCAGTGCGCAGTTCAATTCTCAACGATCCCAGTGGCCTGTGGCCATCATCGTCGTCGGTCACGTTTTCATTATATCTCCGACCGTTTAGTGCACGGACTACAACATACCATTTTTAGACTGGCTCAGGCGACAAGTGATGCAATTAATTGTAATGAGTAATGCACGACTTATAATCGTTTTATTTCAATCCACACATGATAGCTTATCTGTTAATCGATATTTTATACGAACTTTCTGCAGCGTTGAAACTGAGTGAAATCACTATGAAACCTATGTACGAATATTCATTTTGTATGTATTCGGTAATTTGTTCCGTAGTTGCTATATTTTACTATCAAGAAATGGCTACGTAATGCCGTATCCGAATTGGTTTTATTTCGACTCGGACCTTGTGAAATATATAATTATTTAAGTATTTATTCAAATAGAGATCTATTTGAATAAACGATAACAACAAAATGGTTTGCATCAAGACGTTGCTAACATAATATGCACGATTTTGATTTCTTCTGGCAAAACATGACTGACGATAGATTCCATAAATTTGATCAAAGATATTTGTTGTTTTTTTCAAGTAGGAATACCTAGAGAAAAGGAAGCTAGTCGAACATTAATAAAGGAGTACTCAAAACTGTAGTTGTTTGTGCTACTGCCACTTGATATGAGTGTTTATGTGCGTATAATATAGGTGTTCGAGGATGGATGTCCATTTCCTCCCCATTGCGCCAATTGCGCTCGTTTACGGATGGCACTCAACTAATTGTAAGCTCCGCAATTAACGAACGAGTGATGGGCGACTGCGCACCTCACGACGCGAACGTACCTACATCGCATATTAACATAAAATTCAAGCGAAAACTGGGCCTGTTTCATAAAATTGTTACCGTGGTCCAGCCAAGAACCTATTGGCAAAAGAGCATTCATGAATGAACATGACTAATAATACTTCAAGTGAAATTAGAAAACATTTCATTTGTTAAGCTAATTTAGTATTTTGCGCGTCTAAGCAGTAGACAAAACGAGACTAATGATCCTCTGGCATAAACACAATGAAAATAAACATGGCCTTTAGAGCCTGGACGTTGACAGGTCCACTGTGACGGACTGTGTCTGCCCAGGTGGGCCGCGTCATCCTTTGATGACGGTCTGACATTTTCTCGACCAAAACAAACGGTTGCTGATGAAACTAATGACGTTATTAATAGAACGCATTTCTACAATACTCACAAGTTCATATAAATACTATGACATGAATCATTTGAAGTCTTAGATGACAACTCCGGCTTTTCCTTGTAGTGGGCAAGGCCCATTAGCGTCTTATTCACTTAGCCTGAATAGCGTTTAAAATTCATTACAGATAAGTAATGATTATTCATTGTTCTGAAATCTCATGTTATCTGATGAAGTCATCGCGCTGATTTCTAAGAGCGACATTTACGAATAGCAAGCATAATGAATTCGCAACGGATTGTTAAATGTATTCATGATCATCTATACTGTAATTAATTTCAGTTTGTCTGAATGTAATGAGAAGACAGAAGGATATTAATTTAAATCATGCATTGAATGCATTGTGTGCTAGATTGCTACCTAATATGAAATGACAATATTAAATGTAGTGCTCGCTCATGAGTATCTTTCAATAAGGTGTTGTCGCGTTTCTCGTACGTACATGTGTAGCGTTAGAAGGCCATTTTAGTCATTAGGGTCAACTAGCATCTAACATTTAACACCGACCGCCAACGATATGGCGTTACCTTCTACGTGGGAAACTGAACGTACCTAGATACGTCAAATGTGCCTCATTACAGAAAGATAAAGAGAAAGATAATTTTGTTTTGCAAATATGGGTAACAGCAAATTATGACACAAAATGTAACAGTTCAGCCTTATTTTACCAGGTGCATGCAGAAGATTTAAAACATTCAACTTATAACTAAATAATTCAATACAATTCTCAATGAACTAAGTACAAAAAATAATATATATACACTAGCTTAAAAAATATTTCTCAATTAGGAACTCCTTAATATTATAATATGCTTTTGCCACTAAAAAGCTTCGGAGTCTCTTTTTAAATATTGAAAGCGGAAGCTCTCTCCATGACTTTAGCAATTTGTTATAAATGACGAGCCATGCAGTAGACACTTTTGCGCATAAGTGCTGTCTTGGCTGACTCCAGACATAGCACACTATTATCTCGTCTAATGCGGGGTACTACATCTGATTGACGTCTAAATCGAATCGGATTTGTCTTTACAAACACAGCTACTTCTAATATGTACAGACAAGGTAATTTTAATATTTTGTCATTTTTAAAGTACGGTTCACAACTATCACTGGGTTTAAGTTTGAAAAAAAAAAACGTTGCTTTAAAAATATTGAGGCTGTCACGAATTTCTGGCTTCCATGAAATGAAACTGAAATTAATTTGTTTTGATCGAATGTCTATTGATATGTTTCCAATAATTCACGCTATTAAATTAACACATGATTGGAACCGTGAGGGAAATTGGGTTTCTGATTATAATTTCATCAATTTTATTATTAAATACGAACAGGTATGTTAGTATAGGTTCTCGCTGACAGGCGCAACGCGACGGCATGACGCGACATCGGTTGAACAATTTCCGTTAAGTTTTCATAGATATTGTTTCACCAGAGTCTCGTCGCGCCTGTCTGCGGAAGCCTTTATTGTACCGTAATTAATTAATTATGCAAAAATTTTATGTGATAATAAAGTTCCAATAAAAAGAGTGCAAATATCTCACACCAAAGCTGGTCGGGTCACTGACAGCTCGGCCCGAGTCATCTCAACCCGAATCATAATAACAGATACTACGTCGTCAAAAAGCCTAAAAAAGTGGTGTGTACCGTAGGCATGAAAAGTATCGGCCTCATAAAAAATTGAAGATTTTTTAAATTTATTGATATACGTATAATTTATTTATTTATTTTTATGAATAAATGTAATCATAAATATTATTATTTTAAATGAAATTGAATGCTATGAACTTGTTCTGCAATAAAGACTATTTTTATTTATTTAAATACTTATTCATATAACTAGAAATCAGAATTGCAGAAATCGCCTTCTTGTCTTATACGTGACTATTAAATTTGATTGATTAGATCTGATGTGTCTCATTTTCTTAACAAAGGAATGCTTGTCTTTTTTAGTCCAGATAATTAAAAAAAAAAAGAACTTTGTCTACTTATATGTATAGGTATCTATCATAAGTCATTCCAAATAGGCGTATTATGTTTTCCTGCTTTGTAGGCACTGAAATAAAAAAAAACTTCGGAAAACAAAATTACATTCGTAATGATTTATTTTAATATATCGATTTTTGCCAGACCGTACAAATCACCGTCACCAGGAGTGAAATATCTGGTATTATTATTCGGGTTGAGTTGACGCGGGCCGAGCTGTCACTGACTCAGCTGGTCGACCCTAGCACACATTGAGCAGTGCACAGCTGTACTTGTTGCCAAAGTAACCTTAAACCTGGTTCATTATTTCGTCTTACAATACCTAGATGTGTGTATTATAATCGGTTAATGCGTTTCATAATGAATGTAATTTAATATTGCGAATCTGCAACGCAAACACATTTTAAGTGTTTTATAATTGTGTAGGTATAATTCGTTATACTCCGTTGACTTAACATACCTACTTTGTACGCGGTGCTTGCTTCAGTGAATTTAGAACAAATTGTGTCATACACGTTTAGGCTGTTCGAGATTATTTATCTACCGATCCATCGGGAGGCCCCCGTTGTAGATAATACTATCATCACCTACAAAATTATTAAGAAATCACCTGAAGATACCTTATCTATCATATATTTTTATTATAATAGATAAAAGTTAACTAATACTAACTAATAACTTTTTTGCATAATTTTAATGGTATATTTTTATAACCATTGCATTCAGTAAAAAATAAAAATCATACAGATTACTAAGCAGATTATTATGTGACGTTAATTTTAACATTAATTATTTTAAATAGTAAACCAAATGCGCGTGTGAACCTAATGAAAAAGGTTCTAATTAAGATATCAAAAAGTTGGAGTGTGCGTATTGCGGGTACAATAAATACAATACACGTGCAGTAGTATCATATCACGGTCGCGCTTGTGCAACTCATGCGCACGCCACACCCACCGCTGACGTAGTACCTACAAGAAGGTGTCGCTGTCGCCGCCCTGTCTCACACCACATCGATATGTGTGCAGGTATACCGATGTGCGCTAAAATAACAGAAGGGGTTTTATTCCAAGCTCCTGCGCCAGCGCAGATCTCAAAAAGTGCCGATCTCTTGGAAGCTTAGGTACGGGTGTATCTTCTAAATTTCCACGCCACTGAAATCCAGCACCTGGGAATTATTCAGAATTAAAATAGTTTCGCAATGTATCATTGCACTTTATTTCATACAGTCGGTCAAACAATCAATAAATCTGCAAGATTAATCTTTTAACGTTGAATCGAGCACTTAATGTGTTTATACAACAACAATAATAAATCCGTAACTTTAAATTCTCATGCCAATAAACCTTTCTCAGAAGAATGACTCACTTTAACTGTTAGACACTCTATGACTACCGACTAATCCGAAATCTGGATTGCATTTCCGATTCTGATAAGGCGATAATGTTGCAATTGTTATATATTTCGATCTATGTGTTGCAATATGTGATGAGCGTTCGTTGACTGGCACTTGATACGTGCGTCTGCGCTCGTATACTCGTTCACATTTCAAAACCACAGCAACAGTACAATGACCTCGCCACGGAATAGGTTAGTAGATTACTCCTACTTCCTCGCTGGTCGCTAGTAAACTTTTATGACAATAGATAATAGCAATTATGGATTTAATGGTTCGACAGTTTTAACTGCCTTTACGTCTTTAGGAAAAGTCGTTGACGCCTATGAGAAAAGTTTGAGTGCAGTGACGTACTATCTGAACGTGTAATCCAACCCGTAACCACCGGAAAATGTCATTATAGATTTGTAAGCGTGACTTTAAATAAAAAACTTATGCTATTTTTTTTTATTGACCGAACACAAAGGCGATGACTGAAATAGAATCTTACATGTTTCTTACTGAGATGTTGAGAAGCGGTGACAGCTATTTCCAATGCGTATTAGAAACTGGTTGTTATTGCATATTAATTGCATTTTGGTCTAATAGATAATGTACATAATTAGCTACTTGTTATTAAAAAATGCAAATTTGAAGGCAATAGGATTACATGAGTAGATTTATATGTTTTATTTAATTTGTGCATTGTAATTGCGCGGCTATTTGTAACAACATTATTTCCGGCCCAAGTTTCGTTCCGCCTTGGCTTTAATTATAATCAAAGTATTTACATACACAGTACCTATGTACGTAACACAGAGTAATGCAATAGGAAAAACAAGATAAGTTCAAGGAGTTCTTGGAGGGAACTTGGAAAACATTTCTTTTGTAAATTATTTACTGGGAAACTAGAAAGTATTGTTCCTCTTTCGAAAAAGCCAGTAGATCAAATATTGATTTTCCTTGCTTTACGTTGAACGGAATTAGTCGGAAAAATAATGATTATTTCATACGCATTTCATGACCTTGTCAAGCTGAAATCTGTTTGCTGGAAGCTATTTGGCATGGCATCACAGTTTTCAGGATAACTCTCTTAGAATAATAATGTTTAGATCAATTCGCTGGGTGGGCGAATGGGGCAATGATGTCATCGACATAAACGAGGTGTTAATGTTCAATCATCCGTTAAAATCGTTAATTTTCCCTTTTGACGGCCCTGAGATGAGTGGGCGATATATTCTTAGGCGGGGATCAAATTAATTCATAAATATAATATTTATTTACGTATCGAATATTCTGAGATATTCATATAAAATTAAAATGTGACCTAGGCTTAAAGGCTTTAGGCTTAAAATAATGTAGGTATATAAGAATATTAACTCCCTTATAAGTAATGATTAGCCACTTGCTCATACATTTTTGACGTCTAAACATCTCTTAACTTTAAGCAACGTTCATGAATGAGTGGGTTAGAGCAAAACTGGTGGACCAAACCTAAGAAACTTTCCTTCTACGTCATCTACCTCTTTCCATAAAATTTGCATTTATGTCTTAGCTTACTTATACGGAAAATTCATAATCATTAAATAGAGAAAAATATTCTCACTTTGCATCATAAACAACAAGGATTTCTGTAATATAATCAACGCATTGGTACACACATCGAAGGCTTCTACATAAAATGTAGTCACAGTATCCGATGATGTAGATCTTGTTACAGACACTGCTAACAACCTAGCGCTGTGAGCTTGATACTGTTGAATAGCAACGTTTGCGACGAAAACATACTACGACGCACAATTTACAAGTGTTACGCTGTAAATTTGGCTCACACACTCGTGCAAATAAGATTTGTGAATCTTTCTCAGTATTGTTTTGGTTAAAACTAAAATAATAAATAAATTTTAATGTAATACAGCGGATGAAATTCGTAGGTAATTATCATGTCGCGAACGGGGTCGGCAAAGATTGATTGCAGTTTCGTATCATTGATTAATGATCCCTTGTATTAGAAAAGAATTTAATAAGTTGAGTAATGGTACGTTGGTGTGTAAAGAACATAATATATGGAAATAGTGCTACGAAAAATCTGACAGGCAGACACGGATGTTAGTAGATACGCGAGTGGCTTGGCGCCCACCCAGTGTCAAGGGCGACGCTCACTCCCCGCATTCGGTTCGCTGTCACGGCCCGAGGAACAGCCAATGTAAGAAGAACCACTACATTGTTCGATACCCGCAAACACGAGCAAGGAAAAACGAAACGTAGGAGCTCGTCCACATGCGGCCGTAGTATAGGACCAGTGAACCTCCCCGGCAAACTCTGGGGCGGGGCCGCGCTCTGCTTGCATTGCGTTTACGTATATATAAGCTTAAACTTAGACGTCTTCTTTAAATTAACACTAATTATTTAAGTAATTAGCTCCTAGTAGCGGATTACCGTGAGCCTTGTTATTAAGAGACATGGTGTAATTCGATTCTCATTTTGTTTTCCCAGGTTTGTGAATGCTTTTTGATTACCAAATTTTTTATTTGAACAATATGTTTTCAGAAAGAAGGTTGATTTACCTATATCCCACATGAAAGTATTAGATTCTAAAGCGAAAGTGTCTTACAGTTCTTTGATATTTTCTCTTATTTTCTGTCTAGTTTAGGAAAATACGGGAACTTTTCTTCCTGCACGTGTAGTATAACCACCGTAGAAACGGGTTTCGTCGACGGAGGAATAGACAAAATGATAGATTGTGATTGTTTATCTGTCATTTTGTCTATTCTTCCGTCGACAAAATCCGTTCGGTGGTTATGCTACGCGTGCTGGACAACTCACTATCATTGATTTATTTTTGAGTAAATTCTGTCCCATAGTTTTAAATATCCTAAAATACAAGTGTACCTAATAAAGCCTTTCGCATTTGTTGGCTAATAAATATTTATGGTCACGTAACTAACGCATTTATCGGTAACCCATAATCGATGGGTATCGATCATATTATCCGTGACATTAATTTGATCGGCGCGATACTAACCCTATTCCTGCCGCTGAGGACTTCAATTAATTTATCAAAGCCTTTGACAGTAATTACGTAGGAACAAATTAAATTTCGCAAGGTGCTACAGCAGCATTCAAGAATAGAACCACAATATTTTATATGATTTCTGTAGCTTCTGGTTTCTAATTATGATATGAAAGGTAATAAATTGTTGGTACTACATGAAACATTCAGACAGTTTTCGTCGCGGGCGTCATGGCGAGGATGTATGTTAAATATCGGCAGCGTTGAGAGATGTTGTCACCCGACTCGATATGTCTTCAAAGTTATGAGGTCAAGTGATTTCCAGTCGCAATTATAGTCACAATTATTTAAAAAATACTGTTCGCACAAATATTTGTAATGTCAGTGTCACTCACTACGTGTCATTATTTACACATTGCATGATTCGCAAACGACCCATCGCATGGATCGATGTGGCATTTTTATGGTTTACTTTTTATTTGCTGGTGTATAAAAATTTTACGTAAATATTTTGTTTGCCAACCGCACTGTTAATTTGATGTAAGTTTCCACTCTGATGTACTTTTATTTTTAGAACTATAAAATTTACATCGTAACTACTTGTTTTTGAATTTTTTTTATTTTATTAATCAGAATGGAAACGTATTTATTTAATAAATGTCCAGACAGTTCTAATAATTCAGATCAAAGTCAACAACTACTTAGTTGTTCTGTTTTGACTGTCAAAGAAACATAGCTAATTTAGAGTTGTCTGGATGGTTTTAATGTTGCATGCGTATGCCTGTGTCTAGCGTGGTCTCTGTTGCATGCAGGTCTAGGCGAGCTTCGCAGCAGCTGTCCAGGAGCGCAGAGAGCATCGACCAGTCTTTCAAGAGGTATTCACGTTTTGCACCTTACATTATCTAACACCTAATCTATTGGCAAGCCCATAAAATAAATCACGACTGAAAGTACTTGGTTACAGTCTTATCACTATCATCTTTTAAACGATACCAATGATTTGATTAAAGCAAACACGACAACAATGTTATCTTGTGGACTAGCCGACAGATTTGGCACCTAGATATCCTTTGAGCATTAATTAAATGCATCATTAACTTGCTCGGGTTTTTTTTCACACTTAGTACTACATTGTTTATTTTGTGTTATGCTTAAATGATGAAATCATTAGCACAGGTAATATGCACATATTTACATAAGGTTGTAAATATCGTTGTAATCAGATTTAATTAAGTAAATGGCACTGCCAATAAACAGCAGGAGGTACAATAAATACTTCAGTAATGGTCTATGTCAATACATGATTATGATTTTAGTTACCAAGCATTATATTGGGTTATCTTAATATATACAGATATCTTGGTCATCGGCTGTCTCTACAAAATATTTAACATTTCGTCAGTGAACCGTTCGATTCGGCAGATAAACATTGGCATAATTGTGTGGCAGATAAACATTGGCATAATTGTGTAATTCCATCAATATTCATTGGAGCAGCAGAACAAACACTATCTCGTTATGATTTATGACTCATACATACGGTGAATAAATAGCAAGTAGTAGCCTTCAGTGGAGACACGAGATTGACCTTAAGTAATGTTATTAAAATAATTAATGCAGAAATGCTGGCATGAGCCAGTGCCAAAGAAATTCATAAAGTCGTGACCACCTCAGGCTATGACAAATAATGGCACTTCCTATCATACTTATGACATTATGTTTCGTCAAAGGTATGCAACTTATGTTCAAGTAAACTGGTGAAAAGGAAACTTCTAGATTATGACATGTTATCATAGACGATAAGTTATTCAAGGCGTATGTATGTATTTTCGAGATAATATTCAACGTTTCCGTCCAGTTCAGTCCATTTACATAGTGAACACCTGAGTATATAACCGCATTATTCGTGCATATATGGCGCAATTGGCCTACCCCTCACCGGCATCTTATTTAGGTGAGTCGGACAGGCCTCGGCTCATTCTATTTGTATCAGTCTTACGACAGTTATTTGGGACAACAGCTTTTGGGAGTGTGGACAATTACACGTACGTTGACCCATGTGTTTACGAACTCTGCGCATGATTCGATGACAAACAGAATGCTTTGGAAGGACTGGACTCCTTTTAAAAATACCCAATGACTGTACAGTACAACTATTTGCTTAATGTCCCTCGGCAAACTTCGTGTTTCGTCAGTCGTCGGATTTCTATCAGTTGCCCTTTGCACTTGGTGCTTGTATGTATTGACTCCTACCGCTGCGCCCGCATTAAAACGCCAAAATTAAAGGGCAACTGATAGAAATTCGACGACTGACGAAACACGAATTTTGCCGAGGGACATTAAGAAAATAGTTGCATTGTACAAGACTGAAATATCAATCCCGTAAATTCATGAAAATGAGCAATTTTTTCAGGCAAGTAAAACTATGAAAATGACGCAGTGAAAACAAAGATTCTTTACTAATACATAGTTCTTATGTTACAGGTCGAAAAGTCGTTCGGTTGACCATGGGTTCTCGCCTCCCTTCGACTTGGAAGCGCTGCGCTCGAAGGTCGAAGGCAGATTTGACGCAGTACACAAAGGTAAACAAAGTTTAATTATATTTATCTGGACCAAGTCAGAAATAGCCTGAATAAGTCCTTCTGTACCGAAATAAATTGTGAGTGATTCGAACATGCGCATTCCGGAAACATGATATTAATGCACACGTCATACGATTAATTTAATGAATATACTTAGTAATCAATATACACTTATATATTGCTGTTTAATTCAGAATTAAGAACTTGCCAACTAATAAACATATTCTTATATCTCTGAAGAACCAATGAAATAAAATTAAATTCTGTAACTACTTGCTGAAAAAGTTACTTACAAAAACATGATTACCACAAAAACTAGAATTCTAGTTATTGCTTTTAGAAACTCTAGGAAACTATCTCATTATCTGTTAATTAAATCATCGTTTTCAATTCAACTGCACATATTCCCACGAGTTGTAACAACAAACAAATGGAGAATAACATTAAAGCTTTGTCCATTTGTACGGCAGCACGGAGCTGTTTTATTGCCCATTCGTTGCGCAACCCCTATTTAAACCAACATTAAATTGTCGTGTTGTGACGAAATTAAAACCATGTTAAAACTTAAAACCCTTTCATTAACACACATTACAAACTGGCGATTATGTTTAGTGAGGGGTGACGGGCCCAGGAGCAAGCGCACTTATGAAATATTGCTGTGTTGTCATCATCTTCAATTATGTAAATAGCGTTGTGGAACTATTTCGCAGAACACGTTTTGAAAAATAGTTGAAAAAACTATTAAACTCTATGCTCATTTAATAAATCATTTCAACACTTGGCAGAGCTATCGTAATGCATTGAAATACTGACATTAACTTAAAAGACTGAAATTAAGTAATGATTGACATTAACAAGGAATTCGAAATATTCGTGCGGCAAGTTACCTGTCTCGGTTATCGCACTGGTCAATCGACCTACGGACACAACTTGCAGTAAGCTGAGCCACGGAGCTCTGAGGCTGTGACCTCCGAGGATTTCATTCACGTTTTATATACCAGACAGCCGGAGACAGTAAGACGATTAAAATGGAGCAAGGATTAAATAGCTGTCTCATTAAAAAAAATATAACAGTTATTTAAAACTAATGTAGGTTAGGCTGCTGATTCAATAGTAAATAGAATTTATAGTTCTCGTGCGGAATAGCCTTCATTTCAAACATAAATAAATAATCTCCTGCTGGCTTTAAAAAAAATATTGTGTAGAAAAACTATTTGATATACCGTGACTTTATCGAATTAGTTCTGATTGTTATGACGTGTGCCAACTTGATGTTAGAA
The DNA here is from genome assembly GCA_947364205.1 of Agrochola lota. Classification (NCBI taxonomy): domain Eukaryota; kingdom Metazoa; phylum Arthropoda; class Insecta; order Lepidoptera; family Noctuidae; genus Agrochola; species Agrochola lota. The sequence continues at coordinate 14,083,166 of OX376221.1, read as the reverse complement.
GTCGTAATTCTTACTTGTGTAATAATAAAAATGGTATGACGAGCTGCAGCCGCTGCAGGCACCACATACGTAGTGAGAGACGTAATTCGCGACAAAGAACGATCTCTCGGAGTCACGTCATCCCCGCTTGTCGCGAATCATTCCTTGGCATCGAGACATATTTTGAAAATAAACAGCTCGATTATAAACTAACATCCGGCTTTCAAAACATATAATTAATCCAGTAAATTCTGTGAAAACACTGTCTGCTTATGATGCTATTGGTACATTTTTATTTTTATCATCACATTGATTTATGGTTTCGTAACTAGATAAATCTTTATGAGCAATCTTTTTATAAACTGATGACTGTAACATTTGGTTTGAACTAAATAAGCTTATTAAAATTCTGAGGAACGGACGATAATTTTTGCGAAGCATAACGACTTTTGACAGTTGATTTATGATGAATCAATGGTTTAATGATTTTTTTTATAAATATTCGTTCAAGCTCGAACTGTTGATTAATTAAAGGGCTGTTATTTGTATGTAACCATGATCTTTGTAATCGTTTTTGAGTCAGAAATCATTTATTTACTTGCTGTCTTGCTCGTTCAAGTCCGTTCATAATTTATGAGTTTAATCGTTTTCAACCTTAATTGGATTTATGACTAGCTATAGTAGTTATGCTTTATGAAACTACCTGCAGTTACCATGATTATCGAATCGATATATGCTAAATTATGTAAAGGGCTTTCCGGAATTCAGTTTTAGTAAAATACTGCAGCGATCTATAGTCTTTTATTTCGTAATCATACTACTGAGAATCGATCACTGCAATAACTTTCGCAACAATAAAAATCGAAATGTTATCGAAACCTTAACGATTATCATAAATCATTTTTGCATACATTATTCTTGACCAACGCAACGCCGATCATTGCGCGCAGAGCAATTTGCGTGTTGTGAACTCACATGTATACTATTTTGTAAGGCGTTTTTGGAACACGCTCAGCCTCAGGTGTTTACATTGTGTAATCAATAACTATGACGTATATTTACTATATTTTTATTTGTTGCAGATGAAGACGAGCATGCTAAGAGGCTACCGCCTCCTCCACCGATTAAAACAATGACTTATACGGTAATTTCTTTATATCTACAATATTTTATCGAAGCGAGCCTAGGTATATCAATATTTTAGTTCATTGGGCTAGTACGATTTAATAAAATCACACCTAAAATACACAATGGTGTATAGTAATCAGGGACCGAAACCAGTATGATCAATATTTTTTCGGTTACAACATTTTATATATTTTTCAGGTATTTTTAAAGGTTACCTTAAATCAAATACAACCAGTATTAATAATACCGGTTTCTGAAATAAAATCGCAAAGTCGCGCATCGCCTGTGTGTGTGTAACTGTATTAAAACGTTAATCTAAAAGAGGTAACATGTTTCTTGTCCTTGGTTATCCAGATTGCGGTGACCTTAGCTGTAGCCAAAATTCTTCGAGACTTGTACCGTAATTTATAAATGTTTTCGGTCCCTGCCCGCGTAGCATGACAACCATAGAAACGGATTTTCTACGGGTTTTGTCGACGGATGAATAGACAAAATTATAGATTGTGATTCTTTATCTGTCATTTCGGCTATTCTTCCGTCGACAAAACCCGTTTCTATTATGATCATGATAGTAATGACAGGTTTACTAGATACCTTCACTTTCGGCCACTTATAATGTAATCCAGTTCCCACGACTAAATGGACAGTAGGTCACCACTGTGCATTAACCCGATAAGCGTGGAAATGTGCAAATAGTTAGATGATCTCGTTAGGATTAATATGTAGCCCGAGAAAATAATCTACGGATCAAATCTATTTTATAATACGTAAAGTTTTAAATAGAAAGAAAGAAAGAATAATGTTTATTTGGACACAGTTTGTGAAACACTAAATACAAAAAAAAAAAAACAGTGAAAATAATATTTTAACAATAATAGTGTGTGCCTCACGGCTGCGCCAAAAAGGTTCATTTCAGCATTAATGCCAGGCAGATGCTGTCTGACACTGGTTTTCTAATGAACCTATAAGTAGGGACACGTGACGGCGAGTACAAAACAGTTTCAACATACCTAAATCAAAAATCAAATAAATCAAAAAACCAAAATCAAGTAGTGGTAGTTATCCTAAATCAGTTATTTGAATGTTTTGTTTACATAAAAATTCCGTACCTTTTCAAATACCCACAGTATTATATCCTAAGCTCTCCTGGGAAAATGTGGGGTAATAGAGTGTCATGTATTCCAGAATACTATTACGTTTGTCCCAAGAGAATTGTAGCGACCTTTCTTGCTTTGATAGCGGCGTCCAGTTATTTTTTACACGGTTTGTTTTGTAGTTCATAAATAATGGAGTTGCATGCACATAAATCGGTTTCCAACATCATTGGCGTCAATCTTATGTTTAACTAGCGACCCGCCCCGCACGGTTTTTAAAACTTCACAAAACATCGATATATCTTTATTGTAAGTTTAATATTAATGTATTATACAAATAAACCTTCTGGAATAAATTCTCTAAATGATGGTGAAAGCCGCATCAAAATCCGTTGCGAAATTTAGAAGAAAAACGCGATCACACAGACAGACATGAAAGAAAAGTAACCTTATTTTATAATAGAAGATTACAAACATAATTATTTTACTTTGCGCAGGTACGCGACCGTGACACCCTGACATCGCTAGCGGCCCGGTTCGACACCACCCCTTCGGAGCTCACCAAGCTGAACAGGCTCGCCACGCAGTTCATCTTCCCGGGGCAGTCGCTCTTAGTGCCCGATAAACGGAAAGGTGAGAATTAACAACGAAAAGGGTACTATACTTCATAAAGATAGCTTGATCTCTTGATCTCTGCGACAGCTGTCAGTAAAATCACGCCTATGAAGTCCTGAATTAAATAATAGTACAGCCAGTACCTGTCAATGTCATAATTTATGGGCATGCCGACCTAATTAGTGATGGGCGATGAATCATCGTGACCACATGCTATAAACTATCGATATTTTAAATAAAACTTAATTTAAAATTAATTTATCTTTTAATTTTATTGTATATTTTAATATCATAACAATATTTACATATGTACATACTTGATCTAAAATAATAGTGAATAAATAAAATCCAATTTCTCACCTACTTATGTAATATTTGCAAACAAGAGTTTATACTAAATTTACAAGATTGTTCTAGCGATTCAGAAACTGATTCAGATATGGATATTTGTCGGGGTACTCCTTTAAGAGAATACATGTATTCTATATTAAAATATTCGTTTAATTTAATAACGTTTATAATTAAATTAAACCCAATTATATGTTACATTAGCATCGATAATAGTAAGAAACGTCGATAATTTCTATCGAGAATTTTTTATATCCCGACGACCCTAGGAATATCAGTTTGACATATGTCGCAGAGATCAAGCTATCTTTTATTTAGTATAAGTCCAGTTCCTATAAAATGTGAGTCAACGCTCCTATGATCGGGTGTTTGCCGGATAAAACGAGCCTCAGATTATGGAACGAAATTATAATCTGCACACTTAGCGAATGAGAGTTAGCCCGAAAAACGTGTAAATTTGACCGTCACGACATTTTCGTTACAAAATAAATGTGTCGTGACGAGCAAAGCGATATGAAGTTCGTTTCAAGCGGGTGTCCACGACGACTCTCGACTTTTTATCATAAGAACTGAGCCTAATACTTACTTCAAGGATGGCTTTCTTCGAGTAGTCGGGAGCTACACTAGTACGCTTAGCATGACCACATAAGAAACGGGTTTTGTTGACGGAAGAATAGAGCAAAAGACAGATAAACAATCACAATCTGTCATTTTGTCTATTCTTCCGTCGACAAAACACGTAGAAAAGCCGTTTCTATGGTTGTCATGCTACGCGTGCAGTAGTCTATGACAGCTGTATATAATACTCTATAGTGTATATAACTACAGTATAGAGTATTGAAGAGTTAAGGAAACCTAAGTAACTGTACTCTAAATAAATAGATAATTCAATTCGTAGTCCACTGCTTAGCGTACCTCTCGTGACTTGCGTCATTTAGCTGTCATATTTTTGGAGTGATATCCAAGAGAAACCAGACATATATTGTTCTGTAGAAGTGATAGACATCTCTGTTCATCTCTCATGTCTACAAATATCGACCTCTACTGCATATTTTGAAAAGCGAAAGTTTTTTGTTGCCTCTAGTGTTCGGATGGCAACACTGTTAGACGTTAGTGTTGTGCCATGCCTGCTTTCTATTTTCACAAAAAGCTACATATGTAACGTATGTTGGCACTAGGTTAGACTCGAAAATCACTTAATACCAAGCTAATTATTCTAACACAGCGCGACTCGTGAGCATGAGATCATGGGATGATGGGTTGGTCCCCAGGTCGAGCAAAGTGTATTTCGGTTTTCCTTATATGCTCAGCACTCGAGGCAACGAGGCAGTCTGCAGACTGAAGTTCGAAAATATCACATACACGCCATCGAACCAAAATAGATAGAAGTGTTGTTTATTTATAAAGTTAACGTAAATAATGCCTCGGCTATTTCAAAGGTTTCCATTTCATAGAGTTTTGAAGTTCTAATATTAAACCTTTCTGAAAATTCCAGTTTATGATTAAAAACCTTAATTTATTGGGGCAAATAGATAGAATTTGCATTCTTTTGAAAGACCACCTAGAAACTAAGAAACCTGTTACATTATTATTTATATGTAGAGTTATTTTGTTATTGGTATGTGGGTTCAATCGATAGTAATGTTTCCCTCTTATATGAATTTCTTGATATAAGTTTTTTAGGGTTCCGTAGTAAACAAGGAACCCTTATAGTATCGCCATGTCCGTCTGTCTGTCCGCGGCTTAGCTCAGAGACGGTTAGTACTAGAAAGCTGTAATATAGCATATGTATACATATTAATCATGCAGACAAAGTGGTAAAATAAAATCAAGAAAAATATTTTGTTTTAGGGTACCTCCCCTATACGTAAAGTTGAGATGTTTTTTTTTTCTTGTCTACCCCATGTTGTGGGGTATCGTTAGAAAGGTCGTTCAAAAATTAAGCTTTTAACTGAAATTTTTTGTTAGTCAAGTGTTCCCCCCCTGCCAGCTAAATGGTTGTACTTGGATTTGTGAAAAAATTCACAGCAGTAGTATATATAACGAAATTAAAAGGAAAACTATCAGGGCTAAGTAGGCTGTACAGGTTAACGAGTAATAATCAACCAACTTAAATTTGCGGTTTGAAAAACATGTTTTTCAACTACAATGTTTGTTCTTGGGATAAATTCATCTCAACTACGGAATCCTTCATTGTGCGTGGTCCGACACGCACTTGGCCGGTTTTATATGTGCTCGATCGATCGACTTATTGAGTTGAATTGTCACGGGTACGAGTTGTCCGGGTCGTGTTGTTCTTCGGGTGAATTGTCTCGGGGTTGCGGTACCCAGGTCAAATTGCCGTAGAATCATCATGGTTCGCTAAGCGTGTGGAGCTAACAAACAGTTGGTTCTAAGTGATCAAGTGCTCTAACCATTACGGTCGATTTTTCTACATTCTATTCAGTTTTTAGCAAAGCCGATGTCGACCATTTTGCCAGTATAATACATTCCGTATGGAAGAACATGTTTTTCAACTACAATGTTAAGTTTGTTCTTGGGATAAATTCATTCCAACTACAGAACCCTTCATTGTGCGTGGTCCGACATGCACTTGGCCGGTTTTTAACGTTGTTTATTTGTCAGCAAAAATATGGTTAATTTCCAGCACATGTGAATCTGCAGTTCCTGACCTTAATACTTACAGCAAAATGTACCTATCCTAAACTAATTAAAAATAGCAGGTCACGCTGACTTTCAGTTACAAATTGAATTATCACAAAATGCGATTGAGTCATGATTATACCATGTAGGAATTTAAAATAAGCACACCTTCATATATTGCTTTATTAATCAAAACAAATAATAATTCGCCGAAGTTTTTGTAAAATTTGTGTGGCATTTCAGGCGGCATTTCATCGGCTGTAAGTGATTTGACTGATATTATCAAAACAAACAGACGTCTATGTAAATACTGAACAGTTATCAATTAACATACGATGCAGAAGCAAAACAATGAATTAATATTCGCTTCTGTGCACATGTATTAATGAATACCATTATAACTGACATATTTTATGTCTCTACGTATTGTGAAATGTTATTACGTGAAAGCAACGTTGAATTTCTCAGCTACGGTCAGGGAAAGGTCGCACGAAAGTTACAGACATCTGTTTACACAAAACACATTTAACGACCACATAAATAATTATGTCGGTAAAGAAACATTTTGGATTAAAAATGCAATGGCCGACGCAGTGCAGCGCGCACGATTGTCTCGTTAATCGTTGGTAGTCTGAAGCTTAAATATTTGATGTTTAGCCAGCATGAAAGGTTAAAACTGTTTTTCATGAATTAGAGAATGACATAAGTATAAACATTCGATAAAGTTAGTTTTTCTGCATTGCTTTTTAAATTGTATATTTTTGCAATGCTTGAAAAAAGCTAATAAGTTTAAAACTGTTTACAATTATTTTTTATTATTATACAACTTTATTTACACTGACATAAAGTTGATGTTTGTTTAAGTGGAAACAACATCAATTGGAAACAAGCATTTGAATAGACCATAGTAGTGTACCTACCACTGAGCAGGTTTATAAAACTTTGTCTCTGTTCCGTTTCTTAACTCATGTGCTAAAGTCAAGTGCTAAGAAAAACATAGTAATAACCGGTTCACCGGTTCATGTTTACAAATAATAGTGTTGTAAGCTAGGACCAATAACCAGTTGACGCTGTATGACATGTATTGTTGCATGTAATTCTTTTAGCTTCTTAAATCTTAGAGACATGTCGTTTTTCTTCGTTGAAGTAGGATCGACGTCGCGCGTCCCGTAGTAAACGCGTAGTCGTCGGTTAACAGTCGCGTAGACACACGCGTAGGTCTCGCGTAGGGCTCGCGTAGGTCTCGCGTAGTTATCGCACAGACACCGCGCGATTTCTTATTGTTTTCATACTATCAACCGTCTATTTAACCACATTTTCCCGTAGATACTTGGACTGAAATTGCCGTAGAGAGGTAGAGATGCTAGATTTGCGTTTCTTTGGAGATACAGTGGTAACGCCAGCTGCGTATTCTACTTACGTTAGTGCCTTAGATACTTCCAAGCAACGACAGAATAAATTTTACACTTGACCAAATAGAAGGCGCTATGTCATCGATGCAATAGTGACGGATCATTTTAATGAGAAAATGCGTCTTACGAAACGTGACCTTCGATATTGTACAGTTATTTGGAAAGTACCAGAACTGAAAGTATTGCTTCTCGTTCCTTATTTAGTTAGCTTTAAACTGTGATTCGTATTGTGTTATTATTGGTAATATTTAAAACGAGATTAGAGCAGTTTTAATACCAAATTGTACAGAAATATGTAAATAACATTGAAAGTAATTGCGTTTTATCCTTAAATTATCTAAATAACAAGGACACCGTTTAATCAATTGAATGTGCTATACATATCTAGTCTACTACTAAACAGTTTTCACTCGAGTGTTTATCTTGGAGTTTTATCTTTGATTGAAGGAGTTTATTTATTAAATCAAATATTAATAAAAAATATGGCGGTTACAGAAATCAGAAGTAAGTTGAATATCTTGACTGAACAATTTAAAAATCAATACCACAAAGTGGAACGTAAGCATATGTACGCAACTCGTTTATCTAGGAAGAAGACACTTGTTGTTCCAAAAGTAAAAAACTACTTTGGTAAGCGCACACGAAGGTACTTAGTACCAACGTTAGTGAATGAGCTACCCCCAAAGCTGATATCGCATGTCAAGTCTAAGGATCAACTTAAAAGAGTTCTACAAAAACATTACCTATCATTGTGTCCATAGCTATGTCTGTAACAAACATCGCGTTTGCAACTTTTTGTACAATGTGAGATTTCCTATCTCGACTGTAGGTATGTTATCTTATAGTTTACTTAGCATAATTAAGTTTTAGCACATAAGTATTTCAAAATTCAAAATTTTTAATTCATTGTTAGACGAGAACAACTACCGGCAAACTGTTATACAGTTTGGCAGACTTTATGTATGGTATTGTTAATACAGATTTTGAATAAATTAATAAAAAAGAATAAAAAAAAGAACTTATATCTTTGAAGGTATGTTCGTCGTTAGTAGTTTATGCCAAAATTCTTATAACTAAGAGCTATATTGTTTTATGTGTTTTAAACATGTAATAAACATTAGCTCTAATTCCAACGTTCGTGTATCGAAAAAGTCGACATCGTGTTCAGGAAATATCTTGTACTTAGTTCACGTAAGCAGACGGTAATCTGAATTCTGAATTCCTAATGCCGCTATTTATTTTCAATAACCTCTTGATGTCGCCTGTAATTCAAATTTTTCCACGCTCGTCACATGTTCCTATTGTTGTTCAGACCACACATGGCTATTTCCTACGTTTATAAATTACATTTGAATCGAAGCATGTGGATGCTACGTTTTCAATTCACAGTTTATATGCGCGTCCCCCTTAAGGAAAAAAAATCGGCCATGTGCAAATCGGGCTCCCACACGAAGGGTTCCGTACCATATCGTATTTAGATACAGACATGATAATAAATGTAGAGTTGCGTCAATAAGTGGCAAAGAAAATAGCATTACTGGCATCTAAAGCCTGCACATTGTATGTACAAGATGCTGCATTGTCAAGCCGTGAAACAAAACAATAACATTCAGCCTTGGTGTTATTCATTCATGCATGACGTAGACATGGAACAAATTTTTCTCCTATTTGCACGGCAAACAAAAGTTACAACATTAGCCGCGCCGGAGTACTGCCGCGGCCGCCACACCGAGCGAACGCATTGCGCTCACTCATTCTATTTTAATTTGTCACTAAACTACATTTCGTCCTACATTTGTAATTACGCCACTTTAGAATCAATTCTGTGGCCACTCGGCTTCTTGGCTTTAACCATACGCGCCAAGATAATAATGGGTTCGGTTTATCACAACCGATAAATGTGCCGATATGGACCTAGTGTCGGTTCAGCTCGACAATGTTCAGTTTTGAATTCCTGAAGCGGTGGTATCACGGTGTGTTTTCGTGCTATTTCATGCATTATAATATTGTTGAACGTCACCGCGACTGGCTCGCGTGACGTGGTAGTAAACAAACAGGTGTTAATAACAAGTGGTGTGTCGGTTTCCAGATGGCGATAAAGACTCTGATGGTCCGTCGGAGAGCGGCGATAACACATCTGAGTCAACACAGGGCCCGCCGAGCGAGCCCGCCAACGAAAAAGGTATGAAAACAATAACATTAATGAAGGCAGAAACTATAGAAAATCAATAGATTGTTCTTCTTTCGGTAAATATTGAATGCCAGCACAATAGGTCGAGCAGTGGATGAATAAACAGCCAACATATAGCTGTCTGTTATCAGATCACGTTAAACTCGACTCGTTATCGAGCGCTAACAAGTGATTGCAATATTTTTAACGACGCACAACACTGGAATGCCCCATAAGTCATTTTAACTTTTATGGTGGTATACAAGAATGAGCCTTGCGGCTTTTATGATTGAAACGAATTAGGTACCTATTTATTATTCTATTAAGACTGGTACAGTGCAAAAACCTAGACTTTTTCAATAATAAGGATGATTGCAACAATTACTAATTTTATGCTAGCGTGCGCATTATCAATTCAAGCAGTAAAGTTTATAGTGGCGCCGATAACACATTAACTAATTAATCACCCGAAAAGCACTCTGAACGAGTTTAGTCCTCTATGATGTATAAATAACAACATCATTAAAAATATTCCATAATCACTTGTGGTTTGGTGAATTTCCCACGAGAGGAAGAACATAGACCATTGTTCAAGCTAATATAAAATAAACATACACTATGACACAAATCTGTCTTTAAATCCTCGGGGCAGACAATAACATACAACATGGTTAATCTATATAGGTTATGTATATGTAGGCGGTCTGTCACTGTCCATCTCAATGAGCGATGATGAAAAGATAAATGCACGGGAGGCACGGCCATGACAGATGATTTACCTCGGGCTCGCGGACTACAGTCTTGTCCTAATTCCGTTCCCCATCAAATAATACCTACAGCAAATTAGACTAATAACTAGACTACCTCAGCTGTTTATAGTTAGCCTTCTCATGGTTAAATGTAATAAAATGCGAAACATGACTCGCGAATTATGTGAGTTCAAAGACCTAATAACTGAACTATTCGTACGTTTTATGTGTCCAAGGAGAAATAGGTATTAGTCCTGATCGAGATAACATATTGCAGCTGTTTAGTATTTCAAACACTGCGGAAAATCTGTAGACATGCATCATGAATGACGTCACTTTACTGGATCTTTCGATTGTAACAATAGTTGTACATACTAGATAAGTGTAGATCTACGGTCACGCGGATGGAAGATGATTGAACAATAACAAAATGTTCCAGATAACCGTAGGTTTTTCAGAGCCAATTACCTAAATTGAAGTTCAATTTAAACTCCTGTCGTATCAATTTCTATGATTGGGTTGGGTTGTGTGTAGTTTAGTTAAAGAATCACAAGAGGTCAATTGGGATTTGAAAGCGGATTTTGAGGATATGGTGTCGAGTAATTTTCAGGAAAAGAAAAGTCAGCGAAAACTCAATTACACGTTTATTGGTATTGCAGAGATCCTGGACAGCTTACGGCCAGGGTCGCCTGAGGCAAGCAGCACCACAAACAGCAGCGCGCCGCAGCGCTTCCTCAAGATCAACGTGAGACACATCACCGATGGACAGGTCTGTATCAATGCATAGTACTATCGCGGACATGCATATCTGAACAGCGTAAGGACTATTCCTGCTTGCAGCACTGGGTTGCTATAGTAACGCTTCGCTACGAAAAAATAGGATCGTGTGCACGGAATTTTGTTTGCCGCGATGGCACCATCGAAGAAGTTCTTAACTAACCACCGTAAGGACTATTCTTGCTTGCAGTGCTCGGCGGCTATAGAACTGGGCCGGTAACAGATGTGGTCATTGCGTTCACAGGATTTTGTTTTGAAACTGGTTAGATATGAGCTTCTTTGATGGTACATAAATATACTACGGCGTAGTACTGATACCGTTGGACCAAAGCTAAACATTAGCGATTTTGTAGGGCAGGCTTTCAGGTTTAGTTAGGGACTTATGTTTCAAACTGGTCAATCTTTTAAATCATAGCTCTCTGTACGCTTGTAACAACGTAGACCTCATCCATCGCTTTCCACCAGGCGAGATCGAAGTCGTGAACGGGCCCAATTTTTTTATAAACTTTACATAGTTCCTCTTTGGAGCTCGTGGCTAAGTAATAACAGCCGCTCGAGTCGATCCATCAGGTTAAGCTACGCTTGCCGAGGTTGGTCCGTGAATGGGTGGCCATCGTTGCATAACGAGATTCTTCCGTGCTTCGAAAAGCACGTTAAGCCGTTGGTCCCGGCTGTCATTCTTGGATCTTTGACAGTCGTTACGGGTCGTCAGAAGCCCGAAAGTCTGACAACCAGTCTTACCAAGGGATATCGTATTACTCAGTTACTGGGTTGTGGAGGTCAGATAGGGAGACGCTCTATGTAAAATGCTGGTATTCAGCTGCATCCGGTTAGAATGGAAGCCGACCCCAATATAGTTGGGAAAAGGCTAGGCAGATTGACATAGTTCCTCTTCAGACTATTTGGGGTAGCATATAACTATTTTAAATGTAATGGCATTTTACGTTTCGACGATAATTTTAAATTATTAATTGTAGTGACGACTTGCGACCCTGTGAACATGGCAAGGCAATGGTCTGTCCATATCAATGTCGATAAACCGCTATTTTTGGTATACTGTGTAGATATATAAAGGAAGCGATACATTCCATTTCTACCACCAGCAAGTCATTATGCCAGTGTATACATTCTAATTGTTTGTTGTCATATTGTGCACATATCATTTTTACACCATACTTTTTTCGTTATCATTTTTGTAGCGTTTCGCTGATAAGGCTATTAAAATTGACACATTACTAGTCACTAATGTTGTGTAAAAACTAATTAATGATTGGAAAAATAATGGTTATAGCATGAAACTATAATATGAATTTCAAATATTTGTTTATAATTAGTCGTTAAGACTTTATGAGGCAAATATTTTAACAGAACCAATCATTCTTTTGTAAACTATCAGTGTTTGTGTTTTGGTACAGACGGCCTCAAAAAGTCGACAATTTGTTTTGATTGAAGATTTATCTAACATTGTAACCTAAGCGAAATATTTTTTGATATTCGGATAGCTCATGACCTGAAGAAAAGAGGTGCTATCCTAGGTAATATTATAAATGCGAAAGTGAGTTTGTTTGTTACGCCTTCACGCTAAAACGGCTGAACAGATTTGGATGAAATTTGGCACAGGGGTAGACCATGACCTGGATTAGGACATAGGAGACTTTTTATCCCGATATTCCCACGGGATCGAGACTTATGGGGGTGAAACCGCAGGGCGCAGCTAGTAAAAAAACCCCGACGTTTCGCGTTAAACCTAGTAGCAGACAATTAAATTAATTCTTGTCGATGCTGACTATACCAAAAGATCCTTCTACCATTTAAAAACTGTATTTATCCTCCATACACAAGCTTGTAAAATAAATAGAATAAGCCACGTATTTCTTTATTTTCCGCATACAAGTATGTCGGTCAAGTATATTTATGCAGTCTCAACTGCAAGTGTACTTGTGAACAGTGCAGTTACGTAATAGCCCAGTTGTGCCAACACGATCTGTCCTTCAAACTGGCAGAGTACTCGATCATCTAAGGGTTCTTAATGTAATCACGTTCTCGAAAACGGCTCTAACGATTTCGATGAAAGTTGCGATATAGGGGTTTACGGAGGCGAAAAATCGATCTAGCTCATTCTCTCATTTCTGGGAAAATTCGTTTTCTCTATTTTCACCCGAGCAGAGCGCGGTCGACCAAGTACTAAACTTATAGAAGTAGTTCAGTTCAGTAATCATGACTTTTCATGCACCATTCCGAGACTTCTTGCTACAGTTAGATTTTTATTTAAAGCTTTTGCCAGCCGCTTCGCCTGCATGAAGTCCAGAAATTATGCCACGGGAACGTATTACCGGGATAAGTGTCCTAATCTGCGTTCGCAATTCATTTGCCAAACATGTAAACAAACACGAGTTTTAGGAAAAACAACTGTAATGCTCACAAATAAGGTTCAGTTTGAGCTACAACGTCAATTTTTTTTATGACTTTTTCAACAGTACTAGTCAGTCTAAAATCAACTATACACAGACACAGGCATAAAGTTGATGTTTGTCTGAATGGTAAACTCGTGTTTGTTTACATGTTTGGCAAATACAATTCAAACGTAGATTATGTCATAATTAATTTTATCTTTTATCCGTGTACCATTTCATCCAATTCGTGGAGCCGTCGAGGCGCGACAAACATAGAGACATGCCCATTTACAATATTAGTCTTCTTTCTTTTTCGTATGGTTAGTGACTAACCTGGTGTCAGAATTTAAAGCCGCCCATGCGCCTCTGATTTGGCTTCACATGTCGTTGAGAAATATCTCTCAGGCATGCCGGTATCTTCACGATGTGTGTGTGTGTTATTAGTAAGAGGATAGGATTAATTTAGCGCACAGAAAATTGGAAATAACATTAATTTAGGCGAAGGCACTGAATCACAAGTTATTATTTATTTTTGTTGCAGGGCGTAGTATCCGGCGTCCTGCTAGTGACGCCGAACGCGGTGATGTTCGACCCCAACGTGTCGGACACGCTAGTGATGGAGCACGGGCCCGAGTCGTACGGCGTCATCGCGCCGATGGAGTACGTGGTCAACGCCGCCATCTTCTACGACATCGCGCACATGCGCACGCACGGACCTGACCATAACACGCACAAGTACGTAGCTACAGCAATATCTTTTCAAGATAGCGTGGGATAGGATGTCCTCATCCTCAGGCCGCCTCTGTGATCTAGTGGTAAGACTACCTGTCTCAGACCCAGAGGAAACGGGTTAAATTCCCAGCGAGGGCAAAATTTTCTGCTCGGTCCGCCTGACTAGCTACCACACTCTTATCCACACCACACAGCCATTCCTTGCTAATATAAAAAAAAAAACATATATAAGTGATTAGTACTTAAGATAAACCAAGTTTATGCTTACAATAGTGCAGCAAATTGTCAATGAATTGTAAGAGGAAGGCGCCTGTGTCTGTAACACAGTTTATACTAGCACAGCAGACACAGACGGTCACTCTGTCTCAAATAATGCTTGGCGATGTATTAATATAGTGGCGTTGGTATGTTTTGTTTGAGATGGACAAATTGTATTTGGCTTTTTGAAAAAAAGGATTATTTATTATTTTATCCAAGTCTGTTTCCATAGCAACAATGTCAACAGAATTGTTGTGTTTGGCAGTTAGAGGTAAGATAGCCAGTTCCTCTGTCGTTGAGGATTCTGGGTGAAGCTCGCTTCCACCTTCGGCCTGGTCATTACTTACCTTGAAGTGAGATGAAGGCCAAGCTTCCCCGTTGTGGTTAAAAAGACAGATTATATATAAAGTGTAGTAGCAGTTGGGTGAGATAAGCCGAAGATCGATTTCGGATCTGTTGATGAGGCCAACAGTGGACTGCTGTAGGCTGATGGCAATGGTTGCAAGATTAAGTACGAGGCTTCCTTGAATAATTTGCGAGTTGACGAGACTCTCAAATCAGCTTATATATAGAATTTAGGAAAAAAAATCTGTTGGAGTATATTATCCTGGTATCGTCATTTTTCCTGTTGTTCAACGCAGTATTGAACTAACAGCGCTGGTATCTGATAACAATTTGTGTGTGGTGCTAATTATGAATCAGGATTTTTTGTGAAACTTTTCCTGTTCAATCTCTCTCGGTTCGAATGTTTATAAAATAGTGATACAATATAAGCTCAAATATACAGAGCGGCACTTGGCAGGGACATTGACGCGAAAACTGATACCATGGATTCAGTACATGATTCTGAACCCTCCTGCGTTGAAATAATTCGTTGTATTTTTTTTTAAATCTTTTGTTCCATACATTTTGACCGCGTAGGTATTGTATTTTTCTATGAAACAGCAGTTTTTTTTTTCAAATAAACGACGAAAAATTTCAACGCAGGGGCGAAACCCTGTTGGCGTCGGAAATCAGAATAATTCATTTATTGTTAATCTTCAGCATGGCTAAAATTAAATAAAGGTTTAACAGATTTCTAACAGCTTAATGTGTAGGTAACTGTAACTGAAACCAAAGTAATTTCCACGGTTACGTAACAGTTTCATTGTTTTATAATTTCTTCAATACCTTAACATTCGTATTAGAAATGAATAATCAATTAATTTATTTGTTTATTTTGTTTTCAGAGCCGAAACGGCTGAGATCTACTACATGAATAAGTCGGAACTTTCACCCGGAAAGGATTCACTTCTAGTCAAAGTAAGATATTTACGAGTTCATATTCTGAAAGACAATAACCATACGTGGGATATTTAATTTGTTGAAATTATTCCATGATGTGTTAACGCAGTTTTTGAAAACTAGTCAATGTCCGTTCTTCACTTAAATAATACTCTTGCAAACATCGATCAACAATGTAGCACTAGATTAAGGATTGGGAACAAAAACACGTGCCTCAAGTGGCCGCGATTGCATATAACTTGATTATAAGCCTTAACACTCAAACATAAAGTTTATTATCGTTTCCAATATATTACTTCGATTGCTTCTTTTTTAAATAAGAAAACAAATATTTATGGAAAAATAAAACATAATTTCTAAGCAATAAGGTTGAAAAAAGTACGTTGCAAAATAAGACCACAACATTATTTGTGGTCAAATTTTACCGGCCGCTTGTTGATGTGCTCATCGGAAATCTACAGTACCTACTATTACATTTATTCGTTTAGCGCTTAACATAATTATTTAAAAGATCATTCTGTCTCAATAATCTTCAAACGATTGTAAGAAATAGAACGATGTTTTAAATTCGTGTAGCGCTAAATGCATAAGTGATTAGCAATCTTCGATCTACAATAATAGGGACAGTAGATTTCCGATGAGCGCATCAAAAACGACCGGAAAAATTTGACCACAAATAATGTTGTGGTCTTATTTTGCAACATACTTTTTTCAACCTTATTGCTTAGAAATTATGTTTTAATTTTCCATAAATATTTGTTTTCTTATTTAAAAAAAGAACCAATCTATGTATTTTGTGGTGCGAGCGGGCCTAATTGTTTGAAGCTGTATCTCACACTGGCTTAATGAAAACTCGCAAATATTTCGCTTTTATATACTTACTTTAAAAATATTTCGAAAAAGTTTTTGCCATTTTCGGTTTTAATAATAATTGGATGAAACAGGATGAAACATTCCCCGAGCTGCAGGCGGCGACGGGCGACGGTGCTGAGGGCGAGTCGGCCGCGGACGCACGTCCGGGAGACGAGGCTGAAGACCGCGGAGGGGCCGCCTTCCCTAAGGCTTTCGATAGGGAACTCGTCACACCCACTAATCTACAGGTAAACAGCACTATGTACTTTGTTTACATCATGCTAAGCTTTAATTTAAAATCTCACATCATTTTCAAGTTTTTTTTTTTCTGTTTAACTGTTCACACAAAAATTAACCTAGACTACATAACGCTTAAGTTGATAATTGATTAAGTTACGATGAAATGAAAATTATCTGAGATTCTATTATATTGGCCTATCGCGCCTGTTCTCTTTGGTAAAAACAAAAGAAGGCGGTAAAGAGTTGACTCACAGAGTAATAATCAACATAGAGACCACCTTATGTCAATCTTAGCTACATTGTCACCAACTCGCTACTGAGGCCGCTTTAAACAAGTCTATATAATCATGTTTAACAAAAAAAGTACCCTTTTAAAAACAACTATATTACATAGTATTCTTAAATCCTTGTTTTCTGTTCACTATAGCAACAATCGACTGAGGACAGGCGAAAATCGCTACTGGACCAACACTGGGCTATACCGAGCAAGGACAGGATGTCCATTGATCAAGGAAGTGAGGTAAGGATTAAAAATTAATATATAAAGTCAGTGCGAAACTCTGCATACGACACGTAAAAGACAGTAGCTGAAAAGTAGTATTTATTACCCTCTCGTTCCATGGCACAGCTCGTGACCACAAAGGTTTAGAAATCCTCCCATGAACCCAATCATTAGCCGTGGTAGCTGTCATCTCAATTTGAATTCAGAATGCCAATTACTAACTCAACTATTTAGTTTATGGTTAAATAATCTAAGTAAACTTTTGAGTAACCATTTTTAATTAATATTGGTTGCAATGAATTTTGAATTTTGTCTCTTACCACATTGAGTATATTTTTCATAAACTTGATAACTATCTGAGATTCTGAATTGAAGTTTAGTTCATTTTATTACCTTACCAGGTATCATCAAGCGCAGACGCTTGCAAGGACGAGTCTGTGGGCGGCGACGTGGACCCGGGCGCCGGCGCGCTGGCCGACGGCTCGGAGGGCGAGGCGCCCGACGATGACGCGCAGCACCTCGTCAAACTGTCCTACCACGACTCCGGCATCGACATCCGCGACCCGCTGCTGCATGTGACTCCTGCTAATTCCAAGAAAGTTAGTGTTACATGAAATTACAGTACCCCGCCGTAAATATGACATATTGAGTTTTAGAAAAAAAATAACGTGTGCAAAAGGTCGTTTTTAGAGCTTCTAATAACTTATATTAGATGGCTCTGTATTCAAAACGCGTATTAAATGCATACTTTGTATCGCTCGAGAAAAAAGAGAAGTCGCATGGGCGGGGCATAACGCATTTTCCTTACGTGACGATTTCTACCAGTCATCTCCTACCGCAAGCCGCGTTAAAGAACTTCGTTAAAAAAATCAGCTTTGTGGAGCGCCGTCACTGTCACTCATATTTGTGTGGAAGTCTCTTTCTAACGCTTGATTTGTCATATTATGCCGTGCATGTATACGTATATAGTATCCTTTACGAAAACGTAAAGTAGTTGGAATGCAAATAAGATCCTTGCACAAGCGTTATGTATATGAAATACCTCTAGAAAATAATATTTCCAGTCCAGCTTTACAGTTTATTCATAACCGAACATTTTGGGGTCCAACTGTCCCACTAACACCTACTAACAAACATTTTTTCTAGCACCACTACCACCACACTACTAACCCGCATGATTTTCTAGGGCTCCCTCATAGATTGTGATTGCGATTACTATCACGAAATAGATACGATATACGAGTCGACCGAGCTGGAGATCGGCCACAATTGGCATCGGGACGCTGCGCAGGCGCTGCAGTGTTTCGTAGTCATGCATAGGAACGCAGACGCACGATCTGATTCAGTTTATTCGTCGTGCGATGAGGTGAGATGTGGTGACGTACTGGTTCATGTGTCTACAAGCCAGTGACGTAATGTCTTGGATTCTTCGTCGTGACGTCGTATCTCTTGGAGTACTTCTGGAGTTCTAGTTTCTATGTTGATGGTTCACTGTTATTTCTGAATGAATGGTCTTCCGTGGTTGTCTTTTTCTTCCGTTCCTGCACTTCTTCCATTATAGCACCTTCTTTATTTCTTCGGTGGTAAATGAATATATTTTTTAAAAATTTTCTATTTGTTTACATTTAAAAAAAATGGCGTATAAATGTGGGCAAAATATAGAGACCGACAAAAAAATTAAAGTACCTGCAAATCAATACTTTCAATGCTTTATTCAGAGAACCCACAGCAACTAAAAGCAGGATAACTGAGAAAATGCTGAAAAAAAAAAACTTTTTCTCGTAACTTCTATTCGATTGTTTGATTACCTATTAATAATTATGATGTCCTTGAGACAAGTATAAAGTTCCGTATGATTTAAGTTTTTAAACGGTAACTTAATGATTAAGAGATTGAGGCTGCATTTTTATTAATTTGACTAAAGAAAAACCTATTGTAAACCAAAAAACCATATTTTAGTTTTCGGTTTCCGCCCGAACCTGCAAATCAAGCCGAGTTTCGATTACGTTTATGGCCGAAAAAAAACCTTCATCATCATCGGACTCAGTCACAAGAGTGTTGTTAGCTATTATTCTTGCGCTCACAAATAAATAAGCTAAGCAGTCTATCTGATCATAACTTCCTTGCATATTCCTATAAATCACAAAAAACAATTAATAGAATGGGGGCCATACGTTGCCCAAAAGCACGCAATATGAAATTTCTAAGTTCATCAAAATGAGCCGCAAAAAGAAGTATAAACAGTAAAATACAACGATTAGCGTAGTACCAACAAAAACATCGGATTTAAGAGTCAGGGTGTGGGCCGGCAGGTATACAGCGACGCGGACATCGTACTGTCCGCGGACTGGGTGCCGCCCGTGTGCCTGGCGCGAGCAGAGCCGCCGCTGTCGGCGCCGCCCATCTCCGACGCCGAGCGCGCGCGCAAGCCGCACGCCGTGTCGTTCTCGCTCGACAGCTCTGTGGGCAAGGACGACGCCAAACCGGATAAGAAGAATAAGGTCAGGACTCATTCATTATTGAACACGTTACTTTTCATTACTCGATCAACATGCCTAGCCTTTTCCGAACTATGTTGGGGTCGGCTTCCAGTCTAACCGGATGCAGCTGAATACTGTATTTTACATGGAGCGGCTGCCTATCCGACCTCCACAACCCAGTAACTGGGTAATACAATACGGTGTCCCCTTGGTAAGACTGGTTGTCAGACTTGCGGGCATCTGACGACCCGTAACGACTGTCAAAGATCCACGAATGACAGCCTGGAGCAACGGCTTAACGTGCTTTCCGAGGCACGGAGGAGCCTCAGTATGTTAAGATCCCATCCACAGACCAACCCCGGCAAGCGTAGCTTAACCTGATGGATCGAACCGTGCGGCTGTTATTACTTAGTCATTACTAAATTATTTTAATAACGACCCGAAGCACAACTGAGTACCTAGCTGCTAATTACTTTAAACTACAAAATACCAAACAAAATTATAATTTTGGTCAAAAAAGAACATGCGATTTCTATTTATTTATTGCGCACACTGAGCCTTATATTTGGTCTGTGTTAAAGCTACTGAGCGGTAAATTACAACCTTGATACGCAAACATAAAATTTAATTATGTTTGCGATGTATGTATTACGAATAGGTAATATATACATCGCAAACATAATTCAATTTTCACTAGATTAGTCTAAGACATTATGAACTAGAATATTAATAATGAATTGCAATTATAACATTGAATTTGATGTCGTACCCGTTTTAGGTGTAAAAAAGGCATTTGGAATACTTTTTTACGTCTAAAACTAAACCTTCCGTGTTACGATATTAATTATTGCATTTGATCATCAATATTCTAGTTCGCTAACTAGCCACATTTCTTATTTCCATACAGTAATATTTTCAAATTAATCAAAACAGTGAAATATTTGACATCTATTGCGACGTTGCCCACTTTCAGAATGCACGCTCTTAAACCATTGACACGAAAAAATTATCTATAGCCTTCAAACCCAGCAACAATGCTTGCTGGCAGAAATTGGTAAGGTAGTTGTAATTCCTTCACAAAGACCAAATTCGATTCAAAGTCGTAGTCAGTCAACTAGGACTACTGCTCTAAGCCATCTCACCAGTTAAGATATCTCACGCTTAGAGGCAAGGGAACCAGGGTGTAAAGTTCACTCATCCTCTATTGAAAAGGGAGGATCCTGCGAACAGACGGGTGTCGTGTCTGGTGGGCGACTGCCCAACTATTGATTTCTCGATAGTTATATATATGGTGTTCGCGCGGTAAACTCTAATTGCGAGATGCAGGATCTGTGTGACTTCAGGATTTTGTGTGACGTCAGCTCTTTGATGCGTAGTTCGCATGTGGCGACGTAGATGCCAGTACACGTTACAAATTTGTACGATTTGTTCGATTTGTATTTGTACGATTTTTAATTTGACTGATTTGTAATTTGTTTGTTATGTTCGAACAGATGCTGAAGCGCCTCTCGTACCCGCTATCCTGGGTGGAAGGCTTTACAGGCGAGACCGCACCGGTCTCTCAGAGCGACTCGCTGCACACCTCCGCCGACAGCCACAACACCAGCGTGTTCTCCAAGGTGTTCAATAGGTACGTTCTCATAGCACACGTAGATAGTACCATGGGTAGATCTGACAGTGGGATTATTGGAAAACTGCAGCTGGCAACACTTATTAAACATATATTAATTTATGACAACCAGTCTTACCAAGGGACATCGTATTATCCAGTAACTGGGTTGAGGAGGTCAGAAAGGCAAACATGGTATTGACCTTTATCCGGTTAGACTGGAAGCGGACCCCAAAAAGGCTTTATGCAATGTTGCCAGCAACAAGTTACCAAAACACAAAAACTTCTTGCTGAAACAATGTTGTGAATCCCTTGCAAGAAGCTTGCAACATATAGGTTAGGTTGGCGTCAATACTTACCACGAAGTTGTTTAGGTATTCAATAAATCAACGTCTCGTTATCAGTCAAGTTGAGTTACAGCCCGCCACATCTATCATTAGATGCAGAGTGTGGAAAAGAGCTTTCGCATTTATTATCTAACTGAAGGTGAAAAATTAAATAGAGGGTCAGTTGGCTTCGTGTAACTTCCATCCCTTGCTAAATTATTTATGAAGAAAGAGAAGAATAGACAAAAGTGTGCGAGAAAAATTGTCAAGGACGTCTTTAGTAGTTTGATTGAAACCTTCAGTCTTTTCCTATGTATTTTCTTGATTTAATGTTAGTTACATAGTCGTTATCAAAACTCAAATACTCACAAAATAGCTTGAATAACACAAATAGATAGGACTATTTTGCCGCGTAATAAAGCATAGACGAAATGAAACTTGCAGAAATCGATTAATCTGAAAAAAATGTGAACAGGAGATGTGGATTTTAAATAATCTGATTAGTGTCTATTATGTATGTTCCTGCACATCTTGTTTCCTTTTCGCTTGTGTGGAAACGCAGCGACATAAAAGTGTCACATCTACACAATATTTAGTTATAAAAATTGTATCACACTGTACGCAAATATTTTTCATGACAGCATTTATTATGTTTACAGCTACAGTTTAAAAGCATTCTATATGCTATAATACTTATTGATTGTAAACATTTTACGTTGTTTACAAAACAGTTCACTGATTTATTCATTCTAAATACTTCAATGGGAATCGAGTTAATTGGCACGAACACACATAAACTAAGATTTATTTGACATTAGTCACGATTTCACGAACAGTATTTTCTAATCTTGCCAAACAACCCTTTTATTGTGATGTACCTACTGAGTATTTTACGAGCATCTCGCTCATCATCTGTGTTTGTTCGGTCTTTACGATGTTTGCACAGACTCTAATCGCTACTGACTACTATAAACCCCTGCCACGAACATGCGACACACATATACACATGCTAGAACTAAAACAATTAATATTGCAATCGTGAATTTTTCCTTTGCTACCGTGGATGCTTACCGGGACGTACCGACATTACACAACTCCGCTAAATTCATTGATAGTTCTCCAATGAACCTAGTGGAGTTCGGTACTGGTTTGTTCCTGAGTAAGACCCCTTCTGAAGAGGCGCCCCAGGACGTGTTTTCTACTTCGGGGTACGTGATGCCACGTTCCGCTGCAAGTGTCGATGTGCCCTCTAATGTGTTGCCTTTGACCAACTAGAGACCACAGCGCCGTACATATTTATGCTAACTTTAATATTTTGACTTTACCTTGCACTGTGAATATAACGAAAACTGCTTTCTAATCAAAAATAGAATATTCTCGCAAGTTGTTGTATTTAATTATGATTGATTATAAATAAATACACACCTATGGAGCGCGCGAAAGTGTTATTACTCTAACGCAGTAAATATGTTTATGTTACGATAACTTATCATGTGATAAACATCATTTGTTATTTTCAATGCATTTTAAGCCGCTTATGGAATATAAATGTCAATGTATCGTCGTATATTGATAACGTATGACTGATTTATTGACTCCCCGGTGGTACTAGTCATGAGTCAAAGTGTTAGGGTGTTTGTTATGACGCCGTGGTCTCACTGTCTGGCCTTTTATTCGTTATCACTCTTCTAGGCATTTCCACCGGCATAAATGTGTTTGTTTTTTATTTACGTCTTGTCAGGCGGATTCTTGAAGTTTTTTTGGGGTGAAACAGTCAACGACAACATGTCATTTTTCATAGAAAAATATGTAAACAAGTATTGTTAGACAAATCAATTGTTTTACCTGAAAATCGTTTGCCTGTTTCACTCTACAAATTCAAAATCCACGTTTGTTCTCTATTAAAGCTAAAGAGCATGATGTATATGTGTTAGGAAGAACTTAGCCATCATTTTCCAACATAGAACCTTATAGTCTTACAATCTGAATCATGTCACCTCCATTACTATAGGAATATGATGTTCTAGGATCACTAACACGCCCATTCCTTTCTTACCGGCACCCTTTGATATGTATTATTTACTGTTTTAGCATGTTTAGCTTATGACGTCTTTAAATAAGGCGTGCCTTGCGTGTCTCTCCCAATTTGCTGTCAGATTAATGTAAAAAAGTCTTTGAATTAATGATCTTGAGTTTTGATTTTTGCAGGTGCAGGAAATATTAACATTTCGATTTTCCTTTATATTTTTTTATTTTAAAAGTAATCGTTATTTAATAATAGCGAGGAATTATAATCCACTTAGGTACCTTGTCCTTGAAAAGTAATTTATCTGATTTAAATGTTGCATAGTAAAAAACTTATTAATCTGAGATGGTTTGGTGTATAGTTAGTCGTACAATATCCCTATATCAACGTTTTAAACATATAGCTAAAGCACATAAGCAGTTGGCAAGAGTCTTACTTTTATTTTATCTGATTATTCGGCTAATTGCCTGCCTGCTACGTACTCGAGCTATTAGAGCAGGTCACACCGCGACCTAAGCATAATTAGTTCAACTTTATTAATTTACAATATTGACACGTATCGCGTTTGTTTAAAGCGCAAATTACAACGGCCACGTAAGCTATGAGCTAGGTAGGCTAAGTTAATTCATTTAACATGGCCGTTAGAATTTGCACTTTAAATAAATGCGTTACGATTGGATATTGTAAATGGAGTTAACTCGCGCTGTGGCCTGTGCTTTATGACAATAATCCAAGCTATTGTCTAAATAACATTGTGTGATATAGACGCAGCTCGCTGGGCGGGTTCGGTCGCTCGCACACCAAGTCTACTTCGAGCAGCGGCAGCGCCCCTCCTCCACGCCTCGACTACCGCAGCATGGTGTCTGTGGATGATATGCCGGATCTGTTCGCGTCTTTTGATAGTGAGTATACCTGCAACTATAAAACCGGCAAATCATCTTGGTCATAGCTCACCGAGCGAAGGCGACTACCAACGAATACTAGTAGTACTAGTATTGCCGGCTTAAAAGGATATATTGGCGCGTGGCAAAAATCGGAAATAACGTCGCCATCTTGCGCCCCCTTGGCAATGTCATTCAGTCCCATCGGACTATGAGAGTGAGTGCACCTGTGTCTCCGCAGTGCGCATACACTTGTGCACCATAATATCTCTCTCGTCGATGGCTAGACTCCACTGAGATTGGACGCCATGGCCGAAGATCGGTCTGGAGGAGTATTATTATTAATGTGTTGCTGTATTATTTTCTTACGTTGTGGAATGACCTACCTGATGGTTAAGTGTCCACCACCGTCTTTGCGACACCAGAGACAAAATTGAAATGTATTATGAAGCTGTGATAACGTTACTGGAACACAGAAGGAATATGTATGGTAAGAACACTTCCCCCGACGACCTCCTTCATAAAGAGCTTTACTTCTGAACTATTCATAATACGATAGCCTCGATCTATTGAAACTGGAAGCTAAAAGTAGTTCAACAACCTTACATAGGTCAACACTATGTACTATAATTTTATTACAACGTTATGAAAATATTATCGTTAGCCCTTAATCCAAGTGGCAATAAAACAGTTAATCGTTATGGCAACAATATAAAGCCTGATTAACCTGGTGTCCCGAATAATATTGATAACGCAAGGAAACAACAACTTACAATTCGGCTGATACAACTTGGCAGCTCTGAACATAGGCAATACGAACTTTCGCGCATGTTCTCTCACTCACACTCGCCGCATGTCACCATTTGGTTCCTAAAACATTTGATTGCGCAGCTTTCTGCGCGAACTTCGGAACTGCCAAGTTATATCGGCCGTATTGTACGATTGATCTGCCGTCTATAGATTTAAGAGAGTGTTTTCTTGGTATTGTGGACGGAAGCGTGACTGCTGAGTGTAAAGTCCTGAGTTGAAACCCCAGTTCAAGCAAATTGATATTGGAGTTTTCCGCCTGGAGTCCGTTAATGGAAATATGATCCATCATATCTATCCACGCGACTTCGAAATTCAAACTCAACACAAATTGCTTTCCTCTGTCAGAGTTGATCCCGCGACCAGCGCGGCCGAGCGACGACCCGCCGCTGTACCTGCGCCTGCGCATGGGCAAGCCTATCGGCCGCCCCTTGCCGCGCACCACCCCGCTCATGTCCTACGGACGCAAGCGGATGAAGCCCGAGTACTGGTTCGGAGTGCCCAGGAACAGGCAAGTACACATTTTAATTTTAATAAGGATTCTTAGTCCTTGAAGCTGATATGAATACAAGAAGGTACTCTCTTATAAACATCTGGCTACTTGTTAGTTAATGGAAATTGTAGGTTTTATGATGTTTTCGTCACTCATCATTATAATGTCAGCCCAAAGACAGACCTACCCCAAGCATGGCCACGGCCTCAATGAAAGAAAAAAAATGCATTTATTTTGCACAGACTACCAGGAAACAATATAAAATACAGCATATAAATTAAAAAAATGCCAGACAACTGACTGGAGCTGCCTGTATCCTACGAATGTCCGCGATTTCCTCAAGGTCGTCGGTTTGCCCTAAAGAAGCCTTTCTTTTAAGCGTATACACCTCAAAATTTAAGGGGTATTAAGTTTAGCAATTATTCGGCATTCTAAGGCATAGTATTCGTGATGAATTGTTCCTTTTTGGGTACTCAATGAATGCAGCTGTTTCTACAATGTCATATTCATTTGCCTATGATTGTTTTGTGTCGCCCGAATCCTCATTAATGATATGAGCATTACGCTTATAAATTAGTCATACCGTTGGTATGACTAATTTATAAGCGTAATGCTCATAAAATAATATTTAATATTCATAAAACATACATTTGATGTATCCCTTACGGCTTACGCTCCCATTCGGCATGATTATTTCCGACATTTCGACAATATTCGTCATATTTCAGCCAATTTACACAAAACCTTAATTAATTATATACAAAAACTCTCCGCATGAATCCCTCCGTCCATTGGTGAAAACCGTTTGAAAATCCGTTCGGTAGTTATTGAGTTTATCGCGTTCAGACAGACAGACAGACAGACACGGCATGGGACTTTGTTTTATAATATGTAAGGATACATGAGCATCACATGAATAAACTGTAATATTTGTTGCAGGGTGGACGATCTATTCAAGTTCCTAACGCACTGGGTGCCTGACCGGTATGGTCCTCTGGGCGACGTCAGTGTTAACGGCTACGAGCTCATTGACAGCGACACCGAGTGGGACGACGACGAGGCTAAACCTGGACTGAAAGTATGTAATATTCTAAAATTATATCTATGCACATTTTGTAATACTGTAGGTACAATTACAACTAGTTGTAAGGCTCAATTAACATTGCCGTGGTACAGAATGGAAGTGACTTTTTTTGTACAAAGCATAATGAACTTTATGTCAATAGTGTAACGTACAAACTAAATACGAGCCAAGTTACAGGGCGCGCGTTTTCTGGAGAATTCTCTCGTATTTTCGGTTAGTTTGTACGGAAAAAAATGGCATAAAGTTAATTTTGCTATGTACAATATCATTACAAAGACTCGCTTCCATTCCGTTCCGAGGCAATATAAATCGAGCCTTAGCCCGCATTCGAGTATCCAAATGTATTTACTCGAATTCGGGCACCTATTACAGTACCTAATTACTATATCTGATTTCGGGTGAACGGCCAAGTGTGATTGCGCCATTACACTAAACTACATAATGCTGTTGGCACCAAAATGCCTCTGAATTTATAGGCATTCTATGTCAACTTTTAAACAAAGATTTATCTCGTCTCCTGTCATCACTCATTAAGATAAGAATTTTCCGAGCATATTTATGACGATATTTTGTGTTGATTTCTAGACTTTATAATTAATGACGAATTACTCGTAGGACGAGCGGACTGGCAGCACCGGCGACGTATCAGACCTTACCCGCGAATCCTGGGAGGTAAGTCATCACACTTTTATACAAAAACAGTCCTTATTTACATAACATTAAACACCTTTTATAAACTAACAAACGCTTTTTTTAACACACTGTTATATCAACGACAATGCATCTCACATCCCACATTACAGTACACATTGAACATGGATGTTTTTATATTACAAATGTACCTTTATTCAAATCCTTTTTTGGCACCGTCAATTGTTATATTTATGGATTTAATTATCATACAGACTTCGTTTAGCCGAATTAGGACGAGACAAACAGAATATTTATGGTATTCCTTATAGGTAGACGAGTAACACGTCCATAAGACCAGGCTCTCATGACGCTGCAGAAGCGTTAACTGTTACTAATCATAACATATGCAGCTTATGACGTAGGCAGACTAATGTGCCTATAAAGGTATCGAAAAGTCAATATTATCAAGTGCGATTGCCAAATTAATGTCAGTATCTTATTACTGAATCTCATTAGTGCCACAGTTGTGAACTATCACTGTTCAAGGCTCGTTATGCAAGACATAACACTTGTGACATATTTGCCCGTCACTGCCAAGATAAGGGTACCCATCCCGCAGTGCGTATCAGATGCTTTTCAGTACCTACCTGGTCGTAAATATAACATATCTAGTTCTACAACAATAGGGATGTCGACAAAAAAAAAACCGTCACTTAGTTTATTAAAAAATATTGGACACTTATTTTTCCTTTTTTTACGTAATCAAAAGATTACGGTAATACATTGAGTAGCCAATGCGTTCAAATGTAGCATGACGTCACTGGCCGGTAGACTTGTGACGTTGCGAGCCACCAATCCCCGACTTTAATGCGTTTTATCTAAACCATTTTTTATTAATTAGATAAAGCGGAAAATATGTGTCTTTTTTTTGTTACCTGACTGACGGACTAAATTGTTTTTTTTTTCTTGTCAACTTCCCTATTCGGGGTTGTAGACCGTCATCTCTGTCACTCGTACCTCTGTGACAGTCTCTTTCTAACATTCGATTTGTTATATTTACGCCTACTTATCTGTGAGCGTGGCAGATTAACTGCCAAATTGTTTGTGTTTTTAATTTCTTATCTATTAACTTTATGTGGCGGATGACATGGGGTAGCTTTGAAGTTTTGGCAAAATTTTATTACCTGTATTGTCTGTATCTACAATTTATTCGAGATAATGGCTGCAATATTAGATTAACTTTTCGGCACTTATAAATTCTTTAAATGTGTTTTTTTTTATTATTAAGACCACCGTCCACTAAAACATGTTAAATAGTGGACTATTTAATTTAAATACTTTTATACAGGGTCAAATTAAATAAGCTAGCGAACTCCGCAGACGTGACAGGTATTAATATCTAAAAACGATAAAATATTATTTTTTTTACCTTCTACTTGGACCGCTAGTGTAAGTAATTGAAGTATGAGTTGAAAAAATCCGTATTTCTTTTTGTTTCATCATCTTTAGATATAGACCCAAAAAAAAAAAAACGTTAAGTATTTTTATTTTATCATGTTTATATAGGTAATAGATAACCATCACGTCTGCGGAGTTTCTCTAGCTAATTTAAATTGACCCTGTAGATACAAGTATTTCTTACAATTAATAGCGTAGGAAACCCGGCTGTAAATACATATACAATTTACTACAATACAGTGTTATTGGTTATGTGTCGGCAATCCATTAAGGGGGTGTAGGAGAGGTCATTCGCAACCAAATCACCCCTTATGACCCCGTATGTAAATGTCAACCATTTTCAATTAATTTGATATTTAATATTTTAAAATGAATGAAATAAAAATATTAAATGTTAACTTACTGGAAAATTGATAACATTTGCATTGCAGTCATAAGGGATCTTTTGGTTTTAAATGACCTCTCCTGAATCCCCTTAAGAGGGCGCTCAACGGTACACTAGCGCCACTTCTTTAAAAAAATATTATCTCGTGACTGAGAAGGAATTATAAATAACGGCCCACGGCTCTAGAATTTTCTAATACTTTAAAAAAAGTTTCATATTGAGACACGAAGCATCAAAATACGACCTAGAGGAATGTGGCCGCTTTTGTTTAGAAACAATTTTGTTGCTTCGTGTCTCAATATGAAACTTTATAAAAGGTATTAGAAAATTCTAGACATGCTTACCGATACTCCTGATTATCCGTTATTCATAATTTCTTCTCAGACACGGGCAATTTTTTTTTTTAAAGTGATCCTCTATTGTGCCGTTGGGCGCCCTCTTAATGGATTGCCGCCATATGACCAATAACCCTGTATTATGAATACATCAAATTTCATGAAAGGTTTAGTTTTTTAGAGGGTCTCTGTAACTCATATTGTGACAAGTCTCTTTCAATAGTTTGATGTGTTATATTCACACCCAGGTATTTAATACTTACCATAGGTTGAAGTACTTCTGGGAATACCCATTTTTGGTTTCATAAACACAAAAGACAAAACACGATGGCATACAATACAAAGCTACAAAGTTTACAAATATACTTAAAAGAACTAATGCACGGTTACGCATAGCTGCTGAAGGCGCCCTACGTGAAATTATATTCGATAATGAAGAGCCAGGCAGAGGCGCTGGGCGACTCGCTCGGCGAAGAGCCGCGCCCGGAGGTACCACGACGACCATATAGGCTGAATATGACCTTGTTACTTATGATACCCTAGTACTTGAAGTACTGCACACCTCGCACTGTCAAATATCTAAAAATATTAAGTAATCAAAAGCATTAAAGATTCTCATCAAATCGATATAATCCTTGATAAAAAAATATCTCTATTGCAATAATAAAGATAAGACAATCGCCAGTTATTCCGTCTTTGGACAGAGTACCTACGTCACACGTCGATTCCATATTTCAGCAGTTTTGAATGACAGGAAACTGGTAGAATTGCCTAATTTATGTCCATTGTGCATGCAACTATATCTGACCTTGACGGACCATGATTACCTCATTCGAGAACAATATAATAAGCACAAGTCACTAACTATTTTAGGCAGGTGATATGTTTCTATAATGGAAGTCGAGAAAACCTCACAAAGTCATATTCAGCCTATGTAAAAACCTCGTAGTGCGATTGTAAAGCACTTATTAGTGAAATGTTGAAGCACTGCCCTTAGATTGCATCCGAAACTATGTAGTAACCTGCGATGTTCAGAATGTTTTCATTATACGAAATGTTCTAGGCTAGAAATGTTAATGTTAAGCCCTAATTATGAAAAACAAAAGTTGCATAACTTTGTTGCAGCAACATGTTTTTATGTTGCCAGAAACACAGTTTGATGGTGCTGATACATGTTGCCAGCAACACAGTTTGATGGTGCTGATACATGTTGCCAGCAACACAGTTTGATGGTGCTAAAACAATGTTGTGCAGCTACTGTTTACCACAAATGCGAGGTTTTAGTATGCACATTAGCTGTATACGTTCTTGTTTATCATTTGTTTATAGAATGTTTATTAGGAACATGCACTATCTGTTTAAGATAAAACAATTTTGTGTACATAAACTTGCGTCTAAGAATAGTCAGGGTATAGTTTTTTTTTTACATCTCTCAAGAGAAATGCCCGATTAGCCACACTGCTGGCGGTAAAATAATATAAATAATGTTGTATGTAGTTATTAAATCCATACGCATAGCATAAAGCGCATGACTACTCGCATGTAAATGTGATGTTATTTAAACCGATAAAAGGGTTTAATTTTTTTTCTTTTTTTCGTTACAAAGCCTGGGTCAGTTATTAGCGTTATTACATAACACATTATGTTAGAACACCTATAGTTATCGTCACATTACAATGGATCGCGAACAATGCCCGTGCGACTGGACGCTGTGTAATCTTCTCATTCGTGTGGTTTATTTGTAGTTCATTACTCGTTCTAGAACTGCCCATGAAATTGCGCCTGTATGTATGGATGGCATTGATGTATGATCTTATCTTTATAATAATTAGTAATAGGGCTCCGTTGGGCACAGAACCATACAAATAAAATACTGTTCGTTGGTAAGCGTATAACTTGAGAACGGCTGGACCGATTGACCGATGAAAAAGAATGTAAAGTTGCCGGGAAAATGGGAAAATTCGGGAAAAATTTAACGTCCCTATTTTTATGAAGTATGGACAGGACAGCGTCTGTCGGGTCAGTTAGTTTTCAATAAAAATAAATTATCTCAGGTTTTAGGTGTATTATTGTATAAAAATATGTCAACAAAAATTCTTTTGTCACACCGGATGGTGTTATGCGTCAATCGACCATTGTTTTCAAGCGTAAAAATCGCTATATAGAACGATTGCAAAAATGCTAAACAACAGACAACAAAGGTGTTTACTACACAAGTTTCTTTCATCAAGTTATAGAAAACAGTATAGTGGAAAGCCGCATTTGCATTGTACTGCGTCACGGCGCGTTCCAATACCGTCGGCGTGGTATGTTATTGTTGACGCGGCGTTTGCCCACTGCGTTACAAACTGGGTGTTTAGCACTAGCACTGACCGAAGCACGCCGCTCGCCTGCCTGATGTTACATTATTCATTACCAGCATACAGCTTCATACATATCGAATTAGTTATTGTGTATAGGTGATGTTAACATTATTCCCAATGAATATCAAATAGGACATGATTTTTTTTAACACACGTTTGGTTAAAGAAACGATGAATGGACTGTGTGAAAGATGATATGGCTAGAAAGAGAGTGACTATCGAGATGACGACTAATAGAGAAGTATGGAAGTAAAAGATATTTTGCGAAGATAAGGGCAGAAGAATAATGAGAATCATGAGTTGGCACCGTTATTTAATATTAATACGTGTAGCAAAAGCTTTGTACCCCTTTTTACGAAAATTACGCGGACGGAGGAGTATGAAATTTGGCACAGTTAAAGTTTATATGGAGAAAGAGTGCAGAAAGCTAATATTTTTATATACTTAATATACATTAGAAATAAATTAAATTAATAAATAAAACTTTACACACTACCATGCGTTTGACACAAGATGGCTACCTAGTCATGACATTTAAATGAATTATGGTCGAATTTCGACCTCTGGGCGACCACTAGTTTTAATAAATGTTCAATCACCCACTTGATAACCCAACAAAATTGAAATATTAAATCATATCTTTAAAAAAAATACTCCGCTTTGGGAAGTAGCGCCATTAATCATAAAGAAGTTTGATTGAAATCGAACTTCTTAATGATTTATTAAAAAGGCAAGCTTAAAAACCTAAGTATAAAATACTCCATGGTGCTTGTCAATTGGCAATCAAACATTTTTCATTAAATTCAAAATGTCAGTGAAAGTGGAAGAAGAAGATCTTAAAAACCCCGCCATGGAGTTAAACGTAAGCTTCAGACGAATAATATTCTACTCTCGTAACGCCGAGAAGTATGACTATTCCTAAATTACCTTAGGCTGATCAAATTGACGTGATTCCTTATTATGTTAAAATTTGTGAAAAAGGCATAGGTAATACGCATATCTGTAACTTGCACAAAAGTATGCGAGTAGCTTGCCTGCTGTTGTGACATTCTCCCATCAGAAGCTGTTTTGGCATACTGGCACGCAAGCTTCTGGTAAACTTTTTTGCAGGTTATAAGCATGTATATTTGCGGATTTAAGGTCGGCTTCCCCAGTTCATACCGTGGTCAAATATTAGCGTCAATATCTCAATATCTTTATTGCTTTACCATAATGTGTACTTCGGTGGTAACTATATAATTTAGATCATTATGGACCCTGTTGGGCACAGCAAAAGGGTAGGAGAAAGGAAGCCCTGTTTTGACCCTATATAGCGGCGCTGACTGCCCTAAGTGCGCAGGGCTCCATCTTAGAATGTTGATTCACCTGTTATCTTTAAAATCAATGAGCAATAAATAATAATAAATAGTTGTATAATGCGATAGTTTGGTCGCACGGTTTGTATACACATTGCTATTCGTATAATTTACAAAAAACATGATAAGAGCATTGTAAATGTATGATAAACTATACCAAACCTTCACCCTGATTGCGAAAATCAGCATCATATTCATCGTATTCAATTTCACGTGCCAATATTTTGTTGTTCAGCACAATTCTCAATGTCTCTGAATCGAATTTCCTCAATTTGAACGGAATTATTAATAGATTTTTTATATACTTAATATAATTGCAAAATCTTTCATAATGGAATTTTTCGATGTTTATTTTAATAATAATATAGACCGTTGTGTAATCGTATCTTAACGAGTTAATAATGAGCCTGGCTCTTGTTTAGTAATCGGCAAATTTTACGAGAACAACAAGTTGAGCGAATATTCTAGATAACAGGTGCAATCATATACAGGACCCAGATAATATGCAACAGTGTCGTATAAATATTTACAAATACACACAGATAATTGTGTATAGCAAGTAAATCGAATTAAAGGTGAATCTTTGTGACCTGATAGCTAGTACGTAACACAGTACCAACGAGATTATCCAATTGTGTCCACCGCTGTCCTCGTGATGGATAGCTGCAGGATATTCCACAATCGCATATAAAGACTCAATTGTAACGAACCAATTACTTAATGCTGGGCAACCGGAACGATATTAACCCATTTTGATATAATACACGACAATTCGTAGATTGTAACGAATCATCACAATTGTACACAAAATGATAATGATCATAGCTACAGCGTGCTCTTTTTTCGATCGCGTGTGTAATAGCAATAAAAAGACAATTTAATTTGACGCTGATCCGTAACTTACTGAAATTGTAACACATTCTGTTATGGCAGACGTTTCCGCTACGAAAATGGCTAAAATGCACGATGACAAAAGCATTATACCTGCTTGCCTTGAACACTCTAAATTAAATTATTTGTATGAGCTAGCTTTCAAAATATTCAATCCTGCCACACTCAGGCAGTGATCTCCTAAATTAAGAAACTCCTACCTTGAACTCTTATACAGTTTTAAAATTAGGAGCCATGTGCTAAGGTTATTAGAAATATCCTGTTTTATTTAAACGATTGATGGAGGCAATAACAATCCCATCATACTGTTCTGCTATTGCAACTGCGCCAGACATAACTTGAATACTAGTATTTCCAAAGAATAAATTTTCTTAGAATTAATGTTCATGGGCTTTGCGAGAGTTCATAATATTTTTCCAGCTGGTGTTGGCATTTTTCTACAACAAAAGAAACCGCGCAGCGGTGGTTTAAATGACAGCTATTCCATAGAATTGCAGTGAACGACTTCGGCTGGCATTGCGAATGGGACATAAAGAATCGATATGTATTTGTATTGTGATTTGTTCTCAACACAAGTGTGTCAATATTTTGCTCAACTCTAGATTTTTATCAGACTTTCAATGTTCGTCTGTATGATTTTAATAAAAAATATATCCATAGATATTTTTGTCAATTTTAGACCGATTTTGAAAATTATTTTTTCTTTTGGTAGAGGAAGCTTGCGCGGTGGTCCTATATAAACTGTATTAACTTTGCTTAGGTAGTTTTAGTTAGCTTCAATAATAGGTACGTATTTTTCGGGCTTAGTCTATGTAGATGATCTGATGTTATAATAACTTCCTGCCACTGTTATTTACATAGCACTTAGCAGGTAGTGGTATTCGAATTTGTGTGGGGTTGGTACTACATCTAAAAAGTGAAAACTGTTTTTTTTTACAAAAAACAATAACAAAACTACCTGCGTCCAAAAAAAAAACACTACAAAGTTAAAAATAACTGCGGAATTCGGTGGCATAAAACGAAAATTCTAAACCAAATACACCGACTTCCAAAATTAAAGTTATTTTTCATTTAGTAGTGTTTTTTTTGTGCATTCCTACTGCGTGGATCATTGCCATAATACGTAATTTCGTAACATTATCTTAGAGGTTATCATTTCTGTTCAATCAAATAATTCGGGTATTATTTTAGCACCAATGCGAAGGTTATCTAATTAAAGTATCATAATATGCAACAAATGCATCAAATAAATTAAGCAACATCACATGCCATGGAGATTACTCTTAATATAGCTGGTGTCAATTTCACTTCATAAGCAATGTCATAAAGTTAATAGATGTGTCACCCTCGGTTATATCATACAATATATTTTATGGTGCGTTCATTAATTTGCATGTAGCTCTGTGTGAGACATTTCAATTAAACGCGTCCAGTTGACGTCGTCGTAATCGCCGCGTTTAGCCAAGATATTAATCGCGACTAATTGTAAGCTCGTTGTTGCCCCGACGTGCATAAATATCTGGAAATTTATGCAACGCAGCCTGACACATGAGATTCCATAACGATAGACCTCAGTGAGCCACACGCTGCTGTGCACGCACTAAGTATGTTGCACTTCTTGCGCGCTGTAAGACAATAATAACTCTTGCATCGCAAATCGGAAGGCTAGGCGCATACATCTGCATACTCAACACACGCGGAGCCCAGCCGGCCGGGCCACAGTGTGAACGAGCCTTGCATCCAATAACAGGTTTAAAATTAAAGAAATAGTGAATGTTTATATACCTGACAATTTTTTAGTGTTTTTTTTTTAACGAATATATCCTGATCCAAGATCGCTGTCCACTTTTGTAAGTAAGACCTTCCAAAGTAACAGGTAATGGACTCATAATATCTCATAGCTCTATACTTATTTTCAAATCATTATTTTATTTTTCATTGGACTTGTATTTTATAATCGTCTCATTCTTTACGTAATGTTTATGTAATAACGTGCAATAGGTCACATCGTCGAGTTAATGCGGCATTATAAATGAGAAAATACGTGGACGCTTGTCTCAATTGAAATGAAATTAATGTAGGAAATAGTCCATCAAAAACTTGTCCATCACAACCCCTAAAAGAAGGCTGTTTCCTTTAAAAGTAGAACCCTTCTTTCTTGTGTTTCTGCCCTTTATTTATGACTTTGAGCTAGTTCACTGGAACTTCTTTCATATATACACGGGGCACAGTATCTTTACCTTCAACCGCAGGTCGAGCCAAAGCATTGACATTACTTCCAAGGTTAACATCTTTATTCCTGAAACAGTGGATGCATTGTAACTATTATAATGATTGTTCATTACAGCTGTAGCGCTAACTGTATCCCAATTTAGATACCTCATAACGAACCAACAAAATTTACCTTATACACTTCATTGTTTATTAGCAGTACAGTCGTAATGATCTCGGGTTCTGGCCAGATTCCCAGAGTTTCGTTGTTCATATCGTAAACAAGTGCTAGTCTGGTGTATTCAGTGGTGTCTTCAGTTTACAGCAAATTGGTTGTTTATAATCGTTTCCGCGCGTATGTTGCTGGTGTTCGGTCTCGGAGCAGCGCATATTTGTCGCGCGCCGAGCGGCGGGGTCGTCGGCGGCCGCGTGTTGTGCTCCTTTCTTTTAGACTCTAGTTTCCAAGCGACGTCGCTTCGTCGTGCTCGCCTCGCGCACCGTACTCTTTGAAATATTTCGATGCAAGTATTCCAGCATTCATTACGGTGTGAGCTCGACCGGCTGTCAACTGCACATTCGGACTGTTTCCGCGATTAATACACGCTCATTGTAACCGGCTGGCACGTACAAACGAATACAAACCACATTTGTTTATAAGCAGAAGACCGCGACGCTAGTGTTCAGTGTTTAGTTGTGAAACCTTGTAATCGTGTGGGTGATTTCTAAATTAAGCGCTGGCAAGTGTGATGTGGACGACGCGTTTTTTGAGGTGCATCGCTTGTGTGTACATATCTGAGCGTTGATGCGCTCGAACCTTTGTTTAGTTCGTAAAAACGTGTTTACTCGATGCAGACTGTCAAGTGGATAGAGATGGTGCGGCTCGGGCCCACCGCCACTGAAAGGTCTTCCACTTTCGACGGCGAAAAGGTGAGCAGTGTACCGTTAGCTTTACTTGCGCATGCGCGCTCGTACATCACTTGTTGGTTAAATATATTTATTTAATAACAGCGGTTCAATGTCATTGTATTTACTTGGAGGTGGGGATTACGTCAACAACATAACATTTATGAAGAAACAAGTTTTAAAACATATAATTACTTAGCATCGCGCATGAACAATAATGAATTAAATATTTGCGTTTCTGACTATGTCAACTTCGTCTTTGTGCTATCTGCTGATTAGAAGCACGTTATTAATCAATAACTATGGCATAGCATAGCACTCTCTTATCTTTTAAAGTTCAACAGGAGCATAAACTACACGAAGATAAGTAGATTGATTATCTAATTGGTTACGAAGTACGTATCGCGTTCTTAACATTCCGCGCACTAAGCATTTCGTATAGTGACCTTTCCATGTGAGGAAAAACTGGTTGACTATTTTATACCTACACATCTCATTCAACAAAAAGTAGGCTACAAATAACTTGTTTATGTTAAGTATTTTATCAAGAAAGCATGATTAGTATGATAATAAATAATAAATCAATAGACGAAGCAAGACTAAAATAATAAGTTTCATCCAATACCAATCGAGACATTATTTAATTAAAATCTTTGTAAAAACGCACCGGTCTTAAGATACCGCCTTGAGGTAGCCCCTTATAGAGCGTATTCCAATATTTTTAACGAGGTCTTAGATAGAGGCATTAATATCATTATAACATGATCTGTTTTTATGCACAAGTAAAAAATACAGCTACTCACTGGTCGAGTTTCCGACTAGTTACTAATGACTCTACCCAAATTGAATAAAATAGATACACTAGTTTGTAAACTGAATACGGAATTAAGATTTACATTGTGAATTCCTGACGGTTTTGGTTAGAATATTCTTATTAAAGTTATTTCTTTACATATTTGATTTCGACCGTGAATCCGATCGACGGTGACGCATAGCATGTGAGCTTAACTTAAGTATTGAGCGTAGGCAGAGTTAGCCACGTGTTCCCCTAGCCAGTAGCCCACTAGCTATAGCGAATCGGTGTTTATGCTCCGATAAGATTGTTTAGAAAAAGGTTCGATTATTTAGTTCGAATAGTCTGCTGCTAGTCGATAGATTAGGAACGTAATCCACGCTATTGTTGATTAAGATGGTGACGTATTACACCTAAGAATGACATACTTATTTTTAGAATTCCAACGTGTGGTCATAGTGCCTACGTCTTGCACAACCATAGGCTGCTTTTGATTAGAGGCTTTATCTACTTCCAAGTCTCGTTATCCTACCTGGTAGCAATTAGTAACCGATTCTTCTATAAATAGAGAGAGAGGCGACCAGCCGCCGTGGTGTGTCCAATCTCAAGGTCTAGGAACTATTTATTTATTCTAACTGTAATCTATTACTCCAGATATGCCTCTAAGGGTCAGGCTTTCGATCAATAATGCACGTCAGGCGGATCATGAAACACCATGTATAGAAGCTGATGGCGCATTGTTTTTCATAATATTGTTTATTCATGACTCATGAGGCATGTTTTATTTATTTCAACGAGGTAAATTCATCGCGATGTCGACGTCGACGCCTTGTCCAAAATCATTCGAGCGTTTATAAAGCAGCGCAAACGCAGCGTAGAATCATTCTTTAAATAAACTTTTCCGTTGACTTGCGACACTAATAATAAAATTTACATAAAATACAAGGGCTCTCAAGTAATTTGGAATGTCAATTATGGAAACCTACGAAGTTTATGAATTATTTATAACAGCCATAAAAAATATATAAAAAATATACAAAGATATAGAGGCTTGTTTACACTTTTGACAGTCAATGTTACATTGGTACTTAAGGAACTTATTATGTAATAAATTGTGTTACCGAAAACACCAATAACAATTATCTAATCATCTTAATAGCGCCATCGTACTGCATTATCGTCCATTATATTAAGTAACTGAGTTTGAACAATAGCATATTTGCTTATGAGACGTGCCTTCTCATTAAATAATTACCTAGCTAGGTATTTACTGATGAAGACAATGCAATAAATTAATTAATGGCAGAGTCAACTTAATTAATCAGTAAGACCATAATTATCTAACATTTTCACCATTCTGAATATAATGTATATATTACAATTATGTGATGTATTTTTCTGTCGATAGGATAGAGGCCTAAGGCCAGCAGTGTAGAAGAAAATCCAGTAAGAGAAGTACAATCAATACAAAGTCAAACTTAAAATACTTACATTATTTGTTGTTATCATAGGCTCCTTATTTTTTAACCAACGTCGATGAGAAAATACATCTGGATGAGAGTCGAAATTGCTTCCACATTTTTCGTGGAAAATGGTAGTTGATGTTTACCCTGAAAATTCGGCATCATGTACCGTACCTTATTGCTGAGCAATCAGAAACACTGGTTTCTTTCTAAGTGAGCATCAAAAGATGAAATCACAGCACAAACATGGTATAAAAATAATAATGTTGTTACAATTTATATTTTTCTGATATGTTTTCAAATAAAATTCCATAATGTATCACTGATTATAATCACAACGATATAGATAATGATTACAGATAGTTACTTAAATAATATCGGATACTACGTAGATGACCCGGTGAACTTGGTACACGTGAGACAAAATTTAGTTTTTTTTCGATTTTTCGGTTGTTCCTTTAGGTTTTTCCAATTTTTTTTTTCCTTGGCCACCCCATTTATATGGCGAATAAAATAAAGAAAATAAAAATTCTAATCGATAAAGCCATTTTCGACTTTTTGCGAGACTGACGCACGACAGTTGATTTATATATATATAGATTTTTATCAAGTTTATTTTGAATTGATTAAAACACATAATAATATATAGTTAGTTATTTATTTTTATTAGGAATGAGTGACTACACAATATTTTGAAAATATGGGAATATAGAGCAGCTATTTATTTATTACCTTTATGCTTGATGTTAATTGTAACAGGAAAAAAATACCTGTCAGCATGTTGTTGTGTACCTACGTAATAATAATATATTATTCATACAGAGGCCATTACAGCGCCTGTATGTACGTATTTAATGAAACAGGACAACATTTCTCAATAAATGACTTTTGAGAATTGCCCATTTGCTGCTTTGACTAATAATAAGCCTCCATCATATATTAAAACTAGTTAACTAGTAGGTAATGTCTTGACAATTCTGTTGTTTTCCTCAAAAACACTGGAAGTATGTGGTCAACACTTCATCGAAAGTTAAGGCTTGTGCAGACCAGCGCGACTTGTCGCGCGACGCGACACGAACAATACAATTTCTAAGAAAACTTCACAGTATAACAATAACCGGTGTCGCGTCGCGCGACAAGTCGCGCTGGTCTGCACAAGCCTTTAATGAGGTAATTTTTTAAACAAATTAAAATAATAATGATCACGAATTTTTATTAGGACTTGCCATTGTGCCCAATCACAAACGCTTACCGTTCTATATATTCTTCTAGTCTATTATCAACCTAACAAACCAATTGTTTTGGTATGTCATGTGAAAATATAAACACTCTAGGTACAATAGAGTCAATTTGTAGGTAATTTTAATAATTGTGGTAGCCTTGGTCCTTTTACCTCTCATTATTTTCTTATTAAGTTCTATCAATCAGTTTCATCATTGTTTTTCAACAAAGTCAGTGTTATTTGCGTTTGCATTCCGAAAGTTGTCTTAATTCATTTCACGCTGTTGTTCTCATTTATTGGCCAATAGGTATATTTTGAACCAGCACGAATTCAGTCAAGTATGTCAGTCTTCTTTCTACGGTACTTTTACGTTACCTTCCGTCTCAAGAAAATTCATCATTGCGCGCACGCACGAGCGCTGGGTTTTCTTTCATTTCCCATATTTTTTCCTAGCTAAGTTCTTTTTGCATTACGTAAGTGCAATTACTTTACAAAATATTGCTCAACATAATTATAATCTTTATTTTAATTCATATAAGACGTGGTTTATTAATCTTTGTACACTTAGTTTATGTGTTGTTGACGACACTCGCCTCTCACTTGGCTCTGGCCTATCCCCAAGCTAAATTGTTATCAGCACATATTTATTGCCGATTACCTGCTATAGTAAATAATTGGTAATCCCAGCTGTAATCCAGAGATAGTTGTGTACCACATTGATGTTTTATACATTAAGATAAAGGCGATAAACTGAGTTTATGACGACATTTCTTTTTGGACAAGGTGCCGACAGGAAACAGTTCATTCAAAGCCGCGAATGCAATCGCTCGCTGTAGCTGCATGACCCAGAACATGCAAATCGTTTTGAACAAGTGAATAGTGCAAAAATAAAACGTCATCATGTCCCCCGTAGGTATTCAGCCTTAGCGTGCACAGTTTCACTTCATATGGACAAGTAATCTCAAGAAGCGAAGTAGCTCGGTGCCCAGTAAACATTTAACAACAGGTGTTCAAGGTTTTAATTACCAATCGTTAAAAAAAAACAAAATGTTTCGTCTCTTACGTCGACTCGCGCGCATAATAGCCGCGAAGGTGCGGAAGATTGAAATTATTGTTTTTAATGCAAACTTGAAAAGAAGGGGGACTATACACTCAGTGTGCGACCGGGGAACGTTAGGACACGCCGCTCGCAGGCGCGCGACCATACACTCCATACGAGAGGTGAGAAGCGATCAAAATTAATAAGTAAACCTACTCTATACCCAAAAAAACTGATTTAGGATACTTCCAAGTTCACTGACAAATTTTTGTTGTTAGTACTGTCTACGGTTGTCTTATTTTCATATTAAATCATTAAGTGTAGCACAATCAAGAACAGTCTCATTATGAAATAAATGTTAATAGCATAGTTATTTGACTTGTGTTGGCCAATTAACATTGCAATGGAACTTGTGTTGGGTAATTATCTTGAGTTTACTAAACACTTGTAACCAGTGACCGGTAGGTGCTAAGCATTCTCGCTACTTAATTAATGTTTAAGAATTCACTTTACGAGTATAAGAATATCTTTGTATATCTACCTCATTTAGCAATTATGTGTTTATTGATATAAATTGTACAACTTACCCCAATTTTAATTTTCTGAAAGCTTGAATAAGAAATCTGCTGCCAAATCCTAACTAATATTATAAATGCGAAAGTGAGTTTGTTTGTTACACTTTCACGCTAAAACGGCCGAACGGATTTGGATGAAATTTGAGACGCGGGTAGAGTACCTGGATTACTAGGATACTTTTTATTCCGGTAGTACGTTCTCCTGGGATAATTTCCGAAATGCACGCGGGCGAAGCCGCTGGCAAAAGCTAGTCTAATTTAAGCTGTTGTGATTGGCTGGCGGCACCCTAATTGTATAAAAGTTTGAATGAAAAACCATTTCATTTTGACATTTCAACAACATCCATTGCGTTATTTTTGCTGTAGAGCAGACGACATTTTCTCAGATATTACCTATGCATTGTGTTGGTTGGGATTGTCATTCCCGAGTGTGAGTAGGGTGCAAGGGAACAATCCCTTGCACCCTACTGACACTCGGAATGACAATTCCAACCATACTACACCTATTTGTGCATTTACTATCTTACTTCTGTATTGTTAATAATAGGGATGATGCCTGGGTAAAAAAAAAAAAACTAGTTAGTCCGTCAGTCAGATAATAAAAAAATATTAGACACGTATTTTTTGTTTTATCTTAATAATAAAACAAATACTTAGATAAAACGCATTTTAAGTTGGGGAGTGGGGCGACTCCCACTCTCCAACTAGCGACCTACGTCATTAGTAGGTACGTATAAAATCTACATACTCGTGACATCATGGCACATTTTACCTCAATGTATTGTCATCTTTAGATTACGTAAAAAAAGAAAAAATACGTGTCCAATATTTTTTTATAATCTCAAAGACGGACTAAAATTTATTTTTTTGTCATCATCCCTATTGTATGCCCACGACTAAGGATTTCCTTCTTCTATAAACTACTGAAGCTTCCGTAGGTTTTCAAACACAATTTCATAGGATTTTTTATTCCAATATTTGTAGATAGTAGGTATTGCAG
Source organism: Agrochola lota (assembly GCA_947364205.1). Taxonomy (NCBI): domain Eukaryota; kingdom Metazoa; phylum Arthropoda; class Insecta; order Lepidoptera; family Noctuidae; genus Agrochola; species Agrochola lota. Next base: position 14,039,658 of record OX376221.1, on the reverse strand, counting down.
CAAGAAATAGCGACAAAACACTATTGTATGCTAACATTGTTGAGGATCGTTGGACACCGGTTGTGTTGTGTACTTGTGTATCATAATTATTGTAATTAGCTGAAGTAGTGCGCACGAACTCGCACTGTTCACTGTGAATGTTGAATGTGAACTGTAGATCGGGAATGCATCACCTGCTAGTGCATCTTGTCGACTTTACCATGGAATTGTTCAGTGTTGCCACTTTTACGACCATTTATTACCATTTGTTCAGATTACTGTATCAGTAGAAACAAAGTTTTAGGTTCAAAAAGTGGCAACACTGTAAACGACTGTTCACTTCACTAACCATTGCAATATTTTTATCACATTTATTCGCATTCAATTTTAGCATGACTTTAATATTTTCCATATAAAAATTATTATAAAAGTTCAAGCTTCATATTGTCACATAGTCTTGAGTCATGTATGTGAACAAAATCAGAACTATAAGCCCTCACAGAGTACTTTTTAAATTCATAATCGATTAATCGAATTTCCTACTTATTGCATAATACAAGCAATTTCTTGTTAGAACTGCACTTGCATTTACCTTATCTCCTCATTAAATAGTAGTTGATTTAGCACATATTGTAAACTGAACTTTTTCGATTCATAATTCAATCTGAGGGGGCTATCATTTTCATGATTGACCCGGTTATTTCATTCGACTAGTATACTTCAATTCTTAATCTCAGACAATTCCATCGCCACTTACTCGACTATCTACTTTAGGGTTTTGTATTCTAAAGTTTATTTTTGATTAACAAATTTAATAAAAAGGTCCTTATTTTATTTGTTGCTGTTGAATTTTAACTTTGGAATGTAAGAGATTGAGTTTGTTGTTCCAAAACTTAATAATTATCTGAGATTCTGAATTCAAATATATTAGCGTGTACCTACCTACTGTTTGTATGTAAACTTACGTTGTGTGTGTTGTGTAGGTGTTGTCCATGAGCGATGAGCTTCGCCGCGCTCTGTACTCGTCGGGCGCCTCCATCGACATGGAGTTCTCTACGCCCGACCTCATCGGCACCTCGGAGATATTCACCATGGAACACAGGTAATTATCTAAACATTAAGGTGAAACCTATTAAGAGTCTACAATACCTCAAATTGCTTAACAGGATCCTCCGTTATATCGAAAATACTGCAACATTAATTTTGTAATAAGTGTATAATAAAGTTGAGGAGAGTTAAGTAGGTATGTTTGACGAAAACATGACTCCATTAAATTTTATCGACAGTAAAACCGCTAGTATTAAAAAAATACTTCAAATTAGATCATGAAACTTTGCATAATATAATAACTAAACTAAATTCAAAAGCAGATACTATTTGTTTATTTACGATTATTTTCACGGTAAAAATAAATTACCAAAACTATAGTTTTGGTAATTTGCCTCTCTGCCGCTCAGCACCCCACTCTAGGCTCGCTGTCAATCAGTCCGCGAGCGTGTGCGAGCGAGATAAAGAGTGAATTTGACCTAAGGTATTATGGACTCTTAACGTTACGGAATATAATCAAATACGGTCGGAAAATTGAAATGAATGATTTAAAATTATGCTACATCTAAGTAGTGTCGTACTATACCCAATGAGTATTATTTTGCGGCCACACATCAATATTATGGAACAAAAATTGTAAACAATTACATGAATTCGTAATTTTGTATACATCAAGTTTGATGAGTAAACTTGATGTATACAAAATTACGAATTCATGTAATTGTTTACAATTTTTTCTCTATTGAAAAGGGAGGATCCTCCGACAAGACGGGTGTAGTGTCTGGCGGGCAATTGCCCAACGGTTGATGTCGGATAGTCTTATATATGTCGTTCGCGCGGTAAACTCTAATTGCGCGATGCAGGATTTGTGTGACGTCAGGTCTTTGATGCGTAGTTCGCATGTGGCGATGTACATAGATGCCGCCACACATATTTTTGAGGCTGACTGTAGTAATGTGGTATCTTTGAAACACTCACTGCAACTTCGAAAATACTGTGTGAATTTGCCGCTGACGCCAGATGACACCGATAGGCGGTGGCGTTAATAGGGGAAATAGTTAATAGGAAATATTTAATAGGAGAATACGCCTTACGACTTTCCTAACAACTTTTGTTTTACCATTGTCGCAACCGGCACGGTGTGGTACGAAATGTAAGCGTTCTGTTGTAATAACTGGAAAACGGTTGCCTACCTAAAACAATCATTGTATAATTTCACATTGTAAGTAAAATTTCCCTTTGAAATAAAAGTCACTATGCCTTTTCAAATTACGCAATAACAACAGTTTATAAAAGAAATAAGTTTCACTATAAAGATTATAATTGAACAATACGAAAGAAAAAAAAGTACAAAGAATTATTGTCTTTGTACTTTTTACAAGTTTAATAACATGCTTCACATATGTCGATAATAGAATTGTTTATTTATTTAATTTTTTATGCACAAGCAAAAACTGCACTTAAAAAGGTGGACCTTATCTTAGGCATTTTCAAGTTGTTTTGTTTTTAGTTGTTAACTATAACTTGGTAATATTTCAGAGAGAAGCTGTGTGCGGTGCTGCCGGCGCGCGCACAGGGCTACATGTGGTCGCTGACGTTCAGTACGAGCCAGCACGGCTTCTCGCTGGCCTCCATGTACCGCAAGATGCAGCGCGTCGACAGCCCCGTGCTGCTCGTCATACAGGACACAGATAACAACGTGAGTACTCACAATGCTACACACTACCATTGTGTCCATGCTATTATTAATATTAAAAGCCTGTGATGTCCAAAAGAAGGTCAAAGGCCTCCCTACTCTCTTTCGACTATTTAAAGCTATACTATACTATACTTCTATTTAAAGCTCCTAAGGACCAGTTCTTGCGTACTTATACAGGTTGTAAAAAGACCCACCACGAAGCCGTCATCTACGCATTATTGACATCAAACTAAGTAAACGAGTATTATTTTTGGTGTGAAAATTCGCTTTTCACTGTTGCCGAGCATGCAAGTGTACAGGGATCGTGGGAGTATAAAAAGTTGTTATAAAACTTGTTTTCGTAAAATAACGTCAAAAAAAGTTTAAATTTATCCGTAACCAGAAGGTTCGGTAGGTATGGTTCAGTATTTTTTTTTAAAGAAATAGTGACTCAGCTTCATTAACACTTTCGACTCCACCCACTTTTCATAGAACTCATACGCCATGTCGCCATACATATTGGAAGTGAACCCTCCGGGAGGGTTGCCGCCATTACGTTTGCGCTAAAGTTAACCATCGCGGACTGTCAATGGCATTAGGTTTAAAACCGTGTTATAAAACACAGCAAAACGAAGGAAAAGAATGTTTTCAGGGGGTCTTGTCGCTTCACGTAGTTTCCAACCTTTTAAATTATTTGTAAATATTTGTAACAGTGAAAAAAACTTAAATTAAAATAAAAATGCATGGATTTTAAAACCAACGCTTATACTAATAAATCTTGTTAAAACATACATCACATTTTATTTTCACGGTTTATAATGATGTATTTGCTAAGAAAAACCTACATTTAAAATGAGCCATTCGCGAGGGCTCCCGGCATCCCATATGCGACTAGGTGAACCCTCCAGGAGGGCTCCCGGCATTGAACGTGTTAAGGGTATTTTTACACCCATTATATTAACTTTTAGAGCCGCTCGCACTAGCATTTATGTAAACATTTAATGACGTATCAAAATTATATCCCCGAACTGCAGTAAGACAATTTGGGACATAAAACTCCGGCCTCCTTCCTCCCCACCGTGCTCACATTGGTGACCGACTGAATGCCAGGTATAGATTGGTAAAACCTAACATGAAATGAAACGAAAATTAGCCGTCCTTTATGCAGTGCAACATGAACTGGAACACAAGAACTAAACGAATAATGTTTCAGCGTGTGTTACATTCCATGTTACGGTTCACCAATCTGTATAGTGAGTTAAATATTTTTAAGGACAACAGTAGAACCCCTTGTGCATATGTTTGTTTCATACCTTCTAGATAACGTTAGGTAAACCGATGTGGTCATGACTAAGCAAGGCATGACTAAAAAATAATTACTAAGGTTTTTCAATGTAAAAATAAAACACCTTTTCGTCAAACAAATTGACGATAACAGGAAAAACGTAAATATATGAATATACGAACATTTGAAGTTACATCGACTTATAAACGGACCGACCGACCGACCGACCGACCACCACCGACACCGACCAACGACCTTACTCGATAACACCCCAAACACCTATCCTCCATGAACAATATAACCTCAATAGAGGATTTAATGGGCTTACTCATACTTGTTCAAAACACTTAACTTATAATTTTATCCTTATAGGAAAAAAAAAACGATATAAATAGCATAACGGAATTACTTCAAGTCGTACAGTACTTCACATAATATAAACAAGCATTTATTTGATAAGCTCTGGGTTAACGGTTTAAGTACTGAATCGAAACAAACATTATGTAAGAACTATTTACAGATGAAGAATTTAAGCAAAATGTTTGCGTGTTTTGCAACTATCACCGTTATTTAGAAACGGATTGGTGTTAACATAACAAAAACAATATAAAATCGCGCCTGTCTTCCCGAATGGGAAGCCAGAGGTAGTGCAAATCATGATATTAACGCCAAAAGCCTGCCTAAGACCACATAATCACAATTTAATTCCTACTAAATTATCTTTACTTTTTCAAAAAAATTGTTATGACCAATAACATAAAAATGTCTCATCAACTGCCTATCCTTTTCCCAACTATGTTGGAGTCGGCTTTCAGTCTAGCCGGATAAAAACAGCTGAATACCAGTATTTTACATGGATCGACTACCTACCTGACCTCCACAAACCAATAACTGGGTATTTATTACGAAACCACTTGGTAAGACTGGTTGTCAGATTTTCCGTCTTCTGACTACCCGTAACTCCTGTCCAAGATCTACAAATGACAGCCGAGACCTTCGTCTTAACGGCCACAAAAATGTCTACCACGGCTAATAAAAACATTCACGTCCTTCAGGTGTTCGGAGCTCTGACATCGACCGCGCTGCACCCTTCAGAGCACTTCTACGGCACGGGCGAGTCGCTGCTGTTCTCGTTCCAATGCAGCGGCGAAGAGGCGCGGCGCCAGTCGCACGCCGCCATCGAGGGCGCCAAGGATAAAGACCTCAAAGACGAAGGCAATAAGGATGAAAAAGAAGGTAAGATACTGTGTAATAAAAAAAGCCGAATAGTAATAATCAGAAATAAATACAGGGTGTCAGGGACATCGACGCGAAAATTGATACCATGGATTCAGCACATGATTCAGAACCCCTATGCGTTGAAATTTTTCGTCGATGATTTAAAAAAAAATCTGCTGTTCCACACATTTTGACCGCGTAGAAACCTATTGCACTTTTCCATAAAACAGCAGATTAAAAATAAAAAATCCGACGAAAAATTTCAACACATAGGGGTTCAGAATAATGTACTGAATCCATGGTATCAGTTTTAGCGTCGATGTCACTGCCACCCTGTATAAATAAATAAATAATCTGTGTCGGTGGATTTAACGCCGCAGACTTCTGATTGTGGTGTTTTCTCGTCTGTTCTTTGTTTTCTGACATCGCATTGACAGAAATTGGATGTAATCAGCTATCTAATTCCGCAACACATTTGTACACTAATCTGGTTTCATTTTGTCAGTTCAACAACATTCATTGCGTTATTTACGTTGTTGAACAGATATTTTTTTCCATCTTATGAAGCAATGGTTTAGCAATCTGTTTCGTATTACGTAATTAGGGTATTGATCTATAACAGTATTTTCCCACAAAGAATTCCGTGTGTGTGTGTGTGGAAGAGAACGGGTGACTTTCGAACTGAAACAGAAACTAGGCGTGAGTAACTCTTTACGGAACCGACTCACTGATCCGGATCATTGAAGTGTTCCAAAAGATTGGTTCAGTAACAACGTTTCTAACGCATCATTTGAATCTGAATCATTACTTTGCATCTGTGCTCTTTCCGCGCGATCGTCGCTAGCGAGGCGACTGAGCAGCAATGAGCGAGAGAGAAAGACAGTCGCTGAGTTACGTTACCTTAGTCAGTAGGTACTACTGAACTGACTCGCGAGTCGCGAGTGAGCGGGTGACACATTACAATCTATTTAATTCAGAAAGAGATACCAAATGAGGTGTTTATCACTCATTCTCTCACAGTTTTTCGTTGTCGTTATCCATTTTTATATGCTTTGAGTCGATGATTCAAATGATCCAAATTAAACATATCAATGATTCGGATCATTTCAGTGATCCAGATGCAAATGTTCCAATCGCAAAAATGATATACTTTGCCCACCTCTAACAGAAACTCAAAGGGTTGCCAATGTGCAAATACTGCAAAAAGTGCGGGTCGCTCGCACCCGGTAGCAATATACTACCCTTTATTTCTTATCGTTTCATATAATTTAATGAAATTACAGATCAACCAGCAACAGCACCGGTGATGAAAACCAAGTTCAAGTATTGGGGCTGGACCGGAGACAACATGTATTTTATTCGCGGCAGCAACGATAACATTTCCATCGGCGCCGGCGAGTGAGTGTTGTTACAAGTTCAAATAATACAATTTAGTCAGTAAAATTCTGACACATCCTCTCGCTCTGCCCAGAGCGGGAGAAGTCATTTGATGATTTCCCATCCTCAAAAAAAAAAAAAAAGGCCGCTATTGGTTCATTTGACAGCCCAGATATTCGATTAAAATTTCATAGTTATAGCGCTCGAGCGGAGGAGCTCGTGGCTAAGTTATAACAGCCGCACGGGTCGATCCAACAGAGCTACGTTTGCCGGGGTTGGTCCGTGGATGGGTGACCATCTTTACATACAGAGACTCCTCTGTGCCTCGGAAAGCACTTTAAGCCGTTGGTCCCGATTGTCATTCGTGTATCTTTGGCAGTCGTTACGGGTCGTCAGAAGCCCGAAAGTTTGACAACCAATGGGTATCGTATTACCCAGTTACTGGTCGCTCCATGTAAAACACTGATATTCAGCTGCATCCGGTTAGACTGGAAACCGACCCCAACATAGTTGGGACAAGGCTAGGCAAATTGAGTTATAGCGCTACATGGTTCTTTTAGTGCGTGGTCAAAACGGAACTAACGCCGCGGTCTTGTTTTTTCAATACATTTCTCAAATGTTTACCAACAGCGCCAGCCTATCAGTCATTCGAGCGCCAAAAGATCCTTGTAGCAGTACACCTATAGCCACATGGATGAACACTTTTTTTCACCCACCTGAAAATGGTTCGTGTTCGCCAAGATCAAAGAGTATCGTATTGATGTACTAATGTGGGTGTCCAACTTTCAGCGGCAAGTTCGGCCTGTGGCTGGACGGCGACCTGTACCTGGGCCGCACGCAGCGCTGCAAGACGTACGGCAACGAGCCGCTCACCACGCGCGAGGATTTCATCGTCAAGATCATGGAGTGCTGGACCTTCATCTGAGCGCCTCCGCCCCGCCACCCGCCCCTCGCCCCCCCGCCCCCGGACTCGCCGCACGCGCCGGCCACTACTCTACTTTCAAATCAAAAATAAGCTTTAGATTATCTTATGAAATTTGCTACGAAGATTTGACACTTTTACAAGTCAGTCTTTTCGACTTTAGTACCGATGAGTCTGAAAACGATTTTGTACTCGCATTGTGACTCGAAACGTAGCGGCGCGGATCAACATCGATCGGCCGACATGAAGACAATATTATTAACGTCTACGCGCATTTCTAGTCAAATGTACTGAAACCTGACCAATGTTTTCATCCTCTCCGAATTTAGAGGCGTGTTCGGATACGAGTGCCGCCGCTCGGGCGCGGGCCCCTGCCCGCGACCTCTACTGAGCAAGTGCATTAATCCTAGTCAATTGTCATTTGTATGTAAGTTGAAAGTCCCGGAGTCGGACAGAGCTCACCGCACGCTGTGGGCTCTAGGAGGACGGCGTCTACAATGTATGCGGCGCTCCGGGTCACGGTCGCTCGCTCGCACCGTGCACCCGGACAGGCCGATAATTATTACGTGTCAATTCATACAATTAATATTGTGCATTGTTATTAAGTAAATTAAAAGCATATTTGTAACAATAAATCTGTATGTTATGTAGAACTTTATATATTAACGAATCAATCATTACCTATATGTTTAGAGGCCGACTTATTGGCGTGTCCAGTACCGAGCAATGTAACACACATTAATTTTATGAAAGTGATTCTGGTTCATTCATGACTAATCGTTGGAGGTAGCTCGGTCGTATTTGGCAGAAGGCGGAAGCTGGAATGATTCTTGCCAAAGTAACGAGAGCTTCGAGCCACTCATGTGTAGCCCGCGCAAGGGTCGGTGACACTGTCAGTATAAATATTTTATTTATTAATAATTTGGTGTAGATTTTGTATGTTATGTTGTCGTGTCTGATTGTATTGAGTCATAATAATATTAAGTTAGTGAGCATAATTATGTTACACTTGTACTGTGATTTGATTATTATGGTTGCATTTTTCACTTATTGGAGCGTTGCCACTGATTAATTACATTAATATATCACAATATGCTGATCGGGAGTTCAGTGAATATCTAACATATCTTCATTCATGTCACACATTTATAAGAATGTCCACAGATTACGAACACACAATCAACATAGTTTTCAATAAACCATAGATAATTTTTGTGATGTTAACGCTTCAGTACAGAGATGAGCCAATATATGAATATTATTAATTAAATAGTAAAAAAAATTCTTAAATAGTATCTTAGAATGCTTGATGAATGTAATCGTCATTGTGCTTAGTAATCGTTAGCATGATGTTACTCAGATCTATCTGGTCGTATAACATTATTTATTTGTCCTATGTAAGCACGCGCACTGGAGCCGCCGCGCCGCGCATCTATCTACCGCTATGGCCAGTATAATGGCGTCGTCTTTTGTTGTTTCATATATCTACTGTATATACAACATATTCCTATGTGAGATTAGAAGAGATATAATATATATTTTTGTGAAAGGCCACGCGAAATAACTCTTGTGTATATCGATGGTAGGAAGTACAAGTACCAAAATGTGTCCCAGCTGTTATTGAAGTCTAAAATATAGCGCGTGCGTCTATTCATGCAGAATATTTTGACGTTGTTATTGTTTGTGTACATCAGGAATGTAATAGATAACTTAGGTTTTAAAATTATATCGGCATAATTATTGTTATAAATTTATAATCATTAGACTTGTTGAGTAGCAGTGAGAATTAAAATATTTATTTATTCTGTTATGGTTTCCATCTTACGGTTGCTGTAGCTACATTACTTTATCGGTGATGATTTATTATGTAATTCTAAGTTGTTAAAATGTAAATCAAGCCATAATAATTGAGAATATATTCTTTTGAGAAAGAGAATGTTTTATTTTTTATAATAAGTAAAATACAATATTGGTTGATCATGACACATTAGTACTGGTATCTGTGTCGTGGGCGGTAGCTTGAGCCACTGTCGTCGTAGCCCCTGTTGTAGTCGCTGTGTCCTCTGTTGTCGCGCCGGTCGTAGTTCCTGTCTCTGTTGCCGTCCCGCTGGTACGGGTGGTTCCGTCTGTTACCACGGCGTTCGTTGCGACGGCCAGAGTTGGGTACCCACCATGAGTCTAACACCGGCGGCGTAGAGGGCAACTTATTAAATACTTTCATGAAATCTTCATCTTTCTCAGTAAATCTATCTTTTAGTTCTTCCTCACATTTGGCTAAAAATTCTTTTTCTTCAGCTGATAGTGTATCAGCAGCCATGTTTAATCTGATATATGTGCAGGATACTCAGTTAGGGAATTAAGAACTGAAAATAAAAAAATAGCCAATTTTACTTACATTTTGGCTAGTGTGAAACTATAATAAACCCAAGAACTAGCAGCAACAGCAGTAACAAACAGACAAAGACACCATTCTCCCCAGGACCATTATTTTAGGAATTATACTAAACACAAAACAGTAATGTTCTAAACTAAAACTAATCCTCAGACCAGAATAAGCGGGTTATTCCCGTTCGTCCACACCCCATCGTCCACACTGCGGACGACTGGGAAAGATGCGTTCTGCTCGTTCACAGTGTAGATGAACAGAACGCAACATTCCCAGTCGTCCGCACCTCGTTTCATGTCTAGTTTAAGAGTCAGTGTAAAGAAATTTTAAATTAAATAATATTGGTGACCTCCATGAAGTAAAACAGTCCGTGCTTTCTTTTTATATACACGAGCACAGTTTGGTCACTTGAACCACCAGCCGGTGCACTTAACCCCGACATGATCCCGAATGCAAAAGCTCATCGTCACTTTATTGCCATACACCATGGGCTTGCAATATGCAGCGAGCTGATTGGCTAGTTCAAGGCCATGTATCTATTGTTCATTCCCAAAAGCGTCGTCAAAACTGATAAGCAAAGACTATCTTTTGTTGGAGGATCGACAGGGTGCAGTTATAATAGTTGAGTATATCCAGGCGATTGTAACTTTAAAACTTTTTACATATTAATTGCATTTAAACTGATATTGATACAATACCCAATGTGTAAAATTAAAATGTGAAACAGTCTTATGCTATACATTTAGTATAAAATACGCAAAAAAGCTTTAGATTGACTAGGTATGTACTTTTAAAGTATTTGCCTTACTAAAGTAATAAAGCTACGTACATAATATTTTAAAAGTATGTTTATCATATAAGGAAATACTATCATCATATTTTCTTTATTAACTCTTAGACTAGACGTGAGATGACAGGGTGTGGACAACTGGGAATAATGCGTTCTGTTCGTCCACAGTGTAGACGAACAGAACGCAACATTCCCAGACGTCCGCAGTGTGGACGACGGGGTGTGGACGAGCGGGAATGACTCCAAAAAGCTATGCAAGTGTTAAAATACGACACTTGAAACACCTATACTATTTGTGAACACCATACTTTTGGTAAAAAATTTAGTTATGATCAAAACAACAAAGTAAAGCAAGAAAAACAAGGACTTTGAAAGTATGCAAATCATTTGGATGTCAGTCTTAGAAGAAAATATTTTTATAGGACTCTTGGCATTGGTGCAAGAAACATTCTGAAGAATGGTTTGATTTTGAAGTTGCCTATTATTATAATAATACATATATACATATACATACATTGAGATGAATTGGGAAATATTTTATGAGGATGAGGTTACTTAAACCATTTCAATTTATGAACAAAAACCCTTTTTACTATGGACAAACATATATAGCAAACAATATGCAATACTCAAAACAACCTAACCACCAAATCAATTCCTAAAACCCTAGAATACTGATTATATTTACTATGTTCACTGATTAGACTTGTTAGGATGAGACCATAAAACGTTTTAGATGGCTCTACCAAACTAGGGTTGATAGGTTCAAAGACAAATCCAATATATGCTCCACAATCCGGACATACACATGGCTTCCAAAGATAACCAGGAAACCAAGAAGTACTTTCCTCCCACTGCAATGAATTTATTACGTTTTAGTCTTATGCTCGTATTATGAAATGAGACAAATATTTGTGAATAAACAAATTAATATTACCTCCCCAGTTGGAACACAAGTAGAATATGTAAATGTTATCAAGGGATAATGGAAAAACACATCCGTGGCAAACACCTGCACTAGAACGTCGTCATTATAATACAAAGTATCATTGAAAGAATATCGAGCTTTTGGACTCGACTTCGAAATTAGAGAGCCACTTGATGTAACGTCAGTGCCACAGTTGCGGCACAGAATCTTCCCTGAAATAACAACAAAACGTTCTGCACTCCAGTGAAATTAGTACGATCACGTACATACTGTCAACCAGATATCTATTTGTTTATCTACCCTTAATTTGCTGCATCAGGTGAACGTCTTCAAATGAAATCACAGAAGCTATAACAAAAAAAAGATACGAAACACTAAAATTAATGTTAAACTTCATAATACCTTAATTTTGCACAAGAGTACGAGTACAGAATAAATTGAAAAAACTAAATAAAAATAATGTAATCGTATCAATCCATGTGATTAGAAATTTGACAAGCTAACTCGTCTGTGAATCTAACACTGGCTGGAGATGACAGCTGCACTATGTGACAGTCTTTCCACAGAGTACTTTGAGTCTTTCTGTCTGTGACAGTGACGCGACATTGATGTGAGACAGTGATGGGAGTGTGTTGTTTTCCGTCACAGTATTCGAAATTCAACTACGGTTTTTAGGGTTCCGTAGTATACAAGGAACCCTTGTATATAGTTTCGCCATGTCCATCTGTCTGTCCGCGGCTTAGCTCAGAGACGGTTAGTACTAGAAAGCTGTAATTTGGCATGGGTATACATATTAATCACGCCGACAAAGTGGTAAAATAAAAGAAAGAAGAAAAAAATGTTTAGTGTACCTCTCCTACACATAGAGTGGGGATGTTTTTTTTTCTCGTTTATCCCATAGTGTGGGGTGTCGTTGGAAATGTCTTCCAAAAATATTAAGGGTGTGTGAAAATCATTTTTCAATTCAGGGATCCGTTTGCTAAATATTAAGCTTTAAATTGCTAATTTTCGTTAGTCAAGTCTTCCTCCCCCCTACCAGTTAAATGGTTGTACTTGGATTTGTGAAAAATATCACAGCAGTAGTATTTATAACGAAAAAGAAAAACTATCATAGCTAAGTAGGCTTTACAGGTTAACGAGTAATAATCAACCAACTTAAATTTGCAGTTTGAAAAACATTTTTTTCAACTACAATCCCCGCATTCCGAGTTAGGCTGTAATCGATTTGAGCGATTTGAACGGCCGTTCCGAATAAGCCTTAGCGCGATAACGATGTATTGTGAATCGTCATAGATGACGTCATGACATGCGCCATCTTGCGATAACGCCGACCATGCTTTTTACTAATATCACCGTGAGCACTGTCAAAGATGACAGTTGTGCTGTTTTGTTTTGAGTCGAGTCGCATCATAACTTTAGACAAACGTGGCATCTTCGAAATTGTGCTTCTGGCTACCGTGGTCGCCTAACCAACGAAGAAGAAGAAATGTGTAGTATAAACACAAAGAAATATGATATACAAGTTTTGACGTTGAGCGAGCACCGTGAGAACGTTCACGGGCGTTCCGAATTGATGACAGCCCTCAGCTGTCATAATCGTGATATCTAACTCGGAACGTCAAATATTGATGTCAGCGCTGTGAGCGATTACGTTCTTATTCAAAATTCAAAATTCAAAAGTCATTTATTCAAACTAGGCTGAGAATCAGCACTTTTCGAACGTCAAAATTACATAAGACAGTCCCCCAAAACGCCCACCCTTCACCACTTCCTAGTGCATTAGCTGGGAAGAAGAAGTGGCGCAACAAACTCCCCAGCAGCACAGCTGTCTGTTCAGTTAGAAGAACAAAAAAAAAAGATTCTATATAATGGTATTCAAAATAATTTACATTACGCAACACAAAACATAATTTAAATTATTAGCCATATGTTAGCTAGCACACGCCAATAAACCACACAAAATCATCAAGAACTATACTCAGGCAGAAATAAAAACTAAACGTAAACAGAACTTAATATCTAAATAAAAGCCTCCAGGCATAAAGGGCGTGCCCGCTTACATATAGTTGTAACTGGAAGTTATAAATGATAAACTAGGACCATTCGGAAAGCGGCTAATGTTTGTTCTTGGGATAAATTCATCCCAACTACGGAATCCTTCATTGTGCGTGGTCCGACACGCACTTGGCCGATTTTATATGTGCTCGATCGATCGACTTATTGAGTTGAATTGTCACGGGTACGAGTTGTCCGGGTCGTGTTGTTCTTCGGGTGAACTGTCTCGGGGTTGCGGTACCCAGGTCAAATTGCCGTAGAATCATCATGGTTCTCTAAGCGTGTGGAGCTGACAGGCAGTTGGTTCTAAGTGATCAAGTTCTCTAACCATTACGGTCGATTTTTCTACATTCTATTCAATTTTTAGCAAAGCCGATGTAAAAAGTACTCTGTGGCTGATGTCGACCATTTTGCCAGTTTAATGGAAAGAAAAACTTCTTGCTTCTGTCTACAAAATGACAGTTGACAATGACATGAAATGTGACATTGACTAATTTCAATTTGACATTTCGATAGCAGTTTCCGTTCGCATCGTCGACGTTGTGTTTTTAACTGAGTATTTCTTACTGCAAATGTAAATATTGTTTCAATTTGTTTCCAAAATGTCTGAAAATGTAAATATTGACCTCTCAGGAGAAATTAACGCCACCGAAGAAAAGAAAGGATTTCAAAAGTATGTCAATGATATGGAATTGTAAGTCTTAACAATAACAATCATTGATGTAAATCACAGATACGCCCTCACCATACTTACGTCGCGCGAAAAGTGTCACTTCTGAAATCAGCGAATTCGCTCATTTCGAACATCATTTCCTCATTCGTCATAGTTCGTGACACATCGGAGTAACTTTCTCGTTTTTAATACACACATCTGTACAAAGATGCCTTGTTGTGCCTACAGGAAATGTACCAACAACTCCAATAATACAAACAAAGCTAATGCTATTATTACTTTTCATGCGTAAGTAATTTTTTTTCAAATTTATTACGATTTCAAAAATAAATATTATGACGGATGATGACATATAACAAAAAATTCGTTCCCATGACAACGAAAGATAGGGTAGTGTAGCGTTCACAAAAAAAGTTTAAAAGAATTTAGGAAGTATGGAGGTTACATTATAATGTTAAAATATTTTAAAAGCCGGATTTTTTTAATGTATTTTTTTTTAGATTAACTTTTTTTGCAACTATGTTTTCGAATACAAAACTATAGGTACATAAACAGTTTAATAAAACGTTAAATTTAATAAAGTAACAACAATATCAACCCCCACATGGTAGCATTCACTAACACATGTTTTCAATAAATTAGCCCGAGTTTCAGCTGATAGTCCGTTACCTAAAAATATGCCACTGGGATTTACCAGCTTTCGTTCATGCATACTAATATTAAAAAATACGCCTGAGTCGCTATTTCGCACGATTTTGCCGAGCCAGCACCGAAATCTACGACGCCTGCAGTCTTCTTTCCAGTCCACGTAGTTTGGTGGCGAAGAGCCATCTCGTCAGCAATTAACGTGCAGAATATTCGCTGATCAATTTTTTTTTTTTTCTAAAACCGAGCTTGCTTATTAAAGCCAAGATCACCAGAACTGTTATCGTACCATTTTCCTATGTCGCGAGGGTGTGGCAAAGATCCATTAAATATATTTCTTGATTTTTTTAATCAGCCTGTTAATAAACTCTACCGCTTCTGCTTTCAAATTCAATTCAATTATAATATCATTGACCACACTAAAAACAAACATTTTATTATTTCAAAACAACCTCGTTTTAAAATTAAGTACCCTTTTTAAAACGAGTATGCTGACGGTACAGCGACAATTCTCTACGTCATTGTGTGACAGATGACAACTTAAGCACAAATGCGGTCATTTTTTGATGCTGTAAGGCGTATCTTTCGATATAAATCGATGATAACAATGCTACGTGGTGTTTTCATTGCTTTGAGATTTGTTTTAACTACATCATTCGTCACTATTACACGCTATGAGTAAAACTCTGATTGGGTCTCATTCGCGAACTGGTGCAATTTCAATATTAAAAATATTTTTGTATCTAATTTTACTTTCTTCATAACTTTGTTGTTGATGATTAATTTATCCAAAAGAAAGGTTTACGTCTTCCTACTATGAAAACAATAGGCGACATTTATTTAGAAATACAACTTGAATTAAGTTTATTCAAACACACCACCTAGTGCCTAATTATTTTAGTTCTTTTATACTAACAAAACTTCCTTTCTGTATAATTTAGTGATCATTACATTTTAGCTTTAAATGTAATTGCTTGCTTTTTAAGACTCCTAATTTAATTTAAAATAAAACGTTTGTGAAGGCTGCTTCAGCATGTCCGCAGTGGAGCTGGACCAGCCCTGCTCATGGGAGTCCTTGCATCACGCCGACCATGGACGCAGTTTGTTGCCACTGATAACTTTAAGGTAGTTATGATTGTTTATTCATTATTTTCAGTTACATATCAATAGTGCACAAATCTATTATGTCCAATTTTACACTTCTTTTCTTTTGGTCCCAATGAAGTTTTTACGATTACCAATAATTAGTAGTACTTATAGTTAATTTTTTTGTCTCTATAAAGTAATTTTTTTATGAAAATGCATTTGTTGCGTTCTGTATGCAAAGGGGACCCTATTACTAAAACTCCGCTGTCCGTCTGTCTGTTACAGGGATGTATTTGTTTTAAATGTAATTGATGGACTCTTGAAATTTTAACCCACCGCTATAACAATAAATATATAAATATAAAATAAAGTTATAAATGAGTCTTCCCAAGAATACTGTTTTTTTTGACTAAAGTATTATAAACAAGATATGTAGTATATTGTATGGTGGTATGGAACTCTTCTTGTGCGAGTCGGCCTCGCACCTTTGCTGCTTTTATTTTGCATAAACCGGTATTCATTCCAATCTCTCCAGTTGGCAGCATAAATATTATACTTAAAAGATCTATCTACTCATACACGCAATCTCATGAGGTCATTGTACTCATCATTTTGAATAACTTTTAGTATGAGACCAAACCTGAAATAAAAGTGCTTATCCCTACATATTATGTTCTCATAATATTCTCGTCAAAATGTAACGAGCAGCAGATTTTTTTTCGCGTTTTCATATTTGGTTTATGTACAGTCACAAACAATAATATATATACATTGTCACATTTTCTAAAATATCTTAACTTCCACCATTCAAAAAATATGTGTACGAACGACATTTTGTTCTATATTAACTAACCATCAAACTGTGTCAAAACTGAGTATACATTGGTTTCACAGTAATCTAAATGAATCAAAATCAGTAAAAAGTGTACACTTCTAATGTAATATTTAAGTATCCATGACAATTTCTATAACATGTATACAAAATGTAATAGAAATTGTATACGTGTTATTGAAATTTTCATGGATACATTAAAATGACGTTGAAAGTGTATACCTACTTTTTCCTGTTTTTGTTAAGTTTATTCATATACTATTGTATAATACAATGGTTTTCGAATTCAGTGATGATGATTACACACAATCATCATCAGCCTGTATCAGTCCACTGCTAATAGTCCAAGCTATGTCGGATACTTTTGTTCTTTGCTGTATTATTTTATTTCGGACCCTATCCCTAAGAGAAACCCCAAAAATTGCTCGCTGAGCGACAACTACAATGCGATGAATACATTACAGTTTTATGTATAAATAGTGGTTGGTTACTGCAATAAAACATGAGCTTACAGAATCAGTGTTGAAAATCATTATTAATAATGCCTGTTAGATATAATAGTAGCGTAGTTATGCGTAGAATATATTAAATTTGGACACTGACTTGACTGAGACTATTGCAAGAATTGAGTACCTACTATTCGTATGCTTCTATGGGAGCTATTGCATTTAGACTTGTGTGATATGCTTGCCATACGTGAACGCCATTATAGAAATTGGGGTTCCATAGAAAGTATACGAAAACCTTTAAAATATATGAAAACCTGACATTTTTACGGGAGGGCACTATTGTTGTGTCACAACTGCTGTTGCTGGGATCGGGTGATGAATATACCAGAATAGGTATTTATACGTTTATAGATGTCGAAAACTTTCTCTAAACCAATATTCTTGTATAAACCATCAAAACGGACTTTCATAGACTTATGCTAGTCTTAGTTGGTGCATTATTGATGCTGGAGTATTTAGCCAAGAGTAAAAGTCATAATGAATGCTAATATAGGTACATATCTTGTAAAAGTCATATGATTTAATCATGTAAACGTTTTTGAGACTTTTTAGAAGATCTCTGCTCTTGATCTTGATAAGGCATTTGAAAATGCGTTTACAAGTAAGATAGGATTGACCAAAGCTAATATATGATATTTTTAGATTCAAAGCATTAAATGCTGCGGTACTTAAGAGCATTTTCCTAGTTGTGTAGCTACCTTTCTGTAACATAATATGTAATAACGCAAATGATTTTGTCAATTAAGTAAAATTACAACTTGGGTTCCTTTTGAACCCAAATTGCGACTCATTTCCACGCTTAGCTGCTTGAAACTGCTGCTTTGTAATTGTTTATATAATTTTGAAACTGTACTGTATACATGTTTTTGAAATTTCCTTGGGTACATAATTACGTTACTAAAAGTTAATATTATTTTTTGGTAATCTATTACTAACGAATATTTGATAAAAATGTGTAGATAGTTTTGACACAATTTAACGTTTATATAATTATTGGACACAGTTAGTATACTTACTTTTGCGATTTAAAGTCGCTACATACATTTGAAGTTTAAGGGCGTTTCTATGTTATTGCTCGTGACTGTACCTATGGTGTATTACCTATAACCTGTGTACTTCAGGACCAAAATTCAGTGGGGAGGATTTTAGTATATAGGTACTCAACCAACATAGGTTTAAAAAAATTGGGAATTGGTTTCAAATATTAATCTTTTTGTTGTAGGCTCCGCCATCAATACCTCGATTATCACGACGTTTTTATAGAAATGTGGAGTACTTTCAAGCTAACTACCTGATGGTGTTTCTTGGATTGTTTGCATATTGTCTGTAAGTAGAAATTCATGTCTAGGTGGGACTAGGGAATGCAATCTCTAGTCGGATTTGGCAACTCAAGATCTCGCGTTCTAAGGTCAGTATTATAGAACCTCGCTCAAGCAAAACTCAAGCATTACTTAAAACTGGTTTCAACCAATCTAAAGGCTTTAAACGAGTTAAGTACCTAATACTTGAGTTTTGAGTGAGGTTCTGTAATACGGGCCATAGTCTGGTGTCCAGATTGGCCATTCCAGATCTTGCCCGGCAAGCAAGCGAAATCTCCTTTTCCGGATCGAGATTTCGCCTGATTTTTGATATACTCAAACATTTTCATATTAATTAGGTAACTACGTAAATAAATAAAAAACAGTACTTAATCGAACCCCTAAACAAAAAAAAAACAATGTTTATTTTAGTAATCATCTGCACTACGCATACATGCCGCAAGAAATCAACAGTGCCCATCACGCACACTATAAATTAATTAATTATGTTAAAAATGGCTCCTCAAGTAGCATAGTGCGCTCAGTCTCAATTTTAAGAACGAGATTGTCTTTGCACGAGATCGAGATTGCATTCCCTACATGGGACAAAATTAATCTAATAATTGTATTTTAATAAGTATTTTATCCATTTTAGAATAACTTCACCTCTTCTATTGGTGGCTATGGTGGCCAGTTTCTTTGGATATAGAAAACTTACATCTGGGCCAAACACTTGGAAGGTGAGATCTATTATCTTTATACCTACTAATTATTGCAGAATAGAAGTCATGTACAAAATGTAATGATACCTAGTATTTGTTGTTTCAGCCAAAAGTAAGTTGCTAAACTATTTCCATTTTATGAGTGGTTTGGTTTTTTCATAACTTGGAAGGAACACATAAACACAAGACATACATGTAAAATGTGACGTATTCTAAGCTGTGACTATTGTATAGGTAAAGTCCAGGAAAATATTTGTTAAGCAATGACTACCAACTTAAATTGTCTGTACAATGATACAAGGTTCTTTTCAACTTTTGGCGCGACACCACAGATTAAAACAGATGGCTCACTTCGCAACATCATTTAAATAAAAAGCGACTCTTGCTACGGCAATTCAGGTCGCACAGCGCTTATTACCTACAGTTATATTCACCTAGAAGTTGTCGCTTTTTATGTTGCGTAACTCTTATATCTTCTGACTACGTGACTAAATTGGTCCGACATGACGAGCACGCCGCGTGCTTGTAGCTTCATATTTAAAATGCGGAGTGCGCCTTCTGTACTATTCTCTGGCGAGGCCAAAATCGGAACTAACGCCACCATCTTGTTTTGTCGATACAATTTCTGTGACAATTTTACAGATGTTTAATAACAACGCCCCCTGTCAATGCCATTCAGGCGCGAAAAGATCTTTTTTTTTTTTTTTTTTTTTTTTCCTTTCTTGGCAATTGAGCCGGTGTCGACTATTCTGCCAGTGTCACGTGGCGACGGCAGCGCAGAGTGGCAGGCCGTCGGACTTTGTACTTTGTGGGTAGATAAATGTTAGTAGCTGCAGACGAAGACAAGGGTTAGTAAAAGACATGTATTCTAATTTACAAACTAATAGAAAATAATATACTTACAACCTAAAAAAGTATATATATATATATATATATATAAAATATAATACATAGTTATTTTACGCATCAGTTAAAATTTTAAATTATTTTCATTCATAAAGGTTGCTAAAATTTGGATGATTTTGGGAGAGAAGTGGGATAGAAGAGAGTGGAAGTTAGTTGGGAGGGGGATGTTATATTTGGAAATTTTTCGATAGATGTCGAAGGAATGGGTGTTCAAAGAGCATGAGAAAAATATATGATCCAAAGTACCCTCCGCAAGGCCACACTCACATAGTGAATTGTCCCGAACGTGGATCTTGTTCAGGAACACTGGGCTACAACAATGTCCGAGTCTCAGTCTACAAAGTGACGAAACAGTTCTTTTGGACAATTTCGGGCATTTGAAAAACCAAGGTTTGCGTTGGATATCGGGCTGTATCGCTGCGAAGTAGACGCCCTTGGTTTTTGAAGTATTCTTCCATTTTTTAGTCCACGAGTCGAATAACTTGGGCTTGGCACCATTTCGCAAATCGTAGTTATGAGCTACGTAGTGCTTTCGATCAACCGGATTTGATGTGGCATACTTTGCTAACGAATCAGCGCACTCATTGCCAGCAATACCCGAGTGACCAGGGATCCAAGCTATCTCGATATCCAAGCCATTTTGGGAACAATCAAATAATAAATTCTTAATTTTTACAATGATTTGACTATGAACTTTGCTTCTAAGTTGGTTTTGTTTTAAGGCCTGAATGCTGCTACGGGAATCCGAAAAAATTACAGATCTTTTAATTTGGTGAGATTTAATAAAGTGGACGGCTTCTAAAATACCAATACACTCTCCTGTGAAAACTGATGCTTCTGGCGGACATTGATAAAGTAAAGCTATTTTTGAATTTTGATAATAAACTGCTACTCCTGTACAGCCTGATTGAGATAGTTTAGATGCATCAGTGAAAAAGAGATTCCATCCTTCCCAGTAACGCTTGAGAGCTAGCTCAAACTCGCCTCTTGCGTTTTGGGAATTTTTTGGTATACCTAGTCCCAAAACGGCTTTTGGTTCGAAGTGAATCGTCTCGTATGCGGTGGAAAAAACGGGGAGAATTGGATATTGACAAACTGGGGCAGAGAGGTGTTTAAGCTCTCTGTACCTATTTAGCAATAGAGGAACTGTTTTATTGTTCCAATAGGGAGAATCATTAAAAGAGCGGTCGATTTGCTCTAAAATTGGGATTAACGGATGGGATGAAAGGGAGAATATTTTGGATAGGAAGCGATCTGCCAAATACTGTCTTCTTAGGTAAAGAGGCGGTTCTGCACATTCGACTTGAAGCGCATTTATAGGAGAGGATTTCATGGCTCCAATAACAATTCTCAGGCATTTGGCCTGAATGCTGTCTAGCTTCTTAAGTGCTTCTTTGTTGCAGGGTTCAATAAGGAAGCAACAGTAGTCCAAAACACTCCTGGTCAGCGCATTATAGACCAGTTTAAGGGTGTAGGGGTGAGCTCCCCACCACACTCCGGCCAGAGCCTTAAGGATCGACACGGAGCGTTCACACTTTTTGACCGTGTTGTTAATGTGGTCAACCCCAGACAATTTTGAATCTAAAGTTACTCCCAAGAACCTAGCCTTATCCTTGACTGGAATGATTTGACCATCTATATTTAAATCAATCTGGGGAACAGAACGCTTGCGGGTAAAAATTACCGCTGTACTCTTTGGCGCACTTAAAGATAACCCGTGATCAAGAAGCCATTGGTTAAGTGAGGATAGAGACACATTCATGGACAGAGCGGCATCCTGAATGGAACTGCCAGTGACCAGTAATGCAATATCGTCAGCATACTGAAGGATTTTGCAGTCAAAATTTAGAGAAGAAGATAGGTTTGCTGTATATATATTATATAATAGGGGACTAAGAACGGATCCTTGAGGTAGCCCTCTCCAGACTGTTCTTTGTTCGGAGTCAGCCCCAGGGATTCTTAATTGAATGGCGCGGTTGGTAAAGATGCTACCAATGATACGACAGATCCTAGCCGGGATTCTCAGCTCTTGCAGCTTTTGCCTGAGAATAGGGAGGAGAACCGAATCATAAGCAGCCGATATGTCAAGAAAAACAGCAACCACAGACACATTCCTGCTGAGGGCCAGCCGGACCGCTGACGTGAGGATACCCACACTATCAGCAGTGCCCAGACCTTTCCTAAAGCCGAACTGAGTCGCCGGAAGCAGCCTCTCGCTCTCCACCAACCACTCTAAACGATTTTTAATTAAATGTTCTAAAAGTTTAATTAGTATGGACGATAGAGCGATAGGTCTATATGAGCAATGATCATTAGGATCTTTGCCAGATTTTAATAACGGAATGACAACTTGAACCTTCCAGTCTGTGGGAATGTAACCAGAAATAAAGCAAAAATTTGCCAAGTCCAGGTAGTATTGCTGCGTTTTCGGACCAGCTTTAGAAATAAAGGAGTATGGGAATCCATCAACCCCTGGTGCGGAATCTTTGACATGGGATAGTACAGCTTTTAATTCTTCCAAGCTAAATGGCATGTTCATAGGATCGTTAGTGTCGTCTTCATCATCGATGCCGACACAACTGTCCTCTACACCTGGAACATAAGCTGGAGCAATTTTTGAGAAAAACTGGTATCCCAGTTCTTCTGTGGGCATGTTTGAGGAGGCAGGTGCTAAACTACATCTAAAACGTTTCACCTTTCGCCACACTGCTGAAACCGGGGTAGATGGACTCAGAGAACTGCAATATTTTGACCAACCTTCTCGTTTCTTTTTTTTTAATACTTTCCTGGACTTAGCTAATATCCGCTTGAAGGTGATGAGATTATCCAGGTTCATATCGCTGTTAACAGTATCCTCAGCCTCATTTCTGGCCCTGACCATGTCAGTGCATTCCCTATCCCACCATGGTGGAGAAGGAATTCTATCAGATTGGGGTTTTTTGGAAGGGAAGCAATCATCTGCTGTGGAAGAAACGGTGGAAGAAAAGGACAAAAAGCATTCCTGGGCATTATCACTGTTTATTTTTGGAAGGGAAGATATTCTTAAATCTAAAATTTTTGAATATAAATCCCAATCTGCTGAGTTTAGTTGGTGTTTTAAAAGGGGTGGGGATACTTTAGTGGGAACATTTTTAGAAGGGAATTCAATCATGATGGGATAGTGGTCACTTCCATAAGTCATATCCAAGCGACGCCAGATGAGTAGACTAGATATACTGGATGAGCAGAACGTCAAGTCAACACAACTATTACTCTGCCCTGGAGCAGACCTGCGTGTGGCACTGCCATCGTTGATGATACAGAGATCAAGATCATCCAGTATATCCAGTAAGCCTATGCCAAAATTATCACAAGTATCCGATCCCCAGCGATAATGGTGACAATTAAAATCACCCATAACAAGTATTGGACCGCTAACATTGCATAACAAATTTCTAATTATCGAAAGATATTCGAGTTGTGGGTGAGCAATATAAAAAGAAAAAATATTTATATCCTCAGCCTTAACAGCAATAACATTTATGTTATTGTCAACAGAGGGTAGAGGAATTGGGGAAGATGATACTTTGCTATTGATGAGCAAAGCACATCCCCCATATCCATCAGGTCTGTCATTACGAACACTGCCGAAAAAAGGCATCCTGAAATTACTTTCAGGTAAAAGCCATGTCTCAGCAATGCCACAGATTGATGGTTTATATTTATTAATTAGAAAGGAAAGATCAGGTTTCCTGGGAGTAATACTCCTCACGTTCCATTGAAGAAATGTCAGGGGATGGAATGTTATTGATATAATTTAATATTGAGGTCAGTTTTAGGGCAACGTGGTCAGGTATTGAATGGGTTGGATTCACAAGAACAGCCATTAACATATTGGTAATGAGGTCTAATATGTTTTTCGATTTGTCCTCTTGTTTAAACATCGGCTCACTGTCTTCCGTTGGGAAGGCACAGCCATTTTTGGAAGGGGAAAAAGAGAAATTTTGAGTTAGGGCTTGATGGGCCTGTTTATTATAGCCAGGTGAAAGGGGGACTCGGGGTTTAGGGTTTAAGAAGACCGTTTTACGGTATGATTTTTGGGTTACAGGAATAGGGGTTGATGATCGAGATTGTGGTGTATTAGATATAACATTGTTACGTGGGGAAGATTTTGAGACATCGGCATACGATCTGAAAACAGGGGGAAAGACCCGACTTGCCTCCGCATACGAGATCGATTTCTCCGCCATCAGAGCTTTGATGCTCTTCTGTCGGCCCAATTCAGGACAAGCACTGTCGTTTGCGAAATGGTTCCCAGAACAAGAAAGACAGAAACCTAGTTCAGCAGTGATTTCACATCCATCGCCAGGATGATCTTCACCACATTTAAAACACCTTGGTTTTGAACGGCAGATAGTACGGGTGTGGCCAAAGCGACAGCAATGATAGCACTGTATTGTTGGGTATGTGTACCTCTCAACTGGAAGAGCTGAATAGAAACAATACACACGTTTCGGTAAAATTTGTCCGTCAAAAGTTAGTACTACTGTCTGCGTAGGTTTCCACTCAGCTACACCAGAGGATGTCACTTTACGGCTCATCCTTCTGGTCTTAACAACAGGACCACATCCTTCCGGAACCTTAATATTTTTAATAATTTCTTCCTCTGTCCATTCAGTAGGGATGTCTCTAACAATACCCATTCTTGTGATATTGAATTGCGGGATGGAGGCAGTATAATTATGTTGTATTAAAAGGTGATTATTTAAAAAACTGTTGGCGTCCTGATACGATTTAAACTCGACTGAGACGCGATTTCTACCTAAACGTTTGATCCCATCGAGGTGTATGTTATTGACATTATTCATCGTCAAAAACATACCAAACTTAACCGGTTGCAGCACAGTGCCTGAAGTTTGATCATCCTTAAGGGAAACATGGACAATATACGGTGGATTGTCCCTGGCTGTATAAGTAAGTCTGCCGATTACGTTCTTTGCTATCTTAGGTGGGATATTAGAAATGGTAGGGGGTGAGCCGGCAACTCTTTTTCGGTTTGAGGTCTCTGTATCCATAATGGGGTCTTGCGTGAGCATTTGGGAGTCATGGGGGAGTGTAACAGTTAATACAGGGGAGAGTTCAAAAGGTTCATTCGGAGGATCTGGGTCAGGGGGCTTTTTGGAGTTCATTTTGCGCAATAATGGTTAAAAAGCGGGACAATCACAAATAAAACTAACCTTACCCGAAGAACACAAACACAAAGAATAGTCTCGATTTCAAGTTCACGCTAATAAAAACCACTAAAATCGAAAAAATTCGTAGCACAAACAAAGCACGTGAAGCCTTCACCACTACCCTCGGAGAAAAAAAGGAAAAGATCTTTGTAGCACTACATTTCAATCAGAACTGTCATTATTTGACAGTTGTATGAAACGGTTACAACACGGCAAATTGACGTATGGTGTCAATTTGCTTAACAAATAATTTTACTGACTGTACCTATTGTTTCCTCTCTAAGGTTTTAACTCTTCTACTATTACTTTGCTAGGTTGGTGGCTGGGAGTTGAGCAAAACACAGCAGTACGCAATTGCGGCGGCATGCTCTATGGCTTTGTGCTGGCTAGCCGGGGCTGGAGCTGTTCTCTTCTGGGTTTTAGGTAAAAATTTAAAGATACTAACTTATCAATTTGTGCTTCTTTACAACTGGAAACAAACCACTGTCCTCATCTTATATTGAAACACTCTTTTTTTGCAATATTTCAGGTGCCACGGTGACTGTAGTAGCTCTTCACGCCAGCTTCTTCGACGCGGAGGCGCTCCCTCAGTCCGAGGACCCGGAGCAGTTTCCGATGATAGAGCAGGTGTGACACGGACACCTACCGCTGTTCCTGCCCCCGCCCGGACGCATCACACAACGCCTTAACGAACCCAACTGACTCTGACACAAACTCTATGAAATTATTTGGGGATTGTTTATTTTATAAACAATTGTGGATTGTTATGCTTTGAGCCCCAACATTGTATTTAAAAAAGGAGCTATGTATTTAGCAATAATATCTGATGAATTCATGATTAATTGGGCCCAGCTAACTGTTTGGAAAACTTTTCATACTGAAGCTAATAATTAGCTTTTGCTAAATTTATATAAATGTGTGTAATTTTAAAATTTTTGGCCAAAATGCAAATGTAAATATACCCTATTAAGAAGTATTTAATAAAAAAATGAGTGGGGCTATCAGTGACAGTTAAAATAATGACGAAAATGAGGCTGGAATACATAAAATTATCTGCATTTGGCCAGTTTTGTACCTTCCTCTAATTTAGGAAATATTTTATAATTCATTCTTACAATAATTTAAGAAGGGCTTCTCAATTTGTGAAGATTAATATTTTACATTAGCGGGTTTTAGGTTTTAATCCTCGATATTGAAATGTATCCACTGAATGGCATGGCGCCTCCAGAAATTCGCAGTTCTAATCGGCCGCATCGAGAGGGCGAAAATACAGAATGACCCACGCCACCCAATGCACAACTACAACCCAAGGTCCCAGAGGCTTAAAAGCCGTAAATGTTTACTTGGGTGCGTGAGTCCCGCCGATGGCAATCCCTACCCAGCAAGATGTGACCTTTGGCAAGAGCTGCTTCGACCTCCTGATTCCTGATTTTATTGGACTATCAGAGAGCCATCCGGGCACAAGTTGCCGTGGCCGATTTGTAAACCCTTAAATAGACTCTGTGCCCAAGTCGGCCGCAGCAAAGACAGTCTCCAAAAGTGGGGTTTCATGGACGGCTCAGATCTTCGGTGCGTGTGGGGCATCTCTCCACAGACAATGGCCCATCTGCCATCATGCCCCGCATGCCCTGTTACCTGCACACCTGAGGACCTAATGGATGCGTTAGCACACGTTATTAGCGTTGCTTAATTTTGGGGCAAACTAATTTAAAGAATATGTATTTTTTATGTGTTATTTTTGCCACCGACATGCAGAAGTTCCTTGAAATTCGATTTGATTAATGATTTATAATGATCTAGATGTATTTAATATTGAATAAGCTTGACTAATAGTAGTTGTGTGTATTTTAATTATTTATATTCCTGTTTTATTTAATGTGTGTATCTGTAAATATTCTCTATTGCAACTTAATATAAATAAAACTTAAGATCCATAAATTGTTTTACTTTGTTAACTGTTTAATGACTCGCCTTTATATTAATAATGTCAAATCTACAAAAAAATCCTACAGCAGAAAGTGATGTGTTGTTTTAAAGGCTGAAATCTAAAAATAAAAATCATCCATTAATGACGAGGCATTGTCTATGTAAAAATTTTAAGCTTAGGTATTTTCTGTCCATTGTGTTTTAGTTACATTCTGTTTGTCAGCAGTTATTCTTCATGATAAAATTGATACGTTTCCCTACCTTACAACCTGGATGATGCTAGCAACAATACTATCTTCTATACACAAGTACATAAATGGAAAGTGTTCCGACTCAGTAGCGGATCCATGGGGCTAAGAGGCTGAAGCCCCGCAGCAAAATCGCCAAGTTCTTCCGTGACAAATCAAATTTTTGGGAAATAATACACTTCGTAATGTTAAGGTAATCCGTAAGTATTATGTTTTCAAGTTTTTCTCTATAGGATGTTTCGTTTAAGTGACATGGAATTTTTGAATCCCCGCGTCACTTATTCTGCCACTCACGATAGTCTTTAGGGTTTGGCCGCCATGTATATTCACCGAGATATCTCTGGAAAGTCTGCAACCTAACGAAGTTATTGAGGTATTTGAGAAAAGTAATCCAAGGACGGTTGTAAATGTTGTGTGCTTTTTAGGGTTCCGTAGTAAACAAGGAACCCTTATAGTTTCGCCACGTCCTGTCTGCCTGTCCGCGGCTTAGCTGAGAGACGGTAGTTAGTACTAGAAAGCTGTAATTTGGCATATGTATACATATTAATCATGCCGACAAAGTGGTAAAATAAAATCAAGAAAAATAATTTTCATTTAATTTTCCCATGTTGTGGGGTATTGTTAGAAAGGTCGTTCAAAAATATTCAGTTTGTGAGAACCATTTTTGGATTCAGGGACTCGTTTGCGAAATATTAAGCTTTTAACTGAAATTTTTTGTTAGTCATGTGTCCCCCCCCCCTGCCAGCTAAATGGTTGTACTTGGATTTGTGAAAAAATTCACAGCGGTAGTATATATATAACGAAATTAAAAGAAAAACTATCAGAGTTAAGTAGGCTGTACAGGTTAACGAGTAATAATCAACCAACTTAAATTTGCAGTTTGAAAAACATGATCTCCTGAATGTGATACATTCCGTATGGGAGAACATGTTTTTCAACTACAATGTTAAGTTTGTTCTTGGGATAAATTCATCCCAACTACGGAACCCGTCATTGTGCGTGGCCCGACACGCACTTGGCCCTTTTTTTAGTATTTACTTTCCCAAACAACAATCCTGGATCTGCCTCTTGACTCCTGACTGAAACATGATCGCCCAAGCCCTCGCTACTTGGGGTAGAAATTTGGACAGAAGGTTCCTTCTTTTAGGAAAGGATTTTTGGAACTTGTTCTCCTAAGGGGAAAAGGGGGAATTTCTTTAATTAATTCCTTGAGTTTATAGAGGTAGGAGAGAACAGGGTTCAAAGTTCACTTATCCTCCATAGTAAAGAGAGGATACTCCTGCCAGACGGGTGGAATCTAGTGGGTTACTGCCCTATGAATGATATCGGGACGTTGTACATATGCTAGTCGCGCGGTAAACTCTGCTTGCGGCGTTGAAGTTCCCAGGGGTAAACACGAAATTCTATTCATAATAACACGAAAAGCTAGTGTTATTATAAAACAAACCATATGTCAAAGAAAAAACAAAAAGATTAAAAATAAAGGCCATTTCATTTATTATGATTACAGGATAAACAAATTGAAAATAAAAGCATACTCTATATAAATCCATGTCCACAGCTAGCGGCCAGGCTATACATACTTCAGGTAAAAAATCATACTTATCATAATTTTTTTGTCATAAAATTGATTTTATAGGTGTCCGTTACTCCAACAAGATAGTCTCGTCTAAAATGAATTGAGTTCAACGAATAATTGGAGCGTAATCTGCTGTAAATATGCTCGAAATAAAAAAAATGTGCGTGATGTGGAAAAAAAAAACGGAAAAACGAATCCTGAAGTAATGTTGTTCCAGCAAGAAGATTTTAAATGAATGACCAGAGAGGGAAATAAACATGGGCGCTGATGGGCGCATAGTTTATATTTGTGCATAAATGTATGTATGTTTCATTTCTTGCTGGAGTAACGATTTGCAGAACCTTGTTTCTCGGAAACCAATGATTAGTTTTTCCGGAATGCAATTCAAATTCTTATATTTTTTTTCCAAAACGCACATTTACAGCAGATTATGCTGTAATTATTCATTGAATTGAATTAATTCGAAAAGAGATTTTTTGTTGGAATAATGGACAAATTTTATAGAAACATGAATCCTAGACATAGACACCAGGATTAGAAAATTATATAAATAATAATAAAATGGAGTCCAGTCTCATCTCTCACACAGGAATATACTTTTTGCACTGTAGAACATATTCAACACTCCCTCTATGTATTTATTAGCATACCCAGAGGCAATTAAATATTATTGCATCAAATAAAATTAATCTGCTCTAAGCAACAACTGAATAAAATTTAAATATAGGAACAAAGTACATTATAATTTTGTCTATATAATAATAGTCACAATGACATTCTATAATAATTCCTGGAAGACAAAAATAGAATTAAAAAAAGAACTATATAAAAATCTGAATTATTACAATACAATTGAATTTAATATTAATCACAAGACTACTCCTTTGTTAATTCTAGTCAGTTCCATGTCAGCCACAAGCAGGATCTCATCCCACTTGTGAGACGGTGTGTGAGGTGGGCTTGTGATACCAAGCTTCAGTTCTTTGGTGGAAGTTGGAGTTGTGAACTCCAGTTTCCGTTTGGACCGTCCAGCAAACACATGGCAAGCTGTGCTCCTCTGCTCACTGTCCAGCACTGACAGAGGTGTGATAGGGGACGGAGTTGTCACTACTGTCTTGTCACACTTCATCTTGTGTGGCCCCACATATTTAAAAACTGGTTTCTTTAATATTAAATTACCTGATACTTTTTCAATGAGACCAATAGAAATAAATACATTGGCAATGTCATAAAGTCTCCTCACTTTGGATTTGTGTTGGCGGTCCTGCTGCTCCGGTGTGAGGACCGTCTTATTTTTACTGGATGTGTCTATCAAGACTCTCACAGCCATCTCCAGGTTTATTAGAGTATTCTGTAGAGGAAATACAATATGAAAAAGACTATAAATTGTTTTAATTTTTAACAAGCAAGCAACTGCATTCATTTTATTATGGAAACATGGATTAATTTTATTCTGTTCAAAAATACTCACAGGAGGTTCTACTAAAAACAGCATGAGGAATCTCTGTGCTAACACTCCCAAAGTCTTATGTTTGGGTGTTGGAGGCTTGGGAGCCTTCCCACGCAGCGCCTCTGACAACTTAAGATGCTCCCCCTGCTTCTTCAGCATTTTCAAAAACGAATTCAGCCGAGATCCTCCATGCCAAAGATATGTGTTCTTTCTTTTATGAACTGCACACTGCATAGCTTCAAGTATGTTTATTATGTCATACATTCGGCGCTTCTCGACACCTAGCCGGGCTGCAGTGCTATCCAGTTGTATTTCCACCGGACCATCGCCATGAAGTGGATACAGATTGAGGAATCTGTAATAATTTCCAATAAGTTAATAGCAATATTTGATTGAAAATCCGTAATCTGTTGTTATATGCGTATGCATATGTTTACCTGTCACATAATATCTGAAGGGACTTTTCTTTTCGGTGTACAGCACTTGGTGGCGGTGTGGGATATTGTAACGCGACATTAGTCAGTAACTTGAGGTTAGCAGTCGGCGAAACATAGTTAGCTGAGTTTGTAACTTCAGTAAGCACGCAGCGCTTAGGAGTACAAGTTATGTTGTCATCTTCATACATCGTGCGATAACATTATGTAAAAATCCTATTTTACAAAATATTCGCGTACTTTTTGACAGTCAAACTCAAATCCAGTTGGCTTATTTTGTATTAAAACTTCAATAATAACAATGCATAATAATAAAAAAAAAACATAATTTAACTTTAACTTAGAGTAAGAAACGATGGTAAATCATTGAAATTCTATAAAAGTAACCTCACGGTAAACAATTTTGACAGTAGTAAATTGCGCGCGAGGCTCGAACTTCTATGAAACTGGAAAAGCCGCTTTTGCTTTTTTGACGTTTCGTTGTTGTAAGTAGCATTGTAAAGAAAATAATTTTTAAATTATTAATCTATATTATTTTATTTTATTGCAAAGCTATTTTTATTAGACACAAAAAAAGGAGTCACTTTGTAATGTCTTTGCAATAAAAAATAAAATTTTCTGTTTATTTGTTTAGTTGCAAAATGTTATCTGTAAGCTTGGCTAATGGATGTGATAATATTTTAATCATTTTATATAGTTTTATACATATCAAAATGTAACTTCTCGATATTTTTACTTTATTCGAAATAGTATTTACTACTAATAGTTCTATACAAGAAACGGAAGTCTCGATACGATAGTTTATGGTAGGAAATTCTTTTTTTTTTTACTTGCGTCACGTCATGGCTGGCATGAAGCTTGATTACTTTTCTTGCAAAAGTGAGCTTGGTTTTCTTTGAAAGTGGAGGTTTCTGCCAATGTTTTGACTTTTATTTACGTTTCGACCAGTTTTGACTCAGAACTCAACATGTTTGGTTATTTGTAATAAAAGGAAGTGTTCGTTTGAGGATATGTATTGTTTGCTCTAGAGAAAGGCGTAAATCCATAACAAAATGAACGACGGGGATTGGATATGCAGTGATCCGAATTGCGGAAATATCAATTTTGCACGCAGGGTTTCATGTTATCGATGTAATAAAGAGAGACCCGACACTTCTAAAGCGTTTAAAAAGAAACTAGGCACAGAAATAGGAAAAACTGCAGCTGAAAAGTCTCGTGGTTTATTCAATGCCGATGATTGGCAGTGCAACAAATGTGCTAATGTTAACTGGGCCCGGCGTCAGACTTGCAATGTTTGCAACGCACCAAAATACGGAGAAGTAAGTATCTTTTTGTTTTAACTTCCGAACTAACATGATAATGAGATATGTGACTCGTTTCTTGTGCATGATTCTAGGTGGAAGCTCGCACCGGTTACGGAGGAGGTTACAATGAGCGCGGAGTTGTGGAGTACCGAAGGCGTGAACCATCCTCTGATGATGAATATGATGAATTTGGTCGAAAGAAACGAAAACGTAAAGCAGACTCCGAAGAGAAAGAGAGGCCAGTAAAGGTTTGTACTAATATTACTACTAGTACTTCTTTTGTAGAAATTGCCATGATAATGCTTGCATTAGTTAAAATAACATCTCTTCTAATTAAAATGTAATCACAAAAATAAAACTATATCTTTGAATATCATTAACACCATCTTGTAATAAAATATCTGTCTTTTCATTTAAGTTCAATAATGACAGCTTTTTTGTGTAAATTTTTTCTTTTTTAACAAATATTCAGGGAGTAATGGATTTTGAAGCTAAGAAGACTTGATGTTATATTATAAGTGCAATAACTTTTGAAGCACATCATTATTAAAGTGGAGATAATTTTTCCTGCCTTCAGGTTGGCATCACTGAAGGAGCAGTATTCAAAAACTTGCCACCAAAAGTGCTGCAGAAAGAAACAAATAAAGAACATAACATGCCAGTCTTTGGGCCAAACTTATTGATGAACACAACTAATTCAAATGTGAAAAGAAACGGCAGTCTTAGTGACAGCTCCGTGTGCGAACTTCCTTCCCTCACAGAAGCAGCAGTCAGTAGACATCAGCTAATAAACAGTAAAAGACAAGATTATATGTTGCCGACCTACAAGAAAAATGGTGCACAATCTAGAAAACGGTTCCTAAGTACTAGTGACAGAGACCATTCAGGTTCATCAGGCTATGAGGGCAACTCAAAGAAGAGTAAATTGAAAAGCACAGATTCTCCTATAGCTAAAATGTGTAATCCTGTAATGGAAAATAGTGTTTCTTCCACAAAAACTGAGATGGTTTTCAAATTAAATAAACCAAATCCAGCTGAAGATTTTCAAGTTACCTACACTTACACTCTTGAAGAAAGAGTAAGATGTGCAGCTTTTGCTGTTGCATACAATAACTGCAAAATTACTGCTGATAAGTTTGAATCATTATATGACAGACCAGCCCCAGATTTTAAAACAATCTTTGCATGGAGACAAAGGCTTATGACCACAGGCTGTTTAGATGATTCACATTTAGAAACAGAGAAATCTTTCCAAACAAAATCTGCAACTAATACTGACAACACTAATACTAAAGAGACAAAAATAGTTTGCAAATTGCCAAATCCTGATGAAATAATCATTCCTTCAGAGAGTGAAGAAGAAGAATGTAGTAAAAATTTAGAGGAATCACGACGAAGTATGAGTACTGAAACTTTGTTCATTGGAGGCAATACAGAACTACAAGCAGCAGGAAGCTCAGCAAGTACTGTGGATGGAAGGGGTTCACGAGCAAGAAGTTGCTCGCAATCCACACACCAACAATCCCGCTCAAATTCTCATGACAGCCAAGATTCTCATTATCCAGATACTGATTCAGAAAAAGGCTCAAAATCTGGTAACACAAAAGAAGTTTTGAAATCAACAAATGTATCAGCAAGGCAGTCAGTCCATGGTTCGGATTCAGAGTCGGTGTCATATAACAGTGGGGAAGATAATTTCTTATCAAGAGTATTTGGGGAGGGTAGGAAGAGACGGAAAGTAAAGAAACGTACTATTCCTGCTCCAGTACCGAAACTTTGTGATTATGCTTCAAATGATATCAACACCTTTGAAGGATATAGTACTGTTAAAAAATCAGAACAGTCGCCTTTGGTGACTGGTAATATCTACACAAACAATTTGCGTAATATGAATACCAGAACTCGCCAAAATATTGACGTTGATGGCTGTTCCAGTGAGTATGTTCCTACTAAAATAGGGTCCACAGCTAAAAAGAACTACCAAGAGTTTAAAGACAATGTTCGGAAGAAAGGTTATTGGGCAAAGGGTAATGGATCTTCTTTAACAATAAATAGACATAATATGTCAATGGATGTTATTCATAAAACAAAAGGGATACCAAATCAAACTGTTGAAGAACCAGTCAAATCTGTGGGAATTCACCAATATGATACTGTACAGACTAAACCCGTAAGAAATCAAACTAATGATTTCACTAGAGTCAATATCAAGAATATTACCAACACTAAGCCCTACCTGCCTTTTGATAAACCAATCCTGACAGTTAAAAATATTAGTTTAAACGATAAAGCTTCTGAAAACACTGATCGCATTTTTGCTCAAGTGCAGTCAAATAATGTTTCAAGAAATAGAAGCATTTTGGATATTTTTGATATTAGTGACCCAGCTCAAAAGAGTCCGGAAATAAACAATGATTTCGACAAGTATGATAACATCAGAAGAATGTATGAGAATGACTGGGATGAAGATGATGAAGCACTCTACAAAAATACAGATTGCGAAGAAGAGCGAGCAGCGCCGCGTCGGGCAACCTCGCCAACTGTCTCTAATAGAACTCAAAGTCCCACTTCAGACATGCTCTACACAACGGAGAAGGACTCCCAGCTGCAAGACACTTGTGAGAACAAATCGCTACCAGACTTCATTAAAGACAAACATGATTTGCTTTTAGATATGCTAAAAGATTTTCAAAACAAAGAAATAAGTCAAATGGTGTCACCACTGAAGCATCCACCACAGTTGCACTCTGCAGAAGATGTGTATCAGAAGTCCATAGCAGATACAATCCCAAATATTGCTATGTCTGTATTCGAACCAATCCCTAATCTTCCTGCGCATAAACCTGATCCAATGCCAAATCTTCTTATGACTAGACCTGACCCAATTCCGAACCCTTCCATTGTTAGACCTGATAGAGTTACAACTACAGCTATGGACAGATTTGACTCAAGTCCAAATCACACTGTTAAAATAACTGATACGATTCCAAGATATCCCATGGACAGACATGTTCCTAAATCCATGAATAGATCTGACTTGATTTCTAATCATAACAAGAATAGGCCTGATCCAATCCCTAATCTTCTCATGCCTGGAGTTTCCCCTATCCAAAAGCAAAGTATGACCAATCCTGATTGTGTTTCTAATCTCAGGATGAACAGATCTGATTTGACACCAAATCTCATGACTGGACCTGAACCAAATCCAAACCTTTCCAGACCTAATCAGGGTCTCAATCACATGATTCCTCGATCAGACTTAACCCAAAATCTCACCTGTAATAGACCTGAATCCATTCCAAATCTCCCTATGATCAGAGCTGATCGAGGTCCTAATCATGCCACAACTAGATCTGACTTAAACTCAAACCTTACTACGAACATACCGGATCCAATTCCTATGGAATTATCAAATGAAGTTTTACGCCTATCGGAAGGAAATGTTGATTATGAGGGAACACAACATGCTTCTAAAACTATAAGTCCATCAAAGCGCGTGCATATCCTTGAAAATATTACAATTCAGCCAGGTTCACCTCATCAGAACATCGCTCCATCATACCAGCAAAATAAAATTCAACATTCAAGTCCTAAGGCAGCCCAAACAAATAATACAAAATTCGTTGCTTCAAGCCCAAAAGTTGATGAAAAACAAGACACATTTGAAAAACCACCAGAAAAGGAACAACCTGTGGCCCAAATAGATTTTTCAAATTTATTGGCTGGGATAAATACTAACACTTTGCTATTAGCATTGCAAAATCTTCAGCAAATAGCAAAAAGTGCTTCACCAAAGCATAATGAAGAAATCAATACTGATCAACAAAGTACAGAAGAACAGGCTCAAGTTGCGGAAACGATTAATTTAACAAATGATGAGGAGTGGGAGAAAGAATCTAATAGAGATGGGAGCATCGAAAGACAGTTGGAGCAAATGGATGGTTGTACTGGCGACACTCCTTTTTTAAGCGATATTTTTGACCCGGGTCCAGTAATTATACCACCCAATATAGTAAGAAAGTTAAACTTGAACATGCCAAACCTCGAAGGAGATGGAACCGACACAAATTGTAACGAAAATGCACCTGTTATAGGGAATTTTAAAAGTTTTGCTCTACCAAAACCTATATTATTGAATAGGTTAAAACTAACTGTGAAAACTGCCGAGAAGCCTATGAAAAGCTCTGGCAAAAGGGTGAAGCGAAAGAATAAGGTTTGTATTAATGCTTTATAAAATAAATATTCGAAATTTAAGGGAAGTAATTGAGGGTGTAACACGTTATTTTTGATTTTAATATCGCACGTACATTTACTTATAACTTGAATTTAATTAGCGAGGGTTGGCACAAAACGTGAGTGTTGTGTGCTGCTCTGGCCGGTCACGTTGATGACGTTGATGCATGCTTGTTGCAGAGCAAGCCGTCGCCGGCGCCGGCGCCAGGACAGCCGGCGGCCGAGGAGGACGACGACGAGGAGTCGGGCGACGAAGCCGACCTCTCCAAGTATGACTTATGGGGCAGCGATGCTGAACAAGGCAACTCGTCTAAAGCCGGTTAGTAGGGTAGATGAGTTTACTATTCTGAGGACCAACTTTACTAGCTTTTGCCTGTGACTTCGTCCGCGTGAAATTCGTTGTACATATCCGACTTACAGCGACGCGTCGCATCGCCCGCCGGCGCTTTTACTTCGTTTTCGCTTAGGGTAAAGCGAAAAAAGTCGGAAATAACTTTTTTCTTTTAACCCGGCTCCTAACAGTCGCAGCGTGATGTTAACGTTCCTCAAGAATTGGGCTATCTAATGCAAAAATAATTTTTCAAATCAAAGTGGTTCCAGAGATAGCATGTTCAAACAAAATAACAAAAAGAAAACTTTATGGGACTGGTAATTTTTTTGTCCCCTTGCTGCTGCATGCCCTTACAAAATGTTTTAGAACTGTTGAAGAGTGAAGCGATTGGCTTTATCATAGCATTATATCTATATTTTCCAGAAAATGCGGAAAAAACAAAAGATGGCGAGGGTTCCAAAGAAGGCGAGTCCGACACGCAGGAGGATAAGAATGATAAGGTGTCCCCAAACAAGAGTAAGAGAAGGTTGGTCTTAGATGTGGGTAATTATTTAACATTATATTTAATCACTCAGAAGGGTTTCAAGATTACTACCATTTCAATTAATTTTGTTGTTCTGTTTTTCTGCAATACTATGTATGAGCATTTAATATCTACAAGTCTTTTTGTGCATCTTAACTGGTAGTGCAGTATTTTCAAAACATCTATGTCTTACTGAATATTTGATTGAACATTAACTCTTTTGTGTCTCCCAGGTCTAGGAGCTCCTCCTCATCATCAACCTCGTCTTCGAGCTCCAGTTCTAGTCACAGTTCTACAGCTCCCCAAAACAAGTGAGTCCTTCCATTTAATTTGTTGTAAAATGACAATCACATCAGTTTTGAATAGGTGTGCAATTTGTTCAAAAAACTTGCTCAAATCTGTATTATTATGAATGTTATGAACGCTGCTGCATGGAATGATGGTAAGTACATTCCTCATTTACTTAATTAAATAAATAACAGTTTACTTACCTAGTGTCTGAAAGCACATAATTTTTTTATGAAGTTATCCATGATAATACTGTTTTAGCTTTAAGACACTGGTTTTTACCAAACAATGTTGTGTGTAACAGATTCGACGATTTCAACTTGAACAGTGAGCGCGAGTCCCCGCTCCCGCCGAAGGGTCGCAAATCGCGCTCACGGTCGCGGTCGCGCTCGCCGCGCTCGCGAGCCCCCACTCGCCGCAAGTCGCGGGACAGCCGCTCAGCAGGAGAGGCCAGGTTCATACCCCCTTTTAAACTAGTTAGAAAATAGAAGGAATCACCTGAAGATATTGAGCAAGTAATATACTTCTGCGTTATATACTAGCGCTACACGCGTCATATGATAAGGCAACTCGGCATGTATGCCCCTTTTAGTTACAACAAGCTTTGCTCAATTGCTTTGCGAAAACGCTCGCGATGATGCAATGTGGGGACGATAAACGACGATCTGTCGATGTATGTAAGCGATGTCCAATCTGCGACAATATTTTCACTGGTAATGTCATAATGCGCACAATAATGGCAACATATGAGAGTTATAACTGGCGAAATGAGGCTTTACTACACACTTCTGCGTACGCGATGATATGTTAATACTGACATCGTCATCACCAGGAGCCACGAGCCATCGCGCGACAAGGAGTACTCGCGCGAGCGCGAGCGACGCGACCGGTCGCGCGGCAACCGCGACGAGCGTAAGGAGCGGCGCTACAGCCGCGAGGGCGGGAACCACTACAACTCGCGCGGCCGGCACCGCTAGCCGCCGCGCGGAGGACGTCGCTGAGTCCTCCACTGTGATCCTATAGGCCTCGGAGGACACTCGTGCAACTATAAGTGACCGCCCATCCCTTGCCTTTTGCTAAGTGAGCCAGTCGATGGCGCGTGCGTTCAAGGCGATTGCGGCAACACGTATTTTACAAAATAATTGTAACTAATATGTATGCAGCTCTTGTGAAACTGATTGTATGTCGTAAAATAAGTTTTTATAAATAGTTAACAGTGCCGTTTGGTAACAGTTGAACTTTTTAAACTGTGCTTTCGTTCTACGAAAATAATGCAACTTAATCTTTTCGAATGTGTCTCCTAAGTTAGTGACGGATTTCATGTTTTTCCTAATTTTTAGGTAATAATAACGTTTGTATATAGCACGAGAGAATATGGTGAAATCCACACAGTTTAAACTTTAGATAAAGTACATTAGTGTTGATTGCAAGTCCAAATGATTGAATTGGTAAATGTAAAACATTTTGTGTGTTTACTGTTTGTGATACTTGCATATAAAAAATTCAAAGAATAACATTAATCATGTGTAGCGCGCTTGGTAGAAAGAGATCTCAGGATATGTTAATGCAATAAAACATTCTGCCTATGTTCTCTACAAAGTAGGAGGATGCATTGAAAAGTTATCGTGATCCTGTATTCACTATCCAACATTGTTATGGAAAGTGATGCATTATAATTCGTAAGGTAGATATAATTAATACATGTAAAGGTTCACACTGTCCAGTTATAAAAATGTCCAAATCTTTATGCAAAATTAATTAATAACTCTGGAAATAAAAATGTAAAAAGTAGAGTTGTTATTTATGTTTAGAGTTTGGGATTTTAACATTGACTCTGTGGGACCTGGACGAGCCCAAACATAGTACAGTTTGATGTCCATGTTTGATAATATTTATCAATAAACATTAACCTTTTAGACAATAATATTGCGATGTATTGCTGCTTCAGATTTCAGTCATGCGTGCTTTTGAACCCAGGGTACACTAGGGCACCAGTTGCGGTACTTTCTAATACATGGTTTGCTTGCCCAGACACATAATGTCGCGAAAATTGCATCGACCAAGACTTGTTTGTGAAACTAATATTAATTATCAGGTGTGGACGAGGCGTTAGCTATCCTGTCTCTGCCGACTCAGCGTTATTTACGCGGTTTAAAATCACCGAAATTTCCTACGTTAAATTCTTGATTCCTAGGCTTTTGAATTTTTTTTTGTTTTTTTTTTTTAAATGATGTAAATTACGTTAGCCTGGTCACGCGGTATTAGTATTTGGCAGTTCAATGTTCGACACAGGCCGCTCCCAATAATGATAAATAAAATATATGTTCATCGCCAAATCTGGACTTATAAGGGGGGCAGGGTAAATAATATTTTCTGTGTATGCTTGTAAAAAGGAAAGCTCTGTATAGCTGGATGTAAAATATTACGCATATAATAAGTAATTTTATATTGTGTAATAATGATAAGAAAGACTGATTGGTAGAAGGTTAAGAGCCGTGTAAATGAGTTGCCCGACGCGTAGTGGGATTTGTGCACACATATAGGGTGTTTTATAGAGGTGGAGAACTTTAATTTGATATAAAACACAGAAAAACGTTTTTAATATCCATGAAATTGGCTTTATTTTAAAGATAATTTTATGGCAGTCATGTTTGAATATGATTTCGGGCATGTGGCCGCCGTGGCTGACGGGAAGTGCAAATTTACGGAAAGCTTAACTTTTTTATTGACTTAATTTACTATAGGAAATATTTGACAACGAATAATTTCACGAAATCTGGCTACCTCGTTCGTGCGATTTGACGTCATTGCATTATTTTCTCTGGGGGTTATGTAAAGTCGCATGTCTACGCCGATAAACCCGAAACAATTGAGCAGTTGGATGCAAACATTCGGCGGATTATTGCCGAAATACAGCCTGATTTACTGCGGAAAAGTTTGTGAAATTTTAACCTCCAGATTACGCCATGTAAGCGTACTCATACATATTCCAACATTAATGCCATCAAATTATATGTCAAATAAAGCCAATTTCATGGAAACTAAAAAGATTTTTGTGTGTTACATTTCAATTTAAAGTTCCCCACCTCTGAACAATACACCCCTTAATTGGGTGAAAAATAACGTTACTTCAGTGTCAGCCTATCCTTGCGCTATCCTTTAACGTGTGATATTGTGTTTATTTTGTAAATATAATTAATATTAAAAACATAATCGCTTGTTAACGACTAAAATGTGTCAGATAAATATGTATATCACAGGGAAATTGTTTAATTGTCTAGATATGTTTTATTTATCCTGAGGTGTGCTGCTCTAAATGGTATAATTTTCTTTCAAAAAATTCAAAGCTGGTCAAAAGACAATTTATTTTTTTGAATACCTAGTGATACGAATTACATCTAAGCTTGTATGGTAATTGATTTACCATTAAAATCATAAAATAAAACTTGTATTTTCAATTTTATTATAGACAATAATAAAACTACAATTTACAATAAATCTTACGCAAATTAAAATGATTAACAATTAATTAAGTATACGATTTAAAAAGAATTTTAAAAATTAAAAAAAAAAGGATTACAAATATGAAAATGACTAATTGTTAATATCCATTCAGGTCTTTGGTGGAGGACGCTCTGAAACAGAAAAAGACAAAATTAAATCTGAAATCACATTTAAGGGTAACAAGATTTTTTTAAATCAGAAGATGTAATATCCCATGAAAAATTGTGTTCACGAACAAGTTCGATACTTTTTCAGTACAAAAAGCTTAATTATAAATGAACACTCACTGTAGCGGAGAGATATCAATTAAGTTTTATCATCCGGACCCTAACATTGACGCTGAGATCTTGCAATCGAACTTACGACTTTACACACTTTAGTTCAGTAGTTTTTCATTCGAAAATGAACCCTATTTTTATTGAGTTAATATTCATATTCGTATGATGTGCTTGATCACAGCCTTATATGAATATGCACATTAACTTTATAGAAATAAGGGTAATTTTCGTATGAAACACTTCTGTGCTTAGCTTGAGTAAAGTTAAAGTTCGCTATATTGAGCTCAGCCTTAGAATGCTTCGTCCCCGCCAACGTTTCGTCGATCAGCAGGACGGTCCGGCACCGATCTTGCCAGACTACACCAGCACGCGTAGCTTGACGCTTTCTATTTCTACGAAGAATAGACAGCTTTTTCTATTTTTTTAATACTAAATGAAATTTCGTTTCTCCATTTTTGACATCGCACCGTATAAATCCTTCTACATTTACATCTTTCGTCTAGGTACTTTTTTATGTAGATTATTTCAGAAGAAAGTTTTCTATCCCAAACTGTCAAAATCACACTGACAACTGACAGTTGTCTAAGGTAGTGAAAACTTTCTACTCAACGGCTACGAAGTTTATACGATTATCTACAAAATCATGATTTTACAGGAGAGCGTTTTGAACGCTAAACTGATAATTAGTAGAAGAACGAAGTTAAGGCCAATATTACTGTACAATTTTTTTGTTCCAAAATACGGTTCTTCGACACTGAGAAAAATTGTTGTAGTTGTCTTTATATACGTTAATTAATATCAGTAAAAATTGAGAACCAAACAGAAAAGAAAATCCTATGACAAAACAGAATTCCGAGTCGAATTATGTAAAAGAGTGAATTTCGTAAAAATTGCAGTTGACTCTTTCTACTTTGCTGCCGTCGTACTGTCCACACGGAACGTTATATTTGTCTGTCTACTCTTCCGTCGAAAAAACGGTGCTCGTGCAGCCTGCAGACGGTTAAAAAAGAGATAGTCCGTTAGCAGGAAATACAGTGATTCATATTATTTGTTCAATACACAGAGAAATTTGCGCTAAATTCTTCCAACACACGTAACGATCACAGATTAATACAGATCGGACAGTCCGCACAACCATTTAAATAAGAAGCGACTCCTGCTACGACACAATAAAGTGCAATTCAGGTCGCACAGCGCTAATTACCTACAGTTATATTCACCTAGAAGTTGCCTCTCTTTCTATCGCGTAACTCTTAGATCTTCTTACGTTACGCTCACTGAATTGGCCCAACAAGACGGGCCCGCCGCGTACTTGTAACTTCATACCTAAACTGCGGAGTGTCCCATCTGTATTCATCTGTGTTACGATACAAGCCTAAATTTGCGCAAGTATGTTTTGTGTGGTTACCATAATATGGCTGTGATATCAGAACTGAGAGTGGTGGCAGACTACGGGTGTAAAGAAACCTACACTTGCGTACCTGCTGTGGGGTCCAAACAGCGACATTCCTGCAAGGATAAGTACCCAAATATTAACACTAATGTAAGCAATAGGAATGTTGACGGGGGAAAAAAAATAACTATTTAGTCCGTCAGTCAGATAAAAAAAAAAAACTCGTGTTTTTTGCTTTATCATAGATAAAACGCATTAAAGTTGAGGAGTGAGGGCTCGCTACGTCACAAGTCAGTATAAAATCTACCGGGAGTGACGTCATGCCACATTTTAACTTAATGTATTGCCGTCATCTTTTGATTACGTAAAAAAGAAAAAAAAAACGTGTCTATATTTTAATAAAAACCCTGCCGGACAAAAAAAGAAATAGTCAACCTCTCTATTGCGCCACTGTGGATTTGATCTGATAACAGTCATATGGTATTCGAACCCTGACCGCTGCGTCGATTTCTCGTAAGTGCCATTTTTATGAAAATGCGGTTTTTATTCTGATATTTGAAACTACGTCGTTGATAAAAATCGAATTAAAAAAAAAAAAAAAACTAAGTCGTCGCGGCGGTCAGGGTTCGATATAATTTGGCAAGGAGTAGAATAATAAGAGCATACTATATTGTGCAGTGAAGAAGAAGAAACAAATCATCTAGATCAAAATAAATAAATGCTTTACAAATGGAAACTAACTAAGTATTAAAATAAAACTAACAGCGCTGATGACAATAGGCTTAGGCATTTTGGAAGGCTCGGACTTCTTAACAGGAGACTTGGGCGTACAAACCGCCGCGCCACCTTTAAAAACAACTTATATATTAATACTACTCTGAGGGTGCTTTTCCACCAGAGATGTGCTATGCTACGTTGCTATGGATGCGTGTGACATCCACCAATCATATTCATTCGCTATGTGGACCAATAGGGGACCAATGAATATGATTGGTGGATAGCAAACGCATCCATAGCAACGTAGCATAGTACATCTCTGGTGGAAAGGCCCCCCCCCCCCCCCAATGCTTAGCTCAAGCTCCTCGATTCGATGTTGTCAAAGAAA
This sequence comes from Agrochola lota, assembly GCA_947364205.1. NCBI lineage: Eukaryota > Metazoa > Arthropoda > Insecta > Lepidoptera > Noctuidae > Agrochola > Agrochola lota. The sequence goes on along the minus strand of OX376221.1, from coordinate 13,995,513 downwards.
GTGTTATTGGGTTTTTCCATCAGGAATTTGTTAGTAGCAACCTGGAGGCTGGATTTGTGCTCGGTTGATACCTCTCCTATTACATGCGATTTAAACATAACTCGAAATGTGGGGATACTATAGTTAGGTACATCTCTGCCCAACCCTTCAGGGAAAGCAGGAGTGATGTTGTGTCGTTAATTAATATTCTGTAGATTTTTAAATATTGAACCTTAAAATGTTTTAAGGTTTAAGTAACAATATCAATCTGTCTTCGAGCGCTTCCAGTCTAACCGGATGCAGCTGAATACCAGTATTTTTCATGGAGCGACTGCCATCCGACCCCCGTCCCTAATACCCTCTTGGTAAGACTGGGTGTCAGACTTTTAGGCTTCTGACTATCGGTAACGACTGTTAAATGTTTAAATAACAGTTGCAAAAGTTATTACCCATAGGTTTTTACATGGCCATAATTTGTGAGTGCAAAACTGAACAGCTGGCAACTCTGGCCCTTTAATCTCAAACTTCCTACACGTAAAGTAAGCCTTCAGTGTTTTATTTTCATAGTTGGAAACCTGAACTACGACAGTACGTACCTGGACCAACGTTAGCGTCTCCCGATGTGCTGATTTTATAAAGCTGAAAGAACAAAAAGAAAAGTTAATCTATAGGTATGAATCAAAATAAAACATTGAAATTAAACAAACTCTAAACATTTATTTTAATTAAACCATTTACAGGCGCTTTAGAATAGGGATGATGACAAAAAAAATTGTTTTGGTCCGTCTTTGAGATTATAAAAAAATATTGGACACGTATTTTTTATTTTTTTACGTAATCTAAAGATTACGGCGATACATTGAGGAAAAATGTGTCATGACGTCACGAGTATGTAGATTTTATACATACTAGTGACGTAGCGACCCCCACTCCCCAACTTAAAATGCGTTTTATCTAAGTATTTTTTTTATTTAATATGATAAAGCAAAAAAATACGTGTCTAATACTATTTTATTATCTGACTGACGGACTCATTAGAATTTCATTTTTTTTTACCCAGGCATCATCCCTATTGTCAAGGATTCGGCCAGTCAGAAATATGAAGCTAGTTGCCCATACCAAAGCGTAGTAGGTACCTATGGCGAAGAAAGGGCATGAACCTCCATGGACACTAGATACAATAGAAACAAAGAGAATAATAAGCCTTGGCAGCTAAGAGATGACCAGTCTCAACTGAAGGCGCATGCCAAAGGCATGAATCTGCACCATTCAGCTCAACCATTTTGAAGGGAGCTAAATGATCCAACGCACGCGCCACCATCAGCGAGACATTTGAGTGAGCATCAGTGGCGTAGCTAGTTGAAAAGGGAACCTGTATCGAAATATTTTGGGGGCTCTTTTTATCTGACTAGTGAAGCTCAAAACTAGGGTATTTTACTAAGACAATGCAAGAGTTCTGTTGTAGCTGTCGGTCTGTCCGTCTGTCACAGCCAATTTGCTCCGAATCTACTGGACCAATTTAGTTCAAATTTGGTACACATAAGAATTTCTGTGACCCAAATTCATTTACGAGTAGTTACGTTACTCGTCCGTAGTAACGTAACTACTCGTAAATGAATTTTGAATATGTAGTTCACATTTCGGAGGCAAACAGGAAAATTAAAAAAAAAAGTTTTGCAAACTGTACTGTGTGACATTCAAATGAAAGGGCTTGTTGTGAGGATAAGCTTTTTTATACTAAAAAAACAAACACTTTTAGTGATATTTAAGAAAGGAGATGAAAATTGAGCGGGCCCTATCTCCGAAAATACGGAATCGAAAATTTTGGAAAAAATACTGAGAATAACAGACAAAAAAACACAGGAAAACTTATAATAAGTCTATGGTCTTAAAATAACATGGTTAATCTCTCAATATTGTGCGTACAAGCTTACATTTGCAGTCGGAATGTATGGGAGAACATATTTTTCAAGTACAATGTTAAGTTTGTTCTTGGGATAAAAACATAGTAAGTAGATAACATATGTATCGTCCGGAACTCTCACCGCGCGGGTTCAACTCGCACTTGTCCGGTTTTATTATTATTTACCGGCCTGACAGAACAAAAGTGGGACTATACTGGCCTGCGCAGACTGGCGGATGGGGCGGCAGAGGATTTTAAATTTTTCTATTGAATACTTATCCAATCGAAATAAGGTAGGTAGATATATATTTCAATGCTCGGTGATCGACCTTAGAGCATCGCAGCGCAGTTTTCTCTGGACCATCGAAGAGCACGCTGGAGGATACCGCGGCGGTATGCGTTGGACCCTGTCAGTCTGCCAGACTCTTTCAAAAGCAACTTTTCGACTGCGCATTTATATAATCAAATCCCGGCGAGCGGTGGCTACTCGGCGCGGTTGTGCGGCATACCGGAGGGATGCTCTGGTAAGCTGGCTGACGCTCGCGGTATCGCAGTTAATGTTTGAGATTTTTCATTTAAATTTGGAACCATAAAAATGAAGCTTCAGCACTTCCGTCGTCCGAAAAAACGTGAAACGTGAAATGACTTACTAATTATTTAGAAAAAAATACTTACCCTGCCATCGTCACCAGCTGCGAATCCAGAAGATAGTGGGAGTACTTCTGGCCCCCATTGCTTTATGAAGTGTCCGAGACGTGCGACGCGCTGTGCAGGAGTCGTCGTAGTGTGCGACCCGCCACAGTAACGGTTGCACAAATGCTTGCCCGTATCCGATCTGTGTAAAAACGATAAATGAAGACACTCTCTGTAATCTGTGACTGTTTAGCTACATTAAAGTTGTGTTGAACTATTGATTTGATGTGAGATGTGATATGATTGCCAATTTAGATATACATCGTGACATTTTAGTCGTCTTACAAAAGCACCCCACTTCATGTATCCAATGACTTCCTAGTAAAGTTTCATTAAAAAAAAAAAAACGTGTGCAATTCACACGTGGTAGAAGCGAAATCTTCAAAATTTTGGCCCAAGCAAACTCCCACTATGCCTTGGTAAACACGAGTGGAGGGGGTACGAAGCAGAGCACAAAGAGAACCACGAATATAAGAAACACTGTATAATGCTTACTATCTCATTTTCTCCCACGTGTAATCTTATGAATTTATGTGTCAGTCTCTTTTTACTGTCGCTTTTTCGTTTCATGGACTTTCTAGTCACAACGATGCTAAAGAAGTTTTCACTTCAAAAATATACCTATAATGTAATAATTTTTTAATTGCTCCTAGAGGTATTTTATGTCGGTTACATTGAGTGGCTCTTTGTAAAGCTGAGATCCGACGGTGCGCAATATTGCGCACGCACGCGCACCAGCCCGCACGGCGCACCGTGGGAAGAGAAACGTGCGTGGTAGCGCAGACGCGTGCGTGGCGGTGCGTCCGATTTTGGGTACATTCCCTAAGACGACAAAAATGTCACCGTGTTTATGTAATTGTTAAAAAGTATTTTAGTAAGTTGCAAGCAATTATGAACACCCATAGAAATCTTCTTTCTTATATCTACGTGAATACCTATCCACGAGTCTGTCTCTCCCTCAGAGAAGACAGAATTTATTGTGGTAAAGATGTTTTTTGAATGTTTCTGCTAGTCAAGTCTGATTATGTTATGCTATAGGTATGTATTAGTCTGGTGGGGGTACTCATCTACCCGCTCCGATGAGCCGCAATGTGCTCTAGAGCCACATCACAAGCGATGCCTTCCTCTTGTTGTACTCTCTGTGCAATAATACCTGCACGCGTAGCATGACCACAATAGAATCGGGTTTTGTCTACGGAAGAATAGACAAAATCACAATCTGGCTATTCTTCCGTCGACAAAACTCGTTTCTATGGTGGTCCTGCTACATGTGCTGCACTATGGAATGGAATGACCCTTGCGAGGTCAATGTTAACGTTGTCGACGTGGCCGAATTCTGGTCGAGGCTTATTCAAGATATGGAAATGGAATCCTCGTAGCTACGACGAAGTTTTTTTTTTTTAGTTTGAATTTTTATATGGAAAAGTGTCTACCTGACTTTGTGAGGTTTAGATTGCATCTGTTGCTGGACGTTCTCCCAGTCGTGCAAGTTGCGTTGCGGTAAAGTGCTCGCTTGACTCTTACGGATTGCGTCTGCGAGAAAACATAATTATACTATAACACAGTATATGTGGAAACAGTCTATATCTACACAGGATAAATCCTAATGATAAAATAAACCAAAGAAGAAAACTACAGCGGGCCTACCCTACCACCACCTCTAAAGCAGTATTTTCTAAATCTTACTTCAGTGGGGGAAAGAGATGGAGCTATACGTCCTGTGGAGCTTTATCTCGTTTCCACACAAACGTAATATTAAAATAATACTGCTTTAGAGGTGGTAGGCGCCCTGTAATGGCTAGGTACTTAAAACTGCGCTCGCAATTCATTTGCCAAACATGTAAACAACCACGAGTTTTAGGAAAAACAACTGTGATGCCTTAATATAAGGTTCAGTTGGCGCTACAGTTTCATATTTTATCAACATTACTAGTCGGTCTAAAATCAACTTTATTTACACCGACATAAAGTTGATGTTTGTCTACGTGGAAAACTCATGTTTGTTTACATATTTGGCAAATAAATTGCGAACTCAGAGGCCCTTCCCCAGGGCCGGATTAGGCATTTAATAGCGGTGACAGTGGCGCTACTGGGATAGCTCGAACCATAATATGTGCTTGGAACCCCAGCATCCTCTACCACAAGCGAATCTCGACTCCGAGACCCATAGGACATAATTTATTATGGTATAAAGGTACATACCTAATTCATAACTGAGATAGGGTTTCATAGACAAGTTGGCTGGCAGCGGCTTAGAGGGTTGCGGCGGGGGCGCATCCATCGCCATCACAGCCTTCGCATCACACGATATACAGTTGACATCCCTAGGAAACAAACCACGTCAGTAGACAAGTGTCGTGAACGGGGGATGGTAGGTATTTGGTCAGTATTTTTTGAATTCATTGAAATTGCGATTGGAATACTTACCTACAATACCCTTAGGTATGCTTTTTTAAATGTATTATTTAATGTGTAAATCGCAGGAACGTTAAACCGGACATCAGTAGGTACTAGCCTCAGACCAAACGAAAAACCAAGATAGAACGCTGCGAACAATACAGTGAAGCATGCCAAACTACTACTACATATAGACGGAACTCGTACATGGTGAGAGCGAGTCGTATTTACAACGCAACCTGCCAGGAAGCTGATATCGACATCTTCAATACTAGTGTTTCTAAATTGAAGAAAACTTTAGCTAATGGCTTCTTTGAGCATAAATAGTATTTTTTCTGTTTTGTTTTATCTATGGTCTATTATCAACTTTCTGTTTCGTAAATGACTTATATACTATATGTGGAAACTTGTAATTGGCCATATTTTGTATAAGCTATTTCTTACTGTATCTGTTTAGCTGTAAGTTTTGCTAAAAATAAAATAGATAAATAAAACTACACCGCAGCTCTGTGCATACACGCTCACACATTTACAACTTTTTACAATGACACTATAATCAAACTACACCACACAAAGTGCACACATGTTTACGAAACCGGCTTCATTATTCCTACTGTTGACAGCGCTCTGTCTTGGATTTTTATTTGGTCTGTGGTACTAGCAGGCGAACAACGAAAACTGCCTTTACTGCTACGAAATAAAGGCGCTGTCAAAGTCAAATTGCTACCATGGTCTTGCGGTAGACCCAATACCATCATACTGGCATCTGGTTTTACCAAACCAGAAAGGTACCTATGTATGAGCATCGGTAATCGTCGTATTTCTCAATGAGGTCGAATGTAGCGCCATAGAGTGACCCTCCATATAGGTAAAGCTTCTAACTTTTGTCCTTCTGCGATTTGTAGTAGTGCATCTATCATTGGGCGTCTCTCTATCCAGTTACCTACTCCGGCCGCAGACCGTCATATCTTATTTATCATGATACACAAAAAAGTATGTTACCCGACTACTGAAAAATCACGCTCTAAAAAGTATGAAACAAGAAAATATTTCAGACAAAAATCAAGACATAGGTACAAAAATGGTCAAGGTAAAGCCGTGGTCGCATCCCTGTACACTTACAAAACTATAATGGCATGCGACTCCCTTGCCAGGTGTCCGGATTTAGTCTCCATTTGTCAAATTTTGATCAGGAGTTTAGATGTTATGAGGTAGCAGATGAACATACATACATACAGGTAAATAATAACCCTCCTTTTTGCTTTGCCGTAGTCAGGTAAAAAAAGTAAGTAAGGTGTTGAATATTAGGTGGTCACCTCAATAGTCTCCTCTTAGTGCCCGCAGCCTCTGCTTCGCGGCGCAGCGCGGCCATCTGTTTCAGATTGTCTTGGAGCTGCTTCAGCTTTTGATTGAAGAAGTCCTTCACAGGAGACAGCTCCATCTTGTCCAGTTTCTGCTCGATCTCGCGCTGGATGTCATCTAAAGCTTGTTGCCATAGAGATTCCTAAAGGAAAAGAATGAAATTTTTCAAGATATTGGCTAATTATGGCATTTTCGTTAGATCCTGAAAGGAATCTATGGGGAAATTCCGTAGAGGTTGCAAAATGCATAATCAACACTGTAGCGCCTGAATTAGCAATTATCTTTAATAAATGTATTGACTGTGGTGTAATTCCTGACTTAATGAAGAGTAGTAAAATAATACCTTTATTTAAATCAGGCAGCACAGCTGACCCCTCGAACTTTAGACCAATTTCTGTGCTCCCCACCTTTAGTAAAATTTTTGAAAAATTTATGCTAGATCAATTGCAAAGACATTTTAATAGTCATAAATTATTAAACAGTAAACAATTCGGTTTCACAAGGGGTCGCTCGACTTCCGACGCTGGTGTTGAGCTTCTTGCACATATTTTTGAGGCCTGGGAGGAGTCACATGATGCCCTAGGTATTTTTTGTGACTTATCTAAGGCTTTCGATTGTGTTTCTCATGATACATTGGTCAGGAAATTGCATCACTATGGTGTTAGAAACACTGCTTTGGATCTTCTTATTTCTTATTTGGATAATAGGATCCAAAGAGTGGACGTTAATGGCAAGCGATCCCCGGGTTCTATTGTCACTATGGGAGTTCCGCAGGGCTCAATTCTTGGCCCTTTTTTATTTCTCGTATACATTAATGACCTTCCTTGCCTTATAAAGAACAGTCATGAAATAGTGTTATTTGCAGATGACACATCACTTATATTTAAACTTAAGCGACAACAGACAGTTACTGACGATGTAAATAATGCTGTCTCTAAAATAGTGCATTGGTTTAGTGTTAATAATTTACTTTTAAACGAGAAAAAGACTAAATGTATTAGATTTCTGACACCTAACGTTAAGCAGGTGAAAACCAATGTACTAGTAAATGGGACAGAATTGGATCTTGTGGACACCACGGTGTTCTTAGGTATTACTTTGGATTCGAAGCTGCAGTGGGGCCCACATATAACCAAATTGTCGAAGCGGCTAAGCTCTGCAGCCTACGCGGTGTATAAAATCCGTCATTTGACTGATGTAGAAACAGCTCGATTAGTATATTTTAGTTATTTCCATAGTGTAATGTCGTACGGCATTTTGTTATGGGGAAATGCAGCCGACTTTCAGGCTATATTTGTGCTGCAGAAACGAGCCATTCGAGCAATATATAACCTTAGTTGTAGGCATTCACTGAGGGATAAATTTAAGGAAATAAACATAATGACAGTCGCATCTCAATATGTTTATGAGAACCTGATTTATGTAAAAAAGAATATTAATCTATATTCTAAACACAGCGACATTCATAGCATAAATACTAGACACAAAGATTTATTTATTGTGCCCAGGACTAGGCTCCAAAAAATTAGTAATTCATTTAAGTGCCAAAGTATACGTTTTTACAACAAACTCCCAAGCCATGTTAAAGAACTGAGCTTCAATAAATTTAAATCATTTATTAAACAGAAACTATGTCAAAAAGGTTTCTATAAAGTTAAAGATTACTTAGACGACCAAAAGGCTTGGGAATAATTAAGCTGCTCCAATGTACACCCCCCCCCCCCCCGAAGCAATAAAAAAGTGTTTTAAAATCAACGACTAGATGACACTATATGAGTTCATATAATTGGTTACTTCATTTTATTTGACTGTATAAGTCAATTTATTATTTTTTTAAACTTATTATTGACAACTTATTATTACATATGATATGGTATGGGATAGCAAGAAAGCTCTCAAGGGTACCGGGATCACCGTCTCCGAGTTTTTGACACAAGTCCGGCATCGCGTGTTTGCAGCTGCTCGTAAGCATTTCGGTATGCCAAATTGCTGGTCCATGGAGGGCAAGATTGTCGTTATTTGCCCAGACAAATCCCGCCGGAAGATCGAAACGGCAGGCGAACTTCACGATCTGATAGCCAAATTCCCGTCTTATTCAGTAGACACCGAGGATTCTGCACATTCTCAAGAACCTGGATCTCCTAAAGCCGCAATCTTGGCTACTCCCGCTAAGAGAACGAGGAAGACGCGTCTGCCCAAGTAATATAATAAATTCGTTGTTTTGTCTGTCCATTTACTTCACCACTTCTCAACTTAGCCACTTTGCATGTTCACATTCATCTTAGGCCGGTAGTTAAATAACTAATTTTCATTTGTCTCACCGCTAATCATTATACTTTTTATTTTTATTACTGTCGGTATAAGATTAAGTTTTCTCTATTTTTGATGATTTGACACTATGACATATGAACTGGACGATCTGACTGATTTATACAGATGTCAGTGTCACTGGTCCTACTCATCCGTCATTGTGTAGCGTTCCATTTTACGTACTATTTGTTATGTGAATCGGTTGTTAAAATATTATCCTTTTTTTGTTTTATTTTTATTTGTTTCTATTAACACTATTGTTTTAACTTTAATGTGTATCTTTAAATATTCTGCTAATATTACTAGCGAGTGGGGGAGGTTTTTCTATTCAAAGAAAAATCTGTAATTATTTTGTGTTTTTAGCATTTTAAAATTATTTTACTTTTGTATTTTAGGTATTTATAATATATTATTTTTATATTTATATTATTTAGGTATATTATTCATGGATGATGTAGCTGATCTTAACGACAGCTTTTTCTCGTGCTCTTCTTCTACTAGTTTTGTTAGTGCGGACAGTGACTCTTCCATACCACTTACTTTACATGATAAAATCTCTTCTCTTTTCTCCAATGACCCTAAGAATCTGCATATAGCTCACATAAATGCTCAGAGTGTTCCTGGTCACTATTCTGACCTTCTGGCATCCTTTAGCAGTGCTCACCTCGATGCTGTCTTGATATCGGAATCCTTTTTGAAGCCATCTCTCCTCTCAAATCAATACTCACTCCCTGGCTTCGTCTTGATCCGCAACGATCGGACCGGCAAAGGTGGAGGAGGTGTTGCTATGTACCTTCGTGCTGATTTACCCTACAGGGTGGTTAGTTCATCTCCTTCTCAGTATTCTGAGTCGGCTGAATATTTGTTTCTTGAAATTACGGTTCATCACACTAAAGTTTTGCTTGCAGTGCTCTACAGTCCTAATCTTCACATTGACTACTTTAATTCTCTCGACTCCACTCTCAGTGATCTTTGCCCCATGTATGAGCACGTTATTTTAATGGGTGATTTTAATACGTGCTTGATTAAAAATGACTCTCGCTCCCTTAAACTGCTTTCACTCTTGTCTTCTTTCAATCTTCAAGTTTTGCCTCTCTCTGCAACTCACTATTTTCCAAATTGTTCTCCCTCTTTTCTTGATCTCATGATTGTTTCCTCTCCTAATAATGTTTCTTACCATGGTCAACTTACGGCTACTTTCTCTTACCACGATCTCATTTACCTTTCTTATCGTATCCGTGTTCCCAAGCGTAAGTCCGAGCTTTTATATCTCCGTAACTACAAGGGTATAGACCTGGAGGCTTTGCAGCGTGATGCCGGTGAACTCGACTGGACCCCTCTGGTCAAGAACGATGACATCGGTGATAAGGTGAACTGTTTTAACGCAACCGTTCTCAACTTATATGATCAGCATGCCCCTATACGACGTGTCAAAGTTCGACATAACCCTGCACCATGGATAACGCTACAAATTAAAGAGCTTATGGCTCGCAGGGATAAAGCTAAGAGTAGATATAAGCGCAGACCTTCAGAGCTGAACCTCTCTTATTACAAATCCTTGCGAAACCGCTGCAGTCATTTGTGTCAAGATGCTAAGAGACGCTATTTCCACGATCAACTCAATAACCGCAGTTCCTCCGATGTATGGAAATTTCTCAAATCTGTAGGCATAGGCAAGTCACCTACCAACCTGTGTAAGGATGTGAACCTCAATGATCTCAATAAGCATTTCTCTCTCCTTCCCTTTTCTCTTGATCCGTCTGTCAAAGCTGCGACACTAGAGAGTCTTGCTAGTTTGCCGTTACCACAATGTTCTCACTTTAAGCTTAGCGTTGTTACTGAGGATGACGTTAAGAAATCTATACTTGCGATTACTTCTTCAGCAGTCGGTAATGATAAGTTGTGTTCAAGAATGATAACTCTTATCCTTCCCTCATTACTTCCTACCCTCACTCACATCTTCAACCACTCATTTTCGTCTTGCTCATTTCCATCAATTTGGAAACAGGCTCACATAATACCTTTACCTAAAACTAACAATCCTACTTTATTGACCCACTTTAGACCAATTTCTTTTCTTCCATTTCTCTCTAAAGTTTTTGAGCACTTAGTTCATAGACAATTATCATTTTTCTTGGCGTCAAACTCGTTAATTTCCCCATTTCAATCCGGTTTTCGCTCAGGTCACAGTACTGTAACCGCGCTTTTGAAAGTAACTGACGACATCCGCTGGGCAATGGAGAATAAGTCCCTTACTGTTCTTGTATTGCTTGACTTTAGTAGCGCCTTCAACTCAGTGGATTTCGACATTTTATTAGGTATCCTTAAAGCTATCAATTTCTCTTCTTCCGCTTTAGCTTGGTTCAGTTCTTATCTTCGGGGACGCTCTCAGTGTGTTCGCCTGGAGGAGTCCTTCTCTGATTGGTGTAGCCTCACTGAGGGTGTTCCTCAGGGTAGCGTTCTCTCTCCTCTTCTTTTTTCAATATTTATTAACTTTGTTACCAGAGTAATCTCCTCTAGTTTTCATCTCTACGCAGATGACTTGCAGCTCTACCGACATTTTACTGTAGCTGACGCGGGTTCTGCAATTGCTGCTATGAATCATGACCTGGCTTGTATCAGCGTTTGGGCTAAGTCATTTGGTTTGCAAATCAATCCAACTAAATCCCAGGCCATGATCATAGGCAGCAGATTCGTTCGCAATGCGGCTGATGTTGCATCTCTGATGCCTTTGTATCTCGATGGTGTTCGCATTGACTACAACGAAACTGCCAAAGATCTGGGTGTAATTTTTGACTCCAATCTTTCATGGCGTGCTCAGGTCAATGAGGTCAGTCGAAAGGTACATTTCTCCTTTCATTCATTGAAAAGCCTTCAAAGTCTTCTGCCCTTGAAGACTAAAATTTCTTTGGCACAAACACTTATTCAGCCGATTATAGATTATGCCGACGCCTGCTACCTGGATGCTACCGAGGAGCTATTAAATAAGCTTGAGCGCTTGCAAAACTTGTGCATTCGCTTTGTTTTCGGTCTACGAAAGTATGACCATGTTTCTCACCTTCGCAAGGAACTCAAGTGGCTCCCAATCCGCCTTCGCAGGAACACTCGGATTTTATGTCTCGTTTTCAACATCTTACACAACCCGTCTTATCCTTCCTACCTGCGTGAGCGTTTTTCTTACGCTCGCCCTAGCGACGCTCCGTGTAGATCACACCTTAGATCCCTCCTTAAATCTCATCCTCATAAGACAAGCTACTATTCTTATTCCTTCTCTGTGCACGCAGTAAGACTGTGGAACTCACTTCCGCCTAGCATTCGTGATTTAAAAACTGTTTCACAATTTAAATATCGAGTAAAAGAGCATTATCTTTCCTCTCTACTGTGAGTATTTATATACCTATAATATGTATGTTTATTTATTTAAGCTTTATGTATTTATTTAAGTATATGTTAATTTATTACGTTATACGTGTAGGTATATTTGATATGTTTTAGTATAAGACTTCGCAAATTCATATTTTTCTCTTTTTGTTCTCACACACTATTGTCTACATTTCTTTCTCATTTCTCCTTTCGCAGGTCTGCTGGAAGAAATTTCTTAAGAAATAAGCAGTACCTTTGTACTCAAATTATAATTATGTCGTATCTGTATGTATTTTACTGTGTGTACATAAATAATAAAATAAATAAATACATAATCTACTCATTACAGTTTTTCTTTTAATGAGTTGTAATGTTTTACGTTGCATAATGTAAATTGTTTTGCGTAACTGCTATTGTATAGAATCAAGTTTTCTAACTGAACAGACAGCTGTGCTGCTGGGGAGTTTGTTGCGCCACTTCTTCTTCCCAGCTAAGCACTAGGAAGTGGTGAAGGGTGGGCGTTTTTGGGGGACTGTCTTATGTAATTTTGACGTTTGAAAAGTGCTGATTCTCAGCCTATTTTGAATAAATGACTTTTGATTTTTGTTTTTTTTTTTTTTGAATGAACATTAATAATAATGCATACGTAAGGATACGTTCATTTTTAGCTTATTTCTTCAAAATTATGCGATGTTAAGAAAGTAGCGACAACGCCGAGACTACAATTGTATTCTATTGTTATCTTCGGACAAAACAACAACTTCGTATACCTAACGTCTAACTTCCCTTACAGGTAAGATATAAGAAAGAAGGAGATAAGCCCGGTAGGTAGTTGAAAATGTATCAAAACCCAGTGTCTCCACTTCATCCCTACTACCTCGCCACAACTACACATGCAGATCACTAAACCTAATAGATACGAGGTCGCACTCACACTTGTAATTTATAAATCAGAACGCACTAGCGTTTTCAGTAAAATTATGTAATTTTCCAACCCTAAAAGTAAGTCTTAACATGACTCTAACATAACTTTTATCGACAACAGTAGGAACTTAGGCATTCAAAATCCAGGGGGGGGGGGGGGGGTAAATAACGCAATGAATGTTGTAGAACTGTCAAAAAAATGGGAAATAATAAAGCTTCCGAAAAACAAATTAACTTCCAGCGATCTGTGGTTGACTGTAATACTATCAAGCTGTGTTAAAATGGATTACTGAAAAAAATACCAAACTTCTGAAAAACATACTAAGTTTCTGAAAACATATGTTCTGCTAAAATAATCGTTTTCTAAGCTCTATAGACACCAGCTTAATTTCTACTATTGGATAAAGAATAACTTTTATAACACTAAATATTAATGAAAATAACTTCCTACCGGTAGTTGCGTTCGGGTGCAGAGGTGTAAAAGTGGGTGAAATAGGTTAGGTTAGAGCGAAGCGAGCGGTGCCGCGGCAGCGGCCGGCAAACACAACTTCCAAGTTTTTTTTCACCATTTTCTAATCCGGTTTTTGGGATGAAAATGACTAACTGTAGTTTTTGTTAAAACGCAATTTAAGCGGGTGGAAAAATATTATTATGCATATAATTTTTTTTTTTAGGATCTTTTATTACTACCCAAAAAAAAAACAGACTATTCTTAATCATTTACGAAAAATGTGTTGCGCAATTAGATAGCTGGTAGGACATACGCCAATAATCACGGACCTGCACGTTAAGTTTTCCGAGAGCATGCTCCAATCCTTTGGACAGGTCATCGCAGGCGTTCTCGAATTGGTCGTGGGAAACCTTTCGCGCCAGCATGCGCAGGTCAGCCTTGTCTGCTAGAGCTTCCACCATATCCTCGCGGTCCAGCTTGATGACCTTCAGCAGTTCAATTTGTTCCAAAAGAGCCTGAAATTATAATGTGGGGTTTATTTGGAGTGCTTTAGAGACTACGTTCGGAGAGATCGAAGTTAAATGGTGAAACGACCCCTAAGATAAGATTATGATATCAAGGGATGTAGAGGTCTGCCCGGTTTGCGCCTCCACGAGGACACGGCGATGCTCCACCGCCGTGTCCTCGTGGAGGCGATCGGCGGCGGTGACCTCCCGCGTCCGGCCCTGGTCCAGGCCATGGTACGGAGCGAGAGGGCACGGGAAGCCGTCACCTCCTTCTGCGAAGCAGTAATGCTCGCGAAGGAGGAGGCAGAGCGCGTGAGGGAGAGGTAAATTTCGCGCCTGCACGCCTCTAGCCGCCGCAGGAGATGAGAGATTTCCAGCCACCGTAGGCGCGGGCTTGCTGGCGGAGAGCAATGGGTAGCTCGCCGTCCGATAAGGACCAGGCCCGGGTCGACGGCGCGTTGTGTTCCACGCGCGCTTCAATTAGATGTCAGCACAACTGAAGGGGTCTGCTAGGACCGATGCCTGCCGGGGTTGCGGGAAAGTCCGAAAGGGATACCCTGGGCCCTGGCAACGTACAACCAACTGAAGGAACACGGGTGGGTTTTAGTCAGTAAGAGCCCACCCACGCCCTCCCGCTCGGGGTAGAGCGGGAAAAGTAATTTGATAATTTACCACACAACAAAAAAAAAAAAAGGGTGTAGAGGCACACTAACAATGGCTTGAAAGTGCATGAAATTCAATTTAAATCTGTTGTTTACTCTTATGTTAAATTTCTAATACCAACGATAATTGTTTTATTGTTTTTCCATCACCATCTGTGGCTCGAACATATCTGCGTTCCTGTAGCAAGGCAAGAAACTGAATTGTGGCGTGTTCTTACGTCGATATGGTTTTGCCGCTCCTCTTTCTCAGCGGCGAGGCTTAGGGCCGTCTCATGGACCTGCTGCAACTGAGCCTGCATGTTCTGCACCGTTGCGAACAGGTTCATCAAACCTGCGAAATTAGATTAATTAGAAGTAGGTATCTTCGAAGCAGTATGAAGATTGTATTTGTAGGTACGTATGACTGTGGACTGTATTCAGTTATGACCGTATAGTACCTACTACCTACTGGAATTCAGAAGTAGTTGCTATCACTAGCTTGCCATAAATACTTCTAAATCATTTATTCACTTTTAAAAACAGTCTAGTGCCGAGTGTTCAAATACGAGGTTGGTATGACTTTACTTTGTTCTTGATTTGCTGGTGTTACGTCGGTATAAGATGAGTTATCTACTTACTATCCCACCATTTGGCACCTAAATCATCTAATTTAAGGTGAATCCGCAGTTGCAGCCCGCGAAATTTAAATTTTCTTACGTTTTTTGCAATTTGCAGGTCAGTTTCAGATTGTATCTTGATCAAAATATGATTCATGACCAACAAATATGTATTTACATCTCTCTAAGTTAGATTTGTTCCATTGAATGACTTTTTCTTGAAATCATAACATTTGAGAACAAATCTAACTTCTAATCCATTACATATCGAAACCCCTCTGTGCTTTGGAAAGCCGTTGTTCCTGGCTGTTATTCATAGATAGACAGTCGTTACCGACTTTTGGCCTTCTGGGGAGTCTAAAGGCCAAAAGCCTGACAACCAGTCTTATCAAGGGGTACCCAGTAACTGGTTGTGGAGGGCAGCTAGGCAGTTGCTCCATGTGAAATACTGCTATCTAATTACGCAACACATTTTCGATTTGCAATTGAGTCAAATTGGTTTCGTTTGACTCAATTGCAAATCGAAAATATGTTGCGTAATTAGATAGCTGGTATTCAGCTGCAACTGGAAGCTAATCTAAAAATTATTGGGAAAAGGTTATGTAGATTGGTTAATCTTTTCATTTTGTTTTTTACTTTACAATTTACGAGTAGAGTATGTACCTATGTGTATAGGGTGGCATGATTCTGAAATCCCTGCGCTGTGAAAAGTGCAATACCTACGCGGTCAGAATGTATGGAACAGCTGTTTCTTTTTTTAAACCGACGAAAAAAATTCAACGCAGGGGGTTCAGAATCACGTACTGAATCCATGGTAACCGTTTTCGCGTCGATGTCCCTGAGTAGTGGGGTGAGCGAGGAAGTTCAAACCTAAGAAACGCGGATTCAAAATCTGCGGTCCTTTTTTACGTAGCATGGTCTGTTGCAAAGATACAGAAATCAATTAGGGATCTAGCTCCGCTGTATTGTTCTTCATTTGTTAATGAGCTCATTAGCATTATTGTCACCTCACCGTTCGCAACTCATTACTAATTAATACCTCATCTTTACAATGCTTTGCTAATGAGGGCCAATGGTTAATGAGTTATCCATAATAAAACTACATACTTCTGTATTCGTTATTTTTATTACATTTCAGTGTTGTTTCCAGAACTACATATGAAACATTTCATTTATTAAAATATTATTATATACAGTAATCCCTTGTAAATAATAAAGAAAATTAAACATTGTACCTACATCCATAAAATCTATATAATAAATACATTACACAGTCTGATGTATATTTTTTTTGGATTCTGTCCGTAGTCCAGCCAGTCCCATCTTTTACAATTTTATTTTTAAAATATTTGATAATATCCTTTAGGTGCTCGTCCATATACATCGAAATATTGGCCAACACCATTCTCATTAATATGTATGGCTACCCAATGGGATCCAGCTATCTAATTACGCAACACATTTTCGATTTGCAATTGAGTCAAATTGGTTTCGCTTGACTAGAATTGCTTTCAATTTACAACTTTTGAAAGCAATTCTAGTCAAACGAAACCAATTTGACTCAATTTCAAATCGAAAATGTGTTGCGTAATAAGATAGCTGGCTTTCATCGGCATCCAAATTGCTTATCATATAACTTGGTACCTGAGTATGTACTGGTAATCTGTTTGCAGCATATACATTACTTTCTAGACTTGGATGAATTTGTTTTAAATGTTTCCGTATTTCTGTTGTATTCATGTTATGTAATTGTTATGAACCAATTACAGTACCAATCTATCTAGTGGATCTTATACGAATGTTGTTATGATTAACGTTATCCCACAAATTGTGTTTGCAACTAGGATTTGAACCAAGCACGCCCCATGGAAGACTCAATAAAATCCCGCCTTATGGAAGTTGGTTCAAATTTTAAAAGGAAAGGTGATGATAAAATTGATAGATTCAACATGTCTGGATCAGGGTATATAACCAAAAGAAAACGTTTGTATTCATTCATTCCACCATCAACTGCTAAAGTAAAAGCTTTAAAAAAAACTAGGGCATTTTTATTTTTTTATTTTTTATATTCTAATAATCGTTTCTTCACCAACATTCTCGTGAGTGGCAGAATTAGATTTATTTGCTTTACCATCAACACAAACAAGTATTGCAAATGCATTATGGATTCATTATAAACCAATTTCATCACTTGCTGAAGATGGACATATTGAGTTTTTTTTTTTTTCTAATTCCGGGTACAGGAGATGACTATATAGATTTGTCTCACACTTTACTTCACATAAAAGCGAAGATATTAAATCAGGATTCCAATATCAAACTTGATATTATCTTCAGTTGTAGCACCAGTAAATAATTGGTTGCATTAACTCTTCAGTCAACTCGATGTTTATTTAAGTGAAAAACTTTTGTCTCCACCGAACAATACATGCATACGCATACCGAGCTTACATAGAAACTCTTTTAATATGCTCCTGCACCTAAGCAATCTCATCTTACTTGTGGTGTCTGGTGTGAACATATGTAGATATAAGAAAGAAGTTATTTATATTTCTATGGGTATGATGATACAGCTGGGAAAATGAATTCCATGGACGATAAAAAAAATGGGTTCATTAAAAGACAACTTGCATTTGAAAGAAAAGAAACAGAAATGATTGGACATCTTCATGGTGATTTATTAAATCAAGTTTTTTTTTTTGTAAAGTTGAAATGAGTGTAAAGTTGGCTTGCTCGAGAGAGAAAATAAATTTGATGACTTCATCAACTGATTCAAAATTTAAAGTATGCGTCACCGATGCTACTCTTATTGTTCGTAGGGCACGAATTAATCCTACAGTAGGTATTACTTGCACATCAATATTGCAAATAATCCCTCATTAGCAAAGCATTGGAAAGATGAGGTATTAATAATTACTAATGAGTTGCGGTGAGGTGACAATAATGCTAATGAGGGTACCTCATTAACGAATGAAGGACAATACAGCGGAGCTAGATCCTTAATTGATTTCTGTATCTTTGCAGCAGATCATGCTACGTAAAAAAGGACTGCGGATTTAGAATCAGCGCTTTTTAGGTTTGAACTTCCACGCTAACCCGGGTACCCGTGCATTGGAGGCGGGGAATCCCCACTAATTCCCTGACATTCAGTTTATTTATGCATTGACTAGTTTTGCAGTTTACCTTGCAGATCCTTAACAAGATCTGGCGATAGCTTCTCGCTATCACCCGGGACGCCTCCAGCGATTTGTTTCGCCATATAATCTAGTTGATCTTGGAATGAAGTCATCTGTAACAGAAATACAATTTGTTTAACGTGCCGTGCATGCTAGCCTAAGGATCTGCACAATAATTACGTAATACACGATCTATCACAATCTGTTTCATATTGACAGTTCAACAACATTCATTGCGTTGTATACACATATGAAGCAATGGATTAGCAATATCCTTTAAAATGATTCAGATTGTGATTGATCATGTGTTATGCAATTAGGGTGCAGTTTAGTTATGGCACGTCCGCCACACAATGTTAAAAGACGAATATAGGTATCCCGTCTAGTTGCTAGGTACATTTTTAGATCGTACTCACTTATCGTTTATGTTCTACATGAATTATGTAAGTACCAAACCAAATATTTTCTACCTAGCAATAGTCTCCATGGAGATTCTTGCCCGTTCTTCTCCATAAGAACCTACTACGCTTTGGAATGGGAAACTAGCTTCATCTTTCTGACTGACTCTTTGACAATCAAAAACTGCCTATAATGAGCAATTGTTTTTTTAAAATAAAATGTTTGCGTTTGAGTAACACAAAACATATAACACGAAAACCGGCCTTACTGCTACGAAATAAAAACGCTTTTTAAGGTCAAACTGTTAGATTTATAAAACTTCTGAGGGCAGTACCTGGTCTTGAATTTTTCCTTCTGTCTTGTTGACAGAGTCGCAGCACTTCTTCAATTCACCCTCCACCTGAGCGAGCTTCCCCAGCAAACGGGCTTCTAACTGAGTCAGGTCTACTTGCTGGATTTGAGGCACTAAAATTTTTTTTCGTTTCGGTTAGCATGAGACTTTACCAAAGAACTATTATAATTCTTGTTTATATACCTACCTTCAATTCAAATGGCGGCTGTACACTCCTGTCCGAGTGCTCTCGCTAGGTCTTCCGAAAAAGTCTCGAGCGAGGGGATTCAGCCCGAGTGCGGCCATTGTACACTCTCGCCTAGTTCAGTTGAAGTCGTGAACCCCGAGAGGATGGACGCAGACATTGAACTAGTTTCTCTGTCAATTGGCGCAAGTAAAACTGGAGCCACGGAGTGTAGAGCGACGCACTCGCAACTGCCGCGAGATCCTTTGACTCGGGCACAAAAAACTGACGCGGGACGGATAGTGAGCGAGGAAGGCAGAGGCGGAGGCGGAGGGGGAGGCATTTAGGACTTGTGTATTGTATTTATTCATTTTTTTTTTTTTTTTTTCTCTGCTGCACCGGTTGACGTCATAACGTCAACGCCGGCTGTCGCTGAAAACCAGCGCTGGGGCTCTGTCTCGCATAGGGTCGCAGCTTTATGCTGAGCGATGGCCGTTTTGCGTGGATGTGACGCATGTTTTCCCCCAAACTGTTTATTTTCGTGTTTTGTTCTTACCTTGCGTCATGTGTACCGCAAATAAACGTATTTTCTTTCTTTCTTTCTTTCTAGGAACGATGAGACACACTGAGGCGGACCGATCACTCTCATCTAAATTCTCGCACTCGGCCTGTCTAAGTGTACCTCGGCGAGAGTGTACAGCCGCCATAAAAGACGTTGCCTCGACCACGACTGATTATGGTCGTGGTTGGAATCTTGGTCGCAGAAGGTCCAACCCCGAGCCCTATAGAAATATTTTTTCACTCCTCTTGCTTAAAAAGTCCGTCATTGTAGCGTACTAGAGGGGGGATAAAATAGCATATCTTCCTCTAGGGGAAAAGTTTTTTTTTAAATTTTTGTCTGCTACCAACGACCGTTCAAAAACGAAAAAGTCTTTATTCTTATGTAGAATAATCATGAATAAGGACTCGACTTATTACTGTTTCACAAAAAAAGAAAATTATTTTTGAAAATGTAACTGAATGCCATATCTCTTTGGTAGAATTCGTGCATTGCGTTACGGCTACAGAAGAAATTACAAAAAAGGTATTGGCGCGAAATCTAATTGGTGACCGTAATGTAATTTAAAACAGTGACAATGTCATCATCTAGTGAGAATTGAATTGAATTGAATTGAATGGAGACCTTAATTTGAAGATGGAAGAGAAAGGACACAAAGTGGATAACAGTAAAAGTTGTGGATTCGCTTACGGAAGGAATTTTTCTATTATTTTGATGTAATTTCCACAAAATATCAAAGTTCAACCCTTTGGAGCAGATATTCAATGTTATGAACAACTATACAGACAAAACATAATGTCAATATAAAGAATTAACTAAATTTGACGACTTTTCTCAAGAAATTAATTATCCACCGGCTACAAGGCCAAGATTTAATTATATTTCGGTTTTTTTTCGATTTCTACCTGTCACCTATCATTGTTTCCGAAGAACATCCGCCACTCTCTTGGCAGATTCTGGTGTAAATATAACAACGCTAAAACGCCACGGTGGATGGAGATCCGATCAAGTGGCGGAAGGCTTTAAAGATAACTCCATTCAAAACAAATTCGATATCACCTAGCGTATCACAGAACGCATCAATATTCTTCCAACTACCCCACGACCATCGACTTCAAGGGATGTTTGAACTCAGCTGATTCTCTATTCAGAACATTCGAACGCGGGACTACCCTCAAACCTGGAAGTACATGTATCTCCCACGTATACCCCACATACACAGAGGACTGAAATTAAGTTGCCGGGAAAAAACATCTTATAAAATATCTAAATGTACAAATTGTACATTTAATTTTGAATAAAATTAACTATTTAATACTGTATTGGATTATTTTATTTTCTCGCTATCGTAGTGAAAAGTAGAGTGTAACATATGGCGCTAAAAAGCCATTATAACTCGGTTTCTATTTACTCCCTCGCTAGAGCTCGGGAGTAACACTACCTCGTTATAATGGGTCATTTTAGCCCCTTGTATAACAATCTACTATTATTCGCGCTTAGTTTTTAGACATATTCTATATATTTCTGTGTGCTGCTTACGATAGCTAAGGTATGATTTTAAGAGATTAAGTACATTTCCTCTTATGCATATGAAGTGTATGTATTTTATAAGAATTTCGTGATCAACACAATTAAATGCCCTCGTCATATCCGTAAAAATTACGTAAACTGGTACTTTTTTATCCACATTTTGCAATATGACATTTATCAAATCGTAAACGGCCGTCCTTCATTTTTAATCAAAACAGTGAAATATTTGTCATCTATTTGCGACGTTGCCCACCTTCAGAATAAACGCTCTTAAAATATTACATTTGGATAAGAAGTCTCTCATAATTATTTTTTTCTATAACCTTAGAATAAATGGGTATTAAAGCAATTGCTCTATAATTTACTAGATCTTCTTTATTTATTTTTTTAAAGTGGCTACACTATAACTGTTTTTAAACTATCCGGAAATACTCCAGCGCTACACATAATACCTACCTTAAAAAAAACTGACTATACATATATATGTCCATAAGGAAATATGACAAAGTCGCATTTTCTTAGCTTTAAATATGAATGATTGGTTTGAATGAAAATGATTTACTCGTACTTAACAATGAAACTTTACATACACACATCGAGAGTTTAGTGTTATGTTATTTTCGAAAGTAAGTATTTTTAGAAACTTGTTCTAGGACTTATTGTATTATTTTTACTTATAGCAGTTATAGCATATAACCTTAGAATTATGGCACATCAAACGTTATATAAACTTATCCCAAAACCCATAACACGAGTTCCTGGTACCTACCGGCCCCAAAGGAGGAACAACAGATTTGTATCGTAACAGTCATGGTATTATACTTAATATGGATGTTGATTGGGAAGTGCAGGATCGCGCGTCTTTGAATTCTGTTTCCAGCTTCGTACCTATCACCAATATCTGTAGTCTGTATTCTGGAGTAAGAAGACAAAGTCCTGGCAACTAATTAACCAGATCTTTTTAGTTATACCTACAATCCTACATGCACTCAGGTGTCAGTCGCTTCGATGTTGGGTATTTGGTTATAGTTTGACCTTACTGTTGCTCCGTAGGGACTACTGGGGACGCGGCTTTAGGAATGCGCAGCGAGGCGAGGGGCAGCGTTGACCAATGAGCGACGGGATGACGTGAGCGTTGACAAATGTGCGGCCTGCACTGCCCCTCCGTCTCGCCGCGTACATACCTAAGGCGGAACAGCGGTTTCGATCAAACTATCTATACATACTACAAATAAATAAAATTTAAGAAGTGTCTGTTTGTAATGTCAAAATAACAGCTGTTTACTAAATGTATATGAAAGTATAAGCGATACATACAACAAAAATAGTTTTTTTGTCTGTCTGTCTGCC
Source organism: Agrochola lota (assembly GCA_947364205.1). Lineage (NCBI taxonomy): Eukaryota > Metazoa > Arthropoda > Insecta > Lepidoptera > Noctuidae > Agrochola > Agrochola lota. The sequence continues at coordinate 13,972,838 of OX376221.1, read as the reverse complement.
TGTTTGTTCCGGCTTATCTCCGAAACGGCAGCACCGATTTTGACGGGACTTCCAATGGAAGATAGCTGATGTTATAATGAGTAACTTAGGCTACTTTTGTTTTGGGCACGCCACAATTGCGGCGATAAGTCCCCTCTTTGAGGAGTGGCTTGAGAGGTGCCATGGCGTCCTCACCTTCCGCCTGATGCAGGTCCTCACCGGACACGGTTGTTTCGGGAGGTTCCTGTTCCGCGTAGGGCGGGAGGAAACGCCCGGGTGTCACCACTGTGTGGATCGCCCGGAGGACACGGTGGAGCATACGGTGGAGGTCTGCCCGGCTTGGGCGGAGCACCGCCGTGTCATCACGGAGGCGATCGGCGGCGGCGATCTCTCGCGTCCGACCCTGGTTCAGGCCATGGTTCGGAGCGAGAGTGCATGGGAGGCCGTCACCTCCTTCTGCGAAGCAGTTATGCTCGCGAAGGAGGAGGCGGAGCGCGCGAGGGAGATGCAAGCTGCACGCCCTCGCGGCCCTAGTCGCCGCAGGAGACGCCCCGGGCGTCGGGAGTCCAGAGCCGACTTCCGGCCACCGTAGGCGCGGGCTTGCGGACGGTGAGCAATGGGCAGCTCGCCGTCCGATAAGGACCAGGCCCGTGTCGACGGCGCGTTGTGTTCCACGCGCGCCTCAAAGAGATGTCAGCACCAACCGACGGGGTCGAAAGACCAATGCCTGCTGGGGTTGCGGGTTTGTCCGAAAGGGATAACGCGGCCCCGGCACACAGGCAACGGAAGGAACACGGGTGGGTTTTAGTCAGTAAAAGTCTGACACACCCTCTCGCTCTGCCCAGAGCGGGAGTAGTCATTTGATGCTTTCCCACCCTCAAAAAAAAAAAAAAAAGGCTACTTTTGTTTCAGAAAAACTAAAACCCATGATATCTGTATCTATACAATATTCTTCTATACATCTGCAAATAAAATTGAAGTGTCTGTTTGTAATGTCAAAATAACAGTTTTTACTGAATGCATATGAAAGCATATACACAACAAAAACACAATTTTAAAATTTTCTGTCTGTCTGTGTGTTTGTTCCGGCTAATATCCGAAACGGTTGGCCTGATTTTGACGGGAGTTTCACTGGCAGCTATACAAATAAATAAAGTTGATGTATAGAATTCCACGCGGACGAAGTCGCTGGTAACAGCTAGTAGTTAAATAAAGCAGATCTTCAAATATTTTGGTACACACGGGTAGTGCTAGCCAAGGTTATTACCTGCTGCCATTGTACTGGGTGCACCCATGCCAGTGGGTTTGGTCATGACACTGGGTTTGGCCATGGCACTGGGTTTGGCCATGGCACTGGGTGCGGCCATGGCACTGGGTGCGGCCACGGCACTGGGTGCGGCCACGGTACTTGGTGCGGCCATGGCACTGGGTGCGGCCACGGCACTGGGTGCGGCCACGGTACTACGTGCGGCCATAGAACTAGGTGCGGCCCCTGCAGTGGATGCTGCTCCGCTTTCCAAATCCGGCGGTATTAGTTCTATCCTTGAGGGTGGTGGAGCTTCAGGTGCCACTAAAAAAGTATTCTTGATTAGTTGTCTACGTGCTGCTGGTGAAAGAGTTTACTGCATCACGTGCTGTTTCCGTTAGATCAGTTTCCGGCAGTAGAAATATAGGTACCTACACATTGTATTGAAGCTGATGTATTAATCGTTTAAAGATTTTGTAGGTACCTACCAACCCATTACAGAATGTAACAGCCCATATATTCTTAAAAATTAATTGAGAAACCCCATTCCACCGACTCCCACGAATAAGATTTAGCTGCTAAATTCAATAGTTTCTAATCGCGATTCTTAGGTAATATATCCCAGGATGTTGCTGATAATAATACCTGGGAATTTATACTGGTAACATCGATGACTGGATAAGCATTTATTAAGGGTCGAGAAGGCTGAATGGCAAGCGCTTTGCGTAATTTAAAACCAAAAAGCGAGAGAAAATAAAATAGATAATTAAATATAGAATTTGAAAGGAAAAGGGAAATATTGTGATTGTATTGTATGACTGGAACAGGCACTGTCCTTTATAATCATCTGCATCATAGCGACTGTAATAAAAGTAGGTACACACGGCTACACATCAAGCTATACATTTCCAGTATAAGCTGACCTCACATTGTACGAAAATCCTATACGATGCGAGATCAACATAAACTGGAAATGTATAGCTTGATGTGTAGCCGTGTGTACCAATACACTTCATTTTCAATTTAAAAAAAAATCAACAGACCAAAGCTAGGCTTGATATCCTTCATAGCCTCGGAGAAGGCTGTAGTGAGCTCGGTGAGGCCGTCTCTCATAGTCTGCACGTGACCCAGCAACTGCCAGAGCTCATCTTTAGTTGCCAAGATGTCAAGGTCTAATTTTACTACAGCCTGAATCGGGGTGGGTTCAGCGCCCGGTGCCGCTGGAGGTTGGGCAGATTTCGTCAACTGACTGGCCGTTTCAGCCATTTTCACTGCTGCAGCGCTCCTGAAAAAGAATCAGTTAGACAGTATTGAGGAAACAGGACAGACTACTTCAGAGGTCCTACCACCACCTCTAAAGCAGTATTATTTTAATCTTACTTCAGGGGAAAGAGATGGAGTTATACGTCCTGTAGAGCTTCACCTCTTTCCCACACTAAAGTAATATGGTGGTTTGTGAAAAATACGCCGCATAACCTATAATGTAAGGAAAACCGAGTTCATGGTCTTCAGGGCCGCTGGCAAGTGCTCAGACACCATTACTTCAATTACTTTGAACGGCGCTAATATAAAGCAGGTTTAAATATCTGGGCCATATACTTGTCGACGACCTCAAAGACGATGATGATGTGGAGCACGGCGTTGGCGGTCTGCGGGAACATGTTGGCGCGCAGATTTCCTCGTTGTACCGATCAGGTCAAGATAACCTTGTTTAAAGCGCACTGTCAAGGCCTGTTCACGGGAAGTATTCAGCTGTTCACGGGAGACGATAAATGCCTTGCGCGTCCAATATAACAATATTTTCAGGATGATGTTTAAACTCCCTCGTCTCTGTAGTGCCTCGGAGATGTTTGCCCAATCGCGTGCAGATGGTTTCCATGCTATCATCAGGAAAAAGGTGGCATCACTTGTGAGGAGGATTCGGGGAAGTAGTAACAGCATCCTGAAAGTCGTGGCTGAGGACCCGAGAGCTCCTGTACTGAGACATTTCACGCGGAATCATTGTCCGCATGAAATGCCTCGTAAGTACATGACTCATTGTCTGCTATTCTTAAATTTGTTACTAAGCTTAGTGTATAAGTTGTAGTATCTAAGGTGTGTACTAACAGAAATGGTTCCTATGTTGTCCCAAATAAAACAATTTATTTATTTATTTATTAAATGACCAGAGACGGCTGCACCTTTCCGATACACCACTCAATTGAAAGCAACTGTAACTTACGGTGCGGCACCAAGACTCTTATGAATTGCAGCCGTCTCTCCGATTAGGTCCTCAATAAGCGAGCTTAGCTTGCCGATGCCTACTTCAGCAGCTTCCAGACGAGATGCCACGTTCATGTTGTTCCACATGTCGGTGATAGCCTTCATATTGCCTTGTGATCTGTGACATACCAGTAATTAGTTACATAATTAAAATCATAATGAGATACCTAAACGCGACGATTATACTCGTATGTATTAGTTACTACGATGTAATAAGGTTCTTACTTTTGCAATAATATTAAATTAAATTAGAAAGAGTTGAATTTAGTACATGTAGTTCGAGGTGAATCATAGGGTTTGATTGGTTGCAGTAGTCGATCCAGAGGGGGGATAAGGGCCTCAAGGCCCCCCCCCCCCAAAAGCATCTGAGTTCTTCCGTGACGAATCTTAAAGTGAACTTGATATTATTCTATACTAGCTTTTGCCAGCCGCTTCGCCCGCATGGATGTCGCCAATTATTCCACGAGAACGTATACCGGGATAAAAAATCCTATGTGATAATCCAGGTTATAAAATATTTGTGTGCCAAATTTCATTCAAATCCGTTCAGCCGTTTTTGCGTGATTGAGTAACAAACATCCAAACATACAAACTTTTACATTATAATGGTCAATGGTCTGTGCTAGTGCTAAAGCCTGCCGAAGTCTCTACGGGGGTCAGATGTTTTAAATGAACTTCAACTGATTATATCTATCACAATAAATGTTAAATGTACCTGACTTCTTGCAATATTTCTTCGTTCTTGGGCGAGGTTCCATATACGCGGTCCTTAAGGTCTGCAACAGTGCTCTCTAACAAGTTGAACTTGCTGAGTGTGACGAGGGACAGCCTCTCCGCGGACGGTCCGCGTGCTACTGCGGCGGTTCCGGTTGCGGAGACGTGGCTGGGTGCGGTAATGGGGCCGGGTGCGGTTGCGGGGCCGGGTGCGGTTGCGGGGCCGGGTGCGGTTGCAGGGCCGGGTACGGTTGCGGGGCCGGGTGCGGTTGCAGGGCCGGGTGCGGTGGCGGGGCCGGGTGCGGGGGCGGGGCCGGGTGCGGGGGCGGGGGCGGGGCCGGGTGCGGGGGCGGGACCGGGTGCGGGGGCGGGACCGGGTGCGGTGGCGGGACCGGGTGCGGTGGCGGGGCTGGGTGCGGAGGTAGTGTCTGCTGCAGCGGGCGCGGTGGTAAGTTTCTTAGACCCTGGCATCTGCGTCGTCGTCGAGGACGCTGCGCTGGTGCCCGGCGCCGTCGTACGTGGGGTAGGCGGACTGACAGGTCCAGTACTTCTCGGAGCGGGAGAAGGTTGGGTTGACGCTTCTCCAGCTAATGCCAAAAAAACAAGGTGTATAGGTGAAAATAATTGAGGCCGTCAGCGCAAAAGTGGCTTAACCATGAGACAATCACTATACAGATATTAAACATTCCTTAGGCCAGTTTTGCATTTTGGAGGGATGAAAAAATTACAATGCAAAAACAAATTTAGTAACGCCATCTATTAAGAAGAAAAAAAAATCATGGTTGGGCCCATTTTTGTTTTAAAATTTCATCTTTGCGACAGTCAGGGAATGTGGGTTAGGCCGCTTTTGTGCTGACTGCCTCAATTATAGTTGATGTTAAAACATATTCATATTCTTAATAAAAAAATATTGGAACGTGTCTCATTTCGAATGTTTTTTTTATTTTTAAGTCTATAAAATTGGTCTTACTCATCAAGAAAACAGGTTGAGGTCCACTCCTCCGTCTGCGCTCAACTGAAAAGATAATCCAGATTATAAGAACGGCTACTATTGAACATAATAATAATATATATTCATAGAAATGTTTAATACTGAAAGCTTACCGACTAGCACACTTTGTTGTTCAGGTGATGGCGGCTCAGTCGCTGAAAATTTAAATTAACACATTTGAATATACTTATAACGTTTGTAGTTATATAGCCTATTTTAATGATAGAGCGCCCGGGGTCCTGCCAGCAGGTCTTTAAATACTTCCGGAAGGACGCACCTTTTTTCGGTCACAGTGCTGTAAAGATATAATATAGCACTCAAATTTGCACGAAATCAAAGAATATTTTTGTCTCTTTCACATTGTACGAGAAACGGATTCTAAACACAACTGACCTTCTATCAGCACGCGATGGCGCAAGCGTATTCACGGGGGCAGCCAGTCGCCCGGGTCCCGAAAACGCATGATGTCTTCAACATTTAGGTATTCCAGCATATCAAGGTTTTTTTATCTTTCCTGATTTTAATATTTTTGTGAGTACATCGTCGCTCACTCCTTTTTTATTAATTGTTAACTATACAGGCACAATTTTTAAGTACTTAATATTATATATATAATACGAGCACCTAGAAGACTGTACAAATTTATCAATAAAATGTGTTATTGAATGTTGCGCTGTAGAAATCCTATCACAAAATACAATAATTATTAATATTTACAGACCGGATCGCGACATTGAAACCTTTTTTGCTGTTATTTTAGAAATATTCAAAAAAGTACAACCCAAAATTCACAAACACCATATAATTTTGATCGGCGATTTTAATATTGACAAATCATCTAAAAACAAAGATTACCAACGCCTACAAAACATAATGTTAGATGGTTAGAACATAACCTGCACCAAATCGTCAAAGACAGACACTGACTTCGTCATCTTGCATAGACCTAATATTTACCAATCAAAGATAATACAAATTAACTATTGACAATACTGGTATTTCTGACCTCAAAAGCCTCAAATATTCGCAACACTCACCAGCCGTTCGATTCTGTAAAAATATCACCGTGAAACTTAGGTGAAGTGAGCGTGAAGTGAGCTGTCAATAGTGTTAATCCCTAGCATCCTGCCGGTCGATTCTGTGGCAGTGACAGCTCACTTCACGCTCACTTCACGCTCACTTCACCTAAGTTTCACGGTGATATTTTTACAGAATCGAACGGCAGGAATAGAACAAAATATGCCTACTTATTTCGTGACGAAAAGACTATATGAACAATCAATATCACAGTTTAAATTTAACCTTAGCCAAACGGATTGGAACGAAACACTATGCAAAAATAAGAACGTTTACGAAATTTACACCGAATTTGCTAATAAATTGCAAGTGTTACTAAATAAAACTATACCTAAAAAACGCGTAAAAATCCAAAATAATAAAAAGAAACCTTACTTAACTGTAGATTTAAAAAAATCATGTGAACACAAAAGATTGCTAAATATTTTTGTAGAAAAGACCAATAACGAACTTTTATAAACATACTATAAAAGGTATGAAAATATCTTGAAGAAATGTGTAAAACTATAAATAAAAAAAATCATAATATGGAAATGAAGCGCTTGCAAAATAAATCTAAAACCATGTGGAACATTATCAAAAATAACCTTAAACCAGATTTCAAGTGCCATATTAAAAATGTTACCTTGCGATAGGATGACGATAAAACCACAAGTACACCAAAAACGGTTGCTAATATCTTTAATGACTTCTTTGCTTTGGTCCGCGAACCGTTACCCAACAACACGTCGAATACATGCCCAGTTCTTACACCATCAATAAATTCTTTATTCGTCCAACCCGCCACGGAGCTTGAAATTTAATACGCAAAATGAAGAACAAGCGCAGTGCCGGAGTTGACGAAATACCATCTTTCCTAATTAAAGAATGTATTCATGAATTGACGCCACCTATAACCAAACTAATAAATAAATCCTATGACGAAGGTTTCTTTCCGGATAAATTTAAAGAAGCTAAATTACAACCAATATTTAAAAAAGGCGGCAAACCACAAGATCCCTGTTCCTACCGACCACAATAGCCCTTCTATCAGTTATTAATTAATTTTTTTCGAAAAAACATTGTCCACTAGAACAAACAAGTTTTTGGAAAAAATCAATCTCTTTTATTACGCACTAGCGAAATGTTTAAAACTTCTGACGAGCGCAAGTCCAAAATCGACGTCACCGTGCTGCTGGAAGGACCAGACAAAATTCATACAAACTGCGTACTGCTAGCACGACTCACGGAAGTCTTCCGGCAGGACGCAAACCCGTTCTTCCGGAAGAGCCTCCAGCAGAACAAGTCACCGGGCGATCTATCATTAATGCTGCCGCAAACAGGCGCGACGCGATACCGATAAAACAATTTCCGAGAAGTTTTTATAGAAATTGTTCCACCAGAGTCCCGTCGCGCTGTCGCCTTGCGCCTGGTTCTGGGAAGAGCCTCTACTGTTGGGCAAAGGCCCATGACAATGACGCGCAGCGAGAGTTAATTGGAAGATACAGATTTTACTACTTTTATTTTTGGAATTACTTATATAAGCAATTTTTTGCTTAAAAGATATTTCTTTTCATTATATTGTTATTTAATTTATATAACTTTTAGAAAATAAAGTTTTATTTTTTATTTCACAAAAAAAATTACTTACCTAATTCATACTTTCCAGGAGCCTGCAAATACGGAAGAAATTTAATAAAAGTGTAAATTGGGTTGTCTGAAGTTGTATTTATTTTGGAAGCCTCTCACTTTTTTTAACTTTGTAGGTAGTTACCTACTAAAGACTAAAGTAATACCCCTGTATCAACGATGAACTCGCTGATGGCTATAGTCTGGGAGTTGTTCATGACTTTCCCGACGGGCAGCACCGCCATGCTGCCCCGCAACTCCACATTCTTGCCCAGCACCCGCAACTGCTGGGCAAGGCAGTGCAGAACAGTTTGCAGCATGCTGAAGTCCACCACGCCGATCTAAATAACATAGTATTATATAGTATTGGTAAGGACATCTTTTTATTATTACGTATACGTAAGGATCCTAGCATCTGGCGTTCTGTAGTTTACGTCTCCCCATGGGAAAAAGGCGTTAGGCCTCACGCCCACGGCGACTTTTTGTAGCGATGCTCTCGCGCGTTTTGTAAACGTGCTTCTGCATCGCTAATATCGCGCGTTAGTCGCGTTTGCAACGTGCGACAGAAAAGATGCGAACGCGCGGCTGTATTGCTGCAAACGTGCGACAGTTTCTGACGCCATCGGGGGAACGAAGAGTGGAGAACTGAGGAAGGGGTGCTGGGGAATGTGCCGTGTCAGTCAGTGCGATACTATCGGCGCTTTCACATTTCTGTGTCAATGCTGAATCGCGTTTGCATCGCGACTGAAGTGCGACAGCATCGCGATAGTAGCGATACAGAATTTGGGCGAAGGTACACAGCCAGCGACAGCATCGCGGTTGTATCGATACACATGCGCGACAGCATCGCTACAAAAAGTCGCCGTGGGCGAGGCCTCTTAGTTAAGTATGAGTATGAAAGTAGTATGTAAGGAAATTGTTTCAGAAACTTATTTTTATTATAAAAATAGTTCATCCCATGCAGCTATTTCTTCAACCAAGTTTATTGCTGTGATTTGGTTTGAAGGGTGCTGCCAAAATTACCGGTAAATGAGACTTTTTAACTTTGCTTTTTAATATAAGGCCAGGACGTGTGAGACTAGTATGACGATTTTATAAAGTGCTTTCCTTTTTATTTGTCGTAACAGCACAGTCTACAACTCAACACCGTCAACTTCTGGTCTTAAGAAGAATAGAATATCGTATCGCCGCGACACGACTGGTTTCTATGTATTTCTATGAAATCAAAGTGTCGCTAGCTGCGGAAGGTTTCATAGAAATTCAAAGAAACCCGTCGTGTCGCGGCGACACGTCGCCTGCTGCTGCCGCCTGCGGTCGGGTACGGAATTGTACCTTTAGGATTTACAAATAAGAAAACTCAAAAAAAAAATTGAACAGCTAAATTTTTTCGACGGTCCATACTTAGTAGGTAGACTGAAATATTGCACTAGGTGCATGGAGCGTGACAAAATATCCAGTCTTCGTGACGCCATTCTGGGGGAAGCATATCCAATCGATCAGCCCCGGATCTAGATTTTTTTTGAGGCGGGGCAAACACTGCTGTCTGCCGCCCTCCACCAATCCTATACGGTGGATGCGGTAAGGTCCCCGCGAAATTAAAATTTTCTCGAAATGTTAATTTTTTTTTTTTAGCACTTGTCTGCTATGCTTGAATCAGGGGCGGCCTCTGAAGTTAGTCTCGCCCGGGGCACGGGCTCCGGTTTCCTAGATCCAGGCCTGCCAAACGTGGACAGCTTTCGGCTGATATGGTGATGATGAAGTAAGAGTATTACAGGTAATGGTGACTAAATACGGTATTACCTGCTTACCTCTCGAGTTTGGGGTATTTGATGAAACTTTGTATGTTTAAGTAGTTCGAATGACAATAGGTACTATAATTTGGTATCTTGGAGCTGATCTGATGATGGAGCTAGGAGGTGGATACTAGAACTCTTCAGTGACTACTTACTAGTAAACCCCTCGAGTTTGGGCTCATATAATTCGTTTTAACAAGTGCAATAGATTGGGCTTGGTAACGAGGGTCTGATGATGGAGCCAGGAGGTGGATAGTGGAATTCTTAAGTAGCTACTAGTACCTAAACCCCTCGCGTTTGGGGTCATATGATTCGTTTTATTGAGTTCAATATATTGTAATGGGTGTCGAGGGTCTGATGATGGAGCCAGGAGGTGGATAGTGGAATTCTACAGTTGTTACTAGTAAACCGATCAAGTAATAACTTCGTTAAATTTAGACTTAATAACTAAATTAAGAATATACTGGAAAAAAAGTAAAAAATTATTAACTAAAAACACGATTTTATCACGCACTAAAAATTATAAAATAATTTAATTGACTTGTAGGTATTTGTTACTATACATGTACTTATGCAGCTTGTTACTTCTTTTATATCCAATGTTTAATTCAAAAGCGTGGAGCGGTTTTTGGTCGTGTGTACCTACTTTTAATTAATTTAAACAAAGCGCTCCACATATCCAATTAATCATTGGATACAAAAGAAGTGACTATCTGTAAAGGGTAGTGAAAGGTATTTATATCGTAACTATTATAACTCATTACTAATACATTTAATTATTTCATATGGTTTTTTTTGAATCTCGTTCCGCGGTGTTTTCTTCAAAGAATCCTAAAAAGTATAACGACAATTAAATTGCTCAATGGAATAAAATGTTTGTGATTTTACCTCCGGCGTACCGATAGCCAGGTCGATCATTTCAGATATATTCGTTAGAATTGCGTCTCCATCTGTTGAAAAAGGTAGATACAGTTAGCCTCAAAAAGATGTAATCATAGACAAGAATTCATTTCACTGTTCACATAATTGTTCCACAAAATACATTAAGTACGCATTGAGTGCTTAACACTTTCGACTCCACCCACTTTTCATAGAACTCATACGCTATGCCGCCATACATATTGGAAGTGAATCCTCCGGGAGGGTTGCCGGCATTACGTTTGCGTTAAAGTTAACCATCGCGGATGGTCAACGGCATTAGGTTTAAAACCGTGTTATAAAACATTGTAAAACGAAGTAAAATAGTGTTTTCAGGGGTCTTGTAAACGTAGTTTCCAACCTATATTTTTTTTGTAACCGTCAACAAAAAAACTAAAATAAATAAAAAAGCTTGAATTTTAAAACCAACGCATATACTTACTAATAAATCTTGTTAAAATATACATAAGATTTTATTTTCACGGTTTATAATGCTGTATTCGCTAAGAAAAACCTACATTTAAAATGAGCCCCCAGCGAGGGCTCTCGACACCGAATATGGTAATACACAAGTACACATTGATTGATACAGTTCAAACTCAAAAGTCATTTATTCAAACTAGGCTGCGAATCAAAAAATTTCGAACGTAAGAATTACATAAGACAGTCCCCCAAAAACGTCCACCCTTCACCACTTCCTAGTGCTTAAGCTGGGAAGAAGAAGAGTCGCAAAAACTCCCCAGCAGCACAGCTGTCTGTTCAGTTGGAATAAACTTGATTCTAATGATTTGATTTGATTATGATGCTGCTTGAGGCTCAGTTCTTTAACATGGCTTGGGAGTTTTTTTGTAAAAACGCAGATCGCTATGGCAGTTAAATGAATTACAATTTTTTTGGAGCCTAGTCCTCGGCACAATAAATAAATCTATGTTTCTAGTATTTATGTTATGAATGTCGCTGTGTTTAGAATATTTATTTATTTTCTTTTTTACATAAATCAGGTTCTCCTATACATACTGAGACGCGACTGTCATTATGTTTATTTCCTTAAATTTATCCCTCAGTGAATGCCTACAACATATAGGTTATAAATTCCCCGTGTGGTCTCCGGATAGTAGAATAGAACCATCCCATCTCATCCCGAGGGTGTCGTAAAAAGCGACTAAGGTTACAGCTGGGGGATTCTATTGTTTTCCCTTGTGTGGTACGAACAACACACTCCCAAGCTAAGGTTGCCGTGCCGAGAGCTGCATGGCTAGGGGGAGCCTAGTCGCGAGCATGCCTGTTGTCTGGGATCGGGCGACCCCAGGCAGTAACAAGCATTACCTCCACATGCAGGGCTCTGTAGAGTGTAGACAGATTTTTTCCTCTGCTTTTCGTGGGAACTAAATGAGTTAAAAATTTTACATTAATAATCAACTCTGAGGCGGCGGTGATACTCGCCACACACCACGCCAGTTGTTTCCACGGGGCGAAAAGTGAGCGGCGGAATGTCGCTTACCTACGCTGAGTTTGAAGGAAGGTATAAGAGATAAGATGGATGTGGTGTGTTAGATGGTGAAGGATAAAAGCATTGATGTATTATATGTGAATGAGACGAAAGGAAAGGGAGTGGACATATCCAAACACGGTACTCTGACCGCTATTTGGTCCGGTGTTCAAGAGACACATAGGGCCATTCAGAGTGTGGGGGTTGTCCTTTCCGAGCGGATGATGAAATGTGTGAAAGATTATGTTTGTGTCCCAGGATTCTATGGGTAAGAACCAAGGTGGGCCTAAACTCTATCTTTATTTTGTGCGTTTATGCACCCGATATGGGAAGCTCACCTTCGGAGATCGACGAATTTTGGGGTAGTATAAGGGATTTAGTGAATGGGTGTATGTCAAACGAGAAGATAGTTATGTTTGGAGACTTTAGCGGTTGGGTTGGTGTGAAGAGGAATGGGTACGAAAAAGTATTAGGTGCCTTTGGGGATGATAGAGTGAATGAGAATGGGATGAATGGACTAGAGATAAGTGTAGAGAAGAATTTGTCTGTTATGAATACTATGTTTGATCACAGAAAGGTATGCATGGGATAAGCAAGACAATAGCAGTATGATCGATTTTGTGATTGTGGATGGAAGATTAAAGAGTAAAGTTACAGATACTAGAGCATATCGGGGTGTTAATCTAGGGACTGATCATTATCTGGTTATGTGTCGGGTGGATGGTATGTTCAGGCATTGGCGTCACCGAGTTCGAGTTCCTGTGACTGATCTAGAAAGAATAAAAGTAGAAAGACTGCAAGAAGTGAAAGTAAAAGAGGTATATAAGAGGGAAGTAAAAGTGAAGACGGATATTTGATAATACGAATGATTACATTCTAGAAGAAGTATGCGATATAGTGAAAAAAGGGTAGTAATAAAAGCTCCGATTTTTTTTTTATATGGTCATACTCAAAATATGACATTGACTGCTTTAAATACAAATTTTCCGACAACTTATATGCGAATGCAAATAAAGAAACGAACGAATAAAATACTGAAAATTCCGAAAAACCAATACAGCATTTGCTGACGTAATATTTTTCCACCAGCTTAAATTGCGTTTTAACGAAAACTACAGTTAGTCATTTTGGTTGTTGTTGTTGGTGAGCAACTTGGAACCAGCGCTCGCTCGGCCTGCGCGCGGTTGGTCACAGTTCTAACCTAACCTAACCTATTTCATCCACTTTTTCACCTCTGCACCCGAACGCAACTACCGCTAGGTAGTTATTTTCATTCAAATTGAGAGTTAAAAAAGTTATTCTTTATCCAATAGTAGAAATTAAGATGGTTTCTATAGAGCTTAAGAAAACGATTACTTTCGGAAGTTTGGTATTTTTTCGGTAATTCATTTTAACACAGCTTAGATAGTATTACTAGTCCGGTCAATTTAGATATCCGAGGGTACAAAAATTCGCACCCAACTCAAAGTTGGTAGGATTGTTCAAAACACCATCATAAATGAAATCTAAAAAGTCCTCATCGAACCGACACCTCGAAAAAAAAAAAACTCGGGGTCAAAGGTCACAAAAACGGGTTTTTCGCGATTTTCATCAAAACGGCAAGTTTTATCATAAAATTCGTTCAGACAAAAATTGTGGATCAGATAATTATCTTTAAAAAATGTCTTAATACTTTTTTTCCTAAGATAGATCCTAGATTTTTCGTTTCGTTTTGAGATATAACAATTCAAAAAGTTATTTAGAGAGAGAGATAGAAAGAGAGAGAGAGAGAAAGAGAAAGAGACAGAAAGAGATAGAAAGAGATAGAGATAGAAAGAGAAAGAGAAAGAAAGAGACAGATAGAAAGATAGAAAGAGATAGAAAGAGAGAAAGAGACAGAGATAGAAAGAGAGAGAGGGATAGAAAAAGAGAGAGAAAGAGATAGAGAAAGAAAGATAAAAAAGAGAAAGAAAGAGAGACTAAGAGAGAGTCAAAAAGAGAAAGTAAGTTATTTAGAGAGAGAGATGAGAAGTTGGGAAAGCTGCAGGGTACGACAGGGTCTGCTGAAATGCTGAAGGGCGGTGAAGGGCCTGTCCTGCCGGATCTTTAATATGTGTTGGAGATATGGCCATGTGCCAGATGATTGGTGCAAGGCTGTATTGGTGTAAGGGAAAAGGCTCTCCGCAGGAGTATAAAAATTACCGCGGCATTAGTCTTTTGAGTGTTGTCGGCAAATTATATGCGGAGGTCTTAATAAATAGGGTGATAAGAGTGACAGATGAGAAAATATGGGATGTGCAGGCAGGATTTAGAGAGGGAATGGGCTGTATGGATCTGATCTTCTCCCTAAGGTGCATAGCCGAAAAACATCTCGCAAAGCGCAATAAAGTCTATTGTGCTTTCGGTGATTTGGAGAAGGCCTTCGACAGTGTGTGGAGGGAAGAACCGTGTGTACTATCTATGTATGGTGTGGACTGGCACTTGGTATGGGCACTGAAATCTTTATACAAGGATTCCAGTGCTTGTGTTAGGATAAATGGGGTTTATACGAACTGGTTCTGCATCTCGAGGGGTGTTAGACAGGTTTGTGTAGCGTCACCGTGGCTCTTCAACTTGTACATGGAGAGTTGTCTGACAGATCGGAAAGAGGGTGAGTTGAGAATTAATGAGTTGCCTGTCAAATGCCCTCTACGCAGATGATCAAGTTCCACTTACATCGGCAGCAGAACAGTTGTAAGACATGGTGACGTGAAACTGTGATGGATGAAGCGTATAAGATGGTATAAGAGGAGAGGATGTATCGGTGTTTAATGTGAAAATAAATGATAAGAGTGTGGAGCAAGTTAATGACTTTGTATACTTGGGGAGTTTGTTTACAACGGATGGGAAGATTGATGAAGATATGGAAAGGAGAGTAAATGCGGGAAATAAAGTGAATGGTGCTATACATGCGATAGTGACCAACCAGTTGATGTTGAAAAAAGCTCGACTGGCTGTTCACAATGGTGTGCTGGTGCCCACGCTTATGTATGGATATGAATGCTGGGTGTTGCAAAAGAAGAATGAATGCTGCGTTCCTTGGGAAGCATGTGTGGTCTGACTATGAATGATAGGCTGAGGAATAATGTGATAAGACAACGGTGTGAGTTAAAAGAAAATGTAGTGACAAAAATTGAAAAGAGTATGTTCTGATGGTTTGGTCATGTTGAGAAGATGAATGAAAGGCGACTAACAAAATGTATTTACAAGGCAGATGTGACTGGAAACGCCGGGAGGAGACGCCCTAGGACATATACTGACCTTAATGGTGATATTCTTCAGGAAGGACTTGTGCGTGGTATTCGCAACAGGCGTGCGTGTATGACCAGATGTATGAACGTAAGCAAAAGGAGTATGTAAGGATCGTAGCAGGTGGCGTTTTGTAGTTTCTGCCTACCCCATGGGAAGAAGGCGAGAGTTTGTGTAAATTGCTCGAATGGCTCGTTTCTGCAGCACAAATATTACTCATGTGGTAATATGGAGCACAGAATGTAGATTGTCGATGTTTACAAATATTTAACAGGCTGACTGTACAAGGGAAGTTGTTAAATAATGTCAAGGTTGGAAAAACTTCATAGCCCCATGGAAACATTAGCCCCGGGTAAAAAATTACACAGATTACTTCATTTTTTAACGTTTTTTTGTAGCAAGTATTGAAAATTGGATATTGTCTAGGAACTTAACGGAATTACTTAACTAGGAACTTTATTGAATTAAAGACAGACTAAGAATTCCGAAACAATAGGAATTCGTCAACACTGCTGTAAGTACATTTCCAAAGATATTTACCAACACTAGTCGCCATATTTTTTTATTTTTATAAAAAGGTACTCTTCGAAAACAAAAAGAAAATTCAATGTTGTTACAATACAAACTAAAATAAATCAAAAATCTGTTAATACAAAATTTTTGTAAACATGACAATCGTGAAAATCTGTTTGAAGACTTTGACGTTTGACGCTATTGCTTTTTTGTATTTGCCAATAAACGTCATGATGCGTGTTATATTTGGACTTTTTCGTATGTAATTTATTTATTTTTAACGGATTAAGAGCCGATTCACACGAGGCGTTGCGGCGCTGCAGTGGCGCGGCGCCGCCAGGAACTGTATCGCTGCGACGTCCTACATATCATGGTGGATATGCCACACGGTACGTTTCGGTGACGTTCACGTACACCGGACTTGCCTTAACTTTAGAGCCGCTATAAAGCTTGACACGTATACAAAGTCGCAGAATGGGGTCTACCCTTTATATTTATTTATTTAAACTTTTCACACTTAAAAAGGAACAAAGGCGGACTTAATGCCTTAAGCATTCTCTACGAGTCAACCAAGGGTGGTGAAGATATTAGATGGCAGGTGCTCTATTTGAGAGGAACAAAAAAGCAATTTAAAAATATATTCTAATGCATTCAAACTAAACAATAATACATAAATAGATTACAAACTACATACACATACATACGTATATATATTTACTATAATACATACCTATATTATATATATATATATATATACGAATTCAAGGGAGAGAAGTGTTGAGCAGTGGCGGTACCTTCATAAAAGCCAAAAAGCCTGGCTTGCCCTAATAAAATCATATATACCAATAAAAAAAAAATAGCCTATGAACTCGAACTCAATCATGCATGTCGTAGGAATAATCAAATTTCGAAATCGTCGCTTTTTCTGCCGCACACATTGGGTTAGGTTGCCAGATCTACGCCCTCATTGAACCCAATCATTCTTAAATAGTAATCATAAAAATAAAATTTAAATTTCGCGCTTTGTTGGCAAACCTACGCGCCAATAAAATGCATTCAAATGCGCCTTCTCGCTCACACTCGGCTTCTTATCTGGCTTGCCTTATCTTTCTTTTTCTTGAAGTTTTCACTCACAAATTGCTATAGAAACGTTTACATTTGTTGATATATTGGTAAGCTTACTATACGCAGATTTGTATGAAATGAAAAGCCCGGCTTTTGAGCGCACATGCTTTCAGAGTACTTTTTATTTTGAGAGGTATTAAGTTCGCGCAAATGCACTATCGCTATGTTGACCCGCGTAAAGTGAGTTGCAAGTCCACGCGACGCGATAACGAATTTGTTATTGTTTTGAAATTAATATTTTGAGAATAGTATTTTATTTTCCAAAAGCTGAAGTAATGAATTGGTTTTATTGTATAATATGATGTAATAGTTATTGCGGCGATGTCATTCCGCGCTTTTGTAGGTGATTATAGTGTTATTTTTATCATAAAAATGGCAATTCGGAAACTGTTTTCGAAAAGGTGTATCTTTTTTTTTTCGGCAATAAGTAACTCTTTACTTTACTGTAACCAACCTCAAATTACTGTACCTATTTCTCGGAAATAAAACAAGTATTTTTGTAAGTCGAAGAATAGATTGAAATAGGCATTCGATTGTTTATTATAGCTCCTACACACTATGCCATGCCATGCCGGCAGCATGGCCGCCGGCCCTGCCGCTGGGCAAGCCGCGGCGCACCCAGCCTTGCCGCACAAAGCCGCACATAGGATTGCAAAGGAAATGAAGGCGCAAAAGCCGGGGGTACGTACCACGTGGCAAAAGCCGGCAGCCATGCCGCCGGTATAGTGTGTAGGAGCCATTAGACAACTTTAGATAAGTAGCTGGTGCCATGAAAACACATAATGAGTGTTGTTTGTATGGCGTTTGTAGTTTTGGTAAACCACTGAAAAACAAACCATATTAATTAAGTTCTCATTGAGATCAAAAAACACAATAATTTTCGTATCGAAGAGATTTTTCATAGGTGTTTTGAAATGAACATTAAAGTTGGCTATTGTCATTATGATATATTATAAATTTTTATTTTGGTAATATCATAAATTAATATTTTCAATCGACATTAAATTAAACTCATAAAATTATGCGTACAGCAATAGAGCAAAAAATCGATAATTTGGGAGCCATCTAGTGGCTTTTGATTGAAATTTTTTGCATGTGACAAGCGAATATGAATGCGCGTAAACACACCGGTGTTTACACGCTTTCGTTAATATAGATGGCGCTTATGACAACGCTTGATAATAATTATGTAGAACTCTTCGCATTTTATAAAGGTTTTCTAACCAAAATTATAATAAAGTTGTACCATGAACAACATGAAAATCAGTCAATCCCACTCTGTTTTTTTTAATCGTAAAAATCTATTGGCTTGCCCTAATTTTGACCCCTAGGCACGCCACTGGTGTTGAGATGACTACTCATTTTGAAAATAACTCCGCTTAAATGGATATCGACTGGTGTCCATCCGTCCCGATATCAAGAGGAAGCGCATTCCAAAGAAGAATGGACTGAATATGAAAGGAAGAATTAACAAAGTCAGAAGTATGAGAAGGACAGAGTAGGAGAAGATTGTATAAAAAAAGAAGTTTATTTCAATTTCAAAGGGCATTACGATACATTATTATTGGATCATTATCTTATGCAATTGAAACGTAGACAATGTAACATGCAAAACTAAAAATAAATGGGTAACTTAAAATGATACAAAATGAAATGAATGGCCAAATGATTTGCAAATGAATGAGTATTATCCATAGAGAAGGGCCAGATCGCGCGTGTAAGTGTGATACGTGTAAGTATGGGTGATGATGTGAAGAGTGAGAGTGTGTAGTGTGTGTGATATAATGAGCATATTTAGTTCTCCTATCCTAATTAATATCCTGTACAATATTAGATATAAATACGAAAATACGAAATGAAAGTGTGTTTGTTTATTTATTTGTTTGCTTGCTTGTTACGCTTTCACGCAAAAATGGCTGTACAAAATCTGGATGAGATTTGGCACTTTGATAGACCATGTCCTGGGTTAGGACACAGGATACCTCCATCCCGATGCTCCCACGGGGTCGAGACCTATGCGGTTAAGAACGGAAGGCGCAGCTAGAATAAGCTTAGGTGTAAGTGCAAGTGAAGGTGTAGGTGTAGGCTTAGGGGAGAGTTGAGAATGATCTCCTTTGGCGAATGGACATCCATTTGAGCTCAGACCTTCAGGGGTATTAGGAACAGGGTGTAAAGTTCACTCATCCACCATAGAAAAGGGAGGATCCTCCGACCAGACGGGTGTCGTGTCTGGCGGGCAACTGCCCAGAGCTTGAAGTTGGGAGATTGTATATATGTCCATCGCGCGGTAAACTCTAATTGCGCGATGCAGGATTTGTGTGACGTCATGATGTTGTGTGACGTCAGGTCTTTGATGCGTAGTTCGCATGTGGCGATGTAGATGCTGCCACACACTTATAGTTAGACACATGGTCATATTTTCTGAGGTTGAAAATGAACCGGATACAATTGTTGAGCAGTCTATCGATCTTATCCAGCAAAACTGCATTCAATTCAAAGTAGCACACGTCACCATAGTCGACGGTGTGTAAAGTGAACTCTGACACATCACTAACTCATTAGCAGCAAGAATTTGTTCTTTAATTTGGTTCTGAGAGCCCAAATATTTAATGTAAAGGCAACTAAGTCTTCCCTCAAGTAACTTTATGTCAGACTGTAAGCGCTGTGTATCAATTTCATATATTTCGTATAATTATTAGAGTCAGAGTGCACATCAAGAAGATAACTGCATATTTTCGATGAACTTAGTTAACATCTTTGCCTGTTCCTTTTTAACTGCATCCTGAATGAGTTGACGAATATCGTCGGGTGCTAACGTAATTTCAACAGGCGCCTGAGGTGGAGACCCAATGGCTTATTGCTTCTGGTAGTTAAGAGTTGAGATATTACGCAAAGGCGTATTATCCGATTTGCTAAGTTTCGGGCCCAAGTTTAGGCATTCGGGACAATGCCGCTTAGACGGTACATTGCAGCTAGACAGCTAAGGAAAGACATATATAATGATATGCCTTAAGACATTCTACACATTTAGCGTATTTTTCGTGACTTAGCTTGTGCGGCGCTCCGGTGCTTTGCGTGCGTATTCGATCGCGAGAAAAAGGTCGTAGCTCGTCGCTTACGCGTTAAGTTCATCGCCCATCATAACAGCACCGCTCCAACGCAGTAACGCCGCGGCACCGCCTCGAAAAATCTAGTCGCCAATGCGCCGTAAGCTGCACCCTAATAGCGTAATGCACGATCAATCGCTATCTGAATCGTTTTGAAAGAGATTACTTAATTTTAAAGGATATTGCTAATCCATTGCTTCATAAGTACGAAAACAAAATCTGCTCAACAACGTAAATAACGCAATGAATGATGTTGAACTGTCAAATGAAACAGATTAATAATCGTTTACCGAAAATGTGTTACGGAATTAGATAGCTGATCTATTCCAGATATTTTTTTTTATGAAACTGTATCGGGAGTCGGGATATTATCGTACAGATAGGTATATTAGGTGACCTCATCAACATCCTCCTACTCTTTTTTCTATTTATTTGGGGTGGGCGCCCCATGTCTGTTCATCCTTTAGGGGTATGAGGAATAGGATGTAAAGTTCACTCATCCACCATAGAAAAGGGAAGATCCTCCGACCAGACGGGTGTCGTGTCTGGCGGGCAACTGCCCAGAGGTTGAAGTCGGGAGCTTGTATATATGTCCATCGCGCGGTAAACTCTAATTGCGCGATGCAGGATTTGTGTGACGGCAGGTCTATGAGGCGTAGTTCGCATGTGGCGATGTAGATGCCGCCACAATCCCTATACACCATAGGTTTAGATAGTTAAATAAAGGTAAACAAAAAAAAAAACACGTGACGACACAGCTGTCAAGTAACCGACTAAACGTAATACCTGTCACTTCAATTGTCATGCCATGTCACAGATATAGTCTTTAATTTAGCAACGTTATAATTCATTGACGTTTAGAGTTTGGGCTCTTTACAATAGAAAGGTTATAAAATATTATAATATTATTATAAATCTAACAAAAAAAATGCTCAAGCAGTTACATCTACGAAGAGTAGTTTAAGAATAAAAATGATAAAAGTTTAACATACATTAATAAAACAGGAAACTATTTAATTGTAAAAATCTAAAATAAATTTTATTTGTTTTAATCGTATTTTTAAACAAGAAACTGCCATGTATAAAATAAAAAAACCGGCCAAGTGCGAGTTGGACTCGCACACGAAGGGTTCCGTACCACCGTACAATATTTAGAAAATATGACGTATTAAAAAAAAACTACTTACTACATCTCGTTCAAACCAATTTTCGGTGGAAGTTTACATGGTAATTAATGTATATCATATATTTTTTTTAGTTTTATCATTCTCTTATTTTAGAAGTTACAAGGGGGGGGGGGGCGACGACACATTTTACCACTTTGGAAGTGTCTCTCGCGCAAACTATTCAGTTTAGAAAAAAATGATATTAGAAACCTCAATATCGTTTTTGAAGACCTATCCATAGATACCCCACACGAATGGGTTTGATGAAAAAAAAAAAAATAGTTTCAGTTCTAAGTATGGGGAACCCCCAAAATTTATTGTTTTTTTGTTATATTTTTGTGTGAAAATCTTAATGCGGTTCACAGAATACATCTACTTACCAAGTTTCAACAGTATAGTTCTTATAGTTTCGGAAAAAAGTGGCTGTGACATACGGACGGACAGACAGACAGACAGACATGACGAATCTATAAGGGTTCCGTTTTTTGGCATTTGGCTACGGAACCCTAAAAATTACGATTTGTTTAACTACCTAATCTAAGTATACTAGAGTAGAACATACGAGCGATTTTCAAAAAAAAATATACTTTTGCGCAGGCAGAATACATTATTTTTAGAATAAACTACTTGCATTCAAACAATGATTATCGGGTAGTATGTTAAATAAATGATCTTATTTTATATAAAATATCGAGGGAAATATGAATTAAATCATTAAAACAAGTATTTTTTGGGGCTGGGAAATTTTAATCCATTTAGTAATGTTTTCGTTCTTAATTTTGGTTAAATAAAAATATTATTTTTCGCATTTATTTAATTGTTTAATTCAATAAAACATAAATGTTCTTAAATAAAACTAACTAAATTCTTTTAAATAAAACGATGAAATTTTCACAGCGGTTTGCGAGTATTTTCCCTAAAGAGCTCTATTACGTAACTTTTGGAAATTAGTGATCCCAGAAAATATCTTTTTGCGTTATATCTGTTCCGGATTTAACTAATCTATTGAAGAAATATTATAAAGCTTTTTAATTTTATATTTTGATATAAAATTAAAATATACTGAATTAAAATATATCCACCAACCAAACCGAGCAGAAAATGCTGCCCCCACTGGGAATCGAACCCAGGACCACTAGACCACAGTTACTGTCTGGACATTTTGAAATAAGCAATTGGTTTATTTGTACCTAATCTGCAATGCCTACTTAAAAGATTCAGTTTGCGCTACAACTTTTTAATTTTTGTCACTTTTTCAACAGTACTAGTCGGTCTAAAATGAACTTTATTTACACCAATATAAAGTTGATGTTTATATAAATGGAAAACTCGTGTTTGTTTACATGTTTGGCTAATAAATTGCGAACGCAGATTACATGAATTGGATCCAACAACTTGAGTTTGGTTTTCTAAAGTTAAAATGACAAGCATGACGAAGAAAGCAAATGAGATTATGGACCAGTTATTTTTAATCTGAGAGCAGTGGCGGCCCAGTGGTAACGGCCCCGACTCACGAGTTGTAGGTCGTGGGTTTGAACCCAGGCAGGCGCTTTAGTTTGTGTAAATAATTTCATCACCACTGCTCGTAAAACGGTGGAGAAAATCATTGTGAGGAAACCGGCATATCCTAGCACCAAAAAATCGAAAACACGAGACATCTATCAACCCGCACTGGGCCCGCGTGGTATATTACAGCCCACTCCCTCTCGAAGACAGGAGGTCTGTGTCCCACCAGTGGGAATCTATTTTAATCTAACTTAACGAGATACACCATCAATTCCTATTGTTTATTTGACTCTAAGCTACTTTGAACTAAATTCTAGTTTGAACAGGATACCCCAGACTGCTTTATTGTAAAAATAAAATATTAGTACAAGGACCAGTGCGCAGGCTTGCGGAGTTTGTGGAGTGCTGGTCTTTTTGCTTTTACACAGAGCGAGGAAACTGCGACCAGTATTTATAGCCCAGTTTTAATATAAACTCTGCCCTAAAGGATTTGTGGGTGGATTACGTTGATCAAATTAATAGGTGTTAGTAAGACACTCTACGACTTGTCTAAAGGCAGTTTAGTACCGATTTAAATTAGATTTCTATATTGATATAAACTTCTCTCTCTGTCTTATATGTACAAGGTCTGTCTTATGTATTCAATGGTCTCAGCACGTCACAAGAACAATAATATAATAAAATGAATTCAATGAAAGACACCTGACGCCTGCAGTATATCACGTAGTCCTCGGTCAAACGTCATGAGCATACATTATGTGGTAATCTTATCCTGAACTGTTGCATCATTCGATATAAATGCTGCGGTCATTATTAGAGGAAAAACTTGGGTCTTTGTTACCCCGCGTGAACCCGCGTTAAGGAGCGCTATTAAATTATTGGTGAAGTCTATGAATAAAGGTACTCCCGAGCTCCTTTAATAGGATTTAAGAGTTGCGAGCGGTTTGCGGGTGCTCGGACTCTATTTTAAGCCTGGGGGTGCTGACTTTCTGAGTGCTTTGCCGTGTCATGCCCGCGTCGACGTCGCGTCATGCTAACTCTGTTTCGTCTTAATTTGAGCCCAAAAAGGAACGAAGATTTACATTAACGACGACGTGGCTATACATAAATATGTATTTTGTCGAAGGCTAAAGTAAATAAGCGGTGAAGTGCCGCCGCGGCTCCTCGCTGATGCTATCAGACCGCAGCGCACAGAACTGCGAACGTCGCCGGTTCTACATTCAAAAGTTTTTCATTACAGATTTATTTGCACGTCCTCTGTAACTTTACTGAAGTTGTAAGCTCGGAGCTCAAATTAGGATATCGTAAAATTTAATGGACGCCCGTTTGCGTATTTGCTGAATAATGGTCGACCTAAATTGTTTAATTGTTGGAATTAAACCCAAATAGTTCTACGAATTAATTCGCGCAGTTACCATTACAGCAGGATGTTATCTCTCAGGGTGGCATATCAGTGAAATCGAGTTTGTTTATCTGAGGTGCTCGAGTCAACAGAACACCGTGCTGGTTGCTTTATATTGTGCCTTCAAATATTGACGTAGGATGTTCTTAGCGGAGATAAAGCGGGAAAACAACGAGTAATTGAATTTACTACTGGGAAACGATGGGTTAGTTTGTATCAATGATTACAGTAAGAGCGCTAAAATGTTCTCTTTGTTTGTTCGGGTTATTATCGACGACACGAAGTTTCCTTCGGTGTAGACGAACAGCCACAAATCTCTCGCGGCGATGCAGTAATTTACGAAGCTGCAATAATAGATAATCTAGCAAAATTGCCGTCTACTAGTCTCAAGGAATACGTCAATCATTATCGCGTGACCGTATCTGAACGTACATAGCCCACGTAAAGGACTCCCCACATAAAGTAGCGTACCTGTCTGTCTGAATGTAAAATGTTTGGTTTGGTTCACATTTCGCCGAAATGTGAGGCTTCTCATATTTTTTTAACCGGCAGGTGATCGGCTGCGCGAGCGGGACGGGCGCCGCGGTACGAAAGCTCGAGGATCGAGTGAATCCGAGACCGAGATAGTCTTGCGTCGGCTCGAGCGAGGGCCGATCGCGTCGCGTTACGGCGCGGCTATACAACTTGAAACGTCAAAAACTTTACGTAAATATTTAACCACCTGTGGTTGTTAGCTAAAACTGTAAATATTGTATCAGTGTATTTAGCGACTTTGTAGCGAGCTGTTCGCTTACGTTTAATTAAGTTCTCCTGACCAGTTTTGATAGGAATAAGATCGTGTCTTCAGTTTTGTGGAAAGCATCGGTATCGAATGCATGCCAGGAAGATCCTGTTGCACCTTTAATAACGGTGAGTATTTTTAAACTTAAAAAAAGCTTCACTTATTTTTGGGAGGATGTAATAATAAAAATAAATAATAAAATCGTTTATTGACCAAATAAAGAATCTTTACATTTCCTTAAAAGTAATACAAATAAACTATTCCTGATATTATTGTCATAAAGGAAACATAATTTTAATATTTTTACTTATGGACTCCATACTAGGTCGGGCCTGTCTCATGGAGTCCTTGAGAGTATTTACCAATTTAAAATTTCAGGGTCGATACCGTATTGTGTTTATTACATAATATTTTAAAAATTTAAAGTAAAATCAAAATCTTTTAAAAATAAAACAAAATCGTGAAACAACTATGGTTTTACGATTATAGAAAGTTAGTGAGTGTATATATCAGGCAAATGTATTTATACTTTGATGTTTAGCAAGGGTGCGTGCGAGAGAATAAATATGTAGGAGTATATATACGGGGTTTAGGTGGTAGTGTGGGAGTGAAATTGTGATTGAGGATAAGAGTGAGAGAGTGTTTGTGGTAAGTATGTTATGACAATACACGAACGAAGGCTTCTGACTCTGAGTAGGATTGAGTTAAAAGCCATTGTTTAATTATTTTTTTTACTTGGTTGGTCCTACAACTTCTGATGTCACTGATTTTTGCAATTTTGTTGTAAAGGAAACTGAGCATAAATTCTTGCATACGTTGTGCAAAAGCGGTTTTTACTACAGTAAGTGGACATTTGAAGATTCGTTGTTTGAGTAGATGGTGGTATTCTGTGGATTGGATTGTTATTTTGTGTTGTTTTATTACTATTTTATGGATGTATAACTGTCGGACAGTAAGCACTGATGCTTCTTTATACAGTTGATCTGTAGGATAACGAAAATGTTTTCTATACATAACTTTTAGCACTGATCTTTGGGCTCTTTCCAATTGTATCATTGAGGTAATGCCAACCCCACCCCATACTGTAATGCAGTAGCAGAGAACTGACTCACATAATGCCACATACACCAAGTGCAAGATCTTTTTGTTGGCCGAGTTACGTAAAATTTTCATTACGTGAATCACTTTTCTGATTCGCTTTGCTACTAAGTCTATGTGGGGTCTGAATGAAAGATGTTGATCTAGCAGAACGCCTAAGTATTTTAGAGATTCGACCTTTTTAATTTCCTCACAGGAGCAAGGGATTGTGCTGCAAGTTGAAGGGTGGATTTTAAGATGTAAAGGGAGTTTTGGTGCTGATGAAAGTGTTTTATGGAAACAGATGTAGTTCGTTTTTTTAATATTTAGTGACAGAAGGTTAAGATCGAGCCATTTTTTTATGTTAGTTAAACCATTTTGGGCTTCTTCGCGGACTGTTTCCCAAGATTTACCGTGAAAAATAATAGCCGTGTCATCTGCATAGCAGATGACTTCTGCGTTTTGGGTAATGGCATGATGAATATCATTAATATAGATGATAAATAGTGTCGGGCCCAGGACACTACCTTGAGGCACTCCAAATTCTACGCTGCTTTGACAACTGGTGATATCCCCAATTTTCACACATTGCTTTCTGTTAGTAAGGTAGCTCTCAAACCATTTAAGTGGAAGTCCTCTTATACCAACTGACTCGAGCTTTTTTAGGAGTATGGGAATGGCAACGGTGTCGAAAGCTTTTGCAAGGTCTAGAAATATTCCTATGCATTTTTCATTTTCATCTAAATAAGACGTTACAAGGTTGGCTAAAAGACTTACTGCATCTTCTGTGGATTTCCCCTGTCTGAAGCCAAACTGTTTGTTGGATAATATATTGTTGGAATCTAGGTATAAAGTGAGTCGTTTGGTAACTATTTTTTCGAGAATTTTGGAGAATATTGCTAACAGTGAAATGGGTCTGTAATTATTTGGGTTTTGTTTTGAACCGCTCTTATGAACTGGAGTGACCTGCGCTTCTTTCCATATGTTAGGAAATGTGCCTGAGCCTAAGCTAAGGTTTATAATGTGGGTTAATGGAATTATGATATCGGATTTAATTTCTTTTATAAGAGTTGGTGTAAAGTTATCTAGGCCTGGGGCACTGTCGTTTCTCAGATTTGTGATTATTTTGTCTATCTCAAAAACATCAGTAGGTTGCATAAAGAAATTTGTGTTTAGAGGTTCACCTAGCTGTAGTTTGTTAATAAGTGATTCCTGGGTTTCATTACTATCCGCGAGAATTTTACTGGCTAGGTTTTTGCCAACAGAGGAGAAGTAATCATTGCAGTTGTTTATTGAAGTTTGTGCCGATGATTCACTTTTAAGTAGTTCATTTGGGTTAATTCTATTGTTCGTCTGTTCACTGATATTTCTGATGGCTTTCCATAAACCTTTAATATTGTTTTTGTTATCTTCTAATTCTTTGTTGTCGTGTTCCCGTTTAAGCCTGTGTACAATATTTGTAAAGAAGTTCCTGTAACGATTGTAAATTAGTTTTTTTGTTTGGTCATTAGGGTGTTTATTCGATTCACGATGAAGTTTGTCCCTGTGGTTCATACATCTAATAAGGCCGGGAGTAATCCAGGGTTTTCTGATGTATTTAGAGCGGCTAAATGTCTTTTCTACCGAGTGTTTTTTTACTGCGCTAGATAGAATGTTGTGGAATTCATTGGTTGCGTTGTTTACGTCTATTTCGGACACCACTCCAGACCAGTCTACTTCTTTAAGTTCCTCTAACAGAGCAGGGAAATTGATTTTATTTAAACTGCGTTGTTGATATTTTGAACCGGTAGGCATGCTGTACCCCAACATTACCATACGATGGTCGGTGATATCAATATCACAAACTAAACCTATAACAGTTTGATATCTTGATTTGAGGAATATGTGATCTAAGCATGAGTTTTGACGAGTTGGTTTTGAAATAACTTGTTGCAGTCCATGTTCGGACATTAAACATAAATAATCCGACTTTGAAACGTCTGTCGTCGATAAAAGATTGATATTAATATCTCCAGTAACAATAATTGTTTGATATTGGCTTATTGAGGTGAGTACTTCATCCAGAGAGGTAATAAAGCTATCCGATTTGCGTGATGGGGATCGGTAGATAGCAATTACAGAGATGCTATTAGGCAGTACAACTAAAAGAGATTCAGCGTCTTGAAGCGGGGGCTCTGAAACTGTCGCGTTCCAGCAGTCCCTAATATAGGTTACAACTCCACCGCTCTGGTTAAGGTTATTTACTGTGTAGTATGAGGTGTAACCTTCAATCTGTCCAATTAAAGAGCCATCTGATAACCAGCATTCCGTTAGAACAATAACGTCATACATGATATTAAGCCGTCTTAATGCAATACAAAAGGTATTGAAGTTACGCTGTATACTGCGGATATTGAATGTCAAAATTTTTAAGTTATAATTCGCAGTCAATACGTTCTGACAGTTTTCAGCTCTGTCAAGTTCCTGACACACCAAGTCAATACTTTTGTCTAGTTCATTGGATATAAAGTTCGTCATTTTTTTTTAGTACCTGAAAATAATAATTGAATAGGGCTGTAAGCAAATTTGGTGTCAGTAACTTGGTAGAGTTGACAATATTTGACAGAATTATAACTTTATTTGTCATGAAGCTGTAATGTATTATTAGAACGCTTAAAGTTTTTGGATTGTTGTTGAAAGATGTGATTTTATCGTGTTTGAACAAAATAAAGCAGATTATGAAAAATAATATTAAATAAATTGTATGTTTATAACATGTCATTATGTTAGAGTTGAGTATATGATTGCACTGTTTGCGGGTATAAGATATTGTTGATCTAACTGTAGTTTGTGCATTTAATAAAAGATTTGATACTGTGTCTATTGTGTAGGAAAGTAACATAGTATTATACTTGCACAGTTTACCAAAGTTAAACAAGATATAAAAAGTTTTCAGTACTAATAAGTTAAATAATACGGGTAAAGTAAGTAATAAATGGAAAATATTAAAACATAGATAAATTATACTAAACCACAAATGCAGCCGTGGTTTGGGAAGGTCCCTCGTTAACACCCAGGCAGACGGAGTCCACGGCTTGGGAGATACCAACTTTGTCGTCCAGGTCAAGCGGGGTTCGGATAGGGATGGGTGCCTGCTTTTCTGCTTTCCGCACGTAAATGGTTCCATTGCGTACCCAGCAGAATTGAAACCTGTATAGCTGCGCTCGCATACGGGCTTCACGAAATAACATTCTGTTGTTTTGTGACAGGCGCTCGTTTATGTAAACTCTTGAGGAGGGTCCTTGGGTGATGTCGTCAGAGGTGAGGGGTCGTCTCTCTTTAGCAGCTTTTAACATAGCTGATCGTTTAGCTCGGTGAGTAAGACGCAGTACAATAGACCTTGGTTTTCCCACCAGGTTAGTGCGACGATTGCCTGTACGGTAAACTTCATCTATGTCATTTTCTGTCAGCTGTATGCCGATTTTCTGAGCAGTTACCAATGAGATGTGAACAAGATTTTCGTTGTATTCTTCCGGGATTCCTATAATTTCAAGCTCGGATTTCATATTTTCTTGTTCCGAGATATTTAGCTTATGCTGGAGATGAACAATGGAGTCTTTGAGCAAGAGGATTTCATTGTCTCGGGCACAAATTTTGCTCTCGAAGTCGTCTAGTTTTTGGTGGAGCGCTTCAGAAACGTCAGATAGTTTCAGCCCGATATCCGTGTTCTGTTGCTTGAGGTCGCAAACTTGTTGCCTTAATAACCTTATTTCGGATAGAAGAAGTGAGGCGTCAGGATCAGTCGTTGCCTGTTGTGGCGGCGGCGCTTTAGCTCGGCTACCACGAGTCTTTTTCATGTTGTCACTAGCAGAGTGCGTGTTATTGAGCCCGTTGTTGTTAACAGTACCCACTGTGGTGAATGAGTTATCACCTTTGGGTTGGGAACACACGCAGGTTGGGCAGTTCCAGATTTTTTTATACTCAGCTGTATATTTATCGTAATTAAATTCTGATATCTTTAGACAGTCGAGGTCATAATATTTTTTACATACAGAGCACTCCATGAATTTGGATGTTAGAATCTTGTTTGCACAGCCATTGCACGAGTTAGACATTTTGATTTTAATTTCGCGGGGTGCATAGACCTCGTAATTTAAACAAGTTGAAGATCTTTGTTTGGTCACTTTTTGGCGCTAGTGTCGCTCGCTGTCGGTCGTCGTCGGCGCGAGGTACGCGATACACTTGGGGGCGGGACTTAGCCGCGCGCGCATGCGTAGGAGGTAGGACGCCGCGAGCGAGCCGCGTAATGGTGTACGGTTATTTTATTGTTTTGAAATGTTTTTGCTTGTATTTCGATAATGCGTGGATAATTAAGACGATAATTTAAGCACTGGATAGGGATTACACTATATTGTTAGCACTGATAGTTTAAGCACTTAATAACAACTTTTGACTAAGTTTTACAATTAAAGTTTGCGGAGCAATTTAAACGAGACCGGCTCGCAATACCTTGATGTTGGTTTTACCTTGCATTGCTTTTTCTATAGTTAGTAGCATAACATCATGATCTCCTGAATAATGAACCGATTCATTTGTTATCAATTTACTATAATGCAATATAAAGGTAGATAGTTGGTATATATATTATGATATGGTCCTCATATGGCCTGACCAAAATGATGTCTGGACTTTAAAAGAGACTGCGACCTCTGCGTTTGTTTCGGCCTTTCTTCTCAGAGTAGTCAGATAGGATACTCCAAACTCATCTAGCTTATCATTAATATTTTTATTGATTTTTTTGATTACGATATCCTATTTACACAATAAACTATTTAATTTAATTTCATATGGTGACTATATTTCGTTGGTTCAATAATTATATAAGTACACATTGATAGTATGGTAGTCAGAGTAGTGTTCCTCCATGTTTTTCTGTTTATTTTGCTAAACTGGGAGATACTTAAAGAACTACACAAAATTGGTGTTGTGAATGTATCGACACCCGCCAATGTGTCTGTAGGGAAAAAAATTGAAAGTTTTTGGAATAAAGCAGTTCAGGTATTGTTAGTT
Source organism: Agrochola lota (assembly GCA_947364205.1). NCBI lineage: Eukaryota > Metazoa > Arthropoda > Insecta > Lepidoptera > Noctuidae > Agrochola > Agrochola lota. The sequence goes on along the minus strand of OX376221.1, from coordinate 13,941,768 downwards.
AGGTTTTGCGGTTAATTCGTCATGTTTGTTTACCACGAATCGATGAAAATACTTAGGTATTGTAATAGTGTCTACTACTGCCATTACCTACGGTAGGATTATATCTGTCTTTGTTGGGAATGTTTCGTTGATAAAGTCTTTCAGATTTTTGACTTTTGTTTTATTCTCATCCTACCCTCTAACTTATTGCCTCACATAGCCTTGTCCCACCTCATCCATTACTTTATGTAAGTAGTAGTACTGGAAAAATTTACAAAAAAAATCATATTATTGGCTTCCTCCAGGAAAAAGATTCTGAGACGATAGTGAAAGCAGCATCGTATTTTAATGAAATTCCGAAACCAGGAACCTAGAAAACTATTTTGAACGATAGTATTTGAGAAACTGATCAGACTGATAGGGACAAACTGCAGATTGCTCTGAGTCTTTGGATCGTATCTACCGGTGTGTGGTATAGTATGCGAGAACCATGTTCTATCCGATAGATAAGGTTTCAGGTTTCAGAAATGTGTCATATTCTGAACGATCGTGGATATACGCTCCACGTATTTAAGTATCTATACGAATATATTAAGTTTTGGTAGATTTTTCAACATTTTGGACACTGGCGATATTTTATATTGGCTATGTGCCGTTCGTAGATTCTTACAAAAAAAAATTTGTAGATACTTTTAGCATATATGTGATCATGGAACGCATTTCTTACAATATTTCCTTTCTTAATTATTGTCCTTACAGACACATTGGATTACTTATCTTATCAGAATAGTTCTCTTTGATAATTGATTACCAAGTCGGTGCTTGAGGGATTTGAGTAGGTATTTCAGAGGGTTTGCATATCGGTTCTTTTAGAAGTATGATCTCTACTTCTTATGAAGGATGTTGTCTCGTCCGCGTTAATTTTGATCTCAAATTAGGTAAGTACATAAATAATAGATAAGATATATAAGTATAACATTTTCTCTGACCTTACATGGCCCAAGAAAACCACAAATTTCTTATCATCAAGAATTCGGTCAGAGCATCTACAAGATTTTTTTTGATTTTTGGCCATACAGACGAAATTTAATTCATGTAGATTCCGATAATTTTAAAATATTTAACACGCTCAGTGCAGGGGGGGATCACATAAGTCGCATATGGGATACCTGGAGCCCTCGCAGAGGGCTCACTTTAAATGTAGGTAGGTAGGTGACCCTCTTGGAGTCAACTTGCAATATGTATGGCGGCATGGCGTTTATGCTCTATGCAAAATGGGTGGAGTCGAAATTTTAGCCGTTATTTTTTTATTTTAGATTGTTAAAAAATATTGGCGATGTATTTTTTCTTTTCTTACGTAATCAACAGATTACGGTAATATAGAGTTAAAATGTGGCGTGACGTCACTCTCCGGTAGATTTTATACTGAATTTGACGAAGCCAGCCCCCACTTTAATGCGTTTTATCTAAATCATTTTTTATTAATATGATAAAGTAAAAAATACGTGTCTAATATTTTATTATTATCTGACTGACGGACTAAACAGTTTTTTTTCTCCAGTCATCATCCCTATTGATCAAGTCAAAACAAGGCCAAAGAAACTGCTTCTTCTAAAATTAGTTTCTCAGTAAAAAGATAACTTAACAAAGAAAACAATTGTACCGCCAGAATGTCTAACGACTTTTAACTTACTGAATCTGAAGAGCACAACAAATCCTTGCAATATAAAAATGTTTTTATGGAGTTTGGTAAAGCAGGTACTTACTTCATAGTTAACTGGTAACTGTTTCATAGTAAACAGGGGCTGATGAGACACTCCTTTGTGAACGAATTACGACGAATTTTGGGAAACTTAACCCTTAACACCTTCTTTTAAGACGCAGATATATGCCAGTGACCTTGAGTGGTTAGTTTGCATGTTCTGTACTGAGCTCACGCAACGCGTCGTACGTCCAGCCAGTACTATGGACTCGCCCATTAAGGAACGCTGTTCCAAATTAGACGCATTATTCATTTATTAAACATAAAACAATAGGTACTTTAATAAAACACGTAGGTATACTAAAAGATTAATAATTAAATTATCTTTAAAACAGTGAAAGTTTCAGAAAAATATGCTTGATAGATTTCGGGTGATTCTCAGTTTGTTATCCGCGTTAGACATAACTTTATAAATTAATTTCACTATGTAATATAAACATGATCTAAATTATTCCTATATTAAGTTATTAAGAAAATGCTCTAATTTAACATATATTTTTTCTTTAACTTTTTAAAATCATTAACTCTACTCATTTAGACGTGATATTCAGTTTAAAGGTCATTAAAAATCGGTTAGCGTCGCCTTAAGATTAAATGCTGCTTAGTCACCTATTTAATAATTGTAGTCGATGATTACGTTTATAAGTAGAGGATTTTTATATTTTTCCTTTTCACAACCTTCAATAGAATCAAAATTACTAGTATCCAAAACTCATTAACGGATTGCAACAAAATTCGATATAAACTGAGTCACCGAACAGTTTCGACGTTTTCTCCGAATTCGGGCTGGAAGGAAGTACCGTTTTTATTTATTTTTGTCCTGGCAACATTAACATTGTTCAAAAAGGGATAATCTGCAAGAGAAATAATTTATGAATGAACATGATTCATTAGCTTTGACGAATAATTTAGCGCCGTCGTCGCGCCGCACGCCCTGGTCGCAAAGACCGGTAGTTTTGGAATTCCCCTTTAATAGGGATGATGACGAAAAAAAATTTTTTAGTCCGTCTCTGATATTATAAAAAAAATATTGGACACATATTTTTTCTTTTTTTACTTAATCTAAAGATTACGGCGATATATTGAGGTAAAATGTGCCATGACGTCACAAGTATGTAGATTTTATACATACTAGTGACGTAGCGACCCCCACTCCCCAGCTTAAAATGCGTTTTATCTAAGTAATTTTTTATTTATATGTTAAAGCAAAAAATACGTGTTTAATATTTTTTTATTATCTGACTGACGGACTAATTAGAATTTTTTTTTTTTTACCCAGGCATCATCCCTATTGTCTTTCGCTTATCAATAATGGGATGACTAAAATTAGAAGCAGAATTAGTATTAAACGAGCCAAAACAAGTATGTAAGGATCGTAGCAGGTCGCGTTCTGTAGTTTCTGCTTACACCCCTTGGGAATAAGGCGTGAGTTTATGTACTTATGTAAAATAAGAAACATGATCAAAATGTTGTTGATTTTGTCGTAGGTTAATTAAGAGCGGTAATCTTACTAAAAGTTGGCAACGTCGCAAATAGCTGTTAAATAATTAAGTTTTTTTTTTTGACTCGTATTTACACGATTTAAAAACTAACGGACTTAAAATAATAATAATAATAATATGTACAAGTATATAAGAAAGGGGTGGGAGGGGACAATCATAGGGCATCAAAAAATTCATCCGCATCGCTGTCAACAGGAAAAGTGCCCAAAAGGCTGGCAGCATTGCCACGTTGTATGGCAATACTGATTCTCTGGGTGAAGAATAGGCCAGCGTTCTGGGCACATGAAGAGTCGACCAACCGCTTTGCGATGTCTTTACCTGTTTTGATGAATTTGGCAATATTACTGTATGGAAATAAGAAATGTGGCTAACTAGTGAACTAAAATATTTATTATGGAATGCAATAATTAATATCGTAACGCCGAATATTTAGTTTTAGATGTAAAAAAAAGTATTTAGACACTTTCCAAATGCCTTTTTTACTCCTAAAACGGTTTCAACATCAAATTCAGTGTTATAATTGCAATTCATTATTAATATCGCTAGTTTGCCACATTTCATGTTTCCATAAATTAATCAAAACAGCAAAATATTTGACATCTATTTGCGACGTTGCACACTTTTAGAATGCTCTTAATGCCAATAAGTTTTTTTTGAAGGCGATCATTAATAAAATCTTGTAAATCTAGTGTAGATATAAAACATATCTCGTATATAATACGCATAGTGTTGTGTCAAGATGCGCAACCGCAAGTTTTTTCGTCGTTCTCACGGTGTATGGACGCGTTTAAAAGCGGCGGCCGCTAATTGCGGATAATGTGCGTTTAATGTGTTGTGTTACATGCATCTTAATATCTACGTGGATGATGTTATGTAGGAAGTCACGCGACTGATGTTATGTGGTATCGACAAGTGGTTGAAGATGTTGTTCTTGGATCTTGGTTGTTTGAAAATAGAATGCTTATTCTGCCGGGATTGGCCGCTTCGGTTTTTGATGATTAGTATTCTTGACAGATGGCCCTTGGTTGATTGATTTAATCTAGCAGTTTTGAATCGTCTTTAAGCGAGGAAGGCTTTCATTCCCATCAGTATTTGAAAGTACTTTTTATTAGGAATTGGAAAAACTATTTTAATTTTATTAATGTTAAAATTGCTACAACGCTATCATCATGATAAACTGTGTTGAATAGTTCTATGCCCCCTGCTTTTAATTCAGTTGCATTTAAATTGCACCTCGCTCTTGAATTCATTACCCGTTCGGCTACATTCCAAAAATGTTAACATATTTCAAGTCCCGCATCCCCCATGTCGAATGACCGAGGCAGGGCTCCGGCCGCGGCCGACAAAGAGCCCACAATGGCCCGATTGAATGACAATAGGCGTCCACGGTCCACCGCCGCGCTCCGCTGCGACCCTGGTACATCGACACATTAGATAATATCAAACTGTATAAATTTATGCTCATTTTGACCCAGTTTTACGTTGAAATAATTTTAGATTGTCACGGTCGTAGGTCAATTCGGGATGCGTTTGTCATAAGAGATCCAAATGGCCTACTTTGTTCAGTGTACCTTGTTTAATGGGCAGCGATTGACAAGAACTTGTTGATACTGATTTTATTTATGTTGGAAATGTATTCTGTAGAACTTGTATATATTTAAATCAATATTATAAACTACTATTGGCCAATTAAATTATCCTTATGACAACAATTCTCGTGCAATTTCTATTTTAGGATGTGCCTTGACACCTTTGAGCCAGTTGCTAAGGAAAAAAGAACGTTCTAAATTCAATATTTAAATTACTGTTTCATACATATTTCAACATGGCGAACTGTTTATCCCAAACGTTTTTACCTGGAAATCTGCCTGATACACTGAACAGACGAGATAAGAATAATTATTGTGTACATTTATAAGACGAAAGTGAGACGGGGAGCCAGACCTATATTCTCAGATCAGATAATCGAGTGGTGAACCGGATTAGTGAACGTTATCGCTTGAGCATGCGTTGTAACTCACGCACGATTAGCAAATGCAAATTACACTTGAGAGCTCGTAACGAAGTGTCGCAGATCGTATGATGCATTTATGTGAGCAATTGGTGAATAAGCCAGTTATAATGTCTAGTTATCGATTTTAGGTGGTTTGAAAAGTAAATCATGTAGACGCGAAGCTGCAATGCGAGCTTGCAATAGTTTATAATTTGGTTAAAATTTAGATTAGCATCAATACTAGCTAGGTCATCTGCTAAATGACTCCTACCTCTTAATTAAAGAACTGGGTTCTTAATGTAGTTATTGCTTTATATTAATCCCTTTCATTACATTGAGTAGTACTAGCATTATTCCTGCGACGACTGCGGCATCCGCCTGGATTTCCTATGATAACTTTTATCTGCTATTTTACCCCTTCTGGCGCAGAATTTTCGGAAATTCTGAAACACGTGTTTCATACTTTTTATCCAAAAACTCAACATTAAGTTTACTTAAATAATTATAAACTTTCATACAAACTTTTATGCCATATTTTACCCTACTAGGGTCAAATTTCCCAAAAACCTAAAACACGCGTTTCAATTTTTTTTAATCAAAAGCTAATCACCCAACTTTAATGATTTATAAAAAAAAAAAAAAAAAACTAGGAACTTTGCACTGCAGTTCTGCTGGGCGTAGTCCTCCCCAAGTCCTTCCAGGAAATATTCATAAAAACTCTTAAACGGTACCTACGTCCTAAAAGGAAACTACTGTTCAAATTTCATGTTTCCAGCTTCAGTATTTTAGGTACTACGTTGATGAATGTCAGGAGTTCAGGACATCTCTCTTTATTGTATACTCATGATTCACATAAAAAGAATCTTGTATAGATTTGTATTTGTACCTACAGTCACTTTATAAAACATGGAACCGTTGATCTACGTCGAAATAAAATTACATTGATTTAGGGTTGCCAGTAAATTCAAATTCAAATTCAAAAGTCATTTATTCAAAATAGGCTGAGAATCAGCACTTTTCAAACGTCAAAATTACATAAGACAGTCCCCACAAAAACGCCCACCCTTCACACCCTTCACCCTTCCCAATAATTCTGCTTAATCAGAATTTATAAGGAATAACGGCAAATTGACCACAGTTTCGAAATAATTTTGTAATTTATGTGTTCAGTGATAAGACCGGCGATAATGTTTTTACATGCCTCGCTCGCTGCATAACAAGGATTTCGAAGAAAAATGTGTCTGTCATTCGCTAATTGCTTCGTTATCATATCGGCATTATTTCTCATTGATAGGACAGGACAGGACAAGTCGTTGACGTGGCCCTGACTCCGGTGACTTCAATTACTACTATCTAGAATTACCACGAAGAAGTCCTTTCTTGTATTAAAGATGTTCGTTACGCTTTGATGGACCTTGTAGGTATAGATCAGGGAGCACCAATTAGTTTCATTGGGGGTCCGTTTTTTTAAATAATATTACCGTCGCGGTCCGTTTGGTAGACAATTACTAGCAAAAAATATTAAATATTTCACATAAATAATAATCGGTCTGAAGTCTGGAGTAAAGTAGGTGTGCAAGCTAATACTCGTTTTTTTTTTTGTATTTCTAGATTAAGTTTTAGTTATTTTAGTTATAAATTTTACTGTAAGCAGTAAAATTTTATCTTTATCGCTTTCAATTCCACCCACTTTTCACAGAACTCATACGCCACGCCACCATACATATTGGAAGTGAACCCTCCGGGAGGGTTGCCGGCATTAGGTAGGTACGTTTGCGTTAAAGTAAACCATCGCGGACGGTCAACGGCATTAGGTTTAAAACTATGAATATTTGCAACCGTGAAAAAAATACTTGGGTTTTAAAACCAACGCATATAAATACTAATAAATGTTGTTAAAATATGCATCAAATTTTATTTTCACGGTTTACTGTATTCGCTAAGAAAAACCTACATTTAAAATGAGCTCTCCGCGATGACGGGCTCCCGGCATCCCATACGTGACTAGGTAAACCCTCCAGGAGGGCTCCCGGCACTGAACGTGTTAAGGTCTGCATAAAATAGATCAGCGGTCCGAATCCGGACCGCGGTCTGCCATTTGCTGACTTCTATAGATAATCTTCTAAAATTCTTAATAACTTAGTATAAGAGCAAAAAAATATACAATTATCTTAAAAAATGGGTGAAATATTATGTCCTAAAGTGTGATTTTAATGAAACACCTAGCTCCACAGAAAGATGATTTCACTTTTTATGCTGGCTAGAATATTTTCTTTGCAATGCATCGAGTCAATGGCCAGTGGCCAGGTCGGGTCGTTTGGCGCCGAACGCAGTCTATACCATAAATAATTAGTTATAAATTGTAGTCGTTTTATCTTAAGATTAACGGACACTCAGCGGGTGCTTTATTAAAACTCGATTACGCTGCTGAATCTTGTCGTAAATGTTCGCAAGAAGGCGGTATTTGGTATTTAATTTTACACCAAATTCGTGTAAGTATGACATCAGACATTGCTGTTCTGATTGTTGCAATAATTATAACCACTTCGAACATTTACTATTTACTTATTTTTGCAAATAAATGAATTATTTATTTATTTTGTCACACGACAACATCGACGCATTCAGGGGGCAATCCAAAATAATTCGTTTGTCATGTTTAAAAAAAAAAAAAAAAATACGACCATAAATTTCACCGTAGGTTGGTTCATGTAGTGAATTCATGGGGTTGCGCGTCAATGCCACCCTGTATAAGGCACCCAAAAAACACTATTACTTTGAACACAATTCTGTAAGTGGGCAACATCGCAAATAGATGTCAAATATTTCACTGTTTTGTTTAATTTGGCAATATTACTGTATGGAAATAAGAAATGTGGCTAACTAGAATATTGATTGAATATGAAATCCAATAAGTAATATCGTAACACCGAATATTTAGTTTTAGATGTAAAAAAAGTATTTGGAAACTTTCCAAATTCCTTTTTACGCCTTAAACGGGTACAACATCAAATTCAATGTTATAATTGCAATTCTTTATTATAATATTCTGGTTCACTAGTTAGCCACATTTCTTATATCCATACAGTAATATTGCCAAATTAATTGAAACAGGTAAATCTTTCACAGCTATTTGCGACGTCACCAACTTTTTGGATAAACGCTCTTTTAAGTAAATTCTTTTACTTCAGCTTTTCAGGAAAAATAGGCCACAATCACAAGGAATTGAAACATAAAGTTATTAAATGGTCTTTCACGTTCGCTAGGACTCAAGTCAGGAGGAAGTCATTGCTCGTGACAGTGGAGGCTTAGTAATAGGGTTTAGTTTGGCAGCCTTCGGGTCCAGTTTCTAAAAATCAGCCAGTATTACACGGTCTAGCCCACAGTTTGCTAAAACAGAATTTCTAGTGTTTCTAACTTTTACGATGCGAAATCACAATCAAAGTACGGTACCTACATAATGTAGTTACATCATAATAATACGTTTGATCAGCTCAAATGACTGTGATTCCGTAAATAGCATATCTTATACCTTCATTAGTTAAGTTTTTATAAGCAAACACTTCTGTCGGCTAAGTTGTTTATGCGCCTATTAGTTTTTTGTCTGTTGTTTTTTGAGCCAATCATTTGAGTAGCTACCTGCGTTCTACGTTCCTAATAAAGAAGAACTAAATTAATTATGGACCGCTCTGGTATGAGGAAGTTACTTGTTTTCTTTGTAAAATCTTGATAGTATTTTTTATGACATTTTCTTTACCATTTTATACCCTAAAAAAATACAAAAAATCTAAACCTAAAAAAATATGATTGGAAATTCTGTGTTCGGTAAATCATGATACACCATGACCATAGATTTGAATGGTTCCATCGATTATTATTATTTTGAAAACTCAATGAAACTCCAGAACAGTAAATGATGAATTTGATGATCCTGTTTCAAGTCAGTCCATAGTTGTCGCAAGCGTATGTTTGTCTATTGCAAGGGTCTGTTATCTATGTACACACGCCTTATCTTGTCTATGGATGGCAACAGTAGCACGACTTGCGTCCGTTTATGGGATTTCTCCAGTTTATCTGATGCTCTGATCTCCTTGGATTTCTCAGGGCACCCATTCATGTTGATATCTGTGAATATTCATGTTTGAGAAAACTTTAAGCATAACACTGTTTATGTTTTATCTTGATGTAGTTTTGTTTGTGTTTTGTTAACTTACATTCGTTTTTTGTTCGCACTTATTTAGTTTGTCTTTTGTTTTATTTATCTATGTTTCAAGTGTTGTATGTAGCGACGTGTTCAGTGATCGTTCAGTCAAAATAACTTATTATTCTTATCTTTTAACACTTTCGACTCCAACCTCTTTTCATAGAACTCATACGCCATGCCGCCATACTGTATATTGGAAGTGAACCCTCTTGGAGGGTTGCCGGCGTTACGTTTGCACTAACGTCTTGTCGCTATAGGTAGCTTCCAACCTGGTGAATATTTGTAACCGTGAACAAAAAAATAAATAAAAAATGCTTATATAACCAACGCATGTACTAAAAAAATCTTGTTAAAATATACATCAGATTTTATTTTCACGATTTATAATGCTGTATTCGCTAAGAAAAACCTACTGAATGTAGGTTTTTCTTAGCGAATGAGCCCTCCGCGAGGGCTCCCGGCATCCCATATGCGACTAGGTGAACCCTCCAGGAGGGCTCCCGGCACTAACGTGTTAATGCTTTCAAAGCAGTGGCTGTTTATCTGTGTTTTTTAACTTCTTTATTGGTTTGCAAGTCTAGCATACGCAACTTTGGAATCGATAGAGAGTTCAAATCTGTAAGAAAATTATCGTTTCTTGAACAATTGAGTTAATGACTCTGAATCGAAATATTTCTCTCGTTAACTCCAGTCTCGGTGTGGTGGTTTCCAATTTCAATGAGTTATTATTTCTAGTTTACTGCCTTAATAAAGAACACAGTGCAATAAAATATATTATAGTTTGTAGTGGAATGAAAATCTATACTTTTCACAGTCGATCGCATCCGTTCGTATTGGCACAAATATTAACACATAGCCTGAACATGGCCATGACGCACGAGAATATTTTCCGACATTTTATTACATATTTATGAAGATTGTATTCATGAATTCCTGAGACAAAGGCGTATTTCAACGGCTTATTGGTGGATATTAGATTTTTTTCATATCTTCTAATGTGGCGCAGTATTAGGATTCCGTATCTAAAGGGCGCAACGGGACCCTACTAAGGCTCCGGCTGTCTGTCTGTCTGTCACAGGGCTGTATCTTTTGAACCGTAATAGGTAGATAACTGAACACACCATTTTCACAGTGTGTACTACAATGGTCATTATAACAATAAATAATAAATATAAAATACTTAAAGTTAATAGTCAAAGGGGATTCCCATACAAAAACATGTTTTAAAAAAACATTATCACTTTCGCCTCCATCCATTTTTCATAGAGATTATACAAATTGTAATTTAGATCCAGGGGCACCGGCATTACGTTTGCGCTAAAGTTAACCGTCGAGGAGTGTCACTGGCAGTAGGTTTGAAATCTTGTTAAAATATACCACAGATTTTATTTTCACAGTTTATAATGCCGAGTTCGTAAAGAAAAACCTACATTTAAAATGAGCCCTCCGCGAGGGCTCCCGGCATCCCATATGCGACTTGAGTGAACCTTCCAGGAGGCCTCCCGACACTGAACGTGTTAATGTGGCCTGGTGAAAATTATGCCTAGTCATTGAATGATTTAATTTCTGTTACAATTTATAGTTATTTTAGTAGGTACTTTAATTAAAGTTAATTAGGTGATAAGGTACGATGGGGTTGGCATATCCGTATGCATAAAAACCCTCTTTTGTTGATAAGGAAAAAAAAAATAAGAAATCATTCTCTCCTTCGGATAAAAAATATGTAGAGTTAAATATGGTGGTATGGAACCGTTCATGTTCGGGTCCGACTCACACTTGGCTGCTTTAAGGCTTGTGCAGACCAGCGCGACTTGTCGCGCGACGCGAAACCGGTCATTGTTATACTGTGAAGTTTTCTTAGAAATTCTATTGTTCGTGTCGCGTCGCGCGACAAGTCGCGCTGGTCTGCAAAAGCCTTTATGAGTTACATTTTTGCAACGGATATTAAACTGCATGGAGCGAATATTTGTGGCACAGTTACACATGGAAATGTTGCAAAATGTGGGTCAACACAATGTTTTCAAAGCACCACATTTTTTATATTCGTGTGCCTTGGAATTTTAATCGATTAGGTATCGATTGATTGATCGCTCACGGTTGTATAAATTAATAATAGCTAACCATGTCTGAGTAACTATTTCAGAACGAAATACCTGATAGAAAAAGTATCGGACGATATTTTAAAACCAATATCCTACAGGGTGGCAGGGACATCGACGCGAAAACTGTTACGATGGATTCAGTAGATAATTCTGAACCCCCCCAGTGTTGAAAATTATCGTCGGTTATTAAAAAAAAAACTCTTGTTCCATACATTTTGACCGCGTAGGTATTGCACTTTTCTATGAAACGGCAATTTTGTTTTTTTCATAACCGAAACATTTCACCGAACTGGGGTTCAGAATCATGTACTGGATTCATGGTAACAGTTTTCGCTGTCTCTGCCAGCCTGTATATTCTTTTTAAGAAATTCTTTATGAGCAATGTCTCAAGCTATAACTAGCCATAATGGTGATCTTCGTGTAACCGTGGCGGTACGGGCGCCAACTCTTTTTTACCGCGGTGCGCTGGCGGCGGGTAACAAAAGAATGTTTCGAGTTATGAATGACTGGCATTCTCTCATTCACACTGAACTGTCCGGTGCCCGTGTTGTCTACCTTGCACGCCAACTTACTTGTATTATTACTTGCAATGTTTTGCGACTTTATGTAAGAATAATAATAATATATGCACCTTACATTACACCTTGTCGTCAATGCTCTTTCTTACGTTGGGAGCGGAATATTTATGCTTCCACCTCCCGAAGCATGGACTCCGAATAGAATTTTTATCTCACGAAGCGACGTGTGCTATACTTGTGGTTACGAGTAAGCACAGCAGCTCTCGGTACCGTCCGAGACAATGGCGAAGTCGGAATAATGTGTGTCTGTGCCTGTTTGTGTTATGTGCTGACGCTACTCGTCTTCATACACACATTCACAGCGTGTTTGTACACTTGGTTACCACAAGTAAAGCGCGCGTCGCTTCGTGAGATAAAAATACTGAAGTTTTGGCCGAAGTAACGGGCGTTTCCTACTCCATATCACTTAGAAAGAATGACAACGCGATTTGACAGGTGTCCCTACACCCGGTGTGTTTTTGTATATCCGAAAATAGTTATTTATGCTATAAGTGCGGAAGGTAGGTGATTTCATTTTTATTCACGAGCAACCGAAGTGAGCGAGTGTATAAGTCGACACGAGTCGGAAATCATCTTAGCACGTGTATCATACAACGTTTTACTATGCATTGTGCGAGGAAATAAAATAAAAAAACGAGCGAGCCTTACGGCAGTCCCCTGTGATGTGTAACATCTAACATACGACGACGTATATAAATGATAAAAACAAAATTAATTCATGACTTTGACTTCGACTTCGACATCGACATCGACTTCGACTTCGACTTCAACTTCGACTTCGACTTCGACTTCGACTTCGACTTCGACTTCGACTTCTACTTCGACTTCTACTTCTACTTCGACTTCGACTTCTACTTCGACTTCGACTTCGCCTTAGACTTCGACTTCGACTTCGACTTCGACTTCTACTTCGACTTCGACTTTGACTTTGACGTTGACTTCGACTTTGTCTTTGATTTCGACTTCGACTTCGACTTCTACTTCGACTTCTACTTCTACTTCGACTTCGACTTCTACTTCGACTTCGACTTCGCCTTAGACTTCGACTTCGACTTCGACTTCGACTTCTACTTCGACTTCGACTTTGACTTTGACGTTGACTTCGACTTTGTCTTTGATTTCGACTTTGACTTTGACTTCGACTTTTTGATTTTAACCATCGTCATAATCATCGCCATCGTCATCATCATCTGATTTGTATATCTCAAATAATAAAATCTCTGAGACGAAACGGGCTCACGACGCGACGGCCTCAAAAATTAAAAAAAAAACAGAAAAGTAAAAAGCACTAGTGAAAAAAAGTGAACTTTCCGCACAAATTGACTGCTTGGAAAACGCTCTTTTCGAGCAAATGCATTGTAAAAATATTTTCGCACGTGCGTTCTATTTTCGAACGGACCCGTATGTTCGTTGACGGACTCGAGAGTAGTAGACCCCCAGTACCGGGATTAGTATTGGGTTTGCTATAACTGTTTTGAACTAACGTAGAACTACTCGTATTTACCGGTTTTTCTTCTAGAATTCTAGAGATGTATCTGTAGAAGGATCTATCCTTGACATTACCTCCGCTGAGCCAGTCGTATAGTCTACGACGAATGTCTCTCTCACGAGTATCAAATTATAAACATATCTATTTCTCATTTATTAATTATTTTTGAAATAGATTAAGATCTAATCAGGTGTTCTGATTTAATTAAAACATAAAATTAACTAATTTCCCTTCCCAGGATGTCTAATTTGCTAGTTATGTATGTAAAACACTCAATTCTATATTCGCGTGAACAATGGCACCCGTGGTCAGGCGATCGCATTCTGTTTAGACTAGAAGCTGTGGCGCCACGTCGCGCGTCGCTCCGCGCCGATAACCCTGCCCAGTTCAGTGTTACTGTGTTTGTCATCCAAGGACTTGATACGGATAGGTAAAAGATAATCTGTGTAGCTTAGGGTATGGTTTTTATAGTAGCTGGCCGGGGTGTGGATATTAACCCAAATCCAGCTATCTAATTACGTAGCACATTTTCGACTAATCTGTTTCATTTTGACAGTTCAACAGTATTCATTGCGTGTTTTACGTTGTTGAGCAGATCTTTTTTTCGAACTTATGGAGCAATGGGTTAGCAATCTGTTTCAAAACGATTTCTGATTAATCGTGTATTACGCAATTAGGGTACTGATACGGATAGGTGAAATATACATGTGTAGCTTAGAGTATAATATGGTCATCTATGAGTTGGTATGGGTTTTTCGATCTGGAATTTTTCAGTAACAAGCCGTGGGTCTGGATATTAATCGAAACCCTGGCCAGCTACTGGAAAATTATCTTGTTTGTTATACAGGGTGGCAGGGACATCGACGCGAAAACTGTTACCACGGATTCAGTAAGTACATGATTCTGAACCCCCAGCGTTTAAATTTTTCGCAGGTTATAAAATAAAAAAAATGCTGTTCCATAAATTTTGACCGCGTAGGTTTTGCAGTTTTCTATGAAATAGCAGATTTTTTTATTCTGGACAACAGCTCAGATTTGTTGCCCAATATTGGCAATAGGATCAACTTACTTCACGAGATTGCGAAATGAGTGTGCAGTAGAAAATAAAGGCACTATATGTTTTTGTATTTTAAATTGATTGTCCAATTACAATACAATTCAAAATACGCGTGTTTTGCATTAATTAACGCAGTTTTTTGCACTGCGAGCCACGTCCACATGACATTATTCATTGGATTAAAATTATGTGAACATTTAGCGAACCTAGTATTTACATGAATAATGTAGTTATCAATTATCTTTAGAAGGCCGGCAAAAAAATTTAAACACATGCATTTATTTGACAGAAACTTAGGTACCTACTACTTCTTATCCAGCTTAAACTATCTGCCAGGAATGTGCAATAACTGGATATACGTTTTTCTACATAGCCTGCAACAGGTTTTTTTGAGGTCGGTGTTATCGTACGTGTTATAAAAGGTTACAAGAATGTTTCTCGCAAAATTTGCATCATAATAAACCTCTCTGTTAATTAACACTATGCAAATGGCTGGCGCCAAATATTATGACGGATATCAAACGTGGAATGCAGTTTAATATACCTACAACAACAGCATAGAAAGCGGTTTGGTTTTGTTTCAGTTATGTTTAATGACAGCCATTCCATGTTTAACGAGTTCGCTCCATCGATTTATTAGTCTACATGACAACGATTTTTAATCAACTTTTTATTAGATTTTTTGTGTGAATTTTTACGTCTCTCCCAGGAATAGTGGGCATCCTTATGTGGCGGAACTGGTGGGTAGTTTTTTACCGCGTCATAGGAGAGGGTGACAAATATGGCACAGTGTAGGGAGCGGTGCACCAAATATGGCACATCGGCGCGCTTGAATAATTAATTAATTCCGACTAGCGTTGCCGCTAGGATTGGATTTATTTAGACTGGGAGCGGATGGTCCCGGAGGATTTTGTATTAATTCTGATTTGAAATGGGTGGTCTGTGTTTGACTAGAATAGTTCCGTGATGTCCTGGGGTTATTTCAGACTTAAATGTTTGGTAAAAAAATACCAATTTAATTAAAGGTTACTGTCCAAGACAAATGTATTTAGTAAATAAATATAAAACACAACATAAACTTCATACAGTGGCCTCCTGACAATATTTCTGATACAGTTAGAAATCAAATAGATTTATGAGAAAAGTTGTTTAAATTAAAATGAGCTGATGATTATGCAGATTTGACGTTTGCAAAAGCTGTAGCTAATAAATTCAATAAATCTATTCCAATACTAGTCTAACTCGCTGCGTATTAAGATTCAACAATTTCTTTATTCAACAGGCCATTAAATCATTTCATAATAAATGTATAATATTTCTAACAAGCATGGCTTATGGCTAATCAATAACAGCCGCACGGGTCGATGCTTGCCGCGGTTGATCCGTGGATAGGTGACCACCTTAACATACCAAGACTCCTCCGTGCCTCGGATAGCAAGTTAAGCCGTTGGTCCCGGCTGTCATTCGTGGATCTTTGACAGTCGTTACGGGTCGTCAGAAGCCCGAAACTCTGACATCTCAGAACGGTTATCGTATTATCTAGTAACACGGTTGTGGAGGTCAAATAGGCAGTCGCTCTATGTAAAATACTGGTATTCAGTTGCACCCGGTTAGGCTGAAAGCCGACCCCAACATAATTGAGAAAAGGCTAGAAATCCCCGTAACGTATATTTAGAACAAAAGTTCACAGCTCTCAGATGCCTCTAATGCTTAAATTGGGATTAAATATCTCGGGATACGTCAATGACTGTCATTTCTCAGACAGTTTTTATCATCATGTTCATTAACACGTTCAGTGCCGGGAGCCCTCCTGGAGGGTCCACCTAGTAGCATATGGGATGCCGGGAGCCCTCGTGGAGGGCTCATTTTAAATGTATATTATTTCTTAGCGAATACAGCATTATCAACCGTGTAAACAAAATCTGATGTATATTTCAACAAGATTTATTAGTATAAGCGTTGGTTTTGCATAAGCATTTTTTATTCTTTTTTTGTTCACGGTTAAAAATATTCACAAAAAGGTTCGAAACTACGTATAGCGACAAGACCCCCTGAAACTATTATTTTTCTTCGTTATACAGTGTTTTATATCACGGTTTTAAACCTAATGCCGTTGACCGTCCGCGATGGTTAACTTTAGCGGAAACGTAATGCCGCCAACCCTCCCGGAGGGTGAGTTCTATGACAAGTGGGTGGAGTCGAAAGTGTTAAAATCATGAGGTTTTCACTGCAAGACGACGATATACGGCGTTGACCACTTATAGGTACCCTCACCCAGCACCCTCCTGTTTGTTTGACGCCTTATACTATAAGGTGAGACACAGATTAGTGTTATTTTATGTTATAAGGTTTATTACTGTCTCTATTCGATTCTCTATTTTCTGTCAATGTTCGATACAACGTTTGACCGAAAATAGATATCAACATGTTTTTATGTGAATGTTTCGCCAGTGCAAACGCTCAGTTACATTAAAAAATTACACCAACTTGTCTGTCTGCCAGGTTTGGTGTGACTGTTCATTGTCGCAGTCATTCGTAATTATGTTTAAATAATAATAATAATTGGAAAAATTCTTAATTTGCTACTTACAGACAGGGAAAGTAATTGTTAAGCTAATTGCCACCGTACTACAGTTTTCCGTGTTAAAGCCATTTCATACAACTGTCAAAGAGTTGTAATTTGAATATAAGTACGGACAATTTAAGTTGGTAGTAAATTTGCTTCAAGATCAATTTTCCTGACTTAAAAAACACAAGTGTAAGTCTATAAATTTATAGGGGCATTTAGAAAAAAAAAATATTAAAAGTAAATTTTCGAAAGAAAAAACATGAATATTCAGAAAAATACGGGCGGTTACATGCCCATGGGTGACATTGTAGGATATTTCGGTTCTTATATAAAGAAGCATATACCTAGTCGTCCATACGACCTAGGGCTTATCCCTTGGAGCGGTCGGCACTTATCGCGCGACGATGGATCGCCGGCCAGCTTAATGGAAAATCGTTGTAGCCCCACAGCCGTCCGTCTCGCAGAAAATCGCGATCATAGTCTTTTATGTATACCGCGAAAATGGCTATTAATTTCAGTATAATAGTAAAGAAAAATGGCGATCGAGT
This sequence comes from Agrochola lota, assembly GCA_947364205.1. Taxonomy (NCBI): domain Eukaryota; kingdom Metazoa; phylum Arthropoda; class Insecta; order Lepidoptera; family Noctuidae; genus Agrochola; species Agrochola lota. Next base: position 13,923,985 of record OX376221.1, on the reverse strand, counting down.
AATACATAACATCATAGCCTGTTGTCCACTAAGGGTTAGGCAGAAGAGTACCTAATATACCTATAGTATACGCAAATTTCGCCAGTTATGTTTAACACGTTCAGTACCGGGAGCCCTCCTGGAGGGTTCACCTAGTCGCATATGGGATGCCGGGAGACCTTGCGTAGGGCTCTATTATAAATGTAGGTTTTTCTTAACGAATACTGCATTATATTCTTATATTCTTAACGAATACTGCATTATAAACTGTGAAAATCTGATGTATATTTTAATAAGATTTATTAGTAGGTACCTATATGCGTTGGTTTTAAAATTCAACCATTTTTTTTTTCATCCAGCAGATTCCTGCGGCCTTCAAGCGTGGCGATTATAGCGTACCCCCCCTGTAGGTACAATGCTAAGTTTATAAAAAGTTTTTGGCCTCAGTCTACCTTTTGAAGGTACCGTCCCCAAATAAAAGCATAAAAATATTCGTTCCTGCAGTCTGTATTATTTTAAATTCGTAATTTATTCTCATAATACAGTTTTGATGTCTGTTAATAAGGATACCGAACAGTTTCCCAGCCTTTCATATCCTTTCTAGCATCCATCAAAAGGAGTCGGAGCTCAGCATTACAAACTGAGCTGAAAGATTAACAACATTCTTGAGACATACTAACCCGCAATATAAACGAAATATGTTAAACATTTCTGATTCGTTCCAACTTGGAATAGGCGCTGACGAAAATTTAAATTCCCATTCTGAATAATCCCACGCCGAGAAGGCCTCGGAGAAAATTACATTCCGTTTTGCGCGTTAACACGTACGAATATTATTATTATTATAGATAATCATCAAATCTAACAAACCAATTACACGATTACTACGCTTCGCAGTGGGTCTTATCTTAATCCAGCGGCTATTTGAAGGCGGTAACTTATTCAAACCAGTGTTTAATTGGATATCGGCGCTAACCGCGTTCTCTACAAGAACCGTGACCGTGAGTTTAGGTATTATGTACACATTCCAAATTGTACGTTCGAACGTATCGACTACTGTAGGCTATAAACAGGGGCAGGCTTGCCAATAAACTTTAGCACTTTATTTATCGTATGTTTATACACACATCAAGCTAACACGAGCAGTCACGAGCTTAGTTCTTTGGTAATAAAACTTAAAAAAAAAACACAAAAAAGTGAAAAATAACTTTAATTTCGGAAGTCGGTGTTTTTGGTTTTGAATTTTCGTTTTTTTGCCACCGACTTCCAAATTAAAGTTATTTTTCACTTTGTAGTGTTTTTTTTTGGAAGTAGGTTGTTTTTTTTGTAATTTTTTTTATTTTTCACTTTTTAGGTGTGGTACCTACCCCACACAAATTCGAAAACCACTACCTGCAAAAATAACAGTGACAAGAAGTTACGAGTATCATCATATCATCGACATATACTAAGTGGGAAAAATACGTATTATTGAAGCTTACTCAAAAACTATAAAAGCAAATGTAATAAAATTTATATGGGACGAACTTGTGAGCATAAAATGATACAAAAAAAGAAATTTTCAATATCAGGCCACAATTGACGGGGAAATCGATGGACATAAATAAAAACAAAAAATACATACGTGACGAACATATAACCTCCTCCTTTTTGGAAGTCGGTATAAACTTACGTCTTTTTTTAGTCTTTACAACAGTCCTGAGGTGTACAAAGGACTGAAAAATGTCAGGACGACAACGTGGATTTATGCTAAGCCGAGCTTTTTACTTGCGAAACATAAAATTTGTAGCCGTTTCCGTACGGTGCTCACATAAAATAAACCGTGGAAAATCTTTTAAAGTACGGGCACGTCTTCAATAGGCGTGTGTTGCACAGTATGGAGTATGGTCGCTGCTTGCTATTTCTACTTTATGTTTTTGCTTCGACTTTGAATTTTTATTAGTAACTTGTATTACTAAGGACTGGATGTTTTCTAGCTGTCTTGCTGACGGTGCTGTTTTTGTAGGAAAGTGTATAAGTACCAACGCGGTCACGCATATCTACCGACTTTGAAAACAAAATCCCGTGTACACACGATGACCACATCTGTTTACCGCCCCTTACTTTTTATAGGTAAGCGTTATTATAGCGGCCGCGGCGCTGCAAGCAGGAATAGTCGTTACGGTGTTCAGATATATGCGTGTCCGCGATAGTACATACCTATTAAATAGGTTCCGTAATCAGTGAACTTTTGTCTTATTAAAAAGTATATGCTCTTCGTTAGTAATTTCGACTCATAATAAATATATATTTTATTATTCCTACTGGATTATTGGCAAAAAATCGTAACTTCCGCATAATTGGTATGCGGCACAGACAAATTAAAGGAAAGGAAGTAATGATTTGAGACGTTATCTAAAACCAAAATATATTCATCCTTTAACACAGTATTGAATGCGGATCTAGCTGTCATGACATGAATTTATTTCACTTCATTACAAATTATGGACACAAAATTAATGTTTTTTGTTGCAGTCGTCTGGCCTTGATTAGTGACAGTGGTGTTAAGTTCTAGACGATTTTGTAACATTGAAGATACAAATATGTTTTCTAACAAAACAATAAGTTTGACAGCGGATGAATATGTCCCGAAATATTTATCCATAATCAAACATTAGCCTCCTGGAACTTAATCAATCATCAATCATTAAAAAAAAATGCGTAAGTTAGCTTGTTGGTTGGTTTCTTTGTTAGTTACGCTTTCACGCTAAAACGGCTTAACGGATTTAGATGAAATTTGGCACATGGGTAGAACTCAAACTCAAACACAAAGCATTTATTTCAATTAAACTATTTACAGGCACTTTTGAATTGTCAAGGAATCGGTCAGTCAGAAATATGAAGCTAGTTGCCCATTCCAAAGCGTAGTAGGTACCTATGGAGAAGAACGGGCAAGAAACTCTACGGACACTCTTTTAAATAAATTGTTATAAAATGAACATGACCTGGGTCACGCCACGGGATCGAGACTTATGCGGGGGAAACCGCGGGGCGAAACTAGTGATAAATTAATTAGTATATTAGTGAATCTAAAATTGGTAGTGTCTGAAAAAACATTTTACAAAAAAAAAAAAAACAACCGGCTTCGAAAAAAAAACACTACAAAGTGAAAAATAACGTCGGTGTCTCTGGTTATGAATTTTTGTTTTTTGCCACCGCCTTCCGAAATTAAAGTTATTTTTCACTTTGTAGTGTTGTTTTTTCGAAGTCTGCAGTTTTTTTTTTTGTAAAAAGTTTTTATTTTTCACTTTTTAGTTGTGGTACCTACCCCATAATACAATTATTAAAGTTATTTACAATTATTCAATAATACGTATTATTGAAGCTTACTCAAAAACTATCCAAGCATAGTTAATAAAATTTATATGGGACCAACTTGGGAGCATACCCTTTCATACAAAAAAATAATTTTCTAAATCGGTCCACAATTGACGGAGAAATCTGCGGACATAAAAATAAATTTAAAAAAACATACATACGCGACGAACATATAACCTCCTCCTTTTTGGAAGTCGGTTAAAAAATAAGGTACACCTTTACCGGATCCTTTTTTTACACTGGTTAAAATAGTTTAGGAACTTTTTCTGCAAAATAGCGCCAGTGTAACAAAACATACGACACCAATTTGTCCACTCCTGTGACGTGCAGACACTCGTATAATTGTAGGCTAAGCTTACAAAAAGCCCTCTAAATATAATCCGGCGTGTAACCGTAAACTGTAGCCGGTGTAATATTCCCTCGGCCAAACGTACCTATACCTACGTAAGAGGAGAAGCAATGTCTTGCGAATTTATCGCCAGACGAACCAGACTTTAATGAGAACAGCAGGTGGTCGTCGAAATGACTGCGTTACGGCGCGACCAGTATATCTTGGTGGGTGGCGATTTCAGGAACTAAAGTTATTATGTACCTACTTTTTTTTTTTGTGGATGGGAAATCATCAAATGAATTCTCCCGCTCTGGGCAGAGCGAAAGGGTGTGTCAGACTTTTACTGACTAAAACCCACCCGTGTTCCTTCCGTTGCCTGTGTGCCGGGGCCGCGATATCCCTTTCGGACAAACCCGCAACCCCAGATTATGTACCTACTGAATTTGACATAATTAGCCTTCGCAAACGCCGCTATGTTTTGTCTACATTTTCTTAGCAGTCTGTCATTGTTAAGAGACTTAGGAGTAAAACCGCAACACATTTTTGTAAACGATTACAAGTAATCTGTTTCATTTTGACAGTTCAACATCATTCATTGCGTTAGGTTATCGTTGTTGAACAGATTTTTTTTTCGAACTTGTGAATCAATGGATTAGCAATCTGTTTCAAAACGATTCAGATTCTGATTAATCGTGTATTACGCAATTAGGGTACTGGTAGGTACCCTTTTTTGGTGTTTTTCATTGGTAGTTCAGGGATACAATTTGAAACTTAACGGATATCAAAATAATGGAACGACTTTGTTATTAACGACACAATTTTTTGTTTCAATTGTTATATATTTGTGTAGCTCGACATTTTCTTTTTAACACCTTCATGCTGAATACTATAATAAATATATTCTCGCAGAAATTTCTTAGGTGCATACCTAATTTGGTGTTTTTCATTGGTAGTTCAGGGATACAATTTGAAACTTACACGGATATCGAAACAAAATTTTTTGTTTCAATTGTAATGATTTTATGTAGGTCTACATTTTCTTTTTAACACCTGCATGCTGTTTACTATGAACTTATTGTATCTATACTCATAATTAACAAAATAAAGTGTCCTTTCCTATCAGAAGGTATTTTCAAAGTATTATTTACTTTCACTAACATATAAACTCTCTAGTACGGCAAATATTTCAGCGAATAGCGTACTTAACTCCACAATTTCTCTCTAAGAACGCCTGGCATGTCGAATACCTTGAAATAATTATCGGGCTAAGAAGCAAAGCATTCATTAGCGCCTTAATCTCAATTTATATCCAAGAGAAACTTACGTACAATAACTTCGTATATGCCACTGGCAGAAATACCAACGCAAATATTTGACAAAGTCAACAATGCAGATATTAAATGACCGGACCCCGTGAGGGACGTGAGGGGTCTCCGGACCCTCTCGCACTCTCAAATCTCACAGAACCTTGAGGGGTTTCTCTTTGACGAAATATACCATCCTTGAAAGTACACAATACAGCTTTTAAAGGATCAAATATCCTGAATTTGGCAGCGTGTGGTTGACCGTATTTTAAACGATTTCAATTTGTGAATGAAGTTAAAAACGCTTTGATCCTGAAATCGCAAATTGTTTTTATCTACCTCCTAAACAAACGAATTTAAAAGAGAGGTAAATCCAAAACCAACTTCCTACTCCGGTATTGTGAAAATGTGAACCCCAATTTAATGAAGTTCCTGCAGGAACTTAAATTAACTAAAGTATGTGATAATTGGTAGTGATTGGTTTGACAAACAACTTACATTTTTGACATCAGATTAACAACTTTTACTATATAGGTACCAAGTTATCATTGACGTTATTCATGACGAAACAACTAAGTTGTTTTAGACTTCCTGATCAGATACCTATCTCTACGTGATTAGGATTCAATACACAATAGAATCAGATCTGTTCTGTGACACGGTCAGTGGCGGGAACCCTCCTGGAGTGGTCACTCTAGTCGCATATGGGATGCCGGAAGCCCTCGCGGGGGGCTCATTTTAAATGTAGGTTTTTCTTAGCAAATACATTGCATTATAAACTATGAAAATAAATTCGGTTGTTAACGTTAACAAGATTTATTAATATATGCGTTGGTTTTAAAATCCAGGCATTTTTATTTTGAAAAAATATTTTGTGTGGGGTTTGTTTTTTTTTTACGGTTACAAATATTATTATTACCACTGTCTCGGGATCAGAGCGAGTGGTTATATTTTACTAAGGTTTTTTTTTATTATTGTACGCCCCCACTAGTTCATGAAAATACCCCCAGAGATACTACGTATAGCGGCAAGATCCCCCGAAAACACTATTTTACTTCGTTTTACAGTGTTTCAAACTTAATGCCGTGAACGTCCGCGATGATTAACTTTAGCGCAAACACAATGCCGGTTACCCTCCCTGAGGGGTCATTTCCAATATGTATGGCGGCATGGCGTATGAACTCTATGAAAAGTGGGTGGAATCGAAAGTGTTTTAATAGCATTAATAGTTAAATAATTTAATCTTAGACTAGTTACATGGGTTAACTGAGAGACCTCTTTGTTTAAATCCACCCATTGCCTCCGTTTTGTCAATATTTGAGCACTTCTTCTCTTAAAAAGAGCACAGCAGAGTACTTTAACTAATAAATGGACTTCGAGTCAGTTTTATAGGACATTTATGGAGTTATTTATCCAATTAATGGGCACTTACGTCGAAGTTTTCTGTAAAGTTCAGTTATAAAACATTACTCTTTCTTAATTCGGCTTTTTTATGAAGCCGTCAAGTTTTTTATTATTGTTATAACATATCATCACGCCTCGTTTTCCCGAAGGGTTAAGCAGAGGTGTATTGTGTACACCCACATTTCGCCAGTAATGTTTAAGTCCCATCTAATAGGGGGCGAGCCTATTGCCATCAATCAGGCACAAATCCAGCACCCTAATTATTGCGTTACACACGATCAATCATAATCTGAATCATTTTGAAGGATATTATAGATAATTCATTGCTTCATATGTTCCAAAAAAAAATCTGCTCACCAACATAAATAACGCAATGAATGTTGTTGAACTGTCAAAATGAAACAGATTAATCGCGTGTTACGCAATTAGGGTGGACACCGGGCGCTCCAGAGAAATTCCTAATGGAAAAACCCAATAACACTTTCCCAGACCTTTTCTTTTTAGGGTGGGAAATTATCAAATAACTTCTCGAATTCGCTCTGGGCGGAGCAGGAGCGGGTGTCAGATTCTAACTGACTAAAACCCACCCGTGTTCCTTCAGTTGCCTGTAAGTTGCCAGTAGCCACGGTATCACTTTCGGACTTACCCGCGAACCCGGCAGACTTTGCCAGACCTGGGAATTGAACCCAGGACCTCAGGCTTAGCAGTAGCGCTTGCGACCAATAAGGAATTGAATTATATAGGGCAAGTTTAAAGTTATCTACATTGATAAAAAAGTAGTTCCAATAATTGGAGCTACGGCTAAACAACAAATTAACTTCGCAAATATGCATTGTTGAGAAGTAATTCCGTCGTAATATTAGATAGTCACTGCGGAATGTATAAATAATCACATCCGGAAGATGGTTTGATGTTATCTTCCGAGTACATACCTACAGGTGAGGACAAATCTTATAACTTTTGTAGATCTTTTAAGAAGCGACCTAGACTCAACTTGCACGGCCGCTATCAAGTTAGGAGGTTAAAGGCTTGTACAGACCAGCGCGACATGTCGCGCGACGCGACGCCGGTTATTGTTATACCGTACAATTTTCTTAGAAATTGCTTTGTTTGCGTCGCGTCGCGCGACAAGTCGCGCTGGTCTGCACAAGCCTTTATGCAGACAACTAAATAGAAGTATGAAACTCTTAACTAAAAAGATATAAATCGGTAGATTCGTACCGCGTCAAAACATAGTCGCGTTTCTGCGTAGTGACTTGACTTGATTGTCACGGAAACGCCATTTAATAATGTGTGAGCTCACTTTTCTCAGTAGTCAATTTTCATGTGACTAAGTTTGGTGAGGGCAAATCTAGCGATTTAAATCTTTGCTCAACCCTAGTATTTTATATATTTTAACTAATGGAAAAGACAAGTTAAAATGTTGCAATATAAGAAAACTACATAAATTCTCATATTCAGTTACACTACGGTTTAAGCATATTCCTACTTTAATAATACCATAAACGTCACTTTATTATTTACTAATAAATTCAGTAAACGCAGATTAAGTTTCGCTGCCAAGTAACCAAGTTAATCGGTAGGTTATAAATAATGTGCGATTAAAGTTAAAACGCCGTTAACGTCTGAACATGATTACGTGTTCTTAACTAGAGGTTAACTTAATTAAGCTTTTCTGTGTGTGTATAAGTATACAACGCTCTAGGATGCCTGGGGAGCATGTGAAATAACATGCATCCCAGGGATTAAAGGCTTGTGTAGACCAGCGCGACTTGTCGCGCAACGCGACGCCGGTTATTGTTATACCGTACAGTTTTCTTAGAAATTGCTTTGTTTGAGTCGCGTCGCGCGACAAGTCGCCCTGGTCTGCACAAGCCTTAATACTAGCACGAGCTTTCAGGAAACCTAACTTCCTAACTTAAATTATAAATTCGAAAGTGAGTTTGTTTGTTTGTTACGCTTTCACAGTAAAACGGCTGAACGGATTTGAATGAAATTCGGCACTTGAGTAGACCAGGACCTGGGTTAGAACAATGGATATTTTTCATCCTGAATCGCAGACGAAGTCGCAAGCACCAGCTAGTACATAATATAAACCTTTAAGACCTCAATAACATCCTTCAATCACACTCTTACCTCAACTTATGGGTTGTGGGACTAGTCAGCCCTCAGATCCCATGAAAGTGTTATAGTTGACGACCATGAGGGCGCAGCGGTAGGAGTTAATTCAAAATTCAAAAGTCATTTATTCAAACTAGGCTGAGAATCAGCAGTTTTCGACAGTCCCCCAAAATGCCCACCCTTCACCACTTCCTAGTGCGTTAGCTGGGAAGAAGTGGCGCAACAAACTCCCCAGCAGCACAGCTGTCTGTTCAGTTAGAAGAACAAAAAGATTCTATATAATAGTATTCAAAATAATTTTCATTACGCAACACAAAACATAATTTAAATTATTAGCCATATGTTAGCTAGCACACGCCAATATACCAGACAAAATCATCGAGAACTATCAGGCAGAAATAAAAACTAAGCTTCCAGGCATAAAGGGCGTGCCCGCTTACATATAGCTGTAACTGTGATGACCTTTTCCTCGGCTATTAGGTATGTCATCCCGATAGTACGTACTCGTGAGATTTTTCCTCGGTTATTAGGTATGTCATCCCGATAGTACGTTCTCGTGAGATTTTTTGCGACATCCACGCGGATGGAACCGCGGGCAAAAGCTAGTTCATTAATAAAATAAGAACTACCTCGTTGGTATAGTGATCGCCAGCGCCACTGCTGAGCATGAGGTCCTGGGTTTAATACCCAGATAGGGAAGTGTTATTGAGTTTTGCCATCAGGAATTTCTTAGTAGCAGCACGGAGTCTGGTTTTCTGCCCGGTTGTTGGCAATAGGCTCGCTCCCTATTACATGGGACTTAACACGTTCAGTACCGGGAACCCTCCTGGAGGGTTCACTCAAGTCGCATATGGGATGCCGGGAGCCCTCGCGCAGGGCTCATTTTAAATGTAGGTTTTTCTTTGCGAATTCGGCATTATAAACTGTGAAACTAAAATACGAGTAAGTTGTATATTTTAACAAAATTTCAATCCTAAAGCCGGTGGCACTCCTCGAGGGTTAACTTTAGCACAAACGTAATGCCGGTGATCCTCTTGGAGTTAACTTGCAAAATGTATGGTGGCATGGCGTATAAGCTCTATGAAAAGATGTATGTGTGTCTATGGTACCTACATCTCTGCCTAACCATTCGGGATAATTCTGGCGTGATGTTATGTTATTATTACAATAAGTTTGACTGTCGTAATATGATATTCTCTAATTTGATATCTGGATTAAATTGATTAGTAAAGATGTCAGTAGCAATTACACTCATAATCTTTTGGACGGGGCGACTAGAATCAATTCAATTTTTTTGTAAAGTTTGATGTTCAAAAGTGCCTTACAAAGGTCTATTTGAAATAAATGATTTGACTTTGAACTGTCAAGAAAAAAGAAGATAATATATTAAGTAGACTGCACGACATTGCAGTCATAATTGCAATATCTAAAGTGGTCTAAATTATGCCTTATTAGCAGCAAAAAGATTTAAAAGAAGGTGGTCATATAACAGTCTGGCAATAACACACCGTATTAGAACGCCCGAGAAGAAATATAATTTGCGTTTGAAGCGACGCCATATTTGGTGTTACAGCCTCTCGGACGTGTCTGACGACTGACTGATATTGCCTGCCCTCCATATAAGGGGCAAATAAATAGTTCCTACCTTCCTACCCTCGCCTTATCCCGAAGGAGAGGCATCAACCATAAACATTACAACGCATTCTGCAAGTTCGTTGGACAAAAAGCAGTGATGCCTTGTATGATAATACTGCGCTGTTGTTTTATTAGTACTATACTGCCCTGTAAGCCGAAAGGCGCTATCTTTGAGATACGGCCTTTTAGTTTTTTTTATACCATTCAATAACAATTACGCATCTCGTGGTATAAGCCAAATAGCGCTATCTAACTTAAAACATGAAAATAAAACACTAAGAAGTATTTTTTTATCCTTATTTACAATAAGTCAATTTTCTCAAAACTTACTCCGATTGAGATAGCGCCTTTCGGCTTAGCAAGCCAGTAATATTGCTGAAGTTTAGCCACAGCGAATGATGTATGCAGTTAGCCCCTTTATAAACTACACGATGCAGGCACTAATACATAGGTACCTTGACGACTAAGAGACTAACGTTACTACTTAAGTGTTTATTTTTCAATTTGGGCTTTGCCTGAAGATGCAACACGAAATCTGTGAGACAGGCGAGTTGTTGATGTTAACATCTTTTCTCTCTCTTTCCTGCAATCTGTGGGAGTGATTTCGTGAAAAGGGACGGAAGTGTGTGACAGGAAGCCGGGGACGCACGCGCTATTGGAGTTGACCAATGAGCGCGCGCGGTGCTAGAGTTAGCCGACAGATGGTACCATTTTCCGAGAGGTTGGTACTGTCAACCAAGATGTCAGATGTTACACATCATATGCGACAACTGAAAGGCTAGCTTGTTTTTTATTTCATATTTGGATTCTCTATTCCAGAAAATAAAGAGAATTAATTATTCAATGGGATAATCGCGTCCGCATCCGCTTGCAAGCCCGCATGCGCTTGTGAAAATGGCGTCCTTAGTTATGATCAAACCCATTGAAGACAAGTTTTTTACTATTCGGTCTCTTAAGGCGAAAGCGTCAAGGTAGCCCGCGATATTCAAATATTTTTAAGTTTTTTGCAATTTGCAGGTCAGTATTAGGTCGTATGTTGATGTAAATATGATTCGCGGCCGTATCAAATGTTTATTTATAGAACTTAGAGAGTTGTATTGATGATTTTTATGATTATAAATTATAAAAATCATCAATACAACTCTCTAAGTTCATGCAATAATGCTGAATGAATATTTCATGAAATCTTGACATTTCAGGATTATGCTAACTTAGGAGTTGTATTGCTGATTCTAATGATTATAATTCTGTAAAGCCATATTTGTTACGGCCGGGAATCATATTTTAATCAACATACAACCTGACACTGACCTGCAAATTGCAAAAAAACGAAAAAAAAAATGAATTTCGCGGCCTACCTTAGCGCATTCCCCTTAAGTCAGACACACGCTCGCACTGGTATATTCCCATGACCAATGGATTGCCCAATAGTCAACGCTGCACGTTGGTGGTCGCTAAAAGTCGATGTTCATACATAATTACGTCGAGGAGCATGCACAATGTGTCATAAACGTATTGTAGACATGCAATTGTCTATTGTCTCTTGTTAAGCAGCCTTTAAGTTTACTTGAGTCTGATTAAGGTTAAGTGTAACTGACGTTTATCGCCGTACGTCTTACGAGTATATATGAGGTGCCCTTTGCAAAGTGTCGTAGAAATGTTAAGTTTCATGATTTACTGCATTCGTTTGCAGTATGAGTCTTTTTCTCTGAAAACGATTTTAAAGTTAACGTCGCCTTAATAAAGATGGACTGACGGAATATTCAGAGTATATTTCAGAAAACATTATGCAGATCGAGCAATGCACTCGTTTTAATGCTCAATGTCTTTATTGCTTTACCAATGTGTACTTAGGTGGTAACTATATAATTTTGACCATTATGGACCCTGTAGGGCACAGCAAAACGGTAGAAGAGAGGAATCCCTGTTTTAGGCCATGAAGTTGTGGGAACAAGTTTTAACTTAATAATCAAAGTCGGAGATCGCAAATAAGATACTAACATTTCGCATAGCCTGTGTGTGTTCGTGTAACCTGTACATATGTATTATAATTCTGTTAAAGTGAAAGTCAACGTTTACAACAAAATGGCGTTAGGTATGTCTGGTTTAAGGCATCGTTCAAAACTTGAGACTTGAAAGCTTTTCAGTCAGGGGCGGGCGGCGTTGTTTGTATCCTGTCTTTGGAGGGATTTGTGATAGACGCGCACCGTCTACCTAAATTAGGAAATGCTTTCACATAAATTGACCCCTGTCTAGGATGGGTTTATTGACTCACAGCAAGGTCGCCAGAGGCCTTACCCGACGTTCAAGGCAAATAATATACCGGAGCTTCAATAAATATTATACAAATTCGTCACCTGCCCGATCCGTACATGAACAGAACTGGTTTAATTCATCAGCATATTAATTTATTTATTAAAAATATAATTTTGTAAAGAACTTGTTTGGATTTTAATATGCTTGCCAGGTATCTAGATGCTTATGAGTTGAATGGTCCATCAAACAGAAACATGTCAATAATGGTCAAACACGACAAGTTCGTGGGCGCAGGCACAGCTACGACTTACCTATATTTGCTTTGAAATCGGTTAAAATGATTTACGTCAATGTCCACAATGTGTCATACATAAGCTTGTGAATACAAATACTTTCGAAGTTACGAATAATATTTATTTCTCTGACATTATTATGTGACATAATTAACGATTACGACTGAACTTGTCGTTATTAAATTAAAAATATGGCAATATTATAATTGGATTTAATGTTCCTACGCAGATTCGAGTATCTCGAACCACACTGCACCTCTTATTACAAAATTTCAGAATTAAATCTATTAGTACATATAATAAAATAGTAAATTGTCTGTTTGTCTGGATGTATGTTTTTTCGGATTGGCGCAAAAACGACTGAATGGTTTTGCATGAATTTGGCTCACAGATAGTTTATAACATGGATTAACACATACTTAACACTTTTCAGTGTCGGGAGCCCTCCCGGAGGGTTCGCCTAGTCGTATATGGGATGTCGGGAGCCCTCGCGGAGGGCTCATTTTAAATGTAGGTTTTTCTTAGCGAATACAGCATTATAAACCGTGAAAATAAAATCTGCTGTATATTTTAACAAGATTTATTAGTTGGTGTTGGTTTTAAAACCCAAGCTTTTTGTTTTTTTCAAATTTTTTGTTCACGGTTACAAATATTCACTAAAAATTTTAAAGGTTGGAAACTACTTATAGCGACAAGACCCGCTGAAAACACTATTTTACTTCGTTTTACAGTGTTTTTTATTACTGGATTTTAAACCTAACGCCGTTGAACGTCCGCGATGGCGCAAACCTAATGCTGGCAACCCTCCCGGAGGGTTCACTTCCAATATGTATGGTGGCATGGCGTATGAGTTCTATGAAAAGTGTGTGGAGTCTAAAGTGTTAATTACTTCTAATTCAGGTAGTACGTCCCCGTGAAATATTATTCGACATCAACAAGGCCGAAGCCGCGAGCAAAACCTTTTTGAAATAAAACCTGTACATATTTAAGTGAATGAAATAGAAAATAGAGTTAAAAGTTTTCATTGATGCCGCAGCTATGTGAGCGAAATAGCGAATTTATTATGGCGAAGTAAAACCGAGAGGATAAGAGCTTTACTATGGAATGCCGACAGACTGGTCCTCGCATCCACAGGACCAGCGCACACGCGCAAAATGTTCGACTAAAACAATGCAATGGGCCGCACAACGCGCGTGTTACCTTAGAAGTTTCTTGATTACTTCTGGCTAGAACCTAATGATTCATGATGCAATAAGCACTAGCTTGCTCGCTTTACTATATAAACTTAAATAATAATTCCGTCCGCTATGTATCTGTCTGTCCACTGCAGGCTTCTTATACTGAGAAGGAACGAGCATATTTGACATTGCTACCACGTTAAATTAACTACTAAGTATACCTATAAGATTATGCGGTCCTTTGGGTCTAGAATCTATTTCATACCTCTCTTGTCAATTTTCTACAAAAATCTAGCTGCAAGACCTGAAGCAAGTTATAGATCGTTGATTAGGTAGATTGTACTGATCTACGAGTAAGATATACCCTCGATCTTGCAAATGTCATATGACTGACATTCCGCGAGAAATCACTCGGCACATTAAGGATCGGGTGAAGCAAGCGCGTGCGCTAACTAATGAGCGCACGACCGCTTCCTCTAACCGGAGCCGATCCTGGCAATACGCCGAGACGTCGCAGCTGTGGATGAGAACCTGCTTACGAATTATAAGCGGTCAAGCAAAGCATAACGCTGATAAAAGGCTGAGTCGGTATGAAGGTTTGCTTGCGCTGAATTTACAAAATATTAGAAACATCGGTTGCCGAAGCGTGGACACCAAGCATAGAGGTGTTTGGATGCAAAGCCGTGGGTCTTCTCGAGTCTTTTATGCTTGGGTGGTCCTTGTAGGTGTTCTTCTATTAGGTGGCTAGTACGTATAGGGCATAAGCTCTGATACCAAAACTGTTTACCTGTATGCTGACATGATGTTTAGGTATAGAACTGTTACTGATATGTAAGAGGCGTGAATACTAGACCATGTTAGTGTTAGTTGTTCATTCAGCACGTTACAGCAATCTGGTGACTGACTCAATTCCCAGACGAGCAGTCACACATACAAAACAATTACCGACGGCAGTGTGTGTGCTGTGTGTAATTCTGTAAGAGGAAAGCAAGTGAATTCGTCACTGACATCATTCGTCGTATGCACATTTGTGAACATCTAATATTAGCTCTATGAACGCTCAAATGTGTATTTTAGAGTTTTGGCGACGCAAGAGCGACGGAAGCGAAACACGAACAAAATAACATTGGTAATCTGTGGGATTGCAGGACGAAACCGTTCCTATCTAGACTGATTTCCTGGTATTATTGGTTCACTTTGTTTGTTTAGTTTTCCCAGTTCCTCCTAGACTGGTGAGAAAATTACTGTCTCGGTAATGTTGCGTGAACACATGATGATTGTGGGGAAAGATTACTATGCGGAACGTGCGGTTTTAGCTTTATCGTTTAATATTCGAATGTGATCGTGTTGTGGTTCTCGCATCGTTAAAGATCGCCGGTTTTTGATTTAATAGATTTCGGAAAACATCCCACGGGAACGTACTACCGGGTACCAAACGGTACTAAAGTACCCTAAGCGTTAATCCAGGTTAATATAAACTATCTGTATACAAACCCGTTCATCCGTTTTTGAGCCGATCCGGAACACACATCCAGACAAATAGACAAAATTACAAAAAATCTAAAAACTGTATTTTCGGCACCACGCCTCGTAGCAATTACTTTTTTTCAAAAATATTCAATGTACCTACAGTTTTAACTTGGTTACTGACTATTTTAATAAATGTATAGAAGATAGTTTGACACGCACATAGTAATGGTCCTTAGAGACGGTATATTTGAATTTGATTAAAATATAATTGTGATTTTGTCTGTTGGACTGAAGGCGCACAATTGTGGAGGACGTAGAAACCGGCGTCGTGGTGTGCTGTGGGGCAAATATAAATATTAATTAAATAACTTCAAAATTAAATGACTATTAAAGCAGCTACTGAATTATTAACTATCATTTAAATTAGTTCGTTATTAGTTACCTACTCGTACATAAAGAAGTTTTTATTAAAATTCCAATTTTTAAATATTTTTACTGGTTTAACTTGAACCTAAATGGTTATTGTAAAACTACGTAAGTTATTTCAACTCAGTACTGACGTCTTAGCGCTATCAAAACGGCACGATTACAGGTATTTGCATAGTCTGTATTTAAGTTAGAATTTGAGTATTTGAACAATAAATTCTACAATCATAGACACTAGACAAATATGCGATGACCTCCTTCGTGTATTTAAAAACAAATGTTAAACTTCCTGCAAATTGCGAACGTGTAAAGTTTAAAAAAAGAATTGCCAAAAAAACGATTTTTAAAACGATTTTAGAACTTTTATTTTTAAAGATTGCACATTTCGATGAGCGAGTTTCATCCAAATACTGTTTTAGATCTTGGAAACTTTTGGTAGGTAGGATTTTAGTATTTTCTACTAAAATTATTTATTACCTTTTAATTTATTTAATGGACTTGGCATAGTTTAATTTATAGTTTATTATTTGCATTCCAAGTTACTACGGAGATTGCGGCGATAAGTCCCCTCTTTGAGGAGTGGCTAGAGAGGCGCCATGGCGTCCTCACCTTCCGCCTGACGCAGGTCCTCACCGGACACGGTTGTTTCGGGAGGTTCCTGTACCGCATAAGGCGGGAGGAAACGCCCGGGTGTCACCACTGTGTGGATCGCCCGGAGGACACGGTGGAGCATACGGTGGAGATCTGCCCGGCTTGGGCGGAGCACCGCCGTGTCCTCACGGAGGCGATCGGCGGCGACGATCTCTCGCGTCCGGCCCTGGTTCAGGCCATGGTTCGTAGCGAGAGTGCATGGGAGGCCGTCACCTCCTTCTGCGAAGCAGTTATGCTCGCGAAGGAGGTGATGCAAGCTGTACGCCCTCGCGCCCCTAGTCGCCGCAGGAGACGCCCCGGGCGTCGGGAGTCACGAGCTGACTTCTGGCCACCGTAGGCACGGGCTTGCGGACGGTGAGCAATGGGTAGCTCGCCGTCCAATAAGGACCAGGCCCGGGTCGACGGCGCGTTGTGTTCCACGCGCGCCTCAAAGAGATGTCAGCACCAACTGACGGGGTCCGTAAGGACAAATGGCTGCTGGGGTTGCGAGTTTGTCCGAAAGGGATATCGCCGCCCCGGCACACGGGCAACGGAAGGAACACGGGTGGGTTTTAGTCAGTAAAGGCCTGACACGCCCTCTCGCTCCGCCCGGATCGGGAGAAGTCATTTAAAGATTTTCCATCATAGAAAAAAAAAAATACTACGGAGACTACGCCCGTAGGCACTTAGTTTTGTTTGGTTAAAAAATTATTAATCAGTGATATCTTTTTATTTAGTCTTTCATTATTCATGTGCTAGCCACGCCGTACTAGCTACTGTGCACAGAAACGACCACATACACAATATTTATGTAGGTACATAGGCTAGCTAGAACCATTAGCTAGTATTTCAGGAATAGGTCGTCCATGATAAAACAAAGCCAGTAATAAAAACAAACAAATCAGCGTGCCTAGAAGTCATATATTGTTTAGTCTGTGGCGCTGCGTGACGTGTGCGGCTCCAGTGTTGCCAGAGGTGCAGGGTCGGACTGGGCCGGAAGGGCCCGGATGGCTTACCACAAGCCCGGAGCCCGAGACTAGATGATGGTAGATGGGATACTATCGGAAAATACTGAGATACACAAATTGAGATAAACAAAATATTAAATGCAATTATGTACAACTGTGTATCAACGATGTAATAAATTATTAGGTACGGACGTAACCGGAATAGCACATCAGGTTACCCACTACCTACCTCTATAAAAGGACTTCCCTTAATAGGCGAGTTTAATATGACTCGATTTTTCTACTTCATTTCTCTCTAATTGTATGAACGAACTATCTGATCTAGTTTTACATTTATGTCGCAAGAGCTGGGACCTAGCCTGCGCGGGCCTCCTATCCTACGGTTGCCACAAGCCCCGCAAGCCAGGCCCGTGGGGGGCCCGCGCAGGCTGGGGCCCGGCTGGCAAATGCCACCTCGGCTATATGGCCAGTCCGACGCTGCAGAGGTGCCACCCAACTGTGTCAATATAATGGACGTATTTATTTACGTTGGCAAGATTCAATCTCTATGATTTATTATTAAACGACTCAAAACAGCTCGCATCTCACATAAAGATTATAATAGTGTGATTAAATTTGAGAGTATTCTAGATCTAGTTGTGGCGCTTGACGCCATATGGCCTGCGCGTACCGTGGGAATGGACAAATAAACTGTGTTTACATGTTGCAGATTTGTTCACATAGTTTTTTGTATTAAGGTGATGATTAAAGATTCAAGTTCGGCGTAGTATGATGTAGACACTAAAGTATTCGGCCGTTAAATATATGAGATATTTATATTGTTTTACTGCGTATTTAGGAGAGCTAGTGAACGTGTGTTTAACTATCTCATTTTATATGTTGAAACGGACTTGAAACACTTTAGTCGATACCTAAGTACTTACAATTTTATTTTTTGATTTATGTCGCATAATATTTTGAGAGGAAGAGGACCACTTTACCCACCTGCTTTGTAACCGACTTCCAAAAGAGAGGAGGTTCTATGTTCGTAGCGCGTGTTTTTTTAAAAATCTTTGTTCACCGATTTCTCCGTCTATTGTGGACCGATTTGATAATTCTTTTTTTGTTAGAAAGAGTCTCGTGGTGGTCCCGTATAATTTTATTAACTTTGCTTGCATAGTTTTCGAGTTAGCTTCATATGTGTTATTCTCAACTAGTCTTTATGGATGATATGATAAGTTCCTGTTACTGTTATTTACTTTGCTGGTATTCGAATTTGTGTGGGGTAGGTACCACAACTAAAAAGTGAAAAATAAAAACTTTTTAAATCATATCATTATCACAGATGGTCGTAATGGCCCAGTGGTTAAGGCCTCGCCTCTAATGCACGAGGTTGTGGGTTCAAATCCGGGCAAGTGACTTTTTCAATTAATATTTACTTTCTGAGTTTATCTTAGACATTACTGACATCGGTGAAGGAAAACATCGTGAGGAAACCTGGACTTATAGTTAATATAAGTCTGAAATCGCCAACCCGTCTTGAGCAAGCGTGGTGATCAATGCTCGTGCCTTCTCTATATGAGAAGAGGCTTTTGCCCTGCAGTGGGACAGTAACAGGATGGTATTATTTTGCCCTGCAGTGGGACAGTAACAGGATGGTAATATTTTATTTTCATTATCATAGATAATGTCTTTGATTTTTCTAAAAAGCAATTAGTGTAAATTACTACTAAATAAAGTACATTATGTTGTGGTGGCCCAGTAGTATCGGCCTTGACTTACGTGTTTGTGGGTCGTGAGTTCGAACCCAAGCAGGCGCTTTATTTTGTGTATTTAATTTTACCACTGTTCTCAAAAAAGTGAAGGAAAACATCGTGAGGTAACCGGCATGTTATACTCGTACAACCACAATTCGAAGACATGTGACATCTATCAACCCGCACTGGGCCCGCTAGGTGGAATACGGCCCATTCCCTCTCACATGGAGGAGGCTTGAGTCCCAGCATCAGTGGGAAGATTATAGATTGATTATGTATGTTATGTTAGTACGATAGATATCCAAAGGATATTGTTAAAAAAGGCCTATGAATCAACACGTATGAAACCTTTACAGTAATTACTAGTTTTTTTTATAATTTACATTACAATTATTAGAATAGAACGGACACTTCATAATTTGGAAAACATTTTAAAAAGTAATTCAGTTCGGTCTTACTCCCCGGTGCCATTATTTTTGTTCCAATTTGACGTTTTGGTGTAGGCAAAGGGCATTAGCTCATACAGCCAAGTATTTTTGCGCAGCGGTATAGTGTGCCCCGTAATTACAACGCTCAGCACTCCCAGCGCTTGATCTATGAATAAGGTATTTAGTTACAAAATGAATAAAGTGATTAAAAGCGCTGTGTGAAACGAGCAACAGCGACACTGACTGTCGATGAATTGACAGATGACAGTTTGACATTTCATAGTAATGACAGTGTTGTTCGCATTCTTACTCCTGCGCTTGCATCTTGCGTTGCTTGTGGTTATTCGTTTGAGTTATTGCATTTTCTGTTTTTTTTTTCAATTTTAACTAACAACTTGGCGTGAACAAAGGACTGTGATTTCCTCTTGGTGTTTCTGACTACCTAATAGTACATTACGTATTTAATGAAACGTTTGAAGATAAAATCAAATGTATTTTCATTAATAAACGCTAAGTTAGTATGTTTCTATTGGCCTAATTATAACCTCAAAATCCGAAAGTGTTTTAGATTTTACAATTCTCAGAAGTGTCCGTGATTTTAATTTAGTTTCAGTCGAATATATGCATTATTTAGAGTACAGAAAGTAAATTCCCGTTTCTGTTGGTTCTTAGGCGAACGATGTATGGACGCCGAACAATGTCCTTTTAATTTTAAATAGCTGCGATAGCTAGCAATTGTCGCCATTTTCTAAATGAAATTAAGTAAAACCTTCTGAGCGGTGCATAATGAAGCGAAATTTCCCCCTGGCCGTTACATTTCCGCTAAACTTTGATAATTTCGTCGCGAATCGTAATGAGCAGCTGTTGTAATTAATTACAGGGAAGTTTCATTGAGTTCAACGTAAATCGTACGTTATTAGTATTACCTACAGGCACTCACCGCGTTTGTCTCATTATTGAGGTGTTTCAGCTCTGCAACGACTGTAATTACAGTAAGTCTGGGAAAAATATCTGTTAGATTTATATGGATAACTAATGATAGCTAAGTTTCGCAAGCGCTATTGCTGAGCATGAGGTCTTGGGTTTCCAGGTCGGGAACGTGTTATTGGGTTTTTATATATGGAATTTGCAATGCTGCCAGTTTTCTGGGCACGTTTCCCGCCTTGCGGACGAGTACTTCGACGTCTAAGTGTCGTTTTGTCATTGCATTTATTTGTTTAGTTAGTTAGTCATATAATTTAGTGTGAGATTGTATACAGGGTGGCAGGAACATCGACGCGAAGCCTCTTATCATGGATTCAGAACATGATTCTGAACGCCCCTGCGTTGAAATTATTCGTCGGTTATAAAAAAAAAGCTGTTTTATACATTTTGACCGCGTAGGTATTGCACTTTTCTATGAAACAGCGGATTAAAAAAAAAAACTGACGAATAGTTTCAACGCAGGCGCGTTCAGAATCATGTACTGAATCCATGGTAACAGTTTTCGCGTCGATGTCTCTGACACCCTCTAATGTTATATAAGATTTAATATAAATATATAAAGATAAAAACGAAACTCAATAAAGAAGTGTGATGTTTGTACTGTTACCTACCTCATTTACCAGTTTACAGCTAGAATGGCTCATTCATAAACCCTTTGTTCCGACCGTACTACAAACGAACATTTTACAGCACGTTACCGACATCGGCATTCCGAATTCCTGTGTAATTAAAATTGGCATTTCATAATTGGTGTGGTCAGTTGGGAACTGTAATTATGATTGTTTTGGACTTCTTGACGGTATTTAGTAGATAGTTTTAGTTATGACGTTATGATTTGATGCGGGTTCACTTTATACAGGATACTAGTATCTGCTCGCGACTTCGCTCGTCCGCAATGTGCGGACATTGCGGACGAGCGAAGTGTTTCATAAAATATATCCTATGCCTCTCGGCAATACTGTGACTCCCCATTAGTGAAAGAATTTTCGATAATCGTATCAGGAGTTTGGAAAATTATCCCCTACACATACAATCTCACAAATTTGCCTACTTTATAAGAACTCACTGAGTAGGATTTGAAGGAGCGAGCTGCTAAAACTGAAGGAAATTTAGGTGTTGACATTTTTGTCAAGTGGTTCGCGAAGCATTGATTATAGTTATATCCTCGTGATTATATACGTCAAGAGCACCGATATTTTCTGGAGAAAGCTAGCCTCTATTTTATATAAATATTCGTTCGCATAATTTGCCGACAATCCGACGGCTGCATCTAGTTTTTCGACGTTTTCTTTCGTGTGCCGACGAAAGTTGTAAATTCGTATACATGTATGATGTAAGTAGGGTTGCCAACTTTTTTTATATCAAATATAGTATTTTCGAAGTCATTGCCTGTAAAAATATCGTAGATAGCGGAAAATAAAAGAAGTAAAATGTAGGTATGTCTCAAAATTTTTTTTTTTTTTTTAATGCATGTTTTTTTGCTACTTTGGGCCTTTTTAATGTCATATAACTATAATTTACACCCTACATTAAGGTTAGAAAATACCATTAAAATTCAGATTGTATGAGTTTTTAATACTGGCCTTATTGCGCTCATTTCGCCATTTCGTATTGACATGAAAATATTGTAGTTTCAGCCCTCTAATAAAGCACAATACTATATTATATAGTAGGGTTGGCAACCCTAGATGTAAATACCTATGTAGGTATTAGACCTCTTTCGCAGTGTCAAACCATTCATGACATGCGTCAGCCTCATCTTTGATCTCTTTGTACTAAAACTTAGCAGTGTTATTAGTACAAATATCTACCATAATGTTGGCGCAGAGCCCGTCCTAAGCTAATATAAATGTCAAAGCTCCTTTTGTAGAGCAGTCTGTGTAAACTGGAATATATCGCTGGCAGCACTCACTTTGAAACAATCGCACTGACGAATTAGTTTTAGATTACAACTGGAATTAGCTTTAAGGTTGGTGCTTAAGTAAGTCAACTGTATTCTGTGGGAATCTAACTAGGCAGTAGGTAGGGAGAGATACATAATCTTTACATTTATAAATTGTAGTCGCTTTACCGCTTCGATCTTCCAAAAGTTTAGTACATCAACGCAGCAAAATCAAACAGCAGCGTAAGTAGTTTTAGAAACTAAACTACGAAACGGATTTTGTGTAGTTTCAACCTTATTACTAAGAGCTTAAGGGTGTATAGTAGTTCACCGCAAATGTCCGCGGTTGTACCTAATGCTTCTAGCATAAAGGTTTGTAAAAGATCGTCTTATTCTGCTAGTTCATTGTGCTATCTTGACTTCATTAGATGGTTGGATGTATATTACATTACCATCTTGTCTCTAGCTCATAATGCTCGTCGAGTATGTCTACAATAAACAATGCATATTTAACCTACATTAAGAAAGTTGTTTCCATGAAACTGTAGTTCTCAGACGTGTATGTGCCTAATGGCGTTATTACACAATTCATTCAGCATCCATTGCTTCATTTGTATACTAGAGGTGGATCAAACTGTTGGTTGTCCATCGATGGATGTCACATTGCAGTCCTCGTTTGCCATAATAAGTAGGTAGAGACTCCCGTAAAGAGACAGTCACGATTTGTTACCATTTCCTTCCTTTATTTAAGAGGAAATGTTCTTCATTCCCTGACGTAGTATTCCTCTGTTTTTTATCAGCACGCGTACCATGACCACCATAGAAACGGGTTTTGTCGACGGAAGAATAGACAATATGACAGTTCGTGAGAGTGAATCTGTCATTTTGTCTATTCTTCCGACGGCAAAACCCGTTTCTATGGTGGTCATGCTACGAAATGCACATGCAAACATGCTAACAAATTGAAAAATGATGACGCTATAAAACAAAACATAGGGATATGGCAGTGGAAGATAAACATTATATCGAAAATATGAAGGACCGGTGGAGCAGACGAGTCTTGGAGTGTAGACCGCGTATCGGCAAGCGTAGTGTGGGACGCCCCGCAACTAGATAGACCGATGACCTTAAGAAGGTCGCTGGGACAGACTGGATGCCGGAGGCGGAGGACAGGCTGTTGTGGGGCAGCCTGGGAGAGGCCTATGTCCAACAGTGGACTGCGATAGGCTGCGTTGATAGGTACGGAAAAAATGAAGTTGGTGATCAATTTGCCTGAGTTTACATTCATCAATAATAGAGGTATTATGTGTGCCAACGTTTAATACTGGGTACTTACAATACGGCCAATAACATTTTTGAGGAAGCAATTTGTGACATGAGGCGAGTGTGAGTGAGAGAACATGCGCGAAAGGGCGTAGTGCCTGTGTTCAGAACTGCCAAGGTTTATCGGCCGTATTGTAAATAACTATAATTTGAACAATTCAATTAAAGGACACAAACAAGCATTCAAACATAATGGTAAGCTTGTAGGGTTCGATACGATCTCTATCTTTATTACAACTCGAGGTGCTAATAACTACCCAGGCTGCAGTTCAACTATAGTCATACAAGTACACAACGTTGCCTGGTAGTATGAAATATTGCATGTTTATCCAGTGCCCTTCGTTTTTAATATGGCCGGTTTGAATGTACGAAAAACGCCAGCCATAGATAAGCTTCAAAACTTGATGACGTTTTCGGTAGATAATCTCTCTTTTTATCCAACTTCAAAAAGGAGGACGTTATGCATTCGCTGTTCTTTTTTGTTTTCACTTATAATACAGTCAAAAAGTTTGAATACTTAAAAAAAAAAGAAAACTAGTACAGGTTTGTCTATTGTCTTATAATGTCATTATGTCCTGTCTGCCCACCTGTTTTTAATAACATGTTTATTTATATCAGCAAACTGGCTTTCGATTTCTACATCGCATCCATTTGCACAGAATTATTATTGTTTTAGTAGAATCAAAGAAAAATGCCAGCTGGTCGCGACACGGAAGCGTTGTGACCAGCTGGCAATAAGCATATCCCAATAGATAAACTATCCTAAGCTAAGGGTAGAACCAGACTTTCTTGATGAATAGCAATCGTAGCAACCAACATCTTCAATCTGCCTAGCCTTTTCCCAACCATGTTGGGGTCGGCTTCCAGTCTAACCGGATGCAGCTGAATACCAGTATTTTACATGGAGCGACTGCCTATCTGACCTCTATAACCCAATAAGTGGGTAATACGATACCCCTTGTTAAGACTGGTTGACAGACTTTCGGGCTTCTGACGACCCGTAACGACTGTCAAAGACCCACGAATGACAGCCGGGACGGCTTAGCACGCTTTCCGAGGCAGGGAGGAGTCTCGGTAAGTAAAGATGGTCACCCATCCACAGACCAGCCCCGGCGAGCATAGCTTAACTTGATCAATCGATCTGTGTGGCAGTCATTACTTAGCCACCAGCTCCTCCATCAACAACCAACATCTTGGTATAAGTAAATACAGAGCATAAGCAGAATCAGCCTATAATGTTCCCACTTTTGGGACACAGGCCTCCTCTCTGTGAGAAGGGAGTGGGCCATAATCCACCACGCAGGCCCAATGCAGGTTGGTAGATGTCACGTGTTCGAATTTTTGGTTCTAGGACATGCCGGTTTCATCACGATGTTTTCCTTCTCCGTTTTGAGAACAGTGGTGATGAAATAATTTACACAAAGCAGCGCCTGTCAGGGTTCGGATCTACCGGCCGGGGTCACGGGAAAGCTGCCGGGGTCGCGGTAAAGTCCGAAAGGGATACCGTGGCCCCTGGCAACGTACAGGCAGCTGAAGGAACACGGGTGGGTTTTAGTCAGTTAGAATCTGACACCCGCTCCTGCTCCGCTCTCCCAGAGTGGGAGAAGTTATTTGATAATTTCCCACCGTATAAAAAAAGGTTTCGGTCCTACGACCTAATACTCGTCATGTAGCGGCCTCTAAAAATATCGCGAATTAATGTACATTCATTCCAGCAAGTTAAATGTCTATCAAGCATGATTGTGCTCAATACGAGTCGTTAATTAAAGATGACTCAATGAAAATGAAACTCATAGACGCTGCGTCTGCGCAGTTGACGGTTTCATTAACAGAGTGGGCAGCAAATGGAGCGATAATGGCGCTGATTTTATAGAATGCAAACCGACATCCGATCCGAGAGAACTTGCTTTAGAGACTGCAAATGTATCGCTGTCATCCTAATTAGCATTAAAGTATTAGTTGAACCCACTCCAACAATTTTCTTCGATGTCCATGTTTTATTTGCTGGTTAAATTTCAGTGGTTCTAGTTGTTTTTTTTTGTCATTGCACAAGAGGACAAACTAGGGAAAGAGTACAAACTGTCTAAAAATCAACTCATATAGGTAGGTAATATCTACACTGTCACCTGCGATACCATGTACCTCCTTACTTAGTTGTTTAATTGGAGTTGTTTATTTCTCGTTCGTTTAGTTAGTAAACTGAGTTTTGTTGCAAAAATATTTGCATTATTACTCCATGTACTAACTCGTCTGTGTTGATCTTGTAAGGCGACACCCGCGCTCGCGCCGCACCGGCTGCCGACCAACTGTCAGGTGTGCAACCAGTTTGTTTCCAATACCACCGACTATTGTAACATTCATAGACATTAATAGAATATTTCTACGCATCAGTAGATTCCTAGTAATGTTTTTCATAATACTTATTCTAGATTTTATCTTTGTTTTTGATGGGATGCGTCATTGTCTATTGTAAAGTTATGTAAACATGTTTGTTTAGGTCAAGTGGCCTCTTAATAAGCTTGCGACGTAAACCTTTTCAAGGTAGACTTGAAATAATGGATAGAAGTATATTTTTATACTATATTAGAGATGCCGCGAATAGTTGATATAGCGAATAGTGGAATACCGATTAATCACAATTCCCTATGGCGAATAGTCGAATACTCGCTATTATTCATTCATCATCATCATCATTTCTGCCGAAAGATGTTCACTGCTGGACATAGGCCTCCCCCAAAACGTCCCGTTTGCCATAATCGCCTCGCTTAGCAGCCGACTTGGCGATCGCAGTATGGTGTTAAAATGCATAGAGAACTCTAGTGAGTTCCGTAGTCGCCTTCTACGACACCCACGGGAAGAAATGGGATGGTACTACCGAAACGCGGACGCGAAACCCACGAGACGTATAAAAAAGTAAATATAGTTTATTTATTGTCTAAGACAGGTTTAATTTATTAAAAAAAGGGAAACCGACTTGATTCCAATCGTGAAAAAAAACTAGTTTTTTTGCACCATTATTTGCCCCTTTTGGATTTTAAATAAAAAAAATATTATTTAAAAAGTTAGGCTTTTTAAATAATAATTTTTAAATTAATTAACTTCAACATGACTGATTTTTGGCCAACTTTTTATATTAACGATAACAATATAAAGTGTGTTTTGTTTTTAAAGACTAAAATTTTTATAAAAGTTTAATTATTTTTAAGTCTATAGATTTTCTGTTCATTAAAAGTTTATTTTTATTTAGACAACTATTCGCCGAATACCGAATAATGGTATTTTTCGGTATTAGACAAATAACAAAAAAAAAAAAACGAGTAATGCCGAATACCGAATAATAGTGAGTATACGTGAGTGACATCTCTATGTATATATTTTTATATTTAAATTAATTGTTTTATGATTTTATAATGTATTTTGTTTTCTTTTCTACTCTTACACACGTCGTCTAATGTGTACATCTCTTTTTATCTACTTTCCTATCGCAAGTATGCTGGAAGAGATTTCTTTTGAAATAAGAGTCACCTTTTTACGTATTTTCTGTTCCTTTCTACGAAAAATATTTTATAAATGTAGGCACTTAAGCAAGTAGACGTTTTTCAGTACATAAGAGATTTTTTTTGGCTGCATGGAAATTCCTCACAAATATTTTAACGCGATAGTTTGTGAGGATGGATGGATGTTTGTTACTCTTTTTCGATTTGGATGAAATTTAGCACACAGATAGATTATAACCTATATTAACACATAGGATACTTATTATCCCGATATTCCCACGGGATCGAGACTTATGCGGGTGAAACCGCGGGGCGTTGCTAGTCAAACATAAAAGAAAAACAGTATTTCCCTAGCGTAATATGTAAACAAAAATCTTTTCATTAAATAAACTAAGGTAAAAATACTCCCATTTACCTGCTCGTGTAATAAGGCAGATTGCACCGCGGTGAGTTATTAGTGCTCTAACCGACCGTTGTGTGTTTACAGCGGTTTACCGGCTGCAGCTCTATATTATTTGCTGGCGGACGAGGATTAGCTCATTTACAGCGCAGTTATCGCGTTCAATGGCTCAGGGGCCGGTACGTTACATCTAATGAAGCTCTCGCCTCACGCCCGGATTTAATGTCCACATCTCATATACAGTTAAAAAAATACGTAGAAAAAACTTTTTGCAGAAATTGCCTTTTTTAATTCAATTTACGTTGGAATATTGTGCAGTGTTTTCTACTCTGAAAAGCTTTTTCACAAAAGCTCGCTCATATTTTTTTGTGGCGTGATACTGTAGGTACCAGATATTTCACACAAAAAGAATCAAATGTAAAAGGTTTTATTCAGTAACGGTTTTTTTTCTGATTGAGTTGGCTATTGCACGGCACTGTAGGTGCAGACAGGGTATCTGGGGCTATGGCTATAAAGTAATTGCATGACTGATTGAATAACTGACGAACAAGAACGAACAATGCACTGCCACACTTTCAATTCCACCCACTTTTCATAGAACTCATACGCCATGCCGCCATACATATTGGATGTGAACCCTCCGGGAGGGTTGCCAGCATTACGTTTTTTTTTTTTTTTAAACGTTGCCCCACACTAAGAATTTCTTCCTGTATCGTGGGTGCGTTTACAAACATAGAAACTCACATACACTAACACCCAGACCCGGAACAACTACTTGCAGATCATACAAATATTTGTTCCGTGCGGGGATCGAACCCGCGACACGTTGCGCAGCAGTCGATCGCTCAGCCACTGCGCCAACCGTGTCGTCGTTTGCGCTAAAGTTAACCATCGCGGACGGTCAACGGCACTAGGTTTAAAACCGTGTTATAAAACACTGTAAAACGGAAGTAAATTTGGGTTCTCAGGGAGTCTTGTCGCTATACGTAGTTTCCAACCTTTTTTTTTTGTTGTGAATATTTATAACCGTGAACAAAAAATTAAAATGCTTGGATTTTAAAACCAACGCATTTACTAATCAATCTTGTTAAAATTTACATCAGAGTTTATTTTCAAGGTTTTTTTTTTTTAATAAACCCTCCGGGCTCCCGGCATTCCATATGCAACTAGGTGTACACTCCCGGCACTGCACGTGTTAACCACTAAAGATGAAAAAATTGGAAAGAACAATGTGTTTTAGAGGTCAAAAGGATAAACTCCAAGCCAGTGAGCTATTGGCGTAACTCACATAAAATGACAATTGATCGCAATTCCTTTCATTTTGACAGTTCAGCTACGTTCATTGCGTTATTTACGTTGTTAATCTGACGAATTTTTCAAATCTATGAATCAATGGACATGGGCGTACCCAGGGGGGGCAGAGGAGGGCAGCTGGCCCTTGGATTTCGTATGCCTAAGTACCTACAGTAGTCGATAAAAGTTATGTTAAGAGTCACGTTAAGATTTACTTTACAATTACATTAGACTATGCATTAAAATTACAAAAAACCGCACTGCGCGGCCGGTCCTGTTCTATCATGCAAAATACGCGAGCGCAGCAAGCAAGTACACAATTTATTTTTTTACTTGCTATAAAGCAGGAACTCCTGCGGATGTTTCCCCTTCACACTACATACACCTATCTCATGTTTCGTGTAGTGAGTAAGGTAAAACATGTGCGGGGGACCCGGCTTAAGAAATTTTTGATTTGGCTCCCTCCCTGGGCCAAAAGCTGAGTACGCCCATGGCAATGGATTAGGAATTTCCATCAAAACCCTTGGATTGTGGTTGAAAGTGTGATCGGGTCCAGTAGGTGGTCAAAGCTAGTCGCAAGCAGGGGTACATAAAGAGTGCCATGCGTTAATAAAACATATGAAGCCATGATTGGTCAATTACCAAAGCATAGTGAACGACAAAACCAATAAGGCCAATGATATGTGATGTGCGAGACAAGGCGAGTGCACACGAGGCTCGTAAACACCTTAAACGAGTGTGCACGTCATTACCAATCAGTTAGGATTGTGGTGCGTTCGGGCACTCGACATTGATACTCGAGACTCGAGACATTATTTTTACGACTTGTGTATGAAGAGATAAATTATTATGGTTATAGATATGTGCAATGAGGAGCTTGTAACACGTCTTTGATGTTTATTAGCATCATGTTTCAAGTGTTTGTGAACTAATTTGAGCATAATTGGGTTGACATTTAAAACTTCTTTTTGAACTTTAGATTGAACTTGTTCACGTTGAAGTTGTGAATTAAATCTTGGTTCATTTAATGGAAAAGGTACCATATGTTTAAAGTTAAATTAGCTTTGATATAACACTACCCTGATAACTACAATTTATTATATCAGCTGAGCTGCTGGGGAGTTTGTTGCGCCACTTCTTCTTCCCAGCTAAAGCACTAGGAACTGGTGAAGAGCGGACGTTTTTGGGGACTGTCTTATGTAATATTGATTTTCGAAAAGTGCTGATTCTTGGCCTGGTTTGTATCAATTACTTTTTAATAGCATATTAAAATAGGTTTACATAATTATTTACATACACAACAACAACATTCCATGGAATATTAACTTTTCCAAGAAGCCGTTTTCTTTTATTTTACCACATTAGTTTAGAACTCGTTTAAGTTTTTATGCTTAATTATAATTACTTATATTTTTATTAGAATTCAGTAGGGACTTCGTTTATTTAAAACCTATTGGAGCAGATTTGGACAGAAAACTGTAAATAATCCATCTCTTTAAAAACACTTAAAAACAACTCAACTGTCCATACCTACAAAATGTAATTAATATTTAAATTTTTAATTGAACCTTGTTTAGATTGGTTCTTAGAGTAAATTGCACTACATACAGGGTTTATCATAACAAGTTAATCAAGAATCAGGAAAGAGTAACGGATTGATGGCACAACCTTTGACAAGCCTGTACTTGAATAACAGTTAGCGCTCCTGTCATTAAATGTCAGCCATCTTTTAAGAGTAACCAATATTCTTGATAGACGAACCAATATTAATAAACTGCCTAGCTAAAAACCCATTACCCTCTTTTCTGGACGGTCAGGTAAAATAGGCCTCTTTTCTAATTAAGTTCAATAACACTGAAGTAAATTACAAACAACAATAAAATAAAAGCAGTAATTGCCAAGCTTTAATAATCTTCATCCGTAAAGGGGTGAATTGGGGTGTAATTAAAGTTTGAATGTGAGAGCACGGGTGGCCCAGTGGTTACGGGAATTACGAGTTGTAGGTCATGGGTTTAAACCAGGCACAGACAGGCGCCGTACTTTGTGTAATTAATTTCATCACCACATCTCTCAAAACGGTGAAAACATCGAGAGGAAACCGGCATGTCCTAGAACGAAAAATTCGAAGACATGTGACATCTACCAACCCTCACTGGGACCGCGTGGTGGATTACGGCCCACTCCCTCTCAAAGAGAGGAGGCCTGTGTCCCACCAGTGGGAACGTTATGGGTTGATCATGCATTCCCAGTTAAAAACCATTCCTTCTGCGCGTCGCGTCGGGTAAAAATAAGTCACTATTTCTAATTAAGTTCTATAATAGTGAAGTAAACTACAAACAACAATAAAATAAATATACTGATTTCCATGCTTTAATAATATTCATCCCTAAAGGGGTGAAATGGGGTGAAGCTTCTATGTGAAAATTTGATATCCACGCGGACCAAGCTGCGCGGAAACCGTAACTACGTTACTATAACTAGGTAAATTCTTATAGTTTAAAGACATTTATGAAGACTTAACATAGAGGAGCTCGTGGCTAAGTATTAACAGCCGCACGGGTCGATCCAACAGGTTAAGCTACGCTTGCCGGGGTTGGTTCGTGGATGGGTGACCATTTTTACATACTAAGACTCCTCCGTGTCTCGGAAAGCACGTTAAGCCGTTGGTCCTGGCTGTCATACGTAGATCTTTGACGTCAGAAGGCCGAAAGTCTGACAACCAGTCTTACCAAAGGGTATGTATTACCCAGTTACTGGGTTGTCCACAACCCAGTAACTGGGTGATACGATACCGTGACTAGTGACAGCTCCGTGTAAAATACGATATTCAGCTGCATCCGGTTAGACTGGAAGCTGCCCTCAACATAGTTGGGAAAAGGCTCGGCAGATTGGTTGTTAGGTCTTTGATGCGTAGTTCGCATGTAGATGCCGCCACACCAGTAACACTCTGCCCTATCTGGAAATCGAACCGGTGGCGAACCCAGGACCTCATGCTAAGCAGTAGCACTTGCGACCACTACACCAACGACGAAGTCATTTGAAGACTTGTGACAATGAAATTGTTCACAAGATTGTAGTTGAACTCTATATAGGGTGCTAACATTATAAAGTGTTAATTAAATTAGTGGTTACATATCATCGCCTTATTGATATGACTTCATTGACATCAAAAGGCAGCTGTGAATTTAATAAGATACTTGGAACGTTTAGCACTTGATTTATAAGTTCTAAGTACTTAGTTCAAGCACCACACCTACTGAGGAGTAGGTACATAATACTAATAATTTCGGCCATGGCGACCAATCTCAGCGGATAACAGCTTTCGGCGCGGGAGATATTAAGTGTGTACTATAATATCTCCCACCATTTTCAATTCAGGGATCCGTTTGCGAAATATTAAGCTTTAAAGTGCAAATTTTTGTTAGAGTCAAGTGTCCCCTCCCCCCTGCGAGCTAAATGGTTGTAAGTACTTGGATTTGTGAAAGAATTGTAAATTGTATCAAAGATTAGCTTAGTTGACGGAACTCAGACATCAATGTGAAAAAGAAGGCTGCGCGTCGTCTATTTTTATGGAAGCTTCTAGAATGTTCTAGAAGCGCCGAGTTGTTATTGGCCGAGCGGGTATGAGAGGCGTTTCCACAAAAGGCGCGCGGATTGTCGCGAGAGCGGTTGGAAATAGTTTCGATTTACTCGTATAAACTTCTTTTTGACGCAAAAACGTCTTTTCGCTCGGAGTACTTACTTGGTAGTATATTCAATATTTCTGACCGTCAAAATCATGTAAGATTTCAATCGCTAATATCTACAAGACTTTTAATGCTCGAGTAATGGTTGAACACGCAAAAGATAGGTCATATTTATAACAATTTTGAGGCAGGATATAATATGCCTATGACGCCACCCTCTATTTTTCACTTTAAGTCGAAATTCCAATTAGTATAGTACAAAAACGTTTTCAGCTAGAACGGCGATTCTGGCGACGTTCCCAAGAGTTGACAAAAGACTACCAGGACCAAAAGAGATATAACAAAAATATTTCGTGAAATAGGGGTAAAAATGCATATGAAGTTGACAATAGCAAAATAATTACTCATATCGGCCGTAAATCTACTCAGAAATTAAAAAAAATCCCAATCGAAGAAAGCTTGCATCATAAGGAATGCAATGAGCCAAAAAAATCTAGTGTCGAGCAAATACAATAGCAATGACAGTTTCAGAAACCGTAAGAAAATCTGTTCCATATTTATGTAAGATATCGTCTCATATCGGCCGTAAATCTGCTCAGAACTGAAAAATATCACTATCGATGGAAGGTTGCATCATTATGAATGCAATGGACATACATTTTTGTAATTCATTGTACTATTAAATAACATTGTTATTATTTCACCACACGTTTTCACGAAACTGCGTCTAACAAAATTTTTTACGGGTTACGCAAGTAGATAGGAATATTGGATCTGTATAGATATTGGATTAATTAATAATATAAATAATATTAATTAATTAAATTAAAAATATAATAATATTAATTAATTAAATTAAAAATATAATAATATTAATTAATTAATAAAAATATGTACCTACCTTTAAGCGTCTTTTGGTTACTCAATGGTTTACAAAAGTAAGTACCTATATTGTTTTTAAAACATCTAGTCTAGCAGATAGTTTATTAAAGAAAAACCCAATAACAATCAACTTACTACTTCCCACTCAGCTAACATAATATTAGTGGCTTCTCCAGTGTGGCTGAGTAACGCAATTTAATTCGAGAAAAACAATTGCATCGTGCGCGCAATTGTGCATCTACAGGATGTTATTTATGAAAACAACTCCATAAAAATATTAATTACGACGATGACACAACAGCAATTGCATATAATGGCGATGTACTTGATGTTGCCATGATGCCTGCTTTTTAACAATAATAACACACAATGTATTTACCATCATAATATTTACGTGTCTGCCCACACAAGGACGCCATGACAGATAATTAAAGGATAATAAGCAACAATGTGTTTTTAATTACTTACGAGGAATATATTGAAACACATGTCTTAGATTATTATAACAAACTGCGAGTTCCCATCATCACATTGGGGGTTTCCACGTTGAGGAAGTAACTCAAGTTTATGTTGTTAGCTATTATTATGATTTATTTATTCAATGTTGACACATTGATGTGTGATGTTAATTAATTAATTGAGGGAATAATTGGGACTTGAATAACAAAGCCAAAGGCAAAAGACATTGCGGAAAAAGACAAACTTATAAAATGAAACATATAAATTTCTAATTACAATTAGCAAGTCTATATTTGAGGTTCTGCCTTTATCGATTAAAGTACCTAGGTTTTGCCCGCGTAGATTTTGGAAAATATCCTACGGTTACGGTTTAAAAAAAAATCTGCTGTTCCATATATTTTTACCGCGTAGGTATTGCACTATTCGATAAAAACAGCTGGTTTTTTTTAATAGCCGACGAAAAATTTCAACGCAGGGGATGGGTTCAGAATCATGTAATGAATCCATGGTGACAGTTTTCGCGTCGATGTCCCTGCCATCCTGTATAGGTGTAAGATACCAAATACTGAATCTATTTTACATTTACTATTAATATATACACTGGAAAAACGTCCTATCCTAAATTAAAGTAAAAATTTCAATAATATAAAAAATACAACATAATATCCTAACTTAACTGAAACTAAAACGTGGCATTGAAAAAT
The DNA here is from genome assembly GCA_947364205.1 of Agrochola lota. NCBI lineage: Eukaryota > Metazoa > Arthropoda > Insecta > Lepidoptera > Noctuidae > Agrochola > Agrochola lota. The sequence continues at coordinate 13,889,359 of OX376221.1, read as the reverse complement.
GCATAGTTTCATATTGTATTGAACATTCACCGACTTTCAATGTCTTTTAATGATCATATTAGATACTTTATAAATTAAATCAAATCGCGAATAGGTACCTACTTACATTACATGATTATTTATTCACGAACAGTATAACACTAACTAAGCCAACAAATTATGTAAAGTTGTATCCTTTGACGACCACGCCTTCAATCTTATTTATTGCTCGCACATTTGAAAATATTGCCCACCATTGCCCGGTACAAACGTCTACTTGATTATAATCTTAATATAAATGTGGGTAACTGAATTATATGTTAGGGATAAATAGCTCCAAAGATTGGATTAAGATTTACTTGCACGAAGGATATTGAGAAATATTGTAACTAGTCAGATAATGGATACTGATTAAAATGTTTAGATTAAAATGTAGTAGGATGACTAAATGGTTAAGAATTTAATCAATTTCGTGGTAGGCACGGCGACTTAATTAGTAGCAGAATTACCTATTGTTACTAATTAAGTCGCCCTGCCTACCACAAAATTAAATCTCAAATACACAAGCTTGCACTAAAATATTATATGTACGAGTATATTATGTAGAAGAATATAAAAAGACAAAAACTCATTGCCCATCAAAAAATTCGTCCGCATCGCTGTCAGCAGGAAAAGTGCCCAAAAGGCTTGCGGCGTTGCCATGTTGTATGGCATTCTGCTACTGGAGTTGTCTTATAGGTATATAGAATTATAACAATAATAACAATTGAAAGAATTGATAAAAAAATAAATAGTTAATACAAAACCAGAAACAATCCAAGTAAACAATGTTACAACGGAAAGTACCTGCTTTGGTACATCAGATTTATGACAAACTCATATACACGCATAAATTTCGATTAATATTCGGGTTGTGGAGGTCTATCTGGCCTCTAACCTCCACAACCCAGTTACTGGGTAACACGATACCCCGTAGTAAGACTTCAATATCTACATTATACGACAGCTCTCATTAGTTCTTCTAAAATTCAAAACATCTCATATTGTTATGACATGTCTTTTACTTTATTTTTCTCTCGCTTTTATAGACACCACTTAAAATAAAAAATATAGCGTCGCGATTAAAATATTATAACGATGTCTTGTTCAGACGCCAGGTGAAGATGTTGTTAGGGCCAAGGTAAGAAAACCGTGACTGAAACCATATGAAGCCAATTGTATCCCCTACTAGGAGTTGTCGAAGTAAAAAAAACTAGAAACGAAATCTAACTTGCCTGTATTGTCCTACTGCAGGCAGTCCCCATTCTTTGCGAAGCATTGTTTTAGTGCAAATCAATGCAAATGCAATTTTGTTAGACGATATAAACTAGATGCGAATGCTGTAAAATAAAAATTACTAAAAGCGCGATACTTACATATTTTTTTGGGTTTTTTATTTATTTGCAGAATGATAGCTAAACTAGTTTTCAGAACATTCCCAGAGAACAACTAGTAAAGATTTTTTCATTTGGACACATTTGATGAACAACCCGCGAAAATGAAACAACCTGTGTAGTATAACGACACTTCATAAAAGTCATAACGCAAAAACATAAAAAATACGATTTCCTAAATTAATTCACGATTGAATGCGACCCTTTTCTCATACCAACATTAATAAAATGTTCAAAATGAATGTCCGTTTTATTCCGTTTCGATTATTCAAAGAACTGTGAGGTTCACACAGACCGGCGCCGGCGCAGGCGCCTCGGCTGTTCTTTAAAAACCACGTACTTAAACTACAGAAGACCACTTGTCAGTTTACTTACAAAACGAGTATAGGCTGACCTTTCTATTGAAACTCCGTACTATGCTAGTACAGCTCAAGATCAAAGTATTACTAACAGCGTGGCGGCGCACAGTGGATCGAAAAAACGAGCTCGAAGACATAGGATCGAAAAAAAAATTGTGGTGGTTTTTTGTTTGAAATGGCTTCATAAAGCCAATATCATGCATCAATATATCATAGGATACAATCTGGTAGGCAAATTGGCAACTTATTTTTATTTTTTTAAGTGTATGTTGCTAAAGCTTATTTCTCCGGAACCGAAAGAATAACCAATCCTTGCACACGGTGATGTAATTATTTATTTATGATTTTTTAACATAAGTATTTACATGATTTTTTCAGAATAATACCGGTTCAAAAAGAAAATCGCACGAAATCTCGTTACATGAAGTATGTCAAAAAGTCATAAATACATAGTTACATCACCGTGTGCAAGGATAATAAGGTTATTCCCTCGGTTCCCGATAATATAAGCATTAGCTCCATACATCATTTTTGCAAAAAAATAAAATTGCTGGCCAGATAGTAAATAAAAAAAAAACTTATTCTCCTATGTCTTCAAGAGCCTTTTTTCGATCCACAGTGCGTCGCTGCGCGGGCGCGGGTGTGATGTACAGTAGTATCACTTTAATACCAATCGTAACCATTTTATGTCGTGTACTAATGAGAACAAACTACGTATACATTTTAATGTGCAAACATTCTGAACTAGAACATGATTGGCGACTGGTTCTCCGACTGATTTCAATACTTTAGTACCGTGGGCGTTGGTAATCCAATATTATGGGACGGGGTCTAAAATAGACGTCTTTTTACTATATCATACGTAAGTAACTAGTTTATGGGTGCGAAATTACTATACTTGGTAATATATTGTTTTAGTAGTAGAATCTTGGCTTCTTAATACATAATAATAAGCCAAGATTCTTCTTAGGTACGCTAAGCTATACATTACATTCATTATTTACTTTGTAATAGCTATTGCAGTCAAAATCTCACAAACTAGAATCGTTTAAGGTGCACATCTGGGTCAGTGACAGCTCGGCCCGCGTCTACTCAACCCGAATAATACTACGTCGTCAAAACGCCTAAAAACGTGGTGTGTACCGTCGGTTGCTGTGTTTTGTTCATAAAGAGTTTCATACCCGTCACATGACAAAGTTCTTAAGAAATATGTAAGTATCCCGGACATTTACCATCGTTCTCTTGCCCTTATCGCAGTTTATTTGTCGTCGGCGCAACATATATGTTTTTCTTCCGTACTTCTCTATTAGTCGTCATTTCGATAATCACCCCCCTTTCTAGCCATATTATCTTTTACGCAGACCATCCATCGTTTCTTAGCTCTTCCCCTACTTTTATAGCCTTTACATTCATACTTACTGAACATTTACCTACGTCACACAAGTCTCGTTAAGCCCTGTTCCAGCAACTCTGCACTCTTAAATAACAAACTACAGGTAGTTAATTAACTAAGGCGTGACTTTGCGGTAATCCATTATAAAATACAATAGACGACGTATATTTAGTAACCTAATCCGCTTAACTGTTTTTAAAGACTGTAAGAAATCGACACGTGTTTCACCTCTCAACGAGGCATCCTCAGGATGACGATTGACTTGTTGCGAACCAGGACCTGACGTATCGACACGTCAAGCGTCGAGAGCAGAGTGAGCCACTTCGAAAAACGATGTGTGTAACTTATTTAGCATGTTACATGTTTCCACTTAATTGCTCAGTATACTTTTAGCCCAGAATAATGTGTTACGCTCTCGTTGGAATGCTCAAACGTGAGAAACTTCTAGGCATACTCCATAAATGTGTCTGCTGGCGGCAATTTGCATTCAGCTATTTCCGATATCGGGCTGACATAACGGTTTGCAGCATGTATTTCGTAATATATTTATTAATATATATCGTTTGCGTGGTTACAAACTAATATTGAGTCCCCGTCTCTTCGATACTGTAGGATTATCTTGATCGCATACTTGTTACCGCACCTTGTCTCCATGCAGATGTGAGAAACGGTATATAACTCTATGTGCCACAACCAGCAACCGCAGATTAATTTGTAATCTTCTGGAGCTTGTCTATATGGGCTGTATGCTCTTAACCATGATGAAGAACATCATGGGATAAGGATTAAGTGGGTAGTTATGGCATATCAGTCACAAAATCAAAATCTGCTAAACAACGTAAATAACGCAATGTTGTTGAACTGTCAAAATGAAACAGATTAGTCGTAATCGTTTACGAAAATGTATTGCGTAATTAGATAGCTGGCCTGAACTAAATTAAAAAAAGTAAATTGTAAATTGATTGTTTGAAATTGAAATTGTTTATTGGAATCATTTTATTTACATATAAATATTTACAATATTATAGCCTTATAAAGTAGAGGTATATTATTATAATCATTGGATTTTACCTGAATTAGGAATAAACCTGTATCTCAGGTACGTAGTACATACCTAACTAGCTTATCTGACTATAAATTATGGTTTTATTCAAATTCATGGGCAGGTTTATTTTCAGGGTGTGCATCTTCAGCACCACGAAGTGAGCTCGATAATTTTTGCAGTTCTCCTCGGATATGTTAGGTTATCGTTTGTCCATTCATACAAGAAGTAACTTTGTCGACATAAGCAAAAAAGCTTAACAAATAAGAGAACGTAGGATTCAAGAGCGAGCGAAGCGAGCTCGATATTTTTTGCATCTCGCCTGGAATGGGATAGGTTTCATTTTGTCCATTCATACAGAAGAATAAACAACAAAGAAGCTTAGAAGCTTAAGAATTAAGATAGAATAGGATGTAAAAGCGAGCTAAGCAAGCTCGATAATGTTAGCACCGCCTAGGGCCGATTAGATTTTCGGAAATAGGAGTTCGGTACTTTGTCGAATAATGCACAGACGCTTTAGAATTTAAAGATTGCAGGATCTCGCCTCGAATAGGTTAAGTTCTCTATTATTGAGTTAGGCATTTTTGGATATTCCTTTAGTTCTGAATGTTTAAACACCTATATTTTATTTTGAAGCCAGGGTGTGCAAGTGCACTTCTTGCACCTCGCTCCTGATGCTCAAATTAATATAGTTTAGGTACCTACCTAAGACATATTTTGCAACCATCCTAATTATTAATAATATTATAAATGCGAAGGTGAGTTTGTTGATTTGTTTGTTATGCTGTCACGCTAAAAGATGAAATTTGGCACATGGATACTTTTCATCCTGGTTCGCAGACTAAGTCGCGGGCAACAGCTAGTGTTATATAAGTAGAAGGTATTTTTGATAAAATCCTGAATTTAGATACCCAACACTTGATACAATCAGCCAAACAACCTGTAGTAACAACATCGCATGACAAAACTTAAAAGAATGAACCTTAAAGTTCACAGACCACCAGAGTACTTATCCCTTAGTTTTATCTGCACCTCCCATCGAGATACAGTAGTAAACGACGCAAAGTCGTCGGTACGTATTGTCGGCGACTCGTTAACGTACAGTTAAACGAGTGCACTTAAACTTACGACGGTAAAATGAATTTGGATTAAGGATGCATTCGCTCTTCACGAATAATGAGCTTTCGAGGACTTCTGCTGTTACGTGCTGGCAGACTGCGCAGATTCTAGCGTTCAGAGAAATTATCTTATTGATGTATTCCCAACAATAGTACCATTGTTTTTAAACTCAAGGTTTTTGTTTGTCTAAACCTGAATAATATAAAGTATTTTCATATTTTCAACACTATTGTAATGATACTGTGGCATCTACAATCGCCACATGCGAACTACGCATCAAAGACCTGACGTCACACAATATCCTGATGTCACACAAATCCTGCATCGTGCAATGAGAGTTTACCGCGCGATGGACATATATAAAATCTCCCAACTTCAACCTCTAGGCAGTTGCCCGCCAGACACTACACCCGTCTGGTCGGAGGATTCTCCCTTTTCTATGGTGGATGAGTGAACTTTACACCCTGTTCCTCATACCCTTAAAATACACCTTTTCGATGCTAATATTCCTTTATTTATACTTGCACACATACAAACTTGGTATACTTTTAGCAATATTTAACAAACTATTTAATTAGGTACTCAATATATTATCATTATAGACTTTAGATTTCTTAAACACAACTATTAGGTTCCAAGGTTCCAAGAGAACTGACTTAGATGCTAAGCGACGCTCCAAATTTCATGTTTCCATTCCGTTCCCTTAACACTTTCGACTCCACCCATTTTCATAGAACTCATAGGCTATGCCGCCATACATATTGGAAGTGAATCCTCCGGGAGGGTTGCCGGCATTACGTTTGCGCTTAAGTTAACTATGGCGGATGGTCAACGGTATTTCAAACCGTGTTATAAAACACTATAAAACGAAGTAAAATAGCGTTTTAGGGGGTCTTGTAGCTATACGTAGTTTCCAACTTTTAAAATAAAAATAAACATTCTAATAAATCTTGTTACAATATACATCAAATTTTATTTTCACGGTTTATGCTCTATTCGCTAAGAAAAACCTACATTTAAAATGAGCCCTCCGCGGGGTCTCCCGCATCCCATATACAACTAGGTGAAGCCTGCAGGAGGGCTCCTGGAACTGAACGTGTTAAAAAACCAGTACTTTTACAGTAACTGTCAAATGCGATTACAACAAATACCTTTAAACTTCATGATTACACTGATACAAAAAACATTTGAGGCAAATCACATGTTAATTTTATATTTAGTATTTAAAATCGCTACAAATCTTATTATTATTTGGAAATCATGACACTATGGTGGTCATATATTCTGCGTGGTCCACTTTCATCATCCATAGTATTTGTAGGTAATGTTTCTTAGTTTAGAATTACACCAATTAATTCATTCACACTGAAGTTTCATTCAGTTTCCTCATGCAATTTTCTTAAAAACTGCGTTAAGAGCTGGCGGAAAATTTCGCCAAACGAACGTAAATAAAGATTAAAACGTTAATCATCACGAAAGGATAATTTTATCACAGTAATTAAATAAGCGGCAAAAAACCCGCTCATTTCAACTTTACGAGGGAATTAATGTTATCAAGAGAGAGTAAGTAAAGAATAAAGTTTGACGCGGCGTCATTACCACAGAATAGTACCTACAGAAGGCGCACTCCATGAAGCTACAAGTACGCGGCGGGCTCGTCTTGTTTGGAAAATTCAGGGAGCGTAACGTAGTCAGAAGATATAAAAGTTACGCGATACAAATAGAGGCAACTTCTAGGTGAATATAACTGTAGGTAATTAGCGCTGTGCGACCAGTACCCTAATTGCATGATTCACGATCAATCAGAATCTGAATCGTTTTGAAACAGATAGATCTATTGCTTCATAAGTTTGAAAAAAAAATCTGCTCAATAACGTAAATAAAGCAATGAATGTTGTTGAAATGTCGAAATGAAACAGATTAGTCGTAATTGTTTACGGAAATGTGTATTTTAATTGCACTTTATTGTGTCGCAGCAAGAGTCGCTTGTAGTTTAAATGCGGAGTGAACCATCTGTATGAATTTGTGTCATTACAGAGAGTTACAAGGAAGGTTGGCGCAGGACTGGCGCGAACTTCGCTGATCATCTGAGCGCTTATATATTAGAAGGTAATCTTTCAAATATATAAGCGCTCATTAACAATGTTTGTACATCCGACATCCTGATTTTAAGGCAAACAGGATGTAATTATGAAGTTTATCCCATGTTTTAATTACAATATTAAGTTAGTCTATAAACGCAAGGAAAACTTGATGCGCTTAAAGCTGTATTTTGAGAGGCGATGATGCCGTTTGAAACTGTAGTATTATAGTAAGCTGCAATATTAGCTAGCATACCATTAACTGGTAATAAGCAACTCAAGAATATCGATGAAATCATTAAACCAGGTTTTTATGGAAGCATAGCTACATTACGCGAGACGGCTTAACCGGTTCGCAGATCGTAGGTAATAGACACTAATCTAGGATGAAAAGAATACCTAAAGCCTCATCAGAGTGTTATTATAGACATAAGAATATCCTCTTGTTTTACGAGATAAGCCTTCACTAAGAGAGAAGTAGACAAAGGTAATAATCCTATCATGACGTCGAGGTATTTCAGCCGCGAACTGCGCGAACGAAATCCTCTAAACGCGTTTGATCCCAAAATTTAAACTGGCAGCTTAGTGTCGCGGCGCAACCAGCGAGGCGCTTCATTCTCACTGTAAATATATTATTTAATAATAATATAATATCCTATACTATTAAATGAGCAATATTTGTATATAAATATATATATATTTGTAATTACGTTCTCGAAAACGGCTCTATAGGGGTTTACGGGGCGAAATATCGATCTAGCTAGGTCTCATATCTGGAAAAAAACATTTTCTCCGTATTTTCACCCGAGCAGAGCTCGGTCGCCCAAAGAACAAGATAACCACAAGATAGTCACCTTAGAATAGTGAAATGGCAGCAGGGAATTAGTATCTACGTACCAACTATGATGGCAGCATGGAATTAGTAAGTACCTACTGTCATGGCGGCGTACAATTAGTATGAACTATCGTATACTATTACATGAGCATTTTCTATTTTGACCAGAGCAGAGCTCGGTCACCCCAGGTTCTTTATATTATTCGGCATGCTTCGCACATAGCGACATACCGAGTGTTTGTGTTTCTAAAATGTGGGCGAAACGTCAAATCAACAGAGCCATAACAATCACGGTTCGCATATTATAGGTTATTGCACTGTTTGTTAAAACAAAACATAGGAAATGTTCTATTAATGTTGTAGCGGTGAATTCTGCGTGCTTTCTTCTCATAAACAACGAAAACGCTTAGCGAAAATGTAGGCAGCAAAGTTTACACAAGTGAAACTTTCAGAATAAAGCTAATTAAAGCTTCGGTAAACATAAAAGACGTCATTTGTGGATTATAAATTAAATCGTTGAACACACCGCAGTTGAAAAGGTTAACTGAATAAAAATGCTGAATACGATGCTAAGCTGGGGTTGGCTTTGTTCTAACTTGTATGAACATTAATTTATTAATGCGGAGCTTAATCCTGAGAGGCAGCCGGACAGCGGACACTTCTTCACTCGCCAACGTTTATAATTTTGCTATCGCATGCGACCTTTTTGTGGACAGCACTGGGGTATTTAAAATTAGAACATCTAAATTGAAGAAGCTTTTCTGCATTTAGAGTGGGGTAGTGTCGGACCGTTTTATAAGTGGCCCAATTATCTTATGACTTTTGTTATTAACATGGTGACGAAGAAAACACGCAAGGAAAAATAACGAACTCTTTCTTTTCCTGAATGTTCACTATCTAGAGCTGGTTCAATGACGAGAAATATGCCGCGGATGATCTTCATTTAAATTTCCAAGAAAATCTAGTTTATGACAACTTTGTATGTGGAAAATTACATTGCATTAGAGTGCGGAGCCAGGGACCATTCACACTCCACTAAGTATTCACATCGTTGGCATCTTAAAACGCAGCACTTCAGCATTATGCATGCATTTTCAACTTAACTCGTCTCGTTCAGTGTTCTGACTACATATAACGCACGCGTGGACTGAATACAGCCATTCTCATTTAGAGTGTATGGTTTTACGAGCAGTGCGACCAACTATCGAATAATAAATAGTGTAGAGGGGCAATATAACGGGGTGGCGTGACGTCATCGATCGCATCTCGTCCCCTATCAATTAGGCTGGGGATATAAATCAAGATGAACGGCGGCGTGCGCGGCGGCCGCCCGAATGCCCGGCCGGTCAGCCGCACGCGCGCTAGCGCCCCACGAATTAATGAACAATTGAGCTTGGAAAAACCGATAGTAATGGTATTTTTGTTTTGTAAACAACTGAGTTTACTTGGTAATTAAAAAAGACGTACCTAGTTACTTTTAGAAGTTATATTCCCAATTCTTATTCCGAATGCCGAGAGAATGGTCTTAGGAGTCAGGACCTCCCCTGCTATGAGTTCTGCCATTGCAAGTAAAAAAAGTTTGGGGATACCTATGTTGTCTGCATAGAAACTATATTTCATCTCTAATTTCGCACACACTCTGCGGCTGTTTGTACTTACACTTTCAATATTGTTCTCGCTTCTCACAGAAACAGCAACATAAATAAATGTTTATATTGCAAACATAATTTTGTCTATGAACACTAAACTTCTCTATCAAATGGTAATGTTATCCATAAATACTCAGCGTATATTTTAGTACTAGTTTATAGCGGCATTGCACTTTAGCTATCTATTCAAATATTCCTTCCTAGTCTCGACATACGTGAGTAATATTCTCGTTTATTTGATGAGCTGTGTCTGCAGGATTTCAACTATTTTTAATAAGAGCTCGTTCTAGAAATCCTATGCATCGCCAATGCTCGTAGATAGACCAACATCTATTTTAAAAAACCCCGTGCAGGGAGTTGAGCATTCATTCAGTCTCTCCGACCGATACCAGTCCAATTCTGCTAAAAGCAATTCACGATTGATGCCCTGGTCGAATGCCATTAAATGCTTCGATATTGATTGCGGACCAAACGAAACATATTTCAATATCCAGAGCAAACACGGAATAGGCGTCCTCGGCAAGATAATATAAACGTCCCAAGTTATTGAACGACTTTGAATCAATGACTTGCTAATTGCGGTAAATGTTAAATATTCATAGAATTAATTATTGTTCTCCTTTGTTGCAGTTGGTGTACGAAAATGGTGATTCAGTGCCCGAGGCGATTCTTGAAGTCGACAACTTATGTGGCGACGTAAACAATCTACAATCAAAACTATAAACTATACTTAATTTCCAAAAAAGTTATATTCTTAACTTGAAACAATAAACCAATATGAATTTAAAGTTCATATCGCTAGTCTTGACATGGAATTTCTTACTAATATCTGCAAGAAGAGACTCGTATGAAGACGAAGAAACTTCGAGATCCAGAGAATTGAGGAATAGAGAGAACAATCGAAACAGAACAACGTTCAATGGGACCCTTACCGATATACCCGAGAGAAGGAATCTAAGGCATAAAAACAGTTCACGGTATCGCGGAGACAGACGCAGGTGGGACAGAGAACATGAAATAAGAAGAGACAGGCGGAAAGGCACTGATGCCCATTCACTAGAAGACAGTGCTAACAGGACGATAGAGCCGTACAGTTTGAAAAAGGATGAGAAATCAAGGAAGGCAGAGAAACACTGGAACAGAAGTAGCATGGAGAAACCATGGAACTCTGCAAGGAGGCCGATTCCTCAGAGTAAGGCACCTGAGAGGTCACACGTGCCTGTGAGAGAGAACTCGACCAGATCGAAGTTGAAGTCAGCGAATAAATGGCAGACTGGCGGCTACATCCCGTACCCCCAGCAGAGGGAAAGGAAGCCGAATATCATATTGATCCTTACTGATGACCAGGACGTAGAACTGGGAAGCTTGAACTTTATGCCAAGGACTATGAAAGCTGTACGGAGCGCCGGAGCGGAGTTCCGACATGCTTACACTACCACGCCCATGTGCTGTCCGTCGAGGTACAATATTTTATTGCAATAGTTTTAGTTTTCTCTTAAGCCTTTACTATAGTTTAATATCGACTTGATCTGACAGTCCAAAGATAAATCTGACAACATAAACCTGAAACAACTCACAATTCATATCCAGCTCTATATTTCTCATCAGTTACAGTTCTTATTGGCAAAATTGCGATAAAATCTACAAGCAATTCCGATCACTATTGACGCCTTTCAGCAAATAACGACTCAGTTAAGTGCCATTAGAATTTAAATGACATAGATCCCGCACCATTATCGGTTGCACTAAAATTACTTGAAGTAATAGTAGACTGACTGACAGTTTACAATTCCAACTGGTTCCAACGACTATATTACTAATTGGAGGCTAATGCGACTGCTTTCACGCTGTCCACCGTCAGTGTGTATACTAAAGGCCTTTGCGAAAAGCCTGTTTTGTTGTTTATGTCGATTAGTAGTGACTTCCTTTATGGCTGTAATAAATTCAGATAGTGTAATAGAAATTCAAAGCCCATAATTGTTACCCGGTGCAGTTAGTATTTTTGCTCGGTTTAAATTTCTTGCTAACAAGTTTCTATAGATTAATTGCTTAATGTTTTTATGTCCTAAGTTACACAAAAAAGGTAAGGAGGTGGTACTTTAAATACCAGCTACCTAACTTGCCAGATCGTTTTCGGGAATAACATTTTTCCTTCATGTAGGAACTTAGCTGTGCTTAGGCCGCGTTTTACGTTCACGCCATAGTGTCTACGCGATCTTCTTTTTTTTTTTTGGGGGTGGGAAATTATCAAACAGCTTCTCCCGCTCTGCGCGGAGCGGGAGGGTGTGTCAGACTTTTACTGACTAAAACCCACCCGTGTTCCTTCCGTTGCCAGTGTGCCGGAGCCACGATATCCCTTTCGGACAAACTCGCAACCCTGGCTACGCGGTCTTACATCCCCTTTTGTTCATCTCCTACCACGTTCAGCTAAACAACTGCCATCTCTTCTGCAGGAGTTCGTTGCTAACCGGCGTGTATGTGCACAATCACAACGTCTACACCAACAATGACAACTGCTCGTCTCCTATGTGGCAGGCTACGCATGAGACCAACACCTTCGCTACATACCTCTCCAATGCTGGTTACCGGACTGGTAAGTAATTTTATTTCACTTCTTGTATGATGGTCATTGGTTTTTCCAATGAAATCAGCAGGTTTAGCATGTAGGTCTACAGCCGTGACACGGAATGAGTTTATAAACTATATATGTACTTGTATACATATTTTATTTATAATTTATTGTTGACATTTTAATATTTTTTATTATTATTATCTCTTCTAAATAGGAGCCCTGCCATCTTATCTCTTCACCACCCTTGGTTGACTGGTAGAGAATGCCTAAGGCATTAAGCCCGCCTTTGTACCTTATTGTGTGCGAGAAGTTTAAATAAATAAATAAATAATGTCTTTATATTTTCCTAGCATTGACAATTTTCTATAGCTATATACTTGTCAAGGAAATGTCATAGGTATGTTTAGTAAACTAGACTTCTGTTTTCTGAAGTGTTGATTGTCAAATTTTAGTAACATTGTCATCAAACACCATCTAATTCGACCATTCCGCTATAAAGAAAGGAGAGATAATTCGACATTCTAAATCAGTCTTCCTTGCTGCTCCTTTCAGGATGTCGTTGCACTAGATGTTATTTTACCATTGTAGCATATAATTGCCAAGTCATAGGTCTCGAGTTCGAACCCAAGGCACGCAGCTCTGGGTTTTAAGATTCATGTACGTATTGTATAATTATCACTTTTTTTAAAAACGGTGAAGGAAAACATTTTGAGGAAACCGGCATGCCTGAGAGATATATCTCGACGGCGTGTGAGGCCAAGTCAGACGCCCATGGGCGGCTTTAAAACTCTGACACCAGTTTAGTCACTAACCACACGAAAAGAAGAAGCATATAATATTTCATTTAATTACAAACCTCACTGAGAAACGAGAGAAAACCAAAACCTGCTATTAAGCAATTTCCAATCCCGTGTTTTTCTCAACAACGGAAAAAAAATAGATTGGATGACCACGCACTATGCCACGACCACGCGCTTCCAATTTGCGGTAATGACGACTAACTTACGTAAAAGTAAAATATCACGTCTATGATTTACATAGTAATTTACCAGTTGGTAAGCACCTCACAGCCTGGAACTGTTCAGGTAGGCATAATTGATGGTAATTAGTGTCATTCATCATCCGCCTGCAATCACTAAACGATTCAGACGGTGGGAACTCGTGAATTATTTATAATAATGTAGAATATTCTTTCATCTTAATCAACGATTTGATTATGTAGACATAATTATAACTGTTTATTTGACATTAAAATTAATAATGCAAATTATATAGGACAGATTCGGAAAATTAAATTAACTGAACTATTAGATATTTCTTAATAAAAACGGTTACAATTTAATTTATATTTTGGGAATGGTGCCAAACCATTTACTTCGAGTTATGAAGTTTATGCCCTACCAACAAAGTTACGTTTCTGATAACACTAATGAAAGAAGTTGTCGAACTTCAATTCGTATCTGTATTTCTATCTTTGTTTATTTCGCCATTGACTAAATAAGATAGATGGCAGAAAAAAATGACGATCTAAATTACAGTCTACGCCTCGCAGTCTGAAATATCGTTAGCTTTGGCACATGCGCGGTGCAATTTGCTAGCGCTTTTGAAATCGAGACAGATTGGAAGCTAGGCTGTGAGCTGCGAGCCCAATAGAATGAGAACTATCGCAATTACGAGTGCCATTTCAGGCACATTCAGCTTATATTTACAGTACCTACAACTTTCATTAATCCTTCATCATTTGTATACAGGTTTCCGGTTTAAACAGCTGCGGCTATTTTGGGGTCTTAGAGTTATCTGGAGTTTGGATTAGAAAAGGTCGTTAGATGTCTTACGCGTCCAATATAATAATATTTTCAGGATGCTCTTGAGACTGCCCCGTTTCTGTAGTGCGTCGGAAATGTTTGCACAGAATCGAACAGACGGCTTTATGCGATTTTTCGAAAAAAAGTCGCATCATTAGTCAATAGAACACGGGCCAGTAGCAACAGCATTGTGAAAACAGTGTCAGAGAGTTTTTATTCTCCTATTTTTAGAAATTTTGTGGAGAGGATGGCCAAGTGAGAAATTTGCACCTTACTTGGCCGTCATCTGTGCAAAATGTTTAAATTTCAAACTTGTTGATAATAATAATAATATACTCGTACTACTAACACTAGCTTTAGGGTATTACTAACATTATGGTTCTGTGTTGGCCGAATAAAAAAAAAAAAAAAAATGGTATTAAAATTAGGTACCTGTTAGGATGTGTCGTTGGAAAGACTTGACTGCCCACGGATTGTATCAAATTGGTATTCTAACATCGTAGCCAAGTATACAGCCAACTTCTATAAGCTTCTCAAACTTGTTGGGTACGTACCTACATTTAAGAGCGTTTATTCTGAAAGTTGGCAACGTCGCAAATAGCTGTCAAATATTTTGCTGTTTTGATTAATTTGCCAATACTACTGTATGGAAATATGAAGTGTGGCTAACTAGCGAACTAGAATATTAATAATGAATTGTAATTATAATACTGAAATCGATGTTATAACCGTTTTAAATGGAAAAAGGCATTTGGAGAGTTTCCAAATACTTTTTTTACATCTAAAACGAAATATTCGATGTTACGGTATAAATTATTGCATTTCAAAATCAATATTTTTGTTCACTTTCCATACAGTCATCATCATCATCATCATTTTAGCCAAAAGACGTCCACTGCTGGACATAGGCCTCCCCAAGCACCGCCACTTCGACCGGTTCTGTGCTTCCCGCATCCAGCGGATTCCTGCCGCCTTCACAAGGTCATCGGTCCATACAGTAATATTCCCAAATTAATCACATGACAGGTAAATATTTGACAGCTATTTGCGACGTTGCCAACTTTAAGAATAAGCGCTCTTAAGTTCGCAGAACTCTTTCTATAGACTAAATACGGTGTTGTGTTGGTATTTTAGTCCATAGCGTTTTGTCGACGTATACGATGATCGACGGTACGTCTAGCAGAGTAGTTGTTTTATTATGTAGAGTACAAGCCATCGTAACTCGACACCCGACCACCTGGGAATGCACTTCGTCCAGATATTTATAATGTACTTTCGAAGAACAAAGTTTTATGAGAATGCTTTCTAATGTATTAATGAATTCAGTGAGGTGCCGTTAAAGAAGGCTTTATTTTATGACAGTTATAAAATTGTATGTTTAAGCACTTTGTAGAGGATCTATTAGAAGCGTTTATTTCGGAAAACATGGCTTTACGTGTGAACTTAGATTTACTATGGTAGATCTTTAATCAAGATTTGACAATATCAAGATTTCACATTTATAAAAAAAATGTGTGATCATAATTATAAAGATATGATCACACATTTTTTAATAAATGTTCAGATTAATATGTTGACAAATCTTGATTACAGATCTAGGTACCACAGTAAATCTCAAAATGATGTACCTATGTACTTGACACTGATGTTATCGTAGGAAACTGTTAATTGCTCTTATCAATATCTTATCTAAAATAAAAAATATATGCAATGGATCCGAAAGATAACAACACTAAAGGTTCCCACAGACCCGCGCGACGCAACAGCGCGACGTAACAGCGCGACGCGACAACGCGACGCGACAGCGCGACGTGACTCGTAGAAGGATTTCTATGAGAACATGTTCTACCAGAATCGTATCGCACTGTCTCGTCGCGCCTGTCTGCGTTAGCCGTAAAATGGAAAGTAAATGACTGTGATGATGATGTGTGTGTGTATTACTTAATAAAAAAACAACGTTACTTCCAATAAGTACCCCCTCCGGTTTAAATATTAAAGCTACAAAATTAGGTAAGTGCTCTGTTGACTTTCAATCTTCAGTTTCAGCAACAAACATCCGCTCAAAAGTACCTTAAATATGGAAAGTTCAGCTCAAAAATAACCATCTCAATACGACCACAAACTTTCAACATTTTCTTCCTGACCGTACTTGCAAGACGTGGCGGTGTTCAACTATATTATGAAGACGTAACTCTCCCTCGCGGTAATACCTGCGGACCGGAGCGATGAACGCTTATCCGCCAGATACCGCCATGATGCAATAAGGTCAGGAATGCCGACTGACTCACAGCTACGAACTTGTAACTTGCACAATTTGTTAAATGTTAATCGAATTGATATGGTAGGGGTTCGGTGCGAGAGAAATGTTAACATACATGTAGGTACAAAATTCGTTGTTGTAAGCTTATCGTCATCAATGTTTTTGAAGTACCGAATCAAATCTTTGATGAGAGATCTTATAAGAATTAAGGCTTTTGCAGACGAGCGCGACTTGTCGTGCGACGCGACGCGAACAATACAATTTCTAAAAAAACTTCACAGTATAACAATAACCGGTGTCGCGCGACAAGTCGCGCTGGTCTGCACAAGACTTTATGCCATTTTTTCGGCTTCGTCCATTCCATACTCATCCCCCGTTCGAACTCGCTCGGTGCGTAAACTGGGTGGCAGGACATCGACGCGAAAACTGTTACCATGGATTCAGTACATGATTCTAAAACGCCCCTGCGTCGAAATTTTTCGTCGGTTATTTAAAAAAAAATCTGCTGTTCCATGCATTTTGACCGCGTAGGTATTGCACTTGATTTGGATTTTGATGAAATTTGGCACACAGATGGTATATAACCTGGATTAACACATAGGATACTTTTCATCCCGATAGTACGTTCCCGTGGGATAACAAATCTCCGACGTCCACGAGGGCGAACCCGCGCGCGAAGCACTTTATCAATAACAAGATGAAGATGTTGCGAGTTGAAGTTAAAACTAAAAACATTATTAATCCATTGTAATATTCTCAGTTATGGTCCATTGTCAAACAACGATGTTGAAAATGTTTTAAGGTTTTGTCAGAAAACAAAGAAAATCAAGTAACTTGGTAAACGGAAAGTTTGCATCTGAAGAATACAGTACTCTACCACAGATTTATACAGATGGGCCACTTCGCAAAACCATTTAAATAAAAAGCGATTCTTGCTACGACACAATAAAGTGCAATTCAGGTCGCACAAAGGTCTCTGAGAATCACCTACAGTTATATTCACCTAGAAGTTGCCTCTCTTTCTATCGCGTGACTTTTAGATCTTCTAACTACGTTACACTCACTGAATTGGCCCAGCAAGACGGGCCTGCCGCGTACCTGTAGCTTGATACCTAAACTGTGGAGTGTATCATCTGTATTAATCTGTGATTCTACCCAAAATACGAGCTCGCTTGCCTATTCAGGGGGCATTTCCTAAGCGAAATCCGTAGTTTCGGCCGTCGTTACGGGCGCTTCGCTCGCCTTCTCTCTTACGGTATGTCTGTAAGTGAGACGGAGGACAAAGCGCCCGTAACGACGCGACGGCCGAAACTACGGATTTCGCTTAGGCCCCCTGATGTAAGGGGCATGCACTATCGTACCTGATTGATGCATTCCTCTGGCATCCGCAGTAAAAAAATCGCCTTCATTTAAACTTGGACTCACGTAAAAATCAAAGTCAATCAAGTTTCGGGAACCATAAAAGTTTTTCAGTTTTGGACTATTTCAGAGGCAAATTGTTCAAATCTTCAGACTAAAGCTAACTCCAAACAATGTCAATTGTCCATATATACCTTCGTCTTATCTAAAGTGCAATTTAATTGATCTATAGCCAGAAGGATTAGTGGCATCACAATCACGGCTAGAGCCGGCTGTTTGAGATATGTGCCACTTTCTATTTGTGTTAGATTAATGAGCGCGGGGTGGTCGCACAAACGGTTATTCCCGTCCTGCGACCACCGACCACATTAATGTTTGTTGTTATACGGCTATTAATAGACGGGTAAGTAATATTTATGTGAAGGGATTTTTACCCTACTGCGGCGAAGCCAAAAAAGGAGGGTTATGTGTTTTACCTGTATGTATGTGTTTATGTATGTATGTCCGTCTTTATGTTCCCTCGTAACTACTAAACAGCTGAACCAACTTTCATGAATGATATGTCGTTAGATTCATCTTTATTGCGCGTGTGTTACTGGTTATATAAAATTTATAAAAAATCAAAATAGCGGATTTAAGGCGCCAAAATGGATGTTTAAAAAAAATCGCTCAAACCTATCGAGTGGGGTATCAAAATGAAGGGTTTAAAAAGGTGATAACAAAAGTATATAGGTACAATTAGTTTGTCGGCCTGCGATACCAAAATTGTATAAATTATAATGCTTGTTTTTCTCTTTTCACTTGAGTTTCAGCAGTCGAGTTTATTAGTTTTTTTAGTTTCTTTTTTATTCGTTGCTTTACCGACACAAATTTCTTAGGGATAGAGGCAGTCATATGCAATAAGTATTCAGCCATAGAAACTTAGTTTTAAGTGACACGGTAATTGAGATATGTTTTTCTTCATATCGTCATATTTTTTTGTTCTTGGTTGTAACAATCCGTAATAACTTTACTATAGCTACATACATTTAATATAGCTACATTTGGTTCAAGAAAATTACTTAATTCTGTTTCCAGTCTTAAAATAAGTACTGTTTAAAATTCAATATAAAGATAAAACTAAAAAACAATTTTTGTAATAGCAAATGACACTAACTATCCCTCAACAAATTTTGTCAGTCGTTCCACCAAACAGCCTGTGACAGTCTATTTAGAATCGTTTGAATGAATTCCAAAAAAAAACCATAGACAGTTTACGTTGGTAGTGGTGGGTTTCCTAATTATGATCTTGCCAGTTTCAACCTTTTGAAACGAACTTATTTCGCAATTTAAGGACGGATGACCAATTTTACTAACGTTGAAATTGTCTCAATTAGGTATAAAGTTCAATTAAAAATGTTCCACAAATGAAACTAGGCCGTAAACAAGATGACTTCATCTCTGCAACGAACTATTTAGAATGGCTCTGTATCACAAAATATGCTGAATTAAGTATCCAGTTCACCATCAAAAGTATTTAAAGCTGAAATTTTTTCTTCTACTAAAATACCTAGTTTTTTCTTAAAATATTGTGTCACGTCCAAAATTCAAGATTTTATTTCAGTTCGGTTTTAGATTTCAGGCTTCAATAAATTCTACAGCCAAGTTTCTTCTTCTAACTTGCAAATAGGTATTTGGGGCAAACTTGAAACTCAGATGAAAGCTTCATCAGTTTTGATAGATTGTTAACCAGTTTATTCTCGAATAGCGCTTACTATATTCAAATGGAAGATAAACAACGGCTAGATACTTCAGCATCTCAAAATCGCGGAAGCAGTGTGTTGCTGCGCAGTGCAAAACATCTAAATAGAATCGTACCGTCCTTATCTGCTACTTAACATCGACCATAAATCAATAGCACACAGCAGTGGACAGCTACAATTTGTACAATGCACTATGCATCTTCTAAGATTTGTTCTAAATATCATATGTTGTGCGGCGTGGGCGCACGTGGGTCGCCGGACGTCGTCCATTTGATCGCATCACTTGCTGTACGAATAAATGTAGATGGAAGTGTCCTTGTTGGTATTTGGGGAGACCGATCGGGCGATCTATCTCCATGCGGCTGATGTACCTCAGATTTGTCCGGTGTGTCTTGACCTACGTCTGCAGAGTTCACTCGGAGCTCTCATTTTGCCCGAAATGTCTTATTTTTATAACATTGATAAAGTGCATGAAAACAAGAGTGTTTATCACAATATGCTCGAGCTTTCCAGCGGTTTAAGCGATTGCATCATTTACAAATAAAGCAAATATGGCACGTATCATTTATCACATGTTAAATTGTTGCTAACATTTATCTGAGTTACGGGAAGATTTGTTAATTGAATATGACATCGAATAAACGGGATTGTATGTCAACCATCTACAATGATATTCAAATGGAATTAACGCAGGTGCGAACTCCAAGTGTTTAACATGTGCTCAAGAATGTGCACTTTGTACATTCCTAGCAAAATATTCAGAGAAGTGCCTTTTAGGACACAAAGCACGTGTCGGCACTTTATCACTGTTCTCTTAAGAATCCATTTGGCTTGTAAATTTATGCTTCGAACGAGGTATCATAAATTCGTCCCTTTACTTTCCCTTCCGGGGCAGTTGGTAGGCGCGGGTACACCCACGGGCATGGTTGACACAACGTGTGGCCGGTGATAGAGCCTAATCACTTATATTGCCTCTTCCGTCCAGATATGAAAGTTGAGAAGTGTGGGAGTGCAAATTGTCGCTGATTGCTCGGCCTCTCTTTCTACTACTACTCCTCAACTAGCTTCCGTCTTCTTAATTGGGTCAAAGTTTTAACTGTGAATAGGTATTCTAGATATATAGGTACCTACGCATAACTTTTAATACTTTCTGTAACATGAAACGTCATTAGAGCGATTCGGCGTACAAATCCAATAACCCAATTTACTTACACTACATTAGTCCCGACGTTGATACGTGCTCTCTAGGCAGAATTTGGCACATCCTAGAGCAAAAAAAGAAAATTGTTAGGTACTGAAAATAACGCAACGAATTTTACTGTGAAGTGACACTTCAAAGGACACTTACGTAAAACGGAATGCGTTGAGCTCGCTGCCAACAATACTGTAATGAATGTAGAGATTAGCAGCTTCAAGTAACGACCCGTTGTTGAAACTTCACTACTCCGGCGCAAAGCCTTGATTGAACTTAGCTGTAACTTGGTAATTCAAACTAATAGGCACTAAGTTAGGATACCTATATTTAGCAATTTGTCTAAACAAGCAATTTGCGGTGGTTTGTCTTTACGGCAGGGACTATAAACATAGTTTCTTAATTAAGTCCTGTCGTAGGTAGTCGTTTTCAGTTTATTTAGTTGGAATTCGAGTAGCTGTCACAAATGTTAATTTCGTCAGAATTAACCTTTGGCAAATAAATCATTCATAATCTACGAGCATAGTAAAATTCCAACTTACAAATTGGACCTAGCCGACTATAGCGACCTTACAAAATGAGTCCAATCTCGGCATCTAGCTAACTAGTTAACAAGATGTGGTCACTGAAATGATCCCGCCCATACACACAATGCAGACAACCAAGAATTACGTTTTATTGTACCTACACAATATAACTTGAGCGTCTTGAACACATTGTCGGTTCATGTGTAATTTGTGTAATGTTATACAAACATTTACTGCGTGCATTATCTGTTGAACGAGTCCCTTTGTGGAACAGTTAGCGCCTTCTCTACGTAACTGCTTATTAAATTACACAAGTCTCCAAGTGCACGAGTCGCTTTTAAATCGCCAGAGCTGCAACAAAGCAACTGAGTGTACAAAGTTAAACACAATAAAGAGGTTTTATTATCAGAGCCTGCAGGGCAACGTGCACCCTGCCACAGCCACGGTACAACCCATTGTGTTACTTGGATGTAGAACTTGCTAACACCGGCCTTGTTTAGCTGTTTATTCAGCCAAATTAGTTTATTCAAGAAGGAAACACGATTGTTCTCCCGAATTATCTCGTCGTAAATTTTCTTGGCATTTCGGCGAATAATTTTGTGTTTGGATTCCTGTTTCGCTTCTAACTAAGCTAAATAAATATGCTAGCATGAATCCACCACAATAGGCTAGGCAGCGGGTGAGATTTAAATTCACGCTCGTTATTCAGGTTTTAACTAAAATGTAACATTATTTCACATTTACTCCGTATGATACGATTACGGCGATTGTTAGAAGAAGCTCTTTAACGCTGTTGATTACGAATTCTTACACGTCTTGGGAAGTTATGCCCATAAACCCGTGAAATGTATATATTGTATATGCATCTTGACTCTTGATTCCTCTTTTGAGGAAAAGTGTTGTCGTCAGTTTCTTTCTCCCATTGCATTTCTTCTGAGTTTTGATCAAAATCAGAAATAGGGATGATGCCTGGGTAAAAAAAATGAAATTCTAATTAGTCCGTCAGTTAGATAATAAAAAAATATTAGACACGTATTTTTTGTTTTATCATATTAGTAAAAAAATACTTAGATAAAACGCATTTTAAGTTGGGGAGTGGGGGTCGCTACGTCACTAGTACGTATAAAATCTACATACTCGTGACGTCATGGCACATTTTACCTCAATGTATCGCCGTAATCTTTAGATTACGTAAAAAAAGAAAAAATACGTGTCCAATATTTTTTTATAATCTCAAAGGACAAAAAAAAATTTTTTAGTCATCATTCGTATTGTTTTCAATTGTCGACATTGCTTGAGATTCAGAATAGATCGAAACAAGACGAAAATGTAACAGAGTGCATTATCATTTATAGTACAAAAAGATCTTGTATGAAAATAGAGATAGCTCACTCTGATTTTTCCGAGAGTTTTTAGATATCTAAAAAAGTTTCGGGGAATCCTGAACTCGAATACCTATAGAAATCCGTAAATTACTTTAACTATATCCTATAAGTATAATACCACCATAAAGTATCTCGTGTCGATGACGCAGATAAGTACCTACCTTACAATATTACAAGTATCTAATAACACTTGAACAAAGTACTCTATGGCTACATTAGCGACCCAGAGTAGCATTCTTTTAAGGCAGGACTTTGTACCATCTCGAATATAATGCAGCATGGTTCAATATAATGCAGTTTTATCGCTATGGATAGTACGGTAGTGCTCTAAAGGTAGGATAATAGTGGCCTTTAAGAGCATCTGAATAATAAATCAGTGTCGGCAGCCTAATATATATAAATGGCGATCGTAATCGACGTATTTGTTGAAGATTAAAGTATTTCTTGCTACCAATTTTGGGTGACGAGAGATTTATGTAGCAGCCTTGTCCTCTTCACCCAGTATATTAATGTTTGTTATTTTTTCCTGTTCTAAAAGTATTTGTCCGTCAAGTTCATTCCCAAACCAGACTCCATCGTTATCAAAGTTTGAATTTGTTTTATATCTATCACCGCCTTCATTAATTCTTTTCACACAAACGTGTTGATGGAATGGAGCCAATAAATAATAGTTATAAATAGTGTATTAGCGAGTGTGCGTGGATGCGTGGGCGCAGCGCCGAACTGTCTAGGCAACCTGCGGAACATCATGGCTTGTTCAACAACCTACCGACAGAATAGAAATCGTAAGACATGGTGATAATATTTTATAGGCGTGATCAACAGGTTCCGATTGTGTTTTGTTTTTAATACAAATTTGAATATCGATTTGAGGATTTATTAGTGTATGGTTTAAGTTCGTCTCAAATTTTAGGGTTCCGACCTTTACAGGAAAAATAATCTTGACCGATTGTCTCAGAGGTTTATTTTGTACTTCGGGATTACAGCTTAGCATGGCGTATCTATACCAACATAAATAATTTCATAGACTACTAGAATGAGCTTTTAAATTGTCCGTGAAATTCCTAAATGGATACTTACGTGTTGAGTATCATTGTATTGTGAGAATGATTGTTAAAGCCATTAATATTGATTCGAGAGAGATTGAAGGAATGTCTAGTAAAATCGTGGGCATGTTTGAATAAATCCGTGTTTCCCATATAACCACTTGAATGCCGTTATATTATTGTGTTTACTGAAGCCGCAGCTGTTTGCCCCTCATATTAGGTTTCGCTGATTGAATTATCATCGGTCTAACTTATTTTACGGAATATTCACCTATGTTGTAGGTAAGCAAACACCCATACACATACACTATCTAGTTTGTATTAAATAGGTAATATATGTATATGTTAAAGCGTAAATACATTTAATAACATTCAAAGCTGGGAAGCTAATAAATATGTATATTCAAAAGCATATAATCCTTTGAGCAAGATAGGTGTATTAGTGTGTACTTTGATATAGATAACTTGGATAATGGTTCCATTATACCTACAGATCTTTTTACTTATTTTCGTGTGATTAGTGACTAACCTGGCGTCAGAGTTTTTGCCGCCCATGGGCCTTTGACTTGCCTCTTCACATGACGTCGAGAAATATCTCTCAGGCTTGATCACGATGTTTTTCTTCACCGTGTTTGAAGCAAGTGATACAGTACAATACGCGCATGAATCCGAAAACTCAGTGGTGCGTGCCTTGGATTCGAACTCGAGACCTATGACTTGGTAGTCCGACGGTCATACAACTAGGCAATCACAGCCTTCAACCTACAGATAATATGTAGGTAAGAAAAGAGACAAAAATTTTGAAAATGATCGGTTACTTGAATTCTATATAACTCTAACTTAACCGTTATTCGATGGCACCTCATTTAAAACCTCCGAATTAAATCCTATCTTATCCTCAAACAAATATCTAAGGGTCCGAATGCGTTAGCACGTGTATTAGCAAACAATGAGGCGAAGTAAATGAATGTCGAGCGTCGCTGCGCCTGCGCTGGTCAGCGAGCGATAAAATGGCTAGTTTGTGGCGCGCCGTTCCGTCTGCCAGTGCCGACCGAGTACCTGGACATCCTAGTGTAGGGCTGTGATTACTTATTTTTTCCCAACTGCGTCCGGGTCGGCTTCCAGTCTAACCGGATGCAGCTGAATACCAGTATTATACATGGAACGACTGCCTATCTGACATCCAAAACCCAGTAAAGTACTCGTAGGTTAAACGATACCCCTTGGTAAGACTGGTTGTCAGACTTTCGGGCTTCTGACGACCCGTAACGACTGTCAAAGATCCTCATATGACAGCCGGGACCAACGGCTTAACGTGAAACAAAGTATGCAGAAATAATTCCTGATGTAGGTAAAAGCGCGAAGATGAATGACAGAGGATAGGAAACTGCTTTGTGATAGCGTTAAAAACTCTTGTTGGTCCAGATATGGAACTGATACTTATGTCTTATAAGTAGGCTTATGTGATTGTTTATTTGTTTGTTTGGGAACGTGTTTCATAATTAATTAAAATATTAGAGCTCTACCTACCTGTTATTGCTTAAAGTTGGAAAGGTCATGCAAAATGTAAATACAAAGTTACATGATTAATTTGTAAAGTATTATATTATACTAGCTCCCCGCCCTGGCTTCGCATGGGTAGCACTATGTACTTATCTACGGCGCACCTACCTACCTACCTACCCTACCTACCCTACAAACCTACCCTACCTACCTACCCTACCTACTTACCCTACCTACCCTACCCTACCTACTTACCTACCTACCTACCTACCCTACCTACCTACCTACCTACCCTACCTACCTACAAACCTACGTATCTACATACCTACCTACATTTCCTACCTACACCTACCTACCTACCTACCTTAGGGTTATGAAAAATAGATACTAGCCTATTCTCAGACCTACTGAATATGCATATAAAATTTCATAAAAGTCAGTCAAGCCGTTTCGGAGGAGTCTGGTAACTAACATTGTGACACGAGAATTTTATATATAAGATTATTCCACTAATACTTAAACTTATAATAGTCCATTCAAATATTTTGGTTCTTTCCTCAAAATACCATTTCAGACACTAATCTACATGATCCTCATATGGCCTGACCAAGATTATGTCTGGACTTTAAAAGAGACTGCGAGCTCCGAGTTTGTTTCGTCCTTTCTTCTCAGAGTAGTCGGATAGGAAACGCCGAACTCATCTAGCTTATTTTTAATATGACGTGAAAAGGTGATTCCGTTATCCTATTTACAGAATAAACAATTTCATTTCATTTCATGTTCATTATTGTTATTTTTCCTTTTAAAATACTTATAATTTTCTTCTTTATTCGTACAATATGCGACTTAAAACTTCTCTACACCCTTTAAAACCCCTCAAAAGTTACTTAAAGAAACGTCTGTATATGCAAGTATTTCATCACACAGGTAATCATAATTCGTAAAACAAATAAATGTTAAACATTATGGCATAACTCAGTCTTAGAATGTTGTATTTAATTACAGCTACGATGAAATATGTCAGACATATTCACGTCCTGTATCTAGATAAATGTTCCAGCTAGTGTTGATAATTACCAATTCCGCTGTGTCGTAATTTACGCGGCGTATAAAGGTAATTTAAAATTATTAAATCCTTGCTACGATGGTTCTATAAATACCGAGAGGTTTTATAAGCGTTTAGTCATAAAACTGATACTTAAACTTATTAGTCTGTGCCATGTCTGAGCTAAGCCCTTTTGCCTATTTGCAATTATTTCCTGAACACTAAATTATAGCTTGACAACGATCGATAAATCAGAAGCGGCTTCTTCTTTGTATTCCGACCTGGCCACAAGAACAGCTACATAACTAACAAAACCATTGCACATCGTAATCTTTCGCATAACTTTCCGCATCAATCTCAGAACACCACATTGTGTTGCCAACCGTTATTTCAGCAGAATATGATAGACATCGGGCAGCCCTAACGGTGCCGTAAGGAGCATCTCTACTTGCGAGTCTGTGACCTCGTTGTGGTCTCGTTCAGCCGGTGTACGTTACCAAGTGTTGTCTATACACACCTCTAGTTCATCTCTCTACCATCTCGTAGTGGGGAACGTAAGATATTTGATAACCAGGCGTTTTTATTACCCGTTACAAACAATAGTGTCGACTTCCATGGGAAAGTTTTTATGAATGGAGTTTTCTTGAGGAATTGAGGTTACTGTCATTGAGAGAATTTGACATTCGATGCGTGAAATTCATAATTTTCCTTTCCAGGGTCACTCAATCACATGAGCAGAATTGCCGAGAATGGGTTTCTTGATTTTAAAACCTTTGTAAAGGTACTGTAAAATGAAGTGGTGAATACAGAGCGTAGGACAAATAGGCAACCCGGAATATCCGAATGGGACTTGTTAAAGAACATAAATATGGTTTTCGAAACCAACTCTATACAGATACATGTGTCTACAAGATGCAGAATGACACTTGACTTACAAAGTAACTGACTGGAAACGCCTCATCGGACATTCAAATTAGTACTGACGCGAATCCCTCTGAATACCTTTTGAGTACTGCACTTATTGAGATGTTAAAAGGTCGGTCGTTCGCGCGTGCATAACGTGTAACTAAAGGTTGTTTGCATTCAACTGGCTAACTTTCTCGCGGCATTGCAGCACGGAGGGAAAGCGGCCAGGTGTGTGAGCACCCGCTAATTATCCAGCTTAGGGCAGGCCCTCCGTGCCGAGAGTGATTATCATCTCTTGACACCGCGGTGTGGGAGGGCATGACCTTTCCCTTTAGGTATTAAAGTGTTTGCTAACTACGTAGGTAGGTGCTGCATTTTATATGTTTAGGTCCACAATACTGCTGTTTAAGTGCAAATAATGCTATGTTTACGAATAAGGTAAGCTCGTAATCGTAAAAGCTAGCCATAAGTATTAAATTATAAATCAGCCAGGATGTAGAATTAAACACCCAGATTTTATATAGTCAATACTAATAGAATATTTAATAATAGCTTTATAAAAGCGTACATATTCCGTATTGATTTTGTTTAGATACATTGCAAGTTGGAAAGCATTATCGTAACGGGTCTTTTATTCAATAAATTATACGGAACTACGTGAATCAGGTTATTTAACGTGTAGAGATTGTTGAGAGTGAGCGATCGTGAGAGATCATAGTTGTCTTCGATGGGTTCATTTATGATGTCTGTTCATCTTGTATATATTGCATCCGAATCTTATACTATTAAATGAACAATGTTTGTATATATATTTGTTATCACGTTTTTCCCCTTAAACCCCTGTTTCTGGGGGCGTAAAATCGATCTTGCTAGGTCCCATATCTGGGAAAATTCGTTTTCTCTATTTTCACAGCCTAATGTGATACAACGGTGGTATACCTGGACGATGTTTATCTTTTTTCACCCGAGCAGAGCTCGGTCGACCAGGTACTTGATACTAACGGGAGAAATGTTCGCATTCATACATCTCTTTGACATTTACACATTCTTGATGTTGATAAACTTCGACCAATTTCTCGTTTTCTGCTTAGCAGTGAAAGTGTTGCAAATTCTGTTAAAAAGAAACAAATTATATGTATTTAACAGCTATGATGATTTTCTATAAGATAAAAAGGAGGAGCACTACAGCTTACTTCTGCTTTAAATACCTATGTTGCATTGTCACATACCTAGAGTATCTGAGCGAGCAAATAGTTGTAGAGTATGTTGGGGTTTGGGGTAAGTCCGGCTCTGGTCAAATTCCCGGCTTATTTGGCAATATATTTTAAGCTGACAACATTGTATATGGCTACAATTGCGCAGAATCAATGGCAAATTTTGTTTTGCTTTTACCTACACGGTATCACATGAAAACATCACCTTAAAACCAAACTACATTAAGCCAACTAAAAGAAAGAAAGAAAGAAAACATTTATTTGGACACAGTTCGTGAAACACAAAATACAAACAAAGTAAAATTGATAGTAATATTTTGACAATAAGTGTGCCTCACGGCTGCGCCAAAAAGGTTCATTTCAGCATTAATGCCAGACAAATGCTGTCTGACGCTGGTTTTCTAATGAACCCAAACCCATAAGGACAAGTGACGGAGAGTACAAACAGTTTCAACATACCTATATAACTAATTACTACCTATAACTAAACAAACAAGCCTGCCACAAATAAAGCTTCAATTATTTACGATATCAATGTTCGTATCAACATGGCCGACGAATTCCGAATACCTTGAGGTTGTATGCATGAGAAACGTTTAGTTACCACGAATCGTTTCGCAAGACTAGCGATTTGCGTGGGGCGACGCTCAGCGGCCCTTCCCTAAGGTCGTGGGTGCACGGTGCACACTCGCGGGTCAAATACGACGCGATCATCTAACATCACTGGTGATTTTGGTTGTCAAGCTAACGGAAATGTATGGCTTTCATTATTGATGACTATAGCTTCTGTCCGTGGCTTTTTCTGCGTCAAATTTCTTGTTTTAACATGAAATATATCCTATGACACTCGGCATTACGTAGCTTCCAATTAGTGAAAGAATTTTCGGAATTGGATCAGTAGTTTTGAAGATTATCTACCACCTGCAAATAAACTCATAAATTTTACCATTTATAAATAATATATTAGTATAGATAGAAGTCCAGCCTAACAGTGTTATAAATGCGTGATGAAAATGGTTTTCTTTTCAAGGAAGGAGCTGGCTTTAGCAATTTCTTACAGTGCATCTATGCGGTGTTTTCTTCATCAAATAGTCAATTGTTTTAAGAATTAGCTAAGGAAGTACAGTACGACACAACTTATATGT
Source organism: Agrochola lota (assembly GCA_947364205.1). NCBI lineage: Eukaryota > Metazoa > Arthropoda > Insecta > Lepidoptera > Noctuidae > Agrochola > Agrochola lota. The sequence goes on along the minus strand of OX376221.1, from coordinate 13,859,768 downwards.
ATTTTACGAATGTATTTGGTTATATATGACTTTACAAGTTATTGCGTTTGCGTAAAGATCATTTTCGCCTAAAGCAGTAATAAAGATTGGTGATTTTGAAGGCGCACTCAGTTCGGATGGTGATCGGTTTTACGAAGTAGGTAGGGGAGGCCTACACGTAAAGTGGGGATGTTTTTTTTTTCTCGGCTATCCCATAGTGCGGGGCATCGTTGGAAAGGTCGTTCAAAAATATTGCGGGTGTGTGAAAATAATTTTTCGATTCAGGAATCCGTTTGCGAAATATTAAGCTTTAAAGTGTAAATTTTTGTTCGAGTCATGTGTCGACATGCCAGCAGTTGTGTCGTACTGTACGTCGTCCATGTCAAATCTAACTTAAAAAAATACACTTTGATACTAATAAGTAAGTGTTTACCTACTCATTAATATCATAAATATGACCATTATAACTTCCAATTAATTGGTGCTAGATATGTATTCGTCTCTTTTATAACTCCAAGAGAGATATATTTTTAGATTGGAATGTCCGAACACTCACATCGTCGTTCGTGAACTTGAGTCGATTTTCATTACAAACATAATTAGTGAGGCGGAAGAGACGCGTCAGAGATTGTCAGGTACCCTCATTTGACGCACAGAATTCATTAGGTTGTTAAGATGTCATCAAGAAGGGACAGTAATTGCTTCATTATCGATATTGGAAATATTTTTATATTGAAAGCATCTTATTGTGAAGACGACGAAGGCTCAGGCGAAGATGCACAAAGCAAATGTCAAATGAGAAATTGAAAAAAGAGGAAATGTGTTTGCCAGTAATGGGTCTGTACTCTGTGGGTATGGGTTGAATAATAATAGAAGTAATAAGCCTCGATCAACATCTCTCGAGGCTTTTGTTAGGCGGTTGGATCAAGGGCTTGATTCAGAAGTCATTACACCTAGATAAGGCTCGCATCGTGAGAAACTGAGGAGGTACAGTCGAATTCACAAATATATTGGCAGAGACAATGTTTCAAAATATTGTAAGCGTTAAAATCATCATAATTGTTCCATACAAACATTTGACATATTATTACAATAAATGTTATCATATAAACTGTTCATAAGTATGTTACGGTAGTGCAGTCAAAAATATCTAACTACTCTTCAGAACATAAATATCTAAATACTCTAGATTTCAATATATTTGATGCGACCTAGGATTTGTAATTATCTATACAGCTTTGAATATTCAACTAAATGGCCTTTACCATTCAATTTATTTTTGCTTGCCGGAGCAGAAGTACCTACGAGTAATAATGCAATGTTGCAGTTCGTAATAGGACTGTATTAATCTGACAACGTTGAGAGAGCTGTATTATTTGATTAATTAAGTTTTAGGAAATCTTAGGGTCAACGCTGACTATAGCAACCTAATTGTTTTAAACTTTTCAGTCGGTTTAAAAAATAAAAATAACATTTACTCAAGCTTATTAGTATTGTACCTATTATTCTTAAATTCTTTTGTACTTCTGAAACCTAACATTTAAAATAAGGTGGGGAACTTCCACGCAGGCATGGTTTAAGCAATGGTGCTGCCAGTGTTAGAATCCTCTATAATGTAGTCACAATATTTATAATGTCACAGAATGTTTACAATTTATTGTACGGCAAAGCTGTTTAGAGTTTTATGAAACTTACCATTGCCTATTTCATAGAAAATATGCATAGATATTTGTGAACCTATCTTTGTGCTAAATAATATCAACAAAGGATTGCGCACAATTTTAGTCTTCTGTAGCAATATTATTGATATAATGTATCACATATTTATGACGTCACAGATTGATTACAATTTATTGTAAGGCAAAGCCGTACCTGTCTCTGGAGTCCTAATCACCGGTAGCTTGGACATTGCTCCCGACACCGGCGGACCAATATTTTAAATTTTTTAAATGTTTTATAAAATTAATTTAAAAATATAAAAATATTACGCCGCCGTATTTTTTTTTTAAATAAATATTTAATGTGAAATGTTTATATGGAAAAAAATAATAAACGGAATATATAGTAATATTCATTTAGTTATAAAGAGAAGTCTGTAATATGTTAATTATCTTATGACCTTATACCTATTTTTAGTTATCATAACATAACTTAACACATGCCAGTACCTAATTAAAATCTCATCACGCAATTAAACATTTAAATTAATAAGTGGGTTCGAAAGATAATCGCATTATCTACCATAATAGGAAATTCATGTGGGTTGATAACGTGAACTTAATTAAGCAATCGTCACGCGATACTAAAGCAAATATAACAAGATGTTATTTATAACTTAATTATGTGTAAGGAAGGCATAAAAATAAATGAAAGGAGAGACTACGATGTAGAAGTGGGTATTATCTAAAAAAGACCAAACATTACCCTTCGATTTACAAAAGCCAAATAATTTGCAATAATAAAAACGAAAAAAGCAATCAGAAGCCCTTCCAAATTCAAATGCTAGCCTACCTTCCATAGACAACAACCCTCATTAAAGAATAATTCGTAGCAATTGAATCCCCCATTAAAGAAATGAGCGAGAAAATCAAGGAAGCTTCATCCCACATAACGGTCACTAATTGAATATAGTTCTACTTTTTCATAATTGCGTCTGTCTGTTGAAGATTTCTTGTCGTAATTTTACGTCACGCCAATTGTAGCAATTGTTCTGTTAAAAATAAAGCCCTCTGGATGTCCTGCTTAACGACCGGATAGAGACTAATTCATTGTCCACACCATCGTCAAATTAATGCTATTAGTCAATTTTGAAACTTCTTTTACCATTAGACATGGATGTAATGGCCATCTTGGTTATGAAGAATGTTCGTTGAACTCTTTTTGTTAAAATGTTGCATGACGTCATCACTTGCTGTTGTCAAGTAACTAAATATTAAAAGTTGTTATATTGCACTTTTACATTTTTGTCATTAAATGTGTAAAATATTTGTCCATGCCAGAAAATCCATCAATTAGTTTAACTCGCACTTTGCGCGTGTTCACATAAATTAATTAGATACAATCACACAGTCAAAGATATTTATTTCATTGCCAGTGTACCTTTTACTTTATCCCATTTTTATCTAACATTGAAAATTACACTGTATGCCCTTTAAAGTCTCGAGCAGTATAATGCATTAGTTGCAAGACACATAATATTATGGAAATAAATGTAAATGGCGATCAATAAAGGTTTTATTTGGTAGTTCATTCATTGATCGTGATAAAGTTGAATGAAAAGCACCGGTCCACCCACGCCACTCACCAGTTGTAAAACTTAAGTGTATGCGGTATTTTATATCATATAAGTAGGTACGTAACACAACACAACATGAGGCAATCGTTTAGTGACACATTTCGTAAGTATCTCTAAAGACAACGACGTCGTACACCAGCAAATATAATAAACAAAACGATATTGCTCGAATTAAGGGCAAATTACTTATTTAAATGAAGCATAACGAATACTGTGTTATTTAAATGAAGTACCTATTGGGACAGATACATTAGATACACGTCTGCGAGCCAGCCAATATGCAAAATAGATCGAATAGTTGAATTGAATACCAGACAGTATTTCATTTATAAGTGAATTTATTGGAGCAGAAATACCCAATGTTATTATTGGCAGCTCTGGCCAACGAAGGCGAAATATTACAGATTGGAGAGTAAATAGAAATGTGTCCACTGAAGAGAAATAGGAAATATTTTCAGGTGACATTACCGAGCTGTATTGTGCTAGTCTTTTAGCAATATCTGACGACGCTTTCAGAAATACCTTTTTGCGTCGCTGAGCTTTAAATACAAGTTGGAACATTTGCAAAGCTTTTATAATAGCGAATGCATCAAAGATCGTGGAGTTTCTGGGAATATGTAACACGTTGCCTAGAAGTGATTTTGAACGTCATAAAATTACTAATGACGAAATTACTAACAAAAAAATGTTGATGGCAAGATTGTTAATCGTTTTATACAAATTAATGGCTGTGATTGATACTCGCGTGGCAGCCGCAGCGAATGCTTGTGCCAGTTGAGTCAAGATCCAGTTTTTATATCAGGTCGCCTCTTATCCACCGACTCACTATTGTATTCCTAATTGAGCTGTCAATAGACGACCGTCCTTGACGCGCTCTTCATGAATCCTCCACGGTAGCTCGTCAAGTCGATAGCCCATAGACAATTATAATTTTTATATTTGGAAACACTTAACAACTCACGCAGAGAACTCGTTATAAATGGAACACAGAGAGAACGGAAATACATTTCACGGTACGTTACATGAGAAAATTACAATTCACGATACGACTTTAACGAGAAATTAATTATGATTAAGACTATTATTCATATTGCTAAGTTGCAAAATAGCGTGACGTGTTTATTGATTAATACAGTAACAATTATCCCTATTTTACTGATAATATATCATAACAACTACAAAGTACATGTTGTCACGATAAAATTTATATTGGTTAACGAAACATTATTCAAACGGTCGGTGTTGTCAAAGGCGTGTAAATAATTCAACGATTTATAGCCGCTGCGCCCACGCAGGTCACGGCACGCAATCACATGCAACTTACACCTTTGGGCGGAGTACGGTCTGAAGCATAGGCTGAAGAGAATTTAAATAATTAATTGTTGAAGTTGCATCAATTTGGCACTTTAAAATGAAAACTACAGGAAATGGAATTTAAATAAACTGCTTGTTGTTTGTGCTTATTTTCTCAAAACGTCGGTAGTTTTACCGTTTTAGGTTCGGGAAAAAGGGACATCGACGCGAAAACTGTTCGTGATTCTGAACACTGCTGCGTTGAAATTTTTTGCCTGTTTAAAAAAAAATTCTGCTGTTCCATAAATGTTGACCCCGTAAGTTTTTGTTATTAATAACCGACGAAATATTTCAACACAGGGGAGTTCAGAATCATGTACTGAATCCATGGTATCAGTTTTTGCGTTGATGTCTCTGCCACCCTGTATATTGAATATCACGATTTTCCGTTTACCTACTAATGCACAACCAACATTTTTTTGAAATCATGAGATAAAATATAACAAGACATCTTAAATCGCTATAGCTTATGGCATATACCGCCTCGCTACCCGCCTACAGTAGCGCAACGGACGGACAAATCGGACGGCACTTCCGCTCCGCCTCTCACTAAACGCGGAGCCATCCGTGGGCGAGGCACGTGGCTAACGCGGCCAGTCGTCTAGCCACTAGCCACCTAGCCGCCTCGCCTTGAAGCCATTCATAAACAGTTTGTCAATGAAAGCCCATCGGCTCATCAATAAACGTATTTTCGTAATGTGATTCCTACGACATCGACTATTTCACTATATAAAACGCGGTTCTATACGTAATAAAATGGAGAAAGTCAATTTATATTTGTTTTTCTCGTCTTTTTTCACGTTTTTACGCGGTGAACTATAAAGATGACGAGTTTTTTTTTATAGAGCTTTTGCTATTGATTTAATTTTAAGCTAAACGCAATAAAAAAATCCTAACATTTTGTTAGAGGCTTGATTTTTTTTATTTTATGACAATGGCACAAATAAACAATGGCAGTTATCTATTCGGTTGAACTGTTGAACAACAAAAAACTTGATTTTTCGTTCAGTGACGCTTAAAGAAATCCTCGGTACATGTAAAGTTTGCCCCCAGTGAAACCTTTTTTCAGAAACCAATAAATCCTGGCCAGTCTCAAAAGTTTGACAGAAAGCCGCCATTTAATTGAAAAAATAAATGACTTTTTTTTTTAATGGCTTTTCTTTATATTTTTGACGTGATTCGGTCAGTTTACTTTCATTATTTCAATTTAAGTAAAGCAAAGAGGTATTGTAAATATATCTATAATATAACTCTGAGGTATAACTATAGTCATGAAATGAACACAACAAAACTTAGAACTTTTGAATTTTGAATAAGATGCGTAACATTGAATAGTTTCAAACAATATTATTAGGTTTTATTTTATTAAACGAATATAATAATTATTATTTAGGAAAAAAAACAAAAAAAACCGGCTTTACAAACACATAGGTAATTGAAAAGAGAATAAAAACAATAGTTTTTTAAATTAACTAGATATTCTTTTTATTATCAGCTTTTTTGTTTTTATATCTCATTCCAAATTACATTTAAACAATAATTTGTATATATTATTGCAATCATCTTTTAAAACCCATCATTTTGATACTCGATAGGGTTAGATGTTCTTTTTTTAAACATACATTTTGGCGTAAAAAATCTGCCATTTAATAATATATATCTCTATATATATATAATACATTTTAATATACGCAGTGACACTTGCGCAATAAAGATGAATCGAACGACATATCATTAATTAAAATCGGTTCACCCGTTTAGTAGTTACGAGGGAATTAACATAGAGACGGACATACACACCTCTATACATACGGGTCAAATACATAACCCTCTTTTTTTGACTTCGCCGCAGTCGGGTAATTACCTATATCAAAGAATTTTGATTCTGCGGCTTTAGTTACATACAAAAAGAAGACTATCAAGTAAGTAGTCTAACAGGAAAGTCATTAGTCAAAATAGAATCAAAGAGAACAGAAATATTTGGGAAGTTACTTTGAAGTTTCTAAACGCAGACCGAGTCTGACCACCATTCGTCCATCCGACTGTCAGATAAGACATAATTAAACCAATAGTTTATCTTGTTTGCTTTATGGAAAAACTACATTTTGTAGACGACGAAGATTGGATAGATTATGCTTACGCGACTAAACACTTTATATTATTAAATGGGTGTATCTGGCTTGCGTGTATGACCAGGGTATTTAGTCAGAACGGCCCAAACCGAATGGCCCTCGGGCCATTCGACCTTAAACGAGAATCGTCTACGTTCCAAAGGACCGGTGATAAAAATTTCTAAACAATTACAATGTCATAAACTACATCAATTACATTCGAGTGCAAAAATAAAAAAGGTGGTCTAGCTAGGTCTTTTAACTGGGAAAATTCGTTTTCTCCGTATTTTTATCCGAGCAGAGCTCGGTCGCCCAAAGTTTAGAACAAAATGGCTACCTTAAAATAATTGACAATTGACAATAATTGACAGACATGACAGCATGGAATTATGATGTAGGTACTGTACATGGAATTAGTATGAGCTATCCTATACTATTAAATGAGTATTCTCTATTTTCACCAGAGCAGAGCTTGGTCGCCCAGATACCTACTATAAATTGTTAAAATGTATTATACATCTAACCTTCCGGATTGAATTATCAAAATAATGGTGAAAACCGCATCAAAATTCATTGCCTAGTTTAGAAAAACAACGCAGTCACAGACAGACACGACAAGCGACTTTAATAATACCTACCTATACTCAATACCTAGTTTACCATTTACCTATACCCATTGCCAGATTTCGAATCCACCACGAATTTGTATCGTGATCGATTCGTAATCTGGCATTAATCTGGCACTAGGTACGTAGGTACCTATCTAATAGATTGCTAACTGACACAATCATTTCTGAATTCTTCACACCCTCATAATAGTCGAGTAATTCAATTATTTTGGCTATCCCGCATATAAGCCGGGTAAGTAAAAAGCTTCTCAATTGAGTCTCCATTAGCATAGCAAATGGTTTTATTGGCTTGCAGCACTTAGAACATTATTGTGTCACCCCTATTAATCAGAGGAGAGTATTTCGAAGACTGTTACTTGTACTTTAGGCACTACCTATTGGACACTTGCTCCGCGACTTCAGTTGCGCTGCGTGGACTTCAGAATTGGGTCCAGACAGAAATGAAAAATGCAGATAGATGGTGTTGCTACAGTTTATTCCGTAATAAACTGTTTTCATAATATAACTCTATTGGTTTAAGTACGCGGCGCCAGTAAAGCAGTTGGCATGATTGTTACCGACATCTTCAACAATCATCGTTATATTTCAGTTAATTTACACAAAACCTTAATGAATTATACACCAAAACTTTCCGCATGAATCACTCCGTCCATTGGTGAAAACCGTTGGAAAATCCGTTCGGTAGTTTTTGAGTTTATCGCGTTCAGACAGACGGACGCGGAGGGGGGACTTTTTTATAATATGTAGTGATACACCCACACCCTTTTTTTGAAGGTGGGAAATTATCAAATAACTTCTCCTGCTCTGGGCGGAGCGAGAGGGCGTGTCAGACTTTTACCGACTAAAACCCACCCGTGTTCCTTCCGTTGCCTGTGTGCCGGGGCCGCGATATCCCTTTCGGACAAACTCACACCATACACCCTAGGATCATAATATGTATTAAGTAACTGGACTGTAGATTCGTCGACCATCTTCTATTTTGTTAAGTACCTGATACTTGTTGAAAGACCTACACTGTCGTCCCATACCTATTAACACTGTTATTTGAAAATATTGTAAAAGCCAATTATTTTAAAAGCTTTTATTTAACTTGCAATATACGAGTATGTAAGTGTGTTTGTTCTGGTGGAATCTTGCTACTCAATTTTGAAGCAGATATCTTCAACCGATTGAACTGAAATTTTGTATACACGTTTAGTTTGAATGACAATACACGATAAGCTGTGTGACTTCATTCTAAATCCAATATGGCGGACCATCCAAGATGGCGGAATAGTTATTTTTAATGCATTTCTACAATATGGGTATCAAATGAAAGGGCTTGTTGAGAGTAACTCGAAAAATAATGTGACGTCATTCTAAATCCAATATGGCGGAACATCCAAGATGGCGGAATAGTTATTTTTTATGCACTTCTGCAATATGGGTATCAAATGAATGGGCTTGCCGAGAATAATTAGAACATATTCTGACATCACTCTTAATCCAATATGGAATGGCGGACTTTTGTAGTTTTTTATGCTTTCCTATAGTATGGGTATTAAATGAAAGGGTTCACTGAGAATAAAAATGCAGGTTAACTAAAAAGTAAAAAATAAATTATAAACAAAAAAAAACATTTAAAAAAAAAGCTTTTATTTATATTCTCTAAAAAGAAGAAAATATTTTTTATTTTTAAATTTTAACTATTAACTTATAACCTCATTATACACAATTTATATGATCATAAAAGCTTGTCGCGCGATTTACTTGTGTAAATAAACTAGTACTTACCTATTTAATTGAGTAACTTTATCTGCAAAGTTTTTTTTTTTTTAATTTCAATTTTATTAAATACTTATAAGTACTTACGCAAACCTCACGACAAGCTTTTACTATCATATAAATTGTGTATAATGAGGTTATAAGTTGATAGTTAAAATTTTATTTTCTTCTTTTAGAGCATTTAAAAAAAAAAGTTTTTTTTGCTTTTTTTTTTTAAAGAGTAACCGTGGAGTTTCTTGCCGACTTTTCTCCATAAGAAACGACCAATTGGAACCGTGCACCTCATAGCTTCTGACGTTTCGTAAGTGCCCGTGTAGGTATAAGTGAAATAACAATTTTTTTATTTTTGAATTTTTCGTAAACATTGTCTTGATATAAATACTAAGCCTCGTTTACATCGTGCAAGTAGCTAGCATGTACAAGAAGAGGTCTAGACATCTTAGCCGTAGGACACACAGTGGTAATTGAACCCTAATGAACTCACCCATGTATTTCACAGGTAAGTATTTATCTTTAGACCTATGCCACGATTATTATCTTTGCATGACATATTGGAAAATGCTTTACGTAAGTAGGCACAGATTTGCTTGAAAGAGGCATTTCCGGGATCTATAGTTACTTACACAGCGCGTGGGAATTCAAATTCTCTCCCAACTAACTAGAAAGTACATGAGGGTTTTCATGAAGAAACGCCACCAATTGGCGCCACTTTGGCAAGAGGTCTTCCATCGAATATAAAATATATGATGACGTTCATCATTCTTTTCATTCAATCGTTCATCATAGGCTTTGACACTTTTGACAGGTGCGCAGACTTGACGTGTGCTGCCAAAAAATCCTCATTGATTGAGAATTTTGAAAATTATTATTTTCTAAATTGACTGCAGTGCGACTGCTAAGGTGTGGAGTCCTGGGTTCAATCCCTGAGTCAGATACTGTTACTTTATTCTGCCAGGAAATTCTCAACAGTACCTAAGTACTCCGTAAGTAGGTACTCCTAAAGTCTGGATTTGTTCCCCGTTCATGCCAATAAGCTCGCCCTTCCACTACGGTAACTAGTGAAATTTGTGAGTGCTTAAGTAGGATTATAGATGCGATTTTATGTTTAGATAACATAACACCACGCTTTGTTTCCAAGAAGGGTCAGGCAGGGGTGAACGTATAGTGCACCCAAATTTCGCTAGTTATATTTGGCCATGTACGAGTAATAGAAGAGCCTATTGCCATCAACTCGGGACAAATCCAGACCACTACTAATGGAGATTTCATCATCATCATCATTTCAGCCAAAAGACGTTCACTGCTGGACATAGGTCTCCCCCAAGCACCACTACTTCGACCGATTCTGTGCTTCCCGCATCCAACGGATTATATTAGAGAGACTACTAGAGACTTAGATCAATATAATTAATTCATGCTGACTGTGCTCTAAATATTGCAACATAAAATATAGCAATATTGTTAATGCACAACTTGAGGGGTCGGTATATACATAATAAATAACACTTAAATTCTATTATCAGTGTCTCGGGCTCCATAAATTACTGCCAAGCTGGTGGTGATATGATTAATGGCAATCTATATGAAATTAATCAAGCGATGGCAATTATGCAAGCGGTTCTGTGTCAAATATTCCGCCCACGGATTTGTATGTTTGTGCATGTTTTAACACAAACAATGAGATATTTTATTTTAATTTATTTATTGAGAATCAAGTTTACTCACCTAATTCGGATGCAGATCTCCCAAACTTGGTATATTACAAACTTTAAGCCATTATTTACTGTAGGTATATTGTCATTATTCAATTTTTTTATATTATATAAAATTATTTAGGATATATTATTTTTTAATAATAAGTAGGTAAATAAATTCTTATGGACACCCGACGTCAATTAGTCGAGTTATATAGCCCTTTCATACAACTGCCAAAGAATAACAGTTGTCATTGAATATACGGACAATTTACAAGTCTTATAGAAGACACGCAAATACATTCTAATTATCAACCATGTTTTTTGTCAAAGAGGGTTTTCTGGCAGCACTGAAACGTCAGGTCCGGGCACCTGTCAAAAGTGTCAAAGCGCCATTTTCTTTAATCGTGACTAAATGATGAACGAATGAATGAAGCGAATGATGAACGTCATCATATATTTTATACTTTGTCGAAATGGAAGACCTCTTTTCAAAGGGGCGTTTACTGGTGGCGTGAATTCATGAAAATCCTCATTAAGTAGGTAGAGTGCTCACAAGATACTGCGCGCGGCTGAAATCAGAACTAATAAATATGCCGCTGTCTTGTCGTTGATGTAGGGTTGAGTATAGAATTATTTAATTAATTAATATTAATATAAGATTAATTATTAATATACTTCGTTTTAATATTTTACATACTCGTATTACAGTATAGAATTAAGCACGCGAGAGTGCCGCCATCGCCAGTCGCGCGCAGACTTATCTTGCGCGCAATCTACGTAATATTAGGTAACGAATACTGACAGCAACCTGGAAAAAATAATATCTAAGATAAACATTTCGTGGCCTAAAATAACTCAGTCTTATTTTAGACTCACCGAGTTGATATGAGATCCATTATCGAAATTATACTTGTGACGTTCAATTTCCTCAAGACGGTATTTATTTAAAGAAAACAGCTTTCCAAGTTGCCATCCTATTTTTGTAACATTTTTATAAACATTAATAAACCTACACAGTCGGTAAACAATAAAATTAAACGCGTAAGTCAACAAGTTTTGCTTTTGCTTGAGTCTACCATAGAAAGTAAACAACTTTAAATCTACGTATAAAAATAAAACTAGGTACATAAAGTTGCAAAAGCTAATGATATTAATTTGGAATTAATAATAAATTATTATGTGAAGTATCCAATTGAAACTCAGTATAGTCTTTTATCGATCCAATTTTTTTACCAAAAAATAAAAGCAAAAAAAGTAAAAATAATTTAGTATATAGAAGGATTTTTAAAAGTGAAAACTTAATAGGCGCTGTTTGCGCTATTTCTGAACAGTGATCGAAACTGAACCGTCACACTCGGGTCGGTAACGCTGTATTGGGCATACTCAGCTCCAGTCGGTCGGTGACGCTGAATCGAGTATACTCGGCACTGAATCGCGTATACTCGGCGCTGAATCGCGTATACTCGGCACTGAATCGCGTATACTATGCGCTGAATCACTTATACTCGGCGCTGAAGCGTGTATACATGGCGCTGAATCGCGTATACTCAGCTCCAGTCGTCATCAGTTTAAAATTAGAAAATCATATAAGTTTTCACTTCTATCCTGTGGTCTTAAGCATACACCCTCTTTTTTTTTTTAAAGAACATTGAACCTCAATGGACCGCCTTTAAATTTTGTGCAATTTTTGTTTTTATTCAATTTAGAAGTTTCAAGTATACGGTGATCCTATTTGGAATGCCTTCATTAACGAATTCTTTATTTAACTTTGTGCTTTAAATACCCTCCTTTTAAGCTGTTCTATACACGATAACTACTCATAGCTATATAAACTCGCGTGCTCACCACCAGTATCGGGTCTTCGCCGAGCTTTGGTCGTGAATGGCACTCTAACTTAGCTAGATAACGTGCAGTTTATCGAGACATGACACGACATGAGCCTGCGCGATGGACTCCTTGTTACTAGTAGCTATCCAAGTAGTTGTAATACACCGCATCAGCGTCGCTGATTGTATTTGGTATTCGATATTTGACTGAAATGAAAATTGATGTGGTGTGGTGACGTCTTGAAATCTGTAGAGGCAGATTTACATGTCCTTTGTTATTGATACAGTCTTCTGATTTGAATCTACAGGACGTGTTCGGAAAGCTCTGATACGAGATCAGAGCTTTACGAACACGAAACGTACCTATTGTATTTGTTCAACTGAAATAAAGTTTTGAGACATTGATATATGTACCTACTTACTAAAAAACGGGTTTTTATATATCAATGATTTGAGAAGTTGTAATTCGAAACGCCTAGTTTTCAGTAGGTATGTTACAATTTGTTAACGTTGCCAAATGTTTTCACTAGCATTTCTAAGCTTTTGAAGCTTTTTACTACTAATAAAAAAAAAAATGCAGTATTCCAACAATTAAGTAGGTCACTAAACTTAAGTGTATCATTTAGGTACCTACTTACTACTGTTAACAGTAAAGTACCTAAAAGATTATTATTTATTGAGTTTCAAACAAGTCAAATGTTTAAGCTCTATGTCGGCATCGACTTAATAAGCTAATATCAATATTTACACGGACTATTCTATTAAAAGCTTCCCACTGCTCAGCGAGCTGTAAACAATCCGCTAAAGGACCGTTCCGACTCGGAACCACAAACAATATAGACCGCATTACGTAAGACTACTTATCAATCAGCTGTCAAATCCTACAAACTCGACGGTGACATACCTCGTTTGTCTTACTAGCTAACGTAATTACTACCGAGCGGGCTGGTTGCGGCGGCAACCAGATTAGGGTTACTGACAACTAAATGAAATTCCAGTTTCGAACGTGACCCGCGATTGACACGGGCCCTGGCTGGCTATGTATATAGGTACCTTTTTGAATCGATTCCAGCTTAGTTTAAGATACATTTATTTTGAAATCGGAACTTTGGAAAAGTCAAAGCAAGGACTGGAAAATCTAAAAGGGTTATGAAACCGGTAATGACCGTTCCTGTTAAGTGTAATTAGTACCTGGGCGACTGAGTTCTCTTCGAGTGAAAATGGAAAAAACAAGTTTTCTCAGATATGAGACCTAGCTAGATCGATTTTTCGCCCACGTAAAGGCTTGTGCCGACCACCGCGACTTGTCGCGCGACGCGACACGAACAATACAATTTCTAAGAAAACTTCACAGTATAACAATAACCGGTGTCGCGTCGCGCGACAAGTCGCGCTGGTCTGCACAAGCCTTAAATCCCTATATTGCAAGTTTCATTGAAATTATTAGAGCCGTTTTCGAGAACGTGATTACAATATAAAAATATTGCTCATTTAATAGTATAGGATACTTATGTAGTAAGTATATTTAGCCTGTTTATATACCTAAGTACCAACAGTCAAGCAAGGTACTACCCAAGCGCTCCAAAATTTGTATTTATTAATAGGTTCACCGACAGATGTCCTGTCCTAATTTGAATAGTTCATACAAAACTCCTATAGAAAAAAATAAAAAATTACCAATCCGGCAAAATTTTCCAATTTTTCTTTCTTTGAAAACCTAATTCGGACTTTTACTATTAATCTGTGCTATTACGAACATTTGAAAACCAAAAATGGTCAAGTCGGTGCAGCCGTTCTCAAATGATGCGCTTAGTAACGAACAGCATTTTATTTATACACAACTTCCTCTGTACCACCAACTTGTATATGTGTACTTGTGTGTGTGCGGATGGTGAGCAATGGGCAGCTCACCGTCCGATAAGGACCAGGCCCGGGTCCACAGCGGCGCGTTGTGCTCCACGCGCGCCTCAAAAAGATGTCCGCACGACAGAAGGGGTCTGCTAGGACCGATGCCTGCCGGGGTCGCGGGAAAGTCCGAAAGGGATACCGTGGCCCCTGGCAACGTACAAGCAACTGAAGGAACACGGGTGGGTTTTAGTCAGTAAGAGTCTGATACGCCTTCCCGCTCCGCCCAGAGCGGAAGAAGTTATTTGCTAATTTCCCACACAAAAAAAAAGGGAAGGGTAATAATTACATAAAGGTGTGTACTTAAGTACAAAGATAAAAGGAGAGTATTGTTGTAAAAAGCCTTAAAGTGCTTGCATGCCTTAAGGTTTTTATGAGCGCCTTGATAACATGCACAATTTGAACTTAAAGTTAATGAACCACATAAATATAAGTCTTCTAGCTGCTGTCCGCGACTGCGTCTGCTTGAAATTCCTTGGCCCATCGCCTCGCTATTACTTCGTCTTTGCTTAGCGTTCTTTCTGACTTAATTTTTCTCTTTGTTTGAATTTTAAGGGTCGTAGCGTGATGTTTAGTATTAAGTTAGAACCTTTCTCAAGAATTGGGCTATGGAATGGGAAAAAAAAAAAACAAATCCGACTGGTGATTCCGTAGATTGGAGCGTTCAAACAAAAAAATCTGCTTTATTATTGTACTAGCTGTTGCCCGCAACTTCGCCTGCTATCCAGTATGAAAAGTAGCTTATATCCTTCTCCAGGTCATAGTCTACCCATGTGCCAAATTTCATCCCAATCCGTTTAGCCGTTTTAGCGTGAAAGCTTCACAAACAAACTCACTTTTATTATTAAGTTGTTATTGTGTTTGACATACGTGTGTTATATACGTAGTCGTATATAAGAGTAGGGTCGCGTTTGGTTGAAAGGTATTTCAGATATTCAGGTCAAATCACCTCAAAATTTACAACATGCATGCAACAATGCCTTAACTTATGTAAACTGCAACTAAAGCTAATATTTAGGGACTGAATATAACAATAGAATTCCTACAACATTGCGTTCATAAATTCCAATTTTCATGACGCTAACATTGTCGCCGTAAACTCATTAAATTCCTAAGTGTTGACGGAGGTAACTGCAGAGAGAGTGAAAAGCTCTTTAAAAATTAAAATACTTGTTTTGGGACTGTCTGAAGTCACGTCAGTTGTAACTTTATAGAAATGTCACTTAAGTACCTAATAATAATAATAATAGCCGATAGTCGTGACGGGCAATGGCATAATAGCTAAGAGCCTCGACCAACACCTGAGGAGGCTGTCGTTAGGCAGGCTTTCTGGATCAAGGGCTTGATCCAGAAAGCGGTACCTACTTCTTGACACGGCGCGTATCGTTAGGAGATTCCTCTCTCAGGAGCCTTGACCACCAGTAGCTTGGACCCAGTTCCTGATACCGGTGGGATTCTATTTTTTATATTTTTAAATGTTTTTGTTTTTATAAAAATATTCAAAAATGTAAATTATATGAAATAAAGGAAATAATAATAAATCGTTTATTAACCAAATAAAGTATTTTGTAAAATTAATAGGTAAAAATAAACTACTCCTAAAATTATTGAAACAAAGGCAACAATTTTAATATATCAACTTGTTGACTCCACAGTAGGTCGAGCCTGTGTCATGCATTGAGTCCTTGACTCCTTGAGAGGTTCAAACAATTTGTTTCAGGCTCGACACTGTTTTGTAAAATTTTGTAACGTAAAACATGTATTTACATAAAGCTTAATTACCTTAATATTAAGTTTTGTATTTAAACTGCAGCCGAACTCGTTGTAGAATTTATGTAAGTGAACAAACTTTGTGTTACACAATTTAAGTTACTTATGTAGCTAGGTGTTTTAGTTACGAATTTATTGACAAATATTTATTTAGGTACCAGAAAATGCAAACTAACTAATATTTTAATCCAATAACACCATGTAAATATTTGTTTACATAAATTCTACATCAAGTTTGGTTGTAGTTTATTTATAGTTGATGGATGCTGTCATACTATAAGCTCCACCGTGTGACACTGACAGTTTGATAAGCTCGAATGTCACTTCTTGAAGATAAGTGATTGAAGTGGATCATAAAAATTAATGCAGAACAGTTCATAAAATGACTGTTTAGAACTTGTCATGTTTCATTTGAATGCTTCAGTCGCTTTTCAAATGAAATTTTTCTTTCAAAGCTTTTACAATAACACCGGTTGCTTTGGTTTATTCACACACTAGCTGCGCATCACGGTTTCACCCGCATAAGTCTCGATTCCTAACCCAGGTTATGGTCTACACTGCCAAATTTCATCCAATTCCGTTCAGCCGTTTTAGCGTGAAAGTGTAACAAACAAACAAACTCACTTTCGCATTTATAATATTAATATGTTAGGATTCTTATCAACTCCTTTTAGGTGTTTTTATTAAATCAGAGTGACCATAATATACTTATAGGGAAATACCGGATAGAAATAATAACTATTGAAATGTCACGAAGATAATTCACAAAGTTTCTTCAGTTGACAATTAACTCCGAACCGAATTCTTTAATTTACGAACTTGTTTTATCTAAAATTACATAATTATCGTCATGTTCGACAGCCCGACTTCACCCACGGCTAGGCATAGACTTCTCTTTCCTTGTACCAATCCCCTCGCTCCTGTGTCAGCCTCATCCAGTTTTTGCCCACGATGGCAGCAATCTTTTGCAAAATATAAAATAATTATGTACGAGTATAATGAAACGAATTTAATTAAGTTTAATTTTTAAAACATAATTAAGAGAAACTGAAATGTCAACAAACCTGCAGCCCTCTTGGGATCAAGGGGTTTGATTTCCCCCTCGAAATATTCGTTGATTTTCCATTTCAGTAATGAGTTGTCTGTTTTAATAAAATATCCAAATACACCTTCCTATTTATTTGTTAAACTGCATATAACATAATCATTTTCTAAATAAAACCATATAATCCTTACAATGAATCAAAGCATTTTAACAAAATGGTACTATGACAAACAGGTTTATTTGTTAGCACGTTTAGTGCCGGGAGCCGTCCTGGAGTGTTTACCTAGTCGCATATGGGGTGCCGGAAGCCCTCGCGGAGGGTTTTTCTTAGCAAATACAACATTATAAACCGTGAAAATAAAATCTGATGTATTTTATAGCAAGATTTATTATTATTAGTATGCGTTGGTTTTAATATCCAAACATTTTTATTTTTTGTTCACGGTTGGAAACTACGTATATCGACAAGACCCCCTAAAAACACTATTTTACTTCGTTTTACACGGTTTTAAACCTAATGCCGTTGACCGTCCGCGATGGTTATGTTTAGCGCAAACGTAATGCCGGCAACCCTCCCGGAGGATTCACTTCCAATATGTATGGCGGCATAGCGTATCAGTTCTATGAAAAGTGGGTGGAGTCGGAAGTGTTAAATAAACCTAGCATAAGTATAGTTACTTTTTTGTTAAAATGAATTGAATTTGTATCTATGGTGCTTCATAGATTAACAGTTTTCTATTTTCCCGGAGAAAATACGCTAGAATACTATTTTGAAAAAAAAAAATTACACTTACAAAATTCAGAAACAAAACTGCAACAAGCCAAAATTAATGTAAGTACCTAACTTATTCTAACAAAGCATCTACGCACGTTGTGATAGTTATCGCACCAGAAAGACATATAGTCGCCCGTATTAGGAATTTAATTTCGATAGTAACGTAACAGCTGCGTCCTCGGCGGCACATCGTTTCTCAGAACTTGCTCTCATTTGGCAACACTGCCGCGACATATCGCGCCTTCTGACTCCACGTCCATTATTCCGATGTTATCTCCGACATATTAGAACTTAAGTGAAACTAATATCAATTAATTAACTGAACGGTGCTCGGTGATCTAAATTAGCATGCGTTTGTCATTTCTGGAGTAGGTACAATGAACTGTTTGTTTACAATTTGATACCTATTCTTATTTTAGGATAGGCGCACTTGTACTTTGCTTTTAGGTACAGCTTGGCAAAAAAGAGTTTGGAAAAAATAAGGACGTCACTATCGCACTTCGGTCACTTTGAATGGGAAATGAGTAAAAGAATTTAAGGTAAATCCGCAGTTGCAGCCCGCGAAATTAAAATTTTATTACGTTTTTTGCAATTTGCCGGTCAGTGTCAGGTTGTATCTTATCTCTATCAGGTATTATTTACAGAATTATAATAATTGTGGGGACTCAAAAACTACTAGCGCTTGTCGGCAAAGTAGTGCCATCATCATAGGTCTGCATTTTGAAAACGTTTTCATAGTTTTCCACTCGAAATCGATAAAAAGTTTCAACGACATAGTCAATATTTCACGCCGAGGAAAACAAAGTGAATAAATTGTTTGATAGCTATAACCTATACAGTATTTACTTTGTGAACAGCAGTATTATATAGTTCTGCCAACTTATAAATGCCACTGGGATAATATCTTCTTAACTTTCATACCTACTATAGTTATAGCCAATATCCCCTATATTTATAAACGACTGCACCCATTTTCATAGAACTTATACGCCATCTTGCCATACATATTGGAAGTGAAGCCTCCGAGAGGGTTGCATTATCAGTTAACCATCGCGGACGGTCAACGGCATTAGGTTTAAAACCGTGTTATACAACACTTTAAAACTAAGTTATATTGTGTTTTCAGGGGTCTTGTCGCTACACGTAGTTTCCAACCTTTTAATGTTTTTGTGAATAACCGAGAGATTTTTTAATCCACGTCTATACTAATAAATCTTGTTGAAATATACTTACATTAGATTTTATTTTCACGGTTTATAATGCTGTATTCGCTAAGAAAAACCTACATCTAAAATGAGCCCTCCGCGAGTGTTCCCGGCATCCCATATGCGACTAAGTGAACCCTCCAGGAGAGCTCCCGGCACTGAACGTGTTATTAAAGTTAAGAGAAGTTAAAACGTTTGGTTGTTAAAATGTAGATATGGTTAAGCAGTCACTGATCTCATCATGTCTCGTCATGATTACTTTACTTTAAACAATGTTTATAAATAAACCGCAAACTTATTAGCACTTTTCCGCATGACAACGATGCGGACGAATACTTGCCCCTTTGTTTTTATTTGTATAGTTAATTAGTTAATCATTTTGTAGCGGCATCTACATCGCTACATGCGAACTACGCATCAAAGACCTGATGTCACATAACATCCTGACGTCACACAAATCCTGCATCGCGCAATTAGAGTTTACCGCGCGATAAACATTTATACAAGCTTCCCGACTTCAACCTCTGGGCAGTTGCCCGCCAGACATCACACCCGTCTGGTCGGAGGATCCTCCCTTTTCTATGGGGGATGAGTGAACTTTACACCCTGTTCCTCATACCCCTAAAATTTCATTTAGTACCTAGCGTAAATAGTTAGTTGTGCTAAATACTCTAAAAGGAATAATGGTGACAAATTAATTAGCACTATTATCTTCTCCATTTTATTCTTCTTTTCTTAGTATTGCTCCACTGGATAGCACCACCTCCTAATTGGTGTTGAAGCTAAAATCCTCCACAAAAAAGAAAAGAAAATCCTAAAGCATTTTGTATAGCTTTCGTGTTTGCGTTACGTTTACAGCACCCTGTTGTCTTACTGCCAACAAAGAACCACAATTTATGACCTCTCCGCGACTTTCTCTATGGCCAATCCAATTTTTGGCCACAATGAGGAAATATTGCATTGTAAACGGAGCTAAAAGGTTCGATAATGGTATTGGGATTTCCTTGAATTTATGGGAGTTTGTGGTGCAATATTATATTACAATATTATTTACGTAGCGACAGAAAATCAAAAGTAGGTTATTTTCAAGTCCACTAATTAATAATGTCAATAAGTTAAATCACCGGTTCCTTGTTTAAAGCTAAAGGCGAGTCCCCACTCAGAATTCAGATTACCAAAATGAGTGTTCGAACGTCAGTTGCAGAAGTCAAAATCACTGCCTTTTCAGTTTTCTCTTGTTACTGATAGTCAAGTCTTACTAAGGGGTATCGTATAGTGCAGTAACTGGGTTGTTGAGGTCCGATAGGCAGCCGTATATGAAACACTGGTACGTATTCAGCCGCATCCCGTTAGACTGGAAGCCGACCCCAACGTATTGAGAAAAGGCTAGGCAGTTGACAATGACTGATATATGATGATGCCAACATACACCGATAAACATCCCACTGCTGACCAAAGACCTTCTCCCATAACTTTCAGTTAATTCGGTCCAGAGCTAATGTGTGCCCACGCAGTTTTGATCATCCAACTGGAATCGCCATCTTTTACGTGGTCTGCCACGACTTTTCGCTGTGTCAGAGCTCCTCATGCGTGGAATTAAAATGATGACTAAGTGCAATTCATAATGTTGTAAGATGATGACGAATTATGTAATGTTTTCCTGGCCTGGTGCCAGGGTGACTATGCTAAGGTATTCTGCTATATCAAGCGGTGCAGTTCCTTCATCCTCGTTACCGTGAGTTTGTAGTTTTATGAAAACCGATTGCTGCATGTCATCCAAAATAGGTGCTTCTGCTTATTTACCACATACTATTCATTTCTGAATAGGTAGTTCTTTAATAGTTTAAAACAAATAGTAACAAAGTTATTGAAAATATCGTTTTACCAATTGTATGAGATAAACCCTGCAGTAGCTAGACGACAAACTATTAAGGAAGTCATTACTAAGTAGTGTGACTACGAAAAAAAATAACAAATGACGCTCAAGCCAGCTCCTCCCTTGCGCCAATCGCGCGCACATCGCGGGGCGCGAGTAATCATCGTCTATGTCCCACTTCATTGGAGATGACGGCGCCTCCCCGGCTGCTGGCTCCGGCTGCCACGACACCGACACTGAATTAAAACCCCTCTCCGTTTTCCTTAATGTCGCCGAAATTAAAATTTGAGAACTATTGTCCCCGCCGAACAATGATCCCTTGTTACAGCACTTTTCATTCAGCGTTTCGTTCGCGCGTTGTCCTCATTCATTATTTGAAATGTTTGCTGTTTAAATTAAGATTTATTATTCTCTTTGGAACTCGTGGAAACCAATTAAAATGCCTGAAGGTACTGTAACGAGAAAATTGTTGGGAATCATAAAAGGCAACTCTTAAAAAATTCGTTGCTTTCTGAACCTGGATCATTTATTTTCTCTTTTTCTTCATTTAGGTAATTCGAAAAAACCTGTCCCAATTAAAGAAAACTTTTAAAAACACCTAAGCCTAAACATGAACTTGAACATTTCAAAGAAACTGTGTATAAACTATCGACGAGAGAGAAGTGAGTCTGTTTTCAAAACTTTTAATAGTGGTGTAGTAAAATTGGTCGTGTTTTTTGTGCAGGTTACTTCGGCAAGTACTTGAACAAGTACAACGGCTCGTACATCCCCCCCGGCTGGCGCGAGTGGGGGGGGCTCATCATGAACTCCAAGTACTACAATTACAGCATCAACATGAATGGCAAGAAGATCAAACATGGCGATGATTATAATAAGGTAAGATTTTTCAGGTAATATCTGACGAATGATTCAAGTGTCTTCATCCGAGGAGTCACAAAATTCCAAAACAGATTATACATGTATGTACATGTGTATATTTTTCGCGAACGACTAGTTTAAAAAATACATTAAAACAATCTAGACTGTAATTTGAATCTCAAACAGATTCATACACTAATAGTTTAAAATATTTCCACCAATTGCAACTGCACCTACCTATTATGCAGACCATTGATGGACGATTTTAAGAGTTTCATAGCCACAACATGTCAGTGGGACCCAATTACTAAGCTTATCCCGTCTGTCTGTCACCAGGCTGCTTCTTAAGAACCGTCATTGCCAGCCAATTTCTAATTGTCAATGATTTTAACCTAAATGTTCTATACATTCCAGGACTACTACCCAGACCTGATAGCCAACGACTCGATAGCGTTTCTACGTGCATCCAAGCGTCGTTTCTCCCGCAAGCCAGTGCTGCTGGTGATGTCGTTCCCCGCACCGCATGGGCCCGAGGACTCGGCCCCGCAGTACTCGCATCTGTTCTTCAATGTCACGACGCATCAGTGAGTACCAATATTGTCTAACTTTAGGACCCATAGTTCTGATGTCGTTCCCGCACCTCAAGGGTTCGAGGACTCGGCCCCGCAGTACTAACATCTATTCTTCAATGTCACCACGCATCAGTGAGTACTAATGTTATCTAGATATACTTAGGACTTATTTCGTTAAAGGTCATCGAGGGGCTGCTTGCCAAGGTGAAATGTCAAATTCTATGGGTTTATATTTAGTTTTCTGGGCCCTTTCATTTTTCGCACCACGGTGGCTGTACCTTCTGGAAAACTTTGTCCTTTTCACTCAGTAGGAGAGTGCGTCGTGTTGAGATTTTATGATTTGCTGAAGTCTTGCATTTACTTATCACGTGCAGTGCCGGGAGCCCTCTTGGAGGGTTCACCTAGTCGCATTTGGGTTGTCACGGAGGACCTACATTTCAGATGTAGGTTTTTCTTAGCGAATAATGCATTATAAACCGTTAAAATAAAATCAGATGTATGTTTTAACAAGATTTATTAATATAATGCGTGGGTTTTAAAATACAAGCATTTTTTTTTTTCATTGTTGTAAACATTCACAAAAAAATTAAAAAGTTGGTAACTACGTATAGCTCCCCTGAAAACACTATTTTACTTCGTTTTACAGTGTCTTATATCATGGTTTTAAACGTAATGCCGTTGACCGTCCGCGATTGTTAACTTTAGCGCAAATGTAATGCCGGCAGCCCTCCCAGAGGGTTCACTTCCAATATGTATGGCGGCATGGCGTATGAGTTCTATAAAAATGGATGGAGTCGAAAGTGTCAAGTACCTACTGTCGTATTCTTCCCCTTAACTGGTGACGCATATTATACCACAAACAATGCGAAAGACCACCTTCACCGCTCCACGTATTTTTTTTCAATGTTTTTTACACACGTTTTTATTTAAAAAAATATTGGTGCCGATTCTCTTGTCACAAATGCCTCTAAACTAGACTAAAAATCACTAAAATTTAGTTTATTCCTGTCAAACGACGATTTCTCATTCTGAAATAGACTAAAGTGACACAACTACACTATATTTTAGTTTGACAGCACTAAGATAGTACTGAATTTTTAGTTTAGTGAAAATGCCAATTTTGCTATTCTGAATTTGACATTTTTCACCTAAAATTTTGATTGTAAAATACCAAACCAGACTAAACGTAACAATTTTTTATCGTGATTAAAAAGGTGTGGTATAAAATAAGTTGTCATGAACTAAAATTCACACCAACATCTCGCCTTCACATGCAAAAACAGTACTTTATTTTCTTTTTCTGTTGCTTATATTTCGAAAATGGTGCGTTCTATCGCAAAAATAATGAAAATTTCCACCCCCTTTATAAAACCCTTAAACACCTAAACCTGAACATGTAGGCAATATTTTTTATATTTTCCATACAAAAAGTGAAAAATTCCATATAAAACACATCGCGGCGGCACCCCCGGCACGCCTCCGGCTCTTAAAAAAATCACGGTTTAGGGCAAACCACGGGTATGTACCACGTGGATTCGCGATTGTCAAATTCTATTTTAGTTGTGTCAAAAAATTTTTTTAGTTTAGATAATTTTATTTGCAGAAT
Organism: Agrochola lota; assembly: GCA_947364205.1. Lineage (NCBI taxonomy): Eukaryota > Metazoa > Arthropoda > Insecta > Lepidoptera > Noctuidae > Agrochola > Agrochola lota. The sequence goes on along the minus strand of OX376221.1, from coordinate 13,835,502 downwards.
AGCTCTAAGATTCTCATAGCCAAAAGTAAGAAATTTTAGTGATAGTTTACTTAGTTTAGTTCGGTGTACAAGAGAATCGGCACCATTATCTTGTCTACCGTAACACATATTGCACTGCAATTATTTAGCTATAAATGTAGTAAGCTTTAAAATAAAAATTGATTAAATAGAACTTGATGGAAATTGTCCTTGATACCCTCCCCCTGTCATATTAAGTCTTAATGACCCCATGCGAATGGCCGTCGTCCGATAACACGCCTGCCTACCCCCTCCAGGGATTATTGCATGACGGTAATATGTGGTATGTGGCCTACAGTGAATTACAACCGAGTGTCGGCACTTTATCACTGATGATTTATATCGTGCAAGTTGTGAGAGTAGCAAATAAATCACGTAAAGGTGATGGGCTATCGTCCTATTTGTTGTAGCCGCTGCACTTGCAATGTTTTATAGCAATACTTTGACGTAGCACACAAAGGAAACAAAAGAACATCGCTCTTTTATAAGTTAGGGGTTAAGATGCATCTAGTTTGAACAAAGGTGGAACGGGACCTTGGAAGTTCGCTGTGGGGGTTTCAGTGCATATACCTACTAGGTATGTAGGTTTCGACACAAAGGAAAGCTCCAGTCAAAGTAGTAGGTACAAGTTCTGACTTTATAATTATAAAGTCATAACTTTTACACTCATGTAGGTATGTGAGTGTGGGTGTTCTAATACAACTTAGAAGTCTGTTCATCTGGAAAAGAAGATACTGACATGAAAAGTTACAGTACTTTTCCAATATAACTTACATTATTTTTACCCACCTATAAAGTATTCTTATAATATTTATATTTGTCACCGCCTCACCTCTGTAAGAACCGAAAAGGTCGTTCCTCTAATCGATAAAATTCAATTTCATAATTTAAGTCCACGGAGAGTACTCGATTCACTTCGTTCGTCGGCCGTTGAAATTAAAAATATAAATCGTCATTCAGTTTGAAATCTCGGCAGACCCGCGTTGTCTAAATATCTCAACAAAACATTAATTGCTGCAGCGGTTTCGCAACAGCACCGGCCATCTTGCTCTCTTTAAATATTTAAGAAGTCGGAGTTTTTGGAGCTCCATCGAAAGTAAATAGCTTTTAGGATGCCACTCTGATGTTTGTGGGCAACCTCGCTACATTTTACTGCAAAGATACGCCCAGGGATGTTACGAGCTCCTTAGTAAATGAGCACTGGAGCGCAGAAACGATTAACTTTGTGGGGGTCATTACTGCGTTATACTCACACATTAACTTTCTGACAAAATATACCTACATTTTTAAGCTTTTACGAGCTGCATACTAATGAGTCGGTATACAACAATGCTTCCAAAGTTGTCCTAGTAAATTATTCATGCTGAAATAAAAACTGCATAGAAATTTCCACACATTACAACTTCTTTATACGAGGTACTAAAAAGCTGTCCACTTTACACTGCGGTGCATGTACTCGCGCTCATAATCACAAGCGGCCATTTTTCGCGGGAGTCTCCGAAAATTTTACGTGCACTTACGGCGGACGATGCCCTGAATAATTTTACTTGCACTCAGGCTCCCGGAGGTGGCGCGAGGTTGATTTATGTTTCATAAGAATGTTTAGAGGAAGGCGGACGCTATATTCTGGTGTCTTGCGATCTGGGGGCATCAGACTCGGTCGCTTACTCAGCGGAAGTTGTAGGTGCGGTCGAGTAATGTGGGGAGATCTGTCAGTGCCTCGCTCAGGTGTCGCCCCGTCCGGGTGAACTGCCACACACAGATCAATTGTCTACTGCGCGCCGGCGACGTCGTTTGTACACATTAGCTGGCGTACACAAGCTAGCCATTTATCACAGGTGGTGCTTAAACAGTCAGTTATTCTGCTACAATACTTTTACGAATCTACATCGCAATTAAAATACGAACAAGACATTTGTACTTATTGAGAATTTTTATTGAAGGAAACCTTTAGTTAGCGGCATTTCTTACTGGAATAGGGATGTTGATAATTTATTTTTTCTTTAGTTAGATTATTAAAAATATTGGACACGTATTTTTTCTTTTTTAAGGGTTCCTTCCCTTATAGTTTTGCCATATCCGTCTGTCTGTGTGTTTGCGCCTTGGCTCAGAGACTCTTTGTACTAGAAAGCTGTAATTTGGCATGGGTATACATCACACCGACAAAGTAGTAAAATAAAATACCTAATGGAAAAAAAAATATGGCACATACACGTAAAGTGGGGATGTTTATTTTTTTTCTCATCTATCCCTTGGTGGGGGGTGCCGTTGGACAGGTCGTTCAAAAATATTGTGAGTTGTGTTTTTGGGTTCAGGGATCCGTTTGCGAAATATTAAGCGTTACAGTGCTACATTTTGTTAGAGTCAAGTGTGTGTGTCCCTACCAGCTAAATAGTTGGTTCTCGAATGTAAAAAATTCACAGCTGTAGTATATATAATCAAATTAAAAGGAAAATTATCAGAGCTAAGTAGGGTTTACAATTCAACGAGTAATAATCGACAAACTTACATTTGCGGTTGCAAAAACATGTTCGTGTCGGACCGCGCACAATGAAGGGTTCCGTAGTTGGGATGAATTTATCCCAAGAACAAACTTAACATTGTAGTTCAAAAAAATGTTTCTCCATACATTCCAACGTTTTTTTTTTCCAGTCAACATCCCTATTGCTTGCTCTCTTTATAATTGAGATGAAAATAACGAGAAAAGTCAGTCAACATAATATCAATTACATTCAAAGTAAGGACTTTATTAACTGACTAATAAAGCGACTAAAGACACATTCCTTCTCCACGTATACAATGTACCCCATGGGCATGTGACCGCCCGTATTTTTCCGAATATTCATGAAAAAATATCGAAAATTAACTTTAAAAGGGGGGGCTTTCTTTAATACTTTACATGTTATTCAATTTTGAATTTTCTGAGTAGCGTTTGCTATATCTCCTATGTTATTGGCTCGATTTGGATTCCGTTTATTATAGCTAAAAGCTTATGAGATATTTTATCGGATTAACTAACATTTTTTTGGAAAATTTGTCGACTATGAAAAAATAACGGAGTTGAAGACATATTTTTCTAAAAAAAAACAGTATTTATTCAAAAAAACACAAGTGTAGGTTCATAAAATCATAATAGATTTTATGAACCTACACTTGTGTTTTTTTGAATATAATCACATATTCAAAAAACACAAAAAAAATATTAAAAAAATTACGCCCCTTTTATAGTTCATTTTCGATAATTATTTGTCATGAATATTCAGAAAAATACGGGCGGTCACATACCCATGAGCTACATTGTATAGGTGAAGAAAACACACGAGTTTAATCTATTTATAAGCACTTATAGAGGTAAAATATTTGACGCTTTCACGTTTTACGATGTACCATAGTGTGAACAACGAGTTTATTGATGCCGTTTCAGTTATTTTATGCCTTAGCTTCTCGGAATCGTTTACATAGGCACATAGGTATGTTGTGTTGAGTACGTAAATATCTTACTTTATAGTGATAACAGTGTATCAGTATAGCGCTTAGAATATTCCGCAGAATAACTCTGAAAAGTTTCCGGCGAAACAGTTTCCATGAATGAACATTAAATCATTTTGGTGAGGTCAAGAGCCGTGGTGGCCCAGTGGTAACGATGAAGGAAAACATCGTGAGGAAACCGGCATGTCCTAGAACCAATTATTCGAAGACATCTGACATCTACCAACGGGCCCACGTGGGAAATTTCAACTTATTCCCTCTCGAAGAGAGGAGGCCTGTCTCCCAGCAGAGGGAACATTATAGGTTTGGTTTGAAGAAGGAGATCTTTGTTCAATCATTTTTATCTGAGTCTGTCATTAATTTCAGCTAAGTACTAAGAATATCGGGACTTTTGCCCCGATATTCTTGCTTCTTGCACATTACCAAGATTTTTCCACCCTATAGAAACCTATTTTCAAGAACTGATTTGCCAAAAAGATTGATGATACCCAAAATAAGTAAGGTTCCATTATAAAGCCAGACAATCACTCTCTGGCAGCTGTAGACAACAGCAGAGGTATCGAGTGTCAGATGTGTTGATGTGCGGTGTTATTACGCGGAGAGGCGGTGCACTGCCATCCCTCGACAGATCACAATATGCACGCTGAATATGTATTAGATTGCAAGCCGCATCGGCTTCATCCCATTGGAATCTAAGTTGACGCAAAATTATTCGATACTTAAATTTCCGTATTTCATTGCATACTTAATAGTTAATATTCTTTAGCTTTTACCTCTGTTCCGATTGTGATTGTAGCTCAATAATTAAGATTTGAAAAACTGATGAAGCTCACTGTACGATTTCAAACACCGCATAACGTTTTTATTGAAAATTTGTACTATGAATAAACCCATCTAAGTCAAACACGCCGTTCATTTATCTTTTCCAAAAATACCTTTCAAATGAATGAACACGAACACTTTTAAAGTGAACAGCGGAATTGTTTCCAGCGAATTTCAGAATTAAATTGAAAAGTACCTATTAACGTGGTCCGGGATTAAGAGTCGTATTACCGTCTATCAAGTTTCCAAACCTCTCTGAAACAGACTCGAATTGTAGGACGCTGGAGATTTTTCACTTCGTCGAAAATTTCGTGCGGACAATCAAAATGTTTTCCGGAAATTGCGGATGAAGTTTACTCCTCTACCGAGTTTATTAGCTGATGTACCTACATACCTACCTGATATTTATTTTGGAAACTTTACGAGCAAAAGCTGAAAAGCTTAACACTTTTAGAGACATGAGGAACAGGGTGTAAAGTTCACTCATCCTCTTTAGAAAAGGGAGGCTTCTCCGACCAGACGGTGTCGTGTCTGACAGGCAACTGCCCAACGATTGATGTCGGTTAGTCATATACGTATATGTCGTTCGCGCGGTAAACTCTAATTGCGCGATCAGGTTTTGTGTGACGTCAGGTCTTTGTTGTGTAGTTCGCATGTGGCGATGTAGATGCCGCCACACACTTATGTCTGGCTTTTATGATTTTAAGGAGGTACCTGTATATCATAGTCTAGACCTACATAGATTAGGAATAATCTATGCTTCTTTCACTTGCCATTATGTTTTAATTTTAAATTAGGTAGTTGTAACCATGCCTTTACTATAGTCTGCGCGCGACTGCTAGTCACCGCCTGAGGTATGTGAGTGGTGAATTGATTGTGAATTGAGTGATTTTGTCAATAGCGCCCTCCCCCCTATGGGGGAGGGCGCTATTGACAAAAGTCGCAGACTGAGTTAGCTTGGCCTTTGTCTACCTCCTCCGTCTCACCGCTCACATAAGTCAGACGGTGACTACCTGTCGCGCACTGACTATAAGTAAACATATCAACAACAAACAAAACATCTGAATTTCTTTTAGGGATAATGAATTACTAACATTTCCCTTTTGCAAACAGAAAATAAACCGAGTGTTATTTTTTGTACTCAATTATACCAGTTTTTTCAGTAAAAACAAAAGCTGAGCCGCAGAATACATCAGGAATGTATGTATGTGCATATTTTACGTTATTTTTTATACGGACGACTTCCTTGCATGATTTTATTTATCATGCAGTTGAAACGTTCGACGGGTGCGTCTCTGGCTGCGCCGATCCTCGCATAAATTATACCGGTCCGGGGAGCCTTCAGTGTTGCTTGAAAGTCGCCGATGCAAATAAACGAGACAATCTTTATCCCAATCATTACTTAACATATAAATGTTAAGCTGTTTATTTGTAATCGTGCTAAGACAGCGGAATGAAGTCCGTGGTTCGTTAAAATGTTAGCCGGCTAGGGCTGTTCCATGCTGTCTTTGATGTTAGTGCGAATGGAATGTGAGCGCTCGCACGTTATGAATGTGCGCTTTTGCTGGGTTGCATCTGCGTCTATCTAGATGAAGCTTCGCACAGTGATACGATACACGCAGATGTGACCAACCGTTATCGGTTACCGTCGCGATAGTACGAGCTGCGTAGCACTTATCGCCCGGGTGGCGGTACCTTGAAAATAAATGGTAGCTTGATGGGCGTGGCTTATTTCCCCCGCATGTGAGGAGTGGCGGTTCCATCTTCCGTGGTCAGCCGCTACGTCGCCACCACAAACTTATCTGAACCAGTGGCCAAAAGTCGAACTAACGAAATCACCGACCGAAATTTAAAAACGTTACTTACTTAGCTTTAACTTTGGCTGAGCATTATTCTTGTTACTGTCGTACTACTGTCAAACTAAAAGTGCAAGATTATAGACCGAAACATATCTAAGAAAAAAGTGCGTGCTAGGTAACGTTACTTAAGGCGCGGACTGACTAAGATTTAAAAAACGCTACAGCTCCACTCACATAACCGCGTCTGCGCGCTTTACGGAAGCCCGACGACTAAAGTATGACCAATAAAATTTGTAATTGAAAAAATAGAGCAATATCTATTTTTTCAATTACAGAGTATTCAACAACGTTGAAAATTGAATAAATATTTGAGTTGACGATGTGAGTAAGCTGCGAATGGGCATTTATTTTACGGGTTTTTTTTTAGATTATTCGGAATATACACATTAAATTAAATATTTTTCTGGTTAAAGTTATAAAATAATGTTTATGCCATTGAAGTCTTTAAAAAAAAAATGTTATCGCTGAAAATACAGAGATGTTCGACGCCAAAGTTTATTTTTGTGAAGTATTTTTTATTGGGAATACCAGACTATTTTCTTCTATTCTATTCGATTTAATTTTTTCTTTAAACCCTTCTCTATCCATTGTATTTTTTGCGTCGTATATTTTCTTTGCGTTACGTCATACTCGACCATCAAAGAAACCAGTTTTTTGGGAATATTGAGGTAACACCGCGCCTTAATCTCGGTCTATGAAATTATTGCACATAGTGAACTATGGAGTAGAGTAGACGTATAATACAAAATATTTTATTAACAACTAAAATATTTATATACCTATTATATATATAATATTTATATGTAGATATGAGACCATGTCAAAGAATCAACTGGCATAAAAAATATTTTACAATATTTTTATTTTTATAAGATAACTTAAAGCTTAAAGCTCAGAAAATGCGAGGTTTCGTTTTCTTTTTATGAACAAAAGTAGACTTTAATATTTTTTTATTTTACATAAATGATCGTGACTTTGTCAAATTACTTAGAATGAAAAATTTAAAAAAATAAAAATATTGTAATAATAATAGGGGATCCTGCCGTTTTACCGAAAAGATTTTGCCCAAATTTCACTACCCAAACAAATTTTAGCAACCTTTTTTCATACCAATGCAATGTTTGGAATGATTTTAGGACGCACATTTTCATTTGGTCAAATTCTTACTTGGCAGAATATTATCAAGGATAATGTCATTTAGCCATTTGGTCTTTAATCAAATGATTTATTACAGCAAACAATCTTTAGACAATAAACGTTTGGTCAGTTAGTTATGGAACTAGTTAGAGATAGGTTCATTATTTTAAAAAAATGGTTAGGTTAAAACGAAAAAAAAAAAAACGGAAAGAAAGAAACGGAAAAATATAAAATCTGTGTCTATCGTGACACAGCAATACGTGCAGAAGCTTCGTAAGTTTTACTCGCTAAAACATTATCGCGCTAATGCGGCGGCCGCTAAATAACGGCCGCCATATTGGGGCCGCTAAATAACGAGCGCTAAATAACGGCCGCCGCATAACGGCTGCTAAATAACGACCGCTACATAGCGGCCGCCGCATTAGCGCTATAATGTTTTAGCGTATTGCTGTGTCACGATAGACGCAGATGCGGCCCCAGCATTTGGTGAATAATGCTCGATACGATGAAGTTATTGAATAAGGGTGTTTCTTTCTAGGCCATAAACGCGATATTACTAAATAAAACTTTGGAAAATTTTGATGTGGAGAAGATATTTTTAAAGTCTTTTTCTTTCAATTTGAAATAATCTTTTATTATTTCGAAAGATTCAGATTAATGTTTTAACTTGTAGGAAGAAGATTTCCTAGACAATAAAATCAAAAGTCATTTATTCAAACTAGGCCGAGCATCAGCACTTTTTGAACGTCAAGATTACATAAGCCAGTCCCCCAAAACGCCCACTGAAAAAACACACGAAAAAATGCCACTTACTGGGCTCATGTAATATAAAAAAGAATAAAAAAACTACAACGAAGAAGAGTACCATAGACACAAAAAGAAGAAGAAGATCTAGGTTTAAAAACATTTATTTTTGATGTGTAAGGCTTAACACGCACTGCGGTGCGTTTTGCTTCCGCAAAATCTGTAAAGTATGAAATAGCGGATGCGCGCGCACGGGAAAAAAAACGCATACGAAAACAAAGCAAGATTTTTTTCGTTGCGGCGAAAAAATCGCAATGCAAGTCACCGCACCGCAGTGCGCGCTAGGGCTAAAAGTGTTTGTATCTACAAAACGACCCATAAACTTCATCATCATTCACCTGCCTTATTTTTTGGGTGGAAATTATCAAATAACTTCTCCCACTCTGGGCGGAGCGGGAAGGCGTGTCAGACTCTTACTGACTAAAACCCACCCGTGTTCCTTCAGTTGCTTGTACGTTACCAGGGGCCACGGAATTCCTTTCGGACTTTCCCGCCACCCCGGCAGGCATCGGTCCTAGCGGACCCCGTCAGTTGTGCTGACATCTCTTTGAGGTGCGCGTGGAACCTTCCTCCTTCCGTCCTTATCGGACGCGAGCTACCCATTACTCATCGTCCGCAAGCCCGCGCCTACGGTGGTCGGGAATCAGCCTGCGATTCCCGACGCCCAGAGCGTCTCCTGAGGTGGCTAGGGGCGTGAGGGCCCGAAATTTGCCTCTCCCTAACGCGATAATGTTTCGCGAGCATTACTGCTTCGCAGAAGGAGGTGACGGTTTCCCACGCTCCCCCCCGATCCGTACCATGGCCTGGACCACGGCTGGACGCGAGAGATCACTGCCGCCGATCGTCTCCAGTACGACACGGCGTTTACACGTGTTCCGAAGCTTTTCGTAATTTTTTATTTGGTTCTAATCGAATCAAGTGCAATCGAGAAGAATCGACTGTAATTTTTTAGTGAAAACCAATATAGAAGTGCCGTCACAATCTTGTGTTCTTCTTGTCAATCAAAAAACATGAAAACAACTTTCAAATATTTGATTAGTTCACGAAAGTTCTAGGAGAATAATTAAACCGCAATAATTAATTAATAATATTTGAATGTTACTATACAGTGAGAAATTTCTATACATGCTAAAGGCAGTTGTTTAGTCATATCCTTTCAGAATCAATGACGAACAACGCTAATATTTCACGTGTCAATATTATGTCCATTTGTTTCTTGTGTACTATAACAGACTTTAAACAGCTCTATTAGAAAGCCAAATCGAAATTTAAATAATGTTTTGGTATATAAGTAACGTCCTTGGTTGCCATGCGTTAGAGTTCGTTCCTATTTTAAACAACACGACAGCCGCTAATCACGACAAATATGGATTTTCATACAAACATTTGCGGTTGGGCGCTCGGATGTACCTATTCGACCAGTACAGCATTTTCGATTTATCTCGAAGAAGGTCGTCAAAACAATGCTCGAATTTCCAACCCTGTTGATAAAAATCATTTATACCTACCTACTTATACTTATGTACCTAATCGTATCTAAGTTAATGTTTAGGTATTTGGTAAACTTTCATGCACATAACACACTTATTGAGGTACTTACCTACTTAGTAGATTGGACAGAGAAGGCGGATTTCATGACATTCGTTCGGCTACCTCTACCATAATCCTTCTCTCGTGTCGGGTAGGTACGAGCCAAGCGCACATTAGGTACAACCGCACCGGGTCGCAGCGCAACGCATTTTCAAACAAAAAAGTGTGTTGCAGCCCACCTGCATAGTACCCTATTTTATTTTATGTACCTAATTTTAATTTAGTTTACACTTTACTTTTAATACTCATTGATAATTTATTACATTAAGTATTTATGCACTTCCTAGCCTGAAGCACAGGTTCAACCTAGTTCAGGCAAATAAGCAACTGTGCTCTATTTTAATGATTGAGTTACTTATTGGTAATGTGCCCATTTTTATAAATAAACGATTTATTTATTTATATTGAAGTGTGCGTTGGTTCATAAAATATGTGATCAAGGAAGATTTTTCCAATGCGTTGCGCTGCGGCCGGCCCTGATTTGCGGTAGGTAGCCTTTATATGTAAGTACCGTGAAAGAAGTTCATATCAGAAAGAACACAAGTTCGTAAAGAAGTTAAGAAGTTCTTTCTATTCTTGCTTGCAGCGCTCGGCGGCTATAGAACCGGGCCGGTTACAGATATGGTCATCGAGTTCACGGGATTTTGTTTTCAAACTGGTTAGATATATTCTCTGATGATAATACCACAATATTTCATGTCGTGTTAAAAACATTAGCCGGACCAGGAGGGTTCGTAGCGAGGCTGCCTGCCCAAGTTGCGCGGACGCACTTTAGTGTCATCGTCAGTCGCGAAGGCTCAATTAATGCACATCCAGTGCTCATGTATCTCAACCTTTGGGCCCAAAACCAAAAGTTAACTACTAGTTAACGTTTGGTTTGATTCATATTCATGAGACAATATTTTTTTAAACGTAGTTAGGCCTTATTACTAATTCAGGCCTAAGTAGGTACATTCCCTAGGAGACGCCCCGGGCGTCGGGAGTCGCGAGCCGACTTCCGGCTACCGTAGGTGCGGGCTTGCGGGCGGTGAGCAATGGGTAGCTCGCCGTCCGATTAGGACCAGGCCCGGGTCGACGGCGCGTTGTGTTCCACGCGCGCCTCTAAGATATGTCAGCACCAACTGACGGGGTCCGTAAGGGCCAATGCCTGCCAGGGTTGCGAGTTTGTCCGAAAGGGATATCGCGGCCCCGGCACACAGGCAACGGAAGGAACACGGGTGGGTTTTAGTCAGTAAAAATCTGACACACCCTCCCGCTCCGCCCCGAGCGGGAGAAGTTATTTGATAATTACCAATCCTCAAAAAAAAAAAAGGCCTAAGTACATTAATGGGCTAGAAAGCAAAGTAGCCAGCTTAGATTATTAAAACAGAAGTGGTGCAACTTAGCCATTTATCCCAACAGAAATGATCGTAAAATGTTAAGTTAACCTAAGCATCTTACTTTAGTTCTGCACTTATGCATACAAATATCACTTATCATGTAATATGCAAATACAAAGCAAAACTGTTCCACTCTCACGGATAAACTTAAAATGGAAATTGGTAGGCATTAGTTCCACATAACTTGTATTAGTTGGATGTTACATTTGATTAGTGCATGTGCATACTGCATACATTCCGCGGTGGACCGTCCGCGACGCACTGGCGCCAGTGACTAGAGTCGAACATGAGTCTGAACGAAGCTTCAGGGTTGTTGAGCAATGTGGCTAATTTCTTTTATAAATAGGACCAACTATGGTAAAAAAATGCTTACATTTGAGGGAGCACAGCTATACAACAAAATACCATCACGCATAAGGAACCTGCACTCATTTAATGCATTCAAAACCCAGCTGAGCCATTGCCTGATTGCAAATCAAATATTATTTGAAAAATGAATGCTTTGGATGGGACAGGTTTTAGTTTTAATTTTAAGTTTAATTAGTATTTCTGTTCATGGATGTTGTCGAGCCTAAATTTGTTTTTTTTTTATGTGTTAGTTATTGTTCTCAAGTAAGTGACATGTAATTGTTTTTATTGAGAATAAAGTTTCTTTAAACCTAAACCTAAATGGATATTAAAGGTAATTTAAATATAAAGCTTTCAAAGAGCATCATCGCCATCTTTTGATCATCATTGGCAAACAAATTTATTGTTCGGTTTATAGTGCACACGTATAGCATTCGCAATTCAAATAATTAATGGCGACAATAAACATTAATTGGCAAACAAATATTTATAATGGTGATTTTACTATCAATAAAATCTATTACTTAGGCACTATAATATAAGTAAGCAATTAAATTCTGCCTAATAAATCTTGATTTAGGACTTCCAGACACGCGGTATTTCCAAACAAATGTAAAAGCATAGGTCTAGGTTTTTTTTTACCGGTATGGTAACCCTGTTCGTTTTAATATTCAGCCATCGGCGTATTGTGTGGTCGGGCGTATCTCAGGAACCTGTCCTCGGCCGTGCCGACAAACGCGAATTAAAAAATGTCTAAAATGGACCTTTAATATAATGTAATAATGATGTAGAATGAATCCTTTTTAACCCTGATTTTTAGTTAGATAATAATATGTGATCAATTTTATATGCGGCCTATAAATTTTTGTTGATTACAAAGATAAATCTTTTTTAAAGTTAAATTATGCACAAAATATCGTTCGAATTCCTATAGCTGGATTTTTTATAATTTGCACTTAGCCATAATTCGACTTTCAATATGCATGTCGACACTTGGGCCATTGACCTTAATCGTTTTTATTAATGAATACAGTAATAAAATGTAAATTGAATGTAAGTATCTAGTTTTTGTAGATTACAGGAGTAAACTTGAGAGCCTTTTGTAAAACAATAGGTACTTGGTAATTTCAATTCATCACTTATCCATAAAATCAGAGCTATACTTAGGTACAGTACGACACAACTTAGATGTACCTAGCATAAATTTTAAAATTTTCATTAATTAATTTCAATTTTACGAATGTAAGTATTTGGTTATATGACTTTACAAGTTATTGCGTTTGCATAAAGATCATTTTCACCTAAAGCAGTAATAAATATTGGTGATTTTGAAGTCGCACTCAGTTCGGATGGTGATCGGTTTTACAAATTTTGCCGATGCTACATCTATGTTGTGTCGTACTGTACTTAAGTTTTGCATATTAGATACATAGGTACCATCGTGATAATGCAATAGGTAGGTACCTAAAATTTTCTATAAGTACGTAGAGATAATATATAGTTATGACAATAATGTGCACGACTTTTGGACCCCAAACTAACACCTTGGCCATTAGCTTTTGTAGATTTTATTAACACACTAATAAAATAAACATAAATTGATTAATTTGTCGCGTGGTAAGCACGGCTTATCTTAAATACCTACTTAATAATTAACGTCTGATTTATTAACCCCTCTGCATATAATTTTCTGTCTTATATCTTTAGTTGGATACCTATACTTACTACCTAGTCTATATGTACCTATTTGCTTAGATATAGACGTTTAAATTCCATAACTGAGAGTGCTTGCATGTTGATGCAAACGTTATGTAGGTGTCGTAGGATGATATGATAATTAAAATTTTCGCGAAAATGGTGAAAACATTTCTGCGAGCAACTTGGTTGAAATAGGTTAGGTTAAAACTGTGAAAAATGGCGCGCGAGCCCAGCGAGCGAAACGAGCAGCGCCGCGGTAGCGGCCGGCGGGCATTACTACCAAGTTGCTCGCAGAAATGTTTTCAACATTTTCTAATTATCGGTGTGTTCACAACATCCCTAGGGCTTTCGCGAAAATTCGAATCATCAAATCATCCTACGACACAGGTACCATATCCACTGTACGGTCAAACGCACGTCAAAAGACGCATAGAACTGTGAAACCCCTTACTGTAACGAAATAGAGGCCCTATAAAAGTCGGAACTATTACTACTACCATAGCGTGCGATTGACTGTACAAATTGAATAAGGGAACCACGTATAATATAGGGGTTGTTCTGTCTACCATCAGTAGGTTATTGTGGTCGTCTAAAAGCTTATTTGCTAATCTTCGACACTGGGAACATGTCTTATCTTGATTCTAGGGTCTACCGTCAAATAATCTACTTGGGTAGTGTATATTTTTTTTCGAATTATTTGACATTTTAAATTAAAAAATGAATGAAATAAAACTATAAAATCAAAAATGTCAAATTACTCGAAAATCGTTGACATTTGCATAGCAGTCTTATGGGGTCATTTGATTGTAAACGACCCCTCCTACATCCTCCTCCTCCGACATAATATTACCAATAACCCTGTATGGTGTACACACACACTCACAAGCCGCATAAAAGTTAACTTGAATACTGTGCATTCTTCAGTTGCATTCATGAACATTATGGCAAACTATGGTACAACTTCGCCGTTCAGAAATAGTTCATCGATAACTCATTAGCAGTCTACTCTACATGCACGCTTGAGCTTTTAATTAGGATATTTAAAAACCACGATAATAGAACAGCTGTACTGTGGTGTAATGGTCGCATACGCGGACTGCTGAGCGTGAGGTTCTGAGCGTGATCCTTGTTTTGGATAAATTGGGATTTTTCATTAGAAATTTCTCAGCCCGGAGTATGGAGTTTTTTTTTTTTTTACTTTTCCCCACACCAAGAATTTCTTCTTGTATCGTGGGTGCGTTTACAAAGATAGAAACTCACATACACTAACACCCAAACCCGGAACAACTACTTGCAGATCATACAAATATTTGTTCTGTGCCGGGATCGAACCCGCGACACGTTGCGCAGCAGTCGATCGCTCAGCCACTGCGCCAACCGTGTTGTCAGTATTGTGCCCGAATAATGGCAATAGCCCAATCAGTGGTGGCCCAGTGGTAACAGCCGCGACTTACGAGTAGGTAGTAGATCGGGGGTTCGAACCCAAGCAAGTACTTTACTTTGTGTACATAATTTCATCACTACACTGCTCTCAAAACGGTGAAGGAAAATATCGTGAGGAAACCGGCATGTCCTAGAACTAAAAATACAAAGACATGTGACATCCACCAACCCGCACTGGGCCCGCGTAGTGGATTTACAGCTCACTCCCTCTCATAGAAAGAAGAGGCCTGCGTCCCAGCAGTGGGAACAATAAAGGCTGATTATGATGGCAATAGGCTCGTAGGTACCATCGAAGAACTTCATAATCTATACACCGTAAGGACTATTTCTGCTTGCAGTACTCGGCGGCTATAGAACCGGGGCAGTAACAGATATCGTCATCATGTTTACGGGATTTTGTTTTCCAACTGCTTAGATATGAATTTCTTCGATAGTACATGGAACTTACGATATAACTAGCGAAATGTGGCTTTCGTATACGTACTGTTCTGCCTACCGTACCCTGTATGATCTGGTACATAATATTATATAGGTATCCACCTAACTAGGTACTCTTTTTTTGTTCAATCTGTATTTTCCCACTGCTGGGCAAATGTCACCCCCATACCTTACTGTTACTTTTTTGTTTAATAAACTTTACTTTATTCCCCAGCACGCCAACTTACGACATGGCTCCGAATCCAGACAAACAATGGATTCTTCGTGTGACCGATAAGATGAAGCCCATCCATCGCCAATTCACCGACTTGCTGATGACCAAACGACTGCAGACGCTGCAGAGTGTCGACATGGTACGTTGTTAACTACGTAGAGTGCTACAAGGATCTTTTGGCGCCTGAATGGCATTTACAGGGGGGCGTTGTTGATAAACATTTGGAAATTGTCAAGGAAGTTGTATTCACAAAACAAAATGGCGGCGATGGTTCCGATTTTGGCCACACGCCAAAAGAAACTTGTAGCGTTGTAGATACCGTGAACCTACTGACGTTTTATGACGGTTATAATTACAAGATGGCGCTGAATTTGGCATCAGATTTTTCATTTTATTTATTTGAATGACACATTGAAATATGTGAAGTTATTTTGTGCAGGGCAAGACCCTGCACAAAATAACTACACAATTGTATTTTTTTTACATTATTAGATAGATACCTTTAGGGCTCTTTAGGGGGAGATACTTTGGGCACGCCACAATTGTGGCGATAAGTCCCCTCTTTGAGGAGTGGCTAGAGAGGCGCCACGGCGTCCACCTTCCGCCTGACGCAGGTCCTCACCGGACATGGTTGTTTCGAGAGGTTCCTGTACCGCATAAGGCGGGAGGAAACGCCCGGGTGTCACTACTGTGTGGATCGCCCGGAGGACACGGTGGAGCATACGGTGGAGGTCTGCCCAGCTTGGGCCACCGTATGCGCGGGCTTGCGGACGGTGAGCAATGGGTAGCTCGCCGTCCGATTAGGACCAGGCCAGGGTCGACGGCGCCTTGTATTCCACGCGCGCCTTAAAGAGATGTCAGCATCAACTGACGGGCTGCGTAAGGGCCAATGCCTGCATGCCTGCCAGGGTTGCGAGTTTGTCCGAAAGGGATATCGCGGCCCCGGCACACAGGCAACGGAAGGAACACGGGTGGGTATTAGTCAGTAAAAGTCGGACACGCCCTCCCGCTCCGCCCAAAGCGGGAGAAGTTATTTGATAATATCCCAACCTCAAAAAAAAAAAGGGTGGAGATACTTTACTACCTACTTTAGCTATAAGAATGAATAAATACTCTTTAGCGTAGATTTGTAATGTAAAGGAAAGTTATAAAATCAGAGAAGTAGAGTGAAGATTTTCTTTCACTCTTTGAGTTAATATGAAATTTTCTTTTACAGGCTGTAGAACGCGTTTATCAAGAGTTGAAAGCACTGGGTGAACTGGACAACACGTATTTGGTGTATACGTCAGACCACGGTTACCACTTGGGCCAGTTTGGCTTAGTCAAAGGGAAAAGTTTTCCCTTCGAGTTTGACATCAGAGTTCCCTTCCTTGTAAGAGGGCCAGGAGTGGAACCCGGCACGGTGTAAGCAATTTTTTTAACTCATCACTTTTCAATAGATAATAATTCTATGTTTAAAAAAGTCGCGGAAAAATAAGTAAGTACTAATTAATATTCTTTTTCTTAAATATGTTATCATCCTCTTTACTTCCTACTTTGTTTTTTTTAGTTTATGACTGGTTGGAATTTCTGACAAAACAACTAAATGCCATAAAAAAAGAAAATAAGTATTTCTTTTTTTATGTCAATTGGCAACAAAAATTTTTTTTACTGGTTATAGCCAGTTTCAATACAATAAACTTAAATAAAAAAAGGTTTATATATGAGTATAAAATAAAATAAAATCTGCACTTCTGATTATTCCTATAATGTAGATGAATACGAATGCATTCGTTTTGATCAGAAATATTATGCATCCTCTTTACTTCCTAATTTGACTATTTGGTGTTGTCCCTGGTTGAAAAATCTGAAAAAATTGTGAGACCCCATTAAAAGAAGAAAACTAAATAAACATTTACTTTTTATTTCTATTGGCATCTTAATTTTTTTTCGACTCGTAATGACCAGATGCCGGATGTTGAATATTAAGTTAATAAAAATAAGGAATAATGATTTTCAGTGTAAAATAAAAACATTTTTGGATTTCTTTGATGAACCATTTTTGTAAAGAATATTTTCGGATTTTATCCTTTATCCTATCCTATCCTATACCAATGAACAATATTGTAATCACGTTCTCGAAAACGGTTCTAACGATTTCGATGAAAGTTGCGTTATAGAGTTATAGGGGTTTACGGGGGTGAAAAATCGGTCTAGCTAGGTCTCATAACTAAGTGAGGATTGTGTGGTGAAGGACACTCATAACTGGGAAAATACGTTTTCTCTATTTTTCCCAGCTACCTATATAGTCATGCTGTTAATGGAATACTTAATAATAATATACCTACCTATCTACTACGAAACTGAATATATCAATCGTCCATAGTGGGTCGTCCCTAATGCTTGCGGAAGAAATTTGAAGAGTCAACAATGAACTCGCATAGTATTCATCCGTTTATCATCGTCATAGGTAGTAAAAAAGGCCAGAATCTCAAGAAAATTGGAAAGACCAATGGAGCTTTTTTCTGTCTACAGTGTAGACGACATAGTCCTCAACATCGACCTGGCGCCAACGTTCTTAGACATGGGCGGCGTAGAGCCTCCTGCGCATATGGACGGACGGTCCCTTCTGCCGCTGCTGCAGCCGCGACGCCGCCGCCATGCTGCCGCACACTGGCCAGACACGTTCCTTGTCGAGAGGTAGGTAATAAAATAGAACCTATAGATAGAACAACTTTGGGAATTTGAGAATGGAATTGTTTTTATTTGTTCCTTACCGAGGCCTGTGAAAGTCAACCAAAACTTAAGTAGCGTTGCCGTTAATTGTCCTTAAATTTTTTGTCACGAATATAAGACCCAAGTCTTAAGAGCGTTTACCCTAAAAGTTGGCAACGTCGCAAATAGCAGTCGACAATTTACCTGTTTTAATTAATTTAGCAATATTAGTATAAGGAAATAAGTTGACTAACTAGCGAACTAGATTATTAATAATGGATTTCAACAAGAGTGTTGTTTTTGCCCTTCACCAGTTCGGGTCGACGCGACATCCCAGGTCTGGGCCACCGCTCTAAAGAAAATAAGTACAGCCGAGAAATGAATGAGAACAGAGCCACTACATCACCTCCACAGTCTTCGGAGAGCGGAGATTTCGACGAGGATACCGATGATGATGACTTCCTTGAGCCTGATGATGACGATGATGATGTAAGTATTCACTTACTTCGATGTTTTTAGAAACTCATATCTATTCGTTTACTTTACCGTTGAGAATCTTCTGAGTATGAATGAATTACAATACGCGATGTAGTAGCTACGGTCAGTGCTTTGCCTTACCTGATCCCTCAGATGGGAAGAGGGGTCGAGTTATGCAGAGCACTGACTGTACATGTCATTTGAATAATTATGTATTATTACTAATGCATAGGTACACAAACTATACAACATCAAAGTATTATCACATAAGCATAACATTCATTTTTTTTGTTAATCTAAGTACATAATGTTTTACTACGGCGGCGTTTGCCGAGTGGCACTCCTTTGTTTGGTGGCTCTTTTGTGCGGCAAGTCGGGAGCACCGCAGCTTACCCGGCGGCAGTGCCACTATGTGTGCACCTTTACAAATGCAAACCATAACTAAAAGTTTAAATAGTCGGTGGGTAGTTTTTAGTTTCAAACATTCCAAAACCTTAACTTCAGAATCTATTAAAATTATACATAATATTAAATAGATATTTACTAGTGACTAATCCCAATTAATATTGCTCTATGAAGGAGAGCTCAGAAAGTGACTCGGCTGATTTAAAGAAGTCATCAGAGCCACTGATTACAAACGAGAGTCACAACCCACTGCTAGAGGCGAGCCTGGAGAAGGTGCTCGATGCTGAGGAGCAACCGAACTACCTCACACCTGGAAATAAGCTGTTTGACCGTAAGAAACCATTTATTTAAATAATATAAGTATGTAGTACCCCGTGCCTCGGAAAGCACGTTAAGCCGTTGGTCCCGGCTGTCATTCGTGGATCTTTGACAGTCGTTACGAATCGTCAGAAGCCCGAAACTCTGACACCAGTCTTACCAAGGGGTATCGTATTACCCAGTTACTGGGTTGTGGAGGTCAGATAGAGAGTCGCTCCATGTAAAATACTGGTATTCAACTGCATCCGGTTAGACTGGAAGCCGACCCCAACATAGTTGGGAAAAAGCTAGGCAGATTGATTGAAGTATGTAGTATCAAGCTCCCCCAAAAGCATCTGAGTTCTTCTGTGACAAATCTTAAAGTGAATCTGTTATTATTCTAATTAAACTTTTTAGCAAGCATTACACTAAGATACAATTGTCATCAATTATCCTTGTGTTTTGATTTTTTTTTTATACATGATATTTTGTTTAGCTACGTGACGAGGTTATCCGAGGCGGCTTGGCTATGCGCTATGCAAAATAAAATGTATGCTTTTTTAGTGTTTACTTTACTAAGACCTACCCTCAGCGAGGTCAAGCACCCCCCTCCCCCCAAACGACAATCCTGGATCCGCCACTGACGCACTGAATGTTGTTGAAGTGTCAAAATGAAACAGATTAGTCGTAATCGTTTACGAAAATGTGTGTTGCGTAATTAGACTTCTGTTTAGTTAATGTCGTTGTATTTTCAGAAGTTGCTGATGCAACCGGACTTGAAGGAAAGGCAGCTCGCATAGCAGCTGACTGCTCTAAGGCTGAACTGCGTGCGCCCTGCTCCGCGGGCAGGAAATGGAAGTGTGTTCTAGTAAACGGACGGTGGCGGAGACACAAATGTAGATATGAAGTGAGTATGTCAGGAAACAAGTGTAATAATAATAATTTTAATTATTATTGCTTCTTTTTTAAAATGATTTTATACGATTATTATTCATTAAGTACTTAAATATTTCTCATTTGCAGACTGAATTGAATTCGCCACAATCGAAGATGAGTACAAAGAAATGTGCCTGCTTTACACCCAGTGGGCTTGTATACACAAGGCTAGAAACTGATGGAACTATAGCTAGGCGTCTCGCCGAAGTCTCAAAAGGGAACAGTACTCGCACTCGAAGGTCTATAGACAATGAGGTTTACGAACCTAACACTGTTGATAGTATTCTCAAAGAAAACCCGAGTATTGGACACTTGAACTTCAAGAACGAACCAATAGACGAATTAGAAAGTAGAACTACAAAGGACAAAATCGACAAACTTATTCAGGAAACTGAAGCATTCCTTGAGGCTTATGAACGTACCAAAGAAAATATAGATCATAAAAGAATTAAACGTAGGGCTCAACACTGGAACCATAATAAACATAAGAAGAACGACGCGATAGTTAACAGCAATGAGTCTTCATTAGAATGTAAGATAGAGAAAGATGGAACAGTAAACTGTTCCCAAATCATTTACAACGATCTTAAAGCTTGGCACACAAATAGATTGAGCTTAGAAGATCAAATAAGGCAATTAAGGACAAAACTAGAAGATCTAAAAGAAATAAAAAGACATTTAAAGACTGCGAAGCCAGTCATTGAAACGCAAACTGTACATCCCACCTTCTTCAGCAATCACCTATTCAATAAGAGTTTAACTCACGAACACAATACTTCAAAGGAACATTTTAGAAAAGGTAGACTTCATAGAGTGAAACCTAAACATAGAAATAGTACTGCACAGGAAAAGAAATTCAGGCATTCAAATGAATATGTGTTGCCTACGATAAATGCCAAGACCAAAGACGACGTGTTTGATATCCAATTTAAGAACGAGACAAAAACTGAAGCTCCGACGATACAAACTCTTAATATTACGAGTGACGCGGATACAGCAGTGAATAATACCGAACATAATATTGAAATACAAAAACCCCAGGTTACTACGGTCATCATAGAAGGAAACTACGAACAGAACAGCGTTGAAGAAGACAAAAGTACACTGCAAAGCGTAATAACGAGCACAGATTCGATAGTCACAACAGATTTTATCATGAATTTCGATGTTACCACAAAACGTGTCCCGGAAGCGAATTCTACCGATGAAGGATATTTTTCGCAGAATGTGAACTATTTTAGTTCCGCTATAGACAAATTTCTATCGACGGAGAAATCGACAAGTACAACAAGTAAACCAACAACTGCTGAGACAACTACGACGAGTAGGCCGACAACCACAGCACACAGGCACACGACACTTAGCCCTTTGAGTCTTGGTCCTGCGCGGCTAGATGCCTCTGAGTACGAACAGAGGAACCCCAATAAAGCCACGTCAAAGAATATGGGTATTTTCGAAAACCCTGTTGACGTGTTCCAGAGAAGACTACACCCGCTCTTCATTGAAAATGAAGACAAGCATGTTTGTTACTGTGAAGAAAATAGGTTGGTAGTAAACAATAATCATTATTTTCGTGGTTTTTTGTAGAGGTAATGGGGGAGTAATGAAATGGCTTTTTACTTTTCCAGGAAAATGAGAGGACCCGGACACAGCTACTTGGAAGCGGCACAGAAGGCGAGAGAAGAACAGAGAAAGAGGAAGGCACAGCTGCTTCAGAAGAAGCTCAGGAAAGCTAGGAAGCGAGTATGTGTTACATTTTCTTTATATTACTTCTTACCCACTTTTATTAACTTATTGTACCAACTTGAAAACCCAATCGGAACACCGATTACATTACAATATTTTGTCATTTTTAATTCCAGGCGGAATTAGAGAAGCTATGCGAGTCTGAGCGTATGAACTGCTACCGGCACGACAACGACCACTGGCGGACTGCACCGTTCTGGACGGCGGGCCCCTTCTGCTTCTGCATGAGCACCTCCAACAACACCTACAACTGCATCCGGACCATCAACGCTACCCATAACTTGCTCTACTGCGAGTTTATCACCGGACTTGTCACTTACTACAACTTGAGAATTGGTACGACCAATAAATACAAAAAAAACAATTGCTATTCTCTGGCAAAAGTTCCGAAATAGATCAAAATGTTCAACTATTCTTTGCAGATCCTTTTGAAACCCAAAACCGAGTAAAATATCTAACGCCGGCTGAGAAAGATTACTTCCACAACCAGCTGCAACAACTGCTCGGTTGCAGAGGTCCATCGTGTCGAAGGTTCTCACACTCCAATCCAAATGGTAGAGACGTAATAAATTTACATTCGAAATAATAAGATTTAAAAAAATTACATTAAAAGGTGTGAATTAATGGTAAAATATTCGAATTTCAGGCAGCAGTGAAGAAACTGTCAACAGGCGTTTTGACGACCGATACGAGGACCACTTGTACAGAGGTGACGCCGTCGGTTATAATGAGAGGTAACCCCGAATGAACGGTCTTAAAAATAAATAATCCATAATCATGACCATTATCACAGTTAATCACTCTGCTCTCGTCTCTGTTGTAAACTCTATACTACTCTCTACTCTCATTTTGGAGATAGGGACTACCGTATCTCCAAAATGAGAGTTTCCATAATACCGTTGACGTCTTTACGGTCCATGAGTTATATTTTAAGTGGACGGATGGAAGTGACTGCTTACAAACCCTTCTACCTCCGTTGCGTTACAACCAGCGATAAATTAACGTTATTTATAACTTATAAAGAAATTCTTTCCTCAGGGCATGGCGATGGAGCTACGGTCGAAGATACGCGCGAGCGAGGGAGCTGCACAGACGCAGGCACATGACGTCGTACTAGTATATTACTGTAAATATCTTTGGAAAATGACGCGACAAGCAGACACGAGAACTGCTTTTATGTGAAGAGGACTTTGGCAGGCAGCACGGGGTGGGAGCAATAACGATAGTTTGTTAATTAAGGACGCAAGGAGTCGTGATGCGACGAGAACTTTTGATGAGACTTCCGTGCTCTAAATGAAGCTATGAAAACAGTGGAAAATGTCGTAATTGGCTTAGAGGTTGTGGATTGTTTACATCTAAATACAGATCAACTTAAATCTTTTTACGTAAAGATATAAACAGTCTGATTTCTGATATTTCTAAGTGACTATATCATTTGTAATATTTATTCTAAGGTAGTCTTATTAAACATCGAAAGTAGTAGGGCTTCCTATGTACTCTACATTCTAATGTACTATGTGGCTGTATTTTCTGTCTTCAGAATAATAGATTAAAAAAATTGTCTACAAAATGTAAACCAAGTTTGTCAGCATTATGAAAAATCTTCTCTAAATAATTCACTGCCTAACACACATAAGAAGTTTTATACTCTACTTAAGATTTTTTAACATTAATACTATGAACAAATCTAGCAATAAGTGTGACAATATCTTTGAAGTCAGTTGGTACAATAACCTTTTATAGGTCTGTCTTTATATGAGTCTGTGTACATTTAGCTTTAAACAAATATTCTGCAATTATTATCAATGTAATATTAATGTTATTCTTAGCTTGGAGTGGTGACTATTTGTGTGATAGTGCTGCCTACTTGTGGGAGATTAGCAGGATGGATATATGCTAACATATAAGTATGGGAATGATGTGCCCTCTGTGGGATGTAATCATTGAACTTTGTTGTAGATGTTACAATGTAAAAGTATGCCTGTAGTACACTCACTATTTATCTAGTAGACATTAATGAAAGTGATATTAAACTGTTGCCATTGTGATGATAATGTGTATTGGTTGTAATAATAAAATTATTGGAAAGCTATTTATTGCCTTTTATTCTGAACTGACTCAATAGTAACAATTCTTCTTTCAAATACATGCACATTGAAGACTAAACATTTTATATTAACACTTTTGCAGACATTGACGGACACAACAGAAGTTTTATTATTATGATGTCTATGGGCGTTTACTGTCTGCAAACGTGTTACACCCATACATGACAACTATACTAAGACGGCTAGACAACAATCATATTCAGATGAGATCGGATGAAGTTAAATATCATTGTTTTTTTTATTTTGTAAAAAGTATTTAAATATTTAAAATATTGTCAATATCCTTCTCATCACACCATGAAAACAATAAATCATTTGGTGATGTCTGTATGCTGTCCGAACATAGAGCATCTAAATTGTCAGATGGTGATGATATGTCTGTCTGGTCAGTTTCATGTGGCTCTTCAGTGAATTGAGCCCATTTTGAATTTTTATTTATCACAGGAGGAATAAACTTCTTAATATTATGTTTAATTTTATTCATGGGTTCTTCTTCTGGTTTCAAGTTTTCAAGATGAAAGCTTGGTCTTGGTGGTTTTGATTGTGTGTTGACCAGATTAATCATAGTATTGCGCTCAATGACAGGTGTAGCAATATAGTTTTCATGAATTTGTCCATGTTTAACAGTTGAACACTTAGCATTTCTTTTGAAGTCATCGGTATTTTGCTTTCTTCGCTTTTTGGGTATCTCTAAAACAACTTCTGCACCTCCTAAGCTCATGTTTTCATTCGTATTTTCTTCTACAGTTTTCGTTTCTTCTAAATAGTTTGACCATTTACTATTTTTAACATGGTTGTAGTTATGCTTTTCAGGCTCTGTCACAATTTCCTTATTTTTACTGCTGTCACTATCTTGATCTGTGTTGTTCTTCATTCCATCCAACTCCCCTCTCATGCCATTGAGTTTTTGAACATGAAATCTACATTCCTTAGCTGTGCCTAACCCATAGTATCTCTTGACTGATTGCGTTTCACCACAAAGCTTACACTCCCATTTATTTGATTTGTTTGTTTGGTGGACCTAAGATCAGACAATTACAAAATAGAAAACAGATGTAAAATATCATGTTTATTTAATAAAACTGTCACTAATGTACCTGAAAGACAGCACATTTGTAGCATCTTATAACTTGAAATATCTGCGGCATCGTAATATAATTTTAGGTACTTTATTTCCTAAAGTCTGTTTCAACATTTACACATTGTTTTCGTATTTCAAGTGTTTCAACTTTCAAGTTTACCGACGAAACCGACACTTTGACAAGTTTGACAGACGATTACTATGAGTTATTGATCGACTTTCGACGAAATGTTGCCTCATGTATTTAAATTCTGCTTCACACACTTGGCACTTGCTGCAAATTAAAAACGTCGACCTACAAAAGCCACAATAAAAGCGCATTTATTTGATGTGGATGCATCGCAACTATTTTACTTGTCGCAAGATTCCTGATTGTCCATGATTTCAGCACAATTTTTTGTAGGTATGCCACTGGTCCAAGTCGAAACATGTAAGTAAGATTATAATTAGGACCTTATTGTACCATGCCGAGCAAATAAATATGAAAGGCATGTGTCTCTCTTCCGTTCTTATCAGCCATATTTTAAGAGCGTTTATCCTAAAAGTTGGCAATGTCTGTGTGCTATACCAGGATGTACTAAACTAATAACCCCGGTGTTCATTTATTTCCTAAATATACTACGCTAAAAAAAGTGGGAAACTAAAAGAGTACAACTAAAAGTAACTTTGAATATGTTGATTGGTAAACTTCGACAATATGCTGGAGTTCTGGTAGAGCTATTAACGTCTTAGTAAAGTTCTACAGCAAGAACGTCAAGTGCTTATCTTTCAGAAGCTTGAGGGCTCTGATTGCCGAAATTAAAATTTCGGTCATAATAATAATAATAATACCAGCCTGTTACTGTCCCACTGCAGGGCAAAGGCCTCTTCTCAGGTACCTAATCTAAAAAATAAAGTATACCATTTTTAATTAAAGTAATGGTCTCTAAATTTTTGTAAATTTTCCTACCATGAGTCAAGTGTGAATTAACCCGTTGCAACAAAAAAAATATCCAAATCTAGAGCCTAGCACTGGTGAAAAATAAACCTAACCTAAAAATTAAAGAATACTACAAATAACACATACAATTATATTTATAATGAAAGTAGTGTTCTCTCAATTTTCGTAAATTTTCCTACCATGAGTCAAGTAAGAATTAACACGTTACAACAAAAAAAAAAATGCAAATCTAGAGCTAAAAAACTAACTGATGAAAAATATTTTATTAGATAGAAGTCTACTTCTCAATAAGATCTGATTACTTTCCAGTAATCCTTGCTTCTCGTTTGTTTAGTTCGTCTTTCAATTCCTTACGCTTCCAGGAACAATACATGTTAGCAATAACGATTATGGATCGGTTTCAACGCCAAATATAACAAAAAACACTGATGTAAACAAAGCGAAAATGATTTGACAGCGGCCATCCCGCCGTGGGCGACATCTGCGTTGTGGTTTGCGCGTGGATCCCCATTCTCACACTTTAGGTACACAACACAAATAAACGGAACGCGTGACAGTTTCTAAACGTCTTCACTGCTTGACCGCCACCCACGAACTCAGCATAACTCCGGCCGGTCCGAGCACAGACTACAGTTAGGGTGGGTGAGTGGTGAGTCCGAGCGTTGTGTTGTAGACTCTGTCGAGTGCCGCTAGCGCTCCGATTAGTCAAATCATTGTCGTATTTCCGACAGATATATTATATTCTATTCTTTAAGAACTGACACGCGATTGAATCGGAAGATCGACAGCAAGGCCTCCACACAAGCTAAACCTAATATTAAAACCCTCATTTCAATTTATGATGGTTAATCGAGGTTTGGCAAGTGTATGGAGCCATAATATTATTATAAAACTGACAGGTTCCAGCTGTTACTTTTTAAATCATGTAAGTACGAAGGGACTGTTTGGAATCGGTTTTTATCATAGTCGTTTTCGCTGAGTAAGATGCTAAATGTCAACGTAGGCCTTAGATGTTGAAATAAACGATTTTTACTTTTTTACTTTTACTTTTATGAAACACCTAAAATTTCCAAAAACACGAGGAAGTATTTCCAGTGAAATAAACGCTTTATTTTTATTAAAAAACAATTTTAAATAACTTCAGAATAATGCATTGAAAACTACCGATTCTACAATCGAGTACTTACGAATTAACATATGTGTGAAACCGGCATAACTATTTATGGTCGAAGATGGCTGTAGTCTGTGGTCATATTGATTAAACCTCTGTGGTCGTCAAATTCAAGCCCGCGTATTTTCTTCGACTTTACCTAGTTTTTAGCGACGTGAAAAGTATGTCTATTAGATACTCGCAATCGTAGTTATCATCAAGCATTCTTCAAATTTGTTAGTGATTATTAATAAACTTGAAATCAACTTGAAGATGGAAAGGTACCTATTTCTGCAGTTTTTGTGTTGTTTGTTAAAACTTTAAACTTGTACATAATATAAAAAATTCCGAGAGGTGTGTCTACTCTAGTAGGTACACCGTATGTATTTAAATTTTAACCGTACTCAAAAGCCCCCTAAAATTTTATATGGACCAAATAAAATGTAACGTTAGAGATATTTTTTTGTGTAATGAATGATCTTTCCAACAAAGGAACTAAATAGAATTGAATAGAAAATTATTATTTGCTTATATACATAGAATGTAACAACTCACCTGTATAACAGGAGAGATGTTCCAAAAAAAAAAACAGCCACACGGGTCGTTATTGAAGGTTAAGCGGCGCTTGCCGAGGTTGGTCCGTGGATGGGTGAACATCCATCATACCGAAACCCCTCCGTGCCGCAGAAAACATGATGCAGTTGGTCCCGGCTGTCATTCTTAATAAAGATCTTTGACAGTCGTTACGAGTAGTCGGAAGCCCGAACGTCTGACAACCATTCTTACCAAGGGGTAGGGTCGTATACCTAGCAACTGAATTGTGGAGGTCAGACAGGTAGGCAGTCGCTACATGTAAAACACTGCACCCGGTTAAATTGGAACCCGAACCCAGAACCTGTAGTGCACTACTCGCGAAGTTGATCGCAGTAAGCGAATACGAGAGTGTAGAAGGGCACTTCGTGCAACCTCCGTTCGCCTCGGGCGACTTCCAATCGTCGGTTTTTTGCGTTTGAGTCAAAGGACTCGAAGCGTCCTGTAGTTCTTCACGCAAGTGTTAGTCACGTACTTCGGAATTCGGTCAACAATTTCGCGAGTAGTGTAGTGGGGTTCAACATAATTGGGAAAAGGCTAAGTAGAATCGCTATACGTCATGTTTTCATGTAGCTACAATACGGCCGACGAATTATGGCCGGTCTGAACATAGGCTCTCCAAACTTTCGCGCATGTTAGTCATGTCATCATATTTTGGTTCCTAAAAAATGTTATTGCACAGCCTTCAGCGCAAAGTTCAGAACTGTCTTAACTCGTGATTCATCGGCAGTATTCTAGAAACCTATCTCCTTACATAATCAGGCTTAACACGAGCACCGTTTTGTCGACGGAAGAGTAGACAAAACTGACGTTCGGTGTAGACAGTACGACTGCAGCAAAATAGAAAGAGTCAACTGCACTTTTTACGAAATTCACTCTTTTACATAAGTAATTCGACTCAGAATTCTTTGTTTTGTCTTAGGATTTTTTTCTGTTTGTTTCTTAATTTTTACTGACAATATATAGTAAATATTATCGCACCAGATCTTTGTGTCTGTGAAGTTAGATAGTCTACAGCCTGTGGCGTATGTATAAAAAAATCCTTCTATTTATTTTATGTCGTGATGGCCCAGTGGTTAAGGCCTCGCCTCTCATGCACGAGGTTGTGGGTTCAAATCAGGGCAAGTAAGATGTAACTTTTTCAATTCATATGTACTTTCTGAGTTTATCTTGGACAATACTGACATCGGTGAAGGAAAACATCGTGAGGAAACCTGGACTTATATAGTTAATATAAGTCTGAAATCACCAACCCGTCTTGAGCAAGCGTGGTGATCAATACTCTGTATGAGAAGAGGCCTTTGCCCTGCAGTGGGACAGTAACAGGCTGGTATTATTATTATCGTTTTAAATGTCTTTGACATACCTCGGGACCCTAGGGTCCCGGACTTTTGGAAGGCGTACAAGGGGCCGAAGCCAACTCGCAGAGGCCCCTTAGACATTTTTATGTATTGAGACACCAACCGACGATTATCCCTGTGTGCACTACGCAAGTGCACCCAAGGACAACCCTAGGTTGGTGCAGGACTATTGCAGAACATGGAAACAAAATAAATTGGGCTATGGGTTTGGGTGGCTAAAGTTTACTGGTGACCTGGAACTATGGAAGGACTATGGCCCCTGCCCGATCAATGTTTTTTATGTACACGGAAAAATGGCAGGGGGTGACTTGCACACTCAATAATGGGCCCCCGAAAACTGTCGCTAGCACATAGTGACGTAGCAACAAGGGGGCAACATGTCCTGAGGTGCTTGAGGACTGGAGAGGTATTCCACGGCTTTCAGAACAATCCCAGAGCCCGAAAGATGGTCAAGATCCCTACGAGCACTTACTGGAATACTTCCTTCCTCCGAGCACGTTTGCTCTTGCGAATCTCCACTCAAGCCGGCCAATTAAGGCAAGAATGAGGTGAGAGCTCTGTTCCTCGTCAGTGTTCACTCCAGTCGGCCAATAAAGGCAAGCCAGAGATGAGGAACAAGATGTCTCCCGGGAGATAGGATCCGTGGGGTCGCTACTGCCCAACAGCTCGCCACATGCTGCCCTGCGGGTTTCTGTATCTCTCTTGATCTGGCTCCTCATCCTAGACCTGTTCCGGCAAAGTAAACTATCCCGGTACAGACCCAGAGTTTGGAGCGCGCAAGCCCCCACCACGACGTCAACTTAGAGATACGGCGGCGGGGCGTCAACGTAGAGATACGGCGGTGGGGTTATTATTATTATTATTTATTTTCGCTCTAAACTCGAGTCGTTTTGCTTCGAAAAGACAAAAACTTGGAGACCCCACAGCTTGCACTTCGAGTAACTCTGCGTTTGCACTGGCGAAACATTCACAACAAAATATGTTAAAATCTCTATTTTCTGTCAATGTTTGTTTTTCAGGATTTAG
Organism: Agrochola lota; assembly: GCA_947364205.1. Lineage (NCBI taxonomy): Eukaryota > Metazoa > Arthropoda > Insecta > Lepidoptera > Noctuidae > Agrochola > Agrochola lota. The sequence continues at coordinate 13,805,451 of OX376221.1, read as the reverse complement.
AGATTTCAGCATGTTTTGTTGTGATGTTTCGCTAGTGCAAACGCACTAATGGGCAACGTTACGGTCAAGTGCAACATTCTCCCGCAACAACTACAGCAATAGTGGCAATAAATTAATGTTTGTTCATCACTTCACCAGTCCTCAGACGTGACGTAAAGTGGTGATTGCTGTATTTAACATAAGGATAGGTATAAAACCAAATTATGTTTCGTAATACGTATATTTCTGAGCCACATTCATCACAGTTTTTGTATATTGTAAGATATACTAATATTTACAAGTTTGACACATTTAGTGAATAGGTAAATTACTTACTTTCTATGATTAATATTAATTAAAAAACATGCTTTGACAATGAAAACATAAATCAACAAAATAAGTAGGTAGGTAGCTACCTACCTAAGTCAGTAAAATACTGTAGAAATTAACAAAAATTGCAATCCTGATGCAGGATTTCAATTATCATTTTACAAATACCTGCCTAGCTAGACAATACCTACTACGTAAATAATTATGAATAGTTAAAAAATAATACGTTCACATCTTACAACAACAACGGTTTAGTTTTAGGTTTTATAACATGATGACGTGACGTAAGTACTATAAGCAATAAAAACATGGTTCTTATTTATACGGGGTTAGTTTTCAATGACCGGCCAAATTTTCACAGGATGTTCTACCCATGAATATGAACAACTTTCACTATGTAAATTTGAAAATTGAAAATTTGGCCGGTCATTAAAAACTAACCCGGTATAGTAAGTATATTGCTGATCAATTACACTATTCCCTTACATTTTCTAGTAACGTAGGCATTTCAGGAGATTCTAACTTTTTATTTTACTTTCAGTCTCACAATTCATTCCTATATAATTGTAGCCGTTATATAAAAAAATCAATATATACGAATACGGGACAGAATTTTTTACATTTGGGTACATAAATGTAGGCCTAGATGATACAAGGGAAATAAGTAGGTAGGTACTTAGTAGTTTAGGCTAAGTTCACATGTAACGCGCGTTAACGCGCGTCAACGCACGATCAAATTAGAGAGTTCAGATGACGCGCGTTGTGGGAGTACTCGTCAGTCTGGTTTCAAGGCGTTAACGCGCGATCGCCTGCGTCTAGAGACTTTTTCTCTGAGCACTGCGTTGACGCTCGCTGACGAGCGTTAATGCGCGCTTATGTGAGCGGTTGTTAGGTAAATCAGGATGTCTAGACACGCGATTTGAAAACGCGCGTCAATATTTTGCCATCTGAACATAGCCTTAATGTAAATGACTTGGTATTTATTGATCGACAATATTCAGTAGATAATAATATCCTATTATGAGAGAAACTAAATTAGTTCTATAAGGAACAATATAATATTAGGTACATTGTTTGATATTATATTGGAAATATATGATAGAAGTTGTGAAACCTTAATCATTAAGGTATAGTATTATTAACTCCATGTATTTTTTTTATTGATATGATTTTTTGATGGAACGAAGACTAACTAGTAGGAACATAATGAAGATTTTGGAAATTATTTCTCTTTAACCTAACTTCGCTATTATAAAGACTTGACAAAAATTATTAGTTTAAAATGGAGTAGACACTGACTTTATAATGTATAATAAGTTTATAATAAGTATTTACATGATCTGGGAAAGTGTTGGCACATCAATTTTATAAATATATTAATATAAATAACTACTGGCACGTATTTACAAAATTTGGCACAAAAAACAATTTGGAGATGCTTACGTCCCAACATTGGACTGCGTTAGGCCTTAGAGGATTAGCACAAAAACTGAGCAAATGTTTACATAGGCCGTATCTCGTTTTAAAAACAACTTATCCTACATTGTGAATAATAGGTAATGACCACCAAAATAAACTAAGATCACAAACAGCACCAAAAAAGTAACTGGTCATCAAATAGGTAGGAGAAGGGAATGTAGAACGGACCACATAAGCAAGAACTGATGTAGAAAAAATACTATTCGTTTTATTCAACATTTTCGTTGATCAACAACCTTTACTCTATGTTACTTATTAACTGACTTAAATTTATTTAATAGATAATTAAGATATAAGATGATAAAAAAATGGTCCCGTTTATCTTCATAATCGAGCCAAAACGGACCACACAGAAAGCCAAAATGGACTTTCATACTACATTTTATGGCAATCATAGTGGTTTTTTAGGTGGTAATAGATTTGGTGGTCATAACTAAACAATGATTCGATGATTTGTTGTCATTTACTAGGAAAACAAGATGTTAAAATATTTGAATAACATTTTATAGTAAAATTGGGTTTAAATGATGGTCATTTACCTACTATTTTTGGCAAGAAAAAGTAATTTTTTACTATATATGGTGGTCAGTTAAACATAAATGCTATAAAAAAACCAGTATTCTAAAACCGTAAAGGAAATACACAAAAGTTCTGGGCCCCAAATGCAGTACGACCAGTGCAATATGTGTTTTATCGAGGTTTGGTCAAAACTTGTGTGGCTCTACATCGCCACATGCGAACTACGCATCAAAGAACTGACGCCACACAACATCCTGACGTCACACAAATCCTGCATCGCGCAATTAGAGTTTACCGCGCGATAGACATATATACAAGCTCCCGACTTCAACCTCAGGGCAGTTACCCGCCAGACACGACACCCGTCTGGTCTGAGGATCCTCCCTTTTGTATGGTGGATGAGTGAACTTTACACCCTATTCCTCATACCCCTAAACTTGTGACTACAGAGGTTGCTCTAGCTTTTCTTTAGCTCAGTTGGTTACGCTACGCTTAAATCACTTCATCTGTTTCTGGTTCTTATTCTGCTTCTGCTTCTTATGTTGCTCACACAGTACACTAGTAACGTTATTTTTACGGTCCCAGGTGATCATTGCTTATGCTTAGTGCCATGTTTGAAGTTAACTCGGAAAAGTGATGAACCTATGCTTATAGAAACTTTTGCATGTATTGCTTCATGCTTTGTTGCTTGTTTGTTTGAATGCGTGATTGCTTGCATCGATTGCACTTACCCTGGGTTTAATTGAATGTTAACACTTAGGATATCTTTGATCTAATCGAAAATGTTGCTTGAGACAAGCTTATTGTTAATATCATGAATTCATTGTATTTTTTAAATATCACTTAAGATTAATCATTATATTTTATGAGTAGTGATCATTATTATTGTTAGATAATTGTGTGAAATTATTGCATTACGGTGACCAAATTATTTACTGACATTTTCGTCACCTAAATCTGCTTGGTATATCAAGTAGGTACTGGAATCGCACTGCATTTGAACTTTGAAGTGCTATAGCTATTTCACTTTGTACGATAAATAAGTATAATTACTGGTTTTTTAATCAGGAGTTTAACAAACCAGATCATAAGGAACCTTTTAACTTTGGCCACACTGAGACAAATCCAGAGTGGGACACGTGTTGCGACTGCGCACGTCTTTTGTTTTAATGATAAGGAGCCACGCCACTGAACTACTATTCGCGCCAGTCTGAACACCTCCAAGTTAGTTGACACAGTCCGTCAGTTTGGCCAGAGCTTTTATCCTAAGATTGCACGTATACCCACATTGTTATATTATAAATTTATAACAGACGCAGTTTGTCAGTTTGTCTTAATATTAAAGCTATCCTAGAGGAACTTCAAGTGTGTCGTGCTTACGTCAGTGCGTCTGTTGGTTGCATCGTGTGCATAACTGTGGCAGCGCGGCGCGCATAGCTACGGCGCCCGGATGCTGGCGGAGTGGGCTGAGCCTCGCACTCACGACGCACCCGGTCTATGATGTCTGCCACCAATTTTTCTTCCTTAGAACGTTTTTCCTCCCAGTCTGCTTGGTTTACTGCTGGTTCTGAAACCAAAACACTTCAAATATTAATACGCGATTTCCTATATTTTGCTCCTAGTGAGCATATTGGAGGTACCTAAAAAAAGTTCCATGTTGGACCGTGTTATTTTACGTTATGTTAAGACTGATTTACAAGAGTCCTCCTTTGTTATGTGATCAGTATATTCCACAGTATAATAAGCATCAGCAGAAAGTTACCTTTGTTACGATGGTAATTCTTTTTTGTTTCTGTCGCTTTCGTCGCGTGTTTTACGACAGTTGTTTGATAGTTTGGTACGCTCGATTTTGGTATCGCTAATTCTGGATCGGGTTCATCCTTCGCTTCTTGTGCAACAGGCTGCCGATTTTCCGTTACAATAGCTTCTGCTTGTGTGTTAGTTAATACTGGACTGGTGTCTGATAATAATTCGCTGTGTCTACTTGCTACGTGTCCGATGTACCCTGAAAATTTTGATTATATGCTGTATAAGTAGTTAGTGGATTTCTTAAGTCGGGGATAATAAAGGAGGAGGTTATTAGAAAAAGACATTAGCACCCTTTGTACGCTCGGTTCTGTTAACGTGTATTCAGATTTGCAATTGGGATTTCTGTTTCCTATTTTTACCGCCACTTTTGCGACATAATCTCATTGCAAAAAATTACATATCCCCACATCCAGCGTCACTCAGAGGTGATGGATGATACAGTTTCATGACTTCTATTTCTTTGGCCCTATTTGTACTTTCTAACGGACGTATGCGTGTTATCTGCAACATAGCCGCTCCGACTAAGCTTTTTCTTATACCTGAATTGCGCCTGTGTCTTTCCAAAGTGGAGCTGCTGCTGCCGCAGCAGCAGCAGGAGGAATACCTTTTTTTGTTGGGTTGGAAATCCTCATGGATATGCTCCGCTCTGGGGTCGGCAGAGGGGTCTGTCAGACTCTTACTGACTAAAACCACCCTGGTGTTCCCTCGCACACTAGCGTCAAGGGCTGCGAGTGCGAATGTGGCTCTGGACGGGTGACGGCTCGTGCACTGCGTGCCCCGTTGCCGTAGGGGGAGTGAGGTATTGAACTCCTCCCGTTACGTCTTAGAGAGGCGCGCGTGGAGCACTACGCGCCGCCATCTCGGGTCCTCGGTGTTGGGGGGCGACGGAAGTCCCCAAGTCCGTCGCCTCTGGACCAGTTTAGGTGGGGCTGGAAGATAGCGTTATCTACCCTCCGCCAACGCCCACTGCGCTTGCTGCGGGACGGGAGAGCACTTTTGATCTCCCTTTCCCTTTCTGCAGCTTCCTTCTGCGAGATAACTATTCCGCACAAGGATATCACCGCGTCCCAGGACCCTGTACTGTCGACCATTGAACGAACTAGGTCGGCAGCGACAGATCCTTTCCCACCTCCGAAACGAGGCCACGGCGTGGCATTCCTCCCATGCGACTCATTCGTCCAAGGTATGCTGTGTCGTGACGCAGTGATGGCACCGAGCGTCTAGCTCCCTGCTTATGCGACACAAGTACTTCCCGAAGCAACCGTGCCTCGAGAGCACTTCCGTCGCCCGAATCGTCAGGGAGCCGTGCTTCCTCTCGAGCCATGCAGTGTCGCAAGTGTCTTTGCCTCCAGATCTCAGAGTGAGGATCCGAAAAATGCGCGAACCGCCTCGTAAGATATCGTGCGATAGCCTGTAATGACTCTGCTGGCCATCGCTCTCTGCGGTTTGCGCAGGATTGCGATATTGCGGGCCGTCAGTTCCTCATTCGTCGTTCATCATCTATCGCACGATCCCCACGTATAACCGCCTATATACGAGTACAGGCGGTTTTCGCCAAAATTGGAAGCAGTGACAACGCACTCGAATTGCCCATCACCTTGAGCACTAGCCGCTGGAAATGGGGACTGAAGTCCCATTGGCTGTCGAGCACCAATCCTAGGTACTTCATCTTCATGGTTGAGCAGAAACATACCTATCCAAAGATAAAAAATCTTTGTATCTTACGAGTAGGTATTACTTACCTACTATTGTTAAGCTACAACATCTGATAACGGAATAGAACGTGGAAAAAGCTAGGAAAGAAATTGAGTTAGAGCCAATTGTTCTTTTATTTTTAACTGCATACTTTGAAATGCTTTCAAGATTCTTACCTTTTCTACTTTTGAAATAGCCGAAACATTGTTCGCATTGGAAAAGTGGCGCGGGATTGGTCGGTTGCGCTGCGTGCCGCTTGTACTTGTGCCTGTACCAGTGTGTGCGGCTCTGCAGCACTTCCCCACACATCTTACAGATGACGCTACCGTCATTTTTAAGCAAGTACTCCAACAACTCGTGTTTCCCTCTGGTTCCATCTTTTCCTTCTTCTTTATTCCCCTCTAATTTAGGAGCCAGTTCAGGTATTTGTTCTGTTAGAAAATGAACTCCAGCATCCTTACTTAGTGCATCATCAAAGGGGCCGCTAGTCGTTCTTCTAGTAACATAGTTCGCTATAATCGGATCAGGATTAGAAGAATCCGACATTACTTCTAGTGTTATAATAGGAAATCTGCCGTTGTCACCATCATCATCAAATGTGTAGTGGTATTCTGGAAGTTCTAATGACAAATTAATGAGTTTATTAACTGCTATTTCGCTAATCAAAGTTACACTACAACATATATACGAATACAATTTAACGGGGCTGATACTTAGTAGTAATTAAAGACACTCAAATATTTTTATCGTTTTATTCGTAGTGTAGGTAAATGTTTTTCACAATAATTACTCAATACGTGTTGGTAAGATTCTTTCTTTTTAATATAACTACTATATTTTTGTTACAATAAAAATAAACTTTTGTCTCGTTCTCATCAATTTATTGTTAAAGCTTTGATGTTTGCAACGATAATTACATACCTACTATAGTAATCTATTAAAATTATCAGTTAGACTGTGGTAGTAATTTTGTTAATAGCTATTGTTAATATAGACTATCGAATATCTAACGTTCTTAAAACACTATATCATTACAATATTGTAGGAGTAGTCGAAAAAAAAAAAAACATATTTTAGTATGGCCCATCTTATAAACAAAAGATGTATTTACTGACGGTTTCTACAAAGTACAGAGATAATATTACCTTGCAACGGTGTAAATAAATGATACTTTTGAACGACTATATGGTAGGAATCTCTCAAAATAATGAAACAAGAATTTGATAGAATAAGACAAGTAAATGTTAATAATATTGGATGAAAAAATAAATGGTACAGTACTTTATATGTGAACGATAGTAAACTATTAATACTCGATACCAATAACTTGTCAAACAGGGATAATTCCGGACGAAGGAATCTAATTGCTAAATTGTTAATCCCCCATCAGTCTGATACAATAAAATAAGGTGAGCTGCTGGCATCGAGTAAGAATCAATAGAATATAGAAAAAAATCAACACTTGCATATAATCATTGCACTTGACACGAACCTAAATAGTAAAAACTTTTCTTGCAATATTAGTTAATAATAAACATTTTTAAACTTCTAGACGATTTTTTTCATATAACATAGTTTACATTTAGCATATTATTGCTATTAGAAAGTAGGCGTTTTAATCACCTTTCTGTAGGACCTATCATCATGAGGTGTTTAATAATATATTTGAAGGTAGGTACAGCTAAACTTTTACAAAAGAAAATTCCAACAGAAATAAAGCCAGACGAAGATAATTACAATCATAAGAAAATATTTTTCATAAAATTACCAAGTAACGGTTATTTATGTTTTTTGTGCAGGTTAAATTTTAGTAATTTTGTAGTTACAAGTAATAATAACAAGATATTTAATCGCCGATATTTAAATTTACCAAATAACCCATTCTAACTTCCGTAATACTTTATTCATAAAGTAAAATATGTTTTGCAATGCTTTTTATATTAAAATTACGCTGCCTTGCAGCATGTGTTTAGAAGTGAGAAAGTAAGAATTACAATAACTCAACAATGAACATGATCGCCAACTTAGTTAGCACTAATATCACAAAATAAAATACTACAAAAAAGATAAAAGTAAGGCATAACACTTCACCACTTCAAATAATAAAGACGAAAATATGTATGTCTCCTCCAACTTGAGAAAGCTTATGGACTCAATAAGTAACAAAGCATAAGATAATAGAAAAGGAAGTGGTGAAAAAGAAAAAAGAAAAGAAAATACAAACAAAAAACCTAATCCTTGTCAAAAAAATATCAACGTTTCGCTACGTTGAGTTAGTTTGTGCGATTGACTGGCGCTGACGACCTACTTAAATAAAAATCACACTGCAAATTGTTAATACCTTGTCGGCGACTATAATATATATCCTAAATGTTTATGTAATACACAGTTTAACTATATACAAGAACGTGATCTAACAAAATCTTCTTATTAATGTAAACTTAACATACGTAGATGAAACTATATCCAAGTTGTGCGCTAAAATTTAAAATACAGAAACTCAATCTATAACCGATTAATGCTTTAAGTAGACATTAAATTAATACTACTCTATTTTATTATCCAATCAGTAAAACATTAATCGATCTCATAAACGTACCTACTCTTCCAAAACGTGAACTTACTTAATAACGTAGATTAGGCATAAACCATTCTGAAATCGACCTTAACGATTTACATGAACGTTAGGCATTACATTAACATTACCTAACAAATATTATTTCCCTTATCAATGGAAGAACTGCTGATTTTGTTTTAGTTTCTAGTACACCTAGAACTGTTTCGCTATCCACTAAATATAATCTAAAAAGTGAAATAATAAGAGTTGGAAACTTTAGTAATATTAAAAATTATACAAAATGAATAAAAATTGCGCTATGGCACTATTAAGTTAAATGTTAACATATTGATATTTTCCCACTATACTTCTCTTGTTAAAATAGATTCAATCAAATAGGTACATATCGTACATAACAGTAGGCTCACTAATAGGTAGACAAATATTTTTAATATAATCTATATATAAAAGTCTTTAGTAAGATAGAAAAGATTTTAATATTATTAAATATATCTATTTTTATTAATGCTTGCGAGTGATATTGATATTGTCGCAATATACTTATGTCGTAGGCCCCTGTCCACCGCCTAGGCGTGTGCCAGTGCCCAGTCCGCGAGTCCCGATCACATACCGGTAATGTTGCAATTTGCGAACATAGACAACATAAAAATAAGTTTTATTTGTAATACAGTCTTTGGTTGGGGTCTTGCGGTATCTCGAATAACTATAAGTATTTTTAGGCACTTTAGGCGACAACTCATTTAGTAATATAGTTTAATAAACTGCGTAAATGGAAGGCACATTTCAGACTTTTGTAGCACCTACAGATGCTATAATTTCAAAAACAAGTTAAATTCAACACGCAGTAACTGGCCTCAAATATTACATTGTATATTATTGTCTAATATTTGCACAACCATACTTTTAAACAAGATAACATAATGAGCTTTATTTTATGTAACAAACATTCGTTATTAAATGCATAACAGTATTCCTGGAAATATTGTAATACGTACAATGTAAAAATGTACATGAAAATTTTACTCCAAAAATAGAACGAATACTATAATCGAAACCTCGATATCTTGACGACCTACAAACTAGCCAAAGGAAAAGTTTACATGTTTACGTGGAATCAATAACAATCCAGCGCAAAACCATCACTCAGGCTTGCGCAGGGTCAGGCGAAGAGTGCGAGGGCGTGGAGCCGTGCGGCGAGCCGGAGCCCATCGCCTCCAGCTTGATGCCGGGGGGAAGCTGGCCCTCCATTCCTGGTATCAAGAAGAATGCGTTTGGTGGATATACGCAATCTTTTGGCACGTAACAGTCGTGCGTCGTTTTCATGTGGTTCTTCATTTTGTCAGGCCTAGAAAATTCTTTGCAACAAACGGGACACGGAAATACTTTCCTTTGATGACCCTCGTGGTACAGGAAAGCGTGCCTCTGGAATGAATATTTGTTTTTAAAGGTTTTTTGAATGTTCTCTTTAGCGCACTCCGTGCATTGGTACACCCCTTCGTTAACAGACGCGTATCTGAAGAGATTGAGGCCTCTCACAGACATTTCAGTCAGCTGCTCGGCGGGGTCATTCGATGCTGAGTTAGCTCTTCTCCTTATTCGTCTTCTGACAGCTGGCCTCTGCATTTGACTGCCGGTCTGTAGCGTGTTATTATTTAGGGAGTCATTTTGATACTCATTTGAAGTAGAAGGTTGTGTTGCCGGATTTACGCGAATTTTTCCTGATCCATCATTTGAGGGCGACGATCGAGCATATTTCATGTCCTTATTTTCTGAATCAGGGCTACCACGTCCTGGAATATAAGGTAAAAAGTTATGAGTATGTATGCTGTTAATTTACCAGATTGCCACATTTATGATGAATATTTCAAAACTTTTTGTATAAAAGGACAACACCATAGCTATAATTTGCGGTTAGTTAATGTGATAACTTTTATCAATTCTTGTTTTCTATAAATATATAATATTGAAAACTTTGGAATTGTCCTTTATATACCTACCTAGGTTGCTCAACTTACTGTAGTGATCATAGGCACAAATAATTGCAAAATAATTAAAATCGTGCGCTACCAGGTGAATAAAAGAAAAGGATAACAATAAAAGAGAAAAAAAAAAACAAACTGAAAATATATTAACTTTATTTGTTCAAATTGAATGACGAAATTTTATTACACCATGATTAAAATGAAAAACCACGATTTATGAAATCATTCCATGAACAAGTTTACGATATAATTTGAAATAGCTGCCGTTTAGTAGATTTGATCATTGATAAATGATAATGATTATAGCACCAGTATTAGAACAATTCATAATGATCCACAATATTATTTAAGAGGATAAACTTGTTCATGAGATGCATTCAAAATAAAACATTTAAAACTAGAAAAATGTGAAATAATATCAATTTTGGAATATATGTACTAAGTGTATATATATTAACCAAAATTTAAATCATCAGTCCTATAAATTAAAACTCACTAAGCAAATAAATTTCAATAGATAACAGAAATTGTGTTCAATGAAAATCTGATGTTTAATTTAAAACATGAACTTGTAGCAAAGTCAAACTGCTTAAACTATTTTAAAATAACCATATAAATTAATAAATTAAAAAATAATAACAAAAAAGAATAGATTTCACTATGATATAATAGGACTCAAGTGTTTGCATTTGGAACTATTTCGGCAAGTTCAGTAGTAGGTACATAATTATAAAAATAACACTTCAGTTAACTTAAGCTCTTAAGATCACATAAGGTGGGTTGAAAGTTGAAAAGTTACATTAAACTTATAGCAGTTTTGTGTCGTTCGTTACACACGAAAACTTATTTAGAAAAAATAGTTGCCAATATAGTAATTGTATGTGGACATACAGAAAAAATAAGCCGAAAGATACAATCATGTTTGGATAAAATTATCAGGAACATGTTATTAGCCTCATTAATCAATATCTGGATAATATTGCATCAGAAATATCTAAGAGTATGGTATAAATAAAAAATAAAAAAGCAACAATTTGTACTGGACCAACAAATCAATACTTTGATCATTGCAGAGCATCAATTTGAGCAACATAGAAAGCATTAAAAGTAATCTAGCTCTAACCACACCATCTACGAAACGAGAGTAGCGTCATCGGATAACGTACCTGATCAGTCCTCTCTTCGTGACTAATGTAACATTCTATACAGTGTCCCAATGTCACTCCATCGTCAACAACACTATTTATGTCTATAATATTATAAATAACTTAACTTTTAAACTACTCTTTACTAATAACCCGTGTTGTTACTTTGCTACTATTTAAATATAAAAAAAATAATAAAATATTGTTGAAATCGTTAGTGTTCGTCATCGTTGCTGCATAAATCACGGGTGACAGACTATGTATCTAAACGTAATTAAATCGTGTCACCAAGTTTAGTATATAATCAAAGGCAAGACAAGACATTCAATATCAACTATTACAGCGTTTAGCGCCATTGATTACCACATGTGGGCACAGTTATAATAGGTACAAGAACGTTTTAACGATAATTATATTATAGTTTAACAGACAATCAGATAGGCATAAATTCATAGACTTGTCAATGTCACAATAAATAAAATCAAAGAGGTAAAACTTAAAATAACAATAGCGAATCAAAACAAAATAATAAGTAAGAATTATTAAAAATATTTGTTGTTTTGCTGTAACTTTTATTATTTTCTTTAAAGTTTCTAAAAATAGTAATTAACACCTTATTGTATACCATTGTATTTTGTTTCATTAACAAATACTCTATGTCGTGTAACTTTCAATTCTAAATTTATCTAAACATTACTCTTTGCATTTTCTATTGTCTAAGTGCAAATAACAAAAAAATATGGATTTGCTTAACATTTGGCTAAATTCTAGAATTAATAATTATTATAGTTGTCGTGTGAATTTTAATTAGTATATAATTTAAATATTTATTTATCTGCAGGTTTTAATACAACTTCTGTGAGAGAAAGTTAACAAATTAACGATTTTGGTAATGTCTGAGGAATTGGCATTAGGCAATTTCAACTACTTAAGCTTACTCTTTTCATAAAATAAATAATGTTAATTTGATTAAAAACGAGAACGATAAGTATAATTACGCCGTAGGTGTATTATACAACCCTGTAGTTTAATAATTGTCAATACTTCTCTATATTTTGTAACCACTTGACCAATCCCTCAAAAACCCTCAAGTACATACTTTTATCCAAGAAACTAATGCTGTTATTCAGAAGTAATTTATATGAGATGAAAATTATGATTAATTTGAACCCAGATACGTTATATGCCATTAATGTTAAACTATCTTTTGAATAATTATTTTTATAAATATTGCTTTAAGATTTCATAGTAAACGGTAAGTATCTAGATATCCTTATTATTTTGTTTCAACCAGAAATAAAAATTATTAACATTTGAATTGAACTACATAATTGCGAATGTTTCAAGTCCCATTGGATGATAATTTTGTCAACGGATTAATGTAACGACTGACTACAATGTACTTGCATACATGCTTTTTAAAACAACAATATCAACAAACAATATATAATATGTATATTTTAGGGACAATCCATTTTATGTCACATCACATGTGACATTTTCTTAAGTATAATTTAGCACCAATTATGATATAACATTAACAAATAATAAAATTATTTATTAGTGAGATGATAATATTATAATAAATATACGGAGTTCAAATTAAAAAAGAACATGAATTTTATCTGAATTTTGACTTATACCTGAAATATATAATAATAAAAAAAAATTGCTATATTATAAAAACGTAACATTACAAAGAAGATGTTCAAGTTGTATTTAGGTACACACAAATGAACGGGTTAATTAAGCTTAGGCACTGGCTAAATTGACTATCATAATGTAAGTGATTTGTTTAATCGTTCAATAATAGCCTCACCATTTTAAGTCTAAATTTCCTCTTTAAGTACCTATCAATGTTCAAGGTAAATTTCGTATAAAGATTTATGAAAGGTAGGTACAATAAATTCGTTTTTATGAATTTTAACAGTCTTAATATTGATTATCAAGACCCGACGCCTCGAAAATTACACGAATTTTATATTCATTTTGTAAATAACATTCACGAGTTGTTCCGATTTCCAAACAAAATGGAAAACATGAGATGATATATTCTTAATTTTAATTACATCTTTTAATTTAACTACTTGGGCCTAAAAGGTTTCTAAACTCCTAAGGAAGCTTCTTAAAGTAGACATTGTAAACTCTGAATAATGAAAATAAATAATACATAACATTTTTGAAATTTCTTAGTAGTCTAGTAGTCGATAAATATTAAACTTATTAATATACAAGTAAAGGCACACTAATAGGCAAGCGTTCCCTGGACCTACGTTTATTATAATTGGAGAATTTGGTTTTTGGGTCGACAACGTAATTACGTAGGTACCTATTAAAGTAGATACTACCCATATAACTAAACTCTTTTATAATATATAATATTATTTAAAACAATTTAAATTTTGTCGTTATAATTGAAATATGAAAACGTGTCGCTAACATTACATGGAAGACTACTTTGCCTCTAAATTTAACTAAGTAAATAATTTATAAGTACCATTCCTTACTTTATATTTAAGGCATTTTGTTTTCTACTAAAATAGAATTTACAAATCATCTCATGATTCCAGTTACATATAAACTTCATTCAAAGCACCTTGCTAAGATCACTTTAACAACAACGCCTTGTTGTATCTTTGCAATATATACAATTTAAACGTCAACCTTTAAAATATATAATATGTTACATTTGTTATAAAGTTGTTTTAGATAGTAACTCAAATATGAATAAGGTAGATGTGTTTGTGATATAAGATCATAATACCGCCACTGCACCCATTGGCTTTGATTATTAAGTTTAAGATAAGCACAGTGCACATATAACTTAATTCTCAGCACGGCTGCTTTGAAGACATGCCGAACAATGGATGTAATACGCGATCTAATAACCTTTAATAAATATATTAGCTACAGTATTTGTTGTATTGTCTTTGACAAATAGATCTTTCACACGCGTAAATAATTTAATAATTTAACAAAGTAATATAATCCTATTATATTATAATGTTAGGAATTTAAAACTTTTATTAAAATATCTAAATGATTTGGGGCTCTGTTGATTATTCAGGAACTGAATGTTTAATCATAACTTGTAGGCATACTACAATGATCGCCCTTGATACTGTTTCACCAACTATTCTATAGACTTTATTGTATTTAACTATTGTATAATTTAAGCGATTTAAATAAGTAGATATTTGAATAGTATAATAACATTTACAACCAAATATTTCAACATTGATAAACTATTTTAAATTAATCTTAACAAATTCTAGAAAATAAAATCATAGCCTGTGTTGAGTTTTACTTCGAAGAAGTCAAATCGTCATCTACAACTAAGATCACTATAAGGCAAGTTAAATGAAAATGCATTTTTCCGCTACTACTTATGCAATGGCATTTCGTTCAAGTCTTTTTATAAAGAGTTCGTTTAGCAGTTTAGCCTCTCGTGATACTTATCTGAACAGATACCGACATGCCAACATGTCACCTAGCACTACCAACACTCGATTTACAAAAAGACTATGCCATTGCTATAATTCATAAATTATATTAACTAAACTTAAACTAACTAATTCAGTTCAATGAGAATTGCATTTAATATTCAGCACATAAAAAAATTACACTACTTTTGAATTTACGATCACCATGAGTAGTTATTTTGTACCCTGAAAATGTTGTAACTAATAAAATTAAGTAACAAGTTAAGTGCAAAATAACAAGTAAATCATAGAAAATTTTATAAATCTCTTTGAAGTCAGCACTCTGAGAAACAAATGGAACAATATATATAAATAGATAAATATTAACAACGAACGACTGGCGTCGTTTAATATCAACAAACTTATTGACATATATGTATGAAACTTAGAGCTCGAACGCTTACTCAATACGCAATCTACACTTTATAAACTATTGAAAATCCAAATTTTAAGTTAAATAACGTATAACATGAATAAATTCTACTCTGGCTAATCAGATCTTAATACATCTGCGACAAAGAGTACCTACTGAGTGTTGCCGACAATCTAAAACTTCTGAATACATTAAGACTCCTGCTTGGCCATTTGCTCGTTGGCATTCGGTTGATTTTTGTGAATGATCTTTAAGTGAGCGATCATGTTATCTTTTCGAGTGAACTCTTTGAAACAAATGGGACATGGGAAAACTTTTACATCTTTCTTGTGAGAAGTGACGTAGTGCCTACAGAAATTACTTATATGCGTGTAGACTCTCGCGCATATTTTACATCTGAATACGTTTTCTCCTTCCTTGATGCAATAATCTCTCACCGACTCGTTTGTCTCCTCGTGATAATTACCCACACTACCCATATTGGCCTTCCTTATAGGCGAGGGAAATATACGATGTTCCCAATTGGTCTGCGCTAAATCGGATACTTCGTTATTAGCCAAGTTGAGGTTATTTTGCTCTAATTCAGCGGCGAACAGCTGTGTGGCGAGAGCTGGCATCAGAACCGGGTCTGGGGAGAATTTATCAAACGTATTCAGCGCGGGATTCAAACTCGATAGCCCGGATAGCTGATTGAACAAGTTTCGAGCTCTAATTTTGGACATTTGGGGTAGCAATTTTTTACTATTCTTTGGCTTTAAGTTACGACCTAGTCTGTTTTTATCTTCTGTGTCTTTAATAGGACCTTCTTGCGAATTAGAGTTCTCGCGGCTTCTGTCAGGATTGTATTTATATTCGATTGGTTCATTGTAACCGTCGTTAAGCTCAGCGGCTGGTTCTTGTTTAATAGATCCATTTTCTATAGAAAGTACAGGCCCGTTTGTTGAAAAGTTTTGTTGTATTTCTTCTTTTGGCGGTTTATCAGGATCTGAAAAGTTTGTTTCAGGTCTCAATTTATACGAAATTGATGAAATCAACAAAATATTCATTTCACTCGACATCGTCATTGGAAATATTTTAGTGAGACGCAAAACTATTTACTTAGGAGTTATTATTTAAAAACAGTCATAGAAACTACGAACCTATGTATTTAAAAAGTTTATTGTGAGTGGCAAGCCACCAGAATATTTCCAATTGCTTTATTACCAAGGAAAGCTATTGGGAATAAGCCTTGTTTGTTTTCCCTTTTCTTATTCGTAATAATAAAATATTTTTATTTTAAAGAAGTTTATAAAGAAAGAAATTATCAATCAAACCATTAAGTACCACACCGAGTTTGCCCCTGGCCATTCCTCTAATAGCTCTCCCCAAAAGCAGAAAAGCAAGCAATAGTTAAAATTGTCGATTTATAGAAGAAAAATAAGCATCTGTTACTCGTATACGTCAAAAAATTTCATAGATAATCACTTACCCCTTTTCAATAAAGTTTAAATATTATTAAATATAAAGTAGGCATTCGTAATACACTTCACTGTTCACTTAACGTATCCTAACATCAAAGCTTATATCCCATTAGCTTTTCCCTTTTTAATCAAAATTTTACTGTTCTAAACAATGTTAGATGTTTGGAAAGGAAGATTAATACAGGTATTTACAAATAGTAAGCGAGTATAAACAACAATATCTTCATTTATTAACTTATGGCGCGACTTTTTATTTTTTTACAGTTGAACATTCTATACATCAATACAACAGGTAAAAGGCATATTGGAGATTATCAACAATATTTCATAAAATGAGAATATTATGTTATTAACAAGTGAATAGTTTCTATCGACGTAGCTGTAATATTATAAAAGTCATATGGGGATAGACACGTACCTGCCGACTCGGAGTCTTTGCCAGTCATCGGGGCTTCAGTCGATTGAGCGTCATCACCTTCGTCGATGAGTAGGGCCTCGCCAGCCTCCTCGCCCCCTGACGTTGCTCCATCCTCAGCGGTGAAGCTATCCATGGACATCTTCACTTCCAGCATTTCTGGCGAGCCTCTTATCAGTTGGTCACCAGGTCTGTTCGATGATCCATGAGAGGCAGGCTCAGGAATAAACTCTCCGGGGGGACTAGCCGCTGTGTTTAGAGCGTCACTTGAACTTCCACTAAGTTTTCTCGGCCGACCTCGTTTTCTTTTCGGTTGCATCAATGCGTTACCCAATAAAGGCATTAATAAATTGGGAGGCGCCCCTCCGCTGGGCATCCCGGATGCCGGCCGTTTCTGATGCATGTATGGATGTATTCTGTGAAGCTGAGGGGGAGGTGTGTGCGCATTCGTCTGCTGCTGTATTAACGAGTTAGTTAAGGCTGGAATATCACACTTCTCCTCGTTTACTTCTGTAAGTCCTTTTATTCTTAAGCTCTCAGCTACTTTTAAGAAAGCTGTCAATCGTTCCTGGTCTACACTTACTTCCCCTCTGTACATGAAGTCTAGTAAACTCTTCATGTCCGAATACGGAACGTCCTTCAATATTACAATGGGATGTTTTTCTTGGTGATTGACGAAGAGAGCTTGAAAGTAAGGGCTACAAGCCGACAAGACTATCTTATGTGCTTTCAGGAACTGGCCATCGACAGCGAGCGTGACGTCTGTGAACGTCTCTGCATGTAGTAGTTGATCAAACACAGATAACATATTAGACTGGTGGTTGTTCCACCGCAAGCAAAACCTTTGCGTAGCCATTTTCGCTTTTGTATATTCTTCTTTGGAAGATATGATTTTTGCCAGTCGTGGCTTAAAATCTAATTTTACCAACAACTATTCACTCATGTATACATAAGTATTCTCTCTTGTTCCATGAACAATACAACAAAACGTCAACAATAGATAATGTTTACTTTTTAAAAGCCATTTTCAATTTGTATGTTTCATAGTGCTTAGTGCAGTTTGTGTGCCGGGCGCAGGGGGATCTGTAACGGGATAACACTCAGTTTTAGAATTATAATTATCACACTTAAATGATCAGAATTATCTAGGCAAAGTCACGCATTAACTTCTGTATAAGTAAAACAGAAAGTCGAGGATCGCCTTGATTTCTCTGCTCTCGTGTCTATTAAAAATAATTAGGTACACTGCTTATGTGATTACTGATTACAGTATTTGTGTATTTGTGCACATTTGAGCGCATTTGCTTCTATCACTCTATTATCCTCCTAGGTTATTCACGCAACATGTATGTACCTACCTAGGTACCCGTCTCCATAAAATCAGGTTGATACTAACTAACCTCAATAACTGCATCTTTTTTGTTCCTAACTAGGTTAGTTAATGATGCTCATTTCTTTTCATTATTTTAATAATTGCACTCATTAAATGCAAGCATAAAATTATAACCTCTGTGGTTTGTACTTATAGTAGGTAGGTATGCAATGTACATAAATATTTATGTTGAATTAATACACCGTTTTCTTACTACATAACATGATGTTAGCTATGTATAATTTTAAAATCTTTGACAGTTGTGTTGAATCACAATGGTAGAGGTCGTGGCCGTCGACAGAACATTTATTGTATCTAAAAACAATATGCAAATCTAACATATTCAAACGCTTAATAAAAGTGAATGGTAAATCGTGTTGTTCACTTCCTAAGGGTGGAAAAAAACATAAAGGACCTAGTAGTCTCTTCAAGACGACGAAGCTTTTGATTGAAAAAGGTAATACACCATTGCATTGTAATTAAAAGTTGTTAAGATATTTAAAAACGCTTCCTCATTCACGTTATGTAGTACCGTACCTGTTTATTATAGCATTCTAATGTGATAAAATATCGATACTAAATTATATTTTGTTACCATAGGTATACCAGACACTACATTTATTACCTATATTATTTTACTGGGTTTGAACGAGACCAATAGCTACACAATTCCATCAAGGTTAAAAAAATCGAGGGCGTCTATAGTCTAGCGGCGTGGGGACGTGGGGAGCCTGTGCATCGCGTCGCCGAGCGCACTGCAGTAGGAAACTGAATTGTAAGCTACCACTGCAGCCATGATAAACACCAAATAATCATCGTGTCAGTATCAAATCATGTTTTGTACAACGCCAATCATTAATATTTGCCTTTAAAAATAATTCATATTGAATTGCACTCCAATCAGAATCCAATTAGAACGATCTCAAATTTATTTAAAAGCTACAAAAACATGAACATTTGCTCCACATCCACAGGTGCTGACCACAAACGTTATCGCGGTATAAACGGGCGCTCGAATTATTACTACGCACCCAGTCGAGCGCGTTACATTACGTCATCACAATGGCATTATTACCTCCGATATCCACATTAATTCAACCGATACGTCGAGATAAGCACCGTTTGAGAATAATTATATCACTGCACTAACATAAGGGAACGTACCACACGTATCTGCACCACAATCAACTCGACCCTTTTATGGGAATGAGGATCAGCCCTTCCGCCATAGTCCGAGTCCGCGTTTACGTCGCACCCCGCTCACCCGACGACTGACGGCCGCAGCCCGCAACCCCGCGCGACGAACACCGACTCGCTCCGCGACTCGAATATCTCTCACAAAAAATACGCCGTCATCATCGAAATGGCGGCAGCGGATATATTCAGCGCAGGGTGCACAGTAAAATATTGATTTATTGAAATTTATTGATTTCCCCTTTGGCGAGGAACATCATCCCCGTCAGGATGCTACGTTATTAGATCGTTTACGATAGTGGTTATGGCTTTATTTAAGTGTAGGCTCATTATTTCTAGCATTCATTAGAATCATGATGTATCTGAAACTAAACCTTCGAGCTGTAGACGAAAATAGGGGCGACGCCGGCACCCCAGCAGGTCAATGCAGCAAAACAAGACCGATTTGTTATATTTCATTCATTAGCCAACTTAAACTTAAAAATAATAATAATTTCATAGTTTAAACAATCTTCTCGTAAAGTATTTCAATCTTTATTATTGTGTGAGGGAGAACTAAATAATGCAGCAAATATGTACCTACTTCGGAACATACAGGAATAAACTTTAGAGTGCAAAATCATTAGACCCAAAACTACTCGATTCTAGCTTGCATTGTAAAATCAACGGCAATTTAATACTTTTCTACTTAATCAATTGTACTACGGTCGATTTGGTTATATGAATCATCATTATCACCTACCTTTGCATAGATACATTCAAGGGATGAGTTTTCCACGTGAAAAACATCAATCCATTCGTGTTGTCGCCATGTCAGCAGTGTTCTCTGTCTCTGTCCCGCACGGGCGGGGTTGGATGGACGCCCTCTAAGCGGCGAGCGCCGCCGATGATGGCCGAGAGCCGCCACTTTTCGCAACCGAACCAACCCGAGTCCGCACGGAAAATAGATCGCAGGGCGCACTTGTATTTTTTTAAGTTTCAAATTCACTTGAACAAACACCAATGTTTTTGGATTTATTTCCAATATGTCCAGAAAATATATCTGTTTGATTATATTGAGCAACCTACCACTTTATTTATTTTTCGTAGTTTTTGAACAAAAATAGGAAGAATTTCAGGACACGAAAAAAAAATCCGCGCGCGATGGTACTCGGAAGTATTTTTAATAAAAATGGCCTGCCGCCTCGGCGGGAGGAGTGGCAATGGGCAATGAGGTCGGTACCCTCTCTCTGGCACCCGCGCGCGCCCCTCCCTGCCGCTACACTCCGGCACAGGGTTAGAAAGTTTCAAAAGTGAATCGTGGAAAACACGAACAGCGATTCCTGAGTGCAATATATTGCCAGCTAGCAAAGGATTCCAGGAACGAGGGAATAATCGTCAAGCTCTGAATTATTTTCAAGTAAAGGAAACGGTTGGATGTAGGGTTAACAAGTAAATGATAATGTAACCCTAAAACGTTTTCAGTAAAAAAGTACTTTTCCGTGGTGTGTACCACTAAACGGAATCAGAAAAGATAAACCCTCTCCTGTTTCCTAGTTATTGCATTATTATTAACGTTATCGATGACACCCCCTTGATGTAAACAGATGCGATACTATGAGTTAATACGCCCAGAACTGTTGCAATCATTTTTCCCTCCCACGGTCAACATGACGCTCCTGGCTTTTCTCACCACGACATGATTTTCCTTTCATATATCCTGAAACCTCCCAAACCTAAACCCAAGGTTCTGTACAGGCGTTGTTTTGCGCGGATGAATGTCGAGAAGCTCAAGGAGGATGCATCTGTGGTCGATTGGGAGCCTATGATGGAAGCCACGTCAGTTGACGACAAGGTTGCCATCTTCAATGATGTTGTAGTAATTCTTTTTAACATCCATGCTCCTGTCAAAAAAGTAAAGTTAAAACGCCCACCTGCACCGTGGATGACAAGAGGAATACAGATGGCAATGCGACGTAGGGACCGTGCTTTCCGTAAGTTTAAAAAGGATCGGACTGATGAGAACTGGACAATATTCAAGACTGCAAGGAATAGATGCAATCAGATGATACGCAACGCTAAACGCCGCCATATTCTTGATACTATCAATACTTCCTCTTCTGCCGATATTTGGAAATTTCTTGGAACTCTCGGTATCGGCAAACCGCGACATTTAGACCTTCCTAATTCAATTGACTTAGATGATCTCAACCGTCACTTCTCCTCTGTTTCTACCATGGATCGTCTAACCAAGCAACAAACTTTGTCTTTAATATCTGGTCTAACGCGTCCTCGTATTAATCCTTTCAGTTTCATTCCAGTTGAGTCGGGTGAGATCAGAAAGATCATTCTCTCTATTAAATCCAAAGCTGTGGGATGTGATAATATCACCCGTGGTATGGTCATAGCTATTTTGGATTATCTCCTACCCGCGATTACCCATATTGTAAATTTTTCCCTGTACACCGGAGTATTCCCTTCCCTGTGGCGCAAAGCCTATGTTCGTCCACTTCCTAAGGTATCTAATCCCTCTCTTCCTACCGACTTCCGTCCAATTTCTATACTTCCCTTCCTATCCAAAGTGCTCGAGGCCTGTGTACACAAACAATTCTCCAATTTTGTTCATCATAACTCTTTAATTAGCCCACTTCAATCTGGGTTCAGGCCTGGGCACAGCACAGTTTCCGCCCTCCTTAAAGTGACTGGCGATATAAGGGCAGGACTAGAAGACACCAAAGTTACTGCTCTAGTGTTGGTTGATTTTTCGAATGCCTTTAATACCGTCAGTCACGACATCCTTTTAGCTATTCTGTCCTATGTTATGGTCTCTCCCGAAGCACTGGAATGGTTTTCCTCTTATCTTCAGGAGCGTCAGCAGTCCATTCATATTGGAGATTCTTCATCATGCTGGTGTGATTTGGAAGCTGGTGTTCCCCAAGGCGGTATTCTTTCTCCTCTTCTGTTCTCTATTTTCATTAATCTTATAACTTCCGAGCTTCAGTGTGCATATCATCTGTATGCAGATGACTTGCAGTTGTACTGTCAAGGGAAGGTTGATGAAATACCTGACGCTATCGACAAGTTAAATAGGGACTTAGCTGCAATAAAAACCTGGGCTGATAAATTTGGTGTTGCAGTAAACCCTACTAAGTGTCAGGCAATTATAATTGGGAGTCCTCGTAGTATTTGTAAGGTATATGAGTCAACCTTGCCACCAGTTCTCTTCAACGGTACGATCGTTCCATTTAGCACTGACGTGAAGAACCTAGGCTTACACATCGATGGGACCCTGAACTGGCGTACTCAAGTCGCTAGGGTCAGCCAGAAGGTTACTGGAACGTTGCGGGCTTTGTACAGACTAAAAAATTTATTACCATCAAGTACCAAGGCAATGCTTGTGCAGTCCTTAATTTTCCCTATCATCGATTATGGTGATGTGTGCTATTATGACCTGAATGCAGATCTCCTCGACAAACTAGACCGTCTTCTCAATAATTGCATTCGATTCGTTTTCAATCTTCGTAAATATGATCACGTCTCTGCGCATCGATCCCTTCTAAAGTGGTTGCCCATACGGCAGCGCAGAGAGCAAAGGGCGCTGACCACCTTGTTTTCATTTCTTGACTCTCCCTCTTCCCCTAGTTATCTAGCCCCCCACTTTCAGTACATTTGCGCAAACCACAACAAAACTCTACGTTCATCACACAATCGTCTTCTTCAATATCCCACTCATCGCACTGACTTCATTCACTCTTCCTTCTTCGTTCAATCTATATCCTTGTGGAATGCGCTCCCCCAGGAAATCAGGATGGCAACCAACCGATTATCCTTTAAAGTTAAAGTTCGCGAGCACATTCGTAAGAAGCTGGCAGTATCATCACAACGGTAATGTTTTCCCATTGTTTGTCTTATTTGTGTTAGTATATTCGTGTATTTATGTGTATTTATCTGTTCTTGTATTTATTTATATTGTATTATATATATAGGTTAATAGGTATATGTATATTAAAATAAATATTTATTCCACAATTTTCGTCATTGCACCTACCACTGTTTATCTCTGCATCACCCAAAGGTTGACTGGTAGAAAATGCCTATGGCATTAAGTCCGCCTATGTACATTTGTGTGTAAAGTGTTAAATAAATAAATAAATAAATAAATCATTACTGTCATTTCAAATGACCTAATATCCTATTTCTGTGACTGGCATATCAACTGACCCAAATCAGGATAGCCAAAAATGAATGTATTATTTATTCAACATCTCGTAGATCCATCGCTTCCACGTAGCACTGAACATTTTGATTCTATGATTTTTGGCGCGAACCCAGAAACTTTAGTATAAAAATACGAACGCAAGTGGTTTCCTGTGCACCCTTACCAGTGTTATATTTTTGTTATATTTGTCTGAGCATTTAACTACAAATTTATAATTTATATTATTTGTGTTGCAAATATAATAATTATGTGGGTTCCAAATAACTTGACAGATTCCATTTTTTTATCACTGCCTTTTATTTTCGTATATATTTATCTAGATAATATTATTTCCATATTTAATTTAATGACATAGAATGTAATGTAAGTATCTGAAAATGTAAATTACCTAAGTAAATTATACCTACTTACCTTATTCTAATAATGACATTGCGGCTTATTTATTTTGTGATAGCTTACCGGCTAGATTTTTTTTTTCTGTTTAGGAAATGTTATAACAACATTTATTTTTAAATAAAAGTACCTAATAATCATCTAACAAAGTACCTATGATGTTAGTTTCTCTGCGATACAAATCAGTGACGTCGGTTTGTGCGTATTTATAAAGTCCTTTCCGCATCCAGCTCAGGGTGCGTACATACATATCCATTCCAATATTTAAGAAAATAATGTATTGTACTCCTTTCCCAAGTTCGTTTTTAGGGTTCCGTAGTAAACAAGGAACCCTTATAGTTTCGCCTTGTCCGTCTGTCTGTCTGTCTGTCTGTCTGTCTGTCCGTCCGTCTTTCTGTCCGTGGCTTAGCTCAGAGACGGTTAGTACTAGAAGGCTGTAATTTGGCATATGTATACATATTAATCATGCCAACAAAGTGGTAAATAAAAATTAAATTTAAAATAAAATCTTTTTTTTTTAGGTTACCCTACACGTAAAGTTTTTTTTTTCCTCATCTACCCCATGTTGTGGAGTATCATTAGAAAGGTCTTTCAAAAATATTGTGAGTTTATCGAAACGATTTTTGGATTCAGGGATCTGTTTGCGAAATATTAAGCTTTTAACTGAAATTTTTTGTTAGAGTAAAGTGTCCCCACCCCCTTCTAGCGAAATGAAAAAATTCACAGAAATTTCAGAACTTAAAAGGAAAACTATCAGAGCTAAGTAGGCTCTACCGGTTAACGATTAATAATAGCCCAACTTAAATTTGCGGTTTGAAAAACATGATCTCCCATACATTCCGTATGGGAGAACATGTTTTTCAACTACAATGTTAAGTTTGTTCTTGGTATAAATTCATCCCAACTACGGAACCCTTCATTGTGCGTGGTCTGACACGCACTTGGCCGGTTTTATCAGATAAGGACTTCACATGAATTGTTCTTAGCAATTTAACTACGGGCTACGGATTTCAGTTTAAAAGTCGTATCGTGTGAAAATGCTCGCTTTGCGTGTACAACCCCTTATTCCTAGTTTGTATGGCACACAGACCAAACAAAAAATCTAAGAAAAAAGGGCTCCACGTGGAACAAGCCGTAGATACCTACTCCCAGGCCCAGTCGGAGGTATATCATGGCAGAGTTTTGTCTCAGCTCCTGTTCATCGTTTTGTCTCAGCTCCTGTTCATCGTTTTGTCTATTGCATGTTGATTTTCATCCATAATTTCAACTGCCATCCGAACTACCTTGACGTCCGACTAGGTAAAAGTAACGATCTAATTCTGAAAGCACTTGTTGACATGCTGTTTATGAAAACTTCAATGTAATTTGGGATTATTTCACCAACCATATCTCTCTATTATGTCTGTTCACTGTAGCGTTCTCACATTGGTTTACAGGGAGGCTCACGTTCAGCAATGGATGTTTACGAGCTGATACACTCGTATGTAATTACTCAGTTCAATGACATTTCTGTTTTGTGATCATGTCTAAACAATGTCGTTCGTTTACGCAGAGTAAAAGGCAGATTTTCGCGGATTCTTTCTAAACTGTCTACATAAACTATTATTTATATATATTATTATAAACATAATTAATATTATTACCATAAATAGTATTATATTGATTCTAAGATATAAAAAATCGATATCTGTCAAAAAAGGATTACGGGGGGGATTTCTACCTACAAAACATAAAAAAAAAATACCTACGCTATGTTTTTACTGCACACATTATGTTATCATAAACATCCACAAGAATATTCCTTGAATCATATCGAAGTATTTTAATAACATTTGAATTCACACGTGAATATTTATCACTGAATTAGCGCACCTGCCGCTGTAAACTTGGTCGTATCGATTGGACGGAGCGAGAGCTATAATTCAGCAGTGACCTGACCTAGGTCATCGTGCCCGTGTTAGCTGAAGTCCTTACAGCCAGCTGACCCAGTTTTCAGGCGGCGCGGCTGATGCATAAAAGCTTGCCAACACACTTTCCCTCTAATAACAAACACGCCCTGGAATAAAGGTGGCACGTTTTGCCAGTCAAGCGTTCTCGGGGAAGTCACAAATATTCGTTATGTATTCAAAACTACACCACTTTTTCATGAATAACGTAAGCTTTTATGAATATTATGTAATTGGATTGTTAATTTATGTACCGCAATGAAGTTATTTTAATATTTCGTGATATTTTGCTTGATAAAACGTCACATTTTTTTTCAGTCCTCTAAGGCTAGATGCGCTTGAATGACAGCAGTAGCCCGAGGTTTCATTACAACTTTTGTAAAGTAAAGAATTTGGATTGTCGTTTTTGGAAATGCAATTAAATAGTACCTACTAGTTGGTAGTAGTACCTTTAATATTTTCGGTTACGGTAATCACAGTTTTGTGCCCCTTTACGTTCATACAACCCATGTTTTTTTCTTTTGTGTTATTGTACAGTTTTTGAAGAGAGATTACTGCTAGATTTCCCATTTGCGTAAGGAGCATTTGGACTGCAAAAGACTGATCAATTAAAATATGAATAAGTACACGAATGCTGTAAATTCTCAGCATGAAAACTTTTCGTATGATGAAACTTAATTATTGCATGTTTACCGCCACAATACCGAACACCACCGATAACGGTATAATAATATTATGTTCTATTTCAAAATAAGTAATAGTTTCTTTTCTCAACTTTGGGTCTTCGAGTGTCCAATGAATAAGCAGATTTTGCTGTAACGGCCCACGAAGAACGGTCGACGTTAACTGTTAAAACTACGAGAGTGGTAAAAGCTGCAAACACAAAGAAATCCTTCGGCTTTCTAACAGAGACGTGTGTGCACATCGTGGACACCGACAATCTCATTGACTACGGGATGGGATATCGTCTTTCATGAGCTATTCAAATGCATAGAAGCAAACATGACAACTACCTATTTCCAGGCAGTAGGTTCGTAACCTAAATTTCCCCAGGATTTATTGAATACTGTCTGCATTTCTCCGGAATCGAAGACTACGCTAACTTTAAGTTTATTTTCAGGAAATTATTTACTAAAAAAATATTAAGATTGATAGAATAACAAAATAATATGCTAATGTTTTCAAAATTCATCCTTATCAGCGATTATTGTCAAGTTTTCAAAGTAGATTAAAGACTTGAACGAAGAAAATCTCATCATCGTAGAGTTTGGTGTAGTTTTTCATTAAATCATACTTCAAAATAAGTTGGATGAGAAATAGGAAGGTATTGCTGTGTAAAATTGTATATATGAATAAGGTATAAACCTAAGTAATAATTTATAGAGATAAAAATAAATTATCATTTATCAAAAACATTACGAACTACAACACCCGAAATGCTTAATTGGTGAGCTTTCTACTAAACTGCATCGTTTAGATCTTCAATCTATTTTGATTTTGGACCTGTGTCGTCGTGTGATAGTCCAAACCGATGCATTTTGGTTTCCCAATATGATCGTGCATTAGTAAGTAGGTGTAGGTAGGTAAGGGCCCGTCCTGCTAGAATCGGTGCGTCTAACGGTCGGGTTTCGGTTCAATGACTCGATTCGGACGTTCAATTTTCGCCGTGTACTGTTAGATATCTCACGGCGGCAACACTGCAGCGACCAGGCAAATCTGTCCCGAGGCGGTGATGTGGATGTAGCGTGATGTCCCCTTGCATTTTTAGTTTACACAATTTTCTTCAAACACAATATGTTGGAAGTTCCTCATGTAGAATCAAGATTTAATTCCGAATTTGGAAACTTTTCATAAAATGCCACAAGTGAATGGTGAGAGGTTCAGTCAATTTTCGAGAAAGCTTTTCCGAATTCCAAAAGCTTCGCCAGAAGAAAGAGGCCGTGACTCATGTGTCTTGAATATTATGGATAATTTAATTGTGTAACTTGCTTGTGTGTTTATGCGTATATACATTTCACGTAAATATTTTCTAATACATACAAAGAGATTTGATATGTACAATTTCCTGTTTTTTCCATTATTCTTTTTTGAAACCCCATTTGTTCACGTTGGGCACATACAATAGGTAGGTACGTACCTATATAATTCAATGTGTTTATTTTCCTGTAGTGAAATAATTAGTTATTCTTATAATAGAACTAGGTACTTTATTTTGAACAGGTAGGTATGCGAATTTCCTAGGGCATCCAAACAAATTCCCCAATGAAATAACATGGTTGTTACTCATAAGTTGAAATCGATGAATTCCTGCAATATGTGTCAACGGCATGAAGTAAGGGGAGCGGCTGATTCCTGCCGACCAACTCCCATTTCCGAGAAGGGCTAGCTAGTGAGAAAAAAACCATCTTGCTTGACCTTCTTATTTCTCATACAACTTATTTTAACTTGAACTTTGTTAAAAAAAAAATGGTAAATTCTCTAAAATTCTTCGTCATGTCAACGGTTGATAAAAAATATTAGTGTCCATTAAGTCATCATTTTACTTTAGTAATTATACCGGTACTTGGATAATTTACGGAACGCGAAACAATAAGTCATAATTATTGTAATGATTATATTAGTTGTACAAACGATTTCCTGTGTTAATGAGTACTTCATTCTAATTTACTAAAGAACATTAAAGTGACACTTGCATTAGTACGTAAGCCTTAATTTTGCTCAATGACCGAATAATGGATACTTGTCGAATTTATTGCCCAATTTTATCGATTGTAAACAACGTGAATTCCGACATTATCGTGATAAGCCATGTCTTCTCACAGTTTATCGGGCCGCAGTCACACAATCAGGGACACCTGTCGGTGCGCAATGTGACGGTCCGGGTCCAATCTGTTATTCTGTACTGAGGCCCATTTCTTATTCGATTCGACATTTTCGTACGCTTTTCCTTTCATAGTTGCAACGAGTGTGAGCAAGACGACATCTCAGTTAAGTCGAATGATCTATTCGAGTGTTTCAGAATAGGCAGGCGGTGCAAAGCATCAACAGCAGCCGTTAGCTAGCGATGTCCCGTTACTACGCGGCTCATCACTAATTCCATCTCACGAAAGCTCAAATTTTGGCGGTGAATCAATTAACCCTAAATGATATCCGGTACACGCAGCCGCCTTTGCCACGTATTTTTTTAAATGTTTCGGGAAAGAGGTTAGTTATTTATTTGTTTCGTTGTAGTGCTAAATTTCAAATAAAAGGAAGGTTTATGGGCTAGTTAATTCAAACGAATAATAACTTAGTAGGTAGAATACCTAGTTCTGAAAACCCTATAACAACGGTGGTTACAAAACTTATCCAACTATCGGAGTTAAGAAAATCAATATCGCAAAAGGTGTCTTCAATTTGGGCATACTTATGATGATCTTATTGATGATCAATAAATTAATAATTGATCATGCTAGCTACGTATAAATATTATTTAAGTGATTCATTATACTTAACCTAAAAATACGATAAGTAGGTACTCGGGTTATGGTATTCTGGCAGTAAAAAACGAGGTAAAAATACATAATTTAACAAGTGTACTAAAAAAAATGAACTTCTAGTATAGGTATATGTTTGGAGGATAACGTGAAGTGGTAATCGGGCGCGTTGAGGTTGGGCGCGCAGCGAGCGTGTCGCGCTGCGCAGTGGTGTGAACGCGGAGGCGCGCGCGCGCCCGAGTGGTTGAGATTGCGTAAGCGCACGGGGCCGATTTCTAGCGCGGCTCCCACGCGGCAAGGTCAGCGCTTCGGAGGATTGCTCCCACTTGCCGCCGCCATCAATGTAAAAATATTACCGAGCCAGCATATCAATATTGAACATTATGCAAAGGTAGGGTTTATTGATTGCGGCCGCGACCGGTGCTCCTTGGTTTACGACAGTCTAATAAGAGACCAATAGGACTTTTTCTGTGTGTATTGTAGATAGCGTGGTGTTGCCAGTTAATTGCAAATCACAGAATTACTATGAGTGCAAACTGTTTTTACCACCCATTGATCCTTATCGCTAAGTTATTCATCATTTACCGAAATAATAACGAAACAAAATAATGAAAAATCTACCATTAGACGAATGAAAACCCTTCACGATTATGAGACTTATCGACACCATTACTTGTAGATAGGTAGGTAATACTTATTTTGATTTATGTAATCGACTTCTTGGAGTCTACACTTATTCTACATTGCCTATCCTTAGCTATATGCATACTTATGACTCATATTAGGTATACTAGCGCTGCTCGCGACCCACTGCGTCACATCGCATCACCGGGCGCTATTACTTCCTTTTCAAAGCGCTCTTTATGACTTTTGTTTTCTTTTAGCTCGACTCCAAAGAGTCGTAGCGTGATGTTAGATAGCCTATAACCTTCCTCGAGAATTGAGCTATCAAATGCAAAAATAATTTTTCAAATTCGACTGGTAGTTTCAGAAATTAGCGCGTGCAAACAAAAAAACTAAGTTTTCAGCTTTATTTTAGATTATCGGTACCTCCTATAGAAAAACATTGAAAGTATTATTACAGGCACATACGTAGGTATCTAATAAACAACACGAACACATTTGGAAATTATGTTCCTATAACTCACAAAACTTGTGGTAAATGTGTGCACTATCCATTTATCCATCGCTTTTCACATTGTTTCATGATGTTGTAAAGCCAGACAACAGTATTCATTTCTCTAAGATTTTATATGACTTTCGCGCACATATGAATTTTCTTAGTGTCTTTAAAAGCTCTGTAAGCGTAAGAAACCTTAATTTCTCTTGTAAATACCCGAGTAAGTATAGCTAGAGGTGAGGTGTAATTTGATTTTAGTATGTAACGATTTTATCGACATTTTACGATTCGGCGTTTCGACCAAAGGGCTGTCAAATCATGCTGCAAGAACCTTGTGATGCACAAATGATTTAAGCTGCACTCGTAGCTGTTGGCATGTTGGTACCAACTTGTAAATAGAGATAATCTCCGCCACCACCGTGGCAACGTGAGACCTTGAGAGGCGACGCCTACCTACCTCATTTGTTACGAGACTACTACCCATGTAGCGCAAAATTTGCGCATCATTTGTAAAGAGTCGTTAATCAAAGAAACAGACTTCAGTACTTGCTGTGAACATTTGTGTTTGCAAAGGATGTACCTACCTGCCTATGTACTTACGTTGTTCCACATATAAATAAAATGAGTATTCTTGAGTAAAACCAACTTCCATCAAAAATAGGAAAAATTAAAATAAACATTGACTTAAACTACTATGTATTTGTAAGTTCTGTAAATGCTCCAAAACAATCACTTTGAACAGCCGATGCCTATCATGGTTTCTTTTTGGATAAATACCAACATGCTCAAATTGCCAGAAGGCCCTAGAGATGCATAGGTTAAGATTGATTTCACATAATAGCTCTTATATGCTTACTTCCGAAAAACCTTTCAAAAATATCTACAGAAGTTCTCAATTTTTATAGCAACCAATATTTACAAAATAAGTAACGTTTTTGAATTATTAAATGCAAAGGTAGATTGCTACCTACGTTAATATTAATACAGAAGAATGTAAGATTGATGTTATCTTTATAATTACTTTTATTCTGATTGTTCTAAGATGAGAACAATCTAAATAAAAGTTAGTGAAGTAAACTTTAACTCAGAAAATTAAATTTAAAGCTAACGCTCTGGCGAATTGAACCGGGACTGCGTAGCGGTATAGAATGCGTTCACAGAGCCCCAGGCGGCTAAATAAATTAAAAACCAAGAGACAGACAAGTAAACGTTAGAAAAAGTACCAAACTTAATTTTCTCATCTCCTACATACCTATTTTACTTATGGCGATCAAATATTTAGCTGACAGACCTACGAGAATCTAATTCCGTGGGCAAGGATAAACCGATAGTACTCGGAAAAAATATAAATTTTGTAGCTCCGTAGCTACTCGATGTTTACCATAATAGATATAATAGTTTTCCAAAAAAGTTTGAAGTATGTAATTTTCTTTTTAGCAACAAAAGCAACAATAGTTTCTCATCGCCGGAATTCATTTTTATAGTGGTTGAAACGAGTCGCTTCTACGCTGCGTTTACGCAACTTCTACGCTACTTCGCGGCTTTTACGCTGCTACGCGAATTCTACGCCTCTACGTGACTTCTATTCTGCTACGCTGCTTGTACGCTGCTACGCGGCTGCTACGCGGCTGCTACACAGCTGCTACGTGGCTTCTACGCTGCTACGCGGCTTCTACGCTACTATGCGGCTTCTACGCTACTTTGATACGCTGATTCTCCGTAGCTTCTACGCTGCATCTACGCTACGCCCAAACCTACGCTGGCGTTCTGGGCCCTTGTGTGAAGACACTCAACAGTGCATATTACGAACTGGCGGGTAGTAGTTTATATACTGTACGATAGTCTATCCGTAAGACATGTACATACCTACTTAGACATAGATAAACAGCCAGAGACTAAACACATTTTGCTAACAAACCTCTCTCTATTAATTGTATTATTACTGAAATCTATCCTAGACACGAGTATAACTTTTTGATAGGCGCCGTGTGCGACATAGTGCAGCGTGCGCGCACGTGAGAATGAGCGGAATGAACAGTGCAGCGATACTAATCATACGTACGCTAGAAAGAGACAAACAATGTGAAATCAGGGTGGTTCCACATGGGGTCAACGACCCACACGCGACACGCGTATCGGTGATTTTTATAATTTGGATTTTGGGACAAAATTTCCGTCTTAATGCCCGGAAGAGATTCACCTCCCAGGTACTTTCGTATTGAAACTGCTCGCTATAAGCTCGCTAACCATGTAACATAAATACTAATTCTTTATCGGTAGGTACCCTTTTAGTCTGTAAATTAATAATAATAGTTTCTAGTCACATTGACTGTTTCGCTCTTTATCAATTTTACAATCCATTATTACTATAAATTGAAAGTACGGTAATCAATTTGCATGTTGTTTTTCGAATAGGTTAGTAAGTATTAAATTAATTACCCGCTAGCTATTTTAATGTAAAGATGATGATAGGCTACAAGATAAAGTTTATTTATGTTAACTCTTGTAACTTTGACTTTTAAATCAGCAGGAAATTGTTCAGTTACAGCCGGACTCTTCATTATTGTGTTACAACGTATTATAGTGAACTGTGTAGGTCTATGTGGAATTATGGAGCGATTTCTGTCGCATGTCTGTGATCAATACTAGGTATATTTTTCTCTTACTTTGATAGCTTTTTGTTCTATTGCGTGTCTCCATCTCTAATAGACGAGCAGTGACAGATCTGGATTCTGGCGCACAATTACACGGTGTTAATAGATTTTTTCCAAGAACAAAATGTTCATTGATTTTTTAAGTGACATCATTTTCCCATTGATTTTATTTTAAACGTGTTTCTTTGTATTATACAAGCTATAATGTAAACCAACAAAACAAAATTAAATTCCAAATACTGCCTAAAAGCGATAGTCTTTTGCTGTTTAAACAAAATAACTGTAAAGTCGTCCAAAAAGCGAAGCAAACGAGAAGCTTAGCACTTATTTAAATAAGTTGCATAACAACGATTCTGTCACCGTACGACGTCGCACCGACATACAGATCGGTTCGTTGCCATTGTATGATAATCGTGACCTTCACTTTATGGGCGTGTGTTGATTATCACCCCCAATATTTAAAGAAATATCTATTTGACGATTTAATAGAATGTCTTTTTATAATCGCTTGTAATCGTTGCTGAATATGCAAATCTTCTGTCCTATATGCACTGTAGTCATTCCTAGTTATTAAATAATGTCCTATTTGCAAACAATGTTTTTAATCATGTAGATACTTATAATTTCGATTCTAATGTTGTACTTTAGTCGGCATTGGAAAGAAGTGCTGAATGTCCCTCCGTGAAGGGTAGTGACCGTAAGGAAAGTAGAGTTGCGCGGAGGCAGGCAAGCGTTGCGCAAGCCTTCTCCACGTGTAAACAGTTGGCGGGCTCCACGGCTCCACGACTGCGGTGAACGAGCCATCCGTGATGTATCCCAAGCAACTACGTTGTACACCTATGTAAACCACGTCATCACTAAAAATGTGTGTGTTAAGTAAGAGCAAAGGAATGAAATACTTGTTTTTTTTTTTTTTTTTTACTAGGAATAAACATGATTATGTTAAGTACCTACCGTATTTTATTTCATAGGTAAATCAGTGGAACCCTAACAGTATGGTTGTTAACATTTGGATTTGTTCGTCATTATACCGACGTGGAATTGTTATTTAATATTATTTAACCACAGAGCCAAACCAACTTATGTAAATATTAAGTAATTCGTATGGCTCTATGTTTACCATAGCGACATTTTGACAAGATAAAATGCCCAAAATTCCGTGTTATATTGTATCGCATGACTTGCGTGAATTCCACCTTTCTCTGGTGTCTGCTCGTGGCCCCGATGGCCGCCTGCGGCCGCGGTTTGGGAGTCGCCTTGCGCAAACGCGTCCCACACGTGTGCATCCGAAAGGCGCACTCATCATTCTTTGCACCGTTAGTTTTTCCTACTTCTCAGCAGGTATATTATAGCGATGCGCATATCGTAAAAATAGGAATTCTTAATTAGAGAAAGGGCTTCACGGTAGGTACTCAGACTGTTCGAGATGTTTCGAAGGGGCTAAAGGCCGCAGATGAACGAATCGATGCGATTGATCAGATAGATGTCATGAGGTGGTATGGTACCTACCTTGGCAATACTCAATAGACTTCGATCGGGGTGACGTCAAGCGATCAACGAAAAGTCCCCCGGAGAGTTGCCCTCGCGACGGCGTTGCAGGCGAATCGGCGGCTGCGCAGGCGGTGATCGAGAGGCCCCGGCGGGTGCGCACCGCCCGCCGCGCCCTCTGCGCCTTGAGCCGTGCGCCCCGCACCCCCCCAGCCCCGCGCACCACCCCCGCCCCGCCGCGTCGTCGCCTCCCTCACACACGAGCGCGCAGGAAAATTTTATAATAGGTACTGTTGATGACACCGTCAACTCATGACATATGACGTGGACGCGGCCAACGAGAAAAATTATATTGGTCGTTGCAATAAATCTAAACACTGTGTCTACTTTGTGCAGTACATCCAGCCACGGCATGTCTGAACGTTATTCGTTCGTCCTAGTCTTAAATTTTGTTATTTCCTTATATATGTAGAATCTATATTTCGTAAATTATAATGCTATATCAGAACCTATAAAAGCATTCGGGACACTTCCTATCCAATCGGTGGATATTATGATCATCTCAACAATCACTTTATGGATTACGGATTATGAAAACAAAACTTTTAAATCCGAAGTATTTACCTAGATAGTTAGGTAGGTACCAAACCTACCTACAAAATGTGGTGTTTGCTGGTTTTATTAATAAGCATACGTGAATTTGCAAATTTAGACGTAAAGTTACCTACCCATGCTACAAAAAATTTCGCTCATATAAGATTACTTCTTATTCCTTTAACTATGGCAATGAAATTAAACCTAAAGTATAACTCTTGTTTTCTCGCCCGTATTAGCCGCAGAACGCTGCAAGCTGCAGGAAAATCTACAGCTACCTACAAAGGGTGGGTACAAAGTTATAGTGGAAAAGACATCTCAGAAAAATTTGCAACGAAATCACTTTACATTGCTCAGTGATGTCCGTGTAAAACGTGAATTAGCATTTCTTCTTAGTGAATACCCATGTGATCATCTTAAATTAATCATAAAATGATAAAGCCTTTGGGGCTTCAGTGGAAGGAGCTAGATCTGAAAGTTCTAAATGATTGAAAAGAAAAATTAATACAAAGAGCCATAATTTTAAGTAACATAAAATGGGTGACTCCGTGCGCCGCCCGTAGCGTCTCTCACGTGGGCTCAGCTACTAGTGTGCGATTCATTAAAGATGGCGCCATCGTTTGAACCAACGTTGGGGCCAATCGTTTGGCATTAGAGCATAGAAATCGTAGAACAAAGATCACGCAGGACGCGAGGGGCGAGCGTGTCCTACAATAATCAGAAGGTCATGGCAGGGTCTCCGTCACTCCGCGCTCGCCACGATAAGCGGCCGTCCACTCTACTACTAACCTCATGGAGCGCGTTACAACTACCTGAGTTAAAAGGTACATTACCTACTCATGTAAAACTTAAATATTATCAATTATGTAAAAGTATAGTTTAACTCTTACCACACAGTTACGTGGGAGGGATCTATGTTCACATTCAGATTGATTTTCCCCTTCTGATTAGGTATTTTGTTATTATGGTGAATTGGGAAGTAGCTACTCTAATATGGGTAAAGTGAAGGTTCTATCGATGTTCTTAATCGAGCGCCAACAACTAGTAACAGCAATCCCTTGTTTATTATTATGCACACGCGAGTTATTAAACGCTCAAGTCTCTGTCAATTCATGCTCGAGTTCGTTTTTAAACTCATATCGCATTGTATGTAGTACCTGGTCGACCGAGCTCTGCTCGGATGAAAATAGAGAATGGTCATTTAATCGTATAAAATAGTACTATCCTAATTCCATGCTGCCATGATAGTAGGCACTTATTAATTCCATGCTGCCATGATAGTAGGGTACTTAATAATTCCATGCTATGCCATGTCATTATTGACTTATTATTATTGTCTTGTTCTAAACTTTGGGCGACCGAGCTCTGCTCGGGTGAAAATACGGAGAAAACGAATTTTCCCAGATATGAGACCTAGCAAGATCGATTTTTCGCCCTCGTAAACCCCAATATTGCAATTTTCATCGAAATCGTTAGAGCCGTTTTCGTGAACGTGATTACAAATATATATATATATATATACATACAAATATTGCTCGTTTAATAGTAGGTATTAGGATACCTGTGTACTTACAGTTGAAAAGTGTTCAATTTTTCCGATGGAACCTTCGTTCTGTCATATACGTAACATGATAGGTACTCGAAAAGCCATCTCAAATTTTCTCGGATACCCATTTTCCGGGTATCTCACAGAAACAAGAAGATCTTTACGAATTTTCCTCGTTACAAACCTGAAAATATGACCGGAAATTATCATTTACGGTAGAAAGATTACGATTGGGGTCAGTCACGCTGCGATGCGACGTCAGGGGACGAGCGAGGGTACGTTTGATTGTGATGCAAATTCCCTACTTCCGGCGAGGGGGGCTCGCAACAGGTAGGGGTCGAAGCTACCGACTGTCATCGCGCAATCACTGCTGATGATGTTTAGATACTCTCATAACATAAAGTACTTACGGAGAAAGAAATCGCAGAAATTAGTAGGGTTGCGTAGCAGTTTAGTAGGGTTGCGTAGCAGTTTAGTAGGGTTGCGTAGCAGTTTAGTAGGGTTGCGTAGCAGTTTAGTAGGGTTGCGTAGCAGTTTAGTAGGGTTGCGTAGCAGTTTAGTAGGGTTGCGTAGCAGTTTAGTAGGGTTGCGTAGCAGTTTAGTAGGGTTGCGTAGCAGTTTAGTAGGGTTGCGTAGCAGTTTGGTAGGGTTGCGTAGCAGTTTAGTAGGGTTGCGTAGCAGTTTAGTAGGGTTGCGTAGCAGTTTAGTAGGGTTGCGTAGCAGTTTAGTAGGGTTGCGTAGCAGTTTCGGGATAATATGAGTAACTTTCATTTCATCGTAAAGATAAGAAAATTCAAGTTTCAGTTCCATCGATGTCCAATCAGATTGCGGTAGTTACCTACCAAATTATCGTTTTCAGGAAAAGTGCTGTGAATAGGAAAATCTAATGCTCATCTGAATTTTTTTTATTCGAAATACTCACATACATACACATATTATATTCTCTTTTTATCCTCTGTCCTATCGCAGGTATGCTGGAAGAGATTTCTTTAGAAATAAGCATCACCTTTGTACGTATTTTTCTGTTCTATTCTGTTTGTCTGTATATATGTGTGTACATAAATGGTTAAAATAAAATAAAATAAATATTTACCTAAATTTCTATTATCTTATACATATAATATACATAGTTTTCTTCTTTTCATGTGGTTAGTGACTAACCTGGTGTTAGAGTTTTAAAGCCGCATAGGCCTCTGACTTGGCTTCACATGCCGTCGAGAAATATCTCTCAGGCATCGGTTTCCTCACGATGTTTTCCTTCACTGTTTTTTAATCAAGTGATAATTAAACAATACGCACATGAATCCATGAAAGTCAGAATAATATATATAGTACCAACTGTAAACTAAGCTAAAACATGGAGTCGGCCGTAATTTATTACAATAATTAAACTTGTAACATGACAAAGTAGAGTAATTAATACAATATTCGCCTGCAGCGTGAAATTACGTCTGTAACCGTAAAATGTTGTTCCACTAGATAATTATCACCTCATACTTTACATTATCATAAAAACAAATAATAAATCTCTTTAACAAGACCAGCATTTTAAGAAGAATTAAAATGAAGTTTTGTTTATTAAACAACATTTATGTAAGGTTACATTATTTTCCTTCAGTACTGGACATAAATTGAGAAAATTGTATAGCATTACAGTTTCCTTATCTCCGTTGCAAGCTGTAACTCCCGATAATGGAAACAGAGTCACTATGTTGGCAATTACTTTCTTGCTGTTGGGGACAACCGTGAGAAACAGTTATTTCTTAGTTATTATTATGTAACTGACCACTGTTGTTAATGGAAATTGTACGATTAATAGATTTGTGGTCAGTAGTTGTGCATATCTATCTAACCACTCTATGCAATTTCAACAATAAAAAAACAAAAATAAGTGTTTCATTAAGATATTGTCATGTTGATACTGATGATGATGATGTAGTTGTAAATATCAATAAAGGTTTTTGCATTTTCAGAGGGTATTCGGATCAGAAACGTTCGTTAGTGAAATTGTTTTTGAACGTCTGAAGAAATAACAGTTTATTTATTGGCTGTTTGTATAAAATTATAAATCCTTTGTAATTCCTTCTTTTTCTCAAAAGAAATTACAGTTAAAGACCAACTGCTGTAGGATAAATATTTGGAAACACTTTTCATTTGCCTTTTTAATTTGGTTTCGTTGAGCAAGAAAATACGTTGCGCCCCACCAGGATATTTTAAGCTGCGATTTATGCGACCGGAACTCTAGATTTTAATAAATACTGTAGGAATGAGGGACGTTACAGACCGTCGGCCAACCGTGCGCATACGCAGGGGGCGGCCACCCCGGCGCGCGGTCATTCACCCGCGTCCCCCTCCCGCGCCCTCAATCACAGCCCTTTGTGAGACTCGCTGAGGGCTACTCGGTGAGGGCAAGGACTCCATTTCTTTGTTTTGAAATGCCTTCTAAGTTTAAGAGGGCTCGCTCGCAGGTAGGTAGTAACTTACTGACTCGGACACAACTTGTTTTTAACGAAGAAATGAGATTTAGTTGTTAACAAAGCTTGGGTCAATGACATTGAATATGCATCCCTTATATTTGCCTGTAACTGATTGATCAATTTGTTTTGTTTTGGCCAAAGTTGTAGAATTCTATGTCAAGAATATAGTTAAGTACCAAAATTAAATTAATGGATTGTATATAAGGCGCGCAAATGTTAAAGGTTCACCCGCAAAAAAACATCACTACTGTTTATTCAAATTTTTTAACCCTATTTTCAAATCAGAAATGATCATGTACATAGATATTAGAAATCCATTTTAATAATCCTTATCTTGTAAAATATCTTATTTATCTACATTTACAATGTCTTATATAGGTTTGTGCCCAAAGCATGCTAATTTTAAAGCATGTTTTTAAATATCAAAGCAAGTTGTAAAATTAACCTAGTTGAAACTCATTGAAAAGACATTTT
This sequence comes from Agrochola lota, assembly GCA_947364205.1. Lineage (NCBI taxonomy): Eukaryota > Metazoa > Arthropoda > Insecta > Lepidoptera > Noctuidae > Agrochola > Agrochola lota. The sequence continues at coordinate 13,765,273 of OX376221.1, read as the reverse complement.
AACATGAAATATGTCGTAAACTTGCTCATTTAGATTAGTCATAATTTTAAATAGTAGTCTCGGTGTACGTGATAGAAAATGAGGTCTGAATATTAAACAGAATGCCTCAAGCACCCTGTTACTTAAAAAACTTGTTAGAGAAATAATTAAAAACGTTAACTTGGTAGGTACGGTTTCAAACGAGTGCGCAGACGCACAATCTAAAAATTGACAGAAGTTAACCTAGCGATCATTTAATTGTAAGTAATCAATGAAGGGTACGTAAAATTTATTATTATATATAACTCTTATTTGATCGGTTGATCAAATAAGAAAATGTTACGTTCCAAAATTACGTCCAAATTGGTAGGTTCGGTTTCAAAAGAGTGCGCAGTCGCACAATCTAGAAATTGACAGAAGTTTATAGATTTGTTTTCAAACATAACCATGTTTGAAGAGGGTACGTAACATTTTTTTATTTGATCGGTTTATTAAATAAGAAAATATTAAGTACCCTTCATTGATTACTTACAAGTAAATGATCGTTGAGTTAAAAGCACGCAACGTTGATGTAAGTTAGCATGATCACACGTGGTTTCGTCCTGCTCGATGTAACGACAACAATTGCTCAAATTACGTCCATTTCCTTAATTAAATCATGGAGCAAAGCACCCTCGCTTCCCTTAAAATGATTCCTGCGAGGGTACTAGAGCGTATGGTACGAGTCATTCTCCCATGGAGCACCCTTCGATATTATGCATGGTAAACGTTACAACCGCATGCTTCGGATCGACAAGTGCATCGTTATGTAAATTGGGGAGGAAATTTGATTTTAAGAGCGTTTATCCTAAAAGTTGCCAACGTCGCAAACAGCTGTCAAAAATTTACCTGTTTTGCTTTATTTGGCAATATTACTGTATGGAAATAAGATATAGAGCTAACTAGCGAACTAGAATATTAATAATGAATTGCAATTATAAAATTGAATTTGATGTTGTATCCGATTTAGGTGTAAAAAAGGCATATGGACAGTTTCCAAATACTTACTTTTTTGACATCTAAAACGAAATATTCGGTGTTACGATATTAATAATTATTGCATTTCATAATCAATATCCTAGTTCGCTAGTTAGCCACATTTCTTATTTCCATACAGTAATATTGCCAAATTAATCAAAACAGCGAAATATTTGACATCTCTTTGCGACGTTGCCCACTTTCAGAATAAACGCTCTTAAGGGATAAAATACCACTTGTGTAGGGATAAAGAACGCTGTCAATCGGTGATGTTCAAAGAAAATTGAGAAAATGGTAATTTTCGTCGTTTACTAAAAATCTCAATACATACCTATATTAGAAAGTGTATAGCACGTAGGTCTTATTATTTTAATGGAGCCGTAATATACCCTAATATACGGGTAAGTACTTATTACCGCGCCGGTGAGCCACACCTTTAACATAATAACGACACTTTATTTCGAGAAAACGAATTTAGAAAGTCCGGTCCAAAAACAAACTCTCCCTAACAAAATCACTTAATCCAGACCAAAAGTACTTAAATACTAATAGACGGACAAAAAATAAAAATGCACCCTTCGCCCGAATCGTCGGGTAGTTGGACAAATAAAAAACAACACAGTCTCACCCCACCCGCATGCCAGGACGCTGCACCCACTCCATCGTGTCAAATTGAACTGAATTTACTGCATTACAATCCTAACACTTACCGGTACAATATACAGACATACAATAATCAACCTTATATTTAACCAAATAATGTCGGTATTAAATAAATGAAAGCGTGAAAATATGTTATGCGAGGGTGAACCATGAGGGTAGTTTGTTTCTATCAATGGTTTTATTATTTCAATCGTAACAATTTAAAAAAGGCAATCGTCGAATCGGAAAATTGTTTTTATTCCTCTAATTAGTCTGTGTTGACATGCTTTGTGTGGGTAGGTAGGTACATACTGCTACACATCAAGCTATGCATTTCCAGTATAAGATAATCTCGCATTGTATAGGATTTCCGTACAATGCAAGGTCACCATAAACTGGAAATGTATAGCTTGATGTGTGGCCGTGTGTACAGAAAATAGGAAAGTGATATATAATGATAACTTCTAACTTAAACTTTTGATCAGGCTCCGTAAAAATAATAAAGCAGCGATCTTTTTTATTAAAGTAGATTTTTTATTTATTTACACATACAAGTTATCGGTCAATTAATAGGTACACATCATAATTAGGTAAATTTATATAAAAATTATGAACACCTAACAATATAAAAAGATTTAGTAGCAAGAACTCCAAGGATTTTCCAGCAGATAAATCAGTAAAACTCCTTGGAAACTACAAAAGAAAAAAATCGTGGAAATGTTGAGTATAAAAGGAAAATTCAATAATTTCTTCACAAGAAAAGTGGAAATCAAACCGAGATTTTTTTTTATTATATTTAGGCAATACGCAATACTATTAAGCCTTTGTTTTATGTTTGTTTACATAACTTAGAAAGATAGAAACCATGTTTTTACCTACTTAATCATTTTGGATACCTACCTATTAGGTATGTCTGTTTGCATCCTTTTCTTGCGTCTAAAATCTTGCGGAACGAACGAATTTTAGTTTGACCGGTCGTTTCACCGCGGTTAACCCTGAAATCAAATTGTGAAAATGTACAGATCTTGTTCGCAGCTACGGCTCGTTTATAGGATCTATATAAAATAAATATTTCTAGAAAATTCTTGTAAATAAATAATTTGCGGTCGTCCAGCTTAATAAAAATATCATTAAGCTTGTCCACTCTGAAATGACGCGTCCCACTACCGCATTTTAGTAGTGGGGCGCATCATTTCAGAGTGGACAAGCTATACTTATATACAACACGATTTTGATCAATCGCACAAAAGACAAAAAAAATGTTGTTGCTTATGAAATAGGCATCTGAAATTATATAATGATAGATTTTTGTAGTGAAAACTTCTTTAGGCGCGTTGAGCACTTTTTGGGTGAACAAAAATCATGGAACTCGCGTCATCGTCACCCAACCCTTTCCATGAGCTATATGTACTCTGTGTATATATAAGTACTATTTGGGTGAACAAAAAGCGTGAAACTCGCGTCATCTTAACCGCACGCTTCCCATGAGCTATATGTATAGGTACTGTGTATGAACATAGATACACAATTCACAAGTTACTTAGTTTTCACTTCTATCGGCAGTCCCCAAAGACTAACCCGCACGTTTGATTATAACTTTATGTAGATGCTAGATCAGAATGCTAGAGTTACCTCCGATTTTGCCACAGTTCGCCATCAGATTAAATAGGATAAAAATCTGGTCCACTACCAATTATAATATCAAACTAAGCACACTATGAAGTCTTGTCCCTCCAACCTAGTTTGGAAACTTTGACAGATTGTGTTGGCAGAAATCTGAAGACCATTTGGCAATTGCTTCAGTTTTGTCTAAGTTATTAAAACACCCTCGTGGGGAAGCTTTCATAAACAACAACTTAGAGGCTTCGTTATTTTTAAAGCTTTCCTATTTATTGGTATATCTAAGTCGTAGGCAAAATTTTAATATAATACGAAAATAATTTCAAAATAAGGGTATCCAGATTGGAGATGCCCGAACAAGAAATCTTGCAAGTTTTGTTAGAGATGTCAATACACATATTTTCACTTCCGCCAGCATTTTACGAATTACCTACCAATAAATTACGATTTCCAAAACACCCAAAAATGTATACACCGAAATACACTTTGTTTGTTTATTTTGTTGAATCGAAAAAGCCTGTAAACGTACGCGATCATTCTGACCCATTTTCCGGAGCGACTTTTCATTCCACTTCAGGCTCGCAAACCTCCCTTTCATTACACAGCGCGCGATATGAGCCTGATTGTTTATCGCTATTAATATTAAAATAAAACAAACACTCCCCCGCGGGGCCGGTTTAATAACCTGTGGCTGGAGCCCCTCGGCCCTCGCCACTTATCGCGGGGCTCCGTGTCAAACGACAAGTGCTCGTGGTTTCCACACTTTGCCAGTACTGTATAGTTTGCTGGATATGACAGCTAAACCAATAAGCAAAACTAGTCAGTTAGTCAATAAGAAATTACTGCGTCGTATAAAATAGCAATGGGAATTTTCGTGCTGGCGAGTTCCACAGTATGAGTTTTCATTTTCATTGCATTTCCCACAACTTTTTTATTTCTAGGAAGATTATAAAGCCGATAAGTTTACCTAAGTATGACGCTTTTGAATCTGATATCAGAATAAAACAATATTTTGAATCTCTATCTATTTGTAAACCAAAAATGATTTCCGGTTATAGAAAATTAGGGCAAGGTAATAAAAATCTTACCTATTCATGAGAAGTTAACGGCCAAAAAGCGTCGTATTTTTTAATGTTGGAAAAGCTGGTAAGCTTCTTTCTTAAAATAAAACGAAAACCCCTGTTCAAAAACGAAATCCTCTTTCTGTCATGTCTCTTCCAGCGTAACTCGTTCTTGTAATGTGGTTTCCCGCGAGTTCAGTCACGACATGTGACGTGAGAGATCCACGGGCATGGGGAGTGCGTTCATTCATAACTTTTATTTGCTCTAATGCCCGACATAACAATGAAACTAATTCTAAACGTTGGTTAAATACTGCTGAATAAATCATGAACTCTGTGCAGGAAATATAAATTACGTTTTTGTATGATGGACATTTTTACGCGGCAGCGAATGAATCCAGTATGTTGTTGTGTTAAGCCACTTCCTGCTGAACTTCAACTATCTCATCGTAATTATAATTATAAGCGGATCTGCCAAATGTGGGTGAAATTAGTTACAGTTTCTTTAAATCACCTATTACGATTATCAGGTATCTACCTACCTAGTAGATATACCCGATATCTTTGTCCAGCACAACCTTTTGGGTCGGAATAAACAGATTCAATTCTTGCAAAATTTCACATAAAATATTTATTTAGTAGCTAACTACGAGTAGTTTTCTCACAGCAACGCCTGAAGTCACGTGTATTTATATGATTTGAGGAAAATATTATTTTGTTTTTCAGGTGCTAGACTCCTAATACATAAAAGTTTTCATTTTATAAAGTTTATACTGTATATCAACTTGTAACTCCCATTATGGCTCACCCAGAAATCAAAACTTATACAAATACAAATTGTTTCCCTAAGGATCACCCGAGCAATTTACAAACTAATTAGGTACCTATATCCTGCAGCTGCAGTCATTTTGATAGGCATTAAAATCTAACGATCTACGGAAAGGACAGATGTTCAGAAAGTAGACGATGTCATCAATAAAATATAAATATTTATCCAACCAATTAAACTATGAGTCTAAACACAATCACTGAAAAAAAAAAGAAATGTCTACCGCGCAAATTACCACCCTCAAAATTCATCTTTACATTTCTAAGAAAACAAAGTAGCAAGGCAAAAAGTTTAAAAGGCATGGATGATCATGAAAACTCTCCCACGAGATGAAGTCGCGCCCGTCCCTCAGAGGGAAGGGGACGTAGAGCATTCCTGGGAACGGCGGGAGGTAGCCCACTTTTGTACTTTTTGCCGCCGTCCAGAGGGGGATGACCGGCTCACTTTTTTGTTCGACTTTTATTTCTCTTATTTCGGACTTCGGAGGAACGCTGGCCAGTCCACAGCGCAATAGCTTATTATGTTCATTTGTTTTTTGTTGCAACTGAACAACCTAAGTTTTACTGGCTGGCTTCTAGCGTCATTAAGTGAAATAACCAAGTAGATAGGTAGTTATTTTAATACCACTGAATTCAAAATAAACTGTTAACTTAAACCTACTTCTTTTTGTGGAAAAGCTTCTTCGTTTTACCAAAGATTTGCTACAAAACAAACATTTGTCGCATACGTAGGTACTACTGAAAACCGGAAAATGTATGACAAACTACACAATAACATCCGTGCAGTTTCAGAGCGTGAACCCTTATTGATTTAACTCCAGAGATAGACAATTTGTATATACAGTACAGTGTATTCTCCCAACAATTAGCCGGTGCATAATGCGGGCTCTATCGACACATCGGCGCGGGGGGGTTGGGTGGATGCGGCCCACCCCCGGCCAGGACACCAGCTAGTTATCTGCGCCGATCGATAATAGCCATGGAAAACTACCTACATGAAAATCCATACCTAGATATACCACCTATGTAGATATGTGGTAGTTGCTAACGGAAATATGGGAATAATGTTGCAGATTTTCTACTGCATATTATCGGGTAGAAAAACTAGTGTTTATTTTTTATTAGATAGGCATAAATAGTTCCTAAAATAAATAAACTTATTAGGAGGCGGGAAACTTGGAAACTCAACCTTCTTATTAAAAAAGTCGCGAGTAGGTGTTTTCCAATTAAACCGAGTGGTTAGCCCCTCTGACTTGGGAATATCCCGAATTAGTCTGCGAATTCAATCATGGGAATTATTTATAGAAGGATGAACAATGTATGCGGCTGCATTTATAGACGTGGCTCGTGGCTCAGTCCTACCTATAATAACCTACCCTCTAGTTTATGTAGACTGCGGAAGTAAATATCACATACCTATGTTGAAATCTAGGCTACAGAATTTTCATGTATTAGTTTTATTGTATATTCCTTTTCCAGTAGATTACGAGTAGATTATATGAAATTTCAAGAAACCTATTCCAACGTATTACATGTATAGCAATAAATGTAAACGGAACGAAGGAGCCTGTATCTCACGACACAGGGAATCCTAGTGTAAGTTCCAGGCATCAACGCGTTCGAATGTAATTTCTTAAACAATAAATTTATCTTATTTATTTAACACTTTAAGCACACAAAAACTTCTTTTGCTTCCTTAAGTTTTATAAACCATACATACAATATTATAACAACATACTGTTCTACAAGTACCACATAAATATGAGGCATAACAAGGAAAAGCTATTGGTTAGCCAATAGCCCTGAAAAACTGCTGAAAAAGCCTCGTAAAACTTTTTAGCGTCAAAATTGCCAGATAATAAATATAATCATTACACAATGTGTAACAAGAACCCTGTTTTTTCATCACCAAAATGTTTTTTTTTTAATTATTATAAAAAAATTAAAAAGTTATTGCTATTAAAAATTCACGTTTTTAGTACCAAAACTAACGCAATTCCATAAAAAATTGGTAAATTTTCAACACCTTGTAGACAGGGTGCTAAACGACGGCCGCCCGCGCCCTATGAAATAATCCGGATAAATTCCCGATTGAAAAAAAATTAAGCGTTTTTTTTTTCTTGGAAATACCGCGTGAATAGACTCTCAGTGCGATTCTTAACAACACCTCATGGATCGGACGGGGTTTTAGTTACACGTATAAATGGATATCTTCGCTTATTATTTTGACGCGTTGCGTAAGGGTAACTATTGATAACATTTCAGTAAGTACTAGGTAATTCATTGACAAAGGTACAAAGGCGAAATAAGTAGGTAGTTACTTTTTGATCGCTTTTCTTTTGCTCTCTTTTACAATTCATATGATGAAGATACTCAGTTGAACCATATTATATATACAATATTTAAAAGAAAAAAAAGAAAGAAAGAAAATAAATTTATTTGACTAAGTTAAGGCACACAATATATAGTTGTTTTGTATTACTACCATTTTCATTTTTTATTATATTTACATGCATCGCCGTCATCTCGTTGGTCTGGTGGTCGTAAGCGTCCTGGGTTCAATTCCCAGGTCGAACAAACTGTTATTGGTTTTTTCTATCAAGAATTTCTCAGTAGGTAGCAGCCCGGAGTCTGTATTTGTGCCCGGTATATGGCAATGGGGTCGTCCCCTATTTAATTATTTATTGGACTTTTACATAACTGGCGAACTGTGGATGTACTATGAATCACGTGAGGCTCGAAAGGGGGAAAAAATGTTCGGTAAAAATCACGAAATACAACAAGGGGTAGATAGAGGTCGTGAGATATCACGTGTATTAATTTTTTTCTTTAACGCACATTTCTAACCCGAAAACCAGCGCCCAAATTTAATATTTTTCTTTCTTTCTTTCTATTCAAAGATAAAATATTCTGTAATTTTTTAAGGTACTTTGCACCTAAACAATACACGTGACTTTGGGTAGGGGGGAGAAGTTAGTGTAAAACCTCACCACGTATCACGGGGGGGGGGGGGGGGTAAAAAATTCAAATCAAATCAAATCAAATCATTTATTTGCTTGAATATGGGCAGGTACATGAGGTGACACATAAAACTGAAGATCTTTAACCATATCCTACCTTAATAGGTGTGCAAATATTAATCATACACTTATCTATAGAAAATATAATTATTGGGGTATTTACGACATTCATTTATAATATAATTTTATTATTATTTCTTAACTTAAAAATTTAATTACATTTATCATTCAAATAATCATTAACGTTATAATAAGCTTTATTAATTAATTAAGTCTTTAATCTATTCTTAAATGATATAAAATTATTTACTTATTTTATATTATCAGGTAATTTATTATATATTTTAGGGCCCATACAAAATGCACTCTTGTCAAACATAACCGTTCTATGGCGTATTGCACGAAGCGTACTGGCAAGTCTTGTACTTTTTAGCGTCTCATATTTGTTTATATTATTTCTTATGTCTAGTGCTAGTTCATAGATATACAGCGATGGGAATGTCAATATTTTTAAATTTATAAAATGTGGTTTACAAGTATCTGTAGGTTTTAAAGAACATATTGCCCTGATACATTTCTTTTGAGCTTTGAAGACAGTTTCTCTCTCAGTGGCATTCCCCCAAAACATTATACCATATCTTAGTGTCGAACCAACGTAAGCGTGGTAAGCAGATAGAAGTGCACTTTGATATACCACTTTACGAAGCATATAGATGGCATATGAATATCGACTTAGTTTTGTACATACTTGATCAATATGTGTCTTCCATGTCATGTCTGAGTCTATGTGTAGTCCAAGAAACTTTGTAGCATTTATTTTTTCTATGTTTATTTGGTCATAATTTATATTGAATTTATTTAATTTTGAATTTTTATTTTTGAAAGTCATTATATATGTTTTAGTTAGGTTTATTTTAAGGTGATTTAAATAATGGTGATTTAAGTTGCTAATAAACATCACGAGATTAATGAACGAGCCCTATAGGTACCTCTCTGCCTAAGGCTTCGGAGAAAACAGCCGTGATATATGACATACATCCTATTTTTATTACAAAACTGGAAAAAATCTATTTATGTACCTTCTACTGCTCTTGTCTATAATTTGTCAAAATTGTAGAAAGTAGGCAAATGTTTTAAGAGCCTATAAACAACACGTATATTAACATAATAACATATTCCAGTGGCTTGTTCTCATAGACGTGATCCCGTTCGTAAGGGCCTCACCCAGCATTCGGAGTCTTCATTAACCTCAATGTTGAACCATCGGCGCTATGGAGCCAATCAATATTGCAATAACATTAATGGTGATATCTTTTGATATCCAGTATAAGATGCGGCTTGATTACTTAAGCTTTAAACTGTTTGTCAATAGGCTTCGTATAATATTTCTCAAACCTAACGAATGGAAAATAATCCCGAATGGAAAATTACTTTTCCATTTTCAGACACCGTAGGTTCGTTCGACGCCTCAATCAGCCTCGAGGCGAATGATTAATTTAAGATTAGTAAGTAAGTAAGAAACCTAATGAAATAAATTCATATTTAAATAAATAAAATAAAATTGGTAATAATCTTGCATTGATAGCTGGTTAAGCGGTCAAGCCCCTCCACAATAAGTAAAGAACAGTGATAGGTGTGTAATGTCGCGGAGATGATCATTTTGAAAGGTTGTACCAGCTATGGGTGGCGGTGGCGGCGCGGCGCGGGTGCACACCTGTGCCGCGGACATTCTATCCGCAGCAATAGCCGAACTTATCGCCATGCGCTGACGCAACCAAAACAGGATCCACCTCCCAACAAAAAGTTCCACGGCCACTATTTCGAAACTCGTGCGCACCTAAATAGAGAAAGGCATCTATGTGCTTGTACATCATTTGTAGAGCCGCTAGTCGCAACCCACGGGGTACGGGGTGAATGCCCTTAACGTCCTCCGTCCTCTTCAAGCATAGCGCCCTCTCGTTCTGGCGTGCGAGAGTCCCTCTTCTTTCGACTTTGAAAAGAGGGCACGATGGTGTGGCCGCTGAGCGATTTGGAACTGATGGTCGTTGACTTTAGAGTCGTCATTGGTACGTCGGGTTGGGTCTGTGTACAGTTAAGGGTGTGTGCGCACGCGCATTGCGTTTGTATTCAAATGAGGACAGTGCGTTCCGCGCCGGAGAGCACTATGATTGTACTTTTTTAGTCCGTGAGCCGTAATCAGCTACAAGGAAATGGGCATCCTTAGGGGTGGCGCGCCCGCGCCGCTCGCGGCTATTGAGGACACGATCTTGTTAATGCGCGACAATTAGGTGCTCTGAGAACAGACACAATTAGTATTAATGGCCGTGTGGTCGACCACTACATGCTATTTTAATACATCGATAGATATGCGTAACGTTTCTAATAATCCCATATTGTGACATTATGTCAAACGTTTTAAATTTTCACACAGACACTGTTTGTCTAATTAATTATATTATTAATCAAATAATACCTATTACAGAATTAAACTTTCACATTAAAATATATATACTAAGCAAGATTTGAATATGAACCTGTTTTCCTCTGGTCATCAATACAATAATTCTCGCAATAGGTGCCAGCCATTGGACAGTTTACAACTATCTATAGATTTTTAGGAAAAAATGGGGTTATAGGTCGTTTTTTCTACCTTAAACAATCATCATGGTTATTATCGCGATGGTTGGCTCGGCGGATATTATGGAAGTACAATAATCTGTTGATCAATTTTCTAGTAATTAAATACTCTACGGACACAAAAATATTACCGAAAACTGTGTCCATCATTACTTTTGCCATTAAGTAATTAAAAAATACAGATATCAAAAAAACTTGGATGGTCGTAAAAAGCGTTACTTATCACGACTGTTATATACCTATCTACATGACTGCCTGTTACATAAATAAATGTGTCTTTATCTCCTTAATATGTAAAATGACCTTCAAGTGAGGAGATAAAAATAAAAAGCTATGTAGTTGAAATATAAGTCTTGTTTTAAGGATTTAGACCGAAATATCAGTTTTTCTGTATAAATGTACAATTTTAAAACAAACCGCAGCGTTGTGTAAAGTGATTTAGTCCATCTGTATGAAAAGTACTTAATTGAATAAATACTTATAGACAAAAGAACAGATTATTAAACCAAAAATACATACTAAGTTTTATGAAAATATCAAGTCATCAATAGTGCATAATAAAAACAATTAAAATCAGCAATCACTGTAAAATTCTTCCCCTTCGAACAGCGGAACTGCGCTATGACTTCGGTTTTGCAAAGGGACAATTACGTTCAGGAAATAATAAGCGAACCTTGCGTTGATGAAGTCGTAATTTGTATAGTAAAGATGGTTAGTAGTGAACACAGGTAGCGATCGCCTAGTCATCGGAGTGGCGACGTGGGCGGTGTCGGCCTTCACGTATCCTGCGAACTTTGCTGTTTTCCAACTACCCACAGTGACAACACAATCAGTACTGTGTTCAAACATGCGAATATTACCTACTGCGACAAATCTACACAGTTAGAAAAACGACTTGGTTTTTTTTTACCTACTACAAATATTTATGAAAATATAGTTGCTACGAATTTCGTATCTCTGAATAGAGGTTCTACAAAAAAAGCCTGTTTCATTCTACTGGCTCTCTTCACGATTTTTGGCTTATTTAGCTGGGTTGCTCCATCGTCGTCATTTTTTCTTGACGTGTTCAGAGATTCAAACAAGTTATGACCAAAGTGCACAATTTTCCTGTGAAGCTTAAAAAATAATTAGGAGATTTCGAGATTTTGTAGAACAGGGGTTTACCTACATTGCATAGTAAGTATAGGTTCTTCTGTATCTTGTTTCACACATGCCTTCACGATTCGTGCAACCTACTAAATAAAGAGTCATCTACAAAATTTGGACGACTCCGCTAATACGTCGGCAAACTTACCGAATTCTACCTCAAGATGGAGGTGAATTCAGGCAACCTTTACTTATTCCTTTGTGCGTGTCTATTCTTGCGCCTACGCCACTATAATTTATTTTATTCATGTTCCTAAACTTCATTCATAGAAGGCTTGAGTGCTGTCTCATTTGAATCTTTTAGAATTCTTTGAAAAGTCAGGTTTATTTTTCGTCATTCAAAATCTTCGAATCGTATTCTACGCATCATGATTTTTGTCTCATTTTGTGTCTTTAGCACGTTTTAAGCCGTTGATCCCAGCTGTTATTTTTAGATCTTTGACAGTTGTTACGGGTCGTCAGAAGCCCAAAAGTCTGACAACCAGTCTTACCTAGGGGTATCATTCAGTAGATGGGTTGTGGAGGTTAGATAGGCAGTCGTTCCCTTTAAATGCATGGTATTCAGCTGCATTCGGTTAGACTAGAAGCCGACCCCAACGTAGTTGGGAAAAGCCTAGACAGATGATGAGTCTCCGCGAACATTTGGGGATATAGTTATCTAGTTGATTTTCAATGTATTTACGGTTTGTTTTCCTACACAGTTAAGTACACAGAAGAATGTACCTACAAGTCGGTCGACTAGCAATGATTGATGTCTCACGATAATCGCTGCAGCGCCTACCCGTGCTAGGAATCTGTAGCCTCGATGGAGTCGCTCATTCACGACCTTGGGCAGAACGGGTATTGTGACAATAACTTATAATAGCAAAGAATAACGTTTAAATATTTGAGAAGTGCTAATTAAACAAAAACAATTTTTTTATTTTATTGATGGACGTTATCCTTGCCATTTATCGAATTTAACCAAAGTTCATGTCGAGGTTATCGATAGTTTACGAATATAAGACCAATACTTAAATAGTTATGTGTATGGACCTCCCCAAACTTGGCTTGACGTAGGAGATATTTAAACTCTTCGACCGCAGGCAACATCACATGATATGGTTCACGGGGCATAAGTAGAACACCATCGGTGAAAATGAGGGAACCTCTTCATAACTTAACCCTCCGTGATTCACAGGCGTGACGACTATGTTTCTGATGAGTTGAAAGCATACCTACCTATCTATGCAGATTCCGAAAGCCTTCATAACATGGAGAAAAATATAACTTCGTGCATGCTGTGCAAATTGGTGTTTTGAGAGAGTTGAAATGATTGAGAACGTTATTATCGTAATATCTGATTATGATATAAATGATTTTTTCATTTCTTAAAAAGCTCTGTTATATTCATCTAACTACAATTGATGCAGAAGTAGTCGGTACACCTCGAAGGTTCTAAACACGGTGTGACACGCGGTGCGCGTGCGCAGGAGCGCGGCGCAGCGGGCCGTGGCCCTGACGACGGGGCACGCCTCTGTCACAGTACCAATGTGATTATGTGACGATTGTGGAAAATAGCCGTGCATTATTATGTATTTACATGATATTACCATACCTTTATTGTTGTAACCAGAAATATAGAAATAAAATATTTTTGTTGTCAAAATAATAATCTAGTCAAAGATAGTGGTGGCACGGGACGCGCGTGCTGCGCAGGAGTACACAGCGGCAACGGGCCGTGGCCCTGACTACGACGTGCAGGGATTACACGCCTACTCCGTCAGTTCTGATTTGATTTGATGCCGTTTGTGGAAAATGGCGATAAATTTGTAGAAACACCGCAGTGGTGCACTTTTATATATTTCTGTTTCTCTACTATTTAGCATTTAGTGTGAAATCTAGTACGAGACACGTCGTGAAATTATTGTATTATGTCCCATGGATGTTTCGACAGTTACCCACTGAAGGTTTGCCTTCTTGCATACTTTCGAACCCACAAAAGCATAATATTTTGTATAGGTACTTACAAGAGTTCCGTTACGCAGCTGGGAAAATATCTTTTATTGGATGAATAAGATTATTATTCACAGATTACCCCTTTCTAAAATACGGAGGTACCGTATGAAGTTAATTAATAATACAATGCTAAAGAATCGATTAATAAACTTGTGTACATCCCGTTTTGCGCTTTACGATGCGGCGGCATTTAAATGATGGATTTCATTTGCGCCCACGCCGCTCTAAGTACGTAAGACCCAAGACTTTTAGTGGTACCAGTGTGGCACACTAATAAAATATTTCTTTTTATGTCTTCCCCGACCAACAACACGTTTGTGGGCAGGCTCGGTTGCGCAAGCGACGGTGCATTCCGTGTTTCCGTGGCGGTGTCCACGCCGGTCACCGCACCAAAACCTGTCAATATACACTTTATAACTACGTATTAGATACTCTAGTATTAGACGGTTCGCTGCCTAGCACTCTAGTTCAAGGCCAGCCTTTATGTCTTGTCATTTGATAACGACATAATTTATGTCTGACGCAGTAGTTAGTGCGATAACTGCCTACTGGTTTAGTTTCATTCGTCTGCAGCCTGCACTGACTCCTTTCTCCTTTTAATGGTTTGTTGACAAAGCCTGCACAAGTGTACCTTCGTACTAAACAATTAGAAAGGCGATGTTTAACTTATTAAATAGTGTGAGCTTCAGGCTCCGTGTTCTATAATAATATGACCGATCGGTTTGTCCGTGTCCGCCATGATTCATTTTGTTCTATTCAGCACCGGATCTAGAATGTTTTTGAAACGGGGCAAAAACTGCCGTCTGCCGTCCCCCGACAATCCTTTATGGGGCTGTGCTAAGGTAGCCCGCGAAATTCTAATTTTCTAGATATAAAAATTTTAGCAGCCATAATAATCACATTTTATCGATCGATAATGCCCCAATCCAACAGGGGCGCCGAAACTGTTGTAAAAAAGAAAGAAATAGAAAGATCATAATAATGTGCTGCGCGTCTCATTTATTGCAAAGTTGCGGTGTGCAGGGTGGTGCATTTGTCTGCTACGCTTAAATTTTACGCCCGGGGCACATACCCCCCCCCCCCTAGATCCGGGGCTGATTCTATTTTCTATTACAACATTTACAACCCTCTACGATTTTGAACATCGACTCAATGGCAGCATATAAACTAAATCTTTATGGGGGCCACTAAACGCTCAGAAGTCAATACTAGAATGAATTGGACTTGTACAAAGGTAAGTTCAGTATTAATTAAGAGACCCAAATAGGTAAGTGGAAGTTCCTCAGAAAGGCCTTCCCATGGAAAGTTCCCATTACTTTCAGAAAAAAATAGGGTCCTGATCTCATTCACGTTGATCGTCAGCTCATCCTGTGGAAAAATACACCCATTAGTGTAATCCGTAACATCCTGTGCACGCTGCACTAGCCTGTGCAAGTGTGCAATCATCACCTTTACATTGACCATCAGATCACGTGACCGCAAGCACTGCTCCAAACCTTATATCGGTTGCCCTGATGGTGGCCTATTCTCTGTTGGTAGACTCTTCTGAGTTCTGTTGTCCTGCTCGGGTTTGTATGGAGTCTTCTTTTCTCTCATCCTACCTAGTACTTTCCTAGCTACACATAACCAACTGTGGGTAAGTAGTAAGTAAAAGATCTATATTTTTCGAAAAGACCTACTCCTGATTTCTTTCACGTGGATTTTTCTTCAGAGGATTTTCTTCTTTCTTGCTTTTTAGATGCAAATAAGAAAGCAGGGTTACAGGAACCCAGGGTTATCTGAACAACATTTCCCTGAGTAACCACTTGCAACCGATTCTTGATTCGATTCGTTCACAAACGAGCTGATGAGCTTGCCGCATGTCTAATTGGATGCCAAGCAGAATGAGATAACAAGGAGGAATCGAATGATCGAATCGCGAACTATTCAGATTCAAACCCCAATTTACGAGTATTATTAACTTGATACAAACTTCGTTAGTTCCATAATTATCTCTTATATTTGGAGCTTCTTCATTACTTTTTTTAATTGAGTCTCCAAAGACGGGTTGTTTGGTGGACTTTCCAATAATGTACCTGTTAGATCTACCTTAATTATTGTCTAGTATTTTTTTGGCTCTACACCAGTAGCACGTATACCGGCCTTAATTAATACTACAGTGCTGTGGTGATTGGTTTTATATATTTCTGAGCTACTTTCATATTCAGGCCCCAATTGAAATATTCAGGAGACTAACCGAAAGTTCTACACGTACCTCGCACGATGATAGTTTTTTCTTATAACAGTACTTTATCTAAAATAGTACACAGGAAAAAGTTTGAGAGATAGCGCTGTTAGAACTAGTCGACAATACAAAAACAGCAATGCTGCAAGAAATAAAATGATCTAAGCTTTTGTAACGTAATATTTACTTTCAATTGCCTCAACAGTTAGGAGCACTGACGCTTGGTAAATCCTCTTCAAAGCACTTATTTGTTACGTTGGTGTTAAAGCTTAAAATTTTATGGATGTAATAATTAAAAGAGAGATTAGATATTAACTGTTAGTATTTATGAAGAGACGTTACGTAAAACTTACACTGCATGTCTGCATGACCTTTCGAAGCCTAAGTAGTTATTACCGTACATTTGGTAGTTCATCAAGTTGATGATGTTTTCTCTAATCGCGCCTGACAATCGACATCATTTCTGAGATCGTAGTGTAACGTCGGTGTATCGGCCTCGATTCACCCCACTGTCTCCGTAGTTTCCATTTGCAATAGCAAAAAGTTGTGAACGGTGGAGCGTCGTCGGGCGGGGCGACATCGAGTGCCATTACGGGCAGCCAGCGCGCGCAGGCACGGCGGCGGCGCCGGCGCAGCGCCGCGCGCGCCAGGCCCGGCGTGCGCGCGCAGGGGTGGGCAGGCCTCCGCTAGCGGTGAGGTTTTAATGATACATTGTTGGTCGCAGACAGGGGAACGGTTCGCGATATTGAGAAGTTCTTGCGCGCTGACTATGCCGACGCACTGCGCCCGCGCACACCGTTATCCTATTTCCTCTCCCTCCTTTATGTTCAACGCATTGTGATTGGCAGTATGTAACTATCGCTACGGTTTACGGTAGTCCGTCAAAGAAGCGATGTTAAAACGTAACTGCATCGCATTTTATGTTAAAATGCGCAACTTATACAAGAAGTTACATTTATATGAATGAATTACTGATAGTTACTGCCATAGCAAGATGACTTCCGCAAGCCTTTACTTATTTACTCACTTCTATCTAAGCAATAGAAGTTTACCGATTATTTCAACTCATCATAAAATCACTATTCGATACAGACCAATCCCAAATTGCACGGATAGAATACACTCGATTCTTCGCCCTCCACATCCGTTACACCGCAGGCTACCTCAGTCGGTCAGTCCAACAAACTGAGAACTACCGAGAAGTACTTTAGTAGGTAGGTGCCCTATTCCTCGTTCTCCTTTTCTTTGATATTATAGTTTCTCTCTCAGAGTCGTCGTTGGTTTCATCCTAAAAAAACACACAGTTTGGTTTATAAGATCTCTGCATGATACTAATGTTTCTACACTTCTTGACCAACCATGATGTCTGCAAAAGTATAGGATGATAGAACAAGCTGACAAATTGTTCTACACCAAGAATTCGCAGAATGGTTCAGCTGTGTCAAAAGTCTATAGCTCAGGCGATAAGTCGGCACTCCCAAGTACCTAGTAGGTACATGAAGATAACGTTTTTGCTTTTAGATAAAGATTAGGAATTGGGGTATCGCTCAGAATACTGATAATTTTTGTAACTGGGATTCGCGATACGAAAGACTTGGACAAAAGTATCTAGGTACTTGTTGCGATAGTTTCATTTCACCCCACGTTAGATTCAACACAATATTGTTGTGTCTAGGCTGGCCGCAATATTATGAGCATTAAGCTCATCAGACAAAAGGGACATCAGCTCGAAGCATAGACCACAAGCTATACCAGGAACTATAGAAAGTTCCTGTACCTACCACTATTCACGTGACCCTGCAATGGGAAGGATTAATGAAGCATTAACTAGGTACTATTCTGTCGATTCCTAGCCTAGGCATGCAAGCGACCTAGTTGCGACAGCTAACAGGGCTTTTAGTGCTAAACACACGCTGCATCTGAAAAGAATATAAACGACACGACTCTTTAGCTTTTCCTGGCTTTTTAGTCATCATCATAAGATGGTTTAGAAAAAAATATAAAATGTGCTTGTCGGTAAATCTAAATGGGTAATGTGTCTAACAACCTCTGTCAAACGAGAGTAGATTATCCTTGTGGTGAGTGTGGTCGGTAACTGTACAGACTGCAGAGTCGGTTTCCTATAAAGTTTATAACGCGTGACAATATACCCGTGTGTAATGTATCTTATGTATCCTCTCCGGCATGTCGGAGCTCACAGTACCGCAAGTGATTAGGATGGACTGTGGCCAAACGGAAAATCCCTGGTTTGGCAATGTGCACAGTTTTATGACAATGTGTTAGCGGCATTGTTCAGTTTATATCTATTATGGTCAACCTCGCCGAGCTGATCGCGAAAAGGATACCCATCAAACGACATAATGAAGCATATCGAAGATTTCTTATTCGACTCTTAAAAAGTTCTCTATTTTGTCTTCAATCTCTAGGCTTAACAGCTAAATAAATCAAAAGGTCTACGAATAGATGGTCATAAAGGTGGCCACAAAAGCCGGAGTTTTAGAGCCCTTCAGAAAGTGTGTCGACGGGGCGGGTCCCCCCGCGGCCCCGCACCCCGCTCCTCACCCGTGCCTCGCTGGAAAACGTCCATGTATGCATTTTATAGTTTTCCGTTGAACTGTGAACGTCATTATTGCGCAGGTACCACACTGTAGGAAGGCGTCGTAAACACTCGCACACAGCTAAAAACTTAAACGTCGAATGTTTCTACATGATAGATTGATACTAAGTGCTGCATTGTATTCATTATGTAGTGTCAGCCAAATGTCAATGTAATGTCCGCTCGCGTTATTGATTTTCTTTTTCAAACCAGCAGCTACAGTTTTCACGACCTGTTATGCCTGAATTTTAAAGTCGGATCCATTTATTGAAAACTAGGTCATTCTATTTTTTTCAGGTAGCTTTCATAGTTGCATTTGCTTACCCAAACCTACAATAAAACTTCATATCAAACTAAAATAGGTTAATTTCATTAGGTTGAAACATCGGTAGAATCTTTAGTTCCTGAAAGGGTGACGACAGGGGGCGTACCTACTTAGTTCTATCTACCACGACGACCACCACGATCATAGAGCGTTTGTACCTACCGTTATTGATGAGAACTGCTGTAACCTCACTGATAACTTCATGAATATCGCATTTACCTATGTGGTTTATTCATAAAATCATCATGATAAGTACTATACGCCTTTGGTCAAACTATTGTGATACAAACAAATAAATGAATATGAAAATGGGTCATATTTATATGAAGCTCGTAACTACCCTGGTAGCACCGGCTCCAGCTGCTGCAGTTGTGTCATTATAACAGTTTTTTTTATTACTGGACAAATGTGTTTTTGCATATTTTCAGCATGATTATAAAACACTAGCTGCCCGCCCCGGCTTCGCACGGGTAGCGCTAAGTACTTTATCTACGGCGCACATACTTATCTATCTACCTGCCCTACCCTACCTACAAACCCTACCTTACTTACCTACGTACCTTACCTACAAACTCTACCTTACCTTCCTACCCTACCCTACCTACCTATCCTACCTACATACCTACCTACATACATACCTACCTACCTACAGTACCTATCTAAATATAACACCTACCTATCATATTCCTGAAAAGAAACTTACACAACCAGTCAATAATACATAAAAGATTGGCAACATTCCACCGATGTAGGTAGTTTCCAAGCGAATGCAATAAAGCTCAGTAGTTCACATACCTTTAAAAGCCTGTACTTACTATTTCAACCAATAAGTCACAGTTAGAGTTCATTGGAATTAATACCCCGAGCGACGGAGGGCAGTGCTGGGCATTGGAAGCAGGAGGGGGGAGGGGGAGGGGATGTTGCGCAACGCATTACAATAACGCGACGCTACGTGCCGCTGCGCCCGCGCAGCCGGGGTCACACGACGATTCGGGGAACGCTCGCGCTCCAACTTACACCTCGCTAGGGTTGCTAATCGAAATGGATGTGATCACGCAACGAGAGTGGCAGACTAGCGGACGATCATTGCATAGCTGTACATTGTAATTGCTAAAAAAGCTTTTAAGATTCGTGAAATAGAGTTCAAACTTTGTACATTGGCTTGATTTTATCTAAAGAGCTTCACGCCTTTGACAGTTAAACGAAGACCTTTCTTAACTACCTACTTACTTTGAATGTACCTGCTTACTGGCATTCACATTAGACAATGTAACTCATAGTTGTAGGTAAACAAATCTATGCAATCCATAATTATATTGTAATTACACTCTGACATTGTCCTTAATTCGTTCGTCATTGTAGCCCTAATGTAATATTATGCACAGATTGCATAGCATTCATCAAGTAAGAGTAGATCTCGTCACAATAGGTACTGTGAGCTGTATCCTTATCAGTAATACGCACGCGTGAATCAGGATCCGGGAGTCATGTGTAGTAGGTACACATGACCTCATGTTTATCTATTTTATCTATGGAGGATTGGATTCGCATTTCGAATTTTATATAAAAATTTCGTATGAAATGAAACTATTACATGACATTATGTATTTTTTTTAAATAAAGTAGCGTAGGTACCTAAATGAGTTAAGGCATTGTGTAAATAGATAATTATGTAAGTTTGTAGGAGGTAGTTGGACTGAAAAAGTTAGGTTCGTAGGTAATTTTGACCCAAACTTGTCTGTTGTTGGGTGATTTTTCAGTTTTGCCTTTTGCATCATTCAGTTTTGACAGAGCAGTCGGGTCAGGGTATCCTTTTGAGGTGGGTTTGTATTCCATTCAGAATAATAATGAGAATTTCAGAGAATGGACAAACGAACACATAATTGTGTATAAAATCAACATGGTTTACCTCCCAGCCGCGGTTTAAACACGAGTTTATGTTATGAGAAGTTTATTCAAACGAATGGAAAAAGTATTAAGTAAATAATTAAGTAATATCCTACGTACCTTCTCCACATTATTATCGCGATGTAGGTACTAAGGTAGTTACTTACAAGACGTCGCATTATGTAATTTTTGTTAATAAGCATCAATGAGCGTAACGATAACTGAGACATAGTTTTGTCTAGCCGTGAAGAAGTAAGTGCCTAGTAAAGTAGAGCCGGAGTCAGTCATCGTAACATCTTATTTCGGTCGAGACAGGTTGTTTAAATAAGGAATAATTTACCTACGATTGAGACGCGTGTGCTATTTTTAGTCAGTCGTTAGGTGCCAAAACGTTTTAGTCATGTAATAGAGACGCAGCCAGTGTCCCAGCTGTCCACGCAAGGATGCGCGGGCGACGCGCGTTTCTTTTAGAAAGTGGCACGTGTCGGGGTTGTTCACCCTACGCGATCCGGGTCAGGCGCCGCGCCCCCCGCACACCCCGCGCCCCGCGCCGCTCGCCCCTGCCCGCGCCCGCACCGTACGTCTAGCTTCAGTACGTACTTCACTTGATGTGAGTGTACTAGTCCTTGATAAGGGTACTTCATTGACACCATAATCCAGAACCGGGTCAGCGGATAAGGCACTCCTCGGCACTCCCACCGGCGCGGGCGCAGGACCACGCTGCCGGCAAGACGCGCGGAACCGCGTGCGTGCGCGAAAATAGATAATATTATGCTAACACATGCTAGAGGCTCGTAAATATAATCCTTACTTTAAAATAAAATGTGGCAAACTGAATTAATTAGGTGGGCACATCAAGTCCACTCAACACGTAACGGAGAAAAAAAAACAAGAAATGAATAGGCAGCTACGGCTTTATAGATATAAAATACTTATAAAACAATAAATTAATTATACTTTTAATAAATAATTTATATAAATTATACAATCTACCTATGACAACAATGCACTTAAAATTCCATTTCATTGAATTCATTTATAAGAAATCAATTAACTGCGAATTGTAATTACATGCGTATAGGTAGTTTATAAATACTGTACACTTAATAATAAGTAACCATGAAATTAACTTATATAGTTTATTGGAATTAATTATAATCATTAATTGGACGTTACTAACTAATGTGATGAGCGCGCTTTTCTAACCGCTATCAAGATTATGTCGAACTTAGAATCGTGTTGTTTAGATTATTGCTAGGTTTTACTTAATTATCAGTATAGGTAAAATATCTTATTGATCTTGTACCATAACAAAACATTAAGTAAGCTAAATTAACATCAAGTATTTTTAGGTTTACATAAGCTACAGTTTAACAGTTTTTTTTTTTCGTCTGCTGATCATCATCCACTGACAATGTCCAATATTGGATTCTAATTCTAATAACTAGACATCTTCGCAAATGGATCGATGAAAGCAGTGACTTATTGTTTTTCTATACATATGTACATAAAATACTAAAATAAATGCTTACATAATATAAAAAATGTACGTTACAAGGAAGTACACGTTCGACTTTGGTCCTCAGCAAATGATACTCGTGGTTACGTTTTGACAAATTGACTTCATGATTGACTCCGCCCTCACATTATTATTATCACTATACGGTCTCGACAATTGCTAATGTTCGCTAGGTATATTTGCTGTGAAATTACGTACAAAGTGTAGAGCGACTATTCTGACTTCTGAGAACCAGAAGCAATCGGCACGTGGGGTAAAACCTACACGAATCTAAGGTGTGATAAAATACTAACACTCGAACAAATATATAATTGGCAAAAATTATTTTGGCTTCATTATAACCGAAGTACATTTCACTACAATTTAATACTGAAACAAGTGCCTTTTAAAGTTACCATTAAAATAGAAAAATCTATTTGCTCCCATAAAGTTACTTGCAAAAACCATAGACGTGGTCATCGTCCGTCAATTCTCCATAACGCCATCCTCATTTCTCGTCCGGTTGTCAGTCATCAGCACTTGTGGTGCTCTCCATCGGTACAACAGAACTCCTTGCCTGCCGAGAATCTAGTGGGCGTCCATTCACCGCCGCAGTTCCTAATGAAGAGGAACGCCTTTTCCCTGTGCACGTCACGTTCCACCGCCCCGCAGATCACAGGGCCGGCTCGTGGCAGGTATTTCAGGATCTAAACATAATATTCATTCATTAACCCCCTCTACAATAACATAACATCCTGCCTTTTCCCCGCAAGGATAGGCAGAGGTGTACCTATAGTACACCCACATTTCGCCAGTTATGTTTTTAAGTCGCATATAATAGGGGGCGAGCCATAGATATAAGAAAGAAGAGGCGAGCCTATTGCCATCAACCGGGCACAAATCCAGAATCAGGGCCGCTACTGCGAAATAATAGGGATGATGCCTGGGTAAAAAAAAAAACTATTTAGTCTTTCAGTCAGATAATAAAAAAAATATTAGACACGTATTTTTTGCTTTATCATATTAATAAAAAAATACTTAGATAAAACGCATTTTAAGTTGGAGAGTGGGGGTCGCTACGTCATTAGAACGTATAAAATGTACATACTCGTGACGTCATGGCACATTTTACTTCAATGTATCGCCGTAATCTTTAGATTACGTAAAAAAAGAAAAAATACGTGTCCAATATTTTTTTATAATCTCAAAGACGGACTATAAAAACTTTTTTTGTCATCATCCCTATTGCAATAAAATTAATCTTATAAGTATAACCTGCATGCAGCTGTATAGTAGTCTATAAATACAGCAGTATTGTTTTGGTGACAGAAAGAAATGATAATCCTAATCGTAAGTACTATCGTACCTCATCTGCCTAGCCTTTTCCCAACTATGTTGGGGTCGGCTTCCAGTCTAACCGAATGCAGCTGAATATCAGTATTTTACATGGAGCGACTGCCTATCTGACCTCCACATTCTAGTAACTGGGTAATACGATACCCCTTGGTAAGACTGGTGTCAGATTTTCGGGCTTCTGACGACTCTTAACGACTGCCAAAGATCCACAAATGACAGCCGGGACTGACGGCTTAACGTGCTTTCCGAGGCACGGAGGAGTCTCGGTATGTAAAGATGGTCACCCATCCACGGACCAACCCCGGCAAGCGTAGCTTAACATAATGGATCGGCCCATGCGGCTGTTATTAATTAGCCACGAGCTCCTGCTCTATCGTACCTACTCAATACTCCTCAATTCCTATATTAGGTAACTAGCTTCTGCCCGCAACCTAACCTTCTTGAAGACCTGAGTTACCCAATGCAAAAATAATTTTTCAAATCCGACTGGTAGTTCCGGAGATTACCCCTACATACAAACTTAAAAACAAACAAATACCTCTTTCTCATATTATTATTATCCAATTATTATAAAGAAATACTACACTGTTAACTAATTATATTTCAGATCGCTCATATCGCGATCTAATCTAATTATATTTCAGATCGCGATACAAGTAAAATTGGGAATCAAACAAGCTTAACTATAGATACAGGACTTACGTTTATTTTGTTACACGTTCGATATCGTTGATACATATGTATAAGTGTTTATGGTCAACCTTCATGTAACGATTTGATTGCTATTGTTATGATTACTTACGACAGAACGCGGCGACCTCTGTTATGTTATAGCAGCTAATTACAATAAAGGGCCGTGAGGTTACTTGCATGAAATCGTGTTCACTTGTGCGAAATTAATGAGCGCACTAAACAAATAAACAATTAGGTAGGTGTTTGTTCTGAAACTGTCTAGAAATGCTTAAATTATCCTTTATCGAACATTGTGGCTTTGACATTGCTTAGCTGTGTCATTGAACCTGATATGTTTAATTGAACGAAAACGTTTTTGTAGGAGATTCTTTAGGTTTTCCCACCTCACCCTTAAGGGAATGGCGTGATAAGATCTGTGTGTTGTTGGTATTCACCTTTTTCTAAACTACTTGTGAAGAATATATTTTTTTCGTCGACCAAGAGATTCCCTTCTCTAGGTTTTAAGCCACAAAAAGGATGGAGCACCAGTGCAGTCGATTGGCTAAGGAATACGTATGCCCCAGACTTTGATGCTTCTAAGCTAGATTTTCATTTAAAAATACTTAGTAAAAAATACTGACCACATCAAGACACCTACTGACGCAGTTCTTGAAGCCCCCTAGGCCGCAGGGCAGGCTGGGCGAGTCAGTGTCATAGGTGACCACGGGCTCTCCCTGCGGAGGACCGCGCGGCCGACTGCGGCGGTTGTTCTCCTTGATGCCCACCTGCTGCGACAGGAAGACGCCGCACTGGCATGGCTCTAGCTGAA
The DNA here is from genome assembly GCA_947364205.1 of Agrochola lota. Lineage (NCBI taxonomy): Eukaryota > Metazoa > Arthropoda > Insecta > Lepidoptera > Noctuidae > Agrochola > Agrochola lota. The sequence goes on along the minus strand of OX376221.1, from coordinate 13,739,938 downwards.
AACAAAGAATAAAATTGATTAGATTGTGGCGGCATCTACATCGCCACATGTGAACTACGCATCAAAGACCTGACGTCACACAAAATCCTGACGTCACACAAATCCTGCATCGCGCAATTAGAGTTTACCGCAAGAAAGACATTATATAAGGCTATTCGACATCAATCGTTAAGCAGTTGCCCGCCAGACACGACACCCGCCTGGTCGGAGGATCCTCCCTTTTGTATAGAGGATTAGTGAACTTTACAACCTGTTCCTCATGCCGTCACACAAATCCTGCATCGCGCAATTAGAGTTTATCGCAAGAAAGACATATATAAGACTATTCGACATCAATCGTTGAGCAGTTGCCCGCCAGACACGACACCCGTCTGGTCGAAGGATCCTCCGTTTTGTATAGAGGATAAGTGAACTTTACAACCTGTTCCTCATGCCTCTAAAAAGATCTTTTGTACTTTAGAAATGATAGAGACTGGCTGCACCTTCTGCGCACACCATCAACTTAACATAATCCGCCTATTAATGTTCCCACTGCTGGGACTCAGGCCTCCTCTCTCTCAGTGAGAGTGAGTCGGCCGTAATCCACCAGGCGGGCCCAGTACGGGTTGGTGTATAACACATCCACATGTCTTCGAATTTTTGGTTCTAGGACATGCCAATTTCCTCACGATGTTTTCCTTCACCGTTTTGAGAGCAGTGGCGATAAAATAATTTACGCAAGTAAAGTGCCTGCTTCGGTTCGAAACTATACGAACCTCAACTCAAGTCGCGGCTGTTTCCACCATCAACTTCCAGGAGCGTTATTGTACGATGATTGAGTATGCGACGTTCGTTTTGAGAAAGACTAGGAAGGTATCTATATTATGTATATACAAGGGGATTGCTGTCTAGAAGCGAACTGCAATAAACCAAGTACAGGACACCAGGGTCACTACTCACTCAGAAAACAGGTAAAGCTAGCGCAATAACTCCCTTTGTATGGGGTCGTCTACACTTGATGTTTTTTAGCAACTTTTTAACTTTGGACTGCACATCAACCCTAAGAAATTCCAGGCTATGATTATCGGGGGATGTGTATAATGCGGAATATACTCGATGTTGCGTCGCTGTCTCCACTCTGTCTGGATGGAGTTCAGATTTAATCCACAAATACGGTTAAAAACCTGGGGTGTCAATGGACTCCTACTTATCGGACTGCCCCTGTTGCTCAAGTCAGTGGTAAAGTGCACTATACGTTCCATTCCTTGAAATGCCTCTAGAGTTTCTTGGCCTTAAATACCAAAATCTCCCTTGCTCAAACTGTCATTCAACCCATTATTGACTTCACCGATGTCTGTTATTTGAATGCCACCGAGGAGCTTTGAAATAAACTTGAGCGTTTGCAAAATAAGTATCTGTATTCGTGTTGTTTTAACCTTAAAAAGTATGATCACGTTTCTAGATTTCGCAAGATACTCAAGTGGCTCCATATTCGTCTTCGCAAGAACTCTCGGATGTTGTATGTTAACATCCTTCACAACCATAAAATGCTATCCTATATGCGGGAACGCATTTTTACGCCCGTCCTTATGATGGGCCTTAGGTCGCACTCGCATCTTAGAAACCTCCTTAAATCCCACTTCGCCAGCTTTTACTCCTACTCTTTCACTCACGCGCACGTGGTTCGGTTGTGGAATTCACTTCCGCCTGACATTAGGGAATGCCAAACTATTTCAGTATTTACAAGAAGAGTGAAAGAATCTATATTTCCACTTCGTCATAGTTGGCGTATGTATTTATTATTTTAAATTAATTGAAATTTAGTTAAATTTAATGTATATAATTAATTATTATTCCCTTTATGTCATATATATATCTACATATAATTTACATTTTTAAATATTTTTATAAAAACGAAAGGGAAACAAAAGCCGGTATCGGGAACAAGGTCCAAGTTACTGGTGGTCAGGGCTCCTGAGAGAGGAATCTCCTAACGATACGCGCCGTGTCTAGAAGTACCGCTTTCTGGATCAAGTCCTTGATCCAGCTGCCTAACGAGAGTCTCCTTAGGTGTTGGTCGAAGCTCTTGGCTATTATGCCATTGGCCGTCAATTAATTATTATTATTATTTCGTTTATTCGCTTTGATTCTTATTCATTTACATTTTTAAATATTTATTAAAAAACTATATAAAAAACATTTAAAAATATAAATTATTATTATTATTATTTTTTTTAACAATAACAAACAAACACTAACTACAAATAACAATTTACTTATTAAATAAAACATTTATATACCTATTTATTATGTGTTTTATTGTTGTTTCTCTTACACACACTGTCTACATCTCTTTTTATCCTCTTTCCTATCGCAGGTATGCAGGTTTTTTTTCAATAATCTTCACCTTTGTACGTATTTTTCTGTTTCTTTCATTTTGTCTATTTTTATGTGTGTATATAAATGGTTAAATAAATAATAAAACTATTTAACTATTAAGATACAATATTACTCTTATAAATTGCCATGCATGTCATCTTCATTACTGAATGTAACTAAGGCCTTAATTATACCGACATAGGTACAGTGGACAATCCTCACGCAATGATGAAGTAACCTTGACCACATAGCAAGGTTGGGTTGGTGCACAGAAGTAAAATTATAATAAAACCAGCAGAATATTATGATGACAACGATTAATGATTCTTAAGAGTAGGTACATACCTATAAGTACATACCTACCTCATCATGCCATTATGACATGTGCTTACATATAATTCTTAATAGATAGAACCACCGACACTTTTATAACTAATAATAATAATACCAGCCTGTTACTGTCCCACTGCAGGACAAAGGCCTCTTCTCATACAGAGAAGGCACGAGCATTGATCACCACGCTTGCTCAAGACGGGTTGGCGATTTCAGACTTATTTTAACTATAAGTCCAGGTTTCCTCACAGTGTTTTCCTTCACCGATGTCAGTAATGTCCAAGATAAACTCAGATAGTACATATGAATTGAAAAAGTCACATTCGTACTTGCCCTGATTTGAACCCACAACCTCGTGCATGAGAGGCGAGGCCTTAATCACTGGGCCAGCACGACTTATTTATAACTAAGGGCCTATGCACACCACGTTTTTTAAGCGCGCCGTCGACGCGCGGTTCTAAAACGCGCGTCAACGGCGCGTTTAAAAAACGTGGTGTGCACAGGCCCTAACCGTTATATAAATTGCATGTTGGATTCGAACCCGCACCGTGCAGCGCAAAAGGTAATCGTCACTCGTCACTCCGCCAACATATTCTAACTAGTAAATTCATTTTGAAAGTGTTTAGCATTTTAGCAAAGCAGCCCGAAAGCAAAAAAAAACAAGATTGATACCTGGGTACCAAAGGGCCTTTTCTGATTTGTCGGCGCATCAGCGGAACGACATCGGTATGCTCGGTATAAGCGGTACCGAAATCTTACCGAGCGCCTGTATTTCAACTGTTCCTGGGGGTCTACTACTCCTCCTTAAACGAAATCCGTATCCTCTCTCACGGTATATCCGTAGATGAGACGGAGAACGAAGCGCCCGTAGCTTCGGCTGGAACTACGAATTTCGCTTAGGGATTAGACCCCCTGATAGGCACTGTATGCGCGGGAGTAGCGTGGTACATATTCGGTTTACCGCGTCTCCAGTGCATGTCCAGTGGCCGCTGTGCATTCTGCCGAGCCGGACGCGTCACAAGCTTTTATCTTGCTTTTGTATCTTCATCACTCGAACTCGAAGACGACATTATTTCCCGACGGCACAAGCGGCTATGCATAATTTTTTACCGACATGTGCGTGTAGGTGCAGGCGACGCGGTATGTTTTCGGCATCCGAGCATGCATGTCGCACCGCTGCTGAGCCAACAATTCAGAAAAGGCCCTAAACTATGGGTCAAAATTCAGAACACAGAGGAATTTCTTTTTGTTTGAAAATTTAAAAATGGAATGTCAAATATCCTTACCTCTTCATTATAATCGTCATCGTAGTTGTTCTCTTCTTCCGACGGAGCACTGACTTCGTAGTTCTCTCGTTTGGCCTTCCGCTTGCCCTCAGTTGACACCGTCAGGTACAGGCACACGGCGAGGAGCAACCAACACTGGACCCCACGCATTTTGAACAATCGGAGAAGAATCTTAAAACAAGATATTAATTAAAAAGTCTATTTCATTATTATATATGTAGACAAATAGCAGGATTTGATACGATTTCAATCAAGGGGCGTTTAATACAGCCCCGGATCTAGGGAGAGGCCCCCGCATGTGCCTCGGGCGCCACCTTCACGGGGCGCCAAATTCAAGCGTAGCAGACAAGTGCACCACCCAGTACACCGCAACTTTGCAATAAATCAGACGCGCAGCACTTATGATATTTCTATTTCTTTCTTTTTTACAACAGTTTTGGCACTCCTGTTGGATTGGGGAATTATCGACCGATAAAATGTGATTAATATGTTGCTGCCAACATTATCAATCATTTCAGAAAATTTGAATTTCGCGGGTTACCATAGCACATCCCCATAAAGGCTTGGCGGGGGGCAGTGTTTGCCCCGCTTCAAAAAAAAATTGATCTGGGGCTGGTTTTAGCTATGAAGAATTAGCACCAAGATTTACCAAAATATCATAACTTGTTAGATAGGTAGGTTCCGCTACCTACTCAATGCCAGTAAAGCCGAACAGAAAATAGTTTACAAGGGACCAAAAATTTATCACATAAATAATTTTCACCTAGTCACTTCACAAAATTCTCAGGCTTCCAGTTACCGTAGCACCTCCGCACAGTTTTTCAGACAATCACATCACTGAGGACCACAATAAACGTATACTGTCACCCGCCATGATTATCTGGCCATATATAAACACTATCCCCAGTTCATATCCATGTAAAAATTGCCAACTCAGCATTTTTGCCGCACAGCGAAACGTGTCGAAATTACTAGTCGGTATATTTTACGTGAATATTATCTAGTAATATTTCTGCGTAAGAAACGTGATTGGAATTGTTTTAAGATAAGTTTCACTTAACTAAATAGCATGTACTTAGACGAAATTCCAAGCCATATGAAAGTATGCGGAAACATAACACCACGCCAGTAATACCCGAAGGAAGAAGGGTTAGGCAGAGGTGTGTCTATAATACCTACGCCCACATTTCGCCAGTTATGCTGTCTCATGTAAAAGGGGGTGAGCCTATTGCCAATAACCCAGGACCTCATGCTCATCAGTAGCGCTTGCGACCACTTCACCATTAAGGCAATCCAAATAGTGGCCCCCGCTAAGCAATGTCTCACCCAATCTTTGCATTCAGCCTCCCTTGTGAAAACCTGGCCGACAATCCAAGGGCGTTAAAACTGGATGGTGTCACTGGGTTGCGGTCTGTTCAAAGTTAACCGTCTATCAGAACCTAATTCGTTCGGCACTGACATCCTTATAAGTCACACACTAACTTATTAGTATTACTTGTTAAAATGTTAGGAATATCGTATAATTTTACAATGTTTGTAAATATGTGAGCACCATCACATAATTAATTTATCTGTAATAGGGATGATGCCTGGGTAAAAAAATGAAATTCTAATTAGTCCGTCAGTCAGATAATAAAAAAATACTTACATAAAACGCATTTTAAGTTGGGGAGTGGGGGTCGATACGTCACTAGTACGTATAAAATCTACGTACTCGTGACGTCATGGCACATTTTACCTCAACGTATCGCCGTAATCTTTAGATTACGTAAAAAAAGAAAAAATACGTGTCCAATATTTTTTTATGATCTCAAAGACGGACTAAAAAAATTTTTTTGTCATCATCCCTGTTGCTTAATTTTTCATTCTTTTTTACCTATCGCGGTATAGTAATCTTATTCTAGATGCATCGTCTTCACATATAATTATATAATTGATGTATACAAAATATTGTAAAACCATTTTAAAAGAGTAACGGTGGAGTTTCTTGCCCATTCTTCTCCATACGAAAACTACCTTTTGGAAGGGGCGACTAGAATCAATTCCATTTTTTGTAAAATTGACGTTCATAAGTGCCTTTTATGTGCCTAATTGAAATAAATTGTTTGGCTTTGACTTCGGGAAACTAAGAAAAATTGTCCAACAATATAGGTATAAAAAAAAACCTTTCATACGCTTTTGAACCCACAGCCACTCGATACCCATGTCTTACGCCGTTACCGCTGTGCAGTGTGTGCTCTTACCACATATCGGTTAGGTAGGACTATATTTTGATGACAGGTAATAGTGTAGGTAGATATGCTTCGGCAGCTATGCCAAATTATTGGGACCAGCAATCACGGAAAAATCGTACCTAAGTTTGCAAACAAATCCCTCTATTCTCACTCCAAGTATTAAGCAAAGAAATTGGTACTTATTCTCCAACATCGTCAAAATGGCGTTGTTGCAGAAATAGGTACCTCTAGTATAACTAAGCACTAAACACTAGTGCACTAGTGTATTAGTACTAAGCACTTACACCATTCCAGGTTTGTTGTGTATGCAGGTGTATTCCATGCCTTGTTATTGGATTGACCTGCTATCTAATTACGCAACACATTTTCGATTTGCAATTGAGTCAAATTGGTTTCGTTTGACTAGAATTGCTTTCAAAAGTTGTAAATTGAAAGCAATTCTAGTCAAACGAAACCAATTTGACTCAATTGCAAATCGAAAATGTGTTGCGTAATTAGATAGCTGGAATGGTATATCAAGGGTGGATCCAGGGGGGGCAATGACATGTGCCCCCCCCCCTCCCAACGGTTGAAGTAGATAAAATAAAATCCATTTTTGCCATTTGGCTACGGAACCCTAAAATTCAAATTCAAAAGTCATTTATTCAAACTAGGCTGAGAATCAGCACTTTTCGAACGTCAAAATTATATAAGACAGTCCCCCAAAACGCCCACCCTTCACCACTTCCTAGTGCATTAGCTGGGATGAAGAAGTGGCGCAACAAACTCCCCAGCAGCACAGCTGTCTGTTCAGTTAGAAGAACAAAATAAAAAAAAGATTCTATACAATAGTATTTAAAATAATTTACATTACGCAACACAAAACGTAATTTAAATTATTAGCCATATGTTAGCTAGCACACGCCATTATACCAAACAAAATAATCGAGAACTATACTCAGACCGAAATAAAAAACTAAACGTAAACAACACTTAATATCTAAATAAAAAGCCTCCAGGCATAAAGGGCGAGCCCGTTTCTAAATCCGTTTTTGCCATTTGGCTAAGGAACCCTAAAAAGTTTAACATTCTGATGAAACCCTTATAAACTTAGCAAAGTGCGATCTGTAAAACTTGCCCTTACAGACGAGCGGCGACTGCAGTCGACAGGTGGCAGCGGCTGCAGTATGCAGTTACCTCTGTCGTCGTAAAATGCCACTCGTCTATAAGATTCCTAAATCCTAGACAGTCCTAAAATACTACTGAACAATGTACTTAACTATTAATAAAAAAGGGTTTAAAAAAATACCGGATTTGAATTAAAAAGCCATTTATCATGATGCAGTTTTATTTTCTACATTAATGTTAAAAAAAAAAACTATTAGACGAGAAAATTTACAAAATAAAAAGTTATACACTACCTACCTTGATTCTATCAAATTACGATATTTGAATCGCTATGCACAATATTAGCCAAAATTAATAAAATATCGATTTCACAGCCTTCCCAATAACAGATTTTTTTGACTACAAAATACTGAAGCAATATAATCTAGCAACTAGTAATAGTACTCTTAAAATTTTAAAATCCTAAAGGTGCTCCCTCACCGGGAGCATTCGCCTGTAATATAACGTTACAAATTAGATTTTGAGCAGTACGTTACAATACTGCCTCCCTGACTGACGAGCATTCGCCTGTAATGTAACATTTCAGAAAATATTACAGACATTGCGCACTGTAATGAACGGTTCTCGTCCCTCACTGCACTGATGTAATGCACGAATTGTATCATTCATGTTGTGCACTGTAATGCTCGGTTCTCCTCCCTCACTGATGTTATGGTCGACTCTGAACGTTACACTACAGGAGAGGGAGGTTCCCGGTGCGGGAGCACCTTAACGCTACATAAATACTATGAAGTGATAAATACACAATACTATATGCACATTATAAAATGATTACCTACCTAAATGTAAGAAAAAACGTTCCATGATTCATTGTTATAATAGCTACCTAAATGTAGGTACCTACTTCGTACAAATCAAGGAACAAAAAAAAAACAAAACATTAACAGGCAAAAGTTTATTAAAAAAAACTAACATGTCTGTAACAGATCAAGAAGTTATGTAAAACAAAAAAAGGGTCTATTACATGAAATCATAACGTAAAAGTTCAATATAAAAAGTAAAGGTGGCATTTCATGATCACATTTAATGCGATGTGGTGGTACAAAAGAAAACAATGACAAAAATAACAAATATTTTACCAATAACCAACAGAAAAGTAAAATAAAACCATCGTCGTATCTCCACAGACTACATCTCTTCCAGTGACTTACTGGACGGCATTACCACAATAGAAACGAGTTTTGTCGACGGAAGAATAGACAAAATGACAGATAAACAATCACAATCTGTAATTTTGTGTATTCTGCCGTCAACAAAACCCGTTTCTATGGCTGTCATGCTACGCGTGCTGGCGATAAATACCAAGTTCGAAAATAATTAAATGAGTACCAGTGACATGGCCAACACTAATAAGTAATTACAATATAAGTTCTAGAAAAGTCGTTTTAGGGTCGATTTTTCAATCAATAGATTTTACCTGAAGAATAAATGTGACTTTTTGACAGATTGTCCATACAAAAACTGTCAAAATGACAAACTTATTCGTCGCATAAGACCAGGGACTGAAAGCGGTTACGGTTAAAGGTTAATTAAGATACCTCAAAAATATACCGGTACCGGTTAAAAATAAGGGTTGAGCTATACCGATACCTTTTAAACCGTTATTTAACCTTTACACGATTTCGGTACCGAAAAACAAGACGGCGCGCAGCGCGGCGCGGGTGCGCGGGGGTGTCGAACACGTTAGAACTTGTGTATTTTAGTACTTCTACCGCAATATACTGGTATGCATTTCCAACCTCAAAATTCCGCTAAGTACTGAAAAAAAATAACGGTATCGAAATATTTAGGTTTTATTTAACGGTATGACGTCATACCGAAATTTAAAGGTACGCACGGCTACACATCAAGCTATACATTTCCAGTATAAACTGACCTCACATTTATACGGAAATCCTATACAATGCGAGATCAGCATAAATTGGAAATGTATAGCTTGATGTGTAGCCGTGTGTACCTTAATTTTTGGGTAATTGTCCCTGGATAAAACAACTGACGATTGAAAAACCGGCTCTGAATGTTACCTTTATAGAAACAATACATCATGGAACAATAACTTTTATGTTCATTCATTGTGTCGTACTTATTGGAATTATGATGACAACTAAATCTATGAGAATTATACATGTTTTATTACGCAAGTATCACGAGTCAGCAAAAGGCACAAACTAAATCATAGAAGCTACAGAAAATGCTTAAAAACAAATTGCAGTGATCGTAGCACAGAAAGGCGTTGCGACGTCGCAACGCAAAAATTGGTGATGTCACCCGGAGTGTTGAAGATTTTGCGTTGCGATTTCACCGCTTTTATTTGTGCCGGCACTTAATTTTATTGGCGGAATCATGGTAATAAAAACCATTTAGCATGCATTTAATATTAAAAATTCTGAAGCTACCTAATGTAACACATCAGTAATCCTTAAAGATCATTTCATTTCATTTTAGAACATTTCATTACATTCAAACCCTTCAATTTTACGACGTTCTTTGTAATGGCTTCAGTTAGCGTCTTGCTGATAGCAGAGTCACCAAATACATCAATTCCTTTAGGTCAAAACATTGCTTATGCCCAAAAAACTGTGATGATAAATAGCCATTGGTAATAGTGACTGTGATAAACTATTTATGTCTTCTTCGTCTTGAATACATTATGAAATGACATTGGCAAGAAGTTATCACATTTCTGATGAATATTATGCAGTTAGTAAATTGATTATGTAATGAGTGTCAATAGGTACTTTATTTACGAAATTTGGGACAAGAAATTGTACCATACATACATTTGTTGTAAAATGCAGTAATGTGCATCCCTTGAGTAGGTAAGTAATGATCTATTTGCTATCAGTCTTAATTAATTATAGACTATGAAAATTGTATAATAATGGACATTAAATGGACAGATTTGGAGATACAACTGCAGCATGCTTGGTGTTAGATTACTAAATGTTAAACTACCTTGTAGGTAATAAGTTATCTATTAATTAAAACTAAATAGTTGTACTTTACAGTTTATATTATTTGATTTCATGAATTTATTGGCACATAAGACGGACTATCATAAAACTTTAGACTTTCCAATAGTTTTTTCTTTAATCTAGTTAAATATTTTAGAGATTTCATAATTTTTTTATATGAATTTAAAATGCCATATAGCATTACTAAAAGTTTTTCTTAATATTTAATGCTTAAATCTAAGAAATAAGTTACTGTTAAAAATTAAGTTAAATCTCTAACAGTCTTTAGCTAACACAAGTTTAGCCTCACCCTCAAACACAACCTTCTTTTCTTCCTCAACAATGCAATAAAACTTCACTTTGAGAATCTTCCTCACATCAACTAGTTCTACACTTATTGTCAGTTTTTCTCCAACAAAGCACTTGTTCGGGAACTTCATAGTTTGTGATACAAGTACTGTACCCGGGCCAGGCAGGTGTGTGCCAATCAGTCCCGCCACTAACCCATTGAGAAGTGCTCCATGCACTATGGGCCTCTTGTTTCCATTATTCTGGTGCAAGTAGTTATGATCACTTGTAAGGTTTGAAAACGCATCCAAATCTTTCTGAGTCAATGTTTTTTGTATGCGAATCTTATCTCCTGCTTTGAAAGCTGTACTACTGAATGTAGTTGTATGAATTTTGCATATCTTCTGATAATTTTTGTTATTCACAACAATGTAGGGGAATCTGTTTGATAGCATTCTGTTCATTTTTGTGTCTCACTTTTATTTATAAAATCTCATTTGTACTGCATACATCTTGTAAGTAAATAGTAGCTAAGTTAGCTAATCTTTTGTCATTTGACTTTTGTATTTCATGAATACGCTGAATCATCGATGCCGTAGAGATTTCCGATTTGGTTTGATTGGTATGGAGATAGAACAAAGTTGTGATAGTGTCAGCTAAGATATCATTGTGGTCCAATTTCAGTAAATCAATGAGTGGCTTCAGTCCATACTGTGTTATTATATATTCAGCATTCAATGGATCTGGAAATGAGAAACATAGCTTTAATAAAACTAAATAAACACAACATGAGTTGAACTAGCAGCATTATCTATATACATTAACATTATCGTTAGGCCACTCTAGCCTAAAAAGTATGGTCAAAAGGGTGGAATGTAACATTTGAAACTGGAAAATAGGCCACATATACGCAGCTAAAAGACCAGCAAGATTTATATACCAATACAGACTTATGTGACATTATGAGAGCAAGTTTTGTTTGAGTCTTCTCAGACTTTTATATAATTCATTTTCTATGAATTGTTATGCTCCTGTACCTAGCTACATCAATACAGCAAATGAAATAACAGGAATAGGTAACTGAACCTTTCTTACCGCAGCTCAAATTGCAGATACCAGCAGCAGCAAAATGTAGCAGTTGATGGCTGCTTTCATTCTTTATAACGTGAAGGAAAATGTCTAGCACGCCAACATCTCTGATAAACTGATAGTTTATGGGATCGTATGCAAAATTTGCCAAATTAGCTAGAACTTGGCATTTGGCATCTGAAAAAAGATTTTTTATTATGTTACGTGAGTCGTTCATTTAGTGCCTTCAAATGAAATTGTAATAGCTTACGTCCAATGGTAATGGAAGAGCAAACAAGAAAAAATCATTAAAAGTTTCATTATGAAACAGTAAATAGAGGATATTTACCAAACGAAGTAGAATGCAAAAATTCATCCACTAGAAGCGATAAAAAGCTCTCTCGATCCGTCCCATTTTCAGGAGTACGTTTCTGAAGTTGAGCCTTGTTACTAAACATTGAAAAGTTAACTCTTAAGTTACAACTTTCAATGCACAAACACCTAAAATATATAAACAGAGGCTAAATTTTCACGCGCCATTCTGAAAAAGTAAATTCCACCATCTTGAATTCTTTTCTTTTAATTCATCTTCTTGACTGACAGAATTGACAGATCGCAGCCTTTGGCAGTTGGTTCAAGTTGCCTGTAATAAAAAATATAAAAAATGCAGATATCGATTTTCCAAGTCCAAGTCGGTTTCATCTGCTGGGCTTGCGGATTTGTCTGCTGGGGTTGCGGGTTTGTCCGAAAGGGTTATCGCGGCCCCGGCACACGGGCAACGGAAGGAACACGGGTGGGTTTTAGTCAGTAAAAGTCTGACACGCCCTCTCGCTCCGCCAGCGGGAGAAGTCATTCGATGATTTCCCATCCTCAAAAAAAAAAAAAAAAGTTGGTTTCATATTCATGGATGTACAGTCTTTTGATCCTTTCACTGTTATTGTACCTTTCATCTCAGTGACCTTTGTTCACGTTGCTCTTAGGTTCTAAGGTAAAAGTACTGTAAAATCCTTTCCAAGTTATTTTGTAAAGGATTGTTACCACAGACTAAGTAGTACTGATTGTTACCGACAAGTCGGCAGACGGCAAAGACGTGGCAACGGGCGGCCCTATTTTATTTATTTAGTAAAATATTTCAGCAGGGTCACAACACAACTCACACTCCCATCATAGATTATTAGATTTTTTTATTTTTACTGAGATTATTAAAGAAATCTGAGAAAAATTAAAAAAAATTGTCTATGGTGTTGTAAATGTCGTGCGGCGAGTCCTAAAATCCCAACACGACATAATTTTCTTGAAGATGATGAGTTTTTAGACATTATATTCTATATTATTTCTCTGCTAACATGAGTACACCGTATATTGCTGGTAAATGTTTATAGTACATACTTAAAGTTTCTGAAGAGGAGCATGTTTCAGAGGTTATAATTATCTGAACTGTATCAATATTTTTACAGGTTTGACCAGCAAAAATATATTTTTAATTGACTTCAAAGAGCCTTATGGAGAGACAAATCTCAGGGATGAAACGACTACGAATATACGTAGCATTATATTTAGTCCAAAAGGCACCTACTTAGCTTATAGGACTGATAAGAAGTGAGTATCAAAATAAAATGATACAACAAATGTATTTTTAATTAATTAGAGCCTAGTAAGTTTTCAGTAACTGTTGTATTAGGTTTTAGATTGAGTATCTTAATATTCAGCTATTTCGTTTTTTTTTTCAATTGTATTATAAAGTAAGAAATGATTATTAAACTATGCACAAATAATATTAAAAGCACTTGTATGAAATGGTAAATTTGTCTGATTTTCAGAGTAGAGATAGTGAGATGTTCAGACTGGTCTGTAACAGCAACCATAAATGGAAATATCAAAGACATGTTTTTTTCTCCGCTGGACAACTATTTTACAGTCTGGGAAATGTTTTTTATGACAAAAGAAAACCCTCAGGTAATCAGTATTATTTTCAGGATATTTATTAATTAAAGGAAAGATTTTAAGGTTCTGAACAACAGGTTGGGTAATGATATGCTACAAAAGGAATTGACCAAATTGACTGTTTCAGGGCAAGCCTAATCTTCACGTTTATAAATCAGCTGATGGCCAACTTGCAGGCAGCTTTATACAAAAGAATCAAACTGGATGGTAAGCCACATTTTAAGAATCCAATGTTCATGATAATAATGGTTAAATGCAGCTTGTTATTGACCTGCACAAAGATATCCCTTTAGACTAGGAATAAATAAGCATTACATTTTGCTCACATTTCAGGATTTCAGGTATAATTATTGTCATTTATTTATTAAGTTAAAATAAAAAAAAAACATTCATAGTGGTGCCGATTCTCTTGTACACCGAACTAAACTATCACTAAAATTTCTTACTTTTGGCTGTGAGAATCTTAGAGCTATTCTGCAAATAAAATTCTCTAAACCAAAAATTAATTTTGACACAACTAAAATATAATTTGACAATCGCGAATCCACGTGGTACCCGTGGTTTGCCCCAAACCGTGATTTTTTTTTAGAGCCGGAGGCGCGCAGGGGGTACCGCCGCGACGTGTTTTATATGGAATTTTTCACTCTTTGTATGGAAAACATGAAAAAATATTGCCTATATGTTCAGGTTTAGGGGTTTAAGGGTTCCTTAAAGGTCGAAATTTTCATTATTTTTGCGATAGGACTCACCATTTTCGAGATATACAAAAAAAAAAAAAAAATTACAGTACTGTTTTTGCATGTGAAGTCGAGATGTTGGTGTGAATTTTAGTTCATGACAACTTATTTTAACCCACACCTTTTTAATCGCGATTAAAAATTGTTACGTTTAATCTGGTTTGGTATTTTACAATCAAAATTTTAGGTGAAAAATGTCAAATTCAGAATAGCAAAATTGGCATTTTCACTAAACTAAAAACTCAGTACTATCTTAGTGCTGTCAAACTAAAATATAGTTAAGTTGTGTCACTTTAGTCTATTTCAGAATGTGAAATCGTCGTTTGTCAGGAATAAACTAAATTTTAGTGATTTTTAGTCTAGTTTTGAAGCATTTGTGACAAGAGAATCGGCACCAATGTTTTCCTTCACATTCATAACTTTTAATTTCATTTCAAGGGAACCAAAGTGGTCATCAGATGAGAAGCTGGTTGCTCTACATATGAACAACAGGGTGTTGATCTATGAGGATGGCAACCTCGACAGATTTGTGCAACAGTTGCAGGCGGAGAAACTGAAGTCTTTCAGTGTCTCACCCAGCCCTGCACCTACATACTATTTTACTGCATTTACTTTAGGTGAGAACCTTGAAATATTTTAAATGATGACAAACTAAAATATGAAAATAAATTTATAAAATATTACAAATCAGAGTACATGTTATCACTATTGGCAGTATTTTTACCTACAGTCTAAAAATCAAATGTTTTACGTACATATTGAAGAACAGGCTGAGTTACCTATAGTAAGTTTAAAAGCTGTTATATTTGATTCCTATAATATTGTCTTGTGACATAGAAGACAGGGGTTCAGTTCGGGTTATTTATTCAAGGTTTTCTCAAAATGTAACTTTTCTGCCATAAATCACTGGTATCTTGGATAAAAAAAACGTCTGTGGGCTATCTTAGCGCATCCATGCGGGGTACGCCAAGGAAATTAAAATTTTCCACAAAAAAAAACTGCGCTCTATCTTAGCGCATCCCTGATGGGCTAAAGCGCTAAGGTAGCCCACGGAATTATACGCTGTCTATCGTGCCGCTTTTGCCACCAACCCATATTTGTATTTTTTTTAAAAACCGTTTTCACATGACTTCTAACTAATGGACAGGTAAGGCCGGCCAGCCGTCATTCTGGCGCGTGTTCAAGTACCCTGACCTCGAGCAGACCCAGGCGGTCGTAGCGCGCTCGTCGTTCCAGGCAGACAAGGCCACCTTCTACTGGAACCGACGTGGCACCAATGTGTTCGCGATGACGCAGACCGATGTTAGTAACAAAGTCACAGTAGCATGTAGCTTATTTTGATAAATGCAAAAATGCTTAACACCACGTCTTGAAAAAGCGCGATATTATGATTCCCTTTGCTTTTAATACTAGACTAGTTGTAAATCAAAAGAAATCATACAATACTCTAACTCCACTTATGGTACTCTAATAAATCAATTATTCTGGTTTCTAGGTGGACAAAACTGGTGGTTCTTACTATGGAAAGCAGTCACTCTCGTATGGTGACGTGAAAGGCAGCTCAGAAAATGTGACATTCAGTAAGTTTTAGGTACTAATAAATTGTTAGTTAGCTATTACATTGTTACTTTGTCAAGCAAACCAATGCAGTCACTTAATTAACACTTTGTTGATAGCATTTTGTGATTAGGTTTCAGTAAAGTACGCTTGTCCACAGGACCTTGACAGAAAATTGTGGTGCTGCTAGCAATTAAAAAATATTTTTATGTCATGAGAATTCCAATATACATATATATATATATACACCCTGTATATATATGTGTATTTGAATAAATAATGACGTCTTAAAAAAAATTGGATTGCTCAAACGCTGGAGCAAAAAAAAAAGATCCATATGGAAGAATTTACGTTCAAGTGATATAAAGTCTAAATTTCTGCATCAATTTTTTTTTTAAATTCCACTTTGTTCCTAAATGGTAGACTAAACCAGATAAATTTCTCCTTATTGTTTCTAGAATTAATGATAGGAAGATGATTGTTTTATGTTTGAAAGAATATTCCATAACAATGAAAATTGCATAAAAAGAATGTGAAAAAGCTGTGTAAAAATAAAGATAAAAGTAGTTCCCATAGAATGTAGAAGAATTTTGGATAAATAATAATAACTCGAAAACTATCAAGAATCGCGGAACATACATGAGGTATTTTCGGATACCCCTGGACATGAGGAATCAATTATTTTTTTATGACGTCACTATTTTGACCACCCTGTATTTCCGGACTGGCTGACTGTATCTAGCTTCTTTCTATAAGCCAATGAAAGAGCAAATGATTTGCTCTAAGCTATACTAACCTTGAATAAGCAAATTAAGCATTTTTCCCATGGTGTTCATTCATAGGTAAGGAAGGCCCAGTGCACGCGATCTCGTGGAACCCAGGCAACTCCAACGAGTGGGTGGCGGTGTACGGACACGCGCCAGCTAAAGCCACGCTCTTCAACGTCAAGTGCGAACCGCTGTTTGAATTCGGAACTGGAGCATGGAACTCCATATACTTCCCGCCTGAAGGCAACCATATCCTTTTCATATGATATCACTTTAAATACAGAATTGTTGGATGTTTCAAATGTCTATCTAGAGGCCCTAGGCGCGTTTTTGTGCACAAAATCAATATATTGTTGGTCTTCTTCTTTTCGTGTGGTTAGTGACTAACCCGGAGTATTAAAGCCGCCCAAGTGCCACTGACTTGGATTCAGATGCCGTCGAGAAATATCTTTCAGGCAGGCCGGTTTCCTCACAATGTTTTCCTTCACCGTTTTTTAAGCAAGTGATAATTATACAATACGCACATGAATCCGAAAAGTCGAGAGGTGTGTGTCTTGGGTTCGAACTCGAGACCTACGACTTTGCAGTCTGACGGTCACACCACTAGGCACACACCACTAGGCGTGCATAGCAGTGATACTGCTGTTCGGTGATATTTTGCAGTTCATAATTTGAATCAAAGAAAAAAAAGACAGCTGATGGATCAGCGCGAGCGTTACATGTAATGCTCGTAGTCACGTCCACACACAGAATGCCGGCTACATTTCACGGTACATTACATTACATATTACACGCGTCTGTACACGGTTTAAAGTGTTCTCCTCCTCTAGTGTGTTTCAGTATTCAAAGACTTTTCTTACAAAGTGATAATTTTTCAAACTTTTCAACAAAATTAAACCTTAACTCAATCACACGTATGCTGCTGGGCGGCTTCGGTAACATAGCGTCGGGACACATCGAGGTATGGGAGCTCCGCGGGTACAAGAAGGTGGGTTCCTGCGCTGCCCCCGACACTACCAGTCTGATGTGGGACCCTCGTGCTGAGACCTTTGTTACGGCCACTACGTACCCCAGACTTACTGTTGGTAATGGGTATGTATTACATCAAGTATTATTATTACTACAAGGAAGCTTGGTAGGGTGAACCTAGAATAGGCTATTTTTACCCGACTACGGCAATGTATGTATGTCTGTCTGTACGTACTAAACTACTGGTCATAATTTGACAAATGAGGTATCGTTGGAAGCGTCTTAATCGTCCGCTGGTTATAGAACTAGGCTATGTGACGTCACAACAATGGTCAAGGTGAAGCCTTGGTCGCAAGCCATTATAATTTTGCAGGTTGTGTCTGGGCATGAGACAACGGTTCTACCTTGACCATTTTTGTACCTATGTCTTGATTTCTGTCTGAAATATTTACAACTTTTTAGAGCGTGATTTTTCAGTGGTCGGGTTTTAGTTTTTGAACTTACTTTTTTGACTATGAATGAATGAATGAAATGCACCGACCTCAGCGTGGTTTAACTAGACTCGATAAATCGATAAACCTCGAGATTTGCACTAGCCCTTGGAGCCTCATGCTTCTTGGGACTACAGAGGCCATTGCATACCAAGGAGTAGACCGGGGGGCGTGGTAATGGTAGGGAAGACGTGCGCTTAGGATAAGGAAAAATTTGGGAGCCGTACCGGATATGCATCATTGAGTAGGCAATGGAATAGTGGAGAGACGGGTGATATTTATCTATGGATGGGCATCTTTTTACGACGGTGTATGTTGGTTCAGGTCCAGCTTCACCGGTGCATCTTCTCTTGCTGTTTCCAATGTGTTCCTTTGACGTTCTCGCTGCGATCCGTTTCAGGTTTCTTGTAAATCTCGCTCGTAATCTTCTTCATCTTATGTCGGTCTTCAGCCGTGTCCATCCAACAACGATTTCCTTGTCGAAGTAAGTCATGTCCTGTTTGTCATTTCATATGTAAATAGGTCGGCCGGCTTTCTCGGATTTTATCTTATACTGCATGTAACAGGTGTGGTTTGCGGCGCCTATGAACATGTACGAGATAGCACATCCTGTGATTCTTGATGCGTTTGGTTACGGTTTTGCCGTCTAACATTTCATGCATTTTCTTTTGTCGTGATTACTCAAGTCTCTCATGATAACTCTCTCCGCCAGGATGGTTCAAGTCCAGCTTCACATGTGAATATTTTGGCGGGGTTAAACTGCTTTCTCGTCTCTTTTCTTCTTCGTTCTGATGAGTTGTCACCAGCAGTGTCCAGGGCGCGATCGGCCCGCTCCTCGTTTATGTCCATCTCCGACGCGGTACAAGTTCGACCTGTAGCTCGCCGCTGTTCACTTCCGGTTGACGCCATTCAAACTCTAAACTCAAAGCATTTATTTAAATTAAACAATTTACAGGCACTTTTGAATTGTCAAGGAATCGGTCAGTCAGAAAAATGAAGCTACTAACTAGCCCATTCTAAAGTGTAATAGGTACCTATGGAGAAGAGCGGGCAAGAAACTCCACGGACACTCTTTTGTGACTCGATTGCAACTAATATAGACTTGAGTAAAAATACATTTATTTTAACTTTTCGCACTATAAAACGGTACAAAGGCGGACTTAATGTCTTAAGCATTCTCTACCAGTCAACCAAGGGTGGTGAAGAGATTAGATGGCATAAATTCATACTTATATAACAAAAAACAAGATTTGTGTAAAATAAATAAAATCGGTGAAAAATGGAGAAATTACATGCTTTTGAAATTATTTTTCTATTCTTGTCAGTCAAAACGATTATTGTTCTGAATGGCGCGAAGTTACTATGGCGCTCCTGTGTTGTGACATCAGATGCTAGTAGTGCTGAATTTGTCTACACATACAATTTCAAACGCATATAGCTTCGCCATTTTTTAAAATAAGTATTAAAAAATAATTTTTAGGGTTCCGTACCTCAAAACGAAAGGAAAAAAACGGAACCCTTATAGGATCACTTTGTTGTCCGTCTGTCTGTCTGTCAAGACCCTTTTTCTCAGGCACGCGTAGAGGTATCAAGCTGAAATTCATATCAAATACTCAGGTCTACTGTCCCTTGGAGCTGTGAACTTCTAAGCCAACCCAATCAAAAGATACAGCCGTATATGCTGCAAATTTTCGACACTCGCATAGGAATCAAAACCTACAGGGTACTTCCCGTGAACTCAGAATCTTGAAATTTGGTACGAAGCAACGTCTTATAGCACAGATAAAGGAAAATTGCGAAAAGCATAAATTTTTTGTTACATCATATAATAAAAATATTTTTAGTACGGAACCCTCGGTGCGCGAGTCCGACTCGCACTTGGCCGGTTTTTTTTTACTGTGGTTTAATTTTTTCTAGGTTTCGAAAATCTAATAAAAATAAACAGTCACATATCCTGTTATCTGTTGCTATAAGACCTCTCTGGTGAACGTATGTACGTGCTGGTAATATGCTGGACAGCTATTTAGTAATAACTTTACCACCCTTTTTGAGGCAATTGAATAGGGGATGGTAAAAAAGAAGGGGCGGCCCCAAACTCTTCTAAACTAGGTCCCCATTTCAGTCGATCAGATTGAACGCATGGTCTATAGTAGTCGTATCGTATCTGCAATCTTAATAGCAGTTCCAGTTTGAACTATATTTTATTAATTTATTGATCGTTCAAGTATATTATTTGATTTGCATGACCAATAAATGAATATTTATTAGTGCTAAATTAGGATAACGATTGAATAAAACGGAATTTGGAGTGTTAACAATAATAATTGAAAATAATTTGCATGTTTTAATAATCTCTCGCACATGATAGAATGAATTGCAGATCTCATATCACATTTTGGTTCATTGGTTCTGGTTGGATATCAATCTCACATAGATGTCGGTAGTTCAAAATGTTAAATTTGTTTTTTAATCAAATTGTACATACTATTATATTGGCAATCCGATGTAAAGTGTTGGATCGCAGGTTTGCACGCTGTGTAGCAAGGCAGTCAAAATAACGCTTTTTAAAGCTTATTCCCAAGTGTTTTACACGTGCAGCCTGTGGACCAACTATATTCAGCGGGCTATCACCGCGGTCCAATATAATAAAGGGTTCTGCCGTTCGATTCTGTAAAAATATCACCGTGAATCTTAGGTGAAGTGAGCTGTCAATAGTGTTAATCCCTAGCATCCTGCCGGTCAATTCTGTGGCAATGACAGCTCACTTCACGCTCACTTCACCTAAGCTTCACGTTAATATTTTTACAGAATCGACCGACAGGATGTTGATGTGGCTGCCCCGTTTCTGCAGTGCATCAGGTATGTTTGCACAAGCACACGTCGATGGCATCAACGCCATCGTCAGACAGAAATTTGCCTCTTTGCTCTGCAGAGTGCGGGAAAGCTCCGAACTTCATCGTGAAAACCATAGCGGGAGATACGATCCTCCTTTGTTAGGTGATGTTGTTCGAAGACGCATTTCGTACAACAGTCTTATTGTAAAGTTTTTTTTGTATAAATACGAGATCAGTTAGGACAAAGACCTTCAAACTAGGCGTCTGCCATTATCTTGGGGGTCGTGAAGACCAGAAGTTTAATCTTTACTTTTATTTCAGCTACAAAATCTGGCACTACACATGCGCACTGATGCACAAGCGTGTATGCGCTGAGAGGGAGAACCTCCTTGCTATCAGCTGGCAACCAGGCAATTTTCCTAAGAGTGAGCTGTCTCGAACTGCGCCCAAAGGCATTGAGGATTCTACACCGAAGCCCGCGGCGGCCTACAGACCTCCTGGGGCGAAGAATAGGCCTTCGACCTTTACGCTACATGAGCAAGAGAAGCCGCATAAACCTGGGGAAACACCAAGTGGTAAGATTTACATGCTGTACTATATGGCTTTTAACCAATTTTTTTTTAGTTAATTGACTCAGGCGTGACTTTGCGGCAATCCATTTTAAAATACAATAGACGACGTATATTTAGTAAACGAATTCGCTTAACTGTTCTTAAAGACTCATAAAGAACCCTGTAAGAAACCGATACGTGTTTCACCTCTCAACGAGGCATCCTTAGGATGACGATAGACAAGACGAGTAACGTCAAGCGCCGAACGCAGTGTACACTACGTTCGGTGCTTGACGTAGCAACACGTCGTGTCCGGGTTCGTAACAAGTTACAACAAACGGATTAGGTTACTAAATATACGTCGCCCATTGTTTTTTTTTTTTTTAATTAAAACATTGAATAATATTGTAAGTCATTTTCAACGTTAAGTCATTTTATAATCGTAAGTCTTTTTCAACGTTAGCAACAGCATCCCAATTCGACCAAATGTCCGTTATCTTGAATTATAAAAACTCATACGTTATGGTTCCTCAAGGTTAGAAGTCTGATATTGATAACATTACCAGAAAAATAACCTAAAACAATCTATTTATTTAGCGGCACCATCGAAGCAGGCGCTCAAACAGAAAGAAAAGCGCGAGAAGGCAAAGGCCCGCAAGGCTGAAGAGAAGGCCCGCGGCGACACCTCCCCCCCGCCCCCCGTCACCTCCTCCCGAACGCCCTTCATGTCCACCGGAGACCCCGAGAAGGACAAGAAGATCAAAAATCTTAACAAGGTAATGTTCTGAACTGATTAACGAATAAGCATAATTTATTTGCAGAAAATACAGTTGTAAAAGTTGGTTTATGTGTAGTCCATATTTTGCCTGTTTATTTATTGCAAATTAATTTCAGGTACACTGATAATACTTAGGTACCTACTTATTTTGAACGACCTTTTCAACGACACCCCACACCATGGGATAGCCGAAAAAAAAAAATCTCCACTTTACGTGTAGTATCCCAAAAAAAATGTTTTGGGGCACCTCCCCTACACTTTTTTCCATAATTTTATTTAACCGCTTTGTCGGCGTGATTAATATGTATACCCATAGTAAATAACACGTTTCTATTATAAACAGTCTCTGAACTAAGCCGCGGACAGACAGACAGACGGACAAAGCGAAACTATAAGGGTTCCTTGTTGACCACGGAACCCTATAAAGAAGCACAATATTAACATAAATTGTACGAGGCCAAAAAGGCTCCTATCTCAGCATAATGCTGCGGTATTTAAAAAAATAAAAAGCCTGCAACAAATATGTGTCAATAAGTAAGAAACTACTAAACTATAGGTACTTTAAAATAACAATTTTTCGCAATTTTTTTTCTTGTGTTGCGATTCGCAACACAATAATCAATACATATCAGTTACAAATCTTTTAATTTCAGGAAAATATTTCGATAATATTTTGTAATTAATTATAAAACTACCTCGTTGGTCTAGTGGTCGCAAGCGCTACTGCTGAGGCCCTGGGTTCGATTCCCGAGTCGGGAAAAGTGTTATTGGGTTTCAAAATGTGGCCATGGGTACACCTCTGCCTAACTCTTGGGGTCCCATACAAGCGTAATGTTATGTTGTGTTATGTATGTAAAAAGGTATATCAAATTCCGGATTTGATCGCTGTAAGAATTACCTCCTTGGATTGAAGTCAGTGTCTTCGACTTACGCACATTAATTATGATATGCGTTTCATTCAAGATATCAATCATAGTGTTGAGTGTACAGTCAGCAACTTAAGTTCTTTAATCTATATGTCGCAGTAAGATGGTTATAGCCGTGATATAGTTATATCCCTAAGGATATAGCTATATACCGTAATATAGTTATATGAAAGCTGTTCATAACTGTTGGAGTGCCCTACTTTTGTTTGTCTGCGACCAAATTCGACGTAGCGCTCACTCGGCTCGTGCGTAGTTGGTCACAGTTCTAACCTAACCTATTTCGTCGGAGTGTCCTAATAGTTATGTTACTAGATCGAGCTCGTTTCATAGTTATATTCCTAGTAAGATAGTTATAAAAAGCTTTCATATTGTAGTTTATAGCTATATCCCTAGGGATATAACTATATCACGGCTATAACCATCTTACTGCGACTTACATATAATAAAAATTAAATGATGTTCGTTGGTAAGCTCATCTCTTCAGAACGACTGAACTGATTTCGCCGAGCTCAGCGAGCCCGCTCAGTTTCCCGGAAAATTTGGGAAAACTAAATGTAATTTTTTCTATGGGTTTTGACAGGACAACGTCCGTCTGTCGGGTCAGCTAGTTAAATATACAGGGTGGAATTGAATTCATCAGCATCCTCTTAAAGGTTCATTGTACTAAGGACCAGGCCCGGGTCGACGACGCATTGTGTTCCACGCGCGCCTCAAAGAGATGTTATTACAATTGGCGGGGTCCCGGGGTAAGTCCGAAAGGGATACCATAGCCCCTGGCAACGTACAGGCAACTGGAGGAACACGGATGTGTTTTAGTCAGTTAGAGTCAGGGGGTCTACTCCCTAAGCGATATCCGTAGTTCCGGCCGTCGTTATGGGTGCTTTGTTCTCCGTCTCACTTATGGACATACCGCAAGTGAGAAAGGGAGCGAAGCGCCCGTAATTACGGCCGAACGGACAGATTTTCCTTAGGGAGTAGGCCCCCTGACACGCCCTCCCGCTCCGCCCCGAACGGGAGAAGTTATTTGATAATTTCCCACGAAAAAAGAATAAAAAAGGGGTCATTACTCTCATCATTATGAACAACTTTCAGTATGGGACTAAACCCGAAAACGCGAAAAAAGTATCAACTGTTCCCTATATTTATGTTCGCATAGCTCGTCAAAATGTAGGGAACACAGTTATCGCGAAGTGGGGCGCGTTTTCGTGAATGGCACTATCTGCACTCCCAAAACGAGTTATTGAATAGCTACTGAATTTAACATATAAACATAATGACACGCCTATTTTCCTCCAAGACTTAGGGCTCAGATCAAATAAAAAACCAAGACAGCGCTGCCGCTGTCAACAGTAAAGTGAAACCGGTTTCGTAAACATGTATGTACTTTATGTGGTGTAGTTTGATTGTAGTGTCATTGTAAATGGTTGTAAATATGTGCGTGCCACCGTGTATGCAGGGCGGAGGTGGATTTTTGTCATGCTGCACTGTAGTGTTCGCAGCGCTCCGTCTTGGTTTTTTATTTGGTCTGAGGGTTAGGGTACCTAACTATATTTAGATATAAAGTACCAACGGGATCTTACCTATTACTAAGCCTAAGCCGTCCGATATAAGACAGCACCTTTCAGTTTTAAAACAAATATCCGAGCGGCATAATCTATGACGAAAAAGGAAAAATGTTTTTTTTTTCCTTTTTCTATCGATATATAGTTTTTGTTCCTGCTCAATCTCATGGTACAGAACCCTCAGGCCCTGGCCCCCAGCTTGTATATGTATATGATACGGCAAACCACCGATTGTATGGTATACGGCGACGGCCGTGCCTTAGAGCCGCCGTGTCTGACAAAAAAACTTCTATAGTGATCCATACAAGACTGACGACCGTGCCTACACACGGCGATTCAACCGTAGTTTTTCAAGGCAAAAAAACGCGTGTGTACACAGGGACTTAGTATGCAAATCAGATTTGAAATTATTGGCCATATATTATTGCACCTATTGTTGCTGACCGTACATCTTTTACTATCAAGGTAGCAGGCGCGTGTAAGAATACGCACGAGTTCACAATTAATAAACCTGAATTCACGGCCATTCTAAAAATATTCAAAAAAATAATTACATTAGTATTTTGCGTTTTATGACCTGACCGAGTACATCAACGTCTGATGTTAGCATAAATTAAAAACATGACGTAGTATACTAAACATAACATAATATTATTATCACGCTTGTATTTTTCGAAGGGTTTGGCAGAAATGTATAGACCACACACATTTCGCCAGTTCACTTTTAAGTCCCATGTAATAGTGGATGCCCGTATTGCCATCAATCTGGCTCAAATCCAACCTCCGGACTGCCAGTAATGATTCACTTGTGGCGTATTTCTTTATTTGGTTGTTTTTAAAATGTCCAATGGCAAAACTCATACTTTACCCAACCTGAGGATCGTCGAGCTCAGAACCCTATAACAAATCTGTAGACTTTAATTAATATCGAACTTTATTCAGACAATGTTAAAGTTCAAAATAAATAACTGTAAAAAAACCTCAGTCAAAGTTGTAAATTTTGTATTTAGAACTTTACCCATGTGGGAATACGGTTCGAACAAAAACTGGCTGAAAGTTTTAAGCTTGAACCAGTAAGAACTCGTTTTCAATAATAGTTATTTATGCTATAAGTGCGGAAGGTAGGTAATTTCCGACGAGTGTATAACTCGACACGAGTCGGAAATCATCTTACGCACGTGTATCATACAATGTTTTACTATGCATTGTGCGAAGAAATAAAAAAAGACGAGCGAGCCTTACAGTAGTTGCCTATGATGTGTAAACATCTAACTTATGACGACGTATATAAATGATAAAAACAACATTCATGGCTTTGACTTTGTCATCGCAATCGTCATCGCCATCTCCATCGCCATCGCCATCGTCATCGTTATCATCATCCTCTGATTTCTAAAACTTTTCTCAAATAATAAAATCTCTGAGACGAGACGGGCTGACGACGGCCTCAAAAATTAAAAAAGAAACAGAAAAGTAAAAAGCACTAGTGAAAAAAAGTGACACTTTCCGCACAAATTGACTGTAAAATTTTAATTAAAAACTTTAAAACGAGTTTAAATTGACATACTATAAAACACAATAAAGAAGTTTAAAAATAGAATCTATATCACTTTTTCTCTAACAAAATAATGTGTATTTTTTATTAATGCATTTATCTATGTTACAGAAACTGAGCGACATTGACAAGCTGAAGCAACAGAAAGCATCTGGCAAGCAGTTGGAGCTAAACCAACGCGCCAAGATCGAGCAGGAGCCGGCGCTGCTTCAAGAACTCGCCCAGCTTAGGTTATGATCGTACTAGCTCAACAAATATGCTTCGTTGACAAACCGCTTAGCGTGAATCTAGTGTTAAGGACAGCTTTATAGTTGAACCACTCCAGTGGAACAGGTCGCCTAAATATCTTGTCTACGCGAACTTATTATTTTTTCTTAGCATTCATTATTTATCACAATTCTATAAATCTGTTCCACGGGAATGCATCAATATTCGTTAAACAGTTAATTTAATGAAAAGACTTAAGAGATAATCTATTAATACGACGTCAAAATTGAATATAAATTGACGTCATTACTATAGAAATATGTGTTTTGTTTTACTATTTTTGTATCAAAGAGTTTGGCGCTAACGTAATCGTTTGCATAATATAAGATTTGAGAGTGTATCTATTTACTTACGTGTGAAAACCGGACGGAAATGAGCCGTAGAACCGACTGTCAAATGATTACTGGTTTGATTGTTCGCGAGTGCAGTCATTAATATAAATGCTATATTTTTTCACATAAATCTGTTAAATATGAGAAGGATTAAATACGTTATTTTTTAATTTGTTGATAATTATATCGTAAGTGTACTAAATCGCTGAATTTATTTTGTAATGAATGCATAAGTGTTTGTTGGTTTGTTATAAAAACATCAATACAAATCTGGTTACTATATTTGTAAGTGGTAGTTTTATTTATCTTATCTTTATCTGTGTTTCCGCTAATGTGTTACAACAGCTTATCTAATCCAGCACGTTGATCTCATTTAACACTCAAATACACGCAGTGATAGCCTAGTGGTGTGACCATCGGACTGCCAAGTCATAGGTCTCGAGTTCGAACCCAAGGCACACACCTCTGACTTTTCGGATTCATGTGCGTATTGTATAATTATCACTTGCTTAAAAAACGGTGAAGGAAAACATCGTGAGGAAATCGGCATGCCTGAGAGATATTTCTCGACGGCATGTAAAGCCAAGTCACAGGCCCATGGGCTGCTTTAAAACATGACACCAGGGGGCCTACTCCCTAAGCGAAATCCGTTCGTTCGGCCGTCGTTCGACGCTTCGCTCTCTGTCTAACTTACGGTATGTCCGTGAGACGGAGAACGAGAACCTCGTTAGTCACTAACCACACGAAAAAGAAGAAGAATACTCAAATGACAACGCAAAAAACTGCACAAGTAATGAAAGTTCGCTTGAGAAAAGCTCTTTTATGCTACACACTATTATGTGCTTTTACTATATTACCAAAGTAAATAATAATTGGAGTCGTGCTAACCATCCCACACGTATGCGTATTTAAGTCACAGTCATCTATGCTGCACATGTGCGGTTTTTAATTTTGACTGGGCCGTACGGAGATGCGGTGTCAAGATTCTACAGTCAAAGGTGCACCGGACACCGTGCCGGTGTGATAATCGCCTTACTTCTAATACACATCATAAACGCAAATGTTTGCTTGATCTAATGAGAGCCTGTCATGGCTCTTTCTGCTCATAAAACTACCCTCTTCCCAGATTCAGGGTCATAAAGATTAAAGGGAAAAATTCACACTAATATTTCGAATGTGGGGCAAAAGTGTTAAGAGCATAATTAAGAAATGTGGCTAACTAGCGAACTAGAATATTGATTATGAAATGCAATAATATCGTAACACAGAATATTTAGTTTTAGATGTAAAAAAAGTATTTGTAAACTTTCCAAATGCCTTTTTTACACCTAAAACGGTTACAACAACAAATTCAGTGTTATAATTGCAATTCATTATTAATATTCTAGATCGCTAGTTAGCCACATTTCATATTTCCATACACTAATGGCCTGCCGCACAAAGGATCGCAAAGGAAACATCCATACATCCTTCATTTCCTTTGCGATCCTTTGTGCGGCAGGTCTGTGCAGTGCCGGCGGCCATGCCGCCGACATAGTGTGTAGGAGCTATATTGCCAAATTAATCAAAACAGCAAAATATTTGACATCTATTTGCGACGTTGCCCACTTTCAGAATAAACGCTCTTAACGATAGTAGTAACTGTGCAAAGGAGTAGTAACTGTCCCACTGCTGGGACACAAGCCTCCTCTCTGTGAGTCTGAGTGGGCCGTAATCCACCACGCGGGCCCAGTACGGCTTGATGGATGATGAAAATAACCAGGGGGGCTCAAGGGCACGTACCCTCCCCCAAACGGTTTAAGTTAACTGACCCCAATGCTTATCAATCAAGACATTGCTTCAATGATGAATGCTGAAGAAGTAACTACTATATCTTCACTAGCAATGGCCTAACTACTAAGGTTCAAAGTGGTGCATTTAGTTCGTATTCGGGCCCAGAGGGTAAGCCAATAGTCAAAAGAAAATCTATTCTATCCGAGGCGGGGTGCTGAAATTGTATTATTTTTTGTAGTTATTCTTTTAGGTAATTGACAAAGAATGAATCCCAAAAACAGTATAATGCAATAAAAGATACGGGAGACACTTCTTATCTGTCTGGCCCATGTGCTCCTCCCAGAAATAAATCCTGGATGGCCCTTGAAAATACCTACAGTCGAGATAAAAAATCTTTTGGGCATTTTCACAAACGTGAGGTTTGTTACAAACAGCTATGGACATAATGAGAGATAATGAGTTTGTAGAACTCTTTTAAGTTGATCCTTAGATTGACACCAATCCAGACTCCGAGCTGCTATTGAGAAATACTTAATGAAAAAATCAAACAAAACTCTATCCAACGAGATCGAACCCACGACCGCACACTCAGATGTCGCCGGCTTGCGTCCACATTGATGGGGATTAGTGGAATAACCCACAAGAACAACGAGGCAATTAAAATACCGGCCAAGTGCATGTCGGATCATGCACAATAAAGGGTTCCGTAGTCGGGATGAATTTATCTCGGAAACGAACATATCATTCTAGTTGAAAAACATGTTCTCCCCCGTACATCGATATACGTCACGGTCAATTCAACCTACGCCTGACGCAGGTCCTCACCGGACACAACTGTTTCGGGAGGTTCCTGTTCCGGATAAGGCGGGAGGAAACGCCCGGGTGTCATCATTGTGTGGATCGCCCGGAGGACACGGTGGAGCTTACGGTGGCGGTCTGCCTGGCTTGGGCGGAGCATCGCCGTGTCCTCGTGGAGGCGATCGGTGGCGGTGATCTCTCGCGTCCGGCCCTGGTTCAGGTCATGTTACGGAGCGGGAGGGCATGGGAGACCGTCACCTCGCGAATATAATAATGCTCGCGAAGGAGGAGGCGGAACGCGTGAGGAAGTGGCAAATTTCGTGCCCTCACGCCCCTAGCCGCCGCGGGAATCGCAGGCCAATTCCCGGCCAACGTAGGCGCGGGCTTGCGGACGGTTAGCAATGAGTAGCTCGCCGTCCGATAAGGACCAGGCCCGGGTCGACGGAGTGTTGTGTTCCACGCGCGCCTCAAAGACATGTCAGCACAACTGACGGGGTACGTTAGGGCCGATGCCTGCCGGGGTCGCGGGAAAGTCCGAAAGGAATACCGTGGCCCTTGCCACCGTACAGGCAACTAAAGGAATACGGGTGGGTTAATAGTTAGCCTTTTTTTGGGGTGGGAAATTATTAAATAACTTCTCCCGCTCCGCCAAGAGCAGGAGAAGTTATTTGATAATTGCCCACCGAAAAAAAAGGCTTCCTCACGATGATTTCCATCACCGTTTTTGAAGCAAGTGATAATTAAACAATACGCATATGAATCCGAAAAGTGATAGGTGCGTGGCTTGGGTTCGATCTCGAGACATATGACTTGGCAGCCACTCCACTAGAATATCACTGCTCTATATGGCGTTGACCTAGAAGCTTGATTTTTTTTTGTACTCCAAGGAACCTTAGACCTACGTATTTGACATTAATTTCAACTTGATACCTCCACGCGTTCCTGAGAAAAAGGTTACTTATGAAAGACAGATGGACAACGAAGTGATCCTATAATAAGCGTTCCATATGAGGTACGGAACCCTAAAAATAGACATTGACTAATCGCTTACCTACAAGTGAAGGTGCACTAATTAGGTTCTTACAATGTTAAAAAACGGCAATTACCTATATAATTACCTAAATAAGAAAGTATAATATACATAATGATGATTATAAAGTAGTTAAAAAATGATTTCATTTGTTACGTTATTTAGGAAAATTTTGCGCTCTGGAATCCAGTTCTCGATTTGGCAATAAAAAAAATATACATTTAGTTTATCGAGGGAAGTAGTCGCTTTTACTAGCCCCATGGATGGACAGAGGAACAGTCAATCTTAGCAGTGTTTGATTTTATTAAAGTAGCTAAATATTAAACAGTGTTTTGCGGCAATCATTACAAAATAATTACCTATAAAATAATGTGACTGGTGCGTGTGAGTACAACATTGCGATTATTAATCCGTTTGTCAGCCGCGGTATCTTATAGCTAGTTATAGCATTTTGTTTGCTTTTTTGTTGTCGTTTTGTTACTGCTAGGGATTTTTAAATTATCTTAGGCAGTGCCAGGATTACTTTTGTTTGAACAAGCCGTCAGTTAACTTCAGTGAGGTCCTTGATGTTAGATTATGATGACAGATGATTATCTTTCTCCCCAATCCATTGCTTAGGTATAAGTTGAGGGTTTCCGCAAGGGGCGCTCTACGGTGGATGCCATCATGCGCGTTCGAGCCCTCACGACGGGGGATGCTGTTGCCCGGGGTGGGGTAGTCTTGGCGGTGTCTCTTGACATCGCCAATGCCTTCAATACCCTGCCCTGGAGTTGCATTAGGGAGGCACTCCGGTATCACCGGATGCCGACCTACCTCTGTCGAGTGGTCGAGGCCTATTTGACGGACAGGGCCGTCATCTACCCCGGTCACCACGGAGAGTGGAACCGGCGAGAGATGTCGTGCGGTGTCCCACAGGGATCGGTCCTGGGGCCGCATCTGTGGGACATCGGCTACGACTGGGTGCTGCGCGCCGACCTCCCTAGCGGCGTCAGCGTGGTTTGCTACGCTGACGACACGCTGGTCCTGGTGCAGGGGAGGTTGCATGAGGCGGCGGCCGAACTAGCGACACGTTGGGTTGCGACAATCGTCGAAAGGATCCGGCAACTGGGACTCGAGGTGGCCTTGCACAAGTCCGAGGCCATGTGTTTCTATGGTCCTCGGAACGCGCCACTGTCGGGTTCCCA
The DNA here is from genome assembly GCA_947364205.1 of Agrochola lota. Classification (NCBI taxonomy): domain Eukaryota; kingdom Metazoa; phylum Arthropoda; class Insecta; order Lepidoptera; family Noctuidae; genus Agrochola; species Agrochola lota. The sequence continues at coordinate 13,708,195 of OX376221.1, read as the reverse complement.
GATTACGGCGGGAGGGGTTCACATCGGTGTCGAGTCGACGATGAAGTACCTGGGACTCGTCCTCGACAGCCGGTGGAACTTCGTGGAGCACTTCCGACGTTTGGCTCCCAAACTGGATAGGGCTGGGGCTGCTTTGAAGCGGCTCCTGCCCAACCTGGGGGGTCCAAACGCCTCCTGCCGGAGGCTTTACGCGGGGGTCGTGCGGTCCATGGCCCTTTACGGGGCACCGGTGTGGGCGCGTTCATTGAGGCTGCGACCGGCGGTTGAACGCGTCCCAAAGGGTCATGGCCATCAGGCTGGTCCGGGGATACCGCACGGTCTCCCGTGAGGCGGCGAGCCTCCTTGCCGGACTACCGCCATGGGATCTGGAGGCGAAAGTCCTCGCGCACATGTGGGAGTTGCGCGAGGAGGCGAAACGCCGGGGTGTAACTCCGCTGCCGCGAGAAATCACGGCACAGCGGACAGAGCTCCGGCGGGATCTCATGGCGGCATGGAGTGTACGATTGTCGCAACCCAGCGCTGGGCACGCCACAATTGCGGCGATAAGTCCCCTCTTTGAGGAGTGGCTTGAGAGGCGCCATGGCGTCCTCACCTTCCGCCTGACGCAGGTCCTCACCGGACACGGTTGTTTCGGGAGGTTCCTGTTCCGCGTAAGGCGGGAGGAAACGCCCGGGTGTCACCACTGTGTGGATCGCCCGGAGGACACGGTGGAGCATACGGTGGAGGTCTGCCCGGCTTGGGCGGAGCACCGCCGTGTCCTCACGGAGGCGATCGGCGGCGACGATCTCTCGCGTCCGGCCCTGGTTCAGGCCATGGTTCGGAGCGAGAGTGCATGGGAGGCCGTCACCTCCTTCTGCGAAGCAGTTATGCTCGCGAAGGAGGAGGCGGAGCGCGCGAGGGAGATGCAAGCTGCACGCCCTCGCGGCCCTAGTCGCCGCAGGAGACGCCCCGGGCGTCGGGAGTCCAGAGCCGACTTCCGGCCACCGTAGGCGCGGGCTTGCGGACGGTGAGCAATGGGCAGCTCGCCGTCCGATAAGGACCAGGCCCGTGTCGACGGCGCGTTGTGTTCCACGCGCGCCTCAAAGAGATGTCAGCACCAACCGACGGGGTCGAAAGACCAATGCCTGCTGGGGTTGCGGGTTTGTCCGAAAGGGATAACGCGGCCCCGGCACACAGGCAACGGAAGGAACACGGGTGGGTTTTAGTCAGTAAAAGTCTGACACACCCTCTCGCTCTGCCCAGAGCGGGAGAAGTCATTTGATGATTTCCCATCCAAAAAAAAAAAAAAAAAAAAAAAAAAGGTATAAGTTGAGGACATCTTAGTTGTCCGAAATACATTTGACTTTTTTTTATTTATTCAAAATCTGTATTAACAAATAAACTGTTATAGGTACAGTTTGGCAGACTTTATGTATGATACATAAAGTCTGCCAAACTGTATAACAGTTTATTTTTTATAACAGAGCCAAATAAAAAAGGTAGTAAAATGAAAACTCGTATATAATTTTTATGACGATTACTTTTGTTTCAGGTATAAAAACGCACATACACCTACAGCTTATAATATAAGTATTTCACTGAAAAGCAATTGACATTTGGCATGAACATGAGATGAATGAAACAATTCGGAATCCTTCCGAAACTTCCTTTGGGTGACAAGTTGCGATAAACTACTTTCTGACGATAGATTATCGCAAGCAAACACAACGTACGAGTACCTACATATCAGGTACCTACCTACACATAAATAAATGAAAACCCCGCCGCCCTTCCCACCGCCGCGACACAGCCGAGTCAACGCGCCATCACTGGCTGGAAAGCGTCCTCTATCCAGAATTTTTTTATTTGAACACGATAAGATATCGATAATAAATTGATATATGCGAGGTTGGATTTAATTGTTAACAGTAGTAGTCGGTGCGCTCGGTGTGTTGACACGCCGATAACTCGGTTTGTTTATTATTGCGACGGCGACGGTGGCGTCGCGGTTCAATCTAGCATTGAGCTGCTCCAACGGACCGAGAGCAGAGGCCCTTCAATATGGACCGAGAGTGCGACGATGCTGACGATAACACGCAGCTGCTAAGTGATACTGATCGTGAACGGACTACAAGTGATTCAAATCTGAACAGTGTTTCCATCCGCGGAACAGGTTCTCACGAAACGATAGTGTTTGATAGCAAGCTGATGAAGACCTCCACGCACACGGAGGACCTGGCAGCGACGTGGGGCGGGCGCCGCTCGCTGCAGGACTCAGGCCGGCTGCGGCGCGTGCACTCCTGGTCAGGAGGACCGCCAGACGATATCAGCTCCGAGATCATTATATTAAGAGAACGGTAAGTAACATCTCCATTTCAAATCAATGAAAATTTGCAGCATACCTACCTGTTATTTGTTAATGAATACGTGCACCTGGCTATGTAATTATTATAACCACACGTGTTGCAGTTTGTTACTATTATCAGTCTATTGTAAATGAAAGATAACAGCCGTTGTTATTTATCTATAATAATAATCATCAATGTTAAGCAACTAGCTAGGTATATCAAGTATCGTAGGTAATCCAATACTAGCTTGATCTTGGATTCAATCAAGAAAGACGTTTTAGAGTTTTAGGTGTACTTTTAGCAAGACTGCTAGAATAAATAAATAGAGAATATGTTCGGTACAATATTTGCAACCGAACAACTCAACACTTTTGCCTGCGTGCATTTCCATAAATGCATACAGTATCACAACTGTTACCAGTTAGTTCGTATTTGGATACCAATCGCGTAACTCAAACCAAACCAAATCAAACCATCTTAGTGCTAATTTAACTTAGATTTACCACTTCATATATTTAACCAATATTCAATATAGCCTTTAAACCATATTATTTCGTATCATTAAACCAGTCTAATATAATACCAAATCAACCAAATATCAACCAACTCAGAAGTTAGTGCTAAACTAAGCAGGCACTAAACTTTACAACATTTAAATAACTATAGAAAATAAATCCAGGAAGAATTAGGACATAACTCAGACCTAATTAGAAACCAAGACATAGCGCTGTCAACAGTGAGAGTGACTTGAAGCCGGTTTCGTAAACATGTGTGCACTTTGTGTGATGTAGTTTGATTGTAGTGTCATTGTAAAAGGTTGTAAATGTGTGCGTGTGAGTGTGTATGCACAGAGCGGAGGTGTAGTTTTGGCATGCTGCACGGTATTGTTCGCAGTCCTCTGTCTTGGTTTTTTATTTGGTCTGAGGGACATTTCTTGGCAATTGGCTGTTGCAATGGCTACCATAATAACCTGTTAATTGTTATTTTGATTTTGAACACAGCCACTTCCACTTCAACACTAAACTACAACTAAGTAAATCTGCCACAAAAAATAATTCGTATTGTTCCCACCTATATTCATGAAGTTTACCTACTAAACTGCTTATACATATGATACCAACCGTATCCTATCTAACAGAGCCTATTGCACGTAGGTATTCGTTATTCTAAACGACATTTTTGCATCTATCCATAATTCGTAGGTTGGTGCGAACGCAGACGCACTTGCAACCAGGGGCAGTGCGTCACTTCTCCAGCCGTCAGAGGCTAACCCTGGCTTCTCTCGCCCTTGTGGACTTCATGAGCTTCTGCTCCATGAGTGTGATGGCGCCGTTCTTCCCCCGGGAGGCAGCTGCCAAGGGCCTTTCGGAGACCATGTGTGGAATCGTGTTTAGTTTCTATGCAGTCGTCATGTTCCTCACATCGCCCTGGTTCGGCAAATTCGTAAGTATTGACATTGATTTATCTATCTTCCTCTTGGGTTTTTGTGGTGCTGATTCTCCATAAAAAGATAAATGTAATTCAAACTCAAGCGTATAGTTAATTGGATCATCAAAAGACTATACAAGCAAAAGTTGATGGGTAGAAACGGTGGAAAACCCAGTGAAGGTCGTGGGATTCTGCTGGATACGGGAAGTGCAGTACCGGTCGCTGTGGCGATGCTTGAGGAAGGCCTATATACTTATGTTGAAAACAGTTGATTACAGCTAGAATACGATTGTTATGGGACACGCAGAATTTCTTTTATGTCCTTACTGCTTACATCTTTTGTCCACTCCTCACTTGAACGTTGTCCAGTTTTTTTCCTGACAGAAAACTCGGGAGAACGTTACGTAAAGTTCGATTCCAAGAACGAAGTAAATGAATCAAAAGGTTACAATCTTCAAATAGACTTTCTATAGACTCTATTCGAAGAACCAACCTACGTAAAGCATGTATTTATAGCCGTGTAGGTATCCTTTTAAGTTTCCTTTTACGTCATTTACTTATTCTAGGTTATTTTATATTGAAGTTTAGTTGTTCTTTAACAACACATAGGTATGGTTATTCCCCAAGCGCTAACTGACATGTGGCACAATCCTCATAGGTACTGTACTTACCATAGTATAGAATCAAAAGTTCTTAGAACATACGCCATGTTGCTGGGGAGTTTATTGTGCGATGGTTTTTCCCACTTGGAAAGAAAAATGAAAGTGGTGAAGCGTCGGCGTTTTGGGGCTTATCTTTTGCACTTCTAACTTTCAAAAAGTGTTGATATACAGGCTAATGTAAATAAATGGTACTTATTTGATTTCATTGCTTTCCCAGCTGAAGCACTAGGAACTTGTGAAGGGCGGGCGTTTTGGGGGATCTAATGTAATTTTGACGTTCGAAAAGTGCTGATTCTCAGCCTAGTTTGAATAAATGACTTTTGTTTTTCATTTTGCTTATGAAACCTCAGGTTAGAAAGGGTGTTTCCACCTATATCGCCTTCACGATCTATCAAAACAAATGAGTGCATGCTTAAGCAAATATTAACCCATTGTTGATCAAACACTAGAAAGTCAACAGACTACTTAACACTATCTCATAGACGTAGATACCTAGTAGAATGATCATGCGTGATGTTTACTCTTCGCAGTTGCCGATGGTCGGCGCAAAGTTCCTGTTTACAGCGGGTATGTTTGTCGCCGGCGCCTGTAATGTATTATTTGGGTGAGTTTTAGTGTAAACATGAAGAACTAGCTGCTGCCCGCAGCTGCGTCTGCGTGGACCCTTTTTTTTTTTTTTTTCCAGGATGGGATATCATCAAATGACTTCTCCCGCTCTGGGCAGAGCGAGAGGGTGTGTCAGACTGTTACTGACTAAAACCCACCCGTGTTCCTTCAGTTGCCTGTGTGCCGGGGCCGCGATATCCCTTTCGGACAAACCCGCAACCCCAGCAGGGTCCGCGTGGACCCTAATGTTTTTTGCCACTGAAAATCCCACCAGTCCGTCCGATTATGATAACCCCTCCCTAAACCCCTAAATAAAAAACTTACGCACTCCTGGGTAAAAAACATGCTTCATATTAACACGACCAATCAAACTTTCAATATACGAAGATTTACCAACGTTAGAAGGTCCATACAAATACAACTGCTTACGTTTCAAACCAACAGGTTACGCAAATAATCATTCCACCACATTACACACTTCCATAGTCCAATTACCATAACATTCATTCATAGGTCTCAGAACAACATCAACAACAGGTTCCTTAATATCAAAAAATGCTTTTTGCAAAAAACGATAACAAAATCTATGCTCCATAACGAATAGATCATCAAATCTAAAACGAGGTGTCCGGATCCGTCCCAAAATCGGTCCAGCCGTTTCAGAGATTAGCCGGAACAAACAGAAAGACAGACAAAATATAAATTCTTTTTTTATGTAAGTACCTATACAACATGTAAAAAAAACCTGTCCAATTCGTGAGGGTATTGTTAGGTATCGTACTGAGGGTCTGTTTATGTAGTAACTTTCAGGAAAAAAAAAAAAATCGCCACATTCTTTTTAATTGGGGAGTTTTACCGGCTTATTACATAGGGCGGGTGGCCATCGTTTTGGCGGGTGTCTACAAGTCATAACTTATGACCGTGTTGAAAAAAATCTATTTTTTTATGGATTTAGGGTAATTTTGGTACGAAAAATGTGAATTTTAAGTAGCAATAACTTTTTATTTGCGTTAATAAATACTTTTAGGTAATGTTAATGCAGTACCTACCTATGTGCCCCTTTTGGATCGGACTGGGTTTTTTTTAAATATTGTATACTTTCATATGCATTTTCATATTACCACGACCATATATTACCCTGTACCTGTACCCTGTTTGTATAGATTTGTTTGATGATTCACGATTTTGTGGAGTCTTCTCTTGTTTACACATAAGTAGTGTTGTTTGTAAATATCGAGGCGTTGTAACAAGGTCATAGGAAACTTACGACTATTCGGGAAAGGCTTGCTTTATTTACTTTTACTGTGGTTTAAGTCTAGTGATAACAAACGTTAGTTCGAATATTCTAATGCATATATTGCATTCAACTAGTGCAATAACATGCCGCATCCAAATTATTCCAAATAGTCCCATCTTGGAGACGTGGGTATCCCGATAGGAAGGACGTTATCTACATAGTGCGTTTCCCACAATATACTTCCCTTTTAAAGGAACCCTAGTCGACGGATCGAACTCGTTGGTGGGCGTAAGTAATATGCATGCTAATTCGTTTAATTATTTATTTATTTAGTTTTCTTTTATTTAGTATTTATTGATCTATTTTTATTGATTTATTTATATATTTAGTAATTTATTTCGTGAAATAGACAATGTTTTATAAAGCGTGTAAAATTTCATGAACAGACCTTTGGGCGTATAGATATGATGAAAAAATGACTGAATGTATATACTCAAAATAAAATTAATTTTACTATTTAATAAATTATCTATCCCTATACGGTTTCTACTTTGCCATTATCTTATTACATAAGTTATTTATACGTATTTACGCCAAATACGAGTTAAAATTAGTGTTGTAATATGGAAGTTTCGACGCTCATAACTTCCAAACCAATTTTTTTTTCGAATTCTCCTTCCATACAGACATGACAAGACAAATCGATATAATTTTTTATTTTGAACGTAGTTTACGTTCAAAATTAAAAATTATATCGATGCCAAACAGACGAGTAATCACCATACTACGTTTGTATGGAAGAATGACCGACTAGCGTACCCTTAACATGTAAAAGATAGGTTGAGCAAGGTATACCTACTTTAGTAGGTAGATGGCCTAGTTACTATGCAAGTTAGGCAATAGGTACCGACTGAAGTTACTATTTTGGGGGCATGACGGCTATGTTACGTGATTATTTTAAACGATTTTCGATAAAGGATTCTCGTAAAACTAAACAAAACAATTCTTGTATAACAAATTCCGTAAAAAAGGCGATAACATCGGGCTATTTCATAAAAAACGTGTTTTTTTGTGAGCATGTCATCGTTGAGGATTCTTTTTTTATCATGAAAAGGATGCCAAAAATTTTGTTTCACAGTAGCCGCCAAACAGTAGTGCACGTTTCACATTTTCTACGCCAATTAATCGAATTATTAACTTCTCCGATGAAGCGTGGGACGTTAAAAATATTTGGCTTCGCGTAGGCAGCGTGAAAATTTATAAATAGGTCCTACCTATTTTGAAACATCCTTTTTGCTAAAACCTTTTTAACAAATACCTACTCCTAAACTGGCCAGTATTGATCAAAATAATGACGACGAGCCATTAAACCTTTTTTCTTCTTTTTCTTTTTATTTACACAATGGGTTTTTTTATTTTTTTTCATCAAAATCAACTAGTATTTAGTTAGCTAAGTCTGAGTAGAAACTTTTTATCAAAAATCTATTATTCTAATGTGTTTTTTTCCATGCGTACTGTACACTATTGATTCGAAAGCTAATAGAACATTTAGACGGGGCCAATCCCCGAGACAAGACAATCCACTACGCCAACCAAAAACTTACATTCATATTTTTTCAATTATTTTCATTAGCCACCTGCATTTTTACCTTTTTTATTTCTAGCACACTAGCATTAATTGAAGATACAACGACGTTCACGACGCTTTGCTTCGTGGTGCGAGGGATGGAGGCTCTCGGCGCGAGCGCATACTCCACGGCCAGCTATGTGTTCGTCGTGAACACATTTCCTGACAACATTGGCTCGGTCCTCGGTATTCTGGAGACTTTCATCGGTCTCGGCATGTCCGTGGGACCGGCCATCGGAGGGCTCCTGTACTCGGTAATTGTATTTATTTTATGAAAGACAGAAAAATAATATTTTTTTCTCGTAGGCTAGACTATCGTATCGTCATGTTTTATTTGCTGCCGTTATTTATAAAACCGCAATTACTTCCTTGTAACCCGAAGTATACTGTTAGCAAAACTTTTGAAAAGTTGGTTTTGAAATATTTATCAATATATGACTAGTCCCAGTTTGAATTTTTGCAGTAATTATTAAAATCATGTACCTACCTAGTTGTTAGTGATTTTAATTAATCTCTGTAACACGATCACAAACATAATAATCTGTATCATAATGTTATCGTAACGAGTTTAATTAACACTCCCGTACCTACATAGTCAAAACAAATAACCTTTATTCCATGATTTCGATATGAAAAGTAGGGCGTTATATATAATGTACCGACACGTAAGTAAATTTTGAATGAAAAATATTGGAGCAATCCGACCAATCCTTATTATTTCTTCAAGATAATGTAGAAAACTCTGATATACCAAGATAGACCATGGTAACCAAAATACGGACTAGGAAAAAATAATTCTATAAGTAGCTATTTGATATTAATAACATTAATAAATATACTTCTTTTATTGACTTGGATGTGCCCTAGCGGCTGTGAGTATGTCATGCTCACTCAGATGTCTCGCTGATGGTGGCGCGTGTGTTGGATCATTTAGCTCCCTTGAAAATGGTTTAGCTGAATGCTAATCAATGCGTCATGGCCACCGTAGGCGCGGGCCTGCGGACGGTGAGCAATGGGCAGCTCGCCGTCCGATCAGGACCAGGCCCGTGTCGACGGCGCGTTGTGTTCCACGCGCGCCTCAAAGAGATGTCAGCACCAACCGACGGGGTCGAAAGACCAATGCCTGCTGGGGTTGCGGGTTTGTCTGAAAGGGATATCGCGGCCCCGGCACACAGGCAACGGAAGGAACACGGGTGGGTTTTAGTCAGTAAAAGTCTGACACACCCTCTCGCTCTGCCCAGAGCGGGAGAAGTCATTTGATGATTTCCCATCCAAAAAAAAAAAAAAAAAAATGCGTCATATTCGTGAACGGGCGCCGTCAGTTGGGACTGGTCAACTCTTAGCTGCCATGGCTGATCTTTGTTTTATCTTTTTATTACGGTCGCTTCTAACGTGCACGTCTTTCTACATTGTTCTCACATGTTTAATTTCAACATGAATGATGTAACCAATATTTTGTAACAATTTATTTAAAAGAGTGTCCGTGGAGTTTCTTGCTTCTCCATAGGAACCTACTACGCTTTGGAATGGGCAACTAGCTACTTATTTCTGACTGACCGATTCCTTGACAATTCAAAAGTGCCTGTATGTATAGCCCGGGGAAATTACGCCGAATTTTAGGCTAACTTTGCATTAATTTGAAACAATGTTTTTTTTTTCATTTAACGTGTAGGGTATGGACAAGGGAGTATGTTAAACTGTATACCGCGAAAAGTTCAACCCCGCAGGCACGTTTTTTTTTTTAAAGAAAACAGCAAATTTCAATTTTACATGGTAGAAAAAAATATTAACAGATATGTTTGTATGGAGTATTTGTCGAAGAGATTAGGTATCATTAGTAGGTCAAAAAAATTAACATTTTCGTCCACGGAAATTTCCATAAAAATAAAATTACGTTTTTTTTTTAATTGTACTTCAAGCAAAAATATTAACAGCAGTTTTTTTGCATTAAATTACTTAATTAAATATTTTAATACGCTATTCAACAAAATAATCATATTGTACTAGCGCAAGATATTAATAAAAGTTTTTCTGCAAAAAATGTAAGAGAGTTAAATTTAGTTTAAGTTTTATTTATAGGCTATCTCACTTAATTGAAATGCTATTACAAAAAAACTTTAAATAATATCTTGCGCTAGTAAAATATGTTTAATTTTGTTATATAGCATATTCAAATGTTTTACTAGGTACTTTATTGCGAAAAAACCGCTGTTAACAATTTTGCTTGAAGTACAATTTAAAAAAAACGTAATTTTATTTTTATTTAGGTTTCCGTGGAGGTAAATGTATAATTCTGAAATAATATATTAGTTTTATGAATTTTTTACATACCTAAAATTTTCCTGTTAACTATTTTGCCTCAATTTTTATTCACAAAAATGCGTTTTTGTTTTTTTTACCTTGATGCGGTCCTGGAAAATGTTTAATTTTTTTATATAATTTGAAGAGCTAAGTTCAAAAACACGATTCACGAAAAAAAACCTGTTAGGATTTAGTGCAGGGTTCAAACCAAACCTAAACCCGGCCTATGTAAATGGTTTAATTGAAATAAATGCTTTGAGTTTGAGTTGAGTTTGAATAAATAAATAAATCTCTCTCTGCCTAGCCTTTTCCCAACTATGTTGGGGTCGGCTTCCAGTCTAACCGGATGCAGCTGAATACCAGTATTTTACATGGAGCGACTGCCTATCTGACCTCCACAACCCAGTAACTGGGTAATATGATACCCCTTGGTAAGACTGGTGTCAGACTTTCGGGCTTCTGACGACTCGTAACGACTGTCAAAGATCCACGAATGACAGCCGGGACCAACGGCTTAACGTGCTTTCCGAGGCACGGAGGATTCTCGGTATGTAAAGATGGTCACCCATCCACTGACCAACCCCGGCAAGCGTAGCTTAACCTGATGGATCGACCAGTGCGGCTGTTTTTACTTAGCCACGAGCTCCTCCGAATAAACAAATAAATAAAAACTTTAATTAGTTCAGAAAAAACACAAAATAGGAGCCTTTGGTGCTAGATTTTAACAAAAATTCTGAACCCCACACTAGGATTATCTGTGTCGTGGGGTCAAGTCTCTTCCTAAAGTAAGGCAATAGGTGAAGTAATTAATTTGAAAAAAAAAACAAAAGAAAAAATTGCAAAATAACATTCGTAACGATATGGCTAAAATAGAGCGAGCACTCTATTTTAGCCATGAAGCCACGTTCCAAATCTGACAATGCAAAAGCAAACAACGACACACTAATTATTACAAATTAGGAAAAAGTTCGTACTCAACGATCGACGATTGTAACTACGTTTCTGTGTGAACGTATGATAACTTATATGAATGTTTCAGGTAGATTGGGGGCTTTGGGCTACCATTTTACACTCTTGGCGTTATCATGGTGTTGACGGTGCCCATCAACTTCTTCTTGCTCACTGATTGCGAAGGTAATACTTAATAGATTTCAGGTTTTCGGTGTAATGTATTAGCTGATTATTTTGTATAGTGGCGGCAAACACGCCTGCTGGAAGTCCCGAATTCGCCTTGAATGCTGTTCTAAACCTTATTATGAGAAATAGAGAAAAAGACATTTTAGACATTTAAAAACTGTTGCTATTGCTATAAGGAGCAAATACAATCAAAAGACAATATTTTTTTATTCCCACATACAGTACAAATATTTTCTTAATGTCCCTCGGCAAACTTCGTGTTCTGTCAGTCGTCCGATTTCAATTGCCCTTTGCACTTGGTGCTTGTACGTTTTGACTCCTACCGCTTCGCCCGCGTTGCCGTCATCCATAATTACCAAATGCAAAGGGCGACTGACAAAAATCCGACGACTGACGAAAAAGGAAGTTTGCTGACATTAAGAAAATAGTTGTACTGTAGTTTGATAGACCAAAATATTGCAATGACTGTAAGAAATTAAATTAAATAATCCTAAATATTTTTTCTTTTGCAGAATACGTATCCGGATCCAAGACAACCTCCATTTTCAGTCTATTCAAGATCCCTTCGATAATAATAACGGGGCTGGTGATAGTCATCGTGTCCAACACCTGGGCCTTCCTCGACCCGACGCTGGAGCCTCACCTGCGCCAGTTCGACCTGTCCACGGAACAGATCGGGCTGATATTCCTGCTGTTCTCTAGCCTCTATGGAATATTTAGCCCTATTTGGGGATGGGTTGCAGATCGGTAAGTTTTTTTTTTTATAAGCTTTTTATTGACTTGCTTCGTTCATAAGTGTTTCCGGTTTCTCTGTTTGTTATCCATTTTTCAAGCAGGAAGTGCTTGAAAAATGGATTGATCCGATTTTATTGTTATATCAGCTAACTCACTACTGCTCACTGTTGGCCATTTAGCCCACTCAAACCTCATAAACAAAATTACCCTCATTGGAAGGCAAAAACGCAGATGTCTGTTTTAAATCTAAACTTCAAAGATATGTCAGCACAACTGACGGGGTCCGCTATGACCGGTGCCTGCCGGGGTCGCGGGAAAGTCCGAAAGGAATACCGTGGCCCCTGGCAACGTACAGGCAACTGAAGGAACACGGGTGGGTTTTAGTCAGTAAGAGTCTGACACGCCCTCTCGCTCTGCCCAGAGCGGGAGAAGTTGTTTGACGATTTCCCACGAAAAAATAAAAATAAATGCATATCATCAAAAGTGTAATTAACTATTCATCATTTATACTTATGCAAGGTTTTAATTTACTTACAGGGTACACAACCACTGGTGTATGATGGTGTGGGGTCTGTTCCTATCCAGTGCAGGACTGTTATTACTCGGCCCGTGTCCCTTTATTCCCGGTCTACCAAGGTAAGCATCGGCAATGAATTGTATTCTGTTCGACTTTTATGAAAAAGTTGAACAGGATACAATTCACCACCTGAATTCCACGCCTGATAATTATGTGTTCAAGATCTGTGGCGGCATCTACATCGCCACATGCGAACTACGCATTTCATTGACGTTACTCAAAATCCTTCATCGCGCAAGCCGAGTTTACCGCGCGACCACTATTTAAACAACATCCCGACATCAATCGTCGGACAGTTGCTCACCACACACGATAACCGTCTAGTCGGATGATCCTCCCTTTTCTATAGAGGATGAGTGAACTTTACACCTTTCTCATACCTCTATAAATCTTTTGGCGCTCAAATGACGTTTAAACTTTTACAGGGGGGGCGCTGTTGGTAAACATTTGTTAAATTGTTTTGTGAAATTCATTGTAAGACAAGATGGCGGCGTTAGTTCCGATTTTGGCCACGCGTCACAAGATCCAAACAGCTATATCATTTTGTAATATAATAGTGTGATGTTACCAGTCGTATGGATATTTTGATAATAGATTGTATGTATTTCCAGGGACTTGTGGCTGGACCTAGTAGCGTTGTCTATCCTGGGCATGTCCGTCGCGTTGACACTTCTGCCCACTTTCCAAGGAGTGCTGACGAGTTCTATGTAAGTGTTATACCTAAATTAACAGTAATATAAAACTCGAAATCCGTCGTTAGTGATCACTTTCGTTAAGGTAGTCTCATGCTTCTAGACCTTCGGTTTAGGCTGTGCGTGGTGGTCTGTCAAGTTTTTATTAAGTGGAAATAACGACCTCGAAGATTCAGACCTCTTTGTTACGAATCCAGCAAAACTCAAATAAAGAAGAAATACAATGAGTAAACAGGTTTCGAGAGTTTTAAGTTATTCGTTCTATGTTATAGCTACGAGGGCGGTTGCCCCGAAGCCCTGGCGACGTACAGCGCGGTGGCGGGCGTGTGGTCGTGCTGCTACTCGCTGGGCGAAGTCCTAGGGCCTGCGCTCGGCGGGGCACTGACCGAGCGCTACGGGTTCCCGCTGTGCGCTACGCTGTGTGCTGCTGCCTGCTTTACTATGGTAAGTTGTCATAGCAACAGCGTCCTATGGGCCTAGCACGAACGCTCGGAGGAATTGTGACGTAAAAATCGCATAGAAAACAGATTTAAAATACTGGTTTCACACATAATATTTATATAGTTATAAGACTTTACTCATATCTATTTGTGATAATAATTGTGTTTGCCGCATGCATTTAAACCAAAATGCTGTAGTATAGTTGTATTATCAATTTAAAAATCATTCGAATTTACGTTACGTTTACTATGAACGTAGTGTTGAATTTAGTGCTACGGGATTCTTCTGTGCGCTACTGTATTCGTTTCTAGTACGCTATATTTGCGTACTAGAAACTCGACTACGAGCGTAGAAGGTCGTGCTACGTTCTTTTGTGCGCTACGGTTTTCGTCTGTCTGCTACGCCAAGATTGCGTAGCGGACTACAAGCGTAGAAGTTGGCAGCACGTCAGTGCTGCGGGAATCTTCTGTGCAGCTACGGTTTCCGTGTGTGTGCTACGCTAAGTTGGCATAGCGGAGCGCATTTTATTTCCACGCTTCATTTAAGTTTACCCTTTATGTAGCAGAGACAATAACCTTTGTAATTTAGATCAGTCCAAACATACCTTATTTCTTCACAGGCCGTAGTAACCCTAACATTCTTCTCCCTGCGCGAGTCACGAAAATGCGCGCAGTCGGTGTCGGGCAGCGCGTGCGACTCCATCCCGTACACAGACTCCACGTGGAACAGCAACAACTTCTGTCGCACGCGCAGTGCGCCCCAGACCTTGGCTGAGCACTCGCCGCTGCTCACACCTTGCTCTTGCTACAATACACATAGTAAGTACAACTTGTCTGGCCCTTTTTGACATGAGTTACTCAAGATATTTCCAGTGTTCTTCTCCACAACTTGTAGAACGATTCATGATCAACGCTGTCCAGTACCCAGTGAAATTGAGCTGCTGGTTTTTGACGTAAACAATATTTTGCCTTCACCACAAAGAGTTGTATCTCTGTAACTAGTACCCATATGTTAATCCTTCACTCACAACCTGAGCCCATTCCAAGTTTCTAATCGAGTTTGGCTACAGTTGGTTCCCACTCATAAAATTATCAATTTCACCAGGTTTTACATACGGCCCATCGCCACCCAAGCACTTCTGCTTACTACACAGCAAAGGCAACAAAAGCGGGTACGCCAGCATCGCCGAAATCGCCGCATACATCCTCAAGTTCCAGTTCGTCACCAGTTTCTACATCAAAATCAGAAGATCCAGAAAAAAGGCCCTCGCTGCGCCAGCCCCCACACCAGTGCTAAACGAACAGCTGTACCAGAATTATCTCGATAAGGAAAATGACGAGTCAAATCTTAAACTACGCGTCAATTCGAATGGCTACATAAATATGACAAAGAAAAGCGACAAGTACTGCACGTTCTTAGAAGACGCGATCTTCGGAAGCCCCGATATCATGAACAATGTTACTGCTGAGCACTTGAGGGTTAAGAGGTATAACACGGGACTGGTTTCTACGGAGAAGCGTTGCGATGAAGAGAGAAGAACCACGTACGAAATCATTCGACATAATCTTGAGAAGGTCCAGTTTTATGAACAGGATGAGTGTCCGTCGTTTCAAGATATATTTGTAAGTAGCTATCTATTAAAAGTATAGTACTACTAAGTTAAATAATTTGAATTCAGAACTGAGTACTTTAGCTATTTAAAGTTCACACGGAAATCTAAACAAAACAACAATAAAGTACTTAGTTCTGAATTCAAATGATTAAACACGATAAATCTAATAATTGATGGACATGGACATTAGCATTCGTTTGTATTCGGAAATGCGGTGATTCCCGAGGGACATTAAAAAATTGTTGTACTGTAAATGTATACGTTTACCCAAACACATATATTGTAGTTATTTTATGTTAGAGTGTCTTAGTAAAAAACTGTTGTCTCAAGATGACACAGTGCCAAATGTATCCGATGCGTACCACTTTTTGGATAAATGAAGGTCCAGTTGACGGGGAAATAACGATGAATTCACATACTTATAAATAAAATGAATTATTGATAGATTATCTAATAATTTAAAATTCGTTTCACAGGATAGCTGTGCCTGCAGAGACGGTGTTACCTACGTAAGAGGAACGGTGACTGTGTCCTCAACGGGCGCCTGCGAAGTGTAAGATCTTGTTGCGTTCTAAATATATTCAAATAAGATTTTTTAGTTTTAATTCATACAAATTCAACCAAATAAAGAACGCAACTTCGAATAAAACAAAATATTTTCGTTTATTATTCGACCCTCTACATTGTTCCCCTGTCGGAAGACAATAGCAAAAATATTTTACGAATTGCGCCGCTCACTAGGGTAGCATAACGTTGCGAAGCTTCCCTTCCGCCAAATTCCGGTATTGGTATTCGCATTTCCCCCCTAAACGCAACCGCCTACAGTTTATGCTTTCCTGGTACAAACGACCTCTGCTGACGATTTCGCGACGTTGTCATGGAGATTTCGCAAGTCAGCTTGACCACTGTCCATTTGGGAAATCGGGAAATATTTTACAAGTTGGTTGAAAAATCAGTCCATTCTTAATTTTCATGCAACGCACAGTAACGACGCCAACCGCCAACGTTGGTTTTTCACGACCGGCCCCAAATACACTTGTACCCGGATAACATAAGTTGACAAGAGATTAGAAAATTCTTGTGGAAGTTTCTGAAAACTTCGGAAAATAGTCGTACGCTTGCATACTTTTTTTTCTGTTAATTACCATCTAATACTTTTTATCGTGAACTATTTTATATCATTTTGTCTTGTAGAATAATTTATTACCTACTAGAATAAATAAATTGGCAGTGTTCTTGTGTAGGTTAATGTTTTTCCACCGAGAAGAATTTGGAAAAATTAGGAAATTGAATTGTTATTTAATTTCCTAATTTTTCCAAATTCTTCTCGGTGCATATAGAAATTAAATTAATAAGGAACTCATTTGTTTCTATCAACTTTATTGAAACATTCGATTTTTGAAAAAAAAAACAAAAAAACATTCTTTGCATACAACGGTAAACGCTTTTGTTTTTATTTGTGGAATGACGACATTCGCAAAAGGCGTCACTCCACGTCGATATTAATATCGTTGACTGTTCAATAGATACGGCGTTCACAACACCAGGCTAGCATAAGGTTACAAGATATGAATGAATGGTTATCATCTGCTATTATAAATAAAGTTTAAGTTTCTCCGGAAACTTTCATTTTTATTCATAATATTAGGCACTTACTTACATGGATATTTTTATATATTTTTTAGTTTTTGACGTAAATAGTATCTTAAAATAAAAGTTTGTCCCCAAATATTTGAAGAGCTTTGTATTTACATACGCGGAGTGAGGATTGGTCGGGAAACGCAGAGGGTTGGGGGAAAAATCAAACAGGGAGCGACCCTCCAATGCGGAAGCGAGATAGATACCGAACATCCTTTTCTTTGATATCATATCTCCAAAATGATACTATCCTGGTACCTCATGCATTTTGCTGACGTAACAATAATTCCTGAAATGGGCTATGATTTTCGAAACGACATTGTTATAGACAGAACACGTAATAACTACATGATAATAAAAATAAATGGTAGGTATTATAGTAAATGTCCATCAACAAATGATAAAATATAACAATTTTGTAAATTATGTAGTATTAAAAGATTGACAAAAGTTTTACTCACAATCATGTGGCAAAAGTTTCACAATTTCATGGGGATTAGAATAAATGATATTGTCCGAGCTATCGAACGTTAGCCCGAAAATGTTCTTGATGTTAGCTATTTCTATAAGTGTGTGGTTCTCCTTGTGCGCCACGTAGATGGCACTTTTAGCGCAGAAGTGTGCGACGCCTTTGTGATTTACTTCAATGGCCCTGAACACTTTAGGCCCGTCGTATGGGATACGATGATTCGCCCCTTTCTTCACCTCGAACAAGCCATCTCTAGTCGTTATAAATGTGTCGCCATCTCCATCAATAGCGAATTGGTATATCTTTTCCTGAACATGTTGCTGAAGTGTGACAAGTTTTTCCTTCACATCGTATTTATGCAGCCGTTGTGACGGGTACTGTATGAAGTACAACACGTGGTCGAACATCTGTAAGTCCCAAATGTCGCGGTCCTTAACGATGTGCTTCAAGCCGTGGGATTTCTCGAGATAATCTGCGTAGATTCCGTCGTTGCCTCCGAAAAACGCTGTCTTATTGTGTTCGTCGACGGCGACGGCGAATCCATTTTTAATTCCATTTATTTGAGTCGGCATTGTGTCGTTTATTTTCACGTAGGCAATCCCAAAGGTGTCCTCGGTATCATCTCCGGCATTGTAGCTGAAAAATATTTTATGTTCGTGGTTGTACATGGCTAGTTGGTAGGGCCGATTGATTCCGTTCATTATTACGTGTCTTTTATGCAGTTTTCCGTGGACGTGGACGCCTTCGCATGGTATTTTGGTAATACGTGGTTTATTATGCGTTGTTTTACCGAATACGCTGATTAACACACAAACTAACACGAATATTAATTTCATGATTTCCGTAAATGAAAGAGCAGAGACGCCTTTCGCGTTGCTGAATACATTCAATACTAGCTGCAATCAATGAAATTATATATGTTTTGATAATTTATAATAGTGACATAAAGCAATAATCATTGAAAAATAACCATATGGCGGTTACCCTACACCTATGTTGTTATAGTTAAATGGGTTTAATGTCACCATTTTTGTTTATTGTTTTTATTTTAACATGAATTCAGCTCCATATTTAATCTATGGAATTACGATTGATCCTGAAGGATTGTTAAAGTACAACGAAGTCTGGAATATAGAATACGTTATGTGTGGGCCACCCCTCAAGCATGTTCCATAACGGGTGGCTGAGTGACGTCATCACTGAACCACCAAACTGAAATTTGTAAGTTTGTTCTCAAAGAAAATTCAACTTTATCACTGCCAAAATAAAGTTAATAGTGATTTACGAAAGTGCTAAATTCAGCTTGTAGAGGCAGCCGGGTTAATTGGATCAAAAGCGTTTACAACTGTAAACAATTTGTTGGATTTGTTAGTCGGCCTTGGAACTGGTTCTAAAATTTAAAGAATTAGGTAGGTACCTAATATTAACGTAACCCTTTGTGTGGGTGTAACATTTTATCTGCTTGAACTTTTTAGGACCTAATGAAATATTTAGGTTCCTACTTATAACATAACATCACGCCTTGTGTCCCCGAAGGGTTGGGCACATTTTGCCAGTTATGTTTAAGTCCCATGTAATAAGGGGCGAGCTTATTGCCATCAACCGGGCACAAATCCACACTTCGGGCTGCTACTGAGGCTCCAGGTTCCTACTTATGTTTTATCTAAAAGGTACGTCCCAGCGTTGGTATGATTGATTCCCTGTTATCCTTATTTCTGTGATGGTATTAAGGCTTGTGCAGACCAGCGCGACGCGATTCGAACAATACAATTTCGAAGAAAACTTCACGGTATAACAATAACCGGTGTCGCGTCGCGCTAGTCTGCACGAGGGTTTATACTTAGTCATATTCTGGTCATTCTTCTGATGTACCGTAGAATCATTGATATCGTAATGCATCATAGGAATTGGTTTACGATATTGAATTTAATTATTTTTTTGAAAGTATTCTGATTTCCAGACCACTAAAATAATATAAGCAAACTGAATTTACTTGTTCATATACCAACCTAGCGACAGACATTTTATGTAAGTAAATGTACTGGGTACCATGTTCAAGTTATAGAAAGATCTATAATAAAACAAATTAAAAACAAAGAGAATGACAATGCTTCATTTTATGGATTCAATGCAGTGGAAGGTGAAAGACGAAGCTAAACTTACAAACCATAATAAATAAATTAGATTTATTTTTGGTGGCTCACGTGAGAGAAGCCATAGATAGGCTTAATCTCCGGGGACATGTTTCACACATTATTTGGTCTCTAATCTCACGTGGGCTTACGTCAAATACGACCTTATTTTACATTAGTCTTCCTGTAATTTTCAATGGAATCATGGCGTCATCAGTTCCGATTAGCCATTAGTACGATTAGGTTTAATCTTCTTCTTCTTTTGGTATTGTTAGGGACTAACCTGGTGTAAAAGTTTTAAAGCCGCCCATGGGCCTCTGAATTGGCTTCACATGCTGTCGAGAAATATCTCTCAGGCAGGTTTCCTCACGATGATTTCCTTCACCGTTTTTGAAGCAAGTGATAATTATACAACGCACATGAATCCGAGAATTCGCGGAGGTGCGTGCTTTGGGTTCGAACTCGAGACCTGTGATTTGGTAGTTCGGTATCATTGCTATATTAAGTTTAATAAAATGAGAAGAATCGATTTTAAGATTTTATTCTTCTAAAGAATAGGTAAATGTACTTAAAATTATATTTGCATTAATAAATCTTTGGTATTAAAATAAATAAGAAATTAAATGAAGATTCTCAATGAAAAAGAGATTACAACAGTTTCAAACATGGTCATCCGAATGAGTATAATATGGCCATTTCTGGACATAATAACTCACTCAATGTATCTAGTATATGTATAGTAACAAGTTAAATACACAACAGATGCTATTAAAAAGCGGTTACCTACAGTAGATACCAAGAAGTTTGTACAACAAATTAGAGTCTAGCGAAGCACCATAACGTCGGTTGTGTAACCCTCAAATATCAGAGGCAGACTACCTAATGCGCTTGCAATGTTGGCAACAGTTGCACCCCAGTTACGAGTTCACTTCCAAACAGATTATCTGCATACATTTTTCAAAACATTGTGCTAGTATGACGTCATAAAAACATTAGTTATATGAATTCAACATTGAAATAAATGTTCGTTTGTTACAATAAGAAGTATCATTGTAATAGACATCTAATTGCGTTTATATTACTAGTTATAGAGCGGCAATTTAACATTGTTTGACTATATTGCCTACTTATTATAATTTGCAGCTTCATCTTCAGTAATTTGTGGTCTAGCCACCAGCTTGCGTCGAATGAAACCGCTAGCATTATGATCAAACTGTACGTTTACAATATCAGCTCGATCATCAATCATTTTCACATTACATAAGGACGGATATTTAACAACGATATAAGTAGGTATAGTTCTGGGACTAAATTGTCCTCCCAAAGTCTCAGATCTTTCAAGTGCAGACAAGGACATACGAGATGGAACCGGTTTAGTATTTTAAAGAATCAAATAAGCACGTCGTGGGACTCAGACATACACAATGAAACATTTAACATCTTTACTGCAACATTTCACGTCACGGACATTTTGCAGCTTAGTTTGCCATAAACATTGTGTTCCAAAATACAGTTTTAAAACATTCTGTGAAATTTTTATGACGGCATTAAACATTTGGCCGCGGAATGCACCTAAGTGTGTGGTGACTTTGAAATCGTTCGTTAGTAGGCACGGACGCTAACAGCATGGAACTCAAATGTCCCAGAACTTCCGTACCACGTTTTGCGCAGCGCATCTAATCTACTTTCAAGTTCAGTTAGCGTTATGTCATCTTCGATAGTTATGTAGTTACTGCGTGGGCGTTAAAACAGACTGTCGGTGATCTCATCTTGTCCGATTAAATATATGTATTTTCGTATTTGTATAAATAGAATAGTCCCTAGATAAGACGATGTTAATAGGACCTTATCATATAGGCTAGTATTATTAGGATGAAGGACGAAGCTAGGCTAAAAATAGGTCTGTCTGCGCTGTTTCCGCAGACCATTCTTCTTGAAGCGACGGATAGTTTCTTGTTCTGTAGGAGAGCGTGTACGGAGTCCAGCTCCCATCGCTCCATGAAGCCAGGTTCGCGGGAGAACAGGACGGAGTACAGTTGTGGAGACTTGCCGTTCACTTGGTCTTGACAGAAGTTCAGTAGAAGATGATCGTTGACCGCTTTAAGCACTTGAATAGTACCGCTGAACTGTTGATATTTGGATAGAGCCGGCAATGTTCCTGAAATGTAAAAATAGAAACTACATATTCATCTATCTAAAAAGTTGATCACTCACAGTACATTCCAAAGAATATACTGTGAGTCTCGTAAAAGGAGGCTGAGTAAAAACTGATTAAATACAGATATAGAATGGAGAACTTTTATTTATTTCTTTCTTCGTGTATCAACATCAACACGCATGGAGAATGAAAGGCAAATTGTCGTATAATATTTTGATTGATGAAAATCCGTTACCGTTCTGACCGTCGAACACCTGCCAGTAGCCGGCGGAGTCGTTCTTAAAGTACAGCGAGTACTCAATGGTCTGTCCCGCCTCATCCCACAGCAGGCGCAAGTGTCTGTACTCTTGGCGGAACTTCGCGTTGATATGCTGCACGTGGAACAGCTGGTTCTCCGTCGAGGGCTGGAAAGTGGGGAAAGACAATGAGATTTAATGCTATCTTGTGGGTGTTTAGGTACAAAACAAGGGAATAGTTTCTTTCGTTTTATGGCATCTTTCAAGGAGATGTTAGTAAGTAGGAGCATTTATCCCTTTTTCTTTAACGATCGCTATGATCAAGAGTGATGACGACTAATAGAGAAGTCAAATCAATCTGCCTAGCCTTTTCCAAACTATGTTGGAAAAGGCTAGGCAGATTGAATCTAGAACATACATAAATGTCTACACAGAAATTACACCATTATGTCAATTACTGATAAGTAGCCTGGCAACAACCACATTTTTTATCAAAGGACAAAAATTTATTGCGATAAAATACACCTACATATTTCGTACTTTTATAAATAGAATAGTCCCTAGATACGACGGTGTTGATAAGATCTTTATCGTAAAGGCTGGCATTAAAGTAATCTATGCTATTAATAGAATGGAAGAGGAACATAGACTCAATAAAAGTAGGTCGCCCAAAGAAATCCTTTTCTTGATAGAACAAGAAATCTAAACACATAGGACACAGTTCTCAAGTACAAACAATGATGTCCTCAGTGCACGTGCACCTACAGAACATGTAAACATTCTCTCCAAGTGATTCCAAGAAGTTGTAAACAATTTCCACGTTCATCCAATTGAACCTGGAGTTAGTCATCGTGTTCTAGAGATTGCATCCTCGGAGATTAAATGGGTCAGTCAGATTGACCCCTGCGCTGGGTCAGGATGTGTCACCGTGGGTGTACCATAGACACACAGGTCACATTAATTGTTGTATACATCTCGAAATTTGACAATTACTACCTTAGTAACGTTGATGTAGAATTGTAGATACAAAGTAGGTAGATATAAAGTGGGAGCAGTTAATTGCCCCATTGTCGTATGTAAGTATTTATGTATGAGTCAGTTAGAATGACCAAATGATATGAGTCTCGTTTTTAGAGGCACTCGAGCGAAAACGCATCACATTCGTTTCTACAGTTTCCTTTAGAAAATAATTCAATGTACAAATAGCTTAAGCACACATTGTTGGCATGAAGACCTGTATACATAAGTACCTAAGGTATAGGCTACCTACGTAACAGTAATGTATTTTCAACATGTCTGAAGTATGTAAAGGCTGCGAGTGTTGACATTGACACGACCGGGAACTTATAGTCGGAAAATACTTATGTTGTTCATAGATCATAACAATGAATGTAAATACATTTTTCTTTCCCTGACTAAGTACCTAAGTTATAGTGACTTTATGAAAATATCGTGTTACTGAATTGTAGATACTTCAGTAACACGATATTTTCATAAAGCCCGTATTTTTTTCATTTTGCTTGACAAAATTCGTTCCAGGTTTTCAGTTCCTAAAAAATGAGTAAAGGGTGTGCGGCAAAGACTTCCCAGTAATCTTAAAAACTCTTAAGCACAGTTTTATTACAAAACATGGTAACAACAGCCCGGGACAAAAAGTTCTAGAAGCAAATTTGCTTTACAAAATGTTTTTATTTGAACTTCATTCAAACGTAAATCATTTGTAACAAGAAAACTAAAACCACAGTTTCACTTCCGTACTTTTGTTAAACCATTTTTCGTAATTCGTACGGATTAGCCATGTTTTGTAAGCGATATATAATTTGCAACCGTGATCATGAATACTGGGGTCGGAAGCGGTTCGGTTCAATCTGCCGGATGGAGCGTTGAGGTCGGAGCGGGCTCCCTATAGCATGCGAACTGATACACCTGTGTCACTGAACCCGAGGGTCTAAACTGCACTTATTATTGGAATATTACTTAACAATTCGTTCACGTAGAAGCGCGTGTTAGCTGTGCTTATATCGAAGAACATTGAAGTATAAATAGGTACCTACCTTATAAAATTTTCATAATAAAACTATTCATTCTCTGCTATTTTATCAATAATGACCCATTGCATTTAAGTGCAGTTAAGTGAGTAGGAATCATTACTGAAAGTTTAATATAACCTAAAACGTTTTTCCTCCTATATTACTTAAAAATACAAGGAAAAACCACACTACGTAGTACTGAATATAATCAACTTAGCGCACCGCAATTCTCTCATGTTGTCGTTTAGGGTTATTAATGTCAATAGGTACCTATTTACTTTCCCAAAGCTCATAATTCTCCTGCCCTTATCCAAAGCTATAACGCAAATATTAGATGCTATAGATTATAGACTGCCTAGCTGAGCAGAACCTATCAGGGATCGAGGAATATCAGCCCTACAAACAGAACAGTGGCTATAACAACTAGAACTGAGATAGGTCGTTTCTGAGGAGCAAATTGTCTATTGTTTATTGAGTCTGTTTATGTTTATTGTGATATTACGATAACGATACGAAATAAATTAAATGTCTTAGTTTCATTTCATAATACTTTGTGACAACTATTGATATTATGATATCGCAGAAGATACGCGCGGCTGTATAAGGAAAACGATTTTGATTTTTCTATGAATTATGCAATTTGTTTGATATTATCTATTATTTGCTTATTATTATGACACTTATCTTTCTTATAATTTTACTGTTTTATCAGTTTTTTTTACTTTTTAAAATGCTTTTATCCATCTACTTACCCAATAAATGATACCTATGCAAATAAATATTGTGAGAATTACTTTCTTACTAATAATCTCTGAATATTTGTATATTTATTCCAAAAGTAAATTAAAATTAAAGTAGCTCCATAATTTATCTTAATTTTTTGTTACGGTGAAGTTATATTTATGACGTTATACAAAAAAAAAAAAAAAAAAATTGATATCTATACCTTATGGTATGATATATATCAGTGCGTTAGTTAGCATTGGTTCATTGTACTCATGCCTACTAGTGATTCTATGATATGTAATTCGCATGACTAAGTATAGTAAAGTATCTAATAGGTTAAAAGTAGAGAGAAGTATATTTATTATGTTAAGTAATTTATGCCTTATTTTATTGTCTAACAAAAAAATATCAGAATGTCTTAGTTTTGTAGTAGTTTGTAATTACAAGCAGAGGGACACATCGTGCATGCAGGCATATATAAGGTCCATGTCCACTTCTTACCTACGTCTTCGAGGAATTTAGTCTTGTTTACATGAAAGTCTGAGACAAGACTGTCAGTATTTCATGTTTAGATAAGTAACTTACCTATTATTACTTACTACTTTAGGGTATTTAGGTATAGCTTACCTATTATGAATAAGTATGTATTCTACGTCATCTACGTGTAGTTTAATCAATTCTTTCAGTTGCCATGTTTTTTTTAAGATAAGCGTCAAAGCAAAACAGTTTTATCATATACATTTATATTATCTACCTATTTGTACTTATGTAAGTAGATTTAATGTGTTATGCGAATTGTTAGGTTTATTACCAATACATACTTTTGATTATCTAGGAATGAACCGTGTCGCAATCGATTGCAATTGTTGCATAACAACACACAATAGGTACTCGTAAAACAGTAAGCAATATAAGCAAGTGCAAGTTTTGTGTGATTTCGGGACTTTTTTTTTTTTTTTTTATATACACTTAATTGTTTTTATTATTTGTTTTTAAGGTAATCTTTCTATGTATGGTCTGCTAGTCAGTTTTGTGTCTGAGACGCAGTTTATACCTACCCAGGTGAAGGCTCCATTTTGGAAAGTTTGTTTGGAGATGAAAGTACCTATAATAAAGTAGGTACACGTGTGAGAGTGTGAGCCGCAGGCGCAGCCAATTTTAGAAAAGTTTTGTCTGTTTTTCCAGTTTTAACTGGCTATAAAATAATGATGAATCGACGCGTACGCATACGCACCATGTACTAATATCGATTCAAGGTGCTTCTGATTCAGTTCGATGTAGAGGTTTTTCATTTATACAAACTTTGAGTAACAAAAATAATTGTTTTATTTTTATTAAATGTACAATAAATAAGTTGCATTGGTAAACAATCAGCACAATAAATTATTAAATAAACCTGTCCGTTGTTTAAATTTTGGGTTACGAAGTTTTTTCTAAAAATAATTTGTTTTCATAACACTAACTTAAAGTAAGTAAGTACAAAAAATACTAGGTATTTAGGCAGTCAATAACCCTATCATCTAAAATCACATATACGAGTACATTATGTACATCTATTTACGTTTGTCATAATACTCTACCTAAACAGAAAACATTCAGCCTTCTTCTAACAATAAGTAGACATAAGTATTCTATTTACAGTCTTATTACTGTTACAACATTAAGATCAGAATGAACAGACACACATGTTAGAAAATCATTAAGGAATTCTTACAGACCGACAACCATTATACAATGAAATTTGCTCAATTGAAGAAGTTACACAATACAATCATCCAGTGCTCTATGAACAACATGCACAAACTTAGACATAAGGTTCCAGACCTCAGTTAGGTCTGGAACCTTATTTCTAAGTTTGTATAATTGATACAACTGTTCACTTGATCAGTTGTATCTACTTGTTTAACTATAAACTTATAATTATGAGGGCACTGTGTAGCACAGGGAATACCCGAGATTATCTGAATATTTCTAATCTAAATGTTTAGCAACTATTGAGGAAAAATACTTCATGCGGAGTACCAGTTTTTTTTCAGCGGCCACAATTTTGTTAGTCACAATCTAATTTCGGCGTCTCAAATTGCCAAATTGCATATTGAATATCAATAAACCTACCCCAAACGTGGTAGTGGGGAAATGGTCTTCTTCCCAGATGGTGACTTCGGGACAGCTGTTGTACTCGTTGACGCCTTCCTTGCTCAGGTGCAAGTACAGCTCTCGCACCTTCCACTTGCCCAACACTTCCTTAATGTCCAGCTTGTCGTACAAGTGTTCACGAACACATATCACACTAGTTGCATTGTAAGCTCCACTCGAGCTTTTTTCAGTACGGTTCGAATCAAGGTCGATGTCATAAATTAAGAATTCTTCAGCAGCTAGCGATTTCAACAGAATCAGCATCCAAGGTAAGACTCGATAAAATAACTGCATTTTCCTAAGCTATGGTTTCTCGTATTCACATAACACTCACTCCACTTTTGTGACATCAAACTTCCGTCTGATTTATTTAAAATTCGAATATATCTCGAGCGAGACTATAATTCGAGGTATTGCGCTCGCGAATAAATATTGCGCTTATAAAAGATCGTAGCCGACTGAGGCGAAGTGGCGCGCGCGCCTGACTCACGCGGCTTGATGTTATCAAAGTTGTACCGACGCTTTTATACGCATAGAGTTGGCCGGTCGTGCGATAGATAGGTAATCCCACGAAGTAAAACAACAAGATTTTCCTCGACGTGAATGAAAATTTCACAACATTATTAATTAAGGTGTTGCTGTACTAGTGCCTACTGAGCAGGTACTTGGCAAAAGACATAGGTTGACATAATGATGCTGCCTTTATTGTAGGAACGTTCAGATATTTTGGGAAAACGATTGCGCTTAAGCAGGACTATTACCTAGATAATAATTATTATTTTGAAATATATACTATAAAATGAATCCTACATAAATTATTTTTATAGAGTTGCAACTACCTACCTACTCATTAAATTAAATTAAATTCCAGACAGAAAGACTAATACCTACTAAGTAGTGGATATATAAGTAAGTAAGTAGTAAGTACTATTAAGTAAGTTTTATTTTTATTTTCTAGGCTTTTTTCCAAGTTTGCTATGTTAGGATTTTATTTTCATTTTCTATATGTGATTCTAATTCCGAAACCCCTAACTTATTCATCAAAGAATTCTTAGATCTTTAAATACATACGATTAAAAACTTTATGTTAGTCATTATAGAAAGTGATGTCATCTTTAAAACAACGCATCCTCATTGGCCGGGGCTCCTGGATTTTCCGATATAACATATGAATCGCGTACCTACTAACTAGTAGTGTACCTACTGATAGTAAAATTCCAGTAAGCGAATAAAGCTATCTTAATAAACCCGTGAACTTTGACTAAAGCGAGTTATCTCAGCTTCGAAATTATCGCTCTACCATTTTATATGTACTTTTAAATATGTTTATCTATTATGTATAATTACAAAAAAGTCGCACCCGTAGTCTTATGTCCAGCAGTGAGCGTTTGTGGGCTAATAAAAAGTGCTTTTGTACAGTATTTGTAGGTCTATGGCAAGGAGTAATAGAGCTGGGTGGTATTTGTCACAACAATCGTTTAAATGTGCGGTCACGTCACTAATTGACGGACCGTCAATTGGTCCAGCATGGCAGTGAACAGCGTTTATGCTTTCCCGATAGAAAGCTTCAATTACGACATTTGTTTCTGTTTTGTAATTGAAATTAGTTCGACTGTTTTAGTGGGCTAAAAACTTCACAGTTTACTAGTGCACTTATTGATTTCACATGAAAAAGTTTTAATAGTGTAATGTTATACGCAGCCTTCAATTTGCAACTGCTGTTGGTGGCAGATGTTTCAGTATTTTACGATCTTTTTTGAGATAACAATCGGCACCGAAGGCCAAAAAGTTGGTAGAGAGAGATTCTCTGCTAATGTCACGTATTGTTTTGGTGATTGATTTGCGTTCATTATTAGATATGTATCTAATTGTTCCTTCCTACCGATTCGAACGTAAATTCAAACTGATATT
This sequence comes from Agrochola lota, assembly GCA_947364205.1. NCBI lineage: Eukaryota > Metazoa > Arthropoda > Insecta > Lepidoptera > Noctuidae > Agrochola > Agrochola lota. Next base: position 13,679,377 of record OX376221.1, on the reverse strand, counting down.
AAGGCGACGATAACCGACTTTTAATGATTTTATACTGAAGATCACGTCTAAACGAGTAGTGGTCATAATTTGGAAAAAATATATGTATAATTAGAGCATTTTCTTTAATAACTAAATAAACGAATATTTTAGATTATGTTTATATTACCTACATAGTGAAATTAATTTGTAAAGTTACGTCTACCGCGGATAAAAAACTGAGAATCACGCAAAATCTATTAAGCGTATTTTTCCGAAATACAGATTTGAAAGATAATTTAATTATTGATCTGTTAAATAAATGAATTTAGTATAGTGTTTTATTTAAAACACCTTTTGTTTAATGTAGGTATAATAAATTAATAATGCGTCAAATTGGGGACAGTGCTCCTTGATGAGCGAGTCCTATTACTAGCTGGACGTACGACGCGTTGCGTGAGCTCAGCACAGAACACGCAAGCTAACCACTCAAGGTCACTGGCATGTATCTGCGTCTTAAGTTTTGCACAGAATTTGTTTTTTTTTCACGATTAAGTAATGATTGCTTTCATTACTTATTCTTGTCAAAGATTTGGAAACAAAACTAACCTGATCTGTAGGCTCCGAAATGTGAATTACGATGCAGGTTCTTGCGTAATCGATCCTTGAATCACCAGCTAAATGCTGGACGAACTCCACACCATACCACATGCCCATCAGGCTGTCCACCCAGATGCCCTGCTGCGGTGAGCGGTTCACGCAGTAGTCCCTTATATTCTTCATGAACGGTATCTCGTAGGAACTGTAGCCAGTACCATACCCTCCCTGACCCACCTCCCCATATCCTTGGCCGTATTGTTGCCTGTCTCCATATCTCTGGGTATTGTCTCCGCCCGGGGGATAGAACTGGTTCGATCTTTGAGTAGTGTAGGAGTCGTACTTGCTCGTCGAGAGCCCAGGACTGTAGTTGGGGTATCTGGTCACTTCAGGAAAGTTGGATATGTCGCTCCCGTAGCTGGCGGATTTGTAAGGGTATTGATTTTGACTGTACGGGTTCGCCGCGGTCGTATAGCTACTGCTCCAACTGGAGGACGTGGAATATCTTGCATCACCAGGTTCGGCGTATCGTTGGTAGTTCGCGCACTCGGCTGTGGCCCACAAAACAATTAAAACGACCACGTTTTGGTACATTTCTAGTTGTTTTTTGGTATTCGATGTGTGTCGTTGCGTGATAGTAAGGTTGTGGCTACAATGTGTGACTGGTGCGGGCTCGCGATAGGAGTGGGAAGTAAACTAATTACGACTAATTCACGACCACTGGTCCCGGAGATGAGAACACGTCTAAGTCACATTTATAATTTTTGTATCCAGTTAATATTAATTAGATAATTCTGTGTGAGAGATTAAATGATCTATGACGTGAAGAGTTCTGTTGGTATTTCTTTATATAAAGAATGTGGCAATTATTATTTTGTTATTGTTTAATGCTTCTTATTGTTTTCAAAACATTAGGTTCAAAACATAATAATGATAAAAAATCTTCTACTTGTAGTCTAAAAATAGGTTTGTTTTTAAATAACAAACGGCTGCTTGAAATTAAATTTGGCACATCATTTTATTTCGGTCAATAATAGTGAAAAAATAAAAAATATAATGATATTTAGAAGTGGTGCAGTTTTTTTAACTGCATATGAAAAACATTTTTGTAACTCAAACTTTGGATGACTCATCTCTGCATTGAAAGCCGTTGTGGAGGCTTATTGGTGACTCGCACGAATTTAATCGCCCGAAGCCGGGCGTTTCGACCATTTAAATTAATATTAGTTTTTCTTGAGGCGATTCGCACGAATTCAATTTATTTGTGGACGAATCGACAACTCGAGCAATACGTATTAGTAAAGTACTCCGGCGCACAGTAGTGATTAGGGTAAAATATTTTGAAATAAACAAGAAGAGAAAATGAATAATTATTATTTTGATAATACAGGGGGCAATACTTTACTACTTACTACTGCTGGAGTTGGCAGTTCGTCCAAAAATAAATTTAATTCCTGCGAATAGCGTCAAGAAAAACTGATATTAATTAAAATGATCGATTCGCCCGGACTCGGGCGAATAGATTTGTGCGAGTCACCAATAAGCCGTTGCAGTTTGCAACCTGAAGCGAAAGCATAAAAAAATTGACTTACTGCGCTTTCTATGCATAACGTCCCTTCTTATTCATTCAGGGCACTTAAAAATAAAAACGTAGACGAGGAAGTAAACATAAGTAAGTATTACATTTCTGTCTCATCCTTCAAGGTTACCCGACCGTCACAGAGATACCTAGCCCAAGTTTCAATAATAGGGAAGCTGAATAAATTAAGCCTTGTCAAACATCGAAGCAGAAATTGGTTTGAAGCATACTTAAACGGCTGAGTTTATCAAAACTCGTTTTACATTTAAGACGCAGATTTATGCCAGTGACCTTGAGTGGTTAGCTTGCGTATTCTGTACTGAGCTCACGCAACGCGTCGTATGTCCAGCCAGTAATAGGACACGCCCATCAAGGAGCGCTGTCCTAAAATAGACGCATTATTAATTTATTAAACATAAAACAAAAGGTATTTTAATAAAAACGTATACTAAAAGATCAATAGTTAAATTATCTTTAAAATGGTGAAAGTTTCAGAAAAATATGCTTAATAAATTTTGCGTGATTCTTAGTTTTTTATTCGCGTTAGACATAACTTTACAAATTAATTTCACTATGTAATATAAACATTATCTAAAATATTCCTATATTAAGTTATCAACAAAATGCTTTAAATTAACATATATTTTTTTCAAATCATTAACACTACTCGTTTAGACGGGATCTTCAGTATAAAATTATTAAAAGTTGGTTATCGTCACCTTTAGTAAATAGTACGTTGAGCAGACTACTCTTGACTTTTCCGTTGTCCATTTCTTAGAGATGATATCTGTAGCGATATTCATTAGTAAAAAATACCTAAAAACCTATGTTAAATTAACTACAATGTGCCAAATCTGACTATTGTCGTGTTTGCAAACTACGGCACTGATCAGCATCAGAGCGTAGGTTAAAATAACCGGCCAAGTGCTTGTCGGACCACAAACAATGAACGGTTCCGTAGTTGGGATGAATTTATCCCAAGAACAAACTTAACATTGTAGTTGAAAAATACATTCCAACTACAAATATAAGTTTGTACGCAATCAATCTGCCTAGCCTTTTCCCAACTGTATTGGGGTCGGTTCCAGTCTTACCGGATGCAGCTGAATAACAGTAGTAATACAAGGAGCGACTGCCTATCTGACCTCCACAACCCAGTAACTGGGTAATACGATACCCCTTGGTAAGACTGGTTGTCAGACTTTCGGGATTCTGACGACCCGTAATGACTGTTAAAGATCCACGAATGACAGCCGGGACTTTTCGAGGCACGGCGGAATCTCGGTATGAAAAGACCCATCCAAAGACCAACCCCGGCAAGCGTAGCTTAACCTGATGGATCGATCCGAGCGGCTGTTATTACTTAGCCACGAGCAAAAGTGCAATACCTACGCGGTCAAAATGTATGGAACAGTGGATTTTTTTTATAAATAACCGTCGAATAATTTTAACGTAGAGGGGTTCAGAATCATGTACTGAATCCATGGTTACAGTTTTCGCGTCGATGTCCCTGCCACCCATACTATTCCATTATAAATGCGAAAGTAAATTTGTTTGTTACGCTCTATGATTTATGATTTCTTAAATTATATTAATGATACATCTACACCTGCGACTCAGGCAGTGTGGTGATGATGTCAGAATCACCAGGGTCGGTGATGGCAAGTGTGCACACCCTGTAGTACTTTACGCATGCTGTGCCCAATTCGATGTTGTTTCCACTGTAGTGGTGGACGCCAGTCTTGACCAGAAGTGCGTAATACTCGATTTCCGATTTCCTTAGAGGAGGAGCATTCTTAGCAATGATGACCAGCTTAGCTATGCCCTGGCGGAGAGTCTTCAGTGTCTGCTTGTAACCAAGACAGTACTTGCCAGATTTCATAACTTTCACGCTAAAACATCTGAACGGTTGGTAATTTGGTACACAGACCACAGACAGACCATGACCTGGGTTAGGAAATAGAAAACAAGATGAAAAGTTCCTGGGCTTTCAAGTCTTATTTATTGCCATGTTTTTTCCACGTTAGAATATTCTCAATAGCTCAGCTCTTTGAGTATGTACTCCACAAGACTATTTCTTGTTCAAAACTAACAAGTACCGTAACTCAGTATGTTTCATCTCAATTTAGGATACTTTTATAAAACTGATAATTCCCGACCTCCACGGGTGCCACGCCGCGAGCAAAAGGTATTAGACACTGACTAGTACTATAATTTCTCAAATAGCTAAGTACCTACTTAAGTATGTAAAGCTGAATCATAAAATCCGGTGTGACATACGGTTAATTGATATAATTCTCTAATGTCCTGTCGCCACGACGGCTCCGTGACCCTGTCTCCTGCGCTGGTTCACAGATCATAGGCCACTGGTACATCCTCGCGCACAAACAACTCCATTGTCTTTAAGGAGCAGTAGTTAAGTTTCACGACTCATTAATAAATAGAGTACGTGCTGGTATGTAGCAATTGCCTTTTACTGATGACTAATGTAGGTATAAAACTAATGTGGGAAAAGACGTGTCCTTCACCACACAATCCTCACCTTTGAAAACTTCGTGAAAATCAATTTTGAAATCGCCAAAAAATAGTCAAGAAATAGTCATAAATAGTCACCAAGGTTGAAAAAATAGTCGCATTATGATTCCGAAGATACAGCTATAAGTTGGTGAGGATTGTGGGGTGAACGTCTCCACACAATCCTCACCTCAGTGCAAGCAAACGGTTGGGAGTACCGAATTGGTTTCAATTCCAAAAAAATAGTCATGACGCTATGCCAAATCTCGAAAATATTGATTAAGGGATTCCAAAGATATAAAGGGGTCTTGGTGAGGATTACGTGATGAGCCTTTCTCGCCACAATACTCACATGATTACCGCGGAACGCCTAGGTTTTTTAATTTGAATTTGGTGTCAACAAATTGTCAATAAATAGTAGTCTCCAACCATGATAATTTCGACCTGGTTTACTATGTAGAAATATGTTAAACTTCCATGTAAACTTCTAGATACATTTTGTTTTGGTACAGTCGCGAACAGTAAAATTGTGAATGTATTTTAATATTGTTAGTACGTATATTTTTTTTTCTGTCAAAGTTTAATAAATACCTACCTAGCTCTACATAATATTTCTCAAATTTTTCCGGTTGGTTTTATGAGACCAAATAGATTAATTTGATTGTAGTATGAGTAATTAAGACTATCGACTTATCTTTTACTAAAATACCTACAGAAATTTATTATTAACCACGCATAATTTCTATTTTCTACTTTGTTGAAATTGGGAGGTATTTTTTTTTTGAGTGTCAAATGACTCCTCCCGCTCTGGGCGGAGCGGGAGGGTGTGTCAGACTTTTACTGACTAAAACCCACCCGTGTTCCTTCCGTTGCCCGTGTGCCGGGGCTGCGATATCCCTTTCGGACAAACCCGCAACCCCAGCAGGCATTGGTCCTTACGGACCCCGCCAGTTGGTGCTGACATCTCTTTGAGGCGCGCGTGGAACACAACGCGCCGTCGACCCGGGCCTGGTCCTTACCGGACGGCAAGCTACCCATTGCTCACCGCCCGCAAGCCCGCGCCTACTGTGGCCGGAAGTCGGCTCGTGACTCCCGACGCCCGGGGCGTGTCCTGCGGCGACTAGGGGCGCGAGGGCGTGCAGGTTGCATCTCCCTCGCGCGCTCCGCCGCCTCCTTCGCGAGCATAACTGCTTCGCAGAAGGAGGTGACGGCCTCCTATGCACTCTCGCTCCGAACCATGGCCTGAACCAGGGCCGGACGCGAGAGATCGCCGCCGCCGATCGCCTCCGTGAGGATACGGCAGTGCTCCGCCCAAACAGGGCAGACTCCACCGTATGCTCCACCGTGTCCTCCGGGCGATCCACACAGTGTTGACACCCGAGCGTTTCCTCCCGCCTTATACGAAACAGGAACCTCCCGGAACAGCCGTGACCGGTGAGGACCTGCGTCAGGCGGAAGGTGAGGACGCCGTGGCGCCTCTCTAGCCACTCCTCAAAGAGGGGACTTATCGCCACAATTGTGGCGTGCCCAAAATTGGGAGGTATGTAATTTACTTTAAAAATTAATGAAAACAAGCAAGTGACTACAGTATTTACTCTTTAAGCGCCTACTAGCTAAGGAGGAGCTGAACCTGATAAAGGTTACATTTAGCTTAAAGGAGGCTCCGGCCACAGCATAATAATAAAATCATGATTTTATTTATCTCTACTTTAATTCATCTGTAACGACCGAACAGTTTTGCAAGGAAAATTCAACATTTTATGTAAGTACTTGGTAATAGAAATCATGATATTCTGTAAATTCTAATATATGTAATATTTAGCATAATTCTATACACCTATACCTTCCCCATGAATCACTCCGTCAATTAGAGAAAACCGCACTAAAGTCCGTTCGATAGTTTTTGAGTTTATTGCGTTCAGACAGACGCGGCGGGGGACGTTGTTTTATAATATGTTATGATTATGATATACATTATATATAACACATACTTAAAATAACTACCTAAAATAGCTAAATAACTAACAATTATACCCTTTTTAATACAACCAAAAAATAAGGTGACCATTAAAAATACGTACTTAATCATTTTGTGCCCGACTGTACTCGACTCGACAATGTATGTAGAAGTTTACGTGGAAATTTAACATACTTCTACATAGTAAGCCAGGTCGAAATTATCATGGTTGGAGACGACTATTTACTGACTATTTTTTGACACCAAATTCAAATGAAAAAACCTAGGCGTTCCGCGGTAATAAGGTGAGGATTGTGGCGAGAAAGGCTCACCACGTAATCCTCACCAAGACCCCTTTATATCTCTTAATGAATATTTTCGAGATTTGGCATAGCGTTATGACTATTTCATGACTATTTTTGGAATTGAAACGAAGTTGGTACTCCCAGCCGTTTGCTTGCACTGAGGTAAGGATTGTGTGGAGACGTTCACCCCACAATCCTCACCAACTTATAGCTGTATCTTCGGAATCATAATGCGACTATTTTTTTAACCTTGGTGACTATTTATGACTATTTCTTGACAATTTTTTGGCGTTTTCAAAATTGATATTCATGAAGTTTTCAAAGGTGAGGATTGTGTGGTGAAGGACACGAAAAGACGTTGTTTTCGAAGACTTGGTTACCCATTCATTGATTACGTGTAAGACTAGTTCTCCTCTGCCTAACCTTCGGGGGATTACAGTCATGGTGTTATGGCGTTGATTCGACTGTTCGTTTTTTATTATGATTTTATTTTAATCAATAAAAATGGTCATCGAATGAATTAATCCAATTAAAGAAGAAACCAATTCGCTGTCGACTATCGGTTACAATCTACAGAGACCTACTTCAGCTACCTACCTATAACAGTAGGTATACTTAAGTAGCACTCATACAAACTTACATTATATAAGAGTCCTTTGGGGTAGATTTTTCGAAAATTATGAATACGTGTATAATTTTGTTGTTGCCTACCGGAATTCCATATTACAGTTTTCATTTATTTACTAAATAAAGGATATGAAGAAAATGTGAATGATAATTTTACCTACAGAAACAAAAACATTTTGCGTAGTGACTACGTATACTTTAAGAATGAATTCATGTTGTTATTATATTACTAGCTGCGTCCCGCGGTTTCACCCGCATGAGTCTCGATCCCGTGGAAATATTGGGATATAAAGTATCATATTATAATTATCATATATTATTTTTATTATCATTTATTATTTGTATAGTATCTTGTATTATAAATCATATCCAGAGCATGGACTACCCATGTGCCAAATTTCATCCAAATCAGTTCACCCGTTTTAGCGTCAAAGGGTAACAAACAAACACTCACTTTGGCATTTATAAGATTAGTTAGGATTATGATGAAGCGGGGGCAGCTTGGTGGCCCAGTGGAACCAGCCGCGACTTACGAATTGTGGGACCTATGTTCGAAACCAGGCGCTTTACCTTCTGTAAATTATTTTATCACCACTAATTTGCTTTCAAAGTGTAAAGTAAAATGTCATGAGGAAACTGACTTGTCCAAGAACCAAATTTCAAAAACCAACCCGCACTGGGCTCTGTGGTGGATTACGGCCCACTCCCTCTCACAGAGAGGAGCCCTGTGTCCCAGCCATGAGGAACATTAAAGACTGATTACGTGTAACTAACTGCAGCGGTTTGCTTGTGTTGCAATCACTGGCAGTATGAGAACTGCACCGACTGCCGCCCTACAGGCAATGCATGGACTGCCTCCTCTGCACCTCATCGTGCGGGAGGAGGCAGCCCTAGCCGCCTTTAGGCTCCATGTATCCGGTACACTAAGCAAAGACTCTAGAGTTAAGCACACACGCATAAAGGAAGATGCAATCAAACGAAGACCAATGATGGCATCACCCTGTGATAAAGCCCCGAAAAATACCATATTACTACATACCACTTTCATAGGCACTACAACATAATACTTACAGAAGAACAGCGTGACTACTCAGCCTCGAAAGAGATGAGAGTATACACCGACGGATCGATGACCGACTCCGGGACTGGAGTTGGAGTCTTCTCACACGACTTTAACATAAAGATATCCAGCCCGCTGGGAATGTACAACACCGTCTACCAGGCGGAGTGTGTAGGTATCATACAAGCGGTCCACGCCCTAAAAGCCAGGAGAGTTACCGACACACACATACGCATACTGTCCGACAGCGCCTCAGTTCTTCAATCCTTACGGAAAAAACATATTACCACAAAGCTAACACTAGAATGTCACAATGCACTAGAACAAATAACGGTATCTAGCCGCAACACGGTGACACTGCAATGGATAAAAGGACACAGCGGATCGCTAGGTAACGACGCAGCTGACGAACTTGCTAGACGAGGATCCAGCACGGGAGTCTGTGGACCCGAGCCTATCGTACCCATCCCCTTCACCCAGATACGAAGGTGGCTACAGGAGTTCACCCACACTCAAGCGGAGCACTGGTGGACCTCGACACCGGGCTGCAGGCAGTCCAAGCCATGCCATCTTTGGATACCGGGCTAACCCGGCGTTTACTACGCCTGGATAGGAATGGCCTGCGCCTGGTGACGGGGACCATTACGGGCCACTGCTCGCTGAACAGACACTTCCACACAATGGGCATAATGGACAGTCCTCTGTACAGGGTGTGCATGGAGGCTGAGGAAACCGTCGCGCACGTGCTTTTTGAATGCACAGGCGTCACCCAGATTAGAACAGAGAACCTCGGGACACCCAGATCTTACACAGATGTTCTGATCAGACCAGGAGATTTAATCAACTTCTGGAGGGAGGTGGGCTGGTTGGAATAACCACCAACGGCCGCTATGGCCCACGCACAATGGTCCACTGAAGGACTAAGTGCGGGAACCAAACCCCATAACATAGAGAGAGAACATGTGTAACTATGTAAAGTAGGTAAACAGTCTGTACCCACTGTTTACGTACTTATGTTTATACAACAGAATCTAAATCCATGTCGTTATATATCTAGAGGGGCTAGTGTGTCCGTCGCGTCGGTTAAAAAACATGGCGCAAGCCGGTGGAAACGCTCGCGGTAGCGCCCGATGTGACGCTATCAGACTTCGATGCACATGATTAGTGTTTTCCTGTAAACAGTCACCTGAGTACCTACTTAAAAGTCTCGTATAAATATTTCGCAATAATTGCGCAATCGGTGTTTTTATTCCAAAAACATGAGTAAATATTTTTTGTCTACTAAAACATGTAAACATACATGCGTCGGAAATACCCATCTACGTACTAGATCTTATAATCATATGGCACGTAAGAAAATTCTATCTAAGTAAGTACGTAAGTAATTTTTAAATTAAGTACGTAAGAATTTTAAATTCTGTTCTGGAATATGTGTTTTCGTTGCCCAACGTTTTAAAATCAGAGTGTTAAAAAAAAAACCGGCCAAGTGCGTGTCGGACCACGCACAATGAAGGGTTCCGTAGTTGGGATGAATTTATCCCAAGTAAAAACTTAACATTGTAGCTGAATAACATGTTCTCCCATACGGAATGTATGGGAGATCATGTTTTTCAAACCGCAAATTTAAGTTGGTTGATTATTACTCGTTAACCTGTACAGCCTACTTAGCTCTGGTAGTTTTCCTTTTAATTTCGTTATATATACTACTTGGATTTGTGAATGTTTTAACAAATCCAAGTACAATCATTTAGCTGGCAGGGGGGGGACACTCGACTCTAACAAAAAATTCAGTTAAAAGCTTAATATTTCGCAAACGGATCCCTAAATCTAAAAATGGTTTTAAAAAACTCACATTATTTTTAAACGATCTTTCTAACGATACCCCACAACATGGGGTAGACGAGAAAAAATAAACATCCCCACTTTACGTGTAGGGGAGGTACCCTAAAAAACATATTGTTCTTGATTTTATTTTACCACTTTATCGGCATGATTAATATGTATACATATGCCAAATTACAGCTTTCTAGTACTAACCGTCCCTGATCTAAGCCGCGGACAGACAGGCGGCCAGACAGACAGACAGACAGACGGACATGGCGAAACTATAAGGGTTCCATGTTTACTACGGAACCCTAAAAAGTACGTATACGTATGAATCATCTATTTTTCGTAAAGGTCATTGGTGCTGATCTTCACCAACAGGTAAAAAGTGAGCCATAAACTATATGTATTGATATTGCGTAATAATATTGTGCAAAAATAAAAATGTATGTTTACCTACTCTTGCCCTACTCAGTGAAATAAAATTGTGCAATAATTTTGTTCATGAGGAACAATCATGAACGCCAACTGATAGCATGTTGTGTTCCTATCACACTATCTACATAGTGACAGCAAAAAAAAAAAAAAACGCAATAATGGATGAACGAGGAAGGTGGTCTTCGTCGTTGTAATGAACAAAAAGAATGAGATCAATATTAAAAAATGTGTCTTGAAAAACCTGCCTAAATGTATTATAGAATAAGTAGTTATTCTATAATACATTTAGGCCGGTTTTTCCATTCATATTGCCAAAAAAAGGGAAGGCTTTATATTAAGTAATAATATTTTTTGCGTACCATATTTCACATTTAACATCTAATAAACCCTGGTGCATATAATCTGAGGGCATGGTAGAGCCTTAGCCAATACGGGCCAAAACAGGGAGGCACTACGGCACTACCTACCTTTTCTCGAAGCGTTTCGTCGTATTTTCTAACCCTCTTATTAGCTTCGGCCTAGATAATGCTAGAGAACTCAAATTCTCTGGACAAGATGTAGTTAGCAGATTTAGAAAACACACAGTTTCATTTGTCTAGCTTGTATACTTTGAATTTATGAATACTTATATTATCACTTGAAACACGGTTAAGGAAAACATCGAGAGGAAACCGGCATGCCTGAGATATATTTCTCGACGGCATGTGAAGCTAAGTCAGAGGCCCATGGGCTTTAAAACTCTGACACCAGGTTAGTCACTAACCATACGAGAAGAAGAAGATTAATACTTAAATACGTTGATTTCGTTACTGACTGACTCACTCACTCACTCACTTATCAAAACCTCTAGAGCACTTCCCGAAGCCCTAGAAAGCTGAAATTCGGTATGAAAGCAAGAATTTGCACACAAAAACAACAAAAAAACTGTAACTTTCACATTTCCCTCCCCCGTAATGGGGGTGCAGGTCTGTATATAAAATAAAGGGTCTAGGGTCTACTTCCCGAAGTCGAAATTTGGTTTGCACGCTAGGATTTGCATACAAATAACAAAAAATTAAGAAATTTCTAATATTTACCCTCTAACTCCCTTAAATGGAGGTGCAAGTCTGTATTTCTTACGGATAATAGGTACATACCTACAAAAAGAGATGAAATGCCTAGACTTACGTAACGCTTTCACTGTTAAAAAGTTATCAGACCTAATGTAGTGCCAAGCCCAAACCAAACAAACCAAACCTACAAACCTTATAAAATATGATAAAATTATGGCTTCGCCGTTTCATTGTACTATTGCATGACACAACATTAAAGACCAGTGCCGTACGTAAGGAATTTTAATTTTAATTCTGTTCTGGAACAGGAGTTTTGGTTGCCCAACGTTTTAAAATGAGAGTGTATGAAAAATCTAGTGCGTACTTATGTAAAAGTACGTGTACCTCACGTATGAATCATCTTATTTTCGTAAAGTTCAGCAGAAAAGTGAGCCATAAACTATCTATGTATTGTGCAAAAAATGTGGTTATATTTTTTCCTCTTGCCCTAAGCAGTGAAATATAATTATGCAATAATTTCTTTCTTGATAGCAAATAGTTGCTATCGCAATGTCTACAATTCTACATTGGTATTACATAACTCCAAGTAACTTTAGGATGGACCAAAATAATGAAACCGATACTTGAAAATGTGTGTGGAGTATTCTAATATAAACTTAGGCGATGAGCAGACGTTGGGCAAATTGACCGCGGACTTGGAAATCTAACGCGCACGCGGACGAAATGCCGCCGGGAAATCCATACGATTCCAAATTGAGCGCGGACAAATTGTCCTTATCGATTAAATCGATTTACATCGATCGTAGGTAGGTTATATTCATGTATTCAAATAAAAAGAAGGCGCTTAATTATTATAAGTAATAATATTTATCTTGTACCTTTATTGTTTTTTTTTGCCCAAATTAACAACATCAAAAATCTCATAATATTACAAAAACAGCCATAGATATTAAAATAAAAAATATCGAGCTAGTTTCAATACAGCCCGCACAAACTGCAGAATATCTAACGACAATAGGTAACTCGAAGTTGAAGAACTGTCTCTTGTAGTCGAACCACTCCCAGCGGTCTACCCTGGAGGGCGACCTTCGGAGGATGAGCGAGAACACACCCCCACTGATCTCTGAGCAGTGGTTGATGATCATGACGTGTGGTGACACCTTTAGCATTCGTATGACTTGAGGATGCCTTGGAGGTTCGTCTGGGTTCCATACCTCTGTGGAAGTTAAAAATCAAAATTAAGTATGAAGGAAGAAAGTTTCGGTATGAAACTCAACATAGAAACTATTACAAATCGCTTTCGTTTGCCTTCGAGACAGTAATGCATATGGGCATGCGCGCTACATGTCTATAAGCTAACTTAGACAATTTTTACAGTTTTTAAAGAAATGCCAAGCGAGAGACACGAGTACACTATACTACAAGATACTTATACAGTGTGGCAAGGCTATTAAAAAAAATATCTGCTGTTTCATAGAAAAGTGCAATACCTACGCGGTCAAAATTATGGAACAGCTGATTAAAAAAAAATAACCGACGAAAAATTTCAACGCAGGCCGTTCAGATTCATGTACCGAATCCATGGTATCACTTTTCGCGTCGATGTCCCTAACACCCTGTATAGAAATTTCGAAACAAATTTATTATTTGTAAAGTTGACATTGAAAAGGCAGTGCATTGTTATGTCAGTTCAATTACTGTGACTGTCCGTCAGAACACTCAGAACCAAATTAAGGAACGCTGTATATTACTAACACTAATCAACTTTTAATTGTAGCCTCGTGCGAACAAGAACACGACTTTGCTGAACTTGACCGTATTTGTTTTAATGAAATCAAATGTACCTATTATGAATATTTTGACCATTCTGCAGGGTAATTTTGTAACACACTAACAGTAGCAATAGGTTTCATTTTGACAGTTCAACAACATTCATTGCCCTATTTACGTTGTTGAGCAGACAAACTTTTCGAACATATGAAGCAATGGATTAGTAATATCCATCAAAATGATCCAGATTGTGATTGAGCGTGTGTTAGGTAAGCAATTAGGGTGCTTGTATAGTAAGTACGGTATCAAAATATTAAAAAACCGGCCAAGTGCGTGTCGGACCCCGCACAATGAAGGGTTCCGTAAGTTGGTCAATTATTATCTACTTGTTAACCTGTAAAGCCTACTTAGCTGTGATAGTTTTCCTTTTAAATTTGTTATATATACTACTTCTGTGAATTTGTTTACAAATCCAAGTACAACCATTTAGCTGACAGCGGTGGGGGAACACTTGACTCTAACAAAAATTAGCATTAAAAAGCTTAATATTTCGATAACGGATCCCTGAATTGAAAAATGACTGTCACACACTCACAATATTTTTGAACGACCTTTCCAACGACACTATGGGATTACGAGAAAAAAAACATCCCCAGTTTACATGTAGAGGAGGCACACTAAAAATATTTTTTTTTCTTTATTTTAATTTACTTACCACTTTGTCGACGTGACTAATATGTATACCCATGTCAAATTACAGCTTTCTAGTACTAACAGTCTCTGAGCTAAACCACGGACAGACAGACAGACAGACGGACATGGCGAAACTATAAGGTTTGTTACAACGGAACCCTAAAAACCCACTAAGTGAGGTTTTTTTTAAGTACCAAATGTACATTTATCTCCAGTACATGCATATCAACAACAACACAAGATCACGTCTGTTTTCCCTGAGGGGCTAGGCAGAGTACCTAAATTACCTAGTACACCCAAATTTCGCCAGTTATGTTTAAGTCCGATGTCATACTGAGGTCAGCCTATTGCCATCGACCGGGCACAAATCCAGACTCCGGGCTGAGCAAGAAATTCCCGGTGAGAAAACCCTATAATACATACTTACATATCTATCAATTATTTTGTCAACAGTGATTTTGTGGAGCCCCACTGTGTCGCAACGTAGAAAGACAGGCATTACAGAAATTGGCAGTTATAGACTGATAATAAGTTGACTGAGAACGTCAGCAACCATCTAGAGTGCTGGAAAGATCTTTTGGCGTCAGAAAGACATTGACAGGGGGGCGTTGTTGGTAAACATTTGTGAAATTATCATAGAAATTGTATTGATAAAACAAGATGGCGGCGTTAGTTCCGATTTTGACCACGCGCCAAAAGAAGTTTGTAGCCTTGTAACCAAAAAGAATTTGAACAAAGTATACCTATTCCTCTAGCCATCAACTCTCTTTCCAAAGGCCTTCGTTGGTCTGCTGTCCACAGCCCCGGTGCCTCAGGGCTGTACAAGTAGATCTGCTCCACGGATTGCCCGTCCTCATCCCACACCACCCGCAGCCGCCTCTCGTTGTATATGTCCCTCTTCACTCGTATGTCCAGCCACGAACCCGACATGACGTCATCCGACCACGGGTTGCTCTTGTATGAACGCCATTTTTCGTCTGAATAGTTGTGTTTTTGGATCTGCAAGAAAATTAAGGTCAACAAATGTAAAGCGCTTGTCTGAAGAGGTAAGGTAATGCCAATGACCCAATGTTCATCTTAGGTGGATTGCTAATAGAGAGTTACCATACTGGAGGAGTATTAACTAAAAACTAAGTATAATACCTTTATCTTAGTTTACTTTAATGTATACCTACTTAGTGTGAATTTCACCAAGAAATAGAACACGTTCAGCACATCTAAACGCGTTCAAGAGCTGTCAGTGAACAATATTCCATAACAATTTTGATACTGACAGCTCTTGAACGCGATTTAGAAATGCTGATCGCGTTCAGTTTCATAGGTGAAATCATCCCTTAGATACAAAACTTAACAACAATTTCAGAAGCTGGTGCTGTTTTAAAGTTTCACACGAGGCATTCTTCTAAGCTTTCAACTTAAGCCCACAACAAGCAAGAGTAGGTAACACCACAAAGTAAAACAAATTGTAATAATTAGTACTTACAGACCAATCAAGCCAATCATCCTGTGGTTCAGTAGTGACGTCGGTGATGTGAAGAGTGACGCAGCCAATCGTGTTCGGCTTGTTCGTCATATCCGGGGTGTGCTGGGCGTACCCCACTCCGTACCACATCCCGTACACATCCTCTATGTTGAAGTGATGGGCCCATCTTACGCTGTCACCACAGAATCCATGGACGTTGATGGAGAAGTAGACCAAGTTGAAAAGGAGACTCACAGGCACAGTGAACATGTTCGGAGTAGACACGCAAGTAATATGGGACAAAGCGTCGCGTCGCCCGCGGTGCCAATTAGCGAATTGATGCAGGTGATGCTCTCTGGCGCAACTGCACTGTGACTCAGTGGAAGGATTCTGTACGGAATACGTGCCCTGATTGTTAATAAACCTAGTTATTTCAGCCCATATAAAGTTATGAACAATCAATATCGATAGCGATACTTACTTATGATTGTCAAAGAAGAGCATTGTGCGTAGTTAATGAATAGGTTAAGTTTTCACAGCGCGCAATAACTTCGCCATAGTTCAAGTTACGAAAATCTGAATTCGCAGCATCATAGGCTTTTTTTCCATCGAAATAGGAGTTACTTTGTCGCCGCTAATGCGGGAGTGACGCAAGAAAACGGAAACAAAAATGATGCATTGAAGTTATGTTTAAATCCTTGGATGAAAATTGTGCCGTTAACTGGTTATTAGGCAAAAAGCTAGTTCCAACTAAACAAAATAATCCAGCAACTTGCCTTCTTAGCTGCTGATGAGTTGGTTGTTGTGTCATGTATTAACACATTCGCGCAAGCAACTTCTTATAACAGCCAAAACACTCGTAAGCAATGCAGATTGAAAGGGGATCGGTGAAGTCCCTCTTACCTAGGTCACAGATAATATAATACTACGCCTAGTTAGATAAATATTTCGCTTCTATAAAATATGAGTCGTCATTTGCATCTCAGCTCAGTTTTTCTTACAATTCTTAGCTTTACCATCTTTCACACACAATCCACATTCAGCTTTCTTTGGTCTGCCTCATTACATATAAGCTATGCACATTTTATTCCTACTTGATACTTTTCTAATCGGATGCTCTTTTTTTTTAAACTTTGGTTTTCAATCTAAATTCTTATAACTACGGATGAAAAACGAAACAATCTGAAATATGGCAGCTTACTTTCTGTTCCAACTTTTTCCTAAACGAATAACTATATAAATAAAAGTTTTATATTCCTATCGAGCTGCCAATAGAACTCATCAAAATGTTTCTTATTTGTTTTTGTTATCCTGAAAACTTTTTCTGCCTTGAGACAAGCGTATTGTACCTACAACAAAGGACCCAAGAAAAATCTTATACTTGGCTTAGTTTAATCCTTGTTGAAGTCACTAAGGTGTATTTGTATTCGTTTGATAAATAGAACTTTTATTTGTATAGAAGATCAGCTATATAAATCGTAAATAGATCAACCTGTGTTCAATACAGAGTCAGTGTGCATTACATTACAACCATGTGCTCTGTGTATGAATGAGGTTTTAATGTGTACCTATGCATCTGTAGTGACAATCATGTCATTTGGTTTAAATAGGTCTTTATTAAACCTTTATTTTCAGATCACAGAGATCCATACAGTGTTAGTAAAGAAAAACTAAATCTAATGTTAGTATCCTAATCCTAATCTTAAGTCTGGAGTCAGGCCTCACACTATCCACGTAATAAGTAGTTCATACCATTAGACGTATGAAGTCCGATCCAGTGACGCAGCATCGGACAATCCCACCTACCGCACAACATGCTGTGGGAGCTGGCCCGCATTCAACGAAGGATCGAAGCGATGCGGTTTTGGCTTGAAAGCCGTCAATCCTCGCCTCAGCAAACATCAAGCGCTACATTATTCCTATTATTTTATTTATTTATTTATTTATTTATTTTATTATTTATGTACACACAGTAAAATACATACAGATACGACATAATTATAATTTGAGTACAAAGGTACTGCTTATTTCTTAAGAAATTTCTTCCAGCAGACCTGCGAAAGGAGAAATGAGAAAGAAATGGAGACAATAGTGTGTGAGAACAAAAAGAGAAAAATATGAATATGCGAAGTCTTATACTAAAACATATCAAATATACCTACACGTATAACGTAATAAATTAACATATACTTAAATAAATACATAAAGCTTAAATAAATAAACATACATATTATAGGTATATAAATACTCACAGTAGAGAGGAAAGATAATGCTCTTACCCTCTCTCTCTCTCTCTCTTCTTGTTCTTACTTGCTCTTCTCTTAATGCTCTTATTTACCTTTTATATAGATTCTTTTGTTAAAAATTTTGGGAATGTGAGAACGTTGTAGACTTAACAGACTTTAGATCTGTGGACCATTTCATATTTTGCTAAGTACCTGGTACACACGGCTACACATCAAGCTATACATTTCCAGTATAAGCTGACCTCGTATTGTACGGAAATCCTATATAATGCGAGATCAGCATAAACTGGAAATGTATAGCTTGATGTGTAGCCGTGTGTACTTGTTCATAGGCCTGCACTGTCCTCTCATACCTTTTAACACTGTAATTTTAAAACGTTGTAAAAACCATTTACTTTTAAAAGAGTTGCCCTGAAGTTTCTTGCCGGCTCTACTCCATAGGAAACGATCATTTGGAACCGTGCACCTAGCTTCTGACGTTTCATAAGTGCCCTTGTAGGTGAAATAAAATATTTTGAATTTTGAATTTATGTGTGTAATGTGGCTGTGTGTGAAAAAGGTACCTAGCTAATTAGTTAATTAAACTGTTATATACATATTTATTTTTAAGCGTTGTTTAAAGTTAAGTTATGATTAAAGTCTGCTTAGACATACATTTTATGAGGTTTAAACGTCTCTTGAAATTAGTATTAATCCCCTTTATTTATAATTTTATAAATAACGGACATTAATGCTAATTTCAATTTGGACAAAACTCACTGAGACATGAGATTCTATCTTTGTGGGTCGGGTATTAGGACTGGACCCTAGTCTAAAGATAGGACAGGATTTAAGAAATTGTACCAAAAATAATGCGTATATAAATAATTTAATTTTCATTTCTCATACAAAAATATAAATATCGATCGTTTTTCTTAGAAAAAACTAGGTACATTATTGCAATATTAGTATAAAATTAAGTCTCATTTAAATTCGGGATCCCCAAATTGTGTAAGAAATTATAAACAGTAATATTGTCGAAATAGTCATTCTTGTGGCTGAGTTTTCACAGACTCTTTGTAGCGCAGACGTGGAAAGGTGTTTCATTGTGAACACGTTGTGGATGCTAGCCAGGTCCTCAGGAGTCAGCTGGTTCTCATTTCTGGACAGCACGACGCTAAAGAGCTGAGAGTTTGGCAGCCTCATGCAGAAGTTCAGCACCAAGTGGTTGTTAGCTACCTTCAGGACCTGGATCACGCCTCCGAAGAAACGATACATGTCGCCCACGGCTGAAATATAAAGTTTTAATTTAAATAAACAATCGACTTAGATTATATATACCACTTGTTTTGAAAAAAATGGCTCAATTCAATTTTCAAGACTTGAGGCATCATAATATCTGTTGCTATTAGTAAGTAAGAAGAGACGATCCTATAACTTCTTATTTTTAAATTGGTCCTTAGTTCCACAGTGCGAAATGCATTCAGAAGCATCTTAAAATTGGTATTGTTCAGGTCCTTACATTTATTAGGCACATCGGTGGCCCAGAATCCTTTGTGCGAGGTATTGACCTTGATGTGGTAGTCGTCCTGCCACAGGCCCTCGTGCCACTCCAGCACAAAGTGCCTGATGCGGTACTGTTCTTGCATGTTGTACTGACGGTTCACGTACGGTGAGTTTGTCAGCTGAGGGTACGGAGTCGGTGGAGTTGGCTGAAATATAAATAAACATGTGTGTTAAAGCTAAAACAAATGTTAACGATATTTTTTCAATCGCTGCAGTTGCTGCATGAATAATGCACGTCATGTTATTGACAGTTTGACACCGGTGTCAAACTGTCAATCTCACCGGTGCGAACATGCGCGATTGTAAGTAGTACCTACTATAATATATGACTTAGTTCTTAAAAAAAAAACACACACAGTCACTCACTAAGTTATGGTTCAACAGGCCACCTTCAACGTAATCTTCAAACTTTCTAATTTGTACAATAGGACAGTAAGGGTTAAATTCAGTTCTCGTATCAGTTTCTTTGTGGTACACGTACTCGTGAACATACCACATGCCTAACACTGTCTCCTCATCAAAATCGTTCGTTGGACTTAAGTTTTGACAAAAATTTACGTTGGCTGCCAAAGTAGTGGATAAGAAACATGATAGGACTAACACAATGAAGCCCATCATTAAAATGTATGCTAGTTACTTGTGAGCGAACTGTTTCACGACACCGGGACTCCTAATTAACATCCCAGCACCACTTGGGTATATTACGTCTTGTTACGTACTCACGTGGACAGTAATTACAATTAACCTATTAATTGACACGACCACCCTGTATCCTGTTATGAGTAGGCCTTTTAAAGCTTTACCTTGTAATAATAAGTCATTGGCTTATCTACATATTATTTATGGCTTCTACCTTCAGGTACGATTTTTGTACAATATGTATGGATAAATAAAAGGCTTGTTATCTTAACTACTTGCTCCCATAGGTCATGCATATTTATAACACTGCAACAGTTAAATCAGGAGATAAACAAAATCAAAGAATATTTAACTTGGTCCTTTCTAAATGAAAACCATTTTAATTATCATAAACATCTCCCATTTTACACTTTTCCTTTTTTATTGCTAATGGGATTTTCACAATTTAAAGAACGTCAACAATGGATACAACAATGTTCAGGACAGTTTCTTTCAAATATTAATACGTATCGTCTGCACAGCTAATCATGTATATCCGCTGCGGGAAGGACTGATACAGTGTTAGAGTAGTGTCATCCATATGTACTGCACCAAATAACATTAAGTTATTCTAAATAGCGTACAAAAAACAAATTAAACAAACCTCGATATTTAGCTCCTTGATGTCGATATAAAAACACTCCTGTGTGTGTTCTATTTTATATTCACCTCTCGTGTGTGGGATTTTTTCTACACCATACCAAACACCAGATATTTGATCCAAATTTATATTTCCATAAAAAGGTGACAGGTCGTCACAATATTTGTGACTTTCGAAACTGTACTGACTGTAACATTGCACCAAACCAAAACACAACGAAATCAAAATGATACTACTGCACGCCATTGGATTAACCGCTCTGGATAACCCGGATAATATCGGATAAAGTTTCGGATAAACTGAACCGGCAGTACCAGGAGACAATACGCGAAAGGAGATGTTTTACAGATTAGACCAGCGGATAGAGTGAAGGCGAAGTGGCGAGAACACGTGGGCGGGCTCCCAAATGAACAGCACTCGACTGGCGTTGTACCAGTCGTGGTAATTTACTACTTATGCGAGAATACTTCCTTAATAAACTTTATCAACACGCTGACAGTCCCCTCTCATGTAAGTCAGGCACGTATGCATGTGTATATATTATCATCGTGTACAATAATTTTCCTGTTTATCTGTTTATGGGTAACGGTAGCCGGTTACATGATCGAACTACTGATACGAAGTCCATTAATGAGTACATGAAAATAGCACTGAAGAAAAGAAGATTTTCTTAAGCTTTTCCAGTGCCTTCTCAAGTTTTCCGAAGACTGACGCTTTCCTCGGCATACTTAGATGCCAGGACAGCAGAAGTATTAGAATATGGGGAGGAGAAAATCAATAGAGCGCTCTGACGTCACGAAGGGTGGTTATCGAGCGGGTCGTGCTCACGATACGACGCGTAGTAGTGTGAGTTAATATTGATTTTGTACGCGCTTTTGTGTGTATTTGCGAAATCGTGACTTCGTGACGTTGTTTTCATAATTAATTCATATTGCGAAAACAATAAAATGTTTAAAAAGCCATTAAAAACATGAAGTAATCTTAATTTTTATCCATTCGAATTGGAGAGAAAAGATTATTAAAGTTGCAAAGACATGGTACATCTGCTTTGTCGAACATAAATAAGTACACACGTACTGAAAACCCTTGCTATGTACATAATGTACCTAACATTTCATGACGTAGACGAAGACTGGTGCGTAATGCGTGACGTACTTAGCCATGGCTAATCAAGAGACAGTGTGTACTAAGGACTCAAGACTCGAAGGTTGTGGAAACTTCCAAGAGTGTACTGTGCACGCTAGCCATCATAAAAAGAAGTTTCTTAATAAAAATAGTTTGCTAACTACCTACAATGCTAGGTGACAATTTTGAAAGGAAATATGCTGGATTAAGAGTACAGTTTCGGAAAGTTTATGCAGGTTAAAGTTTAGAAATCAATTTTACCTACTTTTGATTTGGGGAATGCAACCATTATTCTCGATGCGAAATTAATTTTAAAAGTTTACCACACAGGATTTATCCCAATTCGGATAGCGAACATTACTTGAAAATCCCTTGTTGAACCCTAAAATTGTTTGCGTACTATAGTTTACGACCTCACTGAGTCGTTTTATCCTTTGTAGCCGTTAGTAACCAGTACTTCATGTACCTAAATACTGGGACCACATATGTACGAGTATTATAGGAAATTTCAGACCAAATCTAGGCTAAACATGTTTCTAACAGCTCTGATGTCTCGGTACTTAGGTACAGAGGAATCTGCGAATTTGAGATCAACCGCGATAGTTTGGTGGATTAGTTGCTCGGCTTTGCTCGCAAGCAAACTAAATCTGTTTAAGTAAATACATGAAATAATGTGATAATAATTATGTTTTTATTTATTACGTGATTTTAATTATAGTAAAAATAGAAATAAAATCAATTTAACAAATCACTATATTAATTATAATAACCCATAATATTCACTACAAAAAAATAAAATTACGAATGTCAATCGTACTTTATTTTAAATGGCATTCGGTTAAAAGTACTCGGATTTATTTCCCATCACCATGCCAAAAGCATGGGAGGAATAGAATCATCCCCATAACATGCCATTGAATTCGGGTAATACCACCCCAAAGGCTTTGTGGTTTTCTCTACTAAGGCTACATAAGCTACGCGTAGTCTCGGGGCGCGGAGCGTAGAGCCTCTACGAGTGCTACGAAAACGCCTACAACGTTCTACGCTACGCTTTCGCCGTAGTGCGTCATAGTTACGAATTGCTCGTAGCATTTTCGTTGTGTAGATTTCGGCTTCAGTAAAACTTATTCTACATTTGGAAAATATCTTTTGTAAGATCTGCATAACTTAAGTACTCCGATTTTTAAATAGATTTTAAAAATAATGAGAATACCTAGGTTTCTATAAATTTAATTAGAAATTTATTACACATATACTCATACATATCTGTTCAAAATATAATTTTCTCTTAGTTTACAAATAGATACCTAATACAATCAAACGCAAAAGAACTTATTAACAACGTGCAAGTTGGACCTCGTTCAAAACTTTCAGCTGAAAATACGGGACCGAACGCGGCGTCGGCGTTTCAGGGGTTATTTCCACCAGGAGAGTAGGACCCGGAGGATAACGTTTTCAGGCAGTGTTCCACTACATCTTTTCAACTTTACATAGAACATAGTTGCTATCAAAACAAAACTATTACGATTGTGAACACTCAATACTTTCGTAATTTATAGTGATGTTTATAGTCAACCAAGCAGTATTTGGAATAATATACGCTCAAAACATGTTGATTAGGTACTTTATAACGTGTTTAGTTCTGTAGTCGGTAGGTACCATACATATATCACGTACAGAATTAAATAATAACAGAGGAATAAATAAGACGTAAAATTGTAAGTAAGCAAGTAAATAGTTACACAAAAGTGTTCCCAGTAAAATATCTATGAGTGAAATGTAGGTAACTAGCTAAGAATTAAATTAAATCTGTTAAATTATCGTTAGATGGCTCGAAGGACCAATATTCTACCCCTTGGATTTTCTTGTTATTCTTTGAGGAGTATTCAAGTATTACTTGCAATTGAAAAATACTAGCAAAAATCAACCGACTGATGTTTGGTCCTTCGAGCTAAATGTGAAAGTGCCTACGGCGAATTCGCTATAGGTCACTCAATAACCACATCAAACATCGCAGACGCGCATGTAACTACAATTTTGTTTTATGTTGTTAGGTCCCCTGACAGTAGTTTAAACCCAAAAATATACAGCTAGTCATACCTGAGCATTTATTTCCAAAAAGTGAAAAATTATCATTTTAGGGTCATTTGTCCAGACACGTACCGGGTGAGTTAATAGTCCTAGGTATATTAAAAAAAAAAACTGAAACAAGTGCCATTATTTCGCAATTGTTCGATCACCATCGGAGTAGCACACGGTTTTCAGGGTTGCAAACTTGGGTGTAAATTACTCTCAGGGGACCTAACAACATGTAGAAGAATCGTAGTTACGAGTACATGCACGTTTGCGGCATTTGCACATTCGTGTGTCGATATTGACTGGGCTACTAGTTTGCAGAGATAAAATAATAAAACTTCGAAATAAAACTATCAATCACGTAAATTAAAGTTTCCTGCGTCAGTCAAACGCTGCAGAATGAACTTTTACTATATCTGGATATGGATAAAAGATTCATCTTTTCTAATATCAGCAACTGAAATATTTCAAAAAAACGTTAAAATAAATAAAAATTTGTATCTTTATTTTTTAGTACCCTATTGACCGCCCCAGTCTCATTAATACGATACGTAAATGGTTTCGTGCCCGTGCCGACTCAGTCGATATATACGATATACGACTGAGAACCTATGTTCTTTTTTTAGGGTTCCGTACCCGAACGGTGCCAACCGAAACCCTATTACTAAGCCTCCACCGTTCCGTCCGTCCGTCCGTCCGTCCGTCAACGGGCTGTATCTCATGAACCGTAATAGGTAGACAGTTGAAATTTTCACAGATTGTGTATTTCTATTACTACTGTTTTTGTTGTGACAGCATATGCTAATACCATATGGTGTCAGTGTCTTGATTTGAAAATCTTCAAAAAAGAAGAAATAAAAGGGCCGTAAAAGTTGACAGATTTAGACCATTTTTGTACGAGCTCTATCGCAGCAACTAAACAAGTTAGGAATTTGGAGCTTCATTATGTAACATATAATGTATATCCTTTAGAAGTCGACGATAAGAATAAAAATAATAGTGTGTCTCGTTAGTGTTAGCTCTTATAATCAACAAATATTAAATACTAATATTCATGAGGTATTTTATTTAAATATGGGCGATTACAGGAACTGCAAAAAATAATTTTGTAATTCACAGTATCATTAAAATTTATCTTTGCGCTTTTTAGGGTTCCGAAACCCTTATAGTTTCGCCATGTCCGTCTGTCTGTCTGCCTGTCTGTCTGACCGCGGCTTAGCTCAGAGACGGTTAGTACTAGAAAGCTTTAATTTGGCATGGGTATACATATTAATCCCATCTTGTGGGGTGTCGTTGAAAAGGTCGTTCAAAAATATTGAGGGTGTGTGAAAACCATTTTTCAATTCAGTGTTCCGTTTACGAAATATTAAGCTTTAAAGTGCAAATTTTTGATAGAGTCAAGTGTCCACCCCTCCAGCCAGATAAATGGTTGTACTTGGATTTGTGAAAAAAATCACAGGAGTAGTACTCGTATATACAATGTCACCCATGGGCATGTGACCGCCCGTATTTTTTTGAACATTCATGAAAAATTATCGAAAATTTACTTTAAAAGGGGGGGCTATCTTTAATAGTTTTCATGTTATTCAATTTTTTATTAGCTTTTTTCATACCCCCTATGTTATTGGCGCGATTTGGATTCTGTTTATTATTTCTAATAGCTTATGACTTATTTTATTGCATTAACAAAAAAAAACAAAAAAAATTGTCCGGTATGAAAAAAAAACGGAGGTGAAGATTTTTTTTTTCTAAAAAAGAACATTATTCAGTATTTAACTAAAAAAAACCCAAGTCCATAAAATCATAGCGGAACATTGAAAAAAAAAATTTAAGTTAGATGCCCCTTTTTAGTTTTAGGGTGACATTGTATAACGAAGTTAAAAGGAAAACTATCACAGCTAAATAGGCTTTATAGGTTAACGATCAATAATTGACCAACTTAAATTTGCAGTTTGAAAAACATGATCTCATACGGAATGTATGGGAGATCGTGTATGAATGTTTTTTCAAACTGCAAAATGTTTTTTAGCAACAATGTTAAGTTTGTTCTTGGGATAAATTCATCCCAACTACGGAACCCTTCATTGTGCGTGGTCCGACATGCACTTGTTTAAATTTAAGATGAAAAGTATTCTTCTTTTATTTATTTATTTGGAAACTCAACAGCTTATATTCATATTACATGGGTTATGAATGTTCACCCCACTATCAATGAGCAGGTCAAAGCAGTTGCTTCAAAGTTACAGCATCTTACAGTCTGCATACACTGCTCAGTGATAGCGAGATAATTACAATCAATTGAATTGATTATTTTCTTTTTTGATTATTGATGATTATTTTTAGTGTTTTCATTTCTGAAAAAGAAAACTGGCCATGTCGGACTCGCACACGAAGGGTTCCATACCGTAGTACAATATTTAACACTACATATTTTTAGGGTTCCAAAAATAAAATAAAGTTAAAATTAAAGGACCCCCCCATACAACAAACGTGTTTTTTGTTAAATATTGTACGGTGGTATGGAACTCTTCGTGTGTGAGGCCGACTCGCACTTGGCCCGTTTTTTGTTTTTATATAATTGGACGACCCGATAATATCATAAATCTGGTAAAGCTGGTCGCTGGGGGCACAATTAATATAAAACCAAGCGGTCAGTAGGTTAAATAAATTAACAAAAATATTCAGTTTTAATTCGAGAAAACTATATCTGTACTCGTAGCTCTCTGCAAACTTTGCAAGTCGTAGCGTCGATATTTTCGTAGCGTATTGGCGTAGTCGCTAAAACTCGCCCTCTCACATTTTCCGTAGTGACGTAACCCCCTGACTACGAATATACTAGGGTATCATGACCGGTGAGAAGGGTTATACAGTTTATACACTCCACAAGTTGACAACTAGCGCGGGCGCCCCGCGCTTGCTAGTGTAACACAATAGGACAACATGATAGTGAGAAGGTGAAAATAGTTTTGTCCAACTATCGGGTGGTGGCGGGTGGATAGCGAGGGGTGATGACGTCATGCATGATAACCACTGGGGAGGAACCCGCGAAGGGCAAGTGACTGATGATTGATAATAAACGATAACAATGTTTAGATATGGGACTATATTGGGGCTATGCAAATATAATTATTATGAAAAAGGGCACCATGTTTACTATCTATAAATAGGACATCAATGATAACGTGTTTTTGTTAGGACTATGGAATTTCTTTATTCGTCGAAAATGTATCTAAAAATGAACAAAAGTTAGCCTAATAAACAAAACTAGGTGAGGGGTGAAAAAAAAAAGTTGCTGTTTATTTTAATTTTAAGTATAAACTAATTGTTTAAATTAATTATTTATAATTTTTGTTACGAAAGTTATTAATCAAAAAAAGATAACTAGGTACTTTTAGAAACCAATAGACGAAGAAATTGTGATAGCACACTTCTGATCAAAGAGCTTTTGGCACAAATAAAGTCCTCAGTAAATTATAAAATATTATAAGTATGTTAGTTATTATAGTTTAGAAGTTTGTTTGTGAGAGTTTACTTGTAATAATATATATAAATACCTACATAAGCTACTGCTAAGTCCTTAAAAGTAAATATTCATAGAATAAACGAAATTTTTAAAGCAATCAAATAGATATAAGTAAACTATTACCATTATAGTTACACTGAACTTCAGAGTGAACCTGAAAGTTACATGGTCACAATGTTATTCAGTTATATAATTGAATGAATAAAAATGTGAAGTATCATTGTTGTCTATACTTTATACCCGAGCTTATTCCAACGTACAAACATACATGTTCTGCACAGTCTGCTACACTATCACGCATTTATAGCCAGACATTCGCTGATCGATAAATGACGTCCGCGGCAACTATAGGGGTGGATTTATCTCCATTATTCTATAAGGCCCTAGTACAAAGGGTCACAAGTCGGTGCTGACGTCGGCCGAACGCGAGGGGTGAATCGCCGGGGGTGACACGGGTAAACGGCTCCATAATTATGACGTCATGTTACACTGCCGAGAGTTGAGGGTTGAATAAAATAATTACTCTAAGCCTTTGCATTCGTAACATGTGATTTTACTGAGTAAATTAATTGATTGAAAAAAGATTTTAGTAAGTAATATTAAATAAGCCTTTATAGTTTTTAAAGAATTGGTGGTACCTACTGATTAGTAAAGCATTTAATACTTCGACATAGGCTGATATTCAACGAACATCGCTTACATAACTTTCAAAACGCAGGGACCTTGCAAATTGTCAATTCGTGCCAAAATTGTGTGTATCTTTGGCAACTCTCGTGGTGACCTTTACCCCAAGGATGACGCCGTTCGTTGGGGTGCTCTGTCCGCACCAGAGGTCGATTCCACCAGGAGAACAGAATTACTGGAAGATGTTTCCGCGATATTATCTACCCAGACAATTTGGATCTAATTAATTTATTCAATCATAAAAGGCATGTGATTTAGAGAAATCAATTAAG
The DNA here is from genome assembly GCA_947364205.1 of Agrochola lota. Classification (NCBI taxonomy): domain Eukaryota; kingdom Metazoa; phylum Arthropoda; class Insecta; order Lepidoptera; family Noctuidae; genus Agrochola; species Agrochola lota. The sequence continues at coordinate 13,650,791 of OX376221.1, read as the reverse complement.
ATGGATTTATTGATTGTCAAAAGCAAAGGAAATCACAATTAATTTGTTATTTCACACATTTATTCGCTATTGTGAAACGAATAAATTTTACCCTCATCGCGCATAAAACTACATTCCAATAGACTACGTAATGTCCATAAAAATATTTAATAAACTACCAGATGCTATAAAGATGAAACCAGCGAAATGATATTTATAAATAAAATCAAGCTAATATTAATTAAAAAATCATAGGTACAATAAACGAATACATACATGACTAAAAAAAATTACATGAACAGACACCATACACAGCTAGTCGTATTGTTTTTGAACATTCATACATACATAGATATATATTATCTATAATATGAATATATGTTTAATTGACCTTATCAGATAATTATTATGTACCAGAACGTCTATCTGATCTCTTTAAAATAAATATTATATTTACTTAATTAATGTTAATAACGGCCGCGACTAACGAGTTGTAGGTCGTAGGTGCGAACCGTGACAGGCGCTTGATTTTGTGTAAATTATTTCATCACCACTGCTCACCAAATGGTGAAGGAAAACATCATGAGGAAGCCGGCATGTCCTAGAACCAAAACGAAGACATGTGACGTCTACCAACCCGCACTGGGCCCGCGTGGTGGACTACGGCCCACTCCCTCTCACAAAGAGGAGGCCCGGATCCCAGCAGTGGTTATAGGCTGATTATGTTATGTTAATAACATATAAAAAAAGTAAATAAAAAAAATATGAATTATTCCTAATTTTATTTTTATTTTAAGAATAATTTTATACCCTACAGGGTCCGAAATTGTGCTTTAAGCAATAGGCATGTTGCCAATTTTTTTTTGTCCGTCAGGTAGGTTATAAAAAAATAATGGACACGTATTTTTTCTTTTTTTACGTATTGTAAAGATTACGGCAATACATCGAGTAGGCAATGCGTTAAAATGTGGCATGACGTCACTGGCTGGTAGATTGTATACTGACTTGTGACGTAGCGAGCCTCCACTCCCCACCTTTAATGCGTTTTATCTAAACCATTTTTTATGCAAAAAATACGTGTCTAACATTTTTTTATTCTATGAGTGACGGAATATATCGTTTTTTTTCCCAATCAACATCCTAATACAAATAAAGATATGCATTTTCAGTTTATCATAATCCAATCAAATTAATTGTACAAAAAGGTCTCTATGATTTCAAGTTATAATATTGTAATACATCATAATAGTCAGTCACTACGAGTGCAATACTGTGTTATTTGGCACAAAGACTAGTTATCTTATCTGTTTCCATCTATAATTCATCATTACCTAATATCTATTTTTATCAACTTAGATAATATTTTATATACCAATGTATTTTTCTACTGCGCCAAAATGTGACAACTTTTATATTTAATAAAAAATGAAAACATAATAGGTAAGTAATTAAGATCATTTCGCACTTTCTAACTTCTTTACTTTACAGAAACTGTTCAATAATTAATTTAATTAGGTTCTTTTAGGTTTCGTTGGTCTTTTGGTATCTACTACAATATAAGTAATAGATTTACTAACCTAATCACTTAAAATAAAGTCGATCAAGATATTTGGCATACACGCAGCTACTTAACTTGCTACTAGGTACTTTAAACAATCGAATGTGTTTGCTGAGTAGCCAATTCTTTTACATCACTCTTTTAAAGGGTCCCCACGACAATAGGGATGGTGACAATTTTTTTTTTTAGTCCGTCATTTATTAAAAAATATTGGAAACGTATTTTTTCATTTTTTAATCTAAAGATTACGGCGATACATCGAGTTAAAATGTGACATGACGTCACGAGTATGTAGATTTTATACTTACTAGTGACGTAGCGAGCCTCCACTCCCCACCTTTAATGCGTTTTTATCTAAGTATTTTTTTATTTATATGATAAAGCAAAAAATACGTGTTTAATTTATTTTTTTATTATCTGACTGACGGACTAACCTTTTTTTTACCCAGGCAACATCCCTATTGCAATTGTTTATTTTACGATATTGATACACATTAAGCGCAAATAATCGTCTACCAAATGCAATTGACAATATTACTACAATAGAAATTGATCGGTTCGAGGACTCCTAAGTATATACTCGTATAATTTTAAAAACGTATTACGCACCCAATAAAAAAATATTGGCGTACAAAAATTGTGCAAAGATGAAAACTTGCCTGAATACCAAACAGCATGTCCGACTGTTCGTAGGTACCTACTAACGACGCACACTTAATTATACGAAAATCGTTGCCAGATTCATTTAAAACCGATTTTACAAACACAAAATAATGATGTTCTTACGTACATAGATAATATAGTTATATGCATAGTAAAACAACCAAACAAAACACTGCACACCTTTCTACACATTTTTAAGAATTCACCTCTGATGTTTTTCATGCAGAACTGTAGGGAGGTTGATAGGTTCTTTCATTATTTTAAACCCTTTGACAACACGAGTTTAGCAGTTGAATAACACAAAGGCCTACATACGTTTATGAAAGTCGGCCAGACTTTCTTGTCTTCTGTCTTCTCGTGTTCTTCTTCTTGTTTAAGTATATTAAACTGAAGGCGTAATACAATGAAGAGGAAAAAATAACTAAGTAACTCGACTAACATGAATGGCCTATACAGAGTGGCAGGACATCGATGCGAAAACTGTTACCATGGATTCAGTACATGATTCTGAACTGTGTCGAAATTTCTCGTCGGTATTATTTTTTTAAATCTGCTGTGTCATAGAAAAGTGCAATACCTATGCGGTAAAAATGAATGGAAATGCCTTTTTTTTTTTAATAACCGAGGAAAAATGTCAGCGCACGGGGGTTCAGAATCATGTACTGAATCCATGGTCACAGTTTTCGCGTCAATGTCCCGCCACAGTTTATAACAGGCTACTTAACTAACTTAAGTAAGTTCTAAGCAACGTTCTCAAAATTTTTGACAAACCTTGTTTCTGAATAATTTTCCAACGACGTAAAAGTGAAGCGCCTCTAAAAAATTACAATGTTCTAAAACCATGTCGTCCTAATTTATTCCTGTATTCCAAGAATATTTCCAACGTAAGAAAATCCGTGGGAATTCCAGGAAGATCTCTCCGCCCACCAGCTGTTCCGGAGGGCGGTACTGAGTCGATGTCACGTGGCTACATTACTAGGGCTTCATAGCACGAAAAGGTATACCGGGCTATTAAGAGGACTATATAGCACTTACTGGGCTTCTATTACAATCACAGGCGACTTTGATAAGAATCTTTTAATTAAAATGTTCTTAAAATAGACGACCTTTAACCAATATTTTAATGAAACTCCTAATGCTTCTAATACATGTTCAGATAATTTTTATGTTATGCTTTTAATCATGTACATCGTGCCAAAAAAATATTTGCCTCCTCTAGATGTCTGATCGACGGAACGCGGAACGCAATACTCATAACTAAGTAAACAAGTAGTAAACGCTATCAAATATTTTTACTAACAAAAACTAATTTTAATAACGATATTTTTTTTTTTTTTGATAAGTAACTTAACTTTTCACTCGTCTATAAATCTCAAGTAGGGGGGGGGGGGGGTAAGGTATGTATGTAAGGCAAACTATGAAGGCGGATATAGCCGCTCCGCCCTAGCCCGCCCAATGTGGCCGGCGTAGGGCGGCGACAATTTTCCACGGGCGGCTACTATACCAGGCTGACATAGCACGGAAGAGCTCACGCTTAGACAAGACATGTGTTTGAGAAATCCGAAAGAGACAGGAATTATCGAGAACTCACGCATGCGCCGTAGTCCAAATGGACAGGTGCTTTTCATATTCTCAGAGTTCTTAGTCGGCTACGGACTTCGATCAGCTTACGGATAGGGCAAGGCATAGATGTTGACGTCACGACGTTTATTATGCGCAAAACTTTCTCGATATTTCTCACAACTTTATTAAAACAGTTTTAAATGCTTTTTATAATACTAGTAGTACCTAGTACAAAATCTCACAATAAAGAAGAAATACCTACATTGTTTTTAAAAGTGTGGAATATCTTACCTTTTTTAACGGTGGAGTTTCTTGCACATTCTTCTCCATACGAAAACTATCTTTTGGAAGGGGCGACTAGAATCAATTCTATTTTTTGTAAAATTGACGTTCATAAGTGCCTTTTATGTGCCTTATTGAAATAAATTGTTTGACTTTGACTTTTCGTGAATTAGCAACCATTTGTTTTTTACCGTGAAATATAAGTGTGAAACTATTAAAACTGAAAACAGAGCTGTTGTAGTTGCAAAAGTGGCCAGAAGTAGCGAAGATTTGGGTTCGATTCCCATTCATACTTAGGAAAACATATATAATGTTAGTAGTTAAAGTTTTTCTTCACAAAGAAAAACCTTTACTAGAGAAAGATATATTTTTGCAGCCAAGAGTGAAATATACTATCCCATGAAAAGGTTCATTGGACACTATATTTCACTTAAGGCTTTCGCTGGTCCCCTTAGATCATTAGAGGGGAAAAGGTAGTACATATGACTTCATATCATGCTGTAAATTACCATTACAGGCTGACCTGTCATTGTGCGGAAATCCTATACAATGCGAGATCAGCATAAACTGGAAATGTATCGCTTAATTGTAGCCGTATGCTACGCCGTATGCATATTTAAGCCTAGGTACTCGCACCACGAATAGCTAACAGCTATTATATTTTAGATTCGCGTTTTATCGCTAAACTTATAGACATCGCTCTGTGTCTGTCAATAGTTCGAAGATGACAGACACAGAATGACGTTTAGGGTTAAATGCTACTCCGTGGTTCAAGTGGGTCTTAGTGTACAACTCCAAACATTCTGATATGGATATATCATCACATAGGATATCAGAATCCTACAAACGAGCAATATTTATAATCACCTTCTGGAAAACGGCTCTAGCGATTTCGATGAAAGTTGCAATATAGGGGGCGAAAAATCGATTTAGCTAGATCTCGTCTGGGAAAATTTGTTTTCTCCGTATTTTCACCCGAGCAGAGCTCGGTCGGCCAAAGTTTAGAACAAGATGGCTACCATAGAATAATGACATGGCAGCGTGGAGTTAGTAAGTACCAAAAAAAAAAACTTCCCCACTTTTCGTGTAAGGGAGGCAACATGAAAAATATCTTTCTTGATTTTATTTTACCACTTTGTCGGCGTGATTAATATGTAAGCCAAATTACAGCTTTCTAGTACTAAGAGTCTCTGAGCTAAACCGTGGACAGACAGACGGACATGGCGAAACTATAAGAGTTCCTTGTTGACTATGGAACCCTAAAAAAGTTTCTAATGTTTTTATTGCATGGCTGTCATTTGTATTTTCTAGTATTGGTAACTCTTTATTTTAGCACCTACTTGAACAAAATGATCTAGCGGAGCGCCTATACCTACCCGCAGTAGATATTTCAATGGTAAGTCCGCAATTGAGGAGTTCGTGTATGAAACTATTAGCTTTTACCTACAGACGAAACTACCATTTGCAATATTTATCTTGAGGAACATGTCATAGGTACCTACATAGGTATAGACACCTACATCAAAATTTTCGTCTGAGAAAGACAAACGAACTTGTCTAAGTTGCTCTTAAGCCCTGTAATTTTCGGACGGAGCGACCTTAACCGTATGAAAATGATGTAGTTTGCTGACGCAGGCTGTGGGTAGGTACTTTCATATTTCATTTTACGTAACGTTTCGGGAGCAGCAGCGACATTTCACGAGGCGTGCTAGTGGGGAGCGGGGTATCGAGCATCGGGTGGCGGCATCGTACGGCGTCGTAGGTCGTGACGCGCCCGAGTGACGTCACTGGCGAGGGTGGAGGGTGCGACAGCCGACAGGGCAAGGGTAGTCACCCCCCAGTGAAAGTCGGCCCGATGGCGTCAGTACAGCCTGGCTCGTCGATGGACTCGTACACTTTGCTCCTCGCTCCTCTATTTACACCGATCGCTTAACCTATAAGCTCAGACATCGGGATCTGATATTAATATAAACGCCAGAAATATTAATTTAGTAACTACAGTCAATGAGACATCAATGTTCTAATTCCGTACAGTGGGTGAAAAGTTCTTAAAGTTTCGAGTGTAGCGGTTTCGCGCTAGATTGTTGTGACAATATACGTATATGAAAACGCATTCGGCACTAGAATTTCGTTCTAGTACCTATAGATAATTAAATAAGCCATCAGCCAGCAGCTCAAATAGTGGACGGTGTTAGGTACGTGTTCCCAGATTTTGTTAAAACTCTTTGTTTCCTGTATAGAAGTAACAATAAGCATATTTCGTGACAATGTAAAATCGCTAAATACTATAAATAAGCGTTGGTATAACCTACTTATAGTGGCCATGAAGTGGAATATTGTGGAAAACTAACTTATTCAAAGCGCGACACGAAACAATACAACACCCGTGGAAACTTTAATTACAAATTAAGCCGAAACCCTTCAGGTGCTAGTTTCAAGTGATGACCTACAAGAACGAATAATGAGGCCTTCGACTCCTGTTAACCCAAACTTTTTATTTACAATCTAATTTCAGCGCCGATGCACGAAAGCAGCTAAAAATAGTCGGGGTTTGCGCGCTCGTGTCTGCCCGCAGCCGGCCCGCGTTTCTCCCAACACTATTTCTGTCGTATAGAAAAGCAATAAGATATTCTACATGCTAAAGAATACCAGTGGACGGTTCCCTTGTAGATAATGAGAAAAGTGCGTAAAAAGAAGCCGGTTGTCGCGAGGCGGCAGTGACTGATGGTGTTATTATAGTGTTTACGAAATACCTAATTATTGTGCCTCAATTGCAACGCATTCGCTATAAGGTAACTAAATACATCCTATTACTAGAGATATTATGTATATTCTTATTCCCAAATGTGTAGTTACGTGCAAAGCATTTATAAGTTTCCGAAAGCATTACAGATTCATGGAATTTATTGCCTTCCGTCATGCTATGCCGTATCTGTATACCTACGTACTTTATTGTCGGAGATATTTTCATGTCTACTTAGCTTTTTTGTCCTTGTATGTAAATTGATGAGCGTCTATTTTGCTTTCGACGTCGCTACAGCGATAAACGCAGAAATTGATGGTCCTAGTATCTTCGTTGCTGGTAGTTATTGAATCGTGATATTATCAATCCTTGTCCAGACCAAAGCAGACAGATCTAATCACATTGACATAGATTATCGTAAACAAACAATAGCCTACTACTAAACAACCAACGTAGACAACATGTTACGTGGTGGGTAGGTAGTGTAGGTACTTCCACGCTGGAAATCGACTTTTTTATGAGTATATAGTTGTTGACTAAAACTGTTTACGATTATCTTAAGACTTGCATTACTGAAACGACCAAAACACTACACACTTCACATACTTCATGTGTAGGTAGGCTACATACAAAAATCGCGAGAATATCGAGATCAACGGATATTCCTTCTTTTGCGGAAGTTTTAAATTAAACAATTTATGTAAAAACTATAATAACGTTTATTATTCCATTAAACAAATAAACTCAACAAAAAAATTTAAAATATTTTCAACAAAATTTTATATTTAATTTAAAACAATAACAAAAACTTAGTGATTTAATTTGAGCTCGTATGGCATTTTGTGATATATGTCAGGAACTTGATTTTAGTTTTAATTTCTTAATATTTAATATATCTGTATAATAATAGTATTACTTAAACAAAAAAAAACGAAATTTCGCGGGTTAAAACTAGCAATAACCGCGAAATTTCGCAGAAAAAAATGGTATTTGATACATATTATTTATGGCACCTCTTTAGGTCAAAAAAATATTTGGCCTAGATCTTAAGGGGGAGGCGTTATAATGCTGATTCGCTGTTACAATGACTTTATGTTGTGACCCCTTTAAGGCACTATTTTTCTATGAAACATAATATTTAATAGCTACTTCTTATGTACTACACTACTAATACATAAGTACATATCAACAGGGAAGACTAGGAAAATAACCAATGTGCTACACAAAAATCATACACTCTACAACTATTCACTACACTTGTCTTTCTCGAGCACTATTTCTATATTGCACACACAACAAAACTTTTGGCATAAGTTTAAAGATACAAGGTACTCATATTTGGTTTTATCTTAGGCCTTAGTAAGGTCTTGTAGATATGGTCCGTTTTATACAATCAAAAAAAATGTCTACAAAGCTTATAGTAAATTAGTGGTAGGTAAGTATATGATATATAATAAATAAAGTACATTAATAAAATTGTTCAAAACAACATACCAACAGGTAAACATGAATAAAATGGCTCTGCTTTGCAAATAATTAACAATTATAAAAATCCTATCAAATTCTCTACAAATATATGTTACTCTTAATTCTATTGTTCCAAGCACCAGTACAATTCTTATCAGAGACTAAAACTAAAGCTTCCACAGCGGAGCATTCCATCGATAACTTATCTATGCTTGCTTTTTGAAAATCGGGTCTAAATAAGCAGTTACTTTTGGCCAAATCTCATCAGAAGTGCGTCCCTCAAACTCTTTGAGTATACCTTTTTGTTTGTAGAACTCTATGGCAGGTCTTGTTATGCTGTCATAGATCTCTAAACGCTTGCGCACAGCTTCAGGTTTGTCGTCAGGCCTTTGAACCAAATCCTCTCCAGTCACGTCATCCTTTCCTTCTACTTTAGGTGTGTTAAAACCAATATTGTATACCCTTCCTGAAGCCAAGTGAACCCAGCGGTTCTTCACTCTATCAATGATCACTTCAAATGGCACAACTAGGTTTACTACAACATCAACGGGCTGTACCTTCCACAAAGCATTAGCTTGACCCACTGTTCTAGGGAATCCGTCCAGCAACCAAGGCTGCCCGTCAACTTTTTTCAGTTCTGTGATCATAAATTTAATCATCACATCGTCTGGTACTAGTTTTCCTTCATTTAAATACTTTTTGACTTCTGTTCCTAGGTCAGTTTGTTTTTCAATGTGGTCCCTTAATTTGTCTCCACTGGAAACATGAGCTACATTGTACTTCTTGACTATTCGAGAAGATATAGTGCCCTTTCCTGACGCAGGAGCGCCAAGGATTAAAGTTTTTAATAATTTCTTCGCAGCCATACTGACCTTTGTACTTTGATACGCTCCGTATCTCTACGATTTTATCGTATAACTATACATACAGCTGACCTCGTTTCTTCATGCGGAATTTATTGATTAATACAATAACGGAGGATATTTCCATTGGTTAGTTGATAAAAACTAGTTACAGCTAAACACGCAAAATTAATTTTTGTTTCGTAATATATTTTCATTAGTTTCATGTATGAAACTAGACTAAATAACAGTTTGTATATATTAATCGTAGCTTAAATAACTTTGTGCATTGTTTCACTCATTTAATAATCGTAAAATAAAATAAAAATACGGATAAATCGTAATAAAAGACACCGCACTAAACCAGTCCACTGCGCGCAATCTGGCGCAATCGAACGAAATTTCAAATGTCAAACGTCAAACAGTAACGGAAGCGTTCGTGTTACCACAGCTGCTGCTATCGTGCGACATAAATGTGTCTAACGTTACGGTATCGATTTTGTTGCCAACTGGTTTCATTTTACTGTTAATTTAATAACTACTTCTAATAGTAATGATAATTTCCATGAAGCAACTTACTTATTTGAGCAAAAAACTATAACAAGAATTAACTTTAACATGAACGCATTCATTACGAAGACGGAACTGTTTAGAATACGAAGACCGCGACCTTTGAATCTCTGAAATATGATTGCAAACATTCGAAATAATTCTTTCTATCTAAAATAACTAATATGAATAAAATATTTCAGCATGGCGCTTGTAATGTTACCTTGTGATCTTCCCTGGTGGACATCTGTGCAGCGTCACTTGAAGCACCTGCTGCTGGCGTCTTCGCCGGCAAAACTTACAGCCAGCATGTTGAAAATACATGACATGTGCAAGTGAGTTTTTTAACACAACCACACAACACTATTTTAATTAGAGTTGACATGAGTTTCAGCAGTATTGATTTAAATTTTAATAGGTATAGGTACGTCTCTTTTTTTTTACCTCATTGCAAAGAAGAGTTGTTTTTTAAATTAACATTTTATATGATCTTAATGCAAAAGTACTTGCACCAAAAGCCCGTTTAAAAAAGTACCTACCTAATTGCTAAATATCCCTTGCATACACTCTGTACGGTCTCCTTTTATCTTAACAGCATAGGTATAGATCCTGACGACGATATCAAAGACCCGGGGTTGATGAAAGGGCTGGAGGCGTTTCTCGAGGAGGAGATGACGGAAGACGAGCGAAGGCACTTCCTTGACAACACTATCAGGATCATGGTGAATAAGGCGTTGCACCTCAAGCGTTGGCGGCCACCCAAGGGACTCATGTTCAGCTTGCAGCAACAAAGTACGTTTAACGCTTCTTCTTTCTGGACTAGATTTTGAAGGTCTTACCATAGGGTCGCGCAGTTATCGAAAATGACATTCGTTGTTTAAAAAAAAATTGTGCTTAGTAGGATTTGCCAAAGTTATGGTTTCCTAGGACAGCGGTGGCCGGTACATAACGGCCGCAACGACGGATTTCGACGGTTCGACTTTACGGTGTCATAAACGCCCTCTAGGGAAACACTGTACTATAAAGTACATACTAATTCCATGGGAAACACCAACTTACTTTCATAAATAACGTTTCAGTGACGTCTTAAGACGGTAAATTGCGAACGCTACATGTGGTGGCCATCGCAGTAGAAACCCTACTTTAGTTCCTCCTACGTAGAACGTTCTGAACATCGTCATTATGTAACTTGAAAGAATAAGGATGATGGATTTACAAGCTTTAGCGATAAAATTATAGGTAAATATCAGGTTCCGATCGATGACATTTTCTGATTCTAGCATGATTTATTGCTAGGTAGAAGGTACCTTAGTTAGTTTATAGGTCGCACCTGTACCTATATTTACTTGGTCGCAACATCGCAGGCGCGAATTTCGAACGGAGCGCGCGGAAATTTCGATTCCGTGGTTGAGAAGGATTATTTGGTTTTATAGGCTTTTCTGAAAGGCACAGGCATACCTTATACCAGCTGTAGGTATCATGAACTGTTGAATGATTGAAGGCGGAAGGAGGAAAGAGAGATTCTTCCATCAAGCCGTTTCGATGCGACTTTGATTAGCGAACTGTGCGTTAACTAAAATACCAGCCTGTTACTGTCCTACTGCAGGGCAAAGGCCTCTTCTCATACAGAGAAGGCAAGAGCATTGATCACCACGCTTGCTCAAGACGGGTTGGCGATTTCAGACATATATAGTCCAGGTTTCCTCACGATGTTTTTCCTTCACCGATATCGGTAAACTACCTATTCAAAAATCTTTCTCAGTAACCAGTCTGTTTCTTTATAATAAGTTACGTTTCGAAAATACCCTGGTTAACCCTAACGTTCTAAGCCTTCACTTAATTTTGCTCTTACATGAAAGCTGCCAGCTAGATTTCTCAGTTACATAATACCCTGCATCATTATCGGGTACCGGGGAAACTTGTACGCATTACGTCAGAATAACGGAAGATACTTAATCCGGACAGGCAGAGATAAATAAATGAAACTAGGTACAATGTTATCTTTTATCTATACATATAATAATAAAGTAAGGAAGTCAAAACTGTGCATCGAATGTTAAAAATAAGTAATTGTAATCCAAGGTTGTCTGGAAGAGATCACAGAAAGCGCCATTGTATGTTTTTTAGGGTTAAATATATTATTTTCTGGTGTACAATAAAGTAGGTATATATAAATAAATAAATAAATAATTGCTACGATTGAACGAGTCAAGGTCGAAAATATTGACCAAATTTTTGTTCGTTTGTGTGGCTCGAGAGGCGAGGAGCTCGTGGCTACGTAATAATAGCCGTACGGGTCAATCCATCAGGTTAAGCTACGCTTGCCGGGTTTAGTCCGTGGATGGATGACCATCTTTACATACCGAGACTCCTCCGTGCCTTGAAAAGCACGTTAAGCCGTTGGTCCCGGCTGTCATTTCGTGGATCTTCGACAGTCGTTACGGGTCGTCAGAAGCCCGAAAGTCTGACAGCCAGTGTTACCAAGGGGTATCATATTACCCAGTTACGGGGTTGTGAAGTTCAGATAGACAGTCGCTCCATAATCCCAGTAGGTAGTACGTTCCGGTGAGATATTTTCCGATATCCATGCGGGCGAAGCCGCGGGCAAAACCTAGTAGAATATAAAATAATTCCTTAATGTATCAAGGTTGATAGTTTTGTTTAAGCCTAGAATAAAGAGCATAATTTAACTCTCTATAGACCTACGCTTTAGGTAAACTTGAAAGCTTCGAGTTTCGTAAATGATAGGTAGGTAATAGCTAGGTAAGTACCTACCTAATAGGGTAGTCTACTCCATTAACTTAGTAGGTACCTACCATAGAAATATAAATAACAGTAATAACTTCTTTCTTATATCTATGGTACCTACCTAATCCCAAACTAGGGAATGCCGCAGTGGACCATCGGATATCCGAATTCAGGGCCGCGTAGGTTTGATTAGACTTAAAATTAAAACTACTTTCTTTTGTTTCAAGAATCTGTAATTGAATTTTAATAATAGGGTTTTGAATGTAGAGCTGTTATTTTTGTAATTTTAAGTCTGGCTTGTTCAAACACTCAATATGGTGTCACAACAGATTGACTGCTTATTACTTGCTTACTGCAATTGTACTCTGAGTGAATTCACACGCGCCACATTTTGCTTTTCTGAAAGCTGGTAATAATATAATTTTTAAGTCTAATCTCTGTGAGTTATTATAACCATGGTCTAATAAAACAAGGTCTGGCATTCCGGGACCAACACATGCTTACGTCACTATCCAGTTGCCACTCTATTGCCACAAAACACGATTAAGGAAAGATTTTCAGAAACCAAAGCTTTTAAATTGTCGTTTCGTGTGTCTAATCAAACGAAACAATTCAATTTAAACATAAACCAACGTAATTGTTAATTAAAACCTCATTGTTTTATCGGATTCGCACTGGTAATAAAGGTGGTTGGGGAGTTATTATTACAAACTTCTGGTAACACAGATGTGATGACGTAGACTTGTGTTGCCCACGTGACCACTGTGTTTCGGAATGCCATACCTGGCGAAGTATATTATTATACCATGAATAAAACTATAACTACACTATTGTATTAGGTAAGCCTGTGTTGATAGTTGTTTGTGTTTTTAAACTCGTATCGGCAAAACCTTTTTAGCTTACCTACTCGGATACACACGCCTAGATCTGACTAACATTAATCATTGTCAATATGTTGTTTTGTGTGCCTTTTGTGTGCGTGTCTGTGCTAAATAAATGTATTTTCTTTCTTTTTATTTTTTTTTCTTTCAGTGATAGGGTGCTCCAATAATGTCTTCATATCATGAGATAAACCTCCATACAGCTGAGATGAGAATGAATGAATTGAATAAGATAAGGAATGATTGAAGAGGCATATCGAAAGTAGGTAGGTAGGTACCTAGCGCCCCAATGACAGAAAATCTGAGACGTACAATACGGCCGATATAACTTGGCAGCTCTGAACATAGGCATTACGAACTTTCGCGCATGTTCGCTCACTCACACTCGCCTTATGTCACCATTTGGTTCCTAAAAAATGTTATTGCGCAGCATTCTGCGCGAAGTTCGGGACTGCCAAGTTATATCGGCTGTATTGCAGCTGATATCGTGGCATGGACATGTGTGACAAGATGCGGATGAATGAGGAACATGTGACAAAAAAAAGTGTAAAATCTGATTGACGATAACCATAGAAATATATCTATGACTATAACAAAAGAGACATACCGAGGAAAAGTTGGATGGATTTTTTGAAAGATGTTATTATGGGTAGGCAAGAATTGAACACTGAAACGACAGCTACAGCTCGACGCACATAGGTAGGTATACTCGTATAAGCACTGCAAAGGATCAGCATCGCCTCAATTTAAGCCGTTCACCATTCTTTCCATATGAAACTCCATACTACAACGTACACTTATATGCTTCGTAACGGCATCGTCTCGGCTCGGGATCAGCTATACTCCATTTGAAATAAGATTAGACATGTAAACAAACCTTTTTTATTTACAGTCCGTTCAACCGATTCTGACTTTTATTCCGTAGGCATAAGCATGGCATTAAAAGCAAAAAAGTGGTTACAATACCTACTGTTTACTGCAGCTGCCATTTGTCATGCTACCAACGCAATAGAAGTCAAAATCGGTTGAAAAAACTGTAAAAAAGGTTGAGTTAAATGTCTAATCTTATTTCAAATGGAGTAGGTATAGTAAAAATGAGATGAGTTGATGCCGAACCAGTGCAGTGCTTACACGCATGCTATGATCTTATGAGGATCTATGGAACAATAAGACGTAGGTCGCCAAGTGCGCCGACCACAAATATATGGGCTCAAGTTGGAGGACGATGATGACGACATAGCTTAACCAATTTACAAAACTTCTTTTTTTCTGCCTCGTTGGTCTAGAGCATGACAGGACCTCATGCTCTGGGCTATGGGTTCATTCCCAGGTCGAGCAAAGTGATATTGGGTTATTCCATCAGGAATTTCTTAGTTGCAGCCCGGAGTCTGGGTTTGTGCCCGGTTGATGGCAATAGGCTCGCCCGTTATTACTTGGGACTTAAACATAACTGGCGTGGTGAAACGTGGGATCACCTCTGGCTAACCATTCGGGGAGAACTTGCGTGATGTGATGTTATGTTATTCTTCTTCATCATAGGTGACGTCACCGAGCTAGAGTACAACTTCGTGTCGGCGCTGGTCGCGCACGCCTTCTTCTCCACCAACCCCAAGCGCACGCTCAAGACACACCCCACCTTGCAAGACTTCAACTTTACACATTTTTTTAAGAATTTACACAGGTATGGTAATTTATCACGGAGATTAATAACATTAAAACATATAGTAGGAGCCCAAGTCACATAAATTACACCTTAGAATCTGAAAATGGACGAATAAATCATAGCCAATTTTATAATGTAGGTATCAGCAGAATGTTATCCCTCACATTTGCATACCTACAAATGATACAAATTGTTAACTATTAATAAACAGTCGGTCGCTAACATAACAATCAGAAGTAGTTCAAATTGATTTGCGGAATTGTTCCAATCACGGCCGAACGAAATTTTGATTAATCGACTGTCATTTGTTCCAGAAAATCGCAAAGAAACAAATTAAAAAGCTTGCTCCACTACTTCGAATGGTTAGATAAGAGTAGCAACGAGGGATCCATTAAATTAAGCAGACAGGTAAACTCCACCCGACTAGTCAGCTTTATGTCCGAACAACACGCACGATTACACGCGAATGCCTAGATGCATAGTAATTAGGTCCATTCATAAAACACGTTTCACGGTTACACTGTGAATAGGTGTTGCCTAGCTGATTGTTGATAGCGCATTATTAGTTATGTTGCAGTAAGATGGTTGAAGCCGCGATATAGTTTTATCCCTGGGGATAACTAGGGATATAAATATATACCGTAATATGGGTTCATAACTGTCTTAAGGCTCGTGCAGACCAGCGCGACGCGAGACGGTGCAACGCGACTCGAACAATACAATTTGTAAGAAAACTTCACGGTATAACAATAACCGGTGTCGCGTCGCGCTAGTCTGTAAGAAGCTTTACTAGGAATATAAATATGATTCGAGCACGATCTAGTATGTAATATAACTATTAGGGGCACTCCGACCAAATAGGTTAGGCTAGGTTAGAACTGTGACTAAAAACGCGCGAGCCGAGCGAGCGAAACAAGCGGTGCCGCGGCAGCTGCCGGCGAGCGCTACGACGAAATTGGTCGCAGTAATAAAATCAGGGCACCCTGACGGTTATGAACCGCTTTCATAAAACTATATAGTATATAGCTATATCACTAGGAATATAACTATATCACGGCCTCTGGTTGAGGCCGTGATATAGTTATATTATATATCTTACTGCGACAGTTACACGTCAGAACACACAAATTTACATACTCATAGATAATCTTTCCCACAACTGCTAACAATATCCGATGGTACTATCTTGAGCAGCTGTTTAAGATTAAGAAGGTAGACTTCTTAGAGGCCCAACGACGCTAGTACATAGTTCCAAACACGGTGCAACACTTCTGACTGTTGCCTCAAAAGTTATGACTGAGCAATAAGTTGGGATCGCGCAGAAATAAGGAATGCACCTCAGAAAAGATTAGGCAATCTTCATCATTCACAGCACATCCAAGGCTTTCCCTAATTCCGTGTTACGTTTTAGGTGATGACCTCAAAACAGTGGTTGACAATAGAGGACTGGTTAGAATGCACACTTCCTCTTTGTAAGCTGCTAGTGCGGCACGAAGGGCGCCCGGAGAGGTGCGAAAATGACGAAGCCATCCGAATGTGCTTCGCTTCCAGTCGGGTAGGCGGGGATACGCTCATCGATGGAGAGTCACAGGTATTGTTGAGAACGGAAAGACTGGAAGCACAAAAACGAAACGAATAGGTACTATATTGATAGTCTAGTCAACATATTAACCCTTTGAAGTCCTAACTGTATCTCTACCTACGTGTTTTTCGTGTTTACCTGATTTCTCTCGGGTCGTGTTGGATTGCCGTCCCATCGGACTATGAGATTGAGGGAAGAGAGAGTGCACCTGTGTCTGCGCCCACACTGATGCACTATAATAGGTATCTCCCACGCCGAAGGCTGGTCTCCACTGAAATGGGTCGCCATAGCAAAAAAAGAAAGGATAATTCGGTCTGGAGGACTATTTATTTTTTCAATCTTGTACTTGACTTTGTAATCCAGCTCATGGGTCAAATCAAGGGGAGTCTAGTTTTATTCATGGTGGAGTTAGTTGGAGTATGGCACAGATAGCCTACCACCACCTCTAAAGCAGTATTATTTAATATTACTTTAGTGTGGGACAAAGACTAAGCTCTACAGGACGTATAGCTCCGTCTCTTTCCCCCACTAAAGTAAGATTAAAATAATAATGCTTTAGAGGTGGTGGTAGACCCCTGTAATAGGTACGGTATCTCTTTTATCTGTTTCGAGTACAAGAAAGTCGTGTAATATTTCATAATGAAAGAAAAGAACAAGTCACGGTAACTCTTACAACAAACTTTTACGTCTATCATTTCCCAGGAGTCCCTATCAATGTTCATGATGCCAGAACTTCTGCCAGTCATGTTGTCTGTAGAAGCGCTAGAAGATAACGAGGTGCTCAAGGTGGAAGGCGTCAGGCTGTTCAGCAGGATTTGTGACAAGAGACAGAAGACCAAAGTGGAACTGCTTGATGAACCTAAAACGGTAAGGGTTTGTGTGCTAACTTCCTGGAGTCACGAGAGGCACGGTCTATTGGTGCTTTATGCTGAGCGATGGCCGTTTTGCGTGGATGTGACGCATATTTTCCCCCCAAATTGTTTATTTTCGTGTTTTGTTCTTACCTTGCGTCATGTGTACCGCAAATAAATGTATTTTCTTTCTTTTTAAATTTTTTCCACAAAAATACTAGCTACAATAACCACAGTATACAATGTCGGCCTCACTACAGACGTCGCTGGTAACCAGTGTAGTTAAATGTTAACACGATTTCCTTACATATTATAAACATAGTCCCCCGCCATGTCTGTCTGTCTGTCTGAACGCGATACACTCAAAAACTACCGAACGGATTTTCAAACGGTTTTTACAAATGGACGGTGTGATTCATGCGGAAGGTTTTAGTATATAATTTATTAAGTTTGTGTTAAATTGGCTGAAATATGACGATTATTGTTGAAGATGTCGGAAAAAAACATGCCGACTGGGAGCTTTACTGGCGTGGGCCGTATAAACCGTAAAAGATACAAAAAAAATATGTTTTGCAAAATGGTTCATTTTAAAACGTTCAATAAAAAATCCGCAATAGCATATGTCTATCTTCTAAGAATGACCTACAGTAACCATTTTTATCATTCAGAATTTGATAAAAATTTCATTGTTTTTTCCGAAGCTATTTTGACCGGTATTATATGTATCCTTATCCAATTAAATATGTTATTTAAATTGGGCATTTAACTTAAATTAAAATATGCCTTGACATCGTATCATTTAAATTAATAGTTTAAAAGATATCACAGATTCAAAATTACGCGTAGCAAAATAATTATGGTTGACGGCTACGGGCGCAACGGCAGGAGTCAATGACCTTTTCCTCGGCTATTATGTATGTAATCCCGGTAGTACGTTCCCGTGGAATATTTTGCGACATCCACGCGGGCGAAGCTGCGGGCAAAAGCTAGTTACCCATAAAAATCTCTCGGCCCCTAAATTCATCTCCATTTGATTGATCTCCTTTTGCCTGCCTGCTCCAGGGATCCTTCGATATTGTATGATAATGCTTAAAATAAAACACAGTGAGTAATACTTCTTTGACCTTAACTAGGTAACCGTATGCCTTATGGACGCGGAAGACTACAGCAAGCTGCCTCTAAGCCAGTGGGAGGAAGACAACGTACTGCGAGAGCTGAACAAGTGCTTGCTCGCCTTCCAGCAGACGCCCATGAAGAGTAGAGAAGGCACGAGGCATGAGAGGAGACTTTCGCCAATAGGTATGAGGTTTACGGAATATCTTCCTATTTGACTAGTGAAAAATCATTCGTCAAATAGGAATATACCACGCCAATCGATCGATTGTCGATCGATGATAGAATGGATCAGTCGACGTTGATCGTCAGCTGATTAGTAGTAATAATACCAGCCTGTTACTGTCCCACTGCAGGGCAAAGGCCTCTTCTCATACAGAGAAGGCACGAGCATTGATCACCACGCTTGCTCAAGACGGGTTGGCGATTTCAGACTTATAGGTATTAACTATAAGTCCAGGTTTCCTCACGGTGTTTTCCTTCACCGATGTCAGGAATGTCTAAGATAAACTCAGAAAGTATATATTATTTAGTAGTGATTATTAGTATTTGTAACTATGAAACCGATATTTGGCTGAAATGTGGCTGCCTATCCAAACCCAAATTCTGTTAATAGTTGTTCCTTCACGGTTATTTTCAGGAGAGTCCTTCAGCCACACGCCGCCGGAAGTGGAAGCGACAGTGGTAATAAAGCAAGCCTCCTCCTGCAGTACGCTCAACAGCTACAACAGTCGCAGTCCCTCGCCACAGAACTACTGCGCGGCCACGCTCAACCTGAACGATCCTAGTTAGTACCTTCTACCTTTTATAACTAACCATACAACATTAAGGCTCCCGTAAACAGGCGCGTCGCGACGGCGCAACGCGATTCTAATAAAACAATTTCTAAGAAAACTTCACGGTAGAACAATAGGGATGTCGACAATTTTTTTTTTTTGTGTAAGTCATTGTTTATTAAAAAATATTCTTAAGTATGTATTTTTGTTATTTTTACGTAATCAAAAGATTACGGTAATACATTGAATAGGCAAAACGGTAAAATGTGGCATGACGTCACTCCCCGGTAGATTTTATACTGACTTGTGACTTAGTGAGCCCCCACTCCCCAACTTTAATGCGTTTATCTCAACCATTTTTTATAAAGATAAAGCAAAAATACGTGTCTAATATTTTTTTATTATCCGACTGACGGACTAAATAGATTTTTTTTTTACTCAGGTGACATCCCTAATCCTATTACCGGTGTTGCGTCGTGCCTGGTTGCGGTAGCCTTTATCTAAAATTAACTGTCTTTATTTAGTTGATAAGCAAACAGGGCAACAGCTCATACAAAAGTTGTCACTGCCTAATGTCTAAACAGACCAGGATTTCCTGATCCATTACTAACCTTAGAGGCCAAGTTCAAATGTCGCAGTGCCTGTAACCTCATCGGCACCTATACCTTCCGAGCTGAAGTACAACAATACTTGCCGGCAGAAATAGGAATGACGATAGTACCCTCCAAACAAGTCATTTCATAAAAACCGGCCAAGTGCGTGTCGACCACACACAATGAAGGGTTCCGTAGTTGGGATGAATTTATCGCAAAAACAAACTTAATTCTCCCATACGGAATGTATGGGAGAACATGTTTCTGCTACCGTAACTGTAAGTTGGTCGATTATTACTCGTTAACTTGTAAAGCCTATGTACTTAGCAGTGCATACTTACTACTGCCGTGAATTTTTTCACAACCAACCATTTAGCTGACAGGGGGGGGGACACTTGACTCTCACAAAAATTTGCACTAAGCTTAATATTTCGCAAACGGATACCTGAATCCAAAAATGGTTTTCACAAACTCACAATATTTTTGAACGACCTTTCCCACGACCATGGGATAGAAGAGAAAAAATACAATCGTCCCCACTTTACGTGTAGCGGTGGTACCCTAAAACAAATATATTTTAATGATTTTATTTTACCACTTTGTCGGCGTGATTTATGTATACCCATGCCAAATTACAGTTTTCTAGGTCAAAGAGTCTCTGAGCTAAGCCACGGATATACAGACGGACAGACAGACAGGCGGCCATGGCGAAACCATAAGGGTTCTTTGTTTACTACGGAACCCTAAAAATCTTCGATCTTAACCATCCTTCATATTTGTTTCCAGGTGCAGAGTTCACAAAGAAGAAATGCTGGCTGTCTCCGGACGGAGGCATGTTGAACAACCGACGAGGAAGGTTCATAGTGCTGGGCTCTTCCGGGGAATGCTTGCCGGTGACGCGGTCTACTGGCGGGGCGCAGGACGGGCAGGAAGACAGTCTGTACTCCAGCTGTAACTCCAGTGACGACGAGTACCACAGTGCCAATGATAGCTTTGATTATGGTAACTTGATTGGTTTTTCATTTCTACGGTCATAGAAATGCCTCGATAAGAATTCTGATTGTGGCCTGTGGGGTATCTACTGCCATCGATTCTCGGGTCGGTAAAGTGTTATACAGGATGTCCGGGACATCGACGCGAAAACTGTTACCATGGATTCAGCACATGATTCTGGACGCCAATGCGCTGAAATTTTTCGTCGGTTATTTAAAAAAATATCTGCTGTTTCATAGAAAAGTACAATACCTACGCGGTCAAAATGTATGGAACAGCTGTCTTTTTGCTCCCCGCAACGACATGAGAGATAAATGCTCCCCCGGAACGACATGAGATATTTCATTTATTTATCTCTTTCATGTGTGTGAATAAGTCTCTTCTGCCAACCCCTTGAGGGGCTTGAGGAACACTACCGTGATGATATCTTTGTTATCTTTTGGTGAAGAACAAATCAAGAACCACTTAGCATTTAATTACACCTACTCTTCCACCGTTAACAAGCTCCCTTTCTTCTGCAACAAATCGCATATATTGTTACAACAGCCGCCTGTGATACAGGATAATCCTAGTACACGATCTAACATTGTAATAACTACATTATTAATCTAAGATATTGTACGTATTTTTACCAATTTTGATTCTGAATAAATGATTTTTTTCCAGGTAGCGAAGACGAAGGTCGCGGCGAGAGCGCTCGCCCCAACTCATTCCAGTACCTCAAGGAGTTATCAACGGAGGAGAGGCGGCTCAGCTTCGCGGACCGTCTGCGGGAGGCCCTGAGGAGAGAGGCCGAGCATTCTACCACCACCAGCACCGGGGACTGGTCCACGGACAGTTCGAGCTACGCTGTGGGCATCAGTATATCTGGGGCGGAGGTGCAGGACAACGATATCAGGTACCTATGTCAAGTATTCTTAACATTAGATATACTAGATTCTGGGTCTTAAATGACCAAATTAGTCTTACCTAAATAACCAATTAAAAAATTAGTTTTTGATAAGCATTTTCTCATCTTTGCATGCGAAATAAGAAAACTAATGTACGTTCGCAATTCATTTGCCATACATGTAAACAAATACGATTTTTGCACTTAATCAAACATTAACTTTATGGTAGTGTAAATAAAGTTGACGTTTTAGACCGACAGTCGAGTTGACAAAGTCATTAAAAATATGAAGTTGTAGCGCAAACTGAACCTTATGTGCAGGCATTACAGTTTTTCCTAAAACTCATGTTTGTTTACATTTTTGGCAAATGAATTGCGAACGCAGATTAGGTAATAGATGCGTAGTCCGCAGACCTATCCCGTGTCCATCAACATCTGCAAAGTATTCATTTGTCCTAGTCTTCAGACCAGATAAAAAAACCAAGACAGAGCGCTACGAACACTACAGTGAAGCATGCCAAAACTACACCTCCGCTCTGTGCATACACGCTCACACGCACACATTTACAACCTTAAAATTAAACTCACTAAGTACACACATGTTTTCGAAACCAGCTTCACCTTACTGTTGACAGCGCTATGTCTTAGTTTTTTATTTGATCTGAGCCCTAGTCTTACAAAAATTACTTCTCTGGACATCTGAAGACGAAAACATCGGTAAATACAGTCAAAGCCGTTTATAACGACTTCCCATAAAACGATGTAAGTACCGGTTTTAAAGGTTGATGTTGCGATCGACCGTCCATACATTTTTTGTTTGGATTATAAGCTAAAAATAGAGACTCTTTGTTTTAAAACGAATAATTTTATCACTTTTCGACAATCAAATGCCTTTGAATTTTTAGGAAATAACTTACAATAATTACTGAGAAAACAATAAATGCTCCAATTTCACATAAAACAAAATAAATTCAAAATGTTGACTTCAGCGCCATCTAGCGGGAAAATTGCCTGGAACAGACCGTATGATCCGACGGAATTTTGAGGTCCCAGCATTTCTATTTACTTAACATATTATTTGGTTTTATGGAATACTGGCTATAACAACCGTAATCTGACGGTCCCTTCGAAGTCGTTATAAACGGTTTTGACTGTACTCGTATATACACCTGTCTTCAGAATACCCACAGACGCATTTGACCTTTCTTATCTTCAACTTGCCTTCAGGGTTAAACGCGGCGGTTCAGTAGGCTTCGTGTTAACGGAAAAGGAGACTGTAAGCAACGGCGAGCCTTCGCCGAGACACCGACCACTCGGCAGGAAGGAGACCGGCAACAGCTCCAAGTACAGCTTCAGCACTGAATATACGTAAGTTTGCCATCAATCAACTATATTTACTGATTACTGACCAAAGACGGCATAACACAGTTGCTTTCCAAGGGAACCAATGGACAAAATTGTCAAATTTTTATTTATTGGTTGAATACGAGGCTTTTGGCTACTTTTCAATCAACTTCCAAAAAGGAGGAGGTTATATGTTCGTCGCGTACGTGTTTTGCCTCCATTTCCATCAAAGACTACTTATTTGTGTAACTGCTCTTATGAGAAACTAGCTCTTGCTTCTTCTTCTTTTTTTCGTGTGGTTAGTGACTAACCTGGTGTCAGAGTTTTAAAGCCGCCCAAGGGCCTCTGGCTTGGCTTCACATGTTTGAGAAATATCTCTCAGGCATGGCGGTTTCCTCACGATGTTTTCCTTCACCGTTTTGAAGCAAGTGATAATTATACAATACGCAAATGAATCCGAAAAGTCAGAGGTGCCTTGGGTTCGAACTCGAGACCTATGACTTGGCAGTCTGAGGGGCACACCACTAGGCTATCACTGCTATAGCACTAGGCTACTACTGCTATAGCACTCGGCTATGACTGCTATAGCACTCGGTTATCTCAGCTATAGCACAAGGCTATCACTGCTATAGCACTAGGCTATCTCAGCTATAGCACAAGGCTATCACTGCTATAGCACTAGGCTATCTCAGCTATAGCACAAGGCTATCACTGCTATAGCACTAGGCTATCTCAGCTATAGCACAAGGCTATCACTGCTATAGCACTAGGCTATCTCAGCTATAGCACAAGGCTATCACTGCTATAGCACTAGGCTATCTCAGCTATAGCACAAGGCTATCACTGCTATAGCACTAGGCTATCTCAGCTATAGCACAAGGCTATCACTGCTATAGCACTAGGCTATCTCAGCTATAGCACAAGGCTATCACTGCTATAGCACTAGGCTATCTCAGCTATAGCACAAGGCTATCACTGCTATAGCACTAGGCTACTACTGCTATAGCACTCGGCTATGACTGCTATAGCACTCGGCTATCTCAGCTATAGCACAAGGCTATCACTGCTATAGCACTAGGCTACTACTGCTATAGCACTCGGCTATGACTGCTATAGCACTCGGCTATCTCAGCTATAGCACAAGGCTATCACTGCTATAGCACTAGGCTATCTCAGCTATAGCACAAGGCTATCACTGCTATAGCACTAGGCTATCTCAGCTATAGCACAAGGCTATCACTGCTATAGCACTAGGCTATCTCAGCTATAGCACAAGGCTATCACTGCTATAGCACTAGGCTATCTCAGCTATAGCACAAGGCTATCACTGCTATAGCACTAGGCTATCTCAGCTATAGCACAAGGCTATCACTGCTATAGCACTAGGCTATCTCAGCTATAGCACAAGGCTATCACTGCTATAGCACTAGGCTATCTCAGCTATAGCACAAGGCTATCACTGCTATAGCACTAGGCTATCTCAGCTATAGCACAAGGCTATCACTGCTATAGCACTCGGCTATCTCAGCTATAGCACAAGGCTATCACTGCTATAGCACTAGGCTATCTCAGCTATAGCACAAGGCTATCACTGCTATAGCACTAGGCTATCTCAGCTATAGCACAAGGCTATCACTGCTATAGCACTAGGCTACTACTGCTATAGCACTCGGCTATGACTGCTATAGCACTCGGTTATCTCAGCTATAGCACAAGGCTATCACTGCTATAGCACTAGGCTATCACTGCTATAGCACTAGGCTACTACTGCTATAGCACTCGGCTATCACTGCTATAGCACTAGGCTATCTCAGCTATAGCACAAGGCTATCACTGCTATAGCACTAGGCTACTACTGCTATAGCACTCGGCTATGACTGCTATAGCACTCGGTTATCTCAGCTATAGCACAAGGCTATCACTGCTATAGCACTAGGCTATCTCAGCTATAGCACAAGGCTATCACTGCTATAGCACTAGGCTATCACTGCTATAGCACTAGGCTATCTCGGCTATAGCACTAGGCTACTACTGCTATAGCACTCGGCTATGACTGCTATAGCACTCGGCTATCTCAGCTATAGCACAAGGCTATCTCAGCTATAGCACAAGGCTATCACTGCTATAGCACCAGGCTATCACTGCTATAGCACTAGGCTATCTCGGCTATAGCACTAGGCTACTACTGCTATAGCACTCGGCTATGACTGCTATAGCACTCGGCTATCTCAGCTATAGCACAAGGCTATCACTGCTATAGCACCAGGCTATCACTGCTATAGCACTAGGCTATCTCGGCTATAGCACTAGGCTACTACTGCTATAGCACTCGGCTATGACTGCTATAGCACTCGGCTATCTCAGCTATAGCACAAGGCTATCACTGCTATAGCACCAGGCTATCACTGCTATAGCACTAGGCTATCTCGGCTATAGCACTAGGCTACTACTGCTATAGCACTCGGCTATGACTGCTATAGCACTCGGCTATCACTGCTATAGCACTAGGCTATCTCGGCTATAGCACTAGGCTACTACTGCTATAGCACTCGGCTATGACTGCTATAGCACTCGGCTATCTCAGCTATAGCACAAGGCTATCACTGCTATAGCACTAGGCTATCACTGCTATAGCACTAGGCTATCTCGGCTATAGCACTAGGCTACTACTGCTATAGCACTCGGCTATGACTGCTATAGCACTCGGCTATCTCAGCTATAGCACAAGGCTATCACTGCTATAGCACTAGGCTATCACTGCTATAGCACTAGGCTATCTCGGCTATAGCACTAGGCTACTACTGCTATAGCACTCGGCTATGACTGCTATAGCACTCGGCTATCTCAGCTATAGCACAAGGCTATCACTGCTATAGCACTAGGCTATCACTGCTATAGCACTAGGCTATCTCGGCTATAGCACTAGGCTACTACTGCTATAGCACTCGGCTATGACTGCTATAGCACTCGGCTATCTCAGCTATAGCACAAGGCTATCACTGCTATAGCACTAGGCTATCACTGCTATAGCACTAGGCTATCTCAGCTATAGCACAAGGCTATCACTGCTATAGCACCAGGCTATCACTGCTATAGCACTAGGCTATCTCGGCTATAGCACTAGGCTACTACTGCTATAGCACTCGGCTATGACTGCTATAGCACTCGGCTATCACTGCTATAGCACTAGGCTATCTCGGCTATAGCACTAGGCTACTACTGCTATAGCACTCGGCTATGACTGCTATAGCACTCGGCTATCTCAGCTATAGCACAAGGCTATCACTGCTATAGCACTAGGCTATCACTGCTATAGCACTAGGCTATCTCGGCTATAGCACTAGGCTACTACTGCTATAGCACTCGGCTATGACTGCTATAGCACTCGGCTATCTCAGCTATAGCACAAGGCTATCACTGCTATAGCACTAGGCTATCACTGCTATACCACTAGGCTATCTCGGCTATAGCACTAGGCTACTACTGCTATAGCACTCGGCTATGACTGCTATAGCACTCGGCTATCTCAGCTATAGCACAAGGCTATCACTGCTATAGCACTAGGCTATCACTGCTATAGCACTAGGCTATCTCGGCTATAGCACTAGGCTACTACTGCTATAGCACTCGGCTATGACTGCTATAGCACTCGGCTATCTCAGCTATAGCACAAGGCTATCACTGCTATAGCACTAGGCTATTACTGCTATAGCACTAGGCTATCTCGGCTATAGCACTAGGCTACTACTGCTATAGCACTCGGCTATGACTGCTATAGCACTCGGCTATCACTGCTATAGCACTAGGCTATTACTGCTCTTGCTTGATTGATGGTTATTAAATAGAGCTAGGTCATTATTATACCTACCTTCATGATGCTTATCTATTTATTTTCTACATTTTAGTTCGGAGTTAGAGGAGGTGTACGAGCAGTTCAACCAGTGGCTCAACGACCCCATCGTCGACTCAGAATCAGGCGAACACAAAAATCGAGAGTTAGACTCTCGAGACTTAGCTGTGATAAGGTAAACTATTTATTTTTACATATCAAAGTAATCTAGCAGCAGAAGCCAGCAAGTACAGCTTTGCAAAAAAGAGTAAAATGAAAATGAGGGCGCCACTATCGCACTTAGCGTTTAGTCCACTCTCGGCCCCTCGACCCCCAAAACTGTGTAGTATATGCAACCTGCAGCCTGTCTGAAAATCCTAATTACAAACCAAAAACGAAAGCTTGTTTAAAAAAAACTCTTTTCCTTTGTAACCGAAAACAATATTTTAGTTTTAGAACCATAAAACGTCAGCCAGATAATAAAAAAATATTAGACACGTATTTTTTCTTTATCATATTAATAAAAAAATACTTAGATAAAACGCATTTTAAGTTGGGGAGTGGGGGTCGCTACGTCACAAGTAAGTATAAAATTTACATACTCGTGACGTCATGGCACATTTTAACTCAATGTATCGCCGTTATCTTAAGATTACGTAAAAAATTAAAAATACGTGTCCAATATTTTTTATTCTTATCCATGACGGAACAAAAGAAAAAAAAATTTTCAACATTCCTATTGGCTTAGTGTTTTTTTAATTTTGTGTAGGTATTTGAATCCTAAACGGTACCGAAGTTGTTCAGTATTTATTCCATTCTTGGCAATTTTTTGCGACTGCAGTAGTTATCTAACTTATTAGGTGAGTTAGGGTTTTTAGAAGCATTCTCTTCCCTATAGTGGAGACGGTCCTGTGCTGCCGCTTGGTGAAGGAAAAGTATCCGCTGCGGCAGGACCGAATTGGGAAAACACTTCAGTATTGCCTCATCAGGCCCTTGACGAACGGTACTTCTCCAGGTAGAAAGAAGCTACATTTTTAATAACGACGACCAATTTTTTTGCGAGATTTGAAATTGTTAGGACTGCCAAAAAGTTCTTTCCGCGCGTCACACAGTCTATCTATTACTTACCTATCAAGAATTTATTTGTGCAATGGCTTATTGTTATGTCTTTAGTTCACCCTACTTTTGTGATTGTTCTTCTCTTTATCTGGGAATTGGCTTCCTTTTCGATCTTGGACAAAATACGGCGCAGTGACCGAATGTCCGCCTTTAATACCAACTTTAAACTGCAGGGTTTCTACCAACTCTAAAGAAGTATTATTTTAATCTTACTTTCAGCGGGAGACAGAGATGCAGCTATACGTCCTGTAGAGCTTCATCTCGTTCCCACACTAAAGTAATCTTAAAATAATACTGCTTTATAGGTGGTGGTAGGCCCCTGATCTATCAACGATCGATCTGAGTGCCAGTAATTATTACATCGTATTTTTTTCCTGGTGGCTGTTGCGCCATTTTTTCTGCCTAGCTGGTGATGGGCAGACATTTTGAAGGCTATCTTTTGAACCTTTTGACATTAAAAAAGGTAGTGCTTCTAAATCTAATTTTAATTTTGATTCTTACACCGGAATCGTCGATCTCGCCCCTTTGCATGACATAATTACTTCTTCAGGTTCGCGGGCTCCTTACTCAAGCGCACTCTATCGGAGTCCCTGGCGGTGGGCGCCGGGTCGGGCTCGGACGCGGCCGAGCTGTACGGCCGCGAGCCGCGCCCCGTGCCGCCGCGCCCGCTCGCTCTAGCGGCCCGCTCGCTCTCCCTCGAGCTCGCACGACACAAACACCGGCTGGCCGCACATCTCGTACGTATTGCACAATCACCCACACTTAAGGTGGCCATTCACGGGCACTCAACTCCATAAAATTCCACGACGGTACTCCAAAAACCTTCAAAAATCTCACGTTGATTGGATTGGTGGTAAAAAATATTGAATGAAAACGCGCGAATGAGAAAGAGTAATGGAAATGGAGTGCCCGTGAATGGCTACCTTTATAAAGCACTACAAGATTATTTTGGCGGGTGGCAAAAATCGGAACTAACGCCGCCATCTTGTTTTTTGAAACGTCATTCGAGCGCCAAAAGATGTACCTACATTGTCTGCTGGCTCTCGGTTTCTAAAAGCTTTTTGATTGTGTTGTTATTTACTGTCAACCAATCAGAACTTACAGCGAATATTAGACCACAGATTTACTGATAAGGCTTTCAGAATCTGGGGGCAATAACTCCGCCGCGTCCTCAAGGCTCTCGTTGCCAGCAACTGCCAGCAAGCCGCCATAGACGCCGCGCGAACGTCCTTAAAATGTAAATAGTACTACTGTATTAATAGACATACATCAGGTACCGTCGATAGTGTATCCTAGCTGAACAGTTTTTTTTACGCATGTATTCCTTGTGTCTATGTCATCGGCAAAGGGGATGCGGTGGAGTGACAATGAAAATATTTATTAAATACTGTTTTTCTTTATCAAATAACTGTTGAGATCGAGTCGAGTGCATAATAATTCCGAAATTGTACTTTATAATTTAGGACCTAAACATGATCTGTAGCCAATTTTCTAACGCGTTTGCTATGGTTTTTGGATTAACACAGTCCTTACGAACATGTCTACTAGTATTAACTCGATAACAAATCCAGATGCAGATGACGTGAACCTATAGAAATTAACATAATTACTGATTTTATCACTTAAATTTAGCTAAATACTTACATAATATTAATTACCCGATTCATAGCGCGCACTACAAGGCTGCGAAGCAACTCTTGATCAACTAACAGAAATAATTATCAAATAAAACTAATCGAATTAAACAAATCAACAACAAACAAAGCACTAAGCAAAGTGCATAACATAATAAACCAACCGGTGACCTAAACTGCTATATGTTTTGACAGAAACGTAAAGTAAAAGAATCTATACCGGAGGAGTTTGTAGAGGGCACGCGAGCAACCGCCGACGCCGACACGACACACGGCGACGAAAGCAAAAGTAACGACACGTCGACAGAAACCGACACAGTAGCATCCAACCCCGGTCTACGGAAGAAAAAGTTGAACTGGATGATAAACATGATCGTAGACACTATCGAAGAGACCGTGGAATGCGAGCCTGTCACAGTAAAACTAAAGAAACCGAAGGTCAGACCGCAGGCGTGCACCGGCTGTCGCTAACTTGTAAACTCAGTACTAACATAACATCACTGATTATAATCGTCTTTGCTTTCTGTCGAAACATATACTTCTCTGGTGTTGCTTGTAATAATCGATGCTAAAAAGGGTGGGGATTTATTTGTGCATCCATGTATAGTATTTTTATCTCACGAAGCGACGCGCGCTTCCCGCAGACACGAAAAATTTCCATGAAGTTTTCATAGAAGTTTTTCTACTAGTCGCGAGGCACCGTCGCGTTGCTCCTGTCTTAGAGAGCCTTAAGAATCGCGCTGTGAATTCGAGTCAAGACGAGTAGTGTCAGTACATAACACACACACACACATAAAGACTTTCGACTTCGCCAGTGTCTCGGACGGTACCGAGAACTCCAGCGCTTACACACACATTCACAGCGTGTCTGCGCACTTGGTAAACCACAAGTAAAGCGCGCGTATCTCCGTGAGATAAAAAATACTGTGACGTTCAAAAACATGGACGTAAGACGCATGGAAGCACCCTAGATGCTCGTTGCACTATGTTTGAAAACGCACTCTCCTGTCCTGTAAACGTTGTTCAAAATCTCATCTGTAAACGCAATTTTTGATATTCACTTATTTCCATTGCGTTCGATGTCCGACCAAACTGACCACCAAGCTGATAAAACAAGGTATAAACACTCATACATAACGATTTGGTAGATAATGCTCTCCAACTTTTGACTGTACCTACGGTAGGACTGCTAATCGCTTGAAATTACTTTGATAGGTGTGTATTTTTTGGTGTGATTGATATTCTTCTCGTCGTTGGTTGTTCTGCGGCGCTAGAAACGCTATAATAACGATAATAATATTGAACCTTCAGACATGCATTGACTCAAGTCTCTGATCTGTAAAGGCTCAGACAGGCGCGATGAGTGGTTCAATCTCTGAAAACTCCACGGAAATTGTTCTACCGTTGTCGCGTCGCGCCTGTCTGCGGGAGATCAAACCTGCGGTCAAATCTCATGTTTATAACATTTTACCTCTGATTCAGCATCACTGTCAAAATCATAGTGATCTTTATTCTCGTCAAAATAAGGTTGCTGTTGGTTTGCTTACTACCATTGTCAAGTCTTGTCAAAATCACAGTGATCTTTATTCACATTGTAATAAGGTTGCTGTTGTTAGAGGTAAAATAACTCTAAAATGACTGTAGCAGTGTTGTAGTTGTCCGACATAACAGGAGCCAATCAAACATGAGATTAGACCGCAGAATAAAAAGATTTCAGAAACCTCATCAAAGACGAACACAGAGCAGAAGATTTTTTATTAAATTTTCAATAGGCTGTATTATGAGTGGCATAAAGTGCAAAGTTGTACAAACGTCAGACGTCTCCTCAGGCATCCTCAAACTCCCTCTTTTGCACTTTAAGACACTGATAATAAGGTTCACCATTCAATGCCACGAGTAATCTTCTGCTCTGCCTTATGTAAAGATAAGAAAATTGAATGAAGCTGATCGCTACACGGTCCGCAGCTGTCGCAGTTGGCGCACAAGATCGTGTCGGGCGGGACGTGTCGGCCGGTGGCGACCGGCAACTGGGGCTGCGGCAAGAGGCTGCGAGGACACCCGCAACTCAAGCTGCTGCTGCAGTGGCTTGCGTCTAGCGTGGCCGGAGTACCCGCGCTCATTTATTATACATTCGGGAACGAGAAATTGTTTAAGGTACTTACATACTATATATAATGTAAGCAACAAAGGATTCAATACATACTCAATTTAGGAAGAGTCACAGTTTGAGTACGAATTTTTTTTAATTTTAATACGATGAATTGAACAAATTAGGCTCAAAGCTGTTATGAGAGTGAAAAATTGTATGCCTTCAGTTTCCGAAGTCCACCATGCGCCTACCATTTTAGAAGGGATTACTACGCACTCACTGGTAATAAAATGGTATCAGTTGTAAAGTTATTAAATCATTTTCCTCCACAGTTGGACACGCTCGTCCGAGTACTAGTAGACAGAAAATGGACGGTGGGTCAACTAGCGCGCGCCGTGCTCAAGTTCGCGCGACAGACGCTCAACGAGCCGCACGTCATCCCGGACCACCACTCACTGTTCGACGAACTCATAGGCATCGACAAAATACCTGACGACACATAGCTAACACTCGCCCGAAGAAAGGCTCGGAGATAGTCGGCGACACTCGGTGCTTGCCACTAGTTTGTTTATCAAAAGACTTTGATTGTAATGTAACAGCATCATAACATGGAGTAGTGAACCAATGGAGTGATTGCGGCCAGTCACCTATCGATATCAAGCCGTTTGACGCACCACTCGTGATCTTCCAGCAGTGGGCGTTATGTTAGCACTCCTTTTGGTCACTACTCCGTGACACAATATGTTAGCTTCGTTCGGTCACTCCACTATAACTCATTAATGCATTTATGTTATTCCGTCATCATACTCATTAGTAAGGTGGTTCAAGTGTGTCTTATTTGAAATAATGTTTGTGGACTTTTTGATATTTTTTACGAAATAGTTACATAAAAGCAATATTAGCGTTTGATTCGATTTAAAATAACAACTTTAAAAGAAGTATTTTTATACAAAACTATCGATTAAAGTACAAGTATAAAGTTTACCTAATGTAGGTTTTATCAAGTCATTGTTAATAAACTTGAATAAAAAAAAAATGTAAAGGTGATTTTTAATTATTACAAATTTTAATAAATTTACATAATTTATAGGGCAGTGCTAATATTAAGACTGTGTACTGTTTATAAAAGGTTTCCAAAGTTTACCAAACTTCAAGTTTTTTACTATCGCGATACGTAATCATCCTAACGAAGTTAGCTACCATATATTTGTAAATATTGGATAACGACTTATTTCTAAAACCATCACATACATTTATGTAGCTTGACAATATACCTACTTATCCTTATAGTCATATAATTGACGTCACTTCCGGTTCCCACAATATGGTGTCTTACAGTGTAAAGACTTGATCTAAAAAAGTCTTCCATAGCATGAATCTCAATGTGTCCAAACTTGTTAATTTTGAAGTGAAACGATAGAATTTTCAAACGGGATGCGAAAATAAAATAATGCGTCACATATTTGTGTATTATTTTGGTTATTTTTTATTGAAACGATTTTAGTTTTTAAGGTACATATTTATTTTAAGTAGCTACATTTAAAATCAGTCACTATTTCAATTGTAGGACGTGACACTCACAATCAACGTTACATATTTGTGAATGGATATGCATCAGTATTATGCACTGAGAAAAATAACGCAGATAATTAAGAACCTAACCACACATTAAGGCTATGCGTATGCGTATGCGCAGGTGACGCAGGTCTACGCAGGGTAGAGCAGTTTTTGTAATGCATGAACGTACTGGCAGCTGCGTACGCTGCGACGCAGACACGTGTCTGTTCTGCTTTGCGTCTCGTTGTTGAGCCGGCACAGGTTTCTGCGCGACGCGTGCAGGTTTTCACTTGTTTTTTTTCTGAGACGCAGGTAACGTAGTAGAGCCGTCTATTGTTTGTACTAGCTAGGACGCGAATATGTCTGTGTAGCTACGTCACAAGATACGCTCGCGGCCTGTCTGCCTCGCCTGCCCTACCCTGCAAAATCTGTACTGTGCTGCGTCACCAGCGTATCAGCATACGCTTAGCTTTAATTTTGCTATCAGTAAGCCCATAAGCTGTACATAGCTATTGCATTTGTAACTCTACTAAATGTTAATAAGGTTCAAAGTACTATTCACTCATTAACAAAGGCGAAATCAACAATAAATTAATGAGTGTATTCAATGAGATCCTTTTTAAATTCTTGAATCACAATAATAATTGTATTTAGCTATCTTAAGTTTTTCAATATTTTCTTTTATTTCCACCGACATCATTTCCACATTTTTTTAGGATGCGGTACTAATATTTTCGAAATTTAATATAAGCAGTAGAATCACAATAAACTGCCACTTAATAAACAAAATTTCCTTAAATTGTACTGAGTATAGAATTCATGGAAAAACAAAACTCCCACTATGGTTACAGAAAATAAAAATAAAATGCATTTTTTCCACTCACTCTATAGTCCTAGTTGCTGTACAAAAGAGGTAATATTAACGACCGCCCTAAAAGAAAAGGCCACGCATACGGCGGCCCATGCCCTGCCTGTCGTAGAGGACATTGAATCTGTTGACTAGCTGGTTAATGGCGTTGCAGCCCTTCGTGATTGTGCCCAGGTACGTCATCAGGGCCACGTCATTGCATTGCTGAAAAAAAACAAAAGGATCAGAACTTAAATTTAAATCAGTCAAATAACTGACGTAAATTGAAGAAAAGAGTTCAGATAAAAGTGGTCATTATTTTAGCATTTGAACTCTTTTGGTCTGGTCAAAGTTGAGATAATTCGTCTTCTCTGGTCTTTTGCCAGTATTATTTAATGGCAAAAGATCAGACAAGACGAATTATCTCAGCTTTGACCAGTTAGTCCACACACTTTGGGCGAACAAATTGGCCTATATGCATGATACCTATTAAAGTTTGTTACTAGTCTGTAAGCTTTCTTTTAATCTTGCTAGGTAGACCATCGTAGAACAATATTTAAGATCCTATTATAACTTTTTTTTTAAAGCGACCCTGTAAGAGAAAATTAAAAAAGTCTGAAGTCAAGTGTGAATTTTCCGCTCCTCATCAAACACCTAGCTTTTTCCCAACTATGTTGGCGTCGGCTTATCGATCTAGATCCTAAACTATAAATAATCACTGAAAATACATGGGGCTGTTTTAGGAAGCCCTCGTACAGGGGCTTCCAAATATTTTGTTTGGTCCTCGGTTCACCGGTTGCACTGATAAAAACTACTTTATCTGAAAATTGGATTTGGTCATATTTGATGTTTTTTAATAGTATTTTACTGGTAAATTGAAGGTTCTGTAAGTATTACACCAAACTATACGTACATTATAGAAGTGTGTGCGGAACTGTTGCGAGGTGAGCAGCGGTAGCCTGTTGGAGAGCGCGCGCGCCTCCCGCAGCAGCGCGGGCCGCGGCGGCAGGGAACCGTCGCGGATCGCACGCACCGTCGCTAACACCGCGCGCACTCGGGACACTAACATCTTTATAGCTGAGCGTTGAGCTGTTAGGTGTTCGGCCACTGTAAATAAACAGATATTTTCATATCAGCTGTATCCCTAGTATCCCCAGGGTACCCCAGAATGTAGCAACAACTTTGCATCTGATACAAAGTCACTGTCTAGTCTAGTGTTCATAACATTTGTTGTCAACTGGTGCTATGGTCTGCTCCAAAAAGTATCTAATGAAAGTATAAACAAACCCTGTTTAGGTTATTAGTAATAAGTTAAAAAGAGAAAAGTTGTTGAAACCTTCTAAGTATATAAAATTTCAACTTTATATCTCACCACTTATACCAACAATTAAGTCTTGAATGACATTATTATATTTTAATTGAAAGATTATCAAAGTTTTATGTTATAAAATTAATTGATTTCAAATTTGAATTTTGGGTATCTACTAATAAAATCCAAGCACTCAATTTGTAAGTGACACTACAAATTAGCATTCACAGGTATGTTTTCTGAACTATTTGTTGACATTATCATCAGATATTTTTGGAACAGACTGTAAGGTGGTAAATCTATTTGTTTACCCTTTGATGTAGGTATATTGCAGTTCATTGAATATGTAATAATAACTTTAATATTTTTTTAGTATAGTTTAACTTTGAAACTAGGAGAATGTACCAAAAAAGAATGAGTAAATCACAGAGAAATGAAAAAAAATGTTACCTAAACTGTTAAGTGCAGCTTCACCAGATGATACCCTGGCCACATGGTCCACACCAATCCTCTCAGCCTCCTCGGCAGCCAGTGTGTACGTAAGTGGTGCTAGCAACATTGTGGCTCTACCGTTTACTACATCTATCACCGACTCATATAGCACCACTGGTAGTTGCTGAAATATTTGAAAACAAATTAAAAGATATTTGGAATAAGAACGTTCACTGTGCACCAGATTCATTTTTACAAAATGAAAGAATGAAGTTTTCTGAATTTTGGCTTGATATCATTTCAATTATTATATCTACAGGAAACTATTTAAAAGACAATGCATGAATACAATACTGTTAGTCCACTCACATCTCCATTCCTTCCCGCAGGGTTTAGCATCAGCATGACTGGGCACTCATTAATATCACAGATCTGTCGGTGAATGGCGATATCCTTGTCTGTGGGAGTGTCTCCAGTTGTGTACCATCCAAGGAAGTCCATGTCAGAGAATACTTGTTTAACTGTAAAATTATATAAACTAAGTTATTATTATTTCCAATGTGTGAATAACCAGAGGCTGCGAAATACCACATTCCGAAAATAAAAGGTACCAGTATGTAATGTTTAGCATAATTCTTTGGCACTTGTCAACTAATTGATTACAAAATGAAGACCAATGAGTAAAAAATTCAGTTATAGAGTACTCACATTGTTCTTCCTTTAAATTGTAATAATCTCTATCAATTATTATGTCTCCTTCAATGACACTAAACATTAATTCAAATGAATTCATAACTTCTATGTTTCGACCTTTTTGCTTGCCAATCAGGGCTCCAATAACTGAAAGGTAAAAAAGTTTATGATAAATAATGGGCATGAATTTCGCCTTAATAAAATTTAACGCTAAATTATCTATTTATTTACCTATCTGAGGGGATCCTTCCTGTGCTCGCAATCGTGTCCAATGTTCAGATACATTCATTATTACAAGAGGATGTAAAGATACTGTTACGGAACCGGAGGTGGTTGTTGTGACCACCACGCTCTTCGCGCCTCCTGGCGCTGGAGGCGCAGGTGATGTGGGGTTAGGAGGATCCACAGCCGGCCCTGACGAGGCACTCTCTACCTCAACTTCCATTTCAAAGTCAATTCTATCCGCACTTGACATTATTGAATATAATTCACTATTTGAAGAACTTAAATTGGGCTACAATAGCTGCAGCCAATAATGCATACAGCGTCAGCAACAAATAAATAGAAGATGAAAAACAATATGCTCCGTTTTGACGTTAATTCAGATTTTAATTTGACGTCAGTTTGACAAATGACGTCCCTTTTTCTCACGCACGATTTCCATAGACTAGATTAAAACTGTTGTTACATATAGACGCATGCTCGTAAAAATATTATGCTTGCGAGTATGGGTCCTCTATCCTCAACAGTTTATTTTTTTAATTACTAGTAAAAGTAGGAACAACCATAAATTGCTCTTGTTATCTTGTGAGTTACACAAGATAACAAGAGCAATTTATGGTTTACTAGTAAAAGTATAAAGTAAAACGACGAGACACAGGTACCCTTTTTTTTTTTGTGTGTGAAATTATCAAATAACTTCTCCCGTTCGGGGCGGAGCGAAAGGGCGTGTCAGACTTTTACCGACTAAAACCCACCCGTGTTCCTTCCGTTGCCTATGTGCCGGGGCCGCGATATCCCTTTCGGGCAAACTCGCAACCCTGGCAGAAGACACAGGTACCCTAGTTGTTGTTGTAAAAACAGAAACTACTGCATAAATTAAGTTAGTCTACTGCACAGACTAACACCTATATTCTTAAGTCGTCACCTCGAAAGCTCCTCGACTCACAACTCAGTCAAGGAACCTCAAGGCGTCCCTCGAAAGATCCTCAAAATCGGTATTCATAGTTGTTAGCTGAGCTTGCTTTTAACATATAACACAGTGGTTTTATTTGGTAGATATATTTGAATAAAACGAACAATTAACTTCATGTAAAGAAAACATAGGTGACAGTAAAAAACACATAACGGTTGCTAGGCAACAACAACGAAGACTCTACCACTAGAACATAGTCAATAGTGCATTATAGCCTTCATGGTCCAACACCCCCACTTAATCCACTATGCTGTGTGCAGAACACATGTTTCTGCTTACCAACTCCCTTTGTCATCATATCAGCAGGCATAAGGGCAGTCTCACAATATTCAACACAAATTACCCTTTGCTTTGCTAACTCCCTAACGAAATGATATCTTATATTTATATGTTTGAAACGTTTTCCAATGGCAGGAGTATAAACTAGCTTACTGGCACTTTGGCTATCACTAAAAATAGTAACAGCAGTGTTATGCCGGCCAGTCAGTTCACAATATAAACCATTTACTGATATCACTTCCTTAGCGACCTCACAGATTGCGATGTACTCAGCTTCAGCAGTACTTAACGCAACACACCGCTGTTTTATAGACTGCCAAGACACCGCAGCACCACCGAAAACTAGGGTATAACCAGAGAAAGATTTCCCATCAGGCCCGTTTCCCCAATCTGCATCGGCATAGGCAACCAAAGGCTTATTACATTTTTTGTAACACAGCGATAGTTCCGCTGTCCCCTTTAGATACCTAAGCACTCGTTTCAGTGCCGCCATGTGAGAAGAATCATTACAGTTATTAAATTGACTTAGCATCGTAACTGCATACGATATATCAGGTCTTGTACAACATGCCAGGTACATTAGTGAACCGATAATTTCTTGATACCGCGTGTTGTCATTCTTTTCACCAGATTTTAGGCGAAGATTCAATTCAACCGGTGTACTAACGGATTTGCAGTCCAACATTCCATATTTGTCCAATATTTTTGAAATGTATTTCTTTTGAGACAAGTGGATTTCACCTACACTCTTTTTCTCGATTCGAACTCCAAGACATTCTCTTGCCTCACCCAAATCCTTTATTTTGAAAGATCTTCCAATCTGATGGATCACTGTCCTGGCTTCTACAGCTTTATTTGTGAATATATAAAAATCATCCACGTACAGAGCTATGACAGTGAAAACTTCTTCATAATTCCTTGTGTAGACACACTGGTCATATTTAGACCGAGAAAACCCCATCTTTATAATATGGTCATGAATCTTTTGGTTCCAACACCTGGCAGCTTGTTTGAGGCCATAAATGGCTTTCTTCAATTTGCAAACCTTGCCTTCACTCCCCTCTTGAACAAAAGATTGCGGTTGTTCCATATAAATCTCTTCATACAGATCTCCATTGAGAAAAGCGGTGGTAACATCAATATGATGAACACTCAGGTTCTTCTCAACTGCCAGTGCTAGTAGAAGACGAATCGACGACATCTTGACTACCGGTGCAAATGTTTCAAAATAGTCTTCACCAGGTTTTTGCGAATAACCCTT
This sequence comes from Agrochola lota, assembly GCA_947364205.1. Lineage (NCBI taxonomy): Eukaryota > Metazoa > Arthropoda > Insecta > Lepidoptera > Noctuidae > Agrochola > Agrochola lota. Next base: position 13,611,468 of record OX376221.1, on the reverse strand, counting down.
AGCAACCAGCCTGGCCTTATAGCGCTGGGTGCTGCCATCAGCTCCAATCTTCAACTTGAAAACCCATTTCGTTTTGATAACATTAGCTTCTAATGGTCGATCAACCAATTCCCAGGTTCCATTCACCTTCAGGGAATTGAATTCATCGTTCATCGCTTCTACCCAAAACTTCTTGTCAGAACGCTCCATGGCATCTTTAACTGAAATAGGATCAGGATCATCTGAAACATGGAAATTGTATACCATGTCTTTCTCCCGCTTCGGAACCCTATTTCGAGCAGGGTAACGTCTCCAACTTTGCAAATCTTCTGCCACAGGACGCTCTAAGTCGACAGAAGCTGAACTTTGTAAATCCTCTATCGTAGGATTCTCTACGTCTACAGAGTCGTAAAAATTCTCTCCAGAATCCGATCTTGACAGTGAACTCGCCCTCGTTGTACTAGATACACTTCCAGATTCTTCTTCATTCACATTCGAACTAGCCACCGGAACCCCCACTGCAACAGGACCAGCAATCCTTGGAACCTCTGGTTGAGTAGTGGAACGACTAACTCCAGGAATGTCAAACTGTAAATCTATGACCACAGCATCCTTCTTAGAAACAGGAACAGCGGGTTTTTGTTTCCCTTTATAAGTCATGGAAACATTTTCCATAAATGTAGCATCTCGAGCGATGATAATCCTTGTTGGATCATCCTCCAAATTGATAAATCGGTACGCCTTCGAATTGGTTGAATACCCAGTCATTATCATTTGAACCGTCTTGGGATCAAACTTCTTGCGACTATGATCCTTTACCAGAACGTGAGCTCTACATCCGAATATTTTCAGATTCGATAGATCGACTCTCTCTCCTGTAAAAACCTCCTCTGGAACTTTATCCTTGAGGGCCATTGTTGGAGATCGGTTCTTCAGGTACACGGCACAACCAACAGCTTCTCCCCAGAATCTCTTGTCCAAACCAGCCTCATGCACCATACATCTAGCCTTTTCAGTTATTGTGCGTATTGTTCGTTCCGCCACTCCATTCTGTTGAGGAGTGTAAGGTACTGATCTCTGGTGTTGGATCCCATGTTTCTTCAGGAAACCCTGAAATTCTGCGTTGGTATACTCAGTCCCATTATCGCTACGAAATTTCTTTATCTTCTTTCCTGTCTGATTTTCAACTAGTGCCTTGAATTCCATGAATTTAGCAAAAACTTCGGTCTTGGATTTTAATAAATAGCCAAATGTTTTTCGGCTAAAGTCGTCCACAAAAATCAAGTAGTACCTATTTCCACCCCAGGATTCCACTTCCATAGGGCCCGCTAAATCCGAATGCACGAGTTCAAGAAAGTCTTTTCCTCTCTTGCTTTTACCTTTTGGAAACATTTTGACGCACGCCTTCCCTTTACAGCATCCTTCACATGGTTCCGTGCTCACCTCTTTAAAAGTCAGACCATCTGCCAAACTTTTCAGCTTCACCATCAGAGTTCCACTCAGGTGACCTAGTCTTCTGTGCCACAAATCAAAACAGGCGCGAGAAGAATCTTCTGGAGGACACGTCAGAACCATCGCTGCTTCTTTATCTAAAACATATAACCCTTGTTTCAGTGGTGCTGTCAATACTGGTTTTCCAATTACTTTTACTTTGTAATCCTTTTGGTAAACCTTACAAGAAGTCTCATCGAAAACAACAGTGCAACCCTTAGTACACATTTTACTTACCGACAGCAAGTTTGTCGTCAAACCTGGAAGCATAAGTACATCCTCAAACCTCACAGAGCGCCCCATGACATACACATCCCCTTGTTCACTAGATACTATCTTATCATTGTTCGCGGTCGTCACTAACTTAGAACTAATGTACTGTCTATCTTCAAGAATGTGCACGTCAGACGTCATGTGTGATGTAGCTCCGGAGTCTACGACCCAATGGCCCTCACCAACCGTCATAGATAGAGCGGCCATTAGACCCGAGGTCTCCTTACTGTCTTTCTTCTTATATAAAGATGTGTCTTTGTTGTCTCCTGTCTTACGACGTTGGCACTGCCACTTATAATGCCCTTTCTTTTTACACAAATGGCATATAACACCCTTCTTGGATTTTGACATCAGTGCCGTTGCCGTGTCATCTTCAGTTGTGTTCGTTGTGCTGGTTTTCCTCAAGCTTTCTTTGAGCAACGCTGCTTGCACAGACTCTGTCGTAATCTTCATACCTGAATGCTCCAATGTCATCACCAGAGGATTGTACACATCGGTTAAACCGGCCAACATAATAATCCCAACAAATTCATCATCGAGACCTGCCTTTATGCTAAGTAATGACTGGCTGGTTGACTGGATGTCATTGAGATATTCCTCCATTGATGAAAACATTGTCAATTTGACGTTGAATAATTTCCGCAACAGATATAGCCGTCGCAGCAATCCGCCATCAGCATATGATTTTTGCAACGCTTGCCAAGTATCTCTCGCTGTCTTGAGATTCATGATCATGGGATAAATGTTTTCCATGCACATCAGGCAGATCTTACTTCGAGCTTTGGCGTCCTTCCTTTTAGCCTCCACCGAGTCTGCAACGAACTTCTCGCTTACACACTCCCACAGATCGAGGTCGACCAGGAACATTTCCATAGCAAAAGCCCACGTAGCATAATTAGCTTGGCCTGCCAATCTCTCAATACTTTTTGTAACAGCTAGTTCCATATTTGAAATTGAGATCAGATACTTCTCACTCCGCTCAGATATCACACCAGATCACTCCTGGGCCCATAACCTGTTAGCTGAGCTTGCTTTTAACATATAACACAGTGGTTTTATTTGGTAGATATATTTGAATAAAACGAACAATTAACTTCATGTAAAGAAAACATAGGTGACAGTAAAAAACACATAACGGTTGCTAGGCAACAACAACGAAGACTCTACCACTAGAACATAGTCAATAGTGCATTATAGCCTTCATGGTCCAACAATAGTCGTAAGACTAAGGAAATTATGAGGTTCCTTGAATGAGTGTGAGTCGAGGTGATACGTCACGAATACGTCATTATTTGGAGGAATATTCCGTTTATTATACTAACTTATTTTTAGAACAGTCTGTGAGCGTGTTACCTACCTGTGGTTTTCAACTTGAAGTGTCACATTTGTCAAATGAAAGTGACAAAAAAGATAAAAATAAACAAATTAATAATTTCTCCACTTGAACCAAAAACCATGTCCTGGGCAAAAAATAAGGTGATACTTGAGAATTGAATGGCTTGAGAACATAAAAATACTTCTTTATGCGTTTCCTAAAATATTAGTTCATCTTGAAATTTCGTGATGCATAAAATCGTAAAGCGGCTAATATTTGGGTTATGGGTAGAGTTGACAATCCACGTCTGTTACCACCACCAATATCTTGAAACAATAGTGGTAACAAAAAGCTCATCACAATATCTTTTATAAAGCGAAATCTCATTTTAAATAAATCATCATAAAACCCAATTGGATTTTCTGCATCTCGTAAGTAGCGTCACGATACGTAATTGTTATTATCGTACAAATATTCAATAAATTCTTCAAAAGACATAACGATAAGCGGATGAAATACGCTTTTTTTGGTTAAAAACTTCCTCAAGGTAGATCGCGACGTACCTTATATTTGACAGTTGGTTCCTCAACTCAAACTCACCTCGACTGAGGAAATTCTTTAACATGAGGAGTAAAATTGCAACTATGAATATCAAACTACCTAAGTGAGGTTGACTCGAGTCGAGGAAATCATGAGGTTTTGACTTAGAATATAAGTGTAAGTTAGTCTACTGGTTTGTGTTAAATGGTGACAGGTTTTCTCACTTCTGGCGCTACCACAAGTGAGAAAACTTGTCAGCATTCCCCACCCCATGTCTTTTATTTCTTTTGGCTTTCCTACCATATTTGTATAATGCCTAAACTAACTCTAAACCATAGATAATACCAATACACTTATGGACTCTAAGTTCTATAGTCTATGGTCTCTGGCTACGAATGATTGTATGTATTGGCCAAAGAGTAAAGTAACTATACAGAGAAAGAGTAACAACTCTGTGGTAAAAATTGCATGTATGGAAAGTGCTGCCACCTTGAGTTTGGTGGGTGAACTAAGGCTCTATTCTACACCTACATAGGTATGTTGGTGTATAATAGAGCCTTAGTTAAATCCTCATAATAAGTATGCATAGCTAGGTAGCTATGCATACTTATTATGAGGATTTACTATTCTTATTAAATTTACAGACATCTCATTCAACTCTTTGTCCTAGTTTTTTTCTCATATTAAGAAAGAACTCTTGCTTCACTATCGAAGACAAAAGTAACTGAGAAATCAGGACAATCTGTAGAGAGAGTCTGTATTAGGGTCATAATCAGTGAAGTACAGAATAATGAAATGAAAAATGATTATCAGACAAATTAATTATATTAATATTTCCTCTTTCTACTACAATATCTGTAGCAACTGCCATACTCAAACTTATTACTTGAGCCGCATTTTTACTAAGTGTTCATTGATCAACTTGTGCAGCATACTCAGTTCTCCACGCGATTTATCGGCTTCAAAAACCCGCTGAAAGTATTCCCACTTTACTATTTTTAATACATTTTCGTGCATGTAATGCATTTCTTTATTTAATAAATTATTTCTAATTCCTTTTAACAAGTGGGGAACATCAAACAGCGGGGTTATATCATGATTGTTTACATAAATTATCTCCTTTCGGCATTCTTTTCCTGCATGGAAATATGCAGTTTTGGCTTCGGAGATTAAGCTATTTATAGTGCTTACATTAGCCGAGCTTTGATCGCATACAGTTGCGATTATCTTTAGACCAGTAGCTTGTACTTTAGCTATAACATCTACTAAAATTTCTTTAAGTTTTGATGATTTTACACAGACGATCTTGTTGCAACATTTTCGACACTGTGGACTTTCAACTCCTTAAAAACAATTTGATTTATGCCTGGAGTCAATTTTACTTGAGCAAGCAATGACTTCAGGACTTTTTTTGACGGTAGTGTGAAATGTTTGCACATTAACTTGTAGGCTTTAGGGCTTTTCAACTTTTCTTCCTGGGTAAATCTGTCCCTTCTTTTTCTTCCGTCCTTCTATGCATTGCATTCGAGTAAACAATTTAGCTGACTCAGTCATGTTCTCAAAATCCCTGCCAGCACTTTGTTTTTTAATTTGCTTAATGCGCAACTTGCAACTTTTAAGTTTTTGGCGCAATCTCCTTATGTCTTGCTGTTCTGGTACACTGCTTTTCAGCCTTTTTCTGCAGATACTCGAAAGTTTTACCTGAAAAATTAATTTAAAATTTAAAAACATACATCCATACTTATGATGTTCAGGTATATTAGATAAAACTGCTCACAAAGGAACTAAACATTTTCTAAATTCTATGAAATATGTAATGGATGGTAAGTTAATCTTTAAATAAAAAGTTGGTTGTTTTTTTGTAGCCTATCGTATGTCCCAGTGCTGACCAAAGGCCTCCCTTTTTACCTTTCAAACTTATACGTATATATTTTGTGCTGTTTCTGACCATGCTAAGCCCGCACGCCCGCCTTCCACTTTTATTATACATACATATTTCAAACTTTGTGAGTTTGGATAAACTCGAGCTCGAGAGGGTCGTGGCTAAGAAACAGCCGCACGGGTCGATCAATCAAAGGTTAAGCTACGCTTGTCGCGGTTGGTTCGTAGATGGGTGACCATTCATTTTATACCAAGACTCGTCCATGCCCCGAACAGCACGTTAAGCAGTCGGTCCTGGCTATCCCAAATATATATGGATTATCAGAAGCCCAAAACTCTGACAACCAGTCTTACGAAGGGGTATTGTGTAACCCAGTAACTGGGTTGTGGAGGTCAGATAGGCAGACGCTCTATGTAAAATACTAGTATTCAGCTGCATCTGGTTAGACTGGAAGCCGATCCCAACAATTGGGAAAAGGCAGACTGATGGAGTTTGGATAAAGTTAACATTACACATCATGTTAAATGGATGAACAGCCTAAAACATCCCACTGCTGGGAAAAGAGCTAGTATATGCAAAAGATAAATTAAACCAATTAGATAGTGCTGTGTGAATTTATAACAAACAGACAGACCACTTCATATTTATAATATTAGTGAAAAAAAAAAAAACAAAGTACCTGGATCAAATTTTGTCAATGGTGTGCGAGCATGGTACTCTTCACGTGATGTCAAACAGGTAGATTCAGATGGCCCAGGGAATTCTGTAGAATCAACACCAGCTGAAGGTCCAGCTCTGGACGGACCAGCTAGGTGTTTGGTTTGAACTGATAACCCAGGCAAGTTGGTGATATCAGTCAGAGATCTGGCATAACCAGATTGTCTTCTAGGCCCACAGTAGCTATGGTCTGTCTCCACAAAGGTACTGATTGTTTGCTGAACACCTGTAACATACATTGCAATATTATCATCAGTTTTACTACCCACCTACTTGTCTTAAATTATACAAATTTAGCTGGTACTTTGTGTAGCTGTCTAATTTGCCCATCCTTATCATCAGCCAGTCGAATGAAAACAATGTGTGCTCACAATGTGGTGTTTCGATGCAACCTCAGTCAGTGTGAAGTAGCTAAGATGTTCCATTTTGACTACATAAAATAGTTGTTTTTAATTCAGTAATTAATAGTTGTTTTTACTTTTATTGTAGTTATTTGACGATCACAACCAATTGATTGCTAATCTGAATCAATTTGGTATTGTTATAAATGTTGTTCTGTCACAAAAATTGATCTTATTTTACTTACGATTCAATTTAACTGTTGGTATTGTTGAACAAATAAGATGACCTCCAGTTGTCTAGAATGTGGGATCAAAATGGTGATCACATACTCTTTTGTTCTTATATATCTTCGTACGGTCACTTTCTAGTAACCTTGCTGCCAACAGCCGCTATCCAAGCAGCGAACAAATCAGGGCGGTTGACGGGTCTTGGGAACCGGTGAAGGGGTACACCGTAGGTAACTGAAAATTGAACGAAATACATGAATATCAGAATATGGCTAAATAAAATGAAATGATGGAATAACATACTTAAAACTTTTTCTTGCTTATATTAAAGGTAATATGGTACGGTACGGTAATAAACACTTACCTAAAGCATCACAGCCAAAAATACAATATTTTCTTCGGAGTTCACTCATGATAACAAAACAACATAAAGGACCAACGAAAAACAAAGTGATAACAATATTATGAAATGAAAACAAAGCAAATAACAGTAACAAGTAACAATTTTAACAGAAATAACTGAAATAACTGAGAAATAACTCGGGAAGCGTATCAAATCAACGTCGGGAAAGCCGGAGTTGACAATGTCGCCATGGCGGCTACGCCTATGACATTTGTTTGACAATTTGACAAATAAGACAAAATGGCTGCCAAGTTTGTTTATCCCACCAAACTTCAGATGTCGCTGTCGTCTATGGAAATTGATGATAGTGCTAAGTGTGCCCCCCCTGGTATTGGCTGTGTTTGTGATTATTTGGTTATATTTGCGAAATGAACGATTACTGGGTAACATTTTCATCCAACAATAGTAATTGCTTGTAAAGAACAGTTACAAATAAGAACTATATTTATTAAACCATCCGAAACACTAAAATAACATTCAACTTTTCACCCACCTGTCATCGTGTCTTCAGCGCGGATTCCTGCTGTTGTTCTCAGGTCAGCAGATATCTCTTTCTCTTCACTAACATAAAAATGGCATCAGCAGCGGCGTTAAAAGTTATGTCGGGCGTGGCCAAAGACATATCGCCGATATACTACAGGATATTGTCAAAATTTCCACAAAATTTTACTTTTTGTTTCGCTTATGGGTCTGCTGTAAAACCACAGATGGGGAACAGTAAAAAACAAAACATGATCGATCTAATATACTGCGTGGACAACTCTTATCGGTGGCACGCGGCTAACATCCAAGTGAACCCATCACACTACTCCGCGCTCCGATTCCTGGGCAAAGGGTTTATTGCAAGGTTTCAGGAGAACTGGGGTGCTAAAGTGTACTTTAATACTCTTGTTGAAGTGAAAGAAGAAAACATTCTCATAAAGTATGGGGTTGTATCACAGAAAGATTTAATTGCTGATCTACTAGATTGGAATGATCTATATGTAGCTGGCAGACTTCATAAACCAGTAGAGATTATAAAGCAGACCAATAGTTCACAGTTACAGGGCGCTCTTCTGTCCAATCTACGCTCTGCAGTCCACACAGCTCTCCTCACTTTGCCAGAAACATTTTCTGAATATGATTTCTACTGTGCTATATCTAACTTAAGTTACGCTGGTGACTTTAGAATGACATTTGGAGAAAACAAAAACAAAGCGAGGAACATTGTACAACCACAGCTGTTAAACTTCCGAGAACTATACCGACCCATCTTGCAGCAATTCCATGCCTATGTTGACATCCCAACAGGAGATGCTCAGTGCCATCAGGATATAAGTCCAGAGACTAAACTGCATCACTTGATGCAGCTACCAATGGTGCCTCAACAAAAAATAGTGAAATTTTGGAACCATGGTGGTCTTCAACAAGATATGGAAGATGTCCTGCGAGCAGTTGCTTATGACATTGACTGTGCTGTCATATTGAGGCAAATACTGAAAGATATAGTTTGGCAGTCCAGTGTGAGGCAATCTCTAAAGGGCATCCTTACTGCTGGTCTGCTGAAGTCTGTTCGTTACAGTGCTAAGAAAATAGCAAAAATGTTTTAATTGTTACTGTAGATTTTATTTATATATGTACATAATAAAGGTAGTAAGTAAATTAGATTTGTATTATTCCCGATTTTAAAAACCTCTTTTTTGTTTTTAGGTACAATAATGATTTCAGATGAGTCAAGCAGTGATTCAGAAACAGGTAGATTCAAGGGTCGACCAAAAACTCAAGACAATAAATCTTCTAATCAAAGGGCTGACAATGTCAGAGATTCTGGAAGAAGTCGACCATCCGGACCTGACAGATTTAATAGAAATTTTGACAGAAAGAGAGATGAAAGACCACGTTCAGATAGACATTCTAGAGATAGAGAAAGGGATAGACACAGGTATTCTAGACCTTCACCTGTAAGTAGGAGGAGACACTCAAGGGACAGAAGTCCCAGCAGGAAATCTCATGAGAGGAATAGGAACAGAGACTCGAGAGATAAATCGAAAGTTAAAGAACAGAGGAGTAGTAGTAGAGATAGACATAAGCATTCTGGATCTACGTCCAGATCCTATGTAGCTCATGATTTTCGTAAGGAAAAAGAAATTAAGGATAAGGAAGACACATGTCGTAAAACGGATCGTGTTAAAAGCCCTGAGAAGCCCATAAAGAAAGCAAAAGAGAAATCACCATCTCCTGATCTTAAATCTAAGAGATCTGAAGTATATATACCCCCTCCTATGGTAGCACCAAAAAGAAAAAGTGAAAGTCCAATCATTGTTGAAGAACATGTCAACAGTGATGCATCTGAGGAGGTGCTACCCGGCTCTTACTATAACATGATACCAGCTGTTGTCAAAGAAAAAACGGATGAATCCAGTGAGATTGATTCTTCTGATGATGAGAGGCTGAGGGCGAAACTTTTGAATTTGGAGAAAGAACTCCAAAAGACGAAAAAGAAAAAGCATAAAAAGAAACACAAAAGAAAAAGTTCAAAGTCCAGCAAAGATAGGGACAGAGATGCAACAGTATCAGTAGAAGTAACTAGCACAACTGACATTGATGTTAAACCTGATGTTTCAAAAAACGAGGGCGAGGTTGTGGAAGAGGTTTCTTCCACACAAAAGAATGCTCAAAAAGAAAGTTGTGAAGAAGGCGAGATATCAAGTGATGATTCCCAAAGCGAAATTGAAATAGATCCAACAGACTTGAGACACAAGTTGAGGCGTACGGCTCCGAGGGGTGATGACAAGTCGGCTCCCGACGTGTGCGGACCGGCGTTACCGCCCCATCTCGAGAAGCGTTACGAGCGAAGTGCCTCTCCAGATATTGAGGGTCCTGCTCTGCCAGCACATCTTAAAAGAAATCCAAATAATATAGGTAAAGTAAAAAATATTTATAATCAATGTCATTGTACCTCCTTTCTTATATACTTGATCAGCTCTTCTTTGTTTGTTGTAACAGCACTAAGTGTAGTAAGAGAGCTGCAACATCTTCCATTGTGCCTTCCAACCCCTTGTGTCAGTACATAACTGAAGAAATTAACCATAACCATTTTTCTCATATTTTTTACTTCAGGACCATCTATTCCTGATGATATGCGCAAAGTATTGGCTGAGAAGGAAAGAGAAGTTATCAAATACGAAAGTTCAGACGAAGACTTGGGCATAGGACCGTTGCCCGCTGGCTCTGAAGAAAAATGGTCTGACGCGCACCGGCGGCTCGAGGAAAGAGCTCTACACATAAAAATAAAGAATTTAGATGGCAATTCAGACACAAGCAAGATTAAATCCAGAGAGCAGTGGATGTTGGAGCTGCCAGAAGGTAAAGCAAAAATCATTGGCTTAGAAGCAAGGAGCTTCAGAGCTAAGGCAGGCCCGGACATGTCAGATAGGTAAGCTCTACTAGTTATTTGTTTTCATTCTAAACTCAAGTAATAATAATATTATTATGTTATCCTCATGGAATGCACATCTGTTTGTGACTCATATACAAACAACGTTTAAAATGTAAACAACAATAGTAGCAATGCAGCCAATAGGTATATTAAATGTCTGTGGAAAACTCGAGACTTTCAATGGACATGCCTGTACTTGCAGAACGAGTTGGACAGATACTCCAGAGGACAAAGCAAGGAAAGCAGCTGGACTCCCGAAAGAGGAAGATGCGGAGGTATCCTTAAAGCAAGAAGCAAGAATGCGCCACATTGCTAACAGGGACGACGAACAAGAGTCGGCAGTCAAGTGAGTAACTATAATAATGCTGCACGTAATTACATATGTGCAGTCAGTGCCCCAAGATAGCACCTACCTTATCTAGCAGTTCTCTGGTGAGGTGTATACTTATCTTGCGTCACCGACTGTACTTACACTTAAAAGGGATGATGACTGGGTAAAAAAAAAGAAATTCTAATTAGTCCGTCAGTCAGAATATAAAATAAATTAGACACGTATTTTTTCATAAAGTCCCAGTGCCGCCCGGAGGGGTCGGTTCCCGATAGTAATATCGCGCTTCTACTCCCCAACAAGAACTAAAAAATTACTTAGATAAAACGCATTTTAAGTTCGGGAGTGGGGGTCGCTAGTCACAAGTAAGAATAAAATCTACATACTCGTGCGTCATTTTAACTCGCTGTATTGCCGTAATTTTTAAATTACGTAAAAAAAGAAAAAATACGTGTCCATATTTAAAACAAAAACAAAGTTTTTTGACTTCATCCCTATTGTTCCTGGTGCATCACACGTCCACACTCCAATATGCCATGAAGTTTTGCGCGGTTGTCGCCAATTTAGTTACGTTTCTACTTTCAATGAAGTCCTATTGAAATGCTTGTCTGAAATGAAATTGTTTATTCTGTAAATAGGATAAAGGAATCACTTTTACACGTCATACCAAAAAAAAATAATTGCTAAATGAGTTCGGCGTTTCCTATCTGACTACTCAGAGAAGAAGGGCCGAAACAAACTCAGAGGTCATAGTCTCTTTTAAAGTCCAGACATAATCTTGGTCAAGCCATATGAGGACCATGTAGATTAGTGTCTGAAATGGTCTTTTGAGAAAACAACCACACAGATTTGAGTGGACCTGTCCAGTCCCTCAACTCAGAACATAAGGAGCTCAACTCGACGAACAATACCAAAGAAAGGACATTTGGGTAGGCCGCATAAACTACTCAAACGGCCAGACCATTATTAAAACTAACTGAGAAAGGAAAAAAAATATCCACATAGTCTCTTATTCTTGAGCTTAATGTGTCATTTCTTCATGACAGGAAACACAAAAAGAAACACAAGAGAGAAGAAAGCCTCCTAGATCTGCATCAAAAGAAGTTGAAAAAGAAGAAAAAGGTAATAAGTTGGATTATTTATTTAAAAAAATAAGTTAGATTATTTATTTAAAAAAATAAGTTAGATTATTTATTTTAAAAAAATAAGTTAGATTATTTATTTAAAAAAATAAGTTAGATTATTTATTTAAAAAAATAAGTTAGATTATTTATTTAAAAAAATAAGTTAATCTTTAAACAAGTCACATGTGACGTCAATTTTATTTTTTATTTTTTGGGTGTGAAATTATCAAATAACTTCTCCCGCTCTGGGCGGACCGGGAGGCGTGAGGCTCTTACCTGACTAAAATAAAGGGGACACTGTATCCTTTCGGACTTTCCCGCAGCCCCCGGCAGGCATCGGTCCTAGGGCCCCCGTCACATGTGACGTCCCTTGCATGCGAGTACGACCCTATTGCCATCACCCGGGCACAAATCACCCCAAACCCCCAGTCCGAACTAGGAATTTCCTGGTCAGGACCAGGAAATGAATTCCAGAACACCACACCCAGCAGTGGCGTATCGACCATCGAGTCAGTCATTGATTTTTCTGTATTTTTTCTATCCACAGAAGGATGAAAAAGAAGATGGCGGCAAAAAGGACCGGCGCCCGTTCAGTCGAGACGTGGATCTTCAAGTGAACCGTTTCGACGAAGCGCAGAAGAAATCCATCATCAAGAAAGCCCAAGAATTAGACTCTAGATTTTCTAGAGGAGAAGCTAAATTTTTATAAAGGTAGTCAGCGGCAGTATAGCAAAATAATTCGATCACGGGATTTTGGACCGAAGAGGTAAAACAGTTAGAGATGCACTTATTTTATCATGGTACTATTTTAGGACGTCACAATGCTCTGCAAACGGAGTATGTTCGCTTGTTTCTGCTAATATCTTTACTAGTAGGCGGAAAGGAGTAATAGCCCGGCGTTTAGGGCTACGACTAGCGAACGAGAGTTCGTGAGTTTGAACCCTTCCCGATGCACAATTCAACGTGAATCCACTTCACAAGCATAATATTATTTGGTTTAATTGGATGGATTTGGCTTGAATTGTTAAGGAATACTAGACACGCTTACTTGTAAGGAGAAGGATGGATAGAAATTTAATTACTTTTTCATGGAATATCTGCTAGAACAACAATAATCATTATGTTGTCAGTGAATTGTTTTATGGTTTTTAAACAATAATTATTTATTAGTTGTGTTTGTGCAATAGTGCCCTGTATTACTCAAGCACTGTAGTTCACTTCCCTGTTTTAGTAAATTAGATATCCACCGTATATTTTGATTGTTTACGGCAAATTTCAGGGACAATGTGCTTTACTTATGCAAGTAAAACTTGCGCATTTATTTGTAGGACTTGAAAATCATCAATATACCAATCTACTATACATTTTAACAGCGAATTATTTTGATATTCGGATAGCTTATGCCTACAGAGGTGGCATAATGAATAGGAGTTAAAATCGTAAATTATAACCGCGATATTTCACAGGTATTCTCGTAAAAATCACAACATGATTAATGTAATATCCAATCTGTGTTAAAAAAACGTTACATGGTATCGAAAGTCGTAGAATCAGCATATTAATCATGGTATCGAAAGTCTGAACAGCTTTCCTTGCCACCTAAAATATAAGGTCTATTGTTGTATGATATTCAACTCAACCACTTGAAAGAGTAAATATTTTTGACTATAAAATTAAGACACATTAATAATTGTTTAAATTATTATAATAATTATGTATGAATTACTGTTGTAGTAATGGAATAGTATTTGAAGCACAGGTGTCCTTTGCAATGAATGAAGTAAGTAAAGAATTATAATAAGCTATACGTATTTTAGTTAATCCAATGATTTTACGGAAGTATGAACTTTTAGTTAAATGTTCGGTTTGCAATGTGATTGGCGGGAACCGGGAACCGTTTTTATGATGTGTGGTAGAAACAGGTAGATTTCATAGCACGGCCGTTCTAAGAAAATAGAATAGTCTACGGCCGCGCTCACATTGTAAGTGAATTTGTATCGTACGTATACGTATGGACGTCCGAATTGAGTGCGCATAATGAATACGTTTTTCTCCGTCAAATAGGTAGTGTTCTGGTGATATCGTATTCGTGAAGTCTTCTTTGGAGTGCGATGAATAATAATCTGTATCTTCAAGATAATAATTCTCTTATAACTCGGACACTGCGGCGGGCAGCGACGTCGCTGTCGTAGAACCAAATGGGTGCGTCAAATATATTTAAAAAGATGAATTCGGTGAATTTCACGAAGTGATAACTTGAATCACTCTGATCCCACAAAAATTATGTCCGTAAACCAAGTACCTAATAAATTTTTCTACAACTATTTTTAATTTTCAACGCATGAAAGTGTTTTAATATCCCAACTAGTTCGGATTGTTTTCGGGCGTCGGAATTATATGTACGTATGCGTACGACTAACTCGCACTCAGTCTGTGCACTCCCTTAGTACTTGGAAGGTCGGGATCGTTCGTGCGTGTTCGTATGTGTTCGCATGAAATCGTACGAAAACGCGTCCAAAGTGAGCGCGGCATAACTCTACGTCATGATAAGGACCAATATATTGGTTATGAATGATGGTAATCACAAAATACTGGATCAAATTATATTAACCATTTTCACAGACTTGTTGGCGTTGGATATCTGCGGCCGTTGACGTCGTAATCATCTGTAGTTACTTGAAATTATAAGTTAGGAGAACTATTTGTTTTATCATGATTTGATATCGATACCATCACGTGTGTGACGTTACACCATTTAATATAATTTGACCCTGTTTATGTTCGTATGTTATGTATTTACACTTTAACCTCGGCGCTTGCGCGGCCAGAGTGAATGTTTGCGAAAACATCCGTTTGGTAGATACTGCCGACTTCAAGGAGTTGGTAATCTGTTTGTTTGGAGCGTAGCGAAGGTGAAATGTTGGTGGAATGGAATTAATGCAGTCATTCGGTGCAAATTTGTGCTTTCTAGACATGCATACATACTCACGCGTTCGTCCTATGGGGATAGGTAGAAACTACAGAACCACCTGTTCCTGACATACTCGTTTTGCTTCGTTTATTTTCTATTTTCTGCAAATAAATGATTAAATGATTTTACGTTCATACGTTCAATCGTTTACGAAAATGTAGATCAGCTATCTAATTACGCAACACATTTGCATACACGATTACGACTAATCTGTTTCATTTTGACAGTTCAACAACAGTCATTGCGTTATTTACGTTGTTCAGCAGACTTTTTTTTTCGAAGCAATGGATTACCAATCTGTTTCAATAAGATTCAGATTTTGATTGATCGTGTATTACGAAATTAGGGTACTGGTCATATACGCACCCGGTTGCGAGTACTAGTAGTAATACGCATCTGACGACCTTTTTAAACAACATCACCAATAAGGTCGCTATAATAGAGGACCTCTAGAAAGACTTATGTCCAGAGCTTCCCCTTTTACGTCGGGTGACATGTTTCGTTAGTCGCTCTTTCTGGAATCCTGAATAAAGTTATCATGGCCCCCTGCTCAAATTATATTTCTGTGCTAAAATGTCTGCTTACTCCCGATGTTGTCCAACTAGTGACTTGCGAAGTTCTCAACTGACGTTCCGCCTCGCCTCGCTGCTATCTATTCAGTTTATTTTGGGGCAGCAAATAACACCACTTTGCTAATTAGCTACCGCCTCGGTCAGCCTAATTTGTCACTTTGGCCGCGCAAGCGTGGGTAGATTCACATCGAAATCACGATTAATTATTACTGTCTGATATTAATAAGCTACTCTTGTAATTTGGCCTGCTTTACAGGTTCTATTAGAACAATGTACAAAACTATACAGCAGAAACTAGTTGTAAATATACGGTTTTACCCTATAAAAGCTTGTTTATCTACCTTATTATCTATCCATTCGTCGCAAGATTTTAGCGTTTGTAATTTGTACCATATCCTAAGTATATAATATTATACATGCGTAAGTGAGTTTGTTTAAAGGCTTGTTACGCTTTCACGCTAAAACGGTTGAACACATTTTGATAAAATTTGGCACATGGGTAGACCATAGACGTAGAATACTTTTTAAGCCAAATTAGCGAGAAAACTGTACTTTTAACCAGTATTATACTGGTTAAAAGTAAAAGGGTCAGCGCCAACCG
Organism: Agrochola lota; assembly: GCA_947364205.1. Taxonomy (NCBI): domain Eukaryota; kingdom Metazoa; phylum Arthropoda; class Insecta; order Lepidoptera; family Noctuidae; genus Agrochola; species Agrochola lota. Next base: position 13,595,285 of record OX376221.1, on the reverse strand, counting down.
ACAGAGTGGCGGTGAAGCGACTAATATATATATAACAACTTAAAGTCGATTTTATTTACTATAGTATACGGCTGACTTTAGTATTACGTAATACAAACACAAAAAGCGGCGCGAAGCGTCGTCCAGTGGTGGAAATTTCAGCCGAAAATCCAAGTAATTAAAACCGACTAATAGCATCGCTGCTTTAAAAAAGTATTTCCTATCTCAAAGGTACCTTTACTATTATATAAGTGAAACAACAAGTTTTTTTCTTATAAATATAATTCATTTACATTTATATATTATAAATGCATGACTAAACTAACACAAATGAGTGCATTACATGGGTATCTTAGCGTCGATTGTGCCAGTGGCATTCTTCTTGTCCACGGAGGGACAGGTCTTCACCTTCGACTCCTCGCAGCAAAGCGGCTCGTCAGCCGTGATGTCGGCGTACGTCCACGGTTTATCGCAAGCTTGGTAGAATGCTGACAACTGCAACAAAACATGTTTGTAAGTTATCGCCGCGGATTCTATTTCATTGAGACTGCTTGTACCTACGTCAGGGAATTAGATGCTAGTGGGCTTTACGTATTTTTCTTCTTATTTGGTTACAGGCGTGCAGGCCATACAAGCTTACAGAAGCGTTGTATGGCTTAATGCTGAAGAGTTTTTCCTGTAACATCGCACGTAAATCAACACGAATTTACGCTTTACTAAATTTCAGTCGATAAGCGATTTACCTTCAATTCACTTGCGTTCTTAAGTCTATTGCATAACACTTCTGGTCCTTTTGCCTTGGTTGCAGTGGCCAAGGCGTTGCAAAGGCTCTTGCAAGTGCCAGCGCCCTCGTCGTCGCACTTGACGATCAGGCCCGGGTTCTGTGAGATGAGAGGCAGGCTGCTGCCCTCTATCGTGTTCGACGAGTACCCGCCGCACGTGCAGTTGCCTTTTGGTCCATCGTCTACTGTTGGTGAGCTGTGGAAAGAAGAAAGAAAATACATTTGTTTTACACAAACTAAAAGTGGACTGTTCAACAATATTATAGAAAAAAGGCTCTTATAGTCTGGAAACAAAATTAGAAATCGACGTAATTGTACTTTGTTTTAGCTAAAATTATTAATTTTATGATAAGTGAACTTCGGTGCCCTATCTCTAATTCACAGCGTCTTTGCTGGACCGCTCTCTTGATTATTTACTATCGCTACGTATGATAAATAAAATCTGTGACGTACATGTTACTCTTCTCCTCGGCCAGTATGAAGCCCAGTCCACATAATAGGATGATGCAGAGGTCGCACAGTAGCACCCTGGAAGACATGTCGACTGCAGCGGAGGCAACTTACTGACGGACGGTGTCGATTCCGTAACATTTATATAGCCGTAATTTTCAAAATCCGTATTATCCATTGACCACGCTTTCTGGTTGAAATTTCGGGACAGAGGTTTTTTTTTAATAATCCTTAAATTGGCTGAAATATGACGATTATTTTTGAAGATGTCGGAAAAAATCATGCCGACTGGGAGCTTTACGCGTGCGCCGCGGAAGCCGTAAGAGATAAATAAAATGTATGTTCTACAGGATTGTATAACTTAAAAAGTTCAACTAAACGTCCGCGATGGCATAAGTCTATCTTCTAAGGATGACCCACAATAACCATTTTTATCTTTCATAATTTGATCAAAATTTCCTTGCTTTTTCCGAAGCTATTTGATCAGTATTACATTAATCCTTATCCAATAAAATATGTTATTTAAATTGGGCATTTAATTGAGATTAAAATATGCCTTGATATCATATAATTTAAATGAATAATTTAATAGATATCACAGATTCAAAATTACCCGTAACAAAATAATTATGGTTGACGGCAACGCGGGCGCAACGGTAGGAGTCAATGAACTTTTCCTCGATTATTAGGAATATAATCCCCGTGGGATATTTTGCGACAACCATGCGGGCGAAGCCGCGGGCAAAAGCTAGTAAAATATAAAATGTTATGAGGTCTCATTTGGTTTGGCAGCTTCAGTACTAAAGAGGTCACGAATTCAATTCAAGGGAAATATCTGACGGCTCATACAGGCTTGGCGCGACTCTGGTGGACAAATTTATCTATGAAAACTGCATGGAAATTGTCCTACTGATGTCGCGTCGCGCCTGTATTTGCCTTGAATGTCCATATTATGCATGTTTCTTGATCAGTGGTTTTTGTAGGTATGTGATAAATACCTACTTCCTTGTCTTAGGAAACGCAGTACCTGCTTTAAAGATTGAGTGAGAGTGAAAGTGCTTGAGTTTATCTTAGCTTTTGACCTGTCGACTAAAGAATTCGTGTTCATAATACGTAGGTAACTTGTTTGTTTTTAGAATGTGTCCCAAAATAATCTACACAGCGTGGACACTGCGGTAACATGACTAACCTATGTTTTGACATGTGAAGATCGGATTTGTTATGATTGCACTCTTATACAATACGCCGTTACTTGGTTGCCCGGGTTTGTAATTCTCCATACAGGTATCATCATTTGACACCAGAAGTTCTAACTGAAACCATTATTTTGCGTTTTGTAGACATCACATTCACACCTACATACTTAAGTATTACATGTCTTTTGAAAATTTGGTATGACTGATGTCATCTATAGTTGTATTGCTAATTTGATGATAGGTACCTATTCCTTTGTTCGCCACTGCATGTAAAACATTGTTTTGCCAGCATAACAATGCATCCATAATATTATTAAATAATGGCATAGTGACAGTAAAGACCACAACTTACTTAAAAATTATTGCAGCTTAATTACTGGAGAACGAAGGTTTCCGGTTGCAGAAAATTTATTAAAATCACAAATGGAATTTTTGTTCCATCTGAATACTACTAACAAACAGTTGTATTGATTCGGTATCGTACCCGCCACTCATAAATACCATGGAAAATGGTGCTACCTAATAATGTAGCGGTCTATCACTTCTATCACATTGTAAAACATGGTTAGCAGAATATGCGGTGACTCGGGACTCGAACCTGGAATGCCGCGCGCTACAACCATTCTTATTTATTCTGAACGTGGGCAACGTGGCAAATAGATGTCGAATAGTTTGCTGTTTTGATTAATTTGGCAAAATTATATGAAATGTGGCTAACTAGCGAACTAGAATATTAACAATGAATTGTAATTATTATAACACTGAATTTGATGTTCTAACCGTTTTAGATGTAAAAAAGGCTTTTAGAAAGTTTCCAAATACTTTTTTTTTACACCTAAAACTAAATATTCGGTATTACGATAATCAATATTTTACAATGCATTTGCTCGAAAAGAGCGTTTTCCAAGCAGTCAATTTGTGCGGAAAGTGTCACTTTTTTCACTACTGCTTTTTACTTTTCTGTTTTTTTTTAATTTTTGACGTCGTCGTCAGCCCGTCTCGTCTCAGAGATTTTATTATTTGAGAAAAGTTTTTCACAAATTAGTATTTACAAATCAGATGATGATGATGACGATGGCGATGATTATGACGATGGTTAAAATCAAAAAGTCAAAGTCAAATTCGAAATCGAAGTCGAAGTAGAAGTCGAAGTCGAAGTCAAAGTAAAAATCAAAGCCAAAAGTCAAAGTCATGAATTCATTTTGTTTTTATCATTTATATACATCGTCGTATGTTAGATGTTACACATCACCGGCGACGGCCGAAAGGCTCGCTCGTTTTTTTTTTTTTCCTCGCACAATGCATAGTAAAACGTTGTATGATACACGTGCGTAAGATGATTTCCGCACTTATAGCATAAATAACTATTTGTTCACTAGTTAGCCACATTTCATATTTCCATAGATACAGTACTTACCTAATAATGCCAAATTAAGAGCGTTTATTCTGTAAGTGGGCAACTGGGCACCGGCGCAAATAGATGTCAAATATTTCACTGTTTTGATTAATTTGGCAATATTACTGCGTGGAAATAAAAAATGTGGCTAACTAGCGAACTAGAATATTGATCCTGAAATGCAATAATTAATATCGGAACACCGAATGTTTAGTTTTAGATGTAAAAAATCAATTTGGAAAGTTTTCAAATGCGTTTTTTACACCTAAAATGGGTACAACATCAAATTCAATGTTCTATTTGCAATTCATTATTAATATTCTAGTTCGCTAGTTAGCCACATTTCTTATTTCTATTCAGTAATATTGCTATAAGAATCAAAACAGGTCAATATTTGACAGTTATTTGCGACGTTGCCAACTTTTAGGATAAACCCTCTTAATCAAAACAGGTAAATATTTGACAGCTATTTGCGACGTTGCCAACTTTTAGGATAAATGCTCATAATGGACGTAGAGGCACTAATTCATTAATTCTATTTATTATTGTGAAGATTAAATAAAATATATCTTATATCTGAAAGAATACGTCAGGTAGCGTACAGCTAGATACACCAAGAGTTCGTTCGCCAAATTCCATAAATACTTACTTAATCAATCAGTGACAAATGTACCGGCTCAGTAGAATCTATCGATCAATATACTCAAATCTTTGGTCCTGATTCAGTTATCTTTAAAAAAAACCGGCCACGTGCGTTGCGGACCACGCACCATGAATGGTTCCTTCGTTGGGATCATTTATCCCAAGAACAAACTTTACATTCCGTCCATATGGGAGAATAGGCCGGGGAAATTAGCTTTGAACCCTGCACTAAATCCTAACAGTGGTTTTTTTTCTGAATCGTGTTTTTGAACTTCTTTTGAACTCTTCAAATAATATAAAATTAACAAAAAATTAAATTAAAATAAAAATAAAAATAAAAATAAAATTAAAATTAAATTAAATTAAATTTAAATTAAAATTAAATTAAATTATTCATTTTCCAGGACCGCATCAAGGTAAAAAAAAAACAAAAACGCATTTTTGTGACTAAAAATTGAGGCAAAATAGTTAACAGGAAAATGTTGGTTATATAATGTTAACTATTCGTAAAACTAATATATTATTTCAGAATTAAACATTTAAATCCACGGAAATTTTAATAAAAATAATTTTTGCCTGCCTAGCCTTTGCCTAACGATGTTGGGGTCGGCCTCCAGTTTAACCGGATACAGCTGAATACCAGTATTTTACATGGAGCGACTGCCTATCTGACTTCCACAACCCAGTAAGTGGGTAATAAACCGATACCATGGTAAGACTGGTTGTCAGACTTTCAGGCTTCTGACGACCCGTAACGACTGTCGAAAATCGACGAATTACAGCCGCCTAGCCGCTAGCCGGGACCAACGGCATAACGTGCTTTCCGAGGCACGGAGGAGTCTTGGTCTGTAAAGATGGTTACCCATCCACGGACCAACCCCGACAAGCATACCTTAACCTTTTGGATCGACCCGTGCGGCTGTTATTACTTAACCAGGAGCTCCTCAGGCTAGAAACAACCAATGATACTAATAAAATTTAATCAATGATATGTTTGACATTGTTTACTCTTAACTAATTTATCAATATCTGCCCTAATTAGGGTTGCCAGGAGTCCGGCTTTTTAGAATCGTGTCTGGCCAAATATATACAAGTCCGGCCTGTCCGGTTTATGTTAGCCTTTTAGTCAACGCCGCCCCGCCAAAAGATGCCGAACGAAAGCACGCGAGGGACTCAAATATTGTTTTAGTTACTTTAAATGTAAACAAATTACAAATTACTTTAGTATGTACCAAATGTGATTCATAATAACATAATTAAGAGTAGAGCGAGTCTCAAATGAATAACAGTAATAAATACACAACTAAAAGTACTTATCGATTAATTGTTTCCTTTTAAATACCGAATCAGGCTTTCAGGGCAAATGTCCGGCCAAATATGAATCTGTTTACGGCTTTTCTATTTTTGGGCCTGGCAACCCTAGCCCCAATAGTGGTTATTGCAATTCTCAAACAGTTTCCAAGGTGAATATCGGTGATTCTGGTCTTTGCCCTGATCTTTACGTTTTTCATTCGAGAAAATGACTGTTCGCATAGATATGTGGAGCCAAAAACGGATGTAATTTTCAGTACCTACATGATTTCAGATTTTAGGAAAATCTGAAATGAGATGGATGTTTTTGGGTCTATTTTGTTTTGATTTCTAGACATAATAGAAATAAATCATTTTATTTTGCCAAGCTATTGCCGGGCCGCCCATGAGTCCACCATGGGCAGTCAGGCGGCCCGGGGGCCGCGGGTAGAAGACCTCTGCTCTAGATACTACTTATTAAAACGTTTTTTTCCAATTTCGCAAATACCTACACAAAATACTTTGGTTGAATGGCTTTGTAGTTTGTGATATTAACACACATAAATTGGCCGGGACGGCATTAAATATTTCTTCGAATGCGGATCCCGCATGTGTAGGCCCGCATTACTGGTCCTGCAAATATGGTGCGGTATTGGATTCCCTAATCCCCACTTTACGTGTACGCAAATTCATGATTTTATTTTACCACTTTGTTGGCGTGAATAAAATGTATACCCATGCCAAATTACAGCTTTCTGGTTCTAAGACTCAGACCTAAGCCGCGGACAAACAGGCAGGCTTGGTGAACGGACATGGCGATACTTTAGTGGTTCCTTGTTGATCACGGAACCCGAAAGTTTTGTATCATTCATGTTTTCTAGCTTGAAACTTTGTGCAAGAACCTGCAACAAGAGGAATTGTTGTTGCACTATTCGCCTCTGCAACCCTTTGGGGAATACAGTTATGATGTGTTATGTAATTACTGAATATAAACTGATTAAATAAGAGCAAATAGTACATTACTGTCGCGGCCTGCAACGATGGACGATCGTTCGTCTCGGCCCACTTATGTGAATCCATCAATGCCTGGTTTTGCGCGGAAATTCAAACTAAGTAAATTAATTATAGATTCCAGAATCAATGACGAACAACGATAAGATTACGATACGATGTTATTTCTTTAATTTAGAGCCTGTGCTTACGATGCGTTGTGGCGGCGGCGCGGCGCCGCAACGGTGTCGCTGCGGCATTTTATATACAATATCCATGGTATGGCACACTGTGCGTTCCGGCGTCGCACGGCACGTACACCGGACTTGCAGCCCGCGAGACGACGCGGGGTGGGGTGTACCTACGCGTTGCAACGCCAGAGCGGCACCGCCCTCTTTGAGTATATATGTTCTGTGGGCACAGCTCAGTTGTTTGTTTGTCCCTGACCGCCAGTGCGGTGTTTTGGCGCGGCGCAGCACCGCAGCGCCCGCCAATGCGGTGCTGCGTCGCAACGCATAGTGTGCACAGGCTCCTAAACAGTTATATTTTCAAATCGAAATTTAAATAAAATCTTTGATAAGTTTCCTCCTTGTGTATGTTGTAGTATGTATGTGTTGAAGTAAAAAAAAAACTGTACAAAGATTGAAAAATATTTATTTCTGTAAAATCATACAAGTGTTTGTGAAATAGTAAGAAGGCATGTATTTTTATTACAAATCGTCAATATAAGGGATCTCGCGCACTAGACGGCCACGGCCACGACCGGTGGTCGCAACGGCCAACTATTCGACCAAGTGCGTGATATAGTTTACCTGGTCGCTGCGACCACTGGTCGTGGTCGTATCCGTCTAGAAGGCCTAATAAGTCGTATTATTTTATGGTTACCAGCCAGAAATACGTTGGCAAAATAAATCTGTACCCTCGCACGTGTTTCAGTTCAATAACTGTAAGTTTAAATCTTAATGTACAGTAGGCCGCACTTCCACGGTATCACTTTGACCTTCAGATGGCCTAGCGTAGTATGCAGTTAAAAAAAATAACAGGATTTGTTACCACTAAAGTGCAGCCTACTGTACCACATATGAGCATTATTTGTGATACAGCATTTCCTCCATGTGTCAAACTTAAACAATTAAATTAAACAACTCTCTGCTTACAATTATGTTATTATTATTAATTGATTGTCAAGATTGAATGTACTCGGTTACAAATTTTATCAATACTGGTAAGAAACAATTAGGAACATATTTGTAATTTTTTTATGTAATACAAAGGCATATTTTCTATAGATACACTTATTGTACTTATTAAAAATATTTTTTCATATAAATGTTACAATACAATACTAGTAAGTATTATTTATTTCAGAAAACTGATTGTTTTGATGAAAATATTGGAAGCTCCAGTTTAATTTATAAATTGTGCACTCTCCATTATTTTCTGACTAGCTCCTGGTTACTGCAAGCCTTTTCAATCTGTCATCTCAAATGAATTTATTGGCCGTTACTCATTACTCAACAAATCAGAACATTCGATTTGGCATTAGATTAAAATCAGAGATTTGATCATCTTTCAGAAAACAGGTCTATATATAAACAGGTATCTTCCTTTTTTACTTTTTAGCTCAATCCAGTCAATAACATTATCATAAACGTTGTCTCTGCCTGTCCTAACTTGGTTCCTGTCCCATATGAAGTAAATTGTCCCTTAAGGTGTACACGATGATAATAAAAGTGTTATTATTAACTATTATCTTTGGGGTGCAGGCTTTGGTTTAGGCATTTTGATTAACAAAGGCTGTATTTCCTTCTTCTCATCATAGCTTTTCCACATTTCATATAAGTTTATTATGGACCTCACAATCTCTTGGATCTGAAATGAAAAGGAAGATTAGTAAAGTTACAATTTACCCATGTAGGTTGACATAGTTGGTGTTCCATGTGTCTCCAGTGTTTTATTGTTTAATTAATATTAAGAAATGTGGAGTATAGTTATGTACAACCAGTAAAACCTTCAATTTTACCACATATTTAACAAGGATTAAGTTTGACATAACTTGACTTTGCATTTATTATTAAGGGGGATAATGAATATTTGGTTTTAATCATTTCCTCACCTTGTCCATGTCAACATTGAGTTCTGCAAACCAAGGCTTGTGGTTTTCCTTCCCAAGCATTACACATGCTATGTGAAGAGCAGCTATTGCTATCTGAAATATAATCATCACAACTTTGGGTCAAAACTTAACAAACCGAGAGTATATTTTGCATGCATTGTCTTCAATGTATTTTAAAGTTAGTAAATAGATAATTATAATGATTACCTGATATGGAGGGTACAGCAAACTGACATCGGTCCTCAAAGAATCATTAACTATCCTCCATGCATAAGTTAATAACTGGTCATCCTGCCCAATATCTTGTACAAATAACAGTAATGGTCTGTATGGCTGATACACAATCAAACAACAATCTAAATTCTCCAACAAGTAGAACTCACACTCTAGTATGTGGTTAGTTCTGTAAGGAAACTCTTGCTGTCCATACGCATAGCTAAACTTATTCTTGATCACAGTCTGGCAAGTTGTTATTAGACGAGAGTTGGAGATCACACCAAACTCTTCAACCTTAGAAGCAAGGAACACGCATGTGGGTGCTAAAAGCAACGGGTCAATACATTTTAACGAGTTCCTTGCGTAAAACCTCTTGAAGTATACTGTAGCTGTGGCTATAACTTGCTGACGAAGCTTTAGCTGTTCTCCTAAAACCTGAATTATGCTTGCGAAGAAGTTGAATAATTTTTGGTACTCTTCCTCCGACAATATTCCCAAATCATGTTGACGATCTCTTATAAGATCTTGTTTATCTAATATCCACTGTTGGTGATGAGAACTTTGCCAGAAATTACCTGCCATTATAATAATTGGAAAATTAAGTTTAAAAAATCTAAATAAATATTCTGTAACCGACTGTCAAAGTTTGACAAACCTGAAATGTCAAACTTATTTCATAGATAATGACATTTCTCAATGTTTTTTTACGCGTTTGGAGATCATACCTTTTGAGAAATTTCACATTGAATGCAGTGTTGCCAACAGTGTGACAAACAACGTGAATTCTCTGAGATAACCTTCCTAGTTAAAATCACGAGAAGCTATAAATTTTGTAAACATACATTCAGGTTTTCGGATCGGGTTGGCTCGTGGTCGACTACTGACGCCTTCCTAGTTCGTGAAGTGTTCGGTAGTTCCTCGCGGACCGCAAATTTTATTGTGTGTTGTCCCTGTGTGTGTTCGAGTTGCCCTGGGTACTGGTGCGGACACAGGGGGAGCCCGCCGTGCTGCCCCCTACAGGATGCCGAAGCCCGGCAAACGCGGCTTGTTGGGCCGCGATGCCGGGCCCCAGGAGGAAACCCATCCAGTGTTGGACCGGGCGGCGTCGATGCCGAATATCGGCGGCGCGTCGTCTGGTGCGCCGCTGGCCGGTCTGGCCACGGCTAAAGTTTGTGGAAAAAAGAAAGGAAGTGGGTCGAACGCCGCTGATGGTACCGGCTCACCGACGACATTGGCACCTGCGCCGTCGTCAAGCCCACAGCACGCGGTGCCCATTCGGCCTGCAGCGTTTCGTCCCGTGCCTATACAAGTTGCGGGATCAGCGCCAAATCTAGGCCACGCAAAGCACGCGGGCGCCGCTGTGCCACCAATGAGTGTACCCGCGCCGGTGCGCACAGCCGTGCCTGCCGCGCGTTCCGCCACCCTGTGTGCGGTACTCTGCGCACCCCCCATGCCATCCACACGTCCACGCGCCCCCCCACCCGTACCGCCGCACCAACACCGCGGTTCGTGTCACTACCCGCGGCCACTAGGACAGCACTCGTGTCGAAGCCCAAACATCAAGCTGTGCCAATTTAGGAGTATGAGGAACAGGGTGTAAAGTTCACTCATCCACCATAGAATAGGGAGGATCCTCCGACCAGACGGGTGTCGTGTCTGGCGGGCCACTGCCCAGAGGTTGAAGTCGGGAAGCTTGTATATATGTCCATCGCGCGGTAAACTCTAATTGCGCGATGCAGGATTTGTGTGACGTCAGGATATTGTGTGACGTCAGGTCTTTGATGCGTAGGTAGCGATGTAGATGCCGCTACACCAGCTTCGCGCATTGCCAGGTCCTAAGTGTCCTTTTGTTTTTTGTATCTATTTGTGTAGGTAGTTAGTTATTGTATTTAGTAGCTAGTGTAAATAGTTATTAATATAATTTAATAGATGATGTAATAATTTTTAATGAATAAACGTTTTGTTCACAAAAGGGTACTTAATTTTAAAAGGAGGTTGTTTTGAAATAATAAAATGTTTGTTTTTATAGTCTTTATCAATGATATACGTATACTTGAATTTAATTTGAAAGCAGAAGCGGTGGAGTTTAATAATAGGCTGATTTAAAAAAGCAAGAAAAAGGGCTATCGCCAACATTATACATCAGCGTTGAGAAAATTTGCAGTCACTGCACTATTACTCTGTAGCTCTCTCTCTGTAGCCTATAAATATGTTAGAAAAATATTTAATGGATCTTTGCCACACCCTCGCGTCATAGGAAAATGGCACGAGAACAGTTCGGGTGATCCTGGCTTTAAAAGCAAGCGCAAGCAAGATTTTGGAAAAAAAAAAAAAAATTGTGGTTAGCGAATATTGTGCACGTTAATCGCTCTGCGTCGTAGATTTCGGTGCTGGCTCGGCAAAATCGTCCGAAATAGCGACTCAGGCGTACCTATTTAATATTAGTATGCATGAACAAAAGCTGGAAAATCCCAGTGGCATATTTTTAGTTAACGGTCTATCAGCTGAAACTCGGGCACATTTATTGAAAACATGTTTGAGTGAATACTACCATGTGGGGGTTGATACTGTTGCCATAACTTTTGATGGCTGATGATGGATGATGGCTGTGCGGCTAACATAAATGCAGCCAATTTACTAGGTTGTGATCTAAAACAACCATCACATCCAAAAACAACATTCAAACATCCTGAATGTGTTAGAAGTAGCTATCATGCTTGATGATTGTCACATGATTAAACTGGTTCGGAATTTCTTCGAATCTAAAAGGCTTATTTATGATGGGTATGGAAGGGAGATTCGTTGGCAGTTGTTGGAAAATTTTGTGACACTACAAAAAAACGGGTATCTATGTAATAAGGCCTCCAGCTAGACCAAAAAACATATAAACTAAGCAATTACACGGTACGGGCATCCAATGTGGGGTACAGACCTCGACTTAGGCTGGGGGAGGGCAGCATGGGACAGGGTGGATCAGCTGTCTAAAATGTTGAATGTAGTTACCCCTTAACATATTTAATGGCCATCGAACAGTACAAGTTTATTGAATTTTTGTCTTTTGGTTATGTTTTTTTGTATTTTTATGCAAATAGGGTAAACTTGGGTAATTAAGTGATACGACTAATTCCGTGACAACATGTTTCGAATCTAATACTAAATTATATGAGACGATTTCATACTTTTAAAATAAACCTTATAACCACGCAATAAGTCTTCTATTCGTGTGTAAAAATCTGGTTCACTTGAGCAAGTGAGATAGCAACAATCCGCATTTTTTTCACTAAACTCGCAGTTTTGTTTACCGCGCGGCCAATGAAGTTTTGATGCGTCTTAATCGAATTTTAATAGAAATAGTGAACAGATTTCAAAAAAACTTACACATAATAGTGAGTGAAGCTTGTACTTTGTGCTGCAGTATAAATCATTAGCCAATAACGTTTAGTTTTGAAATAGTTGCTTATTTAATTCACTCGAAAAGTTAACGATTTTACAAGTTTTGAATTGAAGACGGCCACGGAGTTAACCAAGGTAATTTTAAATAACGTGTGATATTATGTTAATATTAGGTGTTTTTAATTATTAATAACAAATTAACAGAGATTAATGTTTTTTAAAACAAATTAGCGGTTTGAGTTCAGTTACAACCACTTTTCAATAATTTTACCACGGAATTAAGAGAGCTATATTTTACTTAGGCAGATATTACGTTTTTTGTTTCAGATTATGGAAGTTGACAATAAAAATTAAAAAAAAACGAAAATACTATGAAGCAACATTTAAAGCTGCTGTTGATAACGTATTACCAAAGAAATGTGACCGTTTATAGAGTATCCAAGGAATTTTCTATTCCTTGGACTTCGCTCAAAGAGAATTATAATGAATATATTATTGATGATTAAAAATCGGCTCTTGGTTTATTATTATTATTATGCTCTATTTTCTTATTATGTGATAAAAAAAAAATTACGTCTGACGTAATTTCGTGAAAACGTAATTAGGTAAGTATGTATCACGGACATAAGGTGACTGTCACTTAATTACCAAAGAGAACAATGTCTAATAAAACAAATATAATTTTATGTGTATTTGTTTTATTTATCACGTCGATGGATAAAACTATGTACGATAGTCTGATTTATGTTCCTAAAGAAAATATAAAGTTTTTCTATATATTTTATTTCTTAATGTGTTTTACCACGTAATTAGATGAGGTCGCCCTAATACAAACGAACAGTCATGTAACAGTTAATAATCGCTTTCAGTAACATAAATTTGTGATTTAACGTTATTGGCTGGTCACGAGAGTGTTCATCTATGCTCTTAAAATATTCGAATGGAGTAGTGACTTTAATACACTATTAGTCTCTTTGCCACTAATTTTTTGTAAAATACTGACATCCCTTAAGTTTTAAGTGATCTTTGATACCATATTCGGATTTTAGGCATACCTACGCTGAATTAATCTTGTAACGGAAATATTTTTTATTTAAATTAATTTATGAAAGTGTAAAACAGAATTAGCCATCAAACTGTCAGAGCAATTTTCTCACTTGATTTTCTTTATAATTTTTCTCGCTACCCAACCCGCAATGTATCCAACGACCTGCTTCGAAATATCAGTCAATCTAGAGTTTGAATCTAAAGGCTCGGCCAAAATGTCGCAATTTATGTCGTATTCACATAAACTTACACTTATTTCCTCATCTCTGATACTCACGCAAGTCCTGTTGATATTGTGTATGGGTGTTGCTGAAGTGCAATTCAAAATCAAAAAATGATCAAGTGGAAGACAGTTACCCTAAAATTACTACTCGAGATGGTTTAATTTTTTTAATATATATTCCAACAAACTGCTGTGTATTTGGATTGTTGTTGTGTCCGCCATGTTGTCTAATTTTACCAAAAAATAATTCCAGATGACTTAATCTATATGTAGATATATATTTAATGCATTTTCTTTCTTGGACCGGTTATGTTCAACCGGTTACCGGTATCTGACCGGTTAAGTCCCTGTATAAAAATTTTAAGCTCTGGATATTTATGAGAAAACCAATGAATCCCGTTTTACATTTTGCAGAGGTGAGGTTTTTTTTATTCATTCTTATAATAATTTTCTTCCTTGTTGTAACATCTGCTTTTGTCATAAATTTTTAATATTTTTATATAATTTTCAGCGTCATCCAAAAAATCAAATATTTACTTGTTATTGGTTTTTTAAAACCACTGATATGGTCTTGAATTAAATACATCAAATAATTGATCAAAAATTGTTACAAATTGTATAGTAGCTTTAGTATCTTATCTCTTTTCCTAAGCTTTCATCTACAAGACCTACAGTTTTATCTTTTTTCTTTTTTCTGATGGCGATTTCGTCAACTATGAGAGTGGCGATTATTCGTCTATCTTTTTTTTATTTTTTTCTAATAGTGAAAATACCTGATTGGTAAAACCTGGTTGACACTCACTATTACTAAACCACTTGTATAATGTTCTTGGATGTGGGCTCGTCTTTCCACTACATTTTCCTCTTACAAATTTGTATGCAGCCGGAGAATATTAATTTAAAGTTTAAGAAAATTTCCTAATCGCTGGTGAAATCTTGCCACGTGGAGTTTTCTTGGACAAAAGAGAAATTAAGTCTTTTCTGCTTCTTCCGCTCGTCTTTCCACTTCTTCTGAATGTTCTTTTGCTATTCTTTTCTTACCGGTAAATTGTTTCAAAGTCTCTTTTAATCTTAAATTGGTTAATTTCAATCTTTTCGTTTTACGTTTCTCTTTTTGAAGTTCAGATCTATATCTTATTTTCTTTAAAACCTCCTTTTTTAATTGGTGTTTTAAGTGGATTTTTCTTGGCGAATCAAATATAGAGTCATTATCAGAAACATAAACATTCTCAAGTGGTGAACCCAGCATTTCATGTGTGGGTTCTACAAATGATATCTGTAATTAATAAAATAATAGGTAAGTAACTTTCTGAGGCGGTCAGATTTAAAATGTTAAGATTGATCTTACTACACAGACAGATTTTGGCAATTAGCTAAATCATACATTCATACCTTAAAAGATGGTACAACATTTTTTTTTAATTTTCTCCGACCAGCTTGTGTCAAGTAGAACATATCATCATTAAAATGTGCTGAACAAATGCGACTGTATTTGGTTGGCAACCATTCATCGTCTCTTTGTTCTTCTTGGATTAGTTTAATCCATTTTTCTTTAACACCCGGTTCTTGTGGGAACCTAACAGTTAAATACAAATAGTGATTAAAGTACATTTATTGAATATTTTAAATCTGTCTGTCTGTTACCTTTTCACGCGTTAAGGCTGAACGATGAAATTTTGCACTACGCCTTTATTGGCGCTACTTCCCCTGGATTCCCTCGACATGCTTGAGCAGGTAGAATCTCCTTACCCTCACTTTCATAGGCAACCCACCACGAGCGGAGAGAGATCAGGCAAAAGACCCACGCTTTATATGCTTTCGAAGCAAGTCGCGTTTTATTAAATTGTTTATGTACCTATAATTTTGTATTCGAAAACATAGTTGCAAAGAAAAGGTAATCCATTTTTTTTTAAATCCGGCTTTTAAAATATTTTAAAATTATAATGTAACCTCCATACTTCCTAAATTCTTTTAAACTTTTTTTGTCAACGCTACACTACCCTATCGTTCGTTGTCATGGGAACGAAATTTTTGTTATATGTCATTATCCGTCATAATATTTATTTTTGAAATCGTAATAAATTTGAAAAAAAATTACTTACGCATGAAAAGTAATACCTTTAGCTTTGTCTGTATTTTTGGAGTTGTTGGTACATTTCCTGAAGGCACAACAAGGCATCTTTGTACAGCTCTGTGTATTAAAAACGAGAAAGTTACTCCGATGTGTCACGAACTATGACGAATGAGGAAATGATGTTCGAAATGAGCGCCAGGGGGGGCACACTTAGCACTATCATCAATTTCCATAGACGACAGCGACATCTGAAGTTTGGTGGGATAAACAAACTTGGCAGCCATTTTGTCTTATTTGTCAAATTGTCAAACAAATGTCATAGGCGTAGCCGCCATGGCGACATTGACAACTCCGGCTTTCCCGACGTTGATTTGATACGCTTCCCGAGTTATTTCTCAGTTATTTCAGTTATTTCTCTTAAAATTGTTACTTGTTACTGTTATTTGTTTTGTTTTCATTTCATAATATTGTTATCACTTTGTTTTTCGTTGGTCCTTTATGTTGTTTTGTTATCATGAGTGAACTCCGAAGAAAATATTGTATTTTTGGCTGTGATGCTTTAGGTAAGTGTTTATTACCGTACCGTACCATATTACCTTTAATATAAGCAAGAAAAAGTTTTAAGTATGTTATTCCATCATTTCATTTTATTTAGCCATATTCTGATATTCATGTATTTCGTTCTGTTTCGTTCAATTTGCAGTTACCTATGGTGTACCCCTTCACCGGCTCTATTATACACAAAGAGTAAAGTAACTATATAGAGAAAGAGTAACAACTCTGTGGTAAAAATTGCATGTATGGAAAGTGCTGCCACCTTGAGTTTGGTGGGTGAACTAAGGATCTATTATACACCTACATACCTAGCTATGCATACTTATTATGAGGATTTACTATTCTTATTAAATTTACAGACATCTCATTCAACTCTTTGTCCTAGTATTTTTCTCATATTAAGAAAGAACTCTTGCTTCACTATCGAAGACAAAAGTAACTGAGAAATCAGGACAATCTGTAGAGAGAGTCTGTATTAGGGTCATAATCAGTGAAGTACAGAATAATGAAATGAAAAATGATTATCAGACAAATTAATTATATTAATATTTCCTCTTTCTACTACAATATCTGTAGCAACTGCCATACTAAAACTTATTACTTGAGCCGCATTTTTAACTCTCATTTTTTTTATTTTGCCGGGATCTAAGTGTTCATTGGTCAACTTGTGCAGCATACTCAGTTCTTCAGACCAGCTAGGTGTTTGGTTTGAACTGATAACCCAGGCAAGTTGGTGATATCAGTCAGAGGTCTGGCATAACCAGATTGTCTTCTAGGCCCACAGTAGCTATGGTCTGTCTCCACAAAGGTACTGATTGTTTGCTGAACACCTGTAACATAACATTGCAATATTATCATCAGTTGTACTATCCACCTACTTTTCTTAAATTATACAAATTTAACTGGTATTTTGTGTAGCTGTCTAATTTGCCCATCCTTATCATCAGCCAGTCGAATGAAAACAATGTGTGCTCACAATGTGGTGTTTCGATGCAACCTCAGTCAGTGTGAAGTAGCTAAGATGTTCCATTTTTACTACATAAAATAGTTGTTTTTAATTCAGTAATTAATAGTTGTTTTTATTTTTATGTTAGTTATTTGACGAGCACAACCAATTGTTTGCTAATATGAATCAATTTGGTATTGTTATAAATGTTGTTCTGTCACAAATATTGATCTTATTTTACTTACGATTCAAATTAACTGTTGGTATTGCTGAACAAATAAGATGACCTCCAGTTGTCTAGAATGTGGGATCAAAATGGTGATCACATACTCTTTTGTTCTTATATATCTTCGTACGGTCACTTTCTCTAACCTTGCTGCCAACAGCCGCTATCCAAGCAGCGAACAAATCAGGGCGGTTGTCAGGGTTTGGGAACCGGTGAAGTGGTACACCGTAGGTAACTGAAAATTGAACGAAATACATGAATATCAGAATATGGCTAAATAAAATGAAATGATGGAATAACATACTTAAAACTTTTTCTTGCTTATATTAAAGGTAATATGGTACGATACGGTAATAAACACTTACCTAAAGCATCACAGCGAAAAATACAATATTTTCTCCGGAGTTCACTCATGATAACAAAACAACAAAAATGACCAACGAAAAACAAAGTGATAACAATATTATGAAATGAAAACAAAACAAATAACAGTAACAAGTAAAAATTAAAACAAATAACAGTAACAATTTTAACAGAAATAACTGAGAAATAACTCGGGAAGCGTATCAAATCAACGTCGGGAAGGCCGGAGTTGACAACGGCTACGGCTATGACATTTGTTTGACAATTTGACAAACATGACAAGATGGCTGCCAAGTTTGTTTATCCCACCAAACTTCAGATGTCGCTGTCGTCTATGGAAATTGATGATAGTGCTAAGTGTGCCCCCCCTGATTATACACCAACATACCTATGTAGGTGTAGAATAGAGCCTTAGTTCACCCACCAAACTCAAGGTGGCAGCACTTTCCATACATGCAATTTTTACCACAGATTACTCTTTCTCTGTATAGTTACTTTACTCTTTGATGAGCGCATCAAAGAGTAAAGTAACTATACAGAGAAAGAGTAACAACTCTGTGGTAAAAATTGCATGTATGGAAAGTGCTGCCACCTTGAGTTTGGTGGGTGAACTAAGGCTCTATTCTACACCTACATAGGTATGTTGGTGTATAATAGAGCCTTAGTTAAATCCTCATAATAAGTATGCATAGCTAGGTAGCTATGCATACTTATTATGAGGATTTACTATTCTTATTAAATTTACAGACATCTCATTCAACTCTTTGTCCTAGTTTTTTTCTCATATTAAGAAAGAACTCTTGCTTCACTATCGAAGACAAAAGTAACTGAGAAATCAGGACAATCTGTAGAGAGAGTCTGTATTAGGGTCATAATCAGTGAAGTACAGAATAATGAAATGAAAAATGATTATCAGACAAATTAATTATATTAATATTTCCTCTTTCTACTACAATATCTGTAGCAACTGCCATACTCAAACTTATTACTTGAGCCGCATTTTTACTAAGTGTTCATTGATCAACTTGTGCAGCATACTCAGTTCTCCACGCGATTTATCGGCTTCAAAAACCCGCTGAAAGTATTCCCACTTTACTATTTTTAATACATTTTCGTGCATGTAATGCATTTCTTTATTTAATAAATTATTTCTAATTCCTTTTAACAAGTGGGGAACATCAAACAGCGGGGTTATATCATGATTGTTTACATAAACTATCTCCTTTCGGAATTCTTTGTTTGAACTGATAACCCAGGCAAGTTGGTGATATCAGTCAGAGGTCTGGCATAACCAGATTGTCTTCTAGGCCCACAGTAGCTATGGTCTGCCTCCACAAAGGTACTGATTGTTTGCTGAACACCTGTAACATACATTGCAATATTATCATCAGTTTTACTACCCACCTACTTGTCTTAAATTATACAAATTTAGCTGGTACTTTGTGTAGCTGTCTAATTTGCCCATCCTTATCATCAGCCAGTCGAATGAAAACAATGTGTGTTCACAATGTGGTGTTTCGATGCAACCTCAGTCAGTGTGAAGTAGCTAAGATGTTCCATTTTGACTACATAAAATAGTTGTTTTTAATTCAGTAATTAATAGTTGTTTTTACTTTTATTGTAGTTATTTGACGAGCACAACCAATTGATTGCTAATCTGAATCAATTTGGTATTGTTATAAATGTTGTTCTGTCACAAATATTGATCTTATTTTACTTACGATTCAATTTAACTGTTGGTATTGTTGAACAAATAAGATGACCTCCAGTTGTCTAGAATGTGGGATCAAAATGGTGATCACATACTCTTTTGTTCTTATATATCTTCGTACGGTCACTTTCTAGTAACCTTGCTGCCAACAGCCGCTATCCAAGCAGCGAACAAATCAGGGCGGTTGACGGGTCTTGGGAACCGGTGAAGGGGTACACCATAGGTAACTGAAAATTGAACGAAATACATGAATATCAGAATATGGCTAAATAAAATGAAATGATGGAATAACATACTTAAAACTTTTTCTTGCTTATATTAAAGGTAATATGGTACGGTACGGTAATAAACACTTACCTAAAGCATCACAGCCAAAAATACAATATTTTCTTCGGAGTTCACTCATGATAACAAAACAACATAAAGGACCAACGAAAAACAAAGTGATAACAATATTATGAAATGAAAACAAAACAAATAACAGTAACAAGTAACAATTTTAACAGAAATAACTGAAATAACTGAGAAATAACTCGGGAAGCGTATCAAATCAACGTCGGGAAAGCCGGAGTTGACAATGTCGCCATGGCGGCTACGCCTATGACATTTGTTTGACAATTTGACAAATAAGACAAAATGGCTGCCAAGTTTGTTTATCCCACCAAACTTCAGATGTCGCTGTCGTCTATGGAAATTGATGATAGTGCTAAGTGTGCCCCCCCTGGAGCGCATTCGCTCCACAGAGTACTTTTTAAGATTCGCTCATTTCAGAAGTGACACTTTTCGCGCGACGTAAGTTATGGTGAGGGTGAATCCTTGATTTACATCAATGCATTAAATACAAAAGAGAATACCGAGGATGAGCTGTGAAGACACAGAAGAAGACGTAAATACAGTTTTGAAATGTAATTATTGTGGAGAAGATGGCATGTTGTGCGAAAATGCAAAAAAAATATAAAAGATGGTAAACCAACAAAGCAGTCAAACCTCAAGTCAAACGCTAGAGAAAAGACAAATGTGAATGTAAACATGAATGTGTTAGCTATAGAGGATGGATTGCCAATGGATAACGTTAACTGGTACGTCGATAACGGAGCGACAAGCCATGTTAGTAACAGAGGTGACTTCTTCGAGAGCTTCGAGCATTTCAAAGGAACACATACGGTGACTACGATGAACGGAGAAACCATTGAAGCCATTGGTATAGGCAACATTAGAGCTGAAGCCATCATTAATGGAAAATTAAATCCAATTGAGCAAATACTTTTGAAAGACGTTTGGTGTGTCCCAAAGATTAAAAGAAATTTATTATCAGTGCTATCTGTGCATGATAACTTGATCACAAGTACGTTCGAGTCTAGACCTAAGCAATGTGTAGTAAAAGTAAATGGAGAAGCAAAAGTAATTGGAGCTAGAACGATTAAAAGGGGACTATTCAAGCTGGAGTTGAAATATGTCGCGCCGAAACATCAGGAAGTCAATCAACTACTGACAAACCCTTTACAAGAATACCATGAAAGGCTAGTACATCAGAACAAAAGACATGTTCGTCAGGTGACCGAAAAAGAGCTACGATTAAAAATGGAGAACAACCAATCCGACCTTTGTGAAGGCTGTGTCTATGAAAAGTCGCACAGGCATCCATTTGGAACTAGGGTTAGAGCCACTAAATCTGGAGAACTAATCCATACAGATTTATGCGGACCATTTCCATATTCGATTTCGAAGTTTCGATATTACATTCTGTTCAAGGACGACTTCACACGATAACGTAACATTTACTTTCTTAAACAAAAGTCTGAAGCAGCTTCAAAGCTAAAGATTTTCTTAAATGAAGCTAAAACAGCAGGACATTTCATTAAAGAATTGTTAAGTGACAACGGAGGAGAATTTGTCAGCGCAGAATTAAAAAATATCATAACTGAAAACGGAATGAAGCAAAGATTCACAATGCCCCACACTCCAGAGCAAGCAGGCTGCGTAGAGCGTGAAAATCGGACGGTAGTAGAAGCCACACGCGCCATCATGCGTGCACATGATAAAATTCCTGATGACTTGAGGGCAGAGATAGTAAATGCGACAGTTTACGTGTTGAATCGCACAGGGCCAACGAACGTGCCAAGCAAGTCTCCACATGAGCTGTGGTACGGACAGAAGCCAGTGATCAAACATCTTAGAATCCTTGGTTGCACCTGCTATGCCCATGTTCCTAAAGCTAATCGCAAGAAGCTGCACAATAAAGCTAAAAAGGGGATACTTATTGGTTATGAAGGAGATGAAGGCTATAGGATCTGGGACAAAGAAGCATTAAAATTGATTAAATCCAGGGATATGACTTTTGAAGAGGTACCGTTACTGGAAAAATCAAAAGAGGGTGTATCTAAACCGAAAGAGCCGACTCCTGTTCTTCATAGGAACTTTAATCTTAATTTCCCAAGTCTCGAGAGTGAACATGCAATTAATGTTAATAGAGAGATTGGAGAACGACATGCTTCAGAGGATGAAATCGAACTCATTTCAAGACCTTCTGTATCAAGCGCACATACCGAAACCAATAAAGAAATTGTAGATGATATGAATGAATCAGATTTAGAGTCCTTGCCTTTTGGAGAAGAAAACGAAAACCTCGCTGAAGAAAACAATTCTCATGAAAACCGCATGGTTCTCAGAGATAGAGCTAACCTAAAAGTTCCTGTAAGGTTTAATGATAATGTTATGGCTCTGGAAGCCAACAATTTATACGAGCCGCAAACCTATAAGCAGGCAACATCATGTAAAGACAAAGAAAAGTGGACAAAGGCTATACTCGTTAAGAGATAACGAAACATGGGAACTAGTCGAACTACCAAAAGGTCGAAGAGCCATCCTATGTAAGTAGATTTTCAAAATAAAGACCAATCCGGATGGCTCTATTGATAAATACAAGGCTCGGCTAGTGATAGAGGGATATTCGTAGAAGAAAAATATAGATTACCAAGACACTTTAAGTCCAGTTGCTAGGAGCAGCACGATAAGAGCCGTCTTGAGCGCTACGAGGGAGAATCTAAAACTATCACAATTCGATGTATACAGTCTTCCTTTATGGCACGTTAGACGAGGAGATTTACATGAAACCGCCTGAAGGTTATGCTGACGAGAGGTATGTCCTCAAATTAAAGACGAGCTTGTATGGACTAAAGCAGGCCCCACTCTGCTGGAACAGATACATCTCAGACTACATTGTAAAGACAGGATTCAAACAGAGTAATTCTGATCCCTGTTTGTTTGTAAGAAGACAAGGAAAGGAGAAAATTATTCTGGCTCTATAAGTTGACGACGGTCTATTGGCATATACCAGCGCAAAAATGACTAACTGTTTCTTGAATGAATTGAAAGCACATTTTAAGATAACAGTAAAGCCCGCAAGCTACTTTCTAGGAATGGAGATAAAGAGGTACTCTGATGGTTCCATTTTGCTGCATCAGAAAGCATACGTCACTCACTTCTTGGAGAGATTTGACATGGACGAATGCAAGTTAGTGACAACTCCAATTTTAAAGGCAAACAATGCTCAGGTTGAGGAAATAACTACCAAGACATTCCCCTACTGTAAAGCTGTTGGTACCTTATCCTATTTGATGACGAGCACAAGACCTGATATTGCCTATGCAGTAAGCGTTGCGTCGCGAAATTTGGAGAAACCAACAAAAGAGAACAACCTGAACGTAAAAAGAATTATGCGATATCTAAAAGGAACTATGGACGAAGGTATCCGTTACAGGGCAGATAATGATGTTGATGTTCATAGTTTGGAATGCTATAGCGATGCACATCATGGTGGTGATATGGAAACTCCGCGATCTACATATGGCATTCTCTGTATATATGCTGGAGGTGCTGTTTCCTGGTATAGCAAACGGCAGAGCACCTTTGCAATATCCTC
This sequence comes from Agrochola lota, assembly GCA_947364205.1. NCBI lineage: Eukaryota > Metazoa > Arthropoda > Insecta > Lepidoptera > Noctuidae > Agrochola > Agrochola lota. The sequence goes on along the minus strand of OX376221.1, from coordinate 13,571,768 downwards.
GACAGCGGCAAAAATAACAACAGCGAGTGAAACCGCCAGACTGGTGCTAACTGCCCTGCGACCTTAGGTGTTGACAATGAAAGTGCAATAAAGCTGGCGAAAAATCCTATTGAATTTCACCAGAAGACAAAACACGTCAGGATAAGATCTTTCTTCGTCAGAGAATGCATACAAGATGGAAGCATGATAATCTGCCATGTGCCAGCAACCAGAGAGATAGCTGACATGCTTACAAAACCGTTTTATGGGCCCAGACTTGAAATGCTAAAGAAGATGGATTACCGTCAACAGGAGTGGATGTTGAGGAATGCATACTCGTAATAGTACTCTATGGTTGTGTTGCCTAGCAATACTTACTGTTGATGAATGTCATTCGTATTATTCTATCTTTTCATAAATCAATATAGTTTTAGCATAACGACAGCTTTGAGATCAAAAAAAAAAAAATTGCCTTCTTTCTGCAACTGTTTTTATTGTTACTGGCCTGCTAGTACAACCTGGTTAATTTATACACGGTGACATTTGAATCACAGTTTTGCTAGAACAAACGTTCAGACCATGGTCTACTACCATTCAATAAAAAAAAGGAAGTGTGGTCGAGACCGCGCTTGAGCATAGATTTTCATGTCAATTTTTGTTCTGTTGTGTAGAGTGTATCTGCGTTGTCGAGTTTGTACATATTGATGTTTTTCAAATAGAAGGTTGAACTTTAGCGTCACTCACGCAGTTTTTTTTTTTTTTCAACAATATTCATGAAATCCGTTAGAATTTGTACAGTACTTAAAAGGATTTTTCCAATGGCCTGAAATTATTTTATCGCCCTGTCAGTTTATAGTAATAATATTATAATTAAATAAATTAGTAAAAATAATTATTAAACGTAATAAAAAAACATACAACTATATCCGATGCATATGCTTAGACAATAGGTACCTACACATCTCTGCTTGAGGCTGGATCTGAGTCTCGATTTATCTGAGTACTGAGTATAGTTTAATTACCGTTCTGTAATAAGACCGATGCTCAAGTACTGATTCTATACTTAAACAGCGATAAACTGATTGAAGATCAAACTGAACTTGAGGAACGTTCTGTAATACGGGCCTCCCTCAAACTGTATTCTAACATTATTTCCAACACAGGTTAGTGCTACTGAAGGTACCTACTATAAATTCTTCAAACTGTATTCCAAAATTTTCTCAAACACAGGTTAGTGCACATACCGAGACTTCTAAGTGTCCTAATTCAGATTTAAATTTTAAAGACACTCCCTTATCTCTCGAAAAATCAAATCTGTCTTCTAGGGATTGTTTGCGTTAGAAAACATTTACTATTAACTACATTAATAACAGAGTTTCTTTACCTTACGTTTATTTAAAAACAAACTATGATGATAAGCCCTTGTGTTTTTAAATCGACACTGGTTCTACAATTTGTATTATCAAACATTCCAGTTCGCATAATAAACCAGTGCTTGGCCCTGAAATTATAAAACTTAAAGGCCTAAGCGATAACAATTCTTATTGCGAATCTTTAGGTTCTATTAAAATCTGTTTAGATTAGCGTGTTTCGTCGAAAAGGAAAATAATATTCGACTATTTGTTTCACGCGTTTGGCGATACGATCAATTTACACTACGATGGTGTTATTGGTAGTGATTTTATACAACATTTTAAAATAGATATTCACTATTCTACCAACATCCTTAGTTTAGAGGGTTACGAAATATCTATTTGCTGTAGTAAGCCATCATAATTATGTCACGGTCAGAAACGGTCATTGAGTGTCCAGTTTCCAATTTAAAAGAGATTGCTGGTCTAAAAGAAGCTTTGATATTAGATCATAAAATAAGTTTTCTATGCAGTTTGCTTAAAATACAATGTGTATTTTACAAAGTAAACTGTATAGATAACTTAAAGTCGAACAACAGAGTTAACGTTTCTGTTCTTAACATCACCGAAACTGAAGTCAAAATTGATAATGTTCTAACAACTCCATTTGAACACCCACCTTCCAAATTAGATGATAATGAACAGGAACTCATTCATCAATTAGATTCCTTAGTTATTGACCGGTCTCAGATAGTTCTTGAGCAGATTAGGTGCTCCCATTTAAATCCGAAAGAAAAGAAAAAACAGACATATTTCATCTCGATGGTGAATTTTTAACTTATACGAATGTGATTAAGCATTCTATTAATACTAAGAATGCAGCCCCTATTCACGTAAAGTCGTATCGTTTCCCTGAAGTACCTACATAAAGACGAAGTTGAGAAGCAATACAAGAAAATGCTTGATCAGGATATTATTCGCTTCAACTTCCCCTTGGAATGCACCTGTATGGGTGATCCCGAAAAAACTAGATGCTTCCGGTAAACAAAAATGGCGAATTGTCATTGACTATCGACGTCTGAATGATGTCACTGTTTCAGAGATTTACCCTCTCCCTATCATTACTGACAAGGTCACTCAAAATATTTCAGCACGCTCGATCTAGCATCAGGTTTTCATCAATTATTGTTGGACTCTAACGAACACCTTGGTTGGACACCGAAAAAACAGCATTCAGTGTTACTACACTAATAGCATTTCAGGTCAATTTGAATTTACTAGAATGCCTTTCGGACTAAAAAATGCACCCTCTACATTTCAGAGAATGTTGAATCTAGTCCTTTCAGGATTACAATGTCTCCACTGTTATATATATATTTAGATGGTTGTATTGTCTACTCCCATGACCTTGAATCTCATATCCAGAAGCTTGAAGCTGTATTCTGCAAACTCAGAGAGGCAAACTTAAAACTACAGCCCGATAAATGCGATTTTTTGCAGCAAGAAGTTGCTTACCTAGGACAATGTTATCACAGTCAACGGTATTTCGCCTAATCCAGATAAAGTGAAGGCTATTTCTCAATTTCCCACACCGAAAAACCCCAAAGATGTAAAATCTTTTCTTGGCTTACCGGGTTATTATCTTCGTTTCATTGAGAATTTACTTTTTTTTTTATAACAATCATCTGACCTCTTTATTTAAAAAAGATGTTAACTGGTCTCATGAACAAGAGCAAGCTTTCTTTGGAGGCACGGAACCCTAAAAATATGGACGTAATTTAATTCGCGCGTATTTTTTGCGGGACTCTGTCGGAAGTGTTTCTCGGAATACCTACCCAATTTATAGAATTAATTTATTATCATTCCCAGATAAAATTTTGTTTGTATTTATCTACCTACCTACCTATAAAATGTATACTGGGCATTCTGTAATCATGTCTGTCAAACTATTAGAAAATAACAAAAATAAAATCCACAGTAAATAATTGTCCAATAAATTAAAATAATTTTGAACAACGAGCGCATTCCGAATTTAAATTCTATTTTTATGGAAACAATTCGGCGCGAAATTCCATAAACTTAGGTAGGTATCTACAATATACCGGTCATACAGGTCCTGTCTGTTGATTCGTTTCATGTACTGTCCGAAAAACGATTAAAATCTCAGTGGAAATGTATAAATCATTATTATAAACAATGCTTACTGTATTTAATGTTAAAACAATTTTATTTCAATTTCCAAGTACTGATTTCTGACATTCGACATATTAATCGATCGAACCAAAATTTAAAAAAAAATCATTTGGCATAATCGTTTTCGCACATCATTACAATAAAAAAAGCAATTAAGGTCGGCGATTTTTAACACTAATTGAGTAGTGGTAGTGAATATTACGTGTTATTGGACCTGTGTTCGTATATTACGATAAGATCAGGCATTTTCTAATTGTTTATGATATTTTAAATAATATTTGTCACATTTTAAATTGTATCTACATGTGTATGTGTGATATTTGTGAAAAGTAAAAATGTAAACACGCACAATTGGCGCGAAACTTCGACTTTGGATATCAAAAAACTTCATTAACACTACTTATTTAACTTGAACAATGGATGAATTCGTCATAGAATTAAATGATGTATTATTCTCTGCCCCTGTGGTGGAGTTTGGATGTTCGAAATCCCCAATTTTTATGTTTTTTAGCCTCGACCACCACTGTCTTCAAAATGGCGATTATCGCATTTACGGACCCAAATTTTATAAAGGTAAATTAACTAACTTGTACCTTTAATATCTCTTATCTCTCTCTAATTAACGCACATTCATAAGATTTTATAGGTAGCATAATAAATATTATGCTACCTGTCTTGTCGACATTCTGGGGTCCAATGGGACCCGCTACCGAGCTGGTGGAGGTTTGTGTGTTCGGGTCCAATCGGGGGCGCTTCCGAACTATACGGTTAAGTAAGTACTATTGAATTATACAAATAAACTTTTTTTTTTTTAATGTTTTTGTTTTCCAATAACTAAAAAAAAAATGCATAAACTCGAAAGCGTGAGAAACAATAGTAGTCCACTAGACATAACGTAGGTACTACTCGAACCGCATGCGCGGCTGCGCGCTTCCGACAAAGCGAAGAGCAATTCGTAAATGTTCAGACGAAAATGAGCTGTCGTGCGTAGTACGGCTTATCCTAGTCCGCACGCAACAGCGGCGGCGAGCACATCCACACGCACCCCCCCGCCCCGTGCCGCCGACGACACGGTTCTCTCAGTTGATCCGCGATCACAGAAAATAATATATACTCAAAGACTCCGCGATCGTCGTATGACGCGTAATGCGATATCTTGATTTGCAAAAATGGATCGACATTATAGTTATTCCAATTTGGTGTATGTCGTTATGGTACAACCTGTACGCTAGGGCTAGTGATAACTTTACAAGGAGCCGCAACTCTTGGATTTGCTCCGTATTCGCGGAGTTCTGAACGCCCATGTCCCACAGGCTCGGACGATCGTAGTGGCGATACAGCGGCTACTCGATCATGGACATTTGAAGACACCAGGGTATGCACAGGGCAGAGCTCGACGAGGAGATCATCGAGTATTTCGAATGGGATCCTCGTCGAAATACGCAAATGGCTGCGGCTAAGTTTGACGAAAGTCAATAAATACTACATACGTCTGGAAAGTACTCAACTGTGAAGTGCGTGTGAATTGTGCATCCCTATTTCCTATCATTTTCGTAGAGTTCATGCACCGCGCCGGCCAGAATTGCTTTTTATCAGTGGTTGATAGAAAATTGTTACCGGGAAGTATAATTACCTACTCGTACATTTGTAAATGGCGAACAGTTAAAAGTAGGTGGTTAGTTATTAAAATCATTTTAGGTAAATAAGGTGATTACAATTTTTGTAATACGCCTTAAATACTTCATTATTTAATTCAGAAAATAATTTTATGTAAGATAATAAACTTGTTTTTCAGTATCGTGTTCAGTAACTTGTAGGTATAAAAGTATTTATGACGGTCCTAAGCCCGTAAAAGTATGAAGGGAAAATTGGAATAACTTTTAGGTAGTATTATGTTTCATTAAATCAGGAGTAGGTAGTTATCAGCTGTAGGTCGAGGGTCAACGACCGCTCGTCGCACGCGCCAGCCTCGGGTAATCGGTTGTTCGCGCTGTATTACTATTGGTTCTAGGTCGCTTTCGAGTTTTGTTTTTCACAATTCATAAATCTGCCTTATGAATCCCTTTTTTATTTATTTTTTATAAATCTATTGTACTACCAAGACAAAATCATTTCGCTTCGGAAAAACAACCATTAAAATTTCATCGTGTAAACGTAAAAATCAGCTGTCAGAATTTAAGTTAGGTGAGTAGCGTTTTTACGTACCTTGATTACCTGATACCTGGAAAATGGCAGTCTGGCCAAACTAGCAGGTAGGCATACGATCATAGTACACACTAACACTATTCAATATTACACATTTTGTTCATCAGAAAATAAGTGACGTCTGGCGGCCCTGAAATCTTAGACTATATACTCCTCACAGCCACACCTCGCTCTGAGTCTGCCTATATTCCGGGAATACAGGCTAATAATGTATGCCATACTGTGATGTCATTAGCTAGTACCTACATATTTAGTTTAGATAGATCTCGTACCATAAGCTGCAAACCATGCTATCAGTTGCCATGAATACATATTATAAAACAAAGTCCCCTCTTCGCGTCTGTCTGTCTGAACGCGATAAGCACAAAAAACTACCGAACGGATTTTCAATCGATTCTAACCAATGGACGGAGAGATTCATGCGCGATGCAGGATTTGTGTGACGTCAGGATATTGTGTAACTTCAGGTCTATTAAAGGCTTGTGCAGACCAGGGCGACTTGTCGCGCGACCCGACACGAACAATACAATTTCTAAGAAAACTTCACAGTATAACAATAACCGGTGTTGCGTCGCGCGACAAGTCGCGCTGGTCTGCACAAGCCTTAATGCGTATTTCGCATTTGGCGATGTAGATGCCGCCACACTACTATATCTCTTTGTTATTAATACCAAATATTACGGTACCAAGCAAGTTGTATTTTACAAGAAGACCATCTTGTGAAGATGAACTTCCAGTTTTACAAAATAAGAAACACGTTTGTTTGAATAAAAGAGTTCATTATATCTTGATTATTTTATTCCTTCCAACAAAAATAAAAACGTTGAGTATTGAAATTCCATCATTGAGCCCTATGTTTGTCGTTCTCTTTAAAATCCTAAGATGTCGTTAATGGTGTAATCCTTGAGGACGTCATTGACAATTTCGAAGAGTTCCTCACTGAGTATTTGGCTGACATTCTCCAACTCATTCTGGATCAACTCCTGTGTTAGATTCTGGACAAAGTTGTTGATAAACGCGTTGATAATGTTGGAGCCAGTCATGCCGTGGAATTGGATCTAGAGAATAAAAATAAAAAAATTATCATCAATCATACTAATCACCCAGATTATAAGCAACCAACAGTCGTGGGACATATTTGTCAGATTTGAACGGTACTGAAAAGCTCTAAGGGCGCGGGCGGTTGGCCCTCATTCCACCCAGTTGTTAAATAATCTTGGTTGGCTAGTAGCTATTATACCACAGATTACTATACTCCATAGGTTTAGGTAGATAAATAAAGTTAAGCAAAAAAAAACACGTGACGAGACAGCTGTCAAGTAACCGACTAAACCTAATACCTGTTAATTCAGTTGTCATGCTGCGTCATAGTTAAACTCTTCTATTTAGCAACGTTATAATTCGTTGACGTTTAGAGTTTGGGCTCTTTACAAATAGACAGATTACAAAATATTATACTAATATTATAAATTTTACTAAAAATTGTGCTCAAGCAGTTACATCTACGAAGAGTAGTTTAAGAATAAATTATAAAGTTTAACATACATTATAAGAGAAAACTATTGTAAAAATCTAAAATTTTAATTTGGTTTTATCGTATTTTTAAACAAGAAAGTGTCATCTATAAAAACCCTTTTTCCGATTTGTTTACCTTTATTTAACTACCCAAACCTATGGAGTATAGTAGTAACTGAATCTGATTATGACACAATGTGACATTAAGAACGGGAGACACAAAAAAAAGGATAAATTAACATTCTGGCTTACATGAGTGTCATGGATGTCGATGTTGATGTTCAGCTCACGAAGAAACAGGTGTCCTCCGAAGAGGTTGGTGCCCAGCCTCATGTCCAAGCCGACCTCGATGCGATGGGCAAATATCCTGCAAAATGATGTAATGTTATTATGTTGTAGTCCTCGTGTATCTGCCAGTGCTAACCTACCGCTAAATCAAAATGTCGTGAAGAAAACAGTTCGGTACATACCTGAATCCACCGTTAGCTCTCTGGCTTAGAAGACCCAGTCTCGCGCGGGCGTCGTAGGTACCTAATAAATTACAATCATTTAGTTCCACCTTTCAACAACCTATTGTGGATTATAAGATTATAATATAAAATAAAGTGTTAATAAGCTTATGTAATTAGGATCAATTTATTACTGTCGTACATTATGTAAATGTTATCAAACTATTTATTTCATTCTAGTTTGCTTTTGGTGGTGCGTGACGTAAGGTTACTTACGTCATGAGGTTAGTACAGTCGCTGTAATCATCTACTATTAGCTATGGACGGTCAAAGGAATTAGTTTTACGTTTTTCCGACGAATAATGGTGATAGTCGTTTTATGACGCTTGCGAATGATTTAACGACGTATTCCATGACTTTTAAGGCTCGTACAGACCAGCGCGACTTGTCGCTCGACGCGACACCGGTTATTGTTATACTGTGAAGTTTTCTTAGAAATTGTATTGTTCGTGTCGCGTCGCGCGACAAGTCGCGCTGGTCTGCACAAGCCTTTATATATGTATAATAAATATATGTAATTATGTTTATGGGTCACATTCTGTGAAGGACCTGTTATATTTGCAGTGCGTTATGTAAAGATCTATTTATCTATATCTATAAAAATCAATGCCATTTTAGCTGATTTTGGTTTTGAAATGTTTGTCATAGTCCAGGGAAGGTTTAAACGGTGAGAAAATTAGGGTAGGTAGGGTAAGTAGGGTAAGTAGGGTAGGGTAGGGTAGGGTAGGGTAGGGTAGGGTAGGGTAGGGTAGGTAGGGTAAGTAGGGTAGGTAGGGTAGGTAGGGTAGGTAGGGTAGGTAGGGTAGGTAGGGTAGGTAGGGTAGGTAGGGTAGGTAGGGTAGGTAGGGTTTGGTGCTACCCGTCCGAAGTCGGGCCGGGTAAAGCTAGTAACAAATAAAATACTTGTAATATACCAGTAACAGTAATCCAGGGAATAGTAACGTGGGCTCCGAAAGAAAGTCGGAGCGCGTTGAAGGTGATGCTGTCCAGCACGTACCAGCGGAGACCTTCCATTTTGAAGTCATTGATCGATACTGTGGCTGTCGTACTACACATACAAAAATATCGTTAAATAATACTAAAATTACAGTAGCTAATCAGTTAAATATAACGGCACTTCGGAACATCTAGCCAATAACCTAAATAATAAATATGAAAACAAACTTACGCAGGAGCTTGATATTCGAAAGGTCCGATGAGGGGTATGTCGAGGGGGTCGAGCGGTGGCAAGTCATCGTTTCCATTAATGACGACATCCCTTAAATTTTCGATCATGTCTCCGATGGCGTCAGTAACTACATTTCGGCCTTGTGCGTCTAAAGTCTGGAGTTCTGATATGAGCAGTTTGTCATCTTCACTTACAGCATTGTCAGCTGATAAAAGGTCGAGTTCCAAGTGGAGGTCTTCCAAACGATTTTCCGCGTCTTCCACTAAGAAGAAAACAATTTTTAATTACTTAATGATATAATTTGCTAGTAGGTACGTGGTTCTGGCATTTTATTGCAATGTCTATACTCGTGTGTATCATTCATTTCAATTCAGTAATAACAACTATTACTATATTACGGCGCTCCGAACTGACGTACTAACTGATCATTATCGTGTGCTTGGTTATTTTTGGTTTATGTTTTGTTTCATCTAAACCAGCTAAACCCGTCTTATTTTTACAAAATAAGGTATCGTGGATAGCTCATAACATGTGAGTCCCACAAGGTTTAATTCTAGGTCCCTCTCTCTTATTTGATTAGAGCTTTGTGGTACTCCCATTTTAACAAAAGTGTTATCTATGCTGGTGCTTCTTAAAAGTGCTTTTTTTTTTTTGTTAAACCTATAGCATTATCATAATCAACCTTTAATGTTCCCACTGCTGGGACACAAGGCTTCTCTCGGTGAGAAAGACTGGGCCGTAATCTACCACATTGGCCCAGTAAGGGTCGGTAGATGTCACATGTCTTGGAATTATTGGTTCTAGGACATGCCGGTTTCCTCTCGATATTTTTTCTTTCACCGTTTTGAGAGCAGTGGTGATGAAATAATTTACACAAAGTAAAGTGCCTGTCAGGGTTCGAACCTACGGCACTTCCATTTTAACAAATGTTTTACCTGTGGTGGTGATATTCTTATTATAAACTTACCTAGGGGAAGATCTTCATAGTCTACATTAGCGCCTTGCGCAAACGCGCACACAAGTAACGTCACAAGGCACAATATTTTCATTTTCTGTAATAAAATAAACACAAAATTAAAAATTTGTTATACAAAACTAACAAAATATAAGATTCATCTTTAAAACAAGTGACTACCGTTTTCCTTTTTGCAATTTGACCGGTCTGAGTTGTTCGCACTTCTATTTAACATACGATTATCTTCATCCATCATAATTAATTACTAATCCAGTATTTGTTGATAAAAATGGTACAATTCCATTTATCAATCTGTGATTTGTTTGGCAGCTGCTCTTTATATAATCTCTTTGTTAAAAAGATTATAATAATATGTTTAAAATACCTGTGCTTCAAGCCATGACGTGTATAATTACATAGGTAGATTGAGGGGAAAATACTTTCTGTTTATCTCTTGTCATCATTCATTCTAATATCCAGTAATCATTGTTTTCACTAATTGTTGCGTTAAGACTTCAAGATTAAAATATAATTTCGGTGTTAAAACTGATGTTGTATTACTTCAGGTTTTTACATAATTAATTTAAGTATCATACTGTTGTCGTTCTTCTACAACATGGCAGACATGACCTAGTTGATGACTGCATTATGAACACTAGCGGTCGTCACGTGTTGGTATATCGGTCGCAAGTGCTACTCCTGAGCAGGAGGTCCTCTATCCATGTCGGGTAAAGTATTGTTGCGTTTTTCCATTCGGAATTTCTCAGTAGAAGCTCGGAGTCTGTATTTGTTCCCGATTGATGGGAACAAATACGGACTCGCCCCCCTTTTATATGGGACTTAAACATAACTGCTGTAATGTATCCCTCTGCCTAACTTCGGGAAAACTAGCGTGTGTGTGTGTGTGCAAGCCTTGTCCAAGTAAACACAATGTGTGTTCTCTGGTTCAGTATGCCCTTTTTGGCATAGCATAAAATGGTCTCATATACTTTGCTACATAATTAAATACCTACTTAATTAATCGTATTTAATCAAAAGGACGTGAGCTAACAACAAGTAAATAACAACATTAATAATGTTGTTGACACAATCGTTATTAAATCTACTTGATATTGATTGTTGATTGTATTGTAGGTACATCGTTTTTCAATCGAATATCCAATTATATGATTATCATAATTTTCCTTGAAATACAAATCTACAATCAATCTGCCTTGCCTTTTCCCAACTATGTTGGGGTCGGCTTCCAGTCTAACCGGATGCAGCTGAATACCAGTGTTTACATGGAGCGACTGCCTATCTGACCTCCACAACCCAGTGACTGGGTAATATAATACCCCTTCGTAAGACTGGTTGTCAGACTTTCGGGCTTCTGACGACCCGTAACGACTTTAAAAGATCCACGACTGCCAACCGGGACCAACGGATTAACTTGCTTTCCGAGGCACGGAGGAATCTGTTTGTAAAGATAGTCACCCATCCACGGACCAATGCCGGCAAGCGTAGCTTAACCTGATGGACTGATCCGACCAAATATAGCTCTACCTCGAATAGTTATTACAGATTTTTCGATGCTGAGTTATCTCATTGGATCACTGGGTATAGGTCAGTAGCAATCACTTGATCTAATTTGCATGTTATCATACGGTAGGAATATATAATTAATTGATTTTAAACATAGGGAAAAATACTTTAATTATTTATGTAACCACCATGAAAATAGCAAACTGTTAATGGAATAATCTTATAAAACAATAAGTGATATTACTAAAAAAGCCGTGACCAATTACCATGAATCGAAGTATGCAAGTTGTTTGTTGAAAAACCTTTAACACTTTCGACTCCATCCACTTTTCATAGAACTCATACGCCATGCCGCCATACATATTGGAAGTGAACCCCCCAGGAGGGTTACCGGCATTACATTTGGGCTAACGTTAACCATCGCGGACAGTCAACGGCATTAGGTTTAAAACCGGGGAATTAAATCACTGTAAAAAGAATTAAAATAGTGTTTTCAGGGGGTCTTGTCCCTGTACGTAGTTTCCAACCTTTTAATTTTTTTGTGAATATTTATTATTAACCGAGAACAAAAAAAAACAAAATGCTTGGATTTTAAAATCAACGCATATACTAATAAATCTTGTTAAAATATACATCAGAATTTATTTTCACGGTTTATAATGCAGTATACGCAAAAAAAAACTACATTTAAAATGAGCCCTCCGCGAGGGCTCCAGGCATCCCATATGCAACTAGGTGAACCCTCCAGGATTTAATGTTAAATGCTTTCTTAATAAATTTAAACTTATCGGTTCGCTAAACACCTTGAACCAAGGCGTCATCATTTTAGCCCAATCTCGATGATAAGACGGTGTGAGTTTTCAATAAACAATTGATAGAACTATATACCTTCTATTCTTTCTCACTTCCTTGAGCTCCTAAAACCATAACGATGGCAACAATGGATGAATTAACAAAATCTTTTTTTTTAAACCAAATTACTGTTTCATGGCTTCTTGTTTGTTTTGTCTTAATTTGTCATGTCAACCAATGTCTTCAAGGAATATCACACACCAACTGTGGGTCACCATTGGCAATAAAAAAAAATACAATACAAACAGAAGAGGTCCTAGACACAACCTTGCGGGACTCCTGCTGCTATATTACGTTAAAAATAGAAGTAGTTGTCGATGTGTATTAATACGGGTCATTTCTAAACTCAGTGTTGCTTAGCTGAGATAATTTTTTGAGATATCCTGGGCAGGACCTAACTGATAAAAAAATTACTAGCTTTTCATGATTTACCAAATCAAATGCCTCGCTCAATGTTGATGACATGCGTATTTTACTTTTTCTTATTAAATTACATATGTGATTTGTTATCTTTTATTGTAAAACCTTGTTTTTTTTTTTTTAATTTATGATGGTTATGCATTAACGGAAGAAGTACATATTACTGCCATGATTAAGACCTAAGTAATACCAGCGCTACTAGTTTTCAAATAGCATAAAGTTTTCAATTTGGAGAACAGTTGTTAGCGTGAATTTTGATTTTATGGATAGAAAAACAAACATTATGAAATTATTATTTAACCTGGTAGAGAAATCGTTAGTCTTCATTGATAAAGTTGTTCTTGAAATTATCGGAAAGCAAAAGATTTTTTTACCGTTTATGTTGTAAAATAATTTTTAGCATTCGTACCTATATGTATTATAACTTATGAGTTAGAAAACTTTTGCAGAAAACGTAACCTGACCCAGCGCTTAACATAGTTGAAAGGTCTACTCTCTACAGGTAGTCTATTAGGTAATAATAAGTATGTAAAATAATTATGATGAAATTAATCCAATCTTCAACTTTTTCTTTTATCTAATTACCCGACTATACGTGTATTTTAAAAGAAAATGATTGCCGAGTCGTGTAATATTGACAATTTTTTTCAGTGATTTTGTTCAAATAACAAGGTAATGGTTGTGGAAATTGTATGGCATGTAACGCTATGTGCGGGTGGAAAATCAATTTTTTGTGACTAATATGCACAAGCACATAAACCCTAATACAACAACAGGAATTATTTAAGAAGATAATTATCAGTATTATATATTTGAAACTGGTGTATTTGTTACGCAGTTGGACAAAAGATTTGGTGCAAAAATGCGGATACTTTTGATAGTGACATTGTACAACATATTGAATGTAATACTAGCACAATTTGATATAAGTGAGTAAGTAATGTAATATTTACATACTAAATGTGGTAATGTTGTTGGTAATTATAAAGATCTTATTGCTAAGCTAGTGCAACATAGCGGATCCGAAAGCCAGCGATCCGAAATAGCCACGGTATATAACTCGGTCATGATTGGTAATCTTCTGACCGCCTTGCATGCAGTGAGAGTGAGTATACATACGTATTTGAAATCAATGATAACTATGATGCGTCCGTAATCTGTCAATAACGAAAAATGTGCTTAATTAATTTTACAAATGTAGAAACGACAAATCAATCGACTCTAATATATAAACCTAGATCTCACAAGATTTGACACGTTTTCATTAACACTTTGATTAGCCTCCGTTGTTTATGTTTTTATTGGACTTGTCTTACATTTCATTGAACCCTTGTTTATTATTTAATTTTTGAGCCCGTATATCAAGCGAACATTGAGTACTTTTTCTTTTTGTAGATACCCACTAGGGGTTTCGAATACCGGATTTTTTCAGTGCAGATATTAATACCAAATAGAAAATTTACAATACCGGGATCCCGATATTGGACTCTACTTTTTTTTACATAATATAGTTTTTTTTATATAACTTAGAACAAAAACGAATCTCTTAACAAAAAATAACTTAATAACCTGACACATAGTATAAGAAAAGTACCTGGATAAAATAATTGTTTAAATTTAATCAGTATCTAAGACGACACACTGACACAATTTAGCGATATATTTATCGTTATGTTTTTATAAAACAAATCTCTTTAAAATCAACATACAATATTTTTTTAATCAAATCACATTAAAATCTAAAATCATATAAAAATCAGTCAAAATTGTTGATGGTGCTTTTAAGGCTCTTTCTTCCTGACTTACTAAAGTTACTACTGAGTGGAACATAATATTTTGAGCTATAAAGTAAACAATATTTTTTTTTTGTTTTTTAAGCTTAATTCAAATAAAATAAATCAGTCACACATTTCATAATTGTTTCGGCTCTTTCTTCCTGAAAAAGATTTCGGAAGAAAGAAAGAGCATCTAAACTTTGAGGTTAAAGTTAAGGTTGCACAAATATGTAACCGAGGAAAACATACTCTCTGTCTCTACGCTCGTATGTGGAATGCTTAGTAAATAATTATACGCCATGGGACCATGTCAATATACATCTCTCGGCCGCCTCCAGTACTATCATAAATTCCCATTTCAACCCTTACAATAACCTGACTCTTGACGACCAGTGACCTGACTCTATATCAGAGCTGGAAGAAGTTTGGGTCTTACTCTTAACTTCCCTTTAAGTTTTAGCTTCTACTTCTGCCTCCAGTTGTTTTTCAATACTTAATTTTACATTGGGGCTAGTGAAATGTAACTAACTGTCTAAATAAATCACGAGATACAATACGCAGTTTTTAAAACTTAACCAGATACAAAATTGGTTGGAAATAAAATGTGTAATAAAAATAAATTGTTCCACGGTAGTGTCTACTGATAATAATGTAAAATCACCAATACCGGTATTGGACATTTCAAATTTTCAATACCGGTATTGAGAAATGTCAAAAAATGTCCGGGATCCCGGTATTAGAAGCCCTAGTACCCACAAAATAATTATTGATCTAGTTTTTGTAAAACACCCAACAGTATTGACTTATGTTATGGTTTTAATAATCTCATGTCAGTGAATTATTTTATTCTTATAAAAATAAATTTATCTCGAACCTCAACCCTGTTTAGATAATAAGTCACCCATTTCCAAACTACTTTTTTGTCTGCCGCCTGCATTTCGTTCAAAGGTCGTGATCAAAATGATTTTTCTGAAACTTATCTACTTATTATGATGTGTGTATCTAAACCATTTCCGCGGCCTGACCTCACTTCCATCTCTAGCATATCTATTCTTGATTGGAGATTCGCTGCATAGGTACCACCAGTACGTACCCATATGCACGTGTCTCGGTACTCTATTAGATTCTACTCCAGTCGTAATGCACGCGTCCGATATTATCTAACTATTTATATATCTCTAGAAATATTTTAAAACTTACTTACACTGAAGATAATAAAACACCTGTTGTGTTCGATAAAAATCTGACATTACGTAGGTATGTGTGTATAATAAATTCAGCTATTCCCCTGAAATCCTAACTGTGTATTTAATTACAGTAAATGAAGAGCTTGGCGACTTCCACTTCCAGGCTGCAATTGGGAACCTTCCATTGATGTACATCCCGCTGTCTGAACAGGATCAGAAAGCCAGTGACAAAGCCGCAGATGTCATCGACTTCATACAACTCGTGCCTAACATCGATCCACTGAATATACCACTGGTTCAAACGCTTGGCATTGATGTTCCTTTCCTCTTCTTAAGGTATGCTATGGAGGACTAAAAACTCCGGGTAATTTGGAAAAGTCACACAGATACCTGGCCCTTTACCAACTATTTTGGGGTTGGCTTCCGTCTAACTGAATATATGGACCGACTGCCTATCTTTCCGCCACAACCTAGTTACTGGGTAACACGAAAACCCTTGGTAAGACTAATTGTCAGATGTGCTTTCCGAGGCACGGAGCGAAAACTTAAATAAAGGACGAATGGCAACGTAAGCTAAAATAAGACTAGTATAAGGCAATTTCACATTATAAGATTGTTGTTGCGTTTAGAATTTATAGAAACGCAGAAATAACATTTATACCTAAAATAGTTGTTGATAAAACTAACCATGCTTCTTTATCATTCATTGTAGCGGTAAAGTTAACTTGGAGAACTTGGTCTTAGCTGGAGTCAAGCAGTTGCAGCTGCATGGTCTCCAGTTGCGTCTAGCTAATCTTCGGTCGGACTTGAATATCACCATACCTCAGTTGTATTTTGAAGGTAAAACCGATCAGCTATCTAATTACGCAACACATTTTCGTAAACGATTACGACTAATCCGATTCATTTTGACAGTTCAACATTTACGTTGCTGAGCAGATTTTTTTTTGAACTTATGAAGCAATGGATTAGCAATCTGTTTCAAAACGATTCAGATTCTGATTGATCGTGTATTACGCAATTAAAGTACATATATTGCAAGTGTAATTCACTGAATATCGTCATGATTATTGGTAGCGTATATAATATAGAGTACATTGCCTTCGTGTGTTTAAATAAAATATCGGACGGGGGACAGATGAACTGACTACAGATGAGGAGAAGGAGCTAAGGCACTCATCGACAAGACGGGCCAATTTTTTTTTTTTTTTTTTTTATATTCTTTCTTAGCACTCGCTACTCATCCATTTTCTAGTTTTCATATTATTATGTGTAAATTAGTAAGTACATATAACGATAACGAGAAAAGAAAGTGCTTCAGGAAACGACTTACCAAAGGAACCTAAGTTAAAATAACTTTCTGTTTCAGGCGATGTTAACCTGAAGGCTTCTCTCAGTTTCATGCCTATTATGTTCAAGTGTCACCTAAGGTAAGTGTTACCTACTTATACTAATAGTTATATTGGTTTAAAATGCATTTGCAGGGGGACCTGATAATGACTTATATGTAATAATGTCTCATGGTATAAATGTCAAAGTCAGTGGTCCTTTGACGGATAACTGGCGGGATGCTGTGGTTTTGTCTATTGTACCACAAATCTTAATTTTAAAAATTACTTAATTTTCGGAAGTCGGTGGCAAATAACGAAAATACGAAACCAAAGACACCGAATTCCGAAATTAAAGTTATTTTTAATTTTGTTTTGTTTTGTTTTTGGAGGTCAGTTGTTTTTTTTTTTGTAAAAAAGTTTTTATTTTTCGCTTTTTTGAGGGTCAGATTGTAATTTATCTAAGTTACAATAGCCTAATGTCAACTACTCATCACCTTTTACAAAATATTGCTTTTCCCGATGTAGGGACGTTAATCGTTTGGGCACGCCACAATTGTGGCGATAAGTCCCCTCTTTAAGGAGTGGCTAGACAGGCGCTACGGCGTCCTCACCTTCCGCCTGACGCAGGACCTCACCGGACACGGCTGTTTCGGGAGGTTCCTGTTCCACATAAGGCGGGAGGAAACGCCCGGGTGTCACCACTGTGTGGATCGCCCGGAGGACACGGTGGAGCATACGGTGGAGATCTGCCCGGCTTGGTAGCGCGCCGACTTCCAGCCACCGTAGGCGCGGGCTTGCGGACGGTGAGCAATGGGTAGCTCGCCGTCCGATAAGGACCAGGCCCGGGTCGACGGCGCGTTGTGTTCCAAGCGCGCCTCAAAGAGATGTCAGCACCAACTGACGGGGTCCGTAAGGACCAATGCCTGCTGGGGTTGCGGGTTTGTCCGAAAGAGATATCGCGGCCACAGCGGGCACAGGCAACGGAAGGAACACGAGTGGGCTTTAGTCAGTAAAAGTCTGACACACCCTCCCGCTCCGCCCAGAGCGGGAGAAGTTATTTGATAATTTCCCACCCTCAAAAAAAAAAGGGACGTTAATCGTTGAGGAGTTCTCCTGGTAGTCACCATCAGCTCCACTTCTCTATATGCATTGTGACGAGCATACATTTCTTGGCAACCATATTAAAGTAATCGAATCGCAACCCTTGAAATACTTATTATTGAGTAGTTCCGGTGGCCATCTGTGGTCTTCATCATCAATTCCACTTTACCAAATGGTGCTTTCCAAGAGCAACTGCACGAATTACTATGAAAAATACCCAAACCGCTATTGCCTATAATATTTGAAGAGTTCCTTCGATTTCTACAGGATCCCATCATCAGATCTTGACCATTTCGAAAGTATGCATATATATACATATATATGCATGTATAAGTAACAAACAAAAAAAAATTTGCAAATCCGTCAATATATGACGGAGTTATGCCCGAACATACCTAATATATATACGTATATATAAACATCTGAATTGATAACCTCCTCCTTTTAGAAGTCGGTTAAAAAATAATTATTGAGAATCTTTCTGTTATCAGTGGATACTTGTTCGATGTGAGTATCGCGATGACGTCGGGTTGTTTCAAGACACAAGCTCCGACAGTAGGCGAGGTGATGCAATTCGACAGTGCAGCACTCAAAGTCGACATAAGGGATGTTTTGGTAAATATATTTAACGAGTTCACAGAGCACGGAATAGGCTGCCGAGGCGACTCCGTGCTCTCTGTGATTGGGTTCTAGCTTCATAGAGCTGCAGTCCGCGCTAGATCTTGCAGTCTGTGTTAGCTTCATCAGAAAAAGTAGCGTCATTTTCAAACCATATTTGGATGTTCTTAAGGGATACCATGGTAGCTTTTTTGTTTGTTGATATGATGGACAGAATAAATAGGTACAATGAAAGTAGCTGTATATAGCATGAGAATCAGAAAACAGTTCTGGAAGCTGGCGAGGCTAAAAAATAATCGAACCACGTAGTAACCACCCTAAGCTATTTGAAGGAGCTTTCAGGTTCTTCTTGGACGCGTTCTGGGGTTTACAAGCCTAGCAGGTCTCACCACAGTTTCTTCATGATTCTCTTTTGTTTCAGTTCAACTTAACTAATATGGTTATGGGCGAGGAACTAATAGAAGAATATGAAGACGAAGATAGCCCTGCCACACAGTTGTTTAGTAATAGATTAAGTAGCAGTAGTGCATGGAGTAGTGAATCAGATGGCAACATATTCAATGACCTTCTCCAAACAGCGCTTAATATGGTCAACAAAGAACTTTATAAGATTTCCATCGAATTTTTTGAGGATTATCTATTGTCTGATACTTATTAATCAGATAGAACAAATTAATTAATTAAGGATAATACGAATCAGCCATTTTATCGTGATCGGTGGCGTGACAGATATATACTTGTTAAAATCAAAACATTTGCCCAAGTTTCGTTGCAAGTCAGGGAGAACTCATATAGATAATAATATTTGCAGTAAAAATATTAATAGAAGATATTTCCAAAGAGCTCTTTGCAAAAAAATATCTGGCATTATGGGTTAAAACTGTCCCGATTGTTTTATACCTGCCAATATAGTGTGTATCCATTATAGTATATTGTACTTATATACCTGTTATTTGCACCAAAGACAACCCCATTTTATGTCCAGAGAATCACTGTCCATTCCAAGGTTGCCTGAAAGAGATCGCAGTAAGCGATAAGGCCGCCAATTGTATATTTTGTAGTGTATTACTTTTTCTTTATGTAATTATAATCTGGTGTGCAATAAAGTATATATAAATAAATAAATAAATAAATAGGTTGTACTTACTTGTCATTAAAACGTTATAATTTTAGTTGTAAATATAAATACGTATGCCTATTACTTACACACGTGTTTTATTATTTTATGTAGACCTTGCGACCCATTTAATATATTTAAGTGGTAACAGAAGCTCGCGTGGAGTATCATAAATAAATTCTCATGCTAGCATTCTCTCGTAATAGACTACATAATTGCAAATCTTACACACACTCACACTCTTTCACACACACAAATACTCACACACACACACACACACACACACACACACACACACACACACACACAAACAATACCACCCTTTTTTTTTGAGGATGGGAAATCATCAAATGACTTCTCCCGCTCTGGGTGGAGCGAGACTTTTACTGACTAAAACCCACCCGTGTTCCTTCCGTTGCCTGTGTGCCGGGGCCGCAATATCCCTTTCGGACAAACCCGCAACCCCAGCAGGCGTTGACCCCGTCAGTTGGTGCTGACATCCCATTGAGGCGCGCGTGGAACACAACGCGCCATCGACCCGGGCCAGTCGGTCGATTCTGTAAAAATATTAACGTGAAGCTTAGGTGAAATGAGCGTGAAGTGAGCTGTCACTGCCACAGAATCGACCGGCAGGATGCTAGGGATTAACACTATTGACAGCTCACTTCACGCTCACTTCACCTAAGTTTCACGGTGATATTTTTACAGAATCGAACGGCTGATCCTTATCGGACGGCGAGCTGCCCATTGCTCACCGTCCGCAAGCCCGCGCCTGCTACGGTGGCCGGCAGTCGGCTCGCGACTCCCGACGCCCGGAGCGTCTCCTGCAGCGACTAGGGGCGCGCATCTTGGCTCTCCCTCGCGCGTTCCGCCTCCTCCTTCGCGAGCATTACTGCTTCGCAGAAGGAAGTGACGGCCTCCCATGCACTCTCGCTCCGGACCATGGCCTGAACCAGGGCCGGACGCGAGAGATCGCTGCCGCCGATCGCCTCCGTGAAGACACGGCGGTGCTCCGCCCAAGTCAGGCAGACCTCCACCGTATGCTCCACCGTGTCCTCCGGGCGATCCACACAATGGTGACACCCGGGCGTTTCCTCCCGCTTTATCCTGAACAGGAACCTCCCGAAACAACCGTGCTCGGTGAGGACCTGTGTCGGGCGGAAGGTGAGGACGCCGTGGCGCCTCTCTAGCCACTCCTCAAAGTGGGGACTTATCGCCACAATTGTGGCGTGCCCAGCGCTGGGTTGCGACAATCGTACTCTCCATGCCGCCATGAGATTCCGCCGGAGCTCTGTCCGCTGAACCGTGATTTCTCGCGGCAGCGGAGTTACGCCCCGGCGTTTCGCCTCCTCGCGACACTCCCAGATGTGCGCGAGGACTTTTGCCTCCAGATCCTATGGCGGTAGTCCGGCAAGCAGGCTCGCCGCCTCACGGGAGACAGTGCGGTATCCTCGGACACGGACCAGACCCGAGTCGACGGCGGCGGCGCGTTGTGTTCCACGCGCGCCTCAAAGAGATGTCAGCACCAACTGACGGGATCAGTAAGGGCCAGTGCCTGCTGGGGTTGCGAGTTTGTCCGAAAGGGATATCGCGGCCCCGGCACACAGGCAACGGAAGGAACACGGGTGTATTTTAGTGAGTAAAAGTCTGACACGCCCTCCCGCTCCGCTCAGAGCGGGAGAAGTTATTTGATAATTTCCTAACCAAAAAAAAAGGGGGGTTTTGTCGCTATACGTAGTTTCCAACCTTTTAAATTTTTTGTGAATATTTGTAATCGTGAACACAAAATTAAAGAAAAAAACATCTTGTTAAAATATGCATCAGATTTTATTTTGACGGTTTATAATTCTGTATTCCATAAGAAAAACCTACCTATAAAACGAGCCCCGGGGGCTCCCGGCATTCCCTATGCGACTAGGTGAACACTCCAGGAGGGCTCCCGGCACTGAACGTGTTAATCATAACTGGCGAAATATGGGTGTAATATGGGTGTGGTGGTAAACCTGTGCCTAAACCTACGGGATATGGCAAGATGTTCACTAAAAAATAAAAAACTTTAATTAAACACTGTTAGAGAGGAATACCAACACCTCGTTTTTCATTAATTTGCTTGTTTCAGACATGGCAGCATTCTATTCACTGGCTATTGAGAAAAGTTGTTTTGGTTAATTATTTTTTTGTTCTTTGTAAATTGGTCGTGACCACGTCACGGCTGCACTCCTATTGATCATGTAAAAGAAGCCATTAATATTACTATTTTACTAACTATTAATTAAAAAATCTAACTTTTCCATAACTCACTTGTTTAACTTCGTAATTCTTTACTCAATAATTTTCCATTTAAATAAGTGTGTGTGGGATTATGTTTTAGTTAATATAACGGTATTTTCACGGCTGTTAAAATTTAAGATTAATCCAAACGTATAAAAACTATGAAATATATTTGACCGGTAAATTTTTTGACCTAACGATGGGTCAGACGCATGCAATCCTAGGGAATAGCATGCGTCTGATTCTTAATAACATATTTCACTCTGCGAAAGGTGCGAGCAGGTACTTGCCATACTTGAAAAGCTTTTTTACCCGTCCCTCAAAAATACAATGAAAACAGGATGTTTTACAGTAACAAAACCTGTTTCGCGTCGTATTTTTCTTTGAGTTGACTTCCTGACCAGGGTCAAAAACTTTGTAGTTTCTAAAATACCCAATGTATAATATAATAACTTTTCGAAAGCGTTACTTCAGGATCCCTGTACCAATAACCACAGTACAAGCAAAATAATGTTCAATAATTTTTTATGATACTTAACCGCCGTAAAATCAATTTCTTGTGACTAATGCTGACAACAAGGACATAATTAAGGAAATGATTGAATATATTGTTATATAATTCCATCTTATTTCTTTTGTCACACAGTTGTTTAGAATTATCGGCAGTCGGCAAACATGAAGGGACTTCTGATTGCAGCTCTCTGCGCCGTGTACTCAGTTCAAGCATGTAAGTACCTAAAATTATTCTAATTAATAGGTGGCCTTTTCCCAACTGTGTTGGGGTTCCAAAAAATAGCAGTATATTTCACAGGGAGCGATAGCCCATCTGACCTTCACAACCCAGTTACTTGGTGATACGATACTCCTTGATAAGGCTAGTTGTCAGACTTTCTGGCTTCTGACGACCCGTAATGACTGTAAAAGATTTAAAAATGACAACCGAAGCAGTACAAACAGCTGAACGTGCTTTCCGAGGCACGGAAGGATCTTGAGGACTACAACAAGCGAAGGCTAAGCCTGATCAATCGACCCGTGTGGCTGTTATTGTAGAATCCCTCAGCCTTATTCCAATGAATTAGGTGATCCAAACTAATCAAAAATAGTAGATAGGTATATGAAGAAGCTATTAGAAAAGCAACAGTATTTAAAATTTTCAGCGAAAAGTAAACAATTAAACGCAGTAAAAGGAATGGAAAGAAAATTCTGTATCCGACTCCTGCGCACAATTTACTATCTGAAGTACTTAAAATTACGTTTTTTTCTTTTGATGATTTCAATTCAAAGATTTATTCCTTGTTATTAAAAATGCATAAAGTACTCTAAACAGTTGAAATCGGATAAATAATGCAAAAACGTGTAGTAGGTACTGTGTAATTTTTACATTTCATCCAGGAAACTAATTACGTTACAATAATGGGTTGCTACGACGTAGAGCCGTAGACCCTACGCGCGTTTACGCCAGCTACGACGCAGCAGATATTCGTAGCGCCGCGCGCCGTAGCGTATTGCGAATTTACATCTTACATATTTATTGGTTTAAATATTTAAGAGAGCTGTTCTTATTTTTCGAGCAGGAATGTTTAAGTTTTGTGGAGGGTACCGTGATTTGGGCCCTGTTTCCCGTATTTATGCGTTGCCTTAAAAGATTTTTTATTTGAAAAGCCTTTTTTTAATGTAAAGGGAATGAAAACCTTGGCCCTCTGCACATCGAAACAAGCACCGGAACTGTGCCACAGAAGTACTATCCGCTGAACGCAGATGACAAGCATGCCACTCGCAAAGCTGGTGCCTTTGTAAGCTTCATCAAAATGGTGCCTCAAATCAACCCACTTCGGTTGCTTTCTTTGGGACCCTACAATGTTGTTCTACCCGATGTCAACTTCCAGTAAGTGTTGCATAAATAATAAATTAAAGATGCGCTTACAAAGGCAATAAATTGCGCAATATCAAGATTGTCCAGAAATTGCCAAGAATTGCGCAATTTTTGCTGCCCATGTTAGCGCACTATTAGAGCTGGATTTGTAACAAATGAGTTTTTATAAGTGAACAAACAGGCTAGGTGTTGAGATAGCGTCAAATTCAAATCTACGCAAAATGGAATAAAGAGTTTTTTTCTTGTTCTTTTATGTTACTATTGTCTTTGTTTATTTTTAGGGGAGACATCACTTTGAAAAACATTTTAGTACAGGGACTCAAGAGCCTGTCTTTGGCGGGTCTCGAATTGCGCATGAATCCAGCTAGAATCGACTTTAACGCTAGTATTCCACAAGTTAGTGCCGATGGTAAGCTTTTATTGAACTAACTATTATACCTGGGGTAAAAACTCTGACTACCAACAAACATTTGCGTGGGCTTTCCCTAAAGCTCTGGGAAAATTTATCAAAGATTTTCCTTTAAAGCAATTCTTGACGAATCGAGTTGTAACAGCAAGGAATAGGCTCCCGGAGAATGTTGAATGTTGAGAATGTTGTGAACTGAACTGTTTAAATTAAGCTATTTGATACACACGGTTCAGCTAACAAGCTGCTAGTGTGCCTAACCAAATAATAATAATAATAAGTTAAAAAAAGTATTTATATATTTTCGATTAGCTCATGCTTAAAATGCTGATGAATGAAGCAAAATATTTTTGTCAAGTGACGTTTGGCAATTAGTCGCGCATTTTCTTGATTAGGTACGTAATTATAAGTGTAGGTAAATAAGTAACCACCATTACTGGATTTATCAGCAGATTAAAATACTTACTGTTTTGTAGGTTCCAAATGTTTTTATCAGTTATTTTTAATTAGGTGTAGTAAAACCGTATTAAAGCCGCTAATTTATTTGCTTCTTATAGTTAATTTCGAGCTGCAAGCAGTGTTGTCCAATCAGCCCTTGAGCGTCAATGGGCAATTGAGGTAAAATCTATTTTTTATTTAATTTATTTAGTTAATTAATTAAATATAAGTTAAGTAGTTTACAGAATCGAGGAGCCCGTGGCTAAGTAATAACCGCCACACGGGTCGATCCCTCAGGTTAAGCTACGCTTGCCGGGGTTGGTGGATGGGTGACCATCTTTACTTGCCGAGACTCCTCCGTGCCTCGGAAAGCACGTTAAGCCGTTGGTCCCGGCTGTCATTCGTGGATCTTTGACAGTCATTACGGGTCGTCAGAAGCCCGAAAGTCTGACAACCAGTGTTACCCAGGGGTATTGTATTATCCAGTTACTGGGTTGTGGAGGTCAGATAGGCAGTCGCTCCATGTAAAATACTGGTATTCAGCTGCACCCGGTCAGACTGGAAGCCGAACTCAACATAGTTGGGAAAAGGCTATGAAGATTGTTAGTTTACAGAATCTCTATTTTTGATGAGTAAAATCTTTCCTTTCGGTTTCCTGCAAATCTTTCTTCTCGCTTCCCTGCAATCTGTGGAGTGGGAAATTTGTGGGAGTGATTTCGTGAAAAGGGACGGAACTGTGTTACAAGAAGCCGGGGAAGCGCGCGGTATTTGATTTTACCAATGAGCGCGCGCGGTGCTAGAGTTCGCCGTCAGGAACGACTTTGACGAGGCTCCGCCCCTTTAATGTTACTTATTACCGAGTTTATTACCTTGATGTCGCTTATTATCGAGGTGAGATGTCGGATTTTACACAACATATGCAGCTACTCTAAGGCTCGCTCGTTTGTATGGTTCCGTATTAAACAAGGAACCCTTATAGTTTCGCCATGTCCGTCTGTCTGTCCGCGGCTTAGCTCTGAGACGGTATGTACTAAAAAGCTGTATTTTGGCATGGGTATACTTATTAATGACTCAGAAAAAGAGGTAAAAAAAAAATTGGGTACCTCCCCTACACGTGAAGTGGGGATGTTTTTTTTTCTCGTCTTTCTCATGTGAGGGTGAGGGGTGTCGTTGGAATGATCGTTCAAAATTATTGTTAAATCGTTGATCGTTCAAAAATTGCAAGTTTTTGTTAGAGTCACGTGTCCGGCCCGCCTACCAGCTAAATGGTTGTACTTGGATTTGTGAAAAAATTCACAGCAGTAGTATATATAAATAATGAAGTTAAAAGGAAAACTATCACAGCTTAGTAAGCTTTACAGTAATAATCGACCAACTGAAATTTTCAGTTTGAAAAACATGATCATTCCGTACATGTTTTTCAACTACAATGTTAAGTTTGTTCTTGGGATAAATTCATCCCAACTACGGAACCCTTCATTGTGCGTGGTCCGAGACGCACTTGGCCGGTTTTTTATTTTTACATGTAGACTATTTATGAACACTTTTAAAAAGTAAGTACAGTTTCTAAAATGTATTGTTCTCTGTGCACAGTGTAGTGCTCAATAACCTGGCTCTTTCGGCTGCGATTGGTACCAAAGTAGCACAATTGGGACAAAACCAGGTGTACCAAGTGGACACCGCTGACGTCGACATAAACGTGGGTGAAATTCAGGTAAATATTAAAAAAAACTGATAAGTTAAATGGTTGTATTGGCACGTTAATGGCATGTGCATGGTCGTTGTTGGTTAGCATTTGTGAAATGTCACATCACTAGCTTTAGGCTGACTATCAACTGGAGAAGAGAGGAGGGGAGTGGAGCAGAGGTGTGCCAATACCAATGGATTTCCATAAAATATCCGCTCCGCTTTAGTGGACAGGGAATTGTGAACTAGTTTAAAAATTCATACAAAACCGGAAGCGGAACGAGGAATCTGGGCAGGGAAGCGAAGCGGGGAAGCGATAAAAAAAACCGGCCGCGGGGTATTGCAGCCCGCTCAAATTACTCGTCGCGAGCACAGAGCATGTAACTTTAAGAGGCGGAACTTAGAACATTCAGTTTCTGAGAATTCGTGACATTCTTTAGCCAACCACATAAAAAAATACATAGCTACCAACATGAAATTTCTAAGTAGCACTGAAAAACTTGACAATCATGTCCTTGAAGGGAAGAAATGTCATAGATAGGGATGCGCAACGAATAGAAATCAATACACTTATCGATATCGATGAATGCATTCTATGCAGACAATAGTGAGCTTCCAAAACTAATTTATCTTGAAATATCGATGAAATAAAACACATACATATTTATAATTATGATTTGAGAATGTATTAATTTATATAAATGAGCACATCATATCATTAAAATGATTACTTTAAAATATATCACAGATTCAAAATTACGCGTGTCAAAATAATTATGGTTGCCGACAACGCGGGCGCAGCGGCCGGAATCCACGACTTTTCCTCGGATATTAGGTATATAACTAATCCCGGTAGTACGCACCCGTGGGATATTTTCCGACATCCACGCGGGCGAAGCCGCGGGCAAAAGCTAGTTAAATATAAGCACAACTTTTGATGAAACTTGTAAACATTTCTCTGCATATAAAACAGGGATCTTTTCTATTTGAAATGAGCAATTTAGGACAAATTAACTTAATCAATTTCGAGAATTTCTTTCTCTGTCTGTCTATTTGTTTGTAACATCATCACATAAGAAAAGCTTAATGGATTATAATGAAATTACTTTATTTGTGGATACGATTTTCCTGTTTGTTGAAATCCTTTTTTCCAAAGTTGTTAGCACATACATTTCGCTGCTCATACAGTTTTTCTATTGGTAGATGCACTTGTTTTTAATTACCAACTGCTTTTAGCCACTCTCGATAGCTGGAAGATACAAAATATAAAAGGTTACTTACAACTGACTACGTTTGACTGTAAATTTATTTAGTGTGATATATGAAACTCTAGATTTATTTAATATTCCTAGTACCTATTTATATAATGGTGTCACAGGCAGATAATATGTATAATCTTAGACTCTCTGACCCATTTAATTTGCAGTCAGTTAGACTAAATTAGATTACAATTTAAATTTAGACATATATTACTGTAGGCAAAAAGTACAATTCCCGGTCATAACGTGAGATGTGAATAGATTGAAAATAACTCCAGCGCTGTAGAACGTCTCTTGCACTCATTATATCTACCTGTGTGACAGCCTCTTTGACAAACTCGATGTGAGGGTACTGTAATGTGATTAGTTAAAAAAAACTGAGGAAGTCATTCATACCCATGTATATAATATCAATTACATTTTTCCGAATGGTTTCTATGTTACAGATCTCGATGGACATGAACCAATATTCCGAGGACTTCAGAGGTATTGCGGTACAGTTCTTGCAAAATACCGACAAGTACTCCGGCATCGTGGATGACTTACTGCGAGCTGTTCTGAAGGGTATCAACAAAGAGCTCTCGCTAATCACCGCCAAAGAGATTCTTCAGTATCTGCTAGGGTCGGCGAGACCATCAGCCTTAGCGGGCTAGATTTTAACTGTAATCAAATCATCTACAAATATTTACCATTAAACACTTTAACGGTACCTACATGAATTTTAATTATTATTAGTGTTGTTTTTATTTTCCTGGGTTTTCTATGTACACTGGCTACTGGCTAGATAGGGAACTGCCTAATTTTAAATAGCCAGATATTGTTTTTGTACGGTACTCCATTTTTAGGGTTCCGTAGTAAACAAGGAACCCTAGAAATGGTTTAATTGAATTAGATGCTTTGAGTTTGTAATAAAAATCACGTGGTCCCCGTCGTGTCTAAACGCAGCTTCACACCGAGGCATCTTGCAGAATTGTGCCTGGTGGCACGCTAGGCACAACCACTTCTAAAAGCAAGATGGAGCGAAATGAATTCGATAGGTATACCTATCAAAACGGTTAGTTCTGAGCCAAAGCCTCACAGCTAGGAGCTTGGTACAACGCTGCTGTCATGCAGCGTATTTCAAAAGAACGGGGAGGTTTGAACACTCGAGAGATACTATGTCGACAACAGAAAAACTAGAGCATCAGACGAATAGGCAATGGTGGTGCAAACTTTTTCCACCCCGCAAAGATTACATTTTCTTTTGAACATTTATACAGAAATAGGAATTACTTTGCCAACCTATACAGAAAAGTTTGAAAATGTAGTATGCAAGAGTAAGCGAAGCGAGCTCGAAAATTTTAGCACACCATCCCGGATAGGATAATAAGTATAGGTAGGGTTTTCTTTTGACTATTCGTACATACGAGTAGATAGGAGTCTTTGTTGACTTACGCAGAGAAGTCTGAGAAAAAAAAGAATGTATGTTTCAACATGCAAGAGCGTGCCAAATGAGCTTGAAAATTGTAGCACCCTACGTTTATATATTTAGCATGCGTAACCCATGCTACAAACTGCCTTTTACTTACTGAACATATTTTGGTCTTGTTTGGGAATTGATTAAAGAGTATCTCCCCTCAGTTTATAGGTTAACGTTTATACACGGTGACATTTGAATCACAGTTTTGCTAGAACAAACGTTGTTCAGACCATGGTCTACTACCATTCCATAGCATCAAATATATTATTAAAACAACTAGGCCTTCTCAAATAAGTCTTATGTTACTCAAACGTGTTTGTAAGGGAAGCACAGTAGTGCGAGCTTAATTTAAATATAAATCATTATCTACATAGAATATAAGTCAAATGTATTGATTAACAGACGTAATTCTTGCTAAAAACATGTAGTAAAACTTAAATTATGATTATTTTATGTAAACAAGCCTTATATACCCTTATGTACTCACTAAAAAGCTCTGTAACATTTTATCCTGACGTAGTACAGTATTTTAAAGTATGGAATAATGCTAGATAGGTCATTTCCCACATGTATACCTATTTTATATAAGGAAATCCAGTCACAATGTCGAGGATTAAGTAAATTCCTTTGTTCTCGAACGTAAACAGTATTATGTATAACTTCTACTGCGCAGTTTCGCACCCCTCATTCCCTTCATTGCACGGCACGCCCGAATATCGAGATACCCCGCAACCACACGCGTGCCTGTAATACCCCTCATCGATAAACACACTAACATAATTGGTCGATGAAAGTGCTATGTTAGTGAGACACACGCAATGTGTGATAGTGTGTCAAAACTATAAATAGGACCCACTCTTGTATTCGTGAGTTCACCCCGACCCTTGCTCGTCGATGCGCCAGCCCGCGTCGAAGCTGAGCCCGTAGTCTTAAATTCCCCGATTAATAATAATAATAATCTATGTTCGATCCAGCCTGTCCCATCTTGCTGTCCTCCCCCCAGCGACGCCCTAAGCCGAGGTCCGTACCCCACAGGGGGTGCCCTTAGCGAGCGTTCGCCTAATTTTAATTAGTATAGTTTATACCCCTGGCTGGAGGCTTTAAGTGTAGCAGCTTAAGGCAGCCACAGGAAAGTCCGGTTAAGCAGCTACGACCTCCTCAGAGGTCAACTGCGAGATGCCATTTATAAAAAAAAAAAAAAAAAAAAAAATATTCGTGAGTTCAGTCGTCGTGGTCGTACCTTTCATACGGCAATACCAGTCGCGTTCACGCTCGTTTAGAATAAGTTAATATTATAGTTAGAGTTAATGTTTTAAAGCAACTGCTTTGAGACACGCCACAGCGTCTGTGTTGTAGAGAGTACCTAACGATAATCCCGACTTCTTAAAACTTTGTAGTTTTTGTGTTTTTTCAAAAACCAATGGCGTTTTTTTTTATTGGATGCTGTGGAATGGTTGTAGACTATGGTCTGAACAACGTTTGTTCGAGCAAAACTGTGATTCAAATGTCACCGTGTATAAATAATTCCTCGTCTAAGCGGGGTTACAGTCAGAGGAAAAAGAACATAACTAAATGACCCGTGCTGTCAGCACTAAACTGCCCGATACTATATAGTAGCGCTGTGCTGTCCTAGTCCTATTTTATGACTACAAAATAATTATTGACGATTTTTTTTACAAAATTATTGTTTTAATATTCAAGTCTTCTTCTCTTCGATTCGATAGTACTTTTTAAAATGACATATTAACAAAATAAAAGCAAGTTTCAGGTGATTTGATAATAGGTACGTAAAAGTATAACGAGGTATTTACAATATTTACATACAATGTAAGTGAGTACATTAAATATTTTTACAAGTGTACCAATTAATTTCGACAAACGAAATTTCACAAATGGATGCACATTATAATGTTTTAGAATAAGGCATTTGTTTTGCAGTTGTTCATAAAGAATTATTGAGGCCAACATGCGGACTCCTCTTATTATAACATTTTACACTGTGTTTTTAGTTCAGTCCATTACCGCTGACGTTTTAGCTAAATTAAAGAAAACTAATCGTACTAAGGAACATTGTAAGTAAAATTTATTTTAGTACTGTCGTTGAAGACATAAATATTTTTAATAATATAATTAAGAAGCCTCGCACACTCTTCAACTACGCCTTGTAACAAGTATCTCACCATAGCCCATTTTGCAAGTGCTGGGGGCCTGCCACCACCTCTAAAGCAGTATTATTTTAATATTACTTTAGTGTGGGAAAGAGGTGAAGCAGGACGTATAGCTTCATCTCTCTCCTCCACTGAAGCAAGATTAAAATAATACTGCTTTAGAGGTGGTGGAAGCCCCCCCGTTTTGTCTATAAAATATTTTTATAGACAAAACTGGGAAATACAAGAATATTTTTTCTCTCAAAATATATCGACATTATTTTATTACTGATCATTCTATCCTAATTAGTATATATTTCAAATTTATAGTTAATAAAGACCTCGGCCCTCTCCATATCCACGTGAATACTACAAAACTTCCACCTGAAGCTCACGCCGTGAGATGGGATGACAGGCATGCTACGCTGAAAGCGACCGTCCTCCTGAACTTTGTCAAAGCTCTGCCTGAACTGAACCCGTTCAATGGGAAGCTGTTTGGATTCTATGATGCTAGTATACCGGACCTGCACTTTGTTACGTAAGTTTCAGATTCGAGATTGTTTTTTCTGTTGCGTGTATTATAGAGGTGCTTTTAAATTGAATCTCAAATAATTCCGATTTTGTTTTCTTAAAAATATTAATGACTAGCTTTACCCGGCCCGACTTCGGACGGGTAGCACTAAACCCTACCTACCCTACCTACCCTACCTACCCTACCTACCCTACCCACCCTACCCACCCTACCTACCCTACCTACCCTACCTACCCTACCCACCCTACCCACCCTACCTACCCTACCTACCCTACCTACCCTAATTTTCTCACCGTTTAATCCTTCCCTGGACTACGACAAACATTCAAAACCAAAATCAGCTAAATCGGCCCAACCGTTCTCGAGTTTTAGTGAGACAAACGAACAGCAATTGATTTTTATATATATATAGATAATGAATGCGGCTCTTTTTGTGACCCTCTAATAATTCATATTTTGGTGTCCTCGTATACTAAATAACCAAGTAACCGCGACCAATTCAGATGGACTAACCTAACCTAGGTCAGGGTGCTATCTTAGTTTCTGACTAATACTTTTTGAAATGAATGAGCCTTTTTCTAAGTACAAAAAGGCTCATTCATTTCGTGTCGAGCTTAGTCACTGCGACCAATTCGGCTCGCACGTAGTTGTTCACAGTTCTAGCCTAACCTAACACGGTCGTTTGGGTTTTTCCATTAGAAATATCTCAGTAGTAGCCCGGAGTCTGGCTTTGTGCCCGGTTGATGGCAATAGGCTCGCCACCTATTACATGGGACTTAAACGTAACTCGCGAAATGTGGGCGTACTATAGGTACTCCTCTGCCTAACCCTTTGGGGTTAACCCTAATGGTGTGATGTTATGCTATGTAATGTTATGTCTAACACGTTTGGTCGGGGTACTCTAGCTGTGTTACTGCGAAAAAAAGCTAGAAACTTAAAAAGAGGCCTATTTATTTAAAAAAGCGTACTTCATAAGATTAAGTAAGTTCAATAAGTTTCTAGAGGATCAATTTAAATATATCTCCTTTAGGGGTGAGGTACATCACGCGCACATCTGGGAGTTTCGCGAGGAGGTGAAACGCCGCCGGGGCGTAACTCCGCTGCCGCGAGAAATCACGGCACAGCGGACTGAGCTCCGGCGGGATCTCATGGCGGCATGGAGAGTGCTATTGTCGCAACCCAGCGCTGGGCACGCCACAATTGTGGCAATAAGTCCCCTCTTTGAGGAGTGGCTAGAGAGGTGCCACGGCGTCCTTACCTTCCGCCTGACGCAGGTCCTCACCGGACACGGCTGTTTCCGTATAAGACGGGAGGAAACGCCCGGGTGTCACCACTGTGTGGATCGCCCGGAGGACACGGTGGAGCATACGGTGGAGGTCTGCCCTGCTTGGGCGGAGCACCGCCGTGTCCTCACGGAGGCGATCGACGGCGGCGATCTCTTGCGTCCGGCCCTGGTTCAGGCCATGGTTCGGAGCGAGAGTGCATTGGAGGCCGTCATCTCCTTCTGCGAAGCAGTTATGCTCGCGAAGGAGGAGGCGGAGCGCGCGAGGGAGATGCAAGCTGCACGCCCTCGCGCCCCTAGTCGCCGCAGGAGGCGCCCCTAGTCGCCGCAGGAGGCGCCCCGGGCGTCGGGAGTCACGAGCCGACTTCCTGCCACCGTAGGCGCGGGCTTGCGGACGGTGAGCAATGGGTACCTCGCCGTCCAACAAGGACCAGGCCCGGGTCGACGGCGCGTTGTGTTCCACGCGCGCCTCAAAGAGATGTCAGCACCAACTGACGGGGTCCGTAAGGACAAATGCCTGCTGGGGTTGCGGGTTTGTCCGAAAGGGATATCGCGGCCCCGGCACACGGGCAACGGAAGGAACACGGGTGGGTTTTAGTCAATAAAAGTCTGATACGCCCTCTCGCTCCGCCCAGAGCGGGAGAAGTCATTTGATCATTTCCCATCATCAAAAAAAAAAAAAAGGGGTGAGGTACATCAGGAACATGAAAAAGTAATGATAAATGTTGATATTTTCAGGGGAAATCTTACTTTCGAAAATGTAATTGTAAATGGAATCAAGGAATTAAGTTCACAAAACGTCAACATCCAACTAGCACCCACTAGAATTGACTTTACCGCCAGCACTCCGAACATCACCATAGAAGGTACGTCTTTTTTGTTGAAGTGGGTTTAGGTACCTGTATTCCTTAAAGGTAAAGCACAAAGCGAGTGGAGGTGTAGGTACATGGTAAGTAAAGCACAAAGCGAGTGGAGGTGTAGGTACATGGTAAGTAAAGCACAAAGCGAGCGGAGGTGTAGGTACATGGTAAGTAAAGCTACATTTTGCCAGCTACGTATGTTTTAGTACCTACCATTAATAGAAAGCGAGCTTGAGCCTATTGGGATGAGATTGCCCGATCAATTAGAACAAATAGACAGCTGTGCTGCTGGGGAGTTTGTTGCGCCACTTCTTCTTCCCAGCTTAAGCACTAGGAAATGGTGAAGGGTGGGCGTTTTCGGAGGACTGTCTTATGTAACTTTGACGTTCGAAAAGTGTTGATTCTCAGCCTAGTTTGAATAAATGACTTTTGAATTTTGAATTGTCCTGCTGGTAGCTCTTCCGGAAGGACAGGTTTACATCCTGCCGAAAGACTTCCGTGAGTCCCGCTAGCAGTAAGCAGTTTGTCTGAAAATTTGTTTGGTCCCTCCAGCAGTACGGTGACCTTGATTTTGAACTTGTGCTCGTCAGACGTTTTAAACATTGGGCTAGGGTGTTTAAAATAAAACTCTTTTGTAAGGTACTTTCATATTTTCTATAATGATAATAGATGTTATCGTACTTGATAAATAACCAATTATTACGATCTATCGTCAGTGAAGTTCTAACAGTGCGTAAGTCATCATTATCAGTCATTTATGAGTGTTTTGAGATTTGAATGTCATTGGATAATTAATTCCTTCAATGGAAAAGATTGTTGGGATTTTCACGGGTTCAAATCACCACAGAGTTCATTTGTATTAATAATTGAACACAATAAGGCCTTATGCGTAAGTTACATTAATTTCACACAGTTTTTTCACTCTCCTGTAAAGTAGCCATTTTTGACGTACGTACAGTTACAACTTCACTGACGCTATAAATCTGTCACATTTAAAAAGCGCGAGTGAAGATCTATTTAAAAAAAAACAGGAAAGTAAAAAAAAAAACTTGTATACCCTGGAATACCGAAATGATGACGATTCCATGTGTTTTCGGTACCCATGGTGTATATTATCATTGCGCTTATGTGACCGAAAAGAGTTGCGTCCTTCCGGAACTAGGGACTTAAAGTCAGCTGCTGGCAGGACTCCGGGCGATCTATCACTAACTGGCATAAATCCCGACCTTGAAATGTTTACGAACTAAGTACAGTACAACTATTTTCTTATTGTCCCTGGGTACTTGGTGTGCACTTGGTGCTTGTACGTATTAACTCTTACCGCTGCGCCCGTGTTGCCATATAAATGCCATATTAATAATTACCAAGTGCAAAGGACAACTGGTAGAAATCCGACGACTGACGGAACACGAAGTTTGCCGAGGGATATTAAGAAAATAGCTGTACTGTACACTAAACTTTTTCAATAATTTCAGCTGACTATGACCTGGACACCATTCTCGGTAATTATTTACCTATACGTGATAGTGGTCACTTTAAGTAAGTAAGTTCCTATTCGTGGGATGGTGTTATATTGGCAGAAACATCAATTCTACATTTCCTGCCGCAGGGCTACATTGCTGGACGTGGTTGTTACTGCAGTGATTGGTCCTAAATCTGCGGAATTCAAGACAAGGAATGCATACCAAGTGGAAACTGCCGATATTACCATAGACCTAAAGAATATTCAAGTAAGTCTATCACAATTAAATAATGAAAACAAAAGTAAACTCTCTACTCAACTCAACTCAACAACAACAACTCTCAACTCTCTTTCTTTATTCATAATAGAGCCGTGGCGTGACGTCTTTGAGAAAGTAAGTTGGATTAAGAGGGCGTATAACCTAAGCAAAAAATCAAACACGACAAAAAAAAAACACAATATTTTACCGAGAGCAGAAACTTTTCGCCCGGCGTTTATCTAGATATTTGAATCTTTTGTTGTAAGTATACACAAAATAATCAGATGTAACGGGGGTACACTACATAAATACGAAAAACTTTATTCCGTCAGTCACAAATATGAATTTCAATTTCGGTAAAATAAATTTCGTGGTATTTTAATAGACGTTATAACTCTTAGGTATTATGAAATTCGGACTTTTGAAAATCGGAACATCGAAATTCGGAATAAAATATTTCGGAGTATTTGGGTTTTCCCATGTAACGGCTCTATTAAATTTACCTAAGTGTGATCGCTGTGTACAAGTATGAAATTTTTATTTTGTGTTTCTGTTCCACAAAAAGTTTGGAAATATCATGTATTTATTTTATTTATTTTAATTTTATACCTAAGTCTTATCGATTTCATGAAAAATCTGATAGAAGATAGGCAAATTTGATCACTTCCCCCTCTTAAAAATGTATTTCTATATTTCTAGCTCCAGATGGATATAATTTACGCTAAAGAAGTTAAGCTAATATTAGAGGAGTTTTTCGAAAAATTTGAAGATATAATTATTGACAATGATGTATTGAACAGGATACTCAAAGCAATCAACCAAGAACTTGCGAAAATCCCGGCAAAGAAGATAGTAAACTACTTGCTAGGTCCTGCGAAACCAAGTCTGGCGCAATTTGGCCCAGATAGCAGGAGATCTGGTCGGAAATACGGCAAATAAAATTAAATGATGTTTACAGTAAAAAGAGTAGTCATTCAAGGGATTTAATTAGCCTAAAGCATCTGTCCCACCGCCCCAGACGAGGAAGAGACTAGCTACCAACGATTTTTGTACGTGACGTTCACTTTATGTGACGTTCGGTGCTTGACGTAGTAACACGTCGTATCCGGGCTCGCAAGAAGTCAATCGTCATCCTAAGGATGCTTCTCACAGGGTTCTTTATGACTCTTTAAGAACAGTTAATCGGATTAGGTTACTAAATATACCTCGTCTATTGTATTTTATAATGAATTTCCGCAAAGTCACGCCTGAGTTAATACCTGTTCCGTGTAAGTAATAAAATGACATAATATTAATAGTTGAGAGAGCTATCAAGAGCTCGTTGCTCGCACGCTCGTTTTTAGTTGCTAGCTCTACACACATATTGTTATCGCCAGTGGTCGAACAGGTGCCTAAAAGCCGTACTTTGTGGTTTACAGCGATATTATTGCACATCTACATTGTTCTCACATAGAGAAGCAACAAGAATAGTGTACCCAAGATTTTGTAATATGTATCTTTATCTTGATTTAAAAGAGTGCCTTTGGAGTTTCCTGCCCGTTCTTCTCCATAGAGATCTACGTTTTGGAATGGGAACTAGCTTCAACTTTCTGACTAACTGACTCCTTAAGTTTATCCTAAAAGTTGGCAACCTCGCAAATAGCTGTCAAAAATGTACCTGTTTTTATGAAATTGGCAATACAACTCTATTGAAATAAGAAAGTTCGCTAGTTAGCCACATTTTTTTTTTCCATACTGTAATATTGCCAAATTAATCAAAACAGTGAAATATTTGAAATCTATTTGCAACATTGCCCACTTTCAGAATAAACGCTCTTAACAATTCAAAAGTGCCGGGTAAGTAGGTTTAATTAAATGCTTTGAGTTTGAGTTTTGAATTCATTCAGATGATTCATATAGATCAGTGTAGGATTAAGATTAGTCGACATAATTCTGACACAGTTAGAGGCAGAGAAATTAGCTCTTAGGAACCACCTACGATTAAAAAAGCTACGGAATAGGTAAGAAGATTGATTTTGCATGACCAGCTACACAACACGTTTTACGCAACACATTTTCGTAAAAGATTACGAATAATCTGTTTCATTTTGACAATTCAACAACATTCATTGCGTTATTTACGTTATAGAGCAGATTTTTTATTCGAACTTATGAAGCAATGGATTAGCAATTGTTTCAAAACGATTAATATTCTGATTGATCGTGTATTACGCAATTAGGGTACTGGAGTTATTATCTAATGCAATTTTATTGACTTTTCTAGTCTATTGATAGCTTATCAAGCGAGAAGCGTGAAACCAACTCGGTAACTCCTTTGAAAAACCGATAGCGGTAGAATCACATCAACGTGGAGGCTCTCGCAGACAGGCGGGACGCAACACCGGTGGAAGAATTTCTATGAAAACTTCACGAACAGTGTTCTACCGGTGTCGCCGCGACGCGCCACACGGTAGGCTGATATGAAACCGTAGAGGACTTAGGAATAAAAAAAAAATATTCGTCTATTTAAAAAAAACAAATACGCAAATGAAATCTACTAAGCATCACAATATAATATTGTTCTATGACTTAACATTTTACCCATTATTTTCAATGCTATGAATATTTAAAGATTTTTTTGTATGAAGAAAAACATAAATTCATGATTATCTCGTAATTCTCAAATTTTCTCCAAAAATGGATTGAAGATTTGAATAGGTCAAATTATTATCCTATTTTTGCATATAATCTGGTACTGCGATATTGTGCGATATTAGAGATATTTTTTGGAAACTGTTTTGAAAAATAAAGTTTTACCTTGTGACATATCCAATGAAAGGGCTTACTGTAAAGGTGTCAATTTTTTATCTTTTTTATAATTTTAACAAAAATTGTTTATCGTTATTTAAGAAAATAGATGAAAATTTACCATTTTTTTCAAAATTTTAATCTTATCCCCGAAACGATAGAGCATACAATTTTGAAAAAAAAAATACAGAAAGTAGTTCTATTCTTATAGATTACAGGAAAACCTATAAGAAGTCTATGGTTTTAAAACAACATGGCAAATCTCTCAAAATTGTGCGTACAAACTTACATTTCCAGTTGGAATGTATGGAAGACCATGTTTTTCAACTACAATGTTAAATTTGTTTATGGGATAAATCATCCCAAATACGGAACCCTTCATTGTGTGTGGTCCAATACGCACTAAGCCGGTTTTTTTTGTAGGCCTAATCCACTACAGCAAATGCCTTTATTGTTATATACTCTAAGCTTTATCTCGATCTGCTTTTAATTGCGAAACATGTGCATATGATAATTAGTTTGTAGACATAGTTGTTACAATATGTTCTGAACGTGTATTTTTTTATTAGGACCTATTCAGTAAAAGGTTGGCACATCGAACACGGTAAGTCCTACTTACCGTGGTCGATGTGCCAACAGATGCTTTTACTTGAGATGGAGTTACAAACTGTGTAGATGTACTGGGAACTGATTCGTCGAATTTTTCCACAACACCTCTTATAAAATTTGACCAAAATATTTCCGACTCTAACCACTCATAAACCTTACTTTTAAATAATTTTTCCTTACGATGAGCACGTTCGCATTTCCTAATAATATTATAACAACACCTTGCATAGAACACCTTTAATGTTTTATCATTTTCATCATTTAAACCAGATAGTTTTGACTTAATGACATTGTGTAAAAAGCTATTATCTTTAATACTATCAACTTCTTTCAATTTCACAAACAAATCAATGTTGTTTACCAAATAACGAAACATTTTTACAAAATCCTCGTTAATCTTACGTTCACAAAAATCAAATACATAGTAATAGTAGTCAATAAAGGGGTAGTCCGTATGTAATGGTGGGTAACAACGAACTGAGGTCATCGTTTGACGTTGCCTACCCTCTCGGTTTCCACCTACCTGCAAATTTACTGCCCTCTGATTGGCGCACGTCACTAAAGACTCACAAATGACTGCGCGTCTACTGATGAGAAAACCGGTTTGGCCGTATTTTAAACAAACAAATGACGCCACGGAAGTGCTGTGGAATATCGTTGCACGTACTTGCAACTAAGTCTAATATGACTATATTTTGCAATACAATTCTAATACGTGCATCAAAATATTTTATATTTTCATACAATATTGAAACTACCTATAGCTTTGAAAATAATGGGTTTATGACAAAATTCTAGTAACAAAAAAGTATTGTATTAGTATGTAGATTTCAAAAATGTATACACGAATCCTTAAGTCCGTACTTCGCGATTTCAGTCCACTGTGCGCCAGTCCGCGACAGCCTTAAATCGTGTGTCGCTTATAGAAAACAAGAGAATATTCGATATGGGGATATCGTGACATGTAATGCTAAGTAGGAGTGTAAAAGTAATTTCTTTTGACTGATGTGAACAATAGTAAGTACTAGTCAAGTCATTAGGTCGTCTACGTATGTTTGGTAATGCTGTATTTGATACGCAGTGTAGAGCTATTAGAGAAAACATGTGGACCATCCTAGCGTTGGTGTTCTGCGCTGTGTGTCCGGCACTAGCCATCGTTTGTAAGTTTGTTCTTTTCTTTTTATGGAAATTAACATCTATACAAATTGTAAATAAAAGTGTCTGTTTGTAATGTCGAAATAACAGCTTTTTCTAAATGCATATGAAAGTATAAACGGTACTTACATATATATATTTTTTGTTTTTTTAATTGTGTCTGTCAGTCGGTTTGTTCCGGCTTATCTCCGAAACGGATGGACCGATTTTGACGGGACTTTCACTGGCAAATAGCTGATGTTATAAGAAGTCACTTAGACACTAAGAAAAAAGAATTAGGGTCCACGTGGGCAAAGCCACGGGCAGAAGCTAGTAATTTATAAAACAAAATTTTGTTGTAGAAGTTGAATGGTGGATCAAAATTTTGTGGCTATTTACGAGAATTTACCGATGAAGTCAATAAACAGTTAAATGATAAAAAACATATCTTAACACTTTTAATAGATTTTAGCAAGGCATTCGATATGCTCCGTTGTAATACACTTTTTGACAAGTTGTCGCATAATGGAATACAAGGGCCACTATTAGGACTATTAAAAAACTATCACACCAACAAATACACGGTTAAAATACAAAATGAGTATAGTACAAAGCTTCCATCCACGCAAGGAACGGCCCAGGGCTCAATTATAGGTCCGACAGAGTACTTGGTTTATGTTAATGATATGATTAATGCTATAGATTCAGGTTCTGTATACCAATTCGCCGACGACACGTGTCTATTGGTCGCTAATAAAAACATCCATGACGCTGAGGAATCCCTACAACGTAACTTCGACCAAGTGCGTAAATGGGCTCATGACGTAGGATTGGTAATAAACGCAAAAGAAAACAAAAAATGTTCACATACATTCATCACATAATAAATGCTCCACTACACCTACAGTTATAGCACACAAACACACTTGCCTACAATTGCCCGTTATCAGAAGTAGTTGAGAAACACATGCATATCGGTCTAATGATTGATAGCCGATTTTGTTGGGTACCGCACAAAGATTACGTATGCAAACTGAGGTCTGTTCTAGGTAAGCTTAGCATACTTAAATATAAACTGCCGTACAAAACGCTTAGAATGTTATATATGGCCCTAGCAGACTCGATTATCAACTACGGACTCAGCAGCTATGGAATAACATCATACATACCCGACAGATATTTATAAGCTACAGCTAAGAATATTAAAAGTAATTGCTCCAAAACGTTTAAACAAGAAATTCAAAAACAGTGACGACGATCTTTTTAAATACTGTAATGTTATGAATGTATTCAATAAAGCTAACTTTTTTACTCTTGTGGAAGTCAATAGACCTGAGCTGCTAATCGAAAAAACAAGACCTGATTTTTTGAGAACGATACCACTAACAAATAAATACATCCTACCTAGTACGGGATGAGAGTTGCAGATTATTTAGTACCTTTTCTTCTTAATAAACTTCCAAAGGACTTGCAAACGTTATAAAAAATGGGTTCGAAAAGTTATAAGTACAAATCAAAGCGTTTCCTTATACAAAAAGTCTCCTAATGTATGTATGTAGTAGTGTACGTTTGAACTATTATAATCATTATAGAACATTTAAAAATAATATTTTAAACTTTAAAAGAGCGGCTCGCCGGCACACAGATAAACCCTGTGAGGTTTTCGTTGTGAGGCTAAAACCAAATTGTAAAATAGGCTAAGTGTTTTAGAAATAAAATAAATAAATAAAATGACGACGTCTCTGGCACTATAATACTGCGTTGTACAATATGACCGATATAACTTAGCAGATCCGAACTTCGCGCAGAAGGCTGCGCAATGACATTTTTTAGGAACCAAATGACGACATTAGACGAGTGTGAGTGAGAGAACATGCACGAAAGTTCGCAGTGCCTATGTTCAGACCTGCCAA
Organism: Agrochola lota; assembly: GCA_947364205.1. Lineage (NCBI taxonomy): Eukaryota > Metazoa > Arthropoda > Insecta > Lepidoptera > Noctuidae > Agrochola > Agrochola lota. Next base: position 13,529,590 of record OX376221.1, on the reverse strand, counting down.
GTTATATTGGCCGTATTGTATGCATGGGCCATTTTTACAAACGATACTCGTATTTTAACATACGCGTCTAAAAAGTGCTTGTGTGCCACGCCAACCAGCCCTGCTTTTTTTGTAATAAATTTTGAACTGTAGTAAATCAGGAGACTGGCCCCATCCACATCCACAAGAAACCCAATTCTCCCCTCCATGAGAAGACCCCGCAGCAACCGGAAGATGTTGAAGCTACCAAAATTGCGGAGATTTTTCTTAAAAACTTGCTGCCAACATTGGACACCAGAATTGAAAAGAGTGTAAGCAGTATCATTTTATATGAGCTCAATGCCGTGTAAGTACAGTTTAATACCTAATACCTATGTATAGGAAAAACTTTTACCAAAAAAAAAACAATCGACTTCCAAAAAAAACACAACAAAGTGATAAATAACTAGTTTACCATTACGTCACAGATTAATAAGTCGTTACGTTTTTGTTGTGTTACCTACTCCACACAAATTTGAATACCAATACCTACCTGCTATGTAAATAACAGTGACAGAACTTATTAAAACATCATCCACATTTATACTAAGTAGGAAAAATACGTATTATTGAAGCTGACTCAAAAACTACCCAAGCAAAGTTAATAAATTTATATAAGATCACCGCGCAAGCTTCCTCTACCAAATGAAAATGAATTTATTATATCGGTCCACAATTGACGAAAATATCGATGAACATACATTTAAAAAAAAGTCGAGCATAAAACCACCTTCTTTTTGGATGTCGGTTAAAAAGCTGTACCAATGGAAAGCCCTGTGAGACCTACCTGCTAGCTAAGAAACCCTTAAATTCATCATGAGTTTGACAATCCAAGATAACTGACCGATCTTTTCTGTTCTTAGCTTAGAAAAGTAACTTAATTAGTTAAATGGCTTTGAAGTTTAAATTAACATGTCACAGGCAACAAAAAACAAATTACATTATTTATGTCATCTTTTCTAAGTAATCTGGATTATGATTAATAATTTCAGATTCACCCTAGCTTTATACGATTTCGTGTTGAAGGGTTTTCGGCACGCTACTCTGGATAATCTAGTTATTCGCATGACTAACTCAAGGGTTGACTTTAACGCCAGCATTCCTTTCTTGTCTGCCGGGGGTAAGTAATACCTACCATTGCAGACACTAGCATTGGTGATCGGAGACTTAGCATGATATCTGCATCACGTTTTGGCGACTCTCTACGTTTTTGTTATCCTTTGTTTGTATCGAGCTTCTGTAAATTTCTGCTCGCTGGTGTTAAAAGTATCTTATCTACTATGGGCCTTAACAATTTTTCTACTAAAACGTACAGCTAAGTAAGTACCTATTTACTAATCAATGCTTACTTTTTTAATACACGTCCCTCTTTTTGGTTTTCTTCTACGCTCTCAACAGTTTTGAAATGCTAGCCTTTTTCAGTGAGATAATTTAACTAATATTGTGTTCTTATTTTAGGTACCGTTTTTGTGAATGGAATGATAGATGATACCAACATTGCTATTGTTGGTAACTTAAGGTGAGCATGTTCGACAAGTACAAGACTTGTATAAATAAATCTGACCCGCAGCGAAGTGGCGAGAACTCAGTGAGGTGGTTAGGGATAAACAATGAGGATCTTCCTTACAATGACTGTCTGTATCTGACCTAACAGCTAACTGAGAGTTTTTTAAGATGTTGGTCGAATCTCTTCGCTTTCAAACTATTTACAATCATTTTACCGACACATTTTCCCACAGCACATTTGCAGAAGATGTCAAAATGACAGGAATACTCGATATTCAAAAGCTGCGATTGCCTTCAGATCTGTATGTGTTACAAATCACGGACGCTGATATCAAAATCGACTTAAGCAACATTCTGGTAAATCATTTTTTAACAATTTTAGTGGTGGAGGTTTACTTATGATGCACTAATCTCATCAAACCTGTCATACCATTCCGAAGTATTAATAAGTCAGCCTCAGCCTATCTTTTCAAGTGTAGTATTTTAAAATGACAATGAACCTATGCGTATGCCTAAAAACAAACGGCTTCAAAGTGTTGAAAAGTGAAATTTAGTTTTGGTTGAATTTGACTGTCCTTATACCTACTTTTCCAGGTGGAAAAGTAGGTATCAGGCAGGCCAGGTGGCCTTAATCAGGGTCAGGTAGAAAAGTATACGGGTGGATTTTTTGAGACGGAGCAGTAAAATGTACCTTAACCGTTGTAGTCATAGATATATGAAAGAAGGTTGTAGTTCAGAAAAACGGTCTCAGTAGACAGACTTAATTTTTTTGAGAAATTTTGATCCACATTCACAATTTTGAAATACATAAATTGTAGGTACACTGGTACAGTCAGCTAGAAAATGCGTCATTTTCTCAAAAACTTTTTTTGATGCCAATCGATACTATTTCTCATACTTAAAGATCCAAAGAACTCCATCGGATTAAATGAAGTTTGAGTACTAGAAAAGTCAGAAATCGCAAAAAACTTCTCATACATTTTGTTGGAAATATCCGGGAGCCTTGCCTTGTTCTAGTGTTCCTCTTACATCGTCGACAGCAGCACCAGTTATTAGTTGGAAACCTAAATATTTTGACTTTGACCAAAGGGTTAGCATAGCAAGGTACAGTAAGCATTTTGTGTGAGTTAACTCTTATTTTCCATATTTCAGACTGAATTTAAACTAGTTGAAGAACTAGTGTCATTCAAAATGACATTGGTCGAATTTATGAACAAACCTATGGACGACATCGTTAAGTCTGTATCCAGAGCAGCAGTGAGGCTGGTCAACGAACAGCTTGCGAAGATTCCGGCGGATACCATAATTAATTTCCTTGTACCACCGAAGCCAGCTGCAATCCCTTCGGCCCAGCGCCGCTCGCCGTATCTTAGGGCGTCTAATTATCCTAATTATTGATACGGTTATAACTAACAGTATTTTTTGTTAGTTAAATCAATATAGATACAAAATAAATCTATTTTTATTGATGGTTGTGCTTTTTATTTTATTCTCTAGATTTTTTTTTCATATTGTAACATTAGGTAAACCAAACAAATGATGAAGGAGAGGGCCTTCATCATTTGTTTGGTTTACCTAATGTTACAATATGAAAAAAAAATCTAGAGAATAAAATAAAAGTTTTTAGTTTGTTTCCAAGGTAACAAACAATGTAAAGGATAAAAAACGTGTGAGGTCGAGGGGCCCCCGTCAGGAAAGAAGTTCCGCACGCCACACACTCGTATATAATAGAAAGAAAGAGACAGAGAGTGAAAGAAAGTCGCATAGAAGGGGCATAAGTCGATATAACGCTTTTCCTTACGTGACGATTTCAAATTTTCTCATTTCTACCTGTCAATTCTACTCCTACCGCAAGCCGCGATAAAAGCGTTCATTCTAAAAGTTGGCAACGTCGCAAATAACTGACAAATATTTACCTACCTGTTTTGATTAATTTGTAAATATTACTGTATGGAAATATAAATATCGCTAAATAATGCCTAATATCAATAATGAATTGCAACTTTAACACTGAAATTGATGTTGTAAAAGTTTTAGGTAAATATTTGGTGTTACGATTTTAATTATTGGATTTCATAATCAATATTTTATTTTACTAGTTTTCGATCATTCATATTTCAGTATTATTGCCGAATTAATCAAAACAGCGAAATATTTGACAGCTATATGCGACGTTGCCCACTTTCAGAATGCACGCTCTCAAGAGCGTGATTTTCACGCTGAATATTTAGTTTTTGTTGTAAAAAAAAGAAACGAAGCAAATGAGGAGTCTTGCTATGACGATGGCTTATTTAAGACAGCAGTTTTAAAATACAATATTCTTAATCCTAATAGCGCACTTCTCGCTATGGTGAAATTTATATTACTTATAGCCTTATACCTACCTAAGAAATGTACTTTACATAACTCTAACCCCCCTAAAGTTCGAAATTATCGGAGGAATGATTACCACTGGAGTGCTTATCTTTACTTCGATTATTTCGATAAAGACTACATAGATTTTTTAAACTCTTAAAATACTTATAACCTAAGTATGTACCTACCTACCTACACCTACCTACGGACATAATTTTATTACTACCAGGATTTTAACGTTTAAACTTTAAACTTTTGACGTTATTTTCTTTTTTACTTTGTTTTTCACTGAATTTTAACAGGCAATTTACTTAGTGTCCGTCTGGATTGAGGAGCCATGTCTCATATTTGTACGAGGGTACTACCAATATTTAGTAGTAAATTAGCCGATTTTGTAGGCCGGATCCTAGAATTTGTAGTAAAACCCTTAAAAAGTTATACGACGTTAAAGGTGGCTCCTCAATCCCGACGTCTGAATTGAGGAGCCACCTTAGAACTCGAAAACTAGGAAACAGATATTTTTTCAAGTTTGGTAGGATTTAGTAGTACTTATGCGTAGCCTGTACTAAAAAAATGGGTTTTGTAGGGCTGAGTTGAGATAGCTACAAAAATTTGATTTTTCATAAAAATCCATAAATTTCACCGCGCTGTTTCTCGGAAAGTGATCAACCAATTACAACAGATTTTTAGTATAATTTAGTAGCAAATGTGTTCTAATTTGTACTGTAAAAATTAAATGGAAAAAATATAGACTTTCGCTGATACAACACATTTTATGTGGTGTCATTTCATTCAGTATTTCCAAAGAAATTTATAAAATAAACATTCCTTAACAATTAAATGTGGTACGAGAGCCCACGACCAAAACCATATCACATCGTTTTGCGGCCAAAACCGTATAAAATCGTTAGTTTAGATGATTCTGAACCTGACTCGGTGGGCAGTACCGGTTAGAAATGTACCAGTTTTATGGTAGCCCATTTCTACTATGTCAAAAGAATGGGCAGACGGTTTCATCACAATATGTCTGAATATTAAAAATGTACATAGGTTTCGTAATTTTATTAGGTTCGAAAAAGATTGTTTTCTGACATTTTGCGTGTCACATGTGGACTGAACGATAACAGTATAGTGTATACGGTGACCATAAATAATTCAAACTATGATCATAAACAGAGTTTTATTAAACACATGAATAATTCCTCATCAATCAGTACTTAAATAATGAGCACTATACAGGGTGTTAAAGAAATTGCTTGCCATAGTTTAGGGGTAGGTTCAGTATCGATAAAGGAACCCATAAAAAAAATAAAAATATTAAATATTGCAAGATCAACCTAATTTTGTACCTACTAACTTAAAATAGCAATCGTTTAGAATTATAATTATGTTATTTGTTCAAAAGCTTTAATTACTTACTTTCATTGCGTTCGATAGTATGTAGGTTGTATTTTTAATATTTTTCATGTTATTCAATTTTTAATTTACAAAACCCATTTTTTGTACAGGCTACGCATAAGTAATCCTACCAAATTTTCTTAATTTTTAAGGGTTTTACTACAAATTCCAGGATCCGGCCTACAAAATATGAGGCATGGCTCCTCAATCCAGACGGACACTTTACTTAAGAGTGACTGTCCAGATCAAAAGTAACTTCGATGAGTTATTATTCTTCTTGGTTGTGCGGTGACGGTGAGGCTTCAACGAACCAATCTTCACATCATGCATCGTAGCGTTCAAATACGTGCCTTTAGTTATTGCGCTATTGTAGATTTTGGTGAGCACGATATCCTTTACTATACAGAATATAATGTTCTCTTCTCATAGACTTTATCTGGGCAGAGTTAATTTTCACTGGTACAGGGCAGCAAGAGTTGGTGTTGGTGGAAAATCTCATCAATGCCTTACGTTACTGCATGTATCTTCTATGGGTAGCTGGGGCTCGTCCTCGTAATACAAGGATAACACCTCGTGGAGCTCGCTGCAAGGCCGGGAGAGCGAAACCATTTTGAGAACCTTTTACTGAGAGGTAAGGGTATTTAGGAATGATAGGATATTGTTGTTTGTTTAAAAGGATTAGTTAAGGTATGAGATTGTCCTGTAGTATGTGTGTTCATAATTTCTAAACAAAAGTTCGTGAAGAAACTGAGGCACTTCTAAACCCAGTTATATAATAATCATAAAAAACTTAACTTACTCAAGGAATTAATGAAAACGCGGATTAATTCATTAATATACAATTGTCTACCACATCCTTCACACTTATAATATGCTTTTGATTACCTTTCTCTCTTCCTCACTCAGAAACACACACACACATACATTTAAGCTAACACTCCATACATAACACATACTTAACACATAACACATACTTGAAATCGGAACTTGAGGTAATTGTCAAATGTGAAACAACCAACTCAATGACATACATGATAGGATTCAAATTCCATTGCTCAAATTGCTTTTCTCATCATCGTTACAAACGATACTGAGAATTCTTCTCTCTTTTTGGATTCAGGGATCCCTTTGCGAAATATTAAGCTTTTAACTGAAATTTTCTGTTAGAGTCAAGTGTGTCCTTCTAGCTAAATAGTTGTACTTGGATTTGTGAAAAAATTCACAGCAGTAATATATATAACGAAATTAAAAAGATAACTATTAGAGCTAAGTAGGCTCTACAGGTTAACGAGTAATAATCGACCAACTTAAATTTGCGGTTTGAAAAACATGATCTCCCATACATTCCGTATGGGAGAACATGTTTTTCAACTAGAATGTTAAGTTTGTTCTTGGGATAAATTCATCCCAACTACGGAACCCTTCATTGTGCGTGGTCCGACACGCACTTGGCCGGTTTTTATTTATTATATTAACAAGCTCTGTATGTGTACACATAGACATGAAAGAGGTCTTCTGTTACAGTATCTCCATACTTAAAAGAAGGCCTCTAGAACGTATTTGTTAAAACCTGTTGATTACGAAATAAAATAAACATAAAATAACGTGTTTACAGTTTGACTCGAAACTAGCTATTCGGTTACATGCCCCTTATCAAGTTATTGTAACTAGTGACGTGAAATAACTCCCATACTTACGTTCGTACTCAAATGTACCTACGCATACTGGATAAGTTTACCTACATAAAGTAATATTAAATTCGTGTTAGGTTAAAATCAATTTTATACGACTGATATTATTTTTTTATTGTTCGAAATGGGTACCCTACACAGTGCTGTAGTGTTGTTGGTGCCAATATGTTTGCTTTTCTTATTATGGCGGTCAGCGCTTTTTGCTCAACACAAGCCACACGCCGTAAGTTATCATCATCATTGAGGACTAACATATCATTTCATATATTAGCTCAGTTCCACTTCTAGAACTGTATAGCCCCTGAATTGTTTAGAACTTGGATTTATTTAAGTACAGCTTCGATAACAAAACCAACTACAGTACAATCCTGCTAATCCGGCACTAATTCAGACACAAGGGTGGCGGGAAACCACGCCCGCCTCTAAGAGATGTCAGCACAACTGACGGGGTCCGCTAGGACCGATGCCTGCCAGGGTCGCGGGAAAGTCCGAAAAGGATACCGTGGCCCCTGGCAACGTACAGGCAACTGAAGGAACACGGGTGGGTTTTAATCAGTGAGAGTCTGACACGCCCTCCCGCTCCGCCCAGAGCGGGAGAAGTTATTTGATAATTTCCAACCCAAAAAAAAAAAAAGTGTGGCGGAGTAGTCGAAAAACCTTAACCGCCCCAACAAGCAAAATAATCCTGGAATGCGATTTTATAATGCTACGTGGACTTATAAAACTCCGATGATAGTTTTGGTGGTTGCTACTGCGCTTTTAACAGCATAAATACATGCTGTTTTTACTCAAGTACGTTTAATCCTATAATTTGTACTTAAATCGGTAAATAGGATCATATTTCCTGACCAATATAGGATCAAGACTCCTATAAAAGCATGAAACAAGAGTAATTGCACTCAGGAGTAATTACTCCGGTAACTCAGACTTATATGCGCCTATAAGATAACATCTGCGGACCATTTAAATCTTAATACTCCTGTAGGAGCATGTACCAGGAAGATATACACTGAGGAGCAATTACTCTTGTTATTTTTACTTATAACCTCATATAAGCTAATATTTTATGATCAATTTAAGTAAATTAAAGTTAAATTACTGTAAATCATTTATGTATCTGGTTTGGTTTTACATAAACTTAAAAGTAAGTGCTAAATGAATTACATAGCCACGTTTTAAAAATAATAAATCACCAAGATTATAAAAAAAAAAAAAAAAAACACAAACAATCCTCTTAAGAAGCCACTTTTGCTTGTTAACGACCAGTAAAGGCGAAAACGCGCTTTATATCGTTTTGCAAATTCTATAATAGGATTTGATTTGAATCGATTTTCATCTGGGCATTGCAGAACCCTAATCGGTAACAATGGCGAATCTTTTTCGGTTTTGAGATAACCCAATATAGAACCAATACGGTTATATTGGTACTATGTCACTCTTGGAAATGCTAAAAAGACTTATTTTAGCACTATGTCATACTTGGAAATGCTTACCAAGAAAATGGCAGCTGCCTTCATAATATTTATTTAATATTAATTAATACTAAAATGTAAATAAGCAAATTTCAAAAGGCGCTTTAATTTTTTTATCAAAACCATGATAGATTTCACAGAAAATTCACATTCCCCTACGAATAAGCTATAAGACCAACAATTTGACAACAATAAGATTTTGTTTTTCTACTAAGGTTGACATTAATACATTCTGATTCATATAGGTTCAAGATGTTAATAAATATTTTTTTACAGAGCACAACAAGCGATACACTCACTTCGACTGTTCACTATATATTATAGAAGCATTTCTAGGCGCGTATTAATCTAATTTTTGACTATAACTTACTTATATTGAGATTTACAGGAGTAATTGCATTCACGTAACTCAATTACAGGAGCAATATAGGCGTATATGGAACTTCAGCGGTCTAATATAAATACGTTATAAGTAAAAGTAGACTTATAAAGTGGGCCCTTTTCGAGACTTATATGCAGATATAAGTCTCATATAGTCCTCGATAAATGATGGTTCTAGGATAGTTTAAAAACCACTTTTTGCTAGTTGGGGCTTAACCTAGTATTCAACTCCGGATGCTCCAATTTTCAAGCTCACTTCGCTCGGTCTTACACTCTCTTAGGAAAATCACAATGAAAACTTACCCAGAATATTCCAATTTTCAATCTCTCATTTTATTTATTTTGTAAAAACAAAACCCCCTTTGGAACTTCGCCGCAGTCAGGTAAAAAGGTAGCCATCTATTTTTTATACTGGGGCACTATAGGACTAGCTACGTCACTATGTCGTGGTCGTGCGCAAGGCGCTTTTATCATTAGAAGAATAAGTCACATTTGCAACACATCCACCAAGCCAATCTTCAAGAATCAAATACCGATGAATAATAGCTTTCTTTATTTTCGAGTCGATGGTAAACAGTGTATTATGTTAAACGAGTTGGGCCCAGTAGGTGGCCACGCCAATCGCGGCATCAGTCGCATTTTTAGGTCCTCAGAAGTGCAGGTGTGTGGACACTGCATAATAGCTGCAACAAAAAAACTCCATCGAAAGCTAAAATCACATGTCCGAATTAACGCTAATTCTATTATGTAATCTTATCTGCTTAGAGGTTCCGTAACAAGACCATCAGATTCTATTAGACATTATTTTAGTGTAGGATTCAATTGAAATAGGATACAGAGATAAACGATTACTTAATTATCTACAGTAAGCCACAAAGTTAACGATCTGCATCTACATGCAAAGCTTGGAGAAGGCCTTCCAGAGTCTGTTCTACTAACGGACCCCTTGGATCCGGTTGATCAACATGTCTCACTCGTAGCTCAGAGGATGGTGAAGAAACAAATACCGAAACACAGATTTCTGTTCAAGAAAATGTATGGACCAATCGAAAACGTTGTTTTACCTGGAGTTAATTTACCGTAAGTTACTCAACGGTTTCCTAAAGTTCAATCTGCTCCACTGAATGCCTTTGACCTGCTTAAGGACCACACAGGGTATTTTTGGCATCTAGCAGAAAAGTCCTGTGCGGAGTAAAAAAAAAAAACCTATATAAAAAAACAAATCATGTCATGGTACTTACATATATAACTTTTTCGCTCGCTAGTGTCAAATTGTGTCTTGCAAACCTAGCATAAAGCATTAAGAGCTCCCACAGACATACAATTGTAAGTTGGCCAACTATAGTAACTTACTAAAGTCCATTTGAGGAATCTTCCCTCAAATGGACTTTTGCGCGAAAGGACTTTTGCGCGACCCTAGGGACAGTTGCGTGAACGGGTTAGTAGTCGATTCGCACGAAAATTATTCGCACGATCGTGCGAATCGTCCCCTTTCAATAAAAATATTTTTTTAGTAGGCGATTCGCACGGAAGTATTTAAATTGCGTGCGAATCGACCCCTTCAAGAATTAGTAGTATGCGATTCGCACACTTAACAAAATGTGCGAATAAAAATCTAAGTACAGTCATGTACAATATTCTAGAATATTAATATTAAAATTCAATAATTCTCTATTCGCATCGCAGTCAGGCACAAAATACTAGTTAAGAGGTAAGATGAAAAGTTTTGTCAGTATTTAATATGAAAACTTATAATATGAACATCATAAATGAGAGATTTAATAAATTGCCGGTGTATTTTTATACAAATAATACTAACTGTTAAAGATAACAAAGAAACTAATAACAAGAAACGCCCTTAAGTACTCACAATAGCAGACCCCAAAAATAATGAAGAAATATTTTTTATTAGCTCCAGGGGATTAATTTTTATTGCGGCTTGCCGAGTAGCCCTTTGTTTTGTATTTTACTTACCACAAATATTGCCGGTACATGGCGCTTGAGCACTTGCACAAAGAAGTAGTTAAGCAATAAATCAGTAGTGGTAGGATTTGCCAAAAATATATTTTATCTTTCTGCGTATTTTAATCCTTTTAGAGTAGATAATAAATAAACCCAAGTCAAAACAATAGTACCTATATTTAATCCTACCCCGTAAAAAGCACCGGCATTTGCCTTATACCGAATCTACAGATAACCATAATACTTACGTACAGATGCCCCATCCCATACAAAGAAACGGGACCATCGTTTATTAATCAGGTATAATATAAACAGGGTATTCGCAATTATTTATTATTTAAATGTTCTATAGTTCAAATGTGTTACGATAACTTTGATACAGTGTATAAGATCTAGACGCCTTCATAAGCTGGAGCACAATAGAAAATCAGTTCTGACTCTGAGCCAACCGGGCAACCCTACCTCACTAAGTTGTTGTAGTTGTAAGGTTACAGTTGTACCTATGAACCATTCATTTCATGAGATTGTTTCCGTCGATTTCTTCCCTGTTTTGGTGACAGCGCCATCTATTGGTAGAACCTAGAGCCACAGATTTTGAGAGATCATAGAAATTGGAATTATGGACCCATTATTAGATTTTTCGTACAAGAGAGACTTTTTTAACAATTACATACAATATCCATATCATTTCTTTTACAATTGATATACGCACTATAAAATACAATCGATACAAGTAACGCCATCTATTAGAATTAATTAGAACAAAATATCGATTGTTCGCGTTGGGACCCCGTGCCGAAACTAAGATTATTATTCTGTTTTCGCATTTCACACTGTTCTGAAGTGCGGTCTGTGCTGTACCTACTGCATATTTTTACAGTTACAGTTTAGTGATTTGTTCAGTGATAGTGGATAGCACCATATCCACCGACGACATTGCACATGAGCTTCGCGATATCTTAGGAGATTCCGATGCGTAAGTAATTTAATTTACTATCTACTTATTAATTATGTATTAGTTATTTAGCACACTTAAGTAGACTTATTTAGGGTATTTTATTAGGTTTTCTATTTCAAAATGTATTCCAGCTATAAAATTTACAACGTTTAGCTGGTTCAGCTAACAGAATGAACAAATAGATTCAATGTCTTTAAATACCTTTATGTATAGGGATGAAGAGGTTTATAATACTTCATCTTCTTCTTCTTATAAATAGCATTACTATATGAAAAATTATTACTCACAATTCTGTTATTTTAAGAAACATAGCCTACTAAATAAAACTAAAAACAATATTATTTTTATCAGAAGTTTTAGTGAAGACATTTATTTCTTCCAGATGACTTTGGCATCAACATCATTTGATTTTGAAAAAATATAATGGAAGGGCCATCAACGAGTCAAGGTGGAAAAGGCCAATTCGAATTTATTCAATCAGAGAGGGGCCAAGTAATCTTACTGAGGCACGGTTATAAGCATAACCAACATCGGAAAAATAAAAATGGCATTACAGTGTGGCGATGCGTTAATAGAAAACAATGTAAAGCATTTTTAACAACAAATAGTCAACATGAGATTGTCAAAGAAGATCATCATTTATGTAAACCTAATCATATAGATAATGAGGTCAAGCGTCATATAGACACAAGCATTAAACGTTCACAGAATGAAACTACGAGCATGCCTCAGATTTATTCTGATGCGGTAATAAAACTTAAAGATGCTGGATACGATTTAGTCCAGAATATTCCTGACTACAAAAATTTGAAAAGAAGGCTATATCTACATAGAAACAAGGCACTGAAAGTTAGTAAAATAGTAGTTCGTAAAGCTAAAGATATGACTATCCCTCCGTGTTTCGAAGAATTGGTCTTTGCAGATTATAAATGTAAGCAAACCAGACTTATACTCTTCGCAAACAAGGAAGTTTTGCCATTTTTAAATAATGCTGAGAGCGTTTTTTGTGATGGAACTTTCAAGAGCTGTGTACCACCATTTTTACAGCTGTATACTTTACACATCGATGTTGGCAGTACTTCAACACACACTAACATTTTACCCGCCATTTATGCATTACTTCCTAATAAAAAAGAAAAAACATATGAACTATTTTTTAGGCTCATAAAAAGTCGTATACCTCAATTTGCCCCTACTGTAATTACCATGGATTTTGAGAAAAGTGCAATGTTAGCAATTCAAACAGTATTTGGTCCTCACACCAGGATACAGGGCTGCTTATTTCACTTTAAAAGATGTATTTATAGAAAATTAAAACAGTTAGGGATGAATAAATTCTTGATTTATAAAATACACGCATTACGATGTATAGCTCTCGCATATCTTCCTCAAGAATACCGATCAGATGGTTGGCTGTACATTGAAGCAGAAAATGAAAATGAACCAAAATTAACACAATTCAACAATTATTTTGTTAATACATGGCTAAAAGAGAGTGCCTACTATTCCGACAAGTGGACATTTTTTGATGTCATTCACAAAACTAATAATGCAATAGAAGCTTGGAACGCCCGATTTAATAAAATGGTAAAACCTAAACCGAATATTGTGATGCTCTTGAAGGTTCTGCAAAAAGATTCTCAACATTATTTAACAATGTTTCATAGAAACCATTACATCTCAGTAAAGTCATGTGAACGAATAAGACTGCAGAAAAGAATTGAAGACATTGTTAATCAATTCCTTCATGGTCACATAGATCTCCAACTTTGTATAGAAAAATTAAGCCATTAGGTCATGACTAAAAAAAAGACTGAAACTGATTATTCTTTATAAGAACTTTAAAAAAAAACAGTTTTAAAATGCTACATAAATAAATAATAATGTTACATTTTTAAGAACTTTGTACCTATTAATACTACAGATTACTCTGTTTAACAAACTGTGATTTTGTGATTGTTTTAACTTCCAGTGATGCCAATGCTCCTATCATCGTAAAATTTTTGTGTTAAGAAATATTTATAATATTGTTGATTAGTTAAGTGTTACATTTTTAAGAACTTTGTACCTATTAATACAACAGATGACTCTGTTTAACTGTGATTTTGTGATTGTTTTAACTTTCAGTGATGATAATGCTCCTATCATCGTAAAATTTTTGTGTTAAGAAATATTTATATTATTATTGATTAGTTGATTGTTATTTTTTACCTATTAGAGCAAAATATTGTTGTTATAGTAACTGTGATTTTGTGACTGTTATTTTATTACATTTACTATAATACTCCAAAATTGTACTAGTTAATACTTAATAGAGAAAAAATATTTTGTTTTTGTTTATTTAATTGCCACATTTAAAACCATACCTTAGCTAATTAAAACGATTTTTATATTGTTATTACGAATATTTAAAAAGATTTATATATTTATAGTTTCGTTATATTTTTCGTTGTTTTTAAAATTAGCTTTTAGACCATTATAACGTTAATTATTTAATTTTGACTTACCTTTTTTAAACAACATTATTTTTAACAAGACTCAGGAGTTCATAAAAAGTTGATTTCGGTAAAAACTCTAATAAGTAGTAATTTGTGATGATTTAAGGTAAATGCAAGTGTACGGAAAAAGAGTACTTACTTGTAAAAATGCAAAACCAAATATTTGATTATAAATCGTACCTACTAACTGTGATTTTATTTGTAATCTTGGTTATAATTATGGTTTTAAGTTATTTAAACTGTGAATGATGTAAAATCACTTTCTGATAGATACAAAGTAAAATATAAAAACTTGATTTCCTTAAAAATCGTTTTATTTGTGTCCTGTATTAAAAGAAAGCATTTTGTACGTGATAGTACTTTTTTCTTGAAACTTTTCGATAAAGTATAGGTGTGTGCGAATCGCATACTACTAATTCTTGAAGGGGTCGATTCGCACGCAATTTAAATACTTCCGTGCGAATCGCCTACTAAAAAAATATTTTTATTGAAAGGGGACGATTCGCACGATCGTGCGAATAATTTTCGTGCGAATCGACTACTAACCCGCGTGAACAGACATTTCCGCAAATGGACTATTGCGCGAAGGGACTTTTGCTCGAATGGACTTTTGCGTGAATAGACTTATGCGCGAAGGACCCTTGCGCGAATCCACTTGCGCGAAACGACAGTTGTGCGAAAAATTTGCGGCAATGAGATTTCTTCATAACATCACGCCTGTAATCTTTCAAAGGGTTTGGCAGGGGTGTATGAACCAAATCTTGCAAGCTGAGTTAAATCCACTTTATCTTGTCCTAAGGATTTGAAATTTTAAATATTGGTTGACTTTCACAGATAATGTATTCTTTTATCACGCATGACCTGATTTCTGCAATCAGGATTGGCTCCAGACGAGGGAACTTCTCAACGGTCAACAGTACAGACACGACAGTACAGCACGTACAGACAATTTTATACAGGGTGGCAGGGACATCGACGCGAAAACTGCTACCATGGATTCAGAACATGATTCTAACACCCCCTGCGTTGAAATTTTTCGTCAGTTATTTTTTTTAAATCTGCTGTCCTCTCTGCGGTAATTTTGACCGCGTAGGTATTGCACTTTACTATGAAACAGCAGATTTTTTTTTCAACGCAGGGTTTCAGAATCATGTACTGAATCCATGGTAAAAGTTTTGCGCCGATGTCCCTGCCACCCGGTGTACGTATTTAATTGTAATAGTCCGTTCTAAAGTCTAGCATAATCTGGCTGCAGCACAAATGATTGTCTCCAAACGACGGAACTCCTCAAGGGTAAGCAGTGCAGACATTGAATTTTATATACGCATTTCATTATGATAGTCCGTTCTTCAGTACATCATAACCTGGCTGCTGCACCTAGGATTGACTCCAGACGAGGAAACTCCTCAACGGTCAACAATACAGACACGAAATATTAAACGAAATGTTGTTGTAAACTTTAGAACGTACTGTCATAATTAAACGCGTATATGTATAAAATTTATTGTATCTGCTGTTCACTGCTGAGGAGTTCCCTCGTCTGGAGCCGATCCTGAGTGCAGCAGCCAGA
Source organism: Agrochola lota (assembly GCA_947364205.1). NCBI lineage: Eukaryota > Metazoa > Arthropoda > Insecta > Lepidoptera > Noctuidae > Agrochola > Agrochola lota. The sequence continues at coordinate 13,513,781 of OX376221.1, read as the reverse complement.
TCATGCTAGACTTAAGAACAAACTATAATAATTAAATGCGTGTATAAAATTTCGTGTCTGTACTGTTGACCGTTGAGGAGTTCCCTCGTCTGAAACCAATCCTGGGTGCAGAATCAGGTCCTGCGTCATAAAAAAATGCATTATCATCGAAACTGAACTAACGTGTAAAATTGCAACACCGAAGAACAAGAGGAAATGGTTTTTATTCAGCTTACAAAATTTGACCCACAATTTTTTTTTTTTTTTTAGTTTGGGAAATTATCAATTAACTTGTCCCGCTCTGGGCGGAGCGGGAGGGTGTGTCAGACTTTTACTGAATAAAACCCACCCGTGTTCCTTCCGTTGCCTGTGTGCCGGGGCCGCGATATCCCTTTCGGATAAACTCGCAACCCTGGCAGGCATTGGCCCTTGCGGACCCCGTCAGTTGGTGCTGACATCTCTTTGAGGCGCGCATGGAACACAACGCGCCGTCGACCCGGGCCTGGTCCTAATCGGACGGCGAGCTACCCATTGCTCACTGTCCGCAAGCCCGCGCCTACGGTGGCTGGAAGTCGGCTCGCGACTCCCGACGCCCGGGGCGTCTCCTGCGGCGACTAGGGGCGCGAGGGCGCGAATCTTGCCTCTCCCTCGCGCGCTCCACCTCCTCCTTCGCGAGCATTACTGCTTCGCAGAAGGAAGTAACGGCCTCCCATGCACTCTCGCACCGGACCATGGCGTGAACCAGGGCCGGACGCGAGAGATCGCCGCCGCCGATCGCCTCCGTGAGGACACGGCGGTGCTCCGCCCATGCCGGGCAGACCTCCACCGTATGCTCCACGGTGTCCTCCGGGTGATCCACACAGTGGTGACACCCGGGCGTTTCCTCCCGCCTTATACGGAACAGGAACCTCCAGAATTAGCCGTGTCCGGTGAGGACCTGCGTCAGGCGGAAGGTGAGGACGCCGTGGCGCCTCTCTAGCCACTCCTCAAAGAGGGGACTTATCGCCACAATTGTGGCGTGCCCAGCGCTGGGTTGCGACAATCGCACTCTCCATGCCGCCATGAGATCCCGCCGGAGCTCTGCCCGCTGTGCCGTGATTTCTCGCGGCAGCGGAGTTACGCCCCTGCGTTTCGCCTCCTCGCGACATTCCCAGATGCGCGCGAGGACTTTTGCCTCCAGATCCCATGGCGGTAGTCCGGCAAGAAGGCTCGCCGCCTCTAGGGAGACCGTGCGGTAACCCACACACCCCTGCCCAACTCTTTCAAAGAATACGTTCTGCATCTTTCTCACATGTTTAACTTCATCATGAATGATGTAACAAATATTTTGTAACGATATTTTGATTTAAAAGAGTGTCCGTGAAGTTTCTTGCCCGTTCTTCTCCATAGGTACCTACTACGCTTAGGATTTGGCAACTAGCTTAATTTTTCTGACTGACCGACCCTTGAGAATTCAAAAGTGCCTGGATTGGTTTATTTGAAACTAACTTCTGCCAGCGGCTTCGCCCGCGTGATATCTTTATAAATTATAGCCTATGTGACTCAGTGATAATATATAATTCAACTGGTGAAAGAATTTTTTAAATCGGTCCAGTTATTTTTGAGTTTATTTAGTACAAACAAACATACAAAAAATGAAATCTTTTCTCTTTATATTAGATAGAAGAAGAAGATTAAATATATTAAAAGTTTAGATAAATACTTTGAGTTTCAGTTTTGAGTTTTACAGGCGTGATGTTATGAAGAAATCACATTACCGTAACTTTTTCGCACAACTGTCCTTTTGCGCAAGTGTCCTTCGCGCAACTGTCTATTCGCGCAAAAGTCCATTCGCGCAAAAGTCCCTTCGCGCAAAAGTCCCTTCACGCAAAAGTCCATTCGCGGAAATGTATTTTCGCGCAAGTGTCCCTTCGCGCAAAAGTCCATTCGTGGAAATGTCCTTCGCCCAAGTGTCCCAGATCCCCGCCACACTATACTAAAGTACTGTACTGTGCCCCGCGTTAGAATATTGGATTTGGGCGTCATAATTACGATATTATTTATAGTGGTTTTAATTAAATTGCATGAGTAGAATATAAAATAGTGTATGTAACTGCACATAACTAGGTATTCCCCGGTTATTTTACAGTTTCATGAACTACTTAACCGAGAAACGAATTGGTTTTTATTATATACCTCGCAGTATGTTCGAAAAGTAGAGTATTCTCCTCAGGGATAAAGGTGTCTTCGTCATGGGCGAGCTTGAATTTATCGCTACACTCAGGATTCTAATCTTACTCACAGCTCCCTCGTTACACTCGGGAGCACTAGAATCTTTCATTGCGTTCGGGATTTAAAATATCGCCCGCGACATTTAGACACTGCTTTACGCCCTTAGTGAATAGTATTCTACTATTCAGTGTGTCATTATTTATTTTAGCCGTCCAATAAACTTAACGAACATCCGCATATCTGGACAGAGTGGATTACAACTGAATGATCTCCAATGGCGCATGGCTTCAAACAGAGTGACGTGTAACGCCACCGTACCATTCCTTATAGTAGACGGTAAGACGCGTACAATTTAATAACATACATAATATATACGAGTATAAGGTTTGCCCAAATAGTTTTATAACGTTCCCATATTTCAGTAACTTTTGACAACGTGCAAATAGGATTGGACGAAAATTTTGGAAATGAAGAATTCCATACCAACATTCGTTTGCGGTGGGTAGTTATTATGACGAAATTTTATTATTCCTCTGGTATTTTTAGGGTTACCATATGTGCCCGAAGTGTGCTTATCGGAACTAAGTCTACTACTAAGCCTCGTATGTCTGTCTGTCTGCCAGCGGGCTGTATCTCATGAAGTGTAATAGGTAGACAGTTGAAATTTGCAAAGATTGTGTATTTCTATTGCCGCTTAAGCAAAAAAAAAAGTTAGAAATTAAAAGGGAAATACAAGAAACGTGTGTCCCCTTCATGTGCGAGTCCCACTCCCACTTGGCCGGGTTTTTATTATCTGCACATCTATCTCACCTGATGGTAAGAACCGATGATGTGGGCAACAAAGCTGCTTGCTTTGCTTACTTGCCAAGAAGTTCATTCATTCGGAACTACTGAATGAATTGGTACTCCCTGGATATCGGGAAACAAAAACTGCAGGGAGTTCCACTCTTCGGCTATTTCCACAATGAACGCATACTTTTTGTGTAATTGAGTATTCGTTTTGTGGATTATTTGTTTCTGAAAATTATTTTGCTGTGCTGAACAATACTTAATCTGGTTAACTTTTATACTTAGTGTTCACTTATTGGATCTGGAAATCGTAGCCTCTGCCCGCTATGACGTTAAAGGGATGCTCAACGACACAGTTTTGTTTATAGACAAGGCTGAAGTAGACATCAACGCCAGGGAAGCAGTGGTAACTAACATTTATTTCCTTTTTACTAGCAACCGACTTTAAAAGTCGAGGGTTTTTCATTATTTATATGAAAGCATAATATTAATGGATCATACATAAAACCTCCCGAAATAAATTCTCTAAATGATCGATGATGCTGATCTAAATTCAGAGAATTCTTTGAGACAGACACGTAAAGCGACTCTTTATAATATGAATAGATTTAAACTCATGTACAAACTCTCTGTATGTGTGAGGTTTAGCAACTGCCCGATCCGATGAATCCCATCTCGACTTTACGCATCGGCCGAGATCGGCGCTCCGATTGGCTCTTCACCAGTGAAGACCAGTGAAGGACCAGTCGGAGCGCCGAACGCGGTCGTTGCGTAAAGTCGAGATAGTTAAAAGGAACTCACACTAGGGCCTCTGATGGTCGGACGTGATTCACGGCTGTTTAATAAATCATTATTTTCTAAGCATGTCATCATGCTAGAGACAATTAAAGGACCTAACTTTTGAGCTCTTTAAAAAGAAGTCCTTTTTCCCCTTCAAGTAAACTAGTAAAGTAGTGGAAATGTGGTTCATTGGACCAGTTGCAGTGGTAATGGCCATGACTTACGAGTCCCGGGTTTGAACCCTGGCAGAACACTTTACTTTGGACTAATTCCTGCACGCCGCCGTTTAGGTACGCCGCTAGACTACTATAACTTGGGTGTACTATCGCAGAACTTCATATCTAAGCAGTTTGAAAACAGAATCCCGTGAACACGATGACCACATTTGTTACCGGCCCGGTTCTATAGTCGCCGAGCGCTGCAAGCAAAAATAGTCCTTACGGTGTATAGATAATGAAGTTCTTCTATGGTACATACTAGTACAGTTATAGTCGCATGTTTGTTACTTCATCATCTGCCTAGCCGTTTCCCAACTATGTTGGGGTCAGCTTCCAGTCTAACCGGATGCAGCTGAATACCAGTATTTTATATGGAGCGACTGCCTATCTGACCACCACAACCATAGTTCATGTTTGTTACATATAAGTATCTTTTTTTAGTTCGACTTAAAAGTGGTTCAAGGTTTGGAGGAAGTAAGATATGTGTTGTCGGAGTTAATGAATAACCCTTTAGAAGACATTACGGATGCTGTTCTCAAAGTGGTGGTCAACGAAATCAATAAAGAGCTGCATAAGGTGAACCCGAAAAAAATTAAGTTGTCCTTACTCGAAAAATTCCAAGGCGCTGAAAGAAGTGATAGCCATTAATCGGGTATGAGTATCACAATATTAATATTAAATTAATAAATCGAAAAGCGAAAAAAAATATTGTCTACAAGTATTATTTATTTATTACCTCTGAAACCTAAATTGAGAGTGAATGTTAGGAATATTCCTCCGTGACAAACCGAAAAGAACTTATCATGGTTAATTACGAACAGGGATGGGTGGTAATGAGGAGGTACAATAATCTTTGCCGACGATTTCCAACACCTGCGAGGACGACGTCGTAGACAGATAATCATTGATGACTTGCTTCAACGTGTCCTTTGCAGCCGTCACCAACTCGTTTCGATGGTTCTCTACAATCTTCATAGCGCTACTGTTCAACACTTTGTTGATTGGCCACGAACTGCCTGCTAGGTCAACCTGAAAAAAAAAAAAATTGTTCATATGATTCTCAGTAAACAGAATGGAAAGCAGTGGTGGCCCAGTGGTAGCGGCCGCGACTTACAAGTTGTACATCATAGGTTCGAACCCTTTCTATTGTTTTTTTTCATTTTTTTTTTTTGAGTGGGAAATTATCAAATCACTTCTCCCGCTCTGGGCGGAGGGGGGGGGGCTTGTCAGACTTTTACTGACCCACCCGTGGTCCTTCCGTTGCCTGTGTACCGGGGCCGGGATATCCCTTTCGGACAAACTCGCAACCGTGGCAGGATAGGTTCGAACCCTGACAGGCGCTTTACTTTGTGTAAATTATTTCATCACCAATGGTCTCAAAACGGTGAAGGAAAACATCGTGAGGAAAGCGTCATGTCCTAGAACCAAAATTTCGAAGACATATGACATAGCTACCAACCCGCATTGGGCCCGCGTGGTAGATTAACGGCCCACTCCCTCTCACCGAGAGGAGGCCAGTGTCCCAACAGTGGGAAAATTATAAGCTAATTATGTAGAATGGCCCACACTATTTCCGGGATCATAATGAGTAGGTACGTTTACTACTTCTTCGTAACATGTCGATGGCAATTTATTTAGGGTCAGACCATGGTATAATAATATACTTCGCCAGGTATGGCATTCCGAAACACAGTGGTCACGTGGGCAACACAAGTCTACGTCATCACATCTGTGTTACCAGAAGTTTGTAATAATAACTCCCCAACCACCTTTATTACCTGTGCGAATCCGATAAAACAATGAGGTTTTAATTAACAATTACGTTGGTTTATGTTTAAATTGAATTATTTCGTTTGATTAGACACACGAAACGACAATTTAAAAGCTTTGGTTTCTGAAAATCGTTCCTTAATCGTGTTTTGTAGCAATAGAGTGGTAACTGGATAGTGACGTAAGCATGTGTTAGTCTCGGAATGCCAGACCTTGTTTTATTAGACCATGGATCAGACCAGAATTTGGCCATGAGTTTGGCACCTTCAGTAGTGTCCATCAGCTCCAGTATCGTGCAGGTAACAGAACACGCTGGACACGATATTTACACGTTCAGTGCCGGGAGCTGTCCTGGAGGGTTCACCTAGTCGCATATGGGATGCCAGAAGCCCTCGCGGAGGGCTCATTTTAAATGTAGGTTTGTCTTAGCGAATACAGCATTATAAACCGTGAAAATAAAATCTGATGTATTTTAACAAGATTTATTAGTAAGTATATGCGTTGGTTTTAAAATACAAGCATTTTTTTTTTGTTAATTGTTACAAATATTCACAAAAAAATTAAAAGGTATTTATTAAGGTAAAAGGAAACTACGTATAGCGACAAGACCCCCTGAAAACACTATTTTACTTCGTTTTACAGTGTTTTATGACACGGTTTAAAACCTAATGCCGTTGACCGTCCGCGATGGTTAACTTTAGTGCAGACGTAATGCCGGCAACCCTCCCGGAAGGCTCATTTCCAATATGTATGACGGCATGGCTTACGAATTCTATGACAAATAGAAAAATGGGTGGAGTCGAAAGTTTTAAGTGCCCCATTGTTTGTCGTACCTACTTATGATTTGTGCTTTACTTAACTTATTGTGATCATCCAAATAAAACCGTTTGTATTATGATAAGCCATGAAATTCAGGGGTATTATTCAAAGTAGGTACCGTTCAGTTTAGTAGAATTTGTTGGTGTTGTACCTACTGGTTGGTGTTGGTATGACGTTTCTTACCATAGCATTAAATGTTTTGATTGAATACTTAATTAAGTAGGTACCTACCTACTTCGCTTAGGTTCGTGTACGTTCAAAAGTAATGCGTGTACCTAACAACCGCGTCGACAGGCCCGGAGCGAGCCCAACGCACGCACGACATGCAATAGATTTTGTTTTGCTTTGTTTTACTTCCTATACCACTGCGTCTTACTACCGGTACCGCCCGCATGAATATCTTAACAAGAATTGTGTTACAAACTGTGCGTGCATTGCGGCCACCAGGCGTCGAAAAAACATGACTGGCAGGCAGGCAACACCTGCCACTCCGCCTTGAAGAGAACCAAAGCACGTCCAAAGAATAACAAGGATATTTAATTTCTATTGGGAACCTTACCCAAACAAATGAAGAACCACCACCAGTGCTTAATTCTTACCTTGATACTAGCAACACTAAAATTCAGGTCAACGTCATCAACTTGTATAGCAGTGCCATTCGGAACTAACTCTGTTCCAACCGTTACTTTAACGTTTTGGAAAATAGCTCTGAAACATTAAAAACGTCATAAATCTTTGAATTTCAATACACCGCAAATAGTGTGACGTGGTTCTTTTGGCGCGTGGTCATAATAGGAACTAACACCGCCATCTTGATTTTTAAATACATTTCACAAACAATTGTAGAACTAAATGTGTGGAAATGTTTACCACCAGCAGCGCCACCCTGTCAACGTCAGACGCGTTACTTACTTCATCAATCCTGATCCTTTTAGAGAATACATCACGTAGGCACGTCCCTTTAAACTATAATCCACTGAAAAAAAGAAGGAGTTTATTGAAACAGGACATGATAACCGTTTTTGATGTCGTTAGTACTGCAGGTCACAGGAGAAGTTGAAGTTGGTAGGACCAAGCAATGATAACATTTTCAGGATAGGTGCCTTGCAGAAATACCTAGTAGGTTAGGCTACCTTAGTGGAAAAAGTCTCAAGGCGATTTTTTGTTCATAACATCACGACTGTTTTCCCCGAAGGGTTAAGCAGAGGTGTGCATCTACATTTCGCCACTTTAGTATATGAATGAATAATTATTAACTTAAACTCCGGGCTGCTACTGAGAAATTCCTCATGGATTAAGAGCTTTTATTCTGAAAGTTGGCAACGTCGCAAATAGATGTCGAATATTTCGCTGTTTTGATTAATTTGGCAATGTTACTGTATGGAAATATAAATCTATACCTACCTATGGTAAGCTAACCGCGACTACGCGACGTGCGTCTTCTCCGAGTTTCCACCATATTGTACAATCGCTTGTCTCGCTGTCTCTTGTACGAGAGCGATTGACGTGATCAATCGCTCTCGTTACACAAACGCAGCGAACACGTTGCGCTCACATGGCACAGCGAAGTGAGCGCGTTGATCAATCGCCTCGCTAATAACTCACTGGCAAATCGCCAGTGTGATAAGACCCTTAGCCATGAGGGCCAGGGTTTTGTGAACAATACCACATGTAAAACAATACGTACTTATACAAATTTAAGTGAATTAAAATGAATCCTATGCTTACTTGCAGTTAACGTCAACAGTGGGAAGTGGAGAGTCGTAGATGCTTTCAAGTCTTTTGCCGAAACAGCCAGTTCTTCAACTGTAAAGTTATTTACACCAGCCAGTTCCATGTCGCCAGTCGTGTACGTTATTCTAAATCAAAGGAAACACATTCAAATAGCGATAAGGTTTTTAAGGGCGTCGCCAAGGGGGGGCAAAGGGGGCAGCTGCCCCCTAGAGATAAAATAAATGTGTGCTGTGACACAGTAGAAGTGAAACTTCAACGGATAAGTGGAAAAACGAATCGCAACGGACAAGTGGAAGTGGAGTGGGTGTCCGGGTCCGGTGCGATTCGGTTTTCCACTTGTCCGTTGCCATTCATTTTTCCAATTGTCCGTTGTGATTCGTTTTTTCACTTGTCCGTTGAAGTTTCACTTCTACTATGTGTCCCAGCACAAACTTTTTTTTCCGCAGGTTTTCTGCAAATTATGATTTGGTTAGGTTAGGTCTAAAAATAAAGATGAAAAAAATAATATCGTAGGGTTATTTTAATAAATGCATTTTTTTTACATAATATATAAACTATACAAACAGCGAAATAGGACACTACAACCATATGTTGCTGATATACGCAGGGCCGAGTGAATACGAGAAGCAAACGTGGGCTTATCAACGGTGTCGGTTCCATCGCGCGTTCCCTGTTCGGAGTATTAGATGACGAATTCGCAAAACAATATCAAGAAGACATTGACCCAGGTCAAGGCAAACGAGAAACACCTGGCACTGTTATTAAGAAATCAGACATCCGTGATCGAAGCGGAATATAATTTACTGAAGAGGTCGGAAGATGCAGTTGAAAAACAGTACAAACTGTTCAACCAACATCTGCTAAACCTTGAGAAGTTTACGAACAATCTCAAGAAGGAACTGGATTCTCAAGAACTGTCCATCGAATTTGTGATGTCCGCTATTACGGCAAATAGCCTGATTGAACATCTCAGAAACGTCCAGGACAGGAGGGTCCAGGAGGTGTGTACCCTTATAGATACTGTAACAAACATTTATAACGGTAAGATGAATTTACATCTCATCGCACCGGAACAGCTTCGGGATGAATTGAACATAATCTCGGGTCAATTATCCAAGGATTTAGTCCTACTCGTCACCAACATTTAAACAGAGTTGTTTCGCCTGTATCATCTTCTACAAGTAAAGGCGAAAATTACTGAACGATAACCTTATATAATCGTGGTAAAAGTACCCATAATCAGCAGAGATAACTTCGAGATCTACCGAATCATACCAATACCGAAAAACAATGACGTGGATATAGTCACCCTAATACCTATTGCTGAAATGTTAGTAATAAACATTCAAAAGGATTCGTACATACCAATGACGAAATCCGAAATACATCAATGCGTGCAAAATGACGCGACAACTCGATTGTGTTCACTACAGAAACCCGTATACCGCATGAAGTCTGACGAGAGGCTCTCCATGAAGAACAAGGAATCTCTTCACTGCGAAACCAAACATGAAACCTGCCGAAGTACCGAGACAAGAGGTTGGAATTAAATAATATAAATAATTACCAATATTTTTGCTGCCAACTATGCAAAATACGTATTATTTGTGGGCATCAAGTTTCAACACAGCTACTACATAAGGCCGGTGTCATAACACTCAATGAAAACTGCATAATTAGTAGTGAAACTTTTGCTGTTTATCCTCAAAGGCAACTAATGAACAAAATCCATACCCAGGTCGACGCAGGTCTGCAGAAATTCCTTCAATCAACAATATCATAAACCTACATTTACTGGTCCTAAAACATCTACACGAGAATGATACGGTAACAAAGCAGAGAGCATTAATGCAAGAGCTTGGCAAACAAGTAGAGCAACTGAAACGAGCTGAGCGCTACATCAGAAGACATTCTGTCAGATTCGCAACATACCACGATGTCCACCAATACGTTGTCATCTACCTATTAGCTGCCGCAGCAACATTCGCGGGCGTAATATACGCTTACAACCGTCTACGCAAGCATTGGGCAAGTCGACAGAAACCAGAAGCTCCATCTGTTCCCAACCCGATGCCCCGAAGAAGGTCGACAGCGAGCATCGTGGACAACGCTTTATTTGACGTTACAGACGACAGCAGCGCAGCGCACTTATCGAGTGCACGCACACTCAACGTCGCCTATTGCGTGTTGTGCATTACAATAATTACTTATGACTTTGTTTGTATTTACCTTTAACATTTAACTTGATTTTTAAACAATTTCCGATGTACATTTAAAAGGTATCTTCGTGAGTGGGCAATCTGTACGAGCTACGCTGTACATGCAACTAACTTGACCCACTTACAGTGAAACGTTGCAGTTCGTTTAATCCAACATTATTACTTTATAACATGTTATTTTTAGTAGCAATAAAACCTTTATACCAATCGGTTGTTTACTCGTTCAACATAACATCCCAACACACAACATCAACATAACATTTTCACTGTTGGGCATTACAACCCCAACACAATCCATATATTGAAAACGGAAATTATTATTCTTCTCAGTTCCTATCGGGACTACCGAGTTGAAGATGATTTGTCAAAAATGAAATGTCCACCAGCGTCGATTTTGGCCCCACTGTGTGCCTTAGAGCAGACTCGCACTACAAGTGTAAAGCTTCATGTGCTCTTGACTTTCGACTGTACCTACAAATCATACTTTTCACATTCTCCATAACTTGCCGGTTATACTCCATTCTTGTTATAAGAGAGTTTCTGGACCGCGGCGACAGATCCCAAGCTCATCACATCTCAGATCCTTCATTTGAAGTAATATGGGGGTAAAGATGAGCACCACAGTCAAAGCGTTTGGAATTGTTTCTTTCTTAGACTGCGTTTCAACCAGAGATTAGCGAAAATGCGTAGCGAGGGATGTGTGTGAAACTAACCAATAACATCGCTTCACTGTCACAGCTTGAGCTATTGGTTAATTTCACACACATCCCTCGCTACGCATCCTCGCTCATCTCTGGTGGAAACGCAGCCTTATAGTTATACCTAGTTCTGTTGTAATGTGGGGTACTTACTTTATGCCAAAGCCTTCATATACGCCTTCCACAGATGGTATCCTTATCGCTTCTAACGATGGAAGTTGTGAAGAGACACCACCATTCCGCCATGTCGATAATAAGTCCAGAATTTGTGTTTCGACACAGTTCTTGGCTGTTAATTAAAAATAATAAGTTTTGACACAAAAGTGCTCAACCACAAACTCAATAATATCACACATTACCGGGTAGACAGAAGTATATTATCTCTACAGGTAAGTACACGAACATTTTGGCTAGTAAGGCCTAGCGCGCACTGCCGTGCGGTTATTCACCGCATTATCTGTGAATTATGGAATCTCATAGAAGCACGCATTGCGATGAACACGCGTGCAGTTAATTCACAGTGGTCCTTCCGCTGTAAATTTGCCGTGAGTGCACCGTACGTATTTTGTATTTCTATGCGATACAAAATACGTACCTGCAGTGAAAATAACGCACCGCGACACCGACCAAGCAAGCAGTAATATCCGAATTTGTTTTTTTGGTTTGTTACGAAACAGTAGACGGAGTAGACCTTAATATGTAGGCCTTAAGATCGTCAAGGGATGCACCATAAACTGCTTGGGTACTCTTTTTAGGGTTCCGTAGTAAACAAGGAACCCTTATAGTTTTGCCATGTCCGTCTGTCTGTCCGCGACTTAGCTCAGAGACTCTTAGTACTAGAAAGCTGTAATTTGGCATGAGTATCCATATTAATCACGCCGACAAAGTGGTACAATACATTTTTTTTGTGTACCTCCCCTACACGTAAAGTGGGGGATGTTATTTTTTTTTATTTTTATATGGTGACGTTGGCAAGGTCGTTCAAAAATATTGGGAGTTTGTAAAAGCCATTTTTTATTCAGGTATCCGTTTGCGAAATTTAAAACTTTAAAGTGAAATTTTTGTTACAATCAAATGTCCGGGCCCCTGCCAGCTAAATGGTTGGTTTTGGATATGTGAAAAATTTCACGGCAGTATTATATATAACGAAATTAATAGGAAAACTGTCACAGCTAAGTAGGCTTTACAAGTTAACGAGTAACAAACGACCAACTTCCATTTGCAGTTGCAAAAACATGCTCCCATACATACCGTAAGAGAACATGTTTTTCAACTACAATGTTAAGTTTGTTCTTGGGATAAATTCATCCCAAATACGGAACTCTTCATTGTGCGTGGTCCGACACGCACTAGGGCGGGTTTTTTTTTTTTAATGTTTCTTTTTTTCACTGTTAGTGTATGTACCCGTGACTGCGTTTGTTATACCGTAGCGTACTGCAGAAATAATGCCCCGCATTTAACGCACACTAGCCCTTATGGTATTACTACTGTACCTACTATTTTTTAGGGGGTGATCACTGAGAATTTCCTGACAGAAAAACCCAATAAAACTACTCGAACCGGGAATCAAACCCACATTACCTATAACCACATCGCTTTATACAAGTAGTGTGGTTATGGGGAATAGTGATACCCAAATATTACTAAAAGCATGTAGATGCGTTAGATATTATCATAGAACCTTTAGATGCGGTATCCCTTCTTCCCAGCCACTGTCCATTAATAGCACATGTCTTTAGGGAGTAATTTTTAGACCTATTAGTTCCCTACCTATCATTGGCTTCACAATAGATACCTGATATGTACGGTAGGTAATAAGAACTTTTCACTACTTACGAAGAACTTCTGCCCCGAATGTACCCAACCCTGCTGCAAGTCCAAATATTACTACAAAGCTAGTTACACACTTCATAATTAATAAACTTATAAAAATACTTTAGAACTAAGCGACCGGCAAAAGAAGCGATACATTTATAGTGTGGCTTACATTTTGATGTTCGTTTACTAATGACTGGCCTTGTTTAGCTTAAAGGTACCGCTGATAACGTGGCAATAAAATAAAAGGATTGCATGAAGAACACCTCTTAATTACTTAGACTATCCAAATAGTGAATCAAGTATTAGATAACATCGGCCAAGGCGCCCTAGTTGTACTACAAGATAAACCTGCCCTCCTACTAAATGATTGTGCTGTTAGGTGTTCACCAATTTAATTTTTACTCAAGTTCAAGTTCTCGTGTAGGTACCTAATAACTACGTACCTACTTAAAGCTTGGATTAATGTCAAGAACACAACGTGCGCAGTTAAAAGTAAGTCAAGGGGAATCCTAAGCGGTTTGGTTATGAAGATACTAGTTTTAAATACTTCCTACTTCCTATTTGAACTATCAAAAGTCTATTCCTGAGATATGACTACCTGTAACAAGCTACGGTTGTGAGACTGTCACTAAGAGAGCAACTTACGGGTACGAGTAGGTAAGTAGGTATAGCAAAGGGTGTTCAAAGCCTAGGACTTAGCAAAAATGTATGACATGACTTTGAACCACGAAAAGCAAAAGTGTAAAACAGAGGCGACGTCGACTTTCTCACAGTTCAATACCAGTGGCATTAGGTAACTTCAGTCCTAAACGGGCCCTGTATGTATCTAAATTTGTTAAGGGGCACTCTTTACCCTACTGCATAAAGCCCAAGAGGAGGGTAGATAGTGATTGGTTTTTGGTTTTCTGGTTTTTAGTAAATACCATTCTCCAAATGGCTTGTGGTGAAAAACAGATTCAGGCAAAAGAATCTGTTTCTATACGTATATGGATTCAGCAAATCAATTTTCCGATTTTTTTTTTTTTTTGGTGTGCTGGTATAGCTTCATCCTGCTGGAACTCGTTTTATATGGATCGAAATTATATAGTGGATTAGAACTACCTAGAACCTAGAACTATGGGAATTGAAAGGCAAGAATTTTGAACTTAGATGATTTATTATAATATCCGAAAGTATACCATATTATACGTTCATTACGGTCCCTGTTCAATAAGAATTTGAGGTTGGTTGCTTGGGGGAGCCCCTATACCTTGGGTGCCCTGCATAGAGTACTTTCCTCTATGGGCCCCGTTACATTGATAAAGCTGTTACGCCAGTACCTTTTCAAATATTTGTACATAAGATATGCTTGTAAATATTTGACAACCTTTTCTGATCCACCTATGATTTACATGCATTGAGATAGAAAATATAAGTCTATATAGAAACAATGGGGATCCAAGCGCAAAGCTCAACGCAGATCTATGTCGCCAGCGGCGGGAAGCCTTGGCCGCTGTCAAATCATTTTCGCTTTGTTTACATCAATGATTTTTGTTATTTTTTGTGTTGAAACCGATCCAGCATCGTTATTGCTAACATGTGTTGTTCCTGGAAACGTAAAGAATTGAAAGACGAACTAAACAAACGAGAAGCAAGGATTACTGGAAAGAAATCTGATCTTATTGAGAAATAGACTTTTATCTAATAAAATATTTTTCATCAGTGCTAGGCTTTAGATTTGGATATTTTTTTTGTTTTAACGTGTTAATTCTTACTTGACTCATAATATGAAAATTTACGAAAATTGAGAGAACACTACTTTAATTAAAAATGGTATTCTTTAATTTTTAGGTTAGGTTTATTTTTCATCAGTGCTAGGCTCTAGAATTGGATAATTTTTTAGTTGTAAGGTGTTAATTCTCGCTTGACTCATGATAGGAAAATTTAAAAAAATTGAGACATTACTTTAATTATAAATGGTATCCTTTATTTTTTTAGGTTACCTATGACCGAAATTTTAATTTCGGCAATCAAAGCCCTCAAGCTTCTGAAAGACAAGCAATTGACGTTCTTGCTGTAGAACTTTATCAAGACGTTAATAGCTCCACCAGAACTCCACCACATTGTCGAAGTTTACCAATCAACATAGTCAAAGTTACTTTTAGTTGTACTCTTTTAGTTTCCCACTTTTTTTTTTGCGTAGTATCTTTAGGAAATTAATGAACACCGGGGTTAGTAGTTAAGTACATCCTGGTACAGCACACTTTAGTGATGGGTAACTCATCATTTTTATATGAGGTTGAGGGAGTACCTCATTTTACCTCGCGAGGTCCTCAAGAGGTACCCCTCATTTGAGGCGAGGAGTCGTACGTCGATGTATTCAAATTATGAAAGTCGGTTCATTCAATCACTAAGCTCACTCAATACCCACTCGCGAGTACTCGCGTCACTAATGTCAATGTCAATTTTTAAGTGAGGACGCGTGAACGAGTGAGTTGGTTCAATGTTGAAATTCGAGTAACTCCTTCAATTTGCGATCACGAGTACCTCAAACGAGGCACCTCATGAGTGAGGGACACATCTCTAGCACACTTAAGCATATTACGAAAAAAAAAAAATTTACTGAATGATTGGTTACAAAATGTATGGAATTGACAGCTTTCAATGGCCATGTCGACGATGCGCCACCCATCGTGATAAAATGGCAGTACAGATTCTCTATTCTATTCTATTTTTCTTTATGGCAATGATGCCGATGTCGACAATTCTGCCAATGTCAATGTGTGGAGAAAACGTGCGGTGGGAAACATTGCTGCGCTTTATACCAAATTGTCAGTGAATTGTTCTTCAGCCTGCCATAATTCAAGAATGTCAATGTCATCGTCGACAGTTGTGATTGTCAACGTCAGCTCAGCTGTCGCAGAATGTCTGCTACCGCCGGGGACCGGTGCGGTGACCTAATCCTAAAATAGAAATAATAAACTGAGTCTGTCAAGCTCTTCCTACATCTATGAGACATCTATAATAATTTATTAAGTGGTACGGTTAAAGAAACTGCCTTCATCATGGGCGGCAGGAGTAAATTTCAAGATTTTTACCAAGAGATTAAGAAAATGTTTACGTGGTCTTATATGAAAGGGTTAGTTGTAAACCCTGCTAAATTACCATTCGCTGCCTTACTCCTGATCGTTGCTGAATTAATTATTAACATGCTGGTTGTGGAACGTGTGCCATATACTGAAATTGACTGGAAGGCGTACATGCAAGAATGTGAAGGATTCCTCAATGGAACCCTCGACTACAGCCAGCTCCGTGGAGATACCGGACCCCTCGTGTACCCTGCAGGATTCGTATACATATATTCTTTGTTCTATTTCCTTACAGGCCAGGGTGAAAACATCAAACTTGCACAGTACATATTTATTGGTATCTATTTACTACAGTTATGTCTTGTTCTTAGAATTTACATCAAAACAAAGAAAGTTCCACCTTATGTTCTAGTTATTACTATATTAACCTCTTATAGAATACATTCAATCTATGTATTGAGATTATTCAATGACCCTATTGCTGTACTTTTCTTGTATGCCGCTTTAAATTTCTTCATGGACTCTAAATGGTACCTAGGTAGCATATTCTACAGTTTAGGAGTATCTGTAAAAATGAACATACTACTTTATGCTCCCGCCTTATTCTTCTTCTATTTGACTAATTTAGGTTTTAAGGGAACCATAATACAACTGTTTATTTGTGGTGTGATTCAAGTAGTATTGGGTTTACCATTTTTGTTAAGCAGTCCAGTAGCATATTTAAAAGGAAGTTTTGACATAGGCCGTGTTTTCAATCATACTTGGACTGTAAACTATAGGTTTCTGGAAATAGATGTATTTGAAAATAAATGTTTTCATTTGTCCCTATTAGCACTACATGTCCTCTTGCTGTTTGTATTCATTCCAATGTGTGTCAAATATTTTAAGAGTTATTGTCGTCTAAAGTATGTGCAGAAGCAGGTGCAACCTCAAATAGATGCAAAAAATGTAGAAAATAAGAGGAAAATTAAATTGAAGAAGGAAATGAAGAAAAAGTTAGGCAAAAAGAATGATGAAACAGAAAACTTGACCAAAGAACAGGAGGATTTCATTAATTCATTTGAATCAATGATGCAGAAGTCTACACAAAAGGGTGGAAAAAAAGCAGTTAGGAAACCCGCTGAACTTGACCAAGATCCTCACTATAATATCAATTTTGATATTTTATCTCAATTGTTTATTCTCCCAATGTTTATTGTAAACTTCATTGGTGTAATGTGTGCAAGGAGTCTTCACTATCAGTTTTATTCATGGTACTTCCACAGTCTGCCATACTTGCTATGGACCAACAATTACTCTGTTATAGTCAGGTTCCTGCTTCTAGCTCTGATTGAAATGTGTTGGAATACCTATCCTAGCACGTACTTAACAAGTGCTTTATTACATGTATGTCATGTCACCGTACTCTATGGAGTTTACAGAAAAATATCAGCTGAATTGAGAATGGTTTCTAAATTAGAATAATCTTAACAAGTGCTTCATTACATGTATGTCATGTCACCATACTCTATGGAGTTTACAGAAAAATATCAGCTGAATTGAGAATGGTTTCTAAATTAGAATAATTTAAATAGTTTATGATTTACCAATGTGCTTAAAAGATTGTAAGGCATAAAAAGATGAAAAATAGGTTGAGTTTAAGTTTTTTTAATATTGTGTGTATTTAACTAACCTAAATAAGGGTATTAACTGAACCAACAGCCCATCATAACTCTTCAAATGCATCATATATTGGAATGTACCAATCAATCCCACTCAGCTTTTTACGCCTTACATGAATAACTTCGTAAACGAGTGTGTTCCATTTTGTACAATTACGATTTTATGACTGTAAATATTGTTAGAAGTATTTTTAATAAAAGTTTTTTACTTGGCAGTTTTGTTTTATTTTTTTATTTTATTGTTACTTTGAGAGTTCATTTCCGGAAATATTGCAGTCACTGGCAACTGGTGTAGTACAAGCTACGAATAGTAGAAGTCTGTAAAGATTTGCTTCACTGGCATCACTGCCTTTTTACGGCTATATTTTAGTGCTCATCAAACCATACCATGAATGTTGAATGAACCATGAACAACCACTAAGGGAGTTGGCAGAGAATTTACTGAAACTACAATCAACATGATTGTCATCTACCGTAAGTCAACTAGAGGCAAATTACAGTTATTACTTCCAATTCATACATTCTGTGTTCAGAAATTACAAATTTACAATGCAGATGTTAAAAATTCCCAGGAGTTTGTAATGAGTTTTGTAAATAATGGAGCTTCTGTGTGCTCAATCTATAGCAGTTTCTAATGAATGGACAACAAAGGGAATTTGATTTGGATCATTATTATTGTAATAGTGAATAGTTTTAGTATTCAAACTCTTTATTGCATTCATGTGTACATTAAGGTGTTACATTTATGTAAGTTCCAACATGAAACCCGTTTAGGGCACGACAAAATAATATGTATACGAAGGTATATAATAAATTGGACAAAACATATGCATAGTATGTCATATGTGATTATAAACGATTTACTTGATAAGTCAATATATTGGTGAAACCATTATAACAATTTTTCGTGTTGTTGACATAGAAATAATAACAACAATATAAGCGTTTTGAGATTGTTTATTATGAACCGTATTAATACAACTAATCAAAGGAAATCTAATTATAATCTTAAATTTAGAGATTGAGGCGCAAAATACTTCCTCTGATATCACAATACCACCATTGCTCGGATCCGACGCCTCTCTTCCCAAGCTTACCCAAAGTATTATAGCAGTATACCCATCATACTGTATTATCTTATATAATTTTTACTATATAACAAAGCTATATAAACAATTGAAATATTCTTGAATATTTTCTCACGCTGCCTTTGCTTGCCATCGAGCGATAGAAGTACAATCAATAGTGTAGATGAGGAGAGCAACCAAATGCAGTTAGGCCTTTATCAAAATAAGTCCAGAAAAAAAGATAAATAAAATAATTTAGAAAACCAGTATAAAATTGGTTGATCTTTGATTTGAGTCAACTTCCAACTAATATTGGTATGTATGTATATAGAATTGCGATTTCTATAGGTTCTTTTAAATAACAGTTAAATACTTATGGTCTATGAGCTTAAAAGTTTAAAAATTACTATGTACTTGTGCGGACCGTTCTTGGGCCTTCTTCTAACAAAAATTACTGCATATTGAATATTACTATTCAGTCAAATACACCCAGTCATATAGAGTTAAAGATTCTTCAAGTAAAAAAGGTCAAATAAATAAATATACACCAGTATGTCCGTACTAGAAGTAGATAATACTAGTTATGGTTTTAAATAAAGTAAGCTCTATGATGGTACTTTATAAAGACACGTAATTTCTCTAAATTTTTACAAAGTGAAAGAATACAGCGGCAGTCTTACATGACTGGGCTTAAACTTAAGGATATACATAACATATAGTGGCGATTGTCTAGACGAAGCCGAAATTCTTGGTTTTGATGGCAAGCAGTAATTTATGCTTGAGCACGTGTCGCGAGGAGTAGAGCGGGATGTACAGGCGCGATATGCACGTGTTCGCGGTGGGCAAGTGCGCGTCGTCCGCCGGCCGGATCGTCACCGACGGCATCGGCTGGAAGCCTTCCTCGGACGCGGGCAGCGCAGGCGACCCAGTCCAGAAGTATACCTGCAACGCACGCATTACATGTTATATAACTATGAAACTCGATTCAAGCCAAATGTCCACAAAAGCAACAGATTCATAAGTCTGTCCAAATATTTCTCGACTTACCAAGTCCTGTCGTTCCAAATGCGTCATTTTATCGACGATAGCCCACAGCCAGCGCTTGAAGCGCGCGAGTCGCTCAGAAGGCTCTCCGCTCTCGTCGTTGAAGCTGGTGTAGGAGACCAACGCGGCCACATTGATGTCACCCACGCCGTTCAGCAGCAGTCGCAAGTCTTCCGCGGTCAAACCTTCCAGTGCCGACTCGGGAAGCACGTCGAGCACACCGACTCGCATAGCCTGAAGGATATTTAGAATTTGGTTGTAATGTCGCCCCAAATAATACACTAGTAAGTGTCTACACACGTTACAATAACATAGCTCCTGCTTCGTAACAAAATCGTAAACTCGTTTTTCAATTTTTCACATTCACAATTGCGTGCTATTTGCAAGTCACAACCCACAGTGTCAGACGATAGTGTTTACCTCAAAAACCTTTAAAACAATGCATCACATTGTTACCTCAAGCGCCTTCTCCTGTGAGAGTAGCATCCGATGCTGTGCGTACTTGCGCACGTAGTCATACACGTTGAGAGCCGTCACTTCGATGTCGCGTCCGCCTGGCACCAGTTCCACGCAACCACCACCTTCCTCCTCGCACATTTCCAAACTGCCAAAAGTAAAATAAGGTTCAAAATTCATTTTTACTATATGTAACGTATGTATGTACTAAATATTCAGCCAGGAAAGACTAAATGAATGAGAAAATTGGAACAAATGGCTCCTTACCTAAAGTTGAGATCTAAAGCAGCAAACAGGGAATGGGAGTCTCCGGTTTCAGCATCTACGACTAGTTGCCGAAGACTCTCGTACACGATGGGGTCGAAGAACGCGAGGTCGTGGAACCTCACCGGCCGACCAAGAATATATTTAAGGACGTGTCTATTTAGGAACATCGGGCACAGTTCGTTCTGCAGTAGGCATAAACCGATTATTCTGCAAATAAAAGAAACATGAGATTAGTTTAGATTACACTGATTCGAAATGAACTGATTCGAATTGCGGATTATTATATTTGCGCGAGTAGTGCTGTAATATAGTTTAGCATTTTTTTCTTGTGTTGTCTTACCTGCCGACATTTCTAAATGCGTTGATCCGCTCGGGCGTGGCGCGTCCCTGGCGTGGCGAGTAATACCCGCGCTTGCCGGGCGAGTAGAACAACGGTGCGGCGTCGTCAGCGGGCGCGGCCGCGCCGCCCGACGTGCCGGCCGCGCCGCCCGCGCCCGCGCCCGCAGCCGCGCCACCGCCGCCGCGCTCCGACAGAGAGAATACGTCTAAATCTAATGAAGAAAATTATTCATTAGATGCATAACATAACATCACGCCTGTATTCCCAAAAGTGTAGGACAGAGGTGTACCAATAGTACGCCCACATTTCGTGAGTTATGTTTAACTCCCATGTAATAAATAGGGGGCAAGCCTATTGCCATCAACCGGGCAACAATCCAGACTCTGGGCTATTAGATGCATAACAGAAACCAAATCATTTAGTGCCATCTTCTCCATAGTAGATTTACCGTCTTGATGGTAACACCAGTTGCTGAAGATCACTTGCACAACCTTGAAAGCTGTTAACAGTCAGTAGAGGTCTACACAAAATTCTGAGTTAATCAGCTAGTAGTGGGAGTCATTTGTCGGAAATACTCTTGTTAGCTTTGCGCACGTACCTAGTATCGCCTCGGAGGGATGCATGACTATGAGATCCATGGCCTCGCGCACTTTCTGCCGCAGCGCGTCCTCGCTCGCCAGCAGCACCAACAGCTGCGCCGGCGTCAGTTCCAGCAGCATGCCGGTTATCTTGCCCGCGAATGTCGGGTGTAGCGAGTGAACCTACAAAAACAAGATTTCTTTAGTAACTGTAGCTCTATATCGTCATCGAAATAGATACAAACAAACTAATGGTAACTGCGTTTTCTCTTCAATATATCTACCACCTTCAAAGTAAAAAAAAAGGAAAAAGTTCCTTACTCTTGGATAGAGTCGTTCGCCCAGTTGTGCCTGATGGAGCGTGAGATGTTCATTGTGTCCGCCGGGCCTGTCACCGCTGTAACCGGCGCCTTCTGTCCCGGGAGCAGCCTGCACCCACAAATAGATGCATTAGGTAATTCCTATTTTAATTGCGCAGGGTTAAATGAAAAAGACATGTATTTAATCGAACCTCAGATAATGCTTTCCTAAAAATATTAATGAAAACTAATATAACGAATGCTCCTCTTGCGTCCTAAAAATACTAAATATTGAATTAACTGCCACCAACTTGGATATAGCGCTCGCCGGCCGCTGTCGCTCCGCCGCTCGGCTCGAGCGATCAACTCGCACGCAGATCGTCATAGTTCTAACCTAACCCTTTTATAATAATTTGGTTGGGGTGCCTTAGCTGAGGCTTATATTTTTTTTTTAAAGCGTTCTCTTCTAAAACTAGGGCTAATCAATTTTAAAAAAATGGTTAGTTAATGATGATAGAAAGAGTACTTCATTAGGTCAATCAGTTTTTAGAGGATCAATAAAATATCATTGGGTATACAGGATAGACTTCCTGGTTTTCATGTTGAGGCTTAATACATTATAGAAACTACATACAAGTACTGTTTGGTTCTCGTTGTTAGTTCCTACCTGTGGCGAATATGGTCTGGCGTCTACACTGAGCACCCTGCGCGGCTCGCGCGACGCTGGCGTGCGAGGCACGGGCCGGCTAGGCGTGCGCCGCGCCGCGTCTTTAGACCGCGCGCGACCTGCGCCACTTCTAGAACAACAATAAACGTGAAAGCTTATGGATTAGCTCCATATATATTTAATTTTAGAGAGTCATAATGTGTCTATCAGATTGTGGCTAATATTATTCAGAGGAAAAGTCAGGTTAACTGTGCGTTTGCACTGGCGAAACATTCACAACAAAACATGTTGAAATTTCTAGTTCCTGTCAATCATTGTATGGAACATTGACAGAAAATAGAGATTTCAACATTTTTTGTTGTGAATGTTTCGTCAGTGCAAACACACAGTTACATGATTTATTTTATTGTTAACTATTGATCCGACTTGACAACACATCGAGATTTCCTTGTTATGTGTAAGTTTAATATAAATGTAATATACACATAACCATATATACTTTCCGGAATAAATTCTCGAAATGATGGTGAAAACCGCATCAAAATCGGTTGCGTAGTTTAGAAGAACAACGCGGTCACAGACGGACGGGAAAAGCAACTTTAATTTATAGTATGTACTAGTTTCAGACTTATTTTTAGGGAGACAAGTGTCTATAAGCCTATGGCACACATCTGTTTAGGATTCTGGCTTATATTAGTCAGAGCAAGAGTCGCGTTAACTAATGAATCGATTATATTTACCGAGCTCCGCTGTTACTGCTCGCTCCGCCAGCGTTTGCATTAGCAGAACCTGATGTTCCATTTGTACTGCTAGTCGTTGTACCGCTGCTGGTCGTGGGCTCCAACGGCGGCAGTTTCTCATTTGCTAGTAACGCCTACACACAAAATATAACACTTATTGAAAATCAGTAAATATGGAGACCTCACCAAATAATTTTGAATTTTTTGTATTTGTTTACATTGGTACCGGCCAATGATTATGGGCACCTTACACTAGCACTTTGTTTTGGTTGAGTAAGTTATTGGAGCACACAGAAAGAACCAATATTTAAATAAATAAATTAAAAAAGAACTTATGTACTACAGTTCGCGTCAAATAACTTTGCCGCTCTGAAGTAGGCAGGCTACAAATGACTGTATGTCAGTATTATTATTAGTCAGTAGTCAATATTAGTTATAAAACAGTAGTGCGCATCAACCTAACTTCAGACCGAATAATCTAATAAACTTAGAAGGTAAAAGTTAACAAGGAAGAATAGTACCGATTCTATACTGACAATTGTTTATTTACACAGTAGTTGTCGTACTCGGATATGTATTGTTTAACAAGTTGTAATTATAGTAAAATATTGACGCACAACATCGATCTGGGTTGCTGCGTTTGCAAAATTGATGTACAGCTGACGAGACTGTACAACATGTATTCATTTATTTTGTTGGTTTTCTTACCTCAGCGACACTGGTGTAGAAGGAGCGCGCTACGCCGCTACCCTCTCCCGGCTCGTCGCGGAACGTCACCTTGACTCTGTTGACTGCGAGCGGCGGCTGCGCACTGTGCGCGCGCCTGTTCTGGCCAGCGAACGCGCTGTTTAACTCTGCAAAGGTCTGCTGTAACAACTTGGCACGGTCGCGTTCCATCTGTGGAATGATAATAATCGCTTTATTTTCTAGTAATTTCTAGACAATTTATGAAATTACCACCAGCTTTTGATTTAGTTATGAATAAGTACTTTCGTTTCTGCGATAAAAACATATGTGGGTGTTTTTTAAATAAAAGACCTTTACACCACTTCGATTAATAACAATTAATTAACAAGTCAGTTTATAGCAGTATACTAGCTAGCAATGGAAAACAAAACATAAATTCCTAGATTTAAGTACCTACCTTATGTAACGTCAAATCCCTCTGTTGTGAATTCCTTAGCTTCTCCATATCCCTGCGGAACTTGACCTCTTTGAGAGGGAATCCGCCGAGCTCGGCGACCACGGAACCAGGCTCTAAGCCTACATCCTCCGTGAACACTCGTCCGAAGAGGTCTAGAGAAAGGCGCCATCTTCCCAGTAGGAGATCGTGCGACACTGAGGCGCCTAAAGATGGACACGCGCGACTGGAAAATAAAAATTCGTATCATCAAAGATCTGCTGACGCGAGGTGCACTGTATGGAAGCTAAACAAAAACGCCTTATGCGAGGTTTATAGATAATAGCGGTGTTTCTTATACTTTCAAAATATGAAATCTGAATAAGACTTTTTTCATTCCATCTGTATGTAAATAAAATTAGGAACATTTTCATTTTGTATAGTACTTACGGCTGCGCTGGCGTGTTAAGAGTTGGCAATAGAGGTGGAGGTGGTAAACCTGTGGTCTCCACCGTCACATGCGCCGAAATCTCCTGAGACTCCAGAGGATCTGCCGCGCTTAACAGCTCACCCTGAAGTCACAAAGAAATATTAGATCATTGTTAATAATATTGACGAATGATCTGCAACCAGATAACTTGGACACACTTATGACCAAGGAATCTGGCAATGTAGATCACGTTCCTTAGGAATGGTGGATACACGATCCAAGTTACACAAGCGGAGTATCTTTCGTAATTTGGTTCTCAAAATTTAGAGATACATTTAAAAAAAACCGATCAAGACAATGACCACACGCACAATAAAGGTTTCCGTAGTTGGGTTGAATTTTTCCCAAGAAGAAACTTAACATTGTAGTTGAAATGTTCTTCCATATGTTCCAACTGCAAATGTAAGTTTGTACGCACAATATTGAGAGATTTGCCATGTTATTTTAAAACCATACATTTCTTACAGGTTTTCGTGTGATCTATAAGTAGAACTATTTTTTTTTCAAAATTTTGGGCTGTTGTTTCGGAGATAAAAGTCGATGGTCAATTTTCATTAATTTTCATAAATAACTATAAGACTATTTATTATGAAATTATAAAAAAAATATGTTTGAACGTCTCACAATAAGCCCTTTTTCATTTGATAAGCCGCACGTTGTAGTTTGCAAAACTCTTTTTTTAATTTTCCTTTTTTCGCTCCCAAAAGTGTAAGTAAATAAAAAAAAATTGAACATGAGGGTCCATATTCAAAATTTATTTATTTACTTTATGTGCCCTTGTTTGGGTCACAGAAATTGATATGTGTATAAAATTTCAACTTAATCGGTCCATTAGATTCGGAGCAAATTGGCTGTGACAGACAGACGTGACAGGCACACAAGTGATCCTTTAAGGGTTCCGTTTTTGCATTCGGACGTACGGAACCCAAAAAAAAAAGAAAGTTACATCCAATTGAAGAGTAGGGTATAATTTGGATAAGAAAAAGTCCCCCAAATAAGTGGAGTGACTTACAGCACGTACAATAACAGTCTTGCCGGGACTTCGAGACGATGAGGCGCGGGCTTCCGCTACCACTATGTTTGAGCCGCTTGGTCCTAGAACAAATACAAACAATGGAATACATGATTATTGTATCAAAACATATTAAGACCTATGCACAACTTACCTTCTGCGGAGAGTCACAGTTACAAATAAAAGCGAAATGTTTACGTCATTAATAATAGTGTAAGCAATCAAGACGTACCTGGTGACGGCGACACGGAGATATTCTGTTGATGAGGCGCTTCGATGATGGAGCATGCAGTATCAACTAGTGTGTGAAACTCAGACGGCTGCGCCATGGAGTCGTGCATAGAACTGGTACCAGCCGACATATTTACTGAATGTGGATGTCTGAAATACAGAAAAGTCATAAAAACACATGGACTTGTGGCGAACTAACTAATTATCTATGGTTCCTATTGTTAGATATAACCTGACAACACTAGTTGGTCTAGGGCAGTTAGTCTATGGTTCATAAAAGACGAGAGGATTTTTGAATCTGAATGTAATAAAAATATATTAGCTCAATAATATTACGAAACTGGTAATGTGTAATTATCAAGTTTGTTATCCTGTGTTCGGGTAAACATATAATCTTCCGCTGTCGCTTGGATACTGTGCTGTGTGGTACAAATACACATCTATAACAACTGAATCAAGTTTCATTTAAAGGGCGCCATGACGCGCCTAAAGACTTCTTATACAACTAGCGACTCGCCCATGTTTCGCATCATCGAGATTTCTGTACTACATTTAAGTTAAATATTCATGTATTATACGAATAAAACTTCCGGAACACACAAAATTTGCTGTAAATGATGGCGGAAACCGCATAAAAATCAATTGTGTATTTTACAGCGGTCACACAGACAAGCATGAAAAATGTCTTTGTTTTATAATATGTAAAGATTTGTGTACTAATTCAGAATAAGAACATACCTGTGATGTTTTTTCCTTGGTATCTGTCGAGCTTCGTTAGAATCGGAGTCAGATAAGTATTCACCATCTGTGTCAATGTCCATCTTTGTGGATGCATCTTTAGCGCAAGATAAATCCTGGAAAGAAACGATGAAAGAAGGTTACACAATAATCTTACTGGGGTACCGTAAACTCACAATCGTTCAACTAGTGATTGAACAAGTGCAGTCAACAGTGCTTTGGGTAGATTAGTGTGAAAAAGATTTTAGTCCCATTGCATCGAGATCTCTCTAGGTGAGAATAACATAACAGAAGATTTAACTTGACCTTTAAATAAATTGTAAGACATTTCAATATAATAAAGATTACATATAACGCACCTGTGGTTCATCTCTAGTCATAGTGTGCGTATGCGCGGGCGGCGCCGAGGCCGGGCGCGCGGGCGGCGACCAGGCGCGGTCCGTGCCGCGCGTGGACAGGCCCAGGCGGCGCGGGACCACTGCCGAATAAAACATATAATGCACTCGTTGCCACGATAAACAATGGTATTTCGAAAGTGCTTTTCTATTCATGATTTTATAAGATTGGAGCTGCTGATTGTGTTGATAAGTAAATTTGAATTACTTTCTTAATATTCTAAAGGGTTTTGCAGAAGGAAGGCAATTTTCAATCATTTTCTCTAAAATAAAATATAACTTTGCCAATAAGTTCTTGAATTTAGTTTCGTTAATATAAAGCACTATTTACTTAATCTAGTAAATACATAAAAGTGAATATTTACGTGCAATGTTACCTTCTAGCGGGTTGTTCACACCGGGCGGTGCGTCACCAGAGGCCGGCACGGTAACGGGCTGGCGAGGCATTCCGAACAATTCTTCGCGACGAGCGTTCGGTTGAAGTAGTTGTGGCTGATCCGCTAGCGGTAGTGCGTCTTGCATAGTCACTGTTTTATACAAAAATTAAGTAGCACAAAATCGTTAAAGACCTACTTCGATCCTTTGGAATAGAAATGGTTTCTAACCGACCAAATCCCTACACCTACAAAATTTATATTCCGCGGCACATTGAAATTTAATAAAGTACTCAGTTTTCTTAACTCTAGGTATTTAAATCAGTTCTTTATTGGCCTTAGACTTTAGATGCATACGTAAACTAAAACCACCTAAAAACGTTATAATATAATATTAAATACGTGACATCTAATAATAAAACAAAACCTGTCGGGAGGCAATCTGCTTCGTGTTCCATTAAAGTAGTATGAGAGTACTGACTGTTGAAAGGGTCGGGCGGCGGGCAGCCGAGGCACAGCGTGGAGTCGGAGCGCTGGAAGAAGGCGTGCGCCCGGCCGCGCGCGCCCTCGCCCTCGCCGTCCGACTCGGCGGCCGCGCCTCCACCCACAACCATCTCCTCGTCGCCTTCCTCGTTCTCATTCTCGTCCTGTATCACACGACAACGTTTTAGAATTCATTCTGGTTGGAATGTATTGTACATACAGATGCAATTTAATGTAAAGTACATCAAAAAAATATCTAATAAAAAAACTCGATTAATAGACGTGAGACCTGCAAACAAAAGCGACATACATGATATTACTATGACATTGATCATAATAAAATTATTGTCTTATATCTGAAATAGAACACATGATAAATCAATGATGTTGGCCTACTAGTCGAGGTATGCCTACCGGTGTCCAGAGATGTTGGTGGTGGTGCGGCTGCGGCTGTGCAGCGCGCATGTAGTACACGAGCGCGTCCAGCACGTAGGCCACGTGCTTCAGCGCTGCCACATCCAGCACGGGCAGCTGCTCCGCGTGTTCGGCGCTGTGCGCGCGCAACAGTGACAGGCAGTATGCTAAGAACTCGCGACGAGCACTGCCGGCTTCCACACCTACATCAATATTAGAATTGTATCTTTTTATGTTTGTTTGCAAAGTCGTAAAGCGCAATACAAACGACCGTAAATTAAGTCTGTAAAAAGTCGGTGAGAATAAAACAAAACAAAACTACAGTGAAAACATCCACATCAATCAAACGGCCACCGAGAAAAAACCGGCCGTCTGCGTTCTCGCTTATACAAAGCCATTTTGACTGTCATTTGTTAAAATGTATAAAACTCAGCGCTAAATAAACGTTGATTGAAGGTTCTTACCTTGTTCACGATCCCTTGCTCTAGGTCCTTCAGAGAAGCCTATGATGCGCGTAGCTGGTGACGTCAGAGATGTAGTGCGTCGAGTCGCCGGCGCAGCTGATCGTCCGCTGTCGCCGGTCGAAGTACTCGCGTTGTTTGAAGTCAATGATGCGCCGAATCTGTTCACAATATTAAAATATAGGGTGTTTACGAGCACAATACATCTGACAACATTATTTCTTATTGGTCTTGCGTAGACGACAGACAAACTTTACAAAGCCCAGGTTTCTTCACAATGTTTTTCCTTCACCAATGTCAGTAATGTCTAAGATAAACTCAAAAGTACTTATGAAATTAGCAACCTAGAGTGTCACAATGTTCCGTAAAAATACACTCACACGAGTCGAAATGAGAACCTCCTCCTTTTTGCTTATGTTCAATTTATTTTACCTCAGTTGTGCTTCCGTAGCATCCATGACGGTGACTAGCCAGTCCCAGGTGGGTTTGAGTTGTCGTTCCAGGTAGCACTGCAGGCGCAGCGCCTCGCGGTACGCCAGCGGCACCATGCGGGGCAGCGGCAGTGTGACACGTTCGTACTCCCACAGCAAGTCCGCTATTTGGCGGATGACGATGCCTGTAAACACTCATTTCGTTAGATAGAGAACTTCAGTAATAAATTAAGCTGATTTTGCTAAAACAGGAACAACTATTGTTTCAACACATCAATTGAATAACTTATCTGTTAGATCACTGTTTCAGAGACATTATAATACTAATTTAGAAAAAAAAACCGGAAAATCCGGGTTGCCTGCCTCGTGGATCTAGTGGTTGCAAGCACTACTGCTGAGCATGAGGTCCTGGGTTCGATCCCGGGTCTGGCAGTGTTATTGGGATTTTCCATCTAGAATTTCTCAGTAGCCTGGAATCTGGGTTTGTGCCCGGTTGTAGGCAATAGGCTCGCCCCCTATTACATGGACTTAAACATAACTGGCGCAATGTGGGTGTACTATAGGGACACCTCTGCCCAGCCCTTCGGGGAATACAAGCGTGATGTTATGTATGTATTCCGGAAGTTTATAATAAATAACAATAAAAAGTCCTTACCAAAAGCCCTAGCCAGGCAAGAAGCCGTAGTAGACGTAGAATGCGGGTCATGTGCTCCCGCGGCGGCTGCAGCGGAGCGCCTGAGCGAGGCGGGGTCTATGAACACCAGCGACGAGCTGCCCGTGAGCCGCACGCCGCCCGCGCCGCCGCCCGCGCCGCGCGTCGACTCGCGCGACCTGCTTCATGTATGAGTGTTCAAGGAAACCGATGATTATTACTGTGACTACAACTGTTGGAATAAGGTTATATAGAATCCCGCATGCATGAACATAACTCATCGTGCAGACAAAAAAAACGACGAGCCAATTTCGCATTAAAAAAAAACGGTGTTTTGCATAGTGTAAAGAACAATGGCCAATCTCCTAACATTGGACTAGAAAAATCTTATAAAACGTAACTTGATGATACATACATGTCATTTAATTTACCTATTTACATATAATTTAGTAAGGCATTAAATTTGTTTTTCAAAGAACGGAGAATAGAGTAATTACGCAAAATATTTTTGAGGTAAAAAAACATTCAAACATTTGATTTGACATGTTTTCCCTATAAAGTACGGCTAAATACAAAATAATAAACTAATATTACAAAAGCGAAAGTCAGTTTGTTTGTTTGTTACGCTTTCACGCTAAAACGACTGAACGGATTTGGATGAAATTTGGCATATGGGTAGACAATGACCTGGAGAAGGACATCTCGATACCAATATCGGGATACCTTAAGTCATAAGTCATAAGTCATTTATTCATTTGTTTAACATAGGTACAATAATAATGGTATAAAGATAATAAAGAGTTTGCTATGTTATGCCAGAGAGCGTACAAATGTTTGAAAAGTACATATTCAAGCCAAACAAGTCTCAATAATTAATTAAAATAAGCTTGAATAGTAAAAAGACAATTATAAAAAATCACTTATTTCATAATACAAATTAATAAATACTAAATGTCAATAGAAACCAATGTCAATAAAAAAGAGAAAAATAATAATAATTTAAATCTAAAATAAAAATCTAAAAATGTCAATACACTGACTGAAAACAAATGATATGCCTTATATCCCGATATTCCTACGAGATCGAGACTTATGCGGGTGAAACCGCGAGGCGTATATAATAATAAAATAAAAAGTGCGAAAAAACACAAGACTAAGAAAGAACACAAGACCGCGCAGAACACAAGAGTCGACACTGAAATTACAAAAGAAAATAGATAATCTTTTGTTTACTTTGACATGTCAAAAATAGAGAGGCTACGTTTTCGATCAATTTACGTCAGGACCGGTTTTTAAAAGTCAAATCATGTTTTTAATGAACACAGTGGCTTTATCTAATCTGCTAGTGACTTATCTTATTTTAATAATGGACATGAGTTTATGCGGTTGTCATAGCCTGGGATTTAATTTCGATTTAAAAATAAAATTGATTTCAACTTCAGAAAAAGTATGGACATTTCTAAGAGGATTAGAAATATGATATATGATCATGCTTTCTAATAAGCATAAGTTGTATTGTTTTAAAGAATGATTTGTTATTTCTCCAGCTTTAAAAAATAAATAAATTATATCAAATGTTACCAAGAATAGACTATTACCAAAATAAAGTACATTGTTAATGAAAATTAACAATGTACTTTATTTTGGTAATAGTCTCACCTCGGTAACAAATTCTGTTTTATTCTAGTCCAAAATGGCTACTATTCTATAACAATCACGTAACCACCAGTCTTACTAAAGGGGAATAGAGGTACTCAGTAGTCACTGAGTAAAATCAAATCAATTTGAACCCAGTCGGGTTAATGCTGGTATTCACTTGCACCCAGACTAGAAGCCGACCCGAAAATAGTAGTCTTTAAATAGTACTTAATGCCTAAAAGAAAATTGGATGGCGATTTAAAAATAATAAGCCTGTATTTACAGAAGCTACGTAGCAACAGCACCTACCGTATAGCCCACTGCATGGAGTGCGGCGCGAGGTTAGGCCGGGCGGGCGGCGCGGCGCGTCGCTCGAGCGTCTCGCCGTCGTGCAGCGGAGGCTCGGCCTCCCCGTCCTGTTCGTCCGTCTCGCCGGCTTCCGAGTCTTCGTCTTCGGGCTGCGTCGAGTCACCGCTTTCGTCCTCTGGATATAGAAGTAGCGATGCTATGCCTGTTGCAATGTACGTGGTGGTTTATTACATAGGAAACGCGCAAAGCAAAAATAACGCATACAAGTTTTCGCTTTTATGGTTGGGTGGCAGTGACCATTACTACGTGATAGAACCCTGTTCAGTAGCAACATACGAATGAACATTGAAGAGTTTCAACATGAGATGTTATTTAAATCTTCGATGAATTCCGCAATTTTATTGTTGGCAATGCAGCAATTGGCAACAATTAAATTATAAAAGCTAAAATTCATCTTATATTTATATTTATTCGTTTAGTCCTGAATCTATATAATTCGCTTACCTGCATCAGATCCCTGCGTGGCCCCGGTCTGTACGCTTCGCTGCGCGGACTCCGCGTTGTCCTGATCATCAGAGTCGCTTTCTGTCTCCACCTCAGCTAACAAGTCGAGTTCGCTCTCACTCTCGCCGCCCTCGGCACGTTCTGTGCCGTTCTCTACTACAACGTGCTGTTCTTGGCCCCTTTTGAAAAAGATGAAGGTATTAGTCTTATCAAGTTATTAGTTTGCATTCATCGTTCATTCGCAATCCCACATCGTTCATTAATTAATTCAGTTTTCACTTTTGATCAATTTAGTGTTCACACATTTCACGTGGAGTAAATGATGCCGAATAAAAGGCAAAAATGAACAAAAAAATTAAGCTTCCGATATCGGCTCAAGAAGTGAAAAGAACAAAACGCATAAGCGTACCTGTCGGCCATAGGGTCGTCATGATGCTGGTTGTCCTGCGGCTGCGCGCTGTGCGCGGGCGGCGCGGGCTCGTCGGTCTCGGAGGCGTCGTCGTCGTTGCCCAGCGCCTCGCCCGCGCCGTCGTCGGCGTACTCGGTGGCCACCGGCGTGGACGAGCGGTCCGGCGCCAGCGTGGAGCTGCCCAGCATGGCGCCGCCCGCCGCCGCGCCGCGCCCGGAGCCCGCGCCCGACTCTCTGTGCCGACCAAGACATACACATCAGCCGGTCAATTCTGTAAATCTTACCGTGAAAACATAGGAGAAGTGAGCTGTCAATAGTGTCAGATGCAATGACAGCTCAGTTTCCACGGTGCGATTTTTTCGGAATAGAACCGATTAAAAGCCAATTCCTGTAATTAAAAATGTTCAAAATCTAGTCCTAAACTCATCTCAGCGACAATCAATGTCAAAAATGTAAGGAAATCAGAATTATTTTTGAACAATTTATTTATAAACAGTATAATGCGAATGTTCTTATAAATACGGGAATTAGCCCCCCGAATGATGCCTGGAGTCAACTGGGGTATAATCAGCAGAAAACCCAACCATCAAAATCAATGCATGCAGTATTGCAAAACCAGTTCGAAAATTCCGGTCAATGACAGACAACAGCATCGACAACTTACGTGGTGGTTACATTCCTTATTAAGAAACACTTATATTTAGCAATTTACGATTGCAGTCTGCAGCATGACTTATACGTTAAGATAATACAATGCACACCTGCGCGCATGTGCAAGTCTTGAATGTCCAGTAGAAAGAGGTTCTACACCGAACAAGTCTTCGCTGCCGTTCACGAGGTCCACATACGTGGTCGCTAGCGGGAACGGAGCCGTGGGCCGGACGACGCCAAGTCGAACCGGGGCTAGTAACGCGTCGGCTGCTTCTACGAGTTCTTCTACGGCAAGGGCGACGAGAGCCGCGAACACGCGACGACAACGGACTAGTGATGATGTTATTGAAAGAGGTCTGTGAACAATCGCAAGGTTTTATTTATAATTTTTCGTCAACATGTCACAGTGTAGCTACGACCACAGCACGTACAGTCAGCCAAAAACAAAGAACGCAAAGAAAACATTCGTTTGCATGTTATTAAACAAGAAGAACTTTTTCTTGCGTGCCTTGTTTAAATTTTATTTTGCTAGGAAATGTTGTCAAGACTGATTGACTACTTTCTTGGCCGAGCGTACACTGTGACGTTTTATAGAAAACAAGTGAATGACGAGTTCGCTTTTCGTCTCTGTTTGTGTGACTATGTTGTTCTTCTAAACTTACCCTTTCTTTTTAGCTGCACCTGGAGCCATCTCAACGCTGAAAATGACGAAAATCCTGGCGACGGAGCGCACGAAGCGTCGCGCCACTTCACGGGCACGCTCGGCGCGTCCCGGAATTGTGTCGTTTTGTTGCTCACGAATCAATGTGTGTAGCAGAGTGTCTAGCATCTGTGACAAAAGAGAAAATTATTCAGTAGCTGTATTATGTCACATTATCTATTGGACTGACTAACGAAACAAAAAATCAACAAATATTAATGATATATTAGTATAAGCATTGGACATTATAATAACTCTAGCATTAAATACATTGTACATATATATTTATTTTGCAAGTCTAATTTTTGACTTTGTATTAGGAAATTTATTACTCTTTTACCTAAGACCTACATTATACCAATACCTAATGCATGTAAATGATTAGAAGTTTTAGGCTTCCTTCTCACGACGTTACACCCTACCACTAGCAATAGCTTTCATTTTGACAGTTAAACAACACTCATTGCGTTATTTACGTTGTTGAGCAGACCAATTCTTCGAACATTTGAAGTAATGGATTAGCAATATCTTTTAAAATCATTGTGATTGTGAAGTGTAGTGTAGTGTTGATTCTAAAGTTCGATGTCATATTTACGCCCGGGTACTGCACCTCCTTTTACTCTCTGAAAGAGGCATTAGTTTGCCACAACTGCTTTTCGTACTAACCTCATTAGTGCACTTAACGATAAGCGCATGCGTAAACTTGTCCAGTAAAGTAGTGCCTGATTGCGAAGGCGCGGGGCTGCTGGGCCGACTCTCGGCCTCGCCCGGAGTGCCGCTGGCGCCGCACATCACGGCCGCTTCGACGGCCGGCCAATCACCTAAATACACATTTAATTAGTATAAAATCAATGCGTTGCGTGTGGTTAACTCTTGCTTATCTCGTCAATGAATTCTAACAGGACATTAGACATTTAGGTATAGTCTTGCAGTGCATTATTGATCGAAGTCTTGCAAAGTCATGCGACTGTGGCGGACTATTTCTTATCATCTTTTATATTTCATTTTATTACATACAACCTTTTTCTACGTTTTTATTAAAACTGTTTATGGTGTACATGTCATATGAATAAAAAAGAACTAATAACCTCCTTTTTTTTCAAGTCAATTAGAAAAGGGATGTCAATTGTATGACGGAAGAAAAAGCCTGGTTTATTTATTGGGAAAGAACACGCGGAAGTAGGAGCGTAATGGTCCTATACGACTTTTATTTTATCGACAGTTTAAATTGCAATGAGCGATGCGCGTTCATGAAATGCAACAACTATACGATCTATTCATATTATTAACTCACCCAATAAATGCAGCAACGCCCTTCTGGCGAACTTTGGCGGTTCAAGGTCATGGTCGGGAGCGTCCACCTCGGCGTCCGAGCCCGGCTGCTTGCGGGGCCCGCGGCCGCGCCCGCCGCCCGCACGGAACTGACGCTGCTCCACCGCTTGGCGACCAACTGTCTGGACTAGGAACAGGAGGATCGATTCACCCCTATGAACAATACAAAAACTTATATAACCTTTGTAAAGTTTAAAACCTATAAATATACAGACTGGAAAATGATTAAAATTCGCACATTCATGCACTTAAATACCTACAAAAACACAAGTTATATTTCAATTTTACTGCCGTTAAAAAATTATTAGCAACATTAACTCGAATACTGTGTCGATTATGCAAATTTCCACACATATAACACAAACGTAATTAACAATATAGAAATCATAGGTTGTACTTGTGTCACTGCTGATATTCTGTTCAAATAAATGTTTTCGTACCTTGAGTTGAAATGCGTGGCAAGTGAAGTGTCCCGAGCGAGTCTAGCAAGTAGATCGCAGCGCGCAGTCCAGTTACCGCCGACCAGTGCCTTGCAGCGGCACTTCTCCCAACAGTCGCAGTATGCCGTTGGAGACGTGCGCTTTAGCTTGCAGTCGTGGCCTTTGTGGCAAACCTAGGAAACGATAAACAATTTTTAGAAGAACATCTCGGTTAACCGTGATTAACAGCTAACAGAAAAAGAAGCGACCATAACCAAAAGATCAAGAGATTTGTTGAGAATATTACCTTAGCACATTCTGTACAGCAGCAAAGAGACCCTGTCAGGCCACATGTCTTGCACTCGAATATATCCTGCAAACAAATAATGTTATCAGAAGATCATCATACAATGACCAGCAAATTAATAGATGAGGAAATGTTTGATTATTAGTCTGATCAATCAACAAAACAGGGACTTTTCATAGGCAAAGTAAACAAGGGATGGAATAGTTCCTATATTAATTATTGTGAAAGTGATTATGAACCTGATTGATATGCTCCTGTCCAGTCCAGGTGAAGCTGCAAGTATCGTTGCAGCAGAGTACCAGCAGTGGGGAATGGTCGGGACTCGCGTTGGGCGGGAAGATGGCGGCCGAGCGTTGTGTCTCGTCCGCTTCGGGGCAGGCGCGGATGGAGTCCAGTATGACTAGTGCCGCGCGGTAAGCGCGTTCCGCCACCGCGGCCATCAGCGGCGTTTGGCCCATTCCATCTCTGTGGTAGTGAATGTTGTTTAGAACCAATTTATTGTCAAAAGCGTTCTAAATGCGATAGTCGTGTCCAGATCAACAGCGGGGTGATTGCGAAACACACAGTATCAATGGCTTTCATTTTGACAGTTCAAAAACATTTATTGCGTTATTTAGGTTGTTGAGCAGACAAATTTTTCGAACATATGAAGCAATGGATTACCAATATCCTTCAAAAATCTTTATAGGTAATTTGCGAACCAAATTAGGGTGTCAACATTAGCCTGGAGCACGCAAGTCATGCCAAACCGAACTCTCACTTTCTTTACGCTGCTGACCCGCGAAACTTGCCGATCTGAACACTAATTTCGTATTAAAATCATCATTTATTTATGAGATGGTGGACGTACTTGGCAGTGAGCAGCTGCATGAGGAAGGGCTGCAGCACGGAGCTCTCGCAGAGCGCGCGCAGGCTGGCCAGCGCGTTGCCGCGCCGCTCCGCCGGGTCCGCACTCACCGCGCCGCCACTGTTACCAGCGCCAGACAGTTTACTGTAAGTGTTTCAAATCATCACGTCCATCACAACAATCTTCAGAACTAGTCTAGTGCTCTTTGCTACGTAATCCAGGATTCTCACTGCCATCAATGACACCCGAGTAAGGCTTTACGTCAAAGGGCAGCGAAATCCATGAATTTATATCACTATGAAGTCACCAAATTGATTTTTCATTGAGAGGAGACCCATTGTGTGTAGTAAATAAGGGTACAAAAAAGGTTGAAACCGTTTAAAATTATTAGACAACAAAAAGAGGGAATACTAGACCAGAAACTGACTAACACTTTTGGAAAATATGGTGATGATGATAAGAAACAAATACAGAAAACACAATAAAGGAAAATATTAAGACACAGTTATACAGTACAGGCAGAAAATCACACTCTTGAACAGTAATTGCGTGACTACTGCTTTCTCCTGCATCGAAAACCCATTACTTCTGAGATCCATCACTGAATAATTCCCCTGTAAAAATAGTAAAGCTCTTACCCGTTGTTAGTGAGCCCCATCAAGCTGTCTTCATCTCCGGACGCCTCGAAGGTCTCCGGTGGCCACGAGATGGCCGGCACCGACTCCTCGGCACTCGCGCCGCCACCTCCCGTGCCACCCGCTAAATTGGGCATCGAAGCGTTTTCCACTAATCAGTAAATAATGTTAAGTTAGAATTATACCTACATTACATAGGATATTACTTTTGGTACGGTGTTTTACGTACCGATATCAGGTTCCTTGTTCGATGTCGGCGCGCACATGTGTACGCATACGTGTAGTATGTTCCTGTTGCCGTCGCACCGCTCTTGTAAGATGGACAACATCTGTTGCTCTGTGGATAATTATTACAAACATGTAGTACACGCCACATGGTATATTTTAGAATTATCATTCAACAATTAGACGCCAAAATAACTTACTGCTGGTGTCAGATTCGAGTTGGTGCAGTATTTGACGCACACCGTCAAGGTCACAGCGTAAGACGCGCGGCATCATAAGCTGAGGCTCCGGCACCAGAATAATGAGCGCAACCTGCACACAAAAGAATTTATAGTCAATCGATTAATTGTCGTCCGCAGCTTGAGTGTGTCGCGACGCTATATGTACGGGGTGTAAAAAGATCCATCATATAGCCGTTATTTATCTATCTATCCAACTAAGTAATCAAATTGAGCACAAATTATTTATATTTATTTTTGGTGTGAAAACTACGGCAGCGCGCAAGGTAACGCACGCAAAACATTATGCGTATGGATGCATGCAACGGTGCAAAGGTCCTGGGGGTATTGTAAACTAAAGTTATAATATTTAAACTTGTTTTTGTAAAAAAAAAATGAATAATGTTGGAACTTTCAACCTTCAATATCTCTATTATAAACAGTAGGTTCAATATATTTCAGTACAAAAAAATATTACAATTACGCGAAGGTCCAGTGACACTCGGCTTTGTTAACCATCTTTTACACCCATTAGAAGATAGAAATGATTTTGGGTGACGTTGGATCCGTACCTGCGACTTGAGTGCGGTGTGGTGCGGGTGCGCAGCTGCTGCGGCGGCCGCATGCGGGTGCAGCGGCAGCGCGTGCGCGGCGAGGGCGCGCGCGGGCGGCAGGTTGAGCGCGGGCGGCTCGCGCACCATGCCCACGCAGTCGCGCGACACCGGGTAAAGCGCGCCGTTGCCATCCACCATCATCACTACCGGTTCGCTGCCCTGTACGCACACATTATGTTCAAACTACTGTCCCATAGAGCACTGACTAGGGAATGCAAGCTCGAAAATCTCGAGCCTTTCTTCGAAATTCAATCTCGTGGGAAGACAATCTTGATCGATTTCGAGACTGAGCGCGCGGCATTGTCAGTATAATAATAATTAATGGATTTATCATGATGTGAGTGCTGGTTTGCTCCATTATGCATGCGTATTAGTGTAAATGATTATTACTTGAATAAATATTGATTTTTTCTTTCATTAACAAAATATAACACGATTACCTTAAGTAGGTATAGTTTTTACTTGAATAGTCGATTTAAAAAAAACGCATTATTTAAAAAAAGTAGACGAATTCTCGAAACAATCATAGCCGCCAATTGTATATTTTGTAGTGTATTACTTTTTCTTTATGTAATTATAATCTGGTGTACAATAAAGTATATATAAATAAATAAAAAATAAATATTAAACATTGCAAACTCGCAAAATTCTAACGAACTCATATTTAATTGCGTTTCATAAAGTTAACAAGATCTTGGCTTAAAGCTGAATAAATGAATGAATAAAATGTCATCGTACTAACCTCAGCAGCCGTAGCCAGTTGTATGGCTTGGCCGTTAGAATAGCCGAGAAGCGCACTGTTGTCTGTCGGGAACGCGCTGTCCGTGAGTGCCCGGGTGGTACCCACGGCGTATACAGCGTACGCCAAAGCGCCGCCCGGCCTGCGCACCACTGCGTGTACGCCGCGACTGTCCACCTGGGGGAGGAAAGGACTTTAGTTATAACACTATTGTCTGCATGAAGCATTTACTTACAGGACAGATGTCCTGCCAAATTTCAAAAATTCATACAAATATCCCATCGAAAAAAGGACTTTGTATTTCCGGAATTTTTTAACTTTCCAATTTTTCTTTCCATAAAAGCCTAATTCGGACTATTGCGAATATTTTAAAACAAAAAATAGCAAAATCTGTCCAGTCGTTCTCACGTGATTCTCAGCTCAATTTGTATAAATGACTTTTACTTTTGATTTTTAACACTATCATCGAATATAAGACAAGTTTTGGTATATTTAAACCCATTTCTTAACTTTTAAAATATCTAGATCTTTTAAATGTGGCATTTTTTATGTACTTACAGCAATGGTAATAACTTGTACATCAGGTGGTAATGCAATCTTTCTGGGTGAGCGTTGCAGGCAGTCCGGTCCACGTGGCCCGGCGGCCCCGCCCACACCCCACTTCACAGCCACCAAGTCATCTTTGCGAACAAGCCGGCAGTCTTGCAGCAGCGTCGACAGATCATCAGGAGTCGATGGTACAACCTCCTTGCCGTCTTTACCGATGGTAGGGAATCGTACGGCGGCGTACGCTCCGTCAACTTTGAGCACTCGGCCTAATGGCACGCTCTTTACGTCTTCTAGGAATACGACTTCCTTTAGAGGCCATTCTTCCTCATCGCGTTTGGAACCGTCGTTCGATGAACCTTCTTCACCGCGTACGGTCACACGCTTGGCACGTTCTGGGAAAAAACGGTATCATTTAGCTAAGCCTTTTAAGTCTTGTGAAGCAAAACAGTATAGAAAAGCTTGTATAATGACGAACGCCGGTCTTCTAACGTTAATGACTTATGAATTAAGTTAAACTCACTGTGCGATGTGCTGGTGTCACTGCAAGTGGAGGAAGCCGGGCTGGGCGGCGGCGGCATGTCGAGCCTGTCAGCCATGTCCTTGTTGCTGTCTTTAGCGCCGTCCTTACTGTTGCCGCTTGATGACGAAGCCTTCACAGACGACACTGTCAGTGGCGACTGGTTCTAGACGAGATAAAAGAAAAACACTTTTGAGGATGTGCTCTTTGTTGACTAGATTTTTAGAACCCTACACAAAAATAATGCGTCGGAACACATTCGGTCTTGACATATAATAATATCTACCATATTTATTTTATTTTATTTATTTATTTTTATTGTATTTGGGTGGCTTACAGCTATCAATACAGAAGTAACAGTGAGGTAATTGTCGACAAGCCATTTACAAGCCTCCACAGTTAGCAATAGACTATTGTTGTACAAATTTTCAAATTGAATAACAAATCATAAACACTAATATATTTTAGACTAGTATATTTTTAAATTAACTATTAAATTAAGTAAGTAAGTAAATAAGTTAAGTTTGTATGGTCTTATAGATCCAAATATTTATATGGTCAAGAACCTACATACTCGAAAGTTGTGAGTAATAAGGATCTCAAACAATGAATGATCAAATTTACCTGTAAATCCCTCTTGTCTTTATCTGAGACAGAGCGGTCAGGTTGCGGTGGCGGCAGCAGTTTGAACCGGCACATGTCAGAAAGGTTCCAGGCAGCATTCTGCAGAACCCCCACTTTTGGTACTCCCGTGGACATGTTAAATCCTGTTTGGTAACATTAATAATGTTAAATAATCGATATAGTTTAAACAAGACCACAGACAGACGACCGATCTACAAAAAAATATGCAGTCTACATTGAATTGTGTTTTTCTCAATTCCAATTATTGATGTATATTGCGATCATTGTTCAAACCCAACTACCATCGAAGAAATAGTCGGACAGAATGAACTAACAAACAAGTTTTGTCTTTTGGCCTTTAAAACACTCGTCAATATAATGAATTATTCCCAAAATCTGTAAATTAAAAGGTAATACTTTCTTACCGACGGCACCAGGTTGATACATAGGCGCGTTCTTCATAGTAACGCTCTGTCCGGCCTGCAAGTCTTGCGGCGCTGTAGAGGAGTGTCCGCGCTGCTGCTTGCGGGATCGAGCGCGGTGTTTCTCCCAAAGGCGAGCGCGCTGGCCCAAGGGTAGGACTCCCCTAGAGTAAAAAGGAGTAGAATTGTATTGTTTTTCCATGATGTCAACAGCTATCAGATAAATAATTATTTCAAAACATTCATACGTTCACCGCCCGTTAGACATTATATGGCTCACAGGACTTGGAAAAGGTTATTGATGAACGAATTAACTTCAGGTCATCAGGCTAGATGGAGCAATAATTTTCACAGGGCGGTAATGGATAGATGAGAGTGATCGAGGATCACCACAATTTAATGTGATAATGAATTAACTTACCACCAATAAAGTGCACCAGAGTCCAATCTCGCGACAGTATACAGAGAGCATACATGTAGAGAGATTGCCTTGTCAGATCCAAACTCCACAAACGTCTGCAGTGGATGCTCCAGACGCGAAGCCCCAGGAGCGTGAGCTACATAAAAAAAAAACAAATGGATTAAAAGTATTCCCTCTTTAATCTAACAAAAAAGCAAGTTTGAAAGCAACCATAAAAAGATAAAATAAAGTCCCATTATGATACCGTCATCCAACACTGGTGATGGATGGAGAGAATGTGCTCTCACGGAGAAAGCACATTCTCTCCATCCATCACCAGTGTTGGATGACGGTATCATAATGGGACTTTATTGTATCTTTGTATGGTTGCTTTCAAACTTGCTTTTTTTTAAATTCTAAATGGAATTTAAAATAGATATAATTTTAAAGTAACAGTTAATTGCAATTAATGGCAGGAGGCAATAAATATAACTACTAATACCAAGTAACAATCAAAAACTAGTTAAATTACAAAATCAAAGTCTGATCCAAAGAAATTGTGATTGTAGTTTTATAATAATAATACCCAATTTAAAGAAAAAACATATTAGTTAACGTAATTTTATCGTAATAATTAGCAACCCACTCCTGCTTCGCACGGTTTTTACGACTTACAAAACATCAAGATTTCTTTATTATAATTATGTATTTTTGTACTATACACACATCCCGGAATAAATTCTCTAAATCAGGGTGAAAACGGTATCTAAAATCATTGCGTAGTTTAGAAGAACAACGCGGTTACACAGACAGACATGAAAAACGACTTTAATGTTGTAGATACACAGCTTACCAATAGATTCGTCTAGGAAGGTAGCAATCCTGCCAGTGTCAGTGAGCACCGATATACGTATGCCGGCGGCGCTGATGTTGATAACTCGCTCGCCGGGAGTCATGCCCAGCCAGGTGGAGCGCGGGTGGTACGCGCTCACCGCTCCGGACGCCTATTGGTAACATTAATATGGAATATTATATAGTCAGTTCCAATAGCATCTGAGCAAAGTGTAAACAAACCCTGTTGAATAAAAGAATAAATGAAATGCAACGACCCCAGCGCGGTTTAACCAGACTCGATAAATCGAATGAACCTCAAGATTTGCACTAGCCCCTGGAGCCTCATTCTTCATGGGACTACAGAGGCCATTGCATATCAAGGAGTAGACCGGGGGGCGCGGTAATGGTAGGGAAGTCGTGCCTTTAGGATATGGAAGGATTTGCGAGCTGTACCGGATATGCATCCTAGAGTAGGCAATGGAATAGTGGACAGACGGGTGATATTTATCTCAGGTAAAATTATTACGCAATCACTAACTAAAGGGAATTAGTAACACATTCATTCGTATTTAGGTTTCAACTTTATATCTCACCACATTTCCCAACAATTATTCTTTGAATAACATAAAAAAAATGTAATTGATAAATTGTTGACGAAATTTGAGGTTATAAAATTAAACATAGCGTTAAAATGAAAAACTTA
The DNA here is from genome assembly GCA_947364205.1 of Agrochola lota. Taxonomy (NCBI): domain Eukaryota; kingdom Metazoa; phylum Arthropoda; class Insecta; order Lepidoptera; family Noctuidae; genus Agrochola; species Agrochola lota. The sequence continues at coordinate 13,470,162 of OX376221.1, read as the reverse complement.
TTTTAGGTGATCTTATTAGAATTTCGGGTTTAAGTATTCAAATAATCAAATCTTCGAGTGCTTTGAATTTGATTATTAAAAAAGAAAAAATTGTGGGACTATAAATTGGCACTCACAAATACGATTTATGAACAAATGCGTCAGAAAACGTATAAGTGCATGCCAATTTACATTTACATGAGATACTCTTGCATCATAAGTAAAATTTTCCGGATTTATCTGCAAGCAACTGCAGTGCACGGGCGTTTATATGACACATCAATTTTAGATAAAGACTAACTAGGTATGACTTTAGATTGTGACTAAGGGAATGCAATCTTGAGTCGAAAATTCGCACGTCACGAGATCTTGTTCGTAATTTTTACCAATACGGTCGAAATCTCGAACGAGATTGCAAGAAAGAAATTGTCTTACTACGAAATTGAATCTTAAAAAATTGCTCAAGATCCTGAACCTCGCGTGATCTCGAACAATTTTTCATAGCCAGCGAGATTGCATTTCCTAAGTTTAGTAACAGAAACGCTCTATTTAGCCGAACTTTATATAAAGATCGATTTGTCAGTTTTACGAAAGTATCACATACTCAAATTCATTAACGGATGTAGACTAGTTGATTTAATTTGACAAAACAGATACGACAAGACATATTTTGGCATTTAGCACTTACGTCATTGCGCTGATAAGGATGTGCATCAGCCCAACGCCACTGGTGCAGCTGGCCTTGAGTAGAGATCGCGATAAGCTCACTGTAAGTGGCCGCGATATGGGTGAAACGAATGTTACTGTCCCAGTACTCCAACTCTTCAGACACCCAGAGTGGTGACGCCGCAATCGAAGAATCCTTTTTCTTGCTCTCAGCTAAATCATGTTCAAAAATGTTGGCGATAAAATATATTGTAAACACAACATTACAAGATTCCTAATAATGATGTACAACTTTCATAACTTTTTCAAAGTTTACTTCTCGTATTAGCATTCAGAACCAGCACATTTATGGGAACAAACTTTATACTTATAACATGCATAAAACTAATCTTCAGCTGCTTACCAATCATGGTCACTGTGGATATTATAGAATCAATTTGAGTCATCATTATAATTAGGAATTTCTAGACTAAAATACTCTACAGCAAATATAATAAAAAGACCATTGAATATTTACCTCCATCATTGTTACCTCCGTCCTTGTCCCAAGAAGTATCGCGCAGTGCAGACTCGAGCCACCTGCGCGGCCCGAAGTACTGCCGTTCGCGCCACCGACTGAACTCAGACGGCCGCTCCTGTGTCGAGCTGCTGCTCTCCCGACTGGCGCCGCCGCGCCCGCCGCTACTACCGCCGCCACCCCCACTGCGACTATTATAAAACAATATTTTAATACCGCCTTGACGATAAGAGTATCCACAGATATAAAGAAAGATGTTTTCTTCCGTACTGAAAGGCTGATGTCGAAGTTCCTTGTCCGGTTTGTTCAGTCTCAAAGTTCTACTTCTTCAACACATTTGGTGTTTGTACAATTTCACCAACTTACATAAACTGTCCACCTTTCTTTATATCTGCGATCCTACCACTACTACTACACTGTACACAGACACATACGGTACATAATACATTCGGGAACGTGATCAGTGCAGGGACCAAACAATAACATGCACTGTTCTAGAGTATGTAGTCTATGTACAGAACTAACATCAAATACACACCCAATCACAACATAAACGGAAACTGCGTAAGCTTGACAGCGTGCCAGAGATTGGGTCGAGGGCTATATTTACTACAGGCAGGAGTGTGTGTAGAGGCAGAGGAGCGTAGCTTGACAGGTATACCTTCTGATAGCCGCGTACCCGAAGATGTCCTCAGAAAACATGGTGTCCGCGTCGATAATGACGGAGTGGTCCTGCTGCGCGGCGTGGAAGCCGCCGTCCAAAAGCGAGATGAGGTCCTCGGGCACGTAGCCGTCGCCGCCCTCGCCACCTTCCGGCTCCTCTCCCTCCTCATCGTCGCGCGACAGCAGGTTGTTCACCGCCAGATTCACGTCCAAGTTTGTTCGCTATATTAGTACACAAACACATATTCGAACGCCATTATTAATTGGTTATATTACCTTAACATTCAATTCATCAAAGTTGTTATTATTTTAAAATAAATTCTTTTAAATATTTTATTGGTTCTTATGTAGACCACCACCTTGAATCAAGATGTTGACAATAGTCTTACCTGTAACTCCCTAATAATGAGACTCCTGCTCTTTCCCTGCAGGACAACTTGAGCCTGTGTGACCAGATCTTCCGGCACAAAAGGCGCTGGAACTGATACTACTCGCCCTGAACCAGACGCTCCGATAATAACACCAGTTGCACGGCTCGTTGATCCTGTACAAATCAAATGGATTAAGCCCTTATATAGTAAAACAACCATAATAACATTATCTCTTTCCTCCTTTTACCATTTGAATACCATGTATTTATTATAAACTAGGTCATGTTAAAATCAATCAACTGAAGCTCAAAATACGAGAAAGTGCAACAAATAAAATACCTTGTGAGCTAGGTGTAGCACGAATCGAGTTCCTCATAATCCGGGCCCTGGTACGCGGCTGTTGACGCGAGCCGCAGCCCCCGCCACTGCCACCTTGCTTGCCTCCGCTCGTCCCTCCACCGCCACTCCCCCCTCCGCCATTGCCCCCATTCTTACTAGCGTCAGTTTTACTCAAGTCCAATCTATCGGGAATGATGGAGAAAGCGGCACGGCAGATAGTGCCATCTTCGAGCAGACAGGCAATGTGAGCGGGGCCGGCGGCCACTGCTCGCACTCCTCGCAGAGAGCTGAGTGCCGAAGAACCGGCACCTGTCCCATATCTATTCCAACGGTCAGCCACTTCCTTTAGCCTAAAACAATGACAAATGATTTGTAAGTATATGTTTTATTTGCTATAATTAGCACAAAAGTCAAAAGTTGATGTTAGCCAGAGCCTTTGGTTGAAGACTAAAATGAAACAATAATATAAAATAATCTTAGTTTGACAAAGGAGTATCTTTGAAAAGTAGCTTTGAAACGTTTTTAATATTATTAGACTAATTATTTGTAAGTCATTGCTCCCATAGCAAACTAAATTAGAAAATTGTGATAATAATAAATATTAACTTCCTTACTAATAAACGTATTATATCAGGTGAATAGTAACACACCAATTTCTCTCTTTCAGTCATCAGTAATTTGAGTTTCAATAGAAGAAGACAAAGCATTGTGTAACTATATAGATGTTATACAACGTTTATTAGTAAGGAGTTTATAGTGCAAAACTAAGAAACAATTTAACCAAGCCGATAGGGTCAAAAAGATATGCAATAAGATCACATGCAATCTTAAATCTTTCACTCAGAATGCATTATAAGTACTGATGGATATCAGCAATCTAACAGGTACAATCCAGTAACAGGTTTTTCAACCTGTCACTTTTATTTACATACTCTGTGTTCATCTTCCAAAGGAGCTCCATATACAAAGGGGTTATTGTAGTTGTAATTGCATGGACTGATGATACAAGTAATGTACCAGTCTGTTTAGTAGGGGATGACTTTAAACAGTATATGCTTAATTATTTTTTTTGTTATAATGTCACCAATCAAGTTTTACTAATTAAATGTTTAATCTTTTTTACTATGTTGCAATAAAAGTTTCGCTCATTAATCTTTTGTACTCCTGTGCTTTGATAATAAAACTATTGTGCTCAACCTATACTCCATAGATTTAGGTAGTTAAATAAAAGTAAACAAAAAAAAACACTTGATGAGACAGCTGTCAAGTAACCGACTAAATGTAATACCTGTCACTTCAGTTGTCATGCTACTTTACAGTCGTACTCTTCAATTTAGCAACATTATAATTTGTTGAAGTTTAGAGTTTGGGCTTTTTACAACAGACAGATTACAAAATATCACATTATTATTATAAATCTAACAAAAAAAATTGTGCTCAAGCAGTTATATCTATGAAGAGTAGTTTAAGAATAAATGATAAAGTTTAACATACATTAATAAAAGAGGAAACTATTATAAGAAACTAAAATAAATTTAATTTGGTTTTATGGTATTTTTAATAAAGAAAGTGTCATCTATAAAAACCGTTTTTACAATTTGTTTACCTTTATTTAACTACATAAACCTATGGAGTATAGCTTTAGTTACTGATAGTTTCAATTCAAACAATGGTATGTAATATGTGTAATTTTTTATTTTAACAATATGTAGCTATGAGGAATACCCATTCACATAGCCTGCCACAAACTTCCTTTTCTTTTTTATTTGCTTGGTTTTTATTTATTTTTTCTTTAGAGTTGTAGCAATTTAGTATTATTAAAAAAAAAAAAATACAGATGTTTTACCTCAGGTTGATCTTAATTGTGTGTAAAATTTAGTGTGATACACATACACTGTGTTTCAATCCTTTATACACACAGAAATAATGTACACATGCACCCAGTTTTACACACACAATAAGCCAATTGACAGTAAGAAAAATACCAAATGAATTTTGTTTTGTAGATTGGTTGAGCTAAAATAATCAACTTAATTTTATAAATAATTTTAGATTAATTAATATTTCTGAGAAATAATTGCGTAAAATAAAGCCATTAGTCAAAATACTGGTCTTGAAAGGAACAAGAGGATTGGTAGTGTGTCCCTCTCGCACAATGTCATGTCATTAATTTATTAAATTAGAGGTATCCAGTCTCATTTTTAGGTCCCTACATAAAAATTTAGGATTTAAAAATTGTCCAAAAGACTGTCAAAGAAAACATTAACACAAATAATTATTTGTCTGCTTTGAATATAATTTTTTAATATTTTAAAAACTTATTCATTAAGACTATCGAATATTATAATATTTCAACGAAGTTTAGTGTGCAGACTACACTGTAAAAAAGTGGATTTGACAGGAGGAAAAATATGATGACAACTGTTTGATTGTGGAGCGGCCATGATAGTATGCCCCATTTTGACCTAAATTAAATTGTATTTAAAAAATGAAAAATTTATTCTGTTAATATTTCACTGAAATATTCATTTGTAGGATATAAACCACAATGAACATTACTAATTCATTTCTCAAAAATTGTCAACTAACCTATTAAGACCAACATCTTTGTAAGATCAAACCTCTATACCCCTAAGAATAATTACGCATTTCCAGTTTTAGTAAACACAAAACTAGACAAGATAATAATATAAAGAAAACGGTTGTGTAGTAATAAATACTTAACTTTCAGAGTTTCATTGAATTTTGGCAATATATTGAAAAAAGTGAGTTTTTGGAATATTTTGCAAACTGGAAATCATTTAGAATTGGTACTTAGCCTAACTTAGATGTAAGCGTGAAAACTATTTTTCTTTTATCATATTGGTCCTAAGAGAATCCTACTAATTTTATATAGTTCGAAAAATAGATACCTACCTAAATTGCATATCATTATTGTTAAAAGTAAATAACCTCTTGATGAGGTCTTTATACAAAACAGTAAATTAGGTATTGATATATCTAATCAGTTTTTTTCATACGTACATTACATATTTTGCGAAAGCAATTATGTTCACCTGCAATTTTTATTTTTAGAATCTGCTTAGGCTCCTCATTATTATCAAATGCTCTCATACAAATATGCAATAGTTAATGAACAATTATGTCACAGTTCGAGAATTAACAACTCCACTATCGGCATTGTCAATGCGAAAAGGAGGTTTGCAAATATAGCATCTTCGTTTTTAACCAAACAAGATTACGCCATCCGATCCCACCGATAGATCCAAATGAACATTAAACGGTATGGATTGCAAGCAACTATATCTAAATTCTACAAAGAAATGTCATGCAATGGAAATTCTTCCATGAGCGTAAAATGATACGGGAAACGTGGCCCTTGATGCTCTATCATCAATAAGTGACTCAATACAGTTGTATGATCATGGAATGTCGGATTTCACAACATGAACGAAATGGAGTCAACTAAAACGATAAAATATGTTTACCTGTCTATCAATTGATCCTCTGTACCAGGCAAAGGATGAACCACAAAATGCATTGAAGACATTTTCCAAGGTCTTATCCTGTGTTTTAACAAAGATTTCAAAGAGCACACTTAAACATTTGTTAAAAATCCACCACAATACTGCAAGAACAAAAGAACACCATCTAAAATCCTCTTCCAACCACCATATTTCTCGTGGTTTCTTTCGTGTTCGTTTCTCGTTCTCAAATACATGTGAGTCGGTACATGACGAAAAAAGAAAGAAAATATCAACATGGCTTCTCCGCCCACAATGTTGGTACCCCTGACATAATCAACTATTTTGTGGAGGCCAAAAACTCTTAATCCGTTTCACAAGTATTTTTAATGTTTTTGAACATACAAAAAATCTACTATTCATTTATTAGTGCAGTTCTTTCAAAACTTTCCAATATTATTTTATAATCGTAAGCTTTTAGTGAATAACTAATGTCAGGTACACACACACGAAGTGTCTTTCAACACCGGCGAGTCGGCGACCTAATCAAATAAAAAATACTCTGTGGACCTAATGCTAGATCTAGATCAGGGGTGCCCAACCTCTTAACATACGCGTCCCCCTAACTTTCTTTAAAAATCATTACGCCCCTGAGTTACTTTGTCGACCTAAGCAGAAAAGCATAAGGATGTAAAGCGAGCGAAAGTGAGACCGAAAATGTTTGCAGCCCCTTGGTTAGGTCAGATTTTCATTGGATCATTCAAACAGAAAAAGGAGTTACTTAGTCGACTTATGCAGAAAAGCTGAAGCTCATTTTACAATACCTACCTACAATATTATGAAACGTTCGGACTTTGAAAACTAGTTAACCTTTTCTAAATCAAGAACATTAAAAATAATAAATCTATAGTCTATTACCAGAGCCGCCTTGCGCCCCCCAGTTGAGAATTCCTGATCTAGATAGATACGCAGCGACTTTAGTCGTTGGCGATTTCAAAATCTCACGTCCGCACACAAATTTTGACAGCCGATTTGTCGCTGCTAGCGATGTTAAAATCTGCGTGTGGACGTGAGATTTTGAAATAGCTAGTGACTACCGTTGCTGCGTGTATCTAGCATAAGGTGTAAATTAGAACATGATATTAAGGGTATTCCGTCGCCACGACATGTCATTTGAGCTTGCTGAAATCCGTAGGACGGAAGGAAAGCCTTGTTTGTGTTGTATGTTCACTTGTGCAGTTACCGGATGGCTTGAGGTCGCAGATTGCAAATAAATTCAAAATCCAGCATGTATGTATGGCGGAGAGGGTAAACTTGTAGTTCTGCTTCCATTTCAAACGCGGTTAATGCACTAACTTAGTAGAAATAACTTTTGGAGCTGTAACCAAGCACAGTTTGGTTTCAGGTACGAGCGTTTCTCTATTTTTTACCATATTTTAAAAAAGTCGGCAAAAATAAAAATATCAAGCAATCGCTTTTTATTTTTTTGATATACGGTAATTTATTTAATTCATATTTGGATTTTTCACATGGAATCCTATTTTATTTAGGATTTATGTAAAAATATGATAAAAATATAAATGAAGGTAGGCTTGAAAGTTCTTATTTTGTTACTCCTAATTGTAAAAATAACATTGTAGTATAATAACAAGTCGCAAATTCTGTGGCTAAAGTGATATATTTCTTAGACTTCATGATATAAATTTAATAACATCATTGGAAAGAAAACTAAAAGATAATTTCCAATTTATGCGCTGTAATATTTTTTTGTTACTTTTGACCTAAAGTAAATTAAAAGTTTTGATTATACGAAAAATAAACAAAATTGAAAGATTTTGCTTACTGTTTAAGGCTTGTACAGACCAGCGCGACTTGTCGCGCGACGCGACACGAACAATAGAATTCTTAAGAAAACTTCACAGTATAACAAAGACCGGTGTCGCGTCGCGCGACAAGTCGCGCTGGTCTGCACAAGCCTTTATAAAAATGTTGAGCAACCTTGAATTTATTTACAAGTTATATTGATATATATAGTATAAATAATAACATAAAACTGAGTTATGAACGGGAGATTTTTGGGACAGTAACAAAAAAGGAGTAATTTGTAACAAAATAGAGAGCATAAGGCTGAGTCTATAATGCCTATTTTAAGGATTAAAGATACGAATAAAAGATGGATTACTGCTTAATGATAATCAACGTTTAATAAACTTAATTCTAATCAGACTCTTTGTTTTGTTTAAATTTTTCTCTATAAAGTTGCATTGTTCCTGCCGAAGTTAATGGCATTTTCTTGTGCTGTTAAATTTTACATAACTTTATAATTCCGTTTTTGTTACTCACATTTTCCGCTTATACGTTCCTACCCCAAAGTAACAAAAAAAAGTCGTAAAACGGTTAAAATAAACATCTCAGTATAGTTTCTTTGAACCTCATGAAAATAATTGAGTTTGAATTTCGAATGTAGACTGGGACATAACTATTTTCATACATTGCTATTTTCGGCAGCGAGGAGCTTGGAAGTAACAACAGCCGCACTGGTCGATCCATCACGTTAAGCTACGCTTGCCGGGGTTGGTCAGTGGATGGGTGACCATCTTTACATACCGAGAATCCTCCGTGCCTCGGAAAGCACGTTAAGCCGTTGGTCCCGGCTGTCATTCGTGGATCTTTGACAGTCGTTACGAGTCGTCAGAAGCTCGAAAGTCTGACACCAGTCTTACCAAGGGTCAGATAGGCAGTCGCTCCATGTAAAATACTGGTATTCAGCTGCATCCGGTTAGACTGGAAGCCGACCCCAACATAGTTGGGAAAAGGCTAGGCAGATTGATTGCTATTTTCGACAGCTTATATTTTGTTGATTTTTTATTTGGTTATTATGTATTTACGATTTGTTAAAATATTTTCTGTAAATTTAATTATCAAATATGCTCGCAAGCAAAACAGTCTCAGTAATTTATAGATTACACCAAAATTATTCATGTACAAAATCGTGGGACATTCCACAAATGTGTAGTGGCAAAAAAAAAAGAGAAATGCTCTAAGACATCAGTCAGGAAGCATATAGATAGAGCCGTCCACGAAGACACGCCCTACTCCGCTTCGCTCCGTACTAAAGTATAGCTTGTCCACTCTGAAATGACGCGCCCCACTATCGCATTACCCATAGAAATCCGCATCGTGTACCTAAATGCGGTAGTGGGGCGCGTCATTTCAGAATGGACAAGCCCCACAGCTTACAGTAATCGCGGAGTGGGGTGCGTCTTCGTGGATGGCGCTATCTGTAACAATAATTGATGTCACTTTAATCGAATATTGCTAATATGAATTGTTTACCTAAGTAATTGTCTGAATTGATGCAACATTTTTGTACATTTTATTTATTTCAATCCGTCAGGATTGAAAATATGGCAGATTGCGATTATTCCACTTTGCCCCACCGAGATATCGTCCCACCAGAGGGATAAAGTGGAATGTTCACAATTTTGACGTCAACTTTCTCGCACGCACGCTTAAATTATGAGTTCTCTTTCTCACACTAGGGCTGGCCCAGTTGAATTTAATAAAATATGTATTACTAGCTGCGCCTCGCGGTTTCACCCGCATAAGTGTCTATTGCGTGAGAGTATCGGGATAAAAAGTATTCTATGTCCTTTTCGAGGTCATGTTCTAACCATATGGCAAATTTCATCCAAATCCGTTCAGTTCATTTTAGCGTGAAAGCGTAACAAACAAACAAACTCAATTATGCATTTATAATACCTATTAGATAAGATGGTGAAATAAAAAAATATTAACACAACGATTTGTACGAATTTAGGATGGCTTTTACTTTGTTATTTTTATTAAAATTTGAAATGACCTTTGTTTTGTCAATGTTCTTCGAAGAACCCCTCTTCTGGAAGCTTCACTGGGCTTATCGAGCATTGTACTGAAGGACTCCATGGTCTCAGCCATAAGCAGAGATGTACTTATAGTAGACCCTTTCGCCAGTTATGTTTACTTTTTTACCGTAATATTTAATTAATTCAATTCAACAGTCCCACCCTAATGGGAAAAAGTGAACTCAGAGTTTTGCGAGTGTAATTGTAATTACCACCAAAATTCACAAGTGGGACACAGTGGACGACTGGACATCAAAATTGTGAACATTACACTTTGTCCCACAGGTGTGACAGATTGGTAGGGCAAAGTGGTGAAGAAGAAGAGGAAGAAGAAGCGTGTGAAGCGCTTGCTCGTTGTGAGGAGTAGATTGTGATTTAGTCAAGTGTAGTTTTATTTTAAGTCGAACTCAATCAAAATGAGCTGGCAAGATTATGTCGATAAACAGTTAATGGCATCCAGATGTGTTACAAAAGCTGCGATTGCCGGTCACGATGGGAATGTCTGGGCCAAGTCAGAAGGCTTCGAAATATCAAAAGATGAAGTCGCGAAGATAGTGGCCGGTTTCGACAATGAATCACTGTTAACGAGTGGTGGCCTGACGATAGCGGGTACACGGTACATCTACCTCAGTGGCACAGACCGCATCATACGCGCAAAACTCGGCAAGGTCGGCGTGCACTGCATGAAGACACAGCAAGCCGTCGTAATTTCTCTGTACGAAGAACCCATCCAACCCCAGCAAGCTGCATCCGTAGTGGAGAAGTTAGGAGACTATTTAATTACCTGTGGTTATTAGAGATCGAAGCGCGCCGTGATCTAAGAATACTTATAAGATAATATTTTTTCCACAGGGAAATAAGTAACTGCATTTTGTATATTCTATAAAGTGATAAGGACCGTTCATTTGTTTTGATATTCGATAAATTATGGCGTCATCAGTGCGTGATGCGTTTCGTAACTGTGTGCAGATGCAATTACTTTGCGGATTTTGGACCCTTTTTATACGCTCACCGCTTCCATAAAGTAATTGTGAGCTGTAATGGTTTAAACATGTATTTTAAAGTTTGCTTTTATTGACCAGTATGGTAAAGCATATTCAGCTTTGCAAGCAGGTCTCAAAGCATGATGTATAGAGATTTTTTTAGGTTTCTTCTCAAGCATTCTGATACTTTATCTGGCGTGTACAATGATCTAAATTATAATTGAGGTAGACTTGAAAATAGCGTCACTAGCCATCTAGACAAAAATGCCCGCGTACAGATGCTTGAAGAGAAGTTATAATAACCACGTAATGAAATTACTGTAACAACATTATACAACATATATATATATATAATTATAAATAGCATTTGTGTAAGGGCTTGTTACAAATTGAAAGACACTGTAACCCAAGTATTACGATTTTAATTGAAGATCTCTAGTCCCACTGGATCCATCGTGTGAGTAATATCCGACACAACAGCGCGGGGAGCGCGAGGCCCGCGCCGCGACGCGCTGCGGCCGCGGCCTCCACATGGCCCGCAATTACAGTTTTCTGCTATGCTTTCTTTTTAATTGTGCCGCATTTATAATCTTGTGTAGTGAGTAGTAAACATTTGCATTCTGTTCTATTCTATCTCTTAGCTGCAGAAATAGAAGCGCTCAATTACCCTGTATCCTCAGACAAGGCTTGCAGTAAACGAAGGGTGCATATTGTTTATATTTGATATTACTACTATAGCTTTGTACATTGTTTCTGATAAGCGATGGGAACTGTGTCTATCTAATAATAAAATGATTTGTGGAAAAATCCCCGATTGATTGATCGTGTGAGGTATCCTTTGACAGCAAGTGATGCTAAATATATGAATATTGAAGAACGAAACACAAGCTCAAAGAAAAAAAGAAGAAAAAAAACAATAATGAAAAATGGCGGCCAAGTCAAAGAAGCGGCTGTCTAAAATTGAAAATAAGTTATTAAAATTAGAAAAATTAGAATTAAAGGACGTATTTTGTTCAATTTGTCAATCTATATTAATAGAACCTGTAACCTTGCCATGTTTTCATGATTTCTGTCAACGCTGTTTTAATGGCAGCATAGAAAATAATGCTTTGTGTTGTCCTCTGTGTCGATTGCGAATTGGATCCTGGCTAAGAACAGCAACAAAACAAAAGAATTTGGTGAACGTTGAACTTTGGAATTTTATTCAATCGAAATTTCCACAAGAAATTGAAATTAAAACTAGAGGAGAGGAAATCCATTTACCAGAAGGTAAACACCTGAAATGATACAGAAAAGAACGATAGTAATCAATATTTGATTATTGTTTGTAAAGGAAAATATGTTTTTGTAAAATTCCAACCATCTGTAATTTTTTGAGATGTACATGTGTGCGGTTATAATATAGTTTAGATTTGGTAAAGAGTGACACCAGTGCTCTACTAAGGCCTACAATATATTCATAACCAATGTCAACCTAATATTTTTCCATACATTTGACTGAGAACCTACTACATATTATAATGCTTACCTTTCTGACATAGTAGGTATCAAGGAAATTGCTCACACTCATCTGTGACTGTATTTTCCCTCACAGAAGACTTAAAAATTTTCAGAGGCACCCTTTCTCCGGCTAAGTGAGCCTGGGGAAATTAGATCAGAATATGAGGCTGAACTGAGGCGATTAAGAGCTGAGAGAGTAAGATTAGAGCAAAAGCACATACAGGAGACTGAGTTATTAATCAAGTAAGTAATGTTTATATTTGTTGTATTTGTTTGTATTAAAAAAAAAAAAATGCCCGTGGTTGCGAACAAATATTCCCCTCCCCAAACATAAGGTACTTTTCGATGGGCCTGTCTGTGTCACCTGAAATAAATGTTATCATTCGTTTTTATTATAAACAATAAAGTTAAGAATTAATGTGTTTTTTTTTTAGGAAAATTCAATGTGAAGAAGAAGAAGCGCACAAGAAGTATTTAGATAACTTAAAACAAGATGAAATTCTAGCACAACAAATGCAGCGAGATCATGTTAAAAATGTACCACCACCTAACACTCCTAGGAAACTCAATGTTAAAGCACCAGCTACAAAACCTAGACTTAAAGCTACAAAAATTGATAATTATCTGTCAAAATTACCACAAGTTCCCACCACTAATGAGTAAGTGACATTTTCAAAACTTAATCTTCAGCCAATGCCATTATTTTCTGTGTCCATGTGTTATTTTTTATACATATTAGTATGTTATGTTGTAGGCTTGCCCCTTGTTACGTGGGACTTAAACATAACTGGCAAAATGTGGGTGTGTACTATAGCTGCACCTCTGCCTATTCCTTCGGGGAATGCAGGCGTGATGTTATGTTATTATTATGATAGTTACGTCTGCCTCTCAATATTAGCCAGCTTTCCAAATGAGTCTGTGATAATGAATGATCATTATTATGAGTGTGTCTGAACCACAAAAATCTACATTGGTCAACTATTGTAGAACATTATAACTGTATTGGTAAATTTTATAATTAGTAGGTATTCTATCAATGGATATGAAACCTGTACCCTAATTGTGTAACATATGATCAATCACAATCTGTTTCATTTTGATGGTTTAACAACATTCATTGCATTATTTACGTAGTTGAGCAGACAAATTTATCGCACATATGAAGCAATGGATTAGTAATCTCTTTCAAAATGATTTAGATTAGGATTGATCTTGCGTTACGCAATTAAGATAGAAAAATTGAACAACTCGACATAGCTGGTCAACAACTCTTCATTTAATGTACGAGAATACCAACTACCATACACATAATGTTTATTGATATACCTTTACCACAATGTTTTGTAGTAACCAAACCTGAAGAATAGTTGGAAGTCGAATACATGCTATTATGGAAGGTTTACAATTTAAGATAGTTTTTGGCACACATTCAGAAAATTTAAAAATTTACAAACTGACAATCATTACTGTCTGTAACCATCACAGTATAGATGACAGTGATGTCTCAGTAACTACCAATGGGTTATTGCTTGTGTTGAAGCTAAGCAGAGATATGTAAAAAAGAATGCAAACCTTTTGTTCATTTGATACATCTCTACATGTTGGTGGAAACCGGATCTTAACCAGCAGCACTATCTTCTTCCAGTAGTCCGCAAGTAAATAATGAAACTAATGATATTAGAAGCATTGATGGGTCAACTCCTAAAGCTCCAACAGTCAAGCCCATGAATGGAACCTCACCAGAAATGGTGCCAAGTTATGGAAAATTAATGAAAAGTTTTATAGATAAAAAAAACAAATTGGGTCCTGGTTTATGGAATAAAGAAAATGGGGAGAGTGTTAAAGAAAAGGTAAGTTTTAATTTTGTAACCTGATTGTTTATTATACTTTTAATATTTTATATTGGTTTGTGGTTGTGGGCTGTGTAGCTTGATTGGGTACTTCGGGTCTGATTATAATCAAATTTTAATTTCATCAAACAATTTTGTTAAGTAACATAGTACAAAATTATCTTGCTTGAACGAAGACAGAAGTTTTGTTTTTCCTTTGGCTGATGGTGTTTCTAATTTCATTTATGAAACTTTTACAGAAAGTCGATCCCGGTGATAAAGAAGTAGGTACTTCAGAAGATAAAGTCAAAGTAAAAAGCTCCGTTCCCTCCCTGCTTGTCTCATTGCCACTGCCATACACAGGAATACTCCAACACAAAATCAACTTAGCTGAAAATAGAAACATTGAGACTGGAAGTGTTGACTCCATGCGTCAGGAGTTGTGTTACTTTAAACCTATTGAGTCAACTACTCCAACAAGGTATACATTCCACAAGTAGTTTTGTAAATGCAAACTAAGTCTAATAGCTAAGTCGAAAGTTTGTAAATAGGGTAAAATACTAGCAATTGGAGTTATAGCAAGAATTAAATAATGAGATGCAATGGTACAGTACGACACAACTTAGATGTAGCATCGGCAAAATTCGTAAAACCGATTACCATGCGAACTGAGTGCGCCTTCAAAATCACCAATTTTTATTACTGCTTTAGGCGAAAATGATTTTTACACAAACGCAATAACTTGTACAATCATATAACCAAATACATTCGTAACATTGAAATGAAGCAAATTTTCAAATTTATGCTACATCTAAGTTGTGTCGTACTGTAACTAATTAATTAATGAACAGTGGTGGATCCAAAACATTATTTTGGCGCTACCATATTCCAGTAACCCAGCATTTCTTTTTTCTACTACACCATATTCTGAACCACGTCATGTTTTTTTTAAATCAGTTGTAATTTTTCAGTTTCAGTACAGGCAAGACTCTTCCGCTCCGCGTTCCAGGGCTTCGTGTTGACAAGGAGCCGGCATCAACCCGTGATGAGCCTATGCCAACTCGTGCCCAGTATTTAGAGGGTCTTTGTCGCCTCAGGAACGTGTCCTTAGCTAAAAACTTACCATCTGCCTTTGTTATTGCACTAAATATACTTCAAGTTAAAAAGGTGAGACTTCCTACTCATCACCTCGCTTACTTATTATATTATGTTAGAAGTTAGAATTATATTTACCAATATATATTCCCGGTTATTACAGGAAACCCCTGGGAAATGTGAAAGAAGCAGGTCGAAAGTAAAGAAAACTGCATCTACTAGCCCTTGTGTTGCACCTCTACCAAACAAGAGAAATGCCAATAGGAATAAACAAACTATACATATTGATGGTATTACTAAATTAAATAATGAAACAAATCTTAGACGTACAAGATCTATGGGAAGTATTTCAAAAGATGAAAATGAAACTACACCGAAGAAGGGCAAAATGAAACAGAGGAAAGTGTCATCCGAGAGAAAGCCATACTTACGGAGTGATTCCAAAAAGTCAAGTACCAAAAAGGAATTAAACAGTCCACCATTAATTTCAGAAACAATAAATAACAATAAGGTCAATTTAGCTGTAAAAAATTTGTCTAGTCCATTAAAGAATTGTGATGTTAAGAAAATACTGCAAGAGCAGCTAAGAATTGAAAAGTTGATTGAACAGGAAAAGAATGATTTTGAATTGGCTCGAAAGATGGAAGCGGAGTGGAACGGACGGAGAAACCCCCGACGGGCAACCATTAAGCGACAGGTGACTCTCAACTATGCTCTCAGGCCCGCCAAGAAACTAAAGGTCTAAAGTAACTCTTCTTAGTCTAATGAAAGCATTTTTAGTTTAGAAAATTTCTGTGGTTGTTAATTTAATTCTGTTTGTTATTTTATTCACGCCAGATGTCTGGAAGGTTGATTAGCTTTTATCATAAGATTATGGGTAATTAATCTCTCAGATTCAGATGTTGCATAGTCAATTGAAGTTTTTAAGACACAGGAGAAGTAATGCGTAAATTTCGAGAAAAACCAAGTTGTAGCGTATACACAATATTTAACTTCTGAAATTTACCTTCAAGCTTGTTCGTTACATAAGCGTTTTTTTATCCCAAACTGTTCGAAACTACGCAGCTTTTATTTCTCACCGATTAATTTATAATGTAAGTAAATTGTATGTAATTTTTTAAGTAGATAGATGTTAAACTACCTACTAATATTGTAATTGTATTAAAAAGAAAAACAAAAAAAAATATGATTTCAATATAGCACTCAATAAATCACATACTAGTAGAACTTGATATCAACATTTAGAATTGGTATTTGATGCGAAGAGATTAGACATTTATGTTGAATTCATTAGCAGTAGTTTTACTGATATTTTATTAATTTCATTAATGTAATACTACAATACGATTAACCATGCTTATTGCTGATGGTAACCAGTCAAGCGCCTTCATAGATGACTACACTCGGTTCAGAAAGATCCAGCGAATAGCAACGAATAATAGTACTACATGTACATTGTAAGAGCATTTTGATCAACTATTTAGTTTGAACGCACATTTGCCAAATTAATTATTGCAGAAGCCATTGGTTGCCCTTGACCTCGACTATGATGCTAGATAAGTTCAATGGAGCCAACTGGTGCGAAATATTGACGAGCTTACATTTATTTATTAGGAAGAGTTTAATAGTTAGCCCAAGTTGGATAAATTTGACATGGAAAGGACTGATATGTCCTTAATTCGAAATATTTTATCGGAGGAAAAAAATGACGTACGACAGTCAAAAATTAAACATTTTTTAATTAAAGTAATCAGATGATTGCGATAATCACACATGAAACTATTTAGTTGTCCAACGTTAAACTATATTATTACAGCATGTAGTATCAAAATGTCTAATCTCCAATTAATATTGTAAAAATATATCTTGTATTCATAAAAAAAAAAAAACGCAATATTGAAATTTAATGTATCGAAAAGTTTGAGGCAATCGATTAAATACGTGTTACATTCATTCTAAAGAAAGAGGGAGTCAATTGAAAACTAGTGAAAG
Source organism: Agrochola lota (assembly GCA_947364205.1). Lineage (NCBI taxonomy): Eukaryota > Metazoa > Arthropoda > Insecta > Lepidoptera > Noctuidae > Agrochola > Agrochola lota. The sequence continues at coordinate 13,452,880 of OX376221.1, read as the reverse complement.
TCATAAATTTCTCATTTTATGTGATACTATTATTTTGTACGTACTTCGTGCTACATAATGTGTGATGAGTTTAATCGAGATACGTATAAAATAGTTATGTTGTACTCTATGCTAGGACACTGGACAAGTGTGAAGATGTACGAATGCGCACACGCATTGTGTCTTTAATAAAAAAAGTCGCGGCATGCAGCTGTACAGTATAACACGTCAGTTACCACACGATTCTTGAAACGAACGCATTCGTAAGCGTCCCTTGACACCTACAAGATACGAAAAATGTAAACGTGAACTTGATCCCGAAATGTTATCTGAAATTTGAAGTATTAATCTAAGCTTTGCTCTCAAATTCGAAATGATATGTAATTAGTACGTATGTGGTTATTCGTCGACAACCGGCTGTTCGGCTATTTGTAAAGCAAGTAGATCCATTATTGCTTGGCAACTATTGATAAACGATGAACACATTTGTAAGCTTTGTTTTAATCTTTTATTGGTCCATAAAACGGGTCAAATGCGAGTCAAACTCGCATTGTAAGTGGTCTGTTCAATGACTGTAAAACATGTATTTTTTGTAAGAAATACGCTTTAAAATATAAAATTCTTTTGTATACTAAAGTGTACCTTATTAATCATGTGCTGCAGCATCAATAAGAAAGAAAGCTTTTTTTTCCACTTTTATGTCTAAGGGCCGAGTCACACCGGAATTGCAGCGGCCGGCCGCGGCGTCGCCGCTGGCGGCCTCGCGCTACCTCCAGATCCCACGCGCCTAGTCTTCTCTTGACTAGTTTAGTTCCTACATTACATACGTGCAGCCGCCCGCGGTGCCGCGAGTGGCCTCGCGTCGCCGCTGGCAGCCGCGGGCAGAACCACCGATAAGATTTGCGCGGCCGCTCGCGTCACCGCGGGCGGCCTCGCGACCTTTTCAAGCTTTTCAAGCGATACTGGTCTTTGAAGTATGTAGATAAAGTTTAAAATTATTTCACACTGAAAGTGCTCGCCGCGTCGCGGCCGGCCGCTGCCATTCCGGTGTGACCCGACGCTTAGGTACTGCTATAAACTTTCATAGTCAAATAGTCGGTTAGAGTGACATAAATCAAGGAAATGGTATGTAGATACAGCTTCTACTAGTTACTATAGTTCATCGTCGGAAACATTGCGTAGCGCATATTTGATATAATCCTCATGGTTCGTTCGTAAACGACTTTCCATGGATCTCATGACTTGTGATTAACTTGTGATGTAAGAATTTTAAGTTTAAAATGTATAGGTGTACGTATTTATAATGTGGTGCTCTTGAATCCAATTATCGTAATAGAAAGCTTCCACACTTTGCAAACAATATACTATGGAAAGTAAATGGTCGATTTATTTATATGTTCATCACTAATATAAGATGGTCGTCGTTTTTATGAAACTTGCTTTAACGAATTAAAAACTGAGTAGTTTATTCTCAGAAATATTTGAGTAAAATACCCAATATTATAATGAGGTTTTATAGACACTGAGATCCTCCACAATCGCTAGATATGCAGTCTCAGAGAATATTTCCTAGAAGCCGACCGAGGATGCATCGAGATGTGGTCGCGGCGTCGCGGCGCGGTGGACAAGGGCCTGCCTCGCTCTCCTTGGTTAACGAGAACTGGCGCAAACCGTGCTTGTCACTATAGATCGCAGGGAGGTATGGCAGACTAAGGAGTTTACGGACGCTTTTTGTGGGCCTTAAATGGAATGTAGATTTGCTAGCGTCCGTAGCCTGGCTGCGTTTCGGTGACCTCTTTGGGGAAACCGTAGGTTTTGTCTGTGCAATTGTGGACGAAGTTATCATGACGAACAATTACCGGAGATTTATTGTGAAGGACGGCACGGTTGACATCTGTCGGGCATACCACCGTCCGGGATAATCAATCCGATACATTATCTCCGGGAGTGTTCTCGTCTAGCTAACGAAGAGTAATTGCATAGCACAACCTTATCCATCAGCAACTTGCTCTGAAATACAGCCTTGTGGAATTGGAAGTGCCGTATTACAGTTATGTGCCCGACCCAGTTCTCGAAAATGGAAATAGGTATCAGATTGTATTGGGATCGATCCATCATCACAGACAGGACGATTGTTGCCAATAAACTTGTTATAGTACAGTGGTGGTGAATCGAATAGAGCGGCAACGATTATTGACATAATGGCGCCGCATGACGGAAACCTCGTGAAAGTTGAGAAAGATAAACAAATTAATTATCTTGACTTGACTCGCGGGGTTGATAATATGTGGGATATGGACTCGGCGATCATTATGCCGATAGTCGTATCAGCCAATGGCTAAATTGCCAAGAGCCTCAACCAACACCGAAGGAGGCTCTCGTTGGGCAGCTGGATTAAGGGCTTGATTCAGAAAGCGGTATTATTGGACACGGCTCGCATTGTTAGGAGGTTCCTTTCTCCGGAGCCCTGACTGCCGGTAGCTTGGACCGTTTCTGATACCGGTGGGCTATTATTTTTATATAATTTATTTGTAAATAATGAAATAAAAGAGATAATAATATTCGATATTGTAATCAAATAATACCTATAGTAAGTAACTAGGTACTTTAGAATGTATGTAATACTGCCTTCCGACGGTGCGTAATTTTGCGCACGCACGCACCGTGGAAAGAGTAACGTGCGTGGTAGCGCAGACGCGTGCGTCGCGGTGCGTCCGAGTTTGGGTACATTCCCTTTGAACTTACCGACTCGCCGCGGATCAGCCCGCCCTGCTCGGACACGCACTATGGGAAGGGTAACGTTTGAGGTAGCGCAGACGCGTCCGTAGCGGTGCGCCAGATCTGCGGCTGAGGCGTGTCAAAGAAGGCGGCTCGGCGCGTTCAATAGCTCTTTAGAAAATACAGTAAATATACTATCGGTACACCTACTTTGCACGTAGCATGCATGTCATTTCGTCAAAACAACCAAAAAAATACTAAGTACTTACTATTTGATAATTCGACAGATATGACTACGTAATAACAGGCAAAATTAAAAAATGCAGTTCCTTTTGATAAATAATGTGCCAAAGTATTTTTATTGTAGTTACGATGAGAATAAGAAATTCGAAATGTGTGCTGGGGGCTGGGACACATAGTAGACGTGAAACTTCAACGGACAAGTGGAAAAAGGAATGGCAACGGACAAGTGGAAAAACAAATCGAACGAAATGAAAAAAAATCGAAATGTGTGCTGGGACACATCACACATTTCGATTTTTTTCGCAGGTTTACTGCAAATTATGATTTGGTTAGGTTAGGTAAATTTTTATAAATGCATTTTTTATTTAAACATATTTTATTTTATCCAAAAAAAAAACTGAATTCAATCCGGAACCAAAGAAAACATATCCAGTCTACTCTAAACTTATACACATACAAAGGAACATTAACAAATGCACATCTTTCGTCATCAATCTTCATTCGGCTCATCAGCGTTATAATCAACTAGTTGCCCGCCCAAGCTTCGCACGGGTAGTACTAAGTACTTATCTACCTATCCTACCCTACCTATCGCTATCTACCCTACCTACGGCATTTCATTTCTTGACATTGACTCCTCCCGTACAACCCGTTCGCGTCACTGGGACTCCTACATTGTATAAGGTAACTTTTTTCTAATACTTACATTTTTAAACTCGTGATATCTTTTGAATGGAATGTCCGAATTGAATAATTCAAAAAGTTATATAAAGGTATTGAAGCATTCTTGAATATGAAGTTAATTTATTTTGATTCAGGATTAACTTGTCAAGATCTGAAGATATGAAATTTCTCAAAATTCAGTTTATTGTGCATTGTCAAATTATGTGTAGGTATACGCACCATGTAAAGGCGGCTCCCCACGCGTGCGTGATATTGCAGACGGACGCGCACCAGCCCGCAAGGCGGACGACCACGGATAGCCACGCACCGCGCACCAAGACTCTTCCCACGGTGCGCGATATTGCGGACGCACGCGGATTCAGGTCTCAGCAGACGTCTTACCGAAGTCATCGACCGAACGGTTCTTTCGGTTCACTTCGAATCGCATTTTACGCTCGTCCGACAATAGTTCTCGGGCACAATACGTCATTGTAAACGTTTTTTGAAGTGAAACTTTTATATAGACGGGGGGTATTAGGATTTTTCTGTCACAAAAAAGCGTTACGGCCGCGTGGAGAGGGTAGACGATATATCACGTGGTGAGAGGCGGCAGCGGCGGAGGGAGAGAATAGATTGGAATCTTAAGTCTTTATATTGAACCGATTTGAAAAATTCTTTCACTGTTTGGAAGCTACACTATCCCCGGATGACATAGGCTATGTTATATTTTCAAAAAATATTGGAATCCTTACTAAAACTCCATTAATGTAACCCAAGGTGTAAAAATATTACGTAAAATATTCTTTACATCGCGTGCGCTGCGAAAACTATTGATGATAGAATAAAATAATGTACTACGACTTTGAAGAACACATAATTATTTGCAAGAAGTGTCGCGACAGCATATGTTTAACTATTATAGTTATGCCACAATAAGTGTTCTTTTATTATAATTTGGCTAAAATAAATTATGCCTAAGCACTGTTATGGATGACATTACTAAGTCTGTTCAGGTATCTTCGAAAAGCTATTGAGATAGTAATATGAAGTGACAGTGCTATTGTGCCTGTATAGCATCATCTTTCTCATACACATACTGAAAAGAAGACGGTAGGTAGCCATTTTTCGGGATGACTAAACGCGTCTGAAACATATTTTATAATAAGTAAAAACCCAATAATTCCCACTAAACTTTCGTTTGTTTCGTTTTACGGAAAAATATCGGTACGATACTCACTCGCCATGTCTCGACCTGCACCTGTCCATTGCTGTGAAAAGGTCTAGCCTTTCTTTATTATTATTACAGCCCGATTCAAACTTAATGGCGGCTCGGAACATGAGCCGAGTCGGTGCGCAGTAACAAATTCATGGGTTGCGAGCAGCTAACTTCCGAGCCGCCATTAAACTTTGAATCGAACTATAACTTGCCTGGTTCCGCTGCCCCATCTTGTATGTTCACTAGCCATGAAAACTACACTACGGAAATATGTCTGCCCTTATAACAAACTTTGTTTGGTTGTCACTGCCAACCTTGCCGTGGTGAAATAAAGTTGTATCCATAGGCCCGAGGACTAGAGCGCATCAGAATAGAGGTGCGCATATATTTTTTAATTTATTTTAATAGATATTAGTTTGACAGTGAAAACCGCTCAGCGCTACGATTCGCCCTGCGTTGGCCTCAACGGTCGGTGAATCAACGAATCTAGTAATAAATTGAAGTAACTAGGCAATTTCCAAATTATCACAATCGTTTGCGTGGTGTGTCCCATAATGCTGGGACCGCATCTGCGTCTATCGTGACGAAGCTTCGCACAGTGATACGATACACGCAGACTATCGCCGCGATTGTTTTGGTTACGTATCACTTATCGCCCGGTGGCGGTAATTACATAATAAGCGTGGCGCGTGATCGGACTAGCGTTGGTCATTAGACTGTTTTTTCCGGACTACGTAAACGCTCTCTGTCAACATAATGGAGAGCCATCTTGGATTATTGCACGATAATTCGAAGAAAATTAATTATGAAGCCGCTAATGTTACCACCGATTATAGCGATAACTTTTTAGCGAGCAGAACATACAAAGCTTCGGCACGCATTGCTGTCACGATAGACGCAGATGCGGCCGGGGTATTATTACATATCTGCACTACATACTATGTAGGGTTTGAAATTATATAATAAAAAGAGTTTGATTTTAAAATAACTATTTTATTGGATAAAATAAGTATATATATCTTTTACAGATTTAATATTTCTCTATCTTTTAACAGTACCTACTTAGCTACATACCGATAACGTCGAGGGTTTACTTTTAAGCATGTAGATACGGTACGTCACGTCGTGGGGACTTAATGCTATCTTGCAGCGCGTTTCTTGATTTATATGTAGTATGAAAGGCAATAAAAGTAAATTGATATAAGAATTGTTTTTTTTTTTTTCAATGAGACGGCAATGTCACCAATAGCGTTACTTAATTTAAAGTATGGCGAGAAAATTATGCGATACGCGGCTAAATTCTAAAAGGTCCTACTCAAAGTACCGTTTGTACTGTGTACAGATTTTTTATTTATCGTTGGACGACTGTTGGTTCATCATTTCTTTTTCCACGATAAAACTCATGATCTTATGTATGTTTACATTGACTTTGATAATCTTCAGCGATATTTACAAAAGAAGCCTCTACGATATTCGTCATAACATCAGATTTTATTATCTTCATCGCTTTCAAAAACTCGCAGAATTCACCTGTTGAAAACAAAATACTTATTTTAAAAAGTTCTCAGAATAAACTAAGACTAATGCCTTATTTACTAACACTTGGCAACGCCTAAATGAATGTCCAAAAATAAAACGCGCTGTTGGATTTGGTTTTTTTTTTTTTCGTTTGGTTCAGCGCCGCAAATTGAAAATCTAACAGCAAGCTTTTTTTACAAGAGCTCTATATGTTCTTATGATGATTGTGAGATCAATAATAATGGTCTACCATTTCGAGAGATGACTGGCTAAAAATGTTTGGTTTTAAGGAAATAACCGAAGATTTTACGTTGCTTGCGACGACGTTGCACTGCTTTTTCGTGAACTATGATTCTAGTCGAGAAGTTTATGTGGCACAGTACCAGTTGCCGGCCCAACGCTATATCATCACCTGTGGAGAGTATTGGATTGCACCTCAATGCGTCAAAATGCTTAAAAAGTTGGGTCTAAGAATCGACCCTTGTGGGATCCCAGAGCTAGCTTGCCTAACATTCCTACCAAGTAAGTAGTTCACCTACCTAGAAATGACTATTCACCAGTTTGATCAGTGACTTTGGCAGTTCTGTAATGTAATGCGCCCGCCATAGCTGTTCAAGTAATTTGATCAAACAGGTTGGTTCAAACAGTTTTATCAAATTTCCATGAATGTGTGTGGGAATTTCTTATCAAAATGAGTTGTCAAATGGCATGAATAAATATGAATTTTCGTATTTTTATTTGATCGAACTGTTAGAATTAGCCTATTTGATCAAATTACTTGAACGTTTATGGCCCGCATAGTAGGATTTCAACCAATTTATCAACAGTGCATAATAACAGAACAATTCAGAAACTGATCTACTTATATCAAATGCCTTAAATGTACTATGCAAATCTAGCAGAATGGTCAGTTAGGCACAAATGGGCCACCAACCACAGCCACCGGTGGCTGTCACCTCCTGCTGCGGTGCGGAGTACTGCTGTAGCGGGTGGCCACATGTGTGCGAAGAATCCACTCCTATGAAAACGCATGCCTACTGCTTGTTGCTGGGCTACCGGTAGCTTTGGTCGGTGGCCCGTGGCCCGTTTGCGCAGAGCCTTACGTTTAGAAAACGTTATGGACTCAAAGAGTAGTTTCTAAGTCATTGTGCTTAAATGCGGTCAAAGTTCTCGCCTAATATGCGTAGCCTTTACAATATTATCGTTGCAGACATCAATATTTGATTCCCCCCCTCTTCCTCTGGTAACGCTCTTCATAATTCCAGTAATTATAGTTTGGGCATAGTTAGTTTGTTTCAATTTGTGAGACTTGTTGCAGTACTTTATGTATATGGGTACTTTTTCCATGAACTTCATAGTTTCATACATACCTCCTCATTACAGAAGAACAAACTTAGTAAGTTCATTATGTATTATGCAGCCAACACAAGGTTTCTTAGTCAGGTATCTTCCAAACACCTAAAATTTTTGTTAAACATCTGTAATAATAATAACATCATTAGTTATTCACATTTGATGAAAGAAAAGTACAAACAAATTATTTCACAAATGCACCTTTTCATTAAAAAATAAAATAATAGTTACCACAGACTTATCAGTCAAACTCACACTGGTTATTAGCACTCTTGATAAGCCATTTATCCATAGCTACTGCACAGAAAGAACAAATACATAATGTCATACATAGTTGAAGATCAGACCATACCATTGATTGCACACCCTCCACTTACCGAAGCTCCACAGGATGTAGAACCAGTTCATTCCAAGGTGATTGAAAGCAGCAGACACATCTCGCAAGATACACACACAGTTGTGCACACCAAATGACAACTTTGCATCCTAAACATTTCTACCTTATTATTTATTATGACCCATGCAGTATGCAGTCAGATGTTCATTCACACCCAATTTTTTTTTTTTATGTTGCTTTCAGTCATTTTATTTTATTATACATAATTATATCTAGGCCTCATGACAATGTAAGCCCCACCTAGACTTATCGAAATTAAACATCCATCTCAGAATGACATACACCTTTATTGAACAAAAGTCCTCATCTCACACATCACATTATTACACACAGTACTCTATGTCACCTTACATCTAATACATCATCTTCGGGATCTTAATGCATCCATAAAGCATCCTGTGATAATCCTATCACATCAAAGTTTTACTTCAGTTACACATCTTTACATAGAAATATAAATTTACTTAGAGACTAGAATTTTAAACTAATGTTACCATACAGACATCTCTGATACAAGCTTTTGCCGTAGTGCTCACCTCATGTCTGGGGTTTGTTGTTATTCCACCCACCAGAACCAGAACCAGAACTGGAACCACCCCCACTGCCATTACCATTCCAGTTGCCCTGGCCATTTGGCCAACTTCCTTGATTCCAGTTACCACTTCCATTGCCACCTTTGCCACCACCATTCCAACCTTGATTGCTGCCGCCGCCGCCTTGATTCCATGATTGCGGTGGGCCATTTTGACCCCAATTTTGGTTGCCATTCCAGTTTTTACCAGAATTACCCCCCTGTGGTGGGCCACCCTGCCAATTATTTGGGCCAGAATTACCAGGTCCTCCTAAAAATCCACCCCAACCTGCTTGATTGAGTGCTGCTGCTACTAGACTTATAGGCAGGTTGAAATTGGCAGGTGGTCCTCCATTGGGATTGATTCCCAAGTTTTGCATATTGAGAGAATCTATGTTGCTATTGCCTCCATTGTTACTTGACCCTCCAGATGGGCCACCAGAGCGGTTGCCCTCCCAATTATTTGGCCCATAAGATTCATCTTTCCAGTTTTGAGACTTTGTTTTGATTTTTGGTGCGGCACTTGATACAGAAACAGATGCTCCTTTGATGACATGATCTTCTCCACAAAGACTTTGTGCTACTTCTGGGTCTAAGAAAGTTACAAATCCAAATGCCCTAAATGGACGAGGAACAAAAACATCAGTTACTTCCCCAAACTTAGAGAAATATTCACGAAGATCATCAGCAGTCATATCTTCAGTGCACCTTCCAACAAATACTTTGCAAGGCATCTGAGGAACTACACCTTCCTTTGAATTAGGAATACGGACATCTACCCAGCGGCCATCAATGTTGTGTCTTTGAGCCAAAGCTCTCATTTGAGATGCATAAGTAGCAAAACGAATAAAACCGAAGCCTTTGAAAGATCCATTCTTATCTCTCTTTAATTGTACCATTACAACTTCGCCAAACTGCTCAAAGTACTGCTTTATGGACTCTTCAGTCGACTTCCAGGGCAACCCAAGACAAATTAAATCGGAGCATGTCAGTTTCTTCTCTAGGCGTTTGGTTTTAGCGGCCGAATTTTCAGGGGAGACATCTTCCATCTTACGTTTGTTCTCTTTTGGAAACACACAAATATACAGATGTTTACCCCATCCTACTTCACTCGGTGGATGCAATTTGCCATCGCTTAAGCGAATACCTCGGATTGACTTGCTGTCCGGGTGCCGGTATTTCAGTCCACAAGCTCCGGGAAATTGGGCCACGAGGGTTGATAGCAACAGCGTACCATCTAATTCACACGGAATTTCGACCGCATTAGAATCATCTTCATCTTCACTCACTTTTATATATTCGAATAAGTCACCATTATAATTACCACCCTTGGAACACATGGTGGTTTTTGATCTGAAGAATTATTTCACAATATTCACTTTATTATTCAATAGACGACGGAAAATCGCAAACTGCAAAGACAATCGTAGCATTGAGTAGCTAGATTCTAGAAATTGACAGTAAAAAAAAACAAAAGACCAAAGACCAAAATACCTTTCTTCGTCGCGTCGGTTTTGTTTCGTGCGTGTATTATTTATGCTGACTTAACTATTAGCCCTTTTAGGAGAAATAAAACTCAAGCAATAGTATTCGGGTTTGAATTACAGATGTCGCTGTTGAAGTAAAACAGTTGATGTGGATGTATCCACTTGGCTGGTGACGAATACAAACGCGGTAGGTAAAACCCATTACGAACTGGGAGGAATGTGATGGCACGAAAAGGTTTTTTAGTGTTCAAAGTCTGGGTAATATTATACACAACTGATAAACCGCGTCTTAACGGTGCGTTATGTGGGCGCCAGACACAGTCATATATTTGATAGCCTTTGCTCACACATTTGAGCAAAATGTTTGATTTACCTGCCAAACATGCTTTGCAGGACGTTCGCTTCACCAGTTCTTAAATTAACAACAAACAGGATTGTCGACTATTTTGTGGACGCGGTTTAACTACCTGTATGTAATTATAATTATTTATTACATGTGCAAAAAATAAACTGTAGACTTACTACTTAAGTACTTTTTTTTTTAAACATTCCCTTTATTTGGTCAATAACGTGTTTCTTTTCTTTTTAGGTTCCGTACCCAAAGTGTGCCAAACGGAACACCATTTCTAAGCCTCCACTGTCTGTCCGTCCGTCCGACAGACACACGGACGGATCACGGACGTCTGTCTGTATGTCATTTACCATGTACATAATATAATCAACAAATAGTAAAAACTTTATAAATATGGCCGATTTTCTGCAACTGTAAAAAATAACTTTGGAATTTACAGTATCATTATGACATACAAATTTAACATTGCAATTTTTTTAATTTTAGATGAAAAATATACTTCGTCTAGTATTTTCATTTAACTAAACTAAAAACCGGCCTAGTGTGAGTCGGTCTCGCACATGAAGAGTTTCGCACCACCGTACAATATTTAACACTACATATTTTTATGGTTCGCAATATGAATTAAAACAAAAAAATAAAGGAACATTACAATATTTTTGCTAAATATTGTACGGTGGTACGGTACCCTTCATGTGTGAGTCCGACTCGCACTTGGCCGATTTTTTCATGCTTCGATAGAGCAATATAATTACCAACAATTTACAATTTATCCTGATCCAGGCTACATTGAACAAATTTCTATTTTTACCCGACTACGACGAAGCAAAAAGGAGGGTGATAATTTTTACCGATAAGTATGTATGCATGTATGTATGTATATAAGTTCATCTGTTACCTCATAGTCATAACTTCTAAACTACTCATTATAATTTGATAAATGAGGTATCGTTGGAAGTCTCTTGATCGTCCGCTGGTTATAGGCTATGTGACGTCACATTAAATTGAATAATATGGTGCCCTATTAAGGACATAAAGTCATGACTTCAAAATATAAATAATTAGTGATGCCGTGTTGGGTATCAAATGAAAGGGCTTAATTAGCATATTCCAAAAATATATATATTATAACCCCAAAATACTTTAGATAAAATATGACTTTTATTTTTTTATAATGTTTACTTTTAGGGTTCCATTATTTTATTTATGTTATTTTATTAATTATACATGGTTCTCCTTCAAGCAACTCAATTAATTAAAGGACACCTTTGTTGTTGTTCCAGTCCATCTTGCGACTGCACAAAGCGACCGTTTCGCTCACGAATTACGAGACACTCGAGACGCTGGACTTGCAGGCTACGCACCCATTTGAATTTCGAACGCTTTGATAATATGTGATATGCACTCATTTGTACTTTGAACGCTTTGATGTGCGCTCGAAAACCGACACCGAATGGAAAAGTTGAATTAAGTGATCAAACCAAACTTTCATCAAATACCCAAACACCCGTGTCTCACAAATGTTTAAATATTGTTGCTATGTCTGGCGCTGCAATTAGAGCAAATAAGCGCAGCGCAAGATACAAGCGTGAGCTATTTTGCTGATATACCGTAGAGTTTTACTCAAACGTAACAGGAGTAGTTGGTTTTAGACTTCGTTTTCATTTAGAGGAATAAGTCCTAAATTCGATCTATTCGAAGACATAAAATGAACCTAAAAAAGGTTTTGAAGTAGGTAAGGGAAATAGCCATTCTATTCACAATACATCCCTAAAGTATTTGGCGTATTTGATGTGACCCAGCTTGGAATTGATTACTTACCTTCACTTATTAAAAAAGGACAACCGGTTCGTACTACCTACACAACGGTACGAAAATAATGGCAAGTTTTAAAGCTTTTTGTTCTTGAACTATGACTTTTCTCTAAGACTTGATATTGATATGTCAAATTTTACATAATCACACACATCGCAGGTAGTGTCCACTATTCAATGTAAATATACATAAAATGGCGATAAAGCCGTAGAGTCAACTGGAATGGTCCAGTCACTACCTGTTCACCTTGAATCTTGACTTTTACATTTGCTAAATTTAAATTCCTGTTTTATTTGATTTGGTACGTTACCTATATCCGTGTTCAATATCTGCCTAGGAAAGTATTTTTAAATCGTAGGTCATACGTACTTAAAATAAACTCCTATTATAAACCTAGAATAGATTGACGTGATTGTAAATTCCTACCTAAATACCTATAGCATTGCACAATGTACCTAGTGCCATATCGAGCTTTAAGCAACATAATTATGCTACGAGGATGCTATCAAGGATGAATTCAGTTAACATTGTGATAAGGGAGATATTAGCATAATCAGCCAACAATATTCCCACTGCTGGGACACAGGCAGCGTTGCCAGACGTCCCGATTTTGGCGTGACGTCCCGATTTTTAAATCAAAATTTAATGTCCCGCGCGGAACCTGGCTCAGTCCCGCTTTTCGGGTATAACTCTACCGGATGCGTGCAGCGTGCTGAGGAAGCGCGGGCGTTAAATCTTCACAGAAATATCATGAATAAGTAATTCTCATCATACCCGTAGTACCCTTCTCAATTGTTTTTACGTGCTCACAGCAGTTGTTCCAATCTTGAACTGTTATTGAATTAAAAGCTTCTATGGGTTGTGAAGCATATTTTTCTGAAGAATAAAACTTATTTGATTTTGATTTCTGTTTTTTTTTATTTTTTTTTATTCAGAAGACTAATAAGACTCAATTATTTAACGATACGGTAAATCTGATTTAAAATATCATATTTTTATTCAAATACATTTTCTATGGCTATTTTTGCTATCTATTGTCACGTTAACGTAATTTGAACTCAAATAAAAAAATAAATATCTAAAAACTTCTGATTATATACGTTTTTAGGGTTCCGTAGTAAACAAGGAACCCTTATAGTTTCGCCATGTCCGTCTGTCTGTCTGTCCGTCTGTCTGTCCGTGTCTTAGCTCAGAGGCGGTTAGTACTAGAAAGCTGTTATTTGATACCCCATGGTGTGGGGTATCGTTAGAAGGTCTTTCAAAAATATTGTGAGTTTGTCAACCATTTTTGGATTCAGGGATCCGTTTCCGAAATATTAAGCTTTTAACTGAAAATTTTTGTTAGAGTCAAGTGCCCCCCCTCCCCCCTTCTAGCTTAATGGCTGTACTTGGACTTGTGAAAAAATTCACATCTGTAGCATATATAACGAAATTAAAAGGAAAACTATCAGAGCTAAGTAGGCTGTACAGGTTAACAAGTAATAATCGACCAACTTAAATTTGCGGTTTGAAAAACATGATCTCTCATACATTCCGTATGGGAGAACATGTTTTTCAACTACAATGTTAAGTTTGTTCTTAGGATAAATTCATCCCAACTACGGAACCCTTCATTGTGCGTGGTCCGACACGCACTTGGCCGGTTTTTTTACTATGTCCCGCTTTCGACGAAATAATCCCGCTTTTTTCACTCAAAAAGTTCAAAAAACCCGATATGGTAAAAAAAAAATCTGGCAACGCTAGACACAGGCCTCCTCTCAGTGAGAGGAAGTGGGCATTAAACCACCACGCGGGCCAAGTGCGGGTTGGTTAGATGTCACATGTCTTCGAAGTTTTAGTTCTAGGACATGTTGGTTTCCTATCGTTGTTTTCCTTCACCGCCCTTCTACAGGCTTTACTTTATCATAAAGGTATTTATCTAGGATCATATATTTAGATATATCCTATAACTGTTGCCCGCGACTACGTCTGCGTGTATTTTTTTGTACCAAATATCACATACCAACATCACGCCTTGTTTCCCCGAAGGGTTGGGCGGAGGTGTACCTATAGTACACCAGTGGACATTTTGTCGTTTCGTTTCTCCAAGAACTCCAAACAGTAATCCAACAGGCCTTCGATAAGGTTTGGCACAAGGGCTTGTTACACAAGTTGAAAATCAACCTTCCCCACCAGTACTACTCGCTAATCAAATCCCATTTGTCGGAAAGAATATTTCAAGTAAAAGAAGCAGATGTGACGTCGTGATTGTGTAATATAACTGCTGGAGTACCGCAAGGGTCGGTACTGGGACCCGTGTTGTACACACTATACACTGCAGATCTCCCGCAGGCTGATAAGGTTACTACAGCAACATTTGCTGATGACACCGCAATACTGGCAAGCCACACAGATCCTGCTATAGCCTCACACATGCTGCAAGGGGGTCTCGATAAAATAACCACATGGCTACAAAGGTGGCGGATAAAGACAAGCGCAAGCAAATCGGTCCACGTCACATTCACGCTGCGAAAAGGTGACTGTCCACCTGTACACCTCGAGAATGTCACACTATCTCACCACGACAGCATAAGATACCTAGGTTTTCATCTCGACCGACGTCTAACGTGGAAGAAACATCTTTAGACCAAGAGACATGAACTTAATATCCGTTACAAAAACTTACACTGGATCATGGGACGAAACAGTAAACTGAGTACCGACAGCAAACTTTAAATATATAAAGTGATCTTGAAGCCAGTGTGGCTTTATGGAATTCAACTCTGGGGCAGCGCCTGTAACTCAAACAGTAGCATCATACAGAGAATGCAGAATGCTATTTTGAGGTCAATTAGTGGCGTTCCTTGGCTTGTCACGAACGCTGAAATACACAAGGAGTTATCAGTGAATACCGTCATGGACGAGATCAAAAACATCACAAAAAGATACCAGGATGCCTACCACGAGCTCTTAGCGCGATCCATTTTAGGACCTAAACTGAACTGTTCTTCTAATTCGTACCATGACGTTAGTTTAACGATTCAATTTAGGCCATGCCATCTGACAGCGATTGTCCCAAACTGAGTCGCAAGTTTTGGTTTCATTCATTCTTGTTTGGTACCATGACGTCCATATAGCAGCTCAACTGAAACGCTCAACTGTCAAAATAAGCGATTCAATAAAAGTTACTATTTCTCTAACATAAACTGAAACGTTTGGTGAATTATTGACGAAAATAAAGTTTTTTAGTGCTATTTTAGTGGAATTTTACAAAAACCAATGTAAGTGAGCTTTAATCTTTCTTTTAAAGTCTAAAATACCTATTTTATATGCCTTTTTTAACCGCATTAGTTTTTGTCTAACAGATTTCTGATGAACTACTTTTATTTGAGTTTTTTGAGGAAGATTCTGCCTCACACTATGCCCACTATGCCCCAACTCAACTCACACAACTTTGTTTACTCTGGTACGTTCGAAACAGAAACATAATTTGTTTTATTAGGTCGAAATAAAAAATATATTTTCCTATACTTAATAAATAGCAAAAGGTAAATAAATATCTACTTTGACTAAGAATTATTTTAACAATAGTTACCGTATTAACGTGGAATCTTAAAAAGACTGTTGAGTGTCTGTTTTACTTTAAAGTAATGATACTGAGTTAAGAACAAATAAAATTTTACTTGCTTCTGAACGTGTCTGACACTAAATAATGTGCGCGAAACAAACTTATTTGACAATAATAGCGTTGTCTCGTTTTCACCAAAAACGTTCCAAACGCGGCCGCGCGGTTCAGCCACAGATTGCGATCTTTCATTCACTTTTAACGATCCAAATGCCGCTGAGTTTATTGGACGTCATGGTACGACTTTGAAGCGATGCAGTTTAAGAACCTAAACTGAAATGCCTTGCTTTTGAATCGTTTTTAATTAGATCATGGTAGGCATCCTAGAAAGACTGGAAAGGCACCCAAATAATCTGGCTGTCGCACTGAAAACAAGAAGTTACAGGAAAAGACCTAAAAGGAAAGACATTGTGTAGTCCACCCACACCTGTGTGGACCTAAGCACGAATACGGAGTAGATGGCTCGCTGGAGTCACGCTCTTCCCGCCAATATTTACATCCAACTCATCCGCTGAAAGTAATAACTGATCTCGGATTGCCACCGAAGAAAGAAAAAAAAACATTTCGCCAGTTATGTTTAAGTTCCATGTAATAGGGGCAAGAAATTCTAAATAGGTATACCTAGAAAAACCTAATAACACTTTGCCCAACCTTTTTTTTTTTTTTTTGAGGGTTGGTAATCATCAAATGACTTTTCCCGCTCTGGGCGGAGAGAGAGGGCGTGTCAGACTATTACTGACTAAAACCACCCGTGTTCCTTCCGTTGCCCGTGTGCCGGGGCCGCGATATCCCTTTCGGACAAACCCACAACCCCAGCAGGACTTTGCCCAACCTGGGAATCGAACCCAGGACCTCATGCTCAGCAGTAGCGCTTGCGACCACTAGACCAACGAGGCAGTCCCAAATATCTTGGATGAAAAGTAGCAAGTCCTTTTCCAGGTCCCCGGCTACCTTTCTGCTTGGCATGTCACAATTGCGGCGATAAGTCCCCTCTTTGAGGAGTAACTAGAGAGGCGCCACAGCTTCCTCACCTTCCGCCTGAGTCAGGTCCTCACCGGACACGGTTGTTTCGGGAGGTTCGTGTTCCGGATAAGGCGGGAGGAAACGTCCGGGTGTCACCATTGTGTGAATCGCCCGGAGGACACGGTGGATGTCTGCCCGGCTTGGGCGGAGCACCGCCGTGTCCTCGTGGAGGCGATCGGCGGCGGTGATCTCTCGCGTCCGGCCCTGGTTCGGAGTGAGAGGGCGTGGGAAGCCGTCACCTCCTCCTACGAAGCAGTAATGCTCGCGAAGGAGGAGGCGGAACGCGTAAGGCAAATTTCGCGCCCTCACGCTCCTAGCCGTAAAAAAAACGCTACCTTTCTGTAAATTTCATATCGATCAATTCCGTTGCTAAGGCGTGAAAAGGTAAAAAAGAGCAAACAGGTACTTTCGCATTTAAAGTGTCAGTATTATTGTGGAATCATGGATATAAAATATATGCAGCGGGTAACAAAAACCCTGTCCGATCCGTGAGGGTGTTGTTAAGAATCATACTGACAGTATAGTAGTATGTGGTAATTTACTGGAAAAAAAAAAGTATGGGTAATTTTACCGGTTTTATTAAATGGGGCACGGCCGGCCGTCGTTTAGGACCCTGTCTACAAGTAAAAGGTGTTGAAAATTTACCAATTTTTAATGGAATTGGGATAATTTGGGTACTAAAAACGTGAATTTGAAATAGCAATATTTTTTTTATTTTCAATAATAATAACTTTTTTATTACGTTTTGGTAATTTTATTG
This sequence comes from Agrochola lota, assembly GCA_947364205.1. Classification (NCBI taxonomy): domain Eukaryota; kingdom Metazoa; phylum Arthropoda; class Insecta; order Lepidoptera; family Noctuidae; genus Agrochola; species Agrochola lota. The sequence goes on along the minus strand of OX376221.1, from coordinate 13,435,181 downwards.
CAGTACTTATGTGTTATTTTCAGATCGAACAGGTTTTTTGTAACACATTGTATATTCTTACCTCACAAATGATTCATAGGTATGTTGGCTATATTGCATTGTCATTAATCTATCTTAGATCTTTGATCATGGAAATGACAGATAATGTAGTATCCTCCTTATAGGGTAGTACAGGAACTGACGTTATCGCATTCGTAGACGTGGATCGTCGAAGAATCCGACTCAGTCGGTCGATTCTGTAAAAATATTAACGTGAAGCTTAGGTGAAGTGAGCGTGAAGTGAGCTGTCACTGCCACAGAATCGACCGGCAGGATGCTAGGGATTAACACTATTGACAGCTCACTTCACGCTCACTTCACCTAAGTTTCACGGTGATATTTTTACAGAATCGAACGGCAGGTCATTTGTCCGAACAAAACGTGACGTCGGTGCGGTGGACACGTGACCTTAGTAAATATGTGTATCGTTACTTGCTTCGTCGCCGTCATCTCGTTCTCGTTGACGTCCCGTTGACGGTGCCAGTGGGCAAACGGCCTTACTCTTTTCTGTATTATGTAAGTACAGTATATACAATTTTGACTGCCCCTTGGTCTCGTGGTCGCAAGCGCGACTACTGAGCGTGGGGTCCTGGGTTCGATTCCCAGGTCAGGCAAACTGTTATTGGGTTTTTCCATAAGAATTTCTTAGTAACAGCCCGGGGTTTGGAAGTTGGCGGTGTGATACCGTGTCTCGGAAAGCATGTTAAGCCGTTGGTCCTACGCCTGATCTCTCTCCGGTCGTGTCGGATTGCCGTCTCATCGGACTATGAGAGTGAGGGATGAGATAGTGCACCTGTGTCTGGCCGCACACTTGTGACTATGTATGCAATTAAAGAATGGATTAAAAGGGGAGGGGCGCGCGAATTTAAATTAGACGATATTTACGTCCACGTACCTACCGTGCCTTCTACCTACTGGTTCTCTCTTCAAACTAGACTGTCTAGTTTGAAGGGTGTACTACAAGAAGGCTGTTTCCTGTAGCAGCACGGCGAAAAATTTACCTCGTATAATCAGCGACAAAAGTGGATAGTAACGGAAATGATAAGGAAAATTATAAGCAGTCCAATAACCCGGTAGGTATAGGATAACCATTTTATATACTTACTAATAATAAAATTTATTTTTCATCCAGCAGTCTAATTACGCAACACATTTTATTTCTGTTTACAATTCTGAATCGAAAGCAAGTCCAATTTTAAACGCGTGCCTTAGTTCGAATTACGATTAACATTTTCTATCAGTCGACCGAAATTGGATAGGGATGTTCTAATCAATTGGCAATAATTTGTTTGGATGATGTATTTTGTTACACCATATAGGAATGATTAATTTCCAAATTATTGTCCTATAATTAAAAAAAAAAATAATTACAACTGATGCTCTACTAGTACTTATAAATGAAAATGTACAATGATTGCCGAAAAATTAAAAACCAATTTTTAAAACACTTTTACCATATTTGCAATACGTAACAAAACGTTTTTCTTTTCACGTTTTTGATATCTGTGGCCAATGACAAAATCGTAGATAAAGCAGTGTTGTCAACTTAGTGGGATTTCCACTAAACCTGGGGGTTTGGACACCCCTACTGGCAGAGAAATTTTGCTTTCAGTGGCCGGTAGTTTTGTCTAGTGGTTAGTTTAATTCTATTTGTAGAAAACAATACAATCAATTACTAAAACTTTGACTCGAGAAAATATTAAAATAACACGATAATGGTATGTTTTATTGTTTGTTTATAACCTATGTCAGTGATTTTTCGATTTATTTCTTTCAAATGCCGAAACTACTGCGGATTCGAACGCTGATTTGGAAAGACTGACACAGCATGACGAATATGTTGAAGCCACACAGAGGCTTCGCCCGAGAGGAGATCCAAAAACAACGTCATTTCAAAAAACATATCTCACGAGAACATAAGGGATAAAAAAATCTGCCGTTAAGCCATTTGAAAACAAACATCTTCACTAAATTTATTTCAATAATTATACTGCGGTTGCCATTTGTCATGCCACCAACACAATAGCAGTTAAAATCGGTTAAACGGACCGTAAAAAAAGTTTATTTAAATGTCTAATCTTATTTTATTAATCGAGTATGGTTTTTACGCAAACGGTTAAATATTTTGAAATCGCTTTCAAAATCCGTCTTTAGAAATCGATTTCAGGAGTGGCTCCGGCTAGCAGTTTCGATCGTATTTAGTACTATTATTCGGTTGTACGTTCATCACTCAAAACTATTCAAACATAAACAAATACGTACTTACGCAAAGCTACTATTGCCGTGGTTTTGTGAAATTGGTTTGTCTAGTTCGGATAATCGATACGATTCGATTTCTGACTGAAATCTGATTTTAAATTCGTTTCGATGTATCTGACGCATTTCTATAGCGGACTCAGGGAAAAAAATTGGCAGCACTGAGTAAAAGTTGAATAACCTCTTGAACGATCAGCCGACTCATTGTGACGTGTTCAGAGTCGAATTTATTGCAAATTATTGCCTGTCTAAAGTATACCTTTGCTGTTCTAACTTTATCAGTTTGTAGGGAAAAGAACAGGAAAGGCATAACATCACATGTTAAACATCGGAAATTATACGCGCTGGAATGATCAGTCTTTGAAGTCTGTGGAGAATATGCTATCAAACATGGCGATGTCTTTGTTTACATTTTAGTCTTGTTGATTTCGGTAATGTTTTTGTTATGCATTGTTTTGCCTTGAATATTTTATATTTTTCAACATACAAAATTATATTTACTATTCTCTTACAGAAACATGGGCCTATGCTAAGCAGTTTTGGAACATTTTTCTTGTGGCTTGTGGAAGTCGGAAAAACTTTGGAAAATTCTCTCGTTCAAGACACTGCGTGCGCTGTTTTCGTTTTCTACTGGCTGCACTAAGACTTACTTAGGCTGTTTTGCTCAATAGCGAAAAGTACCTAAGTCGATATTATCACTACAAGTAAGTAAGCCAATATAAATAGGAATAACATGTGTAAGAGAGTACCTTAGTATCTCATTACATTATTGTAGCTGTAGGTACATTATTGGTCAATCTACCTATTCCTTTGTTGCGTAGACACAAGCATCTTAAGTGAGTTTATCTATTTATTGTGGTTAAAATAATTATTAAATATATTTACTATGTCCGTCAACCTCAAAGTCTAACTGAAATTGTTAATTGATATTTATGTACATAAGTAGATGCTGAAATAAACAATTATAATTGCTAGCCAAATAGCAACTTACTACAAAACATATTTATAATATTTTCACAGACCATGCTAGTGCTGAAAATACAAGAAGGGAACGCTACCCAACATCAATCTTGTTGTTCAAACATGAATTGAATACCCAATCTTCTGTATTAATCATTGAAGGTAAGCTTTTTGACACATAATTAAGAATCAAGCGTAGGAAGTCACATAATTACAAAATTATGAATATATTTCATTGGCTGAACTTAGTGCATAGACACAACATATATTTTGTGTATACCTAACTAATGTTTAATATTATAATTCATTATTATAAAATATCTGGAGACTGAAATATCAGCCCTAAATAAATATGAAATAATACAACCATGGCTTTTGTCCAGCCATGGGCTAGTGAAAACCTAGTTGATATGCCTATTTTACTTTGCCACATAATGTTTAAGTACTTTATTTGAGCAGAAAATAATTAGTTTTTGTTTTAATAGAGTTCCTGGGGCGTTTCACCCATGAAGACATGAAGGCAGCATGAAGGATGTCGCCCATGCTGCGTTGCCCCGTTGCTCTGCTACTTCAGTTTTCAAGCTTCTCAAGAACTAAAGTAGAAACTGAAGATTGTTAATGAAAGATAATCTTTTATTTTTTTACCGGTCAGTCTTATACGACAGCGATATAAATGTGTGTTCCTATTTTGTTAATTGATAACAGTGTAAACTTTAATAAAGTGTTTTTATTTTGAACTTGTACTTGTAATTTTTATTTGTACCTATATAGGTGCAAATACAAATAACTTGTAAGTAATGAAATATTTAAGAATAGAATACTATACTTTTTATAAACACAGCCCATTGATTATTATAATGATACTATTTATAGGTACCTATTTACCTAAATTTTCTGTCATTCATTAGGTAACAGTAGACAGAGAGAAATAAATTATGGTAAACAAAAACGACTTTTATTATATCTTTAATAGCATTTATTCATATTATTATGAAATATTTGTACATGAGGCAAAAAGAAATTGGAACAAATATACTGTAAGGGTTAGTGGAATTTGTGATTCAATGTCTTTCTGTGGATGTCATCATGGATTGTGTATGTACTGCTTGCTAATTCTTGCTGTAAGTACATGAGAGAGTTTAAATTTTTCCTGAATAATGTAGTTGAGCCTGACACCTGAAATAAGATAAAAAAAGAATTTAAGTAAATTCTTAATATATTCCATGATCCGTTACATCCATCCACAAAGTCTAATAGGCCTCTCCCTTCAACACCTCAATGCACAATCTATCTACTTTAAAGAACAGCAATATTCTGCTATAAACAACAATTACGTGCCTACAATTGACTTTATTTAAATGTAATCAATAATTAACTTAATATGGTAAGTATACATTTGATGGTGCATTTCGTATTTACCAACAAACAATATGATTGTGTGTAACATTGTTGCTGTGCTAAACACACATGCAATGTCCAACACTAAGTAAGAAAATAATTTTGATATTAAGTAGGTTACCTTATTGGATGAATATGTTCATCAATGTCCTCCTTACAGAATCCATTGACATGAAATGCTTCAAACTAGGTGTATTTTATTATTTGTTCTTCCTCTATTATATTTGCTTTTCCAATGAAGTACAAGCTCGACTGGGTTGATAAGCTTGTGGCTTATGAGTTTGATACGGTACGAGGTACGAATTAGTCTTTCCTTGAATTGCCACCAAAATACCTACCTCGTTACTGAAATATCTTAGCATAAATCTTTAGTTTAGGTTGTAAGCAATTGTAACAGAAGAAAACTTTCACAATTATTAAAAATCGACCTCGCTGCTTCGATATTATACAGACCACTAATATTGATTTATCATTGAGGTTTTACACTAAAACACATTCACAATTTATGAAGATGACGATTACTTACATAATTTTGTAATAATTAAGGAGAATATACGAGTAAATCCCAAAAATATTGCTAAGAAAATCGAATGCAACCAGTAACGTGGCTTCTCTTTAAAAAAATGATACCTCGTTGGCAATTTCTTGTTGTTTGAAACAAATTTTCAGCTGTCAAAATCGTTACGTAATTCGAATTATAGCCTTTTTAGACGAATAACGTTCACTCTTTAGCGTCTGAAACAGAGTGCAGTTGATATCACAGATTTTAGAGTTACGTAATTCGAAAGTTATAAACTGAAAGCAATTCTAGTCGATACGAAACAAATTTGACTCAATTGTAAATCGAAAATGTGTTGCGTAATTAGATAGCAGGAAACGGCACAGATGTTTTTTTTTTAACCCAGTGACTTGGAAACTGGCTCTTATTGAACCGTTTTTAGGTTTAAATGCAGTGTATTAAGACCAGGCACTCTAGAGACAATTTCCACGCAAGTTCCGCCCCCATGCACCCCGCCACTCCACTATGTGCTAAACGCTAATACATCAGTAATAAAGTTGACACGGAACAAAATGGCGTAAATCTCAATTCTAATTTCGTTTAGAACTAAAGTAATAATTGATCTAGAGAAAAAGTATCTTGTGGCTGGATAATAAACTATATTTTCTACTGTGAATACTTATTTTAGACATAAAAGTCTTGTAATCTTGATTTTATTTAAATAATCTTAAAAATAGACATGATTTTCGAATAAAAAATGAATCGAGCGAACATGTTACAATTATTTTGCGTAACTTTCTTGTGCATGGAAAGAAAAAGATCCAATAAATCATATACTAAAGTTTCATTTTCATTATATGCGAGACTGTTTCAGTGCAAATTAACAATACAATTTAGGGAGCCTCCTATTAACACGCGTGCTTTTTACTTTACATTACCACTCTAGTGCGGCAAAATCGCCATATTAGATATGTATTTTTTTTATCACAGCAATGTGCCTTTATGCCTTTTTAGGGTTCCGTAGTAAACAAGGAACCCTTATTGTTTCGCCATGTCCGTCTGTCTATCCGCGGCTTAGCTCAGAGACGGTTAGTACTAGAAAGCTGTAATTTGGCATATGTATACATATTAATCATGCCGACAAAGTGGTAAAATAAAATGAAGTTTTTTTTTTTTTTAGGGTACCTCCCCTACACGTAAAGTGGGGATGTTTTTTTTTTCCTCATCTACCCCATCTTGTGGGGTATCGTTAGAAAGGTCTTTCAAAAATATTGTGAGTTTGTCCATTTTTGCATTCAAACCATTTTTGGATTCAGGGATCCGTTTGCGAAATATTAAGCTTTTAACTGAATTTTTTTGTTAGAGTCAAGTGCCCCCCCCCCCCAACCGTCTAGCTAAATGGTTGTACTTGGACTTGTGAAAAAATTCACAGCAGTAGTATATATAATGAAATTAAAAGGAAAACTATGAGAGCTAAGTAGGCTGTACAGGTTAACGAGAAATAATCAATCAACTTAAATTTGCATTTTAAAAAACATGATCTCCCATACATTCCCTACAGAACACGTTTTTCAACTACAATGTTAAGTTTGTTCTTGGGATAAATTCATCCCAACTACGGAACCCTTCATTGTGCGTGGTTCGACACGCACTTGGCCGGTTTTTATTCCTAATTCTGTGCTAATACAGAATTAGCTTTCATTAATTCAACAAAAAACTAAAAACTTCGCAAGCAATGGGAAATTGATACTGAGGGCTACGGCTGTCGACCTCCTGGTACGAGCTGGTTCTCCCACGGACAATTGCCCGGTCTATCCAGTAAAAATGTCACCGTGAAAACTTAGGTGAAGTGAGATTGAAAGGGATTGACAACTTAGACAGCTCGCGTCACCTAAAATTTAACGGAGAGATTTTTACAGAATTCTTGTTCAAGAAGCAAGAAGCTCTACATAGCTCCATCTCTTTCCCCCACTGAAGTAAGACTATGAGCTGGTGGTAGGCAGGGGGTTTTAACTCTCTGTTTATTTTGGCGACCGAAACCAAAACTACAAACGTAGTAGGTATACAGGGAAGTTTCATAGAAAAGTGCAGTACCTACGCGGTCGAGATGTATGGAAAAGCAGATTTTTTTTTAATAACCGACGAATAATTTTTACGCAGAGGAGTTCAGAATCATGTACTGAATCCATGGTAACAGTTTTCGCGTCGATGTCCCTGCCACCCTGTATAATTTACATAAGATTACCTACACCACAAGTGCCTTTATGTAATAAAAACAGACTTGGGAGCATCTAATGTGTATGAATGTCTCTCATAAAAGTCTTCAGGTTTAGGTATTGCATATTGCACATAGTCTCGATGAAATATTAGGTTTCCAATTTTTTCTGCGGAGAGCTTTCTCCCACAGTTTTCGTCTTTCGGTCTTTTAACATCTTTGGGAAATACATGGTTCCCCATATTTTTTCAGTCGACAGCTGCGCCACGGGGCACATTAATTAATTATGTGTAAAAGGAGCCGCTTGCTTATTTTTTTAAATTAAAATGACAAATTCTTGGACTAGTGATAAAAGCGACACCTGAAGTAAGCAAGTGGCAGTTTTGAAGTAAAACTTCTATAGATAGACGGGGGGTATTATTTTTTTCTGTCACGAAAAAGCGTTACGGCCGCGTGGAGGGAGTAGACGACATATATCGCGTAGTGAGTAGTGTAGAATAGATTGGAATCTCAAGTTTTTATTATTATTTATTTTTATTATTTTATTTTTTAATTACCCGATTTGAAAAATTCTTTCACTGTTTGGAAGCTACATTATCCCCGAGTGACATAGGCTATATTAAATAAATAAAAAAAATAGGAATCCTTACTAAAACTCCAATAATGTAACCCAAGGTGTACATTAACAATCTGCCCGTAAAACCTCAAGTTAAAATTTTGTTGCGATTCATTTTGCCACTTGTCCGTTGCCATTCGTTTTTCCTCTTGTCCGTTGCGATTCGTTTTTCCACTTGTCCGTTGAAGTTTCACTTCTACTATGTGTCGCAGCACACATTTTTTTTTAAATCCCCGTTACACTCAAGGCTCCATCTCGCCATGACAAACTTAGCCCACTTGTATCAAAATGTACGATTAATGTTAGTACTACTTAGTATTATATTGGGCAGGTATGGTTTACGGTTTACCCCACTAATTATACAGAACGGACAACATTAATCCACTGATACACAACGAACAGCCTAAATTGCAGGAAGAATTTTTGAAAATTCAACCCATAGAGGGAATTGAAGATGACAGTTTGTATCGAAGTTCGCCATTTTTGTCGATGGGTAATAATCGCATCGGGCACACGGCTTACCTTCACTAAATTACGTATGTAGTTTTAAGAAGAGTCCGCGCCACCACTCAAGCTGTGACTCAAGTCCGATAGACGCGGCGCTAGTGTCTATGACATTGCATCAAATTGCATTTAAAAAAATATTGTTTTCCACAACTCTTCCGCCGGATTTCAGTGGTGGTGCGGACTCTATCTACTTATGAATTATGAATCCGCAAAAATGCATACGTTCAACTGACATTGAGTGAGATATTAATAAACTTATTATGGATGTATTAAGGATCCACGATTATCATTGTCATTTTATAATTTCCGTAAGAACTACGAATCTGCTTGATTCCAAAATGTCATGGAATAAACTTTCGATCTCGTCGACAACATCGAAACCGGTTGGGTTGGATCATCAAACAACTTAAAATTTACCACACACTAGTATACTTACTTAATTTTACGTAATTATTGATTAGGTAGTTAATCGTTGGCCGCTTTGTTGTAACACATGGATTTAATGTTGCACTACAAAAATGTTGTATTGAATGTACTATTCTACGTCTATTTTATCGTCTAGCCAGAGGTTGACATCGGGAAAGATTTTTAAAAACAACTTGTGGGGTAGGTAAAGATTTTTCACATGCACATGTGCCAGTTCTATTAAATTCTGTAAACATGTTAGCTTGAACACTAAGGTGAATTGAGCGGTCAATCCCTAATGATAGCTCACTTTACCTAAGATGGCACAGTGAGCTTTTTATAGAATAGATTAGCTGTAACTTTTCTAAACCTACCTACCTACCTAACTTACTTACCTTTTATATTTAAGTATAAAAACATTTAATGTATCCTCATCATCATCATTTCAGCCAAAAGACGTCCACTGCTGAACATAGGCCTCCAAGCACCGACCGATTTTGTGCTTCCCGCATCCAGCGAATTCATGCAGATTTATTGTATATATTTATTTAATTTCATAAATCTTATTTATATCCCTTGTATGCTGCACCGGTCGTCGCCGGCTGTCGCTGATAACCAGCGCTGGGGCTCTGTCTCGCATAAGGTTCAGCATTATGCGGAGCGATGGCTGTTTTGCGTGGATGTGACGCATATTTTCCCCCAAATTGTTCTTTTTTGTGATTGTGTTCTTTCTTTGCGGCATGTTTACCGCAATTATACGTATTTTCTTTTTTCTTACTTGTTCTATTTTATACCTACTTACATGAAATTCCATTTACAAAGCCTATGCCTAAGTATCTTACCTACCCTTTAATTCCTTCTTCTTTTTACGGTGCCTAGGTAAGTAAAGTACATAATGCACTAAATATCTAATTATTCTATTCTAAACAAACAGACAGAACAAAAGAAAATTACGAAACAATATTCCACATTCCCTTACTTACTCTTAAAATATATATTTGCCATAATAAATAAAAGGTCAAAGACCAGTTTCGCAACATTTCTCTGTTAGTTAGGAACAAAGAGTTGCAAGCCCCTTCACTGCGGGCGTGGCGCAGGCGCACCGATCTGCAGGAAGCCTGTCCAGTCCAAGGCGAACGTTCGAACAGCATTCCCATATTCATAATGCATAAAAATAATCATTAAAAAAAAAACAATATCTTCCTATATTACTTAGCTATTGTCAACAGCCTCTAAGTAGATACTTCCGAACTCGTTACCTCGATATTGGCGATCAGACCTTGCTTTAGTTTTCCTTTCTTTTGGGTAGACTCGATTTTGTTTAGGTATAATAATATACTCTTTTATTAAAGACTAGATAATATACTCGAATCTTATATTAAATTTACTTACCAACGTGTCTTAAACGATGATCTTTCGTGTGCACTTCACAAGCTTCGGTGTCTACGTAAACTCAGACAGGAATATTTGACTTGAGCTGCCCACTCAACTGCAGTCCGGTTTTAGGCCACAACACAGCTGTCAGAAAATTGCGATTATTTCTGGTAGAAGGTAAGTCGTACTTTTTTGTTTGTTTGGAATAGAAAAAGTATGAGTGTCATGCCTATGAGTTAAATATCCGTGAGTTAATCCATTAATAATCAGTATAGTAACTACTACACACGAGGTGCTGAGTCGTCAATATCGACAAATTTTTCACAACAAATCGTTCAATCTTGAGAGTTCCTGCGATTTATCTAACTCACTACGAAATTAGTAATTAGCTACGACAATTTGTACGTCATGCAGGTAAAAGCATATTGGTACGTATTCAAGTAAAACAAAGTTTTCTCAATTGTGAAATTATAGTAGTAGGTACTTTACGCAAGTAGATGTTATCGGAACTGGGCGATAGAATCCTTTTTCGAGGTCATATCCAACTGCTTACTATGCGGTGTGCGTCAGATGGAGCGTGGAATTTCGCCGCTACTGCGGTCGGCTTGGGGCCACTGACACCACGGCTGCATTGCTTTTTTTTCACGAAACACCCGTACTTAGAGATTTTTGAACCGCTTAAGAATGAGACGGCGATTATGGCAATGGTTATTAAATTATTCTTACAGGAAGCCAGATGCAAAGGGGAATATTGTAATCTTTCTTTTATCTAATAAGTAATAATTAATGCGTGTTACTTGAATGGCTTAAATCCAATCTGACGCATAATTAGTTAACCTGCCGGCAGTTTAATTATTTCTATGCTTTCAAAAAAATTATAAGTAAACAGCAGAGCTGATAAGGTTAATATGTCTAGTGATGGATTTTATTTCCTAGTTGGAGTCCTAATGTATCTTGTTAACCTTTACGCCGCGTAAGCCGGTGCCTTTTAAGGTGACAATGTTCTAAAGGCTAAACAAAGAATAAAAATAAAACAAAACCTGATTTTAGAATTGCAGACATAGGTCAGATTTTAGTTTCTTATCTTGTTATTGGCAGCAATGTTTTCGCAGATAAAAAGTTATCACAGGTAGACTGCACATCAAGGAAAGTAATTTAGATTAGAGTGTAAACTCAACCTCTACGTGGCATGGTTTTCTATATAATTTCCTGTTTTATAGCTTTCAACACAGCTGCTCACTTGTTTATCGATTAGACACAGATTCATTGATCGATGTGCAGGCGCAGTCGTGAACATTGGATGTTATACGTGTGTGTAAATTTTTGCGAGTCTATTTTGAAGTATGCACTTTCCGTTTTCTACAATCTGCTAAATCTACGTAGAGCAGATTGTAGGGAACGGAAAGTCCAACGCTTGGACTGGCTTGCAGTTAACTTCATTAGTCAAGCTCTTCTACAGGGTCAAATTCTCAAGGTATAAATTAGCTAGCGAAACTCCGCAGATGTGATATATTAATAATCACAACAAAAATAAAAAGATTTCATAATTCATTTTTTGGTCCAACGACGCCTATTTCCAATCTATACAAGGCCAGAACGCAGCCATAGGAAACTGCTCGCGTATACATTGTACTGCTACTTTTAAATTTGTGATACAATCAATGTATACACAAATTTTGCGTACTGCTCGTATATAGTTTGTAACGTGGACACGCGCGTCGGTGATTCTGAACCTCCTACGTTGAAATATTTAATCGGTTATTTAAAAAAAAAACTACTGTTCCATACATGTTGACCGCATAGGTATTGCACTTTTTTATGAAACAGCAGATTTTGTTTTTAATAACCGTTATTGTATTTGTTATTAAGGTTATTATATAATTTTAGGTTCAGAATCGTGTACTGAATCCATGGTAAAATTTTCGCGTCGACGTCCCTGCCACCTTGATTTTTTTAAAGTGACTGTCAAGTCAATTCACTAAAGCTTCGTGCAGACTAGCGCGACGCGACGCCGGTTATTGTTTTGTTTTACCGTGAAGTTTTCTTAGAAATTGTATTGTACGAGTCGCGTTGGGCTGGCCTGCACGAGCCTTAGAACTAACTGCGATTGATTACCCCAAAAAAGAACTCATCAAATTAATTTATTTTTTGTTTGACGATTTTTAGATATCTATTGATACTCATCATATCTGCAGTTTTGCTAGCTAAATAAATTTGACCTTATATATTGGCTACCGCTACCTAACGTCGATCGTCGAACGAAAATCCCCAGCCATCCTCCATCCGCCCCGGATCTAGGGCGGGAAAACCAGGACACGTGCCCCGGGCAAGTGCACTACCCAGCACAACGCAACTTTGCACATAATATAATCTTTATATGCGGGTGGTGCACTGAGGAAATTACAGATTAGCGTAGGTGTAGGTCGACAAATGGTGTGAGCGGGTTGTGAGCGGGCGCAGTTGAATTCTACCAGGAACTCGTTGAGCGCTTCTGTGGTCTATTTTTTTAAGTTTTATGCTGCGTAGCGGGGGTGCTGGGCATCCCGCACTTGTCGACCCTGTATGCACAAAGGCGACACGGTTTCCTTAATTTTTTAAATTTTCGAGCTCGGTACGCTCGCTTTGTCAGCCTAGTAACTCGTAATTCTTAAAACTTTTCTATAAATCCTTATTCTTAAATCGCAAAAGAAAATCTAACTTATCTCAGGCAGAGTACAAACATTTTCGCGCTCGCTTCGCTCTCTCTTGCATTCAAATCGAGAATTGGACCGCACATTACGTTAATATGGCGCGAAGAGTAAAAAATCTGCGGTTTCATAGAAAAGTGCAAAACCTACGCGGTCAAAATGAATGGAACAGCCGATTTTTTTTTTAATAACCGATAAATATTAGGATTCATGTACTGAATTCATGGTGAAAGTTTTCGCGTCGATGTCCCTGCCACTCTGTATGTTTAAAAAAAACTTTAAGAGGTGGTTTAGATTAGACCACCGAACTGAATAACTTTTACTATGGGACCAACTTGGACAAGCTGCCAAAGTCGGTTACAGAACTTAGCGATGGGAAGTTCAAAACCCACATCAAACGTGTCCTTATCAAGAAAACGTATTATAAAATTAAAGACTACGTTGAAGACAAGTAAGTTTTGCAAGTAACTTCTTCTGCACATGTGGCTTCCCTGGTACCTCATTAACGGCAAATTATGTAAGAGTCTATTAACTGCTCCCAAATCACGATGTTCTTTTTTTTTTGCACGTTGATCTTTGACATAATTATTTTTTTATTTGACTTTATTTAAGTACCTACAATTTAATTTCAACTCTTTAGTACTTAATGGCTTTTGTGGATATGATAATTATTCAGATTTGTTACACTTGTAATAACAATCAAACTCAACTCAAACTCAAAGCATTTATTTCAAATAAACCAATTACAGGTACTTTTGAATTGTCAAGGGGTCGGTCAGTCAGAAATATGAAGCTAGTTGCCCATTCCAACGCGTAGTAGGTTCCTATGGAGAAGAACGGGCAAGAAACTCCACGGACACTCTTTTCAATCATGTCATTTCGTTTAAAATAGGTTTTTATTTTTACTAATCTTATTTATAGATTCTTTTCTATTTTGTGGATGTAGAACGCTGTGCTGTAGGCTTAGTCGACTGAAGATTTGTTGACGTACCTGGTACTTGTTGTTAGACCTACACTGTCCTCCCATAACTGTTTTTTGAAAATATTGTAAAAGCCAGTTATTTTTAAAAGAGTAACCTTGGAGTTTTTCGCTGGCTCTTCTCCATGGGAAACGACCAATTGGAACCGTGCACCAAGCTTCTTACGTTTCATAAGTGCACATGTAGGATTACTTGAAATAAAAAAATTGAATGTGTAATCGCGAAAAACAGAAACAGCTGTACCACTGTGTACAGTTTAGAACAGTGGGCATAAAACCTGTGATTAAACTTTGTTTTGTTTGTCCACTAGTAAAAGTTATTCAGTTCGATGGTCTAAAGCATCTCTTAAAGTTTCTAAAGTAAAATTTTTAACACCTCATATATTACAAAACTATAGTCCGTCTAGTCTGAATATATAACAAGCTAATTAGGTACTTTACATAATAATTTTACACATAAGTAGGTAAGTAAAGTATCCTTATAGATTAGAGGCACATAAGAAGTATGAAGTAGGTACATATGTGATAAAACAATTTAGCACACCATACAAAATAGTATGTAGGTATTTAATTGTTGTAGGCTAGCTCAATACATGCAGTAACAACAAACAAACTATGTAAACGCATGGAGAATGAAAACAAAACATCTTCAGGTGAGTCAAACGAGTCGAACCTATCGCTCTGACGCAAGGAATGCGCAATTTAACATTTGCGTGGGTGTTGCAATCCCACCAGCTTGCACAGGGTACGCGCAAATAAGATTCAGCGGTCGTCTGTAATTTCTCATTATTGTGCCTACACTAAGTGCACAATTTAAGGTTTCATAATAACGGGTGCAATCAAGAAGCTATCGACTGGAATGCGGCTGTTTTGTAAGGTTTTGAATAAGTAGGTACATTTTTAATTATCTATGTACTTACTCGTACTTTCACTTATTTTACTAACAAGTCTATAATAATATCTAATTAGGTGTTTGATATTTCGGATTAAAAATGCATGATTCTTAGTACTTACCTACTGAATTTTACACATTTATAAATCAATAGGTGTAGTGTAGGTAATGTAGGTAGGTATACCTAAAAATAATAAGTGGGAAGGTGTTCTAAGAACCTAATCAATTATCGTATCTTAAATCTAATCATGCATCCTTTATATAAACAGTTTTGTTGCGATATTGGAGCTATCAATAAAACAACCCGACAAGTAGATAAATCTCTATAGACAGATAGTGTTTTGTCAATGCACACTGCAGAAAAAAAACAAAGAAGTCAAGGCTGGACAGGCCCCTCAAAAACCTAACGAGAAGTACCTGTGAGTGTGAGGTGCAAATGTACGAATGTGTGGGCCAGTCAGTGACCGCGTGTGACCGGAGCAGCGCCCGCGCACTCCTGGCCTTCCCAGCAGCCAGCAAGCGCGCGGCCCGCGCCGCAGCCGCCGCCGCGCGCCGTGAGCTTGACCCAATGTTTACCAAATTACATCATTACCCCGAAACCATTGTATTTGTATGTTATGTGTGCCTACACATATTTCTGCTACTGTTATCCTCTAGTTTAAGCTGTAAGAAACGTGTTATCTTTAGAGGCGGATAATGCCAAACAATATCCGTTTCAAAAGGAAAATGCTACCTATTATCGCAAGATATTTTCTGCGATATTGCTGTTTATGGAATGGTATTATTTTCTTATTATTCTGAGAACTCATTACCTATCATTTTTGGGAATCTGCAACTAAAACTTTAACTTGGAATCAATTTTTATCTTATAGTGCTCTACTGCTTGCTGTCTCTGCCTCTTTAGTGAGTTTAGTAGGTGGTTACCTACTTACAAATGGTGCAAGTAGCGATAGCTTTATAGTAGTTACTTATGCACCTACCCCACCGTAACATTATCCAAGGATTCAGGTCATTGGATGGAGCTTCTATGGTAGGTACTTACATGGATATACCATGTGCAAACCATCATCTCTATAAACCGAGCTAAAACTGTCACAGAAGAGAACGATCCATGCAATGACCCGAATCTTTGGATATGTTACGGTGGGGCTTACTATACAATACAACATATAGTAAAAAAACCCTGTCCGATCCGTAAGGGTTTCGCTACGTATAATACTAAGAGTATATTTATGTGGTAACTTTAAGGAAAATCGAAAAAAAAATATGGTCTCATTTTTTTTCACTGTGGAATTTTACCGGGTCAATACATGGGCGCGGGCGGCCGTCGTTTAGCGGGTGCCAAGGTGACAAGTATAATTTATGACCCCTTTTGAAAAAAATTCTCTTTTTGAATGTATTTTGTGGTAATTTTAGTACAAAAAATGCGACTTTTAACAATAACTTTTTTATTTTCAGTAATACTAATTCATTCGTTTTTTTTTATTAGGTTTAGGTAATGTTATTGCACTACCTATGAGCCCCTTTCGGATCGGATAGGTTTTTTTTACATATTGTAAATAAATAATAAATTAAAATAATATTTAAAGAAGTAATAAATTAATAATATATAAATAAATTTAAAAAAATATTTTGCACAAAAAAACAACCTTTGACAATAAGTATTAATTAGATATTGTAATAATTATACAGAATGGTGTTCTACAGAATGTAGACGACTGACGATAC
This sequence comes from Agrochola lota, assembly GCA_947364205.1. NCBI lineage: Eukaryota > Metazoa > Arthropoda > Insecta > Lepidoptera > Noctuidae > Agrochola > Agrochola lota. Next base: position 13,418,626 of record OX376221.1, on the reverse strand, counting down.
TTCCTTAATTTTTAAGGTAGATAGACGTAAATAACGCCCTAATGCAGGTCCAAAGTTGGTTTACTGCTAATAATTTAGTGTTAAATGGGAAAAAAACTAAGTGCATAAAATTTTCTTTACCAAATGTCAAGAGTAGTGATTGTGAGATAATATTGAATCAAGATAAACTAGAATTCGTCGATAAAACTGTTTTCCTAGAGATCATGCTCGACTCAAGGTTACAATGGGGTCCTCATTTAACATCTCTTGCAGGACGGCTAAGTTCAGCAGCATATGCTGTCAGAAAAACCCGTCAATTTACTGATGTAGATACCGCGAGGCTGGTCTATTTTAGTTACTTTCATAGTATCTCATGTTTTACGGTATTTTACTGTGGGGACGGGCTGCAGACATCTAGTCTATTTTTATTCTGCAGAAAAGAGCGATCAGAGCCATATATTATCTCCGCAGGCGTGACTCTCTAAGGGAACTGTTTAAGGATATTAAAATCATGACGGTACCTTATCAATAAATCTATGAAAACATCATGTACGTAAGAAAAAATGAACATCTTTTTAGTAAAAGAGGTGATAGACATAATTATAGTACAAGAAATAGGGACCTATTAGTTCAACCAGGTTTTAGACTGGCTAAAGCGGACTCATCTTTCATGGGATACTGTTAAACTGTTACAACAAAATTCCTCCCCACATACTTCAACTGAATGAGACGAAATTCAAATCTTGTATAAAACGCACACTATGCAGGCAGGCATATTATAAGTTGGGGGATTACATCGCTGATAAAAATGCCTGGCTCAATGCTGGTCCTGCTACACAACCACAACTATTTGATTAACATTTGAAAATACAGTTGGAGCTGCCGAAGAGTTTAAGACCATCTTTGCATTGTCTAAAATGTGCCCTGGCGGCTGTGAGTATGTCATGCTCACTCAGATGTCTCGCTGATGGTGGCGCGTGTGTTGGATCATTTAGCTCCCTTCTAAATGGTTGAGCCGTGAAAGGGCGCCGTCAGTTGGGACTGGTCAACTCTTAGCTGCCTTGGCCGATTTAAATTTTTGAATTTTTCTTTGTTTTATCTTTTTATTACGGACGCTTCTAACGTGCACGTCTTTCTACATTGTTCTCACATGTTTAATTTCAACATGAATGATGTAACCAATATTTTTGTAACAATTTATTTAAAAGAGTGTCCGTGGAGTTTCTTGTCCGTTCTTCTCCATAGGTACCTTCTACGCTTTGGAATGGGCAACTAGCTTCATATTTCTGACTGACCGATTCCTTGACAATTCAAAAGTGCCTGTAAATGGTTTAATTGAAATAAATGGTTTGAGTTTGAGTTTTGAGTTTGAGTAGGTAATGAGGTCAAAAGTCCAAGAGAGTAGGAACCCTGCTCCCCAAACTAGGAAAATCCTGTATCTTGGCTTGGCGTCTTGTTTCTTGGTGATATATTGTAATAAAGGAATTTGACCGAATACGAGTAGCACAAAGGACCATGGAGTGAGCCATGCTTGGTATAACCTTACTAGACCGAGTGCGTAACACCGAAATCCGTCGCCGGTCGAAAGTCTACGACGTCGGAGACAGAGCGATGCGCCTGAAATGGAGTTGGGCAGGACATCTAGTCAGACTCGGAGATGGCCGATGGAGTAAAGCTGTGACCGAATGGTGGCCAAGGTTAGGCAAAAGAAACCAGGGTCGTCCAAAAGCGCGTTGGGTCGATGATATCGCCAGAGCCGTGGGAAACTCCTGGATGGGAGACGCTCGGGACCAGAAAGTATTGCAGAAAAAAGGGGAGGCCTATACTCAGCAGTGGGTGATTCCGGGCTGAAATGATTATGATGATGATATAGTAAATGGCCAAATAGGATGACAGAGGCATTCTTCTTCACTTTGATCCGGGTTGGAGTGACCTCCTACCTACTCAGGATAGTGTTATACAGGAGATTTCTGATGAGTACCTAGTTAGTACCTAACTACTGCTGCTGGAGCAGTCGAGTTATACAGTTCACAAAACAGAAAAAGTTTTTTTAGTTTTGTGATACAGTTAATCGTCTGTAGGTCCAATGACCTAGGTACTAGATTATTATGAATCTCGAAAGCCAATAGGCGATTCCTACTAACCTGGAAACTTACGTTACGTCCAATGAAAGCTCGTTGACTGAACAGAAGGCCAAGAACTCGACCGCCTTCACATTCGTACTATCTATCACATGCGGTCGTCGTACCGCAGTTGAAAGAGTTCAAGTGCTTTAGCAGTCCTAAATATTCAATGATATTGTTTTGTAATAAGTACCTACGTACAACAGTTGGTATTAATTTTGAAAGTCATTATGTCGCAAGGACGTCTATCATATTGAAGGATTGTTGTAACCGTTGCTTAATGCCAAAGTTTCAATGTGTTCAACTGGTATGCGCTTGTCTGGCGTGTGTTAGGTGTCGGTGGCGGGGGTGCAGCTATGTGTGGCGGCCTGGCTGACAAGTGGGTCGTGTTGTGAAACAGAGAGAGGTAGTTGGTGACGATGTCTGCGCAACAGCTGCAGCGGCGCGCGCGCTCTTCTCACGCTCGCCGCCCGCACTTTTCTCTCACACACGCAAAGTCAACACAACTAATTGAAATTCCCAATTTATTGTTGACCGGAGCTTAAAATAATGTAGCACGAGTTTTTCATTTTAGTCATCAACTACACATAGGGTGCAGCTAAGGCAGTTTCAGTCCAAAGTCACATACATAAACAATTTAAATTTATCTCAATTTAAATGTTCGGCCCTTGAAATTAGGTACCTATAGGTACCCATCTCATCACCTACGAAATAACCAGTATTTCTGTCTCACTTAAACGGGTATTACACTACACTGAATCAGGGGGCTTAAAACGGCCACATTAAGCAATTCCTCTAAAAGCAATTAATTTTCTGAATTCCTATAGGGTGACACATATTTTAGCTGAATCGTATTCAATTCAATTCATAACAGAATCATATTTGGTGTATGAAAAATATGAAGACCATACGTAATTTTACCGGATAATTATTCTTTACAGTTTTTATTAATCAAATGAGATTTTTATTTTATAATTCTACAGTTTAAATGTTATTTCATTAAAATACAAAATTGACAAACAGATGAATTGCGTAGTATGAATTGAACGCAGATAATATTATGAATTATCAGTTTGTGTGATTGATGATTGCCAAAACGGCCTTTTTAGGCCTCCTGGATGCCTACCATGATCTAATTAAAAACGATTCAAAAGCAAGGCATTTCAGTTTAGGTTCTTAAACTGCATCGCTTCAAAGTCGTACCATGACGTCCAATACGCTCAGCGGCATTTGGATCGTTAAAAGTGAATGAAAGATCGCAATCTGTGGCTGAACCACGCGGCCGCGTTTGGAACGTTTTTGGTGAAAACGAGACAACGCTATTATTGTCAAATAAGTTTGTTTCGCGCACGTTATTTAGTGTCAGACACGTTCAGAAGCAAGTAACATTTTATTTGTTCTTAACTCAGTATCATTACTTCAAAGTAAAACGGACACTCAACAGTTTTTTTTTAAGATTCCACATTAATACGGTAACTATTGTTAAAATAATTCTTAGTCAAAGTAGATATTTATTTACCTTTTGCTATTTATTAAGTATACGAAAAAAATATTTTTATTTCGACGTAATAAAACAAATTATGTTTCTGTTTCGAACGTACCAGAGTAAACAAAGTTGTGCGAGTTGAGTTGGGGCATAGTGGGCATAGTGTGAGGCAGAATCTTCCTCAAAAAACTCAAATAAAAGTAGTTCATCAGAAATCTGTTAGACAAAAACGAATGCGGTTAAAAAAGGCATATAAAATAGATGTTTTAGACGTTTAAAAGAAAGATTAAAGCTCACTTACATTGGTTTTTGTACAATTCCACTAAAATAGCACTAATAAACTTTATTTTCGTCAATAATTCACCAAACGTTTCAGTTTATGTTAGAGAAAAGTAACTTTTATTGAATCGCTTATTTTGACAGTTGAGCGTTTCAGTTGAGCTGCTATAAGGACGTCGTGGTACCAAACAAGAATGAATGAAACCAAAACTTGCGACTCAGTTTGGGACAATCGCTGTCACATGGCATGGCCTAAATTGAATCGTTAAACTAACGTCATGGTACGAATTAGAAGAACAGTTCAGTTTAGGTCCTAAAATGGATCGCGCTAAGAGCTCGTGGTAGGCATCCTGGGCCCTTAATTAAGGGAGCACTAAGGAGGCACAACCTAATTTGGGACCCTTCTAATTACACCTCTCTTATTAAGGGTTTGGGGGTTCTGATTCAGTGTAGTGTAATACCCGCATTAAATGTGCAACTTCCGAAGATAATACGATTACTTTCCCGACTTACCTTCAATAATAACAGTAGTTATAGATCTTATCAAATGAATATAAATCGTAAAGTATCATAACATGACAATGGCGTCCTGATTGGCGCTAGTACGAGGAAAAGCTTTGATCTGCAGAAATTATCGAAGTGATAAAGGTGATAGATAAGCGTTTAGATATCTTGATTATTAGGCGAGCACTTTATTGTGAACACTGGGGATTTACCAGAAGTGCGCCGACTCATCATACCGGGTTACCAGACTGTGGAATGGTTGTTAATTAACAAAAGGCTTGCCAACTCTTCTAGCTATGAGAAGATTTTGCTAACTACAGTTTGATTCAAACTTAATGGCGGCTCGGAAGTTAGCCACTCACTGCGCAGTACCGCACCCCTCACCCCCGCTGACACATGAATTCGTTACTGCTCAGCGACTCGCCTCGTGTTCCGAGCCGCCATTAAGTTTGAATCGGGCTGTACCTAAATAGATTTGTGTCCGGAATTCCGGATGATGGAAATACAGTCAAAACCAGATATAAAACTTTGTTGGTTGTCCTTAAATAAATAAATAAATAAATAACGACGTCGCTTAAAGGCTTGTGCAGACCAGCGCGACTTGTCGCGCGACGCGACACCGGTTATTGTTATACTGTGAAGTTTTCTTAGAAATTGTATTGTTCATGTCGCGTCGCGCGACAAGTCGCGCTGGTCTGCACAAGCCTTAAAACGACGTAGGTACGCGGTTTTAACGACGTAATTTTGATATTTCAGCATTTCTGTTTAGGTACTTACATAGTGTTTGGTTATAAGTTATAACATAGAACGACTATCGGATATAACAACCGTAATCCGACGGTCCTTTCGAAGTCGTTATAAACAGTTTAAATTGTAGTTCGTTCCTGAGATAAACATAAATATGGCGACGCGACTTGCCGAAATCTGCTTGCTACCTTTTTTTTTTTTTGAGGATGGGAAATCATCAAATGACTTCTCCCGCTCTGGGCAGAGCGAGAGGGTGTGTCAGACTTTTACTGACTAAAATCCACCCGTGTTCCTTCCGTTGCCTGTGTGCCGGGGCCACGATATCCCTTTCGGACAAACCCGCAACCCCAGCAAAGACTATCTATCATCATACGCTTCGTCCTACCATTTCGGAGAATAAAGGCATTATGTTAGGTATATTTTGATATACCTACTTAGATCTGCTGAAAGCTTTTACACCGCCTCGCTTTTACCTACCCAACATTAGCATCCAACTACCCGCGTGAAATTTTGTCAATTTTACGGGGTGGCGAATGGCAAATAAAAAGTGCACCTCTTTGTCGGAATACCATGCAAAGAAAGGTAAGTACGTACCTATGTTCCGGTTAGACTGGAAGCCGACCCCAACTTAGTTGGGAAGAGGCTAGGTAGATGATGAGAAAGGTAGGTACGTATGTAGGTATAATATATCTTCAGACTTGATCTGAACAGACAGAGCTGGCGAAAATACGAGTACCTAGCCTTGGGCAGTAAACTAAAATTTATCAATTAACGTAAGTACCGCGTCGTCATGAAATACAGTATACAGCAAGCATGTTGAAACAACACAGACTGCGTAACTTTTCATTTCGAACAATTACCTAGGTAGCATATTGTAACAGTTGAATAAATTTGTATCTACCTTTAGTAACAATACATAAACAACTTATTGTAAGTAGGTACCTAACAAAGCATGCTACGATAAGCCGTAAAAGTCTAATTAACTGATAAATTTGTAATAAAACGTCCACTGACTAAGTTTTAAAGAGCAAGCAAAGGACTACTTACTTACCTACCTATCGTTTCACGTGGTATTCTGTAGTTAACTAGGCCCTAGGCGGTCTGTGCCTTACCCCTCGGGAAAAGGTGTTAAATCAAGAGCCCTATTAAGTATATAATGTATTTTAGATATGAAAAATAATTCATCATTGCCTGAAGTTGATTCATTAACAGAGTTACACAGACTTTTCTTATCTTGCCACGCAGTGCTCCCAGTGACGTTCCAGTGACAGAAAATGTGGATCGGATGGCTAGGAGAAAAGAGGCAGAACCTAAGAAAAAATGTATGTTATGGCATGGTTATGGCTAAGAAGGAAGGAAGTGAATTCTGAGATGATTAGATGACATCTAGGTGTTAGAGATGTTAAAACAAAAGACGTGCTGATGCTCACTGTGCTAAGACGATCGGCAGTAAATCATTTTGAATCCTAACTCTTCCATAAAAACAAAACTTTGTCTCGGACTAGTATATGGTTGGCTTTCCCTAAGCCTATTTGTGGAGACTGGGACCAACATTTCATCATGATTTGTATCAACAAAACTTACTGTCGCGATAGGTAACTAAGTTTATAAATATAGTAGGTAGGTACTTATAGTTATTGAACCAGTTAAAATGTATGAACATCGTGGCTCAACAAAAGTCTATTGAGCACTTCTGAGAAATCGTGCCGTGTGAATATCGTTGCTTTGTTTCAATATGTCTACAAATCAGAATCGAAGTTTTGAGACAGCTGCCGGTTCTATTAGGTAAAACATTGAGAGTTACGACACAGCAGCATCTTCATCCGGTAGAGTACCTACCTACGAATTTATTACTTATGTCACATTGTCAACATGGCCCGGCTGGCTGCCATTTGTAGCGATCTTTGACAGTCGTTACCGCTATCGCTAACCGCGGTGGTTAAAAAGAAACAAACGATGTACGTACGAGGGTAACACTGAAAGTTCTTAGAAAATCAAAAACTGGACAAACTAGCAAGTTGTTAGTTTTATTATATTTTTTCAAAATAGTGTCTATTTACATCAATACATCGCTACTAGTAGTACTACCTAGTACCACTCTGCAGTATTCAGTCTCATTTATTTGTCAGTTTGGTTTCTGTTTTGTTGTCTTGCAATTTAATTTAATTTATATAACTATTTAAATATTCATTATTATTATTATCTTACACAAATTTATTATATTTAAGTATATATTATATACACACATATACATACATACATACATACCTATATACATATATATACACATTGCAGTATGTAACTGATTTACATCCGTCACCTCACACTTCAGGTCTAGTTGAAAACCAGCGTCAGGCACTAGTTGTCTGGAATTTTTGCTGAACTAGGCCTATTTGGCGCAGCCGCAAGGCACACTTTCCTGCTAGTATCATAAAACGCAATTAACTTTTTATTTGTTTTCTTTCTTTTTTAATTTGATTTTTGTTTGTAGTACAATATGTTGTGTTGTGTGCCTTTTGTGTGCGTGTCTGTGCTAAATAAATGTATTTTCTTTCTTTCTTTCAGTAACTGTTTTTCGATCATCTAAAACAATTGTTGCGTAAATGACCTGTCCTTCCGAAGAACGAAGCCACCATCTTTTTTCCCACGCTTCGACCTCTCTTCACTTTAGTTGGCAACTTCTTGGAAGGACACCACGCAGTAGACTGTCTCTTAGTTTCAGGATCATAACAATAAATCCAGCTTTCGTCACCCGTAAGTATGTCGAACACACCATTTGAGTCACCTCCGTTAAATCTTTGAACCATTATACGACACCAATCAACACGACGGAGTTTTCGGGCCTCTGTCAAATTATGAGGTATCCACCGGGCACAAAGCTAAATGTTAAATGTTCATGGTGGATTTTGTGCACTTGACTCATACCGATATGCCTAAGCTTGTCCGAATCTGCTGATAAGTCACTCTTTTGTCAGTCTCTATCATACGCCGCACAACACTGATGTTATCTTCAGTCGTCGCCGTAGAAGGCCGTCACGCAGATCATCGGTGATGAGATCATTAAACCAGTTGTAAACAGTGGCACAAGATGGAGCTTCATCGCCCTTCAGGCCAATAGAAGTCTATCAAAACTTTCTTGTTGACCTAAATGACATCGAAAGTCATAAAAAATCATTGTATGAAAATTTTCTCACGTTAAATTCTTTCAATTTGCCGCCAAATTGTAAACAAATGACAAATGAATAAAATACATACACATTTTATTGGCAGAGTTCCATTTTCAAAATTTGAACTTATTTTTTTATTATATCGTTTACAAGTCGCCAGTTCTAAAAACTTTCAGTGTCGCCCTCGTACTTAGGTAGGTATTCAAGACTGGTATTTTTATTTTTGTCGGATACGTCTTTATTATTCACCTATTAGAAACATCTACATACTTGTATAAAATATTCAAATTGATTTAGATTTTAGCCGCTCTAGCAAGTTTATCAGTCTGAAGGTCAAATCCAATAGAATGTTATTTTATGTTATTAGGTATTCATAATTATAATATTTATTATGTTAGGTACAGGTACCTAGACCTGGTAGGTAGGTACTTTTATCGTAAAATAGGTATTGTTCTAGTTTTTAACAGACTTCAAAAAGGATGAGGTCCTCAATTGGACTGAATGTTTTTTTTTAAGTTACTTACCTACGCGTTTTTTCCGCCAGATTTTGAAGATTCTCGTTTTTTTTGGTAGGTCATACTTTAGAGGTGGTACCAAAAAATTTAATTAACTTTGCTTGGGTAGTTTTTGAGGTAGCTTCATTAATACTTGCTTGTCCATACCCTACACGTTAAATGAAAAAAAAACCGCTGTTTTAAATTAATGTAAAGTTAGCCAAAAATTCGGCGTAAATTCCCACTTAGTTTAATTATAAGGATGATTCAGTGTTAAGCACATAGCAAGTAGTGGTACTTATTCGAATTTGTGTGAAGTGAAGAATAAAAACCCGGCCAAGTGCGTGTCGGACCACGCACAATGAAGGGTTCCGTAGTTGGGATGAATTTATCCCCAGAACAAACTTAACATTGTTGTTGAAAAACATGTTCTCCCATACGGAATGTCTGGGAGATCATGTTTTTCAAATCGCAAATTTAAGTTGGTTGATTATTACTCGTTAACCTGTACAGCCTACTTAGCTCTGATAGTTTTCCTTTTAATTTCATTATTTATATACTACTGCTGTGATTTTTTTGACAAATCCAAGTACAACCATTTAGCTGGGGGGGGGGGGGGCACACTTGACTCTAACAAAAAAAATCAGTTAAAAGCTTAATATTTCGCAAACGGATCCTTGAATCCAAAAATGATTTTCACAAACTTGCAATATTTTTGAACGGCCTTTCTAAAGATATCCCACAACATAGGGTAGACGAGAAAAAAAAAACATCCCCAATTTACGTGTACGGGACCGTACCCTAAAAAAAAAAAACTTGATTTTATTTTACCACTTTGTCGGCATGATTAATACGAGTACGTATACATATGCCAAATTACAGCTTTCTAGTACTAACCGTCTCTGAGCTAAGCCGCGGACAGACAGACGGACATGGCGAAACTATAAGGGGTTCCTTGTTTACTACGGAACCCTAAAAAGTAAAGAATAAAAACATTTTACAACAAAAAAAAACCGACTTCCAAAAAAACCACTACGATGTGAGATGTTACGTTAGTGAATTGTTACGACTTTTTGCCGGTGACAAAACCTGAAAATTCAAAACCAAAGACACCGACTTCTGAAATTAAAGTTATTTAATTACCAAAGTGGGATGATTACGAGTCAGCAATTTGTTTTAGGAATATGAAAATAGCTATTTTCTTAAACTTGCTTATTTATTGTATCTATTTAACTACCTACCTATCGACATATATTTTAATAGATAGGGTGTTATGTATTTGTCGTGCACTTTGTGGAGTTAATTTAAGGCAATCACGGAAAATTAAAAATACCATAGTATATTACAAATACTTACATATCCATTGATAATTACAACTTTTATTATCAGTTTAGGAAACGCTGAGTTTTCCGGTAGGAACCTGTAGGTAATATACCGGTATCGCCATCAACAATATCAATGGTTTTTTCATTAAGTGTTTAATCAAAGCATTATGTTATGCCATTCAGCTCACTTAACATAGGTTCATTTTAAATGAATATCCATGCACACTAGCCCGACGCCGCCGACACGACAGCGCGATGCGACTTACGACGAATTGTATTTTTCTGAGTCGCTTCGCGGTGGTCTGCTCGAGCCTTTAAGCGTGCGTGATCGACGTCAACTGCAATGAATATGTAGGTCTTATCTAACCTACTGCACATCGCACATCATAATAAATGTGTAGCATCAGGGTAAATTCAAATTTTATTACGTTTTTTGCAATTTGTAGGTTGATATATTGATCGAATTAAGATTCGCGGCCGTAGGTAGGTATCCAATATTTATTAATATAATCATAATGTTCAATTCATAAATATTACCCTATTGTTGAATGACTATTTCATGAAATCATGACATTTGAGGTCAATTCTAACTTAAGGAATTATTGTATTGCTGATTCTAATGGTTATAATTCTGTAACTCCATATAAAATGTCGCCCATGGACATGTGACAACTTTTCTGAATATTAATGAAAAATTATCGAAAATTAACTTTAAAAGGTCTATCTTTAATATTTTTCATGTATATATTGTATACATTTTATTTTTTTGAGTAGCGTTTGCCATACTATCTCCGATGTTATTGGCTCGATTTGGATTCTGTTTATTATTTCTAAGAGCATATGAGTTATTTTATCGGATTAACTAACATTTTTTTAAATTGGTCGACTATAAAAAAATATGTAGGTGAAGAAAACTTTTTCTAAAAAAAAAACAAGTGTAAGTACATAAAACCAAATGAGGATTTTGAAAAAAAAAAAGACAAAATTTATATAAGATTTTTTTTTATTAAGATAGACCCCCTCTTTTAAAGTAACTTTACGAAAAAAAATCATAAATATTCAGAAAAATACGGGCGGTCACATGCCCATGGCGGCATTGTATTTGTTACGGTCGCGAATAATATTTTAATCAACATACAACCTGACATCAACAAATTGCAAAAAACGTAAGAAAATTTTAATTTTGCGGGCTACCTTAGAGGGCTCCTGGAGCAGACACAGAGTAAACAATCATTGTGTGACCAGCGCGACGCGACTCGAACAATACAATTTCTAAGAAAACTTCACGGTATAACAATAACCGAGGTCGCGTCGCGATAGACTGCACGAGCCTTCAAATCTAAATATAGTAGATTTGATGGAATAAGAAACAAATTAATTATTCATATTTATTTTAATTTCATGGATGACGTTATAGCGAAAATCAATAACATAACGTGTTCATGCTCTGAACAGCTGCATTTCAGATAATAGCGGTGTCAAATTGTAAAATTAATTACTAAGGAGCGTTTGCGCATTGCATCCGATCCGAATCCAAAAAATATTGGTCCGAAGCAGCCGTAGTAGGTACCTTTTAGTACGAAGGGTTGCCTACTCCCTAAGCGAAATCCGTAGTTTCGGCCGTCGCGGTCGTTACGAGCGCTTCGTTCTCCGTCTCACTTACAGACTTACCGTAAGCGAGGAGAGCGTAGCGCCCGTAACGACGACCGAAATTACGTATTTCGCTTAGGGAGTCGGCCCCTAGATCCGAATTCTGTCTGTCCGAATTTTGAATATTATATTATTTTCAATTCGAATCGAGCACTGATCTTGAATTTGGATTCGGATCGGATACAGTGCCTAATCGCTTTAACCTATTGACCGCTTGGTTTTATATCAATTGCCGTGCCCCCACTCCTCTAGCGGGCAGCGCCCAGCTCATAAATCGACAAATTCATAAATACCTACGACAAATAGGATCGTGCAATGAAATAAAAACAAACAACGTATGTTCGTTGTTTATGTTATTGTAAGTCGCTAAAATACGACCGAGACGGCACGGGCACGAAAACATTAGTCGTATAAATCCGACTGGAGCGGTCAATATAGGTTTATCAAATTATCCTGTTGTGAGTACGCATTTCGATAGCATTAAAATGGAAGTAGGTACTACTGTGCTAGAAAAAATAGTCAGGGATAGTCAACGCAGTGTTGATATGTCCATCCATAAAAAATTACAATAGATGAAATAAAATATTATTCTATTGAGATGTTTAATATAATAAAAGAAGTCTTGGTAAATAAATAAATATACAAATGTTTTTTAAATCAGATATTTAATATAAAAAATATCTAAGCTAAAGATTTTGACTAGCGATTAATTTAGAATATAATATTAAACAACAGTAAATTAATAAACGATATTTACAAATTTTTTACTCAGTTTTTTTTTCGTACTTAAGGTTTTTTTTATAATGAGAGCACTTTAGTACCTACCTACATTCCGAGTAAGCATTTTAATAAAAAGATTTTACTTTATGAACTAATAGAAATTCTTAATATATTTAACAATACGAAAACTTTATCTTGTGAAAAGATAAAAACATTATTTCATATTACCATGTACCTATGTACTTCGGGGAATATTTACGACGATGAAAAGTCAATTATAGTAATCGCTTGTTATCAAATTCATTAAGTGCGCACATATCTCACATTTCCTCGTTTTCAAACCTTATCGACAACCAGATTTTAAATGATGAAGTTATACACAGTTAAATCCAATTATCAGTAGGTAGGTATTTAAAGAATCGCTAGAGCTTTAATATACAAAAAAAATAGAGAATTATCTGCCATCGTCGAATCAAAGGCTTAGAAAACATAATTTGATACGTTAAAATGATTTACATACTATTCTAATCAGATAGATTCATGTTATAGTTATACCTACAGGAAATTTAATGTAATTATCTATAGCATATTCTACATCTATGACATATCAACTCTAATTATGTATATACAAATCCTACTAAGTACATACTAAGAATCTCAATCGAATGTGATGCATTTTAATAACGATAATCAACCCTTTATACCCGGTATCAGGGTGGAAAGATGAACGAGACCCGGAAGGAAAGAACCTTAAATATGATGCTTAAAGTTTTTACTCAATGGAAAAAACTTTTTTCTTTTTTTTTTTAAATTCGCTTGTTAGGGCAAATTTTTCGCATTTGAGCTGGTTCAATTCCCGATTAATTTTGATGCAAAAAAAAGTTTAATTTTAGTTAATTAGGTATTTAGCAAGTTGGCATCCATATTTATGGTTCTTGGCTCCAGGGTTCGCTTTAACTTTTCACCCTGTTAAAGAGTGTGTGCAGGTTTGTTAGTCGAATCATATTCGCTCTCGTATGTGCTTACGCAGGAAAACTTTGCGTCCTTATTTACCGAACCGAATTGCGTAACACACGATCAATCATAATTTGAATAATTTTGAAGGAAATTTTTAATCCATTGCTTCATATGTTCGAAAAATGTGTCTGCTCAACGACGTCAATAAAGCAATGAATGTTGTTGAACTGTCCAAAGAAAGGGATTCTGGTTGATCGTGTTTTACGCAATTAGGGTGCTGCCCAGCAGGCCGTTGGTTGAGTACCACTATATTAAGAAAATATATATTATAAAATTCAATTAATAATAACAATCTGATCGCTATAAAACATAGACTTTTGACAATCTGATGTTGATAATTAAAACACTTATCAAATCATAACATCTGTAAAAATAAATTTTAGAACATGAAAAATAAATTTTGTTGATGTAAGTAAGTAAAGATAACGAACACTTTATCGTAGCACATTATTCCGATACAATAATCTCATCGTAACTTCGTTACAAAATTAGATTTACATTAGTATTTGCATCAAGTAACCTACCCACTATTTTTGCGAAGCTAACGGTAAATTGTACATCTGTGGTAGGTAATTCCTCTTTTCGCATAATAGCTAGAACATATTCTACCTTCCAGCACGTCACCAAGCTAACATCTTTATTAATGGATAAGTAAACAACAACAAAAATAGTTGAATACATAAACTCCTCCTTTTTTTGAAGTCGGTTAAAAATGTACAATCTGATAATCTTCTCAGCATGTCGATGGCAAAAATAACACAAAATGCAAAAGCTTCGATAAAATTACTGCTAAATTATATTACAGAAGGATGATGAACTAGGTATCTATAATTTAATTTAATTGCTGAATAAAATTGTAATCAACGTGGCAATAAGCACAAGTCAGCAGGCAAGTAATGCCATCAACGTGTCCTCTTATAAAATTGCACTAAGGCGCACAAGACTGCAATAATTATAAATCAAGAAAATTGAATGAGTTAAATTTATTTACAACTTAATGATTGCCTGTCTGTCAGGTGCTTTATAAGCGAGAGGCATGGCCTTGATACGACAACTCAAGTATTGTGAAGTCATAAAAGCTATTAAAATGCTAGACCCAAAACATTTACCTATTGACATGTAATGGAATGTCAATGGAACTTTATTAACGCATTCAAGGATACTGAATGAGACACATTAGAAGTTTTATGTTTTAACGCGTATGGGCGTTTAGTGTCCCTCAATGTGTTAAGTTATAAAAAAGAAAAAGTTACGGAATGTATGGAAATTAACAGAAAACAAAGCATATAAAATGTTCACACACATAAGTACAAAACTAGTTCCCGAATATTGCCAGCGGTAGGTAGTTTTATAGGTACATCAATGAGTATATCAGGCGTATATTCAAACCGCTTACAGCATAACCAAAGTAGGTATTGTCGAATTCATTTCACAACAATAATCCACAACTATTTGGTCCATTACGGAATAACAATATATTTTTTCTGTCAATAATTAACATTAGTTAATTATCGATGACTTAACGTTACAGTGCTATCAACTATAGCTGTGCGAAGACTTACAAATAGTATGGAGGTACCTACTCAACGGTAACCGATTTAGCGAGATTGCGTGGGCAGTCGACGTTGCAGTCGCGCAAAACGGCGATGTGGTACGCGAGGAGCTGCATGGGAATAACTGTGAGGACTCCCTGGAGGCAGTCCACAGTTTTAGGTATTTGGAGGCATCGCGACGCAAATGCCATTGTTTCCTTGTCACCTTCCTCACAAATGAGGATGGGGCGACCTTGACGGGCAGTAACTTGCTGTAGTGCATTCATGCATTTTGTGTAAACAGGGTCGCGCATTACGATCATCAGAACCGGCATCGAGTCGTCGATTAGCGCAAGCGGGCCATGCTTCAGTTCACCGGCCATAATGCCCTCGCTGTGCATGTACGTTAATTCTTTTACTTTCAAGGCGCCTTCAAGGCAAGTGGCAAAGTTGTATCCGCGGCCCATGATAAGTAGAGATCGTTGACGGAACAGGTCTTCAGCTAATGTTTTAACTTCATTGTCAAGAGCTAGTACTTGACGGATCTTGGTGTCCAATTCGTGAAGTCCTTCAATTATGTCAGCGCGCCTTTTTTGTAGAGAGATACGATCCTCGCTGATTACGAGAGCAAACATCACTAACGACACAAACTGCGAAGTGTAGGCTTTTGTTGATGCCACACCAATTTCTGGGCCAGCGTTGATGTGCACGCCGCAGTGAGACTCGCGACAGATAGAACTGCCCACTGTGTTGGTTATACCGACGATCAGAGCACCGTGGCGCTTGCAGTAACGGAGTGCCATTAAGGTGTCTGCAGTTTCTCCAGACTGAGAGATGAAGAAGCACACATCATCACGGAACACAGGTGTGTTCCTGTCCAGGAAATCAGAAGCCAGCTCCACCATGACTGGCAGCTCTGTTAGCTCTTCCAGAAGCTGACGAGTAGCTACAGCGCTGTGGTAGCTGGTACCACAGCCTATTAACATCAACCTTCTGCATCGTTTGATCTCCGGGATATAATCTTTAATGCCTCCTAAGGTAACAGTGCTGTCAGCGAAGTTAAGTCGGCCCCTCATTGTGTTTACAATGGACTCTGGCTGTTCAAAAATTTCCTTTTGCATGAAGTAGTCATAATTGCCTTTCATTATTTGTTGCAGTTCCAGTTTCAGAGTGAAAATTTCTCTCTGGTGAGGGTCAGTACTACTGCCAGAGAGACGGTGAATGCTTAGGACACCATCTTTGATATGAGCAACATCATCATCTTCGAAGTAAAGCACTCTGTTGGTATGTTCAATAACTGCAGAAGCATCCGAAGCAAAGAAATATTCAACTTCCCTTTCTTCTTCAGGCTGGAAGTGAGCATGGCTGTTCACTCGCGGGACAGACGGCACTACACCTCGGGTGGCTTTGTTGTTAGTGTACATAATGGGTACATGATCACTGGAGAGACGACGGCGCGTCTTGATGCCCACAAGCAGGGGGCTACCACGCCGGGTTGCCACACACTCATTTGGGAAATAACGGGACTTGAAGCACAAAGCAAAAGCACCTTCTAACTGTTGAATTACCTGTTCTGCTAGCTCTTGGAAGCTGAAATCCTTGTGCTGGTTGTATATATGGTGAATCAGCTTGGCAATTGCTTCCGTGTCAGTTTGGGATTCAAAGATGTAGCCTTTGTTTTCAAGGAAAGTTTTAACCTCTTTATAGTTGGTAATGATTCCATTGTGGATGACCACGAAGGCGTTGTCCTCGCCAGATCGCTGCGGATGAGAGTTGACAGCGCTGGGCTCTCCGTGGGTGGCCCATCTCGTGTGAGCGATGCCGCAATGCGAGTCCACACTATCTTCCACTGACAGTTCAGCACTGCTCTCCTGAAGCAGTTCCTCGAGAGCGGCTACTTTGCCGCGTTGTTTAAGAACAGCTATGTCTTTCTGATCAGCGGCATCCACAGCAACGCCTGCCGAATCATAGCCACGGTATTCCAAGCGTTTTAATCCAGTAACTAACAATTCCAATATTTCTCGCCGAGTTTTAGGCGTTAGGTGATTAATATATGCAAAAATTCCACACATCGTAAACGAAGCAGAACGATTTAATGGATCCAAGCGTACAAAACCACGGCTCGCGGCAGACTGCAGTTGCTACAACACACAACAGATATTGAAGGCCTACGCGTATTGCTCCTACCACTAATAAGTTACTTTCACTTACGGCAAAGCACACGTCATCGTGTTTCGTTATCAACAACTCATTGGTATCGTAAGTAAATATAAGCGGCGAAAACTCATCCACCTCACAGAAACTTGATAACACGAACTGTCAAATCTGCAGTTTTTATTTTATGTTAAGTCACTGTCAATGTCAGTTAGGTATCCGGTTTATGATTGGTTTATTGTCAATTGTCGCTGTCAAATCTGTAGACAAAATCACAGAGCAAAACGTAAATAAAGAGAGAGACAAAAAGTAAGGAACATGTAATAGGCTCAGGTAATAGGTTTATAACCCTTTAGATATAAAACGGAAAAATAACAATCGTTTATTGTGTAACTAGCACCTCTCCTGCGTCTTCGTCTACGCGGATTTCGTATTTTTCCCTACGAACTTCAACACCCCCTGGCTCCGTATAAAGGGTAGTTATGGAAAATTTCTCGTTGACTAATGTCTTATCCAACCACGTAGAAAATTATATACTTTATTCTACATCACAAAAATACATAGCTAACAAAAAATGAACCAAACGCTACAAGATTACAATGGGTGACCTTCTCGCTTTCTGCTATCTCATCTTTTAAATATATAAATATTGCTGAAACAATAGCATTTTGTTGTTTAATAAAAATAATACAAAGCCACAGAATAGTACTTACGCTTAGATTAAATAACGTATTTATGTGTCTGTATTTCATAGTACTTACTAATTCCATGTCTAAGCGTTATAATTGTTTTATTTTTATTTTTGTATTGTCCACCGTGTGCGTTGTTGGAAAGGATTCCTTGTAAGCCACGTTACGATCAACCGGAGAGGTGTAACCAATTTTTCTGTACAGTTCAGTACTACATGTCGTAGATGGGACAGTCCGGTATGGCAGAGTTTCCTTATTATGATTGTACTCTATACTGTAGAGGTTTCAGTTCACGATGCTATTCTTCACCGATTTTGCTTCGGTCGCTTACATATTATGTAAAAAAAAACTACAGTCTACTCCAACCACAGTACACACGTCTACCTGCTCCTGTCCAGTAGAACCTGTGGGTAGACCGTATATAATAGCGTACATGACCTTAATTGAGCACCGTTGGTTGCCGTCATATCGGCGGGCCTGGTGCTGGACT
Source organism: Agrochola lota (assembly GCA_947364205.1). NCBI lineage: Eukaryota > Metazoa > Arthropoda > Insecta > Lepidoptera > Noctuidae > Agrochola > Agrochola lota. Next base: position 13,400,270 of record OX376221.1, on the reverse strand, counting down.
GGGAGTAGGTTTCCTATCATGCGGATTTGTCTCCACGTGCGTGTCTGAATGGGCAACGCCCGCATCGCTATCGTTTCTTACTTACTTTTCCTGTCATGCATGCCACAAGCACGCGGGACGCGGGGAGTTTGCAGGTGTATCAAGGCAGAAGTAGACGAGAAATGTGACATCACAGTACTGTAAATCCTTAGTAAGTCAGTCCAGCGCTGACTTACACCTTGGCTCGTGTAGACACTACTTTCAACCCAGTTAGTGCTGACTTCGCGCTGTCAAGTCAGTCCAGTTGACTAACCTATCCAGTCTATTTTCGGGCCCAGTAAATTCCCCCGCCTGACTTATTACCGATCTCGTCCATGAACCCACCGAGTGGGTCTGAAATTCCAAGTCACCACACCAAGTCGTCTCTGCCATCGTCCCCGCTCATCACTCACGCATGCGGCTGAAGCTAGGGAGTGCAATCTAGCGTCGAGATTGGCAACTCGAGACCGTGTGCGAAGTCTGGTGTCCAGATTGGTTTTTGGAATTTTCGAGATACACATTTGAAACTGCTTTTGAAGTGAAAGTTCTATATAGACGGGGGGGGGGTATTAAGATTTTTTCTGTCACCGAAAAGCGTTACGGCCGCGTGGATGGGGTAGATGATATATCGCGTGGTGAGAGGCGGCAGCGGCGGAGAGAGAATAGATTGGGATCTCAAGTTTTTATATTGAACCGATTTGAAAAATTCTTTCACTGTTGGGAAGCTACACTATCCTCGGGTGACATAGGCAATATTAAATTTAAAAAAAAAATGGGATCCTTACTAAAACTCCAATAATGTAACAAAAGGTGCAAAAGAATTACGCGTAGTTTGGATGAATTTATCTCAAGAAAACAAACTTAACATTGTAAGTAGTTGAAAAACACGTTCTCCCATACGGAATGTCTGAGAGAATACGAACTGCAAATGTTAGTTGGTCGATTTTTACTCGTTCTTCTCGATACGATTCGGATTCGGTTCGTTATGATTCCTATTTAACTTGAAGAGCCTACTTAGCCTCGATAATTTTCCTTTTAATTTCGTTATCTAAATTACTGCCGTGAATTGTTTCACATAACCATTTAGTTGGCAGGAGGGACACAACAAAAATTAGCATTTTAAATCTTATTATTTCGCAAATAGATCCCTGAATACAAAAATTGTTTTCACACACTCACAATATTATTCAACAACCTTTCCAATGACACACCATGGGGTAGAGAAAAAATAAACATCTCACTTTACGTGTAGGGGAGGTATCATAAAATAAAATTTAAAACTTGTTTATTTTACCACTTTTGTGATAAATATGTATACCCAATGATACCCATGCTAAATTACAGCTTTCTAGTATGTACTAAGAGTCTCTGAGCTTAGCCGCGGAAAGACAGACAGACAGACGGACATGGCAAAACTATAAGGGATCCTTGTCGACTACGGAACCCTAAAAAACCATCGAATCTGGAAACAAAAACATCAGCGTTTAATTATTAAAAATAAAACCCGTTCAATACCAGTAGCTTCTTTATTGGTTTTATCAGGATCAAGGTCTTTACAAAATTATTGAAAAAATTACAAAGTTACATTTAGCTTAAAATGAGTCTCGTGTTTGTTTTCCGTACATAAGAATATCTAAACAGTAAGATTATGGAAACAGTATTAATGGGTTGATTAATATTGAATATTTAAACCCTCACACAGAAGTACAAATTAATTCATTTTTATTTAAATACTAGGAACCAAAATTCGTTACCTACGCCTTACAAAGTTTTCAAAAATTTCTATCATTACGTTTATAACGCTTTAGTCATACTGCTAACTACAGAGGGAATGATTTACAATCAAATTCCCTCAAAAACTACGCTGATGTTAACTTTACAATAATCTTCGACCATAATGTGAAACAAGTAGATACGATAATACTTACACCTACGTATCTAGGCATAATAAGAATAGAGATACATACAATGAATTTTATTCATCAATAAATCAGAATAATTAATATGAAACCGTGTATTTTTAAAAGCCAATTTAAAAATATTTTTGTGAAATTAACAGAATTAATTTTAAAATATTAATAAATAAAAATATCGACAAGTAGAAATCGACGGGAGTACCAGGATTAGTCAGTTGACACTCACAAAGCCGTCAGTGTGTTATATGCACGGAAATGGTTTAAAAATTCAACGACCACTTCATTGCTTTTCCTCCTAAACTCCTTGCGATGGAAAAATAAAACGTAACGAGCTTTCAGATACGGAAACTCAAACTTGGCGAGTAACTTACGACTAAAATAATCACAAAGATATAAACTTAACACGTAAGCGTAACTAAAACGAACTAACTTTAAGAATATCGTGCTATGATAAATGCATACGTAGAGGGCGAGCGTGATGTCACCAGTGAAGAAGCTCCGATTGCGGGGAGACACTAGGGGGCTAGGTACGCGGCTGGGACTCGACGAGCAGCGGCCAGCGCCGCGAGCACCGGGCGCGCGGGCGCTCCGCGGCTCTGACGTCACGCGCACGGTGCTCGTCGGTTGCACTACATTGTTTAGGATGCCCCATAGTTATTTTTTCTTCTGGGCCTTCTCGGCAGCCTTGGTAATTTTACCCGTTGTGACTTCCTTGAAGTTTACGCTCTAGAACAAAAAAAATATTACTGAACTAAAGATGTGAGGGCAGAGACTGGTAACCAGCAAACAAAATAATTAGACTCTTGCAGCCAGCCACGTTCGGTCAAATAAGCAGCATGTATTAGATCTCTTTGTTCTTGAGTCTACACCTGCAGATACATCTTCTTTTATCCCATCGTGAGCGGTCCATCTAGATTTGGTTCTTTGTAGTGAGCACTTGTACAGTCTGGTTTTTGTTGACGAAGCTGTGGCAAGGGACAGATAACGGGATCCAAGATTTACTAAGTGCTGCCAGCAGCAACGCCAGCATTATATATTGGAATAAATCTGGGTCTGCTTCATACTTGACAACCAAAGATTTCTTTTGGGGATTTGCGATTGTGAGTAAAACCTGGATGAAGTTTGCACAGGAGCGTGGGGATTGACACCAGAAAAAAGAAGTCTATTGCCCAGCAGTGGGTGAAGTCGAGCTGTGGAAGATGATGATACCTTGATGACGCCAACGGCGACGGTCTGGCGCATGTCGCGCACAGCAAAGCGTCCGAGCGGCGGGAACTCTTGGAACGACTCCACGCACAGCGCCTTGGTCGGCACCAACGTCACGATGGCCGCGTCACCTGACTTTATCGACTTCGGATCCACTTCCGTTGTCTTGCCTGTACCAATGTCGGAGATTTTTACATTTGTTTTATTTGATTTGTACGTAGTTGATTAATCATTAGACTCCCTGAAATCACTGAATCACTGATTAACACCAAGAAATAGTATTAATACTACTTCTTGGTGTTCAATCAGTGATTGGATTTTGGCGTGCAATTCCTGGGTCTTAATGATCTCGACGCTATCAGAATATGGATACGCCATATAAACCCGGTGTCCCAGGAATACCGAATGCCATGTACTGGGTATACCTACTAAGTTGTAATATCGATTAAAAAGCTCAATTTTATAACTTTAAATCCCTGCTATTGCACGATCCAAACCCGGTCACTTTTGATGATGCCTATCATTTAACCAATACACCAACAAACATTTATATTCAAGTCCACAGACTTGAAACAGAAAATAAGAGAGCTGCTCGCGGACTCGCCCGCGGGCCCTAACTCTTTTTCTAAAATAAAATAACTCCTTATAACATCAGACAGTGAAAGTCCCGTCAAAATCGGATCAGCCGTTTCGGAGATTAGCCGGAACAAACAGACAAAAATTAAAAAAAATAATGTTTTAGGTACCGTAATACTTTCCTATGCATTTAGTAAAAATCTGTTATTTTGACATTACAAACAGACGGTTCAATTTTATTTATTTGTATAGGTATAAAAAGATGACCCACGTCATTTTACAACGATTTATGGGGTAATAACGATATAAAATTATGCTAGACATCACAGAAAATAACAGATAATTAATAATAATAATAACACGGCAATAACGCCATGAGGACAGAGGGGCAATTCACGAATTTTTAAGAACGTCTGCATTCTAATCTTAGTCTCAATCTGTCAAACATACTTGTAATTTCCCTACATTTTTTACATAGATTTTCGCTAAGATGGGATGGATTGCGACTGGATTGTGAACATTTTTAATTAGGGGATTTGGTCTTCAGATCACCGGACTTTCAGAAGCGTGATACGCACCAGTACGGCGGTCGCACTTCTCCTTGATCTCGGCAAACTTGCAGGCGATGTGCGCGGTGTGGCAGTCCAGTACGGGCGTGTAGCCATTGCTGATCTGTCCCGGGTGATTCAGCACGATCACCTGGGGATCGAATTACCTATGAAGGCAAGTGCACATTACAGCCGCAACTGGTCGTAGCGCAACGCATTTTCATACATAAAGCTATAGTTCGGCCCGCCTCTAGTGTCCGTTGGTTCATAGAAAATGTTCGAATAAGATGAAGGAGTATTTTTGCAATGCGTTGCGTTGCGGTGTGGCCAGTTGCGATCCTTGAATCGACAGAAATATCTGCGGACCAGACCGGGCAGCCCCTGCTGACTGGCAATACGGAACCCAGGTCGTGACTAAGATACAACACACCACGGGATTATTCTCACGAGAGAGATTGGAAGAGAACTTACTAAACCGTGATGTAAAGCACGTAAAATAACGCCGTATGTATAGGGCCCTTCAAAGGTCCATCATCCTTTTCAATATGAATGTAGCTGTCGTGGAACCCAAAAATCAAAATGTAGCTCTTACTAGGCCATTGCTCATCTCATGTTTATATTTCTTGAGAAACCGACTCTGTGCGCTAAGCTAAGTGATCTATTGCATTGTTTTGCGGACATGGTAGCGTTAAATTATTACGTAGGTACGTCCCCATTACAATGTTTTACATAAGAGTCACTTATGTCGAGTAGATATTGACATTTCAAAGCACTTGAAATCCTAATCACTCTACAGTCTTTCACGTCTCATGTAAATACCTACTAAAAGTATTTTTCTTGGGTTGAACTGTATCCGTTGATATACTAAAAAACCCATTGCGTCGTTGTTAATTTTTTGTTTAAGTCCGAGCTGGGTCAATGTCAAGTGCGCTCACGCTGGACCAGATAATATTTTTTTTTACGTGATGTTTGTAAATTCTATCTGACCTAACTTCCGGAGCTCGGAGAAATTATAGGTACATCTCGAGGTTAATTAAAATGGTTGTTAGACAAATGGGAGTTCCCCTTGGCAGCTTATGAACAAAAATAATAGGTGGCATGAAAAACGACTACCACGGTACGGTATCTTCGACGTACGAATGAACTCCCTATGAACATAAATGACCACGGCAACTCCATAGGAACCCGCAGTCGATCATTTCCAGGAGTTATTTCGTCATGAGCTCACAGTCAATATTTGATAAAAACCTAATTACCTACTGCTAATTATGCTCAACAATTCAATGTTCTATAATAGCCAGTGGCAAATTTCGCAGTATTGTGTAGACATGCAATAGTCATAACGGGGAACTGTGTGTTACAGTAGGCACAAGGTCAGCCGATAACGTTCATTACAAAACTTGATAGGCGGCAGGAAATTAGGGGACACGATAATATTACAACTAAGTACTTACTAATGATTACATTTAGCAATGCGCCTAACTGGGCTGTTTAGTTTTCGCAACGTTGCAGAATGTGTGTCGCGCATTTTAGGCAATATCTAACTTGTTGTAAGACAGTGTGCGTGAGCTATAACAATATCATGTAGACAGAATTAATTTATTAAAGACCACCTGAAATTATTTCAGTAGTTTCCATTTGTCTGACTCTAAGGACATTTAACTTCATTATGAGTTTCTCGAAGCCCGGTGTTGAAATACGGCTCGAGTGAAGATCGAACGTGATATTTTGTTGGAATTCCAAGTAACGTTTTGACAATTTTGAATACGAAAATCGATCAATCTGCCTAGCCTTTTTCGCAACTATGTTGGAGTCGGCTTTCTAACCGAATGCAGCTGAATACCAGTATTTTACATGGAGCGACTGCCTATCTGATCTCCCCAACCCAGTAACTGGATAATACGATACCCCTTGGTAAGACTGGTTGTCAGACTTTCGGGCTTCTGACGACCCGTAAAGACTGTCAAAGATCCACGAACGACAGCCGGGACCAACGGCTTAACGTGCTTTCCGAGGCACGGACGAGTGTCGGTATGTAAAGATGGTCACCCATACACGGACCAACCCCGGAAAGCGCAGCTTAACCTGATGGATCGACATGCGGCTGGTATTACTTAGTCACGAGCTCCTCCGAAAATCGAGGATATCCTGAAAATGATCACCGGTGAATTGAAGAGATGTTTGCTGAACAAGCATTTGGAAATAGATATAGTTATGTAGGTAGGTAACATCAAAGGTCATGTCTAACCAGTTTCAAAACATAATCCCGTGAACACGATGACCACATCTGTTACCGGCCCGGTTCTACAGTCGCTGAGCGCTGCAAGCAAGAATAGTCCTTACGGTGGTTAGATATGAACTTCTTCGATGGTACTAGATGACCCAAGCCGAGATGGCCCAAGCCTTCTAGTTCTGTTTGAATCATGAACGCTAAAGGCCGAAGATGATGGTGCTAAATACATAGGACTTATAAAGAGCGTCACTATACCTGGGCCGTGAAGTCGGCAGCACCTTTGGGCGGGGCGTTCTTGGAGTCGCCGGCCACGTAGCCACGACGCAGTTCCTTTACCGACACGTTCTGCAAACAATACCGATAAATATGAATATAATCTTCTCTTTAATTGGGACAAGAACTTTCTTTTTTCTCTTTCTTTCTTTACCACTTTAGAAGTGTCTCTCGCGAAAACTATTCAGTTTAGAAAAAAATGGTATTAGAAACCCCAATATCATTTTTGAAGACCTATCCATAGATACCCCACACGTATAATTTTGAGTTTCAGTTCTAAGTATAGGGAACCCCCAAAATGTATTGTTTTTTTCCTATTTTTGGGTGAACATCTTAATGCGGTTCACAGAATACATCTACTTACCAAGTTTCAACAGTATAGTTCTTATAGTTTCGGAAAAAAGTGGCTGTGACATACGGACGGACGAACGGACGGACGGACAGACAGACAGACATGACGAATATATAAGTGTTCCGTTTTTTACCATTTGGCTACGGAACCCTAATAAAAAGCGTACATAATTAGAAGTTCAATAAGTTTTTAGAAGCTCAATTCAATATTTCCCAATACTGAAAATGTAACTGCAATCTCCCGAAAACTTGTTTAAAATGCAACAGAGCACTGATCGCTAAAATGTCATCTTGAAATCTATGGTTCACGGGAGGTTCTCTACCCAACTCTATGGTTCGTATCTTAACATTGAATCCGACGTTGTCTCCAGGCATGGCCTTTGAAATCTATGGTTCACGGGAGGTTCTCTACCCAACTCTATGGTTCGTACCTTAACATTGAATCCGACGTTGTCTCCAGGCATGGCCTCCTGCAGCGCCTCGTGGTGCATCTCCACAGACTTCACCTCCGTGGTGATGGCGGCCGGCGCGAACACCACCACCATACCTTCACAAATGATCACAATCATATTTGAATCGCACTTTCTCCTTATTTCAATGTTTCGAACGTTATTTTGCCGTCAGAATCAGATTCTCAGGTATATAATGTAATAGAGAAAACAGTTCCACACTCCTTTTTCACCTAATTTCAAATAAATGTTCATAAATATTTACATACTAGCTTTCGCCCGCAGCTTCGCCCGCGTGGATGTCGGAAATTATCCAACGGGAACGTAGTACCGGGATTAAAAGTATCCTATAAGTAATCCAAGTTGTAAACTATCTGTGTGCAAAATTTCATTCCAATAATTCAGCCGTTTTTGCGCGATTGAGTAATAAACATACAAACTTTCACATTTATAATGTTAAATAATACAGGTGTCTGCCTGTATAGTAGGATTCTGGTACTTAGGCGCCATGTCCACGGGCGAGAATATCTCAAATGATAATCTCGCCGTGCAGTCAAATTCAATATAAACTATGAATCGATCTTCACACGGCGATATCATCGCGGCCCACACTGGTCCACTTTGGCAAAACTATAGACATAGGAATTGATGTGAGTCAGTGTGTATATTTTGAGTTGATTTTTTTTTTACGTATTCCTCTTTTGATTACAAACATCTTTTTGTAGTCGCATTTTTTAAAAAAAACTTACTATTTCCGAGAAAAAAAATATTTTGGGTTTTTTTTGTATGGGAGGGTATGTAATGCGTGCGTGGGTCAAAATAAAACTTAGTAGGTATTCAAGGACACGTCATTCTCAAACAGAAATGACAAAGAAATGTTATTGTATCCCTGCCACTTTTTGAGCTACGGGCGCTCAAAGATTAGAAAAAAATAAAATATTTTGATTCCATTTTAAAAGACTTACTGACAATGAAATCTGAAAATGACGTTCAAGATAAGTTTAATTTTAAACATCGCAGCACCCAACACTCATTAAAATGTGTGTATGATATTTTAATTTAGCAAAATCTTGAACATGACCTTACATTATGTGACTTTAGGAATAATACTAATAAATACTCGATTATGTTCCTAGAACTTTTGGCAAACTGAGGCTCAGTGCAATAAAACATGACGTCATCATTATGGAATGTGAGGCTTGCAACTACAATAGATGAGTCATTAGCATATTGATTTCTGATTGGTTCATGTTTGGTGCGCCAAAATTTTGTGTCCAATTTATAAGAACTATTAATAACGAAAGCTGAAAATGCCGTTCAAGATTTAATTTTAAACATCGCAGCACCCAACAACACTCATAAAAACCGCTGCATCATATTTTATTTAAAAAGACAAGGGATCAGCAGTGAAATTCATTTCCAAATCTATAAAGACTTCTTCTTCTTCAGCCTCCTGTTCTTCGGTCTCATCTTCCAAGAGATGGTCGACTTCAGGAAAGAAAAGCATGTGTGTTTTTTTTTTAATTTTGTCTTGAGGTTAGAGATATACGGATCAGAACTTACTAAAAAATTATGAATTATATCTTCATTTGTCTTCTTGCGAGACATTTTCCGGGAATGCTTTTCTCTTATGTATCTAAAATCTTTATTTCGGGCTTCAGATGCCTCTTCTGATAACATTCCCACAGGATTCCGAGGACGTGTTTTTGAATACCTACTAAGTTTTATTTTGACCCACGCACGCATTACATATCCTCCCATACAAAAAAAACACAAAATAATTTTTTACTCGGAAATAGTAAGTTTTTTAAAAAAACGCGACTAAAAAAAGTTGTTTGTAATCAAAAGAGGAATACGTAAAAAAAAAAAACAATTCAAAATATACACACTGACTCACATCAATTCCTATGTCTATAGTTTTGCCAAAGTGGACCAGTGTGCGGCCATCATTTGAAGGAACGGCGTGACTGTCGCCACGAATCTCTCGTCCGTGGAGATGGCGCCTTAGGTAAACATACCAGGGGGCCTACAGCCACCTCTAAAGCAGTATTATTTTAATCTTACTTCAGTGGGGGAAAGAGATGCAGCTATACGTCCTGTAGAGCTTCATCTCTGTCCCACACTAAAGTAATATTAAAATAATACGGTTTTAAAGGTGGTGGTGGTAGCAAATCTGGGTGTTCAATCACAGCCGTGATGTTATGATAATTTATAAAGATAAAAACTGGCCAAGTGCGTGTCGGACCACGCACAATGAAGGGTTCCGTAGTTGGGATGAATTTATCGCAAGAACAAACTTAACTTTGTAGTTGAAAAACATGTTATCCCAGACGGAATGTACGGGGGAACATGTTTTACAACCGCAAATGTAAGTTGGTCGATTATTACTCGTTAACTTGTAAAGCCTACTTAGCTTTTTAGTTTTCATTTCGTTATATTTACTACTATCACAAATTTTATTTTCATTATTTTGTTTTACCACTTTGTAGGAGTGATTAATATGTATACCCATGCCAAATTACAGCTTTATAGTACAAAGACTCTCTGAGCTAAGCGAAACTATAAGGGTTCCTTGTTTAATACGGAACCCTAAAAAGTAGCTACTGCATGCAAGCATCCCAGAGCCTTTCATTCTAGACATCTGAAAGTTGAAGGTTATTTTCGGGCTGAAACTATAAACGTATAAAGTATTTTCTTACCAGGTTTGAGGATGCCGGTCTCAACTCGTCCCACAGGCACGGTGCCTATGCCTCCTATCTTGTACACGTCCTGCAGAGGCAAGCGCAGCGGCTTCTCCGTGGGCCGGGAGGGGGGTTGGATCGCGTCTAGAGCCTGTTCCAACAGACATTCATATAACTCCCACATGGCTGGGCTGGTGCTACGCGATTATGATACAGATGTCGGCAGTGAGAGGAACTAAGGTCTGCGGCAACGAAACCTCTAGAACTTTCTTTTCGACCTTGAAATGAAATGTTATGAAATGAAATTATTTTCTGTAAATTAGTTATTTTCTGTACAAACACTTTTACACGTCAATAATATTTTAAAAACTAGATGAAGTCCTATCTGACTACTCTGAGAAGAAAGCCCGAAAAAATCTCAGAGGTAGTCGACAGTCTCTTTTAAAGTCCACTCATAATCTTGGTCAGATCATGTGAAAACCATGTAGATTGGTTTTTTAAATCGTCTTTTGAGGAAAGAACCACACAGATTGAGTGGACCTGACCAGTCAGTGCACGCCGCATAAATTACTCAAACTGCCAGACTATGATTAAAACTCGGATCAAGTCTTCGAGAGATATGAAGTTATGAGTTGCGGGTAGATATGAAATGAGGAAACGATAATGATTTTAAATTAGTTTCCTTTTATACTAGTATAGTATAGGAAATAATGAAATGATTTGAAAGGGACAAGGACCGTTGATTGATGACATTGTAAGAATGTGAGCTTGTTTTTTCCCCTAAATATACAATGTCGCCCATGGGCATGTGACCGCCCGTATTTTTCTGAATATTCATGAAAAATTATCGAAAATTTACTTTAAAAATATTAAAGATAGACCCCGTCTATCTTTAATATTTACCATGTTATAATTTTTTTAATTTTTTGAGTATCGTTTGCCATATCTTTGATGTTATTGGCCCGATTGGATTCTGTTTATTATTTCTAAAAGCTTATGAGTTTTTTTATCGGATTAAGTAACATTTGTTATTAAAATTTGTAGACTATGAAAAAAAAGGAGGTGAAAGAAAAAAAAAATGATCAGTATTTTTTTAAAAACAAAAGTATGAGTCCATAAAATCATAGTATCATCATTTATTGAAAACAAAAATAAAATATAGGGGGATATTGAAAAAAAAAAGAATAATTAGAAAACATGAAAAAAAGATTTTTCGATAATTTTTCATGAATATTCAGAAAAATACGGGCGGTCAAATGCTCATGGGGGACATTGTATTTTTTGTATTATATTGAAACTAGCTTTTGCCCGCGACTTCGCCCTCGTGGAGGTCGGAAATAATCCCACTAAAACGCGGTAACGCGCACGCCATAAAAGCCCCCAGTCGGGATGATGTTTTCCGACATCTTCAACAATCATCGTCATATTTCACTCAATTTACACAAAACCTTTAATGAACTAGACCTTCATGAATCACTCCATCCATTGATGAAAACCGTATGAAAATCCGTTCGGTATTTTTCCTGTTTATCGCGTTCAGACAGAAAGACGCGGAGGGGGGCTTTTGTTTGATAATATGTAGTGATGATAATAATCATTCATGCTGTTGCTTCAGCTCATCTGCCCTTTCAAAGAGAGAGGCTTCGCGGTCGTAGAGACTAGACCAAAAGGTTAAGGACTTAATCGAAAGGAATGACATGAAAGTTACCATTCGAAAATCTTTACGCGTCGCTGGCTCTGTTTAGGTCAAAGTAGCGAATGGCCCAAATGAGGGGATAAGTTCATGCGCAAAAGGATACGTATGTATGGGCTCTCCTGCACCCATTGTGGAACTATCACCGCCAATAATTTATCTGAACTTCAGGCAAATGAGGTGCAACCGCAAAAAAAAAAAACCAAAAAAGACCCAAGCCTTAGAAAGACTAATGCGACCACAAGGCCATTCTTTCATTGGGAATTGGACTTCCAAAATTTATTTTGATGTTTTGTGTCATACCTACCTACTTATTTCCGTCCTTGGAGTAGTCCATAAATCAGAAATGCGCGTTCAACGAAAAAATTCATACACGCAATATCTCACCGCACACCCCCTCCCCCTTGTGATATTTCGTGATTTTATTCCGAGCCCCCCCCCCCCCCCCCTTTAAGCGTCACGTGATTTATGGACGCCCCCTACTATCAATACAATAGTTACTGTAGTATCTAGTATAACAGTACACAAAATACGCGCTTGGACGTGGAGTTGCGGACCCAGCCCGTTATACTATTCTGCTGTTGTGTTTGCAATGCGTACCTCAATAAGGCATTTGCCCTCGACTTTGCCCTCCTTGCGGTCGATGGTCCAGCCCTTGAACCAGGGCATTTTGTCAGAGGGCTCCAGCATGTTGTCCCCGTGCCAGCCCGAGATGGGCACGAACGCCACCGTGGCGGGGTTGTACCCTGCCACATCGAGATTATGTAAGTATTTGACCTCCACATCACCTTGTTTTTACTTATGAAAGATCGAACCATTTATATTAGTTTTTGTTCAAAAAAAGTATTTTTACTCATTAGTAATTGTCAACTTAGGTACTTTGACCTTGAAATTTTTACGACCAGTATTATTTGTAAGTTTCATGACTTCATTAGGTAGTTAGGTACTTACTATGAAATTTATTGATTTCCGCTCTGCTTCTATTAAAAAGCCATTCCCCTTTTCATTGGCTTTGCGGTCGAAAGTCAAAATTAACAATGAAATTACTGCTTTCAGAGAGTTTGGTCATCTACGCAGTTATTGTGAATAAAAGAGAAAAATCTATTAACCGCCGTCATTTATGATCTTATGAAAGCTAAACTTACCAATCTTCTTGATATAGGAAGATACCTCCTTCTTAATCTCCTCATAACGTGCCTCGTGGTACGGAGGCTCGGTGGAGTCCATCTTGTTGACGCCGACGATCAGTTGCTTGACGCCAAGCGTGAAGGCAAGCAGGGCGTGCTCGCGCGTCTGTCCATTCTTGCTGATGCCCGCCTCAAACTCGCCCGTACCCGCAGCCACGATCAGTACCGCGCAGTCAGCCTGATATACAATATTATCAGCATGACTGAAATTTCAACGGCGCGTCAATAGATAGGGACAGATGACGTGGTGAGGGTGGCGGGAAACCGCTGGATGGGAGAAGCACAGGACCGGTCGATGTAGCCATGCTGGGAACCATTCAACCGAACGTTGTTCACTACCGCCTAGTAGTCCACTGCTGAACATAGGCTATGTGTCTACATAAAGGGTGTTAAAGAAATTGCGTGCCATAGCTTCAGGTGAGTTCAGAGTCGATAAAGGGTCCCGTAAAAAATAAAAAATTTATACCCTTAAACAAAGTTTTAAAAAAACCGAATATTATCATAAGATGAACCTAATGTAGTACCTACTAATTAAATAGCAATCGTTTAGAATTGATTAAAAAATTGCTTGAAAATATGTTTTTTATTTTGTTTCAATGCTAATTAATAATTTCCTAGAGTTACCTACCTACTATCGAACGCAATGACATACCGTAGGCCCCAACCCTTCGATAACGCCGGGTAAAGGATAGGTACGAAAATTATAATTCCAAGTTAAATCGAATTAATCTAGTTAATCTAATTATAAGGTTGATCTTGCAATATATTTTTCGCAATTTCTTTAACAGCCTATAGACCTACTCCATGTTCAGCAGTGGACACCTTTCAGTTGAATGATTGTCGGCGTAGCTCTTTACTGGCCATACGCATCCCAGAAGCTAACTGAAAATTTTAATGACACTTAGCAGCACTACTGGCTCATCTATCATAATTTTATCATGACGGTGATCTGTCTAAAACCATAAACATGAAAGGTAGGTTGATAATGCTATCCAAAACAGACAGACGAGTTGTAGGATCCAACAGCACCATCAGTCTAGGAAATAGGAGAAAAATAACCCAATATGGTCACAACTTACCTGGGAGGTTCCGGTGATCATGTTCTTGATGAAGTCCCTGTGTCCGGGCGCGTCGATGATGGTCACGTAATACTTGCCCGTCTCGAATTTCCACAGCGCGATGTCGATCGTGATACCGCGCTCACGCTCTGCTTTTAACTTGTCCAACACCTACGAATTACAAACAATACCATCACCCGCCATCAAAGGCTGAATATGCGGTAAAGCAGAAGTGTTCAATATTTGTTTACAACAACACGGCTTGTACCGCTGAGATTGAAAACAAAAGCTAAGTAGGACTTGTTATTGTTTACTAGCTGACCCGACAGACGTCCTGTCCCAATAATTCATACAAAAATCCCATAGAAAAAAAAATTGTCAGTGGGTCGTCTTAGGATCCGTTTTTCCCGAATTTGAAAATATTCTTGAATACTTTTCCAATTTATCGTTCCATAAAAACCTAATTCGGAAGATTAAACAAAAAAAAAACAAATCGGTCCAGCCGCTCTCAAGTGGTGCGCTTACCAACGCACAGCATTTTCATTTTAATTTAATTAGATTTATTACATAAAAATGTTTTCTCCAAAATCGAGCACATAATTCCATTGAACATGGCTCTATTATATTATGAAAAAACTGAAACTATGATATTATCATAGTTTCAGTTTTATCCCCTAAAGTCTCGTCTTAATTAAAACTGTCACCACACCACACAAAAACATCTTCCAATTTTACGAGCTTCAAGAGGAACAGATAACAGACACCCATTGAAAAACAAAAATTAGTAGGTAGGTATAAACCCGATGATGATACAAGGTCAGATACGCAATAAATCTTTGTAAACGTAAAGAAAAGCTTAATAGAACAGATACGTACCCAGGCATACTTGAAGGATCCCTTGCCCATCTCCTGGGCCTCTTTTTCGAACTTCTCGATAGTCCTCTTGTCTATGCCGCCGCATTTGTAGATAAGATGGCCAGTGGTTGTGGACTTGCCCGAGTCTACGTGGCCAATAACCACGATGTTGATGTGAGTCTTCTCCTTACCCATCCTTGTGGCGTTAGGCAAAACGTTAGGGAATCAACTTGTAACCCTGACAACAGAAGGTAAACTGTCATACAAATTCAATAGATCCTGTACAGTACCTGAAGATATGGCCTTAACTGAGAGTCCCTAAAGAACCTCGTGTGAAGGTAGGTACATTTCAATATCATAATCGTAAGACATTATCGACAGTGCTGCATAAAATTTAGAAATATCGTCTTATAATTTGGAGAGCTGTTGAATAGACAATAATCACTTCCTAAGCTTTCACGAATCGGCAGACAATAGATTCACTTAACTCACTGTTTGTATCTATTCAATCAATTTTGTAAAGGTCAACGAAGAACCTTTTTACGCATTAGGTAGCACCGACTGAAGGTCTACCCTAACCTAAATGTGAACATTTATAGATACAAAGACCCTCATTAATCAAAGTTAGGTTTCATTTGAAATCTATTTATCTCGAAATACAAATATCTGCTGCCTTGCAGGTTGTTGCGTTATTGTTTTATGATGCATCATTAACATATCATAGGTAATCTATTATTGTAAAACCTTCCATAAACGGCTGTCGATTTAAACACATATATGGGATTTCTGGTTACCTATGGCAGTAACTCACCGTTAATTTAATTTCTTATCAAGCAGGTAGCTACTACGTTGTAGCTGCACTTAAAGCGCACTAACAATAAGTGCGCGATTGAATTACTCGCATCGCAACATTCCCGAGGGAGTCTGTCCTCCGAGCGTGCGCATAGGACATCCGGGACATCGATACAGCAGAGCTATTCTGCCAAATATAGACTAAACCTATCCCCGCACATTAATTGTACTTCACGCCAGCCAAGTAAAAGAGAATGTAGTCCTTCAATTCAAAATCAAAACATTTCACCGAATACCCGAACACCTGTACCAAAGAAAATGAGATGTCACGTGAATTTTCAATTTTCGACCTTTCAAAGCTGTAGGTTGGTATCCTAGGCACGATAATGTTATTGATGTTAGAGCGTTTAGGGTCCATTTTAGTGAATGCTGGATACATCGCTATGTGGGTGTGTTCTTGTAGGTAACTAGTGTCAAAATATAGGTTCTATCCAAGGTAGAACTTAGACCACCAATAGATAGGTACCGGTGACTTGACAGAAATTGCACTAAGATTTCGACGCAGTGACGGTATATTTATTATCTATCACAAGGAGAGAGCATTCAATCTAATTTTAGTAGGCGTGATCTATACAAGTACTAAAGCAGATGTATTGCAACAGTATGATTCAAATATAGAATAATCGCATGTCGCACTACGTAGCATGCATGTGTACCGGCGACGCACATGGGCTTCGTAATGCGTCCATCTTGAGCATGTTTGTCTGCATCAGATAAATTACGACCAAACGCTATATGCCCGGTATTTTTTTGAAAATTAATCACGGTGACATTAACATGACATAACTTTGAAATTAGAAAAATCTTATTTTTCACTTCATGCACAAATGACCCAGGAATTATTGAAACAAAAAACTTTCTGAAATAAAACATTAAAGAAAACCTTATAACTCTGAGAAATAAAGTCTAAAGTTGCTATTACAAGAGTTGGTAAATTAATCGTAAAACGTTACAAACGTTTAGGAGCATTATGATTAAAAGCCAGAACATATATTTTGTTATTATATTGTTGTTCACTAAAAGATGTTTCTTACAAAAACATAAAAATTGCGTAATTTTAAAATCTTATACCGGCAGAATACCTGTGTCCAGGTGAAGTCGAAAAATATTTTCAGAAAAACCACTATGTTTTAGATTTTGGTTGTAAACATGTAACAGAATCGCACAAATGTCATAAAATAACTGAAATTGTTTATATTTTACAATAAAACACAAGAAAAGCTCACCTTTGCAGCCGCAGTCACGAATTTTCCGAGCAATTTTCGAGCATGCGCCGTAGACAATTCGCCCGGGAAATGCAATCAATAAAATCAAAACCATACCTATTAACTTTACTTGCGCGAAATATAAATTTTCTAATACATGATTTTATCTTAATTCATCTTACAATTATTGGGATATTTAAACTGATGCAATATTCACCTGTTAGCTAAATAGTTTTTCGAAATGCTTCGGAAAAACCGGAAGCGCGGAATTTTCTTTTTCTTCGTGCTTTCTTCAAGCCAAGCAGCGCTTCGCACGTATTGAACCTTTTTTTAAATAGATATAGAGCTTTTTGATTATGGTATTTTACTGTTGAATCAGTCCTTTTTAAACTTTATACGTTCCTACTATATTAGTAGTTACGTTTATCATAACATTTTACAATGAAATATTAAATTAGATGGGTTAAGGACAATGTATGTACCTCCATCTTCTATTTGAGGTATTAAACAACGTGTTAGAAATGACCGATAAGTTTCTTGGAGTTCCTATCAATACGAAATGCTTTATGTTTGAACCTTCAGCCACCGCTATATTTACCTAATGGCTTTGTTTACCGCCATGTGATAGACAGACAGTGTAGTGCAGCGTAGTCGCATTTAGGAACAAATAAAAAGTAAAGTAAATTAAGGCTTGCTTTCACACATAATTATTTGGTAAACCTGTCACAGGCTGAAAGTACAAATTCATTTATACAGCCTTTTTCAATCTTTAAGACCAACACTGAATTGTCTTTAAAAAGTAAAAGTTTATAGGAAACTAGGTAATATAGTAGTATCAGCTCTAAAATATTCTATAATTCTAGATAATTAACAAGTATGACTTATATAATAGTTGTCTCATAATGTTCTAATTGGACTGATTGCAAAGGGATCAATTTATTATATCCCAGTCAAAGAGATTTAAGTATATTTAAATGTATTTGTATCCCAATACTTACCGGCGTTTGTCGTGAATAAATTAAAAGATGAGTGGATAATAAAACAAAATAAATCATTTTATTATTTTTAATTGTTTAAACATATCTTTTAAACAGTTCTTATGATTAAATCCGAAAATACTTAGTTAAATTATTAAGTTCAAAATATTGAAATCATGAATGTAAATATTGTATTGTGTGTATAAATTGTAAATAAAATAGATACCTCATTTACACTGAATTAGCCCTATAGTAAAGGTCTATTATAAATAATAAGATATAGATTAGATAATATTTCACTGACAAAGATTGGAAATTCCATCTCATGTCTCGACGAATTTAAGTAAAAGTAATTAAATTATTACGGAATGTAGTCATGATGAATAATTAAGTAAATAATGTGCTGTAATTATAATTCAAACTAATTATTCGTGTTTTCAATGAGAGATTTATTTCAAAACAACGTATAGTTTACTAATCGTATATAATTACAAACAGGTCATAAAAATCGTTTGTTCTGTGTGGCAATTAACGCTTGTAATAAATTTCGTAAAATTAGCAAACAAAATGTAATTAAGAATTATTACCAGTCTAACCATTAACAACATAATGTAGATTCTGGAAAATTCTTTTAGAAGGTAGCATTGTTATTTACGTCAAATTAAATACGTGAAAGATGAAACGGAAATAATTACAAACTCGACGGAAATTTTGATATTTTGCCTTACAAAACACCAATACTAGTAAAAAATGTGACAAGTCTGTTACAATCTGCTATTGCGAGTTTTACTATAATAGGGATGATGACAAAAAAGCAAACAATAAGTTTCTAATATTTTTTATTATCTGACTGACTGACTAATTAGACTTTTTTTTTACCCAGGCATCATCCCTATTCATAACAAATATTAAGATTTTTTGAATACATGTGACATCTACCAACCCGCACTGGGCCCGCGTGGAGGATAACAGTGCACTCCTTCTCGAAGAGAGGAGGCCTGTGTCCCAGTAATGGGAACATTATAGGTTGGTTATGTGATAATATGATAACAGTAACGATACCCGCTAGTTCCCATCCCCGGCTAATATTATAACAGTAACAGTAGTATGTATTTAATAATCTATTATATTTTTCTCTTTCTTACCTAATTACTCATGGCTACTTAATTAAAATTCAAAAATAAATAATTGTAAATAATCATTTAAAATGTACGAACAAAAATTATATTAAAAATATTAGCCTAAAATGCAATAAAGGTTCTGAAATCATTGAAAAGGCATCCGTCAATAGTGGAATCACAGATAATTTACATTTTACTATTGCTTACAATTACGGTTATCGCATTTTTACTCTCATAGGTTTATTAATAGTATATTTATGTTTATTTTCCTCCTGGCCAGGGCAGGTAGCTGCCCCATCCTTTGCTTGGGTTTGGATCCCAACCTGTAACACATAACATGGTAATGTAATATTTTGTTCAGATTACAGTCGTGCGTCAGATTTCGGTTTAGAAGAATCAAAAACGAAACTTACGTAAAAGACTGGAAACCTATTTATCGATAACGCACAATTTTATTTTTTATACATTGCATCGTCCCATCGTACCATACGATTTTTCATTCGAGGAAGGTACTTCGTAAACATTTGAGCGTGCGCTTTGTAACCCATGGGGCAAAAAAGATGTGTATTTTTCTTAAAAGGCCTTAAGGATTATTTTATCATTTACTGATAAGTTCAGGTTAATTTATCTGGAGATCATGTGTCGTCCTTCTAATGCCGCGTTCTTTAAAAGCGACCGTCGCGCGAATATTTGATCGTCGCGGTCACTTTTTGTTCGGAAAACCGAAAAGCGCCCTCTGTCGGAGCGACCACGCATTCATGTTCACCGAACAAAAATTGACATATGAACGCGTATTCGTCGGACGATCGCTTTTAAATACGACGCGGAGAAATAATCGTACCGGCCGTCTCGTTTTTGGGCAGTACAGACGGTTCTGAAGGTAGAGCTGACCATGTATCATGCATTGCTTTTGGAAATACTGATTACTATCTTTTGCCCGTAGCTTCGCCTGGGTGTAGATTGGAAATTATCCCACGGCAACGTATTACGCCAAATTTCATCCAAATCCGTTCAGCCAGTTAAGGTGTGAAAAGGTAACAGACCGACTTACTTTCGCATATATTATTACTAGCTGCGCCCCGCCGTTTCACTAGCATAAGGCTCGATCCCGTTGGAATATCGGGATAAAAAGTATCCTATGTCCTAACCTAGGTCATAGTCTACCTATTTGCCAAATTTCATACAAATCCGTTCTGTCGTTTTAGCGTGAAAGCGTAACAAACAAACTCACTTTCGCATTTATATTATTATACTAGCTGCGCCTCACGGTTTCACCCGCATAAGTGTCGATGCCGTGGGAATATCGGGATAAAAGATATCCCGGGTCGTTCTCCAAGTTATGGTCTACACATGTGCCAAATTTCATCCAAATCAGCTTAACCATTTTAGCGTGAAAGCGTAACAAACAAACAAACTCACTTTCACATTTATATTGAAGTTAGTATAGGATAGTTAGGATTAGGGATGTTAGTGTTACCCCTGGCGACGGCGTTAATTTTCTGCGTCTCTTCCTGCGTGAGCGTGAGTATCTTCTGCAGCACTGGCACCAGCCGGCTGCGCTCGTCACCGGGCGCCAGTGTAAGGAACTACAAATAATGTCTTTATTTATATCTCCATATAAAGCACCTGTTTCATCGATGCCAAAAGAACCCTTGAGGGTTTAAGGGTTCTTTGTGGTTAAACTAAAGAAAACTTGACTGGAGGTAGTAAGGCCGTGATTCATGCTTTATTGAACTGTAATCGTTGCTTGGGTCATACATTAATCACGTGTTGTGTTTTAGCAATTTTTTAACTCCCCTGAGGTATTAACTAACGCCTCACCACTACCCAAAGTAACGAGTTTTTTCAGGTAAAAAAAAAAAAAAAAAAATATTTTGGGGGTCACGTTTCGGTTTAAAAATGCGCGTTAAACAAAAAAATAAATACCCTCCCCTTTGTGATATTTCGTTTTTCCCCCTTTAGAGCCTTTTTTTTTTTTTTTTTGGATGGGAAATCATCAAATGACTTCTCCCGCTCTGGGCAGAGCGAGAGAGTGTGTCAGACTTTTACTGACTAAAACCCACCCGTGTTCCTTCCGTTGCCTGTGTGCCGGGGCCGCGATATCCCTTTCAGACAAACCCGCAACCCCAGCAGGCATTGGTCTTTCGACCCCGTCGGTTGGTGCTGACATCTCTTTGAGGCGCGCGTGGAACACAACGCGCCGTGGACACGGGCCTGGTCCTGATCGGACGGCGAGCTGCCCATTGCTCACCGTCCGCAGGCCCGCGCCTACGGTGGCCGGAAGTCGGCTCTTGACTCCCGACGCCCGGGGCGTCTCCTGCGGCGACTAGGGCCGCGACGGCGTGCAGCTCGCATCTCCCTCGCGCGCCCCGCCTCCTCCTTCGCGAGCATAACTGCTTCGCAGAAGGAGGTGACGGCCTCCCATGCACTCTCGCGCCGAACCATGGCCTGAACCAGGGCCGGACGCGAGAGATCGCCGCCGCCGATCGCCTCCGTGAGGACACGGCGGTGCTCCGCCCAAGCCGGGCAGACCTCCACCGTCCCCTTTAGAGCCTCACGTGATTTATGGACGACCGCATTCTTTAACTCGGGGTCAATACAATACCAGTGTAAACGCGGTTCCCGTGCGGCACATGTGTGCGATATTCATTGGTATACCGGTGCGGCTCTGGCGTCATTCACAGGAGCCTTACCAAATATAACCGTAAGATAACGTCATGTATGTTCGGAAGGGATAAGCAAAGGTGTATGTATAGTGCACCCACATTTCACCGGAAAGTCCCATGTTATCAGAGGCAAGTCTATTGCGATTAACCGCGGGCGCAAATCGAGACAGAGGTGGGAATCGAATTCGGGTTTGCTATGCAAAGATAATAGCGGCCACTCTATCCGTCTTAAAAAATAAATAGGAGTAGGATAAACGTTGTTACATTTTTTTGATTTTTCTATAACTCAAACCTCAGTTGGTCCTATAGAGATCTTTGATACCTATAATAAAGTGGTTCCATTGGTATCAAAACAGTTTTTGGGTAAATTGCCCATTTTCTTGCTGTCTATAATTTTTTATAGAGACCGAAATGTCTCAAAAAGTTAGGGACAATCTCCGTTTTCCTGTAGCTACAACGGTAAAGGTACCTGTCCTTACTGCCCCATCTCAAAAATCCACCCTGTATACTCAGCAACTGTGCTCGCGACCCCGGCCCTGGACCAACAAGAACCCTTCTCTCCACTAGACCTCGAGGAACGACGGAAGATGTTCGTCGCTGCTCTCCCTTTCCATCTTTTTCTTTCCACCATGTTTACCTTAAGCGTGACGTGCTTCATGTACTCTGTGTTGTGTGCGTTCTGCGTGGCTCCTCGAACTCGCCTTAGTTCCGCCTTCAACAGTTCGCTAAGCTGAGCCATGCGCGCGCACTCGCGCTCTGATTCTGACAGCAGCACCGTAACGTGTTTCACCCTATATAACACAGGAAAATATCAAAGTTTAATAATTATGTAGAAGAAAACGAGAATAAATAGGCGCTCGTGGCAAGACGGTAAAATTGATTTAAACTCCATATTGGTTCGAGAACTCTATATTTATATTGGCATACCCCGCGCCCAGAAGGCCAATTCTTGTAGTTAAAAAACGTTCACATTCAAGTCGCAATCTGTCAAACTTGTCAAAAATGTTGGTAAAGTGATTGATTTTTGACAGATTGGGAATGAGATGCGAATGCGAACGTTCTTAAAAATTACGGGAATTGCCGCTCTGTTTAAAAGCGATCGTCGCGTGAATACACGATCGTACAACATTTTTGTTCGGTGAACCTGAATGGTCACCTGTGTGGTCGCGCCGTCAGAGAGCGCTTTTCGGTTTTCGAAATAAAAAGTGACGTATGAACGCGACCGATCGCGTATTCGCGCGACGATCGCTTTTAAATAGGACACGGCTTTTCCCTGCTACAAGGATCTTTTGGCGCTGTTGGTAAACATAACTGCACTTTTGTGTGAAATGTCACTTGAAATATATAAAAAAACAAGACGGCGGCATTAGCTCTATGCGTGAAATGTCTTACCAATCTGTGGCTATGGGGACAACCAAAGCGTAACTTACTTAATTCATTACGGAATTACATATTTAGTAACAAGTGTGACGGTCTGCGCGGTAAAACAGTAGAAAAAGTAATAAATCCACACAGGCAACGTGCGTACTGTGCGCATGCGCGGTGCGCTTGAAGATCCTTATATTAGCCATACAAAGTTCATATGAGCGCATTGATCTACGGTTTGAAAACTAGATAACGTCCGTTTACCATTTACATAGAGCGCACGCTGGGCAGGGGAACTGGGCCTAAGAAGGTCTAGTTTGGACAAGCTTAAACACAAATATTTGCCTTTAACATCACCAAGATTATGTCTGGACTTTAAAAGAGACCGTGACCTCTGAGTTTGTTTCGGTCTTTCGCCTCAGAGTAGTCGGATCAGAAACACCGAACTCATCTAGTTTTGAAACATAATATTTTTGACGTGATAAAGTGATTTTCTGGACCAATTTACGGAAATAAACATAATTTATCATTATTTACCTCTGTTGCTGAGCTTGAAGCCTCCGCTTAAGTTCGCCGATCTCCTGGTCGGGCGTGAGCGCGAACGAGGAGGTGTCCATGGCCTCGTCATCAGGCACTCCTTCTTCCAACAGTCGTTCCAATGGTACGGGCGACCGTCCGCTACCCCCTCCCGCGAGGAACTGCTTCGAAGGGGGCGGCGACGGAGCAGATTCAGATCCCTGGAACACGGATTTTGTACGTTATTTAATGTGAATAATCAGCTTGTAACTTTGCTATAGATGAGACTCAGGCGTAATCTCTGCAAGAGGGAGCAGAACGTAATCCACCACGCGGGCCTGTTAAGACGGTGGGCGGCGGGCGACGGGTTTGTGAACGTCACAGACAATAATATTATAAAAGGGTCAGAGGTGAATACAGATGGTTCACTCCGCATTTTAGGTATGAAGGTACAAATATGCGGTCGGCGCGTCTTGCTGGGCCAATTCAGTGAGCGTACCGTCAGAAGAGTTACGCGATAGAAAGAGAGGCAACTTCTAGGTGAATATAACTTTCAAGTAATTAGCGCTGTGTGAATTGCACTTTATTGTGTCGTAGCAAGAGCCGCTTTTTATTTAAATGATTTTGCGAAGTGAACCATCTGTATTCATCTGTGATAGCGTTAAGGTTCTTTTAGCGCGTGGTCAAAATGGGAACTAACGCCGCCATCTTGTTTTTTCAATACATTTCACAAAACAATTGCACATATGTTGACCAACAGCGCCCTCCCTGTCAACGTCATTCGAGCGCCAAAAGATCCTTGTAGGGTGTATAACTTTCGAGTTTTTGGTTCTAGAATATTCTGATTATTTGATATACCGAAATGCGAATAGAATGTGATGATGATTTGATAGTTAAGTCCTCACGTAAAAAGTACTCCGGGAGCTTACCGAAAGACGCCTTACGTCATGTTTAAATACATGACAAGCACTCCGTACCATAATAATAACAACTGTATCAAACGTATAGATTCGTCACAGCATTTTATTACATTCATTATTATTCAAGCACTACTCGTAAATTTTATTGCGCATATTTAGATAAGGTACTTGCGTAATAACGTACGTAACATGCACAACAATTTAGTTTCTTTTATCATAGTAAATAATACATTTAATTTTCTAGTTCTGATCGCTAGTGACGTCACAATGCAAAATTAGTTCTTGAAAAGTCTAGCAGTGTTTCCCCAGTATATCCCTTTCTTAGTACATATCTCTATCTAGGCAACAACAGAGAGAACAGAAAACGCTGGATATTTAGTAGTTTATGCATTAGCAATCTTGCGAGCATTACTTTAAGGCACATTTTTCTACAAGTACAAGTATTAGCATAGCAAGCAATGGCCAAATTTACATTCAGTAAATTAATTCTACGAGATGAAGACAGAAATAAGTTTATTTTATTATTATAATAATTTTTACCTCTCCCTCCTCCCTCGGAATCATGGAAACGTTGATATCCATCTCGCCATCACTGTTCTCATCTTTCGGTATTACAGGCAACATGTACTGGTTTCGGTTAGCGTCATCGAGTGAAGAAACTGCGACGTTGCCAGATTTCCTCATCTCCTGAGCGGCGGCCAGCTGCTTCTTCAATACTTCCGTCTCCTTCTGAAGCTTTGCCTCTATTTCATTGATTTGAGTTTTGTAACATTGTGTCAGAGTTGAGACCTATAAAATTGGAAAGCATAAATTGCATTGCATAAAAGCAATATTTATTTATAAGAACTGTAAACACGATCGATAGAGTAGATTTTTTTTACTTTTACAAGAAAATGATAAGTATCTACGGAATAAAATACTCCTTTCGTAAAGGTAACAAGGGCATACCATTTGGCGGAAGTATTATTAGAAAATAAATACAAACATTTAACTAAGCCGCGTTCAAAATTTTATATTCCTAATTTGCATGATTTCGGAAAAATAACTTGATATTCTAACACATAAAGGTTATTTTCAACAGTACCTAGTCATTCTGTTATCAAATTTATTTACACACACGTAAAATTGATATTTGTTTGCGAAAGAAAGTGAATTCAAGGACACGTTGTTGATTGGCCCTCTATGCGTGCCACCTCACCTGCAACTTATTCTGTGTCCTATCCGATTCAATTTGCTGCGACAGTCGGGCGAGGTCGGCATGCAGGCGAGTAGTTCTCTGTTGCGCCCGGGCAGCCTCGCTCGTGGCCTCAGTCATACGCCTTCGAATGCTCTCTGCTTCCGATGTTCTTTCTGCAATCTGCTCCCTAAAAAGTATTAAGGATGTAAGCCTGTGATCTTTCCCCAGCTTAAGTTCAAAAGGCTTAAAGAGAAACCAGTTTCTGTTACGATTATACAAGGCGGAGGAGACGACAATAAATTAAAGTTCGTATATCTACCTAAAAAACCTTTTCGGTTGAGTCTCACTATTCCCGTTGAGCTTTCCCATTGACGGTAATACTGAAACTACTAGTATCGCTATACCCGTTGCGTTTTTATACCGGGACTATTCGCGACCAAGAAATCGCTTTTTTATTTCAATAATTCGCGACTCGATATTATGACCTCTTTATCGATCTTACCAATAGATATTATTTTTTAAAATTTATCTGTTGACAAAATGTCTATTTAAATAGTATAAAAATGTCTTTCAGATAAAGATTCATTATGTCTGGTTGTGGCCATTTCCTTGAGCATATCGTGGATTATAATTTTTTAATGGGCGTTTAAAAAACGCTCTATATGGGAATACGGAGACCTTTTCTAGGAGGACATGAGTCTCACTATTTCCATTCGTCGTTTCTTAAGTCAATGGGTATAGTGAGACTGAATTGAAAAAAAAAGTGCAGTCTCAGTAATACCATTGCAATGGGTTATGGGAATAGTGAGACCCACCCCCCTTTTCTAATTTCAATGTTAGGATTTATTTGATAGTTCCTAAATAGTCCAATCGACGGAAAACTGCGCTGCGATGCTCCAAGCTCGATCACCAAGCATTGAAATATATACCTTATTTCGATTGGATAATTATTAAATTCAATTGATAAATTTAAAATCCTCTGCCGTCCCGACCGCCAGTCTGCCAGTACTCTGTGCCCTTATTCAACGTTTATTGAATGATGGTTTTCATGAAAATTCACACTACCAGCTGGCGCCACTTTGACGGACGTCTTCCATTTCAACAATGAATTACATGATGACGTTCATCATTCAGTCACGACGAAAGAAAATATAGGCGCTTTGACAGTTTTGACAAGTGCCCGGACCTGACAACTCAGTGCCGCCACCTGGCGAGCGTTTTTGTCCCTCGGCAATTTCTTGTATCAATATTATAAACACAGTAAACAAGCCAAGAACACAGATATTTATGTATGTTGTAAGTCTTTGATATAATAGCCCTCGATGCACTGCTTATTCTATAGAAGCGCGACATAAAGGCGTTGGTTATACAAATTGTATTAAACCTACTAATAATACAATTGAAACACATGTTCTTCTGTTCTACCAATATTTACGATTTTTATTTGTGGTAGAAAAACAGATTTATGGAATCAAATATTATTTAATATTTTATACAAATAAAAGTCCGAAGTATCTGTATTTGTTACAAATAAAAGTAGTCATTATGAGTTTTATGAATCCAACAACGAATACCGTAAATAAAATAAAAAAGATCAGATTTGTTTAAATATATGACTTGCTAAAATTACAAAAACTTGTCCCAATAACTTCAGAAAATATAAGGATAGAAAAAAAACCGACCAAGTGCGGACCACGCACACTGAAGGGTTCCGTAGTTGGGATGAATTTATCCCAAGAACAAACTTAACATTGTAGTTGAAAAACATGTTCTCAAATCATCAGATCATGTTTATCAAACCGCAAATTTAGGTTGGTCGATTATTACTTTTTAAATTCCGATTTGAATGCTCTGTTTTCTAAATTTTTACGTCGCTTACTTATTGTATAATATTTAAAATGTTATTCTATACATCTTCATCACATATTCTACACAGTGTCGTGATGGCCCAGTAAGGCCTCGCCTCTCATGCACGAGGTTGTGGGTTCAAATCCGGGCAAGTACCAATGTGACTTTTTCAATTCATATGTACTTTCTGAGTTTATCTTGGACATTACTGACATCGGTGAAGGAAAACATCGTGAGGAAACCTGGGCTAATATAAGTCTGAAATCACCAACCCGTCTTGAGCAAGCGTGGTGATCAATGCTCGTGCCTTCTCTGTATGAGAAGAGGCCTTTGCCCTGCAGTGGGACAATAACAGGCTGGTATTATTATTATTATTTTCCTTTATTCAACTATATTATACATATAAATTATATTTTTAAATATTAGAATAAAATAATATAAAAACATTTAAAAATATAAAAAATAGTAGCCCACCGGTATCGGGAACAGGGTCCAAGCTACCGGCGGTCAGGGCTCCAGAGAGAGGAACCTCCTGACAATGCGAGCCGTGTCCAAGAGTACCGCTTTCTGAATCAAGCCCTTGATCCAGCTGCCCAACGAGAGCCTCCTTAGGTGTTGGTCGAGGCTCTTGGCAATTAAACCATTGGCTGATACGACTATCGGCACAATGATCGCTGAGTCCACATCCCACATGTCGACAACCTCGCGAGCCAAGTCAAGATACTTGATTTGTTTATCTTTCTCGGCTTTCACGAGGTTCCCGTCATGCGGAACCGTTATGTCAATAATCATTGTGCGCCGCTCTACTCGA
Source organism: Agrochola lota (assembly GCA_947364205.1). Classification (NCBI taxonomy): domain Eukaryota; kingdom Metazoa; phylum Arthropoda; class Insecta; order Lepidoptera; family Noctuidae; genus Agrochola; species Agrochola lota. The sequence continues at coordinate 13,371,768 of OX376221.1, read as the reverse complement.
TCCACCACCACTATATCAGGTTTATTGGCAACAATAGTCCTGTCAGTGATGATGGATCGATCCCAGTACAAAGTGATATTTCCATTTTCGAGAACTGGGTCGGGCGCATACCTATAGTACGGCACTTCAGATTCCACAAGACTGTACTTCAGAGCAAGTTGCTGATGGATAATCCTGGCTATAAGGTTGTGTCTATGCAAGTACTCTTCGTTAGCTAGACGAGAACAGCCGGAGATAATATGTCGGATTGATTCTCCCGGACGGTGGCATGCCCGACAGATGTCAACCGTCCCGTCCTTCACAATGAATCTCCGGTAATTGTTCGTCATCATAACTTCGTCCATAATTGCACAGACAAAACCTTCGGTTTCCCCAAAGAGGTCACCAAAACGCAGCCAGGCTACGGACGCAAGTAAATCTACATCGGGTCCATGTAGGGCCCGAAAGTAGCGTCCGTGAAGCTCCTTACTCTGCCATACCTCCTTGCGATCGTTAGTGTCAAGCGCTACAGGTTTACGCCAGTTCTCTTTAGCCAAGGAGAGTGGGGTGAGACCCTTGTCTACCGCGACCACATCTCGATGCATCCCCACGTCGGCTTCTAAGAAATATTCCCTGAGACTGCATATCTCGCGATTGTGGAGGGTCTTAGCGTTTATTATTATTATTATTATTATACATGAACTGTCGCTCAAACAAAATATAGTCTAAATATGTTTTTAAATAAATAATATAAATGTACATACTGTGCCGTTGCTAGTTTCGCTGTTAATATTTCAATCTGTGCTCTAAGAGCCGCAGCTTCTTCTTTCAGTTGTTCTTCTTGACTATGGTCCACGGTTTGGTTTTGACGTAACACGGCTTGAGCCCGCACCTGAAAACAAAACGAGTATTTTTTTATTAGGGTTCCGTAGCCAAATGGCAAAAAACGGAACCCTTATGGATTCCTCATGTCTGTCTGTCTGTCCGTCCGTATGTTACAGCCACTTTTTTCAGAAACTATAAGAACTATACTGTTGAAACTTGGTAAGCAGATGTATTCTGTGAACCGCATTAAGATTTTCACACAAAAATAGAAAAAAAAAACAATACATTTTGGGGATTCCTCATAGTTAGAACTGAAACTCAAAATTTTTTTTTCATCAAACCCATACGTGTGGGGTAGGATAGGTCTTCAAAAATGATGTTGAAGTTTCTAATATCATTTTTTTCTAAACTGAATAGTTTGCGTGAGACACACTTCCAAAGTGGTAAAATGTGTGTTCCTGTAACTTCTAAAATAAGAGAATGATAAAACTAAAAAAAATATATGATGTACATTACCATGTAAACTTCCACCGAAAATTGGTTTGAACGAGATCTAGTAAGTAGTTTTTTTTTAATACGTCATAAATCGTAAGCCGCAATTTACCTTTCATTCAATCAACTCAAATATAAAAAAAAAAAAACATTTAATTTCAAAGTTACAACGAACTACAAGAACTTTTATGTTACTTGCTGCTACGAAACCCATCATGGGCGAGTCCGACTTGCACTTAGCCGCTTCTTTTAAATTCTTTTTCCTGGTCATGTAAATCGGCAGAGTAATGAAGTCCTTGTTTAACTAAAAATTATTTATGTACAATGATGATAAAGGTAATCGAAAACGTACCTTGTAACTAGTATACTCAGTTTTCAAATCCGCCAATTCTATGTTAGTAATTCTTAATTTTTCATTCAGTTCCGAGCACTTGAACTCCAGTTTCTTAACTTTATTGTTGAGCTCAGCCTTATCTTCGCCTAATGCCATTATAACCTTTTCTTTGTCAGTAAGCAGTGACGTCATTTCTAAGTCTGACTCCTCGTTCTTTCTCTTTTCATCTTCCAGGTCTTGTTCTAGTTTGGATATGATTGTGTTCTTCATTTGTATCAGGTTGTCCTTTTCTCTCCCATCTTCGATGGCGTGCTGTAGCTCTTCCTTGACGAGCCTGTTTTGTCTCTCCTCACTCTTTATTTGTTCCTCCAGTAGTTTTATTTGTGTTCTCATTGCTGTGATTGTTCCTTCTTGTGTGTCTATTGTTGATTCCATCTGTAATTCATTAAAAAGTAGTTTGTATAAGTGCCAGGTTATTTATTTTCATTGCCCAGAATAAATAATCATTCGATACTTAAGCTGTTAAACTTGCCTGCATCATTTTTTTCTTACTTTCCTCCATCTTTGTCGACAGTTCTTTCATGGACCTTTCATAGTCCTCCATTTCAAGACTCAATACATTTTTCTTCTTGACGTCGCGTCGAGCTTTCTCCAGACTGTCTTTTGTTACGTTATGGGCTTCCATTTCAGTTGCTAACTGTTGTGTTTTCAAAGTTAACTCCGCTGAATTATTAAAATAAAAAAGTTTATAAGTTTAGTTATTTATATTTACTCATACATGTTTCAAATCGTAAATAATTAAATGAAACTTTACCTTTCCACTTGTCTAGTTCAGTTGTAACATTTTTCGTAGCTTCAAGAGCAACAGTTAAAGATTTAACTTTTTCTTCAAGTTCGTTATTTTCAGTTACATTTACAACTGTTATTTCTGTTTTAGCGCCATCAACTTCATCTGTAGAATTACCAGATTTGCTCTCACTCAGTAACTTCTCAAGCTTAGCTTTATCTTTCTCTGTTTGTTGCAGCTGAGTTATGGTCTCATTTAATTTCTTCTTCAGCTTTAGTGCAAATATCCTCAACTTTGTGTATCTGTAAAAAGATATGATTGTTAAGAGTTACAAAATATAGGGTAAACTCAATCATAAAATCGAAAATAAATGTTTTTCTAATACTTTTCCTCAAACGTTTCATCTAGGTCTTTCATTCGAGAATGTTCTTCTGCTTTAGATATGGTAGATGTGGACATGTCTTCATTTGGTAATTCTGCTGTAACAGAAATTATAAAATGTAAGCTTCAAAACTGTGTAGTTACGAATGAAAAAGTGTGTATTTTTGTAGTACTTCTTTTATGGCATTTACTTGCTTTTATATGTAAGCAATCGTAACGGTTACAACAAATTACCTGAAGTAATTTGTTGTTGTTTAAGCTTTTCAATTTCTTCTTTCAAGGTGGCTATAACCTCATCTTTTTGTGACAAGTTCTTCATGGCATTATCCATGCCAACATTCAATTGATTGGCAGTTTCAGTGTTCTCGTTAGTCTTCTGCTCAGCATTCTTTAAATCATTTTCTAGATCTTCATTCTTTTTGAGTAGTTCTGCTTTCTCTTGGTTCATATGTTCTCTATCTTTCTCCAAAGTTTCTACCAGCTTCTCCATTTCTGAAACAGCCTTCTGCAGTTTAGATATGGCCTCACCACGCTCTTTTAATACTTGATTGATTTCTTTCATTTCATTCAACAATTCTGTATTTTCCGACTTATAGCTCGCCAATTTGGATTTAGAATCTTCATATTCAGCAATAAGGCTATCGTATTCCTTAGATTTGTTTCGTGCTTCTTTTATTTCCGGCAAAAGTGAAGCATTTTCTTGTTTATAGGCAGCCAGCTTGGTTTCTAATTTCACAATGTCTGTTTGTAAAGACACATTCAAATCGGATAAATTGTCGTCTTTCGGCTGCTCCAATGAAAGTTTTAGAGTCTCCACTTCCTCTTTCAATAGTCCATTCAAATCTTGTAATCCTTCGTGCTCTTTCTTCAGCAAGTTGAACTGCTCCTGCTGAGCCTTCAAATTACACTTTAACATGTTTATCTCACTCTCTTTTTCTGCTTTGAAATTCATCTCAAATGCAGATTTTTCTTGTGTTAGAAAATCTAATTGAGATTTTAAAGATTGTAATTCTGTTTTTGTTTTAGATAGTCTGTCTGATAAAACCTTATTCTGACTCTCAAGCTCAACAACATTATCTCTTGCATTTAGTTTTTCTTTAACTAAAATTGATTTTTCACTCTCTAAAGCTCTAACTTGCAAATTCAACTTATCAAGCTCATCATTATTTTGTGTTGTATTATGCAGCCAGTCATTTAAATTTTTATTTTCTGATTTCAAAATTTGCATGGATTTGTCAACTTCATTGAATTGATGAGTAACATCATTTAACTTTTGAGTACATTCATTTAGTTTTTCTTTTAGTAATTTATTTTTGTCTAGTTGTTCTCTCTTTTCATCCAAATCAGCAATGAGTTTAGTATTTTCATTTGCACTATTTCTAAGTTGTTGTTCTAAATTAGACACTTGGCCTTTTAATACCAAGTTCTCTTCATTTAAGACAGTTATTTGAGAATCAGTGATACTATTATCTATTTTAGACATTGTTACTTCATTTAGTTTTTCTAATTCTGATAGTTTCGCTTTCAATGTCAGGTTCTCACTGTTTAGTTCATTTATTTGATTATCAAGTACTTTTGATGCCTTGATTATATCATTTTGCCATTTAGGAATATTTTCTGAATATTCTTTGACAGTTTTGGCTAGAATAAATCTAGAATTCTTCAACTGAGTTATGCAAGCAGCACATTTTAGAATTTTGTCTTTGTAGCTCCTCAATTTCACATTTGCTTTTTCTTTTTTAGCTTTTTCAGACTCAAACAATTCATTTACCTCATTAAATTTAGCTTCATAGTCCACATTGTTTTGAATTTTGCTTTCTAACTGTTGGACTTGGGTCTTTAATTCTTCAATTTGTATCTTATAATGCTCTTCTGAAAAAAAAAGAAGGGTATATTAAAATTTTTATTCAACTTAAATAAATACAACTCCGCCTTCTTTTGTGAAATAAGGTGGATACATGTAATCCTTTAATTATTTGTATAGAAAAAATAAATAAATGGAATAGGTACCTGTATTGACAGTTTCTTCTAATTTTTTAAGTTGTTCTCTCTGTTGTATTCCAATATTATTAAACTCAGCTGCACTAGCTTCGAACTCAGTGAGTTGAGTCAACAACTGCTCATTTTCTTCTAAAAGGCGATTGTTTTGTCTTCTAAGTGAAGTTGTTTCACTATCTAGATCAGATAACTTCTGATTTATATCTGCTATTTTGTTATCTTTGATAATCAAATCAGATTTGTAAGTATTAATGTTTTCCTCATAGTTTACACACTTAGTGTTAAGTGCTTTTATCTTGCTTTGAGCAAAATCCACTTCAGTTATAAAGTTCAGTTTTTGTTCTGTCAATGAGTCAACAAGTTCTTGCAGAGTTTTTAAGTTCTCTGTACTTGAATTTTTTTCCTTCATACATTTTTCAAGATCAGTTTGTAACTCTGTAAAAGATTTAGATACTTATTTAATTTATGATCTATAAGTAATACATGATTTGTTTACTTTTGTCTTACTTCTGAACATTTATGTAAATCAAAGATTTGCCCGTGAGGGCATCGATTTACATCGAAGGATACGCCTTACCGCGTCAAAAGATGACCGCATTAGTGTTTAAGTTGTCATCTGTCACACAATACAATGACGTAGAGAATTAACGCTGTACCGTCAGCATACTGGTTTCAAACAGGGTACTTAATTTTAAAAGGAGGTTCTTTTAAAATAATAAAATGTTTGTTTTTATAGTCTTTATTAAATATTCTAAATTATATTTGAAATTCAGATCTACATCTTATTTTCTTTAAAACCTCCTTTTTTGATTGGTATTTTAAAAGGATTTTTCTTGGCGAATCAAATTATAGAGTCATTATCAGAAACATAAACATTCTGAAGTGGTGAACCCAGCATTTCATGTGTGGGTTCTACAAATGATATCTGTAATTAATAAAATAATAGGTAACTTTCTGAGGCAGTCAGGTTTAAAAACTTACAGATCGCTCTTGATCTTACTACACAGACAGATTTTGGCAGTTAGCTAAACCATACATTCATACCTTAAAAGATAGTACAACAATTTTTTTACTTTTTCTCAGACCAGCTGGTGTCAAGTAGAACGTATCATTAAAATGTGCTGAATAAATGCGGCCGTATTTGATTGCCAGCCATTCATTGTCTCTTTGTTCTTCTTGGATTATTTTAAAACAACCGTTTCTAGTGGTAACCTAACATTTAAATACAAATACTGATTAAGTTCATCTATTTAATATTTTAAACGTCTGTCTACGACAACTTGATAATATATTTTTTTAGTTTTTAACGTACACCGTCAAACAGAGGAGTAATCACCATACTACATTTGTATGGAAGAATGACCGACTAGCGTACCCTTGAAATTTTGCACTGCGCCTTTATTCGCATTACTTCCCCTGGATTCCCTCGACGTGCTTGAGCAGGTGGAATCTCCATTGCCTCACTCTCATAGTCCGACGGGATGGCAACCCACCACGAGCAGAGTGAGAACCGCCGAAGGACCCACGCTTTATGTGATTTCGAAGCACGATGCGTTATTAAATTGTTTATGTACCTATAATTTTGTATTCGAAAATATAGTTGCAAAGAAAAGTTAATCTAAAAAAAGAAGGACATAAAAAAAATCCAGCTTTTAAAATATTTTAAAATCATAATCTAACCTCCATACTTCCTACATTCAAATTTTAAACTTTTTTTGTCAATGCTACACTACCCTATTCGTTAGTTGTCATGGGAACTAATTTTATGTTATATGTCATCATCCATCATAATATTTATGCAATGTTTTCGTGTACAAAATTATAGGTACATAAACATATACTTAAAAAAAAGCGAAATGCTTCGAAAGCACATAAAGCGTGGATCCTACACCTGATCTCTTTCCACTCGTGGTGAGTCGCTATTCCGTTGGATATGAGACTGAGGCAATGGAGCTTCCTCCTGCTCAAGCACGTCGACGAAATCCAGGGGAAGTAGCGAGAATAAAGGCGCAGTGCAAAATTTCATTGTTCAGCCTTAAAGCCTTTAGAATATTTAATAAATACTATAAAACCAACATTTTATTATTTCAAACAAACCTCTTTTTAAAATTAAGTTCGAAACGAGTATGCTGACGGTACAGTTGACAAGTCTCTTCCTCATCGTGTGATAGATGACAACGTACGCACAAATGTGATCATCTTTTGATGCAGTAAGGTGTATCCTTCAATGTAAATGGATGCTTTTGAAGCATATTTGAAAGAAAATAATTAGAAAAGTAATCAAATTAGAACTATATAAATACCTGACTTGGCTAGTTTAGCTTTTTGAGCTATCACCAATAAGCCTTTACACTTATTTATTAGTTCATCCCTGCCCAAATCATCAAATGGAGTCTTTTTAAGACCACTGTCTTGGGGCTAGAAAAGTAAATAAACTTGAATAACTCAGACACAAGTCCCAAGGGCACGAATATAAGTTTGAATGTTAGGTTGGTAGTTGCTACACTGCACACTGTGATTTTATTTGGATATAAATAGTTTGTTAGGGAGGTATCAGACCCAGTTAAAAATGAAAGACATATCACAAGTGTACATACTCGTTAGTAAATAATTGTTTTATGTCAAGGACAGGATGTTAGCTTCGTATACGTAAGCAGTAATGGAACTTGTGTATACAAAATTGTTTATCGCTGGAAAATAATTCCATATACCAGGCACTGCTGCATTAAGTCCGTAATGTAGTATTGTACTTGAAACACGAGTTTACGTGTGAGATGCTATAGAGTTATACTATAGAATAATATAATTATATTTGTTAACAAACCGATGACTCTGGATGATCCATGGCGGAATGGTTAGAAGTTATATCTCATTCTTAAAATAAAAATGAAGTACTAGTATAACACTGATACTTTCAAGAAAATACAAAAATTTGCATTTGCTGTATTTTTTTATTAATAAATTCAGTCACTTTACAAATACAATCACAACCCACTCCAACAAGCACGTATGTTGTGTCAAAAATGTCAATGTCACTAATGTCATTCACGATTGTCATTATGTCATGTTTTACGTCACTGCCAAAATCAAAACTTTTAGGGTAGTTATTATTTGAATCGACTAAATAATCTGGGTAACCGGCCGAAAAGATAACGGCTATGGTTAGTGAGTGTTTCTAAGAGGATCCATAGACAATTCTTCTGGTAATCTAACCTAAAGTGCCATATTCATGATCCATCTTGCTGTACGTCCCGCCATGGCCGCAGTGCTGGACGTAGCATTCACACGATTGTGCGCGCATCCAGCGTGCTGTACGTCCGCTCATGGCTGCGGTGCGAGATTGGGGGTTTTTAGCGTGATCTTACCTTAACACTCTCTAAATTCCTGTCAAAATAAAATAGCCCTAACGGTGCGTTTGTACTGGCAAAACATTTTTTTTATATTAATCATTTTACCCTAAATCCCTAAAGAAAAGATAGAAATTCCTAAAGGTGAACACTTGTTGCATCTGCTGTACAAAAAAACTATACACGATCCAGCACGCACGAAGCACTATCGCTCTCCCCGAAGTATGTCAGCGTTATTCACTATCAATCTGCACGACCCTCGTGGTGGTGGTGGTGATTGCTGGATGCAAAATTGCATCGTGCTAGTCCAGCAAGCAATTAATAATAATAATTGACGTACGTTAAGACTACTCACTGCCGTTTTTTGTCATGCATCGTGCGTGGCCTTGGCGGGACATTAGGCGTTACACACTCTTTACGGAACCGACTCACTGATCCGGATCATTGAAGTGTTCCAAAAGATTGGTTCAGTAACAACGTTTCAAACGCATCATTTGAATCTGAATCATTACTTTGTCTTTCCACGCGACCGTCGCTTGCGACGCAAATGAGTAGCAGTGAGCGAGAGAGAAAGACTGAGACGCTGAGTTACGTTACTTTAGTGTCAGTACTACCGAACTGACTCGCGAGTCGCGAGTGAGCGGGTGACACATTACAAGCTTTCATATCGTCAGAAAGAAATACGAAATGAGATGTGTATCACTCATATTCTCACAGTTTTTCTTTGTCTTTATGCACTTTTCAATCCTTTGAGGCGATGATTCAAATGATCCAAATGGAACATATCAATGATTCGGATCATTTAAGTGATCCAGATGCAAATGTTCCAATCGCAAAAATTATACACTTTGCCCACCACTACGGGACATACAGCAACATCTTGCTGCGTGCGCTCAAGGCTTCGGTTAATGTTGCCAGATTGGGTTCTTTTTGCGATTTTACCCCAACATTCCCTAAATCCTTGTCAAAATAAAATAGGCCTAACTGTGCGTTCGCACTGGCAAAACATTCACAACAAAACATGTTGAAATCTCTAGTTCCTGTCAAACATTGTATGGAACGTTGACGGAAAGTAAAGATTTCAACACGGTAGTCGGTCACTGTGCCAAAATGTTTTTTAAGAATCTTGCAACATGTTGTCCACTACATATTAACTGTGCGTTTGCACTGGTGAAACATCGCAACAAAACATGTTGAAATCTCTACTTCCTGTCAAAAACTGTATGGAAAATTGACATATCCTGTAGATTTCAACATGTTTTGTTTTGAATGTTTCGCCAGTGCAAACGCACAGTTAGATGTTTAGAAAACATTAACTTGAGATCTGTCTTTAAAACTTACTCATTTTGCGTGCAGTGCGAATGCAAATTCAACGTAATGTAATGAGTTATGAGATTTGTTTCATGTAGCAAGTTTCAAAACATCAATAAGTGGAATGTTTTCGGGTGCAGACGCATAGTTAAACCATTTCGGGAAACAGTAATTTATTTGGCCCAGCAAGGCTCGGCTGCATATTGTGTATTGTACTTTTAATACATCAGTTTTACTTGGACTTTTAATCGTATTCAGTAAGTTGACAGTTCGAAGCAAAATGATGGTCATGTAAATCGTTAACATCACTTTGTAGTGTACGTATATGCATGGTTTTGATTGAATTTAACAACTTAAATAACATAAACAATGCGTAATGACAGATTTATTTTGCTTCGAACTGTTAACTAGCTGAATACGATTAAAGTCAAAGTTTAGTCGATTGCGTCGCTAATGTCATAAAATTCCATTACGTAGTACTCCTCTAATTTATAGTGTAATGGCGGCTCTAGTCATCACTGCTATCGTTTCATGTGTGTGAATGATTAAATTAATAAGTTTTGTAGAAAATATGTGTTTTTAAGTGTTGTGATTAATTGAAATGTGATAAAAGCTCGTATACTATTATTTCATCGACCCTTATAATTCTATAATTTTCCAGGTAAGCGAAAAATGTGTGTTTTATATTCAGGCAATATCTTTTTGTCGCATTCGCAAACCTTTGCGGGGCGCGTCCATGAGTAATATTCTGGCTTACTTTACTTTTATTTTATCGCAATGTCAATTCTTGTCAAAAATCCCGCTTGTTGTGTCCATAAATCATTATGAAAATGTACATAGCTTTGGATGAAAAGTGTAGCGTGATACTTTGATGATACATTCTTGGGACGATGTACGATCGTAGGATATTGTTACGTTTAAATATTCTCTAAATCTGATAACTTCTGTATGAACGTACATAACAGCGTCTTGTTAAGTTCTTGTTGTAGTAGTCGAATCTTTTTTTTACACATGTAGAACGGGCAAAAGAAGACGAAATGTCGAGTGACGAGGATAAACCACCTGCGCCGCCGGTCCGGCTCACAAGCAACCGCGCCACGGACCGTGGCGACTCTGTAGCCTCAGTGGACATGAGGCCTCTTCCAAAAGGTAACCAATCTTGGCAGCTATCCAGTTAATTCATGTGTAATTTAAATATGTATTGTATCCACCAACTAATTGTGATAATGAGTTTGTAAACAATAGACAGACAAAAAATTAATCAACAACAGTTCAATTAGAATAGGACTGACCTAGTGAATAGATCATTACAAGCAAGAGAACCACTCTTGCTTGTACTGATCTATTCACTGCTACAAATCTTTATTACATGATTTCAAAATGTAATGTATACATTTATTGTGTGGTTCTTCAGTTATTGTTGATTGTTTCAGAACCTGATGATGCTGGTGATAGGAAGAAGAAAACATTGAAAGCTAAAATTAAAGGCTCTAAAAGTACTGCTCACAATGACAACAAACCTAACATTAGCTACCCAACTAATTTCGAACATACGGTTCATGTGGGCTTTGATGCAGTCACAGGAGAATTTACTGTAAGTAACATTAAAGTATTTGTCTTAATAGTATGTTTAGATAATAATCACCATGAAAAGAATATCCTTCCATCCATATCGGGTCACCGGGGAAAACCCATGACACATCAGTGTACCTACCCATACCCCCACATACAAAAATATTTATTGCACTTTGATGTGGACATTTTTAGGCATTGACTGACTGTAATTAGAAACTAATTTGTTAATTACAGTCTTTTATCTTTGGTATCATGAGTATTCTATTATAATTTTAAATGAGAATGCATAGATCATAAAGATTTTCATACAAACCCATATAATAAAAAAATGGTTATCCATAATGATAAAACCAGACTGTACTAATGCACATTGTGACTGTCAAATTCTTGTAGTTTTTCTCTAAATTTTGAGTTGTACTGAAGTCCCTTTGATAACTAATATTTAACCCAGACCCCCATGTTATAATTATTAACTTTAATTTTACAAAAAAAGAGTGAGCTTCCTGCCTAAACACAATGCCTCACAGCTTTGATGCTTTGCTTTCTTATAAAAGTGGCATATCAAGTATTTTTATTTGACATTTCATTTTAATTATTCTTAGTTGTTAACAAGTAATTCATAGCAAACCTGGAGCAATGTAATTTGAAATCAAACTCCTTCTTATTTCAAAAATAATTTAGCTGCATTCAAAACTAATGATTATTGTAATGTTTAATTAAAACTAACTTCCTGATAGTAAAATATTCTATTGATAATTAGTTAAAGTATAATGCAAGCATGTTTATAATAGAGAATGTACCTATATTTAGAATTAATGACTTATGGGTTAACACCATGGAATGTTAATAGACCATCATTGTTTAAAACGGTGTGATGGTGATCTAGCTGTCTGTTTGTATTAAAATGTATTTAAAACTAAAACAGTCCTTAAGGAACAAGTAATGATATCATGTAATTGAGTTCCATGTATTACCGCTTTTGTTTCAAGCTGCCTATGACAGTAAGTAATAGCTTATATTATTATATGTTCAGTACATTGTGACATTATACATTGTTGAAATACATAATGTGATAATGTACATATTTTATTAATATTTTGTTTACCCACTCCTTATGTTATTTATTTATTTGTTTTTATTTTTCATGTTTACTCTATTTTTGTGTAAAATGCAAAATCTATGTGTAGCATGCAAAGTCTACTCTCTGTATCAAACCTTTAGTTGTAGGATGTAATACTAATAAGTACTAATAACATTCATCTTGTTTAGTTCATGCTTTAGGGTGCGTTTCCACTGAAGCGGACACATGCAGGAATCAAACAATCACAATCTTCAGCACGTCTCTGGTCTTGTCTGTAATTGGACGATTCCTGCATGTCTCCAATCAGCTCCGCTCGTCTCTGCTTCAGTGGAAACGCACCCTTACTCTCATACTTCCATAGATTTAAACTTTATGACAATATAATTATCTATGTACAGTAATGTAAAGTAATAGTAATTTCTTTAGTGTAGATTATTTCACTGATGAATTGCTTGGAGACCATTCATTATTCCTAGCTGTTTACTATAAACTATAATAATGTATGTTGTGTACATAATAACTGTATACCTATTTACTTGATTATTTAATATTGCAGGCAGTAGTGGATCTAATACTATCACATTTAAGAGTTTCGAGACAAGCATTTTGCATGACTTATCTATTACTTCAAATAAATCTTGTTCATGTATTTATTCTTACTACCATTTACAGTTCAACAAATGTGTACATTTTATTGCGCTTGTATGAACAAGAGCATTCATCACATTTTTGCCAAATGACAGGGTAGTTTAACATGTTTGATTATTGTTGATTGTTGGGGCCAACGGCCTTGTGTAGAAACTACACAAGAATCGAGGTTCACACTAGCTCTGTGTACAAGCGCACTTTCGCTTTATAAATGGCTACAAACCATAGAAGTTTTGATTCAACTCTGCATGTTTGTTTTAACTTGACTATGCCCCGTTTTGACTGTGTGATGGTTGTTCTAAGGGCATGCCGGAGGCGTGGGCGCGACTGCTCATGGCCGCGAACATCAGCAAACAAGAGCAGAAGAACAACCCTCAGGCGGTGCTAGATGTGCTCAAGTGGTATGATGCCTCCGCCACGCAGCCCCCGCCTTCCAAATATATGACGTCTGCGCAAATGCATACTACACACTCAGGTACATGTTGCCAACCAAACTTCCATTCTCAACACAAAAAGAAATATAATATTGTCTAGTATAAAAACAGGTTTAACTTTTTTTATACACATTTCGTACACAATTATGTTAGCCTTTTTTACCTGAAGATCATCATCTCAGCCTCGATTGTAACTATTTACCTACGATAATCTTGTCTGCAGGATCTTCAGTGTCCCGAGTTTCCTCCAGCAGTCCGTCGTCGTCAACCCCGACGGACACGGAACACCCAGAGCCTCCGCCGCCACCGCCCTCTCGACCCGACCGCACCAAGAGTATCGTACGTATCACTTGCGAGCGCATCCTATCTGATGATACTTTTCGGAATCAGCTCGACCGATCGGCCGTCAAATTGGTTTGAATAGAGCCCGTATTAGACGCTTACCAGGAAAAAATGTGTTTTGGTCCATTTTTGCTTCATTCCATACGACACCAACAAAATTATAGGAATGAACGTTCATCTGCATCTTTTATTACATTTCGGTCATTCGGTAGGCGACTGAAGGATGCCGAGTGCTGAAATCCAACATCGTTGGATCAGTTCACTAATGAATGAAGTCTTCACTTTTGATTCATTTTATTGTCAGACGTGCACTTCGAGTAAAAGATGCCAAAATAAAGGTGAAAATGATATATAAGTGAAGCGTCTGATATCCGCTTCACAAAAGGTATCATTTACCAAAGTATTCAATTGTAAGTGTGATTCCAGTACACAAAACCGATCGAGGAGGAGGAAGTCCCGCCCCCGCGGCCTGCCCCTGCGCCCGCGTCTCCCCCGCATGTACCGCATCCTGCTCTCACCACGCACTCGGTAAGTCACCAACTACTCTCACCAGCACCATTACCAAATAGATAAAAAAATATTGGATGATGTTGAATTGGTTAAACCAATTTCAGCCGTATTCAAAAGTACCTAAGGTCCAATTTCAGTTGTTATCGGATTGGTTTCGGTGCAACCGTGGTATGTGCTGGCTAATGTGTATTTTTTAATATTTAGGTTTTGTAATGGTTTTCCTCCTATGGTATTTTAACTCAGTATATTCATACTTCCTGCTACCATTATTATAAAATACTGAGTTTCGTTAAATATCAGGTTTGATGACTAAGAAAGCTAAAGGCAGTTTATGTCAAAACAAATTCTGCATTCTGGTACAAGGTATTTAATTATTAAGAAGTTAACAAGTTCTCAAAGAGTATTTGTTGACTTGACAACCTGATAAGTTGATAAGGCCAGGTACATGACGCCGGAACCGCACTGGGGCGCCGGACCGCATCGGTGCAGCGCGCATGGGTGATATTCATTCTTATACACAAACATGCGGCTCCGGCGTCATGTAAAGGAAGCCTTAGTCATTTGTTGACGACAATATACAAATGGCAGTTCATAACCCTTTAAATGATTATTAAATAAGGTCAACAAAATAGTCAAAAGGTTTGGCACCTGAAGCTATAATAATATCAGTCCCACTACAAGAAAAATGCGTTTTCTCAACAGAGAAGGATCAAATCAATCCTCAATATATCTCAACATATCTCAACATGAGATATAATGAGGATTGATCACTATGATTGCTCAATTTGGATTGGCGATTTCAGACTATACTTGAACTTTTAATCGTATTCAGTAACTTGACAGTGAGCAAAAAAATTGTTGATTGTGAATAAATATCCAATTATGCGTTCGTATTATTAGAATATTGCAAATAATTATGTCTTATAATAACGACTTAATAACGCTTTATTTTTTAATGTCTCAATGGTCAAGAGTAAAATTATTTACAGTTCATTGATTCTTCAAAGACATGAAATCGGTAATAAATCATTGTTTAAGTTATATACTAGGTGGCACATAAATAATCACCTAATTTCCTAAGGCTATAACTTTTTTTGTAAATAAGAAAAATCGTTCTGGTTATTGTTTTAATGTTGATTCGGAGTTATAGTTTTGTTCTGTCGAAAAAATTATAACTGTTTGTAAGTGGTTGGTGCCAAAATTGACGCACATTTGGGCGCGTTTTAGAGCATTTTGCATTACTTTTCTCAGTACTTCTGGCTATAAATTCGCCACTTCTTATATGATGTTCTCTTCGTATAGAGTAAAGCGCATCATAATTTTATACAATGTGTATTTTACATTTGTGTACTTCACAAATATCGAACTTGCAATGACTAACAAAATGAGAGCATCTTTCAAGATGTGATAACTTATGCGCCACCTAGTATTTTAAATATAATGTGTTTCAAACTATGAATGACATTGTAAGGTTTATTAACATTCTCTTTTTCTTTTGGAAGTGTATAGAGTGCCGCTAGCGGCACTTTAACCGCCGCGGATAAAGTGCCGCTAATGCACCATACTAGTAGCACTGCCTCGGCCCGGCTAAAGTGCCGTAAGCATTGCTTTGTCAATGTCATTGTCACTTGTTATTTTGTTTGATTGTTGAGGTTAGTTCCCTGCCCGTTGTATTGATTGATGATCGTATTTGTATTTGATAAATATAAAAAAGTCACTACAATGACAGGATTTAGACACATATTGAAGAGTATGAAAATCAACATTTCATACAGTTGTGGAAGCGTGATACTCGTAACATAGACTCAATGAAAAAAGTATGTCCACATAAAGTGATCAACTGTAATGCAGAATTATAATACTATAGTTGGATATAGATAAAGAGACAGTCGGTGAAAGTATAACATTAATAGATAATGAAAATGGCTGAAAGGTAGGTTAGAACTGTGACCACACAACGCACGAGCCGAGCGAGCGCAGCGAGCGGTGCCGCGGCAGCGACCGGCGAGTGCCACGGTCCGTTTAGGCACAAGAGAATGTAATGTTTTGGGAATGTGGTGTTTTACATTATCTTGTGCGTTAACGAACGCTAATCCGTTGTGTGGTCACAGTTCTAACTTAACCTAACCTACCTTTTAGCCATTTACATTTGCTACTGCATTATTTGCCAAGGGGCTACGACACTTAAGTTCCCTGTCGTACCGTTCTGTTACCCCTTGCGTCTTTTAAAAATAATGTAGGTACTAGTATGTCGCAAACTTACGGCACTCTATCTCGGCAGTGTATTAAGTAGTAAGTATACACTGCCTTTTCTTTTTATCACCTCACTACCTTTTTTGTTAGGAACTGGTATGATTGTATCCCTCCAACTGTCAAGTTACTGAATACGATTAAAAGTCCATCTTTAGAAAATCTCTAGAGCTATATATATTAATACAGTGTTGTCGCTACAGATCTGCAGTCGAGCGGAGGTAGGTCCAGGCGCGGTGCTGGACCGCAACAAGAACCCGGCCGGCGCGCCGCCGCACACGCCGCCGCCGCACGCGCCGCACGCGCCTCACGTCCCTCATGCGCCCCCGCCGCCTAATGGCGCGCAGACCAACACCGATACCGGGTATGGATTTGACCAGCTAATACTTCTTTCCTTTTCTCTCGATGCGGTATAAGAAATCTGCGGGACAGTCTCGACATCATCCTGCAATCAATAGCCGGCCGGACAGACAACTCGCTGTTGTGGGCGCTTTTTAAAAAGACGCGATCTGTTTTAGTTATTAAGTACTAACAAACAATTGTTACTGCCACTGTGGCCCTCATTGTACTCTGATTGAATCAAGTTTATTATGATTACATGATCAGTTTTATCCTAAAATTTACTAAAAAAACTTCTATTGAATGAAACCTGTTCCATTTTCCAGAAGAGCAACGGCCCAGCAACAAAGGAAAAAGAAAATGACTGATGAAGAAATATTAGAGAAATTAAGAACTATTGTTAGTGTTGGTGACCCCAATAGAAAATACACTAAAATGGAAAAAATTGGCCAGGGGTAAGTTTTTAGAATCTAGATAAATTCCTTACATTTCTCATTTCTCCCTCTTGCAAGACTACTAAAAATATCGCAAACAAAATCAATCTGCCTAGTCTTTTCCCAACCATGTTGGACTCGGCTTCCAGTCTATCTGGATGCAGCTGAATACCAGTATGTTACTTGGAGCGACTGCCTATCAGACCTCCAGAACACAGTTACTGTTATTAGGTAACATAATACCCCTTGGTAAGATTGTTTGTCAGACTTTTGGGCTTCTGACTTCCCATAACGACTGTCGAAGAATGATAGCCGGGACCAACGGCTTAACGTGGTGTACGAGGCACCGAGGGGTTTCGATATGTAATGGATGGTTACCCATCCACGAAACAACCGCGGCAAGCGTAGCTTAACCTTCAATCCAATATCACAAACTTGTTTTTAAAATATAGACTCTACCACTTTGATATAAATCACAATTTACTTACTCCCTTTCCAGTGCGTCAGGTACAGTGTATACGGCGATAGAAACGTCGACGGGTATGGAGGTAGCGATCAAACAAATGAACCTTAGTCAGCAGCCGAAGAAGGAACTGATCATCAATGAGATCCTCGTCATGCGGGAGAACAAACATAACAATGTAGTCAACTATCTTGACAGTTATCTAGTTAATGAAGTGAGTATGATAAGTACAATGGTAGAATGACAAAATCAGAACATTCGGAACTAACGCCTTATTTTCTATACTTACATACAAAAAAACGAGCGAGCTTTACAGTAGTCGTATATGATGTGTACATCTGACATCTTGGATGACAGTACCAAGCTCTCGGAAAATGGGTTCGTACCATCTGACGGCCAACTCTAGCACCGCGCGCGCTCATTGGTCAAATCAAATATCGCCCGCTTCCCCGGCTTCCTATTACACACTTCTGTTCCTTTTCACGAAATCACTCCCACAGGCTGCAGGAAAGCGAGAGGAAAGATGTTACACATCATCATCATCAATTAATAAAATTGAAATGTCAAAAGTCGGCGGTAAATGTCAGCTTTTTACTAAATGTATAATGAAAGTACACACAGTACTTATAAAAAACAATCAATTTTTTAAATTTTTGTCTGTCTGTCTGTTTGTTCCGGCTAATCTCTGAAACGGCTGGACCGATTTTGACGGGACTTTCACAGGCAAATAGCTGATGTTATAAGGAGTAACTTAGGCTACTTTTATTTTAGAAAAGTAATAAGGGTCCACTATTTCACCAATACCAATTTCAAAATGATGTTTGGTAACTACACTCCTCTCTCAGTGTCATTCAGAGTCCTAAAGATCCTTGTAACACTCTAATATTGCTACTTACATGTCAATTTGTTTGTAGTCCAAAGTAGATCTGCAGCATGACATATCAGTTGAGTTAGAAACATAAAACAAGTTCCTTCACCATCTTCGTGAAGAATAATTTGGTGTTTATCACGGTGGTGTATACGGCGGAATATCATTATGTCATTATTGAAGTCACGAACTCACGACTTCAATGCACTTTACCATTTATGGTTTGATGTTAGATATTGCATGATAGTCACGCGTGAAATTTAATTCATGGCGAGATGCTGCGTCACAAAACACGAGAATAGTGTGAATCTACTAACAGCCAATGCATTAATTTTGATACGCATCAGTATGACGCAGTATCGCATCACGACTCACGACATACCACCACAAAAATCATCATCTGGCTTTATTTGGATAGAAGCTGTGTGCCCCGATGGAATTTTCCACTGGTAACTTATCAGGAGCCTTTGGGCGATGAGTTTTCAAAGAATATCGAGCGAGGATCGATAATTATCGATTCTATGATAATAAAACTAACTTTTACTTATAAATAAACAGAATTCACAGTACCAACTCCCACATTCAAAAATTAAGAACTTCCATATAATTTTTTATTGCCTCTTTTTATTTTTAGATATGGTTATTTTGTGCTCACTTTCGTTACATAAGGAACCCTTGTGCAATTTTTTATGCATCTAGCTAACTGTGCATTCTCTGTCAGTGAATTAATTTAAAATTTTCAATTTCCCTTTATAGGAATTATGGGTGGTAATGGAATACTTAGCGGGCGGGTCTCTAACGGACGTAGTTACCGAGACGTGTATGGACGAGGGTCAGATCGCCGCCGTGTGCCGCGAGGTGCTGCAGGCGCTGCACTTCCTGCACACCAACCACGTCATACATAGAGACATCAAGTCAGATAACATACTACTTGGATTGGATGGACAAGTGAAACTGAGTGAGTATCTTATATTATATATGTATTTTTTTTAATAACCGATGAAAAATTTAATCGCAGGTGGGTTCAGAATCATGGACCAGTTCTGATCCATGGTATCTGTTTTCGCGTCGATTTCCTTATCGATTTCGATAACGGCGATTCTTTTAACTTATTATATCTTAGCGAGTGCCCTAATGTGAGTATTATGCTGGGCCGCATCTGCATCTATCGTGACGAAGCTTCGCACTGTGATACGAAACACGCAGATATGACCAACCATTATCAGCTATCGTCACGATAGTTCTGGCTGCGTAGCGCTTATCGCCCTGGTGGTGGTACATAAAAGTGCTTTAGCGCGCTAATTAACGTAAAGCATGGTCGCACGAGCATTCTTCATTTTTACTGTTGTTTTCGGACTGAGTAGACAAGTATTCTTTTTAGTTTTTAATAAGTCCATGAAGTAATAATTAACACACATGTACAAGTAATTTAAGTCGTCGTCCATTGTCAAAACAACGCAGTGATTATCTCCTCTCTGGTCAAATGCCGTCTGGAACGGCCATCTTGGATTATTGCACGATAATTTGTTAAAATTATGAAGCCGTTAATGTGACTAGCGCATTAGCGCGATAACTTTTTTTGCGAGCAAAACATACGAAACATCGGCACGCATATAGTCGCAGATGCGTCCCCTGCATAATTGTTAATACTATAATTCTGGACCACAATTTTGAAACACCTATTAATTTGCCTATTAGGTCCTAATAGGTCTATTGAGCTGAGCGTACATTACAGCCGCATCGGGCCACAACGCATAGCTTTTCAATATAAAAAAGCGCGGTACAGCCCGCGCGTAATGGTTCATACAAAATGTTCGAAAGCAATGTAAGAGGATTTTTGCAATGCGGTACGGCGCGCCCAAATTTACGTCAGCCTTAAGTTGAATTTTCTGGAGCTTTACAGGACCTACTCTATAAAATAACATAACACCTGTATTCCCCGAGGGTTTGGCAGAGGTGTTTCGTACTCTAACATTACGGCCAGTTACATTTTTATGCCATGTAGGCGCGAGACTATTGCCATAAGCCGGGCACGAATCCAGACTCCAATCTGCTACTGAGAAATTCCTGATGGAATAACGAAAAAAGATAAAATGGTGGTTCTCAACCCAGGAGTCCATGCTCAGTATGCATGATTTTGACCACTACACACCCTGTAAGGCAGTCTTCTCCCCTGTGATATCAAAATAAATAACCACCATAATATTCATGTTACAGCTGACTTCGGATTCTGCGCTCAAATATCGCCTGAACAAAACAAACGGACGACGATGGTCGGCACGCCTTATTGGATGGCGCCCGAAGTCGTCACGCGGAAGCAGTATGGGCCTAAGGTTCGTTACGTTACTAACTATGCTTTATTTTATAGTGAAAATATTAAATGTTTCAAAATCAAAATATTTTATTTCGCATAAACCTACATGGGCACTTATGAAACGGCAGAAGCTAGGCGCACGGTTCCAATTGGTCGTTTCCTATGAAGAGCCGGCAAGAAACTCCATGGTTACTCTTTTAAAAATAATTGTTTTTTTATAATATTTTCAAATAACAGTATTAATAGGTATGGGAGAACAGTGTAGGTCTTTCAACAAGTACCAAGTACTTAACAAAATAGAAGATGGTCAATAAATCTACAGTCTACATAATGTCACTCGATAAGAGTGTAGCTTTCTTGCTTCGGATAATTTTTTTGGAACTGATTCAGTATTCCTAGAGATTACCTTTTACAAATAAATCTCTTTACAGGTGGACGTATGGTCACTGGGTATAATGGCGATCGAAATGATAGAGGGTGAGCCGCCATACTTGAACGAGAACCCGTTGCGCGCGCTGTACCTAATAGCGACGAATGGCAAGCCGGACATCAAGGACAAGGAGAAGCTCAGCACAGTGTTCCAAGATTTTCTCGACCAGTGCCTGGAAGTGGACGTAGAGAGGCGCGCCACCGCACTTGACTTACTAAAGGTATAGTTTTCTTCTCTGAAGTCCCTGTCACGAGAATCTATAAATTTTGTAAACACACATTCAGGGTTTCGCAATACTGGGCACGCCACAATTGTGGCAATAAGTCCCCTTTTTGAGGAGTGGCTAGAGAGGCGCCACGGCGTCCTCGCCTTCCGCCTGACGCAGGTCCTCACCGGACACGGCTGTTTCGGGAGGTTCCTGTTCCGTATAAGGTGGGAGGAAACGCCCGGGTGTCACCACTGCGTGGATCGCCCGGAGGACACGGTGGAGCATACGGTGGAGGTCTGCCCGGCTTGGGCGGAGCACCGCCGTGTCCTCACGGAGGCGATCGGCGGCGGCGATCTCTCGCGTCCGGCCCTGGTTCAGGCCATGGTCCGGAGCGAGAGTGCATGGGAGGCCGTCACTTCCTTCTGCGAAGCAGTAATAAAAAAATAAAGCGCGCGAGGGAAGGGCAAGATTCGCGCCCTCGCACCCCTAGTCGCCGGAGGAGACGCCCCGGGCGTCGGATCGGGAGTCGCGAGCCGGCTTCCGGCCACCGTAGGCGCGGGCTTGCGGACGGTGAGCAATGAGTAGCTCGCCGGCCAATGCCTGCCAGGGTTGCGAGTTTGTCCGAAAGGGATATCGCGGCCCCGGCACACAGGCAACGGAAGGAACACGGGTGGGTTTTAGTCAGTAAAAGTCTGACACACCCTCCCGCTCCGCGCAGAGCGGGAGAAGTTATTTGATAATTTCCCAACATCAAAAAAAAAAAAAGGGTTTCGCAATAGTAAGTCATTGCAATATAACTCTTTTCTCGGTAATGTAAGGCATAAATTAGAAATGGCGGTCCAAATGTTTACACGTTCCATGAGTCGACACGCGTTCCAGCACCACAAAACATTAGACGACAGCGCTTTATATCGCTAAATTAAAACCCGACCAAGTGAAATTGCTCGTTAGTTTCGTATTACACGTATGTTACTTTGAGTTGATTGAATTTGTAATTATTTGTTGTTGATTGAAATGCGGCGAATGTACAAGTATCTCAGGCCCCCGACTTAAGGTATTGGAAGGAACAGTGGGTTTTAGTCGGTAGGAGTCCAACATAAATCTTCATTCTCCCCAGACGGATTTTTCGCTGTAAGGAATTCCTCATGGTTACCCTATCCATGGAACATTCCAGGAATCATTTAATAAGCAGGCTGGCAACTGCAATGGTCATGAACGGTTGCAGCAGCTGTGATCACTAAACTTCCTAGTCCTTATTAGTGTTTAGAATATGAATATAACTTGAACCTATGTTGTTCCAGCACCCCTTCCTAAAAATGGCGCGGCCGCTGGCGTCGCTGACGCCGCTCATCATGGCGGCGAAGGAGGCGGCCAAGGGACATTAGCGCAGGCCGGCGGCGCCGCCCCACGCGCCCGCGACTCACTAGCGCCCTCAGTGCCTCTCTGTGGACTACACGCACGGACCCGCTCGAGTGTGAGCCGAGTGGACATCTGTGACGAAAACCTTATTAGAGCAATACCTATTTTAAATGTAAAACTGCTGCCCGTTGAATATAATAGAGGTAATATTTTTGCAAGAAAGAGATCGATAATAAAGTGCAGTCCACTAACTATAAATCATCGTAGTGTTGTGTAGTAGCGATATTAATTGTTCTTTTAGCGAGGTGATCTCTTATTGACGTGTTTCTTTTGACTGGTGTACGGTAAGATCGGGTAGTGTAGATAGATATTAGAAGTTTAGATACGAATTTTTGAAATAATACGAAATATTATAGCTGCAAACGAAGACTGGCAGATGTTTAGGCGACCTTGTAAAGTATAAATAGTAGAGTACAGTAGAGGCGTTACGTTAGTATCGGTTCAGCTTGTTCACTGTGATGATAGTTGAGGCAGTAGTCGGAAACACTTCAATACAGAGCGGAGCACGCGGCGGCGACGCGCGGCGGCTCGCCGGCGACGTCGCGCGCAGAGTGACTGGTGACGACTGAATGGAACTTTCATTTCATTCTGTTTTATGTGTATTCCTATTTCGAAATATTTTTATAATTTTAATGTTTGTTAGAGCATTGATTGGTACATACTAAGCATTTGATCGTGAACTCAGTGCAGTTCGTATGATTTGTATCACGTATTAAATCTAACGAGACACGGATGGCTTCTGCTGCTTATTTGCTTTCGATAGTTACTAGTTAGTGATAGTTTTATGTATTATAATTGTTAATTTATTTAAATCGCTTATGGCTTCTAATTTACGTTTTTGAGATTATATTATTATTATTGGTAAAGCAGTTAATTCGATATTCTTCTAAATTGATTATTTTACTTGGTATATTGTTAATGAAATACGCCAAATATATTCTCATTAGACATTTGACGCGTGACGTAATCTTTATTTTACATTGTCATTTTGAAGAGCATTTTATTGTTAGTCATGAGGTGAAGCATTTACATAGTATTAAGTTTATAAAGTCTATTCAGCTGATTGATATTAGCAAAGAGAAAGAGAAAATATATCGGTGATCGTCTCCTTAATGGCACAAACAGTAAGTATTTATAGAGCAAGGAATAAATAATTATATGTGTGCAGAACAATAGATTTTAATAAATAATAGACTTAGATAATTCATTTATCGATAGAGTTACGTCATTACGCATTATTGTTACGACAATAGTAGGAAATATAGGATTCCGTAATGTCCATTTATTTGTATTAAATCATTGAAGTATTTTTTTTATTTACATTTATTTGTAAGACTTGCAAGATGTCTCTCTGCTTTTACTGTTTAGGTTGTGCCGACAGACGCTGTTAAATTTTGTTTTATTTTGATATGTATTCACTATTTTAAGTGTGTGAGAGTAGCATGAGTGTATGGAGACGTGTATGGTACGCATATGTGACGCGACGGAGGCTGACAGGCAAGCCTCGTGTAAATTGTACAGACACAAGTTAGAGACGAGTAGAACGACTCATTGACAATATGAACGTGACCAATTTATGCTATGTAGAATCTGTGCAGTCCAGGTTGGTGCATTATGTATGACTTGCTTTTATTTCAAACTTATATATTTTACACATTACTGGACGTAATCCGCGAAAAAAGGAAAGAAACATCGTCTATTGTATTTTATAATGGATTTCCGCAAAGTCACGCTTGAATCAATTAACTATCAGAATCATTTATCAATACATCAGCTTATTGTGAGTATCCTGATTAAACAATGTCAAAGAGTCTATTGTTATTTAGTTACTTTCTGACTGTATGATACGTTTTTAATTATTATTTGATAATACAACTCAGGTTTATCGTTGAGTAAGTTGAT
Source organism: Agrochola lota (assembly GCA_947364205.1). Lineage (NCBI taxonomy): Eukaryota > Metazoa > Arthropoda > Insecta > Lepidoptera > Noctuidae > Agrochola > Agrochola lota. The sequence continues at coordinate 13,347,097 of OX376221.1, read as the reverse complement.
CTTTTGGTCATTTTAATAATTGTAAAAGAATATTTTTAATACATTTTAGTTGTTTTAATTTCAAAGGGTAAAATATGTCGTCCACATAATGCAGTTATAAATAATTCGCACAATAGACTCATTAAATGTTTTACATAGTATTCAAATTCGTATGATAAGGTTATCAATCACTAAAATACGGCCTAAAACTACGTTTTATTCGTGATTATATTTTAACAAATTCATAACAATCAATACCGACTGCACCAACCCATACCAAATTGTGCAATACTGTAGAAATGTAAAAAATTTAGCCAAAACTTCAAGAGAGCTTGAACAAAGTTATTCAGTATCTATATTACTAAAATATTGTAAGAAGTGTATTAACTACATAATGTGATCATGAAGATGAATTTGAGTATGCATAGAATGTTATGTTGAGAAAGTAACTGTAATTATGTACGTAGTTTAAGTTAAAAATGTATTAATTATTGTAATAGGTAACTGAACAAGACATTTAATGTGGTTACAACATTTTTCATGTTTTTTGACAGTTGTAAAACACCAGTGCCATGTATGAGCAACTTGTGCATATAAATTACCTACTACCATACTATAATAAAAGACTCACCATGATTACTGAATCGTTTTATTGCACACTTACGACACGCTGGAGGGTAACGTAATTTTTAATGTGACTGACACTGGCAAGAGCTAGATCGAAGATTTTTCATAAACTCTTCGATATAATAGCTCTTGGACTATATCTTAAAAATGTAACTCATATCTTCTAAACTAAGACCCGACTAAATATGTGACTTGGCGAAAAATTGCGACTAATTAGCGACAAAATTTGGTAGAAAACAGATCTTCGCTAGGTGCCCTAGCTTTTGAGATTCAATTGGGCCAAGCTGGGGAGATGTTCCCCAGATCGGCCACCTATAAACCCATATAACTTTTGAACTAGTGACCGACAAATTCGGATATTTGGCGACAAATTTCGACAATTTTTTTGTGTATCAAAATTAAAATCCCTGTTGTGGCCATGCCAGTGTCAGTCACCAATTTTTCATAAATAAGGGTCCTATCGATTAGGAAGGCTGATAACTGAAACAGTCGGAAGGGCGTTACTTAACTTGAATACACATTTAAGATACGTAATAAAACTCAAGTTTGAGAGTTACAAAATATATTTACTGTAGTTAATAATACCTAAGTGACTAATAGATAATCAGCAGCTACTATGAACAAATATTTGTACTCGAGTTCAAAAGTACCCATACGTTTAATGGTAAAGAATAAATTAATAACAAATCAAGGTCCTCACCAAAAATAATCTTCCTGACCACCTTATCATTTTAACTATACTGACCCGTCGTAATATTTCTTTGTAACTCATAATAGGTTCTTTCCTGTCAAAGGAGATTTCTTGATGGTGTGGACGTAAATTAAAAATAATAACAATGACTCGATATGGTAACTAAATTATTACAGAGTTCTTAGATAAAAAGCTGCCTCGTAGTAGCGATATACTTAGTACAATCTGGTAGATACGACTTTACAAAAATAGAAGACAAACCGTCTGTGACACGTAGTTAGGCACAGGGTTTCTCTAGTGGCACTTCGTACAAAAATACAATCTTCAGATTCTATTTACAATCAAATATTCGAAATCTGATCAGAAGCAAATTAAATCTTATAATATCAAACTTATATTGAGTATTCAATTCTGCCGAATTTTTTGATCAAAGCATCTTCTTACAACTACAAACAAGGCAAATGTTTATTAGTTATGACTATTCACATGGTGACACGTTAGTCTTTCCTATCTTCAGCAGGTATGAAGTCCAAGGAGGCAGAATTAATGCAAAAACGCTTTCGTGTGGGCGTGGGCCCGTCATCGAACACATGTCCCAGGTGAGCGGAGCACTTGGAGCATCGCACCTCAGTTCGCACCAAACCTGGCCGTGTTAAAACCAGTAATATATTTGCTCCAACTTTATTTCACACACCAGGTCCATTCACCAAAAAGCCGTTTATGTACATTTCACATTGAACAATGAATGACATGAATATCCGAGTATGAGGTTCACAGAGTTCGTGTCGTGAGGATGTGTTGGAGGCGCGCGTCGTCACAGCGGGCGCGGCGCAGTCCAGTCGGCAGCCATCCAGGAGGAGCACAGGCGGGACGGGACAAGACGGGGCAGTTCAGGTTGCGTGGACAAATGCATATTATTTATCATGCGCATTCCAGAATGGTTAAGGTGATGTCACAAAAAGGCGTGTAACAGTTAGGTAGTGAATGATGCAGTAACCCAAAGTTACGGTCTCATCCAAATCCAATTGAATTGTGTGATCATTTGTGTATTGTTTGTGATCGCCCAACCAGAGCGGTGAACGAGATTAAAATTATGTAAAATAGCATGAATACATTGCGATATTATTTGCGAGTGAGGCGTATTTGTGTGATGAGTAACGATTCGACACACAGTGCATTTCCAAATTGTTAAACGTATAGAAAGACGAAGCATCAATAGTAGTTAACCAGTGATTACCAATCAGGGCCGACTTACGTTTGTTGTGGAGACAGGATTGTGTCGGAGGATGGTCAAGGATACAGGGAAGACAGAAAAAAGATAAAATGTATTAGCACCAGAATCCATTTTCCCATCACCAGGTTTTATAGCGGGCATAAATAAAATACATAAGTACTTACATAATATTTACAATTTGCATACGTAGGTACTTACTACTGACTATATTATTTTCATAAATATCAAGAAGATAAATGCAAGTAATATTTATAATATTTACATATGCGATTGGAAGCCGACCCCAACATAGTTGGGAAAAGGCTAGGCAGACTGATTGATTTATAAAGTAATTTTTAGTTTGTGTAATATTTTATTGGGCATATCTAATAAAATTCAAGTAGTTATCGTCAAACATAAATGTACAATTTTTAAATAAGTAAAACATATTAAGTAATTTGTAATTCATGCCTTTCAAACAGTAAAAACCAAAGCACATGCTGTTATTTGTATGTTAATCTATTCGCATGCGATTAAGGTCTCGATAAAATAAGTAAAACTAAAATAATAGTTTGACATGGTATCAAATTAAATTAATTGTATGGAATTAAACTGGATGTGGTGTTATTCCTATTTCTGACATTTAGGATAACATAGCTCCTGAACTCCTAGTAGCGAGTGAAAGCTTTGTGGGGAATCCTTAACATTAAAACGGGTATGGGAGTAATGTGCATGCATGCCTTGGAAACGGCCATGCCACCTGTTAGCTGATTGTTATCTTCAACTACTTGGAAATAATTATGATGGTTGTAAAGTCCGTTAAACAGCCCTGCTTGACCCTGAAAGCGACTCGAGTCGAGAGTCAACTTCTCTGGTTTAGATACTTACTTGTTTAATATAATAGCAGTCAGATTATGATAACATACATACGGTACTCGAAACATAAAATATCAATATTTTACAAGCACAATTGTTTCAGAGAGCAATTTAAATAATAATATTTACATGCGACAGGAATTGACAGATTATCAAACTTTCGCTTGCTATTAATATATTTCGATATATTACTAATAATAGATGCACATGCGTGGTGTCTATGTTTAACACTTGTGGGCATCATAATCATTATTACGTACTTTCTGACACACATAAACGCGTTACAAAGAAGAGTAAGTGCATATTATTAGTACACTTACGAATTATTATTTACTAGCTGCGCCCCGGGGTTTCAGCCGCATAAGTCCCTTGGGACAAACTCATTTTCGCATTTGTAGTATTAGTTAGGATTTATATACACTAATGATTATTTAAATCAAGAAGTTAGTAATATTGGGACTCTGTTTGCCTTGCTGGCTGATACAGATAAAATTAAATATACCAGACGAGTTTCGGCGACTAAAACAATAATAATTATACCTCTATATTTAGTGCACTGCTCACGTAATCATAGCATCTACTTGCTACCTAATTGGCTGACTCATAGTGAATTAGTATTTTTTACTTTTGTACCTATACATTTTTTGCCTTTCAAAGAAACTGAATTATAAAAAGATGGCCAATAAAAACTAGTCTGCTCGTTTTTTATTTTGTGTGAAACATTGTAAACTATTGTAATGTGATAAACATAATATTATATTGTTCAACTTGAAGGCCATGGTCATGATCACAACACAGAGTCCATATAAGGCAATGTATCAAGATATGGAAGTAGCACTGTATGTCTATATAAGTATGTTGCTCAAGGTAACTTGATAGCATGAGGGTAGATGTCACAATCTCACAATACAGTCTGCAGCATATCATGTGATGAAATTGTTTGTGTAATTAGTTATCAGGTATTTGATAAGGATATAAAAAGACATAATTATTATTGACCATGACTTGTAGTTTGATTTCAAAGTTTGAATGACTGAGCAAAAACTGTCGAATTATTTAATTATGCTAAAAGATATAGAACATTAAATAAATGTTTTGCAGTTTTTGTAATCTAGGTTCTTCTACTTTTCTTAATGCCAAATAGAGAAATAATGCAACCAAAGATAGCCCAAAATAATTACACATAATATGCACCTGTGATATTGCTGCAAAAGCGAAGATTTGTCATGAAAATGGGTAAGTCTCCAATTCTATTAATAAATGACAGTGTAGTTATGACTTTGGTAGTCTCTATGCAAAAAATATAAAAAAATATTTAATTTAATTTATTTGTATAGCTACATATAATTAAACTCAACAATTTTTGATTTTATTTTAGCATTGATAGCTTTATTTAGATCATAATACCAGATTTTTTACTTATTCTGTCATTTACTTCTAAAATTGGACTGAAGGATATCACTAGTGGAAGGAATTAGACAGCAACCTTGAATGGAGGCCTGCTTTGGAAAAGCTATTGTTGCCAGTCTTTTATGTTGAATGCTCTGTGTGCTACCGAATGGCATTGAAAATTGGTTCCATATTGTTCGTTTCAATGAATGGTAAGGTTATACAAGCATGGATAAAAACTAAAGTGATTTCTGTATTTAACTTATTGTAAATGCAGTTAGTATGTATCTATACATATATCTATATAAATCATAAATATTTTTTTATCCATTTTTAAATGATTTTATATCCATAATTTTGCTAAATCAGCTAGAATGTAACTTTAAATAATTATTTTCCATGCTTTTAGTCACATATTTACATTGACTACACATAGAGTAGCATGTTGTCACATACCTGCGCTTGTGTCCTTGTGCAAGGTAACTTTTTCTTTGGCGAGAACATCATTGAATGCAGGCCATCCACATCCTGAGTCATACTTTGTTTTAGAGGTAAATAGATCTTGTCTACAGACTATACAACAATACATGCCTTCCTCATAGAATTTATTGTAACATCCTGAAAATCATATAAATACTTTTGTAAAGACTTCAAAACTTTAGTTGAAATTAGAAATAAATAAATGAGATGTATGTAATAGATTATTTTTTTAAAAGACTGCTACTTCTATGTAAACGCTACAAATATGAAGGTTTCTGCAAAGTAAAACAGTTGAAATAAATGTCTACTGATAGTCTTACCTGTATACGGTCTTTCAGTTCCAGCTTCTTGAGTAACATGATATTGCAGCTGCGTCAATCTCTTCTTCAAAGTCTCTTTATCCTCCATGGCTCGCCACACTAACGCTAAAAACACGAATCAAGTTTGTATGTTTAGTTTAACTCTTCGTATCTAACTGGCACGTTTCCAAAATAGACCGTGAACGAGGTCCTTCCGTATTTATATATTGCTAGTATATACACGCACACGCGCGCTACTATCGTCGTACCTGTTGTGAATGGATGCTTCAACTGTACGCCGACGCTCCTGTTCGCCACCAGCGCCTTCCTAGCTATGACTATCGGTCTCAGAAATAAACGCATTACTTACATAGCCTAATGCGTTGCGTAACTGGAAGATATGGCTTTCTAATAATAATAATAATGTATTGATATGATAGCGCCGATAGCTGGGAACTAAATCGATGCCACACGATGACACGATCGCTCATCAGCTGCTGTTTGACTTTGACATTTCTTCTTACGTTGACGCCATTTTTGACAATGACAGCTTTGCATTTGACCAAAAACAAACCAAAAATATTTGAAAATAATCAATCCGAGTGCAACAGAAAAAGATAATCAAACACATAATCCAACTTTTTTGGCTTTACCGCAGTCGGGTAAAAATATAATCAGTTTTCAAACAGTATGCAGTTGGTGGCAGTCCGTAGTACTCCGGAGTCATTTTAGTAAACTCAAATGCCACCAACTCCATCAGACTGCTTGAAATCTTTGAAAAGTGATCTTGTTTTGAACTTTTAGTTGCAGGCGGTTGTTTGGATTGGTATCACGACAACTCGAACCCGAAACAACTCAAGCCGGACAACTCAACCCGGACAACTCGATCCCGTGATAATTCAACTCCAGTATAAGTCGAACCCGACAACTACACCACAACAAGTTGGTAGTCGTAACTAACCTAGGGCACCCCGACCAAATGGGTTGAGAACTGTAACCAAATACGCACGAGCGCTACATTGCGCGTTAGTATTTTTAGGACAATGTTGATTTTATCGACGAAAAATAAATTTGTATTTCACCGTATTTTTCGAAAAACGATACAGGGTGGCAGGGACATCTACGCGAAGCCAAAGTACCAGGCTACTTAACAGAATAGAAGATGTGACCATGTTCTATTTTTTTAGTAAGTAAGATTTGTTGACACAAATGTACAGTCCACCAAGCCTACAACGTTCTCACAGTCACAAAATAGAAAATAATCTATGTATAAAAAAGATAAATAAATTAATAAAATTAAAAACCTATTTTAAACGTAATGATAATTGCTATTACAACTGTAACATAACTGAATAATTATCATGTTCACAAAAACCACTAATATAGAGTTGAAATTAAATTGTAATTATACGTAATGTCAAATAATAGGATGATTACGTCAAGGAAGAATGTGAAAAAAAAATAAACATGGTAATTTGGGAACAGTTAGACTCTTACATAATTTGCCGATAATGAGGTACATACCAGGGAAGCCACATGTGCAGAAGGAATCATTGCCAAACTTCCTTGTCGTCAACGTAGTCTTTAATTTTATAATTCTGAGATTTTAACCGGAAATACAAAAACTATTGACTTAAATAGCAAAGTCAAGCATCTATAAGTACAATGGGCACGCCAAAATTGTGGCGATAAGTACCCTCTTTGAGGAGTGGCTAGAGAGGCGCCACGGGACGGGAGGTTCCTGTTCCGCATAAGGCGGGAGGAAACGCCCCGGTGTCACCACTGTGTGGATCGCCCGGAGGACACGGTGGAGCATACGGTGGAGGTCTGCCCGGCTTGGGCGGGGCACCGCCGTGTCCTCACGGAGGCGATCGGCGGCGGCGATCCCTCGCGTCCACCCCTTGGTTCAGGCCATGGTCCGGAGCGAGAGTGCATGGGAGGCCGTCACTTCCTTCCGCGAAGCAGTAATGCTCGCGAAGAAGGAGGCGGAGCGCGTGAGGGAGAGGCAAGATTCGCGCTCTCGCGCTCGTAGTCGCCGCAGGAGACGCCCCGGGCGTCGGGTCGGGAGTCGCGAGCCGACTTCCGGTCACAGTCAGTCTACCATGGAAACTGATGGCGGTATAAAAATAATAAAGTTTTATTTATGTTTCACTTTGCAAAAAAAAGCAAACGACTGCCTGTGTTAGGAGACTCTGCTTTTCCATAGTACAGCTGGTAAAAATATATTTAAGTAGTATGTTAGTGAAGTCACTCCTTGAAACGAAATCCTCTCAGGAGTACCGCAAGGAAGTATATTGGGATCCATACTCTACTCACTATTTACTGCAGACCTGCCAACGCATGCTGATACTGTAACTGCCACCTATGCGGACCTGGAGCTCGTAGAGTATATATGTTCTGTGACCTGGAGCCCCCACTGAGAGGACTCTTCTCAGCGTGCCTTGAGCGGAGCCAGTTTCTCGCTCAGTAGAAAGCAGGTCGACTGGTCCTGCTCAGGAAAACGGGGCGCCCTGCGGATTCATCATCCGCTTATCGGCCTATATTGCCTGACGAGGTGAGCAAGCTGTTTGAGCGAATAATTTTTTTAATATTGTGTAATTATATTGTGTACTTTAGTCTGTGCTAAATAAATGTATTTTCTTTCTTCTTTCTTTCTTTCTTTTGCTGGGGGTGAACCTGACGTGCTATGTGGACTACACGCTGGTCACGGCTCGGGGAGTTCGCACAGGGAGGCAGCGTTGCTGGCTACGGTTGGAGTCCCACATGTCGTGAGTCGCATACGACGCCTGGGCCTGGAGGTGGCCCTCAACAAGTGGGAGGTCATCGCATTCCATGGCTCTCGACGGGCGCCGCCACCGGAATCACACATTGTGGTCGGAGGGCCTCAAATCGCTGTGGAGTCAAAGTACCTGGGATTGATGCTCGACAGCCGATGGGACTTCGGCCCCCATTTTCAGCGGCTGGTGCCCAAGCTGATGGGCGCGGTGGGTGTGTTGTCAACGCTGTATCCCAATTCGGTTGGCCCGAGCACCGCATGTAGGCGGTTATACGTGTGCGATAACGCGGGGGTGGTTTTAGTCAGTAAGAGTCTGACAGGCCCTTTGCCCACCCCAGGGCGGAGGACATGAATGAGGATGTCTACCCCGACAAAGAAAAATAAATAAACTAGCAGAAATCAACACGCGATAAAAACACTGTACAGAAATAAAACAACCGAGCACTTCCAAAAAATACACTACAAAGTGAAAATAAATTTAATTTCGGAAGTCGGTGTCTTTGGTTATGAATTTTTGTTTTTTGCCACCGACTTCCGAAATTAAAGTTATTTTCCACTTTTTAGGGTTCCGTAGTAAACAAGGAACCCTTATAGTTTCGCCATGTCCGTCTGTCTGTCTGTCTGCCTGTCCGTCTGTCTGTCCGCGGCTTAGCTCAGAGACGATTAGTAGTAGAAAGCTGTAATTTGGCATATATGTAGGTATACATATTAATCATGTCGACAAAGTGGTACAATAAAATCAAGAAAAATATTTTTTTTAGGGTATCTCCCGTACAAGTAAAGTGGGGATGTTTTTTTTTTCCTCTACTACCCCATATTGTGTGGTATCGTTAGAAAGGTCTTTCAAAAATATTGTGAGTTTGTCAAAACCATTTTTGGATTCAGTGATTCGTTTGCGAAATATTAAGCACGGACACTTGACTCCATAGAAATATAAACAACAGGAGAAGTGGCATGAGGGCGTGTCTGTGTCCGCGCGTCCTGATCACAGTGCTCATGCCTCAGGCTAATGGCCGTCTCCGCTAACTAGTGCGCTTTCGAACGCGTTCGTGATAATATTTAAGAATAACGTGTGGTTCAGTGGTTTCTTGTAGAAATCTAAGCTAAACTAGAAACTTTATAAATCATAGAACCACTTTTCATAAATCAGCACAAGTATTTTACTATATTTTTGTTGAAAATCATGAAAAACAACAAATCGTAAAATATTTCTTGCCTTTACCTACTACGTTATTTTTGGCTATTATTGTAGTAAATACATTGCTTCTTTACCACTACCAAAGTATGTCGCTAAGTAACTGGACAAGCAATGTAAAAATCACAAAACGATACGTTCTTTATGCGGTTGCATCGTGTGGTACATCCGCTGTGTCTTCCGACGAGTTAGTTAAAGTTACATGCTCTGTGAAGTTAGTGTTGTGGTTGTGCAGATCCACTAACGTAGGCTATCGACAACTATGTCGATTGTCGTATGAATTTATATTACTATTAAAGTTTATTCTTCAATTTGTTAACAGTTATAGCCTGGTTAGAATACCGATGTGAAATCTTGTTTTATACTCATTTAGATTTTCTCTTGTTTGTTTTTTATTTGCTTATTATATATATTTTTTTAGCGACGTATTGTTTATTTATATCATCTTATTATATGTATATCGTTTTTTATTCATAATTTTTTCAGGAACTTCCAAAATTTAATACAATAATAAATGGGAGAATCGATAACTTTCCGATTTAGTCAATCACTAGCGTATATGTAAAATAAATGGCTTTTGCACAGCACAACGATAGTGATCGATGTTTTCGTGTGAGTGAGTTGTACGGTGCATGGTAAATGCACGCTGTGTTTGATGGGATAAGGTTTATAATTGATTGTGTAGTACGTTTTGATTTGTAAATTGCAAGTGTGAGCGGGACCTCGTGTTTATTAGGTTTACTGATCGCATGTGTAGTTGTAGGCTCGGTCGGCTCGGTAGTAGGGATAAATAGGAGACATTGGGTTTCGATGCATTTTAAACTACCGGGCATATCTCCTTTCTTATACCTATGCTTGACTCTAACAAAATATGTCAGTTAAAATGTCATTTTTTGTTAGAGTCAAGTGTCGTCCCCCCTTCTAGCTAAATGGTTGTACTTGGACTTGTGAAAAAAATCACAGCAGTAGCATATAGGAAAACTATGAGAGCTAAGTAGGCTGTACAGGTTAACGAGAAATAATCAACCGACTTAAATAAATTTGCAGTTTGAAAAACATCTCCCATACATTTCGTATGGGAGAATACGTTTTTCAACTACGATGTTAAGTTTGTTCTTGGGATAAATTCATCCCAACTACGGAACCCTTCATTGTACGTGGTCCAACACGCACTTGGCCGGTTTTTACTGTTAGTTGTGATACCTACCCCACACAAATTCGATACCTGCTGTTAAATAACAGTGACAGGAAATTATCATCAAATCATCCAGTAAGTAGTATATAGTATAAGTGGTAAAAACAGGTATTATTGAAGCTAACTCAAAAACTATCCAACCAAAGTTAATAAAATGTATATGGGACCACCTCAAAAACCTACCCTTTAAAAAAAAAAAAAACACAATTGACGGAGAAATCGGTGGACATACAAAAAATAAAAACACCCTACGAACATAGAACCTCCTACTTTTTGGAAGTGCCACTGCTGGCCAGAGGCTCCCTCAAGCACCGCCACTTTGTCTGGTTCTGTGCTTCTCGCATCCAGCGGATTCCTGCGGCCTTCACCAGGTCATCGGTCCACCTTGTGGGGGGCTTCCGCCCAGCCGAGTCGGATTCGACGATTCACTTTTTCTCGAAATGTTGGACCTACTACTAACTGGACAGTTTGTCCTAGGTAAACATATTTTACTTTCAACCTTAGTGTTTTATTTTTGGAATCGTCTCATCCAGGCCTTTATTTCGATACCCCACATGGTCAAGCTATTTACATTTTTTTTTTAATCCTTCATAGAAAGATACAAAGATACGCATGAAAAACATAATCCTGTCGCGCAATCGGTTAAAAACGAGGCTTTATTTTTTTTGTACGTATTTTTTTGGAATGGGTACCAATTATGAGCAAATATAAACACGGAAATATTTCATTTAATCAAATAAAAAGATATTCAGTATCGTAATAAATCGGTACATTGATACCTACTTCGAAATCGCTTAAAAATTGCTTTCTGCTACAAAATACTTACAACTATGATCAGAAAGGACTTTTAAACATGCATGAATCCACTAATAAGTACGTACCTACGTTTTAAGTAAAATATAATAATATAAATAATAAACTAGGATAGTGTCAGTAAAATCTTCATAAGTATGGTCTTCGTATACTTTGTGAAAACCGTCAGGGCTTCGACTTTTGCTTCAAAATCTGCAAAAGAAGTTTGCGTTTTGGAGCGTAAATGTAGGAATAGTGTAATTGGGCTGGCTATTTTGTTAAATAACACCGAGTGAATATGCTCACGAAGTCACGACGACGCTTTTATTCTGCTTTCCCGTGTCTCATGTTACCTACTACTAAGGGTCAGTGCAAAATGTTTTCCTCTTCGATTCACCCGTTAGCTGAAAATTTTGAGATGGCAACATTGGTAACCCTTTGTAGCAACAAAGGGTTACCAATGTTGCTATCTCAAAATTTTTAAAGTCTTGAAAAGAGTCAGACATTTTCAAACCAACCCGGGGTAATCTGTGGTTCCGGACGTAATATTGTTTTACAACTTTGTAATTTTCAAAAAAAAAAGACAGTTTGCCAAAAAGCTGGACATGGCCGAAATCATGGACAAATGCGATTGGTTGGGAACCCTAGTCTCTCATGGAATTCTGAAAAAATCTTACCGAGAGTGATTCTCGACTCTTCTGCATCTGAGTGATGACGTATTCGGTGTCGTCTTGCTCCGAGTCCGGGCACGAGTCGTGAGCGTCGGGGTCAATCGGGTCAAGAGCACGAGGCTCTGGCTTCCGAACCTCGCGGAGAAGCGGCCGCATCTGCAATTAACAGCTTCATCAAATAGCTACACAAACAAATAACTGATACGATTTCTACGTAAGTAGGTACTCTGGGTAGGTAGATATTACACAATGCCAATGATGGTTGCTAAACCTTTTCTGCTGGGGAGTGTGTTGCGCCACTTCTTCCCAGCTAAAGCATTACAAGTGGTGAAGGGTGGGCTTTTTGGGGGACAGTCTTATGTAATTTTGACGTTCGAAGTGCTAACTCTCAGCCTAATTTGAATAAATGTCTTGAATTTTTGAATGTTGAATTTTATAATTATTAACTTTTCGTCAATGCAACGGCAGCGTCGTCCCCTACGTCCAACCCAGATGGGCTCTACATCGCTCTCTACGTCTCTTCATTCGTCACTATTTCGTTTGAAAATTCCAAAAACACGGTCTTTTACAAAAAAAAACTCTGAACATCAAAGTTTTGAATTATTGTGTATTTTTTTTCTAAAACTTTTTAATTTTCTAATTAAATTACCAGTCATTCAAAAACTCAGGACACAACTAGCAAAACATTCGAATAATTAATGAGTTATTCGGCTATAGATCGAATAAATGTTGAGTAGTTGCTACGTAGTAACCATAATGTAGTGTAAAAGCGTTTATTATGACTTTTTTGCATTTTTCGCTTTTAAGTGCTTTAACCGTGTCGTATAAACGTTTACACGATATTCTTATAGTGTATTTATTCAATAGTCATACAGTAGCTAACATTTCTCGTTTATACCTATTTGAGTGCAGTAATAGCGCTATTAGAGTTGTCGATTCCCAAGTTTTATGTTTAAGAAGCTACTATATGGCTGACCTTGACGGTAGTTAACGGACCCTTTGAATAGTTAATCATTCTTCTGGTGATCTTAATCTTAATTTAATCAGGTCCTCCTCATCGGGTAAAATGTACAGAACTCGTTGAAATACATCTAATGAGCCCATACTCGATGGATTTACTAGTAGCTATTCAAGAGTTCCGTTATCTAGCATCCAGGTCAGTCATCAGGTCCTCGTAATCGGGTAAAATGAAAAGGACTCGTTGAGACACATCTAATGAGCCCACACTCGATGGGTTTATTATTATAGTAGCTGTTCAAGAGTTCCATTATCTAGCGTCCAGATTCATCATCAGATCAGCTCGATTGTACCATATTATTGTCTGGTCATCGCAATGCATACATTTGAAAATATTCAAACTAGATCACTAGAAGTGATTTATATTCAAGAATTCCGTTAACTACCGTCCAGGTCAGTCCTGCGATACATCACCACAACTTTTTTCACACAGCGATTTTAAATGAGCCACCATAATAGTTTTTGCTCTATATTAACCGGTCACGTACTATTAATGTACCCGGGCCGACCGAAACCTTAAAATACCTATCTAATGATATATGCGTGGTTGTTATAGGTCGGGGGCGCCATTTCGTCCAGTCCTCCTTTGTTTAATGGATTTTGATCTTTTACGTTTAGACGACAGTACGTTGATGTTACGTTAAGACAGTACAATGCTATAACATTTTACATTCTGTAACTATAAGTATATTCAATACTTCCATATTTGTACATATTTGTTCTAATAAGTTACAAAATTCCGCTTCGGCAAAAGGAATTAAATATTCATAAAATTGTGACGAAATATCTGATACAGAGCGAAATTGTGGAAATACAGCAAATTCTTTGCTTTTAACTGACAAAAAAGACGACTTATAGCAAATCAGCAACATTCACTCCATGATTTTGTTGATTAATAGTAACGAAAAAGCTTTAACTCCATCAATGATCATGGAAAGGCAGCAATATTGCTATTACTACTCTAATTTGATCTAGTTTTGCTTTTACTCGATAATTATTCCACAATTATGTTCCTTATTCAACAGTCATGACTTGCATAGCACTATTAGCTGAATAATTTGCGCCCAAATCGCGTTGAGTAAACGTTTACTCCCTTTTTATACGACATTTTACATCTAAATTATTGAACTATGAGCTGAAACAGAAACGTGGTCTCGACTATTATAGCACATGTTTTTGCCAGTTGGGACGTAGGCCAAAAAGCTGGACAAAACTGGTTGATGACCACATTTTACGCATCGCCTGACGACGACGATGCAAGTATCAAGCATACCTAACGCAATGCACTGCTCATACAACCTACACCCCTCCGGCCAGCCCGGAACAATGATCGAGTCCATATAAGACCGTGCGCATCGTGACCACCGATTCCCCCCCCCCCCGACCCTTGCTCGACGATGCGCCAGCCCGCGTCGCTGCTGAGCCTGTAGCTTTAAATTCCCCGATCAATAATCATGATATATTTTTGATTCAGCCTGTCCCTCTTACTGTCCTCCCCTCAGCGAACGCCCTAAGCCGAGGTTCGTACCCCACAGGGGGTGCCCTTAGCGAGCGTTCGCCTAGGCAGCCACAGGAAAGCCCGGTTAAGCAGCCAGGACCTTAGTGGTCAACTGCGAGATGCCCTAGTCTTAAAAAAAAAAAAAAATAGCACCGATTCATTCCCAAACCCGGCGGCGCGCACATTCCCTATCGGTTCTGGTTGTAACTTAATTGTTTGATTAAAAAGTCTTTCTTTGTTAACTTTAAATTAGTGTTTAATTAAATTCTGTGGGTTGGTGGACGGTTCCAGACCAACCGTCTGGATTTATCCTGACATGTCTGGCTTTTTAGTCGACTTAGGGCAATAATTTTGATTTTATTTAGATATTTTACCACTTCTTATAATTATCCAAGGGCTTCGCCAAGGGGGGGCAGTATAAAAAAAAAATTGTCAAGTGCAAAGCAAACAAAGTCCGTATACTTGACTTGCTTGACTTGTCATTCCCGGACGTCGAAACTCGAATGAATGCACTTATTTCATTCCAAGTAGTCCGCGAAGAAAACACTCCAACATTCTCATTACCTCAATTACACCCGGCGCAAATGCAAAAAATATCAGGCGATAAACCTCAGGCGCATATAATGCCCGGCACGAGTCGTGAGCACGGATTGACAGTAGTGGCGGCAAGCACGCGCATGCTTGGCCAAATTTATTGAGTACCGTTTTTTACTAAAAATTATTGATAGGTACACAAATTATAATTAACATATTAGTGGTACTTGAAAATCAAACTATTTATTTTTTATTATTAATTAGGTACATTTTTATAAATGTTTCTGTCATTGCATCCACTATGTGATCGTTTTTTATATATTCTTTCTCAACTTCCTTTACTTTTTGACATAATTTTGTCCATTCATTAGATCCCATTAAATTTACTTTTTCCTTAACAAGATCTGTGACGCGGCTTACGTTCCAGGTCACGTTCTTACTACCGACATAGCCTTTTATTGCAGCCCATGCCATCTCAATGGGATTGAGGTCTGGGTGGTATGGAGGTAATCGTATTACATCGTGGCCATGTTCAGCCATAATCTTATCTATATTAAATTTCTTGTATTGATCTTTATTTATTTTGATTAAATTATGTAGTTAGGGCTTCAGCATTGTTTCTTCGTGTTGAATACCTTTTTCTCTTAACCATCCCAGCATCTCCGACTTCCTGGCATTTGAACTTGGTGCAGGGTCATACTGTTTGTTGTAGTAGGATGCATTATCTACTACCAAAACAGATGTAGGAGGAATGTTGCGAATTAACTGCGTGCGAAGCCATTTTTCATAATTTTCGTAGTTCATATTGTCGTGGTAGTCCCCCGACTTAGTACCTGCTTTAAATGTGAGTAGGGCATTTGGCACAAAACCTGTCTCAGTTCCTGCGTGGACTATTACTGTTCGTTGCCCTTTTGATATACGCTTTTTTAGGCCTTTTGTTGTGCCATCTGACCATGCCTGAGACGATGAATGGGACGAATCTACATAAGATTCGTCCGTATAAATAATTGTTCTTCCCTCTTCTCGGAATTTTTGCATTTTTTGCAAATACTTTATTCGCTGGAACAAAATAAATTTCCTTGCAAGACCTAAGATTTTTGACTATTAAAGCTTTAACAGCAACACTACGTGACTTGAAAAATTAAGGTGAACATTATATAAATGTATATGAATGTACCTGAAAGCGAATATTGGGTTGTTCAATCAAAATTATCCGGTTATTCTTAGTCTTCCTCCACTTGAAACCCAACATTTTGATTATACAGCGAAGACTGCGCTCAGATCCTAGAAAATTTATATCTTCCCGTAACTTCTGTCGTAGTTTTCCAATGGTGGGCATTTCTTTATTGGTGAGGTGGAAGTTATGACCCTTTTAATAACCCCCTGGTCAAAATTATCCACATCTGTGACAGGATGTTCTCTTGGTCTTTTCTTTCCTGATGTTCTGAAAACGATCAGAAATTCTGAACCATTGGCTTCTTTAACGATTCGCCGTACAGTTGCTACTGAGGTGTTAGTCGCCTCCGCTGTGTCTTTATAAATTTCCAGCATACTTTTGTCACTACCTAACTCGTTGTTAAAAGCGCTGTTCTTTATAAAACCGTACACTGAATACACCATTTGCCTTGCCTGTCTATTTAAAACTGTATTTTTTCTCCTCGGCGTTTTTGAAGAGTTCGTGACTTTACGATTTAAAAACCAAAAATTAAAAAAAAAAACAATTGTCTAAAACGAGAAAACAAAAATAAACTATTTTAACATCGAAATCGTAAGTCACTAAAATTGCACGTAAGTGTACAGTAGCCGAATGACACGCGAGAGTCCAATAGACGATGAGCATCGACTGATGAACCAATTGCGTGCAGCTCGGCGCCTCCCCGCCTTCTTCATTCCACCAAAGAGACCGGAAAATTAACTACTGCGCAGGTGTCAGTTTGTGCTCACTACTCGTGCCGGTTACTGTACCACCGGCTCTAAAGCGGGAAAGAGATGAAGCTCTTCAAGACGTATAGCTCAATCTCTTTTCCCCACTGAAGTAAGATTAAATAATACTGCTTTACAGGTGGTTGTAGGCCCCCAGAACTACAGAAGCTAGCGAAATTATCGCCCAATTTTTACCCTACTACGGCGAAGCAAAAAGTGGGGTTATGATTTTGACCAGTATTATGATTTACCGAACATAAAAATGAAATCGAACTTTGGCAGAAATTGTGGTGTGATAAGCCCAACCGGTTTATCACACCACAATTGCTGCCAAATAAAAACAAATCTATCCGTTGTTTATGTCCTAAATGAAGCAAAAACCTTCTTTCCCGAAACGGGAAGAGCGTTGAAAATCTTGATCGCTCTACCAATCTACCGTACATCCACAATATGTACGGTACAGCCAAATGGAATCGTTTAGTAACCTCAGACTAAAAACCAGTAGGTACCCTAATTGCATATAATACACGATAAATCAGCATGTGAATCGTTTTGAAACAGATTTTTCATATGTTCGAAAAAAAATCTGCACAGCAACGTAAATAATGCAATGAATGTTGTTGAACCGTCAAAATGTGTTTCATTTTGAACATTCAACAACAGCTATTGCGATTAGTCGTAATAGTTTACCAAAATGTCTTACTTAATTAGATAGCGGGTTAAAAAGCACTATTGGGGGAAATCACATCAATTAAAATAATTTCACCTAAACCTTTCAGGTAATTAGGTATGCGGTTTTTTATGGATCTAGCAGTTGTAGGTACGTGATATTCGTAGAAATGCGGAATGAACTCTAATGTTATTATGTGACAGCAATAAAACAGAGGGGCAATTCCCGTAATTTTAAAGAAAGTTCGCATTCGCATCTCATTCGCAATCTGTCAAAAATAAAATTTAATGACCAACATTTTTGACAAGTTTGACAGATTGGGACTTGAATGTGAACGTTTTATTACCAGATTTGGCCTTCAGGACACCAAAGTTTTGGGCACGCCACAATTGTGGCGATAAGTCCCCTTTTTGAGGAGTGGCTTGAGAGGCGCCACGGCGTCCTCGCCTTCCGCCTGACGCAGGTCCTCACCGGACGCGGCTGTTTCGGGAGGTTCCTGTTCCGTATAAGGCGGGAGGAAACGCCCGGGCGTCACCACTGTGTGGATCGCCCGGAGGTTACGGTGGAGCATACGGTGGAGGTCTGCCCTGCTTGGGCAGAGCACCACCGTGTCCTCACGGCGGCGATCTCTCGCGTCCGGCCCTGGTTCAGGCCATGGTCCGGAGCGAGAGTGCATGGGAGGCCGTCACTTCCTTCTGCGAAGCAGTTATGCTCGCGAAGGAGGAGGCGGAGTGCGCGAGGGAGAGGCAAGATTCGCGCCCTCGCGCCCCTAGTCGCCGCAGGAGACGCCCCGGGCGTCGGGAGTCGCGAGCCGACTTCCGGCCACCGTAGGCGCGGGCTTGCGGACGGTGAGCAATGGGTAGCTCGCCGTCCGATTAGGACCAGGCCCGGGTCGACGGCGCGTTGTGTTCCACGCGCGCCTCAAAGAGATGTCAGCACCAACTGACGGGGTGCGTAAGGGCCAATGCCTGCCAGGGTTGCGAGTTTGTCCGAAAGGGATATCACGGCCCCGGCACACAGGCAACGGAAGGAACACGGGTGGGTTTTAGTCAGCAAAAGTCTGACACACCCTCCCGCTCCGGCCAGAGCGGGAGAAGTTATTTGATAATAATAGTGGGTAATGGCTGATCTTTGCGTTATGCTCGTGAACGGGTGCTGCTTGTGGTGACTGGTCGTCTTGCAGACCATGGTTTTGTTATTAGTAATTAACTGTATAATTACTTTACTTCGATGGTCCTAGTTTATCATTTGTGACTTCGAGTCACAATTTTAATAATGTAAGCGGGCACGCCCTTATTGCCTCGAAGCTTTTATTCAGGTATTTAGTTCTGTTTACGTTTTTGTTTTGCTTGAGTATAACTTTCGATGTTTTTTTTGTTGCTATGTATATTACTGTGTGCTAGCTGACATTATGGCAAATAATTTAATTTAGTGTGTTGTGTTGCATAATGTAAATTATTTTGCATACTATTGTATAGAATCAAGTTTTTCAAACTGAATAGACAGCTAGCGATGTGCGAGTCGAGTTATTTGACTTGAGTACGAGTCAACTCGGGTTCAGTTTTTACTAACTCGAGTCAACTCGGTCGATCGAACGGTCGTGATCTACGGCTTGGTCGCGGAGGCGATTCGCATCCCACGAACGAGTTACGCCCCGAGCCGATAGCGATACCGCGGCCCGCGCAACCCACGCGCTCGCCCGCCGGCCGTGATGATGCACAGATGCATTCATAGAAATATAAATAACAGTATAATAATATAAATAACTTCTTTCTTATATCTATGGATGCATTGCATGTTTATTTTACCGATATTTATTATATTTAATTAATTATAATATTTAATTCTTAACCGATGATGTTTATTTTGATTTATTATTTAAAATGTTGTTGTTTTATTTGTTGGCGACCTGATCTTGCCTTGTTACTTAGTGACCTGTTGTGTTTTGTTTGTATATAATAGCACCTAAAACCCTTGCCAATGCCGAGCTGAGTGGATAACTCGAGTCGATTCTACTGCGTGCATGGCATGCCTACGATCTACGCTCCCTTCAGGCACCGAGTCGAGTCAACTCGAGTTGCGATTCGATTCAGTAGCGATATCAACTCGAGTAACTCGAGTCCCCGTATTGCAACTTTCATAGAAATCGTTAGAGCCGTTTTCGAGAACGTGTTTACAAATATATATGTATACAAATATTGCTCGTTTAATAGTATAGGATATCATAAAGATCAAATCTCACAAATTCGCTTTTGGCCGCCGGTAAGAGGCCCTTGCTCCAAAGCTCTTTGGAGAGTTCCTGCGCCTCAGGTGTCATCCACCTACGGAGCTCTCCGTGGCGCCGTCGCCACCGCACCGCCACCGCCTACAAACAGTCAGGAATTGCACTTTACTATTGCTCAAAAAGTGTAGGAAGGACCACAAGAAGACAGAATAATCTACAATAACAATAGACCATTCGAATTTTGCACAAAGCAGATACTAAGCATAGGTACTTACAAGTGCAATTCCTTACTGTTTACAAGAAAGAAAATGTACAAGTCAAACACTTTGTACCTGCATGTCCTGTGTGCTAAAACACTTCTCAGTGGTTTTCTTGGAAGATGAGCCAGCGTTACAAACTGTTTTCGATTTTCGCAAACGCGAATATAATTGCTTGGCCGCATTATATGCTATCATGCAAGGGACGCTCACAAAGAATATTACATTGAGGACGAATTCCATGGATCTGAAATTAAAGCAAATAAAATTACTATAAGACTGATTTAATGTGAAATGTCTGCCAAAAAAAATCAACTTTATGTAAACTCGGATAAAGTTGATGTTTGTTTTGGTCGAAATAACATCAATTGGAAACAAAGATTTAAATAGACCTTAGCATGTCAACCTAAGTGTACATAAAGTTGATTTTAGACTGACTAGTACTGTTGAAAAAGTTTAAAATAATATGAAGTGGTAGCGCAAATTGAACCTTATATGTAGGTTTTACAGTTGTTTTTCCTAGAACTCGTGTTTGTTTACATGTTTGCTAAATAAATTGCGAAGTTTGCGAACGCAACGTTAACGTTAGTAAGTAATTTTTTCAAGAGTTTTGTTTTTTATTGTCTTAATCAGTAAAGTAGTTTGGACTAAGTTTACTAGATATGGCCAAATCTCAAACAATGTTATTAAGAGGTTCCATAAAATTCAAGCGCTCTATTTACCTACAGGTGGGACATGCTCATAAATATTACCTGCTGTACATACGAATGGTCCTCTCCCTGGTGTCCGGGTGGACAGGCCAGCTGTCGCAGTCGTACTCTATCTTGCGCGATTTGAGATCTGACTCGAAGTAATGGTCAAGTTTACGCGGCACCTGAACCAACTGATCTAAGCCCCAGGTGCCAATAAAATAACATAGTTGCCCCACAATCGCCTTTAAGCAACCTAGACAAAAAAAGCAATATTCAGATACCTACTGTAAAGATCTAAACTTATTTAGTTATTACCAGTGATCGGAGTAGGTAGATTGAACTGGGGTCATTGATCCGAAACGTATATATTACTATGGACATTCCTCCGGAATTATTGGATTATTAAAAAAAAACCGGAACTTATGTAGGAATTGTATTCTGCCAGAGTGGAAGGAGTCATTTGATGATTTGCCATCCTCAAAAAAAAGGTAGGAATTGTAATAAAATGAGCAATTTTATTCTTTATTATTCGTCCTATTTTTTTTTTTTGTCACGATTTGACAAAACCCAACGACCAATCAGAACAAAGGATCATGGGTGGTACAATAACCGGTTATCAGAACAATGCGTACGCCCGCCGACGACATGCCAGGTAGTTCACTCGTTTACTTCGGTTCGTAGAGTGCGCATCTTTGTTTGTTACTGTGTTGTGAAAACGTTACTTGACCCTGGCTTGTGTACATACTGACTTCTGGAGTCTGCTCTAAACCACGAATCCGGAAATACCGGAATTACTTTCCGGAAAAATGGCTTATCCATGTTATTCTTTCTGTGTGCATTTATGATACAAGTACTAAAAATCAATCTACCTACTCCGATCACTGGTTATTACACAAAAGATAAAGATAAAGTAGAAGAAAAATTTAGAACAATATGTAGAAGAAGCACGTGTCATGATAATATAAAATATAATAATGTAAAAACTAAAACAGCTACCCTCCTTCCACCTGCCATCTAATTACGTAGGTAACATATTTTCGTAAACGATTACGACTAATTAGTTTTATTTTGACAGTTCAACAACATTAATTGCGTTATTTACGTAGTTGAGCAGTTTTTTTTTTCAAATTTATGAGGCAATGGATTAGCAATCTGTTTCAAAACTATTCAAATTCTGATTGATCGTGTATTACGCAATTAGGGTACTGGAGTGCCTCCCTCTTATGAACGTATACATTTAGCTGGTAAATAACCTATTACGTACCATGCTACGTGAGGAATTTCTTATAGTTTGCTTTGCTCCCACCCCATAGGCCACTAACTGGGTTTACCCATCTAAGTAGGAAGACATAGAATAGAATAGAGTAACGTCTATAATTATAATAGCAAAGATAATTTAAATTATACTAACCGAGCACCAACAGCGCGAAAATGACGCCTGTTACAATGATGCATAAATTGAGGTAGACTGCATCTTTGTAGCAAGCGGAGCGAGCGTGGCGCGTGCGGTCGCGGTTCGAGAGCCCTGCTGCCGACTGACGGGACGCCGCCATCTCGCGGCACAGCAGCCGGGGATCGTCAGCTACAACCAGAGATAGGATACGGTATACATAGTGATGGGCATAGACTAATACATATTGCTGATGGCTCGGCCCTGACAATCGCAACATTTGCATACCTACATTGAGAAAATATCTCGTAACGCGTGTATTTTAGGAGTTGGACTTGACGTTCCTGTTCCTGAACTTTATCTTAAATAAGCCTTTCAGTTTAAAAATAGTATCGCTAAAGCTACTTCCGCCAGTCACATGCAATCCAATCCACAATACAAAGTGGAATTGGGTACGAACTACGGGCTGGCGCAGACCTGGCGAAGTGCAGTACAGTACAGCGCAGTTTTCACTGGCAAACAAATATCTACATACATTACGTTACTTTATGGAGGTATGAGGAACAGGGTGTGAAGTTCTTCATTTTCAATAGAGAGGGGAGGATCCTCCGACCAGACGGGTGTTGTCTGGATGTTATAAACAGGGTGGATTTTTGGGATAGGGTGGATTTTTGGGATGGGGCAGTAAGGGAAGGTACCTTATCCGTTGTTGCTATAGGAAAACGGTCTTAGGAAATTATCCTAAATTTAGGAGATTTTTTATCTGCATCACAGTTTATGTGAAGAAAGAACAGACAGCAAGAAAATAGGCCATTTTCACAAATAAACCTTATTTTGATAGCTATGAATCCTGTTTCTTATAAGAATCAAAAAGTGTATGGGACCAACTGAGGTTTGCGTAGGTACTAGAAAAGTCAGAAATCACAAAAAAAAAAACCTATACATTTCGCATAGGAAATAAGACTCCAACTTACTTTTCTATGATGGAAAGTCTGGCCGCTACAATGAAGACTGGCCGGAAATTAACAAAAAAAAATTGCGCTGCATTATGCTCCAGTAAGTTGTATTTGGCCTAGCTGGATTGGATTTGGGTGAGGCTGACTGCTGCCGTCGACTCGGAGAGGATTTAAGAGCTTTTCTCTTTGACCAGCTGAAACTGCAGTGTGCTGTATGCGGACTCGCTACATGCTGCTGGTCAAGATACCCTTTGAAGCCGTGGGCGCGGGCTGGCTGTGCGACTCGCCGCTCGAAAGCTTGAGGAAGTAATGATCATGCCGTCACGCTGAAGTAGCACCAGTATAGAGGTATGAGAAACAGCGTGTAAAGTTCTTCATCTTTGCTTGCACGATGCGGGATTTGTGTGACGTCAGGTCTATGATGCGGAGTTCGCATGTGGCATAGATGCCGCCACATGCGAACTGCGCTGTCTGCTTTGATGCTCTCGTGGGTTAGTGGAGAGTAATATCATTTCAATTTCATTTCAACTAACGCGACGTTGATATTTGTTTGGCAGTAAATCGCACTGTGCCCCTAAGGGCACAGTGCAGTGCAGGGTGCAGTGCATTCCGGATAAAATTTTCATCAGAGTCCTAAGACTCTGATGAAAATTTTATCCGGAATAAGCTAAGTTTCGTTCGTGTGAACACTGCTACTCAGATAAGTTCCCCGCTGGTATACCTACTAAGTATTAAGTAAGTAAAGTGGGGTTATTCGGTTATGGTAGGGGAGCCTCTAGAGGGTTTTTGAGCAAGCATACGCAGCAGGCGGACGTCTCATTGGGTAAACCTAGGAATGCTTACGGGGGCTATTTAAGTCATTATGCGTCAAACCACACAAGATCATAAGAAAATCAACAGCTCTGAAGACTACGATATTTCTGTCCATTTCGAAAATTTTAAAGTAGATCACTGACCACGGGGCTCATATATCTGTGTAACTTTTTAAATATGTTGTCGGTGTTCTCTCGCACCTACTCAGCTATCGTCCAGAATATGCTTGCTCAAAAACCCTCTGGGTTTCCCTACCATGAAAAGTAGGGAGCAAAGAGAACTTACATAAACAAACACAGTCACAATGCCAGACGCAAAAGCAACGGTCTCCTTTCTTTATAGCCACTTCTCTAACCGCTATAGACTTCTCATCGTCATTCACCAACGATACTGCGACACAAGATAAGGTTACTTTAGAAACATGACGTTATTGATACAGTATCTTTTATAAGGGACAATTGGTTTGTATGGACAAGCCTATTTAGTTAAACAAAGAGACCAACAGATTTTGATATTTTTGATGACTGGTCGAAGGTGTAATTGCGAAATTTTGTGAGTTTTGGGTGTAATTGTACCCACAATGTGTTTCTTATGTTTAGAAGGACTTTGATAGCAGGGACACAGTTATTAACTTTTAGAGCTGTATCACCGCGTCTTTAAGTTAATTTGTTGTTGTTCGAAATAAAAATCTTTAACTTTTTTACTTTTAGGGTTCTGTAGGAAACAAGGAACCCTTATAGTTCGCCATGTCCATCTGTCTATCCGTGGCTTAGCTCAGACTCTTAGTAGGTACAGCTGTAATTTGGCTTTTAGTGGAGCGCCCAGGGTTTTGACCTCGGACTTTTGTAATAGTGAATGAATTTTTAACATCGAGGTGGGTATTTGTTTTTTATACTATAAATTCCAATGTTTATCAAATTTATTTTTTTATTTTTATTTTTAGCATTGATAATGCTTTTTCGATCGCTTCAGAAAACCGCTTTCAAGAAAAGTGCGACAGGGGTAGCGTCCTCAATTATTAAGATAGAGAAATGAAAATGATATCAAAAGATGCGTTACTGAAAGGGCCACAATACTGAAAAAAAATTGTAGAATGATTATACTCGTATAATTGTTTTCTTTTAAAAAACCACCAAAAAGGTGTATCCGAAAGGGGTAAACATCTACCCTTAATTATAATCCTATCGAAATCAGCACCCTAATTCACGATTAATCACAATCTGAATCATTTTGAAACAGATTGCTAATCCATTGCTACATAAGTTCGAAAAACAAATGAATGTTGTTGAACCGTCATAATGAAACAGATTAGTCTGAATCATTTACGAAAATTTGTTTCGCAATTAGATAGCACAATGGTATCATTTAGAAGCCCTTTAAATTCTCCAGGATTCAAGTTTTTTATATTTTTGATATCTCTTTACGTTTTTGAGAAGTTTAAAATTCTTTGAAAAAAAATCCTAAAGAAACGGTCAAAATTCGGCGTTTTTTCTTTTTAATAAAAAAATTATAAAATATTTTACAAACATTTTTGCAGTTTTGTAGCCCTTTTAGTAACGCATGCTTTGATAAAATTTCATTTCTCTATCTTAATAATTGAAGACGCTAGCTAGAAATATTTGTTTCAACACTCTACCTATCATTCAAATAAATTAAGTCGAAGAAAATATTTGATAAAGACAACGATGTTATTTTTTTAATTAACAAATATTTAATTAATCATTTTCTTCTATTATTAATATTCTTTAAAAACTTCTTTTTCTCGATTACTATCACATATACTTAAATAGACAGGTTATTTTAATTTTGATACTTCAATTGTTCCAATTTTTTTTTTTCTTCTAATCAAGATCACAATTATTTTGATAGGTAAACTTTTTTATATACATATATTATTAGCCAAAATTTCCATTTTGAATTTTAAAATTTTATTCACTGTTACAGAAATCCGAGGTTTTCGTGTTTTTAACGCTCTAGGCAGTCCACTAAAAGAGAACAATCGCGAACATTGTATACAAGTAACAGGCTGAAAATAAAGGCAAAAGCGCGCGAGCCAAACAAAACCAAAACTTTGTGAAAAAAATTAAAACGCGTCGTTTACTCAATTTCGGATTTCACGTTTTATAAAAAATTAATGTGTCTTAGTAACAATGAAATAAATAAACGTAGGTACTATTCTTAATCATAAGTTGCACTTACTTATTTTCTAATAGAGGGTGATAAAAAGTATAGTGTCCACCTCGGGAGCAACACTATTTAAGCTCGAGTGACGTACCTACTTTGAATCTAGAGCTGAGCGAAGGATTCAAACACTCTCGCTTTTAAAATAGTTGTTTGTTCCCTAGGCAAATAATCTAATATTTTCTCGTCTATCGTTGGATGGCCGTTCAAAAATACAACTTTTCAATTCAGAGATCAGCTGTTTGCGTAGTATTAAGCTTTAAAGTGTTATTCTTAGAGTCAAGCCCCCCCCCCCCCCCCTCCTGACAGCTAAATGGTTGTTTTTGGAAAAAAATCACGGCAGTAATTTATACCGAAGTTAAAAGGACTATCCAGGATAACGAGTAATATTCGACCAACTTATATTTGCAGTTGCAATGTAAGGGAGAACATGTTTTTCAACTACAATGTTAAGTTCGTTCTTGGGATAGATTCATCCCAACTGAGAAACCCTTCGTGTGTGTGTAGTCCAACATGCACTTGGCCGGTTGTTTATTAATCTTCTTTGCTTTCGTGTGGTTTGTGACTAACCTGGTGACGAGAGTTTTTATGCCGTCGAGAAATATCTGTTTTCCTTTACCGCTTTTTTTAAATTATCAGTTCCATCAAAAGGGAAAATCTGATTTACAGAGTTAAAGCCGTTAAAGAATAAAGTATTTATCAATATTCACAATACTTAGTCACACACAATGCCAGTCATACCCAGTTACTGGGTGGGTAACACATGGGGGGTATCATATTACCCACCCAGTAACTGGGTAGTGGAGGGACAGATATGAAATGAAATGAAATGAAATGAAATGAAATTTTTTATTCTGTAAATAGGATATAGGAATCACTTTTACACGTCATATTAAAAATATATTAAATTTTGCTAGATGAGTTCGGCGTTTCCTATCCGACTACTCTGAGAAGAAAGGCCGAAACAAACTCAGAGGTCACAGTCTCTTTTAAAGTCCAGACATAATCTTGGTCAAGCCATATGAGGACCATGTAGATTCATGTCTGAAATGGTCTTTTGAGAAAAGAACCACACAGATTTGAGTGGACCTGTCCAGTCAGTGCAAGCATTTGTCAGTAATCGTGGAGCTCAACTCAGAACAAAAGGAGCTCAACTCGACGAACAATACCAAAGAAAGGACATTTGGGTAGGCCGCATAAACTACTCAAACTGCCAGACCATCATTAAAACTAACTGAGAGAGGATAAAAAAGGAGTAATGAGAAAAAAAAAAAATTAAATTAAAAAAAATATCCACATAGTCCTCACATTCACAATAGGTAATTAAAATAATATTATACTTTACAAAGTAATCATGTCATTTTGTTTCATGTATGCAGTTGCTCAATGTAAAAAACTGGTATTCAGCTGCATCCAGTTAGACTGGGAGCCGACCCCAACATAGTTGGGAAAAGGCTAGGCAGATGGCGATTCAATATATCTACTTAGTAAAAATAAAGTCGTATAATACCGGAACAATGGGCCATATTATCAGGAATCTCGAGTGGCAGTTCTAGCCGAAGGGACCTTGTATGCCGCGGCGGGATCAGCACAGGCCCGGCCATCGTCAATTGTTTGTTATTCTCGTTTACCAGATGGGAAAAAGCAGGCCCACAGTCCCGCGTGATGACTCTGGACAATTATATTTATTAAAAATATTTATTTAACTCTATATATCTATCTACAGAGATAGCTATTCGGGAAAGGTTTTACGAATTAAATTGATCATGTTTTACTTCCCAAGCTAAGCCACTTTTTAGGGTTCCGTAGTAAACAAGGAACTCTTATAGTTTCGCCATGTGTGTCTGTCTGTCCGTCTGTCTGTCCGCGGCTTATCTGAGAGACGGTTAGTACTAGAAAGCTGTAATTTGGCATATGTATACATATTAATCATGCCGACAAAGTGGTAAAATAAAATAAAAATAAATATTTATTTTTGGGTACCTCCGCTACACGTAAAGTGGGGATGTTTTTTTTTCCTCATCTACCCCATGTTGTGGGGTATCGTTAGAATAGTCTTTCAAATATTGTGAGTTTGTCAAAACCATTTTTGGATTCAGGGATCGTTTTGCGAAATATTAAGCTTTTAACTGAATTTTTTTGTTAGAGTCAAGTGTCCCCCCCTCCCCCCTTCTAGCTAAATGGTTGTACTTGGACTTGTGAAAAAATTCGCAGCAGTAGTATATATAACGAAATTAAAAGGAAAACTATGAGAGCTAAGTAGGCTGTACAGGTTACCGAGTAATAATCAACCAACTTAAATTTGCGGTTTGAAAAACATGATCTCCCATACATTCCGTATGGGAGAACATGTTTTTCAACTACAATGTTAAGTTTGTTCTTGGGATAAATTCATCCCAACTACGGAACCCTTCGTTGTGCGTGGTCCGACACGCACTTGGCCGGTTTTTTTCGAGTTCGCTTCGCTCGCTATTGTATCCTATATTCTTCTGACCAAGGGGGATCCAGGATTTATTTCTGGGAGGAGCACATGGGCCAGACAGATAAGAAGTGTCTCCCATATCTTGTATTGCACTATACATTTTTTTTTCAATAAAGATATTGTAGCTTATTTCTTCGGCATTCAACATTGAAGTAATATCATGATAGATATGCATTCAGCACAGTCCATTCAGACTATTCCATTTTATTTTACTTAAACCGTTTGGCACGTGCTACTGCACCCCCTATTTCCCTTAGAAACCGAGATAACCGGGATCATGTTTGGAGGTGGAGCCTGTCCTGACTGGACCTCAGCTATGTAACCCCCTCTGACTCAAAGGCTGGATCCGCCCTTGGTCTTTACGTCAGTTGAAGGCAGAAGTAGAAGTAGAAAAGATCTACCGAGATCCGCCGGGCATAAAAATAATTTTATTGTAAGAACCTGAATCGTGCAGCAGCTAATCCCGTATTTCCGACCTGTAGCGTTAAAATGGTACGCGTTCTTCGCGTGCTATCAGCTACAGCGATCGCGATTCGTCCAGATTCGCTGCGAATAGATGGACAGATATAATAACAACCGTCAAATTATTTATTTATACATACACAGGGTGGCAGGGACATCGACGCGAAAACTGTTACCATGGATTCAGTACATGATTCTGAACCCTCCTGCGTTGAAATTTCTCGTCGGTTATTAAAATAAAAATCTGCTGTTTCATAGAAAAGGTTCAGAATCATGTACTGAATCCGTAGTAGCAGTTTTCGTGGCGATGTCACTGCCACCCTGTATACCTACTTTATTTTACTTACACTAGAAAATACATATGAAAAAAATTGTTGAATACTACCTACAATTCTTCCAGGCAACCTTGGAATGGACAGTGATTGCGTGGACATAAACATGGGGTTGTCATTGGTGCATAATAATAATTATATAGATACAATATACTATAATAGATACATAGAGATATATATCTATATACCTAATAGGTACATAATATAATTATCCTATTATAACAATCGAGTTGTAAGTAAATTGTATGCAGGTACCCAACACGAACGAGCTCGTTCTCATCGGCTCGGGCTTCTAAATCAATCTGTGCCTGGTGCGGGCGTCGATGTGGCAGTGTTAGATATTTATCGGTACCGTGGTAGGCAATATTAACTTTATCCGTATCCCCGTTCAGTAGAGCTCTTGATGTACGGACAACCACTCTTCGACGTCCCTGCAAAATGTTACCGAAAAAACCATTGGAACAAGTGGCTACCTAATAAACTGCTAAAACGAAGGCATATAAACTTTACATTATAAGCACCTGCTCACGCTCAGTACGTTCTTCAGACTTTGGATTAGATTCAAAGTCAGTATTATTATCGTGCCGTTTGTTTATAAGGCCCTCTTCATATTTTACGCCCATAACATCCTCTTCAGGGAGAACGATGTAACCTCTATCTTCAGATATACCTTTTAACAATACAATATTGTTTTCGATTTGATCACAACTTTACTCGTCGCCGCGCCGTGCGAAAAGTTTTAGCTTTAAGAATCAAAGAAAACCCAGGAAGTGATGGATGGATTGTCTGAAAGAGGACATGGCTAGAAAACGGGGGAACTCTGATTCTAGTGATGGGTAACTCATCATTTTTATATGAGGTTGAGGGAGTACCTCATTTTACCTCGCGAGGTCCTCAAGAGGTACCCCTCATTTGAGGCGAGGAGTCGTACGTCGATGTATTCACCTCACGAGCCGAACTCATTCTGTATATTTTGTACAATTATGAAAGTCGGTTCATTCACTCACTAAGCTCACTCAATACTCACTCGCGAGTACTCGCGTCAATAATGTCAATGTCAATTTTTAAGTGAGGACGAGTGAACGAGTGAGTTGGTTCAATGTTGAAATTCGAGTAACTCTTTCAATTTGCGATCACGAGTACCTCAAACGAGGCACCTCATGAGTGAGGGACACATCTCTATCTGATTCACCACTATTTTAGCCACATCATTACCATAATATATCTACTTACCTAAGTAGTAACTGTTCAATTAGATGCAATAAACCATGCCTTTGTGATGAGCAATACCTATAATTACCTACACATACTCATAGGTAACTTCTGACTTATAGACAGCTGTAGCGAGTTACACTCATGTGTTTCTTTTACGTTACCATTTAAGTTTGTGTTGTTTTCGTTGTAACTGGCGCTGTCTGCACCACGTATCGGCGCCAGAAGGCACAAACTACTCGTAGGTAAGGTGAACTCTTCCCTGGGAATCCACTCAGCGGGACGATATCGAACGTTCATGTCTTGGCCCATCCATTCGGGTTGGTTTGAACTTACACTGGAATATAAATGTTGCTGTAAGTATCGCTGTATCAGAATCAGTGTTTCTTTAACATATCATCAGTTCACGAGTGCTTAATTTTGTCAAAAACGAATACTGCAATAAATTTGAAAGTTAGGTAATATCATGAAACAAATACCTGGCTTGTTCGCCTTTGGTCAGGTCATTCCATACAGTTTTCCCATCAGGGGTGCTTAATTTTTCAAACAATTGGACGTGGACAGTGTACCACAACTCCGGATGGCCAATTTGATAAACGGCAAAATCTTTCTCGGGCGATTCTTCAACGTCTTGCGCATTTTGTGTCGTTTCTTGAGAGTCATTATAATACGAATCTTCTACTTCATCATCATCTTCATCGATATCATTGTTATCTAAGCGCTTGTTATTTGCAGAGCTATGACTTTTATGTTCTTTTGTTTTCAAAGAAGAATTGCTCGTTTTATTTTTATCCGTATTCTTTTTTCTCCCTGCTCTAGACTCTTTTTCTTTGGCATGAGCAATTTTAAAATGACGTAGTTTTTTCAGATGACTTCTTTCATCGGGCTTAGTTATTTCTTCAGACAGCGGTTTAGTGTCAGACAATTCCGTTGTGTCTTTTTTATGATTTACGTTCGTTGCTCTATGATGAGTATGATGACTATTAGCATTCATCTCTGTTTCGTCAAAAATATCAGGATTCATACCAGATTCTTTTATTGGTTCCGATATTCGGTAGTACTGTTCTTTTGAATCCCATTGCTTACCGTCTTCGCCAGTTTCTTCGACCACAATGTTATGTTCACTGCGCTTTTTGCGTTTGCTTAATGATGTGTTCGTGCATATATTATCATTTTCAACTAGAACATAATGATACTGTTTCATAAATGTTTTAATTTATATGTTACTAGATTCCACCAGCGGCTACGCACGCGTGACATCTTTATACATTAAAGCCTATGTTACTCATTGATAATATTTACAGCATCCTACTGATGAAAATTTTTTTAAAATCGGTCCAGTAATTTTTGAGTTTATTCATTACCTACTTACAAACAAAAATCTTTTCTATTCATAATATTAGTGTAAGTAGAACTTAGACCAAATAAAAAACTAAGAGTGCTGCGAACAATACAGTGAAGTATGCCAAAACTACACCGCCGCTCTGTGCATACACGCTCACACGCACCTTTTACAATGACTCTACAATCAAACTACACCACACAAAGTGCACACATGTTTATGAAACCGGCTTCACTACACTGTTTACAGCGCTCTGTCTTGGTTTTTTATTTGGTCTGAGGTGTAGAAGAACATTGCTACCATCCTGGACACTAGCGGTGAACCAGTTGTCAACCTTATTACAAAGCGCATAAGGGTGAAAAGTGGTTCACCGCAATGTCCGCGGTTGTACTATAATATGCCTAGTAGTAGGCATATACCCAATTCGATACCTACTTAACTGCAATAACGGTAATTCGTTAGTGCTTAAGTTTTTTTTCACCTAATACGTAGGTTATCTACTTAAGAGAGTCCAGGAAGGTACCCAGGAATTTATCGGAAACTGGTTCCAATTGCTTTTTCGTTCAATTTATATAGACGTAAGAAAGGCCTACTACGTCCGCTGCCGTAAAGACCTGCTGGTTACCTAGCACCTCAGGTGCCTCCAGAGACCCAATGGTACCGTACTGGGAGTGATTGACACTAGCAGATATCATGTTGCTTAGAACATCTCACACGACTGTTTGACAACATTTGCAACGGTACTTACACGGTAAATTGCTTTGATAAACTTAATTGAATTTATTTTAAAATTTCTTGTATTTCTTGTCTTGTAAGAGATCAGTACCTACCTATCCTAATTGCGTAATACACGATTAATCAGAATCTGAATGGCTTTGAAACAGATTGCTAATCCATTGCATTATACGTCCGAAAAAAATATCTGCTCAACAACGTACATAACGCAATGAATGTAATTGAACTGTCAAAATGAAACAGATTAGTCGTAATCGTTTACAAAATTAAGTTACGTAATTAGATAATCGGATGCATATTTACTTATGTTCAGGTGTTGGCTATTATGGAATGCACTTTTGTATCGATCGCAAAAATTTCTCGTTGTTTCTTACTATTTATATGCTAGCTAATATTGTAAAGTACGTAGGTTGCCAAATCGGCATAGCACGTAGTGACATACAACTCGGTGCTAAGAGTTTCGTTAAAAAAAAATAGTTTAGGCCGGGGAAATTAGGTTTGAACCCTGCACTATTAGGTTTGAAACCTAACAGCGATCTTTTCCTGCATCGTGTTTTTGAACTTAGCTCTACAAATAATATTTTAAAAAAAACATTTTCCTGGACCGCATCAGGGTAAAAAAAAACAAAAACGTATTTTTGTGAATAAAAATTGAGGCAAAATAACAGTTAACATGAAAATTTTGGTTATATTATGTAAAAAATTGGTAAAACTAATATATTATTTCAGAATTAAACATTTACCTCCACGGAAATTTAGATTGAAAAATATTAAATTTTTTTTAAATTGTACTTCAAGCAAAAATTATAACAGCGGTTTTTTTGCATTAAAGTACATACTTAAATATTTGAATATGCTATTCAACAAAATTAAACATATTGTACTAGCGCAAAATATTATTAAAAGTTTTCTTGCAATAGCATATTATCAGAACAAAAATGACAAAAATGTAAAAGAAATAAATTTAGTTTAACTTTTATTTATAGGCTCTATCCGACCTAATTACAAAAAAATTAAACACATTAAAGCAACATGTCATATCTATTAAAAAAAAATACATATAATTTATTTTAATGTGTTTAATTTTCTTGTAGTTAAGTGAGATAGAGCCTATATAAAAGTTACTAAATTTAGTTATAAAAAAAATCGAAATTTATTTTTTATGCAAATTTCCGTGGACGAAAATGTTAAATGTTTTGACCGACTTGTAATACCTAATCTCTTCTACAAACACTCCATACAAACATTTCTGGTAATATTTTTTTCTACCCCGTAAAATAGAAATTAGAAGTTTTCTTAAAAAAACGTATGACACGCGGGGGTGAACTTTTCGCGGTATACAGTTTAACATACTCCCTTGTCCATACCCTAAACATTAAATGAAAAAAAAACGCTGTTTTAAATTAATGCAAAGTTAGCCTAAAATTTGGCGTAATTTCCCCGGGCTAGTAGGAATATACCTAAATTTTTATGTTAACACCACAAAAGTAACCTTCATAAGACGGCTGATAAGTCGTTTCCATGCCATGTATCCGATTAGTTGTGCAATTCCGGATTTTATGGAATTCCGGGATTTATATTAAGAATTTTGAAGCCCATTTCCATAATTTCTTAGCCAAAAATCAACTTTAGGTAAATATGCATCTGAATATCCGATCTCTAATAAGAATAGTAGATATGTGACGCAGGACAGTAAGCCCAGGTAGGCACGGGCGATTTCTTCCCGCGGCGATTTTTTTTCTTGCACTCATTTTTCAACGCTCTGTCTAGCGCCGAGAGTTGAAGATCCAACAGTGTATTTTTTCAACGCGCTGGGTCAATAGTTCGTCCCTGCGCGTTGGATTCTCAACGCTTGGCTTAATATCGAGAGTTGAAAATCCAGTGCGCAATAAAATACCGCCGCGGTATTTTTACGTCCGTGTGAACTTAGGCTTAGTGCCTTATTCTATTACTTTTGTATACGTTTAACAGATTGTCTTTGTGCTCAAATGAATGGCTGTGTCCTTGGTTACTTTGAATGAGATTTGTGTACCAACATATACAAACAGATGGTAGGTAAAGCTGGGTTGGTAATGTAACGTCGCCGTGTCGGTGTGAAAGCGTTCTCTAACTGGTTTTATAATACTGTTGGCCGGCGTTCAACACAAAAACCGGTTTGATTGTAAAGGGAGGGCTCCGCACGACATGCAGAGCCAGTCCGCACGCAGGCACGTCGCTAGCCCTGCAGCGCTCCGTAATATACAGTGATACGACTCCGGGCGAATATAAATAATGGAGAAGTTTATAGAAACAGTGCGAGCACATCCCTGCCTGTGGAACCCGCAGCATCCCGACTATCCCGAAGTGCATACAAGAGGTCAAGCCTGGCAGAGTGTCATCAATGAAGTTGACGACAGTTCTATACCAAACAGTACGTACCTACTTACCTTCCTATGTTTAGAAGTTAATGCTCCTCAGTCAAATGTCGAATTAAGTAGGTCTAAAATGTGTAAAGATAGTAGAAGTTGTAAGAAGTAAAAAATAGATAAACTGTATTTTTTGTGGCCGTATGTAAATATATCATTAGCGACCTGCCCATCACGTAGTCTTTATACCGAGTGCGTTGAAGACGATTTATGTGATACCTGACAGAAACCAGTTTTTGTATGGCGGCCGGCCGGTTGTTTACTTTTTACTTTCCACGACAATTGATAACATAACCGCTAAGTAAATGAGAAATCCAATGTTTTTTTTTTTGTTGTTTCCTGATGTTACATATTTATCTATCTATTTAGGAGAAGAAAATGATAAAGACATAATTTCCGTGCTTTTTAATTAACCGTTCTTCCTTGAGAGTTAATGACTTTAGAACTTACTCAGTAACATAACATCACGCGTGCACCTCTAAGCGGAAGGCAGAGGTCTATGTACTACACAAGTTTTGTTTACTTAAGGTCAACGACATAAGTCAATGAGCATTTCGGAATTTTGACATTATATATCGCAGGACCTAATTATTGTTTTAAATACTTATCTACATACCTACTAGCTTCTGCCCGCGACTTCGTTCGCGTGGATTTAGTAAGAACAGCCACATTTTTATAAAACTTCCCTAGTTAGGTATTAGGTACACACGGTTACACATCAAGCTATACATTTCCAGTTTATGCTGATCTCACATGCGAGGTCAGCTTATACTAGAAATATATAAATTGATGTGTATAAAATAAATAAAATAAATATAAATTGTCGCATCGCCCGCGCAGGCGTTGCGACAATTTTCGCTTAGCGTTCTTTCTGTATTTTTTGGGTTCCGTACCCGAAGGGTGCCAAACGGAACCCTATTACTAAGCCTCCGCTGTCCGTCTGTCTATCTGGCTGTCAGCGAGCTGTATCTCATGAACCGTAATAGGTAGACAGTTGAAAACTTCACAGACAATAATAATAATAATAACCCCACCGCCGTATCTCTACGTTGACGTCGTGGTGGGGCTTGCGCGCTCCAAACTCTGGGTCTGTACCGGTAGAGTTTATTTTGCCGGAACAGGTCTAGGATGAGGAGCCAGACCAAGAGAGATAGAAAAACCCGCAGGGAAGCATGTGGCGAGCTGTTGGGCGGAAGCGACCCCACGGACCCTATCTCCCAGGAGAAATCTTGTTCCTCATCTCTGGCTTGCCTTTATTGGCCGGCTGGAGTGAATACTGATGAGGAACAGAGCTCCCACCTCATTCTTGCCTTAAATGGCCGGCTTGAGTGGAGATTCGCAAGAGCAAACGTGCTCGGAGGAAGGAACTATTCCAGTAAGTGCTCGTAGGGATCTTGACCATCTTCCGGGCTTTGGGATTGTTCTGAAAGCCTTGGAATACCTCTCCACTCCTCAAGCACCTCAGGACATGTTGCCCCCTTGTCGCTACGTCACTATGTGCTAGCGACAGCTTCCGGGGGCCCATTATTGAGTGTGCAAGTCACCCCCTGCCATTTTAACCGTGTACATATGAAACATTGATCAGGCAGGGGCCATAGTCCTTCCATAGTTCCAGGTCTCCAGTCAACATAAGCCACCCAAACCCATAGTCCAATATCTTTGTTTCATATCCTGCAATAGTCCTACACCAACCGGGGGTTGTCCTTGGGTGCACTTCCATAGTGCATACAGGGATAATCGTCGGCTGGTGCCTCATTTCATTAAAACGCCTAACGGGCCTCTGTGAGTTGGCTTCGGCCCCTCGTACGCCTTCCAAAGGTCCGGGACCCCAGGGTCCCGAGAAATGTCAAAGACCAAAAATAATAATAATAACCCCACCGCCGTATCTCTACGTTGACGTCGTGGTGGGGCTTGCGTGCTCCCGAGTCTAGGTCTGTGCTGGTAGAGTTTACTTTGCTGAGACAGATCTAGGGTGAGGAGCCAGACCAAGAGAGATACAATCCCAGCCAAAGTCGCACATGGCGACGGCTTGAGGGCTAGGGGAGAGCACTAGTCGTTAGTGTGCCAACTCTGGATAATAGGGGACCTCCAGTTTTATTCACCCTTACTACAGTGAACGCAGGGCTCTGCTGTAGTCCCTAGCTACTCGATCTAAAACAAAAAAACAACTTCAGGCGAATCTGCCTCAGACAAATGACGGAACTTCACAATTCTCTTCGTCATCTCCCTTATCTCTTTTTCAATAAATTCCATCATCATCACAATCTTTTGCGTCACTCCGACGCCATCAACATCATCTATCAGTATACAGTCAGCGGATGTTGTACTGGAGACAAATATTGTCGACGATACTGTACCCACCGCAAGAACTGCAACAACTCGTAGGAAATGGACCATTGAAATGAATAAATTCATCCTACGCACTTATCTTCATCTTACTAGTATGGAAACAGACAAAAATGCATACCTTCCATCCCTCCACACTAAGTTTCTTGAAAAATACCTGGCAATGCAAGTAAGCCGACAAAGAATAGGCGACCAGCGTCGAGCCATAGTTCAAAAGAAATTACTACCACAGGATACAATAGATCAGATTTATGAGGAAGTCAGAGCCGAATTACAAATGGTACACACTCAAATACAGCAACACTCTACACAATCTCATACGCAAACCGGCCAGCGCATGAAATGGACGAACGAATATAATGAAACAATAATGAGCATAATTATACTGCCACAAAATAGAAACAGGTAAAACAGCCTATAGAAAATATTTACATGAGGAATTCATAAATATTTATCCGGAATTAACACATATAACAGAGAAAAGATTACCTATCCGATCAAGTGAGAGCGATTTTAAATAACATATATATAAACCCCAACAGATTAGAAGAAATTAGAAACTAGATAGCTGCAGAATTAAGGGAAAGTAACACCAATACACAAAATATCGAATACATAAGTATCGATCACTTGAATACACAAACACAGAAAGATTTAGACCAACCGGATACAAATCTTTACTTCACTGACACACCTACAAATACGCTCACAACTCATATATCCCTTAACAATAGCATTTTAAAAGGGAAAATACAAAGTAACAGTTACACACTCACATCGGGTGAATCGATCGAGCCAATGGATGAACAGAGTACATATAAATATCTAGGTTTTAAACAGTCCAGGCAGATACAACAAAAGATGTCAAAACAAGAACATAAAAAAAAATCTCACACCGCCTAAACCTTATCTTAAAAAGCAACCCTAACTCTACAAACACAATTAAAGCTATCAACACATTTGCAATACCTATTCTCACATACTCTTTCGGAATTATACGATGGTCAAAGACTGATATCAAAAAACTCATCATCAAATCATGCATACAACGACTTACACTGCCACGCAAAGAAGGAAGAGGATTAATAGACATACACAATTTATACAACAGACAGATACTTTCACTCAGAACGTACTTCCATAACAAATCAGAGCATTCATCACTACACAAACAGGTAACAGAAACAGATAAAAAACTTACACCACTAAACCTAAAAAACAGGAATACGCAGATAAATGAACACATTGTAAGTACACAACAAAAAATTACAGCATGGTCTGCAAAGGCCCTACACGGAAGACACCGAGCCTACCTGAGCCAGCCACACGTCGACAAAGTTAAGTCGAACGAATGGCTCAAACGAGGCGAATTGTTTCCCGAGACCGAGGGTTTTATGCTGGCCATACAGGATCAAATAGTGGCCACTCGTAATTACAGAAAGTACATCATAAAGGACCAACATCAGCCGACTGACTTGTGCAGACATTGCAACACTGCTTCTGAAACCATACAACATATAACAGGAGCTTGTAAATCACTTGCACAAACCGATTATAAACACCGCCATGATCAAGTCGCTGCAATTATATACCAACAGTTAGCATATAAATATAAACTCGTTAACGAAATGATACCATCCAGAAATAATATTAGAAAGTAAGGATCAGAAAATTTACTGGGACCGAACAATAATAACAGATAAAACTATTCATTACAATAGACCTGACATTACCGTTCACGACCAAACCAATAAAACAGTTTATCTGATAGACATAGCAATACCTAACTCACACAATATTCAAACCACCATCCGAAAAGCTCAGTAAGTATCAAGATCTCGCCATAGAAATTAAAACCCAATGGAAAGCACAAACCGTTCATATTGTCCCGATCGTCCTTTCATCTACTGGTATAATACCAAAATCTCTCACACAAAGTCTTAACACCCTACAGATGCCTTCTCACACACTTTACATGCTCCAAAAAGCTACCATTCTTAACACCTGTCGCATCACCCGAAAGTTCCTGACTTCTTCAACATTGTCAACCACCTTTTCTATCTAAATTTCGCCTTACATACTTGGTCCCGACCCGTGTGTAAAGTTTCTTAAACTCTCTTAAATGAGAAGAAACGTAAAGAACCGAAAATATTTTTATTTTTAATAATAATAATAATAAATAATTTATTTCAGATTCATCTTTCATTATGCATTTCTATTGCCGCTCTAACAACAAATAATAAAAACTAAATTAAATAAAAAAATTAAAGGACTTCATACAATAAACTTTTGATTTTGAAAAAAATAATCTAACCCTGGCATGGGTGTCATTGTCTATACATAATCTCCCTCCAATGCAATGCATTTAGAATAACGCGTTTCTAACTTCCTTATTCCTTGTGAAAAAAAAATGTTTTTCTTGACTCTCGATAAACTCCTCTACGGCAGCCATAACCGCGTCATTATCGTAAAATTTTGTTCCACGAATGTCCTCTTTTAATTTTGGGAATAAGTGAAAATCACTTGGGGCTAAGTCCGGAGAATATGGTGGTTGGTCAAGGAGATTGAAGCCAGCACAGCGGATTGCGTTGAGCGCAACTTCCGATCGATGAGCAAGAGCGTTATCTTGAAGAAACAACACGCCCAACGATAATTTGCCACGACGTTTTTCTTTAATCGCTTTACGCACTTTCGGGATTAAATTTGCATAATAGGGTCCAGTAATGGTCTGGCCTTTTGGCATGTAATCAATAATAGTAGATTATTAACCAAGGGGATAAAGCAGTGTCTTCTGTCGTGGGTGACGATTTAAATCGCTAGCGTAACGAAGGACTCGAGGTTTACTCCCGAGCGTAGCGAGGGTGTTAAAAACTTAAATCACGAGCGAAGCGAGGGATTTAAGACGAGTCCTGAGTGTAGCGAGGGATTTAAGTTCACCCAAGACTAAGACAGCTTTATCACCAGTGATCGGAGTAGGTAGATTGATTTTTAGTACTTGTATCATAAATGCACACAGAAAGAATAACATGGATAAGCCATTTTTCCGGAAAGTAATTCCGGTATTTCCGGATTCAATTAAATATTGTTAATGTTGGTAGTGATATTATTACTACTCAATTCAAAATTTAAAGGAAGGTATCAAAACTAAATTAATTCATTATTTATCTGTTGAATAATAAAAACAATCGAATTCCGATCGAAGCTTTAATATTTATTTTTTATTTTTAGCCTAGGATAGCTAGATAGCTGGATCTTTTATAGATAGATATAAATTGTTGCACTTAAATTTAAATATTTTCATAGTGGTCATGGTAATTTACAGTAAGGGTAGAATAAATGACGGGGCCCCATAGAGGGCCAATGCCTGCTGGGGTCGTGAGACTGTTTTAAGAATGCACCACGACTCTGAAACGTAAAGGGCATACGAAGGAACAGGTTGATTTTAGTCAGTGAAGTCTGACAGTCCCTCCCGTTTCACTCTGGGCGAGAGGACTCATTTCATGATTTTAGCACCAAAAAAAAGGGGTAGAATAAATAAAAAAGATAAAAATCAACATTGTTTATAGTTAAATATGTACATTTTACATTTATTCACATTTTTAATCTTCATCGATTACAATGTTAGCATCCTGGTAACCCTGATCTTTACAATTAAAATATATAACTATGAGTTTCTCTATACGTATTTTCTATTTTCAACCTATTTCTTTTAACATCTAAAGTCCATTTATAAATGGAAAAAGACCGTTCTACATCTGACGATGTCAAAGGAGCAAATTTAAAAAAAGGTATTAAATTATGTGCTTCATTTTTTTCAATGGCCTCACTATTTTCTCTAAGTGTGTCTAAATCTGGGTTTCGTTCCATAACACGCTCTACTTTATTTTTTATATTTTCTGAATTGCACTGATTTATAGCATCTCTGACGTTGTCAAATGCTAAAAGTGAATCTGTCAACGATAAATTATGCTTTTGCAATTATTTTAAAGACAAATGAATTATAAAATAATTGTCTTTAATGTAATTTAAATCTTCTTTTAAATTTTCTTTTTCTATAATATTTTTTGCCTCTCGAATAGATACCGCATCAGAGCTGCTTAAACAAGATAGTACTTCTTTTATTTTTTCAAAGTTTTGAGCGTAATAAAATGCTGCCTCTAACCAAGTGCCCCATCTTGTAACAACTGGTTGGGGAGGTAGCGGCAAATCTGGATATTTTTCTTTTAAAATTTTGACTCTACTTGGGGGCTTTCAAAAATACCTTTTTAACATTTGCTATTAAAATGTTAACATCGTGATATTCTAACCTAATTTGCTCAGATACGCGATGAAGAGAGTGCGCCAAACATGTTACGTGTTTCATTTCAGGTAAGTATTGTTTTAAATTTCGTCCTGCAGACAGCATATATGCAACGCTATCAGTGCAGAGGACAAGAATGTTACCTACATTCGATTCAAAAGAATCTTCCCAAAAGTTTTCCAAACATTCCAACACAAATTGCGTGATTGTTTGTCCATTAACTACAGTTAGCATTTTACATGCTACCAAATAAGGTCTAGTCAAATTGCTAGGATGTAATGGTTTTATTAAAAAATGGACTATATAGCGACCTAAAAAGTCTGTCGTTTCATCTAATGATATCCATAGTTTCTCATTTTTATAATTCTGCCGAATGGAATTGATTTTATTCTTAAAAAACTTGTCTAAGTAAACTTTCCGTAACTGTGATTCATCTGGCAGAGTACGATTATTAGTACACGTACAACAACAGGTACTACACATATATTTTTTAAAGAAATCTTGAAAAGTAGTATTTTTCATCTGAGACCACGGAATATTGCACAAAATGAGAAATTTTATAAGATCGAAATAAAATTCCTCTTCGGGCCGCTTATACTTTCCCTGGTGTACTGCTCCTTCGATATGTCTTTTAACGTTTCCTTTATTTATGGTTTTCAAATGGCTTTCACATTTTGAACAGTATATTGTACCACTAGCGTGATCGTAAAGTAGTTCGGGATGACCGGATATCCATTTTTCTACAGTTTCAGCCTTGACGTTTGCCATATCTGAACTCTGTTGAAGAGATGGAACCTCGTATATCACCTAAAACAAAGACATGAAAAAATTACATTGTATTTAGTAGTTGTTGTTTTTAAACGGTTTTATTTAGCTTACTCCGTTTGTTTTATATTTCGTGGATCAAGTTTAGTCATTGAAATTTCACCCTCTTCCTGTCAACCGATTGATCTAAAATTTGGTATTCGCCTTTGATTCTGGTGACAATACAATTATATATATTCAAAATTATTGTCAATCCAAAATGGCTGCCGCTACAAGATGGCGGACAACTTAGTTTTTTTTCAATCCCGTCAATATGGGTATCAAATGAAAGGGCTTGTTAAGTAGAATATGGTGCACTATACAAAATTAATATTCAAGATGGCGGCCGCTACAAAATGTCGGATGATGTTGTTTTTTAGGACCCAAAAAACAAAAGAAACCTGAATAAGGCACTCAAATCATATACGGATTCCAGTAAAATGTCGGTTAATAGTGGAGTTAGCTGAATTGCGACTACATTACTAGACTATCATAATTTTGTTTCGCACTAAGCTCACTGGTTCATACTCTATTGAAGATTTAACAATATTAAGACTCATGGTATGTTCAGCGGGTTAAGCAAACAAACACAATACTAAAAATATTCTTATAGTACATCCAAACATGCTTTATACTCCTTGTAACTAGTAAAATATTACTTACCAAAGCTTGGTTTAAATATGTAGATCCAATTCAATAGTGAAAAATCTGAGTCCGTATATTCGAGCCAAATCGTGGTTTAGAGCAGATTCCAGAAGTCAGTATGTACACAAGCCAGGGTCAAGTAACGTTTTCACAACACAGTAACAAACAAAGATGCGCACTCTACGAACCGAAGTAAACGAGTGAACTACCTGGCATGTCGTCGGCGGGCGTACGCATTGTTCTGATAACCGGTTATTGTACCACCCATGATCCTTTGTTCTGATTGGTCGTTGGGTTTTGTCAAATCGTGACAAAAAAAAAAATAGGAAGAATAATAAAGAATAAAATTGCTCATTTTATTACAATTCCTACCTTTTTTTTGAGGATGGCAAATCATCAAATGACTCCTTCCACTCTGGCAGAATACAATTCCTACATAAGTTCCGGTTTTTTTTTAATAATCCACCAATTCCGGAGGAATGTCCGTAGTAATATATACGTTTCGGATCAATGACCCCAGTTCAATCTACCTACTCCGATCACTGTTTATCACCGAGGAAAATACTCTACTTTTCGTACCATTTGCGAAAAAATTAACACAATAATAATATGAGATAAGCATTTATTAAAAATAATGACAATTAAAAGTAAAAGTTAACATTCGAAACATTGGTCCAATTATTGATAGAGAGAGTTAGATTTTTGTTTGGTACATTTATTGTTGATGAGTTGATTTGAGTATTTCTCTGTTCTTGCTTCTGAGGAACTTGTGTTTCATTGTAGATAGTATACGTCGGAGATAGTGGTGGTGGTGCATCGTGAGTTACGGACGAAGATAAGCTGCCGGAAGTTGATGGTTGTGGCTCTGATGGATTAAGTTTTATATTTTTGTTAATTTGACTGCTTAATATGGTTTTATTCGCCATTGAGCTTTCGATATAACCCTCAGCTACTCCATCAGAGCTCCAACCACCGTGTCTTTTTATTGACGTAATATCCGCCCCTGAATCCGCCAAGAAAGTCGCCGAAGTTCTTCTGGCAAGATCAAAAAAAATTGGCGCAACTAATCAAGTTTCCAAAATGTTATCTATCTCTAGGCAAAATAGCTACAAAAAAAAATGGGTACTATCTCTAAACAAGAACCAAGCATTAATTGTTGTTGATAGTAATTACTTTTACTATGTGCCCAAAATAGGTCTCTCTGGTGCCGCTTATCGTTGAATTTTGGGACACGTTGTATATACATATT
Organism: Agrochola lota; assembly: GCA_947364205.1. Lineage (NCBI taxonomy): Eukaryota > Metazoa > Arthropoda > Insecta > Lepidoptera > Noctuidae > Agrochola > Agrochola lota. The sequence continues at coordinate 13,302,445 of OX376221.1, read as the reverse complement.
AATGGTTGTTTTAAGGTATTTTTTACTCTTTAACTTAAACATTTTAAAAGAGTAACGGTGGAGTTTCTTGCCCATTCTTCTCCATACGAAAACTACCTTTTGGAAGGCGCGACTAGAATCAATTTCATTTTTTTTGTAATTTTTGACGTTCAAAAGTGCGTTGCATGGGCCTATTTGAAATAAATGATTTGACTTTTGACTTTTTTTGACTCTTCAATAAATTGTTACACTCACTGGCTAACTACCTATTAGACGTGGTATTATAATATCTGTGCTATTATATATTTATTATTATATGGACAATTTTAATTATGTCTGAAATAAATGTATTATTATTATTAGCCAGTTTTCATTCATATCTCTCTTCTGAAACTGTGATACCTGCTGTAGTTCACCGACTTATGTCGCTGACTGAACCAGACAGTCCCAATCACACATTCCAAAACGTCGTTTGTATTTGCCTGCCGTTTAACGGATCATGTTTTTACTTTTCAGTCAAAGTTGCACGAACTGAGTGGAGGAAACTTCGCGACAATCATCGGGAAGCTCTGAAGAGAGCCAAATTAGGACAGAACAAATTGTTGCCAGCTCAAGTCACAACTTGGAAATATGCAAAAGCTATGCAATTTTTGGAACCACATATGAAATATCGCATAACAGAAAATATAGAAATGGATCCGCCAGTCATACGTTCAAAGAATTCTGAGCATGACGTCTCTACGACCAATGCTGTTGAGTCTGCAAAATCAGATGTTCCATCGCATAAACGACGCTGCGTCGAGCACGCCGAAGACACACCCGCTATTCCACGTCATGAAAAAGAAGTAGATGCACTCGAATCTTTCTTCAATTGCATCTTAAAAAGCACCAGAGATATGCCACAATGGATGCAAACTCAAGTGAAGAAAAAAATGTTTGCAGTTATTATTGATGCGGAAGAGAGCTTGTCGTCTCAATCTCAAGCGCAAAATGTACCACCTGAAGAGTACGGTAATAATTTTGTCATTGAAAATAAAATCAAGACAGAATATTTTGAAAACACGTAGACATGAAGCGTGCCCGATATACAAATAATGTTCAGTAAAGAAAGTGATGAATGTGTACCTAAGCCAAACTCGGATTAAAATGTTTAATTTTTTTTCTCTGTTTATACTTATTCTGATATTGTGATGATTTAGATTTATAGAAAATGAAATTCCCTATGCTAAATATAAGTACTTACTTAATAGACAATAGTTCATTCAAACTTACCGTAACGTCTGGATGGGTGTGAGACAGCCTTTATAATGGATGGTGTTGCAAGTTGGAGCGGATGAAATGCTAGTGGAGTCATTGGGTTGTTTTGTAGAGGGTAATAAAGCTTATTTTCAGGGGTCCAAGCGTCCGAACGTCCTATGTCCCGCTTAATACGCTTAAAGTATTTAATAAATCAATAAATAAGAATATAAAACTCACAAGAGAATTTTGCAAACTTGTAATTCACTATAATATAAACCAGATACTCACATTTTGTTGTTTATAACCGACGGAATAAGTTTTACCTGAGGTGTCTAGTAATATACCACTTATAGTCTGGAATTACGAAAATATAATTTCATGAGTACAGGATTTTTATTCTTTAGGTAGGTTATATGAAGGGTAAAAATAACGCGGCGGGATTTTATCGCGCACTGGATTTTCAACTCTCGGTGTTGAGCCAAGCGTTGAGAATCCAACGCGCTGGGACGCACTCTCATCGCAGCGCGTTGAAAAAACTCACTGTTGGATTTTCAAGTTTCGGCGCTAAGCAGAGCGTTGAAAATCCAGTGCACGAAAAAGAATCGCCGCGGGCAAAAATCGCCAGTGCGTAACTGGGCTTAGAAACGATTTGCTGCTAGTACATTATTATAACTGCTATACCCTACGCTATGCGCTTATGTACCCAACTTTGTTTATTTTGGGTATGGTCGGATATAACGAACTGAGGGTCAGGAGGGATCTCGCGCACTCATTTCGTACGAATTCAAAGTACTTAGAGGGAAGGTACATAATACGGACATATTAGGGCACATAGGTTTGTGTGTTCCGGACAAGTACGTGTGGCGACGTCGGCAGCCAGTCGGAAGCCACACCAAATGTAATTACAATTATAAATTAATAATAATTTAGGATGAGACTTACATAGGTAAGTACGCTATCGCAATAGGTTACCCTGTAATGATAGAAAAAAAAAAAAAATACTTACCGTCCTACAACGCTATTCCAAGCGACATTGAAGACTAGCAGATGGTAGAGCAATCAGGCAGCAGTTTCATGAGTATATGACGGTGTCTTGCCCGGACTGCGGACACTAATTCTACCCTACACAACAGAATAGAACAGAAGGCGCACTCCACATTTAAGGTATGATGCTACAAGTAGGTACGCGGCGGGCTCGTCTTGTCGGCCAATTCAGTGAGCGTAACGTAGTCAGAAGTATAAGAGTTAAGCGATAGCGAAAGAGAGGCAACTTCTAGGTGAATATAACTGTAGATAATTAGCGCTTTGCAACCTGAATAGCACTTTAGTCGCGGGACATACACAAGTGGCGAGGGGCGTGGTCGTAGCAAGATTCGCTTTTTATTTAAATGAATTTGCGGAGTGAACCATCTGTATGAATCTGTGTCTACACCCACTCTTGCTGAATTAGGCCACAGGCCTTGTTATTGTAGGTATTTCCAGCATACTCTGTGGACCCGGCAGGACCGTAATTTATTCAGGGCTGTCACTAGCCGGCCAACCAAGAATTTCTCTACATCACACCTAGCAGTGCCCCTAGATAAGCTCTCTCCTAGTTAAGCCCTACCTACTTGCAGCACAAATCACTGACGTTTATTCAAAAAGTTGGCAACGTCGCAATTAATAACTTAACTAAGTATTATTTCATTCCTTAATCAATATTTTAGTTCACTAGTTAGCCATATTTCCATACAGTAATATTACCAAATTAATGAAAACAGCGAAATATCTGACATTTATTTGCAACGTTGTCCACTTGTAGAATGCACGCTCTTGTGACGCTAAACGAATTTAAAACATCGTTGTGTTTCTGTAAATCTTTTGAATATGACATAGAATGATAACATGTTTTAAATACGTTAAGCTCTAAATTTATTTAGTGATTAGTGGTCCAAACGGGCCTAAGTAATGAATAAATTGAAGGTCCCATACATCAACTCTGCGTAGCTTGTAAGCTTGAAGTGGTGATTCTCTGCGCAGACGCAGTATGTACGGGTCGAGGAGACGCACGCGCTTCTTCTCCGGGCCCTCAAATACGTGCTCTATGGGTAGGTATTCATCACCTGTACTCTGTTAAGAACACGACATGTAGGTTTAGTCAATGTCGGAAAATAATGGTGTGATGCCCATTTTTACAAGAACGAAGACGATCCGTATTATAAGTTGTTATAAATGAAAAATTGTATGTAAAGAAAATGTCAAGCACAGACTTTCGGATGCTTATTACAGCAACACGTGGTAAGGGTAACCCAATGCATTGTCTATGTCATTGATTCATTAGGAGCGTCAGACACTCATTTATAATCCACAGCCGGAATCGTCACTTAGGTACTAAAGAATTTATAGTAAGGCCTAGATGAGACTCGTACAGATAAATAAAAGAAAGCATGCAGCGCGCAAAAAGAGGCCTATACTAAGCTGTGGGTGGACCAATGCTGTGATTAATGATGATGAAGTGTAGCGCGTTACATCAAATCTGTTACCACAACACCATCTGATATGCCATTCAAGGTGATTAGAAAGTCCCTATAGGTACTTATTAGCTGCGCTCGCGGTGCTCCCGCATAAGTCTCGATCCCGTTGGAATATTGGGATGAAAAGTATCCTATATCCTAACCCAGGTCATGGTCTATCAATGTGCCAAATTTCATCCAAATCCGTTCAGCCGGTTTACCTTGAAAGCGTAACAAACAAACTCACTTTCGCATTTATAATATTATAAGAAATAGTTAGGATTATTGCTCCGAAATAGGGACTGAATTACCCAAAAAATAAGGTACCTTTAAATTTCGGTATGACGTCATACCGTTAAATAAGGGTTACCTAAATATTTGATACCGTTATTTATTTCAGTACTTACCGGAATTTTGAGGTTGGAAATGCATACCGGTATATTTCGATAGAAGTACTAAAATACACAAGTTGACCCCCCCGCGCACCGCCGCCGCGCCATCTTGTTTTTCGGTACCGAAATCGTGTAAAGGTTAAATAACGGTTTAAAAAGGTATCGGTATAGTTCAACCCTTATTTTATACCGGCACCGGTATATTTTTGAGGTATCCTACCTCAAAAAGGTACCTTTAACCGTAACCGCTTTCAGTCCCTGCTCAGAAATAACTTATTTTGGCGATACTTTAGTAGTCTGAACGGAGTAACGACTCACATCGGGCTCACAGGATATTTTTATAGTAACAGCCAGTTTTTTTTTGCAGTCGTGTAGTATACTGTGCTTGAAGAGCTCCTCTCGTTCGAAACGTATCAAATCACTATCAGGCGCAACGCTTTCTTCCTGTGCGTTTTCGTTCTGAAAAAGTTAACTCATATAAACATATTAGTATATGAAATAACGTTTGTTTTGTTTTGCCAGCGATAAACTTGATACATCGAGAATACTGCGCATCGATGTGTACTTTATTTGTCGCATTTTAGCATGGCAATGATCCTTGATAATTCAAAAGTCTGTTACTGGTTTAATTGAATGAAATGCTTTGAGTTAGAGTTTGATAAACCATGTTGTATGGTTTTTCGTTATTGGAGCGTGTTGAAGATCACGATATATATTAATTCAGGACGTTAGCGGACGTTATTTTAGTTTTTGAAAGAAAATAAAAGTTATAAAAACTAAATCCTAAATACGACAAATACGCTATTATACAATTAATATATATTTTATATTTAAATTATTTTGGGTTTCTATTATATATTTTGGAAATGGGCTAAGTATATGCCCTTTCGTTTCATAATTTTTATTAGTTCATGATTATGTCCTCTAGAGGGCGCCATATTCCATATTTAATGTGACGTCACATAGCCTATAACCAGCGGTCAATCAAGACGCTTCGAATTATGATAAGCAGTTTAGAAGTTATGAGGGAACAGATGAACATACATACCCACATACATACATTCCGGTCAAAATCATAATCCTCCTTTTTGCTTCGGCGTAGTAAGGTAAAAATGCCAGAAAATATAGGTGGGGGTAAGCTATTGCCATGCTTAAACTAGGTATAGCTATGAAAAGCACTTACAGTTTCACAATTGATGAACACAGCCCTTACTTCCACAAGTGGACTCTCTTCAGGCCTCGCAGTTTCATCGAACGCTGTCGATGTGTTTACTTGCTTTAAAATTATGAAGTAAAGTAGTCCTATCCTGAGGGCAGAAACTATGTTTCAGTTTGAAGCTCTGCTTATTGATCACATTGTGCAGTGTGATGTTTTGTACCATTTATTATTCTCCATATTATTTTGTCTTCGAGTAAATCAAGTAAACTTTAGAATTAAACATTCAGAAATCATTGTTAAAGCTTGTCAATTGATGACAGAATGATGCAATTTTCAAAAAGAATATAAAATTGAAATGACGCAACGATAATTCTCTTTGTGGGGGAAAAACGTAGACAGCATAGATAAAACAACACTGACAAATAGAGTGCGTTTCATCAGATAGTTCCTTTGCCGTAATGTTGGCTACACTGTAAAAGTTTAGCAACAGACCAATTAGGTAGTGCCGCCATTGATGTAGGACGAACTGGAATACGCTACGGCGCTACCTAATTGGTCTGCTGTTAAAGTTTATCAGTGGAGCCAACATTACGGCATAGGATCTATTTGATGAAACGCACTTTAGAATACTCCGGTGAAAAGGGTCGCTTCAAAAATCTAGTGGAGATAGATAAAGAATAACAAATATGAAGTCTACCACATATTTTCAGGAATGGCCGAGGTATTGAGTTTTCTGGATTACATGTTTACATTTTTCAATAGTTAAACATAGATACGATATATGCTTTAGGCATTGATGTAAATCATGGATACGCCCTCACCATACTTACGTCGCGCGAAAAGTGTCACTTCTGAAATAAGCGAATTCGCTCATTTCGAACATCATTTCCTCATTCGTCATAGTTCGTGACACATCGGAGTAACTTTCTCGTTTTTAATACACACAGCTGTACAAAGATGCCTTGTTGTGCCTACAGGAAATGTACCAACAACTCCAAAAATACAAACAAAGCTAAAGGTATTACTTTTCATGCGTAAGTAATTTTTGTTCAAATTTATTTCGATTTCAAAAATAAATATTATGACGGATGATGACATATAACAAAAATTTCGTTCCCATGACAACGAACGATAGGGTAATGTAGCGTTGACAAAAAAAGTTTAAAAGAATTTAGGAAGTATGGAGGTTACATTATAATTTTAAAATATTTTAAAAGCCGGATTTTTTTAATGTATTTGTTTTTTAGATTATCTTTTCTTTGCAACTATGTTATCGAATACAAAATTATAGGTAAGTACATAAACAATTTAGTAAAACGCGATAAAGCGTGCGGTCTTTTGCCTGATCTCTCTCCGCTCGTGGTGGGTTGCCATCCCGCCAGACTATGAGAGTGAGGATATGGAGATTCCTCACCTGCTCAAGCATGTCGAGGGAATCCAGGGGAAGAAGCGCGAATAAAGGCGCAGTGTAAAATTTCATAGTTCAGCATTAACGAGTGAAAAGGTAAAAGACAGACAGATTTAAAATATTAAATAAATGTACTTTAATCACTATTTGTATTTAACTGTTAGGTTCCCACAAGAACCGGGTGTTAAAGAAAAATGGATTAAAATAATCCAAGAAGAACAAAGAGACGATGAATGGTTGCCAACCAAATACAGTCGCATTTGTTCAGCACATTTTAATGATGATATGTCCTACTTGACACAAGCTGGTCGGAGAAAATTAAAAAAAAAATGTTGTACCATCTTTTAAGGTATGAATGTATGATTTAGCTAATTGTCAACATCTGTCCGTGTAGTAAGATCAATCTAGATCGATCTTTAAGTTTTTAAATTTGACTGCCTCAGAAAGTTCCCTACATACTATTTTATTAATTACAGATATCATTTGTAGAACCCACATATGAAATGATGGGTTCACCACTTGAGAATGTTTATATTTCTGATAATGACTCTATATTTGATTCGCCAAGAAAAATCCACTTAAAACAACAATTAAAAAAAGAGGTTTTAAACAAAATAAGATATAGATCTGAATATTATTAATATTATTATAGGGGATACCCGTTTTTTTGTAGTTTCACTAAATTTTTCAACAACTGCCAACGAATCTCCCTTCTAAACCCATCATAAATAAGCCTTTTGGATTCGAAGGAATTCTGAACCAGTTTAATCATGTGACAAGCATCATGATAGCTACTTCTAAATGACATACAGGATTTTTGAATGTTGTTTTTAGATGTGATGGTTGTTTTAGATCACAACCCAGTAAATTGGCTGCAGTTATGTTAGCCGCACAGCCATCAAAAGTTATGGCAACAATATCAACCCCCACATGGTAGCATTCACTCAAACATGTTTTCAATAAATTTGCCCGACTTTCAGCTGATAGTCCGTTACCTAAAAATATGCCACTGGGATTTTCCAGCTTTCGTTCATGCATACTAATATTAATACATACGCCTGAGTCGCTATTTCGCACGATTTTGCCGAGCCAGCACCGAAATTTACGACGCCTGCAGTCTTCTTTCCAGTCCACGTAGTTTGGTGGCGAAGAGTCATCTCGTCAGCAATTAACGTGCAGAATATTCGCGGATCACAATTTTTTTTTTTTCTAAAACCTCAATCGCTTCCTTATTAAAGCCAAGACGACCCGAACTGTTATCGTACTATTTTCCTATGTCGCGAGGGTGTGGCAAAGATCCATAAAATATTTCTATTGATTTTTTTTATCAGCCTGTTAATAAACTCTACCGCTTCTGCTTTCAAATTCAATTCAATTATAATATCATTGATAAAGACAAACATATTATTATTTCAAAACAACCTCGTTTTAAAATTAAGTACCCTTTTTAAAACGAGTATGCTGACGGTACAGCGACAATTCTCTACGTCATTGTGTGACAGATGACAACTTAAGCACAAATGCGGTCATTTTTTGATGCTGTAAGGCGTATCTTTGATTTACATCAATGGCTTTAGGTTTATAAAACAAAAGACGAATAATTTTAGATCACTTTTCATTTATTACACTTGATTCATCAGATAATAAGTTTAATAATAAGATCACAGTTTAAATGAGAAAAGGAAATAATTACCCTTTCAAAGGTATCCATAACTTTCTATTAAGTATTATTAAGTTTAAATAACAAAACTACCACAGCAAAATGATCCTTTGCTCATTTAAAAACTATATTTAATAATCAATCATCTTAATTCAAGAAATTCACAAACATCTATAATATCTTCACAATGGCTGGATTACATTTAATTTATTTGTTTTACAAAAAGTAAGTTACACATTGTTCATAATTTTCAAATAAATTATAATATTATATGATGTGAGAACTACATGAATCAAGTATGCCCTGTTAACAAACATGAAGCTACGAGTGATAATATTCATTTAAACAACCAGTCGGAATCAGTCGTAGCTACATACTGACGTCTAAAAAGACCTAACCAATTAGGAACATTTGCATCAATATCATTACATAATAAATATATGTCGTCAAACAAAGTGATCATTTACAATAAAAATGTCAACAAGTGTTGGTTAGATCTCTTTTTGTTGTCGCTATATTACAATACACTTCCATAATTTTCAAAAATGTTGCATTAAATTATTTATTAAGCACTTACAGTTGCTGGCTTATGTCTGAATATTTTATGAAACTACGCATGCACTGCACTTTATGTAATTCAAAAGATTTGTATGATTTGAGTGTGCCAAAAGTTCTATACGACTTCAGGCAATGATTACAATGTTAATATCATAATTGTTTTCACTGAATAACCGTTCCTATGATAACAAATGATAAAAACGCTTTTAGGTTACATGAGATCTAAATAGCAATAATTAAAAAAAAACAGGTAACAAAATTGGACTCTCAACAAACAAAAAGGGTCAATTATTTATAGTCGCCTAGACTTTAAAAATAACTTCGTAATAAAGATAACGTAAAAACCGGTCTACACACTAACTAAACCAAATATGGAGTTTAATCTACATTTGAAGTTAAAATACTTATTTAGGCGTTTGAATAATATATTCCTACGACTCTGGATCCGTAGACGCGTACGTGGCGGCTTTACTCGTCTGAAACAACACAACCGAGTTACGTATCGACCGAGAAACATGAATTAGGCGACGATCGATATTGAATTGGAAAGGCGCGTTATTGTGTATTATCACAATATAAATGATGCTCCGTGGCTTCTGCATAATGTGCCGGCGGCCTGTTAATACCCGCCGTCTGGGGCAGAGGCACACCCGGCGGCCGTGCCGCCGGCATAGTGTGTAGCAGCCTGAAGACGATATTACAACAACTATAGCATAAAATTATCACCGACGTTGTAAAACTAAGATAAGCATATAAAACAGAATTTAACGAAATATGGTAAATTGGCAATGGCCATGAAAGTTTAAAAATATATATCGAGGTTGTAAAGGTCGAAAAGACTTGTATTCATTGGTATAAAAGTAAATTGTTACCTCACAACTGTCGTAGAACTGCATAGCGGTCTCGCTGTCGTAGAAGTTGACGGTAACCGTCTTGTCCACGGGGTCGTTGCTGGTGTAGTCCGTGCCCGACCATATGCACGAGTCGCCGCTCATCTGATACAAACACAAAAATTTACTCACTGGTTTCTATTACGGTTGGCAGGCATTAAAGCTGGAGTGTATGATAATTTTTACATTATTATTTAGATTAACTTGTCTTTATATGGGAGCAGAGGCGTTCCTTTCATTAAAGCAGAAAAGCCCGGCTTGTCTTAAAACGTGAGCCCACCAACAAAAAAAAACCTATACTTGTAAAGCAACAAAGTCAATAATAATAATTCATCTCGCAAGAATTGATAAGAGTAATACCTAACATTAAACTCCGCGCTGCAGTGTGTATGCCTCGCGCTATAAAAGCTACGATGCCAGGTTTACGTACTCAAAGACTAATATTTAAATTTCGTGCCGTTTTGCATCACGCACCGTTGCAAACTATCTCAGATGCCGCAGTTGCGATCACGCTCTAACACTATAGCGATAAGCAGGACGCGAGATCGCGTCGATGAATGAACGTAAATTCATAAATTCTGTGGTAGGTACATTGCATAGCTTTCTCGCTCGCACTTGTGCTGGCTTCTATGAGGCTTCTGGACCTCTCATCTTTCGCATATAAATTATTGACTTTGTGGATACCATTAGTATGTACTTATTTCGCAAATTGTTCTAATTTTTAAGCCCGGCTTTTGATTTTTTTAATACTGGAACAAATCGTGTGTTTGATTATGAATAGTAGGAGTAGGAGGAGTAAAGCAATTTTGTCGTTGCAAAACGCTGCGCAGTGCGTGAATTTCTACAGAGTGATACAACTTCAATCGAATTAGTTCAAATTTGTTTTGAGCGGGAGCGGCTACTGGGGTACTTTTGTTTTGTGATTAGTTTTTCCTGTGATAACCTTTGTTTTGAAGTGATTAAAAAGTTTCTAATCATTCAAATGAATTCGGAACTGCATGCAATTGTTCCTTGTGAAGGACTAAAGTGTGCAATCCTTACTCGGAAAGGTAAATACTTTTGAGTTTTACACACAATCTGTGGTTAAGAAGGGGAAGGCTGTTCACATTGTGAGTAATTATAAATATTATCAACTTCGTAAACAATGTGTAGTTGGAAATCACAAATCAACCAATTATTTGTGCGCCATCTAGTAGCCGGATTCATTGTAATATTTTGCCCATAGCGACTGTTGCGACTATGCGAGCGAGTGTAATATGAATTAACTCGAAGAGCTCCGTCGTGTCAATAATGACAAAAAGTTTTTTTATTTTTATTTCTCTGCTTTCCCTAATTAAAAAAAAAAAATAGGCTCGTCACTGTATGGGAGGTATCTAAGGCCGCGTCTTATTCGAAAGCGACTGTCACACGAGTACAAATCGCGGCACGTAGTTCAACCAAAATGGCGGTTGTCCGCGCAGGTAAAACTATGATTATACTTCGATTGAGACTCGAAAATGTGTTACAGATCGCGGCACGTAGGTTGAACTGTCACCTTGAATGCACAGAAAAACATTTTCATAATCATAAAATGGCGGACTTCCAGTCCGCCATTTTGGTTCAACTTACGTGCCGCGATCTGTACGCGATCGTTCATATGAATATCGTCAAGTCGGGTATGTACGTCATTCAGGTAAACGATGGTGTAATCGCGCAACAGTCGCTTTCGCTAGGACGCAGGGTAATGCGGCCAGATAATGATGATGCAGTAAAGAAATGTATTCCACGAGTCGACACACTACTGATATTGATACTAGTAATGTTTCCTAAGGGAACCAGTTTATTTACCCCTTTTAATTGTACCTAGAAGACTATTGTAGTGCAACTAGGAAGAGTTTAGGGGGTCGACTCTCATGGGTATGTCTTGTGGACAGGGCTCGGAAACGTAATTTAAAATAACGTTTCTAAAACGTTTCTAACAGTTCTCGTTCTTCTTTGTACAATATTTTGTTCGGAACGAAAACGAAATGAGAACATTTTCAAAAACCGGCCAAGTTCGTGTCGGACCACGCACAATGAATGGTTCCGTAGTTGGGATGAATTTATCCCAAGAACAAACTTAACATTGTAGTTGAAAAACATGTTCTCCCATACGGAATGTATGGGAGATCATGTTTTTCAAACCGCAAATTTAAGTCGGTTGATTATTACTCGTTAACCTGTACAGCCTACTTAGCTCTGATAGTTTTCCTTTTAATTTCGTCATATATACTACCCCTGTGAATTTTTTCACAAATCCAAGTACAACCATTGAGCTGGCAGGGGGCGGGGGGACACTGGACTCTACAAAAAAAAATCAGTTAAAAGCGTAATATTCCGCAAACGGATCCCTGAATCTAAAAATGGTTTCCACAAACTCATAATATTTTTGAACGACCTTTCTAACGATACCCCACAACATGGTGTAGAAGAGAAAAAAATAACATCCCCACTTTACGTGTAGGGGAGGTACCCTAAAAAAAATATTTTTCTTGATTTTATTTTACCACTTTGTCGGTATGATTAGTATGTATACATATGCCAAATTGCAGCTTTCTAGTACTAACCGTCTCTGGGCTAACCCGCGGACAGACAGACAAACGGACAGACAGACGGACATGGCGAAACTATAAGGGTTCCTTGTTTACTACGGTACCCTAAAAACTGGTTTATTCTGCAGGACGCAGCCGCGCACGGTGCGTGCGCCGACCAGCATGAACTTGTTTAGTTAAATCTAACCTTATTTTAATTTCATTACTTCATTGATTTCAATGCGCTTGCTACTTCTGTATTGATTAGGGTTGTCTTTGCGAATTTCCAATCGATCAACCCAAAAATGGTTAAAAACGTTTTAGTAAACGAGAACGATTTAAATTTTGTTCTTTTTCAAAAACCTTTTAATAACGTTCCGTTCGAACGTAACCGAAACAAATCGTTCTTTAGGTTTGTAAGACGAAAACGTTGAGAAAAATATACTCATATCCCAGCCCTGCTTGTGGATACTGACCTCCATGTGTAACGTTTATGATAATTAAATAATATTACTGTAAGCATATTGCCGATAAGTTCCATCTAGAAAAACCGCCGTTTCACCTTTCTTTTAGCTGTATTGAGCTTTATACAAAATATGAGAGAGAAGTTGATATTAGGCGAGTGCATGAAGAGCGCTCCTAAACGCTTAGAATTCATATAGCTTTACTCATCAGTCACGTGAACTATAATACTTTGAGAGCCATTGAATCAGGTCATTTTGTCGTAAAATTACCAAAAAATCAGATTGAATCATACCTGGAATTCAGTATCAGTATATATGAGCATATCTGCAAGTATTTCTCCAGTGTTGGCGTCGGTGACGAGTATCTTGGGCGAGTAGATCTCTTGGTCGAACAGAACTTGTATGTGTGCGTTTGAACAGGTGGTCTCGTTGTTACCCTGGCGCACTATCGCCTCGCCGTCACACGTGTAGTATGCTGCTGATTCTTCTTCATCCTACAATTTATAACAAGTTAGTATGATCTTATTTCTTGGTGTAATGTATGTACCGGGAGGTAAAATACCACATTGAGTTTTAGGAAGAGATGTCATACTGATATGAGTAACAGAAAAGGCGCTCTAAAGATTCGATTTTTTTCTAAAACTTGTGCCATATGTAAGGCCGCGTACTGTATTCATTAATGATTTTTTGACGAAACCTGTTAAAAGCAATACCAACCTCATTATAATAACTATCATAATCGTAATCCTCCTCTTCATCGTCGTGGTCTTCCTCGGACTCTTGGAAGTGTACTTGTTTGAACACTTCGTTCACCGACGAGCCTGTGTCGTCGCCCGTGTTACCGGCGACTTCCTGTCTCAACGCGACCGCCGACGTTCTTTGGAACACTTCTGCGGTCATCGCGCTGTCTGCGCGCGCACTCTCTTGCAAGTGTTTTGGTAACCTCAACTTTGACACGGTGTTTTCGACGGAGGGAACTGCTTCTTTCTCTTCTCTTACGGCTTGTGCAGCGGAAGCTTGTAATTTCTATTGAAATGGAGTGAAATTAATCTATGTTATATGTATGTATACTTGTAATATTTATATTATTTTGCTTAGCAAAAATCCATGTCCGGTCTAAACTGGACGTTTGCGCTCGTTGGGCAAACCCAAGCAGTATGGGTAAACTCTCGCGCACACATCAGATTCGCTACTGCGAAGATAGGCCTCGTATTCAGCCACAGAACAGTTAAGATCATTAACGTCGATTATACTTAAAAATTGTTAACACAAATAAATAATTAAAATCCTTACCCTGACACATTCAACAATCTTATCATGGAACGCAGTTGCCTGGTCCACGTTCTTGAATCTGACCGCTAGAGTCTCCTGCTCGCCGGCGGAGTTCTCCGCAAAATTGCGTCCCGCCCACGTCCACGCACGGTCTGAGTTCTTCATCGGTAGTAGTTGCAAGTCCATGTAGAGCAGCATGTTGAGCACCGCTTTGTGTACCTAAAGATGGACCGACGACATGTTAATATTCATGCCTGACTAGTGAGTACCCTTAGATTTCTATGGTCTGATTCAAAAGTATCTAATAAACAATTAGATCAGAAAACGTGATTGTGGATGAAAATTTGTAGTGCCACTTACAAATTGAATGCTTTGATTTGATTAATTGAATACTTATCACGGAATTATAATTTCAAGTCATCTATAGATGTTTTCCATTTGACAATTTAGGTTAATTTTAAAACTTATTAATTTTATTCAAAAAAATATTGTTAGAAAAGTGATGAAATATAAAATTGAAACCTTCTAAATACAGATGAATGTGTTACAAATTCCCTTTAAGAGCGTCTACGCCATCCGTGCGCTGTTTGGATCAAAATCAGTACTTTTCGACCCAGTTAATATCCATAAAACATTATTTTAAAACCTAATTAATTACTAATAATTTTAGGAAATATTGTAGTCTAATATACTAATACTTAGTTAGGATTTTTTTTAGATTAATAAAGTATTTGTGAATTCTATCAAGATAACTGAACAGAGATTTTGATAATTTCACTTCAAGCGTCAACTTTGAAGCTACAAATATCTTAAATCACTGATCAACCTAACTAACAATATTTTTTATCTAACTACAAATATCCTTAGGAAAAAACTTATAAAAAAAAAACCATTTTAGGTTCCCGACAGGAGAAATAAAAATCCAAACAAAACGAAATTATAAAGAAATTTTCGTCAAAAGTAAAATGTTTTTTTTTTACCAATATCTCTTCATTAATTTAATATAATAATAGGTTACTGTAATAGAAGAACATCTTCTTAAAAACTTGCAATTTAAAATTTTATCTAAATGTGTTCTATTATTTTTCTAGAAATATTTTAAAACTACTATAAAACTCCACGCGCAAACCATTTCAAATCCTCCCGACCCTTGCTCGACGATGCGCCAGCCCGCGTCGAAGCTGAGCCTGTAGTCTTAAATTACCAGATTAATAATAATCTATGTTTGATCCAGCCTGTCCCATCTTGCTGTCCTCCCCCCAGCGACGCCCTAAGCCGAGGTCCGTACCCCATAGGGGGTGCCCTTAGCGAGCGTTCGCCTAATTTTAATTAGTATAGTTTATGCCCCGGCTGGAGGCTTTAAGTGTAGAAGCTTAAGGCAGCTACAGGAAAGTCCGGTTAAGCAGCTACGACCTCCTCAGAGGTCAACTGCGAGATGCCATATAGAAAAAAAACAAAAAAAAATCATTTCAAATTAGTCGGCCGTGAGGCCTTCCAGAGAGTGGACGTATGGCTCTATGGCTCGGTGTTCTGCCTGACCGGTGTTGACCTTTGTCGTGCGTACAACGATATTGCACGATTATAGTATGATCGCCAAATCTTAGTACTTTAGTAAGAAAAACATTTCATTGAAGTGAAAACTAATTCAGGGTTAGCACCGTCGATAATGGTGCCGATTCTCTTTTACACCGAACTAAACTTACTAAACTATCACTAAAATTCCACTAGAATTTGTCAATCGCGACTCTACGTGGTACACGTGGTTGGCCCTACCCCGTGAATTCTTTTTTAGTGCCGGAGGCGCGCATCATGGGTTGCAGTCTCGACGTGTTTTATATGGAATTTTTTACTTTTTGTATGGAAAATATGAAAAAATATTACCTACATGTTGAGGTTTAGGGGTTTTATAAAGCGGTTCGAAATTTTCATTATTTTTGCGATAGGACGCACCATTTTCGAGATATGAGCAAAAGAAAAAATAAATACAGTAGGTACTGTTTTTATTATTATTTTTAAATTTAGAGATTTTTTTTGGAGAACAGCTTTATGATTCTCATAGCCAAAAGTATGGAATTTTTGTGATAGTTCGGTGTACAAGAGAATCGGCACCAGTGAGGTCAAAATATAAATTCAAGATGGCGGCTGCGAAAATTTTCAAATTTTTCGTTATGGGTGTCGTTTTCACCCCATTTACATTCCGCTCACTTCCACGACATCTGGAAGAGAATTAGTGAAGCTTTAGAAGAAATGCATCTTTCGATCTGCACGCCTAGCATGACAACGATAGAAACAGGTTTTCTACGGGTTTTGTCGACGGAAGAATAGACAAAATGACAGATTATGATTGTTTATCTGTCATTTTGTCTATTCTTCCGTCGACAAATCCCGTTTCTATAGTGGTTATGCTAAGCGTGCCGGAGCAGGTACAGACGATATATTTCATCCGATATGGTTTGCATTCGATGTTATGGAGAGGATCCACCGTCTTCTACGAAGACGAATTTTCTTTTTTGTAATTTGTTATCTTTCTAAATACTGAACATACTTTTGTGTTACAAAAAGATACAGCGCGGACGCTGTAATTATTTCGACGTCTGCCATTGCCGAAAGTCGAAAACGATGTGAGTGGTAGGGCAGTATGTGGACACACTTTCTCTCGATCCGGCTATGGCAGTATTTAGAGGCATTCGTTTTCGAGGGGTTTAACCGGTCACATACTGTTAACGCACCGAGGAGCTCGTGGCTAAGTAACAACAGCCGCACTGGTCGATCCATCAGGTTAAGCTATGCTTGCCGGGGTTGCTCAGTGGATGGGTGACCATCTTTACAAACCGAGAATCCTCCGTGCCTAGGAAAGCACGTTAAGCCGTTGGTCCCTGCTGTCATTCGTGGATCTTTTTCAGTCGTTACGAGTCTTCAGAAGCCCGAAAGTCTGACACCAGTCTTACCAAGGAGTATCGTATTACCCAGTTACTGGGTTTTGGACGTCAGATAGGCAGTCGTTCCATGTAAAACACTGGTATTTAGCTGCATCCGGTTAGACCGGAAGCCGACCCCAACATAGTTGGGAAAAGGCTAGGCAGATTGATTGTACTGTTAACGCACCCGTGCCGACCGAATCCATAGTCGATACTGAGGTCAAAATGTAAATCCAAGATGGCGGCTGCGAATTTTTTTGTTTTTGTTTTAAATGATATGTGAGAACGAACTTTGTCCCTGATGAGGTTCCCCTGAACGCACACTTTTTTTTAAAAGTTAAAACTTCTTTGAGCGCTTTGAGCGATTTTTGGTAGAGGAAAATCTTATGGGCTCACGTCACCGACGTGCTAATGTTAACAGTACCCATAATGTAGCTATAAGTACGACGGGTTGAGCTTGTTGTTGCTCGGAGTAATAATAAACATCAGTAGATGAACATTAAGAAATAAATATGATTCATCAAATTGTTATGCCTAATGTTAAATTAACACGACAAGAATCGTAAGATAAATAAACTGTTTCATTTTAATATTATAAAATTATTATTTACACGAATTATAGGATTTAAATTCCAATTAATCATTTACTATAAATTATTGCTCTAAATTGAACGGATCAAAGTGAGTTAGTCTGACTATAAACAGAGTGAACGCGCCAACTCTACGCACACATGTACGCGTGCTTCTGTGCGAGTGATTTTTACAAAGAATTTACCTAAACTTCCCGCGCTAGACGTAAACGCTCTTAATGAGTGATTGCATAAGAATTTAACACGTTGCGGGACGGTACTGACTTTTGAATAGGGTTTGTTTACACTTTCATCAGATACTTTTGGAACAGTCATTTAAAACCTAATCTACATAATTCCATCTCATTCTGTTGCTCAGAAAAATCCTTCACGAGAAAGAAAATCCCAAGAAATGAAATGAGAATCGCCCCTCAATGTAGAAGGGCGCGGGCGCTATGTGATAACAATATAATTAGAAAGAGTTTGCATCGCGTTTCTTGCCCGTTCTTCTCCATGGGCAACTAACTTCATATTTCTGACTAAACGAATCCTTGAAAATTCAAAAGTCAGTCGGTTTGATGGGTTATTGCGTGATTAGTTGTCGGAAATAAGAAAAGCTGAATAAACGATTAAATTACTGGACATAAGATTTGACAACGGAATAGAAGGGGCTTATAGAAACCAGAGGTTACAATACGAAGATGAGGTATGGTGCTATGGATATGATGCATAATCACCCAATAATATTCCCATTGCTGGGTCACAGCCCTCCTCTCTATAAGAGGGAGTGAGACGTAATCCACCACGCGGGCCCAGTGCAGGTTGGTAATGTCCCATCTTCAAATTTTTGGTTCTAGAACAATCCGGTTTCCACACGATGTTTTCCTTCACCATTTTGAGAGCAGTGGTGATGAAATAATGTACACTAAGTAAAGCGCCTGTCTGGTTTCGAACCTATGACATATAACTCGGCAGTCGCAAAGTCGCAAGTCGCAAAAAATACGTAGTGCGCATACCTGTCCTAGAAAATACGTCTCGTATCTAGAATGTTATCTATTTACCGCTGGGCCCGGCCGCCACTGCTCCATCGAGATGACGATGTTTCCCTAATATTAAAAAGGTTTGATAGTACGTACCTGTTCACGACGCAGAAGTAGCCTGTAAGTGTTCCTCTCCGGGTAGTACAACACTTTCATTTCACCGACACCTCGTTCTTTCCACTCCCGGGACTTCTCGTCGTAACGGTACAATTTGCATCGCTCGCCATATATTTTTTCCTTCAAATAACAGACAATTTATAAAATTGTGTCGCGACTATTTCAACAATAATATTTAGAATAATACAGATTTATATATTATTTGATAGAAGTTGTAAGTTCTCCAGCGAAATGTTCAACCATGTGTTGTAACTAGATCAAACTAAAGTAAATGTGAGAATATTCCGTCACAAACGTTCTGGTATCATGAATGGTATTTTAAAATAGTGATAATTACCTCATCCTCCTCTCCTGTGGTGACCACAATCTTGTCGGGTAGCGGTACAATGGGCTCGTAGTGTGGGTCGTACTCCTCATCAGCGCCTTTGCTGGCGGCCTCACCGTCAGCGCTCTCATTCTGTGACTTGTCTCCAGAATGATTTCCAGGTTTAGCAACAAATAGTTGTTGCCCCGCTCCCTCCCATTTGAAATCAGGTTGTTCTAGAAAAAAGTTTTTATAAAAAAAAAATGCATTTTTGATTGCCAAACTGGGCACATAATTAAATCCATAAGCTAATTTTACCTAGAAAGAAATCTACCTGTGATAACTACTTCCATATGATAGGGTCTACTATGCAAAACTATGAGGACTTTGCTTCATTATTGGTAAAGACACAAGAGTGTTTATTTTAACCGTTAACGGTCCATAAATTATAGGAATTGGCCATTTACAAACTTCAATCACAGGCTTGATATAAAAAAGCTGTTCAACAAGACAGGGTTTAACATATTCTGAATATTTAAAAATGTAATAATATCTATGAAATTGCAGTAAAATAATGTTAACTTACTTTGGACAG
This sequence comes from Agrochola lota, assembly GCA_947364205.1. Classification (NCBI taxonomy): domain Eukaryota; kingdom Metazoa; phylum Arthropoda; class Insecta; order Lepidoptera; family Noctuidae; genus Agrochola; species Agrochola lota. Next base: position 13,282,840 of record OX376221.1, on the reverse strand, counting down.
TTTTAATAGCGAAGCTGGTCCCAGTGCCAGATGACAAAGCAGCAAATGTCAGACTGTTGTCAACACTGAATGGTGCTTCTTCATTCTCAGGTTCTTGCTCAGCAACTGTTTCTTCAGGCATGTGATCACCACCAGCATCAACTGACTCTTCTTTTTGCTGTTCTATATTTGCAGCTGTACTCAATGTAGGAGCATGTGTTGTCCCAAATATTGATTTACCACCTCCGAATAGCGAATTTTGAGAGGAAAGGGACCCAAATGCGGACATGGCAGCAGACCCAAAAATGCCAGTACCGATTTCGGCTTGACTGTTCGCTAAGGCACCGGGTCCGAATATACTTCCTTGATTAACACTAGTAAATAAGTTTTCTGATTTATTATCATCACCAAATATAGATTTTACTCCACTATTTTGACTGTCTGTCTTTGTATTAGCAGCTGAAAATTCTAATACAGATCTATTAAAAGACATATTATTCGTAGTTGGTGGTGTTTGTTTTGGATCACTAAAAACGAATTTTGTAGGTGCTGTTCCGAAGTTTGAATTAGATTGGAGTTGATTCTCATTCGAAGTATTAATGTTGCTTAACTTTGGCGGGGCTAGTAGAGAATTCTTAGCGCCTGATGCCCCTTGAGAGTCACCACTGCCGAATATGGAAGCAGCTTTATTTTGTGGAGTTCCAAATAACATGGTCTGTTCTCCGAATCCTGAGAATATACTAGGTTTCTGAATGAAAGTATTTTCCTTGTTGGTTGTATTACTACCAAAACTGCTCTGGGAAGATGTTGATGTCGGTGTTTTTGCATTGGACGCAAGTGACCCCAGTGGAGTGCGAAATATAGATGTATCTACCGTTTTTTCAAAATTAGATGGAGTGCCATATATGGAATTAGAAGGACTTAGGAAAAGAGGTGTCGTTGTTTTCACAGGTGTGCTGGCATTAGCCAACAATGATTTTAAAGTTGCCGCTACTGTGACAGGCTTTTGGTCTACATTAGTAACGTTTGATTCGGTAGTTAATGTTACATCAGTGTCATCTGCTACTGATGAAGCTTGTGAATCAGTTCCACATGCACTAGAATATTCGCTGTCGTGGCATCCGCGGCATCCTTGACACGGTTCCTTATTTTTATAAGTAAAGAAGTTTTCAGGCAGCATGAGCTCCTTAGCTTTTTGTTTTTCTTCTGTCGTGGCTTGTATTTCACTTACAAAGACAACATCATCACTTTCGTCTTTTTCGTTCTTATTGATCACTTCTTTCCTACTGACTGGTTTTCCTTGCAGCGCATTATCAATTGCAGTTTTAAATTCTAAAGCTATCTCTTTACTTTTAAACCGTAGACAGAAATGTTCCAAGTTTAGTTCACCTTCACTGAAGTCATTGACAATAAATTGCCAAGACTTTTCATCTTTTACATTGTAAATTATCTCAGGAGTCAAAGCATAATTCAAACATATTTTAAGGACCTGTTCTCTTCGCATAACCGCCCTGCAAAATAAAACATTAATTCATGTAAATTGTCAAGAAGAATAAGTAATGGCTATTACTATAAATATCTAAAATATCTCACCTCAATTTTCCAGTATCCTTGTGTTTTAGTATTTTGACGATGCCTTTCCCGCGTTCTTTCCATTCACCTGATGAGAATCTGTATAATTTTGCTAGTTGGCCATAAAGTTCAGTTTCATTTTCTTCGCCAGTTACGACTTCAACCTAAAAACATTACAATTGAAATGGTTAGGTTACACAGTAAAAATTCGAATTCATGCACCATGTCATGGTATAGACAACAATGATTTATGGTCTCATTGACAGAGTTGTCCCAACTGAATTAAACACAATTAAAAAAGAATGAAAAATCAAAAAACAGTAAAAGAAATCTTACCTTATCAGGCAGGGGGATCACAGGAGTGAAGGGATGGTAGCATTCATCTTCTGCAGCATACTCATTGCCATCACTTTCATCACCATCTCCTTGGCCATGTGGTGACTTCGCCGGGCTTTTACCCTTGGTTGGTGTTTTAGGTTTAAATACAAAATCAAATGTGCCACTCTCTTTGAACCCAAAGGATAAATTAGAAGAACTATCTGTCTGTGGTGTGGGAAGTAGTGCTGGTTTCACAGGAGTATTTAGTTCTTCGTTCTTTTTGAAGCTAAAGTCAACAGCTTGACTGTCAGTGGTAGTCTTTAGTGCATCAAACACAATATTATTGGCTGGAGGTTTCTGATTCCCAAAGGCTGGGCTTGCTGATGTTTCAAGATTAGTTGTTGGGACACCAAAACTAAATTTGTGTGCACCAGTGCCATCAAAAATAGAAGTAGTATCTGCATTTGTGTTTTGGTCATTTGCTGCTGGTGGAATACCAAAACGGAATTGTGGCCCAAGTGAGCCAGTACCAAAAATAGATGTTTTATTATTAACTTCCGAAGTTGGTGCACTAGATTTAAATAAGTCTGCCCCAGTACCAACTGACTGCCCCTGAGTCGTAACAGGAAATGCCGGAGCGGGCTTTTCTTCATTACTTGTAGATTTAGGAGGTATGCCAAAATTAAATTTAGGTGCATTATCAGAAGTAAGTTTAATACTTGTCTTAGCTTTCGTTGGATCTCTGGGACTGTTACAAGCACTGCAATTTTCTAGAGCAGGTTCGTTTCTAACCAAGCAATCTTTGCATTCCCAACTACCTGGCTTGGGTTTGAATTTGTCTCCCCAGCTTACAGTAGCTACAGGTTTCTTTTCGATATTTGTGTTGGTGACAGTAGGAGGAGCAGAGCTAGCAGGAGTGGAGCTGTTCGGTTTTGGTGTTTCACAACACGCACACTTTGCGAAACTTTCCAAATTATTTGTGTAACATGCATCACAGTGCCATGATCCAGCTTTAGGTCTAAACATTTCCCCAAATCCAGTTTGATTGTTTTGTTTTGCGGCATTCTTTTCTTCCTTTGCAGCTTTTGATTCGTCTTTTATTTTAGATTGTGCAGTTTTAACAGCTTCAATAAATTCATCACACAATTGAATAGTTTTAAATCGTAAACAGAATGTCTCAGCAACCAATTCACCTTCCGAAAAATCTTTAGCACACCAAGTTACAGCTTTATCCACATTGGGCATTTTTTGGAACACCATTTCATTAGTAATTGCATGATTACAACACACCTTCATAATCTGTTCACGCCGCATTAGCAGTCTTACTTTTTGGATGTTATCTTTATGAACAAGTAATTTAATATTACCAAGGCCGCGTTCTTTCCATTCTTTGGCAGCTGCGTCAAACCTTAAAAGTTTAGCGCGATGTTCAAACAGTATAGCTTCATCTTCTTCGCCTGTCTTCTGATCAACTAAAGCAGGCAAAGGCACTACAGGCTTGAACTCAACATTTGGTTCATATTCTTCTACATGGTCCGAAGTATTTAATTTAGTGGATACTGAAGCTTGTGTGGTATTATTAGAGCTGTTTGCGTCGGAGGAAGGAGTGTTACCAAACAAATTAGTGAATGGAGAACTCATGGAAGTTTTAAAGGATAATCCACTAAATACATTAGCTTTACTAGAAGCAACTTCTTGTGAGTTAGTTTCAGGCTTCGCATCATCAGACACAGATTTAAATGTTGGTGTGCTGCTAAATGTGAATCCACCAACCACAGCCTTCGCTGGTATCGACTGGGCGGTGTTGTCTTTATAAGATGTAGCCAGCTGGCTGGAAATTATTTTAGGAGCTGCTAGTTTTGAATCTTCATCTTTAGGTGCAACTGGACTTAAACTTTTATTCAACATAGATTCCTGTCTCGCTTTTTCAAAGGCATTATAGAAATCTTTAGCTATATCAGCCGTTTTAAAACGGATACAAAACTTTTCTAACACCACAGTCTCATCTGCAAAATCATTTGCAACCCAAAAGTAGGCTTTAGTTTCATTCATCATTTGTTTTATTTCCATTTCCGTGGTAATGATATGATTAGCGCAAATCTTATGTACTTGCTCTCGTCTCATAAGAACTCGAACTTTTCCTGTGATCTTGTGTTTCAGTAATTTCATTTCACCAAGACCTCTCTCTTTCCATTGCTTTTCGACAAAGCGGAACAGTTTCGCTCTAGCGTTAAATATCACATATTCATCTTCTTCGCCCGTATTTACTTTCACTTCAGCAGGCAGGGGTACAATTGGCTTAAAATCTGGACATGGATCATAATTTTCCACAGATGTATTGCTTCTGTCTGATAAAGTCCTTGACTTATTGAGACTGGTGTTAGGAGAATAACCACCAAATAAAGGTCCATCAACAACAGACCTTGAAGTATCAAATGTATCACTGCCAAGTTTAGGTGCAGCTATTGTTGGATTAAGTAAAGAACTAAAAGTAGATGTTGAACATACAGGTGTTGTTTTGAACACAGAAGATTGATTCCAATTAGTCATTGGATTTGTAGTTACAGTCTTATTTTGTGCTGGGAACACAAACACTGGAGGTGACATTGCTTTAGTGTCAGTTGTAGAAGGCAGTTGGATTTGATAGTTATGTGGAGTGCCTTTAATATGTTTTGGTGGAATTGTTACACTTAGGATTGGCGCAGGAGTTGTGGTACATGTAGGCAAAGGATCTGAAGATGTTATTACTACATTTACGGGTAACGATCTCGAAATATCTTTGGATTCCGTAGAAGAAGTTGTTTTAGACGTGGTAACTAACGTAACTTGTGGTGGAACAGTTACAGACGACACACCTGGCATGGTTGGTACAGAAGATAATGTAGGCGCTACCGGCACTGACGGTACTGTAGGGGCACTAGGCAAATTAGGGGGGACCAGATGAGCTACATCCATATACATCTGATCTGGTGTTGGATAAACACCAGGATAATTTACTTGAGTTCTTGTAGGATCAAACATTGGCTGCGTCGCTGGTACTGAGGAGGGCTGAGCAAATTGAGAATACTGGTTGTAGAGGTTGTATAAGCTTTGATTATACAGCTGATATGGGTTAGGAGGCACAGGGAATGGTGGTACAAGTCGTTGATTAAAGGAAGGAATCACTTGCGATGGCGCGAATGGTAACTGAGTTGCAAATGATGATGTACTATCATTTGTTCTGTATTCTTCATCCAAGTTATATAAGTCACTTTCATCTATGGTCTGTTCAGAAGAAGCTTTTTTCAACTTGCCCACTTCCTTTTTGAGCTCTGCAACTTGCTTTTTCAATTCACTAACATCTTTACATTCGTTTCTACATTCGTCTATTTGGTCTTTAACTTGATCTACTGATATTTTCAGCAATTTAAATTGATCTGTAGTATTTTGCATATTGGATTGAATAGTGCTTATTATCTGATTGCCCAATTTACGATTTTCATCAAACCAATTTTTTGTTTGTTCCATAAAGTCACCAATAGTAGTATCCCTTTTCTGTAAGTTTTTAATTTCATTTTCTATTCTTCCTAAAAATTGTTGGTCAACCCTCGAATTTTCAAGTATTTGGGAGTCCATAGCAGTTCGATAGTTTGTAGCATTGGCATTGTGAACAACTTTTGGTGTAGAACTTATATTACGGAAGATGTGAGAGTTTCTCCTGACATGCAGCTCACTTTCTCCTGACACATTTTCATCTGATGAGTACCTGCCTTCGCCGTCATTCGTAACGGCGGAAAAATCGGAATCTATTTTATTCATTAGCGTTTCTATATCCTCAATGAGTTCTTGAGTTTCAGAGTATAAAGGATTGTTTTTGTTTGATTCACTATCCCTGAGCCTATCTAAAGCTTTGTATGCAAACATTTTAGCTTTAGACAACAATGCTGCATATTTTGATCTTGTTTCAGGATCTCTGGACAAATTATTTTCTTCAGAAGCAATTTTTTTATAAGTTTTACTAAGGTGGTATAATGCTTGTGGTGACTTTAAATTGGAAAGAATTTCAATTACTTTCTCATATTCACCCTCACTGAAATGATTGACTGCTACATATAACTTACATTCTTCAAGTAACACGTTGAGTTCTTTGGTGCCAAGTTCTTTGTGTGTGTAATCAAACATTCTTTTGTCAAGGAATTTAACTACAATTTTGCTTCTCAGTTTTTCTAGTAATGGAACAGCTGCAGAGTAATACAAACCAGCCCTTATTTCCAGTTGAGCTTTTTCATCTACATTTGTTGACATCTTAGCTCTTTCACCAAATATGCGTCCAAGAGTGCAGAGAAGTTCTGGGTCAAGACCATGATTGTCAACGCATCGCACCACTTCAATTCCGCGACTCAATGTGGCGCGTATGTCTGTCAATTCAGTACCAAGTTCATTTTGGCTGAATTTGTAAGCACAGTCCCACCATTTCATCTGGGTTAGGGTACACAGCAGGTCAGTAATGTTGGCTGGAAGTGTAGGTGGCTTATCATTGATCACATAAGAATCTTTCTTAGATATTTGCTGATTGGCTGTCACAGTTGCACAGTAAAGAAATGCATGAATATCTGACCTATTCAATGTTTCAGGTCCACAGGTTGTTGCATTATAAGTAAGCATATCAAAAATTGTACAGTTGAAATATGCATAATTTTTGTAATTTAGCAATGTCCAAACAAAATGGTGGAGGGAACTACCATATTCCCTTTGAGCATCCCCATCATAAGATTCAACTTCTACCTTTCTTGGAAGTCTCAGAACTGGAGCAGTAAATGCATTTGATGCAAAATAAGATGATTTAATTTTATCCAAATGTCCTTTACTGGAAAACAACTTTTTATATAATTTGTCTCTCCAATGAGTACCAGAATAACATTGCGAAACCTGATCTAAGAATGACTGGTTTTTCTCTTGAATATTTGAAAGTAAGTAATGGCCAGCCTGAGAGCATCTGTATGTTCCTTCTGAGTACCAACGATTTACTGCAATTGTTTGCTTTTCAGGAGCATTTCTCAGCCAATTCACTTTTGAATCTAAAGGAACTGTTTGCCAAGCAACTAACATCAGTGGTGCAGCAAGCTTAGTAGCATCACGCCAGCTCATTTGGTCTTTTTTTGCCTTTTTCAGTGAAAATGTTGCAGCATGAAAAGCTACTTGTCCTCTATGATGTTGTAATAGTGCATTGTGGAACTCCCCAAAGCCGGGAGAAGCTCCCACCTTCGCAATACTCTCAATAGCTTGATCATAAGCATGAAGGAGTTCATTGGACTCAATTAAACTTTTGGATGAACCACTCGGTGTTTCAGTTAAACTCAACAAACATATACGCTCCTTGACCGTAAGGAGAAGTAAATGATAAAGCCAATCGCTGGTGTTATGCGAGTTGTGCTTTAGGAGATCATTGAGAATGTCATACCAACCATAGTTGTTAATGAATGTTTTGCCTCCGAACTCCACATGACATGCATGTTCAAAAGCTTCTTTGACTTTGTTGATGTTAAGGTAGTGTTTCAACAGGCGAGCATGAAGCACTGCATCCTTTGGTCTTATTGCCAATTCAGAACGTAATAAATGAACTAGTGCTTCAGGGTCAGGGTTAGATACAGCTATTAGTCTCTCCCGTAATCTAAATGTAACTGGGTGTCTAGGGAATGTGGCTTCTGCTTTTTCACACCAGTATTTTGCACGACCTGGTTCAATGATGACCTCATCATCAGCAAGAAGTTCACAAACTGAAGCAGAAAAAAATTATTATCATAAGAGGTGTGTTCACGTAATAAAATAGACATAAAACATGGTGGGGCATGGTGTAAATGAACTAGAGGTTGATTTGAAAGACACCACATCTACTAAACAAGTGTTTGTAAAAATATTTTAGGTAAGATGGTCATGGATGGATGATGGTCACTTTTAACTTTAGAGGGGGTAGGCAGGAATGGTGAATGTTTTGAACTCCATACCTTATTATGATTACTTGCTTTTTAATTCACTGCAAAAGTATTTTCATGCTTTACAACATAGGTTAAGTGTATGAATTAATTTGTCTAGATTTGAATAGACAAATCTACACAAGTTTGACTTTCACATAGAAAATAAAGCCACAGCAAATTAAAATAAAGACTTATATTAAAAGGTAAATGAATTTGAACTATGAAACAAAGATAATTTGTTGATATAGGACTTCTATTCCCATTAATGAGTGATAAAAATATCAATAAAAATGCACCTTAAAAAGTAGTGTTACCGAAATGATTGATGAATAATGTAAAATCCAGATCAAACATCATAATGCCAAACTAATTCTGAATCAAACTCAGCTATTCCTAGTCAATCTTGATAACCAGATATAACCAAATACTTAAATGTGAAATGTCATGCAGATACAAAATCAACAATATTATATAAACTTACTGTCCAATATAGTACTAGTTTGTGCCGGGTCGATGTCTAAAGATGCTTTGTATTGTTCAAGAGCTTTTTCTTTCTGCCCCATTTTCTGCAAAGCTTGTCCAAGGAGTTTGTACGCCGCGGCGTTGTTGTCTTTTTGCGTGAGGTATTGCTCGACATATTTCTGGCAATTCGAATAATCCCCCACTTCGAAATATAGTCGAGCAACAGAATAAGCTCGCGATTTAAACTGCAAATAATAAAATTATGTTAAAAAATAAGCCGCTCACATAGCAATCCTTGAAATTGTGGTCATGGTCTTGTTTTACTTACCTCTTTCGCAGACAGTTTACTTAACAAATTCTCCACGTGTTTATCAACGTCTTTTTTATTTCTATACATTTTTACGAACTTTTCACCAAATTAATAGTCTTTTAGACCTCGAATCACCTTACACAAGAAAAAATCGCGTGGGGCAAATGGTGCGGCATTCGGTGTTCGTCATTTTAAAGTTTTGGGGTTGACAGTAGCAAATATGTTTTCCCCCAAAATTTATTAAAAAACAAACTATTTCCTACAGAACATATGTACAATAACTACTGCAAAATATTATGCAGTTTAAATAAAATAAATTCAAGAACCAATTTATCATGGTTCCAAAAAAAATACGTCTCTGCTTGACAACACATTAAATAGGTAAAGATTATGTTAAAATTTCTAAATATTATTGCACCGATGGCGGAAACTGCAAATTCAACAGCTTTTCACTTCTAAAGCGCCGAATAAATAAAATGTCACAGACGAAAAAAATACCCGATATCCTACGAATTTGGGAAATGAACTACTGGCAAGAACGATTCCTTATTATGTGGTGTTGGCTACATTGACAGTGAAATCAGCTATTTAAAAAAAAACGTCCATTTTTTGTCATGTCTTAACCACACACAGCCGCAATACGATCAAATTTGTTTTTGTTAATTTTCTAGATTGTATTATTATTTTCTAAATTACACAATCCCGATTCGATTACGTCAATTATGAAAATAGAAAAAAAAAATATAGGTTCACTCTGTTCTGATCGGTACTGCGATGGATTTCAGATGAAGTCACCCACATTATAAATTAAAAAAAACAGTCCTCGGAAACCGCATAACTTTCCAAATCGGTTTTGATGATTCACCTCGAACCAGAAAGGATTGTGGTTTAAGTGTTACTGGTATTTTAACCGGTTAATGGGAGAAACCGTTTTTTTACAAATTCCGATTCTGGGTTTATTTGAGTTTCGACAGTATAAATGAGTTCTACCTACTACGCCATCTCTCTTGCACCTACAATAACAAAGCTCTCGTTCTACGCCAACAAACACGCAAATGAATGTTACAAATCCGAGACAAATGCGTAAAACCAGTTTATACAGGTTAGCGCGTGTTTTAAAATTCTATTCTCTGTAATAAACGGTAACCAAAAATATTTAGGTTTAGTCGAAAATGTTTTTGTAACCAACCGGTTATTCGATGAACGGTATTATAACGGTTTTATGAACAATATAAACAGGTATTCCAAAACCAGTTTCAAGCCCCGAAAAAAACTGACGAAATAACATATGGCAACGACACCTAGTAGCTTGGTGGAATGCGCAACTTTGCTGTAATTTTTTCGGTTCTTGATTTCGATACATAAAAGCTTAAACCTTGGTTACATGGTGTGAGGCGCCGATAGAGGTTAAGGCACAGATATCGTCTAACACCCACTTTAAGTTCGAACAAACAGAACTCGGTGGCAAATAACGAAAATACAAAACGAAAGACACCGACTTCCGAAATTTAAGTTATTTTTCACTTTGTAGTGTTTTTATTGAAGTCGGGTGTTCTTTTGTTGTAAAAAAAAAAGTTTTATTGCGTACTGGTCCATTGTAGTGAGTGATAGACGTGTGAACTTAAAGTACGCGGTTTTTAAGCTCGCCAACTTACTCAGCTTGCCGACACACGAGAAGCTTTCTCGCACTGTAAGACTCACCGAAAAAGATACCTGCTGTTATGGGCCTAGGATACCCAGGATAAGACCCGAAAACAAAAAAAACCTTGGTATTTTTACGCTGTCAAAATGAAGAATTTTACTACCATCACCAAGATTGGTGTCCGCAACTCCACATCAACGCTCGTATTTTTTTCTGACTATACGAACAATGTATCGCATGTTATAAAGTACTCTGTGATGTATCGTTATTACGATAAAATATGAATCTGACATTTACGGTTAATTTTATTCAACAAAAAAAAAAATTGGTCTGTCGTGTGGTCTGGGGTATCTCTAAGTAGTCTATGGTCTGGGGTCTATTACTCTGATGCTCTGAGGGTCTGTGCGTGTGCACAGACAGACTGGAGAGTAGAGACTAGTTAGGGTCTGTGATTCTGTATAGCGCTGTCTACATGTGTTGTGTTTACTGTGTTCGCAATTTGTATTTTATAAAGTATTCCAAAATTTTAACGACGTATGTCTATCTAGATTTTGTGACCTATTAACTTAAATATTTAAAAAGACCCGTTCTCTTGCTTTAAACATACATTGTGAATTCGTGACTAAAGAATTTGCTGTTTAGTCTTTCATTCGAACACTGATGGTAGAATGTTTTGTATTCTTCTAAAAATGGATTACTCTTATATTTTCTGCTAACTAGCAGCAAAACTAGTAGTTTATTGTGATTCGGTGTGCAGTATTACTTTATAAGGCTTCAAGATGGGTGATTCAGAGTTTGCATACGGATCTTCCGTGTCAGTGGATTCTATGAAAACCATCGCAGAAAGTATAGGAATTGCGAGTTTGGGAGATGATGCTGCTAAAGAACTGGCAGACGACGTCACTTTCCGATTGAAAGTTATAGTACAGGACAGTATGAAGTTCATGCATCATTCCAAGAGACAAAAGTTGTCAATAACTGATATAGATAATGCTCTAAAAATTAAGAATATTGAGGTATGTTCTTACCAGGTCACACACACTTCATATCTTCCTTTATCTTAGAATACATGTGACAATAATACCATAAAAAAAAACATTACTGTAATTGAAAATTTAGAAAGCAATTGTCATGCAATCTCATTGTTGACTTATGTTTTGATACACTGCATAATTTTGTCCTTTCTACTGTTTATAATTGACACCCTAATTTGCTGTCTTGATATAAAATGTGTCCACCACAATGAATTTAAATCAATGAATTATGCAATTTTTTTTTCCAGTGTCAATATGGATTCATTCAACCAGATTCATTGCCATTTCGATTTGCATCTGGGGGAGGCCGAGAACTGCATTTTGTAGAAGAGAAAGAAGTGGATCTGTCTGACATTCTTTCGGCTCCTCCACCAAAGATCCCTCTTGATGTGTCTGTTCGTGCACATTGGTTGAGTGTGGACGGTGTTCAGCCTACTGTGCCAGAAAACCCTCCACCGCTATCTAAGGAAGCACAGAAATCAGAATCAGTTGATCCTATCAGTAAATTGAGCAAACCTACGAATAAGGATGCTGCAGGTATTCAATTACATTTGTTCTTATACTATTGTTATAAAGCATTTATGTAATGCCCATTGAATTACAGCATATAATGTATTTTGACATTTTGAACTCTATTTCACATGTCTATACATGATGCATACAAATAATGTAAGTTTTTTGTTAAAGAGCGCATGACCACTGGATGGCATGTGCAGGTAACACAAAATGAATGTGATTACTCTAAAAACGAAAAAGATTGACTTTGGAACATGCAAGTCGATGTTGAAGTTTAGATTTGTGGATTACATACCATGGTCATAATGAAAACCATACATTTTCTAAGCAGGGGGTAACTTTTAGTACTTCAATCAGTATCAATAATAAGATCCCTTCTCTTTGCTCATCTCAGCCAGTGGAAATGCTCATTTATTATCTGAATGGGCAATGGTCATATCAAATCAAGCAAAAATTAAGACGCTTGTTTCTTGTAATGTTGTGCCTACTAAAAATTAAATGAAAATTTAAATAAGTAATAAATTACGATTATTTCTAAAGTATTTTATTATCACTGTGGACTTGAAGCTTCACTTGTTTGTGTTCATTGTTGTGGCCATTGCTGTATGAAAAATGTTTTTGTTATTTCTTTTTTGCCTATTATGGATTAACCTAATATGATTGTTTCTGAAATCTACTGGAATGTATCTATGCTTAGATGATTTCAAGGCAAAATTAACAAAATACTCTTCAACTACTACTCTTTGACTTTGGTATACATATAGTCAGTTTTTTGATAAGCATGGTTCATCTTTGTCTATCTTTACTAGCCGGCAGTTCACAATGGGCTGGTTATATAAAGGCTGAGGCCGGGCAGTGCATGTTGATATTTTTTAAAATCATTTTTTTCTGTAGTTTTGTTTGAATACTAAATAATACATATATATTCACATATTATCTTAATATTTGTGTGATCTCCAATTGCATAAATCAATTATATATGGAGCCCCTCTAATAACGAAAATGTGTAATATTTCAGGTAAACCTATGTGTGGTAAAGCAGCCCGCCTGAAGGCGTCAGAGTCGGTCCATGTGAAGCAGCTGGCCACCCATGAGCTGAGTGTAGAACAACAGTTGTACTACAAGGAGATCACAGAGGCTTGTGTTGGCAGTGATGAAGGACGCCGTGCTGTACGTGTGATTTGTCTATATTTCTCTCTCTCGATGTTTTTGATTTTTGTGAGTGTGTTCTATGTAAAATAGCTTTGTCAAGGTCATGTTTGTTAAATGACAAGGGAATTTTACCGTTTTTTTTTATTTAAACATGATGCAATCTTGTTTATTTCTAAAATAAGAAAATAATATACTGAGAGATTGCAAAAACAACAATCAAAAATGTTATGTAACATAGTGGTTTTTAATAAATATAATGATATATTTGATATTTTCTTACAGGAAGCATTACAGTCGCTGGCTTGTGATCCTGGTCTGCATGAGATGTTGCCAAGAATGTGCACATTTATATCAGAAGGCGTCAAAGTTAATGTAGTGCAGAACAATCTCGCACTTCTCATTTATCTCATGCGAATGGTCAAAGCTTTGCTTGACAACCAGTCACTGTATCTAGAGAAGTATGTAAGTATCGTTTCTCCTTACATCATTATAGGTATTTTCCATAATAGGGTTGAGTCTGACATAAATTCCTGCAATCTTCAACGCTTGCTCTAGTGAAGGATGTTTCTGAATGGCAGAACGGGATAGAGAAGAAAATAAAAATATTTTCTGTAAATATGTTTGTACAAACACGTTTTAATGTTAATAATATTTTTTAAACTAGATGAGGTTGGCGTTTCCTATCAGCCTATTCTGAGAAGAAAGGCCAAAACATTCTCAGAGGTCAGTCTCTTTTAAAATTCAGACATAATCTTGGTCAGATCATGTGAAGACCATGTAGATTGGTGTCTGAAATTGTCTTTTGAGGAAATAACCACACAGATTGAGTGGGCCTGTCCAGTCTGTGCATGCATTTGTCAGTAATCGTGCAGCTCAACTACTTGACGAACAAAACCAAAGAAAAGACGTACTCAAACTATGGCGATTATCAAAATTCAATTCAAAATTCAAAATAAAAGTCAAAAGTCATTTATTCAAAATAGGCTGAGAATCAGCACTTTTCAAACGTCAAAATTACATAAGACAGTCCCCCAAAAACGCCCACCCTTCACCACTTCCTAGTGCTTAGCTGGGAAGAAGAAGTGGCGCAACAAACTCCCCAGCAGCACAGCTGTCTGTTCAGTTAGAAAACTTGATTCTATACAATAGCAGTTACGTAAAACAATTTACATTATGCAACGTAAAACATTACAACTCATTAAAGAAAAAACTGTAATGAGTAGATTATGTAATAATAAGTTGTCAATAATAAGTTTAAAAAAATAATAAATTGACTTATACAGTCAAATAAAATGAACTAACCAATTATATGAACTCATATAGTGTCATCTAATCGTTGATTTTAAAACACTTTCTTGTAAGTAATCTTTAACTTTATAGAAACCTTTTTGACATAGTTTCTGTTTAATAAATGATTTAAATTTATTGAAGCTCAGTTCTTTAACATGGCTTGGGAGTTTGTTGTAAAAACGTATACTTTGGCACTTAAATGAATTACTAATTTTTTGGAGCCTAGTCCTGGGCACAATAAATAAATCTTTGTGTCTAGTATTTATGCTATGAATGTCGCTGTGTTTAGAATATAGATTAATATTCTTTTTTACATAAATCAGGTTCTCATAAACATATTGAGATGCGACTGTCATTATGTTTATTTCCTTAAATTTATCCCTCAGTGAATGCCTACAACTAAGGTTATATATTGCTCGAATGGCTCGTTTCTGCAGCACAAATATAGCCTGAAAGTCGGCTGCATTTCCCCATAACAAAATGCCGTACACTATGGAAATAACTAAAATATACTAATCGAGCTGTTTCTACATCAGTCAAATGACGGATTTTATACACCGCGTAGGCTGCAGAGCTTAGCCGCTTCGACAATTTGGTTATATGTGGGCCCCACTGCAGCTTCGAATCCAAAGTAATACCTAAGAACACAGTGGTGTCCACAAGATCCAATTCTGTCCCATTTACTAGTACATTGGTTTTCACCTGCTTAACGTTAAAACATATAAATATGACCCACTTAGTTTTCACATGTGTGTCACGTAAATCAATAAAAATTAAAATAGGAATTCTAAAACACTTAATATAAAAAACTTTCTTGCTTGGGAATTTGGGTTAAATTGTAGTAGCCTAATTAGTCCCAAAACGTTTTGTTGTCCAAGTAATCTTTAACTTTATAGAAACCTAATTGACAGAGTTAATGTTTAATAAATGATTTAAATTTATTGAGGCTCAGTTCTTTAACATGGCATGGCTTGGGAACTATGAGAAAATGCGAATCCTAGCGGATAGGTTGAGACGTATCCGCACTTAATCCTTGGTCGTAATAAATAAATTCAAGACTTAGTGAGCTCTGTCATCAATTTATTTATTACGACCAAGGATTAAGTAAGATCTAGTCTATAACTTACTAACTTAACTTTGAAAAAGTCTGCAAATTTTATCATGGTATTGGCCATTTCTCTTGATCTTTTTTACAATAACCTGCACAGCTACACGAGCTGATACCGTCCGTGTCGACATGCATCGTGTCGCGGCAGCTGTGCCTCCGTCCAGAGATGGACAACCACTGGGCACTGCGTGACTTCGCCGCCCGACTCATGGCACAGATCTGCAAAACGTTTAACACCTCCACTAATAACTTGCAGACGAGAGTCACTAGGTAAGCAAAAGATTAATATGTCCTGATTGAGCCTGACTGACTTTGATTAATAGATAATTTAAGTTAGTAGTTGATTTACTAAGAAATTATTTTTGCTTGATTTACATCTTTGACTATGAAAGAAATAGGCCGGGAAAATTAAGTTTGAACTGTGCACAGCGGTTTTTTCCTGAATCGTGTTGTTGAACTTAGCTCTTCAAATAATATAAAAAAAATGAACATTTTCCAGGACCGCATCAAGGTAAAAAAAACAAAAACGCATTTGTGTGTATAAAAATTGAGGCAAAATAGTTAACAGGAAAATTTTGGTTAAAATAAAATTACGAATTTTTTAAATTGTACTTCAAGCAAAACTGTTAGCAGCGTTTTTTTAGCATTAAAGTAGCAAGATATTATTAAAAGTTCTCTTGCAATAGCATATCATATCATTTTTGTACCATGTAAAATTGAAATTAGATTTTTTCTTAAAAAACGTACACGCGGGGGTGAAATTTTCGCGGTATACAGTTTAAGATATTCCCTTGTCCACACCCTACCCGTTAAATGAAAAAAATTGCTGTTTTAAATTAATGCAAAGTTAGCCTAGAATTCGGCGTAACTTCCCCGGGCTTAAAAGACAAATGCGGGAGTTGGGAGTTTCTTTTCAGAGTGGTTTTAGGTTTTGAGATTGGCATGGATTACACAAAGTGGAAAATGGTGTTTTGCAATCTGATTTGGAAAAGGAAAGTGATCCATAGGATGTTCTTAGGCTTGAAATTTGGGTTGACTATAAAAGAAAAGAAGAAAAGAAAAGATTCTGTATTGTAAGAAGATAACATTGTAGGTACCTATTTATCTATGCTTAGGTAAGGTTAGGCGAGTGGCCAAGGGGCCAATTATCGCCGTCGGGGTATACTCTTGTACATTTTAATCATCAAGTTTTGCTATAGAGACTATAAACTATCACAATGTCTGTTTAACTAAATCGCAAGAAAAAATATGATGGAATTGACATGTCTCTGCTACTTAATTCTACTACCTACATCTAGGGCGCCGGACATACACAAGCGGCGAAAGGCGCAGGCGTTGCGCCAGCCGTTTCATATTTCATACAAAATGTATGGGAACGACGTGGCGCGGAACATACACACAACGCCCGCGCCGTACCATCGCCGTCGGCCAGCTCGCCCGCGCCACGCCTCTTGTGTATGTTCGCGCCACGTCGTTCCTATACATTTTATATGAAACGGCGGCGCAACGCCTGCGCCACACCGTCGCCACGCCCGCGTCATTTGCCACTTGTGTATTTCCCGCGCCTAAGAGTAATCATTGGGGTATAATGATTAACTGAATTAATTTATTTGGCTCTATCTGCTGCCCGCGGCTTCGCCCGCTTGGTCCTATTTCTTTTTCATAAAACAAAGTAGCCTAAGTTACTCCTTATAATATCAGCTATCTGCCAGTAAAAGTCTTGTTAAAATCAGTCCAGCCGTTTCGGAGATTAGCTGGAACAAACAGAAAGACAGACAAAAAAAATATGTTTTTGTGTTTTAGGTACCGTATATACTTTCATAGGAGCTCGTGGCTAAGTTATAACAGCCGCACAGTTCTATCCATCAGGTGAAGCTACGCTTGCCGGGGTTGGTCTGTGGATGGGTGACCATCTTAACATACCGAGACTCCTCCGTGCCTCGGAAAGCACGTTAAGCCGTTGGTCCCGGCTGTCATTCGTGGATCTTTGACAGTCGTTACGGGCCGTCAGAAGCCCGAAAGTCTGACAACCAGTCTTACCAAGGGGTATCGTATTACCCAATTACTGGGTTGTGGAGGTCAGGTAGGCAGTCGCTCCATGTAAAATACGGTATTCAGCTACATCTGGTTAGACTGGAAGCCGACCCCAACATAGTTGGGAAAAGGCTAGGCAGATTGATTGATATACTTTCATACGTATTTAGTAAAAAGCTGTTATTGTGACGTTGCAAAAAGACACTTAAATTTTATTTATTTGTATGTATGTCTATGTATAGATTAAGTTTTAGTTAAAAACTTTACTGTTTACTTAAGGTCCGCACAAAATAGGTAAGTAGTCTGCATCCGGACCGCGGTCCGCCATTTGGAGACTCCTGTCGCATTTAGGCCAGTTAACACTTCCTAGTTGAAGGAACAAAGAGAGGCTTCATTGGAAATCTCTTGATTTTCCTTCCCTTGATCCCCATTGCAAAGTCCATCTAGACTGGTAATGAGTAGAACTCCTCACAATAAATACCCAGTAATTGTACTCAAATGCATTTATTATCCATAGGTTATTCGCCAGAGCCCTGCAGTGTCCGTCACAGACTAACAATGAGACTGGCGTTGGACCATCCATGGTCACAACTATGAAAGAATCTGAGAAAACGCCACTGGCGTCTCTATATGGCGCAGTTCAAGGCTTGGCAGAGCTGGGTCCTGAGGTAGTCAAGGTTAGTACGCATTTCATAATAAAATCTCTTAAAATGGACAAAAAATCACGTAATTTACGTTAGTGGAAAGTTGATATTTGTTTAAATAATAAATAAATAAATAAAATAATTTCGCGACAATCTAAGAAGCCCGATTTGACGTTTCTCATTATATATGCCGCGATAACTTTGTATGAACGTCTACGTAAGAAATCGAAAATACAAATTCACAATCCTAATGAATTACTATGTTATCCATACAGTATAACAATGAGTATCATTCTTAAGCACCAAGTTTCACTTTTTATTGGAAAAATGCACTTAAAAACACGAATTAATCGTTGAATAATATTCCGACAGGACGTTATTACAATGTCATGTCATTGGGTGCGTTGCCGTAGTGTTGTGACCGTTTTTAAACGTTTTTTGATCGAATAAAATCAATGTTCTGAAAAATCGATTCTTTATGATACCTTTTACCTCGATATTCTTTGTAGTATTATATCCTAACTTTCCATCATAATTTTTCGAATGTCGGTTTAAAAAAAAAATCTAAACCCGATATTTTTAGACTTTACAAAGAATATTATTCTTAGAAAAATTTATAAAATAACCAACTGGGACAAAAATTGTCGATAACAAACTCTTAAGTATGATAAATCGATATGTCTCGAGAATCGGTTTTTAAAGCAATCGATTTTTTTTCCCATCACTACACAAATTATTTTGATAGGTTTCAAATAGGACTTCTTAGATTGTCGCGAGATTAGTTTATTGGTAAAACAAGTATAGGTTTCAAAAATAAATTTTGATTGGATCCTCCTTTTAGTCAGATAGTGCCTGTATTAGGAGAGACCGCTCTTCCATAGCAAGACGTGTTACATAAAAAGCAAAACTTATAATTTTTATGCTCAAATTACATAAATTAACATTAAATGAAATTAAATCAAATGTGTGTATGAGTGGGTGTAAGTATGTGTGTGAGTATATGTGAGTGAAAGTGTAGTCTGTAGGTGTGATTGAGAGTACATGAGTTTGAGGGTGTGTATGTATCAAGGTTTCAAAAGTGTTTCGGTATCATTGTAGGTAAGCGTTTGTATCCATTTTTTATTTTTATTTTTGTACCATTATAGTAGTTTTTGGGGTAAATGTAGATTTTATTATATAGCGCAGCAGATCGTTTACTAAATTGCATACTGGCAAGCAAAGTCCTTGTCCTAGGGATATTTAATATCATACATTTCCTTATTTTTGTCATCATAGAAAAGAGACTTAAGTTTTTTTAATATAATTTGTGTAATGTAAAGTTTCCTGACTGAGAGCAAGTTACTAAGTCAAAATAGGTCTTCAGTAGGATATCTCTTTTTTTTAATACATGTACTTGATATGAGCACGTTGTGCCCTTTCCACCGCTCGAAATTTTGTTTTGGCTGCACCACCCCAGACAGGTATACAATAGGAAAGTACTGACTGGACTAGCGCAACATAAATCATCTCAAGGAAATCTTTTTGATGGCCTGAATTATTAGTGGCAGTCTCGGGAACGACGTAACTAAGAGTCCTGAACATCCAGCTTAATTTTCTGACCTATTGGCAACCTGCTCAATGTAACCATGATTGTCTCTGGTCCACGATATCACCTAGGTATTTAATATGACGTACTTTGTTGATTGTTGAGCAGCCACGATTTGATTGTTGTTATTGCAAGTATGAATTTTAACATTAAAATCTTCCTGTGGTTGTGTACGTTGGCAGACACTAAAGCAAATGTAATTTGTTTTTGTAATGTTCAATGTAAACAAATTAATTATTAACCACTTGGCGATTTTACCCAAGCCTGTCTCAGTACTAAGTTGAACATTCTGCCATGTATCACCAGTGAAGACTACAGCAGTATCATCCGCGTAAGAGAAGACTTGTGCGTTTGCAACATTTATGTTATAAAGTTCATTGACGTAAATAAGGAACAATGTAAGTCCCAATACGCTTCCTTGAGGGACGCCGTATGAAGTGTGTGCGTCCTCACTAGTGTACTGACCCACTCTAACCCTCTGCGCTTCCTGTTTTCGAGATAATCCTTGAAAAGGCTAATAGGCACTCCGCGAACTCCGATACATTCCAGCTTTCTTACCAGGATTGGGACAGAGACGGTGTTAGAGGCTTTTTTTAGATCTAACAATGCAGTTATACATTTTTACCTTTGTCAAGCTGTTCGGTTATATGAGTACTTAGTGCGGTAACTGCATCTTCAGTGGAAATCCCTCGACTAAAGCCAAATTGTGATTCAGATAGTATCTTGATATCTTTTAAGTATGTCAAACGCCTTATATGGGTGCCGATTCTCTTGTCACAAATGCCTCTAAACTAGACAAAAAATCACTAAAATGTTGTTTATTCCTGTCAAACGACGATTTCCCATTCTGAAATAGACTAAAGTGACACAACTTAACTATATTTTAGTTTGACAGCACTAAGATAGTACTGAGTTTTTAATTTACTGAAAATGGTAATTTTGCTATTCTGAATTTGACGTTTTTCACCTAAAATTTTGATTGTAATAACCTAACCGGACAAATTTTAATCGTGATTAAAAAGGTGTGGGATAAAATACGTTGTCATGAACTAAACACACCAACACACCAACATCTCGACTTCACGTGCAAAAACAGTACTGTATTTATTTTTTCTTTTGCTTATATCTCAAAAATTCGACCCCCTTTATAGAACCCATAAACCCCTATAACTCAACATGTAGGTAATATTCTTTTCATAGTTTCCATACAAAAAATGACAAATTCCATATAAAACACGCCGACGCTACAACCCCTACGCGCCACCGGCTCTAAAAAAAATCACGGGTTAGGGCAAACCACGGGTACCACGTGGATTTGCGATTGTTAAATCGATTTTAGTTGTGTCAAAATTATTTTTTTATTTAGAGAATTTTATTTGCAGAATAGCTCTAAGATTCTCATAGCCAAAAGTAAGGAATGTTAGTGATAGTTTAGTTCGGTGTACAAGAGAATCGGCACCTACCTATGATAAGTTTTTCTATTATTTTTTATATAGAGGGTAATACAGATATGGGCCTGAAGTTGGAGACATCGTCTCTGTCCCCACCCTTGCATACTGGCGTAATAATAGCCAGCTTTAAGGAAGTCGGGAAGATGCCTTCACCAAAGCAAAGATTAGCAAGATGTGTAATTTATTTTGGGAGCAACCTCCTTTCTTATATATTTTAGAAATGCAGTAGAAACATTATCCCAACCAGACGCACTGTCAGATTTGAGACTCATTAGGATATGATTCACTTCATTATCGTCAGTGACATTACGAAGGAGTTGGGTTGAGTTCGTTGTAAACAGAGTTCATTTTGATCAGTTTAAAGTTCGCTGGATTTTTTGAGCAAGGCTCTTACCAATGTTCGCGAAACATTCGTTTATATAGTTAACTGATTCTAGAGGAGTCGATTTTATATCAAGTAAGTCTGTATTGCAATTGTTAGGTTAAGTGGAAATAACATCTATTGGAAACAAGAACCTATGGCTTGCTTGCACTTTTAGCTCTAAACGTAGGTATTTAAAACATCATTCTGTTTCTGGTAATCTTTTGAAGAAGACAGAGACAGGACGATGTTTTAAATACGTTGAATACTAAACACATCTAGTGATTTGTGGTGCAAGCGGGCCTTATTATGATAGTAAAGCATTGACGACGTTCCCCATTTAGGTATTCATCTTGCCCCGCGTGCGATGGCTGGGTGAACGTGTGGAGGGCGCGCTCAGCGGACTGGGCGGCGCCGACCGACTGGCTGCAAGCAACCTCAAGCATCAGCTACTGAAAGTACTGGCACCCGTCGTGCGACAACTGCGACAGCCGCCCGACCTCGCCGATGAGTACAAGTAAGTGCGGATTTCACGCGTTCAAGAGCTGTCAGTGTCAAAATTGTTATGGAATATTGTACACTGACAGCTCTTGAACGCGTTTAGATGTGCTGAACGCGTTCCATTTCATTGGTGAAATCAGCCCTTAGTATGTTTGTAGATATTATTAAGTATCTTTACAGAGGCTAATAACGGCACGGAATATTATCCTATGTATTACTTATGTAATAAAGATTATTTATTACCCTTAGGGCGTTTATAGTGTAATGCGGATTTGCTCGTGGAACCGTACCGATTTTATGGAGATGGAAGAAAATCTTGTTGGAATCTCTTATCCAACATTTATGGGAAGATTTTTTGAGATTTTTGACTTTTCTAGTTCTCAAACCTCATTTGGTACGGTAGTTTTTTGGATCTTGATAACTAGATCCAATTGATCCAGTTATAAGGATCTAAAAAGTTTTTGTGAAAATTGCCCAGTTTCTTGCTGACTGTAATTTTTTTTCAAAATCGGGAAATTGGATCAAAATGCCTCGAAAAGTAAAGGCCAGTGTCTTAAGACCGATTTCCTGTAGCTACAACGGTAAAGGCACCTGCCGTTACTGACTCGTCTCAAAAATCTACCCTGTATAAAATACCGCGTATGCCCCAGGCGTGACTACGGCTACCTGGGCCCCAGCCTGCAGCAGGCGGTGGGCAAGGTGCGCGCCTCGCCGGCGGGCGGAGGCGGTGGCGGCGCGGTGGCCGTGGTCACGTGCACGCCGCCGCTCGTGCCCGCCGCGCCCTCGCCCTCGCACCACGCGCACACCTCGCACCTGTCGCACGCCGCCAAGACTGTGGGTGAGTGTACACTACACTATACGTGCACTGTATAATACAAACTCTATTTCTTGACAGACTAAGTCCAAGTTCCATTGCAACTGAAATTTACTTAGGACCTTAATAATAAACGGATAATCAAAATATCAACTTAAATTAGATAACACTAATGCAGATAAGTAGTTGATTAACGAACGGAAGTCAAGTAATGCGATTGGCTGTTGATAATTCAGTGAACCAATCACAGCAAGTTAAACGCGCTTGACAATTTGTCAGCCAATTTTGTGTTGATTTTCGTTCTAGAAACCGGGCGTAACTGGCAACACATACATATACATGTAAATAGTTATCTAAGATTATGTATTCAAGTGTATTAAGATTACGTTATGTCTTCGCAACGTGTTTTAATTTAAACGCTATACGATTAATAAATAATTAGCCTTTTAATTTATTTGTCGATCACCTGTCGCTCATAAAAGAGAGAGACTCTGAAACTAGAGCTCAGTTCTGTGTTGAGAACTAACCTGATTCATCACCTCCGAATAGGTTCTTGTTAAATAATATAGCAGATATTTTCTGTTCCATTTTTATCTTGTGATCACTATATCACTACGGGTGGCCAATTCGGATGTATATAACTTTATTTTTTTCTTTCTTCTTTTTGCAATATTTGTTTGGTGTCTATTATTTAGTTAAATGCGGCAAATTCGTTATGACCATCGCAATACTGTCAGTAATTTTATCCTGAAGTTCTTAAACGAATTTAAAAACGACCCAATTTTTCTTACAAATCTTTAAGAGTATACAGGAGCAGATTAGGCAGATCTTATTCACGCAGATAAAATTGCGATTTCGATAGCGATTACTGCGTTGCAAAGCCTGAATAATATACTTATAGAAAAATGTCTGGGAATTTTCGTTAAAAATAATCTTAATTTAAAGTTGTATACTACCTCATTAGCCAACCTGTTTTTACCGGACACTATAAAACAGAACAGGCCTCCTATTATCAATTAAAATTTTCTTGTCTGTCTGTTTTGTTATAAACACAAAATTTATAGAGTTAATTCCGGAAGGTTCATGTGTGTAATACATTAATATTAAACTTATACAATAAAGAAATCTCGATGATTTGTCAAGTCGTAAGAATAGAGGCGGGTCGCTAGTATACTCTTATGTCAAATGTGATTGCAACTATTACCTCGTTTGGCAGAAACAATGGCGACCCGTAACGTGATGATCAGCGCATCTCCCGCGCCGCAGTCGCCCGCGCCATCCACGCCGCCGCCGCAAAAGTTCGTCATAGTGTCGCAGCAGAAACCACCGCAGGTTAATGTAAGTACCTATTGATTTCTATCAAAAAAGGAAGAAAAACTGATGGTGGATGAGCATAATCTTGCACAAACGGTGACCGAGATATGGAGGAAAAGCAAAACGGGGAGGTACATAGGAGCAAAAATTCGTCGACCTAGTGCAACACTGTTGACGACATTGGGTGTGTGCTTCCCGACGCCATTGGATGTCACATTTGCAAGATTTGTCAGATCATCTCTCATTGAGTTATACTATTGCTCAGTGGAATAATACAGCTGCAATTTTTTTGCAAAATACTTTAAGTTATTTTCGCGGCTAGACCAGAGGCATTTAGCTATCTTCTAATTCGAGTCATGGCCCGTTCGACCACTTTTCTCTATTTCTCATAGATCCTGTTATTGATTTTGAAATCCCACCTCTTAAACTCACCCCGCACTCACTCTACTTTATATAACTGGTTTCACCATAAATAATACTTGTTTCCACTACCCCAGACGCAGCCGGCCAGCGGCCCCGGCCACATAGTCGTCCACAGCTCGCAGCCGACCATCGTCCGAAGCCAAAACGTTCAGGTATAATATACATCACATACTATCATATACATGTATATACAGTTATATAGGTAGTTCAGTTGTATGTTTGTGACTTTGTGAAGAGTGAGGCCTTTGCGTATGTTTGCATGGAGGAAATTGCATGTTTGAAATGTCACGTCTTAGCACGGATAAGATAATTGTGTTTGTATCCGAACAGCGACAAATAACGGTTAACGTTATGTGATATAATCAAGGCGATTAAGTAGGTGATTGAATAGAACATAATAAATCAGATATTTTCGCATGTACTGCTTAGATTTCAAGAAGGTCAAGAAGTCTATGGTTAGCTGCACATAATATATAATAGTCTTCTCTATAGATTATGGTAACTGCGGCGCGTATTCCCAATCTATACAAGGCCAGAACGCAGCCATAGGAAACTACTTGCGTATACATTGTAATACTATTTCTAAATCTGTGATTACATTGTAACGTGGACGCGCACGTCCTGGTTCCAAACTATACTACATCACTTACGCCTGACAAGAGATCGAAAGATCAAAAATGTGAACTGGGTGAAATGGGTTAGATTAGGTTAAAACTGCGGCAGCCTTGTGGCCTTGTTGCTGGTCGAAGACACGAGCCAGGGAAGAACTGCTGGAAACCTTAGATGGAGATCCGTGGGGCCGTCCTTACCGTACAGTCCGAAGGAAACATTGGCCTTCTCCCCACTAACGGAGGGTCTCGAGCCACAGTTGCTCGAAGAAGTGGTCTCAGCTCTCTTCCCTGCGAAATCAGAGCACGAACCACCGCCGATGGCTCTGTCCATGCCCACAGCCGCAGAGCGTGAAGAAGAGGAGAATGAAAAAGTCTCACAGGTGACACAACCTAAGATGAGGGCGTCCGTGATGCGGCTCTGGGCTAAGAATACGGCTCCGGGACCCGATGGGGTTCCTGGCTGTGCTCTAGTCCTCGTTCTTAAGGACCTGGAGCCCCCTCTGAGAGGACTCTTCTTAGCGTGTCTAGAGCGGGGCCAGTTTCCCACTCAGTGGAACGCAGGTCGACTGGTCCTGCTCAAGAAGGCGGGGCGCCCTGCAAACTCACCATCCGCTTATCGGCCCATAGTGTTGCTAGACGAAGTGAGCAAGCTGTTTGAGCGAATAATCGCAGACCGCATCGTCAGCCACTTATGCAGAGAGAGGCCGAACCTGGACGACAACCAGTTTGGGTATCGTCACGAGCGCTCTACCATTGACGCCATAATGAGGGTTAAAGTCCTGGCGGAGGAAGCGGTGTCCCAGGGTGGGGTGCTACTGGCGGTGTCCTTGGACATCTTTAACGCATTCAACACCCTGCCTTGGAGCTACATTAGGGAGGCGCTACGTTACCACCGGGTGCCTCCCTACCTCTGCCACGTTGCCAAGTAACGCATCTGCCAGGTAACACACCTTCCCACTAGATAAGATAAGCCCCCAGGCTTATCTGCTCTCCCGTCCCGCAGCAGGGGCACTGGGCGTCGGCGGAGGGCATTTAACGCCTTCTTCCGTTAGAACTGTGACCAAGTTGCTTGCAGCCAGGCAGGCTATTTAGTATTAGCGCAAGGTGCATTACATCGCAAACAAGTTGGATACCAGTTCAAAATTTGTCGCAATCTATACACGATTAGTCCGTATGCGTATTGGCTCTTTAGATGGCACTGTTTTGGAATAAGTTAGTTAATTAGGTCACCACGACAGTATACGTGAGTATTTGCGTACTACTCTTGTATAGATTGGAAGACATAAGTAAAAAAGTGATTTCCAATCTATACCAATTAGTTTCACACCCTTACCTTCTGGCCTTGTGGAATGACGGAAAGACGCAACGGCTGCCCTTAGAAAACAATTCCTTGCGTGTACCCTTAGATGGCTTGCTAGACCGAATTTAGTTTTGAACACCCGGTCTTAACTAGAACAATTACAATACTATGGTTATAAAATACAGCGAACTGTATTACAATGGTTGGGTTAACCATTTTAAGCCAATAGAAGCAAAAGGTAACTCTAAAAGACTAAGCTTATAACATTATCGGTATCCCAGAAGCTTTGTCGGTGTACTGTTACAAACCCTCAATAAATGGATTAGGTCGCATGTCATGAGAGGAGAAGAAGCCGTGACATTAATCAGATCTACTTTTCGTGCCGATTAACTACTACTAAAGATTTTTCCTACCAGAGGAATAATTGCATAACACATAAAATGACAATTGATCGCAATTTGTTTCATTTTGACAGTTCAGTTCACAATCATTGCGTTTTTTACGTCGCGTCGTTGAGCAGACGAATTTTTCAAACCTACAAAGCAATGGTTTAGCCATATCCTTCAAAAACCCTCCGATTGTGATTGAGTGTTACTCAATTAGGGTGCCGTATGATGTCCGAAGACAATCTCAGACAAAAACATGTTTCAAACTGCGTGATTCCGAGTAGTGTAGCCGCTAAGACTGTAGTGCGCGTATAGTTAGTAAAGTATGTTGGTATAGTTGTTGCATTTCACGACCGCGCGTCAATCATTGCAATATAAACCTTAAGTCTACGTCTTAAATACTACATGACGCGCGCTCGTGATTTTGATGAAGGCCGAGCTCAATAACAACGTGGTTCTAGTGACATAGGTCAGTGTAAGCGGTAAGACGAAAGTAGAGCGTAGTGATATATCGGATGTAAAAAGACCCTAGACGAAACCGAGGGACCCGAATCTTCCCGTCATTATGATTTTTCTTTTGTATACCTACTGGGCCCTACCTGGGATCCAACTTGTTCATTGTATATTGTTTTGTCTTGTATATTGGAGATCAATGTCTCACTTTATGTTTGCATATAAATTTTTCTGTATCTTAACTTTGGTAACTCCCACTTCCCCTTTCCCGTTTTACACATACGTAGGCAGGCACAAGTTTACATGTGTTTCACTGCGCGCTGTTTTTTATGCCTTACAATAATTAAAGTGGTTTCCAATCAATTCGTTTTGCTCATTGTTACTTGGTTAAAGTCAAGATTTTACCGGTAAGCAATGAAAAGGCTACGCACCTTTAGGTTAACTTTTACTTTTACTATAATGTTTTCGTACTACGCAATGCCAAAATGTTGAATGTAAATTTTAGTTCGAAAATGTGACATGCGCCCAATTGTGGGAAAGCAATGTGTTTAACCGTACATTATGCGTGAAATCCGATTTCGTGGCTCTTTTTACACCCTGTATTTGACGGTAGGTAGGGTAGGTGCTAATGTGGTAGTTGTAGCGTTGTGTGGGAGTAGTGACGTAGATGCATGTGTCTGCGTAGTCGGTGGTGGTGACGAGCGGGCCGGCGGGCAGCGCGGCGCCCCCGCAGAAGGTTGTGGTGGTTGGCGTGCAACCTCAGCACCACCTCGCGCCGCCAACCGGGGCCTCTGCCTCGCCCGTGCCCAGCGTAGGCCTCACAGCCGCACACGTCAGCCAGGTCTGTACACATTTTGTTCTAGCGCTATCTTGATCTGTTGTCCGTCAGCCGATCTATTCTGTAAACATCTCACCGTGAAAACTTAGGTGAAGTGAGCTGTCATTCCACCTGATGCTAGGGATTAACTCTATTGACAGTTCACTGCACACCGAGACGCACACTTTTTTAAGATCCGATACAATATCGAATGTATTTACTACACAATGAGGTACACGCGCTGCGCAGCACCGCGCATCTCAGTGTACTCCGACACTCATTCACGCTTGCACTGAAATTATACCTTTTCGTGCAGAAAATAAGTTCGATATTTGTTTAAAAGTGCGAGCAGCGTCGCGTCTCAGTGTAAACTGACCCTTCGTTTTCACGGTGGCATTTTTACAGAATAGATAGGCTGTTGTCCGCCTAAATATTACTTCGCTTTCTTAAAATAAAACTACCCATTGTGCTTGTATTTCGTTGAGTGGCGTCTATTTTAATGTAATAACGATATTGTACTACTTCTTAGTGTATCAATAACAAAAAGTTCAAATATGTTATATATTGTCCCACTGCAGAATATGCACTTTTAAACGAACGTCGCTGTGTTTTGGCGATTTCAGACCAATGAGTCCAGAATTATAGCTTCTTGAAACTCTCTGAATTTAATGCATAAATCTTCAAGCAATAATAAAAAGGGTGTAAGCAGTTTTTATTTTGGAGTTTTTTTTTTTAAATCGTACACTTGAGAATTTATTTACTTGCCCCACGACACACTTACAACGAAGTTAGAAGGCATAAGTCTGTACAGTGGCCAAAATTTTAAGCACACACCTACAATATTCTTTTGCTGGTGCTAACTAACAACTGTGTTATTACTGCGGCTGGCTTCATAGAAATTACGTTGTCAACCAACTATATTTTAGTCTTAATTTTTTTTTTGTGAAAACTTAAAAACCAGTTTCTTGGCACTGTACCGCTGTTGTGGAGGGTTGAGCAATCATCCTGGCGTTTTTCCTGGTATATTGAAATTGATCTCTACAGACACACAACTGTTAAATTGTTAACATATCTTATGCCTCATGTCCCATTTTGATAGGGATGAATATTGGGTGATAGAATTTGAGGAAGATACGATGTTTTTATAGAACCTTGAGTATAAATGCTAAACGACAAAAATATATTACAGAGTTGTAAACGAGTGGAAACAGATACCCCTGAAATATATTTTTGTTGACATTTAGTGCTAACAAAATTTTGTTTTCTTTTTTTTTGCCATCAACATCCTAGTCGTGGAGACAACTGGTAAAGTCTGAAATTACGGTACCTTTGGGTGACGCGGTTCTTTGCTTCATACAAAATAATATTTCAGATACTTGGAGACAATTAGTGCGTTTTGTAGCATTCTATTAGTCCAGTAAAACAAATAGATAATTTATACTTTCAGATTTTGACATAACTTAATTTAATTTCATTGATTAGTTTTTGGTTACACAACAATAATTAAGTACAATTTCGATCAAATGTAAATTTGAGATCTTCGGAATATTCATTTGTGTGAAGAATAGACAGAACGTGTCCCCTTTTAGGGGCATGCAAAACACGCTGTGTATATGTTACGGCTAACGTTATTGTTGGTGCTAAACTTAGATCAACTGTGCATAAATTGATTACAATATAAATGGATTACATAGAATTGTGCGACCATGTTTATTATAGATAGACATCAACAACAACAGTAGTTGCCTTAGAATCACTATACTAAATTGAATTCCGATGAACGAAAAAACTTCTTTTGCACGTGCTACATCTTGCAGCCACAATTTTGAAAGTAGTAACTTCCTAAAATGAAACATCTCAGACTTTTGAAAACTCCCGAAAAGAAAGTGTTAGAGTTGACAACTGTGGAACTATAGGCGCCACTGTCGTATGTCCTAAGGCAGACAGATTATTAGTTTAATGTTGCCTTACTTTGTGTTCACTAGCAGATATTAAGATGACCACCACCACAACTGTTTTACATAAAGTCATATTTATGTCCTAAAGTTTCGTTAAAAAGAGTACCAGAATAAAATCACTATTTAGTAAACTTAGAAGACACTATAAAATTGTTTAGATGTTTATAAGTTACATAATTTGTTGGTATATCTGACTGTGTGTTGTTATACGTAGGCTCCCGTGTCGGTGGTGGCGAAGCCCGTGTTCGCGCGCGGTGGCGCGGCTCCCCCTCCCCCGGAGCTGGACGACCTGTCTCATCTCGCCTGACCCACACTCCCGCGCACCTACAGCGTGGCCATCATCAAGCAATACGCTGGCAAGAAGAATCAGTGAACTATGTTTTGCTAACAATTTCCGTGACAATATCAGAGTGGGGACTAAATGGATTTAGAAGTAAGATGAACATTTTCTGTTTCAGTAGCTAGGCTTTCATGAATTATGTAATCGTTACTTGACAGAACCCCGTATGAACTTATATTTAATATTAATGTTGTGTTTAATACCTCTAAGTCCACACGTTTGGTCCCCTAGTGATTAAGTTTGTAATTATATTTGGTGACATTTTTTAATTTGAATTTAATTCGTACATCGTAGCCTTACTATGAATACTTTGGTTAAATAGTTTTAGGAGTAAATGCTATATTTACAATTACAATAACATAATATGGATTGTCAATTGATGTTATTTACTTTAGTGCATACCTAAGACTTATTTCGGGTGCCCAATGTATCATAATTTGAAATAGTGCATAGTGTTTTAGTATATTATTTCAATTTTATTCTATGTATGTAAAAATAGCCGATACAAAATATATGATATGAATTAAAAGTAACAGCACTTTCAATTGATTTAGTGTTGATTCCCATATAGTAGAGCTCTGTTCGAATAGAAAAAGATTAACACCCTATGTAGGGTAAAAAGTAGCCCTTAGGCAAAAACAAATAGCGTGTCTACTGTTGCAACATTTTTTCATCCAAGGAAAGACAACTCTCTTTCCCCCGTTATTTAAAGCCGAATTGTAATGTACAGTGATCGGAGTAGGTAGATTGAACTGGGGTCATTGATCCGAAACGTATATATTACTATGGACATTCCTCCGGAATTGGTGGATTATTAAAAAAAAACCGGAACTTATGTAGGAATTGTATTCTGCCAGAGTGGAAGGAGTCATTTGATGATTTGCCATCCTCAAAAAAAAAGGTAGGAATTGTAATAAAATGAGCAATTTTATTCTTTATTATTCTGCCTATTTTTTTTTTTGTCACGATTTGACAAAACCCAACGACTACCACTAATAATAATACCACTAGTAATAATATCACTACCAACATTAACAATATTTAATTGAATCCGGAAATATCGGAATTACTTTCCGGAAAAATGGCTTATCCATGTTATTCTTTCTGTGTGCATTTATGATACAAGTACTAAAAATCAATCTACCTACTCCGATCACTGGTAATGTATATAATAAAAATACCGGTTGAAGCTCTCTTTCCAGTATAATCTTAGGATATGTTGAGGTGTTTTTGGGATGGTAATGATAGTGTACAACATGGCACTGAAGATTGATCCTTGAGGTACACCTAATCACCTATGTTTATTTCTTTAAAGACCAGAAATGCCTTTGGTGCACCTGTAAAAAATACTTTGATAAGTATCCAACCATGTTTCATCTTGAGATAAAATATGCTAAAAGTAATTAGCGAAAGTCTCTATTATTTACGATTCTTTCTTTATCCAGGATGGTTCAGATTGTTTAGCTTTATGGAAAACTATTTGCGCTCGCGGTTTTACCCGCATAGGTCTCAATCCCGCGGGAACATCAGGATAAAAATAATTCTATGTCCTAACTCAGGTCGTGGTCTACCTATGTGCCAAATTTCATCCAAATCCGTTCACCCGTTTTTAGCGTGAAATTCAAAGCATAACAAACAAACTCACTTACACATTTATGAAATTATTAGTTAGGATTTACCGAAAAAGAAATTTGGGAATTTTCTGGAATAGAAGCAGAATCCTACGTAAAAAATACGAGATGGAATAACATGGGAATTTCGCTTAAACAGTTAATGTACCAAGCGGTATGTTTTATTAGGGGTTCATCCATATCTACTCGTAAAGGCCAGAAACGTAAGCGAAGCCAGTCCTTCCAAGCAGATGATAGTTATTTAATAAAAAGAAATATAAGGGCTTCAAGAGATAGTCAGTGACGACTACTCTAGTGGCATGTGAACGGGTAAATAAGCACCGAATCCGCGCATAATAGGCACAATGCTTCACAATGAATGAATGCCCACTCGACTGAATTGATAAGTGGGTTGTACCGCTTGCGTGGGGAGCGCGTGTTCGCCCGCCCGCCCGATTCGCCGCGCGCCACTGTCGGGGGAATGTGAACCGGTCGCATATTTGTGCCTATGAGAACCGGCTCTCATAGAGTACTGATGTGTTAAATATGAAGAGTATTCAAAGGTGAAATAGATTTAATATAATGCTTCGGTATGTGCAGTGACGAGGAGCGTTCATCTAGGATTCTGAAGGACATGATTTAGAAATGAAAAGAAACTGTTATAGTAGATTAGTTAATTAGAGCTCGCCAAGACATATAAAATATGCCCTCAATGACTTACAAGGTAGTGAGCCTCTGAAACGTCTCAAAAGCGTTGGTTTCCTAGGAAAGCGGTTCCGTCGTATTATAACGGCCGTCATGAAAATCTGTAATTTTCATTAGTATTTGACATTAAGGTGTCAAAAAACGATCTGTATTTGGATAGGCCTTATTATGTGACCTTTCACCGCTTTCGTAGGAAACCAAAATTTGAGTAAAAGTACTGAATAATTTCGATTTTTTTGCAATTTTTTTTCTATTCCTGGTCTTCTTTCTTGTATTTCACGTCTGTGTATACTCCTCTCTCTCCGAACTTGTATACAATCAACTGTGCAATGAATGCCCTCTCTGGAAATATCAGTTTAATCTTTGGCGATTCTTGCCAGTTGCGGCGGCGCACAGTGTGGGAATCTCGCAATCTAGGGGGATTTAATTCCAAATTGAATTAAATAAAACATACAAGTTAAAAATAATATTGATTGGTATTCAAATGAATAAAAATACTTAAATAATGATAGAAAATTAAGTTGTATTAAAAAAATGCGATATGAATAAATTTTGTTATTTTAGTCACTAATTCCACTTTCGGCCTCATTTACGGTGGGTACAGAAAGCAATTTTAGGACATATCAGGATCTAGAAGACTCCGTTTTCTCTTCATTATAAGCCTTAAGCTGGATATGAAGGGGTCTGATAATATGAGAAGCCTTTTAAGTAGGTCGGTATTGGTGTCTATTCGTGACGTTTTTTAAGCGATATGAAGTATACACTCCATAAACCTAATCCAGGAATGCAAAGGAGAAAGCCCGAAAGACAACGTAGCTTGATCGAGAGGTTTCATCAAAATAAGAGATGGATTATTCATCTCTGAAGGCTTTGCTCCATATATATAGCAAGTTTGAGATGAGGACGAAACATCCGATAGAGCACTATATATTTTGCCGTCTATCATAGTCAGTATAAAAACTGGTTGCACTAAAATCTTTAAGTTATCTAGACTGACTTCAACGGCCGACAACATATCGATTTGGTGTTGTATCGTGTCAACCTCTTCTTTAATTAATGAAGTAGTCTCTTTAGCAAAGTTAAGTCTAATTGGTCGACAGTACCTGGTTGAAGAAGGGGCTGGATTTTGCCATACTATAATATTGGTCTCTTCAATATTCAACCTTAACTGTATAGGTACCATGGATATGCTAAAAAGGTTCTCATCAAATTTACGAGTATTTTCTGAACAAAATTTTTGTTTATATTATTTTTGTTGTGCTCCATCACAACCGCACTTAATTAACAGTGACAATTCCTTTACTCCACCGTGCAAGTCCTCAATTGACCCAAGAACCGCTTTCTGAGGTATACAAAGTCGTTCGATACTGTGATCAACTAATGATTGCAGGTCACACGTTGCAGTTGTTTCTGTTACGGTTTTATTGGAAGGATAACATTTCTTCTTAGCCTCTTTTATTCGGTCATAAGATGGCAATAAGTTTTTAACCAATTTATTGATCCTTTGCCGTATTATCTCCTATTGATGTGTTGATAAATCAGCATCTACCATCATACTTAATGCTTCATCGGCCGACACAGACACTTGAACGCTTTCGCTAATCATTCTTTTACGTACGCTTTTCATGATGGAACCTCTTAGGTGAACTCATAGAAAGTTCTTTTACGATAGCTGCAGAGTCCCTTTTACCTGCTTTTCGAAGGTTACATTCATGTGCAATCGTTATTTCTTCAGGGCTAGTAGACGATATTAGATTCTGAACTTTGCGTTTATTGGTTTTATCGCAACATTCTAAAAAAACTTTTCTGTGGTCTTCCTGGTGAATGGCCAGATGTAGATGGTATTTCATTTAAGACATTATCTGGTAATTTAATGCATTCATTCAACCAAGTTATATTCTTTTTTTTAAAGCGTTAACGATGTCTACCGCTTGCTGTCCATTTTTCATTAATTTTTTTACATAACCTCCTTAAAAAGAACTTAATTTCATTTATAGCACCTACCGAAAATTGTTCTTGAGGGTAATTACTTATTATAAAAGCAAAAATAGCATTAATACGCTCTTTTTTCGCATTTGAGGTCCAAATATCAAACATTTGTTTTTTTGTCATTTCGGCCGTCATTCTGAAAACCGAAAAGAAATGTATGACGGTCGCACAAAATCGCAAGTTTTATCAATTGTTCTCAAAAGTTAAGACTCTAAACTATACATTAAAACAATAAAAACACCGGGATATTCAGGTCATTTTTTTTTATACACCTTTTGTTTTGCAAATCATCTCAAAAAAATGCTTAATTTAACTGTGCTTTCAAATGATTATTAGATCAATATATGATAATGTTCAATCAATAAAATACACTCTAACTTACCTTGAAAGATATACACGATACAATAATTAACCAATAAACAAGACTATACGTTAATTTGATCAGTAATCGCAAGTGAAAATGACACTTTAATGTTGTTGTTCGTATTGTAAGGGTACAACGATTATTATCTACTCACTTCAACATTTTTTTATTTATTTTTTACCCTACCTACAAGAATTTCTAATATGTAGCTGTGACTAATAGGGTCTTAGGTATGACTAGGTTATAACTATATTATCAATTATTAAAATTAATATTTTGATTTAAATCCCCCTAGATTGCGAGATTCCCACACTGTGCGGCGGCGCGTTTTGTCTGCCTGACCACTGGCCGAGAGTGGCAGAGGTGGTCGCAGTCGTGCATTCTGTCGCAGTCGCAGCTAGAGAGCGCTCATCCCGCACTCGCTGCCCGCCGAGAACCGCGACACACGTTTTCCCGCCAAAATATTTCGCGCACTTTTGTTACTTTTTTTTAATTAAAAAAGTTGCTGACATGTTCATATAATGCAGTGATCGATATTATTTTGTGATGCGTTCTTATATTGCGTTCATTTTGTTCTTTGTGTTTTTGCCGAAGTCTACGAAGGCGATACGATGGCTGTAAGTATTGTTTGGTTTTACATTTTTTTCTTTACTTTATCGCGCATTAGAAACTATTCGGGCTAAACACGATAAAACTTACTTATGAAATATTTCTTTTTCTCCCTAAATTATTCACTATGCGTTTCGCGTTTGCATGAATTTATTTACGGCTATCGGTTTTATAGTAATTATAAGTTATGAGTTGCATCGGAACAAAATTCGACATTCTGTGAAAAGAAAAAGCCGGCTCTTTAAAAGAATGACGACACGTTAATTTCTGAAGGAATCTTTCCCTGAAAACAAGAACTTAACTATTTAGAACTAAGTCATAGGTACTGGTTTCGAGAGCCTTAACAAATAATAATCATCTAGTCTCTTTTTGCCCGCACTTCCTTTGCCGTCTGCATTAGCGCGAATTAATTTCTTCTATTTCTAACAGTCGAAAACTTGCTAGTTACGGATAATTTTCGATATAATTTTCAGCCGGTTAAATATACCACGTACATATGAAAGATGACTCACCGGAACAATCGGGAGTCGGCGGAGACTAGTCTAGGGATAGTGAAATCTCCTAAAATAATAATTAAACATTTATTTCAGGCTACAATGGCCCATATTCATATCAAACCTTACAAACTAACATATATCTATAGTTAATATAAGTTACAGTCGCATTTCGTGTCTGTCCGTGTGACCGCGTTGTTCATGTAAACTACACAACAGATTTTGATGTGATATTTACCTTCACTTAGAAAATGTATTCCAGATGGTTTATGTGTATAATACATTAATGTAAAATTTCCAGTAATAAAGATTTTTTGGTGTTTTTTTAAGTCGTAAAAACCGTGCGAATTTGAGGCGGGTCGCTAGTAAAGTATAAAACAAAGGCATGTATTTAATGCGGCAACTAAGTAAAATGAATATAGGTTTTAAAAAAAATAGAGTGGGTACCATATATAATGGGTTGGCAGCTAATAAGGAGTATCGTAATAAGTAATAGGTAGCATATTAATATATCAGTAATAAGCTCCGTTTTAATTTAAACTAGCATCAAGTTTTTCTTTTGGGAACAGAATTAATATCTAAGCGGAAACTTAATGGCGAAAACAAAATAGAAAATGGGCGTTCATAAATAATATAAATCAGATTCTATTTAAAATTGTTTGTATGACTGTTCACTGTTCTCACCTAACCTAATCCAAATGATTCACCCACAATAGAGGGTATCTGGCGTTAATGGTCACTGTTCTAACCTAACCTAACCCAAAAGCCACCCTACTAACATTATTAGTCGCCAAGTCATTATTTATATCTCCTCGCCTAATATTTTATTTGACTGGTATAGTTTATTTGCTACCTAAACGCAGCTGCTAGTTTTTATTTTTTATAACACCTTTAATTTTGAACCTTACATAATATAATAGTCGCGAAAATATTTAATCGCTGGCAAGTTATTTTATTTGTTGCAAACATTTAGTCGATTTTTAAGTTATTAGTCACTCGGAAAATAATAAGCTTAAAACAAATATGTGTTAATAAAAATAACTTAAAACTATGTTAGCAGCACTTCACTTTGTACTAGCTTGTAGTAATTGTCCTGTGGTACTTGTCTGCGGAAGCGACGGAACACCACGACCTGCGGCCAAAAATGTTCTTCCATGAGTCGTCATGGAAGAAAGGGCAGATAACAATTCTGTACTCGCACCACGAACATCTTCAAGTTGATGTTGCAGTCCGACTCCAGTTACTGCACCTTCGGTGTGTACCTTACACGCCGAGGTGCAGTTACTGGTCCTCTGGCGCACTTACTCCAAGATGTCCTCCACCTTAGTTGTGTAGTGCAGGTGGGAGACGTACACCGGTCTGTTTGTCTTTGCGACACGCAAGCTAACTTCGGGCTCCGTACGACCTTTGTCGCAGCGGTTCTTAATCGTTCGCGATCGGCATTTCCTCCTATGTACCGTTACGAAACCCTCATCAGGACCGTGATAACATGATAGTGTTCAAGAGTAGGTACCGCATTCCTTTCATCCAACTCCCAAATGAAAGCCTTGCGG
Source organism: Agrochola lota (assembly GCA_947364205.1). Taxonomy (NCBI): domain Eukaryota; kingdom Metazoa; phylum Arthropoda; class Insecta; order Lepidoptera; family Noctuidae; genus Agrochola; species Agrochola lota. The sequence goes on along the minus strand of OX376221.1, from coordinate 13,245,187 downwards.
GTAGCCAGACCAAGACTTCTGACCACCCTGAAAACAGAACTTTCACCACTGTGGTTTCCGAATCTACATCCCACATGTCGACTCGTGTATGATTTCTGCAACATATTTTTTTTCTGGTTTTTCTAGCAGACTTGTAGTTAAAAAACAGGAGGGTTATGATTTAGACCGGTATGTATGTTTGTTTGTATGTTCATCTGTTACTTCATAACTTCTAAACTACTCATCATAATTTGACAAATTAGTTAGGTATCATTGGAAACGTCTTGACTGTCCGCTGGTTGAAGGGTATGTGACGTCACATTAAATTGAATATAGCGCCCTCGAGATGACATAAAGGCCAGAACAAAAAAAATACTTCTATTTGTTTTCCTTCGTTAGTCTTGAAATTAACTTTTATTTCTTGTTTTCTGTGTGTTAAAACATGTTGAAATCTCTATTTTATGTTCAATACAATGTTTGTTTTTATGTGAATGTTTCGCTAGAAAAAACGCACAGTTAGGTTGCAATGTTGGGGCACAACTACAACAAACTGCATAGGAGGTGAGACATACATATTTAGTTGTCATGTTCGTGAACGGGCGCCGTCAGTAGGGAATGGTCATCTCTTAGCTGCCACGACTTATTTCAATTATTGTATTGGTTACTATGTACGCTTTTACGTGCCCGTCTTTCTCTATGGTTCTCACATGGATTTTGATGACTTTCAACACATGATTTTCAACATGAATGATGTTACCAATATTTTGATTGAAAAGAGTGTCAATGGAATTTCTTACCCGTTATTCTCCATATCCTCACGGTCCTACTACGCTTTGGATTTGGCAACAAGCTTCATATTTTTGATTGACCGACTCTTTGGTAATTTAAAAGGGTCTGTAATTGGTTTATTTGAATTAAATAATTTGAGTTGAGTTTGAGTTGTTCACCGCAGCCATAACCGATTTGTCGACATAGACCTACATAACAGAATAGTATGGCATCTTCACACTTAGACTAAGAGTTGGAGTCGTTAGAGTGATTTCTAAATTAACCAGGAGGAGGCTACAGCTTCCGGTAAGATGCTCACTTGGTGGTGGATAATAGGTGGGTGAAGGATAAGTATCTCTTGCCACCGGCATCCTGAGAGGGTCACAGCTGATTTGATTAATTGTGCCAGCTTTTTAATCTTTGGGATTTGGGCGCCAACTATTGTCAGGTTCCTGTTTGTATATTTCCATCGCACATGGGATTTTTCTCCGAACTTATGGAGGTACTATTCCGGCGGTCTCCCGGCGACTTCTGCCCTTTGTTCTGTTCGGTGCTGAAAAAGAGAACAGCTATACAGAGGAACTCATTTATTCTACTAATTAACGACTAAAATACCAAATTTTTCACTTCCTTGCGAGATTGTTCTTTTACTAAGTATACCACACATACACCAACATACCAGTTTAACCCCACAGCAACACACTCACACAAACACTCCTCACAATTAAACCCACTCAATAGAAATTAAATATGTAAACATCAGAATTATTACGCAATTATACATATTTTGTAAAAACGCGTCAGTCCCATTAAAGAACACTGTACTTTGAGATACGGGATTTTTGGGCTTAGTCATTTGTAATAGCCATACCCATCCCTTATTGAATGAAACAAGACTGATGTTAGTTAGGCTAAGTTTTTGTTAAATAAATTATTACTTACAATAAGTACTCAACAGATAGACTATAAATAAGGCTACGGTCATTTAGTGCTTAAAATTAATTCCAGGTTATTTTCAAGAAATACACTTGCTAATGCAAGTGCATATAGTGTTTCCTAATCCTTAACCGCATTATCGCGATAGGCAGTTGTAGATACTTACTATAGGGCAAGCAGGTTTCATTTCGTCAATAGCGGGACATGGAATAATTCTTTGACAGTCTAGGAATGAAATCCAGCTAAGAAATCTGATCTGGCTGTATAACTGTACTTTACAGAAGCAAAAGCTTCGGTAGGCAGGTATCGATAAACAATAGCGATTACGATCAAATTTGGGCAAACAAAAACGTACTTTATTATTAATTACCATGTAGGTACACATATTTGAAGTTAATATGCCAGTCATTTTAATGAACTTATTAATGAATGTTGCGAAACACACTGAAAACCAGGTAAGCACCGCAGATTAAAACTTATTGTAACGGATTAACGTACCTACAAATATAAAACGCAATACAGATTAACATCATTATTTACGTGAGTCAAACAACAAAGGCCAAACCATTATGAGTTCCACATAATTAACGAATGCTTAAACCCAATTAATCAATACAGCCATCGCAACAGCACAAAACGGTTCGAAATAACATTGTTATTGTACCATTTGAAACATCCACAGGATTTAAAGCGGTTGTAACGGGTCGGCTCCCCGTCCATCGACGCTCCCTAATTGAACATTGCACTAATGAGCACCGTTGTTCAGTTGCAACCCGCAATTATTCGCCCCCGAGATTACAGCGGGTAATATCCCGGGAAATGTGAGCTTTGGTACGAACACGATTTTCGGCAAAGCTCTAAGTACCTAATTATTTCAATATTACGGTTGCTCGTGTTTATGTTAATTGCTTAGTTAATGTCCTCTGGCGCCTCGTAAAACTTGATACGTATGAAATTAAGATGAATTTTATTAATTTAGGTAGTCGTACATACATTAATGTTTTTGGCTCGTAATAAGCTAGAGTTATCTTACACCGAAAATTTCATCCCGATAATTACTATTAGCTTATATTTGTTGTATAAAATTTTATGCTTTTAAATGATATTTATGTGGTAATTCATTTGTATTTTGTAGGCCACTTTAGACTAAAGCGCTTCTTCGTTTTTACATAATTATTAGACTTGACTAAGACATATGAAACAGTTTCGTTCCCCTTTGCTTTGCTAAATTGTCAAGTTGGATATAGATAGGCATAACCGGATCACATTAAATAAAATATAACCTCATAAGCAGTTTAAACGCAAGCAAAATTAAGTCTATTCCAAATGGTGAAACTTTTCAGACTACGGAGTACCACAGGGACTAGTTCTGGGCCCTATGTTTGTTTTGATATAAAGTTACAAAGAATAATATAATACATATAATGACTGCCTCATTAATCATTGTTATGCAGAAAATATGAGGTTGTTAATAATTGCTTTGGGTGCTCCAGTATAAAATAACGTAGAAAACGTTCAATAATCATTCACTTTGCCAAAGCTAATTACTGCTAAAATACCTCTTCTTGGTATTAATAATCTTTTATTAATACATTTTATTTTTATTCATCAATTTATTATTTATCAATCATTTGTTAGAATACCTTTTTATTATGGAACATTATTTACAAGTAGGTTCTTAACCACTGACTTCTAGTGTTAGTAAGTTCATTTATAATTAAACACAACTACTTACTTAGTAAGACTAGGACTAGTATCTAAGCATGAATCCTTGAAATGGGCCATCAGGTAAGTAGAATTCTTTCTTAAAGCTACAAGCTGATAAGTTGTTGTTTTTAATAATAAAATAAATAAAACAAGTTGTTTTAACAAAACATTGGGTCGATAGCGAAGCAAACTCCTTAATATTAAAAAAAAAAAAACATATTCAGATCGTGTAGACATAATACAGTGCTTAAAATTCTTTAGTAATTTCAAAATCCGCAAGCCCAGCAAACGACATCTCCTAATTTGTTCATTCGAAGTTACGTAGCAATATTGAATATTTCCGGGGACATTTCCAACGTTCGCGTAATATACTTTTATATTACACATTACTTTCATATCCAAAGTTTTACAGTAAAATGTCCTCGTGTAAGTGATTCCGGTGAGAGGAGCGGTCTCAGTTTTCGCTGAGTTAGCAAGGGCCGTGTGTGGCAGACCGAAAAAAATAATTTCCTTCGCTCGAGTTCCCACTGTGACTTTTCCAGGCGGCCGTCCCGTGCATCTGGCGGGACCTATTATTAGGGGACGGCTCTTAATGCTTTCTTAGGTATTTTTATATGGCTACCGTCTTAGTTTTTACGATTGTGATTTTTATTGAATCCCCCCTTCAGCGTAACGTAGGTGGCCGACGTATGCCTACCGAGTGCGGACGAAGGTAAAATATGAGCCACTTAGTACAAGATTTATTTTATTGCACTGTGCTGGACACACGTTTCTACCTATTTTATTTTCCACATAAAAGAAGGATTTATGTCATCGACTACTACCTTGATTGAAAAGCAATAAATCTGTGACATTTCTAACAATTTATGTACCTAATTGATTGAAATGAAGCTTACTGATTAAATTAAGTTTTTCAAGATACAGTTTTACAGAGTTTTTGTGGGTTTTTCTTTTAGGGAAGAGGACATGATATTAGTAAATATTTCAAACTAACTTATGTACTTGTAGGTATTACTAACGTCATTAAACTAAATCTGTTAGCTTCCTCAAAAGCCTAAAAAGGCTGGGAAGTTAGTACACTGTAGGTAGTACCGGCCAAAATGTGAAGGGCTTCGCAGGGTCCAACTTCGTGCTGCTACTCGAGTTCACAACTTCTAGGTTCGTGAGTGAGTAGCACTACAAAATTAGCTAGTGCTTACACTGCAGCAATAATGTTGCTTCATAATAATAATATTATCGGCTAGGTAGGTACGTAATATTATTAAGTAAACGCAACTTCAGACACCGGAGGGCGCGCAGACTTTGATCGTTTAGAAATAGATTTTATTCATGTGTACTATTGAGTGGTACATGGAAGCTCTCCAATATATCTTAGCCGAGAACAAACGACTTAATTCTTCAACATCTCGAAGGATTGTTTTTGTTGGTCGCTCGAGGGTGGAGCGACCAACAAGGCAATAAGTGCAACAAATCGTTGTGTGCACGATTCATTTGATCTGACACAAATTTATCCACGCTGCGGTGCTCTTCATTTACGCCGACGACGATGTTCAGTTTGTCCTGACAAATTCATAAATTACCGACATCCTCACCGCCGTATTTGCTCGCCTTTTATTTTTGTCACACATTTCTTGTTCGGCCGTATCGACGGCAACCTTTTTGATGTATGCTTCATTAATCAATTGTATCCGATACGGTATAATATTTTCAACGTAGCATTAAGCTGACTCGGAATTCGGTTGATATTGTTGGTAGTCGGTATCGCATTTTCTGCCTTAGATATGAAACGCTTGTCAAAACTTAAACCGAGAAGTAAGACTGTGCCACACAGATTTGTTAACAAAAAGATGAAAGAAAATGCTGAGCTGTCTGTCACAAGTATAAAAATATCGAGAAACTACACACCACTTACCAATTACTTACTACAAAAGAAGCAAGTAACGACAAAGAAAATGTAAGTCAGTTGTAGGTAAGAGGTAGCAATACCAGTAATTAGCGCTCATATTTGAGAAAGGAGCCCGGCAGCAGGGCGTTGGGGGAGGGGGCGGCACGCTGTCTGGCTGGCGTTGACTCACGCGCGTACTTCCCGCTCGGTGTGCTCCGCCCGCCCAACGCGCCCGCCGACAAAAGCTCTCTCTATGCGATTATCCGCCTTTCCTTGTCGCGGTGGCCACGTGATTCCTGTAATCAAAGAACTCTTACGCAAAGCGTGTTTAATTATTTTAAATAAAAAAAAACAATTTTATTATATTTTCATTTTTATGTCATATAACTACACTTGTACGTGTGTAGCATGTGCACTAAAAACAAAACGCTCTCAGCACATTAAAGTTACCGTGCCAGCATAAACAAAACACAAATAATACGATACAATCTGGCAACAAAATAATTCTGTTGAAAACTCACATAAGTACATTTTAATATCACATTTTAATATGTCGTTTTGTCCAGCGTGCCACAAGCTTTTTCTCTATAAAGATAAGGCACGTCTCGGCACTCCATTCCCTCTCACAACTTGCAAAAAACACTTGTTATAATCTGCTTCATTTCTCTTGCAGGATTAGTCGACAAGATTTATTGACTGAAGTTTTTTTTACTTTTTTACTCCCACACAACCACATCCTCGTGTTAACATCTAAAATAACGCAGCTGCAGTTTCTGATCAGTGTCGAAACACGTCTCGAAATATCACATGTTTGGCTATTAAACGACAGTTGAGGCACAAGGCACAACCCTTAATTTATATCTCTTTTCGGAGATATATTATTATTAAGTCACTAAAATAAGAAAACATTTGAGAAATTTTAACAAGCCATGTTGTACACATTAATCAAGTTTAATTATTAATTTAATATACGAGTATTAATTATTTATTCCAAAACCGTTTAAACATATTTATTTTATTGTTGTCTCTTATAACCTTTCCATTGCATAAGCCGAGAGTTTAATCGGGTATAATTTTACCCCTTTCTTTATTAACTAATTTAAAGTTTTTGCAGTACCTATTCAACAAGATTACCAAAGTAAATTTTTAAATGATTAAGAAGTCGCCTATGCCCTTTGTCGTTGCATTATTTTTGTAAGTACCCCACAATGTCATACCAATAAATGAAACAATTGTTCGTTTCAGCTCCGTGACTTAGATAAATAGCCCTTGTATTGGACAATTTGTTGAGTAATCCCAGCATTTGTTTCAATTATTCCAGCTTCCTCCTTGATGGCCACTTACCTACATTTAACTCTAATGGCTTTCTCCGACACGTGCTTGGCATATAAACTCGTTGAATACTACATACTTAATTACACTGATATTCCCGTACAATATCCATTTTATAACGTTTGTGATATCCCTCATATTAATGTGCTATTACTATTCTCGAACGCGAATTTCATATGAATATAAATTTTGCAAATTTTCATTTATATGCGTACATTCACCAAATGGAAATTGTACATCTTGATTACGGATAGTTATTAGGCACTTTCTATCTGAGTGCGTGTGTCAAATGGTTCATAATTAGGGTATCATTGTCCCGTGTGTAATGGAGCGAAGAACTTAACAGAGACTGGGAGGAAAGCCGGCCCTTGTAAGTGATTATAACAAATTGTGATCTTTCGCTTACATTACCTAGTAATTGTTGATTGAATGAATTGCTGATTCGTGTAGGTATCCGTTGTGGATGTGGGCTGGGAAATGATTTGACAATTCCACAATTTGTTGCGTGTATTGCCGTAGCAAATGTCATTTAAAGTTTGTAAGGGGGACCCCAGGAATAAATGGAATCTACCGTAACCATGTACAGAATGATTGGATCAGAAATGAGCTTAGCAGTAATATAAGCTGCTGGTATGTGTGTTTAAAGCATTATGTAGGTAAAAGGTACATTTCGAAGCATGTGGCTTCCAACAGCTACAATGCTTAGGAGCTTTATGTCGGTCCTGCAATAGTTATGTAGCGCTAGTTAAATTCACATTTAGAAGTTCGATACGGTTAAAGTTTCCTTCAAACTTCCCTTGCGCTACGATGCAGGCCCGGTGGCCGCAGGGGCGGCTATACACGCCACGACAATCATACAGCATTTAATCATCATTAAAGCGGAATCAGCGACGCGCCGCTGCAGCCGCGTCAGCTGTATTGCGCCCCAAACGGGTTTTTTGCTTCATCGCGGGTTTTAGACGATGTTTTAAAATGTTTTTTTTTTTAACAATTTTAAAAGTATCAGACTGCGCAAACCGTGCAAAAATTCAATGGTGTTTTTATGTTTAACTAAATGAATTGGCGTTGTTTGTTTGGGCTTGGGCGGCACCTTTGTTTTTGAGCTTGATACACCGAGGGTTTATAAAATGTATAATATATCTTGAAATTATAAGATAATAAGTGGTTGTCTTTTATAGTTAGGGCCTAGGGAAAACAAATCACAAAAATCGTACGTAAGCAGGAAATTAGAAAATATTGTATGCAGATGTACGATTTATCTACCCTTTTATTTAATTCAAAGACATGCTCATTGTAATATTAGCCATTTTTAATAACACTATAGTCCTGTTATTGCGTAGACTTGTGACCCTTTTCGGTATTGGAAAAATTACATTGTAACTTGACGGCCTATTTTATCTACATGCACAACACAAAGAGATCTACCCGAAAAATGCTGGGTGGTCTTTTGTGCCGACGACCAGTTATGACAAAGCGAAACCCTGTTCCCCTCTGCACGGTTCTTTGTCTACCAGATCGAGATAGGCGCGTAAAATTTGATACGGGAATTATTTTATTAGATCAAACGTACACGTGCGCGGCGTGACGAATGCGATAATGTTCCCAGCCGGAGACCAACAACGGAACAATTACATTCCACATGAATTAACCATAATAGTAGGATTACGGAAGCTTTGGGCTCGTAGCACCGTGACTCGATGTCCGGAGTCAATTGGTGTTGCGCTATTCTGCGGATGCGTGCTGCGTAGCTGTTTCCAAGTTTGCAGGCTGGTAGCTATTACTGTTAGTTGCATGCGGAGCGAGTGACGTGGCCCGCCGCTCGTCGTGATAGCTGCCGTGAGTGGTGACGTCGCGTGCGCTGTCCCCACAACATTACACGGATATCGGCTTTCCAAGGGATACAAAGCAAATATTAAAAGGCCTTCTTTAACAACTTTTTAGTTAATACCGTTGCACTTTGTAAGTTCTCATCTATATCTATATATCTACATCGTGTAATTTTTTCGCAACATGCGATTTTTGCATTGATTGAACTTTGTTGTTGTGTTCAGGAAAACGTTCAGTTACATAAAAGTCTTTTAATTATGACGGCATATATATTTGTAAAAAGGAGTGCTCCCATATTTTTCACAAATCATCGCATGGGGGATAAGACAGAAATGTTCTAGATATTAATTGCAACGTAGCAATGATGCTCTGACGAAGACAGGCTAAAATCATTCAGGAATAATAAATAGCTGTAACTATGAATGCTAAGTCACGAAGATAATTTATTTCAGCAAAAAAGAAAGCTCATAAATGTGTCTGCGTTTCACATAAATCATAGTTGAATGAAAAAGAACCTCGTGAAACTCGGTAGGAAAATTCTATAGTTCTAGATTTACTCGTAAATTCGATCTTTAAAATCTTTGCAAAGTTTTAGCTTTTGTTTATGAAGTGAGGATCTTGATAAAGGTAATATAGGACACAATATAATAGCCTAATGTCACTATGATTGGGCTTTTAAAAATAGTAAGCTTTTCTGTGTAAAACTTAGGTTAGAATTAACTAACTATAAGTTAATTGGGTTACTAATTACATAAGTATTGGCAATAAGAGTAGGGGAAGACCCCGAAAACCAAAGGACCAAAAATAGATTTATGGTTTGTGTGAAAGATGGTAATAATATGATTAGAAAAGAAAGAGCGTCAATACGGAGTTGACGCCTGAAGACATGCTGATGCGCTGACCCAAAATAAATTGGCATAAAAACAGGAGAATGATGATGGAATACCCACATAGGTCATAGGTAGGCAGGCCGGTTGTGTGGCTGGTACAAAACAAAGAAATAAAGTTTAAGTATAGGTAGGTACGCGTTAAGTATTCTTAAAAAATCCTCCAGAAAAGTCAAGTCCGCTAAAGATTTCATATAGAAAAAGCAAGAATTCGAGTATGTGAAAAGTTTCACATAGTGTGAAACAAATTACACATTCTTCCATAGTTATTATCATGGACGTAGGGCCAGTGTTAAGCTAAAAAGGATGGAAGGAAGGACGGCCGGTTGTTTATTGTTCGCTCGCTCGCAAAGATATGCGCAACCGAGCGGCGGCCGGTCGCGGAACTAATGCATCAATAATGAACTTGCAGTATACTTGGTAATAACTTACAGCTAACCTTACATTTGAAGCCATAATGTCCTCGGTCCCCGACCCTATTCTGACCAGTTACAGTCGTTACATACGCTATTACTTTGTATTCAATCTTGTTTTGATATTTTTGCAAAAAGTTACTTACCCGTACTATTAAGTCGTTTTTCATAAAATACACCCTAACCAACAAACTTTCTTTTTATCAATACCTTGATTAGCATTCAAGTTAGGTACGAATAATGCCGCTGACTTTACGACCGTAACAAATTCAGTTAGTTTCACAACTATGTCACAAATTCAACCTAGATATTTGAACAAAGCGTGTTCCCCTCATAATATTGGAATCGGTACCATCGGCAACGCGTGTCCTTGGCAGGCACGACGAAACGTCAATGAAATTTAATATACCGCCTACGATAACCCAGTTATTGTATCGTAAGCTATAAAAAGCGGCAAGTACGCCTGTCGCATCCCTCGGTAGTCAGCGGTAGCCGGGTAGTACGGATTGCCCGCCCGCCGCCGTCGCACGTAAGCTCCTTTTGCTACGAACTTTGCTACGCACGCTTTTCCGCCCAGCGCACCGCTGAAAGGCAAACATGCTTGACAATTGGTTAATAAATTATGCACGTAATGAACAGGCACATTAATTATCGTAATCATTCTGGTACGGTAAAAACAATTTAAGCTTATATTAAAAAAGGAAGTATGATTCTATGAGTGAACGAACCTTTTATAAGTTTGTTACCCTGAAGCAGTTTGTTTGCACCTTTTAGATATTGACGTAGATCTATGTGCCCATACACTGCCCTGCCTGCTGCACATACAACAACGTGTTGAATTAGCCGGCGCAATGGTGCACAAACAGTGACGAATCGCCCTCTATTGTGGACCGCTCACGAGCTCTACAGCAACGTTTCACATGGTTAACTGTTACGCTGTCTGTACACAATAGCCCATGTTGGACACACTTCTACCATCGCTCCATTCGTGTAAAAGAATAATCAATCAAAATATCAAATAGAGTTAAAAATCCATCAATGAACGGTGAAATGTGACTGACATCGTTATTTGTGCACAAGAATTATTTTTCTAGTGTGTGAGTAAAATAGTTTAATTTTTAGATTTGAGAATGAGTGAAATAGATTTATTTTTAGATTAGTTAGAGTGCACTTACATGCACAGTTTTTCTTTTGTTTTTTTCTGATACCTGCGATCATAACACCTGTTTTTTTTTTTCAGCCCATGATTACACTTTTCAATTCCTACCTGAAAATGAATTTAGCAACCTAAACATTCAAGAACTTTAACAATGAGTTTGTTCGTTGATTTACGTCAAATTAAATCTTCAGTAACAAACCTATCCGAGATGGTTGACAAGATATCTTCCTCTGTTGCAAAAGAAAAGAAAACAGAAGAACGTCCGAAGAAAGATGACATTATTTACAATAGTTCCATGTACAGCAGCTCCATCCACAAACCAACAACATTGGGCTTCGGCGTTCGTTTTTCCAGCCAAGAAGATGTTTACCAAAGCCTGCCTATGCCTTCGTCTAGACTACGCAGTCACATGTCACTCCCTAATTTGGGGAAAGCTGAAAATGTGTTCGATAAACCGTCCGCGTCACGACAGGACGACAGGCCTAAAATAGTTGAACTCGATGAAGATAGACAGGATAGAAATAAAACGAGCATACATTTATCATCGGAAAATCTCAGCGATTGGATTATTGCGTCCATTAACAAGAGACCACATTTTGACGACGTTGGAGACACGCACCCGATGGATTTCTTAGAAAGTATTCAGTATTACATATCCGAATTAAAAATGGCAGAGGAGAAACAGCTACCATTCATAATATCATGTTTAGAAGGAGTACCGCTCATGTGGGCCCGCTGCTTCAGGAGTGAGTTCAAAGATGTAGAAACATTCTACACGGCTTTCGAACAAGAGTTCTGGGGCCCCGACAGACAAAAGGCAGTATTATATGACATGAAATTAGGAAAATACGATGACGGAAACACAAGAGTCAGTATGTCAGAATATTTTTTGCACAAAGTATCGAACTATCGACATTTAACGCCACCACCATCGGATTTGGAAATAGTTTATTCCCTCGCAGCTCATTTTCCAACTGCCGTAGAGCTCGAGTTACGTCTTGCACCAAAACCTACGCTACGCGAAGCGTATCATGTGCTACGGCGTAGAGAGGGCGAAGGATCCGATTTTCTACCAAATTATTTGTATGAAATGTGTGAAGCGTTTCAACGTGGTCAAAGACCAGAATCAGCGAGGCGTGGTGATGGATCATCATCCTCTTACAATTTAGAACACGAAAAGAAACTAAAAAAATAGTATTAAAAAAAATTGCACCAATACTTATACGTACTCACTGCCATCGAATAATTGAATTAGGTCATGAAAGGAAAAATGATTTTCAAATAAACACTTTAAATGAATAATTGGGAGTTTTATTATGAATAAATCAATGTTTTAATTAAAAAGGTTGGGTCGCCCCAATTTTTTTAAAGAATTAACTTAATTGCAATAAAGTACACCCGTTACTATAATATTGTTTTGATACAGAGCGTTGCATGAGAGCGAAGGCAACTGGACAGAGAGCGAATGCTTGGAGGCCCGGCGCGGCGGCTGGCTGTGGGGTGGGCAGGCGCGCGCGTGCCGGCGCCAGCCCTCCGCCATGCCGCACGTGGCGGGCGCCGCGCGCCTAGCCCGCGCCGCCTGCCTGGCCGCGCACCATGGCGAGCGTTGGAACTGCTCCTCCATTGAACTTGCGCCCAGATTCACCCCTGACCTGCTCACGGGTACGTACCTTTTACCCATGTATTTTTAATTTAAACAGGGGACGTCTACGAGCTCAACATCTGATACTATAGAACCGTGATTTACAGTGCCAGTCCCTACCTACATTTTCAGTGCTCTTTGTTTCCACGCCTTGGTAGAACCTATTTTAGTCCATCTTAGAAAAAACTGCAACTTCCATCACTAATGTATGATAAGGGAGACCAGTTTGTCGAGTCTTTTAAATCACCGTGGATGTATTGTGCGAGCGCGGCCGGCGTGACGACAGCGCCCTTTCTTTCAGCAGCGGTGCGCGGGTACCGTTCCGCTCCGACCATTCTTTTTAGTTACATGACACATGAACATATTTATCACTTCTCGGGTAATTAATTTTCAGATTACACCATTGTTTCAATTTAATTTGAATGCTCTATTGTTAATTACCCCCTAATAGGGCCAAGCGAGTAGACAGTAAAGAAAGGGCAATCGTTCCGAAGCTGATCGGTGACGGCCGGCGCAGGAACCTTATTAAATAACAGAAGACGTCACGCGATGTCTTCATAACTCTATGCCAGCACGAAACTCGATGAACGAGCGCCGGTACAACACGTTGGCTCTCATAGCGTGACGCGACTGCATAGTAAGTAGGTAAATATTGATCTAATAAATGAAAAAGAGATAAACGCACATATACATATGGGTATTTCGGTCAGGCAATGTTTTTCGTCGCTGAACCTTTCATAAAAGTTCGTAGAGGAACAAGCTTTTCCGTTGATGTTAACACTATCCAATATCTTTTTGCGTCGCTCTCTACAATCAGTGTTCCATGAGAGACGTTAAAAAAACAACTATCTAAAAGTTAGGAATAGAAAAGAAGACAAACAATGGGGAAGTTTTTCTAGTTTTAGCATGGTCGGCGACATTGTGTAGTTGGCAGCGAGTGCGGGCCGGATGCCGACGGTCGGCTACTGCGAAATACGGAGCATTGTTTTTGGTCACCATTTCAACGTCCGTCTGCCCACTTTAGCAAATTAATTGACACGGAACGTTGTCGGCTACAAACAAAACTGTTAGGAATCTTCGGAGTGGTCCCGGCTTGATACATTTTAATTAAAAGTTTTACGAAGGGAATAAAGTCTGCGGCCGCTGTGGCAATGAACAAACAACAACTTTTCATTAACAGCCGAGGTGTCTACTTAGACTTAGATAGGTGTCCGTCTAACTTTGCATAAGGTCGCCTCCTTCGGTCGCCTCGCAAAGATTCTAAGGCGCATGAATTTCTCATCTTACCATCTTTATGTCACTGAATTAGGGAAATGTAGGTAGTTATATTTCTGATCAGTAAGTTACAAGTGAAAATACCTAAAGGTTCACTTTCAGGGTAGCCCACACTGCTATAGGTAAACTGAAACGTTTATTTAACAAATTACAATCATTGTTGAAGCTCCTGGCACTGAATGTAACCACGTCATTCGTCATCCATGCTCGACGTGACAGCTAGTGCCGATCCGGCGATGTCACGGCATCGCAAATATTTGATTTTGTTATGAACTGGTTTCCGTGACGTTTTCCTTTACATGCGAAAAATATACCGGTACATACGCAGGATCGCCCGCGACATCGCGAAGTCGCGTTTCAATTGAATGCGTTGCCCTAAGAACACGCCTGCCGAGGTACATGTAGTTCAAGATATATTGTGGGCAGTTCTACACTGCCATTGAACGGTAGGAAACTGAATTAAAGTTCAGAAGTACGGTTCTGGGCATGTCATGGATCCTGTCACACAGGAATGAGTTAACAGTTTAGACGCTGTAACATTTTCTGATGTTTTGCGGTTAGTTTTGTGATACTTTATGTGATTCGGCCTTTACTGAGCTCAACATATTTTAAGGCACTTTCAGTTTGTCATTGGCTTAGTGGCTTATGGTTACCATCAAATAAATCTGTATACTTGAAATTCTGGTGCATTCATATTCTCTATAATATATGGATATTATAGAGAATATGAATGCATGCTATCTAAGGCGGAACACAATAAAGCCTCAACTCGGGCGATTTTTATCGTCTTGAATTGCTCGAGGCATAAAGTTATGACGACAGAATCTACATCTCGATAACTAGGAAGGTATAATAAACCTTTGGTAAATACAGACTAGAGTAACTTTGTTCCGGATGAATTTATGTCAATGATGGACACACACGGATAGGAGATCTCCTTGAAGTTCTTAAATAATCTTGTCGACATACAATTAAATAGAATGATGCATTATTACCATCGATATTATCGTGTGTAGGCTGTTAATTCTTTGGTTTAAAATCAAATAAAATGAATTATTCAGTGACATGATGGCAATGATCAATAATTGGTTTTTCCCAGTTTCCTACTTCATAAGTTTCAAAGTATTAAATTACATTGTTAGTAATAGACACTTCATCAAACTGTATGTCTGAACTGCAACTACCGAGGAATCGGAACTTCCTAAATTAAACAATATCTTTAAGCGCTCGAGGGCAGTTTCATCGGGAAAGCGTACAAAGTTAAGAATATAAATCAATCTCGCGAATCCTTATTGATGAGATAAAGCTTTTCTTCTGAAAACCATGAAAGTTATCTTTAGTCAGTTAAATTAGAAAGACCATCGAAAGCTCGTCTTACAATGCGATCAGCGGTGAGGGTTTAGGGTCGAGGTACAGCGAGACGGACAAAAGATTTAATTACACGCATGAATCAAGCGTGCAGGGCGCGGGGGGTGGCGAGTGAGGGTAGCAGTGGGAGGGGGAGGGACGTCATTCAGCGATAACCGTGAGCTGTGCACTCACGCGCGGTCTGCGCTGCCGATGTGCTGTGTGATAAGCCCGTCAGATGCCATTGTTTAACTCAGCTAAGGACGTGCGGGCTTTATCGCACTGATATCGTTTGTAATTAAAAACGATTCTCTTGATGGAAAGTGCCTATCGGTACAAGACTTGTATAAGGGTTCGGGAACTTAGTAAAGGTCATATTTACCCTCTTTTTTTTTTTTTTTTTTCAGGATGGGAAATCATCAAATGACTTCTCCCGCTCTGGGCAGAGCGAGAGGGTGTGTCAGACTTTTACTGACTAAAACCCACCCGTGTTCCTTCCGTTGCCTGTGTGCCGGGGCCGCGATATCCCTTTCGGACAAACCCGCAACCCCAGCAGGCATTGGTCTTTCGACCCCGTCGGTTGGTGCTGACATCTCTTTGAGGCGCGCGTGGAACACAACGCGCCGTCGACACGGGCCTGGTCCTTATCGGACGGCGAGCTGCCCATTGCTCACCGTCCGCAAGCCCGCGCCTACGGTGGTCGGAAGTCGGCTCTCGACTCCCGACGCCCGGGGCGTCTCCTGCGGCGACTAGGGCCGCGAGGGCGTGCAGCTTGCATCTCCCTCGCGCGCTCCGCCTCCTCCTTCGCGAGCATAACTGCTTCGCAGAAGGAGGTGACGGCCTCCCATGCACTCTAGCTCCGAACCATGGCCTGAACCAGGGCCGGACGCGAGAGATCGCCGCCGCCGATCGCCTCCGTGAGGACACGGCGGTGCTCCGCCCAAGCCGGGCAGACCTCCACCGTATGCTCCACCGTGTCCTCCGGGCAATCCACACAGTGGTGACACCCGGGCGTTTCCTCCCGCCTTACGCGGAACAGGAACCTCCCGAAACAACCGTGTCCGGTGAGGACCTGCGTCAGGCGGAAGGTGAGGACGCCATGGCGCCTCTCAAGCCACTCCTCAAAGAGGGGACTTATCGCCGCAATTGTGGCGTGCCCAGCGCTGGGTTGCGACAATCGCACACTCCATGCCGCCATGAGATCCCGCTGGAGCTCTGTCCGCTGTGCCGTGATTTCTCGCGGCAGCGGAGTTACACCCCGGCGTTTCGCCTCCTCGCGCAACTCCCACATGTGCGCGAGGACATTTACCCTCTTGCCTATGCAATTTGCGCAACGCCAATGCAGTTTTTCACTTTCTGAAATTCACGCTCTGCGATCTGAATAACGCAGCTGAGTCAATCTATGACCATCATCATCATCTGCGTATAACCATTTCCGAACTATGTTAGGGTCGGCTTCCAGTCTAACCGGATGCAGCTGAATCAATCCATGATATTGATAGCCTTCTAACGATATAAGATCGCAGTTAATACGCTGACTATCGTATTAACTTCGATCTAATATCGTTCGAAGGCCGGATTTAAAGGTGTGGTGGAGGCCCTGGGGCAACCGAGGCACTGATTTTGTTTTTGGACCAGACGAAAAAAAACATAGTTTTCAATCATTTATACATAATAGGTACTAATATTATACAAAAGAAAAAAGATAAATGTTAGGCGAATGGAACTTTGCGAGCTTTTTTTGTCGAAAAATTATTGATAATTTCGGTGAAATCAAGTTCTCGGGAGTAAATCGCTTTCAATACTAAGTAGGGATAACTTTCGAAGAAGTCTATTTTTTATAATTTCGTCTTCGAAAATGAGCATTCTCCAGTACAGTTCGACGCCAAGTACATTCTCAACGTAATTTGAACATTTGGAAATGTAGCTCTGAATTTTCAAGTACTTATTTGCGTATTGGACCAAAAAACATTTTTTTTACCAAAAAAAAAAACAATTTCTGGAGGCACCTATTTTCTGGAGGCCCGGTGCCATGGCCCCTGTTGCTCGCCTTAAATCCAGCCCTGACGATAGTCAGAACGTCGGTTCATTCAGTTCGAGGTAGGTACTACCATATTCTATGGTATTGCGCTATATTTGCTGATTCTCAGATTTATATAATTATCTCAACAGTTGTGCGCATATATAAATTGTTTGATGAATGAATATACCTACTCCTAGTGTTAGTCAAATAATAAATCGAACTACTATAACGAGGTAAGTAATAAAACCGACTTGAGAAAACTTGTAAAAGATTTACTTTGTAAGCGTCGCGAAGTGTCGACTGCTTTTCCGAAAGTTTTAGAACGGGGCGCGCGGCTGCCAAAAAACAAACTCGAGTTTACTGAAGAATTGTCTACTTCGAAGTCAAAAGGTTTGACAACAGGTCGATAATAATAGGACCCACCTATGAAATCAGCGTTTTGTATGGAGAATTTTAAAGAAGTTGAATTGTTCATACTAACATTTTCTTAATTTATATAACTACGTAGTCGGGCCATAAGTTCTGTCACATTGGTAAAATTTCGAATTTAGAATGCAAGCCGAGGAAAATATTATGGGCATTCGAAATTTGAATATTTAAAGAAAATAAAAACAAAGGGTTTCTGGAATGTTGTTCATTTTCTAAAATGGAGTGGACGCGCAAAGAAGACAGAGTCGCAGTAATTGCATTGCATCGTTGCGGTCACGCGCCAACTGAGATTTTCAAACTGCTGAAAAATTTGAAAATTCCACTGAGATTTATTTATCGTACTATCAAACAATTCAGGGAAGATTCAAGATTAGAAGATAAACAAAGGAGCGGTCGACCTCGTACTATTCGGACTCCAGCGGTCATCAAAGCAATGAAGGCGCGAATCCAACGAAATCCTGTCCGCAAGCAAAAAATGTTGGCTCTGCAGATGGCACTAAGCAGAACTACTGTTAAAAGGGTGTTAAATGAAGACCATCTTCCAAGTCCATCACAGCACATCTTCTTAACGCACGGCTGAAGAAAATCAGACTCGAAAGAAGCCAGGTTTTGTTAAGGCGGTACGCGGGAAAAAAATACCGCGAAATACTTTTTTCGGACGAAAAAATTTTTAATGTTGAGGAGAGTTTCAATAAACAAAATGATAAAGTGTATGCACACTCTAGTGAAGAAGCGAACAAACGTGTGCCACGTGTTCAGCGTGGTCATCACCCTTCGGCATGCATGGTTTGGCTTGGGGTGTCCTATTTGGGTCCAACGGAGGTGTTTTTTTGTGAAAAAGGAGTGAAAACTAGTGCCCTCGTATATCAAAACACAGTCCTAACAAATATTGTGGAATCTCTTTCACAAACAATGTTCGAAAACAGGCACTGGGTATTCCAGCAGGATTCTGCGCCGGCTCATAAGGCGAAAAGTACCCAAAACTGGCTCACGACCCGTGGAATCGACTTTATCAGGCATGAGGATTGGCCCTCATCCAGTCCAGACTTGAATCCCTTGGATTACAAAATATGGCAGCACTTAGAGGAGGTCCGCGCTAAACCCCATCGCAACTTGGAGTCACTTAAAGCATCCCTGATTAAAGCAGTCGCCGATATTGACATGAATGTCGTGCGTGCTTCGATTGATGGACTGGCCTTGCAGATTGAAGGCTTGTATCGAAGCAAGAGGAGGACATTTCGAATAATTTTAATGTGGTTTAAATCTGTATTTTATACCCTTTTATTTGATATATAAATGGTTGTAGTGCGTAACTCATTGTGTCAATTATTTAACTTTCCCTATGTGACAAAACTTATGACCAGAAAACCTCCAAGCGTTCCTGTGAAAAAGGGTCTTGACAGACTGACAGACGGACAACGAAGTGATTCTACATATAAGGGAACCGTTTTTCCTTTTGAGGTACGGAATCCTAAAAATCTCCTTGGGAGATCCCTATCTAGGATTTTAATTCAATAGGCAATACAATCAACATTATTAATGGATGAACAGGAAGTCGTGAGTCTCCACCCATTGCACTTTTGTCGTTTTGCACCACTCTAGCATAACATAATCATATTATTAGCTTAGTTGGTGGGGTTAACAGGAGTACCATTTATTTGTTACCAACATTGCTAGTAAACAAAGAAAAACTAACTTGTTCTTCCAGTTTTAAACTCAAGTTTCCGATTTCCTCAGGCACTCGCGAACAAGCATACGTGTACGCGATGTCTGCGGCTGCGCTGACGTGGTCGGTGGCTCGCGCATGCGCGGCGGGCTCGCTACCAGCCTGCTCGTGCGCCGCCCCGCCTCGCGCGCCACCCAGGCCACCGCGGCAGGCGCAAATCACGCCTGCGGAACCACATGCAAGGTTCAAGTGGGGTGGATGTGGTGACAACTTTCAGTGGGCGGAAAGGTATTATATCGAGTAATGTGTTAATAGTTGAAATGCTTATTAAGAAAATATCAAACTACGAGTATCATTTTCATTCAGTCTACTCGTTGTAGTCCTTTTAAAAATCAAAATCCTTTTTTCAGATTCGCGAAGCAGTTTTTGGATGCGCACGAAATTGACGTCCGAGAAGGGAAGGTGGATAATATCCTAGAAATAGAGACGACAACCACAGAGCTACCTACTACTACAACGACCATGGAGCCAACCACGATGCCACCCATAGTCATCTTAGTGGATGACCAGCCGGCGCCAGCTAACACCAGCGTGGCTCCGAAGACGAAGAAGAAGGGACGTCGCGGACGGAAGCGTCTGCCGCGATCACCGCGACGAGGAAGACCAACACGGAAAAGGTTCAGATCTAGACCGAGGTTAGCGTATATGAAAGCGTTTTTGCACGATGCTCACCAAATCGATGGATTAGGGCAGTGGTGTATTAAACGCAATTCCACCCTAAGGTGTAATTGGGGCTGATTTCCAGCAAAACGCAATTCAATTTGTCTTCATCCGACCTTTGATCGCACTTGATTCATAAAGTGGTAGTAAGTCGTATATTAAAACTTCAATTTTCTTTTGGCCAGGTACGAATATGAAGATAGAGGCTCCAGATATCGCAACATTGAATACCGGATGGCGGCTGACGACCCGAGGTTCGATCCTCAAGTTGACTTGCGAACTCGACTCGAACGACTACGAGAGCTCATTGCGTCTGCTAATCTGATGAACGGACGTTTTGGACGAAAGGTAATTAACAATGGACTTTTTCAGTTTAGGATCAACACACAAACAAACAAATTCAAACTTTAAAGACTTAAAATGTGGTGTATACCCTGCACGGCTTACAGCCAAGTTTTCCTGCATTTCTTACATCCTTACAGTAGTGGCTGGTGGTTGTGTTGTGAATGTCCAAGTGAAGTAAAATTGATGATACCTTCCCTGATATGCTGGCTATATGATATCACTTATACAAATGTTGTCCAGGCGGTATCATCGGGCATGCGCACGAAGTGCACGTGTCACGGCGTGTCGGGCTCGTGCTCAGTGCGCACGTGCTGGCGCTCGCTGCCGCCGCTGGCGCGCGTGGCGGCGGCGCTGGCGGGCGAGGCGGCGCGCGCCGGCCCGCTGCGCCTGCACGCGCGACACGCGCGGCGCGCACGGCCGCGGCTGAGATACGTCACGCCTAGTCCGGACTATTGCGAGCCTGATCCAGCTGCAGGATCGCTTGGGACACACGGCAGGTAAAAAGATTTTTTTGGTTTTTCTAACGTAAGGCAAGCCGAGGCCAAGGCATGTTGATAAATAATAATATAATTCTTTATCGACATACAGAAGGCGCGAAAAAAAAAAAAACACAATTGTAGCTCAAACAGCTTCAATTGTGTTTTTATTTTTACCTCTTGTTTTTTATTACTGTTAAGTTGACGTTCTTTTCAAACTCTAAAAACTGTCTTTGCCTAGCCTTACATCGCATTTCACTTGGGGACGACTCTTTTCGTCCTTGTCTACCAGACGCGTTTGTTCTGGGTCGACGAAACACCTACTGCAGCTTTCTTACGGTCGTTATAGATGACGGACATGTGAACGGGTCTTCCTAACTCTATTAAACTCAAAACTGGTTCTTCAGTCCTTTAACTTACACGTTAGATAAAGAGATTCGAAGTCATCCTTTCCTATGTTTTCGCCCGTTTATTCATAAGCAAAGGTCTCACCAGACACCACTTGTAACCTATCAAATTTCAGTTCCAGACACAATTAAAAAACGTTTGTTTGTGACTCTCTGGAAAGTTCATGGGGCTCGAGTGATTAAAATTATACTTACAGTGAATGTTTTTATCAGAAAATGCAACGCAACCTTAGGCAGTGCATCAGGCGGCTGCGGTCGTCTGTGCTGTGGTCGCGGGCGACGCGGCGTGCGCTCAAGTCGGCTCGAACGATGTCACTGCCGTTATCACTGGTGTTGCCGCGTTGACTGCCAGCTCTGCCGACTTACCACCGAGGAACACTACTGCAACTGAACCTTCTTACTTGATCTTTATCTTAGCTGTACAGCGTGTTAACACAATCGCCACCAACATGAACCAACTCAGCATTATTACAAGACACGGTTTGTCTGAGATTCAGGTTTAAACCATTTTTTTTAATTTGGAACTTTATTCCGATGAACGCAAAGTTTTTAATAAAATTGACAACCATGACTCTGTTCTGAAGTCCAAAAACCGACTTCAAAACCAAGTCCTAGATGTCAATTTTGTATTAATAACTTTATGATCGTAGGAATAAAGTTTCAAATACAATAACTGGCTCGAAGGTTTGAGCTTGGATTAAAGTTAGAACCCGTTTTGAAAAAGACGTTACGTTTTGTCTCTGCCTCACTCAAAGGTCGGCTAGCAGAAATTGCCTATGCCAATTAGTACAATATTATTGTGCATAAATTACAAAATTAAATTACAAATCACCCCAATCCGCGCTATACAGTCACTCCAGGAAATGATCATTGTCATGAATGTATGTGTAAGATCACAAGAATTTCAGGACGTCACGCAATACTGCACAGCTAGGATAGAATAGATCCCAATTTTACTTCGCCCTTCTTTAAAATTAAAATATTTTCATAAACAATTTTAAATCAAAGTTTCAAGTTTAAAAAATAAATACTTACTTGGTTAACGAATCCTTGGCCTATACAAAATTAGTGCAAATAATTTCCTTTTTCTAGTAAACACTTTTATTTGTGTTCATTCGATTTTTTTTTTTTACATTTTTGCAGATTTTATCTATGTAATTTTAAACAGACAAATATTTTTGCTTTTTAACCAAAGATTGAATAAGAATACAATTTGACTAGTCATTATACCTTCGTAAGTTACCTGTGTATAATCTCCCGAACTACTATCCGTCTATCCACAAATGGGATTAGATTTGGCGGTTATGCTATTTGCCTCTCACGTAACGAGTATGTGTGCAAGTGAGAGGCAAATAACGAAATCATTAGTGGAGCTGCCATATGTAATGCCATTGAGTTAAAATATTGTATTGGTGTAGAAATCAAGTAGAAAGTAAAGCTTAAACAGTAGCATAATATTCTCAGGAGCATCCTACAGTACTTAGAATATAACATTTTCAACCCGTTTATTTAAGACTGTCTGTTATTTTGTGACATATCGGAAATTATGATTCTATGTATGTATAACGTAACTTAGCGTGTATTCTCTAATAATTCGACAATAAAGTGAATTAAAATGTTTAATGTAGCCTCCCAACGCTGTATATTCAGCTTTATGAGCGGGCATTCTGAAAGTTTGCAACGTCACAATAGCTGTCAAATATTTCGCTGTTTTGATTAATTAGGCAATATTACTGTATGGAAATATGTGAAGTATCGCTAACTACTGAACTAGAATATTGATTATGAAATTCAATAATTAATATCGTAACACCGAATATTTACTTTTGGATGTAAAAAAACTTTTTTACAACTAAAACGGATACAACATCAAATTCGGTGTTATATATGCAATTCATTATTAATATTTTGAGTCACTAGTTAGCGATATTTCATATTTCCATACAGTAAATATTTGACAGCTATTTAAGAATGAACGCTTTAACAGTATTATTATTGATGTTCCCCATTTTGGGGCTAATGATCCCCCATTCTGATGTAGGTGTACCATTGAAGTTGTATGAAAATCACTGCAGATATTACGGCAATATAATACAGGAAACTAACTGTATGATATTTTTATTCCTAGTGTCATTTACTTACTTACAGTGTTGTACATATTAAGTATTTATTAAACTCATCATTTACTGGTAGATCTAGGTACTTTTTCTCTGTCAAAGTAATTTTATTAATACCGTAGTTTTAGTGGTACTATCTTTAGTCGTTTCATGTCAAATGATAATTTTATTACATAGTGATGTTAAGAATTCTTGTAAATAAAAGTCGTACTTAGAAGAATAATTTGTTTTACTTTGATTAATTTGACTAATTGAGACACGAATGAACATGGAAGAACTAATTATTTATTTATATATAAAGGTACACAAACAACTTCTGTATATAATAATAATAATAAAAATAAAACTTAAATAATAATTAGCGAGAAAATACCCTAGATTTCGAGTTTAAAATACCCACGAGGACAGAACTGAGATATGCTAAGCGCACATTACAGCCGCTACGGACCGCAGCGCAACCCATTTTTATACAAAAAAAGTGTGGTTCGGCCCCCCATAATGTGCGTTAGTTCATAGAAAATGTACGAAAGTGATTATGGAAGATTTTTGCAACGTGTTACTCTTAAATTAGTGCGGGCCACGTGCCGTACTAATTTACGCAAAGAAAGGTAAAGGTGAACGCACGCCTAAACGCGCCTCAGTAGGTAATAGAATTTTAGAATTCTTTGAATCAAATTAAATGCAACCCACTGCCGACCGCAACGCTGAAAGTTTAAGATTGCGCGATGAAGTTTCAATTCTTAGTTGAGAAACACTTAGGATATTCGTATATTTTGGTTTTGCTTGAAAACAAGACAGGAAAAAAAAAACATAATAGGTAATGAAAGTCAATATAAATGTGACGTAAGTTTATTTACAATACTATTGTGTTTTAGCAATGTGTTACCAATGAAATATACTGAGCAATATAAAGTACAAAGTTGAAGGAATATGTTACCCACTACGACCAATCTAAAGATATTCACTGTATAATGTAATATTCAATTCACTAACTTGTGAGATCTCGATACTGTTTCATTAATTAACCTTATACATAAATACATTAGTTTAAATCACTATACAGAATTTTGGAATTTGTTACTGGGAATAATAAAAAAATAAACTCTCGCTAACATAGGATTTCAGTTCAAAAGAAAATCCTATCACTTACGAACTAAAAATCACATCATTTTTACTTATTTGATATAGGTATTGATGGTAAACAGCTTATGTAAGCATTAGACGTGAAAAATAACTACAAAATGACAGCGTACAGAAGACAGAAGTCAATTATTATTTGTGTGAAATGTTGTATCATTATAATTTTTGACGCTTGGAGAACGACAAATATCGCAATATGATGGCATCGAAAATTAAAGGTTGTAATATAAGAATATTTTTAAATGTAATTTATAACTGAGTTTATAAAATAATTTGGTAAGAAAATATGTAACAATTTCGTGATAATGAAATAAGGTTTTCATATACATAACCGCCAAATGTTTTGCTCGAAAGCTTGTGATTATTATAAATGTGTGAAAATATATACTTATTGTAGAGTAAATGTAATAATTAAATAGTTCAGCTACGTAAAACGCTGAACTGTACATAAACAGTGAGCATTTACCTACTTACACATTCACTCGAACTCGGCATTCATCAAAATTGGAATAAACTAATAATATCAACACTGTAGTTCATCATAACTCAGAATGCTCGTCGTGTTCTGAAACAAGAAATTTACATCAATAACATAACATTACACCTGGATTCCCTGAAGAGTTGGGCAGATATTGTACCTACGGTACACCCATTCGCCCGCTATGTTTGAGTCCCTTGTAATAGGGGGCGCGCCTACTTCCATCAACTGGTTATAAATCCTGACTCCGGGCTGCTACTTAGAATTTCCAGATAAAAAAACCCAATAACATTGCACGACCCGGGAATCGAACCCAGGACCTCATCGTAAGTAGTAGCGCTTGCGACCACTAGACCAACGAGGCAATAAAATTAAATCTTCTTAAATGTAATTAATATGCAATAAAATGATTATTTCCTATACATATACACTTACTTGATGGACTTTCAGCTGGAGTCTCTTGATGATCAGTACTCTCGATCTCCTGTAACAATTGTTGTTAAAATGTTATTGGTATGTCGACACATTAACGGCGGTCACGGCCCATAACCTCCAACCAGAGCCTGCATCATGAATATTCATCAACTACAATCTTCTATCTCTTGACATACAAGAAACCATCCGAGCGATCCGAGAGACAGAGAGAGAGAGGGAGAGAGAGAGAGGGAGAGAGAGAGATAAAGGGAGAGAGATAGAGAGGGAGAGAGAGATACAAAGGGAGAGAGAGAGAGAGGCAAGGCGTTGCACATTCTTATTGGTGACGATCCGTACTCTCGATATCCTGCAACGATATCCGGTCACGGCCCATAACCTCAAACCAGAGCCTGCATCATGAATATTCATGAACAAAGTCAAAGTCAAACAATTTATTTCAATTAGGCACATAAAAGGCACTTATGAACGTCAAGTTTACAAAAAATAGAATTGATTCTAGTCGCCCCTTCCAAAAGGTAGTTTTCGTATGGAGAAGAATGGGCAAGAAACTCCACCGTTACTCTTTTAAAATGTTTTTACAATATTTTGCATACATTAATTATATAATTATATGTGAAGACGATGCATCTAGAATAAGATTACTATACCGCGATAGGTAAAAAAGAATGAAAAATAAAGCAATTAGAGATAAATTAAATATGTGACAGATACATGGTGCTCACATATTTACAAACATTGTAAAATTATACGATATTCCTAACATTTTAACAAGTAATACTAATAAGTCAGTGTGTGAGTTCAAGAAATCACAGAATGTAAAATCAGTGTTATAAAAAATAACAAATACATAATTAAATAAGCAACCAGTTTGATTTTGTCTAGACTCTAAATTGTCCTATGGAGCAGGACCAGCATGTTTCCAAGCATTCTTATCTTGGATATAATCCTCTAATTTGTAATATGCTTGTTTACAGAGTGTACTTTTAATATGAGTTTTAAATTTTCTTTCATTTAATTGTAATATATCACAAGGTATTTTATTGTAACATTTAACACAGTACCCCATAAAAGATGTATGGACTTTAGATAATCTGAAAAATGGTTGATCTATTTTATCTTTATTTCTAGTATTAAAATTATGTCTATCACTTATTTTATTAAAGATATGTAGATTTTTTCTTACATACATAATATTTTCATAAATGAATTGGCAAGGTACCGTCATAATATTAATATTTTTAAATAGTTCCCTGAGAGATTCGCGACGATGTAGATTATAAATGGCTCTGACAGCTCTCTTTTGTAAAATAAAGATGGATTCAATGTCAGCAGCCCGACCCCACAGTAAAATGCCATACGACATAATACTGTGGAAGTAGCTAAAATAGACCAGACGCGCGGTTTCTACATCTGTTAACTGTCGTATCTTTCTAACAGCATAAGCGGCCGAGCTTAGCCGCCCCGCAAGAATTGTTATATGAGGTCCCCATTGTAATTTCTCGTCTAGCGTGATTCCTAGGAAAACGGTTTCATTAATAAATTCTAGTTTTTCTCCATTCAATATGATGTCACATTCGCTACTTCTAACATTAGGTAATTTAAATCTAATGCATTTGGTTTTTTTTTTATTTAGTACCAAATTATTTACCGTAAACCAATCTTGGACTTGAAGAATAGAGCTGTTAACGTCGTCAAGATTTTGTGACCGTCGGTTTATTTTAAATATCAACGATGTGTCATCGGCAAATAACACCATCTTAGGTTGATTTTGAAGTAATTGTGGTAAATCATTAATATAAACTAAAAAGAGGAATGGACCCAATATCGAACCCTGAGGAACGCCCATTGCCATTTCAGACCCCAATGAGTTTACGCCGTTTACTTGAATTTTAACTTTTCTATCTTTCAGGTACGATCTTAGTAAATCAAGAGCTGTATTCCTAATCCCATAGTGCTCAAGTTTCAGCAGAAGTGTTTCATGGTCTACGCAATCGAACGCCTTCGAGAGGTCGCAAAAGATTCCAATGGCATCGTGTGCTTCTTCCCAGGCGTTAAAAATGTTCTTTATGAGGGTGACACCAGCGTCAGTGGTACAACGCCCTTTGGTGAAACCGTACTGTTGTTCATGAAAGATGGAATTCTTATTAAAGTGACGTAACATTTGATTGAGCATCAACCTTTCAAACACCTTGCTGAGAACTGGCAGAATTGACACAGGCCTATAATTGTTGGGTTCCTTACTATCACCGGATTTGAACAAAGGAATTACTTTACTGTGTTTCATGAGATCCGGAAAGACTCCTTGGTCTACACTGGTGTTAAATATGAAAGCTAAATAAGGCGCAATGGTTTCGATGATAGATCTACAGACTTTTACAGACATTCCCCATAGATCTTCTGTTGATTTAATTTTAAGATCTTTAAAAGCTTTTATAACAGCCTGGGGGTTTGTATGCTGAAACCTCAGCTCCAAAGGGCATGACTTTACATTTTTCCTAAGTAAGGCAGCAGAAAGCGTGGGTGAGGAATTTAAAGTTTCCGTAGTTTTAAGGGGAATATTAGCAAAAAAGTTTTCAAATTCCTGAGCTATTTCTACATCTGAGTTGATAGGGCCATGTGTAGTCTGTAAGTTAAATTCAGTATTACGCTGTTTTTTCCTACCGGTTTCATTATTTATTATTTGCCAGGTAGTTTTTATTTTATCATCAGCTGATTTTATTTTATTGCTAATGTAAAGAGCTTTAGCCATTTTGCACATTTTGCACACTAACTACAATCTTCTATCTCTTGACATACAAGAAACCTTCCGAGCGATCCGAGAGAGAGGGAGAGGGAGAGGGAGAGGGAGAGGGAGGGAGGGAGGGAGGGAGAGAGAGGGAGAGGGAGAGGGAGGGAGGGAGGGAGGGAGAGAGAGAGAGAGATAGATAGAAAGAGGGAGAGAGAGATAGATAGAAAGAGGGAGAGAGAGGTAGAGAGAGAGATAGAGATAGCGAGGGAGAGAGAGGGAGATAGAGAAGGAGAGAGAGGGAGGAGATAGGCAAGGCGTTGCACATTCTTATTGCCACTGATATTTATGGTCCGACGACTCAGTTCATAACGCGAGTCCTATAGTATATAAGTGTAGTCCTACCATCAGTGGGGTGTGTAACATTTTCTGCAGTGTCTTACCTGTTCATGATCAGCGGCTTGGTACAGTCCACGGCGCACGCGTGCCTGCAGTCCCTTTATCTCATCGTCGTACTCGCTCCACTCTGGTACGATACGCATGGCGGCTGATAGCTTCGCTTCTTTCGTCTGCGGGTTATTGCACTGGAAATAAACGAAAGATTATTAATTACATTATTATTTCCTATTCCTAGAGAGTTAAAGAGAGACAGAGAGAGAGCGAACACATGAGAGGGAAAGCTATGTCAACCGCCACGTCGACATTTACAGACAACACGTCTTTGAACTCTTTGATCAGCCTGTACCACAGATGAATCTTATAGAGATGGTTCACTCCGCAAAATTATTTAAATAAAAAGCTACTCTTACTACAACACAATAAAGTACAATTCAGGTCGCACAGCGCTAATTACCTACAGTAATATTCACCTAGAAGTTGCCTTTCTTTCTATCGCGCAACTCTTATATTGTCATCTTTTAAAGAATAATTAACTGACTACGTTACATTCACTGAATTGGCCCGACAAGACGGGCCCGCCGAGTACTTGTAGCTTCATACCTAAAATGCAGAGTGAACCATCTGTATTCAAATGTGCCTGTACGCAGTTTCTGAAAGTTTTATTTTGATTATATCCCAGTAAAGGAAGGCTTTTGTGTTTCAGTAGGACAACATAGACTGAAAATAAATATATTGTAAGTAAATTAAAATAACTACTCCAGGATATTACAGTGACTTACCAAATCGATAGTCTTGGCGTAAGTCTTGGAGTCATTGTCGCACCACGTCTCGCACCACAACCATTCTTGAGGCAACGACTTAATGGCTACTTGATGAATCATATTGTTCGGCAAATCTTGATCTGTAACAAAACATTGAGATTGTACACCCATTCAATAATTTATTCATGCATTAGGAATCCAATCACAGTTTCTTATTTTGTGGTTTCATGCCGCTTTTACTGTAGAGTGTAGACTTATTTACTTTCAATTAACCAAACACCTTAAGAAATCAAAAACGAACTACCAATACTTAGATTGCAAATAGCTCATTATCCTTCATACAAACATATTTATTCAAGCTTATTATTTGAAAACTTTATCCATATTTCAAAATAGTCTTGCGCGTTGTAGTTTGACCAAAACCACTGTACCCGTCCCGCCTGGCGCTCATTCGTCAACCCTGCCCCCCACCTCGCTGCGCATTCCTAAGGCGCGGTACAGCGGTCCCGGTCAAACTAAAGTTTGTCATCTAGAGCGCTCAGTTTAGTTCACAGCTCCTTAGCGAAATAGGTCGTTCTTTTAGTTCGTCAGCTCCCGTCTCGAACCAGAGAAAGGCAGATCGTTCGCTCGCTTTATTACAGTAACCAAAGATAATAATACACTCCAATGAACGAACAACTGCACGAACGATGAAAAGCGCGTGTGTGCAGTATGTAAGTGGTAGTAGCGACGTGACTTACTCAGGCGGCGTCGCGCTTCTACTCTTTGTCGCTTTTAAAAGTCAGTCTTATCGAACGAATGAATGAACTAAGAAGTGTGCGATCGTAGTACCTCTGTGGGTGCGCTCCTACAACCTAGCTCGTTCGCGAACTACACAAGACTACTTCAAAACAACTATTGTTTCAGCAGGTATTCACTTTATATGAGTACCAAAACTGAAGAGGCAAGCTATTCTAATCTTACCTAAGTTAGACAAGCTGTTAGGATCCTGGCTGAGCGCCTGGTACTGCCCTCGCAGACGGTCCCCGGCGGCGATGCGGCGGAACCTCTTCAGATCCACCACGTACAGCGCGCTGATGTGGTAGCTGCGGCCCTGCAGGTGGTTGCGCCAGTAACCTTGCTTCCAGAACCTGGTGTATTATAAACATGTTGTCTCGTCAATAAATTAATGTGGAATCCATTTCTGAACGCTAACGTATGTTTTAAGACACAAACACTAGATGGAACTGTAAATGACAGCAGGAAATGAGGAAACAGAGGTGACATTATGTCGAAGGAGTTAGGTCAATGCAGAAACAGTATACCAGTTAGTGGGATGCCTTCGCAATAATAGTCACAAAATAGACTTTACAAAAGTTAACATAAGCTCGATCTCAGTGGCATGCTACGAAGAGCCTACGAACAGCAGTGGCTGATGATAAAGAATATAGTCTTACCGGAAGCCTTCCATCTCTCGTCTGCTGTCACAGAACGGCGTGTATCCGTATGGCGCACCGCCCAGGTCCAATTCAACCAGCTCTTTCAGGTCCGCGCGAACAATCTATGCCATACAATGTTGATAGTTAAGCCAAACTCAGAGTTTAACCTATGCAGGAGTATCATACAGCGGTCGTAAAATAGCCAATTACTTAGGAAAGTAAAGTCAAACTGCGGTGTGCGAAGTTCGTCCTTAGGGGTGAATTGACGTGGAAAGAATAAAGGAAGCCCAGTAGGACCGGACTGTTTACCACTAGGGTTACTGGTACGGAACTAACTGCTACTGGCAATATTACCTGGTCAGCATCCACGAAGATGATCTTCTTAACATGCAGCGGGAACAGCACGTCGAGGAACAGAATCTTGTAACCCCAGATGGTGCGCTGTCTGTCGCGCTGACGCTGGAGCCAGCGCGGCCACTGGTACTGAACTAGTTCGTATTGGAACCCGTACTCTTGAGCCATGTATGGTAGGATGTCCTAGGGAGGGAATTACATGATGAGATACTGGTCAAACTAGAGCCGAAAAAAGGTTTTTTTAATATCTGTATCTGTCTAAGCGATTTGATCGAGAAAATTATTTCGTACTGTTTTAAATTACTTTGATTAGATTTTTTTTTTAAATTCAAAACGTCAAGTTTTAGTAAATAGAGTTCCTTGTTAATATCCAATACCGACAAGTTACTTATCAGTTATATTTTAACTGATACTGCCAACCATACGTCAGTGGTAACTCTTGAAGCTAAGAAAACCGCTCTTATTGCAAGGAAATAAAGGCGCTCTCAAATAACATTGATGTTCGAATGATCAGATGAATTTTCCAATGGACGTGCCGTTGACAGAATTAAGAAATAGATTTTTGCCTGTAGTTTTACAAAACATACCTTGAGCGAAGGACTAAGATAATTCTTCAAAAACCAGAACTTGACGGGCGACTTGGTATTCTTGAGTACGGACAACATCATGATACGTAGGAACCGTTCGTACAGATGCCCTGACGCCACTGAGAACACGTTGATGGTCTCTTCTTGTGATTCCGACTCCTCACCGCCGCCGAAAGAGCTGAGAATGCGTTTCATTTGTTGACTTTGCAAGAGGGCAAGGGAAACAATTTCATTACATAATTGTATTTTTCAAAAGATTGCACTTGTATAACAGTGGGTACGCGAAATGTAATATACTTTGTAATGAAATATAATTACGCAATGCAAAATGAAATGTAACACAACAAAGCGAATTTGTTTCAACGTGCGATATATTTGATATTGCACTTTGGATGTTCTTTTCAACGTGTTGCATTCCATGTTACGTTTCACATATCTGTGCCCTAACATACGGCCCTACGTTGTATGGAGTATTAACGTTACAATACAAAGTTGTTAAAAAGAGATAGTGGTATGTTTACATTAAACAAAACCGAGATGGAGCTCCATTTCGATTTTAGTTTCGTGATGTCTCTAGTACGTCAAAAAACGACCCGTGATTGTTCCTAACGCGCTTAAGAAAAACTAGATTGGGCTAGGTTTAATCAGTTTTTTTTTATATTCTTGGCTTCAGAGCACTTCACATCAATCGTCGTCACCTATGCATGCCGTACATAACACAGCAATGTCTGTAAACATATTTTAAACTCTATCTACCTAGCAATAGAGTTCCAAATCCCGCCGGAGTTCTTGTCGTCATTCTCGACGAGTAAGTCAAGGTGTTGCTTGTCGGGTTTCTTGCTAACGCGCAGCTTGATTACGTGGCTTCGGAACGAACTCATCAGCACTTGGATATCTTTGCTGTCCGCTGGGGTGTCGGTGTTCTCGTGGCTGTGTGGAAGAAGATATTGGCATTGGTAGTTGATTAGGTATAGATTGTTGACATAAAATACATCTTAATTTTAGATATTAGACAAACAGTAATCTAAATAAAACACAAAGTTAAAACTCACCCAACAATCTCATAGATATCATCAGATCGTCCAGGTCTTAGCCTCAGCAACCAGGCGCCAGGAGTGGCCTTCAGTTGGAAGTATCCCAGGTTGGCCATCACGATGGTGTCCATCCGCTCAGGGTTGTCGCGAGTGCCGAGTACTAGTTGCAGACCGCGGGGAGGCGTGCCTAGGGTTGTGTCCCACGCGTGGCCTTCTAGGAGAAGGTATTCTAACTCGAACTCGCTATTGAATAAATAAATACATTAAAAATGAAGGATGGACTGTGTGAAAGATGATATGACTAATTACCACAGATGAACACAGATGGTTCACTCCGCATTTTAGGAATGAAGCTACACGTACGCGGCCGGCCCGTCTTGTCGGGCTAATTCAGTGAGTGTAATGTATTCAGAAGATATAAGAGTCACGCGATAGAAAGAGAGGCAACTTTGTGATGAATACAACTGTAGGTAATTAGAGCAGTGCGACCTGAATTGCACTTTATTGGGTCGTAGCAAGAGTCGCTTTTTATTTTTAAATGATTTTGCGGAGTATACCATCTGTATTCATCTGTACTATTACTGAGATGTCTATTAATAGAGAAGCATGCAAGAAGTCTAAGACATGTTTCGCCGTTCTCAAATTAATAGGGATGATTCCTGGGTAAAAAAAAATAAATTCAAATTAGTCCGTCAGTCAGATAATAAAAAAATATTAGACACGTATTTTTTGCTTTATCACATTAATACAAAATTACATAGATAAAACGCATTTTAAGTTGGGGAGTGGGGGTCGCTGCGTCACTAGTATGTATACAATTTACATACTCGTGACGTCATGGCACATATTCCTCAATGTATCACCGTAATCTTTAGATTACGTAAAAAAATAAAATATACGTGTGCAATTTTTTTTTATAATCACAAAGACGGACTAAAAAAAAGTTTTTAGTTATCATCCCTATTGTGGTAGGTGCAAGAAAGAGATGATGATGACACCACAACTGAATTTCCAGATGTTAACTGCGTTCACAATTTAGTTAGCAATGTATGTGATATCGGATAAACAGCTTTAATGTCAACACATAAAGTTTTAGTTTCCGATGTAACTTTATTTTTTTTTATGACATTTTCAACAGGAGTGGTCATTCTGAAAGTAACCAAATGTTGATAGCAGTAAAGTTGATATTTGCTTAACTTGTAATAATATGTATTGGCAACAAGGATTTTAAATGAGTAAAGATGCAGTGAATCAGTTCTGTGGTAAAAACCCAATTTTCTAGCAACTGAGTATACACAACTTAAACGTAAATGGCACTTACCTATGCACCAACGTATCAACATCAGCCAGTCGTATGTTGTCGAGATCGTACACCGACTTGACGCACTCGACAAGCCAGTTCGGCGGCGTGCGCAGTTCCATAGACAGTAGAGGCGCGTGAGGTAAGCGGACGAACCGCGCGAGGGCGCCACCGGTTAAAGCGCCTGATGACGTGAACTGTAGCTCTGGTTCTAGTACGTAGCGGTAGAAACTGGAGGAAGGGTATAGAATATTTAATTATTCGTAAGGTGTAATATTGGTGATATTTCAAAAGAATATCTATTCATAAGAAGCTATTTCATAAGAACATATACCACTAAATTAAAAAAACATGATCAAAATTGGTTTAGTAGTTTTTGATAAAATCCTGAATACACATACAGATCTCCCAGGAAAAGAATACGCTTCGATAATCATCGTCTATCAAATAGCTTATTGAGGAAAGGCGCAATTCATGGTAGGTGCACTACTACAAAGCGCTGCAGTACAAAACTTAAATGCTTTGCTTCTGTGAGGTTACTCTGGGGCGCGACGTTCATTAAAAAACGATGATTACTGAAGCGCATACCTTACCTGGATTTCCTGTACCTACATACATCGGGCCGAATACAGAACAAAATTTTCTAAAGACGGTTAATAATTAGTAGTTTACCTCTTGAGCGGCATATCCGAGTTTTTGTCTTGCGGGTTGACGAACAACTTGATGCGACAGTTGATGACACGTCGCAGGACGAGAAGTAAGGGCGCTAGTCGTTGAGCTGCAGTCGATGCAGGGTCTAGTACTGCTACTATCTGTGTTAGCAATATTGTTTTGTTAATATTACTTTACCTTCTTAGCGTATCGTTGGCAAATAAATTTGTGAAAATTCAAATATTATGTTTAGCCCAAAATTCTGCCAAGCGAACTCTGTTTACTGACGCAGTCTTAAAGGTGCCATTCCATCAAAATAGTGTTCAGTACATTTATTGACAAACATTTTGTTCAGAACCCCAGTGCGTGTAGTTGAGCTGTAGATGTAATTTGTCTGTCTACACCGGCAAAGCTGTGCGTCACTTTTGTAAATGTGCTGTGCAGCATATTTTTACGCGAACATGTTCTCTGCGGGAGCGCTCTTCTTTCAGTTCAGACGT
This sequence comes from Agrochola lota, assembly GCA_947364205.1. Lineage (NCBI taxonomy): Eukaryota > Metazoa > Arthropoda > Insecta > Lepidoptera > Noctuidae > Agrochola > Agrochola lota. The sequence goes on along the minus strand of OX376221.1, from coordinate 13,210,065 downwards.
TAAGAGTGCTGCACTGTGCCGCACACTTGTGGAATGGCACCTTAAGATCCTCAAGTGCACAGGTGACAGGACATGCGGCGCAAGAGGGAAACTGGGCCATTGTCTGCGGAGAGACGCCGCATATACACATGAGGTCCGTGTCGTTCATGAACCCCCATCTGTGGAGATTCTCTATGCCACGGCCGACTTGAGTACTATGACTTTACCTTTATAGCTTGCGTTTTTACCGGCAATGTTTTATGAAGAAAATAAACTCTACAACATGTTTTTTACTAAGATTTACAGGTTTCAAATACCTTAACCTGTAGCAGGAGTAATCGGACGAGACGGCGCGAAGGTATGTTTTGTATTACAAAGTCAAAAGCCAAATTAATTTATTTGCTAGAAACATGGTAGAACATCGATGTTCATACATTACGGATAAGATATTTTATAAATCATGTCAATCAATCAATCTGCCAGCCTTTTCCTAACGATGTTGGGGTCGGCCTCCAGTTTAACCGGATGCAGCTGAATACCAGTATTTTACATGGAGCGACTGCCTATCTGACCTCCATAACCCAGTAACTGGGTAATATGATACCCCTTGGTAAGACTGGTGTCAGACTTTCGGGCTTGTGACGACTCTTAACGATTATCAAAGATCCACGAATGACAGCCGGGACCAATGGCTTAACGTGCTTTCCGAGGCACGGAGGAGTCTCGGTTTGTAAAAAAAGTCACCCATCCACGGACCAACCCGTGGCAACCGTAGCTTAACCTAATGTATCGACACATGCGGCTGATACTACTTAGCCACAAGCTCCTCTATTTTAATATAAATCATGTACTAAAGCAAAAAGCCGACGAGAGCAAAGTATTCGTCAGTGAAACAACAATGAGAAATTCGCAAATAAACAGCAGCTTTTCATACCTCAACAGCAGCCTCATCTTCACGTAATGGAGGCAGATCAACGAGCGAGTGTTCAGTCCTCAGGCCAGCCGGTAATGTAGTACGCACGCGCGGACTGCGCGCTGCTACCACTGACACAACCTTCAGGCGATCTTCTGAGTTTAAGTCCTTGGTGTCGAGGTCTGGAATAATTATCAGTGGTGAATACTGCGCTATGATCGAAAAATCAATATTTTCTACACAAGTTCTTGTAAAATAATGGAGATTAATTGAATTTTATGGATGCCTGCTAACTAACTATAGATTGTTTCAAAAGTATCTGATGAAAATGTAAACAAAATTAAACAAATGGATGAGTAAACGTACCTGTGGATGCAAATTCCACTTACAAATTGAGTGCTTCGATTTGATTATTGGAATACTTAAACCCGAAATTCTAATTTTAAATCTCCATAAAGATGTTTTTCACTTGACAATTGAAGTTAATTTTATAACCTCAATTTACGTCGACGATTTTTCAAACAGCAGTTATTTAAACAATAATTTTTGTAAAAGTGGTAAGATATAAAGTTAAAACCTTCTGGATCAGGGAACCTTTTTTATATATAACCCCCCCTAAACTTTATTTTAAGATCACTACCTCCCCAAGTTACTTTGTCAACTTATGCAGAAAGGATCAAGCGTTATGAGAATACAAGAGTGAGCAAAGGGAGCTCATGTTCTAGATACAGATGATGACAGATAGATGTGTTGCTAATTCCCCATTAGTGAGTGATTGCATAACAAATCAACCTGAACAGGCTCAACACTTTACACTTTCATCAGACACTTTTGGAAAGGGCGACTCGACAGACGACTCTACAGCCTGCTTTTCACAGGTTGAGTATTAGTAAAACAATATGTTAGGAGTTATCATGTTTTCTTACCTTCATCATCGTCTTCGAAAATAATGCTGTCCGGGTCTCTTGATTTCTTCTTAGTATCCAACGCTTCAGATAATTTGTCGGCGTACATAATGTTGCTATATCTATAAAAACAATGATAATGTTTTATGTAATTCATAAACTCATAAGTCATTTATTTCGTAACAATATACATTTGTTTATTATTTTTAGGGGAGGCCTATGTCCAGTAGTGGACGACTTTCGGGTAAAATGATGATGATATTTTTTAGCAATCATACTTTATTTTATGTTAAAAACTGTATATAAAATAACAATTTATATTTATTTAACTTAGTGCACAATAAAGGTACAAACGCGGACATAATGCCTTAGGCCGGTCGATCGCGTAATCGCGCGACTGTCGATTTTGGTTAGGAAGCGGGGTTAGGCATTATCTACCAGTCAACAAAGGGTGGTGGAAAAATGACATGGCATTTGCATTGTTTGAGAGTAGAAAAAAAATAAAAATAAGTACCTCTCAAGCAGCGTAAAGTCGTCCAGCGTGAACCGCTCGTGTTGGTGCAGCGGCCCGATGAGGCGTGCGTTGTAAATCAACGCGCGCGTACCCGCCCGCAGCTTCAAACTGCGCGCGCATAGCACGCGGGACGCTTTCAGTACCCACTCGTATTTGTTTAGTGCGGGGACCATCTCGGGCTGTTTGGAGAGAATTATTTATTCTATAAACTATTATGGATTTTAAAATATTGGCCTGAAAATTATTTATTAAAAGTAAATGCAATATCATCGTATCCGTGTTACTCAAAAGATGCAGTACGAAATAACGCGTAGTGATATTTCAAGACGTAGATGTTTAAACCTCCACTGCGAGGCAACGTTACAGCAGAGAACCAACCTAGATTGTTACAAAACTATTAAGGGAAGTCCTTCCTTACACATAATTATTAGAGATCGGATATTCGGATGCATATTTACCTAAAGGAATTTTTTTTGGTAAGAAATTATGGAAGCGGCTTCCTAATAAAAAAAGTCTTAATATAAATCTCGGAATTCCATAAAAACTGGGAGTGCACAACTTATAGGAATATGTAAATAAAATAGTAAGGCTATAACAAAACTCATAGCACCAAATAGGAGATAATAGTTATTTATGGTATAAGTGCGGAAGGTAGGTGATTTCCGACGAGTGGCATTTTTATTCACGAGCGAGCGAAGTGAGCGAGTGTATAAGTCGACACGAGTTTGGAAATCATCTTACGCACGTGTATCATACAACGTTTTACTACGCATTGTGCGAGGAAAAAAAAAAAAAACGAGCGAGCCTTACGGCAGTCGCCTGTCATGTGTAACATCTAACATACGACGACGTATATAAATGATAAAAACAAAATTGATTCATGTCTTTGACTTTTGGCTTTGATTTTTACTTCGAATTCGACTTCCACTTCAATTTTTACTTCGAATTCGACTTCCACTTCAATTTTTACTTCGAATTCGACTTCCACTTCGACTTTGACTTTGACTTTGACTTTGACTAAGACTTTGTCTTTGACTTTGACTTTTACTTTGACTTCGACTTTTTGATTTTAACCTTCGTCATAATTATCGCCACCGTCATCATCATCTGATTTGTAAATACTAATTTGTGAAAAACTTTTCTCAAATAATAAAATCTCTGAGACGATACAGGCTCACGACGGCCTAAAAAAAAAAAAAAAAACAGAAAAGTAAAAAGCACTAGTGAAAAAAAGTGACACTTTCCGCACAAATTGAATGCTTGGAAAACGCTGTTTTCGAGCAAATGCATTGTAAAAATTATTAAACATAGGTACCATATAAAGAATAATAATAATCAGAGTACTGAACAAAAACTATTATAAATTCAGGTAAAAATCAGTTCAGCAAATAGATCAACTACCACACAAATCTATTTTCGAGAGGATTCCGAAAATCAAGTTTACAGATTATTGGGGTTACTAGTTGATGGAAGAGAATATACTCACCAAGATGTCACAGGTCTGTGTTTCGTGGCAGCCCTCATCTTCTAGCAGTCGTAACATGTACACGGTGGCCTCCGCTGGCTCCAATGTCGTCAACGCAGCCAATACTACTTTGTTCAGCGACTGGTCCACATTGGATGAACCGTCCACGTTAGGAATGAACGCTACACGAACACCGCGGGAATCTTTCTGTTAGTCATAGAATATAAATTTGCTATTACTGTTTGAATGTTGGATATAAATTTATATTTTTGAAATCTCACGAATAATCTGTTTCCTTAAATACTTGGAGATATTTACATCTGCAAATGATGCATAATCTAAAAAGCCAGGTGACACCCTTGTATTATTTAAATTATCATCCCAGGGGCTACAGTCAAGTGTGAAAGCCAGCGTTGATCGAATGACGCTTTTCGTCTTGTCCAGCTCCATCTCTGACTAGCTCTAAAAAACTATGGTTCTAACACTTTACTTTACGATCCCAGGACATCACAATGTCATATCAGGGTCAATAATGATCTGGCATTTCGATAACACTACAAAGAATTTGTATATTTACCATGAACGTCAGAGCATTCTTCAGTAACTCCCTGGACTCCTTGTTGTTAAGATCGCCAGCTACCCATATAGTTTGCGAGAACTTTTCCACTTTTCCAGACTTTGTGAAGTATTTGAGAAGGGGTAGAGCAGTTGCTAGCGCGTCCCGTCCTAAGGAGAATATTCAAGTTAATATTATAACTGCACGAGTAGTTTATTTATTTTTTCGCAAACAAAAATCATGCTTCGATTAACGTTTTCATTATTTACCTGTCAAATGCATAAGTTTATGTATTTTGTCTTCGGCGAATAAGTCGTTGGACGATGCAACTCCGGACAAATCCAAGTACTGTAACGGATCCGAGCCCAAAATACGACGGTTCAACCTGTAGAATGAAATTGAATAAATGGTATTTCAGCGAACTTTAGTGAACTTGTGCACAAGTTGTGTGTTAGCTGGCTTCGAGCAGACCAAATATCTAGAAGAATGGTTTTGAAAAACGGATCAGAAATCAAACTGTGCAAACATAGTAATAATTTGGCTCAATCTCATATACTTACAAGTTATCATAACATACTAGCCTGGAGTAACTAAAAAAACTATCTGATAAGTAAGAAGTGTGTTTTTTTAAAGGTGGTTGATGTATCTGTTCGTGGCAAGTAAGAAGAAAAACCACCTTATTTCAACGTACATAGAATATATTTACATTTACGAGGTATTTACAACCTAGCGGTATAGAAATAGACAATAATATCTTTGCTACATTAAGTTCATGAACTGAACACTGTTGGTTTTACACTAGATACCTCCAGAATTTTCTCGCGATAGTCTCTACTTGAGATTTATACACCTTGTACTGGGGGTTCGTCGTTCGTGACGAGTATTCCTTATAGCTGCATACACATAAATAATAAGGATCTAGAATTAAAACTAAAGGTTCATCAGAGACCATCACAATGACAAAGTTGACGACAGTTGAAAATGTATTTTAAGAACTTTACATAGGGTTGAAATTAGTATAACGAAATAAAGTTACGGTTCGGCCAGTGTAAGTTTGATTATTGAAACCTCAAGCTCAGACAAGCGAAATGGCGGAGCATCAATAAAGTTTACGACAGTTGGAACTCAACTTTAGTTGATTTGCGTACGGTTGAAATTAGTATAACAACGCACATTGTTATATCAGCTTTGTCCCACCACTGCTTTCGAGCAGTTCTAAATAACTTACCTAGGCATAATATGCGGCTGCTTCATAAGGTAGTCTAACGCGTCATCAGTGTCAGACAGTTCTCCGCGGAAGACGGCTCGTTGCAGACGTCCAGTGTGACGTGACAACGCCGTCACTAGCGCCTCCTCTAGCAGCTCCACTGATGACGTCACAGGGGAGTGACCTTCTTCCACTAATGGTACGCCGTTTATTAGAACCTAGAAGGATTTCGTGTTAACTCTTGGTCTTCTTTGAGGATAAAAAAAATATTTGGTAAAAAAATATTAAGATCAGAAATTGCAACTCTGTTCATGTAGATTTAAATCCATAACATTTTTTGACCAATTTTCTAGTCGCACAGGGACTAATAATGAAAATATGTGAAAATCGTTTTGTTGATCAGCATTTGCGTCGTAAATTATTCTAATGTCATACCTGAGGATACTTGTTGGAACCGATTTTCGATACAAACTCATCAGCCAGTTGTCTTCCAAAGTTGTACTCCGAGTCTTCAGAGAGTATGTCATCAATATTAGTATTGAAATTAGTGTACTTGGTCAGCTGTTTCTTCACAAATTCTATTGATAGTTTCTCATCTTGAGGCGGGTGTAATAACTGAAAAAGAGAAAATCATCAGCTCAATCGGAACACAAGAATCGATTTTAATTATTTGAGCATCGTTACATAATGTGACTTTCGATGGGCTGACTAACAAATGAAAAATCCGATGTGCGGTAAAATTCGCAAAAATGTATCACGACGTATTCCTCCTTTTTGAAGTCGATAGGAAAGTGATGCATAAAACATGCCAAATGCGATTTAGAGCTTATAAAAGTCATGTTGAGACAGAAAAAATAAAATTACATCGATTACAATAAGTGTAGTGGTTATTAGTATAGATAATGAGCCCAACTGTGTAATCAAAGCAAAAAATTGTATTTTTTTTGAACATCATTCCCTAATAGAATACATAATTTCAACAAACCTGTGTAAGGAAATAATAAGCCTCCTTGTTCGAGTTCTTCTCCTGCGCGACGTAGTTGAAAGCGGACCGGACGGCGGCTTCAAGCACTGGGTTATTAGTGTTAGGCGCTAACACAAGACCTACTCGCACCGGAGTGGCGTGTTTCAGTAACGTCTCACCCAGCTTTAGTGGAGGCCCAGACGCGGGTGACGTTGGGTCTATCACGATTATCTGTTGGGAAAGTAAACGCAAATGGTGTTACAGATAGTTTGGGGAGTGCAGCAGAAAAAAAAAGAAGATAAAGTTTCCCTAGTCGACCAATCAGTTTTTAATTAAATAACATCATCAGAAGTTATAACATAATCTATGAGAGTTATTACACTTAAAAATAAATCAGGTATGGTAATGCTGAGCAGCTGATGAAGCAATCCATTGCATTATTCAGGCAAGCGCAGGTCAATGGTAACGTATATCCCTTATTTTTTACCGCGTCTGTGGTCTAGCTAGTGGTTAGACCACTTGTCTCAGACCCAGAAGTCCCGGGTTCGATTCCCAGTGGGGGCAAAATTGTCTGCTCGGTTAAGTTAGTGGTAGTGCTTGTTCTAAGTCTGCCTAGCTACCTACCACCGTCTTATCTAAGTCTGTCGCCATGACAACAATGTTAACAGCATTATTGTGTTTCGGCAGTTTGAGGTAAGAATTTTTTTTGACGTTTAAACGACTCTTAACTTTAAGCAACATTTATAAATAAGAGGGTGAAAGTGTCTGTATGTCGAAGCCGTTTCCGTAATTCGAGAGTTACTACCTACGTGCAGAAGCTTTACCTGTCGCTTTTACTCTATATAACTTACGTAATTATAAATATTTCTCCTCAAGTTCCTCAGCATGCCCGGATACGTAGGTCTCAGTAGTTCCATAAAGGACGAAGGCCAGCGTCGGTACCGTTCGTCAGTCTCCAAGTCGTTGAGCCAGGTTATAGACGAGTCGCGGATGTCCAGGCCATACTCCTCCCATGTGTAGGCCTCGCCCACCTCCAGGGACATTAGCTTGTTGATCAGCTTTTTGGAAAGGCCTGTATAGGACAACATGATAGTTAAATTGGCAAACCAGCGAACTTTTTTATGGTACGGCAGCGGTAGGCGTGAAGAATGTGTTCCAAACAAAAGAGTGCCATAACAGTAACTAACGAAAACACACCCAATTCTAATGACATAAAAAAATACGCGGGCTTTCGATGTTAAGTTGTACATGTCGCGCGCGCTAAGACGTGTTTACTGCGTCAGATATTATGTCATACATTTTTATACGCTTATTTCTGCGTAAGTTCTCAGGGACACGACGCCGTCGCCTCGCCGTTCCGCTTGATTTTGCGATATCACTTATAAAGCGCGTGCATAGCGGTGTGGTGGCGGCGCGGCAGCGAGCTGGCAACGTAACAGATACACAGCATAGAGGCGCGGAGGCGGCGCGGCGGCAGCGACGTGTTGCTGAGCACTTATACGTCTGCGGGCTAGTAGAACGAGTCTTGAATTGAGTCGAATTACTGTACAATTGACACTTATCCGAATCAAATTCGACTCGATTGTATTATATTCCAACTCGAAATGTCTGGTGTACGGCAGCTGTAAGGAAAGTTGCTACTACCCATTTCAACGCAGGTTGCTGAATTGATATACCCTAAGAAATCACACAATAAACTTACCAAGTGCATGTAAAGTATTCATAGGTCCAATATCTTCCTTCAACGCGACCAATAGGGCCATTACATCGACTTCTTCTGCATCATACTGCGCTCCTGACACGAGCAGCAGAGGTTCCGCAGGGCGAAGCCCTAGCGACGACGCCCACAGGTCTTGGTTGTACAACACCTCTTCGCGGAAAGTACGAGGGACATTCACGTGGATAAGTGATTTAGTCTGAAACAAATGACGAATATGATCTTGTGTTCCGTCTTGTGTCTCGAAGAAAATGATGTTATTTTCTGGTCGTTTTTAGGGTTCCGTACCTTAAAACGAAAAAACGGAACCCTTACAGGTTCACTACATTGTCAGTCCGTCCGTCCGTTGGTCTGTCTACTGTCCGTCTGTCTGTCTGTCAAGACCCTTTTTCTCAGAAACGCGTGGGGGTATCAAGTTGAGATTAATATCAAATACGTAGTCTACGGTCCCTTGAAGCTCATAGCTTTTATAGTTTTATCATAATTCTAGTAATAACTGAACACATAAAATAACTTTAACAATCTACCCTTCATCAAGTATTTTTTAAATTGCGATTTACCTGCATAGGGAAATTCTGTGCGATAGACGTGAGTACTTTGAGCGACTCGTCACCTCCCGCATCATTAGCATCCACGACGGCCACTGCAGCTTGCATACTTAGCGCCTGCATCTGCCACACTTTCAAAGGTTCCAGCTCTTCGTTTGATTCCGACAAGTGACGGCGGAACCGTTCCAGCGGCGAACGGAGACCAGGGAACAAATTCCTACGTCAAAGAAGTTATATTATAGAGCTGAGCGTAAAGCTACGCGCAAATTACAGCCGCGGCGGGCCGCAGCGCAACGCATCTGGCGAATCGCTCGGCACGCGTATTTTTGCGGCTGCTGTTATGCGTCGCGATGCGGCCCGCCTGTAGTGTGCGATGTTTAACAAAATGTACGAAAGTGTTGAAGGAGGATTTATGCAATGCGTTGCTGCGTGACTCGCTTAAATGTGCCTAGCGTCATTGCACTGGACTGGATACAGTTCAAATTAAAATTCGAAATTACTGCGATGCGGCGCGGCCCCATAATTTGCGCTAATATTAAGAGTTCTTTCGTTTTGGCGGCAGGAAAACATCTTCTCGTATGTCCTAGCGAGTTACTTGCACAATGGTTTGCAACCTACCTGAATGCCAGTATGTAAACTACTGACAAGAGCATTTCCAGCTCGACTGTAAAAAAAGTATTTGACCCTTACTTGAGCCTGCCAAAATTGAACCCATCAATTTGGTTCTGAGGGTCATTCTCGTCTTCTTCCTCGGAGGGTTGAGCGCTTGAGTCTCCGTCTTCTGATTCTTTTGGTGTTGAGTCATCCTGACTCTTGTACTCTGTACTCTTTAGTTGTAATTCTACTCCATAGCCTGAAAGGCGTAACTTGGGCTTGCCTCTTGGCTGCAAGAACAATAAAGAATTGATAAATCAAAAGGCATTATGAAAATAATTCATGTCTTGGGTGTTCATTGAATGAATTTGTCGAAAGGAGACGGTTCAAAATGTACCCAGCTCTGGCTAATGGTTTCTACATCAAATTAAAGAATAAGATTTGTAATATTATATACTATCACCTTCGCTCTATCGGGTAGCTAACCGAATGAATCTAGATCGTCTCTTTTAAACGAAGCTATGTTTTAGAGGTATGAGGAACAGGGTGGAAGGTTCCACGTCCTCCATAGAAAAGACGGGATCCTCTGACCTGGCGGATGTCTTGTTTAGTGGGCTACTGCCCGTACTTGACGATTGATGTCGGGACGTTGTACATTTACTAGTCGCGCGGATAACTTTGCTTGCGCGATACAGGATTAGCGTGACGTCAGGTGGTTGATACTTAGTTCGCATGTGGCGTTGTAGATGCCGCCAATTTTGGCGGCATCTACAACGCCATATGCGAACTCCACATGAGTTTGTATTGATAAACTCAAAATTTGAAGTACCGTCAACTGCCCTAACTTCGCCTGGCGTCCTATAAGGAAAAAGATATATTAACTTGTTCATTTTACTTCTATGGCAATCGAAACTTAAAGCTGTCTATGAAAACTCAAAGTTTCGATTGCGAAACAAGTAACATGAAAAAGATATTACTTACATATTTTTCATTATTGGCAAACTTAGGACGCCAGGCGAAGTTAGGGCAGTTGACCTGTACCTTTTTCTTAACAGTTCAACTTACCTTAACATTCCATCTTACAACATAATTTATGGCACCACTATCTGCGTATCCAGTCAGTATCTTGTGTTTTGCGGTGAAATCTTTCATTCCAAGCTCTCCATATAAAATAGCAGTAAGGCTCTTATTGTCACTGCTTGGATATGAGTGGTCCAACAGATATGTTTCCAGCTTATGCTCCTCCTAAGACACAAATAAATATATTTTGATGAGACATTCATCACGTCATGTGGCAAACAGAAAAGGACACAATGATCTGTAAGCCAAAGTGCATTGTTGAATTCGACGCAAACTCATGTTGTCCCACTGTGACAGTCTCAGATTGGAACAACTTTTTTTTTTTTCAGGATGGGAAATCATCAAATGACTTCTCCCGCTCTGGGCAGAGCGAGAGGGTGTGTCAGACTTTTACTGACTAAAACCCACCCGTGTTCCTTCCGTTGCCTGTGTGCCGGGGCCGCGATATCCCTTTCGGACAAACCCGCAACCCCAGCAGGCATTGGTCTTTCGACCCCGTCGGTTGGTAGATTGGAACAACTGTGATAAAGACTACAGAAAACAATCCATTGTTCAGCAAACATATGCATTTACGCAAGTGTCCACCCCAATGGCGTAACACACATTCTTTTACAATCCAAAGGATTTTGAAGGAAATTCCTAATCCATGGCTTCATAAATGTTTGAAAAATTCGTCTGCTCGACAATGTAAATAACGCAATAAATGTTGTGGAATTGTCAAAATGAAAAACATTGCCATTGTTAGGCCCTTTCCTCGTAGGTCGGTGCGCGGTATAGCATGCTCTATAACGAAACGATACCGCACTACTTTCATTTACAGACCTTTTTTTTTTTTTTTTTGGATGGGAAATCATCAAATGACTTCTCCCGCTCTGGGCAGAGCGAGAGGGTGTGTCAGACTTTTACTGACTAAAACCCACCCGTGTTCCTTCCGTTGCCTGTGTGCCGGGGCCGCGTTATCCCTTTCGGACAAACCCGCAACCCCAGCAGGCATTGGTCTTTCGACCCCGTCGGTTGGTGCTGACATCTCTTTGAGGCGCGCGTGGAACACAACGCGCCGTCGACACGGGCCTGGTCCTTATCGGACGGCGAGCTGCCCATTGCTCACCGTCCGCAAGCCCGCGCCTACGGTGGCCGGAAGTCGGCTCTGGACTCCTTCATTTACAGACCTGACGTAATGTTTTAGGTATAATTTGTGCGGTACTAGTAGAAAATGTCGTCTTCGAGTGATGAATATGTAGGAGCGTCAGGGCCGTAGCGAAAGGATACCAATGCCCTACCATACCATCAACTGATAATAAGCAAAGTAGGTAAGTACTGTGAAATTAAGTTGTGACAGGAAAATTTGAAAAAATGCTGTGTGCGAATCTACATTTTAACTTTAACTGCAATCAATAGGCCTCAGCTATCAATGGATCACAAAAGAAAGCCAGGCATGGTAGTATTTGGCCTTAGAAAAGAAAAGAAGTCAGTTGATCTGAATGAAGTACTTCTTATTTTTAATAATATGGCGAATCGAAGAATTGAGCTGTTTTAAGGAAATACTTTTTATTAGTTATATTGAATGCGATTGGAGAAACAATAATATAAAACAGAGTAAGTAAATTACTTTTTTATTTTTAAGTATTAACTGACTCACACTTGTTCACAAGTCAAGAAAGCCAAAAATCGATTGACCAGAACAGATCAAGTAAAATTTTTACTTCCGCCCTACTTGTAACACCAGCTGCCCTATCTTAAAATCAAGTCTAGCTACGACCTTGAGTAGCGTGTTATATTTATCTGCGTTTACGAAAAAAACGATATATATATATAAACAATATACACACTTTCACTTTCAGACTGGCTAAAGTAGACTCATCCTTCATGGGGTACTGTTTGAAATGTTACAATAAAATACCTCCCCACATACTCCAATTGAACGAAACGAAATTTAAATCTTGTATAAAACGCACACTATGCTGCCAAGCATATTATAAGTTGGGGGATTACATCGACGACAAAAATGCTTGGCTCAGCGCTGGTCCAGCTCCACAAGGGCGCATAAACTAATTGATTAGCATTCAAAATATTGTTGCAGCTGCTGAAGATTGTAAAACTATCTTTAGATTGTATAAATTCAATCTCTTAGTATTATATAATTGCATAGCACATGTGTGAGCACTATGTCCCTACTTTACAGTTACCATTTACTGGGTACGTCTTTCATTGACTTGAGTTTGCCCTGGCGGTTGTGAGTATGTCATGCTCACTCAAATGTCTCGCTGGTGGTGGCGTGTGTGTTGGATCGTTAAGTTCCCTTCAAAATGGTTGAGCTAAATGGTGCTGATGCATGCGTCATGTTCGTGAACGGGCGCCGTCAGTTGGGACTGGTCATCTCTTAGCTGCCACGGCTTATTTGAATTTATTTTAATTTTTTAATTGTTTTTGATTTTATTTTTATTACTGACGCTTTTAACGTGCACGTCTTTTTACATTGTTCTCACATGTATAATTACAAAAATAGATGATGTAACCAATATTTTGTGAAAATATTCTGATTGAAAAGAGTGTCCGTGGAGTTTCTTGCCCGTTCTTCTCCATAGGAACCTACTACGCGTTGGAATGGGCAACTAGCTTCATATTTCTGACTGACCGACCCCTTGACAATTCAAAAGTACCTGTAATTGGTTTATTTGAAATAAATGCTTTGATTTTGATTTTGATTTTGACTTTTCTGTAAACACCGAGCGGGCCTGGATGTTTTTACCGGGACGCGGTGAACCGAAAAGATCCCGCCCCGCTCCCGCACATACCGAGTCAATCAGGAAACGCTCATTGAAATATAGGTGAGCTTTCGTACCATACGAGCATGCTGATCCCACACCGCTGTCACATCGAGCAATGAGGACAGGGCCTATGTGTATTACACAATTACCCTGCAGGTTGCGAACCTAATGTGGCCTTTTGTATACTAGTTTCATAATATTATAACACTAGGTTTATCAAACTCAGTAAGTTGAAGCTATTTAATTAAGCAGATAATTGCATGCTTCATTAAGCATGCTTGCTATGTCATCATTATTTAAGTACATTCAGTGTAAGTAAGGTGCATATAATATTAAAAAAATGCTAATACTATGAATTGAATAACACTGATTGTGCTTGATTTTTATAAACACAGATAATTAAATTGGTAACATACACATAACATTACATTATTTCTATGGCTGAAAGAAGAACCTGTTATTTTACCTAAAATGGATTTAATTATTGTGTTACTGTGGATTTATTTCAAATAAATTTGTCTGTTTATTTCCATGAACAAACACTACAATTATTTCCAGTAAAATTACTAATTACAGTTTCGATTCGAAGGCTGATTTCTATCATTTAGGTAATTTAAATTCAACCAACTGATACCACATGTTTACTTTATGTTTGTTTAGTTAACAATATAGTATAGTACAGAGTTTTGGTAATGAGATTAAAAGAAACCATACTGTCCAAATAATATTATTGAGAATGAAAATAAGTAATAGGATTTGAACAGAAAGCAATACTTGCCACATCATATTGATTATAAGATTTAAGAATATCTCTTAAAGCATCATTATCACATATTTTCCTTGAAGCTATTGACACAAATGAGTCACACAAGACTTCTTTTGCCCCACTTTGAGTCGCAATCTGATCAAACATGCGGACTGTAGGAGATGTGAGATGCATTGAGAGAGCAAGTTTGGCCATTCGCAGCTGTGCTGGTGCCAGCAGCGTACTGGCAACACCGATGCAGGCATCATAAACTTGTTTGTCAGTCTCTGAAAAAAAATTGTTAAGTAATATTAAAAACTGATTATCAGATGCAACAAAAAATGTGCTGTCAAGGAAAATAAATATTGAGGAAAATCATTTTGTACTAATCATTAACATAACAAGAGTTTCTGGGTAAATCATAAGAGAATACAGAATACCAACTAAAAGTGTATTTAAAAACTGCATTAAAAAATTCAAAATTCGTTGTGTAGTTTAGAAGAACTAAAGGGTCACACAGACAGACACAAAAAGCTAGTTTGTTTTATACTATTTTTAGATAGATAGCCAACTGTAGTGTAGTGATATATATTCACTTTGTTTTATACTTTGTATAGATGTATAACTTTTCATATGACATAAAAAAAACGAATATGAAAGAAAACCACAGATAAGATTTTTTTTTAAAGAATAGAAAAACTTTCAAGGAAAACCCAAATAGTATGGTGAGTTGGCACTCCTAAGGATTCCTGTAACATGAATATTTTTAAAGCAAAGTTTATAACAGAAAATCGATAGAATGGTGGCTCAGAAAAAACTAACCAATTGCTAAGTATGACAAATAAGACAGAAATTAATTTTCAGGGGGGTGCATCTTCAGCTCCATGAAGTAAGCTCAATCATTTGTGCAGTTCACCTCGGATATGTTAAGTAATCATTTTTCCATTCATACAAGGAGTAACTTGGTTGACTTTTGCATAAAAGCTTAAAAAAATAAGAGATTTTTCCATCTCACCTCGAATGGGATAGGTTTTATTTTTTCATACAGAAAGAGGGCTAACTGAGTCGACTTATACAAAGAAGCTTAAGAATTATGATAGTATAGAATGCAAGAGTGAGCAAAGCAAGCTCGATAATGTTAGCACCCCACCTAGGCCGATTCGATTTTCGGAAATAGGAGTTCGGTACTTTTTCAACTAATGCACAGAAGCTTTATAATTCAGAGATTGCAGAATGCAAGAGCGAGTAGTTCATAAATTTTAGGATCTCGACTCAAATTCTCTATTATTGTCAGGCGTTTTCAGATATTTCTTTAGTTCTGTATGTTTTTACATCTATATTTTATTTTGAAGCCATGGAGGTGAAAGTGCACCCCCTTGTATCCACTCCCAGCGCCCATGCCCAGTATTGTATATAACTTTTTATGATTTAAGCATAACATAATGTTATTTTGTGATAAAATATTGCTACAAATAATCACGTTATATCCATTTCAGAGTCAACACCATAAACTAAAGGCAACTACGAATAATCTTTACGTTTACGTCAAATAAAAACATTTTTAATTTATAAAATATGCTATTGAATAATAACTTACCCAGAGTGTCAAGACTAGATTTCAATGAATTTATACCATCAAAGAAGGACCAGAATAAGTCGGTACTTTCGCCTGCCAGGTATTCGGCGAGCTCTAACACTATTGGAGTAGCTTCCCATTTTGCGCTGACAAACGATGTTACAGATTTCGACCTTTTTTCATAAGGTTTCGCAGTATCATCACTAGAAACCAAATTAACTAAGACGTAAGCCAAAATAACTAAGGAAATTCTAAAGCCGGTGGCTCTCATCGTGTCCAGGTTCTGCTTATACCACTAATTGAAGAATTCTTAATTAAATTATTTACAATTGACAGATTTATACAACACTTTATATGTGGTCATACTTTTCAAGTTATACTAGTGAAATAATACGAAAACTTCATAGATTTCGGATAATAAAACTCATCCTCGAAACGAGACAACACAACCACCAATTCACCAATGACAGCTGGACACGGTGCTTCACAGATAATTAAAATATAATTATTTCTTTTCTTTTTCAGCTCTTCTACAATTGGCTAAAACGTTGTCATTTCATACCAATAACCAATAGACATATTTATATATTATATTTGAATCTATGATCTGAGATTCTATGATAATATACTTTTTAGGGTTCCGTAGCCAAATGGCAAAAAACGGAACCCTTATAGATTCGTCATGTCTGTCTGTCCGTCCGTATGTCACAGCCACTTTTTTTCCGAAACTATAAGAACTGTTGAAACTTGGTACGTAGATGTATTCTGTGAACCGCATTAAGATTTTCACACAAAAATAGAAAAAAAACAATAAATTTGGGGGTTCCCCATACTTAGAACGGAAACTCAATTTTTTTTTTCATCAAACCCATACGAGTTATCGAGTTATGTGAGTATCTCTGGATAGGTCTTCAAAAATGATATTGAGGCTTCTAATATTTTTTTTCTAAACTGAATAATTTGCGCGAGAGACACTTCTAAAGTGGTAAAATGTGTCCCCCCCCCCCTGTAACTTCTAAAATAAGAGAATGATAAAACTAAAAAAATATATATGATGTCCATTACCATGTAAACTTCCACCGAAAATTGGTTTGAACGAGATCTAGTAAGTAGTTTTTTTTTATACGTCATATTTACTAAATATTGTACGGTGGTACGGAATCCTTCGTGTGCGAGTCCAACTCGCACTTGGCCGGTTTTTTTTAATAAATATATTTTTCTCGTCGTGGTCATGTACTTAATTCCACATTATACACGGTTAATTTTAGCTCGTTCTGGAACGAAAAGCCATAAACTCGATCATCGAACTCGAAACGATTGGGACTATTATTTTCAATAAATTACAATTTTAAAAAAAACACGAAAAATCTAATTTATTGTTTTTTTGTGAAATAATGAGAACTCGAAGTAACTGCAATCAATGCATATGTGTGTAAAACGTATCGACGAACGGCAACACTTGCGAACGGTGCCCATTGAAAAATCCATTCATCGATCAGACAGCATAAAAACACATACGCAATAGATAAATAGGTACACAAATAAAAATACGAAAAGCGAATTCAGACTTTATTTCTAAACCGTATACGGTAACAAATAGAAATTTCACCAAACTAGGTACAAGGTAAGTAGGTACGCAGTTTACTAAAATTATTCTGAGAAGTGTCCGACCGGACTTTAAAAGAATGCACAACCGAATTCCGCGGTTACGTATATAAAAATAAGGTCTTAATTCAGTCCAATATTTTCATAGAAAAGGGCACCACCATCTTATAATGAACTCTATTCGACAGGTAAAACGATTCATTTTTCTGTTTACATTGCCTGCCTTTGTAGAAGCCGCCGCGCCGCGGCCGCAAGCAAGCATTGTCGCATAAAAATTGGTTTAGGCAGTATTCTTTTTATTTATCATAAATATGGTAGGCAGGTATGCTTATTAAGTACCTATTAGCTCGATTGGTCGACACTCGATTCAAGGCCTTAAATACAACTCCCAAGCGTACTCGTCGTGTCTAGTTGAAAAGGTACGAGTACTAGTGATTTCGTGATGCGAGAGTGGTGAATGAAATTTCAATTAGTTTCTCTCGTTTACGAGGAGATGTGATAGTTGTAAACACCGTGCCGTGCTTTCGATACAAACGAGAGATAACGGAGGTGAATGAACTTACACCAACCTATCGTACCAGAAATGAAATACCTACTTGCAGGTAAGTACTTACTTGCAGCCGGTTATTCGTCCAACGTCCGTTGACCCACCGCGAGCTCGCTGTCAACTGATTTGAACTGATTCGCACACGCACAGCTGTGCCGCGCTACGTCATCACCGAGCGGATCGCGTACGATCTTGCGTTTATGAATGAAATTGTGAAAGCGCTACTAAGATTTAACTCGAATGACAGAATAAAAGTGATAAATTTCTAACTTCTATATTAGATGTCTTAAAAAAACAATAACAATGCTGATAGTACCTATTAATCGTCTGGAGTCACTGTGTTTCGGCTCCAGAACGATTTAAAATTAATCGTGTATATTTTCCACACTTAGTTGAATAAGTCGAGATCGTTATGTAATGGGTAGGTTCCGAGTATTTCTCACTGCATGATTTGTATTAACGAATCTCGTACAAAAACTTACGGGGATGGATGTAATTGTGGCACTTCACATCGCTATACGGTATTCGCGTTCTTTACTGTGTTGAAAATAGGCCAAACATAAGCGAAGCGAATAGACTAACTTCACATCGTTGTATTTGGGCAAATAAGGCGAAAACGCGAACACGAATAGCCATGTGAAGTCCCACAATAAGCTCACGTACATGTACGAGAACGAGAAACCCTGTACGGATAGAAACGCTGGGGTAGATACAAAATGTATAAAAATAAGAGCGATGATACGTGAGATATGCACAGGCGGTAGTAGTAGCAGTGCGTATCCGCGTATCGTCACTCTTATACATTTTGTATGAAATTGAAAGGAACAGCGTAGCGCCCACGCCGCCGCAACGTCGCGGTCGTCACTTTGTACATGCTCTGTGGTCGTCACCTCGCCCGCAGCTCTCGCCTCTTGTGTATGTCCCGCGCCATAGGTGTAATTTTCATTTTAATTAAGATAAAGACAAACGCATTTTTTTCAAAAAGTAGGCACTTGCTCAGCGTCAATAGGAGAAAGCATTGAGATAGAAAATATATTACACAGTGTTGTATACAGTGTGTCTGGTGAAGTCTGGTCACCGGTGTCCGACCCGTTAAGGCAAAGTAATATGAAAATGTTTATCGACTAATCCACCATAATAAGGCATTGTAAATTTATTTTAAATTAAATGCCATTAAGGCGAAAGAGTCAAGGTAGCCCGTGAAATTCAAAATTTCTTACGTTTTTTTCAATTTGCAGGTCGGTGTCAGGATTATATATTGATGTAATTATGATTCACGGCCATATCAAATGTTTATTAATAAAATTATAATTATTAAATCATGAATACAAATCTCTAAGTTCATACAATCCCATTGAATGACTATTTCATGAAATCATGATATTTGAGGATTATGCTAACTTAAGGAGTTGTATTGCTGCTTCTAATGAACATAATTCAGTAAAGCCAAATTTGTTACGGTCGCGAATTATATTTTAATCAACATACAACCTGACACTGTCTGACCACTGCACATTGCAAAAAAAATTGAATTTCGCGGGCTACCTTAGCGCATTCCCCTTAAATTGTTATTTTCCTTGTAAGTAAAGTGTCATATTCAAATACAACTTCAACTTCTAAACTATTTGACTTAGGGCCTATTTTCACGATGTCCGAATAGCCACTACCTACCAATAAATAATAATAATAATAATACCAGCCTGTTACTGTCCCACTGCAGGGCAAAGGCCTGGCAGGGAGAAGGCACGAGCATTGATCACCACGCTTGCTCAAGACGGGTTGGCGATTTCAGACTTATATTAACTATAAGTCCAGGTTTCCTCACGATGTTTTCCTTCACCGATGTCAGTAATGCTCAAGATAAACTCAGAAAGTACGTATGAATTGAAAAAGTCACATTGGTACTTGCTCGGATTTGAACCCACAACCTCGTGCATGAGAGGCGAGGCCTTAACCACTGGGCCATCACCAAAAAAATAAAAAAATGGAATAGAATTTGTAGGATATTATCTACCAAGTAAGTTAACGAGAACGAAACAGGCCCTTCGAGCTTAGTCACAGATTTATACAAATGGGACACTCCGCAAAATCATTTAACCCTTGGCCACCTGACGTGTTTTTCAGTTACACTTCCACCTGACATCGGTCCCGGAGACCGCTTGCGCATGTTTAATAATCATTATTTAAAATATTACAATAAATAAAAGTCACATCTGTATTTTCGTTACATTTTTATTCATCATAAGTTTTTAAACTCTGCAAAAGTATGCATTTACATATCAAAAATCAACACTTAACATAAATATATAAATTTTCTCAAAAGATGTAGGATTTTTTTTCGAAAATCTGAGATCTGAGTAGGAAATTGCACTATAACTCAATAGTCTTCTTATTTACGACAAGTTCGATATATAATCTCTAACATAAAACAATTTTTGGCACGATTTAGGCATAATTATTACAAAATCACAACCCACAAACTTTCACAAAACAGGAAGATGGGCTTTTCAGTTTCAGTAAGTTGAAGCTCAGACCCATTGAAGTCAAGTCCGAATCAGAAGTAACTACGTGACGTCGGTCTCAAGAAACCGCACGTAAATTTAACTACCTATAATGTTTAAATGCGCGTACATACTTATGGAATTGTCGAGCACACGGCGCGTACTGGTGAAGGAGGGCTTAGGCGGGGAAAAGTATACACACAGTTGCGTCGCGTGCAAAGTAATGGAATAATTTGAAAAAC
Source organism: Agrochola lota (assembly GCA_947364205.1). NCBI lineage: Eukaryota > Metazoa > Arthropoda > Insecta > Lepidoptera > Noctuidae > Agrochola > Agrochola lota. Next base: position 13,189,639 of record OX376221.1, on the reverse strand, counting down.
CAAATCGCCGGAGTCTCTGAGACCAACTTCAGGTGGTTAAGGGTAACTGTTTATATTTATTTTTATATCTATGAGTAGGGGTCACAGAGTATTTTTTATCTATAATCTTAATACATTCTGCGGTCTCAACTTTGCTAGTTTGCTAGCCACAGTTGCAGTTGTCTCTAAAGTTACATGCTCTGTGCAGTTGTCAATGTCAAATAGACTCAATAGACTGCCCTTCTAATAAATTTCGATTGTCTTAATATTTTCTTTTCATGCCCAGATGGAATAAACTGTTCGAAATAAAATAAAAAACAGTAAGTATGTCAGCGGTACAGTTACCATTATTTCTTTTTTAGCTATCCAAAACATGCCTCAGATTTCACTTCAATTCAGTAAAAAAATATGCGTTCGCGTTATGAATCTGACTGATAAAAAGTTTATTGCACTTGTATTCCAATTTAATCATTGTTTTTGTTGGTGGATATATCATTTTTGCCCCTTTGTGTGGGTACTGTTGGTTCATGGATTCTGGTGTTTAGTGTAAGCTTTGGTCTAATTCTGATCAAGTTAATTTGTTCAAACGTTTCACCTTACCTACTAAGACCTACTTAACTACGTCTATTGTTTTCTCTTCTAGGCTTATACCACCACAATGCAGTATACATCCGACGAAGCCTATGCGCGGCTCATCAGCCACCACATGACTGTGCCGCAAAGGATCAAGGTAATAAAATGAATCTAACTTTTCTCTGTCTATAAATGTACCAATGTCCAATTCTGATAAACGACCCTAACTACTGCTTATAAACTACTGTTATCATTCACATGTAATATACATTTACCTGCCATAGTGTATTCTCTATATCTATAAACCAGTATGATATGGATTAAATTTTTATAGAAAACAATATAAAAATAAATAATGACTAGGTATATCTTTGATACCTAAAATAAACTCTACAGACACCTCTAACTATAAGAGCAAAACCCTGTCAATTATAAGGTTAGAAGTATTTACTATGAAATAATCTTATCTTTCCAGGCAACTGGCGACATAGTGGATGAAGACAGCACTCCCAATGGAGTGGTCTCTGGCTGGGACTATGCTAATGAAAAGTTTGACATGAAAGTACCTGAGAGAATACTTGTTATGGGGCAGGATCAACATGTTGGTAAGGGCAGTTTATATAATTTAACTTCATGCATAAGTACATAGGTCAGCCTATAGGCAATCTCTGCCAGTCTTCTATATGGTGATGAAAAGATAACATGGTAGGTGCAATATTTTTGAATTGAATGCTATTGTAGGGTAGGTATGTTACTTTTTAAATAAAGGTTCTATAAAACAGTGATTTCATTGTTGTATTCTAAAGTTTGCAATATGGCTTAATTTGAATTTTCTCCTCCAAGTACCGGTGCCAATGAATATGACAACAAAAAACACTGATGAACTTAATACCCTAACATGATAGATAGGATTATCTTATCCAATACTCATAATGCAATTTAAATTTTACAAAAATCACTTTATATAATCATGTTTTTCAACTGGTTTTTTCAGTTGTATTGAAACTTACTTTTTATATGATTAATATGTACCTTGTCTGCCATTACAATTTTCATAAATAAACATATTGTCATTGTTGTGACAAATTATTAGTCTTTCCTTGTATTTATATTAGGTCAATTTAACTTGTTCCAATACTTTGATTCATGCCTGTTTAAAGGGGCACAGCAAAGGAAAGGCCATTCTAAGAGTTTCAATATGACCATTGACTTATTTTTACAATGTTGGGTACATTTTCATGACTTAATCTTACCCCGGGTCCACACTCTCCATGAGGCAAGACGAAGTGAAGCGAGCACGATAGTGTGGACGGCGCCCTCGCCTCCTCTCGTCGTCTCTCGCCTCGCCTCGCGCCCGTTCCGCTCGGTTTTTTGATCGGAGTCAAATGACGCGAGGCGCTAGGCGTGGCGGGCAACGGAATAAAACAAGAGTGTGGATGGGTAGCACTCGTGTATCCTGCGCTTGCCGTGGCTCGTGTAAGGGCCTCCACGAGGCGCACTCGCTAGAGTGTGGACCCCGGGTTAAATGTTCCCTACATATGACCTACATTTTTTTTATAAACAATAGACTTGTATTTGACCATAATCTCATCTGAAGTTGACTGCTGAATTGTGCATGCTTGTCTAGCACCATATTCACTTATGACTAGAAATTGTAAGCAAACAACCTCTTCCACTTAAAAATGTATCTAAAATCTGGAAAAACTACTTCAACACGATTTAAAAAAATCGTTAGATTTTAATTTGTGTACCTGTAGTTTATACTTTCGTTGTTTCTCTAAAGTGGTACTATTTTAGGTACAAAAGCAACACCTCGTGAAATCCAGCTGGACAATGCAGTGCTGCCAACAGATCCTGGGATGATTCGGGTCAGCACACCTCCTCGTGTGATCACACTTGATCAGCACTACTTCCCATCTGCTGATGATTTTCCACAAAGAATGCCAAACAACTCTCCCCCAAAGAATACAAGAAATTACCGTTCTCAAGGAGATGGTGCACGTTCAACCACCCCCCGTCCTGATAACTTCAATGAATCTAATATGACTGAATCACGTTTGGTATTGAGGTAAGAAAACATTATATATTTAAGTTTACTTTTCTACCCCACATTGCAAACAATATATTAAATCTATTCTATTCTTGACTCTTTCCAGCACCGTGAAAAACTATAGAGCAATTCGTTTTTATCTGAATGTAGCAAAGCGTAAAGTCCTTTTAGTTAGGTCAACTGCAACTTATGGAAGTTAATTATATTATAAAGTCAGAATGTGCAATGCGAAATGAATAACTCTTTAGAGAGACTTAACTTTTTCGCAGATCTGGGTAGACCCACACATTCAGAGTTCTATTTGGGCGTTTTACAAATGACTGCAGTCGAACGAAGCCTCAATCTTTGGTTGACAATGCTTTTGTGGAACAGGTGCTGGCCAGTGGTTAAAGGCCATTAATGCCACTGCACCCATTTACAATGAGACCAATTTACATCAATGAAACCTAATTTTTCAGAGACCCAACCCCACCAATGGGTAATGGTGAAGGTCTGTCTACTTCTGAAGAGTTGATACACCTGCGGCGTCAGATTGTCAAATTGAATCGTCGTGTAATGTCAATAGAGGCCGACCAACTGCAGCGACAGCAGAAAGAAAAGATTGCGTATGCTTTTGGTATAGCCTACTTGTTGTTCAAAGTTATTGCTTGGCTTAATAGATCCTAAGCAACATCAGGAACAGCATCATTAAACTGTAAGATGAAGTCCTACCCTTGTATTGTTGACGTTATGAAATTGAATCACTGAATTGTTCGTTTTAAAGGGCATATTATGTAGAAATGTCACTTTCTGATTGTAGTAAAGGTGGAAGTGTTATAGTTCATCAAAGATTATTATTTCTTAGCATTTAGGTAACACTTTTTTTTATATGATATGTTGTACGATTCTGTAACTTGTACAGTGAATGCTCACATGATATTGATAATTTTTCTTGCATTCATCTACTTTTAATGAATTGTTGAAAAGTTACATGACCCTTCCTTTTAGTGTATAGATGTATGAACTGGGTCATTTTTTATTTGAATAAACAATACGAGTTCACATTGTTTGGTTTGAAATGACTGTAATCCATAAAAGATATGTACTTAATAATATAAAATTGATTATTGATTTTTCGAATGTTACACATTAACTATAATATAAAAGGAGAAACTGACTGACTGACTGACATATCAACGCAGAGCCGAAACTACTCGGACTAGGAACGTGCAATTTTGCACACAGCTTCCTTTTATAATGTAGGGGAGCACTAAGAAGGGTTTTTTGAAAATTCCACCTTTAAGGGGGCGAAAAGGGGGGGATTTCGTTTGTATGAAAAATCTTATTCCTTGAGTTAATAAAATTGAAACTTGGCACAAAAAGTACTAGGCTTGCATGAATTCACGATGGTATTCAATTATTATGTAATGCTACTAATAGAATTTCGAAGAAGCAGATGGATAGTTTATAACCTGGACTAACACAGCATACTTTTTATCGCGGTACTTCCACGCGAGCGAAGCGAAAATAAAAATCATCATTCAGGATAACACTCAATATATTCCGAAAATCACTATAAGAACATCAACACAAGAAGACTGGGCATTCTAAAATATGAATGCACAATTATAGAGATATTACTATGTAGAAGTGGTGTCAAAAGATCAATGGCTTACAAATTCTAAATGAATACTGGGGACAGTCACTTAAACATGTATTTCTTATAAACTTAACTTATTGATCTTTTAAGTTTTGGTCTGTTTTTCTTCATAAATAAAGATGACAGAAAAAAGTGGCCCACCTAGTCTCTGTGATAACCATGCATTCTTGACGACGGCTATTTTCAATGAATCTACTGCAAGACGAGCATTTAAGTTTGTGTGTAGGGCTCTACCCATTCCTTCTAATATGATCAAGTCCACTCCGCGAGACTTCATTTCAGTGCATAAACCTGCAAATAACATTATGTTATCAATGTTGTTTTAATTACATCAATAATTCTGAATTTCAGCAACTTACCTACACTAATTGTCCTAAGGTCCAAACATGGGCCTCTTTGTCCACTTGATCTTACTATTAAGTCTCCGGTGGAGAGGGCAGCTGCAATAACAGGACAAATTTGGGAAGCTCCCTGTAAAATCTCTTCTAATTCAACATTGGTAACATCATTTAGAGCTGGCCATTCATTAGCACATAATATGACTCCAGTGCCTCTCAATAATAATGCTCTCACAAATGGCAAAATACCAAGAACTATATCAACTCCACTATTGTCAACAAACACTGCAGCACAATGGTGAGCATTTTTCTGTAACAATGAGGTAAATTTTTTAAACAATGCTATAGCTTCTTTTATTATTACTGCATTTCATGCTTCAAACAAAAATATTCGGTACTCAGGTCTCTCACCTCCAGTTTATCAAGCCATTTATCTAAGCCATCATATAGCCATGGTCTTTTCTGAATTTTTTCTAGTGCTTCATAGAGTCCACAATCTAGAATACTGGTTACTGCCTGGGCTCCCCAATCAAACATGTTGCCTAAAGAAATCAACTTGATGAATTAATTAAGATGCCAGCCCTTGTCAGCTATTCATATTTTCATTACTCAGTATTTTGTAAGTGTTCAAGTTTTATCTATTATTACAAAAGATGTAAGTTCATAAATATTTGGCTGGCAACTAGTCCATTACATACTATACCCTATAGTAAAGCTATTTATGGTACATAATGACTAGCATAGTAACATGCCAATAGTTGCATTGTGTAGTGTTCTGGCACTAGCTGTAACTCTACTTATCTTACCACATTAGGGCAGCTCATGCTTACACAAAATATAGGGAACATGCAGTGGACAACATAATTATGATTATCTCAACAACATAATTACGTACAATATTGGTATATTGTTTTTGTAAATAAAGTATGGGGTTACCAGCTAACACTCCTCTGCTTAGTTCTATCCACCTCTGTCGTTCATCTGGCAGTGCATCAATCTCTGCCAATCGTGAACCCAATGTTGACAATGCTCCTTCATTTTCATATTTCTTCTGTTGTTTCCATAAATCAAAGAAACCCTGGGAACGAAGGCATGTTTCGTTGATGTCAAGGAGTAATCGTATGGTCAACTGCCCATGAGCACTAAAATTAAAAAGTAATAATTAGCATTCAATAATACTGTTGTCCTTTTTTTCATGGTTTGTGTAATGATGACCAATCAATCTGCCTAGCCTTTTCCCAACTATGTTGGGGTAGGCTTTCAATGCAGCTGTATGCCAGTATTTTACATGGAGCAACTGCCTATCTGACCTCCACTACCCAGTAACTGGGTAATATGATACCCCTTCGAAAGACTAGTTGTCAGACTTTCGGGCTTCTGATGACCCGTAACAATTGTCAAAGATCCATGAATTAAAACCGGGACCAACAGCTTAACATGCTTTCTGAGGCACGGAGGAGTCTCGGTATGTAAAGATGGCCAACCATCCACGGACCAACCCTGGCAAGCATAGCATAACCTGATGGATCAACCCGTGCGGCTGTTATTACTTAGTCACAAGCTCCTTCAAATGTAATAATAACCAGCCTGTTACTGTCCCACTGCAGCGCAAAGGCGTCTTCTCATACAGAGAAGGGACGAGCATTAATCACTATGCTTGCTCAAGACGGTTGGTGATTTCAGACTTATATTAACTATAAGTCCAGGTTTCCTCACGGTGTTTTCCTTCACCGATGTCAGTAATGGCCAAGATAAACTCTGAAAGTACATACAAATTGAAAAAGTCTCATTGGTACTTGCCTGGAAAAAAAGGCAAGTGTAAAAAAGACCAATAAAAAGATTTTAAGTAGTAGGTAGCTTAACTATTAGTCTTACTTTAGTCTGTATAAAACTAAGTATGATAATATAATTAAAACAGTAATACAAATAATTAAGGAACAACAGAAGCAGACAGGCAATAATAATATGAGTAGATGATGTATAATTTTAATGATTACCTCAAAATGCAACTGATTTGAATATAATTATAATACTTACAGAGGATTAATTCTGATTTCTTTCAGTGCTTCTACGTAACAAGTTTTAAATTTAAGTGCGCGTATTTCTACTGTAGGGTCTTCATTATTCAAAAGAGCGAAATTTACATATTTTTCAGTCAGTTTTTCACAAGTATTAAGCCAATACTCTCTTGCTTCTTCGTCGACTAGCAAGTCCAAAGTATCTGGATTATAATTATCTGGCTCGAGCAAAATGTGTGAGAGGCCAAAATGATCCATTCTGTTACTGCTACCAGAAAATAAACCAACGTCACTTAAAAAACAACAATCTAAGATTCACACTTGCTATAATCTTAGCCCATTGTATTGTTTTATCATTATGCAAATACAAATATAACTTAATTATCTTATCAAAAACTATCTACTCTCGCGACAAAGGCTTAAATTGAATCACAGATTAGATATCAAAAATATTGTTGTAAAATAAATACATAATTGACGTACCCTCCCTCTCCTCTCCGACCGTTCCTCTTTTTGTGCCAAGTGCCTACAGAAATCCACCAAGGATATTTTCGAAAACAGAAGGATAGCTTTCTAGCATTAGGAAAAGGACGAAATTTTAAGAAAGAGTGTGCAAATTGAGCTGTAAATAAGTAAATTATTCATTATTTAGTCGGAGTCATGTCAAAATAAAGTCCGCGCCACCACTGAAGTCGTTTTGACGCGGCGCTAGTTACTATGTCATTGCATCACATTGCAAAAAAAATAGTTTTAGTTACAATTTTCCGCCGGTCTTTCGTGGCGCGACCTCTTCTAAGTGTCAACACTGAAATGCATACTACTTACTAATTCCATGTCTCCACGCTGTCCCATAAACCAAATTCATCATCAGAGTGCTTGCAAGCTTTTTTTTACATCTGTCTTGTTTATGGTTTGTCTGACGGACTTCAATTTGGTTCGTAGATATTGCAACTGAGTTTTAGAAATGTGTTTGAAATGGATAAAACTAATTATTTTCAAAAAAGACTGAGTTTTCTACTTAGTGAGTTATAGTACAATATGTGTCCCTTTAGTTTATTGTAATTTGTGTTGTGATTTTAATGATTGATGTAACGAACCAGTGTACGGCAAGATGGACGAATTGTCTAAGGGCATGACACAAACAGGAAACACCGCTACAACTGACAAAATTCAAGAAAATGATGATGGTAAATATTGCAATGCATATATATTCTCCTAAAACTTCTGTGTAAAGGTTACTTGCTGTGTCTTACAAGATAAGTGCTGGTTTCGAAAATAAATATATAGGTAAACAATATCCAAATCTTTAAAAAAAAGTGTCAACTATTGTAATTATCTATCGTTTTAAACGTACTTGAGAGTTACAACATAAAAAGACAGAAGTTTCAAGGCGATTCTTTTACCAAAAGGTGCAGCAGGAGCAAGTTGTTTTCTTGTAGATATAAAATTGTTGTTATGATTTGTTACGTTTTATCTTTACATAGATCTTGTTAATTTAGGAAGAAAAAGTCTAGTACCTATCATGTTTAGGATGTACCTCATAACATAATAGTATCTACTAGAACTACAAATTGATACATACATTGTTGATATTCTTTTTCTCTTCTAAGGGACTGAAAAACTCTAATATCAATGATTTCAGTAATGTGTGTAGAATGACAATTACTTGAATATTCGGATGAATTTAAAGTTTCTCAGTTTGTATAGTGATCCAGTTCTGCTAGATTCTGTTGGTCATATCCATTCACTTTTATGCTATTCATGCATGTCTACTGTTATTCAGCAGTCACTATATAGTTATTCCTCTAAAGCAAAAACATTATTTTGTAAAAAAAAAATTGTTTAAAAAAAACAAATAATGCTTTTCATGATTTAATGTTTTATTTGTTTGATGTAAAATTAATTGAAAATTGTATTCATTTTGTTGTAAATAGCAATTTTTATTTTGTCTGTCCCACTACTCTTGATAATTGTTATAGAATTTCATTGAATACTTTTATTAAATTCATCAAAACAGTCCATGTCAATAACCAGGCCTCAACTGTAACAAAAATCCTTGAAGGCAATGCAGTAACTAAATTGAATTGCTTTTCAAATGTCTTTTCAATGCCATCCTCTTCATAAATTAATTTAATGATATGTACTTTAAGGAAAGTCATTGCAGATTAAATTATAGCAAACAGGGATATATTCTGACATTGTATTTTTGTTTTACAAACTACACTTAATAAAATAAGCCAAAACTGTACATCAAATATTTTTGAAAAATGCAATTGTTATGAGCATTTTTTTAAAATTTAAAGTTTTTGAGGTAACAACAGTCATCATCATCATCATAGAGATCATGAGTCACAACTATTTTCTTTTATTCATACAACAACATTTAGTTTAAATTTACAAAATCAACCAATGTTGTAGATACACTTATTATAATATGACGTCACATCATTCCCATTAACTTATAATGCCAATAGAATACAGTCACATGAGTATAATATGAAGTCACATCATTCCCATTAACTTATAATGTCAATAGAATACAGTCACATGGGTATAATATGAAGTCACATCATTCCCATTAACCTATAATGCCAATAGAATACAGTCACATGAGTATAATATGAAGTCACATCATTCCCATTAACTTATAATGCCAATAGAATACAGTCACATGGGTATAATATGAAGTCACATCATTCCCATTAACCTATAATGCCAATAGAATACAGTCACATGAGTATAATATGAAGTCACATCATTCCCATTAACCTATAATGCCAATAGAATACAGTCACATGAGTATAATATGAAGTCACATCATTCCCATTAACTTATAATGCCAATAGAATACAGTCACATGGGTATAATATGAAGTCACATAATTCCCATTAACCTATAATGCCAATAGAATACAGTCACATGAGTATAATATGAAGTCACATCATTCCCACTAACTTATAATGCCAATAGAATACAGTCACATGGGTATAATATGAAGTCACATCATTCCCATTAACTTATAATGCCAATAGAATACAGTCACATGGGTATAATATGAAGTCACATCATTCCCATTAACTTATAATGCCAATAGAATACAGTCACATGGGTATAATATGAAGTCACATCATTCCCATTAACTTATAATGCCAATAGAATACAGTCACATGGGTATAATATGAAGTCACATCATTCCCATTAACTTATAATGCCAATAGAATACAGTCACATGGGTATAATATGAAGTCACATCATTCCCATTAACTTATAATGCCAATAGAATACAGTCACATGGGTATAATATGAAGTCACATCATTCCCATTAACTTATAATGCCAATAGAATACAGTCACATGGGTATAATATGAAGTCACATCATTCCCATTAACTTATAATGCCAATAGAATACAGTCACATGAGCGAAGCCATGGGCACAGCTAGTAGGAAATATAAACATTGCCCCATAATATGATGTAAATATTATTATTATATGTAATAGGAAATAATGTGTTTATTTGCATAATACTATAACCAAAACCAATAATTAACACTTTCATACATCAGGCTTAATTTAGAATAAGGAAAGCACACTGGATGTGTGTTTTGTAAATATGTTGGAAGCCCCACTCCGATCATTTATTATTAGTTGTCCTAAGTGTCAGACATTCCACTTCTCCATCTGAGAAGCCAAGGTGTCATTATAAATGTAATTAATACAAACAACTAGCTTACCAAAGTAATTAAACTATAAAAGTCTTGACCCCTCTGTGTTGCGATAACATTTACAACCTCACATAATATTAATTTGATAAAAAGATATCCACAGATTGACTGATGACTTTTTAGCTGCGATTAAATAGTTGGCATTTAGTTTAGGTATTGCATACATAAACATTATCCAAGTACCACACCCTAGTAGATTTTATCATAACTTGCAAACATCACATTGGCCCCTATCCCTTTAGTATCTTCAGTTCTTGCACACGCTCTAGTCATATTTAAAAAAAAAAATACACTCAACAACCTCTGAAATACTCTGAATCAACGACAACCAAAATTTTCAACAACAGAATTCTCCATATCTGATCCAATTTTATGAATCCAAGCCATAAGCCTTAACGTAATATCAACGATGGTTTTAATCCTCAGACATATCAGCAAAAACACATAATAAACTAGTGTTACTAAATATTATTTTGTGATAAGTCGTTAGTAGTAGTAGTAGTAGTCAGTAGTTTTAGATAAGTTTAACCACCTTGAATGTCAAAGCTGAAGTCAATAACATAAAAAAACTAACAATGTTGTTTAATTTATTGCTCACCTTAATAATATTGCTATAGCTTGTTCAGTTATGTTTGCATTCATTGAATTTAATTATGTCGTTAGGTCATATCATATAATCTCGAAATAAGTTCCTATAATATTCTTAAAAGTAAGAAAAAGCTGAGAAGTATTGTTTGTATTTGAGCTTCTGTGTTATTATCATAGCTTTGTTTTTCAGTTTGTGTAGAATTTCTGTATCCAAAAGTCACTGCCCTCTTTCGCCCAGGATTGTTGAAGAGCACTGCTTTTGCAGATGGCGTAAAGCGTGGTTTGCGGCACGCACGCCAACTATGCTAGCGTTGGTAGAACAACTGCGGTCATACCTCGGTGGAGGATGTGAGTGCGAATGCGTTTGTAGCATGGCGTGTTCTCAACAATGTCCCATGATCATTGTGTTATTCCACCGATACCCATATTAAACACAAACTTATTCAATTCGTTCATTTAACTACTGAAATCATTTCTTTCAAAATTTAATTGATAAGAGACCGCAATATCGACGCTTTTCGTCGTATGACTTATTGGGGACTAGCTAGAACAGTTTGTTAAATTGTCTAGCCTATTGAGTTTTTTTTAAATAGTCTCTGAATAATCAATTAATCATTTCCATATTTTCCTCATGTTTTTGCTTACATTATAACGAAGTAAGACGGTTATCATCGCCGTCTGTACGGCATCTTTCATGCACCGTTTTTACGTTAATTTTATGCGGAATACCCGATGCGTAATTTTGTGCATGTTTACTGTATCAACAACCATAGAATTTCTTCTTAAGACGTGATATATGAAGTGTATTTATGAGTGCTTATTCATCTATAGAATCTATTATCACCTTTTTGATACCACTATCTCAGCTAAGTTGCTGACGCACTCATCTTGAGCGTGTTGTTTTGTATTATTGGATTCTAAAGTTTTCAACCTACCCAATGTATGAGGTACTGGCAATAGCATTTTGCGTTTGCGTGGTGTTGCATGCCAAGAGTGCCGGGTGTTCCCTGTGTCGCAAGCGTGACTCAGCGACCCTGAACCATTAACGTTAGACGTATCCCTAAAGGTCACATTTCTCGTTTTTTTGTTCAAACGTTTTCACCTACTAATCACATTATCAATCGAGGGCGTATTCTTTTTTAGTAAGAGGACATCGTTAGTAATCTTTCCGTGCTTTGTAATATTCTTAGTATCTTTCGACACAAGTGGACTATTCATAACTTTAACTGCTTATCACACCTCTTCAATCACGTCAGATACTGTCTATAGCTTAAATAACTAGTATAGATGATTTATAATAGAGAAAGGCCATAATTAAATTTACATTAAAGCATTAAATTGTGACCGAAATAACAATAATGTGTGCCGATGACCGATGTTTACAAGAGTTGGAACTCGATCGGAATACCTCTGCTGTGAATTCTTGAAGGATCAAAGGAAGCGCTGGTTGTCAGCATCTGTTTCTTTTCAAGGGGGATTTGTCGTAATCAGATAAATCGTGGTCATGCCTCACGACTTCCTTACGCGAATAATATTAAGTGGTCTTCTTTAAGATGGATCTCATCTCAATATGTTAAACAAAAGTGTTATTTATTCACATGCACATTACGATAAATACCTGCCCGTTAAAATGATAAAACATTGCGCGTAGTTCACGGAACTTTACATATAACTTTCTAACGAAACACAAACCTTTTGATTTGGCATGCTTTGGTACCAAAACTTCTATTTTATCTATTTACCTGCGGCGTATTGGACGGCTATTTTAAATTTTGCTGCTTGGTTGTGGAAAGCGATAATCCTAATTCAATTACGACTTTACTTAAATTCTTTTATGAAATATCTACAACCAATAAGATTTGCTATGCTAAAGTTGTGTAATGTTATAACAAGATTCGCAATACAATGTTCAAAAAATATAATGTTTTAAGATTGCAGTATAACACATTATGTTCCAATATACTTGAAAATGCTCACGAGTACGACTATTACGAAAACTGCGACCATACGAAACCGTCTTAAGGCTTGTGCAGACCAGCGCGACTTGTCGCGCGACGCGACACGAACAATACAATTTCTAAGAAAACTTCACAGTATAACAATAACCGGTGTCGCGTCGCGCGACAAGTCGCGCTGGTCTGCACAAGCCTTTACATATCCAAAGATAAAGAAGGTATTTGTCGCAGATCGTGAAACCATAGCACATCGGTTTTGTTAAGGGCTTTTGGCAGACCCAGTACACCTAAGAACCCCCAGCTAAGCATAAGGGGACATCATTTTAGGTATCAAAGGCGTAACAGACGACGACGCAAGCGGTGAAGCTGACACGCATACGCATCCTATCGGCACGGTTGAATAAGAGTGGACCAAAGATCAAACCCTTTGGAACCCCACAACTGTTCTTGCTGCGATAAACGTTGTGGTCAATATTAACATTGCGGTTTTGCCTATTTGCGAAGACAGACGCCGAGAATCCCTCCAGGGAGATACACAAGTTGGGTGCTTGCCAGTGAAGACATATTTGAGGAGTCAACATTCTAAAGGACAACACTGACGCCTGCGGTTCCATAAGCTAGTCCGAAATACCTAAACCTGGGGAACCCAACACAATCTTCTCGCTGCCGTTCCCATGCCTTTCGCAAAGACTGCGACAATGCCTTATGAGTTGAGGGTACAGCGGGTGCTTAAGCTCACATGGCATGTGTAACCCATATTTGCCAAACTGCCAGGAATAGTTAAAATTGCAGAGCCCGAAACGTGTTTTCAGTCGCATTCCCCATTCAAACAATATCCAACTATTTTGTTCTAGTGAGTGTTCATCGAGATCTAGGACGTTTTTCAAAGAAATGGGCATTAGTACCGCACTACATAATATGAACTATCAGGCGTCGATCGGTAAAAACGGGTTCATAATGATCATGTAGTTTCTAAGCCTGCCATGTATTGAAACATTTACACTATGGAATGCAATAAATATTCGAGTTTAGTCGTAATCTGTCTGAGCCCCAGTCTGTACTATTTTAAATCGGAAAATGTGCGCACATATATCATCATAGCAATTTTATTGGTCGAGAGTTTAATCCAACTAAACCAAAACAATCTGCAATAGCTCTCGTAATTTTGTTCGATTACGACGTAATATGTTATGTTATTGTAGGCACTAAGAAAGAATCCTGCAGCTACTAAAATCTAAGATGGCTATTTTTTATGCTTAGTTAATTCTCTGGCTTTACTATTGTAAAGGAGCAGATAATTATAGCAGCAGCGGGCTAGGGTTGGCATTAACACCTAATAGATTTTACCTGTTGTCAACTTTGAAAATGAAATGATATCGACTTACTTCCAATAGTTACTAAAGCAATTTTACTTTTAGAACAAATTAACAACTTCCTTTAACATTGTGATCATTTAGCAGGCTCGTCGACTCCAATAGTGTACGTGAATGAGACGTGTTTGGAGTGTGAGAGGGTGCGCGCGGCTTGCGAGCGGCTGGGCACGGTGGCGGTCGCTCCAAGCCCAGAAGCTCTGCCGCCGTCTCAGCAGTCCCCCGCCCCACCCTCCTACGTCATCACCTCACCATTCGAAGGCGATCTGTTTGACACTGCACATAGAGCGAAATACAGGTCAGTGGTTATTGCAGTTTCTGATAAGAAAACATTCAGCTATTAAACGTTTGCTAGGCATAACTCGTAGTTGAAAATTCCTAAAGTGAAAGTAAACTTTACATGAAACAAATTGGCATACCAGACATTGACAATCCAGAAGCTGGATTTGACATCACTGTAATATGGATTTGTCGTTATGCTGTTCAAGGAATTTGAAAAATACGTAGAATGTAGCATCCCATGAAATTAAGCAAAATGTTCGAAACGTAGAGTTAACGTGAAAAATTCGTTATTGACATTTATTTTGGCAACGCGTACGGTCTACGGTCGATTGCTGGACCAGACTACTAATAAGCGCGACGAATGCTTTGTTGCGCGTTTACATTAACGTGTTTTTGTCTTACACTCACCTACGCTTTTGTACGTGTAAACGCAACCGCGGATACGTCTCTAGTGACGTTCACTCAGTCTAAAATAGTACTCATTAAGATGAACGTTATGATAAACATTGCTTTAAAAAAATACAAACTAATATATTTACAGTTTCCGAATTACTCGAATTATCGTAAAAAGTATGACAACTGCTTGAAACTCGGCAGTAACTTCCTTTATAGTTAATTTTATCATTTCAACATTAATGAATTATAATTATCTTGACACAGTCACGATTGTAAAAGGAGAGACATTTTTTTTTATTATTCAATTGCTCGTAAAGTCGTGATAAATCACATCGTACAAAATACCGATGTCCTCGTAGCACCTTGTTATTTAGTGACAAACAACTAGAGATGCTTATCGACATAAAATAATGATGACAACATCAAACTCCTCGTAGAACTGTAGACTTTCTTTAGAAAAAAAAGAACATTGCGGCTGTTTTATTTATTTACTTTCTCTGAACATGACTCAGTGAGTTATCGTGTAATTGGTATGAGTATGACCAATAATGCACAATGAGCATGCGTGTGATGAAACGCGAACAGCCGCGTTGCCGGGGCTGAGGAGTGCTGTGGGTGATGCTTGGCTTATTGCTGATTTTCGAGCACTGTAAACAACCACACCACCACATCGCCTACATAATTGTAGTATACTTACCTCAGTCTCCTGATTATGAATCAATGATTTCAATAATACCTGCTTTTTGTCAATTATACTATACCGGGTATAATTTTTACGTGCACCCTATTTATTATTGTCAGTTCAACAACCCTAGTTTCCTTCAAGCTGTATTTTGTTTGCATCGAAACTATGAACTATCTCGAGTTTGATTTATGAGTGGCAATTTGGCTGCCCCTTATCATTCAATATGTTCACTTGTGTTCATTAAACCCAGCCGTGGTTACATTCAGCTGTACTGTGTACAGCATCAGCACCTCGCGGCGCTGTATTGACGCCGCTGTTAGGATAGCGGATATTAATAATACTATTCTTGTAACTCCTACACCATTCCTTGAGCTGAATGTGGATGCCATGCATTCCTTTTGAAGTGCTACAGCTGCCACGTTACTGTTTAGGCGACTCCGATGAGAATTAATTGTTTATTATTTCGTGCATCCCTGCCCTGGCTGAGCGCATACAAACGCTGCTAACATTTAACTCCGATTAAGCTTCCACTATTTTGCTGATTCATCTTCTTAGCGTGTCGATGGGAAAAATGGAAGTTATGAAGAGGAAATGTATGTTTCCAATCCCAGTTTTCCATGGAGATAATATATAATATTAATTTATATGATAATATTATGGATAATATATATATTATATGAAATATTTAATATTTTTAAGTGAATAATCATAACACGAATGGAATTAAAATAAGCTGAGGTTTTTCAGAAACGAACGGTTTCTCTTTAGTCTTAGTCCTTTCGTCTCGCGTATAATTAAATAGGTACGCTTAACACATAACTCCACCCAGCACACAAAGTCGGGGTTGTTTATACACGCGAGACCTTCCACTCGTAAAGCGGTCGTATGTTACTGGTGACTGTTTCATAGAAGGATGGATGTAAATAAAGGTGCGTGTAGAGTGCGCGGGCGCGCAAGCCGGCGCGCGGCGACGCTCGGCGTAGCGCGAGGGTCGCCCTTGTGGCCGCGCGACGCTCCTTGCTATTTTCGGCCTCACATTCCTCTCGACTGTTTTTCAATCTAACGTGAAGCGCATAACGCGCACGCCGCTTGTGCCTTTGTTTTCGCGGTTGCCGCGATAAACTATTAAACTGTTTCTTTTCTCGAATTAGCACGAATTAATAGTCAACGAATACGCGAAATCAAAACGAGAACTTGTATGCTCAGATTACCGTTAAAAGTGAATGAGGTTGGCCCCATGACGATGATAAATAGTGCTAGTGAGTGGGTCCAGAGCGAAGCGATAGTGTCGAGAGCACGTCGGACTAGTGCCTGATTACCAAGTGTGTGATAGTGATGGGGCCCACGCGGCTACCTCCTACACCCGAGGAGGAGGATGTTCCGCATCTCGTCGCCCGCGCCGAATCAAAACTTTTGGATAATATTCAGCCCAATTGTGATGTGTAAGAGTTTATTTGAGCTGAGTGTGTTCTAGTTCTATAATATCGTTTTAATGTAGTACACCGGCAACGGACACGGCTATTAATTTACTCCTAAAACTGTAAAACCTACGTTTACCAAAAAAGGTCTACCTATGCCTCTAAAAGAGCAATAACATAAATATTAATAAAATGAATATACATATTATTCTCTTGCAATTGTAGATTGCAGGTTAATGAATTCAGATTTTTCCATCTATTCAGCAGATCTTCCACTATTACAAATAAACAATGATAGAGTATCATTATGTATTTTTAAAACTAGGGAGATTATCTTCTTATTGATGCAACTTCAATGCATTCATTTAAAACCTAAAATAAACTCAAAATCACAGCTCTAAATGTAACATTGATAGTTCAATCCCCCATTACCTCCCACTTTTCCTTCCTTATCTGCGGTGAAGATCATAAACACTGATACATTTTTCTAATGTGTCAAAATTATGTGCACATTAAACTTGTATTGACGGGAGCTCAGCAATAGGTTTCTGAAAACCGAAATACCGCATTTCGCTCTCCCCTATATTCATGAATTGACACGAGGGTGCACAAGCAGGTGTAGATGCATTCTTTCCAAACATTTACGCACGGTTGCTTGAATGAATAGGAGAGAGCTACAGCCAACTCATTCTAATGGCTTTTATTTCACTATAATGTACTATTTTAAGTTTTCGCTGAATCGTTTTAGTGTATGAGTAATTTTCGGTTCAAAAATATCCAGAATTTTTGATATTTAATTGAATCGCAATGATTGTTTACAAATTCGTGGAATTTGAATGTAACTCATCAACTATTTCTATAGCGACACGTAGATATAGTAGCGGTGTATGCGGCATCCTGTGACGTCAGGCCCACACAGTCCCAATAGCAGCAACCGCCTCGTCGCGTCGTCAGATCGCACTTTTCTTTCAAAGAGCGCGCGTCACACCGACGCCCACCACATCCAACAACAATTTTAATTCACATCTTCGTGGATAAACTCCTTGCCCTATTAATATATTTTCTACAATGACATACATCTGAATAAAACGAATTCTATAATTAATTCATATGACTAACAGACGCACAACGTTCAAACAGAATGTTTATCGTGATTAACGTTTGTGCTTTATGATGGACTTGTAGAAGGACAATGTCGGGTTTTATTAGTTTGGTCTGTAAAAGTTATGGTTGTCTTGTAGCTAAAGGTATTAAAAATACACATAACATAACATCAAGCCTGTAATCCACGAACGGTTAAGGCAGAGGTGTACATAGTACCCACATTTCCCCAGTTATGTTTAAGTCCCATGTAATAGGGGGTGAGCCTATTGCCATCAACTGGGCACAGATCCAGACTCCGGACTGATACTGAGAAATCCCTGATGGAAAAACCCAATAACACTACCCGACCTGGGAATTGAACCCAGGACCTCATGCTCAGCAGTAGCGCTTGCGACCACAAGACCAACGAGGCAGTCTCAAGAGAGTCAGTATTAAAAATAAGTAACTTTAAACTCGTGTAATAAATAAGTGCTTACTTTGATGACATGTTTGTTTTAATTTGGTTGATTAAGCTCAGAATATAATTAATAATTATTTATCGTTCCATTACCATGTTTTATAATGCTGTTAGTGAAAATCGTGGCAAAGGATTTTTTATTTTTCTGACTTCATATTATTATCAAGTCTTATTTTATGTACTTAGTAGTATGTACATAGATATTTTAAAAATACTAACATGTATGCCAGTGTGTATGTATGCCAGCTGTGCTGGCCCTTGGCTAACGGACCCGACTTAGAAGGTCGAGGGCTCGAACCCAAGCAGGCAGTTTACTTTGTGAAATTTATTTAATCACCACTACAGCTGCTCTCAAAACGGGAAAGGAGGATGCCGTCATGTCCTGGAATCATAAATTTGAAGACATGTGACATCTACCAATCGTCACTTGGAGATTACAGCCCACTGCCTCTCGAAGAGAGGAGGCCTGTATCCCAGCAGTGGGAATATTATAGTCTTATTATGCTATGCTTTGTATGCCATGTTACTATATAACTATTCGCTAACGATTGTTATGCTGATCAAGCGGTTCGCCGTAACATATGCTGTGCCTTAGTGCATAACATTAAGTCCATACAATAGACTGAAACACAAGGTTATTTCATAACTGAAAGAAAATATTTAAAATCAACGCCAGTGTTTTTTTTACTTTTGAAGTTAAATAGTAAAATCTAGGCTGGGCCTATGCTACGTATAAAACGATATTCGAAACGAACTTCATATGTTTGTTAGCAATCTCTAGTAGCAGTGGGTTAGCAGCAACTATGTGAGCCGAAGCATTGATGACCATTGAGTTGTTGTTGAGTTTAAGGGGGACCGCGAATCGGTATGGCAGAGGTGATGACTTATTCCTAAATGATTTTGAATATGTAATGTACGTGACTGTCAGTGTTGTACATCTCGGCAACGGATGCCATAATCGGCGGTGGTCTGGATGGACCCGTTAGTCTTCGAATATTGCGCCGTAGGAGACGAGAATCCTTGGCGACTTAGTTTCCCAAATGCAGCATTTGTTAGACTGGACCAAATCATGTAGGTATCAGTGGGTTGGAAGTATTTCAATCTCCAACCTGCCACAACACAATGGTCATCAATCCTTCGGCGGTGATGAGCTATTTTTGAAAAACGCTCATGTTATAGTTCACTCCATAGCTCGTTAATGATTTTGAATATGTAATGTACTAGACTGTCAGCGTTGTTCGTATCTCGGCAACGGATGCCAAAACTGGCGGTGAACTTGATGAACATGTTACTTTTCGAATATTGCGCCGTAGGAGACGAAAATACTAGGCGACTTAGTTTATCAAATGTAGCATTTGTTAGACTGGAGCAAATCATGCAGGAAGGAAGTATTTCAACCTCCAACCTATCGATTTAGAGAAGCGTTCAGATGACAGTGCATTTAACTTCTAAATCTTGTCCTTGTCGAGGTTGACCCTCTAACATGCTTCATTTGGTTATGCTGCATTTCATCCAAAGGCTCCAACAACTCTGCGTTGTTGAATGGTATCGTCAAAACAAAGATTTGAAAATTATTAGCCGGTCACGTTTGTGGCCCGTCCAGTCCAAAAATCACTCATTGAATAATAAATACTCTTTATTATGTAAACAATATGAATTATAGATATAAATGTAGAAATTTTACATACGGTGGCGGTGACACCAATGGGCGGTCTTACTTATCGCTGAAAACGATATTTTAAAGACGACCTTTGGATGGATTGTTTTTTTTTTTTTAATCACCTTGTTTTACCCCTCGATGCAAACGGATGGAGCTGGTCTTCCTTAACACCTTGAATCGGTACGATCGAAATAAGAATTTAATGTTTTTAATACATTTAACATTTTTGCCGAGCTTTCAAATTGTACAGAAGACCGCGGAATACAATCAGTCGCTGTTCGCTGTGTATGGCAATTGTGGAACGAGCTAAGGAAAGCTTTCGAAAAAGACTTCGGCCTCATCGAAATATTGTCAGAATATAGATCTGACAATATTTCGATGGGGCCGAAGTCTTCTATACAATTTGCCGGGACGGTATGAATCTGTTGAATAAGATACAGTATGAATTTAATCTACGAACCTTTTCCGGTTGGAACACGTAAAGTCTTCTTTCAGTGCTCAATACATAAAACTACCTGGTTTTTTCACGTTTTTAGGGTTCCGTAGTAAACAAGGAACCCTTATGGTTTCGCCATGTCCGTCTGTCTGTCCGCGGGTTAGCTCAGAGACGGTTAGTACTAGAAAGCTGTAATTTGGCATATGTGTACATATTAATTATGCCGACAAAGTGGTTAAATAAAATTAACAAAAAAAAAATTTTTTTAGGGTACTTCCCTTACACGTAAAGTGGGGTTGTTTTTTTTTTCTCGTCTACCCCATGTACATGTGTGTGTGGGGTATCGTTAGAAAGGTCGTTCAATATTGTGAGTTTGTGAAAACCATTTTTAGATTCAGGGATCCGTTTGCGAAATATTAAGCTTTTAACTGAAATTTTTTGTTAGAGTCAAGTGTCCCCCCTCCCTTCTAGCTAAATGTATAATATAATACTTGGACTTGTGAAAAAATTCACAGCAGAAGTATATATAACGAAATTAAAAGGAAAACTATCAGACCTAAGTAGGCTGTACAGGTTAACGAGTAATAATCAACCAACTTAAATTTGCGGTTTGAAAAACATGATCTCCCATACATTCCGTATGGGAGAACATGTTTTTCAACTACAATGTTAAGTTTGTTCTTGGGATAAACTCATCCCAACTACGGAACC
This sequence comes from Agrochola lota, assembly GCA_947364205.1. Classification (NCBI taxonomy): domain Eukaryota; kingdom Metazoa; phylum Arthropoda; class Insecta; order Lepidoptera; family Noctuidae; genus Agrochola; species Agrochola lota. Next base: position 13,168,257 of record OX376221.1, on the reverse strand, counting down.
CTTCATTGTGCGTGGTCCGACACGCAATTGGCCGGTTTTTAAAGAACAGTGCCTCCACACTCACAACTCACAGCTCTGCCCCAAAAATTACTAAAGTAAATATGAAACAGTGTTGATCAGTTACCCTATAATTAATAGCTGGTCATGAAATTTTATCTAAAATCATTAACATTCAGCGCGAGGTAGCACCGGACATGCACCGCTAGGTTTAATTATAAAAGGGGACGAACGTTGTATCGGTTGTCCAAGTTTTGAACTGCGAACTAACATAAAAGGGAAGGACCGCCGTGACTTGATTCTATAATGTTTTCGCACTTACAGATAAGGGTAACTAATTAGTCGGATGTAAGCAAATTGCTAACTGTATCAATCTGCTACTATCAGTTTAACCGACGAATTATAATTGATATGTATTAAATTAAACCAATAACATACTGATAATCTATCTTGTAGCACATCGAGAGACTAGATTTTCTATCGGGCATTTTACTTTAAAAGTAGACTGACGACGCGCCTTGTGTTCATTCATAAAAAAAACGGAATTTCATGCTAATGTATATTCCGCTATTTACATATTTTTGTAATTTTGAGCATTTTAATGATATTTCTACTCATCATAAAATAAAAGCGTACTATAATGTCGGCTTGACCTGGAAACCAACCACAATAATAAATACATAAAACATGTGAGTACGTACATAGCAGTAAATAAGAGTTTTACGACCCATGAATGTTTTCTCCGTGAAAATGCATATGGCAATCATTTTCTTTTATATCTTTATATAACATTGATATTGATAGAAGTATGTACATATTTATAGTGACAGAGCTAGTATGTATAAATGATTTATTGAACATGTTGACTGTCAGTTGCGTCAATATAGCGACTGTTTGTATTGGCACTAGCGACTACTCATGAACAGATTCTGTTTGATTTCATTACAGTTGGTAGACGAATTTTATTAATTAAAATATAGTAAATGTCAAACTCATTGTTTAGTTAATCATTAATTGTTTTATTAACTTTTACACATCTAGGTCGACTTAAAATATCGAGTTACGGAGTACCTAGTTGCTCTAATAAAACAATGATTATTTTATTATGTTCTTGTTGAGATATTCATCAGCGCCATGTTGACTAGTTTCCTGTTAATAAGTACCTATATCACAAAAAAGCCACAGGAAGTTCTGAATCAGGAAGCGCGGAATCACCGAGGATTGTTTCACTCCAAAAGTTATTACGAATCATGAAATGATTCAAAATTATTCGCGGTTCATATTAATCAGTTAACAATTAAATAGTCGTATCCCAAACAGCAAACTCAAACCATTTATTTCAATTAAACCATTTACAGGCACTTTTGAATTATACAAGCAGCAAAACAGATAGTTTTATTGTGAACTAGCTGACCCGCCAGACATTGTCCTGTCAAAATTTCAGCAAACAAAAAACCGTAGAAAAAAGGATGTCCAGTTTTTCCCGAATTTCCAAATGTTCTTTCCATAAAAAACTAAGTCGGACAATTACGAACGTTTTAAAACAAAAAATTGCTAAATCAGTCCAGTCATTCCCAAGTGATGCGCTTACCAACAAATAGCATTTCATCTTTATTTATATTAGAATGAATGATCTTGATCACAAAGACGTACTATAGATTCATAGAAACAAAGAAAACATTTGGCGCATGAATTCAGCGTATCCCACCCAGTCCACCAAATGGGACGAACACGACTTTATATGTCGCCGCATTCACAGTATAGTAATGATTTGTGGCGATGGTGATGGACACTTAATTTCTTATCCACGAGACCACGACTAGGAAGTCGTTCGGAATTGTCCAGTGGCTTCCAACTGCAACATTTTCCACCGGAGACCTGTAATGAATGATTGCTGTTTGTGTATTGCAGGGTGCTGGGTCCTACAGCAGTCCTACAGTTGTCGGAGCGCGATGAGCCGCCGCCGGCGACGGCGCGTCCCCTCTACTCACTAGCGATGCGAGGCGCCGTCATTTGCTTCTCAGGATTCCGGAAAAAAGATGAACTTGTTAGTACTAAATATTTTTGTGATAGTTGATGATGGATTGAGTCGATTTTGTGTTACCCATGATCAAATAAATTTATTAAAATATTTCGTTTCCGTTCGTTTACAGTAATTATGCAGTTTGATAACTAAAGCCAGATACTTAGTAGCATTTTCATGCATCGACGCTTGCGTAACCAGCCCATAATATCTTGGAAAGATTGAGTACTTGTTGTCGGATGGCGATATCGATCAACATGTCAATTTCAACTTCAGCAAGTCTGGTCGCATTTGACATGCATAATGATTGTTTAATTTTACGTCATTTGCATGAGCACAGTAACAGCTCAGTATTTATGGTCATAACTTTTAAGATACACAAGTTGATATTTTGTGTTCACGCGACAACGGCACGATAATGAAATGCGTGTAGGTCAAATATGAATGAGTTCTGTATACTATTTGTGTATTATTCGGCAGACGTACCTGATAACCCTGATCCATTATATGGGCGGGTCGATCCGCAAGGACATGTCGAGCAAAGTGACGCACCTGATCGCCGCGGCGGCGACGGGCGACAAGTACCGGTACGCGTCAGGGTTCGGCCTGCCCGTACTCGCGCGGTCCTGGGTCGACGCCTGTTGGGAGCGTCGCGACGACCCCGCCTGCCTGGCCACCGATGATGACGTCATTGTAAGTATATTCAATACCTACAAACATACATAAATAAACTCACGTTTTTTTTCATGAAAACAGACTCCACCTGCTACGATTCCTACATACTCCTTTTTATTCATTCGTGGTCACTCATCTGGCCATACACACGCGCCAGTTGCGAGAACTGAGCCCCTGACCTTTTTGAAGGACATCAGGCTCATTATTTATTCCGAATTCAATTTTGATTGTGATGTAGGTTTGAAAACTGTAATATTATAATGGATGGTAAATCAAATATCGTTACAAATAAATAAATTAGAAACATTCTAAAAAGCTGGAATCTTTAATTTATTATCATCGTGGTGTGGGGAAACAGTTGTCCTTATACTTCCCTATATTAATTATTTACATGTTTATTTTCTTACTCCTTATGATCTATGCAATATCATAATTACAGAAAGAACACAAACTGAAAGTGTTCGCGGGCGCTCGCGTCTGCTTCGTGGGTTTCCCTGAAGATGAGACCCTGCACATGGGCGAGGTGCTGGCCAGCAATGGCGGCGGCACCTGCCCGCTCGACGACCCTGACTGCACGCACGTTGTGAGTACTGCATACCTTCTATACTCCACAAACACACACAAAAATCCCGCCATAATCACATTCGTGATTTACTTAAAGGTTCGCGCATTGCAGCTGATAAACCTTTATAAACATTATAAAACTGATAGCACTGTTTAGCTTACACTAGATTCTATTGTCCCCCTACGAGCAAAGCAAAATGTTTACAAACATTTTGAAGCAGCGGTGCAGTCGCACCTTTAACAATGCAGTAACCCTTCCTTCAAGGTTAATCATATTACAATTTACTTCAACAAAAAGCCTCCTAGTGTTTGATTAACCCACAGTCTGCCGAGAATCTGAGTAATGTACTCAGTTTGTTAACAATGTAATGACCATTTTAGAACCTCCCAAATGGCACTAAATGTCCTACAGAACGTTTACCTCTGCATAACATGCATACCTGTTTATTTATATACTTCATGCCACATTACACATTATTAGTAACTAATTTTAGCATTATGAAGTCAGCATGCACGTAGATACTTGGGTACACATATCACTCTTAGTTAGATACATTGTAGACAATATAAATTAGCTAGTAGCACACTTCAGTTATTATGACACATTTTGACACCTCTTAATTTCTTCCGATGACTGCGTATTTATTAGCAATGCCTTCAATGCCAGCAGGTGTTTGATTAACAATTTATCAGTACAAACAACGACTAGATGAGAGCGGACTCAATGTCACTTGCGTTGCGTATGTTATATGCACATGATAGATATTTCAATATTAGAAACTCTTGCGCGTTTCCTTTGATTGTTGTTTCGTTTCTCCTTTATCCCGATTTGGTCTTCCGCCAATCGGGATAGCCCGACATTTGAACCACTTCCACATCCCTCACCGCACGACGCAAAGTCGACCCATTGTTTTCTCTTCTCATTATTTTATTAACATTTTGATGCTATCACGAGTTTCATAGTATTGTTTGTTCACTCACGTTCGCTGTTATACAATAATTACGCACATACCTCATTCTGCTTGTGTATATTAAACGACATCCATATAATCACACCTACATACTACTAGTGTTGTTTACATTCGTTTCATTTGTTGTGTAAAGTGTCGACGCTTTCTCACTACCCACTCTTTTGCACTAGACACCTTTATGTTGTAGATGTAACTTCACGTACGGATCACTTTCATAAATTAATTTTTTCAAACATCTCTCTTCAAACATCTCAATTATGATCAAGAACACTTGTTTTGTAAACTAAAACTGTACAAGAATATAATCAAATCTTCGCTAGGCAGTCGCTTTCTGTGTTTAACTACCTCTATCACGATAATAATATATTATTATCGTCGTGCATGTTTGTATTGGAATGGCTTCATTACATCATTGCGTGGTGTGTTTCACACATGTTTCAGGTAATGGCCAATGGGGAGACTTTCGGTCGTTCGCTTATCCTATCACCCCATCCGAGTACACCTAACTCAACAAAACCATCCCGCGCCACTCCCAATCGCTCCCAGTCCACTCCCAAGAGCTCTCTGTACCGCCGCCTGTCGGCGCGGCTGTCGGGCCGGCGCGCCAGCCCCGGCAAGCATAGCGATAGTAGCGGCGACGTGTCGCACGACGAGCGCGAACAGCGCGTGCACTGCGCGCGAAACAGTATTAGAGAAAAGCAAGCCAAATCTGTTTGCAAGGATCAAACAGATAACTGCAGTATTAGTTTTGTAGGGAAATCATTCACTGACGATTTGTGTTTGAATTATAACAACACCAATACTCCTCCGCATGTTGAACGTGTGGAATTGCGCAAATACAATATTTGTGATAAAGAGAATAACAAAAACATATCTCAGCTTGTCCACGGATCTGATAGACTTAACTCTAAAGACAAGAGAGAAGTTTTTAGAAATAAGTCCATGAACGTATTTAACTTGGTCGATTGTCTCACTGAAGCGGGATCCTTGCACTCGTCTTTAACGAAAAGTTTGTGTGACCTTGACTCTAAAGATGAACCAGTATTTCTGCTGGCCAGCTCAACTGGCGGCAAAGATTTGCAACAGTCAACAACCACAATTTCTTCCGGCAAAAAAAGAAGTCGTAATTCCACAGATTCTAATTTCCAAGTTAGCACAGTTGACGCTAATTTATCCCCTGATAAATGTGAAGAGAGCAACTGGAAGTCTATTAAAAGGCTCAAAATAAAAGACTCTTTCAAATTTAAAAATAGACCCACTATTTTCAAAAGGACGAAAAAAGACGCCGTTTCTAAAACAACTGGAGAAATAGTAGTAGAGCCAGTGAGTCCAGAGAGCGTGAAGCCGACCGACCCGGCCGGGGAGTTTGTAGCTTCAACATCTTCGCCTATCAAAGAAGATGATAACGCATCTATATGCTCCATGAACACCAGTAAACAGTCGGGATTCTTCGATATTTCATTTGCTTCAATTAGGAGTTCTAAAACCGTCAAATCGGCCTCAAAGTTACGACGGAGTGTTAAATCATTCACAGCTTCGTTCAGGAGTGAAAGGAAAAAGAAGTATGAAAAGCGCGCTGAACGTAATACAGTAGAAGTGGACGCATGCCACCTACCTTCAGATCTCAAAAACATTTCGACACCAAAGAGCTTATTCGATGGAATGAATTTAGATATTTCACCAGTTCAAGTGGATACCGTGGATAGCACTGACCTGGCCACCCCGGTCACACATCGAGACGCCGATGTAGACGAACTCGACGATTCTACAGTATTTAAAACGCCTCAAAGCGTGTGGCTCCGAACTCATCGCCATTCGGTTTGCGGCAGCTCTGAGTTGCGTGTGAGTAGCGCACCTCGCCTGCCTGGCTCGCCCCTCAGCCGCGCCCCCCCCGCCCCGCCCGCCCCCCGCCCCGCCCGCGACCAGCCGCCGCCCGCCTCGACGCCCCCCATCCGCGACGCCCACGCCATATCGCAATGCCATGGAATATCGCTGCCGGTACTAACACTATTTTATTCAATACTACTAAAAATATAGTAGCTTGTCATGCCATCGAACATCAGTGGTCATGGTCTGTGTCGTATCCGCGGAGAGGCCCCCCTCGGCCTCGAAGCGGTCCTCGCTGGTATGCATGTCATATAAAATATATCTTGCACCTTGAAAACTTTAGACGCTTAAAGGGACGTGCGCACATGAGTACGCCTTCACAAGATTTGCGTAGGAATCCCGTTCGACGGGTCTAGTGGGTATTGGTGAAGGATGAGAACGTCTAGGCCTCCGTGTATGATTCCTAATGTGCAGCTGTGTGTATGCAGGTCGTCGACGAGCACAATACGGTAGTAGCGCCGGATTGCTCGACACGGGTGCACGTCGTGAAGGCCGAGTGGTTCTGGGCCTCCGTACAAAATGAGGAAGCGCAGGACGAGCGAGATTACCTGTTCAAAGACGTAAGTAGCAATATCTTAGTAATTACATTGAAGTGAATAAAAATCAATAATGCCTTCCGTCTGACCGCTTACTTGGTTTTGATTTGGTTTTAAAGTGGCTGTTTCATTTACATTGAAAGTCTCACAGGACCCGTGTGGCATAAAAAGTATCCTGTCAGTCAGGAATAGTGTCAGCGTAATCGTAACTGTATTTTCAAAGATTATGCTGTACTAACATATAAAAAGATTTTTAAATGATAATTAAGCATTTTAAAAGCAATTTATAAGCCATTCTAAATATGTCGCGGATTGTATTAAGTTTTACATGACAGTATCTAGATGAGGTGTCCCGGCGGTCGTCCGTGGGCGGTGCGGGCGCGGGCTCGTGCGCGGCGGCGCCGGACGAGTCCACGGCCGTGGCGCCGGCCGGCGAGGCGGGCACGCCGTCGTCGCACCTGCAGCGCCTGCGCAAGCGCAAGCTGCGCGGCGGGGACTCTGCGTTGCACAAGCGGCGCTCGTCCGTGGGCGACGCCGTGCTGCTGAGTCTGTCCGGCAACCTGCTGGACTGTACGCCTTCGCCCGACGGCAAGCAGCTGCTTGAGGGTGAGTTACCCTTTTTTTTTATCCAACGAAAAAAAGGAGATTTTCAATCAAGCCAACGCAAATATTTTTACAAGCTTTTTATTAACTGGATTCTATAACGATCAGAGTGGTAAACAAATAGAGTGAGCTAAATGTTGATATGCACAGTAAGCCGCAAGTCAGTGGTATCAAAACCAGTAGTTAGCTGGACTCGCATTCTATTGAAACTCCGTACTACGCTAAGCCAGCTGAAGGTCAAAGTTTTACCACTAACGGGCGGTCGACTGTACTAGAAAATAATTTTAAAATTGGATTTATAAAGTAATACCCCTGGAAACAAACTCATTGAAATAATATAGAGGTGGAGAAGAAGTGTCTGTTATTCTTGGATCGCCGATGTTAGTGATGTGGGCGTTTGATACAGAATGACGACTCTTGCGACGACATGAACAGTGCAGATGTTGAACCCATATATTTGTTCATTTATTACCACTAACTGTTTACCTTTGCCTTGTCGCCCTGTCCCCTGTAACCGTCGTTTTTGTGTACATAGAGTCGGAGGTCCCCGATACGGTTGTCCGGAAGCTGCTGTCGCCAAGGCAACAAGTGTTTATGGAGCTTCTACAAACAGAGTCCAATTACGTTGGGATATTACATACGATAGTTACGGTAAGACTCCTAATCCAAAATATAAAAAAAAATACTAAGACTACATAAGGCGGCATTAATAACAATTGTCTCGTCTATCGTGTTTCAGATGTTCAAGCAACCGTTGGAAGAGATGGCCGAGGACGATAATAGTAATGGCAAAAATCAAGCATTGCTCAATAATACTGAACTCAAAATTATATTTGGAAACTTACCGCCTATTTATGAATTGCACCAGTAAGTTGATTTTTCCACGAAAAGCGCTCATAAAAGCTTATACAAAAATCAATAGCCACCCGATTTTTTAGATTTAGTTTCGATCTGTTAAACTGCATAGTATTTTTCCTATAGAGTATTCCGTACTTCCATATTGTGTCACATTACTAACAATTCTACGACAAATCTGTTCTATACATTTATGAATTAAAGTCGATTTTTATATCTGTCTGTGTGGCCGCGTTGTTCTTCTAAACGGGTCTTGATGTAGTTCTTACCATCATTTAGAGAATTAATTCCAGAAGGTTTATGTGTATAATACATTAATATTAAACTAACATATTATAGACAAATCTCAGTGTTTTGTGAAGTCTTAAAAACCGTGCGGGTCTCTAATGAGTGGTACAATTCTCAGGCGAATGTTAGAAGAGCTACGTTACGCTCAAGCGCACTGGAGCGAGGAGACGAGCATCGGTCGGCTGGTGCTGCGCTATACGCCCGACATGGTGAAGGCCTACCCGCCCTTCGTCAACTTCTTCGAAAATACCAAGGAGATGCTGCAACAGTGCGACCGTGAGAACCCAAGGTTAGCCACAATCATCGTAATATTTTGTAAATTGATTGAGCAAGTAGTGCGTCATGTAAAAAGTATTTATTATTTATTTGGTTAGACATAAAAACTACGCCCGGTATTCAAAACACTGAAAACACCGACTGCTTTTCAACTGCATAGGCCATCTAATACAGACTAAACTAGCAAAACAACAGATCAATTCTCAAGCGTCAGACTGTTTGACAATTGTGACGACTGCAATAGATGAAATTCGCATTATACAATATTTTAGGATACACGACCAATTAACCCAAAATATTGTTACAATAGAAGCGAGTTTGACGTTTTAAAAACGAATCAAAACAGCAGCATTATCATTTGACCATATAAATACGCCCAATAATTTTTGATCTTCAACCATTCCACTAAATAAGATAAATATTATACTTGTTCCAGATTTCATGCATTCCTGAAAATCTGTCAAACAAAGCCAGAGTGTGGGAGACAAAGTTTACAGGAGCTACTAATAAGACCAGTGCAGCGGTTACCTAGTATAAGTTTATTACTCGACGGTAAGTTAACTCGTTTATTTTTCCATACAATACTGATACAATTTTCTATTCATCCCAATATTGTAGTAACTTACATACAGACTAGTATGCAACTGATGTGTCTATTGACTTGATTAATGAAAGACAGATGTTTCAATCCGCAAAATCATTTAAATAAAAAGAGACTCTTGCTACGACGCAATAAAGTGCAATTCAGGTCGTACAGCGCTAATTAACTACAGTATATTCCCCTAGAAGTTTACTCTCTTTCTATCGCGTAACTCTTAGATCTTCTGACTACGTTACACTCATTGAATAGGCCCGACAAGACGGGCCTGCCGCGTACTTGTAGCTTCACACCTAAAATGCGGAGTGAACTATCTGTATTCAAAAACGCTCCTAATTTATACTTAACTATGCTTGAGTTTAGTTCAAGCACAGATGCTTGAACCAAACTCAAGCATAGTTAAGTATAAATTAGGAGCGTTTGTCATGTGACTTTTATGCCATTGTTATAAGGTTTAAATTGCACTGATCGCGCGCCAACCAAATTAATAATCAAGCTAATTATAAAGTGCAACGAAGATTTCTAAAACTATAAAAAAAAAAAAATACTATATCCCAACTACGACAAAAACGACAGCTAAAAAAGCATAAACAAGACATCACAGACAGAAAAACAAAAAAATCCGGAGTGACACGTTATTTATGCTGCTGTAACTCCGGTTTTTTTATTTGTCTGTGGGAACAGATGAACATACATACATAGCCTGTTAAAATCAGCCTTGTCGTGGTCGGGTTATTAAAGTAAAATCACCTTTGTTACAGACATATTAAAACACACGCATAAAAACAACCCGGACCACGGCGCTTTAGTGCAAGCGCTAGCAGGCCTGCGCGAGGTCATGTCGCACATCAACGAAGACAAGCGCAAAACCGAGGGGCAGCTGCAGATGTTCGACATCTACAACGACATTGATCAGTGTCCGGTATGATTTACAAAAGTTTACACGAGTTAAGTGACATCTAGGAAATGAAAGGGATTTATGAGGAAGTCTGAAAATACCACCGGTGACACAGTATAGATGGGTCACTCCGAAATATCATTTAAATAAAAAGCGACTATTGCCGCGACACAATAAAGTGCAATTCAGGTCGCACAGCGCTAGTTACCTACAAGTATATTCACCTAGAAGTTTCTCTTTCTATCGCGTAACTTTTATATCTTCTGATTACGTTACGCCCACTGAATTCAACAAGTTGAGCCCGCCGCGTACCTAATCTGCGTTCGCAATGTATTTGCCAAACATGTAAACAAACAAGAGTTTTCCACGTAGACAAACATCAACTTTATTTACATGGAAATGCACATGTAAATAAAGTTGATTTTAGACAAACTAGTACTGTTGGAGAGTCATAAAAAAAATATGAAGTTGTAGCGCAAACTCAACCTTATGTGTTGGCATTACAGTCGTTTTTCCTAAAACTCGTCTTTGTTTACATGTTTGGCAAATGAATTGCGAACGCAGATTACTTATGTTGCATACCTAAGGCGTGGGACATACACAAATGGCGAGGGGCGCGGGCGAGGCGGCGGTGTGGTGCGGGCGTTGCGCTGCCCGTTTCATATTTACAAAATGTATAGGAACGACGTGGCGCGGAACAATCACACAATGCCCGCACCGCATCGTGGCCTTGCCCGCGCCCCTCGCCACTTGTGTATGTCCCGCTCCTAAAATGCGGAGTAACCCATCTGTGCCAGTAATAGTTTATTTTTTGTGGAAATCGGTTGTCTTGGTTTGGGCATGTGATGCGAGGATGTCTATATGTGTAGGGGAAAACCAAAGAAACGATGGATGTACTGCGTGAAAGATTACAATGGCTGGAAAGGGGGTGACTACCGAGATGACGACTAATAGAGATGATGATGAAGTGAGATCAAGGAAATTTGTAGTTGGCAAAAAAAAAAATATTACAACGATTAAAAAAAAATAATACACGCGCTACATCAAAATGTGGTACATTAATTAGTAGCAAAGTTATTTAATTGTTCTACCTAAGAGCCTGTGCACACGACGCGTTGCGGCGCTGCACTCCATCACACGGGCGCTGCGGAGCCGTAGCGTTGTTACGCCGCACAATGCGCAATTTTAAATTTGTAAAATAGCTGTGTTTTTGACAACGCACAATCAACTGATTAGTGTCATTCCGGTGTCGCAATGCGTACACCCCTTCCCGCCTCGTCTCGTGGGCTACAAGTCCGGTGTACGGGCGGTGCGACTCCGAAAGGCACCATGTGACATGGATATTTGTATGTAGGACGCCGCGGCGACACCGCTCCGGCGCCGCGCCACTGCCGCAGCGCAACGTGTGCACAGGCTTGAACGCACCTCATTACAATGTACGATCGATCGCGCGTCAGGAAATTCGCCCTTATAGCTACGAAATAAAGGCGCTGTCAATTTCAAATTGTTATTTTGAAGGTCCGCGACAGTAAGTTCTGTACGGCAAGGACAAAATATTCCCCGAGCAATAACTTATAAGGCATGTAACCTTTTAATTTTTTCAGCTTTTTGTACCTTTATTAGTATACTAGCTTTTGCCCGCGGCTTCGCCCGCGTGGATGTCGGAAAATATCCCACGGGAACGTACTACTGGGATTAAAAGGAAGTGAAGCAATGATCGCATGCCTAATAGCCGAGGAAAAGTTCAGTGACTCTTGTCCTAGCACTGCGCCCGCATTGCCGTCAACCATAATTATTTTGACACGTAAATTAAATGCCCAATTAAAATATTATATTTCCTGGTGATACTGATCGACTGAGCTCATATAATACCGGTCAACATAGCTTCGGAAATAACAATTAAATTTTTATCTAATTCTGAAGGATAAAATACTGTGGGTCATCCTTAGAAGATATACATTATATGCCACCGCGGACTTTTTAGTTGAACCTGTAGAATATTAATTTTATGTATATCTTAAGGTTTACGTGGCGCACGCCAGTTAAGCTCCCAATTGGCATGATTTTTTCCGACGTCCTCAACAATAATCGTCATATTTCAGCCAATTTACACAAAAAATATTACTGAATTATACACCTAAACCTTCCTCATGAATCACTCCGCCCATTGGTGAAAACCGTTTGAAAATCCGTTCGGCAGTTTTTGAGTTTATCGCGTACAGACAGACGCGGCGGGGGACTTCGTTTTATAATATGTAATTATAATTGAATACAATTTACTCACGGATTTTTCCATAAGGCTACGCGCATTGAATACCTTGATACACAATGGTGATTACTATCTAATACGTGATCTGTTGTACTCAGGCCCACCTAGTGTCTTCTCACCGATCGTTCGTGTCTCGTTGCGAAGTTGTTGAGCTTTCCAAGGAGCTGTCAGGAAGGGGAGACCATCTCGTGCTGTTCCTGTTCACCGATACCATGGAGGTCTGCAAGAAAAGATCCAAAGTGAGTATGTTGACATGGAATAAATCTCATTTCTGAGTGGCGGCAAAGTGCAGGTCTGCGCACCGCACGACGGCGCTTCAAGTTGCTTTGTATGTTTTTATTACGTAATACGAATTCCACCCTTACCCTTTAATAAATCAAAACGTTCAGTTGTTATAGAATTAATTAATTAATAAACCCTACGCTCCCATGTGTCTAAATGAATGTAAGACCCGGGTCACAAAGTGGCTATTGACACTAAGTTACGATAAGACTGAAGATTTACTACATGTATCAATCGCATAACCTAATGTACCTAATGTAGTTAATAAAGTTACATACGTATATTTATAGTTTATAGTTATATACAGACTTACATAAACACAAGTTTTTCACCATATTTATCTCTCAATACATACACATACCCCCACATAGGTACTTTAATAGGCTACATCATATTGTATAAGTTTACTAGTCAGTAGATAACTTAATAATAATAATATACTGTGCTCGTCCTACAACTACTGTTAAATGTTCAAATTATAGGCGAGGACGATGGCACCCTAAACACAAGTTAAATCTTACTTTGGGTGCCAGAGTTCATCGAAAACACTCTTTCCCTTAGTTGTAACGCTGCATAGTGTTTTAGATAAGTGTTTTTTGTACAACTGAAGGTAATAAAAATCTTTTTTTTTTTTTACGGAAAAAGTATCGAATAGTCTAATGAGGCTCAAAACTAAGAAAACGTTGATCTCTTTAGCAAACAATTTTTAATTATTTCGTATGGCGTTGGTGGTCCGTCCCGCTATCTAATTACCAAAATCACACAACACATTTTCGTAAACGATTATGTAGTCATAATCATTTACGAAAATGTGTTGGGATCTGCTTCATTTTGAAAATTCAACAACATTCATTGCGTTATTACGTTGTTGAGCAGATTTGTTTTTCGAACTTTTGAAGCAATGGATTAGAAATCTGTTTCAAAATGATTCAGATTTTGATTGATCGTGTATTACGCAATTAGAGTACCGTTGTTGACATGTAGACACTGCCCTAGCGTCGCAACGATGTTATTATATCAAATCTTGCGTAGACACTCCACGATTGACGAACGCCTGCCCTAGACGGAAAGGTTAACATAAAATGTTAGCTGAAGTATATAAAGATATAAAAGAAAAAGAAGTATAAATATAGATAAATATTATATTTATATAAAGTCAAAATTCATTTATTCAAACTAGGTTGAGAAAAAGCACTTTTCGAACGTCAAAAATACATAAGACAGCCCCCCAAAACTCCCACACTTCACCACTTCCTAGTGCGTTAGCTGGGAAGAAGTGGCGCAACAAACTCCCCAGCAGCATAGCTGTCCGTTCAGTTAGAAGAACAAAAAATATTCTATATAATAGTATTCAAAATAATTTACATGCCATTTGTTAGCTAGCACACGCCAATACACCAAACAAAATCATTGAGAACTATACTCAGGCAGAAATAAAAACTAAACGTAAACAGAACTTAATATCTAAATAAAAGCCTCCAGGCATAAAGGGCGTGCCCGCTTACATATAGTTGTAACTGGAAGTTATAACTGATAAACTAGGACCATTGAGGTAAAATAAATAAACAAGCAGTTAATTACTAATAAAGATTTAGAACTTGTATTTTGTATTTATGTTATTTTTTGTTTCTCATATATGTATGCGCTGAAAATCAGCGCTGTAGCTCTGTCTCGCAAAGACACAGCATTCTGCTGACCGTTTGCGGGAATGTGACGCATATTTTCTCCGAACGTGTTCTTTTCGGCTTGTGTTTTTTCTTTGCGTCATGTTTACCGCAAATAAATGTATTTTCTTTTTTTTTCTCTTTTTTTAAATGACGAGACGGCACTAATAATGCGTTATTTGTTGTTTCAGGCTTTTAACAGTAAAAGCCCAACGAACGGCACCGGCACGATGCGGATAGGCTCGAGCAAGCCCTACAGGCATATATCGCTAATGCCACTGAGCACGGTCAAACGCGTCGTCGATATTAGGGAAGCTGAAGGTAACCTATTTTTATTTAACACTAGCTTCTGCCCGCAACTTCGTTCGCGTGAACAACCACATTTTTATAAAACTCCCTCGGCTCCCTCCCCTGCAGGTCGCATCGCATCGCCCGCCCTCGCTATTACTTCGTTTACGCTCAGCGTTCTTTCTGACTTTTTGTACGGTTCCTAAGGGTCGTAGGGTACCTTACCAATTGGGCTGTCAAATGCAAAAATATTTTTTCAAATCCGACTGGTAATTCCAGAGATTAGCTTTATTATATAAGTATAGGTCCATTATTCAAGAGTGGATTGGACAAGATTGTCGGGATTTTTTACCCGTTGGGCGACTGTCATTTGCTGTCAGCTGGGCCATAACGAGGGAAATACTGATCAAATAGCACTGCAAATCATCGCAGGCGACAGCTTATTGTTGTGTTTGTGAACAGCATAATTTAAGGTACGATACTTCGCACTGCAGTATCTGAGGCCACGACGCCGTTGAAACTGGGCCTGACACATCAAGAAATAACTGGTGATAATTATTTTTTCCTTCGTTACAAAAGCGTACATTGGTTCACAGACTGTCATAACGTATTCGCGCTGATGTGCCGCAACAATCAGGAGCTCAAGGAGAAACTCTTCTCGTTCATGATTACCGACGAAACCGTAGACAAGTCACACTTTCTTCGACAACTTTGCAGACAAATGGCCAACACTGTCTGTAAAGCTGATGCCGTAAGTTTTATTTTTTGCATAAGTTATATCCAATTTTTGATGATGACTGATAGAGAAGTATGGAAGAACAAGACAAGTAGTGCACAGGAGAATGATGATGATTTTATATTCAATTTTACACGAAATATGATAGCTCCGTTTAGAAGCTCGGTTCTGAGAACATAATTGAAAATTAAAAATTGTTTGCAGGATAAATTTCTGGCGTGCCTAGAGTCGCACCAGCTCGATATCGACACGAGCGAACTCGCGCTCAGCACGCTATCTAAAGTATCCAAATTCGCAGCACGCACCAGAATCAAGGTATGATTTTTTTCAATGTATTCATCATAAAACATAACTGTTATTATAAATTGAATGATATCTTGATGAGAGCCCAGCTAGGCTAACAATACACCGACCCAAAACAAATGGGATTGTTAACCTCTTGGCTCTCGAAAACCTTTTTAAAATATGTGTAAATGAATAAAGCATGAATTAGATTATACAGATTAGCTTAGCTTGGACATAGAAATAACAAGCACATAACTGTAATGTATGTATTGGTAAGTTCTACAATATGTCAGAATGCTACATAGCTCAAGGATTTCGTCACAAGCATTTCTATGTAACTAAGGCATGATATTGTAGTCTGCAGTCGTTTTGCATTCGATTATGTCAACGTGTTATAACAATAGTCATACATTCATCTACTCGCCGAATTTCAAAATTCGAGATAACTTACTTGGGAACTTTATTATGTCAATACACAATTCTATATGCTGCAGGTAATTTGTAAATATGTTGTACCGTCGATACGAAAAGCAGGAGAGGAAAAGGGGTAGCGACCACGGAGTAGTAAATGGAGTGCGTATACGCATATTTTTCCTACGAACCAGGCTCGCAGTTATGTGCGAGGGTGGTTATTAACAATTTGTTATTCGAAAGACTGTATATTTCGGTACAAATGTTCCACTATAATGCGGACTTTGTACCAGCCAACCTTCGTGCTTTGGGCTGTTTATGTACGAGTATGAGGAAGCACGCCGGAATCATTGTTTGTTACTCTGTGGTCGTTAGTATCGACAAGCAGCAACGTGTGCTGTCCGATGTGGTAGTGTAGCACGTTGCGGTACAGTAAGCCCTCGTACCGACGACCGATTTTTTTGTTGCGCACTACATTTTCAACGCACTACTTAGCGCCGACAGTTAAACATCCAACGGCGTTTTTTTGACGCGTTTGCGCACTCAGCACTCAGTTGAATCTCAATGCTCGGCTCAACACCAACAGTTGACATTCCAGTGCGCAATAAAAAATCGTCGCGTTAAAAAATCCCGTGCGTACCCTGGGCTTACTCGTAGTGTGTAGTTAAGGGCAGGTGTAGTTTAAGGGCAGTTGAGCAGTAGTAGAGCGTGGTTGTGTTGTAGCTGGAGGCGCTGGCGGGGCTGCCGGGGCTGCTGCGGCCCGAGCCAGGCTCCGGCCTGCTAGACACATGGGTATTGCGCGCTCACTTACTCGCACAGGTCTGACGCGGCTCTGCCACACTCCTCTCGCTCCGTCCCCAACTAATATGTTCATCTGCACACTGCTTCCTGTGTATGTTATACCTTAACATTTGCGTGACGTCTGCATTGCTCTGTCCATTTAGATGTGTGTTGGACTTTTACTGATTTTGATGGACTTATCTGGTCTTCTGCTTCTTTTTAAGCGGTCTGTATAATGCGATGAAAATTGTATGGAACAATCGCCATTCAACAGGTGGTCGCTTACATTGATATTCACACTCTTCCGCTCCGATACACTTCTATTTGAACACATCATAAGCATTACCATACTCATTATTCAGTACTCATGTTGGTTTATGGAGAATTATTAATTTAACTAATATAATAAGAAGAGGGACATCGCTAAGTGATAACGTGATATATATTTAGCTGTTTGAAACAGTATGCTTGTGTTGAGGCAGGGAAGGAAGCTGTCGCTTAAGTAGGTGTCGGTTCTACAAGCACAGGAATCAGTGTGCGCGCACAGTAAACAATCGAGAGTTGCTTATTCCAGCGACATTGTATTGTCAGCAAAGCTTATTTAATTAATTGTTCCAGATTCTTCTTCTAATTTTTCCTGCAAATGTATCTTGCTTAGTAAACACCTCAATTTCTTCCCGGAGAGAGCGAGGGTCGAAGGAGTGAATGTGTTAGATAATGCTTAGCTTAAATCCTTGGTGATTATCTGTCTCGTGAGCGTGCCATACCAGTGGTGTTTTAACATGTCATCCATACACACATTTTTCATTATTCTATATTGATGCTAAAAACATGTTGTGTTCCTTTTTTAAACGGGCATGGTTTTGTCTTGTGATAACGTTTTGTTTAATTAAGTTAATACTGTTTGTGATGTTTTAAGGCTAAATTTTTTCTTGAATTATTTAAAAATATCAATTAAGATTCTGATTTTAAAGTTTATAGACTGCAGTTTCTCAGCATGTTTGGTTTATATGAAGTATTTTTTCATTTGATTTGGCCCATAAGAGAAATAAATATATCAGTTTGTGTGGTGGGACTTATAAGTTCATACAATAATCGTAACATATGCTATGCAGGTGGGTCGTGCGTTTTCGTTTAACAAAACGCCGTCGAAGCTGAAGCGTGCGATGTCGTCGATGATCTCGCCATTCGGTTCCACCTCCAACCTCACGCCCGCCTCGCAGCTCGCACAGATGAGGCTGGCCAGCTGCAATAACATCAACGTGAGTATTCAACATCCTACTTTGTGCTTATCATCATTCTCTGGCTCTTTACCAACTTATTTGGAATCGGCGCAAACATATCATGTATTTTTCTTCCATATTTTTATACTAGTCGTCAACTCTGTAGTTACCCCCTTGTTACTATATCATCTTCACACAGTCCATCCACGATCATCCTACTTTCCACTCATATATTAATGCGCACGTATGTTTGTTGATTTGTTTGTTTGTCCTTTCACGCAGCAACGGAGCAACGGATCGACGTAATTTTTTTCTTAGAGACAGTTTATGGGCCGGACAGTGACATAGGCTTTTTATCTAGAATAAATATATGGTTCCTGTGGGATAGACCAAGAGAGCGAAGCCACGGGTAAAAGCTAGTTACTTATAAAGACATCGCTTCTCCGGTATCGGTAAGGCGCCATAAACAAATATCATCAATAGCCATTTCCGTAGCGTAACGCTTTTTGTCCGTGGACCCCTGTCGGAATTAGCAGGTACCACTGGCTAGTGCTCGCAGTAGATGTTGCCTTTATTGACGCAGAAATACAGCAGAAGGGCAATTCCCGTATTTTTAAGAATGTTCGCATTCCAATTTCAGTCTCAATTTGTCAAAAAAACCTCTAATTTCCGTACATATTTAGCAAGTTTTTGACGTCGATTGTCGTTGAGATGAGATTGCGACTAGATTTTGAACGTTTTTAATTACGGGAATTGGCTTTCGGATAAGTTTTAGTCACCAGTCTGTTACGTGTGTTGTGGCAGGAGATGGGCACGAGCGGCGGCGGCGCGTCGGGCGGCGGCGACGTGCTGGTGGCGCCGCTGTCGGTGCAGCCCACGCGCAAGGCGCAGCCCGCCGCGCTGCGGCGCTTCTGACGCCGCCGCGCGCTGGCCTGACCGCGCCGTGCACGACCACTCCCAGGGACGTAAAGATCGTCTTATCTAAGCGCAGCGAACTCTCGGTGTTAAGCCGAGCATTGAGAATCCAACAGAGCACATCTGCGTGCGTTAAAATGTGTGTTGGATTTTCAACTCTCGGCGCCAAGTAGTGCGTTGAAAATCCAGTACGCGAAAAAATATCGCCCGTGGATACAAAGATTAAAACTGAACGCTCTTCCACTAATCCCGATTGTTACAACATGTGAGAGGAAATACTTATTGCAAAACTTTACTTGCGTGAGCGCGGCGATTTAACTGTGAACTTTGACCCGCCCACGCACTAAGAGGATAACTAATCGTACGATCAGTCCCGGTACTGACATTTTATGGCGGAGAGCGCGCATTTTTTATGAATGGACACATCCGCTCTCTCGTACGTTCACCTCATTTATGCAGTAGTTTGCCAACAGATTCAGCCATTCGGGTATGTAGAATTTCGTGTATGGCCGGTGACTGAACGACCAATGACGAGGACTTGTGTGGCTTGCATCTAGACCTACTTTGCATGTGACCGTAAACACATTGGAGGGGCCTTCAGTTTTAGATTAGACGGTCTCTAGCAATTTCATTGTAATTTATTTTGTTATGAAGCGGGCGGGCGAGGCCCGCTCGCAGACGTGGTGCGAGGAGTGCCTTCGAATTGAACCGTGACCGGGTTTGAATGGAATTGATTGTGCAGGTTTAGTAAATTATTCGAAAGTATTAATAAGTTGCAGTCGACAGACGGCCTATCGAGATCGAATAAGAGTATCAATCGTTCATCAAAGTGTGCTTAGATGTTGTTATTAAAATGTATAAATTCATAATTATACAAGATTTGATTGTGAATACGCATATCGGACCGATTACTGGGCTGCTACCAGTGAAACTCCACTACTTTGATGAATCTTGTAGTTTTATGAACTTATAACTAAGTCTAACTATTCTCGTTATAAACTTTGGCCTATTTGTGGCTTAGCCAACTTGCTAAAAATGTTTCACATCAACAAATCAATACTTACTGCTTGCAAGCTCAATAAGCGCTGATTCTCACTGTCCCATTTTCTTATTTTCATAAGTTATTCCAATAGTTGTATACGTAACTGTTTGCACAATTCGTTTTTTGATTACCATTGAATAGAGATCTTGTCAATTCTGTGCAGAGTTGAAATATACCTATTGATTTGTTGATTAGTGATTTTAGTAGGTATAGGTACTGTGAATATAAAATATAGCCATAAAATATTAATTAAATACGATGCAATCGATGGCCTAAGTTTAGCTAACTTACGAATTTATTCATATGTCAACATGTCTCAGAAACATTGCTGATATTATTGAGATTTAGTTTTGAAAATAATTTGTACATATGTGATATTTTAAATATATTGTGAAATAGATCATAGCATACACTAGATCATAGTAGAATACCCACGATATCAATCTGATGCAGATTCAAAGTTTTCCTAATGTTTGCATTATTATTTGCTAATGGACAATGAATTACTCAAACCTTTGAATCGTTCAGGCTGGGTAGATAGGTGTTGTGTAAATAGTGTACGGAACATGAGCAGCTTATGTAAACTAGGCGCCCTCGAATGTATCTTTTTAAACATATTAATTCGCGTCTGTAAGTTTTATGAGAGTCTCACTTAGGCTACTATCATCAATCATGTGTACACATGTGGCTACATTGTACAAAAGAACAATATTTATAAATATTTTAAATGATTGATAAAATAAACATTTATTTTCAATCAGTAGTGTTTTTTGTTTCTTTAAACCTTTTCTAATAATAAGTAATAGTTAACCATTTCTTTTATAAATAACTTTTATTTCGATTCGGTAGTCTTAAAACGTTAGTGCAATTTATAACATATGACTATTCAGATAATACCATATTGTGTAGTCAGGCGCCTGGTGCCTTCTGTCGCATAAACTTGCAGGTGTTATGAACCGCGCGCAGTACCACAGCTAAAACCAGTGCGGCCAACGGTATTGCAGCAATACCCATATACATTGGACCCATCTCGGCATCAGGTAGCGATACTAATCTCAGACTAAGACTGCTCTGAAAAGATCTTTTGCAATAATCATTTTTTCTTACACTCCAATTACGGATATTCAAAAAGTAGGTTGATAGAAAAATCAGCTAAAATAGTCTTAACATGCATACCTACCAGTACAATAAATGGAGTAATTAGCCACTGTGTTTTTATAAGCGAAGCGCACATGTGGTCTTCTGTGGCTAGATACATGTCAGACAAGAAGTCACTACTTTTGTATACGAACAGGAGAGCGATCAGCTCCAATAACACCACAAACGGCATCCCAATGCCTGTCATTATCGCATCAACACTTTCCATCAGTCGTATGCCGCCCTGTGCATTAAAACGAAACATTTCATTTTCACGTACTACGCACTACTTCGCCTTATTTTAAGATACTTACATTCGTTGCATATAACAAACTTAGTCCCATGCAGCATAAAATAAGAGCAGCAACGACGAATTGTTCCTTAAGTCTGGAACATTAATAGGAGTTACTTAAGGATGGCGCGACGATTTGGACTCATTCCTGACCAATTGGCCGGAGAAGGCACAACACAAGGAGGTCTGGAAAAATATGGGGGAGACCTTTGCCCAGCAGTGGGACAATATAGGTTAACAAAAAAAAAAAAACTTAAGGATACACTAGTCGACGGCTCGAACTCGTTGATGGGCGCGACTAATATGCATGCTAATTAGTCGAATTATTTATTTATTTATTATTTATTTATCTAGTTTTTATTTATATATTTATTCATTTATTTAGTGAAATAGACGACGATTTATAAAGAAAACGAGCGCGTAAATTCATAAACATACCTTTAGGCGTATAGATATTATGAAAAAAACTACTGGATGTATTTATTCAAAATAAAATTATTTAAACTATTGAATAAATTATCTATCCCTGTACGGTTTCTATTTGCCATGACCGACTAGCGTACCGTACCCTTAAGGATTTTAGTTATCTAAGGAATTGTAATAGCATAACATTATATCACGCTTCTATTCTCCGGAGGGGTAGTCAGAGGGGGTGGAGACCTATTCCGACCACCGGTACATCCGGTTTAATGTCTCCGCCCAGACCTCGGGCGCGCCAGTCTGACCGGCCCCGAGTGGTCCGCGATGGGTGCTGAAGCAGCTGGACCGGGAGCTCTGCCTTGAAGCCTCGATCGTGCAGGCTTGGCTGTCATCACCGGACAGGCCTGCTGTCATTAAAGACGAGGCGGAGTGGTTCCGGGACGCCATGTCCGAAATATGTGACGTGGAAATGCCCCGGGTCCAACCGGGACGTGCTTCGCGCCAGGTGCGCAATGCGTGCGTTGCTGCGCGACGCCGAAATACCAGGCACTGCAGGCTGCGTATTCGCCCTTCGGATACGAAAGCCATTCAAGCGGAGCTGTTCGAGGGGTACAGAGCGGCGAAGACCGCCCTCCAACTGGACCGCTCATGGCTCTGCCTACTGCGGTGCCCGATGCGGACCACACCGCCGACGACGACGACGATGCTCCGGAGGTCACCGAGATAGAGATGAGAGTGGCGGTACGCAGGCTGAATGCCAAAAATACCACCCCAGGACTCGACGGCTTACCTGGGAAAGCCTGGTCTATTTGAATGTCAAAACTGAGTGATGTATTTCAATGTGTTGAAGAATATATAATTAAAAGTATTTACACGTTATTTTGTATGTGTTAGATTATCCACCTGTAGAGGCGTGGATGTCTCTATGTTTGTAAGGGAAGCACAGTAGTGCGAGCTTAATTTCAATATAAATAATTATGTACATATATTATAATTCAAATGTATGGTTTAACAGGCATGATTCTTGCTAAAGCATGTAGTAAAACATAAATTATGCTTATTTTATGTAAAAAAAAGCCTTTTTAAGCTCTGTAACATTTTATCCTGACGTAGTACAGTATTTTAAAGTATGGAATAATACTAAATAGGTCATTTCCCACCTGTATAAGAAAATTCAGTAACAATGTCGAGGATTAAGTAAATTCCTTTGTTCTTAATTTCTACTGCGCAGTATCGCACCTCTCATTCCCTTCAGTGCCCCCGGCACACCCGAATATCGGGGTACCCCGCATACCCGCGCACTTTCATCATCCCCTCATCGATAACCACACTGACATGATTGATCGATGAAAGTGTTATGTTGGTGGAGACACACGCAGCCACAAGCAGCGTGGTAATTTTAACTTTTATGTTGCATTTGAGCGGCCGACGAGCGCTACTTCCAAGTGGATCGCAGTTACTTGGCAATTTTTACTGCACCTTAATTAATGATATGGCCAAACGTCGACTGAAACTTTTTAAGCAATATGGTAAATTTTGAAATGATCGAACACTTAATGAAATCATTAATTCTAAAACCTAATTACGCAACACATTTTCGATTTGCAATTGAGTCAAATTGGTTTCGTTTGACTAGAATTGCTTTCAAAGTTGTAAATTGAAAGCAATTCTAGTCAAACGAAACCAATTTGACTCAATTGCAAATCGAAAATGTGTTGCGTAATTAGATAGCTGGCCACGACACATAGATTCATTTAAAAAAAATGCTTTCGAGGCAAAGACATTTATATATATTTCGTCCACCTCGGTGCCACTAACGTCGTAGCCGGGCCGGAAGTTTAAGATAAATACTAATGAGCAATAACATTTTCAAGCATGCGGAATTCTCGCTTTCTGTCACTTATAAATCGTCAACATCATTAACTACGTTCTAAAGTAAAGGTTACGTTTACCTACTTACACAAGTGTTACTCTGTATTCGAATATTGTATGCGATACTGTTTTCAACAACAAAAACGCCACGACCAAGTAAGAAATCACCAAGCCTCCAAATATTAAAGTCGACCTAGAATGAATTTATAGTATTAGATACAATAACAACCGATGTTACCTGAACGTCTATTGTTGTATTATGACGTCTATACAAATAAATAAAATTGAAGTGTCAGTTTGTAATTTAAAAATAACAGCTTTTTACTGAATGCATATGAAAGTTTAAACGGTACTCATAACAAAAAAACAATACTTTTTTATTTTTTTATATGTCCGTTTGTTCTGGCTAATCTCCGAAACGACTGGACCCATTTTGACGAGACTTGCACTGGTGCAACTAGGCTATTTATTTTAGAAAAAGGATTAGGGTCCGCGGGCAGCAGCTACTACTTAATATAAGTACTTATTGTTATTATGAATTAATTAATTTTAAAAACTCACGCAAGATGGGAGTAGTTGCCCATCGATGTACATTTTGAGTACATTGCCAGTGTCCATAATGTACCTGTACGAAATGATTTTATTGAGTTCAATATACATATGTAGATACCACAGAGCACGGAGATGCCCCGGCTGCTGCTAGGGGCGCCATTTTCAACACTTTCCATACAAACCAAGCGTTTACTCGCACTACGACACAATTGACATAGAGAAACTGACAACTTTGAAGACGGTCCGTGACAGAAGTTAGTAACTTTCGTGGCGCAGAAAGTGCGTTGTGCGCACCACAACGCACTTTCTGCGCCACGAAAGTTATTAGTAGGTACGCTCAAGGCGCGGTGTGGCAACTCTGTGCTCTGTGATAGATACTACTACTACTACACTCATGATAATATCTACCTAGTTAATAAAAATCTTAAATTTATTCAATGACAGGCAGAACGCACTGCCTCAATCGCCGGTCTAAAAGCATGATATTTTACACGTATAGCGAGGAAGATTTTTTTTTTTTTTAAATTCATCTCCTGAACGTGTTATATAGGGGATGAAAGATTGTCATTTTTGCTAAACTACTATAAACTGATAATATGACATACTCTCCTTCATGTCATCATGATCGACTTTTGGGTTGAAGTGCTTGTAGTCGACCATCGCGCACATGGCAGCGCCAGCCGAGTGCAGGCCTGCCAACATCAGCACTATCCCAGAGTGCCACACGCTCTCACCGTTTAGGTCCGGGTCTATGTGACCAGACGCTACAATATAACAGAATTTTTACAAATTAACAGCAGGTAAGCTTTTTTAATAACTCCGTACTGAACAAAGTTGAACCAAGAGTTCAACTTTGTTGACAATCGAATAATTGAATAAAACATTCGGCTTTGCTCGATGGCGTAGCTGAACGTTGCTCGATTATTGTTCGACGTATTTTATGGGCTCTCGACGTCCACCGTGTGGGTGTAATAACTAACACCCAAACGCAGTAGGTGTTCATGAAAATAAGAACCTACCTTAAAATGAATAGCTGAATATGAAACAGGACCTACCTATATTGAATTTTTACATACCATATCTATGTAGTGCTTTGCCATGTATCAGCTCAGTTCCGACGCTGACAGAATGAATATAAAGTGATAATTCCAAGGCATCTCCCAAAGCCTATAATTTATAATCAAACATATAGGGCGTTTGTGATAAGAAATGCAATTACATAAGATAATTTATAATGATCAATTCAGATTAAATATGTTACTAGGTATACATACCGCAATTGTTTCCTTAGTATTACCGAGTTTGAAGACTCTACCTAAAACTTGAGCCATGGTCATGTTGGAAGCAAACTGAGCGAATAGCACTAGAGACCACATACAAGGTACCAGTATAATCCAAGGCTGAATGTTATAAATAATCTAAAATATATAACAATATTATCGTGTCACACACGAAGTCCGCTATGCAAATGATGCTATTAACGAAAAACACGTGTATTACGCAATGAGGGTACTCATTGCGTAATACACGATCAATCGCAATCTGAATCGTTTGCAAGATTACTAATCCATTGCTTCATAAGTTCGAAAGAAATATTGCTCAAGCAACGAAAATAACGCAATGAATGTAGTTGAATTGTCAAAATTAAACAGATTAGTCTTAATCATTTACGAAAATGTGTTACGCAATTATATAGCAGATTCATAATATTATGAATTAGTCAAAGGGCATTTAGCGGACTACGGTCGGTAACTGAAGTTTATACCTACTCTACCATGTGAACATTTTTCTAGAATCATGAAACTCCATAGGACAAGCCAAGCAACAATGATGGCCACCCCAAGTCGTATGTTAAATTGACCAAAAACGTTCTCCGAATTACGGAACTTAATCACTTCCACGCTGCAAAAGACAACACCGGCGTGATAATAAAGTATAACTATATCACAGAGTGCTAGGTAGGTACACACGGCTTACTTGATGTGTATCAAGCTACACTTTCCAGTTTATGCTGATCTCGCATTGTCTAGGATTTCCGTACAATGCGAGGTCAGCATATAGGTTCTGGAAATGTGAAATTACTTGATGTGTGTAGAACAAACGATGAATAATATTTAACTAAAATATAGATAGTAAGTATTACCTTATAAAATAACTTCTTTTAAAATATTAGAACTTACTAGAAATAGTTATATGCAGGGGTGATGTACATAGGAGGATAACTTCCAACATATTTTTCCTTGCATACTTTAATTTTAGAAGGTTGGAATTTACGTCTGCAATGAGAAGGCTTGAACAGTTGAACTGAACATTAACATGAAGACAATTTATGAATATTTTTTTGCAACATTATAATTTTTCAAAGTAGTGGCAACAATTGCTCGGAATTTAAATCACACTCGTTTTTGAACAATTTTGATGGGCTCGATATCTGGGAAGACTGTCTCCATTGAATGATTGATGCCTGAAGTAATATTTACGTAGGTACCTGGTATATGAAACGTTCCTCCATGCTTTATGTATCAAGCTCAACCCGATGGTGACGCTTTTATGCTCAGTATAATTTTTTCTTATTGATTTCCTCAACTAGAACATAATTAAATCACTGCCGCCTTAAATTATCGAACAAATTTATTTTATTTAGCTAAGGTATTGATTCATATCGACTTGCGGTTAATCTTTTCTTGAAATAGCGCATGCCCTGTAGTCATGCTCCAAGTCAGATTTTAAAAGCATGTCAAGGGAGAACTATAAGGGTGTCGTACAGACGTGTGCGTAGTCGCAGCGAAAAAATTTCGAATTCCTTCATTTCAGTTTAGCTGATATTTAGTGTATGACGTCGTCGTGTAGGTAATTGTGTATGCTAAGTACAAATTTGTGCATCCAACCATTGGGGAGCTATTCAACAAAAACTGTTTCCGCTAGTACTACGTCATCCTAACGGCACTTTGTTTTTCCTATGGACGTACAAGAAAAAAAAAATACATTACTTATATGATACAACATGCTATGTTACAGACGACATCACAAGCCAACTTAACTAAGTTTAAAAAATTCAATCTACATGAATATTATAAAACAAAACTGTTTTTCTTGTCTGTTTGTCAGTTTAGTTACTACAAAACTAGGAAAACAATGTTGCTGAAAGGACCGATATACATAGAATTCCAAAACACAAACATTGATGTAAGTAATAAGTCTAAGTATCTGGGATTTTTAAACACTTACGCTGAGTCCTACGGTTGGAATATTCACTGTCTCCGGAGAATATGATTTTAAATCAAAATCCCTAAAATCAAATGAAATTGATAATTATTATTTTTCACATAAGGTTCTAATTGAAATAAATAAAGCTTGGCGATCCGTAATACTGTAACAGTATCCTCAACTAAATGACGACGTTAGGCCATAATCCGCCAAATTAATATTAGCGAGCATACCAAAAGTACAGCTTTAATTATAGAAAGTGGGTCTCCCTTGTTTCATCGAAAAAAAATTGCCAAATTATCACTTCCCAAACAATTTTCCGCATAATTTCATTTGCCAAATTATTACTTAGCAAAAAATCTCTTCACAAATAATTGTAACGCAAACCTAATGTTTTGCAAGTGAACGTTTAAACAATAACTTGTTTACCAACTAGTACTTTTACCAATTTTTATGTAGTCATATATTTCAGTTTTCCACTTGGGACAAATTCTAAACAGGTAATAATAATATTACGAGTTGGCTTCGGCCCCTCGTACGCCTTCCAAAGGTCGGGGACCCCAGGGTCCCGAGAAATGTCAAAGACCAAAAAATAATATTAATAATAACTATTCTGGTAACATTTTTTTATATAATTCATCTCGTCTAACTAGTTCAGTTTCGGGTAGCCTGTTTTCTTCTATTATTTTTTTCTATATGTATATTCTAGTCGTTTCTGGCACTCGCCGGCCGCTACCGCGGCACCGCTCGCTTCGCTCGCTCGGCTCGTACGTAGGAGGTCACAGTTTTAACCTAACATAACCTAACCATTTAAAAAAAAATTATTAACCTACCTACTCTAACTAGTTCAAATAATTAACTGACCAAACGTTCATTGTCTAAAGATTGTTTGCTGTAAAAAATTATTTGATTAAAGACCAAATGGCTAAATTACATTATCCTTGATAAGCCAAGCAAAAATTTGACCAAATGAAAATGTGAGTAACAAATCATTCCAAACATTGCATTGGTATAAAAAAAGTTTGCTAAAATTTATTTGGGTAGTGAAATTTGGGCAAAATCTTTTCGGTAAAACGGCAGGATCCCATAGAAAGTAGCTCACCGACAGTACGTGAAGGGTAGCTGGCTATCGGCCGCAGAATTGATCACATACGACGTAGCAATGGCGGCCGTGGTACAGCAAGTGATGGCGCGCACTACAGCATTAATACACATTGCTATACCAATACCTGTAACGCAAAAGATTGATTATATCCTTAATTGTTATTTTAGTAAGTAAGTACTATTTATCTTATCTTACCGTCTAGCATCGGAATGATTCGGAAAGCACGACCAGGCCCGCTGATGCTCCATTGTCCAAGGTAGACTTCAAAATGTCGCACTGGGTTTGCAAGACCTGCCACAGCGGCAATCAGGAACACAAAAAAAAAAACTGAAATACAATTTAATAGCACTACAATTTCTAAGAACACGAATTCGCAGACCGTGTTAAAAACTTGAACTGTGAGTCTGTGACGGATTTTAGTTCAGATGATTTTATTTTCAACTAGCTTTTGCCCGCGGCTTCGCGCGCGTGGATATCGGGAAATATCCCATAGGAACATGCTACCGGGATTCAGCGTATCCTATGTCCTAACCCAGCTATCTAATTACGCAAAACATTTTCGATTTGCAATTGAGTCAAATTGGTTTCGTTTGACCAGAATTGCTTTCAAAAGTTGTAAATTGAAAGCAATTCTAGTCAAACGAAACCAATTTGACTCAATTGCAAATCGAAAATGTGTTGCGTAATTAGATAGCTGGTCTGCCTTTCATCTAAATCCGTTCAGCCGTTATGGCACGAAAAGGTAACAGGCAGATAATATATCTCTTTTAGGGTTCCGTACTTCAGAACGAAATATTTTAACCCTTAAAGGATGACTTAGTTGTCTGTCGAGGCCCTTTTTCTCAGGAAACCGAGGCATCAAGTTGAAATAGATATCATAACTTAGGTCTACGGTCTCTTGGAGCTGTAACGAAAATCAAACTTCCAAGTCAACGCAATAAATAAATACGGTTATTTATGCCGAATATTTTGACACTCGCAAATAAACCAGTCTATTTGGTACTTCCAGCTACTTTGGTGGCTTCCCGTTGGCCCAGCAGCATGAAGTTTAGTGGGAAGCAAGGCCAAGTAAAGAGGAAAATCCGATTTTTTTAAATTTGTATATGCACTGTATAGTTAAGTTTGTTCATCAATCTGGGATCAAAAATTCATAGGCCGTGTCTTGAAGTAACATTTAGTCATTATTTTATTAGGCACCGTATTAAAAGTTTTATTTCAATTGAAAAGTTAAGATTAAGTATGTTCTTCAATCCAGGTTCTGAAATTCGGGCAGCCAAGCAAGCACAGCTTTGAGATGGACCGCTCAGGGCTCTAGTCCTACTCACACATGTCCGGAACAAAAAAAAAAAACTGGTTTAAATGATTCTAAATGCCTTACTTAAAATACTTAATAATCATTTTACTATTATTATCACCATTCATTTGTAATACCTACTCTAGTGCCGCCATTGAACACATAATACTCGTACCTACATGTTAGAAAGGTTAGTTTATGACTTTAAATTGTAATAACTTTTGACAGAGTGGGCTGATTTTAATGAAATGAAATGAAATTAATGAAATAAAGACTACTTAAATGTTAATTCAAGATACGGACTACTACTATATTTCCAATGCCTTAATGCACTTGAAAAGAACACACAAAAAAATCAATATTACACGTGAATTTTAAAGTCATCCCCTTTTTTACCCCCTTTGGGGGATGATTTTACAAAAACGCTGAAATGTGTAATTCTTTATTTCTTACCAAAAGCATAAATTTGAATTTTCATATCTGTAACTTAATAAATGCTAGATTTGCCATACAAACTTTCATCCCCAATAAGATTATTTTTGAGACAAAAAGTACCCTATGTCCTTCTCCAGGATACAGGATCTATCTCCTTGCCAAATTTTATCGAAATACTTTCAGTGGTTTAGCCGTGAAAAGGTAACATACAGACAGACAGACAGAGTTACTTTGGAATTTATAATATTAGTAAAGATTAAGGTCCCGATATTGCGACGTTGTTGCCTTCATTGTTATATTAATCTGTGCTGCAAGCGCCATGATTGCAGCGTGACAATAATAAAGAAACAAAATTTAATGTGCCGCCACTGAAACGGCCACTGAAGAGGCTTCCGATAC
Source organism: Agrochola lota (assembly GCA_947364205.1). NCBI lineage: Eukaryota > Metazoa > Arthropoda > Insecta > Lepidoptera > Noctuidae > Agrochola > Agrochola lota. The sequence goes on along the minus strand of OX376221.1, from coordinate 13,137,478 downwards.
ATACTTTTAAGTCGAGCTGAACGAACAGCTAGTGACAGCAAAAGGATGTGAGCTGTGACCGTATGGATAAGAATAACTTACAGAATCCGCCTGTAAGTGCTGACGCTGGTAGTCGGCAGTGCATGGTCATGAGAGCGCTGAGGGCCAGCGAGCCGATGCGCAGCCGGCGCCGGCCGCGCTTGCGCCTGACCGCACTACGGGCCGCCACGTCTTCTAGGTCCGTTATGTTTGTCGTGGACCACACCATCGACCACTGATCATCCTAAACTTACCCATAACACTACTATGTTAATTGCGTTGTTTTGACGATCATGTCAGTATGTCCGGAGTTCTATGAGATTAGTGTATGAATTTTATCTAATCTTTAACGAATGTAGCTGGCGAAAAGCCGTTTAAGCCATTCAAGTAAAATAAATAAATAGACAGGGTTATTGGTTATAATTATGTCGGCATCCAGTAAGGGGATGTAGGAGAGGTCATTTGAAACCTAATGACCCCTATACCAATCTCAACCATTATCGAGTAATTAGACATTTAATATTTTAAAATTAATGAAATAAAAATATAAAATGTCAAATGACTCGAAAATTGTTGACATTTGCATAGTAGTCAAAAGGTGACGGTTGTAAATGACCTCTCCTACATCCCCCTTAATAAATTCCGACATATAAAGAATAACCCTGTATAATTATAAATAAGTAGCAAAGATTTAAATCGAATTGTAGGATTTTTACTGACTTAATCTCAAGACTTTTCCATTACAACAACAGTATTGGCGGAGTATAATATCCAATACTATTAAATGAGCATATTTGTATAGCTTGAATTGTAATATGGGGTAAATGTTCGCACCTTTGGTAGAACAAGGGCATAATTGTCATAAATTGCCAAAATGACTTAAATATGCAGAAATGCTATAAAAAGGCCCTTTGAACTGGAGGGACAAAGACATTCGTTTAATTCCTTCAAAAAACCGCCAGATGGAAATAGTGGCGTTGTCTTTTTGGCGCCATTTTGTTACTCTCTTGGCGCGACAAAGAAAAAAAATAATTAATAATAAAATTGCAAAAACTGCAATTGTGCCCTTGTTCTACCAAAGGTGCGTGTTGTATGAGAGAACAAGTATTTAAGGCCCAAAAACGATGTTTAAGGGTGTGGCCTGAAAATGACAGACAGTTGTGTATCTATGCATAAGTCCCTAAAAGTGTTAATATTTCCGTCATAATATATTTTAGAAATTGTCATTTTTGAAACTAGAAAAGGGCTTGTTAGAACCCAATATAGGAACCTACAACAAAATGGTCGTTACAATACAGCTTTACTTACGAAAAGTGTATTCGGTATGGGTTCCACCATTTATAACAAAATACCAAATATTATAAAACAATACCAATCCAAATGTTTAAAAATAAACTGACAGGCACTATTACCTGTTAAGTGTTATTAAACAATTAATGATTTTTTAAATGACCGTACTCTTTAGATTTCATTATTGACATTGTGTATTTCTTTATTATTGTACTAGCTATATATTTTTTTTTTGCCAATTTTATTTGACTTTTGTTTTTCTGTCGATTTTTTTGTAATAAAATTTACTTTCAATGTGTGCATGTCTAATTGGTAGATTAAATTACCTTTAAAATGGTGAGGTTTCAGAAAAATACGCTTGATAGATTTTGCTTAATTCTCAGTTTTTTATCCGCGTTAGACATACCTTTACAAATTAATTTCACTATGTAATATAAACATAATCTAAAATATTCCTATATTAAGTAATTAAGAAAATGCTCTAATTCAACATATATTTTTTCAAAATCATTACCACTATTTGTTAAGAGGGAAAAGGTCCTGCGAGGAATTAATAAAATAGGTATTTGAAGACACTATTGCTGTCGTCCTACCTCAAGTCTGCCCCGTAGAGTGCGATATACAGCTGCAGTTCAGACCGATTTTAATACGAAAAACATTGACAAGATCTACGTTTCGTATTCCCTTTTTTTCTCCTGGAAAAAGGGTCGATTTAATTATTTTATACATTGAAATTTTAAGAAAGAGTACGTCCTACTATTTTCTTTTATGTTAAAAACTTTTCGAATGTGTCTGGTAGTCCTCTAATCACGGTGGTAAATTTTTTATAATTTTTGGAGGGTCATATTTTTGTACCACTACGTTGTTGAAAAACAGGATATAACAGGGACGTGGCTACAGCAGACATTTATTTTGTGGAAAAAAAGAAAAGATCGCTAGAGGCATTATTCAGGATTCAGGAATCGCAGGTCCTGTTCCCTCTTAAGACGTGATCTTCAGTATAAAATCATTAAAAGTCGGCTATCGTCGCCTTAAGTATAAAATGATTACGCGTAAATTGGGACGGTTTACAAGTAAACCTCGAATTACTGAAAGTCATACCATATCTGCATTATTATATGTAAGAATTGTTTCCAATGATTTTCGCCTGCCTTGCGCCGCCATTTCTACTATCAATTTGAAATTCTTTAACAAAATAAAATGTTAAACAAACTATAATTTCGTATGTTGAAGTGGAAATGTCAGATTCACGTGTCAGACTGCGCCAAAAACAAGAAGCGTAAAAAGGTAAGGATGACAAACCTTACCTTTTTGATTAGCCTTTCAATTAAATGAGGTTTTTTATTGAGCAACTGTATTCGGTGGGTCGTTGGGAAATGGAGCCGAGGAAGTGTGACCACAACATGTGGAACTCACAGGAAGAGAGAGGGTATCTATTAACAACAACAAAAACTGAGATTATTCGTTTATTAAATAATAATTTACATAATAGGTTCTTATAAAAATTTCATCTTCTTTAGTTCTTATTCGCTAATTCATGATATCCTACCATCACTGATTGAATAAGAACTTACTTTAAATCAGCGATAGTAAGGACGAACCCCCCGGCTAGTGTTGCATTTCACAAACGCGCGTAAATAATTCTAATTTATACCTTAATACAATAACAGAGTCACATGACACGCGCTCGGGAATGGGGGCTATCGCGTATGTATTCGCCGCTAGAGGCGCTAGTGTAGCGTGAGGTCTCCGAAATGTCAAATGTCAATGAACGTTCACTGTTTGCGGGATTTTCTATCGGGAATTTTTACTTAATATTCGTAATTTTTGTAAACATTATGCCATTTCTGAATAATTATGGCTTAAGATTTTAAAGTAACAACTCGGGATCTAATTTGGTAGCACTTGGAGGAAGAATAATATTTGTCTGCTTCATGCTTGCCAATTTAAAGAACATTATAATGCAAATATTCATTTGATGTTTTAAAATGTAATAAAACAAACATTACATAACGTAGTCAGTGTATAGAATGCGAGGGCGTAATAGCTGCGCTGCCTCGGCCCGGCTAAAGTGCCGTAAGCATTGCATTGTCATTGTCACTTGTTGTTTTGTTTGATTGTTGCGGTTAGTTCGCTGTAAAACACCACATCCCCAAAACATTACATTCCCTTGTGCCTAAACGGACCCTGGAGTTGTGTGGTCACAGTTCCAACCTAACCTACCTTTCAGCCATTTTCCTTTGCTATGCCAAGGGGTTATGGCTACACTTAAGTTTAACCGGCTATACATGAAAAAAAAAATACATAAGCCTCTCCTCAAAAGTAAACTCATCTTTTGATATAATTATTAAAAATAAATACGATCAATCAATACAAAGGGCAGCGAACTAACCTCAACAATGAAACAAAATAACAAGTGACAATGACAATGCAATGCTTACGGCACTTTAGCCGGGCCGAGGCAGCGGGACTTACTATACTTACTATTACACTTCCTATAAAGTAATGGGTACATATCCAAAACATATGAAATAAAAGTACTGACAGGGGCTCACATGTCAGTGGCGCCAACTGCTGAACACAAAAACGATAGCCCTGATTCCATTATAAATAACAATGAGTAGCTGTAATGCTTACAACTAAACACTTTGTACAAACATAAGTATTACAATAAGGCTCGTGTATTCTGGACATTGGCGTAACGTGCAATGCAGCGTTGTAATAACACGTCACACGCTGCAAGCGCTGCTAAAGGTACCGATCGGTACTGTGCCAGCGACTAATATTGAACCGTCCGCGTCGCCGTCGTGCACGTGCCTTTGGGGCCGAACAAGTACCCATATTAAACCATGTTGCAAAGTATTTCACAATAACGCTCGGTATCGAATGGTACCTTAATCCGAGGGTCATAAAACGAACGCTCATTCGTTTTTGCTTTGAGCAATGATAGTGTCGAGTAGCAAAACAAAAATAACTTTATTTACACAAGGGTAAAGTTGGTATGTGTTAAAGTGGTTTTCGCTTTGCGCTTCAAAGTCATACATCAAGCAGTAAAAATAAAACCATGTTTATTTACATAAGAACAAAGCTGCTGTTTGTTTAAGTGCAAATAACAGTCTTTGCGCGAAAAAACGCGTCATTTTCGCCCAGACATAAGGGCCACAAAACACACACACACACTTGACGCCGCCTAATTTACTTCAAGCACTTCACAACATGAGTTTGTCCCACAAGTCAGTAGCACTATACTTGGCGTCAGTCCGGTGAGGTGGGCGTTATATGGCGTCGTACGCGTGGTGCTAGGGCGGCGGCGGCGCGGCCGGCTGCGGCGCCTCCTGCGGGAGCGTGAAGTTCGTCAGCAGGTCGCGCACGGCCGGCCAGAGCGTGCACTCCGAGTGCGACTGATTGAACTCGTTGAACCTGCGTTCACACAATAGGGAGTGCGGTTACTGTTGTAGAAGGCGATAAAATGAAAGTAGGTAGTACAGTTCAAAAGGTGTGCGGGAAATTACCTACCTATGATGAGTGTCCCGAGACGGTTAGCTTCGCAATATCGATTGATGATGGTGGAATAAGAGTACTTGGGAGAACTTGGAAAATGGTGGGTAACGCAAACCGGCAGTTTGATAAATCGAACAACACACAAAACAAACGACAAACTAAAACTCCTGCGCGTGTTTTTTCGAAAAATTACACAAAAAACCTTACACATAAAAAATTGTTTTCATATACAAGCTGTCTCCTGCGCAAGTAGATATATGTTTTTAGATTATAAACACATTTTGTGTACATTTTTCATGGACCAGTTTGAAAATAAATACATTGTTGGGATGCTCAAATTTTATATTATTACCCCGTTATGTTGACGATATAATTGTGTGTTGGACCGGTACATTGCGCCAATCGATGTTTTTGTTAATAAAATCAGTAGTTTGCATCCTAAAATTAAGTTTAAATTAGAATTGGAAGTTGATGGATTACTTAACTTTTTAGATTAACTATTTCAAGCAAAAACAATAAACACGATTTTCAGATTTATAGAAAACCAACTTATACAGATGTTACGATTCCTGCGTCATCTTGTCATCCGATTCAACATAAATTAGCTGCTTATCGTAGTTTTACTTATATATTAATGTCAGTACCTCTTTCTCGAGATAATTATAACAGAGAACTAAATATTATTTATCACATAGCTGAGAGTAACGGATACAATAAGAAAATGGTGGATTATTTGATTCAAACGAAACGTTGTAAAATAGTTCGTTCCCTATTGTACTCACTGCCTCCAGAAAGACCAAATTAATACATAGGTAGTTTGACATACTTAGGGTCAATAAGTGATAGGGATTCAAAAACATTGTTTTGAAATGGAATTAGGGTAGCTTTTAAAACAAAAATTCATTAAGGCAAATTTTGAACGGAAAAGATCGATTAATAGATTCAGGTCATTCGTTACATAATAATAACACTTTCAAAATTTTACACACACGTGATAAAGGTTTCAGAATGTCAGGACGTGTCCACACGTCGGGTCCGGGTTCGCAATAAGTCAATAGCCATTCTGAAGATGCCTCGTTGAGAGGTGAAACGCGTGTCGATTTCTTACAAGGTTCTTTATGACTCCTTAAGAACAGTTACGCGGATTAGGTTACTAAATATACGTCGTCTATTGTATTTTATTTTGATTATTTTAATAATTCAAATTTCTGTTTTTTACGTAATTTCGTATTTTTTATTTAATAAAACTGTGATTAATATAATTTTTATTTTTTAATCAATCTGCCTAGCCTTTTCCCAACTTTATTGGGGTCAGCTTCCAGTCTAACCGGATTCAGCTGAATACCAGTATTTTACATGGAGCGACTGCCTATCTGAATTCCACAACCCAGTAAGTGGGTAATACAATACGCCTTGGTAAGACTGGTTGTCAGACGTTCGGGCTTCTGACGACCCGTAACGACTGTCAAAGATCCATGAATGACAGCCGGGACCAACGGCTTAACGTGCTTTCCGAGGCACGGAGGAGTCTCGGTATGTAAAGATGGTCACCCATCCACAGACCAACCCCGGCAAGCATAGCTTAACGTGACGGATCGACCCGAGTTTTTATTCTTTAATATAATTAGATAAAAACCGATTATTTTATTTTTTTAAATTGATTATTTATTAATCGATTTATCATGCTACCAAAAACAATCGATTAATTAATAATCGATTTTTTATGTAGAATGTCACATACACCTAAAGGAAATAGCCCACGCACGGAAGTAAAAATATCGCGGCGGGTTTTTAACGCGCACTGGATTTTTAACTCTCGGTGTTAAGCCGAGCGTTGAGAATACAAACCGCTGGGACACACTCTCGTCCCAGCGCGTTGAAAAAAAACACTGTTGGATTTTCTACTCTCGGCGTTAAGCAGACCGTTGAAAATCCAGTGCACGAAAAAAACGCGGGATAAAATCGCCCTTGCGTACCTGGGCTTAAAATAAATAAAGACAATACTAATAAATATCGCAATAATTTATATTTACGCGAAGTGCGTGTGACAACTAGCGCTGTTCGTCTAGTGACTCCCGATAACGATGTCACACACACGGCTACACACAGTGTTCGCTGCTGGCGGCTTTTTTTGTCAAACAGAGACGGCAATATTCCAAACGAATTTTGCAAACTTCTCGACTTGTAGTAGCGAGCCGTGCTCCCCGTCCTCTTAATTTATGAACGATTTAACGGCGTTAATATATGAGTTTTTATATACAACTCTCTTAATTAACGCACATTCGTATGATTTCACAATAAATATTTACATAATCAATTTAGGCTGTAGTATGTCGTCATTCGGGGTCCAATGGGACCCGCTACCGAGCCGGCGGAGGTTTGTGTGTTCGGGTCCAATCGGGAGCGCTTCCGAACTAAACGTTAAAGTAGCCTGATACAAATTAGCTTCTAATATAATAATTGTGTAAATAGTTATACCGTTTGAGATGTAAGCTGACGGCGATGAGGTGCGGCTGCGCGTTCTGTTTGTCGGCCAGCTGCGTCACGTTGAGCTGCATGTCGTATACGAGGGGCAGCACCAGTTGTGTGTCGCCGCGGGTCAGGCAAATCTATACACAAATATACGTAATTTTCAATGATCCACTCCTCATTGAATGACAAGTGCAAGTATTTTGTTTCGGATTGATACAAAGATTTTTAGACGAATTAGACTGATTTTGTGTAATAGATTGGTTATAGATCAAACACAAGGTATAGCTGTATTTTGCGTAGAGTGAAAATTTGAGCAGATTGGCCGCGTAAAGGGTCTATTACGCGGGTCTATGAGCACGATATCAGCTAACACTCTCGCGGAATATGTATGTTTTATTGCCTTTATTTTTTATACATATTGTTCAAATGTGTTTAAATTGTGTAATAGGCTTCGGGCGTTCTATTTAACATAAATAAATGATGGCATGTGCGACACTCACAAAGAACAGTATCTTGTGCTTGGCCAGCAGCACGGCGGGCTGGCCGGCCGGCACGATGGGCGGCGCGGCGGGCGGGATGCGCAGCGCCCAGTGCAGCGCCCACAGCGCGGGCGCGGCGGGCGCCAGCTCGGCGCGCATGAGCGCCACCAGGCCGCCCAGCGCCGCGCCCGGCGCGCCCCACGTGCGCGTCCAGCCCTGCAGCGCCGTGGCGCGGTACGGCGCGATGGCCACGCGCTGCTCGAAGAACTTCTCCATCACCTGCGCGAATTCATCTTAGGATGTGATTCTATATCAAATCATCATATTTTTTTTGTTTTTGGGGCAACAGCGCGATTGTGCGCTGCACGCGTCTAGCCTACACGCTTTACGACTAATCGTATCTAATTCTAAATGCCGTAAAAATTACAGAACTTGTAGAATTCAGTTACAAAAGACGGCATGAAATTAATGTAGGATGCGTCGACCACCCGCTGTCGTTTCGTTCAAAAGCCACGATCGATAAGATATTTTACTGTATAAATATTTTTAACAGTATGAACAGTTGGATGCTGAGAAATTCACTTTTTACAGTAAAATATCGTAAAGAACAGGGCCATGTAAACGGCCGCTAAAATTGATTGAGTACTGCTGCACTCAGCACCACGTGGTCTTCAATTCTGTGCACTAGCGCGTTTTCATAGTGTTCCTAGCCTGTATGTATGTACTTGTTACCTGCAAATCGTCAGCGGACCAGGCCTCCTTGCTGTGCTCGGGCAGCGGCGTGAGCTGCAGATGCAACGACTGCATGTGCTGCGGGTGCAGCGCCACTCGCCCGGCCAGGCCCGCGCTCTCGCACCGGAACGTCAGGCTCGTCGCCTCCACCGACACCAGCGTCAGCTGTACGGAGATACAATCACACTGAGTAATAAAAGAGTAAAGATATGATGTGGAAAAATATATAACCGTTAGCGACCCGCTCCTACTTCGTACGGTTTTACGCCTGGACATAACATCGCGCTTTATTATATGTAAGTTTAATATTAATGTATTATACGCATAAACCTTCCGGAATAAATAAATAAAAAACGTGTGCGGCCGAGGGACCCCAATCAGGAACGAAGATCCTTACGCGTTACTCGCACGCACACACGCACTCGTATACAGGCTGGATTTTTGAGACGGGGCAGTAAGGGCAGGCACCTTAATCGGTGTAGCTACAGGAAAACGGTCTTAGAAGACTGTCTTTCACTTTTAGAGACATTTTGACCTGCATAAACAGATTTTGAAAAAAAAATACAGTCTGCAAGAAAATGGGCAGTGTTCACAAAAACTTTTTTTGATGCCAATCGATCCTGTTTCTTACTCACTTCAAACTTCAAAAAACCCAATTGAGTTAACCGTTTTCTTGTAGGACACCGGCTATGATACCTGTCTTTACTGCCCCATCTCAAAAATCCGCACTGTATAATAGAAAGAGACAGATAGTGAGAGAGAAAGTCACATGGAGGTGGCATAACGCTTTTTCCTTACGTGACGATTTCCACCAGTCAACTCCTACCGCAAACCGCGTTAAGGAACTTCGTTACAATAAAGAACAGATTGGACGGTGACCGCCAAACTAGACGTGTGCCTGTTTTTTGGGGGTTGAAAATGCGACATTTTCTGAGTAAAGGATAGTAAGGGTACAAGTGTGATATTACATAACAAGTAAACAAACTGAAATTCAATTAAACTAAAATCAATCATAATAAAACTGTTCTTAAAAGTTGCATTGCAAGAAATACAAAATTTGAACTCACAAACTCCTCCTGCTGCACAAACCGCTGCAGCGTCCGCTTCATATAGACGCACGCTAGGAACCTCTGCACGGGCGCCAGTGTGGGCCCGGGCGGGGCGCCGGGCGGCGGCTCGCTGGGCGTGCAGAGCGTCTCCAGCTTGGACACGGCGAGCGGCGTGGCCGTGGCGCCCGACCAGCCGCGCCCGCCTGTCGACGACGCCGCGCGGGAACTGCTTGAGCTGGCTTGAGGACCTATGAGCGAAATGTTGCGTAATGTTCACGGATGAGCTACTCGAGAGTGGTGTGTTACTTTATTGGGCTATCGCTATACTAACACAGTTTTCAAATAGTAATTGTATAAAGCCATTAACAGTAGGTATGTATATGAGGGTGTGTAACGTTTGATATAATAACAAAAGTTCTTATGATCATAAGACCTAATTTCATTTAATATAATGTTTAATTAATATAACGATCAAATGATATAATGAATTATTGATATAATTTTATTTTACCTAATTTCATATGGTATAATGAACAGTTCATATAATGCACATTTGAAATAATATTCAATTAATATAATATTTCAGTTGCTATAATATTCAAAATCTATAAGTAACGTTTACTATAATTTGTAAATGTCTACTTTTATTTTTGCGTTTTCTTCTACTCCTTATTATGTTGTGGTTATATCGTAAAATTGGGCATTTCATGATATGGCCAAGGTAAGTACGGAAAAAAAAAGAAATCTACGTTGTGGCGACAACATACACCGGCTTGTAGTTAATAGGTTGAATCTGTTCCAAAACTGAATCGGGGCATCCCGACTTTACGTAATCTTTTGGCTCCAACCCTAGAGTGTATATAAAAACCGGAGGCGCGGAGGGAGAGCAACCCCCGCCCGCTGTAAGGGTGAAGGGATTGCACTTCCCGCAGCGCCGGAGACGATGCAGAAGCAACTTTAATGTTTTGCAATATAATTTGCTTTACTCAAGAACGATGCGTTACCTTAGAAAATTAGTTAATATGAAAGTTAGGTCAAATGACCATACATAAAAAGAGCATTATACAATTTGAAAATTATATGAAATGAACGATATACTAAATGAAATTAGAGAAAATGAAAATTATATCAAATATAACATTAGATCACATGAAATTAGGTTAAATGTTCTTATAGTATATGAAAATTATATTAAGTATATGAGGCACTTTTATTTAAAAAAAGCTTGACGAGTTGAAGTACTTACGGCTCAACTTAACTACATTTATCACAAACCTTTACATAAGATAAAATCATAGCGAAGTCAAAACTGTACATTGAATATTTTAGAAAAGTAATTGCTACGAGGTCTGGGAACGATTCTAATGACGATTTTTTTATTTATTTTTTTACTGTTTCTGAATGTATGAGGAAGCATCACGCACATATTACCGGATAGATTAGTCGGTCTGGTTAGTATATAGACTATAATTAGCTATGGTCAGTGTAAGTTACCTTTATGATCAATATGATGTCTCGGCGACGGGTGGTGTCCTGGCGAGGGTCGCGGTAGCGACGGCGAGGCGGGCCACGCAGTGAAGGGCGACGTGGGCGGCGGGTGCGGGGACGCGGCGGGCGCGGCGTGCGGAGACGGCGCCATGGGCGACGCGGGCGACGCAGACACGCCGCCACCCGCGCCACCCGCGCCGCCGCCTGCGCCGCCCGGCGGGGAGGTTAGGTTGAACGAACCGCCGCCCATCTAAAATGAACTCTATTTTTATAGCCTTTTATAACTTTTTTTAAAACTTTTGACAACATAATACAACTCAATTTCAACACATGATTCAGAATCAAAAGAAAAATAAATTGTACCTTTTAATAAAAAGTTAGTTATATACACGATAGAATATGATTTATTGTGCGCCAAAATTTAACAAAGCTCATTTTCATTTCATCATTCATTCATGATTGTTGGTAATTTTTTTGTTGAGTAACGCACCTGATGCTGCGCCGGCGACGCCGGGTGTGGGGTGACGGGCGCAGAGTGTGGTGTGTGCGGCTGTGGCGGCGTCAATGGCGCTGGGAAGCGTAACCCACCTGTTTCACAAGTACAAAGACAAAATTTAACAGGACACTACATTGCTCGAAGAAATAACAAAATAATGAATGACAAGCCATGCCCACGATGGCATTTCTTATTGCACAAAAATTACTTCGATATGAACTTTCATACCCTATTTAATCCCTTTAAAGAGTGAATTTTCAAAGATCCTTTGTTTGTGCTCACTTTCGATATACAGAAAATATAAATAAAAATAATCAGTCGTCCCATACATGTGGATGGAGTAGGTATTGAAGTTTTGTATGGGACGACTGCTATTTTTTTTTGCGATTATGATGTTGGTCCCATGAAGAAAGATATTCAGTTTGATGGTCTGTACCACACCCTTAATTTTGACCAGCTTGACCCCGTGCAAACTAATCTGGTGAGAACTTTCCATATCTTTCAGGGCTCTGCTGAAGAGGCCCGCTTAAAGTCATGAGTGGATCTCATTATAAATCCATACATCTTATTGCTGTATTTTCAATTTGTTAGACTAACTTTAAACTATGATACGTGTAACAATTATAATAATATTACGTACAGTGCAGTGCTTTAGTGTTCCAAAATTCTTTGTTTTTCTAAGAGCGCATTCTATTTTTAGACTTTTCGGGATTCAAGTGTTCGTCGCAGGTAGCTATGCTATAACCCAACCAACATTCCTTTATATTTTTTGCTTTGGGTCGCGGTGAAGGATTTTTTATAGTGTCAAGTGTTATTAATTATTTGTGCTGAATAGTGTGAATAACTTTGAACGATAAAATTTGCAATCGCGTCAACCTGAAAACAGGTCATGACTTACTTCGACAAAGAAATTTATTTTTGGGTGGGTGTGGCTGAAGACCGAGATAAGATTAGAAGACTGCTTGCGAGATTTACAAGAAACCTGAAACGGACCTCAGACCAAAACATTGGAAACAGCAAAGACCAGTTGCACCGGTGAAGCTCGACTTGAACCAACCTGGCGGCAACGTGGTAAAAAGATGCCCATCCATAGATAAATATGACCGGTCTCTCCGCTATTCCATTGCCTACTGTAGGATGCGTATCCGGTACGGCATGCAAATCCTTCCATATTCTCAAGGCACGTCTTCCCTACCATTACAGCGCTCCTCGGTCTACTCCTTAATATGCAATGGCCTCTGTAGCCCCATGAAGCATGAGGCTCCAGGGGCTAGTGCAATTCTTGATGTTCATTTAATTTATCGAGTCTGATTCACTTGGATATTTTTCTGATACACCCTGTTGTGACGTTGCAGAATGACATCTTAAGCGACATCTACCGTGAGAATCTTGGAGCACACGAGTTTCACAATAACTGTGCAGATGGCGCTGTTACAAATTGGGTTTTGATAATTATTCTCACCAATTCTGTGATGATGACTGTGTCCGAATAACCCGATGGTTTTTATATAAGTAATGTTGTGTTTCAGTTGAAGCTGAACCTGTCTGGCTATTTTTCTAGTCTCATACTGGTTTTTCACATCTTGGTTTGTAGACAGTGTGTGTTAGATAAAATATTGTGGTTAAAAGGTTGGGAAAGTACAATAATTTAGTGGCTCGCCACATCTTACGATTGTATTCCTTGAAATATTTGTTTAATACAATAAACTTTGTTATGTGTAATGAGGTATTTGTTTAATTGGTTTCCCTAACAAGATATACCCTATAAATTTACTTTAGCACGGTTGGAAGTAGTATAGCATGATAAACAGGTAACATCTCGTGTTTCCAATAAATTTCTGTAAATTACAAAGAAGCCGGATTACACTTAAGGAACTATTGAGCTAAATTGCATGCTTCGAGACCCATCGGTTTAGGCTGTGCGTTGTCTGTCTTTTAATAGACAATATAAATTGTGATTGTTTTTAACTAGATCGCTGCGTGTCTTTGTAGATAGTTTCTTCGTTAATCTTCTTTTGAGTATGTTGTTTTTTACCTGGCGGCATCGGCGACATGGGCGAGGGTGGGTTGTCATCTTCAGCTAGCAGTCTTGCGCTCATATTGTCTTCGACATAGCGTGATAGGAACGCCTGGGAATAAGTTCATAAACTTAACATTTTTAATATCATGCATTTAAGAATAGAGTCCGCCTGAGGTATGTAAGCGGTGAGACAGGGGAGGTAGACAAAGGCCAAGCTAACTCAGTCTGCCAATTTTGTCAATGGCGCCCTCCCCCGTCTCACCGCTCACATACCTCAAGCCGGTCTCGCAGCCGCATGCGGACTATAGTATCAACCTTAAAACTCGAAGATAACGTTCAATAATGTTTGCGATATATTAATGTTTAGGACTGTCTGACATCTGCGAAAACGTGAAACTACATTTTCTTGAAACTTGATAATAAAGTAATTTTGAAATAAGTACACAAATATTTACAACATAATTTAAGGCCACATTGCCTTTCAGGCCGCTTTTAAGGCGGTAATTCTGAATCTAGTGTATTCTTGATCGAAGTTCAAAAGCGATAGCTTTCAAGTATTTATTTTATAATAACGATGCAGCTGGATTGCAATTCTCCGTCTCTGAATACACCTTAAAATCTTCATTAGCAATTATTTTTTTATTACCTTCAATCCGAGTGCAGGAGCGAACTCGTCGACAACAGTATTGCGCTCGAACTTGGAATAAGATCCGTCGCGTATCGTAATGATGCCGCCGCCGCGGATGCCCACTTCCAGAGAATACGCGCCCGCGTATACTATACGGATCTAAGACGAGAATTAATGTTAATATTTAAAATTAAATAAGTTACATTGTATTTTCTTATGTGTTTTTAGATGATTACGCTGTTGTCTTTATAGTGAATGCTGTGTATACTTATAAAAGGCATACATACGAGTATTTATAGGCTCAAACAATAAAAAAACAAACAAGAAGACTCATCGACACAATAAGAAGAATTCTTTGTATGTACTGCTGTTGGTATACCAAATAAATAAATCAGATTGACTGCACTAAACTGCGCGCGTGGAAGGGCTCATTTACTTGCAGTACTAGATGACTTCACACAATGCTACTTATCCTAACACCCACTATGCTAAACTCCAGCCGCCGGCCGCCTTGAGAACACGTTCCTAACACCACTAGCAGACTAAGGGGGGGGTAGGTGCGGTTCGCCCCGGTCTAGTGGTTTTCGAGGTCGTTTTTGCATCTTACGTTCTCAAACTATTCTATATAGGTCGACAAAGTAATTTCTATATAAATATTCCAAAGAAAATTTTACCTATCCAGAGTGCAAAATTATTCGAGCACGCTTCGCTCGCTCTAACATCTTGTATTCGTTTAACGCTCCAATTTTCCTATTTCTGTACGAATGGTCAAAGGAAACCTAACCTTTTCGAGCTGGCTCGAGCGGAGCGAGCTCGAAGCACACTGAGGTGCTAAAATTCGAGCTCGCCCCGCCTGCTCTTATATTTTACGTTCTTCTAGTTCTCAAAATCCCCCCATTTAGTTTGCCGCCCCGGGCCGACAGGCTTAGTCCGCGACTGCCTATCACCTCTCAGTTGGACACGATTTGGAACAAATAAAGTATAATAAATTCGTAAAACACGTATTCTTTTGTCCTCAACCGACAGGCGGCCGGAATATACGACATTAAGGCGCTGTCAAAGTCACTGACCTTTCTCCACGAGTGTGCCAGCAGAGTGAAAGTGGGCGTGGGCATGAGCGTGCGCACATGATGCAGCCCGAGTTGCGGCAATGTCGGCAGACGCGACAGCGCTAGTAACGGACCGTAAGTCTCGCGTAGAACCACGCCGAATGACATCAGATCTTTATGACTGTAATGAAATTACACAGATTTAAAAATAATAACAATTTGAATATTTTATTCCTTTGATTTGACTAAAATTACAGATAGGACAACGAATTGACTTGAGAAGACAGACAGGTAAAATATATAAATAAGGAGAAAAAAAGATAAGGGAGTAAAGTATTGAGGCCGCAGCACATATTTTACACCCGACGCCATGCCCGTGCCGTGCCCATTGGACATATGATTAACCTTAGCGAGATGATATGTGGCCAATGAGCACGCTTAATTCGGTATGTAAAGTAAAAATGTTTTACGCTGATTCCAAAACCATTTCGAGCTTTTAGGTTTCTTAACCTTATTTTTCTATTTTTGGCGCTTAAAATTATAAGATTTTTGTTTATTTTAACATCAACACATAAAACCACTTGACTTTCATTTGACCTCTAAATGACGTCAGAAACACCGGAAGTGACGGACTACTCCATGATAAAAAAATAGGGTTATTCCACAAATCCCCATTAACAATCCCCATCGGTGGGGATGTGTGAACTTCCTTGTCCACAAATCCCCATCAATGGGTTGAGGACAAGGGTTCACAAATCCCCATCGGTTTAAATATAAAATACAAACAACATATTATAAGTATAAGAATCACGAAGTCCTTATTTCTTACGCAGGTACTCATTGATTATTTTTATAATCAAACAAACTAAAGTAATGGCTAAATTAATAGCATAATGGTGGGAATGCACCTGCGTAAGTGTAAAATATTTTTGTCATATCATACTACAGTCTAAACTTTACTACAAAATATAATCTTTTAAATGGTTACTTTGTGATTAATTATTTTAGAACTTTTGTTTAGTTAGGTTACCTAATTAAAGTGGTGCACCTTTTATTAAATAAAATATCTCGTAAATAAAGATGCATATTATATCAAAATCTATTATTTTCAATTTTTTTTTTTTTGGGACAGCTGTTACTACTACTACTACTATTATTATATACTTAATCAGTGAAACATCTAAATACCCTACGTATACGTTCGTTTTTGATTTATTAAGACGCTCATAACAGCTTTATGATAAAATAGTTTTCTGTAATGATGAAACATAGTGACGCATAATGCATATAAAGCAAAAATCTATTACGAATGTCTTCAAATATGTGTATCTCGATGCCTCAAGAAGAGGGAGAGATTAGTGGGAGAGATTTTATTAAACAATCACGAGATATAATTTTTTTGTTAATTGCCCCGCTGGACCTACGTATTAATAATAATTGTAAAGCTATGTGGCTTTGTTAGGAAAATAGGTTAAGCGTCCTTACGTAGGTTTGCGGTAACATTCTGGGATCCGATTTCGAGGGTTCTTTTTTTATTTGAAAGGTAGTAACTTTAAGTCGGACTCATAAAAATTGGGTGAATATCTGAGGAGGATCTTCCTGCGTGATGAGCAGAATAGCTCCTCCAAATGCAGTAGAATGCTCACTTTTAGATTTCTACCAGTGAAATCGGCCCTTTAATTACTAGGTAGGGATTGATGGAGTACCCAGGACCACCTTCTCATCACAAAACTAGAAAATTCTGAAAATAATGTTCTGAATTCTCGAAAACTTTTTACAATAAGATGGCTGGATGGATACTGTGCACCGCTATATCACGCTGTCGTTGTCGGTCGCCAAATGGTGACTGAGCTTTTTTAGGTGTAAAGTAGCTTCAAAAATAAAGTCACGTGTTTAACAGATAGCTGGTTAGTTGTGGGTTAGTTTATTTCTGTTTAATTATCGTCTTGCCACCATATGCTTTTTAAATAAACTAAAACAAAAAAATAAAACTTTAAATAAACCCGACTACGGCTGTAGGTTACTCCTACAGCCGTAGTTGGGTTTATTTAAAGTAGGGTGGGTATAGGATTTTAATCTGACGTGATTATTTTCACTAATAAAGTTATTTAAAACGGGATTTATACCATGTTTTTCAAACAAAAAACATGGTAAATATCCAATTTTAAATAATTTTAGTGGTATATTAATTGTTGCAAAAAGTTTGTGCTCGCGAGGTCTACTGTTTCCAGAATTACTAGTTTTTAAACCGATGGGGATTTGTGATCTTTTTGTGCACAAATCCCAATGGATGGGGATTTGTAGACAAAAAATTCACAAATCCCCATTGATTGGGATTGTCAATGGGGATTAGTGGAATAACCCAAAAAATCAAGTCATATAATGTCAACTTTAGGGATGACCATAATTAAAATGCGAAAATTTGGTCTTTGAATCGATTCAAATCAAACATTGAAAATCAATTCACACAAAATATTAAAGCCTGAATGATCGTTAACCAATAGAACGATAGCTTAAAGAAAATCCATTCCCTGTAAACAATAATCATTATAAAATCATTCAACTATTTGGTAACTGGTACTAAAGGTGTTAGAAACTTGCAAATATAAATGTTATTTGTTGATTGGTTTGATAAATAGTTTATAAAGAAATCATTCACAGTCGTGCACCACATGGTAGATAAGTAGATACCTACTATCCGTCTTCATTCGACAAGACTACTGAACTCGGATTTTCAACAACAAGTAAGGACAGATTAGTAATAAAAAATTCGTAACTATGTATAATCGATTAAAAGTAATCGAGTTACTAATTTCATATTGATATACGTAAAATTAGAAATTATGTCGCTCATTCCCACCTCTAATTTCATGTGTCCATCACCTAACTGTCAAGTGTCATGTTGAGATGGGTTGTAACAGGTATCTGTTATCACTGTTACTGTTACAGAAAAATAACAGATCCAACATCTGATTTGAAATGACTGCCTGTTATTTATGTACGGACCATAAATACGTATTTAAATCTCAATTGATTATCTGCCTTATTTTATTTCGTTTAAAGGCGAAAATCGAATCTGAAGTTTTGATTAGGAATGACGGGGTAATGTGAAATTATAGAATTACGTTTATTTATAATTTTTTTTAGTCATCCGGTTACACTGGAAACCGACCCCAACATCATAGTAAAAGGCTAGGCAGCTTGTTTGATGAATACACCATAAATACAGAAATGTTTTGGAAAAAAAGAAATTACAATTCACCAGTTCTCTTCCGTTAGAAAGCAGTGAAAGCAATTAAAATTCTAAATTTCAAAGGTTCAAAATTTAAAAAAAATCAACAAACTAACTAGCCAAATTACTTTCAATTGAGTATCATCCTTATTACTATTAAAATAAAGTCGTACATGCATAGAACCTTTTGCGACAAATCCGTCAATCGATATAATAAAGGTGATTCACGATCACTGAATTTTTTGGTTGCATCAGAAATTTCCATAAAGATAATAATATACGATTAAAGTAAAAAAGTATTTTTATGAAAAAAAATAACAAACAAAACAAGCAAATTACTCTCAATATCATTGAATAACATCTTCATTGGTTAATCAAAAATATCATAAATACCTGGAATAATTTGCGATTAATCCCGTCAAACCAAAGATAATAAAGACATTCGGATACGATCACAATATTTTTTTGTTGCCGTAAAGAAAAATATTATAAAACACAGCCGTGGGGATTGCTATTTTCAGTAACAGATAAGTCATATTATTAGGAACGTTATTTGTTATTTTTAATATCTATTATTTATATCTGTTACATAAATATGCCTCGTCCCTACTTTCATGCTTGAAGTTTCTGATGTCAAGCAAAAAACGTCAGATTTAGGATTTTTATTATTGTGTTAAATACGTGGCAAAGATCTTAGCCTCCGTTATGACGTCAGCATGAGCAAAACTTTAAAAAATATATATAAAAAATAACTGCAGCTTGGAATAACAAAATATTGAAATTAGTTGCTTAAAATAACTAAATCTATCAATTAAAAATATAAAAAAAATACCTGAAAAAATGTTTACATACCGAATTGACGTCGCGTGGCAAATGTTATAATAGTCACCCTAGTTATAAGTTAACATACGGCGCCCTAACAGGGTCATGTACAGTCACATCCAAACATGTTCGTCATCTTAAGGCCTATTTTTGTCTGCTCATTGCACGATAGAATCTGCTTTACCGGCACAGCATCATAGTATATTGCGTCGTAATGATACAGAATGACATTCGGCCAGAGCGAATTAAAAATGTGAAACTGACAATTAAATAAAAAATATAAAAAGCATCTATCTAAACAAATATTATAAAGAGAAAACTTTCTTTTGAGAAGTTGAAATCCTAAATAAATTAATTACAGAAAGTGGTAGCGATTATGAAAGTGCGTCAAGTTCAAGTGCGCCGCTACTAACCCCTATTAAAAAGCGAAAAACACAAAAAGAACTCCATAAATATAATAAACCTGAGTGGGAAAGAGTATTATGATTGGCTTTTGATTTACATTACGTAATTTAAAAATGAATGTAATAAAGCAATTACACCTTTACTTAAGAAAAAAAAAAAATTAAAAAAAGGCAAGTGCAAAAAAATATAGTTTTTATTTTATAAAAATAACAAATAAAAATAAGTAGGTTTTAACATACATATATATCACAATATAATATAATATGTTAATATATTAAGGGTTTCGGGGCGAAGAAAAGATTTCGTAAATATTTCCTTCCTTAACAGCTGACGGATGACAGACTGAGGTTGTCCAAAAAAGGTGCGCGTCGTCTGTTTTTTCACGGCTTCTAGTACATTCTAGCTAGACGCACCCTTTTTGGACGAGCGGATTGTGGTGGGAGCGGTTTTAAATGTTTTCGCGTTATAAGGTAACAATATATCTTTGTAATTTTTTTTATTGTTCCATAAAATACTATATCTTTTTGGAGTGTACTATATTTTTTATAGCTTATTTTGAAAAGTACTATATTTCCCCAAAGAAATGTTGGCAACCCTAGTACACAATGACCTGGGTTAAGGAGTTTAGGACACAGAATAATTTTCTCCCGATATCCCCACGGGATCGAGACTTACGCGGGTGAAACCGCAGGACGCAGATAGTATTTCATAAAATGGCCAATAAAAAGAGTTTATTTTTTTGATGTCAACTTGACATTGGTCAAAAGTGTATTATGGTCAGCTATGCTATGTGCAGGGCCGTAGCTTCAAAAAGCATTATGTGTCCTGACTTGATAAAGGAAAGAATTTGAAAACTGACGAAGATATAAAATATTTGACTGTACTCATTAGGTAAGCCTAGTGTTAGGGGTTTAATTATAAACGTTGCTTAATGTTAAGTGACGTTTAAACGCCAAAAATGTATGACAAAACAGTCGCTAATCATAACTTGACGTTAAAGCAACGTTTATAAATAAACCCCTTTGTCTGTAACTTTGTGCAATAAATGAATCAATAAATGAAGCACCCTTACCTGTTAATATAATGGTCTAAATGGTGATGCAGTAGATGATGCGCGTTAGCAGCGGGCTGATGCGCGGGCGTGGCGAGCGTGTATCTCTGCGTGGTCGCGTTCCACTGCAGCACGGCTGTGGCACGCTGGGCCGTGCCGAACCCGACCACCAGCGAGCGATATGTGTATGAGCGGATGCATACGCCGGACCATAGGGTCTCGCGTTCTGTATAACATAATTTATTCGGGTGGTAAAGCAACAGGCCTATTTTTCGTAGCATTACTAATAATACCTTTCATCAAGTTGTAACAATACTGGTAACGAGCAATAACTTAATATTATAAATGGACGACTTCTTGCTTGAAGCCGAAACGACGAACTGGTGAAAGCGCCAGGGTAGCCCGCGGGTAAATTCAATTTTTCTTACTTTTTTTGTAATTTCCAGATCAGTATTAGATTGTATGTCGATCAGAATATGATTCGCGACCGTAACAAGTATGTGTGAATTGAATTTCGCGGGCTTCTTTTAGCGCATCCCTTGAAACAGTTTTGGATAAAAGTAGCCTCATAAATAGCAGGTAAGTAGGTAGCTCATACTCTGAAATGGTCTGCATGCCTTCTAGAGAACTTTAAATCGTTCAAATACGCACCTTGTGCTGGTCTGAGCATGAAGTCGTGTAATAAAGTGTGTAGGTGTACGATAGCGGCCCAGTCGGCAAGGAATGCGTCAGCTGTACGACCTGCGTCTGTTCCCAAGTCGTATTGTAAGTACACGCAGCGACGCTCGCCTGTTGGAAACAAATACGACGCTACGATTAAACAATGTCAAACAGCACTGTCAGTAATAAATGATTACAGCTCAAAGAACATACATAAAATATATATACAGGGTGTCAGGGACATCGATGCGAAAACTGTTACCATGGATTCATTCAGTACATGATTCTGAACGCCATCGCCAACGCGTTGAATTTTTTCGTCGGTTATTTAAAAAAAAACAGCTGCTTCGTTCATTTTGACCGCGTAAATATTGCACTTTTCTATGAAACAGCAGATTTTTTTTTGTAATAAGCTTCGCGTCGATTTCACTGCCGGGTGGCAGTGTATATAAAAATCCAAATTGAGAAACTCCTCCTTTTTTTGAAGTCGGTTAAAAACAGTCAAAGCTTAAACTGCCATCCGACAACAGTCCGGCCATCGAGAGAATGCGTTCCTGACACCGGTCAGTTGGACAATTTCTAGCATTATTCTGAATCAAATCCGGAAAACACATTCGTTAGTACGAAACTGATAGGTGTCAAGAACGCATTCTTTCAACGGCCGGACTGTATCGATTATTAGATTTTTCTTAACTTTAGTTACACGAGGAGTACAATATGATACTAAATAATACTTAGAATTTAACATAAACTATTTAATTTATTTTTATCAGAACACCAGCGCTGAGATATTTATTTTTAAACGTCGCAGCATCATACTCAGTATGGACCTTTTGTCCTCGTACAGGACTTATTTTATATATTATTTTTATTTTTCCATGTTGTGCTGTATCAATTTAGTGTGTATTATCTTACCGTGCGAGTCCCAATAAATATATGTTTTCTTTCTGTTTGTTTGTCTGGCTATTTTTCAAGTCAGCATAAGCTAATCTTAAACTGTTGAATGTGTTAGTCCCGTCACGTGTGAAGAAAGCTTACCCTGTTCCCGAGGATTAGGCGTGCGTACAGGCGATCCATGGAACACAATCTCAGCAGTCCACACTCTCGCCTGGTTCTTGGTAGTGAGGCGTATGGTAGCGGCCAGCAGGCGCTCGCGCAGCGCGGCGGCGGCGCGCGCGCAGGCGGCGGCGGGGCGCGGCAGGGCCACCACGCGCATGCCCAGCGCCGAGCCGCTCCACTCGGGCTGCACGCCGCCGTGCGTCACGCCGCGACTCGCCAACTGGTTATAAGCAAATAACTATACGTACATTTTTGTCCCCAATAATGAATTTGCTATCTATTGCTTATCAATAGTAAGTCATTGCAATATAACTCTTATCTCGGTAAGGTAAGGCATAAATTAGAAATGGTGGCCTAAATGTTAAATTTTCCAGTACCAGAAAACATTAGACGATAGCGCTTTATATCGCTATAATATAACCCGACCAAGTGAAATGACTAGTTAGTTTCGTATTATACGTATGTTACTTTTTGTTGATTGAATTTGTGATTATTTGTTGTTGATTGAATTGTCGCTACATAACTTGAAATTCTTTATTTACAACATTTATGGCTTCTCGTGACGGGGACCATAGATAGTGAAATCGTGCATTCAACTCTCTTTCGGCCCCTCGATCTGTATCATAATCATCCATTCTTACCTCTTGTGCTAGATTAACGAAGGGCACGCGTTCGTCAGCTGCAGCTACTACGTGCGCGAGTTCCGGTATGAAGTACGCAGGTTGACGAACACGTACTGCGCGCTGACATGCTGCTGATAACTTGCGCTTACCCGGCTGCATACCTATATAATACAGTTTTGATATTGTAGGTACAAAAAAATGTCACGAATGCCAGACACAGAAAAATGTCAAGATTACCATCCATATGGATTTGGGGTGATGTTCGTTATGTATTCGGATGTATATTGAATTTTAAATATTATGTTTCACATTCATAATAATATGATTAGATTACCCACTTAGTCGTCGACTCGTGGGCCCAAATAAAGCTGTCATAAAGAACATTTTATAACCGTACACATACTTCCAAACATTTGATACGATCCCGAGCCGATCTAGAAATAGATCCGATAATGAAGCATTAGCAGTGAAGCTTATTGGAGATTTAAACAACAGTCGTTTAGGTTGCAGGATCTACAATTATACTCGTTGATACTTACCGGGTGTATCGAGCGGTGTGAATGGTCCATGTGTGAGGGTGAAAGTATCTAACTCGACCAAGGAGTTCAGTTTCAAGTAGGCGCGCGGTGCAGTAGCCGGCGTTGACGAATTGCTGGCGGAGTTCTACAACGTTTAAAACACACAGTAGAACATTATGTAGGCTGTCACAAATACACATAGCGTCTTTAAAAGAGTTTGTATGCCATTGGGTGATAAACCTTATAAACAGTGTCTTAAAGTTCAAAAGAAATTGCGCAATGGGAAGCTTTGGAACTCTCGAATACGACCAAAAGATCGTTTTATGTCTGTGTGTTTACGTTAAACTTTGTACTTTAACTCAGTGATTTCAAGGTGTATTTTTGTATACGTACCTCATCCTCGCACTCTTCGGGCGTGCAGCGCTTCGCGCCGGCCAGGTGGAAGGATAGCGCTACGGAGCAAGCGCTGCCGCTATTGGAACTGTTGCTAGTCGTCGCTGTACTGCCCGCAGCCACCTCCTTCATCTCCACTATCTGAACAATACATAACACTCCGAATTCAATAACAGCAGATGAATGACGAGAAGTCTCTCTAACATTCTCCTTTTTAGGGTTCCGTAGTAAACAAGGAACCCTTATAGTTTCGCCATGTCCGTCTGTCTGTCCGCGGCTTAGCTCAGAGACGGTTCGTACTAGAAAGCTGTCATTTGGCATATGTATACATATTAATCATGATGATCATGACAAAGAGGTAAAATAAAATCAAGAAAAAAATTTTTTTTTAGGGTACCTCCCCTACACGTAAAGTGGGGATGTTTTTTTTTTTCCTCATCTACCCCATGTTGTGGGGTATCGTTAGAAAGGTCTTTCAAAAATATTCTGAGTTTGTCCAAACCATTTTTGGATTCAGGACTCTGTTTGCGAAATATTAAGCTTTTAACTGAATTTTTTTGTTAGAGTCAAGTGTCCTCCCCCCCTTCTAGCTAAATGGTTGTACTTGGACTTGTGGAAAAATTCACAGCAGTACTATATATAACGAAATTAAAAGGAAAACTGTCAGAGCTAAGTAGGCTGTACAGGTTAGGTCGCATATGAATGTTTTTTTTTTTATGTATGACCGGCGATTTCCGACCGATTTTGAAAATTATTTTTTTGTATGAAAGTAAAATAAATAATAATAAATAAAATGGTTTATATCAGAAACTTGTACAACTTTTACAGTAAATCTTACATTAGGGACCTCCTTTTAAGTAAAAGATATACCTGTGCTAGGAGATCCCGCTCTACAATGACAAATTATGAAATGGTAAAAGTGGTGTACAAAAAGAAAATAGAATTTAAACAAAAAATTACAAGTAAAATCTCAAACTAAACGACATTTAATAAGACTTGAACTAGAACTAATAACTAAATAAAAGTAAAAAAAGAAAAATTAAGTTAGAGATATAACTGGGGTGGTTTAGGAAAAAAGACAAGAAAAAAGAAAGTACAATAAAAAACAACCGACTTTCGAAAAAAAAACACTACAAAGTGAAAAATAACTTTAATTTCGGAAGTCGGTGTCTTTGGTTTAGAATTTTCGTTTTTTGCCACCGACTTCCGAAATTAAAGTTATTTTTCACTTTGTAGTGTTTTTTTTTTTTGTAAAAACGTTTTATTTTTCTCTTTTTAGCGGTGGTACCTACCCCACACAAATTCGAATACCACTACCTGCCATGTAAATAACAGTGACAGGAAGTTATTATCATATCATCCACATATACTAAGTGTGAAAAATACGTATTATTGAAGCTTACTCAAAAACTATCCAAGCAAAGTTAATAAAATTTATATGGGACCAATTCGGGAGCATACCCTTTCATACAACAAAATAATTTTCAAAATCGGTCGGAAATCGCCGGACATACATAAAAAAAAAAAAACATTTATACGCGACGAGCATATAACCTCCTCCTTTTTGGAAGTCGGTTAAAAATTAGGAAATACTCAAAGCAATAGCCGAAAATACAAATAAAAAAACTAAATTTGATAAGAGAAATTTTAAACGTGGTCCGAATTTCACCGGGTCCTCTTAAAACTTACTTGATAAAAAAAATACAGTATTTTTAAGTTAAACTCACCAGTATATGATCAGTATGCCTGTGCAGCGTGACGTAGAGTCTATCGGGCGACAGTTTGCTCAGCGGATGGTCGGGGCCGTGCAAGAACGGCAGGTGTTCGCACACGCTCGCCGGGAGGTGTTGCAGCGTCTTCTCGCAACGACGAGCTACTAGCCAGAACCTGGGGAAAATCTGAGTTGTGAGCTACTTCCATTTGAGATTCTGAAAGCCTGATTAATACCCGGTTTCTAATTTGAGAATTTTAAGTTGAGAACAAGTTAAAGGCTGCTTTAACATAACTGGCAAAAATAATTAAATTAAATTACTTAAGGCTCGATAGGCCCGTAAAGTTCAAAATTTGTTACGATTTTCCAAAGATATTTGAATTTTGCGGGCTACATTGAAGTAATCCCTATACGAAATGCTAAAGCAGAGTTTGACAAGTTCTCAACTTCAAATTCTCAATTCAGTAACCGGATATTAGACTCTGGAGGTCTACTACCTAAGCACGAAATCTGTAGTTTCAGTTGTAGTTACGGCCGATTCCTTCTCCGTATCACCTACGGATACAAGAATAGTTTGAAGCCCGACCTAAGAATGAATGACACCACGATTTGATTGTTGTCATACTGCCGATGTTAAGTAATCGGGTGTAGGGTTCACTTCGAAGTTCAGAATTACTTTCGGATGGGCCCGTATCTTTGTTGACGGACTTAGAGAGTAGGCCCCCTGGGTCAATAAACTGTAGTGTCCAATCATTAGATGTTGTGCTTGTTATTAAAACATCCAGTCACTCAAAAGCTTTATGTATGACATATGAAAATGATTGATGAAATGTGACTTCATTTTTAGATGACAAGATGATGAAAGTCGTTTTTTTTTGTATGGTTCTGAAACTCACCTGAGTTGTGTTAGTAGCGTTTTGATAAGCGTGACATTGGTAGCGCCGAGCGCGTTAGCAAGTTCGGGCATGCGTGGCGTGCCGGGGTAGGCGGGCACGCGTGCGCGCAGGCGCCCGCCGTGCGCGCCCACGCATACTAGCAGCTGTTCGGCGCGCAAGCATGGTGATACTACTGAGCATGCTAGGACGCATGGCCATCCGCTTACGCTGCATTCCACCTGACGAACAAAGGAAAATCATTTATTGGTATCCGGTTTCACTACTGCTTCGTGAGGTAAAGAGCGTAAATAGACATGCATGGGCTTCATCAAACTGACAGAAGAGTAGGTTCACAATATAGTAGATCTGCGTTCATTTGGCCACTTCCTAAATTATGATTGGTGAGTTCCGAATGATCGAACGTTTTCAATTAAATAGTAATATGGATGTGGCATTAAGTTGGATCCGCAAAGTTAGCCCGTGAAAGTCAAATTTTCTCTTTATCACAGCTATTCAAAAATAACTAGTTTATTTTTCGTAAACAGGGACTAAAATAGCTTTTTTATGCCTAGGAACTAAAAGTGATTTGAATTTGGAATGTGGATATTATTAGTAAAAGTTCCAATCAAAGACATCAATCATGTATGAACAAGTAACAGAGAGAGAGAGAAAATGTGAATTTGGTCAAAATATAAATCCAAGACGGCGGCTCTGAAAATTTTCAAATTTTTCGTTATGGGTGTCGTTTTCAGTTTTCGAGGGTGCTAAAGTAGATATTGTTTTGTTTAAAATCATACGTGAGAAAGTGTCCCCCGCTGCGCTCTGGACTCAAAGAAACACTCTCGCCTAAAAATAAAAAATAGTTTGATCCTTAAGTAAACAATCTACTATTTTGATTCAGATTTATTCCATTGAATTACTTTTTTATGAAATCATGACATACAACAAATCGAACTTAGGGAGATAATGATTATAATTCTGTAAATAAATATTTGTTATAGTCGTGAATCATATTTTCAGTATTCATAATTTGATCAAGATACAACCTGATACAGCACATTGCAACAAACGTAAGAAAATTTTAATTTCGCGGGCTACTACTGCGGATCCACCTTAAATAGAAATAAAACTTAAGCCTATTGCATTATTATTATTATACTGTTATAAAAAATGCAAACTTGTCTTGTATCTAACCATCTACATTCATTCACTGATAGACAATACAGCCTAAACCGGTGGATCTAGAAGCATGAAATTTTATACAAGAGTGCCTTATTTGACGAAGGTGAGCACTGCGGAAAGATTTAAAAAAAAATAAAGTGGTTAGATAGGGTATGTAGGTTTTCATTTTTGCCGATGGGAAATTCCATCGGGGGCCAACGACTTGTTACTTACCCCCATGTCATTGAGCAGCACTTTGAGGTCGTTGAGCCTCTGTCGCGAGCGCACGTGTACGGTGTGCGCCAGCAGCCGCTCCATGGAAGGCGCGTGCGGCGTCAGCGCGCTGGCCACGCGTTCGCCGCCGGCCAGCGCCGGCACGTGCCACACGCTCAGCTGAGAGCCCTCCGCGCCGATGATGAGGCGGTACCCTAGCTCGCAGCCTAGCTCCCTGAGGAAACATGTTACATGTAAATAATCCATCGAACAGTGAACATCAGTGAACATCGGAACAGTGTAGTGAATTTAGTATAAGCCAAAAAAAACTTAAGTAAAAACTCATGTCGACATATTTTTTCGTAGTACAACAAATAATCCAATTATCAAATGAATAAATTGTATTTTTTTTTTTTTTGCAATTATGTTTTGCTAGCTTTTGCCCGCGGCTTCGCCCGCGTGGAAGTCGGAAAATATCCCACGGGTACGTACTACCGGGATTAGTTAGAAAACTCATTGATTCGCTGCGCCCGCGTTGACGGCAACCGTAATTATTTTGTCACGCGTAATTTTGAATCTGTGATATCTTATAAAGTATTCATTTTAATTATGATGTCAAGGCATATTTTAACCTAAATTAAATGCCCAATTTAAATAACATATTTTATTGAATAAGGATAAATAAAATACCGGTCAAAATAGCTTCGAAAATAACAATATTTTTATTATCAA
This sequence comes from Agrochola lota, assembly GCA_947364205.1. Taxonomy (NCBI): domain Eukaryota; kingdom Metazoa; phylum Arthropoda; class Insecta; order Lepidoptera; family Noctuidae; genus Agrochola; species Agrochola lota. The sequence goes on along the minus strand of OX376221.1, from coordinate 13,108,801 downwards.
ATTCTGAAAGATAAAAATGGTTACTGTAGGTCATCCTTAGAAGATTATTTTTGAACTTTTTAAGATATACAATTCTGTAAAACATAAATTTGATGTATCTCTTAAGGCTTACGAGGCGCACGCCAGTAAAGCTCCCAGTTGGCATGATTTTTTCCGACATCTTCGACAGTAATCGTCATATTTCAGCTAATTTACACAAAACCTTAATGTATTATACACAAAAACCTTCTGCATGAATCACTCTATCCATTTAAAAAAAACCGCATCAAATTCCGTTGCGTAGTTTTAAAGATCTAAGCATATATAGGGACAGACAGCGCGAAAAGACTTTGTTTTATACTATGTATAGATTGTCAACTTAAGTTTAAAAAACACAAGTATAGGCTTGTACCACAGCCTTACTTAATACACGTTATTTTATAACTTAGTAAGCCTACGTTCACACGGACGTAAAAATATCGCGGCTGAATTTTATCGGGCACTGGATATTCAACTCACGGTGTTAAGCCGAGAGTTGAGAATCCAACTCGCTGGGACGCACTCTCGTCCCAGCGCGTTGAACAAACACTGAGTTGGATTTTCAACTCTCGGCCTAAGCAGAGCGTCGATCCAGTGCACGAAAAAAAATCGCCCGTGCTTACCTGGCCTAAGGGTAGTGCTTGCAACACCTACCCGTTTTGTTAACTAGTATGTAAAGACGCATACTCGGTAAAATAACGGCAGCCGCCTTACGAGTATCTTGACATTGAAAAACGTGTCTTAGTATAAAAAGCGAACGTCATTTTATTGTTTTTTAAACTAGTGAATAAGACAGCCTAAAATATCAGCTTACCTCCAATACGAAACCTGCAACTTCTGTCCGGGCGTGTACCTATCTACTTGCAGATGCTTTGACAGGCGGTCGCGACACAGCCTCAATGTCTGCGTGTACAACAGCTCAAGCGAGAGCGACCGACAGAAATATCGCAGTGCAGTCAACGCGCCGCTTAGACCGGCTGCGGCTAAGCGCGCCTGCGCAACGCCGCGTAACCATGCCAGTTGCGAGCTGTGGACTAGTGGCTTGCCCTCTAAAAGAAATTACCAAACATAAGGGATTACTCAGAAATAATCTAATTCTAGTTTACTCTTTTAGGCTGTACAAAGACTAGAGAAAGCCCAACACAGAGGATTTTGTGATGACATTGAGTAATACACTTAATTTTATAGTAAATAAAGTGCAAAGTTGAACCAACATCACTGCAGTCAGGCAGTTCTTCTGGTGTATTAGAGGGCGAACTCGCATGGGCTTGTTTGCAGTAAGGTTTATATTTCAATGTCATAAAAAAACCTCAGCCTTGTGCTCTGCACTTCGTCTCAGCTAGCTTGAAAAATGTTAATAATAAAATGTAATAATAATATTATTATCAGTGTGATAATAGGACTCTTCAAATTGATAAGTGACTCCTAGTAATACTTTTGTGTAATGCTATGCTAGTGATAGAGTTAAGAGGGAACAGGGCCTGCGATTCAAATTGATAGTAATAATGATGGCGCAGAATCATCATATAATAATGTAGTTAAGTCGTGATATAGTTGTAAACTGCCTCAATTTACGCGTATCCATTTTATAATTAAGGCGACAATAACCGACTTTTAATGAATTTATACTGAAGTCACGTCTTAAGAGTGAAAAGGGCCTGCGATTCTCCATACAAATGTAATCCCCTTTTTTTTTTTCTTAGAATCAAAGTCTGCTGTAGACACGTCCCTGCCATTTCCTTTTTTTCAGCAATTTACTGGTAAAGAAAAGATGACCCTCAAAAAATTACAAAAATACTCCATTTTTACCGCCGTCATTAGAGGACTACAAGACAAATTCGAAAAGTTTTTAACATAAAAGAAAATGATGAATGAACCTAGATAAACTTTCTTAAAAAAATGATGTAAAAAATAATTGAATCGGCTCAGTTTTCGAGGGGAAAAAGGGGGAATACGAAACGTCGATTTATCAGTCGGTCTGTGCTGCAGCTGCCCGTATCGCACTCTACGGAAGCAGAGTTTAGGTAAGACAATGGCAATCGTTTCTTCAAATGCTCATTTTTGAAATTCCTGGCAGGCCCTGTTCCCTCTTAATATTATAATTTTTGATTGACGTTCATAAGTGCCTTTTATGTGCCTAATTGAAATAAATTGTTTGACTTTGACTTTGAAAAGTCATTATGTGTATTTGTGTTTTTGCAATCTTACCTCCAGTTTCACTGTCCTGTATCAATATAGCAATATCCAACAGACGCCATGGCAAGTTGGGTGCATCACCCATGACGGTGAGAGAAACACTGAATTCCTGACCCACCGTAAATGTAGCACGCCCATTCTCCACCTACAAAAGATTGTTTTTATAACTATAAATATTTTTATTTTTGTTTGATTTATTATTTTCTGTGATTTGACGAGAAAAATAATGTATAAATTAGTCATCCAACTTAATATTGCACCATATTTTTATAGTTACTTAAGAGCGTTTATTCTGAAGGTGGGCAACGTCGCAAATAGATGTCAAATATTACACTGTTTTGATTAATTTTGCAATATTACTGTGTGGAAATAATAAATGTGGCTAACTAGCGAACTAGAATATTGATTATGAAATGCAATAATTAATATCGTAACACCAAATGTTTAGTTTTAGATGTAAAAAAACGATTTGAAAACTTTCCAAATGCGTTTTTTACACCTAAAATGGGTACAACATCAAATTCAATGTTATAATCGCAATTCATTATTAATATTCCAGTTCGTTAGTTAGCCACATTTCTTATATCTATTCAGTACTATTGCTATAAGAATCAAAAACAGGTAAATATTTGACAGTTATTTGTGACGTTGCCAACTTTTAGGATAAACCCTCTTAAATACAAAATGTGAATCTATTCATAGATCTTTTCTATTTTGACTCCAAATATACCTTCAAATTCCTAATATCACTAGGCAAGGATGCAGTAGTAAGGCGTTGACGCACAACATGCGCTAGAGCGCGCAACGTGGTGCGGCGCTCGCCGGCCGTTAGCGACGGAGGGGGGACCAGCCGCTCCCTGATAACTGCAGGCAATCTACTGTATGTGCCCAGTGTCAGTACTTCTACTGCCGCAGCCATGTGGAAAGTTGGTAACCTAGGTATAAATAAATAGCAATGTAAGTTTCTTATAAGTCAAATCCCAGAAGTAGAGAAAAGAGATTTTTGAAAGACCTCAAAATTGTACAGTTCTAAATTTACTGGCGTTGCTAAATCTGCAAGTACTGAGTTTATTTAAAGTTTTAAAAGAATATTCAGGATTAGCAACAGGAACGTTACTTGTTCTGAAAACACTGAACAATATTCAATTTATTTTAATTTGCATATTTTCTCCTACATTGCTGGTCTTTTAACTTTGGATATGAAAAAAAAATCAAATTAAAAAGATGTTTGATCCTTAAAACTGAAGCTACAGCTTTCAATTTGTTCAAGTGCCATGTCTCAAAGCTACCTATATTTTAGTGGTTTTAAATTATATGCAAGTGTTTCCAACATACAGTAATGAAAAATTTGGGTACATTGGACACTTGCATTTAATTTAGATTGCTGCAGCTGATACAAATCATATCACATCTCTGTTCAGTACACTAGCTCACAAATCTCATTTTAGCTAATATGATATAGGTCCCTACGTAACAATAACCATTGAATAAGTTACTTCAGGAATTTGATTGATTATCATGTTCTAAGATAGAGGACACATACCATAGTCCATAGCACCAAAATCACAAACCTTGCATGTACAAGTGTTTCCCGGGCGACTCTGGCCAAAACATCAGCAGTCTCAACAAACAGTAACGCTTGTTTATCGAGAAATGCCATAATGTGCGCAGAGCGGTCCACTTTAGTGGCACTGCTTGCCCACTTCACTAGGGCCAGCAGTCGTACAAACAACTGCCGTGTTCGAGCACTGAACTTGTATATCTCAATTTTGCGCTCCATATCCGTTTTACGGGGTAAACTGAAATCAAGAAGTATCATTAAAAACCATGTTCAGGCATTTCATTTAATGTTGACTAGTTTACTTTGTACTTACAGCTCAGCCAATACCGTGAGTTCATCGTAAGTCCTCTGTACGATAAAATCTATAAGTAATGCCAGAGATATGGAGCTGCCCCGGGCTCCTCCACCTTCAGCACCTTGGGTGCATCCTTCTATTGCCACAGGCACCATGGTGCTGGTTGTTGATTACTGGAATAATCAAACCTACATATGATAATTTCTGATTTATATATTATTTATGAATGAACACACATTTTTACAAGTGCTAATTGACAACAATTTTATTTTACAAGGTAAAAACACTGAACTATAAACGCGACACTTTTCATTCTTTCTTACTGCTGTCACCCTATATAGTTACTTTACTCCTTGCTGTCACCATGGAATCACATTACCACAGAACATAAATCATGGAATATTGAGTATTAGTGATAGAATGCTTGAATGTTTTTTTTTTAATGAATTTGGGCATTTGAGTGAATAGGGGCCAGCGCTCACTAGCGCACAAAACATATTATTATGGTAGCACTTCACATCGCTATTCGAGTTCGCGTTTTCGTCTTATTTGCCCTAATACGACGATGTGAAGTTACTCTATTCGCTTTTATTTGCCCATTTTTCACGATTATAACGAATACGCAAATACACGAACACTCGTATCCGCCGGTTGTCGGTTTTTGGTCACATATCAAAGAATTGCGAATATACCGAATAAGTTCGTTTACCATCCACTGAAGGCTTGCTCAGGAGAGTGCCTAACATGCATTGGTTATTAACACGGAGGAAATAATAAGTTGCTGCTACCGTCAACACGTCCATCTCAGTGTTCAGATTAGCAAAATGATAGCAAAAATAATATTCTTGAATGTTCGGTATATTTGCTGTTCATGACTGTCTGTGGAGACTCCCTCCAACCTTCCCATGGCCCTTCCAACGGAACGTTATATGGGCCGCATCGTGGGGCGGCTGCGGACATAGCACCCTTGGCGATCTAAACAGTCCGCAGGCGCTTCTTGATCCCTTACAAACCATGTGTGTCCCTTTTAGCAGTTCTCCCAATTAGGCATGCACGAAACACAGACAAGTCGTTGTGACTTCGTCGTCGGTGCGCCTGTAAGAAAAACGATTAGTCGTCCAATAAATACATATATAAATATTCTTCTACCTACGAGCGTTATTCTTTTCGCTTATTTGCGTCTCTCTTTTCGCTTTATGGTGCGTTCTTATTTTGTTTTGGTGGTGCCATTCTTTTCGCCTTGGTGGCGTCTGTTTTTTCGCCAATTATAGTATTATTCATTTGAACTTTTTTTCAATTCTTTTATTATTATTCATTTCTTCAATCTCATTATACACACATTATTACCATGATTAAATTTAGACCAATATCAATTAACTATCACATGATTGCACAATCATTCCAATAATCAATTACAATAACAATGAACAATCAGCAATAAATAATAAAATAATAACAATTAGACAGTCAATATCGACAATAATATTGACTTCAATGATTATTAACAATAAATGTAATCCAATTCTAATTTAATTTAAATTATATGCAATGCATCCAAACAATAAGCAATAGATAACAATAATCAGTCAATATAGGTAGTAACAATCATTCCAAAAAATAATACATCAATTAATTACAATAACAATAAACCATCAACAATAAATAATAACAATTAGACAATCAATATTAACAGTAGTATTGACTTCACTGATTATTATTAATAAATTTAATCAAATTCTAGTTCAATTTAAATTATATACAATGCATCCAAGCAATAAACAATAGATAGCAATAATCAGTCAATATATAGGTAGCATTCAAGACAAGCATAGGTGCCAATAATATTAATTAATTACTAGCGTTCACCTCCTCTCGCTCCAGCTTGCTCCGGGCGGCATGCCACACGTGCGCGTATTCCCGTAGCCTATCGAAGTTCGCCGGTGAACTTACGAGATCGCCGTAATAGATCGGGCCGACCTCCGCGCGGCTGATCCCATCCATTATCTTGCATCTAGCTTCCTCATACAGGGGGCAGACCCACAGCACGTGGTGAAGGTCTTCCTCATCCATACCGCAGTAACATACGCTCACCTCACATAACATCATATCATGCAGTCTTCTCCTAAAGCACCCATGTCCCGTGAGAATCTGGGACAGCTGGTGGTCTGGCACGATCTTCTTTCTTATATCTATGGGCACGATCCAGTGTGACCTGATCCGTGCCGCCACGTCCGGGAAGAAACGGAACAGCTCCCGTCCTTTCTACTCACTCACCCATCTCTTTTGCCATGCATTCATCGTCTCATCCCAAATCTCACGCCTACGTCAGGCCAGCTCCCGTCTCTGCAAGCCCAGCTCGACCTGTGCATCGGCCGCGGTCTGGCGCTCCTCATCAAACCGCCCTGCACGAATTACCTCCAGGTCCGCCGGGAGAACGCCAGCCAACACTGCCAGCGCAGCCGTACTGGTAGACCTGTATGCCTTCGTCAGCAGTATCAAGCTCGTTCTCTGGCACCTGAGCAACGCGCTGCGAACAACGTGGAGTGTCGCCCTCTTGTACTAACAAGCAGCAGCATACGTGATCGTGGCGACGAAAGTGCCCCTGTAGAGGACGCGCGGTCCGGGATATTGAATGCCCCAGGATGATGCCGACACTCTTGACATCTTTAAGTATTTGGCCGCACGCTCCCCTATCGATACCGCATGCTGCGCAAAGGATTGACTCGCGTCGAGCACCACGCCCAGCACCGTCGTCGTCGAGGTGACACTCCTGACCGAGTCCCCGGCCAACTTGACTGTGGGGGGTCGCTGGAATTTTCCCCTGATCGTCATCATAGATGACTTTGCAGGGGAGAATCCCAGCCTGTTTCTGGCAAGTCGCGGCCAACTTGAGAGTTGTTTTGGCCGCACTATGTGTGGACAGTATGTTCGAATTATTCGTAATTCTACACTTTATAGCCGAATAAAACACAGTAAAGAACGCGAATACCGAATAGCGATGTCAAGTGCCACGATTATATGTATACTCTATACGAGCACTGGCGGCACGGCACGGCAAATGATATTTACGCGACGAATAGAAATATAACATAAGAATATGACAATAATATTGAAATTTCAATGATGATGCCTAAAGACATCGCGGCATCCCTAAGGATACTGCGGCATCACTGCAGCCTCCATATTGAAGAATAAAACATATCGATATTCTTCTCATTTTGACTCTTGGCATGCTCGAAAAGTGCGTTTTCTTTTCCCGCATTTTCTTTTGATAAATAAACTAAAGTTTAAGCTCACTCACTTATTCTGTCTGACCTTAGCCACGAGCCCCTCGATTTTTTATCATCTGTAGTGCTGAAACTGCTGAATGAATGGTCATTGAAACCGTAATTATCACGTTCCATTTTATTAATTTTTGTTTTCAGCTCCTATAAAACAAAATCAAAACTTCTGTCTCTGCAATAATATACGCCTTTGTTCTAAAATTTGTTTTATACAATTTTACCATACATTTCGTATGACAAATGAAAAGTCGATAAAAGTAGCGTTTAATTTTTATACTTAATGATGTTTTTTCTGGAATGGAACGTTATGTTGGCTGTTTGACAGAAGAATAACATTTCCCAGATTATCTTGGTAGCGCATGGCGGCGCTGCTTGCATACGATATTGTCAAAATTATGTCAAATCCAGTACATTTAATTTAGTTACCTATTTCGCCGCCTTTCAAGATGTACTGGACTATAGAGATGTTCCATTGATAAAAAAAAATAATGAATTAGTGGTGATTACAGAACAGTAACCTTGTATGCTGATATAACTTCATTTCTGTCTAGTTCTGTCTCTATTTATTATGAACAAATAAAGTAATCGGTCGTCTTTCAGTCTCAGGTTCAAAATACTTTAAAAAAGTGAATTGTTCAATTGTGTGTTGTTTTCTTTCGTATTGAATTTTTTAAAGGAAATCATAAGTTCCTATATCTATTTCGGCGTGATTACAAGTTTTTCTGTGGTGTACTTTTTATATCCAATGCCGTAAAACAAAATTTTACGTTGCATTTTACAAAAACTGGTGATATCTAATGTTCCTAACCGGTTAACATTTTATGAACACTATCTTAAAAGGGAGCGCTTTTTTTGGTCGATATTATTTATCGGGGAACTCGTGCAGATCACGTGTAATTTTTGGTCTCGTTAAAGTTGCTAGGATGGGTTTGTTAAGTGAAGGCAGTCCCCTGTCTTGGGATGAGACGAAATCTTTGGCGGAGCATGTCCGTCAGCACGGCATCGAGCAGTTTATCAACCTCTACTGCAAGCTGCAAGAGCGCACAGGAGATGTGCTCAAATGGGGAGATGAGGTTTGTTCACATTCAGTATTAATCCTTTACTTTTACCATACTTAATTTACTACATAATGAGGCTAAGCCAACGATATTAAATTAATACTTAAATATTGAAAAATAGAGACAGACTTAATTCAAATTATTGTTATTAAACAATGTTGTAAGATGTAATTGATTATTTCAGTTAATTACAAATAAAATAAGGCAGTTTTTATTTTATGATAATGTAAATCACTCAGATAATTTATTGGAGAAACAAAAAATCCCCAGCACAGCAAGTAGCAACATGTTTCTGAAAATTACTAAGAATGTTCTAGAAGTTCTTATAATTTATTATTTGTAGTTTAATTTATAGTACATATAAATAAATTATGAGGTCTACTCTTTATTTCATAATACTGAAAATTATGGTGTAAGTTATGTTAGGTGAAGTATTATTAGCAGTGTATTCTTGGGTACAATCCCCAGGCCAGGGCATTCGAAAAAAATGTTTGTTTCCAGTAGAAAATTCTCAATAGCAGCCCAGACTCTGCATTTGTATCCAGTTAGTGGAAAAAGGCACACATTACTTGGGATTTCAAAAAGATAGAAAAATCGTTTATTCTGACAAATAAGATACCATAGCATAGACATGAAACTTAACTACTACTATGAACTTACTAGTGAGCCAAAGCCTCAATAAAATAGTTAAAAACCAAACTAAACTGGAAAAATGTGGGTGTACTACGCACCTCTGCTTGCCCTTTCTAATAACCGCTTTAAATGTGATGCTATGTCTACACTAATTGATATTATAAAGGGAAAACATTTGTATTTTTGTTTGTAATTAATAAACTACTCGACAGATTTAAAAAATTCTCTCATCGGTGGAATGTTACACTATCACTGAGTAACATAGGCTATCATTTATTAAGATATCACAAAGGCGAAGTCACTGGCAGAAGCTAGTTAATAATAAAATGGTTAATTGATGTTACTTTTTCAGGTGGAGTACATAATAGTAAAGTTTGATGATGAGAAGCAGCGAGCCACAGTGAGCCTCATAGCTAATGATCTGCTGCCCAAACTGCAAGAGACAGAATTAAAAGATCCTCTAAGTAAGTTTTTTTTTTCTTAATACAACACTGTATTGATGGAAACTCCAAAATCAAAGAAACATGCAGAATATAGGGGCATGGTTAATTATTTTTGTTTCATTTGAAAAATAATTTAAAAGCATAAAAAATACATAATAAATAATTGAATGGCTTTATTCATGTTCAAGTCTTCCTGTTGTACTTATAGTTTTGTATAAAGTATTACTTTAAAAACACGATACAAATTATAACTCAATAAAAAACATAGTAAACACTAGAGTCAACAACAAAAAATATTGTTGTTTTAAATATAAATCTTTATCATTCAGTAAATGGATTCACATAAATCTTAAGTTACTGCAATAAGTAATCACCTGACAACTGCCAGCATGCTTAAAACATTATTTTACTTAGTTGCATTGAAACAAGGCTGCAAGTATAATAATAATAATTATTACTATATCAGCTCATACCGACACATTGCTGGGCAACTAGAACAAAAAAAGTTATATTAAAAAATAATACAAGCTTTCATCAGCAGGTTGCAAAATATTCAAAAACTTTTAAAAGTGTGGGCAAAATGGCTAAAGCTCTACACATTAGCAATAAAATAAAATCAGCTGATGATAAAATAAAAACTACCTGGCAAATAATAAATAATGAAACCGGTAGGAAAAAAAAATCTAAATGTGTGCTGGGACATATATTAGAAGTGAAACTTCAACGGACAAATGGAAAAACGATTGGCAACGGACAAGTGGCAAAATGAATCGCAACAATTTGTTGCGATTCGTTTTGCCACTTGTCCGTTTTTCCGTATATGTATTATCGTTCTTGTCCGATTTTTTTTCGCAGGTTTACTGCAAATTATGATTTGGTTAGGTTACGTACATTTTAATAAATGTATTTTTTATTTAAACATTTTATTTTATCAAACAAAAAAACTGAATTCAAATCGGAACTAAAAGAAAACATCCATAGTCTACTCTAAACTTATACACATACAAAGGAACATTAACAAATGCACATCTTTCGTCATCAATCTTCATTCGGCTCATCTGCGTTATAATCAACTAGCTGTCCGCCCCGGCTTCGCACGGGTAGCACTCAGTACTTATCTACAGCGCACCTACCTATCTACCTATCCTATCCTACCCTACCCTACCCTACCTACCCACCCTACCTACGCTACCTACACTGCCTACGGCACTTCATTTCTTGACATTGGTGCCGATTCTCTTGTACACCGAACTGAACTAACTAAACTGTCACTAAAATCCCTTACTTTTGGCTATGAGAATCTTAGAGCTTTTCTGCAAATAAAATTCTCTAAACTAAAAAATAATTTTGACACAACTAAAATAGAATTTGACAATCGTGAATCCACGTGGTACCCGTGGTTTGCCCATGGACTTATTTCATAAGTCCATGGGTTTCCCCTAACCCGTGATTTTTTTTAGAGCCGGAGGCGCGCAGGGGTTCCCGCCTCGACGTGTTTTATATGGAATTTTTCACTTTTTGTATGGAAAACATGAAAACATTACCTACATGTTCAGGTATAGGGGTTTAAGGGTTTTAATAAAGGAAGGGGGTCGACATTTTCATTATTTTTGCCATAGGACGCACCATTTTCGAGGTATAAGCAAAAGAAAAAATAAATACAGTACTGTTTTTGCACGTGAAGTCGAGATGTTGGCGTGAATTAGTTCATGACAACTTATTTTATCCCACACCTTTTTAATCGCGATTAAAATATGTCGGGTTTAGTCTGGTTTGGTATTTTACAATCAAAATTTTAGGTGAAAAATGTAAAATTCAGAATAGAAAAATTACCATTTTCACTAAACTAAAAACTCAGTACTATCTTAGTGCTGTCAAACTAAAATATAGTTAAGTTGTGTCACTTTAGTCTCAAGAGAATCGGCACCATTGATGCCGATTCTCTTGTCACAAATGCCTCTAAACTAGACTAAAAATGACTAAAATTTAGTTTATTCCTGTCAAACGACGATTTCCCATTCTGAAATAGACTAAAGTGACTCAACTTAACTATATTTTAGTTTGACAGCACTAAGATAGTACTGAGTTTTTAGTTTAGAGAAAATGGTAATTTAATAGAAATATTTTTTTAAATCGGTTCAATATTAATTTGAGATTCCAATCTATTCTCTCCCTCCGCCGCTGCGCTGCCGTAACGCTTTTTCGTGACAGAAAAATCCTAATACCCCCCGTCTATATAGAAGTTTCACTTCAAAAACAGATGAATTGAGGACCTCCTCCTTTTTGGAACTCAGTTAAAAAGCACCTATAACAGCCTTATTAAATTAAAATACCTATTGTCATAAGAAAAATAACAGTCCCATACCAATTTTGAGCATACTTATAAAACCACATAATTAATAAACAAAGTTTGGTTCATGCTACAAAGCATTACATACTTATGATTATGACTCATACTCTAGAAAAAAACTCTTATTATGTTAATAAATAAACTAAACTTTTCAAGTCATGCCTCCAGAGTTAGATAAATAGTTCCAATGACACAGCAAAAACTGCTACTTTATGGCCTTGGGGCCATGATCATGACAGACAATTAATATTTTGTGCTAATGGTCAAACATTACTGAACTTGCGTGCTTCGTCGCCTATTTATTTTTGTGCTGAATATTCGGTCAGTAAATCAGACAAAGAGACAGTATTTAAAACACATCTTTTTTTTTTATGGCGCGTATATGTATACTCGTATGTAGGAGCGGGCCGAAACTAAATTGCCAATAGTTGTGATTTTTCATGAAATTGATAAGACTTTGGACTTTTGGTAGATTGAATGAGTATCTACATGATATATTCAAACTTTATGTGGAACAGAAATATAAAAATAATAAACCTGTCTGGTCATAAAAGAATAAGATATAAAAACATCACAAAGTTACGAGCTTGCACTTACTACTTACTGTTGCGGGAACTATAAGCTTATTGTTATTGCACTAGGTATATCGAGGATGTGCAAGGGTGAGAATGTTCGTATTTAGACGCACCCTTAACTCCTCACTTTTCTATGAAACTCGAATATCACCAAGCGACATACTTATAAAAAAACCGGCCAAGTGCGTGTCGGGGCACGCACAATGAAGGGTTCCGTTCCGTAGTTGAAAAACATGTTCTCTTATACATCCCAACTGCAAATGTAAGTTTGTACGCACAATATTGAGAGATTTACCATGTTATTTTAAGACTATAGACTTTTTATAGGTTTTCCTGAAATCTATGAGTAAAGAACCATTCTCTGTATTTTTTCAAAATTTTGGCTCGGACGTTTCGGAGATAAGGGGGGGGGATGATCAATTTTCATCTATTTTCTTAAATAAGTATTTATTTAAAAATGATTTTAAAAAAATGAGATACTCACTACAAGCCATTTGATATGTCACAAAATACAGATTGCAAAAACTTTTTATTTTAATTTTCCGTTTTGCCCCCGAAAAGTGACGCTCATATTCAAAATTCATTTATTTACGATACACGTCCGTGTTTGGGTCACAGAAATTCATATGTGTACCAAATTTCAAATAAATTGGTCCAGTAGATTCGGAGCAAATTGGTTGTAACAGACGGACAGCCAGCCAGCCACGCAGACAAACAGACACACGAGTGATGCTATAAGGGTTCCGTTTTCTCCTTTTGAGTTGAGGTACGGAACCCTAATAAGTAAAAACTTCTCTCGAAAATGCCCCGAGAAAAGACGACAATGATAGTAGCAAAACATTTTCGCTTTGTTACGAATTATTTTAAACATATTTTGAATGCCGCCCAAAATCTTTCACGGATCAGAGAGGGTAGGTTATACGAATCTTGCGACTACCGCAACCTACCTTTTTTTTTTTTTTGGATGGGAAATCATCAAATGACTTCTCCCGCTCTGGGCAGAGCGAGAGGGTGTGTCAGACTTTTACTGACTAAAACCCACCCGTGTTCCTTCCGTTGCCTGTGTGCCGGGGCCGCGTTATCCCTTTCGGACAAACCCGCAACTCCAGCAGGCATTGGTCTTTCGACCCCGTCGGTTGGTGCTGACATCTCTTTGAGGCGCGCGTGGAACACAACGCGCCGTCGACACGGGCCTGGTCCTTATCGGACGGCGAGCTGCCCATTGCTCACCGTCCGCAAGCCCGCGCCTACGGTGGCCGGAAGTCGGCTCTGGACTCCCGACGCCCGGGGCGTCTCCTGCGGCGACTAGGGCCGCGAGGGCGTGCAGCTTGCATCTCCCTCGCGCGCTCCGCCTCCTCCTTCGCGAGCATAACTGCTTCGCAGAAGGAGGTGACGGTCTCCCATGCACTCTCGCTCCGAACCATGGCCTGAACCAGGGCCGGACGCGAGAGATCGCCGCCGCCGATCGCCTCCGTGAGGACACGGCGGTGCTCCGCCCAAGCCGGGCAGACCTCCACCGTATGCTCCACCGTGTCCTCCGGGCGATCCACACAGTGGTGACACCCGGGCGTTTCCTCCCGCCTTACGCGGAACAGGAACCTCCCGAAACAACCGTGTCCGGTGAGGACCTGCGTCAGGCGGAAGATGAGGACGCCATGGCGCCTCTCAAGCCACTCCTCAAAGAGGGGACTTATCGCCGCAATTGTGGCGTGCCCAGCGCTGGGTTGCGACAATCGTACACTCCATGCCGCCATGAGATCCCGCCGGAGCTCTGTCCGCTGTGCCGTGATTTCTCGCGGCAGCGGAGTTACACCCCGGCGTTTCGCCTCCTCGCGCAACTCCCACATGTGCGCGAGGACTTTCGCCTCCAGATCCCATGGCGGTAGTCCGGCAAGGAGGCTCGCCGCCTCACGGGAGACCGTGCGGTATCCCCGGACCAGCCTGATGGCCATGACCCTTTGGGACGCGTTCAACCGCCGGGCCGGTCGCAGCCTCAATGAACGCGCCCACACCGGTGCCCCGTAAAGGGCCATGGACCGCACGACCCCCACCGCAACCTACCTAAGGTTGCGGTAGTCGCAAGATTCGTATCGCCTCATTTTGCCTTGCTGGATTCAGTTCTAGCATAAAAGTTGAAAAATTATAACTGTGATAAGATTACTAATCAAATCTTTTGATTTATTTACTTATCAGTATGACATGACTTCTGTGGTAACGGTGACACAGCAGAAAACATAGACATGACTAATATAAGCCATCAAAAAAACTACGACCCTTTCTGGAATAAGGGCGACACATACTGCCGTCCCTTTCCTTTGATTCTAGATACATGACAAAATTACATACAGATAGACGTAGATAATGACAGAAAAGGCTACGTTCTCCATGATAGTATATTCTTGAGGAAAAAGCTTAGGATAAATATTCAGCATGAAAATCCACAAAAAAGTGACGATTCATTAGTTGAACCACATACTCACACCATTACTCATAGTATATGTAGGTAAATATAAGTACTTAACGAAAATATGAGACATGATAAAAAAAAACTATTTTTATGTTGTCATGCCGCATGCCGTCCATGTTAGTTAGCATGACACAGCAAAAACTAATTATGTTAACTGACGTCATGAAATATGACTGGGACAATCAATATTTTGTACGATCAATGCAGCAAAAGGTGAACATTTTTGAACCTTACTTATATTAGTAGTATACTTGATCATTAGCGCGTCCGCGTCTTTCGCCAAGCGAAATATAAGGAGTTAAAATCCTAGATTAGGTCCATTATTAGATTAGGATTATTCCAGAAAGGGCAAACTATCTCTTTTTCGCGTAGTTTCGTTTCTGTATTGAATGCCGCCTACTGTCGGAGACTAGCAGTGCTGTTAGATTAAACTTGAGTCTAGTCTGAGCTAACCACTTGTCCATTCATCCAGCCACAAGACACCAGCACAAAGCGTTCTGTGCTCAGTCGTCATCTTCTGTCATCGGTACCGGGACCTTGCATTAAAGGGATGCACTGTACCATAATAATAGCCTCTTTGTATAGAGATATTTAAAAGTAGGTAGTTACGTCCTTGGTACCCTGGGCAAATGGGTGGTTAGCCCCAATATCATGTTGCTGACTAGATCATTTCTAGAGTGAGCCGTGTTACTGTTAACCAGAGTAAAATGTCATTACAGCTCCTACATTAGCATAGATGCATTAGCATGAAGGCTCTCGCAAACAGGCGCGACGCGACTATAATAAAACAATTTCTAAGAAAACTTCACGGTAGAACAATTACCGGTGCCGCGTCGCGCGACTAGTCGCCCTAGTTTGAACGAGCTTTATGGCAATAAAAATAAAGTAAAGCACTCAAATGTATAGAATACCTACTTCATTACTCATAATATAAACCTGTATCAGTTATGGTTAATTACCTAGATATTTTCATAAGTAACATGCTTGACTGATTACGTTACTTACGGAGAGGCTACTTCGTCATATGAAATGTATGTACTTCACTATAATTTGCATATCATTATGTACATATCGATAGTATTTTTATAGTGCCTGAAAGTTGAATCTTCCACGCAGACTATATGCGCTACATCGCTTCGATGCAACTTTTAGTCTGCCTTTACGACTGATTACGCTTTCCAATAAAATCATTGCATAGAGACATTATGTTTGAAAGTGTATGCTGAATAATAGGTCAAAGAAACATATTTTTTCTAATAATACGCGAAACTCTTCGATCAACAATATTGTTGATCGAAGGCGAAACTACTTAAAACTATAGGTACCTCACTTTAGGGAAGAAAACGGACCACATGGAATGTGTAATGTTTTTAGATACATCCATACAATGACTTTCTCTAACCACATGACCAGCTCATTCATAATTACTTAGTTACCTAATAAAGTAAATAATTATTATAGGTACCTAGTATTAGTATTCAGTTATTCAGTTGACGTTAGAATGTTGTCAATGAGGACCATTGTGTGAAGAAGCTATAACTTACGGGAAATGTTATGAACCATACAAAGATTCTTCTTCTAGTTTTCCAGGTCGATGGCAAATATTGCACATATTAAGGCTCGTGCACACCAGCGCGACGCGACTCGAACAATATAATTTCTAAGAAAACTTCACGGTATAATCACGTAATATAATAACCGGTGTCGTGTCGCGCTAGTCTACACGAAGCTTTATGTTAGATCATATTTTTATCTTTATGGTGAGTTGGACCCATACAATACACAATAAGCTGATACAAGAACATTATCTTATTTTATTTTTAATTGTTATTACCTTCATAAGTAACGGCTGATTACACCATTGCTGAATGTCATGCACTTGGATCTATATCTTCATTATTCAATGTATAACTAATTCGTAATGCGTAGGAGTCGACGGAAGTGTCACGTTGCGTGTTTCATTAACCGTGAACTGCTTATTTACAATTCATTAACATCATTGTGACTGTCTTGATTTTGTTTGTCTTACGCAGAATCTAGCTATCTAGAATTCTGACTATGCAGGGCCTAAGATACCACCACGCTTTAGCATGACCACAATAGAAACGGGTTTTCTCGACGTAAGAATATACAAAATGACAGATAAACAATGACAATCTGTCATTTTGTCTATTCTTCCGTCGACGAAACCCATAGAAAACCCGTTTCTATGGTTCTCACCATATATATGAGTATATTTCTATGGTTGTCACGCTACGCGTGCTGTAGACGTGCTGCTTCCATCCAATGATGTTGATCCAATAATGAGCTACTCCTTGGCTCCTCTTGGGGTGCCGTAAATGGGTATAATTGCAATTATGAGCATATTGCATCTTCTATGTTATGGGGTTTGGTTTCCGCACTTAGTCCTTCAGTGGACCATTGTGCGTGGCTCATTCTGCATCTTTCTCAGCGTTGATATTTTTACATTTCTGCTATCACCTAACCAGTTGATAAGCGTTTGTTATGGTAATTTTCCCTGATTCTGTTTTTGGTACTGAGTAGGTACTTGACTCGTCCCTCGTATATTGCAGCACCTACCCACAGGCTACCACAAAAACCTGAACTATTTGGAAACAGGTTTTTCCATGTCCCCACACATGTTAGTATAAATAGCTACAAAAAAATACAGTCATGTAAGCTACTATAACATGTTTTTAACATAAAACATACTAAACACAATGGGTCTTATTGACATGGCTGACGTTATGCAGTAGGCTACATAATTTATTATGCATTGCATAAGTCATGACATTTGCATCTGTGCATATTTTTTTAAGTAACTAGGCCATTAATCATTGTCAAATAAAAACACCATACAATTGGTAAGCATGCAAACAAGACCGTATTTAATATAAAATATTTCATTTATAGCTATTCTGAACCTCAATTTCTCATCCTCATAGAATATAATAATTATTATTTACACAATCCTTATCTTCAAACCATTGCCATCAAATTAGAATCTAGAACAACAGATGTTAAACATAAGGCAGATAGTGAAGTATGCCAAATAGAGCGGAAAATATGCAACCAATGTCGAGAAGCAAATCTATTCTGTGTAACCCAAGGCTATGCTAATATCATATCTTTAGTACTTGGTTGACCGAACTTTGCTCGGGTGAAAATAGATAAAAATATCGTCCAGGTATACCAACTTCGTATCTTATCCCCGAGATTTTTCACTCCCGTTAAACTCATCGAAATCGTCAGAACCGTTTTCGAGAACGTGATTACAAATATATATATATACCATCGATATACAGCGTTTAGCCATCGATATTCAGAAGTTAAACCACAAGCCGCGTGTGTGCCAGATTGGATTTCCCATTACCAAAAACGACGAACTTCATGTCCTATTTAACTATTTATTTGAATGAAATTTCGTATTGTTTAGTTATTTTAATTTTGACGATTTCAGAAGATGTCCCGTCCCTTACGCCAAATGAAATAACGTGTATCGATAACTTAATATAATTGAAGTTCTCTTGCCTTTTCTTTTGATAGAAACTTTGGGATTATATTAATGCAACTTTTGCCCGAAATGATTTCTCGACGTTATAACACGTTGAGGGTAACGCCCCCAGACGCAATAACAATAACATTTCTATTGTGTCTCGTTTAGTGTCCTTCAACCAACAACCATTCAATAATTCGAAAATACGCAAGTTGTTTCCAGACATATTGATTATTGTTTTTATTTTGTTAGTTTGTTGTTGTAACTTTTGAGGGGTCGTGGCTAAATAATAACAGCCGCAGTTGTCGGTCGAAGGTTAAGCTACGCTTGCCGCGGTCGGTTCGTGGATGGGTGACCATCCATTATATATCGAGACCTCTTCCCCCTTGGTCCCAGCTGCCATTCGTATATCGTTGACAGTCGTTACGGGTAGTCAGAAGCCCAGCTCTTACCAAGGGGTATCGTGTTACCCAGTAACTGGGTTGTGAAGGTGAGATAGGCAGTCCCTCCATGTAAAATACTGGTATTCAGCTACATCCGGTTAGACTGGAAGCCTACCCCAACATAATTGGGAAAAGGCTAGGCAGATTCCAAAACCCTTCCTTGGTACTCACCTTCGTTATAAAAAAGAACTGTTGTGTAGAAATTTCATGCTTCTGGACCCAGCGATTTAGGTTGTGCGTTGTCTATCAAAGAATGAATGAATAGATTTAAGATTTCTATTAGGTAGACAAGACGTGTGCCCGATGGGGTAACCCATCCGTAGAAATGACGAATTTCCACCAAAACTTTCATCCCTTATTTAACCCCTAGGGGATGAATGTTCAAAAACCCTTCTTTAGTGCTTATCTTCGTTACTTAAAGAGCACTTGTGCAAAATTTCATGCTCTAGACCCAGTGGTTTATGCTGTGCGTTGTCTGTCAGAGACTGAATGAAATTAATTATCATATTGAGTAGATATTTAAATTATTAATTTCGTTGTAGATGCGAAGTCACTGTGGCGGCCTGAGTATGGATCATACATGGTGGAAGGCACTCCTGGCCGGCCCTACGGAGGGCTTCTAGCACATTTCAATATCGTGGAGGCGAACATGCAGTACCGCAGAGCAGAAGTCTCACATTTACTACCCCCGGGAGAAGTTATTATGAGCATAACGAACTTTCCAAGGTAAAGTAAGTTACTTTATTAAAATGGGTTGTGTGATTTCATCATCATCCTCAATTATGACAAGTTTGTCAAAACGTCTGTCAGCCCTATTAACTTTCATCTTTACGAGTATCATAGTGTTGAGCCAATACCTTAGCTTGTTCCTCTTTCAGTTGAAATCGTTTGTATAGAGTCATTTGATTACTAAACTATGCATATTAACTTACTATGTAGTTTGGAAACGTTTTACTTCGTATACTCTTTAACAATCTGAATTCAGTCGGTCATGCTTGGTCATTTAAATTAACTATTTGGGCTTTAATTACCTAGAGGCTAGACTGACAGTTTTTGCTAAGTCTAGGCAGAAAACCGAATAAACGGCGGTTTTTGTGCCAAATTCCAAAGATGTAATATCAAATTAGGATTCTTTAGCAACGACTGTTATGGCGTAATACCTAGTGCTGTGGCCGTCGGACTGCCAAGTCATAGGTCTCGAGTTCGAACCCAAGGCACGCACCTCTTAATTTTCGGATTCATGTGCGTATTGTATAATTATCACTTGCTTTAAAAACGGTGACGAAAAACATCGTGAGGAAACCGGCATGCCTGAGAGATATTTCTCGACGGAATGTGAAGCCAAGTCATAGGCCCATGGACGGCTTTAAGACTCTGACACAGTCACTAACCACACAAAAAGAAAACTATGGATAAACTCATTCAGATGTTCAGACTACGAATTTGGCAACAGGTTAAAGATAAAGATATCATAACTATGTAGGTACATCAGTTCTTCTTTTAAACGTAAACTTAACAAAAATTTAATAAATACAATAATGATTAAATTTTAAACAAATTAGTGTCATCAACCGATTACAAAACCTGGTGGTTATTATAAAATCGTTTACTGGCTGGTTTCCTTATACAGTTTCGAATACTTACCGGTTGATTATAATGATACATATAACATTTGCTTACAGATTAGGTTGTCCAAATTTCACAAGTCCACCGTTCCCACCGAACCCACACGACGGCGTCTCGAAGTCATTGTTCTTTCCTGACGAGGGCATCTTTCCTGGACACCCTCGCTTCAAAACTTTGACTTCTAACATTCGAAATAGACGTGGAGAAAAAGTTGCCATTAACTTGCCAGGTGAGTTGCAAGAAATCCTACAAAAATAATTGTGACAATTTACTTATTATTCATTTATTACTTACTTCCTTGTACCTGATTACGCATACTACATGACTGTTAGGTGAATAATAGAACAATCATGCATTAGTATATTGAAGGTGTATTTCATTGCAGTTTATTATAAAATAACGACTGTTTAATTATTGAATGGACCGATAAAAGTATTCATAATATTATGCGCTAACACACATTTCCTTATACAAACTTTACCTCCCTAACGTTTTTACCCATATGCAAATGTATTCTTGATATTTTCGTATCTTTTTTCCTAGTGTTCAAAGATGTAAACACGAAGATTCCGGTCGATAACTCCCACCTACTGGAACCGGGCGTGGCGAAGCCTGACTGCGTGTATATGGATGCTATGGGTTTCGGCATGGGCTGCTGCTGTCTGCAGCTCACCTTCCAAGCTTGCTGCATTACGGAAGCGCGCACACTTTACGACCAGCTTGCACCACTGTGTCCCATAATGGTTTGCAATCATTTATTTTTCCAAGTTGACATAACATTGAGATTTCTTTATTATATGTAAGTTTAATATTAATATATTATACACATAAACCGAACGGAATAAATTCTCTAAATGATCGGGAAAACCGCATCCCATTCCGTTGCGTAGTTTAGAAGAACAACTCGGTCACGAAAAGGACTTTGATTTATATATAGTAATAATAATTATGTAAAGATTTCTTGGTCCAAGAATTTGTTACCTACAAGTTTGTCCACTTAACAGGCAAATTAACACTTATTTAAATTATAACATTTTCCTTTAGTATAAGCGGCGGTTAGGAAAAAATACAGATATATATGTACGCATCCTCTCCCCCGGGTGTTTTTTTAGTATCTATTTACTATTTAAAACAGAACACCTTTTGAAAAACAGTTTTAAATTGGCTACACAATTCATGAGCTCAAATATATTACACGAAAATCATACACCTGAATCAATCTGCCTAGCCTTTTCCCAACTATATTGGGGTCGGCTTCCTGTCTAACCGGATGCAGCTGAATACAAGTATTTTACATGGAGCAACTGCCTATCTGACCTCCACAACCCAGTAACCGGGTAATACGATACCCCTTGATAAGACTGGTTGTCAGACTTTCGGGCTTCTGACGGCCCGTAACGACTGTCAAAGATCCACGAATGACAGCCGGGACCAACGGCTTAACGTGCTTTCCGAGGCACGGAGGCACGGCACGGCTCGGTATGTTAAGATGGTCACCCATCCACAGACCAACCCCGGAAAGCGTAGCTTAACCTGATGGATCGACCCGTGCGGCAGTTATTACTTAGCCACGAACTCCTCAGTCAAAAAACAAACAACCAACCACCGGAAAATAATACAACTATCGAATAAGATTAAAGTTTGGCGTTTAGGAAACAAAATGCACGTCTGTTTTTTCTTAATAACTATTAACTATTTAAAACAGAATATCTCTTGAAAAACAATTTTAAGTATTCTACACTATTCATGAACAAAAATCTATTGGATTCAAATCCTACAATTATCGATTATAATTTAACTTTTTGCATTTGACCTTGTCTGCTTGACTGCTAAGTCATGGAGTATCAATCAAATTATAAAAATAATAAATTTCATGGGTACTGACGTACGATCTGGACCCCGTAATGAAGAGGTCAGTATTGAGATCGATTACATACATGCTATAATTACACTAATTATGTTTTAAGTAACAATTTGCAGATAACAAGCAACAATTTAACGTTCACTAGGAATACCTATAAGATCTTTATTTTATTTTCCTCTTATCACATGATAATTGTAACAAACCAAAATATTAATTTGTATGAAACTATTTTTTGACCTCTTTTCTATTCATATTATTTATGGCACCGCTTTAGGTCATGAGATATCCGAATATCAAAAAATATTTCGCTTAGGTCTTAAGGCGTAAAAATTGATTCGCTGTTACAGTGTAAATATTACATCAAATCCGCAGTCATTGTTGCCTGTAAACGTTATTTTATTTTTATTATTATATACTATCTGCTTTTTCCAAGCTATTTGAGAGACTGGTACATGGTAAAGTATATCCTGCTATTCGCAGTGTTTTAATAAAAGAACAGCATGGCTTTGTTAAAGACAGATCTTGCATTAGCAATCTCCTCATTTTCACGTCCCAACTGTTTGATAGCCTCGATAATAGACAGCAGATTGATGCAGTGTACACAGATTTTCAGAAGGCTTTCGATAAACTCGACCACACACTACTGCTCAATAAAATTGCTTACAATGGAATCAGAGGGGACCTTTTACGGTGGTTTATATCTTACATAACTAATAGAACACAAAAGGTGGTTCTTAATGGCTTTGAATCTGGCTCCTTTCGGGTCACCTCCGGTGTACCTCAAGGTTCCATTTTGGGCCCGTTATTATTTATCTTGTACATTAATGACATAAAAGACTGTTTTCAAAATTCAAAATTTCTTCTCTACGCGGACGATTTAAAGGTCTATAAAATTATTTCTGATAGAGACGATTGTTTTAACTTCCAGCAGGATTTGGACCGTTTCTCTAGCTACTGCTCTTCCAATAAACTTTACCTCAGTCTTCCAAAGTGTCATGTTATAACATTTACCAAAAAGATAAATATTACCGAGTTCGATTATCGTCTTGCTTATACGCCAATTAGTAAAGTAGGTTTTCTCCGCGATCTTGGTGTTCTGCTAGACTCGAGGCTCCATCTGGATGCTCATATAGAAAAAATTGTTAACAAAGCCTACCAAATGTTTGGTTTTGTCATGAGATCTTCCAGGGATTTTCGTCGACCTTCCACTTTTTTGCACTTATACAAATCAATAATTAGGCCACAGTTAGAGTTTGCAGTACCTATTTGGAACCCTTTTTACGTCAAATATAGTGAACAATTAGAACTGGTACAACGTAAATACCTTCGTGCAATGAACTTTAGATGTTTTCGGAATAAAATTTCATATCACTTACTTCTTAAAAAGTATGATCTTCTGACCTTAAAATCAAGACGGAAACTTCTGGAAGTTATGACTCTGTTCAATGTCTGCCGCAATCATTTTGACTGTCCGGACTTAGTTGGGAGTCTGTGTTACCTGGTTCCTCGAACAGTTCATGTACGTGAGGTACGCACTCGACGTCTATTTGCTACTCGCCTCTGTAAATCCAACGCTGGCTCGCGTTCGCCACTTCGTCGTTTAGTTGAGACATACAACAATGAGTTTAATTCAATCGACATTCTTTTTCTTACTAAAAATGTATTTAAGAAACAAATCCAAGCAACCCTAAAGGACCAGTAAATTATTAAATTATTAAATTATTATATAATTAACATACTTACTAATGTTTAATAATGTACGCACACAAATTTACTTTAATTCTAAAAATCCAGATATGAATTCTGGGATAACGCCTAGGTATTATGTGCTAGGTATTGTCTGTGTTACTAGCTAGTTTTTAAGTACTTTAAATTGTAATCCGTGGAGAACGTAGTGGGTAGCATAATTGTTATAATGTGCCTAATGTTCAAGATCATAAGTGTAACCTTATTGTGCTACTGTTTGTTTTTCCTTAAATAAATAAATAAATAAATAAATAAATTATTCAACCTGTTTTGTCCCACAGCTGGACAAAGGTCTCTCTCCCATAGCTTTCCACTGTCCCTTGTGTGTTGCCTTCTCCGGCCAATCTTCCTCTCCCGCATAAACACATCTAATGGCGGCTGTACACTCTCGCCGAGGCATATCGAGACAGGGCGAGTGCGAGAATGTAGATGAGAGGCATGGCCCGCCTCGGTGGGTCTTGCGTTCCTCGCTCATTCTCCGTCTCGTGTCGGTTTTTCGTGCTCGAGTCAAAGGACCTCGCGGCAGTTGCAAGTGCGTTACTGTACACTCTCGTGTTGGTTGCTGATGGCACATAGAGCAACGGCAGCAGCTAGTTCGTTCAACGTACGCCGCACTCGGGCTTAAGCCCTTCGCTCGAGATTTTCTCGCGAGACCAAGCGAGAGCACTCGGATAGGAGTGTACAGCCGCCATAAGACATCATGCCAGAGTTTATCGTTTTATTGAAGTGTTTGTTTTTTTGTAGCTGGCATTATCAGCAGCTTCACCCATCTTCCGCGGTTTCCTGACCGACGTCGACTGTCGCTGGAACGTGATCGCCGGCTCCGTGGACTGCAGAACGCGCGAGGAACGCGGCCTCGAACCACTCAAGAACAACAAGTTCCGTATCAACAAGTCTCGCTACGATTCCATTTCCTCATATCTGTCGCCGGAAAATGAAAAGTAAGTACATTTAAGTCTTTCAAATCTTCGTCATTTTTCAAATTCTCTCCTTTATAGAATCAGGACACCTTTTGCAGCTACTGCGCTGCAACAGACTATTGCATATAAAAATATATTTAATCAGTTGAAAACAAAGATCGAAATAGTCACATTAAAATTCGGTCTGACATCTAAAGAAGATGGTTGAATTTCATTCTACGGTATTCCGTAGAATGAAATTCAACCATCTTCTTTAGATGTCAGACCGAATTTTAATGTAAAAAAAAAAAAAAAAAAATATAAAATAAAAAAAAATCAAAAATCTTATAAATCGCGTAGTTATGTCAATAGACATAACTACGCAATTTATAAGGCTCAGTTGTTAAAGCAGATTCTATCGTGCAATGAGCAGACAAAAAAACTATACTTAATCACTTGAAAAAAAAGATCAAAATAAAAAAAAACCGTCTTGACATTCAACCACCTATCGTGCAATGAGCAGGCAAAAATAGCTCTTAAGGTGACGAACATATTATTATTATTTTAAGATAATTTTCATACCTACTAGTTGTTGCAGTACTTCGTTAACGTACTTCAAGTGTGTGACGGCCTTAGAGATAGGATTCTGATTTTAATCGGAAATATAAGCTTGAGTAGTAAGTGTAGTAGAGTGCGCAGCATGTTTTGGTTTAAATTGAAGGGAAGCAATACACAGGCTATGTAGTAAATAAATGCACTATGCAAGAAAATGTACAGTTACTGTTAAATGATAATAATCACGGATATTCAAATAAATATATGTACTACAACGTTTTTAGTTAAGTGTAGAAATTGGAATCTGCGATCATTAAAAGTTGCCTTTACTTAAAGAAATGTCCTTTCATAATTAACTCAAAGTCATGTTATCTCCGCAGCGATATAGGTAATGGTCTAATGGGTACTTAAATAAGCCGGATATAATCCGTTTCTTTTAATTAACTCTACTGAGTGAATTAATCAATTCACTGTCTTAAAACAGATAAAGTGAAATGTAATCTTTGTATTGCCAATATCTTTAGAAAAGATGATTAAAGGAGTAATTAGTAGGTATTACAAAGCTGTAGGTCAATTAGCCACAAGTGTTATCACTTATCATTACTGTTTCTTCAAATATACCTACAATAATCAGTTATGGTACACACGGCTACACATCAAGCTATACATTTCCAGTATAAGCTGACCTCGCATTGTACGGATATCCTATACAATGCAAGTCCAGCCGAATTTGTGAGGGGTAGTCCCTCACAAATTCGAATACCACTACCTGCTATATACAGTGACAGGAAGTTATCATCATATTATCCACATATACTAAGTGGGAAAAATACGTATTATTGAAGCTTACTCAAAAACTATCCAAGCAAAGTTAATAAATTTATATGAGACCAAATTGGGAGCATACCCTTTCATACAAAAAAATAATTTTCTATATTGGTCCACAATTGACGGAGAAATCAGCGAACATACATAAAAAAAAAAAACATACATGCGCGACGAACATATAAACTCCTCCATTTTAGAAGTTGTTTAAAGAGTGTGTAAGGAGCGTAGGCAGGAGGTAGTAGGAGTAGATAGGAGGAGGAGTCGGTAGAGCAGGTGGCATTCTGTAGTTTCTGCTTACCCCTAGGAGAAGAAGTCATGAGCTTATATAATTATGTTTATGTATCTATAGTAAAAACATAATTTACGCCGCAGCCCGCGACGATAAACCGATTAAACGTAATCTTTAAATTATGAAAGTATCTGCTTTTGTTTTGAGGCCTAAGATAAGATACGGTGGCGCCGCAGGAAATATTATTTCGGAAATTCTAAACACACACATGTGACTGTTCCTACATTACACTAGGCCGATTTTTTTTTTGTTATATAGGTCGGTTTTCCGCAAATGGTAAGCAGAAATAAGCAACAGCTAACTCCAAAAAAGACTGACTAGACAGATAAGATAAGATAATATTTAAGTCTTTATTGTACACCATAAGAAAGATACAATTGGGGACTTGCCCACTTACACTACAAATCACTAAATGCGTTTTGCGCTATAAGTGTTTAAAACATAATTCTGTTTCTGACACCTTCAAAGGATTGGCATGAACAGAGTTTTAAACATATTTAGCGATACAAGACTAAGCCCGCTAGCACCACAAAAAATACCGCCCATTAGAATGGTCGGTATTGTCGATAGAATAGGGTACTGTTAGTAATATAGTGTCGATTGTCAGGTACAACGACATCAGCATAGTGCACGACAAGGCGCTGTACCGGCGCCTGCGCGAGGGCGGCATCGACCACCCGCTCGCGCTGCACGTCGCGCACCTCTTCATTAGAGACACCGTGTCGCTTTTCTCTGAGAAGGTTCACCAGGATGACAATAATGATACCGATCATTTTGAAGTAAGTGTGGTTTTATTATGTACTTGTACTTAAGAAATATGTAGCGGCATCAACATCGCTACATGCGAACTACGCATCAAAGACCTGACGTCACACAAATCCTGCATCGCGCAATTAGAGTTTGCCGCGCGATAAACATATATACAAGCTTCCCGACTTCAACCTCTGGGCAGTTGCCCGCCAGACACGACACCCGTCTGGTCGGAGGATCCTCCCTTTTCTATGGGGGATGAGTGAACTTTACACCCTGTTCCTCATACCCCCAAAAATACAAGTAAATACCAGGCCCTACAACTGACATGACATGACGTGTGACGGTGGCCTAACCTACCACCCTTACCTCCTCGTCTTAATTTATATTTTAGCCTGTATTGCCCCACTCCCGGGTTAAAGCCTCCCTCTCCCTTTTCCACACAGTTCTGTCTTCTGCTATAGTGGGCCAGTCTTTTCGGTTTGAATTTTAACCCCGAAAATACGGAATGTCCAGAAGTTTAGAAATTCATTAATCATGACTACTCTACTTTTGGGCTTCGTCACAGTTGAGAAAAAAACAGTTATTTGGTAAAATACCGCCTCCTTTACTATTTAATTTCTATACTTTTTGTACAGAACATCCAATCAACGAACTGGCAAACAATGCGCTTCAAGCCGCCTCCGCCGAACTCTCCGATCGGCTGGCGCGTGGAGTTCCGTCCGTGCGAGGCGCAACTCACTGACTTCGAGAACGCTGCGTACGTCTGCTTCGTAGTACTGCTCACCAGGGTCATACTGTCCTACCGGCTTAACTTCGTCATGCCTATTAGCAAGGTAAGGTTCTTTTTACGTATGTTCTTACCCCCACCTAATATATAATGTATACAACTGAATCGGAAAACGTACCTGTGGATGCCAATTTGTAGTGCCGCTTACAAATCTGTGCTTTGACTTTATCATTTCAATACTTAAACCCAAAATATAAATAGTAAAAAACCTTACAGAAGCTTTTCACTCGAAAAAAAAAGATGTTAATTTTATTAACTCAATTTTCGTCGATGATGTTGTTGTTATTGTGTTATTGTGTTGTTATTCAAACAATAATTGTTGGAAAAAGTAAGATATAAAGTTGAAACCTTCTAAATACTGATTCATTTGTTACTAATAGGCAACAAATTAATATCGCAATCACTCAGTAAAGGGTATTCCCTTTACTGAGTGATTGCGATATTAATTTGTTGCCTATACTAAGTGATAATGATAATAAGTGTATAATTCTTATGCAATCACTCAGGTAAGGGTATTCCCTTACCTGAGTGATTGCATAAGAATTTAACCTGAACAGGGTTATACTACTGGGGTTCTTTCGAACAGAGTATAGGGTATATCGTATAGTTCAGTCAATGCAATCTTATTATTTCACATCCATGCGGGTTTTTTTTTGTGCTTCTTCCGACGTATTGCGGACTCTGATAAAAATATAAATGTGTTTTAGTTAAAAATACAGGCTGCATTTGTAATATTTTAATAATTTTACGGCAATATTTTAACCACGATACTTCTTCATTTAAGAAAACAACGAAAAAAAAAAACATCATTAAACTTAAATAAATTAAAATAACATTTTTTTCATGGTCACGATCAATGTGTCATACATATTTTATGGTGGTGTAGTGGTGATATAATCTTGTGGTTTTATTGATAAAATTCCCGTACATGTCAATATGGTTTTTCCTCATTTGTCCAAAGGTCGTCGAAAGTAGTCATACTTACAATTTCCCGATTTCTATTATGTCCCGTAGAAGCGTGACTACCTGACACGGAAAAGGCCTTCGAATTCCAATACGAGCTCTATTTATAAACGTAGAAAAAATACAAAGTGAAAAATAACTATAATTTCGGAAGTCGGTGTCTTTGAAACCTGTATCTTTAATCTTAGGTTTTTTCCACCGACTTCCGAAATAAAAGTTTATTTTCGAAATTTTCACTTTGTACTGTTCTTTTTTTGGAAGACGGTTGATGGTTTTTTGAAGTTTTTTAGTTATGGTACGCACCCCAACGAATTTGTATACCAACTGACTTGCTATGTAATCAACAGTGACACGAAGTATTATAACAACATCAAGAATCAAGATACACAAAGTGGATATGTACGTATTATCGAAGCAAAGTTACAAAAATGTATATGGGATCACCGCGCAAGTTTTCTCTACCAAGTTGTTAATAAATAGAATTTTCAAAATCGGCCCACAATTGACAAAAATACCGATGAACATACATAAAAAGAAATACATACAGGCCAACATATAACCACCTCCTTTTTTGAACTGCCGAGATTTTCGACAATCGACTAGAGCAATCTCATCACAAACAAACCCATGCTCAGTGTACATTTTTATTACCAGGTGGATGAAAACATGCAGCGTGCACAAAGGCGGAACGCGTGCCTAAGCGAGAAGTTTTGGTGGCGCCGCGACGTGGGCGCTCCCACAGACCTCGCGAAGCAGACGTGCGACCCCGCCGAACTGTACACCGAGATGACCATCGACGAAATTGTTAATGGAAAGGTAAGCGACCTTACGCTGTATTTAGAATATTGTGCAGACAGCGACAGGAAACTGCATTTTTCTTTCCCGTATCAAATCCATACTTATATCCTTACAAAATACTATCTATAAAACAAAGTCCCCCGCCACGTCTGTGTTTGTCTGACTGTCTGAACGCGATAAACACAACTACACACTACCGAACGGATTGTCAAACGGTTTTCACCAATGGATGGCGTGATTCATGAGGAAGGTTTTTCTGTATACTTCATTATATAAGGTTGAAATTTGACGATTTTTGTTAAAGATGTTGGAAAAATCATGCCAACTGGGAGCTTTACTGGCGTGCGCCGCGTAAACCGTGAGAGAGAAATAAAAATTAAAAAATTCAACAAAAAAGTCCGCGATGGCATATCTTCTAAGGATGATCCAGAATAACCATTTTCGTCCTTCAAAATTTGATTTAAAAAAAAATGTTATTTCCGAAGCTATTTTGACCGGCCATTAAAAAAATCAAAATCAAAAGTCATTTATTCAAACTAGGCTGAGTATCAGCACTTTTCGAACGTCAATTACATAAGATAGTCCCCCAAAACGCCCACCCTTCACTACTTCCTAGTGCATTAGCTGGAAAGAAGAAGTGGCGCAACAAACTCCCCAGCAGCACAGCTGTCTGTTCAGTTAGAAGAACAACAAAAAAAAAGATTCTATATATATTCAAAATAATTTACGTTACGCAACACAAAACATAATTTAAATTATAAGCCATATGTTAGCTAGCACACGCCAATATACCAGACAAAATCATCGAGAACAGCTACGCTCAGGCAGAAATAAAAAAAATTACGTAAACAGAACTTAACATCTAAATAAAACCCCCCAGGCATAAAGAGCGTGCCCGCTTACATATAGTTGTAACTGGAAGTTATAAATGATAAACTAGGTCCATCGAGGTAAAATAAATAAACAAACAGTTAATTACTAATAACAATAAATAATATGATCATTAGGGATGATCCCTGGGTAAAAAAAAATGAAATTCTAATTAGTCCGTCAGTCAGATAATAAAAAAATATTAGACACGTATTTTTTGTTTTATCATATTAATAAAAAATTACTTAGATAAAACGCATTTTAAGTTGGGGAGTGGGGGTCGATACGTCACTAGTACGTATAAAATCTACATACTCGTAACGTCATGGCACATTTTACCTCAATGTTCATCATTGAGGTAAAATCGCCGTAATCTTTAGATTACGTAAAAAAAGAAAAAATACGTGTCCAATATTTTTTTATAATCTCAAAGACGGACTAAAAAAATTTTTTTGTCATCGTCCCTATTGTCGAGGTCACTAGCTAACCACATATTGCTATACAACTCATAAAAATAAAACATTGTGATGAGTAGATTATGTCAACAATAAATTAAATTTAAATAACTTGACTTATAAAGTCAAATAAAATAAACAATTATATAAACTCATATAACTTGTCATTAGGTAAGCTGGAGAAAGAACATAAACATTGTCTTGAGTTAATCAAAGCGACCAACTATTCTTATCATTTAAGTAGTCGTTGATAGAATAGTATGCCTTTGAACAAAGCTTGGATTTTACTTTCGTTTTAAACGCATTAAAAGGCAAATCTACCAGAGAAGAGGGTAGCTTGTTATAAAAAGTTATACCAAGCCCAACAAATGAGTTATGAACCTTATGAAGCCGGTGAAAGGGAGCTCGTAGTTTGTCCTTATTTCTAGTATTAACAATGTGAAAATCACTGTTTTTAGTGTATAGGCGTATGTTTTGCCTAATATATAAGATATTGGCGAAGATGAATTGAGATGCCACCGTGAGGATACCAATATCTTTGAAAAAATCTCTCAAAGAAACTCTGGCACCTAGCTGGAAAATAGCTCGAACAGCTCGTTTTTGAAGGACAAATATATTTTGAATATCAGCAGCTTTGCCCCACAGCAGAAGACCGTAAGACATAACGCTATGAAAATAACTAAAATAGACTAAACGAGCTGTATAGACGTCAGTGTATTGTCTTACTTTCCTGACGGCGTAGGCGGCTGAACTAAGCCTTCCCGAAAGGCTCGATATATGTGGGCCCCACTGAAGTTTGGCATCTACTGTTATGCCCAGAAAAACTGCCGAGTTTACGGATTCAAGCACCTCTTTATCATAGACGATGTTGGGACCTAGATTTCTAACATTAGGTAGGGCGAACTTAACATATTTCGTTTTCTTAGCATTGAGAACTAGGTTATTTGTCGTAAACCAATCCGTAACCATTGAGAATGCACTGTTTACATCGTCAACATCTTGTCTATTCCTGTCTACTTTAAAAATAAGAGTGGTATCATCTGCAAACAGTACAACGTCACAGATACCCTTTAAATAGAATGGTAAGTCATTGATATACACTAAGAACAAGAATAGACCCAGTATTGAGCCTTGAGGTACACCTAACTGAACTGGTAGCCCGGAAGATTTTAAACCATTAACATCTACACATTGGGACCTATTATGTAAATAAGAATTTATAACGTTGAGAGCTTCGTTTTGCACACCGTAATGACGCAGTTTACGCAAAAATGTGTCATGGTGCACGCAATCAAAGGCTTTGGAGAGATCACAGAAAACCCCAATAGCATTTTGCGATTTCTCCCATGCGTGAAATATGTGTTTCAGCAGAGCAACACCCGCATCTGTAGTCGAACGACCTTTTGTAAAGCCATATTGTTCATTATGAAGGAGGCTATTTAAATTAAAATGTCTTAGCAACTGCTTGAGTATTTTTTTTCAAATATTTTGCTAAATGCTGGTAAGATAGAAATAGGCCTGAAATTGCCAACGTCATTTTTATTACCTGATTTAAATAATGGTATGATTTTACTATTCTTCATGAGGTCACGAAAAGTTCCTAAATCAACACATTTATTAAAAGTAACAGCTAGATAGTTTAATGGAGATGCCCCAGTAATCACCCGTGTTTTTAGATTTGAGTGTGTTAAAAACATTAACTACATCACGAGGCTTTACATGTTCGAAGCTAAATAAGGTACTACATTTAGTCACACTCCTATGCAAAAGGTTTTCAGCTTTAGACGGGGACGAATTCAAGGAGCGAGTCGTAGTTATGTTAGTATTATGTTGGCAAAAAACTCATTAAATGCCTCGGCTACGTCGGCAGCTGTATTAACAAATGTATCGTCTACCATAATCTCAAGTTGTTTTTCATGTCTAACCGACTTACCCGTTTCATTGTTAATAATTTTCCAAGTGGTTTTTACTTTATTATTAGCTTTTTAAATTGTATCGCTTAAAAATTTAGATTTAGTAAAAGCAGAAATATTTTTAAATAATTTTGTATAATTTTTGACATACTCTAAGAATGGAGTATCAAGCCATATAACTCTTATAGTGTCGCTCTACTTTTATAAATACCTGGAGTAGCCCATTGATTAAAGCCAACGGAGGTGCCATTAATGTTAATGGTTTGGTCTTAAAAGTAGATTGGTACTCTTTTTGCACAACATCAAAAAGGGCTTCATAAATTTCATTAGGATTCTCGTGTTCTACTATAGATGGTGTAATTCTATGAGCTATATTGTTTTTAAACTTGATGCAACGAGTAGCTGTATAAGGCCTGCATTCTATTTTATGAGGCTTTTTATTTATTTAAGTTTATCCCCATCCAATAAAACATGTTATTTAAATTAAGAATTTAATTTAGATTAAAATATGCCTTGAAATCATATCATTAAAATTCATAATTTAATAGATATCACAGATTACGAAAAGTAGTAATTATGAAAAGTATAAAATATTGAAACAAACAAATAAAGCAAAAAGCTATAACTAATGTCTTTAAATGTGTGTACCTGGATGTTAATTTAGAGAGATTATTAGAGAAGATATTAATTTTTAACAGAAGTATTAATAATAATGTAAAACTATGTGACTGTATTAGAAAAATTGGTTACGAGTCCTTACGTAGGTAGGTCCAGCGGGTCCACTTAAAAAAAAGAACCTCGTGAATGTTTAAAAAAATCTCTTCCACTTCTCGAGGCATCCAGATACACATATTGGAAGACATTCTTTATAGATTTTTGCCTTATTTTTTTGCGTGAGTCGTTTTCATCATCTCAGAAAACAATTTCATCATAAAGCTGTTATGAGCCCCTCTTAAAACCTACGTATTTGAATGTCTCATTGAGTGAATGTAATAGCTTTTGATTTAATAAGCATCATTATTCACGAGATTTAAAAAAAAATAAAAGTTGAACCAATAGACTTAGGTAAATACTCAACTAAACAAAAGTTCTAAAATAATCAATCACAAAGTTACCATAAAGTAATTTAAAATTTAATCTCTAAAAGAATATATTTTGTCGTAAAGTTTGAACTGTTATATGACATGACAGACGTATTTTACACTTAGGCTATTAATTTAGCCATTACTTTAATTTGTTTGATTATAAAAATAAACAATGAGCCCTTACCTCCGTAAGAAATAAAGACTTCGTGATTCTTATCTATTAATTATGTTGTTTGTATTTTATTTTTAAACCGATGGGGATTTGTGAACTTTTTGTCCCTCAATCCCCACCAATGGACAAAAAGAAAAAATGAAATGATATATGGACAAAAAGATCACAATCCCAGTTGATGGGGATTGTCAATGGGGATGAGTGGAATAACCCATTTAAATGAATACTTGAGATATCACATTCAAAAATTACGCGTAACAAAATAATGGTTGACGGGCGGCGCAGCGCTAGGACCGGGTCAATGACCTTTTCTGCGGCTGTTAGGTATGCGATCATTGCTTCGCTTCCTTTTAATTTCGGTAGTACGTTCCCGTGGGATATTTTCGCGGGCAAAAGCTAGTAATATTATAAATCCGAAAGTAAATCTCGTCTGTCTGTTATCTTTTCACGCCTAAACTACTCGTTATTTTCATCTCGGATATTTCTATTAATAAACGATGAAATACAAAATACACGCAGGCAAAGGTTTGTTCAACTATAATCTAAGAAAATTGCCAAGCCGTTATAAAAATAGCCAGGCTTTGGGTGCGCCAGATGTTCAATCAAGCATCGCCGTTTGTGGAGTCTAGAAATATAAAGTATCATCCCCTTTTTCTGCTTCTGGCTTGGAATATCGCAGCTTGTAACGCTCTTTGGTAGAGGAGTATGACCATAGAGTGTGTTCATAAGGTGCTTGCATAAAGATATAGGTATTACGGTCTTGATTTGTCTATACGTACAAGTCGGTATTGATAGGTACAGATCAACCTACAAGTGCCTGTTTTGAAACCGAACCTGTGTGGTCGGTACCGACTAGTTTCAACCTGCTTCTTTATGTGCGAGCGTATACAGAAAGTAAAGGACTATTTTAACCGCACCAATCCGTTCCGACTTGTCCATACTGGAAAACCAGTATCTTTATGCAAGCAGCCTTACACATGTATTGGTAACCATGTGTACCCACCCTACACATGGTCACCAATACATGTGATTTTAAGGATAATTATGAGTATTCATCAAGGAAGGAAAAAGAAGGCAAGGTAAGTGTGTGTGATCGATGATGATGAAAGGATGAATGACTTACGTTTGAGGAATATAAATATATATTTTTTCCTCTCAAATAATATTCAGCTACTTACCTGGGTTTTTTTAACGTGACACCTCCGATAATATATTGGTATGGTTGGCAGAATCATTCCAGTGCTGATTTACTGGGTTTTTTTTCTCTCCTCTACCTATCATTATTTCTCGTGACAAAGTTTATTCTGTTCATATATATGTATGTCTGTCTGTATATATGTATTAGTTTTAATTTTTTGTCCAATTATCTACCACTTGTGTTGCACCTGCTTGTTTTGTATCTGCATCACCCTAAGGTTGACTGGTAGAAAATGCCTCAGGCATTAAGTACGCCTTTGTACGGCATTTTTTAACTTTTGCATACAGTTCTAAACTAATAAATAAATATATTCGTTAGGATAGAGCAATGATGACTCCAAGTCGTGGCGGATAATCTGCCCTATTACTTATGACAATAGTTTCAAAACGATATTTGCAGCGGTAAAAATTATGTTCATGCTTATATCGTTCGTCGGAGAACTAAATAACAAAAAAAACATTGTTTAGAGAAAATTGCGATTTATATGCGGCATGTTAGGAAAATGGTGAAAAGGCAATTTGACCAAAATCGCAGTTTTAGTTCTCCACCTAGGCCGACGATATTTCCTTACAATCGACGTGAAGATACCGCGTGCAATGATAGCGATAAAACATACTTGTTCTCTAATTAAAAGGCTTCTCTATACTTCACATAAGTGCTTTATCGTCCAAGTACAATTTACAAGAACAGGACATGTCGCACTTCCTCTAAAAAACTGTCTTAAAACTGTAAACTACTTTTTCTGTTTCGGCAGTTTTTTTAGTAGAACCGGTGATATAAATAATAAAAATACGATGATCTTACTTACTTGCGAGTAAAACAAACGATACGGATTGTTGAGAAACCCCGTCATTATGGCCCGTGATGAATTTGAACTAATCACGGATATATTATAAAATATCATAAGTACCTGTGTATGCTAGTTTGGTTGTACTTTCTCTGAAAGCTTTCTATACAGGGTGGCAGGGACATCGATGCGCACCTGTTATGCGCATTGATTCAGTACTAACAAGATTCTGAACCCCTCTACGTTGAAATTTTTAGTCGGATAAGAAAAAAGTTTTCCTGTTTCATAGAATTTCACCACGTAGGTACCTATTGCACTTTTCTATGAAAGAGTATTTTTTCTTTTTTTTTTTGACGCCAACAAACAATTTCTTTGCTTAGGTCTAGAATCATGTGCTGAATTCATGGTTACAGTTTGCGCTTCGATGTCCCCTGTACTTTATACTTTCGACGAAATATATTTTTCGTTACGCCACCCTTTCTTTTAGGGAACCTAACCTAACCTAAACCCAATGTAATAATTATAATGGGATTAACTTAGAAGTTGCTAGTAGTTGTATTCTCTATTTAAGAGGCCGTACACGAAATCGACGGATTTTGATAAATTTTGTTCATTAGTTTTGAGAAAGGGAAAAGATTTAAACAAAACTATTTGTGATTTGAAAAGTCCAGTTCTTTGTTTTGCATGTGGCTGAAAGGATTTTTTTCAAACAAGTTAAATATTCATGGTAAATCACAAATATTCGCAACAAGTTTTCCGAAAAATTACGCGAAACTGACGCTTGTTCACTTTTTTTCAAGAAACTAATTTCGATTTTGAACATTTAAAAATATCATCTACATCGTTATATGGTCTACTTGCATGTGGCTGAACCAATTTTTTTTAACTTCGATACAAAATATAGCAGAAAATAGTGTTGAAAAAAAAACATTTTTTTTTAACCCTGTCAGTAATGTTTTTTCCTATTATTTAGCAAACCATATCCAGTACTTTAAAATCACACATCAACTATCCTTGAAATAATATCAAAATTTTATTTTATGATTATACAATATCTTCATTAAGTAAATCAAAGGTGAAATAAACCATAATTTCGAGAGCGCAAAAGTGATGCAACTATTAACAGGTGCTGTGACTGACACGAATGGTTTAGCGAAAAGTGGACTTACTTACACAGATTTAAAGTTTCAATTATTTCAACCTTTCTTACAATTAGTTAAGTCATTGACCAAAAAGGATTTTTTTCGTGCACGGAGCACGGTGCCTTAATTATTTTTTGTCTATTTCTGTTATACGTCACGTCATTTCTTCCTACAAAGCCTTAAAATATAATAAATTCCTCCAGGACGGCGTGTTTCCGGGCCTGATCCCCCTGATTGAGTCGTACCTATCTGGCATGGACGTGGACGCGGACACGCACTGTTCCGTGCAGCAGTACCTCAAGCTCATCGCGCGGCGCTCCTCCGGCGAGATCTCTACCATGGCCTCATGGATGAGGAACTTCGTCACCTCGCACCCGCAGTACATGTGAGTACATCTTACTAACTGACTCGTAACGTCCGGCCACCAAAACCATCCGCCAAATAAGTTAAACAAAACTTGTCCGGCAGTGGCGATTTAGTCAGTCTGAAGTTAGCCGACTGTTATTTAGCAGACTTTTTGTACAGCTGAAGATTTAGGTCATGTGATGAAGTGTGCATGCAGAAATTCCATAAACTAAGATGACAACCTATTTGTTACCTATTAGTTCTGATGATCATTTTTACCTTCCAGGAAAGATTCAGTGGTCTCCGAAAAGATAAATTACGACCTCCTGAAGACTGCGCACAGCATACAAGTGGGCACGTTCCCTGCGCCCACACTCTTGGGCAGCAGCACCGTGTCGAAGACTAACGAAGACATTCCGAAGGCGTTCAGCAAGATGATGAGCAAGGAGTGTCCCTAACCGCGGCCGAGCCGGCATCGTGCCTTCTGTGCGAAGCACTTCTAACTACTGGTTATACAACGACATCTGTGTATCTATTTACTACGCGCTATTTAGAACAAACGCTCTGCCCCATCTAACAATTCCAATAAAGTTGTTAATCATTTTCAACATTCTATGCCGCAGCAATAATCTGTTCGGACCGCAGAACAGGAAAAACGAATAAAAATAAAGACGAAATAAGTATGTATAGACTCACAAACCCAAGACAGGAAGAAGTTAAACTTCTGATTGAAAATGTAAACATTAAATTCAACGTCTGTCGGAAATATTTAACATGATGGTGATAGATTTCTTGTATTTTTCTGTTCCGTAGTTCGTCCCCACGCGTCTAGTTTAGGACATAGAAGTCGTTGTTGTTATTCGTAATTAGAGTTGCCTTACTTTGTGTATTCTGGCGAGATGTATACAGGACGGCATGGCTACCTTAGTCTGTTACTATAATATTAACCTAATGTTCGGCACAGGATAAAAGTGAAATCGAAATCGTATTTATTTTAACATTCCCGAGTGTTTTTGTGACGTCGCAGCTTCCTGTCACTGCTCGCCCAGTGACAAGATGGTAACTTTAATCTTGTGACGAGATTTTCGAATTAGAAGTGATAATTATCTTAAATACATTTAATATTACACACGAGTTATTTAGAATAGAGACCCCAATGTGACCTTACCTTAGATTTAACAAAAATCTCGCATTTTTTAACATTTACGGCTCTAGACAACTGCAAAGTGAAACCTTTTTGTAATTCGAGCCAGAGCAAATTTCTTAGTGATTAGAATCGTGAGTCAGTGTGATACAAAGAAGATGAACCCACGGTTTTTATTTAGAATGTTTATTAGTTTTGTGATACTTTCAATGTTCTTCTAAATGAATTCAGCTTGCACATAGGTTGCATGTAGTAGAATGTAGATGTAACCAAAGATTTCAATCGTAGATTCGCCCTGCCGCGTTAAAAGATGGTCGCGTTTGTGTTTCGTTTTGACACCTCTGACACACAATATCGCAGACACTTGACTTGATTATCATAGAAACGCCATTATTATTGTGCGAGGTCACTCTTCTCAGTGTGGACACTTTTTCGCGCGACGTAGTACGGTGAGGGCACATCTACGATTTAAATCTTTGGATGTAACTAAAATAAATGTTTCATATAACTTCAGTTTAACTTATGTACTTATCTATGTTCTTCTTATAGGTCAAGGTTTATTAATTTACAGGAAACGAGGAATTTGTTATTTTTAACCATTTTTTAAACATATCTTTTATAAAAATTCTGCAAGTTTCATTAGAATATATTTCTTGATGTTTGGCAAAGGTTTCTTATTCTTCATGCTGTTATTTAGTTTAAATATACTGAATATTTGTAGACACGCTATGGTGCACTTTATTTTTGCGCCTGTTGGCATTTAAAGCAGTATTAGCTAAAACATTTCCAGGGCAGTGTATAACAAATTGTCATGTATGTTAAATAGACGATGAACTCACGCAATGTGTAAATATGTACAATGAAAAGAATAAAGAATGGTTGTGAATGGTGAAGAGAACAATAGAGCATTTTGGAGAGGGTGATATAGCTGGTCACAATTTTATATACCGACACGACAGCATACCTTGTTAAGTTTTCAACAAATTATGTGATAGGAACAGATACTGGACCTGTTAAAAATTATTTCAACTTTAAATATCATCCGATGAAATTCAGGTCTCGATCAAAACTGAAACATAACTGTAGGGGATGTGGACGTGTATAGTAAAAAAGCGCTAATTTGCGAAAGGGTGAAGGGCGGGGGAGACGCAGTGAGGTATACGTCCGTGCGCAGGCGTTCGTAAAGATCACTGAATGTTATGTTTTCCAAATCGCAGCGCCGCCGCTAAGCGCGCGCCCCTCCCGCGTGCGTCTCTCGCGCCCTTAAGAGCCCTGTATTTATTTTTAAGAAATAGATCTAGGCACATACATAACTACGTACTAACAAATTCAAATAGAATTCGATACAAGCAATCACGCGTCGCCTACATTCCCCTCCCTAGTGCTGCTACAGCACTCATCACCTAATGAGATAGGCGCGACGCCTGTCGCATTCCGCCTCAGAAGACCGGATTTGGTTTTTACGTCAACCACTCGAACGCGGCCATCCTTGCCAGCTATTACGGCCTGTATCAATCCTTTCGGCCATATATTTCTGGGGGAGTTGGGGTCCACGATTAAAACCAGGTCTCCCACCTGCAGCGGTCTTGGTTCGTCGTGCCACTTTTTCCTTGGACGCATGTCAGGCAGGACTTCGCGTACCCAGCGCTTCCAGAACATATCAGCTAGCCTTTGTGATAACCGCCATTGCTTCCTGAGGTAGATATCAGATTCATCAAAAACTCCAAAAGTAGGCAGGTTGGACGATGTTCCCAACAAAAAATGGTTGGGGGTTAAACTCTCATGACTGTTCGGTTCCACTGCGACGTGGGTGAGGGGACGGCTGTTTATCATCTGTTCTACTTCGGCTAATAATGTTTGAAGTGTCTCATCACGTGGCGCTCGTTCTTTCAATATAACCTTAAGTGCGCCTTTCACGCTTCTGATTAACCGTTCCCAAGCCCCTCCCCAGTGAGGGCTGGCAGGTGGAATGAAAACCCAAGTTGTCGCCGTACTGTATGTCATTGTTCCTTCTTTGAGTTTCTCCGTGTCCAGCTCTAGAACACATCTTTTTTTTTTTTTTTTTTTTTTTTTTTTTTTTTTTTTTTCTTAAGATCTAATACACGGAACCCGAGTTGGGTCCTGAGCGGAGGGATGTCGGTGGGATTTTGGGAGAGAGGGTTGACTCTGCCAGAAAGTCTTCCAGGGGGTTAATGCCTCCTGTGACGCTTCACCTTCCTTGCCTTCTTGTTGTCTTCTGTGTCATCTGACTCAGAGCTGGACCCGCTACTGTACAGGGCGTCTACATTCCTTTTGCTGCTCGCTTCTGTCAGGACCTGTGACAGAGGAGTGTCAGGAATGGTATACCCCTTCCGTTCCCTCAACCACGTTCTTTGCTCCTCAGTGAGTGCTTCTGATCCTATTGATGCAGTTGTCATTTTGAGGACCCTCCTAACAACGTCTTGATTAGTGGCCTGGTCTATTAAGGCCTTACTCCCCTGGTAGTTCTTCTGCACTTTCTTTGTCTTCTTGGCCCACTCGAGTGTGGCCGCGTAAAGATTGGGGTAATTAGAGTGGTTGAGAGAGGGATGCTTGTTGTTATCCACCAGTCTACAGGTACTGTATCTGTCACCCTCCTGACTCTTGACTACCGCGAGGGCTGAGTCCAACCTCATTACCTCGTCTAGGACGCATGGGATCTCCATTACCCGGGTTCCTGACGTTGTAAAGAGGTACATGAGGTTTACAGATTTCAGGTAGGCGTCCCTGTAGACCAGGTCGAGTTGGGTGAGGACTGCCCTGGTGATTGCGGGCTCTCTGTCCCGAGAGTGCTCCATCTCCAGATAACGGTTTAGCAGGTCTCTCCTAACCTCTACGTGGCTGTATAGTGTGTGCTTCTTGTCTGTAATGAAACGCCAAACCCCCTCTGTGAAGGCCTCCGATAGACAATTCACCTTCGGAATACCTGCTAGTCCCGCCGCCCAACGTTTCTTGCAGGCTGGTGCATTCTCTGCTGTTGGATCCTTTACAAGACCCATAAGGTAGGCAAGAGCAACAAAACCGGCTCCTTGTTGACCTCGTTGAGTGATGGATGCCTCATGACCTACTGGAGGGGGATCCATCTTATAGATGACATAGCTTGAGGATGTTAGGTTGAGCAGCCAATATGCACAAGATAGGACAAAGTTCTCCCGCAACGAAGAGTGGACTGACCCTGCATCCATATCTACCATTGTGGTTGAGGCCTGTACCACGTGGCCCCTAATGACGGGTTTCTCTCCTTCTGTAACGTCATCCCTATCACCAAAGTAGAAAGGCATTACAACTAAAAGAGGTGGAATCGAGTGAAGAAGCTGAATAGAGCGTTTGGGTTACCAATGATGGTCCGTTAGGGTGGTGCATGCACCAACTAATGTAGGGGATGTGGACGTGTATAGTAAAAAAGCGCTAATTTGCGAAAGGGTGAAGGGCGGGGGAGACGCAATGAGGTATACGTCCGTGCGCAGGCGTTCGTAAAGATCACTGAATGTTATGTTTTCCAAATCGCAGCGCCGCCGCTAAGCGCGCGCCCCTCCCGCGTGCGTCTCTCGCGCCCTTAAGAGCCCTGTATTTATTTTTAAGAAATAGATCTAGGCACATACATAACTACGTACTAACAAATTCAAATAGAATTCGATACAAGCAATCACGCGTCGCCTACATTCCCCTCCCTAGTGCTGCTACAGCACTCATCACCTAATGAGATAGGCGCGACGCCTGTCGCATTCCGCCTCAGAAGACCGGATTTGGTTTTTACGTCAACCACTCGAACGCGGCCATCCTTGCCAGCTATTACGGCCTGTATCAATCCTTTCGGCCATATATTTCTGGGGGAGTTGGGGTCCACGATTAAAACCAGGTCTCCCACCTGCAGCGGTCTTGGTTCGTCGTGCCACTTTTTCCTTGG
Source organism: Agrochola lota (assembly GCA_947364205.1). Classification (NCBI taxonomy): domain Eukaryota; kingdom Metazoa; phylum Arthropoda; class Insecta; order Lepidoptera; family Noctuidae; genus Agrochola; species Agrochola lota. The sequence goes on along the minus strand of OX376221.1, from coordinate 13,065,838 downwards.
ACGCATGTCAGGCAGGACTTCGCGTACCCAGCGCTTCCAGAACATATCAGCTAGCCTTTGTGATAACCGCCATTGCTTCCTGAGGTAGATATCAGATTCATCAAAAACTCCAAAAGTAGGCAGGTTGGACGATGTTCCCAACAAAAAATGGTTGGGGGTTAAACTCTCATGACTGTTCGGTTCCACTGCGACGTGGGTGAGGGGACGGCTGTTTATCATCTGTTCTACTTCGGCTAATAATGTTTGAAGTGTCTCATCACGTGGCGCTCGTTCTTTCAATATAACCTTAAGTGCGCCTTTCACGCTTCTGATTAACCGTTCCCAAGCCCCTCCCCAGTGAGGGCTGGCAGGTGGAATGAAAACCCAAGTTGTCGCCGTACTGTATGTCATTGTTCCTTCTTTGAGTTTCTCCGTGTCCAGCTCTAGAACACATCTTTTTTTTTTTTTTTTTTTTTTTTTTTTTTTTTCTTAAGATCTAATACACGGAACCCGAGTTGGGTCCTGAGCGGAGGGATGTCGGTGGGATTTTGGGAGAGAGGGTTGACTCTGCCAGAAAGTCTTCCAGGGGGTTAATGCCTCCTGTGACGCTTCACCTTCCTTGCCTTCTTGTTGTCTTCTGTGTCATCTGACTCAGAGCTGGACCCGCTACTGTACAGGGCGTCTACATTCCTTTTGCTGCTCGCTTCTGTCAGGACCTGTGACAGAGGAGTGTCAGGAATGGTATACCCCTTCCGTTCCCTCAACCACGTTCTTTGCTCCTCAGTGAGTGCTTCTGATCCTATTGATGCAGTTGTCATTTTGAGGACCCTCCTAACAACGTCTTGATTAGTGGCCTGGTCTATTAAGGCCTTACTCCCCTGGTAGTTCTTCTGCACTTTCTTTGTCTTCTTGGCCCACTCGAGTGTGGCCGCGTAAAGATTGGGGTAATTAGAGTGGTTGAGAGAGGGATGCTTGTTGTTATCCACCAGTCTACAGGTACTGTATCTGTCACCCTCCTGACTCTTGACTACCGCGAGGGCTGAGTCCAACCTCATTACCTCGTCTAGGATGCATGGGATCTCCATTACCCGGGTTCCTGACGTTGTAAAGAGGTACATGAGGTTTACAGATTTCAGGTAGGCGTCCCTGTAGACCAGGTCGAGTTGGGTGAGGACTGCCCTGGTGATTGCGGGCTCTCTGTCCCGAGAGTGCTCCATCTCCAGATAACGGTTTAGCAGGTCTCTCCTAACCTCTACGTGGCTGTATAGTGTGTGCTTCTTGTCTGTAATGAAACGCCAAACCCCCTCTGTGAAGGCCTCCGATAGACAATTCACCTTCGGAATACCTGCTAGTCCCGCCGCCCAACGTTTCTTGCAGGCTGGTGCATTCTCTGCTGTTGGATCCTTTACAAGACCCATAAGGTAGGCAAGAGCAACAAAACCGGCTCCTTGTTGACCTCGTTGAGTGATGGATGCCTCATGACCTACTGGAGGGGGATCCATCTTATAGATGACATAGCTTGAGGATGTTAGGTTGAGCAGCCAATATGCACAAGATAGGACAAAGTTCTCCCGCAACGAAGAGTGGACTGACCCTGCATCCATATCTACCATTGTGGTTGAGGCCTGTACCACGTGGCCCCTAATGACGGGTTTCTCTCCTTCTGTAACGTCATCCCTATCACCAAAGTAGAAAGGCATTACAACTAAAAGAGGTGGAATCGAGTGAAGAAGCTGAATAGAGCGTTTGGGTTACCAATGATGGTCCATTTTGGGAGAGAGGGTTGACTCTGCCAGAAAGTCTTCCAGGGGGTTAATGCCTCCTGTGACGCTTCACCTTCCTTGCCTTCTTGTTGTCTTCTGTGTCATCTGACTCAGAGCTGGACCCGCTACTGTACAGGGCGTCTACATTCCTTTTGCTGCTCGCTTCTGTCAGGACCTGTGACAGAGGAGTGTCAGGAATGGTATACCCCTTCCGTTCCCTCAACCACGTTCTTTGCTCCTCAGTGAGTGCTTCTGATCCTATTGATGCAGTTGTCATTTTGAGGACCCTCCTAACAACGTCTTGATTAGTGGCCTGGTCTATTAAGGCCTTACTCCCCTGGTAGTTCTTCTGCACTTTCTTTGTCTTCTTGGCCCACTCGAGTGTGGCCGCGTAAAGATTGGGGTAATTAGAGTGGTTGAGAGAGGGATGCTTGTTGTTATCCACCAGTCTACAGGTACTGTATCTGTCACCCTCCTGACTCTTGACTACCGCGAGGGCTGAGTCCAACCTCATTACCTCGTCTAGGATGCATGGGATCTCCATTACCCGGGTTCCTGACGTTGTAAAGAGGTACATGAGGTTTACAGATTTCAGGTAGGCGTCCCTGTAGACCAGGTCGAGTTGGGTGAGGACTGCCCTGGTGATTGCGGGCTCTCTGTCCCGAGAGTGCTCCATCTCCAGATAACGGTTTAGCAGGTCTCTCCTAACCTCTACGTGGCTGTATAGTGTGTGCTTCTTGTCTGTAATGAAACGCCAAACCCCCTCTGTGAAGGCCTCCGATAGACAATTCACCTTCGGAATACCTGCTAGTCCCGCCGCCCAACGTTTCTTGCAGGCTGGTGCATTCTCTGCTGTTGGATCCTTTACAAGACCCATAAGGTAGGCAAGAGCAACAAAACCGGCTCCTTGTTGACCTCGTTGAGTGATGGATGCCTCATGACCTACTGGAGGGGGATCCATCTTATAGATGACATAGCTTGAGGATGTTAGGTTGAGCAGCCAATATGCACAAGATAGGACAAAGTTCTCCCGCAACGAAGAGTGGACTGACCCTGCATCCATATCTACCATTGTGGTTGAGGCCTGTACCACGTGGCCCCTAATGACGGGTTTCTCTCCTTCTGTAACGTCATCCCTATCACCAAAGTAGAAAGGCATTACAACTAAAAGAGGTGGAATCGAGTGAAGAAGCTGAATAGAGCGTTTGGGTTACCAATGATGGTCCATTTTGGGAGAGAGGGTTGACTCTGCCAGAAAGTCTTCCAGGGGGTTAATGCCTCCTGTGACGCTTCACCTTCCTTGCCTTCTTGTTGTCTTCTGTGTCATCTGACTCAGAGCTGGACCCGCTACTGTACAGGGCGTCTACATTCCTTTTGCTGCTCGCTTCTGTCAGGACCTGTGACAGAGGAGTGTCAGGAATGGTATACCCCTTCCGTTCCCTCAACCACGTTCTTTGCTCCTCAGTGAGTGCTTCTGATCCTATTGATGCAGTTGTCATTTTGAGGACCCTCCTAACAACGTCTTGATTAGTGGCCTGGTCTATTAAGGCCTTACTCCCCTGGTAGTTCTTCTGCACTTTCTTTGTCTTCTTGGCCCACTCGAGTGTGGCCGCGTAAAGATTGGGGTAATTAGAGTGGTTGAGAGAGGGATGCTTGTTGTTATCCACCAGTCTACAGGTACTGTATCTGTCACCCTCCTGACTCTTGACTACCGCGAGGGCTGAGTCCAACCTCATTACCTCGTCTAGGACGCATGGGATCTCCATTACCCGGGTTCCTGACGTTGTAAAGAGGTACATGAGGTTTACAGATTTCAGGTAGGCGTCCCTGTAGACCAGGTCGAGTTGGGTGAGGACTGCCCTGGTGATTGCGGGCTCTCTGTCCCGAGAGTGCTCCATCTCCAGATAACGGTTTAGCAGGTCTCTCCTAACCTCTACGTGGCTGTATAGTGTTTGCTTCTTGTCTGTAATGAAACGCCAAACCCCCTCTGTGAAGGCCTCCGATAGACAATTCACCTTCGGAATACCTGCTAGTCCCGCCGCCCAACGTTTCTTGCAGGCTGGTGCATTCTCTGCTGTTGGATCCTTTACAAGACCCATAAGGTAGGCAAGAGCAACAAAACCGGCTCCTTGTTGACCTCGTTGAGTGATGGATGCCTCATGACCTACTGGAGGGGGATCCATCTTATAGATGACATAGCTTGAGGATGTTAGGTTGAGCAGCCAATATGCACAAGATAGGACAAAGTTCTCCCGCAACGAAGAGTGGACTGACCCTGCATCCATATCTACCATTGTGGTTGAGGCCTGTACCACGTGGCCCCTAATGACGGGTTTCTCTCCTTCTGTAACGTCATCCCTATCACCAAAGTAGAAAGGCATTACAACTAAAAGAGGTGGAATCGAGTGAAGAAGCTGAATAGAGCGTTTGGGTTACCAATGATGGTCCATTTTGGGAGAGAGGGTTGACTCTGCCAGAAAGTCTTCCAGGGGGTTAATGCCTCCTGTGACGCTTCACCTTCCTTGCCTTCTTGTTGTCTTCTGTGTCATCTGACTCAGAGCTGGACCCGCTACTGTACAGGGCGTCTACATTCCTTTTGCTGCTCGCTTCTGTCAGGACCTGTGACAGAGGAGTGTCAGGAATGGTATACCCCTTCCGTTCCCTCAACCACGTTCTTTGCTCCTCAGTGAGTGCTTCTGATCCTATTGATGCAGTTGTCATTTTGAGGACCCTCCTAACAACGTCTTGATTAGTGGCCTGGTCTATTAAGGCCTTACTCCCCTGGTAGTTCTTCTGCACTTTCTTTGTCTTCTTGGCCCACTCGAGTGTGGCCGCGTAAAGATTGGGGTAATTAGAGTGGTTGAGAGAGGGATGCTTGTTGTTATCCACCAGTCTACAGGTACTGTATCTGTCACCCTCCTGACTCTTGACTACCGCGAGGGCTGAGTCCAACCTCATTACCTCGTCTAGGACGCATGGGATCTCCATTACCCGGGTTCCTGACGTTGTAAAGAGGTACATGAGGTTTACAGATTTCAGGTAGGCGTCCCTGTAGACAAGGTCGAGTTGGGTGAGGACTGCCCTGGTGATTGCGGGCTCTCTGTCCCGAGAGTGCTCCATCTCCAGATAACGGTTTAGCAGGTCTCTCCTAACCTCTACGTGGCTGTATAGTGTGTGCTTCTTGTCTGTAATGAAACGCCAAACCCCCTCTGTGAAGGCCTCCGATAGACAATTCACCTTCGGAATACCTGCTAGTCCCGCCGCCCAACGTTTCTTGCAGGCTGGTGCATTCTCTGCTGTTGGATCCTTTACAAGACCCATAAGGTAGGCAAGAGCAACAAAACCGGCTCCTTGTTGACCTCGTTGAGTGATGGATGCCTCATGACCTACTGGAGGGGGATCCATCTTATAGATGACATAGCTTGAGGATGTTAGGTTGAGCAGCCAATATGCACAAGATAGGACAAAGTTCTCCCGCAACGAAGAGTGGACTGACCCTGCATCCATATCTACCATTGTGGTTGAGGCCTGTACCACGTGGCCCCTAATGACGGGTTTCTCTCCTTCTGTAACGTCATCCCTATCACCAAAGTAGAAAGGCATTACAACTAAAAGAGGTGGAATCGAGTGAAGAAGCTGAATAGAGCGTTTGGGTTACCAATGATGGTCCATTTTGGGAGAGAGGGTTGACTCTGCCAGAAAGTCTTCCAGGGGGTTAATGCCTCCTGTGACGCTTCACCTTCCTTGCCTTCTTGTTGTCTTCTGTGTCATCTGACTCAGAGCTGGACCCGCTACTGTACAGGGCGTCTACATTCCTTTTGCTGCTCGCTTCTGTCAGGACCTGTGACAGAGGAGTGTCAGGAATGGTATACCCCTTCCGTTCCCTCAACCACGTTCTTTGCTCCTCAGTGAGTGCTTCTGATCCTATTGATGCAGTTGTCATTTTGAGGACCCTCCTAACAACGTCTTGATTAGTGGCCTGGTCTATTAAGGCCTTACTCCCCTGGTAGTTCTTCTGCACTTTCTTTGTCTTCTTGGCCCACTCGAGTGTGGCCGCGTAAAGATTGGGGTAATTAGAGTGGTTGAGAGAGGGATGCTTGTTGTTATCCACCAGTCTACAGGTACTGTATCTGTCACCCTCCTGACTCTTGACTACCGCGAGGGCTGAGTCCAACCTCATTACCTCGTCTAGGACGCATGGGATCTCCATTACCCGGGTTCCTGACGTTGTAAAGAGGTACATGAGGTTTACAGATTTCAGGTAGGCGTCCCTGTAGACCAGGTCGAGTTGGGTGAGGACTGCCCTGGTGATTGCGGGCTCTCTGTCCCGAGAGTGCTCCATCTCCAGATAACGGTTTAGCAGGTCTCTCCTAACCTCTACGTGGCTGTATAGTGTGTGCTTCTTGTCTGTAATGAAACGCCAAACCCCCTCTGTGAAGGCCTCCGATAGACAATTCACCTTCGGAATACCTGCTAGTCCCGCCGCCCAACGTTTCTTGCAGGCTGGTGCATTCTCTGCTGTTGGATCCTTTACAAGACCCATAAGGTAGGCAAGAGCAACAAAACCGGCTCCTTGTTGACCTCGTTGAGTGATGGATGCCTCATGACCTACTGGAGGGGGATCCATCTTATAGATGACATAGCTTGAGGATGTTAGGTTGAGCAGCCAATATGCACAAGATAGGACAAAGTTCTCCCGCAACGAAGAGTGGACTGACCCTGCATCCATATCTACCATTGTGGTTGAGGCCTGTACCACGTGGCCCCTAATGACGGGTTTCTCTCCTTCTGTAACGTCATCCCTATCACCAAAGTAGAAAGGCATTACAACTAAAAGAGGTGGAATCGAGTGAAGAAGCTGAATAGAGCGTTTGGGTTACCAATGATGGTCCATTTTGGGAGAGAGGGTTGACTCTGCCAGAAAGTCTTCCAGGGGGTTAATGCCTCCTGTGACGCTTCACCTTCCTTGCCTTCTTGTTGTCTTCTGTGTCATCTGACTCAGAGCTGGACCCGCTACTGTACAGGGCGTCTACATTCCTTTTGCTGCTCGCTTCTGTCAGGACCTGTGACAGAGGAGTGTCAGGAATGGTATACCCCTTCCGTTCCCTCAACCACGTTCTTTGCTCCTCAGTGAGTGCTTCTGATCCTATTGATGCAGTTGTCATTTTGAGGACCCTCCTAACAACGTCTTGATTAGTGGCCTGGTCTATTAAGGCCTTACTCCCCTGGTAGTTCTTCTGCACTTTCTTTGTCTTCTTGGCCCACTCGAGTGTGGCCGCGTAAAGATTGGGGTAATTAGAGTGGTTGAGAGAGGGATGCTTGTTGTTATCCACCAGTCTACAGGTACTGTATCTGTCACCCTCCTGACTCTTGACTACCGCGAGGGCTGAGTCCAACCTCATTACCTCGTCTAGGACGCATGGGATCTCCATTACCCGGGTTCCTGACGTTGTAAAGAGGTACATGAGGTTTACAGATTTCAGGTAGGCGTCCCTGTAGACCAGGTCGAGTTGGGTGAGGACTGCCCTGGTGATTGCGGGCTCTCTGTCCCGAGAGTGCTCCATCTCCAGATAACGGTTTAGCAGGTCTCTCCTAACCTCTACGTGGCTGTATAGTGTGTGCTTCTTGTCTGTAATGAAACGCCAAACCCCCTCTGTGAAGGCCTCCGATAGACAATTCACCTTCGGAATACCTGCTAGTCCCGCCGCCCAACGTTTCTTGCAGGCTGGTGCATTCTCTGCTGTTGGATCCTTTACAAGACCCATAAGGTAGGCAAGAGCAACAAAACCGGCTCCTTGTTGACCTCGTTGAGTGATGGATGCCTCATGACCTACTGGAGGGGGATCCATCTTATAGATGACATAGCTTGAGGATGTTAGGTTGAGCAGCCAATATGCACAAGATAGGACAAAGTTCTCCCGCAACGAAGAGTGGACTGACCCTGCATCCATATCTACCATTGTGGTTGAGGCCTGTACCACGTGGCCCCTAATGACGGGTTTCTCTCCTTCTGTAACGTCATCCCTATCACCAAAGTAGAAAGGCATTACAACTAAAAGAGGTGGAATCGAGTGAAGAAGCTGAATAGAGCGTTTGGGTTACCAATGATGGTCCATTTTGGGAGAGAGGGTTGACTCTGCCAGAAAGTCTTCCAGGGGGTTAATGCCTCCTGTGACGCTTCACCTTCCTTGCCTTCTTGTTGTCTTCTGTGTCATCTGACTCAGAGCTGGACCCGCTACTGTACAGGGCGTCTACATTCCTTTTGCTGCTCGCTTCTGTCAGGACCTGTGACAGAGGAGTGTCAGGAATGGTATACCCCTTCCGTTCCCTCAACCACGTTCTTTGCTCCTCAGTGAGTGCTTCTGATCCTATTGATGCAGTTGTCATTTTGAGGACCCTCCTAACAACGTCTTGATTAGTGGCCTGGTCTATTAAGGCCTTACTCCCCTGGTAGTTCTTCTGCACTTTCTTTGTCTTCTTGGCCCACTCGAGTGTGGCCGCGTAAAGATTGGGGTAATTAGAGTGGTTGAGAGAGGGATGCTTGTTGTTATCCACCAGTCTACAGGTACTGTATCTGTCACCCTCCTGACTCTTGACTACCGCGAGGGCTGAGTCCAACCTCATTACCTCGTCTAGGACGCATGGGATCTCCATTACCCGGGTTCCTGACGTTGTAAAGAGGTACATGAGGTTTACAGATTTCAGGTAGGCGTCCCTGTAGACCAGGTCGAGTTGGGTGAGGACTGCCCTGGTGATTGCGGGCTCTCTGTCCCGAGAGTGCTCCATCTCCAGATAACGGTTTAGCAGGTCTCTCCTAACCTCTACGTGGCTGTATAGTGTGTGCTTCTTGTCTGTAATGAAACGCCAAACCCCCTCTGTGAAGGCCTCCGATAGACAATTCACCTTCGGAATACCTGCTAGTCCCGCCGCCCAACGTTTCTTGCAGGCTGGTGCATTCTCTGCTGTTGGATCCTTTACAAGACCCATAAGGTAGGCAAGAGCAACAAAACCGGCTCCTTGTTGACCTCGTTGAGTGATGGATGCCTCATGACCTACTGGAGGGGGATCCATCTTATAGATGACATAGCTTGAGGATGTTAGGTTGAGCAGCCAATATGCACAAGATAGGACAAAGTTCTCCCGCAACGAAGAGTGGACTGACCCTGCATCCATATCTACCATTGTGGTTGAGGCCTGTACCACGTGGCCCCTAATGACGGGTTTCTCTCCTTCTGTAACGTCATCCCTATCACCAAAGTAGAAAGGCATTACAACTAAAAGAGGTGGAATCGAGTGAAGAAGCTGAATAGAGCGTTTGGGTTACCAATGATGGTCCATTTTGGGAGAGAGGGTTGACTCTGCCAGAAAGTCTTCCAGGGGGTTAATGCCTCCTGTGACGCTTCACCTTCCTTGCCTTCTTGTTGTCTTCTGTGTCATCTGACTCAGAGCTGGACCCGCTACTGTACAGGGCGTCTACATTCCTTTTGCTGCTCGCTTCTGTCAGGACCTGTGACAGAGGAGTGTCAGGAATGGTATACCCCTTCCGTTCCCTCAACCACGTTCTTTGCTCCTCAGTGAGTGCTTCTGATCCTATTGATGCAGTTGTCATTTTGAGGACCCTCCTAACAACGTCTTGATTAGTGGCCTGGTCTATTAAGGCCTTACTCCCCTGGTAGTTCTTCTGCACTTTCTTTGTCTTCTTGGCCCACTCGAGTGTGGCCGCGTAAAGATTGGGGTAATTAGAGTGGTTGAGAGAGGGATGCTTGTTGTTATCCACCAGTCTACAGGTACTGTATCTGTCACCCTCCTGACTCTTGACTACCGCGAGGGCTGAGTCCAACCTCATTACCTCGTCTAGGACGCATGGGATCTCCATTACCCGGGTTCCTGACGTTGTAAAGAGGTACATGAGGTTTACAGATTTCAGGTAGGCGTCCCTGTAGACCAGGTCGAGTTGGGTGAGGACTGCCCTGGTGATTGCGGGCTCTCTGTCCCGAGAGTGCTCCATCTCCAGATAACGGTTTAGCAGGTCTCTCCTAACCTCTACGTGGCTGTATAGTGTGTGCTTCTTGTCTGTAATGAAACGCCAAACCCCCTCTGTGAAGGCCTCCGATAGACAATTCACCTTCGGAATACCTGCTAGTCCCGCCGCCCAACGTTTCTTGCAGGCTGGTGCATTCTCTGCTGTTGGATCCTTTACAAGACCCATAAGGTAGGCAAGAGCAACAAAACCGGCTCCTTGTTGACCTCGTTGAGTGATGGATGCCTCATGACCTACTGGAGGGGGATCCATCTTATAGATGACATAGCTTGAGGATGTTAGGTTGAGCAGCCAATATGCACAAGATAGGACAAAGTTCTCCCGCAACGAAGAGTGGACTGACCCTGCATCCATATCTACCATTGTGGTTGAGGCCTGTACCACGTGGCCCCTAATGACGGGTTTCTCTCCTTCTGTAACGTCATCCCTATCACCAAAGTAGAAAGGCATTACAACTAAAAGAGGTGGAATCGAGTGAAGAAGCTGAATAGAGCGTTTGGGTTACCAATGATGGTCCATTTTGGGAGAGAGGGTTGACTCTGCCAGAAAGTCTTCCAGGGGGTTAATGCCTCCTGTGACGCTTCACCTTCCTTGCCTTCTTGTTGTCTTCTGTGTCATCTGACTCAGAGCTGGACCCGCTACTGTACAGGGCGTCTACATTCCTTTTGCTGCTCGCTTCTGTCAGGACCTGTGACAGAGGAGTGTCAGGAATGGTATACCCCTTCCGTTCCCTCAACCACGTTCTTTGCTCCTCAGTGAGTGCTTCTGATCCTATTGATGCAGTTGTCATTTTGAGGACCCTCCTAACAACGTCTTGATTAGTGGCCTGGTCTATTAAGGCCTTACTCCCCTGGTAGTTCTTCTGCACTTTCTTTGTCTTCTTGGCCCACTCGAGTGTGGCCGCGTAAAGATTGGGGTAATTAGAGTGGTTGAGAGAGGGATGCTTGTTGTTATCCACCAGTCTACAGGTACTGTATCTGTCACCCTCCTGACTCTTGACTACCGCGAGGGCTGAGTCCAACCTCATTACCTCGTCTAGGACGCATGGGATCTCCATTACCCGGGTTCCTGACGTTGTAAAGAGGTACATGAGGTTTACAGATTTCAGGTAGGCGTCCCTGTAGACCAGGTCGAGTTGGGTGAGGACTGCCCTGGTGATTGCGGGCTCTCTGTCCCGAGAGTGCTCCATCTCCAGATAACGGTTTAGCAGGTCTCTCCTAACCTCTACGTGGCTGTATAGTGTGTGCTTCTTGTCTGTAATGAAACGCCAAACCCCCTCTGTGAAGGCCTCCGATAGACAATTCACCTTCGGAATACCTGCTAGTCCCGCCGCCCAACGTTTCTTGCAGGCTGGTGCATTCTCTGCTGTTGGATCCTTTACAAGACCCATAAGGTAGGCAAGAGCAACAAAACCGGCTCCTTGTTGACCTCGTTGAGTGATGGATGCCTCATGACCTACTGGAGGGGGATCCATCTTATAGATGACATAGCTTGAGGATGTTAGGTTGAGCAGCCAATATGCACAAGATAGGACAAAGTTCTCCCGCAACGAAGAGTGGACTGACCCTGCATCCATATCTACCATTGTGGTTGAGGCCTGTACCACGTGGCCCCTAATGACGGGTTTCTCTCCTTCTGTAACGTCATCCCTATCACCAAAGTAGAAAGGCATTACAACTAAAAGAGGTGGAATCGAGTGAAGAAGCTGAATAGAGCGTTTGGGTTACCAATGATGGTCCATTTTGGGAGAGAGGGTTGACTCTGCCAGAAAGTCTTCCAGGGGGTTAATGCCTCCTGTGACGCTTCACCTTCCTTGCCTTCTTGTTGTCTTCTGTGTCATCTGACTCAGAGCTGTACCCGCTACTGTACAGGGCGTCTACATTCCTTTTGCTGCTCGCTTCTGTCAGGACCTGTGACAGAGGAGTGTCAGGAATGGTATACCCCTTCCGTTCCCTCAACCACGTTCTTTGCTCCTCAGTGAGTGCTTCTGATCCTATTGATGCAGTTGTCATTTTGAGGACCCTCCTAACAACGTCTTGATTAGTGGCCTGGTCTATTAAGGCCTTACTCCCCTGGTAGTTCTTCTGCACTTTCTTTGTCTTCTTGGCCCACTCGAGTGTGGCCGCGTAAAGATTGGGGTAATTAGAGTGGTTGAGAGAGGGATGCTTGTTGTTATCCACCAGTCTACAGGTACTGTATCTGTCACCCTCCTGACTCTTGACTACCGCGAGGGCTGAGTCCAACCTCATTACCTCGTCTAGGACGCATGGGATCTCCATTACCCGGGTTCCTGACGTTGTAAAGAGGTACATGAGGTTTACAGATTTCAGGTAGGCGTCCCTGTAGACCAGGTCGAGTTGGGTGAGGACTGCCCTGGTGATTGCGGGCTCTCTGTCCCGAGAGTGCTCCATCTCCAGATAACGGTTTAGCAGGTCTCTCCTAACCTCTACGTGGCTGTATAGTGTGTGCTTCTTGTCTGTAATGAAACGCCAAACCCCCTCTGTGAAGGCCTCCGATAGACAATTCACCTTCGGAATACCTGCTAGTCCCGCCGCCCAACGTTTCTTGCAGGCTGGTGCATTCTCTGCTGTTGGATCCTTTACAAGACCCATAAGGTAGGCAAGAGCAACAAAACCGGCTCCTTGTTGACCTCGTTGAGTGATGGATGCCTCATGACCTACTGGAGGGGGATCCATCTTATAGATGACATAGCTTGAGGATGTTAGGTTGAGCAGCCAATATGCACAAGATAGGACAAAGTTCTCCCGCAACGAAGAGTGGACTGACCCTGCATCCATATCTACCATTGTGGTTGAGGCCTGTACCACGTGGCCCCTAATGACGGGTTTCTCTCCTTCTGTAACGTCATCCCTATCACCAAAGTAGAAAGGCATTACAACTAAAAGAGGTGGAATCGAGTGAAGAAGCTGAATAGAGCGTTTGGGTTACCAATGATGGTCCATTTTGGGAGAGAGGGTTGACTCTGCCAGAAAGTCTTCCAGGGGGTTAATGCCTCCTGTGACGCTTCACCTTCCTTGCCTTCTTGTTGTCTTCTGTGTCATCTGACTCAGAGCTGGACCCGCTACTGTACAGGGCGTCTACATTCCTTTTGCTGCTCGCTTCTGTCAGGACCTGTGACAGAGGAGTGTCAGGAATGGTATACCCCTTCCGTTCCCTCAACCACGTTCTTTGCTCCTCAGTGAGTGCTTCTGATCCTATTGATGCAGTTGTCATTTTGAGGACCCTCCTAACAACGTCTTGATTAGTGGCCTGGTCTATTAAGGCCTTACTCCCCTGGTAGTTCTTCTGCACTTTCTTTGTCTTCTTGGCCCACTCGAGTGTGGCCGCGTAAAGATTGGGGTAATTAGAGTGGTTGAGAGAGGGATGCTTGTTGTTATCCACCAGTCTACAGGTACTGTATCTGTCACCCTCCTGACTCTTGACTACCGCGAGGGCTGAGTCCAACCTCATTACCTCGTCTAGGACGCATGGGATCTCCATTACCCGGGTTCCTGACGTTGTAAAGAGGTACATGAGGTTTACAGATTTCAGGTAGGCGTCCCTGTAGACCAGGTCGAGTTGGGTGAGGACTGCCCTGGTGATTGCGGGCTCTCTGTCCCGAGAGTGCTCCATCTCCAGATAACGGTTTAGCAGGTCTCTCCTAACCTCTACGTGGCTGTATAGTGTGTGCTTCTTGTCTGTAATGAAACGCCAAACCCCCTCTGTGAAGGCCTCCGATAGACAATTCACCTTCGGAATACCTGCTAGTCCCGCCGCCCAACGTTTCTTGCAGGCTGGTGCATTCTCTGCTGTTGGATCCTTTACAAGACCCATAAGGTAGGCAAGAGCAACAAAACCGGCTCCTTGTTGACCTCGTTGAGTGATGGATGCCTCATGACCTACTGGAGGGGGATCCATCTTATAGATGACATAGCTTGAGGATGTTAGGTTGAGCAGCCAATATGCACAAGATAGGACAAAGTTCTCCCGCAACGAAGAGTGGACTGACCCTGCATCCATATCTACCATTGTGGTTGAGGCCTGTACCACGTGGCCCCTAATGACGGGTTTCTCTCCTTCTGTAACGTCATCCCTATCACCAAAGTAGAAAGGCATTACAACTAAAAGAGGTGGAATCGAGTGAAGAAGCTGAATAGAGCGTTTGGGTTACCAATGATGGTCCATTTTGGGAGAGAGGGTTGACTCTGCCAGAAAGTCTTCCAGGGGGTTAATGCCTCCTGTGACGCTTCACCTTCCTTGCCTTCTTGTTGTCTTCTGTGTCATCTGACTCAGAGCTGGACCCGCTACTGTACAGGGCGTCTACATTCCTTTTGCTGCTCGCTTCTGTCAGGACCTGTGACAGAGGAGTGTCAGGAATGGTATACCCCTTCCGTTCCCTCAACCACGTTCTTTGCTCCTCAGTGAGTGCTTCTGATCCTATTGATGCAGTTGTCATTTTGAGGACCCTCCTAACAACGTCTTGATTAGTGGCCTGGTCTATTAAGGCCTTACTCCCCTGGTAGTTCTTCTGCACTTTCTTTGTCTTCTTGGCCCACTCGAGTGTGGCCGCGTAAAGATTGGGGTAATTAGAGTGGTTGAGAGAGGGATGCTTGTTGTTATCCACCAGTCTACAGGTACTGTATCTGTCACCCTCCTGACTCTTGACTACCGCGAGGGCTGAGTCCAACCTCATTACCTCGTCTAGGACGCATGGGATCTCCATTACCCGGGTTCCTGACGTTGTAAAGAGGTACATGAGGTTTACAGATTTCAGGTAGGCGTCCCTGTAGACCAGGTCGAGTTGGGTGAGGACTGCCCTGGTGATTGCGGGCTCTCTGTCCCGAGAGTGCTCCATCTCCAGATAACGGTTTAGCAGGTCTCTCCTAACCTCTACGTGGCTGTATAGTGTGTGCTTCTTGTCTGTAATGAAACGCCAAACCCCCTCTGTGAAGGCCTCCGATAGACAATTCACCTTCGGAATACCTGCTAGTCCCGCCGCCCAACGTTTCTTGCAGGCTGGTGCATTCTCTGCTGTTGGATCCTTTACAAGACCCATAAGGTAGGCAAGAGCAACAAAACCGGCTCCTTGTTGACCTCGTTGAGTGATGGATGCCTCATGACCTACTGGAGGGGGATCCATCTTATAGATGACATAGCTTGAGGATGTTAGGTTGAGCAGCCAATATGCACAAGATAGGACAAAGTTCTCCCGCAACGAAGAGTGGACTGACCCTGCATCCATATCTACCATTGTGGTTGAGGCCTGTACCACGTGGCCCCTAATGACGGGTTTCTCTCCTTCTGTAACGTCATCCCTATCACCAAAGTAGAAAGGCATTACAACTAAAAGAGGTGGAATCGAGTGAAGAAGCTGAATAGAGCGTTTGGGTTACCAATGATGGTCCATTTTGGGAGAGAGGGTTGACTCTGCCAGAAAGTCTTCCAGGGGGTTAATGCCTCATGTGACGCTTCACCTTCCTTGCCTTCTTGTTGTCTTCTGTGTCATCTGACTCAGAGCTGGACCCGCTACTGTACAGGGCGTCTACATTCCTTTTGCTGCTCGCTTCTGTCAGGACCTGTGACAGAGGAGTGTCAGGAATGGTATACCCCTTCCGTTCCCTCAACCACGTTCTTTGCTCCTCAGTGAGTGCTTCTGATCCTATTGATGCAGTTGTCATTTTGAGGACCCTCCTAACAACGTCTTGATTAGTGGCCTGGTCTATTAAGGCCTTACTCCCCTGGTAGTTCTTCTGCACTTTCTTTGTCTTCTTGGCCCACTCGAGTGTGGCCGCGTAAAGATTGGGGTAATTAGAGTGGTTGAGAGAGGGATGCTTGTTGTTATCCACCAGTCTACAGGTACTGTATCTGTCACCCTCCTGACTCTTGACTACCGCGAGGGCTGAGTCCAACCTCATTACCTCGTCTAGGACGCATGGGATCTCCATTACCCGGGTTCCTGACGTTGTAAAGAGGTACATGAGGTTTACAGATTTCAGGTAGGCGTCCCTGTAGACCAGGTCGAGTTGGGTGAGGACTGCCCTGGTGATTGCGGGCTCTCTGTCCCGAGAGTGCTCCATCTCCAGATAACGGTTTAGCAGGTCTCTCCTAACCTCTACGTGGCTGTATAGTGTGTGCTTCTTGTCTGTAATGAAACGCCAAACCCCCTCTGTGAAGGCCTCCGATAGACAATTCACCTTCGGAATACCTGCTAGTCCCGCCGCCCAACGTTTCTTGCAGGCTGGTGCATTCTCTGCTGTTGGATCCTTTACAAGACCCATAAGGTAGGCAAGAGCAACAAAACCGGCTCCTTGTTGACCTCGTTGAGTGATGGATGCCTCATGACCTACTGGAGGGGGATCCATCTTATAGATGACATAGCTTGAGGATGTTAGGTTGAGCAGCCAATATGCACAAGATAGGACAAAGTTCTCCCGCAACGAAGAGTGGACTGACCCTGCATCCATATCTACCATTGTGGTTGAGGCCTGTACCACGTGGCCCCTAATGACGGGTTTCTCTCCTTCTGTAACGTCATCCCTATCACCAAAGTAGAAAGGCATTACAACTAAAAGAGGTGGAATCGAGTGAAGAAGCTGAATAGAGCGTTTGGGTTACCAATGATGGTCCGTTAGGGTGGTGCATGCACCAACTAATGTAGGGGATGTGGACGTGTATAGTAAAAAAGCGCTAATTTGCGAAAGGGTGAAGGGCGGGGGAGACGCAATGAGGTATACGTCCGTGCGCAGGCGTTCGTAAAGATCACTGAATGTTATGTTTTCCAAATCGCAGCGCCGCCGCTAAGCGCGCGCCCCTCCCGCGTGCGTCTCTCGCGCCCTTAAGAGCCCTGTATTTATTTTTAAGAAATAGATCTAGGCACATACATAACTACGTACTAACAAATTCAAATAGAATTCGATACAAGCAATCACGCGTCGCCTACATTCCCCTCCCTAGTGCTGCTACAGCACTCATCACCTAATGAGATAGGCGCGACGCCTGTCGCATTCCGCCTCAGAAGACCGGATTTGGTTTTTACGTCAACCACTCGAACGCGGCCATCCTTGCCAGCTATTACGGCCTGTATCAATCCTTTCGGCCATATATTTCTGGGGGAGTTGGGGTCCACGATTAAAACCAGGTCTCCCACCTGCAGCGGTCTTGGTTCGTCGTGCCACTTTTTCCTTGGACGCATGTCAGGCAGGACTTCGCGTACCCAGCGCTTCCAGAACATATCAGCTAGCCTTTGTGATAACCGCCATTGCTTCCTGAGGTAGATATCAGATTCATCAAAAACTCCAAAAGTAGGCAGGTTGGACGATGTTCCCAACAAAAAATGGTTGGGGGTTAAACTCTCATGACTGTTCGGTTCCACTGCGACGTGGGTGAGGGGACGGCTGTTTATCATCTGTTCTACTTCGGCTAATAATGTTTGAAGTGTCTCATCACGTGGCGCTCGTTCTTTCAATATAACCTTAAGTGCGCCTTTCAAAGTCAAAGTCAAAGTCAAACAATTTATTTCAATTAGGCACTTAAAAGGCACTTATGAACGTCAAGTTTACAAAAAATAGAATTGATTCTAGTCGCCCCTTCCAAAAGGTAGTTTTCGTATGGAGAAGAATGGGCAAGAAACTCCACCGTTACTCTTTTAAAATGTTTTCACAATATTTTGCATACATTAATTATATAATTATATGTGAAGACGATGCATCTAGAATAAGATTACTATACCGCGATAGGTAAAAAAGAATGAAAAATAAAGCAATTACAGATAAATTAAATATGTGACAGATACATGGTGCTCACATATTTACAAACATTGTAAAATTATACGATATTCCTAACATTTTAACAAGTAATACTAATAAGTCAGTGTGTGAGTTCAAGAAATCACAGAATGTAAAATCAGTGTTATAAAAAATAACAAATACATAATTTAATAAGCAACCAGTTTGATTTTGTCTAGACTCTAAATTGTCCTATGGAGCAGGACCAGCATGTTTCCAAGCATTCTTATCTTGGATATAATCCTCTAATTTGTAATATGCTTGTTTACAGAGTGTACTTTTAATATGAGTTTTAAATTTTCTTTCATTTAATTGTAATATATCACAAGGTATTTTATTGTAACATTTAACACAGTACCCCATAAAAGATGTATGTACTTTAGATAATCTGAAAAATGGTTGATCTATTTTATCTTTATTTCTAGTATTAAAATTATGTCTATCGCTTATTTTATTAAAGATATGTAGATTTTTTCTTACATACATAATATTTTCATAAATGAATTGGCAAGGTACCGTCATAATATTAATCTTTTTAAATAGTTCCCTGAGAGATTCGCGACGATGTAGATTATAAATGGCTCTGACAGCTCTCTTTTGTAAAATAAAGATGGATTCAATGTCAGCAGCCCGACCCCACAGTAAAATGCCATAGGACATAATACTGTGGAAGTAGCTAAAATAGACCAGACGCGCGGTTTCTACATCTGTTAACTGTCGTATCTTTCTAACAGCATAAGCGGCCGAGCTTAGCCGCCCCGCAAGAATTGTTATATGAGGTCCCCATTGTAATTTCTCGTCTAGCGTGATTCCTAGGAAAACGGTTTGATTAATAAATTCTAGTTTTTCTCCATTCAATATGATGTCACATTCGCTACTTCTAACATTAGGTAATTTAAATCTAATGCATTTGGTTTTTTTTTTATTTAGTACCAAATTATTTACCGTAAACCAATCTTGGACTTGAAGAATAGAGCTGTTAACGTCGTCAAGATTTTGTGACCGTCGGTTTATTTTAAATATCAACGATGTGTCATCTGCAAATAACACCATCTTAGGTTGATTTTGAAGTAATTGTGGTAAATCATTAATATAAACTAAAAAGAGGAATGGACCCAATATCGAACCCTGAGGAACGCCCATTGCCATTTCAGACCCCAATGAGTTTACGCCGTTTACTTGAATTTTAACTTTTCTATCTTTCAGGTATGATCTTAGTAAATCAAGAGCTGTATTCCTAATCCCATAGTGCTCAAGTTTCAGCAGAAGTGTTTCATGGTCTACGCAATCGAACGCCTTCGAGAGGTCGCAAAAGATTCCAATGGCATCGTGTGCTTCTTCCCAGGCGTTAAAAATGTTCTTTATGAGGGTGACACCAGCGTCAGTGGTACAACGCCCTTTGGTGAAACCGTACTGTTGTTCATGAAAGATGGAATTCTTATTAAAGTGACGTAACATTTGATTGAGCATCAACCTTTCAAACACCTTGCTGAGAACTGGCAGAATTGACACAGGCCTATAATTATTGGGTTCCTTACTATCACCGGATTTGAACAAAGGAATTACTTTACTGTGTTTCATGAGATCCGGAAAGACTCCTTGGTCTACACTGATGTTAAATATGAAAGCTAGATAAGGCGCAATGGTTTCGATGATAGATCTACAGACTTTTACAGACATTCCCCATAGATCTTCTGTTGATTTAATTTTAAGATCTTTAAAAGCTTTTATAACAGCCTGGGGGTTTGTATGCTGAAACCTCAGCTCCAAAGGGCATGACTTTACATTTTTCCTAAGTAAGGCAGCAGAAAGCGTGGATGAGGAATTTAAAGTTTCCGTAGTTTTAAGGGGAATATTAGCAAAAAAGTTTTCAAATTCCTGAGCTACTTCTACATCTGAGTTGATAGGGCCATGTGTAGTCTGTAAGTTAAATTCAGTATTACGCTGTTTTTTCCTACCGGTTTCATTATTTATTATTTGCCAGGTAGTTTTTATTTTATCATCAGCTGATTTTATTTTATTGCTAATGTAAAGAGCTTTAGCCATTTTGCACACACTTTTAAAAGTTTTTGAATATTTTGCAACATGTTGATGAAAGCTTGTATTATTAATATGTTGCTTTAGGCCATAAAGTTCAAAAAGTTTTTCCCTACTTTTACGAATACCTGGAGTCGCCCAATCACTAAATAAGAACTTTGTGTAAATAGTTTTAGTTTTTAGTGGAAAAGTGTCAATAAATTGCTCATTTAATAGTGAAAAGAACTCGGCGTAGAACTCATTTGGGTCACATATATTATTAAAATTCTGAACACATAATTTACTTGCCAAAGAATTATTTAATTTATCTAAATTTTTACATGTAATTGGCCTAAACCTTATTTGAATTTTATGTAAAGGCATGTAGGAACAAAATGTTATTTTCACGCTTCTGATTAACCGTTCCCAAGCCCCTCCCCAGTGAGGGCTGGCAGGTGGAATGAAAACCCAAGTTGTCGCCGTACTGTATGTCATTGTTCCTTCTTTGAGTTTCTCCGTGTCCAGCTCTAGAACACATCTTTTTTTTTTTTTTTTTTTTTTTTTTTTTTTTTTTCTTAAGATCTAATACACGGAACCCGAGTTGGGTCCTGAGCGGAGGGATGTCGGTGGGATTTTGGGAGAGAGGGTTGACTCTGCCAGAAAGTCTTCCAGGGGGTTAATGCCTCCTGTGACGCTTCACCTTCCTTGCCTTCTTGTTGTCTTCTGTGTCATCTGACTCAGAGCTGGACCCGCTACTGTACAGGGCGTCTACATTCCTTTTGCTGCTCGCTTCTGTCAGGACCTGTGACAGAGGAGTGTCAGGAATGGTATACCCCTTCCGTTCCCTCAACCACGTTCTTTGCTCCTCAGTGAGTGCTTCTGATCCTATTGATGCAGTTGTCATTT
Source organism: Agrochola lota (assembly GCA_947364205.1). Classification (NCBI taxonomy): domain Eukaryota; kingdom Metazoa; phylum Arthropoda; class Insecta; order Lepidoptera; family Noctuidae; genus Agrochola; species Agrochola lota. The sequence continues at coordinate 13,045,349 of OX376221.1, read as the reverse complement.
TGAGGACCCTCCTAACAACGTCTTGATTAGTGGCCTGGTCTATTAAGGCCTTACTCCCCTGGTAGTTCTTCTGCACTTTCTTTGTCTTCTTGGCCCACTCGAGTGTGGCCGCGTAAAGACTGGGGTAATTAGAGTGGTTGAGAGAGGGATGCTTGTTGTTATCCACCAGTCTACAGGTACTGTATCTGTCACCCTCCTGACTCTTGACTACCGCGAGGGCTGAGTCCAACCTCATTACCTCGTCTAGGACGCATGGGATCTCCATTACCCGGGTTCCTGACGTTGTAAAGAGGTACATGAGGTTTACAGATTTCAGGTAGGCGTCCCTGTAGACCAGGTCGAGTTGGGTGAGGACTGCCCTGGTGATTGCGGGCTCTCTGTCCCGAGAGTGCTCCATCTCCAGATAACGGTTTAGCAGGTCTCTCCTAACCTCTACGTGGCTGTATAGTGTGTGCTTCTTGTCTGTAATGAAACGCCAAACCCCCTCTGTGAAGGCCTCCGATAGACAATTCACCTTCGGAATACCTGCTAGTCCCGCCGCCCAACGTTTCTTGCAGGCTGGTGCATTCTCTGCTGTTGGATCCTTTACAAGACCCATAAGGTAGGCAAGAGCAACAAAACCGGCTCCTTGTTGACCTCGTTGAGTGATGGATGCCTCATGACCTACTGGAGGGGGATCCATCTTATAGATGACATAGCTTGAGGATGTTAGGTTGAGCAGCCAATATGCACAAGATAGGACAAAGTTCTCCCGCAACGAAGAGTGGACTGACCCTGCATCCATATCTACCATTGTGGTTGAGGCCTGTACCACGTGGCCCCTAATGACGGGTTTCTCTCCTTCTGTAACGTCATCCCTATCACCAAAGTAGAAAGGCATTACAACTAAAAGAGGTGGAATCGAGTGAAGAAGCTGAATAGAGCGTTTGGGTTACCAATGATGGTCCATTTTGGGAGAGAGGGTTGACTCTGCCAGAAAGTCTTCCAGGGGGTTAATGCCTCCTGTGACGCTTCACCTTCCTTGCCTTCTTGTTGTCTTCTGTGTCATCTGACTCAGAGCTGGACCCGCTACTGTACAGGGCGTCTACATTCCTTTTGCTGCTCGCTTCTGTCAGGACCTGTGACAGAGGAGTGTCAGGAATGGTATACCCCTTCCGTTCCCTCAACCACGTTCTTTGCTCCTCAGTGAGTGCTTCTGATCCTATTGATGCAGTTGTCATTTTGAGGACCCTCCTAACAACGTCTTGATTAGTGGCCTGGTCTATTAAGGCCTTACTCCCCTGGTAGTTCTTCTGCACTTTCTTTGTCTTCTTGGCCCACTCGAGTGTGGCCGCGTAAAGATTGGGGTAATTAGAGTGGTTGAGAGAGGGATGCTTGTTGTTATCCACCAGTCTACAGGTACTGTATCTGTCACCCTCCTGACTCTTGACTACCGCGAGGGCTGAGTCCAACCTCATTACCTCGTCTAGGACGCATGGGATCTCCATTACCCGGGTTCCTGACGTTGTAAAGAGGTACATGAGGTTTACAGATTTCAGGTAGGCGTCCCTGTAGACCAGGTCGAGTTGGGTGAGGACTGCCCTGGTGATTGCGGGCTCTCTGTCCCGAGAGTGCTCCATCTCCAGATAACGGTTTAGCAGGTCTCTCCTAACCTCTACGTGGCTGTATAGTGTGTGCTTCTTGTCTGTAATGAAACGCCAAACCCCCTCTGTGAAGGCCTCCGATAGACAATTCACCTTCGGAATACCTGCTAGTCCCGCCGCCCAACGTTTCTTGCAGGCTGGTGCATTCTCTGCTGTTGGATCCTTTACAAGACCCATAAGGTAGGCAAGAGCAACAAAACCGGCTCCTTGTTGACCTCGTTGAGTGATGGATGCCTCATGACCTACTGGAGGGGGATCCATCTTATAGATGACATAGCTTGAGGATGTTAGGTTGAGCAGCCAATATGCACAAGATAGGACAAAGTTCTCCCGCAACGAAGAGTGGACTGACCCTGCATCCATATCTACCATTGTGGTTGAGGCCTGTACCACGTGGCCCCTAATGACGGGTTTCTCTCCTTCTGTAACGTCATCCCTATCACCAAAGTAGAAAGGCATTACAACTAAAAGAGGTGGAATCGAGTGAAGAAGCTGAATAGAGCGTTTGGGTTACCAATGATGGTCCATTTTGGGAGAGAGGGTTGACTCTGCCAGAAAGTCTTCCAGGGGGTTAATGCCTCCTGTGACGCTTCACCTTCCTTGCCTTCTTGTTGTCTTCTGTGTCATCTGACTCAGAGCTGGACCCGCTACTGTACAGGGCGTCTACATTCCTTTTGCTGCTCGCTTCTGTCAGGACCTGTGACAGAGGAGTGTCAGGAATGGTATACCCCTTCCGTTCCCTCAACCACGTTCTTTGCTCCTCAGTGAGTGCTTCTGATCCTATTGATGCAGTTGTCATTTTGAGGACCCTCCTAACAACGTCTTGATTAGTGGCCTGGTCTATTAAGGCCTTACTCCCCTGGTAGTTCTTCTGCACTTTCTTTGTCTTCTTGGCCCACTCGAGTGTGGCCGCGTAAAGATTGGGGTAATTAGAGTGGTTGAGAGAGGGATGCTTGTTGTTATCCACCAGTCTACAGGTACTGTATCTGTCACCCTCCTGACTCTTGACTACCGCGAGGGCTGAGTCCAACCTCATTACCTCGTCTAGGACGCATGGGATCTCCATTACCCGGGTTCCTGACGTTGTAAAGAGGTACATGAGGTTTACAGATTTCAGGTAGGCGTCCCTGTAGACCAGGTCGAGTTGGGTGAGGACTGCCCTGGTGATTGCGGGCTCTCTGTCCCGAGAGTGCTCCATCTCCAGATAACGGTTTAGCAGGTCTCTCCTAACCTCTACGTGGCTGTATAGTGTGTGCTTCTTGTCTGTAATGAAACGCCAAACCCCCTCTGTGAAGGCCTCCGATAGACAATTCACCTTCGGAATACCTGCTAGTCCCGCCGCCCAACGTTTCTTGCAGGCTGGTGCATTCTCTGCTGTTGGATCCTTTACAAGACCCATAAGGTAGGCAAGAGCAACAAAACCGGCTCCTTGTTGACCTCGTTGAGTGATGGATGCCTCATGACCTACTGGAGGGGGATCCATCTTATAGATGACATAGCTTGAGGATGTTAGGTTGAGCAGCCAATATGCACAAGATAGGACAAAGTTCTCCCGCAACGAAGAGTGGACTGACCCTGCATCCATATCTACCATTGTGGTTGAGGCCTGTACCACGTGGCCCCTAATGACGGGTTTCTCTCCTTCTGTAACGTCATCCCTATCACCAAAGTAGAAAGGCATTACAACTAAAAGAGGTGGAATCGAGTGAAGAAGCTGAATAGAGCGTTTGGGTTACCAATGATGGTCCATTTTGGGAGAGAGGGTTGACTCTGCCAGAAAGTCTTCCAGGGGGTTAATGCCTCCTGTGACGCTTCACCTTCCTTGCCTTCTTGTTGTCTTCTGTGTCATCTGACTCAGAGCTGGACCCGCTACTGTACAGGGCGTCTACATTCCTTTTGCTGCTCGCTTCTGTCAGGACCTGTGACAGAGGAGTGTCAGGAATGGTATACCCCTTCCGTTCCCTCAACCACGTTCTTTGCTCCTCAGTGAGTGCTTCTGATCCTATTGATGCAGTTGTCATTTTGAGGACCCTCCTAACAACGTCTTGATTAGTGGCCTGGTCTATTAAGGCCTTACTCCCCTGGTAGTTCTTCTGCACTTTCTTTGTCTTCTTGGCCCACTCGAGTGTGGCCGCGTAAAGATTGGGGTAATTAGAGTGGTTGAGAGAGGGATGCTTGTTGTTATCCACCAGTCTACAGGTACTGTATCTGTCACCCTCCTGACTCTTGACTACCGCGAGGGCTGAGTCCAACCTCATTACCTCGTCTAGGACGCATGGGATCTCCATTACCCGGGTTCCTGACGTTGTAAAGAGGTACATGAGGTTTACAGATTTCAGGTAGGCGTCCCTGTAGACCAGGTCGAGTTGGGTGAGGACTGCCCTGGTGATTGCGGGCTCTCTGTCCCGAGAGTGCTCCATCTCCAGATAACGGTTTAGCAGGTCTCTCCTAACCTCTACGTGGCTGTATAGTGTGTGCTTCTTGTCTGTAATGAAACGCCAAACCCCCTCTGTGAAGGCCTCCGATAGACAATTCACCTTCGGAATACCTGCTAGTCCCGCCGCCCAACGTTTCTTGCAGGCTGGTGCATTCTCTGCTGTTGGATCCTTTACAAGACCCATAAGGTAGGCAAGAGCAACAAAACCGGCTCCTTGTTGACCTCGTTGAGTGATGGCTGCCTCATGACCTACTGGAGGGGGATCCATCTTATAGATGACATAGCTTGAGGATGTTAGGTTGAGCAGCCAATATGCACAAGATAGGACAAAGTTCTCCCGCAACGAAGAGTGGACTGACCCTGCATCCATATCTACCATTGTGGTTGAGGCCTGTACCACGTGGCCCCTAATGACGGGTTTCTCTCCTTCTGTAACGTCATCCCTATCACCAAAGTAGAAAGGCATTACAACTAAAAGAGGTGGAATCGAGTGAAGAAGCTGAATAGAGCGTTTGGGTTACCAATGATGGTCCGTTAGGGTGGTGCATGCACCAACTAATGTAGGGGATGTGGACGTGTATAGTAAAAAAGCGCTAATTTGCGAAAGGGTGAAGGGCGGGGGAGACGCAATGAGGTATACGTCCGTGCGCAGGCGTTCGTAAAGATCACTGAATGTTATGTTTTCCAAATCGCAGCGCCGCCGCTAAGCGCGCGCCCCTCCCGCGTGCGTCTCTCGCGCCCTTAAGAGCCCTGTATTTATTTTTAAGAAATAGATCTAGGCACATACATAACTACGTACTAACAAATTCAAATAGAATTCGATACAAGCAATCACGCGTCGCCTACATTCCCCTCCCTAGTGCTGCTACAGCACTCATCACCTAATGAGATAGGCGCGACGCCTGTCGCATTCCGCCTCAGAAGACCGGATTTGGTTTTTACGTCAACCACTCGAACGCGGCCATCCTTGCCAGCTATTACGGCCTGTATCAATCCTTTCGGCCATATATTTCTGGGGGAGTTGGGGTCCACGATTAAAACCAGGTCTCCCACCTGCAGCGGTCTTGGTTCGTCGTGCCACTTTTTCCTTGGACGCATGTCAGGCAGGACTTCGCGTACCCAGCGCTTCCAGAACATATCAGCTAGCCTTTGTGATAACCGCCATTGCTTCCTGAGGTAGATATCAGATTCATCAAAAACTCCAAAAGTAGGCAGGTTGGACGATGTTCCCAACAAAAAATGGTTGGGGGTTAAACTCTCATGACTGTTCGGTTCCACTGCGACGTGGGTGAGGGGACGGCTGTTTATCATCTGTTCTACTTCGGCTAATAATGTTTGAAGTGTCTCATCACGTGGCGCTCGTTCTTTCAATATAACCTTAAGTGCGCCTTTCACGCTTCTGATTAACCGTTCCCAAGCCCCTCCCCAGTGAGGGCTGGCAGGTGGAATGAAAACCCAAGTTGTCGCCGTACTGTATGTCATTGTTCCTTCTTTGAGGTTCTCCGTGTCCAGCTCTAGAACACATCTCTTCAGCTCAGCATCAGATCCTCTCAAGTTCGTACCATTGTCAGAGTAAAAGTACTTTGGCCAGCCTCTTCTGGCTGCCATTCGTCTAAGAGCCATTATTAGTGCGTCTGTGGTCAGCTGGTTCACTATCTCAATGTGAATGGCTCTTACGGTGAGGCAAGTGAAGATAACACCGTACCTCTTTTCTCGACGTCGGCCAACGGTTACTTCTAGGGGTCCAAATAGGTCTACTCCGGTGAACGTGAAGGGGCGATGGTGATGAGCGAGCCGCGCTTCAGGTAAGTCACCCATACTGGGTGGTTGGGGACGAGCCCTCTTAATTCTGCATAACATGCATTTTGAACTGATATACTTCACAGTAGGTCGTAGCCGTATAATCCAGTACCGTTGTTTCAGTTCGTTAACGACCATTTCCTGGTTTCCGTGGCATGCTTTTACGTGGTAGTACTTCACGATGAGGTGAGCGACATGGCAGCGGCCGTGCAGTATCACAGGATGTTTTACGTTGGTTGATATCTCAGGTGCGGCATCAATGCGGCCAGCCACTCTCAGCAAGCCATCATCGTCAATAATAGGTGTCAAGGTAAGTAATTTACTTTTTCTATCTAATCCTTTATTTTGTTTCAGGTTGTGCAGGTCATCTGGGAAAGCTTTCATCTGGGAGTACTTCAACAACATGTTCTCAGCGCGTTCCATCATCGCGCCATCTATACCAACAGTAGAAACTTTCTTGAATTTGTTTATGAAAGATAGAACCACACACATGGATCTCACCAGTCGAAGCCACGAAGAGAACCTTTCTGGTTCAGGAACAGCAGGTAAACACACAGGTGCAACGTGAATATTATTTATGCATTCTAGGTCCACGTCGCAAACATCAGGTAGCTGTATCTTTGATTCTCCAGGCCACGATTGTTCTTCTTCATATAGAAATGACGGCCCATATAACCACTCATTTTTCAATGTTTCTATTTCACAGGTTTCTCGTGTGGCAATATCGGCGATATTCAACTTCGTAGGTATGTATCTCCATTCTTCAATTTTCGTCAGTTCGTCTAATTCGCCAAGGCGGTGAGCTATGTAAGCTTTATAACTTCGCGCGTTATTACGTATCCAGTGTAAAACCGTAGATGAGTCACACCAGAATATTTTTCTTTCAGCCTTTATTCTATGCTCGTTTATTATATTATTGGCCAATCTTCCCGCCAAAACGGCTGCTTGTAACTCTAAGCGTGGCATAGATACATACTTTACAGGCGCAACTCGACATTTACTGGACACAAAGGCAACTTGAATATTTTGTTTACAATCAATCCAACGCCAGTACGCGGCAGCGCACATCGCTTGAGTTGACGCGTCGCAGAACACATGTAGCTGTAGGTTCGTATAGCACTCGGTCAACTGCGCCGGCGACGCGCTATTCGGTGCGTTTGCACTGAGGTCGTGCGTCTCGCTCTCGCACGTAGGTACTGAGTGCCGAGTATTTCTTGTTGCCGACTCGTAATGTCGAGGCAAGCGAATTTTGTCAATGTTTTTCATTACGCTCAGCCATTCGATCCATTTTATAAATATTTGGTCTGTTATTTCGTCGTCCCAACTTATTGCAGACCTCCAGGTGTCTTGTAATAGGATCTTGCCTTTAATCGTGATAGGCGAAAGGAATCCATAAACATCGAATATGGACATTAGTACACGTAGCATTTCCCGTTTAGTAGGTTTCTTTTGTCCAAGCAATATTGGTGTGGGAATTCTTTTGAATGACACATCGAATCCCAGGTTATCATTGGTCGGAAACCAAATCAGGCCGAGTGTACGTTCTCCGTCATATAGTTGTCCATTTTTGAATATCACAGAAGTCGATTTCAGGTTTTCTTTGGATAAATCTTTAAGTACAGACTGCATATTAGACGTCCAATTTCTAATTTCGAATCCACCCTGTCTGTGGACGAATGTGACATCATTCACAAGTTGATTAGCCGTTTGTTCATCGGGTAAGGAGTCTATGTAGTCGTCGGCGTAGTGTTGTGTAAGTACAGCTTGCACAGCGGCCGGCATTGTGGGCCGGAATCTTTCGGCGTTTTTGTTCTTTATAAATTGGGCAATAAATGGAGAACAGTTCGCGCCAAATATAAGGCTAGTCATGACCCAAGTTTGTACGGGTTTATTTGGTGATTCTCGCCATAAAAAACGCAAGGCATCTTGATCAAGATCTCGTATTTTGATCCTTAAAAACATGTCTTTTATATCACCCGTGACGGCCACTTTGTTTTCTCGGAATCTCAGCATTATCCCGTACAGAGAGATAAGTAAATCGGGACCTTGCAGTAGGTAGTCATTTAAACACATGCCTTTGTTCTTGGCCGCGGCATCAAACACCAGTCGTAATTTTTGTTTATTAGGGTTGTCCACTCCGAAATGAGGTAAGTACCATATTCTATTCGGACTTTTCGTTTCAGTGTGTTGCGATGCAAAATCGTTACTGAACAGGTGGTCGATTCTTTCTTTGTATCGCTCAGCGAAGTTTGAATTCGCTTTCATTTTCTTTTCAACACCTTTCAATCTTGTGAGTGCATTATCGTATGAGTTAGGCATCTCACCAAACGTACCTTTCCACGGGAGACCCACGTACCACCTACCATCTTTCAAAGTGGCCGTTTCTTGTAGGTATTCTGTAGCCTTTACGTCTAGTAAGTTTTGGCGGGGCTTACTAGTAACTCCGACAGACTCCATTTCAAATGACTGGCGCATCTCGTTTTGCATTTCTCGTAGGATATCACAATCATTGTTTTCTCCTTCTGACAGGAACAGAGTAGATTGCAGCTTCACATCGTGATCGACAGCGGGCTTGGTGCGCATACACCCGTGCATGCACCACCCTAACGGAGTGCGTGTGAAGTAGGGGTCCGTAGGTTTACCTTTAATTATTTCTAATGGTAAAATTAAATCGTAATTGTCCTGCCCTATCAAAAGTTCCGGTCTGTATTGACCATCACAAATAACATTTTTTATTTCCGGTTTCATCAGTTCATAATGACTCATATCCACGGCAGTAACATTTTGTACTGGTAAGTTCATATTTGTTGCACTGCGCGCACGAATTGTAAACTTAGTTCCTTCACAGTTAGAAAGTTCAAGGTCGAGTACCTCACTATGGCATACCACTTCGCTATTGTCCCATGCACCGCACACACGCATAGTTTGTTTATTACCGCGCAATCCTACTTTCGATGCGAGCGTAGCGCTTATCAAGGTCACAGTCGAACCGTCATCGAGGAGGGCGACACTACGAAAAGTACCGTTAGGTCCGTGTAGGTAAATAGGCACAGTTTTTAGCAAAACTTTACGGCAGTTCACTTGAAGATGGTTGACATTTTCCACTCGCGACTCAGTCTTGGTTTCAGTCTCAGTCTCAGTTACGTCGGTTATTTTCACACTATTACGCGGCACTGAGTTTTTGTTTACAATATAATGTAACAAACGATGGTGAGATAGTCCGCAGTTGTCAACGTCACAAACCGGTGCGGTGCAAGTATCTTGTTTATGTTGTGACGTCAGACACTTGTAGCAAATACCATGCCGTTTTACGAATGCCCAACGGTCTTTGCGTAACGATTTTTTAAACTTTTTACAATCTTGTAGTAAGTGCTCGGATATGTGACAGAACCGACACTCCTTATCACTTTTTTGTTCATTGTTTTTGTTCACTGGTTCACTGTTCACCACTAGAGTACGATGTTTTGAATGTTCGTTGTAACTTTGTTTTGTGTATTGTATGGTCGATAAATTTATAGAAGTTTTAGTCATTTTTACTGCTTCATCACTCAGAAACTCGGACAAAATAAGCAGTTTTGGTTTTTCCGTGTTACTGATAAGAGGATAACAGTAATCAGCCCACTTTGAGACCAGTATCATCGGTAGTTTCGAGAGTATGACCGATACAATGTTCATTCCTTTTAGGTATTCTTCGCATCCGATGGCAGTCACAGCAGCGACACAGTTTCTTACTTTCACGGAGAAAGGAATAATATCCTTCTGATACTCTTGTGCCATGGGGCGCAATTTACTTATGTCCTGCAGGATCCTGGATATTATTACATCAGGATTTCCAAACTGAAGTTCCAGTGTGTTCATTACATCTACGGCGGAGGTAGCACCAATAAGTAAGGCCGTCACCGCTTCTTTTGCTGGCCCTTGAAGACTCCTCCTCAGACGCCACAGGTTTTCTTTGTCACAAAAATTGCACACTTGAGAGGATTCTTCAAATGCTTGCTTGAACTGAAGCCATTCAAGCGGGTCACCAGAGTAATTAGGTAAGTCCCTCGGTGTACATAACCGATTCAGCATTCTGTCGTTAGATCTGCTGGCACCGGTAGCAGAGGCAGCGGCTAGGTCTTTCAGAGCACTCGCCAGGGCTCGCACGGTTTCATCAGTACCACCAGCAGCAGGTGGTGGCGAGCGTGCTTCGAGCGCGAGTTCCGTAGCAGGGGGTTGCGGGCCGGCGGGCCCCACATGTTGCAGGTGCAATTCCTGCGGTGCCGAACGCAGCACGTCATCGCGGATGCCAAAGTTGATGACGCCCTGAGTATTCACCTCCTGCTGACTACTTTCCAGCCACTTTTCCACTACACGGTCATTTTTATTTTTTTCTGAGGGTAGACTACAGCTGCTGCAGTCGTCATCTATTTCAGCTAGGTCTGCATCCAGTTGTTTGTCTATCAACTCCATCCTAATTTGAGCCTTTGCTCGAGCGGCTTCCAGTTCCAGCCTTTTCTTTCTCGCTGGTATGGACGACATCGATGATTTTTTATTGCGGGTAGACTTTCGAACACTTTGGGCAGTAGAAGGTCCAGGTTGGTTTTCTTCCATCTTGTTCCCGAGTTCAATAGGTGTTACAGCGTCTTTCGAAATGTCTATATCTTCGACTTTGCATTGTTCTCGAACATCCAATTGTTGAGCATCTTTTTGCTGCGCTTCATTTTGCTCCTCTTCCTTTCTTCTCGCACTCCTAGTCATCACGCTTCGAGGTGGTGTATGGTACATCCAGAGATCCGACTCGAAGACCAACTAATGTAGGGGATGTGGACGTGTATAGTAAAAAAGCGCTAATTTGCGAAAGGGTGAAGGGCGGGGGAGACGCAATGAGGTATACGTCCGTGCGCAGGCGTTCGTAAAGATCACTGAATGTTATGTTTTCCAAATCGCAGCGCCGCCGCTAAGCGCGCGCCCCTCCCGCGTGCGTCTCTCGCGCCCTTAAGAGCCCTGTATTTATTTTTAAGAAATAGATCTAGGCACATACATAACTACGTACTAACAAATTCAAATAGAATTCGATACAAGCAATCACGCGTCGCCTACAATAACTTTTTATGTCTTCGACAAAGGACGATCCTATTTATAGACAAGTGGTAAAATTATTTATCAGCTCGCCACCGTATAAAATTCGATTGCTCTATATAAAGTGCCATAAAGGTTCGCAAACGCACGACTTACTTGTGTTTGAGGCGTGTCTCTACGCAAGTCTGTTGTGCATTTGCGCTACGCATGCGGCGAGCGCACCTTAAAGCGCTCGTGTGTCGTAACGCCCAAGGAACCTGAAGGCAATGGGAAATGTGTTGGAACCGAACGCCATGGAGAGACCTAAAAATGTCAGTTTTGGCAGAAATGAACTTTTCAATCGGTTCAATATGACTATTTAGTAACTTTTAGATAGTTGTTTTCATAAAATGAAAAGCTAGTAAAATTATGGGATATAAAATGTAAAGTTTAATAGGTATTGTTACTATGAAATATTACATTTTGTCATGTACAGTATGCGTTTTTTTTGGACCAGTGTAGCATTTTAAGGCCACACCCATGTTGCATACTTTCCAGCAATATTCGTGGCACTTTACCGACGCCTAATAGAGACGTGAATCATTGGAATGTTGTAGACAAGAACTATACAATCCATCGTCAACTTCTACCACTTATGTATAATTATTCTGTTGGTGTAATGGTCACTTAGATTTAATTTAAAGAGTTCCTTATTGAACCAGGGCTTAAGTGAATTACAAATTTATGAAAGCAAGTATCTTATGTTAGCACAATTTTTTTGTTTTGTCAAAGTTTTATTTTTCCAAATTACGTTTATAATTATAACTTTTTTGAAAAAGAGAAGTTGAGCGTTATTTTATTTAGACGCAGAATTATTTTTATGTAGTTTGTTATTTTTTATTGGTCACTGTTAGTGAGGTTTATAATTATTATAATTAATATAATGTTAAATTAAATATGCATACAATAAAATTATTCGATTGTTACATGTATTTCTTTTTTATTACTTTTAGCTTGCATGACATATCATATGTCAGTCAGCTTTTCTCAAACTACAACTGTAGAAAGCTCAGTTGAATGTTGCTATTGCAACAGAATAAAACAACAAAATATACTAGGAAAAGACAGTATTATAATATTTAGAATTTATCTACAAGTTGCAGTATATGTTGTTGCTCCTGTTGACGCCACTCTTCACTGCCAGCGTCACCGAGGTTACCTGCGTACTCTGTAACAATAAAAGCATTATTAGATATCGACTATAGAATTACAAATTTAAGTGTTGTTTGTGTGAAAGTGTTTATTTGACGCCAAAGACATTAAATTATTTACTTAACATTGACGGAAACTGAGCACAGTTTTTGGTGGACATGTTCAGTGTTACAAAAGCGTGGTGAGTTCACTCACGCAACGAGAGTTTTGAATTGAACACTGAAAAGGAAATACGCCACTTACCTCTCATTACGTGTCGAATAATTTTCAGCGATCCTCCGCGTAAAGACAGCACACGTTGTACACGTTGCTTTACTGACGAGGAGCCCGCAGTACAAACCTAATAACACCAAATAATAGTAAGGAAAGGCAAAAAAATCTTGTACTAAAAGATTTAAATAAGATAATAAAATTCACCTCTAAAATAATCCTGTCAATGAGTTGTAATGTGAAGAGTCCCCCAGACAACCGTCTTAGGTACTGCGCATCATCATCCAACTCGTCCCCTTCTTGCTGTGAATATATACGTGAAATAAAATATATTAAGTACTAGCTGACCGATGCTGACTACAGATGTTGTCCTGTTCAAACCATAATTCATACAAAAATCCCATAAAAAAGTGCGTTCAGTTTATCCCGTATTCGAAAATTTTCCGGTACACATTCCCATATTTTTTTCCGTAAAAGCCTAATTCCATCTATTACGAATATTTTTAACCGACTTCAAAAGGAGGATTTTTTTTTTTATGTATGTTCGAGCATAACTCCGTCATTTATAGACGGATTTGCTATTTTCTTTTTTGTTTGAAAGGGTATACTTCCGAGATGGTCCCATTGTCATTAGGTCAGGATCTGATGATGAGATCCTGGAGAAATCGAGGGAACTCTTCAAATATTATAGGCATATCTATAGCGATTTGGGTATTTTTTATAATAACACGTGCAGTTGCTCTTGGAAAGCACCGTTTGGTGAAGTGGAACTGATGATGAAGACCACAGGTGGCCAACGGAACTACTCAATAATAAGTATTTCACGAGTTGCGATTCGATTACATTAATATGAATACCAAGCAATTAATGCTCATCACAATGTATATGGACAAGTGGAGCTGATGGTGAAGTACCAGAAGAACTCCTCCATGATTAACATCCCTGCTTCGGGAAAAGCAATATTTTGTAACAGGCGATGAGTAGTCGACATTAGGCTATTGTAACTTAAATAAATTACAAACTGACCCACTAAAAAGCGAAAAATAAAAACGTCTACGTCAATGTCTTTGGTTTTGTATTTTCGTTATTTGCCACCGACTTCCAAAATTCAAGAAATTTTACACTTTGTAGTATTTTTTTGGAAGTCGGTTGTTTTTTTTTGTAAAAAAAGTTTTTAAAACAAAACATAGCCAAATCGGTTCAGCCGTTCTTAAGTGACGAGCTTACCAATTAACAGCATTTTATTTTGATTTATATATATTTAGTAAACAACTACACAAACTTTAGGGGGGTGTATTATGTCAAGTACGTAGCAGAATCTATAGGATTGATACATTTAACACAATACAAGTGATACATTTGAGTGGGATCCTGACTCCCGAGAAGTTACAATACAATCGTATTTGGTACATACTTTGTAGAAAAACATTTCATAGTAATTACCTCCATTTCTTTTTCGGTACGATCCACTTTGTCCATATACTTGAAATGCAACTCTAGGAGCCTGTCCACCTTTTCAAGATCATTTTCAGTGAACTTCGCAAGTAATCGTTGTCTTTGGCTGCCTTGGCAATTGCGCAACATTGAGGCGATTATAGAAACAACATGTTCTGAAAGAAAGCAAATGTACAGAATCAAACTAAAATCCGCTGAAAAAAGAAATGGGGTGAATTGCGCGTTTAAAATGTGCTTTAAGTCGTGCATATATAAAGGTTAAATTAGTATTTCGACATAGACTATAACGATTTTCTGTGTATTTCAGAGATTTTTGGAGATTAGAATAATAAATTATTTTCTACGAAGTTACGAACCTTCATGTTGATCGACTGTTAATATTCTCTTCCGTTTGGGAGTTTTCATGAACAGCGGGAAAACAGTGCGTAGTCCTAAAATGTCTACAAACTTATTGCAGTTGTCGCGACCTTCGGGGCCGGCGAGTGCATGGTCCAGCACTTTCAGTGATCCATTCCGAGACATTTTCTTTTCCCTAAAATATAAGGTTTTTGTGAAACACTTTTCTGCCGCGGTGTACGAAAGATTGATTCCCTACTAAACCAACAATGAAAGTCTATCATTCTGGATCACAAAAACATTGTACACCGCAGCAAAAGCGTCAGACGCAGATATTGTTGGCATCAAATGTTCGTTCATGCCCTTTTTGTCAGCCGTTGTCTTCGTAGGGTGGATTCGCGACTTACATGTGTGACCTCAGGAGACTGGCTGGGAGTATGGACATCAATAAGAGAAACTAATAAAGACGTATAACGGCCATGTATTAATACTATACCTGAGCATAAGATTCATAAGCTGCAACCCCTCTCCGCGTAGGAAGCGGTCGCGGTTGGACGGCTCCATGAGCGCGCAACACAACGAGTCGAACATGTTCTCCATAGCCTCTTGTTCCTCTGCACCGGCCGGGTCGTTACGTTTGTAGAACTGTTGGAAAATACATATATGGTACCTCGAAGAATATTTTATCTAAGTACCTAATAGAATAATTTTGAAAAAACTATCCATATTTTGTTTTGTATTAGGGCATAGTCTCACGATGCTTTACAATAATCGCCCGTAGTTATAATAGCCAGCAAACAGCTTGAGCATGCGCGAAAAACGATAATACGATATCATTTAAGAAAAGCGCTCCTCGCGGGGCGTTTTTCCAAAGAAAACTGAGGCTGCAGAATCGGCGCCATTCGTTCAAGAAGTTTCCGGGCTCTTGTAGATACGTTCGTGTTGAAGGCAGTCGAATAGAAATGCGATAAAATTTTGTTCCTGCTACAAATAATGTTTGGACACTTACCGCCAGCTGTTGCAATAAAACATCAATGCCATCAAGTTCTCCCAACAATTTCCTGTTCTCTGGAGTATTTTGCAACAAAATTGATAAAATTTCTGTGGCATATAATTTGTTGCCATCAAAAGGCACTTTCAACTGTGAAAATAAACAGAATTATTTACCCAAAGTGCAATAAAAGAGCTATAGTTATAAAGTTATGTTGACCATAATGATGCATACCTTCAGTCTTTTGAGTATCCATTGCATGAAACCCTGTTTAGCGACTTCTGAACTCAATTCAATTCTAAATTCCGTTAGGTTTTCTATGATACCTGTAAAATATGTTTTTTTTTTTATAAGTAGTATGTTACAGCATAAAACATGATATACAGTAGGATAACAGAGTGAAAACAAGATATCAGGTTGTCCTTGGTCAAATTCAAAGATGCACAAGCTGTTATCATGGATCAGTTTAGTTGACATCATAACATTACCTAGAGTGTCATGTACAGCATCTCTCTCATCAGGCACTGTTTCATCAAGGCGCGCAAGGTTGTGCAACAACAAGGCTGGTGCTTCTGCTTCTGCCAGAGCATTGATCAGTTCATCGGCACCCTCCTCACTCTCATGAAGAATATCTACATCTGTTAATTCCTACAAAATATTGAAACATAAGGGATTATTTTAAGTCTATTGATGATATCAGTAACTTTAACATAGATTATACAGTGTCTGGTCACCGGTGTCCAACCCGTTAAGGCGAAGCAATATGATTAATTTTATCGATAAATCCACCATAACAAGGTACTTTTTTTTTCTTGTTTGCAAAATCGCAGGGGTCATTTAAACAATTATTGTAATAATTTTGGTACCTTTTTAAATTAAACGCCGTCAAATTGTTATTTTATTTGGTTACTTACTTTGGCCCGCGGCCTCACCCGCGTGGATGTCGCAAAATATTCGACGGGAAAGTACTACCGGGATTACATATCTATAAGCCGAGGAAAAGGTCATTGACTCGTACTGCTGCGCCCGCGTAGCCGTCAACCATAATTATTTTGTTACGCGTAATTTTGAATCTGTTATATCTTTGAAACTAGTCATTTAAATTGTATGATTTCAAGGCACATTTGAATCTAAATTAAATGGCCAATTTGAATAACATATTTTATTGGCTAAGGATTAATATAAAAACGGTCAAAATTGCTTCGGAAATAACAATGATTTTTTTAAATCAAATTCTGAAAGCTAATAATGGTTACTGTGGATCATCCTTAGAAGATAGATATATCTATCTTCTAAGGATATATACCGGGCATATATGCCGTTGCGGACTTTTTTGTTGAACTTTTTAAGATGAACCATTCTGTAAAACCAAATTTTAACGTATCTTTTACGGTTCACGCGGCGCAGGCCAGTAAAGCTCCCAGTCGGCATGATTTTTTTCCGACATTTTCAATAATAATCGTCATATTTCAACCAATTTACACAGAACGTTAATGAATTATATACTGAAACCTTCGGCATGAACCACTCCGTCCAATGGTGAAAACTGTATGAAAATCCGTTCGGTAGTTTCAGAGTTTATCGCGTTCAGATAGACAGACAGACGCAGCGGGGGACTTTGTTCTATAATATGTAAGGATTTTCCTTCTAATTGCCAGGATCTTTAAAGTAAAGGGTCATATTCTAATAGTCACAAATCCTAAGCTATTTTAACTATCCTAACTTAGAGCTTAGGTCTCAGACATCAGAAGGCCAATTCTCGTACTTAAAAAACGTTCACATTCAAATCACAATCTGTCAAACTTGTCAAAAATGTTGGTATATTTATTGTTTTTTTGACAGATTGCGAATGAGATGCGAATGCGAACGTTCTTAAAAATTACGGGAATAGCCGCTCAGTTTTTAGGTAACATCTTAGGGCATCTAAAAAATAAAAATAAAAAACGTATGTTAACAGTCTATTCTTTTTTAACATTTAAAAAGTAAAAAAAAAACAACCAAATTTTTCACACTTTTTACGTTTCAAGTATGTTTTTTAAGGTTTTGATAAGAGTTTTTGATAAACCTTTTAGTTTCAACTTATTGCCTACTTTTGTAGCTGTTGAAGAAACATTTTTGTGCCTGTTGGACCTCGACATCGGTAGATATTGCAAAATAAATGAACCCTCCAAAACTCAGTAAAAAAAAAAAACACATTTCACAACAGTAGGGGAAAAATGCCTTATTATGGTAGATTTGTCGATAAAATTGATCATATTGCTTTGCCTTAACGGGTTGGACACCGGTGACCAGACACACTGTATAAGAACTACATAAAGTTTTGTTTACCTGCAGCAAATGCACAACTTTAGTAGATATATCTGTGTTATCATGTGACAACAACTCCAACAGTGAATTTATACACTTCAAGTCTACCAATAAGGGGTACTGGTCTGGCACTGTTGCTACTGCACTCAGCTCCTGAAAACAAATGTTTAAAAAATCCTTACTGTTGACAAATCTTTTAGGTAACTTCAACCATCTCACAAAATGTCTTAAGGCTTGTGTGTTGAAATAACAAACTGAGATGTGTATGAGCATTCGCATACGTTTATCTACACTACACTAAGCTCCTTTGCTAAAATACACAGAAACTATGTGTGCATGTGTGACAATAAATCAAAACTATCAATCATTGACAGATGGGATTATACTTTAAAAGTGAAGATTATAGGGATTATACTTTCAATTATATTACGTAAAGATAATAATTATGCTGCAAGAGCTTTTAAATTAATAATAAGATAGTTGTACCATACCTGCAGTGCTTCGTGTAAATCTATTTCACTGTCCATAAACTTCTCTGGTTGATCTGGAAACTTAATTCTCATCTCTCTGTTCCTCAGACTTTTCTTCTCGAAATTCAATACTAATTTTTTAACTGCAGTTTCATCAAGAATGTCTCCCTAAAAATTATAAAATTTCAGATTTTTATTACAATACAATAATTAGATCTCTATTTTCAGTATTCCAAATCTAGGCGAAGAAAGAACTTATCAGCGAATGTTTATGTATCGTGCGCGAGAGATATTGTGAACACCTTGAACATGATCAAGATTACTTACCTCAGTTGCTTCAGTCTCAACAAATCGCAGAATATCTTCTCTTTCCTTGTCTGTAATGGTGGGTTCTTTTGGCAGGGTTGTACTCAACGGTAGTAACATACGATGATCGGATTTAGACCTCGCCATTCGCCGCATTTTTGAAGCCTTCGCGCCATCGTCGTCAGAGTCCCCACTGTCATCTTCATTCGGTCTCTTGGGCGTTGGTGTGGGCTGTTTGGTAACAATAATCATTAAATAAAGATAACAATTTCGATAATTTTGTATAAAAAGCAAAACGAGCGAAACAAATCTTGGCTTTTTTACTCAAAGCTTTTGTGGGCTTTATTTACCTTAAATGAAAGCAGTTCTCCAACATCCATGCTCACACACGTATGTGTCTATTTATTTCTTAAGATATTTACTTATTTGTAATCGCCAGTTTTCACAAAATAAAACAGATAAATAATACTCCCAACAGAAATTGGTTAGAAAATTAATGTAATTTGACATTGAATTGACAGACACACAGTTGTTGACATTGGCAATAGTACGCGTGCGGCGACGAGACAGATTAAGACCGCTTTCCGAATAAGAACGTAATCGCTCACAGCGCTGACATCAATATTTGACGTTCCGAGTTAGATATCACGATTATGACAGCTGAGGGCTGTCATCAATTCGGAACGCCCGTGAACGTTCTCACGGTGCTTGCTCAACGTCAAAACTTGCTTATCATATTTCTTTGTGTTTATACTACACATTTCTTCTTCTTCGTTGGTTAGGTGGCCACGGTAGCCAGAAGCACAATTTCGAAGATGCCACGTTTGTCTAAAGTTATGATGTGACTCAAAACAAAACAGCACAACTGTCATCTTTGACAGCGCTCACGGTGATATTAGTAAAAGGCATGGTCGGCGTTATCGCAAGATGGCGCATGTCATGACGTCATCTATGACGATTCATGGGACAGCGTTAACGCGTTCATGCTAATTCGGTACGGATGTTAGCACGCTCAAATCGATTACAGTGTAACTCGGTACGCACCCTAAAAAGACGTAGCAGATTTATGGTTCAGTAGTGTTGTGCGTAAAAAGGGGCTCGTGGCTAAGTAAAAGCCGCAGTAGATCGATCAAAAGTTAATCGACACTTGCCGAGGTCGGACCGGGCCATCCATTTCATGCCGAGTCGGTTTCGGACAATATATTTCACACCAAGATGAAGAGAGCTGTTATTTGTTGATCTTTGACAGTCGTTGCAGGTTAATTATGGGTATTCAGAAGCTCGATAGTCTTACCAATGGGTACATACAATGGGTATCGCGTTACCCAGTAACTGGGTAGAGTTGGTGAGCCATGCAGTCGCGTCATGTAAAATTCAGCTGCATCTGGATAGACTGAAAGCCAACCCAAAAATACTCGGGAAAAAGCTAAGCACAGGCAGATGATGAGTGCTCGCGTAAAATATAAAAGAAATACAATATCTCAAACGTGGTAGTTTACATTACTTTCAACTAATGGACTAAATGACGAAAATCGACTAAACACTTATTTTTAAATAAACTACTCTTAAAATACTGTGATCTGGTGCAGTAATATACATTGAAAAAAAAAACATTGGCGGTAAAATTTAGCCTTTTAAAAATTAATTGTGCAATAAAACAAAAAAAAACAACGATTATTTGGTAAAGGGTAAAGGTTGTAAATCGTTTGTTGTATGAAACAATGGACAATAAGAAGAGTAACCAGTACGCAATATTAAAAGTGAGTCCACGGTATTTCCCATAGTATTGTTCTACTGCTATTAACGTAACGTAACATAGTACTCTCAAATTATGCAATTATATAATAAATTATTATTTCTTTGTGCGCACGGCTACACATCAAGCTATACTTTCCAGTATAAGCTGACCTCGCATTGTACAGAAATCGTATACAATGCGTGATCAGCATAAACTGGAAAAGTATAGCTTGATGTGTAGCCGTGTGTACTTACTTTAGTAAGTAGTCCCGTAGTTTGGTCCGTGGATCCTCTTAAGGGTTTCTTTCACCTTTACTGCACTTGTCTGAGCTGCGGAGATACCTAAAGTTTATTTATTTGATTTTATAGTGCTATATTGGTGAAAGTACGACTGAGAAGAGCATTTTACCTGTACAACTGCTTTTAAGAGCATTAACTGAACCTATAAACAAACCAAATTTAATTACAGGATGTGATGTCTTCAATGAAAAATGGAAAAGCGTTCAATTTGCCAGGGTTACTGGAAATATTAAATAGTAGTACAGACATCGATGTGCAAGTTAAATTATTCTCAGTCTTGTCTGCCTATATAATGTTAAATGTAATTTGAAACTATTTTAGTTACATTCATATATAGCCTCTACTAAATACAAAAATTTTCTGAATAAGCCATTTTTTTTTTCAGGATGATAATATTGAGGCAATCGTTACATACAACCCCCTATATGACAAAATATCTAAAATAATAGCAAATTGTCCTCCAAGAAAAACTACAGTTGCGTTTAATTTTCTCTCGGCCCTTTTGTACGTCAATGACGAAGACAATCATAGGAAAAACAGCTTGGTCGCGTATGCAAGGAATATGATCAGAAGCAGCGGTTGTTTGGCTACGATGTGTGATCTCTTTACTACTTGCATGATGGTAATTCATTAATAAGTATTGAATTAGTATTTTTTATATGTAGGTACTAGCAAAGCGGAAAGCTAGTATGAGGCCGAACAGTTTTCGGGTGGCGACCGAACTATCGGAAGATGCATTGTGTGAGTAGACCCTCCTAGAAGGTCTCAGGGGTCCTACCAACACCTCTAGAGAAGTATTATTTTAATCTGACTTCAGTGGGGGACAGAGATGGAGCTATATGTCCTGTAGAGCTTCATCTCTTTCCAACACTAAAGTAATATTAAAATAATACTGATTTAGAGGTGGTGGTAGGCCCCCAGGAATACGTTGGATGCAGGCTCATGCGGGTACTGCAGCTTAGGGGTGGTCGTTGTGGCCATTTTTGGGTAGACCTCCAGAAGTTGACTTTTTACCCCCGGACGGCAAAAAAGGGGTGCTACCTATAAGTTAACGTGTGTATCTGTGTGTCTGTCTGCGCCATCGTAGGTCTCAAACGTCTGAACCGATTGTGTTTTTGTTTATTTTTGTTTGAAAGGTGACTTGGTAGAGTGTTTAGCTATGATTCAAGAAAACCGGTTCAGCCATTTGAAGATTATCAGCTCTTTTTTAGTTGATGAACAGATGGCGTCTTCCATAAGTCTGATCGATTTGAAATTTGGTATTCTGTTACTTCAATGATATTAGAAGAACATAGTAACCTTGAACTGATGCTGCAGTATCAACTGGAATATGCAGGCTACCCAACTCCCTTACCAACTTACAGCACAGGTATCGCGTTTGGTCTCATTGGAATGGTCTCAATGAATAGGTTATAGATAAATGGCGAACATTTATCTTATTACGTACATAATATGTGTTTTCGTCAATCGTCAATCAACATCGATTGAAGATCATAGATAAACTTCTGTGGATACAAATTTTATTCAACATTTCCAGCACCAAGACGCGTGGCGTGCACTTTGCCGATGTCTCGCTGAATCGTGCCGTGCTGTTGAAGCTAATCAAAGCTACTGTACGCACCTTGTTCCAATGGTAAGTTATGCTTTGTCTCATTCATACTGGGTCCCAAACTACTACAATAGCACGACCCAAATGCCCCTAGATCAGGACTTCCCAACCTTTTAATTTAACATACGCGCCCCCCTTTCTTTTGAAATCACTACGCCCCTGAATAACTTTGTCGACAATCATATAAATGTAAAGCGAGCGAAAGTTTGGTCGAAAATGTTTGCATCCCCTTGGATAGGTTAGATTTTCTTTTGATAATTCAAACAGAACATATAGAATGGAAGAGCGAACAAAGCGAGCTCCAAAACTAATAAAAAAACGTATTTTGTCGACTTATGCAGAAAAGGTATACTTCATTTTACAGCCCCTAAGTATTATGAAACGTTTGGGTTTTGCAAACGAGCCTTAACCTTTTCTAATAACAAGAACATACAATTTTATAAATCTATGTTTTATTATTAGAGCCGCGCCTCCCCATTGAGCACTCTACGCTCCTCGAGTCCCCCGCAAAGGTTGGGAATCCCTTCCCTAGATAAAAAAATCCTTATTTTGGCGTTTACCATTAAAATTAATTGTTTTCTCTTTTGGTAGAATCCTTAGTCAACTTCGGTCAAGTCAAGCAGACTATAATACTTACCTAGCACCTAATCTTTTCTGCAGTGCATTCAGAGATGTAGTCAGAGGAACATGGAGGTGCTACTGGTTCTGCAGAGCTTGCTACAGCACCACAACCGCAACATCACCCTGTTCGTGGAATGTAATGGAATATCACTGTTTCAAAGGTCAGAGTGTTTCCATGAACTTAGTCTTAGATCATTTAAAACATCAGTGGTGGTCTTGTGGTGAAGTCAAGTTCAAGCAATATTTTCTACAGTGATGGTTTCCTTGGCTTTCGATAGATATACCTACCGTACAGATATGTACTGTTTAACTCGTAGGGAATTGCTGCAATACGAAATCTGCCTGCAGCTACTGGCCACAATAGCGCAGAGTTCCACTGAAGCGGTCGCACTTATCGCCAAGACAGGGATTTGTCAACAGTTACGAGATTTCTTGCAGATGTATGGACCACAGTCACAGGTATTATTTTAATAAAAGTGCCTTTAAGTTTCAATTTAATTAGTTTAATTAGTCATACTTGAGTGATTTATCCTGTTAAAGGTGAACGCACACTTATCCGAGCCGAACGAATTTTTTAATTCTATGTAATGAATTTCTATTAAACCTCGCACACCTGTCTGTGTCGAATCATGAAAATCTGGAAGTCCGTTCCTAGCGTTTCTCGTTGACTTCGATTCGATAAGTGTGCGTTCACCTCAAAAAAAAAAGTAATGTTTTCTTTTCTTTCTTTTTTTTTCAGTTGGGTCAATGGGCTACAATAGTCTTATATCATACGTCTAGAGTTGAAGGTAAAAAATCATTTCATTTTGTTAAATAATAATGCAAGCCTTCCTATTATAAATCATTTTGTAACTTCTCATTTTAGCACCATGTGAGGACCCAAAAGTCGAGGAAGTAAGAAAGGAAAATAATAAACTGAGTGAATCTTTAGTAGCTAAATTGCATCCTACTGGCCAAAACAAGCAGAAAGAATGCAGTGCAGATACCACCAAATTTTTCCAGAATGTTATGAAGGAAATACTTCAGTGTGGCGCACAGAAGGAATTCAACAATATGAAAGCTTTCTTTCCACCCGATATGACGAACAAAAGTCAAAAGAATACTGTTAACTACGACTCGAAAGTCCCATTTCATGATGTTCCACAAAGAAATCAGTTCTGTATGGCTTCTCAAGATCCTAATAAGTTTTATGAAAGAAGTGTTAAACCAACATTTATTCAAAATGATATTCCACATTTAAATAAAACAAATGAACTATCCTTTTCTTTTTTAAGAAAGCAAGATTCGAATAGAAAACACGTTGCAAAGAATTTCGTCACTGCTGATAAACTACTTCAAAGAACATTTCAGACTAATGAAAGTAGAGTTAGAAAGAATACGGTGTATGAATCCCTAATGGAAATAGACGAAAGTCGCTTGAATACACTAGGCACGAACGATTTCAATCCACAATTTGCCTCTACCCCTAAGAGAAATGACTTGTGCGAAAACTTCAGATACGAAAACCGGCGTTCGAATAATTTCACAGTCAGAACTATTCAAAAGTCTGTAAGAAACCATAAGATCAATCGACAATTACAGAAAAAAAAGATAGCAAAAAATTTAGAGCGAAGCAACGTCTATAAAGAAATCAAACACAACTCATTTAGTGGACGATTCTTTGACGCGATCAACACATCATGCACTACTCTTGTTAAAACAGTAAAAAATATATTTAAACCTAAGAGTGATTTGCACGAAACAAAAAATGACACTGAAAATAATAGTTTGAATGCGACTCCAGACCGAGACACACTGTCTTGTAGCTATAGTTTCACTGATTATATGCGTAGAAGAGACGCTGCTTTAAAAAACAATTGCACTAATAAGTTTGGTGGGGACTTAAAGCCAAAGACAAATGTTGAAGATTTCAGTGTGGAGATGAGCAACTCTTGTAACACCTGCAATAACACCATTGCGCTTAAACGGAAATTGGTCAGCGATGCACACTTGAAGCAGACTATTAGAAAACTTAAACTAGGAATTAACTTGTATGGATGTAATTTTAAGGTAATTTAAGTTTTATCTTCGACAAGTACTACGGCCATTCGCTAATTAAAAATCTTTTCTTTTGTCAGTTGTAAGTACCTAGTCATTTCATTAATATTATTTCATAATTATCCTTTCAGAAAATATCTCGAACGATGTGGCCAAAAGAAAATTACATGACGCCTACTGTTCTCTATAATTTGTACCGAAAATTAATTATAAAATAAAGTGCAAATTTAGTTTCATTTATTTTTTAATTATGTCGAAACAGTTTCATATCTTTGTTACATCTGAAAAGACTAGCATAAAGTTAATGACCACCTAAACAAGTTTTGTCTCGATAAAACAAAAACAAGATAATTATTCATGGTCATTTTGTATTATCTTAAATAAATATAACATAAAATAATTACATGATAACATTATGTAATCACGCGGTCCCGCTCGTCTTATAGTTTACTGTAGGTCGATTCATGGCGAACCATATCTCTTGTGATATCAGCAATAGTTGGAGTCCCTGGGTTAACAAAATGGACAATTTTAATAATGAGAAAACGTCAATCTGAATCTAATACGCGATAGGAAGAAGTAATTTTCCCATGTTCATATAACATCAAATTAGCCATTATTAGTTTTCGAATCAATATAGATTAAATCTTAGTGGTGTGATAACCTAAAATTGCTCAGAGAACATAAGCAGACGCATACCTGCTATTTGGAAGGTGTATTCTAGCTCAGTCCGGAAAATATTGAGCATTCTTTGGACACCAGCTTGCCCTCCAACGGTTAAACCCCACAGCGCAGGACGACCAACGAAGACCTATGTCCACAAACATTTCAAAATTATTTAATTTGACACACATACAAGTTAAATATTGAAGAGCTGATCTATTTTATAGATAGTGAGTAGATAGGTACCTACGCAGAAGAAAAGGGACTTACCATTTTAGCCCCGAGTGCTAAGGCTTTGTACACATCAGTTCCCGTTGACACACCACCGTCCAAATAGACCTCGACATTGTAGTTTCTAACAGCTTCTATGATTTCTGGTAACGCTTCGATCTGAAGTAGTCAACAATGTATATTAGAACCATTGTATTTTTAAATTAAGAACTGCATTAGGTAGGCATCTCTATCGTATTATAATTACCGTAGAAGGAACGCCGTCCAATTGTCTCGCTCCATGGTTTGATACTAAAATTCCTGAACAACCAGCTTGGACTGCTTTCACTGCATCATCTCCACGTAGAATGCCTTTTGCTATAATCGGCAGTGTTGTCAAGCTATCAAAAGAAAACAACAGCTAAAAATAGTCTCGTTATTTTGTTTTTTGATCCGTTCAGATATAATAGAACTTATGTTACCTTTTCAACCACTTCACTTCGTCCCATGTCAAAGATTTATCGAATAAATTCTCGACGTACTTATTTAAACCGCTACCACCTTCTGTACTGCGTATCTTGGTAGATAAGACGCCATCAAAGTTAGCGAGCCTGTAAGCAGTAAAAAAAAAACATTTCAGGTCTGCATCTTTATTTATAAGTGCAAGATAATGTGATTTCTTGATTAGGTACCTACTTCAAATGCGGCGGCAGAGTAAAATTATTTCGCACGTCTGCGCGTCGTATTCCGAAAAGTGGAGTATCTACAGTGAGTGCTATTGCTTTAAAACCTGCCTTCTCAGCTCTGAGGACTAGATTTTTGGTTACTTCTCTGGAAATTAAATATATCTTGGTGAATTTTGCACATACTTTATCACCTCATTATGATTATTATGGGAAAAGAAATACCTGTCGTTATAAATGTATAGCTGGAACCATTTTATGGCATCAGGTGCAGCTTCAGCAACTTCTTCTATAGAGCTTGTGGCTATAGTACTGAGTGTAAATATGGTCTTCTCTGCTTGCGCAGCTAAATCACATTATTAAATTAATACAAAACAATTAACTCATATTCAAATATTATAAGTTACATGCATTAGATACCTATATTGTTCTTATTTTTTATTAACGATTACGTCTGAATGATTTTTCTTGTGTTTGTTATGGATTTGGATACTTTTATATTTTTTACCTTACCACAGTCAGTATTTGGATTGTTGTTGTTTTAATTTCTTCATATATTGTCAATGTACTTAATTTATTTTATTTTAGTCTAATTTATAATGTAATTTTAATATTAATTATCATTCAATCTGTATCTTGTTTACACGTTTATGATCCAATTTGTTAATTTAATTTTCACACTTTTTTGAATCTTGCGTAATTTAGTAATTAATGGTTTTACCACTGTTTTCTGTGCTAGCGGTGTTAACCTATAATTAATTGTTGCACCCGCAACTGTATCCTATTATAAATAATATACTGCTAATGTACTGGTGTAAACAGTTGTTGGTTAACCTTAATAAAAAAATATAATAAAATAATACCTCGTGCATTAGCTAATTCGCCCTCAGGGTGCGCCATCCGTTGCATAGCAGTCGGTGATATACCGACAGGAAGAGAAACATCGTGTCCCAATACTTTTGCACGTAGATCACAACGACTTACTCCTATTAAGCATTTTGGACGAATACGCAACCTGTGAGAAAAAAGATTTATCGCTCAATCGAGAAAAATGAGAATTAAGGTTTTTCTTCTGTGGTGATGACGCTTCCTCTTTCTGGACCCCGATTTATAAAAAACATAATCATGAGTATACACACAACAAATGAATAACATGTATATAGCTGCTATAACGTACCTTTGGAAAGCTAGTTTATTCTCAGCCAAAGTTTGTTCGTCTGTTGCACCACTTTTGTAATAGTCGCGAGCTGGTTTCGGTAATATCGATAGAGCAGCCTCCTCTATATCCTTTACACTTATGTATTTCTCCATTGTTTTAATGAAGTAATTTGCTACTTATAATGAAACTCCGCGAGCGCTTAACTTCAATTCCCAATCATCACTTGGTCATTACTTGCCGTCAAATGCGTGCAAATGATAACGCGCCATACATCTTATCTATTTGTTTATTATGTGTAAGGGCACAGGTCATAATAAATCGTCAAACGCTATGAACACCCGTTGACCCATTCCTGGCTTTATATTTGAAGAAGACATGGCGCTCTTCTACATCTTGAATTCTTGACTGTCTATTCCATAGAAATTCTTATATCTATGGTCTATTCTCAAGAAATATGTGGTATTTCTTATTGTTATAATAATAATAAAATATTGGTTGAGCCTAGAGCTAATCATATCGCTAGAGCATTGTCAAGAATAGCTGGGTGGACCGACTGCAGCTCCTATTCACTTCACCATGAGCAAAGCCTCGGTGACAGCGCCAGCGGAGCAAAGCAGCGAGCGGTGTTCTTCACCATCACCTTCATTTGTATCTTACTTAACTATCGCCCTATACCTAGCTCAGGATATGTAATAGTGTTGAAAATATATACGTTCGCAGTCAGTGATAACATAATTTGCTAATTGTAAGTAAATTGAGGTATTAGTTATTATGACTTGGTCAGTAGTAATTCTGAATGTGTTGGGTGTACACAAACAAGAATATGTGTGTGTGTGTGTGTGTGAGTGATAGTGTATTTGTTTACGTTCTCTTGGGTGAAAACAAAAACTTTCAAAAAGATTTTATGAATTTATTTCTTGATTTGAATAGTATAATATCTGCATGAATGCTTTTTTGAGCATTCTTGTATAGTCTTCAAATGCCATTTCGTTATATTATATTTGCCATAGAAATGTTATACAAAAATCAACTGATCTTACAATAATTCTATCAATACACATTTTACACTATTGTGAAAACTGCATGCGTTGAATTACAGTGAATAAATCCAACATATAATTAAATCTGCCAAATTAATTGGTGTGTATTAAGTCAAGTTTATAAATATGCTACATTACAAAATTTTCAATATTAAAAAAAAACTGCATTTCTTTTTTATATTATTTGTTTGGGAACCCACTGCTATTTATTTTTAAGATCTATTTACGAATTTCGTGAATATAAAATAGAATGAAGTACACGTTGAGTTTGACTTATCGCCGGTTGATGATATTTACAAGATTTCGAAACTCGCTCCGAGAATCATACATCTGCTACACTTGTGAATAGTTACCAGTATATAGATTCATTTGTTTCTAAACACGAATCATAGCAGTTCACCTATCTAAGATCAATCACATTTTTATCTCGTTTCAACATAATATCGTTAACTTTGCATTTTATAAAAGATACAAAACATTTCAATTATTAAGCTATTAAGAAAAGGGTCACCATATTCCCCTCTATCTATAACTCCATCTTTGGTAATAACATTAACAACAATCAGCGTTTTATCGACCAGGTATCTAATTATTCACAATGCTATTCTGTACTATATCAATCATTACAACTTGTGATTTTGGGTGTTTGTTTTTACTTATAAAAACCATGATATAAAGCGACTTTTAAAATTTTAAAGCCAAAATACAATCACGACTTGACATCATTCACTTTAGCATATAAACAATGCTTGGAGTTTTAATAAGCAATAAAATTTAAATTCTATTTTTATCACATTGTTTAAATACTTTGTTATTTAATTATTTATCGAAATATGTTTACATGCAAAATGAATGACATAACAGTCTTTTAAATTAAAACTTGTTAATAGATCAATATACAGACTATCAGGTGCAAGCATTGAGCAAATAAAATTAAAATAAGGCACATGGTCTATGTGACCAAATTTGAAGAATCATTAATGTTAAAAGTAAATTATGAAAAAATAAATACTCACAGAATATCACGGTGGTTTTATATTTGTAAAATACTAGAATGCAAAGTGCAAACTTTAATGGCTACAAGTGACTATGAAAGGGGCGTACGACCGCGACGTGCGTGCACGCATGCATGCGAGCGCGCGCGACGTGCGGCCGGGCGGCTGCGTCGCCTGATAGCCTGGATGTTACAACAATTTTACCACTAGAAAAAAAGGAAAATATTATACAACCGTCGTGAAATATAAAAATAAATAACATTATATTACAAAGCAGAACATTGACATAGTGGCAACATTTTCCTGTTAGACTAGTCGTTAATACCTATATCTACACTTTCCACTGATTTAAAACTAAGTTTATTTTATTATAATAATACATCTAGCAAATAAAAAACGGAAATATTAAAAATTGTTTACATAGTCAGAGTTAGGCCAATATGTGTTCTCTGGCCTCGATAATTTGTATTGTTTTACTATGTACATTTAATTTTACTTCACTCATAAACATTGTAGACACGATTATTTTTAAAACATGACTCAGTTTCGAAAGCTCTCCCATAGTTCTTACCTAATATAAAATATCTGTTGAATACGTCACAGTATTTAACAACATTTATAAGTGAAGTAGTTTGCGATTAACTCGGTCCCTAAATATTGATGTCTATTACGAATTGTTTGTTTTATAAGTCATTTGACCTTTGCCAAATATCCAACAGGCTCGACCATAACATGAGATGTGTTTTAGTCATTTATTTGACCAGGAAAAGATTACATTTTATTATTTGACTAAATTGTCATAATAGTTTTATTTCACATTTATTAACTACTTGTGTAGTCACTGGAAATATGAAGGTTTAGGCTGGTTTCAAAGCTGTCCGGAGGACCCGTACGGGTCCCGGAAGGGAGACACACGTGCGGCGCTAGAACATTGTTTCACAGCGAGGCGGGTTGGTCCATACGCGACCCCTCCCCAACACCCTCGTTGCACTGCGAGTGCTACCCGTACGGTTCTCCCGGAAAGCTGTGAAACCAGCCTGAATATATGACACGAAACATGTACACACATCTTTTCTACGAAGGCAAAATAAACGCCGAGGATCACGTGATCAAAACGTACATTCCAATTTCTAGACGTCATGATAGATGTGGAATCAGCTGAAATTACGTCATACTGCTGTGGTTCTTAATTGGTATTCCTTTCGTAATTAATCAATACATATCATTCAAATGTGACACTATACCACTTGAAAATTATTTGCGGCAATGTTTTGTAACTTGAAACAATTTTATAATTACATAAAATGTAACTTAGAAATGCAGCAACTATTGTAAATTGTCAATTAGATATTACTGCACTCTTATTTAAAATTATAACAATGTTGAACGTCAAAAGCTAACAAGTTCGCACAAAACAAATTAATAAGCGAGCGAGCACAATCAAAATCATCCACGTGACTCTAATAGATAGCACCTAGCTTTACATTTGTTTCAAGACGCTTTAAATGATGTACTGTGAACGATTTTTCCTAATTCATGTCAACTTCTCTGGACTAAAAAGAAAAAAATTGCTATCTATCACTATTTTAAAATGCATCAGATGAACTATTTTAATAAAAGCATTACTTCAAATATTGTTCATTTCATATAGATTAGTTTACAAAGTCGGTCTCGCAGTGTAAAGAACATGTTGTAACTTCACAACTCATTTACAGATATTTTGCACAGATAAACAAACTTACGTCTAGAGGAGATTGCTTCTCGTCGTGTCGGTGAACTTCAAAAGATAAAATATTTGGGGACCAAACTACATTCCGAACTTATTCGGGAAGTGACCGTCCGTCCGTTTTCAGACGACGCACGCAAAGGAGACGCTCGCATCGGACCGGGCGAGCGCGGCTCGCGAGGCGTGAACCTTCGGCACGAAGCGAAACGACCGATAAATTCGACCGCCGAGAGAGCACTACGACGAATCCTAACGGCGAATAATAAATACTATGGTACTTTTAAAGCGGAACATGTAAGTTACATAAATAAGTAATCGCGGGGCAGGGACTAGAGACGCGTTCACAGCGGCGGGAGAGGGTCGCGGGCAGGCGCGGGGGCCGGCGAGGGCGCGGCCGGCGCGGCGGGGGCGGGCGCGGCCGGGGCGGCCGGGCCGGTCAGGCCGGACGGCCCGGACGGGCCGGACGGGGTGGCGTGCGGCGCGGACACGGGCGCGACGGGCGGCGCCAGCGTGAGGCGGCGCGCGGGAGGTTCGTCGTCCGGCGGGTCGTCCTCGTCGGCACTATCGTCGGCCGCGTCGCCCGAGCCGGAGCCCTCGGCGCCCTCCCGACCCTCTTCCTCTTCTTCGTCTTCTTCTTCAGGACAAAGTTGGTACGCTCTACGAGAGAAGATCACATGAATAAGACTACATCCATCATCATCATCTGCTTAGCCGTTTTCTAAATATGTTGGGGTCGGCTTCCAGTCTTACTGAATGCAGCTATTTAATTCCAGTATTTACATGGAGCGACTGCCTAACAGACCCCCACAACTAGGGTAACCATCTGTAAGGACTATTAAAAAAAAAATCTTCGAAAAAATATCACGTTGTTAGTGGTCGTAAATTGTTCATAATTCTGTTTTTTTTTAAGACTTAGTTTTTTTTTACAATAGACTGGCATTTTTCTGAAAAATCTGGTATTTTGGCATCCTAAACAGGCATCCTCCCTTACATAGATGGTAACCACAACTCAGTTGCTGGGTAATACGATACCCTTGGTAGTCCTTGAGACTGATTTTCAGACTTTTGGGCTTCTAAAGACCCATAACGACTGTCAAAGATTAAAGATTGACAGTATCATCGTTTTATTTCCATAGGTACCATCAAAGAAGTTCATATCTAAGCAGTTTAAAAACAAAATCCCGTGAACACGATGACCAAATCTGTTACCGACCCGGTGCTATAGCCGCCGAGCGCTGCAAGCAACAATAGTTTTTACGGTGTATAGATATGAACTTCGTGGATGGTACATTATTAGCTGTCATCTATTACGACAATTGTAAAAATCACAATGAGAAAGAAGACTTACTTTTCGAGTGTTTTCCTCGCAGAGTTGCTGCGCTCGAGGAAGTATCCGCTAGAGGTCTCGTTGGAGGTGCCGGGCGGGGACCACGTGCCGTACGAGCCGTAACCACCGGGGCCATACTTCTGAAAGCATTCCCGCTAATCAACTCCACATCATTCAAGTTAGAAATAAAATCGTTATCAAATTATGTATAAGAATACCACTTGTTCTACTGGTCGCTGGATTTATGCCCGGTTATTAGATACGTTACACTTAAACATGACTGGCGGCATATGGGTACTATACACTTCCGTTTCGGGTTATTCGGGCGTAAAGTTATGTTTTGATGTGGGTTTGATTTGATTTTAAGCGATGGAGTACTTTATTGGTCGTTTGACGTCGATTCAGGTGTATCGTATGGTCTGTTCCAAAACTATCTGATGAAAATGTGAACAAATGGATCAGAAAATGATGCTAATTTGTAATTCCACTTACAAATTTTAAATCACCAAGACGTTTTTCATTTGAAAATTGAGGGTACTTTTATAACCTCAGTTCTCGTCGATTATTTTTCAATTGGAATTTAATCATGAACGTGTTACCGATTCCCTTCAGTGGAGCTATGAGTATAGGCCAGTATAAGTTTAAAAGCAGTAGTTACGCGGTCGAGCTCGTCCTGCAGCCAGGCCAGCAGCTGGCGCCAGCGCCGGCGCGCGTCGGCGTGCGCGTGCACGGCGCGCACGGCGGCGGGCGCGCGGCACATGACGCCCACCAGCAGCTTGACACACGCGTAGGCGCGCTTCTGGTAGTGGCCGCGCGCGCGCGCCGCCGTCTCCAGCAGGCCCGGCCGCTCGTCCGACACGCCCTGCCGACGACGTTAAACGATGATACATGATATTTATTTCCATAAATTTGTACAAATAAAACAATATTACACGTCAAAAATAAATTAGGTTTCAAGTCTTCGGTGTTTCCTATACGAGTATTCTGAGAAGACCGAAACAAAGTCAAGAGTTCAACAGCCTCTAAAGTCCAGACATAATCTTGGTCAAGCAATATGAGGGCCATGCAGATTAGTGTCCGAGATGGTCTTTTGAGGAAAAAACCATACAGATTTGAGTAAACCTATCCAATGAGTGCATGCATTTGTCAGTAATCGTGTAGCTCAATTAGGTTTATTACTACTACGCCGATTAAGCTATATGCCCACTTTCAGGCTCCTATGAGAACAATTCCTCATCTGCAGAATGCACATACATAACCATAAGGTTTAAATTACATTGAATGATGCTTCTGAAAAAAATTAACTATAACACGACAAAAGCACAATATTTGCTGAAGTTTATTAATACATCCAGCTTATTGTGCCAATTGCAGCAAACCTTACCTTTTTCTTATCGTGTCAATGGTACTTCGTATTTATATTGTTTGAGCCTAGTAGGTGGCCACGTTCTTTGCGGCATCAGTGTCATTCTTAGTCATCGGAGTTGCAAGTGAACACTTTACCTTAATCACATTATGTATCCTATGCTGCTGCCAGCTATCCTCCATGAGCAACAAGGCAGTAAGCGCGTCTGAATGTCGGCGCAATTCGTGGCAGTAAGCGTACGCCATCTGCCACAGTAGCTCGGCTAGCGCGATGCGCGACCAGCCCGCGTGCTCCCAGCACATGAACTGGAGCAGTCTGATGCCTTCCTCGCAGCCGCAGCACTCTTCTGTCAGTTTTTTCATGTAACTTCTGGAAGACATGCGATATTGTAAGATGTGGTATTTGCCTTATGTCGTTACAAATTTTGGTCTGGATTTCATTTCAGTGTCAATCAATGAGAAAAATGTATGTAAAAAGACCTGTATTCAAAAGTTAAAGATATTTCTGAGAAATACTATGGAAATATGTCTGTTAATCACGTTCATTTTTTAAATATTAAAACTTACGAGCATTAGGCCGCAGATTTTGAAAACACCATAGCATTTTCAAGAATCTACCACCACCTCTTATAGCAGTATTTTAATATTACATCAGTGGGAAAGAGATAGAGCTACTCGTCCTATATAGCTCCATCTCTTTCCCACACTGAAGTAAGATTAAGGGACTAATTAGGTACTCTTTGTATATGGCTCACCCAGTCCTATTGTAGAGCACATCGGCGGCGGCAGGCGACAAGAGCGGCCGCGCGGCATGCGTGTGCTGTTCCGCGTAAGGGTTGGGCAGCGGGGCCGCGCCCTCCGCCGCGTTGGCCGACTGGCAGCGCATGCTCACGTCGCAGCACCGGGCCAGCGCGCATACCACCTACAATATAATGTTGCTCGGGTCAATTTGAGGACTCTAAGACGAAAGCAACAGGTGGCCCGCTAAGTACAAATTTTCCCACCTTTTTTACAAATTGCAGCGCTGTTTTACGTTGTATGTTGATCGAAATTCAATACGCGGCAAATATAATCAAAATAATTACTAAATTATAATCACTTAAAACAATATAGTTGTCGATATTATATTTGCTGCAAATAAGACTATTTCGTGAAAATATAGTTTTGCTGCAATCGAGTAACAGCGAAAACAATACTGTGAAATTAGATTATAGTACTAGACACGTGTTGGTATTTGTAACATTCAGTCATACAGATTTAAAAAAAACTTTTAGTAAATAACTGGAAGGCATAACACTCAGGCACTGGACCAGCACACAGGTATTATTACCTTCAAATCGTGCCTTGAAGTAATGTTTTTGTTAATTATAGCATATTTGGTTATTGTTTTATTAATGATTTTGACATTATTGATGGTGATTTTGACATTATAGTTATGATTTTGACATTATTATTGATGATCATTTTGACATAATTGTTAATGGTTTTGACATTCATTGCTAGTAATTATATTGTGACCTAAATTTGCTAAATATTATTATGTACTAACACTAGTGTTTAAGATGTGTATGTAACTAACTAATTGGATTGTATGATCTGTAAATAAAATAATTTGATTTGATAACTATTATATTAAAAACCTATGTTATTCATCAGTTTTTAATTTTATTAATTATTTTATTAAAATACCAACTTATATTAACAGTTTGAACCACACATACAAGTTATTATTTGACCTTACCTGATGAACTTTGGCCGACTCGGGATACTGGTATTTTCCCATTGACGTGTTTGATTCATCCATGCAAACGGATAAAACGATATCGAGTAGTTTTAGCTGAAAAGAAATTATTTTCATTATGATTTTATACTTATTTCCTGCACATAAGCAGTTCGACACTTTATTGTATCATCCAAATTGATATTATCTAGTGCTGTGCAAGATAGCGGGAACTATATCACCAAAAGGATGGTCTAACAGAGCTGTTCAACTAAGCAATCATATTCATGAATGTTCCACAGTTTCCTCACACAGCTATAAAATGATTGGCTTGGTGGATGGTTGTCTTTAAAAGATCGCTTTTATCGATAAGACCACCCATTGTGTCATCCTACATACAATTTCTACATTATACAAAGTGTTTTTTTTTATCCCATAACTCAAGGGTATGAATGAGACCATATCAAAGAATCAACGGTCATGTTTTTTTTTTTTTTTTTTTTTTTTTAAATCATCACGTATTTCACGTGTTGATTTCTTACAGGGTTCTTTACGACTCTTTAAGAACAGTTAAGCGTATTAGGTTACTAAATATACGTCGCCTATTGTATTTCACGATTATTTATGTAAAAGCCCTTAGGCGAAATATAAAATTTAATATGATTTTAATATGAATGATTGGTTTGAATGAAAATGATTTACTCGTACTAATCCTACTCGTGGTAAGTCATCTTAAAAAAATAGATTTATCTAGTTTTTATTTATATGCTGATAGTTGATTCTTTGACAGATTCTTTGAGTGAGACCATCACTAATGCCCTAGAGTTATAGGATGTCAAAAAACACTCTTTGTATAATTAGGTAAGGTGAGCTTGTAAATCATACAGTGTACATATTTATAAAGAGTATTCTATTCTTGATTACTACTTACCCTCAGCAGCTGATGTTTCTCACTAAGTCCGAGGGTGGCGTATGTATGGAATAGGTTGAACAGTAGTGGCAAGTGTCGGTGCGTGTGCGCATCGGTGTGCGGTGGCACGGCTAGTGCGCGTGCGCTGCATAGTAGCTGGTCAGAGAGGGACGCCGCCTCTTCGCGTGTGCACCATGTCCCGAAACCGTTGCTTACTGTCACAAGTAACAAGTGAAATCTCGTTTTAAATCCAGTTCAATGTAATAAATCACTAATAAATACATAATTATGTTCACATGAAAATTATTTTAATTCTTGGCGATTAATTGTAAACCAATTATTTATACGTTTCGAATTTAAATATTACTTTAGCACACAATGTGTCATGTCAAAAAGAAAGGTGAAAGTGTTTTTGCGAGGTGTAGAATCAGAGCGTCTATAAAGAAACTATCGAAAGAAATGAGTACTTTTTGCAGTAGTTTATGTGTCACGTTTTGCAACAATGAATGTAAGCAAGTTTAAAGTACGAGTATGCGAGTAATCAAAATACCTGGTGGATCTTGAACTGAGAAATGCGCTAAGAAGACGATGATTTTCATAAATACTATTCTCACTTCAGCCGTTGGACTCGACAACAAGTAGTCGCACAGTCTGAAAAAAAAAAAAACATCAATATTTATTTATTATATTGATATATTTAAAAGCGCAGTTACATGCAATTCACGAGTGCGCGACAAATTTTAATTGCAAATAATACTAATTACAATATTTAATTTACCTGTGCGGATGTTTGAAGAGATCAGTCGCGAACCACGCTCTAACTACTTGAGAGCATCGTAAGTGTTGGCACAGAATATCATGCCAGTCCGCTGCGGGGCCGCGCAGTGTCTTCTTTGTACGGAATCCTACTTGGAACAAGAATTTCGTTGCTAGTTGTACTGCTAACATTGACATTTCTTCGTGCTCGGGCCCCTGTATGATAAAACATTTATCAAAAATCGAAAATAAAATGAATAGCAGACAAAATACCAGTATTATTCGTTAAACATACCCAGACGGCGCTTTGAGATCCTGGTAACATTTGCAGCCTCATACAACAAAGTTTCTTCATAAAATTGAAATGCTCAAGACTGAATTGGTCTTGATTGTGAGAAAATGCAATGTTACTGCGGCGCACTGACAGCCAGATCGGTCGAGGTATAATATTTTCTCTAGAAAATAAAAAACAGTCGTATAAGAACTCATTGGTCTTTTGATTTGGGCACACGGGAAACTTCACTGGCTTGGAAACCCGAAAACAAACTCACTTCATAGTCAAATTTTTCATGGATACTTCTAGAGCTGATTGAGTTTCTATTGTGTCCTTCCTTGTGTAGAACAGCATGTAGGCGTTCCACCACCTCTTCTGTCGCTTGTATGATACCCTCTTTACCATCGGATCAAACACCTGAAACATGTTTAAAGTCACTATGTGATAAACAAAACAGCGGGGTAATTGCGTAACACACTAACAATTGCAATGCCTTTAACTTTGACAATTCGACAACATTCATTGAATTATTTACATTGTCGAGCAGACGATTTTTTCAAACATATGGAGTAATGGATTACGAACTTTCTTAAAAATCATTCGGATTGTGAAAGAAAGTGTGTTATGCAATTGGGGTGCAGGTGATGTAACCCCCTTGCTCATAAACATTCTTATTTAGTTCAATTATAGAAAACTTAGCAAATCTTACACAATCTAAATGATCGAAACAGAGTAGTTAAAAATGGAATGTGCATTGGCGATTTTTTTGCCCAGTCGATATCTATACAAAAAAACTATGTCAAAAACTGAAGTAACGCCATTCGATACGTGAATCATTGCGTATGGCACGTCTGGATTTTGAATCGAAATCGCACGAGCACTCCATTTGTTAACTACTTGAAGAGCACACATTGGACCCCTTATAATTTTTGAGTATATATTTTATGAACAAGAGGGAACGCGTCTGCGTGTGTAGTAAATACAAATTTCCTTACGTTACTATGTACTTACTTCGCCCATGTATTCTCCGCCGAAGCACTGCGCCTTCATTTCCTCGTCGTCGTGCATGCCGCACTCTGACACGTCGCCGTCGTCTAACTTTACCCACCGACCTGTCTCACTACCATTGTCCCTGTAAGATATTGAATAAATCTTCAAAGCCGGCGATATTACGTCGCATTAGCGGTAAAGAGATATTACGGCTTTATAAAAAAATGATCTCAGTAATACGATTGGATAAGTGACAAACACTCAAGTTCCTTCTAAAGAAATGTTTCATTGATTTAATTTAAGTATCTCTAAATATAATATTTTCTTTTGTCCTTAAAAAAACTCTTAAATTTTTCAAGTCTATTTTTGTTTTATTTAGCTAAAACAAATACAATAGACGACGTATATTCAGTAACCTCATCGGCTTAACTGTTTTTAAAGAGTCATAAAGAACCCTGTAAGAAATCGACACGTGTTTCACATCTCAACGATCTCACATCTCCTCAGGATGACGATTGACTTGTTGCGAACCCGGACACGGCGTGTTGCCGCGCCAAACGCAGTGTACACTGCATTCAGCGCTTGAACAGTTAAGCAGATTAGGTTACTAATATACGTCGTCTATTGTATTTTATCATGGATTTCCGCAAAGTCACGCCTGAGTTAACTATATTTATTTAAGCCTACACTACACTGCTGAGCAAAGGTCTCCCCCAGATTTTTTCACGGGTTGTGTACTCTACTTTTTACCATTGGATGCGAGAATAGTTATTTATGCTATAAGTGCGGAAGGTAGGTGATTTCCGACGAGTGTATAAGTCGACACGAGTCGGAAATCATCTTACGCACGTGTATCATACAACGTTTTACTATGCAAGGTGCGAGGAAAAAAAAAAAAGACGAGCGAGCCTTACGGCAGTCGCCTGTGATGTGTAACATCTAACATACGACGACGTATATAAATGATAAAAACAAAATTGACTTGATGACTTTGACTTTTTGATTTTGACCATTGTCATAATCATCATCTGATTTGTAAATACAAATTTGTGAAAAAAAAATCTCAACTAATAAAATCTCTGAGACAAGACGGGCTGACGACGGCCTCAAAAATAAAAAAAATACAGAAAAGTAAAAAGCACTAGTGAAAAAAAGTGACACTTTCCGCACAAATTGACTGCTTGGAAAACGCTCTTTTCGAGCAAATGCATTGTAAAATAAATAGTGGTATAGTATTAATATTTATCTGTCGTAGTTGCAGTATCACTGCATGGTTGCTCTAGTGGTCGCAAGCGCTACTGCTGAGCATGAGGTCCTGGGTTCGATTCCCAGGTTGGGAAAAGTATTATTGCGTTTTTCCAACAGGATTTTTTCAATAGCAGCCCGGAGTCTGGAATTGTGCCCGGTTGATGGCAATAGGTCGTATTACATGGGAAAAACATAACTGGCGAAATGTGGGTGAACTAAAGGTACTCCGCTGCCCAACCCTTCGGGGAAACAAGCCGTGATGTTATGTTATTTATATGTATCACATTTTTGGCGGTAACAAATTTTCTACCATAATTGCTGCAGAACGAAATGATTTCGAAGTCAGTGGTATTCAGTGTCTCATTTTCCAATGACATTAAATAATAAATAAATAAAAATCTTTATTGCAAACCACATGATCCATAAAAAAACACGATAAAAAAATAAAAATATTACCATATTTTTATAATTAAAAATTAAAAATCAAAATTAAAAAAACCACGATAACAGATTAGAAAAGAACCTAACTAAAGTAGGCAGGATATTTTTCAAAAATTTAATTGTATAGCTTCTAAGGAATAGCTCCATCTTGCCAGCCAGTAGGTACTTTCAGTACGTTTCATTTATTTTTGTACATAGTTTGTATAGTTCGTGCTTGTTCCAAATTCAAAATGTTTTTACTCTCTTGTGAGAGAGTTTTATTCACTGTTATCTGTTATCGATGAATAAAATGCCCTTTTTCGAGTGACAATGGTAAAAAGTCTATTTACAATGTTTTAATTTCTCTTAACTATAATTAATATTTTAACTTTGTTAGTTTAATTAACTTTATTGTGCTATCACTGACAGACAACGCACAGCTTAAACTGCTGGGTCTAGAAGCACGAAATTTTGAACAGGGGTTTCTTATACAGCATGTATCTGAAACGTGTGTTTAACCCAAATGTATGGATGGGCTGATTATTTAGCGAAAGTAAGCGAAATTCTTCCAATAAAAGAGTTAATAAGGAGATGAAAGTTTGTATGGAAGTTTGTTATTTTTGCCGATGGGAAATCCCTTCGGGTACACGCCTGATAAATAAATAAATAACTACCGGAAAGTATTAGTACCTACCTGAGTAGCACATATGAGTAGTAGTGTCCCCCAGAGGCCTGTCCGGAGTGGACGACGATGCCACTGAGCTGGTAGTGCGTTTCTTGTGCCTTCTCCTCACCACCCTCCCACAGTGAAGAGTCACCCTCGGCCCGTGCCAGGCCCCATGCTGAAGTTGGTATATTGGATCAGTATGCAGAATATGGCTCGGAATAATTAACTTTATTTGCATGGACGTAAGGTGCAAAGTTGAACGAAAAATGATGCAGACATTGAACGAGGCGTTCTGAACGGCACGCACACTGATAAATTTCTAAAAATACGTGTCCATTTCTAATGCCACCCTACTAGGCCAGTCAATACAAAATGCCAAAAGGTTTAAGAAATGAACTAATTAAGGTAGTACGGACATGAACCTCTCAACTTCTCTTTTATAAGGATAGAGGATAGTGGAATGGTCTTCTCTCCTACCTGTGTAAGGCTCCACGTCCAACTCCCGCGGGAATTCAAAGTAGTCATTGAATTTTATTGCACACACTTTCTCGAAGTCATATTCGAATCTCTTTAACTGTATAACTAACACTGGAGGTAGTTTGTTTAGACATAAACGTTTCACTGTCACCACCTGAAAAATGAAATTAAAATCGTCTATCAGTTTGTCCATAAAATTTTAAGTGACTACTTAAAATTATAGGTAAGCAGGTGATTACAGTTACAATGAGGATCATTCCATTTCTTCTACTTGCTATTTTAACAAGAGGCAACTAAAAGACGATATCGGGGTCCACACAGTAATTGCGTAACACACAACAACATTCATTGCGTCATTTCCGTTATTGAGTAGACAAATTTTTCTAACATATGAAGCAATGTATTAGCAATTTCTTTTGATTCAGATTATGATTGATCGTGGGTTACGCAATTAGGATGCTGGTCAGCAATATCCAACTAAGATCATAATCCATCACCAATCAGTCTACCCTTATCCCAACTATGTTGCAGTCAGCTTCCAGTTTAACCGGATGCAGCTGAATACCAGTATTTTACATAGAGCGACTGCGTATTTGACCTCCACAACCCAGTTACTGGGTAATACAATACCCCTTGGTAAGACTGGTTGTGACTTTCGGGCTTCTGACGACCCTTAACGACTGTCAATGATCCACGAATGACAGCCGGGGCCAACGGTTTAACGTGCTTTCCGAGACACGGAGGAGTCTCGGTATGTACAGATGGTCACCCAACCACGGACGAACCCTGGCAAGCGTAGCTTAACCTGATGGATCGACCCGTGCGGCTATTATTACTTAGCCACGAGCCAACTAAGGTCATAAGTGGGGTTTATTATCAGTTACACAGAACATAGGAAGTAACACATACCTTTTTATTACACTTATCGCAGTGATAGGCATCTGCACCCTCTAGCAACTCTCCTCGCACATAAGCTTCTAATGATTCTTGCAAACGGGACATGTTCCTGATGTCCAGTGACACGACACTGAATGGCTCCTCTTTGCAATATCTGAAGAGACCAACATAAAATAAGTTAAGTACTTAAATGTTTATTTTAAATTATTTTTAACAATGGTAACTCAATTTACCTGTGTGGGCAGCCCTTACAAATTTTCTGATCGGAATATGTTCCTCCCATAGTCTTAGCCATTAATTGCTCCTGACCTAATGATTTCAAGGCTTCGTCTAGTGATTCGACCAGCGACATAAAAAACTCTACCGCGTCTTGTTGTTCACGCAGGTTCACAGGTTCGCCTTGAAGCCTAGAAATAACAAGGTCATTATAAACTTTACCTACTTAGTAACAGAGTTTATTATTGAGTACAGTTTATCGCGATTTCTTACTTAAAATGTGCCCACAATCCTCTTGGGATGTAGTATTGTAGCTTACTATAATGTAGATGAGCAAATATTGCTTGTACTTGTTTTAAAATTGTTATATTGTAATCTGTGTTACTCTGAAACAAGAAAATTAAGGAAGTGAAATAATTTTTAAACAACATGGTACAAAGAACAGGATCTATAAATATTGTTTGGAACACATACCTCAATATTATTCTCCACAATACCAGGATGATGGTTTTCTCCAGAAAAATCTTCATTAGGATCTGTAGCAGCACCTACAAAAGAGTATTTCATTAGTTCCAAACTTGGTGGCTCAAACAGACCTTCGTATCTGGCGTTGAGCCAGTGTAGAAGTTGAACGTATATACAGCGGAGACGGTGCTCGAACGCGACGGTATCACCACGTCATAGTCAATTGTCTTCGTTACAATTGCGGCTGCAGTCCTTTCACAGTAATTTTAACTGTGAATACATCACTGTCAAAATCATGGTGATCTTTATTGTCATTGCAATAAGGTTGCTGCCTTTGACAAGTCTTTCAAAATCACAGTGATTTTTATTCTCATTCTAATAAGGTTGCTATTGGGTTGCTGCTGACAGAGGTAAAATAACTGTGATAGGACTACGAGACGCTAGCGCGGCGACGTCAACGTTTACGCTAGACATACACTGTGCAAAGACACTATTAAAATGTTATTGAAGCGAAGTCCTTACCTAGCACAGTGAGCAGTGCGTCCCGCACGGCGCGCACGCAGTACAGTTGCTGTAACACGGAGTTCATGTAGCACGTGGCGCCGGCGTTCTTCAGCCCCACCAGGCCGGCCGGCGGCCGCGGGCCCACGCACGGTATGTACTCCCAGTCGGCCAGCGGCATTGTTCTATCTGGTGAGCATTTTATTTTGTCAACTTAGCATGAAACAACTTCAATTTGCAGGATGTCAATGCTTTAGCCAAATTAGTAGCAATCTGTATTTTTTTTTGGTGTACCCTATCGTACAAGCCCTGTCAAACTCATTATCCTTACTTTTCTGTAATCAGGTTCAAAACAACTGTGGTAAACTTGACACTTTGATGATTAAAAATGAATTTATATACTAGAGTTTATCTCGATAAAATCTAATTCAAAGTAGTTCATATTGTTAGCTCCCGGCCTATGCCCCATGAACAGCATATGACAGCTACGGAACATGGGTACTAGATAACATAACATCACGCCTGTAATTTACCGAAGGGTTAGACAGAGGTGTACTTTAGTGTGCACACCCACATTCCGCCATTTATGTTTAAGCCCTATATAGTAGGGGGCGAGCCTCTACCTCGTACTAGATGAACATTGTCGCACTCACCGCTGTAGAACATGGTCTCGAGCAGGTTGGCGAGCGCGGCCATGTTGGGCACGCAGCCGTGCACGAGCGCCAGCAGCAGGTCGGTGGCGGCGGCGGCGGCGCCGGGCGTGCGGCACAGCGGCACGGCCGGCTCGCCCGCGCCGCCCTCCGCGCGCGCCGCCGACATCGTGCACCACGCCCACGAGTACGGCCATAGGAACTCGGTTGTCACTTCCTGTTGTAATTATAGCTATAGTTTGACCGCGATCGCTGTACCGCGCTTTAGGTATGTGCGCGGCGAGACGGGGGGTGCAGTGCAGGTCTCTTCATTAGTCAACGCTCACGGCTTCCCGCCGCTCATTCGTCAACGCTGCCCCCCGCCTCGCAGCGCATTCCTAAGGCACAGTACAGCGGGCTCGGTCAAACTATATGTGTTAGTCTACGGATACCAAATATATTTAAATAAGTTGAACGCAATTAGGTCACGCGATGCCGGCTGGACGAAATGATCATCATCCGATGATAATGATAGTGAGCATAACTGTCACGGTCTCAAGCAATTTGTAAGTTTCGAGGGAAGGTACTACTATATACCTAAAAAAAAATTGTGCTGGGACACATAGTAGAAGTGAAACTTCAACGGACAAGTGGAAAAACGAATGACAACGGACAAGTGGCAAAACGAATAGCAACAAAATTTTTACTTGAAGTTTTACAGGCAGATTGTTAATGTACTTGTTCAATTTGAAAACCTGTCCGTAAAACTTCAAGTTAAAATTTTACTGTATATTATGATTTGGTTAGGTTAGGTACATTTAAATAAATGCATTTTTTATTTAAACATATTTTATTTTATCGAACAAAAAAACTGAATTCAATCCGGAACAAAAAAAAACATCCAGTCTACTCTAAACTTATACACATACAAA
Source organism: Agrochola lota (assembly GCA_947364205.1). NCBI lineage: Eukaryota > Metazoa > Arthropoda > Insecta > Lepidoptera > Noctuidae > Agrochola > Agrochola lota. The sequence goes on along the minus strand of OX376221.1, from coordinate 13,000,568 downwards.
GGAACATTAACAAATGCACATCTTTCGTCATCAATCTTCATTCGGCTCATCTGCATTATAATCAACTAGCTGCACGCCCTGGCTTCGCACGGGTAGCACTAAGTACTTATCGACAGCGCACCTACCTACCTATCTACCTATGCTACCTACGGCACTTCATTTCTTGACTTTGACTCCCCTCCCGTACGGCCCGCACTCCAGTGACGGCAAGGTGAGCGGCTACCACGCAACTTTTTTCTAATACATACATTTTTAAACTCGTGATATCTTTCGAATGGAATGTCCGAATTGAATAATTCAAAAAGTTATATAAAGGTTATGAAGCAGTCTTGAATATGAAGTAATTTATTTTGATAAGGATTAATACCAAGATACAAATAAAGAGCCTTTTCTAGCGGCGGCATTTCAATATTTTTTTTTAAATAAAAAAACACTTATTGTGGCATAACTATAATAATTAGACATTATGCTGTCGCGACACTTTTGTAAGTAATGATGTGTTCTGCAAAGTCGTAGTACATTATTTAATTCTATCATCAATAGTTTTCGCAGCGCACGCGCTGTAAAGAATATTTTAGGTATTTTTTTTACACCTTGGGTTACATTATTGGAGTTTTAGTAATGATCCCTAATTTTTTTGATAATATATTATAGCCTATGTCACCCGGGGATAGTGTAGCTTCCCAACAGTGAAAGAATTTTTCATATCGGTTTAATATAAACACTTGAGATTCCAATCTATTCTCTCCTTCCGCCGCTGCCGCTGCTCACGCGATATATCGTCTACCCCCTCCACGCGGCCGTAACGCTTTTTCGTGACAGAAAAAACTAATACTCCCCGTCTATAAAGAAGTTTCACTTCAAAAATTATTAAACCACGAACAACAAGCATGACGCCTTAACACAATCTTAGACGGAATTACGGTCGTATTCACAAAAACGATGTACCTTGATAAGTCCTGCGTCCTTGTGGTCGGGATGCGCGCCGTACTGGTATTTCACTTGCGCCGGCACATGCGCAAACAGCTCTTTAGTGAGGTTGAGGTGCCCCTCCAGCAATGTGTCGTCCAGCGACAGAGGGCTGGCGCGCACTGCGCGTAGCCATGTTACCTAAACAACGAAATAATTTTTCTATATTATACATATTTTATATTTTTCTAATGATTTTTATTTTTTGTGATAACTGAAACTATGAGGTTGTTTAATTTAGCTCGCTAGTTGATGTTTAGAAACCCTGAACCCATAAATCATGGAAAACAAAAGTTACGAAACAATGTTGCAGCAACATGATCTTGTGTTGATGTTTTATACATAAATTCCACTGAATATGTAGTACAGTTTTGTTTAATATGAAGACGAAGCTTGTCTGTACTAAAGTTATTTTTATGCTCTGTAAATGTAGTCGATGATTATGGTGCACGGTAAAACTCCAATGAGTTTATATTTGCATCATCTTCAAGATATAAATGTATGTGTACTACAGAATAAATAAAATGAAGAAAGAAACATTGTAACTTTACCTCAAGAGCGAGATCATCGAGCGTGCGTGACGTAGGTCCAGCGAGCGCGACTAATCGACACAGCAGCTGTAGGAACTGTTGTGCATGTCTCGCATGTCTCGTCAGTCGCGTGGCCGTGAGCGCGCGCGGGGCGGCGCCGCCCAGCGCGGTGAGCGCGGCCCGCGCGCCGCCGCCGCCGCCCCACGCACACATCGCTAGTAACTGCTCTGCGCAAGATACCCGCACCTGCAATGTACGCATATTGTAGTCGGTGGTAGACTCACTTTGCTTTATTCGATTAAACTTCGTATTGAAACAACGCGATCAAATCGCGTAATTAATGTCAGGCATATGATACGCTCAGTTTAGCTTCATGAAGTCTTATTATTTTCTAATTTTCTTTCAGATAGAAGAAGTGGTCAAACATTTGCCTAATTTTATTTGAAGTCTGTGGATAACTATTGACAAAGGGTAATTAATAAATAATTGACAATACAAAAACCAAAATACATTTTAGCCACAAATAAAAAAGGATAGTTTGGGAAACCTCTATATTTATTATTTGTTCTCGTGTTGAAACTAACCTGAGGGTTCGGGCAGTCGATCATCAGAAATAGCGCGGTGTCCTGCCACCACGTCTCGTTTAGTAAGTTGTTCTCGAGGTGACCGCCGCTTAACGCCATGCAGATCGTCACCACCTCCATACATTCACGGACAACTACAACATTTTTATTATGACAGCAAGACAGTTACACAAAAAAGAAACTTCTATGTGTTGTCACGAGTACACGTCATGTGACTTTTATTTACATTGCATTACACTTAAGGGATGATTAAGCAGACTAGGTATTTATACAGAGTGTATAAAGACCCATTACGAAGCCATCATCTACGCAATCTATACAGAAAAATAAGTCAAACACAAAAACTTTGTGCGCAATGTAACGCACGCAAAACATTGTGCTTATCGGTGTATGCAACGGCACAGGGATCGTAGAAGTATTTCAAGTTAAGAGGGCCCTTCCCGGTCCGTCTATCGTCAACGCGAGCATGGTCGAAAAACTTGTTGCTTCATCTAGCCCAAGTAAGATCTGCTAGCAAGCAAGTAAGAACGCGATAACATTGTACGAAAAAATGTGTGAGGAAATTTCATAAAACTTTTTTCAGAAAATACGTGTTTTTGAGTAAGCGTTACAAATATGTTAAATAAATGTTTGTCATTTAGAATCTCCAATACATGTGCGAGGTTTCTATGAAGATGTTTTCTAAACTTTTACAGTTTATGAGTACATTATGATCAGCCTAAGTTCAGGTAAAAGTGCATAAAAGCAGATTTTTGGAGGCTTATACTGAATTTGATTCTCCATTTTTTTCTTTTTTATTTCATATAAACCTAGATATAGTGCACAAGATTCATATTAGTTTAAAAATGTAATGTTAAATTTATGTTTATTTGAGCGTTTGTATGAAAAGTATGACGAGTTGGCCGCTCATAAGTTATAACGTTTAAAACTTGTTTCGTAAAAAAACTAACGTGACTTTCGATATTTCCACCATCAGGGACGGGAAGAACCCGTGTTTCAGATATAATTATAGTCTCATCAAATAACAGATCAGCTTACGTGTAACATCATCAGGGTGCACAATACCGCTCATTTCGGATGGTTGTGCCACGGAGTAGGCAAGGCTGTACAGAGCGCGCACCGTGGCTGCGGTAGGGACGCGCCACCATACTAACGTTGATACTGAGTCACTGTCCTCCCCACTGATTACCACCTGGATTGTAAATACACATTTGAATATAATTAATCAAGAGACCAAAAACATCAATGACATCATCTCTTTCCTTTAGGGTCATATTATCAAAGTCGGTGTGTTTTGTACTTTAGAAAAAAGTGAAACAGAAGAATTCATTCGTAATAATTACCTGTTCCCCTAACGCATTGGCCAACTTCTCGGAAATAGCCTTGACCATCAGTTCACAGCTATGGTTTGGCACCGTTTGCAGTGCTTCGCGTAGTATCGTAACATCCCTTCTACTAACAACAACAGAACAGTTAAAACAGGCAGGCCTTACATAGGTCTACACTTTACTATAATAATATACTATTTTAGTAGTAAGGAAATGGCGTTATAAGGGAAAAGTTAGTCATTGGTCTGCTCAATTTCCGATAAGTAATATATAAAACGGCGTTATGCGTAGTGATTCAGAAAATAGCGTCGGCACGCATTATCACTCCATCTATTTGCGTCTCCGTGGTATCATTTCAATTAATAATAAGCAAGGGCTACTCCTACGGCTAGGACTAACCTGAATTCTTTGTCAAGAGTTGTGTCGGTCCCATCAGGAGCTAGTATTTCAAAGAGGTGACCAAGCGTGTATAACGCCAGTTTGGCCAACCCGACTAGAGCTAAATAACCAACCCTGAAACAAAAAAAACATAATTCACTTGTGTTTTGAAACATACAAGACTCACATGTTCATATATCTTAATACTTTGACTGAACAAGTAATATAAAACAATTATTTGTCATTAAGTGTAAATAACCTGCCCTGTGCATGGTGCATTACAATAGGCTCGCCCCCTATTACATGGGACTTAAGCGTAACAAGTGAAATGTGGGTGTACTTTAGGCAAGCGTCCCCTAATCTATAGTTTAATAACGTACCTCCGTGTATGCGGTGCAGCACCTTGCAAAAAGTCATTATCGGACAGACACTGTACTAAGAGCGGTGCCTTCTTGACGCAAGCTATCTGAAAGCTGCGACAACGTTCCAGTCGCGTGTCTGACGATGGCATCACCATGCTGTACAACACCTAGACATAAATAAAATGTATTAGCTTTATGTATCTTCCTTTTGCTTAGACATGTTTAATCCATTGGTGATTTTGCGACAAAATAAATCGCTCTTTCCCGGTTCGATAGATGTTGAGATATAGTGTCGAATCGAGACGTCCCCAGTCTGGTATGTTGTGTGTAGCATGCTTACTCTACCTACACCTTCAAATTATTAGTAGAGTACTTACTTCTACATTATAAGCTACTGTGGGCGGAGTCGGACCATAGAGCATGTCCCTCAATTTTGTATCTTCTCTGCATAATAACGCTTCTGTCAATTTTTCCACCTTTAACAACAAAAACATTACTTAGTTCTATAAAAAAACAACATTTGTTGCATTTCATAACCCACGTCGCACATTGTAATTTTAACCTTATGTCAATGACATGAGCTCGTGATTTGCAACGACTATCGTCAATTTTATGTACTAACTTACCGTTTGCTTGTGCGCGGGACATATCTGAGAGAGTAAATGCGCCGCTTCGGTTAGCGGTCCGTGGCCTTTGGTGATGCCAGTGTGTTCCAAATTCAATATAAACGGCAAATACCACGAGCCTTGTGCAAAAAGCTGGGGAAAGAAACATTTTATTGTAAAAGAACATCATCATGTAGTAAAAAATGGCGAAGAGCATTATCCAGGTTCGTAAAAGATGAGCTGTCCCCACTTGTAGTTAATGAATTATTATTATTTTAGATGTGCTTTGCGCTAACATGTTCTTTATGAACTAAGCACAACCAAATGAGATTGACTGCAAAATCAAAGATTTACTTTACATTGGATGGGTAAGATCAGATAATATTCCAATAGCTAGATGCACTCTGTATCGCAATGTTAAGATTCAAATTAATTAGTTAGGTGTACTTACAACGCCAGGTAACGCATGCTCTGGTGTCGGCGACAGCGGCGGCGACGAAGTACTAGAGTCACTGCTAGACTCGTTTGACGAACCACAGCCGCCACTACCACATACCTGCCCATCATAAACCTAAGAGAATACCTTGTGTTAAAAAAAGTCTTTGAAAACCAGTACTGAAATTAATAGATCTGTGAAAAGTTGGACAACTTACCTTAGCAACAATCACAGTTTTGTCACGAAGCGGTATTTGCGACAGAATTTTTCTATCGTGACTAGAATCTAATAGTTCCCCATTAACATACAGCTCCAACTTATTTACATATAGCTCTAACTTTATATTATTTTCTGAAGCACTCTTCAGCCTAGAACAAACAAAAAAAGCATAAAATCTACTGAAAAAAAAACCTTTGTTAAATTCATAGAGTTAAAGCACCAACCTTCTTTGAATCGTCGCACGCAACGAGTGCAGCGTCTCATTGGAGTGCGAAAACAGCTCGATATCATCAACTTGTCTTTGGCCAGTTTGGAAATTAAATCTGACTATAATCGTACACTGCCTCCCCCGACCCGACCTATAGATAGGCAAGATCTGCCGCTCCGCCGAAAATCTTCTATCACATTCATTAATATATTCTTGTATGGCACGAATCACTCTACACATTCTCGTACAACCCTCAGACGAATCTGAAAACGATCTTATCTCTTTAGTCACTTTCACGATTACAAGATCTTGCAGAAAGTATTGAAATTGTTGCGAATTTGACAAAAGTTACTAAAAGTGAATATCAAAAGCTGAAAGCCGTTTAGCAACTGAAGTTAAGTACAAACATGGATTCATGCGAGACATAATTAAAGTTTAATTGTGACTATGAGTGCGGTCGGTTTTTGCGGTTTAAAAGAGGTTAAGCAATGTCAAGGTACACTTACACCTCAAATCACTAAATACGTTTTCAAATTGTTATTCTAAATATTTTATTTCGCATACAACTACATGGCCATAATACGAAACGGCAGAAGCTAGATGCACGGATCCAATCGGTCGTTTCCCGTGGCGAAGAGCCGGCAAGAAACTCCATGGTTAAAGTTTTTTTTTTTTTGCTATAATATATATTCAAATCATCATTCTGTCTTCGTCATCTTCAAACGATAACGATATTTTAAATTCTTGTAGTTATAGTGTATTTCGTGATTTTTGGTGCAAGCCGGCTGTAGATAGTAGTGCTCGGCGCTATGGTGATCTAACACACCTTTGTTGTATTGTTAGGATACAGGATGTCTTGAATTATTAGGGAAATCCGAGCTATATTGAATCACTATTACACTCCGTTACAAGAAAAGGTTATCTATATTGGTAAAAAACTTATTGGTAAATCTATGGTAAAATGGTAATGGTTTTTGAGTGTTTGCTGTCTTCAAAGAGATCTGAACGCGAACAACGCGAACACGCGCATTTTGGTAAACGAGCGAATGTGCATACTTGCATTTTCGCTGAGTGTTCGATTAAACTCGTACAAATTGAATCGAAGTCTTTCGTAGTGTACCTTCGTGCGCCTCCATTTCCTTCTGCATGCGCTGCGTGCGCGCGCAGCACTGCGTGAGGAAGGCCTCGTGGTGGTGCGCGGCCGAGAGCTGCGGGCCCACGCACGTGCACACCTCGCGCAGCAACTCTATACCACGCGCCGAAATATCGTCGTCACACTCTGTTATCACCTGCAAAGTATAATAAGTTATAGAATAATAATACATACTGTTCTGAGACTTATTTCCTCATATAAATTATTCTTAACCTCAAATATCCCTTCGATTTATGTTCAGGTCCTGGCTGGCTACCTTTGAAACTAATGCCATGTACCTCGGAGAGGAAAAGCTTCTGCTTTTTAGTTGCAACAAGATTTCTAATGTAATCAAATGTGTGTTGTTGAAAAGCATGTTTTCTTGTTATCTGTATATAAAACTTATGTCAGTCCGAGTTACGTTAAAAAGTTTATGTCTTAAACTGGATTTAGTGGAGATAACATTAAAATTATCTTCAAAGAAACGATTTAGGGGTTTACCCCTCGTGCTGCAGTTTTCCTAGTTCCTCGAGCGTTGTGCTCGAGGAACTAGGAAAACTACTGACTGACTCACTACTGGTGAGGACTGGGATAACTAATATGGTGGTGCCTGACGGATAGCCTAGTTTTAAGCTAGGAATTACGTAAAAAAGAATTACATATTTTATTCTCCAAAATCTAATGGCTATAAAACGACATTAACTTATCAAGCTTTTAAACAGTCGCGCGTCCTCCGGAGAATTCCCGCAGCTAGCAGCTGGAATTTAGTAGATTGAACGTTATCGAATTGAAATAAAGTTCATTATGCTTTGACCCAATTTCGTGAAAAAAAAATCGCTTCCATTCCGTTCCGCGGCAATGTAAAATGAGCCTAAAGCTAGTATCATGCTTGTATTGTCAATTCACGTAGGTATTGATATCCCAGCAATAACAATATAAATATTTCTGTTTTTTTTATTTCGTGCACTCACATTATTCCATTCTATTCAAATTAAACTGCTGTGAAAACTACTTCAACAGTTGGTCGTACTTGTAGTGCTTCTGTTGATGCAATTAAAAGGCTGTAGGCTGGTCTGATAATTCTCAAACTTTCGAAAAGCGTATCGTAATATAAATATTAAAGATATATTATTTTGTTTTCTACTAACACTTAACTGATTTGATAATACCTAAATAATCCTGTGTTCAAAAAGTTTACATACCCTAATTGCTATTATCTAAAACTCTATCTACCTGGTGAATTATGTGAACATCAAGGATGCGGCGACGAAGTGTAATTAGGGTCAAAGTTCACTTAGGTAAGTTTGTTTAACCTTTAATTTTGTTTAGTATAATGTTAATACATTCAGTTTTGAGTTGTCTTATTCTTTAGAGAGTATAGTTGTTGTTTGCCCTTACCCTCCATAAATAATCTAATCCTATGAGATCTGCATCGTTAAGTAAAAAACTCCGTCTCTTTACTTTCAGTTTGCCTTCTTTGGAGTTAACTGCTTTGAAAAACCTGTAAAAATGAAAATAATTGTTGAGGGATCTTCTAATGTAGTGTAGTTTTTACAAAAACGTTTAGATCAAATCTTACCTTTCAAAACACTTGATACCAGCGTGGGTTAGTAAATTTGGAGATAATGTCATAATGTTCCGTCGAAAAAAATGTAGGTTAATGTTAGGATCTAAGTCAGGTTCCTCCCCCATTAGTTTGCTGAACCATCGGAAACACGCTTCGCGGTCGCCGAGGTGTGCCGGCTTCTCAGCCAAACATACCCATATCTGTTTTGCCTAGAAAATAAGAGCAGGGATTACACAACGAATAATAAATTTAACTTGTAAATAAAGGTAAGTAGCCCCCTCACTTGTTCCGCGCACAGCCATAGTTGTCCATCTTTCAACAGGAATCTCAAAAAACTGAGTCTTTCATGAACCTGAGCTGCATGTGGGTACCTGCCGTCTGGTTGCCAGTTGTCCCAATCTATTTCCCCGTCTTCTGTAAAAGATAATACCGGTTTAATAATTGTTTTCTATTATTTTTATATTCTATGAATCGCAAGCATGTTTATCAATCAATTAAATATCTTATCGCTGTCCACTGAGAGTTTATACAAAATATTTAGTTACTTTTGGTCGCACTTGAGGAAATATTGAGATAAATATAAAAACATTGCATACCTGTAAGTTTAGTCCGCACAGCTTCCATGTAGTGTGTGAGTGAGTCAGTAACGAGTATCACAAGTGAGTGCTGCGTCTGCAGGCGGTCAATAAGTTCCTGTCTTGTCACATGAGGCCGCAGCCCTGTTCCGCCGCCCGCCTCGTACAAGCAACATATCTCACGCATCATTTTGAGTGCTGGCAACACCCATTTCTCATTGGTTTTCAGTTCTTCTACACACCTGGAGAGAGAGTGAACTTACAATAACCTCCTTTTGAGATAATTAATATCCGATTTCGGGTATATTAGTGATTTATTGCCTTTCGGAAATAGCATTGATGCAACTTTTAATGATGACTTTGGTAATGATATGATTATTAAACAATTTAAAATTGAGAGACGAAAAACTACTTACTTGTCCAACCAAAGAGTCTTCTGAGCATCACGGTCTTGACTACAACTATAGTCCAATATTTTAATAAGGTTAGCTAACGCCACGTCCATTATCTCCGTGCAAACTTCATCCGAGTGTGCCAAATTCCAAAAAAGCACTAATACCTGCAGGAAAGTTGACTATTTTAGACTTGTCTTGAAAAGATTATTGGAAAATGAACCTTATAGCCAATACCGTACCTTGTTTGCCATTACACCATCTTTGTCATCTTCTGCAAGTCTTCTTATTACCTCTAGTAGTTTATCACTTTGTTTTTTGCTGGATGTGGCCCAACTTGCCTACAAAATACACATAGTTGTATTATCATACCAATACATCCGAAAAAACATTTTTTTTGAAGACTTCGAAAGTAAAACTTACCTTAAAACAGTCAAATAAGTGATCTAGTTGATCAGGAGTGAAGTCCCAAGCCAGTTTGGCCAATAAGTCATGCAAATTCTTCACAATCGCCTCATGTTTGCCGTGCTGAGCCTTCCATATGGCGTCCAAATCATCTCGAGTCAATGAGTTCTCTTTTATCATAAATCTAAGCATTTTCTCTAGTCTGTCTACGTACTGTGGCTGGTGAAGAGAGTCTCGTAAAACTATGTCTACTACTTTATTTTCACGGATCCAAGTCTAGAATAAAATTGAACAATCTAACATCACACTCTATTGAGTACCAACAAAATGTAGCGACAATCAAAATCAAAAGTCAATTATTCAAATCAGGCTGAGAATTAGCACTAATCAAACGTCAAAATTACATAAGATAGTCCCCCAAAACACCCGCCCTTCACCACTTCCTAGTACTTTAACTGGGAAGAAGAAGTGGTGCAACAAACTCACCAGCAAATAAAAATTGTCACTCACTTTAAAAGAAAAGTTCGAATTTTACAAAGAAATTTAAAGCGGTTCTGTTGATGTATGAAGAAAAGGGTAATTAAAAATATCTTACTGTAATAACCGCAGGTGTAAGCCACTCTGGTTTAGGTTGCTGGGAAAATGTACTGATGAGTTGATTAATTTCGTTCAGAGCCGACATCTTTCCATTGAATGAAGACATTTGTAGCAATCGCAAAATCATTTTTAACCGAAACATTTCAAGAGCTGAAAGAAAATTTATATTCTTAACTTGGGGGGGTTCCAATATTGAATTAAACACAGATTTCTTAGAGGAAAACATTCACAAAGAAACATTTGTAGAAAATGAATGACGCTTCGGATGTTATTTTGGACAAGTAAAGCCTTCTGGACCGTTTTATCGGCTTGACTCGACGGCACTTTCCTTGACAAATACTTCCAATTTTTTTTTACGTTCTTCCAGCACGTCTTCGTCTTGAAATGCTGTCTTCTTCTCCTCTGTTGTTATATAGGGCTCGGTAGCGTACAATGTAGCGGCGCAGGGGAGGTATCAAGACTACGCCCCTTAGCAGCTACAGGGTATGCTACCGACCCTCGTGATGCCCGGCGGTGTAGCACGGCATGAAGAACTTTCAAATAAACATATCAATTGTCATAACACTCTCTGGCTTGCTTGGTCGACTTGAGAACTTTCAGAGTAAGTGCTGAATTTCAAATAGCATTTCTTTTTGGCTTTCTTCATCTTTCTCTTGAGTATTCTTCATCAGAGCTTAAGTTGTCAGGGTAAAGACTGACTGCAACATAACTGTCAATGTTTAAATACATTGCAGTTGCTGTAACTGAAGCCTATCTATGATAGTAGCAATATGACTTTTGAGCAGAAATCTAGAGAAAATCGCAGCCAGGCAATCAGCCAGTCTTGACCCTTAACTTGAATAATATGTATATGGAAACAACACATACATAAATTATAGTATAACGGTATTTTAAGATATTACTCGAGTTGCACTTACATTTGAGTAAACTGTGATGCTGGGGCGTTTTCACTGAGACGTATTTACACGCGCGAATTAAACAAGAAACAGTGTCAGTCTTATTTTCACTACCGCGCGCCTCCCTCTTCAGTTCCTCGTCGGTTAAACTTTCAAGTAGTGTGGGAATACATTCCTGGGAACAAACCAATATTTAAGCAGCCAAAAAGAAAACATTGAGAAAACTACAAACTCGCTAATAGGATTAATTGTTTTTCATACACGAAATGGATTCTTAAGGCTGGTTTCACAGCTGTGCGGGAGACCCGCACAGGCTCCCGGAACGGAGACACGTGAGGCGCTAGAACATTGTTACACAGCCATGCGGATACTCTGTACGGTCTGTCTGTACTAATCTCCCGTGCTGTCTAGTTAGTGTTGTCTTTAGAACCAATTACAGGACCTTGTTCAACAATTCAACTTGACTTGTTATACAATTCTGCCAAGTAAATAAAACCATTGATTCCACTCCTGATTTTGACTTTTTTTTTGTGCTGAGCTAATATTTGCATAAATGTTCGCCAAGTGCACAGAGATAGACATATTGTAGTAAAGTTGAAGTTATCAAAGCATACTTACAAGTACAGGTAACAGGTATGTGGTAACAGTATGTGATGTGAGCAAGTCGTGGCAGAGTCCTAGAGGTCGCAGCAGCTGCCAAACGGTCGCGACACGAGTTTCTCCGCTCGTGGACTGTTCTAGCGAAGATGGCTGCTCGCTACGTGCTGGTATCGAAAACTAAAACAATAATATAAAAGTAAGGTTCATAAATGTTAAAATTGTAATGTTTATCGGTGTTAAATTTATACATACTTCTCCACTGTCAGCAATAACTGGTACTACTTCTGTGCTTTCAACTTTATCACATTTGGTTTCTTCATTTTCTTTTTCAATTATTTCTGTAGAAACTTTCTCTTCAGAGGAGATTGATGTTGTCAACTCTGACTTTTGAAACCCCATTATGGTTTCGAACCTCTCACGGATTTTCACAAAGCCACCTGCTTGCCCAAACCTAGTCAAAAAGACAGAACATAAATACACTCAATTAACATAAGCTTGAATGTGGTGCACAAAATTAAATTAATGCTTCAAGTGGAAACAGGTCAAGTGATAAAATACATACACATTGACAAGATGGACCAGCCATCCTCTCGGCGTGCGGTGATCCTGTGACCTTGCGAACACTTCAGCCTCCTGGGTAGTTCCCTGTCCAGGAGGTGTGATTGACAGGCCTTCACAAGTTCTAGATGCATTGAAAGTGTGAAATCTGTAAACATCAACAATTTATGTAGAACCAAATATTTACTGAATCCATAAAGAAGCAGTTTATACCATTATGTCCATGAACTATAATTGCCCAAGATTTGTTCACTAATAAGATTATTATGTAGTAAGAAATTATGTCCTCAAGTGTAAATAAAATTATTACAGATTACATTGAAGATAATGCATGCAGCTCATTATTATTGAACTAGTTATTATTAAATGCGTGCAATGATTATGAAATTGTCTCTTACTTGTTATTTGGATTGAATGTCATAGATAATAAATGCAGAAATCTTGGATCGTCCAGTTTCATTGCACACAGTTTGACAAGCTTCTCGCAGTTTGAACGGACACATTGTTGTATGTTGTTTTTCCAAGATGAGACTGCATCATCCGTTAGTATCTTTGTAAAGGACACTGTGAGGGCATCATTATAGAATCTCTGACATGCTGGGTGGGTTGCATCTTCACCTGTGGTAAACAATCACTTGTCAACAAACTAACAGCTGTTTCAGCATTGATATAAAAACAAAATGTGATAACATGATAAGAGAGATAATGTAGACAATAATAGATAAGAAGATTGGGCATATGACATTCAGGTAACAGATAAAAGTACTGCATGTGTAAATACATATACACATTCAACACTTCAGGTAACAGTTAAATAAAAGTACTGCATGTGTAAATGCTTATAAATAATCAACACTCTTAACTTGTGGGGATTCCCCAGAAATAAAGTGCCCAAGCTTATCTTTTATAACAATCTTGTAGGAATCCCTCTAACAATATTCTGACCAAAGTCTATAGAATTTATGTATAAGCTTAACTCCTTATGTATGATACCTACTTGCTCCATTTAATGGTTCCAATATTTTTGTTTTTTAACTAACGCTACAAAAAACCAAATGTTTCACCAACATCCTCTAGGAAATACCCAAAATTTTTGTTGGGTCTTATAACAAAATATAATGGATGTTAATCAATGTTACAGTCACAATGCTTATCATCAGATGAACACATATTACACACAAAAACATTTTTCACATGATTCTATTCGCCAATTAAGATTTCATTGAATTAAATGCCATATACCTTTAGCTGCCAACTCAGTGGCAGCAACCAGCAGTGCCTCCAGCTCCTGCTCAGGCAACACGGGCACAACCCAACGGGGATGTGAAATCTTCTCTTCCAGTGCCTTTAACTTGGCCTCGGGGAATGCCATCTAGTCAAACATATTTTTTTTTAGAGCAGTTTTTCCAACACGGGATATCTTTTCCCAAGGAATAATTATGAATTTTTGATAGTTTTTCCATACACAAACTGTCAAACCTCAATTTATTCTATGGATAAAACATATCTGGTGTTGGAAAAATCTGCCCTTTGTCTAATAACATGAAAATTTTAAGTAACAAAGATGTATGGAAGAAGTACTAAACCAACCCCAAAAAGTAATATCAAATCGGCAAGGATAATAGTTCTAACAAACTGCCAATTACTAAAGATTAAAAACATGCTTACAAATAATGTATTTTCATGTACAAAATCAATAAATAGGTACGTAATGTAACAAAATGTTGAATGCTTTTTCCTAGTATCCATAAAATTAATCAAAACTGTTACATATTCGCAATAAGGAAATTTTACTTTGCATATTATAACCAACATTGGAAAGTCTAATATTACTAACTAACATAATATAATTAGTTAAATAATATTCTTACCTCCCCTGGCATTAGATCTTGTTCTTTCATTGATATAGTCATTATTTCAACATATGATTAATCATTGCACCCCCTGGAAATAAGAATGATAATGCCACTTAAATTTCACAATTCCAAATTGTTAAGTTTGTATAATATATTTTTGTATTTTTCTTTTTATAACAAGAAAACATTAAGAAATGTATCAAAAAAATTAAGAGCTGAAGATGAACAATTTGTGTACATAGTTAATTTTACAGCATATTTTTTGAAAAAGGTGCATCAGGGTAAGGATGCATCAGAGGAGAATCCAGGAAAACTGAAAATATTGGATGATCAGTACATCTAATTATAATCTACCTCAAAACGAATTTGAGTCACCTAAACCCACACTTATCTTGGTAAAGTTTTGACTTACGACGCATGACAAGGACATTATAAGTTTAATACTTATACAGATACAATACGAATAAACACTGGAAGTTCAGTCCAAATTAAATACATAAGAAAGTAATATTTTATCGCAATATTGATGCGATTCTTAAATCAATCAATTTTCGTTTTCAAGTTTTAAAGCTTATGTAATTATAATCCTTACAATGAAGACTGCTAAATATTAATCTGATCCCAAAGAAGTATTCTGATAACAAATAATTACAACACTTGCCCTACCCACAGAAGAAGATCTACAAAATAATAATTCATAAGATCAGCCGGCGCGACAAAATGGCGTCATTATCCCAAACAAGACAAAGCAAAAAATATAAATTTGTTGCTACTAAGAGTCTAAATATACTAAGCAAAATAACAAATACATAAATGTTTTACCTTTTCGTTTACCCTATACTCAATTTACTGAAAAAATCTTGAAATAAACCACCGAATTTAATTCACTAACACTTTTTTTGACGTAAGGTAAGTAAGAACGAAAATAGTTTTTATTTGTTTCCGTTCCTATGAATTTTGCTAGGCAAAGGTACTATGATTCAGCCTTCTTTTTAATTAGATTTTTGTTGACTGCACACTGTCGTTATTTCATGTCATTTGTTTCGAAAACTCTGGTGGATAAAGTCAGAACTAACTTGACTTTTTGGTTGAAGGTGGTAAGTACAATATCAGTATTGCGGAGTGATATGCTAAAAGAAAAACTGTTTATCATAATTTCATAAAAGTACTGGTCACAAAGCAATCGCCAAATCGAGGGAAAATAGAGGCATTTACGGATTCCAATCTTCAGTCTCATACCCTAGAAATTTGGTGAAATGGGGTCATTTTTTTTTGATTGCATGCTATATTATAAAATTCCAAAATTGAAATTTATTTGATTTCTAAATCTTTTTTATTTCTTGATGGTTTTGTAGACGTCGACACGTCCACCGTGGCTACTGAAGTGCTGCCTATTTAGCGCCGCTCTTCTAAGAGACCGTAGCTTTAGCGCGGACTGGGTATTTTGATCTGGCAGCACTAGCTACTTTATAAAGCTACGGCATATGGTTTCCTAGAAGAGCGGTGGGTGACTGCTCACGCAGCTTCCGCAATTTACGCTGAATGACAGCACTGAAACGTTATGTATGAGAGTCAGTTGGTGGTTTCCTAGAGAGCGTTGTTGATACCGTAAAACCCCGCCCCCAAAAAAATTTTATTACTAGATTTGCCTTCACCCAACTACCCAGTAACTCAACTAACTCAGTCACAAGAAAAAGTGATCATACTGAGAAGAGTGAGCTCACACATTATTAAATAGCGTTTCCATGACAAACAATTGTAGGCACTGCGTCATTGTGTGTCAGACATGTCAAAACAACACAGAAATGTGACTATCTCTTGACGCGTTATGGCGAATCTAACGATTTAAAACTTTGCCGCTGTCATCATTACCGCACTTGACAGCCGTCATTGCGGCCGTCAAGTGCGGACATCGCTTTTTAGGAAACCGTAGCTACAGGCTCGCGACTAGGGGCATGCCATGGCTCCCGTGCGTGACCCCACCCCTAGGACCACGCCGAACTGCAAACCAACTGCAAGTAGATTAGATGGACTGCACAATCGATCGACTTAATCAATGCATTTAAAAAAACTGCACCAAACTGCAATTTCGCTGGTAATTTGATCCAAGTCCCTCTCGTATGTACACACGGCTACACATTAAGCTAAAATTTCCAGTATAAGCTGACCTCGCATTGTACGGAAATCCTATACAATGCGAGATCAGCATAAACTGGAAATCTATGACTTGATGTTTAGCCGTGTGTACATACACGACCGGTTTTCGAGCATAGAGTCCGCGCCACCACTGAAGTCAGCGGAAAAGTTGTGGAACTACATTTTATTTATTCAATGTAGACACTAGCGCCGCATCGACTTGAGTGGTGGCGCAGAATATCACAACCACAAATGTCATCCGGCCATAGATTTATAGAATGTTACAAAAATTTACAATCGATGATCGGTGCCACAGACTAGTTAGCTTATCGGTGCCAATCGGTGTGAAGTAAATATACGGTGTTAGATGTGTTTGATAACTTTATAATTAAAACTGCTCCTATTATTATTTATATGAATGTATTAAGATTTAATACAAAATGAGTTTTTCCAGTGATGAAGTCAACTTCCTTGTGTATCGATATTTACAAGAATCAGGTATGGTTCAATGAACTCTCAGACGCTAACTCGATCTCTATATTACATGTTTCGTTTTTCTTCTTTGACTGTTTTCCTATTCTACCTGCCTATTTATTATTTATTCGTAGATTTTTATATACTTCTATATTATTCCCATTTGAAGAAGTAAATGCTGTCAGGTATTTAGTAGTTTACATTAGCTATTTTGTCAGTATCAATAGTTTGGGTAAAAATTGGAAAACAATGCCATTTCTAAACTATTTTTCAAAATATACAGCCTGGTAAAGTTATAGTGTAAATAAACTTTCAGGATTTCATCATTCTGCTTACACATTCGGTATTGAGTCGCATATATCCCAGAGTAACATCAATGGAGCCCTAGTACCACCTGCAGCATTACTGAACATATTGCAAAAAGGATTACAGTACACAGAAGCAGAAATCACCATAGGAGAAGATGGTATGTTGTATTAAAGTTTGACAATACAAACGTGTTCTATCATTACATTACTCATGAGTTCAGTGATGGTGAATCATCAATTTGCGGGTTTTCCTCATATTCGCTTTCTTAATTTAGTCATGTTGTTCCTGATTAGTCCAGGAGCAGCCATTCACTCAATCATGTCCAGGTGCAATCATTACAATTTTCTTCTTTCAGGCACTGAAACACGCCTCACAGAGAGTTTAAGTTTAATTGATGCAGTTACACCGGACATTGTAGCTGCCAGGCAAAATGCACATAATGCTCAAAAACAAGCAATTAAAGCAGAACCTGGGTCTGGAGGGGAGCAGAATGGTGTTGATGTAAGTATTCAACATTGTCTCCTACGGTATAATGAAACGCATAAGATATTTACTGGTTATTGTTAGCCTGCATCATTTCCTGCTGGGCAAAAGCCTCCCCTCATCAGCTATAACTTCTATAGAATGTGTTCCACAGCAGGATACTAAGCTAACAGGATTTGTTATTTATACAAAGATATCATTTATTTCAAGTGATTAAAAATTTTCAAAATTAATTATGTTTCTTTACTCTTTTTATCAAGGGCACAACATGTAGTGCCGCAGCAGCAACACCAGGAGGAGCAGCAACTCCCAATGCTCCAGAGGCCATGGATATGGACCAGTCCATAGAAATCCCAGCCAGCAAAGCCACAGTGCTTAGAGGACATGAATCTGAAGTGTTCATCTGTGCTTGGAACCCCAGCACTGACTTATTGGCTAGTGGATCAGGAGACAGTACTGCTAGGTATGTAAATACATAAAGTATTAATTGACTTTTGTTTTTTCATTATTATCTTACAGTAAATGTCTTTCTATTTAGTTGAAGGAATTGATTCAGTCTAGGTTTGAAACCCAACTACCAGTTATTTCAGCAAGTCATGCTGTATAACTCATTCTTTATTATTTCTGTCATTCATTACAGAATATGGGACATGTCAGACAATCCGGCAACAACTCCCAATCAGTTAGTATTACGACACTGCATCCAAAAGGGTGGGGCTGAAGTACCTAGCAACAAAGATGTCACATCTTTAGACTGGAATGTAAGTGAGCAAATGTTCTTTTTTTGTTTTACACATTGCAGTTATGACCTTAAACTTTTGTTTGTTAGGTCTTTAAGAGTTCATACTCTTAATCAGGTATTCCTTAACTTTTTAGGGGTATGGAACAATCAACAAATCCCTTTGAATCTATGAAACCCTACATTCAAGTGTAACAATTGAAAAAAAAATATATTATATACATTTTTCATTGCAGTGTGATGGCAATCTATTAGCAACTGGTTCATATGACGGTTATGCCCGTATCTGGACCACAGATGGGACACTGGCGTCAACACTAGGCCAACACAAAGGGCCTATATTTGCTCTAAAGTGGAACAAAAGAGGAAACTATATTTTGAGTGCTGGGGTAAGTTTCAAGATCTGCTTACAAATGAATTTTAATGCTCGCCAAAAAAAGAACTATCAAGGCATTAAGCATGAAAATGTGTGTGTAACTAACTGATAATTTGCAGGTTGACAAGACTACAATAATATGGGATGCCTCAACAGGGCAATGCACACAGCAGTTCTCCTTCCACTTGGCACCAGCCCTTGATGTTGATTGGCAAACCAACACTTCATTTGCATCATGCTCTACTGATCAGTGTATTCATGTTTGCAAACTGAATGCTGATAAACCAATCAAAAGCTTCCAAGGACACACTGTAAGTAGAGCTGTTGTACTATGCATTTTGAACTCAGTATATTCCTGTAGATTGTATAGTAAAATTCATACTATAATTTCAGAATGAAGTTAATGCCATAAAATGGGATCCTCAAGGACAATTGCTAGCATCATGTTCAGATGACATGACTTTGAAGATCTGGTCCATGAAGCAGGACACATGTGTGCATGACTTACAAGCACACTCTAAAGAAATCTACACAATCAAGTGGTCACCTACAGGACCTGGAACACAGAATCCCAATATGAATCTGATCTTAGCAAGTGCTTCTTTTGACAGCACTGTCCGCCTGTGGGATGTCGAGAGAGGTGTCTGTATACACACCCTCACAAAACATACTGAACCAGTGTATAGTGTGGCATTTTCTCCTGATGGCAAGTTCCTTGCTAGTGGTTCATTCGACAAGTGTGTGCACATATGGTCAACACAAACGGGAAGCCTCGTTCACTCATACAAGGGCACAGGAGGTATTTTTGAAGTGTGCTGGAATTCACGAGGCACGAAGGTTGGAGCGAGCGCTAGTGACGGTAGTGTTTTTGTTTTAGACTTACGTAAACTATAACAACAGGCTGTCAGAAACACTGTATGTGTGTTTAATCATAAAAAAATCAGACGATGATTTCGAACTTTCATAAAACGATTGTTATATTGACCTGAATATGTATTGAAATGTAGCTATCTCCAGAGTTTTGAATTCATGGCATTAACTGTAGATGAATATTATTCATAAATCGTAGCATTTCCAATAATACAAATAAAATTTATAATATTTGGAAAAGCATTCATAATAATTGGTCAAATTGCCATTGTAAAGCTTTATATTGTAAGATGTTTAAATAACACCATATATACTGTAATACAACACTTATAAAGAACCATCTATAAGTATAACATTACCACCACCTGCATGTGTATTTGTGGTGGTGATGTTGTAATTTAACAGAGCCACAAAATTATTATACATATGTATAAATCAATATAAATATCGAACATGTGAAATGTGCTAATTTCAACATATTGTCTGCAGATTTTGCATTATAGTATATCAATTTTTGTTACTTGTGTAATAATAGGGATATTTTTTATAAGAAATAAAAGAGTATATATAGTGAATGTACATTGTATTTCTATATTTTATTACTCACATTAATATCCTTGAGTAAACAATGAACATTGAAGTTAATTGTTAAAACTTTCATTCTTCCACATATAAAAACATAAATTATCCTACTGAGCTAAGACCGTACCTAATAAAACTTATGTCATCGGCCGCTTATATGCTAATAAATTATCATGCTTATATAGTGTATGTAATTTTTCATACATAAATTTGAAAAAATATAGTAAGTTATCATATTGTCCTGTATATGGTTGACATTGGGGATGATTCTCATCTGATCTGTGAACTGAACAGTGGATTGCTAGAAATGACTCATATTGTTCACTTCTCCCCCATGCACAAATATGTAGTTCTAGTAGAAGCTGATGCAACGCTTCTATTGTTGAAAGATACCATCGAGGGCTTCCGCGTTGATGACGCCAAAACTGTGAAGCTCTTTGTTGTAGAACTATAGTTGGTATCTTTTGAAGTCGTTCATCAGCATAAATACCTCTGCTCTGATTCCATGTGCTGTCTATAAGAACCACTCTATCTATTGGGAGTTCATGGACGTGATGAATTTCATCTGAATCATTGTGATTTAATACTTTAGTCATTAATGTGCCCACATTGTATCCTGAAGGTAGTTCTGCTAATAAGAGATCGGAATAGCTTGGAGCATCCCCTTTACCAGTGTATAATTCTCTAACAGTTCTAGCTTCTGCCCCCGGAAACAATAATACAGTCCTGCCATCCAAAGCATAATCAGGTACATTTGGATATGTATAAATGTTTACATCGTCTGGTGCTAAAACAGCTGCATGTGCTGATGTGCTTTTGCCATCAATTTCTCGGCGATGCTTGATTATATCCACTTTTACAGGGAGCTGGAAAAATTAATTGGGATATATTTATATTTATTAGACCAGAAAGAATAAACAATAACACTTGTGTCTACTCATTAGTATCTGCTGATGAACTAGGTTTATAAAAGAATATTCAGGAACAACTACCATCATAATGAAAACTCAATTATCACCTGTACAGTGTTGTCTTACCCTGCATACTGGAATTTTCCCCTCTATGTGTGATACTGGAACGTAGCATGTGTAGCAGAAATACATTCGTGATTTGCCGCATAAGGAGCATGCACTGCGGCCGTCCAACTTATCTAAAGTCTCTGAACTTGAAATTACCATTCCCTCAAATGGCTTTTCGTCACGATTACGCGCTTCGGGACTTTTGGGATTCATGGTTAATTTTGTTTATCGTGTTCATAACCTCGACGTTTTCAAAATAAATGTTTTTTTGATGAATACCACAGTGAATACAGCTGGTTTTTGAAGAGTAAAGTAAGCACAAAGAAGTGTCAGTCAATGCAATGTCAACTTTGTTAACACTCAATTCATCTGAGAAGCATGGAATTAGTAAGTACAATCTTGACGAGAAGCAAAATTACCATGACAAAGGGCAGGCAGATCTAGCGGGCGCAACCCGCTCACAGCAGAGTACTTTGTGATCCCGCTCACAGTACTTTTTATAACATACTGAAATTTCCGCTCCTGTGACGACTACACTTGCGGGCATGGTAGTATTGGTAGCCAGTTGATGTAATGGTTATGGGCTCGCATACCCACTTAAGCCAACAATGAATTTTGAAAAGAAAATTGGCTTTATTAAACTTAATCATGGAGGAGAAACAAGAGAAGAGCATAAGGTGTCAGCAATGGCATATGACAAAATAAAACATAATTATAGCGTGTCGTGTGGACAACACATTGCTAAAACGCAGTCTACCATAGATTGCCATGGGCTGTTAGAAGTTTAAGATTAGTAAAAGTTGTTTTCTTTTCCGTCATAGTCTCAGGTCATAATTTAAAGGCCAATATCTGTCATTTTCACCTGTATTTGTGATTAAAACCTTTTTGAAAAGCTTTTTATGGAAAAGTAACAGTTTGCGTTTAGACGATTATTATTAAAGAATTTCATTTCAATCCTGTTGTATTTTTTTTCTTGATTTATGATATTCTTTGCGTTATCCTTTTTTTTTTGATACATATTTATCAGCAGAAACTTTTAAATGGCCTTTACACCCACTGTGTTGCTGCTGTATAAAAAAAAAAGAATATAAAAATAAACGCAGGGTGGCAACCATGGGTGAATTCCACTCTTTGGCGCTTTAGCTTAACTTTTCCGTGACTGATTCTTATACTGCTTAGTGCGTGAACCATAACCTATGATTTCCTAGAAGAGCGGTGGCCGCTTTTACCGGCCGCAGTGACATCTTTCTTGAAAATGATGATAACGGCAAAAATCGTTAGATTCGCCCTACTGGGTCCAAAGATAGTCGCGTTTCTGTTTAATTTTTACACCTCAAACACACAATGATGCAGTGACACAGTACACTTGTTTATCATGGAAACGTTATTTAATCATGTGTGAGCTCACTTTTCTCAGTACGGACACTTGTCTTGACTGAGTGCGGCTCAGAATAATAACTAATTGCTTTAGTTATTAATGTTATTATTCTGAGGAGTACGGTGAGGGTAATCTAGCAATTTAAATCTTTGGCGTGGTTTGTTTTACGGTGTCAAAAACGCGCCATCGAAGGCGCGGGCGGACGGCCAGCTACCCATTGTTCACCAGTGAACCACGGATCACCACGGTGAACAATGGGTAGCTGGCCGTCCAATAAGGACTCGGGTCAACGGCCCGTTCTGTTCCACGCGGGCCTCAAAGAGAAGTCAGCACAACTGACGGGGTCCGCTAGGGCCAATGTCTGCCGGGGTCGCAGGAAAGTCCGAAAGGGATGCCGTGGCCCCTGGCAACATACACGCAACTGAAGGAACACGGGTGGGTTTCAGTCAGTAAGAGTCCACCCGCCCGCACCGCACTCCGCTCCCATTCATATTATAAATTGAGCGGGTCGGTAGTAAGGTATATATTTCAATACTTGGTGATCGACCTTGGAACATAGCAGCGCAGTTTTCTTTGGAGTATCGAAGAGTACGCTGGATAATACCGGTGCATATTGCAGGCGGCGGTATACACCGGTGAGCGCTGGAATCTGCCATACTCATTCAAAAGCAACTTTTCGACTGCGTAGTCGCTAGTGGAATGATCACATCCCAGCGAGCGGTAGCTACTCGGTGGACACCGTGGCAGGTGGATGCTCTGGTAAGCTGGCGGATACTCGCGGTATTGCAAAGGATTTTTCTTGGCAGTGTTCCCTGGCGGATAGAGGAATCCTCCTTGATGCTCTCCTTCGCCGTCCGCCAGTGTGCACAGGCTCTTACTTTAATAATCAACGTTTCAGTGACGTCTTTCGCAGGTAAATTACGGACGCCACGTGAGCGGGCACCGCTTTTCTAGGAAATCGTAGCTATAACTGCAAAAACCATGCACCTTACTACCTTATTTCTTTCACCGGATTCATGTTTATTCTTTCTCGGGAAAAATAACCAGTAAATAGATAACTGTGTACAACGGTTTGTAAATTAATGGTAACACTAAAACAATCTGTCAGTCAAACCAAATTGACTAACTCAATTTTCGTTTGATTTGATCGTTTTTAAGCTTATTAGTTCATACATACAAGCAAATTTCTCCTGTTCTTGATTCTTAAATATCGTTTCAAGAACGAATTTGGGTTCTATAAATTATTAGATCCAATGCTATAGAATTTGCAAGAAATCTCAACCTGAAAACTTGCAGGTTTTTATTATTATGAAAATCGCTTTGTAAACATTGTAATGCTCGTAGTATGTTACTACGGCAAACCTTAATTATTCCAAAAAAAAACATTGTCATCTTATAATAAAATATTCAATTAAAATGGACCTGTCTTCCAATAATCTTTCTGCACTACTTCAAAAATTGTGTTCAGGATTGTCACTAGATCCAGGTAAATTCTATTTTCAAACTTCAACGTATTGTTTTTGATTAAATTTCCATGTGAATGTCAAGATACGATTTAGTTATTTTTGTGTTTAATTTAAATGTTTTGAGAACAATTTAAGATTTTTTGTCATGTATAACATACATGATTACTTTAGAACTTTGATACCTTCCAAAGAAAAAGGGAAGTGTTGTGTATTATTTTATTCACTTGTATAGGCCTCCGCAGGCATTGAATGTTAGTTGGTTAAACCCCATTTACATAATACAAGTGTCTTGCCTGTTTCATCCAATAACATTTAATGATGACTTGCATTGATGGAACTTTTCTTATTGCAATTAAATTGCAACATGTAAATCAGTCTGTTTGTATTGTTTATAGAACACTGTTAATCAGAAATACGTTTTGATTGATTGTATAGATGGAGCATATGAGCTAGCTGTATCATATTTAACTTCCACCGGAGACAAAAGACGCACTGTTCAGGATGAGAGGCTGCTGTGCCAGAAGATCCAATCCAGATTTACCAGTGTCAGAGACACAGACAAATTCAATGAATATTATTCAAAACTAAAGAATTCTGTAAGTAACAACAAAATATACTAAATATTGTAACTCTTAGTGTAAAAAGATACATACCTAATGTCATCATGTAAAATGTAAGAAAAATAAGTGATAACCTATCTAAGTGATGTAACATTTTAATGAATTCATGTTGCAGTTTATTCTGAAGCAGCGTGTATCGGTCATGTCTCTACTGCTGGCCCTGTCAGAGGCCCCAAAGCAGTCTGAATCTACTCAACAACTATTCCCAATACCGCAACTTGCTACTACTGTGAGTAATTTCTAAAAGATTTCATGTTTTTTAGACTATGGATATATATGGATAGTTGTTCAACTGAACTGGTGCTAATAAACAAAAATTACTTTGAATTACATCCAAAACTATTTGTAACGGCTGAAGCTGGAAATATGCGTAATTTAACATAATCCTTTTTCAAATATAACTAAAAATAAAATTAATGACACTACATTTTTGTTTTTTTTTTACTGGCTTTCCTTTTACAAACTAAAAAGATGTATAATATTTTTATTAATTTCAGAAGTCAGCTACGGGTATATGTGGCCCTGCTTCAAGCACAAGTAAGAGCACTATTGGATCTGTGAGCTGGGGCAGCCATGCGGCTAAACATCAGGGCTCCAATCAGAGCCTCCCATCCAACAACAGTAATATGGCTGTTGCATTACAAACCCCCGGTACGGAATGAATTTTGTTACTACTTACTGTAAAAATATACTTCAATTGAAACACCATAATAAATCAATTTCCTATTCTAATCTTTTAACATTTCAATGCCTATAAACACAGATATTAAATTCAAAACAGTTTATCATATAAATCCACCAAAGTAGATGTGGCATACACATAATAGATATGTCATGATTTCCACCATACTATGTATCAATATATATTTCCCCTTCCAAGGAACGTTTCCAGTTTCTTTGCGACTCTCACACGAAATTTTTAAGGTCATCAGATAACTTGAAGCTTAGAATGCCTATACATTCCACAACTTTCTTCGACAAATCCTTGACTGTCCAGGCTGCTCGTTTATGGAATGCATTGCCAGTTGAAATAAAGCATGCGCAATTGTTACCTGTGTTTAAGAGGCTCGTGAAGGAACATTACTTGTCGTTGTGATCTTGTTCTCATAACTGTAATTATCTATAGTGTTCATTTTTTTTTCGCTGCTTATATGTATATATTTAGTATGTATGTATTTATGTATCTATTATTTAGGATATGTATTTATCTATGTATCTATTCTAGTATATTGTATACTTATAATTTGCACCAACGACAGCCCTATTTTATGTCCAGGTAAATCACTGCCCATTCTAAGGTTGCCTGGAAGAGATCGCGGAAAGCGATAAGGCCGCCCATTGTATATTTTGTAGTGTTTGATTAGTATTTTTTTGTTATGTATTTTTGTGGTGTACAATAAAGTATATATAAATATAAATAAATAAATAAATATTTTACAGCAATAAAATATTATCAGCATACTTTTTAATGTAATCCAACTACATAATCCAAAGTATACAAATCAATGTGCAATCAAAAAAAGAATATTTATAAAATAAAATTTGTTAGCATGTCATTTCAAAACGATATATACAATTTCGCCCATGGGCATGTGACCGCCCGTATTTTTCTGAATATTCATGACAAATTATCGATAATAAACTTAAAAAGGGGGGTCTATCTTTAATTGTTTTTTTTTTTCGTTTTTTCTTATTTTTTTTTTTTTTCTGTATCCCGCTATAATTTTATGTATAATTAACATAATTTCACTTATGTTTTTTTAAAATAAATACTGTTTTTTTGGAAAAAAAAATCTTCACCTCCGTTTTTTTTTTCATAGTCGACATATTTTAGTAATTTTTTTTAGTTAATCCGATAAAATAACTCGTAAGCTATTAGAAATAATAAACAGAATACAAATCGAGCCAATAACATAGAAGATATGGCAAACGCTACTAAAAACATAAAAAATTGAATAACATGAAAAATATTAAAGATAGACCCCCCTTTTAAAGTTAATTTTCGATAATTTTTCATGAATATTCAGAAAAATACGGGCGGTCACATGGCCATGGGCGACATTGTATATTTTCATTGTAAAATGTACAAGTACTCTAATAAATACTGCAATAATAAATAGTTAATAGTCCTATAATTTAGATATATAATTAAGGTAAGCCTTTATGCAAACAAATTATGTGATGTCTGCGGCTTTGCGCGCGTCTCAAAAGGAGCCTAAGTTATTCCTTATATCATCAGCTATATGCCAGTGAAAGTCTCGTCAAAATAGGTCCTGCCGTTTCGAGATTAGCCAGAAAAAAAAAAAAGAAATAATGTTTTTTTTTTTATGTATCGTATACATTTTCATGTGGATCCCCAAGAGCAGGAAACGACTACGTGGCAGACCCAGAAAGAGATATCGGGATGAGATGGATTCCTTCTTAAAGGATTGGCTTGCAATCGCAGTAGACCGGAAAAAGTGGAAAGAGGGAAGGGAGGCCTTTGCCCTGCAGTGGGACAACACAGGCTTATAATAATAATACCCCCACCGCCGTATCTCTACGTTGACGTCGTGGTGGGGGCTTGCGCGCTCCAAACTCTGGGTCTATCCCGGTAGAGTTTACTTTGCCTGAACAGATCTAGGATGAGGGGCCAGACCATGAAAGATACAGAAACCCGCAGGGCAGCATGTGGCGAGCTGTTTTTGACCCTATCTCCCGGGAGAAATCTTGTTCCTCATCTCTGGCTTGCCTTTATTGGCCGACTGGAGTGAACACTGACGAGGAACAGAGCTCCCACCTCATTCTTGCCTTTATTGGCTGGCTTGAGTGGAGATTCGCAAGAGCAAAAATGCTCGTAGGGATCTTGACCATCTTCCGGGCTCTGGGATTGTTCTGAAAGCCTTGGAATACCTCTCCACTCCTCAAGCACCTCAGGACATGTTGCCCCCTTGTCGCTACGTCACTATGTGCTAGCGACAGTTTTTGGGGGCCCATTATTGAGTGTGCAAGTCACCACCTGCCATTTTTTCCGTGTACATATAAAACATTGATCAGGTAGGGGCCATGTCCTTTCATAGTTCCAGGTCACCAGCCAATTTAAGCCACTCAAACCCATAGTCCAATATCTTTGTTTCCATATCCTGCAATAGTCCTACACCAACCGGGGGTTGTCCTTGGGTGTACTTGCATAGTGCATACTGGGATAATCGTCAGTTGGTTCCTCATTTCATTAAAATGCCTAACAGGCCTCTACGAGTTGGCTTCGGCCCCTCGTACGCATGTCAAAGATATACATTTTCATATGCATTTGTAAAAAAGCTGTTATTTTGACATTACCAACAGACACTTCAATTTTATTTATTTGTATAGTTAATATCTCAGATCGAGCGAACGAGCGTACTTGCGTGCGTGACGCAGTACTGGCCGCTACGGGCGTGCGGTCACGCGTATCTAGCATCGTGCCGCGCCCGCAACAAGCGTTGCACGCGCGCATCGCGCATCTTGGCTTCTTGCACGACCGACTCAAGGAGTTCATCGACCCTTCCTCTGGACTTATGCCGCAGGGTAAGTCGTGGTTTCCCGACCTTTAAGTGCTACAACATTGCGGTTGATCCACGTCGACTAGTCGATATTGATCGCTTGAAAACATAACCGATGGTTGATTGATGAACACAATCCGGCTGCTTTGTGCCACACTGGACTTGACTGCAATCTACCTACTCTGTGACTAACAAAGTCATAATATGTTGTTGCTGGGTACTATTTCTGATTATTTTCTTCAGGCCTAATGGGAGAAGGACTGGTGGCATCAATCAGAGACGAACTTACCGAATATTATCGCAGCGTGGCTCTCCTACAGTCTCAGGTATGTTTATATGAAAATTATGAATAATTTTACCCTAAAAACTTAATAAAACTTTGTGTTAAAGTTTATGAAAATACTCAGAAATATAATAGAAAGAAAGAAAAGAAAGAAAAATAAGTTTATTTGTCACAGAAACACGTGCATAAATAAAACTCGCGTAGTTAGCAAAACAATACCAATACAATAACGAGCACAAAACAGAAATAGTCGGCAGCTGCTGGCACGTCATGACTGTGACAAGAAGGCTTCCACTCAGCATGATGCTGTGCTATGGAGACCCACAGCACAGCGCTGATTTTCAGTGGTCACCCGAAAATAATGTGTATGTTACTAGGCCTGTGAAGGCGATGGCGGTGGCGGCACTCTGCGTAGAGTGTGCGTGTGGGCACAGGAGCCGCTGCATCGACTCACTTGGCTCGCCAATATCGCACACGCTGCTCACCATAAGAAAGGTACTCTTTTAAATTAAGAATAAAAATAAAGCCCCATTTACACAATGCAATTATTTTACCTGAGGCATTCAATAAAATTGAAGCAACAAATGACTCGCATTGTTTTAGCACTGAATAAACTGCATCTTTTATGATTATTTCTTCAATGTATGGTATGCCACAAGCAAATAAATCGCACCATGTAAGTTCGGCTTAAATATTATCTTATTTTATTTTCCATAACTTCTTCATAATCTTGTTGTGCAGGTGGTGAACTCGCGTCGTGCGTGCACAGGTTTGTTCGACACGGAGATGAGCGTGTGACGATGCTGGCTCGTCGACTGCTCACCGCGCTCACATACCCGCTGCTACTGATGCTCACTCGGTGGCTCATACATGGTGAGTTTTTGGGACAATTTAGATTCATGGATTCATTATTCGAGTTCCAAAAAGGAAGAGGTTCTATGCGTATGACTTTTTTTTTTACGTATGTCCACCGATTTCTCAGTCAATTGCGGACCGATTATGAAAATTCTTCTTTTGTATGAAAGGGTATGCTCTCAAGTTAGTCCCATATAAATTTTATGAACTTTGCTTTGATCGTTTTTGAGTTAGCTTCAATAATACGTATTATTCCCACTTAGTATATGTGGATGATAAAAATAATTTATTTATTTATGATGGATGATAACTTCCTGTCACTGTTATTTACATAGCAGTTGGAATGGTGAATTTGTGTGGGGTAGGTACCACAACTAAGAAGTGAAAAATAAAAACTTTTTACAAAAAAAAAACAGCCGACTTCTAAAAAAAACACTACTAAGTGAAAAATAACTTTAATTTCGGAAGTCGGTGCCTTTGGTTTTGAATTTTCGGTTTTTGTCACGACCGACTTCCGAAATAAAAGTAATTTTTCACTTTCTAGTGTTTTTTTTTTTGGAAGTTGGTTGTCTTTTTCTACCTACCTTACTAATTTATTTCCGAAACTACTGAGCTTAAAATTTTAATACAGAAAATAGTTTTATGCCTATAGATAACAGGAAAACCAATAAGAAGTCTATGGTCTTAAAATAGCATGGTAAATCACTCAATATTGTGTGTACACACTTACATTTGCAGTTCGAATGTATGGGGAAAATGTTTTTCAACTATAATGTCGAGTTTGTTCTTGGGATAAATTCATTCCAACTACACTTCATTATCTGTGGTCTGACACGCACTTGGGCGGTTTTTTTTTTAAATGCATTCAATGCATAATAATGACCACTTTTGTTTACAGGAGAAATTGATGATCGATACAACGAGTTTTTTATTGAGAGCAGGAGTGGAGTTCCTATCGACAGAATGTGGCATGACAAGTATAGAGTCAGGTATGTACTAACTTTACGTTTATTTACGGTCCTCTATGAAGTTTGAGTAAATTTTGCTTCTTCATCAAAGTGCGACAGAGTTCAAGACCTATGAATGAATCAATGAAAGTGTAGCCGATTATCGATCGGATAGTAGCTACGACAATGTAGCTATATGCCGTTTGTCCACCGCATCATGAACGGAACGACGACAACGAGAACGTGATGACGACGCCGAAGTATCGACAGTACATTTACTATGGCTGCGTTATTTCGTTTCTCGTTGACATACCATGCACGTTGCGGTTGACTGATACTATCAGTCCCTTGTAGTAACCACATAGCCTTGTATGGTACAGTCACGAGCATAAATACCTAACACGCAAAATATAACTCTGATGAAATTAGGGAATGGATGGTGCCGTCCTTCATGTCTCGCGAGCAAGCGGCTCAGATCCTCGCGACGGGCAAGAGCGTGGTGTTCATGCGGGAGGCGTGTCAGGACGAGCCTGCGGGGCCCAGCGACCATGCGCAGCATCTACAGGCACTGCTGAAACCACATACGGGTAAGTTGTTTGGTTTATACATGTGTATAATAACCGAAGCAAGGTTTCATTTAGAAATTTGGTGTAGATGAGCCATTATTAGAAGTTAACCTGGTGAGTGTGTTAAAGAAAAAAGTAATATGTTTTGGTGTGTTGTTGTGTGGTTTGGAGATTAAGGTAGCAGAGCTTGGTTTAGTCAAAAGAAATACGCAAGAACAATACACTTTATAATTAAATCTTATAAAACACCCCAAGTTTTTTCTTGACACGAGAGTGACAATCAATAGGTATACAGTTGCTAAGTAACCAAATTGAAGGCCCAAAGTGTATCTATGGGTCCAATTTTAATGGTGTGAAATTTTGAGGCATCACCGTCACTAATAGCCACAAAATTACACATTGGGCACTTCATTTTAGCTACACATTGCAGTATTGATAAATAATAATAGGTAATACGGGATGGTATCCGCAACTCCACGTCAAAGCGCGTATTTTGCGTACGGGTGGGAAAATCGGTTATTCGATCCACCCCAGCTCCTCACAGAAGCCTAGCAAAGCCTTGGTATCACTTCCAATCTCACGTAGGGTACCTGGGTTACCGAAGTACTTAGCCCTGTATGTGGACCGACCACCGGGCAGGATAACAGCACATGAGCTGCTGTTTTGTCGTCCCCCATGCAGGCTCTGCACAGCGGACTGTCTGTGACTCCTATGACTAAGAGGTGTTTATTAAATGACCTATGGCCAGTTATAGCTGTAACAGTACCCAGCTGTTGTTTAGTTAGTCAGAAAACTTGTTTCATGAGGCGACCATCGATTAAAGGGAGTGCCTCCTTAGCCTGCCTAGCATAGTTTGTGATGTTGATCCCTAGTTCGTTTCCTTATCACAGTGCGTAGGTACCCGAAGGGGAGTGGCGCTATGGGTTCGGGCCCCACTGGTGCCATGCTCGACCCCATTCTGGCAATTTCGTCAGCTGGATCATTGCCCACTGAACCGCTGTGTCCTTTGATCCATTGTATGGTTATATTATTGAGGCTACCAAACTGGTTGAGGCGCTGGTGGCACTGATATATCAGCCCAGAGACTACAGTGTGACTGTTCAGCGCTTGCAGAACAGCCATGCTGTCTGAGAGTATACGTATTAAGTGGTCCTTAACTTTCTTGGCTATGATGGCTGAAGCGGCAAGAGAAATACCCATGCATTTGGCCTGGAACACTGTGTAATGGACTCCCAATGGTGTTCCCTACCCCTGGCTATTGGGTAGGGCCACCGTTTCGGTTGAAATCCGGACCAAAAGGAGCCTGTTGCCTTATGGACACATCACAGCCAGAGCCGCTCGGCTCACCCCCCCAGGAGTTCTTCAGACCTGCTCACGGTGCTCAGCTGCGCAAGTCCTAGCGCAGGCGATTGCTTTCTCCTACTCGCCATCAGCTGATTTTAGTGATAGCCGAGCCCGCCACCACCCAGTCACAGGGGGTCACGGTTAGGAGTGGAAGTTGGAAAGGCGTAATTGGGAGGAGTGGGGATATGGGTAGGATGGAGGGGGGAAGGTTTGTAGGATTTGGGGCAGGAGGGGTATAAGACGGGAAAGAATGAGGTTAAGGGAATTGAGGACAGGATGCGATGGGGCCTGGTGGTTTTAGTTACGTCTATTTATTAAGGATTAGACTAAGAGCGGGATGGCAACCTCATGAAGGTGCATCCGTTAGACTTGCCTTGAGGATCTTCACGTATATAGCGCTCGTCCTCAAGACCCCGCCGCCCTACCACCTCTGAAGGAGACGGCAGGGCAGGCCTGCATAGAATCTATACTACCAAGCAAAGCAAAGCATGTCGTTGTGCAACCGCGAAAACATAATTCCAGACCGCCCTCCCACTGCAGCATTGATTATGTAACACTATATTATGTAACACAAATTATATTATGGAACACAAATTATAGACATACAAATAAATTCTTGTCGATGTAAACATCTTTTTGAGGCTCACTGTACATCTCGTGTCGGCACGATTTTTACGTATAGAATATAATAAGCTTCAGGAATCAGTGAAGTATTTGCAGACCGACTTGGCGAGCACGAAGTATCTACTCTCGACTTATGAACAGAGGTCCAGGCTAAACAACGTCGAAATTAAGGGGGTTCCTATAAAGAAGGATGAGAATTTGTACTCAATTATCGAAGCAATCGGCCGTAAAGTTAACTACAGCTGCCCCAAATCCCAGGTGAACTATATTTCAAGGGTCCCTATTTTTGGTTCCAATGAAAAGTTAGTAATAGTGAGCTTTTTAAACCGGTATGTAAAGGAAGATTTCATTGCGGCGGCACGCGCTAAGAAGGACTTATCCACTTGTGACATCGGGTTTCAAGGCTCATCTCAACGTGTGTATGTTAACGATCATCTAAGTGTGGAGTACAAAAAGCTTTTAACCAAAGTTAAAATCATTGCCAAGGATAAACATTACGAATACGTATGGGTTAAACATGGTAAAATTCATATACTTAAAAACAATCACTCAAACGTTATTATTATAAGGAAGGAGTCAGATTTAAACAAGATTGTCTAATGTGCTTCTTAATCGTTACACTTACTTACCTATTTTGCTATAATATTTTACTTCAATGGCTTACAATGCATAATACCATTTGGGTCACAATAACTTTTTGCAAAATGTTTACCACCTCTGCCGTACTAATGAGTTGGACACCTCTCTTTTGTTTAGATAGTTGTATGCTTTGTGTTCGTTATCGCGCTGTTTACTTTAAAGCTTTACCGCACTATAATATGTTTTACTCTCTCGCACTTGCACGCACCTCACACTATTGCTTGCTTTTTCGCACGGCTGTTTGCTACTTAACATCGTATGATTCTTGCGCTCGCACAAATTTCGACTTTTACCTTCATTTTACTTATTTAATTATATTAAAACTTATTCTACAATGTTATTTAATTGAGAGCTTTATTTTAATCGATTATACAGATTTATACTCAATTATTAGTTTTAGCTTTCAATGGCTCCTAAGTTAAATATATTTTATCAAAACGTTCGCGGGCTTAGAACTAAAAGTAATACGTTCTATCGTCAAATGTTGCTAAACTCATATGATATTATTGTTCTTACAGAGACGTGGTTATTAGATGGTGCTTTAAATTCGGAATTTTTTGATGAACGGTACATTGTATGGCGTCGTGATCGAGATTATGTTTTGACCGGGCAGTCGCGTGGTGGGGGTGTGCTTATTGCTACACGTAGGGAACTTTCAGTTATATGCCAACCTACCTTCTATTCTACAGCAGAGGATTTATGGCTCAGCATACGACTGAAAAATTCTAGTACACGTAAATATATTACCTTACATATTTGTGTTGTTTATTTATGTCAGCAAAACTTAGGCCTTTCGTTTTCTTTACAACTTCTTAATTACCTCACAAAACTAAACCAAGTAGTTATGAGTAACTCTTCTGATACCTTTCTCATCATTGGTGATTTTAACATGAGCGGTATTAACTGGGTCCTATCTGACAATCTATCGCTCGTCCCAATGAACCCGAATGGTCCAGATGAAATTTTACTTGGTGACGAATTATGTACCCTAGATTTTGATCAATACAATGGTGTTCTTAATAGGTATGGTAAAATTTTAGATTTGGTACTTTCTAATCAATTAGTTACTGTGGTTGAATGCTCAAGTCCGCTGGTTCCCATTGACGCCTACCATCCAGCACTACTAATTAATATGGATTTCGTTGAAGCTCCTCTATTAGAGTGCGCGTCACGGACGCAATATCTGTTCGACAAGGGTGACTATGAATCTATCAATAAAGACATTTCCACGACTGACTGGGAATCCGAGTTTGCGACGCGATCAATTGATGAATCATTAAACCTTTTCAATCAAGTTATTGTCAATCTACACACAAAATACATTCCACAAAAATTACATAGTAGTAAAAAATATCCAACTTGGTACAATTCGGCATTAATTAAAACAATTAAAGAAAAATATAAATATTTAAAAAAATTTAAGACGTACGGCAATTTAGCGGATGAGTCAACATTTAAGCTTCTTCGTGAAAGGGTAAAGAAATTAGAATCGCAATGTTATGAAAACTACTTGAATTTAACCGAAAAATCTATTAAAGAAAATCCTAAATATTTTTGGACCTTCGTTAAAAAACGACGCAACTCAAATGCGGTTCCCAGCACTTTAAACTTTAACAGCGCACCGTTACGTACCGGAGAAACAATATGTGAAGCGTTTTCTACGTACTTTCACTCTACATTTCTGGATACTAACCCTAGTCATGGAATTTCTTCACCCCCTCTTTTTACTGAATCTTCCAGCCTATCTGATATATGTAGCATTGTAGTGAGCGTTGATGAGGTTTCTAACTTGCTTCGCAAGTTGGATACTTCTAAAGCGGCTGGCCCGGATAATATATCATCGAAATTTCTTGTACGATGTTCGACTTCAATTGCCCAACCTATCTCGATTCTCTTCAGGAAATCCTTGGATACTTGTGTTGTACCTGAACTTTGGAAATCGGCTTTCATAACGCCTATTCACAAAAAAGGAGTAAAAACCGAAATTATTAACTACAGGCCGATATCCAAGCTCTGTATTGTGGCAAAAATCTTTGAAAGGATCATCTATAACCAGGTGTATAGTGCTCTTAAAAATTCATTTAGTTCATTTCAACATGGTTTTTTGAAAGGAAGGTCTACCGTCACCAATTTAATTCTGCTCAATGATTTTATTACTGACGCCATGGATAACGGTAAGCAGGTTGATGTCGTTTATACTGATTACAGTAAAGCCTTTGATCGGATTGACCATGAGATCTTAATATCAAAGCTATATGGTATAGGAATACGAGGTGATTTACTCAGATGGTTTTCTTCTTATCTGGAGAACAGGTCCCAAGCAGTAGTATTAAGTAATTATATGTCTGGTTGGGTGCCTGTCCCCAGTGGAGTCCCCCAGGGTTCATTGCTCGGCCCATTACTTTTCATTATCTATATAAACGACATCAACTCTTGCTTGATTTCATCCAAACTGCTATGTTTTGCTGATGATATGAAAATCTATACCACAATATCATCACATGTGGACGTGATTGCACTTCAGGATGATTTACGTCGTCTGGAGGCTTATTGTCGTGGGAGTAAGCTTGATCTTAACCCTGCTAAATGTTCGGTTCTAACGTATTCTCGAAAGCGTACGATTATGCCTTCATCGTATATCTTGGGTGATCAAGTACTACCTAGAACGAATTGCATCCGAGATCTAGGAGTTTATCACGATTCTAAGCTTACGTTTGAATTACATGTCGATGCCATAGTCGCTAAAGCATCTAGGGCACTAGGTTTCATAATGCGGCTGTCCAGGTGTTTCACTCAAGCCAAAACATTAAAAATTCTATACTGTACCTTTGTTAGAAGCCACTTGGAGTACGCGTCTGAAATCTGGAATCCATGTTATCACAAGTACATTGATCGTATAGAGAACATCCAGAAAAGGTTCATTAAGTATTTGTGTTATCATCAGAAAGTGCCCTACCGGTCTGAAGATTACCTCAACCTCTGTAAGAAGTATCATATATTACCCCTAATTAATCGGCGATCAATCTCTGACTGTATTTCATTATTTAAAATTTTCAACAATTCAATTAATAACTCTGATATTCTATCCAAATTTTATTTTAACGTTCCCGGAAGGTCGAAGCGATGGAACGCACCGTTGCGTGTTCCATTTACCTCTACGAATTATAGGCAAAATTCATTTATAGTGCGTGCAAGTAGCAACTTTAATAGTATGTGCAAACAGCATGATTTTGATCCTTTCATAACAGGTGTGGTCTCGGTCAGAAAGTGTCTGAGCCTTGACTTTTTTAATTAAAATTTAGTATGTTCTTGTATTGAATATTTAATGTGAATTGGTAAGCTTGAATGTTATACTGTTTATTTTTCTTTTATTTTTTGCTAGCTGTGTTGTGCTGTTCACACTCTTTCTTGCCAGTCTGTTTTTTAGAAGTGAAGACTTTTAATTGGCTGTCAGTCTCACATACTATTTTGTATTCTGATTTTTTTAGCTGTAAGTCATCCATAGTTAATAAATAAATAAATAAATAAATAAATAAATATCGAGTCTGCCTGGTTGGCAATAGTGGAATATCTTGGATTTATAATCGATTGTGGAAAACTATTGTTACAGGTTTTCTTTCATATTACTGTTGACTAACAGTAGAATATGAAAGAAAAACAGTAACAACAAAACAAAATCCAGTTGACTCATGCTATTATGGTTGGAGGCAAGTGTGATTAATCACTCGTATGCGATCATTGTGGTAGATAAGGTTTATTTATGTGGTGGATGTGACGCATATTTTCCCCCAGCTTGTTCTTACTGTGTTTGTGTGCTTACATTTACTTCTTTATGCGTCACGTTAAGTGGAAATAATAGTAAATTTTTCACTAAGGGAATAAAGTAGTATATTAATTTCACGGGCGCTTGAATCCCGAATGTAAAGAAAGTTTCTAGGGCTCCCGAGCGCAGCCAGGGAAGCTTTGAGTTGACGCCGTAAACAGCGGTTTTTTAACACCAAAATAAAACTCGTTTCCACGCAAATATTTTTCTGCGGTTACTTAGTAGTGCAGTCTGTGCAGAATGCATGCTTGACGGCTATGTGTTGTCTTTTTACGCCCGGTATATGATGTAATTCAAAAATATTTAGGCGGAGAGCGTATGACAGAAGGCTGCGCATGGTGGGAGGCGGCAGGGCTACGGGAAGGCGTGGCCGGCGCGCACGCGGCCGCGTCGGCGCGCCTGCTGGCTGCGCTGACCACGCACCACCACCTGCTGGACCACCTAGCCGCGCACCGTCGCTACTTGCTGCTCGCGCAGGGCGACTTCGTGCACCACCTCATGACATTACTGCAGTATGTACCGCTCTACGTCCTGTCAACAAATACCCGCATTCATTATCTGCCTGCTCATTTGAGTGGTAGCTAAAAATCTAGCGCATATTACAGCCGAGCTGCAGTGCATCACATTGAAAAATAAAATAAGCTTGGTGCCGGCGCCTGTAGTGAACGATAATTCGTAGGTACACAATGTATGAAAGTATTTAGGTAGGTGGATTTTTGCAATGCATAGCGTTGCGGCCAGCTCCGCCTAAATATGCGCTACAAATAACAGAGCATACGACTACTGTAGTAGAAATTATGAACATTTCAGAATCACACATCTTACATTCAATGATTCTGGTATGTTCATAATTTCCACTCTTTTCTTACGTGACCGCGGTTTTATACCTTTACGTTCTCGTTAATGCTTAGGGACGAGCTCAACAAGCCGGCGTCGTCACTGTACGTGCACAACCTCACGTGCACGCTGGAGGCGGCCGTGCGCGCCACCAACGCGCAGTTCGAGCCGCAGCACGTGCTGGCGCGGCTGCACGTCAATCTGTACCCTAACTGTAAGTGCATTTAGCATACTATTGTGAGGCAATTTTAACCTAGCTTATTGAATCTACATACCTTGGAAATGGGGCGGTTTGTCAAAGTCATCTTAGACAACTACTAGATGGCGTTTAGTTACCAAATACAATATTTTTGCCAAAACCTTTTTCCGTTTTTTTTTTTTAATATGTTACTTATTTGTTTTGTTGCTGATAGTTGCTAATATAGGGTTACCAGAAGAAATAATAATATGGCATTAGTATTTAGAACTTGTTTCATGTTCCTGCATGAAACAAGTTCTGAATAGTCCGAGGTAATAAAGGCTATATTTTTTATTTGTTTGTTTTATACCAGGCGATGGTCGCGACGATTGCGGCTGGGACGTGTTCGCACTTCAGTACCGCGTAGACGGTCCATTAGGCACGCTGTTCCCGGCCACCTGTGCCGCACGCTACCGAGCGCTGTTCACGCAGCTGTGGCGCGTCAAACGCATCGAGTATGGACTGCACGACGCGTGGCGCGAACATGCCATCTTGCAGAAGAGGCTCAAGTATATGCCAGGTGATGCCATGTTGATAACTTTTTTATTGCATACTATTTTTCCCCCTTGATTTACAGACGACCTCTCAAAAGCCCACGACTACAATAAAAAATGCATACTATTTTATATCTGCTTACTTATTTCTCTTTTTATGACAATTCAAAGAACAATAAATAATAGTTTTTATAGAAGTGAAACTTAATTGCAATATTCGCATTTTGTTACGGGATATATGATATCATAAGCATAGTTTATTTTCTAAACGAAATATTATTTACTAACGACCCACTCCTGCTTCGCACGGTTTTCACTTCACAAATCTTTTTATGATGTACAATCCTGTAGAACATAAATTTTATGTATCTCTTACGGTTTACGCGACGCACACCAGTAAAGCTCATGACTTTATCCCGACATTTTCAACTATAATCGTCATATTTCAGCTAATTAACACAAAACTATAATGAATTATACACCTAAACCTTCCTCATGAATGAAACTGTTTGAAAATCCGTTCGGTAGTTTCTGAGTTTATCGCGTTCAGACAGATAGACGCGGTGGGGGGACTTTGTTTTATAATATGTAAGGATATGTACAGATATAGATGTGTCTATTCCTCTCTTTTTGGCAAGGGTAATGCCAAAGCTAGGAATTAATCAATGAATATGTTGTGCAGAGGTGTGGGGCCTGATGCGTCGCGTATCATGTCTCCGACTGGAGGCTCTCCGTCTAATGGGCGCGCTACAAGAGGCTGGTGGAGTAGGCGCAGAGCCGGCCTGGCGCGCGCTACTGGCCGCGGCGGCCGAGCGAGCCGACCTCGACACGCTGCTGAGGCTGCACCACCACGCGCTGGACAGGCATTCCATACACGCCATGATACATCACACCACGCAGGTAACCGGCGTTAACAGTATAGCAATAGATAAGGCATTCAATAATAAAGACAAGAACACACTTTCCAGTAGTAAGAGAAAACGAAACTTAAATATATTTTCTCTCTCCCCTCTGCGTATGAAAACTTTTCGTCTAGCCCCAGCTGTGAACTGCGCCCAAAACGGCTGTCCCTGTCCGGTTTCTTTGGAAAGTAATACCCAGCTACATTAGATAATACGGTCAAAGAATATCGCCTATCGCTATGTCATAACGTATACGCTGCTAGCTAATCCATACAGTTATTTTTATATGGTCCCTGGTCATGCCAAGTATCTCACTGGTAGCTAGTATACGCCTATTAGGTTTTTAAGCAGTCTATTTAAATTAAATGCTGTTCGTTGGCAAGCGAATCACTTGAAAACAACTAGACCAACTTGGTTATTTTTTTAAATGTTTGTTATATTTCGAATATACCCGGAAAATTGGAAATTACTTTTTTCTATGGATTGTAATTTAGACAGAACAACGTTTGCCGGGTCAACTACTTTTTAAAATAAATTACTTTCCCGTATATCGGTTACATATTACCTTTTCGAACTGTTATATTTTTTCATAATGGTAGCACGTACTCAATCTGCCTAGCCTTTTACCAACTATGTTGGGGTCGGCTTCCAGTCTAGAGCCACTGCCTATCTGACCTCCACAAACCAGTAACTGGGTAATACGATACCCCTTGGTAAGACTGGTTGTCAGACTTTCGGGCTTCTGGCGACCCGTAACGACTGTCAAAGATCCACGAATGACAGCCGGGACCAACAGCTTAACGTGCTTTCCGAGGCACGAAAGAGTCTTGGGATGTAGAGATGGTCACCCATCCACGGCCTAACCCCACCAAGCGTAGCTTAATCTGGTAAATCGACCTGTGCGGCTGTTATTATTTACCCACGAGCTCCTCTATAATAACGAGTCGCGAATGCACCACGGCAATTGAATCGCCGGAATGAATAGGTTCATGCTGCTTGACGTATTCATTCCGCGGTTGTACGGACGGCAGACGTCTGTGTAAACGTATTTTAATGCGTGACGAGTACTCTATTAAAACAAGCTTCTGATATATGCAGTGCTTGTGCTACATCACACCATGTCAGTGTAAAGGCGGGTGCAGTTCGGTTGCATCTTATGAACATAGTATGGACACCTTTAGACATAGTCGCGAGCGGTTAGCGAGCAGTTCGCCTGCAAGTTAAAGGTTCTCTCACGACAACGAACAGTGCGGTTCGCGTGCTTCTTAGTAACATAGTATGGACACCTTTACTTTACGGTTCATGCGCGTGAGCTTCAATCGCGCAGGTGTGGATCCTTGCACGCGAACCGTTTGCAACAAGCGTGCGCGCACATAGAATGTGACGCGTCCATAACCATTCGAGGTGTCTATAGCGTGCACGGTTCGTGCGCGTGCGCTGGTGTGAACGGGCCTTAATACAAATAGAACACGACGTCTCGGCCGCCGCTACTAAGGGCGGCTTTGTCAACACTATCCATACAAACAGAACACGACGTCTCGGCCGCCGCTACTAAGGGCGGCTTTGTCAACACTATCCATACAAACAGAACACGACGTCTAGGCCGCCGCTACTAAGGGCGGCTTTGTCAACACTATCCATACAAACAGAACACGACGTCTCGGCCGCCGCTACTAAGGGCGGCTTTGTCAACACTATCCATACAAACAGAACACGACGTCTCGGCCGCCGCTACTAAGGGCGGCTTTGTCAACACTATCCATACAAACAGAACACGACGTCTCGGCCGCCGCTAGTAAGGGCGGCTTTGTCAACACTATCCATACAAACCAAGCGCGTTACCTTTTATTCGCTTTACAACACAAATGGCGTATATTAACCTACGGCTTTGAAGGCGGTCCGTGACAGAAGCGGTGTTGTAGCACAAATTTTATTATTACTGCAGTCTCTAGACGATGCCGGTGATTCCGTGCAATGTGCCAATACATGCCACCACGCAGATATTACATGCTGTGGTTTTGGTTGGTTTACCTTGTTATCATGTCGTAATATTTTCCCGCATATATCACGAGGAAAATGTGACGGACGTTATTTCGGGTTGGGTAAATTGCCGTTGTGTATCACTCTACAACTTCCTACTGTTATAATGTATTACTATATTTTGCTCGGCAACTATGAAACAGAATTAACGGCAGTTTTCCTGTTGTAACTTACAATGTTACTAGATGCTATTTTATATCCTGATGGCGACTGGTTGCTGCCCGCGGTTCCGCCCGCGTGAACCCTAATTATTTTTTCTAAAATAAATGGATTCGTTCCGGAGATTAGCCAGACCAAACAGACAGACACAATTTTCTTTTTAATTCTTTTTATTTTGTAGTAAGTATCGCAGTAGTAAGTAGATGACCCTGACACCCTGTAGGTATACAGGGTGTCAGGGTCATCGACGCGAAAGCTGATACCATGGATTCAGTACATCATTCTGAACGCCCGGGCGTTGAAATTTTTCGTGGGTTACAAAAACAGCTGTTTCATAGAAAAGTGCAATACAGACGCGGTCAAAATGTATGGAAAAAACAGTTTTTTTAAATAACCGACGATAAATTTCAACGCAGGGGGGTTCAGAATCATGTACTGAATCCATGGTAACAGGCTTCGCGTCGATGTCCCTGCCACCCTGTATACTTTTATATGAATTTAGTAAAAAGCTGTTATTTTGACATAACAAACAGATTCCAAAAAGTCCTGTCAAAATAGCGTTTCACCTCAGAATGAGATATAGTAAGCTGGAAACTCGTATACACCTTCATTTAGCAGTTCTAAACGTTGTCTCAAAAGTCTCATAAAATCTCGTGCCTGCGTCGAGAGTTATTCAAGGTCAAAGGTCCTAAAAATCGATTTTGCAACTGTGAATCTCGGCTAATAATACCTTGTATAAAGTTATTAAACCAATGAAATATCAACAAATAATTTGTACTAGTGATCGCCCAGAGGTCGAAATTCGACCATAATTCATTTAAATGTCATGATCCTAAGGTAGCCATCTTGTGTCAAACGCATGGTAGTGTGTGTAATGTTTTTTTTTAAATTTAATTTGTTTCTAATGTATATTATATAAAAATATTAGCTTTATGCACTCCTTCTCCATATAAACTTTAACTGTGCCAAATTTCATACTCCCCCGTCTGCGTAA
The DNA here is from genome assembly GCA_947364205.1 of Agrochola lota. NCBI lineage: Eukaryota > Metazoa > Arthropoda > Insecta > Lepidoptera > Noctuidae > Agrochola > Agrochola lota. The sequence goes on along the minus strand of OX376221.1, from coordinate 12,957,653 downwards.
ATTTCGTAAAAAGGGGTACAAAGTTTTTGCTTCACGTATTAATATAATAATTACACACAAACATAACATAACGCCTGTATTCCCCGAAGGGTTAGGCAGAGGTGTACCTATAGTACACCCATATTTCGCCAGTTATGTTTGTAAAAGGTCCCGTAATTTGACTGGCCTATAAATTTTATTTATTTGTATAGATGACCAATGATACATCAAAATGTTGCTTCTGAAAAATTGTTTTGTAATGAGATTGTGTGTAGCTTTGTTCAATCATTATTTTCGCGTCCTACCCTCGTTCCGACAGCAGGTCATTTTTGATAAAACCGCGCAAGTCAGGCAGACTGACAGACAAGAGTTTTTTAAGGTTGTGTTTGGTTTGGTCTAGACTTAAACTAAACCGTCTCATTACAAAACGAGTTAAGACTTTGGCCTTCGAGGTAGTTTTTATTTCGATACTTATTCCGAATGAGGTAAAGTTCCTAATACGAAGTTGACGACTTAGACTCTACTGGTTTAAAATCAGTTTTTGTATTTAGAACTTTAACTTTCTCGGAATAAAGTTTGAATTTAAATAAAAACTTTTTACAATAAAATAAACTCTAGACCTATCCAACAAAGTTAATAAAATTTATACGGGTCCACCTCCAGAGCATACCATTTCAAACAAAAATATGTTTTCAAAATCTGTCCACAATTGTCGGAGAAATCGATGGACATACATTTAAAAAAGACACGCTACGAACATAGAACGTCTTCCTTTTTGGATTTCGGTTAAAAATATCTCTATGGTCTAAACTTCTAAAGAATTGCCTTAATTGTTTTGTAATAAGGAAAATATTCGAAACCATACAGACTTCTTTAAGAGGGCGCCCAACCTTTAAAAAGCGCCGCTCCTTTAAAAAAATATTATCTTGTGACAGAGAAGGAATTAAGAATAACGGATAATAAATATTGAGACATGAAGCAACAAAATTCGATCTAAATAAAAGCAGCCACATTCCTCTAGATCGTGTTTTGTTGCTTCGTGTCTCAATATGAAACTTTATAATACTACTTTCTGTACTTGGTATTAGAAAATGCTAGACACACTTACCGAGGGTCCTTACTAGCCGTTATTCTTAATTCCTTCTCAGTCATAAGACAATCATTTTTTAAAGGAGTGGCGCTAGTGGACCGTTTGGCGCCCTCTTAACACTGTCATATTTGTAGGAGTTACAATCCTACTTGGGCAACGTGTTGAACGAGACGCTGGCACTGCGCAGCTTCGAGTCAACGCTACACGCTGGGATCAATGCAGAACTCGAGCGGCGGGACAGAATAGAGCAGATGAAGGCAGAGAGACTAGCACGGGGTAAGAAAACTACTTATTTATGTTCCAGTGGATTACTAGCCCCGGTTTCTGATAACCTTTTCAATTTAAAGTTTTAAACTGTTTTCGCGGATGATCCAGTAATCAAACCACTGAGCTAACGAATGACATTCGTTTTGACAGACTTTTGATTTGGTCAATTATGAGGGTAGTTTCGATATACTGACATACTCATTTCAATGTATACGTGAACAAGCTGTATAAAATTTATTTTTGAAACCAAATTAATCCGACCCAGGACAAGAGGCGGAAACAACAGGCTTGAAATATAATAGTTAAATAAAACCGCTGATCATATATGCCATGCAATTTCTTAATACAGGGTTGTTGGTTATATTTTATGTCGGCAATCCATTAAGGGGCTGTAGGAGAGGTCATTTACAACCAAATGACGATAAAAAAAAATCGTGTCATTTCACATTTTATATTTTTATTTCATTCATTTTAAAATATAAAATGTCAAATTACTCGAAAATTTATGACCAATAACCCTGTGTAGATAGTGCCACCCACGAAGACGCGCCTCAATCTTCTTCCTAAACGCTATACGTACTTTAAGAGTGGGGTGCGTCTTCGTGGATGGCACTATCTATACGACGCGATATATTGACCCTCAAGTCCTTTCGAACGATACTAATATACTATGATGATTGTATGTTTTAATAACATTGTTCTACAGGTGAATACGCTTTCACGGCGGCTGACGAAGCTCTGGACAAAGAGAAGCGAAAGATCTTCCATCAGTTCTTAGCCAGTCGAAGGGCCGACCTAAACGTTTGGGCTCGCACGTACAGGTACGTGCTATATTCTAAGTCACGACAATTACACGAAGTTGATTTATTAGCTACGCACGATGTAGAACTTCCCAAACTGTTTACATGGTAACAGTACTGCTTAAATTTTACTGCAAAGATCAAAGATAAGTCTATACCATTATAGGCATAGAAAACTCGGATATTTGGATAATGATTATAGAATAATATTGCCTCGTTGGTCTAGTGTTCGTAAGCGCTACTGCTGAGCATGAAGTCCTGGGTTCAATACCCAGGTCGGGCAAAATGTTATTGGGTTTTTCTATCTCGAATTTCTTAGTAGCATCCCGGAGTGTGGATTTGTGCCCGGTTGATAACAATAGGCTCGCCCCCTTACACGGGACTTAAACATAACTGGCGAAATGTGGGTGTAGTATAGGTACAAGTCTGCCCAACCCTTCGGGGAAACAAGACGTGATGTTATGGATTATAGAAAAATAATGTTATGTCATACATAACTGAAGACTATGGTGAGGTCATCGGTCATGACGTACCAATAGGTTTAATAGATTTGTATTAAACAGTTAAAATTGATTATTATACCAGTCATTATTAATAGCCCACGTTATTGTTACTTCTGAAATTACCCGGTTTGCGTTGAGAGTTGAGAACTTGCGCACACGCATTAGCTACCACTATGTGTGAAACAATCGATAAGCAAATTGCACCGATAAGTATGTCATTAAGCTACTCTAATTTCCATCACTTAATTTTACAAACAAATATCTGTTTGCTATGAGGTTATAAAAGTTAAGGAGAACGGTGATGTAAATGGTGACTAACATTTTTACCAACACTTCCTGATACCAATGTGTCCCACATAAACCTAAGACAATGCCGTTCATTCATGTACAGCGGTCGTGACGGAACCGCCCTACACCTGAGATTCTAAGTTCCAGCCTCTACCTACATATATCATGTTTGTCACAGGGGTCACGTGACAACGTTGATACTGAAGCTGGCCCTTCACGCGGAGGTGTCTCTTCAAACACTTGCCTTCCGACTCGACTACAGCGACTTCTACAAGCGCGGCGACGCCAAGCTGCATGAGCCACTCACCTACCAGCACAAGCGACTCAGCGAGATCGGACTCAATTTAGCTAAGGTAACCTCAGAACTTATGTTAAGTTTCAACTGATCCCCAGTCCCCCAAAACTCACATCCTTATCTCTTTGTAGTGTTTTAGGTTAGAAAAGACGTCACAGTTTTATTCACAATCCGAATGATTTTGAAAGAAATGTCAAATAATTGCTTCATATCTTTGAAAAATTCGCCTGCTCAACAACGTAAATAACGCAATGAATGTTATTGAACTGTAAACAATTGAAATATTATACAGGGTGGCAGGGACATCGACGCGGAAACTGTTACCATGTAATCAGTACGTCATTCTGAACCACCCTGCGTTGTAATTTTACGTCGGTTATAAAATAAAAAAAATATGCTGTTCCATACCTTTTGACCGCGTAGATATTGCAATTCTCTATATAAAGCAGTTTTTTTTTTTATAACCGACGAACAATTTCAACGCAGGGGCGTTCAAAATCATGTACTGAATCCATGGTAAAAGTTTTCTCGTCCATGTCCCTGCCACCCTGTATACTGTTGCAAGGATTTAAACTATTGTTTTTTTTTCAAATACCTGGTATTTTTAATTTTACAAACATCACCTTAAAAACTCTTTGCTACCGGATGTGATTCAGTACTGCATGATTACGTCGTTCAGGTAAAACCGGACGTGATGCGGCAAAGTTTTCAAGCGATATACAATGATATCTTTGTGATTTGTATGATTATATAGATTAGAAAACCAAATTCAACAGTTGCATATTTCATTCATCAGAAATATCTATATCTGTAGGTTAGCTGTAACATGTATGATGTTAGACGTTCTTTGATGAATAGGGATCCCGCGCACTAGACGGCGACAACCAGGACCTCGACCAGGTAAACTATAGAAACCGATACGAATTGCACTCTTGGTCGCAACGGCCAACTAGCCGCACACCATACAATACCACTAGATAGCCACGTCTGGCCGGAGTCGTGGCCGCGTAGTGCGCGAGATCCCTTACAACGGATTATCGATTTTATCACAATAGAAATTAAGGGCAAAGTGGCATGATATAATGTTTACAGCTTATTTAATTTTCTTGCAGAGCAAACTTATAGACCATACGAAGAAGAAATGACAAGTAGTGACGTCAGAGTGTATCGCGCCTGCCGCGTTCTGCTCCCCGTGCCTTGTGTGCGTATGGACGCAATGAGATGTCCAGGGCACTTATTCTCTATGACACTTTGCAAGTAATCCGAACTCTTCACAGTAATAATCTTTTTATTTATGGTGCAAAAACACATTTTAATGTGTTGTTTGCCCAAAAAGGTCCTTACCGTCGTATTTTTAATTTTCGGTTCGCCGGCCAGCTTTATTTTTACTAAAAAAACTCCTGCGTGTGATGATCTATGTATCATAGAAAGCGAAATTCTAAGCCACTTATTAACGAGTTGAATTTGACAATAATGTATGAAATTCGGTTTACTCAAAATATTTTAGCGCAAACAAGCAAGACTGCGTCCAGACTGCGACTAGCACTTTGTCATAGTGAATAAGGACCAGTACCATTAGGTAGCACAACCCTTGTACTTCCAAACCAAAAGTAATCTCTTATTGTTATTTTAGAATTCCATTTTTAATAAGTTCATACTTCTATGCGAATTGTATGATGAAGATAATGTTAACATTGCAGAAGAATCTCAAGGCGCTTGTTCTACTGGGTGATAATAATATGTTTGGCAGACATTTTAGGGTTTTTTTTTGCTAGTTACAAATGGTGCTCGTTTCCTCGATATTGCGTTGCGTCGGAATAGAACCCTTATTTGTTTCAATAGACCAATCAAAATGTAGACTCGCATCATAACGTTTATGCCACATATAAGGCGAACTTGCTAGTTTATTGGCGGCGTTATATTGCCCATAATTTGTCGCCTAGAGAATCTGCTGCCGTATGTAATTTCCTCACAGCTGAGGAATGTTTATAATGTTGTAAAACTAACGCTCTCTATAAGCCAGTATGTGCCATTAATGCCACATTATACATTTTTAACTATAATGATTTTCTTTTATTTTGCTTCAGTTCATTTCAATTTTCTTTTGAATGGCAATTACTGTTCGTGTCTTAAGTGACTCGTAGTTCTGATTTATGTTTTTGCTTTAGCTTTTTTTTTGCTTATTTGCAAAGATGTAAGCTTCCTGAAGAATAAATACATAAATAATAAATATATAGAAAAAGGAAAATAAAAGTAAATTAAATAATTTTTATATTATATATTTACTTAGAAATCAAGACTTTTTGGTAAACAGTAACAGTTGTAAATTATCATTATTTTTGGTCCGCTCGCTGTTCGGTGGTAGATTAACCATTACTACACCCCAGAAACCGCATAATGATAAGAATTGCAATAAGTTGTATATAAGATAATCACGTTTTACACGTTCTTTAGTGTAAATACATGTTTCCTTGCATTTTCCTGTTAAAATATATTACATTCTATAATACATGTTACAATAATGTTTGCATTAGTTTCCTGTGCTACAAAAATACTGATTCAGTCAATTTAACGTAAAATATAATACATTTTATACACGTATGGTGTATTACTGACGTCATCCTATTTGCGTTTCGGAAAATCCTTGTTAGCCACCCGATGACTAACGTATCGTTTGTGAACTGAAGACTGGATGACTGCACGACTACACTTCTATCGGTGTCAACGTAAAGGACTCCACTACCTTTTGCATGATATAATGAAAATATACTATGCAAGTGCGTGAGTGCTTCTGCCGTAAGTTACTACGCCAGCTAAATATTAAGAGTAGAACGAGGTAAACGAATAACCGGTTTACTGTGAGGCAGTGTGAACAGCTATTCTACTATATAAATTAATAGCTTGTAGAGGTATACTAAGGGAAATACCTCGGCCTACTAATGACGCACTAATAGTAAAAGATAAGTTATGCTTTTGATTGACAATTATATTACAAACGTTTTGGTTTCAATGAATTTGGCCCTTTTCATTTCATAAAGTACATATATTAATCTAAGTTTATATTTACATTTTAAAATCAAATATACATCTCTCATATTTAACTTAACATCAAAATAAAGTTTATAATAATATAATATTTTTACAAAAGCATCATAAATAGCACGTAATTCAATGGTTACCCACAGTCCGCACGCGACAGCTACTCACCGCCTGAGGTATGTGAGCGGTGAGACGGGGGAGGCAGTCAAAAGCCAAGCTAACTCAATCTGCCAATTTTGTCTCACCGCTCACATACCCCAGCACGCGTAGCATGAGCACCGTAGAAAAGGGTTTTGTCGACGGAACAATAGACAAAATGACAGATTGTGATTGTGTAACTGTCAATTTATCTATTCTATCGTCGACAAAACTTGTTTCTACGGTGGTCATGCTACGCGTGCTGGCGGTGACTAGCAGTCGCGCATGGACATTTACTAAAATCTCAATGTATCAACTAATCTGTCTCAAAGTTTGTCTTTTGCAAATCATCTAAGTTTTGAAATAATACTCAGTAAGTTCAGTAAAGTGTTCAAAGGCAATCATTTGTGCAGCTCTAGTTTATACTTAAGTAAAATGCAACGTGCTCAATCTGTAACTACTAACAGTTGACGCGATGGATACTCTCGACGAAACTAAACAGCGTATTTTTGAATTGTGAGCAGTTTATTAGGGCTGGTCGTTATTTCCCCGGGTCATATTGAGAAAAATTTTGTTGAATGAGGCACATCAGAGGTATTGGCAGGTGCGCTTGTGCACGGGCGACTTGCGCAGCGCGGCGCGCACCGCCTCCTCGAACACCTCGGTCATGTTGACTCGCTCGAGCGCCGAACACTCCACCAGCTGGACCGCTCTGAAACAAGTGCAGGCGCACCGTCACTCATGTGTACAAGTAGTGGTCCTTTATCTACAATGCCAGTCCGACTGATAAGCGGCATACATAGAAGCTCAATAATAATCAGGTATCATAAAAACGACGCGTCAATATCATGTAATCGTTGAATTTTTTGTATGAAGTACTCAGATGTAGACTGTCAGTTTTTTGCAACCTTGATACAGTTATTTAATCTTCTTGACAAAAATACCGCAGATGATAACGCCTTGTAAGTTGCTTAGTGTGCAAACATTTAACGGCACTTTTAACTAATTGTGTGGTAGTTAAATCGCCCGATTTATTTTACAAATTGTTCCTGTGTCGTTATATCACAATACTCGTGGCATTATCAGCGGATGATAAGAGGCGATAGCGCAGCTGCCGGCGCTCGCGCACGATAACCCTTGTCAGTTTTCACTTTTGTGTTGTTTAAAAAAATATTCACTTTCAATACTATCTTCCTCTGTAATTTGAATTGATAGTAAAGCAGATAATATTATTGTTGGAAGCATAAACTCACCGAATTTTCTTTTTTAATTTCTTTCCTTCCTGTGTGGTAATGACTGCGGTGCCGGATGCTCGCAGGTCTGTTTTGGTAGCTGGAACAGACATATTTACTTTATTGAAATATGTTTTATGATACATATTTAACATTTTTTTTTTTTTATTATTATGTATTCCTAGCGTCCTTTATCGCAAGCTAATGTACATAATATTATTATGTGGGGCCATGTCTCCCCCGCTCCGTGCTCATATAATATATGTATATTCACAATATAGTTACATAGCTTTGTCAAGAATGCGTCTCTTGACAGAATGTTTATTTTATTTGAGTAAAATAAACAGCAGTACGCCATTTATGACCTCGCCAGGCATCGCCCTGCACATGTTCAGATTGGACTTCCCATTTGGAGTTCTGTGTATTTTGTATGAAATCTATACATGAGCCAGTTAATTGGTTTTATCACCCATACAATTCTGATCATTAAACCTTAATTAGTTAGTCAGTTAGTCGGGGTGAATAAGCAAAACCTACTAAGTGCAAATTTAACAATGTATCTAAAGTAGTAATTAAGTTCTTCCTTATTAACACTCATTCAGCTAATAGCCACAAATTGCTGTGTTGTACATAATTAGCAAATATTATAAAAAATATTATGGGCTGTAGCATTTTACAAAGGACGGTATTTAGAAAGAATTATCAAACCGAAATCGAAGTACTAATTAGGTAAGAATCGCGCCTTTAATAATATGGTAAAGAGACAATTAAGAGTTACTAATGAGATTCACGAAAATACGTTATATCCGTTTTCTGGACCTAATAACAATGCATTCGCATTGTGGCCATTCTTGCATGCAACCATGCTGATGCACCTCCAAATAAATAATGTTCTGAACTCACCAACTAATACAATGGGTACTTTTTCATTGAAGTGCTTTAGCTCTGGAAACCATTTGTGGATCACGTTTTCGAATGACGAACGAGTGCCCACCGAATAGCACACTAGGAAGCAGTTTGTCTGTAACAGAACAATAACATTTGAATTATTTATTTTTACACGTTAACAACAATACTGTTTGAATTATTGAAAAGTTGTCTAAATATGGACTCGATACGTCAGTCAGAACCTCAGAACTGACATTGGTATCAACCACTAACCCACCTTAGAGAGGTCTAAATTCATCAGCAGGATGTGGAGAAAGAATTCTTATGTATGTCTATCTTAAGACTAAACTTAACGATCCAGTCTAGTACACATGTCCTTGTGCTAGATGTGTTACTGTAGCGTTACTAGGAGTTGTGTACGTACCAATAATTAGCGAACATTTCAAGTTTTCAGTTGGGAAGCCGAAAGGGATCGTTTTATACATAACTGGACCCTTCCCCACTACTTAATGCAGCGTATCGTTTAATAATGTTAATGCTGTTTGTGGTGCTGATGTAAAAGATGGTGGAAAACTTACATGTGTATAAGATAATGGCCTTAATCGTTCATAGTCCTCCTGGCCGGCGGTGTCCCACAGCGCCATCTCCACCTCCTCGCCGTCCACCGTGATGTGACCGACATAGTTATCGAACCTGTGGAAGCAAAAAGTAGGTATTCTATATGTAATGTTCCAAATTTAACTTTTTTTTTGTTTCGACGGGAAACACAACACTGTTTGCATTTGAAATAGGTAGGGTTGAGCCATATGCATATGGTGACGATTGGTAACAAAACGATTCGACCGTACCACGAATTAGGGGCTATCTGGTTGGTTCGACTTATCATCTGCGTTAAACTTCAGAAATTGCCACAGACGATCTTCAATCTGGAAATGTTTGGGCGTTTGCGATACTTCAACCAACCTAGTAATTAGGATGAATCTCCTGGGAGTGCTGTACCGACTACTTCCGACGGACTGTCTATGTAGGTCGTCTCAATGTAAACTAAACCTACGTTGTTTTCGCGGTTATTCACTGGACTGGCCATTACGTAGAGTTGACTGATATCGCTTTGAGCCTATTTCGGTTAAACCCAGGTTGAACCACACTAGGTTATGAGCTAACGTTAGGTTAAGTAATGTTTGTGGTTCTTATTGTAGGTAGGTTATTATGTATTTAGGTACGAGTCGGTGATTTACTAAAGGTATGAATCGCCCCAGTGATTATGGGGAATTGGGATACTGCATGCTATAACCGTTGATGCTAGTCTATTTTTCCTGATCCTATCGAAAAGGTTCCTACTTATCTATCAAAATACATGTTAATGTATAAATCGGTCACTGAGGTTGAAATTTTTGCCTCTAAACACCCCATAAATGGATATTATTTGTTATTATCCTTGATCCTATAGCGCGCTACATGCAAGTAGGTATGTACTTACGTATTAATGGACTTTTCAAGTTAGTAGCTATATAAGGATTTTAATTTTTCTTAGGTTATTTATGGAGGACTTATATATCATGTTTACCACTAAGTCCTATTCGAATGCTGCAATGATTCAAGTTAGGTAGTACGGTCACGAGCAAAAATACGAAAGATTTAAAAGCGACTTTCTCCTATAAGGGTTGATAACTTATATGGTGTTACGAACATAGTATTTTTTGTGACCTTTCATAATATTATGATATAAGTCTTCTCTCAAAATTGCAATCGTTATGTCACTAGAAAACTGCTTTAAAATTTTTGTGTATTTATGCTTGTGATCGTAACTGTACATTGATAGCCTATTTTGTCGTAACCCTGCTGGTTTTTCACTGGCTTTGCTAGTTATTAGGGGTTCATGGACATATAGGTACTTACTTGTTTACTCGATATAGGCAGTGATAGTCTAGTGGTGTGACAGTCAGGCTGCCAAGTCATAGGTCTCAAACCAAGGCACGCACTCGGATTTTTGGATAAACAAGACTTCGGATTCATGTGCGTATTGTATAATTATAACTTGCTTCAAAAACGGTGAAGGAAAACATCGTGGGGAAGCCGGCATATTTCTCGACGGCATCCGTAGCCAGGCAGAGGCCCATGGGCAGCTTTAAAACTCTGACACCAGGTTAGTCACTAACCACACGAAAAGAACAAGAACTGGATATAATCTTAATTTATTTATTGTTCTTCCAGAGCCAATCCTTCGGTATTGGTGTATTGACGTTTTACTCAACTGCTTATAACATAGAGCGGAAAGGATTATCATCTCTATCGCTCTACATTATCTCTGTAGGTACTAGCCATGCAAGTGGGTATAATGTTCTACAAACTGTGTCGGTTAGTGAAGAGATGGATCGCAAGGAAATCAAAGTTGCTGTAGGCGTGCGTCCAGTTTCATAAGGAGGAAGCGACGACGTGTAGATACAATACAACAATGCCGCGACGTATTTGACTTTATAAATAGTGCAGCTCGCAATGCTAAGTAGGTACCTGTTCAATAATATTAGCCCAGTGGTAGCGAATACCGCTGGCGAAATTAACATTCAAAGCGCTCTTCGACAATTTTAGACGATTTTATTTTATATAGTTTTTGAATTATGAACTTTATGTATAAAATATGAGTTATTTTTAGATAACACAGTATTTAGACCAATTTCAATGAGCGCATCAATTAATGACATAAATATAAGAAGTTAGGATTTGAAAGAGATAACTACCGGGTCATAAATTAGAATTTAATTTGTGGTTGCTTAACAACATGAGCTCCAAAATGATGGCGCCTGTTGTGAGTATTTGCTATGATGGAGGACGTAGTCAAGGAGTCGTCATAACAATATGAAACATGGTGATTATTCCGATGGGTTTGGGAGGTCCGACAGAAGATAGTCGTAGAATCCACCGTGGGATAAATATTAACCAAGGTGAACTGTGTACCTACCTATAGCCGGTTAACGAATCATTTATTTTGTGTAGCTTATCATCAGTCAAATCATTCGCTATACTCGAATGATATTTTATATCTAGTTTAGCACCTTACAACGCATGATTAGTCATGATGTTAAATTCTACGGTATTGTACAAATTTGAATGACGTAAGACAAATCGATTTCCTGCTTTATAATACAAGTTTTAAACACACTTGTTTGTGTTTATTGAAGTTGATAGTCCAAGGCTCAATAGATTCAAGTATTTATATTTAATTGTCCTACGCATCTTTATTCTCATTTCAAATAATATCTATGGGTAGATGTCTACCTACTTAAATTCATTCATTTCACCCTAATTTGTTTTTAAATTAATTATAAATTCATTATGAGTCAGTTACCTGTGTCCGGTAAACTACTAAGGATGTGTAATACTTATAATTATGAATACAATAGAAGGAAAATTCAAAACAATCCACATCAGTTCATTTTAAAATGAAGAATCCTCATGTTTTAGTATGACAACTCCGCATCTCTGTAATTATATAGATGTGTTATGATAACGATGTAACAGCGCCGCCGACTCGCTAATTCAGAGGCTTGGGCTCGCGTCACACGTACCTAGTCGCAATCGCCCTATTGACCTGGCAGACGTCGCACCTGCCATCTCAAACATTACCGGAACCAATTAAGAGTAAAATTAAGTAGAGACTTACACTGTAGGTACGTATTCTTCCGGGAATTCATTCTTTGTGAACACGTAGAGCAAGCACGTCTTGCCTACCATACCATCGCCAACCACTGTTATCTTCAGCCTTTTACTCGTCCCCATGGTACGTGCCGCGACATCCGACAAAGTCTAACACAATATTCACACTAACCGACCGTCAAGTCTATTGTTTTACACTTAATTTTATAACTATAGCTGTTACACACAGCAGTCGCGGTGTACTGCTCGCCCGTAACTTGGTCCTTGAATCTTATCACTCAGTGATGTAATGATCTTATCAATCTTATAGAAATACTAATGATAACGAAATGATTGCGGTTGAAACAAATTGCGCGCGCGCACACTTTCGCGGTCGAATGTAGAATGTTCAGTATTCACGACGAAGTGTGAATCAGTTCAGCTCACAGCGTGTGCCCGACTGGACGCGAGCATTGCGGACTGATATTATTGTATCGCTTGTTACGGCCGCGCGTCAGTCTCACAAAAGCCCGGACAAAACTGTTTAATTAATTCTATGAACGTATTACGTACAATCCCCAGCCATAAATGAGTTAACGTCACGCAGCTCATAATGTTTATTATTGGCATTATTTGGCGTCACCACAAGAGAACGCAAGTTGATTATTTACAATTTCAATAAAACAACAAATATCCACGTTCTTCCTCTTCGTGTTGATGAATATTTATATTATTATACTGAAAATTTGATCTGTTGAACTTGAGCAAGTGAACACACACAGTCGGTTACTGACATCACAGAGGTATTTTAAAGAGCAGCTGTTAGTGGTAGTGCACAGTGAGAAGGACAGGAGGTGAAGCATCGTCTGCAGTATGAGGCCATGGCCAGTGTTTCTTCTTGGAGTATCCACATTGGGTACAACTGGCTCTAAAGTTGTTTCAAAGATTTCCGAATCGACCATGGCAGTTGGTTATAGATCTGCTGGTAGCAGGAGCGGATCCAACTCTCTAAAAAGGTTGTGGTCACGTTGGATTAGGAGTCGCTCACAATCGATACATTAAATATCAAAACCATATTGCTATAAGTCCATAGACATTTGCCTAGTCTCCTTTGGTAAGGTTATATGCACACAATGTGTGTGAACATCAGCCTATCGGCCTTAATTAGGGTTGTGAGCGTGACCACCGTGCCCACAACGGTGGATCCGTGCTTGGCTGGTAGCTCTGCGACTTCTGTAAGCAAGCTCAACGTAATAAGGCGTTAGATTGGGAGTAGGTAATATTTTCAACCGTGATTTTTTTTGTTCCTCCTTTTTAGCACAGGAAATTAATCTCATCGCACACTTCTTACAGACGGTTTCTTTCGTGGTCGGTCTCTTCTTTGGTTTTCGACCAAACGTGCATCTTGGACCTTTAGAAGAGCATTATAGACACTTTCAACTTTGGACTTCACCGTTGGTGCCGTGGTCGCAAGCGCGACTGCTGAGCATGGGGTCCTGGGTTCCATTCCCCGGTCGGTGTTATTTGGTTTTCTATTAGGAATTTCTTAGTAACGGCCCGGATTTTCGAAGTTGGCGGTGTCATACCCGGGGGTATTACACCGCCAACTGCCGGATTTACGGATTATGAGAGTGAGGGAAGAGAGAGTGCTGTGTGCTACTGTGTCTGCGCCCACTATCTATGTTAAGGGGTTTAGTTTCCGCACTCGGTCCGTCAGGTGGACCATTGTGCGTGGGCCGTAGCGGCCGTTTGGTGGTTATTCCAACCAACCCACCTCCCTCCAGAAGATAATGAAGTCTCCTGGTCTGTTCAGAACATCTGTGTAGGATCTGGGTGACCCGAGTGTTACTGTTCTAATCTTGGTGACGCCCGTGCATTCGAAGGGCACGTGCGCAACGGTCTCCTCAGCTTCCACGCACGCCCCGCACAGAGGACTGTCCGTTATGCCTATTGTGTGGAAGTGTTTGTTTAGCGAGCAGTGTCCCGTGATGGTCCCCTTCACCAAGCGCAGACTGTTCCTGTCCAGGCGTAATAAACGCCGGGTCAACCTGCTATCCTAGGATGGCCTGCGCGCACACTTTGCACTAGAATATCTCCCGCGCCGAAGACTGGTCGCCGCTGAGATTGGTCGCCATGACCGAAATTCGGCCTGGAGGATATTATTATAGACACTTTCAAGTGAGTTTAGCGCGACTAGTCATGATGCTTTCAGATAGCCCGTTCATTTAGCATTTCGCCTACTTTTCATAAATACGAGTAAATAGTACCTATCTCGCTTCTGCATTTACAAAGTTTTAAGACTGCGGATTGCGAAGTCAGATCATCCGCGAATCTTACCGTTTTATGTTAATCATTGCTTTAGAATTGAGATGTTTTAAATAACATGGGACCTAGGACGCTGCCTTGGGGCAACCCTTTTGGCATCGTTTAGGTGGAATGTGAAATCTTTATGTTAGTTTCAAGTTAAAGAGCTACGTACTGTTATCAAGGACGAGAATTTGGTAGGTTATGCTCGTTTTCACTAACACTAGGCGACATCTTGCAGCGCGCTGTTGGATTTTCAACACTCAACTTAGTTTCGAAAGTTGAAAATCCAACAGCGCTCTTTTATTTAGGCATTCATTCAGGTGTTGTCTAGTGTAAGTGAAAACGGGTATAAGAGTCATCTGTTTCGAAAGCTGCTGGTAAGTCAATCAGGAAGGCGCCAGTCATATAATCCTAGCTGTTGCCCGCGACTTCGTCTGCAATCCTGGATAAAAAGTAGCCTATATCCTTCTCCAGGTCAAGGTCCACCCATGTGCCCAATTTCATCCAAATCCGTTCAGCCATTTTAGCTTGAAAGTGTAACAAACAAACTGACTTTCGCATGTATAATATTAGTTAGGATGTCTATTATCTTAGACAAATTTTGAATTTTCTGTCTTAAGCCTGCTCGTTTTCAGATCAACTCAGTATAGATTACGGCTGGGATTATTAAAGCCAAAATTACATTACGAAATTAGTGACACAAAATTATAGGGCGACTTGCGTATAAGTGTGTGGTCGCTCACACTGGTAGAAGGCTAAAGGTCACCCAAAGGGCAATGGAGGGGGCTATGCTTGGAGTTTCCCTACGTGAATGAATCAGAAATGACGAGATCCGCAGGAGAACCAAGGCAACCGACATAGCCCAAAGAATTGTCAAACTTAAGTGGCAGTGGGTAGGGCACATTGCTCGAGAACAGATGGCCAAGTGCCGAAAGGTTCTGGAGTGGCGACCGCGTACCGGAAGACTTAGCGTTGGAGGCCTTCCACAAGATGGACCGATGACCTTGTGAAGGCGGCAGGAATCCGCTGGATGCGGGAAGCACAGAACTGGTCGAAGTAGCGGTGCTTGGGGGAGGCCTATGTCCAGCAGTGGACGTCTTCCGGCTGAAATGATGATATGCTGGCAGCGGAATCGCCTGGCGGGCTGTCGCTCGCTCGCATGAACCATGTGTGTGACTGTCACTAACGAAAAAGTGGCCCTATAATTTTATAGCTTTTAATTTTGTAGCTATGAAACTGAGGTCGTCAAAACTAGCAAATTTTAATTTTCCAGTAGGTTACCTGACTTCTGCCAGGATTACTGGTGATGTTTGCTGATGTCGGTCTTGCGGGTTTACTGTTTAATAATAGATTTTGGAATTTGGAATGGCAGCTTGTTAGAGGACTTTTGTTTTGGCTCTCAAGGATGGCCATTGAGCTCTGCAAGTGAACATCAAGCTTTTTCTTATGTGACAATTTTTTTTGTAGGTAGTTAGGGCGAGTCCATTTTTCCATGCAATTTTTGCTAACCTTACAAAATAAAAATATAGCTATTAATAATTTTATTTATATTTTAAACTTAGAAGCTTAGATCAATTACAAAATTAGCAACACTTGATGAATAACTAAGGGCTAAGCCCCCAACAATAACAAGTTAAAACGTGTCAAGTTATACTAGATTAATTTGTACATAATTATCAACATTAGTTAAGTACTATAATACTGATCATTGCAATATAATACTATTCAGTCAGTTAGGTAATTAACATTAAAAATTATTAAAATGTTTAGTCACAGCTCATGCAGGTAACTTAGATTAAAAATCTTGGTAACTGGAAAGATCAATTATTTTCATTATCTATAGAAAACTGATCCATTCCTCTAAAAATAAGTTCTTCTTTCAGTTTTAGAACTTCTTGTAACAACATTTGATTATTACGCTCCAATTTACTTATAATTCTTTTCAAATGTTTATTGTAATCTTCATGTTCTGATTTCAAACTTTTGCATGCAGCATGGGCTGCACTGGTAGGATGACTATGTATGTCTGGAAAATAAAATACAGATTGTCAAACAAAACTAGCAAATCCATATTTAATATTTGTCGGATTTATGTTAAAAAAATAATCAAATAGGTACAATAATAGTTTCTTTCTATAAGCCCTAGCATAGGATTTACCTTTATTCCTTAGCCTATCAGTTAGTTTTTCATTTTGCAATTTAAGCCTTGTTATTTCATTTTGAAGTTTTCTTTCATTAGCTTCTTTCTGTTTGGTAACTTGCAATAACTTTGCACGTGTGTCTGTCATCTTATGTAACATCTCCTCAGAATGATCCGAGATCCTTTGTGCTGAAGCAACACAAGCTTTTGACTCATTCTTCTCAGAATTTATCTTCTCCTTCAACCTTCCTACTAAACCCTATGAGTAAGAAAGAAAAATAGTAGTATTTTGGTTTAAAAAATCTTAAAAAGAATGAATTTACAGATTAAATACATATTTTGTATACTTACATTGAGTTGCTTATTATTGTGTTCCAGTATATGATTCTGTTCCTCAAGATTTTCAGCTTTTTGTGATACATTTTTATAAGTATGTAACAATGACCAAACTGAGTTAATAAGATTCACCAGAGCTTCCGAGTGTAAAGTATCATTGATCACGTCTAAATGTGGATTAAAAATATAGCTGATGTTGAGTAGACCGAACTCCTAAAAATTGGAGGTATTAAATTTATAAACAATACAAACAGAACAAACGAACAACACTAAATAAAATGAAAGATAAACACTTACTTCACTGAGACCAATTAGGCACTCCTTGATGTTTTTAAGTGTACAGGGTTCGTACGCGGTAGCTCTTTTATTTTTATAATTTTGAATTAGTTCTCTAACCTCTTCGTCTAATGTTTCAAATTCCTCGACGGTAGCCATTGGGACTATTCTCGCAAATTCAGTATTGACGAAAAAATATCAAAAACCACTGGTAACTTGGTAAGACAATTAGGTATTTGTAAGTAACTTTATTTTTAAACCTTTGATAATAAACCGAAACAAAAGAAAAGCGGGAATTTTATATCAGATGTTACTTTTATTGCCGATCTTTTGTTTACTATTGCCAACCTTACTTATTTTTTTCTCTGTTACGTTGGTATTGGGTTGAATGCACACAACATCCACGAGATTGAATGTATACTTAAAAAAAAAAATTAAGATGATGTCGACTTGATTCCGCATTAGAACTTGACTTCTAACTAAACTTGAATAGACTAGATCAATATAAGGTCAAAACCTTCGACAATTAATAGTATATTATGCAATTAATGAATAAAGGACGGATTTAAAGCGAGGGCCATAGATGAATCACGAGCAAGTGGATTCTAACGGCTGAATCACGACCGTAGGGAGGGATTCAAGTGTTAGAATCTTGAGCGACGCGAGTGATTCATGGCCCTCGATATAAATCCGTTTTATTCAAGAGTTGCATACAATACTTTATACCATGACTACGAGAAAAAGAAAGATTTAACCGGTCACGTACTATTAATTAATGTACTCGGGCCGACCGAAACCTTAAGTGAAAATAGACATTTAATGAAGAAAAAAGGAAGGCCAAATTTATTAAAATGTATATTAACATTAGAACGATTACTAAAATTAAGAGTAATTTGCTTATTAATATTAGGATGGTCAACTTGTGAAGCGATATTCATGTCCTGTGTATCGAGTATTTTTTCACAAGGAGGTTGTATAGCATTGAGATGCTGGAGGTCCTATATATTGGTGTGTTCTAAATTCAAACACCAAAATAGTGAATAAAAGACCTTTTTATTCACTGTTTTCAGTGAATAGAATAAATAAACAAAAGAAATGGAGGACTGAGGGCTCGAATTTGATCAAGGACATAACTTTCAAACAACAAAAAGTGGTGACCTGATCTTGCTTTCACAAATTTTTACTATTTATTTAGTAGCATATAGAATTTCAAACAGTAGCTGTAAATTAATAATTTCATTTTATTTGCGTTATAAACATTTACGTGTATGAGAATTGAGGGCCCATTTTGTACGAAGATATACAAAGTAGGACAGTGTTTTGCGATACTATCTTGTTTTCACAAATTTTGTTTGGCATTAGCTTAGATTTTGGCATAAAGACTTTTTCTGAAGTGTCCATACTTTATCAGGTTCAGGTGGGCCCTCAATCCTCTATGTGAGAACTGAGGGCCCAACTTTACAGTCCATAACTCGGTTATTGACTTTCACAAAATCTGATTCCAACTTTCATAATTCTTTGGGAATGTTCACTAAATCCTTAGCACATTTTCAAAGAGTTTTAACAAAGTGGCCCTCACACCACACGCACATTCATTATGACGTGATGGTTTGTCAAGCGTGTGAACTAGCATTACATCACTGACTTTATGAGAATAATATAGCAACCCTAGTTTCATTAGCTTGCAACTTGCAACGTAGATAATATTTATCTGTGCATTAATTAATGTCAAGTGAAGTGAAACGTTGTTGTTGAGCTGGAAAAACTAAAATCTTTTTATTTTCTTCTCACACGAAAGTGGTTTTCTTACTTGATGTCTATTTAAACCGCGCATATATTCGTATGAGAAGAAGTTCCGACGCTATGAATTCATCAATCGAAATAAGTTCCTATCGTGATCAACACTTCAAGGTAGGTTGTCTTATTTTCTATAAAATAAGCTGCTCTTGGTATTATTTCAGTTAAATTCCTCATTTGTAACATTTGGTTTAATATGATCATGTTATATCGTCAGGGTTCCCGGAATGAGCAAGAAAAGTTATTGAAAGCGTCATCAACACTGTATATTGGAAACCTGTCATTTTATACAACAGAAGAACAAATATATGAATTATTTTCACGATGCGGAGATATTAGAAGAGTAATAATGGGTTTAGATAAGTATAAAAAGACTCCGTGTGGGTTTTGCTTCGTTGAATATTACACAAGAGAAGATTCTGAAAACTGTATGAGGTTAGTATAATTTTAGTCATTGTGAAATCTTTCTACGGTTAATTGAATTAAAATAATACTTACTTCTATTTAAAATTTTTGACTGAATGAATTATGTAGGGCACCCCACCCATTTGAAATGGAACCATATCAGTCACCACATTCATTGAAACTAATGAGATTTCTGTCCTAAATAAATCTCAATTGTTTGCAGTAGTCTCACTTCAGTTGCCCCTTAATGTTATTGGGAATATTAGACCGCTGGATGTCTTTATACATTTTATTCTAAGAGTTGTTTGGATGTTATTGTTACAGATATATCAATGGTACAAGACTTGATGACCGAATCATCCGATGTGATTGGGACGCAGGATTTATTGAAGGGAGACAGTATGGAAGAGGCAAAACTGGTGGACAGGTATAGATATTTTTTTCATGAATAGAATATTAAATTTTCTCACTAAGACCTTAATCTTAGTGGGAATGATTAAGCATTATGATCTAAAATTTGATGGAAATAATACAAAATAGGACAAAGCATATTTTTTTTTTTTCAATACATCATAGCTTGTTATTATTAATAAAAGCATATTACTCCTACTCCATAGGACAAAATCAAACTGGTTGCTAATTTAATAACATTATTTATAATTTTTATGCTATTAATTATTGTCTGTGAGTATCTTAATTTAAACACTTAGTATTTGTTAAATATTTAGGAAAAGTCATATATGTTTCACCATATGGTATGGTGGTGGTATGGGTCACACAGGCGGAACTAGACCTTAACCTGGGTTAGGACATAGGATACTTTTTATCCCAATATTCCCACGGGATCGAGACTTGCGGGTGAAACCGCGGGGCGCAGCTAGTACTATATAATATTTTGAGTATTTGACAATTTTTTTATTTCACAGGTTCGAGACGAATACAGAACTGACTATGATGGGGGTCGAGGTGGTTATGGAAAAATAATTGCACAAAAAGTTACACCCACTCCTATGGAACGCTGAGATCTAATATTTAAGTGAAGTGTGAACACCATGTGCTTTACCATAAGGCTCAGAACTTTGAGGAAGACTGTGAAATTGTATTTACTAGTGACTGCATTCAATTGCATCTGAGTGTGACTTATTGTATTAAATATTTTTCATCCAAACCGTTTTTCTTACATTACATAGTTTGCTAAGCTTTCCCCAACTCCCCACGTGTAAAAAAAATCTTAATGTGTGCTGGGACACATATTAGAAGTGAAACTTTAATGGACAAGTGGAAAAACGAATCGCAACGGAAAAATCATTGGCAACGGACAAGTGGCAAAACGAATCGCAACAAAATTTCAAGTTGAAGTTATACAGGCAGGTTTTCAAATTGGACAAGTACATTAACAATCTGCCTGTAAAACTTCAAGTTAAAATTTTGTTGTGATTCGTTTTGCCACTTGTCCATTGCCAATCGTTTTTCCACTTGTCCGTTGCAATTCGTTTTTCCACTGCACACATTAAGATTTTTTTTCGCAGGTTTACTGCAAATTATGATTTGGTTAGGTTACGTACATTTTAATAAATGCATTTTTTATTTGAACATTTTATTTTATCAAACAAAAAAGCTGAATTCAATCCGGACCCAAAAAAAAACATCCATTGTCTACTCTAAACTTATACACATACAAAGGAACATTAACAAATGCATATCTTCATTCGGCTCATCTGAGTTATAATCAACTAGCTACCCGCCCCGGCTTCGCACGGGTAGCACTCAGTACTTATCTACAGCGCACCTACATATCTACCTATCCTATCCTATCCTATCCTATCCTACCCTACCTACCCTACCTACGCTGCCTACGGCACTTCATTTATTGACTCCCCGTTCGGCCCGTACCCCAGTGACGCCTACATTGCATAAGGTGCTGCCTAGCTAGCCGAGCAGGGTGAGCGGCTACCACGCAACTTTTTTCTAATACTTAAATTTTTAAACTCGTGATATCTTTCGAATGGAATGTCCTAATTGAATAATTCAAAAAGTTATATAAAGGTATTGAAGCAGGTTTGAATATGAAGTAATTTATTTTGATAAGGATTAATCCCAAGATACAAATAAAGAGCCTTTTCTAGCGGCGGCATTTCAATTAAATTTTTAAAATAAAGAAATACTTATTGTGGCATAACTATAATAGTCAGACATATGCTGTCGCGACACTTTTTGTAAATAATAATGTGTTCTGCAAAGTCGTTGTACATCATTTTATTCTATCACCAATAGTTTTCGCAGCGCACGCGATGTAAAGAATATTTTAGGTATTTTTTTTACACCTTGGGTTACATTATTGCAGTTTTAGTAAGGATCCCAATTTAAAAAAAAAATATAATATAGTCCATGTCACCCGGGGACAGTGTAGCTTCCCAACAGTGAAAGATTTTTTAAATCGGTTCAATATTAACATGAGATTCCAATCTATTCTCTCCCTCCGCCGCTGCCGTAACGCTTTTTCGTGACAGAAAAATCCTAATACCCCCCGTCTATAAAGAAGTTTCACTTAAAAAACACGCCAATATGTTACGCTAAATCTGGATGGGGATTTTAGCATTTCATTCCGCGAACCTCCGAATTAGTCCAAATAAAGCGGGCGATAGTGTACTATAAGTACACTATACTAATGCCACTTTACACGGTGACCCCTAAATAGATGCCTAAATTATAATTAAAAATCTAACAGCGCGAGCGCGCAGAAATTTAGGTGTTGCCTAGTGTTAGTGAAAATGGGCATAACTCTTCTAAGACCCAGATAAGAAATCTTGACGCGGCTATTCAGAAAGAACTTCTACTACTACATGGGACTTAAAACATAACGGGCGATTTGGGTTGGGTGTAGTACCTACAGGTACACCTCTGGTTAAACCCTTCGTGTAATACAGGCGTGATATTATGTTATCTTACCGGTCTTACCGACGAAATAAATCCTTATAAATATAATAAAGCGCGGTGATCGTACTTTGTTGTCAAAAGGCGATCTTTTCTGCCACAGACCACAATCGCTGCGCCGCGCGCCGGCAGCGTCTACAATAGAGGCGGCAGTACCTACTAATGAAATTCGCGCCGTCGCGGCGCTGAAAGTGCGTCGAGCGCACAACTTCTGTTCAGACTCCAGACCGCCAGTCAATTTCTATACGTCAATAAAATTGTATCGTAGTGCGAGTAAACGGTTTGCATGGAAACTGTTGACAATACCATCTTCAGCAGCTCCAGCAGCGGCCGCCGAGGCGTCTCCGTGGTCTGGGCTTACTATATTACTTTTATCTCAACACTACATCTATATCAACGCGGCAATTTTACAGGGACTTTAAAACACCAACGGTTCGACAACTATTCATACTACGCGCAGTCATGCGAAAACACGCCACTCTTCCATACAGCGTAAATAACAGCCCGACAGTAAGAAGAAGACCCAAACCGGCTTGTCCCACAACACATACAAAAACTACATTCGCTAGACATCACTACCCCTACCTAAGTGCCCTTATATACAATAAAATACATCAACAACATAATATACATACACTAAACACACACACATGTAAAAAAATAACTAAAGAATTCCTCCTCACCCTAGATTATGATGAAACAGAAGCACTGATGAAACCCCTTTATGCAAATAAATAAATAATTATTAGTATTACGAACGCTTACACAGACACCCCAAATCACCCTCCCCTTCAACACACACACA
Source organism: Agrochola lota (assembly GCA_947364205.1). Lineage (NCBI taxonomy): Eukaryota > Metazoa > Arthropoda > Insecta > Lepidoptera > Noctuidae > Agrochola > Agrochola lota. Next base: position 12,934,501 of record OX376221.1, on the reverse strand, counting down.
CATCATACACCACACACTCATACATTTTCCCTATTACAACACATCATACGCGCTTACTCACATACTATTGCCACTGTTACACGTTTTAGATTCCCTAGTTTTGTAAAATAATCTTACCGGACGAATGGATGGCCCCTATAACACAGGATTTTTCTAGCATATAGGTCATTATTCACAAAATTGAGCACAAATGTAATACCATAATAACGTAACATGCATTGTTTTCTTCTTTTTGCTAAATAAATTATTATTATATTATTATCTGGGGGCAACGTGCCCCCCGCCAAGACGAGCCAAAAACAGAAAGCACTAGGTACCTACCTACCTTTTCTCGAAGCGTTTCGTAATATTTTCAAACCCTCATAGTTTCGGCCTGGATAATGTTAGAGAGTTCAAAGTCTAGGATAAGCTGTAGTTAGCAGACTTATAAAACACACAAAGTTTAATTTGTCTAGCTTTTATACTTGATTAATAGCTAAAATACGTCGATTTCACTCACTCATAAAACCACTACGGCACTTCCCGAAGTCCTAGAAAGCTAAAAAAAATTATGCAGGCTATGATTTGCACACAAACAACAATAAAAATAAGAAATTTGTAACTTTCACCCTCCCATCCCCGTAAGGGGGGGTACAGGTCTGTATATAAAATAAAACCTCTAAGATACTTTCCGAAGTCCTAAAAAGCTGTTGGGTATGCAGGCTTAGGATTTGCACACAAACAACAACAATAAAAAATTGAATTCTGTTGCTCTCACCCTCCATGTCGTCCAATCCCCAATGGGGTGTGTAGACCTGTATCTTCTATATAAATTTTTACTTAGACAAACATCAACTCTATGTAACTTTGATCTTAGACCGACTAGTACTGTTGAAAAAGTGATTAAAAAATATGAAGTTGTAGCGCAAACTGAACCTTATTTGTAGGCATTACAGTTGTTTTTCCTAAAACTCGTGTTTGTTTACATGTTTGGTAAATGAATTGCAAACGCCGAGAAGGTAGGTAGGGTAGGTAGATACCTACCCTACCTACCTACTCCTACCTACTATCTATCTAGATAGGTAGGTATGTAGGTAGATGGGTGCGTCGTAGATAAGTACTTAGTGCTACCCGTGCGAAGCCGGGGTGGGCAGCTAATATCAAATAAAACCTCTAGGGTACTTCCCGAAGTCCTAGAAATCCGAAATTTCGTATGAAGGCTAGGTTAAGCAAACAAACAACAACAAAAAAATAAAAAAAATTGTCACTTCCACCCTACAATCCCCTTAAAGGGAGGTGCAAGTCTGTATTTCTTACGGAGTTGTATCTACTTCAATTTGTTATGAAAGCTAAATTAATATGTACACAGTACACTGAAACAACGACGAAGAAACTCTTTTTCGTTGGCTATGAAGGAAGTAACTGCTGGCGTGCAAGAAAAACCTTTTTTACCCGATTGTGCTAGAATACCAGTTATGCTAACTAACATGTTATCATAACATGTATCTGTAATATCAGTACAATATAACAGCTGAAATAAAAACAAATAGAGCACCCTACAAAAAGCTTACTACTCTATACAGGGTGGATTTTTGAGTTGGGGAGAGCTACCTTAACCGTTTAGCTACAGGAAAACAGTCTTTGGAGACTGTGCTTAATTTTTTGAAATATTTTAATCTGCATTAACAGGTATTGTTAAAAAATAAACGACCTCTATAATTTTAACCCAAACTTGTATGGGACACGTTAAAAGACTCCGAAATCGCAATAAAACCTATGTATGGAAAAAGTTTTTTCAAAAGTAACAAACTACCTAAATTTTGTATTCAAATCAAATAAAATTATAACGCGTATTCGATCGAAATTTGAATTTTTTTTTTTTTTTTTTCTGTCAAAGTAAGTTGGACTCTCATTTCCTACGAAATGTATGGGAACCATGAACAGTTTTTTTTTTGTGATTTCTGACTTTTCTAGTACTCAAACCTCAATTGGCCCAGTAGAGATTTTTGATCTTTATAAGAAACTGGATCGATTGACATTAAAAAAAGTTTTTGTGAAAACTGCTTGCTGACTGTATTTTTTTTTCAAAATATGTGAATACAGATCAAAATGTCTCAAAAAGTTAAGTGCGTTTACCCTAAAACTTGGCAACGTTGCAAATAGCTGTCAAAGTTTTACCTGTTTTGATTAATTTGGCAATATTACTGTATCGAAATAAAAAATGTGGCTAACTAGCGAACTAGAATATTAATAATTAATTTAAATTATAACATTGAATTTGTATTGTACCCGTTTTAGGTGTAAAAACGGCATTATGAAACTTTCCAAATACTTTTCTTACATCTAAAACTAAATATTGGGTGTAACGATATTCATTATTGGATTTCATAAGCAATATTCTAGTTCGCTAGTTATCCACATTTCTTATTTTCATACAGTAATATTGCCAAATTAACCAAAACAGCGAAATATTTGACATCTATTTGCGACGTTGCCCACTTTCAGGACAGACCTAAGACCGTTTTCTTGTAGCGGCAACGGTTAAAATACCTGTCCTTACTGCCCCGTCTCAAAAATCCACCTGTATATTCTACATTTTTAACATACATCAAAAAAGGTCCTCCTTTTTTATGTCAGTTGTTTATATGTACATACTTATGTATGTATGTACATCGATATTATCGTCCCGATTTTGAAAATTCTATTTTCATTTGGTGGTTTGCATATATATATATTTTTTTTTTTTATCATCTTACATTTACCATTACAGGTTAACCCAATGCGATAAATGCGCATATCCTAACTTAACATCTATAACAAATTACAAACAATGCATTCCTTGTGAATTCACTCAGAGAACAACAGAATAAGTCCGTCTCACTCGTTATGAGGTTGAGCGTGCGGAGTGCACGCGTCAGGGGCGCCTCTCTTAAAAGGTTGGTCCGAGCGCGCGGCTCCACTAGCAGTGGCGGCTGCCATCGTCGCCACACGTACCTGTCCGGAACGCACAAACTCACCTGCTCTAAAATAACAGCACTCTGCACCTTCCCTCGCAGTAACTTAAATACATACGAGGTCAGTGCAAGATCCCTCCTCACCCTTAGCTCATTGTATCCTACCATACCCAAAATAAATAAGGTTGGATACATTAACGGGTAAAATGGATAGACCCCGTAATACCGCTTATATAAATACCTTATAAATTTATTTTGTACCCTCTCCAGCATGAGACTATATTTAGTTTCATGCGGAGCCCAGATGACTGCATTACATTCTAACTGGCTCCTCACCAGTGCATTATATAATGCTATAATAGCTTTCACATTCGTGAACCCTCGAACCGTACGAAGCATGAAACCTAAATTCCTATACGCTCTTTTACAGCTACGCATTATGTGATCACGAAAAGTTAAACCCGCGTTAAAGCCTACCCCCAAGTCCTTGACTTCTGTGACCCGTGCCATAACCGTCAATATGGTAGGTATCATTGATGTAAATCAATCAATCATTTACATCAATGATACAACCCCATATTACATACGTAGGTATGTAATATGGGGTTGTGTGCGTGAGAAAAAGTGATTGTCACACACTTCGAGCTATTGAACTGCAAGAGATTTTCCTTGTTCCAGCTCACTACCCTATCGATGTCCCTCCATATATTAACTTCGCTTGAGTAGATTTTGAGTTAGCTTCAATAATAGGTACTTTTAAAAGAATATAACCATTATATTTTTTAAATATTTATTACACAAAAAATACACTTAAATGCAATATAAAAATAAGAAAAACATGAACTCCTTCAATAATTCACACAAAATAGAGTATGCGGCTTCACGTAAATGCTTTGTGTCATACATAATCATAAGCTAAACTTAATAAAATACTTTGGACTTAGTGCTACAACACTTAAAAACGTATAAGCAATGTTAAAAATATTAATTATTTAGTCAAATATAAATGAACATTGAAAGCATTTATAACAATATGAACAAGTGTAAAAATACATAGATTTATTACGAATTCAACGACGTTTTGTATAATATAATATGGAAATAACTACCAAAAGGCAGTCGCACAACATTTCAGTAAATATAACACGCGACTGCATACACCTTTAACATTAAGCAATCAGATCAGATCAGCAATTATGGCTTTTGCAATTCGCAAAATATAATAAGATTCATAAGTACTTTCATGTTGGAACATATTTGTGACTATGTTCTGTCTAATCTCTCGGTGATGTCTCCGGCAGAAGGTCCAACCACATAGTTTTTGCTTCGCGGAAATCGTATTGGTTCAGATGAACTACCACCTGAAATGACAAAATTGTAAGCTACATGTTTATTCACGTATTTGGATACTGAAAGCTTTACTGTCAGTCAGCAACGATGGTATATTCTAAAGACAAATATGAATGAAAGGTTCCTAATAATTGCTTCTTACAAATGATTGAAAATGAAAGAATACTCAGTTATTCAACATAACATAACATCACGCCTATTACCTCGAAGGGTTTGGTAGAGGAGTCTATAGTACACCCACATTTCCCCAGTTATGTTTAAGTCCCATGCATAGGGGCCTATTGCCACAAATCGAGATTCCAGGCTGCTATTAAGAAATTCCTGATGAAAAAATCCCATTAACTATTTGTCCGACCTGGGAATCGAACCCAGAACCTTATACTCAGCAGTAGCGCTTGCGACCAGAAGACCACCACCCAGTGGCGGCGCTAGATCAATGTATGTTTTGACCATACATACAGAAATAGAATATACTTTGTCGTTGTTGACTTATGGAGAAAGGTTTAAGTATGAAAAGAATATAAGATGCTAGAGCGAGCGAAGCGACCTTGAAAATTTTTGCACCTAGCCTCAGATAGGTTAAATTTTCTTTTGACCATTTATACAGAAATAGGAGTTATTTTGTCGACCTTTGCAGAAAAGTTCGAAAACAAAGAAAATCTACGATGGAAGAGCGTGCGGAGCGAGCTCGAAAATTTTAATATGCTACGTTTATATTTTACATACGTAGCCTCCAACTACAAACTGCTTCTTTGTTACTGAATATATTTTGAGCTTGTTTAGCATTAGACTAAAAAGTACTTCTCGAGATTTTTGGGCCTCCCAGGACCGGGGGCGAAATAAATACGAATAACTAAACTTTTTATAACTTGTAAAACATTTTTGTCGCCGACGCCTAACGCCGCCACTGCCACCACCACTAGCCTCGGTTACTCCCATGACGTTTATCAAATAACCCATTTCGCAAGGCTTTTACGACTTGACAAAACATCGAGATTTCTTTGTTATATGTAAGTTTATTATTAATGTCTTAAGTACATACATTTTCAAATTACGTAGTTTAGACGAACAACGCGGTCACACAAACAGCAAAACCCGACTTTAATTTATAATATGTATAGATAATAAAGAATTTAGTGGAAACCGGAGAGGGAGGCCTTCGCCCTGCAGTGGGACAATACAGGCTAGTTAGATTAGATAGAAAAAAAAACGTAAGTTTAATTTTCTGCTGCCTATTCTTTAGTGAAGAACATTACCTGTCCAACAACCGGGCTGCCGCCCAAGAAGCCCTTGTGCGTGGCCACAGTGACCTCCACCTGCCTGGAGTGCAGCTCAGCTAACGGGATCACCCACTCAAACTGCTCGTCGTATTCCGGCATGCAGCTGTCCTTCACTACCTGTGAAGCAAAAGTACTGTTAAAAACAAATTTCTGACGCTCGATCAATTCCAAAATGGAGAATGGTACAGAAAAACTTTAGTCAACGGATCCCAACTAACACGGGATCATATGAAAAGTAATGAAATCAGTTTGTGGGTGTAGTGTAAAATTATGCGCTTTAAGGGCCGCGCCGCATCTATATAATTTCGTACATTTTGTATGACCCATTGCATACTAGGCGAGCCGCACCGGGCTTCTTTGTATTACAATGCGATGCGCTGCTGCCCGATGAGGCTATAATATCCGCTTGCCTCAACGACTTTATTAAATACAATTGGACGCTAACTCCAAGGAAAACAGTGTCCACCCTCGTGGGATTTACATAAGTTTTATTCTTTGAAATTCGTTTTAAAACACTTACCGCAGTTTTACGTTTGGAATCTTTGGAGCGGCCCGGTAACAAATATAACTTCACATATGGATCAGGTACGTTGGCCGGGTCCTTCAATGGTATGTGCCTAGAAAAATCAAGTTATAGTTATTACACCCATGAAAAAAAAACATAAATAAGTGGACTACGTAAGTACTCAGATGACTTACATGATTTTGTGAACAACAACGAATAGTGTCTGGTTTTGCATACTGTAGCGAAGTGACAGTAGAATACGTCCGAGTCCAGCTTCACCGGCAGATCTGCATAAAAAGGTGAAAATTTCCGATTAAAATATTTCGAAAGAACAATAAAAACGTAAGGTAAGGAGGACGCTCTCAGTCTAGGTGGAACGACGACCCTCGCAGGGCTGCTGGTAGCAGCGAATATAAGTGGCCGAGAATCGAGTCAGTTTGTCTGTGATAAGAGAGGCAGTAGACTGCTATCGGCTGAGGTTGATGTGTATTGCGCACCACGCTTTCTGTGCAACCTCTTATTAGTATGTTTAGGCTAGTGCCTGAACATTATATTGTCCTCCAGCTTGCCCTTTCACTTTTAACTTAGTTATTATCTGGAACTTACGTGGTCAACGAGGAGGTCCTATGTACTAGTTTAGGTGAATCGCGACCAATTGGCGGAGAATACTCTTGAGGCGTGTCTATAAAAAAAAACATTATTTAGTGCATTAAAAACTTGAAAACGCAGATAACAGGACATGAGCTATCAAGGTTCAATTGGGGGAATGCAACAGGGGGCTGGGAAAATCAATGTCTAATTCAATCAAAACTGACAATTGGGTATTACAACAGACAGGCATCTAATATTGTAATACCATAATTATTTATCTAAAGGTGCTCCCTCACCGGGAGGGAGTATTCGCCTGAATATACCGTTACAGAGTCGAGCATTCATCAATGAGTGAGGCGAACCGAGTATTACAGTGCGCAATGTCTGTAATATTTTGATACAACTTGTACAGTGGCAGCGCTAGGCGTCGGCGTCCGCCAACGGTCTCACGCCTGAGGGGGCCTCGCAAAAACGTTTTAAAAGTTTCTCCCTGGGCCCCATCGTCGTGTCCCCTAAATCTAGAGAAGTACTTTTTAATCAATTCCCAGACAAGGCCAAAATATGTTCAGTAACAAAGAGGCAGTTTGTAATTGGAGGCCCCACTATAATGTACAAAATATAAACATAGCATTCGCACGCTCTTCCAACGTACATTTTCTTCGTTTTCAGACTTATCTGCAAAGATCCTAGACAGACTGAGATCCAGACAAAATAACCTATTTTTGTATAAATGTTCAAATTTACCTATCTAGGACTGGGTGGTAATATTTTCGAACTCGCTTCGCTCGCTCTAGCATCCTACATTCTTCTCATACTCAAACCTTTCTCAACAACAACAAATTATATCGCTAATTCTGTATGTATGGTCAAAAGAAAACCTTAGGTAACTTTCCGACGTGGGGTGCAAAAATTTGCGTCCTGCATTCTCCAAATTCTCAAACTTTTCTATATATCTTAACAAATATCTCCTATTTCCTGAGGCGGCGTGCAAAAATTTTCTAGCTCGCTGCGCTCGCTCTTGCATTCTCCTTTCTGCATTTGAATTTGCGGCTGGTATTACCTAAACCATAATCTAAAAAAAAAAATTGAGAATAAAAGCCGAAAATTTCCTCTATTTTCATTGGTGTTTGTTTGATTAGCAATCTAACGCATAAGTATATTCATACATTACTGTATATAATTCAGCACATTCTATTTAACGTTTTTCTTTCGACTGGGAAATAAAAGGGGCCTTGCAAAGCTGATGTCGCCGACGTGTAAGTTTGGTCTAGCGCCGCCATTGAACTTGTAACATCAATGCACACCACTCGTTATAACAGGCGAATGCTCGTCGGTCAGGGTGGCCGTATTGTAACGTAATGCTCAAAATCGAATCTGTAACGTTACATCACAGGCGAATGCTCCCGTTGAGGAAGCACCTTAAGATTTTTATTTGTATTTTTACTAATTTAGATTCGGAATAAAGATTTATATTACTGTGGCTGAGGATCGTATCGCAAAAAAATACAAAACAGATAATATTTTTTCCTTTTAGAACCTTTGGATTCGTAAGGAGTTTTTTTGCAGAACGAGATAGAGTACTTACCGACTTCCTTTTCAATATGTTCTAAAGGTACCGACTTTTGTGAACTGGCATCTAGGAGAGCATCCTCGATATTCCTCAGCACAGGTTCAGGAAGCACAGTGACTGTAATAAATAGTAATTATAGGTTAGTTCACCATTCTTCTCTCGACTTCGGGCAAGATTTGAATTAACAAAGTAAGACGAAGACAAGCATTCCATACGAATACAGCTTTATTCTTATCCGTATAATGTTCATATTCGTATAAGCGAATTAGGAACCTTTTCATTCGAATATAAACTTTAACGCTAGACGAATAATGTTGACATTCGTATGCGACGCTGACTTAGCAAAATAAAGTCAAAGTGTCGTCTGTGTATCTTGCCTTTAGCTTCAGCTATAGATTGGTCAATCCGCAAGCTGGTAAGGGGGCTGCCTATTTTATTTGCATAGGCCTCATTAGTAGTGCAGGGTCTTTTATTTCTTACTAGTGACCCGCTTCTGTTTCGCACGGATTTTACGACTTAACAAAACATCGAGATTTCCTTAAGATATGTAAAGTAAATATAAATTAATTATGCACATAAACCTTCCGGAATAAATTCTCTAAATGATGGTCAAATCCGCATCAAAATCCGCTGCGAAGTTTAGAAGAACAATTCGGTCACACAGACACGAAAAATGTATAAATGTATAAAAGATAAGTAGCTTGAGAACATAATTTATTTAGTTCAATGAATCACCTGGATCAGTCAGTGGCGGAACAGGTTTGTGAGAATCGATATCATCCACGGAGATAGGAGGGGAGGGCGGCGCTGCCGGGGTGACGGGATGCGAGGGCTCCCTCAGCGGCGCGGCTACTGGCTCCTCCTCAAAGTCCTCTTCCTTAATCGCCTCCTTCAAAATCTATGGGGATAGAGAAATAGTTATAATTCTGTGGATTCGCCAGGAGATATGAGCTTGGGAAGCCGTCATGGATACATAGGTTCAGCTTTACAGAAGTATATTGGTTAGTCTTTGAGTAGACTGATAGATATAATTTCCAAGATATTTAAGTTCCACCAGATTTCCGAAGTGTCTTGAAAAAATATCGACAGTTTCAAAAAAAATTACAGACGATTATTGAAAATCAAATTGCATACCTTGCCTATCGTTGTTAGTCCCTATGATGAATATTTTTGAATTACCAGGCGCTTATTTAATATAACTGACAATGCGGTAGATTTGTAAAAAAAAATACAATATTGTCACAATTTCACGACAGCTGTTTTAATAAAGCACTAAAACTATGAAAAATAAAACACTCTTGAATTTGTCTGTCGCCTGTCGGTTTTAATTAATAGGCCCCGGCAACCTTATTCCATAACACACTTTCAATCACAATCCGAGGGTTTTGAAGGAAATTCCTAAACCATTGTTTCATAGGTTTGAAATAATCGTCTGCCCAACAACGTAAATAACGCAATATTCATGGCCGAACTGTTAAAATGAAACCAATTGCGATCAACTGTCAGTTTATGTGTGTTACGCAAGTACCCCGCTGGTTGATCGTTGTGGTTTGGAAGTCATCAGATCATAATCGTCCTAGAATATTTAGAGAGGTTATAAATAAATAAATAAATAAGTAGTTCTAGAAAAGATAAGATACTAACCTTCAGTTGTAAAGACACGATGATCTTCGACTCTGGGCCGGACCGCTGCAGCGTAAGCGGCTGAGTTAGCAGGCTGAGGTCCTTCTGTTTCAACAGATTCGAGATTCCGTACGTCAGCTGGCCGAGCTGGCCACCCGTTTTTGAATCCAAGACCTAAAATAAAGAGTTTAATTTAAGCATTAGGATACGACTCTTTCCATTCATTTAACCTGGCGCTAACCAGGTAACGACTGTTGATCGAATGAATAAATCACTATGTGTGAAACCATATACTACACCACCGCCCACCGAAGCGAATTGGAGTTACTCGAGAGCGAATCCTTTTTCAAATATTTAAAGTTTAAAGCAGCGGGTCACACTGAACATATTGTGGCGGCATCTACATCGCCACATGCGAACTACGCTTCACACTGACGTCACGCAAAATTCTGCATCGCATATACAACGTCCCGACAACAATCGTCGGGCAGTAGCCCACTAAACACTGGTCGGAAGATCGTCGCTTTTCTATGGAGGATGAGTGAACTTTACACCCTATTCCTCATACCTCTATATCATTGCACCGAATCGACTGACCGATCTATTACGGGACTCATGAGTATTAATGCCCATAAATGCTCATAAATAGAATTGTCTATAAGATGAGGCCACCTTAGGACCAGACTCAAGTTAATTATCCTTCTCACCTTAATCTCCAAGTTATCGCTCTCGGGGTTCTGCACCAGGAAAGAGTACCCGATCTCGTAGACTGGGTCATCGGTCCTCATCTGTACGGCGCTGTTCTCCGTCTTCCTGCCCACCGTTACCGTCAGGTATGGGTCAGGGCGTGACTGAGTGCGAGCGTTCTGTTGAAGTTAATAACATTATATAGTAATACCTATTCACAACTTTGGCAATTTATCTAGCAATATATAAGATTATAACTTACTGGCAACTTCTTGCACGAGTCGATGTAAACAGACAAGACAGCAGAGCTGAGTTCTCCCGACTTAATGAGCAGGGTCTCCGTCAGAGCCTGGAATAAATAAAATTAAGGTACTTATAAAATATTGGTTACAAATTGTATGGTGTTAGAAATTCGGAAATATACTTACGCGGCTAAGCTCCGATACATCAGAAGACAGCCGGTGCCATGAAAGACGCAACTCCACTTTCCCATGTTTAGCTTCCTGAAGAGTTTGCCACTAAAACAATTGAATGCCGTTAATATAATTCGCACACACACTCTACTAACTGAAGAGTGAACTGTATGAGAACTGCTTACCGTGTCTAAACGACCGAAGCGTACGACTTGTGAGATATCGAGCGAACACCTGAAATTATGAGTAAATGTAGTCTCTTATCCAGATTAAAAACTTTACCAGAACATAGTTAGCACGAAACAGTAAACAATTAAGAAAATTTTATTTTGAAGGTGTATTCCCACCAGATATAAAAACAATAAAATCTTTGCCACTGGTGAGGCCATTGGGATATGAAGAAAAAAAATGGAAATACACCGTTTTAAAGTAGAAATAGATAAAATCAGTGCATAACACAACATTCAGTGATCACAAGCAGTACTTCTGTGTTAGTATTGGAATACAGAAAGGAATGGATAGTGGACATACAGTCTAGATTAGTCCTTAGATTAAGGAAAGTTTCGAGGAATAATAAAATTACGTTCGTGTTATTTCAACGTTACTGTGTGATTGTGTAGCGTTAAAATTATAGCCACATAAAATGTTGTATAGCAATGAATGATTCCTCCCATTTGAGACGCAATAAAACTATAGAGTGAGTGTTCAAAACTATCGTAATGTGTTACTATAACCCATTAAACTGACGCAGCGTTGTGCAATGTGTAGTTAGGTGTTCAATGAGTGCGTTTTGTGATATTACAGCGCAATGTTCGGACAGTAACGATTAATTCAGTCTCGTGTGCGTAATAGTATGGTCCGTGGTCGCTTTCAGTGGCAAGTATGTTAGTTCACTGTGAGAATGTATGTACATTGTCAGATACACTTGTTCTGTGTTGTGGCAGCGACCGACCTGCCCAGTTTATCGTCTCGTCCTGTGCGGTCCCAGTCGAAAAGCTTGATGACCAATATCGTCGCGCTGGTGCGGAGTACTGACTGTTACAACCCACCATGTTATATACAAATACATATTAAGCTATCATTATTCGTGGGGAGATTAGAAATTAGTTATATGTTTCTGTACATATTTTTGCAGTAAATTAATAGGTTTCAGGGTGTATAGATACATTAAGATACATAATATAGATAAATTATGTCAAAATAAGCGCAGGTGTTAAAGTTATTTGTAAATTAATTTATGTGTATTTTCATAATATGTAAAGTAAGTATATATTTTGAAAGGTTAACAATAGTCAACTTGCCACTTCGATTAAATATCATAATATTGTATGTCCCCATATATCTGATCGGTATTCCTATTAAGGCAAAAATAAATCTCACACACAACAGCTGTAGATATAAAATAGAACACAATAGTAGTCAAAACAGTTAAAACCAAGATGAATCTTAGCATCACCGGCATGATTGTATGACTGGTAAATAAAAGTTGAGCTAAAACGCAACGGTGATAATAAGAGACAAGATTAAAAAAACAAATTAAAAAAAAAACACGGCAATGAAATGTTGCTAATGTGTCAATGCACGAGTAGCGGCGAGACGGACCTGCCAAGATAATCATCGTTCTGGATGCCCATGCCTGGGTCCCAGTCCCAGAGCTCCAACTGCAGCACTTGACTCTTCCTTGAGCTTATTAATGCCTTGGGACAAAATCATAATATATCTACATATTAGTTTAATGCCAAACTTTGCCTAAACACATATCTTTCAACTTTAGCAATCAATTTTGGAATCATTTGTGGCCCGAATTTCTAAACCCCTGTTGACCATCTGGCAAGTATATCGATTTGTATTAACAACAGTAATGAGGTCGCTACGTCGAACATTCTAACGACCTCTCTAATGTTGTGTTCGTCATGCCTGCGTTTCAGAAAATTATGAAAAAAGAGAATAATACAATAATTAATTCATAATACAAGACATATCTAGGAAACTCACCATCACCTTCTACATACTAAGTTCTAAATGCACTATGGACTACACATGCAGCTAGATTAGGTCATTTGTAATGGGAGAATCTGGAATAATACTATTTACAAGAAATGCAAAATACGTTATTTACATTAAAAATAACTCAACATGAATCTAACGATATTTCAACTTAGTCTAGATCTCTCATTACTTTCTATCGAGGGTCTCATTCCAAAGAGCACAAGGACTTAGGGTCACATGACCTACTAATACCAAGCTTACGCTGCTTTGAGACAACACCACTCGACAACTTCTTGTTAATTTCTATGCAGTAAGTCATCAAGTGTACAGTGGAACATGGACCACATCACCTTCATGCCACTGTAACTATCAGACAAGCGTCGCGTTGGCCGATGTTTAGAAGCTTATCGGGACAGTTACAATGCGTGAAGCGAGTGCAACCATCAGCGTAGCGTATACCCAGTTCCTTGCGCCCTGCCCCCCTCTCTCTCTCCCGCCCGCCCCGTCACCGCGTGCACGTACTTACTTGCCCAACTTGTCATCATTGTTTCCTTCGTCCTTGTCCAACACTTCTATTTCCAACGCTTGGCCCAGAGATTGCATTATACGCGCCTGTATGCCACACGCGCATAGTCCGACGCAAACATAAGTGAGGAAAACAAAATCTTGTTCATAACTACTTACTTGGAAACATTTCGCGAACAAATACTGCGTGCGGATTACGCCCGCATTATTACATACTTAGTTAGAAGCATATTTCACATGGTTAATTGATGCTAAGCCAATATTATAAAACTTTGTTATTGTAGAGTAATTTAGAATAACTTGAACTTGTTGATCTGGATAGGTTTGCTAGAACAAATCATTCACTTGGAATTAAAATAATTGGTTTTTAAATACCAAAAGAACCCAAGTTACCGCTTTTCATGCAAATAGTTAAAAGAAAATATATTCTCTCATAACTACTTATATTGGCTCAATCGTTAAGAAATTTTACCAAATCCTTTTATTTTTAAGAACTCACATTCTGTAGGTAGAAGAAAGCTTACTGTTTTTTGAACAATTTTTTTAATTTCATAACTTGCATGGACAGACAGGCCACTGCCAGTAAACAATCTTCAATAAAAAAGTAAATAAAAATGCTTCGTGGTTCATGCGCATTCCTGATGATGATTTAAATTGAAATAGCAAAATATTATTTGTAAACCTCTTTTGTCCATTTAAATAAAACGTTATAATATTAGAACTTTATTACTCCTCAAAAGGAAATAAATTGAATCGCTTCATGTGAAACCAAAATCAATATACGATTTCCCATAGTACCTATTACTGAATCCAGTTGCAATTAGATCTCAACATTGAAGATTCATTTTATTTATTTTGACCATAATATTATGTTGCTATTCATTATGCCAGAAGCGTTTAACTTGCACTTCTCGTCGTGAAGAGAAATTCAGATCATAATATAAAATGCACGTGATCTGTGAAGGTTTGTGATACGCCATACGGCTTGAATTACCTCACTTACCAAATGTATCCAAAGCCCGATTAATTAAAATAAGCAAGCACATCTTAAATGTTATATACCAACATTAAGAAATATAATTGTGTGCTCGCTAAGCGAACTTGTAATCTGTTAAAAATCTACATATAAAACACTACTTTATAAAAGTATTAAAATATCCCATGTGCATAAAATGGTAGAACTAATAGGGAAAGATAACGATGGTTGGTTGGTCTGCTTACCTCGCACCAGTAGTCCCAGCGTGGGTTGACGTTATTGTCGATGTGTTTCGTCTTCCATTGCTGCGCACCCACCGTTATGATCGCGTACGGATCTGACTTACCCTTACCTGGATATCAAATATTATTACTAGTACAAATTAAGCTACATGTTACAGGAATTTGTTATAAAACTGGAAGCGATTCGTTTGGTTCTGAACTAATGTTAGTTACTTATTTAAATATTTCTCACCAATCATTGAAACATCTTTCTTCATGAGATTCTGTGCTTGAACGAGATGAATACGTAGCACACCCTGTAAACATGATTCTTCTGTAAATACTGTTGTAAATCCAAGAATTGGCAATACTGGACAATTCGGTCACCGCAAAAGGTGTACTTACCTCAGGTTCGGGCATTCTCAGATCAACGGTAGGTATTTCGTCGCTCAATTTAATAGGCAACTTATTTGGTAGCACCATCAATTTTGCCACTTGCTCGACGATACAGCGACGAAGAATATCACTGGAATGGCAGTTATTTATTACAATGGCATTCCTTAATTTTTTAAACATGTATTTCCCATTCTCCAAGTAGATCTCACCTGAATCCAGGCATATCTAGAACATCAGCGACGCCGACTAAGTTAAAGTCGATAGACGGATTGTTCAGGAAGAATATTTGAAGTCCTCCAACTAAAGGCATCTTGGGGATCAGGGGCTTCATTACGATACGAACCATACCGTGGATCTATAAAATTAACGTGACATTAGCAATATCATCTTGGATTTCTTGAAATGAATCTAAATGGTCTACTGGTTTAACTGTTACCTGAAGATCTTTAATGCCACCACGGATGCGTTGCAGAACGAAGGAGATATCACAGTCACCTGCGTAGCTGAAATCAATGTAATCGTGTTTGAAACTGTACTAGTAGAACGTTCCGTCGTTATAGTAAATTACGATGGCAAATACATATGTTTGACTTGATGCATATGAGGACCAGTCGAACTCAACATCTTAAATATGCACCTACCGAAAATCTTAAGCAAAAGAATGACAGTCATGGTCGGCACAGTATGTTCTCTTCGTCCATAGTTCTCTATTAGTCCTCATTACAGAGTCACCCACTTTCTAGCCATACAATCCATCGATGGTAATTTTTTGTTTCATAAAGTTACTCACAATAAGTCGACATCCATGATGATTTCATCCCTAGACAGGTTTTTGTCGTAAACTTTCACACCGCCAATCCGCGGCGCCTGTAAGGATTAACACCGTCGTTACAGCTACTATAAAACTTTTATAGCACCGATGACGTCAGTGACACCGTGGAGAGCAAATACATATCATGATAAGCTAGCACAACCTACTTTTAATGCGTCAATTTTATGACCATGACTTAAAATTGAATTAGCACTACTAACTAGATAAGTTTTCTAGTGATTAGTTTACTTTTTACGATAACTTTGAAAATGTTATCGTAAAATTCTTGATTATTTGCAGTTACTAGAACGTTTAGTTTTCTAGTGGATTGATGTTTTAAGAATTGATTTTACCTTGTTCTAAGGATTTTACAGATAAGGTATACTTAACAGCATTCGGACATGCGATGGTAACCGAACCCAACTAATGATACTCACAATAGTGCCAAGAATCATGCGTTCGAACTTGAAGCCGGTGAGTTTGTAGTTGGCCAAGCTCTCGGCGACTGCTGGCTCAATGGACTCCTTGAGAAGATTGCGAGCGAAGTAGTTCACATTGGGCCACACTTGGAGGAGAATCTGCGATCATAACATTAAATTAGGCCTGTATTCCCCGACAAGGAAGGCATTATACGACCCATGTTATAGGAGGCGAATGAACCAATTGCCCCTGGCACAAGGCCAGATTTGGGTTGTTATTGAAAAGTTCCTAATGGCAAAACTCAACAACACTTGGCCCAAACCGGTGATCCGAGGTTTTATAGTGTTCGTGCATGTGAAAAAATTCTAGTATAGGTATATAAATCAATGTATTAACTTAAATTCATAATTGTCAATTGACCATTCAAGGGGGATATTCAAGGAATAGGTGTAAGTATACCTATATTTACTTCTAATTTTTATGTTAATGGAACAAAACAGTTAGTCTAGAAAATACTGGAAATCAAGCACATAATTAATGTGTTCCCAGTAAAATCAATAGGCGTGCTGCGGACACTTCAAGTAACGTAGGAGGGGAACTAGATATGCGAGTATTAACTCGGTGTAGGAGGTAGCTAAGTAATTTGCTAAATTGCTATACATTACATACCCTATTGAGCCATTCTGCGCGTTCAACGTCTGGGAAGAATACCTGGAAATGTTTACCAACTGTCAGTTTTCTTTCACCTCATGATAAATTAGGTGAACAACATAGTGATGAATCACATGTCGGTGCAAATCACGAGCGCGCGCCATGTAACTTTTATATCATTGATATAAGGTTTAAAACGCAATGATTAACACGCGGTCATAAAATGCATCATCTTTACTTTATCGCTTCTAAGTAATTTGCTATAGTTTTCAATAAACGAAAACGTAACTGTTTTACTAATATAGAAAAAACTGTTGAGGTCACTCGATCGATTCGTATGATGTCATTGACCTATTACGTAAAACGTGAGGCATGTGTAGGTAGGTACCTACAGAATATTCACGTTGAAATGGAATGGTAAAATTGCTGAACCGCCACTTTGAATGAAAATTTATTAGGTACTATTCGATTGGATTTTTAGGGTTCCGTAGTAAACAAGGAACCCTTATAGTTTCGCCATGTCCGTGTCTGTACGCGGCTTAGCTCAGAGACGGTTAGTACTAGAAAGCTGTAATTTGGCATATATATACATATTAATCATGCCGACAAAGTGGTAAAATAAAATCCGTTTTTTTTTTTTTTTTTTTTTTAATTTTTTTTTTAGGGTACCTCCCCTACACGTAAAGTGGGGATGTTTTTTTTTCCTCGTCTAGCCCATGTCGTGGGGTATAGTTAGAAAGGTCGTCAAAAATATTGTGAGTTTGTTAAAACCATTTTTGGATTCAGGGATCCGTTTGAGAAATATTAAGCTTTTAACTAAAAATTTTTGTTAGAGTCAAGTGCCCCCCCCCCCCCCCCCCTTCTAGCTAAATGGTTGTACTTGGACTTGTGAAAAAATTCACAGCAGTAGTATATATAACGAAATTAAAAGGAAAACTATCAGAGCTAAGTAGGCTGTACAGGTTAACGAGTAATAATCAACCAACTTAAATTTGCGGTTTGAAAAACATGATCTCCCATACATTCCGTATGGGCGTATGGGAGAACATGTTTTTCAACTACAATGTTAAGTTTGTTCTTGGGATAAACTCATCCCAACTACGGAACCCTTCATTGTGCGTGGTCCGACACGCACTTGGCCGGTTTTTTCTAGATCGATCAGTCTAGGTTTCACGCCAATCAACAGATTCGTGACGAGTTATTTTTAGAAATGACATTATACCTACAGGTCATGAGAAATGATTTTCTTATTGTGAAAAATCAATTATTCTTTTATCTCGGTCCAAATTTTGCGCTGCAGTCAGTTCGTAATCAATAGGGATTCAAAGAATACTGCCGCAGGTACCTACCTATAATATAAATAATGTTCGAAAGGTATTTTCCTTGGTAAAGCTATTGGGAAGCCTGCAAATCCATCATTCCATCACTTCCCGCGGGTGACGCAACCGAAAATAAGCCACTAATGGATTAAAGAAAATGTAAAATAGTATGCAGTAAAACCACCGTCGGTTTATTTATTTTTGGATAAGATCCAAATTACAGATACGCATTCGATCAATTATGGTTTAATCATATCTGATGGGGTGCATTAAAATAGCGTCCTCAAGTGGCGATAAGTACCTACTTGAGTGTAGTCAAGCGCCTGGTCTAATTCATACTGATACGCGAGAAAAAGAAAATTAGAAGAATAGTTAATATATTAATACAATAACAGGTGTATAGTTCATGTTCTTATATCTTACCCACGCCGGCAAGTCGTCGAGCCTAGCCAAAACAACATCTTTCTCGGATGAAGTCGCCGCGGCCTTGGCCAAGTTGCGTCGGTACTCGTTCTCTTTACGCCATTGATCGCGCAGCACCGACAGAATAACGGGCCCGATCAGCCACGCCACGCTCCATTGCATATACCCTACTAGGTACACAGCACCGACCACCGACACCTGCAGCAATGGTTGTTGAAGCATGGAATATATTCATTAGCTGACCAAACACAGAACAGTAAAAAAATAATGTTTGCTTTTTAGGGTTTCGTAGCAAACAAGGAACCCTTATAGTTTCACCATGTCCGTCTGTCTGTCCGCGGCTTAGCTCAGAGACGGTTAGTACTAGAAAGCTTTATTTGGCATATGTATACATATTAATCATGCCGACAAAGTAGTCAAATAAAATCTAGAAAAATTATTTTTTTTAGGATACCTCCCCTACGCACTAGGCCGTTTTTTTTTTATTGGTAACCTCATTGTAGTGTTCTTAAATTACCGTATTATTACAATATCTTGACAATAAAAATATTATTACATAGTTAAGTACAATTGTGTGATAAGATTATTCAATTGTGTAATATTGTTTTAAATTGGTTATTGTTGCCTATCAGGAAATGTGTTTGACCAACAATGGGTTTTTGGATTATATTTATGCTTTTAGAAATAAGTGGCAATAGTAACGCTTGTCGCTAAGTAATAACAGCCGCACGGGTCGATCGATCTGGTTAAGCTACGCTTGGTCCGTGGATGAGTGACCATCTTTACATACCAAGACCCCTCCGAGCCTCGGAAAGCACGTTAAGCCGTTGGTCCCGGCTGTCTTCCGTGGATCTTTGACAGTTCACGAAAGTCTGACAACCAGTCTTACAAAGGGGTATTGTGGTATCCCGTAACTGGGTTGTGGAGGTCAGATAGGTAGGCTCATTGTAAAATACTGATATTCAGCTGCATCCGGTTAGACTAGAACCCGACCCCAACATAGTTGAGAAAAGGCTAGGCGAAGTGCTGATTAGTAACAAAGGTGTTTATTTGCTTTTTTATAGTGCCTCATATTATTATCATGAAATTGGAAATATTATTAAGTACATAGTGTAATGAATGAGTTAATGACCATAACATAAGATAAGATAATTGTTTAATTATTGGTTATTTGCAAACAATAAGTATACTTTTAAATAGGATGCATTTAAAAAATAAATAAATTTAAAAGTTAAAATTTAAATTAATGGGAAAATATTTTGTTTTGTTTAAGTTTATCATTGTTTCATGTTATATTTAGCTTTTACCTGTTAGATACCATTCTTCCTCATTCTAAAAATTGTTAACTATCAACATTTGCTGGCCTGTGGGAAACACTTAATTAAAAGCATGACATCACTCTGTGTGTTTGTACTCATTAACTAAGGTGTGAGGTGTGTTACCAATTACCTACTGATAAGCAACACTTACCTCATACTCTACACTTTTCTATTGTTTGTTTGGGTTAGAATTTAGAATATTTCAGTTTTGTAAGTCATAAGTAGTACATAAATGTTACACTGGACAGTTTATTTACATTATAAACTGAGGAAATTGTTATTCAAACAATGATAATTTTATACATGAGAATCTGTTTAATGATTCATATTGTTGAAGTCTATGATGCATAGTTTGCACAGTACACAGGCTTCACATTATTACTTATTAAAAACTTCCACCTAATAAAATAAACAACAGGAACTTACACTTGAAGGTTGAATGCCCGACTTATGATTCAAAGCAGAGCACTTCAAGGTCACACTGACTCATAACAAGACATCCTATTTTGTTTGGCATGTAGTAACACAGCCAATGCATTTATTTTAATGTGAATGTAATGATGATGCCATCTGTTCAAAAATAACATCTAGTGAATAGCCATTTGAATTGTTTAAGAACTTATTACATACCTTCTTAAAGAATCTGTATATCATAGACAGCACATTGCCTGTTTCATCACTGCTTGGGGGAAGGGCAGGTCTACTTGCCGACACCATTTTCTTCTCATCACTTGCCTAATAATAACATAATATTTATGATAAAAAACTGCTTTATTTATTATGATAAAATATAGAGCAATCATAATTTTATTAGACTTGGCACAAGAACTGGGTAAGGCGGGGATAAACTGAACAGGTTCCAGGAGTACAAGCTCAAAAACGAAGGAATTTTGAATCTATCTACTAGGTACCAAAATTGGTCACAAAAATAACGTAAAAATAATTAATAAAAAAATGCGTACTTACGATACCAAGTCATATTTATTTATAGACTGAACACTATGAGCTTTTTTGTAAGTAACTAAAAATATATAGAAAATAAAATAGCTCAAAGACGTACCATGCTGAACAGTGGAGTGCAGAGGTTGAAAAACGAATATAAACTAAACACAATACAAAATAAACCGATTACCGAATGCTAATTTCCTGGCGAGACTAGCGCATTGTAGTCCGCAATGTTGTGTTTGATTTATTTGGTATATAAATGCAAATCGTTATCTTTCATTTAATATTGTTGCTTTTGATTTCACGTGGTTATGGGAAAATATTACAAGAAATACGTATGTAGCTTCGCCTCCGCCCGCATCGCAGGTTTTTTGATAATTTTCAAATCAAATTCGACCTTGCGACGAGATGCCGACTTGGCAATGACAGAACTTAATGTCAAAATAAAGCTGCACTCCGAGTTACGCTGTAATCGATTTGAGCCTGCTAACACCCGTACCGAGCTTGAGCGCGATAACGATGTATAGTGAATCGTCATAGATGACGATTATTGATTGATCTTGCGATAACGCCGACCATGCCTTTTACAAATATCACCGTGAACGCTGTCAAAAATGGCAGTTGTGCTGTTTTGTTTTGACTCGCATCATAACTTTAGACTAACGTGGCATTTTCGAAATTGTGCTTCTGGCTACCGCGGCCACCAAACCAACGAAAAAGAAGAAATTTGTTGTTTAAACACAAATAAATATGTTAAGAGGGTTTATCCTAAAAGTCGTCAACGTCGCAAATAACTGTCAAATCTTTACCTGTTTAGATTCATAAAGCAGTATTACTAAATATAAATAAGAAATGTGGCTAACTAGCGAACTAGAATATTAATAATGAATTGCAATTATAACATTTTATTAGATTTTGTACCCATTTTAGGTGTAAAAAATGCATTTGGAAAGTTTCCAAATAGTTTTTTTATATCTAAAACTAAATATATGGTTTTACGATATTAATTATTGCATTTTATAATCAATATTCTAGTTCGCTAGTTAGCCTCATTTTTTATTTTCACACACTAATATTGCCAAATTAATCAAAACAGTGAAATATTTGACATCTATTTGCGACGTTGCCCATCTTCAGAATAAACGCTCATATGCAAGTTTTGACGTTGAGCAAGCAGCGGCGTTCACGAGCGTTCCGAATTTTTGACAGCCCTCAGCTGTCATAATCGTGCTATCTAAATCGGAACGCCACTTATTGATGTCAGCGCTGAAAGCGATTACGTTCTAATTCGGAAAGCGACTTTGACACCGCACAAGCCAGGGTTACCAAACGGAAAAAATTGTTGATCCCAAACATGGATTTTTTTAATCGAGCTAATGGCGGCTGAACATTCTCGCCGAAGAACACCGAGACAGGCTGAGTGCGAGAATGTAGATGAGAAAGCTCGGCCTGCCTCGGCGCGCGGTGTGCGTCACTCGCTCTCCGTCCCGTATCGGTTTTTTGTGCAAGACGATTTCGCGGCAGTTGCGAATGCGTCGCTGAAACACTTGTCTCTGCGTCCATCCTCTCGGGGTTCACAACTTCAACTGAACTAGGCGAAAGTGTACTTGACCGCACTCGGGCGAAGCCCCTCGCTCGAGGATTTTTCGCGAGACCTAGCGACAGCACTCGGACAGGAGTTTACAGCCGCCATAAGATATAAGCACAGTGAGCCAGCCTACAATGTTCTCACTGCTGGGACACAAGCCTCTTCTCTATAATCCACCACGCGGGCCCAGTCCGGGTTTGTAGATGTGAAGATATCACATCACACGTCTTTGATTTTTTTATTTTATGGCTAGCCGGTTTCATCACGATGTTTTCATTCACCGTATTGCAGTGGCGGCGCTAGACCAAACGTGGGTGGACATCGGCGACACCAGCTTTGCGAGGACTGTTTCATTTTCCAGATCCAACGAAAGAAAAACGTTAAATTGAATGAGCTGAATTATGCACTCTTATGTACGAGTATATCCTATACTATAAAATTAGCAATATTTTTGTAATTATGTTCTCGAAAACGACTCTTATGATTTCGATGAAAGTTGCAATATAGGGGTTTACGGGGCGATAAATTTATGTAGGTTCGGTTAGGTAGAAAATTCATTTTCTCTATTTTCACCCGAGCAGAGCTCGGTCGACCAGGTACTGAGTTTTATGCTAATCAAATGATGACAAAAATTACATAAATAAACACAAATAAAAAATAAGAACTTTTCGGCCTTTCATCTCACTGAATTTTTGCAAGATATCATAGCTAATAAGTACCAGCCGCTATTTCTAATCTAGAAAAGTTTGAGTAGCAGGATGCAAGAGTGAGCGGAGTGAGCTCGATTTTAGCACGCCGCCACGGATGGTTTAAATTAGGTAATTTAAAATTCTTACAGAAATAGAAGGTATTTTGTTATACAGAAAATATTGAGAATTAGGAGAATGTCGGACACAAGAGCAAACGTAGCGAGCTCGAAATTTTTTTTCTACATTTACATACAGAAATAGGAGATACTTTGTCGTCGTTGACTTATGCGGGAAGGTTTGAGAAGGGTATAAGAAGAATATAGGATGATAGAGCGAGCTCATTGCGACCTCGAAAATTTTTGCACCCAGTTAAGCGCAGTCAGGCACCTCAGATAGGTAAAATGTTCTTTTGACATTTTTTATAGAAATAGGAGTTATTTCGTTGACTTATGCAGAAAAGTTAGAAACTAAGAAAATGAACGAAGGAAGAGCGAGCGTAGCTTGAAAATTTTACGTTTATATTTTGCATAAGTAACCGCCTCCAACTACAAACTGCCTCTTTATTACTGAACATATATTATTATTTTGGCCTTGTTTTGGATTTGATTAAAAAGTACTTCTCGAGATTTGGGGGCCCTAAGACTCCGGGCTGGGGAAGAAATAAATACGAATAATTAAACTTTTAATAACTAGTCAAACTTTTTTGCGAGGCTCCCGCAGGCGCGAGACCGTCAGCGGTCGCCGACGCCGTCACTGCCGTTTTGAGTGCAGAGGTAATGAAATAAATGCGCCTGACTCATTACCACTCACTCGGTACGTAAGTTGAGGCCGTTACCATTGGGGCCACCAGTGCACGACTGCACCACTATAATCCAGCTATACCATTGTATATAAAGTATTCTACACTAGAATGTGCTCGTCGTCAAACGGTGGCCTGCCATGTGTCTATAAAGCTTGGAGTTGGATTAGATGTGGTCCCTAAGTAAGTGCCAAGCGAAGACCTCCTAACCAACGGGTTCGTTTCAGATGGCATTAGATTGACGTCTTGGTCGTGCAGTGGATTCAAGTGGATCACTAAAGGCTTGCCAGCTGCATATTTTTTTTGAACAGCATCTCTTTACAGTATACCTGTTTTGTAGCCATGACATCCTTAATCTGTGCTTTTTTGAAGTGAAGGACGATATCAAAGAGTAAAGTAACTATATAGAGAGACGACATTTTTTGGTTTATTTTTAGAACGTGTGGTGTATTTTTTTCTAAATCAAATCTGTTATATAAATTCCTATAAACTTTAACAAAAATAACCGAGTTTTTGAAAATAAGCATCTGAATTGAACATGCCAGGCAAAAAAAATAGAGTATTTTTTAAATCAAGTTCTAGATCTTCAATATTTGGAAATGTAAAGTCGTCTTATAGTTCAAGTAGCACGAAGTTACGACGTAAATCTGCCAATTGTGTTAATAATACTGCAGGGAACAAGAATTTCAACTTGCATGAAAGATTGCTGAACACCTTTCAAGGGTTCATCCATCAGTTGGACGAGTTATTTTTGAGTTTAAAAGCTGAAGAACGTTTAAAATCAAATGAATATATCCCCGAGTTCACAAGCTATCAAGACATCTGCGACAAGTTACGCCTAGAAGTTTTAATTGCGATCGATAAACTTGAAATAACATCACTTACAGGAGCAAGTTATAACGAAATAAACATGGAATTTCTACATAAAATGAATAATTTGAAATATCAACTTACAGATATTAGTTGCCAATATCATAACGCAATCAAAGACTTCGATTTTGGAATGGAAGGTGATAAACATAACGAACAATAAGAGAAGTATGTAAAACAAAAATAAATAACAAAAATAGCTAAATCGATTTCTTTCAGTTATTATTTATTTTCAAAGATAATATGCATACGTAAAAAAACATTCCATGGGTATTAAAAGACAAACTGACATCATTTCATAAAACTGACACAATAATAATTTTGACAAAAATGGAGCTTACACTCAATGTTCTAGCGTCATCAACTAAATACTTAAATATGAAATAACAGGTAATAATGTTGTTGGAATGATATTTTTCATTTAACATTAAAATAGGGCTGACATACAAAGACATGAAATTACAACCAAGTTATTATGTAGTCATCTGGTACAGTACGACACTACTTAGATGTAGCATAAATTTGAAAATTTCCATTCATTCATTTCAATTTTACGAATGTATTTGGTTCTATGAATTTACAAGTTATTGCGTTTTCGTAAGTATAAATTTCACCTAAAGCAGTAAGAAAGATTGTTGATTTTGTAAGCGCACTCAGTTCCGATGGTGATCGGTTTTACGAATTTTGCCGATGCTACATCTAAGCTGTGTCGTACTGTACATCGTCGTCATAAGTATCTTCAACAGTGATTACTTAAACTATTATAAGTCGTTTCATAATAGGACCTCCGTAATAATAATTATTTCCACCTAAATGATGTCTACATAATGGTGGAATGTGAAAGGAGGTTACAGGCTCTGTAACATGTTATAGTCCTGTTATTTGGGATAATCTCACATCCACAAACGAAGCTAAAGACAAATAAACATAAAATACAGAGGTATATAAAAATCTCAAATGTTTCAACATAGTAAATCAAATATGAACTATATTTACATGTATATAAATTTTAAATGCATAGTGTTTTAAAATCTTATTTAATAATTTCAATAATAGCTTATAGACTAGCTGTTAAGAGATACTCAAATTGTAGAAAATTAAAGGCACATTTGTTTTCTTACATTACGACAAGCGTCATTATTTTGGCGACAGCGTCTCCGCATTGCCTTATTATCACTATTCAGTCCCAAAAGTAGCAAATATAACGTTATGTCACTGGATTGCGAAGAAATCATGGGTAATTTTAGACACTTAACCGGATAACCAAAGACGAAATTTGGATAAACAATTAAAAAAATGCATGATAGTAATAATATCTAAACTTAATATTACAACACGAACTATTGTAGTCCTTATTCCGAAAGGTAACACAACATTTACGAAAACTGTTAACGACAACTGTTACGAAAATTAAAATGACGATATATTTGACAGTCTTAAATAATGAGCACAGAAAATATTTTCATATTTTAACACATACACACATGCTTTCATAGCAGTCAAGGTAGCCCACAAAAATTCAAATTATCTAAGTTTTTTTTGCACATTGCAGTTCGGAAATGCATGTTTTCTTGTAAAAGCTATATTTCCTATCAAATATAAGTTACAGAATTGTTTTAATGATTTAAATCACCATACGACGTAATACAGAGTTGAAACGTGCAAAATACGAATTAGAATTCCGCGGGATAACTTAGAGCATCCATATAATATTGGAAGAACGCAGCTGCAACGTGACTTGACTATTTCGACAGACAACACGAGTTTATAGTACATCTTGTGATGCTGTTTGTGATGATCTATTACAAAATAATAGACGATCAAATATGAATCTCCTAAATACCTTCGATCGAGAAGTAGTGAGCAAATGGAGTGATAATAAATGAGCCTTGAATGACTTCTTAGACACAGTGTTACTTGCGCTGTAAGACGTCAATTAAAATAAAGCAGTGACGTAGTCGTCAAGACGGGTGCCTTAAGGTACCTTTCCGTAGCCGACCGCAAGCGGCAGCTGCAG
Source organism: Agrochola lota (assembly GCA_947364205.1). Lineage (NCBI taxonomy): Eukaryota > Metazoa > Arthropoda > Insecta > Lepidoptera > Noctuidae > Agrochola > Agrochola lota. Next base: position 12,907,591 of record OX376221.1, on the reverse strand, counting down.
ACGACGTGTCGTCCCGACATGACTGGTTTCTATGAATTACTATGAAATACCTTCCGTAGCTAGCGACAGACGACACGTGTAGCCCGACCGCAGACCAGTAGTGCCGCCAACGCTCATGCGGTAGCACGTTTTTCTATCTTCTATCTACCGACTGGAATACGGGCTGCTGTCGCCTGCGGTCGGGTTCGGAATCATGAATGCAGCGACATGACGCCGAGAAGTGTCGCCGTGACAGGACGGGGCGACATGTCGCTTGCAGTTGCCGCTTGCAGTCGGGTATGGAATGGTACCTTTACATGCTCAGTAAATGCAAATGAACTCAGAAATGCACGTATAAGTACTCCATTTACTGACTATTCCGTGATTTAGATTCACGTTAAAAAGAAAAATATATACCACTGGTCTTGTAAAATAAGACTGGCACTCAGCTAAATAAAATCTGATTGAACTAAAAAATAATTATGGAAGACCATAACCACTTTCTTTTATCTAAAATATACGCAAATAGTAGCGATGTAACTACTATTTGGTCAATAAAATTAAGTACTATCTTACTTAAGCAGTGAGGTGTTTGATACGGTCGAGCAACGCATCACAAGTCTTCTTGGCGTCTCCGAGTAACATAGCTGTGTTGTTATTATAGAAGATAGGGTTGTCTACGGCGGCGTATCCTACGCCCATCGATCGCTTCATTACGACCACCTGAAATTGTTGACATCGCAAATGTTATTAAACAATGATTTGATACAGATGGTAGGCATAGAGTAAAGGTCAACCTAAAGTTGGCAGCAGCAACCATAGAACATGATTAATTTACCTGATTCGCCTTCCAAACTTTAAGTACAGGCATGCCAGCAATGGGTGACTGGGGGTCAGTTTCAGCTGCGCTGTTCACTGTGTCGTTAGCACCTAAACAAATAAATAAATATTATCAGAACTTGTAAGTCACCGACTGAGCAATCTGATATATGGACCTTGCATAAGACGCTTAATTTCGTAAAAGTTGCCGACTTACCAATAACTAATACGAGATCAGTCTCATCAAATTCATTGTTGATTTCCTCCATTTCGAACACATCATCATAGGGCACGCCAGCCTCAGCGAGCAGCACGTTCAACTGTCCCGGCATACGACCTATTAACAATCCACAAGTTACTGTCATGTTCTAATATGACTCTTAATGGCATACAGATTGGGATTATTAATATACCTGCTACTGGGTGAATGGCGAAGCGCACTTTCTTTCCAATTCCTTTGAGAATATCTACCAGCTCTGCAATAGGGTATTGCGCTTTGGCTACGCAGAGACCATATCCTGCAAAATAGATGACACATGTATGTCCTGACACAGAGTATTTGACAAATATAATAATAATAATATGTTTATTTACTCAAAAACAAGGCATTGTAGTACACGTAAATTACAGTTTTACAAAATAAGTACTATATCTACAAACGTGTGGGTGAGCACTGCTCTCCTAGCTAGGTTATGAAAACCTGTGTTAAGGAGAAGCAGTCCGGTCCCCTAAGGTATAATGACGTAAAGGTTACATAGTGCTTGTGATGTTACTGTTACAATTTTGGAGTATAGAGATGGATAATATTAAAGTTTAAAGATACGTTTTATTAAAAGTAAAAATAAAATAATTTTAAGGTAAATAAATGTATGTGTGTTTGTGATTGTGCGTGTGTGTTTGTGCTGCGTGTGTGTGTGTGTGCGTGCGTGTGCGTGTGTGTGTGTGTTTGTTTTTCCATGTTGTTTATGTTAAGATTTTTTCTGTTTCGTCATATGACTTATTTTGGAGGTACGATTGCACACTCTTTTTGCATTTGTGATACGGTAGTCCGTAGATTTGACACTCTTCGTTTATTTTATTATATAGGAATGGACCAAGAAAATGAAAAAATCTTTTTACAAAAATTGAGCGTACTCGCGGTAGGATGCAAATCCCATCTTTTCGACGTTTACTACGTTTTTTATTTTCTATAATTCGGTATGGGGTTTTGCGGTGTTGCAGAATGACTGTCTGTAGTATGAAGTGTTGCCGAACATTTAGAACTTTGCAGTGATTGTATAGTTGGTCGGTGGGAAAAAGAATAGGACGAAAAGTGGCCACTTTTAAAATGGCCCTATGTGCTACTTCTAGCGGCTTAAGAGTGGTTTTTGCTGCGCCGCCCCAACAGGAAATACAATAAGTTACGATGGATAGGCAAATGGAGTGCGTATACAAGTAAACTGCTTCTCCAAAAGTTGTATTTTTACTGCCAAGATCGCATACCCACCAATCGGAACATCATAACTTCAGTGGGTGACAAACAAGCAGTCTGTTCGCCTCGTCATCGCAGGTTATATTTGCAATACCAGAGAGGTAGCACAAAATAAAAGTTTCTCGCATGTTTGTTGATTCTTACCAGGTGTGATGATAATGTTAGACGCGCGGTGAATGAGCTCGGCGGCTGAGTCAACGTTGAGTTCAGTGTGGGTAGCGCCCGCGGGACGCGCTGAGCCGCTGCTGGTTACACCGTATCCTCCCAAAATCACATTGGGTAGGGACCTGTTCATGGCCTGAAAATACGCAAAAAAAATGAGATTGAAAAAAAAAAAGCACTTGGGAACGCCAACTACAGGCGAATGTTGAGAAAGTCGCCATTTAGCTCAAGAGCGAAAGGAGACATAATTCATCGCAATATAGTGTCATCATCTCTTTCTTTACTTTACAAAGTTTCATTTAATATCATGGGGCAATGTTGTTTATTAGGTTTTGTGTGTCGAAGAAATGGAATAAGTAAGTACATTCTGTGTTATTTCTACACCTTATTTTATTCTTAAAAACCATGAAACTGAATAACAGTTAAATTTGATATTTAAAATTATTACTACATCCTCGGTAAGAGAACAGATTCTACAATAAGTAAAGAAAATAACACTCCCAATAGTAACGAAACTGGGCGTATCTTACGGCCTGATTTCAATTCGGTGCGGGTGTTCTGTGTAATATAATGTCTAAAAATAATAGTGTAAAATAGTTTAGTTGGCATTTCACTGTCAGTTGATTTACCTTGCACATAATGTATGAGAGGATAGCACCAGAGCTACCGATGAGGGCGCCGACGATGGTCATCAGAGAGTTGTTCAACATGAACCCTTCAGCGCACAGCGCCCATCCGGAGTAACTGTTCAGTACCGTGATCACCACTGGCATGTCGGCACCTAAAGATTATACATTTGGAAGGTTAAATTATTGGTGTATTTGTTTAGGTACTTAAATTTTCAAATATAGAATATGATAAGTGCTATAAGGCTGGCTATACGGCGCACAGTGAAGGGTTCCGTTACCGCAGTTGCAATGAATATTTACACATGCACAGTATTGATTTTACCGGTAAGAAAAACAAGGTTGTATTACATAGTATTTCTCGAAAAATCTAACAAAGTTATTTCTGCGGTTGTAATATTCCTTATCGCAAATCCAACAATACCCCATAGGCATATGCATTGAATTATTTTTTCGTAGTTTCATTACAATTTTCTCGATATTGTGTGCAGGTAGGCTGTGCCGTATTGGGACAGACGGACATGACGTAATTACAAGGGTTCCGTTTTTTCAATTTGGCTACGTAACCCTAAAAAACATATATAAAGTGTTATGAGGGTATAATGTGATTTTTGCCATCAGTTAAAATAAAAACCAGGCCACCATAGTCCTGCGCAAGCTTAGGATTGTCTTGCATACTAAGCATATACTGCTGCCAAAACTAAATAACATAGGCAGTAACGATATTCCGCACTTTCGAATTTCTGACTAACCTCCAATAGCTGCAGTTAGAGTGATTCCCTGTATGCCACTGAGCACGGCGGCCGCAGACAGTAGCGGCAGGCCGGGCACGTCTGGGAAGGCCAGCAGGGCGCCGCCGCAGCCCAGCGCGCCGGCCAGCAGGCTGGCGTTGATGGCGTGGCGGCCCGGCAGCAGGAGCGGGGCGGACGATAGAGAGCCTTGTAGCTTGCCGTACGCTACTAGTGAGCCGCTGTAATAAATATGTATATTCTCTTTTCAAATCCTTGTTTCCAATTGAGGTTATTTCGCAAACAACTTTACGTTAGTGTAAATTAAGTTCATTTTACAATGACTAGTACTATGAAAAAAAAAAATTGTTTTGAAGTTATTTATAAAGCAAACTAAACATGCATTTGGAAAAATTATGTGGATTAAGTGTTACAAAAACAAATTTTTGTTTGTGAAAAACTAGAAGGCATGATAGATACTTTGTAACTTTTACACCGAAATGAAACCATTAAACACTGCCTCCTCTATCTAATAAGTTCTTTTGATTTGAGCCTACCTATAGCACATATGCTGTTAGTAACAATCAACCAGTTTATTATTGTCCCACTGAAGGCCAAGGCCTCTTCTCATACAGAGAAGGCACGAGCATTGATCACCAAGCTTGCTCAAGACTCGAGAAGTGTGGCGATTTCAGGAGCGGTTGGTATGGTTTTGCTCAGTCCGCCTTCAGCATAAGAAGATATTGAATGTCTGTAAATTAACAATGCTCATTATGAACTACTAAAACGCAGTTCATTTCTGTTTATTCAGTTGTCAATGTTTTTGCGTCGGGCAAAGCGCGTGTAAAATATCGAGAATCTTTTTTGTATCTTATCTGCGACAGCACCAATACATTAATAATGCACCCATGAACAATTAATTATGATTAACTTTTGATAAAAAATACAATTTAGGGCGTGCTTATCCAAATCTAAACGCAGTATTACGTGATCGCATGATAATATTTATTCACATATGAAAATACGTGACTACTGATACTAGTAGACGTACTGCGAGCTGCAAAATTCCCGAGCATGATCTTTGACTACAGGGATTGATATCGCTATTTTGAACTCTATTTAAATTGTGATGGAGTTCATTATCCATTTATCAATGAAAATTTTTCTGCTTTGTCTGTGCTAAATTAGGAAAAAGGCGGTAGACTGGTGATGACGGCGAATGAAGTACTCACGTGAATGTGATGCCACCGATGTATGTGCCGAGGAAGAGAGATGTCTTCAGAGTCGCGGCTGTGGGGTCCATCGCCATCGCGGGAAAGTCATGCATGTATGTGGCCAGGCATGTCAATACTGCCGCCATGCCTACTAGACTGAAAAGGGAAGAAGTATTTATAATCATGGAAATCTTTTCTTCTAGTTTTCCATGAATCACAACTTCATATACAGTACCCGGCCGTTTATAACATACAATCTTTAAAAACAAACGACGTCCTTCAAAGCTCTTTTTCTAATACTCGATGGATGAGTCATATTTACGACCGAGTACTGTACATATACAAGCCGTTCACTTCAAGTTGGCCGTTACCTCCCGCCGCCCTTCCCTGCGCCCCCACTTTGTTAGCCACATTTTTAACTTATTAATACTACTTCCATGCATATATCACAAACTGTTTTAAATTCTTTTTATAATTACAGAATGGTAACAATAAAAAGATATTGTTTTGTCAACGTTAGTGGTAGTTGTGCCGTCGATGACGGCCAACTCGTAGTGAACGCTAGTACAATGTAATCGTTACCTGTGGAAACCAGCCACAAGTTGAGGCAAGTCGGTGATTTCAATTTTCTTGGCAATAGTGCTACCAATAAGACCGCCAATACCAGCGACTCCCAACATTTGAGCCAATACTGGATGGCTTGGGGTTAGCATTCCTAGCGTTGCGGCGATGCCTCCCGATACACCAATCTAAAGGACACATGGTAACTTAGTTAAATATATGCAATTAAAAACTATTACTTAAGTATTGGGGTGTTATGCAACCTCATATTACTAAAGTGTCATCAAAGTATTAGAGTGCCGAGCCAAACCCAAGTTGCCTCGTTTAATAAGATTATGTGCTTTTGGGGGACGGAGCGTTAGGTCAGACTTCAAAACTAATGCATAGGGTCCCTAGCTGAACTAGACAAAATTGCTGCATCTTTGATACAACTAAATAAAATTACGTTTAAATAAAAATTGGAATAATTATGTGACTTGCTTTTAAATTGTTGGTGATGCAGAAATTTTGTTGGTTTGTTCTATAATGTCTCAATGCCTTTACAATGATCAAAAGATTAAGACTAATGTCATCAAGATTACAATGAGCGGGTCTTGGGTCGAGTCTGTAGCTGCGGACACGATCATTAGCAATGTTATGTATGCCTTTTCTAATCATCGGTTGCAGGAGAAACATTTAGTTCCACAATTTATATTACTGTAGAATATTTATGAAGATTTCTTACCATTCCAAGGTAATTTCCTTTGCGAGCGGTGGTTTGGGAGCTAAGACCGGCAAGGGCCCCAACGCAGCACAATGAAGATGCGAGGTACGCCATCTGATGGACTTCAGGGTAACCCTTTAGAAAAGATACACGTGTTTATATTAACTTGCTTCCTTTTTTTACTTCGGAGTTCTGACAATAGGAACATTAGTACACACGAATTTAGTAACCATTGAATTGATGCTTTCAGAGTACCCTAAAGGATAGAATGCATACACATACACAAACAATGGTGAGCTACCAAAATATATTAGGTCCAACTATAGTGCTCATAATCGTATGGTGCTTTAAGTACCTGCATAGCTGTAGTAATGTAGCCGCCAAAGAGGGCTGCCGCTGGAATAGCGTACAGGTACCCGTATTCTGGCGGGTCAGTAGGCCTGTAATTAAAACAGTTATATTAAACATTGGTAGAGGCTAGGATTAATGACAATTGGCAGACGCTTTAGATGTTAAAGAATGTATGTTTAAGAACACGGCAAGAATACAATTACAGAAAGAGATATACAAAATTATTTTAAAAGTACTGAAAGAATGATTGAAACAAGAACTAATAAAAACAAGGCAAGTTACATAGGACATAACTGGCGAAACCTCCGCCTCCTCCCTTGGGGAATACAATCGTAATGATATTATGTTGTTTCTGTTTGCACAAACGACTTGTGTAGTTCCGTTGACACTTTGTTCATTTTCACGCTATAATTGAAAGTGATCGTGTGTTGTTTTGTATACCTTTTGAACATGTCTAACATGCGCTGCGTGACGAGGAAGCCGCCGAACACGTTGATGAATGATATGAGCGCCGCTGTGCTTGCCAGCCACTGTCAGGAGATAATTGTGTTAGTTTGTATGCTCTTTGTTTTAGTTCACGAAGTTGTGCACATTTTGAAAGAAAGTCAACGCGCACTGCATACTACATAACGAGTCTTTTATGGATAAACCATATAGACGAAGTTTTTCTATCAATCAGTCAACTTAGACAGTCATACTTTCCCGGCTCTTGCTACTCTAACCTCAGTTGGTCCAGTCGATTTTTTGAAACCCTTATATGAATCTGCATTAATTAGCACAATAAAAAAAAACGGAGTTTTATTGTTTTCTTAGCTGACTATATTTTTTTCTTAAATCTGTGGCTGCAGTTAATAATATTACTTCAAAAGTTATAGGTGCATGTTCTCCTAAGACCGTTTTCCATTAGGTGCTACTTTCAATGTTGCAGCTAATGGAAAGGAAGTAATTTTTTAGAAGCTTTTATTTAACTTGCAATGTATGTATGTATGTTTGTTCGCGTGGAATCTTGCTACTCAATTTTGTAGCAGATATCTTTAACCGATTGAGCTGAAATTTTGTATACACGTTTAGTTTGGATGACAATACACGATAAGCTGTGTGACGTCATTCTAAATCCAATATGGCGGACCATCCAACATGGCGGAATAGTTATTTTTAATGCATTTCTACAATATAATGGGTATCAAATGAAAGGGCTTGTTGAGAGTAACACGAAAAATAATGTGACGTCATTCTAAATCCAATATAGCGGAACATCCAAGATGGCGGAATAGTTATTTTTTATGTACTACTGCAATATGGGTATCAAATGAAAGGGCTTGCTGAGAGTAATTCGAAAAATAATGTGACGTCATTCTAAATCCAATATGGCGGAACATCCAAGATGGCGGAATAGTTATTTTTTATGCACTTCTGCAATATGGGTATCAAATGAAAGGGCTTGTTGAGAGTAACTTGAAAAATAACGTCACGTCATTTTAAATCCAATATGGCGGAATAGTTATTTTTTATGCACTTCTGCAATATGGGTATCAAATGAAAGGGCTTGCCGAGAATAATTAGAAATAACTAAAAAGTTAAAAATTAATTAAAAGCAAAAAACCTTTAATTTAAATGCTCTAAAAAGAAGAAAATAAAATTTTCTTTTAAAATTTTAACTATCAACTTATAACCTCATTATACACAATTTATATGATCATACAAGCTTGTCGCGAGGTTTGCGTAAGTACCTATAAGTATTTAATTAAACTGAAATTTAAAAAAAAAATAACTGAGCAGATTAAGTTACTCAATTAAATAGGTAAGTACTAGTTTATTTACACAAGCAAATCGCGCGACAAGCTTTTATGATCATATAAATTGTGTATAATGAGGTTATAAGTTAATAGCTAAAATAAAAATTTATTTTCTTCTTTTTAGAGCATTTAAATAAAAGCTTTTTTTTTAAAGGGTTTTTTGCTTTTAATTTATTGCTCCGTAGTTGTGCTGTATGGCGTTCTAGTGTGAGGATAAATAAATAATAATAATAACGATCAGTGTTGTTACCTGTACTGGTGTCTCGGGCAGGTACCCGCCTCCCATTAGCAGCAGGCCGCCGACGGCCGTAATACCCGATACGGCGTTAGTGACCGACATGAGTGGCGAGTGCAGCGCGGGCACCACGCCCCATACTGTGTGGTAGCCTACCACTCCTGTACAAGCGAAAGAAAGATTTTTTTTACTGGGAAAAAAGAGGGTAACCACACAGGGAGGAAGAGGGATGGGAGAAGCAAACCATCGAGTAAACCATTGTGGGGTGTATGATCTCAATCCATATTTCGAGATTTTTTGTATTGAGAACTTTTTTAACGTCAGAATAAAGTTCGAAATTCAAAAATGTCTTGTAGTATGTGTCAGTATTACTAACACATACATATGTAGTACAGTTCACATAATTATATGTGTGTGTGGTGTGTGTATGTGTGGTATGTGTGTATCTCATAATAAATAAATATTATTATTATTAAATTTAAACTTAGAGAAATCTTGTTTTATAATAAGACCGAAAATGACCTGAAATCGATATCGTGGTTAAGTGCGTTTCTTATCAGTGCATAAAATGATGTGAGCCTTGCAGCTAGACCGTGACAAGCTATACATATATTTAAGGAATATGTTTAAGGCCATTACTACACAGTTCGAACGACGAGCATACCAGCCTTGAATATGTAAGGACTGGCTACATATTGAGATCCCTAAAAGGCTCTAAGACCATTCTTCATACTATTTTAAGGATACATGTAATTAATAGTAGATTATTCACTAAGGGGATAAAGCAGAGTCTTAAAGTCAAGGGCACTATTTTGAATCCCGAACGTAACGAAGGATGCTAGGGCTCCCGAGCGCAGCAAGAGAGCTCTGAGTTAAGTCCTGACCAAAATGAGGGAGTTAAGACTAGAATCCTGAGTGTATTGAGGGATTCAAGGTCGCCCAAGATGAAGACCTTTATCCCAGAGGAGAATACTCTAGTTTTCGCACCTACTGCGAGGTAATATAAACCAATTCGACTGTCGAATTAGTAGTTTATGAAACTGTTAAATAACCGTTGAATACCTTGTTATGTGTAATTTCATACACTATTAAATCTAAACTCATGCAATTTCATCAAAAACACAACAAAAGTAAATTGACTTTGACTTCGACTTTTTGATTTTGACCATCGTCATCATCATCATCTGATTTGTAAATACTAATTTGTGAAACACTTTTCTCAAATAATAAAATCTCTGAGACGAGACGGGCTGAAGACGACCTCAAAAATTAAAAAAAAAAACAGAAAAGTAAAAAGCACTAGTGAAAAAAAGTGACACTTTCCGCACAAATTGACTGCTTGGAAAACGCTCTTTTCGAGCAAATGCATTGTAAAATCTTTATACTAGCAGTTCAACCAAAGAGTTCTCACTCCATGGGTTCTGCTGATCGGTTGCTGTAGTAGTTAGAATGATGGATTTGACCGTCATATTTACTTTTGTTGTGTTTTTGATGAAATTGCATGAGTTTAGATTTAATAGTGTATGAAATTACACATAACAAGGTATTCAACGGTTATTTAACAGTTTCATAAACTACTAATTTGACAGTCGAATTGGTTTATATTACCTCGCAGTAGGTGCGAAAATTAGAGTATTCTCTTCTGGTCAAAGTCAAAGTCGAAGTCTAGTATCATTTATATCCGTCGTCGTATGTTAGATGTTACACATCACAGGCGACTGCCGTAAGGCTCACTCGTTTCTTTTTTTTTTCCTGGCACAATGCATAGTAAAACGTTGTATGATACACGTGCGTAAGATGATTTCCGCACTTATAGCATAAATAACTATTGTAGGTTTTTTATTTAGTTGATCTTCTAAATTCAAATCACATTATGCACCAGCAGGTCATAATGAAAATCATTTTAATATCATTGCCCGGCCTAGGGCTTTAATGACTTGCTTTAGGTTAGGTTTGCATTAACATTAACATAACATTTTTAGTATAGTTACCTGAGAGCGCTAGTGTGGTCGTCATGGTTGTGAAAGCAGGATTAGGTGCCGCCATTCCCAGACCAATCAAACTGGCCATTCCTGTAACAATCAAAATTAGAATGAGTTTAAACCTACATAGCAAATTCTTCAAATAATGATCCTCATAATGTTTATTAAGTCGAAATCGATCATGCCAGCATTTCATTTGTTTTTGAGACCTACCTGTAGAATACAAGAAAGCATCCTTCAAGGTCTCGTTGAATGGGCTGGGCGGTTCTGGTTTAACAATTACAGTAGGTGTAGCGGCTGCTTGCACGGTCGCCATACTTGGGGGAGGCGGGGCAGGCCAGAGAAGCTCTCCAGCCTTGAGGACTATAGCCCCCCGGGTCACTTCGTCTTCCAAGTTGATGTGAAAATGGTCGTTGGTACCTTAGAGATAAGATTTCAACATGAATCATGTAACCAATACTTTGTAACAATATTTAGATTTAAAAGAGTGTCCATGAAGTTTCTTGCCCATTCTTCTCCATAGGAACCTTTTGCAAACGCTTTGGAATGGGCAAAGAACTAGCTTCAGCTTTTTGACTGACCAACTCCTTTACAGATCAAACGTTCCTATAACTGGTTTCATTGAAATAAAGACTGAGTTTGACAAGCATATTTATAAATAAAATGTCTAAAAACTGTTTTTATTCAAACAGATTCAGAATTCTCTCCTGTCTTAACACATCAAGTCGATTTACGACTTTCTGTAAATATTTTTACAGCTCCAAAACTTCAAGGAAAGTTAATATAAACACACATTTATCTAATCAGTAGAAACATTACTTACCTAGGCTAAAGAGGAACCCTGAGATGTTGTTAGCATATAATGTAGACGCATGTGCAGGCATCCGACTGGGCATGTCAGTCAGACCGATGTGCGTCACTCCGTGCACCTTAACGATCTCGCCTTTCTTTGTTGTTTGTATGTTGCCTCCCATCTCCGCTGCTAAATCTACTATGACGCTGCCGGGAGCCATGTCGCGGATGGCATCCTAGTTGAATGATAAATGATAAATGCTATAGAGGTATTCCTACTGCATACACCAGTCTCTCATATAGTTTTTCAAGCTTGTCTAAATTATAAGATGCCATTGTTTGTGAAGAGAAAATACATTATTTGAATTTGATAAATAATTAATTTACTACCAAATATATCGGGTGGCAGGGACATCGGCGAAAACTGTTACCATGGATTCAGTACATGATTCTGAACATTTTCTGAATTCTGAAAATTTCAACGCAGAGTTCAGAATCATGTACTGAATCCATGGTAACAGTTTTCGCGTCGATGTCCCTGCCACCCTGCAGAGGCAGGATCAATTTTCAAAAAACAAAACTCGATTTGTAGCTTAGTGGCAACAATGATCCCTCCTCAAAAACTCTGTATTACCTACTGGGTAGACTTACCACTATACCAAATTAAATTGTACCCAATGGTTCGTTGAACCGAACATTTTTACAGCAGTCAGGATTATAATTGATGGCAATTTGTTGTTAAGTAAGAGTTTCAGTCCTCGTCCTATTTAGCCAGGTCAATATCGCGATCAAGTGTAATCAATTTAAATTTTATCAAGCGCGATCACTTTATTTTTATATGTATCGCGCATCCGTATCCACCCACCAGGCCAACAATAAGATAATATTATTATCACAATGCATTGTTTGGTTGTTGGTTGTACACTCATAAATTGGGACGAGGACTCGTCACAGTCACCTCTTAGATGTCTTAAGATTATAATAATTTACGCTATCGTTTTGAATGAAGAGCGAAAGCAGATGGTACACCTTGAGTAATTGATTCCATAATATTTACCCATTAATGCGTCAATATCAATATTACATTACTGCCCCATATTTGTGCAGACACGATATTGATAACAGGCATATAAACAAGATGTATCGTGACCATAATATCTTTTATGTAATTAAACACATAAAATGGGTATTTTATAACAAAGTAAGAGGTCAAACATATTGGTGTAATTTACATATGATACGCAGTTACGCACAAATTCTTACGTTGTAAACATATTGTTAACTATACAGCATTTTCATATTTCGCATAATGTTTGGTAGCGTGCAAAACAGAATGTCAATGTAATGTTATCGACGATTTAACACAACATTCTTAAAATTTATGTAAACTTATGATAACAAATTCATTGTATCCGGAATACGGGATTTTTAACTTCTATGTGACGAAGATAGTTCACGCGTTTGGCATGTCGAATAAATTATCATTATAGCGATAGAAAGATATTATTATTCAGTAGTCGTTCGGAAGATTTTTTTTGTGGAGAATAGTTAGTACTAAACTGAACTAACAATAGTGAGCTTTAGCTGTGCCATGACTAATTGTCTATCAGTGGACTCTACCTACAGTAGGTTCATTTCATACTTACCTCAAGAATAAGCACTGGTGCAGGTTTTCCCGGTATAAGCGCAGTGCTGATAACTACGTCAGAGGTTCTGGCCTCTTTCCCGAGGAGTGCCCTCTCAGCATCAAGGAACTCTTGGCTCATCTCCTTCGCATATCCGCCTACTCCAGCGCCTTCCTCCTAAACGACGCAAATAAAAACATTAAAGCGATCATTCAACTTGCGAAAACAAATGTCTATCGAGTATAATTTGAATAAATGTTTGCCAAAATGCGAAACTTTTTGGTGTATTTAACGACCTTGCTGTAAGAATACAAATCTATTTATATCTTCGTATAATTGAATTTGCAATATGTTAAAGATCATTAAACAACAACTGTATGATCTATTATCAGCGTCTTCTATAATCAGTCAGAGAATGCTCATACCACGCCATATCGTCGGTAATTTGTAGTTGTATTGAGAGTGTATTTATATTATCTTCGGCAATAAACCAAAATGAAATGTTTTCAAGGTTCTCAATTTGCAAACATGTTTATTCAAGTCGTTAAACCGGTCGATTTGGGGGAGTGACACTAGTGTCACTATGTAAAAATAAATCCAATAAACACTGGTCTTTTGAAAATGAAATGTTATGTTCGATATTTTTTTATAAAATTATGTTAGCTATAGAGTTCGTGTCATTTTGTCACATGAATAAAATAAGATATGTAGCGCAAACATTCAATTACCACCATGAGCATGCCTTAGAGTTAATGAACGAAAATAAACAAAAACAAAACTAAAGTAGCAAATCACGTAGAGATAACAATAACTACTCAAGGATTGGTGCATTGAATGTTGCAATTTACATAATATTTAGCGGAACAAAACAAACTTAACAAATAAAGTGAATAAATATTACGTGACTACGTATCTAGAACTACGAGTCATTTGATCTGGAAATTACCGTTGGCGATAGCAGCCAAGGGCAGGGTGGACGCTGCACCCCAACCACTAGGATTAGGGTACACCCACCTCTGTAAACAAATAGTTTCATAAGCACAAGTACCCTGACAACACAATACACGTGATACATCGCATACAATAAGCCTGCGGTCATTATGAGAAACGTGGTACGTATACTTTGACCGCACCGTTATTGACTACATATTAGCACATGTAACATAGTTATTTATGTTGTATCGTTGTATTCATCTCATGTGCAGATATAGGTCACGCCGCAAGATCTCATTGTACGCAATACAGAAAAGCGAGTAGGGAGTTTTAAGATGGTTCATAATTCAATGAGGATATTAAGTTGGTTCAGGTGTTATGACTGCATATAATCATTACAACCACAACATAATTATGTTGTGGTCACGCCGCAAGATCTCATTGTACGCAATACAGAAAAGCGAGTAGGGAGTTTTAAGATGGTTCATAATTCAATGAGGATATTAAGTTGGTTCAGGTGTTATGACTGCATATAATAATTACAACCACAACATAATTACTTCTCCCTTTCCAATCGGTTAGGTCAACGGTAAGAGCGATAATAGTTTATTGGTCGTACAAACGACAAGTTTCTTAATATCGGAAGTTTTATAACTAACTGCAGCATTTAATGAATTTACAGTGGATTAAAAAGTGGCGCAGAGTTATTGCGACAATTATTTGTAACATGATTTAATAGAGACACTGACGGTACAGTTCGATTCAAACTTAATGGCGGCTCGGATGTGGTCTATACGCTGCGCAGTACCCCACCCCTCACCCCCGCTGACACATGAATTCGTTACTGCGCAACGCCTCGTCTCATGTTCCGAGCTGCCATTAAGTTTGAATCGGGGTGTACGTGCCGTGCCATTGTCTGTCTACCACAGGACACCAAATGGTACCTTCCTATCATTTTACTGTATTATCTTCCTTGTCTATAACAAACAGAAGCCATAATCCGTCTTATTATAAAGGCCTATTCAGATATAAGCGATATCGCTGTCGCGCTCGGTAGCGACACTTCGCCCGCCTTCTAGTTAGTCACTTTGGACCAGTATCGCTACCGAGCGCGATAGCGATATCGCTTATATGTGAATAGGCCTTTAAACGAGTTCTAACTTTGGTCCAAGCTTAAAACTTTTTCCAGTTTCTGTATATCGAACTTTATTCCAACTGAGATAAAGTTCTTAATATAAAATTGACAACTTATACTCTCACTCTAACATTGTTAGAATAAAGTTAGAATTAAAAAATGACTGAATGCTTTAAGGCACCTGTCCCATCGCTGGCGATTAACTAGAAGTGAGTAGAGCTAGCAACTAAAAATGAGTTGGCGTGCAACGAGCAGCGAGTGCGCGACGGCGACGAGCGATTATTTGCTGGTATGAGTATTACAAAGCGTGAGTCTCTCAGCGAACGTTCTGCCTGCCAAGCGAGCGTAGCGAGTACTCTCTTTGATAGCTGTTGGCGATGCGACAAACGAGTACTCATCGGCGATGTGAACAGTTAACGATCAACTATGAATACATATATGACTATGTCTTACTTACAGGTTACCTACAATTTTTTGTACGTTTGTTGAGCGAGAAAATCGTTTATAGGTCGCTTCCACGACAGCGCACGGTGGGACAGGTGCCTTGATCTTGTTTTGCAATAAAGCCGAATGAGATGTGACGTAGTGAAGTCATAAGTATGGGTAGGTGGTCTCTAACCTTCATGTCCATGGTGATGAACTGCGCGCCGAGGCTCTCGACCTGCTCGCGCACGGCGGGGCGCGTGTCGAAGGCGCGCACGGCGGCGCCCATGCAGCGCGCCTGCGCCGCCGCCGCGAGCCCCGCCACGCCTCCGCCCACGACCAGCACACGACACGGTGGCACCCGCCCCGCTGCCGTCATCTGACCTGCAGACCACCTCTTATTACATCAATGTTCTAACAATTCATCCATATTAATTATTATCAACCTTTGTTTCATGCGCATTTCGGTCAACCGAAGGCGACTGTCCCACGAGTACGCGATCGGCGCGCTCGTTTATATGAGTACTAGTTGCGCCTCACGATTTCACCCGCATAAGTCTCGATCCCGTAGGAATATCGGGATAAAAGGTATCCTATATCCTTCTCCAGGTCATGGTTTACCCATGTGCCAAATTTCATCTGTTTAGCCGTTTTACCGTGAAAGCTTAACAAATAAACAAACTTACTCTCGCATTTATAATATTAGTGACGGATTCGCGCGATCAATCAAGTCGCGATTGTACGTAGTTCTTGTAAACGATCACGTAATCGTGACTGTCATTCACACAGGTTATGGGTGACAGAGATGACGTCGAAGTTTATCTAAAAGTCGATGTGCTAATAATTAACAACCGCGTACTGTATACCTATGTGGAACAGAAGGAAATAAATAATCTATACATATAAATAAAATTGAAGTGCCTGTTTGTAATGTTAAAAAAAAAACAATTTTTAAATTTTCTGTCTGTCTGTTTGTTCCGACTAATATCCGAAACGGCTGGACCGATTTTGAATGTACTTTCACTGGCAGATAGCTGATGTTATAAGGAGCAACTTTTATTTTAGAAAAAGAATTAGGGTCCACGCGGGCGAAACAGCGGACAACAGCTAGTTTGTTTATAGAATTATCTACATCATTTCTGTTCGGACTATCGGAAAACACGGTTATTCACCTAAACTAGATAGGCGGTAAGAATTATCGTGATGCGATATACATAGGTACCTATAATTGGGTATCATTTCAATTTGAACAAATATTGAGTATCAAATTTTCTTAACCTTTTCACCGCCCACGTACACAGAACACGATGCCTCGCCAGGCGCCAAGCTATAAATGTATATCGAAATATATAGTAAACAGTAGTGATGAGGGTATCGTCATATCGATGAATGAGATTCATACGCGTTAAGTTTTAATTATAATTTTACGGATATAAATAAAAACTGATTAAATATTTCCATATTTATTTTATTTTACAGTATCCCTAGTAAGAAAAAACAGTATAAATTATAAGTATCAAAGAAACAAATACATAACTCAATTAGAGTTTTAGGAAATGAGGTATCTCTATTTGTTTCATGAAGTCATTCTTTGACTTCATTTCAAGTCCTTGGCGCTCAGAGCACGTTAAATTAAATTTTGATTAGGGAGGTGGTCTATGGTCTTTCTTCTATTTCTGTCTACTCTCATGTTTTTTTTAACTACTTCAGTCAACGTTTTTTACCCTAGCTAAGCGCCAGAACTTTTCAGTGTATATAGTGCTTTTCGAAATGGAAAATAAGTATGGATTTAAGTTACACACTCGTAGCAGTGTACCTATCACCGCACTGTTTTTAAGCTTTGTCGACAGAATTCGAAGAAGTCCGATTCCACACCTTCTAAAATATTTAATAGCTGATCTGAATCCAGTTCTTCATTCATCGTCTCACCTATTTGTTTACTCCAATAAAGAATCCGATTAGTACCCGCAGCCTGCACTATGCCAAGGTCTAATAAAACAAGGTCTGGCATTCCGGGACTAACACATGCTTACGTCACTATCCAGTTGCCACTCTATTGCAACAAAACACGATTAAGGAAAGATTTTCAGAAACCAAAGCTTTTAAATTGTCGTTTCGTGTGTCTAATCAAACGAAACAATTCAATTTAAACATAAACCAACGTAATTGTTAATTAAAACCTCATTGTTTTATCGGATTCACACAGGTAATAGAGGTGGTTGGGGAGTTATTATTACAAAATTCTGGTAACACAGATGTGATGACGTAGGCTTGTGTTGCCCACGTGACCACTGTGTTTCGGAATGCCATACCTGGCGAAGTATATTATTATACCATGTACTATGCCAAAGTGACTTTGACAGCCGTACGTTTATGACGTCACAGAACGACTTCTATAGTAGTCCGTGGCGCCCAGGGCACTGACAACCATAAACTTATAATTGTTTTGTAGAAATGGGAATATAATTATCGACAAGGATTGCAAACAACTATTTAATTCCGAGTCGGCACCCATCTGAAGGTCGAAATTAGTCTATTTTCCCTTTGTTATAAAGTAGTTAACTAAGTTCATATTTTACTGCCCTCAAATTGTTTTCGATAATAATATTTATAAATATTTCAACGGGTGAAATCAAACAGTGATAACTTTCGCGTCCATCACTGGCCGACTTTATATAAAGTCCTTGGCGTTCTGGGGACATGTTCGGAGTTTTTGTTTTTGCCAATTTTAAGACAAATAACGGATTAATTTGTGTGGAAATAATAAATAAACAGGGTATTAGACTCCTATATTAAATAAAATAATGAAAAAAAAAACCTGTTAAATACAGTAAATTTTAATTTTATAACATAGTTAAAATGAAGAGCTTCTAATGAAGTCGGGGCGCTGGCGGCACGAAAATCCGGAACTTGTATTGAAGTCCGTGGCGGTGAAAAGGTTAAAAAGTACTTTCTTTGTCTGAATAAATGTGTGATTTGACTTATATTATTTTGTGATGAGCGTTCTCCTTGATAAGTTAAATTGCACTCGCACTTAAGGGGTTTCGGCTACTGATTGTACTATAAATATAATCAAGCATCAAGAAGTTTGGCTGAAGCCCTATTAATGTGACCTTTCTTTAATTAATAGCAATCAGATACATGAAAAGCCTAAAAAGAGACTTAGCTGTTTAATTATCCTCTAATATTAAAAAAGCAATATTTGTATTCACGTTGTCGAAAACGGCTCTAACGAGTTCAATGAAAGTTGCAATATAGGGGTTTATGGGGCCGAAAAATCGATCTAGCTAGGGCATATCTGGGAAAATTCGGTTTCTCTGTATTTTCACCCGAGCATCTGCTCGCGCCCCAAAGTTTAGAACGGCCTTAGAATAATGACATAGCAGCATGGAATTAGTAAGTACCTACTATCATCGCAGCATAGAATTAGTAAGTACCTACTATCATCGCAGCATAGAATTAGTATGTACACACGGCTACACATCAAGCTATGCATTTCCAGTATAAGTTGAACTCGCATTGTACAAAAATCCTATACAATACGAGATCAGCATAAACTGGAAATGTATAGCTTGATGTGTAGCCGTGTGTACTTTAGTAGAATTAGTATGAAGTATCCTATAATAGTATAGGATACTTCATACTAATTCTACTAAATGAGCATTCTCTATTTTCACCAGAGCAGAGCTCGTTCGCCCACGTACTGCTTTATTAAATTAGTGATTATAGCGGATGATATCTTTATGGAAGAGTACACCCATTCCTATTTCCTGTTCATAAAAGTTACACATGTTAAAAGTACGATCAACATACATACTCTACACAAAATATTTTAATTTAAGCCTCACCAGAAAAGAATCGTGGGAAATGTGCCGCTGCCTCGATCACAGCCCGGTATCCAGCCACGTTAGCCATAGAGCTGAGGGCATCAAACGCTTGGGCGCGACTTATACGAGGAACACAGTCCATTGCTGCAAAAAATAAAAATAGTTATATGACAAAAGACAAAAATAAAGAAAAGTTATTTATTCTGCTTATATAAGACACATTTACAATACTACTACAATTATTGTTTTTTTTTTTTAATGGAGTTCTTACCAAATGCATTCATTTTTTTTGCAGAAAGCTTCTTTATTAGTTCCTGATTTTGAGCAGGATACAGAAATGATATTAGGGTTCCTTCTGCTCTGACATTTGGTACTTCGTTATCTACTAGTGGACGGACTTTTAAAATGATATCTGAAATGAACACAAACACATCAGAACACAAATTGTTTAAAATGACAGAATAAAGTTACGGTTAAATTATCAATGAATTACCAGACTGGAATGTGTCCTTCAAGCTGGTAACTTTAGCACCTGCCTCTTCATAAGTCTTATTTGGAAAATTTGCTAAAGCCCCAGCATTTTCTTCAATATTGACACTGAAGCCCTTCTTTACTAATTTGCTAACTACTGCTGGTACTACAGCAACTCTGAAAATACACCAAACATCAATAGCAAATACAAAAAAAAAACAAATTGGCTATTATGATGACATTGTTTTATTAATATTTGTAACTAATACCTTTTTTCATTATCCCAAATTTCTTTAGGTATCCCAATACTAAGTTTAGTGTATGGCACCCCTGGAGTTGGGGGTGCTGATGCAGAAGAACTCGAAAGCCGGAAGTGCCATGACCGTTGCAGAGGCTTCCGGATATTCAGTAACCTTGTTGACCCACACATATTGGCTAATTACTGTAACAATTATGAAATCAAGATTAACTTCATGGATTATATTATGATTATGTCAAATTGATGTATTGAAAAAATTGGTCCATGTAAAATACTGGTATTCAGCTGAATCTGGTTAGACTGGAAGCTGAACCCAATACAGTTGGGAAATGGCTAGGCAGATTGATTTTGATGTATTGAAAAAATTATATTATAAAATTATAAGACCTCGAATACATCCTTGTGGTATGCCAATTTTGTTGTTACGATTTTTTGATATTTCTAATAATTTAATTAGACATTTCAGAGAAAAATTCTTGGGTATTGTCATTATGTGTATGAAATGATCCGATAATAATATGTTGAATTTTAGGGACGGGAAACCTTAGTGATCAACATGGTCAAATGCCTTTGTTGATTTTTCTTGGGAGACTAGATAATTGATTTATTTTGTTTTTTTTTTTATGGATTTAATTATAGGATTAAGACCCTAGAATCAATTTTTTTTTTTTGTAATTGTTGACGTTCAAAAGTGCTTTGCAAGGGCCTATTTGAAATAAATGATTTGACTTTGACCCATCGTTTATTAAAATATTTTTTGTTAGGGTACCTCCCCTACACGTAAAGTGGGGATGTTTGTTTTTTCCTCATTTACCCCATGTCGTGGGGTATCGTTAGAAAGGTCTTTCAAAAATATTGTGAGTTTGTCTAAACCATTTTAGGATTCAGGGATCCGTTTGCGAAATATTAAGCCTTTAACTGATTTTTTTTGTTAGTCAAGTGTCCCCCCCCCCCCTTCTAGCTAAAGGGTTGTACTTGGACTTGTGAAAAAATTCACAGCAGTAGTATATATAACTAATTTAAAAAGAAAACTATCAGAGCTAAGTAGGCTATACAGGTTAACGAGTAATAATCAACCAACTTAAATTTGCCGTCTGAAAAACATAATTTCCCATACATTCCATATGGGAGAACATGTTTTTCAACTACAATGTTAAGTTTGTTCTTGGGATAAATTCATCACAACTACAGATCCCTTCATTTTGCGTGGTCCGACACCCACTTGGCCGGTTTTATTCAAAGTAAAAAAAAAACAATTTATTTCAATTAGGCACATAAAAGGCACTTATGAACGTCAAGTTTACAAAAAATAGAATTGATTCTAGTCGCCTCTATTAGTTTATATGATTAATTTTCTATTTAATTTCATTGAGTTACTGGAATACAATGGCTTGTGCTGTCTGTTGAGCACTCTCATGTGTAGGCATTGTATTAATCTCTCAAACACATTGCAAATTAGTTTTGTATAATTTAGAAGCATTTTTTCAATTTTTGTAAATGTGAGCACCATGGAGCCGTTTGTATTTTTTTTTTGTTTTTAAAATTTTTTAATATGTATGTTGACTTGAAAAATCATGGTAGCTGAGAGTATGTCATGCTCACTTAAATGTCTCGCTGATGGTGGCGAGTGTGTTGGATCATTCGGTTCCCTACAAAATGGTTGAGCTGAATGGTGCTGATCCACGCGTCATGTTCGTGAACGGGCGCCGTCAGTTGTGACTGGTCATCTCTTATCTGCCATGGCTTATTTTTAATCTTATATTTTGAATTGTTTTGATTATTTTTTTTGTACATTGTTCTCACATATAGAAGCAACAAGAATAATGTACCCAGGATATTGTAATTTTCTATATTTAAAAGAGTGTCCTTGGAGTTCCTTGCCCATTCTTCTCCATAAGATCTACGTTTTGGAATGGGCAACTAGCTTCAACTTTCTGACTAACTGACGCGACTATTTGACAATTCAAAAGTGCCTGTAAATGGTTTAATTGAAATAAATGCTTTGAGTTTGAGTTTGCATTGGAAATATCTATGTAGACTTAAAATTGTTTAATGCTGGTTAGAATTGTTTTATGGTATCTGTAATAAATACAGGTTGTAAATAGCAAATCTTTGTTAAAGTTGTTTATCTACTAATATCCAAGCTATTCAAGACTACAGACTTGAGATTGATTTAATTTTGTTTTTTGGTGCTTTGAGGTGATTGAATGACATGACAAAAAAATCAACATGCTGTAAACAGCTATATTAAGCTGGTGGTAATTTCAGGTGCTATATTGGAGATGTGACAGAGTTAAAGATAGAGTAGCTACTGCTTGATCCCTTAAACAATAATGCTATAAATACTAATCTAAGTTCTTTGTGAATAGTATTTTTGTATGATTTCTTGATTTTTGATGTCCTTCAGAACCTTTTTGTTCAAAAACAAAAAGGTTCTGAAGGACATCAAAATTACTGATCCAGCATGGTACCTATTTAAAAATACCATGTTCCAAGGTAAATTTGGAAAATATGAATAGAAACAAGTGAATTTCTAACTTTTGAATATGAAACAAGAAACAATGGATGTTTTAACTATTCTAAGATAATAAGGAATTAATTAAGATGTTTTGATTATAAATTAACCAGGCATTTTGGCATTATAAAATTAATAACAATGCTTACTTTGAAAAAATGCTTTTAAGTTAATTTGCAACCAGATAAGGGGCGTAGTATAAAGAAACGCGCGCGTATGTGATAACTTTGTACTTATAGGTACCTACTACATAATATCACCTTGTTATCAGATTGGACTAAGCCAATTCATTTGATCAGAGTATAAAATTCTGCAATTTTACTTTGCGGATAATAATGTAGGTCACACATTTTATTAAACTACTAACTATTTAACGAGTTCATAGTAGCTATAAATAGTAGGCTAATTACTGGAACGATTTTTTTTCACATCTTGACATTATACGAACTTATGAATGAAATAATAATGATTACCTTACTTATAAATAAATAAATAAGTTACGGCTTATATAAACTGTATTACCTGCGCCCAAGCCGGGTCCGAAACTTGTGGCCGTAGCGTAGGCCGTAGACCTCTTGCTCGACAATTCTTTACAAACTTCGTTGAAAACTGTTATGAGTGAAATTAAGCTTTTCGTAGTTGAAAACGTTAACGAAGTTGCAAGTAAATATATTTAGACAGTGGAACCAAAATCACCACGAGCGAAAATTGAAATGGGGGCACCAAAATAATTATTCTGTATTTCGCTTGGTATTTGTTCAATGCCCAGACACGACACCCGCGGCCCGGCGTCCCCGGTACTGCGATAGAGTTGGCATTTGCAATTTACTCACTCGATTCGATAACGAGAATAACCACAATTTGGTACCGGCGCCGGCGGGCGGTCCGTGCAACAAGCAATCAGCGACGGCGGGCGGACGAACGCACAAATCGAAGCGATTATAGTGTATCAGTGTGTGTGCAACTCCGTCTGACGACGCGCGTTTGTCGTTCCCAGGGTTGCTTGTAATAATTTTACAATTCTACTATTACTTAGTTTAAAAAAAAAAATGTGAATATTCTATCAATTAAAAAAGAACAACAATAATACGAACGGACTGTATCTTTTCTAAATTCCAAGTCTATACAGTGCGTTCCATGTTTATTACGATATATGAAAATGAATGATCAAACATTCCCGCACTAAGAAAACTCATAAGTTTACTTGGCTTTGCTGAAGTCATTACATACAGCCTGTACGCCAACTGCAAGCCAAGCGGAGAAGTTAAAATATTGCAAAGTGCTTTCTTTTTATTTCATTTAGCAAATTCTCTGAAAATAGTAGAAAAAATGTAAATTACAACACAGCGTCCAAAACTTTTCTAGTGACGTTCTCAGCAATCACAGTATCGACATAAAATCAACCATGTTATGGTTGGGTACCTAACGTGTTCTTCGTCATACTATGCAACCTTTACCATACATGTCGTAAAAATGTCTCATACATCGTCGCTAACCCAATAACGAAGTCAACGACGCAATACTAATCTGTGGACTATAGCCAAAAGTGATTTTCTGACACCGACTGTTTTCACATTGGACGCTATCGACACGACATCGTTGGACTCGGTAGTTTCATACAATTACTACAAAACGCTTTCACACTGTGCCGGTGTAGTCAACGGTATCGTCGCCGACATTGATTGTCCTGCCGATATCGGCGGATACAGTGCACTTGTTGCCTGCTGCCATTATTTACCTTGGATAAACTATTACACTTTAGGAATCGCGCTGTGATGTAAGCTTTTGCTGGCGCAACGCAACTATTCGAGGCTACTGTGGCATACCGCATGACAATAAGCTATTGGTTACATAATGTGACATACCAATATCGTTGTCGTCCGAGCGAACGATATGTCGGTGTCGTTATCGTGGCAGTGTGAAAACGGC
This sequence comes from Agrochola lota, assembly GCA_947364205.1. Taxonomy (NCBI): domain Eukaryota; kingdom Metazoa; phylum Arthropoda; class Insecta; order Lepidoptera; family Noctuidae; genus Agrochola; species Agrochola lota. The sequence goes on along the minus strand of OX376221.1, from coordinate 12,883,055 downwards.
CACTGGTGGCACAAAACAGAAGGAATCACCCCACAGGGGATCTAGACTCCCAAACAATCCAGTCAATCTGATTAAAATAAATAAAAATGTATGTAGATTTTGTTTAATTCAGTATTGTACGAGCAATCTGACGTTAATCGTGATGTGATGGTTCGAACCGATGCCAGATTAATCAACATGAAATTCATACTCACATATAGCGTGCAAAAAGGCCCCTCATCTTCAAACATATCTGCTAGGAAGCGACTTTTATTTTAGGTGTGAAAATTCGTTTTGTTTACGGTAGTACGCAATATAAGTAATGTCACGCACGCAAAACATTGTGGTTATGGATGCATGCTACGGCACAGGGATTGTGGGAGTATTTAAAGTTAACTTATAAAATTTTAAACTTTGATTTCATAAATAAACATTAAAACTGGAACTTTGATCGTCAATATTTCTGTAAACAGAAGGTCATAATATCGGGATGAACAAGTGACTCTCGGCTTCGTTAAGGTTGTACTAGTCGATATTTTGGGAGGGTATTACTCCAATTCTAATGACCTTGCCTTCCTATTCAAAGTTTAACATGATACCGTTTTGTCTCATTGCTAATTTTGTCTGTGCAGAAACAGAATAGTAAATTAAAAAGTTATGAGTCAACGAAGATTCGTTTTTCTTGCTAATTTAAACGCAACTTTTGGCGTAAATAAGTAATAAAAGAAGTGTAAAATCCCCAAATCAAAGTCGGCACCGACATAGCTCAATTATCGAAGAGGTCAATACAATTTACTTGTATTTGATTTATGCAGTGGTTTTTCATAAAATTTGATTTTCCTAAAGACTTTTCGTAATTTTTTACGCGCTCGTTTTACGAAAATAGTTCGTGACGGTGTTTGTGTGAATGCGAACTAGATTTTGTCTGTGTATACTAGCCTAACTAGTCATCACTGCTACTATATCTGTCGGACACGATGCCAGGTGAGATAGTGTGATTTTTGGCCACGACCACCGGTGTGTTCGAGCCTGCGACTAGTTCAACCTTAAGGGTTATGTATAAATAACCATTAATTTGAAATACGGATTGAAAATCAAAATAAAAACAGCATTTTGAGTCAACTTATTAATCAATCTGTTTTGTTTAAAGAAGCATGTAATTATGTTGGGATCCCGATCTACTAGACTCAGTAATTCTAAGGGAGGCTAGTCGCTTTAAATCTAAATCCATTTAGCCGTTTTTACCTGACGTTTAACCCTTACCGGGTTACACAACACGCAAACAACACTCATTTTGTTTAAATGTCTCGTAATAATTTTATCATTTCTGTCCTACTGACTATTACGTACCACAAGTAAAAGTCAGAAAGTCAGAGATGATAACCTAGACATAAAAAAAAAAAATTGAGTGGTAGAGTATATTTCTAATACAAAACCACTCAAACCAAAAATTATAATATTGACACGGAATCGATAAAAAATACTATCACATCACTAGTGTCATCCCTTGACTGTGTGTGTTGTGCATGCATGCGTTTTGTGTGCTTTTCTTCTGCCTTGTCATTACTTGTCAAATTGTCGTTTCATTTCATTCATGCGCATGCCCTGCCGGTACTCGATTTGGCAGCTGAAAGATTCTGCCGTTTGTGTGAAATCGTTTGGTTTTGTGATAAATTACTGAAGCAAAAGCGCCACGTATATAATTTGAAAAAATGGCCGGTAACAGCAGAAAGTTATTGAAATATGTTACAGAACTTAGCGCCGTCAAGTCGAGAAATTGTAAGTACTGGTTTTATTCATGACTAGTTTTATGGTTAGGTAACTGTGGTATTTATTTGACTGTAAATGAATGAAACTTTTTTATTCAATTTAAATTCCTTACGGCTTCACGTAGATATAATTGTGCCGTTAATTACTTGACTGCAGTCAATTGATGGTATTGAAATGAGAACTTTGCCCATGCAAAGTACAGGTCAAAGAATTAAGTTTTAAAACTCTCAATCTCTCAATTTACATTTATTTGTTTGTTGATGAGTACATGCGCCCATTGCCTGCTAATAACAAAGTGGGAATATTAGTTACGCCCTGTACCTAGTTAATTAGTGGCAATAGCTTTAATTTAGCACTTTGCACAGAACTAGCAACTGTGTTAGGATGTGTGAATTGATATGTTTAGGCTATTTAAAAAAGTTCATCTCATGTTTACACAAATCGCTGTTGGTATTCTAGTTTTAGGATATTTTTCTGTCAAGTTTATTTCCCTTAGATAATTTGTTTTGACCTTCAATAAATTGTTGAATGTGTGCTGCACCGAAACAATGAACTGACTATATTAATTAACTTACTAATAACAAAATACCATTCAATATCTTTAAGAATAGAATTTAGATAAATATTTCTAACTTTCATTGTAAAGCTAAATCTGATTATCATCAAGATATTCTATCTTAAAATCCTTGTTCTTTTAGATGGAACAGCCAACAGAGTTGTTGCTAAGAACCCTATTGTGGAAATGGATGGTGATGAGATGACCCGCATCATTTGGTCCATGATTAAAGAGAAGCTCATATTCCCTTATGTTAAGGTAAGTCAGTAAATATAATTATATGAAATGAATAATTATTTATGTAAAAAAAATTACCTTAAGGGCCATCTTTAAGAAACGTTTCTGCAGAAGTGGTAATTTATAAAGTATATTTTAAAAAGGTCGAAGAGTGGCAGACTTCATACAATCAAGTTTTATGCCCATTTATGAGAGGTCCCAGGTTGTAGAACTTAAGGGAGATGTTAAAAAGTAAAATTATTAAAATGCTCCTCTCCATCACTTGGCAATTTAATATTGCCATGGGGTGTATTAGAGTTAAAAGTCCATAACAGAACCTCCAGCCAGCTTGATGGTTATTTTATTTAGGTTCTGAGGCTTAAATACTTAAAGAATGTGACAAACTTTATGAATTTACAATTATTACTGCTAACGACATTATAAAATCTTTTAAAAAGCTTGATGTAAAAAAAACTGCTGACCTTTGGGGATTATCAGTACATACAATGTCTTCAATAATTGATGTTATTTCACCCTTTTTAGCAATCGTTTTTAACTCTTGTATTGCATCTGGTGTATTTCCTGATTTGATGAAACTTAGCAAAGTGATTCCACTGTTCAAATCTGGCAGCACAACTGATCCCACAAATTTTCGGCCTATTTCGATATTACCTACATTGAGCAAAATCTTTGAAAAATTAATTTTATAACAAATGTTAGGACATTTCTATGCACATAATTTACTCCATCTGAAACAGTTTGGTTTTACAAAGGGTCGTTCAACCACAGACGCGGACGTGGAATTACTGACGAGGCCTGGGAGGATTCGCAAGATACTCTTGGCATTTTCTGCGACTTGTCCAAGGCCTTCGATTGCGTACATCATGATACTCTTATCAGGAAACTGTACCACTATGAGGGACAAGGCTCTTGACCTTCTGACTTCTTATCTGAATAACAGAATTCAGAGGGTCGATGTTAATGGCAAGAGATCTGCAGGATCTGCGGTCACCATGGGCATTCCGCAGGGTTCAATTCTAGGTCCTTTCTTATTTCTAATTTACATAAATGACTTACCTTACTACATAAGGGATAATCACAAGATTGTATTATTCACAGATGACAGTTCCCTCATTTTTAAAATCAAATCGAACAAGTCAACGATGCACTCTCTAAAGTTGTGCATTGGTTTAAATCTTCTCCTGAACGAAAAAAAGACTAAACTCATAAAATTTTCAACGCCAAATGTCAGGCAGCTAACTACCAATGTTCAAGTTAATGGAATAAAGTTGGACCCTGTTGAGTCAACAGTTTTTCTTGGAATAACTATTGACGGTAAATTACAATGGGGCCCACACATAGAAAAATTGTCAGGAAGGCTTAGCGGCCGCCTATGCTATGCTGTTAAAAGACCGCCTATGCAGATAACTGACGTAGATACAGCCAGAATTGTTTATTTTAGTTACTTTCATAGTCTAATGTCATATGGGATTCTTCTTTGGAGAACCTGTAAGGACATTAATACTATATTTGTTCTACAAAGGGCTGTTCGAGCCATTTACAACCTAGGTCCAAGAGATTCCCTTCGAGAGAAATTCAGAGAAATAAATATTCTGACTGTATCCTCACAATATATTTTTGAAAACCTATTGTATGTACACAAAAATATATCAAATTTTAAGAAAATATCCGATATTCATAGTTTAAATACCAGGAATAAACACAACCTTGCTGTGCATCGCACGCATCTCCACAGAGTAAGCAACTCGTTCATGGGTCAATGTATACGCTTTTACAACAAACTTCCCATTGACATTCGAAACTTACCCATTAAACGATTTAAAAACTGTATTAAAACCAAGCTTTGTAAAAAAGGGTACTATAAAATATCTGACTATTTAGAAGATAGAAAAGCTTGGGATAGAGCTGCTTGCTCTGCCTTGTGAAAACCATAAAACTTGACATTTTAATTATTCATCACAATAAACCAGTTTTATATACACATTGACATTGTTGAAAATTATATTCAAAATGACACGATTACTCTGTAAAGTATTATATTATTTAATTATTGTGAATGTGAGGACTAAGTGGATATATTTTTAATTTATTTTTTTGTTTTCATTTATTTTTTCTTTCTCAGTTTTAATGATGGTCTGGCAGTTTGAGTAGTTGATGCGGCCTACCCAAATATCCTGTCTTTGGTATTGTTCGTCGAGTTGAACTCTTTAAGTTCTGAGTTGAGCTCCACGATTACTGACAAATGCTTGCACTGACTGGACAGGTCCACTCAAATCTGTATGGTTCTTTCCTCAAAAGAGGATTGCAGACACTAATCTACATGGTCCTTACATGGCTTGACTAAGATTATGTCTGGACTTTAAAAGAGACAGCGACCTCTGAGTTTGTTTCGGCCTTTCTTCTCAGAGTAGTCAGATAGGAAACACCGACCTCATCTAGCTTATTTTTAATATTTTTTATATGACGTGTAAAAGTTATTCCGATATCCTATTTACAGAATAAACAATTTCATTTCAATATAAATCCTCCGATATCCTATTTACAGAATAAACAATTTCATTTCAATATAAATCCTCTTTTTTTTTCAAAAAAATTGTTTGAAGAAAGGATGTTAGGTGCTTTACAATAGTGTGACAATTCAATGCAACATATCATGTATTAGAACTGCTAACGTTTCTTATCACAGTTTTATTGTGCCAATGTTACCATTTACTACTCCAGTTATCACTTGTAACACTTAGTCTTGCACACTGTTATCACACAGCTTTATCTCTTGTGTGTACAAAATTTGATTAGTTTACCTAATTTATGTTAGAAAATACTTAAATGTGCTTAATGTCAATAATTTGAGAATATCTAAGTTAAGATAATGATGACCTTCATGGTGCAAAGCCGATGCTCAGATCTGATCTATGCAGTTGCCTAGGCAGCCTAAGGGCAGATAGTGATTTAGAAGAGTGTTGCCCTTTGGTTACATGAGGAGAATGGCCTGTAAAATAAAGTACATGGTATCAAGTTGAATGTGTAACACTAGTACAGATAGTGCCATCCACGAAGACATACCCCATGCTTACAGTACAGTAATCGCGTTTAGGAAGAAGAGTGGGGCTTGTCTTCGTGGGTGGCACTATCTATAACAGCATTACATTAAAGTACCAGCATGCCCTAGCATAGGACTGATTATTCTTCATCTAATCTCATGTTGATACAAATTGTATGAAAATCAGTGGCGTACACATTTCCCAAGTTAAGGCTGTCAAATTCTTGCCGTCATTATAATTGTCAGTTCCTAAATTATTTTTACAGTTGCACAATTTGGTTGAAATTGTACAAGTAATAGTTTTTGGGAATACCATTGAATATACAATGAAACTTACATTGAATATCAGATACACGTGGCAAAAAAAGAAAAGATTTTAAAACGCGTGCATATCGAAAGTTTTGTAGCTTCCACCACCCATATAAATACAGTCACAAATCAATCAAGACTGTTAAGTGGGCTGTGGATAGTTGATTTTGACAATCTGCAGTCTGCCTACTCCTATGGGATTATGGGCGAGAGTATATTTAAATCGTTGGGATTACCCAAAATCGAAGATATCTTACAGAAAAAAAAATCACCCCTTATAAAAACAAATGGCAATATTATATTTAGCCATTTAATCTAATAGTGAAATATTTACAGTATGATATCAGTAAATATCACTAAAATTCTGAGCTACATTCTGTATCTATTTGCTCTGGGTTTTATTTTCATACTTGATGAGCATTCTTCTATGCCGCCCCTCAATAGCGGAACCAGGGGGGCTAAGGGGCTCAACCCCACTCCAAAAGCATCTGAGTTCTTCTGTGACAAATCTTAAAGTGAACCTGATATACTTCATTTGTATTAAACTTTTTAGCAAGCATTAAACTACCTAAGGTAAAATTGAATTGTCATCAATTATCCTTAACTTAATAGGTACCTATTATGATTTCCAGTTTTTTTTTCTATAAAATGTTTTGTTTTGATCCACGCGCCACTCATTCTGCCACTCACGCTGTCCGGTTTGGTCATTGAATCATTGAGGAATTTGCGAAAAGTACTACTCAGCCTGCTGTTAAATCTGCCACTGACGAAAATTGCCGTGGTAAGAATATTAGTCCTACTAGGACTGACTGTCCACCGTCGTATATTGAAGTATCGCCTCTCGTCGAGATTCAATCTGCCTAGCCTTTTCCCAACTATAATGGGGTCGGCTTCCAGTCTAACCGGATGCAGCTGAATACCAGTATTTGACATGGAGCGACTGCCTATCTGACCTCCACAACCCAGTAACTGCGTAATACGATACCACTTGGTAAGACTGGTTGTCAGTCTTTCGAGCTTCTGACAACCCGTAACGACTGTCAAATATCCACGAATGACAGCCGGGACCAACGGCTTAACGTGCTTTCCGAGGCACGGAGAAGTCGCGGTATGTAAAGATTGTCACGCATCCACAGACCAACCCCGGCAAGCGTAGCTTAACCTGATGGACTTAGCCACGACCTCCTCCGCCTCTCGAGTATTAATGGGGTGTAACGTCTACGCCTCTCGTAGAGATTACACCCCATTAATACCACAACCCAGCACAAGACTAAGAAAATTTATGAGATTAACATACATTAATTCTACAGTTGGATTGCTTGTACTACGACCTGGGTTTGCCTCACCGCGACGCCACCGATGACCAGGTCACTATTGATGCGGCACACGCCATCATCAAGCACAATGTGGGAATCAAATGCGCTACCATTACTCCTGATGAACAGAGAGTCGAAGGTATACACCTCTAGGATTTTAGTTTTTCGTTCTAGTTCTACTCTAGCAGGATTGCAGAATGGCATAGCTGTAGACTGAAATTAAGAAAATCCTGAGCCCGGCAGTGAGATAGTGTAGGCTTATAATTATAATTATTTTGTATAGGTACTTACTCAGTTTACAGTCTATTTATAATTAAGTGTTAGTTATTATTTCAAAGCTATCACACAAATTGTGATAAGACAAGCCTGTACGTGACAGGCATGTAGTCCGAAAAAAATCGTATAAAATGTTATAGTAGATAAACAAATTATAATGCCTAACAATATTTTCAATGCTATCATCACTTACATTGTAAAACTAGCTTATGCCCGCGACTTCGTCCGCGTGTAATTTTGGCCCCCGACCCATCGCATCGTATCACATCGTCCGCCCACGCTATTACTTCGTTTAACGTTTTCGCTTTTCGTCTTTTCTAACTATTTTTCTTTTTGGTTAGCTACTAAGGGTCGTAGCGTGATGTTAAATAGCATATTAAGAATTGGGCTATCAAATGCAAAAATAATTTTTCAAATCCGACGGGTAGTTTCAGAGATTATCGCGTTCAAACAAACAGACTCTTCAGCCTTATTATTCTTGTTAGTATAGATATCAATTACTAACCAATTGGCACGTGTACATCGTCGGAATATCTGTCCTCTGACTATGGGTCGAAAGGTCGAGTTTCGCATGTAGCATCCTCATAATAAGTGTACCTAACATAGGAAACAATGATGAATAAACTCACTTTAGCTATTATAATGCCTACTACTAGTAGACTAGTGTCAAGAACACTTAGATATTCGTTGAACTATTTTAGGGTATACATAATACCTATCTGTATTCGAATAAGCATGTGGTACACACCATGAATCTTAATGTGAGGATTAGAAATTAAGTTGTATTTTTTATATTTTAGAGTTCAAGTTAAAAAAGATGTGGCTGAGTCCGAATGGGACGATTCGTAACATTCTGGGCGGCACAGTGTTCCGTGAGCCTATCCTTTGCAAGAGCATCCCAAGAGTCGTGCCGGGCTGGACTAAGGCCATGGTCATTGGCCGTCACGCACACGGCGACCAGTATAAGGCACAGGATTTAGTCATACCGAAACCTGGAAAGGTAAAAACGGCATTTTGCTATTGATTTATAGCAAGAATATTAATTTTGTATAAAAGCTAAACTATTGGCGTATTATACGCCCTGAAGCTGTCGAGTAAATAGTGAGATTCTCACGCTTTCGGAGCGGGAGATTCGCTTTAGGGAAGTGTTATTGCTTTTAATATTTTTGTAATTTTGTTGTACCTAATTACATGTTTTATTTGTAAGGTGGAGTTAGTCTACACAGCAGCAGATGGAACAGTTGATAGGCGGCAGGTCTATGACTTCAAGGGGCCGGGTGTTGCCATGGCAATGTACAACACTGACGAGTCCATCCGTGCCTTCGCTCATTCTAGTTTCCAGGTTTGAAAATATACGCATTGTCTATGGTTACGGATCTAGATACGATCTTTTCAATTTGAACTCATTAACCCGGACTTAAAGAATGCTTTTATCAAGTTAAAATAGTTTACACTATTGAAAGGTTATTCGTTTGTTTTGTTTTCCAACTTGTTTATTTAAGTAACAATAAATCGAGAAAAATTATATATCGGTATGACGTTGGTAGGTACTGGGAGCAAACTATCGACCAGTTTAATTATTCGGTCACTGCGACCTTGCTTCAATGTATCTTAATACATATGAATACAAACTTGTTATGACTCCATACATTACTATTTGCACTCGTTAATATGCACGACGTCATAAATGTGTATTGTCTTTGATCAGGTGGCGTTGCAGAAGAAATGGCCTTTGTATTTGTCTACTAAGAACACTATTCTCAAGAAGTACGACGGCCGCTTCAAGGACATTTTCGAAGAGGTTTACCAAAGGTATTAAAAAAAAGATTTACTTACGTAAGTTTTGGCCACTGATTTAAAGATTAAGAACCACTTGGGACTATGTTATCAAATCAGTGATTTAATCTGTGCTTGATGAATTCGTTGCAATAAGTCTTTTATCGTTGATTACTAGTGATTACAAGAAGCAGTTCGAAGACGCGAAGATATGGTATGAACACCGGTTGATTGACGATATGGTGGCGCAGGTGATCAAGGGCGCGGGTGGGTTCGTGTGGGCCTGCAAGAACTACGACGGTGATGTGCAGTCTGATATAGTCGCTCAGGTTTGTAGTCAACTTTCTATTCTGGACCTTTAGGGACGAAAGGACGTAAGCTATTGGGGTCAGTGACAGCTCGGCCCGAGTCAACTCAACCCGAATAATATTACCAGATATTTCACTCCCGATTACGGTGATTTATACGGTCAGGCAGAAAATCGATATTTTAAAATAACTCATTACGAATTGAATTATGTTTTCCGAAGATTTTAGTTTTTTATTTACATACAAAGCAGCAAAACATAATTATCTACAACGCCTATTTCAATTATGATACCTATATTACTCGTAGAAGCCTAAGTTCATTAGTTTTTTAAACTGTCTGGATTAAAAAAGCCAAGTGTTCCTTTACCAAGAAAATGACACATCGGATCTGATGGCAATAGAAAAGTTTTCTAGACTATTGTAAATTTGATGTGCAAGACTCACTCTTGCACATCAAATTTACAATAGTCTAGAACATCCAAGACAAGAAGTCGATTTCTGCGAACAATTGACTGTGCTCTTCCGATTGTACACACCACTTTTTTGGCGTTTTAACGACGTAGTATCTGGTATTATTATTCGGGTTGAGTTGACTCGGGCCCAGCTGTCACTGATCCAGCCTTTGGCCCAAATATATTTTATGCTAATAAGCGCGAGATAAGCAACACTACGCAATATCCATCAGTGACGCAAGTAAGGAAAACGAAACATATTATAAATAGTACTACTTAATTTTAATTACAACAAGCAATATCCGGTTTTTAACCAGAAGGGGCTACAGTACGGGGTTTCGATAAAAAGTGTTATCAAAAGAACACTAGTAAAGTTTTATTGTTGTTGTTATCTTTGTGCGCCATATGTATGTGTCAATTACTTTAATAACTCTTGTTGACCCGTTTAACCGATAAACGTACCTAGCATTTATTGTACATTTTCAGTTTGTATACGTGAAAACAAACAAGGAGCATTTAAAACTAACAGAATAATAACGACCTGTGCGAGGCCAAAAAGGCTCCTATCTCAGCATAATGCGGCGATAATTAAAAAAAAAAACCGCAGCGCTTGTATTCTGATAGGGCCCAAAAATATGTAGTAGGTGTAAGTAAATGTGTAAGCATGGAAAATGTACAGTCAGCGCCAAAAATATCGGAACAAACAGACTGTTCAAAATGACATGATTTTTGACGGTGTAATTTTCAGCAGCAGTAAGAAATTTAAATTATTTGATTATAATAACGATACTGCTATTCTCTTTCTTGTAAGTTATAGTAACACATTATATTCGTGTAATTTGCTGAATTGACGCGGAATATATAGTACTTTAATTTTATTTATTGTCATTTTGTCCTATTATATTGAGAAACGAAAACTAATGAACCGTTTTCAGTTTATATGATAGAATTGTGTTTATTTGGAATAAAATGGATGCTGAATCAAAATATTTATTGCTTTTCTCTACGATTTTTTCCTTGAAAACTCCAGGAATTTAAAGAAATTCTAGAACTCCAATAAACAAGTAAAAAATTCAAAATATATTTTTGTAATTTTAGCTTTTATTAGAATTGAATGAAGCAATGTGATTGATGTGACGGTTTTTCGTGTAATTGTAATTTACTATAAATATGTTACGAGCTCAGTGCTCGTAACGTACTCGTATTTATAGTAAATTACACGAAACGAAAAAATAAAATGTGTAACTCCATCTTACAAGAAAGAGATGGTACACACGGCTACACATCAAGCTATACATTTCCAGTTTATGCTGATCGCTCATTGTATAGGATTTCCATGCAAAGAGAGGTCAGCTTATACTAGAAATGTATAGCTTGATGTGTAGCCGTGTGTACTATCGTTATTCATAATCAAATATCTTACAGCTGCTGAAAATTACAATTAATCTTTACTGTGTTTATTCTGAAACATCTGTTTTATTATCGAGCTGAGAGTTTTGAGTTTAATTTTCTAAGTTGTTCAGATCATTTTGCAGTCCGTTCGACCTACTTTTTTACTCTGACCGTACATTTGGCATGCTTTCGAGCACATATACAAACTAGACTCAATAATCTGCTTCACCAGACAGCGATAAGCTATAATACCCGTAGAGGGGTAACTCCTCTAGACAAGTTCATTCGTACTGTCAAGGCTATACTTAGATCGATAGCCGTCTCCTATGGTAAATACTTAAAAACAGGTTTCCGCACTATTATGTGATCAATATTATTATGGCTTGCCAACAAGAACTTTTGAAACAGTTGTACGTGTTTTACATGAACTAGTTGATGTTGGTAATTTATAACTAAGTATACGTATACTCCCGTGAATAAACAAGCTGGAGATTCTATTTTAAGTCCAGACATACTTAAATCTCTCGTGCGAGATAAAAAGTAGAGCAATGTATCTTAATGAATCATCCTATACAAATGAATGTAGAGCTTGCTATCTTAGGGCTGCTCTACGGTCTATTTAAGTCAACGACAAATCGGTCCTTTAAATCGACAAAAGTTTTCGAAATTTTTGCACTTACGACAACTGCAGAAATTTCGAAAACTTTTGTTTTAAAGGAGCGAAATATTCCTCGAGTTCTCTAGGATACTTTACAAGTAACATTATTCCATCCAGGGTTACGGCTCCCTGGGCATGATGACGTCAGTACTCATGTGCCCCGACGGGCGCACAGTGGAGTCCGAGGCAGCTCACGGCACGGTGACACGTCACTACCGCATGCACCAGCAGGGCAAGCCGACCTCCACCAACCCGGTGGCCTCCATCTACGCGTGGACCAGAGGCCTACTGCACCGCGCCAAACTGGATGACACGCCCGATCTTGGGCGGTTCGCACTCGCGCTTGAAGATGTAAGTTACTACCGGCCTGCGCGGCAGCAAAGACAGGGTTATACATATTTTTCACGCGTATCTATGTATTTTTTTGTGATCTGTTTAATTCGTCTTGGGACCCTTGATTTCTGAGAGCCTAGTCAATTGTCTTATCACTAGATCTGCTGTAAAAATTGATGTTTGCTCTTTTGTGCGATAGGACAACAGCTAATTAAAAATATAAAGAAAAATATTTTATTTGGGAGACATACAGGCAACACAGAAAACAAAAACAGAGTTTTGGGAAACCAGGTGTTAGTCGGATCCTGTGGGTAGATAGCTAAATTAAAGTGTACATGTACACGCATTTGGCTGGTGTTGGAAAGGATTCAGATATCAGAAATAGAAGCATATCATAAGTCCTAACTAAATATAATGCCATCTCTGTGGACGTGGATGTACTCAGGGATCAAAATCTTGTTGTGGGGAGTCAAGGAAAACATTAAATATATTTGTCATGTGTCTTTCTGTAATTATGTTTGACCTTGAAAATAATATTATAAACGAGTGTTTGTTGCCTTCTGCAAATATTGCAGCAGGAAAATCTAACATATAAGTACTTTCGAAGATAAGGTTTTTTAATCAGACTAGGTATCTATCTAATAACAAAAAAAACCTTCCTTATCAGCAAGAATGTAGTAAAAAAACAAGTCCACTCTACGATTCCCCACCGTTCTGCTTATCAAACATTTGCAATTTTGCACATGATAAATGAACTTACATAATTATACTATCACAGAAGGCAATCATTAAAGCGGGGAAAATCTAATTTAGATAAACGAGGCAGTTGATTGGTATTTGAAAATATTAACAAGAAAAAAAAACAACCCCACACAAATTCGTATACCACTCCTTGTTAGATATGTAAATAACAATAACAGGAAGTTACTATAACATCAACATATACTAACTCAAAAACCACTCACCAGAATTTGACCAAATTTTTGTATACGGGACCACTTCAGGACTATACCTGTCATACAAAAAAATATTTATTATAATCCGTTCATAAATGACGGAAGTTCTAAGGTAACAATTTTTTTTTAAAAGTACAACCGAATTGAACCTGCTCATTTTCAAATATCGAACGTTAAATGAAATGTTATGTGAGTTTCCAAAAATCGAAGTACCCAATTAACAGCGACCTGTTCAGTCGCGTCCGTAAAAGTGGCAAAACAAGAAGATCTTGTTTAAAACAGGGTCGTTGACACTGACTGAACGACACCTGCGGTTTTATTTTACCGAATAAGTCAATACTCCTTGAAATATTCTGTAACAAGTGTTTATTGGACACAAGTAGGTATGTATTTCACTGAACTTAAACGTCAGCTAGTTAATGAACTTAATGGTTCTGGTAATGTTATAGGACTATAAAGTTGACTTATATATAGACAAATATCACAGAATCGTACAATACGGGTTTTCGTCTTATAATTTTTCGGATTCTTGACATTTTTGTAAAACTTTTCAAGGCTATCGACTGTTTATTCTGAAAGTGGACAACATCGCAAATAGATGTCAAATATTTCGTTGTTTTGATTAATTTGGCAATATTATTGTATGGAAATAAGAAATGTGGCTAACTAGCGAACTAGAATATTGATTATGAAATGCAATAATTAATATCGTAACACCGAATATTTAGTTTTAGATGTAAGAAAAGGATTTGGAAACTTTCCAAATTACTTTTTTACACCTAAAACGGGTACAACATCAAATTCAATGTTATAATTGTAATTCATTATTAATATTCTAGTTCCCTAGTTAGCCACATTTCTTATTTCCATACAGTAATATTGGCAAATTATTCAAAACAGGTAAATTTTTTACAACTATTTGCGACGTTGCCAACTTTCAGAATAAACGCTCTTAACTCGACTCACGACCTGCTATCTAATTACGCAACATTTTTTATTTTTTTTTTTCGATTTGCAATTGAGTCAAAGTGGTTTCGTTTGACTAGAATTGCTTTCGATTTACAACTTTTGAAAGCAATTCTAGTCAAACGAAACCAATTTGACTCAATTGCATATCGAAAATGTGTTGCGTAATTAGCAGTGATCGGAGTAGGTAGATTGAACTGGGGTCATTGATCCGAAACGTATATATTACTATGGACATTCCTCCGGAATTGGTGGATTATTAAAAAAAAACCGGAACTTATGTAGGAATTGTATTCTGCCAGAGTGGAAGGAGTCATTTGATGATTTGCCATCCTCAAAAAAAAGGTAGGAATTGTAATAAAATGAGCAATTTTATTCTTTATTATTCTTCCTATTTTTTTTTTTGTCACGATTTGACAAAACCCAACGACCAATCAGAACAAAGGATCATGGGTGGTACAGTAGTAATAATATCACTACCAACATTAACAATATTTAATTGAATCCGGAAATACCGGAATTACTTTCCGGAAAAATGGCTTATCCATGTTATTCTTTCTGTGTGCATTTATGATACAAGTACTAAAAATCAATCTACCTACTCCGATCACTGGTAATTAGATAGCAGTTTGGTGGCATTTCAATGTATGACATAAAAAGTTTAAATTTTACAATACTTATGAGAATTATTATTAATCTACTATGTCTATTGGTTCATCGCCTGTATTGGTAGATATATATATATTCTCAAAGGACGTCACACTAATATATACAAATAAATACAGTTGAAGTGTTTGTTTGTAATGTCAGAATAACAGCTTTTTACTAAATGCTTATAAAATTATATACGGTTCTCACAAAAACAATTTTTAAAATTTTTGTCTGTCTGTTTGTTTCGGCTAATCTCCGAAACCGACTGTCACTGGCAGATAGCTGATGTTTTAAGGAGTTTTAACCTAAGTTAAGGTTTTAGTTTTATTATAGAAAAATAAATAGGGCCCACGGTTATTCTCTTCGATCTGGAGATATAAGCATCAGAGCTCCATAACCTTTTTTTGCAAAAATATTTAAGTCACCAATTTGCCTACCAGATTGTATCCTATGATATATTTAAATATTGGCTATTAGTACCAATTTCACGCAAAGAACCGACAATTTAAAATGTAAGCTCCAATTTCTTCGAGAGCCTTTTTTCGTTCCACAGTGCGGCGCCGCATAATAATCTCAATCTCGTTGGCAGAATATAAGAAGGAATAAAGTAGATTTAAAATATTCTAAAAATGTTTAATTATTTTTGCAGGCGTGTGTCGAAACCATCGACGGCGGCAAAATGACTAAGGACTTGGTGATCTGCATCCACGGACTGAAGGACACCAAAGAGGGCATGTACTTACACACCGAAGACTTCCTCCTAGCCATCGCTGATCAACTCGAGCGTAAATTAACTTCCAAATAAACTTGAATTTAGAACACTTTACTCAGTGGTAAAAGACACTGTTTTTTTTTTTACATTGCCTTTTATTACTGGTTCATTGATTCTTGATAAGTACATCAATACTATGTAGATAAGTACATCAATACTATGTAGACAAGTACATCAATACATATAAAATTGGTTTATAGATATTTTTAAGTAATCAAACATATTATTTTTCAGATAAGTTCAAGTGTTTCCAACCTAGCAAAAATTTAATGACACCTAATATCTATCTATAAATATGTAAATAAAAAAATGTTTACTCCTTGTATTACTGCCAGTATAAAATAATTAAATTGTGCTTGTATGCCTGAACTTAATTAAATGGTGCTTATAAATGTTATTTCCAAAGTTATTATCATATTGTGTTGGTTGTTGCGAACTCGTTTTACAGAACTAGTAAGACATTTATTATTCACATGGTTTTACCGATTGTTCGGATGTTAAGACTTTTGCATTTCCCGATTTTATGCCATTTATGGTACACCGGATTGCACGATGAAAGATATTCATTCTACATCACAATTTTAACAGAACTGTTATGCGTTTATCAACATGAAGTAGAATCAAATGGATCAAACGCACAATGCGATAAAAACTTTTTGGGTCAAAAAGTGCCTTTTTACAATAAGGTATGATACGGATTACATTGGTGTGACCAATATTGAGACTGATAAAAGGCCATATTTGGGAATGGGTATTGAAATCTAAATAAATACTCATGTGGAGAGAAGGTAGATTGTCTCAATTGGTGACATTGCGTTGTAATGGCAGGTGCGGCCTAGTTTTGGTATTTTATAAAATTAGTTAATTTTAAATTGTGTTATTCCATTTTTAAACTGTCTAGGACCACCCGCTGTTCCGCCACCGATAGAATTGATACAATGTATGGGTAATGTTTTTATCACTTTATTTTATAGTAGCCCTTTATTATTTGTAGAAATTTATTATATTATGTCTTCTCTAAGCTCTATTATTATGTTTACACTTACTTATTTTTGTAACGGCCTGAGATTTACAGAGATATAACTATTGATGTGTAACAGGTCAAAAATATAATTTTACTAATGACGATATGTATTTCATAAATAAATCCTATTATTTTAATTTTCAAAAGTTTATTTTTGTAGCTATAGTCTGCGATACTCAGATACCCGTATCATGTACACTTCTATTTTCGAATAAGTATTTACTTATAAAATCGAGTTTATTTATAAGACCTTGTTGCTCAAATGGTTACAACCGCGAAGCTTAGCGTTTTTTACAGCCGAAATTATCAGGGATACATAAATATGTTATTAATATTTAATTAAAATCAGAACAGAAGTATTTAATTAACTCCTAGCTATAGAATGCTAAAAAGCAGTATATCGAATAATTCTGTATCAAATATGATAATTGTATAAAACTGACAATGGTGTCGATTCTCTTGTCACAAATGCCTCTAAACTAGACTAAAAATCACTAAAATTTAGTTTATTCCTGTCAAACGACGATTTCCCATTCTGAAATAGACTAAAGTGACACAACTATATTTTAGTTTGACAGCACTAAGATAGTACTGAGTTTTTAGTTTAGTGAAAATGGCAATTTTGCTATTCTGAATTTGACATTTTTCACGTAAAATCTTGATTGTAAAATACCAAACCATACCATGGGATAAAATAAGTTGTCATGAACTAAAATGCACACCAACATCTCGACTTCTTGTGCAAAAACAGTACTGTATTTATTTTTTCTTTTGCTTATCTCGAAAATGGTGCGTGAGGTGCATCCTATCGCAAAAATAATGAAAATTTCGACCCCTTTTATATCACCCATAAACCCCTAAACCTGAACATGTAGGTAATATTTTTCATGTTTTCCATACAAAAAGTGAAAAATTCCATATAAAACACACGTCGAGGCGGCACCCCATACCGGTTCTAAAAATAATCACGGGTTAGGGCAAACCACAGGTACACACGGCTACACATCAAGCTATACATTTCCAGTTTATGCTGATCGCGCATTGTATAGGATTTCCATGCAACGAGAGGTCAGCTTATACTAGAAATGTATAGCTTGATGTGTAGTCGTGTGTACCACGTAGATTCGCGATTGTCAAATTCTATTTTGTGTCAAAATTATTTTTTTGTATATAGAATTTTATTTGCAGAATAGCTCTAAGATTCTCATAGCCAAAAGTAAGGAATTTTAGTGATAGTTTAGTTCGGTGTACAAGAGAATCGGCACCAATGTTAATCCCCTTTTATTGGTGAAGATACCACATTTGTCTATGTTTTCGAATAATGCAGGATGTAATCCTGTCGGTTGATTCTGTAAAAATATTAATGTGAAGCTTAGGTGAAGTAAGTTGTCACTGCCACAGAATCGACCGGCAGGATGCTATGGATTAACACTATTGACAGCTCACTTCACCTAAGTTTCATGGTGATATTTTTACAGAATCGAAAGGCTATACTATTAAGTGAGCAATATTTGAATATATATATATTTAATCACTTTCTCGAAAAGGCTCTAACGATTTCGATGCAAGTTGCAATATAGGGGTTTACAGAGAAGAAAAATCGAATTTTCTCAAATCAAAGTAACAATGATGATGAAAATAAAAGATGTTGATCACTCATGATGTAAATAAAAGAACAAGATGGCTACCTTAGAATAACGACATGGCAGCATGGAATTAGTATGAACTATCCTATAGTATTAAATAAGCATTCTCTATTTATACCCGAGCAGAGCTCGGTCGCCCAGCTATTATGTTATGAAACTAATCGAAACGCCTAGGTAGACCCACCGTGACTTTAACATTCTAAGAGAACATAACATCACGCCTTGTTTCCCCGAAGGGTTGGGCAGAGGTGTACCTGCAGTACACCCACATGTAGCCAGTTATGTTTTAAGTTCCATGTAATAGGGGGCGAGAGGCTAAGTAATAACTGCCGAACGGGTCGATCCATCAGGTTAAGGTACGCTTGCCGGGGTTGGTCTGTGGATGGGTGACCATCTTTACATACCGAGACTCCTTCGTGCCTCGGAAAGCACGTTAAGCCGTTGATCCCGGCTGTCATTCGTGGATCTTTGACAGTCGTTACGGGTTGTCAGAAGCCCGAAAGTATGACAACCAGTCATACTAAGGGGTATCGTATTAACCAGTTACTGGGTTGTGGAGGTCAGACAGGCAGTCGCTCCATGTAAAATACTGGTATTCAGCTGCATCTGTTAGACTGGAAGCCGACACCAATATAGCTGGAAAAAGGCTAGGCAGATTGATTGTAATAGGGTGCGCGAGAGTATTGCCATCAACCGGGAACAATTTCAGACTCCGGGCTGCTACTGAGAAATTCCTGTTGGAAAAACCTAACCATAATACGTTGCTCGACCTGGGAATCGAACCCAGGACCTCATGCTCAGCAGTAGCGCTTGCAGCCGCTAGATCAACAAGGCAGTCACAAACAGTTACAGTTTAAAATTGTAATTGGATAGCAAAATATAATGTCTTGCTGACATTCTTCTTATCATGTCGATGGAAATGTAAATGGAGCCGACCCAGAATTCGGCTAAGAGTTTGGTACCATCCGGTCCTGTAACGTGCAGACAATAGGACACGCTGCTGGCATTGATCTTCATTCATTTCGGAAACTCTAGGTCAAAGCTGATTTGACTAAAACGAAATTTGAAAATATTAGGTTTATTATATTTTGTCTTATCCTACTAAGAGATTAATTTCAGATCAACATCTTTCATCACATCATACTTCACTAGTTTGGCATATTTCTTTAGAAGCTTTCGCCAGTAACATTTCACATCCTTATCAGTTAAATGATCCCAAATATGTTGGAATCCTCTGTTTGCGATTTCATTTGCCAACTCGTCATTTTCTTGGAAAAAGTTAATTAATTCCTTTATCTCCTTTTCTGTTGCTTTTGGGCTGATAGGTACATAATGCACCCAAGGTTTTAGGGATGGGTAGAAGAATTCGAGCCATTGATCGCCAACATGAAATACTAAAGACTTGCAGAGGAATAAATGCTTGAATCTGAAACTAGCAGCAACCCCCCTATAGTTGAATAGGTATTTATATTTGCAATGTTCTTCAAATGGTACTTCTGATGCTGCTGGTGCATACAGTGTGTCCTGAAATTAAATAGCATTAATTTATTTTCGCCTCATTAAATTAAAAATTATAAGCAACATACCGAGTGCCTCTCTGGCACGGACACCATCAATGGTTTGAATTTCCAGAAATGGCGATTATTGTAGCAGGCTTCAAACTATCCTTAGAAAGTACAACGAGACGAGACGAGAGGGGAGGAGATGTATTAGAAACAACCAATAGGATTTTATTATTTACATGTCTCGGCTTAGCTTCAGTGTATACGGTTGAGCAAGGAGGAGAGGAGATGTCTCATATTTGCTAAGCGTAAACAAAACGGAGATGCCAGCAGTGCCTCACGCAAGCTGGCGACGACGCGCAGCGAAGATGAGAGGAGATGTGAGCGGCGTGCGGCAAGCTGAACCGCTAGTTCTCCCGCGTAGCACAACCAGCCCGCAAGCTCTAGCCAGTACGCATCCGCACAGCTTTTGTGGAAACACCCTTGCTGTTAAGCATCTCTTCTCCTCTTCGTTTCGCACATCTTCGCTTTGGTGGAGTCTGTCTTAGGGCCGATTTTTCGATGGTGAGATTTTCGCAAATGAAATTCAGATTGGCGATGGTCGCCTGCCAAAAGGAGCCGCACACATTCTTTATCAATAAATGAAGTGAAATTGTTTATTCTGTAAATAGGATAACTGTATCACTTTTACACGTCATTTAAAAAAATATTAAAAATGAGCTAGTTGAGGTCGACATTTCCTATTTCACTACTCAGATAATATGAAGGTAATATACCATATCAGACTTCCAAGCTTGATTTTTAGTGTACTGAGCATCAACAAGGTCAGGTTCAGATCTAGAGACTAGTACAAGAGCATCTCTTTCTTCACTTGTTCTGGATCCTCTGAAAAATCCTTTGTTTTCTTTTCTTTCCCAAGGCCATCTGAAATTTTTTATTACCAGTGAAGTGCAATGCAAACACGTCAGTCACGTCAACGACAAAAGGTTTCAGACACGTCAAAAAATATAGTTACATAGAAGTTGTAGGACGTTGGCTACACACATCAGTCACGTCACTACCGACACGTCTGAGTCGACGTCGCGTCTTTCCATTCTATACAAGGCCAGAACGCAGCCATAGGAAACTGCTCGCGTATAGATTGGAAATCACTTTTTTACTAAGGTCTTCCAAACTATACAAAAGTAGTACGCAAATACTCGCGTATACTTCGTAGTGACCTAAATAACTACCTTATTCCAAAATATGTATACAGTGCCAGTACGCATACGGACTAATCGTGTATAGATTGCGACAAATTGTGAACTGGTATTCAATTTGTTTGCGACGTAATACACCTTGGGCTAAATAGCCTGCCTGGCTGGGAGCAACATGGAAGTAGCGCTCGCCGGCCGCTGCCGCGGCACCGCTCGCTACATTCGCTCGGCTCGCGCGCGGTTGTTCACAGTTCTAACCTAACCCATTTCATATTCCGTTATCTGTTAGCTGTTCAATTTCACCCAGTTCAATTTATTTTAATTTTATAATCTATATTATTATATTATCTATATTAAAACTCATGTCAAGCGTAAGTGATGTAGTATAGTTTGGAACCAGGACGCGCGCGTCCACGTTACAAACTATACACGAGCGGTACGCAAAATTCGTGTAAACATTGTAATCACAGATAAACAAAATAGCATTACAATGTATACGCGAGCAGTTTCCTATGGTTGCGTTCTGGCCTTGTATAGATTGGAAATACGCGTCGACTTCGCGTCATCGGCAAGCCAAAACTTGTATAGCTACGAATGAAACGTGGATATAGAAAAATTTATTCAGTGACTATGACTTACTATCTGTTCACTCAAGTCCCTGAAATTGACGTAACGTGACTGATCGGCGACTTGACGTTGACGTGACTGACGTGTGTGCATGAACCTGTACTGTTAAAAACCTTTTCGTTCGTCCCGTTCATCAACTAGTTACTAACTTTTCAGCAGATCCTGATATTGAGATTCTGTGTTTGTCCCACCTGCCTATGCCAGTGGGGTACAAGGATATTGCTGGACCACCTTCCCAAAAACTCCAGGCAGGATACATTATATCATAATAATCTTTTGTCTGAAAAATTATTTATGAGGCTTTAATATGTAGCTGAAGTAAGTGTAGTTTATGAAGCAACTAGTCTTATGATATTATCATATCTGGAATATCTTTATTCATTGATTTAATTACATTCTAGGCACTCCAAATAGTTTGTGGGCAGCTTCCATTCTTAGGTGACATGACATAATTGTTGGAAAGCTTAGTTAGCTAGGTTTAGTAATAAATCTTAATCTCAGGACCTTACTGAAAGAAAATACTGGTGCTCTTGGATGGGTCCATGCTTGGTTGATTTGAGGCCAATCTCTGGTATTAATGGCTAATTCTAAATCTGGCATTTTTGCTGCTAGAGCAGTCAGATAGTGTTCTACTCCTGCACATCTTGCTGGAAAGTGGCATTCATTTTCCCTGTACAATTTGCCATCAATTATCTGGAACATTACAAGTAATTTTGAGTAAGTATTATTTTAATTCTCAAAACGTAAGCATGTTCTACTATAAAATGAACAGTGTTTTAAGTTACCTGGTACTTGGTTGCTTTTACTCGAGCTCTTTCAAATAGTTCCTTGGTAATACCATCTTTAAATGGCGCCAGGTCCTGCTCAATCACTGCCGCATGGCAGCTACAATTTTCACTCTTGCAGGGAACATATTGGTCAACAGCTAAATTGATTTTTGCTATGATTTTTATAGATCTATCATTAGCTTCTGGAAGTTAAATAAGGAATATTTCAACACGTGTTTTAAAGATAGGAGACGGTCCTGCATAATTCATTACGTACAAATAGAGACCGGTAGGACTTCAAATTTCAAAGAATAACTCAACAATTTTATTTACTGTTGTGGCAAGTTATTTAAGAAAATAATTGATTGTTTATTGGAAAAGTCGAAGGAAATCGATAACAGGAGTCAGTCTTATCCTAACAACAACAATAATGCTGCGTTTTCGGGCCGACAGAATAAAGTTTTTCAACTAATATTGAAAGTTTAAAGTTTGTACTAACCTCTGCTGTATTTGTTGTGGTCTTCAGAGCATGATTTTTCATCTTTGCTACAAAACTCTTCATTTGTGTTAGAACTAACAGAAACAATAATACAGAATAACGTAAACAGATGACTGTTCATAATTAATTAACTTAAAAATAAAAGAAAAACGACGATTGTAATAATTCTTGAAGTAAACAAAAAAAAATGGAAAAATTGATAGATTGACAGTAAGCACGTACTAGTGACAGACATATGACATAAGCTGACAGCAAGGGACGTGACATCTGTCAAAAATACTTATAAACATTGAATCGAATCTTTGAATAACTATATTTTGAGGCACCATCGTGCGTGACCTGAAAACTGTCGGCAGTCTTGGCAGTTTTCAAGTTTCAAGTGCGGTTAGAAAATATTAATACGTATGAAGTGAAATCGGTGCATCCTCCTTGTGAACTGGTTCTGGTGTCACATTTCAATAAAATCCAATCAGCAAGCCAACAACGAAGTTCTCAATCAAAAATCGTATTTACAAATACATGTCTGCAAATTCTGCGAAATCAATAATACCATTTAATACTTCACAATTTAACTGCAAAAAAAAAACTAGACATTGGCTTTGAAGACCTCACCTGGCCCGAAATAAACGAAGTACCTACAATGGGAACGAACAAGCACACTTCTAAACACACACCGCACCTGAAATAACCTCACTAGTCTCCACTCCAGAAATCGTTTCCCGAGCCCCAAATAAAGACTGTCTAGTTTTATAGCAAATAATACTTTGTAACCTAGCTGGTTACAAAGTATTATTTGCTATCGAGCCCAAAGCCCCAAACTAGACAGTCTTTATTAGGGGCTCGAGGTACAGCTAGTACCTACTTATGTTGTCTCTACATAATATATGTATAGTCACAAGCATAAAATATATTACTATGAACAGTTCGGCAATACTATCTGATTTCATGATGCATTTGTCACTAACTGTTCTCAAGAACAGACCCTAAATATAATACCTAAATATATGAAATCATCTGTGGAAGGTATACACAAGTAGCGGCACAAATATATGACATAGAAGAAACACTAAAAACTATCTGACGAGATGCTAAATTCTGTAACCGACTTTGGCAACTTTATAGAAAACCGTAGGTATACTAGAACATTAAGAAATGAGTTGATTTTATTAGTTAATAAATATTACTGTCAGATATTTTTGCAATTTGACCGGCACTCATTGGTATACAGAAAAAAACGGCTCTAAACATTTCACGGACAAATTTGTATGATGCCAAAGTGATGGTCAGATATTTTTGATGACAACGAGGTATAATATTCTCCTGAAATGAACTAAGTAAGCCGATATTTCTAACGCAAGTCATTTCCGACATTTATGCATTCTGAGAGGTGACACATCTTTTTGAAGCCGAGGTATCCTCTATGTATTTTGGCGTCGCTTGTAGTTTTGGCGTTCCTTCGATATCACATATTTGTGCCGCTACTTGTATCTGCATTCCACTTCTTGAGAACAGATATTTATGAAGTAATCATGAAATCAGATACGTAGTATTGCCGATCTGTCCATAGTAATATATTTATGCTCGTGACTGTACCTACTTACTAAATGACCTGGATAATTATTCTCTAATTTACTTTAAAAAATTCTCTGCTCTATGCCTGTCACCCACTTCCAATATTTTGCATATTATTCTGCTATGATTGACATATCACTGTAGTAGGTACAAAATGGAGCGAAAAATAAGAATAATTTGGGGGTAGATTGAATTTATTAATAAAATTATATTATTAAGTAGTTATACAGACATTTAAAGCAGCAAATAATTCAAAGACAGTGAAAAATTAAACAATGTACTGCTTACTGTGAAATAATCAAGCAATTGTAAAGAATTAACGATACGAAATAGAAGTAATGTAGATTTGGAGATAAAAAAGTTTAGACACTTAAAGAATTGAGAAATATATAAAATTATGAGATCTTAATATTAAGGATTTACATACATGGCTTACTATAATAACCATCAACTGGTCTACAAGTATCTAAATACAATTGACAGTATAATTTTAAACATAAAGATCGAATTAAAAAGACTATGATTAAAATCAGCTTACAGTTAAAAAGCTGTTTCATGCCACACTTCGTCCATTAAAATTGAGAACACACATTGATTTCAACAATCTTTATTTGATTTATTGTTCAAATTCGGACTCAGCTTTGGTCCTTCATGGTGTAACTTAAAACAGCCTTTTTCTGAGACTGAAAAAACATTTAGAATTCCCTGTCAGGGAATATAGCTGGTGCGACCAGAGTCCAGATGTAGAGGCCCACGCACAGCCAAGAGGATGTGATCTTGATCCACATTGAGGCGACATTCTCCTTTGAAAGCTGCGAGCTCGGGCTGGAAGAAAATAAATTTTGTTAATATTTTCAGAGTAACTTACGACCTCGTAAGTTTGTTCCTGTAATCTAGAATACACGAAATAATCGGCTCAGTTGCGAAGAGGGTAGTTGGAACTGGTAGCAATGAGTTATCTCAGCCTGTAAAGCTCCTACTGCACTTGCTGGGCGACACGGTCTTACTTACTAGGCCCAGAGGTAGCGGGCCGTAATCCACCACGCAGGCTCAGTACGAGCTTGTGCATGTCACAAGTATTAGAATTTTAGTTTTTTGTTGGTTTCTAGAGATGAGAAAGATTTGGGATACTCACTTGTACCAATTTGTGAGTGTCATCATGATGTAAAGCGTAGCAAGAGCAAACACGACGTGGAAGAATGTCCAGGAGTAGGCGACGCCGTCGCCCTCGTTGTCGAAAACTTTAGTCTCCTCGGTGTGGCCCGCCTCGCCGCCGTCAGCGCCCTCTACGGAATCATACCCTGCGCTCAGTGAGCATACCAACATGCATGGTTAACTATGTTGATCACAATACCATGTTAAGGTGCAATTGAAGCGGATAAATGGAACATAAAAGCAGAATATACGAAATACTTGGCATTTTACACAGAAATTCAGTGGTTTATAAAAAAATCTGTTTAGAAATTAAAAAACAAAGTCATTCATTCAAAATACATCGCAAATAACTAAAGAACATCAACAACTGAAATCTACGAAAGCTATTTTTTTTATTCATGTTTATGTGCGCTTTGAACTAACAAACTGTCAATACAGGCTCGGTCGCAGCCCAAGATGGGGGGGGGGGTCAACATGGGTGCCGAGGAATATTTTTTGGA
Source organism: Agrochola lota (assembly GCA_947364205.1). Taxonomy (NCBI): domain Eukaryota; kingdom Metazoa; phylum Arthropoda; class Insecta; order Lepidoptera; family Noctuidae; genus Agrochola; species Agrochola lota. The sequence goes on along the minus strand of OX376221.1, from coordinate 12,856,820 downwards.
AAATATTTAATTGATACTCTAAAAACCGGTACCGCGGTAGTGGCCGGCGAGTGCTATTACATCCAAGTTGGTCGCAAATAGTTGTCTATTTAGTATTTTTAGGACCCCAAAATAGGAATTATTTGAGGTTTGATAAAAAAAATGCCATATTTTTGGGAGGTACATCTCCAGCTTGACCTTACTTATGCTATTCAGGGACGCAGTTAGTTTCTAACATGGGGGGTAGGGGTGGCATTGGTACTTTATGATGCTGGCAAATAGGGATGACAAAAAAAAAAATATTTGGTCCGTATTTGAGATTATAAAAAAAATATTGGACACGTATTTTTTCTTTTTTTACGTAATCTAAAGATTACGGCGATACATTGAGGTAAAATGTGCCATGACGTCACGAGTATGTAGATTTTATACGTACTAGTGACGTATCGACACCCACTCCCCAACTTAAAATGCGTTTTATCTAAGTATTTTTTTATTAATATGATAAAACAAAAAATACGTGTATAATATTTTTTTATTATCGTCAGATATAAAAAAATATTATACATTATATTATTTTTACCCAGGCATCATCCCTATTGGTTGCAAGGTTTTTGATAAATTATAGGTATTAGGACAGTAAATTATGACTGTAGGGTGAGAAAAGCGAGCTAACTCGATAATTTTAATACCCCGTCTCGGATAGGTTAGGATTGATGTACATTTTCAAACAGAAATACGTGTTACATAGTCGACTTATGCAGGAACGGCCAAGCAACTATGAGAATGTAGAATACAAGACCTATAAAAAAAAAACGGATTTTTGCTCACTCTCGCATAGATAAGATTTTGTTTTCATCATTCCAAATGAACTAAGAATTACTTGCCGACTTATGAAGAAAAGCTCAAGAATCAAGACAAGCGAGCGAGCGATTCTCAAAATTCTAGCACCCCGCCTTGAATAGATTCTGTTTTCTTTTGACCATTACACAGAAAGAGAACTTACTTTGTCGAGAGCAAAATGAAATTAAATGAAATTGTTAATTCTGTAAATAGGATATCGGAATGACTTTTACACGTCATATAAAAAAAATATTATAAATAAGCTAGATGAGGTCGGTGTTTCCTATTTGACTTCTCTGAGGTCGCAGTCTCTTTTAAAGTCTAGACATAATCTTGGTCAAGCCATATGAGAACCATGTAGATTAGTGTCCGAAATGGCCTTTTGAGGAAAGAACCGCACAGATCTACCCTCGCATCCATACACTCTCGCACATACACCTCCCCCACTCACTTACACAACAACACTACATTACCTACTTATCCACACTCGCACACAAACACCTACACACTTCCAATCACATTCATTCACCCTCACCCTCGCACTCTCATATTATACTCATACATAATTATAAACCTAAAGTAAAATATAACTTTTTTCCCCCCTGAAGGTAAATTGACACAGTCCACTCATACCTATATCAATTGGTACATCATTGCGAAACACTGTCTCTTAAGATACAGGATACCCTAGTTTAAGAGACAGAGTTTAATCTATTGTGTACAGATTTCTGAACCATCCAAACGTTTAGTGTAAATGTCCTCTACCACTATTTGTAGATTTGAGTGGACCTGTCCAGTCAGTGCAAGCATTTGTCAGTAATCGTGGAGCTCAACTCAGAATTTAAACTCGTTTTACATTGTTTAGGTTTTGAAATCTGGCCTTAACCCGAGCTTAGTCCCTAGCCCAAATACCCGAGTTCACTTCACTCGCTCTTGAATTCTATATCGTCTATTTTTATAACAGGGTTTTTCTTGTATGTTTTGTATATGCCCTTCGGGGTCACTGTGGCTCAAGTACCTACAGCCTTTTTAGTAAGACACGTAAATAATTCAGGCAATCGACAGCTTAACTGATTTTGGGAGGTCATGACCGCTGTTACACCCCCCCCGCCCCCGGGAGAGCGCCTATTAATATATATAATACATTTATGCAAAAAACCATTTAACCTGGCTTCTTCAAAATAGGATCAGACTTGGCTTGGGATTCTTTAGAAGCTGGACCGAAGTTAAGCATAAAGGAAAATAAGAAAAAAATATCGTTTATATCTTTAGAAATAAACAGGCAAGGAATGAGTCAAATACGAATATCATAAAATCATTGAAATTACATAAACAAGCGAATAATATGTTAGCAGATAATGAATGAAAAAGATACATGAGTGTTTAGTGTCTGGCATGTTAGGTACGTTGTGATTTATGCTCAAGTGCACATTGTGGCGTTACCTTCGTTAGCAATGAGCCCTCCTTGCCCTTACACACGCCGCCGCCGCGCGATATGTCCGCAAAGAATGCACAGTATGCGTTAGTGTTACATAAAAAAGTAAAAAAAACAAAGTGACAACACAGCTGTTTGTGTTTCATTCAAAATACGTAATCATCGCAATTAAAACGCCAAAACAAATGGATACATGGAAATAATAATAAAGACTGTTAAGAACTGTGATTCTGATTGAATCAGTGTTGTGTGATAACCAGTGATCGGAGTAGGTAGATTGAACTGGGGTCATTGATCCGAAACGTATATATTACTATGGACATTCCTCCGGAATTGGTGGATTATTAAAAAAAAACCGGAACTTATGTAGGAATTGTATTCTGCCAGAGTGGAAGGAGTCATTTGATGATTTGCCATCCTCAAAAAAAAGGTAGGAATTGTAATAAAATGAGCAATTTTATTCTTTATTATTCTTCCTATTTTTTTTTTTTTTGTCACGATTTGACAAAACCCAACGACCAATCAGAACAAAGGATCATGGGTGGTACAATAACCGGTTGAGTAATAATAATATCACTACCAACATTAACAATATTTAATTGAATCCGGAAATACCGGAATTACTTTCCGGAAAAATGGCTTATCCATGTTATTCTTTCTGTGTGCATTTATGATACAAGTACTAAAAATCAATCTACCTACTCCGATCACTGGTGATAACATTAAGGCGTACAGAAAAACATCTTGAAAAACATTTGGGAAGCAAAGTTCAAAAGTCGAAATTGAGTTAATAATGATCGTGACTTAAAGGCTTGTGCAGACCACCGCGACTTGTCGCGCGACGCGACACGAACAATTCAATTTCTAAGAAAACTTCGCAGTATAACAATGACCGGTGTCGCGTCGCGCGACAAGTCGCGCTGGTCTGCACAAGCCTTAAAACTGGAAGTAAAACATGCAAACTTGGTTAACTAAATTGCGAAACAGAATAATAGGTAATAAGCTAGAGGACACACTGATAACGATATGTGTTGAAATATCAAAACATTTTTGGGCAGTTAAAACATAATGCGAATAAGCGAATGGGAAACCTTACCCTGAAGTTTTTTTTCCTTTGTAATTAATGTTGCACTTGCAATATAATAGTTTTTAGTAAGTTTTAGGTATTGTAAAGCTGGTTATATTCACCTCCGCCTTCCTTGGCGAGGATACGGTCCGACATGGTGATTTTGGACGAGGACGACGCAGTTCGGATGGAGGAGTACAACACGCTGCACACCCAAATGACCAGCCCGATGACCGACTGCTTGTCGAAGGATGACTGTTAAAACATTAATGTATCATTATTTCCTGTCATAAAATTTGTTCATAAACTCCACATAATTAGCTTGGAGAAGTTTCGGTTGATATTTAGTACACTTAAATGGTATTGTCCCCCTTAAGCTAGAAATACGCATGCCAGTAGCTTGCATGCCAATATACCATAGACAATAACAAAATCAGATTGGTGAATTTGGTGATAATATGGGTATGTCACAATAACATAAAAACTCCTTGAACCAATTTTGTGCAAGTTAGTGGTACGTGTATTCCTGGTTCAATTAGCTATGTGCGAATCCAATAAAATTTTATTGGTACAATTGTGTTTCTTAGCTTAGGTATGATTCAAGTCTTACTTTGATTGCCTAATTAATCAGGGGAAAAAATGGAAAAAAGTGCTTTTTAAACCTAAAACTACTTACCAACTAAGTCCGATTTTATACAATATAGTAAACGTGAGAATATAAAGAATAGAAAAAAAAATAAGATGTGATACAAAATAGAGCTAAAAGAACTTGATACCATCTTACATACCCAATAAATATCTTCCTTGGATTCCTGGTTGAGCGTATTTAAAATAAATACATATTATAATTAAGGTACAAAATGCATATTAAATAGATACATACAACTTTTAAATGCATAACACCAATAATAACAAGTATCTGGTCGACCATGCTCTGCTCGGTTGAAAATAAATAAACATATCGTTCGGATATACCAAAATTGTAACACATTCCCGAAGCTGTGAAAATAGAGAAAACGAATTTTCCCAGATATGAGACCCGGCTAGATCGATTTTACGCCCACGTAAACATCTATACTTATTGCATTTTTCATCGAAATCGTTGGAGCCGTTTTCGAGAACGTGATTACAAATATACACATACAATACAATACATATAATATACATATTTAAATATATATATGTATACAGTAAAACTTGTTTAAGTGGGACCTGGATAATTGAGAAACCTCCATAGTCGGAACTCATGCTGAGGTCCTGACACTGTAGCACTCAATTACTTCTGTTAGTGGGACAAAACAAACCTCTGTATCTGGGATTAGTGATTTAGATTTTATCGTCATAATTGCCTCTATAATTGAGACAGCCAGTGTATTTTATTTTATCTCTTTTACTGAGAATATTTCTTTTTAAGTTTACCTTTAGCTAAATTGTTTTCTTTGAATTGTATAGGTTTTGACCTCTGTAACTGAGATATGTGAAAAACTAAAGTTAATATAGTTTATGAAAGTGGAAAGACCCACAAGTATAATGTTTACAAAATACGTTATTTTATTTAATAACCGCACCTCTATAACTGTAATAGCCTCTATTCTCACCTCTATTAATGGAACCCTCTATAAATGAGACAGATATTTATTTATATCTGGATATTTGAGACACTGGGTAAGTGGAATACCTCTTTAAATGACACAAATTGGCGGGTCCCTTAGTCCCAGTTATCCAGGTTTATCTGTATGTACAAATATTGCTGATTTAATCGTATATGATACATTATAAATATTGTCTAATATCTGTTTTACTATTTTTGACCATCATATTTAGAAACAAAACATTAGAGGATTTAAAGAAAGTTTAATGAACTGTACAGAGGTGTTTGGAAATTACCTATTCAAAAAACGAATTTATCTTGCTGAAATTACCTAATTTCTAATCAAAAATGCTTATAAGGAGGCTGAGTAATTAGTTTAATAAATAATACATAGACTATTGGCATTTTTATATTGTGTTAAATGTATAGTTTTTCCTCCCTAATAGACCTGTACTACAAAAGGATTTCCTGTTACACGTTATCGCGTGCAGCTATATTGAACGTTGAAATTAGCGCAAGAGTGTTTAAATTGCATTGCACGTTTTGACAACATAAATAGGTTCAATGGAAGCATGATCATTATTTTCATTCTATCGGTTTTACCCAAGTCGATCGAACATACAGGTGAGTTTTATTGGAGAAAGAGTAAAAGCCGACGAGGACATGTCACAAACACGATAGGTTCGAATTGCTTTCACATCTCTCCACTAAACCTACGGTTTCCTAGAAAATCTGTAATTTTTAATCAGTATTTGTAATTAAGGTGTCAAAAAACGCTCTTTATTTGGACAGCCGTTATGGTGTGACCCTTCATCGCTTTGTGAGGAAACCAAAGCTTCAACGCAGCAACAACCTGTAGGTTGTTTACATGACATCTCTATGGTTTGGTGGAAAATGGCCCAACCTGGTCGTGTACACAATACGAACCTCGTTAGATCCCGTGATGCTGTTACATTCCTTGGACGCGTTGGAGAGCGCAGACCACGTCAGATACATGACGTATAGCGACACGACGGCAGACTGCAGCAGTCCAGAGCGAGGCTGATGTTCCTGTACTGATGGCAGGATCGAGATGCCGCTCGCGACCACCACAAGGATCAGGTTTATTGAGATGAAGAATTTGGATAGCTCACATCCACTTGACTGTAAATAAGGTTTGTGTTAGCTGTTGGGAGTGTATTATTGTTCAAAGCTTATACGGGAATTGATTGTGTTTGAAAAAACCTAGCAGGAATCGCTCTGAGATGTGTTTAAGGATCCGTAACAAAAACTCGTTAAGTCCTTTCATGTACAGTGGCAAGCACTAATGTATGATATGTCACCGTATAATAATAAACTTCGTTAGTTTATAATCTATCGGTATTATTTCCTTTAGATTATAAACTGTCGAAAAATTGTGAACTGCATCAAACTATTTACAATTTACTTTTTTACGCATTTTTTTTATAGGTATATATATGATACATCAATCCATGGGAAGTCGAAAATTTGTGAACTGGTATCAAACTTGCTTACGACGTAACGCACCTTGCGCTAATACTAAAAAGCCAGCCTAGCTGCGAGCAACTTAGAAGTAGCGCTCGCCAGCCACTGCCGCGGCACCGCTCGCTTGGCTCGCTCGGGTCGCGCTCGTTTGGTTACACTACTAACCTAACCCATTTCACCCAGTCAGTTCACAATTTTTCAAGAGTATATAATGTAACGGAAATACTACCGATAGTTTATAAACTAACGATTCTAGCAATATTATGGTGACATAATACAGATACACGTAGCAACTTTAAAAAGGAATTTTCTACTACTGTATTGATAGTCATTTTCTACTACTGTATTGATGGTAATTTTCTACTACTGTATTGATGGTAATTTTCTACTACTGTATTGATGGTAATTTTCTACTACTGTATTGATGGTAATTTTATGTAGTTGCAAACATAGTATTTTGGACCCCATACTATTATGAAATAGGTCTTATCTCAAAGTTGCAATCGTTATTCAACGCTGAACTAGCTTTTGAATTTTGCTAACTGTATATAACATTTTAGTTTTTCATAAACTTGAAACGATATTTGTTTCTCTTGCTTTAGGTTGTCGTTGGCTACCGTTTGACCACAGCAAATGTATGTTTGACTTATTTGTGACAAACTGAGATCCTAAGAACTGTGTTGAGCAGTCTATGTAGGTATAGCAGTGCACATATTTGCCAAATGACAGTTTTATTGTCTCAATCTCTTGACATAAATCTGTTGCACTTAAGTAGTAATTTACCTTGGTGTAGTAGACATAAAGGAGGACGACGCTAATCAGTGCAAGAGCGTAGGCAGTGAGCATAGCCAAGAGCAGAGCGGCATACCACCCACGCGACTCTGATTCTTCATAGTTTGCTGAAATTAATTAATATACGTCAAATGTAAATATACCCCGAACCCGGCGCCGCGTAGATTTTACACTCATTATGAGTTTTTTTTTTTTCTTTTCATCTTGCGCTCCGGGGCGCCGCTTGCCTGCCTCCGGCATCATTGTTAGGAAGCCTTATTTTGCTTTGCTTTATTTATATTTTCATTCTCATAAACTAAGGTCCCCGTCACGAGAAGCTATAAATTATTTGTTTACAAAATTTATAGCTTCTCGAGACGGGGACCTTAGTATCATTAACTCAACAACTATCATCATTATTATCCAACCGCAAGACGCGCACATTGCATTGTAGGACATACGTCCCTCGACCATTGCATCGCCACATCTTGAAAATACTAGTCTATAGATGGTTGTCATACAGCAGGGCAAATGCCTTGTCCCTTTTCGATATACGCAACTTATGTGATGCATCTCTCTCACTACTACTAGTAGTATCATACATACCGTTATCCAAACTAATATTGGACAGAGAAAAATGATTGATTCATTTTTTTGTATGTTTGTTTGTAATGGATAAACTCAAAAACTACTGGACCGATTTTAAAACTCTTTCACCAGTAGAATGCTCTATTCTATTATTGAGTAACATAGGCTATAATTTATAAAGATATTACGCGGGCAAAGCCGCTGTCGGAAGCTAGTATTTAACCCATATTATTTTTAGTAATACAGGGTCAAATTAAATTAGCTAGTGAAACTGCTGACGTGATGGTAATCGAAATAAAATACGATAAAATAAAAACAAAAAGGATTTTGTTTTTTTTTTGGGGATCAACGACCGCTTGTTGTGTAGTTACTTGAAGTATGAGTACTCCTATCACGTCTGTGAATATTATACAAAAAAAGCTGTTTTTGTAAACTAATATTTCGACTGGTTATAATAACAGCGCTCGATGACTCCACAAAAAAACATCAACAAATTCATTTCTTTTTTGTTTTATCATGTTTAGATATTGCGCCCCGCGGTTTCACCCGCATAAGATCTCGATCCCATCTCGATCGATCCGATGTGGGAATATCGGGATAAAAAGATAATCCTATGTCCTAACCCAGCACGCATAGCATGACGCTTTCTATTTCTACGAAGAATAGACACAGCTCTTTCTATACAAACTGACATTTTGTTTCTCCAATTTTGACATCGCACCGTAAAAATCTTTCTACAATCTGTCATTTTGTCTTACGTTTCTAACAATCTTTGTCTAGGTCCTTTTGTATGTATAGACTATTTCAGAAGAAAGTTTTCTATCCCAAACTGTCAAAATCACACTGACAACTGACTGTTGTCTAAGGTAGTAAAGACAATTTGATTTTGTAATCGCCATGCATACTCGACAGCCACAAAGTATATACGGTTATCTACAAAATCATGATTTTACAGAAGAACGTTTTGAATGCAAAATTGTGATAATTAATAGAAGAACAAAGCTATCTTCTATTTCACATCATTTAGTTAATAGGGCATTGTCAAGGAAATGGTTAAGGCCAATATTACTGTAATATTTTTTGTTCCAAAACACAGTACTTCGTCATTTTAAGAATAAATGTTGTAGTTGTCTTTAAATACGTGACTTAATATCAGTAAAAATAGAGAATCAAACAGAAAAAAAGTCCTATGACAAAACAAAGAATTCTGAGTCGAATTATGTCAGAGTGAATTTCGTAAAAAGTGCAGTTGACTCTTTCTGCTTTGCTGCCGTCGTACTGTCTACACGGAACGTCAATTTTGTCTACTCTTCTATCGACAAAAAGTTGCTCATGCTACGCGTGCAGGTCATGGTCTACCCATGTGGCAAATTTCATCTTAATCCGTTCAGCTGTTTTAGCGTGAAAGTTTATCAAACAAACATACAAAAAATCAAATCTTTTCTCTTTATAATATTAGTTTAGATACCCATAACGACTGTGGAGTTTTGCTAGCTAATTTAATTTGACCCTGTATATTTATACTTCTAGGAAAATCTGTCATATATGTACATATGTCAATTGTTACTATTCGTATTATCAGTACTTTACCTTAGTGAATCATGTTTTATTCACTGTTGAGACATGATCAAATGGGTTTTTCCTTCACTAATAATATGACTGTTACAATCATAAGATGACGGCGTAGAAGATTACCTTATTTTAGAAATATAACATATAACATCACACTTGCCCTTTCCCTGAAGGACTAGGCAGAGGTGTATATCTCTGCTCTATAGCACCACATTTCATCATCATTTAACTTTGTTTTTTTTTTGGAAAAAAAAGTATACTTACAAACCCATTTTTCAGCCCAAGAATGAGCGAAATCAATAATCAATATAAGTTGTATGACTATGAAGCAGAAGCCTCCAATCATGCCAAACACCATCCAAGTTGAAGCAAATTGTCCCTCCGGAATAAAGAAAGCGCCAATTATACCACCAATCACTATCAGATACTTGATGCCCCAGAAGCTAAAATGCGAAATATACATTTATACTTATCACGTTAATACAAGGGTAAGCAAATAATTATCAGTCATATGAGCAGACTCACTGATAAGCTGTAAATGTTCAAAACAAGTCAAGATTGAGATAAATAAAAAACATACCCATTTTGAATGCCAGCTCGTGGATCTTTGGAGGACTTGACACCAAGTGTTATGAGAGCCATCAAAACAAAGAAGAGACATGTTGCAAAACATATTCTGAAATACAAAATTATGTGGGAATGAATTATATCAGCAACCTTAAAAGAATTAGGCTCATCCACAACACCAAATTAGATCAAGATGTTTTACATGACAAAACTATTCACAATCAATGCAATTAGACAAACTATTTTCATTCTAACCTCTGTAAAACCCATATGCAGAACAATATTAACACAGGAATATAAAATAAAAATTACCTGTAAACAGCTAAGTAGCCAACAGCCTGGTCACAGTCCACCTTAAAGTCACCCGGTATGTAGTGTGTTGAATTTTTACAAAATGGAACCTGGGAAGAATATAATTATTCATACATGGAATACTTACAATGTTATAGTCAAAAGCTGATTCACTCATATAATAAAATCAAAATTATATTACTTTGACTTTGAACTTATGGCTTCATCCAATTTTGTCATGAGCAATTGCTGCAAGTATTAGTTATATTTACTTCTCTTTCAGTTTGTTATTGTCAGATGGCATTATGGCCAGCATTAATTATGTAGCATATAATTATTATTTGGATACTTAAATTAGTTTTAAGTTTTTGTTTACTAATACTACTGTATGGATTCATTGTGGTCTGATACTAAAGGTTTATTATTACCGAAATAACAACCTAACATAAGCATACCTTTTTCATTTCATCATGTAGTCCAGGAGCCAGTGTGACACAAGCGGTAACCATGACGAGCAGCAGCATGACCGTATACATGAGACGACTGGACGTGGAGTTGGCACATGACGGACATGCTGAGCAGCACAGAGAGCATGCTGCGCTTCCACAGCAGCATGCCAACTGCAATACATATACATTTTAATAGATACATAATGCAGGACTGATACTTTCTCTTGTTCTACAATTATCTTACAGATAATCATTTAGTCCCCAATTGTCTAGTTTACAACCAAGTATATTATTAAATGATACTGATATTGCTGAAGGTTTTAGTCAAAGGGCTAGTCACTAAAAAGGTCACAAGAATCTACGACAATTTGACCCCAAAACAAGTCGTCCCAGACAACTGGACACCGCGACAATTCAACCCTAGGACAACTCGACCCGTGGCAACTGGGCCTGGACAAGTCGAGTCGAGTTATCCTGATACCAGTCGCACAAAGAGTGCATTAGGATAAATTTATGTACTTTATCATTAATAGGAGTGACAATAAAAAATTGGTAAGTAAGTTCTTTGTAATTCTATTTAATTTATATTTAAACATTTTTGTGCAATAATTTACCAAGTGGTACAGTTATCACTGTAGATTTTAGATAGGAATGCATGTAAAGCATGAGATATACAAATAGAAAAAACGCTTGTTTTATTGTGAATAGTTTTAGGGTTCCTGAAATCGTGCCATTGAATTGCAATAACTACATGATAATAATAACACAGTCATAATAAAAACAATAATCACCTGAGCAGCTGAACAAAGACCTAACACTGCACCCATGCTTAAGCACTTTTAATAATCAATAATTATTTCTCTTCTAGGCACAATTTTACGTTTTTTTAATATTTTGATATCGATCAAGACAAAATCAATAGTTTCTCTGCTAAATAATAAAAAACATTGTTCTTGAAAAACAAGCTCTATTGATTTGACATTACACGAACATTTTTGACATTTTCATACTTTCATTTCATCTAGAGATGTGTCCCTCACTCATGAGGTGCCTCGTTTGAGGTACTCGTGATCGCAAATTGAAAGATTTACTCGAATTTCAACAATGAACCAACTCACTCGTTCACGCGTCCTCACTTAAAAATTGACATTGACATTATTGACGCGAGTACTCGCGAGTGAGTATTGAGTGAGCTTAGTGAGTGAATGAACCGACTTTCATAATTGTACATACATCGACGTACGACTCCTCGCCTCAAATGAGGGGTACCTCTTGAGGACCTCGCGAGGTAAAATGAGGTACTCCCTCAACCTCATATACAAATGATGAGTTACCCATCACTAATTTCATCCACAATGCAGTGTTACATGTCGAATTAAATAAAAATCAATCCATTCTGTTGGAAAATCGACTATAAGGTTGAAACATTAAAAAAATAAAATTAACAGATAAGGTCAGAGAGACCTTGTCAGTTTATTTTATTTTTTAGACGACCAATCTGAAATCAGTTCAATCCGTTAACTGATTATAAAAGAAATTGAATGCGATCAGCATATAAACCGCGTTCAAGAATTGTCAGTGCCAAAAATCCACAACCAATAAAAATGATGACAATGCTAGCTCTTGAACGCGGCTTAGAATGAAGACACCGACAGCTCTTGAACGCGGTTTTATATTGTGCTGATTTCATCTAACCTGTCTAACCAGATGCAGCTGAATACCAGCTCTTAAGCTTAACACGGAGAAACTGACTGCCTATCTGACCTCGACAAGCCAGTTACTGGATAGCATGATACCCTTTGGTAACACTGGTCGCGTATTCTGGTTGTCGAACTTTCGGTCTTCTGTATGGAAAAATGTCGCGCGGTCAAAATGTATGAAACAGCTGTTTTTTTTTTAATAACCGCCCCTGCGTTGAAATTTATCATCGGTTCAGATTCATGTACTGAATACATGGTAACAGTTTTTGCGTCGAGGTCCCTGCCAACCTGTATATGTATAAAATTTCATGCAGTGGTTAAGGCCTCGCCTCTCATGTCCGAAGTTGTGTTAAAACTCACAACTTCGTACATGAGAGGCGAGGCCTTTCGGCATTCAATCAATCTAGAGAATTTATTCCCGAATATGTATGTGATTAAAGTGGGTGATAGACGTGCGAACTAGTATGCGGTTTTACTCGACGCGGCGCTACAATCGTATGACGGAATATAACCAATAATAATAGAATATATATATATCAATATAACTTAGTTCCATTTGGGCCGCTGTCCGAATAAGAACGTAATCGCTCACAGCGCTGACATCAATATTTGACATTCCGAGTTAGATATCACGATTATGACAGCTGAGGGCTGGCATCAATTCGGAACGCCCGTGAACGTTCTCACGGTGCTCGCTCAACGTCAAAACTTGCATATCATATTTCTTTGTGTTTATACTACACATTTCTTCTTCTTCGTTGGTTAGCCACGGTAGCCAGAAGCACAATTTCGAAGATGCCACGTTTGTCTAAAGTTATGATGCGACTCAAAACAAAACAGCACAACTGTCATCTTTGACAGCGCTCACGGTGATATTAGTAATAGGCATGGTCGGCGTTATCGCAAGATGGCACATGTCATGACGTCATCTATGATGATTGATGATTCACAATACATCGTTATCGCGCTAAGGCTTATTCGGAACGGCCGTTCAAATCGCTCAAATCGATTATAGCCTAACTCGGAATGCGGGGTTATTCGGGACTTCTCCCGCGAAATTTCAAATTTGTTATGTCCACACGGCTACACATCAAGCTATACATTTCCAGTTTATGCTGATCTCGCATTGTATAGGATTTCAGTACAATGCGAGGTCAGCTTATACTGGAAATGTATAGCTTGATGTGTAGCCGTGCGTACGTTATTTGCAATTTGCTGGGTTATAAGTTGATCTGCATAAGAAACGCGAGCTTCGCGGATTAGTAACAAAAGCGAATTTAGCGGGCTACTCTGGTGCTTTCGCTTTAGTCGATTATTGTAACAGCGTCCGTATTACCAGTATCAAAAAATTTATGGCGCGAATTCAGTTCTACTCTCTCTACATTTCAAAAGTACCTTCTGGTACAATTTCTTTTAATTTTCGAAACCGTCTTATTTCATCAGCTGATGAGCGATCATTACTTCCATAGTTACTTTACTCTTTGATTACTTCATATCCTGAGTTCCAGTCCAGACATAACTGATGCCGATTGTCGAACTGATCAAGTATGTAATACTTACGTTCTATTTTATGCTTTTATTGCTTGACTACCTACTCATGTATTCGCTTTTGCTACTTACTTTACGTAAAGTTACATGCTCTGTGACTCTACGTACGTTCTTGCTTGAAAAAAAAATGAATTAAATAATTTGACAGTCAGTGGGTCGTCTTAGGATTTGAGATTTTTAAGCGATCGTCAACTCGCGATACGTAGGTAGGTAGGTATTATAAATTATCTGGACTTACCTACCGTACCTACTTAATTATTTTGTTAACTTGAATATATTGAAAAACTCATGCTTTGGCTAGTTTTGTGAAGATTTTCTCTAGGAAAACAAACATTTTATAAGTGTCTGCGTTCCTGTTTAAATTTTCTACCTACTTATCTTATCTACTGTGTGTGCACATTTTCTGGGTATATTTTAACTCTTTAAGATAATGATTTGGTAAAACAGCTATGTATGCTGTTGACGTCTAATTAATTAATTTGTTTATTGAGTACAAAATTTAAGTTTTACCCAATTTCTAGAGATGTTTTTTAAGTATATGTAGGTAGGCAAAAACTAAAGAATGACAGGACTATGACACAGATTTTTGCAAAATGTGAGTACCTATGTTGTTTTGTTTCTCATAATGGATGTTACTGATGATTTGATTGAGAGTGTTCTGATCTTAAACTATGGTGACTTTGATGTAAAAATTCTTAAAAAAATATTGTTTACCCAAATTCATTAGAAAGCATAAGTACCTACTTATCATTTCTGTCCTTTAAATTTTTCATCATCACTTCACTGTTGGAGCAAGGTTGAAGCCTTCTATGTGTGTTTTATTGGGCTTTGAATTTTGAATATTTAATGACTGAAAGTGCTGCAGTAAGATAGCTCCTTCTGGGACAGCTGCATAAGAATAGGATGGGATTAGAAAAATAATATCACTGTCATTCTAATAATTGAAATATATTTTTTCAAGACACAAAATTCATACTAAACTTATTGAGGTATATTCAGGCAAATAGTCTACTTGAAGTAGCACATAATAAAATAATAACATTTTTTAATATATATTTCATTAAACTGTGTAACATTCATTTTGTTGAGTAGATAGGTAGGTACAATACTTCACAGTCAAATATAGTTTGCTATGAAATGCAATATTATACATTATAGATAGAGAGCTCAAAGTGCGGTATAGTAAGGCTGTTAAGTTTTGTGATGTACATAATTCTAACTGTTTCAATTTTATATTAAAAGATAATTTTCAACATAATAACAGAAACATTTCATAATAAGATTGTAGAAACCTTCATCATTAAATCAATTTAGAACACATTCTGGACCTCCACATTAGAGACGATATAAAATAACATTGATCTAATCTACGGCGATCTCAGTAAAATATAACATACTCTGCTCACATTCAACATTATAGTTATAAATAATAATTTAGAAAATAATAAATAAGATTATTAATATCACAGTAGAATAACTGCCAGCTAGTTTCTTCCACAAATATTGTAAATTGTTGTTGGTAAAGAAATCACAGAAACCAAGTTTTTAGGCAGTTAGAAAAAGGTAAAACTTTAGAATAATAATATGATACACCAGAGCTGACAGTTGCGGTAAAAACTGCTGTGATATTGACAACTGAATACGAAAATATAATATCTATCGAGAGATAATCAACACATTTGATCATGTTGCAACCTTAAAACTACTGGTAACCATTAATACCGACGTATCGATGCATCCACCGGCTCTTAACAAGAAACTAGATACCTACTTGCATCATGTCTCCGAAACTTATGTAATATTGATATTTAAATTTGATACATACTGGCTTAACAATTGCATAAGTAACTTCCTGTAAGGTAGATTAATATAAAACCACATAAACGAAAAGTCCTAACTCTTACCGCTTCTATGTAATTTTATGTGTTGCGTCCAACTACGCATATTCCGCATTGGAATGTACTAATAATTGTTATTGTTAACCATTCACACGAACCGTACGGATCATCTATGACTGTATCGATGTTGGCGTCCAAGCGAAAAGCGTACCTAGTTAATAAAGATTTTTAATGTTCGTGCTTCGCGGCTTTTTGATATATTATATTGTCCAAACCTCCGGAAACAAGTAAAGTATAGATAGAAACGACAAACGTGTAAATAAAATACCTACAACATGTTTGAATCTACCATCTTTTTTCGTAGTTTAGGAATACCGTTGCTTGAGGAAGTGTGTATAATCTTTAGGGCGACTAATTATTATTCATTAGCAAGTATTTTATGTGTGCTGTGTACTAAATACTATTTAACTTAGGCATAATATTTGATGCAAATTGATCTCAATTGTCAATGATTATTTTTATGTTCAATATTTATGGAAACTAGAGAAGCATAGCATTGTTTTGGCAACATACTTTTGTGGTGCGGGTTCGAAACATTTTACTGACGACATTTAATTAAGTTTGAACGTGAAACATGTTGCCAGCAACAAACAAGATGAAGCTGCAACATTGGTGCTCAATTTTTGTTTACCATGAATCAAATCAGCTTGCTCGGTTCTTCAGTATTCCAGAAATATGGTGTGACAGTGACACTTAGCATCTAGGACCTAGTCAGTGATGTCCGTACAACATGCTTACCATATTATTTAAACACAAATCGGTATATCAATTTCTGTTATGTACTTTTCGTTGTAGGTTTAGCAAATACAGACTATACTTTAGTGTTAACAAACATGTCTGTGTTTTTCCGTGATCCTTTCTTTCAAATTATTGTAACTGTAAATAACAATACTTATAACAGTTAATGACGTGAAATAGTCGTCGTTGTCGGCTATTTGTATAATTAGGCTGAGTGCAGGGTAGCTAAATGTCGGACACGTCAAGAAAATATCTACTTATATGCAAAAAGTACTTAATTAGGTACCTACTAAAAACAGGAGACATATTTTCATAAAGTATAATTGCCCACATAAAAATAAAATTATATTCATTGGAATAGCAAAATACATAAAGGGTACATTCAATCAAATATGTAATTTATATAGAATAATTAAAATAATTCGCAATTAGGAGTAAAAAATGTACAATAATATTATAATGTGTGGTAAAAATATGAAGTAATAGTGACGTAAATCTATGATAAACATACTATTAATGTAAATGGTGTAGATAAAAATACATGCTAGCTATGTAGGTAGGTACCATAACTTGTAACTGAAATTATTTTACAACAAAGGGTACTAAACATATTAAATGTGAAGTAATCTAAATTCACGAATATATTATTAGAATAAAGGCTATACAATATATTTAAGTAAATATGCTACTCAACTAGAAGGTACAACTTGGTTATTACAATGTTGATAATGTTAATATCATCAGATTCGTAGGATTATAAGTACCGATAGCACTAAAATTACGTTGTTCACGTTTATTACCAGGTACTTATTAGTTTAGACCTTACTAATTTGTGAATTTTACATATTTACATAAATGGTTACTGTGTTTCAACAAGTTTTACCAGAAAATCTGAGTCAAAGAATTTTTGGAGAGTAGATAGACTAGTTACTTGTCTGGAGGGTTCAACGTCGTTTGTTAGTATGAACCTAATTATTTAGGTGATCACGTGCCTATAATTTGGGCTAATTCTTATTTAAAATATTCCGAACATTGGTAATACGTATGTAATTACTCAGTTGCGCATTTAATTTTTTAGTTCTAACACATTTAATTGTAATATTGAGAACATTTCGAGTAAAACAAACAATCTTTAAGTCGGATACGATACTACGTAGAGGTTGATTTCCAAAGTTTCCATTTAGAGCTGCACTAGCGCTCTACATAATGTCACACGAAGCATGCTTCCACCAGCAATAATGTAAGGACAGCGTATTAGCCCTAGACATGTGAACATCTAAAAACACAAATATGCTAAAAACGGTTTCAATTATGCTTTTTTTGTACTGATATGTAGTTTCTTGTTAGTATTATGACTTTGGTGTTGAGTGCATACAAAATTGAGCAAAAATTTTGGCTAAATAAATTAGTTCATTACGTAAAAATATTTACAAATCACTTATGAAATAAAAAATAAAGTGTCTTTATTTAAAATAATAAAAAAAAACTACTATAATTTATGTAAACTAAGAAATGATCTATGAAATATTATGTTCCTAAACGTAATTCTAGTAGCTTCGAAAATAAATTGAGATCGGCATCGTATTTGTGCATGAATATGAAATTAGCATGCCATGTGGCGTTCTGTCGACTTCATCAGTAAAGAAAGTTACAATATATATTATGTAGATCGCTTTTGCTACAGCCCACTTTTTAACACCTCACTAAGCGTGGCCCTGGCACAAAAACTTCGATTTATAAATTAGAGAATATAATTTTGTTTGATTTGGGAAATCAACATAATTTGGTAACCTACTGCCCTAATTTGATATCGAAATTGTTGGTCATAAACAGCTTTAAATAAAATTTCAAACCTGAAACGATTAATTCAAGGAGATAGCAACGGGAAAACTATTCAGTAGCATTTCATAATCATGTAGATGTAAGCGATCATCGATCGAAATTATTTACAAATATTCACTGCTGTGAAATAACAAATATTAACTAAATATACGTAATACGTTTATTGTACCTAACATTATTAAATACTATTATTATGACTTCAACTTAAAATACAACTAAGAGCTATGTATTTAAAACCTAAGCTGCAGTTATATTCTAGATCCTTACAATATGGCAGTTGTCAAATCGCTAGCTGAGTTGTTGCTTACGACTACAGGATCTTTTGGTTAGAAAAGCGCGGAGTTTTATTGCGTCGAGCGGTGTTGTTTTGCTATATAATTATGACAACTTCATGATGCTTTATCACAACCAATATTGCAATGAAATGTATATTTGGTAAGATTTACAGGTACATCACGTAAAATAATATTATGATAGCACGATATCCAAATATATTAGTAATATTGAAATTAAGCACCTGTAAGATATTTAATAAAGAAATTTGGCAAGATGTTCTATTACATGGGCCTCGAATAAATAGGTACTCGATTTGAATGTGTAATAAAAAGTGATAGCTATTATGCTTCCATTTATAAATCTTGTGATACTTGGTAAGCATGTGGATTACACGTCTTTAATATTTGTAAACGTTTTCTCCTGAAGCATGAAATACCTAATTATTTACAATAGACCTGATGCTCATTGCGGCGGCTATACAAAATCTAGGTCAACAATACGAAAGGATTGCATATCGAATAGATCTTAGTGTTCGAAAAAAAACATATAACAATTGCTAAACATAAATAAATATAATTTCAATTTGTATTTAGGAGGATTAGGGCACGTAGGTATAATTTATTTAAAACACGCATTGTCAAGAATCTTGAAAATATCCCTTATCTATTTTTATGATCAGATCTAAATTAATTTGATATAATTTTGAATCGATGAGATTTATAAGAATTTTATTATTCACTTGTATTACGTATAAATAATAACTTTGATATCGGTATTCGTTATTTTATAATTCATATAAAACTGAACAGGCACGGAACCTGGTGGATATTTATCTGAAATGTGCGTTATTTGTATCAGCACCGATATAATTAGATAGCTCATAGTGCATACTAATCAACGCATGAACACATTACGTGTATAATAGTCTAATATTGATTTCACAGTGATTGTATCATTTACGATTGGCACATTTTAAATATTACATACCTAGGGTTCTATAACCAGGAGTATTGACAAACTTAGTACTGTTTCTTTCTAATAAAAGCATTTTATGATTTGTTAATACTTAAAACAAAAAGTATTTATATTTTATACCAACGAGCCTTGGTAACCATCAAACCAGAAAATCATATCGTGTCGTGATGTATGCAGGGACGAAACAAAACTTATTGCGGTTCTTGTAATTTATTACTCTGCCTAATTATTAACTACATTTTATAAACTCGTTATTACGAAGCCGTACAAAAGTTTTCGATTTAAACAATCACATTAAGTAACAATAATAATATTTTCATAATTATACTTTTATCTATGTACATCCAAACATTGCTTTCAATTTTTAAATATGTAGATACAGAATAATATCTTTTATATAATTCACTATATTATAATTATTATTTACAAGTTAATCAGTAATACTTAAAAGTAATATTGCAGCTCGCAATCGCTTTTTCTTAAACCTCCCACAGCTCTGCGCCTTTGTTACACATTTCCCTCCTTATCTG
Organism: Agrochola lota; assembly: GCA_947364205.1. NCBI lineage: Eukaryota > Metazoa > Arthropoda > Insecta > Lepidoptera > Noctuidae > Agrochola > Agrochola lota. The sequence goes on along the minus strand of OX376221.1, from coordinate 12,836,676 downwards.
TACGTGTAGATGTTTTTAAAGTCATATTAGATTCTATGGGTTCTTAATCATAGGTATCTGAACTTTAAAGTATAATAAATGTATATGAAATTCTCATCCCAAGTTTCTCCGACGACGTTAATATTAGGCCTCGGCTACTGGCGTATATATGAACATCGCGTTCTAATGAACTCCATGTTTCTAGATTGTGTGCATTAATTTCAACAATATGTACAGTGTGATGTTACCTTCATATCTTTTCTTTTCCCGGAAGTCATATCCTTGCGTGTGCTCACCCTGTAGTATCCAAATGGCAATGCGTGGGCGCCATCGATGACACCACAATGGGAAGCTCTTGCGCCGCGTAGTGCGCGAGCATCTCTTGAGTATTGTCTCCTTGTTCTAGTAGGACCATCTTTGTATACAACACAGATATGTTCATAAAAATTTAAGTCTAAACATGTTAGTAGTCTTTTCGTCGAATCTGAGATAACTTACGAGGCTAATTCATATATTATAATTTATATTTCATTATTATCTATTAAGTCAGTCAATATACATTTCATATTTTAGTGATTAATATCACTGAAGTATTTTTCGACAGCATATCGTCGAAATATCAGAGCATACTACATTCGCATACTCGGTACATAGTTGAAATAGTGCGAAAACATTATCCTGAACGCGTGGTCGATTAACAACCGTTGCGGCACATTCGAAAATGTGGACGGAATTGACTGACCTTTTACAATTATTTCTGATGAAATTCAATGATTGTGTTCAATTTCGATGCAGTATTTAACAAATTGTGTTGTTACAATCCTTTCTACTGACTATCATTACCAATCTGTGCAGTAGAATAAGCTATGGTAATAACGTATCCAAAATCTGTTCAGGTACAAATTAAATATGTCAACACTTTGGAAAATGCTTTCACACTATTCATCTCAGTCTAATCTTACAGCTACTTAATGCTAATATTCACAGTCTCCGCCCGAGAGCGTCACACGATTTTGCATTCCACATGTACGTTACAATTAAGGCGAATCTACTGCGCTACAAAAATACGTGGGCAATGTCCATTATGCAGTCAAAACACGAGCCACATATAAAGAGCAAAAATATGTCTCCTTTAATTTTTTATCCAATATATGTAAATTTAATCTGTCTCTGCTTATATTAAATAAAAACTTTCATTCATAATATATATTTCCTTATAACTAATTAAATCACGACTTCCACAAGGAATAGTTCTCGCAAACCGCGATTGATTAAAATGTCTCATCTTAGTTTGATGCCATCAGCTCTGCATTCATTTGAGTTGCACTGCCCGCGCATATGCGTGCGAGCGACGTGAACGCTAATCGCCGAAACGCGTGCATGCTTTTTTCCACTTGCACTGAGTACACCAGAGATCGCGTTGGTCCATACCATACACCTTACGACACTTCTTGTTATCTGAACGCGGTCGCCTTCCAGGACTGCCTGGTGATCCGCCTGCTGCTGATAACCGCATATGTTTCTGCAAATACAATTTAGTTTACGAAACATTTTCTTTGTCGATATACAAACTTTTAAATCAACAGAAATTTTCATAATGCTTACCGGTGAATGTGAGTTGGCCCAGTGATGCGTAATGGGAATGCTTATTGGCCGAGCGTTCCCATTCTGCATAGTAGAGAGTAGTCCTTGCCTGAAATAGTTTTATTAAAATAAATATTACAATAATATCAGAATATTAGTGAGTACTAACATCAATACCTACTTATATTATAAATGCGAAATGGTTAATGAAAAATAAAAAACCAACCTGAAAGAGCCTACTAGCTGGCGTTGGTATTCAGGATCCTCGTGCGGCGGGCGGCACATGTCTCGGTGGGAGAGTGTGGGTGGCGGCGCCGGGGCTGCCACCTCCCGCTCTGTATAGTAGAACTCTTCTTCATGGTCACTATCGCCTTCTTTCTTTGGTCTGCAACGTGATCAATAAATCATTTATTTCTTTGCAAACATGGGTAAATTTGTACATAGGTGTTGTGAAATAAATAGTATGGTAAAACTTTTCCAATAGCTAGTCTTGATTTTTTTCTTCACAATCTGTGCGTATTAACCCTATTAATCATAAATATTAATATGACGTTTTCTTTTAAAGGTCTGTATTAATTCGGTCTTTGTAATTTCAATGTCAATGAAGTGGGAGTGCAAAAACTGACAATTGTGAAATGTTCATGACAGGGGTAAACCAACATTATCTAGGGTCACAGTCGTTTTAAATTAGACAGTCGATCCATTACGAGATGAACATGTTCATATTTTAGATACATGTACAATACTTGTAAAATATAATAAAGTTGGTAATATAAGAACATACAGGGCAGCGTTACGTAAGTAGCGGGCTGCGGGCGTTGGCAAGTGGCCTTGCGCGCGCGGGCCGCACTGTTGCTGGCAACCTTGTCGCGAAGCCTCGCTGCTTCCGGGTCACCAAGGGCCGGCCTTTCAGAGTTCTCAACTACTTTATGCTAACTACACTGTTGTAGGCATCAAGGTCGAAGTCAACCTTTTTTGTTTACCATTTTACACACCGTTAAAAAAATTATATTTCTTTTTATTGTTGCCTAATTGCTTCACTAACATTTTTTGAAGTGGTTGGTTAAGTTGTTCTGATATTTTTTCAATGGTCTTGAATTTGGAATACACAATTTCCAAATGATATTTGACAAATTCCTAATGATTCAACTGTTCCAACTGACCAATCAGTTGCTCATATTTACTTATGAGTGGGTACATTTCCATCTATGCTTTCTCTATTGATACAGGAAGCACGATGTTTGCTAGCAACGCACTCAGGCTGTAACCTTGCCAGCTGGCTTGTTGGCATTGCGCAATTATTATTGCACCTAGCACGTGCAATAGCTGCCGCACGTGACCTTAATGCACGTGACTATTGCATTCTGTTATTTGTGAGTTAATCTAGCAGTTGTACTATGATACCATAATTAAAATAAATAAAACAAGCTTTAAAAAGACAGCCATAGTAATAATTTGTAATGGACACTACAAAAGTCTAGAAAAAAAATTACACCAACCCCAAATGTGTGTTTCTGATGTGTGCCTCAATGGCTGAGCAGGTAGTGGTACTGTATGTGCATCCTCGCCAGGTACACACAAATACAACACTGTTTATCTGTAACAAAAAAAGTTTTAAATGTAGAACCGAAAGTATTTTCTGTGGATTTGTAGATGCGTTAGAACTATAAGTAAAGAAATTTTGATATATGCGTTAGATAATCATCTTTACAACCGCTGGAATTTAAACAGTAGATACGTAGAATCGAGCGATGATGCGGCGGAGACGGAAGCAACTCTAGGTCGTGGCCTTGCGCACACAGCGCGTCGCAGCGCTGGGCGCCCTCTTGTACCGCTACCAGTAAGCGCTACGCTCCATTCAAGGCGTGACCACATAACGTATTGTTAGAAAATATTTGCTCTCTTTGCGTCTCTTCTCATAAGTGACCGCATTTAATTTTAACCCATTGTGTTTGCATTTAGCTTGAGTTATTCTTAAATGTTTCTATCTACTTTTAGTGTGATCACTTTTAAAAAACCTCTGTAATTACGTGAATCACATCTGAGGGTCGAGGGACCAAGTTTTCTTAACCGAAGTTCAGAATTTTCTACAATAATTAGTTCGATTGTAGTAGCAGCTGAGTGTCTAGTAATTTTTACTTAGTTCATACCACTTTCCTGATGCCATTGATACAAATTGGGGTAAAACTGATAAAGTAGTAACCCTGCGTTAGTGAGCCGTGACGAGGGCATACACAGGGCCGCTGTTGGCGTGTCTTGCCAAAGTTTCTGCATCGACCTTCTGCTCAATGCCACATTATTTCGGCCGAGTTGAGCTCCATACACATTCATACATTACAACTATACAACTGTTGGTTTACCGTCCTGTTGCTAAGCTGCATTTCGCTTAATATAGCCTGGCTATTATCCCAATTGCTACAATTGTAGTTTCGTTTGCAAAATGACAATCAACCGTTTATTATGTTCTTCTTCCAGCCCTGCTTGGGTTGTTTACGTTAGTCCGCATCACGATTTCATTAGACTTGTAACTAACGTTTTATCAAATTAAAATAATTAAAAAATAGACACATGGATAAAAGGTTTGAGGCCTATCGATGCTGCGCCAAATCTGACAACGAGGCTATATTAAGTGCAATCAAAAGTAGGTTAGGTCACGGGGGTATGAGGTAGAGAAGCGCCGGAGTGTAGGGGGGGGGGAGCGTCCGCGAACTGGGTCGTAGCACCAGGGCCAAGGGTGGTATATGAAGGTTGCGATTCTTTGTCTAATTTAAAGAGAATTTTATAGGAGGGAAGATGTTATCCCATAAAAAAGTGGTTTATTACAGGATCTAATCCTAAAATATATTTTTTTACCTAAAAACTCTCAAAAACAGTATCATTTCAATGACACCAGCCTCATATGTTTGGTTTGGCACCCTATGGGATTTAACAAAAAAAATATATAAATCTAATAACTGAGAGCCATTGTCTGGAACACAGCATTGCTGTATGTTTTTATACTATGCCAACTGTAAATATGGAGGTATTTTATAAGTAGTCACAATGAATATAATATTTCCATAAATGCATGTCCTTCCATTCATAGACAAGGTATTAATACTAATCAGAATCGCCTTCATCGTTGTAATTCCTACCCCGTAGATCTTCATTTTTCTTCATTTTTTCAGACTGAAAAAAATATAGCGTATAAAATTTAAACTGTCATCAGTTGTTTTCACTAATCCGATGATATCAAACGAATCTGTAAGATTCTTATGTTGGCAGAGCAAATAGTTTATTTTAATATTGCTTCACCTTCCCTTGGTGCGGGTCGAGGGGGAGCGCGGATCGAATGTCGGTGCGCGTGTTTCACTTCAGGAGGGCGCCTCCCTTCCCTTCGCTGCACCACTGACCTACTTTCAGCGTTTAACAACGCTTTGATACTTTTTTTTCGCTTAGTTTTCATCAAATAATAATTATTAGGCTTAGCGTGCTAACCTAACCGCCTAATAGAACGTCAAAACAAATTGACAAAGATAGAAAAAAAGAATAACGTTTATTTGGTTCATGTCGTGAAACACAAAAAACAAATAACAACATTAAAAAGGGCTAATAGAATATACAAAGTAGTTTAAAATTATATAGTTCATGATTTGATTATACGATCAATGTTAAAGAATAAAATTCAAATAAATCGATATTGTAATAGCTATAATACCGGTAATCAATTGAAAATCTGTTGAGCTCAACCGAGAAAATATATCACGGTATACGTTCAACATGGTATTTAAAAAAAATCAAAGTCTTTATATTATGGACATAGATTATATGTCCCGCTTAGCTGGCATACAATAATCATGCAGCTTGAGTAGTAAGTAGGAAAGTTAAACAAAGAAGTGGTTTTTCTCTATGAAATGAAGTTGATGGTTTTTATTTTCTAGGGACAAGGCAACACACGCAAACGTCATAATAATATTTATTTATTCTACAATCAATTTTCGACGAAAGGTTTTTATTTTCAATGAACGACAAATTATTTTAAGAGTTGTGTCTATATTATGTATATCTGCAAACTACGCATAACTTCCTATTAGTTACTGTAAATAATAAAAATTTTGTAATTAGTTAATTGCAATAATACTTTTATTCCAGTAAAAGTGTCCCTAATATTTAAAATCATAAATATCTTCGGAATAACCCTGCATATCTGCCTTTGTGTGTCGTCTGTAGGTACGCTTACACGTGCCAGTTCAGTTCTATGTGTGCAATGCAGTAGTCGATGCCAGTGTGCAATTTTACCTATCTGTGCATTTGCTTATAAAGCAGTGTTCATCATGAAAATATTCTGATGCATCTGTTGTATTAATACCTTTATACAAGTAAAAGCGTCCTTAGTTCCTTACTAATAAAAACTTTTCGGAATAACCATGCTTCTGTCTTTGTGTGCCGTCTGTACGCTTACACGTGCCAGTTTATTTCTATGTGTGCAATGCAGTAGTCGATGCCAGTGTGCACTTGTACTACCTATCTATGCATTTGTTTATAAAGCAGTGATCATCATGAAAACATTCTAAATATTCTGATGCATCCGTTTTATCATTAGCTTCTTTTTATTGCCAGAGATTTAAAATACAAATCAAAATACATATCTAAAAAATGTACTAATAAAATACTAGGTATCATACAACTTACTAGTAAAGTTTTTAATTTAATTATTTTTAATTTGTTAAAATCTCATTTTTTTATATTTGATAGTGAAATTTATTGTGCTCTTTCAGAATGCATTCGATTGACAGATATGTTAAAGCTGGAAAGTCAATATAATCTTATTATTAATTTTGTGTTTCTTTTTTGTAGTGCATCTCTGCCACAAAATCAAATTACCTGTCTAAAATAGTACGATTGTTGCCGTTTTTTAATTTATTGAGGTATAATTAATGTAGAAGACCGGTTTGCCGTTAGCTAAATGAAACTACCTACAACCAACCAGTCAAGAAAATATAAATTGACTACGTTCTTGTTTTATGTCTGTAAACAACTCTACGTTGAACAAAATTATATTATACACCAAGGGAATAGAGTTGAAGTTGGAAAATAGTAGTTGCTTATAAAATATGCCGGCACAAAATGCCGGTTTGTTATTGCGCTGTCTCTTTCCACCGCGAAACGCAGCGAGATGATGATATTGATTTGTTTTCATTGCGTCTCTTTTTTGCCTATAAGTAACATACTAAGTCTGTTTCATCCGCCTGACCTTCCTTATTTACAGGCACACACACACACGCTTAAGCTTAACAGTGCCAGATAAGTTGTTTTCGCGTCATCTCCTTCTAGCTCTAGAAACGAAGCGAACGAGGAAGACGCCTTTTAACGAGATATGTTGCGTTACTGGCTGCGTGTTGCCGGCTGCCGGCCGGTACTTTTATTCGGAGTTGGTGAGTTGTGCTGCGCCGCTACTTATAAATATGATAATGTAGGCCAGTACCTACTGACGGGCTTTGTACTCTATGCAGAAGGAAATGCATCTGACGAAAAAATAAATTGATACCTACACGTTTTTTTATGTTATTTCAATGAAATTAGAGGAATGTACTTATCTATATACGATATATACAATAGATATATATATATATATCTATTGTATATGTGTAATCAATGCTTTCTGACTACGTCAAAATCGTATCTTTGTCAGTTTTTTTGTGATTGAGCCACCAGAGGGGTGGGTGGATGGAGTGGGATCCTCACGTGGCTAGGTTTCGTGACTGTGTTTCTAAACATGCTTTGTCGATTAGTTGATGTTTACAAACAAAAGCCTCTCAGAGTAATGATGTTGTTTAAAAAGTAAATTGAAAAAAAAAACCGTTTCCGTATGCCATTTCCGTAAACAGTAGGATAAAAATTTGCACCTTACTTATTTAGCAAATCATTATAACTTCTTAAACAACTTTGAAACCAATTCGGATTTATCATTTATTTATTTTAATTAAGCCCACTGAAATACACTGGGTGTGGGTAGTTAATATTTTATTCGAGTAATATTCTATGACCTTATTTATTGTCATTAAAAGCTTTAATATAGCATTGTAAGTTGTTGAGTCGCACAAAGAAATTAGATGAGATAGCACGATGTCGATGCACGAGCGAGAAAGCGCACGCGGCCTGCACCCCATAAAGCCAAGGGACAACCAGGAGCACGGCAGGTCATTGAACTGCCGATGGTTTTACCCTTACGGTTCGACGAAACGGTATGAACGTCAATGTGATATTTGACCCCCCAGTGAGCATATATTGTTTGATTTTTTAGATACTCTCAGGTTAACTTCCAAACATATTAAATAACATAAAACTGAATTAAATGGCAACCCGAATATAATAATTATCAAAAAATTTAAAAGCGCAAAATAAATGTAAATTTAAATATAAAATCGAACTATGCATGTACTTGTACAAACTTAATTATAAAAAGTAAACGGAGGTTTGATAAAGCTATGTGCTACAGGTGGCGTCGCGGATGCATTGAACTCAGGTCCAAAACATTCCCCTCGTTGGCACCCCCGCCGGCCGGCGGCGTGGCGGGTGCGGGCGGTACACCCTCATCACTTCATGTTTTTCACTCAACCTACCTACACCGACACACACACGTCCCAGAATGTGGACAGAACACATGAAAAACGCCTGGTGGCAAGAAACTACGCAGCGTTCGTTCGCCTCATCTCATTGTGAGAAGCGACTTGCATTGACTATTGTTTGCTACCATCGCTCGGTATTTGGATTACCGATGTCAATAGTTCAAAGATTATTTGCATGTTTTGTTGATAACTTTTATAAGTTTTATGTGGTATTTACCATAATTGTATTTTCTATTAATAAAATAATTTGCTTGTAAGTTGCATAAAGTGTCACAAAAACAAAATCTTTAGAAGCGCAAAGACTTCTTACACGTGACTAGGGTCAAAGGTTGCAAACGTCACTGGTCGTGTGTGCCGGCTGCGTTAGAATGTGCGTCACCGTGATATACCAGAACTAGCCCAAGAGGTAATTTTAGGTAGTTTCTTCTTTTTAAACATTACTCTTATTTTCTTTCCAAAAAATAATGAGATTATTTGTGTAGAGTTGGAGTAATTACTTTACCCAATAATCGTTTTGTAGGGTTAATTCTGTTCGTGGTGAGTCACAATATCACAAAGCTCTTGGATGGTGGTGAAAAAGATGACGAATCAGACGCGTGGGGCAGTCGCCAATCGGTGTAAAGCTGCGGCGCCGCTTCTTTGGTCACCGACCCCTGCAGGTTCTAACGTGTTACCATTTCACTTTTTATTTCTATATAACAGGACCAGCCTGCCAGGTATATTTTGTGGAAGTATGAAAGATAATGGTTTATAAGTTTTTAATACTTTATTAATGTACCAGTGAATACTTAGCTTTGTATTTAAAGTATTAATTTAGGTTAAAATGGTGTCTTGTGCCTTTTTTGCCTCTAACATAGAAAGTGCATACAAATCACCACCTTTGGTTTAGTTCTGGCTGATATTTTTCATATAAATTCTTTTAAAATTTTGGAACTTTATCTGGTGTAAAACATTGTTTTATTCTACTGAATTGTTTCATTTTAAATAGGATTTATCCACAGCGTTTGATTTCCGCAGCTTAGATTTGTACTGACGGAAAATTATCACTTTCATTCATAATTTTCTTTTATCTAGCCTGATTTACGCAGAAAACATTAGGGAATCAATCTGCCTAGCCTTTTCATTCTTTTCAAAACATTAGGGAGTGTTTGTGTTAAATTTATGTTAAAAGTAGTAATAAAAAAATGTCAACCAACTTTATAGTGATAACATATAAGATTTGGCAGCGGCTCAACGCTTGCGAACGACGCGATTTAAGGGTATTAAAAGATGGAACGCTCAAGGAATCTGGCGTAACAATATCAGCCATCGCAATATACATTATTTTGTGGAATGAGGAGTTTGTTGAACCCACGGGACTGCTCATTATCGCGTCTGATGAACTCGTCATGCCATTGTTCCAGCCGGTGATATTCGATGCTATAAATATAGGTATGCCATTTTGTCATTATGTAGTTTACATGCATATGTTCAAGTATACCCATGTCTAAGCGTTTGAGTAAGCACCAGTCATACCGGTACCATCGGATCTTAGGGTAATAATTGAAACAATAAACGCGTCCTTTGTTTGTTGAAAATAGAAATTATGGTAATAAAATGGATAACAGACCTCATGAATATAACACTAAATAGAATACGGTGACACTACGACGCCTATTCTGCTATTCATAACGGTACCTACCCAATAAATGAGGATCTAAACCTCGCCACGCGATTGGCGTGGCCACCTACTGGGCCTAACTCATTTAACAACATACATGTAGGTATCTACCATCGACTCGAAAAGATGAAGAACCCAATAATTGAATGTTGTTGATTGCACCCAATGTTGTAAACAGGATCTGTGATACGGTATGACAACATGAAGTGAAAAGCAAGTGATCCTACTGGACTTAAAACCAAGTGTAAACATTTGAACTGTCAAGAACGGGCAGTGAACCGGCCGCTCTGTGTCATTGCCCTGCCAATGCCAGTAAAAAAACGCATTGCCTCCATCTATCTATCCTCTGACGCTACGAGTGCTACGACGCGATGCTGCCAGACGTGCATTTGTATCATGAAAATCGACTTCTGATTATTTATACCAACTTGCTTGTATACTATTTCTAGATAAGAGTTATGTAATATAACTAATATATATATATAGTATTTTATTATCTTCTGTTTTTATAAATAAAACTAAATGTTATTACTTACAAAAGGATTGATAATCATGATAGACCAGGATATAAAGCCATAGATCAATTATGTAGTTGCCATACACTTGAATGTCGTGTTGTACTCAAAATGGTAACTGTAGCACTTCCTTTGTTCATTTAAATTGTGCAAGGTGGTAGAGATAATTGCCCAATGTGGTTACACATCCATAATGGCCGTAACCGCAGCTGGTGTTGGTGTACCCGGCGAATACTGGTCAATGTCTTGCACGGTGTTTTTGACCGCGCCAAGGTCGCCAGGATAGGGTACGTGAACTTTCGGGCGCAATAATAGCCGTTTTATAAAACTTTCGCTACAAAATAGGATTCTGATAGTTGTAATGAGACTTTCGTGACGAAATTTCGCATCAATGATAAAATAACCTAGTGATATATGCAGGGTTATTAGAACGAGGGAGTTGTGTGGTGTCAGGGCGATGACCCGCAGAGCGAGACGGAACGACAACAACACTGAAGTTCGTGCAGTGGATGCCGGTGTACGGTGTTTGCGACATTGTTTAATTTCGAATCATATTTCTTTTACTGTTTGAGTAAATTGAGAACAATATTACGTAAGCAAGCATACAATAGCTTCTTTGTTGTGTTAATTTTATTTTTTATCTCATAAGCCTTTTAAATAAACTCAAAACATAATTATGAATGAGAGATGTTAGTTTCGAAAGTCGGTTTTCTTTTCAGTATTTTTCAAATAATACATTGTACTGTAAAGTCAAACTGTGTCTTAATCTTAACTTAATGGTCCCAGCAGCAGTTACAATTAGGTCGCTCGTGGATGGTTAAAACCTATTTTCGCTTTTATTACACAACTCGATCTTACAGAGTACGTATATGTAGTTGAACAGGCTCGGTATAGTCGGTATTATAGCAACTGTTCCAGTTATTTATTCGATCAATAATTTATCGAACGTGTTCCCTGAATTGCTATCTACTTTGAGTACCTATTTGCTTTGCATTAACAATTACAAAACGCTTCGATACGTCTATTTCTATTTCTAATAAATTGTGCACGAACCTAACGATTTTATTGATGTGCTTATCCGGACTAAATATTTAGTACGGCATTCAATAACAAAAGCCTTTGTTCACAAATGATGATGACTAATTCCAGCTTTTGTATCTTGACATAGTAAATACATAGTTAAAACATCACAAACATGCTACGTGTCTACTACGGTTGAAATACACAACTATTTTTGTTGCTAGTGAACTAATAAATTTTCGGCACCGGATCGCCTTACATTCGTGACCTACATTGATACCGTAATCGTATACCACGCGCTCCATATTTGTATGTTATTTACTGTTAAATAATTACCAAAGGCTATTCTATTTCAGCGAATGAGTCTTTGTTAAGCAGCTTAAGACTTAAATTAGTTGCTTTCAGTTTTACTATCCAAACCAGGTACTTACGAAATTTACGTGGTCTAATGTGACGATGTGACGTAATAGCGAACAATGTTTTAACTGCTCGCACTGCGCTGATATAAAACCGCGATAGCGTTAGCAACGCCTGGAGCGTGAATGTTCTGTTATCGACTGTTATATCACAGTGCTGTTACCTAATGTGTTTTGAATTAACGCGTAATTGGTTGACAAAGTGACACGTGTGAGGACGGGCGGATGTGTGCACTTTGGGTTTTGGCCTCTGGGTTAGCTGCGCTAATGAGGGCGACCAGACCATTATCTATATAAAATCCTATGAAATATACCATGTTTATCTAACTATATTAGGTAGCTAAATTCAAAATAATTAATATTTAATTAAATACATTATAGGTACCTATAGTACTACACTCGTGAAGTCGGAAAAAGCAAGCATGCAGGATTAATAGCCAGTTACACACCGAATGTAACTGTTTTATACCGACCGGGGAGTGATCTGCGCGCTTCTAGTACCGCAATGTCTTCCGCGTTTTAAATATAGAACCCGAAGGTCGGATCATTCGCGTTGGAACAACAGTAGGTTGTTTTCATACAACAAACCTTGAAATATCACGCACGTCTGTTTTTTTTTTTTCGGAAAGCTATCTAACGGGTTCGATGCAAACTAGTGATCAAGTATTTTTGCACATATCCATATGGTATAGCTTAGCAAAGAAATAGCGTACTCAAGGTAACAAAGGCTAAACAAACAATTACTATGGTGTTGGTGGGCAGCGGTCACGTTGCGCACGCGCAACGTATTTCCACTCACGTGAGTTTCGACATCCTCGTGCCTTCGTCGTCAGTAAACTATCTATTGTATTATCAGCACCCTTATCGCTTTGAGATATTTTTACATACAGATAGTGCACGCTTCTAAAACCGTTCTTACAACAGTATAGGTACAGTCTGCTTTATCGATTTAATTAACAAGACATAAATGCAACTAATATGATTACTTTCATGTTACAATAACCTAAAGTTTCGGTAGATTCTGGAATAGTATTTAAATCAGCACCCTAATTGCATAATACACGATCAATCACAATCTGACTCATTATGAAAGAGATAGCTAATGCATTGCTTCAGTTCGAAAAAAAATCTGCTCAACAATGTAAATAACGCAATGAATGTTGTTGAACTTTCAAAATGAAACAGATTAGTCTTAATCATTTAGGAAAATGTGTTACGCAATTAGATAGCAGTTTGTGCGATATGGTTTGTCGCGCATGGGTACTCATTTTTGGTACTGTTCCAAATCTAAGTATCTATTACCGATATTGAATATAACTTCATCTTGTAATGATAAAACCCTCGTCCTAGTTAGTATCTTTTAAGTATGTAAATAAAACTTTTCCTATGATGTTTATAGCGTGGGTAATTTACAGTGTCAGACGGTTGCATCTAATAACTAACTATTTACAGTGACCGTGAGCGACATGCGGAAGTCACCTCGACGCCTTGTAGATAACGATTGGCGTATTTTATCAGCGGTACGCGATAAAGCGACCTTCATTAAAGCACGTATCTACCGCAAGAATATCATTGTGTCCGTGTTTACGTGTTTGTTTAAACGCTGTTGCTTCTTCCAACTAACTGAAAATAGGTAGGTAGGTAGTAATTGTATAGGTACGTTTGACTTTTAACACAAACTAATTTTTTCTATCACCGTAAAAACATTTGATTTATACTGCATCGGCTGTTTAACGTTTATAATAAGATTTATCATTCGTATTGTGTTGTTTAAATTATAAAATATATCAATTGGTAATGAAAACTAACGTTTAACCAATCAGATAGCTATCGTCTTGTTATAGATAGGCATATGATATGATAAGCTACGACGAGTATTCGTTTGGTAGCTCTATGTTCAAACAATCTTTGTTTATAAATTATACCGATACTACCATTGTTCAAAAGATGAACAACTCGCATAGCTTGTGAAAATACTCAAGAACATATGTTTTAGAACACTTCATAAATAAATAGGACCGCACGCTAGCGATGCAGGAACGTGATACTAAAATGCTGCATTAAGGCTTGTGCAGACCAGCGCGACTTGTCGCGCGACGCGACACGAACAATACAATTTATAAGAAAACTTCACAGTATAACAATAACCGGTGTCGCGTCGCGCGACAAGTCGCGCTGGTCTGCACAAACCTTTAAGTAATATTTCAGTTACGTCCTATTTTAAAATCAAAAAGCATTAACCGTCGTCGTCGAGCAGTAAAGAGCTTGTTCGGTGTTTATTGATCTCATGCGCTGCTATGGCGATTTATTGCGCATCCGAGGTCACACGTGTATCGACAATAATGAAACTCGTGCAAAAAGTGTTGCATACATGCACTCCAATATCTCGATTTTCCTTATCGCCAGTGTGACGATGGTAATTTTTATCCGGCAACTCTACACAGCAGCCGTTTAGTGATATTTCCGTATGAACATGGCTACCTAGTTACAGGTTTCTAGATTAATAAAATATGCATTCACTTATATCATTTTCTAGCCGAAAAGAACTACATGGTTGCATCTTTTGATCGATTTCTTTCAAGTCAAATCCACGTGATAATCATGCCTATTTAAGCAAATCGTATGGGAGTGTTTTGTCGATTACACAAGTGATCGCGCTCAAAGTGCGCGTGCGCTGTGATGTAACGCGCTTATTGTTACGCTCGGAGGTGGTGACTACGTCAGCGCATCGGTAGGTGGACCGCCTCGTGTGCTGCGCAGCAGCACGCAGATCTGCGTAGCAAAATGTAATTATGTGACAAAATGCTGATAACATCGTGTTATCTGCTGACGCATTTGTTTGTCCACTTGTCAAATGCTGTCCCGATTATATGATTGTTGTACGTATATATGCGTGTCCAATTTCTTATAGTATTATAATTTTGACAAAATTAACGGTTAGTCTGTTGATTGTGAACCTACTGCTAATAATAACTGTAATAGTTCTACCGGTAATTCGTTCTTGGAATGTATGGGTAAAGACACAAAGACAGTGGCAGTAAGCGGCTATCGACAAATGGATGGTCGCTATTGCCTCACGAATCACGATGTAGCTAAACAGTGCATCATGGGAACTAGTTGCCTAGCGAAATACAATGAATAGGCTATTGTTACTAGCCATTATATACTTAGGCCTTGTAGGAAATTGCCAGATATCGTTTCAAATTTAGAGTAGATTTTATTTAGTATTATTTTTCTTTACCTATTATATTTTTAGCAAAAACAGCAGTCTTCATAATGTGACGAATACAGAATAAATATTAAAATTTGCATTGCATGCAGAATGCTGGCAAGGCCTTGCTTCGCTCTAATAGCTGTGTCCTCCGCCAAGGTCTGCCAGCTGACGTCAGGCTCTTACGCTCGGTAACAAGAGATTTTGCATCCAGTTATATTTATACTATGCAGTAATGCACGTCAGTTGCTAATGAACGCGACTTTATAAGACAATGCATTTGTTACAAGAAAATTAAGTCGTTTATTTTTATTTGACATCACGCAAAAGAACGAAACTGAGTTCAACATCTTTTGTGTAGCTGTATAGGTTGGTTTTTTCAGGTAGAGGCGATGGCTCACAGTGGGCAGCGGCCAGGCAGGCGTAAGTGGTGCGCAGGAACAGGTTCCGCACGGATCACATGTGGGCAGGTCACTGAACTCAGGGACGATATTCCGAGGAGTACCGACACCCGCCGCTCCGCCATTGCCGCTTCCCACTAAGTTCAGATTTGGGCCGCAAGATAAAGAGAACTTACTCATTTAATACGTATTTACGGTTGCGTCACTAGAATATTGTAAAATCCGTTTACTGATTTAATTTAGCAATTTTTTTTGTAGGTAATATGGGTGGTTGTGTTATTATTTTTGTTTATTTAAATTATTTATAAGGGCGTTCGATACCGGGTCGCAAATTGGTGCTAAATAATAGAACAGTTGGCAACAAAGCTTATGTGATAATTCAGCACGGCGACACAACGTCTGGGGCATGCCATTGTTCTGCTGCACCAGTAATAGCCTGTTAGCAACGGCCAGCGTTTGCGTAGGCGCCTGCATGTTTCTATAGGTAATAATTTAGCAATGCACTCTTTCCAGGACCGATACAGTAATTAAACATTTCAGAATGTCAATATCACCTGTTGCAAGTGGATTTAACATTGTGGGGTGCTATAATACCTATGTGCGTTTAATTTTGACTAGGTATTCTTATTGTTTATGATTAAACCAAATTGCGAATCAGTATTCCTGTAATCCATTTTCTGTTATAGACTAATAAGACACATAAGTATTTGCAAGTTATTGTCTTTTTTCCCGCATTAAGGTTTAGATTAAAAGGTAGTTCTACTTAGCATTCGTTTGCGGAATCTTCCATTCTATTAAAGAACAATTATTGATGAGTACCTATAGTCTCGTATTCACAGTGAGTAAATAGCCGTTACGTAATTGAACAGAAAATATGTAATAGTAGAACGAGTGCGACGAGTCTCCGGTCCGCCCACCACAAGCATTTGGCCGCCAACAATATGTACACAAGGTTATAAACAGAGCGTGGGCCTGTAACGCAAGCCAATACAATGCCCGACACCTATTGTACGTTGTTTGCTATTTTATTCTGTGTATGTGACGATAAAGACGGTTGACAAGATACCGGTATGTATCGTATTTAGTGTTTGCCCAGCCAACCACCCACTTGTACCTCAAAATAGTCTATCTGAAAATTGTAAGAGATATATCCCTACCTTTTGCCCTGATATATGTTTGTGGCGCCAATGGACCTCGAAGTAATTGGTTAAGAATGCTAGATATAACGTAAATATTGAAGGGCTAATTAATAAGTAACTGTTCGATGGCGGTAAAAAGTCCATGGAGAGGTGACCAATCCTCTTCGAAACTCCTCGTATCTCGGAGAGCACGTCAAACCGTTGTCCGAGTCCGACTTGATTGGTAGTTTAAAAAATATCTATGACAATCTTTAAAGGTTGTCAGAAGACCCAAAGTCAGACAACTAGTCAAACCTTGAGTATCGATACAGCTCAGTAATTGGATTGGATTGTCGAGGTCTAATGGAAGTCTCTCTGTGTGAAATATATCTTATAAGTCTGGAAGCCGACCCAAACCTAGTTGCTTACGTTGATATGAAGGAAAAGTAAATAGTCGTCTGAGGTTTAAAATCCATACAGAATAAAAACCAGCATTTGGAGTCGGGACCAGTGTTATGTTCAAGAAGATTCATCTTAACCAGTGTCAAAAGGTTTTGATTTTAAAAAGTTTGAGGAACTGAATGAGTTTATTGTGACAGCAGGACTAGTGACCAAATCACTAACATTAAAATAGGCGACCTTCGGAATCTCTATGATGAGTTCGTTGTGATGGTTCATTTATTTGGTTAAAATGGTGGTGCCAGCTATAGACCATATCACATCATATACACTGAACTTCATTGAAGTCACTGGAAGACACGGATACAAAATATCTAGAACAAGACAAACGACAATGAGATAAAGAAATAGAGGCATCCTGCTGGTACTTAGAAAAGGGTTGACCAAAATTAACACCCATATTTAAACTCTTTATTTCGACTAGTTGCTTTTATTAGGCATAAAGTAACGAGAGAACGATTTACTAAGGTAAACGATTGAGACTTGCAAGTTCTTTTGTCCTCTGACTGATTTGTGGAATACAGAAAGGCTTTTGACAGCATTGTTTTGAGGCTGCTGCATCAAATTCTAACAGAAAAGAGATTTTTACAATATCACGTCGCTCGTTATCAGAAACAACAGCAAACGCACAATTAAAGTGCACTGTATTACACCGTAACTCAGTTTGATGATTTTAACATAATCAAAAGAATGCGAGCAGGCTTCATCCTAAGACCAAATCTTTTCAATATATGCGACGAGTAAATTAGGTATCAGAAAAATCCTGGACATTTCAGAAAGCTGATTACAGAGGAAACCAGAAACTTACAATTTCTCACAGCAATTAAAGATAGGATAGGATAATGTGAGAAGAGTTGATATTACAACAATTGACTGTTAGTTGTAAAGTAACAATAATTCGTTTATTATCGACAAATTACTATTAATTGGACAATCAATTGCAGAGATTTTTGTGAAACTTAAGGGTAAATTGTTTTTCTTGCCATCGAGTGCTACGTGCACGTAAACATGACAAAGGGCTTTTTTAAACTATATTATAGCAAACATTTATCAAGTAAAAAAAAATGTGTGGACTCTATACTTAATAGATGGCAAGATCCGCTAACAACCGTGACGTTTTGTCACTAAGCACTAAGCTTTAATAATAGGCAGTAACGAGAATCGTCATAACTACCTGCAATAAAGTATTGGCTGCGGTCGTAGTCACTCACGCAGTCATAAACATTTATGTCAATTTTACAATGGTGTTGCATAAATGCGGCCGCAGAGCGCTGCGCCGCGCCTTGACATTGTACGACACAGTGAACCGCGCACGTGGATCGTAAATTATATTATATGCACATATGTTTGTTGCATTCTCTTTAGTATATCCAATAAACGACATCGTACGTTAGTGATTGCCATGTCGGACAAGGCATGTATCACTGTTCAAACTATGAAATAAATTAGGATTTTAAAGACGGTCTGTAGTCGTAGACAGTTAGTCAGTTACTAATCGTTATTAATGGAATTCCATGAATATGAAGTAAATTTTGAAGAGACTTGCGGATCGCCATTTTATTGTAATAATTTCTAATCACGATTCTTCTTTTTCGTGTTGTTAGTGACTAACCTGGTGTCACAGTGTTAAAGCCGCCCATGGGCCTCTGACTTGACTTCACATGCCGTAGAGAAATATCTCTCAGGCAAGCCGCAAGCCGTTCCAATCCCGTTTCCGCACGATGTTTTCCTTCACCGTTTTTGAAGCAAGTGATAATTATGCAATACGTGTACAAGATGTGCGTGCCAAGGGTTCGAACTCGAGACCTATGACTTAGCAGTCCAGCGGCCATAAAACTAAGCTATCACTGCTCTAATCACGATGCAACTGTAGGTATCCTTTGTTGTAGATTTTTTTCCTAGTAGGAAATAAAACTGCCGTGATAACTTTCTTTGTCTTGTGCACCTTTAAGGCTTGTGAAGACCAGCGCGACTTGTCGCGCGACGCGACACCGGCTATTGTTATACTGTGAAGTTTTCTTAGAAATTGTATTATTGGTGTCGCGTCGCGCGACATTTCGCGCTGGTCTGCACAAGCCTTTAAGCGGTATAGGATGCAATCTAATGTTGGTAAGACGACACTGCTTTAAAATGTCGCAGCAAATCTAGCTCTTTATAAGCAGTTATTTCTGTAAATGAATAAAACTTCAGTTAATTGTGTGCGCACGAACAGCAATTAACAAATAAGTAGGTAATAACTTATATTGGCCCGACACGTGTCGCAAATGAACCTATTGTTTGTGTTGCACAGATATACGGATACCTAAACAAAATGCATAACGTGTCAGTGACTTCTTATCTAACGCATGACTTTGGAATATCAACACCTAGTTGATTGTTATTTTAATGAGGCTTATTATCAAGTTACAAAGTAAACTACTCATTTGAGTATCAGTGATAAAGTAGCTGGGAGTAGATACGTAATATTTGGTTTTCCTTCTTGCAATGAATAAAGTGACAACGGATTTTCCTACGTGATAGTGAACAATGTTACTTACCCAACGGTCCACAACCGGATATCCTTTACTTGACATATACATATTACAACGCATTTACGAGTGACGTAGTCATGTAACTCCGTTTACTAACTAAGTTAGGATGCAGGTATAAGTACAAACACCCGTTATGTGAAAGCAGCTGCAGTAAAGTCTTACCAGGATGAAATGATACCCAGTTTATTGAATGTCCATAATAAGTAAACAAAAGAAATACCTATATTTCTAATGATTCCTGATGTAATACTTAATGTCAACAAGCGTGTGAGGCTTGTGAAGTGCATCTGTGCAGAATAACTCAATGCGTCACAAGTCACAAAGGATCTTATAAAATGTCTTTGTCGACGTGCGCAATATACTATTAAATCCAATCTTGAATTTAATGTTTCGGATTGATTTACAAGAAAAGTGAAATAGCACTCAAAAGATTTCTTCACCTAAAGTCGTACTAGAAGATGTAGGTACTTAGATGATAAGTAAATGCAACCCAATTAAAGGGACCTCTGTGTAATTAATTCGGTTCAGTTGACGCTGTTAAACAAATGTTAAGCAACAATTTCTTAGGGTATCCATGGCAAAAGTAAATAGTGTCCGCCCAGAACTACGTAATAATATCTACATACTCGTACATCCTTTGTCAGAATTAATACGAGTTTTACATTGTCAGAGAGATAAACATTCAAATTGTATTTAGTGAACATGCTAAATAAATAAACAATTTAGTAGGAGTTTTCACACGATCGATTTTATGAATTAAAAATTATATCTAAGTAATACTTTTAAATCTAATCTTCTAATATAACTAACTTAAGCAGTTATGATATTTACTTGAAATTCGTAAATATTTATCGACTTTTGTTGTCGACTTGTACTCTCCATGGGTGTAGTCATCGGTCATCAGGAAACCCAGTGGTATTCATACAAATATTTAAATATACCTTCTTTATATGTAGTCTTCGTAATACGAAAGCGACTACGAAGTGTGTCACGGTCTAATTGAAGTCGTACTGGTGACTGGGCACGTTCCACACAACATATCTATATAATTCAGTCTTTGGACCGTTAACGTCTCATTTCGATTTAAGCTTTAATATGGTGCAAGTAATATGGGAAACAGTAAAATAATTATCATCTAAATTATTTAACTAATCCTTTGATGATGTCGATTATACGATGAGTAAAGCCTGTTTTCACCTTTTGTTACTTGGTTGGTTAAATCAGCCATCTTGGCTATAATCTAGGAAAGCGGTTATGAAAATATAATTGTATGACTTACCCTTTTCTTACGCGGGTGGATCTCTTCATAATCCATAGCAATGCCTTCATCGCTGAAGGAGGAAGATGCCGGTGGGGGTGAAGGCGTGCCCGAGCGCCATGATGAGCCTGAGCTGCTGCTGGCTCCTGGAGACACTGATGATCGACCGCCCCATGCGCCTGCCACAGAAAAATACATTTACTTCGTGGTTCATAATTTTATAAATCTCGTTTTTGATTAGTCTGTTCTCGTGTTTTTATACCGTCATAGTAGAACTAACTGATTCACCTATCTTCGTACCTTTCTTCGGAAAGTTATCTCATATTTTAACTTTGAATTACAAATTACAATGCCTAGAGTTGCTTGAATGAATTAAATGTAAATTGCGAAACGGAACTTTGGTCAGAAACTTTCACTCACAAGAACGGCTATTTTCTCGCGGCACACATGCGCTGGCGCATTAGAACAGTCGCTGTTCTCTAGAGCTATCGTTAAATTTATGGGTGGTGTGAATCGTCTTGATTCTCGACTATAATGTTGCGTAAGTTGTCCCGAAAGGAAAACTGCAATTTTAATGTGTGATTTTAATCTAAATTTTTAAAGTAATTAACCGATGTACGAGTAAATTGCTCTGTTGCAAATATGAGAACGCACTAGGTACCAACTTGAAAATTTTGCTTCTATTTTGAATTTGGCAAAATTAGTTGCCGCGATCATTCTCAGACAAATCTATTATTAGAATATTTTAAGGTACCGACTTTAAAGGGAAGGGTTGCTGCAAATATGCTACTCGAACAAGAGCACATTTGGTTGAAGCTCATCATGAGAGCTATGTTACACCAAATACCTGTCTAGACGGTGTCTAGACTGCTGTCTAGACGCTATCCACGTTTTGCAGATTTTATCCAGAATACAACCGCTCCCTTAACAGTCAAAGTATTATTAAAATGAATAATTTTCACAACTAACTTTAGCTAATGTCTTGGTTTAATTAAAATATAGTACCTAATATAATTGTTCTGCCATAATCAATACATTGAGAGAATATTTCATATTAAATTGTAATTAAAATTGTTAGATTTAAAAGCAGTAGGTATTGTATAAACGTACAGTTAACGCTGTGTTTAGTAGAGCCGGTATCTGTGCGGCATAAGCACAATCGTGACATAACAGTAGAATGACGTAGTAATAAATGTGAGAACTGACGGACTACCGGTGCTGGAGATCAGCGTTGTCGAAGATTCTTAGGCTATGGCGTGTGTGGGCCGCTGTGTCCAAGTTGTGCCATGTGTAGTCGTGTGCGACTTACTGGGGCGCGGCGAGTTGGGAGAGCAGCTGAGTGACATGAGCACGAGGGCTGCATTGCACTCGTTCATCTGGTCGTCACGCTCGCCGTAGCCCAAGTCGCAGGAGCTGCTGGGCCCACGTTTGCGTGACCTGTAACAACAAATAACACTTAATTAATTAACACTTTACTAGTTAGAATGAAATAATAAAAAAGGACAATCCTGCATTTTTCTAAAAGTAAAAGTAGAACTGTTAAGATCGGGTCGGAAATAAGTATGTATAATGTAAAAAAAAAGCCTTAATGAGTTGTAGGTATTCGTTAGTAGTTGACTATTTTAACGATTTTGAAAATTGTTCGCTCTCAGTGTTTGTTAGGTGCTTTTCAGGTTTCTAATACAAACAATATAACAAAAATATATCCAATTATTTAAACTTTACTTGTAGGAAGCAAGGACGCGTGGCAAACGGCACGGACAAACGTGTTGCATAAACTGATAAAAATAATTGCAAATATTGTTATGCAAAAAAAAAAATTTGGTATGCAAGTTTGTGTCCCAACTTCAACATTCTTTGGAAATAGTCGCATGAACTTTTATCATCCCCAAATGGTTCTCGAAAGTTACCGAAAAAGGTTCACGTCATTGAACAATCAACAAGTCTAGACTAGATTATTGAACTTAGCAGTGGCAGTGTTGGGATGGCGGCATGAAGTGACGCGAGGTCGAGGGGATGCGTGGGGTGGGTGCGTCTGTTGCGCAACCTACGGCGACCCACAAACGATAGACATTTGGACAAGTCAAATAAGGACGAAGGTTTTTGCTCTGACCGATCACCCTGCGCCACCTTCACAAGTTATACGTCGTTCGGTCGTTCAACTCGACTCGTTCAGCGACTGAACTGAACGCCCGGGCCCAACAACCTCAGCTGTCTACGTCGCGACTCGCAACTTGCCCGCGTAAAACATATAGTACGATTATACCTTATTCAATTGACTATTTTCGGTAAATACTATAACTCCATGTAATCATAATAAGATGTTTAAAATATTCTCTTCGAAATAAAAAAAACTTAAAGATTCATAATTTTAATCAAAATGTCTGAGTAACTTATTAGTAAGTAATAGTGACGCATAAAAGTCGAAGTATTTAATAAGTCTTGATACATCGATTTAATAATATTAATTGACAGGTTATGCTATTTATTAGCAGTGTTTGCAGGTTTTGTACCGATTAATTAGTTTCTCGTGTTTACGTCAGCACATTTGAATTATTGCAAGATACAGCATCAGTGATTGGGTTCAAAAGTATTATAGAAATTGATCCCTGATTGAACTTGAGTTCATTTTGGGAGGCTGTCGCCTCGTCCTTGACGGTCGGCAAGTGGCCCCGACCGGCTGCGTTCACTCAAGATCAGCGACCGGCGCGCGCATCTCGCTTTTTAATAACCTTCTTCGTTAAATACTGTAGTGTTCACAATGTTTAATAGCCCAGTTACAGTCAACTCTATTCAACAATAAAATTGATTCAAGTGTTGACGCAATTAAATGTCGAATGTCTCTCTTTATATCGGTAAAGACATGTTGTGTTGTGATTCGTTTTTATATATTCAACCGTGACCTTTTTCTATTTTAGATAAAACGTTACTCAGAAGTGAAAATAAATACTTGTGTCAGCCGACCTACGAACGCACCCTAGAAACAAGGTGTATTAACCTCGCGCCACAACGACCTTCCACCAGGTTCGTTATCCGATTCAAAACAGATAATACATTTTCGTAAGGGTGTACTGTAGGTCACTTTAACATTCGTCAAACAATTTGCTTTACAGTTCAATGTATCCGTGGGTAATTGCGTCTACAAAAAATAAATAGCACAGATAGAAGTACCATGAATAGTTTCAGTCTGCAAGGTGAAATCGTTTATAAAAGAGCGGCTAGGTTAACTGACGGGCGACGGGGTCGTTATCGTCCTGAGACGACGATCGACGCTTACGGAGGTGACATTGTTTTTTTGTTCGCGATAATGGGGATGCTCGCCGGCCGGCGCGCCGTCACATAAGCTATATGACATAATTTCCGGCAGTGACGTAACCAAATGTTATATTGCGAATGCTACGTACCGAGATTACTCATGACGAATTGATAAATTTTGTGTTATCAGCGTGCGGTCCATCGCTTTCTCGGTAATTCGTATGGTATCACAATGTAATGACGTCAAGAGGAGTGTTTGAAGGTGCTGTAGCTCTTCGGTCAATAGTTAATCACGTCACAATTTAAGAAATCTTTTGTAATAGTTAGCCACGGTCACCAGGCGGGCTGTGCGCGGTGGTGGCAGCTGTGCACACACACGCTTCACACCGCGATGCCGTACTGGCCGTACTACACAATCACATGTAACATTGAGAACGACCTTGCCGCTTGTTGCCGGCTACCATGCTACTGGTTCAGCACTGATAGCGAAAATACAATGCAAAGTGTGATAAACAAACTTCTTCATGTCATAAATTACGGTTACATCATTTTATATGATTTGATGAGAAGAATTAAGGTCCACAGTAATATTTTAGAATACGATAAACTTGATTCCACTAGAGCTAAAAAAACTAGAATCTAATCCGATTTCACTTTGTGTGCGCGTTAGTTTTTTCTAACGAACCACGTGAACATACGATACGCATGATGTCTTCCACTGACACCTACGCACTTCGCGAATGGTAGACATTCCTGAAACTACGAAGCTAGATATATTTAATAAAAGACTTATACGAAATATTAAATCTATCTAGCTTCGTAATTTGTGGTAATATTATAACAGGGTAATGTAACACCGCAGTAATTACCTTAATACTCTTCACTTCATATACCTTTTTAAAACATTTCGCACAGGTGACATATTCATAAAATTACTTAGGACTACGTATGTAGTTATCTTACCGTAGTTACCGTTACCTATTATGATATTTAATCTATAAAAAACTTTCTAAAAACATTCACACTTGCTATTTTAAAATAGCATTCAATAGAGATATATTACCTACTTACTAAAATAACTTCCTACTCGTTGACTCAATGTCATTATGACGATAATGATGTGTTGATTTGAAAAATTTACTGGAGACCTTCAGCTCACTCATTGTGTGAATTTCGTCAGAGTTTCATTATAGGTAGGTACGCTTGAAGCTAATGCGTTTTTTGCCATGTTGATGTAGGTCGGCGCGCGCTTTTTTCCGTGTACAAAAACATAGATCCGTTGTGAATTTGTGATCGAGCAGTATAGCCGGCGCGGGCGGCGGGCGCAGCGCCGGCCTCGGGCTACCCGCGCCCCTTCCCTATGCATGACCAAGGTCGTATATGGATACGGATTCGGATTTTGCCTGTCTAATTCAAATCTTTGAAAATAAAAATAATATTTTGACTTTTGTAAAAAGCTACAAGTACTTAGCATAAGATGTCTTTTTAATGCAATTTTACCAATAATATACATATGTAGGTACATATTTATTAAATTGACGACAATATACATAATCATCAATGTAGATACCTACTTAGTTACGCAATAAATGATGACGACGCAAGAATAACATTTGATATTTCTTTAAAACTGTAATAAGGTGTTTCATCGACATCTTTCATTATTTTTATAATTTTAAATTATCTCAATTATACGAATTTTGGAACTGAACCTCTGTTAAGCGTAGAGCTACTAGTGTAGTGTATGCCACGATTCATTATTCTGTGGATTTCGAAGAATAATCGCACCCGTGGACTGTTTTTGTCCCCGCTGAAGTGTAATAACCTGCAGGTAGGTCGCCGGAAAGTCAACACAGAGGTGAACATTCCGGATGAGTAATCATGTTCCTTGTATATGACGTATACGGGGTTTATAGACGTCCTTTGTTCGATTTTGATGGTGCAGTGAAATTCCGGGAAAAGTTTAAAGTAAGAAGATTCGTTTCTCAATTTCTTTGTTACTTACTTTTAATACCAGTGAAAATAGTAGTTAAATACTTAGGTTGCATAATGCCTACTAAACACATTTTTGTAACACTTTCTCGAGTTAGTGGCGGCATAACTGCACCTGCCGAATGAGATAACGGGCCTCCTCAACACCAACGAAAGCAAACGTGTACCTATCCAACGTGAAAGTGCCGCCATCGCCCCACCACCACGGCTTGCGCGCGCGCCTTCTCTTTACATGTTGCGCAAACGCATGCGGAATGTAAGTTAATGTCTTCTAACTTTGTTTTAAACGTCGGCGTCGTATAAAATACCCATAATTTATTTAAAATCCAGCAAACTTTAGCTTTTTATAATAAGTTATGAAATGGATAATTCCATAATGAAAAAACTAAATCATCGATATTTTTCCTGTCATAATGAATCTAAGGAATGTAAGTAGGTACCTAATGCAAGCGATGTAGTTATTCCTGCTCATGGTACTTAAAGGCCTCATTAGCATACAACAGTACCAAAAACATAAAGGAGCTACCCTTTCAGTCATTGAAACCGTGTCAAAATGTCCACCGTCTTTATCACAAATTAAATATCTACCAACACTCATCATATTTAAAAACAAAATTTTACCTTGCTTAGGGTTGAAATGGTTCGTTTTGTACTTTTTTTAAAATTGGTATTTAGCGTAAAAGTGTTACGGCATTCAAAAAATTATTCGCCGCCTGACTGCGGATGCTGCAGAAATTGCTTAGATACGTATATAAATCATATCCTAAAACAGAGTCCATCTCATAGTTATGCCTCTAGTCATTTTCGAGGCTACCAATTGATTAGGTTCTCCAATTAGTTGCCGCCTCGCCTGTGTAGCATTCGCGGATATCGCTGTACCTACTGTATTATTCTAGTGTGTGTGGCGTTCCATTTCGAAACTGGGTCACTGTGTCACATGGCGGCCGCGCCAAGTATCAGCCGAATACGACGCCATCTTTGAATTTAGTTGATTCATGTACCAACAAAATCGTTACAATTCATTGTCTAGTCGCTAGAATTTAATGTTGGTCTTTTAAAATTGTTATGTGTTTCATCCGAAAGGTGCGAATTTATACAAGGTAACGCTACTGCCGTCGTAGGTAGCTAACTAAAAGAAAATGAATGTTGCCAAACTTTCACTTTGCCATGGCCCGGTGTGTAATTGCGAAATTTTGTTCACGAATTCAATTTCTATCTTGCCTATCATTACAATAAAATAGAGAGAGCACAACGTGATCTTGTTTCATACATGGTCAGCCTAATTACTAATATTCTACATCAGCTCATTCAATCAAGTGTTATCCGGTTTTGTAGTTGCAATCTTTTGCAAGCTATCTCATAACTTCTTAAAGAGTTGGATAAACAGGTTTTATGAAATCACCGCGTTAAATATCAACCGCTGGCTTTTAGCTCTAACTACAGAAATAATACCGACTTCTTGATTATTTTTTATGGACTCGCATTGGCCTTCAACCGTTAGTATCCTTCATTCCGTTAGATTTGTAAAATGTTGTGACGATAGGTACACATTTGGATTTTTTTTTACTAGCAGTCCGACATTTCAATTCAATGTAATTTTTTTCGTTATCAAGATTTCGAATTCGTTGGCGTTACTAACTATTGCAGAAAGTTTAAGTACCGACCACGGATTGATTTAATCTGTAATGCGACTGGCGTAGAAGATCTGAAAGCAGATCGTTCGTTTGAGCGTTGGTTTGGTTAGGTATTGTGAAATTTGGACCACGGTGGAGGCCTTGCCTCTCACCACGATCACGATGAAAAGTGAAACTGCGGTGTCGACGGGCGTCACGTCGCGCCAAGCATTTGATGCTGTTTTTTTCCGGTTCTTCCGCAGTACAATAAAATCTCCTGTCGCTGACAGCTAGTTACCGACGTTATATGAAAGTGTTTTATTTGCGAAATATATTGAATCGAAATCATTACATATTTTATGAACTTTTGATGTTATTATAGCTCACTCGGATATATTTTATTTTCAAGTAGGTGAAGGAAGCGCTGTTGAAAGCGAGAGCAATTTGAACAGCACTTTCCACTGCGATGGTAATTACCTACTTCTATCCGCTAGTCATGTATTTTGCTGGAGTTGGTATTGGTAATTATGTAATACGTTGGAGAATTTTTTAATCATTCTCACAACGTTGCATTGTCTGTCCCTGTTCGAGGCGCGGCGAGGGGCCAGAGGCGCGGGCGGCGGACTCCGGCCACAGAATGTAGGCAAGTGTGACAAGGACACGCCCGTACTCCGCGCTAACACTTCCATCCAGTTTCTAACGTGCTCGGTGCGCGTTTCGCAACGCTCGCCCGCGCCCGGCCCCACTTCGCCGATGCACAGTGCACACTCGTGAACGGATTACACCTACCTACAAGGTAACGCACAATACATACAGGTACCTAATGACTGGGAGCCGTTTTTGGCTGTTAGTACTCTTTCTTGCTTAATTTGATTGTGCCCTTGACGTACAGCATCTTCGATATAATAACTCAAATTGATGAATTCAAAGTACCTACATACGAGTAAATTAAATTACTGTCATAATGAGCTTTCGCGCGTTGTGTTTGTTATCTGATGAGTTACTTCCTGTTAGGCTAAACCAGTTTTCAAAATCCAGATAAAGAGATTTTGCAAGGCGGCGAGGGCCATTAGAAATGCAGCGGCAGCGGCCTTCCTTGGAGCTTGTGGCGAGGTGAGCCGCTACCTCAAGGCGAAATAACATTGATATTTGTTAATTAAATTCCCTGCTCTCCAGATTTACAACTTACAACGAATCGTGAAATCGTGTCTCTACTTGATATTGGACTCTTTTTTAGATTAGGTTTTAGTCGTTTTCTTACAGCATCCTACATACCTACTTTTAATGTATTTTAATCTGATATATCGAACCTTTTATTTAGAAATAACACAAAAAACTGTATTTCAATAGTAGACTTACCCTTGCATGTGATGTGAAGGTACTTCAATGGTGGCAGAGGCACGGCGGCGGTCACCGGCCATATCTGCCAGTCTGGCGAAATCAGTGTCCACATCAGCCAATCTGGCTGACTTCCGGGACTCCAACAGCCTTATCTCATCTAGTCTTTTCTTTAGCTCGGTCCGCACCTGAAATGACATAGACATGTATACTACCGTATAGCAGGCTTCTATTCCTAAGACAGGTTCTACTTAGTTATTAAATTGACATACACATATTAGGTAAATCTGCTGATATGTTGCTTGAAACTTATTTAACTACTAACCGCTGTCCGCGACTTGCCCACGTGGACCCTAATTCTTTTTCTAAAATTCAAGTAGCCTATATTATTCGTTATAACATCAGATATCTGCCACAAAAAAAACCCGTTAAAATCGGTCTAGACGTTTCGGAGATTAACCAGAACAAACAGACTGACAGACATTTTTTTTAAATTGTGTTTGGTTGTATGTACCGTATATGTGTACTTTCATATGCAAAAGTAAAATTTGAATAGTTAAGTACATTACATGTCATTTTCACGAGACCTTGGTCAATCAAGTCTCACCTTATGTCCGCTCGAGTTGAATGCATTTCGCGCATACACAAGGTTAATAAGGCTACAAAATTTATATTGCAGTATTAACTTGAGTGTTTACGAACACGAGATCAATATGGCCGACCTTCGCACGATCGGGTGGACGAGTTGAAGTGACGTCATGACCGGGTGGAAATGGAACGGGATGCACGTTCCGTATCACGGGTTACCAGTAGATACCCGCGTAATGCACTATTATAATTTAACTACCTCGATAACTCACGAGGTAAAATCTATTCATTTAATAAAACCAAATTACGGATTAATAACAATTGTTTTCCGTGTACCGTGTTTTGCTGATAGATAAAATCACAGTATTAAGTATTTAATGGAAATTCCTAATACGTACCTACTTGTCGCGCTTATGCCTCAGAACAGGAAACACACAAATCAAATACTTGCTCGGTAGAGGTAAACAAGTTCTGACTCGAGTGTGGTAATCTACGCTACTGGAAACTGAAAAGCGCATTTATACATATTATTATCTATTGAAATAAATGTGCCATAATTTTCCGCTTATTGTAAGCAAAATTTTTGATTGATCGTATAATTCTAGCTTAACTAGTCGAGTTAAATGAAAGTTGTAATGATAGTAGAAATGTAGATAATGAATAGAAGATTAGCAATGGTAAAATAAAAAAATAAACATATAATTAAAAGAAACATCTAACTGAACAGCGAACCTTAGAACTTTTCGGGGGTGTAATGTTACGCAAGGTAAACGTTGCCCATGCAAGATCGAAATGACTTCATAAAAACCTTTTAAGGAATTTCCATTATGTTGTAAAGTTGCGGCAATAACATGCAATATAATAATTACACGTGCAATGCCGTAGCGGGGAAGTCCGCAAACACGGAGTTTCCATGCTTCCTCCATCTTGTCTTAAATATTTAATGGAATCGATTCATCAGTAATACGTCGGAGTTTATAGTATCTTAAGGTTAATATATGACTTGAACTTGTAACACAAGTATTAGGAAGTGGGCCTGTATGACGCATGTATGTATACTTATCACGCACTGGTAAAGTTACTCGTATCGCGGTCACACTCTCGGTCAATTATGTGCCACGAGCGGCGACCTGTCGACTGGTTGACATTGGTTGCGTTTTCGTCGCCGGCTTCCTTCTACGCGGCCACCTTCGTGATTGACACGTTATCTACCTACAAAATGAGTGTACGTAGTACTTTTTTTAATACATCAGTCGGCACGGATAACCTTGCTGTATTTAGCATCAATTTAAAGCAACAATTGTTTGTATCTACGGCTACAAAGTAGAATCATCATTTACGCTTTCGAACGAGGCGCATGATCAGCTAAATTAAGATTTTTCTAACCAGGCAGGTTAATCTCTCTAAATGCAACCTTTCATAATGAATACTTAGTATTGAACGTCACTCACGTATTACCTACTATTAGTAAGTACCTAATGGTCCATTACGACTATTGATCCTTCTTTTTGTTGAAGTTTGGTTACATTTTTTATAAAGTTGCTTTTGAGCGCGCGCGCATACTTATGTTGATAATCGAAATAGAGCTATTGGATTAAATATTATGTGAAGATGGCGTTTCACTGGCATTCCCTATATGATCAGTACAGTTAGCGTTGAGCGCTGGGTCACTGATCACATCATACTTTCACTTTTACATGATTTCGTGCGAGTGTGGACGTGCCATGAGCCATGAGACGTGGACTGCCGTGCCCCTCACTCGAGCCGGAACAATGAAAGTTGCATTAATGAGTCTTGATGATTGCTTGACATACTTAATGTTTTCGCTGATACGACTAATTAGGAATACCAAAAATGCTTGTAAAATGTCTGTCAGTTCTGTGCAGAAGGCTTCCAATTGGGTAGAATTTAAGAGTATTGAAATGACAAGTGAATGCATGTAACAGGTGTGGAATTTAGACTCGTTTTGTTATGAAAATTAATTTGATTAGAATACCTAATTAATTCTGCCTATAGTTATAATAATAATAATTGTCAGCTTCAATCGGTAGTTCCGTTAGTGCTAAGGTGATCGGCGAGTCACTTACCAGCGTGGTTATGTAAAAAGTGACAACTATTACACAATTGCTTCTTTCGATGGCGAAACGGACGGCTTTGAAATGCCAGTGAAAGTCGCCGAGCGACTTCGCTATATCATGATAACGCTGGCAAGAGTATTATACTGAGTTAGGCATGTTTATTGCGTTTCATACTTACAGTATTATTTTATGTTCAGATAATTTATTTTATGCTGAATAGCGATTACATGTCAATTGAGGGAATGGTCAGCGATCTCCGTAACCGATAGGCCTTTACTGTTTATGCACAACAATGCATTAGCATTGCTGACTTGCATAATCGGGCGAATGTTTGTGCTTAGAGAAACCTGTCTGGTGGTACAGCTGCCAGTTCTGCTCATCTGGTGGCACCCACGATGATGAAATGCGATTCCATCAGACATGATAAATAATGTATTTGAATATGTCATGTCCTTGACCAAAACTTCTGACAAAATAAACTGCGAAGTAAATTTAATGGATAATTAAATCTTAATCTTTCTTTTCTAATTTAATCTTAATAGTATGGCATTTCATTCCTACAACTTAGGTACAACAGGTACCCTACAACATTCAGGTAACCTACAATTTGACGAAATTTTAAAATGTCATATTATTTGATAATACGAAAATGAGGTTCACGGTCATTAAGAACGGCCATTGTATTGTTGTGGAATCATTACGGACCATACATAATGTCGCATCGTAGCTAACGTTTTGGTGTCAAGAAACTAATATTATTGGATTTGCGTTGTTATTTGTTTGACCTCGTTTTGAATTAGGAAAACTAAAACATTATGATTTCACGTACCTACTCTGACCGTCAAAATTACCTGTTGCTGAAATCTTCGGTCACACATTGTTTAAAACTATAAATACCGAAAGCCCAATAACTTTTCCCAAACTAAGACTAGCTAGACTCGGTCGTTCGCTAATTTATCTATTATTTGAATAATTATTTTCGTATATTAATTCATCAGGTACCTAGGCTACGCGGACTTGCGGTTGGTTTTTATGCGATAGTCGGGTGCTCTTGGCGTCTCAGGATTGCGAAAACTGTCCGCTCTACTACACATCGATGTTGCCGCTGCGCAAAACGGATTATCCATGCTCGTAACGCCTCCTCTGTTTTGAAACGTTACATTTTCTGTCTTTAATCACCAATAAGGAGAAAATCAGTTCCGTTCTAATCCATTTTACACTTATCAATGTCATTAAAGTGTGAAATTTTAATCAAATGTCACGAGTTTCTGCTTTATGTCGCGTGTAGTTGTATAAAATTTATTTAAATCTATAATTACGTTGTGCGATAAGAGGTAGAGGATTGCTCCTGATCAGCGAAAGCGTAAAACAAAATGACGAGTGTGCGATCAAGTGGCATTGACGGCAACCGCACTGAGTCAATGGCTGAAGCCGGCCGGCTGTAGAGGCGCACGAAGTACGATGTATGACGCGCGTGCGTGACGACACACGTTACGCCTGCGCCTGCGCCACTCCATACGACTCCACTAAATCAACATGTTTTTATCTACATGCTTTCGGTAGTCCAGTACCTACCTAAACATTCGTGATACGTAGGTAACGTGCCGTAAAAAGAAAATCGGAATAGCCTACTCGAGATTCATTAGACAAGGGGGGGCCCAAATGGACCCGAAGGAACCTGACAATGGCTGTAACCTTGTAACCATGGCACTCGACATTTTAAATGATTTATGGCTAATCTATTTGGCATGTCCACCATGACATAAGGGAAAAGTAGTCATCGACATGGGAAAACAATTTATATTTAAAAATAACCTCGAATCCTTTATCAGGTGAGGTATGTAGGTACCTGCGTCAGTGATCAGATCACAAATATGACAGGACATTGCGACGGGCAGGACAATGCACTTACAATTCATTACGTAGCGTTGGAGAAAACAATAGTGTGCTTCGGTTACAACGACCGATAAAATTACTTTAAATTTATCTATTCAGCCATGGCCATGAAAGAAACTGTATATGAAGCTACTGATAGTAAAGGAACTGAAGTGTATGGCTCAAAATATTTTGCTTGCTGGATCTAATAAGTAGGTATATCAAATGAATATGGAATGTTACCTCTGTCTTACTTATCTTATTAAGTTGCAATTATTAAGCTAATATAGAGGGTACGAATTAACATACTGGATCTGTACCTACCCATTAAAATCACAAATCCAAGCTCTAAACGAAATTATTAGTGAACCTAAAGATGTCGATTGTTCTTACATTAGATATTCAGTGAAGCTGCAGTTGAAGTCACGTAGACACGCATGCATAAGCAATTCGGTTGTCGGCGATCGTGCACTAATAAATAGGCCAATAGCTCTACTACTACCCGATAATCGGCCTATTGTACCTCGGCGCCATTGAATTTACAAAGTGAACTTATCGTCGATTTACTGCTCACTTTGAAGACTTTCTGAAAGACAATCGAAAATTTAAAATAAAAATAGATTATTGTCACCAACACCTACATGATCTGCAATTTTATTGTTCTGTTTACCTTCAGCCACTTTACATTAAACGCCGTCTATTGCGGTTACTACGTAGGTAAATTATAGATAAGATAACAGATAAATGTGATATAGTAGATATCTACGCAAAAGGTATATGTAGAATTAACTATTTCACGACGTTTGTAGTTAGTATGTTAGTAGTAGGCAGGTAGGTACAATACTGGACTACTTTAAAGTGCTTTCTCTGTAATTATTTTCACTTGCTATTGTCATTATCCTTTGCTTATTTATTACATTCGTCTAATAACTTGATTGCTAGCAGCCGTATAATTCACACACTACCTAGTAAAGGCGAGAATTAAAGCCAACATCGCAGTGAATACAAATGAAGAGAGCGAGTGTCTTTTCTTCCACTTGTAAGTCAGTGAAAGATCACTGCTGGTCACTGTTCACTGAGTTGCTATCATGGGTACCAATAAACCATTAAGTAGGTACTCATATATGTGCTACAGTATACATAACATTCTAACATTCATTTCTGAGCTGAAGCTAGAAATAGGCGCGTGGGCAGAAATGAATCAACTTACACGTGCTAACGAAGAAATATTCGCAGATCTATGCAAATAGACAACAGATACCTATTCCAACATGACATTAAAGTTTCTGAATTATTTAACATTTAATTTGCTAAGTTGTATCAAGTTCCTTAACAAATAATCATAAGCAGTTCGACACATTCAATACCAATTTAAACCAGTGATATTACCTTTTCGCCTTTCGGTATTTGAATATTATTTTTTGTGTTTCGAAACACAACAGTTCATGAACAAGCTATTAGAAACGTTATAAGCACTAAAATGCCGCGAGTTGCAACGCTTAATCGTCAAATAACGTTCCAAAGATTCAGACTAATGTTACATAGAATTAGCGATTCCTATCGGATGTACTACGCTTAAGCTGATCAATCAATCGGCACGGTGGCCTTGTATGATTGGTGAATACAAACAGTGTTGGTTGCAAAGCGGATGCAGTGGAAGCAGGCCACGCGAGCCGGCGCCGCTCGCGCCCGCCGCGCCTCACGCCCTCCGCCAAGTCGCTGCAACCGGCAACCTTGCCCCAAAAATCCGTGACCTACATTTTATGAGTCAAAATGCAGCCGGTGTTTTTATTGCAACCATTCTCCTTGGAAAGAAGTTGGTTATCAGGCGTTTAATTCTACTTGACAAAAAATAAGAGCACTTTCAGCGTTTCCAAACCGTTAGTTCGGGCGTGGCTAATAATTCATGCATTGCTGAAATTAACTAAATGAAGCATATAGAATGATGAGGAAAACTTCATTCCTTTTCCTTTATAAATGAATCACAACACTACTATTCCTGTTACAGCTTGCGTTTTGGATTTACGGGAAATTGTCGTCAGTGCAAACTAGGTCTGGCTCATCGATTGTGCAGGACGAACAGCGGCCTAGTTGGCGAGCGCCAGGTCCGCGGGTCGCGATCCTAGCATCTAGGCGGCCCGGTTTCGCCCGGGTAACCTCACCGTGCTCTATTTCTGGATCTAGTACGGTCAACAATTGCTATACGTATTTATAGAGCAAGTGCAAATGGGGCCTAATGATGCTGTTACTTGTATATCATTAAATAATGATTATACCTACTGTAAATATAAATATTATGGCCTTCGTGCTGTTCGGATGTGTATGTTAATATTTTATTAAAAGGCAATTTGCGCGAGTCAATAATGAATATCGGCCAGTTAGTCAAATTACTTTTATTAAATGACAATCATATCAATAGTCGTATGTCGTAATAAAATCTATTAAATTACAATGAATCCGACCGACCATGTAGGTCAGCTTCTATCGTCGGCCGTCGTCGTCAGGAAATTGATGTTGCGTAGCGCCGACAATGATGCAAGCCGGTCGCGAAGCATGCCAGCATTTTATCTATCAAGTGCGAGATTGAATTTGATAGCGGCTGACGTCACAGTCCGTAGCAATTAGAATTCTAGGAACGACGTCATGACGCGTTGGCAAACGATTTAGCGTAGGCGCGACGCGACGGTGACGTCACGGGCAAAATGTTACGGCTCACCGCCCCCTCTCGACGGGCACGCGGCCGCGCGTAGGCGGCGCGGGCGGGCGCGTAATATAGTCGACTTACACGTAAATAAAATCGCACTCTATTACGTAATTGAACGTGAAATCTGCACAAGGACGCGATGCCGAAGTTTCGACATCCCTGACTCCCGGCGTGATGCTATAATCGCATCGTTTACGTGCGACGACGCTTAGAAAAGTGAGCGTTTCACCTTGAGATGCCTGCAAGCGTGGTTGCCTCTCTATTCTTAGATATCGAAATAGTGCTAAATATGTTCGAGGGGACAGGCGGCTAGCACGCAGGCGTCGTGACCCAACCTGACCCAAAAACGGATTGCGACCCACCGCGCCCCAAGTTACCAGTTGATAACGGATACGGGAACCTGTTCGCTTCACACGGCCGCAGCATACGCATCGCGGATAGCACCGTTATACTGTTGACCTGGGATGTGCTAATAGAAGAGCTTTGACTAGGTACCTTCTTCATTATTTTATTCGAAGAATATAGGTACAAACAAAATCTACGCTGCCGTAGGTCAACAGTCAACACCGAATGAGTTGTTGAATGAATTCATACTTCCGAAATGCGGCATGAGAAAGGAACACTATTTTTTAACTATTGTCTAGTTTTCCCAGTGACTTCAGTAGCGTAAAATCAGCCATGTTAATAAATTTCAAATGGAATCCGTAATACTCATTGGTTTATTTTGATGACGTCATAATCACTTAATCTTGTTGTTATATAGATATAAAAGGATTTAATCAAATTGCTTTATACTTTTGGAATAGTAAAATAAAAACAACGCTAGTAGAGGTCGGGTTTCAAATACGGGTTGTGCGTCGCTGCTGGTTCAATATCAGCAATTCTGGGTCAGTGGGTCACCATGTCGGCGCGGGCGCGGGCGCGGTGTGCTCCCCGCCTCACCACACACTTGCTATTAAACTTGCTCTTCATACGAAAACATTTCGAAACGTTACGCATACTCTGCATGCCGTCTATGCCCAGTCAGCTTTATTAATTTAGGACAAACACAATTAAATCTACAAATTCAAGGGCTCGTAACAAGTGACAAGCGGTTATTCAATTATCATGATCTCATTTATTAATTTAACTAAGCACGCAGTGCATTGTTTGCGTTGGAATTCGGTTTCCTTCCTTCTCACGGTCTTCTCTATTTCATTGTTAGCATACTTGTAATTTGACCTGTATGTTCAAGATCACACTAAAACTTTAATCGTCGTTTAGCGCCGACGCCGACACCGGCATACAAATGTGGATAATATTGCGTAGTCGTAACTGTAGACTTGTGACACTCGCCAACGTAGTAACGGTCGCAGTGTGTTACTGTTACCTCAAACCCGAAAACGAGTTATTTTGCGTTGCTGAGTCAACCAAAGACAGCGTGCGTGACGCCGAAAGCCAACTGTAAGATATCCAGTTCTAAGCATTGCGAATTAGGACTCAAGAATACTGAGCTGAGTATTAATTTTTACCAATTTTCCATGAAATATTGTAACCCACTTAAAGTTGCAGATGTGTTCTAATTCAAATGACAAAGAATCGAGATTCACGCCTTGTTCTACCAGCTGTTTAGATAAGAGGACATAAATCATGCAACTATTCCAAGGCGAATGCAATGAGGTCATTCACAAAGGGCCGACCTTGCCTTCGCTGCTCGTTTGTAGGAGGACCAATATTTATAGCACAACAAAAATGTAACAACGTCCGTGAAAACAATGAAACTCCATAATATATTGTCGAAACCAGGCAGAATAAATCACTACAATATTCTGGAATTTCATAGTCCATATCGTTGACAACTAGATGGAATCGACCAGAAACAATGTTTTAAAATTCGCAACGGTTTTCTGACAACATTAAATGGTCACTCATCTCTGTTTCGGCGCGAATTTGGGTCGAATACATTAGGCGAACTATTTTATCACCAAGCAGGGGAACTATCATGACAAGCGTTTATTAATATGTCAAGGATATATATTTGAAAACTGTTTTTAATTAGACACAAGTGTGTTTTTATTACACTGGTTGTTAGATTTTTATTATAAATATTAGTTCTTGTTTCACTACCAAAAGACCTTTATTGTTTGACACTTTAGTATTGTTATATATTTGTTATTTTATAAACCCTAATTCAATATTCTGATTGTATTACTTAATAGGTAGTTATAGCTACATAGTTTAAAATTTAATAGTTTTGCGATTTGAATCTTTTCATTATGCGGATTGATTACTAAGTATGAGACCTAGGAAGCCTAACACCCTGACTAAGGTCGTTAGTACTATTATCTATTCTGTGCTTAGGTCTTTAAATTAGGCATTTACTTATTTATACGTATTAGATAATGGTTTCTGCGGCTTATAGCCATTTTAGTAGCGTTGTAAAATTCAGTAAGCGATTTGAGGTGGATTCTGATTTGCAAACATAATTGCGTGAACGAAAGTGTTTGAGATATAAAATAATGGTACATACCTACATGTTACTACTTGTGTTATATTTCAGTATATATATAAAACACGTGATTAGTTGCATTACTGAAGCATTAGCGATATAAATGTGAGCTAGCAAGGCAATATTAACTACTAGTTATCATGCATAACATCATCGCAGCGCGGCAGTGGACGCTCGCGAGCTGAATATTTTACCAGTTATAAAATAAGATCAAACACGCAACAGGTTGATACTGCGTAGATATTTAATTTTAAAAGGATATAGAAATAAGTGTGACTCCATAGTATGTTTTGCATCAACCAAGACAAAGTTAAAAACAAAAAAAGTTTCAAGACACGTCCGGCTCGTGGCCTAAATTGGGCCCAGCACCTGAAGTAAGCTATCAGTATCTCAGCGTTCTGTGGCGTCTTGAACTAACAAACCTCTATCGGTGTTATCTTATCAACCTTGATTTATTTAGTAACTGTGTCATGAGGCGATGTTACAACCGTGAAATTGAAGAAATTGATATTTTGTTAGTTATTCTGATCAGCTATCTAATTACGCTACACATTTTCGTAAACGATTACGACTAATCTGTTTCATTTTGACAGTTCAACAACATTCATTGCGTTATTGACATTGTTGAGCAGATTTTTTTTCGAACTTATGAAGCAATGAATTAGCAATCTGTTTCAAAACGATTCAGATTCTGATTGATCGTGTATTACGCAATTAGGGTACTGATCAGTTTTGTTTGACATGGTTCTACGAACAAAACAAAACAAGAATGTCATTGCATGGATCTAATAATACATTTTTAAACTAATAATTAGATAGTGTAGTTAAAGACGCAGTTACAAATCGTCACGTTATTGTGGTCGATTACCAACAGCTACAGCTAGTGCAGAGTGCGCCGGCGCAAGGGGCGGGTAGTTTTCTCTTCCCATGGTTTCTGCACCAAGGCCTATTTGTTCCGTTTGCGCTCTCAACGATACAAACTCATAAGGTATGACTGGAAATTGATCAGGGAACTTGCAATAGATTCAGCTTGAACATTCGTTCTTCCTTTAACTTAGAATATAATAGAATAGGTCTTTATTTGCTTAGAATGTAGGTACATAAAATAAGTTGTTAAATTGTATAAATTACTTAAATGCTGTATTGTTTTATTTTAAGAAGGAATTATTAAAAAATTGTAAGTACCTATTTAGATAATATTGTTGTGTTATTTGGTTTAACAGCAATAAATAAACAAGTTACAAATAAGGCGCGTTAGGAAAACATAAATAGAGTACAGTTTGTACAGTTGAGTGAAATTTGCGTCGAGCACGCGACGGCTCCACGCAACGGTAAGCGCCATGAGCGTAAGTGTCTTCGTTCCATCGAAAAAAATCTTAACTGGACTGGAAAATCTGGAAAACGCATTTATAATACGCTTTTGAATCATAACTACTTTCGCTAGCTATATAAGTTATGCGATATTAATTACACTGTTGCCAAGTTATTATTGTCTGCTACCCGACCGCCGCGCACCGTAAGTACTCTTTATATTGTTCGGACACGCGCGATAGCTTGCTATTTCAATATATTTGCTATATTACATGCAACTTTATGCTAATTTGAATTCCACTCAACAGTAATAATTCATTGTGTACACTTCGTATCAACTCATAAGCTGTTGTTGAGTAACCCTCCATTGAAAGGTGAGGTAGAGAAATCAATTCGCAAAATGGCAAACTGTTCAATAGATTTTGATTACAGGTTTGATTTGATTGCGAAGGACTATTATTAGCTGAATCTGTAACGTGACCAAAACGAAATCAATGAGTTATTAAGGTCGTTTTTTAATTGCAACTAAAACATTAAAGTGTTACTTTCGTTGGTTTTTGTTAAAAGTTTGTTGCATAAGTTTTTTCAAGAATGTGGTGCTCATACATCTCATAGGTGTAACAATAGTTGTAAGTAGTTCACGGTACAAGTAAAGTGAATCTGAAACTGTCACTGTACATGGACAATGCAAGTGCGAGAAGCACTTTCACACTCGCCGCGGTCGTGGAGTGTGGCGAGCGTCACTCGCTGGTAGCTGTACCCAACGCCCGCGCCGCCTGCGCCGCTCGCCGGCTCAACTCATTGCTCACTTCGGACCGTTTACGACCTCCGCAAATGAAAGGCGTTCCGCCGGTTACCGATACTGGGGAAATCGCTTTAAATACAGATTACGTAATTTTCATGTATCAATTCAGATTCAGATGCAGTGTCTTGTTATAATAGCTCTCCAACGAATATTCTACACTATTAGGTTCTATTCGACTACGACCACGAAAAATGCGTGTTTGCAAATTCAAACAATTCGGGCAGCCATTAACTGCTATAAGTGTTCCACTTAACGGCGGACAAGCCTGCGGTAAGGTTAGCTGATGTTGGGCCGCCACCGGCTAACGGTATGGCCGCCGGCGCCGCGCGCACGTGAAAATAATTCTTGACGCGATTTTGTAACGAATACCGTTACTCGGTTCCGGGCCTGCCGGTGACCTTATTTCTCAGCCGAGCACTCTTTATTTTTATATCTTATTGCCTGACGTTATGATGTTGTAGTCGCTTTCGAGCGTTTTTTAACAAGCATGTTATTTGAAAAGTTATCTATGGCGATTTAGAGCTAGCTATGTGATGCTTCAGTGCATCAATATTGTACTACATCTTTGTGTTGCATGTAACGCAGATGTTCTAGAAAAGGAGATACGTATTTAATGCAGTTATTAATTCATTACGTAATTCCCCTGTCCAGGTTTGCCGGTAAAATAGTTGTTTACGAACACGAATACGGCGGTGAGTCAGCGAGAGGTTTTTGTTTCATCGTCTTTACATGTAGAGCGGGTTTGTCAGTGCTGACGCTTATGAGCTCACAGAGCGGCACCTGGGGAATACCGCGTGTCATTTCTTTGATACATCGACTGTTGCTGTAATTAGAGGTTTTTTTAATAATTCCTATCTCATTTTGGGTTTCTCCTGCATTTCTACGTCGAGCCGTATAAAGAAATATGCATTTGAGTGGTGTCGTTCGATCGCGTGTTATCTATCAAGTTGTTTTCATGAAGTGCGCTGCTCTATCTGCCGCGGGGTGACGCAAAAACTGCTGGATATACCTACATGGCTATTAATAATGGCCCAATACACCGGCATTCGAACTAGTAAACAAGTGCGTATCGCACCGTTTACGTTCTTTGTTGTGAGATTGTTTTTGTAGTTCTGTGTGTTTTGTAACTATTTGTTTAATCGTTTTGAAATTGATAATGGTACCTATTCTTGTTGTTCGTAGTGTAGTGTTTTATTATGGAATATTATGAAATGAGAAGGTACCTAGTTGTTTTCACGCTACGAATAAGTAGATAAATAATGATGGATTGTAAACATGGCATCATTTTTATGAATTAACTAAAGTGGCGGTTCGCGGGCCGCGCGTCGCGCAGCGTCACGCTAGTATCGCGTGCTACGTCACTATTTACGCACAACGGCACAAGGCCTGCGCGCGCGCACCTCGCTTCCTTATTGTTATTACTGTTGTAAAATCACTGCGCCACTACTTTCTTGATCTTGTCTTGAAAACGTTGAAAACAACTTGTTTTTCGCAACCTATCTAAATGATATCAGTAAACATAAGTTAATGAGTAATCATTTTAATTGCTTTATTCGAACGTTCCCGTTATTGTTGCGCCCCAAATTCTTTGTTGTTTAAAGTCATTTTTATTTTATGACTCAAACTCATCTCGGAAGGTCTTTATTTCACTTTTACGAACTTTATTTTTTGTAATCTTATAAGCGATCGCATAAATTGAGTGCTTTATTATAGTGGAAATATAAAAACGAAGGTAATGTCAGCAAAACCTTTATCGAGCCTTGACAAACAAATTGACGGTCAGATTAAAATATTGAGCCGGGTCAGCCGGCCAATTATCGACTGTGTAAATTAAATATGAATTTAATATTGTGTACAAATTGTGGTCGGCGATAAGGCGGCTGATGCTGATGACGCATGAGGCGCGCGCGCCGGCCGCAGCCGGCCGGCGTCGGACAGTAACTACGTACCTACTTTTAATCTATGGTAAAGTGCCGGAGGAGTTGATTATTGTACTCTTTGGCTACCTACCTGTTACATAGCGCGCACTAAACTTAGTGTAACGGTCCGAGCAGCTTATAAAATTTAGCGCATGCGTGTTCTAACCGAAGCGACGCCAAATACGTGCTACGCATTAACCCGTGCCGAGTTGATTTCAACAAGTAACTGTAACAGCGGCGACACGTGTACTCTTTGTTTATCTAGTCGCTAGTGCATAGTGCGCCTTGCGTCTGTGTGCATGTGCACCCGAGAATTGGTGTCGCGACCCAACACTTTATCTAATCTCTATTGTAGAATGATTGAAATACATTTAATATTTTCAATGATAAAGGCATCACCTTGCGAGTGCTGCCGAATTTTTAATGATCGATCGTGTTATCTTTGCCCTTGATGTTAAGCTTTTTTAATAACACTATTGTTTAAATATTAAATAGGTACCTATTACCTGCACAGTGCGCTTCAATAAGACAACATACCTAAGTCCTAAAAATAAATAAACTATAATATAACTAAAAACACGAATTTTTTTAGGTAAACCGGTACCTACCTAACACACTTCATATTTTTCCTGTTTGCCGAAGCATTAAACAGATCATTTGTTTATGAATTTTGTGATCTGTTACAACAATACAGCGTTACAATATTATAATATTATGCACGCTACTCATAATGCATAGGAAAATTATTCATCTGATCGAATGGTAAGCGTAGCTTGGTAACAATAAATGATGTCATAATTTCAATAATTGAATCATGACCAATAGACATGTAAGTCGGGAACGAGTGGATTTGATTAGTGAACGGTTATGCATTCGTTTGTAGTCGGTAACGTGTAAGAGTGACCACTGGCGGGGTAGAGTCGCGCTCGCGTGCATTGTCTGTTGCGATAAGTTGCACGGTTGCGCGTGCGATGCGTCGGCTGGTGCATCGCGCACCGCTCGCTACACGTGCAGCGGGGTCAATAGCTCGCTCCACCACTCCGCCTACACTACAACACCGCTCCGAACTGCATACACTACAAATAACCGATCACTGTCCACACGCACACTAATAAACGCTCCAATTATAAATAAATGCATATCCATCATTGTCTACGCATGTGTTATCCTGAACTATTTATTATTGCTTTTGTAAAAAAATAAGCAGGATTATACACCAAAATGGTTATTTTTTATGTTTCTTAATCAGTCTCTTAAATATTTATATCGTTGATGTCTTTTGATAGAAAATGGGAAAATAACGTCAAGGAGTTCAATACTCTACATAGAGCTCTTTGACGTTATTTTCCCATTGACATTACATTTGATTTTCGGTATAGATAACTTAAATGTGGTGCTCAACTGGTTTTCTTAGAATGTATTATGTTCCACCGTCAGCCTATATTTATTGAATAAATTGTTCTGAGAACTTACCTCATTAGTGGGCGAGTGGACCTGGACGCGTAGTTCGTCGGTATCATAGTCGTGCTGCTTGACGTCAGCGTGCACTTCCCTCCCATTGTAGGTGAGAAAAACTCGCTGGCCCGCCTGCAGGCGCACGCCCGTCATGCCGCGGAAGCCGGGCCCGATCAGTTCGGCGTCTCGGTACTCGCGGTTCTTCATCTTCACGCTGTCAAAACGCACTGTGTAACGAGTGTTCGGAGTCAGGTTGATACAGTTGTTGTTCTCCGGGAAGGGCGCCGGCGTCTTCACCGCCTGGATCATCCCCGAGTAGTACAGCCCGTCATCGCCCAGCGCCGCGACGCGCGTCCCGATTATGGAGCGCTTCGCGAGCCGCTTGCCCGTGGACATGGTGCTCAGTCCTCACTCTACTAATTGAACACTTGCGGCCTCTCA
This sequence comes from Agrochola lota, assembly GCA_947364205.1. NCBI lineage: Eukaryota > Metazoa > Arthropoda > Insecta > Lepidoptera > Noctuidae > Agrochola > Agrochola lota. The sequence continues at coordinate 12,792,054 of OX376221.1, read as the reverse complement.
CCACTGTCTGGTGGCCTGGAAAATTCTACTCACACCTTCACTTAAAAATTTCAAATCGCCCGGCGTACGCGTTTCGCGGGATAACCGTCACAGAATTTTGGAGAACTGACAGAATTTCGACGCGATTCGGCACGCTGTGCGCGGTCCGGCTCCTCAGTAGGCCGGGGCTGGTCGCGGCTCTCGCGTAGAAACATAATACGAGGGCAGGGTCCTCGAGGATCGGGACAAAGGAAAATCCTTTCGCGGTACTAAACTTCGTAACCGAGCTCACAGCGGACGACCTCAATAAGCGCGGTTCGAACACGAACTGGCTCGAGTGCGTGCGGCGCGCCGCGACCGGCGACACCGGCCGGCCGGCGAGCGGGAGCGGCGACCGCCCGTCTCGCTCCTTTGTTTTGATACTCAGCTGTTCGCGCGAGCGAGACGACCGAGTCAACGGCCACGCGCCTGAGCTAGACGGGTGCTCGGCCGCCCGCGATCTTCGGCCGGCGTTCGGGCGCATTCGCTGTGTTTAGCGGGCGGGCGGGCGGCACGCGGAGGGCAGCCGCCCACGGGCGACATTGAGGCGCGCCGGTTCGGTTCGCACGTGGAGCGCTAACGGGATTGCACAACGCACCGACGTCGCCCGTACCCACTGTCCGCGAACGCTTCATACGTGACACAGTTTCTATTCGGATTCGGGGTCGATTCAAATGTCAAGCAGATGCACCCACTTATGCAACGCAGTTAACGTGACCTAACTACGACTACGCACAAATTTTAATTGATAATAATATTTGCACGATGATAATGTTAAGTATCCTGATACTGTACCTGTTCGTCATCATAATTGCAAATGAAAAGTTGCAACACCTGTTTCGCATATGTATATAAACCTTTTTAAATATTCAACTGCTCTGTTTGAATCAATATCTACTGAACGTACCCTTTAATTTATGGGCATTGCAACTATCAAAGTCTATTGATTAAATGATTATTAAGTATCTAATGAGAAAATTATGTTTAATAATTATTTCAATAAAAAATTTGCTAGAGAAATTGGACCATCACGTGGAGAAGCCCAACTCATGTATCTCACAACACAATGATCAGTTCCTTCGCTCCTCAGAAACACTTTAATACAACATCTAAACGGCAGAATACGAGAACTATTTTGTATGCTTAGTGGCAGCAAGGTAGGAGCGCCATCTATTGAAAAGCCGAACTAAGTATACCCAAAATATTTCAGCACCCTTATTGCGTAACACACGATTAATCACAATCTGAGTAATTTTGAAGGATTTTGCTAATCCATTGCTTCTTATGTTCGAAAAATTGGTCTGCTCGACAACAAATTGAATGAATTTTGTTGAACGGTCGAAATGAAACAGATTGTGATTGATCGTGTATTACGCAATTAGAGTGCACAGTTAGAATTCTCGAATTTCCTTAGCATGCCAACTTTTGTGGTAGAACACACCAAGACATAAAATATTGATATTGCAATACTTAATAGACGCGATAAGCAGTTGCTTCATCTGCCTAAAGAGGTTTTCACGCAATAGTACCGTTTGATATTCTGTTTTCCCCTCAATGAAAAGAGTGTATACCATATTTGTATGCATAACTAATTCAGAAAAACGTGTAACGCCGACTTAGTTAAAATTCACAGGTATTAATTAGCACTTTGTTCAAAACTTAACAGGCATAGTGGCCTACTTTCATCATAACTTCAAGAATAAAGAAAACTGGTGATTTGTTACACATAGGCTTCGTCCAAAATAAACACAAAAAAAAAAAACATAATGTTCAGGTTTTATGGAAATAAAATCATAATGCTATCGTCACGTTTAGTTATGGCCGGCGAACTGGCGCGCACGGGGGCATTACGTCATCAACCGAACTATTCCATGTGCCTACATATACCCTATGTTTATCAAGTTTATGGTCACATTTGTTTACGTTATGATGTTCAGTGTAAACACATTTACGTAACATTTGTCCGACAAACGAATCTCATGAATAGAGGTCACTCTCTATTTATCAAGTGCGTGAAAATATGTCTTTAGTAAACAAACCCTCGCTGTCCGTAAGAATGGAGTAGAAATTGTTATTAAAATGTGTGGGCATTGGTGGCATTGCTTACTAACATTGTCTTAAGCAAAAAAATCATAACCCTTCGTTGGATCCTAAGTTGGGTAAAAAGCAGTTTTCGCGTGATATATACCTATATTTTAAACATTTTTCAGCTTTGGTGGCGAAATCTGGGCAGCTATATTACTTTCCAAACTACCCATTTACCTAAACGTTCCTAAAATAAATTGGAATTCTATTTCCTTACTGTTCATTGAATAATTTTGTGAAATCTCTTCATAATGAGGAATCTTAATTGTTCCTCATTATGAAGAGATTTCACAAAATTATTAGTAGGGCTTAAAGTCCGCCAAACGAGCCAGTCAAGTTAAGGTTTTGGCATGAAATCCGTGACACTCCTGGTTACTGCACTTTCCATTTCAAACCTCAACCGGCCAGCGTTACAATACAAATGAGCAGTAAATGTCTTACGACCTCATTATTCTCGAAGTCGTGACTTGTGGCTGCTTCTAAACGAAATCCCAGAATTAAGTACTGAATAGGCTTTTGAGATTAGGTTTCATGCAGCAACAGTAAGGATTGCTTGTTATTGAAATAGGGATTTTAGCATATTTAACTTTAACCTAACCCTGTGTTCTGTCCAACGGCAGAGTCCTTCGCTAGACATTTCGGCGATACAAACCATATGGCTATTATTGAAAACGAGCTTAGAATTTAAAAAGTGATGAATTAACCAATTTACAAAGTACGTATATACCTACCAACGGAAGTAATTAAGTTTAATTAGTAGGTAATGATGATGACAGATTGTTTTGAACCTCAACACAAATAACTGGAAAATAATAATTTATTTAGCCTTCTGCAAATGAAGTTTCATTGCCAATGCCAAGTATTTTAAAATACTGTCACAGTAAAGGAATATGCTTTGTTCTGAAAACGTGTAGAATTTTTATATGATAATGTGTAAAATACGATATAGGTACATACCTATATGGCAAATCTCTAAGAGCATTTCTCTATGCATCCATACGGTGCCTACATTTGGTCTGTCTAATTTTAGAATCATTTCTTTCATGCATTAATTAACATATTTTAATTCTAATTCGTTTTATTATCTAGAATTCTATACAAACTTAATGATTTTGAAACATTATACATCGCTTAATCAAGTAATTACAAAAAAAAAACTACATTTAAATGCAGATAACAAAATATCGTTGCATTATACCTACTCCACGAACGAATGATATTTTCTCCTATAATTTTACATATTCCGCAATATGTGTAGAATTTCGTAGGAAGTAGGTACTACGTGTCCTAAATTAAAATATAACACGTTCGATAACGAAATAAGCGCATAGGCACGTATACCTTCATAGGTACTTCTAACACAAAAATTTAAGAATAACTTGCGATGGTGGTTGGCAAGGGCTGGTTATTGGACTAGGAGATAAAATATAATAAGATCCTCTAAACGATTACGAAGTGGTGGGCTGATCTGATGCAATGTCTGGGTGGACAGAACAGTAGGTACTAGGTAGACTCGTTCGGTTGACAGTCGGCAATCTGAATAAAATACGGCCCAAATTTTTTTTAAAGTCTTTCAACCATATTAGTACTATCATGACTCGTTAGCAAAAACTCGTTTTCTCAAAATTATTAATTAGGTACTTATCTAGTTTATTTTTCATAACACCTCTTTACTATAATTAATACCGGTAAAGCACACGATCTTATCTGAGTAAAACGATTTCGTCATAACATAATATTGCAACGATGCGTTTAATTAACAAAGTTATTACATAACTTAAATAGGTTACAGACAGTGTAAATGGTGTTATGATAAATGAGCGCATTTCAAATATTAGCTAAGTATCTGTAATGTTAGGTATCTGTACAACGATTCAAGTGAGATCATAAATTATTTTATAGTGACCTTTCTAAGAATCTTTGCAGTCTTGCCTGTTTATAGGTACCTATTATCATGCAATTATGAGTGCTTGTTGCTTGTTTGATCTTTAAATTATTTCCTAAATATTTTTCTTTGATTTAACACTTTCACTTTCACCCATTTTCATAGAACTTATACGCCATGCTGCCATACATATTTGAAGAGAACCCTCCGGGAGGGTCCCCATCATTACGTTTGCGCTAAAGTTAACCATCACGGACGGTCAACGGCATTATGTTTAAAACCGAGTTATAAATCACTGTAAAAGGAAGTAAAATTGTGTTTTCTGGGGGCTTGTCGCTATACGTAGTTTCCAAGCTTTTAAATTTTTCGTCATTATTTATACCTTACCGTGAAAAAAAATGATTTTGAAATAAAAGTGCTAGGATTTTAAAACCAATGCATACACTAATAAATCTAATGAAAATATACATAAAATTTTATTTTAACGGCTTATAATGCTGTATTCGCTAAGACAAACCTACATTTATAATGAGCCCTCCGCGAGGGCTCTTGGCATCCCATATGCGACTGGGTGAACCCTCCAGGAGGGCTCCCAGCACTGAATGTGTTAATAATATGTGGTTTTACCAATCGGGTCAGTCGGGTAATCAACTACCTAATTATATTTTATTTATAAACAAATAAACTTTAACGTTTTTAACCAAAGCTATAGATCGAAACTGTTAAAAACATAAGTATTGCGTAAATCAACTTTTGTTGGCAATACCTCGATTGATTTTATTGCAATTTTCATAATAAAGTAAAACCACTTAAATGCTTTTAAATCATGTAATATTTTTTTTAATGTTTATGTGACCTCGTTAATGATTGCTTCATCACCAACTGTTACTGGCGTTTGAGACCTACGACACAAATGAAAATACAGTGAAAACCGTTTGTAACGACTTCGCTTAAAACGACGTCCCGGGTATTACGACGAAATTTTGAGGTCCCAGCATTTCTGTTTACTTAACATAGATTTTGGTTATAACGACTATCGGCTATAACAACCGTAATCCGACGGTCCCTTCAAAGTCGTTATATCCAAACACTAATATTAACACAATTAGGGAAAAATGAAAATTTTATCAGTCTAGGGTAATTCAGGTACTGTCACATGTGTTATAAACGGTTTTCATTGTATTGAATTTGGTCAAACGAACACGCCCCGTCAAGAAGTTTCAATGGTAAACGATTAGCAAGGCCAAAAAAAGTCTTAGGTGTGTATTAGGGCTTTATTATACGACTCAGTATTGAAACAATTATGACAAGTGCGGCCACGTCCATTAAAACGTGCTCTTAATTAAAATCAAGATCACGAGTAAGCATGATTGATTACATGTAAAAGGGGTGATAGACGCACGAGTGGTTTTAAAGTACACGTACTTTAAAACCATTGTGTATGTTCGACGGCGATCCAACAGGTTTGAAATTTTGCTCGTAGCCCGCCTTGGATCGTAGTTTCGTACGTCTGTCATCGCCGCGAGTCGCGAGCCGCCATTTTGTTTCGATATTTGTGTAATTTTTGTTTAGTTTGGTTTAGAAAATTCGCCGTGCTTCACCGACGGCGAGCCAAGTAATTTGGCGAACTTAAAAACCGCGTACTTTAAGTTCGCACGTCTATCACCCACTTAATACCTGTCCACACCGCTACTCCGCCACACGACTCCTACGTGAGCGTAAATACCGACACCTAATAACTAGTTATTACATTATTAATTCATAAACTATTCATAATATTTGCCTATGGCCGGTTTATCTATTATTTGCATATAACTAATTTTATTAAGCGTCGTATTATACCTATTTATCTCATTATTTATGAGATCTATACCTAGCTATGTTAAATTATTCTGATCATATTTTTACTTAGATTATGGTTTATGTTAGAGATTCAATAGTTCGGATGAACACCAAATAAACATCCAAATAAGCTCTCAAGTAACAACCCCATGATTTTTTATCACTTCCGTGAGATGGCAACAGATGCATAAAGGGATATACTGGACCAATAGTAGTGTCGATGTGGAAATATGTGTGGGCGTAGTTGCTTGTCTGTGTACTGGATCGACAACTTAAAACTTGGGGTGACTCCGAAGTTCTAACCAATGACAGCCCGGCAGGGTCACGTGGATTTGTTGTCTCGATCAGCTGTTACGGGAATGCTTACAAAAAATATCAACAAACCTGAGCCTGCTCCCGGCGCAACCTGCGCAGGTAACAAAGGAGCATATAATAATAATAGCAGCACTTCAATGGAATCTCGCTCAGATTTGTTTGGGAAGAGACTTCGTACCTTCACTAAAACGAAAGTTCCAAAATTGCTTATGCCTTTGTCTGTGACGTTAGACAATGGCGTCTTTGAGCGTTTTCTATAAACAGAAAAAAGCAAAAAGGTTCAAGTACAAATTACAGTTACTATCACCTACGCACCTTTGAACGCGAGTGATATTTGAGTATTAGATGAGAAAGGTAAGCTCTATTTTTAGGATTCCGTACCTCAAAAGGAAAAAACGGAGCCCTTATAGGTGACTTTTACGCCTCCCAAGACCCTTTTTTAATGTCGCTCGACTGCTAATTATGATTTATTTGAAGTGTAATGTATAGCCATAGACTATGTAACTACGAGTACCTACCTAAATGCAATGGAATGTCTTAATTAATCGCAAGCATAGTATTATGATGCGTCTGGACAACAATGTGGTGACAGATAAGTGATTAATTCTTCATTGTCAATCAACACAGCTTAGTATTAAAAATAATGTTCAATTACGACAACTACATGTAAGACATTATTAATACAGTTTTAATGATGATAACGATAAGCAAGGACATTAGAGTCGTTCCAACTACAAATTTTGACGTCGATTAAACAATAACAATTAAATAGTTTGAGAACTTGTTTGTTTTGACATATGTCTTGTTCAAAGGTAGAGACTTGCCGTACTTACCTACAACTTTGGACACTACTCTGATCGACTTTGCTTTGTAACAAAATAAGAAGATAATTTTAAGTGAGACAACATCCAAAACAAGTTTTAATTCGAAGTTATACTTGTTTCTCAATCACGTGCCTATTATAGATATGAACGTTAGAAGAAGATACTATGCTCTCGTTTTACTTTTGCTAAGCTTCCGGGATAACCGTAACCTACATATTTTGTATTCGTGAAACTTCAACACTTTCAACAGTCCCTAAAATAGTACCGATGTAGGTTTTGGTAAGCCAGCTTTTCAACGTGGCGTCCATGGAGTATGCTCCATGGTAGACGTTCGTCGTGACGATGACGGCTAAAAAATCATCAGCAATATGGACGTCGGTACTTGTACTGGCAGATACATTATTTTACTCACTTTTACATTATTTTACTCACGGTGACATTACTTTACTCACGATGACATTTGCCTATAATTCTATTTATATCCATTTAATCATTTATAGGCAGCTCGAAGCGAAAAAATGTGGTGTTACAAGTTTCCGCGTGCTAGCTAAATAGATTTTATACGAAACGTATAGTAACGGTATCTACCTATAATAAATCAAAAAGGAGCTTGATAAAAATAGCACAATGGGAACGCGTGTTTCGGAAACCGCATAAGATAAGTTAGTGTACGCACGGCTACATATCAAGCTATACATATCCAGTTTAAGCTGACCTCGCATTTTACGTAAATCCTTCACAATGCAAGATCAGCTTATACTGGAAATGTATAGCTTGATGTGTAGCCGTGCGTACCAGCGGTGCATTGGTAGGGCAAACCACGGTTGAATGTGATAACGATTTAGTACATTGTACTTTGATAACTGTGTAAAGTTACCTATTTATGTTCTGCCTATCTGTGGCTTGTGCCCGTCAAATACTTGTCAATTTGCGGTTTGTAATTGCGGAAACCTTACCCTCATTGTAATCAGTGTTACTTGTTAGATAGATCACCGAATATATACCTATATACATAATAATTATGTACTTATATTCAAACGGTTAGATCTCTGTGACCTCTAAAATACCTAAGCTTATTTATTTAAAAAGCCGGCAAGTATAAACTCGTTCACCGCTGAGTTGTTGACCCCTTAGGTGTTTTTCTTGGTTTTATAAGGTTGTATGCGTTCTATTTGCGGCAATCGGGACAAAAGCCTTCCATTTAATGCAAGTAACACCTATATCTATTGTGTTGTAGGTAACAAGAAACATTTCCTTTTAAATAGGTACGGTACCTACAGAAGAAAATATCAATAAAAACCTTGTTTCCATGCCAATACGGTCGGTTTACATTTATTCCTTCGACCATGAGTTAGATTACCGAGCGCGAGCACAAAACAATGGACATAATGTATAGAAAAATATACAGCCATTATTCTAACAACTTATGTTACCTCATTGGATATTATTAAGTTGAAACAAATTGATTAAAGAAACTAAACAAATGAAATGATGATGTGCAAATAAATCCTATCCAAAGAAAAAAAAGCTAAAAGAGAATTTTGGAGGCGCCGGGTATCGATCCCGGTACCTCTCGCATGCTAAGCGAGCGCTCTACCATCTGAGCTACGCCCCCGATAGTGAAAGTGTCCGAATTATGTAGTATGTTCTACACTGATTTTAAAAACATTAACGGTAATTTCGAAACGATAAAGAAAATAAACCACGTACTTGTATGGGAAGTTGGAGACGATTTACCGTTGTCGTTAACTTGTCAATATAATATTATAATTGTATGTACATATATTGATGGCAAAACTAAATAATAAGATGAATTCATCTTGGTACTTACTTACTTACCTACTAACAGGCTTCAATGATTCTGTGTGTGCAGTTATGTTGTCAGTGATTTGATCAGGATGTTCGCTGGTGTATTTAATATTCATTTATTACAGCGCGTCCTTCATTAGCAGTAATTACCGTAGGTGTAGTAGTAAGGTGATTTTAATAACACTTCCTTTCATGTTTCTATAGTTTATATTTTGAACACGGATAAATAGGTACACATGAAAACAGTGTATGTATAAAAATAGAATTTAACATCATTTATACCTACTAAAAATTTAAACAGCAAATATAAAAATAGATAGGTATTGTTGCACCGAACCTTAATAAATATAATAAAATAAAATAATAAGGTTATGGGCAGGAAAATTATGGTATACTGTAAAAATAACCTTATAATAATAAATTGATAAAAACCATTGATATAACTTAAATATGTACGAGAACCGTAGGTACCACTATATTTATAACAAACACGTCATTTTGAGACCTATGTTACAGCTAAATATTAGCTGGCAACTGGCAAGTTAAACATTTTACTTAATTCTCATTACATACTAAATTGGAATGAATAAAAATCATTGTCCTCATTAGAATTCATTCATACAAATTATTCATAACAGCGTCGGATTACTAAATACGATTTGTAACCGATGGGCCTCGCGCCTTTTAAGGGCTCGCGACCGCGGGCAAGAGCCTACGACCATAAAAACCACTGCCAAACTCTCATCTTTATGGCTAGCTAGGCTATTGTTCGGAAATGAAACTTAGCGATATAAAAATGAGTTTGTCGGTCCTCTAAATATCTTTAATATTTCGCACTATAGTGGCTCAAAGAGCCTTTTATTTTATGTAACAAAGGTTTTTTTGTTGCAGACATTCTACTTAGCAGCGAATGACTTTCGCTGCTTCAGAATAGATAAAGCCTGGTTGATCATCTTTACAATTGCCGCTAAAGAATCTCAATATAACCCGGTTTTGTGTATTAGTACTATCTACTATCTAATGGTTTAACGCTGCGCGTCTTTAGGTACTGTGACTGGCCCATTAGTATTAGTACTTAGTTAAAAGTCAAAAGAGGTCAGTTATAAGAATTATTTGAATGGGTTTTATTTGAACACCAAAAACCGTAACAAAATGGGTTTTGACGAATGTGATTTTTGTTTTTATTTTTCAATATTTCGCTATGAGGTTGGCAAAGACATCGCGAATATTTTAAGTTCCAAATAACTCTTATCTTTCTAATGCGACGCGCAAATTTTTTAACAAGACTACGTTAGTACTATTATTTCTGTGACGACACTGATAACATATTTGGGCCACTGTGTTCTTGATAGTTATTTTTTTTAATAATGTAAGTACGTATAATATTGAAGTAGCCTCGATGTGACTAGGAGGTGGATATTCAGCTGTCCCCCTCTAGCATGACGACTTGAGCTCCCTTGCCGACAGAGTCCCCGAGGTTGAACGGCGCAAGTGCTGCGACCACGCCGTCGCGGGGAGAACGCACCACGTACTCCATTTTCATGGCTATGACCACGAATAGGGGCTGGCCTTTCACCACCTGAAGAATTTAAATCTTGTTACGTTTCATTCTTAATAACGCTGGTAATGTTAATGTCATATAAATTTGATAAACACAAAATGAAAAGAAAGTGTACGTAATCAAAATATAAAGGTAACGTAAAATGTCAAGTTACGTACAATAAAGACGTTTATTTCCTTTTTTACAGGAGCGGAACATGATGGACAGCAAGAGTATTACAGGCAATATCCGAGCGAGCACGGCGCGCGGTGGACGTGGTTACGATTGAAATGCTTTTTAAATTACCTAGCATGTCATGCCGAAATTACGGCGCTTAAAAATCTATGTTCAACAAATCACTAGCGACAGTTTATGGGGCCGATGACATTGACTCACTTTGTCCCCCTTGCTGACGAGTATCCTCTCCAGAACCCCGGGCGTGGGCGATGACGCGCTGTTGGCCGCGGCAGCCGCGTCTACTGTGGTGGCCTGGTATTTGGGTCGAGGCAACTCCACTATTGTTTGACCATCCTGTGACAAAAACATGAAGATTTCTTAGCAAAGCAAAATATTTTTCGAATCTTTTTTTAGGGTAGCCGAAAGTGTCGCAACAATTTATTTACATGTCAGCGAAACGGAATTGGGAGTAGCAGTGACCTTAATGTAACCACATAACAGTCTAGGACTTGTTTATTCTTTGATACAAAATAGTTTTTTTGCAAGTAGAATGTGGCCGGCTGATTTTACAAAAAAAAAAACAGGAAAATTTGTTTTATTGAAATCAGTTTTTTATAAAATATATTTTTTAATTTAGAAATGTTTTAAGGGAATGAAAATACAAAATCTTAGTAAAACTGAATGCTGAAGGCAAATTGTGGCGTGTTTTGGCTTAAAATAGATAGAGATTTAAAACTGACTTTTACTAATAAATTCATATGAAAGATAAAGCAGAGACCAGAGACATTCGATCCCGACTCGTCTTCTGGGCATCTTAGTGGATCATCACTAAGTTACAGGATGGTTATGCGCCCACACACGCACGTCCGATATAAAATTACCCTGTTTTGGTTTTAGGTAAGATTAAAAGGATGCTTCCATAACATCATGGGTGCATCCATTTAATCTTACCTCATCATACATGTGCACTTGTACCTCGTGCGTCAGTAGTCCTATGATAAATCTTCTTGTCGCCTATGAGCGTGTTCAGTCTGATTCCTCTCTCGGTGGTTTCAAGTGATGGTTCCACTTGTGATACAACACTGTCACATAGTGTCCTTCTTACCTCATCATACACGTGCACTTGTACCTCGTGCGTCAGTAGTCCTATGATAAATCTTCTTGTCGGCTATGAGCGTGTTCAGACTGATTCCTCTCTCGGTGGTTTCAAGTGATGGTTCCACTTGTGATACAACACTGTCACATAGTGTCCTTCTTACCTCATCATACACGTGCACTTGTACCTCGTGCGTCAGTAGTCCTATGATAAATCTTCTTGTCGCCTATGAGCGTGTTCAGTCTGATTCCTCTCTCGGTGGTTTCAAGTGATGGTTCCACTTGTGATATAACACTGTCACATAATGTGTCGTTATCTCATCATATACATGCACTTGTTCCTCGTGCGTCAGTAATCCCACGATGAATCTTCTTGTCGCCTAAGAGCGTGTTCTGTCTGCGGCCTCTCTCGGTGGTTTCAAGTGATGGTTCCACTTGTGATACAACTGTCACATAATGTGTCCTTACCTCATCATATACGTGCACTTGTTCCTCGTGCGTCAGTAGTCCCACGTTGCTCTTCTTGTCGCCTATGAGCGTGTTCAGTCTGAGTCCTCTCTCGGTGGTTTCAAGTGATGCTTCCACTTGTCGCCACTCGCCATCTTTGACTTTAACTCTGTATGAGTTGGGGGTGCGCTCGTGTTGGACTGTTACTGTGAGATCTGCGAAGAGTTACAAAATTATAGAAAAGAAAGATGAAAGATGTATATTGAAAGATTTGCATGGGTGCTTTAATTGTTGTTGTTCCCTTTCCTTAGTTACTGACGGCACGAGTGCACGACCAATTCAATAAATAGGAATATCAAACATTCTTCAATACTTTTGTTATAAGTGCTTATATATTTTAAGAGTGGAATACTTGCAGGGACTTATGCTAAATGTGACACTTCTGATTAGTTCAATATTAGCCTATGCACACACACAGTGCACATGCACAGCTGTGGATATCACAACTTTTTTTAAACATTATATTCACCTTTTTCGTCAAACCTCAAGGGAACAGTTTTCTGCAGCTCATAATTAGGCCTCCACGCCTGAGGCGCCACTGAGATCCCCTTCCAGTTGTCCGTCACAGTACTCGACAGTTTATTGCTGAGGAGCTAGAAGAAATAAAAGAAATGCTATTATCTTTTTCAAAAACACAGCAACATGATAGATAAGGTGGAAATTCATTTACGGTTTATAATAAATTATAGAAATTGATAGAACATTAAACAACGCCTTGTGACCTTTCAGCATTCAGCAAGTTTTACAGACTGAACGAAGCAGACCGGTAACCGTTTTACTCATCATCTCGTTCTAAAGCCCGCTTGCACCACAAATCACGAAATACGTTTAGCGCTAAACAAATTTAAAACATCTTTCTGTTTCTGTCAATCTTTTGGAAATGGCAGAGACAGCGCTAAACGTATTCAGTCATTTGTAGTGCAAGTATGTTCTAGGACTGGGAAGCTGAGCTCAATATCGGCCTATGTCCGGCATAATGTGTGTATACTCACATGTCCTAGCGTGGCCTGTATGGCTCGCTCCTCGCTCAGAACCGAGTCGCTCGGCGGGAACAGTTCGATTTCGTGCTGCGGTATGAACGAGGTGTGCACGTCGCCTGCTACGAATGCGCTTGCGCCGCTTAGGCGGAGGAGGAAATTGACGTTAGTTTCTAGCCCAGCCACCTAAAAAGAAAAAAAAAAAGATTCTTGACAGCTCAACAGTGGATTTAATAGAAATCATTATTCACTGAACTTCGCGTATTAAAAAGAGATCGCGGTTGTAGTCACCACATCGCCAGTCGTTACAGTGTTCCTCAAACTGCTACAGAAAGATGTATTAGTAAATATACCATTGTCTATTGTCAAAATTTTGCAATTACGAGAAGTACTATGATATTTATTGTTTGTGAAACTATTTTTGCTTAGCTCACTCACTTGGTATTCCGAGAGCTTTGCCCTGGTCTTGGCGAGCGCTTCACTACGGTCGCGGCCCCACACAACAAGCTTGGCGATCATGGGGTCGTAGTGTACTGATACCTCCTGTCCTTCTCGAACGCCTGTCTCCACCTGGCGAAATCAAATGCAATAAGCCAATCATTAAAATGAAAATAAAACAATTTCGCAGCGTCCCTTTATTTATAAATGTACGGAATAAATAAGTATATACTATACCCAGGAATACATGCTACTATTATAAATGTCCTAGAGCAGTACAAGAGGTAAGCACTTCGGGCCATAAAAAACTATGAATTTTACCAAATGAAACAGTCCGGTCGACGTTTTATCAGTTCCCAATAACATTGGTGCACAAAAAAGACTGTTTATTGCAATGGTAGGCCTTAGCTAAACCGCTGTTGAGTATTACCAGCTCCCTCTAACGGCTAAACGCGAAATCGCCATTGCAACAAGACAACAACTTGCTAGTCGTTGACGGGAAAATTCACCCGTTGTTTCAGAAGTTACCAGTGGCGTAGCTACTAAAGTGTAAAGTGGTGCTAGGCACCAGGGCCCGCGGTGTTTGGGGACCCCTTCAGTATCCGAGCCGCGAGGTGTACTAAGTTAATAAGGCCCCAGCCTAGTGCTTGAGTTGGTGAAAGGGTTTTAGAATAATGTGTTAAGCTAAGAAGGAAGCACCGTGATCCAATAAGGCATGAGCCCGAAAAATCTCTACTATGGATGATGGCTGGTCAAAAGAAAATCTAATGTATCCGAGGCGGGGTGCTACAATTTTCACGCTGCACTACGGTTACGCGATTCAGATGATTGATTTGATGATTTCATACAAAACTTCCATTTAATAATTAATATTATCTGAAGAAAACAACAAAGGTTGATAAATTGATTTTGAAAAAAAAATCACGCTGGGGAGATGAGGGACAGAGGCCCAAATTCCAGTTCGCACGAGGACCTCTGATCTGAAGTTACACCACTGGAGTTTACCTACCTAATACACTGGTGTCGTTCGTCGACTCGTTGAGCTCTTTAAATTCTCAGTTCTACACGGTTTCTGATAAATGCATGCACTGACTGGACAGGTCCACTACTTCCTCAAAAGACGATTTCAGACACTGATCGACATGGTCCTCACAAAATCTGACCAATATTATGTCTTGACTATAAAAGAGACTGTGAGCTCTGAATTTGTTTTTCGGTTTCTTCTAAGAGTAGATAGGAAACATCATCCGTCAGTGTTTCCTCTAGATTCTCATCAAGATCTAGATTTTAAAATATTATTGACGTTTAAAAGTGTTTGTATAAACCTACTTACATAAATAAATATTTATCCCTGCATTTAAATAGTCTTGAGCGATTGAATGGCTATACAATTCCACATTTTCTTACCCTAACAAACTCTTCTGGCACAGGCTGTGTGAGTCTATGTAGCGTGCCGGCGCGAGGAAGGAAACCTGCTCGTGGTTCCTCGGCATAGATGCGACACTCTACGGCGTGTCCTCTACGAATGATCTGCTCTTGAGATAGGGGCAACTGTTCACCTGCCGCTACACGTAGCTGCCATTCAACTAAGTCCGTTCCTGCAAGAATTGAATAAGTTAACAGATCTTATTTTAATGAAAAAAGTTCATACTATAAAACGATCATTAGGATCAGCACCGGTGGCGACACCTACACGATTACATGAAGTTGCAGAGGTCGCGACTATGCCATAGACGTCATAATAATCCTACATCGCGCAAGCACATGCAGTATAAATTACTGAGAAATTTCATTTTCTGGTCCAATGAACTTCAGGCAAAATTCAAGTATACATACCAGTGATCATCTCAGTGATGGGATGTTCCACCTGCAGACGTGTGTTCATCTCCATGAAGTGGAACTCATGTGTTTGGCGATGTAGGATAAACTCGACGGTTCCCGCGCCAACGTAGCCAACAGCTTTAGCGGCGCGGACTGCCGCCTCGCCCAAAGACCTGCGAGTTTCTTCTGAAATACCTGGCTGGAAAAGAAACAATACTTTTATAACATAACATAACGCTTGTATTCTCCGAAGGGTTGAGCAGAAGTATACCTACCTATAGTACACTCACATTCATTCGCCAGTTATGTTAAGTCTCATGTCATCAACCGGGCACAAATCCAGATTCCGGGCTGCTAATGGCAAATTCGTGAAGAAAAAACCCAATAACATTTTGCTCTCATTTAGGAATGGAACACAGAATCTTATGCTGAGCAGTAGCGCTTGCGACCTGATGCGTTTTTGGGGTATTGTCTTATGTAATTTTGATGTTCGAAAAGTGCTGATTTACAGCCTTGTTTGAAAAAATGACTTGAATTTAAATTTGACTATAAAACCAATGAGGCAGTCCAAAAATAATAACATAGAATAGGGATGATGCCGGGGTAAAAAAAAAAGAAACTAATTAGTCCGTCAGTCACATAATAAAAAAATATTAGACACGTATTTTTTGCTTTATCATATTAATAAAAAACTACTTAGATAAAACGCATTTTAAGTTGGAGAGTGGGGGTTGCTACGTCACTAGTATGTATAAAATCTACATACTCGTGACGTCATGGTACATTTTACCTCAATGTATCTTTTGATTACGTAAAAAAAGAAAAAATACGTGTCCGTGTGTGTACGTGTACGTGTCGTTTTTTATAATCTCAAAGACGGACTAAAAAAAATTTTTAGTCATCATCCCTATTCTAAGAATTTCAACACTTCTCTAATTAGACAATAGCAATGTAGAGTACGTGCATTTACAGCAGGGAACGAAACCGGTATGATCAATACGGGTATTTTTTCGTTTACAACTTTTTTTTAAAATTATTTTTAAAGCTTACCTTAATTCTTAAATTGAATATAAATAATCAGTATTAATACAGGTTACCGAAATAAAAATTTCGCCTATATTACAAGTGCTGACGGCTTTAGTCAAAGGGCGCGCATCGCCTGTGTGTGTGTTAACGAGTCTAGTCTGCCCGCGCGCCGGCGAACGCCGACCAATCAGGGCGTAACGTTTAAAGTATTTTTTAATGCCAAAAGATTGTCGGCATTGAGATATTCTGTTCCTTTCTCATAATAAAAATAATAATGTTTTGGTAACCGGTATTAAAACGGTAACCCAAATACAGGTAACATCTTTCTTCTTCTTGGTTACCCAGACAGCGGTGTAACCAAAATTCTTCGATACGTGTACCGTAATTTATAAAGGTTTTCGGTCCCTGATTTAAGCCATAGTCAAACGGAAAGCTTTTAAAGAGATAAATAAAAACTGAGATTTGTTTATAGGTAAGTTTTGTCTGTAGATTTCATAAATTTTTATAAAATTGAAATAATGGTGGGAAATAATTTCCCGTTATTTATTACTGCATATCAAAATATTATCAAGTGGGAAAATAATTCCCATTATTTTGTTATTTCAGACTAAATGGGAAATAATTTCCCAGTATTTGATTAAGGGTTAAATAGCCTTCAAGAAAGTTAAACGATCGTCTGCCGCACTCTGTGCAATCAGCCCAGCCCACCTGCTGTTTGTTTTGTTTTTTTTAGCACGGCATGAACTATATCAAAGCGTCAAGTGTAGCTCACACTGACAAGATAGAAATATGTACTGTAGCAGGGTACATACCGCTGGTGCTTCTTCAATGATCTTTTGGTGACGTCTCTGCACTGAGCAGTCTCTCTCGAAGAGGTGGACAGCGTTGCCGTGCATATCAGCAAATACCTGAGCGAAAATAAATTCGAATTACTTTTCTTTCTTTTTAATTCATTCAAAATTTTCAAAAAAGTTTTTTCTTTGATATGCAGAAAAGCATAATAGCTGTTATTACTGTGTAAACATACCTGCACTTCCACATGTCTTGGGTCTGTAATGTATTGTTCGAGAAGCATGTTATCGTCTCCGAAAGACTTTAGAGATTCGCGTTTCGCAGACTCCAGTTGGGGCAAGAAATCTGCTTCGGTCATTGCTATTCTCATTCCCTGTGAATGAAATAGTTACTATAATGCACAAACCAAAAACTGAATAAACAGCGCCATCTCTGTAGTTTTGAAATTATAAAATAGTAAAAGAACACTCCCTGTTGACTACGACGCGAAAAAGGTACATGCATTCAAAATACTGATACCTAACCAGCATAATCGACAGGTGACGCTATTTGATGTCATGGACTAAAATATAGTAATTATGAGGAAAATATGAGTATGAATGGGGATGGTTTTAAGAGTAGGGGAAGATCAAAGAACCAATTAATGGACCGTGTGAAAGATGATATGGCTAGAAAGGAGGGTTACTATGGATATGACGACTAATTGAGAAGTATAGAAGAAGAAGACGTCCAGCTGCGCCTGGGCCGACCCCAAATAAATTGGAAAAAGGGCAAGAGAATGATGATGATGATGATGATGATGGACTAAAATATAATATGCAAGAGAGTGTCAAAATAATGTCTACAACAACTACATTTACGTCACTATATCGTTACCTTTCCACCGCCACCTCGAACAGCTTTGATCATAAGTGGAAATCCGATCTTTTGTGCTTCAGCTTGTAACTTCTCGATACTCTGCTCCTCGCCGTGGTAACCTCTCACAATCGGGACTCCAGCGGCCGACATTATTGCTTTAGATGTGCTGAAAGTAAATAATATAAAGTAGTAAAAAAAAAAGGATTGTTATCATTAGATTTAATTTTCACAGAAAAATATAACGAATTTTTCCACTACGTAAGTAATTGGAGCTTACCAGCCTAGCTAACTTAATTATACCGTTTGTGCAATGGAAAGTTCTATTGGAAATAATAATGAAGTGTTGGTAACAAATAAATACTTATATCATCCCATTCAGACCTAACTGAAAGAGCCAGTGGAAAATTATTTAACAGTAAAATTAATACTATTACCATATTTTATTTTCTCACCTTTTTATACCCATATCCCTGATAGCCACTGGTGGAGGTCCAATAAATACAATATCCTCTGTTGCACACTTTTCACAGAACTCCACATTTTCTGACAGGAACCCATACCCAGGGTGTATAGCTTGGCTGTTAGATTTCTTAGCCACTTCCAGGATTTTAGCTGCGTTTAAATAACTCTGAGTCGAGGGTGCAGGCCCAATGTGGTATGCTTCATCTGCCTGTGAAAGAAATGAAAGGAATAAATAATATTAATTTAGCTCATCTTTAAATTGTTTTATAATGCCTCTTGGGCACTGACAACAATATACAGTGACTGTAATCTTATTTGTATATTCATTTGGCAAGACAGCAATTCATTCTCCATAAATCTACAAAATACAAGCTACAAGGCAGTTAAAATAACAACAATTTGCATTGTTGGAAAATGAACCATGGGATCACACCACTAAGATACATTTTTGATTGTAAAATGGAATTGAATTGATATTACAAAGAATGATTAGTGACTACTGAGTTAAACATGATGTAAACTGTTGTCATGAAATAAGAATGCAAACAACTAAATCTTGCAATGAATAATAATCAATAAATCTCTGCTACATACAATAAATGCTAGAATATTATTGATGTTCTTGAACAAGTTCTTATGTAATTTTACATGAACATAATATCATTGTTCTTACCATTTCGACATGCATGGCATGTTTATCAGCATCAGAGTACACAGCCACAGTCCTCACACCAAGCTTCCTAGCGGTTTTCATGACTCGGCATGCTATCTCACCTCGGTTGGCTATCAGTACCTTGCTGATCTGTCTCCTACGGACTTCCACTTTGAGCTGCTGGGCATGAGTGTACCTTGCAGGGTATTGTAAGTGGAGGGACACTCTGAAATATAAAATTTGTTTATAATATTTCGTTCAGAGCAATAATATCTGTGTTCAAACATACATAGGTTTAAGCAACATTACATTGCTGGATAAGTAGTCTGCATATATTTTGTACAAGATATTAAAAATAATGGTTGCAAATTCAAATTATTTTACAATTAAATGCTTACATTTAAGATGAATGACAATAATGGGGAAGAAATAAAATAAGTGAAAAACTTACCCATTTTTATACAGATGCCTTAAATAAGACATGTTTATTCTTAACAAAAGTATAATAGTAATTAAATCAGAGTTTCATAACTTATCTACTCAGTCTCAGATAAAAGGTCCAAATGCGTGGTATGTTTTAAGATTACGTCGGTCGCCAGGCCCCTCCGCGAACTGATAACGCTGAGTAACGATACTATCGCCAAAATAATTATCATATTCTTATCAACTCATTAGCAATTTTGGCACCAAATTAAACAACTTCAGTCAACAACTTTTTGAAAGACTCGGAAAAATTATGATGAACTGATGATAATGAAGGTTTAACCCTATCTATGGATTATTACGAATAAACAAATCATTTCATCATCATATTTTCTAGATATAGGTTTATTTTGGATAAACAAAGTTTATTTACGTTGGAAGAAAATAGATTGATTAGTTAGAGTAGGAAGCGAGAGATAGATGCATTTGCATTAGAAGAGATGAATGATCTTATTTCGCATATGAGTAACAGAGATAAAAATAAGTTTCCTGAGTTTGACATCTCACGTCATTTTTTTTTTAACGTTTCATTCATCAGTTATGAGAGGCGACAGTCCGACTACAGAATAGTGATGATTCGAAAACGTTCGCGTCAAAATACAGGAAAGCTATTCTAGGCAAGGCATGCTTTATGTTTATATCTGGCAGCATTATATGATTTTGATTATATTTTAGATTCGTTTTCAAATGTATTTAATGGTTTTTATACATCAAGAACTTCTTCATTAGTGATCGATACTTTTATTTTTCTATTGGTTAGGCTATCATAGAAAGATACAGTCAATAACTCTTTACAAAAAATAAATAAATAGATCTAGATCATATACATATAAAATATTGAGGGCTGTACAAAAAATATCGGATTTATTGAGCATGGCTACACTTATCACAAACTGTCTAGTGGCAGTTCAATAACCGAAACATCAAAACAAAACAAAACCAACGTGAATGTCAACCAACAAAAATCAATTTGTAGAAGAAAATGGTTTTTATATGCAAGTCCTACAGTTCATTATTGTTTGATAAGCTATTGTCAAATTAGTACCTAACAAAAGCAGTGTCGGTTGTTGGTTGTGAAGTTAAAAAAAATAAACATTAATATTTGAATTGAAATGAAATGTTGTTTTCAAAATTTCTGTTGATTTCTTTTCAATAACGTACAGTTTTAATGCGTTTATTTTAATAAAATGGGTGTGAAAGGCCTGTGGACTGTGTTAACACCATACAGCGAGAAAAAATCGTTACACGAAGTGAGATCTCTAACGTATTTTCTAATTTTTATTTATATACTAATAAACAACACACCGAGACTTGCCCAAAAAACGAATATAGGCAATGACCATGTTTATATGTCTTTTTTTTCTTGACCTAAAAACCTTTTGGTCCAACTATAAAAGGCCTGATTTAACTCATCATCATGTCTTTTGCAGATTCGAGGTGAAACCGTAGCAGTTGATTTATCTGGATGGGTTTGCGACAGTCAGAATGTCACAGAATATCATATCCAGCCGAAATTATATTTGAGGTGATTATTTACAAATATTCAAATAATTAGCATGAACAATGTGTAGGTATGTTAAAGAAATCAGAATCTTAGATAACTATCATGTTTTGGAACCAAAAACTTATATCAAACAGGATATAGTTCAAATTCCATCAGAATTTTTATTTAAAACCTATTATTGCAAATATGATCAACTCATACTAGAAAAAAAATTTTTTTCTATACTTATAAATCAATACCACATAAGTGAATTACTGATACTGCACCAATATTCATCATTCTCCTATATATGCCAATTTATTTGGCTGACCCCAAATAACATGTATTTTTGTACCATACTTCTGTTTAAGTCTATTCTGTATAGGTCTGTTCCAGTATTATAATATAAAAAATATATTAAAGTAGACATATTTTTATTTGGCAACTTTTCAGGAACCTCTTCTTCAGAACTGTATACCTGATATTGGCCGACATAAACCCTGTATTTGTGCTGGAGGGTGATGCACCAGAACTCAAGAGAGATGTCATGGCTGCACGTAATGCTATACAGTTCAAAGGGGCTGCACCAAGATCTGAAGTTGCAGTCGCCAAGAAGAAGCCCGATGTGGGTAGGAAGAGATTTAAGAATGTTCTTAAAGAAGTAAGTAATATTTGAAAAGGCTCATCATGCATAGTTGTTGTAAGCATGTAGAGTCCAAAAACATTTTTAGTGTTATTGAAAATAGTCAATTTAAAACTTGAGGTACCCTTCTGTAGCGGACCTCAGGCTGCATCAGCAGCCGCGATGCGACTTTTTATTTGGGGTTTATATGTTTGTTATATAGATAACCAATATATTTTCAGAAAGATTACTTTGATACCAAACACAATGTATTCTTTTTTTTTCATGACGAAATGACGTTTCCAACTATACCTCATTTGTCAAAATATGACGAGTAGTTTAGGAGTTACGAGTAAAACGATAAACATGCATAGCCTGTTAAAATCATAACCTTCCTTTGGGTTTCCCGTAGTCGGGTAAGGAGCACAAGTCATCCTTAGTTTTGCTTTAAAATAGGATGAAATTCATTGGAGTATAATAGTTTATTTGTGTTAATTTGTTTTCAGTGTGAATCTCTCCTCAAGACTCTTGGTGTCCGTTGTGTAAAAGGTCACGGTGAGGCAGAAGCTACATGTGCACATCTGAATACAGAAGGGGTTTGTATTTATTCATTAATATAAAACTAACTGCATACTTGCCTTAGGCTGCACCCACACCAATAACACGAGGGTTTACTGATGACAAGTGTGATTAATTGCCAAGTTGGAGGAACATCAACCTAATCTGCGTTCGCAATTCATTTTCTAAACATGTAAACAAACACGAGTTTTAGAAAAAAAAACTGTAATGCCTACACATAACATTTAGTTTGCACTACAACTTTAGATTTTTTATGAGTTTTTCAAGGGAACCAATCACTTTCCCGAATGTTTTTTTGTTCGAATTTCATTTTACCGAAAAACTATTGACTGACGTCTTTTTTGCTTTATGCATTATTTGACATATTTTTAGATCATCGAAGTATCATGTGTCATAGGTATTATTTTACCGAAATATTTGTCACCGATTGACAAAATAACTTTTTGCTAGTTGCCGAAGCCTCTTTTGAACTTTTTTCATTTGCCAAATGTTTTATTTGCCACATTTTCATCACACCGAAACAACATTTTACGGAATATTATTTGGTCACAAATATACCTATAGCCAGTTACTTGGTAGCATTTTCAATAAGTATTAAATTAAAATAGTGTCATAAAAAAAATTGGTTGCCTGTAAAGTCGGTATACGGGCGAAAGTTTTACGTGACAACGACTTTGAGTGGTAAAATAATTTTAATGTGAATATTCATTCGTATAGTAGGAACAAATGAAGGGACGCGTGCCTTTCACTTTTTATGTCTGTCTCTCTCGCTCTTAGGCGGGCTAACCATGCCCGAGTGGAAGGGACGCGTGCCTCTCACTCGCTCTCATTGTGAGCGCATAACGTGAGCGGAGCGTAACGCAGTTTCTTGAAGTGTCACCCGGCAAATTAATTTATAAGACGTTGTCACGTCAAAAGTCAATGTTGTGCTACAAAATTTAGTGACAGAAACGAATCGCTGCAAAACCGACTTCACGCAGTCTTTTCTGCCCTATCCCTAGAGAGTAATTTAAGCCCGCGTAGGCGCGGAGGGGTAGGAACTGAAGCTGCGGTGGTGAGCGTTGAAACCATCTGCGAAGATAAGCTCGCGTGGGGCCGCCAAAACCCTGCAGCGCCGGAGCCGTGACAGAAACAATGCTTGCTGCATGTTGCATGCTTGCTTGCATGCTGCCTGCCTGCTTGCGCGCTGCATGCCAGCTTGCATGCTTGAAGCAAGCATCCTTGTTTGCATGCTTTTCACTGGGACGACCTTTGTTCATAATCAACTATTTTATTAAGTGCCATTTATGAAACAAAATAGTAGGTTATACTAATCTGAAATTAGTTCCTGTTGCCTTAATTTATAAAGCCCGTGTAATAATTAAATAAGTTTTTAATTTCGGAAATATATATAATTTCGAATGTTCGGAAACATAATACTTCGAACAAATGTTATTTCGGCTAAGTGTAACTTCGGTAAAAACTTTTTCGACCAAATGAAACGTCGGAGTAACGAAAAACATCGAATACATAATAGGTCAACTGATACAGTGGCAGACATGACTGCGATGAAGTAAAAAAAACGAAACGATAATAGTTGAAAAGTTTTAAGTGAAATGAAATTCGGTCAAATATTTTTCGAACTTATGATAGGTATCCCTTTTTCAACGATACTAGTCGATCTAAAATCAACTTTATTTACACTCTTATAAAGTTGATGTTTGTCTGAGTGGAATAGTCGTGTTTGTTTACATGTTTGGCAAATAACTTAAGCACACAGATTAGACATCAAATCAATAGCTCCTTTGATAACCTCGAGCGCGAAGTTTCGATTGCGTTTATATTTAAATTTCATAAAAACTCTTCTGCTCACCTCGTCTTTGGCCTGCTCTGAGCCTCGTCTAACTGAGTTACATATGACTGGAAAATAAACACCATATAACTATTAAAAAAATTGTATCATGGTCAATATAGCTGAAAAACAGATACTATCTATTCTGAAATATTCTATCAAGTATTCAAACATTTATTTTCCTTTCACAATTTTTACCTAACGTTGTTTTCTTCTCTTTTCTTTCATACATAGTTCGTTGATGCAGTAGTTTCTCAAGATTCCGACTGTTTCGCGTACGGCGCTAAGCGCGTGTACCGTAACTTTAGCGTGTCGAACTCGGCCGGGGGCGGAGCGCTGCAGGGCTCCGTCGACTGCTACGATGCTGATGCCATGTATAACAGTAATGGTACGTTTTTCTTACTGTTACGCACTTCAGTTTCTTTAATTAAACCTTCTGACACCTTTAAATATAAAAGATCCACAAACATTAAAAGTAATAAACAAAAAAATACAAAACAACATGTGTGCAATTCACACGTGGCCTTCAAAAATTTCACCACGGTTGTTGGGATGCCTTTTCTCAAGCTTTGTACTACGCATGCGCGCACAAACACGTGTTAACAAACGTACAACACTGAGGCCCACGCAAACTCCCACTATGCCTTGGTAAACACGAGTGGAGGGGGTACGAAGCAGAGCACAAAGAGAACCACGAATATAAGAAACACTGTATAATGCTTCCTATCTCATTTTCTCCCACGTTAAATCTTATGAATTTATGTGTTTGTCTCTTTTTACTGTCGCTTTTTCGTTTCATCGACTTTCAAATCACAACGATGCTAAAGAAGTTTTCACTTCAAAAACCACTTTCTATGTTTCCATTTAATCTTGGTTGGACACGGTGAAATCTTATAAGCGTATGATTTTATGATATGTGTGCTAAAACCGTTTGCAAATAAAACAGTCCTGAAATCTACCCTTAATGAATGCCTAATTGAAACGTAGCTGGATATTACACTGTGCTGCGTATTTGTGGATGACTGGAATGAAATATAAGACTTGTAGTTTGGATGAGTGTGCAACTAGAACAACAACAATCTCCAGTGAGAAAGCTTGTTGCAGGGGATTGTTCCGACTGCGTGAAACACTGACTAAGAAATTCATGTATGAAACGTACACTGTGGCGACGCATGTGGAGCAAATCCGCGTGCGGGGCATAATATGTATGACTCAAAGAATCATCGAAATAACAATTTATTTGAGGTGCAAGTCTCCAATCTACAAGAAGCCTTTGCTCCAAGGATACTCCCTTGCTAACACAGTTTTTCTTTTGCTTCAACAAAAAATAATTTTAATTAAGGTTTTGGCCGCAACAAGATGGTGGCCCTAGCTCTTCTCTGCGGGTGCGACTATGGACTGGGTGCGTGTGGTTCGTCTATAACTACAGTCGTATCATTCCTGCATACTGTCCCTGAAAACGATGTCATTCCAAGGTAAACTATACATCCCACATACTTGAATATGACCACAGTGAGTGTTGAGTTTGTTGCGCCACTTCTTCTTCCCAGCTTAAGCACTAGGAAGTGGTGAAGGATGGGCTTTTTGTGGGACTGTCTTATGTAATTTTGACGTTCGAAAAGTGCTGATTCTCAGCCTAGTTTGAATAAATGACTTTTGAGTTATCCTCTTCTTTTCGTGCGGTTTGTGACTAACCTGGTGTCAGAGTTTTAAAACCGCCCATGGGCCTCTGACTTGGCTTCACATGCCGTCGAGAAATATTTTTGAGGCAAGCCGGTTTCCTCACGATGTTTTACAATTTATACAATACGCACATGAATCCGAATAGTCAGAGGTGCGTGTCCAGGGTTCGACCTCGAGACCTATGACTTGGCAGTGTAGCGGTCACACCACTAGGCTATCAGTGCCATGATAGAAGGCATGGTCATTGGTCATGCCTTCTCTATACCACATGGAGCCGTTTCCCTGAAATGAGTCTATTACAAGCCAGTCTTATAAAAAAATACTTGTATCTCAGCACAACCGGGCAGAGGCGTGTCAAGAATGGTTTGCAAATGACAAAGTGGTGTTTGGATCAATAAAAACCTCCTTTATATCCTTTTCTTAACAGACTGTTATCATGGGTGACGGATCCCGAGCGCTATGAGGAAAAGAACCGTTGGTTGTCGGCCCCTGGTCGATGCGACCGCTGCGGCCATTTCGGACGCACGCACGGCAAGAACGGGTGTCCCGTGTGCGTCACGCATCGCGGCTGCAACGATACTGGACACAAGTATGTATTTTGATTTTAACATATTCAGTGTTGTCCCACTGCAGGGCAGCGGCGCACGTGTTTCTTTCAGATATACTGTATGTAAGACAATTTTATTTAGCAGTTATCAGAAATCGTAAGTGTAGAAAAACGCTATCATCGTTCTGTTTTTCGTTATTCCCGTATCTTCGGTAAGAGAGGCAACGCTAGAGCAAGACCTACTCAAAACGTTTCGAAGGAATTTTAGCCCAGAATTAAACCCATTAATAGGATTCATTTCTCATTGGTTAGAACCATGCTAATTTTCTAGTTTCATTTCACGAACACTCGTCGTGTGAGTTAAGTTACCGACACAAGGTTTAAATTGCAAGGATTCATGCGCATGAAATGTAACAACTGAAAATTCTTCACTATTTCTGTTGGTTTCAGAACTAAAGCAGGGGAAGTGAAGCGTGAACTATCTCTTCGTAATCGAGCTCTAACTTGTGGCGCTCCATTCCCGGAACCCAAGGTTATGAAAGAGTTCATGAACACACCACCAGAGAAGATTGATTTGAACAGCTTGAAGAACCCCACTCCAAGTCTTATACAATTTATGGTAATTATTTCCAATAAATATAGCTAAAATGATAAATGAAATTATATAAGTGATGAGTTAAGAACAAAAGAAGAAGTTGGTGTCAGTGAAAACGCACCTTTAGGTGTATGATCATCCAGGGTTGCGAGTTTCCCGGGCGTCGGGAGTCGCGAGCCGACTTCCGGCCACCGTAGGCGCGGGCTTGCGGACGGTGAGCAATGGGTAGCTCGCCGTCCGATTAGGACCAGGCCCGGGTCGACGGCGCGTTGTGTTCCACGCGCGCCTCAAAAAGATGTCAGCACCAACTGTCGGGGTCCAAGGGCCAATGCCTGCCAGGGTTGCGATTTTGTCCGAAAGGGATATCGCGCCCCCGGCACACAGACAACGGAAGGAACATGGGTGGGTTAAAGTCAGTAAAAAAAAGGTGTATGATCATATAGGTGCGTTGCCACTGTCACCAACACATAAGTTGTTAATTTTCCTTTTGTGGACATACAACATCAGTTTTGATAGACAGTAAATTTTAAATTATATAGTAAGTAAGTCTAATAAGTAACTATTAATTATCATTCCAGAAACTGATGACAAATAAATTGGACTGGTCAGAGAGATATTGTGTGGAGAAGTTCTTGCCACTGTTAACGAAATGGCACTTCCAAGACAATGTGCCTTGCAGAACATTAAAAGCTACACTAATAAAGAAGAAGAGGAATCCGAGAGGTAAGTCCCATAACTGTAAAAGCTGCTACAAACCACAAATCTTCTTCTCTGCTTGATACGTTTTAAAAAACTTCTTTTACAGGTGTCCCAAGCTTTCAGGTAGTGTGGGCTGATACTGAGGGTCAATATGAGGGACTTATACCCGATGATCAGTTTGAAGGTAAGTTGATCGCAGCGCAAAATAGACATATAGCGATTTTAATAGTGGGCGACTCCATTTTGACAGCCAATCTGTCGCTAGCGATGTCAAAGTCTGTGTCTGGACGGGAAATTTGGAAATAGCCAACTACTGGCCCGCTATCACAGTTGCTGCACTAAGGGTGAGTTTCCAATGAAGCGGAGGCGAGAGAAGACCTGCAGGAATCGACCAATCACTATGGTTTAAATACTCATTGCGGCTCTCGTTTCGTCTGTAATTGGATTCCTGCACGTCCCCGCTCAACTCGCCCGCTCCGCTCGTCTCCGTTTCAGTGGAAACACACTGTCAGTGTAAGGCGTGTATGATCAGATATATGAACGTAACAAAAGGAGTAGGATCGAAGCAGGTGGCGTACTGTAGTTCCTGCCCACCCCCTTGGGAAGACGGTGTGAGTTAACGTGATGATATCTCTATTAATTCGAAGGCCATTCGTACACAAGGCTACGCAAATCTTCGATACCCGACGATTTTGGTATATAAGCGAGTACCGCAACACAAATTCATAGAGGTTCGTACGCAGGCACGCGTCGCCGATACATGAATTTGTATTGCGGTACTCGCCTAGAGACCAAAATCGTCGGTTATCGAAGATTTGCGTAGCCTTGTGTAGGAAGGGCCTAACTCAACAATCCATGAATGTGTTCAAATCAAATTAATATCGAACTTTTTTCTTTTCGAAGTGCTGTGCTTATTGATATTATAAATCTATACGATCATGAGAAAATAATGATGATGAGACTTTTCACAGAAGATGAAGACCCCTTAGTAGTGTGGACTACAACAGAAAGACAAGATTTGATGCGCAAGTACTATCCAGACATAGTGGAGGCTTACGAAGAATCCATTAAGAAACCTCCCAAAGAGAAGAAAACTAGAACTCGCAAGAAGAAAGAAAATGAGAACCCAAATCCTGATAAACCTAAAAGAAAATATAACAGAAAACCTAAAACTATAGAAACTATTGATAACTTAAACACGTCTATGAAAGATTTAGAATTAAATGCAAAGGAAACAAATACAAGCGCAAGCGCATTAAACGTCAGTGTAAATGTCAACAGATTAAAAAGAAAGATTAAAAACAATACGAAGAAAGGCCAGAAAACATTGAACAGCTTCATCGCAATTAAAAAGAAAAGACCTAGCAATAAACTGATGCAGTCTTTGAGAAAAAGCTTAAAAAACATTTCCTTGACTTGTGATGATAGTAACAACATGTATAATGTCCCTTTTGATGATGATTGCAAATTCTCAGATGATCTGATAGATAATTATAAAGAAAATAAAGTTAGCGCTCATTATTTAAGTTTGCTAAATAAGACTGAAGAAGGTACAAGTGATGGTGATATATCAGATATTATAGACCAGATTATTTCAAGGCCTCACAAAGTTAAAACGGCTAAAGTAGACAATAAGTTAGTTAGGCTAGTCTTTGCAAAATATTCTACACCTAAGAAAATGAGTATGAGGAAATCTATACTGACTCAAATCCATAATAATTGTTCTACGCCTAGAGATAGTCCAGTAAGGAAAAGTAATTTCAGATTCAGTAATAATAGTAATAATAATTCTATGATTAGTAAAGTGAACACAAGCTATTTTTTTGATAAGTTGACTGAAGATCGGGACGCGTTTGAAATGTCTCTAGAACATAAAGGTCCTGTTCGTCACATAGATTCTACTGTTGAATATAGTTTACCTTATGTTTGTTTGTAATAATCTTACGAATTAAGTTTACAATATACTCGCCTACTAATTTTCATAGAATGTTTTATTTTATTTTCTGCCCTTGGAGTAAAATATTGTCATCAGCAACACTTGAACAACGAAAATCGCAAACAGCATCGGATAACAGTCGCTATACTTTTTCTTCATTTTTGTCTTTCATCGGCATAGTTCACTCGAAGTTAAACGTCTGAACACAAAATAAGTAAAAGTGAAATAGTAGATTGTTTGCCTAGGGAGCAAAAAATTTTTTTTAAAGCGAGAGTATTTGACTCCAGAGCGGAGCGAAGGATTCTAAATTAGAATCCTGAGCGCAGCGAGGGATTCAAAGTACGTCACTCGAGCTCAAAATTTGCTCCAGAAGTGAAAATACTACTTTTTATCACCTTCTATGAGAAAAAAAAAAACGTGTGCGGTCCGACCCCCGACAGGAACGAAGTTCCTTCTTACGTATGATTTAAACAAAACCAAAATTATCACAGCCGCCATATTGGATCTAGATTTTGACCTCACTATCGACTTTAGCACCTACGAAAACTATGAAGACGATGCCCATGATGAAAAATTTGGAAATGTTCGCAGCTGCTTCTTATATTTACATTTTGACCTCACTATCAGGTTTAGCACCCTCGATGCTATAAAAACGAAACCCATGACGAAAAATTTGAAAATTTTCGTAGCCGCATGTTGGATTTACATGTTGACCCCACTATCGGCTTTAGCACCCTCGAAAATTATGAAAACGACACCCATGACGAAAAATTTGAAAATTTCGCAGCCGCCATCTTGGATTTACATTTTGACCATATTAACACTTTCTCTCTCACCAGCCTGTTACTTGTTCATACAATGTTCGTGATTGATCTCTTTGGTCATTGAAACTTTTACTAACATTATCCACATTCCAAATTTAAATCACTTTTTATCCCTAGGGATAGTCAATTGATTCAGGCGTGACTTTGCGGAAATCCATTATAAAATACAGTTGACGACGTGGGGTCGGCGAAGCAGCGCACATTACTCTCGACGCTTGACGTGTCCACACGTCGGGTCCAGGTTCAGAACAAGTCAATCGCCATCCTGAGGATGCCTCTTTGAGAGGTGAAACACGTGTCGTTTTCTTACGGGGTTTTTTATGAACAGTTACGCGGATTAGGTTACTAAATATCTATTGTATTTTAGTCCCTAGGGATTAAAACGCTATTTTAGTCCCTGTTTACGAAGAATAAACTAGCTGTTTTTGAATAGATGTGATACAAAAAATGTTGTGTTTGAAAAATTAAATGAAGTGAGCAGACGATCGTTCATTCCTGTGTCTTTTTGGTGTCGTGTGAACGTGGAATGAAATAAAAACCGGCCAAGTGCGAGTTGGACTCGCACACGAAGGGTTCCGTACCATCGTACAATATTTAGCAAATATGACGTATTAAAAAAAATCTACTTACTAGATCTCGTTCAAATCAATTTTCGGTGGAAGTTTGCATGGTAATGTACATCATATTTTTTTTTTTGTATTATCATTCTCTTATTTTAGAAGTTACAGGGGGGGACGGACACATTTTACCACTTTAGAAGTGTCTTTCGCGCAAACTATTCAGTTTAGAAAAAAATGATATTAGAATCCCCAAAATTTATTGTTGTTTTTCTATTTTTGTGTGAAAATCTTAATGCGGTTCACAGAATACATCTACTTACCAAGTTTCAACAATATAGTTCTTATAGTTTCGGAAAAAAGTGGCTGTGACATACGGACGGACAGATACAGATAGACAGACATGACGAATCTATAAGGGTTCCGTTTTTTGCCATTCGGCTACGGAACCCTAAAAATGAGCATTTACTCGAGAGGACCATTCACTCGGGCGAAGAGTTTGATATCATATTTACTGGTGCGAAATTCTATATTTTATTATTATTTATCCTGCCGATTTCGATTAAAGTTGCATTAGGCTGCCTGTCCATTGAAGCTGAGCGATGCAGCGGAGAGGAGAATGGCAGCGGAGTGGAGCGGAGTTGCGGACAGTGTCTGTCTATCGATGCGGAGCGAGGTAGCGGAGCGGTGTTGCGGACTGTGCGGAGCTCGACCGAGTTCACGCAACGAGTAATAATTCCCCGCTCCGGTTCCCCGCTCCACTTCTCCGCTCTGTTTCCCCGCTCCGCTTCCCGGTTTTGTATGAATTTTTAAACTAGTTTTCAAATCCCTGTCCACTGCAGTGGAGCGGAGGTTTTATGCATTTTCATTGGTTAATATTGGCACACCGCTACTCCGCTCCTCTCCTCTTCGCTCCAGTGGACAGGCAGCCTTATAGGGTTTACGGGGGCGAAAATTCGTTTTCTCTATTTTCACCGGAGAAGAGCTCGGTCGTCCAGGTACTAAAGATAATACTATAACTGTAAAACAAGCAAATAATAATATACAACAAAATAAATAACAGACGCCTCAGAAGTAACACATTAGGAAAACCCCCCATAATACTGCGAGATAAAGACGCTGTTAACGTCAAACTAATACAATTGACGTGCGGTAAGTTGTGCAACGGAAATCTGGCAGTCCACTCCGCCTGAGGACACAAACCCACGGAGGAGTCAAACCCTATAGGTATGTAGATTTTACAAACCATCACCTTTTCTAGGTAGGCTTCCAGTCTAACCGGATGAAGCTGAATACCAGTATTTTACATGGAGCAACGGCCTCTCTGACCTCCATAACCCAGTTACTGGGTAATACGATACCCCTTGGTAAGACTGGTTGTCAGACTTTCGAGCTTCTGAGGATACATAAGACTGTTAACGATCCACGAACAACGGCTTAACGTAGTGCTTTCCGAGGTCTCGGTATGTAAGATGGTCACCCGTCCACGGATCAACCGCGGCATGCGCAATTTAACCTGATCAGTCAACCTGTGCGGCTGTTATTACTTAGCCATGAGGCCCACGTAGATTCAACAAAATGTGTACCTGAAGAAAACTAATGTACCGATGTAATGTAGTACCTACCTACTTACCAAAATGGCATGATGGTGCCAACTAAGATAGATAGGTACAGTCTGCAACAAGAGTCAATTCGAATACAGTTACTTTTACTCGTATATATCACTTAAATTGATACAAAATGCTAGCCTGTTCCAAAAGTATCCGAATAAAATGTAAACAAATGGATTATAAAATGAACTTGTGGATGCCATAAACGAATCATCAGCGTCATCATAATCAACCTATTAGGTCTCTCGGTGAGGGAGCGGGCCGTAATCCAACACGCGGGCCCGGTGCAGGTTGGTACCTAATCTGCGTTCGCAATTCACATGCCAAACATGTAAACAAACACGAGTTTTAGGAACAACAACTGTAAGGCCTAGACATAAGGTTCAGTTTGCGCTACAACTTCATATTTTTTTTATGATTTTTACAACAGTACTAGTCAGTCTAAAATCAACTTTATATACATCTTCATAAAGTTGATGTTTGTCTAAGTGAAAAACTCGTGTTTTTTTACATGTTTGGCAAATACATTGCGAACACAGATTAGATGTAATATGTCGTATTTTTCGTTCTAGGACATGCCGGTTTCGATCATGATGTTTTCATTTACCGTTTTGAGAGCAGGGGTGGTGTTTTTTTTTTTTTTTAATGTCTCAGTTCGAACCTACGACCGCGACTCGTAAGTCGCGGCCGATACCACTGTCCAATGCCAATGTTCCCGTTTTCGTCAGTGATTTTTCAATTACACATATTACTGTTATTCAAACAATAATAATATTGTAAGAATTTAACGTGAACAGTTTTGTTTACACTTTCATTGCTGTTTACTATAGAAGTCGTAACTGTGAGTGTAATCATACAGTTTTAAAGATGAATACTCAAAAATTTAGTCGCCGCCAGTGCAAAAAATCACTAAACAAGTGTTGTTACGTGTGTGGACAGTACATATTAAGTCTCAAGGAGAAAATAATGAAGAATATTGTAAAAGCAATGGATAAAAATGGCGAAGGATTTTATAATTAATGTCTATTTTTTCAGATTTACGCAAAGTTAAAAGAAGGGATTTTTATTGCTCCACAAATACGCTTATTTTCCGGGCTTTTAGGCCTTTGAGACGCTACCTACGCCTCCCCCAAATGCAGCGCGACGTATAAATTTATATACGATGCGCCGGCCGCCGACTATTTCGCGGAAAATCCATGCCACAGCATTAAATATTTGCAGTTGATCAACTGAACTAGTTTGTCTTGCGTTCGATTTTTTTATTTAAATAATCACACTTATGACTACAATATTATGAATTAAAACTATAATATACTTACGAGATTTTGTTCTGAGCTGTCGCAATTTCGAATCTAATGTGTTCTTCTTTTATTTATTTTTTAACAACAAGAGACAGTGTATTTTTTTCAGGTCCACCCTCGATGACGTCCCGCAGGACTTTGAGCTTTGAGCGCGAGCCGATCTAGCCCGATATACAATTTTTGTGCTTACAAAAAAAAAAAAAAACTATTAAACTCAAAAATCCAAAATTATTTTTATTAAATTCAAAATCTCAAAAGTCGGTTGGTGCTGACATGACAACACGCGGTCGACCCGGGCCGGGATGCTTACCACGAGCTCTTAGCGCGATCCATTTTAGGACCTGAACTGAACTGTTCTTCAAATTCGTACCATGACGTCAGTATAACGATTCAATTTAGGCCATGCCATTTGACAGCGATTGTCCCAAACTGAGTCGCAAGTTTTGTTTTCATTCATTCTTGTTTGGTACCATGACATAATGAAAATAAGCGATTCAATAAAAGTTACAATTTCTCTAACATAAACTGAAACGTTTGGTGAATTATTGACGAAAATAACAAATGTAAGTGTGCTTTAATTTTTCTTTTTAATCTAAAATACCTATTTTACATGCCTTTTTTAACCGCATTTGTTTTTCTCTAACAGATGTCTGATGAACTACTTTTATTTGAGTTTTTTGAGGAAGATTCTGCCTCACACTATGCCCAAAAACGTAAGAGGATCCATTACACGGCCAGTTGCACTCCTTCAATAATATTGAAACAGAAACATAATTTGTTTTATTACGTCGATTTTTTTTTTTTCATTATTTTAACAATAGTTACCGTATTAACGTAAAATCTAAAAAAAAACTGTTGAGTGGTTGTTTTACTAGTAATGATACTGAGTTAAGAAAAAATAAAATGTCTTGGTTCTGAACGTGTTTGACACTAAATGTGCGCGAAGCAAACCTATTTGATAATAATAGCGTTGTCTCTTTTTCACCAAAAACGTTTCAAACGCAGTTCAGCCACAAATTGCGATCTTTCATTCATTTTTAACGATCCAAATGCCGCTGAGCGTATTGGACGTCACGGTACGACTTTGAAACGATGCAGTTTAATTAAGAACCTAAATGGTTTTGAATCGTTTTTAATTAGATCATGGTAGGCATCCTGGTCCTTATCGGACGGCGAGCTACCCATCGCTCACCATCCGCAAGCCCGCGCCTACGATGGCCGGAAATCGGCTTGCGACTCCCGACGCCCGGGGCGTCTCCTGCGGCGACTAGGGGCGCAAGGGCTCGAATATTGCCTCTCCCTCACGCGTCCCGCCTCCTCCTCCGCTAGCATTATTGCTTCGCAGAAGGAAGTGACGGTCTCTCATGCCCTCTCGCTCCGAACCATGGCCTGAACCATCGGCGGACGCGAGAGATCGCCGCCGCCCATCGCCTCCGTGAGGACACGGTGGTGCCCCGCCCAAGCCGGGACGACCTCCACCGTATGCTCCACCGTGTCCTCCGGGCGATCCACACAGTGGTGACACCCGGGCCTTTCCTCCCGCTTTATCCTGAACAGGAACCTCCCGAAACAATCATGTCCGGTGAGGACCTGCGTCAGGCGGAAGGTGAGGACGTCGTGGCGACTCTCTAGCCACTCCTCAAAGAGGGGACTTCGCCACAATTGTGGCGTGCCCATTGAAATCGACCCTGGTTCGGATTTTTTTTCATCGAGAAAATTACAATATATCGTGTTTTGAACCATTAATTTCCCTAAAACAAAGATGTATCTGTGACATATATTTTTTTTAGAACCTAAATACACTAATTTGACTATTTAAAATTGATGTTAATGAAAAACCAACTTTTCGATCAAAAACTAAATGACAGAACTTTGCGCATGGACATCATTAACACTTTCGACTCCACCCACTTTTCATAGAACTCATACGCCAAGTCGCACATATTGGAAGTGAACCCTCCGGGAGGGTTGGTGGCATTAATGTATGGCCGTAATGTATTATTTATCTATTCTTTGCCGGTGTCGGCGTCTGCGTCTCTTTACTTGTCACAACGATGCCATAGAGTACCATAGATACTAAAGGCATAGACAAGTAACTGATGTTACCCGGATACAGACACGCGGACTACTATATTTTACTTTTTATTATATTTCACACACCAATTTCTTTATTTTTTATTTTATTTAATATATATTTCTGTATCTATCTTTCCGTGACATCACTGCGGGCCCTATCAGAATACCAGCGCTGCGACATTTATTTTTTAAATGTCGCAGCTTTATGCTGAGATAGGGGGGCCTTTTGGCCTCGTACAGGACTGCATTAATTTTTAAGTATATATTTTTTTTTTTAAATTGTTTTTTATTATTTATGTTTAGTGTGTTTTTAGTTTAATTTGTGATTTCCTGTGCGAGTGTCAATAAATACTTTTTCCTTCTTTCTTTCTTGCATTACGTTTGCGCTAAAGTTAACCATCGCGGACGGTGAACGGCATTAGGTTTAAAACTGTTTTATAAAACACTGTAAAACGAAGTAAAATAGTGTTTTTAGGGGGTCTTGTCGCTTTACGTGGGTTCCAACCTATTACACAACCGTGAAAAAAAAAAAACGTTTATTTTAAAACCAACGCACTAATAAAATGTGATGTTTATTTTAACGAGGTTTTTAAAATAAACATCACATTTTATTTTCACGGTTTTTAATGCTGTATTCGCTAAGAAAAACCTGCATTTAAAGCGAGCCCTCCGCGAGGGCTCCCGGCATCCCATATGCAATTAGGTGAACCCTCCAGGAGGGGGTTTTTACGTAATAACAGAGCCGAAAACGCAAAATTCTTGTTGATGCATACAAAAAGATGGGTTGCCAGATGTCATTAAAAATTCACTTTCCCTATTCTCATTTCTCTTTTTTCCCCCCAAATCTTGGAGCTGTGATGAATAAGAACTTCACGGTATAACATTAACCGGTGTCGCGTCGCACTGTCGTGTCGCTAAGATGCTTTCCAATACAGGAAAAACTATTTATTATTATTTTTGTGTACAAAATAATATTTTTATATATGTTATTGTGTTCAAATATATCAATAATAAGTTTTGTTGGCAGTTTTAAGCGAATTATTGATAATTAAATAAAGCTGTGTGTATCCTGGACGTTTACTTTTTAATTTTCTTACTTATGATTTGTTACCTATATACCTAAAAACAGTACCAACGTGATAGAAAAAAGTACATAAGTGTTCATAATAAGTGATGTGACACAACACATAACAGTAAAAATTGAATATGGTATTTAGTAACCCAGTTGGTAAGCAAATAATATGTAGGTATACTCCATAGGTGTATGTAGTTAAATAAAGGTAAACAAATCATAAAATGGGTTTTATAGATGACACTTTCTTGTGTAAAATACAATAAACCAAATAAATTTATTTTAGAGTTTTACAATAGTTTCTTCTATCAGTTATTCATAAACTGCTCTTCGTAGATGTAACTGCTTGAGCACAATTTATTAGTTAGTTTTATATATAATACTAGCTGCCCGCCCCGGCTTCGCACGGGTAGCACTATGTACTTATCTACGGCGCACCTACCTACCTACCCTACCTACCCTACCTACCTACCCTACAAACCTACCCTACCTACCTACCTACCTACCTACCTACCCTACCTACCTACCTACCTACCCTACCTACCTTACCCTACCCACTTACCTACCTACCTACCCTACCTAGCTACCCTACCTACCTACCTACATACCTACATACCTACCTACATACCCTACCTACACCTACCTACCTACCTACCGACCTTAGAGGTATGAAAAATAGATAGTAGCCGATTCTCAAACCTACTGAATATGCATATAAAATTTCATAAAAATCGGTCGAGCTGTTTCGGAGGAGTATGGTAACTAACATTGTGACACGAGAATTTTATCTATAAGATTTTGTAATATGTCTATTGTAAAGAGCCCAAACTCTAAACGTCAACGGATTATAACGTTGCTAAATTGAAGAGTACAACTGTGACGTAGTATGACCTGTGACAGGTATTACTTTTAGTCGGTCAGCTGTCTCGTCACGTGGTTTTTTTTGTTTACCTACCTAAACCTGTGGAGTATAGTTCAATTTTTAAAAGCCCGTCAGCATTTTTTTGTTGATAAGTCTTAAGACAGCGACTGTTGCGCGAGTACGCGATCGTCGCTCTCATGAATATGACATACTCGCGCGATCAATCAAGTCGCGAATGTAAATCATTATTTAGTCATGTACGCGTAAGTGCGATAGTGGAGTTCGGTTAGGACGCGACTTAAGGCCTTAAGGAGGATCCTCAGTGGTAGCCCGCGGAATCCACATTTTCTTACG
The DNA here is from genome assembly GCA_947364205.1 of Agrochola lota. Classification (NCBI taxonomy): domain Eukaryota; kingdom Metazoa; phylum Arthropoda; class Insecta; order Lepidoptera; family Noctuidae; genus Agrochola; species Agrochola lota. The sequence goes on along the minus strand of OX376221.1, from coordinate 12,753,817 downwards.
TTTTTTTGCAATTTGCAGGTCCGTGTCTGTCAGGTTGTATCTTGATAAATTTATTTATTTATTTGTATTATATACTTTATTGTACACCACAAAAAGAGATGTACAGCTCTCTAAGTTTGATTTGTTCCATAAGAACAAATCTTATATAGGAAAGTTCTAATATTATAAAGAGATAGGATTTGTAATGTTGTGTTTATATTTTTGTTTGTAATGATTAAACTCAAAAACAAATGGACCGATTTAAAAAATTCTTTCACCAGTAGAATGCTATAAAACTAAATATAACAATATAATCATTAAGGACCCAAAAACCGCGACGACTTTACGTAACAAAATATCATATTCCATTATTTTATTAACAAATTAATATTTATAATAACACGCGCCATGATCCGCGTTAATCTTAGAAACAAAATAACTACTCGTTATAGCTTTTAGCTGCGGTTTGTTTGCCACAAATTCATTTGAAATGCTGATTGCTGAAAGCCCGAGACCACGGCGCCGTGTCGCTCCCGGCTCAAATTTTAATATAATAATTCATGCTGTGTTATTATTGTGATAACTGTACCAAATAAAAGCAGCTGTCTGTTTTGAATTGCGTTTTAACAATAACGATCCTGTTTATAAGCTACTTAGGTAGCTATTTCAAGGAGCTTATGGAGCTCCTCAGGACGTCTGCGCTTTTCCTTTTTCTCAGCATGTCGAAGGCAATCAAAATGAGTCGGTCTAGAATTTGGGTAAGAGTTTGGCACTCTCAGTCGCGTCCATCAGTTCCTGTAACGTGTAGACAACAGTACACGTAGAACACGATACTATGGGTGAATTTCACCAATGGAATTTAACGCAATCATAACCGCGATCAAGAGCTGTCAGTTTCAATATTCCGCAACAATGTCCTGACAGGTCTTGAACACGGTTTACATGTGTTGACCGCGTTCAGCCTAGTTTCATAAGTGAAATTCGCCCTAAGAGTTCCACGTTTGTGGCATATAATTACGTGCTCAATAGCAGCAAAGTGAAACGAATAATCGTTTGTTATGAATGTGCGAGGTCAAGCTGCTCTTGCTGCGGTTAATTGGTGGATAGAACATACTTTACCCATTGCCCTAAAAAACCGCCTTTATATTAACCTACATCAGAATCAGAATGATAATTGTCGTTACGGGTGACTTTTCAGAAACTTGAATATTTAACCTTTTGCGACAAAACCTATAGCAATCGATTCGCGTAATAACTTTGAAGATACTTGTTTCAAAATAAGAACTTCAACTAGAGCAGCGTACCTAGAAGTGACCATTAAGGGTGAATTTGACCAATGAAACTTAACGCGTTCAACACATCTAAACCACGTTCAAGACCTGTCAGTGTCATGGAAAATTGACATTGACAGTTCTTGAACGCGGTTTAGAAGGGCTGATCGCATTCAGTTATATTGGTGAAATCCATAGTTAAACTATAGTCACACGATAGTGTATAATTTGCTATCATGAACAATTGCACATTTTACGTGAGTGAATAGACTGTTTGACAATCGAGTCTCAATGAGATAGAATAACAGCGACCACCGCGGTTAATAAAGCTCTAATAGGAGTAAACCTAGGTCACAATATACGTTTCTATTTACTGGTCACTTTTGTTAGTAACTTACTAAGTTTAATTAACAAAATCGTCTCATAATTTCATAAACGTTTAACTATCCCTAGGCCCTAACTCTTACAGAGAGGAAACTGTGTCCCAGTGTGTGCAGTGGGAATATTATAGGCTGATTGTGCTTGTTTCCTATGCTTAACATAATGAAAAAAAAAAACCTTACAAAAAACAAAAAAAAACTACTTCCAAAAAAAACCACTAAAAAGTGAAAATAACGTAATAAATCGGTGTCTTTGGTTTTTAATTTTCGTTTTTAGCCAACGACTTCCGCAATTTTTATTTTTCAGTTTTTAGTTGTGATACACACGGCTACACATCAAGCTCTACATTTCCAGTTTATGCTGATCTCGCATTGTATAGGATTTCCGTACAATGCGAGGTCAGCTTATACTTATTATTATTTGTATGCTAAACAGGGGATACAACAATAACAGAAATATGCAAACTTCGTTAAAATAATAGTGCAGTTGTTTTGTACAAATATTTATTTATGTTTTGAATGCGATTATGTAAAAGCTTTCAAACAACAAAAGGAATTAGGGGCTACGTTAGTGTTTCGCCTGCTACGAGGCTACGAATTCGTAGCGCGGTCTACGAACTATACGTAGTTCCGTAGCTCTTTACCGGATTGTTTATAAAAGTGAAAATGTATTTTAATTAATGCTTGCAAAGTTTTAATTCATTTGTTTATAGATATATTTTGATACTAGTATAATTTTAAGGGGTGTATTTTTATGAATAATGAGAGCAACCTTTAACATTTCATCCCCTAAAATCGTTTATATTCTCATCGAGCGAGGAGCTTCATATTGATATTGTATTAGCCCCTTTTAACGTTTAGTAATTAAGAATTAATTAACCTAATCCTCTTTACATCCTACACGTTTTGGTTAATCAAAAAGGATCCGTGCACGTGTCAAAGTATCAGAAATGTTGCCTATTTATAACACGTTGGTGGATTATAATGTTTTGCTTTTAGTGTGAATAGTTTTTAACACATTATGCTATCTTATCTTTAGACAAAATATGAATGGAAATAATTAAATAGGAATATGTATTTCACATAAACATGTTACATTCTTTGAGTCGAATAGCATCGGAAAAGCATCAAAACAGTAACAAGCATTAGCCGGCAGCTCGCAAGAGGCCGACAGAGCCTCCGGCACAATGGATATGTTTTTCCTGGAGTTGGCGTCACCTGCCGCGTTCCCAGGGATATCAATTTGCGCAGTTTTAATCGTTTTCGATCAGAGCTCAGCTATTTTATTCGAAGAATTTAAATTGTTGAAATGTCAATTCATTGGAACGTTATCTTTGACGTTATGGATTTATTAATACGTTAATGAATATGTATTGATTACAGAGATTTAGTAACAAAGTCTTCCTTTTCGTCGATTTACCTATTTTGTTGATTCTTGGTCTTCTTTGTTTGATTTGATTGTTTGCTTATTTTCTAACAAACATTCAAGCGTCAGAACGACGATTGTAGTGTATCTGAAGGTTGTTCATCTCAAGATCGTAACGTGGTTTTCAAGCTTATCGCCCGGCGATTAGGTATCCGATTAGCCTCACATACGACGTTGTGATCTCTAGGATTTATACCCAATTCAGACAAGTTTACAACTGAGACGGTGTCTAGATTTACAAAGTGTACGTTGAGGACGATCGAACCGTAAAATGCTACGAGAAAGTCTAAATCCTTTTTAACCTCGTCACTGTGTTAGAAGGAGAAGCGTGGCGGGTTTGTTCACCCCTGCGTCGTCAGATCTCGGAGCCAATCGGAGAGATTCGGAGGCTGCGTCGCAGAGCGCGCGCGCGTACCCGGCCGCTTCGTCATTGCGACGGAGGCTGTCGTGTGTCGGCGCTGGCCCGTGCGAGCGCTCGTCCCGCACCGCACCGCACCGCGCTGCGTCCGTGCGTCACCTGAGCCGTCGCCGACGTCGCGCGAACACGCCCTCGTGCCCGGTCCGCCACGCTGCACGCTCACGCCGCCCGCACGCCGCGACCGGCTCGAGCCGGCTGTGCCGCGCAGTGTCTGTGCCCCTAGTCTAGCTCAGTGACCACGTTCCCGGGGACCGGCGATTCTGGCGCGATGTAAAGAAGCCGCGTCCGTGAATTTATGTGTAAGTGGATGCGTTGCGTGTATCACTAGTCCGCATGGCGATTGTCGACGCCGGTAACGATTTTCCGCAAGCTAACAGCTCTAGCGAGTGGCATTCGGAATAAAAATGAATGAATTACGAAGCAACCCGCCCCGGGGGACCAGCCGTTGTATTTTAACCTCTACCCGGAGGGAATAGAGTCGCGCACGTGCGCTGTTGTGCCTGATCAAAATGAATACACTCCTTGACTTTCTCATTGCCAACCTAGACTCAATATCAAAAGCTAAGGAATGATACTGTCAGCAGCAAATGTATGAATGTCATCAGAGAATATAACATCGCCAATGTAACAGGTGTCGCTTGATCTACTGCGAGTGAAGGTTGACATTGAATCTCACAGTTATTGCAAAAAAAAAATCGATATCAGCTATTTACCACAAACTGTAATTAATCCCACGTTGTCGTTTAAAAGTTTTTTAAAGTTTTGACTTTTAGTAGACTTAAATCGGAAAGGTTTTCATAAACTTACAGTCTCACACATACATTCCTTTGTTCTATGAATAATACTAGAAGAACTTTTAAAAATGATTTAAAGATAATAAGAGGGATCAGGATCGGGATCTATCATATCATTTAAACTCTAACTAAGAACTGAATTTTTCATAATTCACAAAGAACAAACAGCTGTAACCACCGGCATTCACTGCTGACATAGAAAACGGTATTAACTTCTGAAATAGACAATTACATCTAGTGAAAGCGATTAGGGAAAAAGCCCGCGTAGGAAATGTAGATGAGAACTGTCATCAGAGGCGAAATCGAATGAATTTTCACAGGAGCTGAAAAAACATTTGTGTTGCGAACGCGTGGCGGCCACAAACTGTCGAACGAAACTTGTGTTTATATTGCTCACTCAGCGGTTTACGCGAGGTTAAAGGTACTTATGAAAGGCACGTCTTAACGTAATATCCTTCGTAATGTTTTGCTTTCGAAGGTAATTTGTTTATCATAATTTTAATAGCTATTACAGTCTTCTTTATCTCAAATAACAAAGAAAAGACGTTGCTCCAGGAGATGTTTTTTCATTATAAGCATTTACTTTATAAGCAGCAAAATGTCGCAGAATATTTCAACTTGGAACGTTTTATTTTGGGTTAATTACGTTTTATTTCAAACATTAAAGTAACTTGTAAACAAAAAAATGTTTTCTATCTACAAAAGAAATATACAGCTTTATAAACACGAACAGAGGTTTTTCAAAAATACGGAAGCATTTTACTGGGAAGCCAAACATAAACGGTGTAGGCTTTAGGAAAAATAAATGCACTACAGTATTGTGGAATGGAATGTAGTTTAGTGGATTGTAGGAAAGTTTTTAGGCGAACAGCAAAGTTGTGGTTCACTGACCACTATAAGCCTGTTATATAAATGGAGTATCGACAGAACAGAGGATCACAGGATTACAGTGTCGCCAGCGGTCCACTTTGGCTCCCATAAGGCGATCTATAATGTTGCATATAAGATTCTCCGAAGCATGTTGCGACCATTATCTTTGTAAGTTATGACGCTGATAATGGTAGTAAGCTATAAAATATTGAAGGGAAAATCTAATTTTAATGCTACCCAAGAGATACGCTGGTCGTGCAAGTAGCAAGTCATATATTTTGTTTTAATCTTATTAAAAGCGTCTCACAGTGTAAATCGATAGACAGAGTCAAGACTGTGAAACGGTAATGTGACCGAGCAAAGCTATTTTCAAGATCGTTGTCGTATATTAAGAGGAACGGCGACCACAATGGGCGCAGTCAAAGAAAATGTCAGAATATGAGAATGCTCGCCGGATAACGGTCGAAAAGGTTTTTGGGGCACGAACAGCCAGAAGCGTTTGAAAAAACTACTGTGTGTTGTGGAGAACGGGCTACGGGAGCGGAATGTGACGTAGGTATATGAGAGCATGTCTCGTTTTGCCGGAGTCTCGAACAACGAAAACATTTGGAGAATGAGCGCGAGTCACAAGCAGGCCGCTACAAATAAATGGCGCATGTTCCGCACGTGACAGTCGCTGAACGCACACGACGGAAATTTCAACTGTTCAGTTTTAAGTATTTTATTCGCAATGCTTTGTGCATCCATGCAAGCTGGTAGTTATGATATTTTGAAAAATAGTTCTTTGTCTAGGTACCGCACATCATTTGCTTTTTGCGCTTCAAACTGTCGTCATTCCGAGCGCAGAACTTTGTTGTAGGAATTTACGGACTCGGATAACAAATTGCTGTTTTGAAGGTAGTGAGAAAGGGAAATTTGTCTCTCGGCAATGCCTAGTAATTTCTGATAGTTTAGTCGAGGGACGAAAAAGAATTTAACATCTCTTTACTAAATGATCTTCAAGCAAAGGTGCTTAAACCAATGTCTAAAGAATGCCAGGTACATATATCTACTAAAAAGGTATATGGTGGTCTTGGTACATGACAAATTATTGAAGGTTACTGACAATAAAGTTTAACATGAATTATAATTAATATACGTCATTTTATTGAAGTTCTCTCGCCGGGGGCTGAAGGTGTGACATAAAAAATATCTCGTCCCGGTTATAAAAGGCAAGGGGACATAAACAGTAAGCTCGGAGAAAACGTAATAAAAGTTAGCAGAAGTATTCACGCTGCGCTGCCTACCTACCTACGTAGTTATAGGACATAAGACGGTGATAGATTGTTTCTTTGTCTTCTTGAATTTGAAATAAATTCTCGGAAACTTCTCATTTTATAGTCAAATATCCAAGGTACTCGGCATAATATTCTCGACAATGCAGTTACTGCACTTTCGCTGCATAGACACGAGACCAAAGCATTAACAACCCCTTCACGATTGTATATTTATGATTTCCTAGTTATTCTTACGTCGACTATCTAAGAAAGCTTTGTGGGTAAGCTCTTATCCATATTTTTACATTTTCCGAGAGTTCGCGTCGTCATAGACTATAGCGCTGTACAAACAAAAGCGCGGAATGTGAATGAGTTATCTCCGCAAAGTTTCATGTCCCACATTCTCTATCATCTTGTCAATGCGAACTTGGAGTATTTCCTTCACTTCCTATCAGAGTCAAACTTCCTGAAATGTTTTAATTGAATCCAAGTACAATGAAGAGAACTAGCGGACATGAAATCGGTGGAAACTGTTCATTTACGTTCACATTTTGGATTGGATGAAGTTTTCAAAATGATTTGAAGTTTTCGTTTTGAAAAGGTTCGTTTTCCTATTCAAAGCGTTCTATTGATTTTGATTAAAATGTTGCTTTTTGGCTTCCAGACTGCGTCGTTTTGGAATCTTTTGAGCGCTCGTAGCGAGCATGTTCTAGGATTGATTCTCATGAGTTCTCGTACATGCATCTTCAGATTTACGTTTTCGGAACTACGTACCTACTTATGTATATCATTTTAGTTTCGGGTTCCCGTCTAACCTGCGACCAAAATATTAGTTTTTTTTATACTATTTTTCTATCGTCCACTACATTCAGAAAATGTTTCAAATAATCCATAACGAAAGGAATTCGATAGTCAAACGAACAAGTTTACGGGCAAATATTCGGAAAGTAAACATGTTACTTATTTGATTGAACCCTGTAGCGTGTCTTGTGAAAGACGAGCCTTTTTACAGTGGCTGACATCCATCCGAAATGATCATGAATATACACTTGAGTGAATGAAGTGCTCTTGGTATATTCCGCCTTGTACAAATAGTTGAATACGTTAAAAAAATTGCTTCATTTCAGCTGAAAAATACCGGCTTTAATAACGAACGTATTTAAAGTATACTTAGGTAATTTTTTGTTAGAATTAACTTTAAGCTGTTATGAATCCATCAATACCTATAGAAGTTTATTCATTCAGCACCCTAGTTCTGTAAAACACTTTCAATCACCAACCGAGCATTTTTAATAATATTCCTAAATCATTGGTTCATAGGTTTGACAAATTCGTCGCTCAAAAACTTAAATATGAAAGGCATTGTGAACGATTGTCATTTTATGTCTGTTACACAATTACCCCGCAGGTTATTTAGATACTCCTCCGAGATTACACTTTTGCAACTTTTCTTCGAATGCTAGAACCTAGTTTCACTTTGTACCCACAACATTATAGTTATTTTAATCCAAGATGTACTACAAATGTACACATACATGCATAGCTTCCATATACATGTCATAAATCTCTGAAATCAATTTTATTTATCCTACTTCCTCCTTTTAGAGGGGTGGCTTCTGTGGATCGACAGGGATGGCATCATTTGCTCACCTTAAGCCAAAGCGAGAAATGAACAATCCTTTTATCTAATTTTACCCTGAAAAGTGAAGCTGAAATGAAGAGTTATGAATTTATACACCCTGAATGCTTGTGACGTTTGGTTTTAGCATTTCTTTTTCTTTTTTTTAATGTGGGTTACCGAATATGATGAATGAGGCGTCTAGTGAGGCACGGTCCATTTCTTTTTATGTATGTACTTTGCTCTTACATTTGCTGAGAATGTTTGTTTAATATACGTAGGTACTTATAAGTGTATTCAAATACAACTGAAGAAGCGAATTTTTTTTTGTTTACAGATCAAATGCGTGTGGGGTTATTCTTATGTAAATATGACTTGTTTTAAATAAAGGTATCAACTCAGCCTATCGTAGTCCACTGCTGGGCATAAGCCTCTCCCAGGCTGAGCCACAGCACCCTGTTTTCCGCCTTCCTCATCCAGTCTGTCCTAGCCACCTTTTTAAGGCCATCGGTCCATCTAGCTGGGGGCGGTCCCAGACTACGCTTGCCGATACGCAGAAATAGCGGAATAGTGCTCCTAAATATACTTTCGTCTGTTACTTACAAGTATTAAGTCAATACATTGACATATTAACTACAGTACGTATTACGTACGTATTTTTTTGCCTTATTTTCGATGAGAGTGTACCTAAGAAAGTTTTCACAGAGAGTCTCACAGTTGCTAGCGCAGACGTACGAGTAAAATATCTTGAAAAATGAGACGCATAAGTGAAACACGAACGAGACTTGTGGAGTACTGAACAACTTGACTGATATTGCGGTTAAAGTACATATGCTCGATTATGGGATACTGGTATTTATTTATACTTTATGCAATAATACCGTACTAGACCAATACTTCCTATTTATGGGCTTATCAACTGTAGTGAATCTCACAGAGGTCATAGCAAATGCAATCACTTAATCTCCCACCACTACCATATCCAACAATTTTTTAAATAACATTATTAAATTGTAATTGTAAAAAAAACGAAGAAAATTTAGGATATAAAATTAACCTCAATTGTTAAGTGAAAAATATCTGTGACTTAAAATTAGAAATTCAAAGGAGATCACCCATTTTGTTCGGCGAATTGGGATAAAAAAAAAGTCGGCGGCCACGAATGAATTATATATTTCAATTCAATCATTTATTTCGGAAATCATCCATATGGTATTAGTATTAGAACTTAAAAAAAAATATGTTAGTAACATTAAAATCAAAAACAATATTATAATGACAACAAAAAATTAAATTAAAATATTAAAATCAAAATTAAATTAAAATACAATCAAAACAAAATTGAATCAAAAATCTAAACAAAATTAAATAAACATTTTATTAAAATTAAAACAAAAACAAATTTATGTCAAAATTTAAATCAAAATTAAATTAAAACATGACTAAAACGAATCTTCTACACCAACATCAATTAAAAATATCTCTCCTCAGCACCGGGCCCGCAGCTATGTCTACGGGACCAGTGCATCAGAAAAGGGCAGTGTGGCCTCTGAACAATAACCTTCAGGATGCTATTGGAGTTTTCACGTATCCTATGCATTAGAGATGCCGTTCTTTTGCGCATGATAGCCTCAAAACTATCTATGCCTGCTTCGGCAAACATTCCCGATGCACTACAGAACCGGGGAAGCCCCAACATCACCCGAAAAGCTATAATTTTTTTTGTTGCCCTAGTATAAACATTTCTTTGTTTGGCGACAACGCTGTAATTTATTTGCGAACAAAGATATACAACGACCTTTAAATGAAATAAATTATATCTTCTCGCCATTTCATGTAACATACCTCACAAATACAATACAATACAATATTTTCAGCCAGTCCATCCATCGAAAAAAAGTAGGCCGTAGTCTCATTTCCTAGAAAATGTATGGAAAAGATTTTTGGGATTTCTGTCTTTGCTAGTACTCAAATCTCAGTAGGTCCGAGTTTTTTGATCCTTATAAGAATTAGAATCTATTGGCATTAAAAAAAGTTTTTGCGAAGCCTGCCTATTTTCTTGCTGAATGTACGATTTTTTCAAAAGCTGTGAATGCAGATCAAAATATCTCAAAAAGTTAAGGACAATCTCCTAAGACCATTTTCTTGTAGGAACAACGGTTGGCTCACCCTTAATGCCCTATCTCAAAAATCCAACCTGTATATCTCCGAACCCAAATTGTTCTCGACTTTGACGCCTTAGCAAAAAATAATTCGTTATATTATATATTATGTGTACTTTAAAAATAAGCAATTATTAATGAAGGCAGCCAAAAAAAAAAAAACTCCCAGAATGGGTGATCTCCTTTTATAACTACAATTCTCGTTGGTGATTTTTCAATTACAGTTTAAATGTTACTGAAACAATAATTGTAGGATAATTGAGATTTAAAATTGAAGACTTCTAAACACTGATGAATGTGTTACTAATTCCCTTTAGAGAGTGATTGCGTAAAAAAATAACCTGAACAGGGTTTGTTTACACTTTCATCAGATACTTTTCGAACAGTCTATATACACATCTAATAGAGTAAATATATATTTTTTTGTTTTGTTTTAATTACCTAAAACAAGGTTTCCTTCTTTTCATGTGGTTAATGACTAACCTGCCGTCAGAGTTTTAAAGCCGCCCATGGGCCTCTGACTTGGCTTCACATGCCGTCGAGAAATATTTCACAGTCATGCCGGTTTCCTCACGATCTTTTCCTTCACCGTTTTTTAAGCAAAGTTTTTTAATAAATCCGAAAATTCAGAGGTTAAATCAAGGTTATTCAACATTATCTCTTTAAAAAATAAAAGAATAGACTTCTAAGAATGTAACAAGCTAGAGTACTATGTAATTAAAATTAAAATTCAAATAAAATATAATTATATACGTAGATACATTACACGTATGCTCAGTTCTAGTGAAATGGTCGAAACAAGTATGTCCCAATCTAAATAACAAGTTAATGTAGAGATGGAGTTGGTCCGTGTTGGTTCTAATAAAGAAACTATTGATCTCCTTCCCGGTCTGTCTTGTCCGCATATAGATCGTGTGCAATTGTGTCCGTCTATTTGTGAGAACTAGGCCCACACAGCTCTATTATGCACGAAGGATAGGCTGTCCATTGAATGGGTAGGTTATATACTTGTCATTCTGTACAGATCTTATAAAGTCGGTTAAAAATTGTTGAGGCTTTTCACTAATAGGATACACATAACATCACACGCACCTGCTCTCCTCGAAAGGCTCGATTTCGTATGACGTGGTTTGATGTCAGTTATTTGTTTATCTTCCTTTGTGTTCGCAATTCTATACTCTTATTAATGAATGGTAAGATTAATTCAACAGACTATATACTGGCTGAAATTTTTTACCATCTCGAGAATAATATGGTGTGTTGGGTAAGTGGAACAGAAGCCATACCCGGGAATATTTGCTTAGTAGCGTTGACCACGCTGGCGGGCGGGGATGCGCGAGCAGTGAACTTCGTTCACTGTGCGCGAGTGGCTTGTGCGCCTGCGAAAGGATATCAAAGAGGCCGACAGCAAGTGCGGCGACTACCTATCGACCGCTGAGGAAAGCTACGAATTCGTTCATAAATTCCGCACATTTAGTAGGGTGCGTATGATTTGAATTTCGATATTTCTTACAGTTAAAAGAAGAAAAAAAACACTTCTACTCCGTTCACCTATTATAACCCTATTTTTTTCGAGACGGTAACGAAAATCATGCGGTATATTTTTAAACAAAACAAAAATAAACATTAATTTATATAGTCTTGTTTTTTGTAATTTCCAAGTTGAAATTAGTTTATTAATTAATGTATGTTAATTATAAATTAATCAACTTCAGTAAGTCTCTAATAAAAGTCGTGTTATATTTGACTAGCATAGAAAAAAAAACCTACTTTAATAAAATATTTTAAAATAAAATAAAATAAGAAGAGGCGTAATAGACCCTGTTAATACAAATAAATGCTTCGATGTAATTCAATTTAAATCCCAAGTAGGCACAATCTGTGACAACCATTATTCCCTGTTAATTAAATTGAAAATGTCTACATCTGAAGAGCTATGTACATATAACATCTAATGCCAAAGGTTAGCTAGGCTACGTTATTGAGGAAGTGAGAGTGGTATATATACATAGGTGTTATAATATATACTAGCAAGTATGTAGGTGCTTATAGGATGTATCCTGAGGTTGCATTTTCATTTGCGAGGTTCGTAAGCCCCGCGCAGAAGATTATATTAGACGAAGATCTAAGCTCCTTGATGGTGTGACCGTTTGATACTGTGAAGTAGAGATGTTACGGAGGTTGTTTTACCGAAACCGGAGCCTGAGTTGGAGCTTTTAAAATTGATTGGTTGGAGTCGGAACCGGAGCCGGAGTCGGAAGCGAAAGTAGAAGAAAGATATAACACTTTTCTGGCTTCATATTGAATTTAGCTTATCACAACAATTAAACTATTTAATACCGCTCTTACTTTAGTGAATTAACGAGATACGTCTGTCGGACACAAAACAATAAACTGAGACTTCGAGCGCGAGCGTGCGTACACGCTCTAGTCACGAGCATCGCTGCGTTTCGATTCTCGGTATAACTCCGATTCAAAATTATCGGAGCCGAAGTCGGAATCGGAGGTGTAATATTAATCGGAAGTTCCGACCCTTCGGAGTCGGAATCGAAGCTCCGTAACATTTCTGCTGTGAAGCAGTCATTAAACGATATTGTAACTGTAACCTACATTTACAAGGTACGACATACTAGGTTCAGCAAGCAATACGTCTTTTTTGTCTCTCATAAAAATCACTAATTACAAATTGCACAAACTAAAGTAATATTAGCCAGTATGAACCTATTGTACTCTATTAAGTGGTTGTTCAGTTATAAACTAGCGACTACCAAACTGTAGAGTAGTTCGGTAGTTGGAGGGGTATTTGTATGCTAAGAGGCTTAACTCCAAGAACGTAACTCTTAGAAAAGATTAGGAACACCGTGTAAAATTACTCTGCACTCGTCTGTTTTTTGCATACATTGTAATAAATAACGTGTAGTAAGTAAGGGGCCGTTCATAAATTGCGTGACACGAATTTCATTGTTTTTGGAGCCCTCCACCCCATATCTCACAGCTGGTCATATTTGTATGATGACCCGGGCGGGTCATCATACAAATATGACCAGCTCCCGCCCCCCACCTGGTGTAACGTCTCATATTTAGCAATTTTGAATAAAATTAAACATAATAATATTGGTAGTATCTTATAGATTATCGTAAGAGTTAAAGTTTAAATACTTTAGATTGATAAATGTGATGTCATGAAGCTTATGAGTCTTTGTCCCTCTTGCCGCGTGATGTCACAGTTTATTTATTTGCCCCCCCCCCCCATTTAAAGTGTGACGTGATTTATGGATGGAAGTAAAGTAACGTGATGGTTGTGTGCGCAGGCGGCGGTCGGTGAGGAGCGAGCGAGGGACACATGGCCGCGCCGTCCAGCTGATAGCATGCCGGCGGCGGCGTGCAGCACCGCCCCGACCTAGACGATCACACAACGAGCACCACATTCACGGGTACATATCATAGCATCATAAACATTGCAGTCTACAGCTGGTCATAGCTCCGAAAAGTTGGGCAAGGTCACATACTTCACTGGCCTACTTTATCTGTCAAAACAGATAGGGTCTTTTACTATAGTCAAAAATATTCCAATAAAATAAAACGTTTCAAAAAAGAATACCTACATGATTGTATAAAAAATCATTACAAATCGATAAAGAATATAAAGGAGTTACAAGCCGAGGGACTAATGGCCGCATCGTCCAGCTGTAAACATGCTGGTGCGTCGTGCAGAGCCGCCCCGATCTAGACAATAACACAACTAGCGCCACATTCACGGGTACATATGTAGTACATATACATCGCAGTCCACAGCTGGACATTCGAAAATTTGGACAATCTCACGTCATTAAGACACCACATGCCTGTCAGAGCAAATAGGGTATTTTACTACAGTTACAAATTAAAAAAAAAAACCACGAAAAAATATGATAAAGCATACATGATTGTAAAAAATATACAAATCGATTATAAATTGAAAAAAGAAAAGTTACTGCGACGTTTATGTGTTATGTTGATTCGACAGCTCACAGTTAAATACGTTTAATAATCGAGCACTCAAAATAGTTTTATAAGTATTCACTGTTGCTTATCTTAGGTGCAAGTTTTCGAATATTTTGTAAAATTTGCTTCCTAGCCCTGATCTCAGTTCAACCCGTTTAACTGGGGATACTCCTACCAAATAGTACTTCGATTTAGTTCATATTCTACCCTGCCGTAAATCCGAAGAAATACAATGTATTTTCGCTTGCTGTAATTTTAAAATTACAAGGCTAAATAAATTTTCTATTAATGTACTCTATAAATATTTATTATTGCATAGCAGTCTAAAAGAAAAAATAAGTACAAGTAATATAAACACAAGAAAACAGTTCAGTAGGTTTTCTGTTCGGGCGCAAAAGTTGAAGTAAGTTGTCTATCTAGCGTAAGATAGGGGTGTATTGTGTTGTAAAGGCATACGACAGCAAGGCTTAGCCGTCCCACAACTCAGTTGATTATTTTGTACATTTGTGTAAATCATATTTTTGGACAGTCCATTTTGGATCGTGTCATAATTAAAAGTCTTCGTGTAAAATCCTCGAAAACCGGCAATGAAAGTTTAAAAAACAATTAAAATTTCATTTAAGTACCTAGAGGCTGCTCCTGTCTGAGAAAGCCGGAATCAATAAGGCCATGCAAAAAGTTGTCAATTTAATTTCGTAATCCCACTGTGAATGTACACTAATCGGTCTTACAGTAAATTAAACCATTTCATAAAATTCCGTTGTAGGTCTTTGGTCCATTTAAATAACAAAGCGTTTATAACATTAACTCAGTAGAATATTGATGGCCATACAGCATGCCCGTTGGTGCTCCTGACGTACGACAGATTGCTCTAATTCACAAACTTGGTTACAAGGGTCGCCGATATCGAATTATGTCCACAAAACTTAGGGCCACCCCTTTAGGTAGCTCGATATACTACGACGCTATAGTTCCCTTTGTTCTACAGCGACAAAAGCGACGAAGCAGTGCGATTCGATATTATCAAACTTACCATTCAGTGAAATCAACTGTGCTACGACACGCGCTACGTACGTAGCACCGTAGCGCTACGAGGTGCTACGCAGTTCGACTTTGTGTTTGTGCCACTTGACTTTTCATAGTGACTTGACATCGTTGTTCCACGTCACACTGTTGTTCCATGTTGCTTTCTCTGATCAGCTAGGATAATGGTTTATGAACAGAACTTTTAACGAATATAATAAACTGCTCCCGCCTTCCAATCGATTAAAAATATCTAGTTTACTTAAGAAGTTGGTAAATTAGTTTTGCTAATAGGCACTCCATTTTCGAAGATATTTTACCAGCGTACTGTAGCACCCTATATAATTTAAAAAAATAGCGTGCTAAGTAAGAATCAGTGAAGTTAAATGTTTTTTATAGGTGTGTCCAAGAATTTGTTTCAACACAAAGTAAAATAAACATGAAACCAAATCCAAAGGGACTCACCGTCTTGTGGCTCAATCGCAGACCTCTGTTCCCTCACTTACTCACATAACTATCCAATATCAAGTCTCATAGTCTCATATTTTTATATTTTCAGCACACCGTATGTGCGCATGAGTGATAACACGGACGGGCTATAATGAGTATTTCACATAAAAATAAAACGCGGCCTATTTGCGGAAAGTTGGCTCGCGCCGAACACCGATGCTCATGGGAAATTTTTGTCATTGAACAGAACTTCTGCTCATCGGGGACTCGCTGTTTAACAATTTATGTGTATGTAGACTGTTAACACGTTACCTTCTCGGTTTCACTCTGGTAAATATAAAACATTCGAGAGGCAGTCTCACCGGGGCCCGGGGGAAATTTTGTCGATCATTTGTGTCAGCAGGCTGTGTACTTTATCGATACACGCGTTCAGCAGCTCATACCGTTTATCGTTATTTTGGGTGAGCGATTCTGCGTGGGTGATGGCTGATTGTATGTGGAAAGTCCTCGCGTAGCATCGGCTGCTAGTCTGAATATCTGTAATATCAAAACAAACTCAGAGGTTTCTTTTAAAGTCCAAACATTATCTTGATCAGATCATCAAGCCAACGTTAAATCTAATTTAAATATAATTACGAATATTTACTTTTTTGCAGTTGGATTAATTTAAGAACAGTTACATGTGATAAATAATGAATGTGATGTCACATGTGGTGGCGAACTGACATAAATATTGGAATTGGTGGCACAAATGTTTTTTTTGCTTAGTGTTAAATCACTTACCAAAACGTAATGGTAGCCACACACGTTTCGATATACTTGCGCAAATTTAGGCTTGCGCAAGTGTAACGTGACGTTTGTTCGAAGAAATTTGCGAAAATTTCTTCCGCAATTTCTTCCGATTTACTTGCGCAAGCCTAATTTGCGCAAGTATATCGAAACGTGTGTGGCTACCATTACGTAGTTCCATATAGGTATTCGTAGACAAGTATAGTGTGTAGTTATCTTGCATCTCCACAGTCATATAGATATTTATGTATATATGTATGAAGTCAAGACTACAATTCAAAGGCAGGCTGACTTGTTTGTTTGACTGTTGATTCGGCTTTGAGGAAGCCTGACTGAGTATTGGCTGCAGCTTCCTGTTTATTTAGTAACGGCAACTTCTAAGCCTAAAGCTAGCCAGATTTGACGGATGAATCTCTACCTGAGGCACTGTGAGTTCCAGTTGATAATACAGAATAAATTATAGTACCTTCTGGATAAGTCCCATATCAAAACATGTTGACTTTTAAAAAGCGACGATCGTATTCTGCTAATAGTTTCTGTAAACTCAAGGGTTTTATGGTAATTATCACTCGATTTCAATTTTAATCAATACTTTGAAAGAAAACTAAAAACTAATTAAGGCTTTTTAATTTTAACATTCAGTAAGATGTACATATTCTTTTCAAAACTTATTGCTTGAGAGCAATGGAAATGTTTGTTCTACTCTTTGCCCAGCAGTGGGATGGTGTAGGCTGACAGTAACAAATAACTAAAACAGTTTATTCTGTAACAGCAATAATTTCGTAAAAACAAATCACTATCGACCACGTTTTATTGGAAGCAAGCCTACCTGAATCCCTGATCACATTGGTCAACAAAATAAGCCCGTCTTAAGCCAAATAAGTCAGTATTATAAGCTGTTGTGTTTATCAGAGCGGTGCACCACAGTGTTCTTCCGAAGGATCGTTCAAATCCCACTAAATTGCTAGTTCCTCCAGTACTCCCCCTCATAATCTTATATGAAGGATGTCGACGGATCAGTTCGTGCGTGAAAATGGTACGAAACCCGATAACTGGAATGATAGTTATATTTGCCCTCTCGCCTTGTTCTTGCATAGAACAATAACGATAATGCTCGTCAGTTATCACCTCCTTTGTGTTTCGTCAGACACTATGAATTAACAGCGTGAATTTTATTACTATTAATTTAATATGGTAATGTCTGAATCGGTTATTGCTCTAAATATTTATTGTACCTACATACATTTCAAATTGTGATAATAAAAAATATCTCGACTTAGCACACGAGGTTGTCGACATGTGGAATGTGAGCTCGGCTATCATTGAGCCGATTGTCGTAACGGCCAATGGCCTGATAGCCGAAAGCCTCGACCAACATCTCTCGAGGCTCTCGTTAGGCGGTTGGATCAAGGGCCTGATCCAGAAGGCAGTACTCCTCGATACGGCTCGCATTGTGAGGAGGTTCCTGTCTCTACAGCCCTAACCACCGGTAGCTTGGACCCTGCTCCCGACACCGGCGGAACACTATTTTTATATTTTTAAATGTTTTTTATATAGTTTTTAAGAAATATTTAAAAATGTATTTTATATGTTAAAATTTTAAATAAAGGAAATAATAATAATAAATTCTTTATTTCGGATAACATTAGATCCACTGAGTTAGTAATTTTCTTATAGTGAGCCAATGAAATCATAAAGTTACATTCAATTAATTGTTATAAACGTCGAAATATGAGCACAGAGTAGTGTAAGGAACAGATGTTGTGGCGGCGCTGTTGCACGAACGGTCATTAGTTACGTGCCTCATTTGTCACGTAGTTGGTACTACAACAGTTTTTCTTTCTTATTCTATTCGCGGCCTCTCATTAAAGCCCATCGTTGCTAGGGTCGGACGAAACTTATAATTTTTCTAATTGAGCGGCCCACGGCCTCATAAGTCCTGAACTCAGGTGGCTTAGACTTTCGAATAGAGTACTGGACTCGACCGGCCCATCAAACTACCTTCCCATAAAAGTTTGTAACGCTCCCCCGACGCGCAGCTGTGTTAAACACAACTTAAAACGCAGACGCGTAATACAAAAAGTTAGTCACTTCCCCAAGAGAGCCTGAAAAATAGAAACTCTATTAAGTTTCAAAATATTATTTTGCTTTATTACGTTAGTGGGAATACACGCTGTTATATGCAAAGCCTACATGAGAGTACGCAGTATATACGCAATGGTTTTTGAGTATTATAACTTTGTAGCTCGAGAGTGTATTTAATAGTTGGCGGTGCCGCTAGCCAAGAGTATCACATTCCTGATGTTCAAATCTGAAACGTTGGATAACATAGAAATAATGATAGTTAAGACAATATATCTGACATAGCGTACCTATTTGAGCGTTCAATAGATTCTGCGTCTGTTTTATCTTGAATATTAATAGGTATTTATGTACAGATATACCTATATTTAAATATATCTATATAATATAATATATCTATAATACACCCACATTTCGCCATATTGAATATTGTTTACGTTTTCCGGTAGTGGAAAATGCAAATACAGAGTGTCATTATTCGGTTAAATCGTAGTAATCAGAATATTGTAGGGCGTAACTCAGACCATACAACACAGCCGAGAAGAACACCAAAATATTCAACATTAATTCCTATTCACACGACAAAACGTCGCGTAACTTTTCGGTTGAGGGCTCTTGCTATGCATGAGTGAAATTCGTTCTGGCAACCGGCAACTTTTCCTCAGGACATGCATGAATAAGTAACGGCATTTGTCGAAGAAAATGAGGGATTTGCCGGCAGTTTAGTTAAAAGCGGTATACAAGCCGACGGCAGTTTGCGTGTTTGCACAGGACGGCGTGTGACCTGCCACCTTCAGCCTAGCTCCACAACAGCACATTGTTACTATTATTTGCACGACCCATTTTTCGAATTAGCGTTATAAAAATACAAAACTTGTCTACCAAGTTGGGCACACTACAGTTTCGGTCACAAGACATGTTTTCTAGTTAAAATTTAATCCTCTGTAAAACAGGCGGATGTAATTAAAGCCACACTGTACCCTTGTTTGTAGAGGACTTGAGATGATAATGTAAGAGTAAATATTTTTAACCTTTCTACCCTTTTCGTATTTCGAGCTAATTACCTGATTTCTATTTTTGTACACAAATAACGAGGCACGCAACCTACGCTTGTTGTCCGGGTTTGTTGTTCACTGTTGTACAGGAAGTCAGCAAAACATTACTAACGACTGCTCTTGTATTAGCTTTGCTCAGAAAAACGTTTTTTTCCTTCATTTGTATCATGAAAAAGAACTCGGTAGTATTCCCGTGAAGCAGGAGTAATAACAAAAAATAAACATTTAATTTACTGGCGTATTACGTGAAATGTTATTCTTGGAGACAGAGTAAAGGTTATCTTAATGGCGGATAGATACAATAGCGCTGTTGTTTTGAGCTTCCAGAACTTAATGGACGTTTCAAATTATATTTCGAACTGAGAGCGATTTTCGTTTGTGTTATTCTTAAAGATTCAGCTGTTGGGTTTACGCCTTTACATAAACAAACAGGGAATCTGAAATACACACTTAGAGAAAAATCTGGCGTTTCCAATTTGAGAGGTATCCCCCGCGATACCCTTGCGGAGGGTAGCGTTTGAAGATAGCTATTTGATTTTTGTTACGGTAACGTTTCTATCTCTCTTGAATTCAATGTTTCTTTGAGTATTGATAGCAAAATATCTCGCAATTTGTGAGTTATCACGTACCTACACCTTTCTGCTTTCAAAGATTCATGTAAACGGTTATAATGACTAACCTTTCGCCAAAATCATTTTCACAGCTTATAAAAATATTATTTCGTACTCGACTTATTTATGCTCGGGTGCATCGTAAAATAAATAAACGAAGTTCCAATACTGTGACCGCGGAAATGGAAAAATACTTGCTATCCGCCATATATGGTACTTTATTATTTTATACTGGGAATGCAAGCGGAATATAAGATTTTTTTTCGTGTGCAAACATACAAGTTAAGTTGTTAATAGAGATTTACGTCTATATTAATAACTAGATACAAAATTATCTATGTCTCTTTATACTTAAGATGATTTATTATTTAATATCCCAAGCGAATTTTGAACTCACAAGTTAGCAACAATAATATTTGTAGAGAAATTCGAACCAGAAATATCGCAACAGTGGCTTACTAAAAGTGGAAATCTTTTCCGATAGAGAAATTGTCGACATTGACACGTTGACTATGAGCGATCTCGTGTGCCCTTTCATACTAACGTGTTACGTTACTTCGGTGACTTTTGTGGGGTCCTGTAAAGAGGGAATTATTGCCAAGGAGGATATAAGGAGACATGACTTCGGAAGATGTTGGGTATATGTATAGGTTCGTGTATGTAGAACATTCCTCATAAAGTACATAGCTTTACGAGCAATACCGCTGTACAGTACATGCCTCTCGTAAAATGGAAATACAACGGTTTCATTATGCGTGTTACCTTCGTCCAAAAGGCTTTTTCACAATCGAACTGAATTTAATTGCAAATTCGAAGTGTTTCTGGGGCTTTATGTCGTGGGAATATGTATTTTTTTACGGAGGTACCCATAACTTTATATATTTATATATATAATTTATATTTATTACCTGTGTTACGTCGCTTTATAAAGAACAAATAATAAAATTATAGATACTCTAAAGAAATTATGTTGGCCAATCCTTCCAATGCGGAAAACATATTCGTGGCCGCAACCCTCAGGGTAAATTACCCTGAAAATGCCTCCATGAAAAAACCAACCTTGTAGGTAAAGCGAAAAGTAAAAACAATTTGATATGATCACCGAGAGGGCATCTGGATTAATCCCGGCCTAAACCAATTGCTACAGTTTTCATTTTTCCTTAAAGGTAAGTATGAAAATTACTTGGTTTACGCCCTAATATAACAAATTAGAGCGAGTAACATGACAAACAAATTACTTTGTGCGAATCCTGACTAACCAGGCGGCAAAGTGATGTAACATTTCACGTCTGACGCAATGAAACAGACCCCCGAGCCGTAAAGAATGCTAACGCGAGGCAGAAGGACGAAGGGTGCACTAACTTAGAGCGTACTTTAGTGTTGACATCGAGCACATTTGTGCGCATACTATCACGAGATACGAGTAGAACGTACTCGTTTCGATTAGTTATCCACGTCATAGCTGCTCGTGTCTGCGTCACGTCGACGTCACGCTTACGTCATGCCTTTTATGGACATGCAACCAAGTCTTCGCCCGGTCCATGACCGTGAGAGCGAGACGGCTATATGTAGCTACTTGTATTTTGAGATTCATATTAAAACATTGTTGTTCCTAAACTAGTTTCCGAATTTCCCGATCCACTCGGCGTACCTTGAACTCTTAGAACTCGTATAAAAGAAAAATGGAATAAACTGGGAGTAAACAAAAGTTTTCGCGTTCATGGAAACATCCAGTTTATCTGTTTCGTTTATGTATGTTACCTGCGGGTGAAGCCGGACTCTAGCCCATAAAACAAAAATAGATTTATTTATTCGACGTTTGTGTGGGCGTGATACTGAATTATTTGATAGTTTATGGTTGTACTGCGCTGCGGATTTGTTCGTATACATTAAATAGTTGTTATATGAAGGTGGAATGTTGTCATATTGTGTTGTTGTTTTATCTAAGTCAAGTTGTTTTAGCGCCTTGTTCTGGAAAAGATTCAATACTCAATACTTTATTTGCATTCCACAATGTATACTTAGTTGGTAAGTTAAAGTTATATATGATCATTATGGACCCTGTCGGGCACAGCAAAATATTAGGAGAGAGGAAGATTTGAAAGAACTTAGCTGAACTAAATCTAAATAATAGGTTTTTTTTTACATCATTAGTTTACTGTATTAATACTTATTAAATTATGTTAGCACTTATATTTTTTTCAATAGCTATAAATTGTTCTATTTCCATTTCGAGCGATCGGATATTTGTACTACACATAAACAACACGTACGCAGTGAGTCCATGAGCTTAATATAGGCACTCGTGCCTTTAAGTCGATAGTCGTGATCTATCTGGAAACTCATATCCGCTTAATTAAATGCTAGCGCAGTAATCTGATTACAGAGGTCAGTGAAATCAACATGTAGGTATTTACTAACCGAGCTAAATGTATTTCATACTCGACCGGCCATCATTTAATATGGATGCTTTACTAATACTTTAGGGAGAAACAGTTCCCGGACCCGTTTTATTAAGTGCTGTAAATTAATTGCATAAGATTATTATACAAAAAATAATTTGATAAGCGCTACTGCTGAGTATGAGGTTCTGGGTTCGATTGCCGGGTCGGGCAAAGTGTTGTTGGGTTTTTCCATCTGGAATTTCTCAGCGGCAGCCCGGACTCTTGATTTGTGCCCGGTTGATAGCAATAGGCTCGCCCCCTTTTACTTGGGACTTAAACATAACTGGAGACATGTGGGTGTACTATAGGTACACCTCTGCCCAACCTTCAGAGGAATGCAGGCGTGATGTTATGTATGTATGTAATTTGATAAGAAAAGGAAATAATTTTAATAACGCATACTAAATAAAATAGAATGTTTAATATAACCACCCGACAGTTTCCCTCTAAACAATTTTTCAACACACTTGCTCGTAAAGTGGCTTTTATTAAACCGCTTTTAGGTTCATAATACAGCGTATTAAACACGCCTGTATTTTACTTTATATTACCGCACTAGTGCGGTAATGTGCGCAAAGATGACTATTTATTAGTCGGAGATGTGCGCTTTTTTAAATCTCATCCAAGAGACATCATGCCTTTTTATACCTACTGTGTAAATAAATAAACTATGATAAATTAACATAGTATTTCATCAAATTATGTATTTTTCACTACATACTAATCCTAATTTGAGTATTCAAAACATTATTTTGAGTTTATTATATTTTTATATAGCGGTTTTGCCAGTGCCAACCGTCGTTGAAAAGTTTTTTAAAGAAGATCCGGATAGTCAGTACCTTTTTTTTTTTTTTTTTTTTTTTGAGGGTGGGAAATCATCAAATGACTTCTCCCGCTCTGGGCAGAGCGAGAGGGTGTGTCAGACTTTTACTGACTAAAACCCACCCGTGTTCCTTCCGTTGCCTGTGTGCCGGGGCCGCGTTATCCCTTTCGGACAAACCCGCAACCCCAGCAGGCATTGGTCTTTCGACCCCGTCGGTTGGTGCTGACATCTCTTTGAGGCGCGCGTGGAACACAACGCGCCGTCGACACGGGCCTGGTCCTTATCGGACGGCGAGCTGCCCATTGCTCACCGTCCGCAAGCCCGCGCCTACGGTGGCCGGAAGTCGGCTCTGGACTCCCGACGCCCGGGGCGTCTCCTGCGGCGACTAGGGCCGCGAGGGCGTGCAGCTTGCATCTCCCTCGCGCGCTCCGCCTCCTCCTTCGCGAGCATAACTGCTTCGCAGAAGGAGGTGACGGCCTCCCATGCACTCTCGCTCCGAACCATGGCCTGAACCAGGGCCGGACGCGAGAGATCGCCGCCGCCGATCGCCTCCGTGAGGACACGGCGGTGCTCCGCCCAAGCTGGGCAGACCTCCACCGTATGCTCCACCGTGTCCTCCGGGCGATCCACACAGTGGTGACACCCGGGCGTTTCCTCCCGCCTTACGCGGAACAGGAACCTCCCGAAGCAACCGTGTCCGGTGAGGACCTGCGTCAGGCGGAAGGTGAGGACGCCATGGCGCCTCTCAAGCCACTCCTCAAAGAGGGGACTTATCGCCGCAATTGTGGCGTGCCCAGCGCTGGGTTGCGACAATCGTACACTCCATGCCGCCATGAGATCCCGCCGGAGCTCTGTCCGCTGTGCCGTGATTTCTCGCGGCAGCGGAGTTACACCCCGGCGTTTCGCCTCCTCGCGCAACTCCCACATGTGCGCGAGGACTTTCGCCTCCAGATCCCATGGCGGTAGTCCGGCAAGGAGGCTCGCCGCCTCACGGGAGACCGTGCGGTATCCCCGGACCAGCCTGATGGCCATGACCCTTTGGGACGCGTTCAACCACCGGGCCGGTCGCAGCCTCAATGAACGCGCCCACACCGGTGCCCCGTAAAGGGCCATGGACCGCACGACCCCCGCGTAAAGCCTCCGGCAGGAGGCGTTTGGACCCCCCAGGTTGGGCAGGAGCCGCTTCAAAGCAGCCCCAGCCCTATCCAGTTTGGGAGCCAAACGTCGGAAGTGCTCCACGAAGTTCCACCGGCTGTCGAGGACGAGTCCCAGGTACTTCATCGTCGACTCGACACCGAGGATAGTCAGTACCTGGCAACAAAGGTCTGTTGAACTTTATAAATCTAAATGTATCATCTCTATAATTACGTTATTTTAGCATATGTTCTTACAACAAGTCTGTTTTTTTCCTCGCAAGTGTGTTGAAAAAAGTCGTATGAAACGCGTGTGCATTGATCATTACACACTCGAATAATACCGCCTCTAGTGTAATGACCAACATAGAAAACTTTTATCATAATGTACTACTGCCAGCTGTTGCCCGCGATTAAGTCTGTGGACAAGGATGAAAAGTAGCCTATGTCCTTCTCCCGGTCATGGTCTACCGGCCATGTGCCTAATTTCATCAAAAACCGTTCAGCCGTTTTAGCGTAAAAGCGTAACAAAAAAACATAATGACTTTCGCATTTATAATTATTAGTTAGGGTTTCATAGTTATCGATACCCAAAATAGCCGGAATAGTTATTTCAGCTTTTATTCCGCATTACGCAGGGAAGGGAAAATTAAATTTCAACGCAGACCTTTGTGAATTCGATTTTATATTTAACTAGGGCTGGAACCTTTTGTATATTTGATATTGGAATTCAAACTGATGAAAAATAATTAAACTATTATGTAGGTATTTCTGGAAAACTTTAACAAAATACTGATGGAAATACATTGAATAGTAGGATTAACTCATCCAACAGGTATAAATATTAAAAGTATTCCGGAGAATTTGAGATAAGGTATAAACATCCCGCTTAATTTGCCATTAGGCGAATAAAGAAATTCAAATTGAAAAAAGGGAAATTCGGATAATCAGATGGAATATAAATCAGCATTGGTGAGTCCGAATTAAGCGCTCAGAGCGATCCGCTTGGAGGCTTACGCCCAATCTCTACTAATAGCATGCAATTCAGCAGGAATAGGAGAATTCCATGTTGCTTTAACACGTTCAATGCCGGGAACCCTCCTGGAGGGTTCACATAGTCGCATATGAGATGCCGGGAGCCCTCGCGGAGGGCTCATTTTAAACGTACGTTGTTCTTAGGGAATACAGCATTATAAACCGTAAAAAATAAAATCTGGTGTACTTATGTTTTAACAAGATTTATTAGTATATGAGTTGGTTTTAAAATACAAGTATTTTTTTTTAATTCTTTGTTCACGGTTACAAATATTCACAAAATAATTAAAAGTTTGGAAACTACATATTGCGACAAGACCCTTTAAAACACAATTTTACAGTGTTTTATAAAACGTTTTTAAACCTAATGCCGTTGACCGTCCGCGATGGCTAACTTTAGCGCAAACGTAATGCCAAACTTAACGCGTAAATGTAATGCAACCCTCCCGGAGGCTTCACTTCCAATATGTATGGCGGCATGGCATATGAGTTCTATGAAAAGTGGGTGGATTTGAAAGTGCTAAACATACAAACATATATCGCATATAGATTTTACGAGATAAGCTTACCTTAGCTTCTAGGATTGAATGAACGGAAAAGGAGTCGCAGAATTCAGCGTCAAGCTGTTGGTGTATAGTTTAGACTTTTGTTCATCGGATATGAGGTTGACCGATTCTAGTAGTGAACTGTGTTTATTATAAAAACTTGAAAGGAAAAAAAAGGAAAAAAAATACGTTTATTTGCGGTTAACTTAACAAAAGATTTAATAATTGAGTTTTATAACGATATATTTTTACAAAACTCAATCAACAAATCCTAAATCGTCTCAGCTTGATATAATTAAAGAGAAAATTAAGACAAACCGACAAATAGGTCAGCTTTACAAAGGAACAAACATCAAAACCAAAAATTACGTGACTATAATAAATTACAAACAGAAACGAACTTGTTAAAATTCCAAGTAAGCATTAGGTATGGTAGGATAAACATTTTGGTATCCTTTAAAATAAAGAAAGAAAGAAATAAAGATTGAAATAAATAAAGAAAAAATAAAGAAAGAAATAAATAAAGAAATAAAGAAGAATTAATTGATTGGGATACAGGTAGACCACAAACTAAACTAAACACAATCACAGAAACATAAAACTAACTGCCTCTTTGGTCTAGTGGCCGCAAGCTCTACTGCTGACCATGAGGTCTTGGGTTCGATTCCCGGGTTTGGCAAAGTGTTATTGGGCTTTTCCATCTGGAATTTCTCAATAGCAGCCGGATACTGGATTGGTCGCCGGTTGATGGCAATAGGCTCGCCCTCTATTAAATGGGACTTGAACATAACTGGCGAAATGTGGGTGTACTATAGGTACACCTCTGCCTAACCCTTCAGGGAATACAGGCGTTATGTTATGTAATACGTTATATAAAAAAATAAAACAAAAGTAAGCATTTAAAAAATATCAAAGTAAAAACAAACTCCTGAACAAAAGGCTAATAAGCTGAAAATAAGTGTGGCAGCACTGTTATTCTAATAGGGCCCGAATATAATCTCGTTATCACAGAAAAATAAGATTTAAAAAAATATATATGTATAAAGTGTCCCGTATGGTCGCCCTATGCAAGTTGGCGCTACGATTCGTAATTTATACTTTAATCAACGGTCGCCGTTCAGCCCCGGATATGAATGACATCCGCTTTAAATCCACTGTGCAGCTCTATAACTTACTTGCTCACTTATATATTGTTTATTTTAGCTCTCTGTATTAGTTCTGATCTTTTTTAAACTTTGTTTTAGTCGGTTTGTATTTAACCGGATTACTTGGACTAGATTGCGTTCGGTATCACTGCTGATAGATTTTGGGACTGCCCTTTGTAATTCATCACTGAGGTTCGTTTAGGTTCGCATGACAACTGGGGCTCATCCTCATCTCTCATTTGCTTAGATACCCTTTTTTGTAAGATTGCTGGTAGTCCGATCTCATCTTGTTTTAATATATTATTGTTTCTTTTGCCGTGTATTTTGTGTTTTTAACACACTTTTATTACCTTCACTTGTAACTAACAATGAAATAAAATCTTGGAAGTCAATTTTAACCTACTTCTAGTAGATACAATAGACGACGAATAATAGGGATGATGCCTGGGTAAAGAAAATGAAATTCTAATTAGTCCGTCAGTCTGATAATAAAAAAATATTAGACACGTATTTTTGCTTTATCATATTAATAA
Organism: Agrochola lota; assembly: GCA_947364205.1. Lineage (NCBI taxonomy): Eukaryota > Metazoa > Arthropoda > Insecta > Lepidoptera > Noctuidae > Agrochola > Agrochola lota. The sequence continues at coordinate 12,725,991 of OX376221.1, read as the reverse complement.
AAAAATACTTAGATAAAACGCATTTTAAGTTGGGAAGTCGGGGTCGATACGTCACTAGTACGTATAAAATCTACATACTCGTGACGTCATGGCACATTTTACCTCAATGTATCGCCGTAATCTTTAGATTACGTAAAAAAAGAAAAAAATATGAGTCCAATATTTTTTATAATCTCAAAGTCGGACAAAAAATTTTTTTTTGTCGTCGTCCCTATTAGTAACCTAATCCGCTTAAATGCTCTTAAAGAGTCATAAAGAACCCTGTAAGAAATCGACACGTGTTTCACCTCTCAACGAGGCATCCTCAGGATGACGATTGAGTTGTTGGGAACCCGGACACGACGTGTTCCCACGTCAAGTACCGACAGCCGTGATACATCCCCGCATACTTCTTATTAATTTTCTCCATCATTTAGCTACCAGCTACAGATAGACATTATCCATGGCTCCTTAGATTTCATCTACTTCGTCTATGAAGTAAGTAACACGCGCCACGGAAGGTAGTGGTTCACCTATTTATGAGTCGTTTCAGCCGGTACGTGCCTCCGGAAACACGCTGTATTACTACTATTATGAAATGCTCGCCTGCTGAACACACGTGATGCCTTGCTAGGAGTTAGTTTTCAATCAAAATAATACATACATTTATACGTATGTAGAAATTCGAATCAGTCTACGTCGATGTGGAATTTCAGTAACATGGTGCTAACTTCAGGAAACCGATCAGTCTTTGTCATAGTTGCAAGTTTGAATTGTTGTGGCTACTGAGTAATGGGACTCTGGTAAATAGGGTGCGGTTTTGTCATGGTACTGCAGGCAACACTAGGATTACACGGAATAAAGGAAAAGTGAAAGAAAGTAAGAAATAATAAAGTTGTGTGAGTTTAAGTGATATTTATGTTCTCGATATTTGTCAGCAAACGCCAAAATAGAACTTTTTGCTTTTTGAATAAAGCGGCCATTTCAATCAGTAATTGAATTCGTTTTTTTTTGTACTAGCCAATAGACGCCAATATTATTGTTGATAAATATCAATTCTGTAAAGACCATTCTGTAAAGAAAAGATTTGTGGCACAATGTGAGCAAGAAAAGCCCATAAATGATAATGAAGGAACTGATGACGCCGATTCATTGTAACTTCTCTCCCCGAGTTTTTGCAGTTCACATGTTCTTATTAGGGTTCCGTACCCCAAGGGTGCCAACGGGGCGTTATTACTAAGCCCCCGCTGTCCATCCGTCCGTCTTTTGACCCGTAATAGGTAAATTTTGGCAGAGTGTGTACTACTATGGCCGCTATGACAACAAATAATAAATCAATCTGCCTAGCGTTTTCCCAGCAGCTGAATACCAGTATTTTACATGGAGCGACTGCCTATCTGACCTCCACAGCCCAGTAACTGGATAATACGATACACCTTGGCAAGACTGGTTGTCAGACTTTCGGGTTTCTGACGACCCGTAACGACTGTCAAAGCTCCACGAATGACAGCCGGGACCAACGGCTTAACGTGCTTTCCGAGGCACGGAGGGATCTTGGTATGTAAAGGTCATCAGGTAAGAAAGGTAGCTTAACCTGATGGATCGACCGTGCGGCTGTTATTACTTAGCAACGACCTCATCTTTTTTTTTGTAATAAAAATAAAATAAAATTAATAATGAAACGGGGCCCTCATGCATGAAAATATTTTTTTTTAAAGTATTGTTAAATCTTGTACGGTGGCACGGAATCATTCGTGTGCCTCGCATTTGTTCTCACATATGTCATTAACTTCTTTTAACAAAACTGGCGCAGTTCCAACTCTAGGTTCAGGGGACAGAACTCTGTAGTCACTAATCAGTGACTTAATACTTATTTTTATACTCATAGTAAACTTTCTTGTTCGGGATATGAGTGTTAATGGCCCGAGTGGACCGTATATCATACTTCTTATAAGTATTAAGAAATATTATGTTAGGTTTCACGCCTGTTTTATGTGGAGTAGGCAGAGATCTAGCTAATGAGTTGTACATATTGTTGAGAACTGCATACTTAGGCCGGTCTGATGCCATTTAGGGCCGAGTCACACCGGAATGGCAGCGGCCGCTGGCCTCGCGCGACTTCCAGACCACACGCGCCTAGTCTCCTCTTGACTAGTTTAAATGGTGCGCTCAGTGTTGCGGCAGGGGTAAGGAGCTAGTTTCAAGCTTTTCAAGCGATACTGGTCTTTTAAGTATGTAAAAATTTGCTTAAAATTATTGCGTCGCTGCCGGCCACTGCCATTCCGGTGTGACTCGGCTTTTACTGCGATAAAACTGAGAATTTGTAGTTAAAGTAGGTATATTCTTCAAGCATTTGCGCTATAAGGTGATCAGTGCTAAACAGGTGAAAGTGTATTGCAAGTATAACATGTCTTAGAACCAAAACTTTGAAGATATGTGACATCTACTAACCCGCACAGGGCCCGCGTGGTGGATTACAGCCCTCTCCCTCACGAAGAGAGGAGGCCTGTGGCCCAGCTATTGGAACATTATAGACTAATTTGTATTGCAAGTATAGTAATCGCAACGTTTGTGGACCTGCTTAAAGATAGCTGTCGAGTATAGTATTAGAACTGAAGTGTCTGAAGTCCACCATTCTGCTACGCACATTCTGTCGTCAAAATATTTATAACTAGCGATCCGCCCATGCTCCGCAACTATCGAGATTTCTGTGCTATATCTGAGTTTAATATTATTATTATTATTATTTATTGAAACATACACATAAACCTTCCGGAGTAAATACTCTAAATGATGGCGAAAACCGCATCAAAATTCATTGTGCAGTTTAGAAGATCTAAGCGGTCACACAGACAAACGAAAAACGACTTTGTTGTATACTATGTACTCGTATGTATAGATGTTGAACCCTGCAATGCCAGCTTGCAAAAAGAATTTCAGTAATTTTAATGAAAAAATTGAGGCTTTCGTTTTTATTCTACCGCTCGCTTTCTTTAACCATCTTTCAAATAATTAAATCAAATAAGCTTTCCATACTTACAATCGACATTAAATAAAAAAAATTGAGATACTTAATAATTAAACTGAAATAGTAAGAAAATTCAATAGAAGAGAAACGTGGCGGAAAACTGGGCAATAAATAAGAGGTTTACCGGTAAGTAATTTACGTTCGTAAGGGTCCGTTCACATTGAGATGCGATGCGACGCGACGCGATATTTGTAGAATCATTACTAATACACTCGCGGTGACCGGCAGGGCGATCTGCAGCGTAGCGCTACGCAGTTTACTTCGACATGTGTCCATTTCGCTTTTGCACTCACACTAAAATATATGATTATGTCGGAGGATGGTATGTGTCTCTTTCGTTATCAGGCATATTTTAACTACTGTGGGCGTACTAATGGGTAGTGCTGGTTATTGCGCAATAGAAAAACCGTTGCAGTTCAGATCAAATTATAGTTTACAATAACATTAATCATACTAGCATTTCACACACTAGGTACACGACACAACTATGCGAAACGCGCGTTCTAAACGTCTTCACCGATTGACCGCCACTCATGAAGTCTGTTCTGCTGAGCCCCGGCCGGCGGCCGATCCGAGTGTCATGTTGTAGACTCTATCGAGCGCCGCCGCCAGACGGTGCTGGCGTCCAGATTTGTCAACTCAGTAACAGATTTCCAACATATATATATACAGGGTGGCAGGGACATCGACGCAAAAACTGTAACCATGGATTCAGTACGTGATTCTGAGCCTCCCCACGTTAAAACTTTTCGTCTGTTATTTTAAAAAAAATCTGCTTTCCATACATTTTGACCGCGTAGGTATTGCACATTTCTATGAAACAGCAGATTATTTTCAAATTTCAACGCATGGTGGTTCAGAATCATGTACTGAATCCATGGTAAAAGTTTTCGCGTCGATGTCCTGCTACCCTGTGTATATATATGTACCTTTTTATGCGGAAAATAAGTTTATTTTCTTTATTTATTTCTTTCTTTGTGTACCTAATACAAACAAAGGAAACAAATAAACAGGAAATGAAGTAGATAGTAGATATTATATCGCTATCAAAAAAAGTGCGCGCAGCATTGCTTCGCGTCGCCTCTCAGTGTGAATGGACTCTAATACTATAGTCAAAATAAACGAACAATTTAATATCTGCAGTTCAAGTAATTGAGTAGTTTATTTGTTCGCAGTAGTACTGAGGCTTAGTTGTAGAATATTTGATGTAGTTTAAAGTGCCTCTAAATGTTCCCAAAGATTGTGGTGTGAGACTGTCGTGAATATATTATGAAATGGTTGCTATCCGCGCCTGCTGTTCCGTTTTACTATTGTATCCTCTTTGAGAAGTGATATAAATAGAATTCATGTATGAGAGATTATGTTGTGTGTATAATAATAGGGAATATCATATCACGCCTTGTTTCATCGAAGGGTTGGGCAGAGGTGCATTCTGCCAGTGATGTTTAACACGTTCAGTGCCGGGAGCCCTCCTGGGGGATTCACCTAGCCGCATATGGGATGCCGGGAGCCCTCGCGGAGGGCTCACTTTAAATATAGATTTTTCTTGAGAATACAACATTAAAAACCGTGAAAATAAAATTTAAAATCTAAATTTAATTTATTACTTAAGCGTTGGTTTTGATTAAAGTCCAAGCACTTTAAAATAAAAAATGTTATAAATATTCACACAAAATTGAAAGGGTTGGAAAATACGTATAGCGACAAGACCCCCCGAAAACACTATTTTACTACGTTTTACAGTGTTTTATAACACGGTTTTAAACCCAATGACAATACTGGCCGCGATGGTTAATTTTAGCAGCTGTAATGCTGGAAAACCTCCCGGAGGGTTCACTTCCAATATGTATGGCGGCATGGCGTATGAGTTCAATGAAAAGTGGGTGGAGTTGGAAGTGTTAAGTCCCATGTAATAGGGGGCGAGCCTATTGCCATCAACCGGGCACAAATCCAGACTCCTGGCTGCTACTGACGAATTACAGATAAAAAACCCTATAACATTTTGCTCGAACTGGGAATCGAACCCAGGACCTCATGCTCAGCAGTAGAATATCAGTACGGTATAAATGTATTTTAGGATCAACTTGAACATTGAGGTAAACATTCATTCCAGGAAAATCTAACTACGAATGATTACTTACAATGATTATTAATGAAGTCGGCTTGCAAGATTTCCCAAAAGAGTATAAAGATCGATCGCTTGCATAAAACAGTAGCGATTAATCCGGCTGTAGCAGGGGGAGAGAGATTAACTATTAATTAGTGTACCTTCAAAGATACATAGTCTATAGTCAGTTCCAAAGGTAACTGATAAAAATGTAAACAAATTGATCAGAAAACGTACTCGTTGATGCCAATTTGAAGTGCCATTTACAAATTGTGTGCTTTGATTTGATTATTTGAATACTTACCCCTGCAATTTTAATTTTACATCAACATAAAGATATTTTTCATTCGACAGTTGAGGTTAATTGTGTAACCGCAATTTTCGTGGATAATATTTAAATTACAATTGAATAATGCTATTCAAAAAAATTTAATGTTGGAAAAAGTGGTGAGATATAAAGGCGTTTATTTATAAAAAAAGTTAAGTGACGTACAAACGTCAAAAATGTATGGTTAAATAGTCGCTAATCATTACTTAACTTTAAGCAACGTTTATAAATAAACCCCAAAGTTGCTAATTTCCTTAAATGAGTCATTGCTTAAGAACCTGAACAGGGTTTATTTACATTTTTATCAGATACTTTTGGAACAGACCATAAGGTTTATCGAATTGATAAGCAATACTGCAACATGTTTAACACGATGTTGCTAGATTTTTACATTTAACGAAATGAATAATAAATTATTCAGAGCGAGGTGAATGTTGAATATGTAAATATGAGTAAATGTTTCAACAACATTCACTTTGCATTTTCATTGTGCTCTTCATAGAAGTTGCCATGTTCAAATGTCACCAAGTGAAAGTGCTGCTAACCCACACACTGGATATGAGCTTAAAAACTTCGTTGTGCATGTGCAGATATTTTAAAGTGTTTTCTTCTTATCTTGTTTGCATATGTGCAAAGTCTGCTGGGTATCTTTTCAGAAATAATTAAAGCTTGGTACTCATTTAAAAAACCCTGGATTTCCTCCGAGGAAATCTGGACTTACAGTTAATATAAGTCTGAAATCACCAACCCTTCTTGAGCAAGCGTGGTGATCAATGCTTGTGTCTTCTCTGTATGAGAAGAGTGGAGTCGAAAGTGTTAAGTCCCATGTAATACGTGGCCAGCCTATTGCCATCAACCGGGCACAAATCCAGACTCCTGGCTGCTGAGAGAAGAGAAGCAGTGGGACAGTAATAGGCTGATATTATATACTCATTTCAAAACAAACCATATTTATAGTAGTATTTCCATAAAACGGCACGGGCGTGCATACTTCGAAGACACAAACCTCGGAGGCGTCGCTGCGCCATCTTTGACGGAGACAGCATGGCTCTATCTCTAGCAATATATAAATCACACTCACGCACTCTCACAACACACATTTCATGATTGTTATTTTTGGTTTTTGTCTGAGAAAATGTGCCTTTTATTTTCTTTTTCACTACATTTCTTTAATAACCAACGACATACGTAACCACTTTTATGATGAGGAACACTTCTGTATGTTGTAAATGTCTGTATGTCTGAAACAATGTTGTCACTTAAAAAAAAATTTAAAAAAAATTAAATGGCTGAATCGACATAATTTTTATGACATTAAAGATTTCTTTAACTTGAAAATATAAAATGTGTATGTATATTATGAAAATGTTTGTGATGTGTGATCTGAATGACATGAATGAATGAATGGCTGTTATTGTATTATATTAAATTAAATTAAAAATTAAATCAAATTAGAAGACAGCAAAAACATCTATGAAATTGATACACAGCGCTTACAGTCCGACATACAGGAACTTGAGGGCAGACTTAGTTCCCTTTTCATTAAATATGTCGGCTCTCAGAACCAAATTAAAGAACATATTCTTGCTGCTAATGAGTTAGTTATGTGTCAGTACTTGTCAGAAGGTTTCAAACCCTGGTGCTGTCCAGCCTGAGGCAACGGAGGACCCGTCCCAGACTGAGAGTTTGTCTCAAGACTGTATCCTCAACCAAGATATACCTGATAATGTGCAAGAATTATCTCAAGGGGTACAGTCAGTAGCTAGTATTTCCTTTTGTAGTAGTCAAGTTTGCTATCAGTCAGTTATGTTTTCAGATAGTATAGGAAGAGGGTTAGGGAAATTAGTTAGTAACAACTTGGGTTTTTCTACTCAAAACTATTGTTTACCTGGGACATCCTTCAAAGAAATAATGGCATCAATTACAAGAAATCAATATGATTCTAATACCAACATAACTGTATTTGTAGGAAATAGTTCCCAGGTCAGAAAAGAAGATATCACTGACAGTGTTACAGAGATTTTAAAGTTAAATTGTAATAAAGTTATCTTGTGTGCTTTTCCATATTTTGAGAGGTTATCAAATAGAAAAAAACAATTATATACATATGCTTAACAAGCATATCCAGTTCCTAGTAAGTCACTACAGTGACCAACTTATATTTTTTGACACCAAAAATTTTGTTTATTTAAATCGACAAGGAATAAAAAGGTTTAGACTTAAAATAGCTAGGCTATTAGATTATATTAACTCAGACATAAGTAGTATGTCGAAGTGTAGTACTATAATTAACACCTCAATTATTAGTAATAATTCTAATGTACAGGTGGCCACCAGTAAATGTAGCACAAGTGCTATACACGTTTACAATAATTGTACGAAGGAGGATCCATGTGTCACTATGGCAAATTCCTGTCATAATGTGGGGTCCACAAGCAGTAGGATCTCATTGCCTGGTGACGGCATGGGAGTCTCGGGGCTCACTCTGGATGTTAATTTAAACTAGATAGTAAGACAACAGAAGATACCAGTAACACTATAGTTACACTTACCAAGAACATGGTGTCTTCTAGCTCTCAAATAGTTAATTGTAAAAAAAAGTCTAAGCAGAATACCTTGAAATTATTTCATCAAAATATTCAAGGTTTTTCTTCTTCTAAACAAGCAGAAATTGAATTATTTTTAGAAAAAACCATGTTCGAAATTATTTGTTTAACTGAACATTGTAAAAATTATCAATAATCACATAATTATAAAAATTATAGTGTGGGCAGTTGTTTCAACCGAAAGTCTATGCAACGTGGGGGTTCACTAATCTTAGTTAAAAATTCTATTAAATCTAAGACTCGAAAAGACATAGTTGATTTGTCGGTTGAACATAACATTGAATTGTCCTGTGTTGAGCTAGACAAGTATGTTATAGTGTGCGTTTACAGACCCCTAAATTATCAAAACTACTCCACATTTGAGTCAGTAATGAATAAAGATAAAGGTGTTCTAGCAAAACTTGCAACGGGTAAAAAATCACTGATTATCTGTGGTGACTTTAATATATCTTAGAAAATAGTTCAAATAGCAGTCGATTATTAAGTCTCTTTAAATCATTCAATTTGTCAAATGTTTTTTCAGAACCAACCCGTATAACTATAAATACTTCTACATGTATTGATAATGTTTTTTGTTGCTGCTACTACTTAGACAAAGCCATTGTAAATTATCTCCCTTCTGATCACAGCGGTCAAACCGTTGTTGCTTTCAAGTCCAACACACCATTACAAAGAATTCAGATACAATCTAGACAAATAACAACCAGCAATCTAAGTAGATTTAATAATAACTTAATTAGTAGGTTAAGTATACCGGGTCATATTATAAAAAATGTAAATGAATTATATGAGGAATTCTTTTCGGTAGTGCGCACCGAGTTCAATAATACTTTAAAAAGAAAACTAAAACGGTTTGCCCAAATTTTTTGTTCAATGACTGGGCAACTAAGGGTATTAGGAAAAGAGTGTATCCCATCTGGCCCGGTGACTTGGCCCGGCACCGGGCCACATGGGACAAAAAAGTTTTAACTGGCCCGGTGATATGTTTACCGGGCCAGATGACACAAATCAAGTGCCATCGTCCCCGGAAAGGGGAGAAGAGAGGATACTCCTCGTAATTTGTGAAATACTAACTATATGCATCTATGAAAGGGATTGAACTTATAAATCAAACTGCTTAGTATAAAATAATCAGTTTTTATTGTGAATAACGCGATATATCTCTACTATATGTATACTTGTGTCATAAATCTCAACCTGAAATAGACTTCCTGTAAGCAGATTTTTTGAATTTGAACATAACAACAATATTTTTATAATAATCCTAATCAACGAAGCCAAAATCAAACAAAATTATTAATCATTACTTACTATAACAATCAACTACAACAATATACGCATAATATGGTCAAAATTACCTATTAATTAGTACTTATTATAATATACAAACAGTCTACAATATATTTTTTTATAAACAATCAACAATATACGTATAAAATGGTTAAAAATTACCTATTAATTAGTACTTATTATAATATACAAACAGTCTACAATATATTTTTTTTATAAACAATCAACACGTATAAAATTGGTCAAAAACATTTTTATTAATAATAGTAATCCTAGTCAACGTAGCCAAAATGCTATGAATCAAACCAAATTATTAAAGTACTTATTACAACACAGTCTCCAATATTTTGTCTTTATAAACAGTCAACAAATATTCTTTCCAAAATCAAAAAAATAACTAACCTCTTATCGACCATACTACAAAATTATTTTTATAAATATATCACAAACGGTAATAATCACAGATTGCAGTTGAGTATAATCAACAATTATAAAAATATAAAAATCACAGCTTCGAACATCAATCATTTCAGAATTCTCCATCGCATTTTTTCTAAAAAATGACCGACGGTTATTTGACCGGTCACGAGCTCCATGGTTGTCTCCTGAATAAAGTCTTCTCGAAGCATGGCTTTCTTTGAATGACGTCGAGTACTTGGTATCTTATTTGCAATTTGCACTGATCTTGTTTTGTAATAAGATGCGTCAGTATAAAGCGCTTTTAAAATCTCGATCATATTGGGCTGCTTTCTTTTAATTGTTTTGTTAAGTTTGCTGTGCCACGCTTCCAGTGCATTTGTCGTACGGTGGCGTTGTCCGAAAACGCACCACACGTTTATAAAATCGTCACGCAACCATTGCTTTAACATGTAATCACGAAATATCTTGCTATTTTTATCATCGGGACTTTGAGCAGCAACATACCACCAGCCATTAAAAATTTCGTTTTGTGGCAGAAGGGGTAGTACAGCACTGATGGCTACTTGTCTGCGGGTTGTTTTTAACTTAGTGAGTTGTAACTCCTTCCCTTTCTTCCACACCGCTTGCGAATAATGGAAGTAGCAACCTTTTGTTATTACATTAGGGAATACTAATACAATAGCGTTCATGACGGCTATCTCAAAATCAGTTTTAAAAGTTTCTGGGGTCCAGTCTGGTACTTGAGCTTTCAATAAGTGAAAAAGAACCTCATATGTGTCTGTACTTTTGTCACATAATAACGCGTACGCCACTGGCACAATATTTGTTTCTTCTTCACCAATAGCACAATGTATACTATAAAGTTGTTTAAAAGGCAACTTTTGAATGTGCCATCTCCAAAGAAAAGTTTACCCTCAGACAAAAGTTGTCTGCCCTTTTGAGTGGCAAATATCAAAATTCTCTTTTCTTCACGTGAATAGTCTGCCATCAAAAAATCTAAATATTTTTCGGGTACCTTCACTTCGATCAGATTCTTGCAGACAATTTTTTTCAACCCAACGGAAGCATTTCTCGATCTATATAACGTACTCTTAACTTGGTGTAGTTCTGGTTTTTTTTTTATTAAATCGAGACCCGAGTTTTGGTATGAAGCTACTGTAGCATTATATACCGAAGTAACGGTCGGAAATTCTGGCGCTGATAATTCAATTTTGCATTTGTATAAACTCTCGTCTATTTCATTTTTAGCAAAATCTGGCATGCACCCATGATTTTTCTCTCCTACTTTATCGCAGCCCTAAAAAAGATAAATTGATATTAATTACTATTACCTACTTAGATCATAAATAAGTCAGCAAGCATTATAAGATGAATGTTCTTTTGTACTTACTTTCAAAGTTATTTTGCCACCACATCTTTTTCTCTTTCTATTAATGCATTCCCATGCCACTGTCCCATTCTTGTATTTTTCTTTCAATGTGTACTGGTATCCAGCATGAAGAAGGACAGTGCCGCCACCTCTTTTTATATATTTTAAAGACGATAAGTCATTTGAACATCTTGGATTTTCGTCGGCCATAGCTCCCAAAATCGTTACGTGTTATTTAGTCTGTAGCACTACAGCAACGAATATTTTTTAACCACGCATTTTGATAAAATAAATGTTAAATCAAATATCACTTCACTTACTAAGTTGCAGACGTTGCAGTTCATAAATACCACGTGCACATTAACCTTGACTGACCGTAACCGACTGACAGACGTCACAGGCAATTAAATTTAAAGCACACCATTCTACCCTTCTCGCTCTCCGTGTATCATAAAAAAGGGACAACGAATAGAAAGAGATATTGGAGACTGCTTGCATTTTATAACAAGTATTTAGCCTATTATTAAAAAGATTGTTTTTGACCATTTTATGCGTATATTGTTGTAGTTGATTGTTATAGTAAGTAATAATTAATAATTTTGTTTGATTTTGGCTTCGTTGATTAGGATTATTATAAAAATATTGTTGTTATGTTCAAATTCAAAAAATCTGCTTACAGGAAGTCTATTTCAGGTTGAGATTTATGACACAAGTATACATATAGTAGAGATATATCGCGTTATTCACAATAAAAACTGATTATTTTATACTAAGCAGTTTGATTTATAAGTTCAATCCCTTTCATAGATGCATATAGTTAGTATTTCACAAATTACGAGGAGTATCCTCTCTTCTCCCCTTTCCGGGGACGATGGCACTTGATTTGTGTCATCTGGCCCGGTAAACATATCACCGGGCCAGTTAAAACTTTTTTGTCCCATGTGGCCCGGTGCCGGGCCAAGTCACCGGGCCAGATGGGATACACTCTAGGAAAAGTAGGGAAAAATTGTTTGAGCTGTATGGCCTTAAGCCTTATATTAACTCTGAAACTTTTAATAAATACGTTGCTACTTACTCTAAAACTTTTAAAAATACCTGCGAGGTAGCTAAAGCCTTGTACATTAGCAACAAGATCAAATCAGCCGATAATAAAATAAAGACGGTTTGGAAAATTGTCAATGACGAAACAAACAGAAATAAAAGACATAATAATGATTTCACACTAGAAACTTCACGGGGTCTCATAAGCACTAACAAAGAAGTTGCTCAAGAATTTGTAAATTTCTTTACCAGTATCCCACTTAAAACTACTGAAACTTTACATTCCTCTCCCTCGCGTTCAGTTGATTTATTAAGAGCAAACGTTTCATCCTGCCCGATTGAATTTAAATTCAAGCATATAAAACCCTTAACAGTAATAAAAGCTTTTAGGCAAATCAATATCAAATTAACCGAAGATCTATGGGGAATGTCAATCAAAGTTTGTACTTCCATTATTGAGACTATAGCGTCTTACTTAGCCTTAATATTTAATTTGTGTGTGGATCAAGGAGTCTTCCCTGATCTAATGAAATATAGTAAGGTAATACCACTTTTCAAATCCGGGGACAGTAAAGACACTAATAATTATAGACCCGTATCTGTGTTGCCAGTTTTAAGCAAGGTGTTTGAAAAGGTAATGCTTAATCAAATGCTCAATCATTTTAACACCAATAAAATCTTACACGATCAACAATATGGTTTCACCAAGGGACGTTGTACGACCGACGCCGGTGTCACCTTATTACGGCGGCGGCGGCACATATTTACGGCGTGGGAAGAGGCCCAAGACGCCATAGGAATTTTTTTGTGACCTCTCGAAGGCATTTGACTGCGTCGACCACGAAACCTTAATCTTGAAACTTGAGCATTACGGGCTTGGAAAACTTGAGCTCAGTTTAGTAAAATCTTATTTAAATGGTAGATCACAGCAAGTTCAAATAAATGGTGTCAATTCAATCAGTTTAAAAGTAAAAATGGGTGTACCACAATGATCAATATTGGGTCTTTTCCTCTTTTTAGTTTATATTAATAATATACCCCATTTGAAAAAAACTCAACCACAAATGGTGTTATTTGAAAAATTAATAGACGTGCATCAAATCTTGACGACGTAAATAACGCCCTACAGCAGGTCCAAAATTGGTTCACTGCTAATAATTTAGTATTAAATGGGAAAAAAACGAAGTGCATAAGATTTTCTTTACCAAATGTAACAAGTAGTAGTTGTGATATAGTATTGAATCAAGAGAAACTAGAATTCGTCGATAAAACAGTTTTCCTAGGGATCACGCTCGACTCAAGGCTTCAATGGGGTCCTCATTTAACACCCCTTTCAGGACGGTTAAGTTCAGCAGCATATGCTGTAATAAAAATCCGTCAATTTACTGACGTAGGTACCGCGAGGCTAGTCTATTTTAGTTACTTTCATAGTATTATATCGTATGGTATTCTACTATGGGGACGGGCTGCAGACATCGAGTCTATTTTTATTCTAAAGAAAAGAGCCATAAGAGCCATAAATGGCCTCCGTAGGCGCGACTCTCTAAGGGAACTGTTTAAAGATATTAATATCATGACGGTACCTTGTCAATATATCTATGAAAACATTATGTACGTAAGGAAAAATCTACATCTTTTTAGTAAAAGAGGTGCAAAACACAATTACATCACTAGGAATAGGGACCAATTAGTTCAACCGGATTTACGGCTGGCTAAAGTGGACTCGTCTTTCATGGGGTACTGTTTAAAATGTTACAATAAAATACCTCCCAACATACTTCAACTGAATGAAACGAAATTTGAATCTTATATTAATCGCACACTATGCAGCCAGGCATATTATAAGTTGGGAGATTATATCGCTGATAAAAATGCCTGGCTCAACGCTGGTCTTGCTCGACAAGGGCGCATAAACTAACTGATTAGCATTTGAAAATACTGTTGGAGCTGCTGAAGATTTTAAAAACTATCTTTGCATTGTATAAATTTAATCTCTTATCATTGTATAATTGCATAGCACATGTGTGAGTACTATGTACCGACTATAAAGCTACCATTTAGGTACTGGGTATGTCTTTCATTGACTTGAATGTGCCTTGGCGGCTGAGAGTATGTCATGCTCACTCTAATGTCTCGCTGACGGTGGCGCGTGTCACCATCATTCAGCATCATTTAGCTCCCTTCAAAATGGTTGAGCTGAATGGTAGTAATCCATGCGTCATGTTCGTGAACGGGCGCCGTCAGTGGGGACTGGTCGTCTCTTGGCTGCCACGGCTTATTTTAATTTAATTTAATTTTTGATTTTCTTTTTTTATTTTTGTTACGGACGCTTTTAACGTTTTGTACAACTTCAACATGAATGATGTAACCAATATTTTGTAACCATATCATGATTTAAAAGAGTGTCCGTGGAATTTTTGCCCGTTCTTCTCCATAGGTACCTACTACGCTGTGGAATGGGCAACTAGCTTCATCTTTCTGACTGACCGACCCCTTGACAATTCAAAAGTGCCTGTAATTGGTTTATTTAAAATAAATGCTTTGAGTCTGAGTTTGATTACCAATTAATCTGCGACATTCTATAGTTCACTTTTAACTGGTTTATTAATTATTTTGCATAAAGACATATCTATCTATCTAACAAAGTATACACAGAAAAGAGCCTGTCTTCTCCCTGAAAGGTAATTTAATGGCATCTAAAATTGAGAGGGTCTTCGTTTTCAAAAGGCCTATTAGGCCCTTTTGTTTAATATTTACAGGAATGTTCACTGAAATACGAATATCTTTTTAAGAATTATTTAGTCTAAGTCTATTTTCAATACTTCAGCTGAAAGCTTATTCAGCATGTCCTGGAATTAACGCACTCCACAAAACATTCCAATTATATTATATATTATTATTATATTATTTATGTTATAATCATACTACAACCAACACTGATTTTTTACTATTATGTATAAAACATTGTTTATTTAACACGTTCAGTGCCGGGAGCCCTCCTGGAGGGTTCACCTCGTCGCATATGGGATGCCGGGAGCCCTCGCAGAGGGCTCATTTAAATGTAGGTTTTTGTTAGCGAATACAGCATTCTAAACCGTGAAAATAAAATCTGACGTATTAACAAGATTTATTAGTATATGCGTTGGTTTATAAAATCCAAGCATTTTTATTTTAAAAATGTTTTTTGTTTACGGTTGTAAAAATTCACAAAAAAAAAATAAGGTTGGAAACTACAGCGTCAATACCCCCTGAAAACACTATTTTACTTCGTTTTACAGTGTTTAATAACGCGATTTCAAACCTAATGCCGTTGACCGGCCGCGATGGTTAACTTTAGCGCAAACGTAATGCCGATAACCCTCTCGGAGAGTTCACTTTCAATAATTATGTATGGCGGCATGGCGTATGAGTTGAAACGTGGGTGGCTTCAAAAGTGTTAAATGGGTTATACGGATTTTTGGAGATAATTGTGGTCGCATTATTAATCTGTACACGCACATAGTCACACATGTATAACGGTTTAGCGTAGTAAGTACTTCGTCCATTTTGGTTTGTTTTGACTGTACAACGGAAGTATGAGTGTAACTTACGTAGTTTTAATTATTTTTGGGATAATAATTACCAATAATAAAATGACAGTGGAGTCTTCGGTCAGCTGGACCCGCGGGTCCACTTGACCATATAATTTATTTTCTGTATTTTTATTGGTCAACTGGACCCACATTCAAAGTTTGAATTCAAACTTAAAAAAGAACAACTATTGTTTAAAGCTACCTGGGGAAACAGTCGAGCGCAAAATTGGTTCGTCAATAGATTCAGTAAATGATTCTGAACAAACTACTTTCATAATATGCAATAATTCAGTCACACATTGTATAGGTCAATTCATTGTACTCGTAGTGGCAGTCTGAAAAGGCATAAGCATTGATTACCGCGCTTAACATTATTTATTTAATACTTCAAGCACAGAAATGTGCAGAGGCGGACTTTAATGCCATAGGCATTTTCTACCAGTTAGATGTTAGGTTACGAAAAATCGAAGAATAAAAAAAAAATGTCATTATAAAGATACACATATATATTACCTATTACTTACAAACTATAAACATAGTATATATGGCTAATTATATAAAAATATAAGTACAAATACATATACATACACAAATATAATAAAAAAAATAAGACAAGCAATGGGAAAACATTAACATTGTGATGATATGATGATTATGATGAGCTTCTTACGAATGTGCTCGCGAAATTTAACTTTAAAGGATATAAAATACTTCTTAATACTTGTAAGCGATTTGTTATTGGCTATAAACGTTGTCCTAAAAACTGGAAACAATATTGTTCTTATGGAAAAACGTTTCATTGTGAAACTGGCGTATTGATAAGACGGCAACAATAGAGAGCGGAGCACGCAAAAGTGGAACAAGTCAGATTGCTGTCACAAAATAATTGCCTTCGTGCGAAGCCGACCGAGCCGATATTGAACACAAAGTACATCAACAACGGGGTTATTTCTAAGGGTAAAAACTTTTAAACCTCATGTAGAATCCAGTTGATTCCGTATTAAGCTGATTTTATCACTAAACTGGCTGGCACTGGCACTGGAACTACAACTTTCAACCTTTTTCTGCTAATCGTGGTGACTGACAGATGAAATTTGTGACAGCAGCTACCTCACTGCTAGTGTTAACGAGACAGTGTTTATATGCATATCTTTTTGAAGCATAAGAAAAATTTGGAGTGATCTTAAATTAAAGTAGGTTCCTAGGTATCTCTACGAAGTATGGTCACATAGCAAACGGCCCAATAATCACGGGGATTCATAAAAACGAAATTATTTCGAGCATGTGTTGCCATGGCGTCGTAACAATGCTCATAAAATGGAACATGTGTATAGGAATGTGGAAGAATTACGACGATAAATTCACTAAACATGTTACATAAACATTCAGGACTGGACTTTGGGGCACTCCTTGCCTATATTGCCATTTCTTCACCACAATTACGCAGAGGGTACATGCCTAAAGGTGCCTAAAAAGATACACAGAAATGTAATCGTTTGTAAAAAATAAGATCATCATAATATAGAACATTAAATTTTACTACCTATCTGTTTTTGGAGTAGATAAAGAAACCATAAAAGACATCGGCCGAAACCGCGTTATTACCCATTTTGCTATACATATTACAGCAATATTTTCTTGTTTTATCTACAATGCATAAAGCGTGGTTCCGTAGCGATCTTTTTGGTTTAAGAGAACTTATTTTAGATAGGAGTATATGAAGTACGCGTTGGTCGGCGCGGAGGGCGTTACCAAGTCTGTCGCCAAGTTTTGTGGTCGTTATTTGTTAACTTGATATTGTGTGTACGAGTTACTAAGAAAAGTGTTGCTAGTAAAACAATGCAGTTTATTGAACTGATATACCTAAGTTTTATTATTTCAAAAAGAATTGCTGAATCTGCTGTAAAGCCAACAATGCCTGTAGAAAAAATACATTTGGAAGTGAACCCTCCGGGAGGGTTGCCGGCATTACGTTTGCGCTAAAGTTAAACGTCGCGGATGGTCAACGGCATTAAGTTTAAAACCATGTTATAAAACTCTGTAAAACCAAGTAAAATTGTGTTTTTTTTGCGGGGTATCTCCTCGCTTTACGTAGTTTATACTAACCTATTAATTTTTTTGTGAATATTTGTAACCGTGAACAAAAAATTACGAAAAAATTAAAATGCTTGGATTTAAAAGAAACGCATATACTAATAAATCTTGTTAAAATATACATAAGATTTTATTTTCTCGGTTTATAATGCTGTATTTACTAAGAAAAACCTACATTTACTCGATAAATGAGCCCTCCGCGAGGGCTCCCGGCATCACATATGCGACTAGGCGAACCCTCCAGGAGGGCTCCCGGCACTGAACGTGCTACGTTATTATTAAGTTAAGAAACTAATCGAAGAGATGAATTAGACTTAAAATGGTCCGACAAAAGGACTTCTTTATCTAAATCCGATTCGAAAATAAAGCTATTTCTACATTACACCCAACCAGCACGATTTCCGCAAACACGACGGAGCAATCGCCCATATTAGAGCACATAAAGCAAAATGTCGTCGGCGACGAGTCCCCAGAGAGTCGTCACGACGATCTAGCGCCGGGCTATCCTGAGTCTTATCATCTCGTTATTGGAAACCGACCCGACCTATCAATATCCAAGGCTATTTTTGTACCATAGTTTCATACAAGTGGCTTAATGCGTTGCGTAATGTACACTGTTTTGCATAAGTACTAGTGCGGCAGACCACGTAGGAGCTGGCGGGACGAGCTTGATAGGTTCCGTCAAAACTGGAAGGAGGACGCGCGGGCTCGCTAACGATGGAAGGAGTGGAGGGAGGCCTTTGCCCAAAAGCAGGCTAGTAAAAAAAAAAAATGGTATAGAATCAAGTTTTTCTAACTGAACAGACAGCTGTGCTGGGGAGTTTCGCGCCTCTTCTTCTTTCCAGCACTAGGAAGTGGTGAAGGGCGGGCGTTTTTGGTGGACTGTCTTATGTAATTTTGACGCTCCAAAAATTGTTTATTCTCAGCTTATTTTGAATAAATGACTTTTGAATTTTTATCTTTTTATTTAATAGATGAGTCGTGTTAAATAAGTCTGTTCCAAGAAATAAAATTTTAGATTAGATTTAGATGTTTAAAAAAAGTGTTTTAAATACCTATGTAACGCATACATATTTGATCTGATACTTGATAAGAGGTTGTTTAAAAACATTTAACATACTACGAGTATTTTGAAAAATATGAAAGAAACATGAGATTAGTCTGGTTCTCAGATTTTAATGTTTTTTACGGCACTACGTGAAAACTGCAAAAAGTCCGACCATTAGCAGGAACTCTAAAAATAGTTGGCAACACTTCTAATGAAAAATATCGCTTTTATAACGACATATTAATTTTTATGGCTCCCTTCGGAGCAGCCGTCTGCGCCAAACGACTGAATACATTGTTTGTCCTTTGGAGTTTCAAGCTGAAAAATTTTACTAGGCTAATAGAAAAAGTTTAGAAATCCGATAGCGTCTATAAGGGTCTAAGTACTTTAGGGTTTAAGTGTCAAGATTTAAAATTGTTTTTTTTGTAGCTCAGCTATTCATGAAAATGTATTTTCATTACTATAATAATATGCTTAAAACGTATTGTTAAGCTGATTGATAAATCAATCTGCTAATGCTAAAAAATATTCGATTAGGGGTATTCGAGCCGTCTGGAATAATTTATACCTAATAAGGTACCTAATTAGTAGTAAAAATTGCATACATTTAGAAAGAGATATAATATACTGCAAACATCTGATCTCCTTACTAATACGAATGAATTTCATTACGGAGTATTAGGCTCTAAAGAAGTGAACTGATTCCAAATGAGTTGTTGAAAACTTGCTCGGAGGAAAGTTTGCCCCAATGCTGTTTCGAAGCGAACAAGTTGCAAGAGTCAACTGTGGAAAACGGGCTGTGTATATGATGTGCTAGCCACCTATGCATTTATGCAGTCCAGGTACAATTTTATGCTGGTAACATTATTAGTGAAATAAATTACTTTTAGGATTTATTTTACACAAGCAACCCACCCGCTCCTACTTTTTAGGTCATGACAAAACATCAAGATTTCTTTATTATCTGTAAGTCTAATATTTATGTTATACCTTTATTATATACCCTCCAAATAAAATTCTCTAAATAATGGTAAACACCGCATCTAAATCCATTGGGTAATTTTGAAGAACAACGCGGTCACATACCTAGACAGACAAGAAAAGCGACTTCAATTTATAATATGTATAGATTTACACTGGACCCACAGAAAAAAGAAAACAAAGAGAGACAGACCGTTTTAAAGGTGGGAGGACGAAATTCTGAAAATAACGGGCAAATTTTAGGCAAGATCGGCCAGACTACGGGACGAATGGAAACATTTGGAGGAGGGCGGTCTTTTATTACATAGAGGAAACATAAGCAATGAAGATACTAAAGGCGTGTACGCACGAACGAACAAGAACATGGTGAACACGAGCATCGAATACTTTGTTCGCAAGTGCGTACCACTAACGAACATCAAACACTGTGTCCGTCAAAAATGTTCGTAGCGATCCAATTTCGAATCCATGGCTACTAAAGAAAGCGAGGCGGTTGAGCGCGAACTGTGTTCGC
Organism: Agrochola lota; assembly: GCA_947364205.1. NCBI lineage: Eukaryota > Metazoa > Arthropoda > Insecta > Lepidoptera > Noctuidae > Agrochola > Agrochola lota. Next base: position 12,705,614 of record OX376221.1, on the reverse strand, counting down.
TTTGCTAATTTACGTCCACATGTACGAACCAAGTGTTCCGTGTTCGATGTTCGTGTTCACCATGTTCGTTCGTACGTAGGTACATGCCACAGATATATATATCTGTGGTACATGCCTAAACATACAAAACTAACAATATAAAAGTTAAAATTTTTATCTTATTACTAAGACACTAACATACTTTAAAATATTTTGGAACGAAGTTCTTTAACACGTTCAGTACCGGGAACCCTCCTGGAGGGTTCGCATATGGGATGCCGGACCCTCGCGGAGGGCTCATTTTAAATGTAGTTTTTACTTAGCGAATACAGCGTTATAAACCGTGAAAATAAAATCTGATGGATATTTTAACAAGATTTATTAGTGTATGCGTTGGTTTTAAAATCCAAGAATTTTTATTGTTTTTAACTTTTTTGTTCACGGTCTCAAACAGTCACAAAAAATTTAAAAGGTTGGAAACTACGTATCGTGGACAATACCCCCTGAAAACACTATTTTAGTTCGTTTAACATAGTTTTTATGCCGTTGACCGTCCGCGATGGTTAACTTTAGCGCAAACGTAATGCCGGCAACCCTCCGGAGGGTTTACTTCGAATATGTATGGCGGCATGGCGTATGAGTTCTATGAAAAGTGGGTGGAGTAAAAAGTGTTAACGCGGGTTGCGGTAGGAGTCGACTGGTAGAAATCGTCACATAACGAAAAAACGTTGTCCCTGAAAAAAACAGTTTTAAGGTCTCGAGTTTTAAGTGGTAAAAGGAGGTTCTCTGTATTAATGCATAATATAGAGCGAACTTCGTTCCAACCGGGTGTCCCACGACAGCTCCTGACTTGTTTTTCTTATACTATAAAGATGTGTCGAAACATTGAGCGGCAAGAGTGAGGCAGAAACACGCGTCATTTACAAGACACATTTTTGCCGCGCTCTAGTTAGGACTAAACCGACGAATGTTTGCGCGGCAGTCGTCCAATCGAAGAGTGGCAGGCCGCGCGCGGCAGCCGCGCGTCATTGCCGTTTTATGTTAAGACACACCGCGTAAAAACCTTTTAGTTGAAACTTTTTTAATTATAATTACAAAATCACTCACTGGTTAACACTTTATAAAGAAATGTTTCTTTAGGTCCATCAATATTGTTTTGTCGATTTGTGGACATCCAGTTCAAATCGTTTATGAATGAGGAAAGGGCCATTAATAAGACGTTTAAATGAGTAAGATAACTTAATAAATGAGAAAGAAGGGTCACTTCCAAAGTATTTTTGTGTACCGTTTGTATTCCCTATTCGGCTTAATCATGTTCACTTTGCCCGTCTTTGATGTCCTCAATCGCCAGCCCATTAGCTGTCTTAATACGCTCTTAATTCTTAATGAAGAAGCTTGATTCAGTTTTGTTACAATTCGAGTTGGTGTGTCATGACAATCTTATGTTGTGTAAGTTACTAAATGTTTACCGAACTTATACCTTTATTTGACTCATTTATTTTGACAAAAGTAGTGGTGAGGCAAACGTTATGATCAAAGCTAAATGGGAATTACATGTAAAATACACACTACACAGTCAACAGCACACTACACAGTAAACAGCACACTACACAGTAAACAGCACAGTACACAGTAATTATGTTAATTCTAATAGGCAACGGGAAAATCAAATCAGTGTCGTCAAAAAAACTGTTGTATTCAGATACAACAGCTTTTTTATATTTTGTCGTTTATATTTTTTAGCTATATTCACCTAAAAGTAGACTCTCTTTCTATCGCGTAGCTCTTAGATCTTCTGACTACGTTATACTCACTGAATTGGCCCAGCAAGACGGACCCGCCGCGTACTTGTAGCTTCATACCTAAACTGCGGACTGTCCATCTGTACCTAAATAGGAATTGTTTACTTTTATTACATACTTTTGGAACAGACCATAGGCAAAGGATACCTCTATGGTACCTAAAGTTAGGACTAAGTAGGAGATGAAAGAGTCATGTTAACACGATGTGTATATTGCAGGCGCGCTGGAGGGCGGCGCGCTGGGCGGCGGCGGCGGCGGCGGCGCGCTGGGCGCGCTGCGTTCCGCCGGCTCGCCGCCCGCGCCCAGCCTCGGCGCCAGCCGGCACAGCCTCATTGGTCAGTATTATATGTTGCCCCTAGTGTTTGAATCAATTTCCAACCTATCTTAAATCAGCTTCATTGTTGAGTACCTTCTGTACGTTGCCCTGTTTGAACCTCGGCGCCAGCTGGTCCAGTCTCATTGATCAGTACTACAGCGCTTTGTTTGAACCACCCGTGATATTTCCCACCTCTTCTATTCTTTTGCACCCTCTCTAAAAAAGAAAAACGTTTGTATCCCAGAGATAAATTTATAAAGCTTACTTCTCAGTCATTTTCAGATTATCCATTTACTTAACTTACATTTATCTACACAGTTTGGATTCCTGGCGTTACAATCGTACGTACCTATCTAAGTAATTTGAAACGTATGAAAAATGTAACAAAGAAAACCCCCTCTGAAAACACTATCTCAAAGCAACAAGTTGATTCAATAAACTGAAATTTTAAATACTTTTTCGGCGAATCTTGCACTTAAATGTCGACATTTGAGATTTCCTTTGATAGAAGAACCGCATACATCTGAAATTGGAACCGTTCTTGATAAGCAAAGATAAGCTCACCCCTTGCAAATTGAAGCTTTAACTTGTCAAGGACGAAATATGGGTTCACGAAAGAACGAGAAAAAAAATACTGTATAAAGTCTAGCCAGTATAAATTAGATCTTTACCAGTTTAGGTACTGTTACTGAATTAAAAACTTACAAATAAATGTGTAAAATACAATAGAAGACGAAACGCCCGACACCCCCACTTATATAGGAAAACTGTGAAGTGGCTCACTCTGCTCTCGACGCTTGACGTATCAACACGTCGGGTCCGGGTTCGCAAGACGTCAACCGTCATCCTGAGGATGACTCGTGCAGAGGTGAAACACGTGTCGATTTCTTACAGGGTTCTTTATGACTCTTTATAAACAGTTAAGCGGATTAGGTTCCTAAATATTTGTCGTCTATTGTATTTTATAATTGATTTCCGCAATGTCATGAGTCAACTAACTAAATATATGTGTATTATGACAGAAATACTTTCTATAAGTAAACTACCTAATTTTCCATGTTCGCTGAACTCTGGCGAAATGGCGATCTGTCTATTCATTAAGGTCATTGATTCGTACATCGCTTCTAATCGATTAACTTTGTCTCGAGTTTACTACGATGAGAGCCTTTTTTAGACAGAGTAAGTTACTAATTAGTTATTAAGTACTGCTAAGGGTATGTAAGATGCCAACTATTAAGGTAATTAAAAATGCCAGGAATGATTAACGAGGAATATTTAGGACGTAGCTACACGTAATGTGCATACTTAAGGCGGTGGTAAGCCGCCCGCTGTATAGCCGCTTTAATTTGGCGGCATAGTTTAATTAACAGGATTCCAAGTCGTGTGTCCTGAGGAAATTGATGAGTAGTGTTGTGCGAGGCGCGACGCGGCGCTGGCAAGGCGCGGGCGCGTAGTTGGGCGGGCTCAAGCTTTCTCGTAAATCGTACCCACGTAGGTTGTCCATCGCTTGATTAATTTATTTACAGACAATCCGTGTTACTCATCTGAAAACCATTATTCAGGCAGGATCCTGTAACCCCGCCCCATCCGTATCACACTAATTTCTTCTGTCAGCCTCTGAATATTTATTCGTTGCTCAACTTACCCTGGTTATGTGGTCGTGAGTCACACGCTGTAATCTATGTAATAGCTTGTAACAAATTAATGTAAGCCGCAGAACCGGGCGGGATCATCCGTTACGCGGTTTCCGTCTTTAGGAGTTACAACATTTCTCTTCGGTTACTGATTTGACTTACAAATGAGTTGTGATATCTGATATTAATTCTGTCGTTTTTCTCTGACTTATGGAGATTTGGAGACTGTAAAATATTCTTGGATATTCGAAAGAATTGTAGAACTAACTAAAAAAAAAAAAAAAAAAAAAAAAAAAAAAAACTGTCGATATGTTTTTATTAGGTACTAACTGCTGCCCGGGACTTCGTCCGTGTGGGCCCTAATATTTTTTCTAAAATAACAGATACTCCGTATAACATCAGCTCTCTGCCAGTGAAAGTCCCGTCAAAATTGGTCCAGCCGTTTCGGATATTAGCTGGAAAAAATAGACAGACAAAAATTAAAAAAAAATGTATTTTTGTACTTTTGTAATACGTATCTACCGTTCATAGTTTCATATACATTTAGTAAAAAGCTGTTATTTCGACATTACAAACAGGCACTTCAATTTTTATTCATTTGTATAGATCTAGGCCCCTATTTGCACCAAATTTAACATTAAAAATAAATAGGCATTCATGCAAAATAGGCAGAGAATCAGTACTTTTCGAACGTCAAAACTACATAAGATAGTCCCCCAAAAACGACCGCCCATCACCACTTCCTAGTGCTTTAGCTGGGAAGAAGAAATGGCGCAACAAACTCCCCAGCAGCACGTCTTTCAAAAAACAGCTTGAAACAAGAAATTCTCAATTTTCTGCGACAAACACCAGTTCACTTTGTAATTTTTCCTCGCTGATTCAATTTGCCCACAGAGAGGCTAATCTCGACCTTAAACAGAATCCAGAGAATTCTATCAGCGTTGTAAATTATTCTAAATACGTTATCGGCTACAGCGGGCTTGTTCTAAGCCGTATTATAATAGATAACCAGGAATTATTCATGTGGGACATTACATAGGAAGGGAACTCGGAAACGGTTCGCTTTCTTCGCGCAAAAGATTAAGTAATTAAGTTTAAATATATTCATAACTTGTACTAAGTACTAATGATTAACGGATTTTCCCTAAATTGTTTCACGTTCATTTGTTAATGAATTAATCATTATATGATGAAATATTCTAGGTATTATTAGGTATTACGTCACTTTCATAGATTCAAAGTATTAACAGCAATGAAACATATCTGCGGATCATACAAATAAATTTATCGTCGGACTGCCAAGAAGGTCTCGAGTTCGAACCCATGGCACGTTCCTCTGTCTTTTCGGATTAATTTGCGTATTGTATAACTTGCTTCAAAAACGGTGAAGGAGGACATCGTGAGCAAACCGGCATGCCTGAGAGATATTTCTCGACGGCATGTGATGCCAAGTCAGAGGCCCATGGGCGGCTTTTAAACTGACAACAGGTTAGTCACTAACCAATGAAAAAGAAAGAAATATACAAATAATTTAGTTCCGTGCTGAGTTCGCTTGGTGTCAACACACAAGTCTGACTGTACTTGTTTAAAAATCTATTAATTCCTACCGGAGACGACTTTGCGATGAATCATTAGACTAAATGGCTATTAATAGATTCACTAATTCTGTATTGAGGGAAACGGGGCCAACTAACATTGTGATTCTTAAGCCCCTGTGTATTGTAGGAATATTATATCACTGAATGTGTAGGGTTCGTATCGAACTATAGATATATCATTCATGAATGTTTAATTTTATGGGTACCTTTGTGCTAAAACAAGCATACCTACCTACGCTTTCGAGCTCAATGAAGTTTTAAGACAAAATCATATTACTTGAGAAATGTATATGAAATTGTTCAATCGCAGTTGGTAGGTATATGGTTTTTAAAAGTCAAGAACACACTTCACGCTGCTAAATCCCTAGAAATAATTGTATCAATAAATAGTAAAATAAAATCGCTTTTCGTGTCTATTCCATAAATATAATTTAGGACTTTCGATTGATTTGTCAAGTCTTAAAAATCGTACGAAGCAAGGGTAGGTCGCTCGTAAATATAAAATATGTAAAAAAAACCCTATCTGATCCGAAAGGGGCACATCATAGGTACAGCAATAACGTTATCAAAAAGTAATAAAAAACTTGTTATGATAGAAAATAGAAAAGCTATTGCCACAATTACCCCAAATTCATAAAAAATTGCTAATTGTCAACAGGGGTCATAAGCTATGACTTGTCGACAGCCCGCTAAATGACGTCTGCCCGCGTCCAATGAATAACCCGACAAAATTTCCCATTGAAAAAAAATGCGCCGATTTTTTTACTTCCACTTTTCCTTAAAATTTCCACATGAATATACTCTCAGTCAACACCTTCACGGATCAGACAGGGTTTTTTTACATGATGTATATGTAAGTCCTTTTAGCCGCAGTTATGACTCAAAAATATGAAAAAGTAGCTAGCCATTCTTAACTAAAAGTAACCTTCGTTACAAAATGAAGAACCTAATTAGAATTACTCTATTATTTCCCATTTCATTCCCGCACTCTAAATTACTTTGTAGGCTCAAAGTGTCCGTTGAACGCGACGTTTATGATTGAATTTGTATCCCGTTCAGGTGTTCGCGTATAAATCCTGCCGGCAAACAAATCAATGATAGGTGTGTAACAGTGAATACAAACATTCTACGTTCGTGTGTAAACGGAAAACTTGGAGTTGTGTCGGTAAATAGAAACGTCCCTTACATTATTTTGCACAAATCTTGTGCAAAATGAAAAGAATATCTTAAGCCGACGCTCGCACGGACTTAAAAATATCGCGGCGATTTTTTTCCGCGCACTGGATTTTCAACGCTGTTCTTGGCGCCGAGAGGTGATAATTCCGTGCGCGACAAAATCCCGCCGCGATATTTATACGTCCGTCCGTAAGCCTACATGCTTACTGATGGTATGGTAGTTGAGATTGCATAAACGCCACAATTTAATGATGCATCCAATGTAAAGAATAGCGGGATCTTGTAAATTGATCATTTGGTGTTATGACGTATTGTTTTACTTCCAACTTATTGTGAAGGAAGGTAAACCAAATACCTTCAAATCCAACCTTCGACAACTGCAATGGTTACAATTCTTCGGTTTCTTTCATCTTATATTATAAATGTCCTTATTTTATAAATAGCAATGTAATACTATATAACACCCAGCATGTAAAATATGCCACATGTCGAATTTGCTTATTAATAAGATAAATGATTCCTTAAGATAAATAATAACCTGTCGTAGAAATACCTTCAGCAACACTCTTCGTAATAACATTCTATTAACAAGCATTCAGCAGATTACGTTATTTTTTCCTGTTGTTTTGATGTTGTTATAGCGCGCCCAACCTTTTGGAACGTAGTTTTTTAACGTGGCATGCAGTAGGAGGAAACTGGTAGAAATCGTCACGTAATGAAAAAACGTTATACCCGAATATATATAGAGATGGCTCTGTATTAATAATACCATAACAGCGAAAGGAACTTCGTTCTAATTGGCTCTCCCACAACACCTCCCGATTTTTTAATTTAATTTACTTACGTTATAACATGTAAAAAAAACCTGTCCGATCCGTGACAGTGTTGTTAGATATCGTACTGAGAGTCTATTTATGGGTTAAATTTAAGGAAAAAAATCGCCACATTTTTTTTCACTTGGGAATTTTACCGGTTTATTACATTGGTCGCGGGCGGCTGTCACGCGTCCTTTCGCAGGTGTCTACAAGCCATAACTTACTTACTTTTCTAATTTTTTATGGATTTGGGGTAATTTTGGTGATAAAAATGTGAATTTTAAATAGCAATATCTCTTTTATTTTCAATAATAATAAGAAAAAAACTTTTTGGTAATGTTGCCCCTTTCAGATCGAACAGGGATTTTTTTACATATTGTATGTTCTCGTGTTAGTTACATACTTGTTTTCTAATAAGTGTTATCTCATTACTAATATTTTCGGATCGACTAGAATTGAAGCAAGTGATCGGAAGGTGCTTACGGAAAGTTTTGTAACGAAACCCCAGTAAAATACCTTGAAATTTACATATTTTCGTTGTGGACAATATTTTTAACAGAAAACAACTTTGCCCCGAAGCAATCGTGGGTCCACGACCGAAATGAGATTAAAGCAGTAATTTTCCGACGTCAGTAGAAATGACAAGTTACCGTAAATACGGTTATGGCAGACATGAAAATGTTATTTCCCGTGGCACGGGCCGGTCGCCAGATAATGATATATGTTAAACTTATCATGGACGCTGATAGTTTTCACAATCCCTGGTAATTATAGCCTGCACTCGTGTGTGACGGCACTCGAGTAACAACGGTGTGAATTTATAGTTCCCGCGTGGCGAATTTATGAAATAAATGAGGCGCGGTGACGAGTCCGTCATTTTATTTTGTTCACTACTTTTGTCTCTAGAGTCGCTATCAGCGAAAACACTATCCATTTTCACATCCCATGGTGTGCGAAGTCCGGAAAACGATCAGCGTGTTTGTTGGATATTTGCGCTTTTGAATAATTTCTAATTGTTCATTGAAGTTTGGCTATCCGTGTATTCGTTAGTGTTTTCTCTAAGTAAGCTCACTACTCAGCTGATACAGATATCAAAAAAATTAAAACATAACACGCCACAGTTTTAGTCTTTTTCAATATTAGATTTTTCAGTACATATTATATACGTTTTTGTGCTATGTAAAATTCTGTATTAAATTTTTGTTTCTTGTTTCTTTTATTCTCAAACAAAGAAAACATTAAAAACAAACCACTTTAATTTGTACCTTGATACCGACTCAACATTATAATTTCCGCTTATTACAAATATTCTTATTACCTTTATTATGTCGAGACCAGTTGAGTGCCGCGGCACTCGTTCATGAATATTACCTTCAGAATTTAATATCTGGTGGGCAGCTACCGTACCAGTTCACCGGGAAATACTCCAGACTGCACTTATCTACGTACGTTTTTATGGATACAGATACTTTGACATTTTTATTTTTTATATTTTTCTACCAGGGTTTCATAAAATGTAGGTGGTATATACCCAGCAAAAACCCTGGCCGATCCGTAAGGATGATAATAAGAATCATACTGAGAGTCTATTTATGTGGTAATTTTATGGAAAAAAGAAAAAAAAATATTCGCCACTTTATTTTTCAATGGGGATTTTTACCGGGTTATTTACATGGGGCGGGGGCGGCCATCATTTAGCGGGTGTGTCTACAAGCTATAACTTATGACCCTTGTTGAAAATTTACTAATTTTTAATGGAATTCGGAAAATTTTGGTACTAACAACGTGAATTTTAAATAGCAATAACTTTTTATTTTCAATACCAATAAGTTTTTTTATTACTTTTTGGTAATGTTATTGCAGTATCTATTTGCCCTTTTCGAATCAGACAGGGTTTAAGTAACACATTGTATAGCATGGGGAAAAGTTACTTGGAGAATGAGGCGCCTTTGAATCAGGAGATAGTTCTAAACGGAAAAAATGAAGTACTACAGCAGGTAGATAAATAAATTATTAAACTTTATTGTCCACCAAAATATAACAAACAAGTTATTTCTCTTCTTTTATGCACGATATCCATTATATAAATTGCATTGTAAAAATATTTTTTTTGATTGGTAAACGAGTCAAAAGTGAACTAGCGCATTAAATATGTCACTGAGGACATCACACAGTTTTTAAAAAGTACCTACACCAAACCACCTATTTTCTTATTCCCACGATCTGAATCTCCCGGTAGAATAGTCAATGTTGTGTTTGCACCTCAGTCGGCACGTTAGCGCCACGAGTTCCGTATTGAGCCACAATCAGCATAATGCTACGGATAGCCGACGAGGGGGTACGTGACAAAACGCTCAATGTCTCAATATGCACTCGTTATCTGTCGTCTGAACATACATAAACCATGTAAGCCGTATCTTGAGTGGCAACACTTTTAAGGCTGTGTACACGGAGAGATAAATCTGAACAAACGCATCTGATAGGAAAAGAAAGAAAGTCAATTTTATTTGAATCAGGTTATGGCACACAATAAATACAAAAAATAAAAATGTAGAAAAAACTTGTCAATCTGATCAGATGCAGACTCATCAAAAATATGTAGTAATTTTTACAACCGTCGTAAGCGTAAGCCGTAACAGGTGTGGCTGTTACGGATTTTGTACGGATCAGACGGATCTGAAGACAGAACTGACCACCTCAATACGTGCTACAGTCATTGATTTATCATCATAATTTCAGCCAAAAGACGTCCATTGCTGAACATAGGCCTCCCCTAAGAACGGCCACTTCGACCGATTCTGTGTTTTCCGCATCCAGCAGATTGATTACGCAGACGCAATTTTCCATTCAAACTAATAATATAATCATGATTGTAGTTTTTCGATCAAAGGCAAGGCGGTCTAGATTATTAGGAGCACTCTTCAATTTGCAAAGAAAGTTAAAGAATACTACTATACTATACTACTATACCTTTCGCTCTTAAAGATTTGAAACGATAAGCCCAACGAGAGTAGAATTTAGTATGTATTATGTAAACGGTATTCTTAAGATTTTCCAATGATAACTAAGGTATGTTGTGATTATGTGAATTGCGCGTATTTTTATTTTCTAAATGTCTTTTGGTGGTGTAGTTTTTGCCCAATTTGACACTAAAGTTTGTCGTAAAGATCGTGTGAGAGAATTGTTATTAGACATTGGAGCTAATTTAAATAAAAGGCAATACAACGATATGCAGACAGTTCAACTACTTGTAAACCATGTGCTGAGTCATTAGGTCTTTGTTGTCTGGCTGTGTCTTTTACTCAAAAAGTTAATAGCACACAATAAAAATAATGTTGAAAGCGTAGTGGAAAGATATTATTATTTATTTCTTGCTTGCATACTCTTTTGGTGAAAGAGTTTTGCTGACTCTTCGTGAAACACCTACCGCGGCTTGTGCCCGTGTGAACAAGGCTTTACAAAAGATCTTTGATTACACACACTTAAACAGTTTCAGACAAGAGCAAACCATATAGTTACAGAATTACAGATCAACAACCAATTACTTTAAATGTTTTCACATAAACTAAATAGGGACAAATGTCCCCCCAGCGTGTCCTCGATCATGAGTGATTGATCGCGTGAGGACAGTTGGGAAACCGCGCTGTCACGTGATGTCGGCGCTGTCAAATGCTGTCAGCCCGCGTGTCGCTGAGTTGTCCGGCCCAGCGGTTACAATGCCCGGCCAGCTAAAATATTCTTACTAATATGACATATTAATATAGGTGCTGTTGTACGAATTTGACGAAATTGGGTCAAAAAATTGAAATTGAATTGAATTGTTGTCGCTAGAATTGTATTTGCGTTATGTGCAACAATTATGAGGCATACTTAAGTAAATAATACAGCCTATTATTGTCTCACTGCAGGGTAAAGGCCTCTTTTCATACAGAGAAGGCATGAGCGTTGATCACCACGCTTGCTCAATACGGATTGACGATTTCATAATTATATTAAGACGCAGATATATGCGACCTTGAGTGGCTATTAGCTTGTGTGTTCTGTACTGAGCTCACGCAACGTGTCGTATGTCCAGCCAGTAATAGGAATCGCCCATAAAAGGCCCCTGTCCCAAATTAGACGCATTATAAATTTATTATACATAAAATAAAAAGTATTTAAAAAAACACGTATACTAAAAGATTAAAATTAAATTATCTTTAAAAAAGTGCAAGTTTCAGAAAAATACGCTTGATAGATTTTGCGTGATTCTCAGTTTTTTATCCACGTAAGATATAAATTTACAAATTAATTTCACTATATAATATAAACATAGTCTAAAATACTCATATATTAAGTTATTAAAAGAATGCTCTAATTTAACATATTTTTTTTCCAAATCTTTCGTTCAGACGTGACATTCAGTAAGTTAAAAGTCGGTTATCGTTGCCTTAAGTCCAGGTTTCCTCACGATGTTTTCCTTCACCGATGTCAGTGATAGACTTAGAAAGTATCTACATTATGAATTTTAAAGGTAGTATTATTTTTTTTGCGCATAGTCTAATTAAACGTTTGCTATCAACCAACACGTTACTTAAACATTACTAGGTATAGGTCCATCATACAAGGGTAGATTGCTTAGTTACGGTAAATCCTAGGTGAGTGTATTGTCTCTTTCTAGCGTTAATCTGTCATATAAGGTTATCTCAGCCTACCACTCAAGAGCTTTTAACTAAATTGACTTACACGTAGGAGTACCTCTTATCTTTCGACATAATTTAGTATTTCATTCTTCGTATGTAAACCATATATAATATAAGGTACAGATTTATAACCGTCACGCCTTAATTCCCAAAAGGTGTAGCCAGAGGTTTACAGTCTTTCAGTTACAGTTTAGCGACTACGGTATTACGTTTCAAGGGGCTGGAAATTCCCGGTTCAATTCTAAAGTCCGCGCGGGAACGGTACATGTTGCGTAACACAGGGGTTATGTTTCTGAAACATGTTTATTTCATTTCTGATAAGTCTTGTCTTCTGCAAAATTACCAAATGATACGTAGAGTGATAACCTAAGCTTTATCTGCATGTCTTAACTTTCGGGAACCATGAGAACCTAATAATTGTATAAAATACAATAGAAGACGTATATTTAGTAACCTAATCCACTTAACTGTTCTATAAGAGTCATAAAGAACCCTGTAAAAAATCGACACGTGTTTCACCTCTCACCGAGGCATCCTCAGGATGACGATTGACTTGTTGCGAACCTGGACACGACGTGTTGCCACGTCAAGTGTCGAGCGGCGTCATCCTGAGAATGCCTCGTTGAGAGGTGAAACACGTGTCGATTTCTTACAGGATTCAGAACACATAAGCAGATTAGGTTACTAAATATACGTCGTTTATTGTATTTTATAATGAATTTCCGCAAAGTCACGTCTGAGTCAATTACATATTTTAAATTTTATAATATTATTATACAAATGCAAAATATATTTATGTTAAAATTTCCACGTGTAACCTACATTAATATATTTTCACGTTCACGTTCCCCAAGTTCCATTTATTATTGGGTTTTGGATTAAAGTTAAATGAAACACTTTGAAATGGGCTTGTGAAAGTATCTTTCAGAATTACAAAACAGCAAGGACATAAAACGAAAACATTCTGACTTTACAATTAAGGTTCAAATGTGAATCACATTTCTCTTTTATCAACAAATTACAAAGGCAACGTCTCTGCGTCCGTCTGCCCGCGTTAGTAACCCGAAAACTGCTTTTACGTACCTGTTTGTTTAGAACCATCGAACAATAAAAGTTACAGTGTATCACATTCTTATCAGAAAAACAATGATTAAACTTAGATTACATTTCCCTTTCCCTAACACTATCATAAAACTACCGGTTTTATGTGCGCACATGTAGGACAGCCCGCGTCAAACACACCCTAGTATCTTAACATATTCGCTGTATCGAGACCTTCAGCCACGTGTGGTTTATGAGGTGGCGGAAACGTCCGCAACGGTTTTAATAAAAACCGCTTTCGCGCTGTCTAGCCGGCAAGCGGCGGTTCGATGAAATATGACGCCGGTATAATAGGTGTGCGGATAAGGGACGTAAAAGTTTCATGACGGCCACGTTCCCTCAATATCCGGGCGGGATACACGGGATACTCGGGCTGCGCAGCGACACCATTCGTCCGGACTCGCACGCGATTAACTGAATTTTATGTTACACTAGCGACCGCAGTGCCGCACGTCACTTTGGAGGAACTCTTTTTATTAAAAACATTTTCCTTAACTTCGTTTTGGTAGCCTACGCTTTTGACGCTGTGGGGTGTTCCACGGTTTTAACTTTCCCACGAAAAGTTTAAATCGTATACCGCCATGTCGCACGTAAAATCCCACTGAAACATTTATTTATAAGGTCATACTAAGAGTTCTCGTTGTGCAACACCGAGCTTCTCGGGTATATGCGGTTTCTAGTACGTGCGTTTAGGTATTTAAAGACTTGATGGAACAAAAATAAGAACGTATTGCCATAAATCCTCGCCAAAATCGATTAAGGCAAGTAAATACACAGTGCATTTCCATGTAGGCCTAAAACAACAAAATAATGAAGACTCTATGAAATAAAAAAATGTTTTTTTGAAGTCGCAATACTGACCGTTATTTCCGTGTCATCATTGTTCCCAACTGGAATTCATGACCATAAAAAATGTACAGACGTAACATACAAAAATGCACAATGTCTCGATTTTGGAGTCCCAGACTCCAAAATCGAGACACTGTGCATTTTTTCACTGTAGATTTAGTAGAAAAACTAGTTTTATCCTATTAAACTATTGCTTGTCTTGACTGTAACAGTCAGATATATTGTGAAACAACCCCGCGTGTATAATAAAACCCTAACGTGTGTAATGCTCTGCGAACGCCGATAGGTGTCATGTCTAGTGAGAATATCCGTCGAATGTCAAGCGGGTCCCGCGCGGTTGACATTTGATTAAGTACTGTTCATAGTGAAGGGATATTGATTCAAATATACACAATCTTATATGGGCGATAGATATTTATAGATCTGCTTTTATGGAAATTATATTATTAGAGAGTATTTCTTGATGTTTGATCAGTCCTACATTTTAAATAAGGTTATTATGACGCTCGTAAAGCATTTCCTTCATCTCGATTATGACAACGCTTTGTAAAACAACTCATAAACCACTATGCATGGACATAGTAGTTTATGAGTTGCCCTCTAGTTTCCACATGTCTATGTACAAAAAGATAATGAAATTTTCCTAAGTCCTACATCACTGTCACCTGAAGTTACCTCGCCACCTGTTCTGAAGATATTTCAAAAGATAGTAGAAAATAATGACATAATATCCCGATAAAGATTGAGCGGGAAGTGAAAACTTTTTATGGGATATTCGCATGCCACATTTGCGACGGGCGCTCTCCTGAAATATGACGGGAGTAACAGGTGTAAGTGCCCTGGATCAAGTGCCGGCACTACCTGCTTTTTGTACGTCTACCTTTGTCACAGTACGGCTGATTAAAGATGTCACATGTGACATTTTTGCCTCCGTTTTATTTTATAGCTGCCTGGTCGGACGGCCATTTTGATATATTGCAATTTTTCGGATCAAATAGTCAGGGAGTTGTTAAAGCTGTTATTTTCATAGGCAGCTGTTTAATTTAACATGTTCCATGCCGGGGTCCTGGAGGCTTCACCTAGTCGGATATGGGAAGCCGGGAGCCCTCGCGGAGGGCTCATTTAAAATGTGGGTTTTTCATAGCGAATACTGCATTATAAACCGAGAAAATAAAATCTGATGTATATTTTAACAAAATCTATTAGTGTATGCATTGGTTAAAATTTTTTTTTGTTCGCGGTTATGAATATTATAATAAAATAAAAAGTTACTACTTGACTACGTATAGCGACAATACCCCCTGAAAACACAATTTTACTTCGTTTTACAGTGTTTTATAACACGTTTTTAAACGTAATGCCGTTGACTGTCCGCGATGGTTAACTTTAGCGCAAACGTTATGCTGGCAACCTTCCCGGAGGGTTCACTTCCAATATGTATGGCGGCATGGCGTATGAGTTCAATGAAAAGTGGGTGGAGTCGAAAGTGTTAAGCATTACCTACTAATTACTTCTAATTGTATCATTTCAGCATCGTAGGTGCCGTTCTGTAATTTCTACCTACTACATGGGAAAAAGGTGTAAGTTTATGTATGTGTGGCGGCATCTACATCGCCACATGCGAACTACGCATCAAAGACCTGACGTCACACGAAATCCTGACTCCACACAAAATCGCGCAATTAGAGTTTACCGCGCGAACGACATATATAAGACTATCCGAGATCAACCATTGGGCAGTTGCCCGCCAGACACGAGGTCGAAGGATCTTCCCTTTTCTATCGAGGATTATTGAACTTTACACCCTCTAATTATATATCAGTTAATTTGCAAATAGATTTGTGCAAATTGCTACATTAAACATATCCATTCGTCTCGTTTGTGTCTGGCAGGTAAATTGGCAAGGAACAGTCAGCACTTTGGCGGCAAGCAACTATTATTCAGGTCTTGGCAATTGGTACTAAGCCGTCAGTCAGCCGCACCGCTCCCGCGGCAGCCAGTTTGTCTGCGGGGAGCAATGGCAGACGACACATGTTCTACAACATCATGTATATTCGATTGCACAGTTTCGCCTAATTACGTGTATTGGAAATTCCCAAATGTAGTAAATATAGACTATCAATTAGCTTAATACGACACTAATTGTTTGCTGGTAATATACGCGGCAGAAAATTTAGCTTTGCAAATACGCAGTTCAATATTTTCAAGTTAGCTAGAGGGTACAATATAAATACGAAGGTAAATGGTGCAAGTTTTCCGTTATATAAGCTTCATTTAGCACAACACGGGTGGCAGAGGGGCTGAAGTGAAGTAGAAAAAAGGTGATTATATATTGCTCAGGTCACGTTAGCTAGCCGAGAGGTTCTTTTATAATAAAATTATACTTTATATTTTTTACTGAACTAAGAATTACACGACCGGACAGTATTTTATTGGACTTCATAAATTGAGTTACAGTTAAATTGCGGTGTGTAAGTTTTGTGCCGCGTAGCAAGTTGCTACGGCGTAGCAACTTGCTACGCCGTAGCCGGTCTACGGTAGTTTTTAGATAAACAAAACAAAAATCTGGTTTTAGTGTTTCAAAGTAGTTTGTTTGTTTTTGTTTCATTTTAGGAGCATTAACAACCTTTTCAGTATATATCACATGAGTTAAGTTAGGTATAGTGGAAGTAGCTACGTGGTTACGTGCCAGTACTAAGACGCTTCATCAATCTCAATATAGAGCGATGAGCTAATGTTTGTTGAGGGCTCCCAATACCTTAATCCGTCAATACTGATACCTACATCAAGTTTTAGCATCGGTTACTGTTCACCCCATACATTATGATAAATGATAAAATATATGAAATTACAACACAATGTGTAATGAAAACATTACCTGCGACAACATCAATAATGAACAAGAGTAACATGAAATTGATGCGTTGTGGAAAAAATGAGCCATTGTTCTTTGTAAAATCTTTAAAGAAGGAAGGATAAAGAACGCCAGTGACCAGCTTCCAGGAAATTTAAGTCATTTTTAAACAAAGCCTCATTTTAACGAAAGAATAATGGCAGGAAATATTGGAAAACGTAAATAGAGCGAATGATGCCGCGGGCAACGACAGTTTATTACAACACAATTAATTGGTTCGATGTCGCACAGCCTTTGATGGGTACTGCGTTCTGGCTATCATTTCAATGGCTTGATAAGCAATTTTGGTTCTTACGACTTTATTGTGCCAGGAACGAACATTATTGCCAGGAACATGTTTCTATTTATCCGTAATATGTCAACGGAAACGTAGGTAGTGGCGGAGTGACTTATTTAATTTATTATGCAGGAAAAAGGATCACTTCTGGCACAGGGACAAGAAGTTGACCTATCGCCGACCCGGTTGGGTAATGTCATGAATTTCGACATCGTGTCATAGATGCCTATTTTTTAGATTGGCTCAGGGATCATTTTTAGGTAGGCTGAATTTTAGCAAGGCCTTGTTTGAGTTGACTATGCTTGTAGTGCGTATTGTTTAAATTATTATTTTTTACTCAAGGTTTAGTAAGACCTTATAAGATTGAAGACTGGGTAAAATCTTCTGCCATCTTGTCTGCTTAAGCAAAATTGACATTTGCAGCCATCCGTTTTATTTGCGAACCAGGTCCTGCCGCGACTTCGTCTGCAAGTCCATAACCTTCCTCAAGAACTGGGCTAGAAAAGAATTTTTGAATCTGACTAGAAGTTCCGGAGAATATCCCCTACATACAAACAAACAAACAAATTTTACCTCTTTATAATATTATTATATAATATATTATAGTGTAGACTAAACCGACGGCAATCTAAGAAGCCCGATTTGACGTTTCTCATTATACATGCCGCGATAACTTTGTATGAACGTCTACGTAAGAAATCGAAATATCAAATTCATTATCCTAATTACTCACTATGTTATCCATACACTATAAAAATGAGTATCATTCGTAAGCATCAAGTTTCACTTTATATTGGAAAAACGCTGTCAAAAACACGAATTAATTGTTGATTCATATTTCGACAGATTATTATTACAATGTCATGTCTCTGGGTTCGTTGCAGTAGTGTTGTGACCCTTTTAAGTAGTTTTTTGACCGAATAAAATCGATATACTGAAAAATGGATAGGTACTTTTACAAACATTACATTAAGAAAAGAGAAAAATGTTTAAGAACTGTATTATTAAATGTTTAAACATATAAAAACAAAATCGATCGAAAGAAAATTATAACGGAAGACTTTAGAAGAGATGTACATTTCGACAATATGATGGAAAATGAATTTATTATAATGGTAACCGACGAAGACAGTTCAACTGATGATATATAATTTTTCTGGATCATCCGAAGTGACGAAACTGAATATTTTTTTTACAAAAGTGAATTTATTTATTTACACGTCGTGATCATGACGATGACGTGTAATAAAAAGATATGCCTCGAGAATCAGTTTTAAGCAATGTAGGTAAATTGTCGATTACAAACTTTAAGTATGATAAATAGATATGTCTCAAGAATCGGTTATTAAAGCTACCGATGTTTTTTCACGTCACTACACAAAATATTTTGATAGGTGCCAAATCGGGCTTCTTAGATTGTCGCACGTTTAGTGTAGATTTCTATGCTTGGTATATATTTTATTAAGACATTATTGTATGCTTTATTTATGTAAGCATAAGCATAATTCGCCTATAATGTTCCCACTGCTGCCTGGGACACAGGCCTCCTCTCTTAGAGAGGGAGTGGGCTGTAATCTACCACGCGGGCTCAGTGCGGGTTGGTAAATATCACATATTTTCGAATGTTTGGTTCTAGGACATGCCGGTTTCCTTACGATATTTTCCGTTACCGTTTTGAGAGCAGTGGTGATGCAATTATTTACACAAAGTAAAGCGCCTGCCTGGGTTCGAACCCACGACCTACACCCGTCAGTCGGGGCAGTTACCACTGGGCCAACACTGTTCATTTATATGTAAGTTTTATTTATTTATGTGAGCGAATTTAATTAAAAACGTATTCACACAGGTAAAGCTATACTCCATTTGAAATAAGATTTAAATAAATCTTTTTTCAGTCCGTTCAACCGATTTTGACTTCTATTGCGTTGGTGGTATGATAAATGGCAGCTGCAGAAAACAGTTGGTATTGTTAATTTAGCTTTTAATGCCAACGGTATAGAAGTCAAAACCGGTTGATCGGACTTTAAAATATATTTATTTATATGCCTAATCTTATTTCAAATCGAGTATAGTTAGTTAGCATAGAAGAGAATTATTCTCTGAAATCAAAGGCATATCGAACATGATATTAATAGTTAATGCTAGCTGCATACTATACGCGCACTTAACACAGTTCTCGGTGTTGGGCAGTGTTGAGAAGATTAATAATCTAGATGACTGGTCACAGAGAGATTGGGCGATCTGCGTCGAGTACAACAAAGTGCCTGCTTCCAGGTATTATCGCATAATATGATCGACGCTTTATGATGCAGGTTTTAGTGCTATATGTGTAAAGTGTTTTGAGTAGTCGGTATTGAAAGGGTACATATACCAGCCTAGGTGTACGATGTTACAATAGTTACTCCTTCAATAGGTTAACAGCAGTGATACCCTAGTAGTGGTGTGACTCGGACTGCCAAGTCATAGGTTTTGAGTTCGAACCCAAAGCACACACCTCTGACTTTTCGGATTCATGTGCGTGTTGTATAATTATCACTTACTTTAAAAACGATGAACGCTTGTATTTCTCGAAGGGTTTGGCAGAGGTGTAGCTATAGTACACCCAGTACCACCCCACCCTTTGATGTTATTTATTGAAAGTCACACACGTGTTGTCTTTTGGTTTAAATGTTTATAATCTTAAAAGAATAAACTACTAAAACATGGTGCGAACTGCTTTGTATGATAATTGCTTTAAATTCTGGATACAAAGGTGACATTTTTAAAGTTTGCCAAGACCAAGAAATATTGCCGAATGACATTTCTTCCACCTTATTTCTGTCAATCTTTCTATACTAGATAAATAAACTTAGGATATATGGGACTAGTTATAACAAGCGCCCGAGGCGCTCGCACAGAACGCTGATGCGTTTCGGGCGCGGTTCAAACGCAACAAGATTGCCACATTATGTTGGAACTTTGAACCCTCAACATGCTCAGCTTAACTATGTTTCTTTTAAGTTTATTACTGATGCAGAGAAAACGACAAGGAAAAATAGTAAAAAAAGAATTTGCGTCCATGCGTCCAGGGCGCTCTGATGACGCGCGCTCTTTGACGGTAGCGCTTGTTATAATTCGTTGCATAGAAATTCATACATCTTTATTAAGCGCCCAAAACGCAGCGTACCAGATGCGCGCCTCGGGCGCTTGTTATGACTAGGATATGTGATTAAAAATACCTTGAACCGACTTGGGTCCTTGGTCCTAATTAAAACCCTGTTGATCGATTTAAAGAGGTTTTACGAAAAAGGTGTGACAAGATCTCAGGTAGCCGTTGTAGTAGGTTAGGTTGGCATCACTCGGGGTGGGGTAGTCTTGGCGGTGTCTCTTGACATCGCCAATGCCTTCAATACCCTGCCCTGGAGTTGCATTAGGGAGGCACTCCGGTATCACCGGATGCCGACCTACCTCTGTCGAGTGGTCGAGGCCTATTTGACGGACAGGGCCGTCATCTACCCCGGTCACCACGGAGAGTGGAACCGGCGAGAGATGTCGTGCGGTGTCCCACAGGGATCGGTCCTGGGGCCGCATCTGTGGGACATCGGCTACGACTGGGTGCTGCGCGCCGACCTCCCTAGCGGCGTCAGCGTGGTTTGCTACGCTGACGACACGCTAGTCCTGGTGCAGGGGAGGTCGCATGAGGCGGCGGCCGAACTAGCGACACGTTGGGTTGCGACAATCGTCGAAAGGATCCGGCAACTGGGACTCGAGGTGGCCTTGCACAAGTCCGAGGCCATGTGTTTCTATGGTCCTCGGAACGCGCCACTGTCGGGTTCCCAGATTACGGCGGGAGGGGTTCACATCGGTGTCGAGTCGACGATGAAGTACCTGGGACTCGTCCTCGACAGCCGGTGGAACTTCGTGGAGCACTTCCGACGTTTGGCTCCCAAACTGGATAGGGCTGGGGCTGCTTTGAAGCGGCTCCTGCCCAACCTGGGGGGTCCAAACGCCTCCTGCCGGAGGCTTTACGCGGGGGTCGTGCGGTCCATGGCCCTTTACGGGGCACCGGTGTGGGCGCGTTCATTGAGGCTGCGACCGGCCCGGCGGTTGAACGCGTCCCAAAGGGTCATGGCCATCAGGCTGGTCCGGGGATACCGCACGGTCTCCCGTGAGGCGGCGAGCCTCCTTGCCGGACTACCGCCATGGGATCTGGAGGCGAAAGTCCTCGCGCACATGTGGGAGTTGCGCGAGGAGGCGAAACGCCGGGGTGTAACTCCGCTGCCGCGAGAAATCACGGCACAGCGGACAGAGCTCCGGCGGGATCTCATGGCGGCATGGAGTGTACGATTGTCGCAACCCAGCGCTGGCCACGCCACAATTGCGGCGATAAGTCCCCTCTTTGAGGAGTGGCTTGAGAGGCGCCATGGCGTCCTCACCTTCCGCCTGACGCAGGTCCTCACCGGACACGGTTGTTTCGGGAGGTTCCTGTTCCGCGTGAGGCGGGAGGAAACGCCCGGGTGTCACCACTGTGTGGATCGCCCGGAGGACACGGTGGAGCATACGGTGGAGGTCTGCCCAGCTTGGGCGGAGCACCGCCGTGTCCTCACGGAGGCGATCGGCGGCGGCGATCTCTCGCGTCCGGCCCTGGTTCAGGCCATGGTTCGGAGCGAGAGTGCATGGGAGGCCGTCACCTCCTTCTGCGAAGCAGTTATGCTCGCGAAGGAGGAGGCAGAGCGCGCGAGGGAGATGCAAGCTGCACGCCCTCGCGGCCCTAGTCACCGCAGGAGACGCCCCGGGCGTCGGGAGTCGAGAGCCGACTTCCGGCCACCGTAGGCGCGGGCTTGCGGACGGTGAGCAATGGGCAGCTCGCCGTCCGATAAGGACCAGGCCCGTGTCGACGGCGCGTTGTGTTCCACGCGCGCCTCAAAGAGATGTCAGCACCAACCGACGGGGTCGAAAGACCAATGCCTGCTGGGGTTGCGGGTTTGTCCGAAAGGGATAACGCGGCCCCGGCACACAGGCAATGGAAGGAACACGGGTGGGTTTTAGTCAGTAAAAGTCTGACACACCCTCTCGCTCTGCCCAGAGCGGGAGAAGTCATTTGATGATTTCCCATCCAAAAAAAAAAAAAAAAAAAGGTTGGCATCACTCAAGTCTAAAAATAGCGATGAATATCGATGCAGGTGTGTCCTCGGGCTAATAATAGCTTAACCCATTTCTACTCGTGGGTACCTTTGGCAACCCAAAGGACCTCGCAGTTCCCATATCTTACGGATTGTTGTTTTTTCAAAAAATAACGCTGTTATCACAGGTACGTTTGTATAATGTTTAAATGCTTTGCAAAAATTCTAAAGTGGTGATTGTTGGCTTTTATAAAAAGTACAGCAGTGGCTAGATCTGCCACTTGTCGTTTGGGAGGGCCTTGACTACGCTGAGGGTAGGTTTTAGCTAAGTAAACATTAAAAAAGTACACAAACCTCCTCGGATTACTTTTTGCAAATGCCTCAATGACTTCGTTAGGTTGTAGACCACCAGAGATAACTCGGTGAATATACATGGCGGCCAAACCAGGCAGCGTGTGTGGCAGAATGGCGCGCAGATTCAGAATTAGTCACGTAAACAAAACATCATAGAAATTGAACTTCAGAAAATAGTGTAATGCTTGTTCAAAAGATTAATTAGAATAATATCAAGCTTTAATATTTGTCACGGAAGAACTCAGATGCTTTTGGGGGTCTTGAGCCCCTTAGTTTCCCTCCCCGGATCCGCCACATGTAAAGTTTAAATGTAAAGCTTAGTATGAAATCTCCACTTATAGAAAGACCTTCATGGAATTAAATAATAGCTAGTTAAAACATCGATGACATGAATAGATAAATGAGTTTATAAATAGAGATCTAAGCGTGTTAACGAAGCTAATCCTTCTTCATTCAGGCGTCTTATAAAAGTATGTTGTTTTTTATTGACTGGCTTTTGCGTGGGAAGAGGGACTCCGGCTATAAGATTTTTTTTAAATTTAAGTTCTATTTTAAGATCATGTCTATTAATTAGCTATCTATTTTTGCGTTAAACCTAATAAAAATCTTTGTTTACAAAAATAGAACGGCACTCTAATTGCGTAACACACTTTCAATCACAATACGATGGTTATGAAGGAACTTCCTAATCCATTGCTTAATAGGTTTGAAAAATTCGTCTGCTCAACAACCTAAATAATGCAATGAAGGTGGCTGAACTGTCAAAATGACGGGCATTGTAATCGATTGCCATTTTATGTATGTTATACAATTATCCCGCAGACTCTCTTGAAACTAAGCGCATTAATTTGTTGCTTATGTTATTTGAGAGCTCATAACACGACCTTTCATTTGAATTAAGTGTTTCAAACCAAATGAAAAAGGGTTTGTTATTTAATGACAATATACTTAATATACTTTTTAGAAACTTAATACTTATTTTGGTTAGTGTATTTAGCAAGTAAAAGGCAAAACTAAAATGGGCTTCAATATTAAGCATCCCTACTGTACTTAATATTTAGCTCTTTATGAAGGCTGTACGTTAAGGTATTTACGTGATAAGGTGCTTAGTCGATTGCTTATGAACACAAAAATGCTCTTTACCCCGCCGCGGACGTGGGAAAATTAACATTTTCATTCTGACTCAACAATGAAAGGACTGTTTAGAAAATTGTTGTACCTTTTGTGCTTTTGATAAGGGTTATATTAGTAAGAAACACAACTTTTACGTAACAAAATATTTTGTAGTTTACGATCAAACATGACCGTCTTCAGGATACTAAATATACTTGGCTATAAAACTATAAACCATACGATTTTGTTAATAAAACGTCCAGGAATACTCTTCCCGTCTGATATTCTATTTCCGTAACATGCTAGAGAGGGGGGATTATCTTACTTAGGTAAGTGAGAAGTAAAACTCAAGACATTGAATGTTTTTATAGTGGAGCAATCTTCCGCGGCTAGCTACTCTATAAAATTTCATTCAGCCAGGGAAGCCGTCCATTTTATATCTCAATGTTCAGTCGTTAATATTTATTTGAAGCAGTCATCGTGAAATGAGACAATCATTTCTCGTAAAGAGTTTCTCTAAATGCTTCAGAGAATATTTTGATGTAGAAACGCCCATAAAGTTTTATTAAGGCGAGAATATGCTTTGGACAAGACGGGAGTTGCCACAAAGGACTTTATGCCTCAAGGTTGGCACCATTGTTAGAACGTTTCGCGCTAAGACAGTGTCGCCATCATTAAAGAGCTTTCTAACAACAGTGAGCCTAGGTCCGCACGGGCGGTTTTTTATCGCGCACTGGATTTTCAGCCCTCGGTGTTGAGCCGAGCATTGAGAATTCAAGAGTACATCTCAGCGCGTCGCAAAAATACACTGGTTGATTCTCAACTCTCGGCGCTAAGCAGTGCGTTGAAAATCCAGTGTGCGAAAACATTTGCCGCGTGTGGGTTCGAGGGCTGAAAGACGCTTACTTTCTGGAAGGCCGTTCTCAGATTTATTGTAGACAGGAACGAAGGTTCCGCAGCAGTAAAATTGTTAATTGTACTAGGAGCGCATAGGTAGTTAAGTGATGCGATACCCACCGGCAAAGCACTCGACTGCGGAAGATAATCTACGCCCGCGCTCCGGTAAAACGTTTCAGTGGTTCGTGAAAAAGCTAGGTGAAGTCGATGGATAGAGGATTATGTTACAGAATAGATCAATTTGTAAACACGTTATTTGATATTATGATAAACATTTGATAGAATATGTACTTAAATTAACATTTATTGAAAATCTTAAATCATTTTGCAGTTAAGCATTACACTTTTCAAGATGGTTTCTATGTCAATAGTTCAATACCACAGCATCCTACCAGAAACCTCCAAAAATGCTGTATCAAGTCCTGTTATTGCGTGTGGCCTCAAACACTGTGT
The DNA here is from genome assembly GCA_947364205.1 of Agrochola lota. Taxonomy (NCBI): domain Eukaryota; kingdom Metazoa; phylum Arthropoda; class Insecta; order Lepidoptera; family Noctuidae; genus Agrochola; species Agrochola lota. Next base: position 12,680,552 of record OX376221.1, on the reverse strand, counting down.
AACAAATTGCGCGGCGTTCAAGTACACAGACATATCAACTCCCTCAGGTGACACTTCTTGACCCCCATCTCTTAAGGATGATTGTTGCCGTCTGTAGAACGACTCAACTCGACGCCATTTTTTTCACAACGCCTTGAATATTACGAGACAATATTGAACACGTATAAAGTCGATTCAAATCCTTGTTTCCAATAGATGGTATGTCCATTTAAACGAATATCAAATTCATGCTAATGTAAATTAAGTTAATTTTAGTATGTCAGAATGACTAGTACCATTAAAAAGACATAAAAATGTTCAAAAAATATATATATTTGTTTGTTTACAGGTTTGGAATTTAAATCGCGAATGCAGTATAGGTACTACATAACTAAGTCTACACTATAAAGTTTAATGTTTACCCAAAATATATTGGCTCTCTAAAACGCAGTCCCAAAGGTACTATAAAGACTGTACAACTGAATTCTGACACTTTATTAGATGTGTGGTTTTGTAATGTGTCGCACGACGCACATAGACGTCGTAACTGGTGACCTAACTCACTAAGAAATAATGTTTGAGACATTAATTCACAGTTTTTTCACATTAGACTGAAGAAAACGTAAATCATGAAACAATCACTGAATTTAAAATAAAATTCATTTAATTCAGATAAAACCTAAAATACCTAAGTAAAATTAAATTTCACAATACTGCAACAGAATAAATAACAAAAGAATAACATACATAAAATGTCAATGCAATTAAAATAGGTACAAATTAAAAAGGTCACAGAATTAAAATTAAAATAAAATGTCAATTACAATTAAAATAAACGAAGGAGTAACACAAATTATAATTTAGCCTATCGTAGACCACTGCTGCATATAAGTCTCTAATTCTAAGTTGCCCACAAGTTGTCCACCAATCTTGGTCGTCCATCTACTGCAGCCAGTTTGGCCCGGTATCCTTTTTAAACCTTAGAGCCCATGCATACGATTTTTTTTTACAGCGCGTTATCTGGCCTGTTAAACTTGAAAAAGCAGCACTATATAGTTGTGTTTGCCGCGAGATTTTGTTGCGTGACACGCGCGTCCATGACGCGTATTATACACGTCGTGTGTGCGGCCCTAAGATATCTTTATCTTTATTAGATAACATATTGTCATCCATAGTTAATAAATAAATAATAAAATCATAACGAAGTTAAAACTGTACATTGGATATTTTTTTACGAAGTAAGAGGTCTGGGAACGACTCTAATGCCGTAAATATCGTTTTTAGAATTTTTGTCTGTTTGTCTGAATGTATGTTACGTAAACACTACCCGATGGATTCTGTTCAAATTTTGCATAGACATACCCTATAATTCTGGTCAGTCTGTATGCTATAAATAATCACGCTATTTGTATTTGCTATGGGGATGAGCAATGCATTACGTTCCCATTCTTCTATAGTTTAACGCAAATTGTAAAAATGCGAGCCAAAAGATTAGAATAATGCAGATAAAAAAAAAAAAACGAAACGTTTATTTGGACACAGTTCGTGAAACACAAAATAAAAACAAACTAAAAGTGGAAGTAATCTTTTGTTTTTGGGTGTTTTGTAATGTGTTGTTTTCTTTTGTAATCAGATAGTTACAGATTTAATCGTTTAAATGATTATCATCGCGCATATGTAGGTAAGCAGTCAATCTTGACACATATAAGAACGAATATATTACTTTACTATGGAAAAAACAGTTAGCTTATCCGTTTGACGACTGCTAAGCAAACATGTGGTAGTAAGCTCGCTTCCCAACTAATGATACTTTTTGTGTATTTTTTTACATTTGTTTTTACTTTTATGTGAAATTATCACAGAATATGTGAAACTATCATAAGTATTGGGAAATACCGTGTGTCAATCTACTGTTATGTTATTTTAGTGATAGCCGTTCGTCAGGTATTATGAGTGTATCAGTATTGCGCCATTAGAGGTAGAGTACTCGTATATGCAGAAATGCAGGCGTTCATAACAAACAACTTCGCAAGCAATAGCAAATTAATGCTGCGGGTGTTGACCTGAGGACGAACTGCTATTCACACGGACAACTGTACGTCATTGGCTTCCGTCACCAGTCCTAACTCTCTGTATATTTTGGCTGCTAAGACCAAAACTCCAAACGTATACAGGGAAGTTTTATAAAAATGTGGCTGTTAGTATATTGTCTTCCACGCGAAAAAAGTTGCGAAGCTGGTTATATCCTAAATATACGACACGATAACAAATTAAATTTTAATAAAATACCGCAATATTTTAATGTAATTGTCTCGCAAAAATCCTATGCCAAAGGAATCATGAAAGTATTACAATTCAATCAACCGTGTTATTATGTGTGTGTGTGTGTACGAGTAACGTGTCGTTCAACTCACGTGGTGGTCTCCCCACAGGTGACTTGTCTTGACCTCACCCGTTAAGGATGATTGCTGTCATTTGTGGGATGACAAGACGATATTTTTTGCGGTAAAGTGTAGCCATGCCTTAAATATTAAACGAAAAGTGTGTGCTGTTCGACGTGAGCAAAAAATGTTTTTGGGTTGAAATGGGAATCTTTTTAAGGTATGTCAGAAGTCAAATATTTACCGAGGGGTATTGTTTTACCCAGTAATTGGGTTTCGGAGGTAAGATAGGCAGTCGCTCCATGTAAAATACTGGTATTCAGCTGCCAGGATTTCATATGGGGGGGGGGGGGGTGAAGTATATTTTTTTAGGAAAAAATTATGTTTTCTGATTTCATAGAGGGTAAATAAAGAGTACAGATTAATACATAATGAATACATATGCCAAATTACAGCTTTCTAGTACTAACCGTCTCTGAGTAAAGCCGCGGACAGACAGACAGACAGACATGGCGAAACTATAAGGGTTCCTTGTTTTACTACGGTACGCTAAAAAGAGTATTATTTATTGTTATTTCTAAAAAAGCATTTTTTGTCGAATATCATGAGAAATAACAAAGTCTGAGGACATTCGAAGATTTTAAGACACCACTTCAAAATATTTAAATAAGTAATTGAATGCAAAAATACTGCTGTTAACATTTTTGCACGAAGAATAAGTAAAAAAAAATCGTAGTTTATTTTATCGAAATATCCGTGGACGAAAATGTTAAATTTTTTGACTTACTTGTAATACCTAAACTCCAGGGTAAACACTTCATACAAACATGTCTGTTAATATTTTTTTCTACCGCGTAAAATTTAAATTAGATGTTTTCTTGAAAAAAAAAGTACGCGCGGGGGTGAACTTTTCGCGGTGTACATTTTAACATACTCCTTTGTCCATTCCCTACACATTAAATAATAAAAAAATGCTGTTTTAAATTAACACAAAAAAAAAAAAAAAAATCCCCGTACTATTAATTTATAGATTATAAAGTACGCCTAAGCAAAATAGAGTACAATTCTATTTAATACAGTACGGAGTACCCTAGACCCCGTCTGGACCAGATACAATAAGAAACAACTTGATTTTATAATAAGCAAATAGCCGTAATAGGTATAGTAATTTTACATACATACATTAATATGTGTGTAAAATTGAATTAAAAGGTAACCGACGTGTATTTTATTATCATCAAAAATAAAGCGAATCAACAACGATCAACGATCTCTGGATTGAGATTTTGGATTTTCACATTTCGGAAGTTTGAAGCCCCTGCCTAAGGCTTTGCTCTATTTGTTATTAAACACATTAGCCGGCCAAGTGTTATGTTGCTGAAGGTTCTCAAACGGGGCGTTCAATTTGCCAACGCAATTTAACACTGCCAAAGGTGAAACTTTCCAAACTTTTGCCTCGCTCACCTTGCACCATCACCGTACATTAGTAAGTTTCGTTGAGCCAATCTATCAGTCGGCTTTGTAGTTGACGGTTCGCTCAACTTTTTGTTATAAAATTGCCTTTTATAATGGCCGCGCCGGCAACCTGCTACGGTGCGTTATACCTAGTATTAGACGCTTAATAGCAGCTCCTTTTGTGTTCTCAGAGCACAATCTTAATTATTTGTATCAACAGTGTCGCAGTTTTCTATTTAACATTTTTATTCACATTTTCATTCTTTGCCTTTGTCGCAAATCTTTTAAACTTAATACCAGCTGGCTTTATTTCCAACAGCGCCTTTAGATTCAATTAAATCACAGCAAAAGTCCCGGTCGAGAACTCCTGGATTAGGATAAAGTGCAAAGGGCAAACATTATGAAAGTAAGAGTGAATGGTTATTATAGGCATGATAATGAAAATCACCGTGCTAGTGTGTCTGCGCGGCGCAGGCGGCCGGGCGGCCGGGCGTCGACAACAGTCCGCAGCGTATCTACTAATTGAATCTGGGAACTTGCCGAGAACTTGCCGAGACTCTCCGAACTTGCGCGAAATTTGATTAGCTCGTCATCTTTCTTTGAGCGTCGAGTTTAATTTTTTTAAACTTGGGATTACCTACCTATCGTGAAATTAATCATGACATCAGCTGAATCCCGTATAATGATACAAGTTTGGGTGCTGTCGGTAAACAAATTTTATGAGACACCGCTGTTTTTGCTGATCGGATTAACTAAATTAGGATTTATTACAATGTCGTGTCTGAGAAGGACTTTGTCATGGTGGGTTCTCTTTAGCTGCGGTGCGTTATAATTGTATAATAGAATAGAAGAGAGCCCATTCCCCGGATTAAAATTTACTAAGATCTTTTGACATCCACTAATTACCTATTTTGTAAAGTGAGGTTATTTTGGTGGACCCAGAAAAGGTTACTTAGTTAGTTTAAATAAATATGCAAATAAATCCCTGAGTTATACCTATTAAACTGCTGAGCACAACACATTACCGTAGTGTGAAATAAATTTTGAGCCCCATGCTCGTTACGTGGTGATCAATCACGAAATATTTCACCATCGCCGTTGAGCACATTTGTTACAACTTGTTTGGTACATTTATCTAATTACTTACTTGTAACTGGTAACACTCCGGCTGAGCCTAAAAAATTGTTATTTATTGGCGTTGTTCGGTCGAGCGCTCCTCGTGAATGCCGCGACCTATTCATTATTTTTTGTTGTACTAGCTAGCGCAGGCGTCAATCTGTTACAGTAACGTGTTTTTATTTTAGTTTTAGTTTCACACAAGGGCGCATTGAAATACAAACTGTGGGGGAAATAAGTTGATGTTAATGCTCAGCGGCGCGAACACATACTTGTTTTACACTTTTACAGCCATTGGGAAAGCCGCCAAGTCGCCTGGGCCGCAGTCAGCGCCTTAAATACCCTTTGAAATTAAAAGAGGTTATCAAATGGAGTTTTCGAAGATATAAAACATTATTATAGACAGTATCTTAAATTAAATAGGTTAATTTATCAGGCGTCCATCTCGCTAAGGACATTTAGATGATCCCTGCTAATTAATTGCTACGGGTTTTGCTCTTCGTGCACTCCGTCGGTATCTCCCTCCAGAAAGTATTAATAAGAGTAATCAACTGGAATTAAAATGGAATTATCGCTCTATAAGAATGTCTGAATCTTAAATTAAAAAGAAAGATAAAATAATGGCGAAACACTGGAGAGGGTGATTATATTTTGTAAGTGCCATCAATGAGAGGAATGTTTTCATTTTATCTCAAGAGTACTCGTACTTATGTATCTGCTAGCGCAATTCAGAGGTATTTGTTTCAAAATTATTATAGGAAAAGAAAATACTCGAGGCCCTCGTTATTTTGCTACTTGTGTAGGTACTAATAATTTCACATAGGTAGGTACTTACATTCTCATTGCTGGTCATCGATATGAGTGTCTCCTGATACAACAAACATGCGAATACAACATTCTATGAAGCCTCTTAAGAACATATTATTAATACTACCTGTATATTTATTCGTCAATTGATGGCTCCTTTCAGAGGACTTACCTTGTATAAATAAGAAAAGAATTTGTACTCGCTTTGGTATCACAAAAAGGTTTCGATGGAGAAAGCTTATCCTGCTATTGACAAAAACTCCGCATACAGAAACGTTCAATAAATCTTACCTGTCATTTTCTATTAACAAACGGCACGGTAATACAGTTATGAATAAACAGAAGCGTTTTTGGATTTTTATGCAAATTTGAAATCATTTTCAAAATCTGTTTTACAAATCGATTTCAGGAGAAGCTCCGGCGCCTCCGGGTCGCAGTTTCGATCGTCTCTAGCAATATTGTTCGGTCGTAAGTACAGCGCAAACGCAACGCAAATCTACTTTTGCCGTGGTTTTGTGAAATCGGTTTGTCTTGAGTATCGATACGATTCGATTTCTGGCTGAAATCAGATTATAGATTCGTTTTGGTGTATCTGACGCATGTCTAGTTATGAACCGTTTTATAGAAGATTCCAGAGTTTATACAAAATGGTAATAGGATTTTAGCTTAGCAATAACAAGTTTTTATGGTAGGTACCCTGGGGAAAGCTTCGTAGAACGTTAGATCGAAGAATATCGAATATTGAAAAGAGAACAAAATGAAGTCTTTTTTATCATGTCCATAGATAATGAAGAAGCGGCTAAGTGCTCTTCTTCTTTGAATAGTTCTTGAATTAAAACTGTCCTTTTTTCTACTTTATGCTCTCCATGTTACCATGTAGGTACATAGAGAATTTTAATTATTTTATTTTTAAATCTTCCTTAGTACTGGCTGCATGGACAGTTTTAAAGTTGAAAAATTCAAGACATGATCTGCTTGTCAGCTTTGGTTGGATGATTACAGGCTATGGACTGACCTTGTCGTTATGTAGTTATGTAGTGTATGCGTCTAAATGCCTTCAAAAGCCACTTAGTTGTATGTAGGTAGGATCGCCTAATTTATATAGACATATAATATATTGTATGCCCCTCTATTGGTTGTTGCATACACATTTCAAATGTTTGTATATAATTTTTTGTGGAGGGGTGTGTAGTTTTATATGAGACGATCTATATCGGTGTAAGAATACGTAATGAAAAACCAATATTAATATAATTATAATAGTACGCTTGAATAGCAGATTTTTGATCGACTTAAAGAAAATACTCTCAATATTAACGAGTGTGTCTGTTTAATACGAAAGCAATATATCTTTTATTTTCTTATAAAAGTCAATTGAAACACTTGAAGGCTTTTAATTTTACGCCGAAATTGGTTTTACAGAAAGATAACAGTAAGTACGGTGCCTACTTACATATATATTTGGGGCTTCGATTTAGAATTGCTGTTCAAAATTAATTAACTCAATTACGCGATTGGTGAATTGAAATGCTATTAGAATGTTGTTTTAGACGGCTGAATGAAACCTAAAATCTATTGAAGATTTCATCTCGACTCAGTTACGGACATTTATTAGCGGAATATGATAATGAATCCCTGAAGTAACTGCATGAAATCGAACTGGATTAAAGAAAAAAAAAAAAATTGAATCTATTCTTTGCTAGGTATCAAACATTGAGTAGTATGGCAGACAGTGCAATTAAGTTGGAATTCCGTTTCCCCAAAACAAAGATAAAGAACAAAAAAGTTAATAAAAAACCAAATTAAACAAAGATAAAAAGGAACAAGCCCAGCGCCCCAAACGTATTTAGTTATACCCACTTTCTCCGTAGTGGGTAAAAAATGCATTTTTTTCAGTTCGGCTTCTTCCCAAACTTCGCCGTTCGCCGCTCATAGTTTATTCAAATACAGTTGTGGACTGGGAAATGTGGGTGAGAGCGAACTTTTGACGTGACTCATCGCATAAAAACTGTACCAACTACAATCAATTCGAGACTTTTGCACTTATCCACGCTGTTCTTTGTTGTTAAAAAGACGTTCCCTTCATGCCTATATTTTTGTTAGACGTGTAGTGGCGTTTTGCTTTGATAAATTCTTCGGAATTAATTAAATGTAACTATAGGTAGTAATATGGCTTACTGGTTTTAGGGTTCCGTTGTAAACAAGGAACCCTTATAGTTTCGCCATGTCCATCTGCCTGTCTGCGGTTTAGCTCAGAGACGGTAAGTACTAGAAAGCTGTAATTTGGCATGGGTATACATATTAATCACGCCGACAAAGTGATAGAACAAAATCAAGTTTTTTTGTTGAGATACGAGTACATACATGAATTCCCATACATTCCGTATGGGAGAACATGTTTTTCAACTACAACGTTAAGTTTGTTCTTGAGATAAATTCATCCCAACTACGGAACCCTTCATTGTGCGTGGTCCGACACGCAAATGGCCGGTTTTTTTCTAAATATGTTGAGTTAGTTACAATGAGTTTCTTATTTTTCTAAATATTTTGAGTTAGTTACAATGAGTTTCTTATTTTTCTAAATATTTTGAGTTAGTTACAATGAGTTTCTTATTTTTCTAAATATTTTGAGTTAGTTACAATGAGTTTCTTATTTTACTAAATATTTTGAGTTAGTTACAATGAGTTTCTTATTTTTAGCGTAATGTGTCTTTTCAAAATGTTATTGTTCTTTTCACGACTTTATACAGTCTATATTTTTCTTCACATATTAAATTTCTTGCGGGATACAAGCAAGTCTCACATTCTCGAGAAAGTGAGCTTCATTGCCCTACCCAATATTCTGTGGTCGTCGTTGTAAATTGGCTTTTACATGGGTGCACTGACACGCGAACTGTGAGATCAGTTTATGCTGTACACCTACACAAAACGGCTTTATACTTTCTTTATGATAACGTCGAGTCTTGAATTCTGACGCAGAAAGCTTGCGACAAAAGATATTGATCACTTCCCTAAGTTGAAGTTAGATTGAGAGACTTTTTGCGGAGTGAAGTCGTCGCGTCGTCTGCGCTTGTTCTGAAGTCCGTGCAGTAAGTGCAATGGACTAGACCGAAAAGTTCCATCTATGTAAACTTGGCCGGCTCTAGTCTACATTGCAACAAGTTGTTAGTACAACGACGACATCGAACATTGCAGACGTTTGTCAAAAATTTGGTTACGGTTTTCATAAAGCGACCTTCTTCTTTTTTATTAGGGTTCCGCAGTAAACATGGAACCCTTATAGTTTCGTCATGTCCGTCTGTCTGTTCTTGTTATAGCCAAGTGTCGCCCCCCCCCTACCAGCTAAAAGGTTGGTTTTGGATATGTTAAAAAATTCGCTGTATTAGTATAACGAAATTAAAAGGACAACTATCACAGCTAACTAGGCTCTACAAGTTAACGAGTAATAATCGACCAACTAACATTTGCAGTTGCAAAAACATGTTATACGGAATGTGCACATAACATGTTTTTCAACTACAAAGTTAAGTTTGTTCTTACGATAAATTCATCCTACCTACAGAACCCTTCATTGTGCGTGGCCCGACGCGCAGTTTGGCCGGTTTTATTGAAGTTCTTTTTAAGAGAAAATGTTGAAAATCTTGAAAAAGGAAATTGCAGATTGCTTTAGAATAAACAAAATTAAGTAATGGCGAATCCATGTCGAAGAGACAAAAGTTTCTTGACGTATTTATTCAAAGTATCCGATTGTTAAATAAAACCTTTACGACTGGAGAGGCCCAAGTGTCCAGATTGCGTGTAATAGAATACGTAATGTCCTTGGGATTGACGTCCTCAGAGGTTTCTAGTTTTAAATAAAACAGTAGGTGGTTACATAAAGGTAGGTAAAAGGAAGGCCTTTTACGCATACCTACCTACCTCTGAATAAGTCTTGACTACAAAACACATTATAATTGGATTGTAAGTAATAACAATGTTAAAAAATAATTGAAATTGAATAACGGGAAACTGTTGGTGCGGCTGCCCGGGACGACATCTCGAGTTTACGCGCGATCGGTCACAAGCTGGCCCGGGCCCAGGCTCCTACCACGACGTGCTAACTCATTTCTCTCACAGTAAACGACCAATAAATGAAGAATAAGGAATAAAACACATTTTTTTTCACTCGATTTCGAGTTTGACAGTCTTAGTAATAACACTTCGGGGCTTCAGCCCGAGTCTTCTAGTTTTCTTGATTTTTCACGGACATTTTATTTTGTCTGTGAAATAAAGCGTGTAACTCTTTTGAAGGCGCAAAAAGTTTTATCTCTAAAAGTCGACGGAGCACAGAAAAGGCGATGGAGGAAAGTTTCTGGAAACCTCCACGTCACTTTGATGTCTTAGATTCAAAAGCCGATAAGATTACATTTTTGCTCCGCATGAGATTTAGAGATTGAATTCATTGCTCACAAATCTTTGAAGCCGGAAAAATGTTTTCCCTAAGGCGGTTTGTCCACCGCACCGTGATTGGAACATCGCCGAAGTAGCGACAGTACATTTAATATGGACGCGTAATCTCGTTCTCGTGACGTATCGTTCACGGTGCGGTGGAATCGATATCTGGTTTTTGGTTCTAGCACATGTCGGTTTCCTCACGATGTTTTCCTTCACCGTTTTAGAGCAGTGGTGATGAAGTATTTACACCAAGTAAAGTACATGCCTGGGTTCGAAGTTCGAACATGTACAAGCATGTACTTTACTTGGTTACGAGATTACGAGGTTTTGGTCGTAGGTTCGAACTTCAAACCTACGAGCAAAACCTCGTAAGTCGCGGCCGTTTCCAGTGGGCGACACTACCCATAATACAGGCAGTCATAACAATGATTTTGGAATCAGCTGCAAACATTATTATAGCATTAGCAAACATCATGTTCTGCTCCAAATTGGGTCCACATCAAACATAATTTTCTTGTCTTTGTCGCGTTATGATGATAATAATTATAAGCATGGGCCTACCTAGCTTTTGGCCTGGAGGGGGGGGGGGGGGGGGGGGGCAGAAATTTCTAAAGCACATGTTTTCTACATGTAGTGTGTAGGGGAAACACCTGCAGGAGATCCTAAGCTATAGGTAGTAAAATAAATAAAGTGTGCTTGCTTGCTGTGTTCGTGTATTTTGCATGATACAACACCATGACTTGCCGCGCAGCGCGGTTTTTTCTAAAATTAATGCATAATATATTTTAATTGTAAAGTAAGTTTTAACGTGATTCTAACATAACTTTTATCGACAACAGTACCTAGGCATACACAATCCAGGGGGGCAGCATCCCTCCCCTGCCCCCCCTGGGTACGCCTATGGATATAAGCTAGTTGTATTCAGCAAAGTTGGGTTGGAGCTGACTGCCCAAGAAGCAGCGGACATCCTTAAGACTATTTGAATAGAACCCCGTTCAGAATTAACTGCCTATAACTACTGTTGTTTGTTTCAAGTATTTAAAGAGAATTTGGATAAATGGCGTCTGTTGCCGCGACCCATCTGTGGCTCCCCTTTCGACTTTACGATATAATTACTTACTGCAAACATACAATTCCATTTAACTCAAGTGGTTTATTATTCTCTGCGTAAACATTTCAGATATAATTGTTGGAGTGGATGTGCTTCGGTTATACTTTTGAAATTACTCCAAGAACTGACGTAATTTTTTATGATTTTAACTTTCTTCCTTATTGCGAGTAGGTAAGATGTGTTAATAAGGCATAGTCGTAGGTGAACACAAAGGAAGGACTATGTCTAGCAGTGGACTGCTATTGGCTGATGATTGCCATAACAAAAGCAAAACAAAGATAGTTAATTGACTCAAGCGTGACTTTGCGGAAGTCCATCATAAAACACAATAGACGAGGTATATTTAGTAACCTAATCCGCTTAACTGTTCTTCAAGAGTCGGAAAGAACCCTGTATGAAATCGACTAGTGTTGCCACGTCAAGCGCCGAACGCAATGAACACTGCGTTCGGCGCTTGACGTGGCAACACGTCGTGTCCGGGTTCGTAACAAGTCAATCAAACAGAGAGGCACACACGTGTCGATTTCTTAAAAGGTTCTTTATGGCTCTTTAAGAACAGTCAACCGGATTGGGGTCCTAAATATACGGTGTCTATTGTAAGCAAAACAAAAATAAAAGAAAGAAGGTACTCAGACTTATCCAACAATAAACTTATTTTAAAGTTTGATAGTCACGAACACTATAACTTCTCCATCTGTAGATATTCAAGCCGCAATGATCTGTAGTTTCCATTTCCAGGCAAATTAAAATCCACGTCTATCCTGCGGAGGCTAAGCCCTAGAGCCCTGGGTACAGATTTACCTGCAGCTTATCCTAGACGCGTCTTATCGGCTTCTGGGCTTTACCTGCCAGCACGACACAGCTTTGAATACCACGTCACTTAGTTTTATACCTACAAACTAATAAATAAATAAAATAACTTTATTAACACAAAAACCTTAATAAACAGAGCTCATACAATACACATAGGAACATTAAACTTTGGGAAACAAAGGTTGCTTAAATAGTGAAAACCCTGCCTCCTAAACTAGGGGGGACCCTGTGCCTTAGGAGTCAGTATTCTACTGTAACTTCGTGTACAAAAATCCTTAATCTATGTGTGATAGCATTATGATCCCATAATGAACTACGGCTATTAATGTGTAGGTATGTGTGTTAACGGAGGGAGATGTGGTTGTGAGGTGTGGTGTGGTATGTCATGTTGTGGTGTGGTGTGTTGTGTTGTGGTGTGTTGTGTTGTGGTATATTCTGTTGTGTTGTGGTGTGATGTGGTGTGGTGTATGAAAGGGAGTTTTGGGGTTGTGTTTTGTGGGGGTATGTTCTGATCTTTTGGTGTTGCATGGGTTTCTGTATTCGGCTTTGTAGAGTAGTGATTATTATTACGTGCCTACTTTATGTTATGAACAAGATCTTCTGTACGAGAATAGTCCTGATCATACAGCCAGTTCTGTAGTTTGGTTTTAAGTTCGTGCTTGTTTAAATTGTTTATTTGGATATGCTTATTCACCCTTCTGTAAATGAGCGAGCTTATTACATAAAGCTGGCGGCCAGCGAAGGCTGTTCTGTGAGGGACAGATGGACATGAAGATTTGGTTTTACGAGTGGTTGAATCTAACAGAGGAACCTGACTATGCTTTCTGAGGGTGGCGTTAAGCACAAAGAGCTGTCGCACAGTAAGTACTCTGCACTTCGCATACAATTCACTTGTGGGAAATCTATACGGCTTGCTGAGCATCACCTTAAGGACAGCCCTCTGGGATCTCTCCAACCCAAGGAGTTTAGTCTTCGCGGTGCCTCCCCAAACCGGAATGCAATAACTGACGACAGACTGGCAAAGTGCAAGATAAACCATTTTTAGTGTTTTGGGGTCAGCGCAGTGTCTTAGAGACTTGAAGATATAAATAAGTTTCCTCACCCTTGCCGTTAGGCTTTCAACGTGAGAATACCACTTTAGTCCGCCATCAATCACTACACCCAGGTATTTGGTTTGACTGACACGAGATAGTGGCGTACATGAACATGAGGTGGAGCCTAGGCAGGAATGAGCAAAAATCTTCAAATCAACTATAAATAATGTTTATGAAGAATGAATTGTGTTTTAATAATGGCAAAAAATATTAGTTGAATGATGCATTTTATGTGTTGCTATTAGCAATAAAATCAAATGATTTCTATTCTATATTAACCATTTTATTTTCCTACAATAAGAAAGAAAAAGAATAAGTTTTATTTGGCGATAGTTCATGAGCATAAACATTAATAAGGCTATAATGTTCCCACTGCTGGGACTCAGGCCTCCTCTCTATTGGGCACGCCACACTTGCGGCGATAAGTCCCCTCTTTGAGGAGTGGCTTGAGAGGCGCCATGGCGTCCTCACCTTCCGCCTGACGCAGGTCCTCACCGGACACGGTTGTTTCGGGAGGTTCCTGTTCCGCGTAAGGCGGGAGGAAACGCCCGGGTGTCACCACTGTGTGGATCGCCCGGAGGACACGGTGGAGCATACGGTGGAGGTCTGCCCGGCTTGGGCGGAGCACCGCCGTGTCCTCACGGAGGCGATCGGCGGCGGCGATCTCTCGCGTCCGGCCCTGGTTCAGGCCATGGTTCGGAGCGAGAGTGCATGGGAGGCCGTCACCTCCTTCTGCGAAGCAGTTATGCTCGCGAAGGAGGAGGCGGAGCGCGCGAGGGAGATGCAAGCTGCACGCCCTCGCGGCCCTAGTCACCGCAGGAGACGCCCCGGGCGTCGGGAGTCCAGAGCCGACTTCCGGCCACCGTAGGCGCGGGCTTGCGGACGGTGAGCAATGGGCAGCTCGCCGTCCGATAAGGACCAGGCCCGTGTCGACGGCACGTTGTGTTCCACGCGCGCCTCAAAGAGATGTCAGCACCAACCGACGGGGTCGAAAGACCAATGCCTGCTGGGGTTGCGGGTTTGTCCGAAAGGGATAACGCGGCCCCGGCACACAGGCAACGGAAGGAACACGGGTGGGTTTTAGTCAGTAAAAGTCTGACACACCCTCTCGCTCTGCCCAGAGCGGGAGAAGTCATTTGATGATTTCCCACCCTCAAAAAAAAAAAAAAAAGGCCTCCTCTCTATAAGAGGGAGTGAGCCGTCATCCATCACGCGGGCCCAGTGCGGGTTGGTAGATGTCACGTCTTCGAATTGTTGGTTCTAGGACATACCGGTTTCCTCACGATGTTTTCCTGTACCGTTTTGAGAGCAGTGGTGATGAAATAATTTACACAAAGTAAAGTGCCTGTCTGGGTTCGAACCCAAGACCTGCAACTCGTTAGTCACGGTTACCACTGGGTCACCACTGCTCTAGACAGTTCATGAAACACAAAATAAAAATATAAAAATTATATTCTTTAAAACAATAGTGTGTGCCTCACGGTTGCGCCAAAATGGCCCATTTCAACATGAATGCCAGACAGATCCTGTCTGACGCTGGTTTTTTAATGAACCTTTAGGGACAAGTGACATTTAAACAGGTAACAAACAGCTTCAAACATGATACGACATTTTTATACATATAAATAATAATAATAAAATAAAAACGTTTATTCTCTCCACCACATAATGAACACTCAGTACAGTACATAAATGTGTATACAAAAATACATTGATGTAGCGGAGACTGGAGCCTGTACTAGGAATACCTGTGTTACAGGTCTCCAGGCCTCCAAACTACCCGGACATGTCACAGTATACAAACATAATAACAGACGTTAATGTTGGGAAGAAAGATAAAAACAAATTTAAAACAAACAAGTGAAGTTAAATATAAGCTTTTAAAAAAAACTTATATTTAATTAGATTAGACAGCAAAGTAGTTTGTGTGGGTGTGGGTGTGTAGTGAGTGTGAAACTCCAAAACTGGTCTTCTAATGTCGTGTAGGAAGGACATGTCGAGCTGCTTTTTATGAAATGACTTGTAAGAGTCTCTCGGTGGCTTCATAATCGTGCCATTGAAGCCAATTTTTTACTTTAATTTTGCAGTTGAATTTGGATAGGGAGTAAATAGAAATTTCTTTATTAACTTTGTTGTAAAGGTAGTCTCCTAGGAAGCAAAAGAATCTACGGCTAAAGCTGGTTTTGAAGGACCTTGATTTACATACTGTGTGTTTGCGTCTCCTGTTTAGGATTTCTAAAGGATTGTATAGAAGTTGAGTATGCCTTTGAATGATAGTACTTAAGATAAATAATTGGCGAATTGTTAGTATTTTGCACTGCTGGTAAAGTTCTTTCGTTGGGAAAAGAAAGGGAAGGTTACGACTAACTTTAAGGACAGCTCTCTGTGCCCTCTCCAACTTAAGCAAAGATGTCTTTGGGGCTCCGCCCCATGCAGTTATGCAATATGATAGGATTGACTGAACTAGTGCGTAATATACGGTGTCAATAGTCCTAGTTTCCGCCACATGACGTAAATTTTTGAAAACAAATATCAATTTTCGCGTTCTCGCTGTAAGTGCGTCTATGTGCGGTTGAAAACTAAGACCACTGTCAATCTGGATACCCAAATATTTGATAACATTAGTTTTTTTAAGAACAGGACATGAGCAAGAATTGTCCTGCAGGAAGGAGCATGTGTGTGATGTTAATGAAAGATTTGAAGAAGAAGTGGTCGCGTGATTTTTTATGGAAAAGGGAATATACATAGTTTTAGATACATTAAGGGTGAGTTTATTATTTTTTAACCACTCTGCGACCATGTCGAAACCGAGCTGAGCATTCGAATAAACTTCTTCCCATGAGTCCGCGTGAAAAAGCAGAGCTGTGTCGTCCGCAAAGGTGACGATCCTGCCCCCACGCATTTTGAGGTTACAGAGGTCGTTGATAAACGTCAAAAATAACGTGGGACCAAGAATACTGCCCTGTGGTACCCCATACGTGATGTCAAGATCATCACTGCACATATCACCAACCCTTACTCTCTGCATGCGATTTGTGAGGTAATCAGAAAATAATTTAAGTTGCATTCCTCTCACTCCAACCCCCTCCAGCTTCTCGAGGAGGAGCGGGGCAGAGACCGTGTCAAAAGCTTTTGCTAGGTCCAGAAAGATCGCCAGCACCTTTTGCTTACCATCAAGATTTCACGAAACAAAGTTCACCAGTAACCACACCATAAATAAACGAGTGTATATCCTATACTATTTAACGAGCAATATTTGTATATTAGGTTTGAACCCTGCACTAAATCCTAACAGCGATTTTTTTCCTGAATCGTGTTTTTGAACTTAGCTCTTCAAATAATATTAAAAAAAAATACATTTTCCAAGACCGCATCAAGGTAAAACAAAACAAAAACGCATTTTTGTGAATAAAAATTGAGGCAAAATAGTTAACAAGAAAATTTTGATAATATTGTGTAAAACTACTAATATATTATTTCAGAATAACATTCTCGTCCACGGGAATTTCCATAAAAATAAAATTAGGATTTTTTTTTTAATTGTTCTTCCAGCAAAAATATTAACCGCAGTTTTTTAGCACTAAATTACTTAATTAAATATTTTAATACGCTATTCAACAAAATTAAACGTATTGCACTAGCGCACGATGCTGATGTGTTTTTGCAATAACGGTTCAGGCAAAAATGTAACAAAGTTGAGTCTATCCGACCTAATTACAAGAAAATTAAACAAATTAAAGCAATTTTTTTTAAATAGATTTGTATATAGCATTTTGCTTTAATGTGTTTAATTTTCTTGTAATTAGGTCGGATAGAGCCTATAAATAAAAATTAAACTAAATTTAACTCATACTCACAGTTACATTTTTGCCTGAACCGTTATTGCAAAAAAACTTTTATTAATATCTTGCGCTAGTACAATATGTTTAATTTTGTTGAATAGCGTATTAAAATATTTAATTAAGTAATTTAATGCAAAAAAACTGCTGTTAATATTTTTGCTCGAAGTACAATTTAAAAAAAAATCCAAATTTTATTTTTATGGAAATTTCCGTGGATGAAAATGTTAATTTTTTTGACCTACTTGTGATACCTAATCTCTTCGACAAACACTCCATACAAACATATCTGTTAATATTTTTTTCTACCACGTGAAATTGAAATTAGATGTTTTCTTAAAAAAAACGTATACGCGGGGGTGAACTTTTCGCGGTATACAGTTTAACATACTCCTTTGACCATACCCTACACGTTAAATGAAAAAAAAGACGCTGTTTTAAATTAATGCAAAGTTAGCCTAAAATTTGGCGTAACTTCCCCGGGCTGATATACATATTTGTAATCAAGTTCTCGAAAACGGCTCTAACGATTTCGATGAAAGTTGCATTATAGGGGTTTATGGGGGCGAAAAATCGATCTAGCTAGGTCTCATATCTGGGAAAATTCGTTTTCTCCTTATTTTCACCCGAGATGGCTAACTTAGAATAATGACATGGCAGCATGGAATTAGTAAGTACCTACTAACATGGCAGCATGGAATTAGTAACTACCTACTATCGCGGCAGCATGGAATTAGTAAGTAGGTACTATACATGGAGTTAGTATTAACTATGCTATACTTACTATTAAATGAGCATCTCTATTTTCACCAGAGCAGAGCTCGGTCGCCCAGTTACTATGTATATATTAGTAATCACTAATCACGTTCTCGAAAATGGCTCTAACAATTTCGATGAAAGTTGCAATATAGGGGTTTACGGGGGCGAAAAAAAAATATCAAAATTTGTTTTCTCTATTTTCACAGCCTCGGGAATGTGATACAACGGTAAAAGGCAACTGGTATACCAGGACGATATGTTCATCTATTTCCACCCGAGCAGAGCTCGGTCGACCAGATACTAAATAAATAAACGAGTAAACAAATATAATTAAGTATTGTACAAGTTCTGATGAAAATATTAGTAAGTACTATTATTTTCTATTATATATAGTAAGTACTACTATTTTTGATACTTTTAATTACCAAACAGCTTTCCAAGATTAGTGATTGTGGCCGGATATTTGTTGTAGGTGTGGCCGGATATTTGTTGTAGGTATGTTCCTACATACCAATCTGTTAGGAGGCGTATCTTCAGTGGGCTTGACGGGCTGATATTTATGATAGGCAATATAAAATACTAGATTTATATCTGAGTATGAAACTTATTATTATGCTAATGTACCATTTACGAGTTAGATACGGACCCCATTGAAAGGATGAAGTTATATAATAGGCTATACCTACTTATTTGAGTAGATACGTAATACAGAACTCTGGACGTCGGTCGGTGGTAACACTTCCACCTTGAGCTGGCCTAGCGTACGGAGATTCAATAGAATGCGAGGCCACCTTATAATGGTTTTGGTACTACTACTGAAGGGTGGCATACTGTCACTATGTGATATGTGTGCTTAGTGGGAAGAAGAGAAGATTAAACATGCTAATGTCATGCAGTCGCCGGCACGTAACTTGGCAAGGTTTTGGCGTATTGGGAGTGAGATTGCGCATGTACACTAAGTGCAACAAGAAAAATGACACTTTTATTGCATGTCATTATTCTATGTATTGTCATAATTTATTTTTGAACATGTCTGTTATGAAAAACAAGTGAAAACGAATTCTACGCATCTGCGGTTCTTGCCAAGCTACGTGCCGGTGACTATAAGTCACAAAATCACAATCACTTTCATTTAAACTAAAAAGAAGAAACGTTTAAATGAAAGTGATTGTGATTTTGTATGTAATAACGTCAGAATAAAGAAAACACAATTAATTCACAATTTTATCATCAAAACTGAGTCGAGTATAAAAATTAATTAGCTCGAAGCAACACAAATCTTAACAAGACTGCGGCACGTCTAAGTAATTAGCGAAAAGAGGCGAAACCAACGACATAAATCATGTCGCTCCCACAGATACGTTCCCGTCTCCCGTCGACCCAGCGGGAGCGCCGCGTGCGGTGGAGTGCGGGTAGTTCTATCAAATTTACATTAAACTTCAAACGAAACAAGAAAATTAAGTCAAACTAAGTAAACGACGTGGCTCTGAAACTTACACGTTGCGATTTTCGAGGAATAGTTCACGGCAATAATAATTATTAGGGAATTTAAATGGAGCCCTAATACGATTAAACGCTTAACGTAAATACCTTTCCTGCTATTTACGAAGCTTCAGCAAACTACTTTTAAGGTAAACACCGCAAGATTAATCGCTTTCATCTTCTAATCTTTAAGATAGCTAAAAAGATAGAAATCGGGGCATTTCGCTAACTTGCAAAGTATTTATTGTGCGAGATATCAATCTTGTGGAATTCCTTTCTTCTTATACAAGTGTGTGCGTGTCTCTTGTCGCTGAACACCATTAAACCGTTTGCTCGTCCTTCTAATTGGCGTGTGTATCTGTTTACTTGGATGTTGGATTGGGATCCTCGCACGTAACAGATTCTAGCAAATTTTAATGATGTGTTGCGTCGCAGTGCGGCGTGCCCCCGGCGCCGAGTTATGTATGTTACTATCACAACTGGTTGACGCCACTTTAGAGTAGGCACGCCCGCGGCGACGCTCACATAAGGTTGGAAGAAAAGAAATGCCAGCCAGCTCTGAAGAACACAATCGATACATCGGTACATTATCTACCTATTTTTTACTGAAGATATATTCCTAGAAAACTGAGTGGAAAATATTGATGATTTCCACTTGAAACATTTTAGTGACGTTCATTATGAACGATTTTCGCAAAACCCACGAGTTCTAAGAATAAAGTGCTCGATGAAATAAGTGAAATACATACATATAAAAGTTCATTTATATGGAAAAGCACTCGTGTCCAGAACACATAATTTTTCTCAGGTGGGTATTACAAAGTTTTCAGAATTGAAAATGCAATTCAAACGCAATTGAAAACAATATTTTTTTCGTAGAACTCGTTGATTATTTAATTTTATTTTCTCACTATCATATGGTATTAATGGTTCAATTATGAATTTTATATTGGTGTGAGACCCGTAGAGATACGAGGGAGGTTGTTTGAAATATTAATAATCTTGTTACATAATACTCCGTGATCGCTTTACCAACTTTTCTTAAGATAAAGCTCATATACTTCCAAACTTCTTATATCCCGGAGCTCGTTTATGATGCAAAGGCCCAAAAGTGTATTTCAGCGGTGAACATTATGGCGAGAGGAACCCACCAAAATATGTTCTACCTTTTTCCTATTGGCACGGAAATAGAAAATTATTTGAACGCGGAACTACGCTTCCGAACTGGAATCGTTTGAGAGGCGTTCGGCTGATGTTAGTAGTGTGCCGTTTCAATTCACCTTCTTTGCTTTGTTTTAGTTAGATTTGGCTTCACAAGCATTTTGCTTTAACATTCTTTCAATTGTACGTTACGCAACAACCCGAATATATAACCATGGAAGTGCTTAGCTATACTCCATTTAAATAAACCTTTTTACAGTCCGTTCAACCGATTTTGACTATACCGTAGGCATAAGAATGGCATTAAAAGCAAAAAAGAGGTTACAATACCAACTGTTTACTGCAGCTGCCATTTGTCATGACACCAACGCAATAGAAGTCAAAATCGGTTGAACAAACTGTAAAAGAGGTTTATTTAAATGTCTAATCTTACTTCAAATGGAGTATATGTACTTAAAAGAAATGTTGGGGAACTAGCGGTAAAATAGATTATTGGTACGCACGAATTTACTTCCTCGAAACAGGAGAATTTTAAGAAAAAAATATCGGCCTAGTGTACTTTTTTCTTAATTTTATTTTTTAATTCAACTTGTGCCAATTGCCTAATACTTATTTCTGGAGTTGTCGATTCGCCCACAAATAAATTAACTTCTTATGAATCGTCTAAAGAAAAAATAATATTATTAAAAAAATTACAATTCGGCGAGTTAATTCGAGCGAATCGACCAATAAGCCGGCAAAATTGCTTATCGAGCTTCGAGTGACGATCTTATTTCACGGTCCATAATTGCCTGTGTAGGTTATAGTTTCCATCAATATTAATTACGATTCGATTAGCATATTAATCCATGGCAAAAAGTTCAATTTTAATTATGCAAGAATCCAGAATTACTCGGTGCTTATCGATGCGATGACGTGGCAAACTGGCAAGCTTATTATTTATTGGCCTTTAGTGGCATCGCTCGGGACCGCGTCGCCCTCGCCTTGCTGCAGACGACAGAATATTTTGAACGATGTTGACCGTATTTCCACACTGCTAACTTGATTACCAATAGTTTGGTCGGTTGCTTTATACTACGCTATAGTGCTCATGTCCGTAAACGATATGAAAATATCGTTTTATGGAATCAGAAATAAACTAAATTTCCCAACGTTTTTGACGAAAAAAGCGCAGTGACCTAACTGCGGAGTTTGAATTTCCACCCACATACAATTTGGTGGATACGCTAGATATTTTTTGCTCGCATCGTATAACACTGGGCGGCTTCATCAATGCACGAATTTATACAATGACCATTTATTTAGATTCATGCATTTTGTATGTATTCAGTGAATAAGCCATTGAAATAGACAAATAAGCTACGTGAAAATGATAAACACGCCCACAAGTCACAGGTTTCCGCACTGCGACGCAACATACCTTTAAAATTTACCAAAACCTCCGCCTGCCGGAACGAAACAATCCACGAACATATATTCGTATTTACGCTACTATTTATGTACGGACGATATCGCTTTGTGCTATGACGTCATACTGTGAACATCGCCTTATAAATAGCTCCTATTAACTTGTTATATTACCCTCACGGCTGCGATGTGATGAGCCTATTTCTGTGCCCATTATGTATGCTATAGTTGCGCCAGCTGCCCGATTGCATCGAGTTTTCATTTTATTTTTAGTTCGTTAGGTAACTTCTGAAC
Source organism: Agrochola lota (assembly GCA_947364205.1). NCBI lineage: Eukaryota > Metazoa > Arthropoda > Insecta > Lepidoptera > Noctuidae > Agrochola > Agrochola lota. The sequence goes on along the minus strand of OX376221.1, from coordinate 12,658,420 downwards.
GAAGTACGGAGGAGTTTTCTTTTCGAACCTCGTAATTTGGCCCGGAACTCTCAGAAAGTGGGCGCTTCAATGAACAAATCGCGGTGGGCAGTTTATAAAAAGAATAGGGACCCAACAATAGCCTCATTCGATTTACGCTTTATTCATTTGATTCGTTTCGCAAGATGGTTCCGTTTTATTATCGTTATTGTTTCCCCATTGTTGAGTGGTTGGTCCTTTGGACCGCAGTGAATCGAACTCCTCATGAAATTCAATGTTATCTCATTATCTTCTTAATTGGTTAGATACAATGATGCTTAAACACAGCATCATTCTTTAGGAGACGAGTTGTCTGTCTGACGAAAACGGTTTCAATGTTGAACATAATAGTACATTGTGATTGTGATAGATATAATAACGTTATTGAATTAAACTTAATGCTGTACACAATATCTCCATGGAAAGGACAATTCTGAGTAGAACCATAATACGTCTTTAGGCTTCATAGAATGATCAGCTCACAAAGGACATGTGATATGCGATACGATTGTCATTAGTTGCGCGTATTGTTGTGATGTTTCATACAACAATGTGTTTTGAATTTAATGATTATACAGCCAGCCGTAGTATTCCATAAATGTCATACAAACACGAGTACTTTCCTTTAATTAATAATAATATAATAATTATTTATTTATTTCAACTAAGTTACAGACGAGAAAATACATGGTTAAAAATTAGGTAAAAGATGGATGGATTACAACTGGTTGGCTTAAGAGTAAAGACAGGTACTACATAATTATGCAGTAACCACAAGGTCTGTACATGAATTGGGTGAGCCCTGCCTCTTAAACTAGGTTAACCTGTATCTTAAGAGACAATTGAAGCAGTTGAGATGTTATTTTTTTACATTCTTGGTGTTAGCAGTTGGTGATCCGACTCGGTCCTCCAGATGTGATAATATTAAAAAATATAAATAAAAATCTTTCTACTTTTTATAGAATGTAGGAATTATTACGCAAGTGTACGACTAACCAATTTCTCGCAATAACTCTATGGTCAGGGCTGTCATGCGAATATCTATACAGTTGTAACGGGTTTTCAGAGACACCTGAAATTTCTGTATTGGTATTTCTAAATTGAGATACCGTAGGCGGACGGCAGTTGCTCTGAAATATTTATATTTAGTTCATCTGAATTTCTTGAATGGCATTTCAATAACGAATTAGTTGCTTACTCTGAGCTTAGGTAACAAATAAAATAATATTCAAAAATAAGTGTGCCGTCTTAAGTCTGGAATTGTACCCGGGTTACAGTTATAGGCTCACCCCCATTACACAGGAATGAAACATAACTGGTGTACCTGTACCTTTACCTTGTGTTATAACGGATGTCAAAATATGCTTAATGAAACCGCGAGTCATGATGGGGAGAATAGTGCGTCATTGCGATAATCCTTTTTTGTACTGTATATCAGAACCTTCTTGTTACGGAGTTATCGAAGGTCAAAGTTCTAACTCTTTTTGACGTTTTTTTATGAAACCTAGTTTTTAATTATATAGCTTAACTTTAAATACCCCCACAACCCCTTAAGCACTATGTTTGGCGTGCGTTACATTGCTCGATAACGAAAACGGTGATTGTTCACAACAACAAAAAAAGTATTTTCCCTGCAATTATTTTTGTACAATACTACTTAGTTTGATGGACAGAAAGCGTGCAGGTGAACGCTGACGCCGCACTGACCGACATCGGGTACCTACTTATTGTATCACCTAGTATAGTTCGACTATGTGATGGATCTTTATGCACCCTGTATTTTTGTTTATGTCTACAGTTTTACGAAGTTGTATGCTTGTTTGTCCTACAGAAATGATGACGTGTCGGCTGGGCTCGCGACGGCTGGGCGGCTCCCGAGGCTCGCTGCAGGCCGGCACCGCTTGCTCGGCCGCCAGCGAGCTGGACCTCTCCTCGCGCTCCAGACGCGCACATAAAGCTAGGTAACTGCATCATTCATAGATTTAATGATAATACAGTAAGGGTTTTTATTTTTTAATTGTCACTAGATGTTTCATACAACCGTCAAAGATTCACAGTGTTGCGATTTGAATGTACGGACAATTTAAGAAAGTAGACAAGTAATTTTTTGATAAACAATTAATTTCCCGGAGTCTGGATTTGTGCCCGGTTGATGGCAATATGCTCGCCCGCTATTATATGGGAATTAAATTTAACTGGCGACATGTGGGATCACTATAGGTACACCTCTGCCGAACCCATCGGGGAATACAGGCGTTATGTTATGTTTATATTATTAATTTCCCCGATTTAACTATTACCTGGGCTCAGAGTGCTCATGGTTTGTTCAATGAAATCTCCAAACGACTGGTTCACATTTCCCGTGACCTAAGGGCTGGCCTTTACTTTGGCCAGAGGCTAAGCATTGCCATACAACGTGGCAATACCGCCAGTCTCTTGGGTACATTATCAGTCGACAGCGATGCGGAGAAATTTTTCGACGCCACATTTTAGTGTGTTAATAGTTTTAGGTTAGGATATCTAGACTCGGTAGCCATAAGCATTTAAGTCAAAGACTTTAAGATTTGATTAATTGCTTATGGCTTCCGAGTCTAGATATTATATTTTTAGTTTTGGAAGAAGACTTAGAATACCATATAAATTATTAAACTGTTCTTAAATATGTATATAATTAAACTTAAACTATTAACTTCAATTACATGCAAACAAGTGAAGCAAAAAAGCTTGTTAAAAAAATTAAGAGTAATTTAATACGCTAAGTAGGAAAGGAATTAATTTAAACGTTTCTCGTAGTCATCCCACTCTGGAGTTTATTTCTGTAATTCCACGGAGGAAATTGTGTGGGGTTATGCAAACATACAAGTGTATTTTACTTTTAAATATAGAAGCTTCCGAGAACGAATCGAAATAAACTTATGTGGCTTCGCAACTGTAAAGGGTTGGGGGAGTGTAGCTACAAATAGAATTAAACATTTTGTGTTAATATTCATAAAAGGACATTTCATGAAAGTTGTTTCTCCCTAGCTCGTGTAAAACGTATCGTGCATTTTAATTGATCCGCACTTGTCCGCGGAAAGGCCAAATAATTTTAAGCGCTCGCACCAGTGAACTCCTGACAGAATCCGACGCGAGATCGGATTTAACAAGCCTCCCTGTTGTGAAACGATTCGTTTGATTTACTAATCGTTGAGGCGAGCTCGGGGAGGCCTCGTTCTACACAATCATTATTTCCAAAGTTATCGATTTGTAAGGTAATAAGGTATCGAATTTTCCACTACATAAACCGGAGTTCGTTAACGTGGGACGTTTAAAGGCAAAAACGAAATTGAGTCATCTAGTTTATAATTAAGTAGGCATCTTGCAAATAGTAGCGTTGGCACTCTTAATAAATGTGCCTAAAGTATCTTTTGATAGGAATCTTTCTCCACGGAACAGCCTTCTTTTAGCTACGTATTTTAAACGCGTAAATACCTACAAAAGATTGGAATATTGAAAAATATTGTTATTTTCTGGCCGTTACTTCAGGTTTGCTGGGGTTGCGGGTTTGTCCGAAAGGGATAACGCGGCCCCGGCACACAGGCAACGGAAGGAACACGGGTGGGTTTTAGTCAGTAAAAGTCTGACACACCCTCTCGCTCTGCCCAGAGCGGGAGAAGTCATTTGATGACTTCCCACCCTCAAAAAAAAAAAAAAAAAGGTATGAACAACTTTAGTTCGTAACTTACTTTTTATATTAACATCGCAGAGTTGTTCAGGCAAACAATATTTGACACAAAAATGCTTTTTTACGCTCCAATGGTCAAAGTCTAATCATTTATTTCAAATAGGTAAGGCACTTTTGAACGTCAAAATTTACAAAAAAATTGAATTGATTCTAGTCGCCCCTTCCTTGTATCTGATTAATACAGTGACGAGTCATCTACACATTGCACATATTACTTACACAACAGCTTACTTTGAAAGTATTCAAAATACTTTAACATAAACTTTATACAGAGTATTAAAAGTAGAACTTACAGACGCAGCTCTTAACTTAATATTGCACGGACGAAGTGTCGACACACTTTTTGTGTTCAGCATTTTACGCGTTCGGGGAGCCATATTACTTGCAATCCTCTTAAACTGGATCTGTCAAACCGCCACGAGCGATAAAGGGGATCTATCGCGATCATAACACTTCCAGCATCTATGTATTATGGATCCCTTTTTTTAACGTCTCTATGAAATCAAGAATTATTACGTCCTTGATTTCTTTTTGAATTTTTGTGGAGGTTAATAAGATAATTTATTGATGTGGGATTTAGAGGAATTGTGAATGATGATTTTTGTATTTATAGGTTGTTTATTGAGGGGTTTGGTTGGGACTTTGGATATTAAATTTGTAGACAAAGGAATATAATGATATAATGAAATCTCAAAACAGCTGTTTGACATTTCCCGTGACCCAAGGACTGGTTTTTACCTTGGCCAGAGGCTAAGCATTGCTAAGCGTTCCTAGTTTATATTAATGATCTTACACAACTTAATATTGAATACTGCAAAATAATATCATATGCAGATGATACTATCCTGACATTCCATGGTAATACTTTGAGTAAAACAAAAGCACAATTGGCTTGCTCAAAATTACCTTTCTCTTAATACCGAAAAAACCAAATACATCTCATTCTATATTCGCAATCCTGGTGAACCGCTACAATCAACACATCGTATAACCTCTCACATCTGCCATGATGAATCTATTCATTGTTCTTGTCCCTCCATAACTGCCGTTGAATATATTAAATATTTAGGACTCCTAATTGGACTTTTTTTTTTCTGTTCACAATGTTAACACTAGAAATACGGAAAAACTACGAGCTCCCTTTCTTTTATGTACCAATATATTTCTATCGTATTAATATAAACTATATTTATCTAATAAAAGTCAAACATGTAGATGTAGATTATGAATTCTTATATTAATTTCAAAACACACTCGAATAAAAAGATGCAATAAAAGAGCCTCGGTCAGAACTAACGTTCTTCCAGCTTACTCTAGTCCATTAGCCGCGCTATCAACTTGATTGGCTTATCTTGTACCACGACACGAAATACTGTTCTCATGTCGACGACGTAAAAGCAAGAGAAATATACACTGCTATTGTGTACTGTCAAAGTCAGGATGATTCTAAGTCCATCACGATTCTCGAACTAAAAATTACGCACCTGTCCAATATTTTCATGGCGCATAATTTTCTTGATGTAACGTGGTTAAACGTCCGCTGCTTCCATTAAGACGACAGTGAAGAGGTTCGACGGCTGGCTCTTGTGTACCCAGGCACATAAGGACCCTTTTCTTGAGGGTAGCTTTAATCACGAGTGTTGACTCGATGAGCCTACGTCCTCTGTCCTCGTGGGTGAAAAGACTCACGTAGGTACGTCAACTTTAAAATAAACCTGTCGTGTGAAAGGTAAAACAAAACCTTGTTATATGTGGGATTTGAGAGAGTTCTGGTTGTTTGTTTTGTTTGCTTTACTAATGAATAAGCTTGTTTCATAATGAAAGAAAGCATTGGTTGTTACCATAAAAAGGTACTTAACCAATTTTATGTTCTTTAAAAATAGAACTTGACGAAATCAATATCTGTTATCGACTGTGACTGCCAATTAGATTTAGTCTATTTATCTATACTGCATACTAACGCAGTAGTAAGTAGACGAGAGTTCCGAATTATGATTTACAATTTATAAAACAAGCAAGGCTTGTGACGGCGACGGTCATGCTGCTTATGCTCCTTCTAAAATAATCAAACAGTCGGTTAAAATTTGCTCCGACTATAAAAACGCAATATTCAGATAGAAAAGCCGATACAGAGCGCTCCACTTAATCAGTAAAGAGTAGCTAAGCAGTTCGCGACAGCCCTGCTACCGGTAATATGAGCGAGCGCCCGTCGCCGCGGCAGTACGACCGATAGCATTTTTGAACGGTTTAGGTATATCTCATTTTACGGTACGACAGTTCTAGCACGGCCCTGCACGGCTCTGCCCCCACAGAGGTCGTATTGGGAAAACCAATTTCTACCGGTAGCCGTTCGCGTGCTACTAAGTCGATTGAACTTCAAACGATTCCTTCCGCCCGCAAAAAGTCCCATATCTGCATAACTTTTTACATTAACACCGGAGAGCTGGTGACTTTAGTATTTTGCTTTACGGACTGTTTTTAATTTTGCGTGGGAACGGATAGGGAAGATTTATGCGCTGTTTAATGGCTTTGGTTCGAAAATTGATTCTATATTACGGTAAGGTTGAATGGTAACAAGGCAAGGCATTTACGTAGGTACCTATTATCCTACAATTGTTTGCTAAATAATAACTTAAAAACCTACCAAACAATAAGGAACCATGAAAATGGTTTATTATTTTAACAAGTATACATAGATCTTAAAAACTATAGTGATTGGGGCTTCCTTTTAAGCAAATAAGCCTGTGTTAGGTGACTCCGCAACTATGTTCACACATTTTATAGTCTTTGAATAATAATACCATGGGCGTTAATATAAAAATGCACTTAAAAAAACATAAAATAAATAAAAGTTTGCCATAAAACCTCTTTATACTGTTTTAACCAAATGTTTTGGCCATTTTCTTCCGAAAAACAGACCCAAAAGCCATCAAATAAAGATTAAAAATAAATGCGTTTTTTTCTTGTTTTAATGACCGCTGAATTGTAAAACATGGCGCTATAACCAGTGTCTAACTGCTGGTTCCGAAAAGGTTGCATATACTTTTATAAATATGTAGTTTGATAAAATTAATTTTGTTTTCCTTTATTTACAAAATACTCGTATAACTGTATGTACGTATTGAAATTGATTGACACGTGACTGAAATACATAGATGGCTTTGGAAAAAAAAACTATCGTGTTCGTCAATGCTGTATAAAGAAAGTACCTTTGTTAAATGCTTTATTTTTTAAAATTCAAAATAAGACGCCAATTTTTGACCGTTTCTTTTGGAATTTTTTTCAAAGAAAAGAGATATCGAAAAAGTAAAAAAATATAAAATCCTGGAGAATTTAAAGGGCTTTAAAATGATCCATGTATTTTTTTGCACACTGGTTGAATGATGTACTTTTTTCACTGTTTTACTTTTCTGTAAAAAAGTAAAATTGACTGACAAAAGGCAAATAGATGATCGGGCAGGAAACTAGAAGTTACTTTAATTGTGAATCAAAATAATAGACAAGATTATTTAATTTATTGCATCGTGGTAAGCAAAATAATGATATCGTTTATTATAGTGGCTATAAACATGACGTTATCGAAAAAAGTTAAGTTAATATAAGTATGTCTCACATAGATAAAAAAAATCATGTCAAAATTACATTTTAAAAAAAAGTTGGTGACCAGGTAAATAATGGTTACGAGGTTAGGCATGCCATCAACCGAGAACAATTCCAGACTCCGGGCTGCTATTGAGAAATTCCTGTTGGAAAAATCCAATAATACTTTATCCGAAGGGGATCGAACCCATGACCTCATGCTCAGCAGTAGCGCTGGCGTCCACTAAACCAACGAGGCAGTCATATAATTACTACAACTACTACAGATAAATATAAATACAATTCTACTATTTATTTTACAATGCATTTGCTCGAAAAGAGCGTTTTCCAAGCAGTGAATTTATGCGGAGTGTCACTTTTTTTCACTAGTGCTTTTTACTTTTCTGTTTTTTTTTTTAATTTTTGAGGCCGTCGTCAGCCCGTCTCGTCTCAGAGATTTTATTTTTTTTGAGAAAAGTTTTTCACAAATTAGTATTTACAAATCAGATGATGATGATGACGATGGCGATGATTATGAAGATGGTTAAAATCAAAAAGTCGAAGTCAAAGTCAAAGTTGAAGTCGAAGTCAAAGTCAAAGTCAAAGTCAAAGTCAAAGTCAAAGTCAAAGCCAAAGTCAAAGACACAGTCGAAGTCAAAGTCAAAGTCAAAGTCAAAGTCGAAGTCAAAGTCAAAGTCACAGTCAAAGTCGAAGTCGAAGTCGAAGACGAAGTCGAAGTCGAAGTCGAAGTCGAAGTCAAAGTCGAAGTAAAAATCAAAGCCAAAAGTCAAAGTCATGAATTAATTTTGTTTTTATCATTTATGTACGTCGTCGTATGTTAGATGTTACACATCACAGGCGACTGCCGTAAGGCACGCTCGTTTTTTTTTTTTTTCCTCGCGCAATTCATAGTAAAACGTTGTATGATACACGTGCGTAAGATGATTTCCGACTCGTGTCGACTTATACACTCGTCGGAAATCACCTACCTTCCGCACTTATAGCATAAATAACTATTCTCGCAGTCAATGGTAAAAAGTAGAGTACACAACTCGTGAAAAAAAAAAACCAGTCCTTGTATCCCTCGAATTAAATTTCCTTATTTCACTTGTTGTATAATCAAGTGAAATCTTATGTTAATCTAATGTTGTTGTCAACATAGTGCTTTGAAAATGTTAAGCATTGGAAATATCCTAGCAAGCAAACCTATTTTTTATACGTTTTGCTTTGATGCTTGATGCGGATCTTCTTCTTCTTTTCGTGTGTTTAGTGACTGAGCTGGTGTCAGAGTTTTAAGGCCGCCCATGGGCCTCTGACTTGGCTTCACATGCCGTCGAGATATATTTCTCAGGCATGCCGGTTTCCTCACGATGTTTTCGATGCGTATTATATTAATTTTATTATATTAACAATACGCTCTAGGTCAGTACGGATTTCTTTTGTTTAATATGCTAATCTTGCCAGCAACAGTCTTGCGTTGGAGAGATGACACATTGATTTTAGAAAAATAGAAAATGATCGGGAAATATAATTTTGAATAACATAACCAGTATTGTGTCCTAAAAGTTAAAATAATTTTATTTTGCTTTATAGTTTTGAAATATTAATTTTATTATCTAGATTAAAACTGTTGGGCGCGAGCGAGGCGCCGCTGCTGAGCGGATGGCGGAGTACACCGCACACGCCGCACGCGCCCGCCACGCCAGCGCCACATCACTCACACAATCACCTCGCACCGTCACATTGCAATGGAACCGACAGGTATAGTCCGAAATTCTCTCCAACTATAGTACCGCGCAATCATACGCTCGTTCGAACACAGTATTTATCTAACTGTGGTGCGGCATTAGGGTAGCTGACTGGGTTTGCATACTTAGCTAGCACGCTACGCACGCACGACACATTCGTGCAACATCGCTAACACAATAACCTCGCACCGTCACATTGCAATGGAACCGACAGGTACGGTCCAAACTATTTTCCTTCGATCGTACCATAAAATACATGCAGTTTTAGTGCTTTTAATACTCACACTGATAGAGTGCTACAGCATGTACAGCGATAGCCTACTTTTTAGCACTATCGCCACGCCAACGCCTTAACACTCACGCATTTCTTATTGCAATGGAATCGATAGTTATAAAAAATCCAATAAACCTACGTAAAGGTGCAATTCCGTAGCCGACCGCAGGCGGTAGCAGCAAGCGACGCGTCGCCGCCTGTCGCGGCGACACGTCGCACACGTCTGGACTTTATTGTATATCTAAGAAATCGAATCGAATTTCTATGAAGTCGACTGCTGCTGCCGCCTGCGGTCGCGCCACACTGCATCTCCGTCACTTACCTCAAGACACGCACAAAAGCATTATTGTTTCCTATTTTAGTAAATACTTGTATCTAAACCCAATCAGTGTCATTGTATGGGTGTGATATTTAACGAACTAAATGAATTCATCCAAAATAGGTACCTAACTAAAATAGTACCCAATTTAAAACGATTATTTAATCAATCGATTATTTAATGTCGGGTACAGCTCTGCCTTTGGGGATTACAGCTTAGGCGTGATTTTATATTATGTAATTTTAATCAATAAACAGAAGCAATAAAGCTAGTTAGCTTAGCAATAAAGATAACGTCATTAAGAACAAATTAGTTGGTAAGTTAACCAACATGAAAAAAAAAAAAACGTTATTTGATTATATGAATCAGGATTCATAGTTGTAAACATAAAGTTATCTAAAAAAACCACATGTAGTGGCACTTTTTTCCGATATTGTACCAATAACACTCGAAAAAAGCTTAATAAAATACTGTTTGACAGTTGACACGCTTTGACAGCTTTCACTCGTATTCCCATAATGTCATTTGGTGTGCGTCAAACTACGCAAAATTACATCGGAATTCGGATATCGGCTTTTGGCAGGAGTCACGATTTATGTTGTTTGTTTAGACTTTTAATATTGAGTCTTAGATCTTTAGCAACCAATAAATGTCACAAAACATATTGAAAGAGACGAAAGTCGAGGAGATAGATTAGAAAAAAAGGAGTTTCTTTTTTTAAATCGTGATTTGAACTTCAACATCGTTTGGATGTTCAATTACTTACCTATATTTTAGGATAGCAAACGGAGTCAACACAGAGTCCTAAACACAAGTTTTAACACACCAACTGAGTAGAATACAAAATAAGATTGAATACATACAACTTACGATCCAGTGATTTTACATTAGCCAATGTATACGAAATGCACGCCATAACAATAAATTTAAAGTTACGATTTATTTCGTAGGAAGTTATTCTCTCGTTCATATGAATGTGTCTTCCTTGCCTCGTTTATATGGCTACATTGTCCGGTCAATATTCGTTGAATCTTTGTTTCACTTGGCTTGCAGTATCCAGTTTCAATATAAAGTAAATGTCTGTGACACGGATAGGGTATCATTTCTCCGTGATTTTGGTGTAACAAACAATATTTTGAACAATTATACTACTTCTCGATTATACAGGCCCCAAGCCTATGTAGTCGAGAAATAGAGAATATTGGCTGCATTTGCTTTTCGCTAGCCACGAAATGCTGAGCTGCCTTTCCGGAAACAAACGGAAAGTAATATTTTTCTCGCAACTGTACCTATGTGGCTCTCTAATCTGCGCTGCCAAATCGGATGAATTAAGTAAATCCAATTCTGGCTGGAAAATTCATCCTAGGAGTAAATTTAACTTTTTATTTAATAAAACTGGGTAGAAGTGGATTTGACAGTGTTGTTTTATTAATAAGAACTTCGCGATAGTTTTCGTACTAATGTAGAAGTACTTATATAAATGAAAAAAGCTCGTATTAATAAACAACTAACTAGTTGCGGTCGCGTTTGCGCAACAACTGGGAAAGTTAGCTAACAACTCTACATTGGTAAATGTTGTTCACAAGTTTAGTGAGGCCACGATATCCAATTTATGTCTGCATTTCCATTTAGAGGGATCGCATCGAGTCGTCAATCTGCAAGTTTTTTTAATCAACATTTTGTATTTTAATTTTAATTAGAGATCAAGGTCAAAGCATTTATTACAAATAAACTAATTACAGGTACTTTTGTATTGTCAAGGTGTCGGTCAGTCAGAAAGATGAAGCTAGTTGCCCATTCCAAAGCGTAGTAGGTACCTATGGAGAAGAACGGGCAAGAAACTCCACGGACACTCTTTTAAATAAAAATATGGTTAAAAAAGTTTGATGAAATGTTCCATTTCCTCTTAAATTATTCACTCTTTATCTCGCTCGTGGACTGAGTGAGAGCGAGACTGAGTGGCGGGGAGAAGGCTCCAAGGTGCTGATAGTATAGGTCATTTCTTTCTGCGGTAAAAAATAGTAATTAAAATAAAATAAAAACATAGTATCTGCTTTATATATAGTTAAATTATTATGAAAAGTTTCATGATCCAATTTGAAGTATTTTTTTAATACTAGAGGTTTATTGTTCGGTTAGGAGGTAACTGAGTAATTTATTTTCTGTCGAGAAAATTTTATGGAATCATGTTTTTCGTCAAACGTACGAGTACTTAACATTAATCCTTAACTTTACCATACAAATATTTCAAAATTAATGCTAGTGTTTTCATTATAACGGAGGATCATGCTAAGAAAATTGAGGTATTATAAACTCATTACAAAGGCCTAAATAATTTGATTCGTTTGACGTTAATTTTAGTTAATAGCTTTTGATTAGTTAATTTTAAGGAATTCATTTTACGTTGAGATTCCAGCTGATGAAAATGGAAAATAAATCTACTAATCTGACGAATTTTTGCATAAAGCAAGGATTGAAAAACCAATATTTGGTAGAATACCTAGTTTCCAACTATAAACACTGTATACTAACTGTCAATTAATTTGCATGTTTCAACTGTATATCATCGGCCTTGATATTAGGTAATCGAATGTAGATTCTATCGGCATCATTGTATTGTATAGGCGCTAGTATACATATCCTGACAGGTCGCTATCGATATACCTATCCTTTGAGTGAATTGTTCGTAGTATTCAATCCGAGCCTGCTCAAGATAATGAAACTGGTATTATTGAGACCGCAGTCCAGTGGTTAGGCGCTTTCACTGGCTGTCTTCAGTATCCTGAGGGTTAATTGGATACCTATCGATAGATATCGCTGCGGAGAGCCCTCAGGTGGTATACGCGATATTCAATTATTCTCCAGTCGCAATTACATACACACGGGTACATAAATCCGCGCCCGAGCTAACTCAGTCAATCGGAGTTAACTCCGAACAATCAGCTAATGCAAACAACGATGCTTACATTTATCTTACACGGTCCATGCCTGTGTACATACGTTGTAAGCCAGGATGCTTAGCATAGGGAAGTAGATGTCTTGTGTAAACGACTCAGTCGTTGATAGGCTTGCGTATTGAATCTGTAATGCCTACACAGCCTACATACGTTGCTAGCCGTGTTAGCGTACGGCTCGATTGATCGATAGGCTGTCGAGATTGGACAAAGACTATTGTAATTAGCGTGTAACTAATGCCTTATCTTAATTGGTACACGTACGTACATCGTTTACCAAATAATTACGTAAGTTTATGCCTTGTTATCGTTACATATATTAGAACACGTGAGGTCTCATTTCAACTCCATGTAGGTATAAGTACATGCTCTCGACGCTTGACGTGTTCTCACGTCGGGTCCGGGTTCACAACAAGTCAATCGTCATCCTGAGTATGCCTCGTTGAGAGGTGAAACACGTGTCATTTCTTACAGTGTTCTTTATGACTCTTTAAGAACAGTTAAGCGGATTAGGTTATTAAATATACGTCGTCTTTTGTATTTTATCATGGATTTCCGCAAATTCACACCTGAGTCAATTAACTACGTATAAGTAGGTTTGATGTTGGTATACTTAGTCTTTCGTTTTTTATATGTAGTATTTGTTTGTGGATTATTCAATTTCTGTTTTCCCTTTGCTTATAGATATAGGTATTAAACGCATTAAAAAAAGTACGTACGCATATAATACACATATAATACGTACACCTATAATTCTTAGCATGCAAGCATTCTATGGAGTACCTACCTATTTACTCAAGGAGAGGAATTTAATATCTGTTGCCCACCCCTGTCCATATTATAGCAAGATATATAATGTGCGATCGTCTACAATGATATCGAATGACAAAAGACCACGCAAACCTATCTGTCACTAACTTCGATATCAAATGAAGGCAAGCTATCTATTGCCGCCATTCGCACACGCTCTACGACCCACAAATACACACATATATATTAAACCATACATTGATATCCATGTATATAACTGTTGTTGGTATTTTCTACTAACTGCGTAATCAAAATATAACTTTGTTAATGATCTCGTTTGTTGATTGTTCCCTACTTGATGGTGACGTAATCAGTGTTGTGTTTACTTACCTACGAGTACAATAACAACAAGTTTCCTACATACATATACCTAACTATAAAGAAGATGTTATAAGCCCTTAGCTCAAGGGTTAACGTTGAGTGCAACTCTTATTAGATTTGCAGAGAGCGCACACATAATGTTATGTAGATTACTTCAAAGGAGAACGGATTTAACGTTGTGTACGTAGTTAAGGCAAACTGAAAGGAATTAAGGTTAAAGGGTCAAAAGATATGAGTAATGAGATGGTTGATAGCGTATTGTTGTCGGCAGCGGCAGCCGGGGCGGGCTGCGGCGGCGGTCCACGTACGCGAGCGGGCGGCTGCGTGCCGGCCCGCACTGGTCCTTCGTGTTCGACCCCGCCGGCCGCCTGTGCTACTACTGGTCCATGGTCGTCTCCCTCGCCTTCCTCTACAACCTCTGGGTCATAGTCTACAGGTTCGCTTTCCAGGAGATTAACGGTGAGTTATGAGGAAATTATACTAAGCATATATAACCAATCCCATTTGTATCGCTCTTAAAAATTTTCACTGTCGGATAATTTGAAAGCAGGCGCTTAAGTGGATAAAAATCCAATTTTGACTCTAGAGCTTATGCAAAAGACGTCTCCATTTAGATACCAACCAAGATTAGTGACGACGATCTGGGGCTGCACCGACTTAGCGCACTCCGCGCATAGTTTCCGCCAACTTGCCCCGCGGTGAATTAAATTACTTACCTAAATAGCTTTTCTCAGTTAAATGTTTCGCATCGGAGACAATGTAATATTTGGAAAGGTAACGAATGTTTGGCCGCCCGAGTTTCCAATTGTTTCATTACCACTTCACAGCTGCGATGAGTTTCAGTGCCACATACAATTTGCGAGTCCCTTTCAAGTTTCACTTTTGTAGTATTGATCTTTTTGTCTTTAGTTTAAAGCAAAGTTTCGATCAATCGTAAATAAATCCATTAGGGGTGTGATATTTGAAATTAATTTACTGGTAAGGTTTATTTTATGAAGGCGCTTATTTATTTGGATGTGTAAGTGACTTGATGTGTTTTGTTTCAGGCGAGACGCTTATAGTGTGGTTTTGTTTGGACTACTTTTCTGATTTCCTGTACCTGGCGGATATACTGTTCCACTTCCGCACGGGCTACCTGGAGGACGGCGTGCTGCAGACGGACGCGGCCAAGCTGCGCGCGCACTACATGAACTCCACCACGTTCTACATCGACTGCCTGTGCCTGCTGCCGCTGGACTTCCTCTACTTGTCCATCGGGTTCAACTCCATCCTGCGCTCGTTCCGCCTCGTCAAGATATACCGCTTCTGGGCGTTCATGGACCGAACTGAGCGGCATACGAACTATCCCAACTTGTTTAGATCGACCAGTTTAATTCATTATTTGTTAGTGATATTCCATTGGAACGGGTGCTTGTACCATATAATATATAAAAACAATGGGTTCGGTAGTAAAAACTGGGTGTATCATGACACTGAGACTGCGGATGTGGTGAAACAATATTTGCAAAGTTATTACTGGTGCACGTTGGCGCTCACGACGATAGGTGAGTCCGGGCTTTATTTAACTGTTCCGTGTGCTTATGTGTTAGATAACTACGGCTTTCCATGTGATTCTCCTGTGTTACGTGTTATGGTGTTCTGTGACATTAGTTTTTATATCAAGATTTGGCGGGAAATGATCCCGCTCGTAAGAGTAATTATGACTTGCCATCTCATTTTAGTTCCCTTGAACGCGAGAGCATCGCTAACTATATTTGAGACTCGTTTCGCGTGTAGCAAATTGCACATGTGGGTGCTCAAATTGTTCAAAGGATGCGAGTCATGATTTTAAACGCCTTATTAAAAGTGTGATTCAGTTAAACTATACTAGCGACCCGCCCTTGCGTCGCACGGTTTATATGACTTGACATAACGTCGAAATTTATTTATTATCTGTTAGTTTAAAAACCTTCCGGAAAAAACCCTAAATTATGTTGAAAACCGCATCAAAATCAGTTCCGTAGTTTAGAATACCAATCCGGTCACACAGACAGACACGAAAAGCGACTATAATTTATAATATGTATTGATTTTCAATGTATTATTTTTACTTAGATTTGCTAAGTGATTGTAGTATGCATTTATTGTGTAATAATGTGTTACAGACGTAGTTCTATGGAAATGAATTAAATTTTCTGATTAGATCTCCCACAAAGATTATCGACATTTGGTTTCAAGCAACGTTGTTCATAATTCTATGTAACATATTTGTGCCACAAAGGGCCGAAACAGTTTTTTAAATTGTGTCGTCCCATTCACTGGCGAACAATCAAAAGAAAGACTGAAGCTGTGGCGAGACAGTGCTTCCTTACCCAAACCATTTGGTCCACCTGCTGAAGACCTCCCGTCTGGATAGGAGTTGCCTTGGGTTACCTGGAAGTCTTTAAACTGACTCTGGACCTAGGTTGGCTGAAGCAAGCAAAATCTGTTCAGATGGAGATTCATAGACTTGGAGTGTAAATGTGGTGCTGTTCCACAAACCATGGGACAATGAATATCATGACCTGTGTCCTGTCAGCTGCAAGTTACATGAACTGATGGACGCCAGTGATGGCGCCAAACACGAGGCCAAATTCTGGGCCGAGTCCATCGACAAGCTAAGATGAAAAGAAGACTTCAATTTATTAAACTTACACACTGTATTCTGGGTGTAAATGAGTAAACAAAGATTTTATGCTCTGCCTAAAACTCTTAGTCAAAACGTTATAAAGTATTTATTTCGTCCAAAGAAAAATATCAAGGAATGTTAAAGAAAAGGAACCCCGAATAAATCTCGTCCGTGTTCCTAATTATACAAAGATAAATTGTAATTAAAACATAAAACTTTTTCCCTATCAGTTTATGTAACAGAAAAAGAAGTCACGTCTAGAAATATTAAAATGAGTGTAGCCAGAAATAACAATGTAAATTTTTCACTTGGACGATAAGAATGTTCAGTGAACGGTTAATTAAATTTCATTGGTATACGGAATAGAAAACGGCCAGGAGAATTAGTTTCATAGCGCTAGCAAACGTCAGGAATGACTGACGACCTGTCCAACACTACGGGCGCCTTCCAATATTTAGTGAATAACGCTGTAATAAATAACATAAATATCTTATGAGAAATGTTTTGTAAACGATCATGCTACGGTATTGAAAAAAGTTTGATTAATGAGCCCTTATTTACACTCCACTTTTCCAGTAGTTTTTTTTTTTATAAGTAATATAAGCTTTATGCAGATGAGTGGGCTGAAACGCCGTTAGCTGAATGTAGCTATAGTCTTTGGAACACTACATTAATTAATATAGTACGTAAAAGGAGTCTGATATAGAGGAAATTTTCATTTACTTAAAAATAAAGTAAATAGCAACACTAATTGAAGCGTAATTAATTACATTCCGACACAATGAATTTATGTACAACATACAAGATACTTGTCTAACTAGTTACTATACCATAAATATACCGAATTCATGAAACTCATTAGAGGTAAACTCCTTCACTGTTGTGTTTCATGTTTCATAAACACAAATAATGCGAATTCTCCGAAATTGTTATAATAACAGAGATGTTTGTCAAGTTACAAGTATCGTTTCGGAGAAACTAAATGGAAAGCATTAAACAATTTCTGATTGTTATTTATGTTGAAGAGACAAT
Source organism: Agrochola lota (assembly GCA_947364205.1). NCBI lineage: Eukaryota > Metazoa > Arthropoda > Insecta > Lepidoptera > Noctuidae > Agrochola > Agrochola lota. The sequence goes on along the minus strand of OX376221.1, from coordinate 12,640,994 downwards.
GTAGGAACCTACTGAGAAACTATACACAATATGATATACAATGTCGACCATGGGAATGTGACCGCCCGTATTTTTCTGAATATTCATGAAAAACAAAAGTTTTTTTTTTTTTTTTTTTTTCAATATCCCGCTTTGGTTTTATGGACTGTGTTTACTTGTGTTTTTTAAATAAATACAGATTTTTTGCTAGAAAAAAAATGTCTTCCCCTCCATTTTTTTTTATAGTCGAATAATGTTAATAAAAAACCGGCCAAGTGCGTGTCGGACCACGCACAATGAAGGGTTTCGTAGTTGGGATGAATTTATCCCAAGAATAATCTTAACATTGTAGTTGAAAAACGTGTTCTCCCATACGGAATGTATGGGATCATGTTTTTCAAACTGCAAATTTAAGTTGGTTGATTATTTCTCGTTAACCTGTACAGCCTACTTAGCTCTCATAGTTTTCCTTTTAATTTCGTTATATATACTACTGCTGTGAATTTATTCACAAGCCCAAGTACAACCATTTGGCTAGGAGGGGGGGAGGGACACTTGACTCTAACAAAAAAAATCAGTTAAAAGCTTAATATTTCGCAACCGGATCCCTGAATTCAAAAATGGTTTTCATAAACTCACAATATTTTTAAACGAAATTTCTAACGATACCCCACAACATGGGGTAGACGAGAATAAAATAACATCCCCCACTTTACGAGTAGGGTAGGTACCCTAAAAAAATATTTTTTTTTATTTTATTTTACCACTTTGTCGGCATGATTAATATGTATACATATGCCAAATTACATCTTTCTAGTACTAACCGTCTCTGAGCTAACCCGCGGACAGACAGACGGACAGACAGACAGACTGACAGACAGATGGACATGGCGAAACTATAAGGGTTCCTTGTTTACTACGGAACCCTAAAAATGTTAGTTAATCCGATAAAATAACTCATAAGTTTTTAGAAATAATAAACAGAATCTAAATCGAGCTATTAACATCGGAGATATAGCAAACGATACTAAAAAAAAAATAACATGAAAATATTAGATCGCCCCTTTTAAACATAATTTTCGAAAAAAAAAACATGAATACCAGAAAAATACGGGCAGTCACATGCCCAGGGGCGACATTGTATATAGATACCTATGATATGTATATTACTATCTGACGCAACAGAAAGTCAGTTTTTCTTTAAAATTTAAGCATATTTTGTTTTACCTATGGAGAGAGGAACCAAACCCCAAACCGCTAAATAAAAGAGGACGAAGAGAAAGCGGTAAAAAAAAACGTGTTTTGAAAACAAACAGTATGGCCATGTCGCCCTAAGAGCGTTCATAACCACGGCCTGGGACGTGTCGTTAAACTAGATGGGCACAGATTACATGCCACCATTTTATTATAATGGCATAATTTATATTCATCAAAATCCCTAATAAATTGCGTGCATCACAAAATCAGGCTCGTGGATGTACGATACAAATGATATTTCGGGATTCAATCAAATAGCTTGTCAATTTTGTTCGGTTGTGTCGGCGTAATTAGTTGGGATTCGAAATTGAATGTCTACATCCAATATTATTCAGTTTGCTAGGTGTGTTTGTATTGCCAGTTTCGTTAGAGTCAGCGTCAAACATTTTATGTAAGTACCTATTAAAGTTAAATAATAGTTCTACGTGGAGGCATTGTTCGAGTTATATTTATTTTATTATTATTAAATATATTATGGTAAATTAGCAAATCACGCTAAGAATGTACGTATAAGTCAATCATTCGAACTTTCTTTGCGAAACATTTTACTTTCTAATTTCATCGTTTCAGGGTCTGTTTAGCGCTAGTAAGTGGTCAATTCAAATCTTTTAAAATGAATCGAAAAAAGTGGTGAAGATAAAATATTGTGCTTGAGAAGTTCCCTCGAGTCGAGCACTATCGACTTGAAGTGTCTGTATACTTGTCCATCGTCCGGGCTCGTCTCGGCGCGACAAGTCGGCCTCGTGGTTGGACAACTAGTTGGCCTACTAGTTGACCGATTTCCCTCACAATATTAACGCTATATTTTCACAAACAAAGCATCTATGAACAAATAAACAGAAAACGTGCCTGTTACGTATTGCCTTAGTGACGCACATATGAAAATTGGTACAATATTAGATGCAATGTTGCCTTTATAAACAGACATTGGTATCGTGACTTGGTTATTGCTGACTGAGTGATATTAATGTTTATAGATGTCTTGTCTTTAGACGAGAAAACTAAGCTTGAACTGAAGCATCTTGTTTCGTTTTCTTGTGTGTATATATATCTATTTGGTTTGGCTGACTTTCAAACACGCAAACACAGTAGTTGATTTACCGTTATTTCCATAATAATTACGCACAAACATCTTTAAATCAGCCCTAATTTCCACCAAAAAAAAACACGAAATAAATCATAAAACACATTATTAATGAATCGTGTTTAAGCACTGAAGACAGACCAAGTGACCGGTTGAGTATATCGCGTTACCAACTCATTAGCTGGTTTAATAACACAGTGGCCGACTCACCGCGGTACCTACGGAATAGAGGGAACTTTCCCGGAGGTTGACACTTTCCGCCCATAAATAGGAAGATAATTGCGGGAGAGATACCGCTTATTTATACTGGTTATAAACTATAAATTGAGGCTTTCCGAAGAGGTGTTTTAAATTAGATTTCATTATATTAAGGTAATGTGCTGTTAATGGGGTGTTTGTTTACCCTTTGTTGTACGATGGTAGTTCGCTTTTATTAATTGTGTGTGTTGAATTAATGAGCGAACTTGTTATTAATTAGTTTGGTCAGTGGATCGTCTTAAAGGCGGAGTTCTTTTGTAGCCAGTGTAGGTTTGTATTTGTGTGTGTGAAGCTTTCAGTCACCTGATGAGGTGAGGAGCTCGTGGCCGGAAAGCACGTTAAGCCGTAGGTCCCAGCTTTCATTCGTGGATCTTTGACAGTCGTTACAGGTCGTCAGAAATCCGAAAGTCTGACAACCAGTCTTACCAAGGGGTTTCGTATTACCCAGTTACTGGGTAGCAGAGGTCAGATAGTCGCTCCATGTAAAATACTGGTATTCAGCTGCATCCAGTTACAATGGAAACCGACCCCAACCTTGTTGGGAAAAGGCTAGGTAGATTGATTGAAGCTTTCAGTCACCTACGTACTTAGTAAGCTATTCCAAGTAATACTCGTACAATCACCCTTCCAAAATGATCGTAAACTAATTTTATATAAGCTGTTAATCAAAAACACCCCGATCCCTTCATACACGTAATTCATTACATAGCCAAAATTGTTAAAGTTACACAAGGAGTATATTAACAGCACACCTTTAGGCAGACATTAATAAGCTGTTACCTCTCATTCACAGAATGTAAGAGTACAATAACTTAACATTATTGGGTGGTCGTTCATACGCGAACTTTGTAACTCAGTTAAGTAGTTACCAGTTTCTAGCAGACGGAACTTTTCTCAGTAAACATTGTAAGTATTTCTTCACTGTTTATATCTACGCACGCCCCCGGGACTTGGTTACTGTAAATTGTATATTTTCGTACGGAAATTTGAATAGACATTTGCAAGTGATGGCGTAACACAGGAACAAGACTTCCTTTATGTTACAAATTAATTGTGTATTTATTATTAAAAGCTACATTATGTCATGTCTATTGATAAAGTAATAGGAAAATACAATGATAAAATTTTATGGAAAAATCCACTGAAAGTTTTCCACGCTTCATATTCCTTTTATCATTCAAGATTAGGTGGCAATGAACACAATAATAGCACAGTATTGTAGATTTTCTAAAATTGTAACAATTTCGCGACGGCTTAGCACGTATTAACAACAACGTTGGAAAAGAGCAAGAGGTGTTTCAATGTAGAGCACCATTTCATTTAATGACCACCATTTTGAGTTCCGCGTTCACGAACACTTAAAACATTAAGGGCAAGCACCATGCATTTATGGCTCGGATCTCAAAATGGCAGGTCGGTTAGAAAGCGTAATTTTGATGTATTAAACCAAACTGGTATTCTATAACATGGATTGTTGAAACCGCAGCTTAAACTGAAGGAACAATATTTTGAAAAAAAATAATATACCTACTCACTAAAACTAAAATGAGAATTTATTACTTTAAATACGCAGAACGACTGCCATTATGTCGATGCAATATGTAAAGTAATAGGAACAAATCGCCAAATAGAGTTTCATATTCAATGTTATGAACAATTCCTGGTCCCATTTTTATCGTTTCATTTTCATGCACCTGCTGGCTTCCTGCTTCGGTATGGTATTCAAATACATGTATTTTTTTAATAATGATTCTTGTGTTAATATTTTAGCTAAATTCTTTTGTTCAAATTTCAAATTTAATTAAAAAAATTATAAGGAATGTTTGAGATGAAAACAATGGATTAGGACATTATTATATTACAAACTTTTTTGCTAGATGTTTTGCGGACTATCAATTTTTATACATGGGTAAATGGGTATGCTTTTGTCGTGGGATACTAGGACAACCCTTGCCGGCGGCTACATTTTGGGTTACAACGGTCAATAATCCGAAAAATATAGGATAAAGTTACCAACAAAACCAAAAACCATAAGTATAAATTGAATATAAAATACTGTCATGACATTCATTTATAGCTTCGCTGCTATCAGCATCCTGTACATAATCAGAATACAATAAATCCAATGCATATTCATAAATAATACGAACTCGCCGTCATAAATAAAGAACAGCACAATAATTATATACAAAGCCGTACAATGGTGGCCAGGTAATGGGAAAAGTTTTAAATCAACAAATCCCGCATACCGAACGTGTGCGTTACTTAGCGTTGGCTATAAATTCGGTTTCGTGTGCGTATCTGTTGTGTCGAGTCCCGTTAATTATTAACATAAAGTCGAAATACGTCTAAATATGGAGCAATTTTAATTAAAGCAATTTAAATTACTTGGGTGTTTCTCTTCGGCAATTTGAACACGGATCAAAGCGTTCATGTCTCTCTGCCTAGCCTTTTCCCAACTATGTTGGGGTCGGCTTCCAGTCTAACCGGATGCAGCTGAATACCAGTATTTTACATGGAGCGACTGCCTATCTGACCTCCACAACCCAGTAACTGGGTAATACGATACCCCTTGGTAAGACTGGTGTCAGACTTTCGGGCTTCTGACGACTCGTAACGACTGTCAAAGATCCACGAATGACAGCCGGGACCAACGGCTTAACGTGCTTTCCGAGGCACGGAGGATTCTCGGTATGTAAAGATGGTCACCCATCCACTGACCAACCCCGGCAAGCGTAGCTTAACCTGATGGATCGACCAGTGCGGCTGTTGTTACTTAGCCACGAGCTCCTCCATCAAAGCGTTCATGTATTATTGAAAAATCATTTGTATCATGAGTGAACGTAATTATGGTGTGAGCAGGCCATACATAGTGCTAACAATGGATAATGCAGTTTTATGAGCATAATAAAAAGGTGTTACAATGTCTTGGAGACCGTTGCCTTTATTGGCGATCGTTTTGCAAGCTTGCCAAGTGTTACGCCCGCAGTAAGCTCTAATGGCGTGTATTTATAGCCACATATTACAATTCGTAACAAAATAAAATTTACCCCCCCCCCCCCCATTGAATAAATATCAAGAATCGTAGCAGAAATTGAATCATTTTTATGACAAAAGTAACGTGTTTGGAAGCCAGTGAAATTAATTAAAAATGGAGCAGGTTTGTTAATTAAGCACTTAATGGCAAAAAAAAATACTTTCACATCTTATTTGGGCTAAAGTAATTACGAGAGGTTGTTTATAGCCGTTAAAACTGGATAACTTTATTACATTATGAGAAGCTTAGAAAAAATTGGAGCCTTTACAAAAGCAAAAGTCTAGTGTTTAAAGCAGGCCACATACTTCAATCAATCTGCCTAGCCTTTTCCCAACTATGTTGGGGTCGGCTTCCAGTCTAACCGGATGCAGCTGAATACCAGTATTTTACATGGAGCGACTGCCTATCTGACCTCCACAACCCAGGCCACATACTTAAAGGTAAAAAATACATTTCGCAAAAAAGTTAATATACTTCACGCAAACGGTGCTACGAGTTTTCGTAGCACGTTCGTTGCTTATGCTACGCCGTGCTACGAAACTTTTTTGTGGCTTGTAAACAATAAACGACAGTTTACGGGCTCTCCGGCCTTGCAATTTGGTTTAATAACGTGATCCGTAAAAACGGGCCCCCGTTGTAACTGTCATGTCTTGAGGGCCATCCGTCTTGTGATACGGGCCCTTTGTACCTGCTTATAATATCGTTGAGTGGAGGACGCTTAAAACACTCGTTAGGACATTTTATTACAATAAGTATTTAACGAAAAGTATTTTGTTGTTTTGAAAATAGATTTCCTGCTATAATTTGTTTGGGCTTGATAGAAGTTTAATTACTCGTAGTGATGTTCCGGTCTGACGATAATGAGTTTACAAGCTTTGTGGTGTGCTAGAATCGCTCCGTGATAATATAATCATTAGTTTAGGTTATTTGTTTATTGTTAACGGGTTTAGTAATTCCTTTTCTTCTACACTTAAAGATAAAATGGTATTGGATTAAATGGGCTACTCACTACTCAGCAAATACCTGAACTAAACATCTTTTCACGTGGCGGGTAGACATTCTAAGCGACTGCTTCGAACGACTCGAAATTTACGCAATTTTTTAAATAAAAAACGCTATTTTCACATCTCCTCGTCACAGGTGGTGGGATAAAGTACTTACACACGAGGCTTAGTCTGACATTGACTCGAACGAGACGCAAGGATAAAAGTAGAGCGACCGCAGACTGTGAACATATTTCTGCGCTAATATTTGCAGTAACGAACTGAATCAACATGAAACGGTCTTTTATTGGTGTTGTTAACAAACGTGTATATTTTTATTAGTTTAGAGAGTTTTATTTTTGTTGGGCATAGCAATTACGAAGGCGTTGTTGTATGATTTGTTGTCGGCGAGCGCGGCGCGGTGACGTGGTCCTCCCTGACCACGCGCGTATAACCACATCATTATAACCATGTTATAACTACAACGTTTGTGCTATAAATTACACGCTTTTGTTTTTTTTTTTGTGATGGGAAATCGTCAAATGACTTCTCCCGCTCTGGGCGGAGCGAGAGGGCGTGTCAGACTTTTACTGACTAAAACCCACCCGTGTTCCTTCCGTTGCCCGTGTGCCGGGGCCGCGATATCCCTTTCGGACAAACCCGCAACCCCAGCAGGCATTGGTCCTTACGGACCCCGTCAGTTGGTGCTGACATCTCTTTGAGGCACGCGTGGAACACAACGCGCCGTCGACCCGGGCCTGGTCCTTATCGGACGGCGAGCTACCCATTGCTCACCGTCCGCAAGCCCGCGCCTACGGTGGCCGGAAGTCAGCTCGTGACTCCCGACGCCCGGGGCGTCTCCTGCGGCGACTAGGGGCGCGAGGGCGTGCAGCTTGCATCTCCCTCGCGCGCTCCGCCTCCTCCTTCGCGAGCATAACTGCTTCGCAGAATGACGTGACGGCCTCCCATGCACTCTCGCTCTGAACCATGGCCTGAACCAGGGCCGGACGCGAGAGATCGTCTGTCCCTATTACTATGTTGTTTTAATTCCATTTGATTTTACTTCACTTAGTTGGTGAAATGTGCTTTCTGCTGCATAAACATAAAGCGTTGTTCTCTATAGTTTCTTTTACTTAATTTTTCCGATGAAAATAAATACTTGCATTTTTTATTTTTTCAATTAGTTTGCCATCAACTAATAATAACAGTTTTTTTCTCAATTTTATTCTATAAAATAATTACGCTCAATGTTTCTTGTTCGTCGTTTGATGAAACCCTAGCAGGGGATCAATTTGCATAGTTAAATCACTATAATTTTTCTCTGCACATGACTCAGGTTACTTGTGTGTGTATCGCTTGCCTTGGCAGCGCAGTAAAGGGAAACAGAGAGATGTATTTATTATAAGTGCAGGTGATTTGTCTGGATGGGTATATTTATGTTTAGGTAACTTGTTTTAATTACGTGGTTTCTATAGTGCAATGTAGGAAAATTAAATATAGTCAAGAACACATATGCCAACTAACAAAATCTTTTTTATCTTCTTCGTTGTGTGTTTGCTCAGTAGCCAAATCGTTGTGTTTACAAAGCTATAACGCAATGAGCGTATCAGCACCAATCAAGCAGTAAGGACGGTATATCATTTACGCGTCTGTCTCTACCGAGCATTAAGGTTAAACAATGTTTCAAGTATGTGCCTTTATTTGGATGTGCAGGCGACTGGTTTCATCTTTAGCAAACATGCTGCTTTTAGCATCGGCGATCCGTGATTTATTTGGCTTTCAGAAGCTTTATCTTTAGGCACAGAGACAGACAGAAATTACGCCAGTTGGACACCGTGCTCAAACGCGAGTCGCCAAAACGTGATGCAGCATTGAAGTAATCGCTAAAATGCGCGATTTAGTTTCGTGCACGATTAAGTGGCAAAATCGCCGAACGCTGATGCTAAAAGTAACATGTCTAAAGACCCTTAAAGATAACAATATAGATCAGAGTTTTAATGTATATTTATGTGCGCAGGTGACTTGCCTCGACCGCGCAGTAAAGGCGAGTATGTGTTCGTGATCGCGCAGCTGTTGTTCGGCCTGATGCTGTTTGCCACCGTGCTGGGGCATGTCGCCAACATCGTCACGTCTGTCAGTACCGCTAGGAAAGAGTTTCAAGGTAACTACTCACATCTTCTATTCGATAGTAATTTGTCAACCACATGTTCCTATGTACGTATATAGCCAAATGTGCCGTATAACTATACTGACCCATCCAACACCCAGTGCGAGTTGGTCAGACCTTGCCCCATTTGCTTAAAGTGTTTTTTTTTTTTTGTTTTGTTTTTTTTATGATGGGAAATCATCAACATTATATGAATGACTTACCTTACCACATAAGGGATAATCACAAGATCGTATTATTCGCAGATGACACTTCCCTTATTTTTAAAATCAAACGTCAGTTAGTTAACTTTGAACAAATTAACGATGCACTCTCTAAAGTTGTGCATTGGTTTAATGTAAATAATCTTCTTCTGAACGAAAACAAGACTAAACTCATAAAATTTTCAACGCCAAATGTCAGGCAGCTAACTACCAATGTTCAAGTTAATGGAATAGAGCTGGACCCTGTTGAGTCGACAGTTTTTCTTGGAATCACTATTGATAGTAAATTACAATGGGGCCCACACATAGAAAAATTGTCAGGAAAGCTTAGTTCGGCCGCCTATGCTGTTAAAAAAATTAGACAGATAACTGACGTAGATACAGCCAGAATTGTTTATTTTAGTTATTTTCATAGTCATATGGGATTCTTCTCTGGGGAACCTGTGCGGACATTAATACTATCTTTGTTCTACAGAAAAGGGCTGTTCGAGCCATTTACAACCTAGGTCGGAGAGATTCCCTTCGAGGAAAATTCAAAGAAGTAAATATTCTGACTCTAGCCTCACAATATATTTTTGAAAACCTAATGTATGTACACAAAAATATATCAAATTTTAAGAAAATGTCTAATATTCATAGTTTAAATACCAGGAATAAACACAACCTTGCTGTACATCGCACTCGTCTCCACAGAGTAGGCAACTCGTTCATGGGTCAATGTATACGCTTTTACAACAAACTTCCCATTGACATTCGAAACTTACCCATTAAATGATTTAAAATTTGTATTAAAACCAAACTTTGTAAAAAAGGGTACTATAAAATTTCAGATTACTTAGAAGATAAAAAAGCTTGGGATTGAGCTGCTCGCTCTGCTAAACCTTGTGATAAAACCATAAAACTTGACATTAGAATTATTTAGTAAAATCATTAAAATATACCAGTTTTATTTAAACATCAAAACAAAATGACATGATTACTTTGTAAAGTATAATATTATTTTAATTACCTATTGTGAATGTGAGGACTATGTGGATATTATTTTTTTTTTTTTTTCTCATTACTCCTTTTTTATCCTCTCTCAGTTAGTTTTAATGATGGTCTGGCAGTTTGAGTAGTTTATGCGGCCTACCCAAATGTCCTTGCTTTGGTATTGTTCGTCGAGTTGAGCTCCTTTTGTTCTGAGTTGAGCTCCACGATTACTGACAAATGCTTGCACTGACTGGACAGGTCCACTCAAATCTGTGTGGTTCTTTTCTCAAAAGACCATTTCAGACATGAATCTACATGGTTCTCATATGGCTTGACCAAGATTATGTCTGGACTTTAAAAGAGACTGTGACCTCTGAGTTTGTTTCGGCCTTTCTTCTCAGAGTAGTCGGATAGGAAACGCCGAACTCATCTAGCAAAATTTAATATATTTTTAATATGACGTGTAAAAGTGATTCCTATATCCTATTTACAGAATAAACAAAAACAATCATTTCATTTCATCAAATGACTTCTCCCGCTCTGGGCGGAGCGAGAGGGCGTGTCAGACTTTTACTGACTAAAACCCACCCGTGTTCCTTCCGTTGCCCGTGTGCCGGGGCCGCGATATACCTTTCGAACAAATCCGCAACCCCAGCAGGTGCTAGAGTGTCCTAAGTTCCCATAAACTTGCAACTTTGATGACGTAAAGAATGGCACTGATGCCGCAATCAACATGGCCATCTGTTGGACTCAAACAATTTCATAATAATCAATTAAAATACCGTAGATACGAAAAGAAGAAGAAGACTACTAAGGACTGGTATTATTGCTTTATCTTTATAAACACGTAAAACCATTATATTTTCTCCACACAAGATAAACCTGCGGTCCGTATATTCAGGTGTTTCAGCACTAGCTTCACTAAATAAGCTCTCTTTATATGTGCTGTGATGAAAGCTCTGAATGTCAATGATACAATTCTAGCCAAAGCCGAGGTGAAAGCATTCATAGAAATGTTGAATACATTACTGTAGGCACCTAGTATTATCCGCATAATATCGTTTTTTCAATCAGATCTTCATAGTCAATACGTTCGTGATTACTCGATTTAATACGAGTATCTAATCGTCTTTCGCTTTTGTAGGAAATATTGGAATGTAATTTGCTCAATATTTTTTTATTTGCCCGTCATTATGTTAGCATGGTTCCAATTGGGAATGTTTGTCATAGGTCGGCACAGTTCAAGGTTACTTTTACTGTAGGCTCTATTCATACATATCTCGTTACTCCCACACTTATCTCAGACGTAAGCGTTCCTCAGTCCGGATCTGACGCACACAATTTAGGTATGTAATATGAAAAACGTTTGAGGTAAGCCGATTACCATATAAGAAGGATTATGCAAAAATAAAACGTTCCCGTATAAATGTGTTGTAGACAAGCTTTGCAAAGTTCTCATTTTCTCTGATGCATTAGTTGGTTAACACGATATATCATGCGCACGTGTGAAGGTTCAAAGAGCTTGGTCGGTTGTGGGCCAAGGAGGCTGCGCGGCGGCACGCGGCACGGCGCGGCGCGGCTGTCACATTAGCGTACTAAGCAGGTAGACGTGCCGGCACGCGCCCCCGCGCACCGCGCCGCTACGTGCTCTCGACACCCAGCCTCACTCGCTCCTCGACCTTACGTCAAAGTCGATTTCACGAACAACCGTCTGCTCGATACGTTCAGCAAAGTTACAAACGAAAGCTCTGAACAAAGTTTCCGACTCATAGTTCATTTACCTATCAAAACGTTTCTCTTTGACGTTCGCAACAAAACTAGTACAAAACTCGTTAAATTAGTAAAAGAGACGTACGTAGGTAATCAATTCACAGAATGGATAAGTCGAGCATTTTAAACACACAGGAGCGGCAAAGTGTCAACAACTTTAATTAGCGCTGCAGCTCGGTTGAAAAGACAATGGCGCCGCGACGGCAGAGAGCAGGCTGAATCCGTGACCTTCCTCGGCGGCGCTGCAGCGAAATAGGTCAGCGGCTTGAATGCTATAAATAGCTTGGCGAAAGTCGGGCGCCGCGCCCCATCCCGCCGGGAGAGCGCGTCGTCGAGCGCGCGGCCGCCCGACATCGATCCGTGCTGCCACCGCGCGCCCCATCGCGCCCCATCGCGCCCCATCGCACCCCATCGCCCAGCGCCCGCCCTAGCCTAACAATTCGACAATATTTGATCTACTCCACAACACTCGCCGCTGGTCACAACCACTCTGCAGTGTTGCAAGGCAGCACTACATCTTCTATTTACGTATGGCATAACTTATATTCGTACTCCAGCTGTACCAACAACATATTAAAAAAAAAAACTTGAACAAAATTAGTTAATTAGTAACAGCAAAACAGTGACACAAAATTATAAGTCTACTAACGTTCTAATAATTTTGGTAGAAAGCCCCACACTTCGTGGAGTATTCAATCTGTTAAGCCAATTTCATTAACCCTAAAACGCTAGGTAGTATTCACAAGTTAAATAACTTGAGCGCCGCCGCCGCCGCGCCGGTCGCTTACCCGTCTAATGAAATACTAGCTTCTTCGTGATACGCTCGTCACACGTCCGGTGCAAAATGCCTACTTGCAATCTCCACACACACAATATCTAGTTTATTAACTTAGACGCGGGTTTCTAACTCTTAGCTCGGATTTTAGTAAGTAATGTTGGACTTACACTGTAAGTGTTTTTATGGTTAATGCACCATGTGCTTATGATATATTGGTCTTAGCAACTGTTATAAAATCACAGAGTAAGCATGAGTAGACGAAAGTTTATTATGGTATTGTAATATCATTGATCCCCTGGAGAACGAAACTACGAATCATAAATATGAAAGCATGATTAGTTTATATTCTACGTCATTCGGTTAATGAGAACATTCGAATATTCCGTGGAGTGTTCTCCGAGTTCAATAGGGAGTTAGAAATTGTCGAGCAGGCAGGCGCAATGTAAACAATCGGTGCAGTCGCTCCTACAGTAAGTATCTAGTTTATATTCAAATTGCTGGACGCAGCCTGTCCTCAAATTGTGTACGCAGTCAGCGCTCCGGATCCCGACTAGCTTCGTTTGACTTTCAGACTTAGCATTGTTGTTGCGTGTACCGAAAACGTTATAGATAATTTCGGAAAGTGATTCAAGTTTATCCTGTAAGTACACGATATTAAGGAAAACAGTGTGTATAAAAAAAAAAAAACAGTCAGAAATGGTTATTATGCTACCAAGTTACAAATAAACTGTGCCTAAATTCAATAGAAATGTATCTTATATACATTAAAATATAGAAGCAGAAAAACGGGCTATAATTTTCTCATTCCAATTGAGGAAGAGGTTTAACTAATTTATATAGAGCCTCTGGGACATTCTTTCCAGCTGACATATTTTGCTCGACGAAAACACGGAAACCTCGACAATAATAATGCTTTACTAAATAAACAAGCCAATATCTGCCGCTTATCTGTCGTTTCCCAAAAAGTGTGTTCTAACGTAACTAATGTAGCATGGCTGGTCGCGCACGTGGCTTATTTCCGTTGGGCGATGCGGTGCGGCGCTGCGCAGCGTTGCGCTACGCTGCGGTGCTGTGCGGTGCGGCGGCGGCGAGCGGGCGGTTGACTCAGCCCCGCACACATTGGCGACCGCACTCCGCCGTCCTCGTACCGTGTTTGAGCAAGATTAAATTACTCCAAATGTCGGCACACTAATAACATCGCGTGTACTGGTATACTGCACGGCAAAAGGTACACTGTTGACTTGTTTTTGTGAAGAAATGTTTATGGTTGACGCTACTTAGCAAACAATCAGCCCTTTGTATCTGAGTTCAACATGGGTACGCGTGATCTCAGTTTAAAATTCCTCTCTCAAAATGAGTTGTGTGTGTAGAGTAGAGGTACAAAATACATAAATTGTATATTTAAGAACAAATACTAAATAAATTACAAGAACGAAGTAGCCATCTACATGGTGGCGATCTACATTAACCCTAAAAGTTACGATTTCAATCAGTATGTATTTATCGCAAATATTTAGTGGGCTTTAAGTTTTCTTACTTTACGTACGCGGCAGGCCGCGGCAGCGATCTTCGATATATCTAAACTGATCTCATAAAGTGTGTTGTCTACATGCATCATTAAAAGTATAAAAATATAACCTGGAAATAGGCGTCCGAGTTACCCAGCCACGTCAGTTGGAAAACATTCATTCGCGTTTAAATATTACAATAATTGTATTTCACGGGCGCACTGGAGCACTTGCCGCGTTTGAAGGACTTTCAAGCTATTCATTAATGTACGACGCACTAACCACTCTCAGGGAATATAACTTAGGACTTTTGGTGAGCATTAATATATATTAATACATTTTCGATCATCCTAATTATAGAAAAATAACAAAATATTTTAGAAACACGCTTCACTCTTAACATCTAACTACATTTAAAGTTATGATTTGTCTTATTTTTTCGTACATTTAATGTTTTATCTACTCTATTCTCAAAATGACCTAAAATAATCCACAGACACTGGGATTGACGTAACATCCGTTACACAAAAAGCCGAATAACTGGCTGTTGCAATATTTGCGGAATGACTCGCCATAAATTAGGATACGAGGGTCATGCCAATGTTATAAGATGTTCTTTGTTTATTTTTGTCTTCGAAACGAGCGATAAAATAATCCCGAGATAAAACAATGCTAGGAAACTTTCAGTAGGTACTGGTTTTATGAGTAACTGGCGACCTGCAGCGTACTGCACTTTATCGTCCGCCTCCAGCGTGTTCTAGTCATTGAATGAAGTTGAGCACTTTGCACCTCGCTCCGATATGCTTTGCTTACGTGACAAAACCTATATCAAAGTTACATGTAAAACCTATCATAAAGTTCGTGAACATGTTGAATACTAAAATTTAATATCATAATAGTTCAAGCGTTCGATTTTCCAATAAGTGGCGATTAGTGCTAACTTATTCCGAACACTTAAGAGCCACTTCTTACTGAAGCCAGTGATTAGGTGCAGCTCTTTGTTCACGCTCACCTTTATGCTTGGATTTGCTTCTTTGTAATGAGTTCTCGAATGTATAAATTTTGTTCATGTATATGGTACTATTTAGGAGCTCGCGGCTAAGTAATAACAGCCGCACGGGTCGATCGATCAGGTTAAACTACGATTGCCGGGGTTGGTCCGTGGATGGGTGACCATCTTAAAAAAATACCGAGAGTCCTCCGTGCCTCGGAAAGCACGTTAAGCCGGTGGTCCCGGCTGTCATTCGTGGATCTTTGACAGTCATTACGGGTCGTCAAAAGCCCGAAAGACTGACAACCAGTCTTACTAAGGGTATCGTATTTCCCAGTTACTGGGTTGTGGAGGTCAGATAGGAAGTCGCTCCACGTAAAATACTGGTATCCAGCTGCATCCGGTTACACTGGAAGCCGACCCCAACATAGTTGGGAAAAGGCTAGGCAGATTGTTTTGATATGGACTATTTAATTGAGTTGCACAACCTTTGTACATATTGACTATAATTGGACTCTCTGAGAACAAACATTTTACATTCGCAGACGGAACACAAAACCACACGCTCTTTATCAGTGTAAATTAGTTTTCATTCGGGCTCGGCGTAGCTTAATTTTAATTTGCGGAGTCTTACTAACTGAGCATTTTATTAACGCAAAAATCGTGAATGTAGAGCGCTATTTTGTGTACTCTTTCTTTTGAACTACTTCTTAGCATAACACATGTCAAAGAAACTTTTATGTGTAGAATATACAGAGGAAACTGGCGTCACGGACGACAGACCGGTTTTACCCAGATTTTATAGGTATTCTTCGGGGACACGGAATGAAATATATCGCTTTACCGCACAATCATGTCTCAACAGATCGATACCCATTAAAATTGTACTGCCATGTACTGGGATGTAAGCTAAGGTAACATATCGAACAGGTATTATATAACATGCATAGCTATATAGGTAAACTTAATGCTCACATTACACGTCGTTATTGTGTGTTTGCTCTGAACTAAGCCTGTTATCTCAGAGCAGACATGGCAACCGGGTTAAACGGTTTTGGTAAAGTTGAGATTGCAATTATTTCTTGCTAACATTAAGTTAGCACTTGACATACTAGGCGCTCCACTTAGCTTAACTAACCCTAGTTCCCGGACGGCGACAGGTGAGATTAAGTGCGATCTACAAAACAGTATAAATTCATTTTGTCGCTGCGAAACTTTGTGACAAGTTGATGAATAATATTATCTTTTAGAAATTGAAATTTTGTTTTGAACGCTCTAGCCTCTAGTTGAGTAATCTCTTCTTAATATCACGAAAGCGGGTCTTTGTTACTTAAGTCACTGGCCTTCTTATGCAACGAGATATTTATGCTACTACATAACATCACGCCTTGTTTCCCCGATGGTTTGGGCAGAGGTGTACCTCTAGCAGGTACACCCACATATCGCCAGTTATGTTTAAGTCCCATGTAATAGGGGGTGAGCCTATTGCCTTCAACCGGGCACAATTCCAGACTCCGAGCTGCTACTGAGAAATTTCAGATAGAAAGACCCCCCATAACACTTTACCCGACCCGGGAATCGAACCCAAGACCTCATGCTCAGCAGTAGCGCTTGTGACTACTAGACCAACGAGTAATATAGTATTATACAGTAGTGGCATCTTAAAAAACCGTGTCCATGACCATTTATTTATTAAAAAAAAAAATGATATCAATCTATTGGAACTATGGATGATCATTGTTGCCTTTGCTGTGCCAAGACTATATTGATTAATTTGAATTGTTATAGCGAAACTCGACGGCGTGAAGACGTACATGCGCATGCGGCGGGTGCCTACCCACTTGCAGGTGAAGGTGATCAAGTGGTTTGACTACCTGTGGCTCACGCAGAAGTGCTCCGACGAAGAGAAGGCCGTCTCCTGTCTGCCTGACAAGCTCAAGGCTGAAATAGCTATCAATGTACACCTAGATACGTTAAAGAGGTAACTTTGCGTTTCTTAATAATCTTCTTAGGTCGATACCGGGAGCTCCTTCACCTGCATCAGGCAGAAATATGATACTAAATATTCCCAACAGAAATCGGAAATAATTACTACCCACTACGTTCTCAAGCATCGATTTTAAAATCCTACAAAAAAAATTGACAGCCGGTTTTGTCACGGGTCATTGTTTTGTCCAGCAACGAAACGAACGAGGTCAGATAGACAGTTGCTCCATGTTAAACATGGATTTTCATCAGCATCTGGTTAGACTGGAGGAAGAAACCAACATAGTTGGGAAAAGGCTAGGCGGATTACATAGGTACCTATAGGAAAAGCGAGGTTAAAAAAGCTGTGAAAAGAAGAAGTAATATAAACAAAACTTGACTATTCATGCAAATACCTACAAAAAGGTAGACATCAGCATATTTAGTAAAAATGGGAAAAGTTTGTCAGACTTTTATTTTAGGTCAAATTATTTGCGTTCTGCGGGAAACTGTTAGATCACATGTCGTTTGCAGGAATGAAGGCGATTAGTATTCCTTAACGTATTCGAGGCACAAATGTAATGTATAAAACCACAAACGTATCAATGCTGAGGGTTGCTCAAGAGAATACTTTGCATCAGGTGTAGGTATTACAAATGCCATAATGACGGTTAAAAAAATAACATACTTTGGTCTCTGAAATTCGACAGTCTTAATGAGAAAATTTTAGGAGTTGTTCTAATAGACATTACAAAAGTTGATGTTGGTCCTGACAATGACAAAGGATTGTCGGAACTCAACTCGAAGGATAATGAACTTGTCACTATCGAGCAAATTAGTTCGGCGCCCAAATGTCTTAGCCTTTAATTTAATTTGCGTTTAGTTTGAGTTAGGGTTGAGACCATTTAATTTTATTAAGTTCAAATTCATCTGGTAAACTAATTCTTAATTCAATTAGCGAGTTGTCAAATTCTTTCGAAAGTCGATCCCGTATGAATAGTCGTAGATCTGATGTATCCATCTCACCAACATTTATGTAGCGTAACAGTTCAAGCTTAATATCCCGTGTTGTATAATTAAAAAGAGAAACATTCGCTTTTTACGTCCATGAATTATGCATAAGTGTTCGTTTATATGATCCGTAAATTTTTGTCGCCAAATGGCTCTTCAGTGCTTTTCTGGTTTTCAGCTGAATTCTGTTTACGTACGTTTTAGAGTACCTGTACTCGTAATGTTTAATGTGTTAGCTGTATTTACAACATTCATTGGATATGATTGCAAAACATGTTTTAATGATATAGTTTCAGTTCGTGTAAAAGTATAACAGGCCATACCTACCTATCATACTTTTACATGAACTTTTATTACAAACATTCAACTTTGCGATTGTTAGAAAAAAGTTAAAATTATAATATTTTCGCAGGGTGGAAATCTTTCAAAACACCGAGGCGGGCTTTTTGTGTGAGTTAGTTCTACGGCTTCGACCGGTTCTGTTCTCGCCAGGCGACTACATTTGTAGAAAAGGTACGTTTTGCTTTTCTTGAGTTTCATACTTAACATTTTACCTCCCGAAAGAGGAAACAAAATAAAACGAAAACATTTCCGGGTATGCTGTTAAAAATTGATATATTTTCCCTAGGCGAAGTCGGGAAGGAAATGTACATAGTGAACCGAGGCAAACTCCAGGTGGTAGGCGACAACGGGAAGACCGTGCTTGCAACACTCAAGGCTGGTTCTTATTTTGGCGAAATTTCCATTCTGAACATGGGCACGGCAGGTAAACAACTTGGTAAATATCGCCAGGGCCCGAGACGCCACGCCATTATTACACTACTCTGTATTCTTGAAAGTTTTGAAAAGCAAACGTTTCGAGGAGACGCTGCACTCAGGCCGAGGGAGCGGCCGCGACGCTACCAACAGGTTCTGGGACATCATTGTGACGACTGTTACCGCTATCGGCTGCGCCTACTTGCACACTGTCGTCACTTGACACCTGCCACGCTATGACGCACCCGACTAGCGCTAACTAGTTCGTGCCAATTGTATTAGGGAATGCTTTAAAATTTAAATTAATTTACAATTACGCATTTTAGATATGATTTCAGTTTTTTTATATGCTCTTAAAATATTCCTTTTCATATTGATACATACTTCAAAAGAAGAGATATTGTTGTGCGGTAAGCTTAACTACTTTTATTTGTTTCGAATCGGACTTCAATGGCTTCATTTTAGATCCTCATCAAGGATTTGTAGCGTCTTGTGTCATGTGGTTTATTTGCATCTTAGTAACATCTCCTTTGATTGTATTGAAGGCAGTGTCCCCGATCGCTTTGCATCCTCCCCGATTACCTCATATACTTGGCGTGACTTCTTGGTGCATGATCCCCCAATATTATTAAGTGTCACCTGCGTAAGATCTTATTATTATCATACCTACTATCGGTTTCCAAAATTCTTTTTTTTCTAACTTCAATATCCTATGCAATCTGACTTGTAGAACTGCTTAGTTCTTTTACGGATTTCATATATCTACTGGTTTTATTAATATATTTTAGCATTCGTATGTAAGAGTTTTTGTATTTTTAAAGCTTTGTCTTGGTAATGGAGCACAATAAGAACCCTAGAGAGATGGCTTCTTATGTTTTTTTTACGGTCGGTTATTATTTTTGAAATTGTGAACCCGATGTGACTCCGGATCCGTTTACCTACCCTTCGTGTTGTCTAAATTTCAAGGTAGTTTTCGATCTTTTTACTAAAGAAGCTTTATTTTTAGTTCTTGAACCTGTGACTGAACTTCTCTTGTCATGTTTTCCCTGCCACCAATATCGGTTGTCCTGGTCTGGTGTTTCTTATGACCTGTTCTGTCTATGTGTGTATCGTGTGGAATGAGGGACCAGAACAGCTCATAAGGGGGGGACCGGACGCCGGTTGGCATGGAGTGTGTGGATGACACGTCGACAGGCAACCGCCGGACAGCATCGGTGCGATCTGTGGGTTACTCGGACCTGTTCGTGCTCAGCAAGAAGGACATGTGGGACGTGCTCAAGGAGTATCCTGCCGCCAGGGTGCGCCTCGAGGCGATCGCCGTCAAGAGACTCGAAAAATATAAGAAAGCGCCTCTAGAAAAAGGTACCGTTTGACTAGTACATTATCCACGATAATAAATGTGCGTTTGATGAAGCTGAACATTTTCCGAATGAATAGATTGTTTCCTAAAACAAGCCTTTATTGCTTGCACGGTCATGGTGAATTATTGCTTCCTGTTACATCCCTTTTCTGGTAATATTGAACATTGACCGAGTTAACATTTGAGTTAGTGAGAAAGTTCATAGGTTTTAGTGTGTGATTGTGTTGCAGTGGCCATGGGTCGTTGCCAGTCAACGCCCGGGCTAGTGGAGACAAGCGGGCGCGTGCCCATCGAGGACATGAACTTGCCACCCGCGCCTTTGCTGCCGCCCCCACACCTCTCACACCCGCCTTCCTACCGGGACCAGCTATATAGGTGCTGTGGTTTATTCAATATCATTGTCCTGTCCTCTGTTGAGTTTTGGCAAAATACTATTTAAAATGTGTGACGAATAGCAACAATAAAATGTGGCCTGAGGTGGGACTCTTGCGATACTACCGAGGAGAGTGCTTTGGTATTGGGCCTAGAACTACAAACTAAAGTAATTATGCTAGAACCGATTTCCAAGTTATGACTTGCGCCATGTACCTAACAAAGAATCGCGTTCAAAATAATAATGCCCTAACTTTGTGGTAGAGGGAGCTGTGATCAACCATATCAAATGCTTTGGGACGAACAATTAACAGATTCTTTAATAACGCAAAAGTACCCCGTTTAATGACTTGATTGTTATAAATGCTATTGCTATTGTAATAATTGTTCTGTTTATGTGACAGTTCGTCAGTAAGCCCCCTACGTGTAGCATCGCCAGTCGCGTCGTGCGCCTCAAGCGCGCGCAGCAGCGGCGCGGGCGGTGGCAGCGTGGCC
The DNA here is from genome assembly GCA_947364205.1 of Agrochola lota. Taxonomy (NCBI): domain Eukaryota; kingdom Metazoa; phylum Arthropoda; class Insecta; order Lepidoptera; family Noctuidae; genus Agrochola; species Agrochola lota. The sequence goes on along the minus strand of OX376221.1, from coordinate 12,620,048 downwards.
ACCGCGCCGCGCGTCATGCTCGACTCGCACGACGTGCTCGAGTGCGAGATCAAGCGTCTGCGTGAGCGACTGTACACCGTCGAGACGGAGAACGCCGCTATGTCTGCTAAACTTAGTCAGCAGCAGTGGGAAGTGGATCAGAGGTAAGTCCAATGGAAGTATAGCAATGCGAGTAGCAGTACCTACTCTAGTTGAGCGAGAGCGCTTATTAACTTGCAAATAATGTATTGTGTGTCTAGGCTGCAAGAAATAGAGATGCAGATCTGCGGTGGCAGCTCGGTGAGCTCCTTGGAGGAGAACGAGCGGAACCGCGAGAGCATCATTTAACAGCGCGCCTCGCCCGAGCGAGCGCGCCTGCTGCCTATGCAGACGTTGCATCTCGCCGCCGTCTACTGAAAAACTGACCAATGTATATCCCGCCCCCTAACCCCGACCCCACCCCACCCGCCTCCTCTTGTGACCTTGTGAACTTCGAAAGTACGATGAATTAGTGTTTTTATGAATAAATATTATTATGGAATATTTAAATACGAATTAACTTTATCAAATTTATATATACGTAGTATATACGACTCGCTGATATTTGACGAGTGTCGTGGAGTGAGATTTTGCCGAGACAATATTATCTTAAATATCGTTTAGGTATCGAGGTGTAAGTGTGCGTGAAGTGCGTGCGCGCGGTTGTACCGTTTCGTTGTGTTGCTGCGTCCTGCGTGTGCAGTGCGAGTACTTCTGTTCCTTCACTAGTGACCGTTGTAAGCTCTGTGTAATGAACTGTGTCTATACGATCTAACCACTGAGTTTCTCTATTGATTCATGTTCAATATCGTGATTCTGTCTGTTTCCGCAATGCTATCTAGTAATGGCGAAATGTTTTCCTTGTAGAGTTCGGAAGTTTGTGTACAATGTTATCGTGTATCGTATAATCAATAACTGATACTGTGTGCCAAATTACGGCCAAAGTGAATGTGCTATGGATAAGATTTTTGTGTTAACTCATAAATAGAAAATGTAATGGATGGTTTCTTATCCATTAAATTTGAGCTTTAATTATTATAAAAATCCCGGAAGACTTGATCATTGACCCATTTTAAGTGTTATGTTTCAATTAACCTGATCTTTGGTATATCGTAACAGTCTAGGGAATAGTTCATTCGTCACTAAATTTGGTATAATCTATGTAATTTCTCGGAATAATATTATTACATTCTGAAGCAGTTTTGTCAGTTTTAAGAACATAAAACGACCATAGTATGTTGTAATTTGTTATATAAAATGGATTTAATACCTATGAAATAAGAGAAGTAGCTTATAACTGGTAATAACACCAGTTTTGGTAATATAAGATCAATACTGCCAAATAAGATTTAAGTAGATACATACAAAGTTTTAATGTAATGATATTGACAATCGACTAACAATGTTTTGTACTTGTATTCTTTCTATTTACTGTATTGGTTATGATGACGTCGTTATGTAACATCGATGTGTCTACATAAATGAATTTTATTGTTGAAGCTTTTACAATAATAATATGTATTTCAGTCATTACTTTGGATATTATGTGTTTTGAAATAGACCAGTACACAATATAAAGTGGTACCAAATATATGAGAACAAACTAACTTAACTCAGCTCTAAGTAAATTGTAAATAATTATTCTAATATCTATTATGATACGTGTTTGTAAGCTGTTTTCATTGATAACCGTTTGTTTTGAAAGCAAAAGTTACCCGATGTGTATTGTTGATGGTAAGGAGCGTGGCGTTGTTGTAGGCTCTCTGTTTGTGTTCACAGTACACACACACGTGCTCGTGCCGTGCTCGTGCTCGTGCTCGTGCTCGTCTCACGTTCGTCTAACACGCTGTAGGGTGAACTGCCGCTCGTCTTGTCAGGTTCAGTTCACGCGTCGATCACATATTAGTTAGTTCGAATCGTACTGTTTATTTTCTAAGCGCCCGAAGAATATAATAGATAGGCGAAAAAAAATTAAACTGTAAATAAAATATTTATTTATTGTTATTATATTCCATAAATTTTTCTTCTTACATATTTCTCGATTATAAAATGGTAAGAGAGATGCATTATGCAATTGAATACTTATATTTAACGAAAAACGAAAGTGCTTTTTATCATAATAACTAGTAGGTTTATGAGTGTCCTGTGAGATCTGCTGGCGGGCGGCACCGCTCGCTCGCGACACCAGCTCGAACCGATTCCTTTTGTAATAATTATTATAAGTGCTAATTCTTTACCTTCACACGAAGCAAACATGTTCTAATGCGGTGACCGTATTATTTGGATGGAAATCGAAACGCGGTTCAGTAGTCTTGCAGTAACCAGGCTTGTGCATCTTAAATTGGAAATTCAATTATGTATCGCACATGATTCATTTTATTGTTAATAAAAAGATTATGATAATACGATTCGTGCTTTTTATTTCTCACAAACCTGAATACATTTAAGGATTCCCACATCCCAAAAACAGGGTGGAAGGAGAGAAGTCATTCACACGAGTGTTTATAGGTAAGGTAAAGATTTCTATTAAATTAAACGAGGAAGCGCATGCTCCTAAAGCTGAAACATATCGAAAAAAATATATACAGGAGAGGTAAAAACGAGAGATACAAAACGAAACGTTGGGAGTAAACGATAAAAGGGCGAATGGAAAAAAGATTAACATATCACGATTAAATAGGGTTATATAGTTACTGACACTCGAAGAAAGGAAAGTGGGAGATATTTCAAAACTTTGAATAAAGATCTATGGCACTTGAATAGGTAAGAATATTTTACTGTAGACCTCGCAGCGGCTGGTGATCTACTCGCTTTGTCTGCCTAACAAAGGATTTCTGCATAGATGATGTTATGTAGACGTTTGTTTGAATAAAAATCTGGTATACCTACCCGTGACCTTTGAACGACCGAACAGATAGCGATGATGCTGGTCTGAATATTGAACAATGTAATGGCTTTGGTAAATTGGTAATCATTGCCTAAATCTACTACACATTTACAATGTTTCTGACCAACATTAGATTTATATTATTATTGTCTATTTTATATTACAATTTACGGCGTCAAAACATTTTTCACCAAAAAAAAATCATTTCGGTAAATAGAACTGCTAACCAATGCTATCTTCACAAACCTTATAAATAAACCTTCAAAGCAATACAACAGGTAGGTACGAATTTTCTTCATATAGTAAACTTTTCAAGTCGATCTAAAGACAACGCAAGATTTATTGTATCGCCAGGATTAAATATTGATACAGCTTTCACAAGGAGCCCTCTGTAGATGAAAGATCTAAATATGAATGTACATATATCTACGGGAAGCTATTCAATAGGAAGAAACACTTTTGAGAGGGTGCCTACTTTGTGAGGTTACCGGGATTCCAACTCTCCCTTAATATTTTATTTGGTTCTAACGCGAAATCCACTGCGTTGTCGGGCGTTTGTTCATGTACTTTTATTTACCTACCCGTATTTAAGACGGGCTGAATAACTTTTTGTTATAAACTCGGAAAGTTTTCATGTTGTTGTTTTATTAGCTGTCAACTGTTTTAACGCGGTAATAAGTATTTTTTGTGTAAAAAGCTTTCCACTCTATCGGCTGCGTTGAGGAGAATTTTATTCTAGCTTTTCTGTGCGCAAGTTTCAGTTCTATAGTACATTACCGGCGCGGCCTGCAACAGGGGCACTGATGGACAAAAGTTAAACAGTAGGCTGAGGCGAAGCCGAGGCACACATACGTGAGTTCATCAATGCCTGGTAGCGGCCAAGGCTAGGGTACTTTTCTCATACAATGCGTGGAAATTCAAACTAAGTAAGTTAGTTATAAATTCAAGAATTAATGACAAACAACGATAATTTTTCACGCGCCAATATGTTCATTTGTTTCTTCTTTTTTACTTTAAACAGCTCTATTTGCAAGCCAAACCTAAATTTAATCAAAACCTTTGATATGTTACCTTATTGGTTGCCATGTGACGAAGTAAAAAGTTCGTTCCATTTTTTTATTAAATGACAGATATGAGTTTTCATATTCGGCCGCTAAACACGATAGATAATTATGGATTTTCATAGTAACATTGCCGGCCACCAATACCATTAATATTAGTACAAGTAAGAAAACCTCATTGTTTAAAGGTAAAAACCCATAACCTGAAAGAATCCTTCAGTCAAACTTGGCAATAAAACCCGTACGAATAATATACATAAGGTTTCAAGCACTCCAATGGATCAACATAAACTGAAGCATTTTCATCTTGAATAATAGATCTGCATACAATAATATGTTGATCGCCAATATTTGTATTTGATCGAATTTTCCAAAGATTCAATATTCTTTAACCGTCAACATAAACAAAGAACAGTCAGAACGAACCCTCTGGATAAAGACCCCGGTACTATACATAATATGCGTAGGTATTGTATAGACAGGACAGTATACATAATCTATTTTATATACGTAAACCACGCCTACTTGAACTGGAAAATTAATTGTTAGTAGGTACTTAGGTTAGGTTAGGCTTAGGTAGCTTTATAATTAGCAAGATTTTTCTATGCTTATCTTCGTTAGTACAAGCGGCTGTGAAAACTTAGACCCAATTAATAACATTAATCAACTGTGAAAACTTAAGTACTTAGATCCAATTAATTACGTCAATCAATTCATCTATAGTGTTATCACAATGTCTTGTTTTCTTCTTAATTTTAGTTTGTATATTTTCACCTTGTAACTTCATGTATGTAGTTATTATTTAATCGTGTTTTTATATGTTGTGCTATGTCTTTCGTGTGCACCAAATAAACAATATATCTATACCTACTACCGTTCCACGGCACTTATACTTAATCTTGCTAGTACGATAGCAACCGACAACTAATTAGGTACAATTCCGCAAGTGCGAGTACAAGTCTTAAGTGGCTACCAGTCGCTGCCGACCACCGACGTTTAAAATCTCCGTCCGATGTATAAAATGCCTCGATTCCACTGCTGCATACCCAGTATTTAACGTAAGTGTCGTAAGTACAAAGGCCAAAATATTGCAGAGGCACATTAATTACTAAATTCCTGCCGAGTCTTACACTTAATTGGTGATTCCGTGCCTCGTGCAGGAATATATGTCTCTTGGAGCTTTCTTAAGCCCGCGCTCGGCTGTTAAGGAATATCATTCGTCTGCATTCCTTCCGCTTGGTTGCGCTTAAATCTGAACCGCAGAGCCTGCACTGTGCTGACACCCGCGCCATATATTTAAGGATATTTGCAGCACTCGGCTCTTTGTGCAATTATAGCGCTCATTTAAAAAGCAAAAAAAAATAAAAAGGTAAAATGTTTAGCTGACAAATCGTAGGCTACGCCGCAGTGGAGATTTTATTTGTTATTTTCTTTAGGGAGAAATAAAACCGCAAGAGGTATTACCATAGCCTGTATTAGAAATGTTTGAAGCAAAATATAGCGATAAAGTGTGGAAAACATTGAATGAGAAACGGTAAGCCGCTTTTAGAAAACGTTACTAAAATAACCTAAACAATATAACGTAACCCACGTAAATAACGCTCCAAACGTGTTAATTTTAGATTAAACCATGAGCTGCTACTTTATTCATAACTAAAAAAACAAATTGCTTTAGGGAAACGCTCAGACACCGAGTCACCGCATCGCCCGGGCAAGATATTCTTTCGAACAACTCCTATTTTTCTTCCCTTTGTTAGGCTTAGTTTTGTAGACTTTATACCGACTAAATCTAATTCAAAACTCGGGTCGGAATCCATCAAATTAATACGATAGTCAATAAAAAGCCAGTAGCATGGTCACGAGTCATAGTCAACGAGGGTCGAGCCACCAAGGAGCAGCATCCACAACTTCACGTGATGCTATTACTCAACTATTGAACGTGAATACAACCCAATCTTGTTTGTTTCTTTACTCGTTGCTAACACAGCCCGTGAGTTCCCCGCACTAAAACCGGTGAAATAAAACCTTCCGGTTCGCCCATCTTGAATTTACTTTACGATAAGTACTCTTTTGAATTCAGACAAATTATAATCGAATTAAACACATTTTTCATAACGAATTACGAACATAATGCCGAAGCACATTAATTTTACACATAATAAGGGCTTTAAATTAATGTACTGTAATAAATAAAAGTCAATGATTGAATACCGTATCGTCGAAAATATTTAAATAATCCTTTTAATTAATTCAGCGATGAACGACTTCTGAATACAATCGAGCTTTCCATATCATGCGATATGTAAATCCCTAAAGTGCGTACCTACTAGAGCGCTGATGTAAATAAGAATAAAATTGCTGCCGACTACGGTACGGTATTGGTTTTGATAGAATTGTATCCAGGTTTCATTTGAATGAATCTCTCTGAGAAGCTTTGCCGAGATCAATCGTTTTCAAATAAAATCACAAGAGCGGTAATAGTGAATAGCTAACGTGAAATAAATAAATCAATTTGCGTCGTGCTGAAAGAGTTGTTTTCGAAAACAATTTGCATTTGTTTTGAATTAATTTCCTTAATACCGCAATGAAATTAGCAGTGTTCGGGCTGTACGTACTGTTTTCCTAGCGGAAACGGTGTAATCACTGTGCTGGTGGTTTCATTTCACTTGCTGCCATTGAAAATCCATTAAAATTTTAACTCTCCCAGCGGTAGGGAAACAGCGAAAATGTCGTAATAAAGCAGTAAAAAGTCTTTGCTCAAACAAAAAGCTACACTCGGTTGGCTAGAACTAATGCTTTTGTAAATATTGATTGTTTGCTGTGCGAATTATATGTAGCTGATTACGTTGCCAGCTCCACATTTTTAGGGGGATACCTACCGCGGGGCGCGTAATATGGAAAAACATGTACAAGTTTCATGTTTAATTTGTTAGTCGGTTTTTCTCCGGTAAGTAATTTAGGACCCTTATTAATGAAACACTCTCATGTGAGGGAACCTTTTGGATTGAATACGTCTTGGTATGCTGATTTGATTAAAAACACATCATGGCTGGAAAAACATAATAATATGTATTCATTTTGACACTTGAGTGGCCTCTGAAAATAACGTTAATTAGTCACAGGAAAGTACTTGTGTGCCTAGTGTGTTACCAAACCCTGACAGTATAAAACGCTTAAGCTACTCCTGTAAAATTAATTCGACTAATTATTACTGTACTAGCATATGGAACGTTATAAGGGTGGCGTTGTTCTCGATAGAGATCGAGTAAGCCTTTAAAGCGAAAATCGATCTGTTTTCAATAGTACTCGACAGGAGCGTAATCGAGTCGAGTACGGTATGTTCGTATTTGATGATTTTACGAACCAAGAGTTAGTATTAATCGTTTTTACGGCGCAAAGCTGTCAAGAGCACGATTTGCTTTGAAATTTGAATTTCCTATGAAGTATAAAACATTTTCTTTATGAATAGCTGCTTTTTAGGGTGTTGTGAGAACGGGGAAGAATTAATAATTCCGTTTGTCCGTCTGTTAACGGAAATAGGTACCTGCCTCCACGTTTCCTTAACTATACAGGCTGAAATTTAATTCATTGGCAATATTCTAACCACGTTTTCTAAACATTGGTACTTCAGGCCAACAAATACTTATAGAAAAATAAAATAAAATGCTATGCCTAATTAAACTTATAAAAAAATAATGTTTTTATAATGTTGCTTAAAAAAACCGGCCAAGTGAGTGTCGGACCATACACAATGAAGGGTTCCGTAATTGGGATGAATTTATCCCAAGAACAATATTAACTTTTGTAGTTGAAAAACTATAAAGTAACTTGTAAAGCCTACTTAGCTGAGATAGTTTTCCTTTAATTTCGTTATATAAACATATACTATTACGGCCGTGGATTTTTTCACATATCCAAAACCATCCATTTAGCCGGCACCTCAAACTTGACTCTAACAAAAATTAGCACTCTAAAGCTTAATATTTCGCAAACGGATCCCTGAATCCAAAACTTGTTTGTACAAACTCCCAATATTTTTAAACGACCTTTCCAACGACACCCCATACCCTGGAATAGATGAGAAAAAACAAAACAAAACATCCCCAAACAACGGGTATCCTAAAAAAAAAATTTCACTGAGATTTTATTTTACTACTTTGTCGGCGTGATTAATATGTATATCCAGGCCAAATTACAGCTTTCTAGTACTAATAGTCTCTCTGAGCTAAGCCGCGGTCAGACAAACAGACGGACATGGCGAAACTATAAGGGTTAATATAATGCCAATTAAATAATTTCTGTCAAAATCTACTAAACTGAATATATCTACTAATAGAAAAGGAATACATACCTGATCAATTAGTGTAGCTAATAATTTCCATTTTAGTAGCGAAAATCTCAGTATTTTAGTGCAGCATACTGCGATCTCTCCCTGTTTCAACTTGCAATGAAATCTTTTTCAGTGTCATAGTACTTCTTTAGCTAAAACTGTTTTCTACGTTTCGCTATAAACAAAGGATACTTTGTACATTTAAATTATGATATTTTGATATTTGTTCCAAACTACCAAAGGGCATAGATTTTTTTATAAAAACTCCAGCCTTTGTGTGCGCTCTTTTGTTTTCACATATTTTGTTAGTTAAATAAAAACTCTGAAATATGTTCCATCCGTAAGGTTTGGAACACATGTGCGACATAGTTACATCATGTATATTCCCCGTGAGGAACTATACTACCGACGTGTAGCGACCTTACATAAGGTGGGTAGGTACTCCTTTTGACACTTTCAAATTCATGGATCTTTCCATACATGTGTGCCGGTTATGATTAGGTAGGTGCTCGAACCTGACCTTTCTGAAGGACATCACTAGTAACGTCAGCGTATCGTAGTCTATTCTAAGCAGTATGCTAACCAGTAGTATATTATTATTAGCTCCGTGAAACCACAGTATAAATATAGACAGTATGGAAACTAGGCCTATTTAAAAAAATAATAACCTAACCTTCATGTTTAAAAAGATCGCGGATCGCACCCACTGACAGCACCGCGACAATCTGTGTGAGTGTGCCGTTTTTCAACGTTTACTACGTAGTTTCTGTACTGTCCATATTTTATACTGTGGTGAAGCAATCAATACAGCATGCTTGTAGAACAATTTGAAACAAAGCTTTTATTATTTTTATTATTAAATATCTACTTAGAATTTTATAGGAACTTGTGAAAGTTCAAGAGTTTAGTTGCAATTTTCAAGATAATAATACCTAAGAAGAGATCTTCGTCAAAGGTATTATTTTCTGGAAACTTTTAGGAACAGACATTTTGAGTACTTTTCCAAATCAAAGCTTGCAAACTCAATACAATTAAAAGTAGTGTCAAAACACTGTATTTTATTCCAAGAATCAATGTAATAAAACATCAACCGAGCATGCATTTCTCAGCATGTGTCCCGCCAAGCCTGTTGGGGCTGCGCTCTGACGTCACGGCCCCGGTGTCGGTATATTTAGTACACACTAAGGCCACTGGGGCCTGAAATAGTCGGAGCTTTATGTAACACGGACAAGACAAACATTTTCTAGCTTTCCACAAAGGTCAAACGTTTTGACAGTTTTAATATAAGACGCGAATCAGAATTCATTGCGTCTCTACAAAATGTACCATTTGTTTTGGTTTTGAAGAATTGTTTTCTACCGTTTGGGTAATGTTATCTTACGTAGATGATTATAGTCACCTAAAGTGTGGGTATAAAACGATGAGCACTATTCTCAAACATCCGCCTGTGCTGCTTTCATTTCATCAAATCATGATAAACGTGATCTTTATTATTAATCAAACTAAAATCCCTAAACGTCTGTGTGTCTGAAAAACTACATTACCAGTAATTTAGACCTATACAGGACATATACGTACAGATAGGTACAATAGGTACATATATGTAGTATGCCACGGCTATTTACAAGTTTTATTGCTCTGCACCGCAATCTGCAAGGCAGCAACCAGGTCTCTTGTTGGGCAACATTGACGTAGGAGGAACATAATGTAGGTGATAGGTACTAGGTATAGACTGACCTTTAGGCTAGAATACATTTTGGCCGTTTCTGCGATCAGAAGCTAAGCAAGTGCGACTTTGTATGTATTTACCCACAGATTTAAGTAATAATAATACCTTGTTACTGTCCCACTGCTGGGCAAAGACCTCTTCTCATCTAGGGAAGGCACGAGCGTTAATACGTTCATTGCCGGGAGCCCTCCTGGAGGGTTCACATAGTCGCATATGGGATGCCGGGAGCCATCGCGGAGGGCTCATTTGAAGTGTAGGTTTTTCTTAGATTATAAACCGTGAAAATAAAATCTGATGTTATTATATATTGATTATTAGTATATGCTTTGGTTTTAAAATCCCAGCATTTTTATTTTTAAAGTCACTCTTACAGATATTCACAAAAAAAATTAAAGGTTGGAAGCTACGCATTATAACACGGTTTTAGACCTAATGCCGTTGACCGTCGGCGATGGTTAACTTTAGCGTAAACGCAATGGCGGTAACCCTCCCGGAGGGGTCACTTCCAATATGTATGGTGGTATGACGTATTAGTTCTATGAAAAGTGGGTGCAGTCGAAATTGTTAATCATCCCGCTTGCATAAGGCGGATTGGTGATTTCAGACTTATAGAAGTTATAAGTCCACGTTTCCTCACGATGTTTTACTTCACCGATGTCAGTGGTGTCCGAAATAGAAATACATTTGAAAAATCACTATTGCGCGATGAATGAAACGAAACACTCACATGATTCGAATTTTCATGCTTGTAGAATATAGATCTCAATAACGGATCAAAAATTCACAAACAATGCTGCACAAACCGATACAACTTTCCGTTCAACAAAATATTCAATATCTGAGGGGACCGAGTTACGAGAGTAGGTAATGGTACCGGTGGTGCCTCCACATATTTCTCCAGCATCTGCTATCTGTTGCAACCGCAGGTATACTTATTACTACCGTTACTAGGAATCGATTTGCCGGTTTCTCCGGTATCTGAGTAACACAAAAAGCTGTTATGATAAAACTATTTGTTATAACAGCCTATCAATCTTCATGTAGAACAATAAACAGCCAACTTATTGTCTTCAACTAGATGATGTGGTTTTAATTGACTTAGAAATCATGTTTGGTGAAGGCAGTATTGAATATAATATTATCATAATTAGTGATCAAGATAAAGCCGGATTTATATTACTGTGTTGCGTCGTGTCGTGATGTTTTCAGACACAGTGTTAGCCAATCAAAATTTGTTGTGATTTGACATTGTCCTGAACAGATTCGTTTGATTGGTGTATCCCGCATCACGACACAACACGACACAGTATTGTGTCGGTGGCTTTATGCTGCCTAATAAACTATTCGAAGTAATCCCTGAGTCCTTTATTACACTTCTTATCTCGTGTTAGCCGGTTAGCATAGGTTCATAGGTTGGTAGCGGAACTGACTGCCAAATTGCACGGAACATATTGAAAATTCGGTTGTGTAGGCTTGTATAAATCAACCCACTTAATCTTACAAGGAAGTAGACCCTTCCTGGTATCTACCTGATAATTCACATAGGATAGAGGTATGAGGAACAGGGTGTACAATTCACTCATCCTCTATAGAATAGAGAGGATCCTCCGACCAGACGGCTGCAGTGTCTGGTGGGCTACTTTAATTACCCGACGATTGATGTCGGGACGTTGTACATATGCTAGTCGCGCGGTGAACTCTGTTTCTGCGATGCAGGATTTTGTGTACCGTCAGTGTAATGCGAAGTTCGCATGTGGTGATGCAGGTATATTACGTCATTAACAAAGTGTGGTTTATTGAGAAGTTCCATAAAAATATGCAAGAATATTTGCATTAGAGACCGCCACTGACAAACTTATATTTGTGCGGTGTAGCGTGTCAGGAAATTACGCTCGGACTGCCCAGCACAATGCAATACCTTATACTATTCAATATGCATATAGCATTGTTCTTATTATTATGCATCTAAAGATGGTAGAGACTTGCTCTTCATAATTATTGTGCCACGATATCGTGTCTATTGTTTTAGTATTGTTTCGATTCTTGAAGGAACTTTCGTTGATCACGAAATGTCACGACATTTTTTAATAAGAATAAATGTCTCACAGGACACTTCACATACTTCGTTTTGAAAGAAATATATGTATGGATAAATATTCCATTCATTGTTTTCCTCAAAAAGGTAATTCCGTTCTTTTGAAGCCCAAAAACTGAAAAAGAAAAGAACTTTACATTCTGACTGCATGCAATTTATTAAGTACTATACCTACTGGCAGTTCCTTTACCGGTAGGTATATTGTATTTACAAAAATTGTTTACAACATGTCTGAAAACATAAAAATTAGGTTATAATTGTTACGAATGACTCGCCTTAAATGTAATATACGAGACGACCCTTTTGTAAGCCTTGAACATTTTTCCGTAAAAAATAATTTCTTTTTCAAAACTGATCCGAGGCTGGTGTATGGAATTATGAAATTAAATACCTACAGCGGGAAGTTCCGTTACACTTGAAATTTGTATAATTAGGTAAATAATAAGTCGTTTGTAGGTTAAATGATTGTTTACAGTACTAAGTTAGATTAATGTATAATAATGGTAGATTCATTTTTTAATAACTTTAAAACTCCAATAAGGTATTTATTATAAGGAAGGGCTGTAATATGTATAAAGTTAAGTTATGATTGATGTTCATAAACATAGGTTAATTCGGAACTAGCTTTTGCCCACGGGTTCGCCCGCGTGAGTTACGGATAATATCCCACGGGATTAATCCCGTGGTTACGGGTTGTCCTAGTAGTACACTACTAGGATTAAAAGTACCCTATGTGTTAATTCAGGTAAACTATGTATTAATTCCGTAATACATTGTTTTCATATAACTATTGTTCATCATGGACATCTTCAATAATCATCGTCATATTTCAGCCAATTTACACAAAATATGAAATATGCACAATTTAAAGCTTTCTAATGAATCACTTCGTCCATTGGTGAAAACCGTATGAAAATCCGTTTGGTAGTTTTTGAGTTTATCGCGTTCAGTCAGACAGACGCGGCGGGTGGACTTTTTTATAATAAGTAGTGATCAATTCAGTTCAACCCATATATCACGTTAATTAATCAATCTGCCTAGCCTTTTCATAGCTTCATATGTTGGGGTCAGCTTCCATTCTAACCGAATGCAGCTGAATACCAGTATTTTACACGGAGCGACTGCCTATCTGATCTCCACAACCCAGTTACTGGGTAACACGATAACCATTGGTGAGACTGGTTGTCAGACTTGGGTTTCTGACTACCCGTAATGACTGTCAAAGATCTACGAATACCAGCTGAAACCCCGAGGCACGGAGCGGTCTCGATATGTAATAGATATTCACCCATCTACGAACCGACCGCGGCAAGCCTATCTACCCGTGCAACTGTTATTATTTTGCCACGTAAATGCAATTTTAGTTGAACTTATGAACCTAACCTATATGTCAAATACTTTCATTATGTACCCGCAAAGGTAGCCAGTTTTATTACTCACTATCTATTTTATGATCACGTCTCATGCCCAGGATTTCATCAGATAACATCACTAGAGGTTTTGAAACCACATGAGGTTTCGCTTTATTTTCTCTTGGACATCTCTTCACTATCTTAAACCCTCGAAAATTTATGAAGGTATTACATTCCTTATCTCCATCCTGAACTGCGAAATTATGTGTTTGTTACGGACCTATTATTTGGGAATATGTAGGGGAATTAATTAGACGAGTGTTACATTAAATTCTGAGTTGTTCCGTAATTAAACTCTTGCAGAGGGACGTCAATTAACAGTACTATAATGGTGCATTATGATTATAAATGATGATAAATGATATTTATTTCTGTAAATGGGTTTAAAAGCATACTTTTACAAATGAAAATTAAATTATGTTTTGTGAACTAGATGAGTTCGGTGTTTCTGAACTACTCTGAGAGGAAAGACTGAAACAAATTCAGAGGTCACAGTCTATTTTAAAGTTTAGACATAATCTTGGTCAGGCCATTTGAGGACCATGCAGGTTAATGTCTGATATGGTCTTTTAAGTTCTTTATTGTTACGGAAGTCCGTAATAATGTAGAATGGTATGGCCATCAAGTAAATATATTAGCCTGTCAGCAGCCGGCTTACTGTCCAGGATGCGCCGGAGGAGTGCTTGGTGCTGTCACTCATGGAGGGTCTTGTATTGCACCCTTGATTTTTTAGGTTCTATACTAATTTCTACTGAAATCGGGATTAACGCTTGCCCAGCTTTACAATAGCCTGAAAGTAAGGTTGTTAGGATGCCGAGAGAAAGCAAAAACTTTGTTAGATATCAACCGATTTAAGGTGTAAGAGAAATGATCCCACTACCTCTGTAAGGGGCTCATTAGCTTAGTGGATCGTGGGCGGGAGAGCGGCGTGCTGAACAAATCGACAACTTTTACATCGTGGTCAGCCGCCGGCTTACCGGCTCGCGGCTAATGGACCGGTCTTCATATCAAATTGCCGGACTGTATGGCAGTGGAATGGCATACAACCCGCACTACTGTTTCTTGGCTTAAGGTTGATACTCGCAATTAAAAACACGCAAGGTTACACTGAGATGCTGCTGAAAACTGCTAAAAGAAAACGCGAGCTGTCAAAACTTACATATAATCAACTATAATGCTTAGCGTATTCAAAAGACAATTTCGGCAGTTTTAATAAAACACATGGAAAAAACAGGGCTAAAATTACTTTTGTAGGACGTAAAGATAACACCAAATAAAGATATCAAAACTGATAAAACACAGGATTTCAAACTTCAAACGAGAAATCATTATGCAACAGAATTAACTCCTGCGAAGTTCAAATCGTGCAAACTCGAAGAGAATTAGTAACTATTCAATGATCTGAGAAAAGTGAAGTTGGAAAATATTGAGTATCTACGAGAATAAATGGGAAACTGCACAAAGAACTGTGACGTGCTATTTCCTTGAAACTCGTCGCTTTGAGCTAATGAGTTCAAGCGAACCATATTGATATTAACTAGATGGCATTAAAAAAAGCAATACGATATTCAGTGTTTGTGTGTTGATGGACAATTTTCATGAAATTCGGACTACGAGTAACGATATCGGTGTTCATACTGAAGTATTGGTATTTTTGTTGGGTGGGAATTTGTACGGATATCAGTACTGTTCTATGCAAAACAGTAATTATCTCGAACATCAAACGAGTCGACATGTACCTGGAGGTCGTTAGTTGGCCTAGTTTTTGTAACAATAACTCAGGCACAGGAGTCAGTGGGGGCGTGCCCAGTCTGAGAAAATAAATGTGTCGAAAAGCGAATACCCCCGCTGTAGTTTAATTTATCAAACGTCACGGAGGTTGCTCTAAATTATATCGTTAGGCCAGTGACTCCTCCATAAACTATCTACGCGCGATTACTTATATAGCCCTAAATAAATCTCTTGATTTTTTATTCGGTCATTCTAAAACATAACAATTATACTATCAAAAGTTTTAAAAATAAAATAAAGTTTATTGTTATAAAAATTCACGATATACATACGAGGTTATACACTGGACCTCACACTAATATTCCGTGTCGTGAGAACCAGGATCTTCCAAAACAATGAAACAATAACAATCTGCCTAGCCTTTTCCCAACTATGTTGGGGTCGGCTTCCAGTCTAACCGGATGCAGCTGAATACCAGTATTTTACATGGAGCGACTGCCTATCTGACCTCCACAACCCAGTAACTGGGTAATACGATACCCCTTGGTAAGACTGGTGTCAGACTTTCGGGCTTCTGACGACTCGTAACGACTGTCAAAAACCCCGAATGACAGCCGGGACCAACGGATTAACGTGCTTTCCGAGGCACGGAGGATTCTCGGTATGTAAAGACGGTCACCCATCCACTGACCAACCCCGGCAAGCGTAGCTTAACCTGATGGATCGACCAGTGCGGCTGTTGTCTCTTAGCAACGAGCTCAAACAATGAAACAATAACATAAGGTAAAATTAGAAATAAATAAATAAAAAGAAAACAAAAAACTTTCGTGTTGCGTGTTGTGGTGTGATGTTAGTTGTGTATTGTGTCGTATTTTATAGGTATGCTGTTGTGATTTATCAGCGAATTTTCCTGAAAATAAAGGTGCCAATAGTCATGCTAATTATTTTACAAATGAGCACCGATGTCCAACAATAATTGTTAGACATTAGTGTTCATTTGTAAAAAAAATACATCAATTATTGATATTCACTGTTACCTTTGAAAATCGAAGCATAAGAATTTAATTTGTGACATTTCCATACGTTTAAATCCGGTACATGAAAAAAATGGGAAAACATACATACCTACATTATTAATTAAAATGTGTCATCGTTTTAAAATTGTATATTAATGAAAAAGCTTGTGAAGTAAAACGGCGCGCGCGTCACGAACGCTCGAACCTTGTCGGGCGTTTATTTTTAATTGCGTTCTCAAAAGTTTTGTCACAACTCTATGTTTCCGGCCCGCTACACAGAACCAACTTGATATTTTATTTCGTCAGTACACTCTGAGGGTGGAATTCATTGGCTATGATTTCATAAAATTAAATATACATAAGTGTTGGAAATAATGAAATCATTCAATATTTCTTGTTGTTACAGTATCCATATTTGTTATAGTATCCATATTTGTTACAGTATCCATATTTGTTACAGTATCCACATTTGTTACAGTACCCATATTTGCATAATCAGCCTATAATGTTCCCACTGCTGGGACACAGGCCTCCCCTCTTTTAGAGGGCGTGGGCTGTTATCTAACACGCGGGCCCAGTGCAGCGGGTTGGCATATGTCACATGTGTTCGAATTTTTGGTTCTAGGACATGCTGGTTTCCTCACGATGTTTTCCTTCACCGTTTTGAGAGCAGTGGTGATGAAATTATTTCAAGCAAAGTCAAGCACCTGCTTGAGTTCGATCCCACGACCTACAACTCGTAAGTCGGGGCAGTTACCACTGAGCCACCACTGCTCTCAATATCCATATTAATCACCAATAAAAATCAAAAGTGTCGGTATTAAATATCGAAATAGTTCTTACTTCTATAAAACACCACTTACAATAGAACCTATTCATTTGATCTGTGATTGGCAAAGTGCAGCTATTGCCTACACAAGACTAAATTTCTGTGACTGGATGTCGTTACTATCTACTATTCGCAATTTTTTTTTTTAAATGTTTTATTATTTTTACATAAGTAAACCTTAGCAGGAGAGGCGAGAGCTATTTCCCTTCTTACTTCCAGTTTTTTTACTATAGCCTACCATGCCCAGCACAAATAGAGACTCTTTAAGAACAATTAAGCGGACTAGGTTACTAAATATACGTCATCTATTGTATTTTATCATGGATTTCCGCAAAGTCACGTCTGAGTCAATTAGTTATAAGTACCTATATTATTATTTATTTATGTATTCCAAATCTGTATTAACAATTACATACACAAAGTCTGCCAAACTGTATAACAGTTTGACGGCAGTTGTTCTCGTCTAACAATGAATTACAAATTTTGAATTTTGAAAAAGGTATGTGCAAAATGTGTGTGTATATAAAATCAGTATTAGCTATAGCACACTTTAATTATAAAACCAACCTTTATAGCATTCATAGTACCTTTATAAAGCAACGGCTTATTTACTTTTAATCCCATGTCACTCGAAAACAGCAAAATATTTATACCAGAATACAAAAGCAGTGCATTTCATATTAACGTAGGTAATGCTTGTTACATGTCGCGTTCAATTTTTATCCTCTGCTAGCTGCTAAATTGGTATCGAGCTGTGGTTTTCGTTGTCTCTCCTATAGCATTCAATTCACACTTTAAAATAAAAATAGCAGGATTTATTTTGTATTGAATGCGGCAATTTGTTGTGATTGCAGCATTCAATAACGTGTATGCTTCACTTAAATATGTAGCCGGTCGGTACGTTTTAATTTTGATCAATTATTTTCATGATTGCCCGGTCGGTTGTGCATTTGGTAACTGCATACAAACAAATACCTAAATGGTTAATGTATTTTTTTGGAAGGTGCCATAGATGCTCAATAAAAAAAAAGATAGTTAATTATGTCTATGAAAGATGAGAAAATAATGTAATGTAACATCGACTACGACTATTAAATACCTACTACTGCTACTTGTCTGGTTGTCTTTGGCATACACGTTCAGTGCCGAGAGCTCTCCTGGAGGGTTCACTCAAGTCGAATATTGGATGCCGGGAGCCCTCGCGGAGGGCTGATTTTAAATGTAGGTTTTCTTAGCTAATTAGGCATTATAAGCTGTGAAAATAAAATCAGTTGTATATTTTAACAAGATTTCAATCCTAATGCACCGGACACTCCTCGACGGTTAACTTTAGCACAAACGTAATGCCGGTGACCATCCTGGAGTCCACTTGCAATATATATGGTGGCATGGCGTATGGGTTCTATGAAAAGTGGGCGGACTCGAAAGTGTTAAGTACGCTCCGTACATTTGTGTGCTTAAAGATTTAAATAAATCCTTACTAATTTGTAAAGTAAGTTTGTCTGATTGTTTCGCTTTTACGCTAAAACGGCTGAACGGCTTTGGATGAAATTTTGCATATGGATAGACCTGGGTTAGGACATAGCATACTTTTATCCCGGTACTATGTTCCCGTGGGATAACCGACCTCAACGCGGGCGAAGCCGTGAGCAAAAGCTAGTAAATATAAATAAACAAGTCTAAGCATCGATCTTAGCTAAGTATCCACCCACCCACAAGCTACATTAAACATGCTTCAGCCACCAAATGAGTTTGCAATAACGAAAGTAAACACATAAAACAATTCATCATGACAAATTACCCTCGAATATATTCAAACAGGCTTACATTTGTGTACATTTATCGAAATTACCACGATTTGGTTGAAAATGTGATTCTCAGGCTCATTAGTGCCAAAGGGAACCGCGGAGACAATAAATGGAAGACATTTGTTACTGCTTCACCACCATTCGCCATGTTTGTGAGCTCGTTTTGATCTCCAACCAATTATTAAATTCGAATTTCGAAATGCGTTGTTCATTTGTTTTTTGTTGTTTGATTCATGTCGTCGTCCGTCGGTAGGATAAGGCCCTTTTTCTTTACGCTCCGCCGTAGAAAAATCGTGTGAACTTGTATATGCGCTACGGCGATGGGCACCGTGCCGTAGTGCCGTCGTGTCAGTCAACAAGCTGCCATAGTAATCCATACAACACTGACAACCGCATCCACACGACGACGTGGTCGTTTTGCGTGGATGTGACGCATATTTTCCCTCAACTTGTAATTTATTTTGTTTTGTGTTGTGTTGTGTTTTGTCCGCAAATAAAAGTATTTTCTTTCATTTCTTTTTTTCGTTCACACACGGTGAATCAACCGTAGTGTTTCAAGGCAAAACCGTAGATTTCACAGCAAAAAAATGTGTGTACAAAGCGCCTAAGAGATTCATCCTCGTGTTATCACACAAAGCACGATGAACACAGTGACCCAACTTCTGACTAAAATAAATATTTCTTTCTCAACATACATATAGTACCTACATGACATAGTAACTTACTTCCTGAAAGAGTAAATTCACTTACTCCACGCTATCAATAAAATTTTCACGATTTACGATTTCCGCTTGCAAACCGTAAAACCTCACTCCGCTGACGAGTAGCTCCACAGCTCCACACTTCCACAGCTCCACTCAGCAAATTATCTTAAGTTTGTTATCTTCGTTCGTACGAAACCTTTCCGTTGTCTCATCGTTTTCCCCTAAAACCATTAAAGTAAGTGCTAGCCCCATAAACGATTCGAAAAACTTAAACCGCGTTTATCTTTTATCTTGCAAAGTGTTGAGTTGTGAGTGGCTGCCTCGCGATTACTCGCCGTGTTTAAAGTAAACCCCCGTTAACTGAAACAAGGCACGTATGGGGTAAATAATTCAGTCGAGGTGCAGCAACGTTTGCGAGCTACGGGCCGTAGATCGTAGTTCTTACTAATGACCGCTAGTAGATTCCTGATCGTTAGTGTATTTGTTCATGGTGGAACACCTACCTCCGTCTTGAAGCCGGTCACACGCCACTGACGTGTTTGCACATGTTTTTCTAAGATGGCCTAAGCGGAAAAAAATATGGGCAGTTTAAAGCAAGTTAAAGCTTCTGAATAAAACCTTGTGCAGACTGGTGCGGCGCGACTCTAACAAAACAATTTCAAAGAAAACTTCACAGTAGAACAATTATCAGTGACGCGTCGCGCCTGTCTGCACGAGGCTATAGTTACATGTTAGAAATCCACTGCTAATTAAAATGTATTTTATGATTACAAATGTATGATTAGGTATAGGTATGTTAATATACAATAAGCTACTTAACACCATTGAACACATTTTCCAGACTGCTTTTCCTGTAACGTTAGCCTCAAAAGTGACAGATTTTGCTTCACACTCTTAAAGGCAATTTATTAAAACATTTAAGTGCGTATTTGATTATTTTAGAGGGTCCATTCAAAAGTAAATGTTTACCGTCTACTGCTTTCAGAAAAGCGTCACACTCAATTAAAAGCTCATTAATTCTCGACGAAAAAATCTAAAGTTGAGATTATTTTTTTTTAAACTTTTGATGTAATCTGTTTGAAGTTAGCTCAAACATTCTGGCTCATGAAGCAAGTATTCATGTTTATTGAATTAGTGGCAGTTACAGTGTTTCTAATAAATAAGTTTGAAATAACAATTGGGTAGTTCCTTTCTAGTTTGAAAATGAACCAATATTTAGTGATCCAGCACCCAACTCCCAGGTGCGGTCCGAGGGGGGGGGGGAGTCCTAGGGATCATGACCCCCCAAAATCATTCAAGCTGTCGACAACTTGAATGATTTACGTGTCTTATTAACTAAAAACTGTAGGTACTTGAGCCACAGTGACTGCGATGGGCATTCTATACAAAAAAATATTAAAAAAATAACCTGTTAAGCTGTGATCTGATCGAAGATTTGATCGAAGTGTTAAGCAAACTCGGGAATTTGGGCACCACTACACTCGGGTTAGGGCCAGCTTTCAAAATCTAAACTGATGTAAAACGAGTAGCTTTTATTCTCGACAAAGTAAGTTGTCTTCCTGTATAATGGTCAAAAGAAAACACAGAACCTATTGAAGGTGGGGTGCTAAAATTTTGAGGCTCGCTTGTCTTGATTCTTGAGCTTTTCTTCTTATGTCGACAAAGCAAGTAATTCTTAGTTCTTTTGGAATGATTAAAAGAAAATCTAACGTAGGTACCCGAAGGTGCAAAATTAGTGAGCTCGCTTCGCTCGCTCTTGTATTCTACATATTTATAGTTGCTTGGCCTTTGCTGCATAAGTCGACATGGGTGCCGATTCTCTTGTACACCGAACTAAACTAACTAAACTATCACTAAAATTCCTTACTTTTGGCTATGAGAATTTTAGAGCTGTTCTGTTAATAAAATTCTCTAAATTAAAAAATAATTTTGACACGACTAAAATCGAATTTGACAGTCGCAAATCCACGTGGTACCCGTGGTTTGCCCTAACCCGTGATTTTTTTTAGAGCCGGAGGTGCGCTTGTTTTGCAGCCTCGAGGTGTTTTATATGGAATTATTCACTTTTTGTATGGAAAATATGTAAAAATATTACCTACATGTTGAGCTGTAAGGGTTTATGGGTTTCCTTAAGGGGGTCGAAATTTTCATTATTTTTGGGACAAGACGCACCATTTTCGAGATATAACCAAAAGAAAAAATAAATACAGTACTGCTTTTGCACGTGACGTCGAGATGTTGGTGTGAATTTTGGTTCATCACAACTTATTTTACCCCACACCTTTATAATCGCGATTAAAAATTGTCAGGTTTAATCTGGTTTGGTTATTTACAAATTTTTGGTGAAAAACGTCAACTTCAAAATAGCAAAATTGCCATTTTCACTAAATTAAAAACTTAGTACTATCTTAGTGCTGTCAAACTAAAATATAGTTAAGTTGTGTCACTTTAGTCTATTTCAGAATGGGAAATCGTTGTTTGACAGGAATAAATGAAATTTTTGAGATTTTTAGTTTAGTTTAGAGGCATTTGTGACAAGAGAATCGGCACCATTGTAACTCTTAGTTCCATTTGAAAATGTAAATCAAATCCTAACCTTTCCGAGACGGGGTATTAAAATTATCGAGTTAGCTTCGCTCGCTCTTCTCATCCTACATAATCTAGTGTCCTAATATTTATTATTTATCAAAAAGCCAAGGTGACCAATTTGGCAGCATCGTAAAGTACCCTAGATTAGTTACTGCGACCAACTGTGAGAAAAGATCAGAAAGTTAAAAAGTTACTTATTTAAAAAGTATGCATCATTAGATAGTCAAAAAGTTTTTAGAGTAACAATTAAATATTTCCCCAATATTCCTCGGCACCCATGGTGACCCCCCCCAAAATCTTAGGCTGCGACCGCGCCTGCCAACTCCTCACAAAAAGGATAGTTGCACTAACATCAAGATAAACGGCAATTAACTGCCATCAATTATGTGGCAAGTCACTACAACATATAAGTAGGTAAAACTGTTGAATATAAATTGTTAATTTTTAAAAAAGCACTCTACTGAAACATCAAAATTTATTCATCCGCATCGCTATCAACTGGTAATGATGCGTTGGATGGCAATTCTCGTTCTCAGCAGGAAGAAAAGGCCTGCGCCGTGAAGATTCAAGTAGGTAGTATTTTGGCGAAATCCAGAAATAGCAAGGCGAAGCACGTGTTTTGTTTTAATAAAATGTACTTGCACTAGAAATTCTGAATTCTTTGCAGTAGCCAGCAAAACTAAAAAACGTGAACACAAAAATTAAAAATTACCAACTCAAACTTTAATCCAGCTCTGCGTGTCTAATTATAAGAGGAGAAATGTATACAAATTTCACAAAGTGTGCGTCGTGCATAAAGAATTCAGGGCCCATGGTAGGTCGTGTACGGCGCAGCATTCAGTAAGGCGCGTGGTGCGGTCAGCCGCACTGCGGCGCTCTCCGGCCCATCGACGAGGCGGCCCTACCTGCACCACATCTAATATGCCTCTTTGAAAAAGGAATGTGCTCCAAATTATATACGGCCTGAATTCTTCAGTTGACACTGTTGGAATAGTTGCGATAAATAAAATAACCTCTGAAAGTAGGAAGAATTCGAAATAAAATCCTTCCTTACAATAATGAAAAGTGCTCCAAACTACAAACCCTTTGTTGCAAACAGCATGATAAAATATAACTAACATGATGGATTTTTAGTAGGTATGTGTTATACGTTATCACAGAGTTGAAAATGAACGAGCAAATCCCACCAATCTATCTTCTATCTATGTCTATATACTCATAAAAAAAGCTGAAGAGTTTGTTTGTCCGCGCTAATCTCTGGAACTACCAATTGGATTTGAAAAAATCAATTTGATAGCCATATTCTTGAGGAAGGTTATAGGCTATTGAACATCACGCTATGACCGTTAGGAGCCGTGCAAAAAGAAAAAAAAATCAGTAGACCACTAAGCGAATACGAAGTAATTCGCGGTTGGGCGATGGGATGCGACGCGGTGAATCGGGGGCCGAAATTTCTCGCAGACGAAGTAGCGGGCAGAAGCTGGTACGTTATATTAACTAACATAGGTATAGAATTCTTTCAAATACCAATTGTATGTTTTAAAAAATAGTGTTAGTTTAAGTAAATATAGGTAAGTAATTAAGACGTAACACCAAAAATAAATTCTTTCAGTAACTAATACATAAAATTGAAATTTTTCATTTCCATTTTTCTCATATATCAATTGTAAGCCTATGTATTATTTAAAAAAAAAGTTTCTATAAAATATATATGTGCATGCGCATGAGTATGTTTATCGAAAAAAAAATAAAAAAAACGATGGATCCACGTAGACTTAAGTTAGTTAAGTAAGCATAGTGTAATGTTGTCCGGCGTAGGAGTAAGATAATTGTATAAATGTATAACACAAAAAACTAGTAAACAAAATAAACAAAATAAAAAAAGGCGCGGAAGACCATGCCCGCGGTAGTATAATCATTGTAAAAAAAAAAAAAATAGGTATAGAGACAGCTCACAAAATGACGTGCTCTAAAAGTAGAAAACAGGTAGGAAATGTCGCCGAACCAGAAAACATGTTCGCAAAACATCCACTGAAACTATGTTCCAAATCAACGGCTTTTCTTTATTCCGGGGTACTTGTCGCGCTGTCATTTTAATGATAGACGGCTAGGGTTTCATTGACCCGTAAAGTGTAGTTCAACACATTGTAGTAAACAACAATCGACGTCCCGTAATTAAATTAAATTTTAGGAGCGTGCACCCGTAGCGGTTTTTAAACATTTTGCTAACATTCCCTGCAGCAATTTTTAATTTAATTTGTTGAAGTTCCCGGGTCGCTGGTTAAAACCGAACGTTGCCGGTAAGTTAATTAAACTAGTTTGCAACGGACACTTTTTAACAGATTTGGAGCGAGAAATTGTCAGTGGAGGGAGGCGACAGCGTGTGATGACGTGTTCTTGACGCTGCAACCTAAGGAGTCTCGAGTTTGAAATGTGTTTTTTCTTAGGTGGGACAAGATTTACCAAATAGAAACGTATATTTTACTGATAAATTAAAACTCATTGGACGGAGTATTCGCCATTTATTCATTGCCCAAACGGTAAGCTTCTATTAGGCCCGCTTACATCACAAATCACTTTCGTCAATCGTTTGAAGTTGACAAACACAGAATGATGTTTTAATATGTTTAGTGATGATTTTTTTTTGTGATTTGTGCTGCAAATGGACCTAAGTTTTCTAATTCAATGTATAACACTCTTTTCATCTTATTCTGAAAGAATTTTCTTATGGTACAAACCGATATAAAAGCAATAAGTACACCGATCGGAAACACAATCATAAGTAGATGCCAGCAGTTAGGGACGAGGTAAATTCATGGCTCCAGCAGAGGATACGCTCGTTACAGTCCAGCTGGATGATTTATCGTCTGCGGCAGGCAGCTCCTGTCCTTTGATTAATTGCACCCCGTGAGAAAACTATCGCGCTGTCTCTGTCACTTCATTTGTACCGAGCTTATCGAACTTATATTAATCATCTAAAGTTGATGCATGGTGCTAACTGTAGGCAGCGTTTGATGAGGTGCGTGGACCGCGTTTTATACGTAAAGGCTGATAAAAGTCTTCCACTATAACCGGATGCGTAATTTTACATAGAGCACTGATATAGGTGTACTTACTAGCTTTTATATAGGGTGGGAATGTATAGATGGTTCAATTTTGAGCCTTTGGCCATAATGCGTCTATCATTGTCAACAGTGGTAGCGCAGGAAAAAAGTAATTTTGTACCTTCCTATAATAATAAGTATGACTGCGCCGACGCATACTTTTAATTGTTTTTCAACATATCTACGCTAATATTATAAAGATACAAGATTTGTATCTTTATTTATCTCTAATCTTCTCTTCTCTAACTCTAAATATTATAAAACAAACTCACTTTTCGTGTTTGTCTGTATGTCCGCATTGTTCTTCTAAAATACGCAATGGATTTTGATGAGGTTTTCAACATAATTTAGAGAATGTATTCCGGAAGGTTCGTATGTATCATTCTTTTATATTAAACGTAATCGTAGTACTGAAACTTGACGCTTGCATGGCGTGCGCTGACTAAACCGTAACAAATAGATCACATTTATTTTCTACTGGATTGTTTTTAGTACAATTGGGTCGTTTTACTGTAAACCACATTCTTAAAAGTATTATAAGAACCAATTGGAAATATTGTACAGATTACGAAACAGTTATTGTTTTATATGGGTTTCATAGTAAAATAGCGAGAAATCGGGGTTTTTATCGCAAGCAAACCCAAAAGGGGCGGGATTTTTAATGCGTTTTGACCGCTGACTGTTGAAGGGATATCTTAACAAAATCAACAGAAAAGTTCGCGATAGGATGTCTATCTTCTAAGGATAACCCACGGTAACAATTTATATATTTTCAGAATTTCATTAAAAAATATTGTTATTTCCGAAGCTGTTTTGACCAGTATATTATTAATCCTTAACCGATAAAATATGTTATTAAAATTGGCCATTTAATCCATAAAAGATATCACAGATTCAAAATTACGCGCAGCAAAATAATTATGGTTGACGGCGTAGCGCCATGACTGACAGGGGTCAATGACTTTTCCACGGAAAATATCAAAAATGAAAATCCCAATATTTATTTTTTGAAAAACTTTTAATAGTTAATAATTCTGTAAACACATATTTGTTACGGTCGCGAATTTGTTATATTTAGTAAAATATTGTCTACTAATTGCAAAAAACGTAAGAGAATTAGAATTTCATGCGCTATCTCAGCGCATCCTATATCTACTAATAAGGTTTCCACCATCATTTGGAGAATTTATTCCGGAAGGTTTCTGTGTATAATACATTCATTTAACTTAAATATAGTACATAAATCTCGATGTTTTGACATGTCGCCACATCAGTACATTGCACCCGTGCGAAGCAGGGGTGGGTCGCTAGTAATTAATAAACTCAAAAACTACTGAACTGATTTTGAAAATTCTTTCACCAGTAGAATGCTATTTATCACTGAGTAACATAGGCCTATGTTACTCAGTGATAAAATTTATAAAGATATCACGCGGACGAAGCCGCTGGCAGAAGCTAGTAAATAACATGTTGAAAATCAAATAGACGAGACTATTTACGATTTTATACACCATTATTGTTAAAGTATCATTTCGCGTCGATGATTCTATTTGCACCGAGTACGTAAGCGTGCACGCAGAAAATTCAATTTACGCAAGAGTGTGAACAATGTTATATATCACCGACGCGCTGCATACGCTGTTATTTAAACACAGCCTATCGCCTAACTTCGGCATCCCAAGTTTGCCGATGTTGGGTGAGTGTTTCAACTTCCATGTATTATTCAAATCGTTCAATGATCGCGGGCTCGGCGGCTAAGCCGCTCGTTACCCGGCGTGAGCTGCTACGCATTCAGCTAATGGCACCATTTACCGAGATTGTCTGCAAGCCTCTAAGGCGGCCGCTAACTATACTGATTGGTAATCTGTTACATAAGACTGACTCGAAAACGGCCGCCAATCTTGATAACTTTGACGCACATTGATGTCAGGAATTTCGCTCGTGATTAAACAAAGCGGCTTAGTACCGGTATAGCAATGCGTTTTGCGAAGCCGTTCGTGCTAACAAAGGATACATCGTATTTCAACCTGCACGTTTCTGTCTGCGCCATGTTAACGAACACTCGTGCTCTAAACGATTCCTAGTTAATGGCCACGTCAGAGGAACTTTTACAATTTACGGATGCCGTTTCCAAAGCCCAAATTTAATAGCGGTTCCCGTGTCAAGTGTTAGTCGAACAGAGCGGGGTGATATATGTTCACACATCACTGCACACACTCTTATCACAACGGCCCATTGTTGCGTGGAACTACTCAAAGTTGGGTCGAGTTCGGAAATCTGAAATGTGTTCCTTTTAATCTCACGGGAAATAGTACGCCGCGCAACCTTCGCCGCAACCTCTCCATATTAACAAAACTTTAATCTACCCAGTGCGTCCCGGAGGGGTGCCGCGCTGTAGCGAGGCTACATTTTTGTGGCCAGTAAATTTTCTTTAAGTTCGTCTCGTGGCAGACAGCCAACGCTACCATGTGCTCCTAAAATCTCATTATATTTCCGTAGTGGCAACTTTGTTAAAAACACATAAGCGCGCCGCCCTTATTATTCGCGTGGTCTGCAACTTGAGTACCACTGCTGCGGTGTTTGCTCGCTCTATTTACAAAACAAACGAAATGTACTCAAGAAATAACTCATCCGAATTTATTCGTACAATACATCTTGTACTAACAACGTAGCTCGTTTCAGCTGCAGACAAAATGACGGAGCAAGGCAGGCACTATCAATAACGTTCGCTGTGTATCAGGGTATCGTATCGCTCGCTTGTTTTGCATTTTGTGTTCTTTATTTTGCTTGTGAACAAAAAGCTTGGATGGCGGACGGATGATGCGGCGGAGTAGCTGAGCTCTAGTTACGGCAGAGCAGTCTCTTGACGAATTGCGCGCCGACTGTCGTAGTGTGCGGCGAACCTGCCCGCGCCCGCTCCCCGCCGCCCGCGCCGTTCTGGACGTCGGCTTTGCTGTCTAGACGTCACTCGGACGAGCCTTGTTCGTGCTGAAATGTGAATGCACTGTATTTTATACAACAAATCCATATATAGCACGTCCGACTGAATGTGAACAGGTCGCTGGAGCGGCGGATTAGAATTTGATGAATGGAATAGGAGCACAGTTATGTGACGCTTTTCCCTGCAGCGTGGTGGCGGCTAATAAAACTTACTTTTGATCCATGTATCAGAAAACCAGATTTGATAGCGGTCTTAGTTCTTGGCTTGCACAAAAAGGGCTCTACCATGATTGGTTCATCTCGAAATTAGCTTTCGTTATCCTTCAAAACAGTAGAGATATAGACTGGGAAAAAAAAATAGTCAGTCAGTCAGATAATAAAAAAAAAATAGTCAAATATTTTTTGCTTTATCATATTAATAAAAAAATATTTAGATAAAACGCATTAAATTTGGGGAGTGAGGGCTCACTACGTCGCAAGTCACAGTATAAAATCTACCGGACAGTGACGTCATGCTACATTTTAACTCAATTTATAAATATACATATTTTCTTTTTTAACGTAATCTAAAGATTACGGCGATACATTGGGGCAAAATGTGCCATGACGTCACGAGTATGTAGATTTTATACGTACTAGTGACGTAGCGACCCCCACTCCCCAACTTAAAATGCGTTTTATCTAAGTATTTTTTTATTAATATGATAAAACAAAAAATACGTGTCTAATATTTTTTTATTATCTGACTGACGGACTAATTAGAATTTCATTTTTTTTACCCAGGCATCATCCCTATTACCTACATTTATATTTAACGAATTAATATACCAGTATTCGTGTCTGCAGCATTGCCAGTATCAATCCTAATGATACTATTACTTGCTCAAGACAATCAAACTGATATCTAATTATCCATGCAGCTCATTGTGACTGTCCGACACATAATGACAGTATTTGGGAATCTGTAATGATTTACTGCAATGAACTACACAAGTTAATTACCATAAATTATACGCCAAGCTATGATTGAAGGTAATTGGACTGGAAACACAAAATAATCCTGTGGTCCGCAGTGTTGACGAAACACGACGGATGACAGAATTTCACATTTAAATTTTAACCGTACATTGTTCTCTGAAATATCATTTCGATGTTGCGTTCACTGAAGGATATAAAAAAGAACCATGATGACACACGCGCTTCGGAAAAGTACACTTTGCTGACGTATGAAATGAAAAGATAGCGGGACCGCTCCCAATAGCTACGACATTTTCATTTTAATAAAAAAAGGTTTGTTTTTCTGAAGTTTAATTAATGAAACCGGTTCTCTTTTATTCAGCGTTGTCAAAAGGCACAGCGACATAATTAACACAAACTCATTAATCATCCAGCGTGTGAGTTTTATTGTAACAGAGGATGCTACTGTCATCCTTTTGTTATACCTAACCCTTTAATCGCTATTTAAGATAACCCTGAAAAGAGGAATGATGGGCCATTCTTCATCAGAACGCGTGGTTTCAACAAACAGAAACAAATGACAATCTTTTAAGAATAGAAACATCAAAATAGACATTCGATTATTATTATATTAATACGTGAAGCAAAAACTTTGTACCCCTTTTTACGAAAATTACGCGGACGGAGGAGTATGAAATTTGGCACAGTTAAAGTTTATATGGAGAAGGATTGCAGAAAGCTAATATTTTTATATAATATACATTAGAAATAAATTAAATTAATAAAAAAAAAACATTACACACACACCTTAGAATCATGACATTTAAATGAATTATGGTCGAATTTCGACCTCTGGGCGACCACTAGTGATTTGAAAAATATGAAATCCGATAAAGCAGAGCAGTCGATATTGCAACAAGTGTTCCAAGTCTCGCAAAGCATAAACTGCTAAGTAGATAACTTTATGAAACTCTTTCGTAACAGACTGCTAAGTTCGATGTAAGACAATGTAAGCCTAAGCTGATATGCATTGAGATCTGGAAAACAAGGAAATATTGGATGCGGTGCCTAACAGTTTTGGAAGAAGCTGGAGAAAAATCAATTAAATTTTGTGGACATCAAGTTATAGCGGAAGAGTTGTAGTTACACTTTTCTAGAAAAGGTATTCAATATAAGTTAAGTCAGCAAATTAATTGTTTATCAAATTGACTATTAACTTAAATTGCCCGTATAAACTAAAATCATACAACTGTCATTCTCGACAGCTGTCTGAAATAGCTATAACACAGTAAATTGACGTATTGTGTCAATTTGATAAAATATTAATTTCCCTGACCAAACCTACCTAGTCGTTTTTCTCTAAAATGAAAAGGTCATATTCAAAATGCTATGCTATGTTTGAAGAATAAAAAGTTACAAATAATTTCAGTTCAGCTGTCACAATACAATTCCTGCAACACCGAAGTGTGTCCAGATGAGTTCAAAAACGACTTGCCGTGCATTTTGCCAGATTAGTTAAAACTTCATGTGCAATTTCATCGAAACCTTTGAAACAAAGACTTAACACTCTAGAAATAGGAATGGTGAATTCAATCAAATACCATAATGTACTTGCTTATTCAAACATCAAGGCTGATCAATACTCGTTTATGAAATATCGCTCAGTCCTACGAATAATTATTCAGCTCCCGGTTAAAACCCGTCAATATTACCGCAAAATGTTTGTACTGCCCTACAACGTGCAGCTGACAGCTTTCATCACAAATTATAACAAAATTGCAACATTACAAAGAACGCTCAATAAAGTCTCTACTCAGATAAAAAAGATTTTCGATAAAGTAAAAAAACAAAAAGGAATCGTTGAACATTTTAATTGTTTCCTCCTGCTATTTTTGCTAAATTCAATATAAATGGGTATTATCTTGACAGCGAATGCTTGGGGACACAAAAAGCGTGGCGTTATCAGTGGGGAGACGGACGCGGGGTTATTTGTCTCGACTCGACTAACCGCGGCATGATAAAGAGTGCCTGTTCGCCGCCGTCTGCCGGCTGACCGCACGACTTAGTCCTCTCAGCAAGTAATCGTGACGACTTGCTAATTCGCATTCTTTGGCTTGTTTAGTGCAAGAACAGGGCATTTTTTCAATATATTTTTAAAGCTGTACTTTTAAGTACTGTGCCGGTCCTAGCTAGGATCATTGACGGGTACAATTTTTGGCAAGAAGTACCTACCTACTGTTCATCAAAATGTTTCCAATGTTTATTTTTTGCTTACGAAGTTGGGTGTTTGGTAATAATTACAAATTTGCGAAATCGACAGATAATTTTTCGATCAATACCAAAACCCGGAGAACCTCAAACAAAATTATGTGACCGAGACGGGAATTTCCACAATTTTCGCACCGATTCGAGAAATAAAGGTCGAACCGTCATTATCGGGGATAAAAGGCGGAAGCGGACATAAAGGGTTGACCCCATAGTATTTTGCTGATAGCTGTGTCGTACCAATCGCCCGTCATTGTAATACCTACAATAAAACAGGGGATTAACATTAACAAAGAGATTTAAATGTCTAAAAACGATCGGCAGGTATGAGATAAAACGGCAGTACGAGTACGTACGGGTTTGAACGTAACAAAATGATTTTTAACGTTACCCGGCCGAATAAAGTCCTACTATAAATTGGGAGATAGAAAAAGGTTTTTATCAGTTACACACTGCACCAGTGGTAAAGTACTGGCACATAAATGAACATACGGTTTAATCAATTTCCTTTTTTGAATTCAGGTGTGGTTTCGGTTTTTACAGAAGAGCATGCATTTTACGGAATTTTACTGTCCCTGTTTTTTCGTATTATTGATTCTCATGCTCATTTTATGCATGAATTTTTGTGATTGTTTTCTATTACTGTTAGGATATGGAAAGGTAGAATTCCTAGAAATACACGTTCTTTTTAGTAGGTACCTTTTTACAACCTGTGATAACTTTTCTTCATAAAGAAAATAATTATGAAAGAAATACAGATTTAGTTGATAGGTTGTACATTATCTATGGAATCAACCGGTCAGTCAGTCATAGAACGTTTTTATATATATTTATTTATCATTATGTAACTTACGTCATCTTGAGAAAAAAAAAAAGTGTCAAAGTGTTGTAACGAGAATTTAAACCTTCAGTGTTCAATGGCAGGTACTTATTAAGTAACAAAGCTGCATCGTAATTGCAGCCAGTGTGAACCAATACCTCAATATATTTCACAACGAGCCACCCTAATGGATGACACGGAGTATTGATCGAGACCGTTTTACTACCGAGATGAATGATGCCGTAATTACCTATTTATTTATTGTTTTCTTAATATTATTGTCAGCTGTTACTGTTATTTGGTTGGATGTTAGAACTATTCACGCTTTTATAAGTACCTATGTAGCTTTATGTGAACTTACTGAGATCGGTGGAGACAACTCAAGATCTGCGACATTAGTGACGATTATAAGAAGTTATATATACAGAACGAGAACGTTATGAGAATTATGTCGTACCAGTAGTACAGTACAACTATTTTCTTTATGTCCCTCGGCAAAACCCGTGTTTTTTTAGTCGTTGGATTTCTATCAATAGCCCTTTGCACTTGGTGTTTGTAAGTATTGACTCCTGCCGCCGCGCCCGCGCTGTCGTCAACCACAATGCTTTCAGGATGTTGTTAAGGCTGTCTCGTTACTGAAGCGCGTCGGAAATGTTTGCGCAAGCCCGCACCGACGGAAAAAAAATAACTTATTGCCTAGTGTTAGTAAATATCAACCTCCGCACAAACTGCTGTACAATCGGAGAGTCGAAGCTCTCGGCTACAGTTTTCAGGATTCTGTTTTGACTGCCCCTCACTCTCCTCAGTAGCGACGCAGTTTTTTTGCGTATACCTAATTGCATAGAAGCCGTCGGAGCGGGTTTGCACAAACAGTTCCGACGCACTACAGTAACGAGGCAGCCTCAACAACATCCTGAAAGCATAGTGGTTGACGGCAACGCGGGCGCAGCGGCAGGAGTCAATACTTAAAAACATCAAGTGCAAAGGGCAACTGAAAGAAATCCGACGACTGACGAAACACGAAATTTGCCGAGGGACATTCAGAAAATTGTTGTACTGTAAGTATAAGGAAAAGTAAATATATTGTTATAAAGTACTAGGCTGCTGGTTGCTAATCCTCTTTATAAGTGGTAGGTATAAATAGCTTCCGAGTTTCCTTTTATATTATCTGGTACGTATGATATCCATTGATTTCGAAGTGCTACGCGCTACGAACCTTTAGGTCTAGTCTTGATGGTTTTCGTGTATTGTTTTCGGCATGGGTTGATATCGACCTGAGCTAGAAGACAGCGCTTTGCACGTTTTTATTTATATAATTATCTATTTTTTGCCGTATTCAACAACGTATTTTTACGTACGGAGGAGCTCGTGGCTATGTAATAACAGCAGCCAGGTTCGATCCATCAGCTTAAGCTACGCTTGCCAGGGTTGGTCTGTGGATGGGTGACCATCTTAACATATCATTGACGACACGGTTGGCGCAGTGGCTAAGCGATCGACTGCTGCGCAACGTGTCGCGGGTTCGATCCCCGCACGGAACAAATATTTGTATGATCTGCAAGTAGCTGTTCCGGGTCTGGGTGTTAATATATGTGAGTTTCTATGTTTGTAAACGCACCCACGATACAGGAAGAAATTCTTAGTGCGGGGCAACGTTTTATAAAAAAAAATAAAAAAATATCGAGACTCCGCCGTGCCTCGGAAAGCACGTTAAGCCGTTGGTCCCGGCTGTCATTCGTGGATCTTTGGCAGTCGTTAGGGGTCGTCAGAAGCCCGAAAGTCTGACAACCAGTCTTAACAAGGGGTATCGTTTTACCGAGTAACTGGGTTGTGGAGGTCAGATAGGCAGTCACTTCATGTAAAATACTGGTATTCGGTTAGACTGGAAGCCGACCCCAACATAGTTGGGAAAAGGCTAGGCAGATTGATTTTTGTATTCAACAACGTATCTGGTTTGTAGTTTTTTTAAATGGTACCTTTTATTGTATTGATTTCATGAAAATCTAGGCCCGCGACAATTCCATCCCAAACAAAACACAATAACATAACCAAGTTCTGTGCTTAATTTCAATATCATTTACATTTTAAATCCATCCAAAATGCCTGTTTAAGTACAAAAGTAGAGGAAACTTTTGTTAAAATATTATATAACAAGTCGGCAAATGATGTGCAAATTTACGCTGTGATGAGACCGCATTAGCATAACGTCAGTATTGTAACTTACCCGGGGAAGGCATATTTGATGGTCCCCGAAACCCCGGCCCGGGCAATAATGATGTTCATAAATACCCATCGTATTGTCAAAAAGATGTCCCATTTATAATAAATACAAAACATGTAGTGAGATCTAATACAAGTGCCTGCCTTACTTACCAGAGTGTCCATAGTGTCCGCACACTTGTACATTAGTTGAACCGGGAATGCCACTGACAGGCTCGCATGACGTGGCCATTACTGGCTACTCACTATTAGCGGGGCAAAAGAACAGTATTGACAATTCCAATTCCAAAGAAAGGCGTAGTGGAGTCGTTGTGAGTTTATTTTTACCCGACTACGGCGAAACAAAAAGCAGGGTTATGATTTTTAACTGTATGTATGTATGTATGGTCATCTGTTACCTCATAACTTCTAAACTACTGATCATAATTTGACAAATGAGGTATCGTTGGAAACGTCTTGGTCGTCCATATGACATTCAATATGTCACCAAGTAGAGGAAATAAAGTCGTGCACTGGGAAAAAAAAAACCGTGTTGACTATCAAATGAAAGAGCTTGACGAGCACATTACAAAAATTTATATATATCATATTGTCCAAGTAAATAAATATGTTTAAATTATTAAAAACAAGTAAAAGTGAAGTCTTGCTGCACAGTCGTGCTACGTATGGCGGGGCTGTAAAGTTAATACTTATTATACGATATACGAAGTGGAAAAACATCATACTCAAATCCACGAAGGCCTTTCAGCGACATGACCTTCAGTAATGTAGTACGCGACCAAGAATAGATACGATAAAACCTAAACAAGAAAAAATTCAAGCGGCTCTGCAAATACTTTATCACAAAATTGTAACCCCAAAATAATTCCAATAAACTAAAACTTAACTACTGCAAAATCACGCTCTAAAAAGTATATTATGTTTTCTTGTTTCATACTTTTAGAGTGTGATTTTTCAGTAGTCGGGTTTTAGCTTTTGAACTTACTTTTTAATATTAGAAATTCGGCATTATTGCAGGAAAAGCTATTTCGACTTACTGTGATTATAAGACGGCGAAAACTTACCTACATTACAGAAGAAGAAAACAGCCCTGTTTTACAAATAACAATTGTATACATACGTCATGGAAAATTTGCAATTTGTTTAAAACAATTGTTTACCTCCTTTCTGAGAGGGGCTCGTGGCTTAGTAATAACAGCCGCACGGGGCGATCGATCAGGTTAAGCTATCCTTGCCGCGGTCAGTCCGTGGATGGGTGACCATCTTACATCTCTATACCGCGACCCGTCCGTGCCTCGGAGAATACATTAAGCCGTTGGTCCCTGCTGTCATTCTTAAGGCTAGGTTTTCCGGGCCTGTGGGCCTCCAAACGCTACCTCCGCCTCCCCCAATTGCAGAGCGACGTATTTATTTACGATGCACTGTCGACCATTTCGCGGAAAATCCATGCCACAGCATAAAGTTTGCAGTTGATCAACTGAACTAGTTTTTCTTAGGTTCGATTTTTTTCCATAAGTTTTCATTTTATGGGACCTTTTTTTTTGAGTGTGGGAAGTTATCAAATAAGAAGTTATTTGATCTTCTCCCGCTCTGGGCGGAGCGGGCGGGTGTGTCAGACTCTTACTGACTAAAACCCACCCGTGTTCCTTCAGTTGCCTGTACATTACCAGGGGCCACGGTATCCCTTTCGGACTTCCCGCCACCCCGGCAGGCATCGGTCCTAGCGGACCCCTTCCGTTCTGCTGACATCTCTTTGAGGCGCGCGTGGAACACAACGCGCCGTCACTCGGGCCTGGTCCTTATCGGACGGCGAGCTACCCATTGTTCACCGTCCGCAAGCCCGCGCCTACGGTGGCCGGGAATTGGCCTGCGATTCCCGACGCCTAGGGTGTCTCCTGCGGCTAGGGGCGTGAGGGCGCGACATTTGCCTCTCCCTCACGCGCTCCGCGCATAAGGAGGTGACGGCTTCTCACGCCCTCTCGCTCCGTACCATGGCCTGGACCAGGGCCGGACGCGAGATATCACTGCCACCGATCGCCTCCACCAGGACACGGTGGTGCCCCGCCCAAGCCGGGCAGACCTCCACCATATGCTCCACCGTGTCCTCCGGGCGATCCACAAAGTGGTGACACCCGGGCGTTTCCTCCTGCCTTATGTGGAACAGGAACCTCCCGAAACAACCGTGTCCGGTGAGGACCTGCGTCAGGCGGAAGGTGAGGATGCCGTGGCGCCTCTTTAACCATTCCTCAAAGAGGAGACTTATCGCCGCAATTGTGGCGTGCCAATGACAATCGCATTCTCCATGACGCCATGAGATCCCGCCGGAGCTCTGTCCACTGTGCCGTGATTTCTCGCGGCAGCGAAGTTACGCCCCCACCACTCCCTCCCTCCCACTCCTCGCACCACTCCCAAATGTGCGCGAGGACTCTTGCCTCCAGATCCCATGGCGGCAATCCGGTAAGGAGGCTCGCCGCCTCACCTGATACCATGCGGTATCCATCCGGATGGTCATGACCCTTTGGGACGCGTTCAACCAGCGGGCTGGCCGCAGCCTCAAAGAATGCGCCTGTCATCTATGGTTTTGATACAAATAAATATCTATGGTTATGTGACTGTTAATGATAAATTCAGTGTACAAACTGTACATGGGATTTTTTTGTGATAGCCGGGGTAGTCGGGAATAATCTGTTAGTGTATCAAGCCACCAACCAGTGGCTTTGCGGTAGTAAGGTGAAAGTTTAAAATTGCAATGGTTCTTCTGGGTTGGGTATTGCAATGGTTGAAAAGTCATGCAAAACGTAATTTTGATAGAAAATACCAAAGTCGTAATTTCGTTCGTTATAAAAGGAACTCTTGTGCAAAATTGCATGCTTCTAGACCCAGCAGTGTAGGTTGTTCGTTGTCTGACAGTGAATTTAACTTTTTTATCAAGTAAGTGAATCGACAAAAATTTCGAAATTCCATATAAACTTTCATCCCCTATGTAACCCCTTTAGTGACAGAATTTAAAAAAATCTTGAATTTAAGATTTTTATTAATTAGAATGGGCCAAAATTTGTCTTACTATTTCGCTTAAACTGTGACCATATTCTTTTGTTTTGGGTGTTTCCCACCGCTCATGAAGATTCGTAAATATTGACAGCTACATATGAAGCAACAATTGCCGTACTTTATTGCCAAGGGACGTACCTACTGCTACAGCTATAAATTTATCGAATCTATTATTTTAGGATATCGACATTTTAGAACCACATTTTATCGTATACAGTAGCGATAGTGACAGTGACTTTTTGTATTCAAAACAGAAAGTGGTTGACACTTAGCCAATACGATAAAATCCCGGATTCAACAAAAAAATCATGTGTTGCTAATTTGCTCCGCTATTCGAAAAATATCATAATGATTTTTATCGTGTTCCATACATTTGGTCGTGTTAGTATAGCACTTTTCCTTGAAACAGCGATTTATTTCTAATAGTCCTTGTTGTTGCCAGAGTGAAAGTGGTTTTAAATATTAATATACAACCGACAACCGGAAACATTGTATATTATGTATTTATTCATGTAAGATATGATAGTAGCAAACACAGTTCGATGGAGACTGAATATAGTAACATGGACGAATCTGATGAAAAAATCTTAGAAATATGTGTAACACTATTTTAAGATGACAATGAAACGTCATCATTACGCATACAAAAAATCACACTTTCGAAAACAATATTATGAATTAAAACTATAATATAATTACGAGATATTTTGTTTGAGCTGTCGCAATTTCGTATCTTATGTGTTCTTCTTTTATTTGATTTTTTTTTAACAACGGCAGAGAGAGCGTATTTTTTAAATTTTTGACACAGGTCCACAGTCGATGACGTCCCACAGGACTCTGAGCGCGAGCCGATTTAGCCTGATTTACTATTTTTGGGTTTATTAAAAAAAATCTTCTAAACTCAAAAATTCAACCTTTAATTTCCCTCGAAAATACGATTACCTCATCCTATATGCAATTTTCATATTATTTTGTACTGTGATTAGGAAATGAGACGAAAAATGGTTTTGAAATCGACCCTGTTTCGGACTTTTTTTTATCGAGAAAATTTAAATTTATCGTGTTTTGAACCTTTAATTTCCCTCCAACAAGGATGTGGATGATGGATACTATATATTTTTTTTAGGACATAAATACACTAATTTGATTATTTAAAATTGATTCTAAAGCAGGCAAATTCGGATAACCCCCCGTTAAATTTTTGACAGTTGTTACGGGTCGTTAGAAGCCCCAAAGTCTGTCAACCAGTCTTGCCAAGGGGTATCGTGTTACCCAGTAACTGGGTTGTGGATGTCAGATAGGCAGTCGCTCCATGTAAAATACTGGTATTCAGCTGCATCGGGTTAGACTGGAAGTCGACGCCAACATAGTTGAGAAAAGGCTAGTCAGATTGTTTACCACCTTTTCGCAATTTTCAATTAATAAAAACATTTTACAAAAAAAAAAAACAACCGACTTCCAAAAAAAACAGTACAAAGTGAAAAATTACTGTAATTTCAGAAGTCGGTGTCTTTGGTTTTGAATTTTTGTTTTTGCCATCGACTTCTGAAATTACAGTAATTTTCAGCTAGCCCACACGAATTCGAATACCACTACCTGCTATGTAAATAACAGTGACAGGAACTTATCTTAACATCCACATAGACTAAGTGGAAAAAATACGCATTATTGAAGCTAACTCAATAAATATCCAAGAAAAATTAAGATAATTTATATGAGAGCATACCCTTTCAAACAAAATAAGGATTTTCTAAATAGGACCACAATTGACGGAGAAATCATAAAAAAAAATACATAAGCTTCGAATATATATAACCTCCTCCTTTTTGGAAGTCGATTAAAAAAGCAGTTCAAATATTTAGGACATATTTTGACGGACAAACTTCACGATGACTGCGACATAGAAAGAGAGCGTAGGGCCCTCTCAGTGAGGAGTAACATGCTCGCGCGCAAATTTGTGAAGTGCACCAAGGACGTAAAGAACACTCTGTTTAGGGCTTATTGCTTGTCAATGTACACTTGCCAACTCTGGTGCAACTTCACAAAAAATATGTACAGTTCATTACGGGTTCAGTACAATGATGCGTACCGAACCCTTATGAAACTGCCAAGGTATTGCAGTGCCTCGAGCATGTTTCCCGAACCGAGGGTCCCGGACTTTTACGCCATCATGAGGTCGAGAGTCGCGTCTTTTTGGCAAAGTTTGAGACGCTCCAGTAACAGCATTTTGAGGGTTGTCTCGTGCAACCTAACCAGTCCCATATTTTTGGACTGGATTTCTGTTCACCTAAACGAGAATAAAAAATGACGAAAGATAATGTATAATAATGATAATGACAATTTTTAATGATATTTTATTTTTATTTTTATTTTAATGATAATTTTTAATGTTTTTACTACCTACTCACTTATTTTTTTTTTTTGTATATAGGTATTTTGCCTGAAATAAAACACTATTTTTTTTATTAAAAAGTAGAGTGATCACAATTTGTTCAATGTTTCCCTACAATTGTAAAAGGTCACAAATACAATTGTTATAGTAAGTTATCGCCATCTAAAGTGAAAAGCAGGTCGCCTCTCAAAGTGTCACCTTTCAAAACTTGATCCAACAATCTCTTTGATAACAAATTAACCTGTTACCTTCGTCATCTACAATTAGGTGCGCGTCACACTGAAGGCGGAGCGGATTCGGTAAGAACACCCCTTTCTTGATCAGGAGCCACCTTTTGTCTGTCAAACGGTTACACTATTGTTCGGTAGAATTTAGTACTTATTTTATTAGTGCCTTTAGTCGTCGTAAAACGCTTGTCATTTGTCTTTATGTCTATTAGAGGCTATTATTAGAAACGTCTTCGGAAAATGAACATTCCAAATATTCATTCAATGCAGGCAAAGTTAAGTCAAAATGGTTTTCTTAATGAAACTTTAAAAAAATTCAAGAATTTATAAGTCAACTGAAATAATTGTCCATTCCTACATGTAATTTCCGTTATACAAGTATTTCATGTGGAAATTATGAAGAACAAAAATACAACAACACTATACTGCATGGAAAATGCTCAGATAAGAGTGTTAAGGACTGTAAAAAGCCGAGTTAGAACAACTTTCCAGAACAACTTATATTAGGAAATGCCACCTACATAAGCCACGCCTCATTTCCACGGATATCACCTTTAAAGAACTTTATTCAAACTCACCTAATGGAAAAAAGCGTCATCCATTCAGACACTCAGGGCACAGTGGTTGATATAGTGCATTTGAGCGAGCGGTGAATGGCGTCGCTGCAAGCTGACGGTGACTGGCTCAGCTTTGTGCCACCGATAACTTGTCAGTGTTGCCACGCTCGATGAAAATAGCGGGGTGCCACAGTAGCAGTGCGGCATACTGCATTGTTGTGCCGTTTGTGACACGGTTTGTCACACTTTGTTGGTTTTTTAACGTGGTTGAAGGGTCAAATAGCGCGATTGTCCATGGTCGGTTTCTGATCTATCGAACTTGCCGATTCGTTATCGAGCTTTAACTATTGACAAACTTGAAATGTCTCAGGCACAAGCGCCTTTCAAGACACTCATTGATGGCATGATGGATATTTGGATGTTTCTCATGACAGTAGGTAATACTTGCCGGACGAGCTGTTCCTCAGTCTCTACTAAGAATATGGAAATGAATTACATAATTTATGACATTCCAAAATTATCAATCGTCTTTTGCTGTCATTTTACATTCGAATTACATAAAGGCGTATTGACATCGTAATGTTGTGATTACAAATAGGTTATAGCATACACACAGCAGCTCGAAGTTTGGAAGTTTGCGGTGTGATACTCCTGTGTTTCGAAAAGTAAGCCGTTGGTCCTGCGCCTGAACTTTCTCCGGTCGTTCGGGTTACGTGCCGTTCCATCGAACTATGAGATTAAAAAGGTATGAGGAACACGGTGAAAAGTTCACTCATCCTCCATAGAAAACGGAGCATCCTCCGATCAGACAGGTGATGTTTCTGGTGGGCTACTGCCCTATGATTGATGTCGGGACGTTGGTATAAATTCTAGTCGCGCGGTAAACTCTGTTTGCTCGATGCAGGATTTTGCATGGCGTCAGTGCGATGCGTAGTTCGCATGTGACAATGTAGATGGCGCCACAAGAGTGAGGGAAGTGATAGTACACCTGTGTCTGCGCACACATCTGTGCACTATTATATCTCCCGCGCCGAAGGCTAGTCTCCGTTGACATTGGCCGCCATGATCGAAATACGGTCTGGAGGAATATTATTATTAGCATACACACAAAACACGTGGCTTAGTAATAACAGCTGCATGGGTCGATCGACCAGGTTAAGCTACGCTTGCCGCGGTTGGTCCGTGGATGGGGACCATCTTTACATACCAATACCCCTCCGTGCCTTGGAAAGCACGTTGGTCCCGACTGTCATTTGTAGATCTTTGACAGTTGTTACAGGTCGTCAGAAGCCCGAAAGCCTGACAACCAGTCTACCAAGGGGTCGTGTTACTCAATAACTGGGTTGTTGAGGTCAGATAAGCAGCCGCGTCATATAAAATACTGGTATTCAGCTGCATCCGGTTAGACTGGAAGTCGACCCTAGCATAGTTGGGAAAAGGCAGATGATGACACACAACGTAATTATACGCTGTCTGTCTGTATGTAGGAATTAATTTGATAAACTAATTGTGGTTCAGTAATTACTGAACCACAATTAGTTTATCAAATTAATTCAATTGTGTTCGAGTATATTTGACGGGGATTAGCTGTCAGTGTGGGGCCCGCATCGGTATTCTTATAGCATTAAATGTGAGTATGTTTGTGGAGGAGGCGCCCGTTACGCAGAAATTAAAGCTATTAAAATTGCATTAGGCTTTAAGAGAACTATAACGGGTTGGGAACGTAAATGGTTAAGTCTATGACTTATAAGTAGGACTACCATATCTGGTACAAAGGGGGAGAATCAGAACTAACATTAGGGTGTCTTTAGGTATAACACGACTTTTGCTAAGTAGTAAGTACTTTTTTATAAGCTACTGAGAGAGTTCATCAAGGATATTACTTCCCCTGTTCCTACCTGCTCCTGTCGCCATGCATCATTATCAGGATAATCACAGGTATTCTACATTT
The DNA here is from genome assembly GCA_947364205.1 of Agrochola lota. Classification (NCBI taxonomy): domain Eukaryota; kingdom Metazoa; phylum Arthropoda; class Insecta; order Lepidoptera; family Noctuidae; genus Agrochola; species Agrochola lota. Next base: position 12,577,355 of record OX376221.1, on the reverse strand, counting down.
TACGACTGGGTAATAAGATAAATGTAATGTAGTGTATTTTTCGTCGATATAAAAAAAAACAACTGTTCCATATGTTTTGACCGCGTAGGTATTGCACTTTTCTATGAAACAACAAGTTTTTTTTTTAATAACCGGCAAAAACTTACAGCGAGCATTTAAAAAAACAGAATCATGTACTGAATCCATGGTAACAGTTTTCGCGTCGATGTCCCTGCCACCCTGTATTGTTACTACTCATGAATTGAGAACCTGCTGTATTTCAAACAATCGCAGCCTACCGACATTACAACCTTTGAACCTTGTCAAATCATTTGTCATGTTACGAGTATAATATTAATTAGCATTTAACACCATTGCGGCAAGGTGGGGCACAATGTGACAGTTTGATAAATGAAACATGGGCCGGCCATGAAAATGCGTGCCAAGTTGCTTACTGCGGCCAACTGAAGACAAATTGTTGCCTCCTAGTGTCGGGCAGAAGTAACATGACAGGCGTTTGAGATACTAAAGGTTATACTCCTTTTAAGGACCTCTAGATGAAGGAATTGGTCAAGTCTTCTAAAATAAAATGTCAAAATTGTGAAAAGTAATCCTAACTTAGATGAAATCGGGTGAATTTAAGTTTGTTTGTTTGTTACGCTTTCACGCAAAAACGGAAGAACGGATTGGGATGAAAGTTGGCACATGGGTAGACTATGACCTGGAGAAGGACATAGAATACTTTTTATACCGATATTCCTACGGGATCGAAACTTATGCGGGTGAAGCCGCAGGCCGCAGATAGTGATATCATAAGAAACAAAATAAATTCTAACTAATATGATTAATGTGAAAGATTGTGAGGATGTAAAGGGGTTACTCATTCAAACATAAACTGAACATAGCTGTAGGTTGCTGAATATATTTGGATACTCAAAGAGATAGTCCATGGATCTAGCATTAACAAATAGGTAAGATCATCTTTTCTGGTTCAGGTCATTAGTTCCTCTAAGATTTAAATTAAATTGAAAAAGAAAGGAAGAAGGAAATAAATTATTTTATTAGGAGCACGCACAGGAAATACAAACAGTAATAACCAAAATAAATAAAAATTAAAAAGAAGCATTTAAAAACTAACATAAAAAAGTAATTTAAAAAAAATAAACCGACTTCGAAAGAAATTAACTCAAAATTATGAAACAATATGTTTATCATGAAATTAACCAAAGAAAAGAAATCAAAAGTAGGTACGAAACAAATTAGGGGCCTACAATTATTTTTCCGGTCGGTGCCAGCAAAGCCATCGAATATAAAACTTAATCAAAATAGAAACGATATTTCGGATACAAAACGGAGTTAAAAGATATTTTACATACGAGTATTAACCAATTTTCTTATAATAGTCGTACTTGTATCACATTATTATTATATTAGCTTTTAGTTCGCGTGGAAGTCGGAAATTATCCCATGGAAACGTACTATACGTACGTAAAATGTATCCTATGTGTTAATCCAGGATATAAACTGCTTCATCCAAATCCTATTAGTAGCATAACATAATGATTGAATGCTATCGTGAATTCATGCTTGCCTAGTAATTTTTGTCAGGTTACTGCTCAGAAATTGTGCACAACGGTTAATGATTGAAATACTATCTTGAATTCATGCAAAACTAGTCCTTTTTGTGACAAGTTTCAAGTTTATTTCTTAGTTAATTAATTATTAATTCAAGGAATAAGATTTTTCATACAAACGAAATCCCGTCCTTATTCTATTCCAAGACGCTTCAATCAGTGAGAAATCAAAAGATGCAGATAGTTATGTGCCAACATCTCCAATCACGGTAACGTTTCAAGCTAAACGTAGTTAAGGTGACGTGGAACGACGCATTTTACCGCTGATACTTAGTTCGGCTGTAACTGTATATAAGTTACAGAGCACAACACTTGAAACTGCAGTCGTAAATTTAGGCAAAAGGTTATTTGCAAAGGGTCCATCTTATGTTGCTTTGAGTAGGGTTTCATTCGCTTGATGGCCTTGCTATAGATGAGTTAGAACCCAACAAACTTTTGAAATAACCAAATTTTTTTGCGATTACAAACTGGCATTTGCAGTTGGAGAATTGACCGTGACGTATATCAATGTAGGGAGAACATGTTTCGCAACTACTAAGTTAAGTTTCTTATTGGGATAAATTCATCCCAACTACGTTTTAGCCTACGGCAAAGTCTACGCTAAGAAGGATGAAAATTCTCCATCAGTAGTCATTAGAAGTGATGATCAGGTACACAAACTTTTACTAGAAAAATGACTATTATCCTGTAGTTCTATAGCTAAGTTTCATGTCACTGCTGAATTGGTAATATTGTTGCCTGTATTGGATGTGCCTGGTGGCCAACCTCTGGTTCTGTTTTGCCATATCTGTGATGATGTTTTGCCTGGTCCTTTAAGATTTTTTGTTAATGTCATTAATACACATACTCACTCAGTACACAACCGAATCATATCCATACACTCAATCACACAAACTCAGAGCACATATATACAATATATACACCCATTCGTTTACTCAAACACCGAAACTTTCACATCAAAAACATATTCCTCACTCAAAACTCATATTACAATCATTATTACAGTAAGTAGTTTTCTATTGTCTCATTGTATTGAAATATACACTTCCTTGATACAACTATTCATCCTAGATTCACTCTGTTTTAATGGATAATATTTTACAAACGGTATCTGAGTTAGACAACATTGAAATTGCTCGTTCTGTCTCCTGCGATTATTCAGAACTCCACGATCACGTCATAATAAACAAAAATGACCTTACTATCATATCTCAAAACATAAGAAGCATACATCGTAACTTTGACGATTTTATTATCAATTTGCCTACACTTAATCTCGAACTAGATATCATTATCCTGACAGAATGTAGATTAAGTTCTAACAAACCTATTCCGCAAATAAACAATTACCACTCTTATATGACAACTCGACAACTTAACCAGAACGATGGGGTTGTTGTATATGTAAAATGCTCTATAAAGCACAAAGTTGAGGAAATACAGCTCGACCAAGCGTCCTGTCTACGGCTGGATGTCCTGGGTTGTGATGTATATTGTATATACCGCTCACCTTCAAATTCTAATATTGATGGATTCACGGAATCTCTTAGCACACAACTTAACAACAAATTGTCACATAAAACACTATTATAGCTGGAGATATAAACATCAACATCATTGCTAGAGAGACTGAATCATCCCAAGATCGCAAGAATAGAGTTGGTTACCTAAATATGCTATCTCACTTTGGTATACTGCCTGGACATACACTTGCCACCAGGGAACAAAACTGCCTTGACCATTTTATGTTAAATATAAACAAAAAGAAGTTCTCTGCGTCTATTGCTGTCTTATACTCAACTATCACTGACCATCACACCACATTCCTATCTCTAGCAAAATTAAAAAATATTTACACGGCAAATAGAAATACGACTACAATAAATTACGAGCAAGCTCTGAAAGATCTAAAGGAGAAGAAATTATCTGATCTATTATTTTGTAATGACCCAGACTTATTAATTAGTAGCTTTATAAATACCTTAACTTCTATTATACATGAAAACACGATCACGAAAAAAATTCCGAATAGTAAACGGATCATCAAACCATGGATCACTATGGGTATACTACGATGTATTAAGAACCGGAATCGTCTACAAAAACAGAGTCGAATTGACCCCTACAATGAAATACTAAAAATAACGTATACTAGATACAGGAATTACTGCAATCAGCTTATAAAAAAAATTAAAAGGAAATATGAACGAGATTTACTTGCAAAATCTGTAACTAATAATAAAATACTATGGAAAAACATAAAAAATATCACTTACTCTAATAAAATAAAAAGTCAAAACATAGAATTGTTAAATATAAAACCCACCTCTCATGACTCGATAAATTATATTAATGATTACTTCGCTAACATTGGAAAACAACTAGCCTGTCAAATTAACCCAACTTTAAATAACGTACATATCCCTGTTCTTCCAGATATATCTCCGCTAAACACTTTCGTACTAATTGACTCTGACGAATCTGAAGTAAACGCTATATTAATGAATTTGAAATCTGACAGTGCCCCGGGCTGGGACAACATTTCAACTAAATTCTTAAAGTTTGTAAGAATAGAAGTCGTTCCTATAATAACCCACTTTGTAAATCTGTGTCTCCAGCAAGGCGTCTTTCCGGCTCCCCTAAAACAATCTATAATAACCCCAGTACACAAGGGGGGGGACGGAGACGATGTCAATAATTACAGACCTATCTCGGTTTTACCAGCCATATCAAAAGTTCTGGAAAAGGTTATTAATTCTAGATTAACTAAATTCTTTAACAAATACAACTTACTATCTCCTTCACAATTTGGCTTCAGACAGGCTGTAAGTACCGAAGATGCTGTAACTTCATTGACTTCTCATATAACTGGGCATCTTGACAAGGGAAAAAAGTGCCTATCCATTTTCCTAGACCTCAAAAAGGCTTTTGACACCGTCTCTGTCCCTATCCTAGTGAACAAATTGCAAAAAGCCGGAATAAGAGGTACTGCACTCAGCCTGCTCAGAGATTATCTCTCTAACAGAAAGCAAAAAGTTAAAATAGGACAATACACTAGCGACAATGCAGAGGTAACATACGGCGTACCACAGGGTAGTGTTTTGGGTCCTACCCTGTTTTTAATATACATCAATGATCTGTGTAATATTGAATTAAGAAACGCCAGGGTATTTGCATACGCCGATGATACTGCTATTGTATTTGCTGGTGATTCTTCGCAAGATGTTACACTGAGTGCAGAGGTAGGGATTGCCCACGTAGCTGAATGGCTGAAAAACAATTTACTAACATTGAATACCACCAAGACTAACTACGTATGTTTTAGTGTTAGTAACCGGACACAGCCCAATGATGACCTCAATTTGAGGGTACACACATGCGGAGATATAAACAGGATAAGCTGTAATTGTTCATATCTAAATAGAGTCTCTAAGACGAAATACTTGGGCGTGATGGTTGACCAGTTTCTGTCTTGGTATCCTCACCTTGAGCAGGTGATTGCGAGGGTCAGAAAGCTTACCTGGATCTTCAAAACATTAAGATACGTGGCTCCGACTAAAATGTTAAGGAGTGATAAGCGACCTAGAAATCTCCTTAATGAAATCTATTTTGCTCTAGCACAATCCGTCCTTCTATATTGTATCCTCACTTGGGGTGGCGCAGCTAAAACTAGATTTTTGGACGTGGAACGTGCACAACGAGCACTTATAAAGATTATGTATTTTAAAACTAAAAAACACTCTACTAAAAACCTATACGAAATCAGTAATTTACTCTCAGTTAGGAAGCTGTATATAACTCAAACGGTTCTAAAAAAACATAAAATCCTCCCTTATCATATGAATAAGAAACACAAAAGGAGAAAAGATATCATTGCAGTAGTTCCCCCATGTAAAACCAAATTTAGCAGCAGACAATTTCACCATCTCCGGTATTATTTTTCTAACTCGCTAGAATTAGACCAACGTTTTGAGATGTTTCCCTATGACACCACACCCGTAGCTCGTATCAAAAAGCCAGGCCGTCGCACTTACATGTATTAGTCCATGTCTTGAAAACGACTGAACCGATTTTGATTAAACTTGCACTGTGCCCTAAGTTGAAGTAAATGTAAGCCAATAAAAAAACAATGGCCACAATCCGATTAATAGTTTCGGAGATATGCGTGGACAAACATACATACAAACATACATACACCTTTAAAATGTTGTATATTTGTTTGGAAGCCCTAACAGATTATCATATGTAAATATCTTGCAGTTCCAATATTATTACATACATACATGTCGAATTGATAACCTGCCTTTTTTTGAAGTTGGTAAAAATAAGAACGACCTGTGCGAGGCCCAAAGCATCTCAGCTTATTGCGGACATATTAAAAAAAAAAAGTACCGCAGCTGGTATTATCAAAGGGCCCAATGTCTGTCTTGAGGATAACTGGGCTGAGCAAAGTGAGCAAGTATTCAATATTTTGATCCTTTACCACGGATCATCTTTAATGTTACAAAAAATATTTAAGAATGGATTAATTTTAATTTTGTTATTTTGGCTACATGCTTGAGATACGAGTACAAAAGGTTACTACGCAACGATAGATACGTAAGTACACTTATTATAAAATTGGCACCAAATTTGAGTAGTCTGGTTCATTCGTCACACAATAGTCTTGCAATCCATGGAAAAAAATGGATCTAGGTAAGTAATAAAAGACGGGTTCTGTTTTCATACCAAAATTCAAAAAACATTTTCCCGAAAACCGTCACCGTAAACGTAGAAGATTTTCATTTCAACTCAATTCTTTTTAAAGTCAGATTAAAACTGTGACTGCAAATAAGTTATTAGCCGGAGAATACAGTTGCCAGCTATTTTAGGATTTGTGAAGTAGCCTCATTAATTCAAGTGTCTGGAGTCCGGACAGAGGCGACAATTCCTCCCTAAATCTGTTATAATAAGCGCCTTTGTGATTTTTGCTCAGTCCACCGTTCGCGCCGCCACCAATCCAAAACTAATTACCGGCTCAAGTGCAAGAAATTCAACAAGTAACCATTTACGAAACAGTTTTGTACCTACTCAAATAAATGGCAAATTTATCTTTTAAAATGTACGAATGATTTTTTGGTCGGATTAATATTAAATTGTTTGTTGAATGTTTTTCGATGTTCGTCGTGATTAATACGAGTTGCTGATATATGAAGTATTTAACTTCGATATCAACCCGTTTTATTATTATTTATTGAATATCTGAAAGCGTTTAAAATTTTCCGCTGTTTTCGAATTATTTATTTCTGACAGTTACTGCAACATTCAGATATTATATAAACACATTTAAAAATCTTAATTTTTAAAAACGACAATACGCTTAATTTTTGGGGTTCTGTAGTAAAACAAGGAACCCTTATAGTTTTGTCAAGTCCTTCTGTCTGTCTGTCCGCAGTTTAACTCTGAGAGCCTTGGCACTAAAACGCTGTAATTTTATAAGGTTATACATAGTAATCACGCCTACAATGTTTTTTTTTTTTTTACTTTTATTCCCATGCTGGTAAATTGAGATGATTACTTTTACTTATCTCTTCCACTCGAGTCGATATCTGCAGCCCGTCCCCATAGTAAAATACCGTAAGACATGATACTATGAAAATAACTGAAATAGACTAGCCTCGCGGTATCTACGAGTACATCAGTAAATTGACGGATTTTTCTCACAGCTTAAGCTGCTGAACTTAGGCGTCCTGCAAGAGATGTTAAATGAGGACCCCATTGCAGCCTTGAGTCGAGCGTGATCCCCAAGGAAACAGTTTTATCGATGAATTCTAATTTCTCTCTATTCAATAGTATGTCACAATCACTACTTTTAACAGTCGGTAAAGCAAATCTAATGCATTTCGTTTTTTTCCCATTGAATACTAAATTATTAGCAGCGAAACAATTTTGGACCTGCAGTAGGGCGTTATTTACGTCGTCAAGATTTGATGCACGTCTATTTATCTAAAAAAATAGAGAAGTATCGTCAGCAAAGAACACCATTTGTGGTTGGTTTTTTAATAAATGGGGTGGGTCATTTACACTAAATTACTATTTATACTAAAAAGAGGAAAAGACCCAATATCGAGCCTTGTTGTAGACCCATTTTTACTTTTAGACCGAGTGAATTGACCCCATTAATTTGAACTTGCTGTTGTCTATCATTTAAATAAGATTTTACCAAACTGAGCGCAAGTTTACCTAGTCCGTAATGCTCAAGTTTCAAGAGTATGGTTTCATGATTTACGCAGTCAAATGCTTTTGAGAGGTCACAAAAAATTCCTATGGCATCTTGGGCCATCTCCCACGCTGTAAATATGTGTTTTAATAAGGTTACACCTGCGTCAGTCGTACAACGTCCTTTGGTGAACCCATATTGCTGATCGTGTAAGATTTGGTTGGTGTTAAAATGATTAAGCATTTGATTGAACATTACCTTTTCGAACACTTTGCTGAATACCGGCAGCACGGATACTGGTCTATAATTGTTGGTGTCTTTACTGTCCCCAGATTTAAAAAGGGGAAAACCTTACTGTATTTCATTAAATCAGGGAAGACTCCTTGATCCACGCACAAATTAAATATTAAAGCTAAGTATGGTGCTATAGTCTCGTTTATTGATGTACAAACTTTGATAGATAATCCTTATAGATCTTCGGTCAATTTGATTTTAATTTGCCGAAAAGCTTTTATAACTACGAGTATCATAGAGTTTATATGTTTAAATTAAAATTCAACCGTGCAGCCTGGAACATTCGTTTTTAATAAATCTATTGAGACATCGGGTGAGGAATTTAAAGCTTCCGTCTTTTTATATTAAAAGTAAATACATTTAAAAATTCTTGAGCTACTTCTAAATTCGAGCTTATGATACCACTTGAAGTCTCTAATGTGAACTCAGTGTTTCGTATTTTTTTCCTATTAGTTTCATTATTTATAACTTTCCAAACTGTTTTTATTTAATTTTCTGCTGATTTGATCTTGTTGCTAATATGCTTTAATAGCTTTAGCTATCTTACAGGTATTTCTAAAAATTTTGGAATATGTAGCAACATACTTGTTGAAAGTTTCAGTGTTAATGTAAGGCTTAAGGCCATACAACTCGAACAGTCTTTCCCTACTTATCCTAATACTTCTAGTTGCCCAGTCATTAAAAATAAAGTTAGGGCAAATATTTTTTGTTTTCTCTTCAAAAGTTTTATTGAAATCTGTGTGCACTACTGAATAGAAACCCTCATACAATTTATTTGCATCGTCCATATTATGGCCCAGAGCATTTAACTTATTATTTAGGGAACTATTGAATCTATTTAATTTGCCAGTTGTAATTGGTCTAAATTGTATTTGCACTTCTTGCTTAAGTGTTTTAAACTTAAAAGTTACCGTTCGTCCATTATGAACAGACGGCGAATAATTTACGATGGCTTTATCTAAATAATCACAATCGCAGTTCAGAAGACATTATCGATACAAATACACATAAGCACATACAAAGACAGAAAGAAAGAAAGAAAAATATGTTTATTTGTCACAGAAAGTAGAATATAATGGTTTATTTTTAAAATAAAATTTATCACATATCGTCTTCTCGCATTAATACTGTATAATCTCAAAACTTACTAATTTTACAGGAGAGCGTTTTAAAGGTTTAACGTGTAATATTTTTAATAATAATGATCTTTTCAACATTATTTTTATATTTTTTTTATAGTTACATTATCTGTATTTCAAAGTAAGATAAAATGATATATTAATTTTATTAAATAGTAGCCGAAACATAGGTAAAAATAAAATCGTTTTGAGTTTCAATACTTTTGTATATAAAATGTTGCTTAATTTTTATGGTTTAATTTGAACATGACTATTTAATTGATTAAATAAGATTAAATTTAAGGAAAAAATAACATTTTTCGCAGTAAAACAATAATATTTTACATAAATTAAAATTGAGTGGTTGATTAAATCGCGTTAATCAATATGTAACATGGCACTAGGTTAGAAACTTGCTAACCAAGGTATTTCAGTCTTACTGATTGAGATTGTAATCTAAGTTTAAGATCTAGGTATAAAAGTATTTTTTTTTAATTATTAGGAACTTTATCCAGTCTTTTGAGTATTATTTAAACATATTAATAGTTTATATAAAATATTAAAAGCTTAAGTATTACTCTAAAAAAACATAACTTTCACAAAAAATATCGAAAACAGTACACAATTTAGAAAATACATAGTTTTAATGAAAAAGTATTTATTCATATTTTATCACAAAAACTGTACAATTAGATAATTATACAATTTGAAAGGGAGAATTGATTAAAACTTTGCAACACATTTATAGCGATAAGTGTATAATTTTGAAATTGTATTATACTAATGAAATAGAATGCTTACCTTAAAATTGAATTTTTTTTTGTTTTTGTATACTTTTGATGAGACAAAACGAGTGCACTGCTCAGTCGTTTGAACGTATCTAAAAGCTATATAGAATTCGCGCAATACAAGTTCTTACTTCGGCCAATTTAAAACTAACCGATGCGCAATCGAGCCAGTGTTAGTTGAACTACGCTCTTTTGTCAATATTTAAGAGAAAAATATGAAAAATATGCGTATTAACTCAATTTCAGATATTTTTGGAAATTGTACACTTTTAATGTGAAAAGGCGATATGTAAAATTTAAATTACTTATCTGAAGTCAATGCTATTTGTAAATTCTGTAAAATTTATATAATTTACAAACGCAAGCTGATGGTAATGAAAGGTATGTCAAACCATCCGTTGTTATTTGTAAATGGAAGAGCTTCTTTGTGTGTTGGCATAAATGAAATGAGGTAAGATGTATCATTTTTAAACATTTGTTTTATTCCCAATGACACACTGGACATTCGTCGTCTCCCGTGAGATCCAAATACCTTAAATATAAAAGAAAATAAATACAATTAGAAAAGATTTTGGTGACCGCATTTTTTTTTCTATGCTCTTGTCTTAGACCTATGTTCTTGTCTGAGACACTAATTTTGTTATACAAAATATTTGTTAATAAAACTGGAATTTCTTAGAAGAGCCTTTGCCCTGCATTGGTACAATAATAGGCTAGTATTTTTTTTCTTGCCTGTTCTTTCCCATTCCTGGGCAGAGGCCTCCCTCCATCTTTCGCGTGCCCGTTTTTCCTCATTCTAGTTTTGTATGACAAATATTTTGTATGACAAAATAAGTGCCTTAGGGCCAGTTTACACCGAGACGTGACGCGACGCGACGGTGCTTGAAGAGGCCAGTGTGTTTGCGCTGCGCAGCTCGGCGCCGCAAGACGCAGCGACGCGGCGCGGCAGCGGGCGCATCGTGAAATCGGTGGCAGCCCCACGCGCCACGACTCGCTGCTTCGTGATACGTCGCGCTACGCCGCGAGGCATTTCCCAATTATCTCATTATATTAAATGTGTATCTTTTTGAGTAGTAAATAAAGTTATATCTTGTATCACTATCTTAAAAAGTGCGTGCAGCGTCGCTAAGCGTCACGTCTCAGTGTGAACTGATCCTTAGAATAATTGTTTGATTTTCCTTATAATAACTTAATTTTGACATGACAAGCAAAGAGTGAGACAGCACATAAATATGTAAATAATTTTAAATAGTTTAAATTGTAATGTTTTTCGTCCGACTTTCCAACATATTATTTATAATTATTTTTATAAACACCCGATTTCTGGAACGAACATTAAAGACGTGTCAAAATTAATATATATCAAGTGATCTGATTGGCTGCTGATAAATCAGCCAACCAATCACAGCAGTTGACATCATCATCATTTCAGCCGAAGCACGTCCACTGATGGACATAAGCCTCCCCCGAGCACCGCCACTTCGACCAGTTCTGTGCCTCCCGCATCCAGCGGATTCCTGCGGCCTTCACAAAGTTATCGGTTATCCACCTTGTTCGTCCGTCTTCCGATACGCGGGCGTAATTGACATTGCACAATTTCTTAGCAAATATTTTATTTTCGTTCCAAAAACCGTTTGTTAGCGTACGTAGCTATGGTCTGTACGTATAAGGTTAAAAACTTTTAGATGTTTCACTCTAAAAATTAAAAATTAAATAAGATGATAGATCGTAGATGTGTCTCAAACGAAACAGAAATTGGTTTATACGATTTCGCAATCTTATACGATTTGTGCAGCGCACCTTTACGGATAATAAATGTTTTAACAGGTCAGGTAATCCACACAAACATCCTAGATTTTATATTTTACTCACATACTCACAGACGGCCAAAAAATACATATTATGGAATAAATTCTACTTACTCATCGCAGGTAACGCATTTCGTGTCGACCCAATAATGATCTTTTTCGCAGTCGCAGTCCTCTACAACAGTACTTGGTCTCTTGACCCTAATATGAAAAGTAGTTTTTGGTTGACCGGGGGCTGAACTGACAACCGGTTGCACGGCACACAACGCGGCGAGAGCGACAATTACAACAATAAAAGTTACAAACAACTTCATGGTGACGCGAGCTGTCGTGCTTCTTGACTGCTGAGAGCAGAATGTAATAAAAGACAATTCACACCTATATTTACTGTCATTATTCATAGCATCTGCGCGGGACAAATGGACTCATTGAAATGGTTGGAATGGTATAATAATAGTTAATTTATAAGGATAAATAAGTCGCTAACGTTTTGCTGTTTTTGCCATTCTTCAACGGCTAATGGGCATACATAATTCGGTAATCACCTGGAAGGCAATTCTCGCGCATCTCGCATTCGTTATTGTAGCTCGATTCGTACTTTTCCCTCGTAAAAATCAAGTCGAGCTTTTCTCGCATCTTGATTCGAGCATTTCTCGTAGGAAAGCCACGCGACATGCCTTAGTTTAGATATTTAGATGCAAAGAGTGCTTGGGACTAGTCGACACGTACCTACATGATGTCATGTCGACCGTCGGACGAACGTCAAAAATTTGGTGTGTCATTCATGATTAGTCAATGCGGAAAAAAATAGTAAATGTTTTTTTTACAAAATGTGTGATGAGTTCATAAACATCTTAGAAAACGCTGCGATCGCCACAATAAGGAAAAACACTTGAAGAAAATTTCACGCCTCCGCCAAAGTTGTCAACTATCCGCTGCTTGCGCGGTGATTAAATCATATAGGGGAATTAGTTTAATTAATAGATTAATAAGATGATCTTGAGTTTCCATAGTAATATTAATTTGGCGACGATTGATAAGATACACATCTGAGATGTAGAAGCGGAAGGCTTCTAAAACCAGTCAAATGGATGAAGATGGCTTTACTCTGGTTGACGGCAAGAAAAGCCGATCACGGAGCAGCCACAACAAACACCGTACCACTCCAGCAAGCAAAGATTTTTGAGCTGCAGTGCTCACCATCCTCATACATATTTCCCGGCTGTACCCACAGACATTTAGAGAGAAGGAGTCAAAGTCTAATCAGTGCCGAAGAAAAGGCTTTGCTAAAGCTGTCGCGGATGAAGTCGAGCTGTACTACTAGTAAACGTTCACTCTGTCATAGTTATGGTAACATGTAAAAATAGCAGTGGATTTGTCCCACTGCAGGGCAGGGCAGGGAAAGAGATAACACCCTTCCCTCTATTCACTTTTCCCGGTCTACTGCGATAATCATCAGCTGCTTTTTTATTGTTTTAATAATCACAACCATGTAATGAATCACGTACGCAAGAGCGTCGCCACGCGATGCGTTGCGGCACCGCACTTTCCTTCTCACTACTATAGCCTTCTTTTTCTCCCTCCTCCTTTATAAAAACCTACATAACTATTCACAGGCTGTCGCGTCGAAAATGACAAATTTCTTTAACCTGATTTGCCTTGCTCCTGACAGCAAAATGCTGTCGAAAGAATAGCGGTCGTCTATTTGATTTAAATGACAAAAAAATCGGGTTTCAGTTGTCAAGTTTTAGATAATTATTTTTCTGTAATTGCATATTTTTTTTTTTTTTTGTAATTGTGTGAAAGATAATAAACAGATCAATGGACACATTACAGTACTAATTTGATCGCATTCGATTTGCATCGTTTTATTTTACGCATCATTCTAACAATGAATCACATTTCGTATGCACAACCAATATGAAAAAAAACGGCCAAGTGAGAATACTCTTTTAAATGATACCTAAGACGATACATTTATTCAAATCTTTTTAGGGGTCCCTAGTAAAACAAGGAACCTGCTTGCCTGCATTGGACCCAACACCTTGCGCGCGGTCTGTATGACCAGGCAGCTCGAACAACGAGTGATTGGCAAGCGGAGGAGCGGCAAAGTACGAATGTAACTTCTTAAAAAAGAGGTTATCAATTCGATACGTTTGTAGGTAATATTATTGGAACTGCAATATATTCACATATTATGATAGTTCATATCTTGAAAACTACTGAACCGAATTTGATGAAACTTACACTGTACCCTAAGTTGAAGTAAATGTAAGCCATTAAAAAGAAATTGTACTTATTCATAGCAGCTAACACATTGTCGATCCAATAAGATCCAATAATGATTGCCAACAAATTAAAACCAGGTGCTTTATAAATTTTAATATACATTAACATTAAAAAAACAACATTAGAAACACACATTATTAACATTAGAACACTACAAAAAATGTACTACTACCTTCTATCATTTTACGCTTTCTTTTGCGGGGTTTATTAGGGTCGACAGTACAATAGGTACTGTGTGTGCGTAAATATGCATCCCAACTCCGGACCCTTCACTGTGCGTAGTTCGACACGCTGTTGGCCGATTGGCTTTCTTATTAACGGTGTTCACAAAAACAAAATTAAAAAAAAGAAAAGTAAAGAAACACTTCCCCGTCGCTGAATTTTCGAGTTTGATGCGGAATCGGGGACTATAATTTCGATAGCGCACCAAAGCGTAAAGTTCCCCTGGCGATGTCTAATGAGCAAGGTTTTATGCCGTTTGCTGCCGAACCATAAAAATGTTAATTCAACTGTGCCGAAGAAATGAAAAACGTCGTAAATACAAACGCGACTTTCTCGACACTGGAAATTGGTGTATTATATTATAGCTACAGAAATTGTATAGGTTTTATATATTATACTAGCTTCTGCCCGCGACTTCGTCTGCGACAAACTTCCTGTTCCCCCGACCCACCTCGTCACATTGCATTGCCTGCCCGCGCTATTAATTCGTTTATGCTTAGCGTTCTTTCTGACTCTTTTCTTTTTGGTCTGCTCCTAGGATAGCTTATATAGCTTTCCTCATGAATTAGGCTATCAAATGCAAAAATATTTTTTCAACTCCGACTTTTCCAGAGATTCGCGCGTTCATACAAACTAACAAAATAAACTCTTGAGCTTTATTATTAGAAGATATACATATGTAGATGTAGTGCTGTAGTAGCTGTGCCCTCGGCTCTGCTCGCGTAGACGAAAAGTGTTTCACGCGGATTCACTCAGCGACCAGGCGTTGAGTACAACGAAACATAAGCTCCTGTACCTAAACTGAGTTCAATAAGATCTGTTGTTGGAATAGCCACGGAAGAACAATTGAAATTGAACCAGATGGACGTGACAACGGCGTACCTGAATGGTGAACTAGAAGAAAAGATAGTAATGAAGTATCCTGACTCTTTAGAAGAATATCTGACTGAAATCATTGTTGAAGAAAGTAAACAACGAAATATAATTTTGTAAAACAAAAACAATGAGTATGCTAATAGACAATACAGATAACAAACAGACAGAAAATAAAAAAACAATCCCAAAGGGAAACTATGTCATCTCATAAAAGGTTTTAAGGACTCAAACAGGCAGGGAGGCAATGGAACAAGAAAATCGACACAGAGTTAAAGAACATAGGTCTCAAAGCATCGGCAGCTGACCCATGTCTATACTTACTAGAGAAAAGAGGAGTTAAAATCATAATAATTATCTATATCGACGATTTGTTAATTGCCTATTCGTGTCCTAGAAAGCTCCAAGAAATAAAAGACCTCTTAAATACGAAATTTGAGTTAAAAGACTTAGGTACACCGAAACGGTTAATAGCGATAGATGTTACCTATAAGGGATATGAAATCAAACTGAACTAGGAGAAGTTCATAGAAGACACTTTAAAAAAATCAAAATGGAAGATTGCAAAGCAATAGAACCAGTCGGTCGATTCTGTAAAAATATTAACGTGAAGCTTAGGTGAAGTGAGCTGTCACTGCCACAGAATCGACCGGCAGGATGCTAGGGATTAACACTATTGACAGCTCACTTCACGCTCACTTCATCTAAGTTTCACGGTGATATTTTTACAGAATCGAACGGCTGGTCTTAGACTAGAAAAGGAAGACGAGATAAAAGAGACTATCTGCCCTACAAAAATTAGATTGTGTTTTCACAATTATGTTTCTGGCAGTGGCAACTCGATCCGACATAATGTTTGCCATGAGCTATCTCTCGCAATTTAATTATTGTTACGGAGAAGAGCATTTCCAGTGCGCAAAAAGAGTGCTGCGATACCTAAAGCGGACAGAAAGCGTTGGTCTTATATTCAGAATAACTCGCCAAGAATTACATGGCATGGTTGACGCAGATTGGGGTGCATGTAAGCTCGACCGGTCCGGAAGACTTTCCGGCTGTTGCTTTAAATATGCTGGAACGGCCCTAAGCTGGATGTCGAAGAAACAAAAGTTTGTGGCGCTATCGACTGCCGAAGCGCAATATGTCGCCTTGCCTGAAAGAGCCCATTCACCTGAAAAATCTATTCAAAGATCTTGGGGCCAACAATGAAAGCATACCTTGAAAATAAATGGTAGCTTGATGGGCGTGGCTTATTTCCCCCGCAAGCCGAGTGGCGGTTCCATCTTCCGTGGTCAGCCGCTACGATGCCGCCACAAACTTATCTGAACCAGTGGTCAAAATTCAAACTAACGAAATCACCCACCGACATTTAAAAATGTTACTTATTTAGCATGGACTTTGGCTGAGTATTATTCTTGTCACTTTCGCACTACATAAACTAAAAGTGCAAGATAAAGACCGAAACATATCTAAGAAAAAAGTGCGTGCTAATTTATATAACGTTAATTTATCTCGGTCTAGAGTCGGGAGTAGAGTAGACAAATAATACAAAATATTTTTTTTTTTTTTTTTTACTCTATTAAATTAAAAATTATTATTTAATCTTATATGTATATTTATTTAAAAAAATCGGCGAAGTGAGTGTTGGACCACACACAATTAAGGGTTCCGTAGTAGGCATGAATTTATCCCAAGAACAAACTTAACTTAGTAATTGAAAACATGCTCCATTCAACGATAAACGTCACGAACAATTCTCAAACAGCAAAATGTAAGTTTGTAATCGCATTTTTTTTTGTGTGGTAATTAGTGACTGACCAAAGCTTCGTTTTCGTTATCGGACATTTTCGGCCAAAAAAATCATGATTCGGCTTTAAACCAGTTACCAGCCTACACGTCGACCAAGCGGAAAATCAGAAGTTCGTGAATTGTCACGCGTCATTCGGCCTACTTCGTAAAGCTCGGCAATATCAGGTGACGTTCGGCTAACTTCGTAGTGAATCGGGTCAGCTCGTGGTTAGAACGTGGTTGGCGGGTAGGTTGATGGGTATGTTGGTGGGTAGGTTGGTGGGTAGGTTGGTTGGCGGATAGGTTGGTGGGTAGGTTGGTGGGTAGGTTGGTTGGCGGGTAGGTTGGTGGGTAGGTTGGTTGGCGGATAGGTTGGTGGGTAGGTTGGTGGGTAGGTTGGTTGGCGGGTAGGTTGGCGGGTAGGTTGGTTGGCAGGTAGGTTGGTTGGCGGGTAGGTTGGTTGGCGGGTAGGTTGGTTGGCGGATAGGTTGGTGGGTAGGTTGGTTGGCGGGTAGTTTGGTGGGTAGGTTGGTTGCCGGGTAGGTTGGTTGGTGGATAGGTTGGTGGGTAAGTTGGCGGGAAGGTTGGTTGGTGGGAAGGTTGGTTGGCGGGTACGTTGGTGGGTATGTTGATGGGTAGGTTGGTTTTAGGTTTGTTGGCGGGTAGCTTGGTCGGTAGGTTCGTAGGTAGGTTTGGTTGGCGGGTAGGTTGGTTGGCAGATAGGTTAGTAGGTAGGTTTCGTTGGCGGGTACGTTGGATGGCGGGTAGGTTGGTTGGCGGGTAGGTTGGTTGGCGGATGGGTTGGTGGGTTGGTATTTTTTTTTTTTCGGTAGGAGTGGGAAATCCTCATGGACGACCAGACTACCTCACAGATGAGCCAGTCTGGGCAGTGCCGGACTCTTACCGGCTAAAACCACATCCTTCCTGCCTCACAATTAATCCTCAGACTTGGTGGTCCGTGCTTTTGTTTACAATTACATTAAATCTGTTTACAGGTTTTTTATTTTTAGATTACTGTGCTCCTTCATCGGACACATATTAGTAGCTTTCATACTAAGTAACTTAAAATCTACGTGAGTCCATCTTTTTTTTTTGTTTCTTTTACATTTATTGGAAGATAATGTGTGCGTAACATGGCAGTGCGAGCCGACCAGCCCCGACCGAAGGCATCCGTTCACGGACTTGACGTGCACATCGGCGCCGTTCAGTTCAACCTTAGTTTAGGGAACTTTACGTCCGGATGTGCAGCGCCACCATCGGCAGAGCATTTACGTTAGTATGACAGACTCGCTCTGCCATGCAGTTTCGCATAATTATGTTAATATTTATTCTACAGGCTGGTTGATGGTTTGGGTTAGGTTGCGTTGGTTTGGGGTGCATGTTGAGAAGCCTCCCCGCGCCCACCAGTGCCCACCAGGCTTTGGTGGACACTTGGGGCTGGCGGCTAATTCTCAACAAACGGGGAAGGGTCATGGTTCCAATCACCGGTCATCCATGATGGTCGGTGAAGGGAACCGGGCTACAATAGTAGGTCATACGTCTACTCCCCCTCTGATTACAGAGGGAGGCAAGTAGGCGTGCACTGGAGAGTCCTAATCCCAAGGTCTAGCGTGCCGAGGGGATGAATGGCCGGAGGGTATCCGGTCACTAGCGCAAACAGGGACCTCACCCTTATAAAAGAAAACATGAAATTATGAAGGCTTCTGGTAAAATTCCCCAGGTGGGCAACCTCCTCAAGGAGGTACAATCCCGCCCTTCTACGGAAGGCAGCCCCACCGTATCTGGGGGGGGCACCAATAGTCCCGTAGGCCGGCAGACCACCGCCGACCTTCGTCAACCAATCCTTGCGTCGCAAGAAAAGGAGCTCCGGGTTAGCCTGGAGCGCCTGTGCGACGCAACAAAGCCGCTTGCCGTCGTCGACGGCAACAAGAACCGAGGAGGCTCATGTCCGGAGAAGGACCAACTGTCCGACCAGGACACGCAGCTGGGGGGGAAGCGCTCGCGCAGCGAGCTCTCTTCCAGCGAGGAGGACCTGGTGGCACCAAAATTTAGTACCGCGTAGAGGGGGCGGGGTCGGTTACCGGACCGTAACTTACGAGGTCACTTTTTGGGGCCCACTAAGCCGGTACCGATGCTGCTGGGGAGCGCGGAAAGCGACGGGACCCCCTGAGTGAAAACTCCGCTGCGTCCCCGCTGATGCTTTGCAGCAACAAAGCGGAGGCGAACACCGCAAAGCAGATGCAGCGGAAGGCGGTGGTAGCTGACGAGGTCGGCTAAATGGCCCGACTGGCCCGAAAGCGACGCTCTGCTCAGGCGGCTGCCGGAGGGACCCTGTCGGCGGTGGCGCTGACTCACCAAGTTTTAGACGGCGTGGACGTCGTTCTGAAAGTTGCCACAAAATCTGGCAGCCTGAACGGCTGACGTTCACGCGCGCTCTGAAGGAGGCGGCTGGCGACATCAAGGAGGCAGTTGGGGTCCTCTTTAGTCGCACAAGCTCAGACGAGACGGCGAAGCTGTGGGAGGGGAACAGCCGTCTCAGATCTGAGCTCGAGGACCTCAAGCGGGAGCTTGCCGCGCAGAGAGCAGAATGGCAGCAGAGGCGTCCTACGGCCACCAGTTCCGGTCCCGTCGTTGCCCTGACACCGCCGGCCCCGTCGCCGACCCCGTCATCGGTCCGTACCCCCGCACCTGCGGATGCATAGATCGAGAAGATCGTTCGCATCTGCATGCTGCAGTGTGGGGGTATGATGAATGCCCGTCTGTAGGGCCTGGTGTCGAGGCTCCTCCCAGCAGAGACTCTCCGGCCACCGCTCGCTGCGGATAGGAGGACGAAGGAGGAGCCCGGTAAGTCCAGGTCCAGCCCGCCAGCTCCGGCAAAAAAGCCCGCGGAGAACACGTCCGCGCCCACTTCCCGGACGGCCGTGCCACCGGCAACCACTCCCTCGGTGAACGCGTCCGGGTCCACCGCGGATACCTGGACGACGGTCGTCAAGAGGGGCCGCCGCAAGAAGAAGACGGCGCCGCCACCACCGGTACCCGCTGGAGCACCGGCACTGGCACCTAAGAAGGCTCAAGGGCCGCCCAGGGTCAGAGCCCCACGCTCTGCGGCTGCAGTTATTACGCTGCAGCCCGGAGCCGTCGAAAGGGGCGTCTCCTATAAGGCGGTCCTTACAGAGGCAAAAGCCAAAGTCGCGTTCCCCGACCTTGGTATACCGTCTGGCCACAGAGTGAGGCAGGCGATAATGGGGGCGCGACTGCTTGAGGTGTCGGGTGCCTCTAGCGGCGAAAGGGCGGACGTCCTAGCCGCCAAGTTGAGAGAGGTCCTCAATCCGGAGGACGTTCGGGTGTCCAGGCTGATGAAGACCGCGGAACTGCGCGTCGACGGGCTGGACGACTCGACGACTCTGGCTGAGGTCGTGGCGGCTATCGCCCGTTCCGGTGGATGTCCGCCCGAAGACATCCGTACGGGCGAAGTTCGCGTCGATGCGTCCGGGCTCGGCGCGATTTGGGTGTGGTGTCCGGTGGCGGCGGCGAACAAAGTCACCGACGCTGGGCGTCTTTTGGTAGGGTGGGTGGCAGCGAGGGTGAAGCAGCTGCAACCCAAGGCTTTGCGGTGCTACCGTTGCCTCAACATTGGGCATGTCAGGGCACGATGCACCGCCGAAATAGACCGCAGCGAGCAGTGCTGCCGCTGCGGTCAGGCCGGCCACAAGGCGGCCACTGTTCCGCGGAGCCAAACTACAGCCTCTGTACAGCTGCAGGGAGGCCCGCTGGACACAGAGCGGGCGGAAAGGCCTGTGGCGCACCCGCCACATCAAAGAAGAAGAAGAGAGTGGCTGCCAAGGCTGCCGGGGGCTCTTTACCCCTCTCGCAGTCTGGCTGCCCTTCGGCCGACTTCCGGCCTAGGAATGGTGCGGAGGGGATGGATTGCGCTTAATGGCGCTGTACCATTTCCTCCAGGGCAATATCAACCACTCTGCTAGAGCTCAGGATCTCTTGCTCCAGAGCATGGCAGAGTGGTCAATTCACCCGACGGGATCCACGGCTGCGTGCTAGCCCTCGCTCTGAAGGAGCTTGAGTCCCAACTGAGAGGACTCTAGACGGCGTCCTTTGAGCAGGACCAGTTTCCCACTTTGTGGAAATCTGGTCGTCTGGTCCTGCTCAGGAAGGCGGGGCGCCCTGCGGACTTACCGTCCGCGTACCGGCCCATAGTGCTGCTTGACGAGGTGGGCAAGCTGTTTGAGCGTATAATCGCAGCCCGCCTCGTCGGCCACTTGTGCAGAGAGGGGCCGGACCTGGACGACAGTCAGTTCGAGTTTCGGCATGGGCGCTCCACGATCCACGCTGTGTCGTGGGTTAACTGAGGCACTGCGGTGTCATGGGGTGCCTCCCTACCTCCGCCACATCGTTGGGGCTTATCTGTCGGAGAGGTGTGTCACCTACATGGGACGTGATGGCGGAAACCAGCGCTATTTTCGAGCAAATGCATTGTAAACACTTTTTCTCTAACAAAATAATGCTATAATTTTCTATTACGATACAGGGCTAATCCAAGAAGTTAATATCACCAAGGAGTTTCCAGCAACTTTTGTAATGGAACGTTAGTGGGGGACAGCAGCACCGCTCCAGCGCATGCGCGGTGATGTGCTGGGTGCAGGCGCCATTCATACGTTTTGTTGTACTGAACTTTTTATTTTGTAGGTTCAATCCCAATGTATGAGAGTAGATAAAGTAGTGTATGAAACTGCACATAACTAGGTATTAAAACACTCGTGTGATATTATTAAAAACCTTGCCTACGGTTCGGTTTTTAAACACACTCGTATTTCAATACCCCTTTTTATAAGCAACAGTTTCATAAATTATTATTACTTATTAAACTACTAACGTTTTCTGTAAACATAATTATTTAACGTAAATTTGAGCGGTAACGCTTTGATACTCAAAAAAAAAACATAAACATATATGAATTTTTGCAAATTTTTTTTAATGGAGAAAATTTTCTTGTATCGTGTATTCCTTTTTCAGGATACTAGGCCATATAGTCAAAAAACATACACCAAAATATTGAATCCCTATTCCATAAACTTAATAAGGTACCTACACGATAAAGAAAAAGCATTTTTTTTCAATATATCACCTTAAACGACAACCAAGCTACCGTCAAGTTAAGTCAAACCACAATGGTAACTTCCAAGTCCAAACACATTGACTTCAAAATGCACTTCATCCGAAATTGCATAATGGATGGAGCGATACAGGTCAGGTATCTGCGAACCGAAGATATGGAGGTCCTAAACAAAGCCATAGCCGGCCCGCAGCTGTTGAAATTGCGGAAGGGTTAGGAAGGGTTAGGAGTTTCCTGAACTCCTGATGACCACGACGATGCCGTAAAGAGGAGTGTGAGAACTAGAGGTGGGCAAAGTGTATCTTTTTTGCGATTGGAACATTTGCATCTGGATCACTGAAATGATCCGAATCATTGATATGTTTCATTTGGATTAAATATTTAAACTTACATTAAGCAACATAAATGTCAATATGTATATGTAAACGTTATTATAATAAACATCTAACACTAAAATATATAAATTATGTACAAATATATCGAGGAAAAAAAAACAATAAAGTAAGAGCTCATTGGGCATCAAAAAATTCGTCCGCATCGCTGTCAGTGGGAAAAGTGCCCAAAAGGCTGGCAGCATTGCCAGGTTGGATGGCAATGCTGATTCTTTGACCTAAAAATTGGCCAGCCCTCTGGTCACGTGAAGAGTCGACCTACCGCTTGGCGATGTCCCGAAATACTCGATGAGCACTCGGACCCCACGGCCCCAGTGTTTCGACCCCAAACGGCTCAAAAATATAGCTTCCAATATAGCTTCATTTGGATCATTTGAATCATCGACTTAAAGGATATAAAAATGCATAAAGACAACCAAAAACTGTGAGAGTATGAGTGATACACATCTCATTTGGTATCTCTTTCTGACTTAAATAGATTGTAATGTGTGTCAAATAAAAGTGATTCATGAGTTATTTTAATAAATAAATCCCTCACAAACATACTTTTCACCTAGCTAGAAATATACTTATGGGTTACTTACTAGCCCTCTATGAATCCTAATCCTAAATTCCTAACTAATATTATAAATGTGAAAGTAAGTTTGTTTGTTTGTTACGCTTTCACGCTAAAACGGCTAAACAGATTTGGTTGAAATTTCGCACATGACGTGTAGACCATGACCCGGATTAGGACATCGGATACTTTTCATCGCGACTTCTGCAGATGAAACCGCGGGGTCATGTAGTTTTAAGTAAATATTAAGTAAAGCGCCTGACGAATTACGTAAGAATTTGTACTAAGACATTTGTCATTTTGATACGTTGTATTGTAGCTATTGACCATTATACCCTGATTGGCGGAGAAATAAAGAACTAAACATGGATGTATTGCATTAATAGAATACTATGCATTTGACATAACGTCGACATTTGCCTTTGCAAGCAGCTCTACCACGACCTGTCACGATATTTTTAAACTTACTTTCTAAGATATGGCGCACACTATTCGACATGCGACTCATGCGACTAGCTCGGCGACTAGACACAGACAGGCTACGGTGGACAATTTTTATAGAATAGGATACACTTTCTCATATATTTTGTTCAAAGCTCCGCACTTGGCGTCTAGTTGCAGTCACAGCGAAAGGCTAGGAGAGGATTTGTTGCAGTGACTAGACGCACGGTGCTTGTGAAAACCCGACGGCAGTCGCATGCGACACGACGGGGTCAACCTTGCTGCGAGCGCGTACACTGAGCCTGCACCTTCGCATAATAAGCACCAAGGCAAGTGCAACTGGAGGCTCCATATTCACTCACAATATGAACAAAACGACGTTTTCTCTCGAATACTCAAAGAAAATGATCGCTTCCTATACGACGTCTGTCGTAACGACTAGTCGCAGGCGCAAACAACAGCATTACGTCTAGTCCCGGCGACAAGACGCAAATGGAAAAGCAACGCTGCAACTAGACACAAACAAAAAGCACAGTTTGCGCTGGCTCTTAAATTGTAGACTAAGGGCCGGCGCTTACTGGCGGCACGGCACGGCAAGGGATATTTATGCGACAACTAGAAATATAACTTAATAGTAGGACAACAAAATTGAAATAGCGATGCCGCAGTATCCTCAGGCATGCCGCGACGTCTTTAGGCATCATCATTGACATTTCAATTTTATTGTCATACACTTATGTTATATTTCTATTCGTTGCATGAATATCCTTTGCCGTGCCGTGCCGCCAGTGATCACCGGCCCTAATTCGTAACATTAGTATGCAGCATACGTCTCGTTTGATGCTTGGGCTTCGAATTGACATAGTGTTTTTTTAATGTACAGATATTATATGTTTTTTTTCTAAACTTTTTGCGAATGACTATAAGCTTTCACTAGATTGTTAAACCAAGACACGATAAAACTGATGTCTAGATTGTGCTGATAGGTACTAAATCTAAAGAGACATATTTGGCAATCTAAACCTTCTAAATTGCTTACCGAAGTTTACAAACTCAAACAGTCACTAAACTAAAACAAAATAAAATAAATGTCTATTACTTTTATGATATTTACACACTTGTAAGATAAATATTCCATCCTAATCCTAATACTAATTAATATATATCCTACTAATATTATACAATACCGCCCATGGGTATGTAACTGCCCGTATTTTTCTGAATATTCATGGAAAATTAACGAAAATAAACTTTAAAAGAATCTATCTTTATTTTATTTTTTTCTTATTTTTTCCCAATTAATTTATGGATCAAAACTTGTATTTTTTAAATAAAAACTGTAATTTTTTTGAAAAAAATGTCATAGATATTTTTTTTTAGTTAATCCGATAAAATAATTCATAATCTTTTAGAAATAATAAACAGAATCCAAATCGAGTCAATTACATATACAATTACATACAGATATGGCAAACGCTACTCAAAAAATAATAATTTAATACAATGAAAAATATTAACTTTAAAAGGGGGGCCTTTTAAAGCTAATTTTCGATAATTTAAATAAATATTATGATAATAAATTTAATAATAATTTTTCATGAATATTCAGAAAAATACGGGTGGTTAAATTCTCATAGGCGACATTGTACGTAGTGAAAGTATGCATGTTTGTTTATTTGTTATGCTTTCACGCAAAATCTGCTGAACGGATTTGGATTAAATTTGGCACATGGATAGACCATGACCTGGATTAGGACATAGGATTCTTTTTATCCCGATATTCCCACAGGATCGACACTTATGCGGGGCGCAGCTAATACGTGCTAATACTCAATAATACGTTTTCGTTCACATCGGATCATATTGTATTCAGTTCAAGCAGGCTAATATCGAATCCGGTGTCTTGAAGAGCGGCAGGGCAAGTTATAATGATCGGGCGCAGTCGTTATGTTCCCTGTGTCACAGTTCGCAGAATGTAGTTAGGACTTATGCTGCGTCTACGTGCCACTGATACTGTGCCATTTCCATTAATTAGGCACTCGAAACTTGCCCAATTATAAGCAAACATTATTGTGTAGAGGGAAATTCAACGGGTAGACTAAATTCTTAGTACTTTGGTGACGATAAGATAGGCAATTAAGTATAAGATCTTATAATTGCCTAGGTACTGAGAATTTTGGCTTGTATATTTTGTATTTATTTATGAGATAGACTAAGTATTCAGAAGGTAGGAATAGAACGAATTTAAGAGGAATAGGTACCAAATAAAATTCATTTCAACTATGTTCGAGGAATTCGATAATTTAATCGGTTATTGGATTATGAGCCATATTGAATATTAGGTATTTTAATGTCTAATATTATTACCATTCCAAAACCCTGTATACACAGGCGCACAGGTCATGTATATAAACAAACCACGGAAGTATTGGTCGAACGTTTTCTCCAATCAGATCACGTACCCCGGAGTGGACGGCGCGTGTCTCTGGAATAGCTAAGGACCAGCTAAAGAATCTACTCCACGTACGGACGAAACACATGAGTAACGTTCAATAGCACACTAAACTAACATATAGTGCTATAAGGTTCTTTTGGCGCGTGGCCGAAATTGGAACTAACGTCGCCATCTTGTTTTTTCAAAACATTTCATCGAACGTTTGATCAAGTTTTTACCAACAGCGCCCCCTGTAAACGTCATTCGAGCGCTAAAAGATCCTTGCGAAAGTGTACATTTGGAAATGTTTAAAAAGTTCAGTAAGACACTCAGTTTCGTAGAGGTATGTACTCGTATGTCTGTCATCAGAACTGTAACTGAAATTGGGCTGTAGAACCGTCTGCGTGTAAAGTTTTCAATAAATGTGGTTTCCATACTTTCCATTCAGACGTTAAATAGAATAACAGACATGTTTACCTCTATATTTTTAAATTTTCATTATTATACGAGATACGAAATCTTTGACTACACTTTGTTTTTGCGATAAACAATACCTATCTCATACCAATATTTTAATGTCTACATACATTAAAATGGGTAGTATTTAAACGCAAATAAAAAAAAAACTTTTTGTATCCAAAAATAATCCGAATTCCAATCAAAATTACTGATTGCACAGCAAAATACTGAACTCAAAATATAACTAAATAAGCAACAATATATATTCTAGTATTTTTTGTAGGGGTCACAGTTCTAACCTAACCTAACATTTTTTTGCGAGTAAAAATATTTAACCTAATCTAACTAGTTCGGTTCCGGGTACTTAGTACTTGAGTTTTGAGGTACTTATTGGGATATATGTTACACAGATAGTTATTTTGCCATGAGTGTGAGTAAATTATGTATGTATGTACGCTGTCAGTATTTATATGATTGTCGTATTTTTGTTGTGTTGGTGTATATTTTCAAATTATCTGCCTGTACTAGTTTTGTTAAACAATTAGTTTATTTGTAGTGAAATAATTTATTTGATGTAAAAAAGTATACGTATATATAATAAATGATGGAAATAAATTGAGAGGTGATTATTTATTTGATGTGCAATTAATAATATCCCCATAAAATATGAGTAAGAGAGATAGCACTGAGGTGAGTTTTGATTAAAATTGTTTCAGTAGCAACCTAGAGAACTTTAAGCAAGAAGTGGGTGTTAAATTTAATATACTCGTATAATAACAAAATACGTAGACGCTGAATTTAGCACAGAGTAGGTTAGCTGCACTACTTAGTAAATTAACTGAAAGTATTCTATTCCATAGTCTAGTGGGTGCATAGTTATAAAATGAAATGTTTAAACTTACCGCTAGCGGTACGGCAGGCGAACTAATTTCTCTCCTCTTTGAATTAAAAATATTCTTGTGTTTTAAAATCGTGTCTGATTTTCTAGTTCAGTTCTTGTGTTAGCCTGATTGTGTTTTGGCTAGCATTCAACTTATCGCAGATCTGTCGACGTGTCGCGGGTTCTATCCCCGCACGGAACAAATATTTGTATCATCTGCAAGTAGTTGTACCGAGTCTGGGTGTTAGTGTATGTGAGTTTCTATGTTTGTAAGCGCACCCACGATACAAGAAGAAATTCTTAGGGTGGGGCAACGTTAAAAAAAAAAAAAAATCTTCTACGTTGCATTTATCATTCGATCACATCTCCTCCGTTGTGTTTACAGTTTTGTGAATGAAAACAAACACCTCGTTGGTTGCAAACGCGACTGCTGAGCAAGGTGTCTGTGTTCTGAGTCGACCAAAGTCTCAACTTTGGTCGGGGAAAATTGTAGGTATTGAGTTTTCCATTAGGGAAATTCTTAGTAACAGCCTTATTTCTGAGAAATCATCAAATGCCTTCTCCCGCTCTGGGCAGAGCGAGAGGGTGTGTCAGACTTTTACTGACTAAAATCCACCCGTGTTCCTTCCGTTGCCTGTGTGCCGGGGCCGCGATATCCCTATCGGACAAACCCGCAACCCCAGCAAGATATACGAACCCCTGAACTGGCGAAATGTACGAATATTATATTCATATATTCCACATATTTCGTCATTTACTCTGTCGAGGAATGTATTCTTATTTATGTTGGTTATTATTATCAATCATACGAGCCTCTGATAGTTAAAGCCACAAAGCAATATTTTCTCAACAATTTTCAGTTCACAGTGACAAACAATAAATTAAATTCGTAATGAATTTAACTTGTAATTGAAACATTAGTTTTTACAGTAACAATATAAATCAAGCTTATTTAAAATTAATAATGGTTTCGCGACGCCGCCGCTGCTAATCTTATAAATTATGAAAAACAACGAGAAAGCTATAAATTGCAATTCTGTTACCCGACCCGGGATCGTAACAAGCCGGGCTTCACTAGCTGCTGGTACTCGCGGCCAGTCGCTCGCCCCTCACTATTGTCTTATTAAACACACCCTAGTTTTATTTCCATTATTTCAAAGCTTTGATAACGTACCTTTCTAACGATTTTATTGTTTTAGTTACCGTTTTGGGACTCATTAATTCATTTGGTAGTTCATTATTTTATAGCAAATTAACAAAAGGTATCCGAGGTAGGTATTTGGAATAACAGCAGTGCGTAAGGATTCCATTGTTTATGTTTTAAATTAATTCATTTTAGAGCAAAGTCGTGTGTTTTTACCCGACTACAGCGAACCAAAAAGGAGGGTTATGATTTTGACCGGTATGTATGTGTGTATGTTCATCTGTTACCTAATAACTTCAAAACTACTCATCATAATTTGACAAATGAGGTCTTGATCGTCTGCTGGTTATAGGCTATGTGACGTCATTAAAGTGAATATGGCGCCCTTTAGAGGACATAAAGTCATGAACAAACATTTTTTTTTTATGTTGCCATGTTTGGTATGTAATGGAAGGGGGGCTATATACAACATATATATTATAACCCCAAAAAAAATTAAATTAAAATAAAACAAATTAAAAATCCGGTATCACACGTGAAGCGGTTACACCGCCACATACGAACTACGCATCAAAGACGTGACGTCACACAAATCCTGCATCGCGCAATTAGAGTTTACCGCGCGAACGATATATACAAGCTCCCAACTTCAACCATCTGGGCAGTTGCCCGCCAGACACGACACCCGTCTGGTCGGAGGATCCTTCCTTTTCTATGGGGGATGAGTGAACTTTACACCCTGTTCCTCATACCACTATTTTGGTGACCCCTAGTATGAACGTCAACGAAGCCTTCGTGCAACTTCAGCGTGACGTCATCATCATCGTCACGCCCGCAAGCTTTCGTGAGGCGGCTCACACAGCCAGCCAGCACCCACGGTTTCAACGGGTATCCTGACCACCAGCATGCAGCGAACGCGCATTCGTGGTCATCACCCTCAGCCACAACCCGGTGCTGTACCACATTCGACCCACTGGACTCACATAAATCTAACAGATTGCATGTGACACTGGATTTTTAATTTGTCTGTCTGTGATTCAAATTTAAAATGAAAATATTTTATTTGACATAAACCTACATGGGCACTTATGAAACGTCAGATATGTCTTGATATACCTTTTTTTGCCGACTTTTCTGTTGTACTAGGGTTTTAGTTTTATAATTTTTATTTTTAATATTGACATTTTAAATGATAAAAGTAATTAGAGGGGTTTGTGTTTACGAGATTTGTGCGTCTAAACGCTCATGTTGCTGGAAAATCCCAGTGTAAAATAACTTTTTGTAAAAGTACGTGTACTTTATGTACATGGCCAGAATGCTAGCCTGTTTTAACCGACTTCAAAAAGGAAGAGGTTCTCAATTCGACTGTTTTTTTGTTGTATGTTTGTTACGCGTTTACTCCGCCAATTGTTAATTGATTTTGATGATTATTTTTTTCAGCGGCGACCACGGGACCGCGGGACAGCGATGCGGACCATTTTTTTGAGCCCAACTTGTTTATATACTTGTAAATATTTCGTCGTTTAGTAATTGTATATACCCAAGCATTTAAATTTATCAAACTAATGAATAAACTTATGTACAGTACGACACAACTTAGTTGTAGCATACATTTGAGCATACATTCATTTCAATTTAACGAATGTATTTGGTTATATGACTTCACAAGTTATTGCGTTTGCGTAAAGATCATTTTCACCTAAAGCAGAAATAAGTGTTGGTGGTTTTGAAAGTGCACTCAGTTTCAGATGGTGATCGGTTTTACGAATTTGGCCGATGCTACATCTACATCAGTTGTGTCGTACTGTACTTTTTTTTTTTTTTGTGGGTGGGAAATCGTACTTTGCCTACGTGTATAAGTAATCTAAATACGAAAAAGATTTATATTTTACATCATAATATAAAAACTCTGCGATTTTTCGCTACATCTACCTCTCAATAAACAATTTACTTTATTGAACTATCCTTTTAAACCGCTCGGTAGCTTGACTAGTGAGCCAGTAAAGCATCGTTACTACTAACTACATTACGTGAACGGAGCATGTAACTGTGCGTTGATCAGTTTACGGCCACATTGGTTGCCGACGGCGCAAGTTTTAATTCAGTTCGGCCCATCGGTGGCCGCAACGGGAATACAAAACCGCTTTTCATTACAATGCAGGCGAGGAAACTGGATTGGTTGATGAACTTCATGCTATACCCATTGTTTAACAGCTTTCAATGCCGGGAGCCCTCCTGGAGGGTTCACCTAGTCGCATATGGAATGTCGGGTGCCCTCGCGGAGGGCCCATTTTAAATGTAGGTTTTTCTTAGCGAATACAGAATTCTAAATAATGAAAATAAAATCTAATGTATATTTTAACAAGATTTATTAAATGCATTGGTTTTCAAATCATAATTTTTTTTTTTGTTCACGGTTACAAATATTCACAAAAAATTTAAAGGGTGGAAACTACGTATAGGGGCTAGACCTCCTGAAAACACAATTTTACTTTGTTTTACTGTGTTTTGGTTTTAAACCTAATGCCGTTGACCGTCCGCGATTCTTAACTATAGCGCAAACGTAATGCCGGCAACCCTTTTTTTTTTTTTTGAGGCTAGGGATTTATCAAATAACTTCTCCCGCTCTGGGCGGAGCGGGAGGGTGTATCAGACTTTTAATGACTAAAACCCACACGTGTTCCTTCCGTTGCCTGAGTGCCGGGGCCACGATATCCCTTTCGGACCAACTCGCAACCCTGGCAGGAATGCCGGCAACCCTAGGGTTGGAGGGTTGACTTCCAATATGTATGGCGGCATGGCCTATGAGTTCTATGAAAAGTGGGTGGAGTAAAAAGGATACAAATGTTGGTGAAATGAAGATGTGCAAAAGATTCTTAAAGAAAAGAAAGTTGCGTTTAAAGAATAGCAGAGTGTAGAAAACGGAATGATAGTTTAAAAGAAGATAAGAAGCGGTCTTTTATACAATGGAAATACGAGTTTAAAATGAATGTACTGGTCGCCACTTCACGCGACCAGAGGGCTGGCTCGTTCTTTGGCCAACAAATTACCATTGCTATTCAACGTGGCAATGCTGCCAGTCTTCTGGGCACGTTTTCGGATGACAGCGATGCGGACGAATACTTCGACGCCTAACAAATGTGTCCTTTTGTTTTTTGTATCTATTTGTATAGTTACTTATTGTATTTAGTACCTAGTGTAAATAGCTATTCATATAATTTAATAGAATATAAGATAATGTAATAATATTTGTATAAAGTCCTGTATAAATGAATGTACCTTTAAAACATATTGTAAAAAAGTAATGGTGGAGTTTCTTGCCCATTTTTCTCCATACGATAACTACCTTTTAAAATTTTACATTGTAAAAGATTGTGAGAGGAGAGTGAGATTACCCGAATCAGTTTAGCTTTATGCCATCCAGAGCAGATTGGAGAAATGGCAACAGAAGCTGAAGAATGTTGGCTTGAAAATCAGCAGATCCAAAACTGAATACATGTTCTGCGATTTCGGCACCCATAGCACTTGATGGCGCGGTTCTTCTGGTCTGCTCCGACTTTCGGTATTTCGGTTCACTCGTGCAAAGCGATGGCGTAGAAGATCGGACTGTTATGCACAGAATCTCGACAACCCTCACCCCAGTCACACCGTCCTATTTCACACATAGAGAATAAACAAAACATTACGCCTGTAATCCCGGAAGGGTTAGGCAGAGGTGACTTATAGTTCACCCACATTTCGCCAGTTATGTTTAAGTTCCACGTAATAGGGGGCGAGCCTATGCCATCAACCACGCATAAATTCAGACCAGAGAATTATGCTTTCTTAATTAAGTCGTTTGCTGTAAGTAGGTACATTTTGGCTTTAATTTTATTCGCAGCCCCAAATTAAGATGGCATTTAGCCTGTTTCACAGGTGCCTACGAATAACTTTAAATCTACATTAACTCTAGCCTATTCGGCTCAGAAGTTTATTTTGGTATTGTTAAAAGCTAAACTTTGTTAGACGTTATTTGTTCGTTAATTTGAGCTTTGTTACAGACGGTACACATTTGCTTATAGTGAAGAGTCGTTTAAACGTCAAAAAATGTATGTAATGTATAATAAGTAGTTAAGGAGTCGCTAATCATTACTTAATTTTAAGCAAAGTTTTTTTATATAAACCCCATAGATCGGAGTTATTAATATTGTTTTTTATTATTCTGTTGAAACAACCAATCTTACCAAGGGGTATCGTATTACCCAGTTACTGGGTTGTGGAGGTCAGATAGGCAGTCGCTCCATGTAAAATACTGGTGTTCAGCTGCATCCGGGTAGACTGGAAGCCGACCCCAACATAGTTGGAAAAAGGCTAGGCAGATTGATTCTGTTGAGACAACTTTGCTTAACTTGAAAAATATGTATTAATCTTTACTTGCAGATAATAGTTTAAAGCAGTAACATAGCTTAATCACCCTCCAATGTTCCCCCTGGCCTCCTCCCGGTGAGAGGGAGTGGGCCTTACCCACACTGGGCCCACGTGGTGGATCCACGCGGGCCCAGTGCGGGTTGGTAGATGTCACAGGTCTTCGATTTTTTGCTTCTAGGACATGCCGGTTTCTTTCACCATTTTGAGAGCAGTGGTGACGAAATAATTTACACAAAGTAAAGCGCCTGTCTGGGTTCGAACCTATGACCTACAACTCGAAAGTCACGGCTGTTACCACGGGGCCACCACTGCAGTGTCATAAGGAACGGCAATCAATCTATGTAGAGATTTAAATAAAATAAATGTTTTAATAAGTACTTAGCGAATTCGCAGTTGTAGCCTGGACTCTACAGCCTGGATTTTTAGGGTTCCGTAGTAAACAAGGAACCCTTATAGTTTCGCCATGTCCGTCTGTCTGTCTGTCTGTCTGTCCGCGGCTTAGCTCGGAGACTGTAGTACCAGAAAGCTGTAATTTAGCATGGGTATACATATTAATCACGCCGACAAAGTAGTAAAATATAAACAAAAAAAAAAATTTTTTTGGATGCCTCCCCTACATGTAAAGTGGGGATGTTTTATTTTTCTCGTATGTCCTATAGTGCGGGGTGTTGTTAGAAAGGTCGTTCAAAAATATTATGGGTTTGTGAAAGCCATTTTTGAATTTAGGGATTTGCTAAATATTAAGCTTTAAAGTGCTAATTTTTGTTAGAGTATAGTGTCCCCCTCCCCGCCTGCTAGCTAAATGGTTGTACTTGGATGCATGAAAAAAATCACAGCAGTAGTATATATAACGAAGTTAAAAGGAGAACTATCAGAGCTAAGTAGGCTGTAAAGCTTAACGAGTAATAATCGACCAACTTAAATGTGCTGTTTAAAAATCCGTATACATTCCGTATGGGAGAACATGTTTTTCAACTAACATGTTAAGTTTGTTCTTGGGATAACTATGGAACCCTTCATTGTACGTGGTCCGACACGCACTTCGCCGGTTTCATATAATCGGAATCGGTTTTAATGGCAATAGCACCTATTAAATAAATGGGACTTATAGCTGGCAAAATATAGGTCTTCTTTTCACATAGACCTATTTCGTATACTCGTATTATGCGTACCTATTCTGTGTGTCATTTATATTAACATCATGACGTTACCTTGTCAATGTATATATGAAAACATCATATACGTAAGGAACCATCTAAATCTTATCAGTAAAAGCGGTGAAAGACACAATTATAGTACTAGAAATAGGGAGCGATTAGTTCAACCTGGTTTCAGACTGGCTAAATTAGACTCATCCGTCATAGGATACTGTTTAAAATGTTACAAAAAAATACCTCCCCACATACTCGAAATAAATAAAACTAAATTTAAATCTTGTATAAAACGCACACTATGCTGCCAAGCATATTATAAATTGGGGGATTAAATCGCTGACAAAATATTTGGCTGAACGCTGGTCCAGCTCCACAAGGCCGCATAAACTAGTTGATTAGCATCAAAAATATTGTTGGAGCTGCTGAAGATGGCAAAACTATCACTGTATTGTATATATTCAATCTCTTATTATATTTTATTGTATAATTGCATAGCACATGTGTGAGCACTGTGACCATTACCTTCTACAAAACTACAATTTACTGGGGATGCCTTTCATTGACTTGAATGAGCCCTGGCGGCTGAGAGTATGTCATGCTCATATTGGAATTGTAAGTACAAATTACTGATAAACTCAATATACTCGTTAACGCCACTCAGCTAATTTGACTTCCTCTGTAGTCACAAAAATATTATGTGAACCTATTTGTCCGGTGATATGGTATTTTTGAAATGTTCACTCGCCCGTAAAAATACCAATGATATCACACTTCGACCGGTCATGACAGCCGATAACCGACATCACTGATTCATCTTTGTGTGTAATGAAACCAGCACTTGAACCCGGACAACCGTAGGTTTTAAATACAGCCTTCCGAGTTAAAAAAAAAAAAAACATGCTTTTTTTCAGCTCATACCACATACTGATCCTGAGCTCATTGCACAGAACACGCCTCTTTAAAGCTACGTCGGCGGAAAGCCGCAACGCGTTTAATTAGAACACAAATAAAAGACAGCCC
The DNA here is from genome assembly GCA_947364205.1 of Agrochola lota. Classification (NCBI taxonomy): domain Eukaryota; kingdom Metazoa; phylum Arthropoda; class Insecta; order Lepidoptera; family Noctuidae; genus Agrochola; species Agrochola lota. The sequence goes on along the minus strand of OX376221.1, from coordinate 12,542,351 downwards.
TCGCCAATCTTTGAATTTTTCAAGAAAATTCGTAGTGCATTTTACTTAGATTACAGCACGTGCAGCTACTTGTTTCAAGGAAACAGTAAAATATAAAACATGTCTACAACTATATTCGTTTTCCGGTAGGAAACCAATTCCATTTTTCATTTATTGAAAAATTTTCTTGAAACATTTCACCTGCGCCCAGTAAACACGAAAATTCAATCCGAGTTTCAGCATTCCCAAGTTAGATTGTACTACTTGATACTGTATCTATAAGTAAACGCCGTACCACTCAAGTTACGATTTAACCATGCATGATTTTACTGGTTCTATACATCTAAAATATTGGAAACGTAGTTAAGAGCGTTCATTCAAAAAGTTGGCAACGTCGCAAATAGCTATCAAATATTTACCTGTTTTGATTAATTCAGCAATATTACTGTACGGAAATAAGAAATATGGCTAACTAGTGAACTAGAATATTAATAATGAATTGCAATTATAACACTGAATTTGATGTTGTAACCGTTTTAAGTGTAAAAAAGGCACTTGGAAAGTTTCCAAAGGCTTTTTTTATATCTAAAACTAAATATTATTAATTATTACATTTCATATACAATAGATTTTAGTTCACAAGTTACTCATATTTCTTATTTCCACAGAGTTATATCGCACATTTAACCAAAACGCCGAAATATTTGACAGTGATTTGCAACGTTGCCCATTTTCTTTATAAACGCTCTTAAACAAACGCACAAACTCTTACAATTGAATCAAATACATTACAAGCAGTAAAACCGAGAAAGAAAGTCATTCATGCGGAAAGTGTGTTTTCCATAAGTTGCACAGATTTCCGTGCCTTCGACGGGCGCGACTTTATGGACACATAGACCGTCGGCACCTGTGTCCTGTAGGCCAAATGTCGTCGTGTCCTCTGTTCACTCATTCAAATTTATTCACAAGTTCGGATGCCGCGGGCCTCCCTCGCTTGACAATTCTCGACATCCGTGCCCTGCAGTGGCGCACGCGTCTATAATTTAAAACAACACTGTATCGTTACAATGCATCGGGGAGGAAATGGATGATCGATATTTATGAGGACGTCGAGTGCTGGGCCGGGTTTGTTTTCATTTTTGGAATTTCTCAGTAGCAGCCCGAAGTCTGGATTTGTGCCCGGTTGATGGCAATAGACATCTGACCCAAACATAACTGGCGAAATTTGGGTGTACTATATGTTGGTACACTCTGCCTAACCCTTTAGGAATTACTGGCGTGATGTTATGTTATGTTTAAATGCCAAAGTTCATGACAGAAGTAAAACAGAATCGCCTACACAGCATCCTAATAAAATCAGTGCTTTATTTGAATATTTATTCCAGCCTTTGAAAGGGCACACAGTAATATCAAAGCTCAAAAATATGGCTTAGAATTTAAAATCGACAAATTCTATTTAACATAAAGGGTCTCGCTCGACCAGACCCGCATCAAATTAAACCTTGCGCGACCCTTGAATCCAATTTAACTGTTCTACAGATAGCTGCAGGCTGCTGGCTCATGTATGTTCACATGTATTATACAAATAAGTTATGCTCGCATAATTTACGAAAACATTTTCCTTTCACAAGAAACACTAATAAACTCAACAATACAAGATGGATGTCGTAAACGCGTAGTGGTGACATCCTCCGCTATTTATTGATGTAGAGAATACAAATACTATATAAATTATAATAATAATAATATCATGTATGTTCTGCAGGCAAAATGTCGTGGATAAGCCAATACCTATATTGAGAATTAGATTAGTATTCCGGTCCCAGAAAATGAACAGAAGTAAAAAAAAATCTGATCGTAACATTTTCATTGAAATGAAAATGTTGCAAAGTTCAGCTGTTAATTTAATGGAATTTTATCTCAAGTTCATAAATATATGAATAGATTCATAAAACAAAAGGGTGTAAGTACCTACGCGAGACTTGTTGTTTTGTAAATGTCACCGAACAAGAAGCCAGCCAACAGACCGAAGTAATAAGCACTTAACCTTTTAAAATATATTGCATAAGAAAGATGCCGAAATGAAATTTTACATGAATCCTTTTAAGATTCATCAACAGAGACATTAGGTATAATGAAATCAGTTCTCAACCTACACCGTGAATCAATACGGTATTATAGAATGAAAATGGTGAACATCGGTAAGAAAACGAAAGTTAACGATATATATATTAATAGCTTCCACTTATACATGGATCGTAAACACCACAATGAACGGACATAAGTAGAAACGTTTGAAAAGACTTTTCCTTTGCTATGATAGAAAACGTTTCCAATGTTCACGTATAACATTTATATTTTACGATCTCCAACATGATAAACGTACAAATCGTCGTACAACCTATCAATTTACTACCATACATGGAGGTACTATATAATACAAACGTAAACGTTCAACAGAAAACACAAGAAATTACAGCACCAAGGAAAGTAATTTTCCAGTTTTTTGCTATTTCCCACACCTTGAGGTAATTCACAACTATTACTGAATTCCATTGAAAAAACATAATCGCACCGAGTGCAAGACACCATATGGCCGTTATGGCCATCAACCATGTCCAAAGACATAAATGGGCACGTTGTCGTCACAGTCGGAATACCTGTGCGAGCGGGGGCAGCCTTGCCACGCGCGGGGCGGGGCGAGAGAGGGGGGCGCACTCCCGCGCAACCTGCTGCCTCCGTCACTCCTCGCGGCCAGTGCCTCGCCCGCGCATGCTCGCGCCCATACGCGCACAAACAACACACCACACGAACACTTGTGTGCTCTACACCTTCAAAACAAACGAAATACTAGTGCTAGCTCAGTGAAGTGACAGAAAAATCTTGTGATGTGCCTCTAGTTATTTTCATAAAAGGTAAACAGTGCAGTAAATGCTTTGTTTTATACAATATCCTACTGTTTAACGATCAACAAGGGCATTTGTAAGTTAGCTATCCAGTTTAGCATTTATATAAGTACTTAACATGTCTGTACCAAAATTATCGTTGTCATAAGGCATTTTTACTATGGAACTCTTGTTTTATGACCATCGTAGTAATATTCAAAACAGGTGCATCTGATTTTCTGAATGAGTCCGCTGTAATTGCGACCGACCGGTCGTGGCTTGCATAACATGTTAAATGGAGTAGTGTGTCATCGAAGCCTGCGCATTCTGAGCACATTGCCCAAGTTGCCCAAGTACAGAAAGTGACAAATATTACCAAGTGTCGCGTTAATGACATCATGCTGTATAATATGTTCGCACTCCACCCACAGTGCACGTGTCGTGAGCTTGTACTAAAACAGTGATTTATGACAATTAAACAATACGAGAATGGGCTAAAATTGAGGAAAAAACCTTATACTTTGTTCTTGCTAGAGATATAAACAACCGAGCAACGTTATTCACACGAAGGGCAAAAAATACGAAAACAATCTTGATTTTAAGTTTTTGTCAGTAAACGTGAATGACACTATAATGTCGAGTCACATTACCGACGTATGTTCTTATGTTATTAAAATTTACTTTACCCAACATTACACATGAGCTTAATAGCATTTGTCAACTATCGTGAAAATATATTTAATATCTAAAATTCACAATTTATATGTGTTTTTTAGGGTTCCGTACCTCTAAAGGAAAAAACGGAACCCGTATAGGATCTCTTCGTTGTCCGTCCGTCACTCTGTCAAGACCCTTTTTCTCAGGGATGCTTGGAGGTATCAAGTTGAAATTAATACCAAATACGTAGATCTATGGACCCTTAAAGCTCTAAAAAAATCAAGCCAACACAATAAAAAAATACGGACATTTATGCCACATATTTTGATACGTGCAGTCGTGCAAATAAATCAAAACCTACAGGGTACTTTCCGTTGACCTAGAATCATAAACTTTGGCAGGAAGCAATCTCTCACAGCACAGGTAAAGGCTTTTACAAACTTTCATTTGCAGTTGGAAAATTCACCGTGACGTATATCGATGTACGGGAGAATATATTTTTCAACTACAATGTTAAGTATTTTTTTGGGATAAATTCATCCCAACTGCGGAACCCGTCATTGTGCGTGGTTCGACACGCACTTGGCCGGTTATTTTAATTTTTCAGTTGAGATTATAATTTCTTAAGCAATAGGAATAACAAAACATCGCCGGGTATCAGTGTTAGTAATCAACGTTGCATGCATATTAAGAGAACCATGGACAAATAGCTGGTAGGTTAGGAATAATATTCCATAAAATATTGGTTCAACTATGTGTGTTCCGCATTCCACAATAACATTCCGCGTGGCTGGTTCAAACATTGTCAAAATACTTCATTCCTTATCCCTATTTACCAATACCTCGACTAAATGCTGTCCATATACACACAGCGTATTTTAAGGGACACTCCCTAAAATATGCCATATACAGTGTGTTAAATGAAGAACATACTTTATGGGAGTACTCATGAAAAGGATCATTTTTTACTATGGCACCAACACTGAAATCATGATTAGAAAAATCAGTGTGTTTTAAGCAGCTAGTGCCGAGCTAGCGCGTGCAAGTGTGTTTTTAAACGTATGGAGCCGCTGTTCCATACTTTTATGTTTGCACTAGCTACTGCCCGTGTGGACCCTAGTTCTTTTTCTTTTTATAAAATAAAAGTAGCCTAAGTTACTCCTTGTAACATCAGCTATCTGCCAGTGAAATTCCCGTCAAAATGAGTCTAGCCGTTTCGGAGATTAGCCGGGGAACAAACAAACAGGCAGCCAAAAATTAAAAAAAAATGTATTTTTGTTATAAGGTCCGAATATACTTTCATATGCACACAGACACATCAATTTTATTTATTTGTATATGTATGTAAAATGTAAAGATTACTCGAGAAAATGTAAGGAACAGATGATTTTTTTCATATTTCTGAGTTAGTGCCATAGTAAAAGTTATTCATTTTCAGGAGTACTACACTCCCATAAAGTGTGCCCCTCGTTTCACCGAACACAGTGTATATTTTACACAAGTGTAAAGTAGTATTATATACAATATAGATAGGTTTTTCTTCTACGTGGATGGCCGGCACATTATCGGACGCAGCCAAGCACGAACCAGGCGCTTAGCCAGGCGCTTGTTAAAAATAAAATTATACAATTTTAGCACCCCTCGGCTTTATTCTTTTTGTACACACACTTCGTTTACAATTCAAGAAAAAACACCGAACTGAGGTCGTTATTGTTACCTTTAGGCATTGTATTGTTGGCAAGATTGAAAAATAAACGAACAATAAGTAAATCTGAGGCTTCGCTCCTAACGATTTTCCTTCGTTTTGGGTGAATTTATATCGTTATAGGCAGTGTTTGATGTGAATTATATAATACAACGATTTAGCGGAGGCTGCAAAAAACACTGTCAAACTGCGTCAATAAAAACCTGAAATGATTTTTGTTTCAAAAAATATTTTAATGCAGTTAATTTATTCTACCGCATTATTTTCCTTACCAACAAATTGTTCGTTACGTTACAAAATCAAATGGGACGTCCGTAATTTATGCTTGGTCACCACTCGCCATATTAAATCAGCCCGTATGTCACGAGATGAATATTTTGCGGGCAGTAGTGGTCAAACTAACGAGTACTTACATTACAGCACAACAAACTGTCCAGTAGTGTCATTAGTATTACAATTACGTCAGATTTGAACCGGTTATGACTTATACTAACAGATTGCTCATACATAACACACTGGCAAAACTAAGTTACTGACATCGATAAACATAGACTTGTTGTAATTTGTCGATTAAGTGAGTAAAGAAGAGCTGAAAGAAATGAGAATGAGTTGTGGTTGAAACAGTACCCTAATTGCGTAATACACGATCAATCAGAATCTGAATCGTTTTGAAACAAATTGCTAATCCATTGCTTCATAAGTTGGAAAAAAAATCAACGTATTCCACATTGGGCACCCGCTTAAACGGTATCTGAGCAAATGGCACCTATCGATATTTTAGCAGGTGCCATTAGTGCAATAATTTGTTATTTAAAATGTTATGCCTCAAATGGCACCTACATATCAGTACGTACTAACGTTGGGACGTTTTTTCTTGTGGAATACCTCAGGTGCCGTTTAAGCTGGTGCCCAATGTGGAAAACGTCAAAAATCTGCTGAACAACCTAAATAACGCAATTAATGTTGTTGAACTGTCAAAATGAAACAAATTAGTCGTAATCGTTTACGAAAATGTGTTGTGTAATTAGATAGCTGGTGTTGTTAAATTTTGATAATCGTGTTCGTCAACCGAATATCTAAATAAATTGCAATAACAGACTAGATTTAAAATCAATAGGACTAAAAAATCTGCTGTTGACTGGGAGCTAGAAACATCGAATCTTACACGTGGAACTGGTAGCTGGAATTAATTAATTAAGCAAGAAAAAAAATATTAATAATAATATGACGGATACTGAGATTCTGATTTCTGAGACAGATATTATTCTCATCACCACAGAAAGATTCTGAGAATGAGATAATTTTCACCGCCACTGAAAGTTTGTTGCTCTGATGGTTGCCACAGTTTTATAAGAGCAATTTGAGCTCCGAATTTTTTAACTAAAGCTGAATTTGGCAGTACTAACTTGTTTAACTAGTTTGTTATGTTACTTATTTCTGCGAATTGTGAAATTATATACTGTATCAAAGAATTAACGCACCTTTGAGTGTAAGCCCAGGTTCGTATTTATATCGCGGCGATTTTTTTCGAGCATTGGTTTTTCAACGCTCCTCTTAGCGTCGAGAGTTGAAAATCTAACAGTGTGTTTTCTTGACACGAGCGTTGAGAACCCAACAGAGGTTCTCATTACAGAGTTCCGAAAATCCTATGCGCAAAACAAAAATCGGCACGATAAAAATACGCCTGTCTGAACCTGCTATCTAATTCGCAACACATTTTCGTAAACGATTACAACTAATCTTTTTCATTTTGACAGCTCAACAACATTCATCGCGTTATTTACGTTGGTGAGCAGAATTTTTTATCAAACTTTTGAAGCAATGGATTAGCAATCTGTTTCAAAACGATCCAGATACTGATTGATCGTGTATTTCGCAATTTGGGTATTGGGGTAATGTAGCAAGAGCACTAACACTTTTAACTATGGCCACCCTTTTAAGGAGACGTGTCTAGTCACCACTGCATAAAACATTATTGATTATTACATATATAATTAAAGCAATCAATCAAAATATTGACAGATGACTAGATCTTTTGCGTTAAAGCCATTTAATTAGCTCTCTATGAATGACTTAATTGCTGATGCTGCGTTATGATCAAAGGTAAAATAACCCAAACCACATCAGCTTAAGTTATTAAAAAACCGGCCAAGTGCGAGTTGGACTTGCTCACGAAGGGTTCCGTACCCCACCGTTCAATATTTAATAAAACATGCTTTTCTTGTATAGCCCCTTTAATTTTTAACTTTATCTTATAAAAATAAATAAAAGTCTGCTGTTCCATAGAAAAGTGCAATCAAAATGTATGGAACAGCTGATTTCTTTTTAAATAACCGACGAAAATTTTCTGAATCATGTACTCAACCCATGGTAACAGTTTTCTCGTCGATGTCCCTGCCACCCTGTATAATATATTATTTTTTATCTCGATGTTAGAATTTTGGTATTTGATGGTTTTAAATACTCCTAAGCACTAGTAGTATTGCCGCCTTTGTAGTTCCTACAATCGAAAAAATTATCAGCTGTCCCATAGAAAACTTCAATATCTACTTGATTCAAATGTATTGTATAACACTTGATACGGCAGATATTTTTTTCGCGATTACGATATTGGTCCAATGGAGAAAGTAGTTCAGTTTAATAGTCTGTACCACACCCTTAAGACGCATATATATGCCAGTGACCTTGAGTGATTAGCTTGCGTGTTCTGTACTGAGCTCACGTAACGCGTCGTGTGTCCAGCCAGTAATAGGAATCGCCCATTAAGGAACGCTGTCCCAAATTAGACGCATTATTAATTTATTATACATAAAATAAAAGGTATTTTAATAAAACACGTACACTAAAATATCAATAATTTAATTATCTTTAAAATAGTGAAGGTTCCAGAAAAATACGTTTGATAGATTTTAACGCGGATAAAAAACTGAGAATCACGCTCAGTTTTTATCCGGGTTAGACATAACTTTACAATTTAATTTCACTATGTAATATAAACATAATCTAAAATATTCATATATTAAGAAAATGCTCTAATTTAACATATATTTTTTCCAAATCATTAACACTACTCGTTTATACGTGATTTGCAGTTTAAAATCACTAAAAGTCGGTTATCGTTGCCTTAAATTTATGATCACACATATCTGATACACTCTGTAAAACAGGAAAAAGGACCATCCCCTTAACAGTCTCAAGTCTAAACTATTGTAAACTTAGTACCTAAACAAGCCGGCTTTTATTATTAACAACAATGACCACATCACGGGTGGCTGCACCGTAAAGAGTTCTTTGAAGACATTGAAGATTACCTAGCGTGACCTGAGAACAAATGGGCTTGTGTTTTACATCTGATATTTAAATGTAGTCAATGTAGTTATACCTAGATGCTGTATAAATCTAGATTTTATTGGAATGTACATGTTAGAGGTTTTATTTTAATTTTTTATTCTTAAATTTTACCACATCCCGACCCCAACATAGTTGGGAAAAGGCTAGGCAGAGTGATTGATTCTTAAATTTTACTACATCTACAAATATAATATACATTTTATTTTTATTTTTTATATCATTTTCATTTACTTTTATTCTACTCAACAGTGTCTCTATTTCCTTCTTTGTCTTAGTACACTTCATAAGTAGATGGTGAATATCTTCAACCGTTCTGGATGTATTGTAACAACGAATCAATTTTTACGCCTCCCCCTTAAGACTTAGGCCAAATATTTTTTGATATTCGAATAACTCATGATCTAAAGAGGAGCCATAAAGAATTTAAAAAAAAACTCGACTACTTAAATAGTTATGAATCCGCGAAATTTCGAGGGTATTCTGGTGTTTCACAATGTAAATGTTATCAGTGATTCCACGACACAGGGAATCCTAGTGTGGACGCTAGGGGCTAATTTGAATTTGTAATGCTCACTTGGATGATAAAGTTTTTATTATTTATTCATTTAAATAATAAAATAATATTTTATAATTTTAATACGGAGGATTTTGAGCATGAATTCGGCCAACAGTAGGAAGTGGCCATGGATCTTGTTTTGTTTTTGCCACCGACATTCGAAATTATAGATATTTTTCACTTTATAGCGTTTTTTTTTCGTTTTAAATTTTTTGACTTATTAGTTAAGGTACCTACCCCACACCCATTCGTATACCACTACCTACTACGTAAATAACAGTGACAGGTAGTTATTATTACATCATTCACATAGACTCTCTCTCTGCCTAGCCTTTTCCCAACTATGTTGGGGTCGGCTTCCAGTCTAACCGGATGCAGCTGAATACCAGTATTTTACATGGAGCGACTGCCTATCTGACCTCCACAACCCATTAACTGGGTAATAATCATTCACATAGACTAAGTGCGAAAAATACGTATTATTGAAGCTCTCAAAAACTACCCAAATAAAGTTAATTAAATATATATGGGACCACCACGCAAGCTTCGTCTACCCAATGAAAAAGGAATTGTCAAAATCACCCCACAATTAACGAACATATCGGCGAAAATATGTACATTTAAAAAAAATACTGACAACATTATAACCAGCTCCTTCTTTGAAGTTGGTTAAAAAGTAAGAAGTACGACAAAATTACAAACCAAACTAATACCTTGCAAATAAATGATTATGATTAACACTTCGAAACATTCCAGATTCTTCCTAAATTAAAGAGCACCACAAAAATTACGTAGTTACTTCGTCAGCGTAGGAAGAGTGCGTGATATGGGCGTGCGCTTGAGCAGCGCGCATAATGACGACAACGGAACGGAACAGCACCTCACTTCCTACACGTTGCTTGATGGATGTGCATAACAGTTCAGTCTTGTATATTGTTCTATATTATACGAGGGCATTAGCAAATACAGTGCCTATTTACGATATGAAGTAAATTGTCTGTTGATGACGGGAAGGTCTTCAAGTTCCGAGAACTTACTTTAGTAGGTAGGTAACTAATTTATCATTTCGAATTACTTAGAAAGTGCTATTAGTCGAAATGAAAATTAGTTCAGGAAAAACGAAATGAAATCACAGTATTGTACAAATGCAAATATTGAACGATTTATTAAATATATTGTAACTGGTGGTTAGTGCAAAAACTTCCTTCCAACTTAATATGTAGGTTAAGAAGTAGTATTTTTCACACTCACCATGTTACTATAATTTGTACATGTATACTACGCAAAATTGCAAATTGCAATTCCATTGGCAATTGTTGCAAATATGTCACACTATCACGTCCTAAAAGGAATACGTCAAATTACAAGTCAACCTGTATATGTACGAGTATTTAGGGGGAAGTTAGGTATTTTTTTCATTATTGACGATATTAAGGTCTGAGCCTTCGAGTTTATGTTTTTAGGGTTCCGTAGTAAACAAAGAACCCTTATAGTTTCAACATGTCCGTCTGTCTGTCTGTTTGTCCGTCTGTCTGCCCGTCTGTCTGTCCGCGGCTTAGCTCAGAGACGGTTAGTACTAGAAAGCTGTAATTTGGCGTAAAATTTTTTTTGGGGTTCCTCTACACGTAAAGTTTTTTTTTTCCTCATCTACCCCATGTTGTGGGGTAGCGTTAGAAAGGTATTTCAAAAACATTGTAAAATTGTCAAAACCATTTTTGGATTCAGGGATCCGTTTGCGAAATATTAAGCTTTTAACTGATTTTTTTTGTTAGAGTCAAGTGCCCCCCCCCTCCCCCTTCTAGCTAAATGGTTGTACTTAGAGTTGTGAAAAAATTCACAGCAGTAGTATATATAACGAAATTAAAAGTAAAACTATGAGAGCTAAGTAGGCTGTACAGGTTTACGAGAAATAATCAACCAACGTAAATTTGCAGTTTGAAAAACATGATCTCCCATACATTCCGTATGGGTGAACACGTTTTTCAACTACAATATTAAGTTTGTTCTTGGGATATATTCATCCCAACTACGGAACCCTTCATTGTGCATGGCCCGACACGCACTTGGCCGGTTTTTTGTTTTATAAATTCTCCCAGTAGGCAAAGTAGACTATCCGACATTTGAAGCTACCGAGTTTTCTAAAGTCTAAACAATAACGATCAATACAAGCAGAAAGTTGTCAAAAAGTTCTTCATTTCATCAACAAACTCTGAAAATAAGGGCGGTAGGTACACAACAAGTTTCAACTGTTTAGACCCCTCTTTAACTGCCGTATTTCCATATAAATATGTCCTGGCCCTAAGGTCTGAGCAACATTGAGAGAACAAGGAAAAACAGGCTTTATGATTCATCTAACTTTATTTGTAAAAGGAAATTTCGAGTATCTACTTTGAATGCTAGCTTTTTAGACTCGAATGGAAACAGAAAAAGAAATATAGCTGTTCTTCTAGCGTTTTTGAATCAGTAATAGGATTGATTTCCGGTACACATATTATTGAACTATGAACACTTTCCCGATTAATCAAATCAGAATCAGAATTCAATTAACATCAACAAAATGGTGCCATAAATACCAAAATTAGAGTTGGAATATCAACAGTTTATGTAGTACCAAATTGCCGTTGATGTTAGCCACCCAATAACGGGCCGATATAAATACCTTATTTTGAAACAGTGGCAAAGCTTTTCCGGAGACCACGCACAAAGAGAGTGCTTTTAAAGTGCCTTTACGAGTGACGATATACCTAAATCAATTTAGCGCATTTTGGGCATTATATCCAGCTGGTAAACATACCAATAGCTCATCTAAGCCAAGGCTATTCTTGTTAAGTTCTTACTGTGACACAAGAGAACAAGAAGAATGTATATTATGTATGTTGCTATTTTGTGTGCACATGCTGGATATTAATGAAACAAGATATCATAACATAACATCACGCAAAACCTTTTTGGGATACCTGAAACAAAGAGTGCGTGCTTTCAAAGCGGCGTACAAGTCACGAAACCAAAGGCAATCCGGCGCATCTTGGGCAGTCAACGCTGGCGGTTATAACAACGTTGCCGACTACCTATATGGCTAATCTAAGCCAAGGCCATTCTTCTATATCTCATCCTGAGAGCGAGAGAAGAATCTATCTTTGATTTGACAACTGATACTTGACTCTTGGCTCTTGCAAACAAGGGTCTCAGATAGAAGGCTTGACTCTCGTAATCGCAAATTCGAGTACCCGCTAAGTGTAGGTTCTATTGTTACATAGATCGGTAGGTAGATACTTATGGTTAGTGTATCACGACATGTGATCAATCTACGTCGCCTGTCGTAGGTGTTCAGAGCGAATAAATAACATTATGTATCTAGAGGAAGGAGATGTACTTACTTTGACAATTATTTGTTATTGATGAATAAACGATATTACGCTGACACGTGGCGTCATAATAATGTCTTTAAGTTGGACATGTTTTTAATAATAGTCCAATAAAATAATCTAATAAAAGAAAATAACACTATATATATTGTTGTTTTGAGAAATGTTACTGGGCTTTTGGAATTAACAGCATCCATGATTCTCCGCACTGTTTGGAAAATTTTCAGTAAAATAATTACGAAATTGCCTCCTTACTCCACGACGATTCCTTAGCTAATGACAATGATAAAAATTGTGAAAGCACGATTGAACAACATTGTTTTTATTTTTTTAGTTTTATTTATTGGTTGAATATGGGGCCTTTGGCTACTTTTGTATGTGTATATTTTATGTATTTTTGTCTTTAATGTGCGTTTTGTTTGTGCAGAATAAACAATTTTTCTTTCTTTATTAACCTTTGCAATATTTATTACCATATCAAACCTTTGTTACCCAGTAAATCCTACATTCTATGTAGCACGCACACTATTCTATTATGTTTAAGATATGAATGCGTGCCATAATCCGATTCAAATCAGCGCAGTGGGTGGCAAGCCTCATCGACACCCAATACCAATCGACCCACAGCTAACCTTTTTGTAATAAACATGCAATCAAATAGCTCGTAGGAATTTACAACAAATTATAGTTCCGGGAGCTAGGTCGAATATTCAAAGGAGATTTCCGTTTGAATGATTTCGTCAAGAGGTTTTGGTACCAACATTGATTAATACCTGGACAACGGACTTTTCCTGGAATTCCGTTACTTCACACGTGTAGAGAGCAAACAGAAGAGATTGATAGATATCAGTGAGGTACCTGTATTTTTGATAGTCTGATTAACATATACTATATCTATGACCTTTCATCTTGCATCATTCGATTTTTGAAAAATCTCAATGCATCTTGAATCGCTTTTTCGAGCCGAAATTAGTTGGATACCGGTTTCATACATTTTGGTTTTGCTATTAATAAATTACTAAATCAAAGCTGATAATTAGTCAGATTTAACACACCAATCAAGTAGAGGTATGCAAACTATATTTATAAAATAAAAAAATGTATTATCGGTGTAATTATTACCAAAAAGTCATGGTTTCGAGTTTTGCTGTTGTGCACTTCGTCATGAAAATTCTGAACGGTCATCAAAAACGCTGGAATATCCATCAATATTCTTGAGGATCTTAACTGACAGCCAGTTAACGTGGAAGGCGCAGACAGAGGACATTTGTAAAAGATTAAGTAGAACATAAGCTGCATAATTTATCAAAAAAAGATAAGGAAATCTGCCGACAATATTGATTGTGTACCATGGCTTAGTACTTTCTGTCTTGGAATATTTTGGGGTAAATGTAGTGAACGAGTAAGTATTTTAAAACCCCAAAAATATTTTCTTATGGCTATGTTTAGTTTTAAAGTAACAGACCACACCATACCATACCTATACCATACCATAGCATAGGCATAGGGACATACTTATATTGAAGTCTCATAAATTATTAACTTTCCCATGTCTTTACATTCTTGACTAAACCGTATTTGTAAAAACAAATAAGAATATATTTGCTACCTTAAATGAAAATAGAAAAATTAGTACAGATATGAGATTTCAATATCAGAACTTGTTGTGCACGGGAGTATTAAAAATTTCTTCGTTACTCAAGAAAAATGTTATATAAATGGCACTTGTAATCTATTTAAAAAACCGGCCAAGTGCGAGTCGGACTCACACGCGAAGGGTTCCGTACTACCGTACAATATTTAGCAAAAAGCGACGAAAAAAACACGTTTCTCGAATAGAAAAAAAAAACAAATAACTTTATTATATTTTTATTATTTGTTGTTATAGCGGCAATAGAAATACATAATCTGTGAAAATTTCATCTATCTACCTATTACGGCTCCCGAAATACAACCAGCTGACAGACAGTCTGACGAACAGCGGAGGCTTATTAATAGGGTTCCGTTTGGCACCCTTCGGGTGTGGAACCCTAATAAAAACTAAATGGTTTTCGTTGGTAAGCGCATCACTTGAGAACGGGTGGACCAATTTACCTATTTTTTGTTTTAAAATGTTCCTAATAGTTCGAATTAGGTTTAGGAAAGAAAAATTGGAAAAGTTTCCCGGGAATTTTTCAAATTTGGCAGTTCGTTAAAAAAACTTCGTTTTTATAAATCATTTAAATATAAGTGCTTTTGCATGCCATATTAAGGTAAAATGTATCATGGGTTCGATACAAACTGTAACAACAGATTTTTGTACCAAAATAAATATATCTATTTTATTCTAAGGAAAGAGAAAGAAAAATAGTTCTATTCGCAGGTCTTAAAAGACCGTTCCTAAAAGTTGGCAACGTCACAAATACCTCTCAAAAATTTACTTGTTTGATTAATTTGGTAATATTACTGTATGGAAATAAGAAATGTAGCTAACTAGCGAATCAGAATATTAATAATGAACTGCATGCAATAAAAAATAATAATTTGATGTGTACCCGTTTGAGGCGTAAAAAGGCATTTGGAATATTTCCAAACACATTTTTTACATCTAAAACAAAATATTCGGTGTTACAATATTAATTATTGCATTTCATAATCAATATTCTAGTTCGCTAGTTAAAATATGTTTAAATTAATCAAAACAGCGAAATGTTTGACATTTATTTGCGACGTTGCCCACTTTCAGAATGCACGCTCTTACCAGTTCCTATCAGGTAAGGTTTCAGCCTTTTTAAATCACACTGATAAAACTTGATGACCAAAGCTTTTTTTATATCACAAAATTAATTTAAAACACTCTTTTGGACTCCATATCGAGCAAGAACGTATTATTTTTTATTTGAATTAAGGTACGCTTCAGTCACCACGAATGATTTATTTAAATCTCCACGCGTTGTGGGCGAAGTAGGTAAGTCTTGTCACCTCATGACTGTCCTTGTGGTAGGTAGTTATCATTTAATTAGTAATCATTACAAGTGGAATGTGTGTGCGGCACATGACTCAAATTAATTGAATAGCAGCGACAGATAAGGTCTGGATGAACTGGTGTTTGGTGCAACTTGAAAGGGGCCTATAGTCTTTTCCAAAAGTATCTGACGAAAATGTATACAAATGGATCAGATAACGTACCACCACTTCATTCAATAATTGTTGGATAAAGTGGTGAGATATAAAGTTTAAACCTTCTAAATACTGTTGAATGTGTTACTAATTCCATTTAAGTAGTGAGTTATTGAGTAAAAATTAAACCTGAACAGGATTTGTTTACACTTTCATCTGATACTTTTAGAACAGACCATACGAAATGTATGATTGGTAATGTGCATTAAATCTTAGGGTAATAGAAATTTGCAGTCAAATGTTTGATTAGAAAGATGCCAAAAAATCGCAATAAAAATATATACCTAATTTTGAGCGTCATCCTTCAAAATTCAAAAATTCAAAAGTCATTTATTCAAAATAGGCTGAGAATCAGCCCTTTTCAAACGTCAAAATTACATAAGACAGTCCCCCAAAAACGCCCACCCTTCACCACTTCCTAGTGCTTAGCTGGGAAGAAGAAGTGGCGCAACAAACTCCCCAGCAATTCTATCACTATGATAGAATTTGACTGTTATCTAAAAATAATCTAGCGTAGTTACTATTCAATAAAGGTACTAAGAAACCTATAGTTTTTAGGCTCCCGACTGGCCCCAAAGCCACCACTCCCGGAACTAAAAAAAACATACTATGGTTCAACCTGGGCCCCCAAGTCTAAGAAATAATCTTCTATTCTGAGCCTTATACCGGCGAAGCAATGACTACGAGAATAGTATGATACGAAAATAAAGGAATACGGCAGGCACAAATCAAGTACTAATAAAGCAAAATAAATTAAGCCTTGAGTCAATAATAAACAGAGACAAACTAGTCCTTGTCATTATAAATTCATTTATTTTATTGTTGGATTATTTACTTCAGAGAAACTTGTTTTATGAAGTCTATATCTTAAATACCAAGAATAAATTATTGATAGTGACGAGTTCCAAATGATTTTGATCTTTTTTGACGATTACTAGAAAGTGAGTGCAGTCCGGAGTCTGGATTTGAGTCCGGTTGGAAGCAATAGGCTCACCCTGTTACATGGGACTTGAACACGACTGGCGAAATGTGAGTGTACCTACTATAGATGCACCTCTGCTTAACCCATCGGGCAAAACAAGCACGATGTTATGTTATGATAACGTATTCCATCAAGATCCAGCATAATCCTATCTAATATTATAAATGCGAAAATTTGTTTGTTTGTTTTATACGCTTTTACGCTAAAACAGCTAAACAAATTTGGATGAAATTTGACATATGGGTAGACCATGACCTGGATTAGGACGGATACTTTTTATCCCGATATTCCTACGGGATCGAGACTTATGCGAGTAAAACCGCGGGGCACAACTAGTTATAAATACAACGTACCCAGCAAACAACATACCTTGGTGCTTAACTTGAGCTAAGTATGGGACGTATTAATAAAGCCTCTACGAGTACAATACTTGAATTACGAGTACGATACTTAAATTACGAGTACGATACTTAAATTACGAGTGCGATACTTAAATTACGAGTACGATAGGTACTTAAATACTTCCGATGCACCTTACCCTCTACCAAATACCTCTAGCTCAAAGGACTACACTACTCATACACCGTTACCAAATATGGACTAGCTAAACATGTCACGCGAAGAAGCTGAGTATGACTAACATTCAATTAATAAATAAAGTAGATACCTATTACAAAGTACCTTCAATAAGATGAATCAGTGTTCCCCTTCAAGAACCAGTTTACCTCATCCGAAGAATCGCAATCAACAGTTTAGCATAAATTGTACGATGGTGCGTACGACCTTACATTTCTGAGGTTTGAGTTAATAAGGTTGTATACCTAGTGACGTAACTGTTACGATTCGTGGATCGTCTAAAATAGAGGTGACGATAGATCAGCTGTGCTTGGTACTCTTGGAAACACTGCCCACTATCATTTATATGTACATATTATAAAGTAAAGTTGCTTTCCGCGTCTGCCTGTGTGACCACGTTATTATTCTAAACTACGCAATAGATTTTGATGCGGTTTTTATCATCACTTAGAAAATGTTCATTAATATTAAAGTTATGATATAGCGCAGAAATCTCAATGTTTTGATGTGTCCACATCAGTACATAGCGCACGAGCGAAGCAGGGACGGGTCGTACCTATGTTATAATACGATATCTTTATATCTTATATATATACGTATAATATCTTACATAATAATATCGGCGGTCCGGTTTAAACGCGCGGCCCACGCCTCGCACAGCCTCCTATGCATTCATTGTTCTCTTTTGTTGAGCTTCATTCTTGATTATTATGTATTGTAATGAATTAATACTTAATGAGAGACTACAAATGATTTGGTACAAAAATTGTATGCTTGGCTACTGCCCTTTTTTTCTCCCCGCGACCCCGGCAGGCATCGGTCCTAGCATCCCTTCAGTTATGCTGACATCTCTTTGAGGCGCGCGTGCAACACAACGTCCGTATCGCACGGGGAGCTACCCATTGCTCACCGTCCGCAAGCCAGCGCCTACGGCGACCGGGAATCGGCTCTGGCGTGTGGTAAGTGAGATTTGTGCCCGGTTGATGACATTAGGCTCGCCTCCTGTTTCATAGGACTTAAACATAACTAGCGAAATGTGGGTGTACTACAGGTGCACCTCTGCCTAACCCTTCCGGGAACACAGGCGTGAGGTTTATATCTATTGCCAACCTATGGGTTGAAACGAATAATGCTATTTACCAGCAGTATCTTTAACAAATACCTCAAAGCATAAAGCATAATCAGCCATAATGTTCCCACTGCTGGCACTGTGAGGGTTGGTAGATGTCACATGTTTTCGATTTTTTCTCCTTCACCGTTCTGAGAGCAGTGGTGATGAAATGATTTCCACAAAACAATGCGCCTGCCTAGTTCGAACCCACGAGTCGTAAGTCGGGGCCATTACCACGCTCTCGAGTAATGGCCTCATGCAGTCTGAAGATTAAAATGTCCTGTTTGAAATAAAAAAGTAGGTACAAATAAAATTAAATAAATTGTGTGGAAAAATAGAGGGCAAAGGACCTAAAGGATGAAAGCAAAACCGTGGTCCGAAACAAAGATCAAATATCTGAGCAACTAGAGATGTAACCTTACTTATCAGTGCTGCACTCTACCAGACCACTGATCATAAGCGTAACAGATGGAGAAAAACCATGGACAATTTGAAACGGAGGCTCGATTCTCAGCAGTGAGAGACCGATTAGGTCTTCCTGAAGACGCAGCTAAGAAGAAGCCAAAGAAGAGGCTTACAAATTATTTTACCCCATTTTTCTGATATAATATTCTCCTATCAGAAACACGAATCAAAGGGATTTGTATGCATATATGTAAAATAAATAACAAAACTATGTATATATATACTACGTATTTCCCCAGTAGCGTGTTCCGTGCAATATGTTTTTGCGAGCGCAAATTTTTATGTTTCACGTGAGTAAAATTGGACACACGAACGCTTTCAATTTATTACTAAAATATTTGTTTTGAATTCTCTATGAAAATTTAACAAAATATGTTATCATGAAAGTGATAAATGTTTGATGAATAGATACAAGTAATTATTATGTTTTACTAGCTGTATAAAATCATTCTGTGATTGGAAATTCGTCATGCAATGTGCAAACCCTACCAACGTTAATTCGGTTAAAATAACATAACATAACATCACCTATAATCCTCGAAGGTAGGTGGGTGGTTAGGTAAAGGTGTATACTTAGTTCACCCACGTTTTTCCAGAACTTATGTTTAAGTCCCATGTAATAGGGGCGAGCCTATTGCCGTCAACTAGGCACAAATCCAGACACCGGGCTGCTACTGAGAAATCCCTGATGGAAAAACCCAATAACTTTTTGCCCGACCCAAATCGAACCAAAGGAACCCCAGGACCTCATGATCGGCAGCGCTTGCGATCACTAGACCAACGAGACACTTGATAAAAATAGTCAAAAAATAATAAAAATAGTAAAAAACCGACTTCCAAAAAAAAACACTACAAAGTGAAAAATAACTTAAATTTAATTATAATAATTAAATAATATAATAATAATAATTCGGTGGCATTGGTTTTGAATTGTCGATTTTAGACTTCCAAAATTAAAGTTATTTTTCACTTTGTAGTGTTTTTTTTTGGAAGTCGGTTTTTTTCTTGTAATCATTTTTATTTTTTACTTTTTAGTTGTGGTACCTACCCCACACGAATTTGAATACCATGCTATGTAAATGACAGTGACAGGAAGTTATCATCATATCATCCACTTATACGAAAAATATGTAGGTATTATTTGGACCAACTAGGAAGCATACCCTTTCATACAAAAAAATAATTTTCAAAATCGATCCATATTTGACGGAGAAATCGGTAAAAAAATCAGAAAAGCTCACAAATTTTCAGGTAGACTTCATGATTCAGGTTGATGATTTATTTGTATTTCCGACAAATGTCATTCTCATGAAAAAGGGTGCCGGAAATTTGTCGGCCATCCTCGAATATTCACGAATGCCATTAAATACGTGATACTGGTGCCATTTTATTTCCTTGCATTGTTTATGTTATGAAGGAAAGCTACAAACACATTACTCACTTATTTTCTATTTGCATAATGTGAAAATGGAGAGTTTTCTCGACAATGTAATTTTCTTGTACCTACGCGGGTAAATCAAGAGCTCGATGCACCTGGCGTTTCCGTCAACTTTAGCTTCGAAAAAAGCAATTTCGTCGTGAAAGTTTTATTATAAGGCCGTATCCTAATAGAAAGCGATAATCGCGCGAATCTCGTATTCGCGCGATTATCGCTTCGTCGCGTCTATATGTCAATTTCTTTTTTTCGGTGAAACGGAACGCGTGGTCACGCCGACAGAGAGCGGGCGCCTTCCGGTTTTCTGAATAAAAAGTATTAGTAGGACGCTGAAAAATTTAATTAATGAATTTCGAACGTAGATAGAGCTCCACTCATCTCGTAATGACTTAAGTTTGATTATGAAACTGCTAATAGATAAACAAATGAAACAATAAAATTCTTTTCGGGTAAAAACAGCAGATTTCTCCGAATCTTGGTACGTTTGCTAAGTGGGATTCTTTTTGGAATCTCAGGCAGATTTATTTCTAATTGCTTCCAAGAAGTTACCTAATAACATATAATTTTTAACCGATTTCAAAAAAAGGAACGTCAATTAATGCATAAATATCATAAGCTATGTAAAAACGTTAAAAAACTTTTTGGTGATTGAAGCTTTAAACAGTATGACGATGTTAGATAACAACGAGATATGTGCAACAATGAATAAGTATTATAACAACCTTGAGCACAATTTAACAGTTAGTTAATTCTACTTCTACTCAGCCAGAATCAGCAAATCCATGTCATGTCGATAACGACTAAGGAGTAAAAAGGAATAACTCTCTTTGCCTCCCTCTCATTTGTTGCCCTGTTTAGCTTTGAACATCTCCTTACGAGTAACAGAACTTCCTAGCCTTTTCCCAACTATGTTGGGGTGGCAGCCCTGGATCTTGATTTTTTTCGAGGCGGATCAAAAACTGCCGTGTCCCATCCCCTGCCAACCTTTATGGCGGATGCGCTAACGTAGCCTGCGAAATTCAAATTTTCTCGAAATTCAAATTTTGGCAGCAAAATATTAGTAAAATTTTATCGAACGGTAATCCGCCAATCCAACAGGGGCGCCAAAACTTTTATAAAAAAGAAAGAAATAGAAAGATTATATGTGCTGCGCGTCTCATTTATTGCAAAGTTGCGGTGTGCTGGGTGGTGCACTTGTCTGCTACGCTTGAATTTGTTGCCCCATGAAGTTGGCGCCCGGGGTACTGACCTCGGTTTGCCTCACCCTAGATCCGGGGCTGTGGGGTTGGCTTCCATTCTAATGCAGCTGCATTAATACCATATTTTAACCTAGTTACTGTGTAACACGATACCCCTTACATCCTCCTAATACCTCATTAATGGATACTGCACCACGTTTTACAAATACTTAGGTAATCCGTTGTAATTATTAGTTAGACTATACAGTCGGATTTTCAACTGTTCCTTTTCAAAGAATAATGTGTAACAATATTAGGAAGCGATTTGATTTAAAAACAATGAATGAGTTTGGTCTGCAAATGTGTTACAAAGACCATTGTGATGTGACACAGAAAGAGGTCGAAACATTGAGGTAACAACAGCTTTTTTTAAATTACTTTTATATTGAGTTCGGTTTTCATTAAATACAACTCAGACTACAGCGTCCAATAAAAAATACCCTCACAACAACGCTATTTAATACGTTAGTAGATTTATCATTTATGGCGAAATTGGAATTTATTGGGGCAGAGATTTTCCCGCAGCTCATTAATTATTATGTTCTTGGAAATCTCTTGGTCTGAATACTCTGAAACGTCCTTTATTTACTAACGTTAATTATTTATCAACAACAAATAAACTATTTCCAGTAAAGAACTATCATTTTTAACGTATCAAAATAAAAATAAAAGCTAGCAAAAGAGATACGAAAGTTAACATAAATAAATAAAAAAAGAAAATAGTGTCACATAGATTCACGCTGTCAAATAAATAAAACAGAACAGCAGAGACTAATTAGTGCGTGCCAGAGCTTTTGCAATGTTATTCTTGTTCGAATAATTGCAGCAGCCGTGCAGAGGTCCTGAGACAGGAATGTACTCTCCACACTGAAATACCTACCTAAGGATGGAAGCTAGGTATCTTTTCTGCGAAAATGGTAGGTATTTATATGAATTAATGACAGAGAGTCTACATCAAATACGGTGAATTCAAATTTAGAAACCACCATCGGCAAAAATTACGAACTTCCATACTTTGAATCCCATAAACCCCCTAGGACACAAATTTTCAAAACTACAAATTCAAAAAGAAAATGCATTACTTATTTCAAAATTTCGTGCATCTAGACTCATCAGTTTAGGCAGTGTGTGGTCTGTCAGTGAATGAATTAATTTAACATTTTTATGAAACAGAAGATTTATTGTAATAGTCTGAAGAATCAGCACTTTTAAACGTTAAATGTTACAAGAATCAGCCCCCAAGACGCCCGTCACCACTTCCTAGTGTTGAACTGGGCAGAAGTGAGGTTATAACTAGTTATCTTTGTTTGCCAATGTCATAAATATTTATGACGGTTATCTGAGCGTTATGACTTGGTAGTCAAATAGGTAAGACATAATGTAATCTGTCATACTTATTTACTATGCACTCAGAATGGGAATAGAGCTCGGTAGGTTGTACAGTCAGCGCTCCATAATATAGTATCAATGAGTAGCTGTCGCAGTGTCGCAAGACAAAAGTCTTTGTCCAGTGCGTGTTGCCAGTGATGACCTATCGCACTGAAACGTGGTCGCTCACAATGGGCCTTATTAGAAGGCTAAAAGTCACCAAAAGGACAATGGAGGGGGCTATGCACGGAGTTTCCCTACGTGATCGCATCAGAAATGAAGCGATCCGCAGGAGAACCAAGGTAACCAAAATAGCCCGAAGAATTGCTAAACTGAAATGCCTTGAGCATTGCACATTGCTCGCAGAACAGATGGCCGATGGGGCGAAATGCTTCTAGAGTGGCGACCGCGTACCGGTAGTCATACCATTGGAAGACCTCCCACAAGGTGGACCGATGACCTTGTGAAGGTCGCAGGAATCCGCTGGATGCGGGAAGTCCAGAACCAGTTGAAGTGGCGGTACTTGGGGTTGGCCTATATCCAGCAGTGGACTTTTTTCGGCTGAAATGTGAGACTGTAGACAGTTAAATTATTTCTGATAGATAAATCTTTTTGTAGCTGACTGTACCTACCAACGTGTGAATTTGTAGAGTTATTTGATAACTTCTACCTAAGTCTTGGAAGAAGTCATACCTACTGGTCCTACCTATATAACACAAAGAATCTTTTTTAATCAATTTACGGATAAATTATTTGTTGAAACCTTCGACGGTGTTATCAAACGTTTAATGACAATATAAGGTCATACAAAGTTTCTAAGACAAAATAAAAAAGATTGTTGCGTATTTTTACCTTGGCCGACCTTCATTTTAAAACAATTGACGGACAGTAGTGAAAATACCAAACAATATAAACGAGAAACTACAAGTGACTAGATAAGGTTTGACTGTCGATCTAATATTGAGGTCGACATATTATATTGTTCTCTGTACAGTGTGTCTCAAACGTAGTGGTCCAAAGGCAAATGGGGTAAAATGGAGGTAGCCATCAAACATTTAAAAATTTGAAACTTGGGATATTCTCAATAGTTCAGAAAATTTCGCAAATTTAATCATGTTCAAGAAATTGTCCTTTTTTACTTCGATTTTTCGACCCAATGAACAAAATTTTCGATGTAGCGTGTTCAAATCTAGCTGGAGCCTTGGTAGTGTAGGTACAAGATTATGTTCCTATTTACGAGAGATTTGAACCACCAATAATTGGTGCATAGTGCGAAGGAATTTATTGGTCTAACTCGAAATTATAATTGGCACAATAAAATTGGTGAAACATAACACGATCAGTTTACTATTTTCCTGTTCTAATAAAAATAAATCAAGAAAGGGAAAGTTAACCACCAAATAGCATGCTAATTGTAATTATAAATAAATTCCATTCCCGTTTGATGGATGATGATGATGAAGGGGTCAGAGTTGTTGCGCCACTTCTTCTTCCCAGCTTAAGGACTAGGAAGTGGTGAAGAGTGGGCGTTTTTGGGGGACTGTCTTATGTAATTTTGACGTTCGAAAAATGATGATTCTCAGCCTAATTTGTATAAATGACTTTTGAATTTTGAAAAAAAATAAAAAATAAAGGCTGGCTCATTCTTTGGCCAAAGAATTAGCATTGCCAATCAACGTGACAATGCTGCCAGTCTTCTGCGCACGTTTCCGGATCACAGCGACGCGGAGTACTTCGACGCCTTTGTGTCATTTTATTACCCGACTGCGACGAAGCTAAAAAAGGATACATGCATATGTGTTTGACCTGTATGTATGCATGTATGTGTGTGTGTGTGTGTGTACGTCCGTCTCTATGTTCCCTCGTAACTACTAAACGGCTGAACCAATTTCGATGAATGATATGTCGTTAGATTTTTCTTAATTGCGCGAGTATCACTGGGTATATTAAAATAAAAAAAATCAAAATTGCGGATTTTCAACGTCAAAAAGTATGTTTCAAAAAACCAAGCCTATCGAGTGGGGTATCAAAATGAAGGGCTTTAAAAGGTGATTACAAATATATATATACAAATTATTTGTTTAAATGTAATTTGAAATAAAAAAAATAAAAAAAAATAAACAGCCGAAAATAAAAAAGTAATTAAAAATATAAAAAAACCCAACTGAACATACACATAAGTAACTGAAAAATTAAAAACAAGCATTTTTGTATTAATTTGTAAAGTTAGTTAGTTAGTCGTTTAATTTTGTACCTTGTATTATATTATAGTCCTTATAAATAAATAAATATTTTTTGCTTTTACTCCTAAACTGTCCTGTGATTGGGCTGCCGTTTTCTTGTTACCATTAAATACCTCAGCAAAGTCGACCATCAAAAACTAACTTATTATGACATTACCACACTGCATTACTGTGTTAACAATATTATATGTGAAGGCCTAGAAAAACCCTTACATAACGACCGACATAATCATAAAGGATTCGAATGACATACAATTTACGTCACATTTCAGTATGTCCAAACACGTAGCGCGCGGGTAATATAATCATTTAATTTTGGCTTTGTTTTGATATAAATATAAATCAGAATAAGTAATTAATTTTATTACGTATCATATTGAAACGGTCCGGTGGTAATTACACTCAAACATACAACAAAACTGTAAAAAAAACACTTCTATTCTTTGAGTTCCGTTTGAGTTCTGTTTAGGTTCGTCTTTTCGTCGCATCTTTTCAGATAAACTGCCGAACAGACCTGCTATCTAATTACGCAACACATTTTTGTAAACGATTACGACTAATCTGTTTCATTTTGACAGTTCAACAACATTCATTGCGTTATTTACGTTGTTGAGCAGATTTTTTTTTGGAACTTATGAAGCAGTGGTTTGGCAGTCTGTTTCAAAACAATTTAGATTCTGATTGATCGTGTATTACGCAATTAGGGTACTGGTGATATTTGCCATTATGAAAGTAACTTAATTCCCAATAACGGCCATAAACCATTCAAGCCAAAATATAGATTAGAAAACGGAGTAAAGTCAGTGTCTACAGCTCGTTAAGTGCATAAGCCCATAAAGTTACTCTCGTCGCTATAGTCTCGTCAGGTTTTGTCGGGAACTGTGATCAATCAAAAGCGAGGTGACAATGCGTCATCAATCTGCTTAAAACCTTAGATCCGTCCAGACTGGCGAGAACAACGAGTAATGTGCTATAACAACCCGAGGTCATGACTACTTAGACCCATCAATTTTGCTATCTATACTTAGGAACGTACATACTTTTCGCTTTATTGAATGGGTGTGGCCGTTTGCAAGCTCTCAGTTTCTCTCATGAGCGATTAATTCGCTTGATAAGAGTACGTATATGTAAATAGGTGATTGACTTAACTTCTTGTACTGTTGAAGCATGATTAGGATTCCTATTATTCCTAATCAATATTCTAGTTACGACTGACTCTCTGTATAGACATTTCCATTCCTGACAGTCATGCATTTACATACATAAATTCCATACTTATGATATAACCTTCTTTCCAGATGACAACGATGTGCAGTGCCAAAGAAAATAAAGTGATATTAAATAGATGAAACATAAATAACTGATAAGTCGTGATCATGGAGGGGGTGAGAGTGACACATCAGGGGGCGCGGGCGCATTCAGCCGAGGGCTCGGCGGGCCGCATCACCCAGGCCGGCCTTGCTGCCCGCAGCCCTGCAGGGACAGCCGCCAAGGGCATGGCCATCAAAGGCCACGAGGATCTCTGGGTGGAGATACAGGCCAACACCTTCAGAAATTGGGTCAATGAGACCCTGAAACCAATGAATATAAAGGTAAATACCGTATTAATTGAGTTAACAGTTTCACACAACTTGCTACGCTGATTTGTGGGTTGGTAGTGTTGTTTAATGGAACAGCGTGTTATTGACACTGATTTGTTTGATTTTAGTAATCGCTGTAACATTGTTATTTTGAATGCTTACTCTTTGAAAATCGACCATGACTTTCTGATGCTTCTTAATTCAAAATTAGCGTTTAATCATTACCATTAGGTTGCAGACTTAGTCGAAGACCTTCGAGATGGAACCGTACTGTGTGCGTTAGTGGAAGCTCTTCAGGGTCGAAAGTTGAAGGGCTGGAGTCGCAACCCAACAAACCAGCATCACAAGCTGGAGAATGTCACCACAGCGCTGCAAGCCATTGAAGACGATGGCGTAAAACTTGTCAACATTGGTACGATTCATTTTCTCGTAATTCCATTTTTAAATTCACTGGTTAAAACCAAGACCAGATAAGACAACGACAATATTTGGATTCAAGTAGAGTTTTACATAGTCTTTAAAGAATCTCGTTAAAGATTTTGACTTCGAATTTCGAATTTGAGTCATAGTCCTGCATCTTTTGGCCAAACCATTTGAATATCATCAATCATCTTTGCCTTTCGGTATTCCCAAATGTCTTGCCTAACCCCACTTGTGATCCATTTACCCTTAATTATGAATAAGTCAGGGAGTCTTAAACATTGAAATTGTTTTTTTTTTTTTGATAATTATTGCATTTTAATAGTCTTCTTTTGTTTTAGGTAACGTGGATATAGTAAACGGGAATTTGAAACTAATATTAGGTTTGATCTGGTCACTCATTGTTCGGTACCAGATCGGGCGCAGCAAATTTCCTCCAAGGTAAGGTTTTTCTTTAGTAGTTCAATGGTAATTATTGTTTACGTAACGGTTACAACTGTTTTTCAAATTTGAGTGTTACAAGCACAGCTAATTGTCATGCATAATATTAACATTCCATTGAAGCTTTTTCTTCTATCATCTATAGCAAAAGAATATTGATATAGGTACCTGCACGTATTATTTTTGTAGAATCTAATAAAGTATGTTACTAACTCAAAATAATGAATAACTTAAGTATCCGGAAACCAACACAAAACATAATAAAAAACTTAGATAACAAAGCGAAATCTTCACTAGACATCGAACAAAAACTAACAATGCATAATAATAAACATGATGCAGTGCCCAACAGATGCGATAAATTGAGACAACGATGCAATCACGCGACGATGCTGATGTAATTCAAACGCTTGAATCAATAAACCTTGGGAAAAAACTAACTGTATCTAAACAACAAAACGTTTATTTGGTGTTAAAGCAATTAGCGCGACACGCCTGCGCCGGCGCAGCGGTCCATGTCTCGAGACTGCATTTAAAATAAACACACCTAAGATACGCTCAGCGAGCTTGCCTAATAGTCCCGGTGTTTAGAAATACCGGCAGTGTCTAGTTTTTCACAGCTCAAGATTATTTATTCCATCTAAGTCTCTATTTAATCTTTCCCCATACATGTACTCGTTACGTACTCACGAGTATGAGTCAACTTACCAAGTCGAAAAGGATATCTTCAATAATTTATTTCCGTTCAAATATTCGTACGCAATCAAAGGAAGACATAAAGCTCTCGCGGTGACGAAAGAATTTATGCCATCTTCACTATGCGCGGCGAATATTAGAAATTCCTAATATAAAATTTAAGTTGCTCAATCTTCTCGCTTTTATGGAGGTTTGATGTGAAATACTAATTGCAACTGCTTTCTAAAGTTGTAACTGAGATCGAAACTGAATAGTTGTCTGCCCTACGGTGCTGGCGGCAAGTGACTGGCAAATTGCACGTTCATTGGTGTTTGATTGCAGAAAGTTGATGCTATCGTGGCTGCAGGCGGCGATGCCGGAGTGCCGCGTCAACAACTTGACAACGGATTGGAACAGCGGGGTTCTGCTCTCCGCCTTACTCGACTACTGCAAGCCCGGCATTTTCCCGCACTGGCGCGAACTCAGTCAGTATTGATTATGACAGATTTCATTACACCGTCCAACGTTCCGAACAGTCTTTAAAAGTAATTGGAAATTCTGTAAGGGCGCAAACTGATTTTATAAAAATTAATAGCCAGCCGTTTTTACTTTGTAAACTGTTGATAGATACCGCGGCAATTTTCAATCTTATCGAGTACAGACTTTTGAACAACTTAGTTTGCTTACAAAAACGAAACAATCTTGCGTAAACCTTGCAGTACATAACTGTACATCCTAAGGTTGTCTGCTATTGGTAACAAGGCCGCTTTTTGTAAATATTGGTTTATGTGTCCTTTAAAAATATTGCTCCTTAAATACTAATCGATCTACTTTGGAACATACACAACGTATTATGAACGCAAAATCACGCAAACTATTTCTTACAGATCGCCACGAAGCCGTGGAGAACTGCCGCCGCGCGATGAGGCTCGCTCACCGCGAGCTGGAGGTGCCCATGGTCTTGGAGCCAGAGTACCTAGCCTCACCCTGGCTGGACGAGCTGTCCGGCATGACATACCTCTCCTACTTCATGAAGCCCGAATCTACAGGATTCAAGACCACTCTCGAATGGGTCAACTCACGGTTGGAGAGAGGGATCACCAATTTTACAGTAAGTTTCGGATTGGTAGTTTTTAGAGTTCAAAATAAAATTGCAAAAATACAACCCTTATAATTTCGTCATGTCCATCTGTCACTCTGTTCATCTGTACGTCCGTCTGGATGTTTAACAGCCAATTTAGTTGGAGACTGTTTGCACTAAGTATATCAATAAAAACTTAAATTGAAATAAGATGTATTCTGTGCAATGGTGTAGTCAAATTACGAAAAGCAATTAGGGGTGGCTCACCCCACATATAAAACCGAGGATTGACTCATAAACGTGCCGTAATTAAAAAGTTTATGATGTTTCTAAATAACTTTTTTATAATAAAAGTCAATAGTTTTTGAGATATGGCATATTCTCGGTTACAACCGCAGTAATATTAACATTATTTTTCATATTATTTTCGAGAAATAACTATGAATTACAAACTTCTTTTTGCGATCGATAACATCAATACTGTCCAGTATCCAATCCTTATCCGTGGCTTTCGAAATACTTGTGTCGGTAAACTATGAAAAAAATTACTATCTCTGCTAACCCTAGGCTAACCCCTTTAGGGAAAATAGGCGTGTCACATGATAATTTCGAAAGGTTAACTTTCTTAAAAGAACGATTAAAAAGTAGGCGTTTAATGTGTTCAGATATCGTTGCCAAAGGCATATTTTTCTCATTCATGTTAACACAAGATTACGTAAACCCAATAGGTGAAGGTAGCTAACGCTTATCTTAAGTTGATGCAATGGTTAGTGCAAATAGTTTTACAAATACCTGAGTTATTTAGTCACGTTTTATTATAAACTTGGTTTTTGTCCGCGGTTTCGCCCATGTGGATGTCGGATAAAATCCCACGGAAACGTACTAACGGGATTAAAAGTACCCTATATGCCAATTCAGGTAAACTATGTATTAATTCCGTAATACATTGTATAAATTCCGTAATACATTGTATAAATTCCGTAATACATTGTATAAATTCCGTAATACATTGTATAAATTCCGTAATACATTGTATAAATTCCGTAATACATTGTATAAATTCCGTAAACTATGTATTAATTCCGTAATACATTGTTTTCATTTATCTCTATTGGTTTACCTACGCGGCCTATGCCAGTAAAGCTCCCAGTCGGCATGATATTTTCCGACATCTTCAACAATCATCATCATTTTTCAACCAATTTACATAAAACCTTCATTAATTATACACCTAAACCATTCTCATGAATCATTGCGTCCATTAGTCAAAACGTATGACAATCCGTTCGGCAGTTTTTGAGTTTATCGCGTTCAGACGGACAGATGCAGCGGGGGGGCTTTGTTTTATAATATGTAGTGAAGTGATTTTACGGTGGCTCGTCAAGTTAAGCAAGGCCTGGTCTCACGACAATCCGCCTAGTGATTGAAAGATATGATTCACAATGGTCTAGGTACACTTAGTGAGTTAGTATTCTCATATTCTACTTTTCTCTCGGTTTCCATTATTCAAAATTGGTCGGGTTATCGCTAATTTGATTTATAAATACATGCTTTGATTTTACCGGGGCGGATAATACCTACCTTTGCATCTATAAAAATATAACTAACTATCAATTGTCCGTGACTTTTTCAGCGTGAAATTTCTTGTTTTAACATAAAATATGTCCGATCACACTCGGAAATACTGTAGATTCCAAAAAAAATCGGAGTCGCATCAGAACTTCCGAAAATTATCCCTTAAATAGACTACAATCAAACTCCAAATTTGATACCTCTTTATACCATTACTAGCGAGTCCTTGGCACGGAGCGCCACCTATCGGGCCCAAAACCATCCTATCTTTCAAGCTGGAACCAACCATTCACAAAAAGTAATTGAAATCGGTTGGGTGGTTTCGGAGATTAGCGTCTACGAACATAGTGACAAGTGATTTTTATAGATAAATAGTATAGCTGGAAGCCGACCCCATATTAAGGCGTATTCTGGTCCACAATGATTAACCAGAAGGCGTAGCAGTACCGCTACCGAGCACGACAGCGATATCACTTATATCAGGGGGCTTATTCCCTAAGTGATATCCGTAGTTTCGGCCGTAGTTACAAACGCTTCGCTCTGTTTCTCGCTTACGGTATGTCCGTAACTGAGACGGAGAACAAAGCGCCCGCAACGATGACGGCCGAAACTACGGATTTCGCTTACGGAGTAGGCCCCCTGAATAGGCCTTTAGTTGGAAAAAAAGACAGGCAGATTGATCGAAGATATATAGATGTACAAAATAAATAATATCTAATAACACTTGATAACTGATTTCTACTAGGAATTGATGAAGGGTGGGTTCGTATTAGGGGCTGTTTTTGTACTTATTTTTATATTTTTTTAAAGTGCTGATTTTTATATTTTTTTGAAGTGTCTTTAGTCTTACAGAAACTGGAGTATTTAATTTGTTTTTTTATTTTCTTCAGACGGACTGGAACGATGGCCGTGTTTCAAACGAGCTGGTCAGATCTATAGGTGGTCCAGCGCCGCCTCCGAGTCGGTTGCGAAGAGATCCTGCGCGCTGGGAGGAGAACAACCAAATGGCCATCGATGCTGCTAAGAAAATTGGTAAAAGAAAACATTATTTGAAAACAGAATTAAAAACTTTTTTCTCAAACCTAACACTATCTACACTTTTGTTAACGTTTCATTGCTACAAAAATACACGTAACCAGAGCCATACATTTTTAATGTATTGGTTGACAGGCCTCAAGTAAAATGACGTGTGATTATGTAGAAATTAACAGTCACTCTGCCAAGTCAGTCTCGAGTCGAACTCAAGGCCCAAGACCTCTGATTTTTCGGATTCATGTGCGTATTGTATATTATCACTTGCTTCAAAAACGTTAAAGGAAAACATCGTGAGGAAACCGGCATGCCTGAGAGATATTTCTCGACGGCATGTGAAGCCAAGTCAAAGGCCCATGGGCGGCTTTAAAACTCTGACACCGGGTTAGTCACTAACCATACGAAAAGAAGAAGAAGAACACTCACTAAGTAGGTAGCTGCATGGGCACTTATGAAATGTCAGAAGCTAGGTGGTTTCAATAGGAGAACAGTATAGGCCTGTCAACAAGTACCAGGTATTTAACAAAATAGAAAATGGTTAATAAATCGAAGCATCTATTTGTAGAGGAGGAGTTGGAGGAGTAATAGAAATGGTCAAATACCTATTTAATTTATTTCATATAATTGAATTTAATATCGGATAAAATAAGAAGAATTTTCTAAGTTACAGTACGAATGCTTATTTCTAAACACCCCTTAACACTTTCGACTCCACCCATTTTTCATAGAGCTCATACGCCATGCCGCCATACATATTGCAAGTTGACTCCAAGAGGGTCACCGGCATTACGTTTGTGCTAAAGTTAACCCTCGAAAAATGTCACCGGCATTAGGTTTGAAATCTTATTAAAATATACAATTTAAAGTACCCTCCGCGAGGGCTTACGGAATGCCATATGCAACTTGAGTGAACCCTCCAGGAGGGCTCCCGGCACTGAACGTGTTAACATAAACCTAGATTACGGTGACTCAGACGCGCATAGTTTACACCTTACAACATCACGATAATGTTTATGGATCATGTTTCATCGTGTTCAATGGTAATTTAAATGATCACCGTACTCATCTGACATAGTAGTGGTGGCTATTAATTTCAGTGATTGCCTGATTTATAACACGAGCACCCAATGAATTATAGCAATACATTAATTGCATTCTAAATATTTGAGGTAGAATTACAAACAACATTGATCACTAAAATATTAGACTGAAAATGGTCATTCGAAACATTTGCTGCAAATAAATATTTTGCTAAAATTTAAAGCTTCAATTCTGCAACATAAAGGTTTCATTCCAAATTAATGTCACTTCTTTTTCATTACCTACGTTTGTTTATTTATTTAATGACTTAGGGCGAATTTCACCAATGAAACTGAACGCCATCAGCACATCCAAACTGCGTTCAAGAGCTGTCAGTGTCAATATTACCCAAAAGTGATCACACTGACAGCTCTTGAACGCAGTTTGGATGTGCTTGAATTTCATTGGTGAAATTCACCCTAAAACGTTGAAGGAAAACATCGTGAGGCGAGTCTGAAAGATATGTATTATTATTCATATTCTAAATAGGTACGTTGAATTTTTTTGTCGGTTATTAAAAAAAATATCTGCTGTTCCATACATTTTTACCGCATATGTATTGATTGCCCTTTTCTATGAGATAGCAGATCTTTTTTTCAATAACCGACGAAAAATTTCAACGCAGCGGTGTTCAGAATCATGTACTGAATCCATGGTATCAGTTTTCGCGTCGATGTCCCCGCCACCCTGTATAACATGAAAACTGCAGCCGCAATAAAAAAAAATCCTATCCAATTTAATCTGAATTCCAGAATTCAATCAGCTTGCGGTTTTCCTGAACATCTTTCATAAAAGCCTAAAGAATTCTTCAAATATTTTACTTGTATTGTCCAGGTGTACACCCAGTGTTATCAGCTCGTGACCTGAGTCAAAGTGACGTGGAACACCTGGGTGTGATGGCCTGGGCTACTCAGCTGCGGAACGTGCCTCCTCGACCCCCCGTACATGACATGTTGAGAGTGGCGTTAGACTCCACCTCTGGCAGAGTTGGGGAAACTGTAAGTACAATTTTACTTCTTTTCCCCTTCGTCCCAAGTGGTCTGTACCAATTTCTGGATGCTGTCTTGGCTAAATGCAGACGTCGAACAATGGCAAAGAGCACTCGTACACTTTTCATTCAAAATAGTTTTAACTTTCCTAAGCTTCTTTTATACTTATCTGTATTTTAATGTACCAACCGGACCCAGCGTCAACTTAGGTGCATGAGAACTTTAGCAAAGCAAGGTACAGAAACTGATATGAAAAAAAAAAAATAAGCATTATAATCAATATAATTTAGGCCCCTGCCTGCGATACCAAAATTCCATTGATCTATAAAATGCTTGTTTTTTTTTCTTTTCAATTATGTGTTTTTCCAGTCAGGTTGTTTTTTTCAGCTTTTTTGTCTTTTTCATTTCTTATTCCAAATTACATTTAAACATAGGTAATTTCATTTTGATACCCCACTCGATAGGTTTGGAAGTTTTTTTTTTGCCGCCATGTTTCATTTATTATAATTTTAATATCTTCAACCAGTGACTCTCGCGCAATTAAGGCGAATCTAACGACATATCAGTCATCAAAATCGGTTCAGCCGTTTAATAATTACAGGTCAAACACATAACTCTCTTTTTTTGGCTTCGCCACAATCGTGTAAAAATCAAGTCAAAACGCGTCTTATTAGTAAAAAAAAAATACTTAGAACATTGCTTCAATCAAAGTAACGTTGAGTCAAAAAAACGCCAGCCATTTAATAGTCTTTCAAGAGTAGATGGCTAATTCATCTGGTTTTTATGAGTGAACATCAAACGAGAAAGCGGAAGCCTTATGAAATTCCCCCGATGCAAGATACCGTCTTACACAGCCCGGAAGTGCCCCGGCTGATTTATCCGGCACAAGTGAACATTAAGGAGAATATTGGTGCTCAAGGATTCTAATCATGATATTTAGATAAGACAAATTAAAAAAAGAAAGAAAAGGTTTTTTTATACGTATTTTTGTAAAGGATTTTTGTAGATACCTACTCGTAATGTATATTCTATTTTACCAATTCTTGAGGTAAGGTTCGCCGTTCCTTCTAAAAAAACTCGACTAGCAACGTGACAAAAGTTGTCTTTGAACTACTTCTTTGACTTTGAATTTTCGTCAAACAGCTGACCAAACATTCGCCGCACTTCGCTCATTGGATTCCCTTTTTCAGACGTACATTAAAATCGAGAGCATATCCAGCGAGTTATCCATATCTGAAGTAAAAGTGTCTATTGTGAACCCTCTGGAGCAAGAATCAAGGTTGAAACTCGATGCTCGTGGTGCCGGCGAATTTGTTCCCGAACATGCTGGAATGCACGAAATCGTGCTCACCGTTGATGACATCAGGTAACTTTTATTATAATTTTATGACAAAGGTAATAAAGTGCTTATTGTCTACACAGTCATGGTATTGAATCACCTATCACGCCCTGTAGAGGTGTGGTGTGCAAGGTACACTAACGTTTGAAATTTAACTGTAGCCATTATTTTGATTTACATTTTAAAATTTTGTTTTTACACGTGTCCGTGCATTCAATATTTTTAAACTATATGC
The DNA here is from genome assembly GCA_947364205.1 of Agrochola lota. Lineage (NCBI taxonomy): Eukaryota > Metazoa > Arthropoda > Insecta > Lepidoptera > Noctuidae > Agrochola > Agrochola lota. The sequence goes on along the minus strand of OX376221.1, from coordinate 12,506,832 downwards.
CATTCTGATGTTAATATAGAAAACACAAGTGCTACAAAAAATTCATTGCTAAACTACAAATATTTTTATTACAGGGTCGATGGAAGATACTTCTTCAGAGTTCTCCCAAGACTTGTAACCGTCCCACCACCTGGCATGGCGCCGTGTGCCATAGGAAGCATCGTCGAAGTACTAGTCAGTGCTACTGGTACGTTTGAGATCTACATATAGGTATGCTACAGCCGGAGCACAGCAAACACGATAACATCGCAATGTCCTTAGCTCATGCATGTACAACCGCTCCTTACGAGCAATTGACGTTTGGACACCAAACGTTAATGCTACGTACATGGTATGTAACTATGGCAGTGAAATGTAGTAGAATGGAAACAGGTAAGTACACACCAAGATGCTTGTGGTCGGGTTCACCAATATAGAACTTTGGTTAGGGTGTGTTAGGGGTGTATAGTAGATGAAATTAAATGTTCATTCACATTATACACATTAGTCACTAACCACACGAAAAGAAGAATACCACACAATGAATTTAATGATGAAGTTACTATAACTAAACACGGTTTATTTACAATAATTAAGATTAGGATAATATAAAATGACGCGAGTGACACGGGGCGTAGTTAGTGACTGCCTTTGTGTGACATGTGTGTTGCATTTGATTGCTGAATTCGAACTGTATCTGAACTGACAGACGGGCGACGTCTTAAGTACTTGAGTTTCAAGTTTGTGTGCTTGTGGGTTACATACCACTACACATGTATGAAATTCTTTATAGATTTTTAGTCAATAATATATTCTTCAGTTAAGAAGGAACTCTTAGCTAAGTTAATCCATCAGGTTAAGCTACGCTTGCCGGGGTTGGTCCGTGGATGGGGGACCATCTTTACATACCGAGACTCCTCCGAGCCTCGGAAAGCACGTTAAGCCGTTGGTCCCCGCTGTCATTCGTGGATCTTTGATAGTTGTTACGAGTCGTAAGGAGCCCGAACTCGTCTGACACTAGTCTTACCAAGGGGTATCGTACTACTCAGTTACTGGATTGTGAAGGTCAGATACGCAGTCGCTCTATATAAAATACTGGTATTCAGCTGCATCCGGTTGGACTGGAAGCCGACCGAAAAGGCTAGGCAGATTGATTGAATATAATTCTTCAGTTAATAATAATGCTAGATAACAGGATTAATTTGGAGCAGTTCTTATAAAGGGTACAAAAAAGACCATCCTCACCCGAAAGTGTTGTAATAATTGGGATCAAGAAATAAGTCAAGTGAATTGGTTCAGGTTCGAACTCACGACAGCTCGACAGCTCTCGCTTACTAGTTCAACGCCTTACTCTTCTCCCTTTGCTATTATTGATCCTTTATTCACTTTAGGAGCACCTAGAAGAGAGGACGTGGACGTCACTGCTCACTCTCCAAGCGGTCGAGCAGTACCGCTGGAAGCTCGTCATCCACCTCCGTCAGCCCCTGGCACCACCGCTTCCAGCGCTACCTTCCAGCCTGACGAGGCGGGCACCTGGACTATAGCTATCACTTATAAGGGTGATCATATTCAGGTAAGAGAGGGAAAAACGACTAAATTGCCGTACGATTCCTTCTCTATTTTGAGTGCGTTTATACCCAGTTCCCGTGAAAACTCCGCAGGCCGTACCAAATTTTCTTTTTTCTGTATAATCGCTGAACTGCTCCAATACAAAACTAAAGCGAAACCTATAATTAATGTCGCCCAATGTTCGTCAAAGAACTGGATTCCTAGATCAAAGATTTAGATTTCCTGATTTTTGCACTGAAAACAAAAGAGAGAATGAGATTCTAGGATAACTTTCTGAAAAAATCATAAAATTCTCTATCTTAGGGTGGCCCCTTCACCTGCGAAGTCTTCGATCCGCACGGAGTTCGATTGAGCCCTGGAGCTCTCGAAGGAGCTGAACCCCTCAAGCCCCACTCCTTTGAGCTGGACACCAGTGGCTGCGGAGTCAGGGGTGACCTTCAACTGGACATAGTTCACGACAAGCGGAGCGTCATGTGCGCTCTCGAGAAACTGTCGGCGACCAAATACCGCGCTACTTTTATGCCTAAGGCACCTGGAAAACATAGGGTAAGATTATAAGGTATTTAATATGCCCATTTTCACTAACACTAGACGACATGTAACTGCAAACCCAAATAAAAGTGCGCTGTTGAATTTTCAACGCTCGGCTTAGCAGCGAAAGTTGAAAATCCAACAGCGCGCCTTTATTAAGGTATTAATTTAGGTATCGCCTAGTGTAAGTGAAAACGGGCATTAGTAATATTGCAGACTGCTTTCAATTCAGATTTTAAAAAAAAAACAAAATAAATAATCTGCGTTTTTTTTTTGCAAAATAACCCGCATTTATTTAACCGAACTAGTGGTCGCCCAGAGGTCGAAATTCGACCATAATTCATTTAAATGCCATGATTCTAAGGTAGTCATCTTGTGTCAAACGCGTGTGTGTAATATTTTTTTAGTAATTTAATTTATTTCTAATGTATATATAATAAAAATATTAACTTACTGCACTCCTTCTCCATATAAACTTTAACTGTGCCAAATTACTCCTCCATCCGCGTAATTTTCGTAAAAAGGAGTACAAAGTTTTTGCTTCACGTATTAATATACTAATTAAAGATGCATAATTTGATGGTAACGCATGACGGTCACTACCGGCAAGCCAGAAACTAGAGGCGGAATCACACCCGACGGCATCTACACGGCCCTAAGTCTACATCCTTACATTGTGAACTTAAGCTGTAATCACAAACCGCCTCTTAGACTCCCCAAGTGTCCAGTAGCTAGCTTCTCAACTACACTGTCCTGTAATTCCAGCTGTACATCTACTTCAACGGGTACGACGTGCACGGCTCGCCGCACATGTTCCGGGTCGGCTCCCGATCCAAGAAGCCCCGCGACAGTTCCAGCCCGTCTCCGGCTTACGCGAGGATTTCTAGTCCAGGTACCGAACTCTATAAATGTATGTAAAAGACAATACTTAGATATGCTTAAAAGGCGATCAAACCAATGATACTATATATTACCGCGTAAAAATTATGGCGTTCATTTTATAGATTCACCTAGTCGAAAAAATGGGAACTAAGTTCAAAACATTACTGTTTTAATACTCCTGAAACTCTCTTGTAGGTTCTACCATAAAATCTTTCGATATTAGTAAGCATATCGTCTTTGTGATTCCTGTTAAAATTCAATAAATATTAAGTACAAGTAGGTACATCTCAATGTATCTAATTTCAATTTCCCTTTGTTACAGTAACACGTTTAAGATCAGAGAGTCCAATGAACCAATACAATCTATACGAATCAAACACTAAGCACAGTACGAGCTCAATGGACCGTCGCGAGGATAGACGTGATTCCACCGATTATTACAAGCCCTCCTACGGATCCGACCCGAAAGACAAAAATTACGACGTGACCGACTCCGCGTACTCGACATCAAAAGCGACGAAAAAGGAAACGTACACAAGATACGGCTCTGAAAGTCCGAGGAACACGACAGCAAGTCCGATAACAACAAAACATTTGGGGAACGGCTCTCGGTTGGACGTCAATAGGTCTGCCAGTCCGTATCGAGCGAGCTCGCCGTACCGGGCGACGAGTCCGGTCGGCCGGACAACGAGCCCTCTCGCCAGAAAAGACAGCCCTTTGAACAGAACGGCCAGTCCAATTAACAGGTGCGTTGTATTCACTCACATGCAACAATGGACCTCAATACCTCACTATCACGTATGCTAATTAATTAATTTATATTTAAAGCTCGCACGAAGCTGGCTCGTATTTACAGCATAAATCAATTTTCATAAAGTTTGCAGCGCCGTATTGCGGTATTCCTATAAATATAATTCTATGGCTTTATTAGTGCATGTTTACAGCGATGATTAAACACATTTCAGTAAATACTTTGTACTCCGAAATACCTCATTGATCAGCGCCATAACATTCCGCCGCTTAATTTAATTTTGTTTTTCATAATTGTAAATACGACTAATTAATACGAAATAATGTGGCTTTTTGACAATTATTTCACAGACCAAAATGTCTTTTCGTCTGTGAAATAATTGTCAAAAAGCCACATTATTTCGTGTGTGTTATGAAAATGCACACCTACATCATAAAACTGTGAAATAACTCATAAACATATCAAATATATTACCTGCCTGAAAAAGGGTCATCCAAATGGGAACGATACTATATTATATCTACTTACTTAGAACTTTATATAAAATGTATGAAGTAATAGTTTTCGATTGAGGTTCTCTATTTTTTGGAGATTTACTTCAGGAATGTTTGGCACTATTATCTACATTAATTCCCCGACCGAAACCGGGGCGGGTCACTAGACCAGTTGTAACAATTTATATACGTAGTTATACATATAGTTTTATTGATATTATACAATTTCATCAAACAATCAACAAAAACAGAACGCTCTTCAAATAAGCGGTTAGTACAACCAGAAATGTTTATCTAAAACGGATTTAATTCGATATTAGTTCCACAACATAGGACCAAATTATCTATTATCTATATATATAAAAACCGGCCAAGTGCGAGTTGGACTCGCACACGAAGGGTTCCGTACCACCTTATAATATTTAGCAAATATGACGTATAAAAAAAAAAATACTTCCTACATCTCATTCAAATCAATTATCGGTGGAAGTTTACATGGTAATGTATATCATATATTTTTTTTAGTTTTATCATTATCTTATTTTAGAAGTTACAGGGGGGGACACACATTTTACCACTTTGGAAGTGTCTTCCGCGCCAACTATTCAGTTTAGAACAAAATTATATTGGAAACCTCAATATCATTTTTGAAGACCTATCCATAGATACCCCACGTATGGGTTTGACGAAAAAAAAAACTTTGAGTTTCAGTTCTAAGTATAGGGAAGCCCCAAAATTTATTGTTTTTTTTTCTATCTTTGTGTGAAATTCTTAATGCGGTTCACAGACTACATCTACTTACCAAGTTTCAACAGTATAGTTCTTATAGTTTCGGAAAAAATTGGCTGTCACATACGGACAGACAGACAGACAGACAGACAGACAGACATGACGAATCTATAAGAGTTCCGTTTTTTGCCATTTGGCTACGGAACCCTAAAAATCGATTGCCGTACATTAGTCTCGCAAAAACTCGAAAAAAGCTCGATGGATTAGATCTTTTTTTTTTTTTTGTTTAGCTCACTACTGGGGTAATTTAGAAAAAAACTAAATACCCAAAAGAACAGCCGAGACATCGAAATTGGTTCAGCTTGTTCCAAATAAATGTATTCTAAAATATTTTCAGAGTGAGCAGTCCAACAGATCGTTACAGTCCAGTGACGACCACGAAGCGTGTGGTCGAAAAGAGGTCGAACTACAAGATGTACAGTTCATACAGTGGGTCCCAAGACAACCTGGACCAAGGCAGCCCGCTCTCCTCTCTAGAGGGAGACCGCGTGAAGAGGCTCGGCAGCCCCAGTAAGATACACGACTTCATTTACATAAAATTAGCGTTTAAACTAACTTTAGTACAAATACGTGCACGTACGTTATAAACTAAACTAGACTAAATGTTTCTTATAATTAATAGTTTGGTATAAGCTCTTTGTTTAGGCAAATAGCGTAATAATTTTAACTGGTCTAAGTTTCTATTATAATATTTATATTAGAGCTTTTATTTCGTAACGTAAGCAATACGATAGCACTTTCCCTGAACGAGATAACGTTCCCCTTATAAATCAACGACCCGGAATTTGTATATGACAGCTGACCCTTAGAATAGCAATGGTATGCAAATATACGTACTCTACCTGAATAATCTTTGGTATAACCACCTCTTTTGACTCAAAACTTTTTGGATACTTATCTCTGGTTTCTGAAAGAATTTTCAAACTGCTGTGATTGGCTGACTGAAATAACTCAGCCAATGATCAACCAAATAATTTGCCAACGATCAGCTGACTTTGTTTTGACAAGCCTTTCAGAAACCGGGTTTAATAATTATAAGTTTAATTAATAAAGTTTATTATTCTTAGGCACAGGTGATCCTGGCGGGAAATCTTATCACCCTCGTAGAGACTGGGATAGCGTAGAAAAAACAAGACAAATGATGAGCGCTAACAGGTAAGATATTGATAATATGCCACACAAAGGAAACAATGGAAGCATGATTGATGATACTGGAGTCGATATTTTGCGCAGTATTACGGGTAACAGAATAAGTACCAGACCTTACATTACATATATAGACACCCTATTAGAATATCATTGTATTGTAATATGAAGAAGCAAACGCTTGGTAATTGCTAGGAACCTTTTTGCTACTTCTTCCTTCCGAATTAAATACAGGAAATTGTGAAGGATAGGCTTTTTGAGGGATTTCTTTTGTAACTTCAAAAAGGTGCTGATTCTCAGTTCAATTTGAATAAACGATATTTTATTTTTTTCCTTATATTCAAATGCAAATTGTAACTGGGTACAAATGCTCTCTAATAAGAAATCTAGAACCTACCCTAATTTAACTTGATTTAATATATTTTCCTTCAAATATAATCTAAATGATCAATTCAATCAGTCGATTGCGAATAATCCTCATCCAAATCTGCAGTTGTTCTGTCACTCCGCAAGACTCTCTAATTTACTTATTCTACAGAATATATATATATATATATCCTACTATATATATATACTACTATATACATAATATTATAAACGCGAAAGTTTGTGAGTATGGATGTTTGTTATTCTTTCACGCAAAAACTAGTGAACAGATTTGGATGAAATTTGGCACACAGATAGTTTATAACCTGGATTAACACATAGGATACTTTTTATACCGGTAGTACCTTTCCGTGGGATAATTTCCGACCTCCAGCCGCGGGCGAAAGCTAGTGATAAATAAATACATTACTATTAATAAGATTGTAACTACTTACCTCATAAGTTGATACATTATGCAGACTGTATAATGTATATATAATGTGTTCTTTAAATTTTCCTTTCGTTGTAAGTGATATTGTATTACCCGATTTGTGAACCATTAACTTACTGACCTTATTGGTGATGTTCATCAGAAAAGTCACGTGTGTAGTACTCGAAACACCGGCGTGTGTTTCATGTATGAACGTAAAACTAAGCAAAAGGATAGTAGCAGGTGGTGTTTTTTGAGTAGTTTCTGTCTACCTACCCCCATCGGAAATGGCATGAGTTTATTTATTTATGTAATTTTTTTATGTTTGTGTGCAGCCTCGAGTCTCCCAAAAGCCCAACAGAGCGCCTGCCCGGGCAGAGCACCCTGGACCGCGAGACGAAACGCAACACACAGCTCAACAAGTTCACCGACTACTCGCGAGACTCCTTCAACAGACAGCTCGACCGCTTAGCCGATGATCGGGATTCTGACGGCTATGCCAGTCGGGTATGTACCGCTTTGTTTCACTTACAAATAAAAGGCCTTTCAAGTTTTTATTAGGTACTATAGTGTCTAAGAATCTGAATCATAATATGGGACGTGAATCCTTTAAAAAAAATGTCCGAATTAACATACCTATCAACGAAATACCTTGTAGGATATGCATTTGATAACTATAGAAATATGTTCCACACTTGCAACTTGTCCAAATACTTATTGCTTTAGGAATTTATGTCTTAAACATGGATAAAATTGGTATTCGTAAACATGTTTGAACCTTCGAAAAGTAAACATAGAAAATTCAATATGGTGTGTAGTTTCCTGGTGATCTGAAAGTAGGGACTTATGTAGGTAAACATAGTATAAAACAAAGAAGCTACGACAAGCGACTTTGTTTCATACCATGTATAAGACAAAGTCGCTTTTCATATATGTCTGTGTGACCATGTTGTTCTTCTAAACTAAACAACGGATCTTGATCATTTAGCGAATTTATTCCGAAAGATTTTTGTGTACATTCATATTAAACTTACATATAAAAAAAAAATCTCGATGTTTTGTTTTTTAAAGTCGTAAAAATCATGTGAAGCAGGGGCGAGTCGCTAGTATAAAATAAAAGATAACTCTTGAACTTGTTTAAGTTTATTTTATGATTCCTCACATGACCTCATATGTTTGTCGTAGAATATTGTCAAAGTAAGTGCGAGAAATATACAGTTGGCGTCGAGTTTAAAATTAAGTTAGCTATTCACTGGCACGGTACAGTACGGTTCATATACGAATCAAAACATGTAGGATACCACAATAGGGATGCCGAAAATTTTTTTTGTCCGTTTGATAGATTATTAAAAAATATTGGACACGTATTTTTATTTTTTTACGTAATCAAAAGATTACGGCTATACATTGAGTTAAAATGTAGTATGACGTAACTCTCCGGTAAATTTTATGACGACTTGTAACGTAACGAGCCCCCACTCCCCAACCTAAATGCGTTTTATCTAAATATATTTTTATTAATATGATAAAGCAAAAAATACGTGTCTAATATTACGCAGTCAATATCTCTATTAAGGGTGCTACGGACCGTTTTCACTGGCGCATTCAGATGAACGTAACGTTTAAACATGTAACATGCAAATATGACATTTAAACATGTAATATGCATATTAAAAAAAATACCCTAGAGTCATACAATATAATAATCACAAATACATCAGTGGAGATGTGTTTTTCGCTGGTCATTTTTATAATACTTGTCCTAGATATGCTATGGAATTTCTTACAAAAATGCTCCATGGCAACGAATACGATTACGGTAACTGTTCTTATATTGCTTGATATATGTCTTATATCACCGAAGGGTAATACTGAACGGCTGTGCATTGTCAAACGCAGTTTTGTGGCTACTCCTGTAGTCATCAAATTGATTAAATATATATCTACCTGCCTGGCGATAGCATGCAGACTAGCAAAGATAATTAATATGTTATTGATCCTTTTCGCAGTAGACTAGACTAAAGTTATATACAACGTTGAACACAACGATATAAATATGTGTAAATAGACAGTCAAAGCTGTGAACTCGTCGAAAAAAAAATCGTCATACTGTTGGCCGCTAAATGCACGCATACTAGAAAGCACAATGTCCAAACATTGAGCGGAAATCGTGCGCGGCTGCCGCGCTGTGTTTTGATGACTGCCGCGCGCGAGCGCTTCTGTCTACCTGCCGCGTACAAACGTAGGAAACATTCGTCACTAATTATGTCTGGACGTATTAAAGGCTAGGCAGATTGATATTGCCAACTGAAGTGCGCGGCGTGTCTCGGATGTGCCGCGCAGTACTGCCGCGCAAACATTCGTCGGTTTGGTCTTAACTAGAGCGCGGCAGAAATGTGTCCTGAAAACGCAGCGTGTTGCTGCCATGCTCTTGTTTGGACACACCTTAAGGCGTAGCTATCACGCAAACCAGCATAACAAAGTTGGCTTGTTTGAATTCTTTCTTCAGCAGCCCGCAACTCTAGACATATAAATAATCAAAGATTGCACCCTTATAATTTAAATTTGCCGTTAACTAACGCCCGTCATGCAAACTGCAACCTATAAAGTCGGTCTGCGAGCGCCCTTACAAGCTCAACTTGTTCGAACTGACCCCTTACATAATACTATGCAAGTTTAGGAACAATTCTGAACTATGTAAACAGAGTGCGTGACTCCCGCAGTTATGGGACGTTATGGCGTCACTTAGGTTACTCCGTCCGCTACAATGGGGTAACTTCCCGTCATTAAGATTGCGACCATTGACTTGGCCGTCAGTTTTAGTGACTTCTCGAACAGAAGTGGTTTAATTATCATAAGGTCTTGGGCGTGACATACCACCATGCCTTGTATGCCCTAACGGAGCACGCATAGCTCTATATATATGTATGAATGTATTGTACACCCGCTATTCCCCAGTTATGTTATAATACGTGTAACAAAGGCGGCCTACAAAGCTGTAGAAATAAAAACAAACACAATTAAATACATGGTGCCTTTTTTTTTTTTTTTCTGACTAAAACCCACCCGTGTTCCTTCCGTTGCCTGTGTGCCGGGGCCGCGTTATCCCTTTCGGACAAACCCGCAACCCCAGCAGGAAATACATGGTGCCTGAGTTCACGCAGACATTTCGTCGGTAGCGGTATTAATCCCATGTACAAGAGAGAGAATCCCATTGAACATCCAGGCTGCTACTGAGAATTTTCAAACAACGTGCAAAGGGGTGGTCCTATTGGCATCTACAAAGGACAATTCGGAACCCTACTAAGAATTTAGTAAAAAAAGCCCCAACAGTACAGCCTGGTTTTGAAATTGAACCTACGACGATACGATACCTACATGTACCACGTACTACATGTACCACCATAGATACCCATTTTTAACCGACTTAAAGGAGGAGGTTATTATGTTCGACGCGTATGTATTTTTTTTTTTTTATGTATGTCCGCCGATTTCTCCGTCAATTGTGAACCAATTATGAAAATTCTTTTATTTTGTCTGAAAAGGAACTCCCGAATTGGTCCCATATAAATTTTATTAACATTGCTTGAATAGTTTTTGAGTAAGCTTCAATATTACGTATTTTTCCCACTTAGTATATGTGGATGATATCATGATTACTTTTTGTCACTGTTATTTACATAGCAGGTAGTGGTATTCGAATTTGTGTGGGGTAGGCACCACAACTAAAAAGTGAAAAATAAAAACTTTTTACAAAAAAAGAACAACCGACATCGATAGTTTTTTAGATTACTTATAATCTCTTGTCTGTGCTTGCTGAGCCCATATTCTGCATAACATAAACAGCTGATAATGTTCCCACTGCTAGGATACAGCTTTATACCCCTTTGTGAGATTGCGTTACATTAGGTATGTCTTCGATTTTTAGTTCTAGGACATCCGGTGTCATGCCATTTGGTGCCATGTATTGCATAACCCTCTTAAAAGTCTCTATATTCTCCTAGGTCATATTACAGGAGCAACCATAAGAGTGCACTTACCTACGTAAGTAAGTACAACACTACAGAATATTCATGTTCTCATAACTTGTTACAATAAAAATAGAAGTAGAGTATTGTTACATAATATTACGTTGAAAATTTCCGCAGTAGCGTGCGCAATGTACATTCCGTTTATAAAAGGCACTTGATAGTGATTTCTTCGAATTGCAACCTAGCGCGCCTCTCCAGCCTTTTGAGTACTGCTTAGAAAAGTTGTCAGGGCAATATTGTCAGGGCAATATTGCACAAATTGTACTCGAATATATGAGTTGTTCTCGTTAGGGGCCTTCTGTCTGTGTTGCAGTTGCTAGATATTAATGCTAACTTTTACATTTGCATGTGTTTCTCGACAAAGAACTTCTCCCTATGATGAGAAAGTATCTAAGGAATATTATATTTTTTCAGTAGCATCCTAAATTATACCTATATCTTTTTTTTAATAATAGGTAAAAATACTAATAGTCTAGAGGTAGTCCGCATCAAATTGACCGACCTGGGGGCCTACCAACACCTCTAAAGCAGTACGTATAGTTCCATCTCTTTCCCGCACTGAAGTAAGATTCAAATAATACTGCTTAAGAGGTGGTGGTAGGCCCCCTGAAAACTTTATCAGGTAACTGTAGATTGAATAGTTGATATTGCAGTAAGTAGCCTTTTATATGAACTTCCTGTCCCTAAGATGAATTTGGAAGTTGGCGGTGTGCCTCGGAAAGCACGTTAAGCCGTTGCTCCTGCGCCTGACCTCTCTCCGGTTATGTTGAGTTGCCGTCCTATCGGACTATGAGAGTGAGGGAAGAGTGAATGCATCTGTCTGCGCACAACACTTATGCACTATAATATCTCCCGCGTCAATGGCTAGTCCCCTCTAAGATTGGCCGCCATGGCTGAAATTTGACCTGAAGGACTATTACATCTTGACTATGAACAATCAGGCCTGCTGTCAACTTTCTCGTAAGCATGTTATGTCGTGTTATAGTTACACGAGTTTTTTTTTTTACAAGATTTCGTTTTGTTGCAGCAAGAGTTCAGTAAGCGCGAGGTACGTGAGAGTACGTACGTGGTCCGCGACTCTTCGTACAGCAGTGTAGAAGAGAAGCAGCAACAGCAGCAGTCTTTTTTATCCAATAGGCCCCCCCGCGACCCTGCCGGGGGGGCCCACACTGAAACGGACGCCGCACACGCACGTTTCAGGTATAATATCATAGATCTTATACCCCCATAGATCTGTTACCCGTAAATAAATGTAATCCTAATCCTAACTAACATTATAAATGCGAAAGTGAGTTTGTTTGTTTGTTACGCTTTCACGATAAAACGGGTAAACAGATTTAGATGAAATTTGGCACATGGATAGACTATGACCTGAATTAGGATATAGGATACTTTTTATCCCGATATTCTCACGGGGTCGAGACTTATGCGGGTGAAACCGTGAGGCGCAGCTAGTAATGTATAAACAGCAAAATCTCATTATGTTCGACTTGATTGCACAATTTTGCTCACTACTTTTATGATCGGGTATGTATTATGCACATAGAATATAAATATTTATAGTAGAAAACTCTATCGTTAGAACTTTGCCATAATAATATCAAAGAACCTTTGAATAAGAACGCCATAATTAAAAACTGGTCATTACGATCAAACAAAAAATCAATTGAACTGTACAATAACGCTCTATTCTATCATAATTTTGAAAGAATGCAGTTCATGCCATTACGCGAGATAAAATATTACAATGAAAGACCGCACTGAATAAGTCTTTAGTATTTTCACAAAATATAAAGCTGTTAAACACTGCAGACAGTTGCACTATCGTATAAATTCACTCCACAGATTTTTGTTCATAATTAATTTAATTTTATGCAACAAAGAAAGCTTTTTATTACAACAATGTAGAACTTCGCTTCACTTTTTCATTTCATCGTCACCTGCAATTGTGTATTGTATACAAGTTTTTGTTTAATTAGTAAAGTAGTAATAAAAAGTTTTGCAGCATTTACTTTTAACTCGTTGTAAACTACGTTTTTTGTTTGCAGACCGATTCAAAGGGATAACAATAGAGGTGCCAAAGGAATAGTTGTAAAACCATCGCACAAAGGAGTTGTAGGACAACCAGTTGAATTCATAGGTAAGTTTCATAATTATTATTTCTTCACCACTGCTATCAAAACGGTGAAAACATTACAGGCTGATTATGTATACGTATATATATATGTATACCTACATACATTTATATACAACGTGTCCCAAAATTCATCGGTAAGCGGGCACCAGACGGTGTACCTGCTCATCACGACCCGAGAAAAAATTATGAAAAAAGAATATCTTTTTTTTTGGAAATTACAAAAAATCCTTAAAATTTTCAAAGTTTTTTGTAGCAATGCTACTTAGGTGGCCGATATAAAAAAAAAACAGAAATATTAGAAAAATTGTGGTCATGGTAGTAAAAATATCATAAGGAGTGTCAATTTCCGAAGGATTTCAATTCAATGTATTTTCTGTAATTTCCAAAAACGAAAAAAAAACAATTTTTTTATTGTTTTTTTTTCGGGTAGTGTTGAGCAGGTCCACCGTCTGGTGCTCGTTTAGCGTTGAATTTTGGGACACGTTGTATATATGTTTATAAATATTAGTTTATATATATTATAATATACCTCTTTTCACTGCAGGGGGTGCACAGAGGTGTATTGTACCCAAATTTCGCCAGTCCCATGTATTTTAGTAGGGGCCGAGCCGATTGCACTAACCAGAAAATCCAAACTCTGGGCTGCTACTTAGTTCTCAAGGGAAAACTCAAACACATTGCTGACCTAGCAATTGAACTTATACCCCATGCTCAAATCACCAATACTACCAGTAAACCAAAAATGAGGCAGTCAAGAGTAAGTTAATTAATAAATACGTTCAGTCCCGACAGCCCTCCTGGAAGGTTCACCTAGTTGCATATGGGACTTTTTTAAACGTAGGTTTTTCTTAGCGAATACAGCATTATAAACCGTGAAAATAAAATCTGATGTATACTTTAACAAGATTTATTATCAGCGTTGGTTTTAAAATCCAAGCATAATTTTTTTGTTCACGATTACAAATATTCTCAAAAAATGTAAAAGGTTGGAAACTACGTACAGCGACACGATCCCCTGAAAACACAATTTTACTTCGTTTTACAGTGTTTTAAACCTAACGCCGTTGATCGTCCGCGATGGTTAACTTGGCGGCAACCCTCCCGGAGGGTTCACTTCCAATAAGTATGGCGGCATGGCGTATGAGTTCTATGAAAATAGGTGCAGTCGAAAGTGTTAAGTTCATTTGTTTATATTTGTTACCGACACCTATAACCATGTAGTATAGGATTAAAGGTTTGGGTTTCTGCCAATAGGGATGTAGTGTTGGGAATTGGGGTAGTTATATACAATTTAATTCTAAACTTCGGTCGAACACATCGTTTTATTTAAGACAGAGGGTGTTACATATAGCTAAAAGGTTTGCCATATTTTAGGAAGGCATCGAATCATTTGGATTTATGTATAGTTTCTTTAAACCGACGTAGGATTATGTCACACTAGCCCCCGCTCCGGCTTCGCACGGGTGCAATTTATATTCGAAGACGGTATTCTGTTAACGACACGTTGTGCTCAAGTTCTGAGCAGTAACCTAACAAAAAGTAGTAGGCTTGCATGAATTCAAGATAGTATTTCATTTGTATAATTAATTACTTCTTTTTATTGTATATATTTACATAATACACAATCCTATGTCCATCTGCAATTATGTTTTTCTTAACCTTTTAAATGGTGAAATAATTTTTCAAATACGAGCTGTGGTTGTGGAGATTACACTCCGCGTATCCACGTGGAGTTTCTTGCCCATTCTTCTCCATAGGAACCTACTACGCGTTGGAATGGGCAACCAGCTTCATATTTCTGACTGACCGACCCCTTGACACTTCAAAAGTGCCTGTAATTGGTTTATTTGAAATAAATGCTTTGAGTTTGAGTTGACACAAACTCACAAATTCGCTTTCTTTTCCTAAAATATTATAGTGTAGATAATTATGAGACTTGAAATCAACAGGAAATACCTTCATCAGGTATATTAACACTTTCGTTATTTGAATTTAGCCAAATTTAATTTTGTTACTGTAGCGTGTCGATATGATTACATGACGCGATGATAAGAATCTTCTACGCATTACAACAGTGGTTTGCATAGACCACGGATATCTATGGCATAGACTCATATTTTGTAGTGTAAGTGGAATTAGTTATAGGTACGTGTCAGTGTTTATCTTATCGGCATTTTTATCATAATTGTTCGAGCATGAAAGGAAAAGTTTATTAAGAAAGATGATGTTCTTGGAATCTATTGCAATATTTGGGCTACGCTCTGCCCGCGGCAATAGTGATGTTAGTTTAAAAAAAACAAGTCTTCTGATAGAATTATGACATGATTATGATAAAGTCGAAATACGAGTAAATGCATGATTTGCTTAGAGACGGCGCAGAAAGACAGAAACAACTTGTGAAAATAGTGATGCACACAATTTTTTTTTTCTGCGTCATGTAGATTATTAAAAAGTATTTTTTGCTTAAATATATTAATAAAACATGGTATAGATAAAACGCATTAAAATTGCGGAGCGGGGGCTCGCTACGTCACGAGTCTTTTGATTACGTAAAAAAAGAAAAATACGTATCCAATATTTTTTAATAATCTACATGACGAACAAAAAAGATCTTTGTCAACATCCCTATTTTCACAGTTACTATGTGTCTGTATTGCTGCGCCGTCTCAAAGAAAGTCATGCATTGATTTCGACTTTATCACAATCATGTCGTAATTCTGGGACTCAAACATAACTGGCGAAATGTGGGTGTACTATATGTAAGTACACTTCTGCCCAACCCTTCGGGAAATGGCGTGATGGTTGTTATGTCATAATGATCCTTCAAATTAACGGGTAATTCGTCTACACAGTGGACGGAAGTATGGCGGGCCCCGGCCACCTCGAGTTGGAGGTATCAGGCGGCAACGGAGCCCTGGTGGCCAGCTCAGTGCGACCCCTTGGGGGTCACAGGTACGCGGCCGCATTCACACCGCGACTGCCGCGACCCCACAACGTGAGAGTCACCTTTAATGATGAACATGTACCTGGTAAGTTTTTTATAGCTATCTTTCCAGTTACGTCATTTTAAAGGTAGAAAAGTAATTTATTTGAGTCTGACCTGCCTTTGCATATTCGATAGTTCGAAAGCAACTTTTAAGATGGTTTATCCTAAAAGTTGGCAACGTCGCAAATAGCTGTCAAATATTTAACAGTTTTTATTAATTTGGCAATATTATTGTATGGAAACATAAAATGTGCCTAATTAGTGCAGTAAAATATCGATTATGAAATGCAATAATTAATATCATAACACCGAATGTTTAGTTTTAGATGTAAAAAAAATATTTGGAAACTTTCCAAATGCCTTTTTTACACCTAAAACGGTTACAACATTAAATTCAATGTTATAATTGGAATTCATTATTCATATTCTAGTTCGTTACTTAGCCACACTTCTTATTTTCATACAGAAATATTGCCAAATTAATCAAGACAGCGAAATATTTGACATCTATTTGCGACGTTGCCCACCTTCAGAATAAACGCGCTTATCACACCTCCAAAATTACACTTAAATACCTCTTCGGCAATGCTGCACTTATTTCTATCGCGACATTAATACTTTTCAATGTAGCTGTCTTATATCAGCAAATAACTTGGGCAGGTGTCTCGAAATGTGACAGCCTGCAGAGCCTTTTGAGGCAAAAGCAATCCTGCATTGTGGCCAGGGAAGGTTTTCATTTAGGTACGCTAGATCCTGTGCCCATCTGTTTCTATAAGACATACTGTAGGTTGACGACAGCTGTTCTCAAATAACAAGTACGTATATTAAGCTGACACCTGATAGACACACTGAATGCGGTCGACCTTGCCGACAACAAAACAAGTTGTGACCAAGCTTAAGGTATTTTAATGACAATGAGATTTTTTTTGGTATGTGGATTTGCCATTAATTAACCTTCTGGACACAGGTTAGGTATCCCAGACCCATTTTTCATGCTAAATTCCAACGATGATAGATGGTTTAAAGAGGTATGAGGAACAGGGTGCAAAGCTTACTCATCCCCCACAGAAAAAGGAGGATCCTATGACCAGACGGGTGTCGTGTCTGGCGGGCAACTGCCCAACGATTGATGTCAGATAGTCTTATATATGTCGATCGCGCGATAAACTCGAATTGCGCGATGCAGAATGTGTGACGTCAGTATTTTGTGTGACGTCATGTCTTTGATGCCGAAAAAATAAGTCCTATTCAATAATCCTAGCTTGAACTTTCTGGAACAAAACTAATGGAATTATCAAACTCATATTTCGTACAAATACATAGACAAGATATGCGAACTTAAAGCGTTGAATTCAGACTAAAGCGCAACATGAAAATCACCTTTCAAAAGAACGCAGTGCAGCGTTTGCATTAATTAAAAGAAGACATAGAGTTGTAAACCTATGAGCAGAAATTCTCAAAGCCTGCCCGTGTACAAGGCTGGTTTATCTAAGAACACGCTCGCTGTATAAATTGTATGTGATTACCGGAATACTAGAACAAAGGAGCGACCGAATCACACCAGCAGGCAACACTGTAGGAAACAAATCAAAATTGCAACAATACGCTGTTGCAGTACCTACGAATTGTTCATACCTAGCTAGTACTAGACGACTACATGGCTACAGCTATTTCATCTCGGCGTGAAATATCATACGTCCATTTATTTAATAAAACATGAGAAATGTTTAAATTTCCAATTATAATTTCAAACGCTTTGTGATGAAACAAACTTAAGCAATAATGGGTATAATTATAAACTTTTAAGTCTATTTGAAATTGATGTCTTCCTATCAGGATATCGTTAATTCATTCAGATTTTGAAGATCTCGGATCTTAAAACCTGACACCATTAGAGACAAAATAACAGAACATCGATGTAAGTGGCTTTAGAAAAGGAGTGACTAACGAAGAATAAAATGAAGACATTTAACTTTTACAAACCTGTTGATGAATGGCAAATCATTTAGTGCTAATGCAGCAATATAAATCTTGAATGGAAATTGATTTATCAAATCCTTGTTATTGAGACGTCGGCGTCGTCGTTGCAAGGAGGTTTTTTTGCTGTCGAACTGTTAAGAATTAATTGCTCTGATCCGTTGTGCAAAGTGGGTGTTATCATCTTGTAATGATATCCATGCTAATAACGCGATTTCGTAGATTTCTTTTTCTGACAAAGGCCAGTATTTTTAGGTCATTTAGGTACTAATTAATTACCTCTCTTACAAATCACGACCGAACTGAAAGACGCTGTAGATCGTACAGAATCGGAAGTAAAAGAGATAAATAGGCATTCAGGCACAGTAGCAGGTGAGTTTGTTTTATAATCTTGAAATATGACAAAAAATTAATCAACAGTTGTTTGAGCGTGAATTTTAAATTTATTGATAATGTTATTATTACTCATTGCCATAATTCTAATAATAAAAATTTATCAACGCAATAATATTATTAAAATAAAGATAATATCAAATTCGGACAGTCCATTGATTACTACTCGTAGATATTATTGCTAATAAAGACTTGTTATTCTTCTTTCGTCGTCTTATTAGTGATTATGTCGAAATATAACACGTGTGTTACTAATCAGTCACACAGATATATGAAAAGCATACTTATTCAATTACGTAATGATGTAGTTACTATCTAAATAAATGATAATATGACAATTTGTGTGCAGTGAATCATATGCGAGTTATGTATAGCTTTCTATTTCTACATAAACAGGTATTGTGATGTATTTCCAAGGAGCGTGTAATTTCGGCATTACTGCCCGGCGAGGGGAACCGGCCAGGGGAACCAGCCAGGGGAAACAACGCACTTAGAACATCACCTCGACCGCACACAGCCACGTTAGTGCTCAAGAAAGTGTCAACTTGACACAACTTTCGACATTTCTAATCGCTGACTTTCGCATAATTGACGCAAATTCTGATTTTGCTGTTACAAATTAGTACCTTACTATGTAGTCGTTTAGTCATGCCAGTGTCTTCAATTAAAAACAAAACGAATGTAGTGAATCATTGGAAAACTGATTAACGGCGAGAATTTCAAGATGAGAATATTATTTAACGGTAAATTCTCATGAAAAGTTGAATTTAAAATATTTTAATGAGTAGGTACAACAAAATCTTTTAATCCTCGGCTGAACAAATTTCAAATTTTAGCATTCACGGGTTTAAAATGATCACAATTACCGTTTTATATTATTTGGAGCGTATTTCCTATTAACTGATTTAAGTATTAAAAGTGTAAAATTCCGTTTTCAAAAAAATTACTGGTAAAATGTCACTGCCTCCGTTTTATTTTTATTATTTAACTAACCGATTGATTTAGAAACAGTTTAAATGGTTTTAGCCGTAATTCTTTTTTCAAAAATGTTACCGTTAACCTTTTTGGTCTCAGTTTTTGTTTTTTTTTAGAGCAGACAGATTAACATAATCAGCCTATAATTTTCCCACTACTGGGACACGGGACACAGACAGATTAAAATATGTTTTTTCAAATCTATATTTACGTAGCAGTAGATTTTTCTACTAATGTCGGGTCTCCATCTATTGTTTAGTCACGGAACAGTGCAAGGTGTTGTTGATGATAAGCTCTTTACCGAAACTTCTTCGAATAGATATGTACAGAGGGTCTACTCCCTAAGTTAAATCCGTAGTTTCAGCCGAAGTTACGGGTGCTTCGTATTCCATCTCATCTTACGGACATACGGTAAGTGAGACGGAGTTCTCTTAGGGAGTAGACCCCCTGATCGCGGAATGATACCTGCGCGGACGACTGCCATTTTGTTTCAACTTACGTAGATTTATGTTCCTAAACTTAAAGTAAGTAAATAAATGCTTACGATATTTGCACATCTCTATCATAATTATGATGCCAACAATTTTCACGTAGGTACCTACATACACAAAAAAGTGATTCTAGAGTTTTCTTATTGATCAAATTCTAGTAAATATAAATTATGAACAAAACCTACAGTAATATTATTTTAACCGAAAACAAAATTCTTGTTCTTGAGCTACACCGCATAGCGCCGTAGTCCCGCGTGCGTAGCTTTGTGAATCGTGAGACGATTCCTATTTTGAGATATTCATAGGGATTCTTTATTAATTAATTAATTATTTTGTATACGGAACCTCTTAATTCTCTGTGAATTAAGTTTAAGGGCAGTAGATATTGCTCGTGCCAAATTAAAAAGAGATCCTGTAACACCGAATGATTCGGCCACATACATAACAATACGTACATACATTTACAAATTACGTAGGTACATGCGTAAACCCTGCAGGTCATAATGAGCAGGCACGATCGCGTGTCAGTGCGAGAAGTTTAAAGCCCGCAGTACACGTGGGGCGAGCCTGTCGCTCGGCCAACGTATTCCGGGCCTTTTTGCGTGATTTGCGTGTATTTAGCTCGCCCAACGTGTACTGGCTTAACATTATCGTGTTGCGGTCGCAGCCAACTGCTTACCTTCTTACATCAATCATGTATCTAGTGCTAAGCTAGAATTATTATGTCTGGTCCAAATTGAGGAATGATTTGGAGATTTATTGATTCGACGAGAAAGTCTGAATACTTCTTCTCTTTCTCTTCGTGTGGTTAGTGACTACCCTGGTGTCATAGTTTTAAAGCACATGGACCTCTGGCTTGGCTTCCCATACCGTCGAGAAATATCTCTCAGGCACGCCGCCGCGCCGGTTTCCGCACGATGTTTTAAGTAATAATTATTATAATACGCACATGATTCCGAAAAATTAGAGTTAGCGTGCCTTGGGTTTGAACTCGAGACCTATGACTTGGCAGTCCGGCGGTCACACCACTAGGCTACCACTGCTCAAAAGTCTGAAATAAATATAATTAATTGACTCCAGGAGGAATCAATGTCCATTCAAGAATTTTCCAATTCTTGAAAGAATTCTTCTTGCATAGTTTCTATAAACTTATCATCATCTTCCTTTGTGTTGACCTACCTATTCACAGGGTTATAGGCTGTTAGATCATCATCATTATTCAAAACACCGTCATCATTTTTATCATACATCAACCTGGCCCTAAGCCACAATATTCTCAACTTTCCGGGCAGAGAGACCTACGATTTTCAATAAATTCATTCTAGAAGCCAAACTCCGGATCTCATGTGGTTCCTATCCATTAGTATTCTAGAATCGGTGAATAGTTTGAAAATAGAAGCCCAAAACCGTTTCAAACTTAGAACCTACTCTTGATCTACTGCAACAAAATAAACAGGGCTAGGGGCGGTCTTAGCTGAACTCAGTGCAAACTCCTTACAAGCTGTGTATACATACCTACCGTGTTCAGTATGCAACACCTACGGAACATTATTAAGTTGTACTAAGCCGAGCTTGAAACAACACTACAACATAATACTCGACTCACTGAAACTACAATAATAAATTCTTGACGTTTTAATTGTTATTGTTTTGTTAATTTAAGTTGGTACAGTCGACTGCGACCGTAGCGTATTACATAGTTTCGATAGGATAAGAAGCCAGCTTATACTGGTTTTCTGTACCTACGTTAGAAACAGTAATGGTACCCCATGAGTACAATGGTACACACGTATGGCGATATTTACCTATAGTCGCTCTATTTATGTATAGTATTTCACAATAGTCTTATCAAATAATATTACTGCTTTTATAACGTAAAAATAAACAACATCTATTCCATATTGTACTGGAACAAATAGCCGCAGCCGTAGAGAAAATAAGCATTTAAACCCTGCGGCACCTGCGGGAATCGACACCGCGTTGGTATCATGGAAAGTTAACCCTCATTCACTGAGCTAAACCTATAGTTGGCGACTCAACCCATATTTTGTGCAAATCGCTATCTAAGAACCACATTTCCAATAAAAATCACTTGTTAATCACTAACTAATCGTGAACGCGTTAAAAACGCGAGTTTACAAGTACCCGTGCCCCAGTTCCGACTCCGCCGAGTCGACGTCGACTGAACGCTAAATGCGGTAATAGAAGTGCATACAAAGCCTTATCCTCCGTCTCTTTCGTTTCTTGTCGTAATGAGCGAGCGAGAGGATCGCCGTCCCATGACAGTGAAAGGGGCCGTTGTACCGAGTGGTTAAAAATCTTAAAAAGTTTGTTGAAGATTTTTATCAAGTTGATTTGTTGGTGGTAAATATTCGAGTTCGGAAAGCAGTCGAATCGATTTGCTTAGGACAGAAACCAAATAATATTATGCAAAAATTATGTAAATTGAGAATATATTCAAGGAAATTGGTACCTGGATATTCCAAACTCCTCCGTCTACAATTTACTCCTTATGAAGGTGTTTATGCACGTAATACCACAGTTAAATGTTCTCGTACGTGTTCCAAAGTAGTGTGTAAGCCGTGCAAGTTGTTCCCGCTTTTGTGCCGTTTGTCAACGCTACTTGGTGTCGCTTAGCGGGTAACTAGTGAGTAGTGACGTCATGTCACCGCCATATTTCCTGAGATCCATATAAATTGCCCACGACTTAACACACTTGGAACTTGTAACAGAACTGGATGTAACATGTCGAGCTCATTATTTATGTTTGTTTACATAATTCTGTTCTCCTTGATTTTGAAAAAAAACTTCGGTCTTATGTTCTTTGGGTAAATCGCAATTACTGTAATTGTCGTAACTCAGAAAAAAACATGGAAAAACCACTGCCTGAACCTTTATTAAAATTTCAAGACGTAGAACATTAATTCGCAACAAACTTTTTATCTAAGTACCTACTTGTCTGAAATAATCGCTGCTAAATTGCACTCGGAAAAAACAGAAAACAATAATCAAGTGGGTGTTGACTAGCTCAATCCGGCGCGACGCCGGCAAACTGGTTGTTTTGCTACCACTACGTGTAGGCTCTCGAATTCCAGCCGCCATTTTGAATACCACAGTGACGTCACGCAGCTGGGCGCGGGCGACTCTGCGCCTGCGCACCGCCTGTGTCTGACATTTGCGTCGCGTTCGCTTCCGAACGAGGCAATGCCTGTGAACCATCAAAATGCATTATCGCCGCGTATTCTGTCGCATATGTGCTAAATATTAATACACGTAACACAGTGCCTCTCTGATCTTAGCGTTGAACAAGAACAGTTGAGCTTGTCTTCATACAGACTCCATGGTGTGGTGAATGTTCTATGAAAGTGTTATTGTTGTGATTTCTTCTCGTCTGGTCAGTGCAGTGCCCTACATAGTTGTCGCTAGGGGGACGCGAGTTTGTCTCCGGAGGTCGTGTCGCCCTCGATAAGTGAGTTTATTTGCATACCTATAATGTATTCGTACATCAGTATTGTAGTGTGGGCGCGACACGTCATTCGCAACCTTTTTGAACTAATTGGTTCCTGCTGTAGGTACCTGTACAAGTTATCCCAGTCAGTTATGATTTCATCTCATATTACTGTAGTCCAAACTAAACGTGGGAACGAGTACGGCAAATACACAAACTTGTTTCAAGCTCCATTAAAGTAATTTGAGTAATAACTAAGCGATCGCCCACATAGTTTTAGATATTTAAATGGGAATACGGACGTAGTTGGTAGATTAATATTTAAGTTAAAAAAAATACTACACAGAGAAGTTATACCATAATAAGGCAAGTCAAGTTTTGTAAGTTCTGCAAAAGGTTTCCCACACCTGACCTACATGTCAACATGTAACAGCGAATTAATTTAGTTCGACGCACTGGATATCTACGATTAGCACAGTGACAGTTAGGTGCACCCTACAGGTACCAATGGGTATGTCCGTTAGGGATCTAGGCTACGTTTCGCGCCACTGGGCACATACAAAGCACGCACCGTGCGTTGAACTCTTTTATAAGGGCCGCTACTCACGCACACCCCTCTGGTGCAGCCAGACGTACGCAACTAAAACACGCTTTAACACTATGTAGGTTAGTGTATATTGAGTAAAAATCTCTTGAACAGAAAACGGATGTTAAGTTTTTATGGACAACACTCATCCAACCGACCGCCCGTCCGATGTTGCGTGACTCTAGCAGCTGTGTGCAAAAACTACCCACAAACCTGATCGTTATCTGTAAATCTACTTCGAATTGAATATCAAGTGTAATTTGTATTGCTCTAACTGAAGTATTAATAAGGTTACTGGGTTTAAGCAACTTGGAGACATGTAGGTCCTAAGTAGATGCCTCACATTTGATTACATTCTCCTCACATTTGAAATATAATTCTATCACTTGAAGACATCTACAACCTTCATCATCTGCCTAACCTTTACCCAACTCTATTGGGGTCAGCTTCCAGTCTAACCGGATGCAGGTGAATACCAGTATTTTACATGGAGCGATTGCCTATATGACCTCTTGGTAAGACTGGTTGTCAGATTTTCGAGCTTCTGACGACCCGTAACGACTGTCAAAGATCCACGAATGACAGCCAGGACCAACGGCTTAAAATGCGTTCCGAGGTACGGAGGGGTCTTGGTATGTAAAGAAGATTATTACCCATCTACGGACCAACCGCGGCAACCGTAGCTTAACGTGATGGACCGATCCTTGTGGCTGTTATTACTTAGCCAAAACCTCATACACAATAGGATGCTCAAAATTGTTTGCTTCACATAAAATAACATAAATTAAAAAAATAAACTCTTTATTTTTACATTTAATATTCAATGAACATTAAAATAGAACTTCACGCACGGTTACCCATTTTAAGTTAACAGTACCCGCCTTCCGCCCACAACACAATAAAAATCTGCAGCCTTACATTATTTGCTAAACTACGGTTTAACTAACTACGGTTTTATCTTGCGTTACGTAGTGAAAGCACCTGCGGACGTAAACGTTATTTACTTGCATAAGTTAAATATTCCAGCATATAACACGTGTGGGCACTACGACTTTCTTCTTATATAATTGTGCTCAGAACTCGGAACAGAAATGGTTTGATGACTGACGGAGAATCTTCTTTTGTTCTTAGATAGAGCTTTTCCTTCCTTTCGTGTGGTTAGTGACTAACCTGGTGTCGAGGGTTTTAAATTCGCGCATGTGCCTCTGACATGGCTTCGCATGCCATCGAGAAATATCTCTCAGGCATGCCTCATTCCTCGCGATGTTTTCCTTCACCGTTTTAAGGCAAATGATAATTATACAATATGCACATGAATCCGAAAAATCTGAGGTGCGTGCCTTGGGTTCGAACTCGAGACCTATGACTTGGCAGTCCGACGGTCACACCATTAGGCTGTCACTGCTCGCTTTTGGAATATCATCTTTCTAATAACAGCTTATTTTTTTTATTACTCGATGATGTTGATGAAGATCTTTAATTTGAAGATAAAAATCATAATGTTAGATAAATTCACCGGTTGCTCATGAATAAAACATATTTAAACAAGTTTGAGGGACTGGACCTAGAATGCGAATAAAATCTGCAATTATTCACAATTTATTGAATAGATATAATTCCTATTCAAATATGATAGATGATTAATAACATTTAAATGGATACGACGAGTGTTTTAAACAGTGTTCAAAATCCAGTAATAAAAAACCGGCCAAGAGCGATTCAGACTCACACACGAAGAGTTCCGTACAATATTTAAAACTCCTTTTTTGTTCATACTTTAGTGTAACATGTTTTTTGTGTGGGGGAGCCCCCTAAATTTTGTGCTTTATTTTATTTTTATTATTTGTTTTTATAGCTGTACATTCACTGTCTGAACATTTTGAAGTATTATGGTTCAAAAGATACATGACAGACGGACGTACGGACGGGCGGACGGGCAGCGGAGCCTTAGTAATAGGGTGGCACCCTAAAAATTAAGTTAAATATAGTCGCCCGACATTGTATTCGTCTCGAAATATGTCATAGTAGACTGAACAACATAACTGAATACACGTAGGTGCAAGATAATGCACCTCTATCAAACCCTTGGCATTCTCAAGCGTTACGGTTACATGAAATAACAAGTCGTCTCAGTCAGGTGATCACAGCATTTGAAGTTATGGATGTTATTTAATAGAACAGCTGTGATGGTATAATAATGAAGCAGTACAGTACGACACAACTTAGATGTAGCATCGGCAAAATTCATAAAACCGATCACCATCTGAAATGAGCGCGCCGTCAAAATCACCAATATTTATTACTGCTGTGGGTGAAAATGATCTTTACGCAAACGCAATAACTTGTGTCATTAGTCATTTATCAAATACATTCGTAAAATTTAAATGAATAGATGCTATGCTACATCTAAATTGTGTCGTACTGTACCTACTAATACATTTAGAACTTTTTGTGTCCACGAGAAATTACAAGAAATTACAATGCCGAGGTACCTCAAAAGAAGTTTTTTTTTTCACTGCTTGGCAATGTCCTCCGCCAAATCCTCCCAGGAACTCTTTCCCCCATCACCTCGAATGAGCCCTTTATTTTTTTAAATGAAGCCAATGCCAAAACAACAATTATGCATGCCAAGTGGTAATTCTAAAATAATGAGTGACAATATTTCAGTCATTGCGGCTGCAACTCATCCACTGAAATTATAGAGCTGCCATATTTGTCATAATAACTGCTTCATGCAATTTGAGTTGAACGCAACGTGTTTGAATTTGGAATTAATAATAATCCAATCGTTCGTTCATTAGTTACGTGCACTATTTTGTGATAGGTAGTGACGAGCACTATTTGGTGATAGTTATTGACGAGTAGTATTTGGTGATAGCTAGTGACGTAGGTCTGTAGAACACGTTACGTAATTATAATGGTAATTACCGTGTCAATATTTGCTACTCAATATTTATGTACTGTTGTGTAAAGCCCTTAGTGAATATCAATCGGAACATACACGTGCATGCTAAATAGAATTCTCTTCCAATTTCGAAAGTTTCTTAGTTGTAGGTAATGTTAGCGCTGGGCAGGGTAAATATACCCGAACCTGTAAGGGGCAGGCGCTATATTCGAAAATAAGAAGCAGTATTGAATTTTCGCAATTTATTTCAAGAGGATTTACTCACTTAAACGCGTCTATCGCATAAAGTCGAACTTACGAAATGACACTACATAGTCGCGCAATTTTAGTTCTTCATTGATAGTTTCACGTGTAAATAATGATCTATTTACACGTGAAACTTAACGGCTTATCTGTTGTTTCTTGAAAACAATCGCCGCTTAAACAAATTAGAAAACTAATTCTAAATTCACTCGAGACATCGAATTCACCCAAATTTATTTTTCTACCAGCCTGTAAGGTTTTTTGCAGACAACCTTTACAGTAACTATCAGCCCGCAATAATATCTTTGTGACACATAAATATAGTCACGATTAACTAGATATAAACAACATAGAGAATCCTATCTCGTATCACTTGCTAGAAATAGACCTTCCCAAAAATTACTCAATCTCACGTCTTAAGGCGACAATAACCGACTTTTAATTAGATTTTATACTGAAGTTCACGTCTAATCGAGTAAATTTAATGATTTGGAAAAAATATATGTTAAATAAGACCATTTTCTTAATAACTTAAATATCAATATTTTAGATTATGTTTATATTACATAGTGAAATTAATTTGTAAAGTTATGTCTAACGCGGATAAAAAACTGAGAATCACGCAAAATCTAAGTTTTTTAATTTAAGTATTGATATTTTTGTACACGTGTTTTATTAAAATACCTTTTGTTTTATGTATAATAAATTAATAATATGATATGATAAATTAATTTGGGACAGCGCTCCTTGATGGGCGAGTCCTATTACTAGCTCGACGTACGACGCGTTGCGTGAGCTCAGTACAAAACACTCAAGCTAACCACTCAAGGTCACTGGCTTAAATCTGCATCTTAATATTTTTAACAGTTGATAAAAAAACTGTTACTGAACTTATATAACAGGAACATTGTAGCAAGAGGCGCTGCAGCTGCTCAAGGCAAGCGATCGTTTCTCTCGAGTATCGGGTGTCGAGCCGCGAATTCAGGAGTCAGGTTGCAATCTCACTCCTGTTCCAGGGAAACCTCACTTTTTTACTCGAGTTTAGAACGTCGCTACCTGATACCTCCTCGTATTATTTTTTACATTGCAATATACTGTCAAGCGGCGGAAAAAATATTGCAACGGTAATTTTAGGTATAGCTGTAATGTAACGGCGATTTAACACCATTTCTATTCAACATTTCAGAGATTAGCATAAGGGGTCTGGCATAAACCCATAAGATACAAACACAGTCTCTCAGGAACGAAAGTGAATATTTATTTTTGATTTACATAATTAAATTTTTGATTACATTGAATTATATGCTTTTTTTAAATTAACATGTTACTGTATGGTGAGTAATATCATTTTCTAACCAAATTGTTAATGGAATAAATGGTCCTACAAATCACAATAACGGCTATTTTAATAGAATCAATAAATCTCGTACAAATGTTGGAATAGCATAGAGAAATATCTGCTCATCTTCTGCAGTAATTTAGTAAAAGTAACATTTCTACATCGATGTAACAAAGCAGCCAAATTAAATGCGAGTGACTCACACACGAAGGATTCCGTACCACGGCACATGTAATATTTGACACTGCATATTTAAATAATACTTTAGTAAAAAAAATACTTGTCTTTTATCCCCCATACAAGAATACCCCTTAATTTTTAACTTTATTTTATTTTTATTATTTGTTGTTATAGTGGCGGTTATTATTTCTCGGTAGAGTGTGTAACACTCTGGTGATTCAAGTTAGCCGGTTCAAAAGATACAGCCCTGTGACAGACGGACGGACGAACAGACAGTGGAGCCTTAGTAATAGGTTCCCTTTGGAATTTTGGAACGGAACCCTAAAAAAATACTTGTGAATGAAATACCGCATGTTTCATAACTGTATATATACTGGCATTCTCAGTCAGTAAGCAATACACCAGACTAATATGGCTGGTTTCAAGTAAACCAGCACTAAACGGCAGGAAGTTGATAGTTAACAAAATTGTTAGAGTATTAAAGTTATTACATCGTGTTGATTGCGAACCATGATTGGTTTTACCTGTATTTTAGCGCTGGCTTTAAACTTAAAGCCGCCTAGTAGTCACCGCGACACCTGCACGGAACGGGTTAACACTGCACATCGTTTTCGAAACTACGGAGAAAAAACAAGTTTCCGAACGACAAGATTCCCACCTCTATTTTTATTGAATATTCAAAATGAGAATGAAATCCAAGTCCAACCATCATTATTATGAATTAAATCAGTAACGGTCCAAATTTGTTATCTGGGAACTAACTGTGAATCTTGATTATGATTTTAGACTGAAAAAACTACTTTAAATTGCCTAAGCCGGTCTAATTTGATCGACATTGTGCGTAGGAGTCATTCCACTGCACATTAAATTCCATACTTTGCATACTGACAGTCAGACATGTTATAGCATCAATACAACTGTGTTACGAATTTCGATGCAAATATTTGGTAAAATATTGACGATTTGTATACGCAAGTTATTTCCATAATTTACTGGACCGTCTACATAATTCGCACAAACTGGACCGCAAATATCCATCATTAATAATTGAACGTTTCGTAATATATGTCGTCGTTGCTTGCTCGGTGAATGCGGATGCGATGCAGGTTGTAATGAATAGATCCATCAAAGGCTGCGGACGGTAGGCACGAAGTTATCGGAGGTTGTGAGCCGGCTGGACGAGTCGAGAGCCGAGGACAACGCGCTGCCCGCATTAGCTGTCTAAATACGAGTACCTTTCTACTTCATGCTGTCACACGAACTTCTACTCATACCGCAGTGCGGCGATACGCGGAAATCAACCGTCTGACTGAACAATCGCTACCTTTTGTTTATATATTAGGAGAGAACCAATCCGTTCATTTTCAGACACAATAGTTATATCAGTATCGCATGTAACATAATCTGTTCCGCATCATTGAACATACAAAGTTAATTTACACCTTTGATCGAACTGCGAAGCATTACGTAATGTGGTTATAAAACATAAATGAATGAACGATATTTGTTGGCAAACGATATACAGCGGAAGCAAACAAATAATTCGAGTTTGAAATACTAACAAAATTTTACAAGTTTTGATCAAATTACATTAACGTTCTCGGTCTACACGACTCAGTGAGTGCGCAGCGTTATTTAATAAGAACTGCACAATTCTTTATTTGAAACTTCTTTTAGAATTCTCAGGGCTCTGGTATTTAGGTCTAAGGAAAGTTCGTTTACATTATACAGCTGGTGAGTTAGTGAAGTTGTACTACTTGAGTGCTGCGTACGCGCATGTTTTACACATCGAATAGGTAAAGCGTTCGAAACCGTTGATTGCGCGAAGTGGGGTGAGGCTGGAAGGAGGTCACCCGACGAGACGCGCCAGACGGGGCGCGGGCGGAACAATACCAAATCGCTTAGATACAAAGTTACAATACGTAAACCAGCAAATTGATGGAAACTGGTAAATAGGTGTGGCCGTAACCGCTATTATATTCGGATAGCACGCCTTCAATTGTCTAGGGAAGGCTTTGTCTCATCTTATCTAGGTTAGCAGAAAATATACTGATCATTGTGTGTGGAATGAGCATCATAAACACGTTCAGTGCCGGGAGCCCTCCTGGAGGGTTCACCTAGTCGTATATGGGAATCCGGGAGCCCTCGCGGAGGGCCCATATTTAAAATGTAGGTTTTTGTTAGCGAATACAGTATTGTAAACTTATTATTTTCGATTCGATTTATTACGATTTATTAGTATATGCGTTGGTTTTAAAATCCAATTATTTTTTTTGTATGTTTTTCGCGTTTGCAAATATTCAATAAAAATTTAAAAGGTTGGAAACTACGTATAGCGACAAAACCCCCTGAAAAGACTACTTTACTTCGTTTTCCAGTGTTTTATAAAATGGTTTTAAACCTAATGCCATTGACCGTCTGCGATGGTTAACTTTAGCGCAAACGTATTGCCGGCAACCCTCCCGGAGGGTTTACTTCCAATATGTATGGTGGCATGGCATATGAGTTCTATGAAAAGTGGGTGGAGTCGAAAGTGTTAACACATCGACGGAAATAGCAATATTCTGATAACTTAATTGCAATGTCTGCAGCATACATCAGACTTGATAACTCCTCACCCGCAAATAGGTACTACATGCAATACATTTCCTTTATAGAAAGTACTTACAAAGCTAATTCCATGTTGATCGGTCGTGTCGTCCCGAAGGAAACACGAATGGTCGTGAAACAATAGCAACTATATTCGTGACATCCGCCAGCCTTACCAATATATCGAAGAAACCAAAGGACCATGCAGTATGCGCATTTTTATTTTATAATAATAATATGTAATAAATTATTGGAGGAGGTCGTGGCAAAGTAATAACAGCCGAACGGGTCGAACCATCAGGTTAAGCTACGCTTGCCAGGGTTGGTCTGTGGATGGGTGACCATCTTTACATACCGAGACTCCTCCGTGCCTCGGAAAGCACGTTAACCCTTGGTTCCGGCTGTCATTCGTGGATCTTTAACAGTCGTTACGGGTCGTCAGAAGTCCGAAAGTCTGACAACCAGTCTTACCAAGGGGTATCGTATTACCCAGTTGGGTTGTGGAGGACATATAGGCAGTCGCTCCATGAAAAAACCCGTATTCAGCTGCATCCGGTTAGACTGGAAGCCGATCCCCAACATAGTTAGGAAAAGGCTAGGCAGATTGATTGATGTAATAAATTATTGATTAAGGTTTAGTATACTTTAATAAATAGTAAAACAAAAAAAACAAAAATACTTAATATAATCCTAACTAATGTTATAAAAGCGAAAGTGAGTTAGCTTTTTTGTTTGTTACGCTTTCACGCTAAAACAACTGAACGGATTTGAATGAAATTTAGCTCATGAGTAGACCAGGACTTGGGTTAGAACATAGGATACTTTTTATCCCGATATTCCCACGGGATCGAGACTTATGCGGGTGAAACCGCGGGGCGCAGCTTGTATTGTGTAAATTGTAATTTAATACATACAATTTGCAATACCCTTACAGGGTGCATGTCTTAATACTGTGCCATGAAATTTTAATGCATGCCTACTAACCAGTGTTTTACATGTTAGCAAGCTTTGGAATGGGCAACTAGCTTCATATTTCTGACTGACGGATTCCTTGACAATTCAAAAGTGCCTGTAGAAGTATTAATTGAAATAAATGGTTTGAGTTTGAGCAAATAAATAAAAGGGCCAACCTACTGTTCGATGTTAGACAAATAATTAAAAACAAACTGTTTAAAGCTGTTCCATCGATTGTCGCTTTATAGAATAAATGCTAAACTTTCTGCCCTATAAACCCGAAGGAGAAACAATAAACCCGAAGGAGAAACAATAAACCCGAAGGAGAAACAAAAAGCGATCGAGGCGTGTGGTCGTCGATTCTTCCTTGAGTAGTGTTCATGAGTCTGCCTTATTTTTGTATGGAACCATATTTCCATGCTTTATACAGCTAAGTCATAAAATTTGTATTACACGCGGATTATTTTTTTTTCACATTTTTTTTTTCAAATTGCTAAGAGCCCATTCACACATGCCACAATCACACCACATCGCAGCAACAATATGTGAAAAAGCAGTGGTTACATGTGAACAATATCTATGCAACTTCTTACAGTTGCGTTGTCACTATTAGTTGCGATGTGGTTACGTTATGACTAGTATTTGCAGGCAGATTGACTCCGGCTGTGACAGTGTCGTTGCGTCGACGCAAAGTTGTGGCTGCAACGTCGCCTTAATTTGGTCGGTAACACCCACACGGTTGATTTTGACGGCCAAATGCGGTCCGTGTGAATAGACTATTCATTTTCATACAAATTAGCGCCCGTCCCCGTGGTGTGGTTGTGGTGTTGTGTTGGTTGGTTCAGGTACGTGTGTTCGGTACCTAATAGAAACTGGGGTGTTATTAGCTAGCGCTGATTTCTCCGTAAATGCATCATTTGTAAAAGGATTCGCTTACAAAATAAACTATTAAACAAATGTATTCTGTTTGTATGCTAAAGCGTTTTGTTTAGAGTCTTTAGAACCTCGTGGTCACATTTAAAATGACCTAGATTAGTCACACTCATAAATTACAAGTGTTACAGTTGTTCGACATTATTTGTACAAAAAAAACATTTAAGTAATATATTGGCCATGTTACGAGTATATTGACATCCTACTATGCCTTATAACAAAAAAGTAGTTTGTTCAACTAAATAAATTATCAATTAATTTTGATTTAGCGAGCGACCGTACTTTTTTCGGAGCAATGAACTCGAAGTCATTAGGAATAGGCATTCTCAGTGACCTCATACTCTCAACTAAATTAATATCTTTTATAGTTACCATAATTATTATAAAGAACTGGGAATTAATATTATCGAAATAGCTGTTGGAAAGAAACTTTAAATTGTAGGCGGCCTACAAGGAATAGGGATAGTGATATTTTTTTTTTGTCCGTCATGGAGATTATTAAAAAAATATTAGACACGTATTTTTTCTTTTTTTACGTACCTAATCTAAAGATTACGGTGATACATTGAGTTAAAATGTGCCATGACGTCACGAGTATGACCTTATACGTACTAGTGACGTAGCGACCCCCACTCCCCAACTTAAAATGCGTTTTATCTAAGTATTTTTTTATTAATATGATAAAGCAAAAAATACGTGTCTAATATTTTTTTATTATCTGACTGACGGACTAATTAGAATTTCTTTTTTTGTACCCAGGCATCATCCCTATTGTTTAGTATGAATATAAAGCACATGAGCTGATAATTTTGTAACCAAGTCTTCCATATTGTTTAATGTAACAATATCTCCAAAACTTAGCTTAACACGTTCAGTGCCGGGAGCCCTCCCGGAGGGTTCACCTAGTCGCATATGGGATGCTGGGAGCCCTCGCCGATTTAAATGTATTTTTATTTTTTTATAAGCCGTGAAAATAAAATCTGATGTATATTTTAACAAGATTTATTAGTATATGCGTTGGTTTAAAAATCCTTTTACTTTTTCGCGGTTACAAATACCCATTCACAAAATATCTAAAAGGTTGGAAAGTACGTATAGCGAGACCCCCTGAAAACACAATTTTACTACGTTCTACAGTGTTTTTTAACCCGGTTTTAAACCTTAATGACCGTCCGCGATGGTTAACTTTAGCGCAAACGTAATGTGTCAACCCTCCCGGAGGGTTCACTTCCAATATGTATGAAGGCATGGCGTATGAGTTCTATGAAAAGTGGAGTCGAAAGTGTTAACAATAGTTATTTAAAGAGGCTGAAATTATCACAAATAATCATTAAGGTACCTAGGTATTACAGGACCTCGTTGCGGTACCGGGTCCTCGGACCTAATAAAAAACCAAGACAGCGCTGCGAACAAAACAGAGAAGCATGCCAAACCTACACCTTCGCTCTGTGCATACATGCTCACACACACACATTTCCAATCATTTACAATCAAAATACACCTCACTAAGTGCACACATGTTTACGAAACCGGCCTCACGACACTGTTGACAGCGCTATATCTTGGTTTTTATTTGGTGTGAGACCGGGTCAATGAAATGCATATTTTTAAAATTACGAATAATTATCCAAAGTATTATAAAATATTATTTTATAATATAATCGTATCGTATAAATAAAACTTTTATCTCTAACTTTTTACTTTTATCAAAATCGTGGACTGTCAGCTGTCCGATCTGACTGTCTCTTTTAAATATCAATTATTGTTCTTCGCTCCTTATATTCATTCATTAAACTCAAACTCAAAGCATTTATTTCAAATAAATCATTTACAGGCAATTTTGAATTGTCAAGGGGTCGGTCAGTCAGAAATATGAAGCTAACTCCAATGCATAGTAGGTTCATATGGTGAAGAATGGACAAGAAACTTCATGGACACTCTCTTAAATAAAATTTTGTTAAAATATAACATCACACCTCGTTTCCCCGAAGGGTTGGGCAGAGGTGTAATAGTACACCCACATTTCGCCAGTTATGTTTAAGTCCCATGTAATAGGGGGCGAGTCTATTGCCATCATCCGGGCACAAATCCAGACTCCGGGCTGCTACTGAAAAATTCCTAATGGAAAAACCCAATAACACTTTGCCCGACCTGAGAATCGCACCCAGGTCCTCATGCACAGCAGTAGCGCTTGCGACTACAACACCAATGAGGCATTCTAAATATCAGTGTTTCAAAACATTGGTTACTAAACATTTGTGAAGGTCGGTAGCCTAATGCCTAAATAAATAAAAGTGCACTGTTCGATTTTCAACGCTAGGTTTAGCGCTGAGAGTTGAAAACCCAACAGTGCACTTTTATTTACGGATTCATTTAAGTGTCACTTACTTGTCGGTGAAAACGGGCATTAGCCATGCAGACAAAACCTCTACAGTATATTAAAGTTTTCCCGTAAAAGTCATTTTCCACGCCGGCTTCGTTTATAATAACTAGTGTTTCTTCAATAGCTTTAAACATGGATGACCACAAGTAAAGCTATTCTTTCTTTTTCGTATGGTTAGTGACTAACGCGGTATCATAGTTTTAAAACCGCCCATTAGCCTCTGACTTGGCGTCACATGCCGTCGAGAAATATCTCTCAGGCATGCCGGTTTCCTCACGATGTTTTCCTTCACCGTTTTTGAAGCAAGTGATAATTATACAATACGCACATGAATACGAAAAGTCAGAGGTGAGAGGCGTGGCTTGGGTTCGAACTCAAGACCTATGACTTGTCATTCCGATGGTGACACCACTAGGCTATCAATGCAATTATAGCTATCATAGGTAACATTATCTCTGTTTTTAATCAAGAACCAATTCATTAACGTAAGTTCAACTTGTTAACCTACTAATAATAAAAATGCGAAAGTGAGTTTGTTTGTTACGTTTTCACGCTAAAACGGCTGAACAAATTTGGATGAAATTTAGCACATGGTTAGACCATGGCCTAGATTAGAACATAGGATACTTTTTATCCCGATATTCTCACGAGATCGAGACTTACGCAGGTGATACCCGGGGTGCAGCTAGTACATATCTTAACAATAATAGGTAAATCAAATCAAATCAAATAATTTATTTGCATAATACATGTTAAAAAGGTGTAAATATAACGATTTGTATTCTATAAAGGAACCGCACTCAAGCTTATCCTCACCCAGGTAAGAATCAACGACTGTATTCTGCTATTGTGTTTAAATTATTATTACACGATAACTTGTTCACCTTGCACATATCTTGATTCACGTCATAATTTACAATACTTAATTATCCTACCCACTAAGCAGTTGATTATATCAAGCTTAAGAGGTTAGAATGACTTCAGAACCATCCGTAGTCAGTACAAAGTTACAATGCATGGCTCGAAACTTCATTGTAATAAAAATCTTGATAATGTTAGTACATGTATGTAAAGAGACCTCATATCCTGTCTCGCTGTGTCGAAATTACATTTGGAATTTGCATTGCTAACGAGTAATTTGTAATTTCACAATTAGTAGACATTTCATTGCAATTTGTGTACTAGCAACTTTGTACGTTTACATTTTATTTATGAATTATACTGTCCAATGATAAATTGTGGCAACTTGAGCGGATATTTTGAGTAAATACTTTCAAGTTAGTCATTGACACCATGTATGGGTTTCCTCGGTTGAGAAATATATACATTTTATGGTAAGTTGATAGTTGTGGTTGCGATAACTGTGCTTACCAACCCCGATAATCAAGTTTACTTGATAAATTACTTAATCATCTGGTATCTAGATTTTCGATTTATTCGAATATCGTATAATAACGATACATTCGAATAATCCAGAATGTTTTATGCAAATAACCACAGATTTCTTCAACCGTAATTAGCTAATTGAATAATTTGAGCTTTTGAAATGATGGAAGACTCTTGGTAGCCAGCAATTAGAAAGTCGTTTAGCAGTGGACGCCTTTTTATGGTATAGAAATTAACTTTGATTCATAATTCACTATAACTACTTACCAAAATTCGATTTCTAAATATCTAACCTTCAATCATCATTATCCATTGCTCGACTTCACCCACCGCTAGCATATAGGCCTGTCTTGTCTTGTGCCAATCCTGATCTCCTGTGCCAGCCTCATCAGGTTTTGCTCCCGATGGCGACAATTTCGTCCACCCATGCATCTCGCCGCTGTTTCTATAGTTGTATGAACACTGCACGCGTAGCATGACAACCATAGACACGGGTTTTGTCGACGGAAAGAATAGACAAAATGACAGATAAAGAATCACAATCTGTCATTTTGTCTATTCTTCCATCGACAAAACCCGTTTTCATGCTACGCGTGCAGTATTCGACAAAATTACAAATTCAGTTTGTGATTGTTTATCTGTCATTTTGTCTATTCTTCCGGTGACAAAGCCCTTTTCTATTGTGGTCATGCTTAGCGTGCTGCAAGCCCTAATCACAATCAAAATGAACGGGTCCTCCCTGTAACTGAAAAAGAGTACACCAGTTCATCCCACTTGTCAAAACATTAGGTATGTACTATAAACTGCTGCAATAACAAGCCACAAACTTACTAAGTAACCAAATTGAGATGTTATATCAGCTGATGCAATAAGTGTGATACTACCATACTGAAGCTTGCGACCGGTCGATCATACTCCATTGTACTAACTCCCTCGAGCGTTAAGATTTAGCGATAGTTTGTTATATTGTTACCGTCGTATCGTGAATAACTTTCCATTAACTTTCGTAACAACAAAGGTGTAACAGCAACATAGTTTTACAGCAAATCGCTTCTCACTCCGCCATATTTACAAATGTCTTCCGTTTCTGAACGAGTCTGCACGAATGAATGCGTGCACCTAAATAACTTGTATGTACTACATACACATATTTCAACGGAAATTGTGCTAGAGCTAATGTCCACACATTTTCTCTTGCGATATCACGCTTGACATTCTTAAAAGGGATAGGTAGAGCTGTAATGTAAATATGTACAACCGTGGACATTTGCTGTGAACCACATTTCACCCTTAAGCCCTTAGTAATAAGGTTAAAAAGGGGTTCACCGCTAGTGTCCGCGATGGTACCTATCCATTTGCCCAATGTAGGTAATTTACCGTGTGGGAATTACCTAACCGCAAAATTGGCAACTGTACGCAGACCGTTGAAGCTCTCCACATTCTAAATGAATCATTATTTTGACCGAAAAATAACAAATGACCAAAATCGCGATCAATCTAGTGTTAGAAATTATTTATGGCAATGAATTACTGCTAAAACAGCTACAAACACTTAAAACAACTTCCCGTAATCAGAGCAAGCAATACATTTTTGGATCACCAAAGTGGGTAATTTATTAGACATTTTTATATCAGGTTTCGAAAAACCAAATCAATATCTCGCTTAGGCTTTGCATGCAAAAATAGAAGCAACACTATTTTCTATTACTTAAACAAGTTTGTACCGTTAGATAGCTGATTCACGCATTAATAGGCGTGGACATAGCCTTACTGGCCATAACACGGTATAATCCCACTAGTGAACCTATTTTGCACCAATCGGTAATTGACCACATACATAAACATTAAAGTTTTAGGTGGACGGTTTTTTCGTCTTGTTTCGACTATAAATATGTAAAAGAGCTTGTGGCAAAAAAGAGCAATTTGAAGAATAATTGGCTAGCGTAGAAATTATCTTTGATGATAAATGTTTGCTGTCTGAGTTTACGTTGGTTTTGGTAGCTTATTACCAAACAACTTACTATGTTACGATGGACCACTATTATTCGTATTTGCCCCAATGTAAACGCTCTAGGCTTGTAGCAAATTAGCTACTGTTTCTAAACCTAATTTAATTTTGATTAGACTCTCTACAAGAACCTTCCGCCGCTACAACAGTTAAAACCATGCCTAAGATATAACAACCTTACAACCTTAGTTTATGTTTACCCTAAACCAAATACGAAATGCAAAATATTTGTATGATCTGCAAGTTGTATGTGAGTTTCTATGTTTGTAAACGCACCCACGATACAAGAAGAAATTCTTAGTGTGGGGCAACGCTTTTTAAATAAAAAATGAACTTCTTCCAACAAACCGCAAAAATGTATGGAACAGCTGAAGATTTTTTCGCGATTTCTGGGAAAATACCTTCAGCTGGTCCATACATTTTGTCGATTTATGTGACCACATAATGTCCTATTGAGAAACCGATACTTTTTTTTGCGATTTCAGGTTGTTCTCATATTAAAAGTGGTTCATAATGATGAGTACAATGACCCCTTAAGAGGTTTGGGCTAAAAAAATACTAAGGTTGTTTATGGAATTCGGACGACATTGTAGTTTGTAGTCATCGCAAGCAAAACCTGAATCACCTGAATGAGGCTGGCACATTAGCGTAGGGATTGGTACAAGAAAAGAGAGGCATATGCTACAACAATTACTAGGCGAAATGCAATTTTATCCAATCTCACATACCTGCAATATAAATTCAAGGACAACCACCTAGTTTAATATGCATAGGAATGTGTTAGACAATGCGATAGTATCATGCGATTTATTTTAATAATGACACATTATATTAAAAATATAATCCTTGTTTATAGCCAGTTAATAAGCCTATACGCCCCATAGATCAGATTAAAATATTTGCTATGTTAATTTATCAATTTACATAACAAAATATGGATTGAGAATGATGATCCGCCATCTGCTTTTAAAATACATATAACTAGTTTTATAGTATGAATCATACCGAACTTTTGCACATCAAGTGACATTCGAAGATAACATAACATCAGTCCTGTTTTCCACGAAGGGCTAGCTAGAGGTGTACCTCCATACAAACAGGTATACAAGGTGCAGGAGACGACAATTGGTACGACAGTAAATTAAACTTCATAGTGGTATGTAATGACGTTCGCAATCTGCAAACAAAAATTCAATCAGTACCCCAATTGCGTAATACACGATCAATCAGAATCTGAATCGTTTTGAAACAGATTGTTAATCCATTGCTTCATAAGTTCGAAAAAAAAATCTGCTCAACAACATAAATAACGCAATGAATGTTGTTGAACTGTCAAAATGAAACAGATTAGTCGTAATCGTTTACAAAAATTTGTTACGTAATTAGATAGCAGATATATCTGACCGTTTAGTGAATATAGCTAGTCGCTTATCGGCAAAACCCGGTCGGTCCATCACTACTATTGAGTTTGTTTCAAAAAAAATCTTTTTATTTCGATGTTAGGATTTATATGGTAGTTCCTAAATACTCCTATGCATTAGTTTTGCCAGTGTTTTCACATATTTTCGTCTCCACATTGTATAGTACACACACATTTCGCCAGTTAGGTACATAAATATGATTACATTCTAACATTATAATACGAAGGTGTGCTATTTGATACGTTTTGACAACTGAACTACCGAACTAAAGATTTGACAGGAACGTAGCCTAAAACAAAGACACTGAGCATAATCCTAGACGTCTGCTGAGATGTGGGAAGCTATTTAGAAAGAAAGCAAATACATTTATTTGCGCTAAACATGACATAAAGAAAAAAGCACTAACAAAAAATAAGTTTGGGCAAAATATGCGTCACATCCACGCAAAACGGCCATCGCTCAACATAATGCTGTGACACTATACGAGACAGCCACAGCGCTGGTTTTCGGCGACAGGCGGCGTTGACGTGATGACGTCAATTGGAACACCAAAAAATTACATTATTGAGATACCTAATATCAAAATAAAAAATTAAGCAAACACAATACACGTTCTAAATCTTTTTATAAATATAATATTCCTATTGGCAGCATTACATTGGCATTTGTAAATTGTCATGTAAATCGTAATTCTTTACTGACAGTCGACACATAATGAAGCCTTGGCGACTCACTATTACGTAAAATATTGGTCACAACAGAAGAAGTCACTTGGAGCTGTTAGAGAAAGTTGACAAACCAATTATTACACAATTAAGTGCTAATCTATTACATTCAGCGAAGTTAATTGGTCGATATCGAGCCATTGCTATACTATTCTACCTACTTTGATATAATATTATTTTGAGTATTTATTGATGTGTAAGTTCATACTTCCTCTCGCTTTCCTGCAATCTAAATCTAAATCTTAAAAAAACAAACAAATTAAAAAATCAAACAAGGCAAAAAGGTTAAAAACCTCTTAGATTATATAAATATCTATTTACTTGGTAATTACCTCTAGAATAATCGAACGATTGGTTATTGTTGGTAATAATCTTATCCACTCAATAATATCCAGTGTTTGTACACGACCACTATTTTCGCCAGTCCACCGTTAGAGCCCGTTCCAGTGGTCAGCACGTAATGAAAAATACACCTCTACGTATAAACCAGAGACAACTTGTAAATCATAGAAATGTATTTTATAATGGACCTCTTTTATCTCGGCTGAATCTCGGCACAAATGAACAGCACCTCTCACGGACCGGTCGTGTTTGTAACGATGGTCATGACCATCCCTCTCGGGGAATAAAGTGCTCCTCCAATTTAATCACTCACTTAAACTCGAAATTCTTTTATATATATTTTCGGTTTTTGGAACAAACGTCTTGAAGAGCCTTGAAAGATGTTTTTATTATCGAACTAAAGGCGATGATAATTGAGTACAAAACATTCAGAAGTTAAAACTGGCCAAGAAGACTTCATAATTAGCCTATAATGTTCCCTCTGCTAGGCCTCCTTTCTGTGAGAGGAAGTGAGCCGTAATCCACCTCGTGGGCCCAGTACGGGTTGGTACACAGATGTCACATGTCTTTGAATTTTTGGTTCTAGGACATGTCGGTTTCCTCACGATGTTTTCCTTCACCGTTTTGAGAGCAGTGGTGATGAAATAATGTACACAAAGTAAAGCGCCTGTCGGGGTTCAAACCCATGACCGTGATTCGCAGCAGTTACCACTGCTCTTTTTTTGACAACAATACCCAGGTGAAGACTCAATCGGGCACGATTGGGACTACGTGCCAAACTACAGAACTGTTCAAATGAAACCCCAATATCGCTCATATTGGAGTTTCATTGACTAATAGACAGGCCAAAGATCTGCCATTCAATATTGAACAAAGTGCCTAGTACCTACGTTGGAATTTTTATTATTAATATTATTAATATATTAATACGTGAGCAAAAACTTTGTACCCGTTTTTACGAAAAATTACGCGGATGGAGGAGTATAAAATTTGGCACAGTTAAAGTTTATATGGAGAAGGAATGCAGAAAGCTAATATTTTTATATATTATACATTATAAATAAATTAGATTAATAAAAAAAAACATTACACACACTACCATGCGTATGACACAAGATGGCTACCTTAGAATCATGACATGGCAGCATGGATTATAGTATGTTCTATACAACTTAAAATTTAAATGAATTATGGTTGAATTTCGACCTCTGGGCAACCACTAGTAATTATTAACCCACGTCGTTAATATTTACACACCCATTTATTTAATTACTTACATCAAAACATGCCAGAGGTACCTACAATCTTCTCATACCTACGAAGGTTTTAATAAGGGCAGCCGATTACTATTTTTATTGGCCGTTTATCATTTACCGTTACACGTTCATATTCGCATGGCCGATCTTCAATACTATGTAACGAAGCAGTATGGGCCAGTAACGGCCCGGCCCGAGTTAGCAGGTGCGGCGATGGGCTACCTACTACGTGTTCTTTAAGTACGCAATTATACACGGTATAATCGGTCATGGTCATTCATT
Source organism: Agrochola lota (assembly GCA_947364205.1). Lineage (NCBI taxonomy): Eukaryota > Metazoa > Arthropoda > Insecta > Lepidoptera > Noctuidae > Agrochola > Agrochola lota. The sequence goes on along the minus strand of OX376221.1, from coordinate 12,463,925 downwards.
CGATTTCCTGCTAAGAATGTGTAGGCCAGGGGCTTTGGTTGAGGTGAGTTAGGGATTGAGTGAAGAAAATGGGCAGCAGTAAGGATTACCTTCGGTTAGATAATAATATAATCTACACGTAACGATATTAATTTCATACAAAAAAACAATATTTGATCGACTTAGGCCCACTTGAGCGTTCATGGGTTAACTAAATAACCCGGAGTTAACAGCTAAAGAAAATTATTGGATTAACCCTGATTTAGCTGTTAACTCCGAGTGAGCTGTTAACGCGCAAGCTTACTGCGGCCAGTGGTTTTGTGGCCACTGTCGATGGAAATTTTTTCCGAATATGCAGAAAACACTAAGAAAGGATTTTTAAACACACACTAAACACTAAGATCAAACGATGGTTTACGAGTATCTCTATACCTATAGGTACAGTTAAAGTCTTGGGTAGCAGAATATGATAGGTTTGTTCTGTAGGTACTTACCAGCCCTGGATCTAGGAGGGGGGAGGGCAAACCGGGACCGGTGCCCCGGGCGCCAACTTCAGGGGGCGACAAATTCAAGCGTAGCAGAAAAGTGCACCACCCAGCACACCGCAACTTTGCAATAACGAGACGCGCAGCACATTATAATCTTTCTATTTCTTTCTTTTTTACAACAGTTTTGGCGCCCCTGTTGGATTGGCGCGATCGATAAAATTTTACTGTTGCTAAAATTTTAATTTCAAGTAAATTTGAATGCGGGTTAACTTAGCGTATGGGGATACGCTAAGTTAACCCGCATTCAAATGGGGGTGGCAGACAGCATATTTTGCGCCGCCGCCTCAAAAAAATCTATTTCCGGGGCTGGTACTTACTGCGAATGCAATCTTCTAAATAAAAATCTCATGCCTTGGTATGCAAATAAACAAAAATTACCTAACCGAACCTACTAACGTTCCACCGAACTAATCAAAAACACTAATAACTCCACGATAAGTTCGATAACTAATCTAAAACAAAACAATAGCGCGGCGAACTTGTCGCTATTGAAGCATCTTCCCACATGTATTATTAAATAGCAGTCGAGGCCGAGGTCGCCTCTAATAAGGAAGGGTTATGTCAGACAATCATTGCGATAGCTAACCTCGCAATGTATTAGAACCTTTAAAACAATATGAAGAACCATCTTATAGTACCTAGAAGTGTATTTGAGAAGGAGCTCGTCCAGGTAAACACTACGTCAGGTCAAGGTTAGGGAGTCATGACATGAATTACAGACGCATGAGACATTCCAACTTACTCTCTGAACTGCCTCAGGCAACGTGTGGTTTAAGACGGTGACCAAATACCATCAGAAGGGCAGCCTGCCCGTTTAACAAGAAATGTAAACTGCCTTGCCTTCACAATGTTAGGATTTGCTATATGTGAGCCCTGGCCTCCACCAACCCGAATTGGGGAATACCGATATTATAGCGATGGACTAGAATACAAAGACCTTATTACAGAAATGGCGAATTACAGGAGAGTAGTTTTGTATTTTTACTTTACTTACACTTTCATATAAAAATCTTCTATTATTGTTTGTAAAGGAACACATGAAATAAGCGCTCAATTAAAGCAAGCGCATTCATTATAGAGAGAGCCTCTATAATTAATGCAAATTAATAACCATTACTCTAGCTAGACCAACGCATCGATCAAGTCAGGCCGGTTGCTAGGCATTCGGTCCTCTGAGTGCCCACAACGACAGCCATAGGTATTCGTACGACAACCTGGAGCGACTATCCAAACTGTCGCTTCCGTCTCGACAGGATTTATGTAGCCACATGAATGGCGCTCCCACAATGTAGCTAACCCAAAACACGCTCAAACACATAGCAATATTTCACAACAAAGTCTGTCTCACAAATGTTTATTTTCTCACCGGTAAGGTGCGCCTGCAAACTGCATGGAATGTGTGGCCACAGGTGATTGAAAAGTTTCAACTGGGTATTTTCTAACTAAACGACCTCGCAGCAATCGGTTCCGCCATGTCGACCTTTGAAGTTTCGTAACACATTTTACATTACACACGCCTATTGTTTTAGCGAAATTGGTATGGCGCTTTCATATGGTATCAGAATAAGGCTGCCTTTTTAGACGGTTAATGTAATAGTTAATCGTTAGTAAATATTCCAATAACGACGTGAAAACGTAAAAGATAGTTAACTAATAAACATTCGAAAACAAATCGATCATAAAGTTTTAGTATCAATTTGCATCGTTGTGGTATTGCGGGTATTGCAAAACGTTTACTGCTGGCTCATACCTACGTTGGATACTTCCAAGTGTACTTGAAAACATCTGCAGGAGTATTAGTAACTACTGTAATTAGTACCTGTGCTTGTAATTACTCATTTGTGTTTACTGCTGCATAAAACTGCACATGTGCAGGTATCTTCAAACGCAAAGTTTTCATGGCTCAGCTCCAGGTGCGAATCATTATGAAAAATTTGTCAATTTGATGAATCGAGTCTCGTTGCCTATCATTATACTATAACATTCACTCAAAGAAACATGCATAAGCCTGATTTACTTGCTTAACAAGGAATAAAGAATGAATTTGGAATGTTTAAAGGTTAACTACTTTCAATTCTGATATAGTGATGAATAATTTACTTTGTTCACATTAAATTGAATACTTTGCAGGCAGGATTGACTCATTTTGATATAATAAGCGACCAAATTAATTTCAAAGTTTGGAGCACTAAGATGGCTTAATTCAATAGGTAAGTTATCCAAACTTGAAGACCCAAGTTATTTCTGGAAATCGCTGATATTTTTAAAGGTACCTTAAGTATTACTTGGGGGCCTAAAACGGCCACTTTAGCAATTCTGCTAAAAGTGATTAATTTCCTCGATTATGGCAATATTAACACCAAATATGATTGAGATATGAATTGAATTGAGATATTATTCAGCTAATATACATGTGTCACTCGTCACGAAAATTAGAGGAATTGCTAATGAATTGCTGGGAATTCGGGAAATGAATCGCTTTTAGCAGAATTGCTAAAGTGGCCGTTTTAGGCCCCCTGTTCACAATAAGCGAACGAACTGAGGGTAGTCAACATGCCACAAACTTTACAAAAACTAGTCGTAGACACTTATAAACGTTACAATATCTCCTGAAAATCACAATAAAATATTCAGGGAATAGGAAAACATGGTTTATATGAGAAAGTTAGCCGTAATGATGTCTATTACGCCCTACCCGCTGGTGCCATCAGCCACTACATCTATCATGCGTGTGTCATTATACCCGTGCCTGCGATCGTTCGCGCCCCACGCTGGGGAGGCTTTATCAGTTTTCTTATGCTCCACATTGACATTTATTGTGTACCTATAAGCACGTCATTCGATTTGCACTAAATAAGTCGCGTTTCCGTCAGAAAGTAGGGCATCCCTTTATTTTTGCATGGCTGTTATGAAGGGTTAAGATTTTTGCGCGTATTTTTGTGGGATTTTTTCTTGCTACATTGCATCCATACAACTGAATGTATTTCCAATATTTAATGCAGTAGGTACCTGTTTACATTTAGTATATGCAAAGAATGTGTCCGTTATGGACCAAAACGTGTTAGGTGACATTATTGAAGATTATGAAAAATTCTGTTAGATTAGGTTAGGTTGACCTACCTCTTCTCTTTTTTACCCTGCAAAGCTGATAGAAAAATCTGCTGGCTGTAATAAAATAAAAATATATATTACAGCCAATATATATTATATAACTAAGTTTTCTTTTTTCTCAGGATCTCCGTGGAAGGTCGAGGTGATGGCAGGGCCGTTGGGCGGCGGCGGAGGGGAGCCCACTCGGCTGATCCCTGCCAGAGTACCAGCCGTCTTTGAGATCTCCACCTCAGCGGGAGAAGCTACCTTCAGCAAAAATGAGGTAAAGCTGCCTATTCTCCAAACAAAAGTATTAATTAAGATTCCTAAATGCCTAAGGCGGCACCAGACATGGAAGCAAAATTCAAAGATTTGAATGCTTGTTGAGGACTGGAAGACGGGATGGCAAAGTGCAAAAAAAAACCATGTCGCACGCGACTTTGTTAAATAGTTGTTTGTTGAATTAAAGTTAACATGGCAAATAAGTTTATTTGCCATGTTAAGTACCAACATTGCAAATAAGTTAAATTGTTTACTAACATCTAGAATCTCGTTGTCTTGGATCCAGTTGTCTGTAGAATATATAAATTATATATTTGTTAGTATTTGCGAATTTGAAGCTATGTCTGGCGCCAGCTTATGGCGATAAGTCCGACTCTATAAATAAATTAATTAATTATTGCGAAATGGACATTCATTTAATCGACTTCATAAATCCCTAGGAAAGTACTGCGTTTTTGAAAGTTGAATATGCATTGCACCTACGAATACCTACATCATTTAATTAAAGATGTGCTATGTTTTATTGAATGCCAGTGTTTTCACGAAGCTCGATGTCCAATGCACTCACTCGTACCAATTTGTATCAATTAAACGTTTCATTCAAGGTTTGCGCGACATGTAACGCATTGGATGAGGAAGCTCTGAAACTGTAATTAAATTATTGACATTTTTGTACCTTTGTTTTGACTGAAGGTTCGGTACCTTCAGTCAAAAAAAAGGTACGGTAGTTGCCAAAATACAGCTGAAATGTAAATTCGTTTCGAAAAGTATCGTAGCACTTTATAACAAACCTCAATAGATTTTATGAAAACTGGGTTATGTTATATAACAATAAATCACTGCGGTCTTGTAAAAGCCAAACAAGACAACAAACTATCCTAAGCCTAACTAATATTATAAATGCGAAAGTGAGTTTGTATGTTTGTTCGTTACGCTTTCACGATGAAACGTCAGAACGGATTTGGATGAAATTTGGCACATGGGTAGACCATAGCCTGGAGAAGGACCTTCGGGATCGAGACGTATGCGGGTGAAACCGCGAGGCGCAGATACTTTAGTCATAAGTTTTTTTTTTAAACCGTTCCTATCCAATGACCTATCATTATCACACAGATTACGCAGACATCATCATCTCTCCTCCCTTTGATCCATCCAAAGGTTGTCTTAAAAAAATCGCTTTGAGCGCTAAGACCATTGTGTGATTGTGTCATGTCAACCTATGTAAAATTTATACATCTAAGTCTGTAATTCATATGATGTGCATAATAACAAGTATTCTATTCTATTTATAACAAGTATTCTTTTTTGACGACACGGTTGGCGCAGTGGCTGAGCGATCGACTGCTGCGCAACGTGTCGCGGGTTCGATCCCCGTACGGAACAAATATTTGTATGATCTGCAAGTAGTTGTTCAGGGTCTGGGTGTTAGTGTATGTGAGTTTCTATGTTTGTAAACGCACCCACGACACAGGAAGAAATTCTTAGTGTGAGGCAAAATTAAAAAAAAAAAACTTCTATCATCATCCATGCCATAAGCAAACACTATACCTACATGGCATGGTCTAGAATTAGAAGGCACTTTCATCAAAGTATCGACTTCTTGTAGTTAGTAGTTGCCCTTTGTTGCTGTAGGTAAGTCAAGCATAATAAGAGTTCGTTGGTATTTCAAGCTAATTAATTATGACGTTTTTCTTCAAGGTTGGCGTAACAGTAACAGCTCCGTCCAGAAGGCCAGTGACCTCGCGGGTACTGGATGTGGCGGAGCGCCCAGGCGTGTACCGCATCGAGTTCACTCCTGAAGAAGTCGGCACACACCTTATCGATGTAAGTAGGACTTTGGTAGAGAACATTAACCAACTACCTACTGCACCTTCTTGAACCTGTAGTATTGCGTTGCTTGCGATCAGGATTATGCTCTAAGATCGGCCTGGCAAACTACACGAAACAAGAATGTAACAAAGAAAATAAAAAATGGAAGTCGTCGACTTCAGAAACTGTAATTAGATTACACCTATTTTCAATAAACGTCACGCTTGTACATCTTAACCTTATCGTGAGAAATTAATTTTCATAAAACATGAAATGCACTGCTTATGTACTCGTAATTAGCTACATCCTAGGTACACAACTTATGCAGCACAAACATAATTTACATGAAACTAGTTGATTCAGGCATGACCTTGCGGAAATCCACTATAAAATAAAATCGAAATGAAATGTAAATGTGTGTGTGTATGGAATTAAATATTCGGGTTCGCGATAAGTCAATCGTCATCCTGAGGATGCCTCGTTGAGAGGTGACACACGTGTCGATTCTTTATGACTCTTTAGGAATACAGGGTTCTTTATGACTCTTTAGGAACACAGGGTTCCTTTATGACTCTTTAGGTATTCCTAAAGAGTCATAAAGGAACCCTGCATTCCTGTATTACGTAGATAGATTTAGTAAACTATTCGGCTTAACGTCTAAAGTATTTTACATGAAACTGGCATGTAAGGTAAATTCACTTTGCAACCATATATTATTTAGAAAACCATCTAAATACTTATCACATGAATCTAATATTAAGATCATCAACTGATTAACATTCTCGCTACGCGTTGCATAACCTTGCTTTAAAAGATGCATTTACCTATTTAAATGTTGCAAAACCTGTCCCGTAATAGTAATTTTATACTAAAATGATAGCTATTTATAATATTTTCACGCTTGGAGCATAAAGTTATTCATAAGCATGTATACAACTTTCCCAATGTTTTTGTTTTTAGAAACACCGATAAGAGTTTCAATCATTCAATCAGCTCAGGCTATCGCAGACCTCTGCTGGACCTAGGAATATCTCATGTTGCACCATGTTTCTGTAACGATAAAACATTTATGAAGTGAAAACTTCTTTACGCACTTTGCGCTCTTTCTGAACACGACGAAACTGAATCTTCACACGCTCGGTTCGGTGACGAATCGCGAATACTCGGCTCGAATCGTAACTTTTCAATTCTATCGTGTGGTTATAAGCACACACCTTTAATAGACTTCCAAAAAGGCGGAGGGTCTATGTTCGTAAGTATGATCTTAAGTTTTTTTTTTTAATGTGTTATCACCGATTTCTCCGTTAATTGTGGACCGACTTTAAAAAATGATTTGAAATGGTATGCTCTCGAAATAAAATTTATATGGGACCTCATATAAATTTTATTAAAATTTGCTTTGATAGTTTTTGAGTTACTTTCAATAATGCGTATTTTTCCCACTTAGTCTATGATATGATAAGTTTCTGTCACTGTTATGTAAGTACATAGCAGGTAGTGGTATTCGAATTTGTGTGGGGTAGGTACCACAACTAAAAAGTGATAAATAAAAACTTTTTACAAAAAAAAAAAAACGAAAACGACTTCCAAAAAAAACACTAAAAAGTGAAAAATAAATTTAATTTCGGAAGGCGGTGGCAAAAAACTAAAATTCTAAACCAAGAACCCTGACTTCCGAAATTAAAGTTATTTTTCACTTTTTTGTGTTTTTAATTAAGCAGTTTTTAGGCTTTCGTATTAAACAAGGAACCCTTATAGTTTCGCCATATCCGTCTGTCTGTCTGTCCGGGTTAGTACTAGAAAGCTGTAATTTGGCATAGGTATACATATTAATCACGCCGACAAAGTGGTTTTTTTTTTTTCGTCTATACCATGGTGTGGCATATCATTAGAAAGGTTGTTCAAAAATATTGTGAGTTTGTCGAAACCATTTTTGGATTCAAGAAACCATTAGAGAAATATTAAGCTTTTAACTGCAAATTTTTGTTAGAATCCAGTGTCCCAGTATAATGAAGTTAAAACGAAAACTATCACAGTTAAGTAGACTGACAGATTAACGAGTAATAATCGACCAACTTAACATTGTATTTGAAAAACATGATCTCCGATGCATTCCGTATGGAAGAACATGTTTTTCAACTACAATGTTAAGTTTGTTCTTGGGATAAATTCATCCCCACTACGGAACCCTTCATTGTGCGTGGTCCGACACGCACTTGGCCGGTTTTTTTTTCCTTTCCTTCTGTCCCCACTATACCCAGTTCTCCACGTAATGCATCGAGCCTGTCCCAGTCACCTTTAAAAGTTATCGGTCCTTCTAACGAGGAGAATTCGGAGTAGCTTGTGGCTAAGTAATAACAGCCGCATGGGTCCATCCATCAGGTTAAGCCACGCTTGCCGGGGTTGGTCCGTGGATGGGTGACCATCTTTACATACCGATACTCCTCCGTACCTCGGAAAGCACGTTAAGCCGTTGGTCCCGGCTGTCATTCGTGGATCTTTGACAGTCGTTATGGGTCGTCAGAAGCCCGAAAGTCTGACAACCAGTACTGGGTTATGGAGGTAGGATAGGCAGTTGCTCCATGTAAAATACTGGTATTCAGCTGCATACGGTTAGACTGGAAGCCGACCCCAACATAGTTGGGAAAAGTCTAGGCTGATTAATTGGTCCTTCTAAGTTGGGGAAGCGTCTAACGCTTGCTGACTCTGCACCTCATCTCTGTACTCGTCTGTACCAACGAAATTGCAGAATTTAATAACAGCTGAACCCGAAGTTTGTGCAACAGGGAATTATCCTTATTATTTTGATACAAGTGCCTGCCCTAATTGAATGAATTGTTCCAGGTCTCAATCGCAGACGACAAGCTAGCAGCAGCCCCACTGGTGGCCAAAGTGTACGACGCCAGCCTTATCAAAGTGACAGATGTCGGCAATGCGGTGGTCGGCCAACAATGCCAGTTTAGAGGTAAGCAAGATCTACCCCACCTAGACCATACGGGATAAGGCTATATAGCCTGGGCTTCGGTCACTGATAGTAATCCTCAGCAAAATCAAGAGAAAACTAAGTAAGATTAAGCTCTTCCTCATATTTGGCCATAAGTCATTTTCAGGTTGAGCTCATCCTCATATTAATATGCAATTTGCCACTACTAAGAATACACTGCTAAAGTGTTGAAGCTTGGCCATCACACGGATAGACCACAGAAGCAAATTCGTTGCGTAGAAATACGTGGCCTACGCCGTAGTCCCTACGCCTCTACGGCTCTCTACGACGTAGGCCCTACTGTACTAAAAGCACGAGACAAAAACTTGTACAAAAAACTGCGTGATTTTCATAGTAGGTTCAGATTTCAAAAGCAAATTTCTCCAGTTCGAAGTAAATTCTCTTAAACCCACCGAGCACGGTGATTATGGTATTATCGCCCCCGGAACATAAATTATAGTGCCTATGGGAGGAAGGGGACATTTTCCCCATCGAACATTTGAGAACCAAGGGGGCCGTTACGCGCGTCTCTCTTCCCATAATAGCTCTTACGTCCACAATTGGTTAGCTATCTAGATTTTAATTTAATTGGCTATAATAAATTTTCTTAATTGCCCAAAAGCTGCTTTGCCGGAAATTGGTACCTGGCTGAATTTAGAACATTAAACACTAGGTATAAATAAATGTAGAGATTAATATTTAGCATCGAAATGAAAATAAAAATTATATTGATGAAATGTTTTAGAGCACTAAGGCTTATCTGATCTATCTAATATTGTCACGACACAATTTGGTAATATTCTATAACTATTTTTTTAAGTACATAAATAATAAAACAAAGTCTTTAAAAACAAAAACGTTTGTAGATTTTGTCTAGTTAACTGTACGTTTGCACTGGCGCAACATACACAACAAAACATGTTGAAATCTCTAGTTACTGTAAAACATTGTATGGATTATTGACAGAAAATAGAGATTTCCACATGTTTCGCCATTGCAAACGCACAGTAAGAATAAAACAAACATAGTTACTACCTAGTACCTACTTACACGTTATATTAACTGAAAGTTTGTTTTTCCAGTGGATGCCAGTGCCGCCGGAGAAGGACAGTTGGAAATCTCAATAAACGAAGGCGAAGTTCCGAATCACGTGCAGGTAAGCTCGCGTCATTATACTCGTAATCTGTAACTTTAAATGAGGCCCTTCATTCGCTTTTCAAACTTTAAATTGGATTTTACTTTTTACTTTTTTTTTGTCTGTGACTATGATTCGGTAGTTATGCCGAGTTGTCGGGAATTTCAGAATGTCTTTTACCAACCTAAAATTCGGCAAAATTATTTTAATTAATGGTAACGAGTTCTTATTGGAATGTCTAGCAAAATACCATTATAACTCTAAATATCCTTCATATATATAAATATAATATCATAAGATTTGTCATTGATATTCAACTATACTATATTTCAAATATACTAATTGCGAAACTATGGAGGCATCGAAGTGTGGTGATGTTGCCCCTTTTCGTCGGAGGGACACCTCATTCCTCCAGTAGTAATCATTAGGTACTTAGGTACTGAAAGTTATTAAAAACTGATTGAGCCGTCACGCGGAACGCCTAGCACATGAGAAATATCGAAACTATTTTGTTTGGAAAATATGCATGAAAGGATGGTTCGTCGTGGGGGGGTCATCAAAATTATCGAGATTATCCAAATACTTATTATTTATCAAAAAGCTGGCGACCAATTTGGTAGCATCATAAAGTACCGTTGTTGCATAATATTCTATGTACTATTTGTTTTATTTTATATTTATGTATAATTTATATTTATGTATAATTCTGAATTTTAAACCTGACTTGGTTTCCGTACGTTTTTTTTCGGGTGACCACTGAAAATCAGCGCTGTGCTGTGGGTCTAGCATAGCACAGCATCATGCTGAGTGGAAGCCCTCTTGTCACAGTCATGACGTGCCAGCAGCTGCCTACTATTTCTGTTTTGTACTCGTTATTGTATACGTATTGTTATTGTTTTGTTACCTACTCGAGTTTTTATTATTTTTTTATGCACGTGTTTCTGTGACGAATAAAATTATTTTTCTTTCTTTTCTTTCTTTCTTACCGCCCCTACCTGACGCGTTTGGTCGGGGTACCCTAGTTACTGCGACCAACTGTGCAAAAAGATCAGAAAGTTAAGTTTGCATCATTAGAAGTCCAAATTGTTTTTAATTAAATATTTACCTAATATTCTTCGGTATTCATGGTGACCCCCCCAAAAACGTAGGCTGCGAACGCGCCTGATAATAATTATGTTCATATTGCTTAAATTAAATATCAATTTTAAATTTTATTCTAGGTTGTTGGGGGAGGACGATGCCTCGTATTCTGGCGACCAGAAGCAGCGACCCCTCACCGGGTGGACATCAAGTTCAACGGAGAGCCTGTGCCATCTTCTCCTTTCATCTTCCACGTTGCACCAGCACAGAGAGTCACTATAGACACGTCACAAGTTGGTAAGTGCTTGGTCATTTAATAATTTGTAGGTAGGTACAAGTCAAGTTGGCAATAGGCTCGCCCCCTATTACATGGGGTGAAATATGGATGTACTACCTATAGGTACACCCCTGCCCACCTCTGTTACGATGTTAAGTACAAGTCAAATTAATACAATTTAATTTAGCACTAAGTACCTACATTACAAACAAAATATTAAAACTCAAATCATTAATAAAAATGCACCGAATCAACATTTTCATTTTAATTGTTATAAATTGTACCTATTACAATTTATCATATAGGTATAAGTTCAGGCATGCTACAAACATTTTGTAAAAAAAGGTATAATTCGGTACCTAGTAGAATAAATGGCTCTTTTTATTTTACAAGTCAAAAGTAGGTACGTACAGCAGACAGACGAACCTAGCTTTTGCAATTTTCTTGTTGATTAGGGACAAAGTAGGTTAATCAACGATAGACCCCTTTTTGAAACCTAAAAACTATATGGACTTCCATGTATAGTTTTACTTATCTCCGCAATACGTTCGGGGTGGCGCTTCGGTCAATAAAGAGGATTGTAACTGGTCAAATTCCTTCAAAATATTTATTGAAAAATCTATAAAATAACAAAAAAAAAAAAAAACTTTTGTTACTTGCTGTCGTTTTGTTTTTTTTTCTGGCTGACTAACCAGTATAGGTTATAATAAATATTTTAGAAACGCTTATTTTTTGCAAGACATTTTGATTGATATCACAATGATGAGACATTGTTTTTAGAAAAAAAATACAAATTACTTGTAAATACAATACATGTTCTTACAAACCGCACGCTTTGTTTTATCTGTGACGTACCAATCAATTGTCAAACATGTTGACATCTGTCAGGACAATCATGTTATTTTGGCCGGGCCGGCGGGAATTTGAATTAATTAATCAAAACAACTGCAACCCAATTGATAAAATTATCGTCTAAAAAGCAGTAATTACAGTTACGTGTTATATATTATTGTTCCTTAGAATTGATTCCGGTGGGGGAATTAGCGTCATGTTCAGTTCGAGTGGAAGGTTCTGCGGGCGGCGAGTTAACAGTAACAGTTCGGGGCCCAAGGGGCGAAGTTCCTGTACGATTAACCGGAGACGCCGTCACTGGTCTGGTAGCCAGCTTCACCCCGAAGAATGTTGGACCTCATACGCTCACCGCACAGTACAACAACCAAATAGTACCGGTATGTTTCTAATTCATTATATTTATAGTTAACCACAGTTTTGTAAACAACAACAATGATCAAGTCAAATATTTTAATTTATCAATATGCCATCAGTGTGCTTTCAAATATTTTTATGATTCTTGATAAATATTATCAATCCACATAACAATTTAAATTGGTCATAGATTATTAGATTTAATATTCTTTTGCAATTTACTCTTTATCATAACAATTCCATTGTTATGTCCAGGACACGCCATTTGTTTGCAAAGCATACGATAGCAAGCTAGTAAGCGTGAGTGGAGGTAATGCTGCAAGAGTTGGTGTACCGGTACAGTTAGCAGTTGATGCTGCACAAGCTGGGGAAGGCAATCTTGAAATTACAGTTGCTGCCCGAGGACTGAATATTCCAACACAAGTGCATCCACAAGTGAGTATTCAGTCTTTCTGATGCTTTGTGAGGTTGTGACAATGATAATTTTTAACAATGGATTTATAATATTAAAACGTTTCTTTTCTTTTAAGGGAAATGCCCGCTTCATGGTATCTTTCACACCAACAGAAGCATGTGAACATGTTGTCAATGTATCTTTTAATAAAGTGAGTAATTTACACACAAACAGTACCATTTTAACATTGCATAATCTATTTGGATTATAGCAGCCCAATATACCTGTAAACATATTATATATGTATATGTCATGGCCAGATCTTAGAATTGATCATTTCATGAAGTGTTTGACCCGTTTGACCATTTCATGAAATAGTTGCATTTAATGAAATTTCTTTATTTTCGGCCAATCTATCCATCATCGAAAGTAGGTTGGATTCTCATTTCCTACAAAATGTATGGGAAAAGTTTTTCTAGGATTTCTGACTTTTCTAGTACTCAAACCTTAGTTGCTCCAATAATAGAGTTTGTTTGATCTTTATAAGAAACAGGATTGTTTGGCATCAAAAAAAGTTTTGTGAAAACTGCCCATTTTCTTGCTGACAGTATTTTTTTTTTCAAAATCTGGAATGCTGATCTAAATATCTCAAATAGTTAAGGACAGTCTACTAAGACCGTTTTCCTGTAGCTACAACGGTTAAGGTAGCTGCCCTTACAGCCCCGTCTCAAAAATCCACTCTGTATAATGCTGAATCTGGTCTTTTCATACAAAGAGAGGTTCTTGACAAATTTTGCCATACTGGTATTATTGTAGGTATAGAGGATAAAGCTACAGATAAAGAGATTATAATATGGGGATGACTGTCAAAGAGCAGCACAAATATTAATTCAACTGGTTTACCTGGCATATCAAGTTTGTTTGTTTGGGTCTCACTGGCAGAGAAAGAAAAAAAAAGGGGAACATTCTTATTACATAAAAGTACAGTTTTTAACTTTTTGGCGACTATTCTAGATGCGCGTTCCCGGCTGCCCGCTAGTAATTCAAGTATTAGAGGGCGGTGGCGGCGGGGCTCGCGTCACAGTGCCCGGCCCGGCGCCTTTACACCAGAGCGCTGCGCTCACGCTGCACCACCCCTCCGCCTCGCTCGATCAGATTGAAGTCAATGTTGAGGGTAAGGCCTTATAAAGTTTTTTTTGCAAGAAAGCAGTGATCATCAGGATTCATGTATATATTCTTTTGACCATTGTTTCAAATGTTAACTCAAATAGTATTTTTGCTTTCTTGATTTTTATGTCTTGCTACTTGGTTATAGTAAGAACATTAAAATGAAATAAATGCACAGCTACTTATGCTATGCAGGCATGTGATTTAATAGCACATATTTTCTCAGTGTATTGCATATTGTTGTTAGCTTTTACATATAAAGTATATTTTATGTAGATACCAAACTCGTTTATTTACAACTTAACTTATAAAAAAATATAAGAATACACAAATCTCAAATAATAACAAATAATCAACTTAATAATCTACTGGGAACCTACAAAGATGTGGTCCCGACACAGTCCAGTTTTGCACCATGTGGCTTTTCCTAATGTAACATTACCTACTCTCTCGCTGTTTGCTTTTTAAGCTAGGAAATGTATCATAATTTTATTGGTTCTTTTTTCCAGGGTGGTATAAATGAAAGAGATACAAAAATATACTTTTTGGATACCTATCTAAAAAAGATCAGACAAAGAATGAGGGGATTTTGTAGGGCAAATCAAAGGAGTTTTATAGCGGAGAAATTATAGTTTATTACGAAGTACTTAACGTTAAAAACAATATCATAAATGCTTAGCTGCACTAACAACTTCACTTATAGCTTAGTTTTTAGTACTAACAAAACTAACATCTATTATTATTATTATTAAAAAAATATTGTAGGATAAACTAACGGATATCAAATAAGTTCATAAAAAAACAAGTAATAAGATTTCAGTTTACAGAGAATACTCAAAAATAACATGACGACGTAACATTCATATTTTGATAAGCTCATCCGCTTCGCCCTAACTCCTAACATCCGTCGTTCGCCGAGGGGGTAGGGCGCGTTAGGGCGGCGCGGAGAGCTGAGTGGCCGCTGTGCTGCAGGGCCCAACGGCGCGTCCGTGCCCGCGGCCGTGGCGGCGGCCGGCGCCGGCCAGTTCCGCGCCGAGTTCGTGCCGCGCGCCGTGGGCGAGCATCGCCTCAACGTGCTCGTGGACTCCGTGCCCATACCGGCCAGCCCGTTCCATTTGAAGGTGAGTCTGGTCTGCCATCGTCGAAATAAATGGCAGCGCTGTCGTGTGAATTATGACCAGAAATAAAAACAATAGTTATCTATACCTATCCGAATATTACATTTCGTATACCATTCTATATTTTATCCGTTGACTTAAAGAAATATTTGAAATGTAAGTACCGTGAAATAATATTAATAATTTGCAGGTGTACGACGTCACCGCCATTAGAGTTAAGGATGTCACACATGGAACCGTCGGAAAACCGGTCACATTTTTAGGTAAGTCTTAAAAGGTTAATTATGAGAATACCTGACTTTGGCTGGCATCCTGTTACAACATACGAGTATGTACTTGCTAATCTCAAACTAACTTTGTAATTTCAAAATCAGATTGTGAAAGATTTGGAGCAGCTTTTCAAGCTCCTGCGATGATAGAATTTAACACCTAGGCTATGTCCGCAGTGGAAACCATGGCAGCTGGTCCCGGCAACTTAGAGGTGACAGTGAACGGAGGTCGCGTGCCAACTGCAGCGGCGGCTCAAGGAGCTCACACGTACGCCATCAGCTTCACGCCGCGCGACCCCAGGCCACACACTGTCGAGTTGCGGTTCAATGGCGATCATGTGCCTGGTAAATATTGCATAGTTATTTTAGTCACTAAGTTTCTTAAAATACTATATTTTTTAATAATGTACAATAAAAACTTAAAAAAATAAAAGCTTTGATTACTGGAATAGATTTTATCCATGTCGAATACAGTTCCATTTAGTATCGTACTTGAAACCCAATATGTAATGTGACCTACCTATGTTTCGCAACAAATTTATTATGTTCTGACATGAAGTCTGACTATGCACTGAAGGCACAATACGGGCATGGAAAAGAGCTAATAGATGTATGTCCAACTCTTTCTCCGTAGAAATAACACATTGATGTTCTGATTACTGGGTCGCACCATCCCTCTAGAAGTCCCGACGTCTCTTATCGTCCTATCACAGGACTATATTCGATCCTTATGTTCATATTGTGTTCCCGCAGGTAGTCCATTCGTCTGCCATGTGTCAGCACCAGCGCGAGTCATCGGCGCTGGCTCGGGCGAGTCCCCGGACAAGGTGTCAGTAGGAGAAGCATACACGTTCAGCGTGGACTCGCCCACCTCGCCGCACGTTGAGGTGCTCGGACCGGCGCGACGACCCGTACCTGTGCAGGTTTGTACCTGTATTCTAGTCTAGTCAAATCCTTGTTTCGTATTGACGTTATTTCCACTTAAACGAATATCAACTTTATGTCAGTGTAAATTAAGTTGATTTCAGAATACGAGTACGATTAAAAAAGTCATAAAAATGTTTGAAGTTCTAACGCAAACTGAACTTTATGAGTGGTTTTTACAAAAGTTGTTTTACAAAAAACACATATTTGTTTACATGTTTGGAAATAAAATCGCACACGCAGTATACAGCACTTATCTCTAGCTAGGGAAGCAAATAATACTCCAATTCGTTTGTGGAAAATTGAATGTCGTTACTATCTAAAAGTTACCGATTTCTTTTTGAATCCATCTTATTCGATATTAACTGTAACGTAACATCTTACTTGTTCTAGGTATCTGCCGAAGAGACTATTGGTGAGAATGAAGCCAGCAAAAGGTACACCATCTCCTTTGTACCAGTCGACGTTGGGGACCATAGTATTGAGGTAAGTACTCCATTAACTTAAGTTGAGCTATTTTCATATCCGAGTACCTTGACTCCTTTAAAAAATAATATTCATTTATTTGCATAATACAGGTTTAGGGAATTTTACAAAATATTGTACCAATTTAAAATTTCTTTAGTACACACGGCTACACATCAAGCTATAAATTTCCAGTATAAGCTGATCTCGCATTGTATAGGATTCCCGTACAATGAGAGGTCAGCTGATATTGGAAATGTATAACTTGATATGTAGGCCGTGTGTACCTATTCTTTTCTAATACAATCAGAACCAAGCATGTGGTAAATTAATTATTATAATAAATACACAATAACATAAATAGGCCAGTTCATGATTTTTTATAGAAAGCTGTAACAATAGTAAATAGTTTTGTTGTATGCAATCAAGAATAGTATTTTATAAAAACTTCCAAGACATACATATAAATAAATCATGAATCAGTCAATCTAACTACGTGCATTCTAGGTGCGAGCGGGCGCAATGGGTGGTCATGTCGAAGGCAGTCCGTTCCTTGTGAAGGCATACAGCGCGGCTCGAGTTAATGTCACTGATATCTCGCCTGGAATCGTCGGCAGACCTGTGTCTTTTACTATCAACGCTTCACACGCTGGTAAGAACATTTTACCTTTCGTAATTTTAAGTCTTTTCAATTAATTGGCTTGATAGACTTAATGGGTATCTATTCTATAGTCAAATCCTAGTTTCCAATTGATATTATTTCCACTAAAACAAATATAAACTTTACTTACGCAAGATTCAATAAATTAAAGTGTTTTTCCAAAAATATATTTGTTAACATATTTGGAAACTAAATTGCGAACGCAGGATATGTATAAAATTTTGTATTGTTTGTTTCAGGTGCCGGCAATTTAGAAATAATCGTGGCTGTGAACGGGAGGAATGTACCAAATTATGTACAAAGTGAAGGAAATGCCAGGTTCAAAGTAAGTAAAAACATGTTACAACAAAGTGATTTATGGCTCACCTGCACTATAAGTTATATATCCTAAATCTATGTATAAAATTACATATTTTTTTAAATCTCTTCTTTTTACTTGTACTGCTTTCTAAAGGCTTAATGGAGGAATAATGTACCCAGGATATTGTAATATCTGTGCTACTACTGAAAATGCATCTCTCAACCCATTTTATCCTCCCAGGTAAACTTCAAGCCAGTAGAAGCAGCCCCGCACACTCTCTCAGTCCGGTTCAACGGTCAGGCCGTCCCCGGCTCGCCGTTCACGTGCGCCGTGTCCGCGCCCGCGGCGGCGGCGGATGCGCGCGCGTCCGGCCCGGGGCTCGTGTCTACTCCAAGAGCGGAACCGGCTGAGATACAACTTACTGGGTTTCACAGTAAGTTTATTGTAATATTAGGGAGAAATCGATTGTGTGTGTAACTGGGTTTTGAGAGTAAAAGATGTCGCCTTGTAAGTCTAATATGTCTATAAAAATATATAGATGATATTACACAGACTGCAAACATACAGTGACTAATCTCGCGACAATCTAAGAAGCCCGATTTGACATCTATCAAAATATTTTGTGTAATGATTTGAAAAGAAAATCGGTTGCTTTAAACACCGATTCGCGAGACGATTTCTTACATAGACGTTCATACAAAGTTATTGCGGCATGTATAATGAGAAACGTCAAATCGGGCTTCTTAGATTGTCGCGAGATTAGTTCCATCGTTTTGCAGGAAGTATTTATAGTGTCACAAGACAATGTGGCCGCAGATTAGGGTTTACTCGCTCTGGCTCCGGACACGAGGCCAGTTTTGGAGTCAGTTTTTCGGCTTGAAAAGTGAAAAGTCACTCACACGCACACAAAGCCAGTCAGTGCTGAACTGTCTTTAAATATATTCGTACACGAGGCCAGTAAAACGCCACTAATGTGGCAGAGCTGTCAACTGAACTAACTCTCAAATCGGCCTCGTATCTGGAGTCCATCTTTTTTATAAATATTGGCAAGGCGTCATGGATTTTTAAAGCAGGTCTGGTAAGATTTATGTTATAAAGACGTTTGCGTAGATCACATACTAAGTACCATAGAGACAACATAAACAGATGTTTTGCCTCTTTATCTATCTGACCAAGACACTGCCCAATTTATTAGACTTTCCAGTAAAAGAGCACAATTCTAAGTCCAAATCATCACATTTATAAGAAAAACTACTGTATCGAAAATATAAAAAAATTCAAAGAATGTGTCACAAGTTTATCGTGGTCAGACCTAGAAACTGACCCAAATAAGGTTTTTAATGAATTTCATGAATTATTATGTCTGCTATCTTAAGCTTCCCAAAAATAAAGATAAATAACTCCAACACATGCAAACAAAAATGGATAAGTAAGGGTCTAAGAAATAGTTGCAAAACCAAACAATCTTTACTACAAAAAGTACATTATTAAATCAAAAATTAATTCTAATATTAATTTCTTCACAAATGCAGAGTAATGCTGAATGGTCAGTCACGAAATTGGCAGTGCAAAATGTGACAATAATATTTCTGAATTACAATTAGATAAGCAGATACTGACGAATCCCATTGACATAGCGAACACTTTTAATAAATATTTTATTTACTCGACAAACATCTTAACTAGAGACCGACCGAAACTTCGATTTCGGCCATTTTCGGCCAAAAAATCATGAATTCAGCCATATTTTCGTTTTCGGCCATACACTAGCCGAAGCTGCGGCCAAAAGGAAAAAGTTCGTGAATTGTCGTGCGTCATTCGGCCTACTTGATAAAGCTCGGCAATATCAGGTGAATCAATACAACAAGAAATACACGGATACTAATGGAACTATCGTGTTTTATTTCTTTTAAAGACTACGTATATATTTGCTCTTTTTCTCCCTAGGTGTAAAAAAAAGAAAAAGATTTCAGTGTACAGGGGAAATATTAATATGTTTTAATGTCTAAATCATTTTTGTTTTCGGCTTATTTTCGACCGCAAATAAGACTAAAGCCGAAGCTTCTTTTTCGTTTTCGTCAAAAAATCCATTTTCGGTCGGACACTAACCAGACACAATTCGGACATTAATAAAATATAATAACTCTAATAAGATGTCAATTCCTAATTCCATGTTTCTTAGCTTTGTGGCTGAAGATGAAGTTCCTCTTCTTCTTTTCGTGTGGTTACTGACTAACCTGGTATCAGAGTTTTAAAGCCTCCCATGGGCCTCATATTTGGCTTCACATGTCGTCGAGAAATATCCCTCAGGCATGACGGTTTCCTCACGATGTTTTTCTTCACTGTTTTTGATACAAGAAATGAAATGAAATGAAATTGTTTATTCTGTAAATAGGATATAGGAATCACTTTTACACGTCATATTAAAAATATAAAAAAAATTGCTAGATGAGTTCGGCGTTTCCTATCCGACTACTCTGAGAAGAAAGGCCGAAACAAACTCAGAGGTCACAGTCTCGTTTAAAATCCAGACATAATCTTGGTCAAGCCATATGAGGACCATGTAAATTAATGTCTGAAATGGTCTTTTGAGAAAAGAACCACACAGATTTGAGTGGACCTGTCCAGTCAGTGCAAGCATTTGTCAGTAATCGTGGAGCTCAACTCAGAACATAAGGAGCTCAACTCGACGAACAATACCAAAGAAAGGACATTTGGGTAGGCCGCATAAACTACTCAAACTGCCAGACCATCATTAAAACTAACTGAGAGAGGAAAAAAAGGAGTAATGAAAAAAAATATATAAAATTAAAAAAATATCCACATAGTCCTCACATTCACAATAGGTAATTAAAATAATATTATACTTTACAAAATAATCATGTCATTTTGTTTTAATGTTTAAATAAAACTGGTATATTTTAATGATTTACTAAATAATTCAAATGTCAAGTTTTATGGTTTTATCACAAGGTTTAGCAGAGCGAGCAGCTCAATCCCAAGCTTTTTTATCTTCTAAATAATCTGAAATTTTATAGTACCCTTTTTTACAAAGTTTGGTTTTAATACAAATTTTAAATCGTTTAATGGGTAAGTTTCGAATGTCAATGGGAAGTTTGTTGTAAAAGCGTATACATTGACCCCTGAACGAGTTGCCTACTCTGTGGAGACGAGTGCGGTGTACAGCAAGGTTGTGTTTATTCCTGGTATTTAAACTATGAATATCGGACATTTTCTTAAAATTTGATATATTTTTGTGTACATACATTAAAAGTGATAATTATACAATACGCACATGAAACCGAAGAGTTAGAGGTGCGTCCTTGGGTTCAAACTCGAGACCTGGCAGTCTGACGATCATACGACTATGCTATCACTGCCCGCAAGATGAAGTTAAAAAGGAGATAACGGCTTTAAATAATACCAACTCCGAAGGTTATGATGGATTTAGCACAAAAATAATTATAATAATTAACAATACTGAACTAATTTCTATATTGACATATTTAATTAACCTTTCATTTTCATCAGGTAGTTTTCCTGATGCTTTAAAATCATCAGTTGTGAAACAAAAAAGCAATAAAAGTGCTGTGAAATTGAACAGTTTGGATTTCAAAAGCACAAGTCGACAACACAGGCAATATTTTCCCTTTTGAGCAATATCCTGAGTAATCTAAATAATAATCCCATAACAACAGGACTGTTTTTTTCGTTCCTATTCCTGCCACAAACTTTCGACTTTGTAGCACACATGACGTTTTACTAAAAAAGTTATAAAGCATTGTAATAAGAAGACTAACACTGCAGTGGATTTAGTCTTATTTAAGTGATCGGAAATAATACGATATATAAAGTACATGTAAACTTACTTTCTTTCTATTCTTCTGACTCCAGCGAAAATAAAAGTGCGTCCCTCAAGGCAGTAACTTATGACCCATTTTATTTATATTATATAAAATGATATACCAATAGTGCTGTATGATCTGAATTACTATTATTGTATAACCAATTAATCTGCGACATTATATAGTTCACCTTTAACTCTCTTTGAATTATTTTGAATGCAATTGATACAATATTCTGTGTAGCTAAACACGTGGACATTATATCAAAACCAAACTATAACAACTTTATACCATGTTTAAAGCAAATAAAGACTTATCTATCTTGTCTATGTATCTCAAATTATAAATTATTCCTTTGTAAAGATAGTTTATATTTAGCAACTAGATTCAATACTGTCTGTGCTCCATTGTTTGTGTCGCAGCATTGTCTATGCGAATGTTTATTATTTGGGAACATATTCCGTCAATAGTAGCAGTCAAATGTCGGCGCGCGACCGACGTCGCATATGTTTGTTACTCGGGTGTTGTGTAAAATGTCACTGTACGTTGCTTTATACAAGTTAGCATTGAAACTGAAAGATCCTAAGAGCTTCTTTAAGGCGATAACAGCTGAAAGTATGTGATTATATTCCGATCCGGCCGATCGTTTCATTTCTCTAACAAAAAGTGTACATGAAGATATAAAATACAATAAACGACGTATATTTAGTAACCTAATCTGCGTAACTGTTGTTAGAGAGTCATAAAGAACCCTGTAAAAAATCGACACGTGTTTAACCTCAACGATGCATCCTCAGGATCACGATTGACTTGTTGTGAACCCGGACACGACGTGTTGCCACGTCAAGCAACGAACGCAGTGTGCGCTTGACGAGGCAACACATGTCCGGGTTGCCCCGTTGAGAGGTGAAACATGTCACGTGTCGATTTCTTACAGGGTTCTTTATGACTCAAGAACAGTTAAGTGGATTAGGTTACTAAAATACGTCGTCTATTGTATTTTATAATAGATTTCCGCAAAGTCACGCCTGAGTCAATTAACTACATGAAGATATGGAGAGAATAATTTAAACGAACTCCTAAATCAAGATTTGTTATACCGACTGATTTTGAACTAATTGGCATCCTATATGGGGGTGAAAGTACTCATAGATATGAACAACGTAAATAAACTGTGTAAAGTGATTTGTTTTCGCTATATCAGAGTTGACTGCTGTTTCATACCTTTTGATTGAGTGTAAATACTTGTTGTTAAAAAAATACAAATACAACTTTTACAATTGAACGTTATTCATAACTACTTTGATCTCCTAAAAGAATGCCAATGAATTCAAAGTCACCATGTATAATCAAAAACCTTCTACCATAACATCTTCAATACTTCTTCTTTCTATTCCCTTAGCAGGCGAGCCAACAGTATATGTAGCGGGTCCAGGAGGCACCAACGTTCGGTCGCGTCTCTCCTCGACCAGCGAAGGCCGGTACACGGCGACTTATACGCCGGAAGCCGTGGGACGGCATACAGTGCAGGTGACGTGTGCGGGCCGGCACGTGCCCGGATCACCGTTCACGTGTAACGTGTATGATGTGCGACGAGTTAGAGTTACTGGATTGGGCCCTGGAGGTAAGTTTTGTTTTTGGCTAAAGTCATTGCAAATCACGAGCGTTTTGAGGACAAAAAGTTTAAATTGCAATGAACTTATAATTTTAAATCTTCATCGATTTAGGGTGCTTACAAATGTTTTTTTTTCTGTTTGCTGACTACAGTCAAGCTATCGACGACGCTTGTCAGCAAATCTAGGGTAGTTGGAACGACGATACTGTCTATAGTTTCCTTAGACAAACTTTATTTTACTAGCTCAAGTATTGTTGGTTTTATATTAATAAAACAATGTTTGTCAATAAAATTAAAGAACGTGTATCAATATCTTGGGCCCATTGCAGAGCTCGAGGGCACCTTAGAAGGACTCAGTTTGGACGAGGGAGTGGATGAAGAGCGAGGAGTGGAAGTAGGCAAGCCGGTGACGTTCAGCGTGGACGCGGCCGGCGCGGGAGAGGGCACTCTGGAGCTAGTCGTGTCCACACCCTCCACTACTGTGAAGGCGGAGGTATGTAGCCCAGCCAGGGAATAACAATATTAAGTGTCACGAATCATATTTTGAACAAGATACAACCAGACACTGTCTTGTAAACCAAAAAACGTAAGAAAATTTGAATTTCGCGGATTACCACTGCTGTTACTTAACACATTTAGTCATTTGTGGTACAAGTCGACCTAAATGTGCTTATCAAACATTCTCTCATTCATCAGGTGGTAGCGGTAGCCCGTGGTCTGTACGACGTGACATTCGTGCCGGTATCGCGCGAGCCGCACCGCGTCTCCGTCACGTTCAACGAACAAGCTGTCCCGGGCAGTCCCTTCGTGTGCCGAGTCAGCGAGCCACATACATATGTTCAGATTGGTAAGAAGTTCATCTATTTACAATATGATAACAATGATTAACATAGGCACACTTTTGATTGAGTACCCTATTCCTCACGTTTTATGTAGCTACGCGTTTTTATGTTAATTTGTATCGTCTTTTCATTTATATCGAAATGTCATAAGAAATAGTCTCCATCGCCAGAATCAGTCGTCAATTAAGCTCCTGTGCCAGCGACATGCGTGGCACTGGTCTTAGGTGTCGCTCCTTTGCCAAACTGTTTATTGGAGAATTTTAAAACAATTGAATGCGGCCTCCGTTCTCATCCAAATTTACACTTCTTCTAAAATTTGTAGCAGTCTTTGTAGTGTAACATTCTTTTGTTAAAATACACATATAAGTATAATAATTTAAAAAATATTAATAATAATTTATAGGTAAAACACTAAATTATTTAAATAGTTACTTATGCTACTAGTGTGGAAAGTAGGTGATTTCCGACGAGTGTATAAGTCGACACGAGTCGGATATCATCTTACGCACGTGTATCATACAACGTTTTACTATGCATTGTGCGACGAAATAACAAAAAAACCGGCCAAGTGCGTGGCGTGTAGTTGGGATGAATTTATCCCAAAAACAAACTTAACATTGTAGTTGAAAAACATGTTCTCCCATACGGAATGTATGGGAGATCATGTTTTTCAAACTGCAAATTTGAGTTGGTTGATTATTACTCGTTAACCTGTATATCCTACTTTGCTCTGATATTTTTCCTTTTAATTTCGTTATATATACTACTGCTGTGATTTTTTTCACAAGTCCAAGTAGAACCATTTAGCTGGCAGGGGGGGGTACACTTGACTCTAACAAAAAAAATCAGTTAAAAGCTTAATATTTCGCAAACGAATCTCAGAATCCAAAAATGGTTTTCACAAACCCACAATATTTTTGAACAACCTTTGTAACGATACCCCACAACATGGGGTAGATGAGAAAGAAAAAAACATCCCCACTTTACGTGTAGTGGAGGTACCCTAAAAAAATTTTTTTTTCTTGATTATATTTTACCACTTTGTCGGCATGATTAATATGTATATATATGCCAAATTACAGCTTTCTAGTACTAACCGTCTCTGAGCTAAGCCGCGGTCAGACAGACGGACATGGCGAAACTATAAGGGTTCCTTGTTTACTACGGAACCCTAAAAACGAGCGAGCCTTACAGTAGCCGCATATGACGTGTAGCATCTGACATATATAAATGATATAAACAACATTCATGACTTTGTTCTTTGACTTTTTGACTTGGACTTTTTAACTTTGACTTTGTTTTTTTGACTTTGACTGACTTTGACTTTGAATGACGTTTACCATCGCCATTGCCACCGCCATCGTAATCACCAACGTCATCCTTATCATTATCATCTAATTTATAAAACTTTTCTCAAGTAATAAAAATTCTTTGCGACGGGCTGACGACGGAGATAAAAATTTTAAAAAAATACAGAAAAGTATAAAGCACTAGTGAAAAAAAGTGACACTTTCCGCACTAATTGACTGCTTGGAAAACGCTCTTTTCGAGCAAATGCATTGTAATAGTTATTTATGCTATAAGTGCGGAAGGTAGGTGATTTCCGACGAGTAGCATTTTTATTCACGAGCGAGCGAAGTGAGCGAGTGTATAAGTCGACACGAGTCGGAAATCATCTTACGCACGTGTATCATACAACGTTTTACTATGCATGGTGTGAGGAAAAAAAAAACGAGCGAGCCTTAAGGCAGTCGCCTGTGATGTGTAACATCTAACATACGACGACGTATATAAATGATAAAAACAAAATGAATTCATGACTTTGACTTTTTACTTTGACTTTGACTTTGACTTCCACTTCGACTTCGACTTTGACTTTGACTTTGACTCATCATCATCTGATTTGTAAATACTAATTTGTGAAAAACTTTTCTCAAATAATAAAATCTCTGAGACGAGACGGGCTGACGACGGCCTCAAAAATTAAAAAAAACAGAAAAGTAAAAAGCACTAGTGACAAAAAAGTGACACTTTCCGCACAAATTGACTGCTTGGAAAACGCTCTTTTCGAGCAAATGCATTGTAAAATATGTTCCTAACTTTCTTTTGTTTTTCTCCAGGCGGAGTAGCAACAGTAGAAATAGACGAGAACTTATCAGAAGTAGAAGTCGTCTCACCAACCGGTACTCGCGTCGCTGAAGCACATTTAGAAGACACCGGCCTTCTCACATTCCCCGCCAGTCGCGTCGGTAGATATGTGGTGCGCAGTGCGAGGGGACCGGTCGCTGACGTGGAGGCGCTCGACGCGTCTGCGGTCAAAGTGCTGTCTATTGGAGATGCGGTGGCGCATCGACCGGCCATACTTACTGGTAAGTATTCAGTTATACACATTTATAGTCTGTTCCAAAAGTCTAACCTGATGATGATTTTCTGAGCAAACAAGGGCTCAGAAAATCTACATATGCCGATTTGTAGTGCGAATTGAGTTTTTTTATTTGATTATATGAATACTTAAATCCAATTTCATTTGATAGTTGAGGTTATATAACTTAAATTTTGGGCGATGATTTTTTAATTACAATTTAATGTAATTTTAAATAAAAACAAAATTGTTGAAAAATAGTGGTGAGAAAATTTAAACCTAAATACAGATGAATGTGTTTTTAATTATTCCCTTTAGTGAGTGATTGATTGCGCAAGAATATAACCTTAACAAGGTTTGTTTATACTTTCATCACATACTTTTGGAAGTGTTCCCTGCTAGTCGCGTCGGTAGATGATAATGTATGGTGCGCAGTGCGAGAGGTTATCAGACAATTGCAGCCTTTCTACTGATTCTTATACGTTTTCGGCTGTCCAACTGTAGAATTTGTACTGCTGATTGTTTTTGGTGTACAGTTCTTTACACAGTATCATTATTTGTACAGTAAACACCAATGGAGCAGGCAACGGCCGCCTGTCCGGGCGCGTGACGTGCGGCGGCGCGGCCGTGCCGCACTCGGTGCGGCGGCGCGGCGGCGCGCGCCAGGAGCTCGTGTGGCACCCCGCGCGCGCCGCGCCGCACCGCCTCACCTTACTGTGGAGCGGCGCGCCTGTGGCTAAGGAGCCGCTCATCGTCGATGTGCAGCCCGCGCACCATGGACAAGAGGTACTGTAGACTCATCACTCGGTGCGGCGCGGCGGCGCGCGCCAGGAGCTCGTGTGGCACCCCGCGCGCGCCGCGCCGCACCGCCTCACCTTACTGTGGAGCGGCGCGCCTGTGGCTAAGGAGCCGCTCATCGTCGATGTGCAGCCCGCGCACCATGGACAAGAGGTACTGTAGACTCATCACTCGGTGCGGCGCGGCGGCGCGCGCCAGGAGCTCGTGTGGCACCCCGCGCGCGCCGCGCCGCACCGCCTCACCTTACTGTGGAGCGGCGCGCCTGTGGCTAAGGAGCCGCTCATCGTCGATGTGCAGCCCGCGCACCATGGACAAGAGGTACTGTAGACTCATCACTCGGTGCGGCGCGGCGGCGCGCGCCAGGAGCTCGTGTGGCACCCCGCGCGCGCCGCGCCGCACCGCCTCACCTTACTGTGGAGCGGCGCGCCTGTGGCTAAGGAGCCGCTCATCGTCGATGTGCAGCCCGCGCACCATGGACAAGAGGTACTGTAGACTCATCACTCGGTGCGGCGCGGCGGCGCGCGCCAGGAGCTCGTGTGGCACCCCGCGCGCGCCGCGCCGCACCGCCTCACCTTACTGTGGAGCGGCGCGCCTGTGGCTAAGGAGCCGCTCATCGTCGATGTGCAGCCCGCGCACCATGGACAAGAGGTACTGTAGACTCATCACTCGGTGCGGCGCGGCGGCGCGCGCCAGGAGCTCGTGTGGCACCCCGCGCGCGCCGCGCCGCACCGCCTCACCTTACTGTGGAGCGGCGCGCCTGTGGCTAAGGAGCCGCTCATCGTCGATGTGCAGCCCGCGCACCATGGACAAGAGGTACTGTAGACTCATCACTCGGTGCGGCGCGGCGGCGCGCGCCAGGAGCTCGTGTGGCACCCCGCGCGCGCCGCGCCGCACCGCCTCACCTTACTGTGGAGCGGCGCGCCTGTGGCTAAGGAGCCGCTCATCGTCGATGTGCAGCCCGCGCACCATGGACAAGAGGTACTGTAGACTCATCACTCGGTGCGGCGCGGCGGCGCGCGCCAGGAGCTCGTGTGGCACCCCGCGCGCGCCGCGCCGCACCGCCTCACCTTACTGTGGAGCGGCGCGCCTGTGGCTAAGGAGCCGCTCATCGTCGATGTGCAGCCCGCGCACCATGGACAAGAGGTACTGTAGACTCATCACTCGGTGCGGCGCGGCGGCGCGCGCCAGGAGCTCGTGTGGCACCCCGCGCGCGCCGCGCCGCACCGCCTCACCTTACTGTGGAGCGGCGCGCCTGTGGCTAAGGAGCCGCTCATCGTCGATGTGCAGCCCGCGCACCATGGACAAGAGGTACTGTAGACTCATCACTCGGTGCGGCGCGGCGGCGCGCGCCAGGAGCTCGTGTGGCACCCCGCGCGCGCCGCGCCGCACCGCCTCACCTTACTGTGGAGCGGCGCGCCTGTGGCTAAGGAGCCGCTCATCGTCGATGTGCAGCCCGCGCACCATGGACAAGAGGTACTGTAGACTCATCACTCGGTGCGGCGCGGCGGCGCGCGCCAGGAGCTCGTGTGGCACCCCGCGCGCGCCGCGCCGCACCGCCTCACCTTACTGTGGAGCGGCGCGCCTGTGGCTAAGGAGCCGCTCATCGTCGATGTGCAGCCCGCGCACCATGGACAAGAGGTACTGTAGACTCATCACTCGGTGCGGCGCGGCGGCGCGCGCCAGGAGCTCGTGTGGCACCCCGCGCGCGCCGCGCCGCACCGCCTCACCTTACTGTGGAGCGGCGCGCCTGTGGCTAAGGAGCCGCTCATCGTCGATGTGCAGCCCGCGCACCATGGACAAGAGGTACTGTAGACTCATCACTCGGTGCGGCGCGGCGGCGCGCGCCAGGAGCTCGTGTGGCACCCCGCGCGCGCCGCGCCGCACCGCCTCACCTTACTGTGGAGCGGCGCGCCTGTGGCTAAGGAGCCGCTCATCGTCGATGTGCAGCCCGCGCACCATGGACAAGAGGTACTGTAGACTCATCACTCGGTGCGGCGCGGCGGCGCGCGCCAGGAGCTCGTGTGGCACCCCGCGCGCGCCGCGCCGCACCGCCTCACCTTACTGTGGAGCGGCGCGCCTGTGGCTAAGGAGCCGCTCATCGTCGATGTGCAGCCCGCGCACCATGGACAAGAGGTACTGTAGACTCATCACTCGGTGCGGCGCGGCGGCGCGTGCCAGGAGCTCGTGTGGCACCCCGCGCGCGCCGCGCCGCACCGCCTCACCTTACTGTGGAGCGGCGCGCCTGTGGCTAAGGAGCCGCTCATCGTCGATGTGCAGCCCGCGCACCATGGACAAGAGGTACTGTAGACTCATCACTCGGTGCGGCGCGGCGGCGCGCGCCAGGAGCTCGTGTGGCACCCCGCGCGCGCCGCGCCGCACCGCCTCACCTTACTGTGGAGCGGCGCGCCTGTGGCTAAGGAGCCGCTCATCGTCGATGTGCAGCCCGCGCACCATGGACAAGAGGTACTGTAGACTCATCACTCGGTGCGGCGCGGCGGCGCGCGCCAGGAGCTCGTGTGGCACCCCGCGCGCGCCGCGCCGCACCGCCTCACCTTACTGTGGAGCGGCGCGCCTGTGGCTAAGGAGCCGCTCATCGTCGATGTGCAGCCCGCGCACCATGGACAAGAGGTACTGTAGACTCATCACTCGGTGCGGCGCGGCGGCGCGCGCCAGGAGCTCGTGTGGCACCCCGCGCGCGCCGCGCCGCACCGCCTCACCTTACTGTGGAGCGGCGCGCCTGTGGCTAAGGAGCCGCTCATCGTCGATGTGCAGCCCGCGCACCATGGACAAGAGGTACTGTAGACTCATCACTCGGTGCGGCGCGGCGGCGCGCGCCAGGAGCTCGTGTGGCACCCCGCGCGCGCCGCGCCGCACCGCCTCACCTTACTGTGGAGCGGCGCGCCTGTGGCTAAGGAGCCGCTCATCGTCGATGTGCAGCCCGCGCACCATGGACAAGAGGTACTGTAGACTCATCACTCGGTGCGGCGCGGCGGCGCGCGCCAGGAGCTCGTGTGGCACCCCGCGCGCGCCGCGCCGCACCGCCTCACCTTACTGTGGAGCGGCGCGCCTGTGGCTAAGGAGCCGCTCATCGTCGATGTGCAGCCCGCGCACCATGGACAAGAGGTACTGTAGACTCATCACTCGGTGCGGCGCGGCGGCGCGCGCCAGGAGCTCGTGTGGCACCCCGCGCGCGCCGCGCCGCACCGCCTCACCTTACTGTGGAGCGGCGCGCCTGTGGCTAAGGAGCCGCTCATCGTCGATGTGCAGCCCGCGCACCATGGACAAGAGGTACTGTAGACTCATCACTCGGTGCGGCGCGGCGGCGCGCGCCAGGAGCTCGTGTGGCACCCCGCGCGCGCCGCGCCGCACCGCCTCACCTTACTGTGGAGCGGCGCGCCTGTGGCTAAGGAGCCGCTCATCGTCGATGTGCAGCCCGCGCACCATGGACAAGAGGTACTGTAGACTCATCACTCGGTGCGGCGCGGCGGCGCGCGCCAGGAGCTCGTGTGGCACCCCGCGCGCGCCGCGCCGCACCGCCTCACCTTACTGTGGAGCGGCGCGCCTGTGGCTAAGGAGCCGCTCATCGTCGATGTGCAGCCCGCGCACCATGGACAAGAGGTACTGTAGACTCATCACTCGGTGCGGCGCGGCGGCGCGCGCCAGGAGCTCGTGTGGCACCCCGCGCGCGCCGCGCCGCACCGCCTCACCTTACTGTGGAGCGGCGCGCCTGTGGCTAAGGAGCCGCTCATCGTCGATGTGCAGCCCGCGCACCATGGACAAGAGGTACTGTAGACTCATCACTCGGTGCGGCGCGGCGGCGCGCGCCAGGAGCTCGTGTGGCACCCCGCGCGCGCCGCGCCGCACCGCCTCACCTTACTGTGGAGCGGCGCGCCTGTGGCTAAGGAGCCGCTCATCGTCGATGTGCAGCCCGCGCACCATGGACAAGAGGTACTGTAGACTCATCACTCGGTGCGGCGCGGCGGCGCGCGCCAGGAGCTCGTGTGGCACCCCGCGCGCGCCGCGCCGCACCGCCTCACCTTACTGTGGAGCGGCGCGCCTGTGGCTAAGGAGCCGCTCATCGTCGATGTGCAGCCCGCGCACCATGGACAAGAGGTACTGTAGACTCATCACTCGGTGCGGCGCGGCGGCGCGCGCCAGGAGCTCGTGTGGCACCCCGCGCGCGCCGCGCCGCACCGCCTCACCTTACTGTGGAGCGGCGCGCCTGTGGCTAAGGAGCCGCTCATCGTCGATGTGCAGCCCGCGCACCATGGACAAGAGGTAATACACAAGTAGTGGAGATGCTATTATTTATATGACGGGGTGCAAACGTAGTCCACTAAAAAAAATTAAGACTCTTAT
Source organism: Agrochola lota (assembly GCA_947364205.1). NCBI lineage: Eukaryota > Metazoa > Arthropoda > Insecta > Lepidoptera > Noctuidae > Agrochola > Agrochola lota. Next base: position 12,432,416 of record OX376221.1, on the reverse strand, counting down.
ATCCCACTGATAAACGCATATGTCGATAAAGTACTACAATGACAGAACAAAAAAAAAACTACACTCAATCTTCCAAGTAAGTTGTACAAGGGCAAAGGCCGCTGGAAGCGTAGACTTCAAATAATTGGCGTAAAAAAAAAAAAAAGTTTTCATTACGAATCAATACCCATCAATTGTTTGAAGCTACACTAGTTACTTTCACCTTAATCGAACTCAACTTAACAACTCATTCCTCCTGCCCAGGTGGCTGCCTCCGGCCTCGGTCTATACCAAGCCCAAGTGAACAGGGTCGCATCCTTCAGTATCGACACCCTCGGTAGACCAGCAAGAGAGTTTGACGTCGTAGTATCCGGGCCTGGATCCAGAGCATTACCTGTGCGATGTTATCAGACTAAGTCGGGATTGTTACAAGCGGAATATACTATCACTGATGTTGGGCAGAGCACTATAGGTAAATATAATGTTGATTTTAACCGTATAAACTGGGTCTAAAATACGCCCCGTAACTGTGATATGTGTGATTGATGCGTTCGGTGCATATACCTACACAAAACTTATTTTTCTTTATTCTTTTTTACTTTAACATTAAAAGGCCAATTACATACATTATCTGTACTAATATTATTTAGAGAAAAAAAAAATATTTTTGTTTTTATTGCATAAACTCAAAAACTACTGGACGGATTTTTTTAATTCTTTCACCAGTAGAATGCTATATTATCAGTGAGTAAAGGCTATAATTTATAAAGATATCACGCTGGCGAAGCCGCTGGCGGTAACAACTACTTACCAAGAGTTTCTGCAAAGCAAAGGTTGATTTTATTGTTTCTATTGTTTATTTCAGAGGTACTACACTTATCAAAACCTGTGTCTGGCAGCCCTTACACCTGCGAATCTTTTGATTCCAACAGAGTCATCATTTCTGGATTACCTACTGGAAATATCATAGCACAAACACCCATCAATTTTACAGGTAACTAACATAATGAAAAAATTATTAAAATGATCTTCAGCTAAGTTCATATTGAAAACATCCTCACCATCTTGTCCATATACCAATTTATTTGAAGACTATCATACAATATGTCTTTTTCTTCCATACAACCCGTACGAGATAACTAAACACCTGGCGCTGTGACGTTATTCGTACAATACTGTTCAGTAAAGTACGGGGCCGCATTCCAAGAGTCTATTCGAATCCTTGTTTCCAATTGATATTATTTCCACTTAAACAAACATCAACTTTATGCTGGTGTAAATAAAATTGATTTTGCACTGGCTAGTACTGTTGAAAAAGTCATAAAAAATATGAAGTTGTAGTGCAAATTGAACCTTATGTATAGGCATTAAAATTGTTTTTCCTAAGACTTGTTTGTGTACATGTATGGCGAATAAATTCCGAACGCATAAGTCGTACGGGATATATACATATCTACCAGACGACCACTCATTTACAATACGCTGCTTTTAATGTGGCGCACAAAGTTAAATTTTCAAAGCGTCGTTTTTGGCGCTCACATAAACTTAGACGACAACCACTTGCGGTGTGTCATATTTACGTCCAGATACTGTACCTCTTTTGTATCCATCAAATCTTTCAAAGAACGTTGATAACTTAGATTTGTTTCATTATTTTCCAGTTGACACAAAAGACGCAGGTGTAGCGGAACTAGAAGTGATATGCGAGGCGATGGGTGAGCGTCGCATTCGTCTACCAGTCGATATTAGAGAGGATGGCAATACCTACAGAGTTCGTTTGCGGCCTTCAGTGCCAGCACATTACAGAATTTATATAACTTATGGAGGTAAATATTCAAGAGCTAAAAAATTGCTTTCACCGCTTACTTAGCTACTGTCAGATATATGATCTTTGTGAAACGGCATTGACCACTAAAAGAACCATATTGACCATTCTTATTTCCTTTTACATTGACATTCACGCATGTTCCATAGCTGGTATCATGGCGAGAACAAAATGACAGTCGTTTCAAAGAATATACGGCTGTAACCAGTTGTCTACATGGCCATGTCAACCTTATTTTTAGCCTAATCCCACCCTTATCCCTAGTGAATTAAGGTGTAAATTTAAGTAAAGTTGACCCCCTGTATGATGACCTGCTTAGTCCATCTATCTATATAACATCACGCCTTGTTCCCCGAAGGGTTAGGTAGAGGTGTACCTGTAGTGCACCCACATTTCGCCACCTATGTTTAAGTCTCATGTGTGTGTGTCTATTTAAAAAGTTTTTATTATGATGAATTAACACAAATCTACTCTCTTACAGGAGCAAACGTATCAGGCAGTCCAGTATCTCTAGGCGTGCTAAGCGGTAGAAGCAGCAGTATAGCGCGCTGTGCGGGCACGGGACTAGCGCACGCGCACGTCGGCAAGGAGGCCGCGTTCACCATACATTGTACCGAAGACTCGCCGCCCGTAGTACAGGTAAATGAGGACTTATACGGGGCTAAGCCCGGTAGAACATTTGTTACGCGGTTAACTAAATTGTGTAACACTAGTTTCAAAATAATTCGTCTATCGGATCTTGCGTAAATATTCTTCGTTGCTAGGCGAGTTAGTAAGTTTATGATACAGTTAACAGGTACCAATTTCCAGTATCCCTGGGTACACCTAAGGGTGTTGTCGCATCTGCCGTATGTTGACGCCGTGTAGACGCCACGTAAATGCAGCGTATACGTTCAACAGAATGTCTACGCAAGATGCGAAAGTGCCTGATATTTTTTTCCATTTCCTTGTTCTACTGACGATGTGATACTAAAACAAAATTGTTTCTTTCAGGTCGAAAGACTAACAACAGATGACAAAGAAGAGAGCACAGAGACTGGTCTGCTAGAGTGTCGAGTAGTGGCTGGTGCCCCTAGAGAGTGGCTGTGTGCGTACATACCGCTAGTTGTGGGGCTGTACGAGGTCAGGATATTCACGTCGTCTGGACCACTGCCAGGAAGCCCCTTCTCTGTTAAGGTGAGCAATATTACACTAAACGTTCAGAAGAAAAGTTCAGAGATGCAAGAACTGTCTTTTAGTGACTAAAAAGATTAAGTAATCGAACCAATTTTGACCAATCGCACTTTCTGTCTGTTCTTTTGCAGTCTGGTAAAAACAGGCCGTACATTGTCAGATTTTTATGGCACTTGAGCATACGTGTTACGAGTTAGATTCAAATTGTTTATTAGTCTTATAGGCTAGATTGTATTTAATTATTAAAACCTGATTCTTATTAATGCATATTCCTTCGTATTTCAACGATACCTATAAAAGAAAGTTTAAATGTGTAATGATAATATTGAATGCAAAATGTTTATTCCCATTATCAGGTGATAGACACATCAGCAATCATGCCCGTCGGAGGATGGGGCACAGACAACTCCGGGCGAGTGCGCGCGCCGTCCAAACTAGTGCTCGACACGAGCAACGCGGGACCTGGCACGCTGGAGTGCTTACTAGCTGGCAGGCATCAACGTGAGTCTTAACTTTACTACTGTATTTACCCCTCAAAAAGCTTGTCAAATAAATTAGCACTAAAAGTGACAACAAAAATAAGATAATCACTAAAAGAGGTTACTTAGTAGACAACGCTTGATTTCTGAAAGGCGATTCAAAATAATCTGTTATTTTTATGCAGCACCCAACATGAATGTTATTTTAACCAGTTAACACGAGATTTGCAAATTTAGAGGTTTATTTATAAACGTTTCTTAAAGTTAAGTGACGTTCAAACGTCAAAATTGTATGGATAAGGAAACAGTCGCTAATCATTACTTAATTTTGACCAAATTTTATAAATAAACTCCTTATTGATCGGAGACTTAAACCCGTTTTTTTCTGGAATCGGGTGTATTTTATCTACCGAGATTACATTGTGGTTGCGACACGTGTGTGTTAATTTTTACGAGGTTTCGTGATTGTCAATGTCGTGTTTAAATCCAGTCTAATTATTATTACTATCGTAGACTTCCTATGATAATGGACATAATTAACAGCTTCTTGTATCTCTTACAGGCGTAGAAACAGTGTCGGGCCGTGCAGTAGTGACCCTGGCAGGTGTCGAGGGCAGTGCGGGCGGGGACGCAGAACTAGAACTGACGTACAACGGCGCGCTCGTGGGCGGGGCCCCGCGCCGCGCGCTGCTGGCCCCGCCGGCCGGCGCCGACCGCGTGACGCTGGCCGGCCGGGGCCTGGCGCACGCCGCGCCGCACACGCCCGCGGCCTTCACCATCGGTGCGTACAGACACTCGTTTGGTACTAGTACACCTCTTAGTGAAGGAGTTTGTCTAAGAAAGTGCTACCAGCAAAGCTATTCCTGCCACTCATCAGCATCGCTGACTGATATACTCACTTTGTCGATATTAAAACATTCAAATTGCGAATAGCATTCGTAAATTTTTGTCCATGTTCAAAGACACGGTGTTAAAATAATAAAATAAATAATGAACAAATAATCAAAATAAATGTTAGATTGTTTATCGTATATAACATCTGTCATCTATAGTTATAATATCGACTTAGAATAAATTGCATAATGAAAAATCTAAATAAGTAGTCGAGTTATGTCACAAATAAAGAGCATACAATTTTTGCAATAGAAACCAACCTTGATAATAGTAATTTAATGGCATCGATTGAACTATCTTTCTGGCCAGAGGTCGCTGATCAACTAGTATTCGTCAGGTGACCTCTATGCATTGACATGATGTTGTAAGCAGACACAAAAAAGGTACTGAAACTAGAATGCTAACTTTAATTAAAAAAAGAATATTGTGTATACTCAAATAACGTCATGTAGCATACGTGGTTTCATTGAATGTGATAACCTCATCCTACACTGTATAGTACGTATATCAAAGGTTCCTTACAAAATGTTTACAAATTTGCAAACAAGGGGCACATTGTTATTAGTAAGCAATGCGTTCAAATAGGCACTTTAATCATTCATTATACTGAAGTGTTACAATTTTAGATAGTTTCAGAGTGAGACTTACTTTGATAGATATCAGTCTGTAGATTCAAACGTTTACACGTAAGACTCCGTGGCGCAACGGTAGCGCGTCTGACTCCAGATCAGAAGGTTGCGTGTTCAAATCACGTCGGGGTCAAAACTTTCTTTTTGCGATAGTGTTTTTTTCCATATATCATTTCCACATTATCAACATGAAGGTATACATATTATAAGAGATAAATAGGATATTTAAATTAAATACTTTATCATCTTTTATCCTAATTTAGGAAACAGTAAATACCAGAGATAATCAACAACAACCAAATTAAATAATTATCTAAACCTTTGCTCACTATCATCACTGCGCACTTCCTTGTGATAATCTATTTCGCAATATAGCTAACACCTGCACACAGGTGTATATATTTATATACATCGTATACTATTAAATGAGCAATATGTGTATATCTATTTATAATCACTTTCTCAAAAACGGCTCTACCGATTTCGATGAAAGTTGCAATATAGACCTAGCTAGATCGATCTCTCGCCTTCGGAGGCGAGAGATCGATCTAGCTAGGTCTCATAACGTCGTATAATCAAGTACCATTACCTCATCGTATCACATTACTAGATGGGGATACCATATTACATTATTTACAAACTGTGTAAATACATCATTAAAACTTTATCTGCATTTTTTAAGCCTTTTAGTTGAATCGGCTTTTAACGTCTTCGCTCAACTGGAAACGCGTCTAATTCTGCCGTCCAATCCCGAGGATTGACTTAAAATAGCAACAACTTATCACATTCGTGGAAATGTTTTAAAACTGGTACTGGTACTGGTACTTGTTGATAGGCCTACACTGTTCTCTCATACCTTTTAACACTGTAATTTGAAAACATTGTAAATAGTTATTTATGCTATAAGTGTGGAAGGTAGGTGATTTCCGACGAGTGGCATATTTATTTACGAGCGAGCGAAGCGAGCGAGTGTATAAGTCGACACGAGTTCGAAATCATCCTACGCCATCGCCGTCGCCATTGTCCACGATCATCTGATTTGTCAAACTTTTCTCAAATAATAAAATCTCTGAGACGGGATGACGACGGCCTCAAACAAAAAAAAACAGAAAAGTAAAAAGCACTAGTGAAAAAAGTAACACTTTCCGCACAAATTGACTGCTTGGAAAACGCTCTTTTCGAGCAAATGCATTGTAAAATCATTTACTTTTAAAAGAGTAACCGTGGAGTTTCTTGTCGGCTCTTCTCCATAAGAAACGACCAATTGGAACCGTGCACCTAGCTCCTGACGTTTCACAAGTGTCCTTGTAGGTTTACGTGAAATAAAATATTTTGATTTTGAAACAGATTCTAAAACAGGATTTAAACGACTCCGGTCCAAACGTTTCCGCTTCTGTGGAAACGCCCTGAGGCTTCCTGTACACGACGCTGGAGCCGCACCGGCGCTGGACCGCATGTTTGTTTACACGAATGAATATCGGCCATGCACCGCACCGCCGCCGTCGCATAGATTTGACATTTTCTTTCTGCGATGTTCTGAATTTTTTTCATCTTGCGGTTCGGTGGCGGTGCGGCTCCGGCATCATATACAGGAAGCCTTACTGATCAGAGGCTTGCACTTGGGGATACATCATTAGTCTTTTTCACCATGATACTAAATGGGGACTATATTATACCATTCTCTTCCAGACGGCAGCGCAGCGGGCCCAGGCGCTCCAGAAGCGTCCCTGACGTCCCCGGACGGCGACAGTATCCCCGTGGCGCTGTCGGCGGCCGGGCCGGGCCTGTGGCGCGCCAGCTACACGCCGCGCCGCGCCGCCGACCATCAGCTGCGCGTGCTGTGGGCCGGCCGGCTCGTGAAAGGTAACATTATTAAGGCTATCGTATACTCGACTTGCTTGGTATAGTTGATGTCAAAATGGAAAGAAAAAGGCGATATAGAAACACTAATAGCTCATTCTTTATTTTTCTTTTTCTAATTCTCTGTTTTTGTTGTAATAATAATGTTTTTGTTTCTGTTACCAGGTTGTCCGCTGACAGTGAACGTGTCGGCGGGCTCAGAGAGCGGCGACGCGTCGCGCGTGGTGTGCTCGGGCTCGGGGCTAGCGGGCGGCGTGCTGGGCCGCGACATCCGCGCCTGGCTCGACACGCGCCGCGCCGGGCCCGGCGAGCTCACCGCGCACTGCAGCGGGCCCAACAAGGTAACTACACCAAAGAACAACAGTAAACAGACGACCTACCACAGGACTCAACAACGGACACAGATTAACACATCCACCAGCTTGTGCAAGTCTAATGGAATTATGAACACTCTCTGGTTGCTGTCTTTCACAACAGTGCGTGTGATACATATAGAATGTTTGGTACAACGCAAAGGACTTAGGTAGCAATATGTCGCATAATTGTGTCTGAAGGTTCATTATGATTTGACTCTCTCGTGCACCACGCTTGCCGATGGTCAGTACACCAAATCTATGCTTGGGTCTTAAGATCAATTCTTCAATACTTAGTACCCAGTTGACAAAAAGCTAAGAAATTATGACTCTTCTCCCGCCAATGGCAGATTTACCAGCAGGCTGAGTAGGCTTGAGCCTAAGGCGTTACATTTTAGGGGCGCCTTTGAAGCTGATTTTTCGTTTCTTTGCAACGGTTTTCTGATATCTTGCAAAAAGAAGTTTACAAGACATCATTGATGACGTTTCCCTCTTCCCTTTCATTGTACATTCAACGGTATATTACCTAAGAAAAAGTCCCAAAAACGAATTCTTGTGCAATGTCAACCAAATTGTTGAAAAAATAATCTAGGAACTGATAAATTGTAGAGATAAAGGCGGCAAAAATTTTACAGCCTATTCTTGGGAAATGTGTAAATCCGCTACTTTCTCCCGCGGTTACTTAAGTCTCTGTTTATTACTTAATCATGTGCCATTTCTCCAGGTCGCGTACTGTGAACTATACGAGCATGGAGACGGCACGTTCACGCTGAACGTGAAGCCAGCGGAAGCGGGCCGACACATGCTCAGCATACAGTTCGCCGGTGAACACGTGCCTGGCTCACCCTTTGTGCTCAAAGTCGCCGGCGCTCCCGACCCTTCGAAGGTAAGTTTTTGGTTATATGTATTACTATTCAAATACTAAATATTTTTGCATGAAATTTAATAAAATGAACCGGGAGCCCCTTTGAAAGCCGATTTCACCCATGAATCGAATCAGTGTTCCCATATATTTTTCACTCACATCTTTGTATTAGTGTTGCAAGTAATGAATTAAAGTTTTGATACAAATACAGATAAAATATGATAAGATTATTGAATTTAGAACTTACATCTAATAATTATTAAAAATACAAAACATGTTAATTTGCATTAACACTCCGCCAACATCGGCTTTACCTACTAATAGTGAGTCTCTTACTGTATTAATCCAATTGTTCAAAAACACTTATATTATAACATTCCACAGGTCCGTGTATACGGCCCGGGCGTGGAGCCAGGCGTGCTCGCGACGTTCCAGTCTCGCTTCCTGTGCGACACGCGCGGCGCGGGCGCGGGGCAGCTCACCGTGCGCGTGCGCGGGCCCAAGGGAGCCTTCCGCGTCGAAATGCAGCGAGAGAGCCAGAAAGATCGCACTATACTATGCAAAGTGAGTGTAAAGTGTTTTAACCTATTTTGAAGTATATTGGAGTGATTTTCGTTTGTTTAGGTGAGGATGAAAGTGACCCTGGACGTTAGCAGAGTAATTTCGTAACACAAGTGGAAATGCAGTGGAAATGCAATTTTTTTGACAATTCAAGAACATTGAACAACGCCAACGCTTGATAAACGAATACCATACCTCTTCAACAGATTGCCTGCAGAGATTAGAACTGAGGTTAAAAATAAAAAAGACATAGACAAACTGTGAAAATGGGTTTGTGGGGCATAGTTTTAAGCTCAACACACACAAAGCGGTTGCGCGTCGGGCGCGTGTAACAACACACATCTCTCTTAGCATTCTCATCTCAGCTGCATGCTTCAATATAGTATTGGTTATTCATTGAATGTTCAACGGGAGGTAAAATAGACGTTGGTATCGAAAAAATAGGGTCTCTTATCAATAAGATTAACATCTAAAACGTTGTAATTATTAAGATTGAGTGGGTTGACCATGACCGTCAGATTATCGGACAGATTAAATCTGTTTGTTTTGAAACTGAGCTGGTTAACTGTTGTTGTGCAATTTAATCAACTACACATAATTCAATTATACCTCTATAGTTTATGTCATCCTCGCCCTTCCGCCATTACCCTGTGGCGGCATCTGCATCGCCACATGCGAACTACGCGTCAAGAGAGACGGGGGGAGGCCATTGGCAAAATTGGCAGACTGAATTAGCTTGGCTTCTGTCTGTCTCCCCCGTCTCACCGCTTACATACCTTTTTTTTTTTTTTGACGTTGGGAAATTATCAAATAACTTCTCCCATTCTGGACGGAGCGGGAGAGTGTGTCAGACTTTTACTGACTAAAACCCACCCGTGTTCCTTCCGTTGTCTTTGTGCCGGGGCCGAGATATCCATTTCGGACAAACTCGCAACCCTGGCAGGCATTGGCCCTTACGGACCCCGTCAGTTGGTGCTGACATCTCTTTGAGGCGCGCGTGGAACACAACGCGCCGTCGATCCGGGCCTGGTCCTTATCGGACGGCGAGCTGCCCATTACTCACCGTCCGCAAGCCCGCGCCTACGGGGGCCGGAAGTCGGCTCGCGACTCCCGACGCCCGGGGCGTCTCCTGCGGCGACTAGGGGCGCGAGGGAGCGAATCTTGCCTCTCCCTCGCGCGCTCCGCCTCCTCCTTCGCGAGCATTACTGCTTCGCAGAAGGAAGTGACGGCCTCCCATGCACTCTTTGCTCCGTACCATGGCCTGAACCAGGGCCGGACGCATGAGATCGCCGCCGCCGATCGCCTCCGTGAGGACACGGCGGTGCTTCGGCCAAGTAGGGCAGACCTCCACCGTATGCTCCACCGTGTCCTCCGGGCGATCCACACAGTGGTGACACCCGGGCGTTTCCTCCCACCTTATACGGAACTGGAACCTCCCGAAACAGCCGTGTCCGGTGAGGAACTGCGTCAGGCGGAAGGTAAGGACGCCGTGGCGCCTCTCTAGCCACTCCTCAAAGAGAAAGAAAGAGGGGACTTATCGCCACAATTGTGGCGTGCCCAGCGCTGGGTTGCGACAATCGCACTCTCCATGCCGCCATGAGATCCCGCCGGAGCTCTGTCCGCTGTGCCGTGACTTCTCCCGGCAGCGGAGTTCGCCTCCTCGCGACACTCCCAGATGTGCGCGAGGACTTTTGCCTCCAGATCCCATGGCGACCGCTTACATACCTCAGGTGTGAATAGCAATCAAACTTTCCTCACGACATGTCCCTGTGTCTTCCGCCCCACTGGGCCTCACATGACAACCAATTTGTACGGTATGTCGCGTCTAAAATTTTTGTTTACACAATATAGGTATTTTCATGACGTCTTTTCTATAAAGATATAGATAGGTACTTATACTTACGTTACTAATGACGATAGTTAATAGTAAATACTAAATAATTTAGATAAGGATCTTTTAAGTCGAACAATGCTTTATCTACCAACTTATCATTTTGTCATAATACCGTATTTATGTGTATTATTATTGTATCCAACGTGTACCTAATTGCGTTGCTTGCTACATACCTTCCTGTATCACATGTATATAATGCAGAGAACTGTATTTTTGCTCTAATAACTTAAATAAGTCTAATTCCCCAATTATTTCACGGCAGATTTAAATTGTGTGTGATAAGTGCATGTAATTCAGAAACAAAATAGCTATGGTCTGTTCAAAAAGTATTTGATAAAATTATAAACAAACCCTGTTCAGGTTAAATTCTTACGCAATCACTCACTAAAGGGAATTAGGAGCACATTCATTTGTATTTAGAAGGTTTCAACTTCATATCTCACCACTTTTTACAACTATTATTGTTTGAACAGCATTATTATTGTTTGAACAGCATTATTAAACTGTAATTGGAACATCATCGACGAAAACAATGGTAAAATCCTCGCCGCTCATGCACGAGGTTGTGGGTTCAGCATGTCGATTCTGTAAAAATATCACCGTGAAAACTTGCGTGGAGTGAGCTGTCAGTGAAAACTCACTGATGCTAGGGATTGACCAAGCATTACATTTACAATCGTAATCGAGATTTAAATTATATTTTTTATGCTAATTCTATTGGACATTTTTTATTAAGTATTCTAAAGCTAGTATCTAAATGTCTAAACATTACATTATATACCCCCCTATATAGTAATGTTTAGTAAAATAACAAAGCAGATATCCAATCAGAAACTCAATTTTGTTTTATTCTATTTTGTTCCTAGACTAGTCCCTTAATATATATTATAACCTGAGGCGCGACGCGTTACGCACGTAGGTACCTACCAACAATAAATAAAATAGAACGTACCTACATAGGTATTTACACGTTGCTGCTACTTAAGTACTAAAGAAAATGCTCATCGACATAGTTTGTTATTATGAACCCATTGTTAACTTATATTATAAACGCAATCGAGTGTTATTAGTGTGTAATTTAACCCCACACAAACTATGTGGGAACCTACCTAAACGATGTAAGTAGTCATATAGATAAAAAGATGTGTATATTATTTGTACCTACCTACCGAATATTTTATTGGAGATAACCTACCTACGCGTTGAATAAAATCATATTCATCAAATCATTACAAAATTCTTGAGTTCAACAGCTGACACTCTTGCAGCGCGCGCACACCGAATCACTTCACCACGTTGAAGCGGTAAGAATCGCGCTTGCGCGCTAGGTAGACACTATCACATTGAGATTTTTTTTACTTACTACGTACCTACATACTTATTTAACTTGTAACGCGTCACGTACTTGCGTACTAAATACCAACGTCCAATAAGTACCTACAATGTTTTATTCATCATCATCATATATAACCCAAGTAAAACTGACACTTGTAGCGCGCGCACATCACATCACCGAAGTGTTGTCGCCGAGGAAATAACACGCGTTACCATGGTGACCACCCGCGTGATCACTTCACCCGATTCTCAAAGAATCGGATGAAGTGATCACTTCGCGCAGGCGCGCCGCTGAGGAAATAACACGCGTTACCATGGTGACCACCCGCGTGATCACTTCACCCGATTCTTAAAGAATCGGATGAAGTGATCACTTCGCGCAGGCGCGCCGCTGAGGAAATAACACGCGTTACCATGGTGACCACACGCGTGATCACTTCACCCGATTCTTAAAGAATCGGATGAAGTGATCACTTCGCGCAGGCGCGCCGCTGAGGAAATAACACGCGTTACCATGGTGACCACACGCGTGATCACTTCACCCGATTCTTAAAGAATCGGATGAAGTGATCACGCCGCGCAGGCGTGCTGTTACGCACTTTGTTTTTTTGCTGCTTATTGCTGTACTTATTGGTACCTACTTATTAAATTTTATTTTATATATGTTCTGACTGCACATGTGTGACGCGTTACATACCTACAGGTTAAATAAGTAGTATGTAACTAGTTCATTTAAAAAAAACTAGTTTAATTATTGAAAACAAAATGTATCTAGGCAATAAACTGACTTTTTAAATGTACAAAACGGTATGATTTAGACATTGAATTATCTAGAAGTATTGAAATAAATAGGTACTCATTATTGACTCTGAATACGTATAGGCTACAAGTGTCAGTTTTACTTGGGTTATATATAATGATGATGAATAAAACATTGTATCTAGGTACTTATTGGACGTTGGTATTTAGTACGCAAGTACGTGACGCGTTACAAGTTGAATAAGTATGTAGGTACGTAGTAAGTAAAAAAAAACCTCAATGTGATAGTGTTTACCTAGCGCGCAAGCGCAATTCTTACCGCTTCAACGTGGTGAAGTGATTCGGTGTGCGCGCGCTGCAAGAGTGTCAGCTGTTGAACTTAAGAAGGATTTGATGAATATGATTTTATTCAACGCGTAGGTAGGTTATCTCCAATAAAATATTCGGTAGGTAGGTACAAATAATATACACATCTTTTTATCTATATGACTACTTACATCGTTTAGGTAGGTTCCCACATAGTTTGTGTGGGGTTAAATTACACACTATTAACACTCGATTGCGTTTATAATATAAGTTAACAATGGGTTCATAATAACAAACTATGTCGATGAGCATTTTCTTTAGTACGTAAGTAGCAGCAACGTGTAGATACCTATGTAGGTACGTTCTATTTTATTTATTGTTGGTAGGTACCTACGTGCGTAACGCGTCGCGCCTCAGGCTATTTATATTAAGGGACTAGTCTAGGAACAAAAAAGAATAAAACAAAATTGAGTTTCTGATTGGATATCTGTTTTGCTATTTTATTAAAACCCCCCCTATATAATAATGTTTAGACATTTAAATACTAGCTTTAGAATACTTAATATAAAATTATCAATAGAATTAACATAAAAAATATAATTTAAATCTCGATTACGTTTGTAAATGTAATGCTTGGTCATCCCTAGTATCGGATGGGGTGACACTGACAGCTCACTGCACGAACACTTCCCTTAAGTTTTCACGGTGAGATGGTTACAGAATAGCACAGCAGATCCGGGCAAGTACCAATGTGAGTTTTTCAATTCATATGTACTTTCTGAGTTTATCTTGGACATTATTGACATCAGTGCAGGAAAACATCAGGAGGAAACCTGGACTTATATATTAATATAAGTCTGAAATCACCAACCAATCTTGAGCAAGCGTGGTGATCTATGCTCGTGCCTTCTCTGTATGAGAAGAGACCTTTGCCCAGTAGTGGGACAATAATAGGCTGATAATATTATTATTATTTAGTAAAATTAAAAACATCTGAGTGATTTAAAATTATAATTTCGTGTTTAAATATTCAAATAATCAAATCAACGCACTTAATTTGTAAGTGGCACCACAGATACGTTTTTTGATCCATTTGATTATATTTTCATCAGATACATTTGGAACAGACTACCATTTTCAGCAATTAGGTTTAAAATAGTAGTTTCTGACATTTGATTATGTACAGTTACCGGAATTCTCGACAGTATTGCATCATCAAATAAGCTACTAGGTATAAACTTTTCAATTGCCCACAGTTTTCTCCCACCGAGCCCGGCGACTACCGCGTGGAAGTCCGCTGGGCCGGCCGGCACGTGCCCGGCTCGCCGTTCCCCGTCATGATCTTCGACACGCAGGAGGAACTGCGCCGCTACATGCAAGCCTCTGCCGCTTGACACCACACACACCACACACAAGTTACACCTACATAACTAGAGTGCTACAAGGATATTTTGGCGCCTTGGCAGGCAGGACATTGGCAGCGGAGCGTTGTTGGTTATTAAGAGCGTTTATGCAGAAAGTGGGCAACGTTGCAAATAGCTATCAAATATTTCGCTGTTTTTATTAATTTGGGCATATTACTGTATGGAAATAAGAAATATGGCTAACTAGTGAACTGAAATATTGATTATGAAATGCAATAATGAATATCGTAACACCGAATATTTAGTTTTAGATGTAAAAAAAAGTATTTAGAAGCTCTCCAAATGCCTTTTTTAAGCCTAAAACGGTTACAACATAAATTCATTAATAATATTCTAGTTCACTAGTTAGCCACATATCTTATTTCCATACAGTAATATTGCCAAATTAATCAAAACAGGTAAATATTCGACAGCTGTTGCGGCGTTGCCAACTTTTTGGATGAACGCTCTTAACATTTGTGAAAATATGTCTCAGAAATTGTATTGACAAAATAAAATGGCAACGTTAGTTCCGATTTTGGCCACCTACCAAAATAACCTTGTAGCGTTGTATTTGTGTAACTACTCAACCTGCAGAAAATAATTATCTCGCTTTAGATTCTATTCAGGGAAGTAATAGTGTTAATTTGACTACCCACATAATAACTATCGATTGTGATCGTTGGCAGCTTGTAACAAATAAATAATTTCTTGAAGTGGGTACTTGTGTTTTACATAACTTCTCTGATGACTATAATGTTATCATACTATATTCCACAAATATTGTCTGCAATAAATTAAATGCCTTATTTTAAGTAAGATTTTAATTGATTTTTTTCTTCATTAGAGATCTATTCGATCAGAAGATTATGATCGATTGAATCTGACACCTTTTACCTACACGTATGTATGTATATCGTCTTATAATATTGTAATCAGAGGCCTTAGCGTGAGTTTCTTTTAACTATCTCGACTTTACTCACCGACTGCGTTCAGCGGTCCGATTGGCCCTTCACTGGCCTTCACTGGTGAGGGGACCAATCAGAGCGCCGAACGCGGTGGATGCGTAAAGTCGAGATGGTTAAAAGAAACTCACACTAGGGCCTCTGTTACTTAGATAACGTGCACGTAAACGTTATAATCCGAATCGTACGCACTTACGATTAAATCAACGAACAAAACATTTTATATCGGAAATAAAGTGAGGTTTGTATTTATTGTATTTTATCAGTAACATAATGAATTACTGTTCTAGTAGTAATTACACAAAATGTAATAATCCGTCCATGTGTTGTTTATAAGGTAGTGTAGGCAAACCAGTAATTCCTGCAGTTGTAGGATTTTCTATAGAACCGCGCCATTATCGGAATAAAGGTATTTAAATTATAAATTAATGGAATCTCTATATTTTTATAAGTACATACATTCTAATGCAAAATTCTAAATGTATTTTTAGAGATAAAATGCATAATAATTTGTTTGTTAATATTTATTAATAACGACATTTAGTTTTACATCATTTAACTTAACTATTGTAACTAACGAGGTATTTGTTTATTGTTATTACGGGCTCAGGTTCGATTAACCACACCGATGTGAATTTGAGCCCGTAAGCTGCTGAAATATTCAGTTACTAATTGTTAATAAATTGAACTTTATAAATATGGTAGTTTTATTTTATACAACTAGTCAATAATTCCCAAATTTTCCATCATAAAGGTACCTGACTCATCACATTTTAATAATTCATAGTGATAGATGACGACATTATTCGGAGTTAGAGTTCGATTCAAACTTAACGGCGGCTCGGAAGTTAGCCACTCGTTGCGCAGTACCGCACCCCTCACCTCCTTTGTCACATGAATTCGTTACTGCGCAGCGACTCGCCTCATGTTCCGAGCCGCCATTAAGTTTGAATCGGGCTGTACCTACATACCTACGTTAGAAAAAAAACAATGTAATATTTTGATCGAATTCGCCCTCAAGGCTGAATCTATCAAAGTCAGGTATCTTTTTAACCCCTTGCCGTCTGACAGTTTGTGTATGGAAAAACGAAAAAATTCGCGGGATAAGACATACCTCTTAGGTACTGTAAGGTCGTTTTTTGCAAATAACCTTTGTTTGCACTGAAGGAGTGCTAACAATACCGCAATCTTATGTGGGGGCGTTAAATAAGAAATAATATTATATTTCTAGCGTTTATTTCATTTCTCCGCACCTAATAAATCTATTTTGAAAACTAATTCCAAATTCGCTCGAGTGATCGAATGCAACACCTGAGTTATTTTTCTACCAGCCTGGCAACCTTTACAGTACATGTAAAAGTTTTTTCGAGTTCGTCCTTAGTCGGTTACCTACTCTAGGATGGCGCCGAATTTAGAAGAACTTTACCCACACTCTAGCAAAATATGATACTCGTATGAATAGGTAGCAGACACATGTTCGCTCTAATCGTTATAATTTCATTAGAAAGAAAGAACAGAAAGAAAATACATTTATTTAGCACAGACACGCACACAAAAGGCACACAACACAACATATTGTACTACAAACAAAAATTCAATTAAAAAAGAAAGATAACAAATAAAAAGTGTAAATTGCGTTTTATGATACTAGCAGGAAAATTTGTGTAACTCTTAATTAGATTTCAGATTACCTTGTCGATATCTCTAAAGTGCAATGACTGAGATAAAGAGCTATTTATAGCATTTTCTACACAATCAAACAATATTACTAGGTATTATTATTGCCAAGTCTTGTTCCTGGGAAAAGTTAACCTTTGTTTGTATAGTCGACCTCGTAATTTTTTACCACCATTAAACTTCAACTTGATTTATTAGTAGTTACCTAGTTTCAACATTAGTGAAGTTTCAATTTACTGGAAGTTTTTGTTATAAGTGGTGAAGTACTTACGACGACGGCATTCCACTTTGCCCCACCAGTGGGGCGGCTTGGTGGGCAAAGTGGAATAATTATTTTATAATTGAGTAACGATTAGAACAAAGACATCCAACTGTGTTCTACATTTCCTCGATTAATGCAAGTCTAGTCTAGTCGAAAGTACCTCTAAAAATGCAACTTCTACAAATCACAGTGTATGGGATTGGTATGTATGTGCAGGATGGTATCTGAAAGACACAGTATTCCTAGACGGGTACACGTTATTATTATTAGATCTTGGGACTCTGCTGGTGAGCTGCGTGCGCAGCGCGTCCAAACTCTGCCACAGCTGCTGCATTTGACCGAAAATTATCACTTCCAGGCGCTGGATGGAACTGTGGAGCTCTCCTGAAAATATAAAAAAATGGTCTTAATATATTCAGGGTATTCGATATAGATAACTGGTGCTAGATATCGAATCTAAATATCCCGACTTTGTTGCCCGACTAAAAATCACTAAAATTCAGTTTATTCCTTTAAGTGACACAACTTAAGTATATTTTAGTTTGACAGCACTAAGATAGTACTTACTGAGTTTTTAGTTTAGTGAAAATGGCAATTTTGCTATTCTGAATTTGACATTTTTCACCTAAAATTTTGATTGTAAAATATCAAACCATTCTAAACCTGACAATTTTTAATCGCGATTAAAAAGGTGTGGCATAAAATAAGTTGTCATGAACTAAAATTCACACCAACATCTCGACTTCACGTCCAAAAACAGTACTCTATTTATTTTTCCTTTTGCTTATATCTCGAAAATGGTGCATCCTACCGCAAAAATAATGAAAATTTCGACCCCCTTTATAAAACCCCTAAACTTGGACATGTAGGTAATATTTTTTCATGTTCTCCATACAAAAAGTGAAAAATTCTATATAAAACACGTCGAGGAGGCACCGCGTGCGCGCCTCCGAACTCCGGCTTTAAAAAAAAACACGGTTTAGGGCAAACCACGGGTACCACGTGGATTCGCGATTGTCAAATTCTATTTTAGTTGTGTCAAAATATTTTTTTAGTTTACAGAATTTTATTAGCAGAATAGCTCTAAGATTCTCATAGCCAAAAGTAAGGAATTTTAGTGATAGTTTAGTTAGTTTAGTTCGGTGTACAAGAGAATCGGCACCATTTTCTATTTTCACAATTACAGAGCATTAAATAAGGTTGAAAATTGAATAAATATTTGGGTTGACGATGTGAGTAAGCTGCGAATGGGCATCTATTTAGATTATTCAGAATATACACATTAAATTAAATAATTGTCCGGTTACAGTTATAAAATAATGTTTATTCTACTGAACTCTTTAAAAAAAATGTTGTTATCGCTGAAAATACGGAGATGCTCGACGCCAAAGTTTATTTTTGTGAAGTATTTTTTATTGGGAATATCAAACTATTTTATTTATTTATTTATTTATTTATTTAAACTTTTCACACTCAAAAAAGTACAAAGGCGGACTTAATGCCTTAGGCATTCTCTACCAGTCAACCAAGGGTGGTGAAGAGATTAGATGGCAGGTAAATATAAAATATAAATATCAAACTATTTTCTACTATTCTATTCGGTTAAAAATTTTCCTTAAACCTTTCTCTGTCCACTGTATTTTTTGCGTCGTATATTTACTACTACTATCCAAGAAACCAGTTTTAGAAATTTTGAGGTAACACCGCGCCTTAACTTGAAGCAGTTAAAATTCTGTGGCGTTTTAGTTAATCTATCAAACATGTCGAACCCGCCAATTACGCATTTTTCTCGGGGCAACAACTCAATGCATCATTGTGTGTATATGTGCAAAATTGTACAAACATGAATTAGCTATAACGATAGCGTTTACTGGTCTTATCTACTCTGAAATAAATGCCCGGGCCCTCATGTGTGTGTCTACCAATTTACGCGTCCAATTTTCGCATTTCAATCAATTGTAGTAGGTATTGTGCCCCAGAAAAAAATGGTATTACATAACATTCAAAATATTTTATTTCACATAAACCTACAAGGGCACTTATGAAACGTCAGAAGCTAGGTGCACGGTTCCAATTGGTCGTTTCCTATGGAGAAGAGCCGGCAAGAAAGTCCACTATCTATAACTCCTAACGTCACGCCTGTTGGTAACTAATCCGAGATAATACTTAAATTCGAAAACAAACGATAAGATTCGCGAAGTAGCCCTACCGGCAATCAGACCATCGAGGTATAACCCGTTTATCATAACATGCAAATTATGACCAAGATAGACTTACTGGAAGTAACGACTCCATGCAGCCTCCTTGTAATAGTGGCGTTGGCTGTAGCATTGACTTCCTGCGTCCTCACGGAGCACATGGCGCGGGCTTCTTCACGCGGCCCACTGCCGTGGTAGGTCGAGTTGCGCACCTCGATGTAAGGCTTGCGCTGCAGTTGTTCGGGAATACTCGTCAGCGTATAGCTTGGACCGCGTGCTGTGAAAATGAAAATTTTTAAATATTACGTTTTTTTTGTATGATTTTTAAGTCCTTGTAGGCAAGCCAAAAATCGTACAATAATTATCTTTATTAATATAGGTAGTGTATCTCTAACTAATGTAATTCGCCGGTCTTTGGCCGCTTTATAAATAATAAATAAATTGATAGCAGCTTACCTAAGTACTTAAACCATGAGATGGCAAAGACACCCTTGCTATGGCATCGACTCAATCTACGTCAGTCCTAGAACCGCTCTGTTGGTAGCGAGAGCGACCAATGTCCAAGCATACCTACCTACAAGACAACTGTCGCGAGAGTAGATTAAAAGATTAATAAGTGAAAATGTACACGTACTTTAGGAACCCTGCAAATGTTTCGAAACCTACATATGAGCTAAAATAATGAAAACTTTTTCCATTAAAAAAAACAACTGACTTCTAAAAAAAACACTACAAAGTGAAAAATAACTTTAATTTCGGACATCGGTATCTTTGGCTTAAAATTTTCCTTTTTTGCCACCGACTTCCGAAATTAAAGTCATTTTTCACTTTGTGTTTTTTAGAAGTCGTTTTTTTTTTATGGAAAATTATTTTATTTTTGTCTTTTTAGTTATGGTACCTATCCCACACAAATACGAGTATCACTACCTGCTATGTAAATAACTGTAACAGGAACTTATTATAACATCATGTGGGAAAAATACGTATAAAACGCTAACACAAAAACTACCCAAGCAAAGTTAATAAAATTTATATGGGACCTCTGAAGTATGCTATGACTATAACCTACCAAACAAAAAAAAATATCAAAATTTCCGGAATAATTGCGTAACATACATACAAAAAAAAACATGCAGTCGAATTGAGAACCTCTATCTTTTTGAAGTCGGTTACATAATGAAATACTTTTCGCTGGTATGCTCATCACTTTAGAACGATTTGGAAAATTTTCGTAATAGTCCGAAAGAAACTGATAGGGATTCTCTTTCTACTTAGATCGAAATTTTGACAGGACAACGTCGGGTCAGCTAGTAAAAGATAAAAGTCATCAGTAGTTAAATAATCTGCTGGCGTTACTCTTTGTTAATTCTGTCAAAGAGTTTCCAAGTAGGTAAGTAATTGTATACTCGTCAGAAGCTTGGGTTTCTTACCTAAATAATTAGGTAAAGGAACCTGCCTCCCTGAACTAACGCATTGTTTAATTTTTGAATGGGCAGTCTTGAACCACAACAAGAAGTTAACTGTTATTATTAGGTAGGGAATTTTATGTGAGTACCAGAGGAAAGATACAGTGTAATAGTTTTTGTAAAATGCAGCGCTTGTTCTAAATGATACCCAAAATATAGTTAGATAAAAAGTAGGTCAATCACTTAACAGGCATCTGTAAATTGGTCCTGAATTCGGTGTGGATAAGAGTAATAGACACCTATTTGTTCCGCTCATGATATGGAGTCAAGAACACGATTCTTTTACAGCTGTTTAACAATTAGGTATTATTTTTCATTGTTTTAAGTATTTTTTGTAATAAACCGATAGCGCAGGCTTTCAAATCCTTTAAGGTTCCGTAGTGAACAAGGAACCCTTATAGTTTCGCCATATCCGTCGGTCTGTCTGTCTGTCCGCGGCTTAGCTCAGAGACTGTTAGTACTAGAAAGCTGTAATTTGGCATTGGCATACATATTAATCACGGCGACAAAGTGGCAAAAATAATTGGGTACCTCCCCTACACGTAAAGTGGGGATGTTTTTTTTCTTGTCTATCCTATGTTTTTTTTTTTCTAAACATTAAGTCTTATTAGGCCTTTAGATTCCGAGAAAACAAAGCCAAACTTTATATTGTAAAATAAGCGTACAAACTTATGTATGAAAAAAAAACAGAAAAGTTTTTTTTTTACTTACCGTTTTGATAGTTCGTCGGTGCCGTTGTAACGTGCGAAACTATCGCATACAAGAAAACCGAAAGACCCAAAACTGTTCGCCACATCTTATTTTTTTTTAAACACTAATATATTTTTAAACTTTTTTTCACCAAAAATTCATTACATAACTTTTTCAGTTTAAATTTCGAATTCGTTTCGCGCGTTCTAAGGAGGTGCTCGACTCTCTATGGTGTCACGGATCAACGTGTACTGCACGAGATGTAGGCGGCTCGCTGGGAATAAATAGTAGTCTATACATTGACGAAATATTGTCCACTAGATTTAATTACTTTTGAGTGCATACGGTCTATAGCAGTCCATGGGGTGAATGGTCTATTCCATACTCTGGTACCTATCTGTACTTTTTATATATATCTTATTATGCACCATGAATAGCAAACTAGCCACTATTATGACTATTGTAAATATTGCAATGCATTGGTAAGCGATTAAACATTTTCAAAGGCTACAAAAGTCTCACATAGTTATGTGTATGTAAGTCTTTATGTAAAGCTATTCACCCAATTTACTTACCTACCAACATCCTTCCAATAAATTCCTGTAACATGTCTGTCTATACAGAGCAATGATTTTTAGGAATGTTTATTAAGAAAAAGTTTAGGCTGAATACAAGTGAATGTTAGGGAAAGACTGAAGGAATTTGAATAGGTACCTACTTACTAAGTTTGAAAAAAGTACATTGAAATGCAAAGTACTTTTATTGAGCTTTATTTCTGTCAATAATTAAAACCATCGTTCCAAATAAGATAATTATTTACTACGATTTTTCGTAGCATTTATTCGTAGAATCTTTTCCTCCATCCGCTACGAAACCAGCACCGTTACCGTAATAATTTCCTCACCGGCCTCTACGGCGTAGCCACAGTTTCCTTTTCAATAAACAAACATACCTATAAAGGGCCCGGCAACAGCCGACCTCGACCGAAATAACTCGGACACGGGAAAGAGATACGAACCAAAATAATTTATTGTTTCCACAACACCTGCTGGAAACAGCGAGTGAAGTGTCTAAAAAGCGTTAAAGCTGATTAATTGTTACCACACCATAGGTACCAGTGCTACCAGGCACTTTAACTGAGGTATTTTAACGTAGCACATGGCGGACATACTTCTTGAAATAGACAGCTGTAGTAGGTAAACTTTATACCTATGAATGATATACGTATGTACCAAGGTAGGTGTACCTACTCAACAGGTAAAATTTTCAAAAAGGTTCGGTCGACGCATCAGCGGAGTGGTTGACCGGCAGCACTTTCAGTCGTGGGTTCCATTATCGCCTAGTAGAATCAATAATTGAATGGTGCAACAGTTACTAGCTTTCGGAGGTTTAATTTGTGCATGGGTGCATGGTTGTCTGTGTAAATGAAGGCACCTACCAGTAAGGCTTGCTTGTTGATTGAGTTTTTTTAATTACTCCTGTGACAATGACCTATTATGTATGTAAAGTATGATGAACGTTTCATTAACGCCTTATCAAAGCCATTAACAGTCCAACAATATAAAAAGGTGATATTCAATTAAGTACTAGAGTTAATCGAACAGATTTCCAGGGATAGGTAGGAACTATCGCGGACACTATAGTACACCCACATTTCGCCAGTTATGTTTTAAGCCCCATGTAATAGGGGGTGAGCCTATTGAGACTCCGGGCTGCTACTGAGAAATTCCAGATAGAAAAATCCAATAGTACTTCAACAATAAGTACCTAGTATGAAGGTATAATGACCATACAACCACGAATTATAGAATGTAAAGTAGCTACTTGCGATTATCTAAGAAACGGAAACATAAAAATACGTAGGTAGGTTTACGTTTCAGAATGTTGGCGCCGCTATGAAAATAATGACGAAGTCGTCTGTTTTCAGATGTTTCATCATTGGCACGTTTGACATTGGTGCCAGAAATGTATTGTGTATACGTATAGTCGACCTCATAAGTGGTCTACCGGTTTTAATAACTCTAAAAAAAACTCCCAATAAATTGAAACTTCACGAAGGTTGAAACTATCTAACTGTCACCAGTGCGGTTCTCACCAATTAATGAACGCGTTCAGCACATCTAAACCGCGGTCAAGAGCTGTCAGTGTCTAAATTGTTGTGGAATATTGACACTGCCAGCTCTTCAACGTGAAATCAACCTTGTCGTCGTATGATGTGCCTATGTGACATTTAGCCCTAGGATGCTGTGGCAATTATGAGATCGATTATATTTAGGGTACATTCATGTCAGTGAACAGCACCAGCGTTTTACTAGTAACTAAGTAGTTAGGTTTTACAACGGTGAGGAGTAGGTTTATTTCTCAACCAAATCAAACCAACGACACCTTTATCTATTCATGATTTTCATTTGATAGTATCGTGCTCTGTTTCAGTCCGCATTATTCAGCTCATACTCCACGATCCCTTTGACTCCAGACTAGATACAACGCCACATAAATTAATAAGTTATTTTAATTGCAGTGATATTTCCTTCCGTTACGCCCTACATCCAGTTCTAGGTGACCTATATAAAACCAATCACCGACCGTCAAATTGAGCATAAAAAATAATTTTACAGTTTAAGTGTCAGTCACTAATTGATTTACGAGTTCCATGATGCTCTCAACTCAAACTATTACTGATGTCAACGGCTGCTTGTCCGCCATGATGTATTTTGGACATCTGGCGTCGCGTGCGCCGAATCGGAACACAAATAATACAGAGCTATAAATCTCAGTCGTAACTATCGATGAAGCAATCGAGTCGACGTTTGTATAGATGCATTGATATCACTCATAGGTGGACAGACATGACAGATGTATCCTCTGTGTTGACATGATTTGAGTGCAGTACCTAAGCATATCTACTCGTATCATCTTCTATAGCTGTTTGCAGCTCCGTCCGTGTATTCATCTGACATGAAGAATCCGATAATTTCAGTAAATTGTCGATATAAGAGGTTTTGACCTCCGGTTATTAACCTCTTTTCCCAATTGGTTTGAATTAGGCCACTTTCTATATGATGTCCCATCCTTGAAACTTCTTTCCGGCAGGACAATCAAATATTTTTATCTAAATTCCATCCATGGCTATTGTTCTGTGAAATAGGAGGGCGTATAGAAGTGGCCCGTAATTTAAAAAGAGGCGTTGATTGGGTAATGTAAACACTCTATTTAACAGTTGTTACGAGTGAATGTCAACTTATTAACCCGAACAAACGTTTTAATAGTCAAATGGGACAAAGTTTACTAATAAACTTATGCGTAAGCGTGTGCTAGATTTTGAAACATAACTAATATTATTATTTCATTAGTTACAAGGACAAAAACGTTTGTGAAAAACCAGCAAATAGAAGATTTAGAATACAATAGGAAAGGAGTAAGAAGCTAAGGGGCTAATCGATCGAGATATGGGCTGTACTGCAGTCTCTTCAACGGTGCCAGATCGACTATCCATCGAGGTGCTGAAGTGTTGCATTATGTCAGTCCGACTCCAGGACCAGACCTCGAAACCTATCCTTCTGCAACGAGGTGTGAGACAGAGAGACGTTATGTCTCCGAAATTGTTCACCGCTGTACTGGAGGATGTCTTCAAGGTTCTGGACTGGAAAGGGCTAGGCATCAACATCAATGGCGAGTACATCACTAACCTTGGGTTTGCCGATGACATAGTTGTTATGGCTAAGACTATGGAGGACCTCAGTACAATACTTGATGGCCTCTATTGAGCTTCTAAAAGAGTGGGTCTTAAAATGAACATGGACAAGACAAAGGTCATGTCAAATGCCCATGTAACACTCACTCTCATGAAGATCGGAGATGCTACACTAGAAGTTGGGAACGAGTATGTTTACCTAGGATGAACTGTCCAGTGAGATGGGTCCAACTTCGAGAAAGAGGTAAATCGTCGAATCCGATTGACTAGGCAGCGTTCGGGAAGCTACGCAATATCTTCTCGTCCCACATACCACAGTATCTCAAGACGAAAGTCTTTGACCAGTGCGTGTTGCCAGTAATGACCTATGGGCCTTATTAGAAGGCTAAAAGTCACCTAAAGGGCCATGGAGAGGGCTATGTTTGCAGTTTCCCTACGTGGTCGAATCAGAAATGAAGAGATCTGCAGGAGAACCAAGGTAACCGACTTAGCTCGAAGAATTGCCAAACTTAAGTGGGCAGGGCACATTGCTCGCTGAACTGATGGCCGATGGGCCGAAGAGTTCTGGAGTGGCGACCGCATACCGGAAGACGTAGCGTCGGGAGGCCTGAACAAGGTGGATCGATCACCTTGTGAAGGCCGCAGGAATCCGCTGGATCCGGGAAGCACAGAACCGATCGAAGTGGCGGTGCTTGGGGAAGCCTTTGTCCAGCAGTGGACGTCTTTCGGCTGAAATTATGATACCAAGATGTAGGTATACCTAATTGGTAACTGGTAATATGGGCTGGTGTTTACGGACAAGTCAAAGCGCGTATTTGCATAGATATACCTAATAGACATCCCAACAATCTAATAAATAAGTAATCCGCTTCCGCCATGCAATATAACATTCCGAAAGGTTTATGTATCACTAATATTAAAATGTAACTTAGATATAGCACAGAAATCTCGGTGGTTTGACGTGTCGTCATTCCACCGCGGTGCAATGACGACACGTAAAACAAAGTTAATAAAAAAATATGGGCCCACCTCGAGAGCATACCCTTTCAAACCAAAAAATAATTTTCAAAATCGGTCCACAATTATGACGGAGACATCGGTGAAAATACATTAAAAAAATACATACGTATATATAAAGTCGAACAAAGAACCTCCTCCTTTTAAGAAGTCTGTTAAAAAGATTTTCATTTTTGTTTGTAATTAATAAACTCAATAACGACAGAACCGCTTTTAAAAATTCTTTCACCAGCATAATGCTATATATTATCCCTGAGTAACATAATTAACTAACTGTGCCCCGCGGTTTCACCCGCATTAGTCTCGATACCGTGGGAATATCGGGATAAAACTATCCTATGTCCTAACCCAGTTCATGGTCTACCCATGTGCCAAATTTCATCTAAATCTGTTCAACCGTTTTAGCTTGAAAGAGCGACAAACAAACAAACTCACTTTCACATTTATAATATTTTAGTTAGGATTATAAAATGATCCACGAGGTTGTATATACCTCATAGAAATCCCAAAAATCTAATAAATAATCTTCAACACACATTATATTGCATCAATTATTACGTAGGTACCTACTTATCCATGGCATAATGAATGTAATGAACTTAAAGATAAACATCTTCATTTTTAGAATCAAATGTAAACAAATACCTAGTTAAAGAGAGCTCACGGGCTAGACGGGAGTGGTGAGCGAATCTAAATTGTTAGTAATAAAAAAGCATATTTTCTAGGCCATTCAGGTCAACGATCCAAACATTTATATGTCTATCGTGGTTTTCGACATAAATGACTCATGTGGACCATAAATTAGAATGCCTTTTCAGAGAACACAATCTGTCTCGACTTTTATGGTGATACGTTATGCAATGTCACACTCCACAATAGTGCTATAAAATCCTAGGACAGGGATGGCGAACCTTTCCACACAACTTCTTCTTCTTGACGCTGGTATCACAGTTATTAAAATTTTGTGGGCCCAACTGCGCCACTTCCATGGCGTCGCCGTCGGTGGCAGCGCAGACAGAGGCGGATTAAACGTCGACAGCGCCCTAGGCAAGCACCTCATCAACGCCCCTCTAACGGCCATATATTATAAATTTTAACTAGTACTTTATACATATAATAACGAATGCTGCGCCACGCGGTTTCAACCGCGTGATGCCACCGTTCCGTGGGAATTTAGGGATAAAATGTGTAAATCTGGGTCTCCAGCTATCTACAGACCAAGTTTCATCACAATCGGTTCAGTATTTTTTTTTCACGAAGAAGTAAGATACTATACACACACATACACACTTTCGCAGTTATAATATTAGTTTTAGTAGGGATAATTAGTTGGCTGCATGTTTTGGGACTCAGAGGGCAGGATAGGAGGTGGAGCATAGTTTGTGACACAGCTCCACATCCACACCCTGCTGCCGTTTCGACAAGGTAGCCTCACTTTACCTGGTTCGATGTACAGCTTCCCACTAAGGTGTGAATACGGAACAGCGAAGACAAGGTTATGTTTTTGCATGGGCGTAATAATTAAAAGAGAAAATGGCTTTTAACCAAGACATACGCCTCCAGTATCTGAGAAAATTTTGGCAAAATTAAAACAGAACGGAGAATGGGCCACGAACTATGGGTACCTGTCCCAAGCCCCAAAGCCATAAGATAATATTATATAAGTAACGACTATCAAAGATCCACGAATGACCGCCGGGACCAACAGCTTAACGTGCTTTCCGAGGCACGGAGAGGTCTCGATAAGTAATGGATGGTCACCCATCCACGAACCGACCGCGGCACCAAAGCTTAACCTTCGATCAACCCGTGCGAAGGTTAAGGTATACTTAATTAAATTTAAACTAGCTATAGATCTGTACCCTAATTGCGTAATACACGCTCAATCAGAATCTGAATCGTTATGAAACAGATTGCTAATCTATTACTTCATAAGTTCGAAAAAAATCTGCTCAACAACGTAAAGAACATAAAGTCAAAGTCAAAGTCAAATCATTTATTTCAAATAGGCCCTTGCAAGGCACGTTTGAACTTCAAAAATTACAAAAAGTCGAATTGATTCTAGTCGCCCCTTCCAAAAGGTAGTTTTCGTATGGAGAAGTATGGGCAAGAAACTCCACTGTTACTCTTTATTTATATTAATGACTTGCCTTACCGCATAAAGGATAACCATGATATAGTGTTGTTTGCTAATGATACTTCACTTTTGTTTAAACTGAAACGTCAGCAGCTGGTTACTGACGACGTAAATAGCGCGATCTCAAAAGTAGTTCACTGGTTCAATGTAAACAATTTACTTCTTAATGACAAAAAAACTAAATGTATTAAGTTTACCCTACCACACGTTAGGCAGGTGAAAACAAAGGTGTTGATAAGGGGCGAAGAATTGAGTCCTGAAGAGATAGCACAGTATTCTTAGGCTTAACTTTGGATGCTAAGCTTCAGTGGGGCCCACATATAAATAAATTGTCAAAAAAGCTAAGCTCCGCAGCATATGCTGTTAGAAAAATCCGTAATTAAACTGACATAGAGACAGCCCGTTTAGTGTACTTTAGCTATTTTCATAGTGTAATGTCGTACGGTATTCTGTTGTGGGGAAATGCCGCCGACATTCAAACTATCTTTGTTTTGCAGAAAAGAGCCGTTCGATCAATTTATAAATTAAGCCCGAGACACTCTCTCAGAGAGAAATTTAAGGAAATTAATGTAATGACTGTGCCTTCTCAGTATATTTTTGAAAATCTTTTATACACCCATAAAAATGTAAAATTGTATAAAAAATACAGTGATATCCATAACATAAACACTAGGAACAAACACAAATTTGTAGTACCTACAACAAGGCTCAAGAAAATAGGTAGCTCGTTCCGATGTCAATGTATACGTTTTTATAATAAACTTCCAAGCCACGTACAAGATCTAAGCCTTAATAAATTCAAATCATTCATTAAACGTAAGTTGTGCCAGAACGCGTTTTATACCATTAAAGATTACGTTGAGGACAAAAAGGCCTGGGATTAAGCTGCTACAAGTTTTTTTTTTTTTTAAATCATATGTACCACGATATGAATATTTACTTTGTGAAGTATATTACGTATATTTATTTTTATATTATTATGAACGTGAGGACTATGTGGATCATATTATTTTTTATTTATTTTTTCCTCAGTTATTTTCAATAATAATCTGACAGTTCGAGTACTTTATGCGGCCTACCCAAATGTCCTTTCTTTGGTACTGTTCGTCGAGTCGTTGAACTCCTAAGTTCTGAGTTGAGCTACACGATTACTGACAAATGCGTGCACTGACTGGTCAGGTCCACTCAAATCTGTATGGTTCTTTCCTCAAAAGACCATTTCAGACACAAATCTACATGGTCCTCAAATGATCGGACCAAGAATATTTCTGGGTTTTATATACACATTGACATTAATGAATTTTATATATACTATGACATGAATATTTACTTTTTAAAGTATTATATTGTTTTAATAATTGTGAATGTGAAGACTATGTGGGTCATTCTTTTTTTTTTCTCATTTAGTTTTAACATGGTCTGGCAGCTTGAGTAATTTATGCGTCCTACCCAAATGTCCTTTCTTTGGTATTGTTCGTCGAATCGTTGAGCTCCTTAAACTCTGAGTTGAGCTGCACGGTCACTGACATATGCGTGCACTGACTGGACAGGTCCTCTTAATCTGTGTGGTTCTTTCCTCAAAAGACCATCTCAGACACCAATCTACATGATCTGACCAAGATTATGTCTGGACTTTAAAAGAGACTGTGACCTCTGAGTTTGTTTCGGCCTTTCTTCTCGGAGTAGTCAGATAGGAAACGCCGACCTCATCTAGTTTAAAAAAATATGATTGACATTGACGTGTAAAAGTGTTTTGTCCAAACCTACTTACAGAAATAAAATCATTTATCATTTAATGTTTTACAATATTTTGTA
This sequence comes from Agrochola lota, assembly GCA_947364205.1. Lineage (NCBI taxonomy): Eukaryota > Metazoa > Arthropoda > Insecta > Lepidoptera > Noctuidae > Agrochola > Agrochola lota. Next base: position 12,402,180 of record OX376221.1, on the reverse strand, counting down.
TATGTAGGTACATTATTTATATAATTATATGTGAAGACGATGCATCCAAAAACAAAAAAATTAATTAACACAATAGGTAAAAAGAATTTTAAAAAGAAAGCAACAACAGATAAATTAATTACTTATGTGATATATACATGGTTCTCACATATTTACAAACATTGTAAAAGTAGACGATTTTCCAAAAAAAGTTACAATTAATAAGTCAGTGTGTGAGGAAGTTATCCCAGAATGTAAAATCAATGTCATATAATAAAATATAATAATTTATATAACTTAAATTAGCAACCAGTTTGATTTTGTCTAGATTCTAGATTATCCTATGGAGCTGGACCAGCATGTTTCCAAGCATTCTTATCTTGGATATAATCCTCTAATTTGTAATTTGCTTGTTTGATTGTGCTCTTTTAATATGACTTTTAAATTTTCTTTCATTTAATTGTAAAATATCACATGGTATTTTCTTGTAACATTTAACACAGTACCCCATAAAAGATAACTTACCTACCTTACCTTACCTTACCTGAGGACTTTAGATAATCTGAAAAATTATTGATCTATTTTATCTTTATTTCTAGTATTAAAATTATGTCTATCACTTATTTTATTAAAAATATTTAGTTTTTTTTTACACACATAATATTTTCATAAATGAATTGGCAAGGTACCGTCATAATATTAATCCTTCCAAATAGTTCGCCGAGAGCCGCCGCCCCGCAAGAGATGTTATACGAGGTCCCCATTGTAATTTCTCGTCTAGCGTGATTCCTAGGAAGACCGTTTGATTACTAAATTCCAGTTTTTGTTCATTCAATATGATGTCACATTCGCTACTTCTAACATTAGGTAATTTAAATCTAATGCTTTTGTTTTTTATTTTATTTAGTACCAAATTATTTTTACCGTAAACCAATCGTGGACCTGAAGAATAGAGAAATGAAATGAAATGAAATAAAATTGTTTATTCTGTAAATAGGCTATCGGAATCACTTTTACACGTCATATAAAAAATATTAAAAATAAGCTAGATGAGGTCGGTGTTTCCTATCTGACTACTCTGAGAAGAAAGGCCGAAACAAACTCAGAGGTCGCAGTCTCTTTTAAAGTCTAGACATAATGTTGGTCAAGCCATGTGAGGACCATGTAGATTAGTGTCTGAAATGGTCTTTTGAGGAACCACACAGATTTGAGTGGACCTGTCCAGTCAGTGCAAGCATTTGTCAGTAATTGTGGAGCTCAACTCAAAACTTAAGGAGCTCAACTCGACGAACAATACCAAAGACAAGATATTTGTGTAGGCCGCATCAACTACTCAAACTGCCAGACCATCATTAAAACTAACTGAGAAAGAAAAAATAAATGAAAACGAAAAAAAGAAATTAAAAAAATATCCACTTAGTCCTCAAATTCACAATAATTAAAATAATATAATACTTTACAAAGTAATCGTGTCATTTTGAATATAATTTTCAACAATGTCAATGTTTATATAAAACTGGTTTATTGTGATGAATAATTAAAATGTCAAGTTTTATGGTTTTCACAAGGCTTAGCAGAGCGAGCAGCTCAATCCCAAGCTTTTCTATCTTCCAAATAATCAGAAATTTTATAGTACCCTTTTTTACAAAGCTTGGTTTTAATACAGCTTTTAAATCGTTTAATGGGTAAGTTTTGAATATCAATGGGAAGTTTGTTGTAAAAGCGTATACATTGACCCATGATCGAGTTGCTTACTCTGTGGAGATGCGTGCGATGCAAAGCAAGTGTACGTTTATTCCTGGTATTTAAACTATGAATATCGGACATTTTCTTAAAATTTGATATATTTTTGTGTACATACAATAGGTTTTCAAAAATATATTGTGAGGCTACAATCAGAATATTTATTTCTCTGAATTTCTCTCGAAGGGAATCTCTTGGACCTAGGTTGTAAATGGCTCGAACAGCCCTTTTTTGTAGAACAAAGATACTATTAATGTCCGCACAGGTTCCCCAAAGAAGAATCCCATATGACATAAGATTATGAAAGTAACTAAAATAAACAATTCTGGCTGTATCTACGTCAGTTATCTGTCTAATTGTTTTAACAGCATAGGCGGCTGAACTAAGCCTTCCTGAAAATTTTTCTATGTGTGGGCCCCATTGTAATTTACCGTCAATAGTTATTCCAAGAAAAACTGTTGACTCAACAGGGTCCAACTCTATTGCATTAACTTGAACATTGGTAGTTAGTTGCCTGACATTTGGCGTTGAAAATTTAATGAGTTTAGTCTTTTTTTCGTTCAGGAGAAGATTATTTACATTAAACCAATGCACAACTTTAGAGAGTGCATCGTTGACTTGTTCAAAGTTGACTAACTGACGTTTGATTTTAAAAATGAGGGAAGTGTCATCTGCGAATAGTACGATCTTGTGATTATCCCTTATGTAGTAAGGTAAGTCATTAATGTAAATTAGAAGTAAGAAAGGACCTAGAATTGAACCCTGCGGAACGCCCATGGTGACCGCAGATCCTGCAGATTTCTTGCCATTAACATCGACCCATTGAATTCTGTTATTCAGATAAGAAGTCAGAAGGTCAAGAGCCTTGTCCCTCATGCCATAGTGGTACAGTTTCCTGATAAGAGTATCATGATGTACGCAATCGAAGGCCTTGGACAAGTCGCAGAAAATGCCAAGAGCATCTTGCGAATCCTCCCAGGCCTCGAATATGCTCTTCAGTAATTCCACGCCCGCGTCTGTAGTTGAACGACCCTTTGTAAAACCAAACTGTTTCCGATGGAGTAAATTATTTGCATAGAAATGTCCTAACGTTTGTTAGAGCTATTCAGGTCGTCAAGATTTTGTGACCGTTGGTTCATTTTAAAGATCAATGATGTGTCATCTGCAAATAACACCATCTTCGGTTGATTTTGAAGTAATTGGGGTAAATCATTAATGTAAACTAAAAAGAGGAATGGACCCAATATCGAACCTTGAGAAATGCCCAATGCCATTTCAGACCCTAATGAGTTTACGCCGTTTACTTGAACTTTAACCTTTCTATCTTTAAGGTATGAACTTAGTAAATCAAGAGCTGTATTTCTAATCCCATAGTGCTCCAGTTTCAGCAGAAGTGTCTCATGGTCTACGCAATCAAACGCCTTCGAGAGGTCGCAAAAATACATAATATATATGGTACTTGGTACCTACATTTAAGTCAAGATAGACTTAAATGTTGGTACCAAGTACCAACTGTCTAACAGGAGATAGCGAAATATAGCATAAACTATCAGCAAAGACTGTCGGTTCACAAAAATGAGCTTGCCCTCAGACTGGGTGGAGATCAGGGCCTTCAACACAGAAGATTAAAGAGATATAGTGTCTCAACCCTATAAGATAGATTCATCAGGATGGAATGAGACACCTACCTGAGAAGTGTCTCACCAAGCTAAAAAACCTAAACAGATACAAGTATCAGACAGAGCAGTGGCTTATTGTTGTGTCCAACAGATTGCCGCGGTGCAGAAACAGAGAAAGTAAAAAAAAAAAAACGTTAATAATGCAATGAATGTTGTTGTACTGTCAAAATGAAACAGATTAGTCGTAATCGTTTACAAAAATGTGTTGCGTAATTTAAGATGCAAACGAAAAAGTTTTTACTAACAAAATCTAAAATTGAATCCTATGTTTCGGAACGCTCAGTGCCCAATGCCCTGAATTTCCGTCGCATGCCATAGGTTGACCATCCCTGCCCTAGGCTCACGAAGACGGGTGCGCCGATCAACATACAGATATGCATTTAAAACTTTTCGTCTTTAACTGTGTCAAGGACATGGTACAATGGTCTAGTCCTCATGGGAAACTTAATTCAATTAGTTTAGATACGTTTGATGTACGATTCGACAATGGTTGGTGGAGGTATAACATTGATTGAGTTCTATGTTGACCGTGAAAGACATTGAACCCTGTTCCATTCCATAACGACAGTTATTTTTGATCAGGGACCGAAACCGATATGATCAATACCTACGGGTATTTTTTCGGTTACAACATTTATCTTTTTTACAGGTTACCTTTAACACTTTCAGTGCCGGGAGCCCTCCTGGAGGGTTCACCTAGTCGCATATGGGGTGCCGGGAGCCCTCGCGGAGGGCTCATTTTAAATGAAGGTTTTTCTTAGCGAATACAGCATAAAAACCGTGGAAATAATATCTGAAGTATATTTTAACAAGATTTATTAGTTTGGATTTTGGAATCCAAGCATTTTTTTTTTTTGTTCATGTTTCCTAATATTCACTAATAATTTAAAAGGTTGGAAACAACGTATAGCGACCGAAAACACAATTGTACTTAATTTACAGTGTTTTATAACACGGTTTTAAACCTAACGGCGTTGACCGTCCGCGATGGTTAACTTTAGCGCAAATGTAATGACGGTAACCCTCCCGGAGGGTTCACTTCCAATATGTATGGCGGCATGGCGTATAAGTGCTATGAAAATGGGTGGAGTCGAAAGCGTTAATTGAATACAACTAGTACTAATACCAGTTACCGAAATAAAAATTACCTGTATCACACGTGCCGTCGGCATTAGTCGAAGGGCGCGTATCGTCTGTGGGTGTGTAACCGGTATTAAAAGGTTACTTAATTAGATGTAACATGTTTCTTTTCTAGGTTACCCAGATAGTGCTAACCTTAGTCGTAGAAGTAGGTAACCAAAATTCTTCGATACCTGTAGGACCGTAATTTATAAAGGTTTTCGGTCCCTGATTTTGATACAACACATAACTACGGCTTCGCCTGCCTGCTATCTAATTTAACACATTTTCGTAAACGATTACGACTGAGTAATCTATTTCTTTTGACAGTTCAACAACATTCATTGCGTTATAAACGTTGTAGAGCAGATTTTTTTTTCGAAATTGTGAAGCAATGGATTACCAATCTGTTTCAAAACGATTCAGATTATGAATGATCGTAAGTATATTACGCAATTAGGTACTGATCTATTTATTATTAGAGATAGGAACACCGAGCATATAAGGCCGTTCTAGTCCTTCTAATATTTAAAGATGTCTCTAGTAATATCCAAAGATGTGATCTAAATATGATTCTAATGTTGTTTTATTTAGTAAATCCGTTTAACCGTTCCTAATTAGCAGGATTTGACTCGTGTTTAAAAAATACAACATCTTAATTGTGCCATGGAGTAGGTAAAGAATATTTAATTGTAAATAACTACCTAACTGAAAAAATCATTGGCTTCGGAAAAGTACTGCAATCTTACGGATATCTAGTTTGAATATTCGGTTATGTTATATACCTACGTATGTCGGTATCAATATTATGTAGTAATTGTTTATTTAGAATTGTTGCCAAATACCACAGATATTTATCTAAAACAAACAAATTGAACTAAAAAACAGATAAGTTTATAATCAGTTATAGAAATCCGGATTTCGAAACTGCAACGATAACGTTTTCAGGTTAATTGTGGTTTAATTCACGGAATGTGGTATTCTATAAATAGACGTTGCTTGTTCAGAAATCAAAAGTATTCCATTATAAATTCATTTGTTTACTTAATTTGAGCAAAGTTTTTTAAAAGCTCCTATCGCAATCTTGCAATCAATCACCTTTTCTCTTGATTTTGAAACTGGGATTTTCAAGTGCATCGTGTGATAATGAAAATTCTCATCTTATTTTTAGTTATAACGATTGTTTTCAATGAAAACGTCAGTTGCTACGGTAGCGGTGGGTACCTCGTTTAATTTATGGACACGTAATGTTTACGGGAATGGGTCCGTACCCGTTCAATGGTAAAGGTAAAACGGTCATTAGTCACGTTTATTGATATTCAGGACTCGTTGTGAACTTTTTTTACCGATTTATCAGTCAAAGATTTAGAAACGATTTTTTTTTGTTGAAAATAATGCAAAATACGTTGTTTACGTGTTTACTACGTTTTTTTTTGTTTGTAACTTTCACGCGTTTCTAACCACTATGTATATTGACCATCGAAAACATAACATGTAAAAAAAATGCAAGTGTCGCAATGCAGTTCTTGTACTGCAAAAAGTTGTGAGATGTAATAAAAAACCAAATCGCTTAATTTATTTAGTACAATGGGAGCATCTATCCAACAATTTTGTCATAAATTGTCACCTAATTAGTTAACTAACAATATTTTATAGCGACCGTATCAATATTAGACATCTTTAATTCTTTCATAAATATAATGATTTGGCAATCGCACACGGCAATAGAATCTACACACAACAAACCAATGTTTGTTGTATGTAGATTCTATTACTTGCAATATTTTTTAAACTACAAGTTCAAACTGAATGTAATTGGGGAATATACCTAGTTATTTTATGCCCTCTTGGTCACTGAAAATTTAGGTGTCTAGCCTTAGCCAAAACGAAGTTACAGGGTGGTCGAAAATGTCCTGAATCGCTTCGAGAAAAGATAGTACGGCTGTGCCTTTGTTTGTTTGTGCTCGAACTTAGCGATAATTGACTATCAGAAATCGTGCTTACTACTGTGCCATTCTATAGCAACTATAACCTGCCTCTCTTACAACAACATGACTAGCTATAAAACAATTATTTTTATCTTTAACATGTTTTTCAGACGCCAGTCCCACCAGCAACAGGCAGTTTACCCCTGAGGCAATGATTCACCTCCTCTCGGAACAAGTGAGAGACCTGATCAGGACCGGGGATGTAGATAATGGTGTACCAGTTCTGGATCCCTACGAGTTTGAGTTGAGACAGCTGAACTTTGCAGCAGGAGAAAAGTTTAGGTATTTGAAAGTTAAAATCTCCCGTTTCATTCAAATTAGCAAACGTCAATGCTTCTCCTTCACATATACCTTTAATGGATATTCTTCGCCTTTACCTGGTTCCTTTAACACTTTCGACTTCAACCATTTTTCATAGAGCTCATACACCATGGCGCCATACATATTTATTTATTTTATTTATTTATAATAGGTAAGCCAACAGCATATATATTTTACATTAATTATTAAAGTTAACAGATATGGGCTCTTATATATATACCAATTAAAGGTGTACACGACATATACATACAACAAAGCAACCTTCTTAAATAACATAAAATTATATATTAATTAAAATGGAAAATAAAATCAAATTATTAGCAAAAAAAACAGCGTTGACCTAGGTTTAAAATAGAACAGCAACATATTGATAGTGAACCCTCCGGGTGGGTCGGTAGTGAATATTTGTAACCGTGAAAATCGTTTTCTTCCCCGGCAACGATAATGACAAAAAAAAAATACAAGATATTTTATTTTTACAGTTTATAATGCTGTATTCGCTAAGAAAAACCTACATTTAAAATTAGCCCTCTGCGAGGGCTCCCGGCATCTCATAAGCAACTAGAGGAACCCTCCAATGGGGCTCCCGGCACAGAACATGTTAAATAAGGACCACCACTATACAGTTACTTCCAAGCATTTTTAATAGTTTTTTATAGTAGTGATAAATGTTTCAGCGCCAACGTGAACATAACCGATGGAAAATTTACTGGTTTGGGAAACTACCTGCTTAAAGAATTCAACTTTTCCAAAAGTGATATTTCGATAGAATTGAACATTGATATTCCATCGTTGAGGTTTTATTCAGGTAACATGCTGTTTTACAATAAGTTTCCTTATACAGGTTCAAATTAAATTAGCTTGCAAAACTCCGCATTCGTGATGGGTATCTATGGTATGTCTAAATAAGATACTTAAAACAAAAAAAAACTCTTAAGGCGACACTAACCAACTTTTAATGATTTTATACTGAAGATCACGTTTAAACGAGTACCTAGTGTTAATGATTTGGAAAAAATATATGTTAAATTAGAGCAATTTTTTAATAGCTTGATCTGTAAATTTTTAAGATTATGTTTATATTACATAGGGTAATTAATTTATAAAGTTATGTCTAACACGGATAAAAAACTGAGAATCACGCAAAAATTATCAAGCGTATTTTTCTAAAACCTTCACCATTTTAAAGATAATTTAATTATTTATCTTTAAGTATACGTGTTCTTTTAAAGTATGTTCTATTTTATGTGTAATGAACTAATAATGCGTTTAATTTGGGACAGCGCTCTTTGATGGACGAGTCCTATTATTGGCTGGACGTACGACGCGTTGCGTGAGCTCAGTACAGAACACGCAAGCTGACCAAGGTCACTGGCATATATATGCGTCTTAATTTCAAGTCACTCAACGGCAACGGTCAAGGGCCGCTTGTTGTGCAGTTTTTACTTGATCTTATCTTTTTTTGTTTTTTTATCGTCCTTAAAAATATATATACCCATTTCGTCTGCGGAGTTTTGCTAGCGAATTTAATATGATAAAGGATTAACTCATGATTATCTAATTCTTTAAGAGGCTTATTTTCAGAATATTACGAATTGGACGGAAATATTTACGAAGCAATACCGATTAAAGGACAAGGCATAGCCGAGTGAGTATTTTCAGAGTTCTTTACAGTCTTTTTTAGGGTTCCGTAGTCAACAAGGAACCCTTATAGTTTCGCCATGTCCGTCTGTCTGTCTATTTATTATTTCTTATTTTATTTATCATAACCAAAGTTTATAAAAATATGCCCGCAAAACTGTTTTCACAGTCACGGTGTCTGTCCGCGGCTTAGCTCAGAGAGTCTTACTAGAAAGCTGTAATTTGGCATGGGTAATTACTTAATTAGGTATACATATTAGTCACTCCGACAAAAAGGTTAAAAAAATAATTTCTTAGGGTACCTCCCCTACACGCAAAGTGTTTTTTTTTTTCGTTGGAAAGATCATTCAATATTGTGAGTTTGTGAAATTCATTTTAGGATTCAGGGATCCGTTTGCGAAATATTAAGTGCTAATTTTTGTTAGAGTCAAGTGGGCCCCAGCCAGCTAAATGGTTGGTTTTGGATATGTGAAAAAAATCACGGCGGTAGTATATATAACGAAATTAAAAGAAAAACTATCACACCTAAGTAGGGTTTACAAGTTAATGAGCAATAATCGACCAACTTACATTTGCAGTTGCCAAAACATGTTCTCCCATACATTTCTTAGGATAAATTCATCCCAACTACGGCAACCCTTCACTTGGCCGATTTTTTTGTAATATTCAGAATTAGGTTCATAAAATAACTCCTGTTTTACAGCATTGAAATACAAAACATATCGCTATGGGGAAAAGTTTACTTGAAGCAATCTGCAGATGGTAAATCCATTCTCCTGGACAAGATTGTAGATCCGGAGTTCAGTATAGAACGAATTGTGGTAAGTATACTTAATTCAGCCAATCGAGGGAGAGGGACACACACACAACAATTTTTTTCAACACACTTGCTCGTAACGTGGCTCCAAAAAGCTAAAAGCGGTTCAATAGGACCCCTTTTAGGTTCATAATGTAGTTTATTAAACATGCGTGCTTTTTACTTTATATTACCGCTACTGAGCATGAGGTCCTGGGTTCGATTTCCAGTTCGGGCTAAGTGCTATTAGGTTTTTCTGTCTGGAATATCTCAGTAGCAGCCCGGAGTCTGGATTTGTGCCAGGTTGACGGCAATAGGCCCTCCCCCTATTACATGGGACTTAAACATATCTGGAAAAATGTGGATGTACCTGCTACAGGCTCATTTTTTTTACATAGGTTATTTAGTTTATAAAACTTTATTTGAGTTTTTCCTCGCAAGTGTGTTGAAACGCGTGTGCATTGATCATTACACACTTGTATCATAATGTACTATTTTCACGTACTGAAAAGTAGAGGGTCCTAGGCTTTTTATTAACCTATAGACAAAAAATATTTCAGACATTTAGTAATCGTTTTCTGCAAAAAAAATCTCATACGCGAATTGAAATGCGGTTTGAAACAATGCTGTAAGTCATACTGTTAAATTCTTCATTAGTAGGTAGTGTGACTGAAAGAAATATTCAAATCACTAGTAGGTTTTTTCACAGAATTGTTTTACGTATACCTTAAACCTTTATTACAGTCCCGAACCGAGTTCGACAACAACATAGACGGCGTCATCAGCTCGATGGTTGAAGACCTCCTGGCGGACTACCTGACCCGCTTCAACAAGTACATAGCTGCGTCATACAGTGTCCACATCGCACCTTTCCTGAACCCTACCTTGGACAACTATGAAAACTGGAACCTCATTGCTGTTTTATTGTATGATGTATATAAATACTAAATGGATGACAATGTTTTGTTTTATTTTGTCCTTTGTCCATAACCAGCACCTTAATTACAGAACACACGATGAATCATAATCTGAATCATCTTGAAGGATGTTGCTAATCCATTGCTTCATATGTTCGAAAAAATTGTCTGCTCGACAACGTAAATGACGCAATGAATGTTAGTTAATTGATTCTGCGACTTGACTTTGCGGAAACCCGTTATAAAATACAATAGAAGCACACTACCCCCTAAACTACTCTCGACTACACTGCTCTCGACGCTTGACGTGTCCACACGTCGGGTCCGGGTTTGCAACAAGTCAATAGCCATTCTGAGGATGCCTCGTTGAGAGGTGAAACACGTTTCGATTTCTTACAGGGTTCTTTATGACTCCTTAAGAAAAGTTACGCGTATTAGGTTACTAAATATACGACACTGCTCTCGACTCTTGACGTGTCCACACGTCGGGTCCGGGTTTGCAACAAGTCAATAGCCATCCTGAGGATGCCTCGTTGAGAGGTGAAACACGTTTCGATTTCTTACAGGGTTCTTTATGACTCCTTAAGAACAGTTACGCGGATTAGGTTACTAAATATACGTCGTCTATTGTATTTTACAATGAATGTTGTTGAACTGAAATGAATAGTGATTGATCGTATGTTCCGCAATCAGGGTGCTGTTCTAGAAAATCCTAGTAGGTGTGACACTTACTAAAAGTCAGCACTGTGCTGTGGGCCCCATTGCGTAGCATCATGCCTTCTTATCAGTCACGACGTGCAGCTGCCCGAATACATTTTTCCGTGCTTGTAATTAAGTAAGTACCATTTTTAGGGTTCCGTAGTAAACAAGGAACCCTTATAGTTCTGCCATGTCCGTCTGTCTGTCCGCGTATTAGCTTAGAGACGGTTAGTACTAGAAAGCATGTAATTTGGCATGGGTATACATATTAATCAAAAAAAAAAAAAAAAACCTGATTTTATTTTACCGCTTTGTTGAAGAATAAAGCAGTACAATAAAATTAGGAAAAATATTTTTTTTAGGGTAGGGTAGGTACACGTAAAGTAGGGGTGGCTTTTTTTTCTCGTCTATCCCATGGTGTGTGGTGTCGCTAGAATCGAAAGGTTGTTATATAAATCATTTTTCGATTCAGGGATTCGTTTGCGAAATATTAAGCTTTAAGGTTCAAATTTTTGTTAGAGTCAAGTGTGGGGGACACTTGACTCTACCAGCTAAATGGTTGTACTTAGATTTGTGAAATAAATCACAGCAGTAGTATAAATAACGATGTTAAAAAAAAAACTATCACAGCCAAGTAGGCTTTACAGGTTAACGAGTAATAATTGACTAACTAAATTTTTTAGTTTGAAAAACATGATCTCCCATACATTCCGTATGGGAGAAAATGTTTTTCAACAACAATGTTAAATTTGTTCTTGGGATAAATTCATCCCAACTACGGAACCCTTCATTATGCGTGGTCCGACACGCACTTGGCCGGTTTTTTTACTAAGTAGGTATTCGAGCTAATTTATCTTGATGCACGTGTTTTTATGACTTTTTTTTTCTTTCTTTCTTTCTAACTGCTTCGTTGGTCTAGTGGTCGCAAGCGCCACTGCTGAGCATGAGGTCCAGGGTTCAATTCCCAGGTCGGCCCTAGTGTTATTGGATTTTTTGAGTGATTTCGTGAAAAGAGCCGGGGAAGCGCGCGCTGTTTGATTTGACCAATGAGCACACGCGGTGGTAGAGTTGGCTATCAGAAACTACTTTGACAAGGCCAGCCCCTTTTCGGACCACTTGCATTTAAACCCTGATTTCTCACTATTTTACTCTGAACCATATTATACAGATTACCAAACGGTTAGGTACAGTCACCGGTTGTTGGGTCAGTCTGGTCTGTATAATATTTCCTATTGGTTCAAGACTTATAACATTAACAATTTTTTATTGAACAAAAATAATCTGTCTTCAATAAAAAATTGCATTACCTACTCCTAGTGTTAAGAATAAAAAATACAATTTAAAAAATAAATATTCTTCTTTAAAAAAAATCATTTCAAATAATACCTTATTTTTTTTTCAGGATATAATGTATTATTTTTTTTTTTTATTTATTTATTCATTCATTCAGTACTTACATTTATATACATAATAAGTTGGTGCTAACATAAACTCATTAGAGTTTTACCGTGCACCAAAATCATCGACCACATAATTTAGGCAACCAAAACAAGCTTAAGTTCATAATTACAAAATGATACAGTAACAAAAACAACAACGAGGGTAATAAGCGAAATAATTATCTATTACTTACGAGCGAACATCGATGACCAATCTGACCGTCTAAAACAAAAAGTGGCCGAGGAATGTGATTTGAATTGATACAGGCTGTTCCTAAAAGTATATTATTATTAGAAATAGTTAATTTTCCACTGGTATTGTTGGGTGTTATTTACAATTTAACTATATTAATTTATAACCATTTATTACATTTATTTTCATTCTCATATGATACATTAGTTATTTATATTTTGTAGGAAATGTTCCTTTAATTTGTACTTTATGTTTTTAGAAGTTATTTTGTCCCTCAATGATATAGGTAGTTGATTAATAAGGTAAGGTATTATATACTTTAACGACCTCTTGCCGTGTAAATTGTTGTACTTAGGAAGCAACAACTTAGCATTGATGACACTACGGGTATTAATTTCATTATTATTTATGATTTTTGTTTTCTTAAGATTTTCATTAAAAAATTCTTCTTTTAATAGTGTAAATTTTATTTTTTCATGTATTTGTATTATTTTACAGAATGTAAAATTCATGTAAAATTGTATGTATGTTATTACCAAGGTGAGATGTCAAATGTTACACATCATTTATGCGACTCCTGTTAGTTCTGGACTCCACCAAAGCCAAAAAGAGACGAGAGGAGAGAGATGTGTTTTAAACAACCAATAGAATTTCTTTATTCACACATCTCGTCTCCACTCAGCTTCAGCGAAGACCACTGAACGAAGATGTATCATATTTGTATGGCGCGATCGAAGCGGAAATGTGAGCTGTACCTCGCCGAGAGCTGGGCGACGGTTCAAAGCGGCCATGTGAGCTGTGCCTCGCAAGCTGGCGCGCAGCAGAGACGAGAAGAGATATGGGCGGCGTGCTGTGTGCGGCGCCGTAACAGTTCCGTTCCGTTCGAGATCATTCACCATAGGGGGTAATGGGTATGACGGTCCCGGAGGAAGAGAGCTAAGTGCCACCCGAACCCGACCCATCATGCGCGACCTTCCAATTACAATGGCCAATGGCCAATGACTTTGAGAGGTTTATTTATTGATACCCCAAAACTATCAGACCACTTTTTGTCAATGTCTTCAATGTCTTCAGTTGCTCCCCACCATCTCGCCACAACTCACATGCAGATCAATAAACATAATAGATACGATATCGCGCTCACATTTGCAATTCTTAAATCAGAACGTACTACACAATCAATTATAAACCTTATCCCATCAACACAGCGTGCATTCACCATGAAACGTACAACTCAGTCACACGAAAACATCGATCGCTATCGTTGTGCGGTGCAAAAGCCATTTATTTTACATATTATACGCTAGTGATTGACTAAATCGGAAAGTTATCGATTCTCGCATTTATTATTCTATTAAAAATGTTGGGTGTTCCTGAAATTTTTTTTAATAAAAAACGATATACATATAATAAGATCATAAAAATAAACAATACGAAGATTAAAAAATAATAAGTAATTCAAAAATTTTAACATTATGAGAAAATCCAAATGAGATTAAAACAAGCTTTCACATCGGTCTTCCCACTAGGTATTTTTTAAGATCGGTATTACCCTAGCACTACCATAGACACGCATCCGCAAATTTTGCTATACTACGACCTACGGCTTGCTACACGTAGCAAGGCGCTGCTACGCGCGTAGCCGCGTGCCTACGCTAGGCGTCAGTAAATAATACATACTTTTGAGGAATACTTCTGACTACGTAACTTGCTTACAGCAGATTGAAATTTTCCATTATCATTTTGTTTTCGAGTACATATCTACCTAGGTAAATCAGATGAGATAATTTGCTAAATCAAAGTCGTTACCTTGATAGCACACCAAAGAATTACCTTGTCACCCGATTAGAGGTCGCTTTGTATGTTCGATAATAATAAATTACAGAAATTGTAATGTTATAGGTAGGTATGTACATGAAAAACACCTAATGGTGACGACTACGGACGTAAACAAAGATTATAACAAGATAAATATTATAATGCGACACTGATTATCACCCTATTTAGTAGCAGATATTAGTGATTGATGGAATAAATCAGTGTTTGACTTCAAGATTAGCTTCCTTTACCTGGTGCCCGTGAAATTATGCACAGTAGGCGATTGTGAGTCGGAAAAACTACAAGGTAAGTTCTGAAAGAGGGAACATCATTGATAGCTTAAAGCTATCAATGATGTTCCCTCTTTCGTTTTAGATCTAGTATAATCGTATTTGTTGGGTTGTATTTGGGAAGTAGAAAACAACGGTAAAGTTTTACCAAATAGTGCAATTTCACCCCATGATTTACCTCGCCCGCCCCCACCGCCTGTGTATATCTCACATATCGTCGCTCTTATAGATTTTGTATGAAATATTAAAGGAGCGGTTCAGCGCCCGCGCCGCACCGTCACCTCGCCCGCGCCCCTCACCTCTTGTGTATGTCCCGAGTATTAGGGTTCGTTAAATGATGTAGGTAGGTAATTGATGATTTTACCAATCCGGTTACTAGTATTGATCGATTAGGGACATTAATGTTAAAACTACCATAGGGACACACCCCAGACTTAATGTGGTCAACTTACGAATCAAAATTGAAAATCATGCTCATAACATGTTTATAATTTCACTAACGATACGATCTGCACTAGGTAACTACAAATACATAATTACACTACACGTTAATGATCGTCATTATTTACGCCATTCTGTACGTAAAATGCGACGCTTTCCGTTTCAGAATGAAACTCGTACTAGTGTTGATGCTGTGTGCCTTGGCGGCTGCGGCACCCAAAGTTGGAAAACCAACACCTGTTCACAGTAAGTAAACTTAAGCTTTGGTACTTACATCACTTTCCAGTTCACATTCCATTTCAAATTTAGCTTAATATGTAGTGTTTAATTACATATTATTTTGTTATTCTGAGTATAAATGATTTAATGAACCTTTATAGAATTAAAGTCAATAGGTACAAACGTGTATGTCAATCAATCTACCTAGCCTTTTCCCAACTATATTGGGGTCGGCTTCCAGTCTAACCGGATACAGCTGAATACCAGTATTTTACATGGAGCTACTGTCTATCTGACCTCCACAACCCAGTAACCGGTATTGACTGTCAAAGATCCACGAAGGACAGCCGAGACCTTCGGCTTAACATGCTTTCCGAAGCACGGAGGAGTCTTGGTATGTAAAGAACCTGATGGATCGACCCGTGCGGCTGTTATTACTTAGCCACGAGCTCCTAACAAACATGCATGTATTGAATTTAAAAAAATTGTACCTAACATTTTAAAACATATTACTTAAAAGGAGCTAGTGGCTAAGTAATTACTGCTGAACGGGTCGATCCTTCAGGTTAAGCTACGCTTGCCGGGATTGGTCGGTGGATGGGTGACCATCTTTACTGAGACTCCTCCGTGCCTCGGAAAGCACGTTAAGCCGTTGGTCCCGGCTGTTATTCATGGATCTTTGACAGTCGTTACGGGTCGTCAGAAGCCCGAAACTGACAACCAATCTTACCGTATTTACCAGTTACTGGGTTGTGAAGGTAAAATAGGCAGTAGCTCCATGTAAAATTCTGGTATTGAGCTGAATCCGGTTAGACTGGAAGCCGACCCCAATAAAGTTGGGAAAAGGCTAGGCAGATTGAGTACCTAAAAGCGTAACACATTTCAATACAAAAAAGCGTGGTGCGGCCCGCCTGCAGTGCGCGATGGTACAGGTATGTATCAAAGTGATAAAGGAGGATTTTTGCAATACAGCAGTCAAACACCTATTCCACATTGTTTAAAAAATAAATGATAGCTAATTTAATCTAGACCCCTCGACACTGGACACCACAGAACCATGGCTGAAAACCAAAATCAAAAATTGCTTTTGATCTTGATTTTCAGCCTTGGTTCACATTGTTCCCTACTCTCCTAGACCCCTCGGCGCTAGAAACCACGGTTGGAAGTCGCAACATCCTAGTTAACGCCCTCGTCCGTCAGCTGATCGCATATCTCCGCCGCGTCATCAACAATGGTTCCGCCATCTTCGGCATCCCGCCGCTAGACCCCCTGGACTTGGAGCATTATCATCTCTACATCCCCGCGGGACTTATCAAGTAAGTCATTGGATGTTAGAAGAATTATTCGTCTTACTTGGCAGAATTGAAGCAGTAGGATACATATCATAATGAGATTTTCAGCTTTCGACGCTGAGCCAAGGGTTGAAAATGCATCAGCGCGCTTTTATAAGAACGAACTATTTTAGAAAAACGCGCCTTAGGCAGTAAACAGGTGGGTGGGTCTCATTCCATCCAGTTGTCAAATTTATCTTAGATAGAATAGATCTTAGACCACACTCTATGGTGTGGTGTTCCCACAGTTCCATTGTTGCTAAGAACCAAATCATAAACATCAATAACATGGGCGTCTTCAAGCTACGATTGAATAAATTACTTACTCAATATCATCCGCCGTTACAAGAAGTCCAACCACACAGCAAATCTTCTGCCAAATTATGATGGACTCTTGATTTACCTACTATAGTTTGACCGATGTACCGCGCCTACCTCACTTCCGCTAAAAACCTTCTGCTAAAAACGAAACTTAGTAGGTACATATGTAAGTACAACTTTTATTTATGAATTACTTTTTCTTTTGTAGCTTGGACTTGCAGCTGAACAAAATATTCGCGACTGGTATCGGTGGGTTTGTGGTACACAGGAGTCACCTGGAGCTGTCAGATTTGTCCTTCGACGTGGACATCTCTTTTCCAAAGATTGAAGCAACCGCTGGTTAGTATCAATATCAAGTTATATAAGGTATATGCAGTGGCCAGCCTGCACAATCCAGCTGTATGCTTCTAATACAAGGTGACAAAATACCCTAAGCAAAACAATAAAATAAAATAAAAATAATCTAGTCCCAATCCGTGGGAATCAATCTCGAAAACAAGTTGAAACTGGGACTATTAGAATGGCAAAGTTCTTAAAAATATGGAAATTGTCCCTCTGGTGTATGTATAGATTAATTACTAGAATTATCATAATTTTGAAATACATGTTTTTTATTTACAGAGGATTACGACCTGATCGGTGATTTCTTCACCGCTGTCCCACTTTACGGAAAAGGAAAAGCTAAGTAAGTTTTTTTTAAATATTTAATACTTACTTAAATAGGTACTGAGGCGGCCCTAGCAAAACTTTTAGGTGGTGCGAGATCTCAAAGTGGCGCCCCGCCCTTCTAAATACAAAACCTAAATATCCTTTAATAATATATCCTAATATCGCATTAAAGCGATATCCTAATAACGCTTTATTTTTTTTATTTTTTTCCACTAATTAACTAATTAACAAATTTGACTTTTTAAGTTTTGAATAAGAGGCTTTTGGCTACTATGTATTTTGTAAAAAAAATATTGTAATGTGCAAAATATTTTTTTTTCTTTCTTTCTACTTTCTCTTTTTCTAATTTGACTCTCAATTATAGCAATAAATATTTCTGAGACCAATCATTAAGTTGGGAGTAGATGGCCCAGTTGACCAGCCATGGTCAACTTCTATATTAGGTATGCTGCAGATGGAGACAGCAAAGTCCCATCTAAGCTTGGAGGCAGTACCTACCTATGGCCAGGGTCTTCATTAGAAATGTGTCTTATACCTACCTATAAGTAGCACGATATTGTAAAGATATGTAGGTACTAGCACTAGCACTACAAGCTGCTGCTGTGCTGGTTACTGCATAAATAAATAAAATAGGGACGACGACCAAAAAAATTTTTTTGTTGAGATTATAAAAAAAATATTTGACAGGTATTTTTTCTTTTTTTACGTAATCAAACTCAAACTCAAAGCATTTATTTCAAATAAAGCAATTACAGGCACTTTTGAATTCAAGGGGTCGATCAGTCAGAAATATGAAGCTAGTTGCCCATTCCAAAGCGTAGTAGGTGCCTATGGAAAAGAACGGGCAAGAAACTCCACGGACACTCTTTTAAATCAAAGTTTTCTTATAAAATATTGGTTACATCATTCATGTTGAAATTATACATGTGAAAACAATGTAGAAAGACGTGCACGTTAAAAGCTTCCGTAATGAAAAGATAGACACAATTCAAAAATTAAAATAAGCCATGGCAGCTAAAAGATGACAAGTCCCTACTGACGGCGCCAGTTCACGAACATGACGCATGGATCAGCACCATTCAGCTCAACCATTTTGAAGGGAACTTAATGATCCAACACACACGCCACCACCAGCGAGACATTTGAGTGAGCATGACATACTCTCAGCCGCCAGGGCTCATTCAAGTCAATAAAAGACATTCCCAGTAAATGGTAGTTTTGTAGAAGGTAATGGTCACAGTGCTCACACATGTGCTATGCAATTATACAATACTAGGAGATTGAATTTATACAATAAAAAGATAGTTTTTGCAATCTTCAGCAGCTCCAACAATATTTTCAATGCTAATCAACTAGTTTATGCGCCCTTGTGGAGCTGGACCAGCGTTGAGCCAAGCATTTTTGTCAGCGATGTAATCCCCCAACTTATAATATGCTTGGCAGCATAGTGTGCGTTTTATACAAGATTTAAATTTCGTTTCATTTAGTTCGAGTATGTGGGGAGGTATTTTATTGTAACATTTTAAACCGTATCCCATGAAGGATGAGTCTTCTTTAGCCAGTCTGAAACCAGGTTGAACTAATTGGTCCCTATTTCTAGTACTATAATTAAGTATGTCTTTCTCCTCTTTTACTGAAAAGATTAAGTTTTTTCCTTACGTACATGATGTTTTCATAGATGTATTGATTAATCTAAGGATTACGGCGATACATTGAGGTAAAATGTGCCATGACGCGTATAAAATCTACATAGGTAGGTACTCGTCATGACGTTACGAGTAATTTTTTATTAATAGGATAACGCAAAAAATACGTGTCAATATTTTTTTATTATCTGACTAACGGACTAATTCGATTTTTTTTTTACCCAGGCATCATCCTTGTTGTATTGTTTATTTATTAATGGAGAAAAACGTAATTTAACAAATTTGATGTCCTTTTTCAGGTTCCTAGTGGAAGGCTTCAGGTTCCAGGCTAAATTGTTCCTCAAACAATCTGATGATGAGAAATCTGTACTCATTGAAAGAATAGAGAATGCTTCCTTTGAGCTACCTAATCTCAAGGTAAGGATAACACTTTTTTATATCTTACTCTCGTGTTCACAAACCGGCTACTCCACCCGGATGTTTGAGTAGATTTGTTGTTTCATATCTGAGTGAGCACGGTGATCACCAACGTGACTGTTGAATACGGGATGCCGGGTCAATTCCTGGGTCGGGTTTTGATTCGGGTTTTCCATTAAGAATTAGGCTGTATTTGTGCCCATTTATTAAAGTAACCCGAATATTTGTTACATACATAACCAGCGAATGAAAAAAATTAGGGTGAATTGTACAGCCCTGACAAAAAAGCAAAATTTTGAATTATGAAAGTAAGTAATTGCTAATTTTACTATATATATTCCAGTCGGAATTGACCGGAGTTATCGGCGGCGGAGACATCGATGGCATCGTCAACTCGGTGATTGAAGAGGTGATCATAGATTACGCCAACCGGTTCCAGGGTGCCGTCGCCTTAGCTACCTCCAACCTGGTCATCACAGGACTTAACCCCATCCTGGACCAGCTCGACACCTGGCGTTACCTCGCTGTGCTGCTACCACGCTCTTAGCTTTAAGAGAATGACAGACTTTTTTGTAAATAATACCTACGTAAGCCTTAATGACCCAGATAGACGCGTACCAGTGAACATATTTAAAATTCTTGGTTTTCAGAGAATCAAGAATTTCCATCATGATATTAAGTAATTAAATAATGTTATGTTTTAGTCAGTGTTTGTTTTACCTTCCGGTTTGTCTGATTCTTGTTGGGGCATCGTTGAACATAATTTAATGAAAACTAAAAATTTCTACATAAACGTAATAGATACACACAGTTACAAACCAAGCTATGTATAGTAATTATTTAATTAAATTTTATATTATTTAATTAAATTTTATATTATTTAATTAAATTTTATATTATTTAATTAAATTTTATATTATTTAATTAAATTTTATATTATTTAATTAAATTTTATATTATTTAATTAAATTTTATATTATTTAATTAAATTTTATATTATTTAATTAAATTCTTATGTCAATCAATTATTACTAACACTAGTTTGTAAGATCGCAATTGTACTAACAAATATGGATGTAATCGTAATATGAATCTGAAATAAATTATATATTGTTATAGGATTTCCGTACAATGAGAGGTCAGCTTATACTGGAAATGCATAGCTTGATATGTAGCCGTGTGTACATGATTACCATTATGTACTTCTGTACGTACGTACAGCACGCGTAGCATGACGCTTTCTATTTCTACGAAGATAAGACATAGCTCTTTCTATACAAAGTGACATTTCATTTCTCCATTTTTGACATCGCACCGTAGAAATCTTTGTAGAATCTGTAATTTTGTCTTTCGTTTTTATCGATCTTTTTCTAGGTCCTTTTGTATGTAGACTATTGCAGAAGATTTTTTTCTATACCAACTGTCAAAATCACACTGACAACTGACAGTTGTCTAAGCTAGTGAAGACAATTTGATTTTGTAATCGCCAAGAACTGTGATAATTAACAGAAGAACAAAGCTATAATCTTCCATTTTTCATCATTTAGTTAATAGGGTTTTTGTTCCAAAATATGGTACTTAGACACTTTGAGAAAAATTGTTGTAGTTGTCTTTATATACGTGATTAATATCAGTAAAAATTGTCAATCAAACAGAAAAAAAAATCTAATGAATTCTGAGTCGATTTATGTAAAAGAGTGAATTTCGTAAAAAGTGCAGTTGAGTCTTTCTACTTTGGTGCCGTCGTACTGTCTACACGGAACGTCACTTTTGTCTACTCTTCCGTCGACAAAACGGTGCTCATGCTACGCGTGCAGAAGTACTCGTACATAATGGTAATCGTAAAGGTAATTAATTAATTATAATGGTAATTTTTCCGACAGATAACTGACATTGTTTTGTTGTTGAATAGGTACCTATTCAACAACAAAACAATGTCAGTTATCTAATGATAAGAAACTAGATTGGTGTTTTATCTATCTTTAAAATCACTACCTACCTAGATGTGTTATTCAAAGGAAACTACCATAATTTCCTGATCGATGACTGTGTCCACACGTCGAAACGCGTTTATCACAAAACGATAAGTGTTTAAATATTAAATTAAAACAACATGGATGGATATCAGAGCAGTTTTAATACAAACATATTAAAGTATTACAAGCATGTTGAATAGGTAATAAAATTATTACAAATATTTATAGATACCGTTTCGATCGGCAATCTCCAACAGGCGACTGCGGCGGCTTCAGTTTAATTTCATTAATCAGTAAAAAGGTGAAAAAACTTCCTCTCGTAACGTACTTTCGGTTATCTTCGGTTAATCGTCGTATTCATCGTACCAGACCTCTCGACAGGCCCCAGCGACATCCATTTTGAATCCGTCGGGGCAGCGGCTCCAAACTGGCGAGTCATCAGCCACGGCGAACAAAGCATTGCTCTTGCGCACTCCTTGAGGAAAAACGTTTCCCTGCTTGGCAACGTTCGGACGAGAAAGCACAGTGCACACAAGTAACACTAAAACCAGGAACCAACTTCGGGACATGTTGTAAGTTTGTCTGACACTATGGTCAGAGACAAGCGAGTGAACTGAGAATTTTGGTAGTTTATCACGTTTTGATTAGGTACTTCCTTCACCCACGCTTTATAACGTCTGCTGTATGTGTTGAAATATATTATTATCAGACACGTAATGTGCTCAATGTTTTATAATTCGTAGTATTTCGATGAGACTGATTCATCCGGTAAATATCCTTTCTCCGTTACTTGTTTTATGCTTACTCATCCGAAGCTTTATTCATACAACCAGTCATCTAATTGGTTGGTAGAAATGCAATTACGTGTGCAACACGCCGAGATCACTTTCGCATGCATTTTACAAATTGTGCAACAGCAAACATAAAGCTGGGAACAAATTATCGGACGCGTCCGTAAGTCGCGACTGATAGTCGCGACCAACAGACGTCCGGACGCTCAAGGTCACGACCGCGACTCATGACCGATAGTTTGGACAGTGTAGTGCTAAGTGTACTATCAAATACAAATAAGCCGCGACTCTCAGCCGCGGCTTACGGACGCGTCCGATAATTTGTTCCCAGCTTAAGACCTATACACTATATACCTATACCTAGGTAGGTACATAAGTAAAGCAGTGGGCAGTCTACGGTGCAAGAAATGATGAAAGTAAAGGAAGCACGTTTTCAAGAATGGTTGTCAGATAACTCTTTACAAAAAAAAAAGGATCTAATAGAATAAATAAAATAGGTCACCATTGTTATCAGGTATACATACCTGCATATTTTATTTATTTTACATTGATATCACTTATTCTAATTCATAAATACTTATAGGTACCTACGATACCTAGCTACAGTACAGCAACAATCCTTCCTTATAAAACAAAGTCCCCCGCCGCGTCTTTCTGTCTGTCTGTCTGTCTGAACGCGATAAATTCAAACTACCCAACGGATTTTGAAACAGTTTTTACCAATGAACGGAGTGATTTATGAGGAAAGTTTTGGTTTATAATTTATTAAGGTTTTGTGTAAAGTGGCTGAAATATGACGGTTATTGTTGAAGATGTCGGAAAAAATCATGCCGACTGGGAGCTTTACTGGCTTGCGCCGCGTAAACCGTGAAAGATAAATAAAAATTATGTTCGACAGGATTATATACCTTAAAAAGATCAACAAAAAAGGCCGTGATATGTCTATATTCTAAGGATGACCCACAATAACCATTTTTATATTAAAAAAAAATAATTAAGTGTTATTTCCGAAGCTATTTTGACCAGGGACTGAAACCGGTATGATCAATACCGGTATTTTTTCGGTTACAACATTTATAAATATTACTAGTATTTTTAAAGGTTACCTTAATTCTTAAATTGAGTACAACCGGTTATGTGTGTGTCAAAGAGACGAGTCTACCCGCGCACCGGCGATGGCCGACCAATCACGGCCCTAGCTAGCTAGCGGCACGGCACGGCAACGCGTCTTTCAATAAAATAAATAAACGTAAATAATACAAAACGATGCGACACTGGATCGAAATCACGTTTAGAAAACGAAGCTGCTAAGTTAAGTGTCGTTTTTAGGGTCTGTAGTCAACAAGGAACCCTTATAGTTTCACCATGTCTGTCTGTCGGTCTCTCTGGCTGTCCGCGACTTAGCTCAGAGACTCATAGTACCTACTAGAATAGAAAACTGTAATTTGGCAAGGTGTTTTTTTGTATCCCATAACTCAAGGGTATGCAACCATATTAAAGAATCAACTGGCATGTCTATTTCATTAATATTTTTTTTTTCGTTTTTTTATTTTTATTCCAAGAAAAATCATTTATATACTAGTTGATTATTTGACATGGTCTCATTAATACCCTAGAGTTATAGGATATCAAAATGAACATTATATAACGCGCGCTGCGGCATTTTGACGTCTTAACATTGGCTATGATTGGACCATACTAATCTGAAATAAGACCACAACCGAATCTGTGCTCTTATTTTTCGTTCCGTTTTTGAAACGCTTACCGGGAATCTAGTGCATTATTGATCGAAGCCTTATATACTTTATTCTACTACAAATAAATTGCGAACGCAGATTAGATAGATAGCGTGGACGTCGTGGGGACAACACTGACTGCTGCTACTGCTTAATATCGTGAAAATAAATGTCGATTTTCTGCAAATATAATTTCGAGAGTTAATTGATGATTTCAACACAAATAACTCGAAATAAAATGCATTTTTTTAATTCATTTTGTGTTAGGTATTTATTTTAAATAATTATTTGAAATTCGAAGTCAAATAACACAAGAATAGTTTAGGACATATTTTCCTAGACTTTATTTTTACATACAGGTAACTTTTCCTTGAGGTACGTACAATAATTATATATTAGATAAAATTTTAAAATCTAAGAATAAAAAAAATATACATTAAAATTTGTTCAAAATTTAAAAAACTTCAGCTTGTTTTCCACAACCCTTAAAACACTATGCGGGACTCAGATAAACAAACAAGACAATATCCTGCATTTGCTATTTAGTTTCCAAAAATATCAACAAATGTTTTAGGAAAAATAACTTTAATAATAGTCTCACTTATGGTTTAGTTTGTGCTACAACTTCAAAGTATTACTGTGCGTTCGCACTGGCGAAACATCACAACAAAACATGTTGTCAAACATTGTATGGAAAATTGACAGAAAATAGAGATTCCAACATGTTTTGTTGTGAAAGTTTCGCCAGTGCAAACGCACAGTTAGAACACAGAAAGACATTCAGAAATCAACTTAATCTACACAGACATAAAGTTGATATTTCTTTAAGTGGAATTAAGTCCAAGTGTCCTGCAACGTGTTATGTTATATTATATTAATACTAGCTTTTGCCTGCGGCTTCGCTCATGTTCAGTGTCAATCCCTAGGGAACAGTACTTTTTTCTGGATGAAAGGGGGATGAAATTATGTCCATTTTAGTACGCACGGCTACACATCAAGCTATACAATTCCAGTTTATGCTGATCTCGCATTGTATGGGATTTCCTTACAATACGAGGTCAGCTTATACTGGAAATGTATAGCTTGATGTGTAGCCGTGTGTACCACTTAAAACGTGTATGCAAAATTTCATGATGATCGGTTGAGACTCATCATGACACAAACAAACTCACTGTCGCATTTATAATATACATAGTTTGGATTTAACATAGTAGGTATAACATGGTAACTCAAAAAAGGTAAAATTAAAAATAAAATTTAGAATAATTAAGGCCTGCGCGGACTGGCGGACGGGACGGCAGAAGATTTTATATTTATCAATCGAATTTAATACTTATCAAATAAAAATAGGGTATTATATAAAATAGGGTATAATAGGTGAACGGTCACCTATTATGCCCTATTTTTTTCGAGACGGTTAGAAGTAGAAGGCTATGGCACAGTTTTTTTTTTTTTTAACCATAAAGAATATCGAAATTCAAATCATACGCACCCTACTAAATGCGCGGAATTTATCAATGAATTCGTAGCTTTCCTTAGCGGCCGATAGGTAGTCGACGCACTTGCCGTCGGCCTCTTTGATAACCTTTCGCAGGCGCATAAGCCGCTCGCGCATCCCCGCCCGCCTGCGTGGTCAATGCTACTAAGCAAATATTCCCGGGTATGGCTTCTGTTCAACTTACACAACAACCATACCAGATAACCATACCACCAACCATATTATTCTCGAGATGGTAAAAAAATTCAGCCGGTATAAGCACTATGTACAGGCACAACAGCTTACATGACAATATATTTAACAAGGATAATCTCACTTTTAGCACATGAAATGATTCACATTACTATCTTAATTAGAAGCACCAAAACAATAATTTTAAGCATGTTAAAAGTCTATTAGCTTTATAGTATTAAGACACCTTTTATACGTATAATCAAAAGTTTGCAATGATGTGATACTAAGTGGTTATTTTTAGGGACATAACTCCACTAAGGGAAAGTTTCACATTGACTTTATTATGCCAAGTAAGTGTCTCATATGAATGTGAACTTTATTCATATAAGTTTAATATTGATATTCACACAAAACCGTTGCTCACATTCGCTAATACAAATATGAACATTATATCTATAAGAATAAGGTTCATATTCGTATAAAAAGCTTATAAGGGTAGTAATAAACTAGCCTGTTAAGCTTTTTTCCACACCTCCCCACCCAATGAGGACGTCCCTAGATATTTCCACAGAGTTGTAACTTAATCAGAAGTGCTTCGGTGGCGGCGGTGTTTGCCGCTCCCGGGGCGCAGGTGGAGCGTGGCGCTCCCGCGGCTGTGGAGGGGGCTGCGCTGTGGCGCGGCGCGGCGGAGGGGGCGGCTGGCGAGCACGGGGCTCCGGCGGGGGCTGCCGCTCTCGGGGCTGCGGGGGCAAGTGAGGCGAAGGTGCAGTTTCCATCCTAAAATGACAAGACATTATATTTTAAAACAAACATTATCCTGAAATCAATCGCCAGGACAGACGGCCTGCTACTGTACCGAGCTTATAAACTGAACCCAATCTGTTTAGTTATTATGAGTGGCCCGATCTGTCTTCACACAGCTTTTACAACTTGAAAAAACATCGAGATTTCTTAGGTACACGTAACTTTAATAGTAACGTACTATACACATAAACCTTCTGGAATACATTCTCTAAACGATGATAAAAACCTCATCAAATCTGTTGCATGGCTTAGAACAATGCGGACACACAGACAAACGCGACAAGCGACTTTGTTTTATAATATGTATAGAAGTACTAATATAGGCTAAATTATTTTGTTTGATCAAATAAATAAAGTTTATTTGTCATTAATGTTTACCTACATAGTATTTTTGTATTGGTTTTTAATAAAAGAATGTCTTACACACTAGGCTGGTTTTACTGGTAGTTTCTACACATTTCTATACAATATTTAATTATATATACAGGCTCAGACCAAATACAAAACCAAGACAGAGCGCTGTCAACAGTGAAATGAAGCCGGTTTCGTAAACATGTGTGCACTTGGTGGTGTAGTTAAGATTGTAGTGTCATTGTAAACAGTTGTAAATGTGTGAGCGTGTATGCACAGAGCGGCAGTGTAATTTTGGCATGCTTCACTGTATTGTTCTCGCTCTGTCTTGGTTTTTTATTTGGTCTGAGTATACAGGCTGGACAGTAGTAGTGGTAGGAAACATTCTTTTTTTGCCATAATAATACAGGTGTTATGTTTTCGCATAATGAATCAAACAATGAGTTGGTTCGATTCTCAGTTGAGTTACCAAAATATTTTTTCATTTAGCAAAAACTTTAGGTTTTATTTGAGAATAAATAATTTTTGTATCATTTCAAAATTACATCTTACTTTCAAGTGTGATGGATGAGTAACAATATATTTATACATATCATAAACATAATAAACTTTATGTTCGTAAGGATTTTAATAAACTGAAGTTGTTTTTGCTGTTGTTGAATTGTGGCCAGTTGAGCAATGCGTTTTTGTTTGTGATGCTTTATCTAGAGCAGCCATACTCAAAGTGTGCTCCTCAGAGCCCTTGGACTCCGCAAAGCGTCTGTCGGGGTTCCGTGAAAATACTGGTCAGAATGAAATAAGATACTAAAGGGTTAAATAGATAGATTGATACAAGAGAGTTGAAGTCGCATGTCAGGTAATCGCAATAAACTGGATGCCGAACCTGTTAACCTGACATCCGACATCAACTCTCTTCAATCAAACCTGTCATCAAACAATCGATGAAAAGTAAAAATTTATTACATACCAATAGGGGTATGAAATAGATTTTTACTTTCCATCGCACATCTCACATATGCAAATGTTAATTTCAAGTATTATGATTTTTTAATTAAGAATACACATAAAACCAGGTTTTGATTATTTTAGGCTCCGACAAATATTTCGTTTTCCAATAGGGTTCCGTCGTCAAAAAAGTTTGAGATCCGCTGATCTAGAGTATTCTAGTTATAAGGGATAGCATTTACCTAAATGAGGTTTCCTGATGTAGTTCGTCAGAAGTACTTTACAATAAGCACAAACTAGTGTTGAAAACAAACAATTTTAACACTCCAAAAATAAATAAAATAAAAAATATTTGTTGACAAAGTTTTTTTTAACGAATGACGCATGCTGTCAGATTTTGAAACCTAGCTTTTTAATATTTTTTTTCCTTCGTTTGAACTTCACAACCACATTTCTTGAAACTACCAAGGACTTATTAGCCTACGTAAGCAGGGACGTAATAAAATCGCGGCGATTTTTTTTCGTACACTAGATTGTCAACTCTCTGTATTGAGCAGAGCATTTAGAATCTAACAGAGCGCATCCAGCGCGTAACCCAGCGCGTCAAGAAAACACACTGTTGGCTATGCAACTCTCGGCACTGAGCAGGAGCGTTGAAAATCCAAAACGCGAAAGAAAAACGCCACGATAAAAATACGCCCGTGCCGACCTGGGCTTATACATATAAACACTGTTTAGAAGGGTGGGAAGGGGCATTTTTCTGTATGCCGCAGGCAATTAAATCGCACTTTGTCAATCTGAGCCCTAAAACTTACAAATTGTAAAATGTAAATTGTAGATGACACGCTACAATAGGGATGATGCCTGGGTAAAAAAAAAACTAATTAGTCCGTCAGTTAGATAATAAAAAAATATTAGGCACGTATTTTTTGCTTTATCATATTAATACAAAATTACTTAGATAAAACGCATTTTAAGTTGGGGAGTGGGGGTCGTCACGTCACTAGTATGTATAAAATCTACATACTCGTGGCGTCATGGCACATTTTACCTCAATGTATCGCCGTAATCTTTAGATTACGTAAAAAAAGAAAAAATACGTATCCAATATTTTGTATAATCTCAAAAACGGACTAAAAAAAAAATTTTTTAGGCATCATCCCTATTCTACAAGTTTCTGTTTAATAAAAATTACAAGTTGTGTTACAACCCACAACCACAGAACATAATCTCACGGGGCGCCTTCCACCACGTGGGCCCTCTACGGGTCGGTGCATGTCACCATGTCTTTAAATGTTCGGTTTTATCTAGGACATCATGCCGATATGCTTACGATGTTTTCCTTCACTATTTTGAGAGCAGTGGTTAAGGGAAAAGCAAATTATACAAAATAAAGAGCAAGTAGGTTGGAAGCATAAAGTAAGTTGGATCCATACTAACCGACCACAAAAATGTTTCAAATTAACTCAAGTATCATCCATTTCAAAGAATGCTCTCAATTACAAATCACTTTGGGGGGGTGAATTTGGCGGTATTTTGTTTGTATGAAAAATCTTATTCCTGAGGTGAATAAACTTGAAACTTGGCACGAATACTTGCCTAAGCACTTAAATAATAAAGTTTGTCATTATTCGTTTTTGAAAACTCCCCCTCAAAGGGGGGTGAAGGGGTTTTAAAGTATGTATGGAAGAATCTTAACGCGCTTAAAACTAGGTACTTATTCATATTTTAGGCAAAAAATATAGGATAACGACTTCTTAGGTTTTTCGAAACGAAGGTTTTTCGAAGCCGGCACACGCCAACGAACGATTGTAGGCGTTTACTAAAGGCTTGTGCAGACCAGCGCGACATGTCGCGCGACGCGACACCGGTTATTGTTATATTTTGAAGTTTTCTTAGAAATTGTATTGATCGTGTCGCGTCGCGCGACAAATCGCGCTGGTCTGCACAAGTCTTGAACCGTCCAGACAGACAACGAAGGCCAGCGAAACCTTTTCGTTGGTGTTCGTTGAGCCGGTGTGTATGCAGCATTATATATTATATGATCCAAAGTCAAGTAAATGTCACAAAAGATTTTTCAAAAATCAACTCCTGATGGTGTGAAAAGGGTTGTAGCGGCATCTACATCGCTACATGCGAACTACGCATCAAAAACCTGACGTCACACAACATCCTGACGTCACACAAAATCCTACATCGCGCAATTAGAGTTTACCGCGCGATAAACATATATACAAGATTCCCAACTTCAACCTCTGGGCAGTTGCCCGCCAGACATCACACCCGTCTGGTCGGAGGATCCTCCCTTTTCTACGGGGGATGAGTGAACTTTACACCCTGTTCCTCATGCCCCTAAAGGGTTATACTTACAGATAACATGGAAAATCTTATTGCTAAGCTTGCTGCTATAATTAAGTTTGCAACTTGGGCGGTAACGGTACTGACTTCGTAATCTAAGTAAATAAAAAATAACAATCAATAATTTTAGAAATATACCTTCGGAATTTGTAGGGGAAAATACGAAATCCAAGAAGTTTTACGTTCTTTTCTTTCTGCATTTCCAAAAAACTAGCGTGAACGAAATATCCTTACTATTGAATGTAATTGATGTAAACCTAGCTTTAAATTTTTCTTATAAATTATATAATCTGTGCTCGAACAGGAAAAAGTGACATCTATGGACAAGAGTAGAAAATAGAAGCGGAAGTGCTCTGATGATAAAACAGTTTTCATCTAAAATTACAGATTAAAATGTTGCCAACTTATTTTATTTCCCACGTTCTTTGGTTTTTCTAGGCCTATAATTGTTTCCCAAAATGTTATTTTCGTCAATTAACTACATCAAATCATGTATATTTATTAATCTGTTAAAATAATCACATAAAGTATCTCATAAAATAATTCAGAACCCATGCTGACCTATTAAAATGCACTATTTTGCAATTAAGTGGATTTTTCGATTTTTATGTGGTAATATTGACCGAATGCGTGGGAGTGAACGAATGAGAATTAAAGCGAGATGCTAAATAATCAGTGAAGAACAAAAACTACGAATGAAAAGTGATTTCGGAGAGAAAAATTGAAGTCTTTTCATGTGATTTTGTGAATTTGTGTTTGTGCAAAATTCATTGTAGACTGTGTTTGTATAATATTTTTGGAGCAAAGTTGCCAAAAAAACGTACCGCTTGGTAGTAATATGAGTAATGTTACCAACCAAAATGGAACAGGTCTAGAGCAGCAGGTCTGTACCTCATGCCTACATGCACTTAGTATTGATTTTTACAAAATTGGATGAAAATATACCGACAAAAGGCACTATTCAAAGATTTGTGCCCTTAATTTGAAACGCCTCTAATTCATGAAAGGATCTCGTTTTTTGATGAAAGCATCGCTCTATAAAATCGCAATGCTTTGTACGTGTCTGTCGTGTCTCAGATTAACCAACATGGCGACTTAGTTCTTCCACTTTTATGGTATCTATTTCATTGATTTTGTGAAAATTTCATGATATACATAGCATCGACACGCACTTAGATATTACAGTAGTTTTCCAGAGGCACTTACGAGTGAGGTCATTGTCATGCTATATTTGCGTGTCATGGCGGGAGGAAATAAAAGGTTTCGCAATTAATTTGAACCTACACCGGAATACGCACATGAAGATATCTTAAAGAATAACTGTAATTTGACCATCTACGTATAGAGTTATGAATGTATGTTTTGTTCATAGAGGGTTTATCATGCAGTATTTTGTCATGCTTGTATAGTCAAGTTAGCATGTCTAATTTGCTATAGTTGGATTGCGATATGTAGCAACTGTGCTGATGTTGGTTAACTAACCAATAAGTTATCTTGAAATTTTCTTGAGTTAATATTTTTACGACATGGAAAGTTTCGTGGCTATCAATCAGGTGTAACAGTCAATGCACAAGGTTATATGATGAGTAGTTACTCTCACAATGAAATTACAGGCTCATAGTTATAATCACACTGTATGGGTTTATATAACAGATATTCAATAACAACACTGTTAAACTCACTGTATCAAATTACAAATATGTATTTTTAAATAACTTTGTGGAAATTACAAAAGGCTGTGTGTTCAGTAGCTACAGTCAGAATGATTTCAATCTGGAAATATTGAATTGCTCAACTCGTAGCCTAGCCTCAATTCGTACTACTCATTTAGCTTGTACTTTTATTGTAGACAAAGCATTGTCAAATATATTATATACCTATATTTTTTGCAATCTGCCTATTTAACTAATTGATTCTAATAAATTACACAATGCTTAAATACTCATATTGTTACCGTAATAGGATAGCAAACAAAGGTTTTGATTTGACCGAAACAGGGTGCGGTCAACAAATTCAACATCAATCCTAACCTGCATCTATCAACCATAACAAAACATAATTTCAAGTCTGTTGTTGACAATCTTGGATGTTGCATCTTATAAATTTTGTCAAGTAGAAAATGCTGGCCACTTATACAATTATAGTTTTAAATTGATGTTTTTTTTTTTATTAATCTTGCAGCTTGCTGGTCTGGACTTGCAGCCTCAGGCTAATAAGAGTGCTGGCCGCTACATCCCCCCGCATCTGCGCAGGCAGTTGCAGGCCAGCCCTTCACAAGGTAAGCCAATAAAAAACTTTACACTTTTTGCCTTCTGCATCATATCCTTGGCTTATATTCTTCCTCTCGTCCTATTAAGAATGCTAATCATATGATAATTGTGTCATAGTATTTTTAGCTTTTGAATTGATTAGCTACATATAGGTTTGCAGATCTGTATTATTTTTATAACTGGTTCATAAGTCTGGTTATGACCAAGGGTTCTTTTTTAATCCTGGTCATTCACATTGGACAAATATGCAAAATAGCAAATGCACTAGTGCAGGAAATTATTAATTGCCAATGATTATACATACATACATACCCTTGTGGGCATCACATTCTAATGCAATATTTGCTATTTAGCATGCAAATCTTTCGGTGAGTAACCTATGATAAAAATGAAAACAATGAGAAAAAATAATACAGCAATTTAAACGGTAGCAATACTCTCAATTAGCATATGTCTGGGAATACCCTAAATCTGTCTAAAAGCCTGATAAGGATGGAATATTTTGAAAGTACTTCTACATTATTCCAAGTACAATCATGCTTGTATTGAAGACAATCACAATTCCATTGTGATATCATAGATAATATATAACAATACAACAAACAAATTGGTATCAAGTGTGTGCTCAACATTTTGAGGTTGAAGAATATGGAGTATCTATCAGTTGAGTTTTCTCTAATTGACTGTGGCTAACTGTCATAAGTACAGAGATACTATCGTAACAATAGTTACGTCACAAATAGTCAATATGCTTCCTGTATCATTAATACACAATCAAAATATCACATTTGTATGCTTGGGCTCCTCATCCCTAAATTTAGTATAGAAAGGCATTTTCACATTTCCCCACAATGGACTTTTAACTTCATAGCATCTTTGTGGCATCAATTTAGTTCTAGAAAGTTTGTTAGCAAGTGCACTTGACATCTCTGATGACATCATATCATTGTTAACATCCATTATCCATGCATCCAGTGTAGGCCTTAGGACCACTACATATTATTATTATTATGGTAAGTGAACTATGATATCCATGTCAAATTTTAGCAGAGGAGAATGTTACTGGTCGTCAACTTGACATAACTCTTATCACTGAGCAGATTATTGCGCATCATGAAATCATGATGCGCGTCACATTCTGCAAGATGAAACCCAACAACGATTTCAAGTCTATTTAGCAACGTCAAGTAACAAGGTACCTACTCATTTTGATCCGCGCCATCTGAGAACTTCGCTAGCTGCCCTCTAACGATGCCAAGCTGTTCGAGCATCATCTTGTTGCCTAGCGAAAATGCCTATGTTGCCCTTTTGCAACAGCCACAGGAAGAGGGTGGGTGGACTAATCATTGCTGGGAACCAAACATCACTGCATCTATTGTGTATTCTCTTCTAATTACTCACCTAGCTATAGAGTGGCTATACAAATGTATGCATGCTGTAAGTGCCGTGGAGCATTCATTCTGCGTAAACAAGAATCTGCGCGCGACACGGTTACGGCTTTGCTTATGAGAACATGACCTGTTGCCTCAAGCAATGTAGGCTCAAGTAATACGTACTAAAATGTTGTGAAGATCATAATATTACCTGCATGACTTACCCAATGAACAATGACGCATGGCCAATTTACCCGTGTGAATCAAAACGACGCGAATGTCTCATTCACAAATATTAATCCAAACATGGAAGTGTTCTGAAGCGCAACTATAAATAATAATATCGCTATAGTTCCTGCATTATTCAGCTTCGTCCCGGCGAGTTGAGTAGAGGTCAGCGTAACGTGATATCATGTCCCTATTCTCTGATTTTTAAAACAGGAACATTGTGCGATGTGATGTTAGTTTTGTTCTGAATTCTGGCGAATATTATTTCTGGAAAGTAGGACATTGTGATAAAAATTGAAGCATCGATTTTTATCAATTCTTTCGTATTAGGCTTATCTGGATTATTGTTGCCGTGTTTATCGTGTGCTGTGATAGTGTACGTACTAGAATGGCTCTACTCACAGATAGATCAATAGTTCAGAATAGGGAGAGATGTAGATATTTACTGCATCGTATATAAGACGGTGAGTCAGGATTGA
The DNA here is from genome assembly GCA_947364205.1 of Agrochola lota. Lineage (NCBI taxonomy): Eukaryota > Metazoa > Arthropoda > Insecta > Lepidoptera > Noctuidae > Agrochola > Agrochola lota. The sequence goes on along the minus strand of OX376221.1, from coordinate 12,367,531 downwards.
TTGTTATCACTTCAGGAATTATAGAGTACCTACCTTAGTCATAAATATCACATCAACATGCCTTTGAATGCCCCCCTTTGACGTCATTGTTTAACTGCATACATTTTGTGTTTGTTTCACCAAATTTCATAACATTTAACAATAAATTATAAAACATTATATTAAAAAAATGGTATGGTCTCTCGAGCTTATGATTAAATGATGACTTTACTGATATGCTGCCGTCTTTTTGAGAGTGCTGATAGTAATACTCAATTCCGACGTTTAGTTTTGTCCTGCATTTAAATTGATTCTAAAGAAAGTCGCAATGGAAACTATTACAAACGTGGTCGTCTCCAAGCTTTCCATTTTCAATTAAAGTGTTATCAAGTAAATGATAAATGAAAGGTCGAGTCGTGGCCACACAGGACTCTCGTGCAATTGGTTCAGTAGATTACTAAATGATTAATTTGTGCAGGGGAAGAGTCTAAGCGCCCAAGCTTAGACGCCCGTTCAAACGAACAACGGGACAACCGTTCATCATTCGGAGGCAACTCTAGAACCTACGACCGTGGTGGTCGGCGCGACGACCGCGACCGTGACCGCGAACGTGAACACGATCGCGGCAACGATTCGCGATACCCGCGCAGGGACCGCGGTATGTCCACATGTCTTAAACTACTTATGTATATCATATGCATAGTTGTCATTTAACTCTCTAGACTTACATTATCTACGATGTTATCTCGGTTTATATTGTTATCAATGTATTGATTGGTATTCGTTCCTAAGTAGTTAACTTGCAAAATACCAAGCACTATGTTCACGTTTATTAGAAGTGCTGGAGATCATATTTTTATATCGTTTTTTATAATGTACATTAATTTTGGGTGTAAGGGGAAGCGCACAAGATCCGGCTTCCCCAATCGTCAACCGCGACCTTGTCGGTGCACCCTGCGTTGAATGACGAAATGACGTTCAGTTAACGGCGATATACCCATCCAATCATTTGCACTTAGCTAGTTTGAATACTATAGGTTGGAACAGACGAGTGGCTAAGAAGAGTTTACCCTGCAACTGTTACGTAAATGGCGGTAGGCTGATTTCTCTTCTTTGGGACGAGACGATTTTTGTGGAGCTGATGAATTTGAAAGTAGAGCTGTTTTCGTGTTTCTTATAATATATGTTTGATTAAGGTCGTGAGGCAGGATATCAGAATGGCGACTCAGAACCACAACGCTGGTCGGAGTCGTCTGGTGAGAGATGGGGCGCGTCGGGCGGCGGGGGGCGTGCGTCAGGCGGCGCGGCGGGCGGCGGGGGCGGCGGCTCCAGCCGCGAGTCGCGCGACATCCGCCGCGACGAGGACTTCAACCGCGACGAGCCTCCGCCGCCGCGCAACGACCGCTGGAAGGAGCCGGAGCCGCGCGCGGACGACCGCAGCAACAGCTCGCGCTGGCCATCCGACGACGTGCGCCGCGGTAGCAACCGCAGGGACGAGGGTGGCTATGAAAGCAACTCAGTCAGTCCAACTTTTATTACCTTTTGTTCGGATTACGACACTTTGTCTACACTTGATGATATAGGGTCCGAAAGCTTTGTTTAACAGCTCATTGCTAAATTATATGAGCCGAATTTTTTGCTGCTAATTTTAAACTGCTTTTTATGAGTAATTCACCTTCAAAATGTTACTCTTCTGACCTAGGTTCGATTTATTTATTTTTAACATAAAACGCTGTTTTTAACATGCTGTGATACGCAGAACAGATTATAAGAAACATTTGTTACAGAATGATTGGACGGTCCCACTACCTCGCGACGAGCGGACGGAGTTGGAGCTGTTTGGCACTGGCAACACAGGCATCAACTTCTCCAAATACGAGGATATACCTGTTGAGGCCAGCGGTGATCGCGTCCCAGATTTCATCACCAGCGTATGTAACGTTAATTATGACTACCTAATAAGTTTATTGAACAGAATGTCTTTTTTGTCATACTCATCTTGAAATATTGTTCACAGTTTGAGGATGTTAACCTGACGGAAATAATGCGCCAGAATATTGCCTCGGCTCGCTACGACAAGCCGACGCCGGTCCAGAAGTATGCAATTCCGATTGTGCTGGGCAGAAGAGATGTCATGGCGTGCGCACAGACTGGTTCAGGAAAGACGGCCGCATTCCTTGTGCCCATCCTCAATCAGATGTACGAGGCTGGGCCCGTCAAGAATATGGGGTGAGTGTCAGTTGCCAATTAGTACTTCTCTTTCCCACAATATTGATTTATAGAAACATGTTCTTGGTTCGCAGACCGTACAACCGGCGCAAGCAGTACCCGTTGGGTTTGGTGTTAGCCCCGACGCGCGAGCTTGCTACACAAATTTTTGATGAGGCTAGAAAATTCGCCTACCGCGCCCGTGTGCGACCATGTGTCGTGTGAGTATTAGATTTTGACTTTAGTCATAATTTCTGCAAGTTAGAAGTCGAAATCAGAGAAATAATGGTATTATTTGATCAGGTACGGCGGTTCCCCGATACATGAACAGTTCCGCGAGCTGGAGCGCGGCTGCCACCTGCTGGTGGCGACGCCCGGGCGGCTGGTGGACATGCTGGCGCGCGGCCGCGTGGCGCTGGACCACTGCCGGCATCTGGTGCTGGACGAGGCCGACCGTATGTTGGACATGGGCTTCGAGCCCCAAATCCGCAAGATCGTAGAGAGCCACACGATGCCAAAGACTGGCGAGCGCCAGACGCTCATGTTCTCTGCGACTTTCCCCAAACAGATCCAGGTGTTGGCACAGGATTTCTTGTTTAATTACGTTTTCCTTGCCGTTGGACGCGTCGGTTCCACATCCGAGAATATCACCCAGAAGGTAAATAGTAAAACCATGCTGTTATCTTCACAAATGCAAATATTTATATCAAAAGTGACTTAAAACAATTGTCAACTTGCAGGTGGTATGGGTGGAGGAAATGGACAAGCGTTCTTTCCTGTTGGATTTGCTGAATGCTTCCAACTTGCTGCAGCGTGCAAACCCTGAAGAGGATCAACTTATTCTTGTATTCGTCGAAACCAAGAAGGGTAATTATCGAATTATTGCAGTTTATGACCTTTTCGTTAACTTTCAGAGCTAACCTAAGCCTTCTGGAACAGCTCTTGTTCTTGAGAAGGAATGCAATCACAACACATTGCGCGTAAGGTTTTGGTTATTACAATTATTATTTTAGCCGAATTCTTGCATAACATACCTACTAAACTGCGTTCACGATATTTAGTTTTCGATTTATGTGATTTCGGATAAATAACTTTAATGCCTACTCATAAAGCATAAACTCCGCTACAGCAATATTTTTATGACATTTTTCATGCAACTCATTCTGAAACCAACTTAATTTAAACTTACATAAAATCGATTGTGGTTTAAGAATAAAACCTTGAATTGGAAACAAGTATTTATTAAATTTTACTACATTTGTGTTGTAGCTGCTGATCATGGTATGTTCTTGCCCATTCTTCTGCATACGAAACTGCCTTTTGGAAGGGGCACTTAAAATCAATTCTATTTTTTTTTACATTTTCAGGTGATCACGTTCAGATAAGCCTTTTAATGGCCTACTTGAAATAAATGATTTGACTTTTACTTTATTTATTTTCTATTTTTATCCAGGTGCCGACCAACTTGAGGAATACTTGGACAATCTCGGCTACCCGGTGACGTCTATCCACGGCGACCGAACTCAACGTGAGCGTGAGGAAGCGCTGCGTCGGTTCCGTACCGGACAGACTCCCATCCTCGTCGCTACGGCCGTAGCCGCCCGAGGTTAGTGTGAAGCAGCAAGAGCAGTATTAACAAGAACTAGGTTTGAAGGCTGTTGCCTTCACAATGAAATAAGAACACTAAGTTAAAATCTGACATCTTAGCTGACAGTACCAACCTCTCGGAAAATGGGTTGGTAGCATCTGATGGCCAACTCCAGCACCACGCGTGCTCATGGTCAAATCAAATAGCGCGCGCCTCCCCGGCTTCCTGTTACACATTTCCGTCCCTTTTCACGAAATCACTCCCACAGATTGCAGGAAAGCGTGAGGAAACATGTAACAAAAAAAAAAAACGACCTCTTGTTAACAAAAGGGATTTTTCAAATGGTTTATTCCTGTACACTAATAAAGGCAACAAATTAAGTTGTAAAGTACATTCAACATGATTAATTATGTAATTTCGCAACATTAATTATCCAGTGCATTGTTTCATGACAATACAAATACCACATTCAGCCTTATCATTTATACTCACGCACATGTCTGTTAAATGTTCACATGATATTATACAGCCACGGTGCAGTATTGTATTAGTAGCTCTTTATAATGTTGTTATTGCCTCATTAGTATAGTTATTTCAGAACAACGGTTATATTTCTTAGCTGGGCAATGTCCTAGATCTTTTGTCTTACAAAATGGTCGAGATCAGCCGACATGTTCTGTAAAATCTCACGGTGTAAACCTAAGTGAAGTGAGACATCAATAGTGTCAATATCATGCTAAATCAGGTGGAATGACAGCTCGAGACAGTTACTTACAATTGCTCACTTCACCTAAGTTTTCATGGTGAGATTTTTAAAGAATAGATCGACAGATTTAGTTAGATTGAGCAGTTGATGCCAATACCTAAACAAAATAGGACTTAACTCTCGTCGGCAAATGTGCTTCATTACAGCATTCCATTAGGGTAGGTCCTTAAGAGAATACAGGTGTTATGTTATGTGATGAACACGAGTGCTACAAGGCTCTTTTTGGGCCTGGGGCCGTATTATGAAGTAATGCCTGCATTATTCCACTGCAAAGCTCCGTCTCTGTATCACACTGGAACAATGGTGGCATTAATACTACTTCATGATACGGCAAACGGCGGTAAACATTTGTGAAATTGTCATAGAAATTGTATTGAAAAAGAAACAAGATGGCGTTTTAGTTTCGTATGTTCCGATTTTGGCCACGCGCCAAAAGATCCTTGTACTCTTGTACCAATGAATGCCGTATATTATTAATGATGATGTTCACAGGTTTGGACATACCGCACGTGCGTCACGTGATTAACTTTGATTTGCCGTCGGACGTTGAGGAGTACGTGCACCGCATCGGTCGTACCGGCCGTATGGGCAACCTGGGCGTGGCCACGTCCTTCTTCAACGACACTAACCGCGGCCTCGCGCGGGACCTCGTAGAGCTCCTCGTTGAGGCCAAGCAGGATGTGCCGAAGTAAGTTTTTTTTTTCTTAGTAGCTTGTATCAGTAGTAATTAAGGGTACTACTTGAGGCTTGAACTTTGTTTCTGAGTGTAGTGCTCTTTGACTCATAAAGCACCTTTTGAAGACTAGAGAGATATAGACTGTCGAGTGTCGACTATAATAATGTGACAGTCTATAAATCATTCGCGTTACATTTTCAAAGGTCAACCCAGCTGTGTTATTGGCAAAGCATGGGTACTGATAAACCTGGACTTCTACTGTAATGTTATATACTAACTAAAACTTCGATTTTTCTAGTTGGCTGACTAGCACGGCAGCTGACGGTCGGCTGGGCGGCGGCGGGCGCCGCACAGGCGGCAGTCGGTCGGGAGGAGGCGGCCGGTTCCCGAACAGCGGCAGCGGCTTCGGTGCGAGGGACTTCCGTACACAGTCGCGTCAAACTCCGCGGTCCGCAGGGCCATCTACTATTGGCTCTGGTTAGTATCATTTTCTGGTTTATATGCGTTTAGATATTCGCCGCTCATTTACGAATAAGCACGAGTACAAACATGAACACGATGTCGGTGTTTTGGACGCGAGTCAAAGAATTATACGAAGAATTCATCCACGATTACTTCGGAGAGTTATTTGGCTTTACTATTCGTTCGATCATGTAAAGTAAACTGTGGATTTGCAAAAAATGTGAGTATCCATCGAAAACATTTTGGATGGAGTTGGGTAGTCATTTTAAGTTTTAGATCCTTTGTTCATTTTGGCTCAACGTCTCGAAATATCGATGTGAGTGCTGTCACTGGACTTTGATCGTGTTAACTGAACATGTAACCACTGACCGTGCTTGTTCCACCTGCAGGCTTCGGCTACGGCGGCGGCTCGTACGGCGGGAACTACGGCGGCTCGTACGGCGGCGGCGGCGGCGGCAGTAGCGGCGGCGGCCCCGACTGGTGGGACTCGTAAGCCCGACCGCACCCGCAGCTCGCACCGCACGCGACCCCGTACTCGACCCCCTCATTCGTAACTTAAGCGATGTGAAACGTTCTAGATTAATATATTTTATTTTAATTCGTAAACTGATAGTTGGACTGAAATTGACCTGTGACTATTTAATACGGTAATGTTTGTACAATAGAAGAGAGCGGTGCGACAGAGAGATGTGTTTGGGCGCGTTCGGCCGCGGGCGCTGAATCTCAGGTGCGATGCCCGCGAGCGCGGACGAGCCTTGTTTCTTAACTTCATACTATCACCATGGGCATGCTTAACAAATGTCTGTGAATATATTCAGTGAGAATGGTAGTTCGCGATCATTAATGGAAGTAATCGATTTGATTAAATTTCGATCACATGTATCGTTTGGGTCACGCGCGTCGTGTCTCGCACGCGTTTTGTCTTTTTAGTAACGATTATGTGAATGTAGTTTATTAATATAGAAATATTTTTGATGTCCGATCTGTATCGTGAATTCGTAAGTGAACAATGTAATTGTGTATTTTCGATTTTCTATTTTCTGACAGTCTCATAGCTGACTCACTCATGACACTGGAATTTTGAAGCATTTACGCACTCGATGTAGCTAATGAAGCCGTAGATTTAGAAATTGAGAAGTACCGATACAGTATCATAGCAAATAATTACTAAATTTTGTCAGTAGTAATCCCATATTGTAATATCTGTCTTCGACGTGATCTATTATTTGAATGTGAATTTACCAATAAAAATTAAGAAACAGTGTTGTTTTGTTATTTTTAGTTTAGAACCTAGTCCTATTCATTCTGCAAATTGATTGGTATAACCTTGGATCGAAATAGCATTTACTGAAAGAGCAAACGACATTAAGTTTTATTAAATTTTTCACAACTCGGTAAGATGTTTGTTACAGACAACCTCGAAAACTGCTAATAAAATATCACTTACCAAACAGTAAAATACTTATCACCCTTCAACTAAACAGGTAGGTACATGCGTAACAGGAATCTAAAAGAGACGAACGAATCTCGACGACGTGGGCGGGACATTTCACTCGGCGAACCTCCGAAAGTGCAGCGACGACGACGGTTCGAGACTGAGACTCGGATCATACTCGTTAATTATTTTGCTAGCCGAGTCATCGTGTTGTTTTTATCGTGTGCTGCCTAGTATCGCTAGTGCATATCGTATCTAGGTACCCGTTACCCCGTCAGATATGATAATATTAGCTGCGCCCCGCGGTTTCACCCGCATAAATCTCGATCCCTGGGAGTATCGGGATAAAAAGTGTACTAAGTCCCAATCCAGGTCATGGTCTACCTGTGTGCCAAATTTCATCCAAATCTGTTCAGCCGATTTTGCGTGAAAGCGTAACAAAAATACACTTTCGCATTTATAATATAAAATACGAGGATGAATCAAAAAATTCTTGGAATCAATATAAAAAAATGCAAAGATTTAAACAACATATTTTATATTTCTACATAATCTCCCTCAAATACAATGCATTTAGAATAACGCGTTTATAACTTCCTTATTCCTTGTGAAAAAAATTGATTTTCTTGACTCTCGAAAAACTCTACGGCATGCAGCCATAACCGCGTCATTATCGTAAAATTTTGTTTCACGAATGTCCTCTTTTAATTTTGGGAATAAGTCAAAATCACTTGGGGCTAAGTCCGGAGAATATGGTGGGTGGTCAAGGAGATTGAAGCCAGCACAGCGGATTGCGTTGAGCGCAACTTCCGATCGATGAGCAGGAGCGTTATCTTGAAGAAACAACACGCCCAACGATAGTTTTCCACGACGTTTTTCTTTAACCCTTAATAGGGCCAGATGAACATTATTCCCACATCATTTTGCTGTCGTAAACGGTCAAATGTGTAACTGTTCCCACAAAATGTCACTGTCATTTTCTTATTTATGAGGTAACCTACAACATGAGCCAAAAGACACGTTTCCAAAACGAACGAAGTAAAAAAAAGGTGCTGTCAAAGTTTTACTTTCAATATTTTTTCAAACGGATAACAGATTTTCGTGTGATTTCGGATAAAAATTGTGATAATGCCGAAAAAAAATCCGGTAAGTGTTGACTATTGATTTATTTTATTAGATAAAGGGTCACGTTACTTGTTTATGTAGTTCATTAGTATGAAAAACAATGAGTGACTGAAATTTTGCACTCAAAACTACGTGGGAAATATTAGCTTGTTGCCCGTTTATGTAAACAATATTTATTATATTGTGGGAAAGGTTTTCCTGCAAGGAATGTTTATGTTACACAATCAGACTGATGGTAGTGTTTTTTTCTTTCAGAAACATCTTCGCGATTCAGATATTGAAACCCAACTGTCCGCGCTGTTATGTTCGTCAGAGGATGAGGAATTTGATGATGAAGCAATTGGTTATTTTGTCTCTGACTCCTACAATATCGATTTTGATCAGCGTTTGGATGAAGTACAAAATCTTTCTACAGAAGCATTGCACAGTTTATTGGAGGGTGAGCCAGATTTATCACTTATTCAAGATACTACTACTTCACAAGATGTCACTATGGCTGAAGTCCATGAGGAAGCTATATGTTCAATCCCTGAAATTTCTGTTGCTGCTTCAACATCAACTTCTCTTCCACTACCTGAAGTGACTGTGTCTGATGAACAAAATACTGCACAAACTACATTGTCTTTCTCTCGAGATACATTTAGACCATTGCAAGATAAATCAAGGAATTGGTCCTTTATACATGAAAATGATACTTGGCCTAGTTTTGACAGAGAAATGCAAGTAAAAAAGAGGTACACTAACAGAACTCAACCACTTGAATATTTCATTGATTTTTTTCCAGAAGAACTAATTGATATTATTGTTCAAAACACAAATTTGTAAGGTCTCTTTGTGCGCTGCTCCTTGCTTTGAAATGTTCCACCAATAAATAAACATTATTTTATTACATTTATTTGTGTTTTATTTACATAAAATAATTATCCTGTAATAAAAATAATCACAATATATTAGTTTCTTGCCCCTACTACTGGATGTGTATGTAATATATTTCTCATAAGTAGGGAAATAATTTCCCACATAGCACTTACATGTGTTGATCTAAATGTGCAAGAGGAATTATTTTCCCACACATTTTCCTGAAAAACTGAAAACACTTGGGGAGCAAATGATTTACTATCCGACAACACTATACACCCATAATGCCAAATTGACTGCGTTTTTTTTTCAAACACCCACAGTTTGCTCATGCCCTATTAAGGGTTAATCGCTTCACACACTTTCGGTATAAAATTTGCATAATAGGGTCCAGTAATCGTCTGGCCGTTTGGCATGTAATTAATAATAAGGATTCCTTCACTATCCCAGAACACTGAGGCCATAACTTTGCCAGCGAGCAAATTTCTTAATGGATGGAGAGGATGGTCGTTTCCAAGACATGCTTTGTCTCTTAGTTTCAGGATCGCAATGGTGGACCCACGTTTCATCCATGGTGACAAGGCGACGGCAAAAATGATCCGAATCACGCTGGAACATTTCGAGATTACGCTTAGAAATTTCCAAACGTCGCTTTTTGTTTTCGTCGGTTAACATTCGTGGCACCCATCTTGCCGACACTTTTGAACCCCAGTGAATCAATTAAAATGGATTGAACGCTACCAAATGATATCTTTAGGATCTCAGCTATTGGGCACGCCACAATTGTGGCGATAAGTCCGCTCTTTGAGGAGTGCCTTGAGAGGTGCCACGGCGTCCTCACCTTCCGCCTGACGCAGGTCCTCACCGGACACGGCTGTTTCGGGAGGTTCCTGTTAAGGCGGGAGGAAACGCCCGGGTGTCACCACTGTGTGGATCGCCCGGAGGACAGGGTGGAGGTCTGCCCGGCTTGGGCGGAGCACCGCCGTGTCCTCACGGAGGCGATCGGCGGCGGCGATCTCTCGCGTCCGGCCCTGGTTCAGGCCATGGTTCGGAGCGAGAGTGCATGGGAGGCCGGCACCAACCGACGGGGTCGAAAGACCAATGCCTGCTGGGGTTGCGGGTTTGTCCGAAAGGGATATCGCGGCCCCGGCACACAGGCAACGGAAGGAACACGGGTGGGTTTTAGTTAGTAAAAGTCTGACACACCCTCTCGCTCTGCCCAGAGCGGGAGAAGTCATTTGATGATTTCCCAACCACAAAAAAAAAAAGTACTAGAAAACTCAAAAATCACAAAAATATTGTTCCATACAGGTAGGTAAAAAATTCCAACTTACTTTTTTGTGACGGACTAGCTGAAAATAAACAAAAAATTGAAACTCCGACTCCGACTTCGTGGTTCCGTTATTATTGAATCGGAAATACACAGAATATCGAAGCGCAGCGATACACGTGACCAGACCGCGTACAAACAACTTTTTACTTGTCGCCCGGGTAATTTTTATTCACGCTCGCGCTCGAAGTCTCAGTTTCAAAAGTCAGAGGAGCTCGTGGCTAAGTAATAACAGCCGCACGGGTCGATCTATCAGGATAAGCTACGCTTGCCGGGGTTGGTCTGAGGATGGTTGACCATCTTTACATACTGAGTCTCCTCCGTGCCTCGGAAAGCACGTTAAGCCGTTGGTCCCGGCTGTCATTCGTGGATCTTTGACAGTCGTTACGGGTCATCAGAAGCCCGAAAGTCTGACAACCAGTCTTACCAAGGGGTATCGTATTACCCAGTTACTGCGTTGTGGAGGTCAGATAGGCAGTCGCTCCATGTAAAATACTGGTATTTAGCTGCATCCGGTTAAAATCCGGTGCAGACTGTAAGCCGACCCCAATATAGTTGAGAAAAGGCTAGGCAGATTGAATGCTCCTTGTTTTGTGTATGTGAGACGCCTCACGTTAATTTGCTAAATTAAGTTAAGAGGTATTTTAATTGTTGTGATAACTTAATTTCAATATGAAGCCAAAAAAGCGTATATGGAACATGTTTCTTCTACCTCCGCCGCCGGTTCCAATTCCGGCTCCGATTCCGGCCCCAGTTCCGGTAAAACGACCAACCTTAACATCCCTAGTTGAATTGACCTAGGACGTCTAGTTTCGAGATATTTGCGAAAAAATCAAAAAGGGGAAGTTATCCTTTTAGGACAAAACTCACCACCTATTTTTAATTGGTGGGCATGTACTGTGATACAAAACCGTGGTGATTTTAACAGCTGTTGAATTAAACACGGAAAGGGAAATACATTTACCTGTACCTAAAGAGTTTAAACCCTATCACGCAGGCAAGGTCACCAAGATTTCGTTGACGCTGATTACCGACACCGATAATACGACGCGACGGGCTAGCATATCAGCTAAATGCTCCAGCAGTTTTTCATTGATAAAATTGAAAATAATACGGATCACAAATTCCTAAATGGAGTTCAAAATAGAGTGCAAATATTTCTCGCGTATAATTTTTACTCGAAGCTTGACTGCACAGAACACATTATTACCTATACTCGACCATTTTGCCGCTCAGTGGGCGTTGATCGTTGATTGCCAGTCACCTTTTATGGTGCGACATAGGTACTTACGTACTCTCGTAGTATCATTGATTTATTTCATAGATATATCCAATTCTAATTAATGGAAGCAACATAGACGTTCTTTACCGGTTGACCGCCACCCGTCAAGTCTGCCTCTGCTCTGCTGCTCTGCTGAGCCCCCGGCCGGCGGCCGATCCAAGCGTCACGTTGTAGACTGTCGAGCGCCGCCGCTAGGCGGCGCTGGCGTCCCGATTAGTCAACTCAGCAACGAATTTGCGACATATATAATATTGTTCTAAGACATTTTTTCTGGTGAATTAATGTGGATTGCACGTTCGTCGAGTTTCCCCAGTATATAATACCATAAGTTAGGAGTGGATAAACATTACCAAAATAGGCATTTCTAGTAACATTGGTACTTGTAGTTTCTGCCAGGATTGACAATGCGTAGCAAGCTTTAGATATTTTTTTATTAATCTTTAAATGTTGATCTATTGTAACTCCTAGGAAATTTGTGTCTTTAACTTCTTCAATCGTTCTATCAGTTACATTTACATTCAGCTTTGTAGGTTTAGTTTTGTAATTTCTAAATTGAAATCATTTAGTTTTTGAAAAGTTAACTTTTAAATTTATCGACTGCAACCAATTAGTTACTGTTGTTAACGTTTTGTTTATTTCACTTTAGTAATTAAATTCATAAATATAGTTGCATCATCAGCATACATTACGCAAATGTGGTTAATTATGTTTGGAAGCTCGTTAATATACAGTAGGAATAATGGAGGCCCTAACATACTGCCTTGCGGTACGCCTAGTATTACAGATTCGAATTCAGATTTCACTACCTCAACCATTTTTGTACTTATTTATTTATTTATTTATTTACTTGCATTGTATACCTCAGTAAAAGTGGCCTGCATTCTATTATTTAAATAATTGTCAATTAATTTTAGTGCTATGCCTCTATCATATACGTTCTAATTTATTAAACAAAATATCATATCTTACACAGTCAAATGCTTTTGATACATCAATCAAAAGAGTTTTTTATTATTGATCTTATCAAAATGGTATTAAACAATTTATACAGGGTGGCAGCGACATCGACGCGAAAACTGATACCATGGATTCAATACATGATTCAGAACCCGCTGCGTTGAAATTTTTCGTCAGTTTTTTTAAAAATCGGTTCCACGTGACCGGTTTTTTATATAAGGGGTTTATTAGAGCATTCTTCATAGTATCGGGAAATTTTCCCGTTACTAACATAACACATTTTCAAGTAAATGAGGCGCCTTACGAAAGATAGTCATCTCAGCAAATAAAACACTAGTGTTTGCGTGTCTGTCTGCTGTAAACGTTCTGATATCCAGATAAGTAATCAGATGTGATTAGATATCTACACTAAACATCAAATGTTGCTAGGTACTTATCCTACTGGCGGCACTTTCGCATTTATAATATTAGTTCGAATATTCGTCTATTGCTCTTAGTTTTCAGTATCGAGTTATAGGAGCTCGTGCCTAAGTAATAAATGCCGCACGGGTCGATCCATCAGGTTAAGCTATGCTTGCCGGGGTTGGTCTGTGGATGGGTTACCGCCTTTACATACCGAGACTCCTTCGTGCCTCGGAAAGCACATTAAGCCGTTGGTCCCGGCTGTCATTCGTGGATCTTTGACAGTCGTTACGGGTCGTCAGAAGCCCGAAAGTCTGACAACCAGTCTTTCCAAGGGGTATCGTATTACCCAGTTACTGGGTTGTGAAGATGAGATACTTTTCTGCATACCTGTAACTTAATTGCGTAATACACGATCAATCAAAATCTAAATTGTTTTGAAACAGATTGCTAATCCATTGCTTCATAAGTTCGAAAAAAAAATCTGCTCAACAACGTAAATAACACAATGAATGTTGTTGAACTGTCAAAATAAAACAGATTAGTCGTAATCGTTTACGAAAATATGTTACGTAACTAGATAGCTAGGCGGAGTTCCCAACAGGCTTAATCCGCCACTGACTTATCTGCGGTTCTGCCTGGCTACTTATTTATAATTTAAGTAGCCTGTATTGTCCCACTGCAAGGCAAAGGCCTCCATCTCCCTTTTCCACACAATTCTGTGTATTGCTAGTGTCGGTCAGTCCTTTCGGTAGGAGTCAAGCTCGTTCCGCCATCTTCATCTCGGTCTGCATCTTCTAATTTTCCGGGCTGAACATTATCATTTATTACCTACCTCTTATTACCTCACTCTTTTGTTCGTGTTTACTAATTACCCACTTATAGGTAATAAAAGTGTGTATAGACAAAACGGTATGTTGCACACTTGTACTGTAAGCGATTAGGAAGAAGAGTGGGACGCGTCTCCGTGGATGGCACTATCTCTATAGGGATGCCTAATTATAGGTAATTAGGCATCCGTATGCCTAACAACCGACTACATGGAGTCATGGCGTAGGCGCCATGACTCCATGTAGTCGGTTGTGCAGAAGGTACTGGTTGGTAAATGGTTTCTTTCCACATTATCAGGCTATCCCAGGGGAACGTGAGTTCTGTAAAGTGACATTGCTTGTCTACTCTGTAACCTGCGCAGGTATCTCTAGATAGGTAGGTATATTACAAGACAGTCGAAGGCTACGTACATTTTTCTCATAATATTTTCTTTTCAAACGTTAAAAGTGTCATCAATTACGGTCTCATTTGTTGTAATCATGGAAGACAAGAGATATTTACATCACCACTGCAACTTATCAAAATGCGAACACTGGGTGGCTAGGCTGGGTGGCACACCAACTTATCCGTGACCGACATTCCCGTCATGTTTTCTGCCTGGATTGGTACCTATAATGTTCTTCGGATTACATATTTATAACTACCTACCATAGTATCCATTGTTCAGAAACGGTACTGTAATTTTTTGCTCGAAATAAACTTGGCTAGACCAAATATAGACAAATATTCATTAACTTTTTGCACAGCGGTCCATATGCGTCGCTAGCACTACTCAGACAGTCAACTAACGTAGTGCCCGTCTGCGGTTCCACAGATTTTATTATAACTAATTTATCTCATCGATTACGTCCGGTAATGGCCAACGGCTTATTGAATACGTCTTTTTGTGGCGCCTTTTTATTTGGAGATCGCGTCTAGAGCTGGCGGCCACGGGACCCCGCCGCGCTGGCATCCACGGAATGCCTAAAAGGTGACTCGTGGATAAATTACGGACATTTCTTCCATTTTAACGATTCCCTTTATTATTTAATTTATTTTTATCGTATGTTACACATTTGGCTTATAACAATGTTTGTTTTTGGGTTTCATTAGCATAAAGCTCACGCTGGGGTGGAAAAAAAAATGGAGGCTCGGTCATTTTGGTTTCTCGATAGGATCTATTTTATCTTATGACGGGTGTTATTCGTTAAAGAGCTTCACGTGTCTATAGGGCAGATAGCGGGATGTCTCAATTTGGTAATTTGTCGGTTTTTTATCACGTCTGGGATGTGACATAATAAAACAATTAATTTATGATCGCTCGTGGAGATGATTCCGATCAGTTTATCGGCGGCGTGCGCCGCTCCGCTGGACGTTAATTGTTTTATGTAACAAGTAATTTTTATTAATTGCTCCTTGATGGGAATTATACTGGGAACACTCAAATAATGTTTTCATGCGGGATCTGTCAATACTCCGTTATCTCTGTACCTATTTCATCCCTTAGTACCTGGGCGACCGAGCTCTGCTCGGCTGAAAATAGAGAAAACTAATTTTCCCAAATACGAGACCTAGCTAGATAAATTTCGCCCTTGTAAGCCCCTTATACTCCTTTATTGCAACTTTTATCGTAATCTTTGGAGCCGTTTTCGAGATCGTGATTATAAATATATGTATATACAATGTCGCTCATGGGCATGCCCGTATTTTTCTGAATATTCTTTTCGAAAATTATCTTCAATATTTTTCAGGATCTGCATTTTTTTTTTTTGAGGAGCGTTTGCCATGTCTCCTATATTATTAGCTCGATTTGGATTTTGTTTATTATTTCTAAAAGCTAATGAGTTATTTTATCAGAATAACTAACATTAAAAAAAAAACAATTGTCGACTATAAAAAAAACGGAGGTGAAAACATTTTTTCTTAAAAAAAAAATCTACTGTTATAAAAAGTGTAATACAAGTTTATAAAATCATAGGGGGATATAAAAAAAAAATTATTATAGCCCAGCTTTTAAAGTAATTTTTTTATCATTTGCCATGAATATTCAGAAAAATACGGGCGGGGACATGCCCATGGGCGACATTGTATATATACAAATATTGCTCATTTAATAGTATAGGAAAATAGCTATTTAAAAAAAAAGTGTCTTCATCCACCGGGCACAAATCCAGTCTCTATGGTCGTAGGTAAGTACACATAGCAATGTCTGTAATACATAATAGATCCCTTACAATAAATCTGTACAATAGCTGGTCAAACTTTTGTAATGGCGTAAAACAAAAACAATGTTGTTACAGCTTGTTTTGTGCGGACATACAATAAGTTGTAAATCAATAGTGTCCTCTGTGTAGAAGTAGAACTAAAGTAATTTATTACGGGTCATTTACCCTCACTGGATACGCAACTTATTTTTTTAAACGTGATTTACTGGTTAAAAGGAAATACATATCTAAAACATTGTGGAGTCTGAAAAGAATTACGTAGAAATAATGACCCGTAGCAAAAACAGATTGACAGTCTGTCTTCGTAAAAAAAAGGCAGAGTTATAACAAAAAATATAATATAAGTACATTCAATACATCTCACATTATTATAAAAATAAATAAATCTAGGCATTTATTATCACTGGCGGTTTTAAACTTAAATATGTAATACTTCACTGATATCTCAGTTGGAACTGTTTTTTGGTACCAAGGGACATAAAGTCCCCGTCACGAGAAGCTATAAATTTTGTAAACAAAGAACTTCTACTAAGTTACGTAGCGAAACAAATAATCCCAAATTCAATCAACTCAAAGTAACATACGTGTAATACGAAACTAACGAGCAATTTACACTTGGTCGGGTTATATTTTGGCGATACAGAGCGCTGTCATTTAATACGACAGGTTTGTTTACAAAATTTATAGCTTCTCGTGACGGGGACTTTACATATCTATAGTGTGTTTCATAGGTAAGTACATTTTTTTTTAGATAATTGTTTTAAGACACTTTTGCTTATAAATACAACATCACAATCACTTAGCTTTAAACATAATCATTACATTGTATAAAGTTAACCCCCACGTCTGTCTATTTGAGAGCGCTGCTATCAAAAACTGCTGAACGGATTTGGTTCAAGTTTTCCCTAATAGATAGAGCAGATAGATAGAGCAACTCTTGGAAAAAGTTTATGTGTAATTAATAACTACATATCGACGGCGAAGTGATCATAAAGTGGGAACAGTTAACCTACTGTTTTACGACACTAGTGTCATAATGTAAACATAACTTCTAACTGCCAAGTCAACAGTTATACAAAGTAAAAAAAAGAGAAAAAAAAATATTTAGTCCGTCAGTCAGATAATAAAAAAATATTAGACACGTATTTTTTGCTTTATCATATTAATAAAAAAATACTTAGATAAAACGCATTTAAGTTGGGGAGTGGGGGTCGCTGCGTCACTAGTATGTATAAAATCGACATACTCGTGACGTCATGGCACATTTTACATCAATGTATCGCCGTAATCTTTAGATTACCTAAAAAAAGAAAAAATACGTGTCCAATATTTTTTATAATCTCAAAGACAGACTAAAAAAAAAATGTTAAGTCATCATCCCTATTAAAAAATTAGTTTTACAAAAGGTTTTACAAGATCATGTTAATTTGACCTTTAAATTCAAAACCTTATCAAGAGTATTTCTCGAAAAATACTGATCACCGGTCAGCGTCACTTTGCTGTCGATATGATGCTTTATTAGCCGAGTTATCACGATTTTTGTTCGTCACATTTCGGAGCAAAACCAGGGCAGGTTCCGTAGGAATCATTAACGTAGAACTTAAGCGTATCCTCTCCTATTCAGATTGTAGTACAGTCCTTTGAGGTCGAGGAGCTCGCTGTGCGTGCCCATTTCCGCGACCTGCCCGTCATGTATGACGCAGATGACGTCAGCATCCCGTACCGTGCTTAGGCGGTGAGCGATCATCACGCACGTACGGCCGGCCTTCGCCTTGTCTAGGGCTTCTTGTACCACCTTGGATGAGATAAATGGTGTTTGAAACAAAAAAAAGTCAGTAAATTCAAGGTAGAAAATAAATTGGTCATAAGCGGCAGTTACCTAATTTTTTGTTTTTACTGCAATCGGTCTTGTGATCTAAACGGACTCCATGCAGGCAGTCTACATAGATATCATCAAAGAATTTAATATTTAACCAGTTTCAAAACAAAATCCCGTGAACACAATGACCACATCTGTTACCGACTCGGTTCTATAGCCGCCGAGCGCTGCAAGCAAGAATAGACCTTACGGTGGTTAGATATGAACTTTTTCGATGTTACATATATAACATTACGCCTGTAACTCCTGAAGGGTAAGGCAGAGGTGTACACCCACATTTCGCCAGTTATGTTTAAGTTCTGAGAAATTTCTAATGTAATAACCAGTGATCGGAGTAGGTAGATTGATTTTTAGTACTTGTATCATAAATGCACACAGAAAGAATAACATGGATAAGCCATTTTTCCGGAAAGTAATTCCGGTATTTCCGGATTCAATTAAATATTGTTAATGTTGGTAGTGATATTATTACTACTGGACCACCCATGATCCTTTGTTCTGATTGGTCGTTGGGTTTTGTCAAATCGTGACAAAAAAAAAAAAATAGGAAGAATAATAAAGAATAAAATTGCTCATTTTATTACAATTCCTACTTTTTTTTTGAGGATGGCAAATCATCAAATGACTTCTCCCGCTCTGGGCGGAGCGAGAGGGCATGTCAGACTTTTACTGACTAAAACCCACCCGTGTTCCTTCCGTTGCCCGTGTGCCGGGGCCGCGATATACCTTTCGGACAAACCCGCAACCCCAGCAGGCATTGGTCCTTTCGACCCCTTCCGTTGGTGCTGACATTTCTTTGAGGCGCGCGTGGAACACAACGCGCCGTCGACCCGGGCCTGGTCCTTATCGGACGGCGAGCTGCCCATTGCTCACCGTAATAACAATTTACCCGACCTAGGAATCGAACCCAGGTCCTCAAGCTCAGCAGCGCATGCGAGCACTAGATCAACGAGGTACTCTAATATATTGGTATTAGAGATTGCTGACCCCATTGGGGCTCCATGCACGCATGCCTGGAGCCCCAATGGGGTCACCAATTGTGGTATAGGCAATAACTAAATTTGCATTCGAAATAGTCCTCAAATCGATAATATTGTAGGTATGAATCGCTAAGATGATTATGTTTTGCTGTATATCAATTTTATTACGACCTCGAGACATCAAAGTACCTAGATATTATAGAAGGTAAGATTCAATGACCCAATGTTCAAGTTTAGATTGACATTATCTTTGCATTGAATTCGCAAATTTCGTAGATACGTCTACGCCGTAGCAATTTCGCTACGAGCTCACAAATCGCACATTATTACTTAATATGTTTTTACCTTTTCACTTTCGGTATCCAGAGCGCTGGTAGCTTCATCAAGGAGCAACATCTTGGGTCTCCGTATGAGCGCCCTGGCTATCGCTACCCTCTGCTTCTGTCCGCCGGACAGCTGGGTACCTTTAGCTCCGATGTTGGTTTCGTAGCCCTGAGATTAGAACATTAGCAAGTCAAAGCCTGATAGTAAAATATAATAAGGTCCGGATAGTACAATCTATCAGATATATAGGACGAACTTATGAAAAGATGATCATTGCCCGTTCTCACTAAGACTAGGCAACACTTAAATGAATGCCTAAATAAAAGCGTTGCGTTTTAGCGCTGTTGGATTTTCCACGCTAGGCTCAGTGCTGAAAGTTGAAAATCCAACAGCGCTCTTATTTAGTTATTTTGTCTAAGTGTTAATGAAAATGGGCAGAACTGAAACAGTCCATAGGAATTACCTAAATACTAGTACTAGTGTCTGACTTTTCGGAATCATGTGAGTATTTACAATTATCGCTAGCTTCTAAAACGGTGAAGGAAAACATCGTGAGGAAACCGGCTTGACTGAGAGATATTTCTCGACGGGATGTGAAGCCAAGTCAGAGGCCCATCCATGGGTGGCTAAGAACTTTGACACCAGGTTAGTCAAATTACCACAAGAACAAGAAAGAAGACCTAAGTATTTTATCTGCTATAGGTATTGATTTGAGTAAATAAAGTGGACAGCTGGTTCTTCTTCTTTTCGTGTCGTTAGTAACTAACCTGGTGTCAGAGTTTTAAAACCGCCCATGGGCCTCTGACTTGGCTCTTTTCAACTTTCAGCACTGATCCTAGCGTGGAGAATCCGAACCATAGGTCTCGAGTTCGACCCGCTTTGGGTTCGAACTCGAGACCTATGCCTTGGCAGACACACCACTAGGCTATCATTGCTACAATGGCCAATATGGCAATATGGCCTCAGTCGTAGTAGTCAGACGTGAGTAAGTTTATTTTTGTCAGAAATAAACATATATGGATAAAGTTTCTCCGATTGTCATAATTTGTTATTAAACTTGGCTAGTAACGTTCTTCAAGTGATATTTGAATCACTATCTCAGAATGCGTCGCGGGAATACAATAAAAACTCTTGATAATAATCGTCTAGGTTTTATCGGACAAAAAATCTGTTCATAGTAACTTTGGGTCGTCAAATTTTAATCATGATCGTGTTTGTTGAATCAAACTGCAAACATTCACTAGATACCTATAGCAAAGATATAGGTAGTCTGTCTAACATCTATGTAGGTATATCAAAACACTGCATATGCCTTACACCGTTTCTCGAGGGTAATGGTGACTCAGTTGTTACGGTCCCAACTGACGAGTTGTAGGTCGTGGGTTGGTGACGTGGACCTTTACTTTGTGAAAATAATTGCTTCACCACTGCTCTCAAAACGGAGAAGGAAAACATCGTAAGTGGGAAAAATACGTATTATTGAAGATTACTCAAAAAAGACCGGCTAAGTGCGTGTCGGCGAGGCTTATATGCGTTAGAGAATTTTAACACTGCGGAATACTGCAGATTTTTCTCTATGCAAACTTCGGAGATAAGGGGAGGGGACCGCATTTTTTTTTCGTCAATAGTCGATAATTAAGCGGCCTTAAAAAAAAAATGAAGTTTGATAATGTGCAAATAGCGCTCTTTCATATGATACCATTGATACCCAACATGCCCTAGTAGCCACTTCGAATTTTTAAGACCCCGTTCAGTCCATTGCAAAAAAAAAAACTTATTTGCAAAATAGTTGGGCAAACGTCATCTAAAACTATTCCAAACAAGTTGATAGCATTAGTAGTTCTTAAGATATCCAACTGTGACAGACAGACGGACAGACAGACTGAGTCGTACCATAAGGGTTCCTTTTTACTATTTTGGTACGGAACCCTAACTACCTAAGCAAAGTTAATAAAATGTATATGGGACCACCTCTGAAGTATGACCTACCAAACAAAAAAAGAATCATCAAAATCAATTCATAATTGTCGGAGTAATCGCGTAAAAAACATACAAAAAAAAGAAACATAGTCGAATTGAGAACCTCCTTCTTTTTGAAGTCGGTTAAAAATACGAAACTGATTAGGTGATTACTAAATTGACTTACCAAAGGCAGAGAAGTGATGAAGTTGTGTATATTGGCTTGTTTGGCGGCGTTGATGACGTCATCAGGGGACGGCATCTTCTCATTGTTGCCGTACGCGATGTTCTCTCCGATGGTGCGGTCGAACAGTATGGGCTCCTGTTGCACGAAGCCTATCGCTCTCCGAGAGTCTATGAGGCGCAGTTTCGGGAGAGGGATACCGTCTTGAGCCTGTGTTGAAAAACCATTTGAGAATTAGAACAGAGTCAATGCCATAAGGGACTGTGCATAAGTACGTAAGGCAAATAATGTTCATACATTTTGATACTCGGCTAGAACCAGCTCGATTGGCGCAGATCATAACTTCATAAGACTCCTTATCTCTGAAGACGGGCCCTGTTTAAAGTATTTATCGCAGGTCCGGGGTTTTGCATTTGAGGGAAAAGTTTGGCCTCAAAAATTACTGAGCAGTCTTTGGGAACAAGAGAGTAGTACCTATATTCCATAGGTTTAGGTAGTTAGATAAAGGTAAACAAAAAAAAGCACGTGACGAGACAGCTGTCAAGTAAACGACTAAACGTAATACCAGTTACTTCAGTTGTCATGCTACGTCACAGTTGTACTCTTCAATTTAGCAACGTTACAATTCGTTGACGTTTAGACTTTGGGCTCTTTACAATAGACAGATTACAAAATATTATATTAATAATATAAATCTATTTAAAAAATTGTGCTCAAGCAGATACATCTACGAAGAGTAGTTTATGATAAAAGTTAACATTGGTACATTTAAAATAAAAGAGAAAAACCTAAAATAAATTTAGTTTGGTTTATCGTATTTTTAAACAAAGAAAGTGTCATCCCATGCGGATGGTGAGCAATGGGCAGCTCGCCGTCCGATAAGGACCAGGCCCGTGTCGACGGCGCGTTGTGTTCCACGCGCGCCTCAAAGAGATGTCAGCACAACGGAAGGGGTCCGCTAGGGCCGATGCCTGCCGGGGTCGCGGGAAAGTCCGAAAGGGATACTGTGGCCCCTGGCAATGTACAGGCAACTGAAGGAACACGGCTGGGTTTTAGTCAGTAAGAGTCTGACACGCCCTCCCGCGTCCAGAGCGGGAGAAGGTATTTGCTAATTTCCCAACCTCAAAAAAAAAAAACCCTTTTTCGATTAGTTTACATTTATTTAACTACCTAAATCTATGGAGTATTATAGGAACTAAGATCCGACTGAGAATCACATCGCACCCATTTTTTCAGTGCCAAATGGATATCGCTATCTCCAACGAAGCCAACCAGTGAGGCAGTTAGCGTCTAAGCTAGAACTATAGACATAGAGTATGTCCTGAACGTTCCGTATTCATTTGTGCAGTGAATGTTGATCGACAAGAACGAGAGAGACAAAGCAAATGTGCGGTCAGTAGTTTTGTCTATGACTATAGCTAGAACAAAGTACTTACCACAACACCATCATCAGGATCATAGTATCGCTCCAGCAGCTGTATGACAGTACTCTTCCCGCAGCCGCTGGCTCCCACCAGAGCCAGGGTCTTCCCTCGCTGTATCTCCAGGTCCAGGCTCTTGAGGACCTGCACCATCGGCCTGGTGGGATACCTGAACTGTACGGCTTGCAGGCTCGCTTCTCCTGTTCCCATCTGTAAATAAATAAGGGCGATTATTGTTTGGATAGAAGATTCCAGGTTGTCGTATGGATCCAACAGTTTTCTTTGAGAAGTAGTGGGGGTACTCAAACTGTAAGAACCTTGTAGTACGGACGTACTTTTTGTTCGTAGGTAAGTATTTTTCAATAGTCATGGAGGAATAACTTCCGTTGAAGAAAAGATCTTCTGTGTTTGGTGGGTAAGATAATAATAGATAGCATAAGAAAATAGTTACAGTTTTGTTTTTCTTTGTTATTTGGAGGAACAGGGTTTAAAGTTCACTCATCCTCTTTAGAAAAGGGTGGATCCTCCGACCAGACGGGTGTGGTGTCTGGCGGGCAACTGCCCAACGATTGATGTCAGGGAAGTTATATATGCTGTTCGCGAGGTAAACTCTCATTGCGCGATGCAGGATTATGTGTGGCGTTAGGTCTTTGATGCGTATTTCGCATGTAGCGATGTAGATGCCGCCACAGTTTAATAACTACAAATGGAACTGACATTCCCGCTCCAAAGTTATCGAAACATCCGTAAGTTTGGATTACTTTGGAGCGGGAATGTCAGTTCCATTAGCGAACAACTTCGGGCGTATGATACGCCCATTTTCGTTTCTTATGAACTATAGAAACTACTAATATTTTTGGAGTAATTTCGAAAATTAATAGTCTTTTACTGCTTCCTCCAATGTCTTGTTATTTACGTAGTTTTAATATCGTATTTTGAATGTTGACCATATCAAGTTTTATATTACTTAA
Source organism: Agrochola lota (assembly GCA_947364205.1). Lineage (NCBI taxonomy): Eukaryota > Metazoa > Arthropoda > Insecta > Lepidoptera > Noctuidae > Agrochola > Agrochola lota. The sequence goes on along the minus strand of OX376221.1, from coordinate 12,343,710 downwards.
AATTTTCTTTTGTTTTGTTTTTGGTTTGCTGTAGATTAATTCTGTAAACGTTTACTTGCTAATATATTATATTTTACGGTTAATATTAAAGATTCTTTAACCACGATAGTAAAACAAACTTACAAATTGTTTCTGAGCTGGATTCGCGGGGTCAGTGATCTTGGACTGTCTGCCGAGCAGCAAGATGACGCGACCGGCCGCCTTGATGCCCTTCTGGAAGTTTGGAGCGAACGCGAACGCTTGCGCCGCTGATGACGCTCCCATCAAAAGGGCTTGAGCTGACCTGGGAACAAACAGAGAAAGTAGGGGTGGGGTTATTTCAATTTTATTCGCTATCGTTGGTTGGCAATTTTTTTTTTTTTTTAATGTGTAGGTGAACTAGACTTAACTAGACGAGCAAAATAATTATTCTTGAAAGTTGAATGCGACACGTCAGTGAACGCATGTCTAAATTAAAACATCGTGGCATTTTTTTTTATCGAACCGTCAGGTAACTTGAAACAAAATCAGTGATTTGAGTCCATTTTAGCTCTATTAGAATCGACTGTGCGTATGTGGGGACGTGTTAAGTGTGATTCCAGTGCGAAAAAGAGATGGCGCGATACAGGATGTAAAGCGCTATCCCCTTTTCGCACTTCCCCTCATAACCCAAAATAAAATCAAAACGATTACCGTCCTTGCAACTTACTTGAAAACAACTTCATACTCGATTCCCTCGTTCACAATAAGCGTTCCTCCGTAGTACAGAGAGGAAGCTATGACAAAGTTGAACACGCCCCTGGACAGACCGAACACCAACCCTCTGTAGTGGGACGCTTTTCGGGCGGTCAATAGGGCTGGGTGCAGTTGCTTCGCGTACTCTTTACGGAATGTCTCTTCGCGACCAAGAGACGCTACTGTTCTGACGTTGGCTACGGCTTCGACCGCTATCTGGAGATGGATAACACAATTTTTAGGACATGAGGGTTATCATGAAAGTTCATGTCGCCAGTTGGCGCCACTTTGTCAAGAGGTCTTCCAGTTCTACAATGAATATAAACGACTCATAATATATATGAAACAGTCAGAACAAAAAAAAATAGGCCCTTTGACACTTGACAGGTGCCCGGACCTGACGTATCAGTGCTGCCATCTAGTGAACGGCATCTCAGAAAATCCTCATTTAATACTGAAGTGTATGACTTCAGTATTAAATGAGGATTTTCTTAAGTAGGTAAAAAAATCGCGAGCCCACTTTTTACCAGCTGCGTTGGTCCCATGGTGTAATGTATTTTCCGGGCACATTTCCAAACTCTGGGCTGCTATTCAGAATTTCTTTGTCAGAAAATCGTAATATATACTTTTTCTAACCCGGAGACCGAACCAAAGAACATGCTCACCTCAGCTCAGATTCATAGACTCACAACTTCACATGGGACTTAACTATAACTGGCAAAACGAATATGTAAGTCCTCCACCGTGCTTCAGAGAACGAAGGTGTGGCGGTGTTATGTACAGTTTTTAACCCGCCCAACTTCCTATGGTCCAACGTCAAGCCATAAAAAAAAATGAAAATTATTTAATGCAAGTAGATAGACTCATAATCCTATACTATTAAACGAGTAATATTTGAATATATGTATATTTGTAATCACGTTTCGAAAACGGCTCTAACGATTTCGATGAAAGTTGCATTAAGGGGGTTTACGGGGCGAAAACTCGATCTAGCTAAGTCTCTTATCTGGGAAAATTTGTTTTCTCCGTACTTCACCCCATCAGAGCTCGATCGCCCAAAGTTTAGAACAAGATGGCTACCTTAGAGTAATAACATGGCAGTATGGAATTAGTAAGTACCTACTATCATGAGAGCATGGAATTAGTAAGTACCTACTATCGTGAGAGCATGGAATTAGTAAGTACCTACTGTCATGAGAGCATGGAATTAGTAAGTACTTATCTACTATCATGACAGCATGGAATTAATATGAACTATCCTGTACTATTAAATGAGCATTCTCTATTGACCAGAGCAGAGCTCGGTCGCCCAGGTACTAGTCATAATAAGAACACACACACATTAATTAAAATTACAATACAATTAAAATTTGGTACATTAACAAATAAAGTAAAATCTATTCTACTTATCTAGAATAGTTAGCAGCATATATTTTCTATTTACCTTCGAGCTCATCTCCATAGTCTTCGCAGTGCCAGAAGACGCGTTGTAGGTCATCCTTCCTTCTTTGTAGAGCACGAAGACGATGATGGGCACAAAGGTCAGGGCTACCAGCCCCACTCGCCACTCGTAGATCAGAGATAGCACCAGCGCGAACCCAAACGTGCCCACTGCTTGAACTACTGTGCCAATTCTTTGACCTGTTGCCTAGAAGAGAGATGGCCTTTAGCTTTTTTCCTAATGTTTTTGGTTTAGAGAATATAGAAAACATATTTTTCTTGATGTAGGTTAGTTTACCTTACGCAAATGACTAAAATTACCTAACTAGTGATGTAGGAACATCACAGGTGGGTAAGCTTTTAATTTCATAAGAATTTTTATTTTCATGTGGGCCCGCTATTCAAGATATTAAAAACACTGGCCACGGCCACCAGATTGTCGAACTGCACATTTTGTGAAATCTGGTATGGCACTAGTGTATTAAATCGTTTCGCTGTCTCTTTGGTTTTGCAATCTCATTGATTTTAATTTTACTTAATCAGTTAATTGATTCAGACGTGACTTTTCGGAAATCCATTATAAAATACAATAGACGACGTATATTTAGTAACCTAATCCGCTTAACTGTTCTTAAAGAGTCATAAATAACCCTGTAAGAAATCGACACGTGTTTCACCTCTCAACGAGGCATCCTCAGGATGACGATTGACATGTTGCAAACCCGGTCACAACGTGTTGCCATGTCACGCGTCACTGCTCTCCATACTTGACGTGGCAACACGTCGTATCCGGGTAAAGGAAGGAGTTTTGAAAATTCATCCCCTAATGGGGGATGAAAATTTGTATGGAATGTATGCTCGTAATTTTTTCGTCAGTTTAAGAAATTTGTAGTAAAACTAACCCCTTGAACAGCCGCAGCTTCTCCAGACAGCTTCGCACAAAGAGCACCTGTAGCGTTATTCTTATCATCGTAGAACCCTATCTCCTGTTCCAGCAGCTTCTCAAACATGGACAGTCGCAGCCGCTGCGTCAAGTACTCGCCCGCTATGCCGTAGAAGAACACCTAAAACCAGTGTTTTCATTTATTGTCGTACTAGCTTTTGCCCGCTGCTTCGCCCCCGTGTATGCCAGAAAATATCCCAACGTACTACCGGGATGACATACCTAATAGCCGATGAAAAGGTCATTGACTCCTACCGCTGCGCCCGCGTTGCCGTCAATCATAATGATTTTATTACGCTTAATATTGAATCTGTGATATCATATAAACTTCATTTAAATGATAATGATGTCAAGGCATATTTTAATCTTCCCATAAAAATACTATTTATTTTTATGTTATTGTTTATTATAATATATACCTTATTTATCTTGGTTATTTTTTCGAATTTTAGCCGGCTCGATTCCCGAGTTTGGGAAGCGAATTTTCGAAAATCTTTGAATGCAGATTTGTTTCTTTAAAAAAATAAAGGAATGTCTCCTTTGAGTAAAATTTTCTATCTCCAGTATTAGAGGACTTTCCCTCCAGGTGAGGATCAAAAATTCCAAAAATATCGATACACATCTGAGAAGTTTCGCTAGATAATTTTATTTGACCTCGTATATTTTTGTTTACACAGCTAACTCAGTTGGCTTGGTTATAAAAACCTCAACCATACTTAGAATGTTGTCTTTACGTATACCTGAAGAAATTAACAAGAAACGAGATTGGTTATGTGATAGGACTTATACGTCCAAAAGTGTTCAACGTAAGGTATAAAATATACATACCGTGATGAAGTTAGTGATTCCAGAGAAGATGCCAATGCCGACGAATATCAGTGCAAACCTACGAACTAATTCCAAAACCCTTTCCGGATCTGGATCGGAGAGAGCCTGAAAACGACAAGACGATAGAAATTTGTTTAAAAATATATTATTTAAATTCGATAAAATGTTAGTAGTACGAGTATTATGTTAGAAAAATATTCTGTAGCTGTATTTCACGAGCACGATTCCGATCATTGCAGTTTAAACCTTAAGTCAAGTAAAAATGTAACATGAGGCGCTCTTGTGATTTACAGCGACTATATTTACAATAGATTAAAATGCTTACGCCAATGAAATCTCCAAATATGACAGCGAATAGTGGCATAGAGAAGCCACTCATCAGCGAACAGATGCTGGCAATGGAGACGCTCTTCCATTCTGGCTTGTTCAGTTGCAACACCCTCCAGAATGAAATGTCCGGAACCTTGTCTTCGTCTTCCTCGGGGTTCTGTACAGATAAGCAATAATTACAGTTGGATTAAAACTTAATGGCGGATCGGAAGTGTGCTACTCGTTGCGCAGTACCGCACCCCTCACCCCCGCTGAGCCATGAATTCGTTACTGCGCAGCGACTCGCCTCATGCTCCGAGCCGCCATTAAGTTTGAACTGGGGTGTATATTACGTCTTTAGTTTAAAGAAGATACGATTTTTAATTGAGTTACTCTATCTATGATAGTAATAATCTTGTTTTGCAGATGTCCATTGACGGCGGAGACCTTACCATTACGTACTTATGGTGGGCCGAAGGTATACATTATAGATAACCATCAGAAACAGTTTAGTATAGCAGTGTTGAGAATACTTACACCAGATTTGAATTCCAGGAACTCGTCTTCGTCATCTTTTTCACTTATTATTGAAGTTTCACGTGTCAGTTTGGACTTATCTGAAAGTAATGAGGTTTCGTAACTTGGTTGAATATTATGAGGTTGAGACACAGTAGAAACTTAATCTTTTGAGTGCTCTCTCCTAGACTAGACTAGTGGTCAAGGATCGGTAAACAGTAATAGGTCATGAAATGATGGGGTATACTACAATACCCATACAGGTAACCGCGTGCTTCTTTGAAAGAAGCACGCGGCAGAGGAGACAAAATGCCCCCCTAAAATCATACGAGGGGGGGGGGGGAGCCGCGCCCCCTCCAATTTTACTTGGTAAAGAATTTTGTCCTATTCTTCACTTCTTTCTTGATGATGATGGACGCATCAGACATGGGTATTGGTGCAGTATTACAACAGCAACACAATGGCGGATGGGAGCCGCTTGCATTCTTATCCAGGAAGCTGAGTCCTTGCCAGACCAAGTACTAACCGTATGATCACACAGGAACAGGAACTTACCATTATTTTCCTGGGAGCCCGGCATCGTCTGTAACATGACCATATCGTAGTAGTGGCCTTTCCTCGTCATCAGCTCGTCGTGGTTGCCACTTTCTACCACCAAGCCACTCTTGAACACGTAAATCATGTCCACGTTCCTAATTGTTGAGAGTCTGTGTGCTACCACGAGCGTTGTGCGACCTTCTTGTGCCTAAAACATCGAAGAAAAAATTGGACCAAATGTATTTACCATCAAAGAAGTTCATATCTAACCAGTTTCAAAACAAAATCCCATGAACACGATGACCACATCTGTAACCGGCCTGGTTCTATAGCGGCCGGGCGCTGCAAGCAAGTATAGTCCTTATGGTGGTTAGATATGAACTTCTTCCATGGTACATATATTATATCGATGTGAAGTTTGAGCAATTGGTAATCAGAATCATCAAACAGGAATGTGAGGATTGTATTTTGTTTTGGTGAAAATACTTGGAAAGTTTAGGAACAGTCATTATCACAATTTGGTCAGTAGCCAAAACCTCAGCCAAATCATCATAGATTTGGCTCAGGTTATGACTATTAAAGAAAGGGGTTTTAAACGCCCTGAAGGACTAGTTAGTGGATTTTTAAAGCAAAGAGTGAAGTTTCGCTAAGTATGAATAAAAATAAGCAAGTGTTCATTCTTTTTCTATCATAGAAACCTCGAAGTTTAACAAAACCTTACCTTATCGAGAGCCTTCTGTACCCTTGCTTCAGACGATGTGTCAAGCGCGCTGGTGGCCTCGTCCAATAGGAGTATCTTAGGGTTCCGTACAAGCGCACGCGCAATGGCAATGCGCTGCTTCTGACCACCTGACAGTGAAGCACCGCGTTCTCCAACAAGTGTATCGTAACCCTGTTTTAAGGAACTATATTATTTAACATTGTAGTACATGAAAAAGGCAGGCGCTAAATTGGAAGATTATTTTCTTTAATTCGTACCAGAGTCATTTGGATATGCAACATTTTTTATTGTAGACGAACTCAATGGAGCTTCAAATAAAGTTATTAGGTTTTCTGACTATATTTAAATGGTAGGTACCTAAGCCTCATGGGTGCCGGTAGGTTTATTTTCAGGGGGGTGAATTTTCGGATAGTTTATCGTTTGTCCATTCATACAAAGAGTAACTTTGTCGACTTATGCCAAAAAGCTAACAGATAGAAAATAAGAGGCTTTTCCATCTCGCCTCGAATGGGATAGCTTTAGAACTAAGATGCAGTGTGGAAGAGCGAGCGAAGCGAGCTCGAAAATTTTTGGGTATCACCTCGAATAGGTTATGTTTTCTATTATTGTGTTAGGTGTTTTCAGGTATTTCTTTAGTTCTAAATGTTTTTACACCTATATTTTATTTTGAAGGGCAACCCCCTTCTGGCGCCCATGCTAAGCCTCAAACGGTGTTCATTACAGAGTCCTTTTTAAAGCAACAGAACAACATTCGAATGTCTCTTTGAATGCTCTTTAGTGCTTTAGTAGGTATCTCTAAGCTAGATGCAATAAACAGACTTACCTTCGGCAACCTCATGATAAACTGATGTGCGTTGGCCTGTCTGGCGCACGCCTCGATCTCCTCATTAGTGGCGTCCTCTCGTCCATAGCGAATGTTCTCTCTAACCGTGGTGTTGAACAGCACGGGCTCCTGGCCTACCAGCCCGATCTGGTCGCGGAGCCAGCGGATCGATACGTGGCGGACATCATGGCCGTCGATTTCCACCTATAATTATTCCACGGAATATAAGTCTCTAATATATAAGAATAATATAAGATCTGTGTTCGTCGAACGACCGATGTTCGTTGGAGCAGACGAGTCCTTGAGTAGAGAATGAAGACTAGGGAATGCAATCTTGAGTCTAGATTGGTAACTCAAGATCTCGCTAATCTAGGGAGATTAGGTTTTCGAGATTTCAAAGATCGAGATTTCGCCTACTTTTTAACATGCTTAAATTAATTTTGCAAATAAAACAACATAAATTAAATCTCAAAACAAAAATATCAACGTTTATACATACGAAGCAAACGCACTTCAAAAACCTAAATTCAAATCATAAATTCAAAAGTCATTTATTCAATAGTTTGAATAAATGACTTTTGATTTTATGGCTGAGAATCAGCACTTTTCGAACGTCAAAATTACATAAGACAGGTCCCCAAAAACGCCCGCCCTCAAGGGCCCACTTCCTAGTGCTTTAGCTGGGAAGAAGTGGCGCAAAAATCTCCCCAGCAGCACAGCTGTCTGTTCTGGTAGAAAAATCATCCATCCTATGCCTAGCAGTGAACTCAAATTGGCTGCGTTGATTTATTTATATATACTTTATTGTACACCACAAAAATACATAACAAAAAAATAATAATCAAACCCTACAAAATATACAATGGGCGGCCTTGTCGCTTTCCGCGATCTCTTCCAGGCAACCTCAGAATGGGACAGTGATTTACCTGGACATAAAATGGGGCTGTCGTTGGTGCAAATTATAAGTATACAATATACTAGAATAGATACACAGATAAAAACATATCCTAAATAATAGATACATAAATACATACATACTAAATATATAAGTTACGAAAATAAATGAAGAGATATATGATAATTAAAGTTATGAGAACAAGATCACAACGATAAGTAATGTTCCTTCACGAGTCTCTTAAACACAGGTAACGATTGCGCGCGCTTTATTTCAACTGATTGAACTCTACTATTCATTTCTCATCAAAAAAGGTTGAACAAACTGCAAGTATTTTCTGGTACTCAGGTGCAGTTACATGTAGTTAACCTTTCTAAAAAATATAAACTCTCCGTCTACTGCCCGAGTGCCCGAGTCTTTGATTCGAGTTCAGTAAACAAAATGATCGGGATGTCTACCGTCTATAAATAGCTCAAGCGTTGACATAATATCCAATTTGTGTTCGTTGTGTCGATTAGATAATAGATATGATTTAGTACGTCAATAGCACATGTCTAGGTACCTAACTACTCGTACGTAATGGGCTTTGTTTAAGGCGACGATAACCAATTTTTAATGTTTTTATACTGAAGATTACGTCTAAACGAGTAATGTTAATAATTTGGAAAAAATATATGTTAAATTAGAGCATTTACGTAATAACTTAATATAGGAATATTTTAGATTATATTTATATTACATAGTGAAATTAATTTGTAAAGTTATGTATGTCTAACGCGGATAAAAAGCTGGGAATCACGCAAAATCTATCAAGCGTATTTTTCTGAAACCACTCACTATTTTAAAGATAATTTAATTATTGATCTTTTAGTATCCGTGTTTTATTAAAATACCATCTGTTTTATGTATAATAAATTAATGATGCGTCTCATTTAGGACAGCGGTCCTTGTTGGGCGAGCCCTATTACTGGCTGGATGTACGACGCGTTGCGTGAGCTCAGTACAGAACCCGCAAGCTAACCACTCAAGGTCACTGGCATATACATTCTTCATGTGAAATAAATAAAACGCAGCTAGATTAAACTGTATACGCTGATGAAATAATAGAATATAAAATGTCACTCAAGGATATAGATAACCAAAATGATAAGTTTTGGACCAGGTTTTTGTATATCATCAACTTTGACTCCACACTTTGGTGTTATAGAAAATTTGCTGTGGAGGTCGGAAATTATCCCACGGGATCATATTATCGAGATTAAAAGGTATCCTATGTCCTAACCTAGGTGCAAATCCGTTCAGCTGATTAGGCGCAAACGGATAACAGACTGATAGACGGAGGTACTATCGAAGAAGTTCATATCTATGCACCGTAAGGACTATTTCTGCTTGCAGTGCTCGGCCGCCATAGAACCGGGGCGGTAACAGATGTGGTCATCGTGTTCACGGGATTTTGTTTTCAAATTGCTTAGATATGAAATTCTTCGATGGTACTTTCGCGTGTATAATATTAAGCATGGATAAAGCGTAAAGAGATTTCGACTTTATGTTCAGATGGCAAAATATAGACGCGCGTTTTCATATCGCGTGTCTAGACATCCTGATATTTACCTAAGAACCGATCACATGCGAGTTAACGCAACGCTCAGAGAAAAAGTCTCCAGACGCGTTGACGCGGACGCGGCACATGTGTTAGGCCAATTCATTTTTAAAAAGGCCCCGAACATGTTTCTTTCAAAGATTTAGATAAACTTTGTACTTTTCATCATGTGCCTACCCATTTCCCAACTATGTTGGGGTCAGCTTCCAGTCTAACCGGATGAACACCAGTAGGTATTTTATATGGAGCGACTGCTCTTCTGACCTCCACAACCCAGTTACAACACGATACCCTATGATAAAACTGGTCGTCAGCCTTCGGGTATTATGTTATTTAAATTCAGATATATCAGAAAAATCGTGAGGATCTTTTAAAAACAAAAACACACGTAAGAAACCTGTACTTACACTGCCATCGATGACGTCGTAGAACCTGGAGAGCAGCTGTATGATGGTAGACTTGCCGCAACCGGAGTGGCCCACCAGCGCCACAGACTGACCACGTTTCACAGTTATACTGACACCCTTCAGTACCTGTGTAAAGCATGTTTATAATAAGGATTACTTAGTTAGAAAAAAGTCTAGGATAGACAACCTAGGTGACATGACAGCCCATGTCACCTCCGATAAAACAACAATGAACAGAAAATAAAAATGAAGATAATATGTTGACAAGATCTGCCGCACGCCTAGCACGCCCACCACCTCCGGACTCTTCGCTCAGCTCCGCCTCGCCGCCGCCGGTACCCAGCCTCACTGTGAGCGCTGTGACGACACTGGCTGCGATAGTTGCGTCGAGCTCGAGCGACGAGTATTTCTCCCCGCCCACGACGCCACCACCTGCTCGCCGACGGAGAGAACGCCGGCCGCCGGACGGCTTAGGACCTCGAGGCCCACCGGCCTCTGATAGGGTCCCAGCTCCCGGCGGAAGTGTGCAGCGCATGAGATGGACACGATCCATTAACGAAAACGTCATGCGCTCATACTATGGGGCTACAGAGGGGGGAAACAACCTGACCGCGTACCGTGTCAGATTCAGATTCAGATTTATTTATTTGCCATCAATGTAGGTACAAGTTTAAGATGATACAAATAGCTGAAGGTTACCGCTACATTCTACCTTACGGCATGCAAATTCATAGAAACTAATTGATTACATACAATATTATTATAAATTAACAACTAACATGTCATTCTAATTAACACTAACAAACATAAAAAAAGGAAATAATAATAATCATCAAATAGTCAATAGTCAAATAGTGTCCGGATGCTCTCTCTTTTTCAGGTGCTTGAGCCAGCTGTCAACGTTTCGGCACAACGACTGTCGGATCAGGTGCGAGTCATCCAGCGTAATCATATGTTGGATAACGCTGTACTTGATCGCCTGCGAAATGAAATGCAGAGTAGCCCTATCATCGCTCCCCCGCCGCGGAGTGTTATTGTAGTGCCATCACAGGTCACTACAATTCAAGCTGACGAGAGGATTGATGACAGGGCTACAAACGTAAGTACCCAGTGCAATGAGGAACTGAGGAGTGCTTTGGAGGGTGCAATTCTGGAATATCGGTTCATGTCGCCCGAACTTAGACCACGTTTACCTCGTTTGCCCATGCATAACAAAAATAGAGCACTGATAGCGGTTCTGGATTCGCAGTTGTCAAACTATTTTGATGACTGCGAAGACCTCACTGATACTCATTCAATTCTGTACTGCGCGGCTGTAGCAGCATGTCGTGTAGCTCACGTCAAATTTGCTGATGCCTCTAGAGCTACACGACCGAAACCTGCTGTACCAGCTTGGCAGTGCAGGATTGAGCGCCGTATTGGTGGGGCCAGAGCGCTCATCGGCAAACTAATCTGCTTCAGGGAGGGCAATACTCGCCCCAGAGTGATGCGCTTTGTGAGACGGGCGTTCTTAGGGACTGATATCAGCCCTCAGGACTATATGGCCCGTGTCACAGAGCGCATCGACTTCCTGAAGCAGAAAGTGTATGCATGGGCGAACCGTATTCGTAGGTATAAGCGGCGAGTAGAGCGATACACTCAGAATCGCACCTTCCAGAGTGATGAAAGGTGGGTTTATAGGGCTTGGGAGCGACCGGACCAAGGTGAGACTGACACGCGTCTACCGGATGATGTTGCCATGTGCTCTTTCTGGCGCAGCATCTGGTCGGTGCCTGTCAGTCACACCGAAGGTGATTGGACTCGGGAAGTCGAGCGAGCCTGCGATCCAATACCAGAAATGGGGGCTATTACCATCTGCCCCCAAGATGTAGCTCGTGCAGTTCGTCCGTTGCCTAACTGGAAATCTCCAGGGCCGGACGGGCTGCACAACTTCTGGATAAAATGGTTTATAAGGTCGCACGCTCGCTTGGCGGCTCAGTACCAGGCTGCATTGGAGTCTGGTTCGCTACCCCAGTTCTTAACGACAGGAGTTACCCACCTGCTCCATAAATCTGGTAGCACTGCGGAACCCAAAAATTATAGGCCGATCACATGTTTACCGACGGTCTATAAAGTTCTTACATCTATTTTGAGAGCTAAAATTAACAAACATATAGACACTAACTCCATCATGTCTGCCTCTCAAAATGGATGTAGGAACGGATCCCGCGGTACTAAGGAGCTACTCCTCATTGATATGGCCATTAGCCAACAGGTTCGTCGTTCCCGAAAGGATCTTTCGACATGTTGGATAGATTATAAGAAGGCCTATGACTCGGTGCCACATACATGGCTCATGAGGGTGCTGGAGTTGTATAAAGTAGATGCAACTCTGCGCACCTTCCTGATGTCGTGTATGGGGCAATGGAGGACGGTCCTTCGCTATCCAGGATGTCGAAATATCCAGAGGAATAGCGAACCGATAAGGATCGAGCGAGGCATATTTCAGGGCGATAGTTTGAGTCCGCTTTGGTTCTGTTTAGCCCTGAATCCTCTAAGCACACTGCTGGAGAATTCAGGTCTAGGCTATCGGCTGAGGAGAGGTGGTCAGGTTATATCTCACCTCCTCTACATGGATGACCTTAAACTCTTTGCCCCCAACAATTTGCAACTGATGGAGCTACTGAAAGTAACTGAAACTTTCAGTAGCGCCATCAGGATGGAATTTGGTGTGGACAAATGTGCGGTCATGCATGTAAAGCGAGGGGAGATTATGGAATCCGTGGGAACACAGCTCGCGGATTCCATAAACCTTAGAGCCCTCTCCGCATCCGAAACCTATAAGTATTTGGGTATGTCGGAAGCGTTGGGCATCAATGTTACTGACATGAAGCAATCATTGAAGGAGCGCTTCTTTGGCCGCCTGAAGAAAGTATTTAATAGTTTTCTATCAGGCGGAAATAAGGTGCGCGCCTTCAATGGTTGGGTCATGCCGGTTTTGATGTACTCTTTCGGTATACTCAAATGGACTCAGACCGAACTCGACGCTCTGGATAGGAGGGTCCGTACGCTGCTGACTGCATATCGAATGCACCACCCACGGTCATCGGTAATGAGACTGTATATCCCGCGAAAGTGTGGAGGTCGAGGTTTTTTAAACGCTAAGACCCTCCACAATCGCGAGATATGCAGTCTCAGGGAATATTTCCTAGAAGCCGACGTGGGGATGCATCGAGATGTGGTCGCTGTGGACAAGGGCCTCACCCCGCTCTCCTTGGCTAAAGAGAACTGGCGCAAGCCTGTAGTGCTTGACACTAACGATCGCAAGGAGGTATGGCAGAGTAAGGAGCTTCACGGACGCTTTTTCCGGGCCCTACATGGACCCGATGTAGATTTTCTAGCGTCCGTAGCCTGGCTGCGTTTTGGTGACCTCTTTGGGGAAACCGAAGGTTTTGTCTGTGCAATTATGGACGAAGTTATCATGATGAACAATTACCGTAGATTTATTGTGAAAGACGGCACGGTTGACATCTGTCGGGCATGCCACCGTCCGGGAGAATCAATCCGACACATTATCTCCGGTTGTTCTCGTCTAGCTAACGAAGAGTACTTGCATAGACACAACCTTGTAGCCAGGATTATCCACCAGCAACTTGCTCTGAAGTACAGTCTTGTGGAATCTGAAGTGCCGTACTATAGGTATGCGCCCGACCCAGTTCTCGAAAATGGAAATATCACTTTGTACTGGGATCGATCCATCATCACTGACAGGACTATTGTTGCCAATAAACCTGATATAGTGGTGGTGGATCGAGTAGAGCGGCGCACAATGATTATTGACATCACGGTCCCGCATGACGGGAACCTCGTGAAAGCCGAGAAAGATAAACAAATCAAGTATCTTGACTTGGCTCGCGAGGTTGTCGACATGTGGGATGTGGACTCAGCGATCATTGTGCCGATAGTCGTATCAGCCAATGGTTTAATTGCCAAGAGCCTCGACCAACACCTAAGGAGGCTCTCGTTGGGCAGCTGGATCAAGGGCTTGATTCAGAAAGCGGTACTTCTGGACACGGCTCGCATTGTTAGGAGGTTCCTCTCTCTGGAGCCCTGACCGCCGGTAGCTTGGACCCTGTTCCCGATACCGGTGGGCTACTATTTTTTATATTTTTAAATGTTTTAATTTTTTATATTCTAATATTTAAAAATATAATTTATAAGTATTTAAGATGTAATAAAGGAAAATAATAATAACGATCACAAGGAGGTATGGCAGAGTAAGGAGCTTCACGGACGCTTTTTCCGGGCCCTACATGGACCCGATGTAGATTTTCTAGCGTCCGTAGCATGGCTGCGTTTTGGTGACCTCTTTGGGGAAACCGAAGGTTTTGTCTGTGCAATTATAGACGAAGTTATCATGACGAACAATTACCGTAGATTTATTGTGAAAGACGGCACGGTTGACATCTGTCGGGCATGCCACCGTCCGGGAGAATCAATCCGACACATTATCTCCGGTTGTTCTCGTCTAGCTAACGAAGAGTACTTGCATAGACACAACCTTGTAGCCAGGATTATCCATCAGCAACTTGCTCTGAAATACAATCTTGTGGAATCGGAAGTGCCGTACTACAGGTATTTGCCCGACCCAGTTCTCGAAAATGGAAATATCACATTGTACTGGGATCGATCCATCAATACTGACAGGACTATTGTTGCCAATAAACCTGACATAGTGGTGGTGGATCGAGTAGAGCGGCGCACAATGATTATTGACATAGCGGTCCCGCATGACGGGAACCTCGTGAAAGCTGAGAAAGATAAACAAATCAAGTATCTTGACTTGGCTCACGAGGTTGTCGACATGTGGGATGTGGACTCAGCGATCATTGTGCCGATAGTCGTGACAGCCAATGGCCTAATAGCCAAGAGCCTCGACCAACACCTGAGGAGGCTATCGTTGGGCAGCTGGATCAAGGGCTTGATTCAGAAAGCGGTACTTCTGGACACGGCTCGCATTGTTAGGAGGTTCCTCTCTCTGGAGCCTTGACCACCGGTAGCTTGGACCCTGTTCCCGATACCGGTGGGTTACTATTTTTTATATTTTTAAATGTTTTAATTTTTTATATACTAATATTTAAAAATATAATTTATAAGTATTTAAAATGTAATAAAGGAAATAATAATAATAAATATATAATAATTTCGCGGACAACCTTGACGCTTTCGCCCGTTCGCCGGGACTGCTATAAGGTAGTCCGCGAAATTAAAATTTCCTTACGTTTTTGCAATTTTCAGGTCAGTGTCAGGTTGTATGTTGATTAAAATATGATTCGCGACCGTATCAAATGTTTATTTATAGAATTATAATCATAAAAATGATCAATACAACTCTCTAAGTTCATATAATCGCATTGAATGACTATTTCATGAAATCATGCCATTTGACGATTGTGCTTACTTATGTAGTTGTATTGCTGATTGTAATGATTATATACGTAATTATGTAGAGCTATAATTGTTACGGTCGCAAATCATATTTTAAGCAACATAAAACCTCACACTGACCTGCAAAATGTAAAAAAACTAAATAAAATTTGAATTTCGCGGGCTATCTTAGCGCATGCCCCTTAACATCTTACGATTATGAAATCTGGTTCAGTCTGAAAGTAATTGGGGAAACCCTGCCAGTGACACCTATGTAATTGAAAATGGTCTTTTACACAACAGCATCTTTGTCAAAATAGGGCTTCACGGGTTTCACATTCTATTGAGCTGTAAAGAAAATGCAACAAAACTTTCTCGGCAATACAAAACAATAAACATTCTATAAATGAACAGTTACAGTATACCTATCTTCGCGTTATTATTTCCGTGGCGATATCAATGTGGCGCATAGGTACGTCACAATAACAACGCAATTCAATTTATATGCGACTATAGATACCTATGCGTTTATTCTGTCACAGCGCAATTCATTGAGTCAGTCTTTTATTGGCAAATAATTTCATGATATCGAGAGACTCGGCAATCGGCACGTCAAACGACTTTAGTTTTGAAAAGTCACGCGATCCAATCTACTATTTATTGTTGTATTTTTTTCTTTACTGGAGAGGATGAGTTTAAAAGAAAATTAAAGTACCCGATTCCTGTAACCTGTAGATAAACTTTGTTGGGTGAAATATCACTCAAGTTTCACAAAGTTTCGGTATCATCAGCTGCCTAGACTTGTCCCAACTATGTTGGGGTCGGCTTCCAGTCTAACCGGATACAGCTGAATATCAGTAGGTATTTTACAAGGAGCGACTGCTTATCTGCCCTCCACAACCCAGTTACTGGGTAACACGATATCCCTTTTTAAGACTGGATGTCTGACTTTCGGGCTTCTTCCCGTAACGACTGTCAAAGATCTAGGAATGACAGCCGGTACCAACGGCTTAACGTGCTTTCCGAGGCATGGAGGAGTCTCGGTATGTAAAGATGGTCACCCAACAACGGAGCTACCACAGCAAGCGTGGCTTAACCTGATCGATCGACCTGTGTGGCTGTTATTACTTACCCCCCCCCTTCGCAAAATTTCGGTACTTAGATGCTCGACATATTTCGCGTCAAACAAACGCGTCCTAAGTTAGTAGGAACCTAACAGTTAAGTAAGTGAAGTACCTACTTAAGGGTGAACAAGATCTGCAGTAGGTAGCTTTAAGATTCTCGCGCACTAGACCACGACTCCGGGCAGTCTAGTCGTGGCCATTTAGAGGTATTTTATGGTGGCCAGCTAGTTGGCCATTGTGACCAAGTGCGCGATTCTTACGGTCTCTATAGTCCGCCATATCCATTAAATTCGTTCATGAAAATGGATAAATCATAGGTATAAAAACTTACCGGAACATCAGTTCTCGACGGGTAATGGAAAACTACATTTTTCAACTCGATGTTTCCTTCAGCTGCTTTGGGCAGAGTTCCTCTGTTCTGCAGAGGATTGATGGTCGGTACATTGTCGATCATATTGAAGATCTGTGCGCCGGCGCCGCGGGCCGAGCCGAACACCTCCATCAGAGTCGACGAGATGCCGAAGTTGGCCGAACCCGTCATGACACCGAAGAATACCTAAGGAGACCATATTTTTTTAATAAGTAAATTGGTGCGTACCGTAAGAATGAAAATAAGTCGCCCCACTTTTCTTTCGATCCTAATTCGAAAAAAAAAAGATTTTGAATCAAAATACGGTGCGCTGCAATTACAGTTTCTGCAATCGTTGAAAAAAGGGTCCTACAAATAATCGTCTTGGAAAAATTTGCTGCGAGAAACCCTTTCCAAAGTTATGCCAGCTGGTTATTATTCCATTGCAAGATAAATACTCCTTCCCACCATTAGATTAGCCCTTTCTTTTCCCAACTTTATTGGGGTCAGCCTCTGATATAGATATTAGATATATTAAATTGTAGTGAAAATAGAAAATTGAGAGTCAATCAACAACATCTGCTCATAGATAGTTGCTAAAATATGTAATCAAAATTATATAACATCATATAGTATACTAGCTTCATGGATTTCATACCTAAAAGCAAGGGAAAAGGTCATTGACCCCTACCGCTGCGCCCGCGTTGCCGTCAACCATAATTACTTTGTTACGAGTAATTTTGAATATGTGATATCTTTCAAACTATTCATTTAAATGATATGATGTCAATGCATATTTGAATCTAAATTAAATGCCCAATTTAAATAACTTATTTTATTGGATAAGGATTAATATAGTATCTGTCAAAATAGCTTCGGAAATAACAATGAAAATATTATCAAATTCTGAAAGATAGAAATGGTTATTGTGGGTTATCCTTAGAAGATAGACATATGCTATCCCGGACTTTATTGTTGAACTTTTTAAGATATAAATTATTTTTTAAGTTATGTCTAACGCGGATAAAAAACTGAAAAACGCGCAAAAAATATCAAGCGTATTTTTCTAAAACCTTCACCTCGGCCGATTCTGTAAAAATATTAACGTGAAGCTTAGGTGAAGTGAGCGTGAAGTGAGCTGTCACTGCCACAGAATCGACCGGCAGGATGCTAGGGATTAACACTATTGACAGCTCACTTCACGCTCACTTCACCTAAGTTTCACGGTGATATTTTTACAGAATCGAACGGTGATCTTTTAGTACACGTGATTTATTAAAATACCTTTTTTTATGTATAATAAATTAATAACGCGTCTAATTTGGGACAGCGTTCCTTGATGGGCGAGTCCTATCACTGGCTGGACATACGACGCGTTGCGTGAGCTCAGTACAAAACACGTAAGCTAACCACTCAAGGTCACTGGCTTATATCTGCGTGTTAACTCAAGAATTAATTATTAGAACTTACAGCGATCATTGTGGAGACGTCGTAAGTCTCGGGCTCGTCGACCATCAGTCTATAGCCGAACCAGAAGGATAGGGCGTAGGCACAGAAGATGCAGAAGAAGAGCAATCCCATCGCCAGCCCGTTGAACAAGCCTGAAATAGTCGTAATTGAAAGGAAACTGGACCATTGGTCCTCATTGTTTATGTCATACATCGATATTCATTGCCATTTCCTTGTTATGTAAGTTACATAAAAACCAAAATAGTTATCTCATAATAATGTAACTGAGTCGAGACCTGAGACCTGATGTGACTGACTATTTAAGAGCGCTTATCCTAAAAGTTGGCAACATCGCAAATAGCTGTCAAATAGTTAGGTACGTCTTTTAATTAATTTGGTAATATTACTTTATGGGAGATATGAAATGTGGCTAACTAGCGAACTAAAATATTGATTATGAAATGCAATAATGAATATCGTTACACCGAATATTAAGTTTAAAAAAAAGTATTTGGAAACTTTCCAAATACCTTTTTTACACCTAAAACGGTTACAACATCTAATTCAGTGTTATAATTGCAATTCATTACCTATTAATATTCTAGTTCGATAGTTATAGCCACATTAAGAACTATTGACAGAATACTTACTGCTAACTATATTTGCAGTTTTAGTGTTTTGAAAAATGTAAAGCGAATCGGCGCATATTCTTTCACGTGATTCTAATTTTAGTTTCTATCACGGATCTATGCTACTCATTGCTGGTGCAGTGCGTTTGCTTGTGGTATGTTTTATTCAGCTGCATTTTATATTTTTCGTACGCACGTTAAGCACCACGAAAGCTCTTCAACTGAGGTAATTATAGTTTGTATTTCTATATCCTATACTATTAAATGAGCAATATTTTGTATATAATATATATTTGTAATCACATTCTCGACAACGGCTCTAACCATTTCTATGAAATTTGCGATATAAGGGTTTACGGGTGCGAAAAATCGATCTAGCTAGGTTTCATATGTGGGAAAAATCGTTTTCTCTGTATTTTCACCGAAGCAGAGCTCGGCCGCCCAAAGTTTAGAACAAGATGGCTACCTTAGAATAATGACATGGCAGCATGGAATTAGTAAGTACTTTTTATCATGGCAGCATAGAATTAGTAAGTACCTACTATCATGGCAGCATGGAATTAGTATGAACTATCCTATAGTATTAAATGAACATTCTCTATTTTCACCCGAGCAGAGCTCGGTCGACCAGGTACTTAATAGTGAATTGACGTCAATGGTGCAACGAGTAACTCTAAGCTTACGACCTTTAACCAGAACCTACTGCTTCTGTTGAGACGCACATACTACATCTTTACAGTAGAAAAACTCAACCCAGCTCACCTTTTTTAATGTTGATTTTCCTGGCTTCATTAAGATGTCCTTCGTATCTCTCCAGCTCCTGCTTCTGTCCGCTGAAGGCATACACGGTGCGTATGGCCGAGATAACCTCCTCGGCAATGGCACCAGCCTTGCCTGATGCGATCGCTTCTTTCTTAGAAAGATTGGCGGCTACCTATTGGATTAAATTACTTTGAGAAAGTTTTCCTTAGAACCAACATACAAAAAAAAACCGTCGCAACGCAAAAATCCATGAAGTTTTCCGAAGCGATTTATGAACATGCCCGAAGTATGATGGCCTTTTATTGTGTTTTAACAGGTTTCGACGAGTAATTAGAGTTCATAATAATGACGTCCTATGCCCGCTGAACCCTCGAGAAATATTCGGTTTAAGGAAGAAAACTAGGACATATGAAAGTCGTGAGAAAATGTCGATGGTCGTAAGGTAGGTTGAGGCAGGTCGCAAATAATTGCTCCTTCTCGTCTCCACATAAGATAAACATGGGTAGAAACAGGAAGCAATCGTAGATAATCCAAATGGTTGAACATCTACCTTTTTATCGATAAACGTCGTACACTATCCTATCAGTTACTGTGCAAACAGTTTGACTGTTTTAATGGCTTTCCATATCATCACTTAACTTACGTACGGACCGAACAGGAATTACACAACATTCCAACTTATTTCGTTATGATACCTATTATCTTTTGCGACAACATATCATCATTGTTTAAGATTATGGAATGTTTTAGCCAATTGTTTTTTTTTTTTTCATCAATGACATTTTTAGTAACTGAAGGGTAATATTTACAAGTACGCCATAACAACTTATAACTAAATAAGAATTGCAAAATTATATATCATTTATTTATTTATATTTATATATACTTTATTGTACACCACAAAAATTCATAACAAAAAAAAAATACTAATCAAACACTACAAAATATACAATGGGCGGCCTTATCGATTTCCGCGATCTCTTCCAGGCAACCTTAGAAAGGACAGTGATTTCCCTGGACATAAAATGGGGCTGTCGTTGGTGCAAATTATAAGTATACAATATACTAGAATAGCTACATAGATAAATACATATCCTAAATAATAGATACATAAATACATACATATGAACGACATGGATGCCTGGAGACTCGCTTGCCCGAAATCAGATCTACCCGATCATCCATCTTCCCAAAGACAGTGGGATGAGCCGCTCTGCAGAGTAGTACAGAACAATTTACTCAACTCGTCTACTACCACTGCGGAGCGTGCGCGCTTGCTGGCTGTGGGTAAGTGGGAATCGGGTCTGTGGCTTCACGCACTACCGTCGTCGAACATAGGCACTCTGTTCGACGACAATACCTTCCGCCTCACTGCTTCCCTACGACTAGGAGCTCCTTGTTGTTCTCCTCATCGCTGTCACTGTGGAGAAGTTGTCAACAGTCTCGGACATCACGGTCTGTCTTGCAGCCGAAGTGCAGGTCGCTTAGCGCGGCTCGTGAACATTAACGACATCATCCGACGAGCTCTTGTCACCGCCGGCGTTCCAGCTATATTAGAACCCAATGGCTTGGCACGCGACGATGGCAAGAGACCTCCATGGAAGGTGGGTAGGCCTTTAGTGTGGGATGCAACCTGTGTCGACACTTTTGCGCCATCCCATCTTCCTGGCTCGGCTGTGCTGGTGCTGCTGCTGCGGCTGCAGAAAACCTCAAGCGGCGTGAGTATAATAACCTTACAGGTAATTATATTTTCGAGCCGTTTGGGGTCGAAACCCTCGGGCCGTGGGGTCCGAGTGCTCATGGCCTCTTTAATGAAATTACAAAACGGCTATTTGACACTTCCCGTGACCCAAGGGCTGGTTTTTACCTTGGGCCGAGGCTAAGCATTGCCAATTGATTGATGTAATTAAGCTTCAATTACTTCAATCAATAAACTAAAACGTGGACGACATCATATGGCAATCGACATCATACCCAGAAGAGCGGAATTTCATATAATAAATGGATCATGTATAAACGTGTTTATCGAAAGCCAAAACTTTTCTAGCTTATAAAGATTATTAAAAAAAAAAAAGCAGTGCGTCCAATGAATATACTACATAACTAACTAGTATACCACATCGGGTAAATATTTTTAGTCGGTTTTGTATCTAATACTTGTGTAACCCAGCGTCGCGCCAATACGCGACAGTGGCGTTCATATGTCAGTTTTTGTTCGGCGAACTTGTACGCGTGGTCGCGCCGACAGAGGGCGCTTTCCGGTTTTCCGAACAAAAAGTGACATAAGACCGCGACGATCGCGTATTCGTATTCGTTCGTTTTAAATAAAACGTGGCCTGACAGTCTCTATCTTAAAACTCGATGTGCCGTACAACGCCCGGGAACTGCCGGTGTAACCGTGAAAACAAAGGTGAAGTGAGTTTCAAGTTATCTGTTTGTCTCTGCATCACCGAAAGGATGACTGATAGAAAATGCCTAAAGCATTAAGTCCGCTAGTCCGTTATATTTCTATATGCTTGAAGTATTAAATAAATAAATAAGTAAGACGTGAGGCAATCCCATCAGCATCAGGTGGAATGACAGCTCACTTTAAGTTATCACGGTGAGATTTTTACAGAACGGACCGTCCGCTCCTACTCGTTGAGCTCTCTGATAAATGGGTAATAGACGTGTGAGCAAGTACGCGTACTTATGGCTCGGCGACCTTTCTCCTCCGTGTGTCATACTAGGTACGCGTACTTTAAAACCGCTGAGTAAGTTCGTCGGTGATCCATCAGGTTTGAAATTTTGCTCGTAGCCCGCTTTGGTTCGTTTGTTTAGAAATTTGTGTAATTTTTGCTTAGTTTGGTTCAGAAAATTCGTTTAAATCGCAATACAGTGTGAGTAAGCTTCACGTGTGTCACCGATGGCGAGCCGAGTAAGTTCGCGAACTTAAAAACCGCGTACTTTAAGTTCGCACGTCTATCACCCACTTTACAATTTTTATAAAAACTGTGTCGATCGATACCGATGCGATTAGATGTTTCAGGTAGAAAGATTTTACGCCATTTAGGGTATCTATCTACATCCCTACCTAATCGGTGATTTTATCTGAGCTTTTAATAAGATACTTCGTGGTAATTTAGATAACTACTAATATAGAGACGCCCAGCATCATGCGATCATCATCAGAATCGACTTCATTGGACACAATAATGCAATAGGTATTCTTGGTGTTTGTGCTTGTATGAGGATCAGGGTGGAAAGTTCCTCATCCTCCTCCATTGAAAAGGGAGGATCCTCCCATGGAACAGGTGTTGTGTCTGTATATATAGGGCTACTGTCCCATGGTCGTTCTCGGGCTGTTTCTGATTTTGCGGTAAACTTTGCATGCGCTAAGTAGGATTTTAACACTTTCGACTCCACCCATTTTTCATAGAACTCATACGCCATGCCGCCATACATATTGGAAGTTAGTGATGGAGGATGACCGGCATTACGTTTGCGCTAAAGTTAAACATCGTAGACAGTTAACGGCATTGAGTTTAAAACCGTTTTATAAAACACTGTAAAACGAAGTAAAATTGTGTTTTCAGGGGGTCTTGTCGTTATTTTAGTTTCCAACCTTTAATTTTTTTTGTAAAGGAGGACACATTTTTTTTTTTTTGTAAGAATGCATGGATTTTGATCTATTTGACTAATAAATCTTGTTAAAATATACATGAGATTTTATTTTCACGGTTTATAATGCTGTATTCGCTAAGAAAAACCTATATTTCAAATGAGTTATCCGCGAGGGCTCCCGGCATCCGTATGTGACTAGGTGAACCCTCCAGATGGGCTCCCGGCACTGAACGTATTTATGACGTCAGTTCTTATGTAGCAGTATATCTATTACTACAGTACTAAGAGTAAACAAGGGTGCGGAACAAAGGGTCGGGGACAATGAGCTGAGAGCGGGTACTTTTTTTAAACTGGAAATGCCATAGCAACTGATTTCTACGCAAAAGAAAACGACTGATTAAATTAAACTTACCAGCCCAGCGACTCCCACCAGTACCATGGTGACAGGGAATGATATGAGACACAGCAGGGCCAGCTTCCAACCTTTGATGAGAGCCATGATGACACAACTGAAGAACGACGCTTGATAGAACAAGAATGTCGCCAGCTTCTCACCGATTCCATCTTCTAGTTTCACGATGTCACTGCAAGGAAATCAATAAATTAATTTGGAAATAGGGGCCTATTCAAGAACATTTGCAGAATACTTTATGACTTAGTGCTCATATACATGAGCGGCACGCGTCAACTGCAAAGGCAACTTCAGTCGCCGACCCGTCTACGGCTGCCGTCAACAATGTGCCGCTCGTGTGTATGAGCACTTATATTCCATAAGTTTAGGTAGTTAGATAAAGGTAAACAAAAAAAATAAACACGTGACGAGACAGCTGTCAAGTAACCGACTAAACGTAATACCAGTTACTTCAGTTGTCATGCTACGTCACAGTTGTTCTTTTCAATTTAGTAACGTTATAATTCGTTGACATTCAGAGTTTGGGCTCTTTACAATAGACAGACTACAAAATATGATATTATTAACGGTTTTATGGTTTTTTATAAACGTTGTTCATAATTAATAAATACATAAATAATAATTATTATTATTATTATAAATCTAACAAAAAAAATGTGCTCAAGCAGGTAAGAGCGTTTATTCTGAAGGTGGGCAACGTCGCAAATAGATGTCAAATATTTCACTGTTTTGATTAATTTAGCAATATTACTGTGTGGAAATAAAAAAATGTGACTAACTAGCGAACTACAATATTGATTATGAAATGCAATAATTAATATCGTAACATCGAATGTTTAGTTTTAGAATTAAAAAAAACTATTTGGAAACTTTCCAAATGCGTTTTTTACACCAAAAATGGGTACAACATCAAATTCAATGTTATAATTGCAATTCATTATTACTATTCTAGTTCGCTAGTTAGCCACATTTCTTATTTCTATTCAGTAAAATATTACTGAATAGAAATAAGAAATGTGACTAACTAGCGAAATATTTACCTAAACAGGTAAATATTGGCTAACATCAACAATTGTGGCTAACTAGCGAAATATTTACCCAAAACAGGTAAATATTTGACAGTTATTTGCGACGTTGCCAACTTTTAGTATATTTTGATTCTTAAAGCAATAGCTTTAAGAATCAAAACAGGTAAATATTTGACAGTTATTTGCGACGTTGCCAACTTTTAGTCTATTTTGATTCTTAAAGCAATAGCTTTAAGAATCAAAACAGGTAAATATTTGACAGTTATTTGCGAAGTTGCCAACTTTTAGTATAAACCCTCTTAAATCTACGAAGAGTAGTAGAATAAATGATAAAGTTTAAAATACCTACATAAATATACGAGGAAACTATTGTAAAAAAAAAAGAAAGGAAGACTAGAAAAACAAAAATATCTAGACAGTAAAGTGTTTTCTTTAAAAACCCTTATTACGATTTGTTTACTTTTTGTTTTATTTAACTACCTAAATCTATGGAGTGTTTGATGTATTTAGTATTAAGGCTTGTGCAGACCAGCGCGACGCGACACGAACAATACAATTTCTAAGAAAACTTCACAGTATAACAATAACCGGTGTCGCGTCGCGCGACAAGTCGCGCTGGTCTGCACAAGCCTTTATTGTAAATTAGTAGCCATATGGAAGCGTAAGCGTATGCGAGATAGCAAAGGTCGAGTATGGGTGGGTCTACACATTATCTAATTTGACTTACCTGTTAATTTTAGAAGCTATGTCCCCATTTTTATGAACGTCGTAATACGCAAAATCTTGATTTAGAGCTGCTTTTAGATATTCTTGCCGTATAACATAAACCTGGGGATGAAAAGTTCAAGTTGCTGGTACACAAAAAATATAAAAATATCTTCCTAGACCTTAGATAACTAGGATTCATGTAGGTGCTTCATTATTTATGTTCCAGTAGAGAGACAGAAGGATCGTCATCGTCATCGTCATCGACAACCATAGAAAGGGGTTGTCTACGGGTTTTGCCGATGGAAGAATAGACAAAACGACAGATTGTGATTGTTTATCTGTCACTTTGTCTATTCTTCCGTCGACAAAACCCGTTTCTATTGTGGTCATGCTAAGCGTCACAGATTAATAAGTTATACTAAGCGTGTAGGAAGTGTCAAGAAGAAAAGATAACAAAATAATAATAGTTTCTTCGCGAAGAATAAATAATAGGTAATCTATACTAATATTATAAACAGGTCAAATTTGTTTATATGTTTGTAAGCTTGTATGTAGGGGGTAATCTCCGAAACTACAAGACGGATTTGAAAATTTATTTTTGCATTAGATAGCCGCGGATGAAGTCGCGGGCAGAAGCTAGTTATAGATAACTAATTAATTAATTAATAATGATTATGCTATACGCACTTGGTTATACGCGGCATTGTTCATCAGCGTAGTAGCAGCGTACGACAAAACAATAAGTAATGCTCCAGTAATAACGTTGTAGATCGCGAAGAAGAACAGTGCTTCCAAGAATGTATCCGCAGCTTCAGTATTCGATACATCAGGACGTAACAAGGATGTTCCATACTCCACCATAGCGTCCAGTAGGAACGCCAGCAATAAGGTGTTGATAGGCGCTGATATGGCAGCGATCGTCGAACATATTAACGCCACGGTTATGAAAAGTTTGTCCCGAAGGGTCGCAAATCTGAACTGAAATTAGAACATTTGGGTAGGTAATGGTTATTATAATATATGAAAATGAAATGCATTTAAGAGCGTTTATCCTAAAAGTTGGCAACGTCGCAAATAGCTGTCAAAAGTTTACCTGTTTTGATTAATTTGGCAATATTATTGTATCGAAATATGTGGCTAATTATAAAATTGAATTTGATATTTTACCCGTTTTAGGTGTAAAAAAGACATTTGGAAAGTTTCCAAATACTTTTTTTTACATCTAAAACTAAACATTCTGTGTTACGATATAAATTACTGCAATTCATAATCGGTACTCTAGTTCGCTAGTTAACCACATTTCTTATTTCCATCATCATTATTTTCCTGCCCTTGTCCCATGTTACTTGGGGTCGGCGCAACACGTTTTCTTTTTCCATTCTCCCCTATCAACTGTCATGCTATCATTCACTTCCTTCTCTTTCATATCATTCCTCACACACTCCATCCACTTTTTCTTAGGCCTTCCTCTCCCGCTCCATCCATCAGCATTTATATTCATCACTCTTTTAGTCACATGCGTTTCCTCTCTCCTCATCACATGCCCATACCAGGCCAAACGATTTCCTTTCAACTTTTCTGTCACTGGCGCAACTTTTAAACTTCCCCTTATATACTCATTTCTTACTTTATCCAGTTTCGTTACTCCACACATCCATCTCAACATTCTCATCTCCGCTACATGCAATCTTTTTTCATCCGTCTTCTTCACGGCCCAACATTCCGATCCATACAGTACGACAGGCCTTATCACGGACTTATAGATTTTCCCCTTTAACTGGAGGGGCATCCGTGAGTCACAAGTTGTTTCTGTGACCTGTCGCCATTTTATCCATCCTGAGTTGATCCGGCGTGTTACGTCTCGGTCTACTCCGCCATCCCCTTGGACAAGCGACCCGAGGTACCGAAATTCGGAGCAGATCGGTAAGGGCGTTCTGGCGAGAGATATGGACACAGGACTGGAAGAACCGCCAAAATCGCAAAACAAGTATTCCGTTTTGGTTCGACTTAATCTAAGGCCAACGGTCTCCAGTCTTTCCCACCACACCTTCAATCTGCTCTGGACCTCTAAGCCACTCTCGGCAACCAGCACAATTTCATCGGCAAACAGCATACACCAGGGGGCCTCTTCTTGGATATCCGACGTAAGAGCGTCCATTATCACCAAGAAGAGGTAAGGGCTGAGTGCCGACCCCTGGTGCAAGCCGACCGCCACATTGAAGCTGCCAGTAGTGCCCACTGTAGACCGGACTTGGGTACTGCATCGACTGTACATCGCTCGAATCAACTGCACATACTTCCCTGGCACACATTTCTCCTTATTTCCATACAGAGTAATATTGCCAAATTAATCAAAACAGCTAAATATTTGACATCTATTTGCGACGTTGCCCACTTTCAGAATAAACGCTCTTATTATACCAAAATCCATATTCATTCCCACCTTTCAACCTTATTATTAAGGACATAAGAAAAGTTTTCGACCGCCATTATCCGTGGTTGTACACGAACATAGTGAAAAGAAATCGAAACTATCTCAAAATAAGACAAATCAAATAAAATAGGCCACAGATTGCATCTTTTTCCGAATTTTACCACGAGTAATGATTCCCTATCCTGAACACGTTCGTATTTAGCTGATAAACCATAATGGTTACATGAACATTCCATTTCTATTATTGACTTTACTAATGCCCGCGATAGAGTGTCTGTTCATGACTTGAAAGTTAATTAAGTAAAAGCATGAGCCGAAACGGATCGATAATGATGGGAGGATAAAGTACCTAAGCTGTGTTCGCAGTTTATTTGCCAAACACGTAAACAAACACGAGTTTTAGGAAAAACAACCGCAATGCCTACACAATAGGTTCAGTTTGCGCAACAAGTTCATATTTTATTATGACGCTTTCAGAAGTACTAGTCAGTCTAAAGTCCACTTTATTTACAGTATCATAAAGTTGATGTTTGTTTAAGAGCGTTTATCCTAAAAGTTCGCAACGTCGCAAATTGCTGTCAAATATTTACCTGTTTTGATTAATTTGGCAATATAACTGTATGGAAATATGAAATGTGGCTAACCCGCGAACTAAAATATTGATTATGAAATACAATAATTAATATCGTAACACCGAATATTAAAACTTTCCAAATGCCTTTTCTACACCTAAAACGATCACTACATCAAATTCAGTGTTATAATTGCGATTCATTATTAATATTCTAGTTCGCTAGTTAGCCACATTTCATATTTCCATACAGTAATATTGGCAAATTAATCAAAACAGCGAAATATTTGACATCTATTTGCGACGTTGCCAACTTTCAGAATAAACGTCAATTGGAAACAAGGATATAAATAAACCATATGTTTTAACTTTTACGTACCCGCACAGACAAGGAGAAAGGTAAATTGTGTAATGATTCTACTGGGACTAACTATACTTATATGTAGTAGGTATTTATGTTTTAGTGACAGGCTTCTCGAAAGTCTCAGACAGCTCTCTGAATCATCATCACACTACAGCCCTTATCACAATTTAAAGGGGTCCCTGCAGCATTACTTCTTCCATACACCTCGGTAATTAATAATGTGGAGCCATCAAACATTTGAATGATATTATAGTAATGGAGTATATCATAGAAACTCACCAGTGTAATGAAAGGTATACTTGGAACTTCATCCTGTTTCGAGGCATCTGGTTCTGAACTTCTGCAAAAAGATTGATACAATCATTAATAGGTACAATACATGCTTAATTTTGATATAAAAGATAAGTTCTATAGTTCACTCATATTTATTGTTCACTAGCTTTTGCACGCGGCTTCGCCCGCGTGGATGGCGGAAAATATCCCACGGGTACGTACTACCGGGATTAGATACCTAATAGCCGAGGAAAAGGTCATTGACTCCTACCGCTGTGCCCGCGTTGTCGTCAACCATAATTATTTTCTTACGCGTAATTTTGAATCTGTGATATCTTTAAAAGTATTGTTTTTAATGATATAATGTCACGGCATATTTGAATCTAAATTAAATGCCCAATTTAAATAACATATTTTATTTGAAAAGGATAAATATAATACCGGTCAAAATAGCTTCGGAAATAACAATGAAATTTTTATAACATTCTGAAAGATAAAAATGGTTACTGTAGGTCATTCTTAGTAGATAGACATAAAATATCCTATCGAAGACTAAGATCTAAAATTCTGTAGAACATAAATTTGATTTATCTCTTATAGCTTACGTGGCGCACGCCAATATAGCTCCCAGTCGGCATGATTTTTTCCTACATCTTCGGCAATAATCGTCATATTTCAGCCAATTTACACAAAACCTCAATGAATTATACACAAAAACCTTCCGCATGAATCTCTCCGTCCATTGGTGAAAACCTTTTGAAAATCCGTTCGGTAGTTTTTGAGTTTATCGCGTTCAGACAGACAGACAGACGCGGCGGGGGACTTTGTTTTATAATAATATGTAAGGATGAAGATGTTGGCTTCCAATTATTTGCGTGTTTGGTACGTTGTCATTGAACAGATTTTGACGACAACAAGATCTTGATGACTGCAATCTGTGCCCGAGCCGATATTTTTATTGATAGTTATATGTCATGTAAAACCCTATAGCATATACAGTTGGGATACGAGTTTGTCTCTCTGTGAGAGGGAGTGGGCTATAATCCAACACGCGGGCCCAGGGCGTGGTAGTTGGGCACGCCATAATTGTGGCGATAAGTCCCCTCTTTGAGGAGTGGCTAGAGAGACGCCACGGCGTCCTCACCTTCCTCCTGACGCAGGTCCTCACCGGACACGGTTGTTTCGGGAGGTTCCTGTTCTGCATAAGGCGGGAGGAAACGTCCGGGTGTCACCATTGTGTGGATCGCCCGGAGGACACGGTGGAGCATACGGTGGACGTCTCCCCGGCTTGGGCGGAGCTGCGCCGTGTCCTCACGGAGGCATTCGGCGGCGGCGATCTGGTTCAGGCCATGGTCCGGAGCGAGAGTGCATGGGAGACCGTCACTTCCTTCTGCGAAGCAGTAATGGTCGCGAAGGAGGAGGCGGAGTGCCCGAGGGAGTGGCAAGATGCGCGCCCTCGCGCCCCTAGTCGCTGCAGGAGACGCCACGGGCGTCGGGAGTCGCGAGCCGACTTCCGGCCACCGTAGGGGCGGGCTTGCGGACGGTGAGCAATGGGTAGCTCGTCGTCCGATAAGGACCAGGCCCGGGTCGACGGCGCGTTGTGTTCCACGCGCGCCTCAAAGAGATGTTAGCACCAACTGACGGGGTCCGTAAGGGCCAATGCCTGCCAAGGTTGCGAGTTTGTCCGAAAGGGATATCGCGGCCCCGGCACACAGGCAACGGAAGGTACTCGGGTGGGTTTTAGTCAGTAAAAGTCTGACACACCCTCCCGCTCCGCTCAGAGCGGGAGAAGTTATTTGATAATTTCCCGCCGTCAAAAAAAAAAAATGGCGTGGTAGTTAAACTTACCTATACGTATAGAATGCCGCACATGGGCATGAGACCACCCGTATTTTTTTGAATATTCATGGCAAATTATCGAAAATTAACTTTCTATCTTCATTTAATGTTTATCTTTCCTTCGATTTTTTTTTTTATCAATATGTATTATTGGTATGATTTTATGGACTTACATTTGTGTTTTTTAAATAAATATTGTATTTTTTTTTAAACATGACTTCACCTTCGGTTTTCTTTCATAAATGCCAAATTTTAATAAAAAATGTTAGTTAATCCGATAAAACTCATAAGCTTTTAGAAATAATAAACGGAATCCAAATCGAGCTAATAACATCGGAGTTATGGCAAACGCTACCCAATAAATAAAAATTGTATAACATGAAAAATATTAAAGATAGACCCCATTTAAAGTTCATTTTTGAAATAAATACATTACATGCCCATGGGCGACAATGTATATTATTTGCGTTATATGCAATGCTATAATATATTATATATTCTGATAAGACATGGTCGTTAATAATTTTACAGCTCAACGCCAAGTGATCCTAATCATTTTATGAATTTGTATGCCATGAGAGAGCAGTTTAATTAATTTTACGATGTAAATGAATGGTAGAAAATGGTACTAAGATTATGTCCTCCATGCTATTAGAACGCACTCTCGTGGGGTTTTTACAGTAACAAACAGTAAAAGCCTGGACTACGTAAAAACCTAAGATTTACCAGTTCATTATTTTATAAGTTCATATTCATATCTTTATTTGCATTCCATATATTCTATATTGTTTAAAGATTACAATGTCATAACACTTTCGACTCCACCCACTTTTCATAGAGCTCATACGCCATGCCGCCATACATATTGGAAGTGAACCCTCCGGGAGGGTCACCGGCATTAAGTTTACGCTAAAATTGACGCTTACGGACGGTTAACGGTATTATGAAACACTGTAAAACGAAGTAAAATAGTGTGGACCCCCACAAAAATACCCCCAGAGATAGTAGTATCTCTGGGGGTATTTTCATGTAGTAGAGCGGTGGGGGGGTCGTGAAAAATAAAAAAAGGTTGTATTTTTTATGATAAAATTTAAAAAAAAGTATAATAACTCGCTCTGATCCCGAGACAGGG
This sequence comes from Agrochola lota, assembly GCA_947364205.1. Lineage (NCBI taxonomy): Eukaryota > Metazoa > Arthropoda > Insecta > Lepidoptera > Noctuidae > Agrochola > Agrochola lota. The sequence goes on along the minus strand of OX376221.1, from coordinate 12,311,894 downwards.
GTACCAACCTTTTAAATTTTTTGCGAATATTTGTAGCCGTGAAAATGGTTTTCCACCCCTGAAATACTGACACAAGTTTTTTTTTAAATATTATACTAATAAATCTTGAGATTTATTTTCACAGTTTATACTGCTGCATTCACTAAGAAAAACCTAGATTTAAAATGGGCCCTCCACGAGGGCTCCCGGCATCCCGTATGCGACTAGAGTGAGCCCACGAGGAGGGCTCCCGGCACTGAACGTGTTAAAGTTAAGGTATAGTTACGGACCCTGGTTATGTGATAATGGTTAATTTCGGACTTTTACCTTTTACTTCTTTAGTCTTAGATTTTGGCGAAATGTGTGTATACCTACCCCTATGGGTACAGCTCTGCCTCGCCCTTCGAGGAAACAAGGCGTGATTTTATGTTATATATCTTAGATTTTATACTACAGAGACACGGTAAAAGTTGAAAGTGATTTACAGAAGGGAATGCATGAGTGAGCGAATCGAACTCGGGCATTGAGGCACCCCAACACGGATAGATTACTGGCTGGTAAGCAACTGAAGCTCTGAAATAAGCCCCCGTCATCCTCATTGGTTTGTCTTCTTTTGATATTTTTACAGAAATAAGAGCCTCGTGATGATGAAGAAGAAGAATACATAATATTAACTAAATAAATAATGACTTAAACTCCATCCCGTTTTTAACCTCAAACCATTTATTTCGATCAAACCATTTTATTTCCAAACCCAATAGTCGTCATTAGTAAAAGCTAGCATGTGCCAAACTGATTGTGATTCATCACTCCTAGAACAAGCCAGGGTGATGAACCTCCTACCGGGGTTGCGAGTTGTCCGCAAGGGATATCGTGTCCCCGGCACACAGGCAACGGAAGGAACACGGGTGGGTTTTGACACGCCCGGCCCTCCCGCTCTGCCCAGAGCGGGAGAAGTTATTTGACAATTTCAAACCATCAAAAAAAGAAAATAAGGGTGAAGAACCTCTCAAAACTGTAGTTTTGTTTAGGTCGTTGCCTAGCACCTCCCTAAGCCGTGTCAGATTTGAAGACATGAGACAGGTATTACACTGGGCCCACGAGGTGTCCTCTCATAGAGAGGAGGAATGAGTCCCAGCCGTGGAACTGGGGCCAGTATAGCTGACTATGCATAATGAGATGAAAACTTCTTTCTGTGAAAAGAACTTTCATCTACGGGTATTTGCAAACTATTTTTTGTATACGCTTCTAACGATAAACACATAAACAATTTGATTTACAGTGTTTATGTTTTAATTCCACACCAAATGCACGTGGTGTTTGCACTGACCAAGGTTAGGATCAAGGCTACAGTTGAACCAGGAATCGTTCGTTACTACGGAGTTTAAGTATATCGTCGGCATTGGTACCTTCTGATTTTTGAATATCAAACGCTTCAAATTTAGGTTTATATATAAAAAGTAGGCTAGTGACGTCCCAACCCCTAATATGTTAGTAAATAATGAAGATGATTCATTATGGCAGCCCTTTGTTTATATCAAATAGTTCGTTATCAGCAACAACATGAAAGTACATACAACATACTTAGATATCAATTTTGATAAATGCCTAATTTATAATTTATCTTGAACAACTATATATTTATTATATCACGTAACATTCCGGAACTAAAATCGAAAGTCATTTAGATACGATTGTTTAGCGCATCTGTTAAAATTTGTACGTTTATTTTTAACTTATGGTATCGCCGATAAATGGGAGAGCGTTCCAGAGTCATGATGAGATCATTATTAATCAGTCCCCGCGAATTAATATGTTTCATATTGCTTCTAATACGTGGTATAAATGTGTAGTTATATAATAAAACAATAGAGGAGCGCGTCTGACTTGTTCATAATTAATAAGAGCTTGCAGATCAATTGAAACAATTCGTGTTCAGTGTCATTCGGGCTTAGGGTTCCGTTTTCGCAAATTGTGTTTCGATTTTATTGTTTCTTTAGATATTTATTTAGTTATTTTATTATTTATGTGCACACAGTAAAATACATAGAGATACGACATAATTATAATTTGAGTACAATTGTATAGATATATATTTTATGAATACTTACGTGTCTGATTCTGGAGTTTGCTGGAAATCTCCATTTAACGGGTCTGGCAACTTGTTTTTGTTCTCCTTGTCTCCGGGTTTCAATTGCCACCCGTTTCCTTCGGTGTCCTTCGACATTATAAACAATTAACTTAATAACAATTACACAAAACTACACTAAAACGTTTGTTACTGTGTATAAACACTCATTGTACTAATTTTTAATGATTTAAGATGTAGTTTATATATATTCGGTCGGTTCAACGTTTATCCGCGGTCCTCCCATTCGCGACTAACGTAAGTATCCATGATACGTTATCAATTTATCAGTTCGATAAAACATGAAAGATACTGTAAAACTAAGACCAATTCGAATCAAAATGTTTCGTTCGTAACAGTGTGTGTGCGTCAGTGAGCGCCATGACTTCAAAGAGAGAAAGCTACAAATAGTCTGAAAGTCTGAAAGTAGACGCTGAATATTTGTTTTACGGAAGCTCTCTGGAGTTTCATAATGAAATTTTGCGTTACACTCACAGGTAACTATTGACACTTATGTATTCAAATAAACAATAACTACGGCCTCTATATTAATTCTACGATCTTTCGACAATCTACTGTGAAATGTTTTTCAAGTCAGGATGGTGCTACGGGAAACGGCAGAAAGAATTTTCATGAAACTCGTATCACAGATACAATTTATCCCCGGATCGTCGTCGTATATTAACGACGACAATATCTAATGACTTCTAAATTCAATCGGTGATGTGGTAAGAACCCGCGGTGCCAAAAACAAATGAGTTCGCTTTGAATTGTGTGCGGGAGCTATCTAATATCTACGGTGCCGGGTACTAGAGAAGTTTGAAAATATTTCCAAGTGCACACTTCTACACTATACACACTCTTTTAAAGTCAGCTCCAATGTTTGGCTTTATTAATCGTTGCTATGATACAATATTTATTTCCCACGGTCAGTTACTTTTAATGGCACTAAACTTGATCTCGATTCCGTATTTAAATAAAAACAAATGCCGAGCGGAATGCTTTTTTTCGTTCACTTCCCCTCCTCCTAATGAAGGGAACTTTCAGAATGCTGTTTTGAGTGAAAACATATAACCTAAAGCTCGGCGCGGGGCGATTGTTTGCTGTCTCCACACCTCGGTCTTATCGATTGCGTAAACAGCTGTTTTAAGGTCACGACATTGTGTCGAGCGAGGATATAAAGAGAAACAAGTGAACTCGCGGGGTGAGTTCACTGATCGCCATTGTTTTGATTCGATTTTTGAATTGGTACACATTTTTTAATGGTAAGTATAGGTACCGAAGTTTAGTGAAATCCAGCGTCTAGGCTTCTAATTTGGTTTACGCTGAACTATATAGACTAAGTACTAGGTACATACCTAGGTGTTTATCACAAACGCGAGGCATTACATTAATGCGCGTTGAGCTTTTTGGGGTGTATTAGAAGCAAGACGCAACTCCAATACACGCCATTATAATGTGTATTCATTAAATAGATAACTTTTAGTCATCAGCCTTTGTAGTCCACTGTTGGACAGTTTGGACACAAGCCTATCCTATTGATTATGGCATATTCGCACAAAGAATAGCTGTGGTGGCCTTCGAACTTGGTAGATTCGAACCCAGACGCTTTACTTAGTGTAAATTATTTATTCACCAATGCTCTCAAAACCGCGAAGGAAACCGGCAAAATTTCGAGGACATGTGACATTTACCAACCCGCACTGTACCCGCGTGGTGGATTACGGCCGGTACGGCCCACTCCCTCTCACCGAGAGGAGGCCGGTCTCCCAGCGGTGGGAACAGGAATAGGTTATAGGTTGATTTTATTGACGATTCGCACAAAACTTTAACGTTTACATTTTCATACCTCTATGTATTTTCTTGAATATGTGTGATTTTTCTCTTGATACTTCTTAAAATAGATATTATTTGATCTTTCACTAAGCTCGCGTGGTTCGAGGCTTTATATCGACATATACTGACCGTATTGGTGATATACTTCAGAAAGGTCAGGTGGGTAGTACTCGTAACCGGCGTGCGTATATGACCAGCTATATAATAACATATTTTCGTAAACGATTACAACTAATCTATTTCATTTTGACAGTTCAACAACATTAATTGCGTTATTTACGTTGTTGAGCAGTTTTTCGAACTTTTGAAGCAATGGATTAGCAATCTGTTTCAAAATGATTCAGATTCTGATTGATCGTATTACCCAATTAGGGTAGGGGTAGGAGTATGTAAGGATCGCAGCAGGTGGCCTTCTGTAGTTCCTGCCTAGGCCCATGGGAAGAAGGCGTGAAGTTTATGTAAGTTAGTGTCCGACCGAAAGGTCATAGTTTCGGCAGGTTCTCGCCGAAACCGAAACTAAACCGAAACCCGTTTTTTCGCAGAAACTCGACCGAAACCGAAACTGCATTTTCAATTTCTCGCGCTGTGCTCGGTCATGTTCGACGACAAGCGACGAAGACATTAAACACCTCACCTATTTTAAGAATTTTAAGGAGCAATTTTTTTTTTTCTTAAACGAGGATTTGTTATGTTGATTATCAATAAGTGAAAATGTCGAAGACTGCATAGCTATGTGATATAAAGAAAAAAAATAAAACTGACTGATTAAAATAACGTTTTCTCAATTTTTCCCTCAAAACATGATCTTTGTAAGGAAGTTTCGGTTTCGGTTTCGTTTTCGACTTCGGCCGAAACTGAGACGGTTACTGAAATTCGGTTTTGGTCGTAAAAAATCAGTTTCGGTGTGACACTAATGTATGTATGTAAATTGTATGAATGTTTTTCACTCCCCACTAAACGGCCCGCCGCTACCGCACCCCGCTCCAGGGATTTTGCAAGCCGTAGCCTAAGGATAGTCAACACTAATGTTGGTAATCCAAAGCCCTTGACCTGCTTTATTTTCAATCTCTGACGCAAAAAGAGGGGTGTTCATTTTGTCTATGGGTATAACTAGGTACTGTTTGTAGACTCTTAATTTGTCCTGCTCAATTAGGCATCTACTTACATGCCTAGAGTCTGTCAAGCGAGTCGAGTCCACAACCATTTTACTGATTTCTTATAATGGCAATACTATTATCTGTCAAACAGATTGTCACAATTTCTGTTCTAACCTCGAAGCATTCCGGTTTTTGTTGAATTTTTTAATGTTTTAATGCCAAAACCTATTAAAAGTAGTGTCAGGAGCCTGCTGTTTACAATGATTAATAAATATAATCATGTAAAGATTGAATCTGATGACGTGTTAACAGAAAAACGACGACTTTTGGATGAAATTGTTTCAACAACAGGTAGGTTGGCTACAAAATGTTGATACTTTTAGCACAATTGTCTAATTTTGTTTATTTTACTATGATGTGATCACGATTTCGGTTTTGGTTTAGATTCAGACGTCGTATACATGACATTGAATCTCAATGGGGCACCTATAAGTGAAAAGTATTATAAGAGATTGTTGTCATCTTTTTTCAGCCACCTTGGATGATGAATTAATAAAAAGCACAATTGATAATTTAGTTAAGAAAGTCATAGCCATAGATGAGAATAAAAAAATGAAATCTGAAACAGACTATTTGACAAAAATTGCTGCTATGACAGGTTAGTACAGATTTATTTGTTTACATTGTTTGCATTTTCTACAAATATTATCATAAAATTTGTGCGTTTGATACTGAACTGACATATTGAACTTTCAGATTTAAGTGTGAAAACACTGCGAAGAATTAAAAAAGAAGGTGCTATTAACCAAGGCGAGTGGAACACACCGGGGAAAAAACGTCCACGACAGCCAACTGTAGCCAATCTGGATAATTTTGACTTATCAGCCATACGCAATAAAATTAATGAATTTTACTGTGTGAAAAAGCAAGTTCCAACTCTACGAAGTTTGCTTGCAGATTTAAGAGAGTCAATTGGATTTACTGGATGTCATGAAACATTGAGACAATTATTACTCAAAAATGATTTGAATTAAAAAAAAATAAAAATGAGAGATCTCTTCTTATTGAAAAGTATGAACTAGCTGCATGGCGACATAGGTATCTCAGAGCTATTGATGAAAAGCGGAAACAAGGAAAATTAATAGTTTATCTTGATGAGACCTATGTCCACCAAAATTATAAAGTTAAAAAATCATGGCAAGGGCCATCAACAAGCGGTGTAATTGACAAAATATCGTCAGGCAAAAGACATATTGTTGTTCATGCTGGATCCGAAAAAGGTTTTGTTCCCAATGCATTATTGGTATTCAGTACTAAATCAAAAATGGCAGATTATCATGATGATATGAACAGAAATAATTTTATGAAATGGTTACGTGAAAAATTAATACCCAATTTAAGTCAGCCCAGTGTCATTGTTATGGACAACGCTAGCTACCATGTAACACAAATAAATAAGCCACCATCTATGAATGATTTAAAGGCTGACATTCAAAAATGGCTAACTGAAAATGGAATTCATTATGAAGAATTCTTTACAAAGGCTGAGCTTATGTGCCTTGTGAATGAACATAAAACAACTCCAATGTATGAAGCTGAAGAATTTTTGAAACAACATGGCCATGAGGTTTTGAAACTTCCGCCATATCATTGTGACCTGAACGCAATTGAACTCATATGGAGTTTGGCTAAAAGAAAAATAGCCAGCAAAAACTTAGGGATTCCAGGTAAAGAAATGGAGAACCTTATAAAAGAATGCTTTAATAGTGTCACAGCCAATGATTGGAAAAAATGCACAGATCACACTATTAGTGTCGAAAATAAGTATAAAGTAAGAGACAGGATATCCGAAACCGAGTTGGAACCCTTCATCATTTCTGTGCGTAATGATTCTACTGACAGTGATTTCTCATTTGAAGGCATTGAATTTCTTGATTCTGATTTTAGTTCTGATGAATAAATACGTACATTGAAATGCTTTTTTTTTAATTTATCCCAAGTAATTTTTTTATCAAAATTCAAGTATCAACAAGTTTTCAGCGTGCTATATCAGTGTTGACACCTGAAAGATTTTTGAATTTGCCGCCTTTTTCATGGGACTAGACTCGCTTGACAGACTCTACCTATCTGCTTAAGTGTCTAGAAATATTATCTAATAGTTCGCGTAAAAGTTAATTTATTAAGAGTAATGTCATGTTTGTAATAGTTATAAATTATGCGTTAAGAAAAAAATAACAATGTAAGTACCTAAATACCTAACGGTTCTTCTGACCATTTAACAAAACACACCACAAATTCTAAGAATGTCACCAAAATTTTATTATTCCAATTTTAAATTATCTTGTTGTATAAAAACGGATGACTGAACAAGGACAATATTCATTATGATAGTGATTTATGGGGCACCTCTATCATGATATGCAGTTCCGTCACGGTGGGCCACAGATTTCACTACACTATTATTTCGCCTATAGTTTGTTTCCTAAACAAGACGTTGGGCGCGCACATGCTCCTTATTCTTCCTACTTTGTTCAGAGTTTTTGTCACTTCCATGGACAATTTTGACAAAAGCTTTGATACATTTTAGTTGGGCGTAACTAATGCTTGAGTGACAGATTTCTTTAGATTCCAGTTATTGATTGAATAGTTTTGTTTTTCAATGTTTCATAAAAGTTTGTTTTGTTATTGTTCCGAGTGAGTGGAAACATTACCTATTTGTGCCATAATTTACGGCTCGAAGAGTACTTTTCTAAAGAAATTAGTATCTTTATACACAGTAGCATTATTAGGATTCCGTACGTCCGAATGAAAAAACGGAACTCTTATAGGATCATTCTTGTGTCTGTCTGTCCTCATAATATTCCCACTGCTGGGACACAGGCCTCCTCTCTGTGAGAAGGAGTGGGCCTTAATTTTTGGGCTTGGCTTTTTCCTCACGATGTTCCGTCTGTCTGTCCATCTGTCACAGCCAATTTGTTCTGAATTTAATGAACCGATTTAGTTGAAAGAGTCAACTCTTTCAACTAAATCGGTTCGTAATCGGTTCAGTTTTGGGAGACAAATAAGAAAAAAAAAGTTTAGCAAACTGTAGGTGCCGTGTAACTTATCAAATGAAAGGGCTTACTATAAAGGTCCGATTTTTTTTATAATAAAAATAGACAGTTTTTAGGTTATTTAAGAAAATATTATCTCCAACACTACTGAGCCTAAAATTTTGAAAAAAAAATACAGAAAATACTTCCATACTTATAGAATACAGAAAAAACATATAAGAAGTCTATGGTTTTAAAATAACATGGCAAATATCTCAATATTGTGCGTACAAACTTACATTTGCAGATGGAATAAGTATATGGAAGAACATGTTTTTCAACTACAATCTTATGTTTGTTCTTGGGATAAATTTATCCCAACTACGGAACCCTTCATTGTGCGTGGTCCGACAAGCACTTGGCCGGTTTTTAAACACCGATTCCTTCTACTGCTAACTAATTACCAACCTCAACAAATGCAAAAAAAAGGACGTTACACTTTTTAAGTAGGAAAAATTTAAAGTTCGCGGGCTGGCCGATGCCGAACACGGGAAGTTCGGTTGACCCGCGAAACGCGATTAAGTTACGATGAAAATTATCATTACGTACCTTTCCTGGTCCTGTCGGTATCAACTTGAACCGCTCCTCAGGGTTTTCAGATTCCATGTTTCTTTTCTTCGGCACCTCCATGAACGTTAGCATGACCCGAGGCTGAAACATTTTGACTAAATTCACGGCACGACCCACTGAGCAACGGGCACTCCTTGCAAATCATTAAACTAACTAACAATACACTCGCGAAATGATTGTGCTCATAATACTGTATGGGTACATGGGCTTGGTAGTACATTGTGTCTGTATGGGGTATCTACTTAGCGGTCCGAAATAAGTAGGTACGACAAATAACTGTTATTGTGATGATTCAGTATCTTGAGCTCGTCTACGGACACGCGACGACGTGTGTTTTAACTTTTTTGTACATTTCACACATTCTTTCTTATTACACTTATTTGTGTTTTAATTGATTATTACGTAATGAACAACTAAATGAGGCAACTAATTAATAATAATAAAGACTAATTCGGTGTTTTACATTATGATTTTATTAGTAAAGATTTTGCGCTTATGTCGTAGTCTTGGCCTTGAATGAGAGGCATTATTTTTACGTCGATCGAGAGTTTCATCGAATCAAGCTCCGTATGATTTGCACATTTTCGGGGCCTCTGACGTCACGAGTATGAAGTCAGAGCTGGTCGGACCATCGAAACCTTCAGAGATCTATCAACCGGTCTAATCCTTATAGGTAATAGCATATCGATACCTAGGTAAATACATTTCCTACGAAATTATAAATACGATTAGCCCCCCCCCACCCTTTAGGAGGCTGCAAGAGATAAGAAGCTATAGCTGAAAGCAGTACCGTAATAAAATTATAGATAATTTAGTAATATTTTATCCATATTTTAACTCACCACATATTCATGAAATTCAGAGAAATCAGAGACACCTATAGTAGGTACCTAGGCCTCTTCAGCCTCTTCTAATTTTGTTAGAATATAAGAGTATTCATAAGAATTCTTTAACTTTATTTAAAACTTATTTATTAAAATAGTGTAAGTATTATAATTTAAAAACAACAAAATAGTACAAAAGATAAGAGATTGTCAAATTTTAATGTCTCACGGGAAAACAAGAGTGGGGAGAGGAGGAGGAGGGTCAAGATCAGGGTTGCCACTCGTACCAGTCAATTCTACAGACATTTGTTGATAAACACGTTCAGAGCCGGAAGCCTTCCGAAGGCTCCTTCTAGTCGCATTTGGGATGCCGTGGAAGGCTCATTTTAAATATAGGTTTATCTTAGCAAATACAGCGTTATTAAATATGAAAATTAATTCAGTTGTATATTTAAATAAGATTTATTATTATATGTATTGGTTTTTAACTTCAAGCATTTTTATTTTCAATACAATTTGGGGGTATGAGGGAAAACCATTTTCACGGTTACAAATATTGACTAGAAATATTTATTTAGAGAAAAAAAAAACCCGGATGAGTTAAACAATCGAGGCGCGTGTGTGTGTGTGTGTGTGTGTGTCTTTGAAAATACTACTTTACTAGATTTTTGTGTTTTCTTCAAACCTAATGTCTAATGCAAACGTAATGCCAGTGACCTTCCTGGATGGTTCCACTATCAATATGTATGGCGGAATGACATATAAGCTCTACAAAAATTTACTCGTATGTGTTAAGTTTTGAAATTACGTTGTAATGTATAAATGAATATGAGTCTGGATACAGTTAAATGAATATTGGGCATATTGAATTATATTATTTATGCTGAATCTACGAAAACTGTCCATACGACCTCAATACAATGGACGTGCGGTGGGCTGTTCTATAATTTTATAAAAAAGGTAATCTAAATAAAGTGCATCACCAACAGGAAATACTTAGTAAATTGATAGACCAAGTTTCTTTAGAGATTCTTATAATAATTTAAAAAAAATACTTTTCATGCTAGGTCCAAAATGCTAAAAATAGATCTACATAAATAGTTAGAAGGTATAAACTAATGTGTACATTTTTATTTTCAGATTTCCTTGAAAGTATTATTCAATAAATACAATTCCTCTTCAAAAAAGTAGCAACCCTAAGTCAAGAAAGATGGCGCCGTTTATAACCAAAAATAACATAACTGTGTATTTTACTCTATTTAGCAAAGCTAAAGGTGAAGAACAATACCGTTTTCAGGAATGAATTGTTTTAGTTTTGTGACCACTAAGACCCCCTAACAACTTGAAGGGATTTCCGATTTATCCAATACAAAGTGGGAATGAGTGAGAACTAATAATTCAAAAACGACACAGGTTATATTTTATTTTGTAGTGTCCTGCTGTTATGTGTCATAAAAAAAATATACTGCTGAAACTACTCGTAATTATCGAATATACCCCTAGTTACAATTACACAAAACCTTTAAATGTTGATAAACAACGCAGAAGCCCCATCATTTTTAAAAGCTTTTAAAACTTGCAATATAAGTTAAAAAACAGCTGATTGACCATAAATTACTTGTTTACATTTCAAAAATGGAAGCATGAATGCAGAATGGCTCGTGTTATGTTGTGATGCCCCAATCGTACTAAATTAGTTTCTTGTCTTTATTGAATGACTTTTGTACCTATTAAGCATGAATGTCAATGAATAGAGAATGTCTTGTCATTTCAATGAAATTAATCAGCAATTCCTGGAAACATCAACTATTTCGCCATGCATGCTGCAATCCTGGTATGCTCATCCTACAAATGGATATGTATTGCAAAAGTTTAGTTTCAGGTTGTACAACAAAGGTAAAAAAATGGAATTGAGGTCCCAAGATCCAGGAAACTTAAGTGCTGCACCCGAGGTTAAATTAATAAGTATGAAATTCGTTATAAGGTTATTGTAATCTATTGTACTTACCTGCAAATACTATACATAATTATAATTTTGTTGTCATGAGCTTGTTATTAAATAAATATTTTTATTATTATTAAAAAAAAAAAAAAAAAATATAGTACCTTTATACCCACCGCTTGTTGATTTCAATTGTTTGTATAGAAATTTTAGCGGAGGGGTGTGGAATTTTAAATTAGACTATCTGTACTGCTGGTAAGAGTAATAGTTTAGCACCTAACTATCTAGGTGCTTCAAACATAACATCACGCATGGATTCTTCGAAGAGGCAGGCAGAGAGGACAAATCAATAACGTCGCCCGAACTGGAAGTCGCATCTCCGCATCCAGGACATCGCGCTCACAAAAATCACACTTGCGACTGCCACTCTGACACTAGAGCAATGAGCCAGTGAAAGTAGGTACAGTCAATAAAAGTGTTTGGTACGTTTGCACAGGCAAGAAAAAGGTTATAGTTGCACTGCGCAGACAAACTGCTATACCTACCTAAGGTCTATTTAAATCCTTTTTTCCAATTGATGTTATTGCCACAATGTATACACACAAACACAACTTAATGTAAGTGTAAATAAAGTTGATTTTAGACTGACTAGTAATGTTGAAAAGTCATAAATATGAACTTGTAGCGCAAACTGATTCTTATATGTAGGCATTACCGTTGTTTTTTCTAAAACTCGTGTTTGTTTACATGTTTAGCAAATAAATAGCGAACGCAGATTATGTTTGCGTAGCCCGAGATTCCTGTTAGCACTAGGTAGGTACCTGGAGTTTTCTATTGCTAGATTTACAGCACACTCATCTGAAATCCTACTTTTTTTATGTTAGCAGGTCTGTCTGTCCCACTGCTGACCGCCCTCCGTTCTTTTCACGTAAGTACTTAGTTACCCAAGTTTGATATTCTTTATAGATAAGCTGCAAAAAAGCTTTCAGTACAAAGTATCATTTTATTGCAAGTCTTACATAAGATTTATTATTATTACAGCCAATAACATTCATTGAGCCGTATTACGGCCATGACAGCTGCGTGCGCGCATAGTTGTGAAGGATCATTGACGGCGCGCGGTGACTTGCGCTGCGGTGGTCGCGACCACATATAGAGATCTCCCGTCGTCGCACGCGCTCTCAACGAATGAGCATTTATGACGACTAGATCTGCAAATTCTATGCTAAGTGATGTCGATGATAAAAAAGGATTTAAATGGAGGAGACATTTTTGCGGTCATTGTAAGTAAATAAAATGATGAATAGGACAGCTGCTGTATTGGTTAAATACTCAATGCTTTGAATATGGGTCTTTACAAAACGGTACAGTCAACAGCACATTGACAGCGCCTTTATGTCGTAGCATTAAGGGCAATTTTCGTAGTGCAAGTGTTATCAGTGATGTTCGTGACTGTACCTATACTTTCTTTGACCTACAGTGAAACTGAAGATAGTAGGTATATACATCATTATGATGACCCATCTTCTATGGTGTAGGTATGTAATCACTAGCAAAACATCAAAATAAGTTTATTATGTAAGTAAAGGCTTGTGCAGACCAGCGCGACACGAACAATACAATTTCTTAGAAAACTTCACAGTATAACAATAACCGGTGTCGCGTCGCGCGACACGTCGCGCTGGTCTGCACAAGCCTTAACGATGCGCCGCTGCGCCGCCGCGGCGCTCGGCAGGTTGCGCGCCAGCACCAACAGCATCCCGGCTGTTATTGCGGATAGGCTGGACACGCATTAGGAAATAAGTATTTATGTTTTTTTTTTTTTTTACTTGTAATGCTAGTTTCATAAGTTTTACTATACTAACATTCTATGGTTTTTTAAGTCTGATTTTTAATATTTTTATTTAAGTGCGTCTATTCTGGAAGTGGGCAACGTCGCAAATAGATGTCAAATATTTCGCTGTTTTGGTTAGTTTGGCAATATTAGGTACTTTATGGAAATATGAAATGTGGCTTACTAGCGAACTAGAATCCCCCTGCTATTTGATCCAATAATTCTGTGTGTTCCGAGTATTTTGTTCGTCACTCTAAACGTGTAAATATACTCTACACGTTTAACTGAATCTATAGATAATATGGAATAATGTTTATCACTTTATCTACACATGTAACTGTGTAGCGTATACGGAGCGTATACTGATCACAATCAATTTAGATCAAATCAACATCTTCTGCGGTAGTGAGGCTGGTCGGGAATATTTACGGATTTGTATGCGGAAGGTTTTCCCAGACACTTTTTAGATTGTTTTGACTTTAATAGGGATACCGACATTTTTTTTTTGTCCTTCAGGTAGATTATTAAAAAATATTGGACACGTATTTTTTCTTTTTTTACGTCCTCAAAAGATTACGGGCGCTAAATTGAGTAGGCAGGCAATACGTTAAAATGTGGCATGACGTCATTGGCCGGTAGATTTTATACTGACTTGTGACGTAGCGAGTCCCCACTCCCCAACTTTAATGCGTTTTATCTAAACCAGTTTTTATTAATTTGATAAAGCACAAAATACGTGTTTAATATTTTTTTATTATCTAAGTAACTGACGGCTTAATATTTTTTTTTCCCAGTCAATATCCCTATTGTGTACATGACAATGACATATCTAGGTATGTAAGTGGGTATAATAGAGTGCATTCCATCTTTAGGTAAGTGCCCAGCTATTGCTGCTAGGACCGAAGATCTTGTGAAGGCCACAGCAATCCACCGGTGATGGACGTTTTTCGGCTGAAATGATGACGAAGAGGATTGTTGCTAGTGCGCACCGTCTGTGAGGAGCCTCCCTGGCAGTTGTTGCAGAGGCTCCGCGCAAACCTGCCACGGGTAGCCCAGCGACAAGCTGTTCACATGCTTTTTCATAGGTTTTTGTGGATTCGTCGCACACGTGTGGCCGGTAGCGACCATCCGCTACATCAGTACTGACCGCCTCTGGTGGCTGTGGTCGGTGGCTCGCTTGCATGGAGCCTAAGACTGACAGTCAAAGGTGTAGAAAGAGGTGTATACTCACGACTCCGAGCATAAGCATCTTACAGTTAGGTACGTAAAAATGACCTAAAAAGCGTTTTTCTCGTGAAATAAAAATTGCTAAAGAAAATTTGAAAAAATTGCTAGTTCATAATACTTAGTATGGTTTCGATAATACTATGTTCGTAAGTATATTCGTAACACCATGCAATATCTATAAATACCTACATACTTTAAGAGAAAATCGCTTTTTAATCTTGCGTTAGAGTAGGTAAGGTTTTCCTATTTATGCTCGTGTCTGTACCTACAGTATTTCACCAGTTATCTTGTAAATAATAGATCTGACCTAAATATACGGGGGTGAGCCTTACTTAATAGTACTCATTATCATTAAAATTAGTAATTAATGTCTGCACAGTGTCCATCTTGTTTGAGATACATTGTTGACCATTGATGCAAACAGGCGCGACGCGACAACGCGAATGCGACTCTAATGAAACCATTTCTAAGAAAACTTCACTGTAGAACAACCAATGTCACGCCAGTTTCCGCGAGCCTTTATATCTTTAGATTGTTGACTGAGTATTTGCAAGTTTTTTCAATACTATTGTCATCTTTCAAAGGCGACAACTGCACCATGGGTAGATACTTCACTTATATCTTATCTAGGTAATTACTATAACGCTTGGTTGATTAGGTCCTATATCCTGTTTTCTACATAGATATGTCGTCATCATTCTAAGCACGATTCTGTAGCCTGTAGCTGAGTAGGTGTCTACAGAGGTAAAAGCATTTTTATGTAGTTTGCACTTCTTGGAGTTGATCACCATGTCGAGCAAAGTTTTATCGGGTGTTTCCATTTAGGAACTCCAAAAGTAGCCCGGGGTCGGGATGTTCGTAAGAACTCTCAATTAATTGCTAGTAGGTTCGCTGCTTATTACCAGGGACCCCTTGTCTTAAACTAGATATCTACCTAGTAGGTACTTACTTACAATTGCGACTAGCCACAGATAGGACACTTCGCAAAATCATTTAAATAAAAAGCGACTTTTGCTACGATATAATAAAGTGCAATCCAGGTCGCACAGCGCTAATTACCGACAGTTATATTCACCTAGAAGAATATTTCTATTTCTTTCTTTTTTACAACAGTTTTGACGCCCCTGTTGGATTGGGGCTTTATCGATCGATAAAATGTCATTAATATGTTATTGCCAAAATTTTCATTTCCAGAAAAATTTAATTTCGCGGGCTACCTTAGCACATAAGGATTGGTGAGGGCGGCAGACAGCAGTTTTTGAAAAAAAATCTAGATCCGGGGCTGGGACTTAGGTAGGTACAGTACGGGTACCTATCGTGTAACCCAGTAGGTAACCTAGCTGTGGAGGTCAGATAGGCAGTCGCTTCATGTAAAAAAACTGGTATTCAGCTGCATCCGGTTAGACTGGAAGCCGACCCCAACATACCTGCATAGTTTAGAAAAGACTAGGCATATTTGATTAAGGTACAGTGAACCTCACATCAGTGGTAACAACTTGTCATTGACTGTGCCTTCATATCGTAGCAGTAAGAGCGATTTTCGTAGAGCAAGAGTGACTGATGTGCGGTTCAGCCCCGGATCTAGATTTTTTTTGAAGCGGGGCAAAAGCTGTCGTTTGCCGCCCCCCGCCAATCTTTTTTGGGCGATGTGCTAAGGTAGCCCGTGAAATTCAAGTTTTCTAGAAATGAAAATTTTGGCAGCAACATATTAGTCACATTTTATCGATCGATAATGCTTATAATCCAACAGGGACGCCAAAACTGTTGTAAAAATAAATAAATAGAAAGATTATATGTGCTGCGCGTCTCATTTATTGCAAAGTTGCGGTGTGCTGGGTGGTGCACTTGTCTGCTACGCTTGAATTTGGCGGTGGCGCCCGGGACACATGCCCCTGTTAGCCCCCCCAGATCCGGGGCTGGTGCGGTTGACTTTACAAGGGTGATTTAAAATCATAAAGTTCTTATCAATACAACAAAGCAATAATAACACGTGGGTAGGTAGGTAATAACATTATGGTTGTTACTGAAACATAAGGTGTTCCTTTACTGGTGTATGTTATACTATATTTTAGTATGTATAAAGCATTTAAACCCTCAGCGATGTGTAATTGCGAACCTGTTTCGTAGTGGGTGTGTATCTTAGGAGGGGCCCCGGACAGCCACGCCTTAACGACCGCCCACTTTAGCAAAATATTTATATTGTATATATACATAAACTGTAGTTATATACTCAAGTATTATGGGTATAAGTAGTTAAGATAAAGGGAGAAGCCATAAAAGTGTACGCAACTGCAGTGTACCTAGTGTGCAGTCTCAATGGGTGAGACTACGTTCTTCCATGACTGAAATATTGTTTGTACCTAATACTTAGGTATATGTCTTTATATATTACTTAAATATATATTTTTTATTCCTCAATTTTTTGTAATTACATCTACCACTGTTTGTCTCTGCATCACCCAAAGGTTGACTGGTAGAAAATGCCTATGGCATTAAGTCCGCCTCTGTAAATTTCTGTGCTTGTATTAAATAAATAATAAATAAATAAATATTGTTTTCTGAACTCTCTCCAAATCCAAATAAAAATAATAATTACAACTCTTTTTTAATTCGGTTCGCTGTAACAGTAAAACAATAACTGTCGTTCTCTAAATCTAAGTAGGTATACCAAGAAAATAAGTGCTAAAGTCGTAAATATGGGTCTTTAAGAATCCGCTGTCGCGTTTTAGCATGGCAAAGGCGGTCATTGCCCTTTCCCTAATATCTCGCAGTAGTATAAACAATAAACTAAGTAAGTAGCTACTCTATGGTTTTTAGTAATTGAACACACGTTTAGAAATAAAAAATCCTAGAAAATATTATTTTTAATTTATTTCATAGGAACTTAATTAATGGTTCCCATTAATTAAGTTCCTATGAAATAAATATCCTATAAAATACCAGTTCCTATAAAAAAAAAATTGAAACCATTTTAAACGTTAGTTTCATTCTATAGTAGAAGCTATCCGTTCTCTATCTTATTTTATCGTAAGTATCAGATACGAGAATATAAGCTTGAGCTGTAGTGGTCAGCAAGTTTTGGAGAGGGGCTGACTGCCCTAAGTGCACTATGCACGAAGTAATTGAAGTACTTAGGTCCTATCTACCTGCCTATGTCAAGAATCGGATATATCACAGAACAGAAAATATGACTTTTGTAAAGTTTGTAGAATCACCCCCTTGAAGGATGCAGGTATCTAAATCGCCTAACTAGCCTATAGAAAAACCTACTTGCTCTTTAAAATGCCACAAACAACATCACACGCTTACCTACTAAGTACCTAGTAGGTCCTCAATAGACAACATTCACTTTTTCGCCAAATTGGAGCGTGCTTTTTTGCTCAAAACAACAATCGAAAACCAAAGTTCACACTCGGTTATCATCACGACCTTACATAACAGTTGTATATTTCCCCACAGAAACCACGAAACAATTGCTCACACCCACAGGAAGGCAGAGGTAAATAAATAACATCGTAAGTGAAAATGGGGTACCGACAGCCATCTAATAGATGGACCCAGGCCGGTTATAAATGGCACAGGCGAGATATTTATGATTGCAATTACTGGGCTTTATACCTTCACGTAGTACATAATAAAACAGGTAAATAGATAGCGTGGAGTATGTTCAATATGGATAAATCGATCGGTTTTATTTGACAGGAATCGTTATTTTGAAAAACTAAGTTAATTTTTTAGAATAGAGACATTGGACATCCAATTGCTGCCTAAGTAGATAAGTAAGGGATTAGTTATCGAAATTGCTAAGGGAAAATAGAATATAAACAGGGTTTAAAATTCACTTGTTTAATCACTGCGAATTAGGAATATGAATCTCATAGGTACGCAGCTGCAATGCATATTTTGCCTTATTCGGTGCAATTTGCAAATGGATAGAGATCGCAGTTTGTTATTAAATACACACTTAGAAGAATGTTTCTGTGCATCCTCATGAAATAATGCCTTAGTTATCTAGTTGTTACCTATTTATTATAGGTATATCATAGGCTTTTACTTTATCCACAGAAAAAGAAAGGGCGTGGGTATTGTCGTTAAATTGGTCATCTCCTTTTGTATGGCTAGTAACTAAACTGATGTCAGAGTTTTAAAGCCGCCCATGGGAGAAATATCTCTCAGGCATGCCGGTTTCCTCACGATGTTTTCCTTCACCGTTTTGGAAGCAAGTGATAATTGTACAATACGCACATGAATCTGAAAAGTCAGAGGTGCGTGCCTTGGCTGCGAACTCGAAACCTATGACTTGGCAGTCCGAAGGTCACACCAAAAGTCAATCACAGGAAAAATAAATATTGTTTATCTCACGAGCCGAATGCTATAAAACTTTGTAGAGCAAAAAGTGGCTTACTCAATTAAAACAATGTAAAATCATTACTTTATTAGTCTATCGTTTAAAGCAGACGTATACAAACCATTACATGAAGCGAGCTTGTACTTACTCTCCGATAGGATGGTGGAAGCGACATTAAACAATGATTAATTGACCAATTTGTCTGAGCAGCGACGGCCAAGTGCGGAAACTGAACATTAACTTCGATCATAAATTATTTACAGTGTAATAAGTGTACTAACTTGTATTATATGTTCCGAAAAAATACGATTAAGTAACAAGATTTACAATTACACAAGTATCTACCTACTACTAAGTATGTGTGTATGTGTCAAAATGGTTTAATGTGGGCGCTTTTTTTCGTTCGTGGTAATTTTCATTTCGCCTCTCATTCTGAGCTTTCGCAAGTTTATCCTGGAGCTTAACGCCTAAATAAATGCCATTCTATAATCTTACCTAGGTATTCATTTTATTTATTTATTAAAACTTTATCCACAAGTAAAAAAATACTGTACAAAGGATGACTTAATGCCTGAGGCATTTTCTACAAGTCAACCTGAGGGTATTCCAGAGACAGAACATGACAGTTGCTACATCGTAGATGGGTGCCTAACTACTTATCAATAGTTTCTTAGAACTATGAGTAGCTTAGGTCTTCTTGTCTCCATTGAAAGAGCGGGCTAACCCTTACTGTGAGCATAGGTGCAGCTTTATGTTGCCCGATAAATAGAATTGTTGACAGTGTAATATATTAATCTAGACAACAGGCGTGATGCCCTCAAGAGTAAACTACCCTATAACTTATTAAAATACCATTACCACAATGGAATTATGCTAGGACATGTCCGCATTGTACGCGTATCTTTACAGTTAGGATAGGTTACATTAGCCACATTAGAGCACATGCCAGTAACTATAGTCGTCGGAAACTAAAATAGTCACCGAAGCCGAAATCGGCATGGGATGTATTATTATATTAATCTAATTATTTCAGACTTATGTTGTGAATTGAAGAAATGGCTACGACGACGGCGTTTCATTGCATGCTCAAGATCTTAATAGAAGTCCCGGTATTCCAAAAAACGTTCAGCTTTTGTTTTCAATAAAATTGTATATTATGCAATTAGTGAATAAAGGACGGATTTAAAGCGAGGGCCATAGATGAATCCTGAGCGACGCGAGTGATTCATGGCCCTCGATATAAATCCGTTTTATTCAAGAGTTGCATACTATACTTTATACCATGACTACGAGAAAAAGAAAGATTTAAGCGAAAATAGACCTTTAATGAAGAAAAAAGGAAGGTCAAATTAATTAAAATGCACATTAAAATTAGAACATTATTACTAAAATTAAGAGTAATTTTCTTATTATTATTAGGATGGTTAACTTATGAAGTGATATTCATGTCCTGTGTATCGAGTATTTTTTCACAAGGAGGTTGTATAGCATTGAGCTGGAGTTCCAATATATTGGTGTGTTTAAGAATAAGAATAATAAGAATAAATTTATTTCGCAAAGTATACATTCAAGTGGATTGAAATCCTAGACCTCACACTAGGATTCCCTGTGTTGTGAGATCCAGGCTCCTTCGTTCCGTTAACAATTTTACATAAAAAGGTAGGTACATTTAAAAAACTTAAATTATAAGTACATATAAAAAAGAGTGTACGCGTATGCTTGGTGCTGTGATTTGTGCTAGTATTGTTTATGTTGTAAAAGTGTTTGTATGTTATAGAATATTAGTCAGTGCACGTGTATTATTTGTGAATTGTCAATGTGTATTACTGTGAGTTTTTACTTAAGCTAAGAAACTTTCGGTCATGTCGTAGTCCAGTGTAAGAAGCCAGTTTGTTATCGTCAGTCTGCATTTTTTTTGTGTTAGTTTTAGTATTTTATGTAGACTATTGAGTTTCGCGTATATGTGTTCTAAATTCAAACACCAAAATAGTGATTAAAAGACCTTTTTATTCACTGTTTTCAGTGAATAAAATAAGCATTTTAGAGGGGGAATGGTATAAACACCTTTATAAATACTAAGGACAAAATAAGTGAAGAGATGAAAAATGTGGTCCGTAGTATCCTTTAAAAAAATATTAATTCGATCTGTGGTTTTTTCATAAAATGTTGTATTAGGTTTATACCCTCTAAAAATTTGTACACCGTACGTACTTAGTAGATAGGTATGTAATTGATTTAATTAGATTTATGGTTTGATTTGATGCCTTTCTTCAAATGCATAATGGAAACAATCTGCATAGGTAGGTGTACTTCCTGATGCTCGGCAAGACTGCTATAAACAAACAGCCTCAAAGGAAAAATTAAAATAAAAAAAGTTTTCGACACAAGCGCAGACATACATTAGTAATACCTTCATAATTAAAAGCAAGCAGAAACAAGGATCAAAATGAATGAATCATAGGATATCTGTCATCGGCGTTCAGATATCAGTTATTGGAAGCGCCAGAGATTTCATCCGAAAGGATGAATAAATTAATTTTTAGTAAATAACACATACGTATTCAAATGTATTCTTCGATATTTGTTGTATTTATGCAGGGGCCTGCGCCGGCGGCGCCCCGCTGGTCGGCGCGGCGACGGCGAAGCGCCCGCGCAGTTGCCTCGACCACTTTTGTACCAATGTAAAAACCAAATAATTTACAACAACAGCGTGATATAGTTAGAGACAATCGTATTTTAACAAATTAATATTTAAATTTAATTCTAAATATAGACAGATGTTATTAGTAAATAATAATAAGCAGCTTGAATTTGAAATAAGAGTTATTTTAACTTTATCTTTATAACAAGGTGTGTAGATGTAGTTTTTACTGATCTGAGCTATCGCTCTGAGCATCTATTGATCTAAAACCCTAGCCTTCGTTCAGCCTTCTTTCAGCATCTGGTATAGGTACAGAAAAGGAAGCGTTCCTGAACAACACGCCCTTTAGATACTGATATGTTAGACTTTTGGTAGTTTTTTTTTCTGCTGATACCTGTGTAGGTAACTCTACCTACCTGCCTTCCAACATAAGTAGGTACCTACCACTCGACTGTTACTCTATTTTACAGAAGCTAAACAGCCTAAAACATACCCGAATTTTTAATCATGGTACCAGCGCGGTTTCAATGTCTGTGCTGAACTGCTGAGCTTCAGCTTCCTGTTGATCATGGACATGATCAAGAGGAAGCTGAATCCTGTTTAGCCGGTTCTGTTTCCAGTCTAGCCGGATGCAGCTGAAGAAGATCAATACAGTACTAGTTGCAATTACAAATATCAAATAAAAATAGGAAATTTAAGTATTAAAGTTAAAATGATAACTGTAATTTGGTGGGAGTGACAAGAGTGTCACGCTGTGACCACTGAGCTCGGCTCCGTGGGGACACGTCCGCTGCGATTGGTCACACCCTCGACCATAACACCGATCATTTCGTTTTAATTGAACATAACAGACCACAATATCTTCCCAAATGATCTACAGACTTTACTCTGTTTCCGTTATAGAAATAAGACATCAATGCAATATTATTAAGGAAAAAATCGGCTCGCAATACTGCCTAGAGACGATTTTCGAAGGCCTTTCCCAAAATGGGAAACCTATTTATTTGTTTACTCGAACTTTCTAATCGATGATAAGCATCGGTACAGTTGATAAAACCAAACATGAAACTGCAGAATCCCATTTTTGCGAGGTTAAAAAACGGTTCGGAAACCAATTTGTGTTGAATCATAATACCAACATTTCACGGTACATTGTCGAGCTGCGAATAATGACGTTCAAAGGGCAAGAGTCCATTCTTTGCTGACAAATTCAACAGGGCATTTGGTGACTTCAGAATTAACATAGCATTGGGTCTTTAGTAGAACCCTGCGGGGAAAATGGCGGGGTTCCGCGGACACCCGCGAGCACCAAACAATGACTGCTGAGCCAACGTAATACAGGCCTACTGCCAACCATTCACTCTTTACAAATCAAACAAATTATATTTGTTGAAAAAAGTCCACTACTCCTCGACCCTGGTTAAACCGCCCATGGTTACGGTATTTAATATCTCTATATACAAATCGGAAATTATGAAGTCAATGTGTTGCCAGTTGACAGATGCAAACACTTTGTTGGGAATGTAAATCAACTGTTGTTTTTTGTTAGGCGAACTCTTTTGTTATAACAAACACGTGTATTCGATTTTTAAATCGTTTTTTTTTTATAATAGGCGATGGCCTTGCATTCTCATCGTCTTTAAGACAGTGTAGAGCCCTTTAACGTTTTACTCATCAAAGTTCAGCAAAAGACGCCTCGGCAGAACAGCTGGCAATTGCAGAAAATCTGGAAGAAAAATCCGGATTAGATTGACTTGGTAAGTGACAAAGATATACTTATACGGAACTCGTACATGGTGAGAGCGAGTCGTATGTAACAACGCAACCTGCCAGGAAGCTGATATCGACTAGTGTTGCTAAATTGAAGAAAACTTTATATAATCTCTTCGAGCGTAAATAGTCAATTTTCTGTTTCATATGATTTATATACTATATTATGTGGAAACTTGTAATGGCTATATTTTGTACTTACTGTATCTGTTTAGCTGTAAGTTTTCCTAAAATTAAAATAAATAATACACCGTAATATTTAGTAAGAGGCTTTCCACCACGAGGAAGATAATGAAAACCAATATAAAGGTGCTATTAAGCTAACATGTAGAAGTTTCTCGGTAGGCAGTCTTAACACAAGAAAATAACTAGCCAGACAAGATGCTAACGTTTTATTACATTGTAAATGTATGGTATTGGCGCCGTCGGAGGCTGGAACGGGCTTAACTAGTATTTACGTTACATACATATTTAGATCGAAATTATGTTCCTACATAATAGACATTATGAAGGTACCTATGCTGTTTCTCTGGGTAGATGATAATCGCAGCAATGATATGCCGAGAAGGTTCTTTAACTTTGCTGAAATTATTTTGCGTAATAAGCAGATTTGTTAAGGCGACGATAACCGACTTTTAATGATTTTATACTGAAGATCGTCTAAACGAGTAGTGTTAATGATTTGGAAAAAATATATGTTAAATTAGAGCATTTTCTTAATAACTTAATAAATGAATATTTTATATTATGTTTATATTATGTAGTGAAATTAATTTGTAAAGTTATGTCTAACGCGGAAAAAACACCGAGAAGCACGCA
Source organism: Agrochola lota (assembly GCA_947364205.1). Classification (NCBI taxonomy): domain Eukaryota; kingdom Metazoa; phylum Arthropoda; class Insecta; order Lepidoptera; family Noctuidae; genus Agrochola; species Agrochola lota. The sequence goes on along the minus strand of OX376221.1, from coordinate 12,287,787 downwards.
AAATCTATCAACCATATTTTTCTGAAACCTTCACTATTTTAAAGATCATTTAATTATTGTCACAACTGTCAAAATGAAAGCCATTGCTACTCTAAGGGTGTTTTCCGAAAGCCTTCTGAAACTGTTGTACAATCATATCGATTTACATTTGTTGCTATTGTTATTTCGGCCAAACAATAATTGGCGTGCGATTTGACAGAAGATTAATTGATCAGTTTTGTGGACATGATGAAACATTCTAAAAAAGGTGTTAAGTGCTGTTGTTTTGCGTCCTCATATCTGTAAGTACCTAAACCTATTTCCGTGTAGGTATAATTTACATAGTAAATACAGCATTTATCATTACATTTTCAGACGACACGTGTTAAACACACAGCGACATACTTAATGATTCAATGAACGATTAGAGTTGTGATGAAATGATCACACAAGGAGGCATTATCTAACCTCTTGACGTACGCGCACGTGACTAAAACCTTCGTAGGGGAGTAAGTACTTGGCACTTGGCGACTAAGCGTTGTTCAACTTCGACATATGGACCTCGACTACTTGACTGAAGCACCTTTGATCAACAGAGTTGGGCTATTATTACGTTTAGGTGATGTAAAATTCAAATAAATATTGTAAGTGTTTCGGTATCTTATAGAATTAATTTGTGAGATAAAGGTGTTGATAACGAAACAAAGGCGTATATTATCTTAGGGTATTATGATAAGTTTATGATGTTAGTATCATTGAAATGCTATAAATATATACAGCCGGATTTAACTATAATTTTCTGTTTGTCATTCCATTGCTGAACTTATACTTTAGTCGTTTAATTTACAAGCACCTAGTCCTTTTAAATGCGTCTTAGCTTTAACAGTCCTTAAAACGCATTAAATCGTGAGAACATTTAACCGTCTTCCATTGAGTTTGCTCAATACGCTCCGAGTCAAAAGTCAGGGGAAAATGAATATAACATATTCTTTGATTTTATGCGCAACAATAAAAGAATGTTCGGATAATTATACGCTTGAACAATGAGCGTCGCGAGCTGACTTCAATGCGTCGCCGATAACAAAAATGCTATTGCCCATTAGCCCTCTTTGCCGCTGTTGAAAGTTTTGAGAGCGCGAGCGCAAGAAAATCGCCGCATCCCGGGGGTCCGCGCACTTCCGTTCGGTTTCGGGTTTCGTCGCAGCGCCATTGTTTTGTGCGTCAAGGGTGGTGCGCGCGCGCCGCTACGCACAGCCCTGACATAGTGTCACGGATGCATTGTTATTTGTGATCAACTGATCACATATTACTTTTTGCACATGCAAGTGTCCGGGAAATATTACAGACGCAAGAAAAACTTCAGAGGACACGTGTTTCTTAATGGGCTGGTATCTGAAACATCATTTAACTCATTCATGGGATGTCGATAAAGAACTCGTAATTGCTCAGTGTGCGTACAACATGCTGAGTCTATTATACAGAAATATTTCTTTTACGACTCTAAAGACCAAATCTGAGAATAAATATTTTTATATTTTTTTGTATTTAATTAATTTAGGTACCACTCTGAATGCTTGGCGTTATTTTATGGCGAGTAATATTTAGGTCGTAAGGATTTCTTCATAGAAACTAAGTAGATCCATCTCGATCGCTGGTGCCTTGCTATTATTTATCCCCCTTGTTCATCAAGCCCATTGTGGTCCCGTAATAACAGTGATTTGTAAAATAATCACCATTCTTTTAGTTCGGGGTCGAGCTCAATGCGCATTGTTCAACTCGATACCGGTGAGAAAAGACGTTGACACTCCAAAGGTTTGTTTATTCAAGTATTTTGGTAATTGTAAATCACTTGTTGTTTTAAAATGGGCTGTAAATAACCGACGTACAGGTAGCCAGTGAGATGAGGGCTCATAAAATATTGATTTATTTAACAGGTCTAATTCTAAGGACGTCCATAAAAACTTCACAAAAATTACTATTCAGAATGTTGTCCTTAGTAGTAAGCCAGATTTTTTTTAATGTGCTGAATTCATACAAATCATTGCCAACATCGTTTGAAGATCACATGACATTTAAACAAATAAACTTTGTAGATATAGATAAGTAATCAAAAAACCTGGTTATAAAAGAAAATATGTATATTACAACAAAATATTTCATCAGAGAAGCAGGCTACAAAAGACAACCTGCTCTCATAACTCCTTATTAACAAAATTTTCAAATTCCTTACCATCTTAGACAACGTTGGCAGTGAGCTTTATTAAATTACAGCTTTCACAAATTATGTAGAAATAATAATTGTGTGGCGGGGAGCGCGGGGTGCGCAGGCGGCGCCGCGGGGGGCTGCACTTTTAATTAAACCCTAAATTATTGTTCACCTTCATTAATTCCTGCGCTCCCGGTCGGTCCTTACTAATGAGTTTGTACTTTTTGTACGGCTCCGTCGGCATCGGGACCCGATTGTCTGCTGTTTATGTAAAATATCACCGTCACAACGACTAGGAAATGAACCGTAAGAGTGCTAACACACTGGGACGCCATGGCGACATCGCCGGCTACGCATCCAAACAATTCGTATTGAAATTTATGACAGTTAACTCACTTGGCTACGGTCTGGCGACTTCGCCAATTTGGAAGCGTAGCCACGACCGACCGGCCCCTATGTGGAGACTGGATACTCTCTCAGTATTTTGTATGCTAAGTAAGTTAGGCCTCCCTCACTGTCTCAGTGGCAAACTGATCGCGCGACCCGCGAGTTATTGGCTACTTATTTGGCAACCTCATTTGGCAAAGGGTAGCAATGGCTATGTAGCGAGCGACGTCGCCATGGCGTCCCAGTGTGTTAGCACTCTTACGGTTCATTTCCTAGTCGTTGGGTCTCTTATATTTTGCAGGTACCTACTTATTTGGGATACTGTGAAAACATTCATTAGCTGATTTTGTAACCTACTTACATACTGCTCACCTAATATGGCGCAGCCATCAATGTTTTATTCATGAATCGTCTTTATCAGATTTCGTAATAAGAAATCATATTATATTTAAAATTATCATTTAATTACACCATTCCAAATTAATACAAGTATCATGTGCGATTATAACTTCGTATAAAACAATCTAATCAAAATAACCGAATGAAACGAGTATAAAACTTCGCCGTCTGACGATTAAATTGTCAAAAATATCTAAACGGCATCTAAACTTGAAAAAAAAATCATTACAGCCGTTTTTAAAGTTCCTGTTTTCCATATTATAATGGATTATTATCAAATAGGCATTTCTATGGGACATTCAATGTATCTATAGATGATCAAATTAACATTTTCACAGTGGGTTACGTAGCGATTACGTAGAGAGTATATCAATATAAATAACATACATATACATATACAATTATACAGGCGTCAGTTACGTATAATTTTTGATTCAAATCTACGAGCATATTATAATAAGATATACATAATGTGATACTCGTAGAACTTGTAGTAATGTTGATAAGACAATTCGTCAAGTCAAGAAAGAATAGTGCACAATTTAGCAATACCATAAGTACCTAAGAGTTGTCTTTTGTTAGTTTAATAAGCACTTAGTAATTTTCCAGTTTACCATCTTCAGATTTATCCTCCTGGAAAGGCTGTGATCCAACAGATTCCTTCAAGTCACGAATAATTCCATTTGCGGAAACAACGGCCATTCAAGACTTCATCACGAGCCTCCTTAGGTGACAATATCTACGTGCAGCATACCTTGGATAACCAGCTACGCAAATAACCTTACTGTCTGAACAATCTTCATGGAAAGAAGGAGATCCGCCAAGTGACAAGCCGAGTGCCCGAAGGGATTTCCCATCGACAAAAACGACGAACTTCAATACAAACTTTCATCCCCTATTTAACCCCTTTAGGGGAAGAATTTTCAAAAATTATTTCTTAATGCTCACTTTCGTTTTATAAGGAACTCTTGTGCAAGATTTCATGATCCTACACTCAGCGGTTTCGGCTGTGCGTTGTCTGTCAGTGAATGAAGATGTTTATTAGGTAGAGATCTGTTTATCGGTAAGTACGTACGAACTTCAGGTTCACGTTTAAATTTAGGTAATAAATACTTAAACGAATCGTGAGCGGAATTAAAATAAATAAAATAGATTTACATAGCAGCGGATTCACGACAATAATTAAATCATTTCCGTTTTGGTTTGTGAATTCGTGATGATTTCGGAGTGAGAGCTATTGCTGAAAACATACCAATTTTTTTTTCTGATTTGTAAATATCAGCTCGTTTTGAGTCGTCTCGCTACTTTTTATTTACGCGTTTTTAACTGTTTGATGGTACTAGAATTAAACCTGCATTTTTGCGTGGTTTGATGAAGAAAGTCACCCACAAGGAGTAGTACCTATCATTGTTTGCAACAATCCGTTTCCTATAAACTGGAAGTTGATTATAGTATCTTTTTCAGGAGTTGTTAAGCGTTGCGATGAAAATAATCAAGCTGATCACTTAAAAAAAACAGTTGTCTCAAGACAAATCATTGGCGTCGTTCGTCTTAATGAATTAGCATAAACTCCAATGTTCAAGCACCAAGCAAACTTATTTTGTTATCGATCTAATTCCCTCCGCTACATAATAAAAATCCATTTTCCGAAATTGCGGCAATTTTTCATGAGTTGTTTTATCGAGAGAGGAAGAACAGGCAAGCAGCACGCGCGGCTGTATATCATTGAATTTTCCTCGGTTATTTATTTATTTATTAAAGGGTCGCGCAATAAATTGCGTTAAGTGGGGGCGGAGCACCCTGCAGCGCCCCGCGGGAGTCGCCATAACCCCGGGAAAAACGCGCTGGGGCCATAAGTGCCTTTCTACAACACTAGCAACGCTATATTACCTCGGTATTAGGGTTGTAGGATGTGTTCACGGTAAATTAATGATATAACAAAATATTAAAGTGTTGTTTTCAAGAATATTTCTAAGATCTACCAGTTTTTGTTTACCAGCCCGAAGGCCTTTTCTTTTCAATGTTAGCATCTTTAACATCGATTCAAACTAGGACCGTAAAGACTACTGTCCCATAGTAGCACAATACAATTAGGGAAAGATATACTTACATGTGAAGCTTTTATACCTTTATTTATACCTTTTGTACATCTAATTTTGAGGAGGTGTTGGCAAATCTTTGGAGTTGCTCATCTTTCAATAAAACATGGCAAACAAGCAATTGGCGTGTTTGCCATGCTATCACGTCGATATTTCAAAATATTCATTTTAATTAATTATTTATGTACACCCAGTAAAATACATACAGATACGAAATAATTATAATTTTGAGTACAAAGGTACTGCTTATTTCTTAAGAAATTCCTTCCAGCAGACCTACGAAAATAGAAATGAGAAAGATATGTAGACAATACCGTGTGAGGACAAGAAGAGAAAAAATATGAGTATGCGAAGTCTTAAACTAAAATATACCTACACGATTAACGCAAAAAAAATTGATAATATACTTCAATAAATACACAAAGGTCAATTGTGTGTTTAGGTTCAGTTAACACGAAAGTGTTTACTTTTGCTATTTCTTTTGACAATATATAATTATCTAGTATAATCCTTTTAGCGCACGGGAACAGGGGCTACGCTGAAATCCGCACAGCAAATCGGTATACTTAAATAGGTACTTACGTACCAGCATTATCGATTTCCAAAACGTAATTTAATTTTAAAGCGGTCGATCAAACGACAGATTCAAGAGCTATAAACTTGCATCCTTGACCTTAAAAAGAAAAAAATATTGCTTGCTCACTGCTCTTGATGGCGAAGTAAAAAACTTAATCGAAATCGACATGATGACTGCTTTCTTGACATATTTACGAACACGGTAAATCGATGAGAACCTAATAAATAAGATTAACATAAGCTTTCGAGTTGTTTAGAACTAAAGAAAAGGATTTAATTAAACCTACAGAACTTTTTGGAACAATTGAACATCTTTTTTTCTTTATCTGTGTTTTGTTGTAGAAACTTTAACTAAAAGCAAAGACTTGAACCAAATGAACGTATAAAGTGCATACTAATTCCATCAATATAGTACATACTAATTCCATGGTGTTCTGTCTTTCATTTCGTATTTCGAAAACACATTTTTTTTTTCTCTTTATCTGCAGCGTTTTGTCTCATTGGCACACAGCCTTATTTTCTATACCGACAGCTAAATTACACGAACGTTGAAAACCTTATTACTCGATACTTCTTTAAATAAGTATGATGCAATCCAATCATACTAAGAAAGTAAACTGACCCATTTATAAAATAGTCGTTACTTGCAATTGGTTCTACATAACATATTATTTTGGAATAAACGAACTGTAGCAATTGCACAAAAAAAATAAAGTTAATATCTTCATTAAGCTTAGTCCGTATTGAAAGTAAAGTTGATTCCTTTTATAGAAAATAATGACCATGTAGGTGCTGGGCGTTGGGGGCGTGTGAAGGCGTGGTGCAGCCCCATTAACACTTCCACGCTTATCAATAACACATATTTCTTCATAAAACCAACATGCAGTAATTAAACGTTGTTCGTTGGTATCTGTCGAGACATTGATGATTTAAGATATCGAATTACAGTTGAGAGAAGATGGAACATTGTATTGGCTATTCGGTGTGAAGAGTTAATGTTTTGTTTTAAGTTACAAATTGAAACATGTTAAAATATTTGTGGGAAATTGAGCTAAGTTCAATATAATGTTGTAGGAAATAAATATGAAATCTAATGGCATATTTTGAAATCGTGTCAATACTTAAATAAATTACCTACATAGCAAGTGATTTGTGAAGTAATCAAATAACATTCTGAATAGTTACTAGACGTGTTAGCGTAGGTAATGTGTGATGTGTCACGATAGGTAGAGGTACTTAGGTACTCAATAATAAATGTTAGGAAAGACAAGACCAAAAATAAACCAAGTAGGTAACAATTAAAACACCCCACTTAACGGTTTCTACAGAAAAATACTGCATCAATATGATGTTTATCAACAAAAAGATCAATATCATAATAAGGCATTATTTAAATCTGCGGAGTGCTCAATAGCACTGATTGCCCAAATCTTGATAACGGCCCCTGCGCCATTTGCACACAATTTCACTTACTGATTATATATCCTTTATGTCTGATCACCCTCCTTGTTCACGGCACAAATATCGATAATGCCAACAATTTCTTCCAATTATGCGTATTTTTCTGCAAATCTCTATAAAAATTGATTATTACAATATCCGATTAAGTTATTTTAAAGGAATCTGAACTGTATTTCGTATTGGGTAGGAGAAAAATCGATTGTTCATTGCTGTATTTTATCAAATTGATTTGGAGTTCTGAGAATTTTATGAATGATAAGTTAGAAGAGAAGTTAGATACAAAATTAGCAAAGATTCATATTTTTTTAGGAGTGTACCATATCTTTTATGGGCTAGGGGATAACTTATTTGTAAAAACTTAATTTACCTACAAAAATACATGTTCTGAAACATTCAAGTGGTTTTATTAGTGAACTACGCATTAAATTCCTACTTTATTACACATTATGTGTATTTTATATACTTTTAATGACTTTTACGGTTCGTTTGTTCTGCGGTATTTTTACGACTGTTATCTCAGAACCTATGGAATATTTAATTTAATGTTGCTTTTACATTATATGCTTACCTACATTGTATTACCTATCTATAAAATTATCTAAAAGTAAGTACTTTGTGAATAATACAGCCTTTCTAGGTACTTGCGTTACTAGCCTTCAGAGCGCTACGAAATAGAAGTGACAATCTAGCGCTACGCAAATCAACCGTCCGTCATTATTTCGGTCAATTTAAACGACAGAATTCTATGAAAAATGTTTAGTCTTATGAGTTATGATATGACTGAGTACCCGATTTCAAAGTTCTTACATAGATCCCATGCGTTCTCAAAGCATTTCAGCATCACGAAATGTCTGCATATTTATGCTCAGGGCAGTTTCGGTACACTTAATTCATAAAAATTTTGATTGCATGCCAGACAGAGCTCCATAAGCTAACCACCCCCAGCATCCACGTGTAAGCTCAGTCACATCGACTCCACAACGTGTTTTCCTCACTAAAATGTCCAATTAGTCGTGGTTGGGTTTTTCGTGAAGCCGCTCTCCAACTTCGTTTTTTAAAACGATTGGTCTATTTTGAAAATGGAAGCAATTTGTCGCGTTTCATTCGTGGTGGTGCGGCGGCTTTGATCGGTTTTTGTGGGCGGCCGCGGCTGGCGATTGGCTGCGGTTGCGCAGACCGAGGTACTTGTGTTACAACGTTTAAACTATTAGATGCCGCTTAGATGGTCGTAGACCTAGTCTCGACTTTGTACTGAGCCCGGAAATAATCAGGTACTTATACAACAACATCTTGCAAATTGGAAATAATAATTTGAATTGTCAATGTAGTAACTTAGTAAATGTTCTAAGGCAAAATTGTGTAATCAGCATGCAAACTTTGAGGAAATAATAATCCGAACAACTGTAAATTTTGCATTTGAAACAAACATTTCAACGTTTGTGCAGTCACGAGGCCAATAGAATATTGTAAGCATCTTTCTCTGTCAACCTGCGCGTGTTTTAATTAAATTTAATCTATTCTAAGTAACTAATACTTGGGCTCTTTCAACTCAGCCGTGTTTGAAAGATTTACCAAAGCATGAAAATAAGCGACCCGTGATGAGCACGGGTTATCTAAGGCTGTGGTAAGTCAGGCAAAATAAAATTAATAACAAATCTGGTAACCAACTCGTCTCTAATTTCTCATTTCACCAAATGTCACTGATCTGATCTCCCAGTCCCAGTTCAGAATGTTAAAAATCAAAAGGTAGATGATGAAATAAACATGGTATTAATCATTTCGTGAAATAAAAAACGAGCTGCCAAGATACCTCCACGAATTTATGAACAACTTCCGCGAACCTCCGACTCTAATAAATTCGATCACTAAAAACCTTTCGGTTAATCGATGAATTTTATTTCTATAAATTGATGACTTGTTTATTCGATTCTCTTTTGTTTGGTGTCTGTTGTGTCCCGCAAATCATCAAAAATACGTTGAACACAATGCAAAAAGGGCTGACAGGAACAAACGTCATAGGATTGTATGGAGTCCGTTACTAATCGGTCCGTTTCCATTGGGTTTTTGCTACGGCATGTGGCAAGAGGCCGCGCTCTCTCATCTCTTATTATTAATTACCTTCCTTTATATCTACGCGTAACAATCGATCGTCTTGATTAAAATATCTAAATAATAGACGGATATAATTACTGATATCGTGTAAAAAGCCGGTCCTGAGTCAGCATCAATTTGTACGTCTGTAGCTATGTTTTATTGTATTATTCCAACTGATGATTATAGTGTAGAAATTTTTATTGAGTATTTTGTGTTTGTTGGTTAATTACTCCGTTTTAAATATAAGGCAAGGAAACATTTGAAATCAATAAATAGTTTGCCTTCTTCTTTTCATTGTTAATTCGTGCAATCTTAAATCTCTCATAACAGTAGCCCAACTGTACACTCATCAATTTCATTTATTATAAGTCGTGATACGCAATAAACAGTTCGTCGAGTAAGGAAATCAATAACAGGACGAGTTAATGTTAATTACCTGAGCACTACCTGGTACTGGAATAATAAGAATTCATTATGTTGCGCGCACGCAAGGCAGGGAGGCACGGAGTGCACGGATCATGCGCTTGCTCCGGACGTGTATAAATTGCTCAATTTGGTCTGGAGCAAACGGCATATTAAATTATTATCATGTATGGGGATTGTTCGGCTACCTTCGTACGCCGCGCCACCGCGGGGGCCGGCTAGCGAATACGAGCTGAAATTAACTAATATTACTGTGATGACTGAAGGAAATGTAAGTCGTATAGATAGTACTTAAGAATATTGTCTGTTTATCATGGTAGTAGGTAATTTAGATCATGGATCACATGGATGGAACTCAGTATAATATAACTGACTTTAATGAGATAATGTTCACTAATTTTCGAGTAGGGCCGATGTTGATAGACACTATTCAATCGTGAATAGCAAAGGTAGAACTGTAAAGATAGTTGTTAAGTGAAATAAATAAAATCCAGTAGATTATTTTATTTTATTGCCAACCCGCCTTGAGCAAGCGGTGTGATCATTGCTCGTGCCTTCTCTATATGAGAAGAGGCTTTGTCTTAATAGGTTGGTATGTTGATTAAATTTAGTTCCTCCAAAAGAATATATGATCATAATTTCTGCCAAAAGACGTCTACTGCTGTACATAGGCCTCCCTCAAGAACCGCCACTTTGACTGGTTTTGTGCTTCTCGCATCCGGCGGATTCCTGCGGCCTTTACCAGGTCATCGATCCACCTTGTGAGGCCTTCCAAAGCTAAGTTCTCCGGTACGCGGTCGCCACTCCAGAACCAGGGCAAGAAATGTGCCCTGACCATTGCCACATCAGTTTGGCAATACTTCGAGCTATGTCGGTTACCTTGGTTCTCCTACGGATCTCTTCATTTCTGATTCAATCACGTAGGGAAACTCCAAGCATAGCCCTCTTCATTGCCCTTCGGGTGACTTTTAGCTAATGAGGCCTATTGTTAGCGACCACGTTTCAGTGCCATAGGTCATCACTGGCAACACGCACTGGTCAAAAACTTTTGTCTTGAGATACTGTGGTATATGAGACGAGACGATAGTACGGAGCTTCCCGAACCCTGCCCAGCCGAGTCGGATTCGACGATTTACCTCTTTCTCGAAGTTGGACCTACCTAACTGGCCAGTTTGTCCTAAACATAATCGAAAGAATAAATACCTTAATACTAATAATAAAGCTGAAGAGTTTATTTGTTTGAACGCGCTAATTTCTGGAACTTTTAGTCGGATTTGAACAATTATTTTTGCATTTGATAGCTAACATCACGCTGGCACCCTTATGAGCCGAGCAAAAAGAAAAATAGCAAAAACGCTAAGTAATATTGAAGTTATTGCGGGCAGGCGATGCGATGCGACGGGGTGTGAGGAGAAACAAGAAATTTCACGCGGACCAAGTCGCAAGTAGAAGCTAACATAAATATTTGTAACTTTAATATTCATTTCTTAAGTTAATAAAATTATCCCTATACCTAAGCTGTGTTCTATTTTGAGAGCACAATTAATTGATCCGAGCGTTCTGTCGCATTTGTGCCTATTCGTTGTTTATTTATTACATTTAGCATAACAGCTGTCATTAACAATGTCACTAATTGTTAATTATTTGCTACATTTACATTTTCGTGCATTTTTCAACAAATTAGATCTAATTAGTGTACATGAACACACATGTTTATAATGCCAATGATGCAAATCAATGTTACGATAATTTTATGGAAGATTTCCTAATGCTATATAATTTATGTTTTCCTCAAAAAATAGTCACCCTAAAAAGTAATAAGAGAACTAAATGGATATCCCGTGGGATAAAATTATGCAGTCAAAAGCAAAGGAAGTTACTTTGGGGGTATAGACATAACCCGACATCTCATAATAAACTACTGCTAAAAAAATACTCTACCCTCTATAGAAAGATCATAAAACTAACCCAGAAAGCTCAAAATAACCACTATATTAATACCTCCCAAAATAAATCCAAAGCTGCCTGGGAAATTATTAATAATTCAAAAATATGTTTGCCGCAAGAACAGATTATGTGTATAAATAGAGACAATTTATCTTTCACTAACCCTAATGACATTGCTAATGAATTAAATAACTATTTTATTGACATAATTGAAAATAAACCACAAACTGACAGACATCCGCCTAATTCTAAGTTTCAAAATTTGACATCACAATCATTATTTATGACTCCCGTTTCAGCATCTGACATAATTAGAATTATCGATAACTTAAAAAATACGAATACTGTTGGTTATGATGGTGTGTCTACCAAAGTAATAAAATATGTAAAACAAATCATATCGCCTCCATTGGCACATATTATCAATATTTGTATTTCTGACGGTATTTTTCCAAATAGCCTAAAAAATGTTATAATTAAGCCAGTATTTAAACAAAATGACAAAACTGATCCAAAAAACTATAGACCAATTGCTAAGATTCCTATAATTTCTAAAAATTTTGAAAAAGTTATTTATAATTCGCTTTACACTTATTTTGAGAAATATAATTTATTTTGTGTGGAACAAAAAGGCTTTCGAAAGAAATATGGAATAAATATGGCTCTATATGATTTACTTTCCACTGTCATGTCATGTGTTGATAATAAAAATCCTGTTTGTGCTATCTTCACTGACATGAGTAAAGCTTTTGACTATGTAGATCATACACTACTTATACATAAATTACATGCTTATGGTATAAGAGGTAATGTCCTCGACCTCCTAAAATCATACTTAAGCAATAGATACCAATGTACTGAAATTAGTAGATTATGTCCTAAAACTAAAATTGAAACCACTTACATATCGAAACCAAGACTCCTAAGGTATGGCGTACCTCAGGGCAGCGTGCTTGGACCGTTACTTTTCTTAATAGATATCAACGACCTCCCAAAGATGACACAACAAAAAATGGTTCTCTTTGCCGATGACAGCACAGCTATAATAGAATGCACTAATCCCAATAATTATGAAAACGAGATTAATGACTCACTGACAAAAATAATACATTGGCTTAACTGTAACAATTTAGTAATAAATTTAGATAAAACAAAAATCATGCAATTCCATCAACGTCGGGCAAATCCCACTATAAATTTGACTCATAAAAACAAAAAAATAGAATTAGTTAATACTGCTAAGTTCTTGGGTATAATGGTAGACGATAAATTGACATGGAAACCACATATAGAACACCTATGTAACAGACTGAGTAAATCTGCGTACGCACTCTATCAATTGTCTAAAAGGGTAAATATCAGAACGTTACTGACAGCTTATCATGGACTAGTCGCTTCAGTGCTTCGGTACGGAATTATATTTTGGGGGCAGTCAACTGACAGGGAACTTATATTTAAGATGCAAAAACGCTGTATAAGATCTATGTGTGGATTAAAGACTACTGATAGCTGTGTACCATCCTTTAAATCACTGAAAATACTAACACTACCAGCATTGTATATTTTAGAATCTGCAATATTTATAAAAAGCAACCCCCACTTATTCGAAAAAATGTCTGATAATAAAAGAAAGCCAATACGTGCTCAATATTTGTCACTGTTATGTAATATAAAATGCAAGACATCTTTAATGCAAAAGAGTTTTTTTGGCATTGCGCCAAAGATCTATAATAAAATACCAGACAATATTAAAAATATGCCTCAAGTAAAGTTTAAAAAAGCTCTCACATTATTGCTAATTGACAAATGTTATTATAAAATTGAAGACTTTTTAAATGATAATGTTAATTAATATTGAAATTTAGTGTAAACCAACTATTTAATTAATTATGTAAATTGTTCTTTTTTTTTCTTTTATAGTTGATAATTGACTACGCATGTTTCCTCTAAAAATATTTGTATGTCAAAATTGACAAGACATAGCGCACTATTTAGTTCTTAAGATCCATCTATCATAAAACCTATGTTTCACAAATAAATTGATTTGATTTGATTTGATGAACTTGTATTATTTATATCACTATTAACAGTCTGTCTGGGTGTGTGTCTGTTTGCTTCGTTTGGTCAGTTAAATTACCAATATTACTTATTTTAATAATTTTTTTTCAGAGAGTTTTTGACTGATTTCAAAAGATATTTCTATGTACCATCAGAAACAAAATATTATTACAATTGTAATGCGTCTGAGCAGAATCGTGAGCATAGCTAGTATGATGAGGTATCTTCAGAAATAGAGCTTGCTTTTGTGCAGACAGAGGTGTAAATATTCATGCTTTAATTTGTAACTTTAATTATTATTACAAGAGCCTGGGTGCTTTTTTTTGTTATTTTTGTCATTAGGGCCACTACTTAATTCCGTATGAAAATAAACGTGACCTACATGAACAATTGTTTAAAAAAGTCTTGACAATTAGTGTGACATGTTCTTGACACACCTGTGGTTAATAGTATAAGTGAAAAAAAATACTATATTTTATTCACTAAAGACCATTTTGGAACAGAAACTGTTGACATTTAAAATTACAAGGAACACTTTGTTACTGTTGACACCTTTTTTTTTGAGTTTTGGTGTGTAATTATCAAATAACTTCTCCCGCTCTGGGCAGAGCGGGAGGGTGTGTCAGACTTTTACTGACTAAAACCCACCCGTGTTCCTTCCGTTGCCTGTGTGCCGGGGCCGCGATATCCCTTTCGGACAAACTCGCAACCCCGGCAGGTACTGTTGACACCTAGGTTCGTATAAATTTTTTAGTTAATTCCTCTGAAGTAAACCGTCTCATTTCAGAGATCAATTTTATAGAACTGTCAAGATAAACGTCCTCATAATTAAAAAAATAAATAAACAGAATTAACACGTATTTTTTTTTGTTATTATTTTAAATGGCACCTATTAACAGCTAAAATGATCCATGTAAGGGACTTCCAAATGAGAAAGATCATTTATTCATAGCATAGTAATGTGCACTTTTTTCCAGACAGTAACGATCATTATCTTAACGATCATTTAATCATTATTAACTTCTTCTCAAATGGACATTCCCCTTTATTTATAACCGTTGCTTAAAGTTACGTAATGATTAGCGACTGTTTAACCATACGTTTTTGACGTTTAGTTAAACGTCTCGTAACTTTAAGAAAAGTTTATAAATAAACCCCCACCACCCCACATTACTAACTATAACCACATTTTGACAATACTGTGACATGACCCTGAGCAATAACACAGAAAAGTATGATTAAAAGTCGATTACAATGCGTTAGCATTCTACTTAAGGAGAAATATTATTATTATATTCAGATTGGTTATTAGAATCCTAATTTTATTTTAAGATTGCACGCGACGGTCTTCAACCATGACAAACGTTTGTAATCTTCGCAAAGAATAGCCCAAATACATTGAAACCTAAATATTATCAAGTACATACATAAACATATATGTAGGTACGATCAAAAGGAAAACGTTACAAATCCGAATCTAATTTCGTTTGAATGGTTGCGGCAAAAAAGTCGATCACATCGGCTTGTGTCGGCTTTTCATACGAGTCGAACCGACTCGATATCAATAGTCATCGAATCCCACTGACGTTTGACTTGGAATCGAATTAATTACCGGTACAGTTAGGGGCGAGAGGTGAACAGGTGGATTTTTTACTCCTATTTTATATTCGTTTCTGAGCGTGAAGTTTTGTCATTAGTTTTGCTGTGTTGATGTGTAGTCTGCCAGCTGTCTGTATGTGTTACGTGTATTAAAAATTTAAAGGAAACTAGAACAATTTAATTCTGCATTCGACCAGAAACTGTTTGTACAACAAGTTGAAGCCAGTTCCCCATTCCAAAACGTAGATCTTTATGGAGAAGAACGGGCAAGAAACTCCAAGGACACTCTTTTAAATATAGAAAATTACAAAATCCTGGGTACATTATTCTTGTTGCTTCTATATGTGAGAACAATGTACAAAAAATAATCAAAACAATTCAAAATATAAGATTAAAAATAAGCCATGGCAGATAAGAGATTACCAGTCACAATTGACGGCGTCCATTCACGAACACGACGCGTGGATCTGCACCATCCAGCTCAACCATTTTGTAGGGAACCGAATGATCCAACACACTCGCCACCATCAGCGAGACATTTAAGTGAGCATGACATACTCTCAACTGCCATGCTCTTTCAAGTCAACATACATCTTAATAATTAAAAAAAAAAAGACTTAATTACACAATTTTGTAGATATGCATGTAGAAACTATATTTCTTTAAAACTATGTTAATAGTGACCTATTATTTAAATGCACAGTCCTATATTTTTTCCGTGATAAGAAATTATCATGTTGCATGTTAGTGACCTCTACGTGCTACGCTTCGTAGCAATTTGGCGCTTAACATTAGACATCAACGTCAATTATGAGAAAGTTCTATTTCAAATATTTAAATATGGATTATCATTGATACATTCAATAAAAATAATAATAATATCAGCCTATTATTGTCCCACTGCAGGGCAAAGGCCTCTTCTCATACAGAGAAGGCACGAGCATTGATCACCACGCTTGCTCAAGACGGGTTGGTGATTGCAGACTTATATTAACTATAAGTCCAGGTTTCCTCACGATGTTTTCCTTCACCGATGTCAGTAATGTCCAAGATAAACTCAGAAAGTACATATGAATTGAAAAAGTCACATTGGTACTTGCCCGGATTTGAACCCACAACCTCGTACTATGAGAGGCGAGGCCTTAACCACTGGGCCATGATACATACATTATTATTATTGATACATTATCAGCTTTTATTTCGTACCAGTTATGAGATCATTTCCAATCTGCTTGTTATTAACAGATAGGATATGAAATGCCTATGTACGTTTTTTTTTTTTTTATGATTTTTTTATAAATGTATTCGATAAGTTTATAGATGAATAAATGAAAATAATAATAACATAAAGAAGTAAAATTTGTGAATTTATATGTACGGAGGTAATGTTCAGAACTTCTGGAACTTCAGGACGAAGTCGCAGGCAGAAGTTAAGTCAGAAAGTCTTTAATAATTTTATTGAAGTTTCCTGGATAGGCCGGGTAACACACAGACGATTTTGGAAAGAGATACCTAGGAACATCTAAAATACAAAATCACAGATGAAGTAATCTTAGGCAATGATTTCAAGTGAAAAGATTGATGTAAAGCAATGAGGAGCGATAAGTAAGTAGTTCTCATGGAATCGACTTAACAGATCTTGGGTTCGTTTGCAATGAATGTTTTAAGACAAAAATATCTATAGGTCCATGAAAGACCATGATAATCTTCAAATCTCATATTAATGTATTGTGTCACATTTTGATTAATTATTTTTTCAAAAATCAAAATTAATTGTCATTTATTCAAACTACGTTGAAAATCAGCACTTTTCGAACGTCAAAATTGCACCCACTTTTATTGTGCGTGGTAAAATCATACGCTTCTATTTCTTAGTTCTATTTCAAGAATGAATCTTTTGGACAAATTGGTTCTTCAAAGAAAGATTAGGTACTGATGTAGTACCTTAATAAGATCCTATTAAAATTTTCACCATTTTAAATTAATTTACTCTAATCTTCATTGAAAGTTGTGATGTTTTACTAATTTACGGCTTATTAGAACCAATTTTTAATATTGTTTGTAAGTCTGGAGAACAGGGGAACACAGCGCCATCTGGTGGGCTACATTTAATAATGGCGGTGTCCCGCGGAGGTATTGTCCGCATAATTTGTAGCTTGCATCGCTGCCGAAAAACACCCAAATAAATAATAACGTTATTTATTTTAATGAAATATCTACCGGCCCTCAACACACGACGGCAGGGAGGGCATTGTGTGTACCTGGAGTCCTACTGTGCTGTCCTTGTTATTGCTGTAATTTAAAATCACATAATCATTACAAGAACTCTAGTAATTTTACAGTAAGTAGGAACTTTTTTCTAGTAAATGTTAATACCAACTGTTGCAGTGAATTCTCAGTTTTTCACGAACTAATTAAATGTTTATAAATGGCCATTACGTCACGGCATTACGTTAAAAAAACCAGTAGCTGCAATCCTCCTGGCTGTCACCAAGCGGATGTAGTCCGGAGGTTTTTCTAATAAGTATCTCCGCGATACTAATAGGAAGAATGTGGTTCCACTCACAAAATGTTGATTTAATTCTAACGAAGTGAATAAACCGCACAAGATCATGCGTACAAAAACGTTTTGTAAGATGTAACGAATCGATACAGGTAAATATCGCAAAAAGCGTATTGCGTGAGAAAAGTTAGTCGATAAAAATATATTAAATTAATCACGAGCGTTCGTGCTGCGGATGAAAATAAATGTTGGTAAAAATAAAAGCGTGCGCAGGAGTGCGGGGACGGCGCGCGGCGGGGGCGGCGCGCGCGCTTCACAGCCTGCTCGCCAGCCAATGGCGGCGCGCGAACCCGCCTCCACTGTGTGCATGCGACTTTTTACTAAAATAATTACTAAGTACCAAAACGTCAAATTAATTCCGTTAATTATATTTGGCGCGCCTTAAACTGCTGCAGTACATTTACAATTTTAATTGGTGATGGTTGTGTTGTATGGATTTTTAAATCAGTTTTTTTTTTAACATTTCCTTTTATTTCAATAATCTGTTAAACAATGAGTTGTTAGTGCAGAACACTATGTGTAGTGTGTTAGGTGACCCCTCCATATTTTTTTTTGTGTATTCTGAACTTATAAGAATCAAATTAGAGATTTCAAAACACTGTTAAATAATGTTATTATTGACTTTTCTAAAATATCAGTAAGCATGAGTGGGTTTTATAATATTTCATGCCTTTCAAAATAATGTTAACTGTAAAAAAATACGTACCTATAAAACTGAATTTAAAAATATATTTTTTGTTATAAAATGAATAAACCAAATAGAAGCTTAAAGCATTGAGGTGGACAAATACATAAAAAACACAGTTCAGCATTGCTTAATCAGTATGAAATTTAATATTTTCAGTTCGTACCTACATTTCGAAATAATAACCCTTTATTTAACACCAGCATTTATAACCGAAATAAAATGCTTCGAAAAACAAAACGAGGCACTTGGTCCGTACGACACGACGACGCAGCGTGACGCGTATTAAATTAAAAGCGACGACATGTGTTTTCCTTCCCACAGGAAAATACATTAGCCGAAACATTTCCCGGGTGACGTGCGTCCCTCTCACACCCGCACAACGCCTGCTTCGTTCGACAGGGAGCGCCGATGTGGCGCCCTCGAAAGCTAACAGCGAGCTTTCAACGTAAATCTGATAAAGCGAACACATTACGACACAAACACAAAGAAATTTTCTTCGTTATACCATCGTTATGAGCTCGCCGAGGATCGTGCCTCCCTTGCGAACATCACTCTACGGTGTGCATCAGAGCGAGACGGACAGACATCGACGATTTTGACGTCGAAGCCGGCACCATTGGGTGAAAAAGTTTACGGTGTCCCGCCCTTTTGTCCGCGTGCAGGGCTGCGTTCGCGCCTCGGGGCCCGGTCCGCACAAGATATTTTTCTAAGAAGCAGTATGTCGGCTGTGTCGAGGGGCGGCGACGCGGGAGCCCGCAGTCATGCTGAGAGCCTCAGCGGAGTCAGTGGACACACGTCGCGAAGCCTTTCATCGTTACGAGAAAAAATCGTTGCGTGACAATTTGTCCAAAAAACTTATGTTACCAACGAGACGGCCTGTTATCGCAGAATGCGCCTGTGAAATCGACACGAGATTGTTATAACGATGCGCCAACGCCTGTGATACTAATTGCTCTAGTTACATGAGGATACTGAAATTTATTTTAGATACATAAGTATTTGTTCAGTGAAGTGTTTTGATAATTTCTTGTGCTAATAGATAAAACTTAAGTGATTATTTTCATGAGTACATCGATAAACTGAAGACTGGATTTCTACTAAAACAACAAGTAAGTATTTTTTCATATGTTTACAAAAAAAATGACCTTAAGTGAATTTCTATTTTCCATTTGTTCAGTCAACCGGCAGAGGTGTCTAACCATTTAACTACCTTTTAAACATTACCCGAGCTTAGGTATCACTTATTCATCTTGACTTAATAAACAGCATTACCACCCATATCGGATTATTTAAACATAATTAAGTATTAATAAGACCAGAGAAAGTTCTCATTAGAAATCAGGCGAAGCAAAGTGACGCAAAGAATCTGAATAATAAACACCTAAAATAACAAATGTAAACTGCTAGAGGGTGGAAATGGAAACTATAATTGGTCTGAATTACTGAAAAAAACATCTTGATTGGATGATGGAAACTGTTTAAGCTCAAATGAGGTTGTACTAAATGCAAAGTTGAAATTAAAATTCTGAAGCTGTTTGTGGCATCTTCCATCAATCCTAGAACTTAAAATAAATACGAGGTGCTGACATACAAAGACAAAAACATGTGTTGATATTAAAAGACAACAAACTGATGTCTAAGGAAAATAAGAAAAAATAATTGCTTCTACTTATAATCACAATGCCATAACAACAATGTTAACAGCGTTGTTGTGTTTCGGCAGTTCGAGGTATGATAGCCAGTTCCTCTGTGGTTGAAGATTGGAAGCTCACTTCCACCTTCGGCCTGATCATCACTTACCATCAGGTGAGATGCAGGACAAGAGATTCAGGGTGGTGGTTAAAAAAAAAAGTTCAACGAAAATGGCACAATAAAAACAGACTGGTTCGGGATGTAGTAAAATAAGGCATGGAACTGAATAATAACTATGTATAATGTAACACATATTAAGTATGTGATCCAATATAAATAAATAAAAAAAAAGGTAAGATTAAGTCATTGTTTATAAAATAAATGAATCCCCAAAACATTTTTGAAATTACACAAAAGCTTTTACCTTTTTGGCAATGTTACAATTAAAAACGCTGAAGCAGATAGTATTTTCAATTCAAATACTATTATCATCTGTAAATGCAAGTACCAAAAAATAAATCATAGTATCAAATGATGACATCTGCCACGTCATAGAAAAACTTTTTTCCGGTCTAGTAGTTTTTGACTTATATCCTAAGAAAACTTCCCTCTTAATGTAGGTTAAAAAGACCACGGAATCAACCAAGCTGTAATGTCAGAATACAGTAGCATTACATTTCATTACATTACAAACTGTAATAGCTACAATGTAATGTTTCCTTAATTGATGGCTGCAGTTTCTACGACTCTATAACGAGCAGTCATTGCAATACGATGATGTATGGAAGTAATAATTGCAGTATATTATCTACATTACACATTGACATTATTATGTCGTATCTTTATGTATTTTACTGTGTGTATATACATAAATAGTAAAATAAATAAACATTATCAGAATACTTTTTTCAGTGGATACTGAAACCTAATCCATAAGTCATATGAGCTATCTTATATGACTTATGGATTAGGTTTCAGTTTTTGTTCTATCCATGATATATTGAGTTAATAAAACTTACAGCCGATTTATCAAAGCTTTGATTATTCTGTGTTCAGTAGATTTATGTGCTGATTGGTATGCTGGAAAGGATTTCTTTAGAAATAAGCTTCACCTATATATGTATTTTTCTGTTCTTTCTTCTTGTCTGTTCATATAAGTGTGTAGTACATAAATGGTTAAATGAAAGTTGTTCTTTACTTAAATTACAATTAACGCTTTCGCGGACACTAAACGAGACACAATAGAAGTTTTATTGTTATAACTTCTATGGGCGTTTACCGTCTGCAAAAGCGTTAATTGAATTAATTGAGATTTAGGATCACATAACATCAATATTTCGCTTGTATTCTCCGAAGAGTTAGGCCGGCAGAGGTGTACCGAAGGCAGATCTACCATACATTCTATCAACGATAGATGATGGAACAGTCAAAATTGTATTGAACTGACCGTTGCTACCGAAAAGCTTAATATGTCAATCCTATTAAAATTCGTTGTATTTATTTATTATATAAACTTTTCGCATTCAAAATAGGGGTAGGTACTTAATGCCTTAGGCATTCTCTACCAGTGGTGAAGAGATTAGATGGCAAGTGTTCTGTTTGTGAGGAACAATTAAAAACATATTAATAAAAATAATAGTCATTATTCAAAATAAATATATGAATTATAAATAAATATATGAATTATAAATAAATATATGAATTATAAATAAATATATGAATTATAAGATTTCAGTTTCTAACCTTGTGGTTGGGTCCAAGGAATCCTAGTGTGAGGTCTAGGAGTTCAATTCCATCATAATTTTTTGTGATAGTAAATGAATCTACTCTATTCTATACTTGTTGATCTTGAGGAACTAGAGCAATAAATAACTCTAATTAATTGACTTGTATTATACTCGTACAACTCGTGAGCAGTGGTGGCCCAGTGGTGAAGAGTCCGACATACGGGTTGTAGGTCGTAGGTTTGAACCCAGACAGGCGCTTTCCGCGCTTTACTTTGTGTAAATAATTTCATCACCACTGCTCTCAAAACGGTGAAGGAAAACATCGTTAGGAAACCGGCATGTCCTAGAACCAAAAATTCGAAGACATCTGACATATACCATCTACCCGCGTGGTGGATTACAGCCCACTCCCTCTCAAAGATAGGTGGCCGGTCTCCCAACAGTGGGAACAAAATAGACTGAGTATGTGAACAACGGGTTAAATAAATATAACGGATTAAATTAGTAAAACTTTCAGACCCAGGAGGTCAACGGTAATAATTACGTAATACGTAATCCTATAGAAGCAATTCAGGTAAACAATTACCATTTCTTGTCTGTTTGCACAAAGGCCTTTTCCAGCACAAAAAATTCACAAAATTAATAACATTATGATGCTTATTGAATTAAGGATGGGTATGTCAAAATTCAATTGCAAAATGATTTTTTTATGGGTTATAAGTACTAATGAACCTATTTGTTGAGAAATATTATGTATGTATATCTATACTAATATAAAACTGAAGTGTCTGTTTGTAATACCAAAATAACAGCATTTTACTAAATGCATATGATGAAATACGGTACCTACTTAACACAAAATCTGTCTGTCTGTTTGTTCCGGCTAATCTCCGAAAAAGAATAAGTGTCGACGCATGCGAAGCCGCGAGCAGCAGCTAGTATTATTATCAAATATGAATGAACCTCTAGGTCTTACATAAAATATCATACGGGTTAGGATGTTCATGTACTCATCACGTCAACGCCGGGTGTCACTGAAAACCAGCGCTGGGGCTCTGTCTCGCAGCATTATGCTGAGCGATGGTTGTTTTGCGTGGATGTGACGCATATTTCCTTTTTTTTTTACCTAGAATTTTCTATTCAACAGCCTAGCTGACGCTTACATTGACAATGCCTTTCATTTTGGCTATTCAACAGGATCATTTAAGTCGTCGAGTAAACAAATTATTCAAACATAATTATCAAGGAGTGGATTATGATTTTCTTTTAATTATGTCGCATTATGATTGAAGTTTGTGGGTTGAGATTGCCCAAAATGTAATAAAAATAAAAAATAAAAATATTTTATTTCACTTTATAAACTTACGTGGGCTCTTACGAAACATCAGAAGCTAGATACACGGTGGTCGTTTCCTATGGAAAAGACCTGGCAAAAAAATCCACGCTTACTCGTTTAAAAATAATTGGCTTTTACAATGTTTTGAAATAACAGTGTTAATAGGTACGGGAGAACAGTGAACAGGCCTTTCAACAAGTACCAGGTACTTAACAAAATGAATTAAGTCTATAAACAAATGGAAATAAAACACAATGTTTTGGCAATGAAGATCGGCGGCAGGCAAGGTGTTTTTCAATGTTACTCTTCAAATAGAGCTGAAAACTCTGTTTCAGCTCCAAAGAAATTCGTACCGCTATCAGAGAGACACACGGTTTACCGCGTCGTTTAAATTAAACGTCAATAGATAATCTTGAGTGGACAAAGAATAACTAATTCTAAATGCACAGCTCTGGTAGCAAATAACAGCAAATATTCAAGACAATTACTGTACTTAACAGACATATATCCGTATCATTATGTACTTAGGTAACATAACTCACATTCATTGAATAGGACAAGTATTCATTGGTTAATTAAATATTAACGTAACATAAACTGAGAGAGATTTTTGGTTAAGTTTTTGAGTTGCTGTCCTTGAAGCAAGTACCTAATTTATTTCATGTATTTTACCATTTATGCACACACATATAAACAGACAAGAAGAAAGTAACAGAAAATTACGTACACGTACAAAGGTGATGCTTATTTCAAAAGAAATCTCTTCCAGCATACCTGCGATAGGAAAGTAGACAAAAAAGATATAGACAACGCGTGTAAGAGTAGACGAGAAAACAAAATAACATAAATCAAAATTAATAACCAATTCAATCAATATGCAAAATAAAACTACTAACTTAAATAAAATTTTATCAGCAAAGCTATTAGAAACAATATAAATAGGTATTATTTACCCTGAATTAGGTACTGAACGGTTAATGATTTTGAGTGTTCAAATAATAAATTTTCTTCATTTTATTTAACGTATAATGTCAGAATGTTTCCATGTTAGATAGTAACTTAGTAAGTAGAGTAGAATTATATTAACTTGCAATTTTCAAGCAATTTCCTATATGTTTGCAATGTAGTTAAAGGAAGTTGAAAAACAATCCTGAGGTAATCATTCAGCAGGCATCTACCTAAATAAACTATTATGTAAAGTACCTGCACAAAAACCCAGCCTGTGACTTTTCCGTTGCTACATTTTTATAGCTCCTACAAACTAAAAATCATTTGATGATTATAATAAATAAATCATATGATTTGACAGCGTTCTGTCTTGATTTTTGATTTGACCAAATCAGTGCGTGTGAGCGTGTATGCACAGAGTGGCGGTGTTTTTTTGACATGCGTCACTGTTTTGTTCGCAGCGCTCTGTGTTGGCTTTCTATTTGGTCTGAGATTTGCAGCCCAAAAATAGGTTATAATCATAAATTTAATAATAATAAATTTATTTCTAAAAAAACTTAGTAATATTTTACAGAAAATACTTTGGCAGTAATTGTTTCTAGTATAATGGATGTAGCCACTGCAACATCTATTATATTAGAAACTATTACTGCTAGATTATCTCTGTGTTATTGAAAAGTACTGACTAACTAGTTTAGGTGACTCATTTTTTGTTTATTCAAAATGGGGTACTTTTAATAATAATATTTACAAAATAGGAGCTCGCACCGACTTATGAGTTGTAGATCGCTGGGTCGAAACCAGCCAGAAGCTCAACTTTGTCAAAATAATTTTATCACCACTGCTCTCAAAACGGTGAAGGAAACCGGCATGTAAGTACTAGATCCAAAAAATCGAAGACATGTGACATTAACAATCCGTGTGAGGATCGCGTGGTAGATTACAGCCCACTACCTCTCGAAGAGAGGAGGCCTGTGTTCCAGAAGTGGGAATATTATACGCTGGTTATTTAAGTATGTTATGTATTTACAAAATGGCATCAATTAACCTATTCAGGACAGATTATATTATGCATAGTCGTATTATAGGCTATATATTATTGGATCTCTGCATGAGCAACCTAGTCAACAAAATTTTATTTTATTCAATTAACCCTTTTTAAAATAGATATAAAAACAAATACTGCTTTGTGTATCCATCGGCAGATAGGCAAATTTAGATAACGGGCTTATAAAACAAACATTTAATTTTTTTAGTTAAGTAGCGCTATCATATTTCGCATAAGTAGGCTAAAAAAAGTCATTTTTAGCAGTTCGTAATATAAATTTCTTTGCCAAAAAAACTATTGATTTAAAAAGTAATATAAGTCAATAGTTTGCCGATTCCACATACCTACATTTTACAAGTATCAATATTATAGGCAATTTGATAATGCTAGAAGCCAATATTTTGCAAAGTTGTGTCATTTCTAAAAAAGCGATTTTTAAAGCACTTTAACTAAATTCGTCAATTAATAATCATTTTAGCTTTTTCAGTTGAAAAAACTGCATTTCCAGTTAAACTTTGAACCCTTTGCTCAATGAACAAAACATGGTGGAGTTAGGTACTATCCTAATTATACTTCTCAGGTACCTACCATCCTTATGATACTTCTTAGTGAAACAATCGCAGAGAGGTGACCATGACTTTAAAGCTGTGCATCATGACCTGAATCTGCTATGGTTTGAAATTGTAGAGAAAAATAATATGACGTTCTCTTCAACACCTTTTTTGTCTCCTCTGGAGAACTAGTTATTTAAATTGCAAGGAGGTTTGAACTAGACTTATTGCTTGCAAACATCTATATACTTAGGCAAAAAAACAGAACCTCAATATAGTAGGAAACATTATTAAAGCCATTGATCTCACTGATTAAAACCTACCATTATGACAAGATAAAGAATTTTGAAAAACTCCTGAAGTCCTGAGGGGTAATTCCCCTAATTTTTAAGAACTTTAGCATTCAAATCTCATTAGCAATCTGTCAAAAATACAATCAATTTACCAACATTTTGGACAAGTTTGACAGATTGCGACTTGAATGTGAACGTTCTTTAAGTACAGCGCGTCCAACTTATCTGTGCAGGCGGCAAAATACAGGACTAAAAATTAATGTACTGAATTCGATATGCTGTTGCATTTTTCCTTGACAAGTAGCGCCACCGTGAACTGCACACTTAAACTGGTCATGCTGTACGAGATTGGCCTTCTGATTTATTTTTATACTAGCTGCTGCCCGCAGCTTCGTCCGCGTAGACCCTAATTCTTCTTTTCTTTTCCTGAAATAAAAGTAGCTTTAGTTACTCCTTATAATATCAGCTATCTGCCAGTGAAAGTCCGGTCAAAATTGGTCCAGCCATTTCGGAGATTAGACGGAACAAACAGACAGACAGGCAAACAATTTTTTTTGTTTGGTTATACGTATATACCATATTATATACTTATACAAGCATTTAGTAAAAAGCTGTTATTTTGACATTATTAACTGAAACCTACCTACCTACCTTACCTTTTTATTTATTTATAAGTAGGTAGTATGTATGTATAGATTTAGGTTGTTTGAACTCATAAGCTCTTCATAACTAGGCTTATATATCCGGTACTTCGGTCAAGTGCGGATAATAAAAATATGGTTTCTTAACTTGGATAATAAACAAAAATTTTGAGTTAAAATAAAAACACAAGAAGCTATATTTTTTGTGAACGACCGAAGGTTCGGTTTCGGTTACGGTAAGATTCGGCAAAAAAAATAGCTTCGGCATCAGTTTCGCGTTCGTGAATTATCGCGGATACTTCGGCTGACTTCGGGTGAGTCCATGGCTCGTGTGTCACTCGCCATTATCAGCTTTTTGATATTCACAAATTTTTCAATTAACATGTTTTGTTAATTTTTGTTTTCCCACAAAAAGAGATAAGGATTTCACGTACTTCAATTATTGTTTTTTATTTCATTTAACACGTATTAACCGTCTGACAAGTCTAAATAATTTCAGTATACAGTAGATTTTTAACAGGTCTAAAAAAGTTTCGGTTTCAGCCGAAACTGAGATACCGAAGATTCGGTTGTGGTTTCGGTATAAAGTCCTGTTTCGGTCGGACACTATATATTTTCTATTCTTGTACCGGAATTGCTAAAGGATTTAACAGATAGCCTAAAGCTATGTAGTTAGTCAAATCTTAAGAGCTCCAACACCTCATTAATCAGTATTTACCCCCAAGTTCATAGAAACATTATGGGATTGACGTGTGCAGTAAATAATATGGCGATTTAGTGACAACGTATCCCTTCAAATTTAAATTACTTATAGTTACTTTAACTATATGCAAAATTCCAACAAAAATCACCAATTATCGGGTCATGTCTAAGGTTCCTCGTCTGGAAAAAATTGGCTAGGTGGTAAGAATATTTTAATGGCAACGAAAAATTGTAGCATTCCATAACTCATTCCGTACCTCAAAAGGAAAAAACGGACCCTTATAGGATCACTCGTGTGTCTGTCTGTCTGTCCGTCTATCACAGCCAATTTGCTCGGAATCTAATGGACCGATTAAGTTGAAATTTGGTACACATATGTATTTCTGTGACCCAAACACGGAAGTGTAACGTAGATAAATGAATTTTGAATATATGGGTCACGTTTCGCAAATAAGAAAATAAAAATAAAAAATGTTTTGCAAACTGTACCGTGTGACATATGAAATGAAAGGGTTTGTTGCAAAGACCTCAATAAAAAAAATAAAAATGTTTAATTAATATCTTTAATGATATAAAAGGAAATTGACCATCCCCTCCCCCTTATCTCCGAACCTACTGAGCCTAAAGTTTTGAAAAAAATCCAGAGAATGGTTCTTTACTCATATATTACAGGAAAATCTATAAGTAGTCTATGGTCTTAAAATAACATGGTATATCTCTCAATATTGTGCGTACAAACTTACATGTGCAGTTGGAATATATGGCAGAACATGTTTTTCAACAACAATGTTAAGTTTGTTCTTGGGTTAAATTCATCCTAACTACGGACCCCTTAATTGTTTTTTTATTTATTTTGATCCAAAATGTCCTTCTTTTTCTAACTGGGTATGCACGATTTACTTATAAATCTTTTCAAATCATTTGCGAGCCTACTTATGAATAAATGAGTGAAGAATAAAAGGAAACTTATTGCGATTCTTACTTACCAACTCCGTTAGGTATGTTCCAAAATTTTATGGCAACAAGAATACTATTATCCCATCAAAAAAAATAACATTTAAAAAAGTTTTTGATGGGATCTCATTTCTTATTGTAGGTTAATAAGAAATGAGATAATGATACTGAACCTACATCAGTTTATTAAAACGTGTGGATTTGTGTGTTTATCTGCGGTACTAACCAACACGTTTAGGTAAAATTGTATGACAACAAGAATACTATTACCTAGATGTATATTCGTTGATAGAGATAAACTGTAATGAATGTAATGAATGACATTGTCGATACGCATTGGATGCTCGCATCTCCGTGAACATGAACATATCCGCTAAACAGATAACTGAACCATCTCAATACCACGCTAATGTGATTATGACTAATTCCTTAAAACTGTAGAAATATCCTTAGACAGCTGCAAATTGTTACCAACATGCATTTACCGTTCCAAAACCGTTGTAAAGGTTTTATCACCAACGGAATAAGACGCAAAATGATTTGACAGTTAATATTGATATAAAAAGGGTTATTTTTGTAATCCTATTACTCCATGAGCGTCTGTTGAGATGTGTCAACCCATTGCTTTGTGGTGATGCGACCACGCGGCGGGGAGCATCGCAGATAATGTTCAGATTAGATGGAGATCTGAGGCTCAACATTGTTTAAGTCTCAGGTAAAGCCTGTCCCACTCGACTGTGTCAAACAATACATAAACAACATTATTTTCAAATAATGCGATTATGCAGACACCCACAAAAAAATTACAGTTTTGTTGATTGACAGTTCGACTTTAGTGTCCGGAGGAGTGATGCGGGGATTAGTGGATATTGATTTTTCTCACTCAATTTATCTTTTTTCAACACTCAACATCTTTATAACATTATGTATATAGGAAAAGAATGAAGCCGCAAAAAGTATAGCCAATACATATCAATAAAGAGCCGTCATGAATGTCTATCTGAATCAAATGACCTATTGGTAATCTATGGTAATATAAAATTAATATTATAAATAAAATAGAAGCACAAAATTCTTCCTCATTCATAAAATATTAATAAAAAAATTGTTACAAGATCGTTTAAAAAGAGAAAAAAAATTAAAATGACCTTTCTTGGCTGATATTATCAAGTATTCTTTAATTTAACAAGGATGAGACGCATTTTTCCATGAAGGTATACGTATTTTGTTTTCTATGCCTAAGTAAGCTTATTTTGCCAAGTGTTATTATTATTATAGGTGCCTTCGAATTAATTATAAAACGATGTGAGGTTGGCAATAAAATGCCCGTCGTTGCACGCTGTCTACGATGGAACAGGTTTTATCATTCATGAAACTATTTTAATAAATTATCGATGCTAAACCTCGGCCATAAAAGAGATTGGAGCCAGCCTAACAAATAAACTAAAATTAAATATACACGAATACAATCGAAATTTTTGTCTCAGGCGTATAAAAGTGTCCTATAAATTTACCCACAGTTTAATTTAATGTCCAAAAGTACCTGCTTCACATTTTTTTTTATTATAAATAAATGTTCGTCGCCGGTTATGGCTGCACGAATGTGTGTTATTATTTTGAGAAATGGTTTTGAATTTGTCTCGGAAGGTTATGATACTTTAGGGTTCATGTTTTTACATTCTGCTCGGTCGATTGGAGCCTTTGAATATTTTATAAATAGCAGTATTTTTAATTACACTCTATCGTCTTCCGCAGGTCGCAAACTGCTGAAACTGTTAAACCAAGGGATGGTAACGAAGCGAGTGTATCGGCTGAAGTGAGTTTAGCCCAACATCAGCAGCCTCGTTGAGCGTCGGAGACGACGCAGTTTCCAAAGCCGTCATCAGCGGGGAATACCCCGCCGCGTGGATGGTGGCGGGCGAATGGGGCTATGCGCCGGCGTCGGCCACCCCCGCCATGAATGCCTTCCTCGAGACCAACCACGCACACCTGGCGTCCTATGGGCTGAAGATGTCGCCTCAGCCAGGGTGCGGCGTGGGCGCACAGCATCGTGCCGCCGCGCCGCACCCCCCGCCGCACCATCCGCCACACTACCAGCCCTATCCGCTGCACTCGTACCAGCCCGGCTACCTGCGCGAGTACAGCGGCTGCGGTGAGCTGTTCCCGCAGCAGCCACTGGAGCAGAGCTGGGACTGGCGCGGCGATACTGTGCACTACCAGGGCACCGCGCCCCCTTTAGTACCCCACTCGCACGCGCATGCCCCTCACGCCTTTCTGCGCTATGTGCGCGCACCGCCGCGAAGAGACATGCGATGTCAGTGGCTCGATCCCGAACAGCCACCACCTAGAAAGATGTGCAACAAACTGTTCTCCAGTATGCACGAGATTGTAACGCACCTGACAGTGGAACACGTCGGCGGGCCCGAGTGCACCACACACGCGTGCTTCTGGCAGGGCTGCTCGAGAAACGGACGACCGTTCAAGGCTAAATACAAATTGGTGAATCACATCCGCGTGCACACCGGAGAGAAGCCGTTCCCCTGCCCCTTCCCCGGTTGCGGCAAGGTGTTCGCGAGATCAGAAAACCTCAAAATACACAAAAGAACACATACCGGTAAGTTTTATCTTTATCTACCGTTAATGTCATCCAATGAGTAGGTAGTATTTAGTAAGTAGGTTAGTAGGTATATGTTACTTTGAATGGCCTTGATAATTTCTATATCCTGTACATGGTCACTCGGAAGTAGATACATAAGTTACTCTATCTTAGCCCAAATTGATTCGTCACGTCCAAACGAAGTGTTTCACGTCCGGTAGTCGTGTAGTAAGACGTCAGATCCATTCAAGCGTACGAGCGTTGATCTGGCGAAACATTTCGATTCTCATTAATTCATAATGAACCGCCCCCCGCAGTCGGCAGCGCCTGCGGCTGACTGATGCCCACTGTTGCGATATATCCGAGCACGCCTCGACAATAACCGACAGAATGACAAGTGACACACAACAAACTATCAAAGAATATCCTTGTAACACGATCTCGAGCACAAACAACGGAGCAAACGGTCGTCCTATAAACGTCCATGTCGACTTGTGAAGTCTATTTCTCAGTAAGCAAGGACAAAAAGCCGTTTAACACAGAACTCCGTTTTTCAATTCATTACAAAAGTCGAAAGATTCATCTGAACTGCGTATGTTAGATAAAAAAAAGCGCTCGTAAATTAAAATGTCCAGTTGGGTGCTGGGCTCCTCGTGTCTTGTCTCTGTCGCACGCTGGACCATTGTTATTGGTAAAGTATTGGTACTTAACTTTAAATATCGATTTTTAAGGGAACGGACCAGGAATTTGTATAGCCGGCGTCGTCGGGGAAGTAGCCAGCTGGTTTTATGCTTTTTTTTCTTCGTTACTGTTTAGTGTTGCATCCAGACTTTTGTCCTGTGCCCCCGTCCTCTATTATCTCATACGGGCTTTTGAATAGACGAGACCTTTTTGTGGGGAAGTTTTAAGAATTGTTTTATGGGTGGCTATAAATTACTCCGAAGGCTGTGTAAAACCATAGTGAGCTGGGGTCCGCTGCCGATCATTATAGATTTAATTAGCCCAGAGCAAATACCGGGGTGGTGAGGCCTCTTCACCTTCAAATAGGTTAATAATATATTTATGACAGACAGCCCACCCAATTTTAATGGCTATTTAACAGCTTTTGGAATAGCTTTAATCTTGGAGTCATCAGTGGAATGTTTAGTTACTCAATCTTACATTTAAGAACTATATACAGGGCATTGGATTTTGTCTATTCTAGTCGTTTTTAGTTTCTGCAGTTGTGACTTAGTTATGAATGTATATTCTTATTTTAACGTGACAGCAACGTTTATTATTCAAGTAAAAGAGGAATCATTAAGCACTAAGCTACCGCAAATACACTACCTTAGTATTTTGTGGTGGATGACACGAAAATGTGGACATCATAGAAATACAGACTCTAAACCAAACCAAATAAAAATTTTAATTCCGTGATCCACATTATAAATATTAACCTGTAGAAACCGTCAGACCAAAAAATATGTTTAACTTCAAAAATATATCGTTATTACCTTTGTAAACTGATACTCGGCTGATCAGTAGCTTGGTTCAGTAAAATAAAATTAATATTATTTTGTTTATAGTTATCACAAACAATTGCCTACCGGAGTAATTTGAGAAGTAGTCACCATAACGAGGCACTTCTAGTGCTACGGCAGTAGCAGTTGGTAGTAGTTAAAAAGGTAGATATTTTGATAAAGTAGTCAAATAAGTTAGATATTTTAATAAAGTAGTCAAATAAGTTAGATATTTTAATAAATTTGTCAAAAACGTTAGATATTTCCATAAAGAAACCAATGTAACTGATACGGTATGCGTCCATCAAGATTTAAGGCTTAATACTTAATGGTTACATCATCATATTTGTAGCTATTGCATAGATAATAAGTTTGTACTACTTTATTTATTCTTGAACTGCTTTAAAACGATTATATTTCACACAGTAGCCACTGTAACAGATACGGTACACTTCTTCATGTGCCCATCGAGATTAAACGCGTAACTGCGTAAGTAGAATTTAATGGCTAGGTAAGGTTTAAGTATATCATCTTGTCTGTAACTATTGTTGCATAGATAAAGTGTTGCCTACATAATTAATAATTTAATATTCTACGGCATCTTAACACTTTCGACTTCACCCACTTTTCATAGAACTCATACGCCATGCTGCCATACATTTGGAAGTGAACCCTCCGGGAGGGTTGCCGGCATTACGTTTACGCTAAAGTTAACCATCGCGGACGGTCAACGGCATTAGGATTAAAACCGTGTTATAAAATACTGTAAAACGAAGTAAAATTGTGTTTTCAAGGTCTTCTAGGTCATCTCGCTATACGTAATTTCCAACCTTTTAATTTTTTTGTGAATATTTGTAACCGCGAACAAAAAAAATGCTTGCATTTTAAAACCAACGCGTATACTAATAAATTTTGTTAAAATATACATCAGATTTAATTTTCACGGTTTATAATGTTATATTCGCTATGAAAAACCTACATTTAACATGAGCCCTCCGCGAGGGCTCCCGGCACCCCATATGCGACCAGCTGAACCCTCCAGTCCTCCTACTCCTCTAGTTGGCCGTTGCGACCAAGAGCGCGATTCGTATCAGTTTCTATAGTTTACCTGGTAACCACTGGTCGTTGTCGTGTGCGAGATCCTTAAGATGCGACACAAGAAAATATATAATGAATTAAACAAAAAACTATTTACTGGCACTTTAAAAACTCATAAGTTAAAAACATATCTATTTACATATTTAAGTTTTAACTTGAAATTGACCAAAATGTTAGACAAAATGTAGTTTTCTCAGGTCAGGACATTTAAAAATACCTAAACAACCTCTTTTCACGTAGACTTGTTCCTATGAAACAGCATATTGTAAGTACCAAGAAACTTCACAATGACAATCATAGCATAGTAAAGTTTTATCAAAACGTCATGGATAAATCCTTCGCGAAGTAAATCATCTGAACATAGCCTAACAGCGAGTCTCCATCCAAACATCACGAATTAAATCCCCAAGCTAAATTCGTTATTGTCTTATTTATTAATCACCCATCTTTATTAGGGATTAATATATTGTTCTCGAGGCACAGCGATGAGTTTTTAGCCTGAGCGCCCGAACCCCGAGGGTACTGTAGCACGCGGCGGCGTCAAATGGCCGCCGGTGATTCCGCCCACTATGACCGAATCACTTTATAAAACACTTTAGTTAGCACTTAACACCTGTGCGAAATTATTGCTTGATATAATATTTTTTTGATACGATAATCACGATTTTAAAATCGGCGTAGGCGGGAGCTAAGAAGCGCTACGCGCTACGCT
Source organism: Agrochola lota (assembly GCA_947364205.1). Taxonomy (NCBI): domain Eukaryota; kingdom Metazoa; phylum Arthropoda; class Insecta; order Lepidoptera; family Noctuidae; genus Agrochola; species Agrochola lota. Next base: position 12,253,568 of record OX376221.1, on the reverse strand, counting down.
ACGACTCAGTGCATTTTTTTAAACCTACTTTTTTCAATAGATTTTTGGCAGAATAGTGAAGATGATGTCAAAATATTAATATGGATTTATATTTTCTGCCTATATTAAATCATTATAGATACTTCAGTTAATTACCTATTCGAATAAATTTGCAATGTATTATTGGATGCATTATAGCAAGTGCTAATAAATGCATATTTGATCGTTCGATCCACAGCACATCCAATAAACAAATACCGGTTGCACGATATTAAAATTCAATAGTTTCTACATCGCCACTTCAACACCACAGAGGGGCGGACACAATAGTCTAATGATGATATGATTCGAACCGGCGAAGACGTCCCCCGACTATCAAACGCAGTGCTGAGCTAATATGCCGTATAAAATGACGCTTTCAAAATATTTTGCAAACAATACGGAACCCTTCGGTGCTGTGCCCTCGCCCCTGCGCCCGCGCCATTGTGCCCGGGCCTGTCGGCTGCAGCACTTGCGGGTTATTGCGAGCAAACAAACATGTAATACACTCGTCAACATCAAACACTTAATATGCTCATGTTACTGTTTCGTTTTGTACCTGCAAATGAACAGGTACCGAATTATATGTCCAATGCACAAAACAGAATAATTGTTTAAAACGTGATCAGGGAGAATTTCAACGGTACTAGCCTAGTGGCTAAATTGTCGGTTTGGTGAGTTCTAGCTCGAAGTTCAAGCTTCGTCCGTAGCACTATTCACTCGTTCCTATTACAATAATTTTTCAATAGGTGCCTACTTAGTTTACAAGTAATGTGGGTTTGGTTTTGAAAATTATGAGTTTGTTCCAATAAAGACAATTAAAATTAGGCAGTGTATAGAGTGCCGCAAGCATTGCATTGTCACTGTCACTGTCACTGTCACTAGTTATTTTATTTGACTGTTGAGGTTAGTTTGCTGTAAAACACCACATTCCCAAAACATATTCTCATACGCTTAAACGGACCCTGGCGTTGTGTGTTCACAGTTCTAACCTAACCAGACCTACCTTTCAGCCATTTTTATTTGCTAAGCCAAGGGGGTTATGGGTAAACTTAAGTTTAGCCGGCTATATAGATGAATGAAATTTACATTAGCCTATCCTCAAAAATAAAATTATCTTCTGGTATAATTATCTAAAACAATTAGGATCAATCAATACAAAGGGCAGCGAATTAACCTCAACAACCAAACAAAATAACAAGTGACAATGCAATGCTTACGGCACTTTAGCCGGGTCGAGGCAGCGCCACTATTATGCCGCAAATAGCGACAATTTACCCGACAGGGATTAAGTGCCGCTAGCGGTACTCTATACACTTCCTTAAAATTATATATTTTTGTAAATATCTATTTTCTTGACCACACAATTCTTTTTCTATCGCGGAGTCTAAAATAGTATTTGAGAAAAGTTTTAAGTTTTGACGAAAAATTATGCATTATTTTGAAGATTTATTTAGAAAACAAATTAAATGACACTCTCCGAGATTATAAAGGATACCTTAGATAATGTTTAAGTCTATTATTATCGATATTGTTAAGAACACAGGTGCTAATGATATAATAGTTTCCTGAAAACTGTCTAACTGTTCCTAGAACGATGTTAATTAATTACAGGGCGATCAACTGCACAGGACAATTAGAACAACTTTGTAATCGGTACCTAAGCTAACTAGTTGACAGACACCTGCGCTCAGTACCGAGGTAGGTACGTCAAAAGAAGTAGAATTTCTGTTTCTTTTCATTCCGTGTGAAATTAAGTCAATAAATAGCTGTGGAATTGTATGTTGCTATAATAAGTGTATCTACGCGTATCAATTTGTATTGCTTGATGTAATTAGCGATAATTACCTTAAAAAAATTAAGGTAACAAAAACGTTTTAAGCTAAAACTAGCTTGTTTCAAAGCAAGAATCGCACAGAGATAATTCGTCATCGTATAGTTTGTGAGGTATCATCAAACAACTCTCGTAAATGTTTTAATCCTAGTATATAAATGCTACTATATTTATTATATTTTATATATAATATTATAAATGTGAAACTTTATATGTTTGGATGTTTGTTACTCAATCACGCAATAACTGCTGAACGGTTTTGTATGAAATTTGACACACAGATAGTTTATAGCCTGGATTAACATATAGGATACTTTTTATCCCGGTAGTAAGTTCCCGTAGGATGATAAATTTCCGAACTCCACGCGGGCGAAAGCTAGTATTTAATATACACAATATTAGGTTAATTTTAACACCCAATCGATATCACTTTTTGTACTAAAGCTTATTGAAATCATGTCTCCTAACGTTCCCGTACATAATCCTACGTAGAATCGGCCATTTTATGTCCATATGATAATGTTGTAACCCTATAGTAGCTGGGTGCTTTTCAATGGTGTCTATATGATCCGGGACCATCTGCCCCGGATTGATAAATTGTATAAAAAATGTTCAACACAATAGTTGATGCGTCTGTGTGCGTTACTGTCCGTATCAGAGGGGATTTAATGTTACCAGTATTTCAAAAAATTTGCTTCTCTGTCAGCGGTCAACGGATATCATTACGCTTATATTAAAATGCTTACCAAAATTCATAATTATTTACACTGTGTCTTTTATGCAAAAGTATTTTTTTGATAAAATTACAAAAATGTGTTTCTACCTAAACACATTTGCAATTTTATTGCATTGTGTTTATTTTTGTCTCTGATAGTAATCTTAAGCTAGACAGGTAACAAAATATTCAGCGATATATAATATTCAAAATGAAGTATCGATTTCACCTTTCAAAACAAAGAAGTACTTGGCAAAATTAATTGCATCTGAATCAATTTATTGAGTTGAAACAAGCGATAATTTGATGGGCGTGGCCAGCCCTTGTCGGTAGCAACATTACGACCCTCAGCTCACACACAGACGTAACACAACACATACAGACACGTTCACAAATCTCCGTGACGTGTACACACACTTGCTACCCCACACCACACCGCTGATACTGTACACATGCAGACAATGAAAGCGCTAAGCGCTTTACTTTTTTTATCTCTTTGTCAACTCACGACATCCCCCTCTTCGCATTGACACGATGTTGAAGTGACTACACCCGCCACATTGCATATAATGTCCCTAAGTACACAAAACATCAAACATTGAAATTCCAAGTTTTTCTTGAATAAACAATGTCTCACAAGAGCGTCAATGAACAACAAACAGGGCTACATTACACCGATATTAAAAAATTGCACGTCCAAGCAAGACACGTTTTGCAGAAACCCGCGCATTCCTGCAAACGTGAAAATTGTTTTTATCTGTTTGAGAATTTCGCTAAACGTCAAAGAGATAGTGCGAAACTGCGAACAGGGTATCGGAGTGCGTACAAAAACACTTTAACCGCACCTCGATACGTGAATCGGCCTGCAAGCAACGATTCCTCACTGAATTCTATTAGACAGGATCGAATACCTTCACATCGATACGTATCAGACAACGCTAATTTGAGCAATTATTAGTTCATAGACAAAAACACTAATTGGATCGGCTGTGGTGACAATCAATCGCGTGTATGGAGATATCGATATAGAGCAGCTAGTTATCGAAATGTGTCATTTCATCGAGCTGAACAATGCATTTTAGAATAATGATGTTCTGCTTTTGACAAACAGCTTGAAACAATGTTAGGTATGCAAATTACCCTATCACGTTACAGATAAAGCCACAACTAAATGAAATATTGACATTAAACATACACACGATCTTCAACATCCAAAACCACATTTCCGATTTGATTTATAAACAATTCGGTAATGAAATTATATCTTAAATTCGATCAAGAGTCTGTTTTGTTCAGACGAGATAAGTATCAGGCAAGCAATCAATCAAACCTCGGGTCGTGGTTTCACCTGGTCTCGGTGAACAGCTAATCGGGAACACATCCGAACTATTACTAATATCCGTCCGACACGCCCTACACGAATCATTTAGTCATGGAACATCGACGGCATTTACTGACGTCGTAATTATTAGAAATTATTTTATTTACATTCTATTAACAAACAATCTGGAGTTTATTGGGTTTCAATTCAGCTATTTTAACACCTTTTTCTTTTTTAGGCTTTTACCGAGCTGTGTTACAGTTAATCGATTCATTCATTCATTGAACGCTTTCTTCTTTGTTTATTGAATCAGGGAACGCATTAGATGTCTTTTGGATTTTTTGTAATGTCCTGTTAATTTATTACCTGCCACGTAGATATATCACACATCAAAATACCCTTACAAAACCATACTTGTTGTTGTAGCATCCCTCTATTTTATAGGCAAGTTGTTTTGCCATGTGTTTGTAACAAGTCTTGGTACCAGGATAACATAAATTGCGCACGGTTGCAACGTAACAATAGCTTGGAAGCCGCGGGAAGCACTAGTGTTGCCTGCCTACGCCTACTTGCCTGACTTGGCTGCCTCGCCTGCTCCTCGCCCTTACTATCTTATTACAATCGTTTCTTCTGACACTTTACTATCTATGTGCGCATTTTATAGTGACAGACTTCTTTCTGCTTTTTTTTTTGCCATTTCTGCAAATTCAATTTTAATAGAAGTGATTTATTTCAGAAGAGCCACGGTTAGCTTTTAGTTTAGAAAACATGTTGGTTAAGTCAAGGAATTTGTATGGCTATCTAAAAAAAGAATTGATGCTAATGTATGTTTTCTTTAAAATTCCTCTAAGTTTATTCTACCAACTGCTTACGTATTCTATTAATTTATGCAACACTCTATTAAACTTATAATAATATTAACTGGCTGCCTACTCGCAGTATTTGGCTGTCGATTCTATTAGGCAAGACTGACTTAAGTAATTCTATTACGAGAATGAGTAGGCTTAGGTATTCTGTATCATAGTCTGATTCGTAGTGCTGTGCTTTTTCGTCCCCATCAAATAGGTGGCTCATTAAATTAAATGAGCTATCAGCCGTTTTCAATGCGTTAAGAAAAACATTTTGCGCTTTGAGGTTCGCAAGTGTGCGAAATTCTTTCGTCTTGTAGGGCGACCGCGGAGGGTCTCACTGCATCATTCATGCGTTTTTTCGCCGACACCTCACTCGTATCAATATGTATAGGAGTGTGTGATGTCACCGACAACATGGCTGAGACAAACACTGAACTAGCCCTGATATTTATTTTCACACGTCGCTTGAAACTATAGGAGACAGTGTTCTTAAGGAGTACAAAGCAACATCTGTCTAAAAATAGAACACTGAGTGTTGGCTCCTTTATATGTAGTCATCAGAATCAGAGTTTACCATCTCCAGCATTACATTAAATGCCAATTTTAAGGACACTTCAACTTGCCATATCATTTCAATTCTCCTTAAAATAGCACCTGTGGTCCACAGCTCATAAAAAGTGACTGAATAAGCTATGTTTGTGTCGACAGCCTTTAGAATTCCTTGCATTTAACACCGCTCGCGAAAAAATCTCGATAGAACGCATCGACAGGATCAGACAACAATCGAAATGTTAACACGACGACAAAAAGTTGTATACCAATGGTTTTTGGAACACTTGAATCTTTCGAATGATACTTAGTTGTTTACCTGTAAAAATAGACGTAAAGTTGAAACATGATGAAAGTAATTATATAGAACTTTTCTTTGTATTAAGTATCGAGGATAGAACAGACGCTTATATCAAATTGTGATGACTCATGTGTTGGTATAACAGTATGTAAAGTTATTGATTCTGTTTCCATAAGTATTTTGTTACCAGTCAGTTGCTAATACTGACGCTGATATTATTGACTGCGATCAATTGCTAAACCACCAACAAATCAAAAATTCGTTCCCAAAGGAATGTTTGGCTTGCAAAGAATGTGGGCGCGTCCGAAACAAAAATTAAACACGTTAAAAATAAAAACAAAAACAGACTATTAATATTCGTTAGAAATATTGGTTTGTCCCAAAAATGTGCCCGGGGGCTGAAACACGATCCCGCGTGGGTGTTGAGTGGACACGGCCCGAACAAATACATAACCTTACCGATTTATTGGGCGACTTGCGTACGACACGCCGCAAAATTATAATATTTATGATTTGTGAACATATTAATATTCATGGAGCAAGTAACGGCGTGGACAATGATTGCAAACTTACTTAAATTGCCCTAAATAATTAAGTTATTAACGTTTTAATTTACGTTTGGGATGTTTTAGTGACAAAACATTAATATTTATTCGTTTATTTTTCCTATGATGAATGATTTGTCAAATTCAAATTCAAATTCAAAAGTCATTTATTCAAAATAGGCTGAGAATCAGCACTTTTCAAACGTCAAAATTACATAAGACAGTCCCCCAAAAACGCCCACCCTTCACCACTTCCTAGTGCGTTAGCTGGGAAGAAGAAGTGGCGCAACAAACTCCCCAGCAGCACAGCTGTCTGTTCAGTTAGAAAACTTGATTCTATACAATAGCAGTTACGCAAAACAATTTACATTATGCAACGTAAAACATTACAACTCATTAAAGAAAAAACTGTAATGAGTAGATTATGTAATAATAAGTTTAAAAAATTAAAAAAATAATAAATTGTCCTCATTGAGAACCCATAAATGATTTCGAGTCTGTTTTAACAAGATTCATTTTAAATGATTTAGTAACATCCATTAATAATATTCCCATTAATATATTGGTACACAAATCATGTCCATACTTTTGCCAGTGCACATCAGTATCGTACAGTAAGGTCTCCTCTGTAGGTGAAGCCCGAATACCAAGAAATGCGATACCAACATGCTCAATTAATAAAACGATTCCCTTGTGACCACGACGTATCTTCATTTTCTCTACATTATTCCTTTTGTGATCCTTTGAAACTTCATGCAAGGTAAGTTATTTAAAGTTATGAAGCTGATTGTTTTAGAAATTGCGATAGGACACATTGTTTCTTCCAGCACTCAATTATAAAAAAGAGTTAGGTTGAATTGACTACTAAAAGTTTACATTACAATAGCTTACTCGCTTGGATTCATCTATACCTACTATTAAATAAGCAATATTTGTATATTTATTTGTAATCACATTATCGAAAACGGCCCTTTTTTTTCTTTTTTTGAGGATGGAAATCATCAAATGATTTCTCCCGCTCTGGGCGGAGCGAGAGGGCGTGTCAGACTTTTACTGACTAAAATCCACCCGTGTTCCTTCCGTTGCCCGTGTGCCGGGGCCCGCGATATCCCTTTCGGACAAACCCGCAACTCCAGCAGGCATTGGTCCTTACGGACCCCGCCAGTTGGTGCTGACATCTCTTTGAGGCGCGCGTGGAACACAACGCGCCGTCGACACGGGCCTGGGGCTAATCGGACGGCAAGCTACCCATTGCTCACCGTCCGCAAGCCCGCGCCTACGGTGGCCGGAAGTCGCCTCGCGACTCCCGGGGCCCGGGGCGTCTCCTGCGGCGACTAGGGGCGCGAGGGCGCGCATCTTGCATCTCCCTCGCGCGCTCCGCCTCCTCCTTCGCGAGCATAACTGCTTCGCAGAAAGAACGCGAGAGATCGTCGCCGCCGATCGCCTCCGTGAGTACACGGCGGTGCTCCACCCAAGCCGGGCAGATCTCCACCGTATGCTCCACCGTGTCCTCCGGGCGATCCACACAATGGTGACACCCGGGCGTTTCCTCCCGCCATATGCGGCACAGGAACCTCCCGAAACAACCGTGTCCGGTGAGGACCTGCGTCAGGCGGAAGGAGAGGACGCCATGGCGCCTGTCAAGTCACTCCTCAAAGAGGGGACTTATCGCCGCAATTGTGGCGTGCCCAGCGCTGGGTTGCGACAATCGCACTCTCCATGCCGCCATGAGATTCGAAAACGGCCCTAACAACAACGATGAAAGTTGCAATATAGGGGTTTACGAGGGCAAAAAATCGATCTAGCTAGGTCTCATATCTGGGAAAATTCGTTTTCTATATTTTTACCCGAGCAGAGCTCGGCCGACCAAGAACTTATCATTATTCATCTATCAGTGCTCATCACGTCAAGTCTTGTTTCATCAACATTCAATATCGTGGATCACGTCAATTCGTAAACAATATCGTCAACTACAGCAGTTATAATACCAGTGGGAACATTGCTTGATTTGGTCCTTACACTTTTACCACAGCGATCTTCTGAAGTCAGATTTTCTTATAGAACTCAATATATTCTATCAAACTATCTGTTCCTTCCACGTTTACTACAGAGACCTTCTAAACTCTTACTACTTTGTAATACCCGTATAAGACAACATTGTCTCAATTCCCAGCATCAGCTTTCCAAGGATTTTGATATTAAAATCTAACTTCATTTTATTAAAACGTTCGCGTGCCCGTCCATCTCTTTGTAGATGTTAACGCATTGATAAGTTATCGGCCATCTTGTGACACGACGGAGCACGTTGACGGCGCCTACCTTAAATCCTGCAGGTTATTGTATAAACATTTATTTTATAGCTTTAACGTAATCTTCAAGCGGTTTATGAGGTGAAATGTCGTAATTTTACATTGATTTTACTTGTACGAGGCTTACGAGGGTTTGTGGTGGTTCGATACTCGTTCACTGTAAAATTCTTAAGGCCAGGATATTCGAGCGTAGTAGGCATTTAGCGTTACCTCACTCCCCGCGTGGCTGCTCGCGCGAACGCGCACTTCAAATGAACTCGCTGACCCCGATGTGCAAAAATTTTGCGTCACAGTATAAAATTGTAACAGTAAGTACAGTTAACTTTGTTTTACGGAATTCATGTTAATATTTCGGGTGTTTAATTTTTAAGGAAATATAAATAAAAACAACATAATTTATTTTTAACCGACTTCCAAAAGGAGGAGGTTATCAATTCGATTGTTTACGGGCGTAACTCCGTCATTTATAGACGGATTTTCAAAATTCTTTTTTTGTTTGAAAGGGTATACCTCCGAGATGGTCCCATTGTCATTAGGTCAGGATCTGATGATGAGATCCTGGAGAAATCGAGGGAACTCTTCAAATATTATTAGATTACATTAATATGAATACCAAGCAATGTATGCTCGTCACAATGTATATGGACAAGTGGAGCTGATGGTGAAGAACCAGGAGAACTCCTCAACGATTAACGTCCCTGCTTCGGGAAAAGCAATATTTTGTAAAAGGTGATGATTAGTCAACATTAGGCAATTGTAACTTAGATAAATTACAAACTGACCCACTAAAAAGCGAAAAATAAAACAGCAGATTTTTTTTTTAATAACCGGGGAAAAATTTCAACGCAGGGGGGTTCAGAATCATGTACTGAATCCCTGCCACCCTGTATACTTTGGACTAAATATATTCGGATAAAACTCATTACAATATAATACACAGGCCAGTAAATTCTTTATTAGAAATAAGAAACACTAACTCACGGCAATTGCAAATGCAATACAAAAAATAATCAAAAATCACAAATATTAATCACGCGCGTGCTTGGACCTGGTTGCTGCAAATTTGGTTGAGGCCGAGAGCGTGTACTGGATGCGCACTTATCAGGCTGCTCATTTTCCTTATCTTGCAATGCATGGTTTCTAATTGGCATGCCACGTTCATTCCTACTGTCTACGATTTCTGGCAGTAAGCATTTGAGGTAAAACTGTACAAGCTTCGGCTCCATACTTGCTAGCCAGAAATTGTCATCTCTTTCTATGTGTTCTGTGTACAAAGGCTCATTCTCACCTGCCCAGATTCCAAGAAGACATACCTGCCGTCCTGTGACATGTAGTTGGCCCTGAATTTGGTAGTACCAATTGCTCTTTTTATTTATGGAGCAGGTATTCGTATTTTTGTTATATTTTAATATTTGAATTTTATTTTCTTCAATTGCTTTTGCCATTCCTTTTCTGGAAGCTGTAATAGGACACTTTATTTCAACTATCATGTCATCATCTATCAACCCGTCAGGAGTGGCCCCGATAAATGGGTGTATGGGGTCGATAAATAATCCACAGGGCGAGATCTCGACATTCTCCTGTCGCTGCAATTGCAGCAGAGCCTGTTTTTCATTCTCTATTCCATGAGCAATGGAAGTCACATGGGCCAAATTTTTCTTATATAATATATTTTTTACCAAATTAGCTGTATTCGATGATGATTTTCGTTTGCATATTGGGCCAAAGTTTGATGCTGTAATTAATTTTCGTCTTATCTCCAACCACTCACTACTTTCCCTTTGCAATACAGTTGCTCGTTCTATTGACTTTTTGTCTGCGGTAAGCGATTCTAAGTTTTTTATGAATTCTTCTTGTGCCATTTTTAGTTCTTCTTGCGACATGTCTGGTGCAGAACTGGAAGGGCCATAATCGTGTTGTTTTTTGTTTGTTTCTTTCAATGCTCTTTTTTTCTTCACTGGGTGCTCAACAAAATACTTCCGTTTAAGTGCTCTCTTATGTTCCATCTCTTCAATTTTACCGCCGGGATCTTTGCCTGTGAATACTTTTTGGATGGATGAAATAGCACATTTCGTGTTAAACGAGACTACTGCCGCTGAGCATCTACCTTGGTAGCCTCGTTTTTGGGCTAAATTGGTCCTTTTCCCCCCAATAAACTTAGCTATAACGCTATTAAAGCATTCTACAATATTGGTGTCCACATCTTCAATTAAACTTCGCGATTTAGCTGCTACACTTGAAACAATTGCATTGATTCGAAATGCATATGTTGAGTTTTGTATATTTTTGAGTTCGTTATTGTCATTGTCTTTTTTTTCACAGTAGTAGCTCTGGCACATTTTGTGATCGCCGTAAGCGTGTGGCATCGAATTGACAATATCATTGTGCAGAATCGATATGGCAACATTTCTAGGATTCTCAGAAGCCTTGTGATATTTTATGCATTTCACAATAGCTTTCCTCATTGTCATTATTCTTACGTTGCTAAGCGTTTTTCGATATTGCAGCAAATACTTGGTTTCCGTTGTCAGTCCACGTAATTTTTTACAGAAATTTCGCAATATATGATTGCGGCACTCAATTTTCTCAACTGTCACATTTTGAGTTTCATAGGGTTTGGAGTTGAGTATTTTTGCGTATGTCGACGCATCACCATCCCCTATCATTCTATTGTAAATGAGACCGTACATAGAAATTGAAGCTTTGAACCCTTCTAGTATTATTTCTGTCTCCATTGAACTCGAAGAGCCCTCAAAGTTTTTGAAACAAGCATGTTCCTTTGGAGCAATATTTTTAGTTTCTGCTCTGGCACACACCGTACAATACTTATTTTTTACTCCAATATAAAGGACCTCTTTAGTTTTCCTCCCGATTATTGCCGCAGTACCGGAAGAAGCTTTATAGTTGGTACCGTACGACCTAGCACACCACGAGCCATCTACAAAAACATCGATTATAGGATAACCGTTTTTGATTCGGCCTTCTGCAATAGCCATCTCTCTTTCTTTTTTAGCAGCAGCCTCCATAGATGCACATGCAGTTTGTTCCCATTTTTCATAAACTTCAGTTTGTAACTTGTTGTAGTATTTTGGAGAAAATATTGGAACATCCATAGAAGAGCACAGTTCTTCAAACTGTGCAAATCCAATGCCGGAAGCCACGATCCCAGTAGTTGCGGCTATGTTTAAATTTACTCGCTCCGTATTCTCAGTATCTTCCGAATGGATCAGACAGGTTTCTTGACACATACCACATTGAAATTTAAAAACAGAAGTTAGCCCTAGTCTTTTTTCGCTAATCAAGCGAAAGCTACTAATTTTACAATCAAATAAACTGCTGTGACGCGCTTTTACTTGCAATTCTCGCAAAAGAAAATTTATGTCGACAATTCTTCGTCCTGAAACGGGTTGAAAGTCATCTTCCTTGTTTACCACTTCAACAGTAAAATCATATGAATCATGACTGTCACTGAAACAATAAAAGGAAAAGAGTTACTTTTTATTTGGTTCAAGATATTATAATTAAAACTTAAACTAAACAAAAATAAAGCCTACACTAGTCTAATAAATCCTGGAAGCATTGCCAGGTTGTATGGCAATTCTTAGTCTTTGGGCTAAATAGAAGCCAGCGTTTACTTTAGTTATATTTAGTTTTTAGATTATATTAATATCTGTTTTATAAGGTTTTCTCTGTAAATAAATTCTTACAAATAAACATATTCCAGATAATACAATTCGTTAAAATTTGGAAAACCGACCTGGCTAGTTGAGAAGTTATTACAGGTTCAGGAGCTCCAGGTGAAACAAGTACATTTAGTGACACTTGTTCGCTACTTTGGCTTGAAATCCTTAAACAGATTTTTTTCTTATTAACATTTCATAATTTCAAAAAAATACGATTATGAATACTAATAATACACTAAACTTACTCATTACGCCCAGTTATTTGCAAGTCAACAGGATCCAGTGCAGTAAAAGCGGTATTATGTTTTCCAGTTCCATCTGCACTGGTACTTTCCGGTGCTTCAGAGTGTCTGAAAAATAGGTCAATGCAAAAAAAAAAACGACTTGAGCTGCATTCGCAGGGTTATCCCTATTGCTAAGTTGTATAGTTATCTATGTAGTATTGTTATAATACATAACGAAATATATAAATTGAGCCATAGCGGGGCGTCTGGCAGTTGTGAAACATTGAAACTATGTTAGTCTAGCTTTGCCCCGCGGTTTCACCCGCGTTATTAAATTTCCCGCAGGAAGTCAGTCAGTAACTCGGTAAGTCAGTCGGTAAGTCCGTCGGTAAGTTAGGAGATAACAGGTATCGATACCAAGATATAAAGGCGTATTCACTCTAGTCACAATTTTGTGTGAAAGTGCAACAACACCAACATCTTGCATGTTATTTTAATTTGTACAAAAGATACAGTAGGCGCGCGAGTTGAATTGATGCAATAGGTACATGTCTGTCGCTCACGAAGTAGAACGAAGAGAAGCAAATACTGACGTCGCGTCGTCGTCATTCTAAATCCCATTCTCTAATAAATAAAAAAAAATTGAGTTGTAGGATAGGTACTTACTGTTCGCCTGTGCACTTTTTTGTAAATACGCCTTTATATCTTGGTATCGATGAACTGGAAAGATAAAAAGTTTTATTTGCAAAATCGATCTTTTTTGTAGTTGCGCTACTGTTATTTCTGTAAACTGTAATATTAAAAACGAAAATATCAACTACATAATTATTTACTTTGATATTACTATAATTGTAAATTTATGGTACCTGCTACTGCTAATACTGTGACGAAAGCAAGTAGGTACCTAATTACCTATTCAACTACAATGTTACTATGTCGCGTCATTTTTTATGGGTAGGTAGTTATAAATAAGTAGAAAAATAATTATAATCAATCTTACCTTATTTTTTTTTTAAGCTTCCGCAGTTCAATCCTGGATACTTTTTTCTTTCTTCGATTTTTATTCCCCATTATTTAATCTTAAATACCACTATATATTACAAGACTTTAAACTAATATCTACAGTTAAATTATTAATAATAGAACCTACAACAATATTTACATACTGATTTTTAAATCTACTATACAAACACGGAAATAAACAATAATTTATCGTATAGTAGCGGGAACGCAGCGAGCCAGCAATATCGACACAGGTCCTGCCTCGAAGACGCCTCGCGGGCTACTGAAGCGAAGCGCGCGGGCCACCTTGTTATATAATATCTTGTTAAAACAATAAAAAACTGTTTGGAGAAAAAATAATCATAGAATATTCTTCTAAACGTCATAGCCTATTTATTGACATTTTTTTCTGGAGTAAAAGTTTGGTCTACTTCAAGTACGACTTAAAAAACGATCAAAAACTTCTCTGTTTTCGCGATTTTTTATGATCGAGTGAAATTATAAATATCGTGTTTTGAACCATAGAATAATCAAGAATGTTTATTAAACTATAAAATGTATTTTTATTAGATAAAAACAAAGAATATTTGATTGTTTAATGTTGAATCTAAAATAGGTCGATTCCGGGACTCCTGGCCTTAACGCTACTTACATGATAATGTTCATCAAAGTATTTAATTTATATCAATCACATTTTCAGTTTTCATTAAAGTATGGTAAAGTTAATTTCTGTAAAGATTTTGCAGGAAATCATAAATTGTTAATCTTATTTCGTCTTATTTTGATCGGATCTCATTTAAACTTATACGGAAAATCTGAATTAGTTTTTTACATCCGCCTAATTTTTTGAGAAGTCGAGATTCTGATATTATTTCTTGTATTTTTTCTTTGAGAGGAGCGATGATGCCGGTTAGGGCTGTCAAAACGCTTGACGTAAGGATTGACGAGCGTGCCCTGCCTGGTTAGGTGTTTTGTACTTTTTTATGTTCAGCCTTGTACAATATTGTTTATCTACAAAATCGTCTGGGAACAAAATGATCAGAGCGTCGATGAGAAAATAAGTAGAGGTCATAATAGTGTTTCTTAACTCGTGTTGATCTTTCGGATTAGATTATAATCTAAGTATATAAAATGTAACCTCTGATAAAAGTAGTCTAGACAAATCAATTCAAATCGTTGACTATGGGATTCTAATATCTACAATTTGCAAAAGGAATTGCTGTTAGAGCTATAATCCTAAAGTACGCTACCGATAAACAGAGAAACGGAAATGTTTATGCGACACCTCTCCCATTTCTCCTAAAACAACACAAGATATACTTTTCTAGTCCTTGTTGCACACTCTCAGCAGATACCTATCAGAGCAAGACGGATGGAGGCTCTCAGTCGCAGACCGAACAATGGGAAGACACTTTAATTCACTGGTACACAGCCAAACGGGAAAATGTGCCATTATTTCATCTAACCCTAGAAACAACATAAAAATGTCAAGGTGTAATAAATTATTAGCACAACCAGCAAAAACATGATTGCTTCTAGATACTATCTATAGCAGTAATTATCTGCTTCACTTACTACTATTTCTGGCACTACTACATCGTGAATTGAATTCGCAAATAGTTCTTATACAAGTTATGATGACAGTAAATGACTTGTCCGACACTTATGGCAAAACAAGGATCAATTAAAATGGTTATTTTATTCAGTTCGTATTTTTTAATTGGCGCAAAATAACAAACAGTATTAAATGAGGTTCAATGAGTGAATTATTGTAATAGGTAATGAAAGCGGCCGGTCTCACGGGCCGTCGTCGTGAATCACGGGGACTCCAGCGCGACAAAAAAGGCGTCGTACGAAGCCAAGCCAGCCCAGAGTGGCCAGTGCGCCCAGTACTCAACTGCTTGCTACATGTTCGATTTTCCACAAGCCTTCGACTAACCTACGCGTGCACATTTGAATGTTATATCACTTTTAATTTGTTTTCGTTCACGAACGTTCGCCGACCCTGTTCCTCCCGAGCTTATACGTTTTCATTTTAATTTATATTTATCAGCGAGATATGACTGTGCAGTTTGTGGCCCGTGTTGTTGCTACATTTACTATTATATTTTTATTGGGATGCTTTTGTATGAGTTGGCAGATATTTATCGGGTATCGGAACATTATTCGGTCTGGTCATAATCGTCCGCATAAAGCACCTTGTCACACGGTCGTTGGGCGCCGAATGCGCTCGCCCGACCCCGAGTATTCTTTTTGTGCTCCGCGGACGAGGGGCCGTATTCTCTGAGAAGTGGAAAAAATGAAGATATTAATATATCTTTCTAATTCGAAATACGTTTCGGATAAAAGGTACATCATAAATCATTATGCACACTGTACGAAACTGCCTATACATATGCGAGTGAAATCGGTTTTCGGGGAAGTGCCATGGATATCGTCAATCAGACGTATTGTGACACTATTGAAGAACTCTTCAATATGTTAGATAGTGGTCGAATAGGTCGAGTTCGAAATGTTTTAATTGAATATGGCGGGTGTTCTAGATATGTTGTATTGAATGTAGCGATTAGTATTGTGGGTCAGACAGAACATGGCGCGTGGTCATGTCTGAACGGGTTGGCGGCTATAGCGGTGGAGCGGTGTGGCGGCTGTGTCAGCAATCGGCCAGTCATCCGCCGCTTATTAGCCGTCTCTCCATCCGAGATTGAATTAGCTTCGATATGTAACATTTAATAAAGACTGAAACAATGCCGCGCACACTTGCGCTTCACATGATGAATTCATGATTAATGTTATTAATTAAACCACACACATTAGCTATCGTAGCGGCTTTAAATGGTTTTTTTCGAGCTTGCTTTCATAATAAATGTAATCCGAAAGGAAATGTTGAAATCCAGTAAAGGAAATACCATCATAGATATAATTCACAAACTGTACATTAAGATGAAACATCAAACGTTTGGGATTTACACCAAACTCTGTGTTATCTTCATTATTAGCGTCACGCTGATTTAAGATAATTCCGCATTAATGTGTCCCGAGCAACAGGTGCACAGATATCATATGTCGTCCGATTATTATTCAAGGCGATGACAAGCCCGCGGCCAGTAGTCGGCGGCCACTCAAATGATGAACATTCATTTGATTATACTCTAAAAACGTAATAAATTGCGTTTTGTATGACAAACTTTTTGTTCCGCAACCCGATATCCGGTGCGCGATTGTTTTTTCTCCAAACTCACCTAAAGCCATTTACTACAATTTGGGTGCAAAGGCCGCGAGAGTCAGGTTTCACATCACTCGTGCTATTTCTAAAAAGCTTGTTTTCACAGCGGAGCGCACTTAAGTAGCGATTTGTAACTCAATACTGCAGCAGAGTAATTCGGGCTAGGCGATGTGCCAACTGACTGTTTGTTCGTGCTTTACTTCCACACCGTTAAATGCCATTAAATTGACTTAAAAACATTAAATTGTAGCCTAAAATCACATCTTGTTGAACGAAATTGTTTGCCGAATTAACTAATGTAAATCGTTATCTTTACACGGGTTTAATCCGTCAAAAAAGTACGGATCCAGGAAAAAAACATGAGATAAAGTTTCACGTCGATAATATTGTAACAAAAAAGTGTCTCCTGTGGGTGATACAGCCGTTTAAGATAAACATCTGACCCTAGCCGGTGTCCCGACTCGGAACGCGACGAATTCACGAAGTGCATTCCCAAGTGATGTTCGATTTGTTTTTGCTTTGACACTAAATGTTCAGAGAACCCATTTCAAACATGATTCTTGTTTATGTGGCTATTAATAAAGTTTATTCAAATAATACTGTCTTTTAAAATATTGAAATTGTTTAATTAGCTTAGCTTTAAACCATGGTCTTATTATGACGTTTCATTTTGAGACTATCAATAGACTGCTGAAAAAAATGGCAAAATGTGAACTTCCGTTTTCCATTTTTCTTTTATCTTTTATTCCAACTTCAAAATCTTCGTAACCACCCATAATAGGCAGCATCGGCGCGTGCGCAGGAGATGCATCAAATTGTAATAGAATGTGTGTTGGATCGTTTTTTGTTTAGAACAGCAACGGAGATGAGACGTCCGATTAGTAATTAGACGGGCGACACATGTTTTGGAGTCTTTTATCTTGTATTAGCCTCATTAAGAGCCGACTCGTTTTTATTATTCTCGATCATGGTTCTAACGTGATTTTTATTTCTCTATTTCCATTTTTTTGTTTTGCTTGTCGTTTTCGAAAACTGTCTGTCTTGTCATTGATATAAGCATGATTATAACATTCGTAGGAATATTTCTATCTAAAGTCATTGATATATTTCTTCTATGGAAGCTTACTAGCAAATATCCTCTGTTCGCATTATACGCACCCAGATACACACCCAGACTGATAGAGAATAAAGCGTAAATATTTTGTAATGGAACACTGGTTATGAAAGGAAGTATCAATCCATTGAAAACGTGCGATCCGTTCATACGGTGGAATAACAAAAATTGTGTTAAGGGAACGCCTAAAGAGCCCTATTATTGTAGCGTTAACAGACACTTGAGATTAGCATCTGTGGCTCCTCAAAAATCTTCATATTTCAAACACAAAGCGCAGGATTACAACCGAAGAGGTTTATTTGTAAACACGACAATATAATAGTAATGCTACATTGTGCTGCGGTCACCAAAGCGTCTGCCTACTTGTAATGTATTTTATTGAATATCATCTCATACGATTCGGTGAACTTGTGAGGATCAATACTGGTGCAGGCGCAAAAAAGTGAGCAAAAAATTAGGGTCACCGTGGAATCACATGCTGGAAAATTCGTGTTTTCTATTGTTATCTTGTTGTGGGCTGCGACTTCGAATGTCTTACTAACGCTAGGTTTGTAACTGTCACTGTCAAACATGCGATGAATTTATGAAAGGATCTGGAACAGTTTTTGGTTATTCCCTTTTACCGACTGCCGAGAGTGACTTTTATCTATTCGTTATTTAAAAATCTATTAAGGCAGTTACAAACAAGCCGAGGCTAAGCAGGGAAACCAGAACAGGTATCCAGTAAATAAGATACCTTCGGTGTGATAACACCATTCTGAGGAGATTATCTTTATTGTTCACGATCATCATCAAGTTATCAGGAGCAAAACGGATGTTGAGTTGCCTTTGTCACAGGGCTCCAGGGCTTATTGAGACGTCAACACAAAAATATATCATTTGTACCAACAATAAGGTTCAAAGTGGCATGCGGTCTGCTACTCCAGGCTTTGTTACGGGAATGTGACAAAGTCGTCTTATAAATATGATTTATAGCCGTGTTAAGTATCCCGTGCAATTGTTGTGAATATTTATTTATGCTCGTAAACTATAAACAACGAGCAAATCTGGTTATTTACGACGTGATTGGACATTCGCGTATTTGGATGTGGTGGATGTTTTTCTTAACTGTGGATTTAGTGGCGGGATGTTACTACATCATTGCTGGTTCGCTTTGCGATGTCGTGAATTTTTCCTAAAGGACTATCTAGGGATTTTGGATGTTTTGAGAGGAAATAAACTGATACGTACGATGAGTAACATAACCCATTTTCAGTTGATATCAATCGTAGAAAAGATCCTCACCTACAAACCTCATAAAAATGGAGAGCAACATGCCACAAAATATACTCTAAATGTATTTTATAGTTTCCTGTCCAATTCCAAATGTATCTAACCGCTACCCACCCACATGAGTGTTTACTAACGTTGTTTCTTTTTTTATCAGGAGAAAAACCGTTCAAATGCGAGTATGCGGGCTGCGACCGACGGTTCGCGAACTCTTCGGATAGGAAGAAGCACTCGCACGTGCACACGTCAGACAAGCCGTACAACTGCCGCGTGCATGGCTGCGACAAGTCGTACACGCACCCCTCCTCGCTGCGCAAGCACATGAAGGTGCATGGCGCGGCCGGCGACGCCTCCCCGCGGTACGACAGCGACGGCGACGACTCATCTTCGGCCGGTAGTGTTAGTGTTACAGCTGGTGCTGCCAGCCCCGCCGCGCCCCTCCCCCCGCCGCCGGCGCCCGCGCTGCAACACCACCCACATCATCACCCCTCCATCACGGACAAACTCGAAAGTCTCAACGAGAAATACCTCAACCCACACGAACAGAAACCCTACGAGAGACCGCCGGCGCCGCCCCATCAACACCAGTCCCCACATCTTACCAACATCGGTGGGAACGGCGTCATGGACAACAAGCTCGGCTTCGGTGGTCACTGGACGCAGTTCCAGCAGCCGGCGCCGGCCATGCCGCACGGCGTGCCCGAATGGTGGTGCCCCACGCAGGAGTCCTACCACCACCACCACTTGATGCACCACTCGGGCGCTGCCGCCGCTTACTGACCGCACCGCGCTTAGCGAACTCTTCATTCGACGAACTTTAGCTGATGTGAGCACCAACGACGAATTAATTACATGACTTTTCATTGTGTAGGTTAATAAATCAATTGTATTTTAAGCCGATTGGTTCTCGAGCCTGTCCGCTATTGACGTGGAATGAAAAGTTCACTAATGCGCTCCGGAACAGTATTGTTTTCAATGTGTTACGCTTATTATAAAACTAATTAGTCCATAGTCAATCCGACCATTTCTAAATCATCGCCAAACGTCAGCCGTCCGAGAGATATTTAATATTTGGGTCTACTGTTAAGAAAGAGTTATTTGAGAGAGTGGTGACAATGTAAACTGAGAACAATAGAACCTTATGTCACAGCCTCACAGGTTCTCTTGTTTGCTGTAAAACAACTGAGTTGTAAACAATGACCGCTAGTTGAATGCTTTACAGCATGTCATATATTTCCTATAAACATTTTAACGATGAAAAGTGTCTTATTATTTTTTGGAACACAATTTCTTTATTGAATAAGTATTGTGTGTTGGAAGCATTTGGGATGTCCAGGAACACGGATACTCTGTACGACAAACATTTTTGTCAACTTACTGCAATTGTTGACAGTGATTTATTACAGCCTTTGTGTAGCATAGAGATACGTACAAACAGATGTATTGTTAACTATATTGGTTTTGAGAAACGAGAATAATTAAATATTCATACATTTCAGCTTTACATATAAGTAGATGATTATTTATACTGTGAACGCGATATACAAGTACTTAAATATTCAATCATTAACAGGTATATATTTATACAGGTAACATTGTCTGCGACAGAAGAGGGTACCTGTTATAGCAAATATTAAACGAGACTTGTAACATAAAATTATAATGATCAGCATGGCCAAAGCACCGAAGTCTAATAAAAACTACGATTTTATAGGTTGTAAAATGTATGTAAATTCATAGATTTAAGGTAGATAGTACGCTGTAACATATATATTTAAGGAAATGCCCAGTGATAGTAGAGATAAGGGTTTGATTTCTATGTACCTTCACACAAGTGTTGCTCTTCATCGTGCTATGGATTCTTGAACTATATTATGTATATTTATATTAAACATAGTGCTATTTTTTCACGGACCGACCTTTAGATAGAGAAAGAAGTTTAAAGTGTACCTATATTATTACCTACCTATTTGACTGAGAAAACATTACGTATTTTAAGTTATTTTAAGATGAAATTGTTGTCTTTTCTATACAGCCCTGTAAATAGCAAGAAATAAAATAAACAAATATTTCGATTTCATAGAGCCTACTTTATCTTAACGACCTGATTACCCAATATTTTCTCTAATAAAATGGCAGCTTTTATGAGTCCTAACGAGATATACTTCCATGTTGATAAGTGGATAATGAAACTATATACGTACATAAGTTGTCGAACAATTTTTGATTAAATATAAGTAAATATTATTTCATATAAATTATGTAAGCTCTCCTAAATCAATTATATTATTCCATCCGAAATATTTTTTCAAGATACCATGAATAAAGTTACCTAAAAGTAATTATATTAATCATGAATTTAAAATGGCACTGTAATTTGTTAAGTTTTTTCTCATGGCCATAAACAAGAGTCTGTATTCCGAATTCGAAGCCAAAAGATTGATCACTCGAGTCACGAAATCTAAAATGGAAATCCAATTCTCGCGATCATTTCGATCGGATTCCGATCAAAAAACCAAGTCCGTGACGATACCCACAATAAAACACCACACAATAACAAAACGAGGAACAATCATATTCCAAAAGAGAATTGAATTTATCATTGAGAAGAAACGAGAGAAAGAAATGATAAATGATCTAAAGGGCATAAGCACCGACGAGTGTGAGCGAGAGCGCGATACTATTCGATTCGACTTTACTGTCCGAGGGGATGATTTATCGTTTCTCAACAGGGATTGGCCGATCCAGTACTTAAAAGATTTATAGATCCTTATGGTGCATGCGCGGTAGGAGCGTTTTCTTATTATAAATCTCACTCCTGCGCATGAACTCGCGATTGCCTCTTTAGCTGTCCGTTGGAGAAATTAAAAAATATGTTAACATATTGCGGTGGTGGAGGAATGAACCGGCCCGAGTGCACCGAGAACACTGCGGGTAATTGGCTGGCTAAGTTAATGCGCCGGCGCACGGACGCTGCGCTCGCTGCGCTGCCCGACTGTTCTATACAAATAATTGATTATGACATTAATACCCATTGTAAAGTGTGTTTTATTTTACTGTCAATTGGAGTAGTACAGCATTTTGGAATTAATAATTTTCGTGCGACTTGAAATATGGATAAAATAAAAGCTTACTATAAAACCTGGTAATCCAAATACGGTATTTAAAAATAAATCATTTGTGTAACAGAGGAGAAGCAGCCTCATTTGTGTAACAGTTTCCTCTACGGTTGACCAACCAACTTGTTTAAGCTATTTTCATAACCAGCTCTTGGTGGATATCTAAGTGAAGGTAGATCAGATCTAGATATAAAGATCGTTGAAGAAATCTCTTTTGTACCTCGTACCAAGACTGACTTGGTCACTATCACCAGACAGAGATACCTCAGCCATCAACGAAAGCTTCACGGTGGTAAAATAAAGGATCGAAATACGACCCTGAAACTTGCGTTGTCGCGCAAGTTTATCGGCAAGGGTGCGATATTATAATGAGGGCTGAGCAATCCCGGCGCGGGGCCCCGGCATCCCCTGGCCCCAGCTAAAGATAAGATCTGCAGCCTGCCAGTGACACCTGGCCCCGCCCACAGCAGCCCCCGACACACGGCAATCCCCGTTTTTGTTTGCAGAGGGAGAGAATATATGATGTTCTAAATATAGATAATTACTGGTCAACATTGTTGGGAATAGTTTGGTAGAAATAAAATTGTGTTCGTACAAATAAATGTAGAAAAATACTTGAATTTAAATTTACTCTGGTCTAAAATTATGAACATACCTGCTAATTTAAATTGTCAATTGACCAACCTTGAACTTACAGTCAGGAATGCTACTTATCATCTGCCTCTGGCTTTTTCTCAAGTATGTTGGGGTCACCTTCCAGTCTATCCGGAGGCAGCTGAATATCAGTATTTTACATAGAGCGACTGCCTATCTGACCTCTATAACCCAGTAACTAGGTTTTACGATACCCCTTGGTAAGACTGGTTGTCAAATTTTCGGGCTTCTGACGACCCGTAACGACTGTCAAAGATCCACGAATGACAGCCGGGACCGAAGCACGGAGGAGTCTCGGTATGTAAAGTTGGTCACCCATCCACGGACCAAACCCGGCAAACGTAGCTTAACCTGATGGATCGACCCGCGCGGCTGTTATGAGAAAGAAGACAGGAACAAAATAAATTTATTTGACCTAGGACACACAAAAACAAAAATAATAAAAATGCAGAGAAAGCTTAAAATTGTGTGCCTCACGGCTGTGGCAAATAGGACCAATTCAGCATAAATGCCGGACAAGTGCCTGACGCTGGTATTCAATGGAACCTTATATTACGAGTACTTCATAAGGATGTAAATCAGATGTATTACGTGCGGCTGTTATTACTGACCCAAAAATGCAACCATTTCGTTATTTAGTGCACTTGTATCTACATGGTCAGTATTCAGTAAATTTTGTAAACAAATACAACATGACTCATACGAAACACTAGCCCATCATAGAAGAGACAATCAGAGCCACACAAAAAGTCTCCCGGACCCATGGACCCATAATATAGTCTGAATGAAAATTGCAAATGTATTCGAGTGAGGTGCAAAAAAGAATGTATGGTAAAATACAATAGAGTTGAGATTCTAATACATGCAACCCGGGCGGTCGTTTTTCGTGTGGCCCCTTTCTGTAAGGACTGAAATCTTTATTTATTAGAATCGGTAAATTATAAAAGTCCAGTGTTTTACGTCCGTCGCATTGTTATTGACGTGCGGTAAAAACTGACCGGTGCTCGGATAGATTATAATTGGGGAGAGAAATTAAGCTATGATTCACATTCTTTTGTTTTTACAGGTTTTTACTAATGTTTAAGAGCTTTTATTCTAAAAGGCAACGTCGCAAATAATAGATGTCAAATATTTACCTGTTTTTATTAATTTGGCAATATTACTGTATGGAAATATGAAATGTGGCTAACTAGCGAACTAGAATAATGAATTAATTCCATACAGTATTATTGCCTATTAATCAAAATAGGTAAATATTTAACAGCTATTTGCGACATTGCCATCTTTTAGCATAACCCCGATTAAGTTAAACTAAAGAAATAGGTATTAGATTCCTATTAATTACTCACTATATAGTTTAATAAGACGGATCCTGGGATAAGCTGGTGTTATGCAAGCCAGGCACAAGAAAAAAATATGTATTATGATGCCTTTTGGTTAACAATTTTAGATATAATAGTAGAACAACAGTAGGCCCTCGGTAATCCGTCACCCATTTTTTTTTGCCCATGCCGGATTTTTGGATTTCTATATGATATGTCAGCTAGCCAGTAAGAAATATTTTAACATAGATTTGCAAAGTAAAAAATCTTTATTAATTTACGTAATAATACCCTACCCATAGAATTGAACCGGACTGCAGGAACAACAGCGATAAATGCGCGCGCTCTATAATCGCATTTTTTAGGGTTCCGTAGCCAAATGGCAAAAAACGGAACCCTTATAGATTCGTCATGTCTGTCTGTCTGTCTGTCCGTCCGTATGTCTGTCACAGCCACTTTTTTCCGAAATTATAAGAACACTGTTGAAACTTGGTAAGTAGATGTATTATCTGAACCGCATTAAGATTTTCACACAAAAATAGAAAAAAAACAATAAATTTTGGGGGTCCCCATACTTAGAACTGAAATTCAATTTTTTTTTTTCATCAAACCCATACCTGTGGAGTATCTATGGATAGGTCTTCAAAAATGATATTGAGGTTTCTAATATCATTTTTTTCTAAACTATTCAGTATTGCGCGAGAGACACTTCTAAAGTGGTAAAATGTGTGTCCCCCCTGTAACTTCTAAAATAAGAGAATGATAAAACTAAAAAAAATATATGATGTACAAAAAAATACTATATAGATATGTAAACTTCCACCGAAAATTGGTTTGAACGAGATCTAGTAAGTAGTTTTTTTTAATACGTCATATTTGCTAAATTTTGTACGGTGGTACGGAACCCTTCGTGTGCGACTCCAACTCGCACTTGGCCGTTTTTTTTTATTAAACCTGCCGGATTGCAGAGTAGGCGACGGATATCTATGGTAGGAGAGCTAAGTTAGAAAACGCCGGACTTTGGACGTGTCAGATTAGTGAACGCCGGATTACCGAGCGCCTACTGTACTTGCTTAGTAAGCGCCATACCAACACTGTCTTTGAAGACCGTAGTGCTAAACTATAGTAAAGGCAAAAACGGCGAAGTTCAAAATTAAACGCAATATTACATAATGACATCTTATCTTTACTCCGTCCGTTACACTTCCTTTCGGAATTTAAATTGAAAACATCTCAATTCGTGTTCTGAATTTAAATGCGGAGGTGCGGAAGCGACACAGGCGGCCAGTGGGAACCGCATTGTTCCGTTATCGGTACAAAACAAGCGTTCGCGGCGCCACCTAGTGGGTGATACCGTAAGTAATATGAACATGGAATATACAATACGATACATAAGTAAGTACTTACCTACAACGATAATACATGTCTTTAAACTTATTGTGAGTGTCACACTCGCTGTGACTAAAGCATGACGTAACGTTACTTGTTTTTGGCATACTTTATCAAGTTAGAACACACAATATTGGTTATTTTTTGTAAAGAAAAAAAAACTAAATTAGTGTTAACATCTACTAAGATTTGAAGACTGTTGGCCTTGATTTGTCACCATTCTAGTTAGAAATAACTTATGAAATTCTTAATATAAACGATCACAACATGAAAAACCACTTACTTAGAAGTCCTTGGAACAACTATTTTTAAATTACTTCTCTAATATTTACATCTAATAATCAACATCATCGGAATTAGCTATGACTATAGACTCCGGTAATCCGGCAGAGAACCAAAATTGTCGAGATAGCTCACAGAATAAATAAGCTGAAGTGGCAATGGGCCAGCCATATGTATTAGCCGTAGAACCGATGACCGTTGGGGTAGATGTGTCCTTGAGTGGAGACCGTGAATCCGCCAACGTAAGGTATGACGCCCTCAGGTTAGGTGGAGCGACGATCTTCGCAGGGTGTCTGGTAGCAGCTGGATGAGAGTTGCCGAGAATCGAGCTGAATGGCGTGCAATTGGAGAGGCCTATGTCCAGCAGTGGACTGATGTAGGCTGTTGATGATGATCATTTTCATCTGCCTCACCTTTTTCCAACTATGTTGTGGTCGGCTTCCAGTCTTACTGCCTAATACTTACATCTAATAAGGAATAATCTTATTGACGAGATTCGTCGCGTTACATTGTCTACGCTACGCAGTAGTCGTTACGTTGGCGATACGTAGCCGACGCGTAGCAACGCGTAGGTGATGCCGCTGCTACACTGCGTAGACGGATCGTAGTCGTCGCGCAAACGCTACGAGCTGTAAACGCTACGTGGGCGCGTAGCAATGCCTAGGTGATGCAGCTGCGTAAACGCTATGAGCTGTTGACTGATTGCCGATTATTGTGTAAAAGAAAAACAAATCGAAACGGTACAATGAAGGTTTTATTATTATAATTTCGAAAAGATACCAATCAATTCATCCCTCTTCACAGACAAGTTTGATAACACTTGGATTTTTATGCCCAAAATGGTTATTTTATTTCACCAAGCAAATCGATCTAAGATTTGCTTGCGATACGCGATTTCACGCATAATACAAACAAAGGAGAATCTCAACAATTCCTTTTAAAAATGTGTTATCCATAGCAACATTTTTTATGCGTTTCCCCTTTTGCAGGCGGAGGGTATAATTCACACAAATCTTTATATTTCTTTGTGTGGGGGAGAGTGGCCGGCACCCCGCGGGGCCCTGATGATGAGTTACTGGTACTGAGGACTAGGCCGGATTCGCCGGAACCCGGAAGTCACCCCTCCGCCCTCCGTCATCCCGCCTCGCTTCCGATACCAATCGGGCTTCGCTAACACTATGCGTATTTCATAATTTATTGACAATTTTGCGAGCTTGTGATTGTTGTAGGGTGTTAGAAGGAATGTTTGAATTGTTGGTAGATAGAAAAAATGAGAATTGGGAAGCGTTTATCTTTTACTAGCTGCGTCCCGCGGTTTCACCCGCATAAGTCTCGATTCAGAGGGAATATCGGGATAAAAAGTATGCTATGTCCTAACCCAGGTCATAGTCTACCCATGTGCCAACTTTCACCTAAATCCGTACAGCCGTTTTAGCGTGAAAGCGTAAGAAATAAACAAACAAACTCTGTCGCATTTATAATATTAGTTAGGATAGTTAGGATCTGATACCATCAAGGGTAGCTACTAGTAGATGTTTTACAACTTCTGACTGATGGTAATGGCTAGGATGGTAATTTCAAAGGAAAGTTCCTTTGTGTTTATTCTTATTTTCTCAACCGCGACAGCCATTCTTCTTATTAGCCCATCTTGTCAGAACTGTGAAAATATCAAGTTTTAATTGTTATGGTAGATTAGAATCTTATATGACTACAATCAAATTAGACTTATCTGTTAGATACTTAATGAAAAAAATTACCCTATTTTACCTACTTATATACGTAGTTACACTGAACCAAATCTGCGTGTAAAAGGATCACTTGACTTGACAATACCGTCACAATCCCCATGTAAAGTCCGGATTACACCTTCTCATTGACACACAAACCCATGCAGATTACCAGGAGCTCATAAGTCCATGTGTACATCAATCATAGGACAGGAGTCGCGTGTCGGCGATGAGGCGATCCACTCGACGGCCGCGCGAACAATATTCATAAATAATGTGAGTAACAATAGTGAGCGCACGTGGCCTGCGCGTGCGACGCCGGCCTAACGCCACATCTAATTATTTGCACATACCCACATAAATGTTCATCAAAGTGTTGTGGATGGGTTTAATAAAGAACTGTGCTTGGGGAAGGGCGAAGCTAACATTTGTACCTCAAACAAGGTCAAGAACTTGGGCTGAGTCGGTAAGTGTGTGTATTCTACAATATGCCCTAGGTGTCTTTATAGACCTAAAAAAGGCATTTGACACGATTAGCCATAATTTGCTTTTAAGTAAGCTAACTAACGTAGGGATATCAGGGCCCGCTCATAAAATTCTTAATTCGTACCTAGAAAATCGGAAACAAATAGTAAAAATTGAAAGTTACCAAAGTTTACCTGCCAAATTAACATACGGAATTCCACAGGGATCTATTCTAGGACCGTTGTTATTTTTTATTTATATTAACAACATAAACAGTGTTAAAACATCGGGCAGTATCACACTTTATGCAGATGATACTTGTCTATTTTACTTTGGTGACAACTTAACTGATATTGTGAAAGAAGCTCAAAATGATTTGATTATTTTAAATAAATGGTTCCTGTCAAATTTATTAACTATCAATACAAAGAAAACCGCATACATGGTCTTTGCTGCAAAAAACAAAGAAATTCTCAATCAAATCCAATTAACAATAAACAACGAAAAAATTACAAAATCAAACAGTGAAAGATACTTAGGCCTCATTTTAGATACAAAGTTAACTTGGAGACCCCATATTGATCATATTAAGTGTAAAATATCTCCTTTGATAGGAGCGATACGCCGAATATCTATTTGCATTCCTAAAAAAGTTCGCGCAATGATCTACAACTCTCTTGTTAAACCCCATATTGAATATCTCATTGAGATATGGGGAACTGCAGCAAAATCAAACGTCCAAGAAATACAAGTTCTGCAAAATAAAGCAATAAAAACACTTTTTAACTATGACTACTTAACACCAACCACCAAAATTTACAATGATACAAAAATACTTAAAATCAGCCAATTATACATACTTAAAACATGCACTCTAATACATAAAATCATAACACAAGGTACGCATTCACAATTAAACTTTAAAAAGAAAACTTACACATACAACGCTAGACGACGAGACAAACTAGAATTAAGGCCACCCAGGACTAACTATGGAAGAAAAAACATACTGTACGAGGGAGCAAAACTGTATAATCAACTACCTGATGATGTAACCAATAGTGACACCATGTATACATTTAAAAAAACCCTAGAAGAACACGTTAGAAAACAACCCTAACAATACCGATTGTCACCTTTATCTCTTAATTCTCATAGTGTGAACACAGAGAATCGCACTTACTTTTATTTTTTTATCTTACTTTTCTCAATATGTTAAGTGAACTGTAATGTTCTTTTTTTTGAGAAATAAATGTCTTTAAACCGGATTCTGTATTACACTCCAGCCGTCGAAAGAATGCGTTCCTGACACCTGTCAGTTGGACAACTTCTAGTAATAATAAGGATCAATTTCGCACAACCCATATTCGTTAGGATGACAGGGTGGTATCAATAACGCATTCTCTATGGACTTTAGAATGATTTTGTCTACATTTTCAGTCTTACACAGCATATTCATCTGTAAAACAACATGGTCGCCATCTTCCTTCTTATAACTATGGTTGCCATTGACCGGAGACGCACCAGGAAAAATTAAAACATTTATCGCCTTATCATGGATAATCTAATTATGATTTTGTAGTTGGTCACGCACTAACTAAGTAGGTAATGAGCGAACAATAGTTCCTGCATGTGAAAGGGTAGAAAGACCATAATAAAAACATGTTTCTGTTTCAATTCTCAAGAAATAAGATCTTATGAAAATCTATTTTAAATTAATAACTCAAAGTACATAAGAATTTTGAAACTTTCCTATAGAATTTGAGTACAGGCTTTGAATTACCGTACTTTATTTATGAAAATAAAGAAGAAATATTTTCGGAAGTGGAAGTGTCAGAACGTTTGGTAGAAGCAGCCAAGAATGTCAGCAAGAACGGAAACGAAGACGTGGTACCAGCGACTCTGCACATTATATTCGAAATAATACTGGAACAAGTATTTTAGGAACATAAAGATAGTAAATAAATGGGAAAAAGTTAATCATTTAAAAAATTTAACTAGATTGACGGTAGATGGTACAAAATTTATTTCTACAAAATATTTTGGCTGCTGCTTCTAATTGGAAAACTTTTCCCAGCCTACATCGTTTTTTTAATTTTATTTTTATTTAATACTAACTAACCAAGTAAGGAAGCAGTTTAATCTAAACTAATATTATATAAGGTGAAATGTTTTGTTTTTGTGTTTATAGGTAACCTCTAGAAGTAGGTACTGGTCCGATTACAAAAATTCTTCCACTGGTAAAAAGCTACACAATTTCCGAGTACCAGAGGATGTATTATGTTAAAATTTCACATGGACAAAGTCGCAGGCAGAAGCTAGTGTAACGATAAACGAACCTTGAGGGGGGCCCAGAGCGGGAGAAGTTATTTGATAATTTTCAAAACAAAAAAAGGTTTTAGCGAAAAAGCAGAAGCATTTAATGTTAAGAAATTAATGAAGAACACCCAATCACCCAATTGAATACTGCTTATTCCTAAGAATAGTCAACAAAAAGAAATGAAGAAACTAAAAACAGATAATTTTATTCATTTAAAACGGCTATACTCTACTTTCTAATTCAATTAAAATAAAAAAGTATTTTCAATCCAAACATAGTATATATAATACAAGTATTATATCTCCAACATTCATTGATTCATGCCATAAACAAGCAGTGTTTACTTATTCATGCCCTTTCAAATATAATCTGTGTTTCTCTAGTCCCCTTGCGAGTGCAAGTGAAATAACCCATAGCCGGCGGCGCTCGGCGGTTGAACCATACGCAAACATTAGTTAAGTCGAGTGTAAATGAAAACTTATTTGATGGAAAATGATTTAATGAGCTGTTTTCATAGGTTAGGGCTGTTTTGATTGCATTTATAGGGTTTAAATTGAATTAAATAGTAAGAATGTCCAACTATTGGCTTGGAATGATATTTATAAAGTTATAAACGATATTACAACGATAGTCGTAAAGCTAATTTCGTCATTAAAAATGTTCCAAAACGAAACAATGAGACCAAAGAAGACCTGGTGGACATGATTGTCTGCCTTTCGCGAAACATAGAATGTAAAATTGAGAAATCGGATGTGAAGGATATATATCGACTTCGCGGGAAAAACAGTGAAAGCCTGAATCAACCCATCATTGTCGAAACTGGGTCCACATTCCTTAAGTCTGATGTTATGAGAATGAGCAGAGCTTACTACATTAAGCATAAGTCTCGACTGAGCTGTAAGCACTTAGGATTTAAATCACAGGAAGACACGCCGATATACCTAAGCGACCACCTGACAGCTAAAGGGTCTCGCCTTCACTTCCTGGCCAGGGACCTAACGAAGTCGGGAGCTTATAAATTCTGCTGGACAGCTTATGGAAAGATCTACGTAAAGAAGGATGAAGGTTCGCCCACCATTCCAATTAGAACTGAAGAGCAGATACATAAGCTCATGGGGGCCAAATGACTCTCAGCGAATAATCAACCACACTACTTTCATATTTTACCCTACTACGTGATAATTAATACTGCTGTGGTTATCTTATTGTTTTTCTTTTTTACTATATCTTTCCTAAAAGGCGACCCTTTTGGTTTGTGTAATTTTTCGATGTACCAATTTTTATTGTATTTTCTTCATTCATGTATAAATATAACTATCATAACACATGTTATCACACACATACACACAACTGATACTCACACTTACACAAACATGCTGTATACTTTAAAAATAACCCATTTTCTAATCCGAGCTTCAGTCAACCTAGTACGCGTGGTTACTGTCTTAATACAACTTGTACGTTACATATCTCTAATTTACTTTGCGGCAACGTCTATTCAGTTTATAATTTACACAAATGGGTGACACCCTTCAAACTCTAGATGAGATCGATCAGATCGAAGTTGCGCGCGCATTCCAATGTGCCTGCACGGAGCTGCATGATCATATTAAAATTGGTAAACAAGACTTGACCATTATTTCTCAGAACATAAGGAGCATTTTTTGCAACTTTGAAGACTTCACACTTTTACTGTCAACATTAAAATTTGAAACGGATATCATAATTTTAACCGAATGTAGGTTACACACGAATAAACCTATACCTCAACTTGATAACTATCACTCTTTTTCAACCACTCGTCAACTAAATCAAAATGACGGTGTAGTACTTTACGTTAAAAGAAACTTAAAACCTAAAGTTAAAGAAATAAACCTGACTCATGCTTCATGTCTACAGTTGGAAGTACTTAATAATATTATTCTAGGAGTGTACCGATCCCCATCCAACCCAAACACGGAAATGTTTGTAGATTCTCTTAGTACTCACCTCAATACTTTAAATTCTCATAAAAGTATCATTATAGCGGGGGATATTAACATAAATCTGAAATCCAAAGACACTGAGCCGCCGCATGAATACAGAAATAGGGTAAACTATTTAAATATGTTATCACTATACGGAATACTACCTGGACATACTTTACCTACACGTGAATCCAACTGTTTAGACCATTTTATGATCAAAATAAATAAAAAGAAAATATCTGCTTCTATTGCTATATTACACACTTCCATCACCGACCACTTCACTACCTTTCTATCGTTATCTAAGCTAAAAACTAAAGTTATTACCAGTAAAACTAAAATATCTATTGATTTTGATCAAGCCTTAAACCACATTAGAGAAAATAAAATAGCAGACCTACTGTTTTGTAATGACCCGGACCATTTAACTGACCTACTAATATATAAATTAACTGATTCTATCAATCAAAGCACTGTTACTAAAGCCATTCCTAACAGCAAGCGTATTGTTAAGCCATGGATAACTGCCGGTTTACTAAGATGCATTAGGAATCGCAACAAACTCCAAAAAAAAGCACGTAACGACCCTTTTGATAATATCCTAAAAATAACTTACCGTCGATATCGCAACTACTGTAATAACCTAATAAAAAAGTTAAAAAGAAAATTTGAAAGAGACCTACTAGCTAATTCTGTAACAAATAATAAATTACTGTGGCAAAACATTAAAACCTTAACTTACACAAATAATACAAAAAGTCATAACACTGAATTATTACAAATGAGATCAAATTCAACTGAGTCTGTTAATTTCATTAATGACTACTTTGCAAATATTGGCAAAGAGCTAGCCCAAAAAGTTCAACTTTCAGCACACTACTTAAATTCTTTTAATTCTGAAACACTGTCTACACAGATAAACTCGTTTGTTCTTTTGGATACGGATACCGAAGAAGTCGATGGGGTCTTGATGAGCCTAAAGTCTGACAGTGCACCCGGCTGGGACAACGTGTCCACAAGATTTTTAAAACATATTAGACAAGATATTGTTCCCATAATAACCCACTTGGTCAATCTTTGCTTTGCAAAGGGCAGCTTCCCTGCACCACTTAAGCAATCTATAATCACTCCTGTTCACAAGGGTGGGGATAGAGACGATGTCAACAATTACAGACCTATATCCATCTTGCCAGCCATATCGAAAATAATTGAAAAGCTTATAAATAAGAGGCTCTTAAAATTTCTACACAAATTTAACATCTTAAGCAGCTCGCAATTTGGATTCAGGCCGGGATTATCAACCGAGGATGCAGTTACTGCTCTTAGCTCCCTAGTGGCTGGTAATCTGGATAGAGGTAACAAATGTCTGACGGTTTTTCTGGACCTAAAAAAAGCGTTTGACACCGTCTCTGTTCCTGTCCTCTTAAACAAATTAGAAGCGTCAGGTATAAGAGGAATTCCACTTAAAATGTTTACCGACTACCTCTCGAACCGGAAACAAAGAGTTAAGGTGGGAGAATACGTTAGTAACGATGCAAAAGTCACTTTCGGTGTGCCTCAGGGAAGTGTGCTAGGCCCTACATTATTCCTACTTTATATTAATGACCTCTGCAACCTTAACATAAATAATGCTAGAGTTTTTTCCTACGCTGACGATACTGCAGTAGTGTTTTCTGGGAAGTCTTGGGACGATGTTGCTAGAAGTACTGAAGCTGGTATGACTCAAATTGCTAAATGGCTCTCAAATAACTTACTTACACTTAACACAGCTAAAACAAATTACATATGTTTTAGCATATCACACAGGACACAACCAAACCCCGACTTTATTATAAAGGTACACGAGTGTGACAATCCAATTAACTGCCTATGTCCAACATTAGTCAAAGTTTCTCAAACCAAATATCTTGGTATTGTTGTTGACCAAAGATTATCTTGGTACTCCCATCTAGAACAAGTTACCAACAGGATTAGAAAACTGAGTTGGATTTTCAAAAATTTAAGGCATATCGTGCCAAATAAAATAACCACTAACACAAATAAACCCAGAAATCTACTCAATGAAATATACATAGCTATAGTCCAGTCTGTCTTGGTATATTGCATACCCATTTGGGGTGGGGCGGCTAAGACTAAGTTCATAGACCTGGAGCGGGGACAACGGGCTCTAATAAAATTAATGTACTTCAAAAACCTAAGGTACCCTACACAAAGTCTTTATCAAATAAGTAATTTACACTCTGTTCGCAAACTATATATAATCAAAACTATTCTAAGGAAACATAAAACTCTTAATTTTGATCCCAGCTTAACTTTGAAAAGAAGAAAGGATATAATAGTTGAAGTTCCTAAAACTAAAACCAAGCTCGCCCGTATTCAATACGACAAACGCTCAGCTCAGCTGTACAATCGAGTAAACAAAGAGATCTATATATACAATAAACGATTAACGGACAGTAAAAAAATAGTAACTAATTGGATAACACCACTTACTTATGATGACACGGAGAAGCTACTGGAATAAAATAAAACCTTACACTTAATGCTCTTATCTTTCTTACTTGTCGTATACAGTCTGATTTCATTCATTGCCACTTACACTCACTCTGTATTTTACATTAAATTTAACAAACCCTCACACTATCACTTAACTTTCATACACACAGATGCTCACATTCAACATTCAAATTCACATTTACACACCTTTATACTCACAGTAACACTCCTTAGTATTAACACTCACACACCGCCATTATCACATTTAGACACACCTTCATATTCATACTCACATTCACACACCCTTACTCTCACTCACACATTTGCATGCTTCTTGTCTAGTTTTAATTTTCTATTTTATTTTAAATCGCCTGTTTTTATAACACTTTAAACAAGTAATTTTATGTTAATATTTTAAGTTTTGGAAGAGCGGAGTCTCCTAACACAGGCTTTTGCTTAAAAGGAGGCTCCAATCACTAGTTGTTAAATTTACTTGTAAAACAAATAAAACATTAAAAAAAAAAAAAAAAAAAAAAAAAAAAAAAAAAATATTGATAGGTTTAATGAATTGTGTGAAAACATACAATTGATCATTTGATACAGTCGACAAAACAAAAAAAAATAATCGCAAAACAAACAAAAAAACTTTAAACTAATGTTAATGTAGCCATAACTTACAATACATGATTATTTATCATGATTATATTATTCGTTTACATTGAACAACCGAATAGCAACAACAAAAAGATCCGACGAGGATGGGATTCGAACCCACGCGTGCAGAGCACATTGGATTAGCAGTCCAACGCCTTAACCACTCGGCCACCTCGTCATGTTTGAGGGCCGCGAAATTACGTAACACATTCTATTGAAGAGCCACCTGCCACGTTCTAGATGAGTGAAAAGAGTCGAGTTCGCAATGAGTTGTTGCGTCATCGGCTTTTATCGAACGTTGACCCCTACTTATTGTTTGTTAGCGCTAACCATGAATGGCATTGACATTCTATTAAAACACGTGTGCGTATTCCACATGTAAGTACGTAATTAATTTAGTTATTTTTCTATCTTTTTAACATAAAACATTAAGTAATAATAATGTGTGTAGGAATCAAATTACCTACGTATTTTTTATGATTAAGTAATAGACAGATAAGATAGTAACGTTGCTAAAATACTTGATTTGTTGAGTTGAAGGAATTTATACGTATACTTCTCTAACGGCATTTTTTTTGGTAGGCACCTACCTACTTAAGAGGGTTCGTTATTTATGGGAATCGGCGATGAAGAATAATATTGAAAACGCCTAAATGTCCTATAAACCAAAAAATCTAAGGCTTTGTAACATCCACCAACGCGCACTGGACCACTTGTGGCCCGTTCATCTGAAAGAGAGGACGTCTGAGCCCCAGCAGTGGGAAAATTAAATACTGATTATGTTAAAGACGTAAAGGGATCAGCACTCTAATTGCGAAACACACTTTCAGTCACAATTTTTTCAGGATATTGCTAATCCATTGCTTCATGTATTCGAAAATTTGTCTGCCTAATAACGCAATGAATGTTGTTGAACTGTCAAAATGAAACAGAATGTGATTGATTGAATTTGATTGATTGCAATTAGAGTGCAGGTCTACATACCTACTTGAAGATCAATGGAGCAGATTGTCACACGTCGGTAACAACGTGTGACATTTGACATTTGTTAGGCCAAGTATGAAGGCCTTCATCCTTACATACAAACAGATAACAGAGGGACAATTCCCGTAATTTTAAAGAACGTTGGCATTCGCATCTCATTCGCAATCTGTCAAAAATACAATCAAGTTACCAATATTTTTGACAAGTTTGACAGATTGCGACTAGAATGTGAACGTTTTATATGTACGAGAATTGGCCTTCAGATTTTGTCATCCAATAGATCGGCAGCTGAATCAAGACAGTCTTAACCTAACCGTCGCCCTATGAAAAAAATTGAGCTGTTCTCGGGGCGCGTGGAGAATGTGAGACATCGAAACTATTTTGTATAGAAAATATGCATGAAAGGATGGTTTATTAACACTTTCGACTCCACCCACTTTTCATAGAACTCATACGCCATGCCGCCGTACATATTGGAAGTGAACCCTCCGGGAGGGTTGTCTGCATTAGGTACGTTTGCGTTAAAGTTAAACATCGCGGACGGTCAACGGCTTTAGGTTTAAAACCATGTTATAAATAAAACACTGTAAAGCAAACAAAAATAGTGTCTTCAGGGGGTCTTGTATACGTAGTTTCCAAACATTTAATTTTATTGTGAATAGTCGTACAAAAAATAAAAATGCTTGGACTTTAAAACCAACGCTTATACTAATAAATCTTGTTAATTTTAATTTCTCTGTTTGTAATGCTGTATTCGCTAAGAAAAACCTATATTTAAAATGAGCCCTCCGCGAGGGCTCCCGGCACTGAACGTAATATAGGAAATAAATATGTATGGCATAATCAAAGGCAGGTCTGACCCGCCGCATTAAGGCTTGTGCAGACCAGCGCGATGCGACGGCGCGACGCGACTCAAACAATGCAATTTCTAAGAAAACTGTACGGTACAACAATAACCGGCGGCGGCGTCGAGTCGCGCGACAAGTCGCGCTGGTCTGCACAAGCCTTTAGATGTT
The DNA here is from genome assembly GCA_947364205.1 of Agrochola lota. Lineage (NCBI taxonomy): Eukaryota > Metazoa > Arthropoda > Insecta > Lepidoptera > Noctuidae > Agrochola > Agrochola lota. The sequence continues at coordinate 12,216,212 of OX376221.1, read as the reverse complement.
TCACAATTAAAAAAATATATGGTGCAACCACCGCATCAAAACAACCTCGACTCACACTAACAACTAAACTGGTTGACTAGGTCCACGCACAGCCTAGAGACGAGACGAGCTGAGCGGAGACGTGCAGAAATCATCCAATCACAGACAAGACGAGAGACGCGATGAGGATTTTGACCATTGTGATTGGTTGATACCTGCAGGTCTGCGCTCAGCTCCGCTCGTCTCCGCGTGGCGTCTCTCGTGGAAACGCACCCTAAAGCCTTTGGTATTCCTAGCTAGCTATTGGAGGGTTAGGAGAGTTTTTTTAATTAAAACTCTTATTTATTCCATATTAATTTATTCATTGTTCTCACAGGTAAAAAGAGTTCTTAAAATAAGCTTTATTGTATCACTGTAACAAACCCATGGGGTGTACAATATTTATATGTATGTCAATGTTATTGGCTATGTTAAAGAATAATTAATAATAATACAATTACACTCTTAATTGTTGGCGGTTATTATCCATTGCATTGGTCATTTTACATTCATTAGACATAATTATAAAATTTACATTAAATAAGTCAAAAGAATATAAAATAAAAATAAGTTTAACATGTCAAGTTTTAGTCGACCTCATACTTCATTCATTATTAGACATAATTATTACGGTCATATAATTTACATTTAATAAGTCAAAAACAATTTTAATCAATAATTTGGTCATTAAGAACTTCGTTGATTGAATAATACGTTTTACATACGAGAAATTCTTTAAGCTTTAATCTAAAAGTATTTGATGATGAGATATTCTTAATACAGTTTGAGAGTTTGTTATAGATTTTAACTCCAATACCAAATACACTCGATTTAAATTTTACTGTTCTACATTTAATGCCTATAAGTTCAGTTTTGTGTCTCGCACTTCTCAACGTTTCATACTTATTTATTTATTTATTAAAACTTTATGCACAAGTAAAGATAAAATACCGTACAAAGGCGGACTTAATGCCTGAGGCATTTTCTACCAGTCAACCTTAAACTTATCCATATCGCGTTTTCTCATCACTGCCATTTCAAATATGTATAATGAAGGTAGGGTTAAGATTTTCAACCTTTTGAAAACTTGTCTACATGTATGCACTTTTTTTGTGCTTTTAGAGCACACTCACTGTTCGTTGAATTACCCCAGAATAGGAATACCCCATAGTAGGTACAGTCACGAGCATCTATGGACAGTTCACAAATAATATCAGAAGGCCAATTCTCGTGCTTAAAAAACGTTCACATTCAAGTTGCAATCTGTCAAACTTGTCGAAAATGTTGGTTAATTGATTGTATTTTTGACAGATTGAGAATGAGATTATTTATTTATTTAAGGACAACCAAAAAAGCGTACACCAAAAATACATGTTAAAATGCCCATATTATTTTTACATTTTGTAGTGAAGCCTTAATTAAAGGCTGCCACGGCATGCATTGAACATAGGAAAATCAAACATAGGAATTGAAGTAGGACATGCAGTTACAAAACAGTTACAAAAAAGAAAAAAGTTACAAAACAAAACATATTATTTTACTAATTTAGATAGATTTAAGTAAATGAAAAAGCCAATAGAAACTACAATATAAATGATGTGCGAACGTTCTTTAAAATTACGGCGATTGCCGCTCTGATGTTTTGTTTTGATTCACTATTCTCAAGAAGACGGAACTGTCGAAACTGCCGAACTGTCCATAGTAACATTATGCTCGTAACTATTCCTACACAGAAGGAAAAACACAGTTACTCGTAGAACATTAGAGTTCAGTGTAGTTCGAATATTATTCATTTCAGGTCAAAGATCGCTTGTCCACCATTATAACCGAAAAATAAGCTAAATCTCTTAACAAATTGAAGAATATGTTACAATGTTTGTGTTCAAATATTCACAATACGTTGGATATTAGAATAAAATATTAAAAGGCTGTAATAGCTCGACTCTAGCGCCGCCCGATGACTAATGATCTACAAAAGTATTATAATGATCTACAAGGGTCATTTATTCTCGATGCTACGATGGCATACGAAATCAAAACCAATGGCAGACAGGTTCAAAAGAAATATGTTTGTCTGTTCTAGAAAAAAAGGATCGATCTGCCAAATATCAAATTGGTGTAGGTTTATCATACATAAATGGGGCTGATTCATTTACATTTTCTCAGTAAGTAATTAGTTATATAGGTATCTCATTTCATGATAAAACAGTTTTCTTTCTACTTATGCAGGATTCATAAAAAAACTTATTACAAAAAAATACAACCGACTTCAAAAATAAAACACTACAGAGTGACAAATAACTTTAATTTCAGAAGTCGGTTGAATGTTCGTTTTTTGGACTGAATTATGCTCACCGAGTTTTTATTTTTCACTTTTTAGTTATGGTACCTACCCCACACAAATTCGAATACCACTACCTGCTATGTACATAACAGTGACAGGAACTTATTATAACATCATCCATATAGACTAAGTGGGAAAAATAGGTATTATTGAAGCCAATTCAAAAACTACCCAAGCAAAATTAATAAAATGTAGGGACCACCGCGTAAGCTTCCTCTACCAAATCAAAAAAAAAAAACAAAATCGGACTACAATTGACGAAAATATCGATTTACATACATTAAAAAAACATAAAGTCGAACATAGAACCTCCTCCTTTTTGGAAGTCAGTTAAAAATGGGCGGTAAAGGTATAAGATACCTAATAACATTGAAAAGTTTCAAAGTTATGCTGCATCCAGTTAGACTGTAAGCCTACCCCAACATAGCTGCTCTGGGAAAAGTTATGCAGATGATGAGGATGATAGTAAAAGTTACGTATAGAGTAGGTACTATTAAATATAAAAAATATATTTAAAGGCTGGTTATAATAGTTGTATAAATAAACGCACCTAGAAAATTGAAAGAAGAAATCTCTACTTATAACTTGCTCCCATCTCCAGCATCTCAACGATATGATTAAAATGATTATATTTAAGTCTAATATTTTATCAATGCTGTTTAAATATTAGTAAGTAACTAACCCGTCAGACGATGTCCTGTCAAAATTTCAGTTTCGATTTTTCGCCTGTTCCTTTGGGTTTTTCCTATTTTTTTCCCCTAAACTACCCCTGTATTGAGGTGAACAAAACAAAAACAAATATTCAAATCGCTCGAACCATTTTAGTCTTCGTCGAGTTTTTGCGAGACTAATGCACGGCAATTGATTTTTATATATATAGATATTTTATTTACTGCGAAGTTGATAAGATTGACGCCAATGAAGTTAAAACGTTATTGATTGGCGCTTTTTATTGCACCACAAGCTCCGATACTACGCCATCCAAATGTCAAAATATGCATGTACGCACGAACGACAAGAACGTGGTGAACACAAACATCGAACATTTTGTTCGCATTTGCAAACCACTAACGAACATCATACATTGTGTGTTCGGCAAAAATGTTCGTGGTGATACAATTTCGAATCCATGGTTACTAAAGAGAGCGATTGAGCACAAATACAAGTCGAAATGTTGCAAATTTACGTCCACAAGGACAAACCAAATGTGCCGTATTCGATGTTCGTGTTCACCATGTTTTGTTCGTTCGTACGTAGGTTCAAGCCTTAAGATATCATAAACGTAGACAGGCTTCTACTCCAAATAGAATAAAAGTATGTAACCTACATAATCAGCTTCACTGAAGAGTGAAGCTATACATATGTACGTTTACATAGGACAATATAATAGGTAACTCCAAGTAACTACCTAAGCATACAATCCTATTTATAAATACAATCTTCATTTCAAATAATGTTTCGCTATCGAAGGCAGGTAATGTTCGAACAAATTGTCCTGAGTCAGTCTGTCTCATTGACGATATTTTACCAGCAAATGGTGTTCCGAGGCGCCAGTCACGAGCTGCGCCGTCTCCTGAATATGACAAATAACATTAAAAATGAAACTACACGAATACCAACATAAAATAAAAATGTCAAAAATTTAAATTAAGGATTAAAATATTTAAATTTAGTGCGGGCGCGTCCCGGCCCGGCCACGGAGAGTCGAAGAGCGCCGACCGTGTTCCATGCGCTACAGATCGCACTGCTCACTAACTGTGGAATAGGACCTCGTATAGACGAGGTCTATTTAAAGTGGTCAAAGCTGGATTTCTAACGAAAACTTCAATATATAGAGTCCGGCTTTTCTTGATTTTCAAAGTAAATTCTCCCTAAAAATATATTTGACCTAGTATACGCGTTCAAAAAGCTTGCTGAAGAGCTACAGGCTACTTTCAGGAAAACAGAAGCTCTTCGTCAGATATTAATCACACCAGCAGATTCAGAAGTGAGTGATGTGATCTTTCCACGATTTGGAATTGGAACACGATTTGGAACAAAAGAACTTACCTAAAGTGTAGTTTAGATATTATTGTAAACAAAACTACCAACGAAATTGTTTACATAAATACCTACAGCTACAATTTAACTTTAGCCATAACTTTTATCCCGACTCTTTAACCAACATAAAACAAATAAAAAATTACTCATATAATAGTTAAACTCCTATAACTTCCAACACATAAATGACAAAATAAAATATCACTATAAAAGTCTCACGGCATGATAAAAGTCGTCTCCATGTTAGTCCACGTGGCCGAATACTATAAATTAATGGAGTGTACTGTGCCAGAGAATTTTAAATATTTGAAAGCACAGTTTAGAAAAAAATCAAAATCTCCACCACAGCATAATATATTACGTAAAATAAATAATACAATCATGAAGTAGTTATAAATGTAGTGTTTATAAAACGTAATCGTAGTTTTATGGACCATATATTTGGAGGGACGCCCGTCAGGATTCGTCTCGTGGAGCGAACTCCACCATTTATATTAATTAGTTGCCACGACAACAGGGATAGCTGTGTTTACATAAGTTAAAAAAAAACAAACGACCTATCTCTTGATTTTTGTTTGTTTTTGTTATCCAAAATAGCTAGCTTGACTAAAATTTGGAATTCTTAAAAAAAAACCATTTAAGTCTATTTTATATTTTTATGCTTTTAAAACTGTCTGTAGAAACGAGCTCATTAATGTCTTCGATGATAATTAGGTAGGTACCTACTTCTATAACCACTGATGAAACATCGCGTAGGTACATCCAAATTAGCGTCAGGTATAGTCATAGAGTACACTGATCTGTTGTTGACAGGTCATAATTCGCGCCCCTACCGGCGTAGGTACCTCGTAGGGATGTACCCGACAGCCGACCTTTGTGAACTAATAGTAGGCACAGTGTCGACGGTGCCTGTCCGACGCACTCCCCCACATCACTGAGAAGGGAAACTCAATTTCTTTTTGACAGCAACATTAAAAGACTTTACGTATTTGTAAAATCAGGCCTCTTATTAAACTACATCGGCGCGTGTTCGATTTGCAGGGCGATATAATTAGATACAAAACAATTTATTTATTTTACTTTTAATTGGTAATCATCATCTGTAATGATGTAATGTAACAATACAACACGATTTAACTCTCGAGATTGTTATTCCACTGAACCAATTACATATATTTGTAATTAAATCATTTGGAAAAGTCAGTGTTGATTGTTATCCAACTGAACCATTGTCATGCAAGCATTTGAGAAAGTCAGTGTTTTTGCTATTGCAGCGTTTATATACCTACCCGTCTAAATGACCCTAATAACTAATTTTATTGCAAAAAGAATCAAAATTACACAACATTGAACAATCCGTAAGCCGATGGTGCATTAAATTGCTTTCCGTGTCTCTGAACTTCAAAAGTAAAAAGAAAAACTTATGTACTTCCATTGGTCACAAATCTCATTTTATATACACATTGACATTCTTGAAAATAGTATACAAAATGACATGATTACTTTGTAAACTAGTATATTATTTTAATTATTGTGAATGTGAGGCCGATGTGGGCAATTTTTTTTCTTAATTTTATTTTTCTGATGATCTGGCACTTTGAGTAGTTGATGGGGCCTACTCAAATGAAATTTCTTTGGTATTGTTCGTCTAGTTGAGCTCCACAATTACTGACAAATGCTTGCACTGACTGGACAGGTCTAGGTACTCAAATCTGTGTGGTTCTTTCCTCAATAGACTATTTCAGACACTAATCTACTTGGTCCTCATATGGCCTGACCAAGATTATTTCTGGACTTTAAAAGAGACTGCGAACTCTGAGTTTGTTTCGGCCTTTCTTCTCAGAGTAGTCAGATAGGAAACGCCGAACTCATCTAGCTTATCTTAACTTTTTTTTTAATATGACGTGTAAAAGTGATTCAGATATACTATTTACAGAATAAACAATTTCATTTAAATTCATGAAAAAGTAAAAATTATGAAACATTTGTTTTCAGAGAACGGATGGAAGAAGCTTACTGAGCGTTCATTATAACTAGTCCCTGTCGCGATTGGAACACTATCGCCATTTTGAACTCTATTAGTATTGAAACTAAGCTTGACATGAAATGGTGCCAACATGAGGGCAAGGGACAAGTTATAGTGAAAGGTCTGTACATCGACAATGTCAAGATACAAAATTCTGGCCAGGTTCTTACAGCTATTTACAAAAGAAAGACACGATTGTACCTACATAGTGATCAAAAGAAAGCAAGCTAAGTTTTATCCTAGCTGAACATGTTTGTACCATTATAATTAATTAACACCACTGTATACCATGTTTTATGCAAATAAATTAAAGATGAACAGTCGCTACACATAAGCTGAAAGTTAACCTGACCCTGAAACAGTCCTTCCAGAAAGACTAAAAATGTAAACCACATTCTTACATACCTTAACATACTCGTGTCCACCTCATATGCTGAGTCGATAAGGGTTATCAGTGTTATCACGTGAGGGCTGGAGGTGACCGGGTGAGGTGAGGGTGGTATCGATTGCCACGCCCTCCCGCGGCGCGTCGCTTAGCAACGCGACGCTCCCGCCCTGACGCCGCCGCCCCAGCCGTCGGCAAACGTCTTCTTCGCACGCACTTTCAGTTTTCCTGCGGTTTTCCGGTGTTTTCAGTTACAGTGGTGCCATTTTTTGAGTTTGGTTTGATGATAGGTAATTTGATGTGATCAATTTTGATGAAGAAGCTTTTATTTAGTTTGAATTGTGAGTACCTAAACAAATTTTTATTACATACGTATATAATGTAGGTGTATTTTTGCTGTTGTAATGATTTTAAAGGGGAAAAATGAAATCGATGTACAAACCAAGGAAAATTCTGATATTGAAGTAAAGAAAAAGTATAGATCAAAAAAGTACTTTGAGTAAGAGTTAACCTACCCAAAGTATCTTAGTTACTTTAAGTTTTAACAAGAAAATTCTCTTTTTGCATTACCTCTACCTACATACAATGCTTCTCTAATATTTGGATTCAAGAAATAAGTCCCCAGTAGTAGGTATTACACGTTTACACGTCGATAGAAACTGATTAATTTATAGAAAGAAGCTGAGCCAAATAAATTCAGCGTAAAAAGTTGTTCATCAGCCTAAAGACGTCCACGGCTGGACATAGACATCTCCCAAGCATCGCCATTCGCCACATCGACCGGTTCTTTGCTTCCCACATCTAGCGGATTCATGTTAAAGTGGAAGAAATACGAATAGGCAAAGTCTGCCAGTATTTAAACATAAATCAGCAGCTTCCGCCAGCGTGATATCTTTATAAATCGTAGCCTATGTTACTCAGTGATAATATAGCATTCTACTGGTGAAAGAATTTTCTAAAGGGAAATTATAAGTGCAACGACAAAAGTTTTCTTTAGCACCTGCAACCTAGCTTTTTTTTTTATATGTAGGCTACGAGTTAATAGAACAGCTTCAATTATATTCATTCATCATCTTTACTATTCCAACAGAATATCAAAAAACCAGCGTCAATTTACGAACGTAAATTAATATGACTCAGAGCTACCGATAAATATATTTACTTCTGACTTGATAACTCAGCGACTAATGTTGTAAGTGAGCTACTTTATATATTTTAGAGATTCAACATCTGTCTGCTAATAAAATCAAATTCCAGCCTCAAAATTAGCAATCAAAGTTTTTTATTCAACAAGTAAATTAATAAATCATATTCGTTTTTCGTGAAAATTAGCAACACAAGCGCGGGACTGTACCTGATGCTCGTTGAGAATGAGAGGGGCGCGACCGCGTATTTCCAATCTATAACAAGGTCAGAACGCAGCCATAGGAAACTGCTCGCGTATACATTGTAAAGCTATTTTTAAATCTGTGATTACAATGTAATCACGAATTTTGCGTACTGCTCGTGTTTAGTTTGTAACGCGCGTCCAGCGCGCGCCCTGGTTCCAAACTATACTACATCACTTACGCTTGACATGAGTTTTAAACATAAATAGTAAAAAAAAAAAAGTGAACTGGGTGAAATGGAACAGATAATGGAATATGAAATGGGTTAGGTTAGGTTAGGTTAGAACTGTGTCAACCGCGCGTGAGCCGAGCGAGCGTAGCGAGCGGTGCCGCGGCAGCGGCCGGCGAGCGCTACTTCCGAGTTGCTCGCAGCCAGGCAGGCTAATTAGCGCAAGGTGCATTACGTCGCATTTGTTTTTGATGACAATCTTTTTTGTATGTTCAATTGGGTAGGTATAATAGTCAAGTCATCAATTACTTATGGTAACATTATAAATAGATAGGTGAATACATGAAATTAGAGCTTTCACTGACCATTATTTGATGACAATAATAAGGTAATTTTATGTTCAAATATAGTAGATTCACTCATCAATTACTTATGTTAACGTATAAAAATAAAGGTGACTATAAGAAATTAGAGTTCGTTGATATTATTTTATAGATGCAGTTGATACACTTATTAGAAGCTGGCAATGCGTAGACATATCACAAATTTAGTTGCTTAAGAATTATCACCATGCTGCGTCATAATAACAGTAGGTTGTTTTACAATATATGGTCGCTTGAAAACAATTTATTAGACGCTAAAAGTTCGTCGCTGACCTATTAATTCATTAGACAACTAAATATATTTGAAGACGAGACTTACATTTTAAAGAAGCTGCCTTAATTAGCACCCTTTTTTAAATATGTCCAGTAATTTTTGAGTTTATTCATTACAGACAAAAATTAAAATCTTTTCTCTCCATAATATTACTGTAATGTAGATAGTCTGCAGTCACCCAAAATTGTCGCATACACTGCATCCCGGAACTCTTTCACACAGAATATACGTAGCCCAACTACTAATAAACAACGATAAATCATATTACACGTTTAAAATTAAATCAGCGTACTAAGAGAAAACAACTCATAAAATGTTAAGTGAAGCGTGGGGTGCGAAACTTAATTTAGAAACAGCCCTGTAATGAATTCTAAGGAAGATTTAATAAACTTTCCGGGGAGCGATCCCTCATTATATGGCAACATTGGCAACTACCACAATTTTGTTTATGGTAACACTTTTTCTGGCGTTACTGATGTTTAGGTTTAGGGTGGATTATGATAGTCGTGTAATGCTAGAACTGGTACGTTATTGAATTTTAGTTTTGTTAATACTCTTATTGGCGTTTAAAGTTTGTGTAATGGTGGATTTGGCGATAGATTTCGAAAACATCTACCTTTATATGGCAAGATCTGGATGTGTGTGCAGGGCAGGTTAAGCCATAAGTTACACAAAATATAAGTATTAGAAAGGTAAGGATCCTCCACTGGTCTTGCCTAGTGGAAAACTTATACAGTTTTCTCCAACTTATAAGATTGTTATGGTTTTCTAGGTGTTGAGGCTTTCCGGATCAACACAAAGCTTACAAAGTAACAACACCAACAGTCTCAGGGTCCCAGCTTGTCGAACAAAACTAATGAACTGAATGCGCAATACGCAACTTATGCGAAGGACAGGTAAAATCAATACAGCCTCAATTTATCAAAAGATTTAAAAAATGGAAAGAAAACAATTATAATACACATTTATTGACAAATGATAGCAGCTTTTAAGAATCGTCCTGAATCCATAAAAACAGTATAAAACTATGGTGTTATTTATGGACCCTTTATCTGTAAGGAGGATCTTTGTGACGATCGTCTTTTGTCGTTGACTGGTTGCCGCGTTTTTTTGTGCGCGCCAAAAAACAGTCGTTAAAAATGTATCGTCCAATTGCTATGGTCGTTTAACTGTAATCTGTGCCGATTTCTTTGTAGATCCCATCTTTATAGCTTGTCTATAAGCTGATACCTTATACGATAAGCTTTTGTTTTATGCCGCTGGTTTAATAAAAAAACTTTGTTTCAGCCATTTTTTTCGGTGATTCATTGGGACTTGTAAGTGTTGTTGCAGAGTTTATGAAAGTACGTTCTGTAACGTTTCATAAAGTGAAAAAAGTAAGGTCATAATAAGAAGACCTTACCTGGATTGTAAACAAGTTATGATGACTTATAACATACCTACCTACTTAAAACACTGGAGTTATAATTCGATTTCAATTTCGGAAGATAAATGCACACTATTAATATTTATGAGAACATTATTTTAAGAAGTTTGTTGAATCCAGCTGGTAGATACTAACCAATCGTTGAATCCAAGATTCATAAAAAACTGTATAACTTACTCATTAAATGCTTAACGTAATTTATACAAATAAATAAAAAAGGGACGATTTAATATAAAAATGGTTTAGATCCGAATAAAATAAATACTATTATAAGATAAAAATCTCAACAAAACATTCCTTTAAGAAATATATTACACACCTATCATATTAAAATTATAACCTATAATTTAATTTTCAAAATGGTGTACATAAAAACTAATGTTGGGTGTTGTCAGGTGAAAAAAAGCCGGTCGCACATTCGTTTGTTTTTTTTCATGTGTTAACCCTCAAAACTGTTTGTGGTACGGAATAGAAAAATGAGGTGTGTTGTTCTTAGAACAGTATCATAACTCAGGAGACGATGGCCAAAGGACAGCTTAATGTCTCGAACTAATTATGATGAATATATTTATATATTACTTGGATATTCTCTATCTAAATAGAGATAGAGCAAATAAACTACTGATGTTATAGCCGTAACTATACTGAAATACCATGCAGCCCTATTCATCCTTGTGGAAAAAAAAAATATGAATTTGCGATACCTAGAATCTTAAATTTGAATAATATAAAGAGGCGCTATAGAAAATGCTAACTAAACTTACTTCCACTAGTAGCTCGGAGAAACATATCTGACTTACGGTTCCTAGTGAAAACAGCACAATCGAGGATTGAATGTCCTGAACTTCTTTCTAAGCTGTCTCTGAATGTTCCACCTCGACATTCTCATTTGAGAAATCTCCTTCATGCTCCTTACGCTCGCACAGTTTACCGTACTAATTCTTACATAATTCGCTCAGTCAAAGTATTTAACGAAACTGTTAAGAATAAACACCCCTCAATCGATTTGTTTGCAAGCAGCTTAGCATCCATTTCCACTGTTTTATCTAAACACTATATTATTGTTGCTGATGTATTGTAATAGCGGTTGCGCATGCATTTTTGCCTATCCAGGTACTTACTTAATTTAATAGTTAATTTAAAAATATATTTAGTGTTATTGTCACATTGTGTATATTCACATTGTGTTATAGTTTATGAATTGTTATTCAATTTGAAAATCTGTACAACAATAGTCTATTGCTAACTGTGGAGGCTTGTAAATGGCTTGTCGTCAATTACCTCACTGTTACTTCTGTATGATAGCTGTAAGCCACCCAAATACAATAAAATAAACTAAGAGCCTATAATCAAGGAAAGCATAATAACAATTATGGACTCTATCAACAATTCGGTTCCTCAGATCCAGCTCCATTGATATACCTAATGATCCTTTTAAGCTCTACTAAGTAGAGCTTCATCACTTCATTAGTAGAGAGAACCTATTTAAGAAATCTAATAAAATTACAATAATTAATAATATCACAAACAATTACCAAACAATTATTTTTATTTAAAACATTACCTAGGTATGTACTAAGTCTAATGTTATCAGTCCTAGTTACATTTTACTTCGATATACATTTCTTTCTTTTCCAAACAAATATAAAATACGTGCATAGTAGGTACACATATTCTAAGGTGCCAACCCTAGAGGGGCAGATCCATCAAGATTTTAGACTAGTGGAATCTGTCCCACCAAATCGAACTAGTGGGGCTGATTCCACTAAAAAAATTTAGGCATTCCATTTTATCCCATCAGTGGGACGGCTTGGTGGGGCAAAGTGGAATGATTCGATTTCACCAATAACTGAACGCGATCTAAACCGCGTTCAACATTCCACAACAATAATGACACTGACTCTTGAGCGCACTTTAGAGGTGCAGATTGCGTTCAGTTTCATTGGTTTAATTGGCACTAAGGCTAAAGTGGTACATTTAGGTACCTATAGGTGTAAAATAAAAAATACACATTCTACGAAAAAGCTAAGAACCCAAGATTAATAACACACCATACTCAGTTTGCATACACAGCAAAAACAACCATCTTAATAGTCGGGTACTCGTTGAATATTACAGTTTTCCCACGTCGAACAAAGCTCGGCGCCCGGCCTGCGCCCGCGCCGCCGACCGTGACGGATTGCTCCACGACAGAACACGTTATCTGTCATAACCGTCTGTGCCGCGATTGATTGTGGCTGCAGGTACCCGCTCAGGTTACTACACCCTGTAGGTCCCTGTACGAAGAAGGATACCTAATATACCTATAGCTTAACACTTTCGACTCCACCCACTTTTCATAAACTCATACCCGATGCCGCCATACATATTGGAAGTGAACCCTCCGGGAGGGTTACCGGCATTACGTTTGCGCTAAAGTTAACCATCGCGGAAAGTCAACGGAATTCGGTTTAAAACCGTGTTATAAAACACTGTAAAATAAGGTTTCAGGAGGTTTTGTCGCTATACGTATTTCCAGCCTTTGAAATGTTTAGTGAGTATTTTGTAAGCGTGAACAAAAACTTAAAAATATAAAATGTTCGGGTTTTAAAACCAACGTATATACTAACAAATCTTGTTAAAATATACATCAGATTTTATTTTCACGGTTTAGAATGCTGTATTAGCTAAGAACAACCTACATTTAAAATGACCCCTCCGCGAGGGCTCCCGATATCCTATATGCGACTAGGTGACCCCTCCGCGAGGGCTCCCGATATCCTATATGCGACTAGGTGAACCCTCCAGGAGGGCTCCCGGAACTGAACGTGTTAATGCTTATAAAGCCTAAGCATCGAGTTCAAACTCAAGTTTCTGGCAAACGGTTAACAACCCATATTACCGAATATTATAGAAATGAGGGCTAATACGTATTATCCAAATCTTCTTGCAATTCACTGCCAATCGCTAAAGCGCAGGCCTTACTGGGAACGAAACTAAGTTCGTTTAGCTTCGTTCATGTAGCTACCGCGTGTTTGCATACTTTGGTTCACACCGCGGCCTGCAATTTAGACCAAAACTCCTAAAATAGAGACCAAAATTCACACTTAGACCTAAACTCTTGTATGACGTGTATCAAAGAGTCTCATTTGTAGATGAAGATGTCGATGACGGAAAAACGCTTTCAATCAACAAAATTATCATCTTTAACACTATTTTAATTCGTTTTACACTGTTTTATAACACGGTGTCGAACCTAATGCCGTTCACCGTCCGCGAAGGTTAACTTTAGCACAAACGTAATGCAGGTGTCGCTCGGTGACCCTCCCGGAGGGTTCACTTCCAATATCTATGGCGTATGAGCTATATGAAAAGTGCGTGGAGTCGAAAGTGTTAAAAAATATCTGATAGAACAACAAGAAGACAAGACAATTATATAAGTTTCAAATGAATTTCCCTACGTATCAAAATAAATTAAATAATCATTTAAACTAATTAAATTACCTTTTCGTACCACTTGCTCAAAAAAGTGACATTCTATGCCACAAAAAGCGAACGTAACAATAGTCATTTTTAATCTGTTAAAAACAGGGAAAGAAAATTGTACTGAATTTCATTCATCCTCTAGGGGGAGAATGTGATTTAAATTTGGAATACTTACCGAAATTTATACTGAACTACATCTGTGTTTACACCATTGAGTTTGTATATAAAGCATTATACATCTTTTTGAAAAAGGAATACGCATTTATTATGCAGTTATGATTATTAAATAAAATTACGAAAACCGACGAGGCCGTATGAGCTTGATGCCTTTGCTTTTCCGACAAAAAAATATTAGTCTAGGAATTTGCCGCGTTTTTGTTTTCTTCAAATAAATTAAAATAAACTTATGTTCTAAAAATACGTTACGATGTTAAATCAAAGCGACAGTGGCAGTGAATTGTCGGATTCCATCAGTGCAAATGCTGCCGCAATTATAAATAATTTGCTTCCAACAAAATCCAAGGAAAATTATTTAAAAACTTATGAAGAATTTTCAACGTGGAGAAGTGCGAAAGGCCTATCAATTTCAGAATCAGTACTTCTTGTCTATTTTGATTATTTATCCAAGATAAAGAATCCGAATACACTTTGGTGCATATACTCAAAACTGAAAGCTACAATAAGCATCAAAATAAATAGATTCACGAAATTACTGGCTTTTTTAAAAAGAAAATCAGAAGGGCATTGCGCAAAGAAGTCTAAAATGTTTACGACTCAAAATGTGGAAAAATTTCTTAATGAAGCTCCTGACGAAGTTTTTCTGGCCACAAAAGTAAGTATACATGATTTAACTGTGAATATTTCGTAACTTAGTAATGGTAATTATTCTATATATTTACCTGTTTTTTATCTTTGTTATAGGTGGCCTTAATTTTTGGACTCAATGGTGCTTGCCGCGGATGTGAACTTGTAAACTTAAAGGTGGAGGACGTTGAAAATCATTCCAATGAGTTGCTGCTGATTAATGTAAAGGAAACTAAGACAAAGAAAAATTGGTCATTCATTGTACAAGGACAATATACTAAAATCATTCATAAATACCAAGCATTACGTCTAATAGATTTTTTATAAACTATCGGAATGGGAAATGTACTCGACAAGCCATCGGCAAAAATAAAATTAGCAATATGCCAAAGGAAATTGCTAAATATTTAAAACTTAAAGATGTTGAACTCTACACCGGTCACTGCTTTAGAAGAACTTCGGCGACTTTCTTGGCGGATGAAGGGGCGAATATTACGTCAATAAAAAGACACGGTGGTTGGAGCTCTGATGGAGTAGCTGAGGGTTATATCGAAAGCTCAATGGCGAATAAAACCATATTAAGCAGTCAAATTAACAAAAATATAAAACTTAATCCATCAGAGCCACAACCATCAACTTCCATCATGCGGCATCTTATCTTCGTCCGTAACTCACGATGCACCACCACCACTATCTCCGACGTATACTATCTACAATGAAACGCAAGTTCCTCAGACGCAAGAACAGAGAAATACTCAAATCAACTCATCAACAATAAATGTACCAATAAAAAATGTAACTCTCTCTATCAATAATTGGACCAATGTTTCGAATGTTAACTTTTACTTTTAATTGTCATTATTTTTAATAAATGCTTATCTCATATTATTATTGTATTCATTTTTCGCAAATGGTACGAAAAGTAGAGTATTTTCCTCGGTGATAAAGCTGTCTTAGTCTTGGGTGAACTTAAATCCCTCGCTACACTCAGGACTCGTCTTAAATCCCTCGCTTCGCTCGTGATTTAAGTTTTTAACACCCTCGCTACGCTCGGGAGTAAACCTCGAGTCCTTCGTTACGCTCGCGATTTAAATCGTCACCCGCGACAGAAGACACTGCTTTATCCCCTTGGTTAATAATCTACTAATACAGACATTATCGACCACAATTGTATATGAGATAGAATCATAGTCGAAAGAAACGTATTAACTTGTAGCCAAGGATTGGATCTCATACATCATTGATGCAAGTAGGAACGCTGTGTAATTAATTGACGGATATAATAATTATCTTAAAGCTTTAATCGTAATCGCAATACAATAGTATGTACAATGTATTGGTTAATTAAAATTATGTTGTTGATGTCATTAACCACAATATCGATACAGAGTTTCGAGTTGATTAAATACTGAATAAGTTAATCTATTTTACATTTAGTTCCATACAAAGGAATTAAACCGTTATGGCATGCCACAGGTGGCGCAATAGGTGTTTTTTGGAATTATCAAATCGTACAAAGGTCCATCGGCAACAATGGCCACTCTCCAGTTCTACAGCCGACACGACAGATGCAACAATACGCCGACGAATGATTAATCGTGCACATCTACTAACGCTATATATGCACAAATAAAAAATATATTGTGAAAAAATGAAACAAAACTTTTTGCCTTTTGTTTATTGCGACGACGCCAACATGTCTGCACCAGACCGATTCGAATTTAGGAGGACGATCATTAATTATATTTTGTCTTACTCACGCATTCCATTTTCGAAGTCGATATGATCTATAGATCCGATCTAAGAGTCTATCGATCACGCGCATTGGAATCTAAATTTATTCATTTAGTGGCATCTTTTTGCAGATGATTTTTGACGTATGGAGCCAATGATAAATCGTTCGTGTTTAGGCTTAAATTATAGTTTCAATCAGCGTGTCTAATTTTAATTATTTGGATCGGGGGTGATTGTTTACGTGGACATGATTCTTATGTCATGGTTTTTGAGTTTGAAATAAAATCTCCTAGCTAGGTAGGTACGAGGAATCCGCAAAAATATCTAAAAGAGAAAGGACTTGGCCAAATTAACTAGATACAGTAAAGTCCAGGTAATTCTCCTAAAATAGAGACATTGAAAAACATGACTAAACAAATCAGAATGTACAAACACCACAAATTTAAAAAAACCCACAAATAATTGAGCAGTTCCATAGAAAAAGACTTTATCAGTGGGTAACTAATTAACTCTAAACAATATTTCATCTGCCGAGATTGCATGATGCGAGACAAAAAACGAAAGGTCGGAATGACCGCGCCAAAACCAAAACGTTCTGTCCAATCCAAAACAAATAAAACTTAAACAAAAAACGAAGCCGGTTAATAAGCTGGATGACATTTGGGAATTCGAAAAATTCATTCTAAGCATTATTAATAGCGCTCTTGAAGTGGGTCTCTCCATATGATTATTAAAATGAGAAGACAGCAATTACTTATCCTTAGACAAAATCCACGCCAACCATTAATCCAGCCGATGTTTCGGTTAGTCCGTCATTGTTTTATTGTCGGACATGCCTCTCGTAAATATACCTCGAGTCGTACTCTTGTTTCATTTTAAAGATTGCTTCTTCGTAACAAGCCTCGGCTGGCGTGATAGCAAATAATTTTATAAGGACTTTTAACAATATGTCAAACCGATCCAATTTTTCTTTTTTTACGTAATACATTCACTCATAAGTTTACATTGTTCGGTTTCGTCGGACGCAATGCGACGATATTTCTCAAAATATATCTCGAAAATCTTTCAAAGCGGGCTCTTTATGCGTTTGGGGCCAACATTTGTTATTATGGGAGAATGATAATGTGATTATTGTTTTGCGAGCTTTTCGATGATTGATAGCTTATGGTCACGTTTAATGAAGTGCTTTGGAAATATTTAATTTTGTGTTTTATTTATCGAGCAACGTCGAACACATTGTGGGGTATCCGAATGACTTGAACAGTTCTTCTACAAAGGATAATATCTAATAATACCTAATCATTTCTTCGGACAATCACGTTAATATAATAAACAGCTAATATTTTTTGTTTCACCAAACAATGTATTCAATTACGAATTAGACACTAACAAAACTGAACATTTAAGCCGAATATAACGGCTCATTAGTTCTACATAGCAATTTGATACAATCACTCTCTCATCTCTATTCACAATACTTGGTCGGGACAATGCCTCCCAAATTAATAATTCACGCTTATAATAAATACTATTAGATGTAATTTTAATTTGGTCTGTGGTCGATACGCTCTCGACGAACTGATGTTGTCTTTTTTATGTTTATAGGATTTCGTCAATAGCATTATTGTTATGGTTCTTGTTGATGGCACCGATATGGTGGCCGGTCGGCCTCTGGACGGACAATTGTCGATTCAACATCGATATTGTACAATCGAATAACATGCTTGTGGCGCCTTATACATCTGTCGGGAGTGACGACCGATGTTATCTCTTAAGAAATTTAATAAGGCCACGACCTCTGAACCGAGTCGTTCGATATTTTTGCCAAACTTATTGTTGTGATTGACCTGCTGATAGGTTTCGTGACAACTTAGAGATCTGTCCGCAGAGTTAATAGAATTATGACAATCATTGTGGTTTTTGCTTTCATTAAATAGGTACCTAATAAAAAGTTTTAAAAACATGGAAAAACTTTCTCATGAAAAACAAAAAATCTAATTATAATGTAAAAACAGTAAATAGGTAGGTCAAATCTAAGATATTATATATATTATAAAATAGTTTCAGCACTTAGGTGCATCAATAATAAAAGCTTTTAAGAGACGGAATATTTTATTCCGCTTGGCTTGGCATTGTCTTCATTTATCTTTTTATATTTGTCTTGGAAAACCATTGATTTGTGTCCACTTATTGTTATAAATAAAAGGCATCCCATGTTGGTGGGCGGGGCTGCCCCGCCCGGGATCACAAACCCGGTTATTATCCACTTACAGACATCACTTCTGTGCAAAATATTTCATCTTAACTTATGGGAACGGTATTTTTAGAAGTTTCTCTTTATTTGTTTGAAATTAGTTGAGCGACTAGCCTTCACCTGTTTCATTTTAGGAATCCACGGCCTATTTTAATATCAAAGCGACTGCAACTCTCCTCATCAATGGACACAATAGCATACCGTCATACCGTAATAAGGTCCCTATTCCCATTTTGATCATTGTTACAGTTTCACTACTTGAAAGAAGTGTTCCTCTGTCCCTTAACTTTTAAAACGAATTAAGTAGGTACGTAAATAACTCTCACGTAGGTACGTAAGTTACTCATTTATCTATACTAATAATAAAGCTGAAGAGTTTGTTTTTTTGTTTTGTTTGAACGCGGTAATCTCTGGAACTACCAGCTACCGTCGGATTTGAACAACTCTTTTTGAATTAGTTAGCCCAATTCTTGAGGAAGGTTATAAGCTATTTAACATCACGCTATGACGCGTAGGAGCCGAGCAAAAACGAAAATAGTCAGACGGAACGCTCAGCAAAAAAGATTAAGCGCGGGTGGGCGATGCGATGCGACGGGGTGGGACGGGGGAACAAAAGATTTCACGTGGACGAAGTCGCGGGCAGAAGCTAGTAAGTTATAAAACTGAATAAATCCTACTTATATTATAACGCGAAAGTTTGTGAGGATGGATGGATGTATGGATGGATGGATGAATGTTTGTTATTCTTTCACGCAAAAACTACTGAACGGATTTAGATGAAATTTGGCACACAGATAGTTTATAACCTGGATTAACACATAGGATACTTTTTATCTCGATATACCCACGGGATCGAAACTTATGCGGGTGAAACTGCGGGGCGCTACTAGTACGTATATATACATACTTAGGTGATTAACCCACGGCACCGCGCACCGCTGCGGTAGGCGGTGAAGCGGATCTCATGTCGCATTGGCCTCTAATAAATCCGTTGATTCCTCACACACGTACAACGCCCGACCGCGCGGTCGAAGCGGTGGTCTCAGCTTTACCTCCGCGGCGGTGCGCGATGCCCTGTGTTAATGGCCTTACTCTTCTAACTACCGTAAGTAAAAGCCTAATTGCAAAAAAGCGTTCTATATCATTCGCTAATTAATTTGATCCCTTCACACTTAAAGACAACGCTAAGTGCAATAAGTTAAGTTATCTGATTTCCGAAAGGGGTTGGTGTTGTTACGATACAAGAAGGAAGCCATGTTTATTGAATCAACCACAACGCTATTACAGCCCCATCGTACAATTGTCTCTGGGGAGAGATTGCAAAAAAATTGAAGCTCACTTGTTAAACATCTCCCAAAGGATATTTGTCGTGGGAAACAGATCTAACTGCGATTTTAGGACTAATAATGTAGATATTTAAGGCGAAAGAGTCAGGGTACCCAGCGAAATGACATTTTTCTTATGTTTTTTGCAATTTGCAGGTCAGCATCAGGTTGTATGTTGATTTAAATATGATTCGCGGTCGTATCAAATATTTATTTATAGAAATATTTTAAAAAAAACATCAATAAAACTCAAGTTCATATAATCCTATTGAATGACTATTTCATGAAATCATGACATTTTAGGATTATTCTAACATAAGGACTTGTATTGCTGATTCTAATTATTATATATTAAAGTAGTTTTTTTCTAAAAGTAGACAACGTCGCAAATAGCTGTCAAAAATTTACCTGTTTTGTTTAATTTGGCACTGTATGGAAATAAGAAATGTGGCTAACTTGCGAACTAGAATATTAATAATGAATTGCAATTATAACATTGAATTTGATGTTGTACCCGTTTTAAGTGTAAAAAAAGGCATTTGGAAAGTTCCCAAATACTTTTTTTACATCTCAAACGAAATATTGGGTGTTACGGTATTAATTCTTGCATTACATAATCAATATTTTAGTTCGCTAGCTAGCCACATTTCTTATTACCAAACAGTAATATTGCCAAATTAATCAAAACAGCGAAATATTTGACATCTAGTTGCGACGTTGCCCACTTTCAAAGTAAACACTCTTAAAATTTTGAATAAAAAATATTACGTATTTCAAGATCCGATCAAATTTTTTTTTTGAAGGGATGCCATTATTTTCGCTTTTTGCCTATTGGAGTAAACTCCAGTCGTGAGTCGGAGCTGACACACACACTTTTTTCCGTCCCTCTAAAATCCAATAAAATCTTAACAAATAAAAAATAATAAACTCCTTTGTCTGGAACTAAGTCTTTTAACGTAATAAAGTCGACTTATCCATTCACCCTGCTGTAATCAATGTCTAATACGTATTCGTAGCTCACGATAATGATTAACGACAAACTTTATTAATTCGATCAACTAGGATTAGAGGCTCCACACTGTGGCGGAGGGTACACGGAAAAAACAAACGAATTTCGCAAAGGGATACCTCCGGGACGCTCCCTAAAACTACAATTGATCAGGGCTGTCAGGCAGCTTAAAAAAAAATGATTACAAAAACTTGCTAAATGCAACTTTTTATTATATTGTATTTTAAAATAATTTCTGCCCGCGACTACATCCGCGTGAAATTTCTTTTTTTAACATTAGTGAAAGAATTTTCGGAATTGGATCAGTAGTTCCGAAATTACCCTCTAAGTGTATACAAACTCACAATTTTCACATTTTATTAATACAATGTCGCCCATGGGCATGTGACCGCCCGTATTTTTCTGAATATTCATGAAAAATTATAGAAAATTAACTTTAAAAGGGGGGGTCTATCTTTAATATTTTTCATGTTATTCAATTTTTTATGTTTTTAGTAGCGTTTGCCATATCTTCTATGTTATTGACTCGATTTGTATTCTGTTTATTATTTCTAATAGCTTACGAGTTATTTTATCGGATTAACTAAAAAAAATTAGTAAAATTTGTCAACTATGAAAAAAAAACGGAGGTGAAGATTTTTTTTTCCAAAAAAACAGTATTTATTTTAAAAAACATAAGTGAAATTATGTTAATTATACATAAAATTATAGCGGGATACTGAAAAAAAAAAATATAAGAAAAAACAGACCCCCCTTTTTAAGTTTATTATCGATAATTTGTCATGAATATTCAAAAAAATACGGGCGGTCACATGCCCATGGGCGACATTGTATTATTATAGATTAGAAATTAAAGGATAATATTGTCATCGTAAAAGTAGGCTTTCTCAAAATTATACCCACCTCTTCATAATTACCTTATACTTGAAAAAAAAAAACATCTAGAGATATTGTCAGCGCCTTTCAAAAAACACATGTGTATAAGCAGACAGATAGAGAAAAACAGTGACTGTGTTTTTAAAATAAAATATCTTATATATTTTAAGGACAATAAATGAATGCATAAATCTTGTCCCATACATTTTATATATTTTAATGCATGAATTAGGTGCAAAACACGGAATCGAATAGAAATAAAGGTTATCTTTTTAACATGTTCACATAAACTGGCTTATCATAAATACTTAGGTCCTTATAATCATTTAATATTAAGGAAAATATGTATAATCTTATCTTGTTCAGTATTGAACACAATACATATTAATATTTCCGTTGATAACCACCATGGTCGCTAATTCGCTGTGCCTTAGCTTATACCAGATAAAATAACAATAAGTAGGCATAAATATTTTATTTATACATACCTACTTAGTTACTTCTTATAGTAATGTACTGAATTGCTAAATAGGACGTGACTATCTTCTCCAGATGCACCCATTGTTTTAGTTATTTGATTACGAAAAGTTAAAGATTTTCTAAACCGTTTATGAATGAATTTTCGTTGTAAACATAAAAATGAAACGACATCTACACGTCATCCAGAAATATTATATAAAATATGTACGAGGTCATTTTCAAAAACTCAAAAAAAACGCCCGACAACCCTATAAAAATAAAATCTCAGTGTCAACATACCAGCCGCGAGGGTTGTGCACCCCGAGGGATGCGTTTGTTTTTATTAAAAGTTTTTACTCTGCAATAATGGGAACTAGGATATCCATTATCCTTCTGCAAACAATTACTAGTATGCAATCTTCTGCAATTTACATGGTACGTTTGTTGACTACAGAATCAGTAGGTCTGACAAGTAGTAGGCACACTTTCCTGCTAGTACCTATCTTAGAACGATTTTTTTTAAATTTAGTTTTTTTCTTTTTTAATTTGGTGTTTATTTTTAGTACAATATGTTGTGTTGTGTGCCTTTTGTGTGCGTGTCTGTGCTAAATAAATGTATTTTCTTTATTTCTGCAGAAAAAACACAATTTGTGAAGTGAGGGACTTCGTCAAGGGAAGCCCTGTCACCATGGCTCTATATACAATGTCGCCCATGAGCATGTATTTTCCTGAATATCCATGAAAAATTCTCGAAAATTCACTTTTTTTTTTTTGAGTAGCGTTTGCCATATCTCCGATGTTATTGGTTCGATTTGAATTCTGATTATTATTTCTAAAAGCCTATGAGTTATTTTATCGGATTAACTAACATTTTTAATAAAATTTGTTGACTATAAAAAAACGGAGGTAAAGATACTTAATTTTTTTTTTAACTCAAATTAAAAAAATATATAAGAAAAATAAAAAATAACTAAGATGGACACCCCCCTTTTAAACTTAATTTTCGATAATTTTTCATGAATATTCAGGGCGGCATTGTATATTTCATTTTATACATCCTAGTAACGTTGCTGTGTTCCGGTTTGAATAGTATAGGATACAAATTGTAGTTAGTCACATTCATCAGCTTTGTCTCTGGATAGGATGGCAACGCACTTGCAATGCCTCTGGTACTGTACATAAATATAAGTCCACAGGTGGCTGCGACTACTGACTGTCAAGTGGGCCGATAAAGCCCGTCCGTGTGCATCGGTACACGGCTGGTGCACGCGGCTTAAATCTTTATTTTTACTGATAAATAAGGGCTAATATCGTCTGCGGGCTGTTTCACTCTTTGGCCTGAAAGTCTCGTCAAAATCAACTAAATCATTCAAAACATGAAAAGCAACATTG
The DNA here is from genome assembly GCA_947364205.1 of Agrochola lota. Classification (NCBI taxonomy): domain Eukaryota; kingdom Metazoa; phylum Arthropoda; class Insecta; order Lepidoptera; family Noctuidae; genus Agrochola; species Agrochola lota. Next base: position 12,192,441 of record OX376221.1, on the reverse strand, counting down.
TTTTTTTTTAATGTCGCATATGACGTGTAGCGCGCGTCAATGTCAAACAGCGGGGTTTGACAGATAAGACGTTACATTAGGGGCGGTGCTTCACCGGTTTGTCTGCAAACCATAGTACTTAGTAAGAACTTAAAAAGATTTGAATCTACAGGGTCAAATTAAATTAACTAGCGAAACTACGCAGACTTGATGGGATGGGGATATCTAAACATGATCAAACAAAAATAAATAAATTTGATGACTATTTATATGGTCGTCAACCGCAGTTAATGCAGTCACTTGAAATATTTGTTTAAAAAATCAGGTTTTTTTTTGTGTTAAGTTCTCAGACTTGATGGCTGGATATCGATATATCTAAACATGACAAAACAAAACAAACAGATTTTCTCAATTCATACTTCAAGTAGGTTGTTGACCCAACAAAAAATCATCAAACCTTTTTTATTAGGGTTCCGTACCTCAAAAGCAAAAAACGGAACCCTTATAGGATCGCTTCGTTGTCCGTGTCTGTCCGTCAGTCTGTCAAGACCCATATTCTCAGGAACGCGTGGAGGTATGAAGTTGAAATTAATATCAAATACGTAGATCTATGGTGCCTTAGAGCTCTAAAAAAATTAAGCTTCTCAGTAAACATAATAAAAAAAATACGGCCATTTATGTGACATATTTTCATATTCGCAAATAAATCAAAACATAGGGTACTTCCCGTTGACCTAGAATCATGAAATTTGGCAGGAAGCAAGGTCTCACAGCACAAGTAAAGGAAAAAGTCCTATTTGCAGTTGGAGAATTAACCGTGAAGTATTTATTAGAAAATTTATTTTTGAAATACAATGTTAAGTTTGTTTTTGGGATAAATTCATCCCGAATTCCCAACTACGGAATCCTTCTTTGTGTGTGGTCTGACACGCACTTGGTCGGTATATTTTTCTTGTTTGGATATTGATACTTATCATGTCTGCAGAGTTTCGCTAGTTAATTTAAACGGACCCTGTATAATTTATAGTAATATTACTTACCACGACTAAACTCATTATCAATGTGCGCAGTACGTATCTTGTAATTACTATCCACATAAAGATTAGCCGGCTGCTAACTTACATATGTCGCAGGCAGATTCTATGATTCGTCATTTTAAATAAGGCGCCGTCCGTTTGTATACTATCGCCGCCGTTATGTATCATGCCTAAGGCAAAATGTATAAAGCCTAGGCATTATGTAAATGTCCTTTCTCGTATGTATAATGACGAATTATACAATCTGCCTGCGACACATACACGATGATGCGACACTACACAATACTTTAACGTGATAGATTTCGCTACCATAAAATTATATCTGGTTTGTTTAACAGGCTGTTTTACATGTGTGGAATGGCTAAATCGGAAACTATAAGAATAGCGAAAAATACCCAAAACTCGGTATGTTAAAACAAAACAGCTATCTAATTAAGTAACATATTTTCGCAAACTGTAAAAGGTAGGCGGTTGAAATTTTCAGATTGTATAATACTAAAATAAAAAAAATCAAAATGTTAATTAAAGGGGGTCCTCATACAAGAAACATGTTTTTTTCGGCGTTTTTTGCTCGATCTTAATACGGTACGGAATCCTTCGTGTGCGAGTTCGACTGGCACTTGGCCTGTTTTTAGAATTTTGTCTGTTATCTGTTTGTCTAAATGTATGTTCCAGGGTTGCGAGTTTGTTGAGGAGTGGCTAGAGAGGCGCCACGGCGTCCTCACCTTCCGCCTGACGCAGGTCCTCACCGGACACGGCTGTTTCGGGAGGTTCCTGTTCCGCATAAGGCGGGAGGAAACGCTCAAGTGTCACCACTGTGTGGATCGCCCGGAGGACACGGTGGAGCATACGGTGGAGGTCTGCCCGGCTTGGGCGGAGGACCGCCGTGTCCTGACGGAGGCGATCGGCGGCGGCGATCTCTCGCGTCCGGCCCTGCCGTTCGATTCTGTAAAAATATCACCGTGAAACTTAGGTGAAATGAGCGTGAAGTGAGCTGTCAATAGTGTTAATCCCTAGCATCCTGCCGGTCGATTCTGTGGCAGTGACAGCTCACTTCACCTAAGCTTCACGTTCATATTTTTACAGCATCGACCGACTGGTTCAGGCCAAGGTTCGGAGCGAGAGTGCATGGGCGGCCGTCACCTCCTTCTGCGAAGCAGTTATGTTCGCGAAGGAGGAGGCGGAGCGCGCGAGGGAGATGCAACCTGCACGCCCTCGCGGCCCTAGTCACCGTAGGAGACGCCCCCGGCGTCGGGAGTCGAGAGCCGACTTCCGGCCACTGTAGGCGCTGGCTTGCGGACGGTGAGCAATGGGCAGCTCGCCGTCCGATAAGGACCAGGCCCGTGTCGACGGCGCGTCGTATTCCACGCGCGCCTCAAAGAGATGTCAGCACCAACCGATGGGGTCGAAAGACCAATGCCTGCTGGGGTTGCGGGTTTGTCCGAAAGGGATATCGCGGCCCCGGCACACAGGCAACGGAAGGAACACGGGTGGATTTTAGTCAGTAAAAGTCTGACACACCCTCTCGCTCTGCCCAGAGCGGGAGAAGTCATATGATGATACCCATCCTCAAAAAAAAAAAAAAAATGGTTGCGAGTTTGCTGAGGAGTGGCTAGAAAGGCTCTACGGCGTCCTCACCTTCCGCCTGACGCAGGTCCTCACCGGACATGGCTGTTTCGGGAGATTCCTGTTCCGCATAAGGCGGGAGGAAACGCCCAGGTGTCACCGCTGTGTGGATCGCCTGGAGGACACGGTGGAGCATACGGTGGAGGTCTGCCCTGCTTGGGCAGAGTACCGCCGTATCCTCACGGAGGTGATCGGCGGCGACGATCTCTCGCGTCCGGCCCTGGTTCAGGCCATGGTCCAGAGCGAGAGTGCCTGGGAGGCCGTCACTTCCTTCTGCGAAGCAGTAATGCTCGCGAAGGAGGAGGCGGAGCGCGCGAAGGAGAGGCAAGATTCGCGCCCTCGCGCCCCTAGTCGCCGCAGGAGACGCCCCGGGCGTCGGGAGTCGTAAGCCTACTTCCGGCCACCGTAGGCGCGGGCTTGCGGACGGTGAGCAATGGGCAGCTCGCCGTCCGATAAGGACCAGGCCCGGGTCGACGGCGCGTTGTGTTCCACGCGCGCCTCAAAGAGATGTCAGCACCAACTGACGGGGTCCGTAAGGGCCAATGCCTGCCAGGGTTGCGAGTTTGTCCGAAAGGGATATCGTGGCCCCGGCACACAGGTAATGGAAGGAACACGGGTGGGTTTTAGTCAGTAAAAGTCTGACACGCCCTCCCGCTCCACCCAGAGCGGGAGAAGTTATTTGATAATTTTCCAAACACAAAAAAAAAGCATTACGCAAATACTACCGGATAGATTTTGCTATCTTGCATAGACCTATAAATCTGGTCAGTCTATTTATTATACGTTATCAATTATCACGCTATTTGCTATGGGGGATGAGCAATATTGCAATTTGTTCGTATTTTTCCATAGTTTACCGCAAATTGTAAAAAGTCGAGCCTAAGGTTAAATATTGCAGTTAGTTACAGACCTAACCTTAACCTTTTAAATTATTATTATCCCGTTATACCTTTATGGAGCTAAGCAGTCAATTATGGCATAATGTATGAAAGGCTATTTTAGTCAACTTTCAACAAAGCAAATAGTTTAAAGGTTCGACGACTGCTTAACAAGTACTGAGTTCAATTCGCAACAATTGATATTTAATTTGCTTCTTTTTTTACATTTTCTTATCTAAATGTATAAAAGGAGAAACTGACTGACTGACTGACATATCAAAGCAGAGCCGAAACTACTGGTACTAGGAACATGAAATTTTGCACACAGTTTCCTTTTATAATGTAGGGATCACTAAGATCCCCTTCTCAGTGCTCCACTACATTAAAAAAGTTTTTTTTTATTCCACCTTTAAGGGGGCGAAAAGGGGTATTTCGTATGTACAAAAAAAAAAATCCTTGAGTTAATAAACTTGAAACTTGTGAGACACATATTAGACATTGTGCACAATTTCTGAGCAGTAACCTAACAGAAAGTACTAGGCTTGCATGAATTCACGATAGTTTTCAATCACTATGTTATGCTAATGATAGGATTTGGATAAGACAGACAGATAGTTTAAAACCTGGATTATTTTATTTTATACTTCAAGCAAAAATGTACAGAAGCGGACTTAATGCCATAGGCATTTTCTACCAGTCAACCTTTGGGCGATGCAGAGACAAACAGTGGTAGGTGCAATAGCGAGTAAATATTTATTTAAATATAAAGATATACTTATACTTACCTATTAAAACTTTAAATAAAATATATACACCTAATTATATATAAATATAAGTATAAATAAATACACATAAATATACTAAAACAACTAAGACAATCAATGGGAAAAGATTACAGTTGTGATGATACTGCCAGCTGGATTAAAAAATAGGATACTTTTTATCCCCGTTTACGTTTCGTTTCACTGGTTCGTTTCCAAGGGATAACTTCCGACTTCCACGCGAGCTCAGCCGCGGGAAAAAGCTATTATTATTATAATTATGATGATAGTTCGTAGAACGTACACAGAAAAACAAAGTTTACAATCTACTGCTATGTTATTTCAGTGATAGCTGTTCGTCAGGAATAATCTTTAAGAATACATCAGCCAGTGTATCGGTGTTGTGCAATTAGCTAGTTTATTCAGGAACGCAAGCGTTCATTAATGGCATATGAAAATACTGAAGCTCTCCTACAAAACGTAACTTAATACAAGTACACGACCAACTCTCACACTCACAGATACTCTCCCATACTTACACGTAAATTCACACACTCATACACATACAACCACACGTCCATAAGACTCATGCACATTCAATAACACGCATACGCACACACACGTTTACATAACTATATTTCTGTTTGCCCATGTACAGTTTTTATTGTGTTTTAAGTAAGTACCTACTGTTGTGAAGGAGCGGAGTCTTTTAATACAGGCATTATTTGCTTAAATGAAGACTCGAAACCCAAAATTGATTATAAGCAACTTTTAGACACAATAAACGTTTTTATTCATATATTATTATTATTATAATTCACAAAAAACGGAAAACTTCGCAAGCAATGGGAAATTGCTACTGAAGGCTGCGAGTGTCGACCTCAAGACGAGCTGCTCCTCACACGGACAACTGTAGGTCGCTTGTTCACGTGTCACCACTATAAAGATAAGTTTTATAAACATGTGGCTGTTATTTTAGTATATTGTGATGTTTTACGGCTTCCACGCGAACGAAGCCACGGGCAGAAGCTAGTGAATTGCTTATATAAAAATCGATTCCCAAAATGTCGCCTCATGGCGATGGTTGACAACATTAGCCTCTTCTTCAAGCCACAAGATCTGTTACAAACTTAAGGCGAAGATAACCGACTTTTAATGATATTATACTGAAGATGACGTCTTAACGAGTGGTGTTAATGATTTGGAAAAAAACGTATGTTAAATTAGAGCATTTAAAAAAAATATTTTAGATTATATTTATGTTACATAGTGAAATTAATTTGTAAAGTTATGTCTAACGCGGATAAAAAAACTGAGAATCACGCAAAATCTATCAAGCGTATTTTTCTAAAACCTTCACCATTTTAAAGATAATTTAATTATTGATCTTTTAGTATACGTTTCTTTAAGATACCTTTTGTTTTATATATAATAAATTAATAATGCGTCTAATTTGGGACAACCTCCTTGATGGGCGAGTCCTATTACTAGCTGGACGTACGACGCGTTGCGTGAGCTCAGTACAGAACGCGCAAGCTAACCACTCAAGGTCACTGGCATATATCTGCGTCTTAATGGTTGCCTGCCACCACCTCAATTGTACATCGCATAATGGGTACTCATCTAACTCCTTATCAGGGATGCTACGGGAGTCGTTTTACCGGAACCGGAGCCGGAGTCGGAGATTCTACATTTGATTGATCGGAGTCAAAACCGGAGTCGGAGTCGGAACCGGTATTGGAGTCGGAGGCGAAAGTAGAAGAAAGATGTGTTAAGGAAAGGCTTATTGAAATAATAGAAATATAATTCAGTCTCTTTAATCCGTCAAATTTAATAAAGAGCGATAATAATATAATCATAATATACCTAAGTCATACCTACCTAGGGAGGTGATTATTTAACATGCAATTGAATAAACTTAATTTAAATCAAAACCAGTAACTCTAAAAGTGGTTAATTGTACTTTAGACCTCGGTATAACTCTGATTCAAAATTATCGCAACCGAAGTCAGAGTCGAATGTGTAAAATTAATCAGAAGTTCCGACCTTTCAGAGTCGGAACCGAAAGTCCGTAACATCCCTGCTCCTTATTATGTGACAATTATTGACCTCTTTACCAGAATCATTAAGTATCAAAGCAAAAACTGGTGAATAAGAAGCATCATATTAATTAAACATTGCTACTTAGTGACTTAGAAATACTTATATAGGGTGGCAGGCAGGCACGGACTTGGAAACCAGGGCCTCTATGCACTTCAACATTAGAGACCTTCATTCCGTAGACATTTTGGAAATATGGATGGACGAAAATGTATGGAAGTTAGTACCCGAAATACCCCCCTTTAGAGATTTTTTTGAGACAAAAAGGATGCAATCTATCAAATTTTATCGAATTCCGTTCAGAGGTTTAGGCGTAAAAAGTTAACATACCGACAGACAGAGTTACGTTCAAATTTATAATAATTAAGGAAGTATGAATAAAAGAAGAGGGTCATCGAACAATAGGTTCTTACTTTATTTAATTATTTGAAACAATGTTTTTAATTTATTAATCATACTTCCGGTTTATTACGAGTACCTACTATAAATGCGAAAGTGTGATTGTTTTGTCTGTTCGTCTTTCACGAGTACTCACGACGCAGTGGAACAATGAGATTTTTGCAGAGATAAAGGCATAGATTGGAGTTATCTATTAAATTTGTAATTATTTATTTGATATCAATTGCAAATAATAAATGAAATGAAGAAACTTCTTTTGACTAAACTCAACTGCCCTATTCAAGTAGGTACTTTAAGTGAAATAATTGGATGAATTATTATTTATTAATGTTTTTTTTTTCTCCATGTACCTACTTTAATTTTATTTCTGCCTGTCGTCAGGCAAGCAAGCTGGCCGGGGAAGCTGGGTGGGTGGGGCTGGCCCCAGGCTGGTTTGGCCCCTAGGCCTGTGCCTTGTGTGCCTAGGCATAAATCCGGGCCTGGTGGCAGGGACATCGACGCGAAAACTGTTACCATGGATTCAGTTCATTATTCTGAAAAAATAACCACCAAAAAAAATTTCGTCGGTTATTTTTTTTTAAATCTGCTGTTTCATAGAAAAGTGCAATACCTACGCGGTCAAAATGTATGGAACAGTAGAATTTTTAGAGATTCAAAATTTCAGCCCTCTGTGTCAAAATTTTTCGTTCGGTTCCGAATCATGTAGGTGAAACCGTGGTAACAGTTTTCGCGTCGATGCAATGCCACCCTGTATTTTAACAAAACATTTAAATAAAACACTTATCTAACCTTATCTAATCTAAGGAATATTTATTTCTCAACTGGTGCTATCACAATCCTGAACAATGTTTTATGGGTACCAATTACTATTTATTTATTAGCTAATGTAAGAAGACGTATCCGAGTTGTTCCTGACATATCAGTTTCACTGACGTGAGTATTATTTATTTTTACTACGATTTTTAAAAACGAACAAGCCGATTGTCGCAACCGTCTCTAAAATTAAGTATTTATTTATTTAAAATTTTCACACTCAGAAAGGTACAAAGGCGGATTTAGTGCCTTATTATTAACTTCATAAAATTAAGTCACCCAAAATTATTTTCCAGGAAAACTGAAGATGAACAACCGCACGACAGTTTTGGTGCTGCTGACATTTGTCGGTGTCGGGTGTTTGAGTGCTGCTATCGCACTGCTCGTAACTCGTACCAGACCAGACCCAAATGGCATACAGCAGGAGTACGACCTCGACTTCTGCCACCCGCTCGTGATAGCGCACCGCGGCGCCAGCGGCTACATCCCTGAACACACCCTCGGAGCATACGCACTCGCAGCCACCATGGGCTCTGACTACCTAGAACCAGATATCGTGATGACGAAAGATGGACAAATCATCGCCCGACATGACAACGAACTTGGGCTTACGACAGATGTAGCTCAACGACCTGAATTCGCCAGCCGCTATCGTACTCAAAACGTGGACGGCATTAATATAACCGGCTGGTTCACTGAAGACTTTACTCTCGCAGAGATTAAAACTCTACGTGCAATTGAACGCATACCCACCACAAGACCTGGCAATGCCAGAATGGATACAGCCTTCGATGTTCCGACTATGCAAGAGATCATCGATTTGACTAAAGGTCTAGAAATCAGTCTACATCGCCCCATCGGAATTTATCCTGAAATCAAACACGCCACCCATTTCCAACGTTTGGGACTAGCTATGGAGCAACCTCTAGTGGATTTGCTACATAACAATGGTTACAGAGGCCCTGAAGCACAGATTTATATTCAATCTTTTGAAGTGAACAACTTAAAGGAACTAAAAGACATGACTGATCTTAGATTAATACAGCTTTTTTCGGGAAATTCTGATCTCCAACCGTTCGACCAATCTGTGGCGGGGACAACTCTCACTTATGGTCAAATGGCTACTCCTGAAGGGTTACGTGAGATCGCCACTTACGCTTATGCCGTGGGACCAGATAAAGGTTATATAATTCCTCGTGATTCTGAGGACAAGCTGGGTGCTGTGACGAGTTATGTGCAGGATGCTCATGCAGCAGGGCTGAAAGTACATCCATTTACTTTTCGCTCAGAGAACGTATTCCTGCCGGCTGAATTTCGGAGCGACGACCCTTCACCTGCTGCTATTGGAGACGCTGATGGTGAACTACGAGCGTTTCTAGCTGCAGGAATAGACGGCTTCTTCACCGACCAGCCAGATGATTTAGTGCGCGTTCGAGGTACTTGTGAGAATTAACTGCTCGTAACTATTATTGATAGTGATAAAGACACAGACATCAATTTAGGTCGTAAAGCACCTTACGTCAGATCATAAAATGTGCAATTACCTACTAGATGTCTAGCCGTATATTGAATCACCATATTACCTCTAAGCACTTAATATTTGTAAAATCAATAAAATAAGAATAAAATATGAAGTAATTAATGCAAAATTAGTTATAGATGCTCTGCCGATACCTTTTATAATTATTAATTTATTCTAGTCTATAAGTGTAGATAATATTGTGTTTTACAATGCCCTGCTGTGCTAAACAATAAACGCTTTAATCTGTACAGCTAAATTCCGTATTAATCTCCTTAATCCACTGATTTTTTTTGACAAGATTATCTATAACTGTGTCCTGTGTAAACGCGGGTACTACCAATATTTAGTAGTAATTGTAATTGATTTTAGAGGCCCGATCCTGGAATTTGTAGTAAAACCCTTAAAAAGTTACCGGCTCGCCGGTAAATTCTAACTTTTAAGTACCCGCGTTTAAATATGAGACATGGCTCCTCAATCCATACGAACTCTTATCATTGGAAGGCAAGGCAACTTAACATTATTCTGCGAACAGTCAGAATCCGCAAACTACAAATAAAAATACTCCCTACCTACATCTAGTACCTCTCGCACAAGCGGTTGAGTGTAATCCAGCAGATGGCCAAAGATCTATCTTTTAATATGTAGTTATCTAAAGGCCAATGATTCTTTATCTTTTAATACTTATGTATTAAAAGCTACGCATAAGTACTACACTTATGCGCAGCTTGTACAAAAAGAATGGATTTTGTAGGGCTGAATTTGAGATAGCTACAATGCTTTGATTTTTCATAAAAATCCATAAATTTCACCGCGCTGTTTCTCGGAAAGTAATCAACCAATTACAACAGATTTTAAGCATAATTTAGTAGCAAATGTGACTTAATTTGTACTGTAAAAATTAAATGGAAAAACTATATAATTTCGCTGATACAACACATTTTATGTGGCTCCTCGTATATGTACGTAGCTACTAAACTAGTTGATCAAATCGGATAACAATAACACCAATATTTAGTAGAAATTTCTACTAAATATTGGCATAATCCAACATCCTACACATTCAGTATTTCCAAAGAAATTTATAAAATAAACATTCCTTAACAATTTAGTGTGGTACGAGAGCCCACGACCAAAACTATATCTCATCGTTTTACGGCCAAAACCGTATAAAATCGTTAGTTTAGATGATTCTCAACCTGACTCGGTGGGAACTACCGGTCAGAAACGTACTTAGAGAACCTAGTTATGGACACAGACCCGACAGCACCACTCCCGGCCTTCCGCGGATACCCAAGGGTAGCGGAAGGTACGGTGCAGATGTGGTGCGAGGACGAATATGACTTGGTTGACCCAGAAAGTGCCCAGAATCAGACTCCCAAATACCGACCTGACGACACTCACGGTACTGAGACAGACTGACGTGCCCACCCGTGTCCGAGTCTCGCTATTTGTCCCTCATTACAGAGGTGACGTAGCCAGACTCCACGGTATTCTGATCCGTCAGAATACCTGGTATGACATCGCTAGGTGGACACTGTATAGGGCGACTACCGTCGGTGGCGACAACCGTCGGTGGCGACAACTATGGGACATATTTGACCCTGGGTGAGCCACCGGAGGAAGCCGTAAAGGTTCGCGCCCGGGAGCGACGCATATCATACCTACTCGGGTCGATATACGTACGCTTCTGGCCCACGACCGAACCCTCCGATGTCTAGACCGACAACGACACCAAGACTGCACAACCGACGCTGACACAGACAAACGACCCAGACATAGACCAACTGGAGGAGGTCATGGCCCGAGCGGCAATGGCTGATGACGCCGACACCAATCCGCCCGAATCACCTGGCTGGTGCGAGCGTCTACTCGCCTCGTCACCAGGGGAACGATACGACGACAAATACAGAGAGGGGGTAGTTGAGAGGCTTTCCGATGGATCCATCTCCGACTAACCCCTCTCCATCGCCGTCAACACCCATCAACATCATCCAGACAAACTTCCAGCACAGCCAGACTGCTACGGCTAGCTTACGCAGGGCACTGGAGGTAAAGCCCCGAACCATCGCACTGATCCAAGACCCGTAGATCAGAATATGTGGCCTCGGTAACATAGGAGGTAAGATAATTCTCAACACACACTGCACTGATAGACCAAGAACCTGTGTCTACATACTCGAAGGCATTCCTATCGCACCACTTACTCAATTCTGTTCCAGGGACCTGACAGCTGTCAGGCTCCAGACCGATGGTAGCGTTCCAGATGTTGTACTGGCTTCGGTATACATGCTAGGCGAACACGCGGACTGCCCGCCAAAGGAGATGGCCGACTTAGTACAACACTGTGAACGCGCCGAACTAGAACTGATCATCGGCACTGACTCGAACGCCCACCACCCGCTCTGGGCCAGAGACTCACCGAACTCCAAAGGAGAGGTACTATCCACCTATTTATTCTCTACTAACCTTAACATTGTAAACCGCGGCTCAGAACCCACTTGGGTCACAGTCCGAGGACAAACGACTATAGATATATACTATACACTTGCTACAGAAAACGCGACGAACCTTATTACAAACTGGCACGTGTCGGACGAGCCTTCCTGCTCGGACCACAGAAGGATTCGCTTTACACTAACTACCAAGACTAGGAAACCCGAACTAAGACGTAAACTGAGGCGCACCGATGTCCCCGGGTTCAAACGCTTCCTGGCTTCCCAAGTAACCATAAGAGACCAAGCACAATTAGAATACACTGTAAAAAAAATATTAAAATACCTAACTGAAGTTTACCACGCATGCCATAAACTAAGAGCGCCACAAACCAAGAAGGAGAGGAACCCCTGGTGGAATGCCGAACTTAGTAAACTCAGAGATGCGCTACGTAAGCAATTCAACAGAGCAAAAAACACGAGGCTCCCGGACGACTGGGAGATTTACAAAGAGACACAATATGCATACAAAAAGCAGATCAGATCCGCCAGGAGGACCGCCTGGCGTAAATTCTGGGAATCCATCGAGACTAATAATGAAGCCGCAAGGGTAACGAAGAGCCTATCAGCTGATCAGGACCGAACTCTTGGCGCGCTGAAAAAACCCGATAACTCATACACACTAACTGACTTTGAAACCAGTAAGGTCCTTCTCGAGACTCACTTCCCAGACTGTAAAATCCTGGAGGATAGGACTTGGAAGGCTGAACCAGAATGGACCCCAACGGATCAAGACTGGTCAAAAGCCCGCAATATAGTAACAGAAGACCGAACAAAATGGGCTATAAGCCTCACATCCTTTCTACTGAAAACTCTCGAGAGACTATGTGATAGGCACATCCGAGATGGACCTCTTCGGATGAAACCACTCCACAAACACCAGCATGCGTACTGCACAGGCAAATCAACAGAATCCGCGCTACACAGCGTGGTTTCTAAAATTGAATGCGCAGTGGACTACAAATGCTCAGCACTGGCCGCTTTCATTGACATCGAGGGCGCCTTTGACAAAACCATGTTCAACAGCATTAACATGGCACTCAATAGTCACAACATAGACCCGACCATGAGTGGCTGAATCGCCAACATGCTCAAATTGAGAGCTGTGCAAGTCACAGTAAATAACACTACGAGGGCCATCGTTGCGAAGGGCTGCCCGCAAGGGGGCGTCCTCTCGCCGCTCCTGTGGAACCTTGTAGTAGACAGCCTCATGAAAACACTCAACGACAAAGGTTACTTCACTGTAGGCTACGCCGATGACATAACCATTATAATAAACGGCACCCACGAAAACACTCTATGCAACCTCAGCGTCAAGCCCTAAAAATAGTAGAGGAATGGTGTAACAGGCACCAACTCTCAGTGAACCCTACAAAAACTGAACTGATTCTCTTCACAAAAAAGAGGAAACTGACAACACTACAGTTACCACGATTCTTCGGAACAACCCTGAGCCTATCAACTGAAACTAAATACCTGGGCATCTTTTTAGACAAACAGCTGAACTGGGCAAAACACACCAACTATATTATTACAAAAGCTATTATCCCTGTGGCAGTGCAAGCGACTGCTTGGCAGGAACTGGGGAATTAGCCCCAAGGTCACCTACTGGTAATACACCACAACGATATCCAGCCTGCTGGGAATGTTCAACCCCGTCTATCAGGCGGAGTGTGTGGGCATCATACAAGCGGTCCACGCCCTAAAAGCCAGGAGAGTTACGGACACACACATACGCATACTCCCCGACAGCGCCTGAGTTCTTCAATCCTTACGGAAAAAACATATTACCTCAAAGCTGACACTAGAATGTCACAATGCACTAGAACAAATAACGGTATCTAGCCGCAACACGGTGACACTGCAATGGATAAAAGGATACAGCGGTTCGCTAGGTAACGACGCTGCTGACGAACTTGCCAGACGAGGATCCAGCACGGCAGTCTGTGGACCCGAGCCTATCGTACCCATCCCCTTCAACCAGATACGCAGATGGCCGCAGGAGTTCACCCACACTCAAGCGGAGCACTGGTGGACCTCGACACCGGGCTGCAGGCAGTCCAAGGAAGCCATGCCACCCTTGGATACTAGACTAACCCGGCGTTTACTACGCCTGGATAGGAACGGCTTGCACCTGGTGACGAGGACTATCACGGGCCACTGCTCGCTGAACAAACACTTTCACACAATAGGCATAACGGACAGTCCTCTGTGCAGGGCGTGCATGGCGGCTGAGGAAACCGTCACGCACGTGCTCTTTGAATGCACAGGCGTCACCCAGATTAGAACACAGACCCTCGGGACACCCAGATCTTTCACAGCTTTTCTGGACAGACCAGGAGATTTAATTAACTTCTGGAGGGAGGTGGGCTGGTTGGAGTAACCACCAACGGCCGCTATGGCCCACGCACAAGGGTCCACTGAAGGACTAAGTGCGGAAACCAAACCCCATAACATAGAACAAGTCTTCTGAAATTTTGATTGACGGCTCCGATAAAGATTTCTTTGTATCGAGATTTGTTTGTATGTATAGCTGATAACACCATATCATCCGATTTTCTTGGGATTTTATATGCTTGATGACTAGCAGAAAGAAGAACATTAGGAGAAATTCGCTAATGCAATGAAATGAATTTAAAATATATTGTGCTGGATATTTTAAATGCTAATTATATCAAGGTGTCAAATCAGTTTCGAACATATTTTCTTCTGGATAGGATGCAGTTTGTATCGCAACGAGCTACGGACATACTTTCAGAACGTAATTTCAAAATTAACTTTACAATGACGTCACTTTTCCGAAGACTAATTTACAAGTTGTTTACCCTATTCGGAACTCTCTTGAAATGATATGATAAGTATAATGATAAGAATAAGATAAGTATATTCAGTATAATAATTTATCTCAAGTATATGTACAGTGACCAAAAAAAATCGTTAGGTATAGGTAATTAATAATTATAAGTACCTAATGATTATTTTTGGATAAATAATATATATATATATATATAATTATTAATTATATACGGAAGTGGGTTAGTATTTTACAATAATATGACACAGTTTTGCTCAGACAGACAGCAAGTTTCTGGCACTACAAAAATCTATGGAAGAAATTATATTTCAAAACGAGGAAATCAAAAAATCCTTAGATTTTACCACAAAGCAGTATGATGATATGGTGATTAAGATTGGTCAAATTGAGTCCGAACGTAAAGCTGACCATAACTACATAAGCCAACTAGAGGACAAAGTTGAAAATATGGAGCGGTTATTATTTTTATCCAAGATAGAAATTAGAAATATACCAAAACTAGAGGGAGAAAGTAAAGAAGATCTCTGTAAATTAATTACGAAGACTACCAGCGTTTTAGATATTCCCTTGCTACGCTAGGAAATCAAATATATTTACCGCGTTAATAAGAAGAATGGTACAGTCACCAGCATAAATATATGACTATGCGCAGCGCTGCAAAATTATCTGATCATCAATTGAAGGTATAATTATATATCGATACTTAGCCGGTAAAAATATGTGATGACTTACAGCCGGCATAATAATCGTTTGCCAGTAACAGCATAAGTATCGGATCGGACCGATTAAAAGTATCTGATAATACACGAAATCAAAATTATGTGACATGTCATCAGCACAAATATCTATCTACTGTAAACGCATAATTATCGGATCGCATATAGACTGCATTAATATCTGACACTATTTACAGTCAAAAATATCTCAACATTCTGCAAGAATGAACTTTATGGGCCTAAATATAGAGTCGTAATTTGAACGAAATTGTATGACGCTTCTCGAAAAGAGTATCAACCTGTCATTTGATATCGCTGTCTCATGTTTTATGACACGACTTTAGCAGATTTCATTGCTAAAATAAATAAGGAACTGTTGATGACAGCATTTGAAACAAGAAGAGTTTTTAGCAAGGAGATTACATTGGTTATAAATGCCATAAATGGTATGGTGGTATTTATTGTAATGTCGACTGTCACACACAAAGGATTGAATATTATTCTTTCACCTGGTCTAAACTTGTAAGATTGCAATATAGTAAAATAACCTATAGATTGAATTCTAATATTGAACGGTTGACCCCATGGCGACTTATAGAATCGATGCCCACTTTTTTTTTTTTTTTTTTTTGGATGGGAAATCATCAAATGACTTCTCCCGCTCTGGGCAGAGCGAGAGGGTGTGTCAGACTTTTACTGACTAAAACCCACCCGTGTTCCTTCCGTTGCCTGTGTGCCGGGGTCGCGATATCCCTTTCAGACAAACCCGCAACCCCAGCAGGCATTGGTCTTTCGACCCCGTCGGTTGGTGCTGACATCTCTTTGAGGCGCGCGTGGAACACAACGCGCCGTCGACACGGGCCTGGTCCTGATCGGACGGCGAGCTGCCCATTGCTCACCGTCCGCAGGCCCGCGCCTACGGTGGCCGGAAGTCGGCTCTTGACTCCCGACGCCCGGGGCGTCTCCTGCGGCGACTAGGGCCACGAGGGCGTGCAGCTTGCATCTCCCTCGCGCGCCCCGCCTCCTCCTTCGCGAGCATAACTGCTTCGCAGAAGGAGGTGACGGCCTCCCATGCACTCTCGCGCCGAACCATGGCCTGAACCAGGGCCGGACGCGAGAGATCGTCGCCGCCGATCGCCTCCGTGAGGACACGGCGGTGCTCTGCCCAAGCCGGGCAGATCTCCACCGTATGCTCCACCGTGTCCTCCGGGCGATCCACACAGTGGTGACACCCGGGCGTTTCCTCCCGCCTAATTCGGAACAGGAACCTCCCGAAACAACCGTGTCCGGTGAGGACCTGCGTCAGGCGGAAGGTGAGGACGCCATGGCGCCTCTCAAGCCACTCCTCAAAGAGGGGACTTATCGCCGCAATTGTGGCGTGCCCAGCGCTGGGTTGCGACAATCGCACACTCCATGCCGCCATGAGATCCCGCCGGAGCTCTGTCCGCTGTGCCGTGATCTCTCGCGGCAGCGGAGTTACACCCCGGCGTTTCGCCTCCTCGCGCAACTCCCACATCTGCGCGAGGACTTTCGCCTCCAGATCCCATGGCGGTAGTCCGGCAAGGAGGCTCGCCGCCTCACGGGAGATCGATGCCCACTTAAGGCATAGAATTGTATCAATGCACGAAGACAATAAATCCGTTCAAGAAATTATAGATGTATTGGGAGTGACAGTAAGTTATGTTATCGCTTAAAAATATTCAGATTACTTATTTAAATCAGTAGCACATACATTACTCTTAATTGATGGTATCTACTCATATTAATTTCAGAGGAATACCGTTAAATTATGGATTAAACGCTGGGAAGAGGAAGGCAATGTCGATCATCATAAAAGTGTAGGTCGCCCACGAAAAACCAGTCCTTCAAGATCAAAATATTGTCAGCTTGTACGATGACAATCCCACGACTTCAACCTTGACAGTCGCAAATGACAATGGGCTTTCTCGTGATAGTGTCCGTCGTCGGCTCAAGGATGCTGGCTTGAGGAATAGAGTCCCAGCTCAAAAACCCGTGCTCCTACAACGACACAGGGATCTCCGATTGGCGTTTGCCGAACAATACATACATTTTGATTTTAGAAATGTCACGTTTCTTGATGAAAAAGTTTTCCAGTCAAGCGCGGATGGTCGAATCTCATTGTGGAGAATTAATAATACCCGCTATAATGAAAATAATGTCATCCCTAATAGAAGATCAGGCCGCATTTCATGCGGAGTATGGGGCTGGATGTCGTCTGCGGGGCCTTGAGAGCTCTGCCAGGTTATTGGGCGGTTAAATAGCAGAGACTACATCGAGATTCTCAATGATGTTCTGTTGCCATCAGTGCGAATATGTTACCCAGATATTAATCCGGTATATGTAGTGCAGGACAACTGCTCGTTCCACAACAGTCGTATTGTGCGACACTAGATAGCCCAGCAAGAGAGGATTGAGCTCCTGGGCGACTTCCCACCCAAAAGCCCTGACCTCAATCCCATTGAAAACTTCTGGGGGTTGATGGTACATCAATGGGACCCAACTGAAGCCAGAACCAGAGCAACACTGATCCAGCATTGCTTTGACATCTGGGAGTCCATGCGGGGATTGAAACATTGTTACAATATGGTTATGTCAATGCGGAATAGGCTCGAGGACGTAAGACATGCTCTGGGCGGTTATACTAAATATTAATAATCAGTTTAAACAGGATTTTATGACGTAGTTTGGTTAATACTAAATAAAATGTTAAGTAGGTACATACAAGAATTTATTTTGTTTTTGAATTACTAAGTAAAAATAAATGTGAAAGTTTGGATTTATATCATCGTTTTTTTTATTAGACACCGTTAAAATGTACATTATTTGACACACTTGATATCACCAGCTTACTACGCAGTCGGATCTTAGGCAGATAATCACAACACTAACCGACGACTCGTTTCAGGAGTACCTACCAATAACGTTAAGTATGCCCTTCGATTTCACATGGTTGTTAGTTACGAATTTCGGGTTCAAATTATTTCGAGGAATTGACAAAGCTCTCAGACTACTCGCAATTTTTACAGATCGACCAGTAAAACTTTCACCATAAAATATGCATAATATGTGTTATGATTCTAGGGCTCATATTACGTTGGTGACGAGCTCTCCAAACAATGAGTTAACCTTTTATGAATAGTCGCCCGGCTTCAAAAAGCAACATTCGAAATTATTTGACTCATTGTCGAATCTGGCAGTTACAAAACGTGAGACGGCGATATCAAACGACACGTTGATACTCTTTTCGAGAAGCGTCATAGAGTTTCGTTCAAATTACGACTCTATGTTTAGGCCCATAAAGTTCATTCTCGCAGAATGTTGAGATATTTTTGACTGTAAATAGTGTCAGATATTAATGCAGTCTATATGCGATCCGATAATTATGCGTTTACAGTAGATAGATATTTGTGCTGATGACATGTCACATAATTTTGATTTCGTGTATTATCAGATACTTTTAATCGGTCCGATCCGATACTTATGCTGTTACTGGCAAACGATTATTATGCCGGCTGTAAGTCATCACATATTTTTACCGGCTAAGTATCGATATACACGATTATTTTTAAATCGTTCTGGAGCCAAAACACAGTGACTCCAGACGATTAATAGGTACTATTAGCATTGTTATTGTTTTTTTAAGACATCTAATATAGAAGTTAGAAATTTATCACTTTTATTCTGTCATTCGAGTTAAATCTTAGTAGCGCTTACACTATTTCATTCATAAACGCAAGATCGTACGCGATCCGCTCGGTGATGACGTAGCGCGGCACAGCTGTGCGTGTGCGAGTCCGGCTGCAAGTAAGTACCCGCAAGTAGGTATTTCATTTCTGGTACGATAGGTTGGTGTAAGTTCATTCACCTCGTTATCTCTCGTTTGTATGGGAAGCACGGCACGGTGTTTACCACTATCACATCTCCTCGTAAACGAGAGAAACTAATTGAAATTTCATTCACCACTCTCGCATCACCAAATCACTAGTACTCGTAACTTTTCAACTAGACACGACGAGTACGCTTGGGAGTTGTATTTAAGGCCTTGAATCGAGTGTCGACCAATTGACCTAATAGGTACTTAATAAGCATACCTACTAGTGAATAGTCCCGGGAAATCCCGGAACCGAAAGTACCGGGAAATCCCGGAAATTTGCGTTGTTTTAGGAACCGGAATTTCCAAAACCAAATCCCGGTTCTTTCGGTACTTTCGGTAAAAGATTCGCGTTTAGAATTTTTCTAATTTTATTGCCTAAAATCCGACCGCTGCACTGTTACTATACTACCTAGCTACCACCGTTGCTACCTGTAATACAAGAGCATGATGCGCGAGGGTGCGGAGGTGCGGGAGGGGCAGGTGGCGGCCATCTTGTAGACGCGCGTCCCGCTTAGTTAGATTGTGATCGCGAATATTGGTCTGAGCAAGTATTAGTTGGGTATTTTTATTTATAGTATTGTAAGGATGAATACCTATGTTTAAGTTTTGCAAAAATATTTAAGTTTAAAGTTATATTTTTATTTTATTTTTTCTTAAATGTATAATTAGAGTCAAGTTGATTTAAAGAATTTGTCGATTCAAGTTGTTCCAAACTATTGTTGAATTATTATATAAGATTAAAATTTAAAAAATGTTTGTTAAGATTATCTAATCAATAAATATTGAGACTGATTAATGCTACGCTAAAACTCCATAGTTCCTTTTTTTGTAGATGTTACGTAAGTTTTAAATTATAATTTGGTTATGCAGAATTGCAATAAGAGTCATGTTAATTTGTTTGGTAAAGTGAAGATGTCTAATAAATGTTTCTGTTATATATTATGTAGGATTAGGTATAAAAATCGTTTAATGTTAAAAAATGTTGCTGGCATAATATGCGTAATTACCAGTAAAATTATACTAAATAAGACTGATTTAGTGTCTATAAAACAAGAAATAAAACGTTTTATTTGATTTGATTAAAATGTTTTTACTTTGCCCTGTCATTTCGTCTTTTTTTACTTTCTCCGTTTCAACACTTTCAACTCTCTTACAAAGACTTATTAAAGTATCAAAAGCATCGATAGTACCGGGAATCCCGGTTCTTAAGCCAGAAGGTCCCAAAAATCCCGGTTCTTTAAAACAGCACCGGTTCTGCATTCCCTAATACCTACCTACCATATTTATGATAAATAAAAATAATACTGCCTAAACCAATTTTTATACGACAATGCTTGCTTGCGAGTAGCTACGCGGCTTCTACAAAGGCAGGCAATGTAAACAGAAAAAATGAATCGTTTTATCTGTCCAATAGAGTTCATTATAAGATGGTGGTGCCCTTTTCTATGAAAATATTGGACCGAATTAAGACCTTATTTTTATACACTTAACCGCGGAATTCGGTTGTGCATCCTTTTGAAGTCCAGTCGGACACTTCTCAGAATAATTTTAGTAAACTGCGTACCTACTTACCTTGTACCTAGTTTGGTGAATTTTCTATTTGTTACCGTTTACGGTTAAGAAATAAAGTCTGAATTCGCTTTTCGTATTTTTATTTGTGTACCTATTTATCTATTGCGTATGTGTTTTTATGCTGTCTGATCGATGAATGGATTTTTCAATGGGTACCGTTCGCAAGTGTTGTTTTACACACATATGCATTGATCGCAGTTACTTCGAGTTCTCATTATTTCACAAAAAAAACAATAAATTAGATTTTTCGTGTTTTTTTTAAATTGTAATTTATTGAAAATAATAGTCCCAATCGTTTCGAGTTCGATGATCGAGTTTATGGCTTTTCGTTCCAGAACGTGCTAAAATTAACCGTGTATAATTATACCTTCAATTGATGATCAGTTAATTTTGCAGCGCTGCCCATAGTCATATATTTATGCTGGTGACTGTACCTACATCACCAATCATTGTCGACTTTGTCAGTGTCACTACAAAAGACAATATTCTGCAAAACCTACGGAACTTCAACCAAAAGAATAGTCAAAATAAGTTAAATACAAATCATATAAAACTAACAGGTGCTGCTAAACCAATCTACCTCTCAGAGAGCCTCACTCCAAAAACGCAACGGCTATTTTATTTGGCACGGAAATTTGCCACAGAAAATGACTTTAAGTTTTGCTGGACTTCACTTGGCAGAGTATTTCTTCGTCAAGATTTGGGGAAAAAACACATTTTGGTCAAAAGCGAAGTAGATCTTAATAAAACTCAGCTAGGAATATGACTAGATTTTAAAGGGCATAGATTTATATTCACTCAAGCTTTAATATTCACATTGTTTTTACGATTTTTGCTTTTAACTAATTTCTTTAGAATATATTTGTATTGTACCACTGATGTAATCAGACACACCGACACAACAAACACAACTCTCACACACTGCACACAGGATTTACAAACACACAAACGAACCCCAGGGAAACTAACAAATTACAATTTATTATCACAATCAGTCTCAAATCCACACATTCTACACATACATTCACATCATTTCAATATATATATAAACACCACATCTACTTATACCGACAGCTTGCAAACTTTCGTCGCCGCCTTCTTAACTATATAAATAAATATTGCATATTATTGTAATGGAAGACTTACATTAATCGAAAATATCTAGTATTAACCTACTGTATTCAGATCCGTCCCTAAAATCTTTCACTAAATAACAAATTGCCACAATGAAATGTTGTGATGCGATCTACATAATTATTCCACTTACTTGTTAGTTAACTTCCGAACCCTACGACTCATCACTGAGGAATGTTAGACACGAACAATTACTAGAATCGCGACATTTGGGGTGTTGTTTACATTCGTCAATTACCCGTTTCTGGAAATATGGAAACGAATTTTGTCCACCTAGCTTGTTCTAGCCGAAATACTGTGAATCTGCTACCTAATAATCCTTCCACTCCTTCATTAAATCCAGCCCACTCCTCCTTCTTATCTTGTGTCTCATTTCCAATATCTATGTTCTTCATACGCTACGAATCTGCGTTCTTCTATATAACAATCTTCTCTTACTCTGTCCTTCTCATACTTCTGACTTTGTTTATTCTTCCTTTCATATTCAGTCCATTCTTCTATGGAATGCGCTTCCCTGGATATCAGGACGGCCACCAGTCGGCGGAAATTGCAGTTATTTTCAAAATACTTAAATAATATAGAGTCATCTCAACACCTCTCAACCTTGAATTTGTACATAATATAGTTATATGTTATAGTGAAAATAACGATTATTAAACCTCTATTCAAGAAAGACAACATAGAAGATATTTCCTGCTCAAACCTATAGCGTTAGTCCCGATTTTTTCAAAAATATTCGAGAAAGCTAGGTATATATTATCAACTTACTTCATACTTAGAGGAAAAATGCCTATTCGTTGATAACCAGAAAGGTTTTAGGAAAAAGAGATCTACTGACATGGCCATCTACGATTTCTTACATATGGTTAGCGGCAGAGTGGATAAGAGACTACCAACTCTGGCGCTTTATATGGACATGTCAAAAGCTTTTGATCGCGTACCGTAGACCATAAAATACTGATAAGTAAACATAACGCATACGGAATAAGGGGAAATAAGGGGAAATATATCAAATTTAATAGAATCTTATCTTTGTGATAGGCAACAAATAACGAAAATTTTTAGCCTTTAAAAAAAAATCGAAATGACATATAAATCTAACCAGAGAACGGTAAATTATAGAGTACCACAAGGTAATGTACTCGGGTCGCCCCTATTTATTGTTTATATTAACGACTTTCCGACAGCATTATCATATCCTATGACAATGTTTGCAGATGACAGCACTTTACTTTTCAATAGTGACGACGTAAGCACATTAGAGGCTGAGATTAATTCTACCTTACTATCAGTTGTGAATTGGCTGCAATATAATAATTTGGTTATAAATCTTGATAAAACAGTATCAATGAAATTTCAACAAAGAGTAAATTACAATCTGGACTTAAATATTAAATACAAGGACAAAATTATTAATGAAACAAATGTGTGATTTTCTTGAACGATACACATAGTTCACATATTGACAAAGTATGCAGTAAGCTAAACCAACATTCCTATGCTTTACACATGTTAAACGGCCAATCGAGCAACAGTCTTAACGGCGTTTCGTGGTCTAGTAGCCTCAACATTGAGATATGGAATTATATTTTAGGGCAATGCCACGGGTAAGGATCCAAAAAAGGTGCATAAGAGCTATTTATAAATTGAAGGTAATTGATAGCTGCAAACCGTTTTTTAAAAATACGAAATTATTAAACGTGCCGTCGTTGTATATCTACGAAACGTCTATGTTCGTCAATAATAATTTACATAAATTTGCCCGCGTAACTAGTCAGCGCTGTTGTGATCGGTTACAAACAGCCGGATCTAGTACTGCACTATACAGAAACAGTATTTTTGTAATGGCTCCAAAGGTCTATAATAAGTTACCAAAATTTATAAGGAGTGAAGATAATGTCCGCAAATTCAAAAGTAAATTGTATTTATTTCTAATAGATAAGACGTATTACTCTATCGAAGAATTTTTAAATGATAAAATATGACACTCTTTAATATAATTTACCATTGACATGCATGTAAAAATAAAATTATAACTGATTAATTGACATTTTTTACTCGATCATTCGTGACTTTGTATTGTATAGATTCAGACTTATTACTAAAAACCTATTATATGTGTACACCAATTTCATTGGTAGGACATAGAGCTCGACTAAAATGTACACATAAGACCTTTATTGTAATACCTGTTTTCACGAATAAAGATTGATTGATTGATTGATTGATTGATTGATTGATTAAATATGTATGTATGTGTATTACAAGTTTATAACATATTTATGTTCTTACGAGTATATAGCTTATTTTTATTTTTATGGTTTTTTGTTTATAAATACTACTAACATAGTTTGTAAGTAAATTGTTACTAACGCTATGAGTCCATGTTACTTGACAGTAAATATTTTATTATTATTATACGAGTAGGTGCCTATTTTATGAATACTTAAGTCATTAACATTATGATACTTACTTTTTTTTCATTGTTCCTCTCGAAAGGTAGCATCTTCACCACTTAAGTATTAGGAGCGTTCATTCAAAAAGTTCGCCACATCGCAAATAGCCGTCAAATTTTTACCAGTTTTGATTAATTTGGCAATATTACTGTATGGAAACAAGAAATATATACTATACTAAAATACTAACTAGTGAACTAGAATATTAATAACTAGCGGCCCGCCCCGGCTTCGCACGGGTAGCACTAAGTACTTATCTTCAGGGCACCTACCTACCTATCTACCTATCCTACCCTACCTACCCTACCTACCCTACCTACCCTACCTACCCTACCTACCTATCTACCTATCCTACCCTACCTACCCTACCTACCCTACCTACCCTACCTACCCTACCTACCCTACCTACCCTACCTACCCTACCTACCCTACCTACCCTACCTACCCTACCTACCCTACCTACCCTACCTACCCTACCTACCCTACCTACCCTACCTACCCTACCTACCCTACCTACCCTACCTACCCTACCTACCCTACCTACCCTACCTACCCTACCTACCCTACCTACCCTACCTACCCTACCTACCCTACCTACCCTACCTACCCTACCTACCCTACCTACCCTACCTACCCTACCTACCCTACCTACCCTACCTACCCTACCTACCCTACCTACCCTACCTACCCTACCTACCCTACCTACCCTACCTACCCTACCTACCCTACCTACCCTACCTACCCTACCTACCCTACCTACCCTACCTACCCTACCTACCCTACCTACCCTACCTACCCTACCTACCCTACCTACCCTACCTACCCTACCTACCCTACCTACCCTACCTACCCTACCTACCCTACCTACCCTACCTACCCTACCTACCCTACCTACCCTACCTACCCTACCTACCCTACCTACCCTACCTACCCTACCTACCCTACCTACCCTACCTACCCTACCTACCCTACCTACCCTACCTACCCTACCTACCCTACCTACCCTACCTACCCTACCTACCCTACCTACCCTACCTACCCTACCTACCCTACCTACCCTACCTACCCTACCTACCCTACCTACCCTACCTACCCTACCTACCCTACCTACCCTACCTACCCTACCTACCCTACCTACCCTACCTACCCTACCTACCCTACCTACCCTACCTACCCTACCTACCCTACCTACCCTACCTACCCTACCTACCCTACCTACCCTACCTACCCTACCTACCCTACCTACCTGCCGCCAGAAATAATTAATATGTTTAATTTCTGGTACGGTAACCAATATAACACTGTGAGGTGGCCAGGCGCATATTCAGATGTGTACAGGTTAGAGTGCAGGGTGAGGCAAGGCGGTCTGACCTCGCCCAAGTTATTTCATATATAATTATATGGATAAGCTGATCGAGGAACTCAGCAGCACTGGCATCGGATGCTCAATAGATGGTGTGTAGTTTAACAACATCAGTTATGTTGACAATATGGTGCTGCTGAGTCCGTCGATCAGTGCCCTCAGGAAGCTATTGCATATATGTGAGTGCTATGCTGGAGCCCATGGACTAAGGTATAATGCCAAGAAAAGCGAGCTGTTAGTTTTTAAGGCTAAAAACAAGACGTAAGTATGAGGTGGTACCACCAGTCTCGCTATGTGGTGCAACTCTAAATAGAGTAAAGCAGTTTAAATACCTTGGTCACTGGGTTACAGAGGATGGTACTGATAACTGTGATATGGAGAGAGAGCGCAGGACATTGGCCGTACGATGTAATATGCTGGCACGCAGATTTGCAAAGTCTGACAATAATGTCAAGATAACATTGTTTAGGGCATATTGCCATGCTTTTTATACCTGCAGTCTGTGGACCAGATACACACAAAAAAAGTTTAATGCCCTGCGTGTGCAATACAACAACGCTTTTAGGATACTGCTGTCGCTGCCACGTTACTGTAGCGCATCAGGGATGTTCGCAGCAGCGCGTACCGAAGACTTCTTTGCGATCATGCGTAAAAGAACCGCGTCACTATTGCGTCGGATGCGAGACAGTGACAGCAGTCTCCTGAGCATTGTTGCTAGCAAGACTGAAGGCCGCCTGATGGGTCACCTGTGCGCAGTGCATGTATTGTTGCCAGGTGTCCCCAGAAGATGGCTTAATAGATATAGGGTTCTTTAAGTTGTTTTGTATTATTGCTATTGTTTTTAATTATTTATGTTTTTCTTAATTAATTATACTAACATAGGTTAAGTAATTCTAACAAATTATGGGTAATGTAACTGAATTAAAGATGAATAAATAAATTAAATAAACGCTCTTTCCGCCTTTGTTCCTTTTTTGAGTGCGAAAAGTTTAAATTAATTAATTATATAATTTTACAATGCATTTGCTCGAAAAGAGCGTTTTCCAAGCAGTCAATTTGTGCGGAAAGTGTCACTTTTTTTCACTAGTGCTTTTTACTTTTCTGTTTTTTTTTTTTAATTTTTGAGGCCGTCGTCAGCCCGTATCGTCTCAGAGATTTGATTATTTGAGAAAAGTTTTTCACAAATTAGTATTTACAAATCAGATGATGATAACGATGGCAATGATTATGACGATGGTTAAAATCAAAAAGTCGAAGCCAAAGTCAAAGTCAAAGACAAAGTCGAAGTCATCGTCAAAGTCGAAGTCGCAGTCGAAGTCAAAGTCAAAGTCAAAGTCAAAGTCAAAGTCAAAGTCAAAGTCAAAGTCAAAGTCAAAGTCAAAGACAAAGTCAAAGTCGAAGTCGAAGTCTAAGTCAAAGTCAAAGTCAAAGTCGAAGTCGAAGTCTAACTTAACGCATACTTATCTACTATTTATGATTATTTTCAGGAAAATCGCGATGGATCAAAGTGTGTGGATTATGTTGTGTACTTTATTGGGAGTTGCATATTGTGTAACAACAGAGTCGCAAACAGAAGTTGCGAACACATCAGTTGACAACGACTCGGAGTTCTGTCACCCACTGGTGATAGGCCACCGCGGGGCCAGCGGGTACACCCCGGAACACACCCTCGGCTCATACGCACTCGCCGCTCTCATGGGGGCTGACTACGTGGAGCCCGATCTAGTCATGACAAAAGATGGCCGATTAATAGCTCGACATGATAACGAATTAGGGTTTGTATGATACACGTACGTAAGATGATTTCAAAAAAAAAAATCACCTACCTTCCGCACTTAGACGTATAGCATAAATAACTATTAGCACTGTTTACCTTAAATTCGTCCGTCAGTTTTTGTAACTGACGGACGAATTTCGAATAAAGAATAAACATGCCTACCTAATCAGAAAACGAATGTCAAATGTTATCTATCTGCTGAACAGAAAGAACAAAGTAATAAGTTATTGTTGTATACGTTCCACCCAATTGCAGAGTTCAATGTCCGGCAAAGAGCTAGAGTTAAGTTTATTTATAGAGAACTATGATGTTCAGGTGTTATGTTTGACTGAACACTGGTTGAAAGAACATGAAGTAGTGTTTACCAATGATGATAATTTTACTGTACAAAGTGCGTTTGTAAGGAAAAGCGCCATTCGCGGTGGATCTTTAGTTCTTGTTTCAAACAAGTTGAAATGTAAACAACGTTTAGATTTAGTTAATCTTTCCATCGAGCGCACTATTGAGTTGTCTTGTGTTGAACTCGAGCGATACGTTATAATTTGCGTTTATCGACCCCCTTCTGGTGATTTTATTAGTTTCGAATCGGTAATGGAGGATTCACTCAATAGGTTAAAATCAATTAATAAAAGTATAATTTTATGTGGAGATTTTAATATTAATATTTTAGATGTTACTCCATTAAGTATTAGACTCCTTAATCTGTTTAGGTCTTATAATTTAATAAACTTGTTTTTTGAACCTACCAGGATCACAGCATCTTCTTCAACTTGTCTAGATAATATATTTAGTGATTGTGATGCCAAAAATAAAATAGTGTTAAGTGACTTAACGTCTGACCACTGTGGTTTATTAGCTAGCTTCCCCATGCCATTACATAAAAAACCGCATAAAATAGAATGCAGGCCTTATACAGCTAGTCGTTGTAATAAGTTTAAAAATAATATAGCTCATAGAATTACGCCATCTATAGTAGAACACGAGAATCCCAATGAAATCTATGGAGCCCTTTTTGATGTTGTGCAAAAAGAGTACCAATCTACTTTCAAGGCCAAAACTATTCAAATTAATGGCACCTCCGTTGGCTTTAACCAATGGGCCACTCCAGGAATTTATAAAAGTAGAGCGAGACTATACGAGTTATATGGTTTGAAAAAAATCAGGTTTGATACTCCTTTCCTAGAGCATGTAAAAAATTATTCAAAATTATTTAAAAAGGTTTGTGTTTTTGCTAAATCTAAATTTTTAAGCGATACAATTAAAAAATCCAATAATAAAGTAAAAACCACTTGGAAAATTATTAACAATGAAACGGGTAAGTCGGTTAAACAAGATAAACAACTTGAGATTATGGTCGACAATAAATTAGTTAATAAAGCAGCTGACGTAGCCGAGGCGTTTAATGAGTTTTTTGCCAACATACCTGTAACTACGACTCGCTCCTTAAATTCATCCCCGTCTAAAGCTGAAAACCTTTTGCTTAGTAGTGTATCTAAAAATAGTCCCTTATTTAGCTTCGAACATGTAACGCCTCGTGATGTAGTTAATGTTTTTAACACACTCAAGTCTAAAAACACTGGTGATTACTGGGGCATCTCCATTAAACTTTTAAGTAATATAATAGACATCGTAGCCCCCTATCTAGCTGTTACTTTTAATAAATGTGTTGATTTAGGAACTTTTCCTGACCTCATGAAGAATAGTAAAGTCATACCACTATTTAAATCAGGTAATAAAAACGACGTTGGCAATTTCAGGCCTATTTCTATCTTACCAGCATTTAGCAAAATATTTGAAAAGTTAATACTCAAGCAGTTACTTAGACATTTTAATTTAAATAGCCTCCTTCATAATGAACAATATGGCTTTACAAAAGGTCGTTCGACTACAGATGCGGGTGTTGCTCTGCTGAAACACATATTTAACGCATGGGAGAACTCGCAAAATGCTATTGGGGTTTTCTGTGACCTCTCCAAAGCCTTTGATTGCGTGCACCATGACACGCTTTTGCGTAAGCTGCGTCATTACGGTGTTCAAAACGAAGCTCTCAACGTTATAAATTCTTATTTACACAATAGGTCCCAATGTGTAGATGTTAATGGTGTGAAATCTTCCGGTCTACCAGTTCAGTTAGGTGTACCTCAAGGCTCAATACTAGGTCCATTCTTGTTCTTAGTGTATATCAATGACTTACCATTCTATTTAAAGGGTATCTGTGAAGTTGTACTGTTTGCAGATGATACCTCTCTTATTTTTAAAGTAGACAGGAATAGACAAGATTTTGACGATGTAAACAGTGCTCTCTCAATGGTTACGGATTGGTTTACGACAAATAACCTAGTTCTCAATGCCAAGAAAACGAAATGTGTAAAGTTCGCCCTACCAAATGTTAGAAATCTAGGACCCAACATCGTCTTAGATAAAGAGGTGCTTGAGTCTGTAAACTCGGCAGTTTTTCTGGGCATAACAGTAGATGCCAAACTTCAGTGGGGCCCACATATATCGAGCCTAGCGGGAAGGCTCAGTTCGGCCGCCTACGCCGTCAGGAAAGTAAGACAATACACTGACGTCGATACAGCTCGGTTAGTCTACTTTAGTTATTTTCATAGCGTTATGTCCTACGGTCTTCTGCTGTGGGGCAAAGCTGCTGATATTCAAAATATATTTGTCCTTCAAAAACGAGCTGTTCGAGCTATTTACCAGCTAGGTGCCAGAGTTTCTTTGAGAGATTTTTTCAAAGATATTGGTATCCTCACGGTGGCGTCCCAATTCATCTTCGCCAACATCTTATATATTAGGCAAAATATACACTTATACACTAAAAACAGTGATTTTCACAATGTTAACACTAGAAATAAGGACAAACTACGAGCTCCCTTTCACCGGCTTCATAAGGTTCATAACTCATTTGTTGGGCTTGGTATAACCTTTTATAACAAGCTACCCTCTTCTTTGCTAGATTTGCCTTTTGATGCGTTTAAAACGAAAGTAAAATCCAAGCTTTGTTCAAAGGCATACTATTCTATAAACGACTACTTAAATGATAAGAATAGTTGGTCGCTGTGATTAACTCAAGACAATGTTTATGTTCTTTCTCCAGATTACCTACTGACAAGTTATATGAGTTTATATAATTGTATTTTTTTTATTTTTATTTTTATTTTTTTATTCGACTTTATAAGTCAAGCTATTTTTAATTTTATTTCAATTTATTGTTGACATAATCTACTCATTACAATGTTTTTTCTAATGAGTTGTATTGCAATATGTGGTTAGCTAGTGACCTCGACAATTGATCATATTAGTTATTGTTATTAGTAATTAACTGTTTGTTTTTATTTATTTTATCTCGATGGTCCTAGTTTATCATTTATAACTTCCAGTTACAACTATATGTAAGCGGGCACGCCCTTTATGCCTGGAGGCTTTTATTTAGATAAGTTCTGTTTACGTTTAGTTTTTATTTCTGCCTGAGTATAGTTCTCGATGATGTTGTGTGGTATATTGGCGTGTGCTAGCTAACATATGGCTAATAATTTAAATTATGTTTTGTGTTGCGTAATCTAAATTATCTAAATTATTTTGAATACTATTATATAGAATCTTATTTTTTTGTTCTTCTAACTGAACAGACAGCTGTGCTGCTGGGGAGTTTGTTGCGCCACTTCTTCTTCCCAGCTAATGCACTAGGAAGTGGTGAAGGGTGGGCGTTTTGGGGGACTGTCTTATGTAATTTTGACGTTCGAAAAGTGCTGATTCTCAGCCTAGTTTGAATAAATGACTTTTGAATTTTGAATTTTTTTTTGAATTTTTGAATGTGCGAGAATACATTTCAGAATAAATCTGCACGTCAATACCTACGTAGTTATAACTAGTTCCGAGAGTAAATCTTTGTTTATGTCGCTTTGTCTTTATTACTTACGTGTAACATTAAAATAGTTACATAAATATTTCAACTTGTACATAATCTTCGTTAGGTAGTCTAATGATACCATGTTGCAACCTCCTTGCAATATCATTGGCTAACAAGTAAAATCAAGTTCATGCGGAATACTCGTTGGCTAATAAAGGTCAACAGACGTAATTAAGTTAGCTGTACGTTTTCCTCGTTGTCGTAACTGTTGGTAGACATATTTAATTCGGCGTCCGCGCAACACTTTAGTTATTGACTGTACCTACATTCTGTTTAGTCGCCTCTTGTCACCCACTTCGGCTATCTGTGAATATATCGTCAATGTTTACGAGTTAGGAAACTGACATCGACGAACATGTAAGTATTTTTTTTATTAATTTTATTAAACTTATTTTAAAGCTATTTTTTTGCAAAATGTGTCTATATGTTGTTAAGTCAGCTGTGCAAACAAAACATGCCTTAAACTAAATGAGGTGGATTTAATCACAAGGTTTGTGTATAACACCTACCTACCTGCACCAACTGGATTGGCAACATTACCTACAACGGCTACAAGTGCTAGAACTAATGTGACTGATAATAAACCTATCAGTTACTATATTCAAAAATGGTAATACCTACCTTATTCAGTGTGCAGGAGCTTGCCTTGTAGAGGTTTTAGGTAAGAGACCGAAAGTTAAAATGTTTTTACTTCTTTTATTTTAACAGTTTCAAAGGTAACTTCGTGATTAAAACACAGGTACCTACCGTTACTAATGTTAATATTGTTCTGGTTAAATAAAGAAGACTATTTAAAAACTTATCAATAGAATAATAATAATGTAAACACATACTGGGGATTTATTTATTTGAATATAGATATTTACAAGTGGGGAAACAGCTTATAGCTAATTAATTAATAAAAATAGCAAAATTATATACTAACTTAACGCATACTTATCTACTATTTACGATTATTTTCAGAAAAATCGCGATGGATCAAAGTGTGTGGATTATGTTGTGTACTTTATTGGGAGTTGCATATTGTGTAACAACAGAGTCGCAAACAGAAGTTGCGAACACATCGGTTGACAACGACTCGGAGTTCTGTCACCCACTGGTGATAGGCCACCGCGGGGCCAGCGGGTACACCCCGGAACACACCCTCGGCTCATACGCACTCGCCGCTCTCATGGGGGCTGACTACGTGGAGCCCGATCTAGTCATGACAAAAGATGGCCGATTAATAGCTCGACATGATAACGAATTAGGGTTAACAACAGATGTTTCTTTACATCCCGAGTTCGCTTCTCGGTATCGCAATAAAACCATAGATGGCAATCTAATAAGCGGCTGGTTCACTGAAGATTTTACCCTTGCAGAAATAAAGACGTTACGCGCTATTGAACGAATTTCAGATATAAGACCAGGAAACGCCCGCATGGACGGCGCTTTCGAAATTCCAACGTTTCGAGAAATAATTGAAATGGTCAAAAGTCTACAAACCAGTCAAAATAGAGTTATTGGACTTTACCCAGAAATTAAGCACAGCACCTATTTTGAGTCAATCGGATTGCCAATGGAGAAATTAGTAGTGGATATTCTTCACAGCTACGGTTACCGAGGCGCTCAAGCACCAGTTTACATACAGTCATTTGAAGTCAATAATTTGAAAAAACTTAAAGAAATGACTCAACTTCGGCTGCTGCAGCTGTTCGACAGTAAGTCATTGTCGCCTTTCGATCAAAATGGAACTTGCCTGACGTATGGTCAGATGGCTACTCCTGAGGGACTTCGAGATGTTGCAAAGTATGCCTACGCAGTGGGTCCGGACAAGAGCTACATCATTCCTCGTGATGAAAACGATAATCTTGGTAATGTCACCACTTTCGTAAGTGATGCTCATGCTGCTGGGTTGAAAGTGCATCCATACACGTTCCGAGCTGAGAATAACTTCTTGCCAAGAGAATACCATAGCACGCAGAACCCCAACACGCCATCAGTTCTGGGTGACTTAGCTGCTGAGATCAGAGCTTATTTCGCTGCTGGGGTAGACGGCCTCTTCAGTGATCAGCCTGATGTCCCTGTGCGGGTCCGACCACCTTGTAAACAAAAACAACTGGTCCCTGATTCTTCATCTGTCAAGCCGTCCTCGGTGAAATCATAGGCCAAGAGAAAATAGTGCATAATCTCCCCTTTACAGAACTTATACATATACAGCGGAAGTACAATTTTAAAATATATTTTTCTATTTTTTTTTTGATAATTCGTGAGATCAATATTTATTTATATATTGTAATCATAAATAAATATGTAGATCAATATGTACCTATGTATTGTATATAGAGTATAAAATTTCTAGACAAACTAAAATGAAGGTACTTGGATACATTACCATATGTTAAGATAGGAATATCTATTAATTGAATTATATAAAAAGTACTTAAGTGATGTGATGGCAGCAATGCACGTTTAGCTTGTAAATATGAATATAAAATATGAATAGAATTTTACAATACAGTACCGTCAACTGCCCTAACTTTGCCTCGTGTCCTATGTTTGCCTCTAATGAAATAGATGTAATATCTTTTTCATTTTACTTGTATGGCAATCGAAACTTAAATACATTTTTAGAAAAATGTTTCTAATTTTGAAATTTCATAAAAGTTATTACATATTTTTCATTATAGGCAAACATAGGACGCGAGGCAAAGTTAGGGCAGTTGACCGGTACCCACATGACAATAGTATACTTACATAAATACATTTATTTTTACCAATAACTGTTATTATTTAACACTTTCGACTCCACCCACTTTAAATAGAACTCATACGCCATGCCGCCATACATATTGGGAGTGAACCCTCCGGGATGGTTGCCGGCATTACCTACGTTTGCGCTAAAGTTAAACATCGTGGACGGTCAACGGCAGAAGGTTTAAACCGTGTTATAAAACACTGTAAAACGAAGTAAAATAGTGTCTTCAGGGAGTCTTGTAGCTATACGTAGTTTGGAACTTTTTAATTTTTTTGTGAAAATTTGTAATCAAAAATTTAAAAAAAAGATACTTGGATTTAAAAACCAACGCATATACTAATAAATCTTGCTAAAATATACATCAGATTTTATTTTCACGGTTTATTATCATGTATTCGCTAAGAAAAACCTACATTTAAAATCAGGCCTCCGCGAGGGCTCCTGGCATCCCATATGAGACTAGGTGAACCCTCCAGGAGGGCTCCATATTGAGTAATAGCTCCTACAGACTAAGCCGGGGGTACGTGCCGCGCGGCAAAAGCAGGCGAACACGCCGCCGGCACAGTGTGCAGGAGCCATTACACACGATCAATCATAATCTGAATCATTTTGAAGGATATTGCTAATCTATTGATTCTTAAAAGTTCGAAAAATTTGTGTGCTCAACAACGTAAATAACGCAATGAATGTTGTTGAACTGTCAAAATGAAACGGATTGTGATTGATCGTGTGTTACGCAATTAGGATCCTGGTCAGGCTAATCTAACGCAGATTAGCCTGTTCAGTTTGGCCTCTCTATGGTTGTGACCATGGTATAATAATATATCTCAGAGTAATATACTCTGAGTAATATACTTTGCCAGTTATGACATTCCGAAACACATTGGTCACGTGGGCAACACAAGTCTACGTCATCACATCTGTGTTACCAGAAGTTTGTAATAATAACTCCCCAACCACCTTTATTACCTGTGCAAATCCAATAAAACAATGAGGTTTTAACTAACAATTACGTTGGTTTATGTTTAAATTGAATTGTTTCGTTTGATTAAACACATGACACGACAATTTAAAAGCTTTGGTTTCTGAAAATCTTTCCTTAATCGTGTTTTGTTGCAATAGAGTGGCAACTGGATAGTGACGTAAGCATGTGTTAGTCCCGGAATGCCAGACCTTGTTTTATTAGACCATGGTTGTGACGAAATGAATAGTATAATTATGGTGTTATCAGCGTAAAAAAAATAATTCCCGCTAATTTGTTATGGTAAATACAATATCCGTACCCAACCAAGTGAGAGTCGGACTCGTGTACATAGTGTGATTCCGTACCACTAAAACCATATAATACAGGTAACCTACTTCACCTTCTATTTTTAAGGTACCTACTTTATTTTGCCATGATATAAACCACAGTAACATGAAGTCTGTTTGAACAACCATATGGAATACAGACAGATAGACAATAGTAGGATATATTTAATAGGTTTCTTACAGTTCCGTTGAGTACCAACACGGAACCCTAGAAATCTTATCATTCCTGTAACTTTCCCCGGTGCTCAATGGCCATATATCAGCGTCACCATCTCATTCGTGCAAGTCTTCTGACTTATTTCTTAATAGAAACACGCAGCAACTCACACTAAGGAGGCGATAGTTTTGCCGATAGTCAATTCGTCGTCGAGCAGCAAGTTTGTGAACATCAAGGTGAGAGGAAATCAAAATTGATAGGCTCGAATTATAATCAACGGCGGAAATAATAAAACGGGACGTCCTATCAAAAATTAAAAATAGTTCAAAAATATATTTATGTAAATAAATCCAAAATATATTTATGTAAAAGTCAAATCAATCCTGGAGCGGTTACTATGTAAATTGTTGACTTTACATCATTTCGGTTTAATTATCACCTTAAAAATAAATTACTCAAAAGACAAGATGCCAAGCACCAGGCTATGCTTATAAAACTGACAGTGGGTGTCAGTCAGCTGGATGTGACACTGTCAGAATGATATGACACTTGTAAAACTTGATACCTATTTCAAGAATTTTTCGCTTTAGAACCACGTACAACTTATATTCTAATTTAAAATTAGCAATGTGAACGGAAACAGAATCAAAGTAAACTCGAAATGATAAGACAATCTCTGAAATTGAGAAAGACACTAACAGTCTTGGGCATACTTTCTTTATGTAAGTACAGTACAATCTGTTTATAAGTTTACAGAAATGCTCGCCGCATTTCTGTGTTGTTTTTATGAGTTTAATGCTTTTCTTTTTTATTGCGTCCTTTAAAAATAATTAGCTGAGGTTTTTATCGAGCTCAGTCAGATATAACAGCGGTTGCGCTCCTAGCATATCGCTTTTACACCATTCAACACAAAGTTGTTTTAGTCACGAATCGATAGTTAAGTACTTCAGTATGTTAGTCAATTACTTATCATAACAATGTATTTTTCGGTAAAAGGTCAAGGTTTGTAATATAGCTAATAATATTCTAATTTTTTACCAACATTTTGTCATTATAACATAAAAGATATAAAACATTGAAATACTATGAAATAAATAAACAAACAAATTTCAATCAAAATAATTTTTATTATTCAGTAAATTAACATTAATAACAAATACATACTTTTTTCAGTTCTCCTAATATTTTTAATACTTACAAAACGAAACAGTGGAGTGCACCAAAGAATAGAAGAGGAGGATGTCCAGAAACTAGACAGAGATTTTATTGATCAGCCAAAGAAAGATAAATATACTAATACAGCTATAATGGACAATAAAATGAAAGCCAACAGTGATAATGATGGTACAAAGCAAGAATTGCTAGAAGCTAAGTCAAGGATAGATCAGTTAGAAAAGAAAATAGCAATATTGGAAGGAAGAGTGCCACAGAAGTTCCCAGAAGTAAAATTTCTAGGATACAAGGAAAGGAAGAGGATATTGGTAAGATTTGAAACATTCATTTATTAATTCATTCATCTCAGTTATACCTCTGAGCTTATAGAAAATGTAATAGACACACTTGGATAATGTGTTATTATAATAATAGCTTCGACCCTGCTCCCGACACCGGAGGACCACAATTTTTTATATATTTTTAAACGTTTTTTTTTATTCTTTATATTTTAAGAAATATTTAAAAATGTGAATGAATAACAATCAAAATAAATAAACGAAAAAATTATAAAAAATAACAACATAACAACTTCTTGATAATGCCTGTATGGAATCTTATCTATATTGAAACTAGATAACAGGGAACATTGCTTCATCGTAATGATGTTTGTTTACATAATTACTTAACCAGTAGCCCTTAATACATGACAGTTTAGTTAAAATAAATATTTTGGTCTAATTAACTTATTTTAATATAATTTTGTTGTAGGCATGCATAACAGAATATTATAATGCATAAATGTATATTCAATGAGATTCTGGAGTCCTTTTTGACATTGATATAGATAAATATAACATGTTTCTGTTTGTTTTTAGAAAGGTAAATGTAATACAAGCAAGCTACAATTTACATTACATTCAATGATACAGTTTCCAATTTTGCTTGACGAAAGAATTTTCTGCCTTTTACAACTTATTTATGAAATAGACTACCTAATTGGTTACTGCTAACACACTTTTTCCTTTACTGTCTATCCTTGATAAACATACTACGCCTATCAGAAGGCCAATTCTCATATTTAGAAAGTTCAAAGCGCAAACTGAACTTTATGTATGGGTACATAAAGTTCAGTTTGCGCTACAACTTCATTTTTTTTATTACTTTTTCAATAGTACTAGTGATTCTGAAATCAGTCAAATCAAAACACTCCAGTTGTTAGTACAATTTGGTATCCACGGGTACGTTTTCTGATCCATTTGTTTACATTTTCATCATATACTTTTGGAACAGACCAAATGGCGTCACAATAGGAGCAGAAGAATTTAAGTCTCATATAATTTCAGGTGACAGGAGGCGCGGGATTCGTTGGCTCGCATTTGGTAGATGTACTTATGACGCAAGGCCATGAGGTGATTGTCGTGGACAATTTCTTCACGGGCCGCAAACGAAACGTAGAACACTGGTTTGGTCACCGCAACTTTGAGATGATTCATCATGATATAGTTAACCCACTTTATGTAGAGGTACTACATTGTTATCATTGTTAAAGCGATAGTTCAGCTGCATCCACATTTTTTGACATTTCAACGGTCAATAGCCAGAGACAACTCCACAGTTCTAGCTA
The DNA here is from genome assembly GCA_947364205.1 of Agrochola lota. Classification (NCBI taxonomy): domain Eukaryota; kingdom Metazoa; phylum Arthropoda; class Insecta; order Lepidoptera; family Noctuidae; genus Agrochola; species Agrochola lota. The sequence continues at coordinate 12,154,209 of OX376221.1, read as the reverse complement.
TGTTGAGTGTAGATAGGGGTTGTGAGTTGTAACACTATGTTATGAAGCCTCTGTTCACTGTGTGCTATTAGGTTTTGTCAAGCGTTTTTGTCACTCACTATGTGGTCTGATGATATGCCCCAAATGAGGAAGTAGCTTATGAAATGAAGGTTCTTATAACACTTTACTATAATTATGTTCTGATTTCTAGGCAGATGAAATATACCACTTAGCTAGTCCTGCGAGTCCACCCCACTACATGCAAAATCCAGTTAAGACAATTAAGACTAATACTTTAGGAACAATCAATATGTTAGGTGAGTAATTTTTGTTGATATTAATTTCTAAAATCTAACTGCTGCTGCATTTCAATTTGAACCTTAAGTTTATACCTAAAAGATTGTTTGTCACAAAAGTGTAATGTGTAATATTCATCTAGGTATGCCAAACTTTCATTGCCACCAAACTTAAAATAGCTCTCCAGTGTAATTGTAATAACAATCGGATCTAGGATTTGTGCTAAATCACAGATGAACACAGATGTTCACTCCGCATTTTAGATATGAAGCTATAAGTACGCGGCGGACTCGACTTGTCGGGCCAATTCAGTGAGTGTAACATAGTCAGAAGATATAAGAGTTATGCGATAGAAAGAGAGGCAACGTCTAGGTGAATATAACTGTAGGTAGTTAGCGCTATGAGACCTTTATTGCACTTTATTGTGTCGTAGCAAGGGTCGCTTTTTAGGGTTCCGTAGTAAACAAGGAACCCTTATAGTTTCGCCATGTCCGTCTGTCTGTCCGCGGCTCAGCTCAGAGACGGTTAATACTAGAAAGCTGTAATTTGGCATATGTACATATTAATCGTACCGACAAAATGGTAAAATAAAATCAAGAAAAACATTTTTTTTTAGGGTACCTCCCCTACACGTAAACTGGGGATGTTTTTTTTTTCCTCATCTACCCCATGTTGTGGGGTATCGTTAGAAAGTTCTTTCAAAAATATTGTGAGTTTGTCCAAAACATTTTTGGATTCAGGGATCCGTTTGCGAAATATTATGCTTTTAACTGGATTTTTTGGTTAGAATCAAGTGTCCCCCCCCCCCTTCGAGCTAAATGGTTGGACTTGGACTTGTGAAAAAATTAACAGCAGTAGTATATATAACGAAATTAAAAGGAAAACTATGAGAGCTAAGTAGGCTGTACAGGTTAACGAGAAATAATCAACCAACTTAAATTTGCAGTTTGAAAAACATGGGAGAACACGTTTTTCAACTACAATGTTAAGTTTGTTCTTGGGATAAATTCATCCCAACTACGCAACTACGGAACCCTGCATTGTGTGTGGTCCGACACGCACTTAGCCGGTTTTATTTAAATGATTTTGCGGAGTGAACCATCTGTAATGTGTACCTAAATACAAAGCAGAACAGTATCGCATCATTGTAAAAAGGGATTTGCAAGCTTCAAGCAAAGAAAATCTAACAAAATAGAGCGGAACAAAACATACATGGTTGCTCCGCTGCAGGTGCAACCTACGCTGCTCAAGTTTTTTATTGTTCTCAGAAACAAATGAAAATGTAATGTTTTTACAATTGTATTCACGATTTTTTATGGTTGATTATCGTTTCTGCATAAATAAATTACATCAAAATTGCTAATTGGATATGTACAGGTAGCGGCACGTGAGTCTAGCGCTGACCGTTAATGCGCAGAATTCGAAAATAAGGTATCCCGGGGGAGTGAAGGGGACGCGCGCGGGCGTGCGTAAGCGCTTATTGGCTCTCCAGTCGTACTCTGTCCCGCGCACCGATACGACGCTTCGCTCACTTCTGGTGTATAGTCGCGTTCTAAATTGTAGAAGCGAAGATGACTCTGACGATTCTGATAATGATGATGCTAATGATAACGATGACCGAAGCAGCCCTGTGCCCGGTCCCTCATAAAAAAGGCCAGGCACACGCAGTTTAATGAAAGGCGTGCTACCCCTATCAGATTCAGATTAATGTTTTTTTTTTATAATTATTTCAACCTTTTTTTAATTTTATTAGTTTTGAGACTAGTTTAAACGAACTAGCTAGATATAAAAGAAGGACAGACAAAACGCGTTCTTTATTAGTAAGGATTATTGTAATCAATTTGTAGAGATAAACATTGCGTGCGCGACAGTACCTATGCGCAGCTATCCCCTCCACGTTTCGTTCACCGCTAGACTTACGTGCCGCTAGTTGTAATGGTATCAGCAATTAATTGTTTGCGTACTTACTTGGTACTTTATAAGCTTAGGTAGGAGGCATTGCTTAATTGCATATGTGATGATTTAATAATTTATATTTACTTATTCCAACACCTATAAAAATACTTTCCTTTGCCCTTAACCTTTATCATACGACACTTTCAGACATTCTAAAAACTAATTTTGTCTCTACTATACAATGTCGCCCATGGGCATGTACCCGACCGTATTTTTCTGAATGTTCATGACAGATTATCGAAAATTAACTTAAAAATGGGGGGGGGTCTATCTTTCATGTTTTAATTTTTTTTTTCTTGTTATTTATTATTTATTTTTCATAATCCCGCTATGATTTTATGGACTTTGACTTGTGTTTAATTAATTTTTTTAGAAAAAAATGTCTTCACCTTCGTTTTTTTTTCATTGTCGATAAATTTTATCAAAAAATGTTAGTTAATCCGATAAAATAACTCTTAAGCTTATAGAAATATGCAATAAACAGAATCCAAATCGAGCCATTATGACAAAAGATATGGCAAACCGTACAAAAAAAAAAATTCATAAATGAAATATATTAAAGATTTTAAAGTTTATTTTCGATAATTTTTCATCAATATTCAGAAAAATACGGGCGGTCATATGCCCATGGGCGACATTGTACACCATAAAATTTCAAATACCCATGAAGTGTCATGCTGGACACTTCATGGGTATTTGAAATTCAGTTTCAGTTTTGGGAACAACGATTCCATTCAATACTTTGACAAATGAAATAGGTACTTACACCTAATAATACATACAATACAACTGAAATATGTAACTTCATTAAAAAAGTGACGTCATCAAATTCCAGGTTTAGCACGGCGAGTTGGAGCTAAGATACTGATAGCAAGCACGTCAGAGGTTTATGGAGACCCTATGGTGCACCCACAACCTGAATCTTATTGGGGACATGTTAATCCAATAGGTTAGTATAATTTTTAAACTATAAATAGTCTTCATGGCAATAGAGCATGTATGTATGAGCAATATTTGTATGTAAGTAAATATATATGTTTGTAATCACGTTCTCGAAAACGGCTATAACGATTTCGATGAAAGTTGCAATATAGGGGTTTACAGGGGTCAAAAATCGATCTAGCTGGCTCCCATATATGGGAAAATTCGTTTTCTCTATTTTCACAGCCTCGGGAATGTGATACAATACACCGTTGGTATACCTGGACGATATATTTATCTATTTTCACCCGAGCAGATCTCGATCGACCAGGTACCTAAACAATACTTGACTTGATACTGCATCTAGCTTGGCAATTTTCTTAAGTAATTAACTCTTTTCTATAAGACTGCCTAAAACATGGAGGTATCTTTATCTTCTAATTATTTCTCATTTTTTGGCTTCGCCGCAGTCGGATAAAAAGGGGATATTTAGCAACTCTGTATACATGGAAGAGTAATTCCAACTGACATCTGTCCTCACTCTAAAAGTTAATATGCATGAAATAACAATAATTTTAAAAAATAAGTCGTTATTGGTTCTTCTTTCTTAGTATATCCATAATACTGATGTTAATATCTCTATTAGCATTTCACAGGTGCTCACATAATCTTGACAATGACCTTACTATGTAAGTTGTCTGCTTTGCAACCTTTCATAAAATAGAACAAATGACACAGCTTGTGTGAATAATAAACCACTCTTGATTATGTAGCAAATTAACCGCAACTTTAGAAAACGTGGAGTTTATCTATAATGTTCAAGGTTGTATATTTTACAAATTGTCAAGGTGAACTGAACGGGTTTTTTCAATAATATAAACTAGTATTTCTCTAGCTTAGCGCGTAAACCACACCACAGAATGAGAAGTAATTCTCTTATCATACATTAATTTGACGGTGAAAATTGAGAAATTTTTCGAACATTTTACACAAAACAGAAGTAATGTTATGGGAAACAGAAGGATTCAGTGAGTTCAGTTCTTTGTTGTCTTTATTACTAATAGGGACGATGACAAAAAAAAAATTGAGTCCGTCTTTGAGATTATAAAAAAAATATTGGACACGTATTTTTTATTTTTTTTACGTAATCTAAAGATTACGGCGATACATTGAGATAAAATGTGCCATGACGTCACGAGTATGTAGATTTTATACATACTAGTGACGTAGCGACCCCCACTCCCCAACTTAAAATGCGTTTTATCTAAGTATTTTTTTTATTAATATGATAAAGCAAAAAATACGTGTCTAATATTTTTTTTATCATCTGACTGACAGACTAATTAGAATTTCATTTCTTGTACCCAGGCATCATTCCTATTGGGTGACTTGTTATTTACACCAAAGTTATCAAAATTCGGCAGTGCTTTTTGCACGTTTTTAATGATATTCAATAAAAAATATTAACAAACATCTATAACTTTCATCCTCAATCCGCTAGCCAGACTTTTTTTCATGGCTACTACTTTAAGTTTTCTATATAAACTTATCAAAACCCATAACATGATTTCCGGGTGATTTCCTATAGCCGACCCTTAACTAAACATATTGTAAGTTGACTCCAGAAGGATTAGAGGCCTCGCCCACGGCGACTTTTTGTGGCGATGCAGGAGCGATACTGTCGCGCATGTGTATCGATACTGCCGCGATGCTGTCGCTGGCGTTGTACCTTCGCCCAGATTCTGTATCGCTACTGTCGCCATGCTGTCGCTCTTCAGGGCACCCCTCCCTCCGTTCTCCACCCTTTGTTCTCCCGATGTCGTCAGAAACGGTCGCGCGTTTACATAGATTCGCGTTCACGTTGCAAAGGCGACTAACGCGCGATAGTAGCGATGCAGAAGCGCGTTTACAAAACCCGACAGCATCGCTACAAAAAGTCGCCGTGGGCCCTCGCCCACGGCCTTAGGTTTGAAATCTTGTTAAAATATACAACTGATTTTCATAGTTTATAATGCCGAAGTTGTAAAGAAAATCTACATTTATAATGAGCCCTCCGCGAGGGCTCCCGGCATCCCATACGCGACTTGAGTGAACCCTCCAGGAGGGCTCCTGGCACTAAACATGTTAAAAATATCACCTAGACAATTATCTGTAGGTATTAGAGTTAGACCATCAAAATGTTGCATAGTTTCTGCGTCCGTGTCCTGATGGCAACCCATAACGTAGGCAATTTAGTGTTTAAATCAATATAATGCCTAATTACCGTCATCGAGAAAATACCGTAAATTCACCGTTTTCTTTCGTGTATTTGGTTTGGTTACTTACCTAGCGTCAGTGTTTGTTTATGACCATGGGCATCTGACTTGGCTTTACATGCCGTTGAGAATCTCTCAGGCATGCCGGTTTCCTCACGATGTTTTCCGTAGCACTCCGTGAGCACATAGTAAGAATACCATCTGTGTCATTCTTACAATGTGATTTCTATGAAATGTGATTAAAAATACACAAAGATAACAAAACTATTTAATAAACTGTCACGACGGGTTATCGTGAGTCGTGCCAACTATTTTTGTACTAGCGCTTTGCCCTCGACTTTGTTATTATTACTAGCTTGAGCCTTCGACTTCGTTCCCTTGATATTTCGGCCCCCGACCCACCGCATCGCATCGCATCGTCCGCCCGCGCTACTACTTCGTTTTCGCTTAGCTTTCTTTCTGTTTTTTTTTCGTTATGCTCGGCTCCTAAGGGTCATAGCGTGATGTTAAATAGCCTAAAACCTTTCTCAAGAATTAGGCTATCAACTGCAAAAATAATTTTCAAATCCGACTGGTAGTTTCAGAGATTAGCGCGTTCAAACAAACAAACTCTTCAGCTTTATATATTATATGTTAATATAATATAGTACTTCTAGATAAACTTCAAACATATTATTCAAAATACCCATCACGAAATTGTATCTATCTCCCTGCCTATGAAACCCTACCCTCCTATCCTAACCCCCAACAACGATTCCACAGAAACGGATTTTTATACAAATAAAATAATATTAGTGTACATAATTTGTATCAGTTGTGCATCAAAATATTCTTACGAATCTTTTGTGCACAAGTAGATAATTTAATGTAATTTTAACAAGATACAATGCAGTTAGATTAATGAATGCTTTTTTTAAACATCAATAATGGTTTCTTAAAAGTTTCCCAATTTTGGCTAAAATGTTAGTTGGATCACTTTGGCTTCCTAGCTATCCAATACAAGCCATCTCTATTCCAAAATTTATCCGAATCGGTTCAGTAGTTTAGCTGTGAAGACGTTACAAACAGACAGACAGACCCACTTCTGCGTTTATAATAATAATGGATGGAATGTCGATGTAATCTCTCTGTTGAGCGGACTATAGAAATAGCTTGTGTGGAGTTGGAGCAGCTTGTTGTATTGAGCGTGTACCGGCCTCCGTCATCGGTTTATGATTGCTTTGAGAGTATCATGGATGATGTGTTACAAAAACTTGGTAAATTAGGGAAAAATATAATTGTATGTGGTGATTTTAATGTTAATTTATTAGAGGACTCATCAAACAGCCTAAAAATTAAAAATTTATTTCAGTCATATAACCTTAATAATTTATTTTTGGAGCCTACTAGAGTAACCGCCACCTCAAGTACATGCTTAGATAATATATTTACTGACATATCGCCTATTAATAAAAAAAAAATATGTCAACTGGATTCTGACCATTGTGGCCAGCTGATTACATTTAGTAAACAAGATAAAAAAGTGGCTAAGAGAGTTATCACGGTTGTGCCAAAAACTGCAGGTCGCTTGGAGAGTTTTAAAAACAAACTTAATAGTAAATTACCCTACTTGCCTTATTGTGATAATCCTAATGAACTGTACAATTCCTTTTTTGCCATGTATTGTACAGAATTTAACTCAGCATTTATACCAAAGCAGATCTCAGTTAATGGTTCTGCAACCTTCAGTGAATGGGCAACTAAAGGGATATTTAAGAGTAGAATCAAACTCTTTGAACTGTACGAAGAAAGAAATTATAATAAAAGTAAAGAATTTTATCAATATGTTAAGAATTATTCCAAATTATTCAAACAAGTTTGTGGCGAAGCTAAGTGTCGATACTTAAACTCAAAAATTAAAAAAAGTCAAAATAAAATTAAAACGACTTAGGAAATTATAAACACTCATTGTTTATAATTTCCTACGTCGTTACTGGAAAAGACAGTAAGCGTAGTAGTGACTACAGCCTTAATGTAAACAATATGGTTATTGAAAAGGATTTAGAAGTTGCCACAGTTTTTGAAAATTTCTTTGCAGATATTCCAGTCGCAACCACTAAATCTTTAAATTCTTCACCCACTGTTGCCGAGTCACTATTGAAAGAAAATGTTGATAATTGTAACCATGAATTTAATTTCGACTATGTTACTGCTCGAGATATTATTAAAACTTTCAATACACTCAATGTTAAAAAAACTGCTGATCTATGGGGAAATTCCGTAGAGGTTGCTAAATGCATAATCAACACTGTAGCGCCTGAATTAGCAATTATCTTTAATAACTGTATTGACTGTGGTGTAATTCCTGACTTAATGAAGAGTAGTAAAATAATACCTTTATTTAAATCGGGCAGCACAGCTGACCCCACGAACTTTCGACCAATTTCTGTGCTCCCCACCTTTAGTAATTTTTTTGAAAAATTGATGCTAGATCAATTGCAAAGACATTTTAATAGTCATAAATTATTAAACAGTAAACAATTCGGTTTCACAAGGGGTCGCTCGACTTCCGACGCTGGTGTTGAGCTTCTTGCACATATTTTTGAGGCCTGGGAGGAGTCACATGATGCCCTAGGTATTTTTTGTGACTTATCTAAGGCTTTCGATTGTGTTTCTCATGATACATTGGTCAGGAAATTGCATCACTACGGTGTTAGAAACACTGCTTTGGATCTTCTTATTTCTTATTTGGATAATAGGATCCAAAGAGTGGACGTTAATGGCAAGCGATCCCCGGGTTCTATTGTCACTATGGGAGTTCTGCAGGGCTCAATTCTTGGCCCTTTTTTATTTCTCGTATACATTAATGACCTTCCTTGCCTTATAAAGAACAGTCATGGAATAGTGTTATTTGCAGATCATCACTTATATTTAAACTTAACCGACAACAGACAGTTACCGACGATGTAAATAATGCTGTCTCTAAAATAGTGCATTGGTTTAGTGTTAATAATTTACTTTTAAACGAGAAAAAGACTAAATGTATTAGATTTCTGACCCCTAACGTTAAGCAGGTGAAAACCAATGTACTAGTAAATGGGACAGAATTGGATCTTGTGGACACCACTGTGTCCTTGGGTATTACTTTGGATTCGAAGCTGCAGTGGGGCCCACATATAACCAAATTGTCGAAGCGGCTAAGCTCTGCAGCATACGCGGTGTATAAAAATTAAAATAAAAAGTTAAATGACGGTTAACCGATGTAGAAACAGCTCGATTAGTATATTTTAGTTATTTCCATAGTGTAATGTCGTACGGCATTTTGTTATGGGGAAATGCAGCCGACTTTCAGGCTATATTTGTGCTGCAGAAACGAGCCATTCGAGCAATTTTTTTTGAATTTTAATCCAATCCTTAATTCATAAATACCTCACTGCATTTCAGGGCCACGAGCATGTTATGACGAAGGCAAGAGGGTAGCAGAGACACTAGCCTACTCCTATGCCAAACAAGAGAAGGTGGCCGTCAGAGTGGCCCGGATATTCAACACGTATGGGCCCAGGATGCACGTGTCTGATGGACGAGTGGTGTCCAACTTTATTATGCAGGCGCTGCAGAATTTGACAATTACTGTAAGACTTTTTTTTTCAATTTACGTTTAAGGGTGAATTTCACCAATGAAACTGAATGCGATCAAGAGCTGTCAGTGTCAAAATTGTAATGGAATATTGACATTGACAGCTCTTGAACCCGCTTTGGAAGTGCTGATCGCGTTCAGTTTCATTGGTGAAATCCGCACTTAGTGGCGATTAATTTTATTAGTACTTATTAATATTAATAATTCAACCACCGCATCACATCCTTTGCAGGCGACACGAAAGAAAACGAGATACTACTGCTACTTTTATTTAATTTATATTTTCCAGGTATATGGCAACGGGAAGCAGACCCGCTCATTCTGTTACGTATCCGATCTCGTTGACGGTCTGCTGGCACTGATGGCGGCCAATTACACGCTACCTGTCAACCTCGGGAATCCCGTAGAAAATACTATACAAGGTAAACAAAGACACTAATTGCTATAACGGGACTTGTGACTTTTATCGGGATTTATATAACGTTCATTGCAATAATTCATACACAGTTATGAGCAGTGGTGGCCCAGTGACCCAGAAACCGGCATGACCTAGAACCAAAAGGTCGAAGACATGTGACTGACGTCTTCGCTGCATTGAAATGTAACGTCGGTAATTCCCCTTACCTTAATTCCCCTTAATTCCCTTCCGCCCTAACTGCGATCGAGAGTGGACGTGTGTCAAAAATTAAAACGTAAAAATAGATCCTGCATTTCTCCATAAACGGAATTGTCGCATGTATGTAAATACTAGTAGTGAACAAATTCGCGTAGTGGCAAGTCTAATTCGTTGGTCACAAAGTGCGCTGTGTGAGCTAACCGCGCGCCCGCCCTCACCTCCGCGAGAACGGTGCGCTGCCAATAATTGCTGTCCCGCTTGCACAACGACTGCGCGCACTGCTGTGACTCGTCTACAACTCCGATTTGCTGCTTGCGGAGGTCTACACGATACCAGCGCGTACGCCGTACACAAATAAGGTACTTAATACAAAAAATAACAATATGAGACGTACGCCACCTCCACCGATGTCGCCAGCAGCGTTTGAAGCAAATGACACCGCAACTATTGAGACGACTAATACAACTAATAATCCATCCGGATCTGTCCCAAATTTAAGCAGCATAGATGATACAAACGTTACGTCACGTCAAAAACCAAAACGGAAATGCGATCCAGAATTGGTCGCTTTTATGCAGGACATCCGTGATTTGTTAAAAGCGTCTAATGTTCAATCCGAAAAAAAATTTACATCGCTTCAAAAATCTATGACCGAGATTATAGGGCAGAATGCAGAATTGAAGAAATCCATAGAATTTGTCAATAAGCAATACGACGACATGAAAATACGGTTGGATGATACTGAAAGAGACCGAAAAGTCGATCGAGCCTATATAAATCAGCTGGAAGACAAAGTGGAAAATTTAGAAAGAATTATGTGTCTAACAAAAATGGAAATTAGAAATGTGCCAAAAGGGGAAGGTGAAAATAGAGAGGATTTGCGTAATATAGTATCGGAAACAGCTAAAGTTCTGGATATCCCACTTGAATGTCATGAAGTGAAGGATATTTTTCGCTTGAGTAAAAGGGGTGGCGGATCATCTATCATAGTCGATTTCGTCTCGGTTACAAAAAGAGAAAATATTCTGCAGAAAGTGCGCAATTACAACCGCAAGAATGCCCAGGCCAAGTTTAACACCTCCCATATCAATATACCAGGTGACAGGAAACCTATATATCTATCGGAGAGCCTGACTATGAAGGCGCAGCGCCTGTTCTTTCTAGCAAGGAAATTTGCTAGTGAGAATAACTACAAGTTTTGCTGGACTTCACTTGGAAAAGTTTTTCTGAGACAAAAAGAAGGTATTCAACACATACATATAAAAAGCGAGGATGACCTTAACCCAAGCTTAGTGCAATGACTGGCCCATGAAATTGCATGTTCCATTTATTTAGTTATTATGGTTTTACTATTTTTTTGCCTGCATCGGCTCTGTTATTGCATGATTGATTTACTATTTTGTTATTTACGCCTGCTCTGTTATTGTTTATCACATAAATATAAAACATTCAAACACTTTAACAACAACTCGTTGCACAAAACACAAATACACCACAAACATATTGTTGTCAGCATACATACATCTTCTTCTCTGAGCGGATCCACTTACACTGCCTTACTACTAGATTATACCACGCCTAAGATAAGTTCCCGCGCATTAATACGCAACATTGGAAATATAACGATACCCAATGGCTAATATAAACACTAATATCGCATCACAAATAGATAGTTTTGCGGTTGCGTCTTCACATCACTGTGATACTAATATCTGTAACAATATCATAAAAACCTCGAAGGATTCACTAAAAATAATTAATCAGAACATCCGAAGCATATATAAAAACTTAGACGGGTTTCAGGCTCAATTAGCTAGGTTGTGTTGTGAAATGGATGTTATAATACTGACTGAGTGTTGGCTTAGTGAGGACAAACCGATCCCTCCTATTGATAATTATGTGATATACTCCAGTAAGAAATGCTTAAATCAAAACGATGGCATTACAATATATGTTAAAAGCAGTATTCAGTGTACAGTGGAAGAACCAGTTTCGATAGGTGCCAACTTTCTTTTGCTAAACATTGATTCAGATACGTGTATTCTAGCATGCTATAGATCCCCATCGATACGTAGTACTGACAGCTTCTTAAATTCCCTAGGAAACATATTAAGTAAACAAAAAGCGAAGAACATAATTTTAACAGGAGATATTAATATTGACATAAAACCTAGTAACACTGACAGGAATAGTTCGTCTTATCTTAATCTGACCGCCGAGTTGGGCCTCTTACCGGGACACACACATCCGACAAGATTACAGAATTGCCTCGATCACGCAATGATTAATAAATCAAGTTGTGCGACAGTCATAGTAATAGATTCAACAGTCACCGACCATGCCTCAGTATTGATATGCTTAAATAAGAGCGGTAAAAACAAAATACACACGAGTAAATACGTCACGAAAATAAATTATGAGGCCGCTGTAGAGCAGCTTAAGAATACCGATTTCTCATTTATATCTGACAAATGCGATGCAAATGAAGCTGCAACTGGGTTTGTCGAATGTTTGATGTCCACAATATCTCAGCACTCCCAAGTAAATAAACTTCCTAACCGTAAAACAGTACTCAAGCCCTGGATTACACCTGGCCTACTACGGTGTATTCGACACCGTGATAATCTCCATAAAACATTTCTAGGTAACCCAAAAGACGGAATTATTGAGTTGTCATATAAGCGGTATCGTAATTTCTGCAATCTGTTACTACGGAAAATTAAATTAAATCATGACAGATCCGCTTTAGAATCTTCGAAAAACAGTAAAGATACATGGAATATTGTTAAAACGATTACTAACCAATCTAGACAAAAAATTACAGCGGACAAACTCTTAACTGCAAATGGCGCGCCCAATTCCATTGAGGAAATAAATCATTATTTTGCAAATATTGGAAAGCAATTAGCTGACTCTATTATTCAAAATCAAAATTCCCCAAGTGCCCCATATAAATTTGAAACATCCTCGGCCAGTGAGTCTATGGTTTTGATACCCCCGGACGAGACTGAAATTGAGTCAGTGATTGATAACATGAGAAATGATTGTGCCACGGGATGGGACTCAATTCCGGCCAAACTACTCAAACTGGGTAAACATATACTAGTCCCACCTCTTACTAAACTCATTGAGATATGTTTTGAACAAGGAACCTTCCCCCGAATCTTCAAAAAATCACTAATAACGCCTGTTCACAAGGGAGGGGATCAAGATGAGGTTAAGAATTACAGACCTATCTCAGTACTTTCAGCACTGGCAAAGATCTTGGAAAAGCTGCTGAACCATAGACTCATAACATACCTAGAACGTTTCAATATATTATCGGACTCACAATTTGGTTTCAGGTCTGGAAAAAGCACCATAGACGCAGTTAATCAACTGGTTGATTACGTTACTGGGAAAGTTGATACAAAACAGAAATGTCTGGGTGTTTTTCTGGACCTGGCCAAAGCGTTTGACACGGTCTGTACTTCAACCCTTGTAAGGAAGATGGAACATGCCGGAATCAGAGGAAAGCCTCTGAGTATATTTACTGACTTTCTGTCTGACCGAACACAAAAAGTAAAGGTTGGTGTAGAGATTAGCAATGAAGTTAAAATTGACTATGGTGTACCACAAGGTAGCTGCCTATCCCCAAGCCTTTTCCTGGTCTATGTTAATGACCTGTGCCAGAAGTCTCTTAAAAACGGTAAAATATTTAGTTACGCAGACGATACCGTATTAATATTTCACGGTGAGAATTGGGAAGCAGCTCAACAAGCGGCAGAGCTGGGCTTACGCGAAATAATCCGTTGGCTGGAAAGTAACTTACTAACCCTGAATATTTCAAAGACCTCATATCTACAATTTACTTTCGCCAATACTAGACCCTTGGAAATAAGTCTCAAAGCACACTCCTGTAATGATTGTAACGGTCACCAATGCTCATGTCTTCCAATCTCACAAAAAAAGTCAGTGAAGTACCTAGGAGTGGTTCTGGATGAACGACTAAGCTGGCGTCGTCACATTGAATTGACCACTTCCCGTGTTAGGAAACTTATTTATTTATTTATTTATATATACTTTATTGTACACCACAAAAATACATAACAAAAAAATACTTAATCAAAAACTACAAAATATACAATGGGCGGCCTTATCGCTTTCCGCGATCTCTTCCAGGCAACCTTAGAATGGACAGTGATTTACCTGGACATAAAATGGGGCTGTCGTTGGTGCAAATTATAAGTATACAATATACTAGAATAGATACATAGATAAATACATATCCTAACTAATAGATACATAAATACATACATACTAAATATATACGTATAAGCAGCGAAAAAAAAAAAAAAAAATAAAAAAAAAAAAATTAACACTATAGATAATTACAGTTATGAGAACAAGATCACAACGACAAGTAATGTTCCTTCACGAGCCTCTTAAACACAGGTAATGATTGCGCACGCTTTATTTCAACTGGCAATGCATTCCATAAACGAGCAGCCTGGACAGTGAAGGATTTGTCGAAGAAAGTTGTGGAATGTATAGGCATTCTAAGCTTCAAGTTATCTGATGACCTTAAAAATTTCGTGTGGGAGTCGCAAAGAAACTGGAAACGTTCCTTGAGATAGAGAGGGGTGGAAGGGGAAAAAAGCACATTATACAAAAGGGAAAGAATATGAACATTCCGGCGAAAGCGAATTGGTAACCACTTGAGCTTCACACGATATTCGGAAACATGATCATATTTGCGCAAACCGAATATGAACCTTATACAAACATTTTGAAGCCGCTCAAGCTTATCAAGTTGGTCTTGGGTAAGGTCAAGATAGCTGGCATCAGCATAATCAAGGATGGGTAGAAGAAGCGATTGGGCAAGCGCAATCTTGGTGGCAGTCGGTAGAAAATTACGTAATCTCTTCAAAGATGCAGCGGATGCAAATAGTTTGCGGCTCACTTCCTGTAGCTGGGCAGTCCAAGAAAAGTTCCTATCAATGAATATCCCCAAGTTTTTAACTTTCTCACTGAAGGGAACAATTGAATTGTCAAAAGAAACTTGGGGAAGAGTTGTCCAGTCGATCCTTGAGACCGTCCTAGAACTCCCCACCACCACAACCTGCGTCTTTATGGGGTTGACCATAAGTCCATATCTCTTACTCCAGTCGCATATACGGGCCAGATCACGATTAATAGATAAAATAGCCTCGGACAGATTACCAAGAGGAGCTCGCGAGTAAATTTGCAAATCATCTGCATAAAGATGGTAGAAAGAAATAAGTTCTTCAGAGATTGAGTTAATAAAAACTGCGAAAAGTAAAGGGGATAGAACGCCACCCTGAGGTACACCGGCAGAAGTATTACTCCAGGAAGACAACGTCTCTCCTATGCAAATACGTTGCCGGCGACCGAACAGGTAAGTACGAAACCAGTCAATTACCGATGGAGATATGTTAAGAGAGCATAAAATGCCAAGCAAAATATCAAAATCAACAGTATTAAAAGCATTACTGAAATCTAATAAAGCTAAGACCGTTAGATTACCGTTCTCCATGGCTGACCTTATATCATCCGTAATATTCAGAAGCGCTGTGGTGGTGCTATGACCAGGACGGAAGCCAGACTGGAAGGGGTTGAGGAGATTATTTTTAGCGAGGAAAGTGCTTATTTGATTGTGAATTAACCGTTCAAGGACTTTGGATAGGAATGGTAGGACGGATATTGGACGGTATTCAGAAAAGGATGTGGGTTTAGACTTTTTAGGTAAAGGAATTATTTGAGCATCTTTCCATGAGTATGGAAAGACACCACTAGATGCAGAAAAATTGAGGATATGACAAATGACGGGAAGGATAACATCCAGCACAGGGACTAACATATTACGGCTGATACAGTCACTTCCTACCGCATTGGAAGTAATCGATAGTATGCTTTTCTTAACATCACATGCGGAGAACTGACTAAAAACAAATGGAGAATAACTGGGAGTCGGAAGTGAAGAAAGATAATTCAGTGTATTCAACTTAATTGTCCTATCAAAATTGGACGAAGCAGTAAAATGAGTATTCATTGCATCAATGTCTATGTCTTTTGGAATTGTATCTTGTCGGATTTTACCGACCCCCAATGATCTAAGAAATTTCCAAACTTTGGATGCGTCCCCATTTTGGACAGAAGTATGAATGTGGTGGCGATTAGCATTCCTACACACCTTATTACAGTGATTACGTATTGAGAGGTATCTTTCCCTGTTAGCGTCATTAGCCCTACGCTTAAATTTAGACTTTGCCGTAACTTTTTTGTGCATAAGTGTTTTAATCTCATTTGTGAGCCACGGCGCTGGCAAATGTCTAACCTTAACAGCTCGAACAGGTGCGTGATGATCGTAAAGCTCGATAAGTTTAGCCGCAAAAATACTAACTTGGTCATCGACTGATGCAGAGGCAAACAGAGCAGACCAATCTATGTTGTTGGCATCCTTGCAAAGATCGCCAAGGTTCATACCACCAAAATTGCGTTGCATGAGAATCTTAGCTTTAGCCTTAGGTGGGCGAATTTTGTATGACAGAAAAATCAGGTCATGATAGGAAAAGGCATCGGCTGAACATTGGCCATGCTTAGCGACGTGATCAAGAGAAGAGACGAATATCAAGTCAAGAAGTGAAGGTGTAGAGTTAGGAAAATGGTGAGTGGCACTCAGCGGAAGAATGGAAAGATTACTGGAAGCCAAAATATTTGCCAGAGAAGAAGAGCGATAGTCTTTTTTCAGAAGACAAGTATTAAAGTCACCCATGATTATACTATGACTGTAAGAAGGGATCAGCATTTCTAAAAGATTTTCAAAAGATGAAAAGAAATTAACGCGTAGAGAGGGACAGTAGTAGACGCCAAGAAGTAATTTTGAATGGTGTAGTTCGACTTCGAGGAAGAGATGTTCACCAGCATTCGATGGCGGTGGCTGAACTGACACATTGACAACAGAGTATGGAATATGCGCCCGGAGATATATGGCAACACCACCACCACCACCAACCGACCGGTCGTTTCTTATAAGCTGGAAACCAGGAAGAGAGTAACTAGTTGAAGAGAGACAAGGTTTAAGCCATGACTCGGAAATAAGAATAGCATGTACGTTCTTACAGTCAAAGCTTGCCAGCATATCGTGGAAATGAGCCGGAATGCTCTGAGCATTAATATGAATGACGTTAAAATTTTTAGGAACATCAGAAAACTGCGCATTAAGACTGTCTGCAAGAGAAGGAATACTCACGAAACTGTCATCGTTGCTTGTTATTGAGAAAAAACTATTATTATCACTGCTTTCATCGATAGACATAAATATTTACCTAATATAATACAAATTATATAAATATATAAAAAACCTAATTAATAATTAAAAATAAACCGTTTAACAGCTAGTCCACCTGCCGGTTGCGTTATTAAAATTAAATACAAAGAATTACCTACTTACGCACTTCCGGGTACCAAAAGAGTAAAAATAAAAAAATAAAATGTTAAAAGTATGGAGAAAACACAAAAACAAAAAAGAAATAGAAACAAAAAATTGAAAAGAAAAAAATAAGATTTCTGCCAGAAAAACGGAACGCATCAAATCAAAGTGACATGTGTATTGACTGACACTGACAGTGACAACATTGTGATTCAGTCAAGTCAATTGTGCAGCACATTTACATCAATGTGCAGCACACTTTAACTGAAGGTAAAAACAAAACAATAAAACATAATATTACCCGGACATTGAATCACAAAAGAAATCACTTCTTCAAAGCACGCTTCAACCTTGTGGTCTTCGCAGCAGCAACGACCGGTACAGCGGCGTGCACAGCCGACGCTTGATCACTTTGCCCCGGCTCACTGGGATTCGGCGCAATCCTCTCCAATTCAGCGAGGGACTCAACCCGATGCCGTGTATCATTGGGACCAAGGATATACACGCAGCCTGCCTTAGTCCAGCTCTTAGAGACACCGCATCTTTCCCTCGCAGCCAAGAACACATCATGCCGCCCCTTTGTTAGGAACTCGGACATGGTGACGCCTGTAGCCTTTAATTTGGCTTTGGAAAACCAAATTTTATCCCGAACTGCAAGACTACCTACCTTGAACAGGATAGGCCTGGTTTTATTAGCCACAGCTCTTCCCATCCTGTGACATCGGCTGATGTTCGCAACAGTGAAGTCACATAGCTGTAATTTGTTACAAATCACCTCAGTGATCACCTTGGCAGTGTCCTCCTTCTGCTCCTCATCAACACCGTGTAACAGCAAGATCTTCCTTCGTCCCCGCATCTCTATTTGGTCGACACTACGAGCTAGTAGCTCCACCTGTTGCTGAATGCTGTTGAGAGCCAGCGTGATGAAAGTCCGGAACTTTGTAAACTCCGCAGCCAGGCTGGAAGTTGTGACCGGTGATGGAGGGGCCTTCTGTAGTTCAACTTCAAAGGCAGACATCTTAGTGTGAAACAGCTCCTTTAATTCACTCAGGGTGCTTGCTAGTGAATCCATTGTGATGAAGTGTTGTGGTGATGATGATTGTGAAGTGATAGTAGATTATAAGAGAATAATTGTGAAGAGATAACGCTACACCAGCAGGTACTAACTATGAACTTTTAAAATACAGTGTAAACTCCATGTAACGTCACTCTATTTAACGACAAACTCCCTTAAGCGTCGAAATCAATTGGCTTTGGTTGGTTTAGCTTGTCTTTCATACAATGTTTCACTCTACATAGCATTACACCCACTCTCAATAACGACAACAATTGAGTAATAAAAAGTACCTTTTAAGTTGCTAAAATTAGTAAAAACTGCGCAGCTGTGTCTATCTGATCTATTGTCGCTTTATTATCCTAGCCCGCAATAAACTCGACTGTCGGCATCATGCATACCGAACTTTCTAAGAAATTCGTTCTTTTGTTTACAATTTGGGATTGCTTGTACGTGTAGACTGTTGTTGACCATGACTCATAAGTAGCAGTCATGGATTATCTATACCTTATCATATTCTTAGTTGCTCACAAACTTTCAAACTGTAAACATGGCTAATAAAAGAAAATCACTGTGTATTGACGAAAAAGTTTTACTGATACGCGCAATAGAAACGGGAGAGAAGATAAGTGATGTTGGCAAACGCTTTGGATTTAGTCGCTCTACCGTGTCCACAATATGGAAAAGCAAAGAAAAAATCCTCCACGCTGAAGGCGAGGGAAAATCTTCCAAAAAATTAAAGAAACCTATATACGAAGATTTGGATCAAGCTGTACTATCATGGTTTCACCGACAGCGCCAGAATAATATGCCTATCTCGGGGCCGCTCGTGAAAGCTAAGGCGGAGAATTTTGCTGAAGAACTTGGTTTAACTTCTTTCAAAGCATCAGAAGGATGGCTCGGAAAATTCAAGCAGCGTCATCATATCAACTATGATAAAATTCTTCTTATTATTAGTATTATTCTTCTCTCCATTTAACGACAACTCTCTATAACGCCATAAAATGCACAGTCCCTTCAGTGTCGCTATATAGAGTTTACACTGTATAGCATAAATAATTATAAATAATGTTTCTATTAAATTATATTGAATTTCAAATAAGAGCAAATTTTTCTATGTGTAAACGTTCCAACTACCCACAAGCGAAAAACTTATATGGGCATTTAAGAAGCTTCGACACGTGGCTCAGTTTGAACTACTACGAACGGTGTATTTTGCGCTGGCGCAGTCAATCATAAGCTACGGTATCGCTGCCTGGGGAGGCGCTTGCAAAACCTTTATGATTAACCTCGAAAGAGCCCAAAGATCCCTGCTAAAGGTCATGACATTCAAATCATACCGATTTCCTACGAAAGATCTGTACGAAAACTGTAAAGTACTTACCGTGAGACAGTTGTACCTTCATAACCTCACAATGAGACATCATCAAATCACACCGGTAAATCACACCACAAAATTAAAGAGAACGATTACCCGTACAGACATATGTAAACCAGTAATTTGTGAAACCGCGTCCGCTAGACGACAACACTTTTACATGGCTACGTACATTTACAATAAAATAAACCATATCCTGAACATAAACCCTTTAACAACAAGAGAGAGTAAAAAGAAAATCTCCACATGGCTTCAAACACTTGATTATCACCGGACGGAAGACCTAATACAACAGCAGTACTCATAACTCACAAACCCACACACCATCACCCACTTGTACATACACCTCACACACACGCGCACACACCATCACACACGCACACACCATCACACACGCACACACCATCACACACACACATTTATGCACATTTATTGCATACCAAAAGAGCTAGCGTGTATCTTTGATTTCTTTTTAAACCATGTTTTTAAGTTAATTTATTGCACAACTTATATAATATGAAATGTACCACAAACGGCGGAAGACACTGGCTCCTGTAACACAGGTTGCTACCTAGCTCAGGAGCCAGGGTTTCAAATAAGCATGTTACACCTGTATTTTGTGTCAATAAAGAATTTATTATTATTATTATTATTATTAATTAAAAAAAAATATTGCTGTTTCATAGAAAAAAAACAATACCTACGGGGGTTAAGATTCATGTACTGAATCCATGATAACAGTTTTCGCGTCGATGTCCCTGCCACCCTGTATAGGAACAGTTATGAAGTGACAAACTTTTTAGCGCAATACGAGTCACCTTCTTACAAAAAAAGTGACAGGCGACCCAGTAAAACGTCATGGTAGCCACACACGCAACGATTTACTTGCGCAATTTTTTTCCAACACACGTCACAATATACTTAAGCAAGTAAATAAAAAGCTAAGTTGATAAATAAGCATATTTTGATATTAATACTCCAACTACAAATTAAATACTAATAAAGTTACATGTTTTCAATTCATTGAACTCTTCTTATCTCAAAATCGGTAGAACTTTATGATAACGCATATCGCAAGATATTGCTAACTTTCCAGTTGCGCTTCCTACAACATGTAGATAATAGTTACTGTCTACTTGGACACACCTACTTTGTTTATTATTTCTTATGGAGAAGCACGTTTTAGTACATACGTAACCGAATGACCCTTATGATGCTTATTTACCTACCCTACATAAATTATTATATTAGGTCCTTACCCATGAAATTGCCGTTTTATATAGAAAAAATCAAACATTTTTTTTTAAGAAAAGTATTTATTATTTTAATCGAGGCATTGGCCATTAGAGTCGTATATAGAAATCCTGGGGAAGGGAATTGATAAACTCTTTAAAGGCGTTTTCACCGCCTCGTTGGATTTGAAATTTTCCCCCTGTAAAAGTTATCAAAAGACCGAAAGACGGATGTTTTCGATTGTCACACAGGATCTAATTTACATCATAGGTGACAATCCGATTCAGAATCCCCTCACTTGTGTGCCTTCCAACAAGTAAAGACAATCGTCAACACTTTCCGAGTTTTTTGTCTTTCCAATTTGACGTAAATGAAACAGTTTCGATTTATCACTTATGAGGGTTTATCCTAAAAGTTGGCAACGTCGCAAATAACAGTCAAATATTTACCTGTTTAGATTATTATAGCAATATTACTGAATAGAAATAAGAAATGTGGCTAACTAGCGAACTAGAATATTAATAATGAATTGCAATTATAACATTGAATTTGATGTGTACCTATTTTAGGTGTAAAAAACGCATTTGGAAAGTTTCCAAATAGTTTTTTTACATCTAAAACTAAACATTCGGTGTTACGATATTAATTATTGCATTTCATAATCAATATTCTAATTCGCTAGTTAGCCACATTTTTTATTTCCACACAATAATATTGCTAAATTAATCAAAACAGTGAAATATTTGACATCTATTTGCGACGTTGCCCACCTTCAGAATAAAAGCTCTTAAGTTGAAGGCTGCTGCAAGTTACGACGTGGTTTGAGATGAATCTGCTTCCATTATGGGACTCAATGTTGAGATCAAAATTTCCAGAACAGAAGCGATCACACAATAACGCACCGTGCGTTCACTTGCGGGTTATTATTGCGTGCTGTCTGTGCTGCGTTGGTGCCACGACGGAACTCGAATTTGAAAATAGTGCGCTATTTCGATTTTTACATGGTTACTGAAACAACGATAACATAGAAAAATTAAACAGCGGGAAAACAAAAGAACTTTGAAAAAAAAAGTCATGGTATAATATAATATAAAATTGATTTGTATTTGGAATTCTAAATAGAATGAAAGATATCGATCTTCACACTAGCTAGTATCAAAAATCGGCAATTTCGTAGGTAAGGACCTAATATATTTATTTATTGATTTAGTTGTATTTTATATTACTCACATTTGCTAATACCTTTTTGGAAAACCTGCTGATGTGTGGCATCTGCCCCCTTATGGGCAAAGGACTCTCCCAAACTCTGCTAGGTACCTTAGCACAAAAAAATACTCAAATTACTTATCTCAGAAAGATTGAGTGGAGCCTTTTTTTATAATTATCAAATAAGTACTCCCGCTCTGGGCGGAGCGATAGGGCGTGTCTGACTCTTACTGACTAAAACCCACCCGTGATCCTTCAGTTGCCTTTGTGTTGCCAGGAGCCACGATATCTAGGGCGTGTCAGACTCTTACTGACTAAAACCCACCCGTGCTCCTTCAGTTGCCTGTGTGTTGCCATGGGCCACGGTATCCCTTTCGGACTTTCCCGCGACCCCGGCAGACATCGGCCCTAGCGGACCCCGTCAGTTGTGCTGACATCTCTTAGAGGCGCGCGTGGAACACAACGCGCCGTCGACCCGGGCCTGGTGCTTCTTCTTCTGGATGGCGAGCTACCGATTGCTAACCGTCCGCAAGCCCTAAGTGAAGCCTCGTGCAGAGACTCGTGACGCGACACCGGTCTAAGTTTTCTTAGATTTTTTTTTATTAGTCGCGTCGCGCCTTTTTGCACGAGGCTTAAAACGGAAAGGAGCTTCGTATTTTAAAACTGGGCTATAAACCTAGCATAAAATAACGCCTACATTCCCCTGCAGGTTTTGAGAGCGATCTTTATGACACCCACATTTCGCCAGATGTCGTGGCGAGCTTATTGCTTTTGACTTTTGTCTCTAAATATAGCACTATTAATTTCAGAATTTGCCATGATAATCAAGAATCAAGTGCCAGGATGTCGGAGCATGGTGGCGAAGGGCGCTCCGGTGGAGGACGACCCACAGCGGCGACGTCCAGACATCACAGTTGCTAAGGAGCATTTGCATTGGGAACCTAAGGTGAGACAGCTTTCAGCATTAGTTTCAAAGCGATTGTACGACGGATGAGACGCAAAGGAAAAAAGTATTTACGGACATGGTTTCAAATGTCTCAGGGGCTTGGGGCTCAGTAATAACGGCCGCACGGATCCGACTCGCGCGGTTTTCCGCAGTTGGTCCGTGGATTCGTGACCATATTTACAAACCATGACGTCGCCTTGCCTCGACAACGTTAAGCTGTTGGTCTCGGCTGTCATTCGTAGATCTTTGACAATCGTTAGTGGTCGTCAGAGACAAATCAAAAGATGGCAATATTACTTCCAAGAAAATAGCTGGTCCGGTATGGACCCGGTTAGCAAGAGACAGGAATACGTGGAAATTTTTAGAGGAGGCCTTTGTCGACAGACAAGCTGTTGTCGATAATTAAAATTCAAGTTAGAATTATGATTAAATAAATTTAGTATTTTACTAAATAGGCATTTATTTATTTGGAAACAGCAATAAAGGCTATTTTATTTATTTATTTACTGGTCATCAGAAGAAGCCCGAAAGTCTGACAACCAATCTTGCCAAGGGGTATCGAAGTCGTCAGAGATGGGCAATCACTCCATGTAAAATACTGGTATTGAGCTGCATCCGGTTAGAAGGTTGAAGTCGACTCCAGCATAGTTGGGAAAAGGCTAGACAGATCGCTGACTTGCGAGAATAGAGACGGAACTAAAAATGATTAATTTTAGACATACCGCCATATGTAAATGATTTATTGAGGGTGTGACTTTACTGATTAAAGGAAAATTTATCTTAGTTTTAAAACAAATAAAAATATTTTAGAATTTTTATTAAAATCATTAATAAAATCGTTATACAAAGGGGGGTTTCAGACATTAGTCTTTATTCACGAGACTACAAATTATAAAAATCGACTTAAGTCATTAATTTCACTGTAAAGCCTCTTAAAAAATATCTTTTTAAGTTCTATCTTTTATCAAAAACAACGACTAATCACTACATATGTCACTATTCTTGAAAAAAAATCAACAATTTTTGCAACCGAACTGTAAATACGTCGGTATTTACGAAAATCGACGGTGTGTGACCGAGTGTTTTGTCTCAAACGAATAATGACACTGTCTCTTTCTAACGAACGTTGGCGCGAAATCGGCGTTGCGTCTCTGGTCACGATAAAATATCAAAGATTTATGATCGTTTGGCATACAGTATTCTATTTTACAGAATTTTGAATTGCATCGATATTCTCGCAAACCAACGAGATGATTGTTACAGGGTGTCTCAGCTTGTACAGCAGGTAATATCTTGTCCTAGATTATTCAGGGTGAAAAGTAAAGGGACACATGGCTCAATAACTTTTCAAGGTGGTTGATCTGTAAACAACATCAACATTTTTTTTTTGCGATTTTGACATAATTTGTCAAAAGTTTATTTATTTTGAATATCGAATACAAAGCTTTTGGCTAATTTGTCAATGTTTTTTTTTTTGTATTGTGCGTTTCGTTTGTGTGCAGAATAAACAATTTTTGTTTCTTTCTTATAAACAAAACTATTGTTGTTGTTGTGATTTGGACTCAGTGGAATTATGTCCAGCTTTAAAACTTGAGACTACCTAAATAGGAATGGTTATATAGTCCTGGTGGTACGACGACTAAAACACCGGGTAACTTGACAATAGTGGACTGTATAATGTAAAGATTAAAAAGGGAATACAGACGGTTAACAATTTAAAGTGTATTGGCGAGAATGCGAATACGTTCTGTGGCGGTCGAAGACGCAGTGGTGAGCCGGCCGGTGCGCGCGCGTTGGTCGAGCGCCCCCTCCGCGACCGCAGCTCCCGCCCGCGGTCGCCCGGTGCGGTGTGATATTCTCGACACTACTATTATAAAACACTTTTCCAGGCAACCATGTGTATTTCATTTTCTTATTTTCATTTCAGGTGCCATTACAAGACGGTCTGCAGAGAACCATTGACTACTTCAAAGAAGAGTTGTCAAGTTCAACATTTCAAAACAATCAAACTTACATGAATATGAAAAGTCATAATTAATTTAGTTATTAGAATCTGTTATAATGTGATATTCGGGTGCCTGTGTGCGGGAGTGTATAAATAACAATAAGAAATTGTTTTGTTGAATTATTCTCACTTTTTGTTATTTATGACACAATTATTACATGGTTACCCCTAAATGACAAAAATGTGTTGTATATCTAATTTATATCCATTTGTTTAGTTAAAATAAAAATGCACATTTCTTGTAATGTTCAAAAATATTGTGTTTTATTGCTATCAAAGCAAAACATGTACAATTGACTAGAAATTTATACAACCTTAGGAATAAGTAAGAAAAGATGATCTTAAAAATATAATTTTACTGGTAGTTATGAAAAGTTGTTCTTACATAAAATTCACTTAAATCAGCTTAATATTATTGAAAAATATTTGAAAAGGTTAAACCTAACCTAGCTGCATGTTCTAAATATAGTTTCACACTTTTTTCCTTAACTACAATGTAATAAACATTCCACAACAAATCAAATACTGAACATGACTATTCTAATATAAATGAACACACTATTGGGACCTTGCCCACAATGGAATTGTGTTTGATCAAATAAACTTAGCCTACACAACCAAAACTAGAATTTTCTAGCACATTCTACAATCAGCACTTAACTATTTACAGCACATACTTGGCAAAACATCCCATTTATAAAGGTATGATTTTCTTAAAATAGTTTCAGTCTTACAAAGTCTTTCTCCGTGTGAGTAGACCAATGTTTTATATAGTTGGAACATGTCACTTGGCAGTTGTTTGTGTCTTACTAACATCTGGGTGGAGCATCCTCTAGACTTCCATTCAGTGTCGAATCTAACGTCATGTACTCGGTTCATCCCATCTAAAGAGGCGGTCCACACACCCATTGAAACGTCTTCCGATTTGTAATGTCTGAAATAAATAATATTTGAGATCACAGCTATGCTATTGTTAAATCCATGTACAGTTTTTAAAACAGTTTCTTTTTAAAATATTTGTATTTCTATTTTCTAATTTCTAAGTGAAAAGATTTGAATTTTGTGTTTATAATGAATAAACTCAAAAACTACTGGACTGATGTTAAAAATTCTTTCACCAGTAGAATTCTATTTATCACTGACTAACATATGCTTTAATAATTTATAAAGATATCACGCGGGCAAAGCCGGTGGTAGACGCTAGTTTGTTGATAAAATCAACAAAACATCCTAAATATTTGCTCACCCCAACATATCGGCATTTCTTCCAACATAGTCAACAATGCTGCGAGATATGACATAGCCACCACCTAACGCATAAGGTAAGTAGTTGTCACATAGGAACCAGTCCTTTTCTTGCCATTTTCCATTCAAGTACACATGGGCTTTGCCATCAAAATATCCCCAATACAGGCCTTTGTATGAAGGAAGATCTTTCTGAAATGTGATAAATACTATTAGTGCAAGATTTAAGTGCAGATATCCTGAGCCTGTTCAAGATTGAACTGGTAACAGTTTACTGCTAAGGACCTAAGACACCTAAGATGTTTGTCAAGTTGTACAAGACCTATATAAGACCTCTTTTGGAATATGCTAATGTCATCTGGGACCCATATTTCGAAAAAGAGATTACTTTACTTGATAATGTACAAAGAAGAGCAACCAAAATGGTCTGCACCATGCATAATCTACCTTAGGAACAGCGCCTCAAGCATCGTGGCCTTATCACACTGGAACAGCATAGACAAAGGGGTAGGCTCATTGAGACATACAAAATACTAACTGAACACTACGAAGTGCCTAGCCTTCAAGACCTTTACACTCTGAATGCCAACAAACATTTGCGGGGGTATTCCCTAAAGTTACAAAAAAGAATTAAAAAAAACATCTTAGAAAAAGCCTTTGAAGCAATTCTTATCTAACCGAGTTGTAACAGCATGGAATAGGCTCCCGGAGAGTGTCGTGATGGCTCTCTCGCTGAATTGCTTCAAGAATCAACTGGATAGATGAAATATCTCCAAGCTATTTGATACACACGCATCAGCTAATTCGCTGCTAGTGTGTCTAACCTTAACACAATAATAAGGAATCTGACGTATGTACAGTGGTTACCAACTGATTTTAAGAAGTATTTTAATGATAAGAAAATAAGTAATGTTTACCTTGTATGTAACATAGTCACTTATTTCATGAGCATTCATTTCAGGTGCATATGCTTCCAGATCTTTTATTATCAGATCAACTCTCACAAAAGAATCATCATCACATTTTATCAAGTATTTTAATCTACTCAAATTTGTTGTGAGCCATGTCAATGAATGTAACATTTTCGTAGCCAGATTCTTATAGCTATCTTCAAAGCTGTCTAATAATAAAAGGTCATTGCTTCTATTATTTTCAGTGTTTAAACTTGTTAGCTTCGTTTCACTCAGACCTTGGGTGCCAATTACGAAATAAAACTTTATGAAATCATGCGTAGCATGTTGCTCAGTCCATGTGTGATTCCACTTATAAAGTTTTTCTCCATTTTCCACAAATATATTATTCGATAATTTCATCCATGTGGCTCTTATTGCATCTCTCTTAGCTTCATTATCTGGGCCACTTAAAACTAATACAGCATATTCAAACTTAGCTAAAGAATTTTTTGAATCACTTAAATCTTTGGCAGCTAGGGCATCAGCACATTCGAGACGTAAAAAGTTTAGAGTTATACCACAACCAACGTAAAAAAAGAATATACTGGCGAGTATCATACTTTTGTATCTTCGTAGCAAAGACACGTACATTTTTAAAGGTCCTTAAAACGGACCTGAATATTTCATTCTCGTCTTCAATGTAGTAAGATGAAAGTATACCTGAAACGCTGAATTACTGTTTAGATAAATCTGTATTCTGTTCAAGATAACGCTGGCTCTGAGATATTACTTCAGCACACACATGACTCATTTGTTTAATCAGGCACCATTAGAACAAGGGCTCTTCTATTTATATATAACGACGGAACTACATAATATGGATTATTTATTTAACCAACACAGTACTAAAGCCATTTGAACAAAAACACTGTTTTGATTTTGATTACACCTCAGGATTACACACACTGACACACACTCAGGTTATACCACCCGACACAAAAGGTTAAACAAACTAACTGTCAAAGTGAAGTGTCATTGCGTCGCTAGCTGTCAAATTGTCAATGAATATTAATTTATTAACCCTCTCCTGCTATTTCTAAAAAAACTAAACTAAAAGTTAACTGGCGGCCAAGTAGCTCAGTCGAGACTCGAATGACTTCTGGCTGGTACTGGCATAGTGGCCCTTAGCTTACACATTACTATTTGTTAGTTTTCAATCAGCGTTTTCACTTATGTTTTTGGTTTTCCCCAGTTTCTCAATGAATTATCCCTAAAATTCCCAAAAAAATATTAAATTCCTTGGTTTAGGATATTAATAAATAATAACAAATCATTCCACTAGCACAGTCAACAGTCATTAATTGACGAGACTACAAAACATTTATTATTAATCGAGATATACGAAACACACCAACTCTAGGTATGATGCCACTCAGTTCCGATGTCGTCTTTAGCCATGGTAATAGGCACAATTAACATGGTAAACTAAAACAGTCGGATTTAATTCATTACGAGTTTGAAGGTTTGGGGACGTAGGTGGAAGGTATTCCACCTGTCTCCTTTTATACGTATTGGAGGTGAAGTTTTAATCGTGGACGCAAGTGAAACTCCAACTTGTAGTTCATGTATATATATAATCATACGCTTATCCTAGTTTAAAGCTAAGCACAATAGTACATATACAGGGTTACTGGTAACTCAACGTATTCCTTGCAGGACGTCTTAGTAGGGTTAAAATGCAACAAATTAAGCAATTAAATGTTCTACCGAAATTTAGTAGTTTTTGAGTTAGTTAGATTTTTATTTTTTTTATGAAAAATCCCAGATTAAATAATTTGAAACCAACAAAAATGATTTCTAGCGCGACTGTACTGAAATTTAAGTTATTATCATAGTTGATGCAGTAGCAGATCTTTGTTAATAATTAAAAGTTCAAAAATGCCTAAAACGTTGACAAATATCACTAACCAAACATAAAAAAATTGTCTAGTGCTAAAAATAAATACTACGCCTGATGTACAAATTACCAGGAAAATATCCTTGTCTTATCAGCTATTCAGAAAGGTACGATTGTCAATACTTTTGCATGTGTGACACTATGACAGGGAAGAGAATAGTTTTATGGGGAGCAGGTAAAATTGCGAGACGATCAACCTATTGTTTCGTAGTCGTAATATTCGTAGTTTTGACCTGCGCTTGAACTCCAAACACTCGGCAAGCTTTGTGATTGGTCACTATTGTTCTCTTGGCATCGTCCGGCCCTGGTTCAGGCCATGATTCGGAGCGAGAGTGCATGGGAGGCCGTCACCTCCTTCTGCGAAGCAGTTATGCTCGCGAAGGAGGAGGCGGAGCGCGTGAGGGAGATGCAAGCTGTACGCCCTCGCGCCCCTAGTCGCCGCAGAAGACGCCCCGGGCGTCGGGAGTCACGAGCTGACTTCCGGCCACCGTAGGCGCGGGCTTGCGGACGGTGAGCAAGATCTCCTACAGCATCAACTATGATAATAACTTAAATTTCAGTACAGTCGCGCCGAAAATCATTTTGAAATTGGTTGCAAATGATTTAATCTGGGATTTTTTTCAAAAACTACTAAATTTCTGTAGGAGATTTGGTGGCTTAATTTGTTGCGTTTTAACCCTAATATGACGTCCTGCAAGGAATACGTCGAGTTACCAGTAACCCTGTATAACTAATTAAACTAGTAGGGACAAAATAAACGAATGATCTAAAATCTAGTCTGTGTCCCGCTACGGTTGGCAAGCCAAGCTAGCGACGCTCTACTTAGGGACGCTGCGCTATGGGTAACACCCCGTATCGTGTCTTAGTGTTGCCACTTAACAAGGTGCGATCCTTACTAACTTATAAATACTTATCTAACTAATACAGGCACACTACGTGACGCCACAAAGGAATACCCTTTATTGAATCGCTGGTGCCATAGAATAAAGTAATACATTGGATGCTGCCTATAATAAACACCCAAGCTACCATTTCTAGTTAAACTTTTCCCCAAAATTCCCTATATCCCTGTAAATATCCATAAACCATGCACAATATTTGTAATTTAACCCTTAAAAAAAGGAGAAATTCCAAAAAATGGAAACACTGTTTTCAATCAATTATCTGTCCGACACAGATTTTTAATTTTTGACAGCAGATTTCTCGCTAGCGATTTCAAAATCTGTCTGTGTGATTTTGAAAGCGCCGCCGGCGAATTTTGCTGCGTGTGTATTTATTATTACTGTACGTTTGCACTGGAAAAACATGTTGAGAAATCTATTTTCTGTCAATATTCGATACAATGTTTCACAGGAAATAGAGATTTCAACATGTTTTGTTGTGAACGTTTCGCCGCACAGTGGGCTGAAACGGGCCGATAAAGGACTTAGCATTTAAAAAAAAAAAGTTTATTTTTCTGAAATTTTAAATATTGTGTTGGATTTATCTATCGATTATAAGTAATTATTTCTATGAGGGTCGTTCAGATAACTTAGTATTTTCGGAGTTATAAATATCCAAAGTAATTTTTGTATGAAGCAAAAGAAAAAAATGTGAAAATCTCTAAATTCTCAAATTTTCTCAAAGAATTGACTCTACGTATGCATAGTACGTATATTTGTCCTATTTTAGCGCCTATTCTCGGGTTGCGATTTTCTGCGATTTGGTCGCAATTTCAAATTTTGTTCTCTATTCCACACCACCATAGAGGTTAAGAACTAGGCGCGGTTTTTTTTTATGTAGTGGTCTCCCCTTTAGGCCTTATCCACTAAGGACAAATAAAATAAATAAATAAATAAGTAAAAATCACAATCACTACTGGCCACTGCACTGTTTTAATTTAATCATTGTCAAGGGTATCCACATTAACGAATGCAAAATTTTCGTATTCGTCATCATCAAATGTTTCCGCTTGTTCAATTACTAATAAACTTTGTGCTTCTACTGACAAAGTTTTATGTTTTCTGCGAAGTTTGTGACGTTTCGCTGAGATGAGTGGATCAGAGCTGGTCAATAAATTATTTAAAATGTCTTCATTTGTAGTTTTTCTACTGCATTTCCTGGAATGATGTTGGCGGTACCTACGAAAGTCTTTATTTCTAGCTTCAGCAGCTTCTTCAGATAGCTGTCCAATTGGTATTAGACCAAAACTTTCAATAATAGCTGCACCATGCATAAGAACTTTATGAACACTTTAAGGCATATAATACCAGCTATATAATTCCAAATACAGTTGCATGGTCACTTGAGCATATTCGTGAAATTTCGCTGTGTCAATGTGGTAACCTGATGAAATTGCCTCTAAAATGATTGCAAATTGCCTTATTAATTCTTCACTAACACCAGTTATCTCAGCAGTCATGTTTGGATTTGCAAAAAATCTTCTAGCAGTATTTCCGTCATTCGTGGAGCCGTGCCCTTGTTTAACAACATCAATCAGAAGTCCCATTCTATTTTTAAAAGCGTCTTGTATGTATTTCTTTCTTCTTTCCATGATGCACTTGTTGTCTCCCTTTACTGTCCATGTCTGTATCGTTAATCTCTAGGCTATATGCAGAATGCATTCCATCATTCTTATCCAGGTATGCAATGATGACAATCCGTATTTACAGAGATCTGGATCAGTCGGTTTTGGTGCAATTAAGGGCAAATTATTCATCTCTGTTGGAGTGGCTTTACAAATGTCGCATCTCTGAGATGAAGTATCACATAAAATTGATGTTGCTTTTCCGTCTATCATAGTCATTAATAAAGAGTGTGAAATTTTTATTTCACCAACTTCTGTTTTCATTAAATTTACAATCTCTTCCTCAATAGCACTTTTTTCCCGCAATATCGTTATTTTATTTTCTTTCACAAATTCGAAAAAGATTGGACGACACCAGTAAGATGAATTTGGTGAATCGTTTTGCCAGATAACTTGTTCGCCGCACACTAATTTTATTGGCACTAAACTACCCATAAATATGCTTGAATCGTCAAGTTGACTTTCTTGTTCATCGTCTGTTTGCATTTTTTGTTTGTAATTGGCTTGATTAGAAGCACCGTCAAATCCCCACTTACTGATTAGTGTAAATTCTTTACAGCCACTATCTATGACGAGTGACGTCATTATTCTTGTAGTCGTTATATCCAATAGAGCTTGTAACTTTATTTTAGCGGAGGTTTCTGTCACTGTAATAGCATCTTTTGGTGGATAGCATTTCTGTTTCGCATGTTGCACTTGATAATAAGATGGAAATATATTACTGTCTTTTTTATTAACACTTTTTCTTAAAGTATTGTATTGCCACTTGGTCAGCTTAAGTGATAAAAATAACCCTAAAGCCTCATCCGGAGAAAACACAGGTTTTGTTTCTTTAACAGATATGCACTTTTTAACTTTTTTTACATCTTGGGGATTCTTTAGTAAATGTTCTAGTATTTTAGCAACCTCCTCATTCCCATCCGCTTTCAACTGCTCAAAATATGCATATTTTATTTCGTCCGAAGATAAATGAAAGTTTTCTGCACGTCTTTTTTCTGTTTAGGCGCTAATTCACAAAAAGGTTTTCTTGGGCTTTGTTCGGTGGAGACACCGACAGAAACTTTTGATGGTGATACATACTGAGTTGATGTACTCGGTGCTGGTTGATCTTCATTACTGCCTATAAAACACTTAATAAAGTCTGGCCATATTATGTTTTCTTGTATTCACTATTTTTAGTTCTGAATATATATTCTTTACGATAAGCGTTTTCCCATCTTCTATTTAAATTATAACAAAATTTTGCACAAAACAACTTTAAGGTCTTTTCGTGATCATCACTTAATTCGACTAAAAATTTAGACCTTATCTCACTACACAAACTGTCATTATTTTTAATACTGCCACTGTTTTTTAAAATAACGAAAAGATCAAGGTTTGTCACTAAATTTTCAAACATTTTCACAAATACAAAATAACAAATAAGTAAGTAATGAATGTGTGGGGGTAGTGCGTCTATTATGGTGGGTAATAGAACACTGAAGTACGTTTGAATGCAACCGAACATTCCGTAGATACCCTATCGTTGCACCAATCACGTTACGACACGTCATAACTTGTTGTTGCGCTCGCGCACTCTTATCCCTTGATTCCCGGAAATAAGTCTCAAAACAAATTACGTCATACCTACCTATGGTGGTGGAAAATGTCGAACATTGTTTTTTTTTTTAAAGAACTAAGTAGGTATTGAGGTTTTCAGGCCGTTTAGTATACATTATTTTCAATTTCAATTTAATTGGAATAAATTGCTTAACTAAAATAACATGACTCTTCATACAAATTTGATATGGCTATATCTCCGAAAGTACTCGTTAAATTAAAAAAAGTCAAAGAATAAAAACGTTTTAAATTTATGCCTAGATACCAAAAAAATACATTTGATCTCTTAAGACCCAACCTTGTAATCCCAGCCCACTGTGCGCCGCACAGTGGATCGTCCCCATACAAGAGGTCGGACATAGAATTAAAAATTGAAAAAGTATTTAATTGAAAAAAATGAAATATACAGTTGCATTACCCTATTATGGAACTACAAAAAATGTTACTACAATTTTTTTATTTGACCAGTACTTTATGAGCAATTCGATGAAAACTGTTATTTTTCTATGGAAATGGTCACAAAAATGTCTGTATCTCATGATTCCCTCCTTGTTTCGATTTGCGGTTTTCACTACTGCTATTTACCCATTTTATGCCACATTTTCTTCAAGGACACATGGTGCCCCCAGCGACCCCCTTCCGAGATATTTTGCTTTTAGTAACTATACTTTTTATTGTATAACTGATGAAATGGAGGTACATTAAGTATATTCATTACTGAGAATAAGTCATCCCTAAGTAGTTCCTTAAATAACAGGTGCATTTGCGATTACTTTAATGACTTATGAACGCTTCTGTTGCCATACAACAAAAGCGTTAATGAGTCCTTAAGTAAAGATTACCAGTACTTGCTTAATCTAATTAGTTATTGTAATTACTATGTTAACAGCCCTTAATCTCTGTATTGTGATTGGATAATGTCATCATTAGCTTAGTAATGACTGAGTCGAATTTACAATAACACATCGAAAAGAAATAGAGTTTTATGATCAATAAGAAAATATGTAGGTATAAAAATATTTTTTATTTAAATAATATAACACTGTAAAAATAATTTAAAAATAAAACAACTATGTACCCTAAAACAAACTAAAAAATTAAACAACTACTAAGAACTAAATTATAATAGGAAATTAATTAATTAACACGACCATTTAGTTACTAACAACAATAGAAAAGAAAGAAAAAAAAAACATTTATTGGCCGATGGGTGGCATAACACAAAACAAAAAAAGAACAGAATAAAAAAAAAATACACAAAAACAAGAAATTAACAAAGAAACTGCTTGTTAATAATAATATTAGGTACTATAAGACTTAAACTATATTTTCTTCATCTTCATCAATAACGACATCATGATCATTATTATCGTCATCATCTTCTTCAACGTCACTACATGCAGCAAGTGTATCAGTTGAAACGTCAATGAACTCCAATTCACTCTGATCAACTATGAGTAAATCGTCTAGTTCACTAAATGAAGACTTTTTGGCTTTATTTGTCATCTTCGGTCGTAAGCTGGTGAGAAGAGGATCGGAAGATAATAGCAGATTATGAAGAATGTCTTCATTAGTGGCGATGCTACTATGCTTTCGTGTATGATATTCTCTAAATTTACGAAAATCCTTGTTTCTTGCTTCAGATGCTTCTTCAGACAAAAAACCTATAGGTACTACTGATAAGTGGTCAACTATCTGTGATCCATGAATCAGCAATTTGTGTAAACTTGCTGGCATGTTATACCATGGATATAATTCCACGAATAAATTTGCTGTTTCATCACAATATAATTTAAATTTTTGGACTTGAATTTTTTCGCCTGAGGAAATGCATTACAAAATAACGGCGAGTCTTCTAATTAAATTAACGTCTAATTTAGTAATTTCCGCAGTCGTTTCAGGGTTT
This sequence comes from Agrochola lota, assembly GCA_947364205.1. Lineage (NCBI taxonomy): Eukaryota > Metazoa > Arthropoda > Insecta > Lepidoptera > Noctuidae > Agrochola > Agrochola lota. Next base: position 12,119,149 of record OX376221.1, on the reverse strand, counting down.
GCAAAAAACCTTCTTGCAGCATTTCCAGTGTTTGTATTGCCACTACCCTGCTTAACAACGTCTAGAAGTAAGCCTGTGCTTCTTCGGAAAGCTTCTTGAATGGCTTCTTTCTTATCTTTAACTTTTTTTTTATTTTCGTCACCTTTTGCTTGCCATGATTTTATGTCCATTCTGTAAGCAATGTGTAATAAACACTCCATAGACCGAATCCAAGCATGCAATGAACTAAATCCATGCTTGTATAAATCTGTATTCACGGGTTTAGCTCTCACTTCTTCCAAGTTATTCATTTCGCTTGGGCGAGCTTTGCACAAATCACACACTGCTGCCGATGTACCAGATATGATTGAATGTACCTTACCATCAATCATGGTTAGCCATAGATTGTGAGTAACAGTAGCATTGCCGCAATCAGTCGGGTTCAGTTCACGAATCTCGGTCTCAAATATTTCCATTTCAGCCTTAACATTCGCTTCCGTTTCTTTCATAAAAGTAAATGAAATCGGGCGACAATATGTGGTTGACGATGGCCAATCATTCTGCCACACTATACTTCCACTAGAAGTCACTAACTTAAGCGGTACAAGACTTGCCATAAATACACTGGATAAGTCTTGTTCACTTGTTGTTGTCGTTTGATGGTAAATGCTTTGACTTGAAGCTCCATCAAAACCCCATTTACTGTGAAGCACAAGTGGTTCACCAGCATCAAAATTTGATTCAAGTGAATCGATCAGCCTCCTAACTGTGAGATCAAGGAGGGCTTGGATCCGTATCTTTGCGGAAGTTTCAGTCACAGTTATGTCTTCTTTTGCCGGGTAGCATTTAAGCTTTTCTTTAACTAACAAGTAGTAGCTTGGGTATTTTGCATGACCTTATTTTAAACTAAAGTCCCGAAGTGTGATGTAACGCCACTTGGATAACTGCAAGTAAACGTAAAGAGCAAGTTCTTTGTGAGTAGGAACTTCCCGAAGCGAAGGATTCTGCTTAGTTTCCAGGACATTTAAAACTGTTGAGACGTGTTCAGGATTTTCCAGCAAATTTTTCATTATTCTGGCCATATCATTTTTTCCGGCAGACTTAAGTATACTTTCAACAGTATGCAAAAGCTCATCCGGACGACTGCAACTAGCAACATTTTCATTAACACGTCTTCTTTTGTGTCTAGTCGATAAATCTTCAAAGCGTTTGCGAGGAGATGTATATGTTGAAGTTGATGCATCTGATTTTGATGGACTGACTACCTCTTCTGCCTCATTTTCATTTGCTTCTTCAGTGTCAACAACATTTTCTTTAAAGCAATCTGGCCAAACGATATCGGAATTTAACCACTCTCCGTTCTTGTTAATGAACCTGTCGACTGTCCTTCTTGACTGCACCCATTTGGTGTAAACCCTATGGCAAAATCGTCGACACCAGTTCTTGAGATCCGTCACATCACTTTCACTTAACTGGACGTTAGTACTCGACTTCAATGTGTTAAATAAATTGTCATAGTCACGAAGATCTTTATGATTACGAAGAGCAACGTAAAGATCTAGATAAGTAGAAAACCCACGGAAAGCCATAATGACAACACTTGATAGAAGTTATAATTACAACTGAATTACATTTGCTAAACACACTCAAATATATAGGGCAGCAAGTAGGCAACTAGCAATGAATTTGATAAGCTAATGATGACATTAGACAATCACAATGCAGAGATTAAGGGCTGTTAACATAGTAATTACAATAACTAATTAGATTAAGCAAGTACTGGTAATCTTTACTTAAGGACTCATTAACGCTTTTGTTGTATGGAAACAGAAGCGTTCATAAGTCATTAAAGTAATCGCAAATGCACCTGTTATTTGAGGAACTACTTAGGGATGACTTATTCTCAGTAATGAATATACTTAATGTACCTCCATTTCATCAGTTATACAATAAAAAGTATAGTTACTAAAAGCAAAATATCTCGGAAGGGGGTCGCTGGGGGCACCATGTGTCCTTGAAGAAAATGTGGCATAAAATGGGTAAATAGCAGTAGTGAAAACCGCAAATCGAAACAAGGAGGGAATCATGAGATACAGACATTTTTGTGACCATTTCCATAGAAAAATAACAGTTTTCATCGAATTGCTCATAAAGTACTGGTCAAATAAAAAAATTGTAGTAACATTTTTTGTAGTTCCATAATAGAGTAATGCAACTGTATATTTCATTTTTTTAAATTAAATACTTTTTCAATTTTTAATTCTATGTCCGACCTCTTGTATGGGGACGATCCACTGTGCGCCGGTGCAAACGCACAGTAATCTATATTTTCTGTCAAGGTTCCTTTCTTTAGTTTTTACATTTTGCAGGTCAGTGTGAGGTTTTATGTTGATTAAAATATGATTTGCTACCGTAAAAAATATGGCTTTACATAATTATAATCATTACAATCAGCAATACAACTCCATACGTAAGCACAATCGTCAAACGTCATGATTTCATGACGTAGTCATTCAATGTGATTATATGAACTTAGAGAGTTGTATTGATCATTTTTATGATTATAATTCTATAAATAAATATTTGATACGGCCGCAAATCATATTTAGATCAACATACAACATGATACTGACCTGCAAATTGCAAAAAACGTAAAAAAAAATTAATTTCGCTGGGTACCTTGACGCTTTCGCCTTAATTTATTATTTGACAGGAACTAGAGATTTCAACATGTTTTGTTGTGATGTTTCGCCAGTCCAACGCACAGCTAGGTTTCTTTGTAATCGACACAGTCAGTCCTCTTTCTGTAAGAATGGACTGGTATTAACCTTTTCGAGCTCGCATTGCTTAACTTTTTTGCTGCGACGGATTTTTGTACCTTGCATCTTATCAGTTTAGCGGTGGGCCAGGTCCAAGTAAGTCTCAGTAAGACTTATGAGAATAGCAGTCTTCAAGTCAAACTTGAAGTTTGGCCTTTGACAGGGGGACAGATGTTTCATGTCTTGTCATTGTCAAATCAAATTGACAGTGACACTTTTCGGTATTCGTTTCTATACTCACGTTGATTCAGGTAACATTTTTATCAGTAAAAAATTAGCGGTGGTCGTGAACGGAGTGTAGTTTGTTAATATGTCACAATAATAAAATTGTACGTGCCATATTCAAAAGTGAATTGGTTGCCTATTTATTAACCTTATTTAATAGTTTGATGAATTTCTACACAACAATACCAAAGTACTTAATAACCAGTGACTTACAATTCGAATTTACACCGACGACAGGTACAATAGAAAAAAGATCTTACCTGTCGTGTGGGTATAAAATAAATAATAAGTAGGTAGTGCACATTTTCAATTGGCTGTGTAACCGTGTTGAAGTGGATCTGTGTGCCGGAGCACAGGTCATGCGTTTGCCCGTCCTATAAGGTTACAAAACCATACCGACTGTCGAAGACTGCTACGGTAAGTATTTATAGCTTCCCATGAGCTTGTATGCACGAAAAATTTAAAGTAGCCCTTTTATTTTTAACTTTAGGTATATATTCCTCTTCAATTTCTTACTAATATTCAGAAATGTTTTTGAAATATGTGCAAGTTACGTGAAAAAAGAAATTTGTGTAGCCTTGAATTTGAAAAAATATTATATAGACTCGCTTTTTTCAGGTACCCACTGAATCATGGAGGCTATAGATAAAAAAGGCCGTCCTCCACATCCCAGGGCTAAAACAAATCCACTGTCTGCACTCACATTTGCGTAAGTTGTTAATTTAAGTATTAATAAAAACTTAACATTTAAAAGCATAAATATTAATATATAATTAAATTAAGCTCCTACCTACATTTTTAAATAATTATTAGGCATGTAATGCTGATTGCTATTCACAGAAATGCATAAAAATTTAAACTAAGCATAGCCGGTTTTGGGTAAAGAACACTTTGATCTGTACTGTCCTGTCTGGACTGGTGTTTTATTAACAACCAACCATGCATTGACATTAAATATAATAATGTACAAGTATGCATATAAAAGAGATTTGCTAATACCCAGTACCAACATAGACAACATGTTTATTGAACTTCAGTATACTAAATGCAAGTGCTAACCCACAAAAAAGTTGATAAAAAGTGGTATGGAATAAAGACCAACAAACCAATACCGATAGTAACAAAAAACATAATAACAATATTCATACTCTGTATCCGGTTGCACTGCACTGCAGGGCAAAGCCCCCACAATCTCAAACTTCAAATATTTTTTTAGGTGGACCCTGCCAATTTTCTGGAGTGGTATCAAAAGAGAAATGGAAGAACAGGACCTGTATGAACCACTAGCAGAACATTCATCAGGTAAGCTTCATGTTCTTGGGCTAGATACCATGACTAGGGAAGGAAGAATCCAAATTTACTTAAGTTAACAGCTACCCCCATTTAAAGTGTTGAAATCTAACTTTATTACAAAGCTAGGAGTGTTACGTTTACATTAGGTCCTGACCAATCTACACTGGTCCAAATTTACTTAAGTTAGCAGCTACCGCCATTTAAAGTGTTGAAATCTAACTTATTATAAAGCTGGGAGTCTTAAGTTTACATTAGGTCCTTGCCAACCTGCACTGGTCCAAATTTACTTAAGTTAGCAGCAGCCATTGAAAGTGTTGAAATCTAACTTTATTATAAAGCTAGGAGTGTTACGTTTACATTAGGTCCTTGCCAACCTGCACTGGTGGATTATGGCCCATGAGAGAGGGATCTCACAAAGAGGAGGCCTGTGTCCCAGCAGTGGGAATATTATCAGCTGATTTTGCTTATAGTATACTGCCTGCTTCATACATAAGGTGTTGTAATTTTCTTAGAGTAGGTGGTTAAATTTAGTATTTTTATAGAAAGACAGCTTACAGTATTGAAAGCAGTTTTTGTTCTTTCAAAAAATGTTAACATACAGTGACATTCTCAAATTCATGGTTTTAGGATGCCTTCACCTTAACATATTTAGGTCCAGTTAAGGTCCTAATTATATTTCACAACATAATGTAATAGAAAATGCGTCATAATACCTATGCATATTATAAAACAGAACACATAAAAGCAATTATTGCTAAGCATAGTTGAATAATTAACTAGAACAATGTGTTTTCCTACACATGTACCACAAATAAACAGATTATGGCAAAATCATAGCAAATTCGAATGTTATTTCTATCTAACTATGGTTTCCTTGAAAACTAAAACGTCACGCGTTTGTTTATGTTGTGTCGTGACTTGCGATTATTATTGACAGCGCGGAAAACAAATGATATCGATATTTTTTACGCATGCATCGGTTTTCATACGAATTATGATACATGCGGGCCATTCGTTCAATTCTATCTAATTTTCTTTCGATTGTCACCTACAGTACAGAGGTAGGTTGCCTGCTTGCAGGTAGTCGCCATAGTCAGTACTTGCCCTTACCAAAAAGATTCCCTTGTTACCTGACTGTTAAAGTGCGTGCGCTTTTATTAGCGCACGCACTATAACGCACTTAAACCAAGAAAAAATCTTTCAAAGACTCGGCCTAGAGCACAATGTAAAAATACAGACCAAAATGTTCACTTTTCAAACGATAAAATTGACAATAGACGCTCACAATAAGCCCATTATCGCGCCCCACTGATTTTTACTAATAAAGAATACGTATCCAAGTTCAAGGCAGTTTTTTGGTTCATGCAGTTAGATAATTGCTAAAAGCCTGTGTAACGAGTTTGAGCGAGCAAGCAGGTTTGGTGGAAGCAATTTATTAGCTAGAGTACATAAAATGTTAATAACGTTGTCATTGTCCTGATTTTTTTAAATCTATAAATGTAACCTCTTAATAATACCCTCAATTTGTAAAAGATTTTAAATAAAATCTTTGAAATCTATTTCATTTTCTCGATCAATGTTTTAGTTAAAAATCGAGCCAACTTCAACTCAGCCTACTGTAGTATTCTGGCACATTAGCCACTCCCAAAATGCGTCAAATCACTGTTCTCGTCCTTTCGCTTCTAGTTCCTGCATCTTTTTTAGTTTAGTCGGTCCAGAATCGAATTCCAGATCTTGACTCTATCTATCGGATTAAATAATCAAAACTGAGCGAATAAACCACATTGTGTTTGCCTTAATCGTTTAGTATTTATCTCGTGAATCACCAACGGACACGGCTCAGCTACAGTTCTACAATGAGGCAGTTTAATAAGCTTAATTGTACTGAGTTGGCAGACCAATTGACTAGTTTGAACATAACGTAAAACGTTACGTTTGAAAACATTAGAAGAATATTTTATTTATACCCTCAATATACTTACTAAAATGTTTTTTGATGAATGCAAATGATGGAAGTACTTACTACAATCGTGCAATCGTTTTTTTTTATCATGCCTGGCATGCATCTTAAGTTAATTGGAACGTATCTACGTGGTTAGTAAATAATATAAAACGTGTTGATGTAGATGTACTTTCTAGGTAGCAACTCGAAGTACCTACATTCCTAAATGATTATGCAAAGTAGCTATTTCTGAAGCAATTTTGCGCATCGTCGGTATAAGGCGGTTATCATGCTGCTCCGGACACCCGTTCCGTTGTGCGGTGCTGCGGTTTTAAACTTTTACTCTTTAATCTTGATTTGTATACAAAACCGAGACAAGACACTGACACCCCATCTCCGTGCGGGGCAGTCAAAGTTAAAACCCACCAGAGCGGTGTCCGGTGCAGTGTGACACCCGCCTTATTAGTAACGTTTGACTCAAAAGTTAAACTTAGAATTTGAGGTAGCACTAAGTTCAATCTAATCTGCCAATATCGATGAACCTTGACGATCAAAAATTAGTTCTCAATTGCAAGGCGAGATACGATGAGAGCATTGACTTTATGCATTAATTTGAAGTTGAATGATTCTTATTTTATCGAAGTGACATCACGTTTACCTAGGGCTGCCATCACCTAAATTACGAACCCCGAACAATTGCGTGAAATAAGATTTTTCCCCGGACGCTCTCAGATTGTTTTTTACATTAAAATAAGGGCATCGTTAAGTATCATATTTTTTTTTATTAATAGAAAATCAACTTAGGCCTCAACAATACAAATAAAAGGCTTAATTTACTAATCAATTGTATTTACACTATTCTCTATCTGATGGCAGCCTTACGTTTAGCTCTCATTCGTACGAGCGTTTTTCGTACGCGCGTTCACAAAGCTTCCGTGAGGGCGACGGATGAGGCTAAGGACTCAGGGACAAAGACCGTCGACCGTGACCGTCTGTACTTCAATATGTTGTAAGGATTGGATAAAATAACTGGGCATAAATTGCAAGTAATTTCAATGTATTTTCATTTCATTTTATTGCTCATCTGGAAAGGAAGACAAACAATGTATTAGTTGCTTGTTATTCAAAGTACTATACTGCTAATATTATGTGGCTTAGTGGTAGATACCTACCGCAGCTTTTTTATATTGTCGGGGAAAACCGCATTAAACAGAATTGAACAAAATTCCGCAAATATCAATAATTTACTTCCTCTTCCTTCAAATGAATAATTATGCTGTGGATCTCATTCTCATGGCCGTTTAATTACAGGAATTACACTAGGTACGTATCTATTTACCTCGTGGTGTCCTACTGCTGCACAAAGGCCAGTTCCCTAATGGGAATTAAATCACAGTGCATTAAATACGTATTATCGAAGCTAACTCAAAAACTACCCACGCAAAGTAAATAAGATTTATATGGAACCATCGCGCAAGCTTCCTCTACCAAATGAAATATTAAATTGTTATACAAGGAATGAAAGGGACCTATTTAGGCACGAGATGGTTTGGCGCAGGAGCGTAGCGAGGGTGTTAATAGTTCGAGTGCCTCTAAATAGGCCTATTATTATTATTAATATTATAATAATTGGCCTAAATAGGTCTTTCACGCGAGTAAACACTCTGCTTTTCATTTCTAATATGAGGAAAGTAAATAAAAACCGTTAAATCTATATCTGATGAACTCATTTTATACAAATATCTGTTTGTTAGTAATTAGCACCCGACAAAACAACTGAATATCGAATTGCCGCTTTTCCGCCTTTTTTATGTTTTTTTTCTGTGGCATTCTATCAGCCAGTATTTTTTTTCATCGATGATGTAATGGCTCCTATACACTATACGTAATAATGCTTATTCGGGCAGACCATTGCAGATTGCACGCCACACGATGACGCATTTTAATGGTCAATGTCCAATTTATTGCATCTCAATTCGTTTATTTACAATAACTTTTGGACATAGGTTAAAACATAATCTAGACATACAAACAAATTACGCTTTTGTCCTTTACAAAAAAACCAGAATGCCGTGCTAATGAACTGATAAAAACATTGGTCATTTGCACAGTACTTAATACTAACTTTTTTAATCTGAGTTTAATCTCATTTATACCATTCGTTTGTTTACCAACACAACACACCGAGAGTACATAAAGATATAAAGTGTTTTATCTACTCTCATATCGTAATATTCGAATTATAAACTTCAAAACGAGTTTATATTGACATATTTTATAGACACAATACCGAAATTTAAAAATAGAATCATATTATAACACTTTTCCTCTAACAAAATAATGCTATAAAACATTTTTTTTTTCTATTACGATACAGGGCAAATCGATGAAGTTAATATCACCAAGGAGTTTCCATCTATGTTTGCAATGGAACGTTAGCGGGGGACAGGGACACACAGGACACATAGGATACATTATATCCCCGTAGTGCGTTTCCATGGAATAATTTCCGACTTCCACGCGAACTAAAAGCTAGTTCTTATAATAATAATGTGATACAAGTACTACAAGAACTATCAAAAAAATTTGGTTGTTATGTAAAATGTCTTTTAACTCCGTTTTGTATGCGATATATCGTTTCTATTTTGATATCCGTTTTATATTATTTATATTTATTTATTTATTTATTTTAAAACGTAATTAAAACGGTACAACACCAATTACATTAATTAACATAGAAACAATTACAACGTTGACAATAATTTAATTTAAAACTAACATGGAACAGTGGACTCCCTAGCATACTTTCTCTCACAGAACACCAGACATATACGCATAATTTTACTCCATTCATCCGCAAACACATCACATTCAGGGTTAGCAATCAGAAGGGCATTCAGCATCTTCAGGGTACGACAGACTGGGGATTCGGCTCTGGCTACAGTTTTGCATGACAGTTGCGCAAACAGATTGTGTCGGCGGCTCTGACGGTGTCCAATGTATTTGTCGGGCACAAATAATCGGCAGAAAAGGCCATGGAGCTCTGACAGTCGATACGTCCCCGTAAGGTCTTACAGGCTACCGTGAGCTGATCAAGACCTCTTCTTACCTCCAATGAGTTAAAGCCTAAAGTCCCTAAAAGATAGTTGGTAGGGTACATGTACGGAAAGAAATGGTATAACCTTTGGAAGAGGCATCTTAGGAATGTTTTCTGAACCTTTTCTAGCATTAGTGTTTGTGTCGCGGTATGGGGGTGCCAAACACAGGCACTGGACTCGAGTTTGCTTCGAACCAGAGCAGTGTACAACAGCCTAATAACATTTGAATTGCGAAAGTCACGAGCATTTTTCAAGACAAATCCCAAGCGCCTGAAAGATTCCTTCGCAAGGGCAGAAACGTGATCTCTAAAAGTCAGACAGCGGTCGAAAGTCACTCCCAAGTCCTTTATGTTGGTGACACGAGTAATTACTTCTCCTCCCAAACTATAGTCATAATGGGTTGGTCGCAACCCTCTACCGTATGTCATGACGTAGCACTTGTTTTTATTAAATAATAGCTTGTTCACAATGCTCCACTCATAGATGGCGTCAATATCCCTCTGTAGGAGTTTGCAATCCTCGTCCGTTCGGATTTGTGCGTCTAGCTTAAGGTCGTTGGCATATAGCAGGCACTTGGCAAACTTAACATTAGCTATGAGGTCATTGATCATGATCAGGAAAACAGGCGGCCCTAACACGGATCCCTGACTAACGCCCGAGCGTGTATTGTAAGGCTTGGATTCGAAGCAGCCATGTCTTACAAACTGCTTGCGATCGCGCAGATAATCGGAAAAGAAGTTAAGAAGACCGGACGAGAAACCGATGGCCCCCAGCTTTGTCAAAAGCACATCGTTGTCAACTCTGTCGAATGCTTTCCGGAAATCGAAATACAGAGCGTCAACCTGCCCACCGATATCCAAGCAACGGGAAATGTAGTCCACGTGAATCAGTAAATTCGAATTTACGGAGCGACCCGGCCGAAAACCGTGTTGGGCATCAGATAAGGATATATTTACGCGTTTGTAAATGAAAGCGTGAAGTATACGTTCGAAAACCTTGGCAATGGTTGGCAGGATAGCGATGGGTCTGTATTCCTCTACTGATGTTTTGTCACTTGTTTTAGGGATGGGAGTGACTTGTGAAGTTTTCAATTGCTCAGGGTATATTCGATGGCTTTGCTGGCACCGACCTCAAAAAAAATTGTAGGCCCCTGATTTGTTTCGTACCTAATTTTGATTTCGTTTTGTTGGTTAATTTCGTGTAGATATAAAAATACTATTTCATAATTTTGAGTTAATTTCTTTCGAAGTCGGTTTAATGTTTTCAAATTATTTTTTATTTCGTATATTTTGTTTTAAGTAAAAACTGGCATATTTGTTTGTAATAAGTAGTTTATATATTTTTTTTGTAAATATTTAAAGATTTCATTGTAAGCATTAATATATTTATTAAGTAAAAAAACTAGTATAGTTTGTTTTAAATATGCTTGCCCAATGTAAGAAACGGCATACGTTATATGTTTAAGTAAGGCTACAGACGACTCAAGAGAAGCAGCTACATATGGCAAAACGCCACCAGAAAACGTAATTTCAACCGACCCAAACAAATGTGTTGAACTTTTAACTCAACTTCAAGTGGCAGTGGGATCAAAAGTTCAAAAGTGATGCTGAGAAGATGTTTCGGTCTCTGACGGCTTGGTCATTGGCAGCATGGGTGTTGTAAAAGGATTCCGATGGCCTGCACTAAGGCGTGATCAACTAGAACAAGGAGAGTTTCCTGATGCAGTGCTAATTCTATTCGATGACGCTTCAATTGGTGAGGAATCAAAAGATGCAGATAGTTATGTGCCAACATCTCCAATCACGGTAACGTTTCAAGCTAAACGTAGTTAAGGTGACGTGGAACGACGCATTTTACCGCTGATACTTAGTTCGGCTGTAACTGTATATAAGTTACAGGGCACAACACTTGAAACTGCAGTCGTAAATTTAGGCAAAAGGTTATTTGCAAAGGGTCAAGCTATGTTGCTTTGAGTAGGGTTTAATTCGCTTGATGGTCTTGCTATAGATGAGTTAGATCCCAACAAACTTGAAACAACGAATTTTTTTTTGCGATTACAAACTTACATTTATTTGCAGTTGGAGAATTTATCGTGACGTATATCAATGTATGGGAGAACATGTTTCGCAACTACTATGTTAAGTTTGTTATTGGGATAAATTCTTCCCAACTGCGGAACCCTTCATTGCGTGATCCGACACGCACTTGGCCGTTTTTTTTTTCTCTAACATGCGCTAGAATTTGACCAAGGTTTTGAGATGTTTTCCTATGACACCACATCCGTAGCTTGTATGAATAAGCCAGGCCGTCGCACGTATTAGTCCATATCTTGAAAACGACTGAACCGATTTTGATGAAACTTGCACTGTACCCTAAGTTGAAGTAAATGTAACCCAATAAAAAACAATGGTCATAATTCGATTAATAGTTTCGGAGATATGCGTGGACAAACATACATACAAACATACAAACAAACATACATACACCTATAAAATTTTGTATATTTGTTTGGAAGCCCTAACAGATTATCATATGTGAATATCTTGCAGTTCTAATAATATTACATACGTCGAATGTCATATGTCGAATCGATAACCTTCCTTTTTTTGAAGTCGGTAAAAATAAAAACTTTTTACAAAAAAAAACAATCGACTTCCGAAATTTAATTTTTTTTTTGACTTTGTAGTGTTTTTTTTTCGGAAGTCGGTTGTTTTTTTTTTTTTTGTAAAGTTTTTTTTACGCTTGATTTATTTGAAACATTTTTTAACGACTGCCAACCAATTACCGGATTTGATTGTGCTCAAGATGAGATTCACGAAAAAACATTTGTCCATATTCCGATCAAACTCCAATGACTGAAGTCATTGTACAAAGAGCAGAGTCTATAGTAATAATACGCCTTTGATTTAATGCTATTGAGGAATATAATGCACACAAAGTACTTGCGAAGTCTGTCGCAATAAATGATGCTACTTATCGAACGGCGCGTGTAATAGAACAAGAAGACTTTGTTCACGATGATAAAGCATGTCCAGATTCCTTCTGTTTAGATTTTCTTGGTTTTAGAGAAAGTAGTAAAATATCGTAAAAGGGACGAGTTTATCTTAAATGTTGGTAGTAAAGTATTCATTTTTCTCTAAATCTCTAAAAGCTAAAATCCCCAAGATGCAGGGATCAAGCCTGTCAACATGCATTTGGCATATTTTATATTAGGTTGTTTAAAAAAAGAAAGTTTATTTTTTAAAATACAATAGACGACGTATATTTAGTAACCTAATCTTCTTAAAGAGTCATAAAGAACCTAATGGATGATGGATTTCTTACAGGGTTCTTGATGACTCTAAGAACAGTTAAGCGGATTAGGTTACTAAATATACGTCTTTTATAATGGATTTCCGCAAAGTCACGCCTGAGACAAATAACTATCTAAAAGTTTATTTAACAAAAAAATATCCGAGTATTAATATAGCTTTTTCCCCACACGCTGATACCCTGGCGAATGCAGTATTCGCAAAGAAACATACATCATGTCGAAGGATCGTATCCAAGCGATTGCGATAGGCAATGTTTATAAACCTCAAGATTGCAAGCCGCTACCGGTACTCGCTAAGGCATTCTTGTGTCCTGTTAATGACTTCTCAGGAAGGAATTTCAATGAAAAACGAACTACCTAATGATAACGATATTTCTATTACCAGGACCATTGGGTGACAAATTCGCACGACTATGGGAGGAGGAGGTCCAGAGAGCAGGGGGCAAGAGAAAACCCAGTCTTCTACGAGTAATATTAAGAGCATATGCAGCCAGATGTATGCTGTATGGATTTGTTCTGCTAGTCATGGAGTGTGGCATACGGTAAGATTTTTTTTTTCAAAATCTAATTATTTGTAAATTTGTCCCTCTGAGGCTGGCATTGTTCAACCACCATCTGAATGATTTTTAAGGATACTGCGCTAATCCATTGCTTCGTCTTCATATGTTCGAATTTATCTGCTCGACAACGTACCTAAATAACGCAATGAATGTTGTTGAACTGTCAAATTGAAAGTCATTATTACTGTTAGAGTGTTACGTAATTACACCGCAGAGTGCTTTGAAGCCTAAAAAAAATTGATTAAATAAAAAGATTCCCAGAACCCTGTCGTGTGTCATGGCGACCAAGTAGGTGTCTTCCAAATAATTTGACACTCAATATTAAACAGGAAACTTTTTAAGTTAGGTATGCACATTAATGCTAGGTCATCGTTTATCAGTAGATACTCGGTAGGTATAAGCCATTTATTGCTTACCAGTATGGTCTTCTTCTTGGAAAAGCAGGATCGATTTAACTGTCCTGCTGCCAATTATGCGTTTTTCTTTTGTAGAAATAAAAGTTTTTATTTTTCTAAATCTATAGGATCAATCAAGTACTTAATTAAAAATAGTGGAATAAATAAAATGGTTTCGTTAGGTTTTTCTATTTAATGAACGCTAGGGCTAAAAGCCGGTCAAAGCATTTTTTTTTTTACATTACAGTTAAGTGCTATGATAAAACAAAAGTACACAAAAGTTTTAGCATCTGGAGCCGAACTAGGAGGAACCTGTATTTCGGCTTACAGCGCCAATTCCCTTGAGTTACATTAGATTTGAGTTTTTAAATGCTAGCATTATACAAAACAAATGAATAATAATAGTATAAGGTTGTATGTACCTCTCTTTGTGTTATGTGATTGGTGAATGAGTGAGGTGAGAGGGCATGTCTATTTGTGAGTGTGCTTGTGATTTTTATGAGTACACACATGAATTAATGAGATATGCGGATATAGTGAATATGTATACAGGGTGGCAGGGACATCGACGCGAAAACTGATACCATGGATTCGGTACATGATTCTGTACACCCCTTTTTATTTTCTTTGAGGATGGGAAATCATCAAATGACTTCTCCCGTTCTGGGCGGAGCGAGAGGGCGTGTTAGACTTTTACTGACTAAAACCCACCCGTGTTCCTTCCGTTGCCCGTGTGCCGGGGCCGCGATATCCCTTTCGGACAAACTCGCAACCCCAGCAGGCATTGGTCTTTCGACCCCGTCGGTTGGTGCTGACATCTCTTTGAGGCGCACGTGGAACACAACGTGCCGTCGACCCGGGCCTGGTCCTTATCGGACGGCGAACTACCCATTGCTCACCGTCCGCAAGCCCGCGCCTACGGTGGCCGGAAGTCGGCTCGCGACTCCCGACGCCCGGGGCGTCTCCTGCGGCGACTAGGGGCGCGAGGGCATCTTGCATCTCCCTCGCGCGCTCCGCCTCCTCCTTTGCGAGCATTACTGCTTCGCAGAAGGAGGTGACGGCCTCCCATGCACTCTCACTCCGAACCATGGCCTGAACCAGGGCCGGACGCGAGAGATCGTCGCCGCCGATCGCCTCCGTGAGAACACGGCGGTGCCACGCCCAAGCCGGGCAGATATCTCCACCGTGTCCTCCGGGAGATCCACACAGTGGTGACACCCGGGCGTTTCCTTCCGCCTTATGCCTCCCGAAACATCCGTGTCCGGTGAGGACCTGGGTCAGGCGGAAGGACGCCATGGCGCCTCTCAAGCCACTCCTCAAAGAGGGGACTTATCGCCGCAATTGTGGCGTTCCCAGCGCTGGGTTGCGACAATCGCACTCTCCGTGCCGCCATGAGATCCCGCCGGAGCTCTGTCTGCTGTGCCGTGATCTCTCGCGGCAGCGGAGATACGCCCCGACGTTTCGCCTCCTCGCGACAGTCCCACATGTGCGCGAGGACTTTTGCCTCCAGATATTCTGTACACCCCTGCGTTGAAATATTTCGTCGTTTATGAAAAAAAAAATCTGCTGTTCCATACATTTTTACCGCGTAGGTATTGCACTTTTCTATGGAACAGCAGATTTTTTTTTTAATAACCGACAAAAAAATTCAACGCAGGGGGTCTTCAGAATCATGTACCGAATCCATGGTATCAGTTTTCGCGTACCTGTCCTTGCCACCCCGTATAGATGTATATATATTTGTCTTCAGATGATTTTGCTAACATTGAACATTATTACTGTATATCCTGGTACAGTTAGAAGTTGCTCAGTCTCATCATAATGTGAGTGTATGAGTGTATGAATCTAACTTAACGATACATAACAACAGAACATTAATGTTTTTCTCGACTTCTCACCCTAATAAAACCCTTAAAAGCCAAACTGGGTAAACCCGTACAATTGACTAACATATGCTGTCTGATCAATAACTGATCAGACCAAAACGCGATATACACGTACTTAAACAAAATTTGGTCAAGGACACACAGAAATTCTATAAAAATAAACTGATTGCGTTGTTTAAGTGCGGTCTATTAATAGCAGAGTTATGTTACGGGGTCATATTAGTTTTCCTGTAACGGGGAGGAGGTGTAACAATGATAAGATAAGTGTTTCGATCAATATGCAAGGTTTTGCGCCATACTTATTTGTTTGCTTTATACTCTTCCCACGCGATAGAGTGCACGGAAGTTATAAATGTATAAGTTGGTATAGATATTTAAAATACTGGTTCAATAAATTGTGCATACGTTATCGCCTAATTAAAATGATGTTAATTGTGAACTATTTTTGACGCGAGGTTACTTTTTTTCGTCTGACAAAAATTGGCCATCACTGAAATTCGGTATTTCATTTCTTGGGCGAATTTCACTTTACAACCAACAGGATACCCAAACTATTTTGTTTGTTTTGTTTTAATATATCATATATCATACGCCAATAATTCACAGTCACAAATCAACGATTTTCATCTGTTACTGTTCATCAGATACACTATAATTTTCGGTTAAGTAAGCAACTATGTGTTCATATTACATTCTTTATATCAGTTAGTCACACTATGATTATTGTGACGCCAACATCACCATAGGCAGGATTGCTAGCGAAAATAGAATATTATACTAATAAATATCAAGCGTTCCTCTTCAAACTTACTACTATATCCCCAATGACATGACCCAAATTCTGAGTCACCATAAAAATTCTGTTGAGTCATTGTCCTATGACAAACAAAACAACCCTGCATATATCGTGTATTGATAAAACATAATAATCGTAATAATATTACCTATTTGTTTATATTTAAAAGTGATTAATACTATGAATCACATGTTTTTGTGAAATAATGTTAGTAATATTCTAAGATAAATAAGGTGAAAATGTTGAGAGAGTATTGACACTGAAATTGTTGTGATTTTGTGGTATAATATCAGGGACCTCATGATCTTTCTATGAGTGTAAATTGCTTTCTACATTATTTACATGTCTGTTGAAGTAAAAAAGAAAATAGATTCGAAAAAAAATAACGTCTCTAAAATATCCACGAAAATAGAGGAATCATGACGTACTCGTAGTTTCTAAACTATTGTAAACAAATTTAAATCAATCTTTCAAAGATTTTCAATTATACCTACTAGTCATGCTGAAATCAACTTAATTTACGCTAAGGCGCTATCTCCACGGACGCGAGAATTGCGGCGATAGTCACGCTGCGCCTTCGAATTATCGCCTCGAGGATCTCGCGAGATTGATTCATATAGTTTCTATTGAATTTGATGGCACGGCGAGGCTATCGCCGGGATTTTCTCGCCCTTGGAGATGGCGCCTTAGGTAAAGTTGAAATCGCCGTGTCCTCACGGAGGCGATCGGCGGCGGCGATCTCTCGCGTCTGGCCCTGGTTCAGGCCATGGTTCGGAGCGAGAGTGCATGGGAGGCCGTCACCTCCTCCTGCGAAGCAGTTATGTTCGCGAAGGAGGAGGTGGAGCGCGCGAGGGAGATGCAAGCTGCACGCCCTCGCGGCCCTAGTCGCCGCAGGAGACGCCCCGGGCGTCGGGAGTCAAGAGCCGACTTCCGGCCACCGTAGGCGCGGGCTTGCGGACGGTGAGCAATGGGCGGCTCGCCGTCCGATAAGGACCAGGCCCGTGTCGACGGCGCGTTGTGTTCCACGCGCGCCTCAAAGAGATGTTAGCACCAACCGACGGGGTCGAAAGACCAATGCCTGCTGGGGTTGCGGGTTTGTCGTCTTAATATCGCGGCCCCGACAGACAGGCAACGGAAGGAACACGGGTGGGTTTTAGTCAGTAAAAGTCTGACACACCCTCTCGCTCTGCCCAGAGCGGGAGAAGTCATTTGATGATTTCCCATCCTCAAAAAAAAAAAAAAGGTAAAGTCGAAATTACGTTTAATAAATAACATCAATTGGGTACAAGGATATGAATAGACTTTACGTCCGCCCGTTTTTGGACTGGCACCATGGCTTTTTGTCTAGGCCAATTGTCTAAATATTCTTTGCAGCGTGCCTTAAATGTCGAAATAACTCCATTAACTGGAACAATTAGGTTATGAATAGAGTTATTTACACGATCATTAAGGACTGAAAAGATACTAATTATAAGCATAATTTCTGTACTATAAATTCTTCAGCTTACTTCCTTTTTCAGCAGATTTAAGGCTCGCGGGAGCCTTAAATCTAAAAGAATTTATGAGGAAGTAATAGGGATGATGCCGGGGTAAAAAAAATGAAATTCTGATTAGTCCGTCAGTCAGATAATAAAAAATATTAGACACGTATTTTTTGCTCTTAATAAAAAATTACTTAGATAAAACGCATTTTAATTTGGGGAGAGGGGTAGCTACGTCACTAGTATGTATAAAATCTACATACTCGTGACGTCATGGCACATTTTACCTCAATGTATCGCCGTAATCTTTAGATTACGTAAAACAATAAAAAATACGTGTCCAATAGTTTTTTATAATCATAAAGAGGGTTTTTTTTTTTTTTTTGTCATCCTTATTGTATCAGAGTCGTGTCGCGCCTGTCTGAGGAGACAGGCGCGACACGACTCTAGTGGTACAATTTCTATGAAAACTTCACGGAAACTGTTCTACCGGGGTCGAGTCGCGCTTTTCTGAGCTGGGCCTTTAAGGCAAGAACGGCTAGTCATAATTATCAGATTACAAAATTATTAAAAAATATATAAAAAATACAGCCAGTTTTACGACCAATCTTCGAAGTTCCCATTACATCACCTTGTTTTCCAAACACGTACATGTATGGCTGTTTCTTGCCACATGGCTGTTTCTTGCCACCGCTGTTTTTCACCGACGATGTTGTGCAAATAGATTGGAATCGTTATACTCAATAACTAGCTGGTATTTGCGGCTTCGCCAACGTGGACTGTAATTCTTAAAAAAAAAAAAGTAGTCTAAGTTACTTATATCTTATAACATCAGCTATCTGCCAGTGCACGTCCCTTCAAAATTGGTCCAGCCGTTTCGGAGATTTGCCGAAACAAAATAACTTTTTTTTTGTTTTTTCTTTGTTTTAAGCACTTTCATATGCATTTAGTAAAAATCTATTATTTTGACATTACAAAAAGACACTTCAATTTTATTTATTTGTATGGATAAAATATGTGGGTCACATTTTCATGTCGTGGGTATAAATATAGTCACCAAAAATACTATTTGATTGTATCTCGTTCGAATTTAAATACGATGACAGGTTTATTGAACATCTGAGAAGCTTTTATAGTTATCTATTAGTATTATTTACATAATTATCGGTCGTTCTATAGAAACCAGAAACCGTGACCGTGCATACGAGACGTCACGGTTTCTGGAGAAACACCTTATTTAAATTGTTGGTCTGGTCTCACCTATGTAAAATTCATACTGTTCGTTTTTGCGTTTACTACACACCCACTTCGCCAGTTATGTTTAAGTCCCATGTAGTAGGGGGCGAGCCTATTGCCATCAACCGGGCACGAATCCAGACTCCGGGCCTCTACCTAAAAATTCCATATAGAAATACCCAATAACACTGCCCAACCTGGGAATGGAACCCAGGACCAAGACCATGCTATGCAGTAGCTCTTGCGACCCCAAAACCAATGAGGCAGTCATGTACACACGGCTACACATCAAACTATATTACCAGTATAAGCTAACCTCGCAATATACAGAAATCCTATACAATGCGAGCTCAGCGTAAACTGGAAATGTATAGCTTGATGTGTAGCCGTGTGTACTAGGAAGATACAAAAATGTCTCTTTAAACGCGTGCTTAAAATACAGGCTATTCGCAAACAGAGTAGCATTTTTACGTCACCGTTGTTTGCTCGTGACCTCGGCCGTGTGATGTCTGTATTATCTAACAGCTTACACGTCCGTCACAAACCGACCAAAGACGCGAGCCAAACAGGTCATTAATCCTTCGACCGTTAGCGGATTCTTCGGTTCTCGCATCTTACTTCGATAAACTTGTAATCTGCTTTTGTTTTGACTGCACTGCTCTGCAATTTATTGGAAAAACTGAAATTATATTTTTATTTTCCAGCAATTTGCGCAACACTGTGGTTTCGAGAAAATAATATTTGACCTGTGTCACATTTAGTTTTTTTTATTCTACACGCAAATAAACAACCATTTCGCAATAAATCATAAATTGAACTATAAATAACGGAAGATTTCAGCTATTACGTACGTCGCCCTCGTAATATGAAGCCCACGACTCTTGCCAATTTCCTATTGATGGATACGTTAATATTACTTCAGACAGTCTACCCAATACAATGGTTTCTCGTCCCTTCATATCTCAAGAAAAGAACGATTATTTATAAAATAATTATGTTTAATGCTATTCATGCTAGCTAATGTTTTACACATTTTACAACCCGTGAGAATGTGCTAAAAGCAAAAATAATGTACACACGGCTACACATCAAGCTATAAATTTCCAGTATAAGCTGATCTCGCATGGTATAGGATTTCCGTACAACGAGAGGTCAGCTTATACAGGTCTTATATAGCCTTGTGTACTTTATCAGTTGAATTAGTGTAGGTACATTATAGGTACTAGGTACGGCATTTTATTCTTCTTTCAGATTATTTTTATACCTAGCTAGCTTCCACCAGCGGCTTGGCCCGCGTGATATTTGTTTATAAATTATAACCTTGTTACTCAGGGATAATATAGCAATAAACTGGTGAAATATTTTTTAAATTGGTCCAGTAGTTTTCGAGTTTATTAAGTAGAAACAAAAGACAAATCTGTTTTCTCTATAATTTTAGTGTAAATGAATGAACACGTCATGGCCAACCACCACCTCTAAAGCAGTATTATTTTAATCTTACTTCAGTGGGAGAAAGAGATGGAGCTATACGTCCTCTTGAGCTTCATCTCTTTCCCACACATAAGTAATATCAAAATAATACTGCTTAAGAGGTGGTGGTAGGCCCCCAGGGCTACATCCACGACATCCATCTCTCATAGTGGAGTTCTATAATACGATCTGGATCCCATCCTGAAAAAGAATTGGAATATCACTTTACATAATGTGATAAATAAATTCTAAGAAGTAGAACAAAAATAAATCAAACGATCTTTCGTTCCTCACGAAAAAATTTGCTGGCATATAATTGGCGTCTGAAACCTTCAGTAGTATACTACAACAATTTTAAATTCATTGATTTACTCATTATGCGTGTTGCCAAGTAGTTCAGTATGTTTTATTTCCTTTAAACATTGGACGAGAAATAACTACGTACAAACGGCTACAGATCAAGCTATACATTTCCAGAACAGCATAAACTGGAAATGTATAGCTTGATGTGTAGCCGTGTGTACAATCGGCCAATTGAAATCATGATCCACCTTAAGCTTATTTTTAGGGTTCCGTACCCAAAGGGTGCCAAGCCAACGGGACCCTATTACTAAGGCTCCGCTGTCCGTCCGTCTGTCACGAGGCTGATCTTTTGAACCGTATTAGACACTTGGAATTAAGAGTGTACCTATACTACTATAACCGCTACAACAACAAATATTAAAAATAAAATAATGTTAAAAATTAAAAGGGCCATACAAGACACATGTTTTTTTTTTTAACTAAAATATGTTTTTCATGATATTACTGTTTATAAAATTAGGTTAAATTTTGCTTAGACATTATACTGATGCATTATGTAATAGTGTTTCTTTCGGTCGTAAGTAACTTTGGGGAACCACAACAATGATTATGAGGACGTAATGAACGTTTATAGGTATGCATAATAAATAGTTACGACTTCCGAATTACTTACGTAATGGCGTGTTCGTTTTATAGCATCTATTAAATTCGCAATAGGTCTGTTGGTCGGTTTCCCCATAAATCTATCAAATTATCCTTTTGTAGAAAGTATTGCTTGACAGCATGGGTTTTATTAATAGCATTTATTTATATTTGACTAGCGGACCTGACAGACGTTGTCCTGCCAAAACAGCGCCACCTACTGGGTCCAACTGTGAATCTAAAACATCAAGCTAAAAAAAAAACATCAAAATCTGACATACACACGTACTTACAGAAAAACAAACTGTACTTCAGATAGTACAAACTTCTTGATGTCCTTTCTGAAGTACTTAATGTACAATTATTGTAAAAAAAAAAAACATAAGTATGGTTTGTATGGTTTATTAGCTGCTAGTTTATTGTGGAATTTTGATTAAGTAGGTTGTTATTAAAGTAATTGTCGCTAAAAATAAATAAACTATTACTGAAGCACTGATGAGTGTGTTAGAAAAACAACACTGTGTTTTCAATATTGCATATTAAAAAAAAGTGGATACTCGGTAGTAGTGTTAACCAAATGAAATGAACTTTGTATGGCGTGTGAGAAAACAAGGTCTTGGGTACAAAGTCCAATAAGTATTTGTTTGTTTTAGCGATTGGATTTATATTTTTTGCCGAACTTTAACCGTAGTAGACAGACGATGGTCTAATGAAAAGGCGAGTGCGAAATCGAAACGTGGTTGAAAAACTTGTCTGCAAGATTAAGATTTAGTATTTACAATTTTTAAACGAGTTCCAAAAAGGAAGAGGTTTTATGTTCGTCGCGTATGTATGTTCCGTCAATTGTGAACCGATTTTAATTATTTTTTTGTATGAAAGGGTATGCTCCCAAGTTGGTCCCATATAAATTTTATTAACTTTGCTTGGATAGTTTTTGAGTAAGCTTCAATAATACGTATTTTTACCACTTAGTATATGTGGATGATATGATGATAACTTCCTGTCACTGTTATTTACATAACAGGCAGGTAGGTATTCGAAGGTAGTTGGATTCGTGTGGGGTAAGTACCAGAACTAAAAAGTGAAAAATAAAAACTTACAAAAAAAAACAACCGACTTCCAAAAAAAAAACTACAAAGTGCAAAATAACTTTAATTTCGGAAGTCGGTGGGAACAAACGAAAATTCAAAACTGAAGAAGTTTTATTTTAGAATTCTTCGTTCATATTTTCCCACCAAGCCTAAGACAAATGAAGATAGGCAGAAAACGGTAAACCCACACAATAACAAAATATTTACAGTTTATTCAGCATTTAAATAAATGATTCATAGCGACCTACTGCTTTATCTCTATTGTTTGAATATTAAAGCTAATATTACTCTACGCAATGAGAGGCGTCGGCGTCGATACAGTCCGCAATTCCACACTGTCTGTAATCAATACTCCTTCCTGTGTTCTTCGTACCCGTAGGCTTATTGTCATTTCAAAATGTTTCAAATAGCACCCCAAGTACCCAAACAGATAATGATTAAGGGACTACCACCTCTATACGATTAAGTTCTCGTTAACTGACTTGGCAGATAATATCCTACAAAATCTGTTCCTTTTTTGAATTTATTTGGTAAGTAGTGGCTATTCGACCAAGGTGAAATAGGGCCCTATATCTAATATTTCCAAAAACTGTCTTAAATTTGATTTGGCCAAGATAAGCTTGGCTAAATATTTATAAATACAAGTTGTCCTGGAAGTCAAAATAGTTTTTCAAATGCAGTCTTCAGTGAGCTGCTTTACACGTTCAGTGCCGAGAAACCTCCTGAAGGGCTGAGTTTTGTCGTTTTTGTCGTTTTGTTTTTTTTTTTCGTTTTTGAGGTTGTGTTTATCAGGTGTGGAACTGGAAAACTATTTTCACGGTTACATATATTTACAAAATAAATTAAAGGTTAGACACCCCTGTCTCGGGATCAGAGCGAGTTATTAATACTTTTCTTAATTTTTATCATTCACGTCCCCACCTCTCTAGTGTTATTACGTATAGCGACGAAACCCCCTGAAAACACTATTTTACTTCGTTTTATAGTGTTTTATAACACGGTTTCAAACCTAATGCCATTGACCGTCGGCGAGGGTTAACTTTAGCGCAAATGCTGGACCCGGAGGGTTCACTTCCAATATGTATGACGGCATGTCGTATGCGTTCTATGAAAAGTGGGTGGAGTCGAAAGTGTTAAATTTACTTAGAATTTCAAAATCCATTTAGTATAAACTTAGTGTTAAGTGTGGACCGCTGGATACGGGAAACAGAATCGGTCAAAGTGGCGGCGCTTGGGGGAGGCCTATGTCCAACATCGGACGTCTTTCGGCTGAAATGATGATGATGTCCATGATAAATGATAGGTACCTAAGCATATTCTTTCTGAACACAATTTTTTTTAAATTCTCATTATTAAACCTCTTAATTTATATTACTCTATGCAATGAGAGGCGTCAAAGCTATCCACATACTCCACAATCAACTCGAATCCTTCCTGTGTACTTCCTACCAGCTTATTGTCATGTCAAAATGTTTATGACTAATGCCACAGACGTAACACGAGACGCCTCAACTACTTATCTGTCGCGGTCTGCGGTTTTCCCTACGCTTTTTAGTACTTACTTGGGTACTCTTGTTCCTTTGTATTATATTATAATTAGACGCTTCTTAAGGAAAAGTGTATTGTTTCACTGAGTACTTAATCTTATTTGGACTTTGCGGATGTTCAACCGTTTTCGGTATGTTCACTTTTTCAGTGAAAGAAAACCTTTTGAATACTGTTTCCCAAATGAAAATAAATCATAAAGAAAACAAACAAGTAAGTTTTCTCAAAGACTTATTTTTGTTGACTTCCATCGAAACCCCAGTTGTTAGTTGTTACATAATAATAGGGGGGGTGGTCTTGTGTAACGTTAGTAAGCCACGGACTATGTCCTACGCCTACCCCGTTTTTCCTGATGTAGGAAAGTTTTATTGATTCATCTTATTTTGTTTCTAAGCCACGGGTGCAAACGCGCTCAATTTTTTTTTGTTTCTTTCTTTTCTGTTTGTATCTGTTATTTTTATGGTTTACATAATAAAGAGTAGCTCGTAAGAGAAGCTCGCGGCTAAGTAATAACAGCCGCACGGTTCTATCCATCAGGTTAAGCTACGGTTGCCGGGGTTGGTGTGTGCGTCACGTTAAGCTGTGGTCCTGGCTGTCATCCGTGGATCTTTGACACTCGTTACGGGTCGTCAGAAGCTCGAAAGTCTGACAACCAGTCTTACTTACCAAGGGGTATCGTATTACCCAGTTACTGGGCTGTGGAGGTCAGATAGGCAGTCGCTCCATGAAAAAATACGGTATTCAGTCATCCGGTTAGACTGGAAGCGGACCCCAACATAGTTGGGAAAAGGCTAGGCAGATTGATTGACATAATAAAGAGTACTCTATCTAATGAGCCTGTTTTTATGTAGGTCTAGTGGAAAAACCCATTTAATTATATTTGAAAATGGCTCTTATGATGAGTACCTTTCACAGCTGTTCAAGAAGTAGATATTTACAAAAGCAAGCACTTACTATTATGAAGATTATAAAATAGTAATAAATAATATTATTGCTTATTAATAAAGGACTGCAGACACGGCAAACTAGTTAAGTTTCCACGAAAAAATAACTAGGTGCTTACCATGATCCGTTTATTTATTACCTAATGCAAGTTGATATATGTATAAACAAGTAAGATTCACAACTACGTATGTATGGATATTTAATTATTTAGTTTATGCAATGACACTACTACACAAAAAAAAATGCGACTGATATGTAAATATGAAACGAAATTTATTTATTTCAACTTGTTCTAAGTATTTGGTAAACGAATATGGCGGGCTGAGTTTTGTAACCAGCCAATTTATGTATTAAAAATAATGGTTCACCATCATTCACCCGACTACACCCACTACCGCAAAATCATTTAAATAAAAAGCGACTCTTGCTACGTCACAATAAAGTGCAATTGTTTAAGTTATATTCACGTGGAAGTTGCCTTTCTTTCCATAGCGTGACTCTTAAATCTTCTGACTACGTTACACTCATTGAAATGGCCCAGCAAGACGGGCCCACCCCGTACTTGTAGCTTCATACCTAAACTGCGGAATGTCCCATTTGTAATCATCTGTGCCACTATTGGGCATAGGCCATAAGCGGTAGGCCTCTCTCTTCTTGTGTCAATAAAAAATAAATGGTAATATAATAAAATAGCTAATAAACCATAATAATAAAAAGTTGACACAAAGCCATTTTTAGATGTAATTCCTACGACCGTGTTTCTTTAACCGAATTGGACATGTATAAAAAACCGGCCAAGTGCGAGTCGAACTCGCACACGAAGTGTTCCGTACCATATTAAGATTACGGCTTGAGCTCCGGAATTCCGATTTTAACAAAACTCCGGAATACCGATATATTTCAGTATCGTTTGTAATATCAGAATTGGTGTGATCAAAACCAGAATTACGATATTGAAAAAAATATATTATTTTGTCAAAGCTTGAGGCGCGTTCGCCGCTCCGCAACGCCCGCTTCACCACCCCGCCAAGCCTCAGGCGCGCTATTTGTTCGCTCATTTGCTTTCGGGAATGACGCACGCAGGTAGCAGCGCAGTCGAGTCGTCACAGCGCGAGCCACGAGAACGACCGATTTTTTTTTACCGTTTAAATTTTTCCTACTTAATATATTAGTAAGGCTAATATATTAAGTAGGAAAAATTTTCATTTCCATAATATCAAATGATCAATCAATATTATGCATTCTGTATACCATTTTTAAAGAAAGCCTCGAACTCCGGAATTCCGGAACTGTATTGCTTAATATTGAAACCCAATTCCGGAATTGAAAAATGGTCCGATACTCAAGCCCTAACTAAGATCGAGCAAAAAACGCCGAAAAAAAAACGTTTCTTGTAGGGGGAGTTGGGGACCCTCTTGAATTATAACTTTGTTTATATATTAGGTATTTTTTGTTGTTATTGCGACAATAGAAATACACAATCTGTGATAATTTTAACTGTCTACCTATTACGGTTTATGAGTTCATGAGGTACAGCCCGCTGACAGATAGACAGACGAACGGACAGTGGAGGCTTAGTAATAGGGTTCCGATTGACACCCTTCGGGTACGGAACCCTAAAAATATCCCATAATAATAATAATAATAATAAAACTTTATTTATCCAAAAAACATACAGAGTTTGAAAAACAGTTTGATATTTGGTTTAGAAATAAATGCATTTAAAGGTAGTTTAAGTTACAAAATCTGTACAAGAATAATACTCTACCTCTTAAGCTAGGGTATACCTGTATTTTAAGAGGTAGTTTACGGTCATTAGTTAACAAAAACTTATCTCAAGTGGACTGTGTCATTCTACTGTATGGTAAAACAAGAGTGGAATTGTATGTTGTGTGTGAGTGGTGTGTGTGCAGGTGTGAGTGTAGGTGTATGTGAGTGGTGTGTGTGTGTAGGCGAGTGTGAGTGTATTATACAAGATAGGTGAGTAAAGACTCCGTATAAGAGTAATCCTTAAGGAGCAGCCACTCTGTTAGTTTAGATTTTAGTGCATGTGAGTTGAGTTTTATAATATTGAGATGTTTGTTAATGTTTTTATAGATATGAGTACTTAATATATAATATTGATGTTTGGCGAAGGAGGTCTTGTGTTGGATATTTGGTGGAAGGTACGTGCGTTTATTTGTTATAGGAGGAGGAAGGCCTGCGTGCTTTCTAAGGGTGGATTTAAGCACATAAAGCTGACGAACCGTAAGTACTTTACAGTCAGAGAACAGTTCAGTTGTTGGATACCGATAGGGCTTTTTCGTCATGACTTTAAGTATAGCTCGCTGTGCTCTTTCCACCCTCAGAAATCTTGTCTTAGCGGCACCGCCCCATGCAACTATGCAATAACCTATCACTGATTGGCATAGTGCAAGGTACACCATCTTCAGAGTTTGTAGGTCGGCGGATACTCTAAGAGACTTAAATATATGTATAAGACGTAAAGTTCTGGTGGTGACGGCGTCAATTTGTTGCCGCCATAGGTAAGTAGGTAGGTACTTCAAATAAGCTACCTATCTATTGATGGACCTGATGAGTCTACTTGACTGACAATATCGCGACAATCAACAATTGTAATCGTTTTATGAGCTAGAGTAGTATAAACAGTCCCTATCTTAAATCTGTTTTGATAAGATATCACAAATTTGTATTGTAGGTATCTGAAGTTCTAAAGCAATCAGTGCAGTTATTGACAACTAGAAATCGTCGGAAATTGATGTAACATTACGGGTGCTTATCAGTTTAAGTACCTATCAATAAATAGTTAAGTATTACCACCAGGGCCGTAGACAGGAATTGATTTCGGGTTAGGGTTGCTAACCTCTTTTTAGATGAAATAAAGTATTTCTAGTTTTAGAGAACGTAAATAAAGAGTAGGTGCAAATTTATAAATGAGTAATTATCTGTGTGTTTGCACTGGCGAAACATTCATATAAAAACATGTTGGACTCTCTTTTTCCTGTCAAACATTGTTTCGAACATTGACCGAAAATAGAGATTTCAACATGTTTTTATAGAGATTTCAACATGTTGAAATCTCTGCCAGTGCAAACGCACAGTGACTGAAACGTAGAAGATCTAAGAGTTACGCCATAGAAAGAGAGGCAACTTCTAAGTGAATATAGCACTGTGCGACCTGAATTACACTTTATTGTGTCGTAGCAAAAGTCGCTTTTTATTTAAATGATATTGCGTCTATATTAATCTGTGGTATTACATAAACACTTGATTAATGTACCTAGTTGGGTACCGTAATTTCACACGTTTCTATGTAAAATGTTGACTTGGGAGACATTAAATAGTTATTTTATTTATCTTTACACTATTTTATTTTTTTAATGAGTTGTCGTTAAATTGTTGGTTTAACTGAATTATTCGCAAGTCTGAATGACACATTAACAATCCTAATTTTGCAATCTATAATTTTATTATTCTTGTTTGTTGTTTTTTGCACCGGAAATGATTTGTTGCTAAGCGAATAAATACAAAGATTCTTCGGTAAATGTATCGAAAAAAAATATTCCCATCGCATCAACATTAACAATTACAATAATACTTAAATTTATTAAAATTAGATATAATTAAATTAGCACACGCTATTATATTGCTGTTACGGAATTAGTAACTATTACCTATAATGTAAGCTAGAAGGATAAATATTGAGAAAAAATTAAATGACATACAGACGAAACACAACGACATGAAAATCATACTGTTAATGTAAACCAACGAAATGTAGCTAACTGCATAGCCTCCATAAACCGACATTCCTTGAGGCTCCTAAGACCAACATCCTCAGAAGCTCCAAAATCCACAGAAATTCAAAAACCGACACTCCCATTGTCTCTAAAAACCGACATTCCCAGAGTCTATCCTAATTCACCATAACTCCTTTTCCACCATAACTCCTTGTCCACCCTAACCACTTCTTCCTCCTGCAGGATCCAACAGCCACGCTTGTTAGGCGGGTTCTTAAGCTACTTCGGGAAGTGGACACACGAGAAGATGCAACAGCGTTTACTAGAACTCGATGAGCAGATGGCCAGCGCTTTCAATAGCACTGTCAAGTGAGACGAAATTAGCTCCCGTAGAAAAAGTTATGTAAAGTTGAATGTAGTTTGTAGGGTAACTTAAACTAGAATTTCAAAGAGGCCGAATTTGTACTATGTTACGTTTTGTATGTTGGTTGGTGTCTGTAGAATTATTCAAACTGAAGACAAGGGTTGCCAACCCTACCATACGGGAATAGAATAGAATAGTTTTTAAATTTTTTAATAGTATATTGTTTATTATTACTTGGTTAAGAATATTTGACATGTCACTTAATTAAATCAATCTAACAAAGTGATCTAAAATGATATGGAATATTGTTTTACCTACCATACGGGGTGGTAGGGACATTGACGCAAAAACTGTTACCATGGATTCAGTACAGGATTCTGAATCCCCCTACGTAGAAATTATTCGTCGGTTATTTAAAAATAAATCTGTTGTTTCATAGAAAAGTGCAATACCTACGCGGTCAAAATGTATGGAAAAGCAGATTTTTTTTTAAATAACCGACGAAAAATTTCAACACATGGGGCTTCAGAATCATGTACTGAATCCATGGTAACATTTTTCGCGTCAATGTCCCTGACACCCTGTATACCTGTGTTAAATTCGGGTTATAAACCATCTGTGTGCCAAATTTCATTCAAATCCTATTAGTAGGATAATACTAATGATTGAAATACTATGGTGTTTTTTTTTTAATGCGCCTAGAGGTTTTTTTATGTCGGGTATATTGAGTGGCCCTTTGTAAGACAAGTAAAATGTCAAGGAGTATATCATTTTTTTTAAATGAATGTTTAGTAGTCATTGGGTACATGGAGTGGGCTGCTTTTGTAAGACGACTAAAATGACACGGTGAATATCAATGTTTTTAAATGAATGTTTAGTAGTCATTGGGTACATGAAGTGGGCTGCTTTTGTAAGACGACTAAAATGACACGGTGAATATCAATGTTTTTAAATGAATGTTTAGTAGTCATTGGATACATGAAGTGGGCTGCTTTTTAAGACAGACTAAAATGTCACGGTGTATATGCTACTCGCGCGTCGAACTTTGCTTGCGCGATGCAGGATTTCTATTATATCGATTTTGCACTTAATTGGGTCAAAATATAACGAATTGTCAATTTAACACTAATTCAATCGAATTCGATTCGATTCATAACTCGCAGATGTCCGGATTAAGCCTACTAATCTAAATACCTATCCGGAATTGATGCCAAGAAAGATTAAAAACAAATTAACATAGAAAATATTGTTACTAAGGAAGGCTGCTATTTAAACCGCTCAGTTACCAGACTCGTTAATAGTGACTAGTTTATCAGATTTTGTTTTAGTATTCTAGTTTCGTGCATTTTTTATTAAGGTTAATTAATTGATTTGGCAATCAATGTTTTAAAGTTCTGACCAAAAAGGGAAAACGGAACCTATACGGAACCTATAACGGAATATATATATTCTGAACCCCCCTGCGTAGAAATATATCGTCGGTATTTATTTTTAAATCTACTGTTTCATAGAAAAGTGCACCTACGCGGTCAAAATGTATGGAACAGCTGATTTTTTCAAGCGTCGATGTTGTCATCCTGTATACGATCACTTTTTTGTCCGTCTGTCACAGAGGTTTTTGTCGTTTATGTTGTGATGAAGCAATCTTTGAATAATACATCTATGGAAGCCAGGTAATCCCGGACTACCTTGATTTTCGTAAGTCGGAAAATTTTAACTTGAGATTACACGTGACTTCGTATAGAATTAGTAAGACAGGGTTTTATGTAATAAGATTTAATCTTATCTCTTTAATATTACTTCCTTGTTGATCTGTGATAGATATTTCCTGGTTTTTAGGGTTTCTTTTTTCTCAGGAACGCGCGGAGGTATCAAGTTGAAATTAATATCAAATACTCTAAAAAAATCAAGCTTCTAAGTCAACGCAATAAAAAAATAAGCAGATTTATGCGACATATTTTGATACTCGCAAATAAATTATAACCTATGTACAAGGTACCATCGCGGATACTGGCGCCTGACCACTTTTCAACCTTATTGCCCAAGCAATAAGGTCGAAAAGTGTTCAGGCGCTAGTGTCCACGATAGTATTTCCTGTTGACCTAGAATCATGAAATTTGGTATGCAGCAAGGTCTCACAGCACATGTAAAGGAAAAAGTTGGAAAATCATTAATTTGGACTATTATCAATTATCATACAATTTTTTTTTTTTTTGCGATTACATTGTTACGTTTACAGTTGGAGAATCGACCGTGACCTATATCGATGTATGAGAGCACATGTTTTTAAACTACAATGTTAAGTTTATTTTTGAGATAAATTCATCCCAACTGCGGAACCCTTCATTGTGCGTGATCCGACACGCACTTGGCCGGTTTTTTTTTAGCATTTGTTTTCTTCATCTCAGGCACAGTAGCCTTGAAACTGTTTTCAGTTTTAAAAGTTAGTATTAGTTCTTTGTATTTAAGTACTACATTCATTAGGAATCATTACCAAAATGTTTATAGTAATTGTTTTCGTTTCATTTTTTTTTTTTTTGGCAAAAGCTGCTGAAATGGGTTATACATAGAAAAATCATTAACAGTTAAGTACTGAAACTGTTACTGAGTTAGGAAATGTTATAAACTTTATTTTACTGTTCAGTTCAAACAATTATTTGGGCAGAATACTATGGTCAGGGAAATTAATTGTTAAGGAAATTGACACCGTACGACGATTTGCTATGTTATTGTACCATTTCATATAACTGTCAAAGAATGAAAAATATACAGACAATTTGGGTTGAGTATAGTTTGACCGAGACCTCTGTACCGCGTCTTTGGAATATGCGGCGAGGTGGGGGGCAGCGTTGACGAATGAGCAGCCTGCCTCCCCGTGAACCGCGCATACTGGCGCGGTATAGCGGTTTCGGTCAAACTATACGTCGTATAGTCAATTTATCTAACCTAATTTCTCTGACGTCAAAGAAGTCGGCCGCATAAGAACCGGGCCGGTAATAGATGTGGTCATCATGTTCACGGAATTTTGTTTTCAAACTGCTTAGATATGAAGTTCTTCGATAGTAAGTACATGAGCCACTGCAACAAGCGAACACCCACAATAGTTCTTTATAAGGTCCAATAATTAAAACTAAATTCAATATAATTGTGATTACAACACCAGGATTGCACAGCCAGTGTTCCTGGGTAAGCTGGTGGAGTACTACAGTTCTGGGCACACCATGAAGCAGGAAGAGGCCTACATGTATGCCGGCGGCGTGGTCCTGTGTTCGGCGCTCAACGTGTTCATCGTGCATCCGTATATGATGGCCATCTTGCATATGGGTATGAAATTCCGCGTCGCCTGCTGTTCACTTATTTATAGAAAGGTATGTTATAGTTATTATTATCATATGTTTATTATTGCTTTTCTTTCATTTTGATACATGCGAGATCTTACCAAGGGGTATCATGTTTATTTATTTATTTTATTTGGGACAAAAAACAGTTATACATTACAGCATTTACAAAAAGTAGTTAAAATACAGTCGAAAAAACGTATAACCCACACTATTGTCCACGAAGTGACATCAGAGTATGAAAACGAACGCATGCTAAACGAAAACAAAAACAGAAAAAAAAAAGTAGATATTTAGAAGAAAAAAAAAAAAAACACCATATTATACCGACGAATCGAAGGAAGCGGATGACAAGAGCATCCGTCCCATAGGCGACTTGCAAGAGATTGAGCAACCATACTTTTAAATGTTACCCAGTAACTTGGAGTTCAGATCATGTAATAGGCAGTCCATGTAAAATACTGGTATTCAGCTGCATTCGGTTAGGCTGGAAGCCGAACTCAACATAGTTGGGAAAAGGAAGGCTAGGCAGATTGATTGACATGTGAAATCTATATTTATAAAGATTGTGGGTTAATGCTGTGTATTTAATTGACAATAATACTTGTTATGGCAATAATAATTATGTTCCCGAGTCTTAATTAAGATCCCAACAATCGTATTAACCTAATTCTCAATTGAGGGCACCAATACTGGCTGATGCTTCTAGATCCACTTAAGAGAGATCAACCCATCGTTGTCTTGTTAAGCGGTAAATACACAAGAAGATCGTATTAAAAAAGTGAATTTCTACGCAGTCACGAGCAATTAAAGTCTCTTCTTAAGTTTTTTGCATTTTGCAGGTCAGTGTCAGGTTGTATCTTGATTAAAATATGATTCGCAACCGAAACAAATATGGTTTTACAGAATTATAATCACTAGTGGTCGCCCAGAGGTCGAAATTTGACCATAATTCATAGCCATCTTGTGTCAAACGCATGGTAGTGTGTGTAATGTTTTTTTATATTAATTTAATTTATTTCTAATGTATATTATATAATAATTTATAATTAGCTTTCTGCACTCCTTCCATATAAACTTTAACTGTGCCAAATTTCATACTCCTCCGTCCGCGTGATTTTCGTAAAAAGGGGTACAAAGTTTTTGCTTCACGTATTACGAGTATGATCAGACACTCTAAAGACAATTTCCACGCAAGCTCTGCCCCCATGCACCCCGCCACTCCACTATATGCTAAACCCTAACACATCAGTAATAAAGTTGAATATCGCGTACGCTCTTTGATCGAGTTCGAGCACGGAACTAAATGACATAAGTCTCACACCTATATTCTAAGTC
The DNA here is from genome assembly GCA_947364205.1 of Agrochola lota. NCBI lineage: Eukaryota > Metazoa > Arthropoda > Insecta > Lepidoptera > Noctuidae > Agrochola > Agrochola lota. Next base: position 12,085,350 of record OX376221.1, on the reverse strand, counting down.
AAAACCTCATGATTTCCTCGACTCGACTCAACCTCACTTAGGTAGTTTGATATTCATAGTTGCAATTTTACTCCTCATGTTAAAGAATTTCCTCAGTCGAGGTGAGTTTGAGTTGAGGAACCAACTGTCAAATATAAGGTACGTCGCGATCTACCTTGAGGAAGTTTTTAACCAAAAAAAGCGTATTTCATCCGCTTTTTGTTATGTCTTTTGAAGAATTTATTGAATATTTTTACGATAATAACAATTACGTATCGTGACGCTACTTACGAGATGCAGAAAATCCAATTGGGTTTTATGATGATTTATTTAAAATGAGATTTCGCTTTATAAAATATATTGTGGTGAGCTTTTTGTTACCACTATTGTTTCAAGATATTGGTGGTGGTAACAGACGTGGATTGTCAACTCTACCCATAACCCAAATATTAGCCGCTTTACGATTTTATGCATCAGGAAATTTCAAGGTGAACTGATATTTTAGGAAACGCATAAAGAAGTATTTTTATGTTCTCAAACCATTCAATTCTCAAGTATCACCTTATTTTTTGCCCAGGACATGGTTTTTGGTTCAAGTGGATAAATTATTAGTGTGTTTATTTTTATCACTCTATCTACTTTCATTTGACAAATGTGACACTTCAAGTTGAAAACCACATGTAGGTAACGCTCTCACAGACTGTTCTAAAAATAAGTTTAGCCAATATAATAAACGGAATATTCCTCCAAATAATGACGTATTCGTGGCGTATCACCTCGACTCACACTCATTCAAGGAACCTCATAATTTCCTTAGTCTTACGACTATGAATACCGATTTTGAGGATCTTTCGAGGCACGCCTTGAGTTTCCTTGACTGAGTTGTGAGTCGAGGAGCTTTCGAGGTGACGACTTAGAATATAGGTGTCAATTCTTATTTCGTTTATAACTAAAGTAATAAATGATCAAGAGAAAAAAAATCTTGTGGCCGGATAATACTATATATTCTTACTGTGAATACTTATTTGAGACATAAAAGCCGAGTAATCTTGATTTTAATAATCTTTAAAAAAAGACGTTTTGCGAATAAAAAATGAATCGAGCGAAAATGTTACAATAACGTAACTGTCTTGTACATGGATAGAAAAAAATCCAATAAATTTTATACTAAAATTCCATTTTGATTGTATGCGTGACTGTTTCAGAATATTAATGCAAATTAACATACAATTTAGGGAGCCTCCTCTTAATAGATAACCGCACATATATTGTAAAAAATTATATTGACAGTTGACAGTGCATTTATGCCTTAGCAGTGAGATCGATTTCCATAATGCATGTGTACGGATGTGCGGTTGCCTGTACAAGTATGCTACTAACTTTCAAGAACCCCAGCATAAGAGATTTACATCATTTTCGTGTGCCTTATCTTTTGCCAATTCTAGACAATATTTACTAACAATCTTAAAGCATGTTTATTTGATAGAACAGCGTATCTCATTGTTTTGTTTTTGTCACGAATCATTATTTACTTTCGAGGCAGTTTTTATCTGTTAAAATAATTTTCAATTATGTACTTTACGGATTACTTATCTTTACTGTACAAGCTCTAAACTAATATTGAAAGAAAGAATTTGTGTTGAACGTAATCTTAGAAACTACAGGACCGAATATCGATGTCAAATAAGTTTGTTGTGAAAATTCTAATTATTTCATGTTTAGCACTCCGAACTCCGTTGTCTGAACGATAAGTTTGAGTAAATTGAGGGCGTAAAATAAATATTCGAACACAATCCATAGAATACTTGCATTTGTATGTTTGCCTGTACACTAAATAGTTCGTGAGAGTTTACTTAGTTATTCTGAAATAGCGGACAGAAATAGTTTCGGCTAAACATGGGAGATCTTCACCTTGGAATCTCTACGGTTCGCTAAGCATTCAATTATGATCACCTTGACATTACTCGGTTTACTCACATGAAACAGTACTTTGCTTTGCGCTTTAGGTTCAATTTACATTGCCACAGAACAGAATGGAAGAGAGTTTTTGTAACAATATTGTATATACGCACAGCAAAAAAAATATGCTAAATGAACTTATACCTACAAAAAAATATGCTAAATGAACTTATACCTACGTTCTTACGAGCTTGTAACTGCGGGAAGTACCGAGAACGCGCGAGAATTCTCCAGAAAACACACGACCTGTTAATTGGCTCGTATCTAGTGTATATGTTTAACTATTGACGTAAAGTTCATTATGCTTTGTACAAAAAAAATCGCTTCTATTCTGTTCCGCGACAATGTCAAATGAACCCAACGTTTTTATTGAAAAAAAAAAAACGTCATTGTATATCGGCTAAGTTTACTAAAAGATTACGTAACTTTTTGTAATATTTAAATTAAATTTAAATTAAAATAGATTAGTCATCCTTTGCAACGTAAATTATTCTTAAAACTAGTTATGATGTAAAACTGCCAATAAAAGTAAAAAAAATGGTCAGTTCAATTTAAAATGATATTCTTTACCTTTATACTATAAGTTAATTAATGCATTTTATTGCTTTTCAAGTCTGCTACAAATAGCCAAAATGATTCAATTTGCATTTTTTAATAATGTATTCTTGGGTAATAAATGTATGTAAATGTAATTCCTAATACGTGAACATCTGTTCGTATATACTTCCTTTTAGACCGGTCACTCGGTCAGTAGACATACGTACATGTCATGTGTGGTTGATCTAGTCTTCAGGTTGGGGTTCAGGTAGACTCATTGGTTAACAACCAGACAAAGAATGAGCTAGGGCTTATTGGCCGTGAAGGATTCACTTCTGCGATATTTGAATTAGTTGGACGCTTAAATAGGATTAGGTACCTACATCTTATAAAAAAAAAAGTTACTATATATCATGCATGTTTTCCTTTTCGCATGTTGACAGCCTCGTAGTCTAGTGGTCGCAAACGCTACTGCTGAGCATGAGGTCCCGGGTTCGATTCCCCGGGTCGGGAAAAGTGTTATTGGGTTTTTCCACTTCGAATTTCTCAGTAACAACCCGGAGTAAGGATTTGTGCCCGGTTTAAAGCATTATATGCTCGCCTCCTATCACATGGACCTTAAAAGGGTTTATCCTAAAAGTTGGAAACGTCGCAAATAACTGTCAAATATTGACCTGTTTTGATTCTTATAGCAATATTACTGAATAGATAAATGTGGCTAACTAGCGAACTAGAATAATAATAATGAATTGCAATTATAACATTGAATTTGATGTTGTACCCATTTTGGGTGTAAAAACCGCATTTGGAAACTTTCCAAATAGATTTTTTACATCTAAAACTAAACATTCGGTGTTACGATATTAATTATTGCATTTCATAATCAATATTCTAGTTCGCTAGTTAGCCACATTTTTTATTTCCACACAGTAATCTTGCCAAATTAATCAAAACAGTGAAATATTTGACATCTATTTGCGACGTTGCCCACTTTCAGAATAAACGCTCTTAAACATAACTGGCGAAATATGGGTATACTATAGGTGCCTCTCTGCCTAACTCTTCGCGGATTACAGGTGTGATGTTATGTATGTATGTTTACTTTTAATATGCCCGCAAAAATATTAGGTACGTACAGTCCAACTACTGTTTTTTTAAATGTCCCTCGGGAATCATCGCATTTCCGAATCCAAACGAATGCAAATTTACATGTCCATCAATTAATAGATTTATCGTGTATAATAATTTGAATTCAGAACTAAGTACTTTAGCTCTATTTATAGTTCACACGGAAATCAAATCAACAATAAAGTACTTAGTTCTGAATTCAAATGATTATACACGATAAATCTAATAATTGATGGACATGGAAACTAGCATTCGTTTGTAATCGGAAATGCGATGATTTCCGAGGGATATTAAGAAAATAGTTGTACTGTAGTATTCTAGTCTAGTATTCAAACACGACGGTCACGTGGATGACGAAACAATAGTCATGTAAGCATCGTAACACGTGGTTGTTTGTTCTAGCTTCTTATATCCAAGGGAAAATAGCATGAGTTCAATGTAATTAATCATACTCATTTTCTTTACAGTCACTGCGGTTATCAAAAACAGCGCTAGGAGAAACAACAGTGGGTCAAGTAGTGAACCTCCTTTCAAACGACGTGAACAGATTCGATGTGGCCATCATCTTCCTACATTATCTGTGGATCGGGCCGCTGGCTACTGTCATCATCACTTACTTCATGTGGGTGGAGATCAGCTGGGCGGCTGTCGTCGGCGTCGGGTTCATGCTTGCATTCATACCGTTACAAGGTACGACACTTAAATAAAAAATAAATTATTACAATATCCAGTAGTTGCTATAGATTCTAAATAAAAGGATTATTTCCTTTTCACAATACATTCAGGTTCAAATAAATTACCAGGCACAGCATAGACGTCACCGGTATCGAAATCAAAAGTATAAATTTTAAACTTATTATTTTTTATATTTTTTGCGTACCTCCGTCCTGCGGTCATTGATTCCGAGCAGTTGTAGTTATGTATTCAAAATAATTACGAGTTTATAAAATCATACTTTTTTTTAGTTTTGCCATTTAGGTAATTTAATTTGAGCCTGAAGAAGCGGCAGACTTACCATAGGTATACTTGACTTGTAAAATAGTCCCCTATTGTTAAGGCAGTATAAGTCCTTTTACAAGTAGTGTCGCTCTGAAGTGTCAAGATATACTGGGCGCACTGTACAAATGATTGTTTGTTCACGTGTCCAAGAAATAGGTCAAATTATATAAACTTTCATTGGCAAGTTTATTTACCCTCTTTAAACACTGCTAATTTTGTTGATATTGCTTTCGTTTTAAATTATACAGTGCCCTAGATATGAGTCCCATCATGGACCAAAATTGGTATATTATGTTATAATTTTTACCCGATTGCTCCAGATACAGGGTAATGGTTTTATTTCTTACTGTAAATTAATTTGATGGTTTATATTAGATAAACTATTATTTGGCATTTAGTTCAACGAAAATTAGGTTCCACGAAAAATATAATTACATGGAACTCCAGATAAAATATTACTCACACTTCTTACTGGATTCAGATTGAAATCCCCATAGACGAACCATCTCTTTTCCGTTAGTAAATATTTATTCAGATTCATATTCAGTTATTGCCCACTGAATCTGAAAGTCCTTCGGGTATGACATACGTAACGACGGAATTATACAAATTTTATTACAATCGTAAACGCGCATAGGAATAATACCTAAATCGTTAGACACGCTCGTGCCCAAAACAAACTTATTTAAAAGCGGCCAAGTGCGAGTCGGACTCGCCCATGAAGGGTTCCGTAGCAGCAAGTAACATAATATAAAAGTTCTTGTGTTGATTGAATGGTAAAAAAGGTTGGAAAAGTAAATTGCTGTTTACGATTTATGACGTATAAAAAAAAAAACTACTTATTAGATCTCGTTCAAACCAATTTTCGGTGGAAATTTACATGGTATGGTACATCATATTTTTTTTTTTGTTTTATCATTCTCTTATCTTTGAAGTTACAGGGGACACACACATTTTACCACTTTGGAAGTGTCTCTTGCGCAAACTATTCAGTTTAGAAAAAAAAAATATTAGAAACCTCAATATCATTTTTAAAGACCTATCCTATCTTAATGCGGTTCACAGAATACATCTACTTACCAAGTTTCAACAGTATAGTTCTTATAGTTTTGGAAAAAAGTGGCTGTGACATACGGACGGACAGACAGACAGTCAGACATGACGAATCCATAAGGGTTCCGTTTTTTTGCCATTTGGCTACGGAACCCTAAAAACCGTATTTGTTTGCTTAGCATCTTATGTGCGGACATCCTAAAGTGCTTATCCAAATATGTTTTGTTAAATCCACGTGAGTTTGTTTTCGTCAAGTCAAAGCTGTGTGAAAATATATGTGACATGATCGCAAGACTTTCCCAGCTTTTAAGTCTCGAGTTCATAAAACAGATAATTGAACCTAAACCGTCATATTACAAAAACGAGATCTAACTTCAGCCTAGGCTTTATTTACCCTTCAAGCCAGTTTTTAACCGACTTCCAAAAAGGAGGAGGTTATATGTTCGTCGCGTATGTATGTTTTTTTATGTATGACCACCGATTTCTCCGTCAATTGTTCACCGATTTTGAAAATAATTTTTTGTATGAAAGGGTATGCTCCCAAATTGTTCCCATATCAATTTCATTAACGTTGCTTGGATAGTTTTTGAATAAGCTTCACTAATACGTATTTTTCCCACTTAGTATGTGAATGATATGATGATAACTTCCTGTCACTGTTATTTACATAGTAGGTAGTGGTATTCGAGTTTGTGTGGGGTAGGTACCACAGAAAAAAAGTGAAAAATAAAAAAAAATACTAAAAAAAAACAACCGACTTCAAAAAAAAAACACTACAAATTGAAAAATTACTTTAATTTCGGAAGGCGGTTGCAAAAACGAAAATTCGAAACCAAAGACACCGACTTTCGAAATTAACGTTATTTTTCACTTTGTAGTGTTTTGTTTTGGAAGTCGGTTGTGTTTTTGTATTTCGAACTTTTCTTACTTCGAACTTCGGATGGTGATGCATAAACATAATCAGTGTATAATGTTCCCACTGCTGGGACACAGGCCTCCTCTCGTTCAGAGGGAGTGGGCCGTCATCCACCACTCGAGCCCAGTGCGGGTAGTGGTAGATGTCACATGTCTTCGATTTTTTTGTTCTAGAAAGAAAGAAAGAAAAAGTATTTATTGAGACTCGCACAGGAAATCACACATTAAACTAAAAACACACTTAACATAAAAAAAACAATAAAAAACAAAGTAACATTAAAATTTAAAGAAGGAAGTCCTGTACGAAGCCAAAAGGCTCCTATCTCAGCATGATGCCGCGACATTTGAAAAAAAAACAAAAATGTCGCAGCGCTGGTATTCAGGACATCTCACGATGTTTTCTTTCACTGTTTTGAGACCAGTGGTGGTGAAATAATTTACACAAAGTAAAGCGCCTGTCCCAGACAGGCGCTTTTCGAACATACGACCTACAACTCGTAAGTCGCCGGCGTTACCAATGGGCCACCACTGCTCTGGATGGTGTTGAACGATTCCTAATACATAACTTAATACCGCACTAGTATATCAGTTAGTAGAAGAACTGTATTTCAATCACAGCTACATAGTTTTTACAAAATCTGTCTCGATGATGTTAAGAAATTTTAAAAAATTAACCTCGTTTTACAATAAGACAGAATGTGTCCCCTTGCTGGGCATTGATTTCCACATAGCCTTTACGTAGGGAATTCTCTGCTGCCTTTTCTGGCCAATTTGGCACCCTTGATTTTAGCAGCGATGGCGCCTGTCTTTAGGCATTCCCAGCTTGACGACCCAGAGCCATGAGTATATCTAATATACTGTACTATAGTTTAACCGATACCGCTGTACCGCGCTTAGGCATGAGCGCAGCGACAAGGAGGCAGCGCAGGCCGCTCATTCATCAACGCTCACGGCCCACCGGTACAGCGATATCGGTCAAACTATACTCAAATTATCTCTGTAAATATTTATTTATAAAATGATAAATGAACCGTTAGCCATGTTTATTTTGTTTGACAGCTTATTTGGGTAAGCGCACATCAGTACTACGATTAAAAACGGCGCTTCGGACGGACGAGCGTGTGCGCCTCATGAACGAAATATTATCTGGAATACAAGTCATCAAAATGTACACTTGGGAAAAACCGTTTGCGGACCTTGTCGCCAAAGCTAGGAAGTAAGTATGACATTTTAACATTTAAATAAATACGTATAGATTGTCTGCTTTAAAGTAGCACCTCCATTACTTGTTAGGTACCGACCTATTTATCAACCTTATTACTAAAGGCATAAGGGGGAAAAATGATAACAGCTAGTGTCCTACACATTTCCATTGTGTGTACAGGAACTTTCGTGGATATGGGCGCAATTTTAAATTGGACGAATAATGCAGTACCATTTATTATTGTATACGCGAACGTGAAGCTCATATTTCGCTGTGTGGACTAGTTAATAGTCCATCTAAATTACATATCGTTTCTATCTTATTAAGTTATTACATCTTAACTACATGGCAGCAAAACAATAAATCAAAATCAAAAGTCATTTATTCAAACTAGGCTGAGAATCAGCACTTTTCTAACGTCAAAATAACTATTATCACTAATGCAAGGCTAACATTTTTGTCCAACCAGTTTCTTTTTTCGTGGTCACGTTTGCGAAAATCTTAATATTACACGGAAGTAAAGATTATGAATGACTGAATGATTTTTTTTTTTTTTCTTAGCCTTTTTGGTAATAAAAAAACAAATACAAAATAACAATCGAAAACAATTTTTATTATTCTTGTAATGATTATTTTTGTATTTTTCAACGTTTTTTTTATTTTATATTTTATTGTTATTTTTCCCCCACATTTTCTGTGTCTAATCTTATTAATTAATTAATTCTCTTCTAAACAGGCGAGAAATAAAGCAGATTCGAGCGACCTCGTACATCCGCGGTGTGCTGACGTCCTTCATCATGTTCACGACGCGGATCTGCCTGTTCTGCTCAATCCTCGCGTATGTGCTCGCTTACAATGTGATCACCGCGAAGCAAGTGTTCGTCGTCACAAGCTTCTACAATATACTGAGGCAGACTATGACTGTGTTCTTTCCGCAAGGTGAGTTAATAATTATAAAAGAAGTACAAGAGAAGAGATTTCCCCTTTAAAATGGCTTGATCTCCAAAATGGCTAGATTCCAGACGTTCATATAAGGCGGTAACTTTTCTCAGTCTGAAACGAACGCTGGCTCATACCATAAGCAGATCATGATAGATGGATAATTTCAAGATACAAAAAATTAGGGATGTCAAATGACGATTCCGATTATTGTAGTCAATAATCGGCAATACCGATGCCGATATCGATAGCTTAGTAGATAATAAATCAAATAAATAATGAAGTATGTAAGTACCTCGGGGGTTTGTATGTATTTTGGGCACATACTCACTTCACTCTGTGTGAATAAATATTTAATTTCATTTAAAATATAATCACGAATAGCAGTGACGTAAAATAGGCACGAAACAATACATCGCTCAACCAACGATCAGCAAACTGCAAACACTGCCATTTGTCGTGTTGCCATGATGCTAAGCATGCGCTGCACGGTTCTCCCGACAGTCCCGCCTGTGACGAAACGACAATGGTGCGCGCGCGTCGTCGTTTTGCGCACTTTTCGTATTGTTTGATATCGGTTGTATACAATCGGCGATGCCGATATATCGGCATCGGAATCGTTACATCCCTACAAAAAAGAATTCTGGTCGTATCAAGCCAACAATACATTTTAAATAATATATTCTTTTTGTCTCCAGGTATCGCTCAAGTAGCAGAAGCAACGATATCAATAAAACGGTTACAGAACTTCATGCTTTACGAAGACACAAGCAAGCCAGTGCCCGGTTTAGCAGAGATTCAGACTTCCACCAAACCTAAGGTTTCGCCTCGGAAGTCGGCAGATGTAATCAAAGAAGATAAAGAAGATTCAACTGAGACCCAGCACGTGCCAGCTTCGACTACGCCCACGAAAGAAGAGGAGGCTAAAGGCAATGGTAAGAACTGTTTGATTTTTCATCATACTGCTTAGGAGATAAGGTTGAAATTAGATTGTTGCTTGGACATCGTCCAACTTTGCTTGTCTGCCACTAGTTATATTTTAAATAATTTTATCTAGTTCGGATCAAATCACTTACTCATTATTTAAATATAAAAAGGATCGTTATATAATCATAAAGATGGTAGCGTTGCAGATTAAATTTTGACTAAAAATTAAAATAAGTAATGTAAGCTTAAAAAATATTCAGATTGCTTGTGACTTAATTTACTATGATTTGGAAATCCGTAAATTATTGTTTGTTTTTGTCACCCAAACGACTTAAACTCGAATAAAAACTTTAAGTGGGATTGCGCACACCGATTTGAAGGAAGCAATTTAAATAATTACCCAATTCATTACAAATTTGAACATCAATTTAATAGTTAAATCGTCCACACTTCAAAAAATAACAGCTCCAAACAATTTTCGCTCCTATTACAATGCAACGCGTCACAAACATTTGAGCGTATTTTGCGAATTATTTTCGTAGTTTGCCTTCATTCTACGCACCAACAAAAGATAACAACTTCAACAATTGTCACCCCTATTACAACGCAGGTAACGCGACACTCGCCCCCCTGGAGCCCGGCGAGGAAGACGACCATGAGTTAGCGGCCCGGGTGGAGGAAGACGCGCGGGGGGTGCGGCTAAAACACGCAACCGCTAAGTGGATAGAATCCCATCATGAAAATACGCTTACAGATCTCTCGCTTACGATTAAGCCTGGCAAGTGAGTCCTATTTTGTTTGTTATGGTTTTTATAGCTCAGATCAGCAGATTGAAAGCAGTGGTGTATCCACGAGTTGTAGTCGTAGGGTTCTTTTTTTTTCTTTTTAACTGACTTCACCGATTTTGTAAATTCTTTTTTGTATGAAAGGGTATGCTGCCGAATTGGTCCCATATAAATTTTATTAACTTTGCTTGGATAGTTTTTGAGTAAGCTTCAATAATACGTATTTTTCGCACTTAGTATATGTGGATGATATGATGATAACTTCCTATCACTGTTATTTACATAACAGGCAGGTAGGTATTCGAAGGTAGTTGGATTCGTGTGGGGTAGGTACCAGAACTAAAAAGTGAAAAATAAAAACTTACAAAAAAAGACAACCGACTTCCAAAAAAAAAACACTACAAAGTGAAAATTAACTTTAATTTCGGAAGTCGGTGGCAAAAAACGAAAATTCGAAACCAAAGACACCGACTTCCGAAATTAAAGTTATTTTTCACTTTGTAGTTTTTTTTTTGTTCTAAAATTTGAGAGGCAGTTCATATAGACACAGAGTATTCAACGAGTGCTATTTAAACGATCACAAATCCGTACTTATTTTGTAAACATGTGTTGTATACTTACCGGTATGTTGGATACAAAACGTGTATTCTTTGGGATGAACAAGAGACATCTGAATAGCTTCTGAAATCAAACAATAAACTTGTGATCAAAAGATTCTTTCATATTCTTCTTTATTTCTTTCTTTTCTCTCCAGAATTATAGCAGTAATTGGCCCAGTAGGTGCAGGCAAATCTTCACTACTACACGTCTTACTAAGAGAACTGCCTTTACTATCGGGCTCGTTACACGTCGGTGGTAACGTCTCCTACGCCAGTCAGGAACCGTGGCTCTTTGCAGGTAAACATTCACGCCACATTTCATACAAGTTTATAATGAGCTGTACAAACAAAATACGTAAACTTAATCAGAACGGACAAATGTTTCATCTTACCCTAATGCTTAACTATGGGTATCGTATATGGAAAAAAGAAAAGGAAAAATGTTAATTTGGCACAGGACCGGCGCACGGTAGGCTGATATGAAGCCGTAGAGGAATTACGAATAAAAAAAAAATTGGTCTATTTAAAAAAAACAAATACGCAAATGAAATCTACTAACCATCACAATATAATATTGTTCTATGACTTTACATTTTACCCATTATTTTCAATGCTATGAATATTTAAAGATTTTTTTGTATGAAGAAAAACATAAATTCATGATTATCTCGTAATTCTCAAATTTTCTCCAAAAATGGAGTGAAGATTTGAATAGGACAAATTATTATCCTATTTTTGCATATAATCTGGTACTGCGATATTGGAGATATTTTTTTGCAAAATGTTTTGAAAAATAAAGTTTTACCTTGTGACATATCCAATGAAAGGGCTTACGTTACGGTAAGGGTGTCAATTTTTTTTGACGTTTGCAATCAATCTGCCTAGCCTTTTCCCAACTATGTTGGGGTCGGCTTCCAGTCTAACCGGATGCAGCTGAATATCACTATTTTACATGGAGCGACTGCCTATCTGACCTCCACAACCCAGTAACTGGGTAATACGATACCCCTTGGTAAGACTGGTGTCAGACTTTCGGGCTCCTGACGACTCGTAACGTCTGTCAAAGATCCACGAATGACAGCCGGGACCAACGGCTTAACGTGCTTTCCGAGGCACGGAGGATTCTCGGTATGTAAAGATGGTCACCCATCCACTAACCAACCCCGGCAAGCGTAGCTTAACCTGATGGATCGACCAGTGCGGCTGTTGTTACTTAGCCACGAGCTCCTTTTTTTTGACGTTTGCAACGGCAACTTATATTTTTTTTACAAAAAAAAAAGTGTGAAGCTAAGCTAATCTCCGGAACGGAGAGAATAACCGTTATATCCTTGCACACGGTGATATAACTGTTTATTTATGATTTTTTGACATACTTAATTTTTGCAGACTAGGTGCGAGTTTTTTTTTTTTAAATGCAGTTTATCTCGATAAATGTCACATGCGTGTCCGAGGAACATATTTGACCAAAATGCCCGTTACGCGTATACAGGGAGTCAGGGACATCGACACGAAAACTATTACCATGGATTCAGTACATGATTCTGAACCCCTCTGCGTTGAAATGTTAATGTTTCCATGGTAACAGTTTTCGCGTCGATATCTCTGCCACCCTGTATATACAGGATGAAACCTGGACATTTTCGTCCCGCATACTGGCCACTTTCAATTCAACAAAGCGCCAATATTATAACAGTAATTTTTCCACAGGCAGCGTACGTCAAAATATTCTATTCGGTCAGGCAATGGACCGGCCGCGGTACAACACAGTAGTGCGGCGGTGCGCTCTCGACAGGGACTTCGCTCTGTTCCCGCATGGCGACAAGACTATCGTTGGAGAGAGGGGCGTCAGTCTGAGTGGAGGTAAAGCATATGGACTGTTCGAAAGTGTAAGAGTTCTGATTATTTTGAGCTTATTACACATTTTTTTAAATTGATTTAGTGCACATTAATATTAGCTTTGACCTCATTCTCAGTCAAACAAACTGATGAACGACATTGAATTTAATTGTAATGACTAAATCTAATTATTTTGGTTGACTAAACGTCCAAAATTTTACAGTACTTTTACTACGAGGTTTCCAATATTTTTTCGGCAGCTTAGTTTAAACTGAGATGAGAACGCATGTGTTATCAGATGCAGTAATTTCCATGTACGTACCCAGGTCAACGCGCTCGCATCTCCCTCGCCCGCGCGGTCTACAAACGCGCCGACATCTACCTACTGGACGACCCTCTATCAGCAGTGGACGCGCATGTCGGACGACACCTTTTCGAGTCGTGTCTCATCGGCTACCTGCGCAACACTACTCGGATACTCGTTACGCACCAGCTGCAGTTCCTTCGAGACGTCGACCAGGTGAGAGAAAGAAAAGAAATAAAGAAAAAATATTATAAGTGCAGTTAAGTGCGAAATCCAATATCATCCGCAACATGAATTGAGGATCAAAACTCATACACAAATCGTCTTCCACAGATAATAATCTTAAAGAATGGCGCGATAGCCGCGGCGGGTAACTTCGACACACTAAGCGCGTCCGGTCTGGACTTCGCCTCACTATTGGCTCGGGATCCGGTGGAAGAGAAACCTGCTGTGGACCCCAACGCTACCGAGGCAGATACCGAGTCCATGTTACAAGGCAGCTTCCGGAAAAGACAGATGAGCATACACTCGGTAAGAATTCCTGTGAACGTATACCGTTGCCGCGGAAATAATCATCGGTCCTTACTAGCCTGTTAGTCCAGGTACGCACGCACGGGTGATTTTTATAGTGTACTGTATTTACAACTCTCGGGGTTGAGTCGACTATTGAGAATCAGACTGTATTTCCAGCGCGTCAAAAAATACCTTGTTGGATTTCAACTCTAGGCGCTAAACAGTGTGATGAAAATCCAGGGCTTGATTAAATATCGCCGCGTTAAAAATCGTTTTTATCACATCTATTCAAAAAGAGCTAGTTTATTCTTCGTAAACAGGGACTAAAATTGCTTTTTGATCCATAGGGTAAGTGATTTAAATTTGGAATGTGGATATTGTTAGTAAAAGTTCCAATCACCAAAGAGATTATCACGAATATTGTATGAACAAGTAACAGGCTGGCAAAAGAGTAAGTGTGAATTTGATCAAAATGTAAATCCAAGATGGCGGCTGCGAAAATTATTATTTTTTTCGTTATTGGTGTCGTTTTCATAGTTTTCGAGGCTGCTAGAGCCGATAGTGAGGTCAAAATGTAAATCCAAGATGACGGCTCTCAAAATTTTCAAATGTATCATCATGGGTATCGTTTTCAAGGGTGCTAAAGCCAATAGTGAAGTCAAAATGAAAATCCAAGACGGCGGCTGCGAAAATTTACAAATGTTTCGTCATGGGTGTCGTTTTCATAGTTTTCGAGGGTGCTAAAGCCGATAGTGAGGTCTAAATGTAATTCCTAGATGGCGGCTACGAAAATTTTCAAATTTTTCGTCGTGAGTGTCGTTTCCATAGTTTTAGAGGGTGGTAAAGTCGATAGTGAGGTCGAAATGTAAATCCAAGATGGCTTGCTGCGCTCAGGATTACATTTTAGAATCCTTCGCTCCGCTTTGGATTCAAAGAAACACTCTCGCCTTAAAAAATTTTATTTGCTCCTAGGCAATCAATCTACTATTTCGACTTATGACCCGCGCTCATTCATACCCAAACAGAACACACAGACAAAAAATCAAATCAAATTTTGTCCATGGTCGAACACGGATGAAAGCAGCGTACCTCACTACGCTCCAGTTTTGATTGCGTTGGCCCTTTCGTCCAAAACTGAAGGCATATGGAATGCGTTCTCAGCTTAAGTAATCGTATCGTCGATATCTTCGTATCTATACGAAATAATTTCTCTATCTTCGTTTTAGGTGAGTTCTGTGGACAACTTAACTGCAACGGCACCTCCTGCCGGCGAAGCAGAAACCCGAAGCGCAGGCGCAGTAGGAAGCAAAGTGTACGGCGCATACTTAGGAGCGGCAGGGAACGCGTGTGTCGTGCTGATGATGTTTCTGGTGGCCACGCTCGCGCAGCTACTAGGCTCTGCGTCCGACTGGTGGACGAGCTACTGGTGAGTGTATACTACACGTTTCAGAGTGTACGGCGCATACCTAGGAGCGGCTATCCCTACTATAGTCTGTGCGACCGGGAGGGTCGCATTTTAGTTATCCTACGAGAGTAATCTCGTGGGATCTCATGATCATCTTCGTCATCATCAGTCATCTCTTTGTTTGTCCTTCTGTCACGCAGCAACTGAGCTACGTATACGTAATTTTTTGTTAGAATTGTCTAGCAGTAAAAGTAACCGTAACCTATGTTAATCACCGATCTATAAATTGATAAAGATCGGTGATTAACGTAGGTTACTTTTTGTCCCGGAAAAAAAAATCCCGGTTCCAGTAAACGCCACGAGAGTAGCACCGCGGCGAAAAGGTAGTCACCAAGTAAATAACAAAATCTATAAAAAGGCCGTCGTATATTGATGATCAACTCCCATTCTTACGAACGTAAAACCACCCCTGTTCTCTTCATAAATGGCAATACCTGATTTCAGGGTAATTCAAGAAGAGGCCCACCCGATTGAGCGAATGTCGGTGCCGCTCCCCGCGAACGGCACGGGCGCCCTGCAGGCAGGCAACAACTACACGGGCCTGATAGAGAACACGTACTTCGTGGACGCGGGCATCAGCCGATATGACTGCATCTATATTTATTCCGGTGAGATTTTAATATTTACTTTCTTCATTTAGTGACAAAAAAAATGACTATCTGGTCAACTGTCGATTTGCCTTTAGACTATTGTGTCTCGTTAGTGACAGATATGTACTTAAAAGGAGTGAATTTTTTTTTTTGTCCAGAAGCTAATCGAGCTTAGTAACGTGAAATTAGGAAGACACATTTCTGCTGCAGTGGAGTGTAATAAGTTAATGATAAAGAGGGATCTCAAAAAAAAAAACAAATTATTTTATTTCACATAAACCTACATGGGCACTTATGAAACGTCAGAAGCTAGGTGCATCTACTCTTCGATGCCTAGGAAAGTAGTAAAGACAGTCCGGTGAAGAGCCTAAGTAAAAGAGCCTATACTAATGACAGTTCTTAAAATCTGTGTAATGAAAATGATCTACAAGATAAACATAAATGAACTGGCGAAACTTAACAGACATTTAATTTTATCAACATTAAGAGCCGTCCCGACGTCTCCTTGACAACTCAAAAGTGCCTGTAAATGGTTTCATTGAAATAAATGCTTTGAGCTTGATATTGAGAGTTTATTCAGAAAGTGGGCAACGTCGCAAAGAGATGTCAAATATTTCGCTTTTTTTTTATTAATTTGGCAATATTACTGTGTGAAAATAAGAAATGTGGCTAACTAGCGAACTAGAATATTAATAATTAATTGCAAATATAACATTGTATTTGATGTTGTAACCGTTTTGGGTGTAAACAATCGAATTGATAACCTCCTCCTTTTGGAAGTCGGTAAAAAATGTATTTCGAAAGTTTCCAAATACTTTTTTTACATCTAAAACTAAATATTCGGTGTACCGATACGTTCACTACTTAGCCACATTTCATATTTCCATACAGTAATTTAGCCAAATTAATAAAAACAGGTAAACATTTGACAGCTATTTGCGACGTTGCCAATTTTCAGGATAAACGCTCTTAAATATCGATACCCATCTCATCTGTGAAGTTTCGCCAGTTAATTTTATACTAACCGACCCGACAGACGTCCTGTGTAAAACTCAATAATTCTACAAAAAGGACATTCAGTTTTTCCCGAATTTGAATGAAGATTTTCCGGGAAACATTTCTAACTTTTCTTTTCCTAAGAACCTGAGTCGGACTATTACAAACATGTTATAAATAAAAATTCCTGAAATCGGACCAAGGGTTCTCAAGTAATGCGGCTTACCAATGAACAGCATATCATTTTTATTATATAGATCTATCCAATTTTTTTTTCACCTAAATAATTATATTTAGCAGTGATCTATTTCCCACGTGCGGAAAACAGATCGAGAAGCGTGGCCTTTTGTCCACGATCGGTCATGAACAAGAGGCCTTAAAAGTGAATACTCAAATGAGATCGGCTGATTAACTTTTACTTTTGCGTTCCAGCCATGGTGATAGCCCTCGTCGTGGTCTCCTTACTCCGTTCGTTCATGTTCTTCACGATGGCGATGCGCGCGTCCACACGGCTACACAACAACATGTTCTCGGCCATCACTCGGGCTCCCATGAGGTTCTTCCACGTCAACCCTTCGGGACGGATCCTTAATAGATTCTCTAAGGATATGGGAGCCGTGGATGAAGTCCTGCCCTCTGCGTTGTTGGATGTTTTACAGGTAAGATGATTAAAGTTATAAAAAAACAAGTATTTTTAGACTACTTGTAATTTTTTTTATTAATTGCTGAGATAAAATAAGTTCTATATGTGGCACCCAAACGAAATGCCTAGTTTAATTTTTTCTTAAAACTTGTTTGATCTTATGTAAGCCATTTTTTATTCTATTTAATATAACCAGTTTAGAGAAACCTGTTAAAAACCTGCTCTTATTTCAAATTCGATTTAAGTATCTGTCGGCCACTCTCTTTACTCCCGACTTTTAATTTTTTTAGACGTATTGCTATGACCCTTTAAAAAAATGATATATATGTTTGTTCCAGATCGGTCTCTCCCTAATCGGTATCGTGGTAGTAGTGGCTGTGGTCAACTACTGGCTGTTACTACCAACACTGGCCATCGGCTTCGTGTTCTACGGACTGCGCATCTTCTATCTGTCCTCCTCGCGCAGCATCAAGCGCCTCGAGGGTGTGAGTGAGTCATCTCTGACGCATAGCGCGACCATTTCTTTAGACTAACCCTCGGATAACATCGGAACTAATCGGAGTACTGCATAATCTGCGGACTACGCATCGTCTACCTGTCCTCCTCGCGCAGCATCAAGCACCTCGAGGGTGTGCCTGAGTCATCTCTGACGCATAACGCGACCATTTCTGTAGCCTAACTTTCGGATCACATAGGGATACTTCGTCGTTACACGTTGTAAGGCGCTTCTTGAACAAGCATGCGGATAAATTTCATGACTGGTAGACTAAACACAGATTCAAGCTAAGCTGTAGCTGTACTGTTTCTCACAGACCTACCTGGGTTGTGGAGGTCAGATAGGCAGTCGCTCCATGTAAAATAGTGGTATTCACCTGCGTCCGGTTAGACTGGAAGCCGACCCCAACATAGTTGGGAAAAGGCTAGGCAGATTGATTTTTTATTTGTCATAAACCTCGCTCTCAGCAAAACCCAGTTTTTCCTCTAGTAAATTAAATTATAAGCTTTCTCCACTCTTAAGACTGTGTGTAGATATGAAAATACATGAGTAGTGAGAACCCTATCTTAAGAATAATAGGTGAATGATAAAAGTTCCCTTTTTTTTTCAATAAAAACGGGTTCATTCATTGTTCTAAATAAATTTACTTCATTCCACATTTGCTAACAACCGAGGTATAATCCTAGCATTAAAAAACTTACTATAATACAGTGTTATCTTCACACTTACAGCTCGCAGTCCGGTATTCTCTCACCTGAACGCGTCACTGCAAGGAATCACGACTATTCGCGCGTTCGGAGCGCAGGAGGCGCTTATACGAGAGTTCGACAACCATCAGGATCTGCATAGCTCTGCGTGGTAAGTTAACATATGGTCGTAGTAGCTTAAGAGCTGTATTCGAATATGGGTTTCTACATAAAGATTTTCCCACGTATAACGGGTATAAAAAGACGCTTATCAAAGCCGAGAGTCCCTTGTATTACCCGTTATTGAGATCATGTTGTTGCTCTGGATGATACCTGATCCTTCTGGTTACGGAGATATTAAATGGTTGACGTTTCCACCTGTTTTTTTGTTCCGCGAAAACAAGTTGTTATAAGTTATAAGTTTAAAACCCCCACAACTCTGTACCCATGCACCCATAAGCATAGTGCTTTGCTAGCATCACTTTGCGCGCTGCGCAATGTAACAGCGACTTTTCACACCATAAATACAGAATAGTACAGGACCTCACTCCGCAAAAACATTTAATAAAAAGCGACTCTTGCTACGACACAATAAAGTGCAATTCAGGTTGCACAGTGCTAATTACCTACAGTTATATACACCTAGAAGTTGTCTCTCTTTCTATCGCGTAACTCTTATATCTTCTGACTACTTTACGCTCACTGAATTGGCCCGATAAGACGAGCGGAGTGCTCCTTCTGTGCCATAAATAAAAGTAGTTTCCCAGCAATAATTGTTGCTCAGTGTAACTTAATTTGATACAGCTTGCGCAGATAACGGCTATGAGATCGGTCTTTTTACACCCCGTTATAATATAATCGAGAGATAGCTAGAAACATCATCGTAAAATTAATAGTTAAAGCTATGATTAAGTCGTGACTTCGTGCGAGATCTAAAGATTTCTAGGTAAAAATGACCTCAACACGTGTAGCATGACCACTACAGAAACGGGTTTTGTCGACGGAAGAATAGACAAAATGACAGATGCACATTGCACAATCACAATCTGTCTTTATGTCTGTAGCGGCATCTACATCGCTACATGCGAACTACGCATCAAAGACCTGACGTCACACAAATCCTGCATCGCGCAATTAGAGTTTACCGCGCGATAAACATATATACAAGCTTCCCGACTTCAACCTCCGGGCAGTTGCCCGCCAGACACGACACCCGTCTAGTCGCAGGATCCTCCCTTTTCTATGGTGGATGACTGAACTTTACACCCTGTTCCTCATACTCCTAAATGTCTGTTCTTCCGTCGACAAAACCCGTTTCTATGCTGATTAGGGCTTTGATTTATTGAATCAACAATAGCTGATAGAGTATACATTTAGAAGCGATTACAAGTAATATTTCTACAACGTTTCTCCGATCTCCATTTCTGCTTTCACTATAATGGCTCGCAACTTTATTTCTTATTACAAAGTAAGGATTTTTCAAAGGTTTACAAAGTATGAATTATTCCCAGGTATCTATTCATCGCCAGTTCTAGAGCATTCGGCTTCTGGCTGGACCTTGTGTGTGTGGTCTACATCGCCGTGGTTACGCTCAGTTTCCTCGTCTTCGAGAAAGGTAAGTCATAAATTTGTTCCTACATTTTTTTTTTTAAGCTTACCCTCGAAATAGTGCTTGGTTTTTTAACTCAATGGAAAGATTTATATGATGTTAGAAATCCTTCTAGATGTCTTAAGAACATCAAAACTTTAGGAACATAGAAAAACAATAGAGAATATTATTTGGGCTATAAAATGATGCTCTGATTGTTTTACATGAGTGTATGGAGGCTATATCTAAGTTATTATTTTGTCTCCTACAGCCGAGTACGGAGGTAACGTTGGTCTAGCCATCACACAAGCGATGGGCCTAACGGGAATGTTCCAGTGGGGCATGCGACAGTCCACCGAGCTAGAGAATCAAATGACCAGTGTTGAAAGGTAAATCATTATTATCCTTTTATAGAATCACACAATAAGCCATGGTAGAAGCCAATATAACTATGTTTTGTTTGACAAACTTATCTGTGAAACGGTGTACTTTGTATGGAATATAAGGTCGAATTTTGTTTGACTTTTGTTATCGACAGCGACATCTCTCGGTTCACAGATAATTTAGTCGAACTTTAATCGGATTGACTGTAGAATCCATTGAACTTTACCTATAATGTTGCTTGAATAAAACATTTTCTATCGATTAAAAGAGATGTGTTCTATGAGTATCCTTCCATTTTAATTACCAATCTCACATATCTCCCCAGAATACAAGAATACTCGAACATTGAATCGGAACCTCCCCTCCAGTCGGAACCGGACAAGAAGCCGCCGCCATCCTGGCCGGAAAACGGCCGCATCGAGTTCCGTCACGTGTCTCTGTACTACTCGCCGTCCGACCCGCCCGTGCTCAACGACCTCAGCTTCGTTGTGTTGCCGAAGGAGAAGGTTGGCATCGTCGGAAGAACTGGCGCTGGGAAATCTTCGCTTATCAACGCACTCTTTAGGTAAATTTAGAGTTTAAGATTTCAATTAAAATTACATCGATTAAACTTTAGTTCTATCATCCTACCGGAATATATTCAAAATGAAGTGGCAACATTATTTGTATGGACCGCGTTAATTAGGCCCTAATTATTAAGAGTCACGAAATTACGCGTCGTTGTGACAGAGGCGGTGATAGACAATTGACAGTACAGACCGTTCTCTATAACTTGTCCATTGTCGTCATGTTATTACCCATGCTTGTCAAGAAATGAAATGAAATGAAATTGTTCATTTCACACGTCATATTAAAAATAGGCTAGATGAGGTCGACTTTTCCTATCTGACTATTCTGAGAAGAAAGGCCGAAAAAAACTCATAGGTCACACAGTCTCTTTTAAAGTCCAGACAAAATCTTGGTCAGGCCATGTGAGGACCATGTTGGTTGGTGTCTGAAATGGTCTTTTGAGGAAAGAATCATACAGATTTGAGTGGACCTGTCCAGTCAGTGCAAGCATTAGTCAGTAATCGTTGAGCTCAAGTCAGAACTTAAGTACCTCAACGACTCAACGAACAATACCAAAGACCACAGGCCGCATAAAGTACTCGAAACTG
The DNA here is from genome assembly GCA_947364205.1 of Agrochola lota. Classification (NCBI taxonomy): domain Eukaryota; kingdom Metazoa; phylum Arthropoda; class Insecta; order Lepidoptera; family Noctuidae; genus Agrochola; species Agrochola lota. The sequence goes on along the minus strand of OX376221.1, from coordinate 12,063,668 downwards.
CCAGACCATCATTAAAAGTGAGATACTAAACAAAAAATATCCACATAATCCTCATCAGTCCTCATTAAAATAATATAATACTTTACAAAGTAATCATGTCATTTCGTATATTATATTCAACAATGTCAATGTGCATATAAAATTGGTATATTTTGTTGAATTTACTTATTAATTAAAATGTAAAGTTTATATTCACAAGCAGCTTAATCCCAAGCTTTTTTGTCTTCTAAACAATCTGAAATTTTATAGTACCCGTTTTTGCAAAGTTTGGTTTTAATACAGCTTTTAAATCGTTTATGAGGTAAGCTTCGAATGTCAATGGGAAGTTTGTTGTAAAAGCGTATACATTGACCCATGAACGAGTTGCCTGATTGTGTTTATTTAAACTATGAATATCGGACATTTTCTTAAAATTTGATATATTTTTGTGTACATTCAATAGGTTTTCAAATATATATAAGCATATAAGCTTAGTTTCAATACCTATAAAGTTCGAAATGGCGACTGACAGAATAGTGCTATCAATCGTGTCACGGGACAAGTTATAATGAACGCATTGTAGTCGTGACCTCTACTGCATCTGTCTCCTAAACGACGCGTTATGCAGGACACTGGTTAAGTCGGTGTATAGTAGATGCCAGTTAGTAGATTTCGGACACAAATGTCGTTTGATCGTTTCCCTAGTATACCACCTTAATCCTACATAATCAGTTCTAAGTGTTTCTAGTTATATTATCTTACTAGAAGAAAAAAAGAGTAATTCAATATTTTATGTATTTCTTCTAGATAGATTATGCTATACGGGACACTAAAAACTATATGTTTATTGCAACGAAGCAATGATTACAAGACTGACATTTTCCCCTACACTGTTCCTGGGCGATCAGAAAAAAAATTGGTTTAACCAATTTTTTTTCTGATCGCATCTTTATTTACAAAATTTTCAGCTTCTCGTGACGGGGACTTTAGATTAAAAAAAATTTGCCTCAATTGAATCTACTAAAAATAACATTCACCCACCAGGCTAGCAACATTAGACGGTGAGATCATAATCGACGGGCGCGAGACGTCTAAGCTAGGTCTGCACGAACTGCGCAGTCAGCTGTCCATCATTCCGCAGGAGCCGGTACTGTTCTCTGGCACCATGAGACACAACCTCGACCCCTTCGATGAGTACCCTGATCAAGTGCTGTGGAGAGCGTTGGAAGAGGTAATTTATAGGATAGCTTGTGCCCGCGACTTCGTCTGCGTTCCAGGATGAAGAGTAGTCTGTCTTCCTTTAGGTCGAGTTACTTTCAAAGGAGAATGGGCAAAAATATATGAAACTTGGTCTACCTACTTAACACAAACGCCATATAAGCTACAGAAAAGGTTATATCTAATCAAACTAATAGTGTGAAAGTACTAGGGGCTGGCAGATATTAGAAAAAGAGAAAATAACAGAAGAGCAAAATACTCCTGTGATTTATTACATATTATTATTATTGCAGTATTACATGATGCTAGTATCTATAATAACATTATTCAGGTGGGCTGCTGGCGATGTGAAACCTTCCCGATGTCGTAACTTTAATACAGCCTAAACTACTATGCACTACTATTATTTGTGACATTTTCACAAAGAACGCCGAGTTACAAAGTGGTCACACAAATAAATAAAGTATAAACAATTTCCATTTCATTGATGTATGGCTTGTTGGTGTTGAGTAAGTAGACCAACTTGCTCATTCTCCTTTATAATATTAATATGGAATTAAGAATTACAAAATTACAAATAATGTTTAAGATAGCAAAACTCAGTATTTTTTGGTTGCATACAAGGGGTGGTCTCATAGTTTCTCCGGAATTAGGTCTATTTGATAGTGATATTGGTTCGATATCTTGACACATTGTGTTTCTGAACTCTGGAACGAATCAGTAGCTTGGGAGTTTATTTGAGAACCCGGGTAACTGTGCAAGTCTTCTTCTTTTCGTCTGGTTAGTGACTAACCTGGCGTCAGAGTTTTAAACCCGCCTATGGGCCTCTGACTTGGGTTCACATGCCGTCGAGAAATATCTCTCAGGATTCCTCACGATGTTTTCCTTCACGGTTTTTGAAACAAGTAATAATTATACAATAAGCATGAATCCGAAAAGTCAAGTCAGATACGTGCCTTGGGTTTGAACTGGAGACCTATGACGTGGCAGTCCGACGGTCGCACCACTAGGCTATTCTTTGCTGCTACAGTTGTTCCATGGGAGTAATTTTATGGTCTTCTAAACGCTGAGCTTTTTCCAAATGTTTAATTTTAGAAGTCTGACAGAAGCATGAACCTGTGTGTATGGGATTTGGTAACCATTTCGGTAAGTGTTGATTTCTTAGCCGATTTCGCATAAATAAGTTCTAGTTTTGACCTCTTTATTCGGTAATTTTTGTCGTCGACAAACTGATCAAAAACATAATTTATTCAGGTGGAACTAAAAGAAGCAGTGATGGAGCTCCCCGCGGGCCTGTCGTCCCGCATGTCGGAGGGCGGCGGCAACTTCTCGGTGGGCCAGCGCCAGCTCGTGTGCCTCGCGCGCGCCATCGTGCGCCGCAACCGGCTGCTGGTGCTGGACGAGGCCACCGCTAACGTCGACCCGCAGTGAGTGCATAGCGTTGTTTTTATTGTTTACTATAGTTTGACGTAGCCCACATCCAGAGATGATCACATAAACAACTTTACTTTTTAAAATAAATACTATCGAGCCCATACCCAAATTTCTTGAATAAATTTTCTAATAAATGATGGCGAAAACCGCATCAAAACTACACAAAAACAACGTCGCTATTCGTGTCTGTATACATACAGACACGAATAACGACTTTGTTTTCATACAATGTATTTATTGATTATTTAATAGAAAAGTGCATATACTTTGCACTATGACTGTGTATATCTCATACTTGTTTGGGCTATGGAAGAATGCCCGAAAGTCTTTGTTTGGCCTTCTAGAAGAGCCACAAGACGAAGTTTACGAGTATATCGCTTTGATTAAATAGTTGCATTTTGTTTCAGAACTGATGCGCTTATTCAAACTACAATTAGGAGCAAATTCGCGGAGTGCACCGTGCTCACGATCGCACATCGTCTTCACACCGTCATGGATTCAGATAAGGTAAATATAAAGAAATATTTACTTTAGAAATGTGATTGTCTGAATAACTTATTTTTTAAACCGACTTTTCATACTGTAAAATGCCAAACCATTACCATACCTAGCTGCCTTACTCCGTAGATAAATTACTTACCACATACATTAAAACTTACAGGTGTTAGTAATGGACGCAGGCCGTATGGTAGAGTACGACCACCCTCACACCTTGCTGCAGAACTCCGACGGCATCCTGCGCGGCATGGTCGACCAGACCGGGCGCGCCATGGCAGAGACGCTGTGCAAAGTGGCCAAACAGGTGAGGACTGGTACTTACTACTTGTTTGAGGCTTGAGACTGGTAATTCACTTGCTTTGGTTAGACCATTCTTATTTGCAATGTGACTTTCAATTCATATGTATTTTCTGAATAAAGTTTATCTTGGATATTACTGACAGACATCGGTGAAGGACATAGAGAGGAAACCTGAACTTATAGTTAACTAGCTTTTGCCCGTGGCTTCACGCACGGGAACGAAATTCCGGGATAAAAAGTATACTATGTCCTGACCCAGGTCATGGTCTACTCATGTGCCAAATTTCATCCAAATCTTTTTAGCCGTTTTAGCGTGAAAGCGTAACAAACTCACTTTCGCATTAATAATATTAGTTAGGATATTATAGGTCGGAAATTGCCAATCAGTCTTGAGTAAGCGTGGTGATTTATGCTCATGCCTTCTCTGTAGAAGAGCTAGTGAGAAGAGGCCTTTGACCTGCAGTGGGTCAATAATAGACTGGTTATTCTTAGTGGTTGTTTGAAGATTTTTATAAGAGATCATTTATGAGAAACCATAATAGGCGCTAGCCGAGGCGAAAATGACCCACGGATCCAAAACTGCACGAACATTTTATATGAAGCGCTTCCTGCTACACCGTGTGGCGTCTGTGCCTCATCCGACTCTTGTTCCTTAAAAATCTAGCACACACCGACACAGTTCGCTCTGGGTACGGTCTAACTTAAATCATCCCTTACGGTCTTGGCACAGCTCTGACGTATTATGTATGACAAACAGATGTCAACTTACATTTTGGAAATTATTTTGAGATGCTGCTCTTAGGTGCCACGTTGAAATCCCATCAAAAATATTAATATGTAAAATAATATTTTTTATAATCAATTTTTTTTTTCTTTCAGGCCTATGAAGTCAAAACGGGGCAGCCACCGGTGGGCACCTCTGATTGATACAAGTTAATTATTAATGTTAGGCTATGAATTAATTGTTCCTACAATCGAGATATTGTACAAAGGGTCTGGTGATGGAAATGCATGAGGTGCGCATGCGATACATCACGGTTATTTCCCATTAAGTGAAATGATTATTTTTTATTTATAAAATATTGATAGTCAACACTTCCACGACTAAAGGGCTTATGAATGAGGAACTTATAAAGTGCGCCGACGCATAAACATAACTGCATCGGATTGCGCGAAAATATAGAAATATTTCACGCTATTTGCTTTCGCGTTATAAACGAACTTTTTATAACGATAATTTTCAACAATGAGTTATTATTGAAAATGGTTCCGAGTAGAGAGCCATTTACTGTAATTAGTAAAGTGAAACGTTTTTTCAACATGCACTTAAAAGGCCCGTTACGAATTAAGACATAATTGCAGCGCTTGGTGTGTGGGGGGGTATTTTGCTGTGTTAATGATAACATGAACTCGTCAGTACTTTAGATAATAAAACTCTAACTATGAAGTTGTTCCTAGTGCGTTAGAATTGGAAGTGTTGGGTAAATGTCACAAAATGTATTAGGTATTTTTTATAAATTGAAATAATTTTTAAGAATATGTTTTATTATTATGTGACTTAGCTAATAATTATGTTTTTATAAACGACAAGTGAGATTTACAAGTTTATTTAGATTATAACAAATTGCATTCAGGTGTGTTCGTGGAAAACAGAATAATTTATAAACACGTTTGCATTCAATGCCAAATGTAATCTCGAATACCATTAAAATAGATAGATAATTTAATAAATGAACGGTCCAATAACTTTTGAGCTTTAAAAATTAGTTACGAGGTGCTAATATTTGTATCTTGTACTTGATCGAAAGTGATCGGTGACTGATGACGTCATACGCGACGAGCTCTTAACTATGTACTTACTATTCGAAATCAATCTTGTGAATTATTTAGATACTTAAAGTATCGATACAGAAGTGCTTAATTTTGAGAACTTATATTTTTATGAATATCACAGTTTGTATCCAACTATAATTTTAAATGTTATTATTATTCTTAATTTGAATGTGATGCAATGAATTAGTGAAAATGTAATTACGATAACAATAACATGTTATGTAAGTAAGAACTTGTTAAATGTTGGTTTATTGCAACAAAAATAAAAGAGTTTTTACGTATCAATAGCATTTTTTTTATTTACATACAACGTTTCAGATAAGAAAATAGATTCTTATTGAAGAATTTCGATTCGTTTTGAACCTTCAGAATCGGTTTTAGCTGCGTCCCCACTTGTAACTGTTTTTTTATCCTTATAAGATCGTCTATTTAGTTTATCAATAAACAATGAAAAGTGTAATCGTAAGTTGCGTCCTAAAATGGGTAACTTGGAATCCCCTTTTTGAGTTTTTCGCAAATATCTCAACTAGACGTCCTAGGTCAAAAATAATGAAATTTTCATCACCCCCTTGTATGACAACCCCTCCGGGTTTTTGTCTACAGATTAAGGTATGACTTAATTGACCTTGACCGATACCCTCACAAAAAAAATAGAATCACATTGGAAATCATGGTTTCAGAGCGGCTATTTTACGTGACGCGAACTGTAAATTAATTTTCTTTTTAGATATTTGCGAAAAACTCAAAAAAGGGATTCCATGTTCCAGTAAAAGTTTAGGCCTGTAATCACACCAGCGAATGTTCTCACCCATACACGGAGTTTACCGAAATCCTTTGATGAAACCGACAGCCGGCGGATCGGCAAAACGTGATTTACTATGAGAGTTCGGAATGGATAGCCGTGTGACGTCGCATTTTGCTACTTGTATCTTCTGTTGGAAGTTTGTTTGGCGTACATGTTACAAGTGGGGAAGCAGCTTTAAGGGAACTTAAAACAAACTAAGTAATAATATTTTTTACGGAATGTATCGTTTAAACTATAATACTAAATGTTTACATTAATCAGTAACCTGCTAAGCTTCTTCATATAACTAAACACTTGTAAAAATACTCTTGTTTATAATAATATTTACATCAGTATTACTTACAACAATACACTGTTATAAAAGTGTAAAAAAAAACATAAGATCAGAAAGAGCCAGCAGTTTACAAAACACCAACTTATATCGTGTTCTAGAGTCTTAACATTGTTTTGGTTTGAAATGGTTTTTCTATACTACCGTCTCTTTACAAAAACATCCACACTTCGATTATCACAGAACCCTGAATCGTCGCAACACATTCTACACTCCGCTGTTTTCAAACGACATAAATTATTACAATAATAAAAGAAGATAAATTAAGAATTTCTTTCTAAACTAAAGTCGTCGCCGTACAGTCATGAGCAAGCTGACGTGTCGACGACGCGGAATCCATCCGTTAATAATACTTGAAAGAGAAAAATACACAATTAAAAAGTAAGACAAAAGGATAAATAAAATAAATAGTGGAATACAACCGCAAACTTAAAACAAATTGTCATGATAGCTTTTCCATTGGCACAAGAGAAATGGAAAAATGAAACGATGTTATAGTAATCAGACGAAGGAAAGATACTGAGATCTTAGAAAACTGTATACAGGTTTCAAATGGGCTTACTATCTAATTACCGTAATGTGATATTGGATATTACAAATAGTTATAACTACTCACAGTCTTCGTACGAATAATAAATTGGCAGCGCGGGGTGTGTAGCGCATGCGTGCGTCCGTCACGGGCTGCGACCACGGGCGCACTTCCCGTATTTAAGTGTATTATCTATGGGGGCACTGTCGAGTGTCATGTCACGCACTAATTGTCACTGTCCACACTGAGTAGCTGCCAGCCAGCTGTCGGCGTCGGAACTGCGCGTGCGCATTACACGAGCGCGGTCAGGCTCCCCGAGCGAGAGTATTGTTTGTCTTCTGATTCAGTTGGGGTCGGCTTCGTCTGTAATGATGGTTAAGTTATTGATTTGTCTAAATATGATGCCTATGGTGCATAGAACACTGAACTTAAAGAGTTTTGCACCACTTTTGAATGGCAGACCATGGGTAATGAATTGAAACCAAAATCAAATCAAAGTAGTTTCTTTAAACAAAAAGTTGAATTCCCAAATGAGTGTAGAAAACAAAGCACGTAAGCACGTAACCCCAAAATAAATGACATTGATGATAGTGATAATGATAATGAATATTAATTAACCAAATTGAGCCATAAGACGAAAATCAATTACACAAGTCCATTGTGTTAAAAAGTGGTGCAAAGCCTTTCCAGTGTGCAGTTAGTAAGTGTATCGCGTTACCTCAGTAACGTGTACATACATCGTTGTGCGCGGGCGGCAGCGGTAGCGCCAGGCGCAGCGCCGTCCAGAAGGCGCGCTCGTGCACGTGGCGCCACGCCACCAGGCGCGTGCCTCGCAGGGTTGTCACTAGGCTCTCGCCGCCCTCTTTAGCCTCGCGTTTTAGTTTGGGAAGATCCTGTGGACAATGAAGTAATGAGATAACAAATTTTGATGAATTAAATGCAAAACTATTTCTAAATTTGAAAAGTCCTAAAAAAAGCCGGACATCTGCAAAAAAAAAACCGGACAAGTTTCTCATCAATATTTTATTTACAGTATTTATTTAACTTTTGTTAATTTCTAAAATCCCCTAGGGTAAAAAGTCCGAACTAATGACTAAGCTGGACAAAGTCCAGACGGGAGGGCAAAAAGCCGGACAAATCCGGACAGATGGTAACCCTATTTCCATGGGAGTAGACAGAAAATTCATAGGGCTATGCGTGGTGTTATGTAGTTTCCCACACAGAAACACCTTAGTTGTGTAGGATCTAATATGAATAAGACGCCGAAAAGCTAAATAAGCACCTGTAATAAAACTCATCATCTGCCACGCCTTTTTTTTCAGTCTAACCGGATGCAGCTCAATACCAGTATTTTACATGGAGCGACTGCCAATCTGACCTCTACGACTTTGTTACTGGGTAAAATATTAGAAAAAAAGGCTTCGAAGTACCTCTAACAAAACTGATAGCTAAGAGCGTTTATACATAAAGTTGGCAACGTCGCAAATAGCTGTCAAATATTCCACTGTTTTGATTAATTTGGCAATATTGATGTATGCAATAATTCAAAGTCAAACAATTTATTTCAATTAGGCACATAAAAGGCACTTATGAACGTAAATAATTTTACAAAAAAAGAATTGATTCTAGATTAATATCAAATTTCTAATTAATATCGTAACATCGAATATTTAGTTATAGATGTAAAAAAAGTATTTGAAAACTTTCCAATCACCTTTTTTACACCTAAAACAGTTACAACAACAAATTCAGTATTGTAATTGCAATTCATTGTTAATATTCTAGTTCACTAGTTAGCCAATTTCATATTTCCACACAGTAATATTGCAGAATTATACAAAACATGTGGTGGCCCAGTGGTAATTGCCGCGACTTATGAGTGGTAGGTCGTAGGTTCGAACCCAGACAAGCGCTTTACTTTGTGTAAAGTATTTCATCACCACTGCTCTCATAACGGTGAAGGAAAACATCGTGAGAAAATCGGCGTGTGCTAGAACCAAACATTCGAAGACATGTGACATCTACCAACCCGCACTACGCCCGCGTAGAGGATGACGGCCCTCTCCCTCTCACAGAGAGGAGGCCTGAGTCCCAGCAGTGGGAACGTTATAGGTTGATTAGATTATGCTATACAAAACAGCGAAATATTTGATAGCTATTTGCGACGTTGCAAACTTTTTGGATGAACGCTCTTAATATTACTCAATAGAACGTTTTTTGCGTCGTATTTTTATTATTATTATTGATCCAAGTCCATTCAAATAGATAAAACGTATGATAATGTTTTCGCAAAAAACGGCTACTAGAAAATAGATAACTCAAGGAATATACAGAAACATCTGCTGCAAGGAGTGTGTCATGCTAATGAAAACTGCTTCTTACGCACACCGCCTTCTATGTTTCAAAATTCCAACGATTTGACTTAAATGATGAAGTCAATGTTTAACATTCTAGGAAGTTGTCGTTATTCTAACTTACACAATGATTTGCTTCGTATTTAATAGTAGCCATTACTCGCGAATTCATTTGCAATAACATTCAAGCCCATTAGAATTACCTAACCAGGGATCTAATTTTGCAACTCTTTGCTTATTGCAGACTAGAGAACATTTTTGTAAATGTGAACCGTCAGGTTTCATCTTTGGTGGTTTATGTGCTGCCGATCAGCCAGATCGGTTTATGTACCCAAGATGACGATCATGTTAAACACAATGTGTCAAATAAAACAGCTATCTAATTACGTAACATTTTCGTAAACGATTACGATTTTCATTATGACAGTTCAGCAACATTAATTGCGTTATTTACGTTGTTGAACAGATTTTCAAAACTATTCAGATTAATGGTGTATTACGCAATTAGGGTACAGATATCTTCTTAAAATAATGGTCACAAACCTGTAGTAAGACTACGACGGGCGGCAGTGGGAGCGCTCGCAGTTGCCGGAGTGCCGTCAGCAGCTGCTGCGGCGAGTGCTGCGCGGGAGACAGCACCGCCACCAGCGAGCGGCATCGAGACGCCTCACCGACTAACTCGCTGTACCCTGGACAAGATAAATACATATTCAGTTTACTGTGGATATAGAAAATTAGGAACTAAGCAACTGCACGTTAGAGGTACAGTTAAACTACCAAAACCGCTCTCGGCACGACATAAATCGCTGTCAATGTAAAATTGCTGCCATAATCGTGCAGAACTTAAAAGTCAAATCGTTTATGCAGGATGGCGATGGCATGGATAGATACATCGACGCGCAACCTGTTACCATAGATTCAGTACATGATTCTTGACCCCTCTACGTTGAAATATATAGTCAGCTATTTAAAAAAAAAACTATTGTTTCCTACAAAAGTGCAATACATAAGCGGTCAAAATGTATGGAACAGATTTTTTTTTTTTAATAAACCGACTTAAATTTTCATGTACTGAATCCATCCAGGATGTTTGTCGATTGCAGGGTAATCAACCTGTATATTGAATTTCACAATTCTTTTAAAGTCAAGGATGGTGTCTCACGAAATAAATCTTTCTATGGAGAGTAAGGGCGTTTGCACACTTATCCGTATCCGAAAACTTGAACTAGTTTTATAATAAAGTTTCGGTTACGACTTAGTAAGATGTCCGAAGCGTCACTTCTATTGTCGTGCCATTGAAACGTTTAAACCTTTCCAAAGCAAGACTCTACATTGCTATTCGATATTTCGTAGAAAACTCACAGTAATAAGTAAAAAGAAAATAAATAATGTTTAAAGAAACATTCTCAATAACTTGGCTGCTTTTTTCCTTCAGTGTATTATGGACCATCTTGAGCTCTTGACACACAAGTTCATAATAATTACAGATTTCCAGTAAGTCACCCACGCTTAGTGGAATAACTGTTTCTCTGAATTTGACGCTAAGTAACATTCGCTAGAAATATTATTTCCATAAAACTTCGTTTTTATTGAAATTCACTATGTGTAAAATCCGCTCGACTTACCTCGAACTGTGGCCAGCCGACCCGAACATGATTCAGCGAGGGTAGATATCAAATGGAGCTTGCCGATCGGCACGAGCCGAATATGTGTGTTATTGCTTCGGGTCGACTTTGTTGTTCTACATATACTGCAGATCCGAACAAATGTGCCCCTTTGCGATGTCTTACCGTAATGTGTTACAAACATAAAATACAAATAAATAATAGTATACTCACAAGTATCAGGCTGCGTTGAGAGCGGGACGGCGTGCACCCGGTACTTGTACTTAAGCGCCAGCGTGGGCAGCAAGGCGCCGCGGACCAGCTCGCCGTCCACCGCCGTCCAACACACTAGCACGTCGAACTCCTTCTCTAACACTGTGGACAAATATACAACGTTAATGTTTGTTGAAATGGTCCCTGAAATTTTATTTAGTCTTGTAAGTTTACGAAGCACTGTCAGAAGACTTTTGTAAGTGGATAAACAGGCAATGTTTTAAGAAGAAACCGACTTTATTATGTCGGAGGAAACAGGCCAGTAGTAGTGACCGTGGAAACAAGCGAATATTGTCACTGTAATGGCCTCATTTTGTCAATGGCAACAGGCTAATCTAATCCAACAAAAAAGCACGATAATTTTGCAAGTAGAATTTGGCATATTCAATCGGCAATCTGCCTAGCCATTTCCCAACTATGTTGGAGTCGGCTTCCAGTCTAACCGGATGCAGCTGAATACCAGTATAGGCACATTCTATTAATTAATATTATGTAATTCTGTGTAACTATGATAACAGAATAATTTTCGCATCCTTCTTTCTTTAATTAGTCAAACAGCAAAAATATTTACTACTACCAGCATATCTTAATCTCTTTATACAGCGTAACATTAGCATGTTGTTTGCATAAATGACATGAATATTTAGATCTTCGCGCAAATTACATGACGTTTATCAAATGTTCAAATGCACATCTGACTGAGAGCCTTATCACACTGGCGATTTGCGAGTGAGTTATCAGGGAGGCGATTGTCCAACGAGCTCGCTGCGTGAGCGTGCTCGTAGCGAGCACGCCACGTGTGCGCAACGTGCTCGCCGCGTTTGCGTGACGAGAGCGAGACAAGTGAGCGTAAAATATTATGAACACGCGGCGTATACATCGCGTAGTCTCTGTTAGCTCGGTTTGACACACGCACCCGCGGAGAGCACGTTCACAGATCGCCTCACTAGAAAACACGCCGGCAAATCGTCAGTGTTCGCTCTTAACGAGTTTTTTTGTGTCTTTTTTGTTATAATCTTTTTGAACGTTGTGGAACTGCTAGTCTGTCAACTAAAGTAACATGTAGGTACACTTCTATCTATGTACAATTAAACGGTCTGCACTAAAGAAAAATACTCAGAATTTGAACTCGAGCGAGACTGTTTTTTTTCAACGCAATGGATATGGTGTCATCAACATGAATAATTTGTCTAAATGACGCACGTACATAATTCTGCTAACATAATGATGTAGTTTATTGTATTCCATATTGAGCTTAATAGCAAATGTTCGGGATCTATAATCTTTAATCCATAGTTTGTCAGGCAGAGGCTAAAGTAAAACTAGTAGATACATTATTTTTCAGGCTTTCGTCTGAACGTTCAAAGTTTGTGGATAGATATTCGATTTCGGTACGCTAGCCTCATATACAAGCTATTTATTCTGCAACATATTTGGGACAATTGTACTTTAAACATAATTTTGTGAAGTCATGTTAGTTAGGTATTTTTTCTGACTTTAAAAAGAAGGAAGTTCTTCTGATTCGCGTCACTTTATTTACGTTTGCACTAAAAAGGTCGAGGAAAAAAAGGTATAGTGCCATGAAATATTAATTTGATTGTCCTATGACGTTAGATACTGACCTCGTGCCCTCCTCGCGGTGGGCTGGGCCCTCGCCCTCGCATGTCGCGCCGCCAGCAGCAGTCTGGGCGTGCACCGGCGGTGCAGGGCGGCGGCCGACACGAGCGCCAGGGCGCCGGCCGCCGCGCCTAGCGCCAGCGCCCGCCACGGCACGGCGCCACTGCCGCACCAGGATGAGTTTGAACCATCGTCTGCTCCGCCGTCTGTGTAATGGAAAAGTAGGTATATTTTAAGATATAGGCATACCTAACATGGCACATTCTTTGTAATCGATGTTCTAATCTAGACCTTATACCATAAGGTCAGTGGCGGCGTTAGGAGTCGGCGATATCGCCGACGACAGCGACCTCTGACGGCCTCGCGCCTCGCAATTTCTTTTTTACTAGTTATTAAAAGTCCTGCTTTCTCCCACTACCCAAACTTTTCTTTAGAAATTAACAAAATATCTCCTATTTCTGTAAGAATGGTTTAAAGACAACCCAATTCTAACCATCTGAGGCGACGGGTTAATGTTTTCGTGCTCGCTTCGCTCGTTCTTGCATCCTACTTCTCAAACTTTTCTACATTAGAAATAGCGGCTTGTATTAGCTATGACATACCAAATCTTCAAAAAATTCAGTAAGGCTAAAAACGGGAAAGTTCGTCTATTTTAATTAGTGTTTGTTTATGTAATTTTTGTCATAATTAATTGATTAGCAAAATTCAGTTCATTCAATTTAGCGTTTTTCTTTCGACCGGGAAATTAAAGAGGCCACGCAAAGCTGATGTCGCCGAAGTCCAAATTTAGTCTACTAATTTAGCGCCGCCACTGAAGGTTGTATAACTAATTTAAAATCATTTTATCGCTGACCGCCTCATTCAAAAAAGGACTCCCATACAAATTTTCATGTCCAATTTAACTCCTCTAGGAAATAAATATCCAAACAGGTTTCTAGACGCAGCGGTTGAAGCTGTGCGTTTACTGTCAGAGAATGAATAAATTTAATATTTTATTAAGTAGATAGAAACCTGCGAAGATATAATTAATCTTAGTAGCAACCCAGAGATAGAAAATGTACTACTATGAATGACGTTACGTGGGGCCAATATGGGAAATTTCTTATGCAAAAGTATGCTTATAATGTACGTGTGTGTGTATGTGTAGGACCTGCTCAAAATATAACTACAGTAAATGAAATAAAAACTTACGACGTATACAATGTGGAGACAACAATACGACAATAATTGGAAACATTGGCAATACTAATGCATAAGAGTATTTTGGAACCATCAAATGAACCCTAGCATCAAAACTAAAAAAGTGTTTTTTTCAAACAAACTAAATAGTTGTGATTGGTTGACTATGGGTTTTTCCAATCTTTAACCAGTTATAGTGACTAAACTATTAGATATATTTGATTGAATTTTCGTATGCAGACTAAGAACGTCATTACATATACGCAATTTAATTTATTGTCGTAACGTCGTCTCCACCTTGTATACTCGTATATTCTCTGCATCGTATTTAGGTAGGAGAATAAACAGCTAAAATCGTGCGCAGGCTATTAAGCACAGCGGCGTATACCTGAAGAGTCTAAATGACTAATAAAATAACATTTATTAGCAGTTAGATGATTATACGCAACAATATTTTCGACAATTTATACACAATTAAACTTAATGCAACCTATTTTAGAGTAGACTGATCTAAATGGATATGGAGTTTACATAAAGCTTGATGAACAATCTGATTATAAATAACACGTATGCGATATTGTTACATCAAGAAATGTTTTGACTAGACGCTGTAATATCTAGACAGCCACATTGTCTGCCTACGCGCAGTTAGTGCATACTCAGAGCTAAGTTACATTACAAATTGAATTAGATACAAAAATATATACACATAAATAATTAAATAGATAAGTTAGTAGGCATAATAAGAAAAGAAAGATAGAAGGAAAAAGAAACACAAGAAGAAAAGAAAAAAGAAGATTTTTATTTATTTTTATAAATGTCTAAGTACATCATCATTTTAGGTATTGTTATAGACCTACCACAAATAATAGGCGTGATTAAAAAAAAATGTATTCGATATTATATTATATATTAGTAGTAATAATAATGAATGTTGTGATATTGATATTTAGTAGGTATGCAATATAATGTTAACTTCCAAATTTTTTACCTAGATATAAGTTAAAAGTATATACTTGCTGCGCCCTAACAGAGTCATGTACTCATAAGTTTTAGCCTACCCTGTAACTGAGTGTACATTATGCAACAATAAATAAATAAATAAAAGCACAATAGTTATACTTGGTGACCATTAAATATAATCGTATGACCGCAAACTATTTACGTTGTCTATTGCAACACTCACAAAGGAAAACGGGGAACCTTTTGTTTAGCCGGTCCCACATCAACATCTATACATTCACTACTATAATTCAAACAAACGTAACTCTCGTCTGTTACGTAGCTATCGATTATATGAAATTGCTATGAAATTTGGCACACAGGTAGACCATGACGTAGGTTTAAACTTAGGTTACTGTTTATCCCGGAGGAAGGTACGCTCCTGTGGGATCATTTACGATCCCCACGCGGGCGAAGCCGACAAAAGCTAGTAATACATAACTTCAAGCTTTTATTCCCAGAAAGGGCAAGCAGGGCACAAATCCATCCAGGGTTGATACTGAGAATTACCCAACGGAGAAACCCGAAAACTTCCGGAGATTTAACCCAAACCACACGATTAGCATTCATGACAAACTGAACTTAATTATTACTACAATTTTTACTTCGCATAATTCTAAATGTCTTCTGAAGTGTAGGTATTTGAGTATGTAGGTAATGTGTGACTAACGTGTACGTTTATTATACCTATCTACCGCAATCCACACATGATGCATAAACATAAAAACAAGAATACTCACATCTGTGGAAAACTGTGACGTAATTCTTGGACACGACGTCGTTGCTGTGCACGACGCACACATAAGTCCCGTAGTCCTGCGCAGACACACTATCAACGGTTAGGTATGAGCCGATGATGTCCTCCACATCCTCCCTGCAATCAATAATTCAAAAGTTATACTACTTCCTTATTGGACGGCAGGAAGCGCTGACTAAGTATGGTAAAGCCCTAATGTAAACGACGGCGACGGCACGGTGTGGCGATAAGGTTTGAAAACATAATTGCGTAATCCTATTATTCTAGGTGGTAAATGAAAACATGGTTGAAGAAAATTTATGTAATAGCTCTTTGACGGGCTGACTGAAATAATAACTTAATATAAACCTGATCCAGCTGGTAGGAAAGGAAAATGTATGCTTTATAGACATGGGCGCCGGGAGGGGGTGCAAGGGCCTCCCTGGGTTCAAAATAAAATATAGGTGTAAAAACATTCAGAACTAAAGAAATATCTGAAAACGCCTTACACAATAATAGAGAAATTAACCTATACGAGGCGAAATTTTTAAATTTTCGCTCGCTCCGCTTGCTCTTGCATTCTGCAATCTCTGAATGCTAAAGCTTCTGTGGATTAGTCGACAAAGTACCGAACTCCTATTTCCGAAAATCGAATGGCCCTAGGCGGGGTGCTAACATTATCGAGCTTGCTTCGCTCGCTCTTGCATCTTACTCTATCTTAATTCTTATGCTTCTTTGTATTATAAGTCGACACAGTTAGTCCTCTTTCTGTGGACAAAATAAAACCTATCCTATTCTAATTAAGATGGAAAAATATCTTATTTTTTAAGCTTTTCTGCATAAGTCGACAAAGTTACTTTTTGTATGTACCTATGGACAAATGAGAACCTAAAATATCCGAGGTGAAACGGAAAAATGATCGAGCTCGCTTCGTAGAGCTGAATATTCACCCCCCTGAAAATAAACCTGCCGGCGTCCATGGGCTTAGAGATTAACGTTTATTATTATGGGCAATGTTTAAACAGCAGTTGTTTTCTCTTCTAACCCTACCGTTCATGAATAAATTAATTTTGAGTCAGCAGTTGGGTTGTCATAATTTGTGGAATTTTATTTTAACCCACTCATTGAATTCGTTTGCCATCATAAAGATCGTATCACATCTTTGATCCTTATGTGGCTAAGTGGAATTTTTATTTGGAATCTGAATACGGATCGCTACAGCGAATGACTTTCAAACTGGTACCAGAACACTGATTACCAAACTCATGCAGATTTCTCATTACATTAACCTCATTTTAAATTTTATAGGTACAGACACTAGCAAAAATACCATAGAGTTACGCAATATTCAAAGGCGTTTTTCTCGTCAAATAAAAATCGGAACTTTGAGAAAATACCTATTCCATGATATTAAGTTTTCGATAATACTATGTTCTTAACATCATAAAATTGATATTAATACTTTAGGAGAAAATCCCTTATTGAATCTTGCCGATGTGTTTATATGCTCGTGACTGTATAACCAATCTACAGTCACCGAAGTACTCTGTCAATGGCAGAGAAATTTCACGAAGTGGCTATCTTGTATACTAGTATAGGTATACGAAACCAATCTAGCTAAGAGGACACGTAGAAATTCGAGGCTCTGCTAAATTAATGTCAGAATTCTAATAGCTATATCATTTACAAGACGTTCCAATCAAATTATGACTAAGTAAGTAGTCACTGAGGCTATAATATAATGTATGAACTATCGAATAACTAGTAAATAGCTATTAATAGTAGGTACCTACATAAATAACAACGCTCGGGCCGTGGGGTCCGAGTGCTCATGGACTCGTTGAAGGCTCCTACAGACAAGGGCGACGCGATTCTGGTAGAACAATATCCATGTTGTTCTACTATAGTCGCGTCGCGCTGTCGCGTCTCGCGTGTCTACAGGATCCTTTAAGGATATTTCCAAACGGTTGGTTGACACTTTCCACGGGAAGTGGAGATGGAGCTGGCTTTTACCTTGACGAGAAGCTACGTGGCAATGCCGCCCGTCTCTTGGATACATTACCAGTCGACAGCGATGCGGATGAATTTTCCGACACCATATTTTCAGTTTGTTAATAGTTTTAGTTAAGTTAGGATATAACATCGTTATTTTAATTAATGAATTAGGTATAAGTTGTTATTTACGTACATATAATTTTAATTCTGAATGAGTAATTACTACATGAACAGGAAATAGAGACCTCTCGCCTTTCCGGGAAAACATTAACGGATAGGCATATAAAATAAGCAGTTATCCATAAACTATTATCTAACGAAAAAGCAAGCATTTTCTCCTTTAAGTAAAAGCGCCAGCCACAATGAAAGGTCACCGGCTGACCTCTAGCTCGCAGATGTCTGTAGGCGGTACCTCGCTTATTATCGAGAATCTATCGAAGTTTTGAGTGCTTAATAATTAGATACGTTCTCTATGTTATTGTAAGATATGATAAGTCGAAACTCCTTTGTCTGTTGAATCCTGTAAAAGCTACTTGTAATGTGAGTAGGTATTTAGTCTTTTGTATTTGCCTGTACTCTAGCGCTTATACTCGTACAATGCTTAATTGAAATAACTGAAAATGTCTTTCACGATTTCAGGACTGGCCTCGTAGTAAAACTTGCCCTTTTAAGATTTTCAGTTATTTTATAGTTATTCTATTGTATAAGCGAGATAATGAAATACGAAGAGAAAAAGACCTTTTAAAACCTCGACCAATTAAATTCGAAGAATAGGCACTTGGCCCTTAATTACATTTTAACAAATTTCGACAGTCAAAAGGAGTTTCCATCCACAACATCTTGTCTATAACTTATTCATATTATACAGGGTAAATATTGACGTAGGTATTGAACATAACGATGGACTCACCGGGTGGTCTTGATTTCAGTCTGTGTGGGTAGCAAGTCGCCCTCAGTATTGTTGGGCCACACTTTTCGCCATCGGAGGTCGCTGCGGGCGTCGGCCAATAACGACCGACCTGCACAATATACATAGTTAAGGTTATCAGATTTGATTAGATATTGTATCTTTTCATAGAAACGGAGAATGAAATGGAGAGCCAAATATATTTTTCCGAAAATTGGATAAGATATGATTGCTGTGATTGGTTCACAAAAAAAACAATAACTGATCATTATGTTGAAACGAGATTTGATTTCGATCTATGAGAGCAGAGGGCAGCTGATATACAAAGCTGAGACTTCAAGGCATGTGTCAGTTGAACGCGGCGGAACGAATAGGTCAGCGTAGTGAACTATGAGCTGCACGTCTCGAGTGCCACTTTCACTTGACCATTGTCCACTGTCGCTCCATTTCTTTTTCCTCCATGCTTAAAACAACGTCGATGTATTACTTACCGATGAGAGCTTCGCAGTACAGTCGTAACACTCCCCCCTCCTCCAACCACTGATCTTTCGAAATAAACATTGTTCTCGGTGCGTCCGTCGGTTTTTCTGTGAATTGGAATGTTAGCTGATACATATTTTCCTCGTTCGGAACCATCTCGCTTACTCAATAAAGAACTGTTTTTATTGTATTTTACTCACAATAAAACGCTTAAACTAAAGATGTTAGGTCACACGTAATGTTGTGAAACGAGCGAAATAACTATTATAGGTTATGTGTAAGTCGTAATTTTAATAACCGTAGTCATTTGAATCACGACGATCTATTCTAGCTCAGCTGAAGTGTTCTGGGACGGCTGTTTACAGCCGTCGTATCATAAAGCCTACTATAATAATATAAATATAAGTGTGTACCTACATTTATGACTCGATATAATATAAAGTCTGGACCTCCCGCAGAGCGAATGGTTCAACATGAGAGATTTTCCTCATTTTATTTCTCAATTTAAGGAGTTACTATGGCCATATTAGTGTGTGTTGGACTCAAAGACAATATTGTCTACACCTAGAGAAAAGTAACAGATAAATCCTTTGGCGGAGAGACAACCTGGTATGGAGTATTTTCAAAAAAAAATTTTTTTTAATAGGATGGATAGATAAATCTACAAATAGGATAGTTATATCAGATCTAACCGTAAAACGACATTACCCAGAAATTGGATTGCGAACACCAGCCTAATCATACACACGATCAATCACAATCTGACTCATTTTAATGGATATTGCTAATCCATGGCTTCATATGTTCGAAAAATTCGTCTGCTCAACAACAGAAAGAACGCAATGAATGTTGTTGAAGTGTCAAAATAAACAAAATGTGATTTATCGTCTGTTACGCAATTAGGGCGCAGATGGTAGTTGACCCATGTCAAATTAAGTTAAGCTTAATGAGTTGGGACTAAAGATACAGGTGTATATCTAGTTCGAGAGGCAAAAGGATTAAATATTCCTCACCTAAAATGCTGAGTTTGACAGTATGTGTCTCCATGTGCGTCTCGTTTGACAGACGACAGGTATAGTTGCCGGAGTCAGCCCTCGCTGGCCGCTGCGCGTACAGCGTCTGGTTGGCAGCCTCTGGGTACAGTATTAGGTTGGACACCCCTGCTGACCATGGGTAAGCGACGCCATCTTTAAACCTGGAAGAAATGGAGGATTTCATTATGATGGTCATTTTATTATGGTGCATTTGAGTTTACTTACAAAATATAGTAGTGTTAATTTTTTGTTTCTAGTCATTCGCTCCATGTAAAATACTGGTTTTCAGCTGCATCGGTAAGACTAGAAACCATAGTTGGAAAAAGGCTAATCAGATGATGATATTGATAATGAATGGGTTCTCGATAATCATATTCATACAGTGCAATAATTAGGTCGGTTTTTGACTAAGGTAAAGGTTAATGGTTAATGAACGATGCATCACAAATAAGGGTGGCTCGATTGCTCGATTCCCGTTATTCTCGCATTTTGTAACGTTTACAGGTAAAACCCAAAAGTTACGTGGTAAAACCATGTAGTTATATGTTAGGCACACACAGCAAATTAGCAGAAAGGAAGAGGCTTACTATGCTTATCTTTAGTATTCTAGTCGATAAGCTGGGCTACGAAAAAAAAGAAAATCAAAAAAACCCTATGTTGAGTCTTGCACGCGAACTTTTCGAATATTTCAATCATGTGATTGCCGATTGAATACACTGTTTTTTATTCATCAAATAGGTACTATGTTTGGAAAATCTTTAAAGTTGTCTGAACAGAGACTTAAGTTTTTGTAATTGTTTGTTCTAAAGTAATGGAAAACCCGTTTCCCTAAGCAGTATTAGCTGAACGTGTACTTAACAAGGAAATTAGCGCGTTCTGTGAATTGATCGTTTTGTGAGATACACGCCTCTAATGCTGCGCTATTGTCATTGCGCGTCGAGATCAACCGGCATGTGTAGCAGGAAATAATTCCCAGTACACGAGTAATGGAGCGCCATTCCGCCGGAGCGGGTGGTGGCGTAATGTAGCCGCCGTCGATGACAGCTAAGTGATTCTGCGAAATACTGCAATGCAGTCACTCGTCAACGGAGAAATCACAACTCTCTAATATTCCGCAAATTGATAAATGTGCAGCGGTGACAAATTGAAATACACCTACGCGTACCTACAATTCAAAGGTAGTTAGTCAACTTAGAATATTTAAAACCAGACATTCGCTTTAAGGCGAAATCGAACAGCTGTAATTTGTTCAGCGAATCCGGCTTATGCAAACAAAACGTCGCAGAGCTACCGATTCCCGTGAACAGTAAAATTTTGCGGGAGCCGTTTTTGAATCGTTTGAAAGGAAAACAAACATTTGAGCGATGTTTCATCGCAAGGCCGCGGTCGAATTGTTTCTCAGAAGCGACGGTGAGCAGTTATCTGGCGAAAATCCTCTGTTAATAGAACACGGTATAAGGGACTACACAAATTCGCACAACTCACACAGAAACTGGTGAATATCACCATATCTAAATCCCATCATTTAAGTATTTTCTGTGAGTACACACGCAGAGCAAATATTATGAAGCTAATGCCCAGCCTGCACGTTGCCGTTGGTGTTGTTCATAGCTATTATTTGCACTAGAGTCGTGACAATTTCCGAGAAAACATATCAAGAGCGCATGTTTACAATCTTCATTCCACTTTCCAGTGTCCCTGGGAGAACGACGCGAATATTTTTAACTTTTTTCAAAGTAATGACTCACGCAACGCACGCCTCAGTATATTGATATAAATCGCGAATTTAAGCCGATGTATGGATACCATTGATGAGCAGTTTTTAAAATAAACCACGGTTGGAGGCGCGTTTACAAACGTCTGACCTACGTATCTGTATAGAATTTGTGTAATCTTTTACGTAGGTCGTAGATTGTAATTTATGATCATGATTCATACTTAGTAGGTATCAAGTAAAAAGCTGTAATAGTGTTAGATATTCCCATATAGTTGTGTGCGTGCAATGCTCTGTGGCTGTAGCTGTACCGGCAGAAACTGCATGTTTCTTGCGCCTGCGCCGCCTGCAGCAAATAGAGCCTGACTACGTCTGAACACTGATCTATTAGTATCACCACCAATTATTACAACTATTCCATGTAAAAAAGCAAAACGCAAATGTAATGATACTCATTATGACATCGTTAACGATTCTGACAGTGGTCGTTTAATTTAATTAGCAACAAATGTTCCATAAAAACAGTAGTTTTTTGTTTTCTTAAATGTTTCGAGCCGGAGCTTCGACAAATGTGGCGGATAATACGCGTGACCATGCGGTCCCAGAGAACGTTTCTTTGCAATCAACTTTATTGGAATGTGCGCCTACATTTATAGTTCACTTGATATCCTGACGTGTCTACAAAGATATCAGAAAATATATAAGTAATCCGTTAAGTATAATTAATGTTGTCTGTCGTGTAGCAGGAAAACGTCGTTATTTTCAAAGGTTGAAACAAAAAGAAATCCCCGATGAGGTCATCCGCCGCGCGGACGCATCGTCGGCCTCTCCTGTAAAAAGCTCCGAATATTTCCGAAATAACGCGAACCGGTCTTTGACCGTGTGTCGGGTTGCACTCCCTCACCGCTCACCACAAATCATTCGCATGCAGCCTTCTTGCGAACAGAGATACATACCCATACCTACCCATGATATATGTACATGGCTATACGAAGTAATATATTGGAGAAGGAATCAGGCTCAAATAATAATCAGTTCTCAGACTTCCTTTTAGCACAGATACACCAATCGAGGAGTAACTTGTTACAAATAGTTAGTATTATATTAACATTAAACAGACTATACAAAACACGTTCCTGAGATTTCAGTTCAACTAAAAATCTCTATCTGTGAGTGTAGTTAATAATGAAGTGTTTGATGTAGGCATGTAGTTTAAATCATAACGGCAATTCAGAGAGCAAAACGGAAGCTGAAAATAACAAAGCCAATCGATAAACGTCATTACTTACTTAATTATTTATGTACAATGAATGATAGGGAATCCCAAATTCAAATTATAGTTACCGAAATGAGTTTCAGTAATTAAGTACTGACAGTACCTACCAACAGTGATGGACTTAGAACGTATCCTGATCCAAATATTTCGAACCGCCACCGTTTTGTAGTTAGTTGGTAAAAAAAATCGATGACACGCCAAAATTTCTGTTTGATTTGCTACTACGTACGCTCCTTTTCATACCACCAAGCTTTCAGTGAAAAACATTCAGCACGTAGTATTCATGCATTTTCGTTCAGTTTTAGCATTCGTTTGGTACAACTTAGTTTTTATTAATTTTAGGTTTAGGGCCAAATTAAAACCCCTGCCTAACCCTGAGAATAATGTGTTATGTTACAATTATGGCTATACATATTGACCATCAAAGAGCATAACACAGCACAGCAACTATAAATTTTACCTGTATGTTAAACTTTACACCGGTAACCACAAAATGCAATCAGAGCCCAGAGGCGAATTCCTTTTTTGTCCGTTTTGTCCAGTAGAGGCATTATGTCTGCTTCAAAATTACAGTAATCGAGTATATCGATACATCGGCTAAACCCGATGAACTAGTATTTTTAAATTATAGACTCACTATTAAGAAAGTGTGTGCTTCTTTTGAGTAACCTTATAATTTTTTGACGCCAATGAAACAAAATAAAAGTAAATGCGAATTTCCTTTTGGAAAATCCTAATGGTTATTGAAGTCATTAGCGTAAGATGTGACGTAGGACTAGATTTAATGATATAGCTGATAAGCGAATACTCTTTGTTATTTATAACAGCATTGCAACGTATCCGGGTTTTTGTGGGAGAGCGATCACGTCACTTCAGCTAAGTGTGCTTTAACAAAAAGCGGGGAATTATAATCAAAGATACAACTAATGATTTGAAGGTGAACGAACTGTTTGTTATCTTTATAACCAACTATTAACAAGCGGATTCCACCGTCCACATCGAATTAAACAAATCCAAACGAATATCATCTTAATTGGGTTGAATGAGAACATAGTAATTTTGAGTTGTAAACAATATCCGAATTAGAGTTGGAACAATAAAACGTTACATATGCTTGAAATATTTCTGTCTATATTGCGGTAATTCCGAATTGTTCGATAATGACCTCAACCGCACACCTCACGTCTATAAATATTTCATGTCTATTCCTTCGATCAATGGCTTGTAAGAATATGTAACAAATGTCAATTACTAAAACGCCGACATCGTAGAGAATGGACATGACAAGGAATGTTAATTCATGAATAGTTCTACAACAATCCTTGCGTACTTTGTTAACATAATAAGTAATGCAGAGGCACCGTGTGAGTAAAGGGCGAACTCATTTCGTGTTATGACTTTGATGACATCATTTGGAAGACGATACGAGTTTTATAAAGAGGACAAAGAGAGCAGCTAATGAGAAGCGCACGTTGCATGAATTCTTCGAAATAATTAGGGCTAGCAGCGGCCGCGGCGCGGACGCCAAATTGACACCGCCCGGAGGAACCGGCGCGGTGTACTCTCTACGTGGTTAAGCCCTTTGTTGGCGGAGCCATTCGCATGCTGATCGTTTCTGTGAAACAACCGCAATTATACTTCTCTGGCGAACAGTTGACACACACACACGCCGCATAATGACGTCGCTCCCTTGCATTACAGTGTAATCGCATGCCTGCCCCGTCACGCATCGATGACAATAATAATAATCGCTATATGTTGTGGGAAATGGAAAACCTAACATTGAACAATTGATATATTATAAATAAAAACATAAAAAGCCTATATACACAATTCACGGCAATTGCTACGCACACACTTTCCGGGAAACACTTTTCAATATAGGTGGATATCTGGAAATCGATAAAATTATTGTTTCAGCGAACTATACTTCACCCTGTCAAAAAGATTTGATAGAGTGCCTAGATATTGGAAATATCGGAATGTTTCTATTAGAGTAAGTAATGGAAGCGCATTACTTTTTATTGGTAAAGTGAATACAACATTCTTTACACCAGAAAATATGGTCCTATTTTCAATAATGGTGCTATTGCTCGTTGTGTAGTAAAGCTAACAAGCAGAAAAGTAGTGCGTCGGGCTTCGGCAACAAAGCGCTGATCCGTGCACGACAGCCGCGCTCGGCGCGTGTGCAAGCCCCGCTGAGCTGCTGAGCTCGTCTGCCTGCCTGCCTCGACACTCGTTATAAATCCTACACTTCCATAACGATTTCCAATGAATTTCATACGATGCAATTTTCGAATGTCATCGGATACATTTCGCTTAGTGATAAATCTAAATACAGCCATTTATTCTGACAGGCAACAGCTGTAAAGGAGTAATGAGAATAAGACGCACACCGGCTCGTTTTTGCGGTATATGTAATTATATGTACAAGTGTAAGTACACGTTGGCGTTTGAGCTCCTATGTATTAATAATGACAGTGTTGCGGCAATAACATGGAACATCGGAAACTAACGTTGCAGGCTACAAGTGTAGCAATTTCATACAGTTAGTGCGGTTTAGGGATGCGCGCCGGGAATACTTGAATGTAGCGATTAGAAAAACCGCAAAGTACCGGGTGTGGGGCAAAAAGTTGATCGTATAACAGGTGAGCGAGAAACCGGCGGTATCTCCCGGCGACGACACAGCTCGTTCCTCGTACCACGGAGCGCGACAACTGTACCTATATACCACACCTAGCCGACGATACGATAGATGGTGATCTAACGATCGCCATCAAGTGACAGCATAAAGTTATGCGACCGCTTAAACCGCACATTACTATCTTACTATTGAGTGCTGGAACGATAAAGGGGCGTGTCGGCCACAAAAAAACGCAATAAACTGTATTCACAAGCACCTTGTCCTACATGATGCAGTTTATTAGAAAATGATTCAGACTTTATACAACGGATGCGTCACTGACTGACCCTCACCCAAATAGTTACATTTGCTGTATTTTAACTGTTTCCTCGAACTTATTTACGTCACAGCTGTCTTTCAAGTAATTTTGATGATAACAGTAATCACACGGAAACGATAATGATCGATCGGAGCAGTTATGGTTCTAGGAAACGAGAGTTCTATAGAATTTGGGTGAGTTAAATGTCTGAACCTATAATAAAGACACAAAGGAATCACACAGGATGTTTGATTCCTTTGTTATCTTTATTATTTACTAATATGATTTTTATATTTATAACTCAAAACAATAAGAGATAGAACAATCGAGACAGCTTGAATGCTAACGGTCACGACTCACCACGAGCCACGATTAACACTCTCGACGGTGTCCTATAGGTCATCTTATTTATGTTTCCAAGGTATATAATTATACATCATGCACTTATTCAGCCTTAGAATCGTTTAGCTTAAAGTCGATTCCGTATACCAACACTAACAAGAAGATGTATTAAGGCAAAACGGCTTGCAACCACATCAATAGAATTATCCGTATGAAAAACGTACCGCGCTTAATAATTACATCGAGACAACAGTTTGTCATACCAGGCATGTTCACGAGTGGAAAGAAAAAGTTTTGAGAGGAAGGCGGTAGTTTGTATTTGCGTTCCTGGTGTCCAGGGAATGTAGTCTGTGGGCAGGTAATGACGCGTCCCGGAACAGCCAGGTGGCTGGGCCGGCTGCGTATGGGCAAAGAATGCCGCCGCAGCTTCGCCACGCCTGGGAACATTCGCCAGCCCGACGTCCGCGACACATCTGTACTCGCCCGATTCAGCGACGGCGACGGTAACTGCTTTTCCTAACATGCTGGTTGTTACCGTGAAATTATATAAAACTTGCTGTGCGCCGATGTTTTTGCTTTCTCTAGCAGTCTAGCTTATCAAATCTTATTGCGGTTTGTTTTTAGTTTGTGTGGGCTTTTATTTCTAAGTGCATTGTATTACACAGGCTGGGTTTAAGAAAACTTTAGCATAGACCTTTTTAGATTTTGATGCTGGTATTTTAAAGAAAAGTAGGTATTTTAGGTTTGCTTGGTTGTAGTTGAAAAGCTTGTAACTTTTTTAAAGAGAGCTTTAAAAGAATTCAATATCATTATGTCGTCACACTGTATAATTCCAGTAACAACAAGTGGCTACTGAAACTTTCAAAATTAGTCAATCCAATCCGACCAATTGGAAGTGATTAATATGTAAAGTTATTTACCGTTGAACTGAACAAAAAGCTTCCCCTAAACGGTCGGTCATTAATATAAGTTCGCAAAGAGTATTTACAATGTGGCTAATGGATTAATAAGCCGCGAATGTTCATAAAAAGTATACTACTACGAATTTCAATGGCGATGTGAAACACTCGTGTGCACAGACTACGTAATAAGGCTGGAGCACACTCGCGGGTGCTTGAATAGTAGTTAATTTCGGGCGGACGCACACCAAGCTACCGGTGTTCACGTTACGTACAGATACGCTTTTGTATTTAAATGAAGTGAGCGTATCGCGTAATCGGAAACAGGAACCATCTACCAATTATGGGAATCTATCACATTATTAATGTTTCTATTGAAAACAACGGCACTGTCGCCATGCGAATGACTACCAGCTACGAGCTTCGTGCCTCGGAGCAAGAACACAGCAGCTTTAAATTAATGTCTGCATTTTTCCTTCACAGTTAACCGCAATTTTATAGGTAAAGTCTATAAAAATACGCCATTTATCATTTTCCTCGAAACAGTAAATGGTATTTATTCAAACAATACCCATTTTAGCATTCGGTAGCCGATCGCGGTTTCTTGGCACTACGTGAAACTGCAAGTGCACAAGAATTTATTATTGCTCGGAGTCACGCGACGAATACTAACAAGGGTAGTGGCAGCAGTGTCGTCCGTGCGTGCCCCGACGGCGACCACTCGATTGCGCGAAATATTAAATATTCAATTCCGCGAAATGGCCGGAAATGACTGTTTCATTATGCGCGTCGGGTGCGTAAAATGATCGATTTGGATGGCACCGGGCGCTGCCCGCCGGCTGCCGGCTGCCGGACGACTGCTCTTCTCGATTCGCACAATTCCTGATAAAGATCGTTCTTAGAGCAGCGGACGTTCCTAACGATTCAAACGCATTTAACAAAGGTTAGTCGGCCGAACACTTCTAAGTAATGACTGAATCACCCTCTTTATTCGATTTATTTTGTTGCCAATTTTTCGTTAGAATAATCAAGTCTTTTAGAAGTTTAAATAAAGTCCCACACATGAAAGAGTATCGTTTGTAGGTTCAGATATGCAGCCGTAGAGGTTTTTGTAGGAGATGTTTTCTATAATGGAGTATGCGTGTCTGTTATAGTGCGAAAACACTGGCAAATAGTAGTTATTATAAAATTATTCCGACATAATGTGCGTGCTGGTCGTAATATACGTTGGCCACCTCTGTTGATAGTCGCGACCGACGGACGCACGACATACGGTGACAGCATAATAAGCTGCAGCGAGCACCGCGCTGCCAAGATGCACGTGCGATAGCGTATATTCGATTTACGACATTATTTCATCGGTGCAGAGATGCCACATAAGGAAATTGACATGGAAACTGCACTAGTCGCTACGTAGAAAATGTAATATGAGCTAGAAAGCTCATGTGCGTGATTGCGTGCGCTGAACAACAGCAGGCCTCCGCAGGGCAGGCCGCGCGGCGGATCTTACACGCACGCAAGCATCTTCTCGCTAATCGGCCCACATATCGACAAACACACTCGTGCAATTAGTCTTCCTGGTAGCCAACGATACCTAATAATCCCAACAACTAGCGTGCACCGCGTTATGTGATTGAGAACATCGCCATGTCAGTTACATGCGCCGACTTACATCAGGATGTTCAATATCGTTCGTTACATCGACATGCGTCGTAGAATTATTTATAAAGCACTAGTCGTACAATGCAGGATCAAGCCGTTGGTATGCACTATCGGGTGAAACATTGATTGATATTGTAATAAGTAAAAGGTTTGCATGCAGCGTGTAACCTTGAATTAGGATAATTCCCTAGCACTAGATAACTGGCTCGAGTTATACAGACATTATAATGAACAATTATAACTCCGGCAAAAAGCTTATGTAAATTACGAACATGACATTGTGAGCGTTACTAAATAACTGACAGGCAATTAAGTGAGATACCAAGAAGCAGTCACCTAAGCGAGTCATTTAACGACTCGCTCTGTCTTTGGCGACATTCTTTGTGAACGTTATTTTATTGAAATACTAAGTATTCTACAGTTTCCGAGTCTGAGTAACGCTGTAAAGGTATAAAGCTGCCATTAGTTCAGTAAAATATTCATGAATCGGCCTAAATTCTTAATTTTGAAAGCTTTCATGTTATCGACCCTTCCATCTCAATAATTTATTAAAAGAGGTTTTGTTTGCTTTTATAGGCTTGGATACGAAAGCTGCGTATTGATTGTGACTTAGAGCCCGATCTCACGTACCACAACCACGCCACAACGAAACCACCTGGACGGGCGATAATTTGTATGAAAATGAATAGTGTATTCACACGGACCACATTTGGTCGTCAAAATCAACCGTGTGAGCGATACCGACCACATCAAGACAACGTCGCAGCCACAACGGTGTTGAACTGTCTGTCTGCAACTACTAGCGACAACGCATACCACAACGCAACTGCAAAAAGTTACAGCGACTCTATTCAAATGTAACCACTGCTTGCCCACATTTTGTCGCTGCGATGTGGTTAGGTGTGGTTGGGGTACGTGTACACGTACCTTAATTGTGACTACCGGACAACGAATACTGACCACCATATTGTATGAAGTGTTAAAGTTGCTTAATTATAAACTAGCACATTGGACAGTTAACTAAAGTTTTTAAAACTTAGCTAATTGGCAGCGGCAGGTCGTTTCGCGAATAACCACATATTGCGTTATGACCTATTATAGTTCAATAATAGCTTATAAGTATGGAAATAATAGACATGTCAGAAGAATTTATGTACATCGTAAAATACTTTACGTAAGGTCCTCCATTGGCAACAGCTAATAAAATTGGCATAATTAAGTTGTACCTATTTAAAATAGTCACGAGCAGTGTTGAAGAGTCAATTAAAGGATATGGCTCCTTGAGAGTATTAATAGTGAAATTTTAAACTGTTTTTAATGAATAGGAATAATGCAACATCACCTAAGTTTCTAAGCCTACGAAGGGATAAGTTCGCATAAAAACATCTGTGTAAATGATGAATGATTTTATTTCGGTAAGTAGGTTTTTACAAACACTTTTACACGTCTATCATATTTAAAAACCGGCCAAGTGCGTGTCGGACCACGCACCATGAATGGTTCCGTAGATGTGATGAATTCTCCCAAAGGGCTGTCCATTAGGCTGGTCCGGGGATATGGCACGGTCTCCCGTGAGGCGGCGAGCCTCCTTGCCGGACTACCGCCATGGGATCTGGAGGCAAAAGTCCTCGCGCACATGTGGGAGTGTCGCGAGGAGGCGAAACGCCGGGGCGAAACTCCGCTGCTGCGAGAAATCACGGCACAGCGGACAGAGCTCCGGCGGGATCTCATGGCGGCATGGAGTGTGCGATTGTCGCAACCCAGCGCCACACTTGCGGCGATAAGTCCCCTCTTTGAGGAATGGCTTGAGAGGCGCTATGGCGTCCTCACCTTCCGTCTGACGCAGGTCCTCACCGGACACGGTTGTTTCGGGAGCTTCCTGTTCTGTATAAGACGGGAGGAAACGCCCAGGTGTCACCACTGTGTGGATCGACCGGAGGACACGGTGGAGCATACGGTGGAGGTCTGCCCGGCTTGAGCGGAGCACCGCCGTGTCCTCACGGAGGCGATCGGCGGAGGCGATCTCTCGCGTCCGGCCCTGGTTCAAGCCATGGTTCGGAGCGAGAGTGCATGGGAGGCCGCCACCTCCTTCTGCGAAGCAGTTATGCTCGCAAAGGAGGAGGCGGAGTGCGCGAGGGAGATGCAAGATGCGCGCCCTCGCACCCCTAGTCGCCGCAGGAGACGCCCCGGGCGTCGGGAGTCGCGAGCCGAATTCCGGCCACCGTAGGCGTGGGCTTGCGGACGGTGAGCAACGGGCAGCTTGCCGTCCGATTAGGACCAGGTCCGGGTCGACGGCGCGTTGTGTTCCACGCGCGCCTCAAAGAGATGTCAGCGCCAACTGAAGGGGTCCGTAAGGACCAATACCTGCTGGGGTTGCGGGTTTGTCCGAAAGGGAAATCGCGGCCCCGCCACACGGGCAACGGAAGGAACACGGGTGGGTTTTAGTCAGTAAAAGTCTGACACGCCCTCTTGCTCCGCCCAGAGCGGGAGAAGTCATTTGATGATTTCCCATACTCAAAAAAAAAAAAAAAATATATAGGATGAATTTATCCCAAGAACATACTTAACATTGTAGTTGAAAAACGTTGAAAATGTTTCAGAACATGTTTTTACAACTGCAAATGAAGTTGGTCGATTATTATTCGTTAACTTGTAGAGCCTACTTAGCTATGATAGTTTTCCTTTTAATTTCGTTATATATACCTACTATTGCTGTGAGTTTTACCACATATCAGAACCAACCATTTAGCTGGGAGGGGGGGACACTTGACTCTAACAAAAATTAGCACTTTAAAGCTTAATATTTCTCAAACGGATCCCTGAATCCAAAAATGGTTGTCATAAAATCACAATATTTTTGAACGACCTTTCCTACGACACCCCACATAGACGAGAAAAAAAAACATCCCCACTTTACGTGGATGAGACCCCTAAAAGAATGCATGGTTTTACTTTACATTTTGTCGGCGTGACTAATATGTATACCCTTGCCAAATTACAGCTTTCTAGTACTAATAGTCTCTGAGCTAAGCCGCGGACAGACAGACAGACAGACGGACAATGCGAAACAATAAGGGTTCCTTCTTGACGACGGAACCCTAAAAAACTCGATGAGGTACACGTTTGGCGAGCCCGTCGCGTCGCTCGGCCAACGTATACAGGGCCTTTTTACGTGATTTTCGTGAATTTTGCGTTAGCAGAGTGCGCTCGGATCAAATCAATTAGGATCAAAGTGACCACACACAACAATAATTAATTTAATTTACACGTATGAAGGAATTAAATAATAAGAAAGCCGTGTATGTAGTTTGTTACTAATTATGCCATATATTTTATAAAACCGGCGTTCAAGATTTACAATAACAGATCTTATCTATCTCTTCGGGCAAGTTATAATTAATTTGCCTAGCTCGAGCAATATCTTTTCATGCATCTTAATAAAAGCAATTGATAGCTTTCATTACAAGTTCTCATTTTTGTTCCTTTCTGAAATTGAGAGATTTATTATTTAACAAGATGTTTATTAACTTACTACGTTCCTACGTTTCCGGTTACTCGATTTATTTAATAATCCATTTTTTGTATAATCGGTTAGCTACTTCATTATTATTTCTGTGAAGGAACATTTATTCTAAATATATGCTCTACGGGACTGAAAATGATGCAATAAAAACTAAGCTCAGCCGGCGATACCACGTGATTGTGACTCAAAGGACGACACAATGTTTAAATATAGGTATCTACTATAGAAGTAACTGTAACCTCAAGGCTCCACTTTCACCAAAACGGAGATATGTAGAAAAAGACAAATACTGCAGAACGAAGCAAAATTTAGGTGCAAGTTTGTCATGACAGTTTGTAACGTATTAGGGAAAGAGCCTAGAGATTTAGTAAAACGTAAATCACAGTGAGGGAGTTTTTTTTTTTTTTTCAAATACCTTCACAGATCTTAGACCTAATTCGAGTTGGAAAATTCACAGCTATAGAAATATAAGCTTGATTCGGTATGATTGTACTTAAAATATACGAAATCTTAATAAAGAAAACATGACATTCTGAAATTCTGATAGCTCAGGTAATAAGTGTGTCTTTTGTTCGGCGTAGGCGTTGAGGCCGCGTAGACTACGTGCGTAGAAGCTGCGTAGGCTGCGTAGCAGCGACTATGCAGCAACGTCTACGCCGCGCGAACGTTTCATTCGTTTTGGTACAATCGTTTTCAAATAGATTTGGATGACAAAAACACTGGCTTTACTGATAAAAAAAATATTGCTAAAGAAAGGGAAGTATTTTTTTTAAAGGACCTATTTTACCGCGCGAACGTTTTATTATTTTTGGTACAGTCGTTTTCAAATAGATTTGGATGACACAAACACTGGCTTTTCTGATTAAAAAAATTATTGCTAAAGGGAAATATTTGGATTTTATAAGGACCTATTTTGGTGTTGTCTTTTGAATGAGTTACATTACTATTTTGTGCTATAATTTTTACTGTGAAAATATGTTCGCGAGCTGTCTGTGATAAACCACGGCGTCTATATACACTCGCTGGACCAACACGAAGGAAAACTTTGAAGCTTTCAGAGTATGTAATCTTGTAAATTGTTTAATTGTTATTTGAATGCTTTTCTTTGATACATGCAATCAGCAAACTAATCATTACACAGTGGTGCAATAGTTGGTAATTTTTTAATATATATTTTTTTTTCGTAGGCATCATTTACACTCAAAATTGTAAAAGCTTTAACAATCATATTTTTTTGAATTGTACTACATATATGTAGTTGTGGAGCCGGTGGATTTTTAAAACACACGCATTGCACAATTGCACATGTAGCAATGAATTGTGCCATAATTTATGTTGTTACGTATTTCGATGGTAAGATTGTGAGAGGGTACGCAATTTGGCATCACGGTCGAGTCGAACAAAACATTTGACCCGTAGATGTTAGTAATCTAATTAATTACTGAAGAACGTTGTTTTAGTTGCAATGGCTAGAAACACAAGTATCTATAACCTCACAACTATTTCTAATTAAAATGAAATATGATAGTAATAGCTATGATATACATAGCTACATAGCGTACAACTTGAATATGACTCTAACAAGTAAACGGAGACGTTGTTTTCAATAACACTTTGCCTAGCATAGTGTCAATGTATCTAGCATGAATGAATTCGAATAAAAAAACTGTTGACGTGTCCGTATACTGAGAAGGCGACACCTCGGCGGAGGTCCCAGGACGGCGAGTCGGCGACGATTCAATATTTGCTCGCGGAGGAGGCGCGAGGGGCGGCGACCGAGCTTGCGAGATGCTGGCCGAATGTTAATTTCCACGATGAAGCCATTTGTCGGACGTGCAGCGGCGTCATAACGAGCCCGCGCCACATTTCTCGAAACCCATGCGATTCGACGACTGTGCAATGTCTATTGTTGCATGAATTATGCGGTCGAGAATTAAGCGTCCGACGCAGACGCAAGCTCAGGCGAGCTTTGACACCATCGATTTACAGATTCAGTATGCGTATCGACGCAGCAAAAAATCGCATTCCGCACGTTTAATATTCTCACTTCAGAAGCTAATATGTGACATTCATTTTTATCATGACACCGTGTTCACAATGAAGCGTTTAATATGTATCTCCCCGTGCCGTGCTCCCGAGACTCAATATCGGGTTTCCCATGCGAGCGACATTCCTCGCTAATGTTCGACACGGTGGTCTTACAATGAACCTTTTTAGCATTAACACGGTATGGGCACTTGATAAAAGAATGAAGAACCAATTCATTAAAAAAATATCAAAGTGATATCTATTGGTAATCCAAACGTCGTCAAGTAGATTACAGAACATTACACGGTTAATAAATGCTCAATGGATGACAAAAAATACAGAATGGGGGACGCACTCGACGATCCATGTCATGTCAATATTGGCTATTGGAATAGAATGTATTTGTGAAGTAAAAACACCGGCGTGTGAACGGGCTGGTGCCGGTGGTGGCCGCGGTCCGGAGCGCGGCCATCGGATCTCAGCAAACTGACATTTCCGTTTGAAATCATTACCGTTCAACAGCTTTCCAAAGAATGAAGTCGCTTATATTACGCGTACCGGTAAAGTCACGCGTTTCTGTTTTACACATCGCGATGAGGTCTTTGACTATTTGTTCCGAGAAAATAAACGCAATAGTGTTTGAAACATGGACGTGGTCGCATCGATCATATTACAACTTCTAATTTAACGAATTTAATTATGTTTAAAAAGTAATTATGGACGTATAAAAACTGCCTGTGTGGTTGATGTAAAAAATGTGACACGAGTGTCACAACAGACGTTGAGAGACATTTAATGATCGTGAGACACAGACGCCCAGGTAGCCGCTCATCATAACTAATTTGTGAGGCATCCGACGACCGTCTCCAAACTGAACCGACTTGCCCCTAGGCTTCTATAGAAACCAGAAATGTTTGAACGATCTATCTAGGATTTGAATATCTTTTGGAGTTTTTTGTGTCATTTATTGGGTACAGCGTTAGGGCAGGTACCAAAGCAAATAACTTATGATGTTATTGAAGGATCTTAATTAAAGCATTTGTCAAGTTATTAGAATTGAACGGGCTAACCAATTCATGAGTTATTTAGACTGAGCCGTTTCGAAATTACCTGACATCTGAGTAGACGACAAACGATTTCACCTTCAAAAGATGCCTTAATGAAACCATATGCCATTCTACTTAATAATTTACGATTACAAGTTATTCATGAACTACCAATTACCATGGATCAAAAGCTGTAGAAGATTAAACGCTTTGAGTATCAAGTGGCGAATAATAGAGCGTCACAAATGTTACGCAAACACCCTTCACAGAAGGCTACGGTGGGAGCAATCTTCTAGGACAATACAATATAATTGAGGGTTCTATTCACACGGAACACCTCCTTGTCTGCTACAACAACTACGGTGAAATATGTGAACAAAAAATATTTACAAAAGAATTGTTACCTACTTTGGAAGGGAGGAAAAAAAGAATAACTTGAGGGAGATCAATATTGTAGATAAATAAAACGGTCCATTGTGAAGGCTGCGCTGGCGTGCGCTTGCGAGCACCCTCGACCTCGCGTCCCGTGCGCTAGAGCATACGCGAACAAAAAGAAATGACCTGGCTTATGTCTGATTCATCAACACAGGCCGATCGCGAACGCTTCGTCTGAGAATTTCGAAATTGAGAATTCATGCAATTCTACATAATGACCAGTATCCGTTAGAAGAATTTTGATGATGGCCCTATCCAATCCAACCTTAGGTTTTTTCCTCAAGCTAGTAAAAATAAATAGAACTTATCAGAAGAAACTAATTACAGGAAATCAATAGTAGCAATTTGCTGGATCTCGGAATGCTAAGGAAATTGTTAGCTTTCATCTTAATCGCGTTTCCGTTCCGTTCAAATGATAAAACTGATATACTAGTGGATGAGGTAGCTGAAGTGTGAGCACAAACAGTATCAATTTCAAATAATCTTTTACAAGATGTTAAGTAGATAACACAATCACCGAATTTGTAAAACAAAGTGAACCCTACTACCTGAGGACGGTTATAAAACCGCGCTTTAAAAATAATCGTTTCAACAAATCGAGTCATTGGAACGTGTCAGGACATGCTGTCAGGTTTTATTTGGGCCCAGTGGGTTGTCCATGCTCGTTTTGTGTATTTTATGGCCACTTCATTAACAGTATCCGATACTTATTTAGAGGAGCTCTTTCTATTGACACGTCAATTGAGTGCAAGGTTTTAACTCTGGGTTAACTAAAATAATGTCTGGTATTTAATGCTATTCGATATTGAACATTAATTATTGCTGATCAGGCAGCCGATATTCATATAAAGAACGGAGTATTGTTGCAATAATTAATGGACCCACATCGAGCTTTACATTATTTATGAAAGCAGAAAGTGTAAAAACCGTTTTGAAGATTGCTTACGGTACAGTGTGCAGTATCGTTTCTTTTTCGCAACAAGATAAACTGCTAACAGAACTCGCTCTGAATGGTTTGTTGACTTTGGAAGATAACGAGTTTCTTACGAAAATACCGAGTTCAGAAGTAATTTTTATCACTACAATGACTTTTTAGAGTGGGAAAAAATTATGGCATAAATTTGCGGTTTGTATTTTAACAATGTGAATAAGAGCCAGATGCATGACATTTAAATTTTAACGGTGATTAATAAGCTGCGAGTGGGGTAAAGAGCAGGAGAGATCGTTCATCGTTCCCACAGCAGCGGTGCAGGCAGCAGCGGGGGGACGATGCATGGCGGGGGGAGCCGGCGCGCAACAAAGAGCCTTCCGGGAACCGCCACAATACAGGTTTGCGGCGACGTGCGATACCTTCGCAGATACCGGCCGCGACCGGCGACCAGCTACACCCGCACACTGTTCACAACGACGGCCGGCTATTGTCAACTAAATAAGAATGAGGACCCAACGGTACACTTCAGAATCCGAGGCGACAAACAGACAACTTACAAACATTACTTGAATTGAACATCCGCTACAAGTAATATCAAGATCGTGGGTTCTCGCTAATCATTATCAGTGCGATAGCAAGCAGACGTGACAAAAAATCGCCAACATTGACTTTCCAAGAATTTTTGTACGTATGACACGAATATTGATAAGGTTCAATGTTGGCCAGTCTTCTAAACATGTAGATAAACCGAAGTGCAAGAAAGAACATTCTCAATGCGAAACTTAGGACACTCAATCAAGCTCCTGAAATTTAGAACAGCAGACTGCGTGATTGAAAAGGATTACACTCTTGAAACAGTGGCAATTTATCGTCCCAAAACAGCAGGGCGAAAACCATAAAACCGCATGAACGATGACATATCTAATCTTCTAATGTACAGGCGTTAAATTGAATAAAATAAAGGATTGGATCACTGGGATGCGGTTTAGCATAAAAGTAAAAGTGGGGTAATAAAATAAAATAGCCAGGCTCGAACCCGTTCCGGCGTGAGCGCCGTTGGCGGTGGATTTATTACAAGACACTGACATGCACATGTCACTCTCGCTGTGCCCTCGTGAGACTGATGCCGCAGCGAGAGCCTGTCCATCCACTCCAGGTGATTTATCGCCTTTGATACTGATAGGCCTTAATACACTAAAACGATAAATGCTTTATTGCTGTACAGTCGACAAAAAACGAAAGCAGAACGCTTACCTCTTAAAATTAGCAGCTCATTATCACAACAGGCTTGCACTCGCAATTATAAGAGTTTCCATTCTGGCAAGTAAACAATTGTCAATGCGTGAATGAACATGAACAATCATGTTGAATTGAAAGCTATGGAAATGAGTGTAACGAAATTAGGGTGCAGGATATAGTAATAAGACTTGGGATTGGATCTAGGACACACGGAAAGCTTAGAAACGCTCGACATAAGAGGGCGTATAGGTACTAAAAGTTGGCAACGTCGCAAATAGCTGTTAAATACTTACCTGTTTTGATTAATTTGGCAATAATACTGTATGGAAATACGAAAAGTGGACAAATGAACTAAAATATTGATAATGAAATGCAATAATTAATATCGTTACACCGAATAATTAGTTTTAGATGTAAATACATACTTTCCAAATGCATTTTTTACACCAAAACGGTTACAACATCAAATTCAGTGTTATAATTGCAATTCATTATTCTAGTTCGCTAGTTAGCCACATTTCATATTTCCATACATTAAATATTGCCAAATTAACAAAAACAACGAAATATTTGACACCTATTTGCGACGTTGCCCACTTGCAGAATATACGCTCAAAATGCGAAATACAGAGTAAAAAATGGATAGGGCAAAGTAGAAAAAAGGCCGTGTTAATGATACCATTGATAAACGCTTAACGCAAAAAAATAAAACTTCATACAGGTGTCAAAAGCAATAAAAATTCCCGTCAGCAAGAAGTTCAAGCCATCTAAGACATGATTACAGTAATCGCTAATGTCAAGCGAACTAATTTGTGCTAACTACTAGCTAACTGCTTACTCATTGGCCCGACAGTGCCGTCAGTCGCGATGGTTCTACTAATCTGTGCACAAACGTCTACAGATGCAGTTTGTTATCTTAAATTAACGTCAAGCTGTCACGCCATGGTGTCTACCAACTCTGTTTTAACGTATCTCATTACACAAACTGCTGCAACGAGATTAACAAAGGCAATAGCAATACCAATAGATAAATGCAAATAAGAATCCTTGATATTAAAACATAACAATTAAAAGTAGATTTAAATGTTCGCACTATGCATATAAATTTTTTGAGTCGAGGACTAACGCTTGTTATAAAACTATTTACTTACTGATTTCTCGGAATTGTCTCCAGTAAGCAAGTACTTAAAGCGTGCGTATTCGTGTCGCTATTTTATGGCGAAATCTCTGCACTGTGACGTTGGGACAACTACGCTAATCCGCGAATATACTACATTCAAGCACGCATATGGATGAGTGCCCCACGCAGTACATGTTGAACATGACCATTTTACACAAACCCACACATTTATAATCACGTTCTAATCCTTAACTGGGTAATCAATTTATGCAGGTACCATATTTAAAGCGATTAGATTTAAAAGTTGACTATATTGCAGTATATATTACAGACCAAAACTATTATTTTCACATAAACTTACCAGTGGCCAATAATTTGGTTAAAGAAATAAAATATTTAACGTATCAACGATTCGAAACACAACAACTTAACCCAAATTTCGACTGGAGGTAGAAAATGTCATGTGGCTTTACGTAAGACTCGATAGGTACTACCGATGAAAATACATAAAGTTCAAGCAAATAAATAAGAAGGACATGATGAAGCAGCAGGTTTCCGATGTAGCATCTACTCTGTCATCAATTAAATAGATAACCCTCCATTACAGCTGACTTTTACGATTTGAGTGAGCTAAAGCTAAGCTAAGTACACACGGCTACACATCAAGCTATACATTTCCAGTTTATGCTGATCTAGCATTGTATAGGATTTCCGTACAATGCGAGGTCAGCTTATACTGGAAATGTATAGCTTGATGTGTAGCCGTGTGTACCTACGGTTCAGGTACATTTAATGCCTTTCTTGGTTCTCCTCGTCTGGATGAACATAACAGGAAATCTTATTAAATGTGACTAGGAACGTGTATTGCTAGCAGTATATCTGATGAGTGTGATGACAAACAACATTGGGCATGTCACACATTTGTAATCGCTAATTTGATTAAGACGTGATTCATCAAACGCGATAAGAACAGGACTGCAATCGTAGTTGATAATAATTTAAAACTATTGCAACATAACGCAAAAGAAATAGAATCGCATGTATTGTCGAGGTGGTATTTGCGGTTGCTGCGATGCAATGACAGGTTATTCCAACTTTAATAGATACCTTGTGAATGCATTAAAAAATAACTGCACATTTAAAAAGATTTCTGAGAACTTTCATGTAGTGCGTGATGATGTTATGGATGGTTTGCCATTTAACAAGTTGTTACAAGTGGATAATGACATAATCCATTGGTCCGACGGCCTAGAGTTTCATATCACAAGCGTTGTGAGTCACGCAAATAAATATAGTCCATTCGGGCTTTGTTGAGATTATATCAATCAATCTCAGAATTATTAACGAACCTAGAAGTGGCAAATAACAGGCTTATCGACGAAATGCTTTCCGTTCTTAACGGTTTCGCTCAAATCTATGTTCCCCGTTATAGCATAACCTTCAATATGATTATGTTCAGTAGTAAAATATGTATTTTTCTCGGTTATAATATTAGTGTTCAGGTATACATCAAAGATGGATGCTGGTGACGGCGGACAGGCGGCGGGTAGCGGGCGGGGTAACGAGTAGCAATCACTACTTCTCAGAATCCTACTTGTTTTCGCACCAGGTGCACTCATGTCGTACATATTGATAAATAACTCTTGCGCCGATTTATGCTCAGTCAAATAATTCTTTTCTAAACAATATAGATAAGTGCGAACTGACATTATTTGGCAATAGTTTACATAAAAGCGTAAAATATCGTCATTAGTTGAGTTTTACTGTAACGAGTTTTTAAGTGGTAGTTGGAAACTTTGAATACATCCGGGTAGCACGGTAGAACGATTGTGTGAATTTATAGCTGATAATCCTACAGATAAAGTAATGATCGAATCAAATATGATCATTAATGGCCAATAAGGATGATTGATTTTTTGTCAAATGAGTAATGACGAGAACTAAGCGACGCTGGCTTCGATCAGCGGTATTTAAAAGGTTGAAGCAGGAAATTAATTTGCATTTATTGAAGTAAATGTAGCAGAGAGTGTACAAACAATGCAACACAGTTACTTTGAATAGCCGCATACCGCACCAGTGACGAGGCAATTCGATGAAATCGCACTACCAATTGATTTTTTTACTTTGCCTACAGGAAAGCACACTTACTGGAACGACAAACTGTTCATCAAGGGCATAATTGTTAACTTTTACCGAGAAATGACCAACGGACCGCGTATAGCATACTGCATGAAATTAATTGGTTTTCGCTATAACTTCAATATTTTAGTTAGAATCCGTTGTTTCAATACATTTATTATTTGGTATGTCATGGTAATATTTCCACTTTATCAGTTTGTTACTTTCAACAGAATATCATTCTGGTTTCAATCAACCACATTTGCTCCTAAATAAGTAATGCATGACATAAGTAATGTAGATAGATTATCGCCAGACTAAATAATATGGACTTATCTGAAGACAAGCTGGGGAGGGGATGATTCATGTTTGCTTACCCTTGGCCTCGCTTAAAGCATCAAGAAGCTTTGTCTTCTTCTTTTCGTATGGTTAGTGACTAACCTGGTGTCAGAGTTTTAAAGCCGCCCATGGGCCTATGACTTGGCTTCACGTGCCGTCGAGAAATATCTCTCAGGCATTTTCCTCACGATGTTTTCCTTCACCGTTTTTGAAGCAAGTGGTAATTATACTATACGGACATGAATCCGAAAAGTCAGAGGAGCGTGCCTTGGGTTCGAACTCAAAACCTATGACTTGGCAGTTCGACGGTCACACCACTAGGCTAACACTGCTGCAGAATCACTGCTAAGAAGCTTTGTGAAAGTGGATTATTGTTTGTTTTGAACTTATTGCTATTTCAAACACGTTCTAATACCTAAAACCTTTATTGAAAGTGCATTTCCATTTCTTAGTCGATTCTGCTAAGTGCTACATAAAAGTAATCGTGTTAGGTAATGAAAACACGAGCAATTAAGTTTATTACTGTATTCCCGTTGGCCCCACTGCTGCCTTGGCTCTAATGTTGGGGCCAAGAGGAAAAACACATACAAATAGTTCCTGTTTGCGCCAGTGCCTTGGCCCCACAGGTCAGTGGGTAGTTGGGTACAGAACAAGAGGGGCACAAAGCGTTTCTTGCAGGATAACGTGTTTCTTTTATGTAGGGCTTCCCATATTACTAAAATGTATGCGAGATTTTATCACTTTATCGGAGTACACGTGTCCGCGTTCTATACATAGTACTTATATCCTTTCTTGTCGCCTACCTACAGTATTTATCGAAAGTATGACGAGGAAGTCGTATTATTAGCGACGAATCACACCTATTAATAAACCACTCTATCTGTATATGTCAATACAATATCACTCTAAATTCTGTATGGTCAACATGACACAATGACGTCATCCTATAACTAGATCCTCATGGCTGTGCCACATTCGTCGATTTTTTTTTCTCACGGCGGTGTTGATGTCGACGTCATTAATATTTTGTGGACGGTACAGTCGGCGCCGGCGCGTAGCGCAGCGCAACACAGGCACAGATGACGGGAGCAATGCCCATTGTCACACCAGGCGATTATCAATTATTTTTGCGCACACAATGGATATTATTTCGTAGAAGCTTTGTGCTTATCGCTACAGCGGCAGCGCACACCTGCCTGTCTCTCGGCCCCGCAACTTCCAACGATATCATATTTGGTGCTATGTACAAGACTTGTACATATTGTGTACTTCGATATCGCGGCCCCGGCACACGGGCAACGGAAGGAACACGGGTGGGTTTTAGTCAGTAAAAGTCTGACACGCCCTCTCGCTCCGCCCAGAGCGGTAGAAAGTTTAATTGAAGTATGAACTATATGTGTTGAATGATTCGTTTCCATTATAAAGTTACCCAATTAATGTTTCAATTGAAGTTGAAGCACAGAATAGATCGAATACTAATATCACGGTTCATAAAAAGTATGAAACGTCTCCACAGGCGGTATTCAATTTGCAGGTTTCCGGCAATAAGAAAAAAAGTTATATCTAACTAAAAA
Source organism: Agrochola lota (assembly GCA_947364205.1). Classification (NCBI taxonomy): domain Eukaryota; kingdom Metazoa; phylum Arthropoda; class Insecta; order Lepidoptera; family Noctuidae; genus Agrochola; species Agrochola lota. The sequence goes on along the minus strand of OX376221.1, from coordinate 12,020,372 downwards.
AGGTATAAGTAAGTACCTACTACACTCGTATAAGTTAGGTTTCTTGTCGGAAACTTGATATTTTTACATATGAATGTCGCTCTCCTCTGTTTTAGACGTTTATTACAAAGGGTAGATGGGTCCACTGACTCCAGTCATGCCTGCATAAATTCATTGACAAGCCTGCTTATTTCTGCCCGAGTTTTAATTTTAAGTGTCGTCATTAAATGCCCTTTTACAAGACCAAATTAAAAATTAGTGAAATAACCCATGAATAAAGCGGATTTGATTACATAAATTCGACGAATAAATGCTTATATTATAACTTGCTGTTGATGTAGTTTACTTAAAGTTATATATTATGAATTATTATTAATTCGTTGACATATTTAATTCAACAAAGTTCAGTTCATCCGCTAATATGCGCTTGGCTACCGTAATGCAATTCACAGCGATTGTACTTAAGTATGGGTTCTGAAAACCGTTTCTACTTTGGTGGCACGAATGTCATTGTTTCAATTGAATGTATTCTAGGATATCATAGCAATATCGGCGCTAGCGAGAACTGGAAGTGGCTTAATTATTCGTTGAACTCTAAACTAAGGTAACTTCGTATACTGGCGCCTCAGGATCTCGGAAATAATTGACCATGTAGGCAGCGTGCCCAGATAGTGACGTGCAATTAAGAGGCCCATTCCAGCAGAATACTGCTATAGGCCTGATAGAATGAGGAGAAAACAAAAAAGGAGACTCACCATTCAATACTCCTGTATCCCTTCACACAGCAGTGGATGCTCTTGAACTTGTCTTCAAACCCGTACTCGAAGGGCACCGGCTCCTTAGTGAACTGCATCCACGAGGAGTTTGTGGCGAAGGTGTTTAGGGAGCAGTAGCTGGCCCCTTGAGAGGAAGCCACGCCCGACACGGCGAGCAGCCCTAGGAGGCCACACCACACAATCCGCACACACATTTTGATCTATTGAAGCATCCTGGGAAAAAAAGGAACCAATCTTATATCCGACAAGCCAAGTTGACCTACCTGACAATTCTCTAGGATTAGAGCAAAAGGGATGGATGATGATATACCTACTTATGGGTCAATAGTACCTCTAGATCCGTCTGATCAGATTAAAATCCGTACCGTGCATGGCTGTCACGGGCTCTAGATCGATCGCCTACAACGGCTGTAACTGTTACTATTTGTTGAAACGGAACGATCTGATCGTGTGCAGGTATACGCTTCGGATCAGACCAAACGGATCTGGGGGCCTACTCCCTAAGCGAAAACTGTAGTTACGGTCGCTGCGCCCTCCTCACTTACGGTAAGTCTGTGTAAGTGAGACGGGATTCGAAGCGCCCGTAACAACGGCCGAAACTACGGGTTGCGATTAGGGAGTAGGCCCTCAGATTAGTATATTCAGTATTGTTTAAAAATGTGGGTCTGCAAACCCTAAATAAAAGCACTATCATAAATTATGTATCTATTAAATTTGTAGTTACACTAACAATCATACATGTTGTATGTTATAAAAGGTGGTTTAGCCCATTTAACATTACTCGGATTATGTTAGTTTACATTTAGAATAAGATCTTTTTGTTAACTTGGATCTTTCTGTCTAATAAAGACCTTTAAAAATCAAAATCAATCAGTATTTTCAGAATTCAGATTGATCTCTCCATTTATGGGAGCCTTCAAGTGTAACAGTTACGGGCAAACTATCAAAGTCAACGTAAATGACTACGAGTAATTTCATAAAATCACGTAGAGGATAATGCCAATGAGATATTATCTAATCAACTTGTAATCAACATTTTCAGTTGTTCATTGTTACAAAGAATTCATGTAATATGAATCATTAAGGTAAAATACCTGTGTGCAATAAGTATTTTTTGTTTCAATCAATGACGAGATCCAATGTTTTTTATTCTTCTACATAAGTAGGTTATAATTTAAATATTAACTGATAAGATGTTAATTAAATGAATTAATTCTCATTTGCATTTTTATTTTTGCTATTATCTTGTTAAAAAAGAAAACTTAATTGAGCAAATCAGTACGACAAGATTTATAGTTTCTCGGGTAACCATCCGTCCTGCCCTCTAATAACAGTATAGTATAATCACACATTTGCAATCACAATCCGAGGGATTTTGAAGGAAATTCTTAAACCATTGCTTCAAACTCGTAGGTTTGAAAAATTTGTCTGTTCAACAACGTAAAAAATTGAACCAGGTTCGATCTGTCTCGCCCTTTACCTCGGCCGCAGCACTCGGTGATGTCTTTACACGTACTGTCGGCTGTCGCCCCATCTACTCGATACGTATGATCAATGCTTAACTAGCTGACCTGACTGACGTTGTCCTGTCATTTCAATAGTTCATGCCAACGTGGCTGAACTGTCAAATGAAAGGTATTGCGATAGATTGCCATTTTATGTGTGTTACGCAATTACCCCGCAGGTTTGTCTAGCTTTTTTGTCGACTGTTCAGACTTTGTAATAAGTTAAATCAAAATTCGGACATTTCGTTGCTGTTGCGCTATTTATCAAGAATTCATAATTTCGAAAGAACCCTTTAGCAGAATTAGTAAGTCTATTCTCCAAGCTAAGCTAATTTTGGTCACGTCGATAGTTGGAAAATTTGCAACTGCTGAATATTTCAGTTGTGGTTCGTTCTCCTTTATGGTCACATGTGTTAGAGAGGTAACCTACATGTTTATACTATAAATTCTTAAACACTAAGCTAAGTAAGTTCAAGTGAGTCATATTCCAAGGATTGTATTGCGCATTGACAAGAATTTTTTTTCCCTGAAAATACATAACAGAAACTAGTACTTAATACCTAATAACAGTTGGTATGGTATAAAGAAAACATCGCTAATTGCTAGCCAACTAAATACATATTTATGTCTGTACAATTATAAACCTGTAAAGAGGTTATTACCGTAATACAAATTGATATTTACGTCTACTTTATATTCAAGGAATAAAAATCCGAGGAGAAACTAATCAATTGTTTTCTATTACTGGTTTTTTTTCAATTCCATTTTTGTCTGCAGATTAGGAGGCCTTTGCAAGTTTGGACTCTAATCGCACTTTTTCTCCCATATTTAGTCTCTCGATGGCGTCATGATGATGCGACCATGTCATCACTAGTTGCCTTTCATTCATAGCATATTTCAATTAAACGTCAATAAGCAAAGCACGTAATTCAATACAGTATTATTTTCGTAACTGGGTAACGTAATTGTAAACATTGCTAAAATATCTATATTACTAATAATAAAGCTGAAGAGTTTTTTTTTTTGTTTTGTTTGTTTGAACGCGCTAATCTCTGGAACTACCAGTCGGATTTGAAAAATACTTTCTTTATTTGAAAGCCCAATTATTGCGCAAGGCTGTAGGCTATTTTATCATTACGCTAGGACCGTGAAGCGGGCTACACACGTGCAGTTATAACTGACAGTTTTATCTGTTCAAGTAAAGGTACGTTACACCGGTTACACTGGAATATCAATCGAAAAGGCAAGTTGAATGTCACGTAAAAAGTTCAATGTAGATTCTTGGAACATTCAAGCAAACAGTCACTTTTAAGTAGTTAAGCACTTATGTAAGTCATAACTCGGCATAAAGTTGCGCCGCGCGCCGAACTGTTGTTTTGCTATTTCCCGAAATACAATAGAAATTAAACGTACCTAGGTACTATCGAAGAACTTCATATCTAAGCAGGTTGGAAACAAAATCCCGTGAACGTGACAACCAGATCTGTTACCGCCCCGGTTCTATAGCGGTCGAGCGCTGCAAGCAGAAATAGTCCTTACGGTGTATAGGCATGAACTTCTTCGATGGTACCTACGTAATTCTATTTCATGGAAAATTTAACGGGTTTCAACAAGGGCATGAAAGGACAATCGACCTCGGCGTAAAGTACATGGATTTACATAGCCATGATTGTTACTGCCCATGGTCCTTTAATATTGTTCGCGAGTTACTGTACCGTAATCTTTAAAAAAAGTAAAATTGTGAAAGTGTGAACAATAGGAGATAACGGTCTGCCGAGTTATTTAAAGAATGATATAATCCGGGAGCCGTTTTGTTTAAATAAAACTGAGAGCTACTTAAGCCTCTTTGTTTTTGTAGCTCGACGCGCAAAATGAACTTTAATAAAGCGGAGAATTGCTATATTTGAAGTATTTTGTGTATGGATTAATGAAAATGAGCTACTCTAGACGACAATATAGGCATAGCAATGATAACATTGTGGTTCTTCTGAATAAATAAATGCTTTCAGTCGAATAATTTAAACTAGAAGCTAATTCAAATTAATCTCAAAGCCTGAAATCAAAGAACTTTTATTCATATTCAGAAATGTTAAAACCTATCTGGATAATAAATAATATCTTTCGAAGGAATGAATTACTAAATAAAATGACCTAGGTAAGTAATTCCACGAATCAGCAACTGCGCGAGTGACGGGGCCCTAACTGAGTCGTTCTTAGAAAAGCAATAGTTACTGGCAATGCAGTTACTAGTTTTTTGGTAGGTAGGTATATGACTACGTTGAAATACCTAGGTATTTTTTTATGTAAAATTATCGTGTAAGAATTACACGCCGATCAGAATAGTTTAATTGGGAATATTCCGTCGGTGTAGGTATCCGTTTTGAGTTGCTGGGAGGTTTGACAGAGATGTCAATATTGTCAATCATGCTTAGCCTTGGCGGACGATACTTTGAGGGTGTGTCGCGCGGTATGTAATGGGACTCAATGCATTGGATGTTTGATGTACAGTGTTCAGTGTGTTCAGTGTAGCTACGTACAGTAGGTACCTACATACCTACTCACTCATTTATTTTAGAAAACGTAGTTTTTATTTTATTTTACTAAGTGTTCACTAGGCATGTAGGAGGAAGGTACCTATACTTGTTTGTTCATTGCTTTCATGGTTGTGAAGTGCGTTTTGCTGCACAAGTTAAGAACAAAATAAACTAAATTATTTGCCTAGTTTTTATTTATGTTTGTATCCTGAGTACCTAAATAGCGATTTAATGTTTGCTGCACATAGCTTGTATGCAAATTCAAATGACCAGATTTCTAGAAAACGATGAATTCGTTAGTTTATGCATGTAATTGGGTCGCGCGAGATTGACAAGAGAACGCAGATTACTATAAAACTCGAGATGCAGATAACAGTTAGGTACGTCTGTGCTGCATAAAGATACTATTTAGGATGAAGTTGTTATTCCTTATTTAGTACTTGTAGGTACAGAACCTACCTAGGTAATCGACAAAATAGAAAAGGCTTACTGCGAAATTTTAATTCCCGAAAGTACTTTTAGTGGAATGAATGAATAAATCGCAAAATCAAACAATTCCAACCGTAATTTATACGTATGTACCTAGGTTTAAGGTAGAATGTCGCTTGTTTCTGCGACTTCAAAAGCTATCAAGTTTACTGAGAATGGGATCGGCAATAACATGGAAACGATAATATTGCGATAAATGAAACATGTAGCTTAGCTTACGTGCTCAATTCAACCCAATATCGGGAGTGGACAGCATCCGAGAACACGCCACAGCACAGATGAGGTACCTACAACAGGTATACGAGTTGATATACAGAAGTTGCACACACGAGTTGTACTTGTAATACAAGGACCACAAGCTCGTTCCGCGGTGAGGCGAGTGATTTTTGCAATTACCGACAGGCGGCACACATATCTGTCGGCAATTTGCCGCTCCTCCCGCGAGCTCCGCTGATCGGCTTCTCGGAAACGCACTTGCATCAACTGCGTACCGATTAACGTACTAATTACCGCGCGGAACCGCCTCCGTGCAGTGCCGTGCCGCGGCCACATATACCACCTCTGTCGGTGACATTGTAACAGCGCGCAAAAACACTGGCCACTTACTTTATTAATTACTGCGCTTTTTTATTTGTTAACTATGTAGCAACTCAGGTAACTGTTTTATTAAATTGTACTGTATTATTGTCCTTTCTTGGGAAACACCTTTTTTATTGGTTGAAGCGATTACTATAATTGTGAGGTAAATACTGGTATCTCTATTAATGTCACAGTTTGTCTCTGGCCAAGGCTGCAGTATGCATAGAATCTAAATGTGCTTAAATCTTGACCAGTCATTCATGAGTTTACCTCAACATTTGTATTCAAGCTGTTTGGTATTTTGCCTGCACTATACTACATTACTCTTTTCCATTATCATTTATTTCAATGATTCAGTTATTCCTTACCACTAAGATGATTTTTTTTCCTCAATGCAATTTATTGGTAATCTTAATTGAGTAATAACCTACTGGGTCTCAACATTACATAACATTGTTATAAATATTTATTTGTTTACTTATTTCAGGGTTTCATCAGATTCCAGTACTTACATTTATTACAATTTCTGAAGCTACATTAACACATTAAGGAATTGATAAGTTATAAAACAGTTCCCAAGTTTGAACCTTATTCTTTATATAAATTATATTATCAAAGATAATAAGCACATTATCCTTTTAACACACATTATTCGGATAAAAACAATGATGCAACAAAACAGGTACAAACATGTACAAATCATTATGGAATTAATCATCCAAAAACAAGTGTGCTTAGTAATATTACAGTATAGACTATAGAAAACCTAACCAGAACAGCAACAACATGAGATTCTTGGAAATACAGACGAGGGGAAATCCTCAGTATTAAAAGTGGTTCAAAAATAATACTAATGGACACACAAAATTGCAATAAGCTGTACTATTTAAATAAAATGTTGTAAAAATGAGAGTAGGAATTAACAAAGTAAGATTAAAAAATTAAGAATTTGTGTTTACCAAAAGAAAACCAAAAGTAAGTGTAATCTCTATATGAATAACAGGAAAGTGTACAACTAAGGACAGTTATAAAAGTACCGTGATATTTTCGGTACTAACCATAGTCAATTATAGGAAGTGAAAGTGTAGTTGCACGAATCTAAGCGAAATTACCGAAATCGCGTCGGCGAATAAGCGAGCCCATGTTTGTGTTGTCAATCACTAAACAATATAAAATACCTACATTTGCCTAAACACGGTCAACTAAACAATATAAAATACCTACATTTGCCTAAACACGGTCATGTGCCATTAACATTTCACACAAGGCTTGTAATCTAAAGCTTTTACAAATAAAAAAATATACGGCATTACTCACCGAATCTGCTGGATGACAGTCCAACTTTCCAAGAATTGAAAATACTGCAAACTCTCAGTCGACAGTATTTATCACAGTTCGATAAATCACACCACACTCTTTTAGCTGTTCGTATGTTTATTTAATAAATTAATTCGTTTTCTATTAATATCTACATCGGTAACTTTACTTTCCATTCATAAAAAACAGCACAAATCTCACCGACCTCCACAAGCAAACGCATGCGACTGGCGACTGACAGGCGACAGCTGTGACAGCCAGTTTTGGTGTTGCCAACTAGTTTTTCCCGAATCCACTAACGGCGAGTTTTCAAACCACCAGAAATCAACTTTTTTGTTTTTTAATGAAAGACCTTCGGTCGCTGGTTCAGAGGTCCATTAGAAGATTTGAAAATGAAAATTAGACAAAAAATAATCATAGAGTAATTTTTTAGGGTTCTATAGCTTCGCCAAGTCAGTTTGTCTATCTGTCTGTCCGCGGTCTAACCCAGAGACCCTTGGTAATAAAAAGCTATAATTTGGCATGGTTTATGCATAGTAATCACGCTTAAGTTGTACAGCGAAAGTTTTTTTTTCAAGATTTTACAGGTAAAAAATCCTTCCATATCCTAAAGACACGTATTCATTACCATTACCGCGCCAGCCGATCTACGCCTTGATATGCAATGGTCTCTGTAGCACCATGAAACATGAGGCTACATACAGATGTAGCCTCATGACTAACCTCAGACTAGTGCTTAGTTTAAACTAAGCTCTAGTCAAAACCAACCAGCCAATAAAAGCAAAATTTCTCCGCCAGAAAGGGTTCCCAAACCACCAGATTTTGTGGAAATTCCACTAAGTTGCAACACCGGTGACAGTGGGGAGCTGACAACTTGTTTGACATCTGTCAAACTCAACGACCAGTGCCCGTTCCGTTCTACTGAAATGAACTATTTACGATAATTTACTATAGTTTTAAAATATTCTTTATTTATATATTTTGTGAAGTGAATTATTATTTTGTTGATTCGTAATTCAGAACATTAAGTGTTTTAATTTTTTAAATGTTTACTTGCTTAACATTCTTGGAGAAAAAAAAAACATGGGTTTTCATTAGGTATATTTTTTTTATTTGGGTGCGGTTGGGTGATATTTTTAAGATATCTTATAAAAAGGTTACTAAAGGACTCTCATTTGAACTACATAGGTGCTTTTATTTCTTTTTGCCTTTCCCCTTGGAATGTCTCAAAAACTTAAACTGTCCTAGAGCCCGACGCACCATGACGCCTCGCCACCACGCCTGTATGCGCATGGCAGAGAGGCGTATTTTCTCTTCACGAGCTAAACGGGCTGCCCGTTCCCGTTTAAATGTTAACCAACCACGCATTTCTCCTTCGTGTAGGTTGTACTGAAACAAACAAAGTATTTTTATTGTGACTGCAAAGATTTTTCGAGGTATATATTTGGAAAGTTTATTCAAACAAACTCCCAATTAAAAGTTATGAAGCTGTTCTCAGAATATAATATTAAAAACTTTCAGGCCTACGAACGAGCACAACTTTTAATACATGTAATAATGTTTTGAGTTATATTTGAGTTATTGTCAAAGTAGGTAGGTATCATGAAGCTTGGTTAAAACTTATTGAACAGTAGGTAGATATGTACCTACGTATTTGAGCACTCGCTCAAATAAGAAATACAATCAGAAGAATTCATACTAGGTACTGGTACTGACATTACTGACCAGTAGGTATATGGTTTCTTCTGATTGTATTTCTTCGGAGCTTAGAAGTAGGTTGCTGTATTTACATAGTCTACGAAAAAATCTTACCAACTGTTGCAGTTCCTGTCTCTTGCCGCTGGCAACGAGCAGTTGTTCCAGTTTTCTCTGGCTCCTCGCGCTTATTTCGGCAATGTCGGTGTCGTAACGCTGACGCCAGTAGTCCAAAGTTTTCTCCAGTTCCTTCAACAGAATTCTCGGAAGTTAAATAACTGTTAGGTAGTGTCACGCTCGGGAGTCGAGAGCTGACTTCCGGCCAACGTAGGCGCGGGCTTGCGGACGGTGAGCAATGGGCCGCTCGCCGTCCGATAAGGACCCTGGCCCGTGTCGACGGCGCGTTGTGTTCCACGCGCGCCTCAAAGAGATGTCAGCACCAACTGACGGGGTCGAAAGACCAATGCCTGCTGGGGTTGCGGGTTTGTCCGAAAGGGATATCGCGGCCCTGGCACACAGGCAACGGACGGAACACGGGTGGGTTTTAGTCAGTAAAAGTCTGACACACCCTCTCGCTCTGCCCAGAGCGGGAGAAGTCATTTGATGACTTCCGATCATCAAAAAAAAAAAAAAAAGGTAGTGTCACGCTGACAAGAATTGTGCTACTGAGTAGGTACTGGGACTGGGGCTAGGTAGGTACAAGTATTGATTTTTGTCCTACTTTCAGGAATTTATTATCTTGAATTCTTATAAGTTATAAGTGGAGAAATATTTCAATTCAATTCAAATCTTTAAGAATTGCATAACACATGTGTTTACAAGGTCTTAATAATAATGATAAAGTTCACATGGACCCTGTCGGCCACAAGTTACATTAGATCTTTCTAGGTAGGAGTACTTATTATTTAATTTTAAATAATTACCTATCAGATACTTATGGTTGTTTAGTAGGCAGCGTTGCCGTTAAGCGCAACCATGTAGGTAGGTAATAGAATCGAAATGTATCTGTTATTTATCAGAATTAATTTACTTTAATCTCTAACTCAAAAGCTTTGAGCAACTCGTCGTGCACGCGCTGTTCGTGGTCGGAGCGTGGTGGAGGCGCCCGTGGCACATCCAGCTTTAGCTCCAGGGACTCGAAGCGCGCGAACAGCCATTTTTCAGAGTAACATAGCCGTGTGTTCGCGTTGTGGAGGTCATCCTGCAATAAAATGAACTTAATTGAAATGCGTTTTTTTTTCAATTCAGCTGATTACAGGCACGTTTGAATAGGGATGATGCCTAGGTAAATAAAATGAAATTCTAATTAGTCCGTCAGTCAGATAATAAAAAAATATTAGACACGTATTTTTTGTATATATATATATATTAATAAAAAATTACTTAGATTAAACGCATTTTTAGTTGGGGAGTGGTGGTCGATACGTCACTAGTACGTATAAAATCTACATACTCGTGACGTCATGGCGCATTTTACCTCAATGTATCGCCGTAATCATTACGTAAAAAAAGAAAAAATACGTGTCCAATATTTTTTTATAATCCAAAGACGGACTAAAAAAAATTTTTTTGTCATCATCCCTATTGTCAATGAGTCGATCAGTAAGAAAAATGAAGCTAGTTGCCCATTCCAAAGCGTAGTCCATGGAGTTTCTTGCCCGTTCTTCTCCATAGGAACCTATACCCTATGGAAAAGAACGGGCAAGAAACTCCGTGGACACTCTTTCCAAAACTGTAATGGAAAAGGAGGACAACCAATTAAGTAAAAAATCGGTGCTACAATCTTGCTTCAACCAATCTGCTTAGCTTTACCCAACTATGTTGAGGTCGGGTTCCAGTCTAACCGGGCGACTACCTTTCTGAGTCTGCTCAACAACGTAAATAACGCAATGAATGTTCAAAATTCAAAAGTCATTTATTCAAACTAGGCTGAGAATCAGCACTTTTCGAACGTCAAAATTACATAAGACAGTCCCCCAAAACGCCCACCCTTCACCACTTCCTAGTGCATTAGCTGGGAAGAAGAAGTGGCGCAACAAACTCCCCAGCAGCACAGCTGTCTGTTCAGTTAGAAGAACAAAAAACAAAGATTCTATATAATAGTATTCAAAATAATTTACATTACGCAACACAAAACATAATTTAAATTATTAGCCATTATGTTAGCTAGCACTAGCACACAGCAGTTGTTGAACTAACAAAATTAAACAGCTATCTAATTACGCAACACATTTTCGACTTGCAATTGAGTCAAATTGGTTTCGTTTGACTAGAATTACTTTCAATTTACAACTTTTGAAAGCAATTTTAGTCAAACGAAACCAATTTTACTCAATTGCAAATCGAAAATGTGTTGCGTAATTAGATAGCAGGTCTAAACGGACTTTGCTTGGCTATTGTACCTAAGTCTTTCTCATAAATGTTCCTAGAACCGTATTTTCCACGCTCTCGGTAATGCCTCGGTGATCTAATAATTGTTGCATCCACTTGAATCCGACTGACTTCCACAACCCAGTTACTGGGTAACACCATATCCCTGGGTAAGACTGCTACTACTGCTAGTGCTACAATATTACTTATCGTCTTTAAATATCTAATGAAATACATAATTTTATGAGTTCATAGAAATCATACGCCATGCCGCTATACATATTGGTTAAGTGGCGGCATTACGATTGCGCTAAAGTTAACCATCACGAACGGTCAAGGTTTAAAACCGAGTTATAAAACATTGTAAAACGAAGTAAAATAGAGTTTTCAGGGGATATCGCGGCCCCGGCACACAGGCAACGGAAGGAACACGGGTGGGTTTTAGTCAGTATAAGTCTGACACGCCGTCCCTCAGAGCGGGAGAAGTTATTTGATAATGTCCCACCCAGAAAAAAAAGAAGGTCTACGGTCTCTTGGAGCTGTAACGAAAAGTTATAAACTTATAATGAGCCGGAGCTGTAACGAGAAGTTATTTGATAAATACCAAACCTAAAAAAAAATGTTTTTTTGTCGCTGTACGTAATTTCCAACCCTTGAATTTTTTTTGTGAATATATATATATAAACGTGACTAAAAAAATAAATAAAAAATAACGCTTGGATTTTAAAACCAAAGCTTAAACCTACTAATAAATCTTGTTAAAATATACATCAGATTTTATTTGCACGGTTTATAACGCTGTATTCGCTAAGAAAAACCTACATATAAAATGAACCCTCCGCGAGGGTTCCCTGCATCCCATATGCGACTAGGTGAACCCTCCAGGAGGACTCCCAGCACTGAACGTGTTAATGAACTCCTCCTCCAGATATAAACTGCGCTCGTTACATAAAGCTTGACACTTATATCGTTTAATTGACTTCAGGTGAATCAATTTAGGGAAATTTGCTAAAGCCCACGCCCGATCTAGAACTAATTTCCTGCTAATTATGAAGTGATATTTCTGTTTTTGTCACGTTGTATTAAAATGCTGTTTGAATAACGTTCCATTTACTGCAACTTCTAGTAAATCTAGGTACTATCGAAGAACTTCATATCAAATCAGTTTAAAAACAAAATCCCGTGAACACGTTGACCACATCTGTTACCACCCCGGTTCTATAGCGACCGAGCGCTGCAAGCAGAAATAGTCCTTATGGTACTAGATAGAAAGAGGGACCTCGAAGTTGCGGTGCCTACCTATTCACAAGTGGAAGCTATCTAATTACATAACACATTTTTACGGGGTACACTGTACCCTAATTGCATAATACACGATCAATCAGAATCTGAATGTTTTGAAACAGATTGCTAATCCATTGCTTCATATGTTCGAAAAAAAATCTGCTCAACAACGTAAATAACGCAATGAATGTTGTTGAACTAACAAAGTTAAACAGATTAGTCGTAATCGTTTACGAAAATGTGTTGCGTAATTAGATAGCAGATCTAAACGGACTTTGCTTGGCTATTGTACCTAACTCTTTCTCATAAATGTTCCTAGAACCGTCTTTTCCACGCTCTCGGTAACGCCTCGCTGATCTCATAATTGTTGCATTGCAAACAGCACTATACCGAGAAGTAGCAGCATCAGCATGCTTATTACTTCTTGTAATTATCACTTTCATAGAAATAAACATGTATCTACGCACACTCAGTTTGTCTCTGAGAACAGCTACTTTCTGATCAGCGTTGTTTAGCTCCATCGCCCATTGATTTCTTTTTGCGTCCAATTCTGCTTCAAGGGTTTTACGAGAACTGAAAAAAAAAACAACGCAATGTTATGGCACTTCAACAAGTTATTTACTAAGACATACACAAACAAAAATCACATACAGTGGAAATAATAAATTTGTCAACTATTTATTGTTCAATCGATTAATTATCTCTTGCCAATTCTCAAGTCAACTCGTATTAATACCTAGATGGTAATTGTTATTTTGATTTTGACTAAGTACAAAAGTCATCAACATAGATATGAGACGGCAGATCAACATAAACTTATCAGGGTATTGTGATCAGGCGTTCAGAAATATCAAGAACCAAGATAAGAACTACGAAATGATAGAGGTACCTATAAATGCATAATCATGTGTTCTGATATCTACCTGACTATAGTAGATTCTTACTTTCTCAGTTGCTCATTTCTGAGCCGCAGCGACTCAACATCGCACTCTGACTGCTTGAGCAGCTCCACTGCGTTCTTCACCGTCTGCCACTTCCCGCTCTCCGCGACTTCTATCAGAGTTCGTCTTATTACATCGTTCACTAGGTCTCTGTAACATATTTTGATACATTTCGCTTTACCAACTAACCAACTGCCAAGAAGGGTTACCCCGCGTCTTAATCGAAAGAGACTGTCGCGCGAACACGCGTTATCGCGATCGTTTACCTGAATAATGATGTAGAAACAATAGCGGATCCAGGAGGGGGGTCTAAGGGGCTCAAGCCCTCCCCAAAAGCATCTGAGTTCTTCCGTGACAAATCTTAAAGTAAACTTAATGTTATTATAGTTAGATTTTTAGCAAGTACCTAATGTACAATAGTCATCATTTTATTAAGTATCTATAACTGAATGAGTAGGTAAGTATTATGTTTTTAAGTTTTTTTCTTTTAAGATTTTTTGTTTACGTGACTTTCGAATCCGCGCGCCACTCATTCTGCCACTCACGCTGCCCGGTTTGGCCGCGATATCCCTGGTAGTCTACAACCTAACGAATTCATTGAAGAATTTGCGAAAAGTAATCCAAGGAAGGTTGTAAAATTTTCTGTGCTCTTTTAGTGTTTACTTTGCTATAACCTACCCTCAGCGGGGTCAAGCCCCTCCCAAACGACAATCCTGGATACTGTGTAGAAACACAAACATGACTTAATTGATCGCGCGAGTAGGTATTCATCGCACGACTGATCGCTCTGGTTAGGACGCTGGGTTCGACTTTAGATCGCGTGAATAGTCCAATTTTTTTTCACAGATTCAAGTCCTCTTAATAAATTGGATATTGATCTAATGTAGGTATTCTGAACCATTCGCATATTAAACTTACTTATCCCATTATCATATATAATAGCTAATAGCATTCATTGCCTTTCACATGTTTAAATCCTTGATAGGGCAATAAATTTAATGCTGACGTCATTGTATTGTAACGCCATCTCCCTACATTTGGATGCAACTCACCGGTCCTTAGCTAGCTTATCTTGCTGAAGCTTCTCGATTTTGTTTGTAGGACGCCAGTCTGCTAGCCTCAGCTCCACACTGCCCTCTGTAAATGAATTTCAGGAAAACCATAGATGGCGCTGTAAGTATAGTGAGTAATTTTTTTCGTATTTAGTTATTTAGCAGTCTAGCCGTTTCTAATTTTCGGGTACAGACTGATGAAACGTAACGTAAGATGTAATACAAATTAGCTGTCCAAATTTATGGTATGCAAGATGAAACGTAACACAGCAGCTAATTAGGCGAATTTGTGTCTCAAATTATCGTTTCACTAATCTATAGCCGGCTAAGAATCTAGTTCTTAGCTCTAATAAAGACAATTTAAACGGGTCATCAAGGATTTGCTGATTAAGAAGCACAAGAAAAATGTTTGATGGTCTATCTGCTCGTAATACACGATCAATCAGAATCCGAATCGTTTTGAAACAGATTGCTAATTCATTGCTTCATGAATTCGAAAACAAAATCTGTTCAACAACGTAAATAGCGCAATGAATGTTGTTGAACTGTCAAAATAAAACAGATTAGTCGTTATTGCTTACGAAAATATGTTACACAATTAGATAGCAGGTTTATCTTTCATAATCGTCTGAAGGAAATAGTTTCAGACCTATCGGCCTATGTAACTCTATCAAAGATTGTAGGTAACTTACGATCTGTAATAGAGTTAACATTTACGTTTACGATCCGTAAGGTATTGTTAGGTTCTCATGGTACGTTCTCATTTCATTGTAGGTACCTATCATATTATGGTTTAAACATTAACCACTGTCGAGTCAAGTTGGGATTTAATTAAATTAAAACGTTTATCAATTACCAACGCATTTTGGTTAAAATCAAGTGGGCTTTAATACGATGGTAAAAACAGATAAAAGGGTAACTATCTTAATCAAAGCGTCATAAGTGAAAATGTATGCGATATTCTAATATGATTGCTCATGATTGAAGTACCTAATCCCGTTTAGCTGTACTCTAATTGCGTAATACACGATCAATCAGAATCTGAATTGTTTTGAAACAGATTGCTATCTTCATAAGTTCAAAAAAAAATCTTCTCAACAGCGTAAATAACGCAATGAATGTTGTTGAACTGTCAAAATGAAACAGACTAGTGGTAATCGTTTACGACAATATGTTACCTAATTAGACAGCTGGTTTTAAATTAGCAGTTTTACAATGGCACTAGATTACCTAGAGTCCTAGACTATCGGGGGCGCATACTTAGTCATTTTTATGTAAAGTTTTTATGTGATTGTGTTACACCTACGAATTATTTATACATATGTGCAACTATCTACTTAAAGTGTAGAGTAAAATATTTATAAATACATATTTCTGGGCGTGAATCCGTGATCAGCATTTGATATTACGTTTTTATCTCAATTCAGGGGCAAGGTTTTAGTAAAAAAATTGTTAGATATTGGGTAGGTATACTCACCTAAAATCCTCATTTGCAGTAAAACCACCTCGAATGACAGCGCAAAGAGCAGCGCGTCCATTTCACTAATCCTGCTACAGAACACGATATTATGTTATTTCATATTTTTTGTTTCAGAAACGACATTACTTTAGTACCTACCCATGTTACAGTGTGATATTTAAATGATAATGTAATAGATACAATCAACATATACTAACCTGTGTAGAGTAAGTATACTATTATATTCTATGTAAGTTATTTATTTATTTGTACTTTTAACACTCAAAAAAGATACTTGCAAAGGCGGACTTATGCCTTAGGCATTCTCTACCAGTCAACCAAGGTAATCGTGATTGTTACAAGTTTCAAAGTGTATAAAAACTTATTCTTTCTTATCAAATCTTAATCTTATCTTACTCAAAAAAGTTTTTATACAATAGGGATGATAACTCAAATTTTTGTTTTGTCCGTCTTTGAGTTTATAAAAAAATATTGGACACGTATTTTTTCTTTTTTTACGTAATCTAAAGATTACGGCGATACATTGAGGTAAAATGTGCCATGACGTCACGAATGTAGATTTTATACGTACTTGTGACGTACCGACCCCCACTCTCCAACTTAAAATGCGTTTTATCTAAGTATTTTATTATTAATATGATAAAGCAAAAAATACGTGTCTAATATTTTTTTATTATCTGACTGACAGACTAATTAGAATTATTTATTTTTTACCCAGGCATCATCCTTGTTGTGAATGTTGTCTGATAAGGTATTAAAATACATAAGTGTAAATAGCATGTAAAGCGACTTACTTAGCTTTTTTAATATAAGCTTCAATAATTCGCACACGATAGTATCTAACGCTTAATCCACTGCTGCAAGCTAATTTCGTGGTTATAAATTAATTACGGGTTGTGTGCTTAATTTTAAGTTGAGCTAAGTGAAAGAATATTCCTAATATGAATGCAAATAAGAAAATACAGTCGTGAAATCACGTACTTTTAAGTACACTAGTTTAGGTACAGAGATGCAACCGGCATGAGAGATATTTCTCGACGGCATGTGAAGCCAAGTCAGAGGCCCACGAATGGCATAATAACTCTGACACCAGTACCCTAATTGCGTAATACACGAGTAATCAGAATCTGAATCGTTTTTAAACATATTGCTAATATGGATTACTCAGAATTTCAAAAAAAAAAAAACTGCTTAACAACGTAAATAACGCAAAAAATATTGTTGAACTGTCAAAATGAAAAAGATTTGTCGTAATCGTTTACGACAATATGTTACGGAATTATATAGCAGGTTAGTAACTAACTATCTACACGAAAAAGACAGAAGACAGAGATGCAGATTACCGTTGATTTGAAAGCCATTATATTTATTTATTAAATATACTTTATTGTACACCAGGTTATACATTACAAAAAGAAAAAGTAATACACTACAAAATATACAATGGGTGGCCTTATCGCCTACTGGGATCACTGCCGGGCAACCTTGGAATGGACAGTGATTTTCTGGACATAAAATGGGGTCATTACACGGTTCCATAAAGATAACATGCTTTTTTTTTGCCTGAAAACTCAGGTGGACAATTCTCATTACCAAGTTACCTAAGTAGGTACAATGTAACATAACATTTTTATTTATATACCCGATATCCTTGACGCAAGAAATGTGTGGCTGAGGCAGTGTGGCTTGTATATTTAGGACCAAGTAGATAACATCGCAAATCAAAGATAACCTTACCTTTCAGTACAGCATCTATTAATAAATTCCTATTTTTATCTGAAATATCTTTTTCCAGTAGGTATGTAATCAGGAACATAAAAATACCTTTAATTCTTTTGGAAAATACTGACTTATTAGAGTAACCTACCTATTGAGGTCATAGAGGAGAAAAAAATGGGACTGTTGGAAACAAAATTATTTTTTATAAAATAATAAAATGCCTCTCAACGAGGCATCCTAAGAATGACGATTGACTTGTTCCGACACGGAACACGCGGTCTTGTGTCCACACGTCGGGTCCGGGTTCGGTACAAGTCAATCGTCATTCCGAGGATGCCTCGTTGAGAGGTGAAACATGTGTCGATTTCTTACAGGGTTCTTTATGACTCTTTAAGAATAGTTATAAAACGCAGCATTTTTATTTTTTTCTTATTTTTTGTTCGCGGTTTCAAACATTCACTAAAAATGTAAAAGGTAGTTAACAACGTATAGCGACAAGACCCCTAAAACACTGTTTTACGTAGGTTTACAGTCTTTTATAACACAGTTTTAAACCTAATGCAGTTGACCGTCCGCGATGGTTAACTTTAGCGCAAACATAATGCCGTCAACCCTCCCGGAGTGTTCATTTCCAATATGTATGGCGGCATGGCGTATGAGTTCTATGAAAATGGGTGGAGTCGACAGTGGTAAGGTAGGTATTGCTAGGTTCTCATGGTACCTACGTACTCATTTTAGTACAGCAAAATGAGTACTACCTATCCTATTTTATTTTATACACTAAGCATTGTCAATTTGGCATTAATTAAATTGAAACGCTAATTAATAACGCACAAGTAATTTTTTATCCATATTTTATTAACTTGTTTGTGTTTTTGTTACCTTCCTATTAATGAGCAAAATATTGCCTTTTTTGGAAACCAAATTATTTCATAAATATAATTATTAATAACTGGAAATTGAATACCCACCGTGCCATCCATCGACGGGAGAGTTTTAATGACGAGGCTAGAGTAATATCCGCCACAATATTGTCTGTGGTCGATCGATGTTAACAATGGAGGAGCAAGGAACCTGCCAGGACAGGCTAATGAGCCTCGGTGAGTGACTGTCGCGGACGAGTAGAATAGATAGTCACTATTATCGTATTGAACAGGTAAGGACGTTGGTCTTCTTTCGTCTTTACGGCCAATAGAAGCTTATTGGATAAAAAAACGAAAGGGTTTTGACGAAAAAACATATAGGCCCACTTGCGCGTTTACAGCTAACTCGAAGTTAACAGCTTACTCTGGGTTCATCCAATAATTCTCTTTTAACCCTGAGTTTGCTCTAAACTCTGAGTTATTTAGCTTACCTACGAACGCGCAAATGGTCCTTAGAGCCGAAACTCTCCAATGATATATAAATCGATGCTAAAAATGCGAAAGTAACTCTGTCTGTCCATGTGATACCTTTTCATGCTTTATCGGCTGAACAGATTTCATATAGGATACTTTATATCTTGGTAGTACGTTCCCATGGGATAATTTTCTAGCCTACGCAGGTGAAGCCGCGGGCAAAATGCGAGCTAGTACCTATTTACATAAATCACTTGGTTTAAAAACTTTTACAAAAAAAAAAACAACTGACTTCCAAAAAAAAGGTTTTATTTTTCACTTTTTAGTTGTGGTACCTACCCCACACATATTCGAATACCATACCTGCTATTCAAATAACAGGGACAGGAAATTATCATCATATCATCCACATATACTAAGTGGTAAAAATACGTATTATTCAAGCTTACTCAAAAACTACCCTAGCAAAATTAATAAAATTTATATGGGACCAACTTGAGATACATACAAAAAATAAAATCGGTCCACAACTGACGGAGAAACCGGCGGAAATACATAAAACAAAAAACACATAAGCGACGAACATATAACCTCCTTCTTTTTGGAAGTCGGTTAAAAAGAAGCGCTAAAACTTTATTACATTACTAGCTGTGCCTCGCGGTTTCACCCGCATAAGTCTAGATCCCGTGGGAATATCGGGATAAAAGTATTCTATGTCCTAAACGAGGTCATGGTCTACCCATGTGCCAAATTTCATTTAAATCTGTTCAGCCGTTTTAGGGAGAAAGAAGAAAGCGTAACAGACATACAAACTAACTCACTTTCGCATTTAATATAAGTTAGGATTTATCATAACAAAAAAATCTGTTTGAATCCTAATTCAAATTATTACAATGTCACTCAGTTATTACAAATCTGAATAGTGTTTTTTTTAATGTCAAAATTTTCCATTTTTGTTAAGGTTCTAATAGTAACAGGTACCCACCTACCTATTACAGTTGTGCTGCTGGGGAGTTTGTTGTGTCAATTCTTATTCCCAGCTAAAGCACTAGGAAGTTTTGGAGGGCGGGCGTTTTTGGGGGACTGTCTTAAGTAATTTTGACGTTCGAATAGTGCTTATTCTCAGCCTATTTTTAATAAATGAGTTTTTAATTAAATAATAGTGTCTAGTATATGTTGTCCTTCACGTGTAGGTACTTGAGAGTAACAAACAAATAGTTCAGGCTGGAAGTAAGTTTAATGAACATTCGCTGTTTCTACATTATCATAAACTCACACCTTTTTCCTGTGGTGATGGGCAGAAACTACAGAACACCCTTATGGCTCGTTTAAGTTCATACATCTGGTCATACACGCACGCCGGTTGCGCGTACTATGCACCTGAACTTTCTGAAGAACATCAGCAATCAGGTCACTATGTCCGCCTAGGGCGTCCTCTCCCTACGTTTCCACTCATATCTGCCTTGTAAACACCTTCAATTTTAGTCACTACATCTTCTTGTTCCACCTCATGTTCTTTGTTTTATCTACTAACATAAATAAAACAAGTTATGTAAAGACTTACCTTTCATTTTCCTCCATGGCTCTAGCTGAAAACGGGAACACAATGTGGTATTGAGCTTGAATATAAAGCTTTACAAATGAATTATACTTATTCTGTGGTTTCTATGGTAAGCACTGTTTAATAGAAGCTTCCCTCTCCTAGCAACGTTACTATTGTCTGATCGATAAAATTGATCTCTCTTGAATTAATAAATAAAATGTAGTAACAACAGCTTTTGCTAAGGACACTTTTGCCTTATTTATAAGTAAGTAGTTAGTTAGTTCTTATTTTGTGCAAGTTTTACAAGAATTTGAACTTGACCGGACTTGAATTTAAAATAATGAATAATGCATGTGCCAATGTGTACAAAATTTTAATACATCCAGTAAGTGTTTGAACGGGCGTGATTTGCGTGTGAAATCGAATTTGTTTATGAGGATATTTAAAAACAGGACGATGCAATGCAAGTGTCTTATCTGAGAAATTTAAAAATACGTTCACACGGCGACGTTTATGAATATTGAGTAGTCTAGACGGCTTTTTGCACACCTCTTCGACTTCATGCTAAGTGCTGCCGCAACTAACCTCGTTGCTGGAAACTTATTAGCTTCAATACACGATCGATATTCATTCTCACGCTGATCTTCGAACCACATAAAAAAACAAAAGCGTGCAAATTGGTGCATCCACAGGTTCATCTCTACTTCAGTCTAACCTCCGCTGCAACGGGCTGACAAATTTTCTAATTTGGAAGTTTCGACTTATTGCACACCTCTTTTTGCTAACGCTGCCGCAACTAACCTCGTTTCTATAAACTTATTAGCTTTAATGATCGATATTCATTCTCACACTGATCTAAAAATTAAGAAAAAACCCAAAGCGTAACAGGTGCATCCATGCATCTCATCTTCTATCTAACCTCAGCTACAACGGGCTGATAGGAAGGTTTTCCTCTTTGAACATTCCAACTTATTGGCATAATAATACCAGCCTGTTACTGTCCCACTGCAGGGCAAAGGCCTCTTTTCATACAGAGAAGGCACGAGCATTGATCACCACGCTTGCTCAAGACGGGTTGGTGATTTCAGACTTATATTAACTAAGTCCAGGTTTTCTCACGATGTTTTCCTTCACCGATGTCAGTAATGTCCAAGATAAACTCAGAAAGTACATATGCAACCTCGTGCATGAGAGGCGAAGCTTTAACCACTGGGCCATCAAGACAATTCAATTTCTTATTGGCATAATAAGAATCGATTTTTGCATACCTCTTTGACTTCGTGCTTACTGCTACCGCAACTAACCTCTTTGCATGATCAATATTAATTCTCTCGGTCGTAGAATTAAAAAAAAAACAAAAGCGTAACAGCTGCATCTCATCTTGAGTGTAACATCCGCTGAACGATCGAGGCATGACTGGGACGTTAAACTTATTGGTATAGCATGAATTGCTGGAAAGAACTAGGAAGTGTTGAGTTTGAATAATATTGGGGTGCTTGTAGAATGTTCCAATATGTTTAAAAATATAAAGGTTTGTAAACACTGTAGGTAGGTAATAGGTGATGGATAGTAAAACTCAAGTCAAGTTATTTGATTGGCTGTTTTTGTGTTTTAGTAAGAAAATCACAGACTGAAGACAAACAAGAGTTTAGAGTATTTGTCAGCTTATTGAATTGATTGGCCTCTTCCAGAAAAATTAATAGCTTTTAAGTTGAAGTTTTTTTATTTATTTTTTTATTAGTTGCGCCCCGCGGTTTCACTCGCATAGGTCTCGAACCCGTGGCTAAACGACTAAGGTCCAAATCCAGGTTATGGTCTACCCATGTGAAAAATTTCATCCAAATCTAGTTTTAGCGTAAAAGCGTAACAAACAAACAAACTCATTTTCGCATTTATAATATTAGTTAGGATTGCAAAATGGGCCTGCTCTTGATCTTGATATTACCTAATGGACAGCGATGGATGAGGTCTATGATGAAACGAAAGTGCCCAGAAGATACGTGATTTCTCTTGCTTTGAAGGTAGACAGGTTATACAATGTATTTTTCTGAATATTCATGAAAAATTATCGAAAATTACCTTTAAAGGGGGGGGGGGGAGGGTATCTTAAATATTTTCATGTTATTCTTCTTTTTCTTTTTTTGTATACCGTTTGCCATATTATCTCCGATGTTATTGGCGCGATTTGGATTCTGTTTATTATTTCTTAAAGCTTATGAGTTATTTTATCGGATTTACTTACATTTTTTATTAAAATTTGTCGACTATGAAAAAAAATGGAGGGAAGATATAAAAAAAAAAACCTTAATGTAAGTCCATAAAATCATAGGGGCATTTTAAAAACAAAAAATATATATAAGAAAATATAAAAATAAATATTGCTTTCTGCGATTATACCGCATGACTTCTTTTACCGTCTCGAAAAAAATAGGGTATAATAGGTGAATGGAGTAGAAGCCTATTGCAAAGATATTTTTTTTTAAACGGTAAAAAATATCGAAATTGAAATCATACGCACCCTACTAAATGCGCGGAATTAATAAATAAATTTGTAGCTTTCCTTAGCGGCTGATAGGTAGTCGACGCACTTGCCGTCGGCCTCTTTGATATCCTTTCGCAGGCGCACAAGCCGCTCGCGCATCCCCGCCCGCCTGCGTGGTCAATGCTACTAAGCAAATATTCCCGGGTATAGCTTCTGTTCCACTTACACAACACACCATATTATTCTCGAGACAGTAAAAAAATTCAGCCGGTACACCTACAATTTATTTTCAACTCTTTATTAGTGGCTTTTATGGACATGATAATTATTCAGATTTATTACAGTTGTAATAGCAATGATGTCATTTCTTTTAAAATAGGTTTTTATTTTTATTAATTATATAATTAAATTAATTTATTTTTCTTTTAGATTCTTTTAGATTCTTTTCTACTTTGTGAATGTGAGAAAGCTGTAGGCTTAGTGGGCTGTAGATTTGTTGACCATCTTCTATTTTGTTAAGTACCTGGTGCTTGTTGAAAGACATAAACTGTCCTCCCATCACTGTTATTTGAAAATATTATAAAAACCAATTATTTGTAAAAGAGTAACCGTGGAGTCTCCTGCCGAGTCTTCTCTATAGGAAACGACCAATTGGAACCGTGCACCTAGCTTCTGACGTTTTATAAGCGCCCATGTAGGTTTATGTGAAATAAAATATTTTAAATGCTGTTTTTTGTTTTAGGGCTCTTCCAGGCAGAGTTAATAATTGGATCGTTTTCAAAATTTAATGTTCGTTTATATGTCCACCAACTCATGGTAAAATAAAATAAAATACAGTTCGAAATGTAAACTTATAAATCAATATTCAGACTAATTAGTAATAAAATAGCAAATAGGTATAGATTTTTTTAAATATTGCAATGGGATTTCTTTAAAAAAACTAAATTTAATTCCTGTCGTAATTTGATTCCCATACAAAAATGCAATGACCACAGACGCGCGTATTAACAATTTTTTGTCAGGTAAACGGGTAAGTTATATGAAATATACTATAAAACAATGTTATTATAGTAAATCATTTATTTATTTTCCCACAAACACGTGTCTCATATCCATTCCTTTGCGTTATTCTTTCTTGTTACTTTGATATTTTGTAATAATAGAACTAAATTCAAAATTTAGTATGGCACCTATTATGGGTCAAAATAGTTACAACGAGAGGGTGCTAGTTTCTTTCAGCCGAGCCATTTTGTTTTGTAACTGATGGTTTCACTTCATGCGCGTCGTAAAAAAGACTTTAGTCATTTGTTTTAAAGTGCCAAATTACGTGAATTCGGTAAGTACTACACTTTACAGTGCAGCAAATCAGTGTATTTGATGGTAAATTATAGTCTAATGCATATTTCATGCACGAGTAACTCAAGGGTGAAATTACAAGAATATTATTTTTGGTAGGTAAGGGATACGTTCATTTTGTTCATTTGTGTGACCATTGTGTTTAATATGTTTGTGTCACGTGACACTTAGGGCTTGTCACAGTATATTCACTTCAATGTGAATAGTAATTCCATTTCCGTTTTAGGAAAGATGCTGTTAACGCCCGCTGAACGGCAAAGACGTAAAATCAACTCATCCATAAAAAAGGAAGAAATTACAAGGAAAGAATTTGATTAGATGCGTCGACTTCGTTGTGACTCTGCCCTTACTCTTCATTTGTGTTACTTTTGTGTCACGATAACACAAAATATACACAAAAATTCATTTGAATTCCTTCATTTTGAAAAGGACCCAATTATGTTTTACTATCCGTTACTTCAGCAACATTCGAGCCTTCAGAAATCTTTTCAAAGGACCAGTCAAACACTCAAAGAGTAAAACGATTGTAGGGTAAACGTATTGGATTTTAGGAACCGAGGATTAGAGAAGCAAATTAAGAGCAAGGGACCAATTACCATTATTCATATCACTGTGATAGCCTACCATGTCCCTTATTTGTATAGGACCGAGAATTTACCTGCGCTGAAACGTGAATTTATACAAAATATAAATTAAAATCGTTGTTCGTGTTGGGCTGTTTGACCACGGTGTTCTTCCAAAAATCGCAACGGATTTTGATGCGGTTTTCACCATCATTTTGAGAAGAAATTATGGAAGGTTGATGTGTAATATTATCAGTTTTAATAATAATAATTTCTTATCTCAAATTCGCGTAATTTGTTATTTCCCTAACATCGTATAAATACGAAATACTCAATAAAACTCCATAGAATAAACAACAAATATATAATAAATAAAAAACACAACTACAATGGAAAAACCAAAGAAATATAGAAAAATCAAAAATGAAGCTGTCAAATTCGGACTCCCGATATATATGTAATAAATTATGTGAGATGTGAAACCACCATATGTTGACGAGATCAGCAGCTCGCCGTGCACGCCTACCATCCCCGGACTCGCCGCTCAGCTCCGCCTCGCCGCCGCCGATACCCAGCCCCATCGTGTGCGCTGCGTCAACACCGGTCGCGGTAGTTACGTCGAGCTCGAGCGACGAGTATTTCTCCCCACCGACGTCGCCAACACCTGTACGTCGACAGGGGAGAGGCCGGCCACCGAGGAGCTTGGGACTTAGGGGTCAACCGACCCCGAGCCGGGTCCCCGCTGCCGGTGGTTGTGTGCAGCGCATGAGATGGACTCAGTCTATGAACGAGAACGTCATGCGCGCATATTACGGGTCTACAGAGGGAGGAACTAACCTCACTGCGTACCGTGTTAGGATGCTGTCTCTGTTTCAGGAACTAGAGCCAACCGCCAACGTCTCGGCCCAACGACTGTCGGATCAGGTGCGTGTCATCCAACGTAATCATAGGTTGGACGATGCCGCACTTGATAGGCTGCGCTCAGAGGTACTGAGCAACCATATCGTTTCAACTCCGGCACAAATCGCGGCACAAGCGTCAAATATTGATGCAATCCCGCCGCGGTTCAATTATGGTGGTGAAGAGGAGGATGATAGGGCTGCCACAGTAAGTAGCCAGTGCAACGTTCGATTGAGGAGCGCACTGGAGGATGCGTTTCGCGAGTATAGGTACACCCCGACCGAACTTAGACCCCGATTACCACGCCTACCCATGCATAAAAAAAATAGGGCGCTGGTGTGTGCCTTGGACTCGCAGCTTAGGAATTATTTCGAGAGCAGCGAGAACCTCATTGATACACACTCGATCCTGTATTGCGCGGCTGTTGCGGCATGTCGTTTAGCTAACGTCAAGTTCCCAAACTGTGACGGAGCTACTCGACCAAAACCAGCCGTACCAGCCTGGCAGTGCAGGATCGAGCGACGTATCGATGGGACCAGGGCACTCATCGGTAAACTATACTGCTTCAGGGAGGGCAATACACGACCACGAGTGATGCGCTTTGTAAGGCGGGCATTCTCGGGGACTGGAATCAGCCCTCGAGAATACATGCCCCGTGTCACAGAGCGCATCGACTTCCTGAAGCAGAAAGTTTGTGCATGGGCGAGCCGAATTCGGCGGTATAAGCGGAGGGTTGATCGATACACGCAGAATCGCATGTTCCAGAGCGATGAGAGGTGGGTATACAGAGCTTGGGAGCGACCCGAACAAAATGTGACGGACTTGAGCCGCCCGGATGATGCCGTCACGAGTGCATTCTGGCGCAGCATCTGGTCGGTGCCTGTCTGTCACGCTGAGGCTGGCTGGATGCAGGATGTTGAGCAAGTGTGTGAAACTATTCCAGAAATGGAACCAGTACTAATCACGCCATTAGACGTAACCAGAGCAGTCCGTCCGTTACCGAATTGGAAATCACCGGGACCGGACGGACTGCAGAATTTTTGGCTTAAATGGCTAATTAGTTCACACACTTGCCTGGCATCTCAGTTCCAGTCATCCTTAGAGTCTGGGTTGCTACCACAGTTTCTAACAACAGGCGTCACCCACCTACTCCATAAGTCAGGTAGCCCTGCGGAACCCAAGAATTATAGACCGATCACATGTTTGTCAACGGTTTATAAACTTCTTACATCCATTTTGAGAGCAAAAATTAACACACACATTGACAATAACTCTATTATGTCTGCCTCTCAAAATGGATGTAGGAATGGGTCCCGCGGTACTAAGGAGCTACTCCTCATTGACATGGCCATAAGCCAACAGGTTCGTCGATCCCGCAAGGATTTGTCGACATGCTGGATAGACTACAAGAAGGCCTACGACTCGGTGCCACATACATGGCTCATGAGGGTGCTGGATTTGTACAAGATAGATGCAACTCTGCGCACCTTCCTGAAGTCGTGCATGGGGCAATGGAGAACGGTCCTTTGCTATCCAGGATGTCGACAGATCCAGGGGAATGATGAGCCTGTATGGATTAAACGGGGAATATTTCAGGGCGACAGTTTGAGTCCACTTTGGTTCTGCCTAGCCCTGAATCCTCTAAGTACACTGCTGGAGGATTCAGGTCTAGGCTATCGGTTGAGGAAAGGTGGTCAGGTCATATCTCACCTCCTCTACATGGATGATTTGAAACTCTTTGCCCCCAACAAATTGCGACTGATGGAGCTACTGAAGGTAACTGAAACATTCAGTAGCGCCATCAGGATGGAATTTGGTGTGGACAAATGTGCAGTCATGCATGTAAAGCGAGGGGAGATTATGGAATCCGAGGGAACTCAACTCTCGGAATCCATACACCTTAGATCCCTGTCCTCATCCGAAAGCTATAAGTATTTGGGTATGTCGGAAGCGTTAGGCATCAATGTTGCTGACATGAAGCAATCGTTGAAGGAGCGCTTCTTTGGCCGCCTGAAGAAGGTATTAATTAGTCTTCTTTCAGGCGGAAACAAGGTGCGTGCCTTCAACGGTTGGGTCATGCCGGTTTTGATGTACTCTTTCGGCATACTCAAATGGACTCAGACCGAACTCGACGCCCTGGATAGGAGGGTCCGTACACTGCTGACCGCAAACCGGATGCATCACCCACGATCATCGGTAATGAGATTGTACATCCCGCGGAAGTGCGGGGGTCGAGGCTTCTTAAATGCGAAGACCCTCCACAACCGCGAGGTGTGCAATCTCAGAGAATATTTTTTAAAAGCCGAAGTGGGTATGCACCGTGATGTGGTGGCAGTGGACAAGGGGCTCACCCCGCTCTCCATGGCTAAAGAGAACTGGCACAAGCCTGTGGTACTTACTACAGATGACCGCAAGAAGGTATGGCAAAGCAAGGAGCTTCACGGGCGCTTCTATCGGGCTCTTCATGAGCCCGATGTAGATTTCCTAGCATCCGTATCCTGGCTACGTTTCGGTGACCTTTTCGGAGAAACCGAAGGTTTCGTCTGTGCAATTATGGACGAAGTTATCTTGACGAATAACTACCGGAGATATATTATGAAGGACGGGACGGTTGACGTGTGTCGGGCATGCCACCGTCCGGGTGAGTCCATCAGACATATTATCTCTGGTTGTTCTCGTCTAGCTAACGGCGAGTACTTGCACAGGCATAACCAAGTGGCCGGGATGATTCACCAGCAACTTGCTTTGAAATACAAACTTGTGGATTCTGAAGTACCGTACTACAAGTATGTGCCCGACCCAGTTCTCGAAAATGACCATGTTACGTTGTACTGGGATCGGTCTATCATTACTGACAGGACTATTGTTGCCAATAAGCCTGATATAGTGGTGATAGACCGATTAGCGCGCCGCGCAATGATAGTCGATGTTACCATTCCACATGACGGGAACCTCGTGAAAGCTGAGAAAGAGAAACAAATAAAATATCTCGACTTAGTACACGAAGTTGTCGACATGTGGAATGTGAGCTCGGCTTGTGCCGATTGTCGTAACGGCCAATGGCCTGATTGCCGAAAGCCTCGACCAACATCTCTCGAGGCTGTCGTTAGGCGGTTGGATCAAGGGCCTGATTCAGAAGGCAGTACTCCTCGATACGGCTCGCATTGTGAGGAGGTTCCTGTCTCTGCAGCCCTAACCACCGGTAGCTTGGACCCTGCTCCCGACACCGGCGGAACACTATTTTTTATATTTTTAAATGTTTTTTATATAGTTTTTAAGAAATATTTAAAAATGTATTTTATATGTTAGAATTTTAAATAAAGGAAATAATAATAATGGCAATACCGTGTCAACAGAACATCTCGTCCACGCAGTTTTATCAACTATAATAATTTTGACGCATTTTTACAAGAGTTTTTCCATACAAAGTAAACCTGAAACCGGAAAACCATAAAAATAATAATAAAAAAAATAAAAATTCACCACCAAAATGCAATAGAATTTTATTAAAAACTGCCGAATCTGAGGTGACATGACAGCCCATGTCACCTCCGATAAAACAACAATGAACAGAAAATAAAAATGAAGATAATATTTTGACAAGATCTGCCGCACGCCTAGCACGCCTACCACCTCCGGACTCTTCGCTCAGCTCCGCCTCGCCGCCGCCGGTACCCAGCCCCACTGTGAGCGCTATGATGACACCGGCCGCGGTAGTTGCGTCGAGCTCGAGCGACGAGTATTTTTCCCCGCCCACGACGCCACCACCTGCTCGTCGACGGGGAGGACGCCGGCCGCCGGATGGCTTAGGACCTCGAGGCCCACCGGCCTCTGATAGGGTCCCAGCTCCCGGTGGAAGTGTGCAGCGCATGAGATGGACACGATCCATTAACGAAAACGTCATGCGCTCATACTATGGGGCTACAGAGGGGGGAAACAACTTGACCGCGTACCGTGTTCGAATGCTCTCTCTCTTTCAGGTGCTTGAGCCAGCAGTCAACGTTTCGGCACAACGACTATCGGATCAAGTGCGGGTCATCCAGCGTAATCATATGTTGGATGACACTGTACTTGATCGCCTACGAAATGAAACGCAGAGTAGCCATGTCATCGCTCCTCCGTCGCAGGGTGTTATAGTACCACCGCAGGTGCACCGCACTACAAGTCAAGCTCACGAGAGGATTGATGACACAGCTGCAAACGTAAGTACCCAGTGCAACGAGGAATTGAGGAGTGCTTTGGAGGGTGCGATTCAGGAATATCGGTTCATGTCGCCCGAACTTAGACCACGCTTACCTCGTTTGCCTATGCATAACAAAAATAGGGCGCTGGTGGCGGTTCTGGATTCGCAGTTGTCAAACTATTTTGATGACTGCGAAAACCTCACTGATACTCACTCAATTCTGTACTGCGCGGCTGTAGCGGCATGTCGTGTAGCTCACGTCAAATTTGCTAATGACTCTAGAGCTACACGACCGAAACCATCTGTACCAGCTTGGCAGTGCAGGATTGAGCGCCGTATCGGTGGGGCCAGAGCGCTCATCGGCAAACTAATCTGCTTCAGGGAGGGCAATACTCGCCCTAGAGTGATGCGCTTTGTGAGGCGGGCGTTCTTAGGGACTGATATCAGCCCTCAGGACTATATGGCCCGTGTCACAGAGCGCATCGACTTCCTGAAGCAGAAAGTGTATGCATGGGCGAACCGTATTCGTAGGTATAAGCGGCGAGTAGAGCGATACACTCAGAATCGCACCTTCCATAGTGATGAAAGGTGGGTTTATAGGGCTTGGGAGCGACCGGACCAAGGTGAGACTGACACGCGTCTGCCGGATGATGTTGCCATGTGCTCTTTCTGGCGCA
This sequence comes from Agrochola lota, assembly GCA_947364205.1. NCBI lineage: Eukaryota > Metazoa > Arthropoda > Insecta > Lepidoptera > Noctuidae > Agrochola > Agrochola lota. The sequence goes on along the minus strand of OX376221.1, from coordinate 11,989,611 downwards.
GCATCTGGTCGGTGCCGGTCAGTCACACCGAATGTGATTGGACTCGGGAAGTCGAGCGAGCCTGCGATCCAATACCAGAAATGGGGGCTATTACCATCTGCCCCCAAGATGTAGCTCGTGCAGTTCGTCCGTTGCCTAACTGGAAATCTCCAGGGCCGGACGGGCTGCACAACTTCTGGATAAAATGGTTTATAAGGTCGCACGCTCGCTTGGCGGCTCAGTACCAGACTGCATTGGAGTCTGGCTCGCTACCCCAGTTCTTAACGACAGGAGTTACCCACCTGCTCCATAAATCTGGTAGCACCGCGGAACCCAAAAATTATAGACCGATCACATGTTTACCCACGGTCTATAAAGTTCTTACATCTATTTTGAGAGCTAAAATTAACAAACATATAGACACTAACTCCATCATGTCTGCCTCTCAAAATGGATGTAGGAATGGATCCCGCGGTACTAAGGAGCTACTCCTCATTGATATGGCCATTAGCCAACAGGTTCGTCGTTCCCGAAAGGATCTTTCGACATGTTGGATAGATTATAAGAAGGCCTATGACTCGGTGCCACATACATGGCTCATGAGGGTGCTGGAGCTATATAAAGTAGATGCAACTCTGCGCACCTTCCTGTTGTCCTGTATGGGGCAACGGAGGACAGTCCTTCGCTATCCAGGATGTCGAAATATCCAGAGGAATAGCGAACCAATAAGGATAGAGCGAGGCATATTTCAGGGCGATAGTTTGAGTCCGCTCTGGTTCTGCTTAGCCCTGAATCCTCTAAGTACACTGCTGGAGGGTTTAGGCCTAGGCTATCGGCTGAGGAGAGGTGGTCAGGTTATATCTCACCTCCTCTACATGGATGACCTAAAACTCTTTGCCCCCAACAATTTGCAACTGATGGAGCTACTGAAAGTAACTGAAACTTTCAGTAGCGCCATCAGGATGGAATTTGGTGTGGACAAATGTGCGGTCATGCATGTAAAGCGAGGGGAGATTGTGGAATCCGTGGGAACACAGCTCGCGGATTCCATAAACCTTAGAGCCCTCTCCGCATCCGAAACCTATAAGTATTTGGGTATGTCGGAAACATTGGGCATCAATGTTACTGACATGAAGCAATCGTTGAAGGAGCGCTTCTTTGGCCGCCTGAAGAAAGTACTTAATAGTTTTCTATCAGGCGGGAACAAGGTGCGAGCCTTCAACGGTTGGGTCATGCCGGTTTTGATGTACTCTTTCGGCATACTCAAATGGACTCAGACCGAACTCGACGCCCTGGATAGGAGGGTCCGTACGCTGCTGACTGCATATCGGATGCATCACCCACGGTCATCGGTAATGAGACTGTATATCCCGCGAAAGTGTGGAGGTCGAGGCTTTTTAAACGCTAAGACCCTCCACAATCGCGAGATATGCAGTCTCAGGGAATATTTCTTAGAAGCCGACGTGGGGATGCATCGAGATGTGGTCGCGGTAGACAAGGGTCTTACCCCACTCTCCTTGGCTAAAGAGAACTGGCGTAAACCTGTAGCGCTTGACACTAAAGATCGCAAGGAGGTATGGCAGAGTAAGGAGCTTCACGGACGCTACTTTCGGGCCCTACATGGACCCGATGTAGATTTCCTAGCGTCCGTAGCCTGGCTGCGTTTTGGTGACCTCTTTGGGGAAACCGAAGGTTTTGTCTGTGCAATTATGGACGAAGTTATGATGACGAACAATTACCGGAGATTCATTGTGAAGGACGGGACGGTTGACATCTGTCGGGCATGCCACCGTCCGGGAGAATCAATCCGACATATTATCTCCGGCTGTTCTCGTCTAGCTAACGAAGAGTACTTGCATAGACACAACCTTGTAGCCAGGATTATCCATCAGCAACTTGCTCTGAAGTACAGTCTTGTGGAATCTGAAGTGCCGTACTATAGGTATGCGCCCGACCCAGTTCTCGAAAATGGAAATATCACTTTGTACTGGGATCGATCCATCATCACTGACAGGACTATTGTTGCCAATAAACCTGATATAGTGGTGGTGGATCGAGTAGAGCGGCGCACAATGATTATTGACATAACGGTTCCGCATGACGGGAACCTCGTGAAAGCCGAGAAAGATAAACAAATCAAGTATCTTGACTTGGCTCGCGAGGTTGTCGACATGTGGGATGTGGACTCAGCGATCATTGTGCCGATAGTCGTATCAGCCAATGGTTTAATTGCCAAGAGCCTCGACCAACACCTAAGGAGGCTGTCGTTGGGCAGCTGGATCAAGGGCTTGATTCAGAAAGCGGTACTCTTGGACACGGCTCGCATTGTCAGGAGGTTCCTCTCTCTGGAGCCCTGACCGCCGGTAGCTTGGACCCTGTTCCCGATACCGGTGGGCTACTATTTTTTATATTTTTAAATGTTTTTATATTATTTTATTCTAATATTTAAAAATATAATTTATATGTATAATATAGTTGAATAAAGGAAATAATAATAATAATAATCATTTATTTGCAGACATTGAAGTCCATAGAATTACATCAGTAGGTAAATATTGACATCAGTTTTACATATAATAAATAAAACTCAATGAATTATAAATCAATCTCAATCTCAAGTCGTTAAAAACTGTCTTTTCCTTTTTCCTCATGACTAGTTTTTTAGTAAATAAAGAGAGACGGAATAAATGTTCATGAAACAATTAAGCATTGACTTATATTGTAGAACGTAGTACATTATAACTCAATGCAATTATGGTATATTTTTCTATACATACGTTCTTACATATAGAAGAACCAGTGCATCAAACTACAGAGCTATTTGAAAAACCAGAGGCTAAAGAGGTTTTATATTAAAATTCAAGTATACCCTTTCAGCTGATGTTTGTTTTAGTTTTAATATAGCAGAGGATAGCACGCATCGTCGAGATTATATCAAACCAGTGTTCACGACAACTCGTAGGTATAATCAAGAATTCTTCTACACATATTATTTCTTTAAATATTTAGTTGCTTTGGCACGAGGTAGGGACAATGGAGAGCTAATGAGCTCACGTATATGTACCTAGTACCCCGGTTTAGGTAAGTGGAAATATTTTTAAAGGAAAACTGCTTACGTTTTTTGTTGAATAATTAAATACCCCTTTTCTAAAAAAGTAAAAGAAAAAGTAAAGTAGTAAAGTTTGAGAGAAAAAAGTAAAATTGATACAACTTTTTAATTTAAAAATAGAGCTTAACTTATACAAATATCGAGGTACTCTAAATTAAGAGGCTGCTCAGTTAGCGGAATGTACACTACCTGCATTAGTCTGTAACTAACTATCTATATAATAATATAAAAGCTGAAAAGTTTGTTTGTTTGAATGCGCTAATCTCTGGAATTACCAGTCGGATTTGAAAAAATATTAACATCACGCTACGACCTTTAGGAGTTGAGTAAAAAAAAAAAAAACAGAAAGAGCGCTAAGCGAAAAGGAAGTTATAGCACGGGTGGGCGACGCGATGCGATGCGGTGGGTCGGGACAAAGTTGCGGGCAGAAGCTAGTATTGTATAGTTGGAATTTTGATTGTGATGGATTTCTGCCAAGCTACCTATGTAACGCCAAATTCTAGTATTCCCAATTCCTATATAACTTAGGTTACTTTCCACCCGTTATTAATATCGAAAGAAATCGTACGTTTCTTTAACACTCGTATAAGTAAAGCAATATTTCTAAAAGTTAAAAACATTTATTTTTACATTCTCTATTATAACCCTTTTCTTAGCAAACTGTTCAATATAATTATAAAAACCTCGGCTCATCCTATACAACTTATCAAAGGATTTTCAGTTTTTACTTCGCAAAATATTTGCCAGATTGTTGTAATTATTTTAGCTGTACTCAACACTTTTGAACATTTCAGTTTGAAGTGCTCTAAATGTCTTCCCTGTCTTTGATGCCTGCGATTTATTAGTTCAGAAAGCGATTAATTAAAACTGGAAGGCGGTCAAATTGGATACTAATGGCTTGTTTCCACCTTCGGTTAAAAGGGTTTATCCTAAAAGTTGGCAACGTCGCAAATAACTTTCAAATATTTACCTGTTTTGATTCTTATAGCAATATTACTGAATAGAAATAAGAAATGTGGCTAACTAGCGAACTAGAATATTAATAATGAATTGCAATTGTAACATTGAATTTGATGTTGTACCCATTTTAGGTGTAAAAAACGCATTCGGAAAGTTTCCAAATAGTTTTTTTACATCTAAAATTGAACATTCGGTGTTACGATATTAATTATTGTATTTCATAATCAATATTCTAGTTCGCTAGTTAGCCACATTTTTTATTTCCACACTGTAATATTGCTAACTTAATCAAAACAGTGAAATATTTGACATCTCTTTGCGACGTTGCCCACCTTCAGAATAAACGCTCTTAAGTTGAGATGATGAAAATAAATTATGTTTATTTCTGTAAGTAGATCTTTTAAGACACTTTTACACGTCAATATTTTAAAACTAGATGGTGGTATTTCTTAGTTGTCTGATCCTTGAGAAGAAATGCCGAACCCAACTCAGAGGTCATTGTCTCTTTTAAAGTCCAAACATTATATTAATAGGATTTTATGTGAGTCTAGCAATGCAGGGCTGTATTTGGAAGGGCCTTTTGAAGAAAGGGCCATTGCGGCTTTGAGTTGACCTGTCCCGACAGACGGCATGCATGCATTAGTCATTGTGTAGCTCAACCCTATTTTATGGAGCTCGGCTAAGGTTAACACTTTCGACTCCACCCACTTTTCATAGACTCATAAGTCATGCCGCCATACATATTGGAAGTTACCCGGCACCGGCAAACAGAACACTGTTGAACGAAATAGTGTTAATGTTAATAGTGTTTTCTGGGGGTCTTGTCGCTATACGTAGTATCTCTGGGGGTATTTTCATGTACTAGCCACCCCAGTGCGTGAAAAGATAAAAAATATATAAAGAAAAGTATAATAACTCGCTCTGATTCCGAGACAGGGATGTTCAACCTTTATATTTTTAATTAATATTTGTAACCGTAAAAATGGTTTTCCACACCTGAACTGCACTGGCCTGACACAAAAATGTATTTGAATATAAAACTTCTTGTATTTTTAAACCAACGCATTTACTAATAATTCTTGTTAAAATATTCAACAGAGTTTATTTTCACAGTTTATAATGCTGTATTTACGAAATACCTACATTTGAAATGAGCCGTCCGCGATCTCCCAGCATTCCATATGCGACTAGAGTGAACCCTCCAGGAGGGCTCCCGGCACTGAACGTGTTAAGTTCTTCCAATCTTGAGTAAATTCTTGTCATATCTGTTTAATTTTCTTTTTTTCTGTCAGATAGTGCAGACTACAGGATCATACACAGAACCATTACCATATTAAATTCTTGTATATCATTTGGTGGCTACACTAACTTAGGTGCTACATCCGGTTAGACTGGAAGCCGACCCCATCATGGTTGGAAAAAGGCTAGGCAGATTGATTGCTTTCCTGTATACAGAATGGATTGTTGAGATGGGGCAGTAAGGACAGCTACCTTAACCGTTGTAGCTACAGGAAAACGGTCTTAGAGGACTGTCCTTAACTTTTTGAGAAATGTTGATCTGCATTCACAGATTTTGGAAAAATTTACAGGCACCAAGAAAATAGGCAGTTTTCACAAAAACTTTTTTACATCCCTATCGATCTTATTTCTGATAAGAATCAAAAAACTATATTAGACCAACTAAGGTTTGAGTACTAGAACAGTCAGAAATCGCAAAAAAAATCTCCCATACATTTCGTAGGAAATGAAATTCCAACCTACTTTTTACGACGATTGATGATTTTTACGACTGGACGAAAATAAAGAAAAAAAAATGGTATTTCCATTTTCGAACGAATTCGCGTTATAGTTAAACGTTTAAAATTTAAAACGAAAGTTAAATTCAATTTTTTAAAACGTTTCCCAAGTCTGAAAGTTTAAAATTGTTTGACGAATACGCGTTTAACTTGTATTCGTTCGAAATTTCAAATTCCATTTTTATTGTTTATTTTCGGCCAGTCTATATACATCGTGAAAAGTAGGTTGGACACTCATTTCCCATGAAATGTATGGGAAAAGTCTTTTGCAATTTTTGACTTTTCTAGTACTCAAACCTCTGTTGGTCCAATAGAGTTTTTTAATCCTTATTAACAAGATCGATTGGCATCATTAAAAGTTTTTGTGAATACAGCCTATTTTCTTGCTGACCGTACATTTTTTCAAAAAACTGTGAATGCAGATCAAAATTTCTCGAAAAGTTAAGGACAGTCTACGAAGACCGTTTTCTTGTAGCTACAACGGTTAAGGTAGCTGTCCATACTGCCCCATCTCAAAAATCCATTCTATATATTATTGAACATAAGGTGTTAAAGACCATCGATCTGAATAACTTATACTATGGGACCAATATTGAAATCGCGAAAACAAAAACAGCTGTTCCATAATACCTACTGTTCTAAATTACTATTAGTTTGATGGTCTAACGCACCACTTCAAGTTTCTAAAGTAAATTTTTTAACACCTCATATAATGAATGCACTTATTCTTGTGCACCTCAAATAATTCCTATTTTAGGGTCCTAAAAATACTAAATCTTCTTTTCATGTGGTAAGTGACTAAACTGGTGTCAGAGTTTTAAAGCCGCCCATGGGCCTCAGACTTGGCTTCACATGCCGTCGAGAAATATCTCTCAGGCATGCCGGTTTCCTCACGATGTTTCCTTCACCTTCTTTGAAGCGGGTAATAATTATACATAGCCAATACTAAAATAGCCAAGTAACTGCGACCAACTTGGATGTATGCAGCTCTTGGTCACAGTTCTAACCTAACCCGTTTAGTCAGGATACCCTATAAATTTAGTTAGCGAGACCTGTGAGAAACAACCACAAAGTTAAAAAGAGGTTCGTTTATTTAAAAAGTGTGCATCATTAGAAGCCCTAAAAGTATTTGGAGGTTTATTAATTTAAACAAAAAAACCGGCCAAGTGTGTTCCGTAGTTGGGATGAATTTATCCCAAGAACTGAACAATGTTCTCCCATACGGAATGTATGGGAGATCATGTTTTTCAAACCGCAAATTTAAGTTGGTTGATTATTACTCGTTAACCTGTACAGCTCTGATAGTTTCCTTTTAATTTCGTTATACATATATACTACTGCTGTGAATATTTTCACAAATCCAAGTACACCCATTTAGCTGGCAGGGGGGGGGACACGTGACTAACAAAAAAAAACAGTTAAAGGCTTAATATTTCGCAAACGGATCCCTGAATCAAAAAATGGTTTTCACAAACTCACAATATTTTTTAACGCCTTTCTAACGTCCGTCCTTTTTTTTTTTTTTTTTTTTTTCAGGATGGGAAATCATCAAATGACTTCTCCCGCTCTGGGCAGAGCGAGAGGGTGTGTCAGACTTTTACTGACTAAAACCCACCCGTGTTCCTTCCGTTGCCTGTGTGCCGGGGCCGCGATATCCCTTTCGGACAAACCCGCAACCCCAGCAGGCATTGGTCTTTCGACCCCGTCGGTTGGTGCTGACATCTCTTTGAGGAGCGCGTGGAACACAACGCACCGTCGACACAGGCCTGGTCCTTATCGGACGGCGAGCTGCCCATTGCTCACCGTCCGCAAGCCCGCGCCTACGGTGGCCGGAAGTCGGCTCTCGACTCCCGACGCACGGAGCGTCTCCTGCGGTTCTAACGTCCGTCCTAAAGCGTCCATCATTGGAAAGTCAATAAGTTTTAAGTGGTTCAGTTATTCTATTTCCCTTTCTGAACCACGATACACGTTGCGCACATTTGTGCGGTGTTCACCATGACGTGCAAGATGTTGTTTAAGATTAAATTAGGTAGTAAAGGCACACACGAACTTAAACGCCAAGAAACCATATAAGGGCCAAAATATATACATTAACCGTTCAAAACATAAATGCCTAGGAATTTCGTTTAAATATTACATGATGTCGCTATCACTGACGTACTAGAGCGAAACTCTCCTCACGGTACCGAAAATGTGTTGAAGAGTAATGAAATCACGTGGCTCTGGAGGCGTCGGTTTAAATTAAATCACGTTAATTATCGCACGTAGACGGAGCCCGGGGCTCTCTTACCGCGTCGAGCCAAGTATCTATCGCTTTACCCTCATGATATTAGAGAGAGGTAGTATTTAATGCGCCATGCATTTCTGTGGAAAAGTTTAGCAAAGCGTAGCAGGGTGGTATTTCCTTGTAGTAATAGTTAATTTAAATTTTATTTATTTAATTCAGACACAGTGATCCATACTTTTACTGGACTACGGCGAAACAATAAGGATGGTTATGATTTTAACCGGTATGTAATGTATGTATGTTCATCTGTTACCTCATAACTTCTAAACTACTGATCACAATCAATCATCATAATTTGACAAACGAGATATCGTTGGGAGCGTCTTGACAGTCCGCTGGTTGATTTTGTTTTTGCGTTTCGAGGAATACTTTTGGTACTCTTCATTTGGTGCGTTTCAAAGTTGGTGCGCTTCGAGGAATACCCCTATTTCTATACCTGTCTTGATTTCTGTCTAAAATATTTTCTTGTTTCATACTTTTTAGAGCGCGATTTTTCAGTAGTCGGTTTTTAGTTTTTGAACTTACATTTTTTATTAGTATAGTTACACTTACAGAAAATGTAAGTTCAAAAACATACATTGAAAAATCGCGCTCTGGTTTACTTAATGGGAGGAAGATTTCTCATATACTTATTGGGAAACGTTTCATAATAAACAAAATTATTTTTTATTTTATTTTAGTAACTAGAAATAATACAATAGATTTCCGAAAAGTCACGCCTGAGTCAATTAACTATTCTAGTAACTAGTTTTACTACTATAGTTTAGTAAGCAGGTTATGTCTTTATTTTTCTTTGAATGAAATGTACACCTATAACTTGTGTATACGTTAGAGATACATAAATTCTGTTTTAAGCTAATGTTATGGGTATGTATATGTTGTTAGTGTAATTATGGAAAAAAATTAGACTCATTGATTCTCATTAATTTTATACGCTCACTTGGGTTCAACGACAAAGTCATTGGTATTATGAACCCATGATAGGTATTCAACTGACATTATTCTGACACTGCTTTCGGCCTAACGTATATTATAAAATTGGTGTTCCTAAGTACATTTAAATATCGAGTAAAAGAGCATTATCTTTCCTCTCTACTGTGAGTATTTATATACCTATAATATGTATGTTTATTTATTTAAGCTTTATGTGTTTATTTAAGTATATGTTAATTTATTACGTTATACGTGTAGGTATATTTGATATTTTTTAGTTTAAGACTTCGCAAATTCATATTTTTCTCTTTTTGCTCTCACACACTATTGTCTACATTACTTTCTCATTTCTCCTTTCGCAGGTCTGCTGGAAGAAATTTCTTAAGAAATAAGCAGTACCTTTGTACTCAAATTACAATTATGTCGTATGTCTATGTATTTTACTGTGTGTACATAAATAATAAAATAAATAAAAAATACATACTGTAATTTTATCTCTTGACAACCATTTTTAGCGCAAAAAAAAGCTAATTAATGTCGGTCAAAGGGTCGCGGCCGCCGGCGGGTGTCAGCGGCGCGAATTTGATTGAGCTTTTTATTTAGAACGCTTATTAGAGTTCCATAATTGCTTGCACTTTCGTACAATATTAGGTAGATACCTTATAATTACTAACGTAGGTTATAATGTTACCTGCAGAATATCTTCCTCTATGCGCCTGGATGCCTACCACGAGCTCTTAGCGCGATCCATTTTAGGACCTAAATTGAACTGTTCTTCTAATTCGTACCATGACGTTAGTTTAACGATTCAATTTAGGCCATGCCATGTGACAGCGATTGTCCCAAACTGAGTCGCAAGTTTTGGTTTCATTCATTCTTGTTTGGTACCATGACGTCCTTATAGCAGCTCAGCTGAAACGCTCAACTGTCAAAATAAGCGATTCAATAAAAGTTACTATTTCTCTTACATAAACTGAAACGTTTGGTGAATTATTGACGAAAATAAAGATTTTTAGTGCTGTTTTAGTGAAATTTTACCAAAACCAATGTAAGTGAGCTTTAATCTATCTTTTAAGTCTAAAATACCTATTTATATGCCTTTTTTAACCGCATTCGTTTTTCTCTAACAGATTTCTGATGAACTACTTTTATTTGAGTTTTTTGAGGAAGATTCTGCCTCACACTATGCCCACTATGCCCCAACTCAACTCACACAACTTTGTTTACTCTGGTACGTTCGAAACAGAAACATAATTTGTTTTAAAATATTTTTTTCGTATACTTAATAAATAGCAAAAAGTAAATAAATATCTACTTTGACTAAGAATTATTTTAACAATAGTTACCGTATTAACGTGCAATCTTAAAAAAAACTGTTGAGTGTCTGTTTTACTTTAAAGTAATGATACTGAGTTAAGAACAAATAAAATGTTACTTGCTTCTGAACGTGTCTGACACTAAATAATGTGCGCGAAACAAACTTATTTGACTATAATAGCGTTGTCTCGTTTTCACCAAAAACGTTCCAAACGCGGCCGCGCGGTTCAGCCACAGATTGCGATCTTTCATTCACTTTTAACGATCCAAATGCCGCTGAGTTTATTGGACGTCATGGTACGACTTTGAAGCGATGCAGTTTAAGAACCTAAACTGAAATGCCTTGTTTTTGAATCGTTTTTAATTAGATCATGGTAGGCATCCTGTATTTAATTATGGATTCCTTCATGGCACAGGTATTATATCAAAGTGCCTCTTTGACACTCGCTACGTTATTCCCAAAATAGTAATTTTCTAGGAATTCCAATCAAACATACTTCGTTAGTACACTATAAGGACCGCTTATCATGACGCGTTTAATGAAACACATATTAATAATTTAACGTTTTAATTGAACGTAATTTATAATGTATCAACTATTACATTTTTCCTACCATTTATATGCTATAAGAGATCAATTTGAACGTAAAAAGTACATTAAACTACTCTGTACACATAAATTACGTAGAGACTAACAGCAAACGTCTAAAACGTTTACATGTAATAAGTTTAATGTAAAAATAATTAGGTTATTAATGAAAAAGTATATTCTATGAGGCTATCTACGTATACTCTATTTACGGAGACATTTGGCACAAATAAATAAAAAGTATAAAAAAGAAAAAATATCTATGATGGAGACACGTACGAATGTCATAACTTTGAAGTTATGTAACATTCTAAGTAACAACAATTAACAAGCGTAGAAAAATACTATTATGGAAATACAATAGAGTGTTGGGACAGCTTTGTTCACCACAAGGTATTACGACAACTTATAGGTGCATGTTGAGCTGGCTAACATGCACCATCTAGACCATCTTATAAATGGCCATCCGACATACGAACGTGGTCTATAATTTGAATTTCGAGAAGAGTGTAAAGAGATGAAGAGTGTAAATAATCATTTGAATTTATAGCCGTTAGCTGCCACTAAACTAACACACATCGAATATTTTTTGTTATTAATGTACACTTTTATGATTTTAGCACAAGCTAATGAATGAAATTGACAAAGGACGACGTAGGTGGACATTTACTTCGTTTCGTATATCGGATGGAAGGTACGTACATTAAAGTTTTACATTATTTTCTAAACCTACCGCACTTTTTGCCACGAAAAAACCAAAAGGAAAAATACTACTCTTGAATTTTACATTTGCACAAACAATTTATTAAAAGAAAATATGTTTTTTTTTTATAGGCGTCTAAAGAGGTTTTATACTGGTGTGTTGACGTAATATCTTATTTCCAGCCAGGCAGTGGTGACATCTCGCAGGAAAATGAAAGGAGTCAGTTGCTGAAGGCTCTAGTTGTCGTAGCGGGTCGGAGCAGAGTTGGCCCAGAATCCTGAACAGAAAAACATTCGTCAATATCACAACCTTTATAAAAATTAAAGGGTAGGTAATGTTTTTTTTAAGCTAATAATTAATGATTTTTATAGTGAAATTCAAAAACAAACACTGAAATTGTAAAACCGAATAGGTACTTAATTTTATAATTCAAAATATAATACCTCCTCTGAGAAGAAGTAAACTCTGGGGTCAATAATAGAGTGGTGAAACATAGACCCAACCAAATAACAAATATTGTCTACTTGTAATTCAGGACAAGTTCAAAAAGTCAACGAGGTAAATAGGTAACATTTGCTGAATACGTGGATAAATTCCATTTTTTTATACAGAAAAATACACAACATTATAGGTCCTACAATTATGTAAGTACCAAAAGAGGTTTTAGGTACGTGCAGGTGCTGACATCACGTTACAAGATTCTAATTTGATTGGACACGCTCATTTGAAAAAAGAGCATCGCTAAATTGGTTTTAAAAAAGCGACTTGGAACTTTGCTCATGTAGGTAAGTACTGCATGCAGTTAGGAGTAGTCATGTGAAGAAGCGGGTAGCAGTATAGAAGTATGAGGAACAGGGTGTAAAGTTCACTCATCCACCATAGAAAAGGGAGGATCCTCCGACCAGACGTGTGTCGTGTCTGGCGGGCAACTGCCCGATGATTGATGTCGGATAGTCTTATTCATGTCGTTCGCGCGGTAAACTCTAATTGCGCGATGCAGGATTTGTATGACGTCATGTCTTTGTAACCGCTACAGCAGGACAGTATCGCCACTTTACTTGTTTTCTGCCACCATGTGCCGGTGTAATTACTGACACATAAGTTTCTAAGAGTGTCTGTCTCTAGTCTGGTAATGCACATATCTATAAGCACAAACCTGCCGAACTAACGGTGTTTGTTCGCGTTATGATGATCGAGAAAATATTTCGGTCACATATTTAAATAAGGCTGGATTTGGGTCATGTATGAAATTAAGGTTCAGGTCGAATTTATTTGGTCATATAGTAAATATAAATCCAACGTACCTCGTTTGCCAACATTTTGCAAGAACAGCCGGTTGACGACGGCCTGCCGCTGGTTGGCTTCGCGCATCTGCTTGCGGGCCACCTCGAGGATCAGCCGCTGGCGCAGCACCTCCATGGGGTTGTTGATGGACAGTGACGGCATCTTGCGCTTCGGCCGCGCACGACCCTCGTGCAGCTCTGCAGGGTCCACCAGCCTCTGCGGCAACCCCAACCACTCATATTGTTGTAGTTTGTGGAACATTATAGTAGGGACTAATAAGTAACTATCGAACATACATATTTGAAAATCAGCTCTTTTTAAATGTTACATAAGACAGCCATCTGTCTGTCTGATACCCTTGACCACAACGCAACCACCTCCTGTGATCTTTGAGTTAGCAAGAAGTGCCGTAATAAACTACCAAACGACTCAGAGTGTTTAGATTGTGTATCTACCAGTTAATTAATTTTGATTTCTAAGTGCAAGGCCCTTATCTGTCTTGAGTTCAGTTTAGTGATCATAGAATGCCGGATGTACTTATGGAGTAAGTAATCAAAGATGACGAGTGTCTTAATAAATATAAAACTCAACCCGAAAACGTATGGACAGAAATAACAGTCAAGTAATTATTCAATCCATCAAGATTAACATAAATATGACGAAGATGAAAATAATATAGGTCTCATAAAATATTGCTGATTGACTATTTCACAATTAATTTAACTGGGTTATATTCCGAAGGAGATGGACTTCTTACTCGAATACGCCAATCACCGATCCAAGGTAGGTAGGAAGGTAATATCATGAAATTGATAAAGCTACCTCGTCGGTTTAGTGATCGCAAGCGCTACTACTGAGCATGAGGTTCTGGGTGCGATTCCTAGGTCGGGCAAAGTGTTATTGGGTTTTTCCATCAGGAATTTTTCAGTATCAGTCCGGAGTCTCGATTTGTGCCCCCCCCCCCCCCCGGTGAATGCCTCTGCCTTACCCTTCGGTAATTACTTTGTAAGTTATGTTATGATATGGCTAATTAACAAAAAAATACGTGGGTAGCCCGAAGAAAAATCTAATAACCAAAGGCAGCTAAGTGTAACTAAATTTGGTAATTTCTAGGGGATAGTGTTAAAAATAGGCTCAACAGATGGGCCTAGAAGAGTCTCCGAAATAAAGGATGTTGGCATTTTAGTACCGGCCTATTATGCATATTGAATTACTGTTCCCATCTCACGAGTCGATGGGACGAGAGCGATTCATTTCCCAATAACGGGGTGAAATGCTTGTGTACATACTACGAGGTGTTTGGTTCCGTTCCACTCACCACATTTGTGTTAGGTACCGACAGTTACGCCTCACCTTGTTTCAGAGGCTTGTTATTTCTTGTGACATGTTGTAACCTCACCAAGTTACTATTGAAAGGCCTATTCGCAAACTCTATACGACGAAATAAATATTGTTGGGTTGTCTTCCATTTACAAATTTTCATTTGTTTTCGTAAATAATATTGTTTAACGAATTCAATCAGTTGTTGCGTGATTGATACCGAAGCTGTCATGAATAACACATAATTTACCTGGTCTCATTTGTCTTTAGTCTTTTTACGGCTTCTCATTTTAAAACCACCCTTGATAATTACGCTTTTGACCCCAATTTCAATATTCGATTGCTACTTTTTGAGGGATGATATCGATAAATTTGAATACATTCCCAATAAATGAATTTAGCGGTTGTAAAGATACGGTGGGAATTTATTATTTAACGATATGATGATGACTTGATTGCTATAATAAATAAGAAGGAATACTTATTTTATGACTATAATAAATACTTTTTTACAATGGCATGTGCTGATCTGATTAAAGTATCCTTTTTCAATGCTATTAAGAATAACTGACTCAGGTAGTGATAGAGGTAAATATATCAATGAAACAACAAGTAATCTAAAAGAAGTTTATTGCATATTTTTATGACAATAATGTAATACTATTACAATGTTAAGTTATATGCATAAAGGAATGCCAGTGTAACTAAGCTAATTATAGCACAATAACATTAATGTAACATAAATTAGCATAACTAATACAACTGAATTCTTTATATCTAAGTTACTAAATAAAATTCAATTTAATCTACAAACCAACGGCTAATTTGTACTTTGCCTAATTTACAAAACAAATATAATAAAAGGTATCATGCGCATTTTTATAATATTATACATTTCAAATAGACTACTGTTTTAAACATTTTCTAATATCTGATGCTTCCTACTCTACTTTTCAACAATATAATATATGGAATATTTTATGTAGTATATTTAAACGTGGCTATTTTAACAGATACTTTAGAACCATGGGTCTCGGATAACGTCTACGTAGGCAGGCATTTCTTGGTTGGCGATATATAGCTTTTAGAAGTATCTGACAGCTTGCACCGAAGGGGACCATTGGAGGCCTGCAACAAAACATAACGTTAATTCGTTAAACATTACATATACTAGGCATAATTCTGAGACAGAACTGTTTGACTTGCATGCTTTGATACTTAATAAAACATTATATGATACTAACATGCTTAAACATGTATTAGAAGTATGAAAAATCTTTAAAATAATCTATAGGTACCTAGAGATTTGTACCTAATATTCCTATGCTTTTTATAAATCGGTCCAAAACAAAGGGTAAAAGTGGTCTAGAGAATCTAAAAAGGGAGACCGCATGCAGCGTCCCTAAGTATTACCCTCCGTCTTCAGTTATTTATTTCAAGGCAAAGTGAATACTTAATGAGACATCCAGTTCCAACGTACAAAGTTCACTTATTAGCTACTGAGACGAATGGGGCGCCTAGATCATGCAGGTTTTATGTTTGACAGTGATTCTCAACATAAAATAGTACATAATGATATCATAAGACAACGCTATTTTTCAGTTAAATTCTCAAAAGACATACATCATGCAGTAGCTCGACATAAGTTCTACAATATAAGGCGCCTCATCCACGATACAGTCATTTGTTTGTAAACCACTAACAGACACAAAGAAACAAGCTAGGACAAGAAAACAAAGACCATAATCAACAACGATGATAATGATGTTGTGTCTTTGTCAAAGTTGCAATTTTACACACTACTACTTTGAAAGTTAACGCTAAATTAATCTCCATGTTCTCGAACTCTATTGTTTTATCGTGGACGAGGCAGTTCCCATGTGATCATTATGACTAAACCCACCTCGTTTGCCGATATCGTTCAAGAAGTTTCGGTTGACGGCTGCGCGGAGAGCCTGCTGCTTCCTCTCCTTCTCCTGGCTCAGCTTCTGGCGCAGCACCGACATGGGCAGGTCGATGGACAGCGACGGCATGCGCCGCTTCACCCGACCACTGCCGGTCTTCACGCACCACCAGGTCAAATTAGCTACTATCTCACTCAAAGGCCCTACGTATTATGGGATAATTGGGGAAATGGTGAAGTTTCACCCATTTTTTGAGAAGAAATAAGTAGACCTTTTTGGAAGATATAGGTGTGCATGCAGTCCACTGATATAAGAACGTAATTTACTATGAATAAGTACCATTAATTCTAGCCCATTGACAGTTAGTTAAAATCATTATGAAATAGCCTGGTTTGTAATCCAAATATCCCAGTGACCTATTTCTGATTGATGTATGTATTACGAAATAACAATAACTTTATTAGTATTCCTCGTGAATATGTCAGTTCAATTTCGGATTATTTAGTCAATAATAATAAACGAGCTGTATTAAATATTTTCACCGTTGGGTCTTTAGGCGATTGATTTTCAGGATTCTCTTAGGGTCTTAGCATTCCTGGAACGTTTTCCATTAGACTAATGAATTAGTGACTGGACCTTATTTACCCTTAAAGGTACTTTATGACCCTGAATATTTACCCTTACTTTCTATATTCGGAGAGTGTACTTGAGTACACTTTAGCAATTTATAATTCCAGCAAGTTTAATAGGAATATGATAAAATAAACAGCTATTTCAATAACCGAATTATCTTTATTTTGCTCACAACAGGTTCACTACATACATGTGTTTATTTGCTAATAACAAGGGTAAACTTTGTACAAATCTATATTGGAAGCGCATAACTGTAGCGGTTACAAGTCGATCACACGAGGTCTAACAACAGCTGGATTCTACCACTTCAGTTCTGACTCCTCCAGGATCCTACAAAATAGAAAAGACTACATTACACACAGTACTTTGTGAAGGGTGTTAAACTGGGGTTCATGCACGTTAAACTGGGGTTCATGCACGTTCATCCAAAATACATGCATCATGCGGGCACTTTCTCAAATATTGGGAAAATGTATGTTAATCAATCCATAAATTTCTCAATCTATGATTTAAATTCATTCTCATTCCACGTGTATAGTCGATCTCGTAAAAGGTTGAATGTCACTTGCACTTCACAAAACGACAAGTTCTATTTATCTATGTGTCAATTATGTAGTTTCAACCTTAGTAAAGTTTCAATTAACTGGGAATTGTTGTCAAACTAGTAAAGCAATTACGAAGTCGACTTTACACCAAATTCGTGCATATCTCATTTGATTTTTTCATTTAGATATTACTTGTTCATACTCTAACCTCGCTTTCCGACTCGGTCAAGGAAGTTCCTGTTGTTGTGTGCCACTCTCTCCATATAGTTGTTGTAGGCTCCTCGCTGCAGCACTTCGACCGCGGGGTTGACGGAGAACGAGCGGCGTGTGCGCATCTCCGCACCGCTACTTGCCACCTTCGTTATACACTCATGTTTATAGTCACTGTATCTTAGCCCGAAGTGCGTTTGAGGATATATGAAGAAAGCAAGCAGGAAGACTGAGACTGAGACAGTCATGTACTGAACGAACTCGTTCAACTGATAAATATAGAAAGCGTAAAGCCAAGACTCTGTTTGTTTTGTGACGAAGAAAACTCATGGATGTTTGTGAAGCACTCCTGTTTTCACATTGTTTGCATTGACAGGGAGCAAGCGTATTTATTGGTTTAAGGCTCCTGCAAACAAGCGCGACGCGGCGACGCGACTCTTGTGGAAAAATTTCTATGAAAACTTCACAGATTTTTTTCTATCAGTGTCGCGTCGTGCCTGTCTGCGGAAGCCTTTATTATAAGGTAACTGAACACGCTGCTGAGTTATTTCTTTTTCCTAAATAGTTTGAGTACAATTTTATGAAACGTGTGGATGTGTATTCTTAAGATGTGATAAGTAATACTTAATTAAAGTTCGTTTACTATAAAACTGCACGCCCCTCCACAAACATTTTTATACAAACATTTGAAAAGTGTATGTTACAAGCAGTGGAGGGGCGTGCAGTTTTATAGTACCTAAACGATCTCTATCTGAGTTTAGAGACATTCTGGTAACCTTTAAATGTTTGCTAGAGGTATAATTACTGCCAAAGTTGAATAGAAGCTGCAGACAGAGCTCGTTAATGCCGAAACTTGTACGATACGAGTAATGTTTTCATGTTTCTAATTACGTGAATGACACAACAAACAGTTGACAGAAAATATAGTGGGACCCAACGCACATTATAAAAGTTTACGTGCAGGTATACGTATAATTAAATACTATGCATCGTTTAACATAACGACTATACATTATACGACTCGAATAAAGTCTGCGGCGAGCGAGGAGCGCTGTCCGAGCACAACTATTATATTGTCTGTGGTAAAACGTTACTCTCCCTTTAAAGTTTAACCGCAAATATGTTATTATTAACTTGTTACTGTACGTATATATTTGATTCTAGCGACAACAATTACTTGGTACATTTATCTCCATTAAAGAAGCTTTGAATACATGTAAATATTTTCATAAGAACTTTTCAAGTAACTTTTGTACTTTAGGTTTATTCTGTATTAATTTTACACGTTTTCTGTGTAACTTAATATAATTTACGTCATAATTAATTGCTTCAATTTAATTTAATTTTAATTATATTATGCGTCATTTTCTAAACAAAATGACAAACTATATATAAACGTGCTTCTATATATTCCATTCTTCATATTTTTATTACTTTTTACTATTACTTCATTCCATAAATCCTATAATAGAATGACACCTTTAACGATTATCTATCGCGAGATGGACGCGGCAGATATCTCTAATTGCTTCAATTTGATTTACTAATTACAGGGACACTCTTGCCATGACAAAGTGAAGCTTGCCTTTAGCTGACGGAAAATTGTGTCAAAGGAGATTTTCATTGAATTATGGTAATAAGAACGCGTTGTTTGATCAAACCATTCTCAGATTCGAAGTTTGAAAATGTTGAAGTCTAGAAATCTAATGAAATAAGTACTGTCATATCGCCTTTACTTACAACAAGACTCTAAACGCCAATTAAGCTTCAACTAAGCTAAATATCGTAGTATTTTAACTTCAAAACTTACTACGTATGTTTATGCTTCTTGTGCATTGCAGCTCACGTATGGTGGTGCAAACCACCCTTTACCATTTTCCGTAGGCATATTTAATAACAAAAAAGGTTGTTTACCTGAGAGTCCCGGGGCATATCAGCGAGCAAGTACAGCCAGGGCGCGCCGGCAGAGTAGCGAGCGGCCATTGGTGACATTGCGTAGAGGCTCTCCTGAGAAAATGAAACGTAGACGATTAGTATACGTCCCAAAATAAAATATGGTTTCATTAACAATATTAAGCTTTCTCAAAGACGCAGTGCTAATACATAGACCGCTGACACACTATGAACTTCTGTCGCATAGTGACCATCGACTATGCTAATGTCATAGATGTGATGATGAGGTGTGACAAAGTCCTACATTTTGATTGCCATGACACACTTCCATTGTATCTCCATCCAGAGCTATTGACAGGGATAACAAGTGATTCTTATTAAGTGTCTGTTAACAGAAAACTTTGAATCTTGTGAGTACCCTTTAAATTTCTTAAATAAAAACCAATTTCGTATAGTCAACCAACATCTAGGTAGCAACATTCGATTTTAATCCATAGTTAACCTAGCGTCTCATGCAGAACTTGTTGACACAATCGAATATCGTATAAATCCACAATATGTATATTTTCTTTGTATTCCCCATTCGGTCCCGAAGGATTCGTCAATTTTCCACCACGCGGGCATGGCATACAAGAGAATATTGTAAAAAAAAAGTTTCTCGACTTTTCCGTTTGCCTGCGGCTTATAAAAATACCTACTGAATATTTCCAGAAATACAAACAAAGTTAAGGAATCGTAAAATTTGTACGTGATGTTTCTTTGTATATTTGGTTATAATATAAAATAAAGAGTTTCGTGTCGGACAACGTTATAAAGTTGTTACAAATGTGTGGTCTAACTCAAACTAACTGGGCTACTAATTGGTTTCGCATGTAAACATTCACATCACAACCGTCTGAAACCAAGCCTCGACCCCAATTTTGTGCGTCTAAACATTTTACTTATGAAACTGTTACATAGGTACACAAGACTGAAATAGTAGTTAGTCAAACTTTGTCTGAAACCTAACGTTCCGTATATTTATATGTCACCGTAAGATTGTGAGCTCCGTTGGTTTAAAATCTATCGGTAATGTTTCCGTTAAATCATAAACTGTCGAAAAATTGTGAACTGTGTGAAATGGGTTCGGTTAGGGTCGAAATGTGACCAATTGCGCGCGAGCCGAGCGAGCTATGCGAGCGGTGTCACGGCAGCGACCGGCGAGCGCTACTTCCAAGTTGCTCGCAGCTAGGCAAGCTATTTAGTATTAGCGCAAGGTACGTTACGACACAAGCAGTCGATACCAGTTCACAATATTTCTGTTCCCCATGGATAGATTATAAACTCTCGAAAAGTATTGCGTTAAATTGTAAATGGTTTGTTGCAGTTCACAATTTTTCGACAGTTTATAATCTAGCAGAAATAATACCGATAAATTATACACTAACGAATTTCAGAATTATACGGTGACTTATATGCCAAATCTATAAGTTTCCTAAAAGTAAAATATATTTCGCTCATAGCCACAGGAATTAAACTACCTAAAGATTTGCGTTATGGTCTTGAGTTCTGACCTTAAAATATTATAAAGACAAACTTTTGAAAATGTCAATATTAGACAGCACCTCACGTGTAATGACGCAATAATATATTCGTCAACATTGATATAATTTCATCATATTTTTATCTGTTGAGCCACAAGATGGACCTGTGATTACCTACAAATCTTGTGTACATGGGCTCATATTAGTGCAAATATTTCGTACATTCGTGGGTGTAACGCTGTCTTATTTTTGGGTAAATAGTCTAATAAGATAGCACGTGATTAAACCAACACCTGGATAATTTTGTTGTAGGTTAGTAGTGGCCGTCGCCCAAAAACGTCTATCCCTGTAAATGCTAGCGTAGATTAGGAAGAGCTGTGCCGCAACGCAACGCATTGCAAAAATCCTCCAGCATCACTTTCGTACATTTTGTATGAACCATCACACACTAAAGGCGGGACACAACGCGCTTTTTAGAGTTCCGTACGGGTAGCAAACGGAACCATACTAAGCCTCCGCTGTCCGTCCATCCGTCAGTCTATCAGCGGGCTGTATCTCATGAACCGTAATAGGTAGACGGTTGAAATTTTCACAGATTGTGTATTTATATAATTTTTTTATACAGTTAATAATTAAAGGGGGTCCATACAAGAAACGTGTTTTTTTCGGCGTGTCTTGCTCGATCTTAATATACTGGTACTGAACCCTTCGTGCTCGAGTCCGACTAGAACTGACCGGTTTTTTTAAATTGAAATGCGATGTATTGCGGCCCGACGTGTAATGGGCAGATAGCTTTAGATTGGATAAACGTTGTCTTTATGATGTATTTTGTACTACGTGTAGTCCCAGTTTAATTTGGAAATTAAATATTAGTAAAATTTGTTTTAGGCAGTTTCGCTAAAACGGATTGATAGCTTTAATCGACATCAGTATCAGCTAGAGTGTTAGAAGCCTTGATCCACTCAACAGCTGTTACAGGACTTACGTCATCAGGTGCGGAGGAATCCATTTGTACCATATCGAGGGGCGAGAGGGAGTCGGGAGCAGGTGCCGCCGCGACGCCGGAGCCAGCTGCCACCACCACGGCGCACCAGAGAGCCCACCACATCTATGACAAAATACAGAATTAGAAAAAGGGGAAGAAAAAGTCCTGATGCGCCTGACCACATGGTGATCATTCCTCAAAGAGCGACTCTCCTGTTGTGCAAAGGTAGAAGATCAGTGTCCCTAAAACCTGTCATTTACACGGTGCGATTTAATTGTTTGTGGCAAACCAACAACTTATGAACAGGTTGTAGCATACCAGCACGTTGAAGCAACAACAATGCGAGGCATTTGTTGCTTCAGTTTTTAACTGACTTCCACTTGCCGTTTTCTCCGTCAATTATGGACCGATTTTGAAAATTCCTTTTTCGTATGAAACGGTATGCTCCCCGGTTGGTCCCATATAAATTTTATTAACTTTGCTTGGATAGTTTTAGTACAGGCTTCATTAATACGTATTTTTCCCACTTAGTATATGTCGATGATATGATGATAACTTCCTGTCATTGTTATTTACATAGCAGGTAGTGGATTTTCGAATTTGTGTGGGGTAGGTACCACAACTAAAAAGGCGATCGCAAAAACGAAGATTCAAAACCAAAGACACCGACTTTCGAAATTAAAGTTATTTTTCACTAAGTAGTGTTTTTTTTTGGAAGTCTGTTGTTTTTCTAGGTAAAAAGTTTTTTATTTTATGCCACAGGCAAGCATCTTGATCGTGTAAATGGGACTTTAGTCTTATAAAGACACTTAGGAAGAATCCATCCTAAAGGTTTATATCTAACTAACCCTATTAGAGTATACAAAAATGCCCTGTGATGAGGTCATCGTTATAAGACAAAATATAATCTTTTTCGAGACGACTTAACCAAACACTTAAGTTTTCAGACGAGAATATTTCCAAAATTTTCGTAACTATAATCTGAGACAACGCACGGTACGCGTGTTATTGGTGGAGGAAAGTTAGTCGTTACCACTTATAATAATAGAGTTTATCAAATTAAAATCGTAATATTTGTAAGAGGTTCTTGAATGAAATATTAGTAAGAAATTCGGAGTTCGTTATTAATAACTGGGTCGAACATCAAAAGCATCAGCTTGCTCTTTCCTTTATATGCGTATGAAATATGAATATTAAAACTTAAAACCAAGCAAGCTAGCAAGAGCGATCGTTTCCTTTGACTTCAACAATGGCCGCCGTATCGCTCGCTTCGTAGCCTCGTGTGCATTTTTGGAAGGTGGCCTCATAAATATTCACAAGTTCGCATTTATTCCCATCACGGTTCTCGTCTGCCATAACCACAAAGTTTTAAAACCAGAGCCCCATTAACCCGGCCTCAGCCGCTGTAACAGTAACCTTTAATCCGAATTTGTAATTACGAAAGGAGACATTGTTGTTAATTCTTCAATTAGTAGGTACTCTTTGTTTTAAAGCATCTCCTCTTATCCAAATTATGAGGTTAGCAGATAGATTCGCAGGAGACATACCAACCGTGTTTAGATGATGATTAGGAAATTCAGTGGCTTTAACTATTTTCATAATGAAATTGTTGTCTTGGTATTCGAAGGCAATGGTCCGGGAAGGTTCTTTATTTTGAAAGCCTTTCCAGATAAAGATGTCATCTGTCCGTAAGTTACCAACCGGATATCGCAAAATCTAAAACATTTTGTCAGGTCGCAAAGGATTAAATAACAACTTTGTTCAAGAATTGGTACTATCTCTGCGCTGATAACAAACTTTTGACGGCTCTTTCCACAACACTTTCATGGAATTTGAGATATTTATTTGCACCAGAAAAATGAACCTGTTAAAATAAATATGGCCGCACAAAGGTGAGCTTGGCTAGGTATTTTTCTGTGGTATTTTAATTTTCACTGTAAAAGTTGACTGATATAATAGGATAGATATGAGACCAAAAACTGTTGTAACCTGCTTTAATAAATAACTTTGTATCGGACACAAAATATTTTCCTGATAATAAATTGAAATTGTCTGTATAAAGTTTATTTCATTACGTTACGCAATCGACTTAAAATTTAAGTAGACAATGTAATTTACGATCGAGTATACCCACCCTTCAGTTTTAAAATGAAGATTGTTTTTCTTTTATATTTTTTGCCAAGTTAAAATAAGTTCGTTTCTACACATTATGTTAACCGAAATCTTTTACACTTTATACCGAAGATTTTACAAAGTTTGCGAATGTCTATTATTTTTAATGGATATAAAAGTAGATAATGTTTCGCTGTTCAGCTTAATCAAACATTTCTCTTTACATCTTAGCAAATGCGTACTTAAATGCTTTTTAAGTAAAAAAAGATAAATCAAAATCTTATCGAAAGAACACATGTCAGTAAAAGCTGCGATAACGTGTAAAACTAAGTAAAAGATATTGTAAATCAAAAAGTGAGAGAGCTTTACTTTTACGAGTTTTATTCGAAGCGCGCGAGGCGCGGGTTGAGTCCGCGTGACTTATCGGCTTTGGGTGACGTCGGATATTTGTCCGCCATGAGATTAGTTCATCTTGTACAGCTCTTATTAAAAACTTCCATTTACGGACCATATATTTTTATTAAAAATAAACAGACAATATTTATAAATAACTTTTTCGTAAGCAGGTGTCTTTCTGAACGGTTTTTGTTTAGAGCTTTCTTGATTAACTGGGGATAAGAAAGTAATATGAATTTATTGGAAAATACAAGTTGCTTTCATAAAAAATAATAAGAAAACGCACACAAGTAATCAGCATTTTTTCATGATTTATGTATTTATAGATGCTGCTCAGGCTCAGTAGACACTTACATCATTACTACATTTGTAGTAGGTACCACTTCGAGCTTTTCTTTTCACCCTTTAGAAGTAAGAAACGATAAACTATAAATGAACAAACATTTTCGATAGTAACTCGGTTCGCTTTTGGATGACGTCAATTCAGAAAAGTAGAAAAAATCTCCACGTCAGTTCCGATGTTTTTGTGCAAATGACAGGAGCTTTTAAATAAAACAAACAAAACGAAAAAGGAATGGTAAACGGAAAGTCTTTACTAAAATACCACCGTTCATGTTTTTTGTCAATTTACAAAGAAATTAAATAATTTGTGTAATGGAGAGCTGGTCACCGGAGTGGCTAGCAATACCATTTAGAGAGGCTGTTTGGCTTAATTGTGACGCGAATCAAACAGAGTGCCCTAGTTCCAAATGTCTGTAATTTGTCATCGGTCTGTTGAGTCGAGATTTAACCAAGTCTCCAACTAAACGGGAGAACTCTATTTACGTAGGATCTGTTTCAACAACTCTACAAACTTGCTCTATTTATGGTTGACCCACCTGTCCCTCGCGATAAACACTCGCTAGACAGCTAACTGCACAATCTAATTAATGTTTATTTACTCTGAACATTGAATAAGTACTGGTAATATAATTAGCCTCCAAAAGAAGCAGTTATATAAATATGCAGATTATAATGAAAATAAAAACTTTAAGCCACTGAATATTATATTTTTGTACGAAACAGAGAAGCTTTCACAAATGAACAAAATTTAAAAGTGGAAAATAAAAGATAATTTGAGTAATATGAGAGGTGCTCGCTGCAGCAGGTGCAGATGGTAATGTAGCAATGAAATCACATTAAATATACATATGTGCAGCGCAACAATTGTACCCACAAAGGAAAAATATGATAACTGGAAAAATTATGCACGTAAAAACTGAAGTGAAACAGCTCTTTTTAACTATTCACAAAGCAGCTCAAAGACCAATGTCGTAAAAATTTCTTCTTTAACTGACTCATTCTAAGTACAGACAGGTAAGTACGTTTACCTGTTCAGAAATGTTAATTCCTTTTTAGTAGCTAGTAGGCTTAGAGCAAAACCTTGTTATAAACATTTGCAAGATATTGCGTTTCTCAGAAAACTCTGAAAGGATCACCATTGTATGAAGAAAATGAAGGTCTAAACGGGATTAACTATACTGGCATTGAATGAGAGTTGGAGTTTAGATTGATATTATAACTGGGCTGTATATAGGCAAGTGATAGTTCGCGAACAATGAAGATTTGTTTCACGCCATCAGGGCGTAACTCCGCGATCCATTGTGTGTGAGGCTGGACTGGACGCCCCCGTGGAGATTGCTATCCGTTTCTCTGTAAAATGACCGCCACAAGTTTGGCACGGATGCTGTAGCCCGGAGCTCTGGCCAATTTCCGATAAAACTGAAACTGTGCACTTCAATTTTATAACGTTCCTACTACGAACTTTCTGAGCTTGATAGTCAAATAATTTAATGCCTAAGATTAGTTTACTATCTAACCCTTTGTTTTATTACTATACCGATATTGACAATTAACAACAACGTTATATTGTTTGGTAATTTTCCCAATATCCCTTGTTAGTTTGCTGCCACACTGTTACCAATTCCAGCGAAAATTACTTATATCGCAACATATGTTGTTAGTAATTTCGTATCGTAATCAGGCCTTGTGGTTTTATTTTTACGTCACAGCTCTGGTACAGATTTATTCTCATTTATATGTTTACTAGGTTGTCCTTAACATTGTCTTCTTTATAATAAAAAATTAAATTGTAAAGTTCACACTTCCTCTAATGAAAAGGGAAGATCCTCCGACCAGAAGAGTGTCATGTCTAGTGGGCAA
The DNA here is from genome assembly GCA_947364205.1 of Agrochola lota. Taxonomy (NCBI): domain Eukaryota; kingdom Metazoa; phylum Arthropoda; class Insecta; order Lepidoptera; family Noctuidae; genus Agrochola; species Agrochola lota. The sequence continues at coordinate 11,962,931 of OX376221.1, read as the reverse complement.
CTGCCCGACTATTGATGTCGGAATGTTATATACGTATATATGCTGATCGGGTGGTAAACACTGCTTGCCCGATGCAGGATTTGATTGACGTTAGGTATTAGATACGTAGATCGCATGTGGCGTTATAGATGCCACAACAAGCTGTTCGTTGATATGCGCATCACTTGAGAACGGCTGGTCCGGCTTGGCTATTTTTTTTTTGTAAAATGTTTGTAATCCGAATCAGGTTTTTATGAAAAGAAAAATCGGGAAAGTTTCGTTCGAAAACTGAACGTCCATTTTTGTATGACAGGACAACGTCAGCCGGGGTCAGTTAGTCTTTTATAAAGAAAGGTATTTCCTAAGAGACTGTTTACCAATCTTCGTAGCACCAAATTAAAGAAAGTTCACATGTGACTGTATCAAGTATCGATTTATTGTTTGATTCTGTAAACGAATATTGACAGATAAGTAACATGCAAATTATTCGAATAAAATAACGTATCAACCTGAACTATTAAGTCATAGAACACAATTAAAATGGCAAAGTAACCGAGGTCTATCAAAAGGATACGGTACTGTAGTAAGTCGTAAAACAATCTTGTCATAGTTGTTAGTAGAATCATTAACTTTAGTGGTCCTCCCCACTATTTTAAAATTTGGTATGTACAATGTATTCAGCCACTTTTGTTACCAACCTTACTTATCAGTATCAAAGTTTATAAACAGACCACGTTTTGATCTAAAAATGGAAGCACTTAAACTTGTGTTCAAAAGACTAATACTGTTCAATGAAAAATAGTAGAATGTTTCGCTTAGTCACAATGTTTGAATGGCCTGTGGGCCTTGATATATTTTCTAAGATAAGCCAGTTTGGATGTCCGTGTCCGAGACCACTTTCTTACACAAACAGAGTCCCTTTCTGATTGCATCTGTTGACTTACTTGTCTCATGTGTCGTTTTTTTACAAAACCAGCATGAAAAATATGGTTAGCTGTAGTGAATCGTAAATAATTTAACGCCTTTAGTGTAGCTATTGTTGCCAATGCACGAGTAGTGCTTTTGGATTCTACAAAGATGGCAAACGGTACCAATGATAAATATGAAAAAGTTTGATTTTTCGTTGACGATGGAGGAACTTCTTCCAAGCTTTGTCAATTTATTTGAACTACTTGTCAGACATCGAATATTACAAGCTGCTTAGCGCATGTTTCACAGTAAACATTCAACGAAATCGTATTTATGGCTTTCTGCGAACCGAAACTCGGTATAAAACAGAATGCAACAAGTGTCGCAGACAGCTTCGGTACGACAAATATTGACATCGTTGCTCCGGACCGGAAGTACGCTGCGAATGGCGTTTCCTCCCGACTTCCCGATACCAAAGCTCTTTGATCCGCAATTCCGAAAAGGGTCGCACAAGCACCTTATTTTATATTCACAGGCCTATTTTCACAGTGAAACAATCCCGCAGAGGTATCCGATCATAATTTGATTGGATCATCAGCGCACAATTGACTATAAATCGATTTCAGCAGCCTGTGTTTAAAATGAATGATTATCGGCTCATGCATAAATATGTATTGCGCATATATTCCCAGTAACTATAACTATTTATAATTTACTTTGATGTGGTTTTCATTATTGTGGCTCGCAAAAAGGGACTTGGACGGGAGTTGAGAAACTTATTTTGTAGCAAAATTTTACCCTCTGTGGTTTCGAACTAAACTGTTAGATAATATTTCTATTGGTCAAGCAACGAAACTCTAATAAATTAAATGATTTCGATTCACATGCTATCATAATAGCGGATAAAGGGAATATGAAAGAATAGATCTATACAATCAATTGTTACAGTCTCCTTACAAAACATTAACAAAAGAATATCATGTTCGTAAACAATGGAAAATTATGATTATGTTCGTGATAACATACGTAATGTGATCGAAGAACCAATCCATCATACTTCTACTTTATCATAACACGTAAATAATTAATCTCGGTTTAAAAAAAAAGAAGAACATTATGAATATTAAAGAAAAACTAACATTATTAAAATTTTGCAACTTGACTTTTTAAGCACCAGAGACAGAATAAATACGATAAATCCTATCTATCGTCTTTGCCAAAATATAAGTTTCACGAAAATTAACACGATTATTTGAGGACATTTGAATAGCAATATGGTCCTACGTTGAAACAAGCGAATAAAGCTGAAGCATATGTAAAACTTACCATATTTGCTTTAGAGGTGTGAGAACGGAATGCGGAATGAACCTGTAACCAAAAGAAATATCCAATTAATACCAGAAGCAGTACGTGGGTGAAATATGAATACAAAACGAAATAGGTACAAACTAATCCTACGCATGAGGTTACTAGATACATTTTGACGAAACAGTATTACTACCAAATGAATTTTCCTAATTAATTTGCCGGCTGGTTTACAGGTACAATTTGGCCAGTAATACCTAATACTCGATATCATTTTGCATTCAGTGTAGAGGGAAATGATCGACATGACCCAAATTCAGCCTTCCAGGGAGCATTCGAAATTAGAATGAGGACGGTATAATTTCGGAAAAAATTTAAATGTCAGGCGCATGAGGAGTTGCATCAATGGAGCCATATGAAGATTACTAGATTAGCTTGCGGATCTGATGTCATATTTCTGAGTGTACGTTTTGTTAGCTCTGCAGAATTTTTCATTTCGAGGTTCAGTGTCTGTCGTATTTGTATGCAGGTACCCTTTGTATAGTACTATGTATATGTTTGCTCGCTATGTATTGTGTCGCATTTCGAAAGTTTGTGTAGCAGTAACTTTGGCATTTACGTTTTTAATTTTTGTATTACTAATGAGTAAAACGTTTCTCTTTCAATTGTTATGATACATATTCTTATGTTGTTCATTTTAGATGACTATAAATTGTCTTCTAATAGGTTTGAGTTCTCTACAATATAATATCATATATACAATATCATATCGATTCAACGTTACCTTTAAAACAGATTATGGAACATCACAAATACCTATAAACGTAACGATATCTTCAAAGATAATGAAGCCTATGTAACCTAAGGTATTATTATCACTAATAACAGAAAGTATTCGTAAAAGCATAACTCTGCAAATAGCACCTTTGTCGGTGCAGAGAGAAATAGTTGGGTAAACTTGTTTCTTCGTATCAGAAACATTGTTGGCGGAGTATTATTTCTAAAATGATTTCTGAAGAATTTGTTATGTAAGTCACGCAATCTTCAGGTTTTGGGAATAGAAGTAGACAATGATTTATTGGCCAGGTATTACATATTTGTTGGTTGATTTTTTTTTGATGGAAACTCGAGTAAATTGAAAGAATAATCTACAACTAGGTTACACACGGATAATTACCCCTACCAATTAATCCCTACCAAATGACTCAATTTTCTCGAAACGGTTGAAATCTCTGTTAATAAAGAAAGGTAGGTACTATAGGTAGGTACTATACCGTTGAGGAATTTACAACTGACAAATTGTGAATTGATTGACCTTGTAACAATAAGCTTGACATACTTATAAGTGAAATAATATATGACTTTACTATATTATGCTTACCTATAATGACTAAAATGCATGAAAGAATAATGATTTATTCGAAATAAAATAACGAATGTTTATAAAATGTAATGAATTGTAATAATTAGAATCAATATTCTATTATGTAATTTAATCATTTGATATGAAACATTTGCAGTACCCTTACAGGGTGCATTTCTTAATACTGTGTCATGAAGTTTTAATGCATGCCTACTAACCAGTGTTTTACATGTTAGCAAATAAATAAATAAATAATTGCATTCAGAGAGATCTTTCAGTACCTACCTAGTCTGGAAGATAGTCTGGGCTCAGGATGAGATATGGTATCTTCTTGTCTGTGTTCAATAGCTGAATATTTTCTCTTAATGACTATTTACGTTAAATTCTATAATTCATTGCCTCGTTGGTGCAGTGGCCGCAAGCGCTACTGCTGAGCATGTCGTCATGGGTTCGATTCCCAAGTCGGGCATGGCAAGTGTTATTGGGTAATAATTGCATGCAAATCTATCGGTATCAGCTAAAGTCATATATACACATACAAACACTTGACAAATCTAAAATAATACTATAAAGAGAAAATATTTGATTTTTATTGTTTGTATGTTTGTTTGTAATGAATAAACTCAAAAACTACTCAACCAATTTTTTTAATTCTTTCAACAGTAGAATGCTATATTCACTATCACTGAGTAACTCAAACTCAAACTCAAAGCATTTATTTCAAATAAACCAACCAACTTTTGAATTGTCAAGGGGTCGGTCAGTCAGAAATATGAAGCCCATTCTAACGCGTAGTAGGCTCCTATGGAGAAGAACGGGCAAAAAACTCCAAAAATACTCTTCTAAATCAGCGTATTGTTACAAAAAATTGGTTACATCATTCATGTTGTAACATAGGCTATAATTTGTAAAGATATTACGCGGGCGAAGGCGCTGGCGGGAGCTAGTCTTAAATACAATATACAATCTAACAGTAAAATATACAGGGTGGCAGGGACATCAACGCGAAAACTGATACCATGGTTTCAGTATTTGATCCTGAAAAAAATCAGCTGTTCCATAGAAAAGTACAATACCTACGCGGTCAAAATATATGGAACAGCAGCTTTATTATTTTTAAATAACCGACGAAAAATTTTCAACGCAGCGGCGTTCAGAATCATGTACTGAATCCATGGTAACAGTTTTCGCGTCGATGTCCCTGACTCCATGTATATTATGTACACGTATATAAAGGGAAAAGAACGGAAGCGCTCATTGGGCGTAAAAAAGTCGACTATATCGATCGGTATCAGATTTGTTGGATATAAGCATAGATAACCTTTTCGCAACGAAAGCCGCAGCATGCCAGGATTGTGATAAAGAAATCAAAGGTATTTTCCATATGTTACTACAAAAATAGGAACAGGTGTAGGTTCTTCCTACATGTGTTACCTAAGTGGTTCAGATCACGTAGAGGGATACAAAATAGCCGACACAACTTGTTTAAATATACAGAAGATGTAAACATGGAACTTGGAATATTTTCTTTGTTGCGCGTTATTACGAGTATCAATCTGCCTAGCCTTTTCCCAACTATGTTGAGTCGACTTGTAGTCTAACCGGATGCAGCTGAATACCTGTATTTTACATGGAGCGACTGCCTATCTGACCTCTACAACCCAGTAACTGGCTAATACGATACCCCTTGGTAAGACTGGTTGTCAGGCTTTCGAGCTTCTGACGACCCGTAACGACTGTCAAAGATCCACAAATGACAGCCGGAACCAACGGCTTAACGTGCTTTCCGAGGCACGGACGAGTCTCGGTATGTAAAGATGGTCACCTATCCTCGGACCAACCCCGGCAAGCGTAGCTTAACCTGTTGGTTCGGCCCGTGCGGCTATTATAACTTAGCCAGGAGCTCCTTTAGCGAGCGTTACTTCAAGTATCTACCTACATAAAAAATTTAAACAACTAGGTAAGTAATAAAGATCATCTAGGACCCATAACATGACGCCTGTAATTTCCGAAGGGTAAGGCAGAGGTGTACCTCTATAGTACACCCACATTTCGCCAGATAAGTTCCATTTAACAGGCGGCGAGCCTATTGCCATCAATAAATCCAGACTCGGGCCAAGGGCGTATCCAGGATTTATTTCTGAGCCAGACATATAAAAAGTGTCTTCCATATCTTAATTGCACTATGCTGTTTTTGGGATCAATTCTTTTTCAATGAAGATATAAGTAGTATCCTACTTCTTCAGCGTTCATCATTGAAGCAATTACTTAATAGATATGCATTCAGGCCGGTCTATTCAGACGATTTTATTGTACTTAAGCCGTTTGGGTGGGCACGTGGCCGTATGCCAGATCCAAATTGTGAAAGATCCAGATTCTAGATCATTTGTAGTTACACATGAGAAAGATATTAAGAGAAAATGTAGTGAAAATTCTTCAATTCCTGATAATACTTTGGAAATGCAGCATACTATGCTACATTTTCTAAAGAATATACCGGAATTTTCCGACAAATGGTCCAAAAATGGAATAGATCGATAAAGCTTTTAGCTTTGAAAATTGCCTCCATGCTTCGAGATACTAGTTTATTTTCAATAAAATGATGTTACTAGGACCAAAATTGACTTTTATTTAGGTCAAGTTATAATCGACCTCTACGTAAAAAACGGAATCGAGATCAAAGTACTGCAAACCCCATTGATAAAAACCCAAAACTGCAAAGCATACCTGGGATGCTTCGGCACCCTTTGCATTTTTCGCTGTCATATAATGTATGTGATCTATAAATTAATAGGAGGTCGTCCACGTTGAGGTGTCGAGTATGCCATCGACGCGTAAGTACCGTCGGACGGGTCCTGATTAAGGGAACAATGCTTTGTCCCACGCGAGGTGATCGATCCCAGTCGGTCAACACTTCAAATGTAATTGACGCGCCGAATTACACCTAGCGTTATTTAGTCGATCCAATTATTCCGCCCACCGATAATTTGTTTGGTTATTAATATTATTTGAACGAGTTAATAAAGGTCATTTTATTTCGGTTCTCCTTTGGTTGCTACATATTGTAATACAATTCTGTCATTGGTTATGTATAAACCTCTGTCTAATTTGTATGTAAAAATTATATAATGTGAAACCCTATAAGAAAGATACATTGGTCGCATATCAAGAGCCTTGTCTTATTTGTGCTTATTCATAGAACATGTGTGGATATCTAACTATCGTTTTGTTCTGCTGTGAATACATAGCACTCGCGAGCAGTGCAGACTCCTACGCAGGAAGCAAGCTATCATGTATCTAAAAACTTTTCAAGGTATGTACGATACCTATGTATGTAAAACACTTAGGCACCTATGCAGCACCGACGATAACAAAAAGTTAGATTGTATTTGTAAATATTCACAAAACAGTTTGTGAAGTGATCTACCTTAGCACGGCGAGTACGCGTACAACTTTTAAACACTGAAATTGATTTTCCTCGATAAAACTTATCGAGTTCAACCAAATATTATACTAGGGAAACTTTGAAGGGGGAAAGTAAAGGTAAACGTTACTGTTTGTATGGAAAAATTAATAAAGAAAATAAATAAGAAGAAATAAACAAAATAACTTAAACGAATACATACATAATGATATTAGAAAATAACTTTTTTGATTAGAGAGAGGGAAAAATGAAAGCGAGAATGACTATTATTTTAGCCTAAGGTAGGAAAAGCCTAGATATGTAAATCGATTATCTTCAAAATTACATTTTAACCCCGACCCATTGATTAGATTTGTGACCCAACTCTACAAGTCCCAAAAGTAGGTACATGCAGCCTCTTCACCGTTGTGATCGACAAATATTGTTCCAAATAATCAATAGGTAATTACTATAGAATATTCGGTGATTAGCCGCACAATATAAACTGCAGACTATAATAACACAATTACGGGGTGGGCAATAACATAATAATTTAATAATTATTGGAATTATTAGATCAACGTACGTGTTCCGCGTGAAGTATGAGACAGGTCGCTAGGGCGGTACGTGATAGTTGAACTAAATGGACACAAGATAATCCGGATATCGAGCTATTACAGCACTAATTATTGACAATTATACTGGATTTATGCCTATTGACAAATTCTGGGCTTTGTTTACGTTACAATGTCTGAATAGCTCTGAGATTCTACGTGGGAGTGTTAATGGAAACATGAGGGATTCTACTCTATTAACTCTACAGGATTTAAATGTCTGAGAGGATAGATAGTGTAACAAGCTTTACATCTATTCCTAGAAAATGGATATAAGTGAGAAGCAGGTCCTACTTTTTTTTTTTGGGTTCGAAATTATCAAATAATTTACTAAGTCCCGCTCTGGGCGGAGCGGGAGGGCGTGTCAGACTCTTACTGACTAAAACCCACCCGTGTTCGTTCAGTTGCCTGTACATTGCCAGGGGCCACGCTATCCCTTTCGGACTTTCCCTCGACCCCGGCAGGCATCGGTCCTAGCGGCCCCGTCAGTTGTGCTGACATCTCTTTGAGGCGCGCGTGGAACATAACGTGCCGTCGACTCGGGCCTGGTCCTTATCGGACGGCAAAGGTCCTCTGTTGACAACTACAAAGTTTTTGAAGTACTACCATTTTGTCAAACCCTTTATACTTATGGCTCGTCTGGGAAATCTAGAGCCACGTCAGATTCTTAAGAGGCAGCCGAGCCGTATCCCGGCTGGTATTTGCTCCGCAATTTGGCTTGCAGTTTGTTAAGGGCGTAATAGGGCATTGTAAGCGGTAATCCCAGCCGTTGACCCGACTAACGGGCCGTTTAGCAAACCTCATTATTGTTACAGGAAAGGGTAGTTAGTTAAATATAAATCAATGGAAATGTGGCTATTATTCGCTTGTTTACTCTAAGAACTTATGTATTTTATCGAGACTATTAAACTAGTTAATGTAGGTAAGGTAATATTTGGTATAACGGTTAGGTATGTCATAACATGACATAACCAAATATTGTATGAAGGGTCTTTTTACACCCTGTATATACCCAGTTTAGTCTAATAAAATATAGCTGTCATGTCAGACCGTCGTCATCTTTATCTTAGCCCATCAAACTTAAGACATGGATCTAAAATCTGAATTTCATCTATAGATATATATTTCCTTACACTCGTATAACACCACAATCTTCAAAAAAAAACGCTTTATTTTCCTTGTTTGGTGAGCAGATTTGAGAATACCAAAGGCCTATCCTGATTGACATCACGTCATCATAGATGTACCAGATGTAATCTGTCAGTTGGTTCCAAGAATATTGCCACCGCTGTTTACATAACATAACCCCTGTAATACACGAAGGGTTAGGCAGAGATGTACCCCCACATTTCGCCAGTTATGTTTAAGTCCCATTTAATAGGGGGCGAGCCTATTGCCATCAACCGGGCCAAATCCAGACCACGGGCTGATACTGAGTAATTCCTGATGGAAAAACCTAATAACACTTTGCCCGACTTGGGAATCGCGCCCAGGACCTCATGCTTACGAGACCAACGAGGCGGTCACTCCTGTTTACAGGCTTGTATAATTAGCACCGTCAGTGGATTACGCCAAAGACCCCAACGTTCAGTGTTAAGACGGTAAGCCGGCCACGATACTAAATCGTAGCACAATGTTTACTTAGTAACAGGAACAAACACGTAAGTTTCATGCAATCAAGATCTACCTTGTGTTTTGATCTATTACATAAACATGACTATGATAATTTCCCATGTATGATGAATATTATATCTGGCTGTCTGCTCTTCTTTTCGTGTGGTTATTGTCTAACCTGGTATCAGAGTTTTAAAGCCGCCCATGGGCCTCTCTTAAAATGCCGTCGAGAAATATCTCTCAGACATATCGGTTTCCTCACGATGTTTTCCTTGGCCGTTTTTGAAGCAACTGATAATTATACAATACGCACACGAATCCGAAAAGTCAGAGGTGGCATGCCTTGGGTTCGAACTTGAGACCTATGACTTGGCAGTCTGACGGTCACACCGCTAGGCTATCTGGCTGTTATTTGTTATTGGATACATTGTTTCACTCTTTTCCAATTGAACGGTGGAACTGGTGCTAGTAGCTTATTTCTGCCATGTTCCTACGTGTCAAACGTCGCATGTTTCGCTCCCTACTCACTTAATACAGAAAGTAAGATGTCACTTTTCTTACGTTTCCTGTACATCGCTGAACGGAATTCATAATGATATCTCCTAAACAACTGAATTTATGACAAGTTCTTTTGCACGTTTTCGTGAACGTACGTGAACATTCAAAGATATTACGAGTCTTATTCAAATGATATCGAGGTTTTATTTTGTCCTGGAACAAGTAACAATTTTAAAGGAAATACTTTCTTCCTCCTATCTTTATCTGCCGACTAGCTTTCGCCCACGTGGAGGTAGGAAGTTATCCCACGGGAATTTACAATCGGGTTTAAAAAGTCATAAGTATATCTGTAAGCCAAATTTAATCCAAATCCGTTCAGCCGTTTTTACGTGATTAACAAACATTCAAACACACAAACATACAAACTTTCACATTTATAATAGGTAGGTAGGATAATATAATTTTCATGATCCTATTTTAGTCTCAAATTAAACTGATCAGTACCTACTCAATTTAAAATTATTTTTTAAGGACGCGCCGACGCCTCTTCATTTTATAAGTACAGCCATTTTGGCCTCGTCTTGAACGGCAATTTGTCATGAGGTAATGTTTCGCTACGTTTTTAACCTGGCTTAATAATAGATGCCTGGAAAATTAGCCAACAGAATAATATTAGAAGAGACATGTATGAACTTTTGTTCAATTTATCCTAAGAGTCAACTCTAATAAATATAAAACACGTGTGTTATCAGGTTATTACACAAGGGAAGAATATTTACTAAATGAGCTTGTTGAACTTTGCCAGGATAAAAGACTAGATATAGACTTAATGAAGCGTAAAAGTTACCATCCGTTAATTTTATGTCGCCAGATGAAAATACTTAAGTCTGTTCCGTAATGAACATGATTGAATAATGTAATCCCATGAGACCCTCGTAGATAAAATCAGCTGTTTTATAATTTTTGCAAACAGTGCTGCATTTTCCATGACCGAAATAAAATCCAACGCTAAGAACAGACAAACACAACATACAATCACATATATACATGACACATATTATTGTACATTCGTACAATTATATTGCTATTTTCAGTATTTGCAGTAAAAGAAGCTATCGGTACGCCCACAGCATGTAGTCACTTGCGATACACGTAACTCTATTCAGTCGCATATTTTTTTTCTCGTATCAGTTGAACCTGTACTTTTCCTCGTTTTGTTGCTCATCACATTCACGGGCATTCAAGCGTTCTGTTACGTGCATCAGCCGCATCGTATGAATACAATTGTTGTGAAATACCAGCTCATATTTATACGACTGTAGAATTATTCATTCGGTAGAATTAAAATGTTTATTTCTTTTGGGTTCTCCCTTTTCGTCCGTGTTAAAATAAAATTAGTGTGGGCAGAATTATTTCGTTACTTTTGAACTTAATTTCGGGATTCAAAAGAAAAGTTAGGAAAGACAACATTCATAATATTTGCTTATCGTGTCTGATCCTTGAGCTTAACTTGGGTGCTTCGCCTCTTGTGTGGCAAACCCCTTGATTATTTATGTTTGTGACTAATCTGCCTGAACTCATACGTGAAATGTGGCCTCTTTTGTCTACCAAATTACGTATTTATACGCGGGCAGTACGCACAATGCTGTTATAAGGTTGTGCTTTATCTAGACGTGACGTTAACTAGGTAATATAATGTTACGTTATAAATGACTATTATATTATAAAAGACTGTTGCTTTTGACTTTCCGGTGGAAATTACCGTGAGACCGTGGGTAGAACCTTGAGAAGTGAACAGGCAGGGATAATGTACCTTTTTACTTGTTTGATTAATTTACTTAAGTTTTAATTCAATGATTCAGCACAACAATTTAGCGGACGTGTTTTGCCTTGATTACAGGCCGAATGTTGTGGTTGTTTAGCTAAATAGTGGGGTAGTTGGAATGAGAAATTGCTCTTTGATTCTTATAAGTAAGCACTTTTTCTTTTTCCAGCACAATGTAAAAGTATAACCTACCTATGTGTGCATATTTATGAAATTGGGATGAGTAGATAAGTTTATTTGAATCGAAACAATGATTGATGTCAGTTTAATAAAATTGCGTAGGATAACGACAGAATTGCGTAGGATTGATTTATTATGATAGGTTCTTAATATGAATTGCATACCAATTTGATATAAAAAAAATTGATTGCCTAAAAAAAATATCATTTATGTTAACTAATTCCTAAAACTATCACAGCATCATAATTATGAGGTTCATTCGCTGAAATCATATTACCTTCGTAATAAGGTAAACAAACGAATGACCTAATCACAAAGCACTAGATTTGATAAACGACCATCGACATGATAAACGATGGACGATATCTATTCCTAGATGAAATAGGAACGAACTAACCCGCGGGCACATGCCCCACCCCGGCATGAGGAAGCGACTTGTTATCAACGTTTCACTCGCTCAAGAAACATGCAAAAGATTGTAGGTCCCTAGTTGATCACTGACTTTTCATACCGCCGGCGAGTACTTGCTTGTCGCAGCGACGAGAGCTAAAAGAAAGTACTCACTCAACGATGGTCGCTTGGCGGGTAGAACACTCGCTGAGAGAGTCATGCTTGCTACATGCGCATAACACCGAGTAATCGCTCGTCGCCGTCGCGCACTCTCTTCCTGCCAGTAGCACACCTCCGCCGCGAAACCGTAGCAATGAAACCGCAGTATTTCAATTCAACTGGCTCGCGTCATGTTCCGCCACTCGAGTTCCGTCACTCGAATTTTACGTAGAGGAACATGACGCGACCCAGTTGAATTGAATTACTGCGGTTTCGCTGCTATAGTTTCGCGGCGGAGGTGTGCTACCGGGGTAAATGCTCGTTGCTCGTCAACTCGTTTCTAGTTGCTAGTTCTATTCGCTTCTCGTTAATCGCCGGCGGTTGGACAGGTGCCTATATAAGACATCACTTCATAAGTCTGATAAGGGTCACAGCACTTCAATTACAAACTCCTAAATAATAACGAAACTTCAATTAATTTGACTGCGTCGTGAGATGCCTGTGTTCGATTCACAGGACGAGCAATGTGGTATTGAGGTTTTCCGTCAGAAATTTCTAAGTAACAGCCTCAATTCCGGATTTGTGGCCAGTTTATGGCAATAGGCTCGTCCCCTATTATATGGGAATTAAACAGAACTGCCGAAAGTATACTCCTTTGAATACCCCTTCACGGAATACACATACTTGGCGATAATTAATTAAACATTAAACGTTGTCATCAAACTGTTTCTTAGAAAACATATCATAAATGGAACAAGGGTCTAATTTAACAAAGTAATGCTGTATTTAAAGCATAATTTATTGTGAAGTGTGTAACTGTGTCACACGCATAATTACTCACGAAGGGTGTTTTTCAGACGCAATATTTCACTTGCAAGTTGAAGCGTTGATTTGGCAACGGTCCCATAATTGCAATAATATGTAATTCGTTTACAAAACACGTTTTCTTTATACGTATAAATATTTGAACACGTATAATGAGGTAAGGTACACGTGCTTTTGGAAGACTCTCTTTTAATTACGAAACGAGAGAGAGAAAACGAGAAACAGAATTAACGTATTCTAAAAGTTTTCTATTTTTTGTCTAAATAAAACGAGAGCATCTAAGCGGATTTTGTTATAAAACGTAAACACCTTTTTTTTTTGAGGGTGGGAAATTATCAAATAACTTCTCCCGCTCTGGGCGGAGCGGGAGGGTGTGTCAGACTTTTACTGACTAAAACCCACCCGTGTTCCTTCCGCGATATCCCTTTCGGACAAACCCGCAACCCCAGCAGACAAACCCGCAACCCCAGCAGAAGCGTAAACACCCAAAACACTACTTTACAAAATAATATAAACATTTGAAAGTTGTCCGTCGTAGCTGTTTGAATTTTCGTAGCGAAATTCGTAGCATGCTACAAAGTGGCTACGCATTTGTAGCATTACCAAATCTCGTAGCACTGATTAAAATTCGGCAAAAATACTCATACATGGTTATTTTCTATTGTAGTCTGCTCAATATATCATAAGTATCATTAGGTTCAATAGAAAATGGATTTGTACTTACTTGATAAATGAACTGATATCAAAATGAAATATCATTGGTTGCCCACGCAATTTGTTGTATACTGGTATATACAAACACGCGCATGTTGCGTACATAAAGTAAATGAAGCGATATGAGTAATGTGCCTAGTTTAGTTAATTAAAGGATCTTGAATGCGAGCTCTTGCTCATTAAACTGCGAGGTTTAAGTAGGTACTTGTCTAGTTTTAGTACATAATTAAACAATCGACATGACTCTAGAATGGTTTTGTTAAAAGTGACAAAATTAATTAAAACTCCTTTATTTTTAAACCCTGACCCAAAAAGAAAGGTGTTATAAGTTTAACCGCTATGTGTGTGTGTCTGTCTGTGGCACCATAGCTCTTAAACGGGTGAACCGATTTGAATGCAGTTTTTTTATTTGAAAGCAGGTTTTCTAGTGATGGTTCTTAGACATGTTTTATTAAAATCGGTTCAGCCATTTGAAGATTATCAGCTCTTTTCTAGTTGATGATTGGATGTAAGCGTCTTCCACAGGTCTGATCGATTTGAAATTTGGTATTATGTTACTTCAAAGATATTAAAAGAACATAGTGGATGCTGCAGCATCACCTGGGATTTGCAGGATACCAGCTCCCTTACCAACTTACAGCACAGGTATCGTGTTTGGGCTCATTGGAATGGTCTTAATGAATAGGTTATAGATAGATGATGAACAGGGTCTGGTGATGGAGTAGGAAAGAGCAATGAGGAAATGTATGTGTCGGGGGTTTTTTAAATTTTAATATAATTTCACTTGTGGTACTATACTATATTAGTACATGACTAGAAAATCGAGTCTGGTTTTCGAACAGAGAATCATGCTACAGCGTTTTGTTTTCCGTTGACAGCGATGCAGATCAATATTTGTATGCCTTCTTCAACTTTCTTTTTTTAGGATACTGTGCTGACCCCTATTACTTAGCCTCAGCTGTCCTTCTGTCCGTCTGTCTGTCAGTGGACTGTATCTCATGAACCGTAATAGGTAGACAGTTGAACTTTTTACAGATTGTGTATTTCTTTTGCCGCAATAACAATTAATAATAAACTAAGGTTTTATTACCTGCTTTTCGGCGTTTTTCGCTAGATCTTAATTTTCGTTTGCGAGTCCGAATCGCACACTTGGCCGGTTTTTGTGTAATAGTATCTCTCAGAGTATAACATAATATGTACATAAACTGGAAATATTAAGTATCATAAGTTCAGCTTTAATCCAAAATTCACCAAATCTTCAATTTTGTTGAAACCAACTAGTCAGCGTTTACTGTTTACAGTAAATATAGAAACAAGTAGTCAGTATTGTTGAGTGTATATTTAGAGTTAATACAATTTAGATATATTAACCAGCATTAACAATACCGCTTGCTCAGAATCCCTAATTACTTCACAAAGAACAACGTAAATGATAGATGTTTGTGAAGGAAGGTAAAAAATTTACTTATTTACACTTAGTTATGTAGATAATCTATTGGTTTACGCTTAGATTTTCAAAGGATCAATATATAGTTAAGACTGGTTTTTGGAGACGGGTAGTCATTCAAAACTGTATTTTGTAAGATGTATCTAAGGTTTGGGTTTCAGTTGAACTAGATTTCAGTATTTCAGGAATAGAAATAGAATTCCGTTGCGTTCCGTGACGTTTTCGTCCGGTCAAGTTATTCGCATTTTAAAATAGTCAACTAACTATCACGGTAACATTATGAATACTAAAAGCGAATTCGACAAAAAAATCATACCTAGATAAGATTTATCCTATGAATTTTCAAACGACGATTTTATTCCATGGATAAAAGATATCTAAATTTGATCAAATCAGCCCTTAGTCGATTCCTCTTGATCTACGAGGCCTGTCCGACCCGAATTAAATCTTGCAGCTTACATAAAAAAATCTCAATAATACTTTTTTAATAGCCGCTAACCCTTTTATCCTGTTGAAATATTCAAACATTTTGGAGTATTACGTGTTGAAGGCAGATTCAGCAGTTTAGGGTTACTCAGCGCCTTTTTCGCACAAGCTAGACTCCGTTCGGTAGTTTCGAATAGCTGATTGAACTTTGTAATGGGAACGGTCCCGTTGGTGGAGCACCGCGTAATTATAGTTGAGTGTAAACTCTAAGAAGTGGAGCGGGAAGTTACGAAATCAATTTGTTCTTAATACGCTTCGTATTTACTTTAAATGCGAATATTTATTTGACAAGCTGAGTTTAGTTAGTTCACTATAAGTGTGACTGCATTTACGAGATTGCTGTTGGTAATTAAGACGAAGCGTAATAAAATAGTTTTAAAGTTAAATAAATGTTCCTATCTAAAAACCAACATGTCATAAGAAGTCCGTCTGTGGGAGATAATGTAACGACCATTTAAACCAATTCCAAAAACTCTATGATGAAAAAGTAGATATAATTACCTCTATAGTACTACTACTAGAGCACTACTACTATTACTAGTAATACACACCACTAGGCTATCACTGCTCTAGAGCAGTGATAGCCTAGTGGTGTGACCGTCGGACTGCCAAGTCATAGGTGTCGAGTTCAAACCCAAGCCACGCACCTCTAACTTTTCGGATATCACTTGCTTCAAAAACGGTGAAGGAAAACATCGTGAGAAAACCGGCATGCCTGAGAGATGTTTCTCGACGGCATGTGAAGCCAAGTCAGAGGCCCATGGGCGGTTTTAAAACTATGATACCGCGTTAGTCACTAACCACACGAAAAGAAAAAGAAGATTACCAAACCTCGTCTTTAGTCGAACATTATTGTAATGTGTTTTTTCGCTGATTGGCTGCACAGTCAGCTGACCACTCTAGTTTAGATTGATGCCCCCCCGAGAGTGTTACACGAGTCGCTGACTAGGCATTTACATGCAATTTCAATAGACTAAACACTATTTTTATAACACCATTGAGCTTGTTTATATTTCTTAAAACCTATAAGGCCTAATGAAGATAACCTATTTAGTAGCCTTTTCAGTGAGTTTTAGATCCTTAAATATGACACTATCCTTAAAACGATTAGCAAATTTAACTCATTTAATTTAGTAGTTAATAGAGGACCATACTGAATTACTCGACACGACTTTATTAACTTTATATTCAGAAGAGATTTCAGTTTTGTAATAATTTAAATTAATGAATAATCATGTTGTTAGTTAAAGTACCCGTATTTGTAAAAGGGACTTAGAAACTATTTGAGTAAATATTCATACAGTTTGGAAACTATTTGACCCGGACTGGGTGGGGCTTACGGCTGACCGCCTCCAGAACCTAAATATTTTAATTCCGGTATTATACGAACCATATAAGGATCTTATAAGGTATGAAATATTTAAGTAAATTCATGTGACATTTATAGAATGATATTTTGCAAAAACTCCAGGTAAGATTACAAGAGGTTAAATGAATCACTCCTAGAAACGACTTAAAACCAACAGTTTGTAAAACAGGCTCTTGAGTTCACAATTGCATAACAAACCTTCAAATCTAGCTAAACAAATGAACACTAATTAATCTGTATCACATATTACGTTATAACACAGTGTACCGACACCAAACAATTCAAAACTAACTCCCCTACTAAATAATATTGTTAACCAATTTCAAATTAATTGTTAATTTTAGGTACCTTTGTTTTGCGTAATGAACAGAGGTGATGCTAAGCGATATCGTAATTAAGACTCAATTAATCACCCCGGAGCAATTTATTTAATAACTCTTAACGAGTCCGGAGTCTTTAATAGAGTGCCCTCAAAGGTTTAGTCTCAACCAACTATTGCCTTTGTTAGGGTCGGATTACACGGTGGTAAACTGTTTGGAAAAATGATAACGATGTTAATGAGGGACTTTTCAGGAATCTTGTTACAGGGGTCGATTATGTAAACCTAGATTTTAAGGCTGATCGGAAAAGGTTGAGGTTCAACCGCTGATATTAGCTTAATATCGCAAGTTTAGTTTATCAACAAAATTTATACATGATATGCTTTTCTCTAACCCTCAAGATCCGTTGTTGAACGATCTAAGAAGTATGTTAGATGTTGTTTGTTTTCTTTAAAACAGTAGTAAGAAAACATTAATAATTGTATTGTAGCTACTGAAGGCGCACCGGACCTTCAGTAGCTGCGTATTTGCGGACGGTGAGCAATGGGTAGCTCGCCGTCCGAAAAGGACCAGGCCCGAGTCGACAGCGCGTTGTGTTCCACGGGTCCCCTAGGACCGATGCGTGCCGGGATCGCGGGAAAGTCCGAATGAGATACCATGGCCCTTGGCAACGAAAAGCAACTGAAAGAACACGGGAGGGTTTTAGTCAGTAAGAGTCTGACACGCCCTCCCGCTCCGCTCAGAGCGGAAATTATTTGATAATTTGCCACCTAAAAAAATATATTAAAGACGCACCAGACCTAGACCAATTAATGACTGCTTACCTCTAACACTAAGGCTCTGATGAAAATATAATTCAGAATCCCAAAATCAGAAAGATAAAGCGATAATTTATAGTATTACTCATTCTTAACAAATGAGCCAACATTATGTTCTCATGTTTCGTACATGAGGTTCGTGAATGGAATCGGTTTACATGTTACACGAAGGTTCTTTTATTGTAATTACATTTTCATATTGCGTACCTAATTAATTACATACCTACATCGACGATGTTAACATTTATTTTGGCGCAATCTGAAATTAATTAAAATCAAAGCTTCTTAATAGGTAGTTGCTTTCTACGCATATACATACAACTTTTTCCTCATACTTCTTGTAATTAATGTAATGGAGAACATAATTCAAAGGCAAAGGAAGAGATAAGATTTTTTTATATTAATTACCATTTAAATCGTTAAATTTATCATTTTTCCTCATCTTTTAAATTCCCCGCTACTTATTTCTTGCAATAAAACACGATTTAATGGAAAAAGAAAAACAAATTACATTGCTCGAGTTTTAATCCACAAAATGAATATTTATATTTAGAATATGTATTCATCATTTTGAATACAATTCATCAAAATTGACAACTGAGGTTTTATTATTCCACTCCATTTGTTGGTGAAGTAAAATACTTTGAAATGGAGGTATTTCAAAACGATGGAGATCAATTAACGTCGGTAATAAAAAGGGGAATAATATGCTCTTTTGTTCAGGTAAAAATTATGTAAATTTTTGTTATATTGCACAATTTCTTACGGTCGTTGATTACATCAAAGTATATATCAAGATATTTTGATTTTAAAATTAAATTACTGCAGTCGTAGCTTTAAAGTTCGTAGTTGGCTGCTACGCTGCTACGCCGCTACGCCGCCGCTACGATGCGGTTTGCACTAAAAGCCAAGGCAGCGATATCACTATATATCTACATATATTTACAACTGCCAACATTTTATCTTCATGTTAAAGTTATCTTAATGTGATAATTTCATGTCAATGCATTAGTTAAGTGATCAGAAAATCCTTCAATGTTATGCAAGGTTAATAAGTCAAAACATTACAAGGGCGTCCAAATTATACATATATTATTTAGCTTAATTTTACAATCAGTGCGAACGTTTAAAGTAGTTGCCAGTTTCGACTTTCAAAGATATTTATATCGAATATATTTCTTGTAAATTTGTACCTCAATATTTCTTCACTTATATTAATGGGAAAATAATTAGTTTAATACTATTTAGACATTTACAGAAGTACCCGTACATAGTTATTTCAAATTGGTTTATTAAATCTGAGCATGCTACATTTATAATCTGTCTGTCTACACCGCGTTTACATGTTATACTCGTATTAAACGATTAATTTGTTTGAAGTTTAATTAATGAATGAAGCTATCAATCAGCAAAAGGGTGTTAATTTTAAACAACATTTGTCTCACGACCATCTTTGTTTACCATAAATTATTTTTTGTGCGATCTTCCGTACTATACAGCATGTTAATTTACGAAAGGCGTTCAAGAAAACCCGCAATAGTACCATTAAAAAAAATATGTTTTTTTTTTTATAAAAAAGTATTCACATTTTTTTTATTGATATGAAACAGTCGAGACGTAAAATACATACATCTCGTTTATCTTTCAATGTGAAAAGACAAGTTCGACAAGTGCGTGTACAAAGTGTTTCTTTTACGTATCAATTTAATATTTTTTATGAATATTTTTGCCAATTAACATACTTTATATTCACAGCTCAACGACTGAATAGAATTCGATGAAATGGCACACAGGCAAATCATGACCTGGGTTAAGACATAGGTTACTTTTTATCCCGGTAGGACGTTTCATAAATCAAATCCATAAAGTTCCTAAAAATATATTCTAAAGCCATATTAAACCCTGTACAGAAGAAAGGTCAAATTTGTGAGTCCATTGCGTTATAAATGGTTACCGGGGCAGGATTGATTGGATCCTGATGACTGTGCACCGGTTAGATTAATAGCTCGATCGACTGCTTAAACGATAAGCAGTATGATTTGCGAGATAAGGCTCTCAATGACCGTTTATAAGTTAGCTTTTAATTATTTTTTAATAGCACATTAATAATATATCCTTTATTTACTTTCTTAAAAATAATAGTCGCAATTATTATGATCATCATAGAGATACTTTTTTTCTTGGTAATCGAGAGTATGTAACCTATTTGAACTCAGCTGTAATTTCTTACTAGTTACAACGCGCTAGAAGTAGGTTGTATTATAGGTGCATCTCTGCCTAGCCCTTCGGGCAATTCAGGCGTGATATTGTGTTATGTTATTATAACGCAATAGAATTGAAGTTGGCAAATTAAACAAAAATTTAACTTCCTCGAATGTTTGTTATTTTAATATGAAGAAAGAGGAAAGTTTTGATGAAGAAAACTTTCTATTGTTTTCTTTTATTAAACATACGAGTTTGTTGCTCTTACGTAAAACGTACGTAACGTATTGTACGTCTCTCATGAAGATCGAAGATGTGCATGGTTACCTAGGACAAACTGTCCAGCTAGGTATGTCCAACTTCAAGAAAGAGGTCAATCGTCGAATCCACCTCGGCTGGGCAGCGTTCGAGAAGCTACGCAATATCTTTTCGTCCCACATACCGCAGTGTCTCAAGACGAAAGTCTTTCACCAGTGCATGTTGCCAGGGATGACTTATGGTACTGAAACGTGGTCGCTCACAATGGGCCTTATCAGAAGGCTAAAAGTCACCCAAAGGGCCATGGAGAGGGGTATGCTTGGAGTTTCCCTGCGTGATCGAATCAGAAATGAAGAGATCTGCAGGAGAACCAAGGTACCGGTAAACTAAAGTGGCAATAGGCAGTGCACATTGCTCACAGAAAAGATAGCCGATGGGATCGAAAGGTTCTGGACTTCCACGTACCGGAAGACGTAGCGTTGGAAGGATGACCCACGATGACCTTGTCAAGACCGCAGGCAACCGCTAGACGCAGGAAGTACAGAATCAGCGGCTGTGCTTGGGGGAGGCCCAGCAGTGGACGTCTTTCGGCTGAACTGATGATGATGATGACGTAAATGGCTAGAATAAACGATGAAATGAGTTTAACATCGATAAAAATACATTTATCCATTCACCCCATGTCGTAGTAACACTAACGCACGGTTATAGTAGTCGCGTCACCAGCCATGACATTTATATGATAATTTTATTGTTACTCCTACGAAAAGATGGGTAAAAGTGCAAATTATCGAAGCGAGCGACGCAACGATGATAACAATGTATGTTCATGTGTACCACAGAGTAGTAATTTGTATAATTTTTGCATTCTAAAAGGACCGCGGGCGACTGTGAACGTTCTGGTCGGTAAACATGGATTCGCTATTGGTAGAGTGACTACTTGTTGCATGGGTCCCGTGGGTACTGTCACTCGTTTTTATGACGCACTGTTCAGTTTATTTAACATGTTAGTTTGCTCTAGTAATTTGTAGGCTTTGGCTTATTTTGGCCTCTGGGAATAATATTTGGATATAGAACGAAAATCGACCTAAGAAACATTTTCTTGAAGAATGAATTTGTAAGAAGTCAAATATAATGTGTGTTTTTAATGAAATAACATACAACTTGACTCAAGTCAAAATACAGTTTTAAAACGACTTTATACAAATACTTCAACGTATTTATAAAAAGGCAGTAAGAAATAATAAGTTGAAGCCGGCTGTCATGTCACAAGTCTGCGCTAAGCCTTTATCGCATTGCTAGATGAAGGCAACGCGAAACAGTAGGAGCAGATTTAAAAGTATTTGTCATCTCGAGCGTGGTCACTAGGGAAAGAAAACTATGGAATTGCTTCTTGTCATGGCTTTTGCCTACGGCTACGCTCATGTAGGTATGTACGTGTAAATAGCACGATGCACCTTACGACAAGTGTACCTTACACTATTATGAAAACAAACATAAAAACTAAAGTCATGAAATGCAGAGCTGCATGATTCATCTTATAAAAAAATGAGACAAATACTGAACGTTTCTAACTTATAACTATCGCTATACATACGTTCACGTAACATTCTTCGAGTTTATTTATTACTTTTCCAACACTTTTTTTAGTACCAGGACCTACAAGGTACCTGATCCATCGCCTGTCCTACAAAAGAGGGCTATTTAAGGATTAACCTTCCCTAAGTCTATATTGAAAGAAATATTATTTACAAAGTCTAAATATTTTCTCCTTTATTTATATTTACGAGACTCTCATTTTTAACGTACATAACGGAACTTCGACATCTTTGTTTTTCAAAGAAACTATACCCGAGTATACCCAACAACAAAGAAAGAGAGCAGTTGACCGGTAATAAAAATTGTATAAAAAAAGACTAAAGACTAGCGATCCGCCCCGGCTTCGCACGGATGCGATTTACATGTGAAGACGGTATTCTGTTCCCGACATGTTGTGCTCAAGTTCTAAAGCTTGCAAGCTTGCTAAAAAAGCTTGCATAAATTCAAGGTAGTGTATTGGTATTATTAAGTACTTCTTTTTGTAATATATACGTATAGCCTATGTCTATCTGGAATAATGTACATTTCAAATAGCTATAGAACTTTTCAAATAGGAGCTGCAGTGTGGTTCAAGATATTACCCTTCATATATAGACAAACTCACAAAATTCACTCTCTCTCTTCATAATATTATAAGTATAGATTACGAAGATTTTCTAACCAAACTTTGTAAAGCATAGTTTGCCAAAAGTCAATCCGTTACTGTGGAGCCAGCCTTAGGTCACCCAAAGCAAGTCGCGATAAAAGAGGGAAACATTTATTCTTGATCTTTTTGTTTTATATAGCCTGAGCAATTTGTTGCGAAGCCCGACTCTAGCTACAGAGAATTTCTCATGCCGACTGAATGCCCATCTCTATTATTGAGTCACATTCAATATTGTGCGTACTGTTATATTACTTTGATTTCACGATTCATTTTACATTTATTGTAGCGGCAAAGATTGAAACTTTTTCCAGTTCAAATTGTAATTATTCGACATGATTAAAAAAGTAATGAGAATAGTGTTTTTGCGGTTGAAGAAAGGTTCTGTAATGATTTTAAACTTCGTGAAATAATTTACTCGTAAAATTAAAATGTTTACGTAGGTAATTTTAATCAAACTTATTTCAGTGTATATTATAATTAACGTATGTAAGTGAACAAGAGCCCGCATTAAAAGTTCTCAAACTAAAACTTCGCTCGACTGATCATCTATTGATGTATAGCGTTAGCACCATGGTTTCGGGTTAAACAAAATTTGATTTACCCTAATAAAGTGTTCCCAAAAAGTTACTAGTATAATAAATCAGGGTCTCCGCGCAAAAACCTGTTCTGTAAGTACCTTTATTGTTAATTTTCCTACGTAATGTAATTCCAACCTTAACGTCAAAATTCGTTTCCTTTTCACGGTAACGTTCAAAGGATTTATGACCGAACCTTAAATCTAACGTCATTAGCGTTACTTGTAAAATAGCGTTTTGGAATAAAAACACTTGAAATGGAAAGTCAAAGAAAGACTGAACCGATAATACCTAAATGTGTATTTGTGTAACGTAGGTCATGCTATATCGTTTTGAACTAAACATTAATTAGCATCTACTTGGTGCTATTAACTAACTTTCTAACCACTAAAACTAAAAAGTAAGATCAGTTTAATGCTCAAAAACTGTCAATTGCGAACCACTTTTCATCAGCGAATAAAATCCTTTTCTAATCTTACAATAACGAAACAATTATTACTCACACACCATGACTAAGAACATAGGTATGCAATCTTTCAGTGTGGGTTTTTTAACTCATCCTTTCATAACTCATTATCGAGCACGCATTCACAAAGGCATCCGGATTTCCACAAAATGGTGGTAAGTATTCAACGTCGTAAAGACATTTATCAAACGATTCAAAGCACTTGATCCTTTAAGTCTGGGAACATTCAAAGCTTTTAGAAGAATGATGTTTATGCCATGACTTCGAATAGCTGTCGTCACAAAAATTAATGGCGAGAGTAACTGCTCGGCAATTTAGCAACGAATTGCCGACAACCTGCTATTAAGTGCCACCTGTAACACGGCTTACATCTTCGATATCTTTTTAAGACCGTATAAAACATTTTTATCTGACGTAAATCTAATGAGTACTTGTTCTATTCTTAGAGTACCTAAACATCGAACTTAATGTATGCATCTTGTTTTCATGATTTGTTAGACAATACCCACATATATAAACATATCTACACCTACTCTTAGAAGTGCCTTTTACTTTAACCCTTTACGAAATGCGTGACGGTTCCCCGTTACTAAGAAAGCATAGAGAAAGAAAAAGGTATCCAGCCAAAGGTCACGCTTGCAATGGGATTCATTTGCCAAACAGTATTGTATCAGTTCAAAATGGATAAACCTATTTTCGTAGGCTCTTTCGACAAAGACGGTACAAAGATTTCGTTGAATATTTGTCAGTTTGATTCAATTACTTAAATCACGTCACACATTGTTCTTGTTTCGATATTTCGTGATCCCGGGAGGTTAGTGAGGTATTTCTTTGCGAAACAGTCGTCTTCGGGGTCCCATCGGTTTGTGTCGATGTTCCAATTTGTCAACATAAAATAGACAGTGGCATCGGCAGGCCGACCCGACCCGCTACAGCGCTAGACGATATCCCCTACGTCAGTGTCTCTCTGGTGGAGACATCTGCACTTGACATAAATTTATCGATGCTTAATTCAAAACGATATGATCCTTCCAAATGTTTCTTAAATAAAAATAACACTGTACATTTCCTTCTTATTTACCCGAACTATTTTCATTATTACTTGTCGACAGTCTCATTATTGCACTCCCTGAATCCAGCTTGATGCTTTTCTCAATTTCAACTTTAAATCTACATAGTTTTATTAGCTCTTCAAATGCAATTTAATGCAGATCTGGCGGAAACGGTTTCTCCTTTTCCCGTAGCTCAAAGCTCACTTGAACCAACATTGAAAATTCTACAGAATATACTAGCGTGAAATTTTATATACCACACCTACAAAATATTGTATATTTATGTTCCGTGGATACATTATAGATATTGGCTACATAGGCCTGGCTTATGAGACAGTGGTTTTGAAGACAAAAATGTCAAGACACATTTTTGTTTTGTTTGGAGGCAAATAATCATGTTTTTTCACTAAAGCGTAGGTACATGAAAGTAATCCTTTGTTGATAACTGGATTACGTACCCGTTTAGTCAATGTTTGTAGTCTGCAGTGGTTCCGTGTGTGCTGTGACCGAGCACTTCGCTATTTTAACACCTGCGCTTGTTGATAACATTATTTTGTCAGAAAACAAACGGAGCACTCATACATTATGATGTAACTGCATAGTTCGGTACTCTTATTTTAATGGATAAGTACTCTTTATTAATATAGAAAATACGAATGGATAACTCAATATTTATGATCCATTAATCCAAGAATAGCAAAGGTAAAAAGATTTTTATCGAATACGTCAACAATACTCCAGAGAAAATGCATGAAAAAATAATGAAAGAACTTCTCAAAACTAAAGTACCTACTGTTAAGAAGAACGAAGAAAAGCTTTTAGTTATAAAAACTATCGAAATAAAAAAGGGACAAAACGTAGTTCGCTAACCGCTGCGTTAACAAGTTCACAAAGAAACCAGCTCGTCACTCGGATATGAACGTTTTAATTTGATTAAAAACTACAAAGATGGCTTAAGAACTCTTCAGAGATGTTTGAAGTACTATCGAAGAATAACAATGGCTCTTGAGTCCAACTCTACTCATATCTATTAAGTATTCGTCAGATATAGACAGATTCATTCTCTTCCAATCTTTCCAGCCTCGCTGTTATAAATCTGAACGACTCTCTCGGTATGGAAATGAAATAACAACCAGTACAAAATGATTGATAGGGGAAATAACAAACCAGTCATACTGGCAGAAAAAATACCGACTCAAAAAAAATACACAGGCAATTTCATGCTGACACAAGTACGAGGAAATTCGCAAAACCTAATATCGATGTTTGGAGTAAACTCTAAAAGCCAACCAGTAAGGGTAAAATTACCTTCCCGGGAAAATTAAGCGTGGGTCCGTCCATCCAGTTAAAACTGCTAAAATGCCGTGGGCGATGCTTAGATAACGCAGTTTACTAAATACTCTCTCCCACGAGTATGAAATATTCC
The DNA here is from genome assembly GCA_947364205.1 of Agrochola lota. Taxonomy (NCBI): domain Eukaryota; kingdom Metazoa; phylum Arthropoda; class Insecta; order Lepidoptera; family Noctuidae; genus Agrochola; species Agrochola lota. Next base: position 11,936,489 of record OX376221.1, on the reverse strand, counting down.
CACGAAAATGCTCCTGAGCGCACTAAAGGTATAATGATATCTCAACCAACGATCTGCCTTGAGCTCGTTCCTGTAAGAGATAGTGACTTAAAGGCAACAATCAAGTTGATGCTAAAGAATGGCACAAAGAAATAAGAAAGCCTCTTAGCCTCCACGAATGTCTGACATTTTAAGTTTTCTCGTGTTTTTCTCAACTCTACTTTTGTTTTTGACCTGGGGAGATAATATGGGGCAATCTTTATATTTTATTTATGTCAATCATATAGATCTTGGCTTAGGTTGTTTTTTGTATCTCCTTTTAGTGTCTTAATCCATCTATTTACGATTTAAATAGGAAGGTACACTTGTCATAAGAACACAGTAATTCAAAAGGAAACAAGCTAATATGGAGCTAAGTACTTAAACATTTCTTTGTCGTAAAACAAAGCACGTTGTAATTAAACAATACTCAGACAACAGTTGTTGGTTCAATGTTTATTGTATACAGACAATGCTGAACTCCCCTGGAGTTATGAATGACCTACATTCGAGTCATCATGATCTAGATCAACAAGTGGTCAACCGAACTATAATACCTATTCGATTAATTAGTTGGGCATTAATAAAACACAGACATGGAAATTATAATTCCATACCAAAATATGCGAATTACAAGACAACATTAAAATACTTACAAGCAAAATAATGTATTTTGAAAAATAAATTATAATTTCCTTCCTTAATAAGTAATTTAAAAGGAAATTCGTTTACTTCACGCCTCTGGGATCCGATAAAAAGCCATATAAAATGAGTTTCTGGACTGTAGTCAAAAATGCGATACAGGCTGCGAAATTAATCACCGAATAAAAAATATAAACCTACAAAGAGACAGAATTGTGAGCGAGAGCCAAATCGGGCACTGGCAAACATCAGCCAAATTGGACTAGCGCGAAAATGCCAAACATTTTCAAATTAGAACTCCTCTACTCAGGTAGATAATGTTGATGCAAAAAATATAAATAGCATTCCATATTCAAAATTGGGTTTTAAATTCGCGAATCTTTATTGTGCCAGTATTTTAAGTTCAAAAGAAAAAGGCTATAACTAAGGACTATAATACTAAGGATCTCTGCGTTTCACGCTGTCGCTGCACGCTGCTTACAAAGCACTGTCAAAAATCTGTCACATCCAGTACATCCAATTTTAGTACCTACTCTATTTCAGTCGTTAGTATCAAAATGTCTCTGAAAAAAAAAAAATGATTCATTATCACATTCGTATGTGACCACCGACTCCTTGCTTGTTGAAGATGAATTAAAATCTTCATACCATTGAAATATATTTTTCAGGATTCTCTTGGAAGCTTTCTCGGCAAACATTCTCGTACTATTCAAGCAATTCAAGTTAACCTAAAGCATATATGCAATGCTTGGTTCGTGGCATATGAAGTGGAATTAACGCCTAATTAGCCTGCAAGCTTATACTACAAGAAACTGAGGCTATGAACGAGAGTACAGCGTATTCAGTCGTGAATTTTAACGTAGAGTTAGTAAAAACAAAAGACATAGAAATAAACTTAAGGATATCGAACTATATCTAAAAATATACCCTCTTAGTAAATTTCTTTACTGTATTTTCTTATTAACACAAAATCTTAATTGATAACATAATTATATTAATAATAAGTTGGACCACTTATGAATTAATTATAATCTGACATTTTTTGTCAGTAAAGATTTCGTTTTCATTTAGAAGCTATCAGCTTCTCAAATACCTTGGATGTTATTAGTGGTTTTTAGTACCACAAGCTTTGGATAAACACTAGTTAGTCCAGGTAAATTATGTCACCAGGTAAAAACATTCGTTCAAAGAGTCTACTCCTTTGTTAAGAAATTCCAATTATGGAACAATGAATGTCAATTGATTTGTAAGATTAAGGTTTCCGACATCCTATAAGTTTGCCACAGCGACGAATGTACTGTAATTTGAAAAAATGCGTATCGATTTTCAAATATCAGAAAAAAAGAACTGTGAAAATGATAACAAAGAGAGATATATATTTACAAGACGCTAAGATATATTTTCGCGCTAGAATGAAGAAATTGCTAGGTAAAGGTGAAGAAAACCGGAATAACTACAAAATGTATCACCTAGTTGAGGCTGCGAACTTATTACGTTTGTAGACAAGCTATTGTGACTATCATATATATCAGTGTCTCCCCTGTAGTAAAAAAAATGTGGGGAAGGTCGCAGAAACGACAGAATATTTCGAAATGTGTGCTCGCTTGGAATGAATTACTGCCTTCTGCAGAACCGCCCACTTCTCCGACTGACAGGACAATGTCAGTTATTGTTAGAAATAAAACCACAAGGATTTGCTTACATAATATATGTATATAGCCGCTATATTCAAAGGTTAACTTGTCCACTCGTATCTGTTACCTTTCTGTAAAATATACGACCTCTTTTCTAGCACTGCTTCTTTTTGTCCAAGATCCAACAGTGGAGGTAATGTCGAGCCGCTTGCTTATGTACATTATTATTCACTTTTACAATTCTAACTGTTTTCGTAGAAAATCTTAATTGCTTTAATACATATGCACATCCAAAAATAAATGCCAAACATTACTCAACACGAGAGCATTGTTACTCACATTGCATACGTCGTTAAGTAAAATGACGAATCCTGAAACGAGTCATTACAGTCATGTAAAATTGCAGATGCAATCAAGGACGGGTGTAGGATTAATTTGCCAATAGCGTAACTTTTAATAAACTCATTTGAAGAGCTCCATCGGAAGCTAGAATAAATCAATAGAACTGATTTATTGTAGCTGAGCAAACAGCTATAAATCAAAGGCAGGCGCGGCACTGGCCGCGTGTACCAGTGGTACAGTAACTACCTATGACGTTTTATAAAACCTGAGTGACATCATAATCGAGCACAAGCAGTGATAGTCAAGCGGTGTGACCGTCAGATGGCCAAGTCATAGCGTCTCGAGTTCGAACCCAAGGCACGCACCTCTGACTTTTCGGATTCATGTGCGTATTGTATAATTATCACTTGCTTCAAAAACGGTGAAGGAAAACATCGTGTGGAAACCGGCATACCGGAGAGATATTTCTCGACGGCATGTGAAGTCAAGTCATGGGCGTCTTTAAAACGAAAAAAAGAAGAAGAAGACGTCATAAATATCATGTTCATTAAACTTAACAAGAAAAGCATATACATATTATATATTTGAGAGCGTAGGTACGTGCATACTTCTCCCGCTGAGACTGGGAACATCGGAATTCTCTTGAGAGAAGACGAGCTTCATAAAAAATTAAAATTAATCTTCGGGGCTGCATTATGGAATTATAGCCTAAACAAAATAAGATTATTTTATTATACAACTTGTGAACAAGATAAAATACAATAGACGACGTATATTTAGTAACCTAATCCGCTTAACTGACCCCTGTAAGAAATCGACACGTGTTTCACCTCTCAACGAGGCATCCTCATGACGTCTGACACGTCGAGCGTAAAAAAAAACTCAACCGAAAATGGTCACATTCCGTTTTATCTTATATCATGTTTTGTCACAGAAGGGAAATGGAAAAAGTTCTGTATTTAATTTAGCGGATATTCCAAACAGGAATTTGAATTGAAATAAGTCGTGAAAAGATTCTAATTAAAACTTTTAAATCACCTGATAACAAAGAGGGTTTTTCGTATTGACATAGATTTACATCATAATTACGTACATGACATAATGTGTGTATATAGGGTGCCACAATTATGCCATCGGTAACAAATTTTCGTGTACTAGGATGTTATGGCAAAGTAGGTTGCATCCGCGCGTAATTTCAGGCCAGCCCTTAACTTCGTTGTGGTAATTTTATCAGGTTCCTTCGAGTGGCTAGCTTCCTGGACGGATACTTAGTATCCCTTAGATTTATTTTTAAGTTCAGCGATCGTTAATAATAATGAAATATTTAAAAAACAAAATAAATTGCTTCAAAATCCTACCTACCTACAAATATGTATATAGACAGCAAGGACTTTTAGATGAGAAAACCGAATAGACGGTTTTTGAATGCCGCAAATCACGGAGTTTTAGGTACGCTTATGGAATACAAATATTCAGCTGCCTCCAAAAAGTTACCGGCCAGTCATCACTGATTTACTTTCCGTAGCGAGCGAGCGAATCAGATTACCTAACACCTTAGGTCGGCGGACATACTGACCTCGTAAAAGATTAATTTGAGTTGATATAAGATAATATGACATTGACAATGTATTTTATGTCTGTCCACATCGTCAAACCAAGTTTGGTCGAGATACCGAACTTGCGAGTGACGGAAATTCTATGTGTTAGTTGGAGATATTTTATCTTCCTTTGAATCTTTTGTATCTTTGTGCCTGTCAAGAAGTTAGAGATTAGTTTCCTTATTTCCGGATCAAACTTTTTACTATAGTACGGAATAGTTTATTTCAAGCTACATTTAAGTACCTACAACGATCCATAGCGATACTGTCGAAGTCAATAAGTAGGTACATTTGCGAGTCTATGAAGACTTAGCTAAAGCTAAGCCGTGAAACGACGTGAAAGCCTGTCGCTAGTCTGCTTACAGATTTTTTTTAAACACAACTGTAATACAAATATTTACTAGCTTTTGCTCGTGGCTTCGCCTGCGTGGAGGTTGGAAATTATACCACGGAAACGTACTACCGGGATAGTCAGTTTCACATATTTATAATATTAGTCCGGATATACAAAACAGCCTGTTTCACCAGAAAAAAGTTGTTAAACATTTTGCTGGTTACGGCTGTAACCAACCAACTAACTTTAAAAGGAAACCCCAAAAACTGTGCAAGACCCGCATGACCACCGCCACAGCCGATTGACACCCATGTTTGCGACCACTAGACAGTAGGCAGTTAACAAAATTTACAAACAATTTACTGTCCTCCACGGCCAATGCTATGAGGATTTTATTGTTGATGTTCATAGCTATTATGTGGGGAGGAACTAGGATTTATTGCGAAATATATCGAGAGACGCAACAGCTGCGTTCATGCACCGATCTCTTTACGACAGAATTTAATCAGGAAGCAATTACGTAAGTGACAGTATCGTATTTGATAGAGCGTTAAGAGTAACTAATATTCCACTTAATAATCATAGTTTTGGAGAAATTTTGACCAATTTTAGTCGTAACAGGAATGATTGGTACATCTTTTGCTGATGGACGACGCTCATACGTCTTTTTTCAGCGCTAACATACCAAGTTTGCAGGCTGGCTAAGCCAAACTCAATATATTTATTGCTTCCACATATTGTGAACTTAGGTGGTAAGGTTTTACAAAAATATGATCATTGTGGACTCTGTCGGGCACAGCAAAGTAGGAGAGAGGAAGAGGGCTTTTTATTTTGACTACTTCGTTGTTATTATTCTATGAACCTATTGTAATTATTTTATAAAACTTGTAAGTTAAAATTAGTCATTTAAATAATCGTTGATATTATAATAGCATTTAGATAACAGAAATTGTTTTAATTATTTTATAAAAACTTGTAAGGTAAAATTTGTCATTTAAATAATCACGGTTATTTTAATAGCACTTAGATAATAGAAATTGTTTTAATTATTTTATAAATTGTTTTAATTTATTTATAAATGCAATTTTTAACCACGACACGAGGTGGTGCTCGAAGTACGAATACAAATTTCTACGTATATTGTTGGTGTCACATGTGGGGTCTCCACCAACTCTACCATAAAAATCTAAAGCAATTTTTTTTATCATATCATTGACTGACTCACTGTAATTAGGTTCACTAATAATTACTTTCACTTAAAACTTGGCACAAAAAGTCTGACAACCAGTCTTACCAAGGGATATTGTGTTACCCTGTAACTGGGTTGTGGAGGTCAGATAGGCAGTCGCTCCATGTAAAACACTGGTATTCAGCTGGATCCGGTTAGGCTGGAAGCCGACCCCAACAAAGCTAGGAAGAGGCTAGGCAAATTGATTGATTAATTAGATTCACTTATATTTCCTAACAGAATCTATGTCCCTTTCCTTAGTTCTAGGTATTAATTTATCAAATCAGGGACACCGCACCATTGATTATAAGCGAAAGCTATCACAATTTAATTGGCAATTTGTGTATTACAATAATGACTGTTTCACAAACCCACATTAGTGATACATATTCATATCACTCATATTTGTTCAGTATTTAGACTTTTGTCATATAAATTGGATTGTTAGTGAAATCTCTGTGGGGGAAACAAAGGAAGATATCCATTATGTTTTAGTAATATTTGACGGTTTATGTAGGAATAGGTATCTATAGCCATGTTAATCTACATAGGCTATTTTGTAAACAAACCCTTTGACTAAATCTGAATGCATCGGTTGAATATGTACCAATTTTGTTAGCACGTATTTCATCTTCATAGTCCTCCTCTTTTCGTGTGCTTATAGTTTCCTCCTGGGCCTCTGACTTGGCTTCACATGCCGTCGAGAAATATCTCTCAGGCATGCCGGTTTCCTCACGATGTTTTCCTTCACAGTTTTTGAAGCAAGTAATAATTATATAATACGCACATGAATCCGAAAAGTCAGAGGTGCGTGCTCGAGACCTATGATTTAGCAGTCCGATGGTCACACCACTACGCTATCACTACTCACTTCACTATGTTCGTAGTGTTATTGGGTTTTCCATCAGGAATTACTCAGTAGCAGCCCGTGGTCAAGATTTGTGCCCGGTTGAAGGCAATAGGCTCGCCCCCTATTACATGGAACTTAAACATATCTGGCGAAATGTGGGTGTTTCTATAGGTACACCTCTGCCTAACCCTTTGGGGATTACAAGCGTGATGTTATGTTATGTAGGTTTATATAGCTGTGTAGCTATATAAACCTACAGCGTGATGTGCTGTTATGTTAATCTGCATGGGCTATTCTGCTCTACTAAGCCGAAATGCGCTAACTCTGAGATAGGGCATTTTAGTTTTTTTTATACCATTCAATAGTTATAACAACTTCGCATCTAATGGTATAAGCCAAATAGCGCTAACTTAAAACATAAAAAAACCACTAAGAAATATTTTTTTATCCTTACGTTTCCTTAAATTACCATTTACGCTAGCAATAGCGCTTTCGGCTAAACTTAGTTCTGAATGCATACGAATGTTATATCGGAATATTCGTTCCACGAGATTTGTATTATATAAAAAATTAACCTTTTAAACAAAAATTTCCATGATTAAAAACGCTTTTAAATCTCATTATGCAATTTCCCTACTGCCACTGTTCATTTTAGAAAGACATTTCCTCTCGATACCAAACCGCGTGGCCGCAACTTAGCACGAGTGCAATTAGTTTCTCGAAGCTAATATCAAGTAGTTCACTACACTTGTAGTATACTACACTACTTAGAATAGTACCCTATGCAGTGAGGATACACATTATGGACCTTTTTGCCGTGTTTGTGTACTCTCACGACAAGCTGTACACCGCAACCTCTTTACTATGAAAATTTAATATTCTTTTCTCTTTCCCAATTGCTATACGGAGAAATGTGAAAGTGGTTTTCTATCCTGACTTTTTTTCCAGATGGCATAGTGATTCAGATGTTAGGTATCTGTTCATTTTTACATTAGCATATTGGGTTCGTTATTTGCCATTCAATATCAAAACTCGACATCGTAAAACATGCCATTTCAAGCTATTCATAAACGAAAAACCTTTTAAGATATGAATGCTTGTCAAAATGCTGTGTGCAGAGCTTACAGTGAAACCCTGGTTCCAAATGTTGGATCCAACTGTTGGCAGAGTTGTGGTCGACGGCGGGCCAATTGATGGCCAACGTTGGCAGTTGCTTGGACCCAGAGTTTGGAGGCGCGGGAAAATATTAAATGTTATTGACATGCTATCAATGGTGTACCTCAGAATGTCAATCTCCATTCACGGTTCACAGTTTTTAAAACTTTTAACGTTTAATAACATTCAAACTGAAGTGTGGGATGGGAACGGCAAAATGCAAAGAGTATTTTACGTTATTCAGTCAAATCAAATCGACGTTCATGAATTCATTGTTAATTAGTATTTATTTAGTTGATGATTCATATCGAGTGGTAATAATTTTGATAAAAAAAGTTAACGAAATGATCCAACGAACAATGTTGTTCCTGAAGACAATTAACCAGGTTATATTTCTAAGCTGAACAATGAACAAAACATGAGAAATTCTAACCACTGCATGTTAAACCAGCTATCTAATTACGCAAGACATTTTTGTAAACGATTACAAATAATCTGTTTCATTTTGACAATTCAACAACATTCATTGCATTATTTACGTTGCTGAGTAGCTTTGTTTTTCGAACTTATGAAGCAATGGATTAGCAATCTGTTTAAAACGATTCAGATTCTGATTGATCGTGTATTTCGCAATTAAGGTACAGCAGATCAGTTATTCTATCAAGCTGCATAAAGCCGTTGACATCTTGAAGTTCGAGAGGGTCAAGAAATTGAAAGAATACAATAAAACAAAAGAAATCCTCGATAATTCTTCCTTACATAGATCCTCATAATGTTACAACAAAGTATTACAAAGTATCAAAGGCGACGGAACTGTTCGTACCCAATGCGCGGAAAAGTGGTGTTAGCAAACTTAGTAGGATTACTGCTGTAAAAAGTTGCGGTTCATAACTACATCAAGTGTCACGATGCCTTCCATCCCCTCCCACCTTGTACGCGGCGTGATTAAAAACTACTTGAGCATTAAACTCGTTAAGGATTACCACTTTCCACCTTCTTCTTAAGGTGGGTTTAGACTAAACGAACATAGAACCTGCTATTTGCGTAATCTGTTTCACTTTGACAGTTCAACAACAATCATTGCGTTATTTACGTTTGTTGAGCATATTTTTTTCGAACTTATGAAGCAATGGATTAGCAATCTATTCCAAAATGATTAAGATGTTTATTGATCGTGTATGACGCAATTAGCGTGCAAGATCAAGAGCATTCTTTTCTTGATACTCATCATTTTAGTATGGAAAGCCCAACGAAAGAATGCTCATAATCTTTTTGTGTAAATAGGGACGTATACACAAAAAGAATTTGGTAGAGTGGGGATAGAATCTGCATTCACTCGTTTGGTCTTAAAATCTAAACCCGACCTTTAAACAAAAGACGTTCCAAGTTATGACCGGCATTTGATTTAGATTCCCCTTGTAAATTATGAACGCGGAATCTCTTAACTGATACGAACATTTGGAGCCCGAAGGCAAAACCGATTGCGAATTTGAATCTTAATTTTGATGTTTGAAACCCTTTGACAGATGTTTTTGTGAAGAAAAAAACAAGAAAATCTGAAGAAGGTACCTTCTTCAGATTTTCTTTAAATTCAAAATAATAATATATCTGTGAACAACCAAGCTTCCTTCTCAATTAAATGTTTATCCAACAATAAGATAGCATTTCTCGATACTCAACTCTGTCCGGTGAACAAAGATTATCTGCTAACGAACACCCGCAACAAGATGGTTTGCAGTAATTATTCAGAATCCGTCACAAGAACACCTATTGTTTCTCTCAATCCCACTTATCGGCTTGTTCCGCCTTCGCTGCAAACTTTCGTCTCTGTTTATTGTTACAGGCACTCGGACCTACCATAGAAATATATGCACCTACACTATATTACTTATATATGAACAGAAAAGTAAATACAATAGTTTACCTAAACCGTGTGTAAGAACGCACAATGGTCTGGCTGTACTATAGACACCGCTTTCAGTGCAGATAACAGAGCTTGTCAACTTTCTAGATCCGTAATTTAAGATTGTGAATAGCGGAATGAAATGATGCCCCTCTGATCTACAGCCTCGTGTCCCACATATCAAGATCACAGTATTTCTTCAGTTGCAGTACAACGAGTGAGCACAAGCCTCAATCATAATAAAAAGAGATCATTAAAGTTGCACTTTCCTTTGCAAAGACAAGATTAAATATGTTGTTTAATGTTGTTTTCTAACTAACGTTAGCTCACTAAGTTATTCATAATTTAATCAACATTTGTATGTCTAATGAATATTGTGGAATAAAAATAATTTATTCATTCATTAAAAAACTTGAGCAGTTATTTTTAAGATTAGTACTTCTTCTATCAAGTTTTTATTTTTATTTAGAATGTTAACTACTCCCGCCTGATGGATGTGTCATCATCCGCGCAAATATTGCGTAAAGATAAACTTCAAATGTGGTTTTAATGTTCTATGGTGATAACGTTTGACCAATAGATATTATCTGTAACCTCGGAACTACACCTTATTAGAAGGCATTCAACCATATTTAAATCACAGAACAACAATCTCTCTCTGTTATGTGACTAAAAAGTGCGTTTCACCAAATAGTTCCTATGCCGTAATGTTGGCTCCGCTGTTGTAGGACAAACACGAATACGCTACGGGCACGGTGGAACGTAAAAAGGCTCTCGAAGACATTGGAGATAAAATTTTAAAGTGTCCGTTTTTTTCTTGAAATGGCTTCTGATAGAAATATTATGCATAAATATATCATAGGATACAATCTGGTAGGCAAATTGGTATCTTATATTTTTTTGACGTAGGTACTTCATTTTTTCAGATTAGGTGCCATATTTTATTTTATTTTTTATTACACTTTTATGACGTATGTCAAAAAATCATAAATAAATAGTTACATCACCGTGTGCCGTGATATCTTATTTAACGGGTATTCTCTCCGTTCTGGAGATATAGGCATCAGCTCCATACATTTTTATTTTGCAAAAAATATATCAAACTCAAACCCAAACTCAAAGCATTTATTTCAATTAAACCATTTACAGGCACTTTTGAACTGTCAAATAGTAAGTTATATTAGTTGCTATTTTGCCTACCTGATACCTGTATCCTATGATATATTTATGCATAATATTGGCTATTAGAAGCCATTTCAAGCAAAAACCGACACTAAACTTTAAGCTCCAAAGTCTTCAAGAGCATTTTTTCGATCTACAGTGCGGCGGTACCTAATAGTGCCGTTGTTAAAGTCTATCAGTGGAGCCAACATTACGGCAAAGGAACTATTTGATGAAATCACGTTGTAAATGTGTCTGCCTAGCCTTTTCCCAACTAAGTTGAAGTCGGACTCCAGTCTAACCGGATGCAGCTGAATACCAGTATTTTACATGGAGCGACTGCCTATCTGACCTCCACAAACCAATTACTGGGAAACCGATTCCCCTTGGTAAAATTATGATGCCCCGAGGTAAAATTAAGAGTTTTACCCCTATTTTTCTTAATACACGGTACATAAAATAATGTGAGCTGGAAAATTGGATCCCAACAGACAACATGTAATCAAAGTTGAAACACCTAAGCTGACAAGGAACTCCCTGCGATGTTACAAGACGAATCATATATTTTATTATTATTTTATTTTTAGTAGGTACCTGATAACCTTATCTATGTGAAATAAAGATTTATTTTAAAAGGGGAATCTCCTGTTATGAGTAATTTATCGTTACATGTTACAACCTCCTGAGACTTTTCATATTCTGTTTTATTTTTGATAAAACACGAGATCTCCGGGGAGTTTATTTTTATGCACATAACTCCTTTTTCTAGAATGATAACAACTTATGCTGTAACAGTTTTTCATACAGTTAAGCGAATGATTGACATTATTTAATACATCATTTGTATCCACTTATGAATGACTAGCTTTTGCCCGCGACTTCACCCGTGTGGATGTCGGGAAATATCCCACGGGAACGTACTACCGGGATTAAAAGTAACTTTTAATAGTTTGTGTTAATCCAAGTTATAAACTATCTGTGTGCCAAATTTCATCCAAATCCGTTCGACTTTTATCCGACTACGGCAAAGCCAAAAGGAAGCGTTATAATTTTAGCCGTCTTTTCCAATATATACGTACAGTTTTGACTTCATTACTATTTTATTTTATTTAAAGATAGATAAGGACAAAAATAATTCGCACAATTATTTCAAATAACTTGAGCGTTGAATTCATGATATGATCGAATTGCAATGTAACATTCATAAAGGTGTGACCAGCAATATATCAGCTGTAAACTTTACACCCTGATTTTCAGTCAGAGATTTTTACAGAATGGGAGGAAAGATGGAGAAAATCTTTCGACATTTTTCAGAGATAAATCTTTGAAGAATCATGGGTAATAACTAGAAATGGTTTAGTTCATTGAAACAATACCTATTTATATACAATGTATCATATTGCGAGGTATATAAAAAGACACACAATGAAGCCCTTTAATTGCAGTGGTCCAGGTCCCTGGTAGGAAGCCAGAAAACAGGTAGAACGAGAAGATCTTTCTCTAGCGAGCGTTCCGCTGCAAACTGTCCGACATTTTCCCTTTTTCCTCTTCCCGCTACATTTTTCAATTCATTGGTTTATTTAGCCGTTTATTTTTACTCGTCTCGGGTTTCACTTAAATTACGCTCTGATTTAAATGTAATTTCTTAATTTATTGCGCCGGGAAACATAAAACAATTAAGATTTCTAGGGGAGCGAGAAAAGTTGCGTTATTTTTCGTGTTCGCTCAATTAACTACACAGGGTTTTTAATGTCTAGATTTACGATGCGATATATTTTATTTGGGTCAATAAATATTGATATTGTTTTATTTCTTTGAAATTGCACAATAAATGACTATATCAATTTTGCATACCTAACTGTAAAAATAATATTCGACAGAAAACTGTTTGACTTTGCAAATAATCTGGGGTAACTTTTTGCATTTCATTAAAAAAAATCCATAGGTAAACCGTACGTACTGTTGTGCAGAAAACTAGATCCTACCGTTGAAATAAATCCGTCGGTCCCGAAATTGTGTAACATGTCTGTATTTGGTTTTTAACGAGGAAACTTGTCGAAATTTTCTAACATTGAGCACACGTGGGCCCAGTTCCACAATATCGTCATACATATAATTGTTAAACCCTCGTTTATCTTATCTCTTTGGCATTATTTTAATCAACTCGAACATTACATCATATAGACTGTAATCTATTCATAAATGCGACCAAAATGCTTACAAAAATCAGCAGTGTATATTATTTTTGTATATTTTAAATATAAATATGGACCATAAACTGAATTATGAGAGCATATTTAAAAAGCCGTTTACGTCTTGTTTACAAACTTTATTTTAAATAGGTAAATAGTTGTGTTCATATTTCATTATTACATAAAATAAAAGTCAAACTTCATTATCATCAATCATAGGAAGACTATTTATAAAGAAAATTGACTTCAATTTGATTTGCTAAAATCTAATTGAAATCAATTTTCTTAATTAAAACCTAAGTATTTGTTTTCCATAAAAAGAAAGAAAACAAAAGAATGTCTGCTCGTCTTCATTTATTTAATTATAGTCGTAGATAGATACCTTGAGTTTTGAAAGTAAGGTTTTCTGTTATTTTAATCGTAATTTTCCTAGTTGCTCTACCTTATATTCAATCTAATCATTCGAGTTTTTTCAGTAATCATAGGTATAATTTATTACTTGATGTTTCTAACAATACATTTATTTCTTTAAAAATGTATGGTAATCTAGTCGAGTATCGTGAAATAGTTTACAATTTAAAGTATAATAGTGCACTCACCTTCGACAGTCGGAGTTGTCGCGCCGACGAAAACTTCGAAACTAACTGAAAGTTCGCGGAAAATGTTCAGCTAAAGTAAAATTCACTTTAAAAACTTAGTCACAACTCACTGGAGGATGTCGCTGTAGAAAATAAATGTGTTCAAGTTAAATGTAGTTAGTTATATTGAGATTATATTATGTGTTGTCCGTTCGCCAAGTTCTTGTTGGAACGTTTGGGCGCGCCAAAGTTGTGTGTCGATGGGTTCGGGCTTCGTGCTTATATCTCTCGGAAAGCGGAGCCTGCGCGCATGCGCGACTGCCATTCATGTCACTCTCTCAATGACCGCCCTACACACGTCATCATGTTTTAATTATTATAATTTTTATGTCATCCGTATCTATCATCTGACTGTACTTTTTATTCTTTATTTAAAATGTGAGTCAGTTTTTCTCACATTGCACGTCATGTATTACCTAAACATAGACAAGATAAAACTCATGCGTTTTCAAGGGTAGGACGTAAATATTATCTTCTAAATAATCTTTCCTACCTACTATTAGGGTTGCCAATTTTTTTTACTATCAAATATAGTATTATCGAAACGATTGCCTGTGAAAATACAGTAGATGACGAAAAAATCAAATAAATATAGTTGTTTCAAAAATATTTTTAGTCTATAAATGCATATTTTTTGCTACTATGAACTTTTATTAACAGATTTTTTTTTAAATCACTCTTACACTTTAAAGGTTTACAAAATACCATTAATTCAGCTTTTATAAGATGAATATTGGCCCTATTGCGATCATCTCGCCAGTTTGTATTGAAATAAAAATATATAAGTAAGGATACTATAATTATACAGCAAGGTTGGCAACCCTACCTACTATACAAATAACGGTTACTCATACGAGCTTAAACAAAAGTTTATTATTTACTAAAAATTGTCGTCAAAAACGCAAGATAAGCAGGAAGTGTCATTCATTTAAACTTCTCTTACATTTTTTAATTTACTTTTCTCAGTTTCAGCTTTTTGTTTTTTTTTTTTGTGTGTGAATATTGTGTGCGTGTTGTGTGTGTGTTTAACCTAGGTCAATTTTTTTTTTCTTTCTTTCTTTCTTTCCTTTCTTTTTATAACTCTTAACATGTTTTACCTACTATAGGTATTCGGTACCTATAACAGAGGCAAGACAAGTAAATTAGCATAATATTGTATTAGTGGGTCTAATTAGATTGATTTGTCGTGAGCTAATATACGAGTATACTAGCCGTCACATCCCTATTGTTCCTCTTTTGACATACGAAGACTATTAGCAAACTAAATCACAGGTACTTGTAAAAGATACCTGACTTCTCCCGCTCTGGGCAGAGCGAGAGGGTGTGTCAGACTTTTACTGACTAAAACCCACCCGTGTTCCTTCCGTTGCCTGTGTGCCGGGGCCGCGATATCCCTTTCGGACAAACCCGCAACCCCAGCAGGCATTGGTCTTTCGACCCCGTCGGTTGGTGCTGACATCTCTTTGAGGCGCGCGTGGAACACAACGCGCCGTCGACACGGGCCTGGTCCTTATCGGACGGCGAGCTGCCCTTTGCTCACCGTCCACAAGCCCGCGCCTACGGTGGCCGGAAGTCTGCCCTCGACTCCCGACGCCCGGGGCGTATCCTGCGGCGACTAGGGCCGCGAGGGCGTGCAGCTTGCATCTCCCTCGCGCTCTTCGCCTCCTCCTTCGCGAACATAACTGCTTCGCAGAAGGAGGTGACGGCCTCCCATGCACTCTCGCTCCGAACCATGGCCTGAACCAGGGCCGGACGCGAGAGATCGCCGCCGCCGATCGCCTCCGTGAGAACACGGTGGTGCTCCGCCCAAGCCGGGCAAACCTCCACCGTATGCTCCACCGTGTCCTCCGGGCGATCCACACAGTGGTGACACCCGGGCGTTTCCTCCCGCCTTACGCGGAACAGGAACCTCCCGAAACAACCGTGTCCGGTGAGGACCTGCGTCAGGTGGAAGGTGAGGACGCCATGGCGCCTCTCAAGCCACTCCTCAAAGAGATAAAAGATACCTACCGTTGTAATTAGGTATAGGCACATCAAATACCAATTTCAGTCAGCATAGCTACTCACAACTATTCGACAAACTTCCGAGTCGAAAATTACACAATTTCGGTTACCTGATTCGCCTTGCGTGCCTTGTGCCGCAAATAGCCGTCGGAAGAACAGTGGTAATCTATTTTCGAATTTCGGATTTGCGAACAGGTTTTACAGAACTCCTTCGATAGCATTGATTGATGTTCGATTCGGTACGGAAGCGTATCGAATTGTTGTGAATACCTATGCTGATCTCTAGATTATATTGCACATGTCCACAGGCAGCGTCGACCACTTACCGTCATGTGGCGGCTGATTTGCCATCCAATAGGAAAAGGTGGCGTAAGAGTTGAACAGCCGCGTCTTTCGTTCTACGACTTCAGTGTCTGCCAAACTTCTTTTCCTTCAGGTGTGCGGCTGGTGAAAATGAGCCTTTGCGCACACGCAGTACGCACGGGAAAAGGGCGTCTGTTCAGTAGGGGAATGTTCGGCGGGCAGGTAGAATACATACTTGTACATTGGAACGCTTGTGTTTTATTATTTTCCACAATAAACCTGAAACAAAGAAAATAATTCTCATAATAATGTTAAAGTAATGTACCAATAGTGCCATCCACGAAGACACGCCCCTCTCTGCGATTACTGTACTTTAGTACGGAGCGGAGCAGAGTGGAGCGCGTCTTCGTAGATGGCACTATCTACAAAAGGGTTATTTCCGAATCTATACGTATAGGCTAACTATATCGATAGCCAATTAGAAGGTCTGCTCGATACCGTGGTTACAGCAAAATGCCTATTCCTGAAATAGTTTCACCTCAATTGGCCAAGTTTGCGTTGGACGTAGATATAATTATTTGGATCGGACTGTGAAATTATGACAGAAGTTGGTGAACCACGACTTTTACAACGTTTCCGAGACAACATCGTTACTGAATAAGTTTATTAAAATAACATTTAAAAAAAATTATAATACATAACGATAAAAATGTCCAAAGCTTCAGTGGTCCTTGTGAAACATACCTTTTCCTCATTTTAAATGTAGATTTTTCTTAGCGAATGCAGAATTATAAACTGTGAAAATAAAATCAGATGTATATTTTAGCAAGATTTATTAGTTTAAGCATTGGTTTTAAAATCCAAGCATGTTTTTTTTGTTCACGGTTACAAATATTCACTAAAAAATTAATAGGTGGAAACGACGTATAGCGACAAGACCCCCTGAAACACAATTTTACTTCGTTTTATAACACGGTTTTAAACCTAATGCCGTTGAACGTCCGCCTTTAACACAAACGTAATGCCGGCAACCCTCCCGGTTCACTTCTAATATGTATAGCGGCATGGCGTATGAGTTCTATACAAATGGGCGGAGTCGAAAGTGTTAAAACAACAAATAGACATGAACATCGATCACACAAAGTTTAAGTTCTCGGGCGTATTCGCGATGCATGTAAGTGTGTAAGTATCAAGCGCCGCGATAACAGTGATTTATGCTACTTACGGACTGCCGATAAAAGTTTGTAAGCCTATACTCGTGAGGCGGGATTTGCCCAGGTCCTGAATTCAAGGGTAATAACGTAACTTGCATAAATCATAGCTCAGTTGAGTTAATAGAAGTTATTAAGGAACTGAAGTTATTATGTTCTTTCAAGGTTTCCAATAAGTCAGCTCTGTGCAAAGAAAATTTATTAAAATATCTAAAGAAGGTGAATCGATAAGCGTGTTTCATACATATTATGTGTCCTTACTTGTGATACAAAGTAGCCGTTTTTGTATTGTAGCGTTGTTTACGCTCGCAGACAGGAGGAGCAGAGATTGCAATTTTATTAAATTATTTTTGCACTTGTATTTGCAGTTCAACACAAGCCTGTCAATATCGAACTCGTTGCTGTGATATATAGTGAAGCATTACTTATCCCCTCTTCAATCATTTGTCGGAATTCACAATACGCTTCATAATTTCTCTTTTATACTTTATCATTGCTTGCTAGTTATGAGAAATGGCTACCGCCTCAAATGGAGGCTGGTTTAAACTCCCATCCTCTCATTCCTCTTTTCTCAGAACCCTTCTACTCTTCCACTTTCACTCCTTCCTCCTCCACTTACGTACTCTTGAAGCTTGGAGCGCTTTGTCAGCGAGCCATAGTCGAAGGAGCTCTGAGTTGTTCCCCTGGCAATGACGGGAATCACTTAGGTGAAAACAAGGAGCATCATTTAGAGGGCACGCACTCATATTTGCCTCCTACCAGATTTTTGAAGTCTACGCTTCAACCCGGGCAGCATGTTGGGAATCGAACCCAACACCATGCGTGCGGTCTGCATGTGCAGGCTGCATGATTAACGCGTCATCGACAAGCTGACGACGACACAGCTCGGACCGATGACCACTCGCTTCCACGGACTCCACCGAGACGGACTATCCTCCTAATTTAAAACTTGTTTGTCCGGGTCAGTTTTATAATTTGTAAATAATAAGCACGGCAAATAAACCATTGCCTAAAAATACAGACCACTATTCTATTGCTCACCGCTCTAACAAAGTGTGAGAGGATAAAGGGGTACTCACCTATGTATAAATCTGTAGGGTCTTTAAATAGAGGTGTTAGATTTTCGTTTTTTGGTCCATGGGGAAAAATGTGCAGCAGTTTTGGGAATTGCACAAACGAAACTTTGTCCTTATCATGCTCGATCACGTTGCAGCTATCTGGTTGGATTCGGACTAAGTAATTTTATGATAAGCAGACCATTGCTTTAAAAAAACCATTTTCAGCAAGAGTCTTAAGCCAGCAAAACGCACCAAATAACCGAGATAGGCGAATGAGTTTGACTCCCAACATAAAGATTGGCCCAACGCAGACGGTAGATTAAAATATACAACAACGAAATTAGCCACTCTGCATAATACGATTTTTTAAGCTAATAACAAGGTTTAGTCCATAATTATACAATTCGTAGGACAAGGTAAAACCGTTGATTCCCTAAGGAGTACCCAACTAACGGGAAAATTCCTTTAAAGTAACTGTAAACAAGACATCAATGGAATTATCAAATTAAAACAATACTGCAAAGACTAAATCTTGTGTTGTCCCTCTCTAACTTCCCCTTTTTACCAAAGACGAAAGTGATAGAGACAAGGTTCTCAGTGTGCCTATGATTATTATAGATGTGTTTAAGTTTACGGCCCCGTATAGCAGACTCGCAAATGAAAACGTTCGTAAACGTAAACAGTGAAATTACATGAGTTTTATTTATCTTAAGTTAATTATTCCACTTTATAAGTATCTCCATAATGTTTGTAGAGCGAAAAACTTCAGAGTACCAAAAAGTTCTCGCCATATACTTTTTGAGCTGAGAATAGACCGTCGTATCACTACCATCAAAATACCATGTTAATTGGATGGAAGCATTATTTCTTTAAATAACCGCATCAAAAGTACGCTGAAGTTTGCTGTGCTGGAAGGTTATCAAAAATACGCGATTCCAAGGTCCAAGCACTGCTTTTAAGCTGCCCAGCTCATTCTGTAGCAGGTGCTAGGATAGGGCGCAACGAAATCTTGAAGACTGTAGCAGTTAAGATCTCTGCCCACTTTGATAGATAGATAGATAGATAAAACATTTATTCAGTGCATACAAAAGACACACAAAAGCACAATTAAAAGATAACAAATTACATGAATATACATAAAAACATGATGCCACTATACAAAAAATAAAAACATAAGTAATTAAAGAAATGAAGTGACATTATTACATACTTTGTTTAAATAACTACTTTAATTACTTTGGAGGTCCTTTGTTAATTCAGTCATGTCCATTTTTGTAATCTTGATAATACGTATGGATCATGATATATATACTAATATTATAAAGAGGTAGAATTTGTTTGTTTGTATGTTTGTTTGTTTGCAAGTTTGTATGAAGGGGGGTTATTTCCGGAACTACCAGTCCGATTTAAAAAATAAAAATTGCGTTGGATAACCCAATTCTTGACAAAGGGTATAGGCTCGCGGACGAAGTCGCGGGCAGATGGTAGTCTGAAATATTTTTTATTTATTAATTTTATTTTATACGACATAGTATAGGAACTTTTCCTACCCAAAACCGGAATGAAAAATTAAGTTTCTACTAGAGTTCATGCTGCTAATATTCTATGAAAGAAATAGGTGATCAAACCAATTATAGTATTGCCAATATTAATTATTTATCGTACATAAAAAAAAATGTACATAAATTAAAGGCAAGCCAAAAACAGGTACCTACTCAGCATTTCAAAAGATCCTGAATGTACCTTTATCGGATACTGTGCAAATACGATCCACAGAAATCTATTTTTACAGACAGTATGCTATATACCTATTTACATGTATGTATATTTAATATTTTTCCTTATTGATGGATACTCAAATAAAAGGTCCATTTCGTCGGAGTCTTTTATAAGAAGGTATATGAAGATACTGTTACTTACAGACTGTTTATTAGCTCTCTTGTTGATAGAGAAAACTGTTGCCAGCCCAATTTCTGTTTCTGATTTTTGTAAACATTCACGTCGTAGTAGTCCTCGATACACCTGTAATTATTTGAAATAGCTATAGTTATCTTCTTTTATTAGATACAGGTATGTACTGAAGGCTTTCCAAACCTACTTACTCCTATTTATAAATCCATACTAAATACATACTACTCCTCATCGGAATACTTCGGAAATAAATCAAATTAAACCATTTTCCGCTTGTTGCCCTAGTAACAAAAAGGTACCCTTCTTCATTATTTAAACCCGTTCTATCTACAGATATAACGTTTTCCGGTTCTTTGAAAACGACTGCTGGACGCAGACCTTTTCTTGTATTAGAAACAAAACAGAGCAGATAATCCACGAACCTGTACTGTGCCAGCGTGTTGGAATACGTCCCACTCTCTCCCAAAGAGAGGAGGCCTGAGTCTCACCATTGATTTGTATTTTTGTTTGATTATGACTACTGTTAGGAAGAGGATTGGAAACCAGCTCTGTAGAAAAGAATGCAAAAAGAATTCGCTGCTCTTAATTAATAAACTTATGGTCTCTCTCACCAGTTTGGATGGCCGCATGCTTCCGTTCAAAGAAGCAGGTATTTTCATTGCTTATCTACTTTAGCACAAGAATATTTCAGCAGCTGTACCTCATACAATAGCGTAATTATTCTAACGTCAGCTCTAGTAAGTGCATTTAAAATTTTCTCCATTACAAGTACTCCCGTCCCGACAACATTGCATGACTCGTTTTCTCGTGAAAAATCGGCAAACAGCGCTTTCCATACAAAACAGCGTGTTTCACGAGAATGAATACTTGAGGTCATTGTACCCTTTATTCTTAGTTTAAACAGTATTGTGAGCTAGTCACGAGTGTTGTATGTATGGCTAAACGATAGTGTTTACGTACTTTTTATACGGCTAGGCAAAGTATCGATCATCAATGACAATGACCCTTCAAGGCCCCTTACCTGTGTACTACATTGCATAATGTAAGTGTAGTTAATGATTGTCTGCCTTTTTAAGTAACATACGAGTAAGTCACAAAGCCCAAGAAAATGAAGTCTGTATACCAATTTTTTTGCGTATTGGATCGTTAGTTTTGCGTCATTTTAAATATCTAGAGGCATTTCTAGAGGTAGGTATTGAAAAGACTGGCTTGGTCAATACCTGAAATTATGGGTCTACCCTTTATAGCAGAACTTTTTGTCATAATATTATTTTGCATAACAGCGGATAGCATAAACTTCATTTCCTAGAAAATCGTTTGGCATACACTCATTTATCATTGCACAACGATTCGTTTCTGTCACTAAATTTGTAGCACAACATAATGACTTTTTAAGACAATATTTTAATTTTAATTTAAGGTTAAAAATGCTATTTTATAGAAGTGGCAATGTGCCTAATAATATTATAATAATTCCAAATAAAATTCTGCAATCTTAAAAGTATGCCATTGTAAATTCGAACATATAAACATTCGGCCAAACAATAATTATATTAAAATATTCGTTTGAAGAAGATTATGCCAAGTGTGTTATGCCCAGAGCGGGAGAAGTTATTTGATAATTTCCCAAACTCAAAAAAAAAAAAAAAAACGGAGCATCAACATTCTGCCAGATAGAGGGAACCCATTATAGGTAAACTAACTTGACTAATTAGCTTCCGTCAGCGGCTCAGCCCGCGTGATATCTTTATAAATCACAGCCTATGTTACTCAGTGATAATATAGCATTCTACTTGAGAAAGATTTTTTAAATACGTCCAGTAGTTTTTGAATTTATTCATTACAAACAAACATACAAATCTTTTCTCTTCATAATATTAGTGTTGATAGACATTTATAAAATGACTAGTTCATTTTTAATTAAAGAACGATTTTAAAAAATATAATTTATTCCTTTGAGTGGTAGATAACTAGGTAGGTATATCAAATCTGAATAGAGCTCAAAGTACCACATTTAAATTCATACCTATACATTCAAAATTCCTAACTATTCGATGGCGGAACCCAAATTTTCTCATAATACGAGTACATAACAACGTATCTTTAAAATTCGTTACAAAATGTAACCATGAAAAAGACTTCAACGAAAACACAAGAAAAAAAAGACAGTCTACATTCATTTTAGTTTTTTCTTATAATTAAATAGGTACCTACCTGAGGTCGTCTTTTTCTTCCTAAATGATCGCTTAGCATATGAATTATCTTAATATGTGCATTTCAATAAAAATAACCAATAGTACTTACCTATATTTTACGATTCGTTTACGGTTGTTATCACATCCGCAGTTATAATTTTTCGTTCTTTACCTGCTTCGTTAATTAGGCCTTTCCTTCTAGTCAATGTAAATTATCGTAACTCAAATATACGTTACCCTCTTATGTCAAAAAGTTTCAAAGAAAAACCACCCCTACAGGCAGACAGACACCGGGGTTATTCCGTAAGTGTTCCCAATTCCGGTGGATTAGAATATAGTGATTATTATTCAATTAATTTAGACAACCGAAACAAAGAGCGATGGGCGGAAATCTCCCATCTGTTTTTACTTATCCCAGCTTCCCCTTTCAACTCCAACCCTCAAGAAAACTAATTAAACAGAGGTCCAATAGGCCACTGACAAACATTTATCTAATTTTAACAAATAGATAGATATTACTCGGATGAGATCCTACTAATATTATAAACGCGAATGTTTGTGAGTATGGATGGATGTATGGATGTTTGTTACTCTTTCACGTAAAAACTACTGAACGGATTTGGATGAAATTTGACAAACAGATAGTTTATAACTTGGATTAACACATAGGATACTTTTTATCAGATTGCTCAACAACGTAGATAACGCAATGTTGTTGATCTGTCAAAATGAAACAAATTAGTCTTATGGCTGATTTCACCAATGAAACTGAACGCGATCAGCATATCTAAAACGCGTTCAAGAGCTGTCAGTGTCAACATTGTTATGGTATATTGTACACTGACAGCTCTTGAACGCGTTTAGGTGTGCTGAACGCGTTCAATTTCATTGGCGAAATCCGCACTTAATCATTTACAAAAATATGTTGCGAAATTAGGTAGCTGAATTACTGTTGGCAATTTAAAAAAATGTGTAAATAAAACGACCATGTACACCGCTTACCTTTCAAATATACACATATTGCAACAAAAAAAATTAAGAATGAGCAAATAGGTAAACAAACACAAAACGAGTCAAAAATATTTTTTTTTAAATTCTCGGGAAAACCGCATTTTTAGTTTTCAGGAACACTGTAGCAAACGCTTTTAATTCGAGTGCCCCGAAAAACTCACATTCCCAAACAATTAATAGTTACAAACAGAAAAAAACCATCAGCCTGTTCAAAATTTCAGTAAAGAAACATACGGAGAGTGCAGTTGCAATTGCCCACAAATCGAATCTATTACACCTATACGTGTTTGGCTTGTAATTTCAAACTACCACGTCGCAGTACCAGTATTGCCTGGCTCCGTTGGGCGCCATATCTGCTCTATGCAAATACGTCTCCAGTGCATTTCTACTGCTGTTTTCCGAAACGTTATTACCAAGCTGATTTGCTCACTCGCCGATTCATATACGGAATAAAGCCTGTTTAAACTACCCTCAAGCTATCGATACGATTTTGAACCCTATGCCAAAGCAATTAACTTTGCAATTGTGGAACGATCACTTTTGAAATAGATTGTCATTTTAATCTCTCGCTCACCTATAATTTCGACGCTTCCAAATTGAAATGTGGACAAATCAATGAAGCGGTTTGCCTCAAACCTTGTTATGGCTACATAACGAGTCAAATATGCGTATAAAGGTACCGCAAACAGGCGCGACACGACACCGGTCATTGTTCTATCGTGAAGTTTTCTTAGAAATTGTTTTATTAGAGTCGCGTCACGCTGTCGCGTTGCGCCTGTTAGCAGAACCTTTATGTGTATGGGCATGGGCGTACCCAGTGGGGGGGCAGGGAAGGACAGCTAACCCCCCCCGGGATTTTGTATGCCTAAGTACCTACGTACTGTTATGTTAGAGTCACGTCAAAACTTACTTTACAATTACATTAAATTATGCATTAATTTTAGAAAAAACCGGCATGTTATATTGTATCATGCAAAATACGCGAACGCAGCTAGCTAGCACTTGGGCACGGTCGCCAGCCGCCCGTGCCGACGATTTTGAAGGAGCCAAACATAGGCGACGAAAAATATTAATTCTATAACCATATCAAACTATGTTTAAGACGTTCGTAAGCCGGGTCCGCCACCCGGCTTAAGAAATTTCTGATTTGCCCCCCCCTGTGCCAAAAATATTAATTCTATAACCATATCAAACTGTTTAACACGTTCGTAAGCCGGTTCCCCCACCCGGCTTAAGAAATTTCCGATTTGCCCCCCCTGTGCCAAAAGCTGGGTACGCCCATGTGCATGGGAAAACATTACTGAAAAAACTGTACCTAAAACGATAATTCACAACCATCTCCACGGTTTTTCCTAGTTAAAATAAAAAAGTGACACTTAACGTGTATATGTATAGGCACTAAATATTTCATGTGCACTGAATTGTTTACGAGGCGAACAGGACAGCAATTAATATTTTTATAGATGGCCGCCGTAGGACGCGACGGCCGCTCATCAATATTAAACTCTCCTTCGGATTGATCTTCTTTATGTTTTTCATGATCGCAATTAAGCAAGCCGGAATTTTCCTTAATTTTTATATAGTTACCTACAAGAGTATTAACTTCTAGAATTGTTAGGTTAAATCCTAATCCTAACTATTATTAAATTATATGCGAAAGTGAGTTTGTTTGTTTGTTTGTTACGCTTTCACGGTAAAACGGCTGAACAGATTGTGATGAAATTTGGCACATGGGTAGACTATGAGCTGGATTAGGACATATGATACTTTTTATCCCGATATTCCCACGGGATCGAGGCTTCAGTGGGCGAAATCGCGGGGCGCAGCTTGTAACTAATAGATGCGTACTTTTTAGGCAGTTGAGTTCCGTTTCTTGAACAAAATATTACTACCGAGAGACCTCAAAGAATCTAAATCCAAAACCACTTTTAAAAAGCTAAGTTTAAACAATTGATATGAAAAAAATCACATTCCCTACAATAGTGTCGAGCCACATCCAGTTACCATTTATCTATGTTACACGGATACTTGTTTACATGTATCGAACGAACATTTGTCCATAATGATTTGTAATCTACCCTCAAAACATTTATATAATCGGCGTCAAATTTTTGTAATACTCGTACAACAACTTTTTGTTCTTTTTAAAGTATTTAGTTTTAATATTCTCATGTAAGTGAATAATGTAATTCTTATGAGAATAAATGATCTTAAACCACAATATTACCATGCAAGTAGCCTATTTGTCAAATCATGCTAACTTAACTTTTAAGCCTCATTTACACGTTGCATGTTTCTGGAACGTCCAAGAGCAATAATCGTATGCCATAAAGCACATCCAATTATAACCATTCAAGAATTGCATGTATATGTTTACACGCGTGCGATTTACATAAATACAATTATTGCATGCAACTTTTGAACAAGGCAATTATTTCAAGTTATGCCTCGTCTAAACACAGAGTTGTACGTCCTTGTACGATTGATTCAAGTATTAAATGCGATTTTATTGAATGTGCTGTTTACACCTATATATACCAGCTTTAAACGGCAAATCTTGCCCGTATTGTGCACTAAATGTACGTGTTGTTTAGACGGTGCCAGTCAAATTGTGAAGTTGAGAACTTGTCAAACCCTACTTTAGCATGAATTCCTTCCAAGCGCGGATTCACCGTTATGGGCACGGTGGGCATGCCCACAACCCTAATTGAGTATATAACCTTACGTGAGTCCGCTTGCTGAGTCGTTACGGGCGCTGCGCTCTCCTTCTTACTCACGGTATGTCTGTAAGTGAGAGCGGAGCCCTGTTTGACAGCCCGGTTTGAGAGCCCGGTTCGAGAGCCCGGTTTGAGAGCCCGGTTCGAGAGCCCGGTTCAAGAGCCCGGTTACAAGTCGCGGCGGCTACGCGGCGGCTACGCGGCGGTTACGCGGTGGCGGAGCGTAGACTACGCAGTGGCAGCGCGGCAACGTTGCCACACAGCTTAATGGCGCGGCGGCTGCGCGGTGACGGTGTCGTGTCGCCGAGAACTAACATTGCCCGACCTGGCAATCGAACCCAGGACCTCATGCACACCAGTAGTGTTTACGAAAATTAGAGCCAGTCCGGATATCGGAACTTCCTCGACTCAGGAATAGAACTCAAACTAAGCAGTCATGCGTACAAGCACTGGACCAATAATAACTTGACAATAAAAACACCGGTTGGCAAGTTCTTAACATGTTTTAATAACTTAGAGATGCTGAACTACTTATAATTACGGACTAATTTAAGGTACTATCGTGTTCACGCCTTCATTTTCATTGCTATGCTTCCAGACTCTTCGGTTGCCACCGCATTCGGGATTGGTGATTTGACGGCATTCTCCGGCATTTTCGGCATTGTTTCAACCTCAACAATTAAACAAAATAACATGTTACAGTGACGATGACAATGCAATGCTTACGGCACTTTAGCCGGGCCGGCAGCGCCACTAATAAGCCGCAAATAGCGGCACTTTATCCGATATGAATCTATACCAGCTTTAAACGGCAACTCTTGCCCGTATTGTGCACTAAATGTACGTGTTGTTTAGACGGTGCCAGTCAAATTGTGAAGTTGAGAACTTGTCAAACCCTACTTTAACATGACTTCCTTCCAAGCGCGGATTCACCGTTGTGGGCACGGTGGGCATGCCCACAACGTATATAACCTTACGTGAGTCCGCTTGCTGAGTCGTTACGGGAGCTGCGCTCTCCTTCTTACTCACGGTATGTCTGTAAGTGAGAGCGGAGCCCTGTTTGAGAGCCCGGTTTGGCAGCGCCACTAATAAGCCGCAAATAGCGGCACTTTATCCGATATGGATAGAACTTACGACACCATAATCATTTATGACAGGATAAGATGGATCCTAAGCTATAGGAATCTGTCCCTTTTCTATAACTTCCTCTAAATAATCAAAGTTGTTTAATTTAATACTTTTAATGTTAAGATGTTGGTCGCGAATTCGTGATGCAAGCCCACATAAAACGATGCGACGCTTCTACAGCAAGTTAAAAGATATCTAAAAGTTTGGACATTAGAAAATGCGACTCCTTTTACGAAAGAGCAGAAATGCAAGCAATATCCTGTGTGATGCAACGTAGATTGGGTACGTCACGTACATTGCCTCACCAAATGTCCACCGTTTTCTATAAGCTTACTATTTCCTGAGGTTACCTCAAATCCTTGCAGAATTTAGTTTTTCGTTGTGTTTTGTAACAGGTCAATTTGTTCGCACATGGATATGTAATTACCACGTAAACTTCTGATTATTTCATCAAATTGTATCCTCATCATTAATTAGGGATGATACCTGGGTAAAAAAAAAGAAATTCTAATTAGTCCGTCAGTCAAATAATAAAAAAATATTAGACACGTATTTTTTGCTTTATCATATTAATAAAAATTTACTTAGATAAAACGCATTTTAAGTTGGGGAGTGGGGGTCGATACGTCACTAGTACGTATAAAATCTACATACTCGTGACGTCATGGCACATTTTACCTCAATGTATCGCCGTAATCTTTAGATTTCGTAAAAAAAGAAAAAATACGTGTCCAATATTTTTTTATAATTTCAAAGACGGACTAAAAAAAAAATTTTAGTCATCATCCCTATTATAATAGCAGCTATGAAAAACCATGAAAAAAACAACCGTAATCGTATAACGATGTCTCTTGGATATAACGCTGTTACCAAAAAAACCGGCCAAGTGCGTGTCGGAACACGCACAATGAAGGGTTCCGTAGTTAGGATGAATTTATCACAAAAGCAAACTTAACATTGTAGTTGAAAAACATGTTCCCCCGTATATCGATGTCCGCCACCGTCAATTCTCCAACTGAAAATGTAAGTTTATTAAAGCAAATCAATATTTTTATGTGATAAAACTAGAAGTTTACGATTTTCGGATTTTTCCCTTTACTTGTGCTGTGAGACCTTGCCAAATTTCATGATTTTAGGTCAACGGGAAGTACGCTATAGGTTTTGATTTATTTGCGAGTACCAAAAATATCTCATAAATGGCAATTTTTAGGGTTCCGTACCAAAATGGTAAAAAGGAACCCTTATAGTGTGACTCAGTCTGTCTGACCGTCTGTCTGTCACAGCTGGATATCTCAAGAACTACTAATGCTATCAACTTGAAATTTGGAATGGTTTTAGATGACGTTTGCCCAACTATTTTGCAAATAAGGTAGAAATAAAAATATATAGTTTTTTTTTTGTAACAGGGACTGAACGATGGTCTTAAAAAATCGAAATGGGGATACTATGTATCATATGAAAGAGTGCTATTTGCACATTCTCAAACATTGTTCTTATTTTTTTTAGGCTGCTGTTTTTTCAACTTTTGACGAAAAATTTCAAAAATACGCCTTTCCCGCCCTCTTATCTCCGAAGTTTGCATATAGAGAAAAATCTGAAATTATTATATGTGATAGGAGTTTATGTAAAGATTACAGGAAAAATAAGATGTCTCTAAATAGCCCACTTTTTCAGAAATCATCAACAAAAACGACATAAGTTCCAATGTCGGTCAAGAGATGGCGCTGACCTAAAACTGCAATATTCTACACCGCAGTGTTAAAATTCTCTTACGATTATAGGCCTCGATGATGAAAATTTTTAACATTTCACGGTTCACAACCAAAATTTCCTGGTCCCTCGGTGCGCGAGTCCAATTCGCTCTTGACCCGTTTTTTTTTATTACGTTGATTGATTTTTTTAGAGCTCGAACTTACCGTAGGACCGTAGGGATCTACGTATTTGATATAAATTTCAACTTGATACGATGAAATTACAGACAGACGGACAACGAAGTGATCCTATAAGGATGCTGGTGTATGTTCTATCATCTTTCTTCTCGGTCCGTCAGCAAAATAGTTCGGAATTTGAAATAAGGTTTCTACTTTACCACATTATGGTCTATGGCATGGTCTAACAATTATTATACCATGGTCTATGGTTTTTTATAAGTCACATTGACAAAAAAAATATACAAAAAGCTAAAAGCAGTGAAATCAGAACATAATATAATGTAAAATCACAATTAAATTAACAATAAGTTTATCAAGTATACCAGCAAATAAAAATTAAGAAGGTCAGCACAAGTAAAGTGCCTCCATGCAGAATTCGCTGAAAAACGCGCCTGGGTATTCCTGTTTGTGAGTACCTACAAATAATTTCCATTGTAAAGTAGAGCTTGTCCACTCTGAAATGACGCGCCCCACTACCACATTTACGCACGCAGTAAAGCGGATTTCTATGGGTAATGCCGTAGTGGGGACGTCATTTCAGAGAGGATAAGCTATATGGCATATTGGCACATTAAAAATAGTACCCATCCCTATAGATCAGGGTTTCCCAATCGGTGGGGCGCGCCACCCACGGGGGGCGTAAAGTGACCAATGGGGGGGCGCTAAAATATAGATTTATTAAGTTTTATGTTCTTGGTATTAGAAAAGGTTAAAACTAGCTTCCAAAACCCATATGTTTCATAATACTTACTTAGGTGCTGTAAAATGAGGTTCAACTTTTCTGCATAAGTCGACAAAATAAATTTTTCTATTACTGTATGAATGAACTAAACAAATCCAAACCTATCCGAGGCGGCTTGCCACAATTTTCGAGCTCGCTTCGTTCGCACTTCCATTCTATATTCTCTTGATTCTTCAACTTTTCTGTATAAATTGACCAAGTAATTCCTTTTTCTGTATGAATGGTCAAAAGAGAAATGTAACGAACTCGAAATTGTACAAAAATTTTCGCTTTGCTCGCTTTTACATTATGTATTTCCATAATTCTTGACTTTTTCTACAAAACTCGACAAAGTAACTTCTATTTATATTTGAATGATAAGAAGAAAATCCAACCTATCCAAGGGAGTGCAAACATTTTTGACCTCACTTTCGCTCGCTTTGGATTCTTATGCTTTTCTACTTATGCCGACTAAGTAACTCAGGGGCGTAGTGATGTTAAAAGAAAGTAAGGGGGCGTGTATGTTAAAAGGTTGGGAACTTCTGCTATAGATAGTGCCATCCACGAAGACGCGGCCCACTCCGCTCCGCTCCGCACTAGATTACAGCTTACAGTACAATAATCGCGGAGTGGGTGTGTCTTCGTGGATGGCACTATCTATACCATCATATAATGCTTCTATATCTACAGTTATTTAGGCCCGTATTACAGACTCAAGACTCAAGTATTACTTAAAGCTAGTTTCAACCAATGAACCAATCAAAAGGCTTAAAACGAGTAAGTAATGATTGAGTTTTGAGTGAGGTTCTGTAATACGGGCCTTAGTCTACTAGATGGATATAATTTAAGAATAGGTACTATTTCCAATGTGTATTTAGGTATGTACTTGCCCCTACTGCAACAATAACTTTACAGCTAAGTTGTAAAAGAAATCCAAATACGTGCACCTCCAGATGCAAAGAAAAAGCTCTAAAGCTCTAAAAGCTTAGAAATTTTCTTTTTAATCTACAATGATTGACCAGGATTACGCGGCAGTAATCTGTATCTAATTCATGAAATCCGTCTTCCCACGCAAAAACTGGGGCCTTACTCCGTCTTACTGCTGAAAGTCTGAAACGCATGAAAGTTTCTCTAATCTCACATTTTGCAGCTAAGATTGTTAGAGCAGATATGGTCCAACTAAATGTAAAATTGTCTGCATTACCATGAGTATGATGATGAAATTATTTCTAAGTGAACGGCGGCTTCGCTCTATTGTACTTGGTTAATACGTAGCGTGGGGTACTCGAGGAGACCCTGACTTAAGTGGTTTAGTGTTAGAGTTAAAATAAACTGGTCCTAGTAAAATTGTGTTGTGGAAAATCTGATATTTTGATGCAAGTTTTTAAATTAACAACAAACTCATCAAATGACCAGGTTGTCTACGGATCATATTTTTTTTTTTTTATCCTCTACCAACTTTTCCAGAGGGTTGAGAGCATTTATTCTGAAATTGGGCAACGTCGCAAATATCTAGATGTCAAATATTTCGCTGTTTTGATTAATTTGGCAATATTGATGTATGGAAAAATGAAATGTGGCTAATTAGCGAACTAAAATAATAACAATGAATTGCAATTATAACACTGAATTTGATGTTGTAACCGTTTTAGGTGCAAAAAAGGCATTTGGAAAGTTCCCATATACTTTTTTTACATCTAAAACAAAATATTCGGTGTAACGATATTAATTATTGCATTTCATAATCAATATTTTAGTTCGGTAGTTAGCCACATTTCTTATTCCTATGCAGTAACATTACCAAATTAATCAAAACAGGTAAATATTTGACATCTATTAGCGCCGTTGTCAAGTTTTAGGATAAACGCTCCTAAGGGTCCCCAAAACGATGAATTGCAATTGTAAATTTTTACGTGATTGATACACAATGATGCGCAAATTGATCGTTTACCTACCAAATGTAATTGTTGAAGCGATTGACAAGTACTACAATACGTAGTCTGGTCATAAGTTTTGTCACATATGGAAAGTTAAATAAATGACACAATGAGTTACGCACTACAACCATTTATATATCAAATAAAAGGGTATAAAATACAGATTTAAACCACATTAAAATTATTCGAAATGTCCTCCTCTTGCTTCGATACAAGCCTTCAATCTGCAAGGCCAGTCATCAATCGAAGCACGCGCGACATTCAAGTCAATATCGGCGACTGCTTTAATCAGGGATGCTTTAAGTGACTCCAAGTTGCGATGGGGTTTAGCGCAGACCTTCTCCTCTAAGTGCTGCCATATTTTGTAATCCAAGGGATTCAAGTCTGGACTGGATGAGGGCCAATCCTCATGCCTGATAAAGTCGATTCCACGGGTCGTGAGCCAGTTTTGGGTACTTTTCGCCTTATGAGCCGGCGCAGAATCCTGCTGGAATACCCAGTGCCTGTTTTCGAACATTGTTTGTGAAAGAGGTTCCACAATGTTTGTTAGGACTGTGTTTTGATATACGAGGGCACTGGTTTTCACTCCTTTTTCACAAAAAAACACCTTCGTTGGACCCAAATAGGACACCCCAAGCCAAACCATGAATGCCGAAGGGCGATGACCACGCTGAACACGTGGCACACGTTTGTTCGCTTCTTCACTAGAGTGTGCATACACTTTATCATTTTGTTTATTGAAACTCTCCTCGTAATTAAAAATTTTTTCGTCCGAAAAAAGTATTTCGCGGTATTTTTTTCCCGCGTACCGCCTTATCAAAACCCGGCTTCTTTCGAGACTGATTTTCTTCAGCCGTGCGTTAAGAAGATGTGCTGTTTTTTTATATAAGCACGCAGTCCTAGGTCTTCATTTAACACCCTTTTAACAGTAGTTCTGCTTAGTCCCATCTGCAGAGCCAACATTTTTTGCTTGCGGACCGGATTTCGTTGGATTCGCGCCTTCATTGATTTTATGACCGCTGGAGTGCGAACAGTACGAGGTCGACCGCTCCTTTGTTTATCTTCTAATTTTGAATCTTCCCTGAATCGTTTGATAGTACGATAAATAAATCTCAGTGGAATTTTCAAATTTTTCAGCAGTTTGAAAATCTCAGTTGGCGCGTGACCGCAACGATGCAATGCAATTACTGCGACTCTGTCTTCTTTGCGCGTCCACTCCATTTTAGAAAATGAACAAAATTCCAGAAACCCTTTGTTTTTATTTTCTTTAAATATTCAAATTTCAAATGCCCATAATATTTTCCTCGGCTTGCATTCTAAATTCGAAATTTTACCTATGTGACAGAACTTATGGCCCGACTACGTATAAATTGCTGGCAATTCATCAATCGCAGTTTATCGTTTCGGGGACCTCATAGACGAGTCGTAGGTACCTCTAACATTGTCAATTTCAGTAGATGATTTTTTTTCAGAATTACGGATACCAAATCAAACGCGGGGCAAAGTCAAAGTCAAATCATTTATTTCAAATAGGCCCTTGCAAGGCACTTTTGAACGTCAAAAATTACAAAAAATTGAATTGATTCTAGTCGCCCCTTCCAAAAGGTAGTTTTCGTATGGAGAAGAATGGGCAAGAAACTCCACCGCAACTATTAAAAGTTTCCTAGTAAACCATGACGCTTGCGGGAAAGCCTCGAGCTTGCGACTTGCGTCCACTGCGACAATGAAGCAGCTAATAAAGACCACACTTCCCATTAATAGACATAGATATAAATGATAGACGCGTCATTACCTAAAAATCAAAGATCAGTTATAAATTAACTCTGAACATGACGTTTAATGTAGTCAGTCAATACAGCGTGTCCCAATAAAACCGTGACGCGTGACAGTGTGTGAGAGACAAATTAACATTTTAATTGTGAGCGCCATGTGCGGGTAGGTACATAAGTTGTTGTGTCGCGACTACCCTCCGGAAAATCCCTGTTAGCGGGTCACATCCAATCGTGCGTGTGACATACACTTAATGGGTTATTATAATTTTCGTCGAGCCACTATCAGATAGGTTAAATTGGACGCACGTCAGTGCTGCCGCGATCATCTAACCCTAACTGGACTGACAACCCAATTTACAGTTTATTAACATAGAATTTGAATAACGTTGCTATGCTGTTATCTTATTTTATGCAGGACTTAGAAAACGTTTTAAAAAATCTACATAAAAAAATAGATTATTACTGACATAAGTTCGTCCTACTACATCGGATTATCTTCTATATTATATAAAAGGAGAAACTGACTGACTGACATATCAACGCAGAGCCGAAACTAGGAACGTGAAATTTTGCACACAGCTTCGTTTTATAATGTAGGGGAAGGGGGCAGGAAGGGGTTTTTGAAAATTCCACCTTTAAGGGGGCGAAAAGGGGGGATTTCGTTTGTATGTAAAATCTTATTCCTTGAGTTAATATACTTGAAAATTGGCACAAAAAGTACTAGGCACGAATTCACGATAGTATTCAATTCATTATGCTATGCTACTAATCCGGATTTGGATGAGGCATACAGATAGTTTATAACCTGGATTAACACATAGGATACTTTTATCCCGGTAGATCGTTTCCATGGGATAATTCCGACTTCCACGAGAGCTAAGCGCGGAAAAAAGCTCGTTAGCTCATAAGATACCTACCTAATTTATATCAACTAGCTATGTATGTAGTACCTTCGGTTATAAAGATTTATCCCATCAACAGACCACCCATTTCTAAGTCGGTAATAATTTTTCTTTCAGACTGAATTCAATCAGCAGCATCATGTCTTCTAAAGCTCGAAGCAAGAATGACTTCAAGGTATCATTAGACACGGCAGGCCTGTCGAAGTCCCACCATAATTATTTGCTGGTATACACCGCCCTAACGTTCTTCCTGGTACTCATCCTCTACGTCGTCACTAAAGACTGGAAGGGCTACACAAGCCCTGAAGAAGTGGACCTCGGATCTGTACATGTACCTTGTTGCCGGCGGAAACATTCACATTTGCATGCACACAGTCATAGTCATTATTAATTACCTAATAAATAAAAAACAATGCAGCCAGTATGTAACAAGCGTATAATTTCAAAATAAATAATGTCAATTGCAATTTTAGTTTCATTTACAGACCTTTTTTGTAGCTTTGGGGTCGTTCAGACGAGCGGCACTTTGCCCACGACTGAACTAGTTATGAGGGGTGTAAAGAAGTGGTCACTTATCCACGAACTATCTACGCAGGACAATTGGTTCATATTTAGCCACGAGCCCCACAAAAGCGTCAGTCCTACAATATTGGCAGTTCATTAGTAAGGTAGGTACACACAACTTTAGCACCCTTGTAGTATGTGTACCTATATCATTGCAGACGAAGATGATGCCAGAGAAACAAACGGTGACGAGCTCTCGTCGGCTTCCCGAAGAAAGGTGGAATACGATCAGTCAAGATGCATATATCAGTCATGAGGTGATAGGTACACGATTTTATTACCTACTGGAGGTATTAGGTACTTACTGCTACACTTATTTTTTTGTATAAGGTATTTTACTACCTAGTATAAAATATTAATATTGCCAGCTAGTGCAGGAAAGTACCTATTAATCCACTCCACTAAAATTCCACACGAAGGTGGTTTAAAGTGTAACAATCGTCAGAAATAAATTCAGTGTATCCTCAAGCTTGAGGCGAGTTGTCAGACCCAGGTTCCCGATAGTTTAAATACTTAGCATGCTGGTTTTCGGGTGAATAACCAGAAATACTGACTTCTGTATCTAGCTCTTTTAACTCTTCTTTGACAATGTTCAAATCGCCAAAACAGGCCACTCTGAAGCGCTGTACACTTGTGGACGCTAACCCGAACAGTTGCCCGTTCTGCAGCAGGAGGTCACCAGCACGCACGGGACACCTTGCCACGTCCTTCACACATATCGTGCTATTCGACTTCAAATGTTTATTTAAACTTGTGCTTCCGTAGTCTTTGCCAGCCAGGTTAACATGCTGCCGAGATAACGATCTCCCAGCAGAATAGGGTCGCCCAAGGATGTGAACTTTTTGTTTCCAATCCAACTTCGTTCCGATCATTATCACTTCTGAGCATGCCTCTATACTTTCGTAACTAGATAAGAGGACTAGCCTTTTGGAAATGACTCCTTCGTGATGTATCGATTCGAAGAGGTCGACGGAAAAACCCTTTCTGCAGCGGGGACTGAAAAATAAAGAGCAAATAAATAAATTCATCATGACGTCAGCCACTGAGTGTAAACTCCCACCCACGTGTTACTAGTTTATTTATTTATATCGGACCATCCATAATCGGAACAACTGCCTTGGATACCTGGAAATCTCTGATCTCTGAACTTACTACGAAACCAAGTAGGCAGCTGCAGTTTCAACTTAATTTGATGGGGTCTTAATGCGACTATGAGTTTTCATCACAGACGATGACTCACATTCTGTTGTTTTTTTTTTTGTAACTAGCACGTTTACTTGCACCTTTACGAGGCCACAGCTAACGCTTTCGATACTGCTGAGTTTTGGTCGAAGCAAACATAAATAAAACTTGTGGAATCATCTACACGACAAAGAAGGGCTTTAGGACTTAGTATGATTACGAGTATTTTACTTAGATATGCTTCCCAAATACATCCGTATAGGTCCAGACTTAGCGCAGACACCATTTGCGAGAACTGAACTCGGGCTCACCACTGCACCAACACACAACAGCTGCTGCGTGGTTGCAGAATGAATTCTTGCAACGAAGCGATAATCATCCAACTTCACTCGAAAGCATGATTTTTCACTATTTTTTGTATATTTTTTAATGGATTGGAATCCTTTATAATGCATAATAAAACTAAAGATGACTAGGGCCATCGTTGCAACAAATATAGTAACTAATAAAACTATGATTCCAATTTTGCTTTTGGTTGATCGATCATCCCATGGTGTATTAATAAAATTAAAACGAAACTCTAAATTCTGCTGTTGAATAATGTTATCAATAATTTTGTTATCATCAGCATTTTCTTCCATTATAAATTAAGTAATCAGTATCAGGAGCCGCCTGGTGACAATCTAGATGGTTTCATTTTAGAATGTTTAGTATCTGTGAAGTTCATTGCGGGTAGTCTTAATATAATAATAAATAAATCGTTTAATAAATCGTTTATTTATAAAGAGGGGCACATTTACAATAAGTTACATAATCATTCAAATAGAGCACAGTTGCTTATTTGCCTGAACTAGGTTGAACCTGTGCTTCAGGCTAGGAAGAGCAAAAATAGTTAAATGTAATAAATTAACATTGAGTATAAACTATAAACTAAATTAAAATTAGGTAAGTAAAAGTAAAATAGCATGTTAGTGGTTCTATTTGCAAACACAAAGTAGATCTTCTGTCTGCGCATAATCTATGGTTAGTAAATATTCAAGTATCATTTTTTTACAGCTAACGTTATTTAATTTATATATACTAAGTTTTCTATTTAATCTATTATACAAAAATGGGCCTAAGAATGTAAAAAATCTTTCTACAAAGACATGTTTTGAGGTTGCATTAGATGTGCATATTATATCATTCCGTCTCTTGTTAGTATTGTCAGCATTGTAGGTAAGCATGGAGTGCTGTTTTAATACTAAGTGCATAATGAAAAGTTGGCGAACAGTCGGCACGTTGCAGGATTTATAAAGCAGATATGAGTGGGAAAGAAAAAGGGATGGAGGTTTGCTACCTTTAAAATTGCTCTCTGAGCTCTTTCAAGAGGAAGCAGATTAGTTTTTGGTGCGCCACCCCATGAAGTGATGCAGTATTGAATAATAGATTGACATAGGGCCAAATAAACTTGTGTGATTAATTTAGAATCTGCAAATGTTAGCAATTTTTTAAAAACATATATTAATTTGCGCACTCTTTTAACTAGACTTTCGATATGTTTTTTGAAAGACAGTGTGTCGTCCATTATTACCCCCAGGTATTTTATGCTGCTCGTTTTGAGGATAAAACGGCAATTACACAAGTTGACTGAACGGTTTCCACATTGATGGGCATATAGATGAGGGTTAGTAATGTTAAGTTGAGGCTTGCGCATGGAGAAGTGAATATATTTTGTCTTGTCAGCATTTAATGTTAGTAAATGGCTTTGAAGCCAATTAGTCACAGTGTTAAAACCTAGTTGAGCAATTTCGTACAGTTTGCTACTGGTTTTAGCGGTAAATATTAACGCTGTGTCGTCAGCATATGATATAATTTTGCCGTCATTAAGATTCAGATTCAAAAAGAAAATACTTCCCTGGGGAACACCAAAACCAGTACTTTGTTGCTCATTGCTCGTGATATTATCTATTCTAACGCATTGGTATCGGTCATCTAAGTAGTCCGCAAATAGATCCAACGGCGTTCCCCTTATTCCTATGGCCTCTAATTTGTTTAGAAGAACAGAAACAGACACCGTGTCGAAGGCCTTGGCTAAATCAAGGAAGACGCCCAGGGTTTGGTTACCTTTGCCGAGTTCTTCTGAAATAAAATCGGTCAGGCTATGCACCGCAACGGCTGTGGATAATTTGGCTCTAAAACCAAATTGCGCAGCGGATAAGAAATTATTTCTTTCGACATAGTTAACTAGTCTACTATTTATAATTTTCTCTAATATTTTTGATATTGAGGGGAGATATTGGCCTATAATTGTTTACTAAGTCTTTACTACCAGATTTAAAGACAGGGATTACAACTGCCTTTTTAAGACAGCTAGGGAAAATTCCTTTGGGTAGACAGATTCGGTATATATGCGTTAAGGGAGGTACCAAAATATGCTTAAAGAGTTTAAGGATCTTATTGCTTATATTATCCCATCCAACTGCACAGTCATCTTTTAGTCCAGAAATTATTCGGGTTATTTCGTCTTCGTCAGTGTCCAGCATAGCAAAAGATTTCAGGTTACAGCTATTGCTAGACTTTTTGAAATATAGTTGGTCACAATAATTTTGTTTCGGAATCTGTTCAGCAAGAGTTTTCTCAATATTGACAAAGAAGTTATTAACGTTGTTAGCTGACAAGTGTGGTGAAGTATTAGTAAGCAGTAAACCCGAATTAGATTCACGCCGTTTAAACATATTGGTGACGTTTTTAATATGTTTCCAAAGTTGCTTGCTATTGTTACCTGCTCTATTTAATTCATATTTGTCGTAATTATTTTTTAAATTCTTTAGGAGATTGTTACAGAAGTTCCTGTATCTTTTATAAGTGGTTTGAATTATTAGATTATCAGGGTATGTCTTAGTTCTCTGATGAAGTTTATCTCTGTGTCTTATACACC
Source organism: Agrochola lota (assembly GCA_947364205.1). Classification (NCBI taxonomy): domain Eukaryota; kingdom Metazoa; phylum Arthropoda; class Insecta; order Lepidoptera; family Noctuidae; genus Agrochola; species Agrochola lota. Next base: position 11,897,327 of record OX376221.1, on the reverse strand, counting down.
GAATTAGTCCAGGTGTAATCCAAGGTTTAATACTATAAAGTTTCTTATTCACTGTAGAAACTATCGTGTTACGTAAAATTGCTTGTTGGACATGTTTTATAAAGTACGATAAAGCCAAATTAGCGTCAGCAGTATTGTAGATTAGGCTAAAATCTAGGTTGCATAAATCATATTCGAGTTTATTTGTGTTTAATTTGCTTTTGGTCTGGGGACGATCTAGCTTAGGTAGCGTTAAATTTACAGTAAGTAGGGCAGCATGATGGTCAGTAATTGTTGCGTTAGTAGCAAGCGTAATATATGATAGGCTGGTTTTAATCATCATATGATCGAGACAGGAACCGCTCTGATGAGTAGGTAATATGTGAGCGTAATCTTTGGAAGTTGAAAGATGTCACGCGCAAAAACCGTGTAAAAAATAGGAAGTTAGTGTTTCTTAGATATTTCGTATGCCATTTACCCCCCGATAAAAACAAATTACAACCTAATAAAAACAAAACATTTCAGATAATATAGGTATACAATTACAAATATCTGCAGCAAAAAACAAACTTACACAAAACGACGTTAGTAGGCAGGTACTTACAAATAAACATAACTTTCTTAGTACCATGTTAGTACCGACACAAAGTAATGAAAACTATTCCGGTACATATACTTTATACGTCATATGTTATCTATAGAGAATCGAGATTATTGTTTAAGTATTAAAAAGTGTTATTAAGTTTAGTTTAGTGTTATTAATATTTTATGTTTATTGTTATTATTTTTTATTGATTGTGTAATTTACTACTCTATCGCATTGGGGAAACTGTAAAGATAGATGAATGTATGAAAAAAAAAAAAAAAAAAAAAAAAAAAAAAAAAATATATAGCGACTGTCCAGCCGACTCGCTACCAGGGTCAGGATCCTGTTGGAGCTGGCGCGAACTCTGCAAAGCGTGGCTGCGCACCTCTCGTGTAGTATGTCATGAAAGCCGTCCACGTGCCCGTCTACTAACATATCTGATACAGCGAGAAAGTATGATTTTCGCGGGCTATCATCATGGCACTTTCATCAAGTATTTTTCATAGAACTTGACCCCTTTTCGGGATGATGTATTGATGTCTATGGTTGGTGTATGGATGACAGATGTCAAGAGAACTCCGACGTCAACGTCAATCTCAAAGTTTACGACATTTGTTGTGTTGAGCTTTCCAGTTCATGTGAATGACGCATCTCTAGCATCAATATTTTCGCTTTTCTGGTCACTTAAATAAAATTCTGTATTCACCTTTCCTAACTAAATAGGTTGTGAAGTAATAAATGTACACATTCCTTATGAAACACCGCAGTAAATGCTGAGGTTGGCTTCATAACAAATAATGTATGATTTCTTGATTAATTAATTGTTAATAAGATTTAACTTTAACAAAATGCCAACGGTGATATTAATGGATGTTTCGCTATCGATGTCGCGCCCTGTGCCTACTTCCGACACAACAGAGACACATACCCGGCATACAATAGCAACGGCGGCTGTGAACACGTTTTTAGACTATCTAAGCGTTCATGCTAAACTAGAATACGTTGCATTGGTCTCATTCTCATCCGTGTACGAAGGTAAGGTGGTCAATAAAATTACAAACTATTCCACTATTGCTTAACTCCATATCCTAACTCAATAACATTGCTACTCCTTTTCGTTTTCAGTTTCCGTTCCTTTCACCCGGGACTTTGATAGTATACGCAGTAAGCTGTTGGTACTGGAGGAAGGGGACAAAACCTGCATAGACGCCGCTCTCCTTGGTGTGAACCAGTTGGTACTCACTGAGTGGGGAGGATGCCAAACACCTGTGCAGATTATTTTGGTAAAATTGGAAATTAATTATACAGTGTTATGTAAAATTTCAGTCAAAATCAGTCATTACTTTCAAACTGAGTTTAATAAACTCCAAAAATTGGAAAAGTTCCAATTTTTTTTTTCTTAATATTCCATAGGAATATTATCCTACAGAATGGAATTTTATTACAGATTACCGATGGCAGCAGTGGTGTTGGTTCTATAGGCAGAAACCGAATGGTGCAAGCTCTTCCTTTGCCTCCCTCATACCCAGCTAAAATACATGTTTTGCCCATTGTCTCCCCACACGAGTCCTGTTTACAGCAAGGTAGTAGGCCTTTTACTATTGCTCTGTACTGCAAATCACTCTTCCCATATCAATAAGACATGAGCATTGATTTGATTGATGGCTTCCTCAATGTGGATGAGCAATTTCAGACTTTATTATAAATTCAAAATTAATTTGATTAATCTGCAGAATTAAATTGCATTAAAAAAGGAATTGTTTTCTTTATGTCGTGCAAAGTGTGAAAAAATATTTTTCACTATGAGTTTGTTTCAGCAATGCCCCTCTACCAGAAAATAGTGGATCTAGCCAATAACACGACTAGTAACTCCAATGGCAATATGTCGCGTGGCTCTATCTACTGCCCTGATCAACTAACTGTGCCAGGTGTAAGTATAAAGATGGACTCTTAAATGACACATGTGTGATAATGCCCTGACTAGTAGGTATGCATTTTTTGCCATGTAAGAGCGTTGAATCTCGGTGTAAATGAGCCTTAACGGAGTCTTCTTCATCTTTGATGTCGACATTAAACCTTTGGACCCACCTGATTTTCATAGATTTTCAGATCCTTTACCTTGACAGAGGTCAAGGTATTGGAATTGAAATCTAAGATATATAATAACTATATTGGAATCAATTTTTATCATAGTCATTTAATTGTTTTCGCTAAATAAGGTGCTCCATGAAAAATCTCAACCTGTACCATTAACATCAAGTCCTATGAAATCTTTTCAACTTGTACAACTCTTTATGTCTTGCAATAATGAACCATCTAATATTTATTTGTAGGTGATAACAGCAATGACGCGGCTATGTGAACAACACTACCAAGAATTTTGGTGCACACTGAAATGTGGTCAACTAGAGGCTCGAGTGCAGTTGTTTCCGGCGCCACAAACTATCTCCCTTGAAGAGTTAGCTGCTACATACACTCTAGCCAATCAGATACATGTTATTGGATTCATACAGCAGCAGGAACTCAGTAAGTTATGAGTAAATTCTATAAAAACACATGAGTTTGGGTGGGAAGTCCCAATGTAAAGTAACATACTTTCAGGTTGAAAACATTACTTCCTTTGGGCTTCGCCGCAGTTGTGTAAAAAATGCTGGAAAGTCAATCTTTTTTTTTGTTGGTAATTTTTTGCAAGCATGTAGGCACTTCATGTCATTTTATTCCTCTTTTTGTAACAGGTACCCCTATAGCCATAAGTAAACACTTAGTGATACCGCAAGCGCAAGCTGCGCCGAATACGGGGCCGAGAGAAAATTATGGCTCCAAAACCCCTACCAAGGTAAAGTACTAACTACGCATTCCTGCCAGGCTAACACAACAAATATTTGTCGCCGCATTATGATTCCTTTATTGCATTTTTATACATATTAAATACATTTTTTATTTAAAAAACATAAAAACAAAACATTCTATGCATTCTGTACATCAAACTAAACATTGAACAAAAACTATTACTGGGAAACTAATTTTATTTTTGGTGTTAACAATAATATTGACCAAATTGACTGTTAAAAAGCGAACAGAAATAAACATTTCGTTTCATTTAACGTTAAGTTATAAAATTTAAAACTGGTTTCGTAAAAATGGTAAAAAAGTTGAAACATTGAAATATCCGTAACCAAAAGGTTCCCATGTAAAGTCCAGTATATTTTTTTATGGCATTGATGAAAAGTACAAATGACTCGGTTTCGTTAAGCGTCTTTCTACACCCGTTATTGTTTAAAAATAATAATATTTAGTTTAAACAACTGAATCATCTTGCAGGAAGGTTCAAGTACAGATGGTTCTGCCACAGAAGAGGATATGTCAGACCCCAGCAAAGTACCAAATTTTTGTGTCCTGCTTCATGGTGCACTCAAGGTAAGATATTGCGTAAATTTCTCTTTTCGTAGTCCCTGATTTGGGTCCTAAAAAAGCTAAGTAAGCTTAAAAAATATTGGGACATGCAGACATTCGAAAATGATCTGATCATTACCAAGAAAATTTAACTTTATTTCAAGGACACAAGGGCTATTTTAGAATGAACACAGTACTCAACAATCTTTCTGACTTTTAAAGAATTTTATCTGTATGACATAATTTTAATCTCATTTATATTCATAATTATGAACAGTGTTCTTCCCGATATTTTTGCCGCTCACTGTACATACATATCATGCAAATCTTCCTTATCCCTAATAAAATAAACTAGACCAAAAATGTGCAAAAAACATTACACATGTCTACATAATAAAAATCTTAAATTCATTCACTGACAGACAACCCTAACCCAGGCTAAACTGCTGGAACTAGAACCATTAAATTTTGCACAAAAGTTCACAGAGTGTATCAGAAAGGTGGTCAAATTTAAGGGTGTGGTACAATCCATCATGAACAACTTTCTCCATGACATCAACATCGTATTCGCGAAAAAATAATCAGCTGTCCCATACATTTGAGTCGAGTAGGTATTGAAGTTTTGTATGGGGCAGTTGATGGTCTGTACCCCACCACACCTTTCTGATTTAGCGAAAGTGAGAATTACGGAAGGATTTTTAAAGGATTTTTTTTTTTTTGCTCCTATCGGGCACACGGCTTGTACCTTGTACATCACATAACTTTTGCCCAGGTGGAAGGAATGGCGGCCGTAGTACTTCTAGGCGCGGACTGGTGGGGAACCCTGACGGCATCGTGCGAAGCGTCGCGAGGCCGTCGGTCCTGTCTGCTTCTCAGTGTGATGAAGCCAGGAGCCACAGCCGCGCCCTGGCTCGGTGCACTCGACCAGCTCGGACCGGCTGAAGAGGGAACTGCTCCTGGTAAGTATTTGGGTCAAGGTGGAATAAAAAAAACGGCTTATTTGGGTCAAGCTGAAATAAAAAAACAGCTTATTTGGGTCAAGCTCTAATAAAAAAACTGGCCAAGTGCGTGTCGGACCACGCACAATGAAGGGTTCCGTAGTTGGGATGAATTTATCCTTAAAACAAACTTAACATTGTAGTTGGAAAACATGATCTCCCATATACGTAAAAGAAACACTCTGTACACGCGCACTTGTTTTTCAACATGTTTCTTCTACGTATCAATTTAATCTTATTTGTGAAAAATTTATTAATACTTATTTTTTTAATGTATGGACCCTATACTATTGGGAGTTAACGGGTACGCCCTCTGTTAGTTAACATACTGTATACTGTAAATTAGCAGACGTGTGTGCAGCTTTCTACCGATTATACTTTGACTGACGAATTGAATAAACCTGACGAATCGACGAAAACTGGCAAACAGTGGAAACTGTCGAGTTAACGAAACTGTCTAATCGATAAAACTGACGAATCAGTGAAACTGACTAATCAACGAAACTGGCGAATTAAATAAACTGACGACTGAGGGAAACTGACCAGTGATACGCGGACTCGATTATTACTCGTTAACCTGTACAGCCTACTTAGCTCTGATAGTTTTCCTTTTAATTTCGTTATATATACTACTGCTGTGAATTTTTTCACAAATCCAAGTACAACCATTTAGCTGGCAGGGGGGGGGACAGATGACTAACAATTTTTTTTTGTTAAAAGCTTAATATTTCACAAACGGATCCCTGAATCCAAAAATGGTTATCACAAACTCGCAATATTTTTGAACGACCATTCTAACGATATACCACAACATGGGGTAAATGGGGAAAAAAAACATCCCCACTTTACGTGTAGGGGAGGTACCCTAAAACAAAATATTTTTCTTGATTTAATTTTGCCACTTTGTCGGCATGATTAATATGTATACATATGCCAAATTACAGCTTTCTAGTACTAACCGTCTCTGAGCTAAGCCGCGGACAGACAGACAGACGGACATGGCGAAACTATAAGGGTTCCTTGTTTACTACGAAACCCTAAAAACAGCATTAAATAAGCAACATTTACCTAGTATTTACCTCGAACAAATAACAGGTAATGTCTAAACAGGGTCGATTTTTGAGACGGGGCAGTGAAGGCAGGTGCCTTCCGCGCCTTAACCTTAACCATTGTAGCTACATTAAAACGGTATAAGGACACTATTCTTAACTTTGGAGACATTTTGATCTACATTCACAGATATTGAAAAAAAAATACAGTCGGCAAGAAAATGGGCAGTTGTCACAAAAACTTTTTTCTTTTTTATGCCAAACGATCCTGTTTCTTATAAAGATAAAAAAACTGACTCTTCTAGTACTCAAATCTCAATTAATCACTGAGATTTGAATACTAGAAAAATCGGAAATAGCAAAAAACTTTTTCCATAAATTTCAATATTCAAAATTCGTTAAAACCAATTAGTAGGACTAAAATCCATCATCTTTTGTAGCGGAAACATTCCCGATCCGTTCATGGCGGTCATACAGCAGTGGCGGATCTGCATGCGCGTGGGCACGTCCGCACGCACTACTCGCCGACGTACAGAAAGTACTGCGACATGCCAGGAAACTGCCCGACAAAACACAGCATCTTTTTAAGGTATGTGAAATTCTTACTCAGTCGAAATGGATGTGGATTTCTCATGTTTTGACGCCTGTCAATCATTGCCCGAAAAAAGAGAAATTGTAAAGAAAATTTGCCAAAATTCATACAACAAGATCAGTCATATTTCAAGCCCAGCAGCAATTAAAACTAAAGCAAAACGAAATGAAATGTAGGTATTGTAAGCTTCCATCTGCTTCATATAGCCAATATGAAATACAATTGTAGAAAAAATTAATACCTGATCATTCCTTCTCAGGAACTGAACAGACTCCGGCGAGCAGCCATTTCCCTCGGCTTTGCTGAACTTCTAACAGCAATTGGAAACGCTTTGGAGCGCGAATGCACCGCATTGCCGCCGTCAGCGCCCTCTGAATGTGCGCTACAACTCGCGCACGCTGCGAATGCTCTACGAGACCCGAGAACGGCCTTAGATATCAAACATACGCTCACACCACTGGGTCCGAATTATAATGTTACTCCGATGACACATTAATTGCCTCTGGCATTTGATATGATATCGGCTGCTATGAAATCCTAACTATTGAAATAAAGTACCAACAAAGTTTTACGATATTTAGGACTATTAAGTATTTTAGTATAATGTGGACATGATTATTGCCCATTGTTGTATCAATACAATCTGGTATTGGTACAAAATTTGCAGTACCCTCTTAGATATTTATTAATAAAGTATAATTTTAATAAATAAAATTGTTTTATAAGATAAAAACCGATCTTATTATTTTACTCGAGTATTTTTGTCGGTTTGATTCCCGGCGCAAGCAATCTTTAGTTTTTGTAACTCGTTCGGGAGTTACCTTGGTGGTCCCGTAGAGTAATTATGTCGTAGGATGATTTGATAATTCGAATTTTCACGAAAACCCTAGGGAATTTTGCGAAAACACGGATAATTAGAAAATGGTGAAACATTTCTGCGAGCAATTTGAAAGTAGCGCTTGCCGGCCGCTACCGCGACACCGCTCGCGCGCTGTTGGTCACAGTTCTAACCTAACTTTAGCCTATTTCACCCAGTTGCTCGTACCTTTTTTTCACCATATTCTAACTATCCGTATTTTCGCAAAATCCCTACCGGTTACCTAGCTGCCCCCATACCTACCTTCCGGTTATCCCGAAAATTCGAAATATCAAATCATCCTACGGCATACATAATTATGTTCTGTGGTCACAGGTTACGGAAACACAGAAAGTTATATTTTTTAACGAAACAGTGTCGTGTCTGTCATATAAAAATAAAACCCTACATACACGGGCAGGACAGCGGCGTTTTCGTCCAAGGCAAGAATGCGTTTAAAGTTGTGTAAACAATATCTTAATATATTATGAGACCAATAACTCGCAGTGGCGAGTTTTTCCTACGAATCTTGTACCATACATAATGGTCTCTAGACAGTCAAGTAGTCGTCGAGATATTTTACTCGTCAAGTTATTCTCCTCGTGTATACGCGGCTTTAGGACAGATTGCGGTTGAGTAATTTGCGCTTTGAGAAACGTCAAAAAACTCGGCCAACAAAAGTCAAATTATAAAATATTATCCTGTAACTGCTAAACAAATAAACATTTTTAAAGTGTTTACTGTAAGAAAAATGCATTATCATGAACTAAATCAATAAAAATATTCTTGCACCGCTATGTAAAACGTAGCGAGATTAAATTATAGTGCCAAATTACGACGAAAATGAAGTATAAAAAATTGGTAATCATTTGCCTGTCGTCTTTACCATATCTGTTCACTTTAAACGGTGATTTTGTGTTCGACGACACTGAAGCAATAGTGAAGAATAAGGACGTCACGTCGGAGTCTTGGACCGACCCATTTTACCATGACTTTTGGGGTGCAGATATTAAATCAGATTTAAGTCATAAGTCTTACAGACCCCTTACAATTTTATCTTACAGGTTGGTAAATAAATAGTCAATACTCATTTGCAGCATAAAAACTTAATTATAATACCCCTTGGCTTAATTGAAATTTCACTTTTCAGGCTAGATTATTTACTAGCTAAAAGAATCTCAGCCTTCGATTTCAAGACTACAAACCTAATATTATGCCATATCTTGTGCTGTTTATTGGTGTGGAAAGTTTTTGAAACCATTTTAAATGATGAGACCACTATATTGGCTAATCAAGATGAAGGAACAAACAAGAAATCAAGTTATCAGGATGGCAGGAGCAAGAAGTGGTGGAGGGATACTGCATTTTTATCTACATTATTATTTGCGGTACACCCAGTTCATGTGGAGGCAGTGAGCGGGGTAGTAGGCAGGGCTGATCTCCTGGCTGCTATAACATTTTTTCTAGCATTCCTTAGTTATAACAAAGCGCTGACTAGTCAAAGATGTAACAACATCTTTTTACTTTCAACAGTAATTTTAGCTGGAATCTCTATGTTGTGTAAGGAAAATGGTGTTACAGTTTTGGTGAGTTGAAAAGAATCAATGATAAAATATTTCTTTCTCAAATCAAGTTGATAAAATTATAACTAACTACTTTCCACCAGCAGCTTCACCCGTGTGATATATTTATAAATTATAGCCTATGTTACTCAGGGATAATATAGTAACCTATTGGAGAAAGAATTTTTATAATCGGTCTGATAGTTTCATTACAAACAAAAATCTAAATCTTTTATCTTGATAATATTATTTAAATTTAAAATTAATTTCAGGGTTTCTGTTTAGTCTATGAAGTATCATCAACATACAGGATGAAGAAAAAAGAAAACAGACATGCAAAGATTCTAACCATAGATAGCATCACTATAGGTTCAATATTTAGAATCATCATTGTCACATTTGGTATAGGAGCCTTGTTGTATGGAAGGTGGCTTGTAATGGGAGGAACCCCACCCGAGTTCAAACCTACTGATAATCCGGCTGCTTTTGCCTATGCTCCTTTTGCAAAGGTATGTTTTGTCTTTGAATAACTTTTTTTTATTTTATTCTAATAATTGTTGTTTACTTAAAAAAAAAAAAAAAAAATTGTCATACCAACACTAAAACAGGTTAACACTGACAAAGTTTCCGGCCCTTACAAATTAAATACTAATAATGCAGTCTCCATTTAATTATACATTTGTATAAATGTCTATTGAATCGACTGTATATTTTCCCCACTGCATCAGTAGGGAGAGTAATGTTTTTGGAAAAAAAGGAGGAGGTTCTCAAGTCAATGTATATGCAAATACAGGGTGACTTGTAAATCAACGAATACCTTGATTGTGTGACTCCTTTGCAACATTTAAGCACCCCATAAAGCCTTGGCGAAAATCCATGGGATTAGAGAAAATCCACGATTTGTGTATAATTTTTTTTATTGTTATTTCGTTATAAAATTAAAATAAACTCTAAGCTCTAAAGTTGAATGGCCATCAGTGCTATTAGATTAGCTAGTTAATACTTTAACAAAGCTTTTGACCTAACCAAGTGTTCAAAAACATGAAACAGTTTAAAGATACAATAAGAAGTTAATTAACAATTTTCAACAATCATCATGAACTTGGATAGCACCATGTATCTCAAACTAGAGAAATTTGAAAAAAAATACAGGGGAGACATCTTCATTTAATCAGCTGTATATTATTAAATGAAGATCATTTAATCAGCTATCTGATAGGTACAAATGTTTTAAAAGTATTTAGAGGTGCCCATGAAACAATATATAATGCTGGCAAGATGGTCGATAAATCAGCACCATGGCCACCATATATAATGATGGCAGTTCGATTGATAATTGTTAACGGTTTGTTTGACGCCGCCTCAAAAGAAGTTTTCAATCTCTTTTCAGAGATTTTTTTTGTAATTCCTTTTATTTCGATTTCTTTTATTGTTACAGGTAGCCACATACAATTATATTTATTCTATCAATCTTCTGTTATTTATTTGGCCCCAATGGCTTTGTTATGATTGGTCAATGGGATGCATACAGCTAATAGAGAAGGTACTTGATAAGAGAATGACTTTAGTATACATGATGTTATTGTATGGTCTATATCTGTTAGAGGCTATTTTCCGTGCTTACAAAAACGACAAATCAAGTAACAGGTAAATAATTACATACAGTGCTAAATATTGAGACTTGCTTTTTTATTTACTTATTAATTTATAACTTTGTTCTACTGATGTAGGCCTTGTAGACTCATAGATATTTTGATTTGCTGGTCATTTCTTATTTTGTTATGTACCTGGTACTTGTTGGCCAACACTGTCCTCCCACACCTATTATAACTGTAATTTGAGAACCTTGTCAAAGCCAATTATTTTAAAAAGAGTAACCATAGAGTTTCTTGCTGGCTCTTCTCCATGGGAAACAACCAATTGGAAGTGTACTACTAGCTTCAGACGTTTATAAGTGCCCATGTATGTGAAATAAAATATTTTGATTTTGATGTCTTCAGACTAACTCAATAGTTCTTGATTCAAAGTTTCTACACTGTTCAGAAAAGCAATGTGTTAAGATCCAAAGATCCAAAAGTACTATCAAACAGATACAACCCCAATAAAGATTACCTCAGAAACCAGGCTGTATTAGATACAGTCATAAACTGAAATAAGTATACACATTCAATAGTGAATGTTATGAAAGTGGTGATTATGCTGAATAATTTTAAAAAACCCGAGTTGAAAAAAAAAAATAAGGCTTTCTCTAAATGAGCCCCATTCTGTTGCCCTGTTGTGCCTAATTTTACTTAATATTTATTTTGTGAAAAATTTGCTTACTTTGGATATGTTAGATGACTTAATACAGAGTACAAATATATTGCAGGGTGATGTTACTTGCAGCATCATTAATAGTCATACCATTTCTGCCAGCCAGTAACGTATTCTTCCCAGTGGGCTTCGTAATCGCCGAGAGGATTCTATACATACCGTCAGCTGGCTACTGTCTTTTGATAGGGATTGGGTTGAAAAAACTGTTGCATAAAAGATCATTGGCAATCTGTAAAGTAAGTCTTTAAAACATTTATTGTTTTTATTTATTATTAGCTAAAATACAAACGTGTTTTACCTTTCAATGAGGCATCGTCAGGATGCCACGTCGTGTCCAGGTTCGCAACAAGTCAATCGTCATCCTGAGGATGCCTCGTTGAGAGGTGAAACACGTGTCGATTTCTTACAGGGTTCTTTATGACTCTTTAAGAACAGTTAAGCGGATTAGGTTACTAAATATACGTTGTTTATTGTATTTTATAATGAATTTCCGCAAAGTCACGCCTGAGTCAATTAACTATTATTAACCGCGGCTTCGCCCGCGTGGAAGTCGGAAATTATCCCGCAGTGGGACGTACTACCGGGATCATAAGTATCTTATGTCATAACAGGTCTATCAGCGTGCCAAATTTAATCGAAATCTGTTCAGCCGTTAAAGCGTGAAAGATAACAGACAGAGTTACTTTCCGATTTATATTTATTTATTCTTAGCATTATACAGCGTGTAATCAAAACCCTGTCCGATCCGTGAGGGTGTTGTTAAGAATCATACTGAGAGCCTATGTGGTAATAAAAAAAAAGAAAATAATATCATAGAGGTATCATTTCTATAGAGGTGGGGTGGTGGGGTACCCCACCTCTATAGAAAATTTGTTAATTTATAATGATATTATTTTTCTTTTGAAATTGGGGCAATTTTAGTACTAAAAACGTGAATTTTAAATGGCAATAAATTTTGTATTGTTTTTATTTTTTAAATTTTTTTTGGTAATGATGTTGCCTTTCGGATGTGACAAAGCCTTTGTTGTGTATTTGGATATATACATGCTGTATATTTGTTTCATCCAACCACATAACCATGTTTTTCCTCAGCACAGTATTCCTTATTTTTACAGATTGGAGTGTTTATGTTCCTATTACTAGTGCTGATATACGCTCTGAGGAGCTGGCAGCGATCTAAAGACTGGCAAAACGAATACAGCTTGTTCATCAGCGGATTGGCCGTGTGTCCGTTAAATGCTAAAGTACACTACAATGTTGCTAAGGCTGCGGATGCAAACCACCAACCTACATGGGCTTTAGCTGAATATAAAGAAGCAATAAGGTACTTAGATATTTTTATAGGGGCCTATCATTACTGTAGAAAGCTGCGGTAACATTACGTAAACACTGGATACTGTGCTGTTTTGAAAATTAAGTACTCATTTGATTTTAGTGCATATACAGGATGTATGAGCAAGGTGTGGTCAAAGTGTTACCACCGACGTGCGGTTGACTGTACATGTACCCTCCGTGTGGCAAATACAGGGTGTATGAGAAAGGTGATACAATCGACCACACGTAGGTGGTAACAATTTGACCAAGAGCTGGCCTAGCGTAGTAAGGAGTTTCAATAGAAAAAGAGGCCTGGTTCTACTGGTTTTGTTACCTCTGCGGCGCGGCGCGCGCCGTACTGTACCCCTTATTTTTGATGTGTTTCCTCTCGCTTTCCTGCAATCTGTGCACAGAACATTATACACCCTTAAAATCTGTGGGAGCGATTTCATGAAAAGGGACGGAAGTGTGTAACAGGAAGCCGGGGAAGCGCGCGTTATTTGAATTGACCAATGAGCGCGCGTGATGCTTGAGTTGGCCATCAGAAACGACCTTGATGAGGCCCCGTCTCTTTAACAATGCTTATTACCTAAATGATGCTTATTACCAAGGAGAGTTCTGTTGTCAGCAGTTACACATCATATGCGACTACTGTTAGGCATGCTCGTTATTTTTTATTGATACATTCAAACAGCATTTATAATTGTACAGGTTGTACCCTCAATATTACCAAGCAATGAACAATTTGGCAAACTTACTTAAAAATCAGCAACAATTTGATGAAGCTGAGTACTTCCTAAGATTAGCTGTGAAACACAGGTACGTGATGCTAAAGTTTAATTCCTTTCATTGTAAAAAGTTCTATAAAAATAACGTGCTTTATAATTTTACTTGACCATAAAAATTTCTTAGCAGTCATTAATTGACTGGTTGTGTGTGACATGGATGTCATGGTCAATTATTGACCATGACGTATAACTATCTAAGGGGAACATTTTTCAACTACAAAGTTAAGTTTGTTCTTGGGATAATTCATCCCAACTACGGAACGCTTCATTGAGCGTGTTCCGACACGCATTTGGCCGGTTATTTCTTTTTCTTACTTGTCTACGCAGTCCCACTCCTGGACAAAGGCCTTCGTGCACCCTTTCCATCTTTCGCAGTATTAACACTTAACAGATACTTTAAAATGTCTCGACAGAGAGGATTTCCCGGCCGCGTGGATGAATTTAGGAATACTTCTAGCAACGACTCGTCGGTTTGAAGAATCGGAATTAGCTTATAAGACTGCTCTAACCCACCGCAAGAAGTATCCTGACTGCTATTACAATTTAGGCAATTTGGTATGTATTTTTTTCACACGTTGCTACTCCGGTTGCTGCTACGTAACACGCTTTGCATTGCAACAGCGGCTGCACCAACGCGTTATGTAGCCGCCTGAGAGCGCTAGGATGTAGCTATACTACGATGTTTTTTTAAACTTGTGTCATTCCTGTATTGTTTATGTATTAAAAACTCCCAATAAACCAACATTTTATTACTTTTTAGTATCTCGAGATGAATAAAACAGAAGATGCGATAGATAGTTGGTTCCAAGCGATCAATCAGAACCCCAAACATGTCTTAGCGTGGACTAACTTAATGGCGTTAATGGATAATACGGGTAAGTTGGCAAAGTATTACTACTTGCCTGCACACCAAACTGTTTTTCTGTGTTTACGATGAACGGATCTATGATGCCTTTACGATTACTGATCGTACAGGAACACTAGAACTAGAGTCCGACCGTCGAGAGAATACATTCCTGACACCTGTCAGTTGACTCATTTCTGGTAGTAATACGGATTAAATTCGCAAAACAAATACTCGTTAAAGTCAAATTCAAATCGTTTATTTCAAAACCGGCCAAGTCCGTGTCGGACCACGCACAATATAGGGTTCCGTAGTTGGGATGAATTTATCCCAAGAACAAACTTAACATTGTAGTTGAAAAACGTGTCGAGATCTTGTTTTTCAAACTGCAAATTTAAGTTGGTTGATTATTTCTCGATAACCTGTACAGCCTACTTAGCTCTCATAGTTTTCCTTTTAATTTCGTCATATATACTACTGCTGTGAATTTTTTCACAAGTCCAAGTACAACCATTTAGCTAGAATGGGGGGGGGGGACACTTGCCTCTAACAAAAAATTTCAGTTAAAAGTTTAATATTTCCCTGAATCCAGAAATGGTTTTGACAAACTCGCAATATTTTTGAACGACCTTTCTAACGCTACCCCACAACATGGGGTAGATGAGGAATAAAAAAAAATCCCTACTTTACGTGTAGGGGAGGCACCGTAAAAAAAATATTTTCATGATTTTATTTTACCACTGTCGGCATGATTAATACGTATACATATGCCAAATTTCAGCTTTCTAGTACTAGCCGTCTCTGAGTTAAGCCGCGGACAGACAGACGGACAAACAGACAGACAGACGGACATGGCGAAACTATAAGGGTTCCTTGTTTACTACAGAACCCTAAAAAGGCCCTCGCAAGGCACTTTTGAACGTCAAAATTTATAAAAAATTGAATTGATTCTAGTCGCCCCTTCCAAAAGGTAGCTTTCGTATGGAGAAGAATGGGAAACCCCACCGTTACCTCTATACTCAATACTCAATTCTTTATTGCTTTATACCTCTTTTAAAATGTTTTACAATATTTTGTATATGTAGGTACATTCGTTATATAAGTATATGTGAAGACGACGCACCTAAAAAAAATTACTATACCACTACTAAAAAAAAATTACTACATGTGAGAATAAAAAATAAAGCAACGACAGATATATTAATTACTTGTGATAGATAACTACATGGTTCTCACATATTTACAAACATTGTAAACGTAGACGATTTTCTTAAAATATTACAATTATTATGTCAGTGTGTGCGTCATTACGTTCGAAGTTTTTTCTGAAATAAAATAAAACGAGTAACCAACTGATTAAAAAAAAATGCCATCCACCTTCAAGGTAAAGTTGCACAATCGCTTAAAAAAAGAAGATTGGGCGACTCTGCGCTGAAGCCCAATAGCGTTAAGAATGCAAATGAATAGATCTCATCAAGAAGAAAAGGACATTGACCATCTACGTATATATAGGGGAGTTAGACCAAGTACTGCTCAGAATGAACACATAGTGCATTATGTTCCTTGGGCTGATACTAGTCTGTAAACCAAAGGTCGTCAAAATCTATGTTTTATTGATTTATTTACATCAATGTCAAGAACACATTCTCTTGACATAAAGGCGCTATAAATGTCAAATTGTTGCCATGGATTATGCGGTTGACTGTATCAAGCGTGTTGATTAATTATTTATCACTATATTTTCGACGTTGGACTATTAATGTATCTCAAATTCCAGGACAAATCGACAGAGCATTGAAGATCATGCCGAACGTATTGAAAGAACTCCCGGAAGCTCCATCAATCAATTTTGCAATAGCCAACATGTACGGAAAAATAAACCGATATGAAGAAGCTGAGACGCACTTTATTAAAGCAATTAAATTATTTAATAAAGAAGCTAAAGCCATACACTACGCCAATCTAGGTGAGAAAACGAAATTTTAACGCTAGCCATTTCTACCAGCTAAATAAATACATTTCTCTGGTAACCCTGTCTTCAGAAGTCTTGCCAGTATTTGTTGTTCTTTAACGTCTTATTATTTGTTGATCTTGAACGTAATTGCATTCCAGGTGTACTTTACCATCGATGGAAAAAATACACATTAGCCGAAGAAATGTACACAAATGCACTGCAAATTGATCCTACATTCAAGACTGCTCGAATAAATCTTGCAAGTCTTCAAAAACTTAAGAACAAATAAGATACTAACCTACTATTGGTTTAATTTTTACCTGATGAATATTATTCTAAGTAGTACTGAAGTGTAAATTAAATTATTAATAAACCATGATTTGCTATTTTATTTTCTTATTTCTAAGGTCAATAATTATAGTCCAAATAACTCGGCCATCTATTAAACCTGTAGCGTGATGTTATGAAGGGCAAAGGCCTCTTCTCTTACAGAGAAGGCACGGGCATTGATCACCACGCTTGCTCAAGACGTGTTGGCGATTTCAGACATAATTGATGTGGCAGGATGTCCAAGATTAAGGCTAAGCGTATGCTGAGACGCAGGTGACGCACCACAGTACAGTACAGATTTTGCAGGGTAGGGCAGGCCAGGCAAACATAGGCCGCGAGCGCATGCTGCGACGCAGCTACACAGGCACATTCGCGTCCTACGTAGTACAAACAATCTGTCATTGAAACAAAGTTATGAACCAGTGGTAAAAAACAAGTGACGACCTGCACGCGTCACGCAGGAATCTGTGCCGGCACTACAACGAGACGCAGAGTAGGACAGACACATGTCTGCGTCACACGTGCCTGCGCCGCTGTCAGTACTTTCATGCACTACAAAATCTGCTCTGCCCTGCGCTGCGTGGACCTGCGTCTCAGCATACGCTTGGCCTGACCTTACTCAGAAAGTAGGTACATATGAATTGAAAAAGTCACATTGAAATTTGCTCGGATTTAAACCCACTACCCGCGCACTGGCGGAATAATTGTCAGTGGCAAAAATCATACGCGCGCTACTGGCCTGTCGTCTTTTCACGACGACAAACCGTCGTAAAAAAATAATACTTTTTTTATGCTACTAAGCGGAAAAAAAGCTTTTTCCGCTTAGTAGCATAAAAAAGTATTATTTTTAACATAGATTTCTTATTAGATTCCTTCTCTCACTCCTACTGCGCAATGTATTTCGAAATCAACCACATAGCGAACTTTATGATGTTAGCAATCCTGCAATCCGGTGTGAATTCGCTCGTGAAATATACGTGCGCTTTGTGCATTCGTGAAATCCTGCGCCATGTCCACAGACTAAGTAGTACTGCCATGTCGTAGCCCGCTTTACGACAAACAAATTGGCAAACCCAAATCCAAGACTGGCAATGGCAATCCCAAATTCTAAACGGGCCGGCGCAGTAGTGCTGTCAATGTCAACTTATGTCAAAGTCAAACACAATGTCATTGAAAAATTTATTGATTTGCCGGGTGAATGGTTGAAAACAGAAACACTGAAAAACTTGGATATTTTTGAACAAGATTTGACAAATTAACAATGGATTTTACGCCGGAGCTATCTGCATTTCAAGGCCTAATTGTATCTGCAAACCACTCTCACGGTTTTTCAAGAATAACGTCAAGGGGCGGTAAACATTACTTACTTTTTTAAGTTGTTGCAGTTATATCTGCAATTCTATGGCAAAACTCATAACAGTTTGCCCGTTAATAGATGCACACCGAGGCCCAAAAATTAAAACCATAACCTAAAACACCGGTCAGACGGTCGATTTCACTACAAGTGAAATTTTATTTCAATAACTTTAGGCGCGCTGCCTGCTGCCTAGTCTTCTACTTCATGATGTACCTAGCATGGATCAGTAAAATGCGACCTTTCGTAGTGTAGCCTTAAGACGACCCTGCAACCCAGAGGTGAAATGTCTCATAAACAAGCTACGTTGACACCATTAAATATTTTAACTACAACATACATTATATACTTCACATTCCTACCTATTGTGTTTATTTTGTCACTAAAGTTGAACCTTTTGTGTTTCAGGCAATGAAGAGAAAGTTAGATCAGTTATAGAAACCATATCAAGGTTCCTCAGGAGTGAAAAGTACATAAATGAAAATGGGGTAACAGATTCAATGGTGCCAAAAACACGCAAATTTGCTATGTATATTGTTTTAAACTCAGACTTAAAAGCATTGAAAGAAATGGTAGAACTGGAAGGAGTATTTCTAGTCATACAGTCAATACCCACTATACCCAAATATCTCATGTGTGAATTGTTGTGGAACCTTTATTTGGAGGACTTTGCATATGAAATAATCACATATTGCTATCCCCCACTAGCAATAGAGGTAGCAGGAGCTTTTGCAGAAAACTACAAATATTACAATCCTACAAAGGGTCTCAAGAAACTGCACAACTTGTCAGCCGCATGTTACTCACTTATTTGCAGGCTACACTGTTTTGAATTTGAAAAGGAAATCCTCAACAACTTATTGACTACTAGTTATGAAACTTTACAAAAATGTTTAAAATATTTTTCAAACCCACCAAATAGTCATAGATTGAACTTACTAGGTAAAGACGAATTGTACACATACAAAGGAAAATGTCTGAAAACAATTTTACTGTTGATCTATGAATGTATTAATTATTTCACACAAGAAGTAAATTCAAGTTGCCCCAACGAGGTGTACAGGTCGACATATAAGGAAGGTTGTTTTAAAGACAGTCCTCCTACAAACAAAGTTTGTGATTGTCCCAATAACACAGTAATAGAGTGCTTGAACAACTGTAACATTATTTTACTAGATATTTTTCAAGAAATTGTAATGGATGTCAGTGTGGACATATTTTGTGCTTGGAGTGAATTTGAAGAAGATGGCAAAAGCATGCAACAGGCTTTAGGAGAGCTTTGTCATAAAGTAAGAACAAAACTGCTGAATGTTAGCAGTGTTGCTGAGCACCCTGTTGTTGGCATGATTCAACAGATGGCTCGTAAACCAGCAGTCATCAGCGACATTATCAACTTAACTGACACCAATGTAATAATACAGAATATAAATAGCAATCATGAAGACAAGGCATCATGGATACATGCTTTAGTAAACAAAGAGCAGCTGTGCCAGCATATTGAGCTAATCACTGCCATAGACACTAACATACAGATGTTTGATGAAGGGGAATGTTTGAAGTTATACCACATGTTTACAAATTACTATAAAAGCAACACAGTTAATAGAGAAATAGTAACATCATTATCAATTAAAATATTCCAACATTGCAATGTGTTAGACAAACATAAATTGTTAAAAGAGCATTTCAGTGAAAACCAATTCCATGACCTGAGTGATGATGAAGACTTTCATAACACATTAACTGAAATGTTCAACAAATTCGTGGCCGACGTTAATGTGGACTTCACAGAAGTGTTGAATGTATTCCTACAGAACCCCAGGGAGGTTTTCAATAAAATATTTATTTTGGCAGAAGAAAACGCCCAGCTTACAAAAACAATGTTGAAAGTTATGGACTTACTCAAAGATTATTCCAATTATTATTATGTGACTGAAACAGAGCCTTGTATAATAGGTATCATCAAGAAAATTCTTGATAATACTTCAGAAACAGAAAGTAGGCAAGATAATATAGTGAAGTTTTTAAGTGGATTGAAAAAGTGTAATATAATCCCAGGAACAAAGTTACTACTTCTGATTAGCATGCCAAATATGCACAAGGCACTTGTGCACAAAGATATTGGCAAGATACATGTTCAGATTCAGCTGTTAAATGAGGCCTACATTATCCGCGAACTATTGGAATACAGAGCGCCTATGTTGGCTATGTTGAGTCAAGTCTTGGAAGTGGTCCGCTGGGGGAATATAAAATCGTTTATACCAAAGGCTTCATCAACACTGCAACTTACATTGAATTTCCAAAAATGCTTAATAGAAACATATGGCAGTGTTATACCAAGTGAGTATCAGATAGATATATAGAATATTCTTTATGACGCACACCATGTTCTCTATGTTATGGAGTTTGGTTTCCGCACTTAATCCTTCAGTGGACCATTGTGCGTGGGCCATAGCGGCCGTTGGTGGTTATTCCAACCAGCCCACCTCCCTCCAGAAGTTGATTAAGTCTCCTGGACTGTTCAGAACATCTGTGTAAGATCTGGGTGTCCCGAGGGTCTCTGTTCTAATCTGGGTGACGCCCGTGCATTAAAAAAGCACGTGCGCGACGGTTTCCTCAGCCTCCATGCACGCCCTGCACAGAGGACTGTCCGTTATGCCCATTGTGTGGAAGTGTCTGTTCAGCGAGCAGTGGCCCGTGATGGTCCCCGTCACCAGGCGCAGGCCATTCCTATCCAGGCGTAGTAAACGCCGGGTTAGCCCGGTATCCAAAGATGGCATGGCTTCCTTGGACTGCCTGCAGCCCGGTGTTGAGGTCCACCAGTGCTCCGCTTGAGTGTGGGTGAACTCCTGTAGCCACCTTCGTATCTGGGTGAAGGGGATGGGTACGATAGGCTCGGGTCCACAGACTGCGGTGCTGGATCCTCGTCTAGCAAGTTCGTCAGCTGCGTCGTTACCCAGCGATCCGCTGTGTCCTTTTATCCATTGCAGTGTCACCGTGTTGCGGCTAGATACCGTTATTTGTTCTAGTGCATTGTGACATTCTAGTGTTAGCTTTGTGGTAATATGTTTTTTCCGTAAGGATTGAAGAACTGAGGCGCTGTCGGAGAGTATGCGTATGTGTGTGTCCGTAACTCTCCTGGCTCTTAGGGCGTGGACCGCTTGTATAATACCTACACACTCCGCCTGGTAGACGGTGTTGTACATTCCCAGCGGGCTGGATATCTTTATGTTAAAGTCGTGTGAGAAGACTCCAACTCCAGTTCCGGAGTCGGTCTTCGATCCGTCGGTGTATACTCTCATCTCTTTCGAGCCTGAGTAGTCACACTGTTCTTCTGTAAGTATTATGTTGTAGTGCCTATGAAAGTGGTATGTTTTCGGGGCTTTATCACAGGGTGATGCCATCATTGGTCGTCGTTTGATCGCATCTTCCTTTATGCGTGTGTGTTTAACTCTAGAGTCTTTGCTTAGTGTGCCGGATACATGAAGCCTAAAGGCGGCTAGGGCCGCCTCCTCCCGCACGATGAGGTGCAGAGGAGGCAGTCCAAGCATTGCCTGTAGGGCGGCAGTCGGTGCAGTTCTCATACTGCCAGTGATTGCAACACAAGCAAACCGCTGCAGTTTTTCGAGATTCTTTTGAGCTGTGCTCAGGTCTGTCCTGGGCCACCAGACCAGTGAGCCGTATGTGATGACTGGTCGGATGACTGTGGTGTATAGCCAGTGAGTAACCCTGGGGCTAATTCCCCAGTTCCTGCCAAGCAGTCGCTTGCACTGCCACAGGGATATGCTGGCTTTTGTGATAATATAGTTGGTGTGTTTCGCCCAGTTCAGCTGTTTGTCTAAAAAGATGCCCAGATATTTAGTTTCAGTTGATAGGCTTAGGGTTGTTCCGAAGAATCGTGGTAGCTGTAGTGTTGTCAGTTTTCTCTTTTTTGTGAAGAGAATCAGTTCAGTTTTTGTAGGGTTCACTGAGAGTTGGTGCCTGTTGCACCATTCCCCTACTATTTTTAGGACGCACACCATACAAATTACAGAAATAAATTTAGAACTTTTACATAGGGTGACACAATGGGCGGCAATCAGCGGCAGCTTAGTTTATTTCTAAACAAACATATTACTGCACTAGTCAATTTGGTTGAAAACTTTACATTTATTTTCATTACAGATGATGAAGGTGACTGGTTAAGAATCAGGTTGAAAAGGAAAAATATGCAGCCACAAAATAATTTTTATTTTAGAAAACTGTTAGGTGGTCAAAGCTCGAATTTCTTTCAAGCAGTCAGTGGCATGCAAGTCGATAAGGACACCAACCGCAGTGAAATATCCATATGGGTTACCCAGGTTAGACAAAATATTTTTTATGTTAACCTTTACCAAACCCCCACTTGTAAAGCTGGTACAGTACAACACTACTTAGATGTAGCATAAATTTGAAAAATTGCATACATTCATTTCAATTTTACGAATATATTTGGTTATATGACTTAACAAGTTATTACGTTTGCGTAAAGATCATTTTCACCTAAAGCAGTAATAAATATTGGTGTTTTTGAAGCCGCACTCAGTTCAGATCCCTCCTGGTCAGAAGGTCTAAATAGCAAAACGTCTAATGAGCAGTAAGTCTTATTAGCAAAATGTCCATGTAGCAAAACGTCCAACTATCAGATGGTCTGTGTAGCAGAACGTCTATTTAGCAAATCGTCAGATTCTCTAAATGTTTGGATACTCAGGCACAAAATTCAACACACACATTGCATCGGGAGGGAAACGGACACGGCATTATAATATTTACATACAGACTCTTTGGTCTATGTATTCGTAGCGTATATCATATCTTTTTAATGGTGACTGATACTTATTGTCATTAATGCTATTTGATTAGCATTAATCATTTGTTTTTATTTTCCTGTATCGATTGTTATTCATTACAAATACAATACAGCTTCTAAATTCTAAAAATGGATGAAGAACAAACATTTACTTTAATTGAAAGTCAAAAGAAGAAGCGTGTGCTGCTGCTGCTGGGTGGTCACAAGTACAATTTAAATGCGATTATGAGATAGCGCTTATCAATGGAATTAAAGACGCTTTTCGAAACACTCCAATAACGGGCTGTTATTATCATCTTAATAAGGCCGTTTGGAAAAAAGCGTCAACATTGGGTCTTCCTGAAAACAGAGTGTAGAAACATTGTCAGAGTATGTTCCAATTTACCTCTGCTACTTTCTCCATACATTACGGAATGTTGGACTAGCATTGTTGAAAACGCCACGAAAAGCGAAGAAATGGTGGCTTTTTTAAATTAATTTAAAAAACAATTGCTTCAGTCTCTGGCAGATCCTAATAATTTATTAATTTTAATTAACAATGCACTCGAAGGGTGGCACAGGCGGCTAAACACGAATATAAAATCAAAGCCAACCCTGCTACTATTCCTCAAAGCTCTTAGAAAAGAAGCGCTTTGGCAAGATCGCAATCGACGTTCTGCTACACAGACCATCTGATAGTTGTACGTTTTGCTACATGGACATTTTGCTAATTAGACTTACTGCTCATTAGACGTTTCGCGATGTTGGACGTTTTGCTATTTAGACCTTCTGATCAGGAGGGGTTCAGATGGTGATCAGTTTTACGAATTTTGCCGACGCTACATCTTAGTTGTGTCGTACTGTATTTGCATAGAATTATGTAGATTATTAGCAAGATAGGAAATGATGTAGATAGCATAATATGGCGTTCTGTAGTTTCTATCTCTATATCAAAGAGGCGTTTTATGTAACATATGTAATGTTTTCAACTTTGTAGATCCTTAGCTCAGGTACGCAGGAGGAATGGTGCATGGTATGGGACAACTTGGTGCGACACATTGAGGACATAGATGTGCTGTGTATCTTCCACGAGGCCATGCGAATGATCACGAAGGCTGTAGAGGGTACCCGCACCCCTGCAACCAGAGCTTGTTTGTTTTACTGCATCCAGAATCTAGTGTACATAATACGGGTATGTACGTCTTTCGTTACGCCTTATACATATGGCAATCTTTTTTCGTGTACTGGATTTTCAACGCTCTGCTTAGCGCCGAGAGTTGAAAATCTAATAGAGTGCTTTTCAACGCTGGGACGAGAGTGCGTCCCAGCGCGTTGGATTCTCAACACCGAGAGTTGAAAATCCAGTGCGCGATAAAATCCCGCCGCGATAGTTTTACGTCCGCGAACGTGGGGTAAGCCAAAATTTACGCATTCTGCGCATTTAGTTCCATTGAGCATAAATAATTGCAAGGCCTTTATATAATGCGATATGAAAAATCTTGCTTATTTTTTTACTTAATCTATTACCGTCTTGTGCATCCCATTCACGGCCCAGTACAAAAAACAATTGCAATGACGTGGACGGGAAGAATAGGGAGCGGCTGCCTAAGTGATAATTATTTTTATACTTGTTATAAAACTTGAGGGGGTAAATAATAGTAGCGTAGATGGATTAGTCTGCGAGCTTAAGCAGTGATTGCCACAGTTGGTCCTAGATCATTGTTCTCGGGTGACCATGGTGGTGTATGAATACAACACACAGAAGACTCGTTTTTTAATATTGGGTTTACCTTAGAAATTGGCGTTTTTTTCTCACAAATAGAGAACCGCGTCCCGGGATTCTATGTTTTAAAATATTCATCAATTGCTTGGTATTATATCGAATAATGACCATCATAGACAACTATCAATAGTAAAAAAACCTTATTACTTATAGTTTTATAAACATTAAAAATACCTTAAAAATGACACCTCATTTTGTTAGCTGAAATGACTACTATTCGTTTTAACTTAGCCAAAACTTATTTTTGTCGCTTAATATAAGTGGCATATTCGTTAACTTAGTTTTTAAACATTACTTCATAAAAGTTTCAAAACATTTGTGTTCATGGTTGTTATACAAATTAAGAAAATGTTAGTATGAAAAATGCAACTTCTTCAAAATTCTCCATACAAAACGCTGATTTCATAGGGGACCTATTAATTCTTTTGATAATGGAATTACTATCTGCCTGCTGTTGGTCTAGTGGTTGCTACCGGTGAACTTGAGGTCCTGGGTTCGATTCCCACGTCAGGCTAAGTGTTGTCCTGCTGGGGTTACGGGTTTGTCCGAAAGGGATATCGCGGCCCCTGCACACAGGCAACGGAAGGAACAAGGTGTGTAACAAGAAGCCCCCCGGCTTCCTGTTACACACAGTTCCGTCCCAAGCGCGCGCTATTTGATTCGACCAATGAGCATGCGCTGCTCGATTTGGAAGTCAGAAACGACCTTGACGAGCCCCGCCCCTTTGTTGCTTATTACCAAGAGATGTCAGATGTTACACATCATATGCGACTACTGTAAGGCTCGCACGTTTTCTTTTTATTGTGTTAATACTACAAAAAATCAAAACTACAACACTTAACTACAATACCCGCGGACGTGGATACCGTTATCTAATGTAGTCACTTGAGTTTGTTTGTTGTTGTTTTTCATGATGATCACCCATCTCGTTTGTGAAGTTTCGCCAGTTCATTTAATTAATTCTTGTATAGCAGCTGAGGCCGAAAAACGAAGTGTGCATTTTTCGTAATCTTCGAAAAGCTTACATTGTTTGTTTTTCTTTCCAGTACAAATTTCTCCAAGGACCATTGACGGATCGACAAGTGTTAAGTGCCGCGTTCAGTTTGTCCAAGTTCTTAAAAGAAACCAACATAGAAGATGTCGAAGAGATCGGATCCCGACTAATGCCATTGTTTGC
This sequence comes from Agrochola lota, assembly GCA_947364205.1. NCBI lineage: Eukaryota > Metazoa > Arthropoda > Insecta > Lepidoptera > Noctuidae > Agrochola > Agrochola lota. Next base: position 11,871,648 of record OX376221.1, on the reverse strand, counting down.
CTATTTGGTCGAAAAGAAAAACCTCTACACCACAAATGTCCCCGGCTATTTCAACAGCACAAATTATTCTGCATTAGTATCCAGAGCATTCAATGGAAATGACTTTCAAGATAACAACACATAAAATTACAGTGAAATAGTATGACCATTATTTCGTTTACTATGGTACAGTTAGCAAAAAAAGTCGATTAAAGCTTCAGTTTTTCAAATATAATTTATTATTGAACAAAATATTATCAAAAAAATCGGAAAGATGTAAACTTTAATTAACCGAAATGCTGAAAAGCAGTGTTTCAAATAATGTTGTGTCAATTTATGAATAAGTAAAATTAAGTGTTAATCGATTTCGTTGCTGGCGGTACAATACAGTGTTTGTGTCTATTACGACTCTGTAGATTGAATGTGTAAATTATTACGGGTAAAGAAGTTATGATTTGTCGCTTTTTCAAATAAACACAATGCAGTGTAAATCATTTTTTTATTTAATCTTTCAAACCTAAAAATATACATTTTCCATTCATTAATCAAGTCTGTTTACAAAGTTTTCTGTTTTAACATTATTATTGAATTATTTCCTTTTGAAAATATTCACATAAAATAATTATGTTTAACGGTTTTCGACAGTATCACGGACTCAGTACATAGATCATATAATAATAATAATAATAACCCCACCGCCGTATCTCTACGTTGACGTCGTGGTGGGGCTTGCGCGCTCCGAACTCTAGGTCTGTGCCGGTAGAGTTTACTTTGCCGGTACGGGTCTAGGATGAGGAGCCAGACCAAGAGATACAGAAACCCGCAGGGCAGCATGTGGCGCGCTGTTGGGCAGTAGCGACCCCACGGACCCTATCTCTCGGGAGAAATCTTGTTCCTCATCTCAGGCTTGCCTTTATTGGCCTGCTGGAGTGAACACTGACGTTGAACAGAGCTCCCACCTCATTCTTGCCTTAATTGGTCGGCTTGAGTGGAGATTCGCAAGAGCAAACGTGCTCGGAGGAAGGAAGTATTCCAGTAAGTGCTCGTAGGGATGTTGACCATCTTCCGGGCTCTGGGATTGTTCTGAAAGCCATGGAATACCTCTCCACTCCTCAAGCACCTCAGGACATGTTGTCCCCTTGTCACTACGTCACTATGTGCTAGCGACAGTTTACGGGGGCCCATTATTGAGTGTGCAAGTCACCCCTTGCCATTTTATCCGTGTATATATAAAACATTGATCAGGCAGGGGCCATAGTCCTTCCATAGTTCCAGGTCACCAGTCAACTTAAGCCACCCAAACCCATAGTCTAATATCTGTGTTTCCATATCCTGCAATAGTCCTACACCAACCGTGGGTTGTCCTTGGGTGCACTTGCATAGTGCACAAAGGCATAATCGTCGGTTGGTGCCTCATTTCATTAAAACGCCAAACGGGCCTCTGCGAGTTGGCTTCGGCCCCTCGTACTCCTTCCAAAGGTCCGGGACCCCAGGGTCCCGAGAAATGTCAAAGACCAAAAAATAATAATAATAAAGTATCACTCAATTACTTATAGGAATTAGTTACAGATACTCTTCCATATCAAAAGCACCACGAATAATACAATAATTGTATCAGCTTATCTATCTATTCATATATAATAATATGGCGCAGATGGATTGTCGAATCCGCTTCTTTTTTTATCCGCTAGCTGTTTAACAAAATAGGTCCGTTGTGTAAAACAGCTGAACGACGGACGTTTAGCGATGTTCCATAATTGCTGAACTTTAACACGCAGAATTGCATAAAGGTTTTTCATTTATCAATGCAGCGAGTCAACGATCAGAGGATATGTAAAACAGCGTGATATGAAACGTCAGATTTTAGAACAACAATAATGGTGTCCGAAACAGAAATATATAAAATTATCAATACGAGTGAAAATGACCCTAACTCAAGTAACAACAGTGATTTTATGGACAATAGGGAATATGCGTGTAATTTTTATTTCACTAAATCAATAGACAATCATAAACCCAATAAAAGTATTAAAAGTTAAATTCAACTAAGTACTGCTTGTTGCTCAGAAAATTATGAAAATTTCAAAAAAATTCTACTACAGTTCAAATGTCCGTTTGTGTCGCGGTCATGATGTGACGTCTTTTAGCATGTTACTGCTTTGTTTAAATCAATTTTTAAGGCTTTTTAGCTCCAAATCATATAAATTAAATAATTTTTTGTGCTCATTCAAGCAGAAATCGCACCTACTTACTAACCTTACTGAGACTTCATGACAAAAAATTGAATTAGTTTTTTAACTCCTATACAATGTATATTTTAATAATTAATAAGTTTTGAATTACGTGCATATTCCCAATTTGAATAAAAGAAAGTTATCAGAGTTTTATGAGTCAGTCCTAAAAATACTAAATATCCAAGTAACTGCAACCAACTTGGAAATACGCGGCACTGTTCTCTTCGCACACTCGGCTCGCGCGCGGTAGGTCACAGTTCTAACCTAACCTAAACCAATTGGTCAGGATGCCCTAGCTTAGTCACTGCGATCAATTCTGCACTAGAAGCCACACAACACGCTTATTGTGACTGCAGATAAGCCAGTCTGAATAGGGATGATGACAATTTTTTAATTTTTAGTCCGTCTTGGAGATTATTAAAAAATATTGGACACGTATTTTTTCTTTTTTTACGTAATCTAAAGATTACGGCGATACATTGAGTAAAAATGTGCCATGACGTCACAAGTATGTAGATTTTATACTTACTTGTGACGTAGCGATCCCCACTCCCCAACTTAAAATGCGTTTAAATGCGTCTAAATATTTTGTTATTAATATGATAAAGCAAAAAATACGTGTCTATTATTTTTTTATTATCTGACTGACAGACTAATTAGAATTTCTTTTTTTTTACCCAGGCATCATCCCTATTATGTCTAAACGTGGGTAGCAGTTTTGTTAAACGTAACGCAATGGCAATTCAGCTGGACGTTGTTCAGCCGTTTTACATACGGAGCTGTTTTGTAAAAAGGCAGATTCCACAATCCATCTGAGACATAAATATAATAAATTAGTATTTCACCATCTACAATACAACATAAGCCCAATTCCTTTACACGGGTTATCAATTAAACTCAAAATAAGATCCAAGAAAAAAAAAAATCACTGAATTCATAACCTCCTTTTTTTTGAGTCGGTAGTAAAAATGGAATACATGTCAATCACAATTATTATAATAAAAAAATATACTCAATTTGGTAGAATTGGGTTTTTTACTTAATCGTTGATCTAAAATAACCTAAAGAATACTTATTACTTATATTTGCCGCAGTAGCCTCCTACTTGCTTACACATCTCGCAAAGTTCCATCGGGTGCTCTAACCTTACGTCATTCGCGGCGCGTGTGAAATCAGAAGGAAGCAACTCTCTCTGAAAATACGAAAAAAACAATTATTTACAGTTACCAACATGCTTTAGATGTCAATAAACATTGTCCGAAAGAAAAAAGAAACGTCCATGACCATGTGGTATCAAATTAAAGGGCTTGAGGAGACGACTCCAAAAATATAACACACAAAAAGCCAAAAAATCTGAGATTAAACTAAAATAACAGCAACCAACTGCTTGAGACTACTTGAAAGGTGACCTTGTTTTTAACTTTTCAGTTGCATGCAAACATTATTAAATTATCATCATAATTTATTTGGGCTCTATTTTTCTTTACTTTTTGCTTGTTATGAAGGTTAAAAGGTAGGTACGGTCAGCAACGAAAGTCGATAATGAATGAATAATTTAAATTCTAAGCTATTAATGAAATGATGAAAAGCTGTATGTTGAATTATTTTGTTTCTGACCTTTTGACTATGAAAATTGAAAAAAAACTATTTATGTACCTGATTTCTTGGGCGCACATATGCTTTACAACGTCTACATTGTTGATATTTATCACGCCAAGACAGACGGCTGACCCAGAAGCATTTGCAACTGCATTTAAACTCGCCGTAAAGAGCTCCAGGTCTTGGCTGAAATTGGTATTATATTATTAAAAAAATAAGTACATAGGTACCATTATTAAGAAAAATAAACATGTTGCGTTGACCCAACTATGATGAGTTGATGATGGAATCATAAAATACAATCAGCATTATAAGTGATCGTATTACAAAATTACAGGATTTTGGTGATAGAATTGCCAGTTCTATTTTTTTCGTAAAACAGTACCTGTATATCTATTTAAATCTTTGTTTCCAATTGATGTTATTTCCACCTACATAAACATCAACTTTATGCGAATGTACATGAAGTTGATTTTAGACTGACTAGTACTGTTAAAAAATGTCATAAAAATATGAAGTTGTAGCGCAACGCAAACTGAACCTTATATATAGGCATTACAGTTGTTTTTTCTAAAACTCGTGTTTGTTTACATGTTTGGCAAACATTGCGAACGCAGATTATGTTGATAATTCTTGTTATGAAATATCCTGTTTATATTAATGCTCCTAGGAATTGTTTTAGCCGCGATGTGGGTCCGTATACTATGAAGGCCGTAGCCAGGTATTCACTTCGGGGTCATCGGGGTGTGTCGAGATCTGCCCGCCTGCCTTAGGTACGGCCTTGTGTACCGACCTATAGACCTCTGCCTATCTCTTCGTGGAGTACGGGCATGATGATAATAAGTTTTGTGTAGCTCATCAAAGCGCCGCACAGTGGGCCCATACTGAAAATTAGTGGACTTTTAGTTTTTTGTATAGAGCGAATCACGTTTAATTTTTTTTTCTTCAATTGCGCTAATATGTTGGGTGTGTGGCGTGAGTATATGATAGCTAGGGTCATTCTCTATCCACGAAAAAAAAAAAAAAAATCAGCGCCGGCCATCCGCGGCAGCGCGAGTAATCTTTCGGTAAAAAAAAAATGTTATGCAAGATTTTTTTTTGCCATTTATAATAAATTCAAAGTATATTTTTTGTTTCATTTGGCTGTTTTGACCTTCTTTTTAGTTAAATATATAGTTTAAATAGCGCATAAGTAGTAACTAGTAATTCTGGTAGAGATTTAGGTATTATTGCATGTACCTGCATTGTGATTGATGACTCATTTGTTTGTGCGCTCGCCTAACCGCATAACTAATAAGTCATCGAAAAATGCTCGTCTCTGATTGGCTGAATAATTTTCACTCATTGTTATGTCCACTACTTGAGTAATTAACACTGACTATAAATATAAAGACATTCATTAAGTCCATCTAGTTTCGCTCTTGTCGCTTATTTGTGAACACAGTGAAATACTTTTATTTTTATATTTACATTAGAACTATGGCTGGATTTTGTACCAACCTAGATATTTTTGTGAAATTAAGAAGTGGCGGTGATCTGAAAAATCATATGTTTCTATATGAAAGTATCATTTCTATCTTGACTACCGACGTGTCTGAAGAAGACAAGAACCGAATCAAGGAGTTCTGTCGACTTTTTTGGGTAAATCTAAATAAAATGTGGATAGATTCAAGTAGAAATCAAAAAACTTTTATGAATCGTGTAAGTAATCGCAAGTGGTTGGAAAAAAACATCAACTGGCCTGTTTGTGACAGTGTTGACCTGAGAAGTGAGATGGGCTTTTCGGACGCAGCCTTATCTGAGCCTGTGGATATAGATACCCATATGCCTACTCTTGCAGTATGTTCTGCGAAAGCGGGAACATCTAGAGAAAAAGAGCACAGAAAACCGTTTGAAGAGTTAAGTAATAAGCAGAAAAAAAGACGTTCTACTTCCATAGTAGAAGAAAATTCCGAGGAAGAGTTGCAGCACTGGTACATAACAAAATTGCAAGACGGCGGCAAAACGAATCTGGCAAAAGTGGTCGAATACCTTTCCAGTAATCCAGATGCGCTATCCGAAGTAGAGGAGCGAGTATTCAAAAATAAGAGCTTAAGTACTTAGTGTTTAGCTCTTTATACATCAGTTGCGCTCTCGAAATGGAAGTACTTAGTTCTTCGACAATTTCTGAAAGAAGAAAACTGTGCTTCCTTTCCATCTTATCCAAAGCTTGTAAATGCCAAGGAAAGATGTTACCCACCACAAGAGAGTATGGAGATTACCGAAAAAGGAGCTGGCATTAAATTGCAAGCGCTTTTGGACCAAACTGTGGAGAGGATTTTACTAGATATGAATTCTGTTGATAGGTTGCAAAATGAAGCGCTCAAGTTGACCTGGAAATGGGGACTTGATGGTTCTTCGTCGCAGAGTAATTATAAACAGAAAACGTCAAACACAGCTACAGAGTTCGATGATTCATCAGTAGTCATGATAAGCATCGCCCCTCTTCGGCTAGTGTCTACTAGCCCATCATCTGGGAATGAAAATATAGTTTGGGAGAACCCCACACGTTGCTCAACTCTGTACTGTTGACCAGTGAAGTTCACTTTCACTTCGGAGACAGCTGATTTTATAAAGTCTGAAGAGTCTGAGATGAAAAAACAAATTGATGAACGAATATCTACACAGTGTGGAAATATTATTGTATCACATGAATTGCATATGACCATGATTGATGGAAAAGTGGCCAATATTATTGCTGAAAAACCATCATATGCAACGTGTCCCATTTGCTTGGCAAAACCGAGCGAGATGAATAATTTTGACGCTTTGACTTCCAAACCACTTCGGGAAGAAATTTACAAACAAGGAATTTCTTCACTGCATTTGAAGATTCGGTGTATGGAATGTATTCTCCATATATGTATGTAGATAATTATCAACGACTTCCCCGTACAAATTTAAATTATTTCACCTATCATTAACAAAATTAGTATAACCTGAAACTTATTACGATATTTATTCAACAATAGATAATAATAATAATAATAAAGTTTATTCAAAAAAATAATGTAGTACAGTAAAAACATTTTTCGTAATTCTATGTAATAGTTCACAAGTGTTACATGCCTGAACTAGGACATCCTGTGTTTCAGGCGAGAAAAGGTAAAACATTATATCTAAATAATCACAGTAATCACATCATATACAAAAGGTAAATTAGTCAACTAATAGGTATGTAAAAGAGGTGTAAACAGTATAAAAATCTTACCTGCTAAAGTCTTAGTATATTAATTTAAGCTAACTAATCATAATAAAAAGTGCAATTAATATTTATTTAAGTACAACTAATAACTTCTCTGTATCTTCATAGGACAAATTTTGTAATGTTTCCTTCAGAGTTTTCTTGCAATTTACAAAATTTTGGGAATAAATTTTTGCTTTTGCATTAAGTCTGTTATAGAGTAGTGGTCCCAGAAAAACAAAAAATTTGGCTGTAAAAGCATGTTTTGTGCTTTTTGTGGGACAAACTATATCTTTCCGTCTCTTTTTAATAAGTTCAGTGCTGAAGCGGAGGGCTGCGTGTTGTTTTAGTACAATGCTCATTATGAATAACTGCCTGACTGTTAGTACTTCACAATTTTTATAGAGCTGGTTAGTGGGAAAAAGGAAAGGGCGGCACGTAGACACCTTGAGAATCGCTCTTTGAGCTCTTTCGACTTGTATTAATAAAGTTTTACCTGCTCCACCCCATGAGGTAATGCAGTATGTCAAAATTGACTGACATAGAGCAAAGTAAACTTGCTTAATTATTTTTGGATCCGCAATATGTCGCAGCTGCTTAAATACAAATATGAGCTTACGAACTCTATTATTTAAGACTTCTATATGTTGTTTGAAAGTAAGGGTCTCGTCTAATATAACACCTAGGTATTTTATTTGGTTAGTCTTATTAATATTAGGACACTTTAACGGGCATTCTGCGGGGACTGTGCAACAATGAGCATATAGCGTCGAGGAGTAATCGGAAGTTGGTTTGCGCATGGAAAACTTTATATAGTTTGTTTTATCCGTATTTAGGGTTAATGTGTTATGTTGAAGCCATTTATTTACAATATTGAAGCCGTTTTGCGCAAGCTTGTGAACTTCATGTTCCGATTCAGCCGCAAAAAGAAGAGCAGTGTCATCAGCGTAAGATATTACTGTACCGTGCTGTAGTTTAAGATTACAAAGGTCGTTTATGTATATCAAAAACATAGTGGGTCCTAATACACTTCCTTGGGGAACACCAAAAGACGTGTTTTTTTGGTCTGCGCTGAGGACATTGCCAATCTTAACGCATTGAGTACGGTCTTCTAGGTAACTTTTGAAAAGTTTGAGCTGGATACCTCTTATACCTACTGTCTCAAGCTTGCGCAATAGAGTAGGGATACATACTGTGTCAAAAGCTTTGGCAAGGTCCAGGAAAATACCTACTGTATGGTTACCCTTGTCAAGTTTTTGTGCTAGAAAATCAGTTAGATGATGTACGGCATCGGCAGTTGAAATTTTAGGTCTAAAACCAAACTGTCGATCCGATAAAATTGATTTGTCCTCTAGGTATTTGAACAACCTTTTATTTATAATTTTTTCCAATATTTTGAACATACAAGGCAATAGAGAAATAGGTCTATAATTTGTTACTTGTTCTTTACTGCCTGATTTATGAACAGGGATGATAACTGCTTTTTTGAGACACTCAGGGAAAATGCCCAAGGATAAACACATACGAAAAATGTAAGTCAGTGGAGGTACTAAAATATTTCTGAAATGTTTAATAATTTTATTTGATATTTCATCCCAACCAACTGCGCATTCATCTCTCAATGACATGATTATATTTTCTACTTCTGTCTCATCAGTATCTAGTAAGGCAAAAGATGATAGAGTGGAGTTACCCGTGGTAGAAAAGTTCACTAAATAAGGAGATTGATCCCGGTTATTTTTTTCCGCCAGACACTTACCAACATTAACAAAGAAATTATTTGCTATGTTAGCAGACGTCAGCTGTGACGAGTGCGCTCGTAATAAACTTGAAGATGACTCATTTTGTTTTGAGGAAAAAGTTACATGTTTAATATATTTCCAGATCTTTTTACTATTTGTTCCAGCCTTATCCAGTGCAGTTTTATCGTAGTTGATTTTAACCTTTTTGAGAAGACTATTACAAAAATTACGATATCTTTTGTATGACAGTTGTAGGACTGTATTCTCTGGATGAGATTTACATTTCATGTGCAGTTTATCTCGGTGTTTCATACAGCGAATAAGACCTGGTGTGATCCAGGGTTTTATGTTGCAATTTTTGTTGCTCAACTGCGATACGACCGTATTTTTCTGAATTGCATGACGTACATTTTCTATAACATACATCATACAATACTGTGGGTCAGCAGAATTATAGACTGGATCGAAGTTGATGACGCGTAAATCTTCATCAAGTTTATTTATATTCAATTTCGAAACTACACGAGTGTTATGTTTAGGTAAATTACAATTTAGTGTTAGTAGGACAGCATTATGATCTGTTATTGTAGAGTTAATAACAAGTGCAAGTGAAGGGAAATTGGTTTTAAGTATGATATGGTCCAAGCAAGAGCCACTATGATGTGTAGGAAAACAATGTGCTGGGAGCAAGCCATGATATGCGCATAAGTTGAGGTAGTCCTGAGCAGATGCGTCAGTACTTCCTGGAAGAATATTAATATTAATATCTCCAATTACTACCGTGTTTTTAAAAGATAACGATAACGATAGTTATGGTAGATAACGTGCAGTTACAAAAAAATAACACAGCCAATCAGAGACGCATTTTTTTATGACTCGTTTGTTATGCGCTTAGCCGAGCGCATAAACAAATGAGTCATCAATCACAATGCAGGTGCTACCGATAACATAGCAATAATAACTAAATTTCTACCAGAATAATTAATTATAAGTACCAATGCGCTATAAAAACTATATATTTAATAAAGAGAAGGTCAATCAGCCTAATGACACAAAAAATATACAGTGTAAACTCCATGTAACGTCACTCTATTTAACGACAAACTCCCTTAAGCGTCGAAATCAATTGGCTTTGGTTGGTTTAGCTTGTCTTTCATACAATGTTTCACTCTACATAGCATTACACCCACTCTCAATAACGACAACAATTGAGTAATAAAAAGTACCTTTTAAGTTGCTAAAATTAGTAAAAACTGCGCAGCTGTGTACGATCTATTGTCGCTTTATTATCCTAGCCCGCAATAAACTCGACTGTCGGCATCATGCATACCGAACTTTCTAAGAAATTCGTTCTTTTGTTTACAATTTGGGATTGCTTGTACGTGTAGACTGTTGTTGACCATGACTCATAAGTAGGAGTCATGGATTATCTATACCTTATCATATTCTTAGTTAAACCTACATCGAAGTAGACGACCGCCTGCTTACAACGGCTTCACTCACAGACGAAGAAATTTTGGATTCAGTGAGAAAAACTGAGGATCAAGAACAAGGCGATGAAGAAGATGAGACGGATGAGCCTGAGCCTCCGCCGAGCATTAAAGAAGCTCTGGAAGCAGCTAAATTATTGGAAAAATACTTCCTTTATAACCAAGATGCCTCAATATTGCTAGATATGAATAAAATAAGTAAAAAAATACAACAAAATTACTGGTGCAGCAAAAGACGTCAGACAAAAATAACAGACTATACGCAATAGCGTTCATATAACATTCTTTTTTATGCACATAACTACTAACAATAGTCGGAAATAAACTTTTTCTTTTTCTAATTCTGATGTTTCTTCTCTCCATTTAACGACAACTCTCTATAACGCCATAAAATGCACAGTCCCTTCAGTGTCGCTATATAGAGTTTACACTGTACTTTGAATACTTATATTTTAAATGGCAAAAAAATTCATAGTTTTTTTTTTTTTTTATTGAATGATTACTCGCGATACCGCGGATGGCCGGCGCTGATTTTTTTTTCATGGATAGAGAATGACCCTAGCTCTCATATACTCACGCCACACACCCAACATATTAGTACAATTGAAGAAAAAAAATTAAACGTGATTCGCTCCATACAAAAAAATCTAATAAATTTTTTTCAAGACAAGCTATCAACTTTAGAAGAAATTTTATAAGGATAAAAGTTGTCAGGAATATCATCGATATTGAAACTTTATTGCCTAAGTCCACAAATTTTCAGTATGGGCCCACTGTGCGCCGTTGATAAGATGAAGTGGTACAGTGTACAGTAGGTCCCTACGGTAAATCGCAGAGTTCATTAGACCCTACTAATATTATAAACGGGAATGTTTGTGAGTATGGATGGATGTATGGATGTTTGTTACTCTTTCACGTAAAAATGACTGAACGGATTTAGATGAAATCTGGCACACAGATAGTTTATAACCTGGATTAACACATAGGATACTTTTTATCCCGATATTCCGACGGGATTGAGATTTATGCGGGAGAAACCGCGGGGCGCAGCTAGTTCGAAATAAAACTGTTGTTGTATTATAGCTATTGTAACTTAAATATTGTTGACTTTTAACTTACTTTAAACTCTTGCGTAGGTCTGATGACTACCGCCCGTACATTTGGTGTCGAAATTTGATTACGTATGGGTACGCTGCGAACGCTGGGGGTCGGAACTGCCTGAAAAACCAAGATTTATTACAAAAAATATTTTGAACGGGTCTCTAGTACTCCGATTGTACAGTCAACCAGAAGTCCATGGTAACATATCATATCATTGACAGCGCCCATTTGTTGTAGCTCGCAGTAATGGCGGATTTTCTAGTTGACCACTTTTCACCCTTATTACTTGTACACACGGCTACACATCAAGCTATACATATCCAGTTTATGCTCATCTCGCATTGTATAGGATTTCCGTACAATGCGAGGTCAGAATATACTGGAGATGTATAGCTTGATGTGTAGCCGTGTGTACGCTTTCAGCATAAGAGGAAAAAGTGTTCTCAAAAAGTCCATTAATGTGTAAAGTACCTAAACCTAAATGATGACTGACTGATTGCGTATCAAGTGTTTTGTAATTTGATTACTTTGGTAATATAATTTATTTTATAGAAAGTAAAAACCAGATAACATTTATTATGCAGGCAATACAACTATTATTCTTTAAAATAAAAATAAAGACCTATTGCCCATACTGGCCTCTCCCCATGACTTCCAGCTCTTACGATCCACGGTGAATGGGGAACACTAGTTGTTTGTTTTATCTCAACCTACTCCTTTAAAATAATACTTACTACAATAAAATCAAAACCTTACCCTGTACTGATCGTATGAATCATAGTTGTTTCGCGAAGTAGTTGCGGTTGGCGTAGGCCACCTTATCTCATACACTGGGCGAGGCTCCGGGTCGTTTTCTTCCTACAAATTATAACATTAATTGCAGCAGCTGTTGGATAGACCTATATTTAAGTAAATAAATGTACTAGTATATTTAAATCAGTTTCTAATTGAAGTTATTTCCACTAAAACAAACATCAACTTTATGAGAGTGTAAATAAAGTTGATTTTAGATTGACTAGTATTATTGAAATAGTTATTAAAAAATATGAAGTTGTAGCGCAAACTGAACCTTATGTGTAGGCAGGCATTTAAATTCAAATTCAAAAGTCATTTATTCAAAATAGGCTGAGAATCAGCACTTTTCAAAGGTCAAAATTACATTAGACTGTCCCCCAAAAACGCCCACCCTTCACCACTTCCTAGTGCTTAGCTGGGAAGAAGAAGTGGCGCAACAAACTCCCCAGCAGCACAGCTGTCTGTTCAGTTAAAAAACTTGATTCTATACAATAGCAGTTACGCAAAACAATTTACATTATGCAACGTAAAACATTACAACTCATTAAAAAAAAACTGTAATGAGGAGATTACACAGGCACAATAAATAAATCTTTGTGTCTAGTATTTATGCTATGAATGTCGCTGTGTTTAGAATATAGATTAATATTCTTTTTTACATAAATCAGGTTCTCATAAACATATTGAGATGCGACTGTCATTATGTTTATTTCCTTAAATTTATCCCTCAGTGAATGCCTACAACTAAGGTTATATATTGCTTGAATGGCTCGTTTCTGCAGCACAAATATAGCCTGAAAGTCGGCTGCATTTCCCCATAACAAAATGCCGTACGACATTACACTATGGAAATAACTAAAATATACTAATCGAGCTGTTTCTACATCAGTCAAATGACGGATTTTATACACCGCGTATGCTGCAGAGCTTAGCCGCTTCGATAATTTGGTTATATGTGGGCCCCACTGCAGCTTCGAATCCAAAGTAATACCTAAGAACACAGTGGTGTCCACATTACAGTTGTTTTTCCTAAAACTCGTGTTTGTTTGCCTGTTTGGCGAATAAATTGCAAACGCAGAAGAGCATAATACAAGTTACAACTACTTTTGTAAGTACAATGTTGAGCGTATGCTCAGTAGCCAAGTTGTGGCCAAAGCGCTGCAGAGATTTTCGTGATAAAACAATAACTTTTAAGAAAGTTATTTGTCCAGTAGGTACCTAATATCTTTATAGTTATGGTTTCTATATAAATGATATATTGTGTAACATTAGGTGCCTACTTTTATCTATAGGTAGGTAGTTAAGTATTATAAGTTCTTATCCAGTACAACAGTAACAAATAATTAGGTACCGGTCAGTGGGTCGTCTTAGGGTTCCTAATAACTTAGTACTTATAGTAAACCTCACTTATGTTAAAATTTCAGCAACCTGATAGCGTAACGCGCTTTCAATCACAATCCGAGAGTTATGAATTTATGAAGGATATTGCTAATCCACTGCTGCATGGGTTATCTGCGCAACAACGTAATAACACAATAAACGGGGGTGTACCTACTGTCAAAATAAACGCATTCTACGTGTGTTACACAATTGGGAAGATTAATGCAATTTATTGATTTATTTACTTTAAGGTTCACCCATACCCATGTACATGTATGACCATACATATATATACATAGAGATAGTAAATCAGAAAGTAATATTCTAAAAAGGGGTGTCCGGGACATCGACGCTAAGCCGGTTACCATGGATTCAGTACATGATTCTGAACCCCCTCCCTGCCTTGAAATTTTTCGTCGGTTATTCAAAAAAAAAACAGCTGCTCCATACATTTTGACCGTGTAGGTATTGCACTTTTCTATGAAACAGCAGTTTTTTTTTTTTCACAACATCGACGTCAGATTACCGCATAATTGATAACTTAAGACTAGGTGTACAATTGATTAAGAAAATACAGTGTAAACTCTATATAGCGACACTGAAGGGACTGTGCATTTTATGGCGTTATAGAGAGTTGTCGTTAAATGGAGAGAAGAAACATCAGAATTAGAAAAAGAAAAAGTTTATTTCCGACTATTGTTAGTAGTTATGTGCATAAAAAAGAATGTTATATGAACGCTATTGCGTAGTCTGTTATTTTTGTCTGACGTCTTTTGCTGCACCAGTAATTTTGTTGTATTTTTTTACTTATTTTATTCATATCTAGCAATATTGAGGCATCTTGGTTATAAAGGAAGTATTTTTCCAATAATTTAGCTGCTTCCAGAGCTTCTTTAATGCTCGGCGGAGGCTCAGGCTCATCCGTCTCATCTTCTTCATAAACAAAAGTAAACAAAAGAACGAATTTCTTAGAAAGTTCGGTATGCATGATGCCGACAGTCGAGTTTATTGCGGGCTAGGATAATAAAGCGACAATAGATCGTACACAGCTGCGCAGTTTTTACTAATTTTAGCAACTTAAAAGGTACTTTTTATTACTCAATTGTTGTCGTTATTGAGAGTGGGTGTAATGCTATGTAGAGTGAAACATTGTATGAAAGACAAGCTAAACCAACCAAAGCCAATTGATTTCGACGCTTAAGGGAGTTTGTCGTTAAATAGAGTGACGTTACATGGAGTTTACACTGTATAAAAGAAAGAAAGACAAATAATTAAGTTACGAAAATAGGGAGTTAATAAAATAAGACAGAGTAAATAAGATTGGATTTGCACCATTAATCAGAAATTACGACTACGTTTCATTGGTATGTAGGGAGGCCAAGATTCTTGATTTGAACTTCACCTTAGGGTATACATAGGTCTGCGGTAGCATCTGCTTCTGGTACGGACTTATTAAATGAATTAAGATTTCCACACATATTAATGAGTGGTGAGTTGAGACCTATGTTTGTAGACGTAGTAGGGCGCTGTATTATTGTGGATAAGGGAAAGCGTAGAATTCTAGGCGAAACCTTTAATTACAGGTTCCACCTAGAATTCTACAAATCAAGATTTATGCACAGTCATATGGCTGTGCATAAATCTCCGTTGCCGTAGTAAGGTCATCTTAAAAAAAGTTCAGACGCTGTTGATAGGGACATCTATAATAAGATAAGCCATGGGATATAAAAGCGAGGTGTTTAGTGAAAGCCGGTTGTATGATCTCCTGACGCTGAGAATTTATTGCGTAAAAAGAGTCCCAGGCTACACTGGCATATTCCAGCTTGCTACGCACTAAAGCATAATAAAGGGCCATTTCAGTTTTAATAGATCTAAATTCTTGCGTGCGTATTACGAAAACCTAACAATTGGGCAGCTTTATCGCAACTGTCTACATGTTGCTTGAATGTCAATTTTTTATTCATGATCACTCCTTTGTAATTCACTTTTATTCTGAAAGTGGGCAACGTCGCACATAGATGTCAAATATTTCATTGTTTTGATTAATTTGGCAATATTACTGTATGGAAATAACAAATGTGGCTAACTTGAGAACTAGAATATTAATAATGAATTGCAATTATAACATTCAATGTGATGTTGTAACCGTTTTAGGTGTAAAAAAGGTATTTGGAAAGTTTCCAAATACTTTTTTTACATATAAAACTAAATATTCGGTGTTACGATATTAATTATTGCATTTCATATGCAATATTTTAGTTCACTAGTTAACCACATTTCATAATGCCATACAGTAATAATACCAAATTAATATTTGCGACGTTGTCAACTATTTACAATCCAACAATCAGTTTGATGAGTTACTAACTTAACGAGTAAATCTGAGTAAATCTTATCTCTTTTAATCTATCTTTACCGTGACCAATTAAGTAACAAAATCACTTACTTCATGTGAATAGCAGCACCCCATTTATAAAGTACAGAAGCACTGTAAGATCCAAATTAAATTACACTGTCCTTCACGTTTATGTCACTTGATTAAATTATATTACTTTTGTAAATACCTTTGTACGGTGCTTTAGGTAAGTCTAAGTAGGTAGGTACCTCGAGTGCTGCTCTGTACCCACTACTATTAAATTATTAGAGTTCTAACTACTGCGAGACCGCGACAAAACAATGGTGAGTAATGGAACTCGTAAGTCGTAACTCAACGACTCTGTAATTATTATAATTATCATCTTAAAATCTCGGATAACAGACTATGAACGTGGCTTGTCTATGGCAGTAAATGCCGTGGAAATAATTTTGTTTCTCCCCAAATAATTTCAGACTGCTGTGTTGCCAGCAATAAAATAAATCTATTGGACTATGGACTGGCCTTGACTTGTTTTGTGTCAGCATACTCTGCA
Source organism: Agrochola lota (assembly GCA_947364205.1). Taxonomy (NCBI): domain Eukaryota; kingdom Metazoa; phylum Arthropoda; class Insecta; order Lepidoptera; family Noctuidae; genus Agrochola; species Agrochola lota. The sequence goes on along the minus strand of OX376221.1, from coordinate 11,855,196 downwards.
CAGTGCACACTGCACTAAACTAATTTTATCAATATTTATCAGACACGTGTTTTATTGAAGTAAAAACTTCTCTAAGCTCACTTCGCGCTCTTTCTGGACAGCGAACAAAACTGAATCGTAACGCTGGGCTCGGGTCAATGACGCTGAATCTTGTATACTTACTCGGCTCCATTTTCATAATAAGCACACACCCTCTCGTTTAGGGTTCAGTCAACCCTTATAGTTTTGCCATGTCCGTCAGTCTGTCTGTCTGTCCGCGGCTTAGCTCAGAGACGGTGAGTACTAGAAAGCTGTAATTTGGCATTGGTACATATTAATTACGCCGACAAACTTGTAAAATAAAATAGGGTACCTCCCCTACACGTAAAGTGGGGATGTTTTTATTTTTCCTCGTCTATCCCATAGTATGGGGTATCGTTGGAAAGGTCATTCAAAAATATTATGAGTTTGTGAAAACCATTTTGGATTCAGGGATCCGTTCACGAAATATTAAGCTTTAAAGTGCTATTTTAATAAGCAAATACAACCATAAACCGATTTCACTGATGGTAGGTAGGTATCTATTATTTTCTCCTACCGCAGCCACAAGGCACCGTGACTATGCTTCTATTTTTCAAAAATTAATAATGTAGTATTTGACCTCTGTGGACAGCTATAGGTATAGTCCAGCACTCATTTCTATACAAACCGTAGTCAATGGTAATGTCTAATAATGTAAAAAATTGACAGTTAAATTATAGTAAAAATGTTTCCAATAGTTTATTTTTGTAGTTGTGATGAGCCAGAACTCAAACCTAATTTGAATGACGACACGTTTCCCAGTTCGGACCAAATTTGGGGGATGGTAGGCACTATATTAGCAACAGTTGCGTGTTGGATTGTGTATACAAAGGTACCTATGAAAAACCAGATGCATTCTTTAATTAAGGCTTTAGACTAAACGTTTATCCACGGTTCTATTTAGTCGAGACCAAATATTACGGTTTTTTTCTGTAGACTTTTTGCCGTGAACACATGCAATATTTTAACTTTGAACTTTGTACCTACGTGGGACTGCCAGTGAACGAAATTTTCGTTCACTCGGGACTGCCATTAAGAAATTCTTAAAAAAAACTAAATTATGTTCTACATGATAGAATACAATACAAACATAGTTATCTGAACTAGTATTATAAAGCAAAAATATTTAATTTTTTGTATGTTTATTTGTAATGGATAAACTCAAAAAATACTTAGTAACGGATTAAAAAAAAAAACAGAAATGTACTAAGCGAGTAACATGGGCTGTGTTTTATCAAGTTCCACGCCATCGAAATCGCGGGCAGAAGCTAGTGCATAATATGCGTACCATAATTACGGCTACCATAATTACTGTAACTGGCGTTTGCCCGCGATTTCGTACGCGTTACGCGTGGATATCGGTAAATATCCCACTTTCCTTAAAAAATATACAATGTACAATTTTGACTTCTTTACTATTTTTATTATACTTACATATGTATCTAATAGATATTGATAATCACTCATCATGATTTTCCTTATTCCCTTAGGTAAAGATCGGGAGAAAAAGGTATCAAGACCAACAAATTATCGTGAACAGCAAACCACCAAGAGTGACGAGCACCGCACGCAAAACACGCACCTAATAATAAGATTATAAATTAAACCAAATATCTTATAGAAATATATCTTTATTCCTTAAATAATATGGCTTATTTTGTATAAAATATAATGTTATGTCGATTATATAAAATGTATAATGTCAATCTACCTACCCATACCACCTTTGCAACAATAATAAAAACAACAAAAATATAGGAATTTCAATTCTACAAATATATATACTAATAAGTATCGTTTAGCAAGAACATTGTGTCTCTTGCATATTTCTTGCAGTCTTGCAAAAGATACTTGTATTCATCTTCTACTTGACCTCTCTTTAACAGGTATACCAATATGTACTGATACGGAAATACGGGAACATTATGACGTGCAAAAAACCGCAGCTTAACTCTTTCAATAATTTTCATGTCGACGAAACAGTAATCTGCTGTGCAGCAACTGCCTGGGGTCCTGAGAAAAATTTTTTTTTTAGATAGACGTGGTAAGTTATCTTATACCGGTGTGATAGGGCCGGCGCGGATCACATCTGGCGAGGCGCAGCACAGCGAAGTTTTCATTGGCAAACAAATATCAACCTTGGCGCTGTTTGGAATAAGATTGAAAATACTTTACTGCGCTTCGCCAGGTCTGCGAGATTTTGTCGAAAAAAATGCTATTATGTTTGAGAAAGGAATTAGTACGGGAAGTTTTCGGATTTAAAAATCCGAAAACTGGAACAAAATTTAACAAAAAAAACATCTGGATAAAAATGAAATTGCAATTTTCAACTTGTGGGAGCCTAAGAAATCGTTACATTTCCAATAGAATGATATAAAAACCTAGAAAGCTGAAATTGAAGAAAGCGGATATTTTCGAAATTCCAATGGGCTAGGGAAAATAGGCTGGACAAAGTTACTGGTAAAGTGCTAGTATAAAATAAGCTTACTGACCTTGGATCATATGTAACAGGCTTTGCTTTCAAAGTTTTGAATATCATCTGATAATATTGCCTGTACTTCCTCTTCATGATGAGAACGATTTGTTTCCCCTCAAAGGGGTACTTGGCACTGAGTGCATCAAGCTCCAAATGCCAGTAAACGGCTGCCTTCGCCACTTCCACACTTGTTGAATCTATTTCCAATATTTTTGGATGTTTGAGCCACTCATACAAATATTCCTGTAATAAAAAATACTTTGAATATAGGGATGACGATAAAAAAGAGAAGTAATACGTGTTATTATTTATTTTGTAAGTTGGTTAAAATAACACTTTTCACATATATTTTTTTACTAGGATAGCTTGGTGTTTCCTAGCTGATTACTCGGTTATTTAATTATCTTCTTTGAAATTAATAGTCTGACTGTAGAATTGACACAATCCTATTTCCATATAGTAACAATAATACTTCTGTGTTCTTCTATAATAAGTTTAATACATACCTGCAGGAACTTCTTGCACCTAAAACTGTCGTAGATAAAGTTAACATTTATCAACCATTTGCCGGTAGCGAGAGCGCATACCATCATACCAGTGAACGTGTCGTTTGGCAACACTGCTACGAAATGTGTTGCCAACATCTCCATTTTTGTATTTTCTGCTACAACTCCACCTAACTCGTTTATCATCGCTGCAATCCTTTCGCGGTTCTATGAAAGATAGGGACTAAGTGTTATCATGAAGATGTCAATAGGTCAAAAAACAAAAACAAAAAAATTCTACACACGTTGCTGACATATGTAGGAGCGGGACATCGTAGATCGTGCGTTCTCTTTTACTCATGGGCCTTATAGATAGCAAAGGCTGTGAAGCGATAGGTAGGTACTTCGGACGCGAGATTGTATGCACCAGTTTATGATCAAAACTTTATTAGTTTTTTACTTACATTAATGCTTTCAGATATCATGAACACCTTCTTCTCACAGGCACATATTAAGTTCTGTTTCAACTTCCATGACTCCTCAGATGTGCCACTTGGAGAATGATAATCACTGTCTGAAACAGCACATTCAAATTACATAATAAACATAATTGTGTCTGCATATTGATGATAAAGTTAAATATATTTAAATAAAAGAATAAAAACTTTTTTTTACCTGAAGTCATTTCCTGAAGACTGGCTTTGAGTTTAGTGGACACCTGCATCTTTCCCTTTATTGGGCTGTAACTAGACCCTTTCTTCTTGAGTTTGTAGTTCTGGATATACTTCTGAAATGGCAAGTAATTGGCAGTCTTCTCTTTGCCACTTTCTATTAATTTACGAAAACTCACTTTTTTGGGTGTACTCTGCCTACTGAAACTTCTGTGAAAATTATTTAAAAATTGAATAAATATCTACCAGATACCATTTTTAAATTCCAAGATTAGATATTATAGAGTTATATTTACATTTATTTATATGGAAATAAGAATTTACTGTAGTTCCAGTGAAAACCAAAACTAAGTTTAATTTCTTAAAATATTACCCAATTTATAGCTACACCAAGGAACCTGGCATATTAAATCTAGAAGATTAAACAAAAATACATATTGAATAATATAGAAATATAGATAAATTTTTAAATTCCAAGTTAACTCCCATAGTACTAGTAAAACGCTTTTTGCTCAAGGTAAAAAATAGATATTAAAACTTTTTTGGAGCAACAAAGCATCTAGTTTCCCATTAGGTAAAGCAGAAGTAATTAGTAACAATATACAGTTGAAATATACTTAGGTAGATCCCAGACATGCCAATATTCAATTTGTAACTCACTCATTCCCCAACTTTGAAAAAAAAGTTTTAAAGGGACTTGAAGTGGGAGTAGCTTTTTCTTCAACCTTTTTGCAATCAATTTCTTGATAAATATCCTCAACAGACCAACCTATTTGACGACGCACAGTCTTCGGCTTCCTAGTCTTTTCTAATGATGGCACAAAATCAACACAATCCTCTCCCGGATTGATATAGCCAGCCTTGTAATGCACAACAGTCTCTTTTGAAGTTACTTTAAAATGTTCAGCCTTGAGATGTTCCAAATATGCAAATTTTTCAGTGTATATGTCATGGCAAACAGGACAAACATAATGGTGCAACTTGACATTAGTAGTGCACCTGTTAAAATGTATGACATAGTTATCATACTGATCAAATTTTTCATCACATAGTACGCATGTGACATCCATATCTTCAGGTATATCAGGCAGTGGCTGAGTGTGGAGTGGAGGTAACGACTGGGTTGCTCTAGCTGGCTGTTGATTTGGAACAATATCTGATGCCACAAGAGTTTCATTACTGCTTGACCGTTGCAGTTGATTGCGCTCAATAGTACATGTAGTACGGCATGTGTGAGTTCCTAATTTACTGTAGGACTCATTGCAACCTCCACATTTAATGGAATCAACATCACTGTCAGTCTCATCACTTATATCATGGAAGATATTGCTATCCATGTTGTCTTTGAAAAAGTTTTCATTATTATCACCCTCAGCAGACACATATTCTTCCATGGAACCATCCATAGTGCCATCATGCATATGAAACTCCTTGTTGAAGAAGTCATTGTAATCACTAACAGATGGTTTACTTATGTTGGTGTCTGGTAACAAGAAATTCCAAAAATATGAATACTATCTAATCATGTTGATCAAACATTTAGCTAATATTGGCACAAAAAAATATGTTTTCAACTTTCATTTTTGTGCAACTAAACGTAATTTATAATAAAAATAGTAAGTACTAATCATGAAAAAATAAATAAAAAAATTAGGTGCAAATCCCGTTGCAATAAAACATTTTTAAAACAAGCAGATAAAATGCAATGATAAAGATACAAAAATATACAATACCTGGACATTTTCTTATCAAGTTATCAATTCTTTCGCACTGCTGTTTGAATAAATAAGCTGTGCTTAAATTTTCTATACAGGATGAGCAGACACGATCTGACAATCCATCACCTTCATAAATCTAGAAGGAAATACAAGTCAGACAAACAATTTTGAGGATCCAGTCAAGTGTTTGATAGTTATTGCTGTAAGACTATCCACACACCCTTTGGGTCTCATTTCAACAACAATTAGTACTTACTTGAATGTTAGTAAAAGACATAACCATATCTGATAACTTAACACACTCATCTTGTTCAAATATTGAACAGAAATCACCCAGTTTCAAGCACAGCCTACATTTCTGAAATCGGGAATCCATTTTCTATCAACTATTTTCTGGTACAGGCCTTTAGCACCATTGCCCAATATATTTACATAGAATTTACACCTCTACTAAACGGTACTTTGAATGCGATAGCATGTTCACGTTTTTCAAAAATATGAAGTTTATCCATCCACCATTTAACCGTCTTTTTTAAATTTCACACCCGCAGTGACAGTGACAGACGTGACAGATACGTTTCGTAGTATTTCCAGTTGAAATTAATACAAAGCCCGTTTCCGAAAACCCGCAAATACGTTATAAACAACGCTACGGTCTGGGGTTCGATTTTATAGAAGTTTTATTCGAACACTGTATTTCACAGTGTCCGATACGATATCGGGGCAAGTAAAATGTATGAATTATGTACCTACCTTTCACATTGTCCGATCCGATACCGTTAAACTATACTAATGGCACCATCGGATGCCCGTGGGCTGTCGGATGATAATTTTTGTATGTATGCTATATGTGCACCTACATTTTCCCTGTGTGCGCGACTGAGCCGGCGCCGACGCACAGTGGATCGTCCCCATACAAGAGGTCGGACATAGAATTAAAAATAGAAAAAGTATTTAATTGAAAAAAATGAAATATACAGTTGCATTACTCTATTATGGAACTACAAAAAATGTTACTACAATATTTTTATTTGACCAGTACTTTATGAGCAATTCGATGAAAGCTGTTATTTTTCTATGGAAATGGTCACAAAAATGTATGTATCTCATGATTCCCTCCTTGTTTCGATTTGCGGTTTTCACTACTGTTATTTACCCATTTTATGCCACATTTTCTTCAAGGACACATGGTGCCCCCAGCGACCCCCTTCCGAGATATTTTGCTTTTAGTAACTATACTTTTTATTGTATAACTGATGAAATGGAGGTACATTAAGTATATTCATTACTGAGAATAAGTCATCCCTAAGTAGTTCCTTAAATAACAGGTGCATTTGCGATTACTTTAATGACTTATGAACGCTTCTGTTGCCATAAACACAAAAAAATACACAAAAACAAGAAATTAACAAAGAAACTGCTTGTTAATAATAATATTAGGTACTATAAGACTTAAACTATATTTTCTTCATCTTCATCAATAACGACATCATGATCATCATTATCGTCATCATCTTCTTCAACGTCACTACATGCAGCAAGTGTATCAGTTGAAACGTCAATGAACTCCAATTCACTCTGATCAACTATGAGTAAATCGTCTAGTTCACTAAATGAAGACTTTTTGGCTTTATTTGTCATCTTCGGTCGTAAGCTGGTGAGAAGAGGATCGGAAGATAATAGCAGATTATGAAGAATGTCTTCATTAGTGGCGATGCTACTATGCTTTCGTGTATGATATTCTCTAAATTTACGAAAATCCTTGTTTCTTGCTTCAGATGCTTCTTCAGACAAAAAACCTATAGGTACTACTGATAAGTGGTCCACTATCTGTGATCCATGAATCAGCAATTTGTGTAAACTTGCTGGCATGTTATACCATGGATATAATTCCACGAATAAATTTGCTGTTTCATCACAATATAATTTAAATTTTTGGACTTGAATTTTTTCGCCTGAGGAAATGCATTGCAAAATAACGGCGAGTCTTCTAATTAAATTAACGTCTAATTTAGTAATTTCCGCAGTCGTTTCAGGGTTTGCAAAAAACCTTCTTGCAGCATTTCCAGTGTTTGTATTGCCACTACCCTGCTTAACAACGCCTAGAAGTAAGCCTGTGCTTCTTCGGAAAGCTTCTTGAATGGCTTCTTTCTTATCATTAACTTTTTTTTTATTTTCGTCACCTTTTGCTTGCCATGATTTTATGTCCATTCTGTAAGCAATGTGTAATAAACACTCCATAGACCATAGACCGAATCCAAGCATGCAATGAACTAAATCCATGCTTGTATAAATCTGTATTCACGGGTTTAGCTCTCACTTCTTCCAAGTTATTCATTTCGCTTGGGCGAGCTTTGCACAAATCACACACTGCTGCCGATGTACCAGATATGATTGAATGTACCTTACCATCAATCATGGTTAGCCATAGATTGTGAGTAACAGTAGCATTGCCGCAATCAGTCGGGTTCAGTTCACGAATCTCGGTCTCAAATATTTCCATTTCAGCCTTAACATTCGCTTCCGTTTCTTTCATAAATGTAAATGAAATCGGGCAATATGTGGTTGACGATGGCCGATCATTCTGCCACACTATACTTCCACTAGAAGTCACTAACTTAAGCGGTACAAGACTTGCCATAAATACACTGGATAAGTCTTGTTCACTTTGTTGTTGTCGTTTGATGGTAAATGCTTTGACTTGAAGCTCCATCAAAACCCCATTTACTGTGAAGCACAAGTGGTTCACCAGCATCAAAATTTGATTCAAGTGAATCGATCAGCCTCCTAACTGTGAGATCAAGGAGGGCTTGGATCCGTATCTTTGCGGAAGTTTCAGTCACAGTTATGTCTTCTTTTGCCGGGTAGCATTTAAGCTTTTCTTTAACTAACAAGTAGTAGCTTGGGTATTTCGCATGACCTTCTTTTAAACTAAAGTCCCGAAGTGTGATGTAACGCCACTTGGATAACTGCAAGTAAACGTAAAGAGCAAGTGCTTTGTGAGTAGGAACTTCACGAAGCGAAGGATTCTGCTTAGTTTCCAGGACATTTAAAACTGTTGAGACGTGTTCAGGATTTTCCAGCAAATTTTTCATTATTCTGGCCATATCATTTTTTCCGGCAGACTTAAGTATACTTTCAACAGTATGCAAAAGCTCATCCGAACGACTGCAACTAGCAACATTTTCATTAACACGTCTTCTTTTGTGTCTAGTCGATAAATCTTCAAAGCGTTTGCGAGGAGATGTATATGTTGAAGTTGATGCATCTGATTTTGATGGACTGACTACCTCTTCTGCCTCATTTTCATTTGCTTCTTCAGTGTCAACAACATTTTCTTTAACGCAATCTGGCCAGACGATATCGGAATTTAACCACTCTCCGTTCTTGTTAATGAACCTGTCGACTGTCCTTCTTGATTGCACCCATTTGGTGTAAACCCTATAGCAAAATCGTCGACACCAGTTCTTGAGATCCGTCACATCACTTTCACTTAACTGGACGTTAGTACTCGACTTCAATGTGTTAAATAAATTGTCATAGTCACGAAGATCTTTATGATTACGAAGAGCAACGTAAAGATCTAGATAAGTAGAAAACCCACGGAAAGCCATAATGACAACACTTGATAGAAGTTATAATTACAACTGAATTACATTTGCTAAACACACTCAAATATATAGGGCAGCAAGTAGGCAACTAGCAATGAATTTGATAAGCTAATGATGACATTAGACAATCACAATGCAGAGATTAAGGGCTGTTAACATAGTAATTACAATAACTAATTAGATTAAGCAAGTACTGGTAATCTTTACTTAAGGACTCGTTCATAAGTCATTAAAGTAATCGCAAATGCACCTGTTATTTAAGGAACTACTTAGGGATGACTTATTCTCAGTAATGAATATACTTAATGTACCTCCATTTCATCAGTTATACAATAAAAAGTATAGTTACTAAAAGCAAAATATCTCGGAAGGGGGTCGCTGGGGGCACCATGTGTCCTTGAAGAAAATGTGGCATAAAATGGGTAAATAACAGTAGTGAAAACCGCAAATCGAAACAAGGAGGGAATCATGAGATACAGACATTTTTGTGACCATTTCCATAGAAAAATAACAGCTTTCATTGAATTGCTCATAAAGTACTAGTCAAATAAAAAAATTGTGGTAACATTTTTTGCAGTTCCATAATAGAGTAATGCAACTGTATATTTCATTTTTTTCAATTAAATACTTTTCTATTTTTAATTCTATGTCCGACCTCTTGTATGGGGACGATCCACTGTGCGACGGGGGGTGGCGCGGCTGTCATTTTTGCACATTTTTAAAACACTGACCTGCAAATTGCAAGTAAGAAAATTTGATTTTCGCGGGCTACGTTTTGTGAATCCATCTTATGGTGGCACTTCATATCGCTATTCCCGTTCTGGTATTCATCTTATTTTCCCAAATAGGACGATGTGAAGTTACTCTATTCGCCAATATTTGCCTATTTTTCACGAATAAGACAAATACTCAAATACATGAACACTCGTTTCCGCCGGTTGTCGATTTTTGGTCACATATCAAAGGATTGCGAATATACCGAAAAAGTTCGTTTATCATCCACACATGGCTTGCTCAGTAGAGTGCGGTGAGTTATGTACGCATAACATGTATTGGTAATTAATACAGAGGAAATAACAAGTCGCTGCTGCCGTCAAAAGGTCCGATCTTTGCCTCCAGATTTGCAAAAAGATAGCGAAAATATTATTGAATGTTCGGCTTATTGCCTGTTCATGACGATGTGTGGAAGGTGTCTTCGTGTTATTCGAACTTCTAGCCGAATAAAATACAGTAAAAAAACTCGAATATCGAATAGCGATACTCCATTCATCATCGTTCGTAGTTCTTTTTTCGATCGAGTTCGAGGTTACGTCAATTTTTATTTGATGAGTGTTTTCGTGGAACAAGGTTTTAAATTCTGACACTTTCCAGGTTAAATAATTGATTTAAAATGAAATTGCGAAATAAAACCAAACTCTAGAATGAACACGAAATGGAATGAATTAACGAAAAATCAAATTTACTATAGGCTGTAAGAACATGGCTATGATCATGCCATCTACAATTAGCTTTGCCGACCTTCCCCATTGCGCCAGCAGCAAGCGAGAAAAAGTTCCGACGTTGCTATAAACCTATGCACTGTCCCCATCGCAATTCCAAGCGTTTCTTTGATTCCGTCGCCACCCATCGCAACCCGCTGGTTGTCGAGGCCGCCAGTTATGACCCAAGTCAAATCAGTAAGATCCGCCGCTCGAGGCGAGGCAAATCCTTTCTGACCCTGACGAGCCCATAACCCTCCTCCAGGAGAGCAATAGGGAAACCAGTACAGTGAGAAAACACACACGTGTAAAAAAAAAGTGTGTGGCACTTGCCGACCTCGCAGCCGCCCGAGGTCCGCGATCGTGACCCTCCCGAATAAACGATACTCCCCCCGACCCTTGCTTGACGATGCGCCAGCCGACGTCGATGCTGAGCCTGTAGCTTTAAATTCCCCGATTAATATAATATATGTTTGACCCAGCCTGTCCCATCCTGCTGTCCTCTCCCCGGGGACGCCCTAACCGCACAGGGGGTGCCCTTAGCAAGCGTTCGCATTGTTTTGCCCTGGCTGGAGGAGCAGCCACAGGAAAGTCCGGTTAAGTAGTCATGACCTCAGACGTCAGCTACGAGATGCCCTACATAAAAAAAAAAAAAACTGTCCCCATTCTAAAACAAGGATGAGTGACTTGAAACCACTCTTGTCAGTGCTTCAAATTTCAAACCCATGGAATTAGTATTTACTAAAAATAACTTTCATACCACTGACAAACTTATTAAACAAATGTTTTTGACATTTCTAATGTCAATTTGTAAATAAAAACACACCAATTCTCCAGAATTCCAGATTCTCCTTGGTTGGTAAAAACATATCATAAACGTGTATGTTTTAAAAATATACTTTTTTAGTTCGTACTTCCCACACAAAAGTAAAGTAGCTAAATTATTAGACTCTGTGAAGTAATTCTAGTTTTAAAGATGCAGCCGGAACTCCATGTTAATCCAAATATTTACAGGAGGCCTTTCCCTCGTTTTGATTGTCCCATGGTTATTGGTTACATTGGTCTTGAGAATCTCAAGTACGCACGTCGTATTAGTAATGATAGAGTAAATTTCGACTTGAACTTGCATTTAGACCAGGTAATACGTAAACCGCAAGACCTGGATGTAAAGCTGAATGACTTGCTAAAGTTTTTATTAGAACATGAACGTCGCTTGAATTTTCCATTCGAGAAAACCTTAGAAAAAGCAATTTTTTTTTGCTACAGAGGTCTAATGACTTGCGTAGCTTGCACTCCATATGAAAACCAGGAGCCATGGAAAATTACTGCTATTCTGTTCAAAGGCAATATCTATCTATGTGCAAGGGAAACAGAGGACAAACATAACAGAAGACGAAATATGACTGAAAGAGATAAACAGTTTACTTCATGGGGTTATAAGTTTGAACAGTATCTTTTATCTGGTAAGTCTTAAGTATGTTTCACAAGTTCCATCTTATTTAAGAAGACATTAATATACAAGTGTGGTGTAAATATTGGTCCGACGTTAAAAGGTTGAGACACTGTATATTCAGCTGTAGATTGAAAAAGAGGTGAACTTTTATAAAATTATTTGCATGTGATAGCACATGTATATTGTATTCAGTAGTTACAAAAAAAAAAAAAAATAGGAACAATGTTCTGCACACACACACTGACTCAGTTGTATATAATAGAAAGAGAGAGAGAATGTTACATGGATTGGGCATAACGCTTTTTCCTTATGTGACAATGTCTACTAATCAACTCCTTCTGTCCAACCGCAAGCCGCATTAAGGATAACAAACTAAAAAAATAATGTTTAGGAATTACAGCTACATTAGTAAAGCAAGGTGTAAATTTTTCAAAACTGTATAAATAAACATATTTGTCTGAGACCATACAAAATGGTCCTAATTGTGGTATGTCATAGCTGTATATATGGTGGTTTGACAAGTATTTACGCCACACTATTTATGAAGTTTCTTTAATTGTAATTTAAAATGTTATTTTACTGATCACTAAGACAAAATTAATGTTTATTTTTTATTTTAAAATAATTTCAGATGAACCAGATTCTGACCCAAATCCTGATGTTCCTGTGGACGAGAATGAAGAATTCTCATTAGTTTTCAGAACACAATTGAACAGCCACAAAATAGTGTATGGTGCTGAAATGGATGGTATCAGATGTGATAAAGCAGCTGTTACTAAACCACCTCCTTCAGAACTAGGACCAGAAGCCATTGTTAAATATTTGTCTACTAAGGAATTTATAGAGCTGAAGACCAGCAGGCATATAGAACATCCAAGACAAGAGACCAGTTTTAGGTTTGTAAAACATAATAATTCTAGACAGGGCATTCACTAGTTTGTATACTTACCAATCTATTTAAACCTCTTATATTACTTTCTAAACCATAATTAAGACCTTCAAAGGTTCACATGGCAATCAGAACTGGCCAGCCTGAATGCTAGACTGCAATAACTATTGTATCTGGGTTCCTTGTCTATTTCACCTGCACGGCCCTATGGCCTTCATCATATTCCTGCCCTTGTCCTCCCTACTACTCTTTTATCAATGATACCAACATTGTTGATTGAAGCTATACTCCGAAATAAGACCTTTTTTACAGTATGTTCAACTGATTATGACTTCTATAACATAAGGATGGCATTAAAAGCAAAAAAGTGGTTACAATACCATCTGTTTACTGCAGCTGCCATTTGTCATGCCACCAATGCAATAGAAGTCAAAATCGGTTGAACATGGATTATAGAACTATTCATCATTAAATATTTAAATAATGTATTCTTGCAGGCGATTCAAGTCAAAGAAATGGTGGTGTCAATCATTTCTTGCTGGAGTAGACACAATATTATGTGGATACAGGAATGATTATGGAATTGTAGAAGAACTGAAAACATGGAAAATTAAAGATTTAGTCAAAATGTCCCAGGTAACTCTTTTATTTTTATGTACTGACAGACTTTCTTAATCACTTTGCAATTGTTAAACTTATAAGTGTGATAAGTGGCTACACTGTATTTAATTTTGCTGTCAGGCTTAGTAGGAGAAGTCAATAAACAATCTCCTAAGAGATTAAGCTCGATAGGTTGGTTATATGAGTAATAACTTTTTTTATTTTCAGAGATTTTGGAATCCAGATATCTGCTTCAACTTCTTAGATAATTTCTTAATATATGTAAAGCGCTGTTTGGCAAGAGAGATAAAACTCAAACATGGGGAGAAGGCGTTAAACAGTGTTCAAGAATTGCCAATGATAAGCTTGGTGTTCGAGTGGACCCCAGGCAAGCCTGTTCAGGTCGCAGAACATTATTCCCATCAAGATGATCCTGTACTAATGCCCTGGTTTACAGATAATTATGGTAAAGTTGCAGATATCTAAGTTGTAATTTTGTAAAACCAGTAGACTCTGATGCGTGCGTACCTCGAGAGGGTTCCTTAATGTTTAATAAATATGAATCGAAAAAGTCACATTACTACTTGCCCGGATTTGAACCCACAACTTCGTACATGAGAGACGAGGCCTTAACCACTGGGCCATCACAACAACTTTTTTAATTTATGAGAAAAATAAATAAATATATTTTTTACCTAAGTATATTAATTTTTTCGTTCATCACCACCAGTAGTGTCATGGAGAATAAAAGATTTTTTTAAGGAAGTGTATACTGCCTAGTTTAAATGCTTATGCCTAATATGCCCGGTACAGATTGGTGAAACGTAATATGAAATATAACACGATTGAGCCATTCAAACTTATGCAATGCAACATGAAATGTAGCACAATATCCTATGCGAATTTGTTTCAATGTTACCTTTCATTTTTTTACATTTCACCAATCTGTACAAACAAGGCAATATGATGCTTTTATACAGAGTGTTTTTTTATAGATAATTTTTGAGGTGTAAATGTATAAGATTTTTAACCGACCATGTATGAAGAAATGGGAGTTCCAATAAAAAATGGCATTTACTATAGTACCATTTATTATCACTGACTTACAACTAGGTATGCATAAAGGCTTGTGCAGACCAGCGCGACTTGTCGCGCGACGCGACACGAATAATACAATTTCTAAGAAAACTTCACAGTATAACAATAACCGGTGTCGCGTCGCGCGACAAGTCGCGCTGGTCTGCACAAGCCTTAATACAGGTAATATGTATTACAACTCATCAGAACGATGGAGAAAATAGTCGAGAAAGCAGTTTAAGGGCCCGGGGAGCATATCTTCGCAACTGCAAATCGAGATGTGTGCAAAATTCGTTTGGAATATTGCTATCTCTGTTTGACAAAACAAAGCGGGGGCGCACACGCGTGTGTGTGAGCGGATAGATACTATAGCTTTTATTAGTTGTAGGTACTACTTGCCATTCATTCATAACGAGCCGACAGCATTTCAATTTAATATTAGTAATTAGGTATGTTCATTATTTGCTATATTTTTATTGACTACTTTAGGGAATCGTTAGTGAATGTACAGACTAGTAATGCGTTTTTTGGAAATTTCTTTACCATGCTGAGATCTCAACATATTAGGATATTTCGGCTAATCTCGACGCACGGCGCGGGCGCTAGAGTAGAGTAGTCACACCAGTCACACGCACGTCGCGTAAATATAAATTATTGGGATATTTAATTATTATTATTGTCTCTTTATTTCGTTTTCATTACTTATTATTTGAGTTTTTAAAACCATACAAAATCTTTTAAAAATATAAATAAAAGCTTTTAAAAATAGTGGCCCATCGGCATCAGGAAAAGGGTCGAAGCTGCCGGCGGTCAGGGCTCTAGAGAGAGGAACCTCCTCACGATGCGTGCCGTGTCTAGGAGTACTGCCTTCTGAATCAAGCCCTTGACCCAACCGCGCAATGAGAGCCTCCTGTGGTGTTGGTCGAGGCTCTCCGCTATTAGGCCATTAACTGTTACGATTATCGGTACAATGATTGCAGAGTCTACGTCTCACATGTCGACAACCTCGTGTGCTAAGTCGAGATACTTGATTTTTTTATCTTTCTCAGCTTTCACGAGATTCTCGTCATGAGGGACAGCGATATCAACAATCATTGCACGGCGCTCTCGTCGATCTATCACCACAATGTATTATTATTGTCTTTATTTACGTAGTCGGGCCATAAGTTCTGTCACATAGGTAAAATTTCGAATTTAGAATGCAAGCCGAGGAAAATATTATGGGCATTCGAAATTTGAATATTTAAAGAAAATAAAAACAAAGGGTTTCTGGAATTTTGTTCATTTTTTAAAATGGAGTGGACGCGCAAAGAAGACAGAGTCGCAGTAATTGCATTGCATCGTTGCGGTCACGCGCCAACTGAGATTTTCAAACTGCTGAAAAATTTGAAAATTCCACTGAGATTTATTTATCGTACTATCAAACGATTCAGGGAAGATTCAAGATTAGAAGATAAACAAAGGAGCGGTCGACCTGGTACTGTTCGGACTCCAGCGGTCATCAAAGCAATGAAGGCGCGAATCCAACGAAATCCTGTCCGCAAGCAAAACATGTTGGCTCTGCAGATGGGACTAAGCAGAACTACTGTTAAAAGGGTGTTAAATGAAGACCTAGGACTGCGTGCTTATAGAAAAAAACAGCACATCTTCTTAACGCACGGCTGAAGAAAATCAGACTCGAAAGAAGCCGGGTTTTGTTAAGGTGGTACGCGGGAAAAAAATACCGCGAAATACTTTTTTCGGACGAAAAATTTAATGTTGAGGAGAGTTTCAATAAACAAAATGATAAAGTGTATGCACACTCTAGTGAAGAAGCGAACAAACGTGTGCCACGTGTTCAGCGTGGTCATCACCCTTCGGCATTCATGGTTTGGCTTGGGGTGTCCTATTTGGGTCCAACGGAGGTGTTTTATTGTGAAAAAGGAGTGAAAACCAGTGCCCTCGTATATCAAAACACAGTCCTAACAAACATTGTGGAACCTCTTTCACAATGTTCGAAAACAGGCACTGGGTATTCCAGCAGGATTCTGCGCCGGCTCATAAGGCGAAAAGTACCCAAAACTGGCTCACGACCCGTGGAATCGACTTTATCAGGCATGAGGATTGGCCCTCATCCAGTCCAGACTTGAATCCCTTGGATTACAAAATATGGCAGCACTTAGAGGAGAAGGTCTGCGCTAAACCCCATCGCAACTTGGGAGTCACTTAAAGCATCCCTGATTAAAGCAGTCGCCGATATTGACATGAATGTCGTGCGTGCTTCGATTGATGACTGGCCTTGCAGATTGAAGGCTTGTATCGAAGCAAGAGGAGAACATTTCGAATAATTTTAATGTGGTTTAAATCTGTATTTTATACAGTTAATTTTAGCTCGTTCTGGAACGAAAAGCCATAAACTCGATCATCGAACTCGAAACGATTGGGACTATTATTTTCAATAAATTACAATTTAAAAAAAACACGAAAAATCTAATTTATTGTTTTTTTTTGTGAAATAATGAGAACTCGAAGTAACTGCGATTAATGCATATGTGTGTAAAACGTATCGACGAACGGCAACACTTGCGAATGGTACCCATTGATAAATCCATTCATCGATCAGACAGCATAAAAACACATACGCAATAGATAAATAGGTACACAAATAAAAATACGAAAAGCGAATTCAGACTTTATTTCTTAACCGTAAACGGTAACAAATAGAAAATTCACCTAACTAGGTACAAGGTAAGTAGGTACGCAGTTTACTAAAATTATTCTGAGAAGTGTCCGACCGGACTTCAAAAGGATGCACAACCGAATTCCGCGGTTAAGTGTATAAAAATAAGGTCTTAATTCGGTCCAATATTTTCATAGAAAAGGGCACCACCATCTTATAATGAACTCTATTCGACAGATCAAACGATTCATTTTTTCTGTTTACATTGCCTGCCTTTGTAGAAGCCGCGTAGCTACTCGCAAGCAAGCACTGTCGTATAAAAATTGGTTTAGGCAGTATTCTTTTTATTTATCATAAATATGGTAGGTAGGTATGCTTATTAAGTACCTATTAGCTCGATTGGTTGACACTCGATTCAAGGCCTTTAATACAACTGCCAAGCGTACTCGTCGTGTCTAGTTGAAAAGGTACGAGTACTAGTGATTTCGTGATGCGAGAGTGGTGAATGAAATTTCAATTAGTTTCTCTCGTTTACGAGGAGATGTGATAGTGGTAAACACCGTGCCGTGCTTCCGATACAAACGAGAGATAACGAGGTGAATGAACTTACACCAACCTATCGTACCAGAAATGAAATACCTACTTGCAGGTACTTACTTGCAGCCGGACTCGCACACGCACAGCTGTGCCGCGCTACGTCATCAGTCATCACCGAGCGGATCGCGTACGATCTTGCGTTTATGAATGAAATAGTGGAAGCGCTACTAAGATTTAACTCGAATGACAGAATAAAAGTGATAAATTTCTAACTTCTATATTAGATGTCTTAAAAAAACAATAACAATGCTAATAGTACCTATTAATCGTCTGGAGTCACTGTGTTTTGGCTCCAGAACGATTTAAAAATAATCGTGTATAAATGGTTGTAGTGCGTAACTCATTGTCATTTATTTAACTTTCCATATGTGATAAAACTTATGACCAGACTACTTATTGTAGTACTTGTCAATCGCTTCAACAATTACATTTGGTAAAAAGCAAAGCATACACCAATACATGTTAAAATACCCAAATTATTTTTACATTTTGTAGTGTAGCCTCGGCATGCATTGAACATAGGAGTAGGAAATGCAGTTACAAAACAAAACATTTTTTTACTAATTTAGATAGATCTAAGTAAATCACAGAAACTACAATATAAATTTTTCACTTATGTGTTAAATTTTAAGCCTGTTTATGTTTATTTCTTTCTTTTAGGGTGGTCTCAACAAAAAATTATGCTTTTTCTGTATTATTTCAGTACCTATTCCTTTTACTAAACTTCAAATATTGTTATTACTAAATAATTAATACAAGTCAAATAATAAAAGTGTAATGCAAAGTACCTATTAGTAAAAAATTCCGGTAGGAATAATCGTTCATTCCCAGTCGCCCCCGCGGGGATTGCCACCGGAGGCAAATGGGAATAAAAATTCCCAGTCGCCACCAGCGGTTACTGGGAAGTCATTGCCCCCACTTCAGTTTCGCTGTTCATTGCTTTCTTCATCGTAGAGAATACAAGGATGAGGCAACTTATCCTAAACCTGCCTCTAATCCGGTGGCAATCCCCGCGGGGGCGACTGGGAATGAACGGGAATAATAAAAAGAACCTTTTTTTTTAAAGCTTTTGTTTATGCTCTAAACCAGAAAATAAAATTTTAACTATCAACTTATAAGTTATAACCACATTAAACACAATTTATATGATCATAAAAGCTTGTCTGCAGACGTGAACTGCAGTAGTGTGTCTGTATGCAATGAAGATTAATGCTACTTTCTATCAGGTTGTGTTTTTATTTAGACTAGCTGCTTAGATAAGTAGGTATTTAGTTTTTAAATAATCAATCATGATACTAAATTCTTAATTCCAGCCTATTATTATTGTCCCACTGCAGGGCAAAGGCCTCCTCTCATACAGAGAACGCAGGAGCATTGATTTCAGACTTATATTAACTATAAGTCCAGGTTTTCTCACGATGTTCTTCATTGGCTCAGTCGCAGAATGACCACTTCTCAAAATGCCTCTCGGACGCAAAATGTTAATTTCTCAGAATATCACTTTCGCAAAATGTCCCTTTCGAAAAATATTTATTTCTCAAAATGTCCCGTATTCCAATGCACGTTCAATCCTTCATATCAGTACAAAATCGGTTAAGTGCGAGTCGGAGTCGCACACAGGAGGCACACTACCTGAATAATAATCTTTTATTCAGTTAGGTAGATAGGTACACATACAATCAATCGCATACGATTCAATTTCTGTCCTTTATTAGGGTTCCGTAGTAAACGAGGAACCCTTATAATTTCGCAATGTCCGTCTGTCTGTCTGTCCGCGGCTTAGCTCAGAGACGGTCAGTACTAGAAAGCTGTAATTTGGTATATGTATACATATTAATCATGCCGACAAAGTGATAAAATAAATAAAGTTTTTTTTTTTTTTATGGTACCTCCCCTACACGTAGTGGGGATGTTTTTTTTTATATACCCCATGTTGTGGGGTATCGTTAGATAGGTCGTTCAAAAATATTTTGGGTTTGTGAAAATCATTTTTGGATTCAGGGATCCGTTTGCGAAATATTAAGCTTTTAACTGTTTTTTTTTTGTTAGAGTCGATGTCCCCCCCGCCAGCTAAATGGTTGTACTTGGATTTGTGAAAAAAATCACAGCTGTAGTATATATAACGAAATTAAAAGGAAAACTATCAGAGCTAAGTAGGCTGTACAGGTTAACGAGTAATAATCAACCAACTTAAATTTGCAGTTTGAAAAACATGATCTCCCATACATTCCGTATGAGAGAACATGTTTTTCAACTACAATGTTAAGTTTGTTCTTGGGATAAATTCATCGCACACACGCACTTGGCCGGTTTTTTTATTTGTGTGTATCTTCGTTCAATAAAGGTGCGTATAAATGTACCAACCTACCTACCTACCTCATAAAAGGTAACTAAGTAACCCTCCGTGCGCGAATCCAACTCGCACTTGACCGATTTTGTACGTCTATGAAGGATTGAATGTGCATTGGAAAACGGACTTTTTACGAAATGGTCATTTTGCAAGAGTCAATCTGAGAAATGGACATTTTGCGTTCGAGAGACATTTTGAGAAGTGGTAATTTTGCGACTGAGACAAATAAAACAGTAGGGACAAGTGTAATGGCCACCTTGGTGCTAATTGGATTATCATTATTTCAAGAATTTTTGTTTGTAAATTCTTGTTACAAGTACTTTCCATATGGTAAATTTTTCACGGATTGGCCCACAGTGTTTTTTTTTTGATGATTTGTGTTTAAAGTGTAAACATATTTAATAAGTAGGTATTTAAACTTACCATGTTCCTACTCTAGGAAAAAATTGGGTTTTCAATAAAAAATGGCATTTACTATCGTACCATTTATTATCACTGTATAGCAAATGGTGTAAATCAACATCCATAAAAGACTAATCAACAACATGGATATCTTCACTTACAACTAGATATGCTTAATATAGCTAATATGTATTATCATACATTCATAAAAAATATTTAGAAAATAAAAACAATAGTTAACAGTACAACATAGTTGCAATAAAAATAAAATGGTGTCATGTATTAATACGTGTCAACCAATGTTAATGCTGTATTTACATAACAATGATTTATTTTAGCAACAAAAACTCCATCATGTCACATTGGTACTTTTATAAAAACATATTTTAAATTTTAACAAATATTCCTAGAAGAAATCATTTTACCAATTAAAATTATACCATCTAATATAATGTATTAATTTTAACAATTACATATATTTAAAAAAAAACTGTTATGAATTGTTGTTGTCTTGAATTTTATTAACTTGCATACATAATAAATTATAATTATACATTTCTGAACCAAATATATTTGGATTGGAAAAAAATAATTGAATTCATGGTTAATTTAATAAAATCATTTTACACTTATATCTTAAATATTTGATTTGTCATTAGAGTAAACATCAAATACAAATAATAACTATCTACAGGTACACATTAATATTTAAACAAATGTCTATTCTTAAAAAACATTAAATGTAAATTTATTTGTTAAAAATTGATTTAAAATATGTTTAAAAAAGCGAATGACATACCATATAGGCCATTATCCATTGCAATAGTATCCAAATCATATTCCGTTTTAATTTATGGAACTAATCTATAAAAATATGGGTTGAATTTTAAACATGTGAATAGGTTACAATTGTAACATGATTGCGGTGTATCAAGTTTTGAGTATTTAGTAGTCTTCGACAGAGTTATACAGTTTCCTGAATGTTGATTTGGTTCCGAATTGCAATGGAATGGCTTTCAATAGCATTGTACATGTTCGAGAGTTATTAAATATTAAATGGCTTGAAGAAGTGCTAACGACCATCAGTGTAAGAGTGTAACACGCTCCAAAAAGTAGTGACCATCAATATTATTCATTGTGTTGATCTATCGTCAACGATACAGATGTTTATAAGAAATTAGAACAATTTCCTTTGTGATCTGTGTGTTACACAATTAGGCTTGAGTTGGTACCAACGACGTAATAACATAGATTTTAAAACACGAATAGGTACGCAGAAATATATCTCAGTATCCAAATCTCAAACAATGTGCACGAAAGAAATTGTATAATAATATAATATTTATGGGATATTTACTATTAATTAAATCGACAATTTCATTCATTTTGTTTCAAAGAAAGCGAAAATACAGACGCAATTAATTAATGTATTAAATTCAAAACACTTTATTTTTGTGAGTTGATCGAGTTAATCGTCGATATGCTTAATTTTAACTTATTAGGTATAAGTTAATACATTACAAGTTATATCGGTGTGGGTATTTCGTTAAAAGTGATGTTAAGCAACGCGATTATAATTATTATATTATGTACATAATATGCAACGTATATTGCAATTCCGACGGAATTATATATTTTCTATAATCATACATCGGGTATATGAACAGAGTAAATGTAAGTTAGTTTAAATGTTAAGATAGGTATATGAAGAGATGTGAATTAAATCAAAACACACAGTGAGAAGATAATTACAGTACTATATTAAACACATAATAACTCTCTTTCATTACACATTGTCATTTTGAAGTGCACATTTATAATCTGACATCTATAATGACTAAAATTAGGTGATTGATGAATGTTCATTAATTTAGATGTCGACGATAATCGTATAGAAACAATGGGACACGGAATAAACATTGAAAGTATTTACAAAGTGCTTCAACGTCTTAACTCATAGCTTACGAGAGACGAGCCTTAACAAAATGTACAACTTAACAGTAATTAGGTACTAGTCGATTTTGGTAAGTTGTACCAAATTGGAATAACACTGATCTGATCACTGAGGTTATTCGTTGTGTACGTGTGTTCCTCGAGACGAAGTGATCATGACAAGTTATTTCTTTGTGTTGAAAATATTCTACAAACTTTAAACAGTCTTCGGTTTCACTTACATATACCTAGGTATATCCCTGTCGAATCAGTGTGTTTTGTACTAGCGTTATAACAAACCAACTACTAAGCTTTAAAAGGACATTTTTACTACATATAGCATTCGTTATTGAGGCACAGGTTGAGGAAATTAATTTAAATATAGAATTGTTGTCTCTTTCACACGTTAATGAAGAAGTTTCATTGTTGAAATAATACCTACAATGAAATATAACAAAATACGCAACAATTTCGCTAGGCCTTTCAAGTTTTGAACTTTACATAATGTTAGAAGCCGGTCTCCTATGGCGTCATATGAACTACCGAGCAATTGTGTTGTTGAACTATGTTACTTACTACATATACATTAAAATACATTATCTCTTGCAATTTAGACATATTGAATAATTCATAATAAACTTTATGTATGTAACGCTATTAATAAAGAAAAAGTAGTGAAAATTATGAAATTAGAGATAAAAGGCGGAAGAACTAAAATAACCTACCTATAATTATATTTTAAATAAAATGTGATTTCATGAACAAATTTAACTAATTTTTAGTAATCTGTAGTTTTATTTTCACTGCTCGCGTTTCTTTTTAATAGCTGGGTCTGTTACCATTTGGTCCATGAACGTGACCGGCTTCAATACTAATGAAACAATACATAAGTAATTTTCCGCCTTACAAGCTCACTCCAGCCACATTGGCAGGTCCAACTCTTCACTCCGCATTATATGCGATCAATGTAAATTTAGTATATCAGTAAAACTCCTATGTGATAATAAAATATATTAAATCTTTGTGCTAACTTACAATAAATTCATTTTTCATAAACTATATACTATTTTATCATTTTTCTTATGAAAAACCAATTCTAATTTACTAAGCGCGCTTGGCACGCTGCATTGGTCTGGTAAAACACTATAACTACGTACATTAGCTACTTTCACATGATGTTGATGGAACTGGTTAGCTAGTATCACTATTGACTGTATCTCACTAGTTTATATATAAAACGGGTATAAAAATTTCGATGTTTTTTTGTGATAACAATGAGCGCAGATATTGTCACGAGGCACATACCACCTTTCACTTAAACTTATGTTACAATAGAAGCGGAGTTATTGTGATCAATCTGTTATATAGCATGTTAATTAACGAAAGGCTTTCCCTTTAACCCGTTATTACGGGTAATTTTTTTTTATGCATGTATGGACCATGCAACAAAAATTACTTTTAATTTTTAATTTTTTAAATATTAAATTGATATAAAATATAAGAAACACTCTGTACACGCGCACTTGTCTTTCAACGTGGAAAGAATAGTGCGACAAGCGCTCGTGTATTTTATATCAATTTCATATTGTTTGTTTCGTTTTCTGGTATTTTTTTTTTCATGTATGGACGCAATACTATTGTGAGTTAACGGGAAAGCCTTTCGTTAATTAACATACTGTTTATAACACAACTTATAGCCTATGTACTACAGCGCGCGCATATCATACACATTACAAATAGAAGATCGAAAACTAATACATTTTTTAACCAGACGACTTGCAAGAACTACTAAAATACATTATGGACATATTAGAAGTATGTTAGAGTAGGTTATTAACAGGTGGTATATGCCCATTATTGTAATAACGTATACAGTCGGTAAACACTAAAATTACCAATACAGCCTAAAACTAGCTAGTACAAATAACAATAATTACGTATCTACCGACAGTGCGTATCTTTGTATATAATTAGTTAATTTCACATCAGGCTGAACGTGTCACTAGTCTTCGTATATTGATTAAATCTTTAAAGTTGGATCTTCATCTTATGTAAAAATATATATTATTATATTATGTGGTCCGTAGCATCACACGCATTCTGCGCATGTCGACAGCTGAGCCGCGGTTCAACGCGCAATAATCACATTCTAAGTTAATATGAAATAAAATAAATGATTGCAGAAATAATAACGATTCAACTCTAATTCCATCAATGTAATGCTTAACATGCCAATTTATTGGGCTAAGATAACAGCAACATACATATCTGTAACTTAAAGTTCATAGAGCATGTTCACTTTAAAACACTTCTCAAAATAATAATGTCAAATATTTTGACGAAAAACACATTGCCAATAGTTTCTTGGTGGCTTAACGAATAGGCAACCTAGTCGAAGCCGTCAAAAATAAAAAATAATTTAGAGTTTTGCTTACTCTAATAATTGATGTCACATAGCTTTTATTATCACAATATTATAGTGCATTGATTATTGACTCAATTTTTGGGAGTGTGCGATCCAAATTTAAACTAGGTATGCACAACTTAGCACTTGCCTTCACTGAAGGCATACAAATACATTGTACTCCGTAGATATCCATTTATCGGTATCTGTACAAACAAATTCAAACTTATATTATTATACTACATATATACAAGTGGTGATATTGAAACAGCGGACTAGAGATCGACGTAGGGCGTGGGGTCCATCTTGTCGAGGTCGGCCAGCAGGGCGGGCGTGAGCGGCTCGCCCAGGATGTCCTCGCGCAGCATGTCGTGCAGCGGCGACGTCAGGCCCTGCTCGCTGTCCACCACGCTCTCGTGCAGTTGCGTGGAGCCGCACACCGAGTTACCGTTGATTAGAAAATCTCTGTTGCTGTAACTAAACACGCTTCTGTCCTCCGCGAACTGAGGAGTGGATGGCACAGATTTCGAGGATATGCCGTTCGATACGTTGGAGTAATTCTCGGCAGTAAACAGTTCCCTGGAGCGCCGAGAATCGATTTGCAAGTTGGGCGCGGCACGTTTGTAGGGCAGCGGTGTACTCGGGACCGATCGTGATGTGTAGTATTTATTTTTTTCCGTAACTAATTCCGATAAATCAAACTCGATACTATTCGCTCGTTTAAGGAAATCTTCCACGTTGTCAGAGGCGGCGTTGTCGTTAGTGAACGATTGGTTGAACTGATTGCTTCTCTCGAGCAAATCGTCACCAGTCGGTATTATCGAAGTCAATTGCTCATCCGAAAGTATCTGGTGTTCAGGGAGGGGATCACAACCGTTGCTCAAAGTGTCTGTAGAATTAAGAATACTTTGTGTGGCGCCAGTAGTGAGTACGTCGTTACTGCTGTCGATAGCGTCATATATTTTATCGAGCGTTTCTCGATTAAGTCCAGCTTTTGATATGTCACAAGTATCGGCAAGAGATCCGAAATCACAAAACTCATTGGGGACGGGTGTCGGCGGAACTGATCCTACTGGAGTGTTATTATAACTCAATAGTCCCATATTTCCTATTCCCTGCTTCAGGGGTACAGATTGTGATCTAAACGTGTCGGGTCCTGATCTATAAGTAACTAGTGACTCTTGGAAAAACTGACTAACCTCACTCGACAAAGGATCAGCAGACAATGGTTGGTCTCCATTTATGTGATCTCGAAATGGTGCGTTGGGTAAAAAATTCAGACAAAGGTTATTGGAGCCATTCGACATTCCTGAGGGACACGAGTACATATGATTTTTATATTGTGTCAGTATGTTGGGCGAGGGAGGAGCGGAGATCGGTTGGCAGTACTTGCCAGGACCACAGAGTTGTGCTTTGCTCATAAACTTTTGATCGTTGGGTATAGCAAACTGTTTGGAGCACGGATCCGTCACCCCGAGGGACAGAGGATTTCGCCGTTTCCTGCCATTGTGCTTAGGTATCGGGCGAGAGCACAGTCGCGAGCGCGGCACCGGGGTGTTTCTCGGACTTACGAAAGGGCTCGCGGCAGTGCTGTGCGAGTGCGATATAGGAGACGTCTGCAACGAGCCGCCCATCATTATTTGTTTATTCACCTTAGTTGGACTTTGACCTCTCTGTCCGAAGCCTAGCGGTGACTTGGAATGAAAGTTTCCTGGCGAATGACAGCCTTCAGAAATTGGCACAAACTCGTATTGTTGTGTTCTGGTAGTTGGACTCTGCGGTTCATTGTGACAGTGTCCGTTATACAGATGTGGCCCCCCGACATTACCAGGCACTTGATTGGATGCAGTATCATTGACATATGATATCGACGTGCCATTCTGATTCGGATGACTGTGCTTGTTGACGTTCATAGCTGTCTGATTAGTTAAGGTTGGCCCATTAATTTCTGGTTCATTTGTTCCAAGCGGTTTAAAGGCGCCTTCGGAAATAGTACTTTTGATGGGCGGAGGCTCGTGTGAGTTTTGCTGAGAAAGTTGAGACTCCTGATTGATTTGCATAGTTTGAGAACTAGACCCACTCTGGTTTTTTAAGTTTTTAGCTAATAACTCTCTGAGCTGCGATATCTTTTCGTTTTTGCCCTGACTATGGTCGTCGTGTGGGTCCTGGCCTCGTTCTAAAAAAGCAGCTGTGTTATCAGACGTGCTGGCGTTCGCTTGGGCTTGTGCCTGTTGATTAGCGCGGTGATGAAAATACTGCAGTAACTCTTCCTCGTGCTCCTGACTGTTACCCTCGTTCAAATAATCGTCTAAATCATGTTTATCAATGTTACATATGCTAATCACACGTTCCCTGTTGAGAATTTCCGAGTGTTTTTCTTCACAAATCATCCCCGTTTTGATGTTAATCCCATCTAGACCGCAACACGAATCAGGCGTCGCGGTTCGCTCGGGCGATCCCGCGCGATCCGGCAAGGGTCCACTAGCTCGGCCGCTCGATTTCCGTAATTTATTGCGTAGCATTTCGGACTTAGACGTCGGAGCCTTCACCGACCGTGTGGGACTCGCCGCCTCCTGTTGCTCCCGGGCCAGCGCCGCGGCGGTGCTTTTGGACCGGCTCGTTAAGTTTTTTGGATCCTCTAAAAAAGCAACCTCGGGACGAACGGGAGCGTCGGCGGGCGCGGGCCCAGAGCTGCAGGCGGCGTCGAGCGGCGGCGGCGCGAGGGGCGCGGGCGGCGCGGGCGGCGCGGGCGGCGGGCCCGCCTGCGCCTGGCGCGCGGCCGCCAGCTTGCCACCCAGGATCTCGGCGGCGCGCATCTTCTTGGGCAGGTACTCGGTGCGCGGGAAGTCGTCGGGCGCGTGCGGGCGCGCGTCGGGCGGGCAGCGCGGCGAGGCGGCGCGCGTCTCGCTGTGGTAGGTCTCGAGGATGAGCTTCTTGCCGGGCAGCGAGCCGCGCGGCGCCGGCGGCGGCTCGGGCGGGCGGCGCCGCGCCCACTCCGTGCGCTCGGTGGACAGGTCCAGCGACACGTCGCTGCTGAGGTTGATGGGCAGGTTGTGCTGGGTGTCGGGCGGGCGCGTGAGGTCGCGCGGCGCGTACGAGGGCTCGAACACGTAGGGGTCGGGCCGGTACTCGTGCAGCGGCAGCGCCGGATGCGGCGCGGGCGGCGCGTGCGGGTGCGGCGGGTGTGGGTGCGGCGGATGCGGGTGCGGCGGGTGGGGCGGGTGCGGCGGGTGCGCGCGCGGCGGTACGGAGTAGGGCTGCATGGGCGGGCGCACGTCGTACACGGGCGCGTAGGGCGGCTGCGGGTACCCGTAGCCCAGGTCCTGCATGGGCTCGCTCTCGTGTTTCATCGGCTGGTGGTGGCCCGCGTACGACGTGGACGGAGGGGATTCTCCCGACACTTCCTGGCCCTTGTTCTTTTTAGGCCGCCCAGGGGTTCCTTGTGTCTGTCGATCAAATATAGATAACAGGTAAATTCACCTGCAACCAAATAACACTGGCCATACTAATGTATACTTTTTATCACTAACCTGTATTTTTCGTTTCAGATGCTTTATTAACTGTCGACTCGTGGCGTCATCTGCTGGTGCTGAAAGGAGACAAATAAAATATAATGATGCACGGTAGTTCCTCGCATGAAAACATGAAGGAAGAAACATTATATCCCATTTCACATTAATGAA
The DNA here is from genome assembly GCA_947364205.1 of Agrochola lota. Taxonomy (NCBI): domain Eukaryota; kingdom Metazoa; phylum Arthropoda; class Insecta; order Lepidoptera; family Noctuidae; genus Agrochola; species Agrochola lota. The sequence goes on along the minus strand of OX376221.1, from coordinate 11,826,651 downwards.
ATAGATATTCCCACGACATTGATCGCGTATTATACAAACTTTATACGTTCCCCCGTTTGATGCATGAAATGGAAACCTTTCATGGATGGCCCTAGCCATGGCTGTGGTATAAATTGTGTCAGTCGGTTAGTATTTTACAAACAATTTTTTTATAAACACGTTGACATTGATGAATATTAATTACCAAATGACATGAAATATAAAGTATAATTATTTTATTTTAATATTATATAATAATTATGACATTCATTTTCATCAGTCATTTTTATTTCTGTCCTAGATTTTAAAATTACTCTAAGTAGATTTGACATAATTTATGATTAAGAAAGTAGGTTCAATAATGAATGGTCCATACCATGTGTCTGCGCAAGCGGCGGCGGCGACGCGCTGGCGGGTCCGGGCGGCGCGTGCTGCGTAGTCGCCGACATGAGGTGCCGGGACAGCTCCGTTACACTCGAGAATTTCATGCCTACAACAAAATAGACTTTTAGAACAAAGTGCAGATTATTCTTTGGCTTCATTTTCCGTAATTATATAAAATTAATTGATATCTTTACCTATCTCTTTCGAATTTGACAGCAAGGCAACTCATGGAGGGTTAGTTTACGTTCGAATCTGTGGCTCATGAGGTCTGCGAGGCGTAGGTATTTAGTGGGACAGAATTTTTGCGCGTCGTGTATGTTACTCTGTTTTTGTTTTTAGATCAAAAGTGCGCTGACGATTGCCTGTCATCTGTTCAGAGATGTTTAAAATGTCGAAAAACGTTCTACAGTTTTATATCTTATACTTCCGAATTTGTGCCCGTTTAATGGCAATTGGTGTATTTGGTCTCGGTCTGGTCGGCTCTATTACATGAGACTTTACCCTAACTGACGGAATAGAATAGGGGATTTAGGAAATAGAGGTGTAAAGTGCTCTCATCCTCTATAGAAAAGGGTGGATTCTCCGACCAGACTGGTGTCGTGTCTGGCGGGCTACTGCCCAATGGTTGAAGTCGGATAGTCTTATATATGTCGTTCGCGAGGTAAACTCTAAGACTAAGCGTATGCTGAGACGCAGGTGACGCAGGTCCACGCAACGCAGGGCAGAGCAGATTTTGTAATGCATGAATGTAGTGACAGCGGCGTACGCTGCGGCGCAGGCACGTGGGACGCAGACATGTGTCTGTCCTACTCTGCGTCTCGTTGTAGTGCCGGCACAGATTTCTGCGTGACGCGTGCAGGTCGTCACTTGGTTTTTACCACTGGTTCATAATTTTGTTTGAATGACAGATTGTTTGTACTAGCTAGAACGCGAATATGTGTGTTGCAGCGTCGCAGCATGCGCTCGGGGCCTATGTCTGCCTCGCCTGCCCTACCCTGCAAAATCTGTACTGTGCTGTGCTGTGGCACTTGCGTCTCAGCATACGCTTAGCCTTATTGCGCGCTGCAGGATTTGTGTGATTTCAAGATTTTGTATGATGTCAGGTCTTTTATGCGTAGTCCGCAAATGGCGATGTAGATGCCACCACAATGTTATGTTAATTTCCCCAAAACCAGATGACTTTTTGTTTAACCGGATATGGTACATACCTAATTTTGTTTCGGCCCAATCACAAACTATCCTCTCGTTTTCTCTTGATGCCGCAGTTGGTTCCTGCAAGAATAGGTATAACAGAATTCAGAAAATTAGATAATCGTCAAGTTTTGACTCAATGCAACACATGACAAAGTACAAATTCCATTACAACCAATTTTTTAGAGCCTTTCTAATACAAATGATCACACACAAATCAAATTAGAATCATTGTCATCTACCTAGCGTTTTCCAATGTTGGACTCGGCTTCCAGTCTGACCAGATGCAGCTAAATACTAATATTTTATATGGAGCGATTGCCTATCTGACCCTCACATCCCAATTACACGGTAATACGATACCTCTTAGTAAGACTGGACAAATCAACTTGGAATACATAACGCTAAAGTAAATAGCTGAGTAAGTAGGCGATGTTAAGTAAATTATCTGAGATTATGAGTTGCAGCAAGTTGCTTGAAAAGCTGGTCATTGTTGGCAATACCCAAGGAAAGAGAGCACGAGGCCGGTCACCAACACGATGGTCCGACCAAGTTAAAGAAGCTATGTCCGCAAGCAAATTTCAGCAGGTGGTGATGGCAACTTTGGACCGGAACCGATGGAGGCAGATTGTCCGTTTAAAGGGGTCCAGTGACCACGATCCTCAGTAATGAGGGACCGATTGAAGAAGATGAGTTGCAGTCGAAGATTGAAGTATAGAATTGGCTCGCTGATTGACTAAATTGTCGTATGTACACTTAATACACAAACCGACAAATATTCCGCGATACCGTCAACAGCTGTTGAGATTTATTCTTTCATTTTTAAGTTGGTCTAGGGTGGGCAATTTTTTGATACTGTATAGGGTCAAATTAGCTAGCGAAACTCCGCAGACTTAACGGGTATCGATATGTTAACGCGACGGCTCAAAAAAAAAACGATTTGATGATTCGTTTTTTTTTGGGTCAATGACGGTGACAACGTGTAACAAGTAGTTACTAGAAATATCAGTTTAAAAAAAACTAGGCGAGCCTAACAGTAGTCGCATATGCTTTGTGACATCTGACATCTTTCCGTTGTTTTTAGATATCGATGCCTACCACGTCTGCGGAGTTTCGCTCACTAATTTAATTTGACCGTGTAAAGTAATCTGCGTTCGCAATTAATTTGCCAAACATGTAAACAAACAGGAGTTTTAGGAAACAGAACTGTAATGCCTACTCATAAGGTTCAGTTTGCGCTACGACTTCATATTTTTATGACTTTTTCAACAGTACTAGTCGGTCTAAAATCAACTTTATTTACGCTTACATAAAGTTGATGTTTGTTAAAGTGGAAATAACATCAATATTGGAAACAAAGATTTAAATAAGCCTTAGATACATACCCATAGGTAAAAGTTTACGCTATTTGGTATTGGTTGATAAATGATAAAAAAATAGTTATATATATTTTCTATATAGTATATGTAATTCGAAAAACATACCTTGGATGATTCACCCAAATCAGGTAGCTGTGGCACTTCTAATTTGATCTTTTTCCTGAGTCCCGCGTAACAATATCTAGAAAAACAAAAAAATCGATTGTTTAGTGCAGATTCTTAGTTAAGTCTTAATTGCCTTCTTGGTTCATTAAAAAGTCTTTGTTGCGTTTATTTTTTAGTAGCATAGCCCGGAATCCGGATGTATGCCAGGTTGATGGCATATACTCGCCCCCTCAGTTTTAATTTCCTAGGAAATCGGTTCCGACCACAGATATAGAAAGACCTAGATAACGCAAGAGCACCCACTTCGCGTGCCGGGCATAAGCATAAAATGCATAACGTGGCCACTGTCGCGCTGAGTCTGCATCGATGCGCCGCGCTAGTTGGACGTCAGTCAAAACATCAAAAATGCTTAGTTGCGCTGTGACAAATTGTAAAAACTGCTCAAATGTGAGCAGAAAAAAAAGTTAACGTTTCCTTCCATCGGTAAGTGATTTTATGATTAATATTATGCGTAATTCGTTTTAAAATCAATTATTTTTACTCTAATACAACACATTTGAGAAAAACATAGGTCATCAAAAGCATGCTGTATGTTCGTAATACATTGCAGCTTTTACTCGGAGCGGTTGATGTGACGTTCTATGTTAACAAATGATGAATATCAAAACAAGTGATACTATCGTATATCGCTGCGGTTTCGGAGTACAGGCGCTTTTATCATTTTTCTGTAAATTTTAGCGATTAGTGTTGTTCATCCTACGCAACACAAATCGATTCTCGAGAATCGATTTCGGAAGCAGAGGAATGATTTTGCATTTTATATTTATTAAGTAGACAATTTTGATAAATAATCTTAATGTTTCGTGATTTTTTAGTTTTCCACATGATCCCAATTTAAAAGAACAATGGATTGAAGCGACGGGAAATAAAGATTGGTTCCCAAGAAAGTATAGCACTATTTGTTCGATACATTTTCAGGAAGAAACCTTTGTAGAAGGGAAAAAGCGTCGAACATTGACAAAACAGCATGTTCGACTATTGATGTACTGAAGATCACAACTAATGCAGTGACTTAATTGATAAGTTTCTGTAACTTTTCGAGTTTTTTATAAAATGTTGAATTTTACTTGTACTTGTATTACAGAATATAGATCTGGGTCTGGGGGTGGGGCGAGACGGGTGCAACACGCGGCGGTGTCTTTGGATCGATTTGATTTTCCCATCACTAAGTAGTGCTTGTGACGTCATAGTAGGTAGTCAAAAAATGACACGCTTGGTTTTCATACAGATCGTGATACTTGCGTTATCTAGGTCTATCTATATCTGTGGTTCCGACATATTATAGCAACAATCATGAAAATCTGTCATTTTCCCATTTAATAACAAAATATTTGACATGAAAATGTCAATAAAAACCGGCCAAGTGCGTGTCAGATCATGCATAATGAAGGTTTCCGTAGTTGAGATGAATTTATCCCAAGAACAAACTTAACATTGTAGTTGAAAAACAAGATCATGTTTTTCAAACTGCAAATTTAAGTTGGTTGATTATTACTCGTTAACCTGTACAGCCTACTTAGCTCTGATAGTTTTCCTTTTAATTTCGTTCTATATACTACTGCTGTGAATTTTTTCACAAGTCCAAGTACAACCATTTAGCTAGAAAGGTGGGGGGGGGCACTTGACTCTAACAAAAAATTTCAGTTAAAAGCTTAATATTTCGCTAACGGATCCCTGAATCCAAAAATGGTCTATACAAACTCACAATATTTTTGAAAGACCTTTTCTAACGATACCCCACAACATGGGGTAGATGAGGAAAAAAAAACATCCCCACTTTATTATTTATTTTATTTTACCACTTTGTCGGCATGATTAATATGTACGTATATACGAGTACATATGCCAAATTACAGGTTTCTAGTACTAACCGTCTCTGAGCTAAGCCGCGGACAGACAGACGGACAGACAGACAGACAGACGGACGGACATGGCGAAACTATAAGGGTTCCTTGTTTACTACGGAACCCTAAAAAACGCTCTGTATTGTATAGGCGTTAATGTGTGATCCTTCACCACTTTCTTAAGTAACCAACGCTTTATGGGTATGTATAATCGCGGACCTTTGCTGTGAACCGTTTTTCACCCTTAAACCCTTAGTAATACGGTTGACCGCCACAGTCCGCGATGGTACGTGAAATGGGCACCATACACATCTGCTACCCCTTTGTGAAATACAGGCGTTATGTTATGTTTTCCTAGTAGACTTTCCTCATCAATCATTAAGTAGGAATGTTCATTTTTTTTATGCAATAAGGTTGAATGCTGATTTATTTTCATTACGTATCTTTTAATGGATGACACGTGTATCGTATATGCATTTAATGCACCTAAGTACATAAATCCATATCCATACTAATATTATAAATGCCAATGTATTCTGTCTATCTGTCTGTTACCTTTTCACGCATAAACGACTGAACCAATCGTTATGAAATTTTACAGATAGATAGCTTGGGTGGGACCTGGCATCTACTATATAAACACGAAATCCGTAGTTTCGGCTGAAGTTATGGACGTTTCATAGTCTGTAATAAGATTAGTTTGGAGCCCGAACTAAGAATGAATGACAACACGATTTGACAGGTGTTCAAAAAATTTAATTTGTCACTTTGTTTCGACGGATCAACTACTTTCGGGCTAGCCCATAACTTCGTTGACGGACTTAAGAGGGTAGAAACCCTGGAGAAGGACATAGGGTAGGGACCCTGGATATATTTAATACATAAAAAATGATGACTCAAAATACATGGCAGACGAAGTCGCGGGCAACAAATAGTGTGTACATACGGTGCATCTCTAGGAAATCATTTTTTAACAGGGAATTACTCAACAAAACATAAATTTATATCACACATTCGTTCTGTTAGTTGTGCACATCGCACCGGACAGACAGTTTCATGATAGAAACCACAGGGAAGTAGTTGCATCGGCGGCGGCGGTCTCTCGCGTCCGGCTCTGGTTCAGGCCATGGTTCGGAGCGAGAGTGCATGGGAGGCCGTCACCTCCTTCTGCGAAGCAGTTATGTTCGAGAAGGAGGAGGCGGAGCGCGCGAGGGAGATGCAAGCTGCACGCCCTCGCAGCCCTAGTCGCCGCAGGAGACGCCCCGGGCGTCGGGAGTCGGGAGTCGAGAGCCGACTTCCGACCACCGTAGGCGCGGGCTTGCGGACGGTGAGCAATGGGCAGCTCGCCGTCCGATAAGGATCAGGCCCGTGTCGACGGCGCGTTGTGTTCCACGCGGGCCTCAAAGAGATGTCAGCACCAACTGACGGGGTCGAAAGACCAATGCCTGCTGGGGTTGCGGGTTTGTCCGAAAGGGATATCGCGGCCCCGGCACACGGGCAACGGAAGGAACACGGGTGGGTTTTAGTCAGTAAAAGTCTGACACGCCCTCTCGCTCTGCCCAGAGCGGGAGAAGTCATTTGATGATTTCCCATCCTCAAAAAAAGAAAAAAAAAGGGAAGTAGTTGCCAATAATAAAAGTAGTAGCAAGTAGTAGATAAATTGGAATTGCTAAGGATATATTCCGACTATTTTGTTCAGCTGTATCCGGTTAAAATGGAAGCCAACCCCGACATAGTTGGGATAGGGCTGGGCAGACGCAGATTGACTTTCTGACTATTTTCTCAGCAGAAACTCTGAAGAGCGAGTGATTTATTGTTAAAAGAAGAATACAAATAACAAATATTTACATCATTTTTCATAATATCCGGTGACACCGTTATCAAAATGTCAAGGTAAAGGAATGATTTTTACTACGTCTTTGTATTAGATCATACAATTTTTCTTTAATTTATTTAATAAAATAATCAGTGTTTCATTGTACAACTCGTATTCAGACGTATCCACGTGTCAGTAGTAAACAACATCTGATAATTATGAACATCCGACGTCATCTAGTGATATTACACGGGGTCATTGACATCACCTACTTTGTAAGGAGCACAAGCTCTCTAGTAAATACATAGGTACATAAATTTGCGCTTCTATAAACAATTACTTAGACCTTGAACTTAATTCAAGACAATAGGTGCATTCAACACAATAAATACCTACATATTTTTATACTTACAATGAAGGTAATTCTGCATCTACTCATATCTATATTTCTATGTATAACTATTATAAAGAGAAAATATTTCATTTTTAGTTTACTTGTTCATTCAAATTTCTTTCACCTATAGAAAGCTACATTATCAGTGAGTAACTTAAGCTACAATTTTTTTTTTTTTAAACCCTGACGTTCCTACGAAAATTGCAATAATGTAACCCAAAAACTTGCCTATAAAAATCATTATTTGGCACGCGCTGCGAAAACTATTGACGATACATAAAATAATGTACTATATGTTTATATTGCTCATCATTACCCACAAAAAGGTTTTACCTACGTGTAACTATTATATAGTTAAGTCATAATAACCGTTTTTACCCAACTGCGGCGAAGCCAAAAAAAGAGGGTTACGTGTTTGACTTATATGTAAGTATGTATGTACAGCTTTAAAAATGAGTAAAATGAAAATGAGAGCGCCACTATCGCACTTAGGTCACTTCGAATGAGAAATAAATTGTTAAAATTAATGTGGAACAAAAAACTATGCTTGTGGGTGACTTAAATCCTACATGTCGTCTAATGTTTTGTGGAGTAAAGTCGCAAACATTAGACGACAGCGCTTTATATCGCTAAAATATAACCCGATCAAGTGAAATTGTTCGTTAGTTTCGTATTACACCCATGTTACTTTGAGTTGATTGAATTTGGGATTATTTGTTTCGCTACGTTACTTAGTAGAAGTTCTTTGTTTACAAAATTTATAGCTTCTCGTGACGGGGACTTTAGATAGCTGTATTCCGTCCCTATGTTCCCTCGTAATTGATATGTCGTTAGATTCGTTTTTATTGTCACAGGTAAATGAAAATTAAAAAAGAAAAAAATATTTTTGGCGCCTAAATGTATGTTTTAAAGTCTCCCAAACCTATCAAAATGAAAGGTTTTAAAAAGGGATTACAAAAATATATTAAAATTATGTTTAAGTTGGATCTGCATTTGTAGCCCACGAAAGTCAAAATTCCTTCCTTTTTTGTAATTTGCAGGTCAGTGTCAGGTTGTATCTTGATTAAAATATGATTCGCGGCTATAACAGATATGTATTTACTGAATTATAATACATCTGCAGGTCTAAGTTAGATTTGTTCCATAAGAGATTTGTTCTTATGGAACAAGTCTATCATGACCTGGAGCCTTCTCCAGGTCATGATAGACTTGTTTCATAAGAAAAAATCGTCTGTGCAAACTAAACAAGCTATCCTATGTCCTTACATAGGATAGCTTGTTTAGTTTGCACAGCCGATTTTTTTTCGTGCACTGGATTTTCGACGCTCTGCTCAGCGCCGAGAGTTGAAAACTCAACAGTGTATTTTTTCATTGCGCTGGGACGAGAGTGCGTCCCAGCGCGTTGGATTCTCAACGCCGAGTGTTCAAAATCCACTGCGCGATAAAACCCCGCCGCGATATTTTTACGTCCGTGCGAAGTGGGCTTCTGCGGGTGAAAGCGCGGGGCGCAGCTATTTGTTAAATAATTTTAAAAGATGCGTCCGACTGCATGATATTATAATAAAGCTAAAGAGTTTGTTTTGTTTGAACGCGCTTATCTCTGGACTGGAACTACTAGTCGGATTTAAAAATTAGTTTTGCATTTGACTATCCAATTCTTGAGGACGGTTATAGACTATTAAACACGCTACGACCCTTAGGAGATGACCAAAAAGAAAAGGAAATCAGAAAGAACGCTAAGCGAAAACAAAATAATAGCGCAGGCGGGCGATGCGATGCTACGCGGTGGATCGAGGTCCGAGGGAATTTTATAAAAATGTGGGTGTTAATTTAGTATACATATTGTGAATGTTACGACTTCCAAGCGAATGAAGCCGCGGGCAGAAACTACTATGTAGTTGTATGTATAATGTATGAGATAGGATTCTAGAGGACTAGCGCCGCGATCGGTTATCAATATAAAACATTAATATTTAAAAGCAAAGAGTCGAAGTAATTGTTTTATCAGTGCATATCTTATTTCGTTTACGTCACAGATAGGTACCGCACAATAAGATTTGCTTGTGAATGATAAACTTGCCAATTGTGATGGTCACACAACAAATGCGACAGATCGGACAGAGATAAATTAAACGTACATTATTGCTACTTTGAGAGCCATTCATAGCCATTGTAATTATCTAAATTATCATAATAGCATGTTTTCCCGAAAGGGTGAGTAGAGGTGCACACATTTCAACAGTTAGGTATGTTCAGAGCAGTGGCGGACTAAGCCTGTCGAGGCGCCCGTTGCCCGGGATGGGCGGCAAACTAAATGGGGGCCCGACCCAGGTATGCAGAAAATTTCGAGAACTAGAAGAACGTAAAATATAAGATAAGAGCGAGCGGAGCGAGCTCGAAATTTTGGCACAACGCCTCGAAAAGGTTAGGTTTTTCTTTGACCATTCATACAGAAATAGGAGATAGGTACTTCGTCAACTTAATTTAAAGCATTAAACGAATTCAAGATACTAGAGAGAGCGAAGCGTGCTCGAAAAAATTTGGTAATATTTTCTTTTGATCATGTAGGTACTTATATAGAAATAGGAGTTACTTTGTCGACCTATACACAATACTTTGAGAACATAGGATGTAAGAGCGAGATAAAAAAAATGGTTTTCTTTTGAGTGTTCATAATAAATAGGAGTTACTTTGTCGACTAGAAAAGTTAGAAAAAATAAAATGTAGGAGGAAGATCGAGCGAAGCGAGCTCGAAATTGTTTGCGAACAATTAGCATACGTAGGGGGGCCCAACAAAGACTGCCTCTCTAAACATATTTTGGCTTTGTTTGGGATTTGATTAAAAAGTATTTCTAAATATTTGGGGGCCCCCTTAGAGCGGGGTCCCGGGGCAGACTACACCTCTCCCCCCCCTTAGTCCGCCAGTGGTTCAGAGCCCATAGGGGCGAGACACAGACGCATTAATCGGGCACAAACCTATAATCTGCTACTGAGACATTACTGATGAAAAAACACTTTCCCCGATCCAGGAATCAAATTCAGATGCTCTGGGCCACATGAACTAGACCCAGACATTAATAGATGGTGTTGCTAATTTCTGATATTTCAAAATCAAAAACATTACGTATGTGGATTTTAAACATAATTATTAATAATGATTAATGTCCTCTGCTCTGGAGGGTTATCTCATTATTAATTGTCACACGTTATTTTACGTAATCTTTTATAACGAGACTCACGCTAAGTAGGTAGTTGTTAAACAAATAAAATAATATTATTGTTTATTATCAGTTTTTGTTCAGTTTCTAGATTGTGTAGCTCAAATCATGCATCAATCATAGCTGCTATACTTATAGCTTATTTTATAAGTTTAACAAAAATATGTACCTACTTCATCATCATTCTCCTGCCCTTGCCCTGCCCGACGCAACCCCTTTTTTACCCCCGACGCAATAAGAGGGGGTTATTCTTCCATACTTTTCTATTAGTCGTCATCTCGGTGGTCACTCCCTTTCTAGCTATCAACCCTGGATTTACGCCTAAGCCTACAATGCCCCGTCCTAGAGGCCCAACCAACCTAGGGACCCCCAAAGCTACCTTGACCACCTGGTCAGGGTAGCTTTGGGGGCAGGCAAGCTACCTAGCTTGTCTGATTGACAGCAGGCGGCTTGTAGCATTTGCTGTCCAGCCCTGTGGCTGGATTGCAAATGCTATAAGCCACGCCCTGTGGGTGGGGGGCCCCGCGCACATATCACGCATGGTACCTAACCATACCATCCGTAGGAAAAAAAAAAAAAAAAAAAAAAAAAAAAAGATTTTTATTACCTTCAGTTGTACAAAAAACACTTATCTAAAACACTATGCAGCGTTACAACTAAGGGAAAGAGTGTTTTCGATGAACTCTGGCACCCAAAGTAAGATTTAACTTGTGTTTAGGGTGCCATCGTCCTCGCCTATAATTTGAACATTTAACAGTAGTTGTAGGACGAGCACGGTATATTATTATTATTAAGTTATCTACTTACTAGTAAACGTATACAATATGATGTAGCCTATTAAAGTACCTATGTGGGGGTATGTGTATGTATTGAGAGATAAATATGGTGAAAAACTTGTGTTTATGTAAGTCTGTATATAACTATAAACTATAAATATACGTATATAACTTTACTAACTACATTAGGTACATTAGGTTATGCGATTGATACATGTAGTAAATCTTCAGTCTTATCGTAACCTAGTGTCAATAGCCACTTTGTGACGCTGATCTTACATTCGTTTAGACACATGGGAGCAATGGTGCACAGTTTATTTATTTTATTATATAAATGGTTGGACAGAATATCATAATGACGCTGAGCCAGGGCCGTTCTGCATCCGCGAGTTGAGCATACTTCGAAGAATCTACGTTTTTTTGCAGCATTTGGTTGCAGCTTGTATACCACAGAGGGATGTTTGCGCAGAATAGTGCCAAGAACAAAAAGCTGTCTCACAGTGAGGACCTGACATTCGGTGTAGAGAGCCGCGGTGGGATATCTAAACGTCTTCGAGGTCATAACCTTGAGGACAGCTCTCTGTGCTCGTTCCAGAGGCAGTAAGGTTGTCTTGGGAGTCCCACCCCATACTGTGATGCAGTAGTTTATTATGCTTTGACACATGGCATAATAAACAGTTTTTATCGTACGGTAGTCCGCGGAGTGCCTTAGCTTTTTAAAAATAAATATACACTTGCGGACTCGCGATATGAGATTGTTAAGGTGAGGTTTCCAGCTCAAAGAACTATCTACATAGACTCCAAGATACTTAACAGACTCACACCTTGTGAGTTGTGGACAACCGCAATGTGAGGAGGATAGACCGCGTGAGCAAGTATGAGCTCTAAGCACCATTGAATCCGGTGGAGGGAGGTTGGTGGATAGTAAGGAGAAAGGTAAGTACACTGTTTTCTTAAGATTTAAGGTTAGGATGTTATTTGAAAGCCATTTCATCACTGAGTTTAGAGCAAGTTCCGCGAATTTTACTGTTTCAGGCCAGTCACTACCGTGAAGAATCAAGGCCGTATCATCTGCGTAAGTATAAATAGAACAGTTCGTTAGAGACATTTTGCATAAGTTATTTATATAAATAAGAAACAGGGTGGGGCCCAAAATTGAGCCCTGAGGAACGCCGAAACTCATTGATTTAGTGTCACTAATAACGTCGTTTATTTTGACGCATTGGCTTCTAAAAAAGAAAAATAAATCTAAATCTAATCTATCCGAGATGCTCAAATTTTCGTTCTCGCTTCGCACGCTCTTGCATAATCCACAGTTCTCATAGAAAGATCACCGTTCTATCGCCGGTACCAGCTATACGAAAAGTCAATCAGGTTTTTACAAAAGTAATTAGAGCTGTTTGAAGAAAATAATTTGGTTCAACTAGTTATAGATAAGTACTTGAGTGTTAATGCATACGAAGTAAAGAATCACTTTGTTTAGAAATGTCGATTTATGACGACCATTGAAGTAAACATGCTGAAATACATAACATAGACTGCATTATTTCTGATGTTTATTTATAGTCATTAAAGTCGATTAAAAATGATATTTTCTGTACTAGTGGATTTTATTTGAATTTCCAAATGGCTTCGGGATGGAGAGGGGGGGGTAAAATTTCAAGTGCCTAGGGATCCTGGGTGTCTTAAGTCCGGGCCTGCGGCTCATATTTCACACAGTCCACCCACAAAAGTATGTACCTCTTCCAAAAATTTTATTTAGTCTAACAAACTAACAGTTCCGTGCCCCACTGTGCTATGAAAAAATCACAAAGCAACGGACAAAGCAACCTTGCGATTGAATCTAAATTATATTTAGTAACACGAAATACCCGCTTTGTGATCTTGGAGATTCTTAGAGAAATTGATAACGAGTTATAAGCAGGTATTGCATAATATAATAAACATTGCCAGAGATGCCTTATCTGCAGTTAAAACAATCGATAGATTTGTCTGACAAGCGTTTTTACTGATCGTACTCAATTAGGTAGCTAAGTGTAAAATTTTTGGTAAGTATTTTGGTAATTATTATTTATTAACCTAAGTTTACAATCAAACTTTGTGTTTCTATAACAGGAAAATATTTAAATACAGTTACCCACACGAAGGTGACGCACTATTATACCAATACCTATGTTGTGAATTTGTGAATAAAAAGCAGACTTTCGAACAATAAAAGGGTTTCTCCAGTGTATTTTACAAATACAATGAATAAGTACTTGTTAGAAACTTAACATAAACACCAATGCTCAATGATGCATATACCTATATTTACATAGATTATATAACCCTCTTTGGTTTTGATATAACCCTCTTTGATTTTGCTGGTCATCAAAGCGCTCACGAGAGGGAAGAAAATTAGTCTGGGTCGCTGTTGCCTGATACTGTGAAGAGGTATTGATCGAAGAGGAATTATATCATTACCATAATGCTGGCCCATTTTTTTTTTTGGATGGATAATTATCAGATACCTTCGGAGCGGGAGGTCGTGTCAAACTCTTACTGACTAAAACCCACCCGTGTTACTTCAATTGCCTGTGTGTTTCTAGGGGCAACGGTATCCCTTTCGGACTTTCCCGCGACCCTGGCAGGCATCGGCCCTAGCGGACCCCGTCAGTTGTGCTGACATCTCTTAGAGGCGCGCGTGGAACACAACGCGCCGTCGACCTGGGCCTGGTCCTTATCGGTCGAGCTACCCATTGCTCATCGTCCGCAAGCCAATGCCAACGGTGGCTGGGAATCGGCCTGGGATTCTCGACGCCCAGGGCGTGTCCTACGGCGTCTAGGGGTGTCTCCTACGGCGACTAGGGGCGTGAGGGTGCGAAGTGCGCTTCTCTCTCACGCGTTCCGCCTCCTCCTTCGCGAGCATTACTGCTTCGAAGAAGGAGGTGACAGCTTCCCATGCCCTCTCGCTCCGTACCATAGCCTGGACTAGGGCCTGATGCGAGAAATCACCGCCGCCGATCGCCTCCACTAGGACACGGCGGTGCTCCACCCAAGTCGGGCCATCCATACACTAGCGGCCGCTACAGATGTTGCCCTGCCTGAACGCAGCGCCACCTACTCGGTCAAATTGTGAATCTAAACCTTCCAGGGACACACACAAAAAAACCGGCCAAGTGCGTGTCGGACCACGCACAATGAAGCGTTCCGTAGGTGGGATGAATTTATCCCAAAAACAAACTTAACATTGCAGTTGAAAAACATGTTCTCCCATACATTCCAACTGCAAATGTAAGTTTGTACGCGCAATATTGAGAGTTTTACCAGGTTATTGTAAGACCATAGACTTTTTATAGGTTTTCCTGTAATCTATGAAGGATTTTTTCATAAATTGTAGGCTCAGTAGTTTCGGAAATAAGGGGGGAGGGGGGGAAGGTCAATTTTCATTTTATAAAAATATATATTTGAAATCCTAGCAATAAGCCCTTTGATATGCCACACGGTGTAGTTTGCAAAACTAATTTTTTTAATTGTTTGTTTAAGCCCCATTTTCAAAAAATTAATTTATTTACGTTACACGTCCATGTTTGGGTCACAGAAATACATATGTGTACCAAATTTTAACTTAATCGGTCCATTCGATTCTGAGCAAATTGGCTGTGACAGACGGACAGGCAGACAGCCAGCCAGCCAGCCAGCCAGCTAGATAGACAGACACACGAGTGATCATATAAGGGTTCCGTTTTTTTCCTTTTGAGGTACGGAACCCTAAAAATGACATCACAATTGCTCCAGCCGTTTAGGATGAGTTCAGTACATACACACACACGTACAGAAAAATTATATAGATATAAAGATAATCCTCTAATTCTAATTATATTGTAGCCAGACGTACCGATTGCCGCGTCGCTATGGTCCTTAATTCAGACGGACTGCAGTTTGTTTGCTCTCGAGTTGAGCGATTTTGACATTCTTAACTCAAATTATTCTAAGGTAGTAAATCGTATTTTACTACTATTTAAAATTAAGTTTATTTTATTGCATATAATGCGCCTTAACGTAAACGCTTTTGACGTACATGTACAGAACACGTGTATAGAGATTAGTCATTTTCCAGTATCTTATACATTTTATATAAATCACGTTATATCTATGTGAAGTGCAGCTCATAATTATTATTGTTTACGTAACGCATTACTAATTTACTCCCACATTACAACCGGGTTACGAGTACGACAGAACTATGAAATGTCTTTATTACCTGTACGGTTAACAACAAAAGTCTATTAACACCGTCACTTTTATATAATCTTCAAACTTGATTTGGTAAACTGCTTTTTAGCATTTCATATTAATTTTCTTCCGATTTTAATTGAATATTTTGTTCAATAATTAAGATTTCAAATGGTGAAGTGTTAATCGACTTATGTTGCTGACTGTACCTAATTACCTATGTAGGTACCTATATTAGAGAAATCAATTGGAATTTCTTTGAAAGCAATAGCATATTTTTATTTAAACAACAATGAGGCAAGTTTAAAAACCAATGAATGGATTTTAGTCATAGGACAATACAATGCTAAAAATGTAAAGACGAAAAACCCAGTTCAACATTCTACCACAAAATTTATTGAATTTATATGAATTTCTGAATAAAGAAGATCTGACTACGGATCGAACCCAGAATTTCATGAGAGGATTTACCAGTCCTATTGGATTAATTCATTCGTTGTATTCAATCGAGTGGCAACAGTTGATCTCATAAATTATTTTGCCTTCATAAAAAAAAAACATAACATAACATCAGGCCTGTATTCCCCGAATGGTTAGGCAGATCCGATGTTTACCCATAGTTCACCCACATTTCGCCAGTTGTGTTTAAGTCCCATGTAGGGGCGCGCCTATTGCCATCAACCGGGCACAAATCCAGACTCCGGGCTGCTACTGAGAAATTCCAGATGGAAAAACTGAATAACACTTTCCCCGACCCAGGAATTAAACCTAGGATCGCATGGTCAGCAGTAGCGCTTGCGACCACCGAGGCAGTTAGTTTATATAAAAATACTAGCTGCACGCGTAGCACTAAGTACTTATCTACGGAGCACCTACCTACCTATCTATACTACCTACCCTACCTACCTACCTTACATACATACATACATACATACAAACCTACCAACCTACCCTACATACATACCTACCTACCTACAGTACTAATATCGCTATTAAAAAATAGGGGTAGTGAAGGGTGAAAATTTAGGCTTATATGTATTTTTAACCGACTTCCAAAAGGAGGAGGTTATTAATTTGATTGTTTATATTTTTTTTATTGTATGTTCGGGCATAACTCCGTCATTTATAAACGGATTTGCAAAATTATTTTTCTGTTTGAAAGGGTATACTTCCGAGATGGTCCCATTGTCATTAGGTCAGGATCTGATGATGAGACCCTGGAGAAATCGAGGGAACTCTTCAAATATTATAGGCAAACCTACCGCGATATACGCGATTTGGGTATTTTTTATAACAACACGTGCATTTGCTCTCGGAAAGAACCATTTGGTGAAGTGGAACTGATTATGGAGACCACAGATGGCCACCGGAACTACTCAATAATAAGTATTTCACGGGTTGCGATTCGATTACATTAATATGAATACCAAGCAATGTATGCTCGTCACAATGTATATGGACAAGTGGAGCTGATGTGAAGTACCAGGAGAACTCCTCAACGATTAACGTCCCTGCTTCGGGAAAAGCAATATTTTATAAAAGATGATGAGTAGTCGACATTAGGCTATTGTAACTTAGATACATTACAAACTGACCTACTAAAAAGCGAAAAATAAAACCTTTTTTTTGGGGTGGACCTATTTTTTAGTGTAAAGAAGTTTTTTAATGCAGAATCATCAAAAAATAAAAAATAAAATTTTGGGGTGGACCACCCTTGTTCCTATTCTCAGACCTACTGAATATACACACAATATTTCATAAGAATAGGTCAAGCCGTTTCGGAGGAGTTTTGTTACAAACACTGTGACACGTGAATTTTATATATTAAAAGACAGATGATTGTTCTAAATAGATAGATGTATACCTACCTATATTAATATTATGTATGAGAGACGAATCGCGACAGCACTGATTGTGACTTTACTTAATCAATTAGCGATCGTAAGCATGATATCATTGTATGTACCTACCTACATACATATACTTATCAAATACTCTAAGAAGGAAATACTAACTTCGTCTGTGTGTGTAGTTATGTATGCCTGTATGTGTGACTTGTAAAGTTGTAACAGAATATCATTCTGGAGCTACTGTATTTATTATCATAAAAATGCTTTGACACCCAGCCTAATGAAACCACAAAGAAACAACGGAGAATACATTTCTAGGTGTTAGAGGAAGTATGTAGTTTGATTTACATACATATTTCAAGTAGTATTATTAATTGATGTTTAGGGAAAATTAGGTGTTTTTAATGTGCATAGACGGAGCGAGAGTGGTCTTGAGTTCGAACGTCGGTCCCGAACTCCCGACCTATTGCACTATTAACGTTACATCAAAATTCAAAATTCAAAATTCAAAATTCAAAAGTCATTTATTCAAACTAGGCTGAGAATCAGCACTTTTCGAACGTCAAAATTACATAAGACAGTCCCCCAAAACGCCCACCCTTCACCACTTCCTAGTGCATTAGCTGGGAAGAAGAAGTGGCGCAACAAACTCCCCAGCAGCACAGCTGTCTGTTCAGTTAGAAGAACAAAAACATCATCATCATGGTCCTGCCCTTGTACCATGTTACTTGGGGCCGGCGCCGGCGCAACTAGTTTTCTTCTTCCATTCTCCCCCGTCAACCGTCACGCTATCATTCCCCCTTTTTTCATATCATTCCTCACACAATCACAATTTTCTTTGGCCTTCTTCTCCCTCTCCAGCCACATTTATATTCATTACTATTTTACTCACATCCGTTTCCTCCCTCCATATGACATGCCCATACCAAGCCGAGCCTTCCTTCCTATCAACTTTTCTGTCACTGGTGCCACTTTCAAACTTCCCCTTATATACCTACTCATTTCTTACTTTATTCATTCTCGTCACTCCACACATCCATCTCAACATTATCATATCCGATGGATGTAACAATGAGAACCGAATTTAACACAAGTGCATTTATTAGTCTAGTAGAAATAATAGGACTGGTTCAGAATAATACATGAAATGGTCAAACCACATTACTAGTAAGCAATCTCTTTTCTTTTTAAAAAATAAATACAAAAATGAATTTTGATAAAAAATATAAGAATAGTAAAGTAGTAAGTATCTGACGTCAGTAATATGCATTATATAATAATATTACGAGCCTATTATTAGTGCCTCTCATACCGAGAAGTCACGAGCATTGATCACCACGCTTGCTCAATACAGGATGAACACTGATTGACTGACTGAAGAAGATGCACTGTTATAAATCGATGAATAAAATAGATACTTAACAACAATTACAGGAATTTTTCACGTCAAACATTATGCATGAAGCCAAATGTAGCCTACCTACAACTAAGAACAAATAAACGCGAGAAGAGACTACGAGTGGCAAACAGTGACGAAATTACGAACGACCTTGGTGGTAGCTGCAATAGACACTTGACATAGAACAACATGGAGAGAAGCTTTTGTCCAGCTATGGTCTGCGATAGGTTTAATTTAAGACTTATTAGTATCTTAATAGATTGTTTTGCATTTTATCAAATAACAAGCTATGCACATCCTACCTATAACCAAATAAGGCCTGCTTCGCCAAATAGGCTTTGACAAAGTCACTTTTCGTGTTTATCCGTGTGCCCACTTAGATCCTCTTCTAAACTACATAAGGTGCATTCGGGTATTTACGAAAGACTTTTTGAAGAATCGAGGGTATGTTCATATTTTAATTCACTACTCAGAATTGGTGGAGCTGATGAAACTAATTTAGGTCACTTTATTTACTTGCATATACAGCCTATAAACCTCTGTTTCGAATACTTTTATAAATATCCACAGTATTTAGATACAAGTGTTTAAAAATCTGATTATTTTTAATTTGTACAAGTGCAATTCCGAAGCATGTTCGGGTAATTCTGAATGATAGTTAATAGTGGGTTTTTGTTAGTTTTAGCATAAGGACCATATTGCTTTTTCGTCCAGGTTTACCTTCAAACAGAAATATTTCTGAATGTTGACCTCTCCAGTAGCCTAAACATATTTATGTGATATTTGAATTTCGGAATTGCCCTACAAGTTGTCTACGGTTGTCAAACTTTTAGTCACTAGGTACACCATTTTTGCAAGCTATAAAGACTTTTGAAATAAAAATAGAAATGAAATAATTATAATAAATGGAATCAATCATTAAGATTCTATAAAAAGATACAAAAGCAAGAGATACAATCATGTAAGTAATAAAATACTATATTATTATACGATATTCTTAGCATAGTTTTACGCTAAACAATAACAATATTTCACCTTAAATAAAAAAAGAGGATTTTATTTACTTTATAATTAAAAATAGGTTAGTGTACATTGAATTGTTGTAACTTAAAGAAAATACCAAATTAAAAAAAAACTTTAAGATTGGGAACCACTGACTATTCTTTGGAAAATCAATATCGGGCAAAACCGAATGGTTCGTAATTCTGAATTACCCTAGTCGACTAATTCCGATGAAAAGCAAAAACTTTGAATTAGGGTGTCCTAACCCTGCTTAGCAGTGCACTAAAACGAAATTCTATCGAAATAAAAAGCAACCAGTTAAATAATTTACAGGATTTCTGAATTATAGATCTTCGGGTAAATCCGATAATCCAAAAAACCGGGTAATATCAGTCGTTCACAAAAATGTCGCGTTACACACCAACGCTCGCTCATAGCCTCTTAAGCCAAGACTATTTGAACTTAGAGCAAAGTTACAAACTGTGCGAAACAGGATTCTCAACTTCACCTATGCAGCTATAAAAACAAAATACTGCAAAAGACTGGATGCTGAACCTGATATGCAAACCCTTTAGTATTTTATTTCATTATGACCAGTATTTTCGCGGAACCCCCGCAGAGACTTTGCGGAGCCCAAGGGCTCCGCGGAGCACACTTTGAGTTTGGCTGCCTTTGAGCATTTATTCCGGAAGGTTTATGTGTCTAATATATTATACGAGTATTTAACTTAGATACAGCACAAAAATCACGATGTTTTGATGTGTGTATTGCAGCCGTGCGACGCAAGGGCGTGTCGCTAGTATTACAATAATGACATGTACAAAGAAGTGGATATTACCTGGAGTTCCCGCGCGTTCCCAGCCGACGCGGCCGTACAGTTGGGTATACTTGCTTCATTACTTTCCCGAAATCCGCCGTAGAGAGAGGTTTCATATTACTGCTCATACAATGTGCACTGCCAAAAAAAAAAAAACAATGTATTATTACTTGCTTTTCAAAGTTTATTTTATACTTTATTCACTGTATGATCGTCAGCCAGGGATAAGCTACTCATATCATATCCTGTGGGTGTTACAGAGGCGCGTGCAGGAGTTATATTAAGATTGACGCCTTGAACAGCAACAGGAAATTATAAAATCATTCTAACATGTGCACTTTTAGCTGTTTTTAATCAATCTGACCGTTGCAATAGACTGAAACGATATACCATGAGAGGCAAAATCAATTTCATATTAATTGAGAGTAGGATTTTTGCTGACTGTCTACAAAATAATTTAACAGTATATGTAACAATTTGTTAATGTAACTATTTTTTTATTAAGGGATTCATCGAGGAAAATTATTTAAATCAGATGCTCACATATATTCATCATAGACATCCTGCTTAGGTAATGATACGTCCGGGTCAACTTCTAAGTGTGTCTGTATCCAAGTTACAGTCTGCTGAAGTTCAGCCCTGCAACAGATTCATGTTTAGTAGTAAAATAATTATGAAAATTAATCTCTATTGGGGAATTAAAGATTGTCCAACATTCTTGGATGTTTAAAAATATGTATTTACAGATTTGTTCCATTAAATGACTTTTTCATGAAATCATGATATTTGAGAACAACTCTAACTTAGAGAGATGTATTAATGGTTCTAATCGATAATAATTCTGTAAATACATAATTGTTATGGTCACAAATCATATTTTGATCAAAATACAACATGACTCAGGGTCATGCAAATTGCAAAACACATAAGAAAATCTGAATTCTGCGGGCTAACACTGCAAATCCTCTTTAATAGGCTATATTTTATAAGTTTAACTATTATAATGTGTCTTCACTGCACATGCACATGGACATTGGCCTTCCCTTGATGAGTTCCAAACAAATTTTATGGTTTATATTTGACTTATAAACTAATTGTAAATTTAACCAGGGATGTGCAAATATGAGTCAGTATGAGGATACTATTAGACTATAAATAATGTAGGTATTTAAATTTAATCAAAAACAATACTCATTGAAATTTGTTTTGCTTACTAAAACTACATATACACTTTAATAGAAAAAGTCCTAGTAATCTCTGATACTGATAGATTTAATTCATGAATATATTAAGAACAACTACACATATGCATTTGCATCTAATTATGTCCTTGTGTAATCTTGGAAAATGTTTAAAGATACTGCATACCGTGAGCCCAGTGGATTGATTGGTTGTTTGAGGGGATCATGTTGGGGCACCCCGGTGGGCAATCGCAGGTACAGAAGTAATCTCTCTGCACCGCTTAGTGCTTCCACTGCTTCTAGCAGCTGAGCCACTCTCTGTCGACCATCCTGACTGTAACAATATTACTTTCATCAGTTTAAGTTTGTGCACTTCAGCTAGGATTGTTTCCAATGTAACAAAAATGTTCACTAGATTTGTATTTATGATGTTCTAAAATATTCAAGAGTAATATTAGAAATTGCTGAGCACTTTCTCATAACATTATATATTAGGATATGTTTCCAGAGTATGATAATATTTTATATTAAATAAAAAATGTCAACTGTTACAAAATTTGCCTTTTGTTTACCATATTTCAAAGAAAATGGGTAACAATATTATGCATCAATACTGTTTGATAGAAAGTCACCAAATGAAAGGAGTATGTACAGTAGCCCCAACAGCTGTGCTGCTGATCACAATGGGTCACTATCATGGTCAAACGAAATTCGCCGATAAAATATATCTGGGTGTGTGAACGCAAAAACTCATCGGGGTTTGTATAATCTAGTTTGGAATGACTGACGTTACCTGAGGGTGTTCTCGACTATCTGCTGCATGGATGCTATTTTGCCCGAGTCCATGTTGGACTCGCTGCCCCGCGGGGGCTCGCCGCCGGGGGCCGTGGAGCTCGACGATCCCGGAGCACTGCTTGGAACGGCGACACTTTCTTTATTGTAAGACGCAGTTTGCCTATGTTTTGGATGATTGACATTTTCCCGATGAAGTTTCGCGTCATCCACTAGTTCTCTCTCAGTTTTAACATTTTTTGCACTATCGTCAGTGGCCCAAGGTTGAAATGGACTTGTACTATCCATTCTAGCCCAAGCAGCTTATAAAAATATTGTTATTCAATTTCATATTGAAACTTTTTCTAATCTGAATTATAAAATGCGTAACAAAACTCCATTTTCTTGACATTTGATCAGCTGTGCGGTGAGGTGGAGTGACGGGGGGTTAAGTATCGGCAGTTCGCCACAGACTACACCACAGCACAGACTAAATGTATCAGCACTTTTATTTTATCGAAATAATTTGTATTTTTATCATGTAGATAATAAAATTTTATTTAAATTTTACATTGAGAAAACTACTCTAGTTACGAAAGGAACATCGAATTTGGAGGTCGGAGCTTATTGCCTCTTGTATGTAGGTATGGGCGTTATTTCACGTCAGTCGTTACAATAACTGGTTACGGGGCATGTAACCGAATAACTTGTTTCGAGTTACACATAAGCACGTGATTTTTGTAACTAGTTACATAGCAATGCAGTGATCGAATGAAAAGAGAGAAACGAAACAAAAATACGTTGCGAGAGCATGTTGTTTCTTTCGCGCGTAATAAGTGACAGGTTACTAGCCTACTGGTACTGGCCGACCGGCAAAGCGAGCCGAGAGTTCCCGAAGTCCCAAGTGGTGACACGATGAAATCCGAACATGCACACACACGCCAACTTAATAGTGTTAGACTATTGAAAAAGTATAAATAGAAAAAAAACTAAAACGTGCAAAAAAAACATCGAATTGTAAATATTTCAAATCATTGTATACACTTATACAATCAAATGAACTTCTAAATACGCCTGCATAACTTTCATTATTATAATACATTATTCGATGCAGTTCATTTGTATTAGTATTACGATAATAATGTAACTACTTATGTAGCTACAAAAACTTATTCGTTCAAAACTTAAAGCTGTTTTCGTTTCGCAAATAACTGTAATACTGAATCACCGAATAGAATTTGAAAAATAACTAGTTACTAAAATCACCTGTTTTCAAAACAGGTGACGCCTTCGAAGTAACTAGTTACGTTACGTTTCGCGAAAATCACGTAACGACCCATACCTACTTGTATGTAGGAACTACTGGTCAAGCGCGGGTTGATTTAAGACGTCCACATCCGTCAAGCGTTGATACATATTTTTATGTTAGATTTATTCCCTAAGAACTATTCCAAAAATTTGTTTTTAGGAACAAATGAGAGAAACTTTGAATTTCGCGGGCTGGCTTTGCCTTTTTTGCCTTTGCGGGCGCATCTTATTTGAAATTTTGAACATTTCAAATACACACGTAGCGACTTCTGGCGGTTTCAAAATCGGGTACATACGCCGTGATTCGGTCGCCAACGACTCGATGGTGACACACAGTAATAATCTCAGGTCCACAAACAGATCTTGACAACGCTGCAGCACTGGCGACAAATCGGTTGGCAAAACCAGTGTGTACCTATGTACCAAGGACTGTAAGTAAGTAAGTAAGTAAGTAAGTAAGTAAGTAAGTAAGTCGTTTATTTTGCAAATATGGGTACAGTAAAAGGTAATAATTTTTAAACAGATAGGTTCAGCCATATCTTACCGACAGGCATGCAAAACTTAAATAAGAGTTTCAC
Source organism: Agrochola lota (assembly GCA_947364205.1). Lineage (NCBI taxonomy): Eukaryota > Metazoa > Arthropoda > Insecta > Lepidoptera > Noctuidae > Agrochola > Agrochola lota. The sequence goes on along the minus strand of OX376221.1, from coordinate 11,802,384 downwards.
GCTAAAACAACAACAAAGGCAATTATATTATGATACATTGAAGAGCACTACTACAATTTTTTTTTTTTTTTTTTTTGTTAAGAAGCATATGACTTTTAAGATACGTGATACAAAATTACAGTTTTAGTGGATATGATGATTACAGCCTTACAAGTCTTGACATTGAGTACTTACATGTTTTGCCATTATGGCGTACAAAATTAGTGTATTGTACTGTAAAAAAGTACATACCTCTAAAGTCCATGGACACTCTGCACTACAGTCTGGTCGTCGAGAGAATGCGTTCTTGACACCTGTCAGTTTCATTTATGTGTTTTGCGAATTTGATCCATACCACTGCTAGCTAGAAATTGTCCTATTGACTGAGAATGCATTCCAGACACCAGGTGTCTGGAATGCATTCTCTCGACCGCCAGACTGAATATTGGTAATGGCAGCTCCACACGTTTGCCTAACCTCGAATTCAAACATGTGGATTGGGCCTTTTTCTTTTGTGCACCCGCACGAATCAAAGGCAGCTGTCTAAAGCCAAGGCCACACCGGAAACGAAGCAAAGATCGTTTAGCTTCGCTCATATAGCTACGGCAATTTTTCATAGTTCGGTTCATAGTTTGCGGTGTGAACCGAAGGATGAATAGACGCAATAGGTACACACGGCTACACATCAAGCTATACATTTCCAGTATAAGCTGACCTCGCATTGTACGGAAATCCTATACAATGCGAGATCAACATAAACTGGAAATGTATAGCTTGATGTGTAGCCGTCACGTACATGATTGAAGCTAAACGTACTAGCTTCGTTCCTAGTGCGGCCTGTGCTTTAGGAATTAAGAAGCTGCGGCAAGTGCTTGCATACCGTAGACAGTTGCATTACACATTTCCTTATAGGGGTGATAGAATCACGAGCAAGTACGAGTACTTATGGCACGACGACCTTTCTAGCCCGTGTGTCATAGTAAATACGCGAACTTTAAATCTGCTGAGTAAGTTCGTCGGCGAACCAACAGGTTTGAAATTTTGCTCGTAACCTGCCTTGGTTCGTAGTTCGTCTGGCATTGTCGCGAGCCACCAATTTGTTTAGACATTTGTGTAATTTTTGTTTAGTTTGGTTCAGAAAATTCGACAACAGTGTGAGGAAGCTCCACGTGTATTTTTTGTTTTTTACTCTGATTTTATATTCTGTGATTTCTTGAATTCACACACTGACTTATTAGTATTACTTGTTAAAATGTTAGGAATATCGTATAATTTTGTTATGTTTGTAAATATGTGAGCACCATGTATCTATCACATAATTAATTTATGTCATTGCATCATTTTTCATTCTTTTTTACATAACGTGTTAAAGTGATTTTATTCTAGATGCATCGTCTTCATATACAGGATGGATTTTTGAGATGGGGCAGTAAGGACAGCTACTGTAAACGTTATAGCTACAGGAAAACAGTCTTAAGAAACTGTCCTTAACTTTTTGAAATATTTCGATCTGCATTCACAGATTTTGAAAAAATGTAGTCAGCAAGAAAATGGGCAGTTGACACAAAAACTTTTTTTGATGCCAATCGATCCTGTTTCTTATAAGGATCAAAAAACTCTTCTGGACCAACTGAGCTTTGAGTACTAGAAAAGTCAGAAATCACAAAAAACTTTTCCCATACATTTCATAGGAAATGTGACTCCAACTACTTACTCTTACTCTATTTTACGATGATATATAATAGTTTCTTGCCCATTCTTCTCCATACGAAAACTACATTTTGGAAGGAGCGACTAGAATCAATTATATTTTTTGTAAAATTGACGTTCATATGTGCCTTGTGCCTAATTGAAATAAATTGTTTGACTTTGTGTGTCACCGACGGCGAGCTGAGTAAGTTTGCGAACCTGGTACTTTAATTCGCATGTCTATCACCCACTTTACAGTTGGGTAAGTGCCATTTTATTCTCTCTGTCACTGTGACCGTCAACACACACTGTCAAGTAAAGTGTTATCTATTTAATCTATGGTCGGCGTAGTGTTTCCACCATTGGGTATTTTGCCCAAACATAAGTTGAAGGGGTTTATTGGGGTTGGGGGTTAAAAACATTCCGACTAGTCCGGCCGGTGAGACATTGAGAGAATGCGTTCCTGAAACCTGTCAGTTGGACAATTTCCAGTAGTAATAAAGACTAAATTCGCATAACAAATAATTAGAACGCATTCTTTCGACGGCCGGACTGTACTTGAATAATGAGCGAATCACGAAAGTAAAGTGATGTTAAGAAAAAAAAACTATTGAATACTTCGGATCTAACTGTGCGTTTGCACTGGCGAAACATTCACAACAAAACATGTTAAAATCTCTAGTTCCTGTCAAACATTGTATGGAAATATAGATAAGAAAATAGAGATTTCAACATGTTTTATTGTGAATGTTTCGCCAGTGCAAACGCACAGTTAAACAAAGGATGCTTTTGAAGACTGTTTAGAGACAGGTTGACAGGTTGTTTGTTTAGGTTATAAATAATAATTAAACTTTGCTTGTGTTTAATTTTATTAAAATAGAGGAAACTGAATTAGGTTTATGGGATTTTCGCAAGGCGCTTGGGGAAATCTAAAATCGTAGGGTGGCAACACTAGCTGTCGTTTCGTCCCGTTGCCGTTTTCACGGAGCATGTAGCCGTTTTTTACGTGTATTCACAAAGTTAAAAAATAAAGTTATATTAATTCAATCACCGCTGTGCTATTTGAGCTAGCAAATTTATATATTTTTAGTGTAACAGGTTTTGCAAAAGTTGTAGTGAAACACGTTTTTTGGCAAAATTTACAAAAATACAAAGTAAGCATTATTAGTTAGCAATTTCAAGAAAGTTTATTGGTCTTCGTTGGATGACTTGTACTTTTGGTCGGCAAAATACATGCATAGCCGTGCGTGCGCCTTCTGTCCATATAATTATTTTAAGAAAGATTGTGATACGTAATAAAATACATTTGAAAGTTCCAAGGAAACTGAAAATCTGGAACAGAAACAAACTTCTCGCGATTTGCTGGTTCGCGCTTTTAATTAAATTATAAAAGTACCTACTTTCCCAACCAATTGTAAAATCCTCTTAGAAATTGATAAGATAAATAAATAGTTGTTCTAAATAAATTTCCGCAAGTCTCATATATTGTATATTTTTATATTTTATTTTATTACATTCAAATTCACGCCTTTTAGTCGCCGGGTAGGCAGAAACTACAGAACCCCAACTACTATGATCCTTACATACTCTTTTTGCTTGTACTTATATTATTTGTTCAAAGAGTTATCGATTATTTTCCAGATTGTAATAATGTCTGACGACATTGATATAGAGGAGCATGATGTCATGGATAATCCTACTATCAAGAGAATATTTCCAGACTTGTCTGTGATAAAAAAGGAAATTAATCAATACTATGATGAAGGTATCCAGACTCTTTTAGTTTTAATTGCTTATTTCCTTATTAGTATCCTTAATAGGATTAACTACTTTATCTATCACACCTGTCATCCCTAAAGAGATAGACAGAGGTGAACCTGTAGCACACCCACATTTCTCCAGTTATGCTTAAGTCCAATGTAATAGGGGGCGAGCCTATTGCCATAAACTGGGCATAAATCTGGACTCTGGGCTGCTACAGAGAAAATGCAGATGGAAAAACCCAATATCACTTTGCCTCATGCTCAGCAGTAGCACTTGCAACTATTACTCCAAAGATGCGGTAAACTGTTTAAAAAAAATTCTTTTATACTGTTAGGCGCTGAATGGAACATGTTACTCAATGATTTACCACCTGATGAAGCGGTCTCTACTTTCTACGAAAAATTATACGAAATTATTAAATTACATACTCCCACTCACAAAACCAAAAACTTTAAATTCCCACACTGGTTCACTAAATCTCTTTTGCATTTATTTAAAATGAAATCTCGAACGTGGATTAAGTGGAAGAAATATGGAAACATTAGTGACTACGAACTATTTTCTATTTACAGAGCAAAATTCAAAAAACAGGCCGACATATGTTATAAAAAATACATGAATTTTATAGAGGACAGCGTGGAAAAAAACGTTAAAGCATTTTGGACGTACGTTTCTAATCGGAACTCCAGTAATAGTATCCCAGCTACAGTTCACTATCTCCAACAGTCTTCCAATGACCCTACTACTACTTGCGACTTGTTCTCAATGTTTTTCCAATCTGTTTATGAACCGTCTACTTTCGATCATAAGTCATGGGTACCACCTCCCGCTAATCCTGATAACGATATTAATCTTTGTAATTTGCACTTTCCGGTATACAAAATTCAAAAAGAACTTAAATCATTGGATGCTTCTAAGGGTCCCGGGCCAGATGGTATTCCCTCGATCTTTTTAAAAAATACTTGTGACACATTGTGCTTTCCGTTGTTTATATTATATAATAAATGCCTTGCCTATGGCGTATTCCCTGATGTGTGGAAACGAGCAAATATTGTTCCAATCCATAAAAGCGGCTCCAAGAGTGATGTATCTACATATCGTCCAATCTCGTTGTTGTCGGGGCTTTCAAAACTTTTTGAAAGATTGGTGCATAGTGAGATATATCCAATCATTCAGCGTGTACTATTAAAAGAACAACATGGGTTCGTCAGAGGAAGGTCCTGTATAAGTAACCTCCTTATTTTTACAACACATCTGTTTGAAGGCTTAGACAAGAGGCAGCAAATTGATGCTGTTTATACAGACTTTCAAAAGGCGTTCGATAAGGTAGATCATAGGCTATTACTCAACAAAATCGCATTCAACGGTATTAGAGGAGATTTACTGCGTTGGTTCGTGTCGTATGTCACTAATAGGACTCAGAAGGTTGTCATTAATGGGTTTGAGTCTCATACAATAAAGGTCACTTCAGGAGTCCCCCAAGGCTCAATTTTAGGGCCCCTTCTGTTTATCCTATTCATCAACGACATCAAAGATTGCTTTAAAAGTTCAAAGTTCCTACTATACGCGGACGATTTAAAAATTTACAAAAATATTACCCTTCAAACCGACTGTTTAGACCTTCAGAAGGATCTTGACTGTTTCTCGAAATACTGCTCTGTTAATAAGCTTCACCTTAGTATCTCTAAATGTTACAGCATTACGTTTACTAAAAAAAAACATGTGCTGAATTTCAATTACATTCTTGGAAACACTGCCCTAAACAAGGTTTCATCCCTCCGTGACCTAGGCGTAAATCTTGACTCAAAGCTCCATCTTGACACCCATGTGGACAACATAGTCAACAAGGCTTATAAAATGTTTGGTTTCGTTATGAGGGCGTCTAGAGAATTTCATCGGCCTTCTACCTACTTACATCTATACAAATCTATAATAAGGCCACAACTTGAATACGCAGTACCCATTTGGAACCCTTATTACAAAAAGTACATTGAGATCATTGAGTTGGTTCAACGTAAGTACCTCCGTTCCATGCATTACAGATGCTGTAAAACCAAAATGTCCTATAAATTATTACTTGAAAAATATAACCTCGTGACCCTACAATCCCGTCGCACCCTACTTGAAATGATGACTCTGTTTAGTATATGCCGCAATAAATTTGATTGTACTGATCTTGTGAACAGTCTGTGCTACCTGATCCCTCGTACTGTAATCGGTCGAGAAGTTCGTTCGAGACGCCTATTTGCTACTTCATTTTGTCGAACGAACTCAGGCGCTCGCTCGCCGTTACATCGCTTGGTTGACACCTATAATAAACAGTTTGGCTCTACTGATATTATGTTTCTCAGCAAAGCTGTATTTAAGAGTGAGATTACAACTATTTTAAGAGATAGCCCTAGTATATAGTATATAGTTAATAAGTGCTTTTTTAACTAGCTCTGCTAACAGCTAGCTATTCTGTATTGTAATCTGTGGATAACGTATTGAGTAGTGTATTTGTTACTTTTATTGCAAGTTTTATATTGTATGCCTACTGTGTAATATACTGCTGTTTGTTATTCCTATCAAATAAATAAATAAATAAATAAAGGTACTGTAATTCCTTTGCCACAATTTCTATTTCAATGTTTATCAAATAATAAAAATAAAAAGACCAGAATATGCATAAAATTAATCTGCAAACTATTATATAAAACTTTTCCTTTTTGTGGGAAAGATTTCCAATTTCATAAAATAAAATAAGTGAAATAACATCCTAATACAACTTTAAAACCAACAGAAAAAGCAATATTTACAAATTTCTTAATTTTTTGCAGGCATTCCATAGAGTATAGCATAACTAGGTACTCCATGTATCTAAACTACACGATGATAATTAAGTGCCTCTCCTATAAATAATAATTCATTGCCGGTGTGCTTGTCTGCAAGAAAAAAGTGATTCATATTAAGTCAATGCGCAATCTATTTTCTATAATATAAAGGAGGGAGTGCTGCAAGGTTACATTTTGGGTCCAAAAATGCTATCTGTTTTCAACTCAGATCTTTTTGGTTTTGTATGGTTTGTTAATTCAAGTTGAGAAAACTGAACTTGATGGGATACTTGGGATACTCACAAAGTGGAAAAGCCCTATATAAAAATTTCAGTCAATAGTTCTTGAGATATGCGATATTTTTGGTTACAACCGCAGAAATAACTTTGTTTTTGATCGTTTTGTCGAATGATATGAAATATATAGGTACTTATTTTTGCGGTGGTAGATAATCTATATCTATACGTAATATTATAAAGTGGTATTTGTTTTTATGTACCTAGGGCATAAGCTCTGGAACTACCAGTCGGATTAGAAAAAATCTTTTTTTATTGGATAGCCCAATTCTTTAGGAAGGCTATGTAACATCACGCTACGACCCTTAGGAGACGAGTAAAAAGAAAAAAAGTGAAAACGAACTAATAGCGCTATTAGTTCGTTTTCACTTTTTTTCTTTTTACGGCGGGAGATGGGATGGGTCAGGGCCGAAATTTCACGCGGACGAAGTCGCGGGCAGAAGCTAGTCAATACAATACATGCATTTATATTCACCCCAATTACAGAACCCTTCACTGTGCGTGGTCCGACACGCACTTGTTCGACTTTTTTATTATTTTAAAATACCGAGCTATCTGAAATCATCATAGTATTCATGAAAATAATCAATATTTATGTGTTAGAGTTGCACATTCAAAACACAATTACTCAGGTATTGGTGGCCGTCAACCGTCAAATTAAATAATATTATTGTTTCAGCTTTAAATGCATCATCAGGGACAGAGACTGCACCATTTGAAGATTCGTGTCAAGAAGAGGCACCAGTAGAAGATTCGTGTCAGGAAGAGGTACCACTAAAAGATTCGTGTCAAGAAGATGCAATTACTCAGCTTCCTAAGCATATCCAAAACCACATTGAACTTGTTACCACCAACACTTTTCATGCCTCTGAAGCTACAGAAACTCAGAAGGCATCAAGGTATTCGCATCAAAACATAATAATACTTGGATCAAAACCTACTTTACAATATCAAGAAAATAATTATTTAATAAAAGAACCTAAATTAATATTGAAGAACGTTAATTCTTTTTTAAATAGGTGTAAGAGATATTGTAAGGAATGTCTTATATTGTTTCCAAAAGCAAATTTGTTCAACCTTCATTTGATTAACATTCATACTAAACGAAATAACCAAATAGCGTTTATGGGAAGGAAATGCGATCATAATTTATTTAAATGTAATGCTTGCGATAGATTCCTATCATCTCAAAATAATCTATTGAGACATTTTAGAAACCTTCATGGAGATGTAAAAGCATTAAAAACGGTAGACAGATCCGACAACAAAATAGTAGCTAATGAAGCCTCTCAAAGAAAAGTAATCACAGGGCTCTCTTGTTTTCATTGTCAACAATTATTTCCAACCCAGAGCTCTTTGATTGAACATCTATATGAAGTTTTGGAGCCAAAAAAAATGGGGCTCAATGACAGATCCAAGAGTTCTACAAATGCAAAAGAACCAGACAAAGAGGTTAGTCTTAATGATCGATTGAAAAATGATGAGAGTGTTAAACACTTGAATGAATCAAATGTAAACCATAAGAATAACCTCGTAGCAAATAGTCGTCCTCATAGTCATAGTAAAGCGGATAAAGATACCGGTGATTCTGAGCGTATTCTGCCAGATACAAATTACCTAAGGAGACGATCAATAGATAACGTTGTTGGTTTAGCTGAAAGTGGCGACGAAAATATCCCAAAGAAAAAACGTAAAACGAATTGCGATACATTACAAAACGGAGATACAAAGACAAGAAAGAGAATGAAATGTAATGAATGTAAGGAACAATTTAATAGCAGAACGGAATTAAAGTATCATATAAGGTCAATACACACAGAAAGATCTAATAATAGAAACAAAAGTAAATCAAACACGAGGAAAGCAATAAGCAATTTTCAGAATTCTAAGAAATCGATGCATTCCATGTTTTACAAATGTTTTATTTGTTCTAAATATAATGTTACTTTCGAGTTTTATTCCCGGCACGTTACGAATGATCATAAGATAAAGGAAGTAACTGAAGTTAAAAAGGTACCTTTTGATTCACAGTGCAAATTTTGTCCTTCAAAAACTTCCGGAATTTATTCTTATAATGTCCATTTATTTAAGTATCACAAGAAGCAACTAAAAGGACCTTATTTTCCTCGTGAAGCGCAGCCAGTTAATAAAAACCACGAAAAAGTAGATAAGAAAGTTCTGTTTGCATCAAAAAGTATTCTGTATAAATGTATGAAATGTGATTTGTTCTTTTTGTCTTCTAACGCAGCCGTGGACCATTCAAAACACTTGAGAATTTCAGATACGTGGAAGTGTCCAGTTTGCCAAAGAATATTTAGAAGTGAAAATAAGGCGCTGCATGAAAAACAACATTCTTTTTCTCAATCCTTCACTGTGCACACTCTTCCTGACTCTGCATTTAATCAGGTTTTATACAAATGTTCTAATTGTACTGTACATTATAGCGAAGAAAACTTTTTGCTTCATTATCTAAAATGCGATTCAGAAACACCAAATTCATTATATTGTAAACTTTGTGACATTTTAATTAACAGAGATGATATGGAATGCCATGGAATGAATCACAAAGAAAAACAAATACAGTGTTGTGATTTTATCATAATCGAACCCGATATGATAGATGACAGAGATATAAGTACAAATACAGCTAAAACGAAAACCGACAAATCCGAAATGGTACATTACAGAAATATAAGTACAAATACAGCTAAAATGAAAAAAGACAAATCTGACATGATAAATGACACACATATAAGTACAAATACAGCTAAAACGAAAACCGACAAATCCGACATGGTACATGACAGAAATGTATGTACAAATACGCCTAAAACAAAAAACCACAAATCCGTTTTGCTACATGACAAACATTTAAGACCAAATACAGCTAAAAAGAAAAATGGCACCGTGAAGAAAACTCGGTTCGGTATTGAAACTTTAGAGGATTCTTCTAAGTTAATAATGAATTTTTGCGATACTTGCAAATGTTTTATTGGTAATGTTAACTTGCGAAAATTGCATGTGGAAGGCAAGTGTGGTCATATGCTCAAATATGTTTGCAAAGATTGCGGTCTTATGTTGACAACGAAAACTCATGCGACACATAAAGAATATCATAAGAAAGAGCAAATAAGTCTCCATGATTACGTTTTTTATGACCTCAAATCAGAAAAACGAATCTGCCCTCCAATACCCGACTATCCTAAATGCAACTCGTGTGGAGTACACTTCTTAAGAAACTGTGATATAAGAATACATTCATGCCAAGAGCAGGATTATATTACTTGCAATGTTTGTTCCATGAAGCTAACAGAACATGCTTACAAATTGCATATTCATTTTCATAGTTATGTAATACCGAGTATAAATACAAAACTGAAAGAAACAGCACTCCAAGTTAACCCTGCTGATGAAATAGCATATGTGGAGCCAAATTTAAGTGTTTCAGATGATGCTTATATAATAAACGTAATGACTTTTTACACGTGTAAAAGTTGCCAATTGACGGTTAATACATATGACAAAGTTGTGCAACATTGTCAGGATCATTACGATTCTAAAGTGGTACAATTAAATATGCAGAAATGCCAGAAATGCACTTTAATTTTGCAAAGAAGCGATTACGAAAATCACAGTATGCTGCATTTAAATGGAAAATACAATAAGGACTCCATTATAATAGTTGATTTCGATCCATTTTATTTTCGTTACAACAATAGTTTTTGGACAAAACACATTTTTGCATATGTAGCAGATGAAGATATCAGTAAAATTCTTCGTAATTCTATATATCGATATGAATGTAGACTTAAAATGGAGAAAATTCAGTCTGGATCGTCAAATTCGGTGCTTTACAGATGTGATAAATGTCAAGTCTTTGTTGATCCCCAATATTTGTATATGCACGCTGTAAACTCTGGGGATAAATCTTGCGTTAAATTGAGAAAACACCCTTGCGCGTTGTGTGGTTTAAGTTTTGCTTCGTTAGCTTATCGAATAACCCACGAAAAAGAACACGAAAGCATAGAATTGAACTTAAAATCATACAAAATAGTATTATACAATAAGGAGGAACATGAAACTTATAATAACATAATGCATGATGCAATTAATCGATACATTTTATATCAATGTAGAAACTGTGAAGGGGTGGTTGATAAATTTGAACGTAATGCTCATAAATGTGATGATAATAATTTAAAAATATGTCTTACTTGTGGCTTGCTCCTTGGTAAACACGATTTTGACTTACACTCTATTAGACACGAAGAGCTAGACAAATTCAATGTTGAAAATATAATTGTAGTAATGTTTGGAAAACCAAAACTGTGTTACCTTGGAAAGAAGAAACTCAGGTCTACTTTCAGTGGTACTAAATATAATTATACTATGTATAAATGCAAGAAGTGCGACTTATGCTTTAGAACTAAAGAGTGTATATCCGAACACGTTTGTGTTTTCGACACTTCAAAATGTGAATGTTCTAAATGTGGGTTGTTTTTCTTGAAAACCGAATTAAAATGTCATCTTAAGGTTCATGAAATTAATTTGGATATTGACGATTTAAATATGAACTTAATAACTTTCGATGCATCATCTGCGATCCTTCATGTTGATCCTAAAGACAAATTGGGGGAAAACAATGACCTTGTCAAACAGACTGAGGAAGTTGAAGAAAATACAAGTTATAGCCCGGAAAAGCAAGACATAATTTATAAATGTGATTGCGGTTTACATTTTTTGGAAGACTTGAATGCTCAACAACATGCAAATATCTGTAACGCACGGATAAAAATTTCAAAGCAAAGTTGTATCAAATGCGATTTATTGTTTACTCCAGGGGAGCTATTCAATCATTTACTGAAACACCATTACGACAAGAAGTTACAGTTCAAGTTTGATGTAGTTCTTGTAAGTAAAAATGAAAAAAGTAGAGTCAAGACATAAATAATTATATAGTTTAATGTAGTTACATAATGCTAGTGTGCTGGCCATTAGATGCGATTTTAAAAGCTTTTATTTAACTTGCAATGTATTTAACCTTAGCCCGCGAAATTCAAATCTTACGTTTTTTTTTCAATTTGCAGGTCAGGTCAGTTATGTTGATTAAAATATGATTCGCGACCGTAACAACGTGTCCTAACATAGGGTGGTCACGCGAATTCACCATCGTCGTGACCCTTTGTCACTGGTTTTGGCTAATTTCGTAAGAAATTTACGTGGATAAAAACTCGGAGTTGGATTTTTAACTTTCGGTGCCGAGCCAAGGGTTGATAATCCAACAGTGCGCGTTTATTTAAGTGTTCATTTAGGTGTCGGTGTGTTAGTGAAATGGGCATTTAATATTTGCCGTACGTTATTACATTTTTGAGTTTATCTTGGACATTACTGACATCTGTGGCGGAAAACATCGTGAGGAAACTTGGACAGTTAAAAGCCTGAAATTATCAAACCGTCTTGTTGAGCAAACGTGATCAATGCTCGTGCCCTGCCTTGCAGTGGGACAATAATAGGCGGGTATTATTTATTACTATCTGCGCCCCGGGGTTTCACCCGCATAAGTTTGGATCCCGTGGGAATATCGGGATAAAAGATATCCTACGTCCTTTTTCAGGTCATGGTCGCCAAATTTCATCCAAATCCATTCAGCTGTTTTAGCGTGAAAGCGTAGTAACAAATAAACATTAATATTATTACATTTTATATTGAACTAGCTTTTGCCCGCGGCTTCGACCGCGTGGATGTCGCAAAATATCTCACGGGAACGTATTACCGGGATTGCATACCTAATAGCCGAGGAAAAGGTCATAGACTCCTACCGCAGCGCCCGTGTTGCCGTCAACCATAATTATTTTGTTACGCGTAATTTTGAATCTGTGATACGAGTATCTTTTAAACTTTTCATAAATGGTATGATGTCAGTGCATATTTTAATCTAAATTAAATGCCCAATTTAAAAACACATTTTATTAGCTATGGATTAATATAATACCGGTCAAAATAGCTTCGGAAACAACAAATTATTTGTCATCAAATTCTGAAAGATAATAATGGTTACTGTGGGTCATCCTTAAAAAATAGACATAATATGCCACCGCGGACTTTTTGTTAAACTTTTTAAGATGAACAATCCTGTAGAAAATAAATTGTATGTATCTTTTACTGTTTACGCGGCGCACGCCAGTAAAGCTCCCAGTCGGCATGATTTTTCCGACATCTTCAACAATAATGGTCATATTTCAGCTAACTTACACCAAACCTTAATTAATTATACACCAAAACCTTCCTCATGAATCACTCCGTCCATTGTGAAAACCGTTTGAATATCGGTTCGGTAGTTTTTAAGTTTATCGCGTTCAGACAGTCAGACGCGGCGGGGGACTTTGTTTTATAATAATTTAAGGATTATAATTTTAAATATACATTTTTGTTAAGCAATATATTCTGTTTATGGAAAGAATAGGTATACCTAATTACACGTTTTATACTCTTTCTCATTGCAGTGACTTAAATACAGTTCACAGTGATTGTTTTACTATTTTGTTTGTATCACGCCTAGTAACAGTATTTAATTAATTATATATTAAGATATATAAATATTTATAATATATGTCATCTCTCTTTATTTTCATTATATAGAAATTTTGATCTACTATGTATGATCTAAAGATAAGACATACATATCTTAACGTAAGAACATATAAGTATGTTACATACATTTAAGTATAATGTTACAAATAATTATGTAACATATAGGTATTTATTTTGTGTTACATAGGTATTTAAGTACATATTTTATACTAGTTCTAAGCGCTCTGTTAAAAAACTTTACAATTTACAAAAAAAAAAACAACAGACTTCCAAAGAAAGTGTTTCTTTTTTGGAAGTAGGCTATTTTTTTTTTTGGATTTATTTCTGGTAAATAAATATTGCCAAACATAAATAAAAAAAAGTTATTATTAAAGATGAAGAAATTTCATCCAACTGATATCTACCATTTCATTAAATATTAACTGCCTCGTTAGTCTAGTGGTCGCAGGTGCTACTGCTGAGCACGAGATCATGGGTTCAGTTCCCAGGTCGGGCAAAGTGTTATTTGGGTTTTTCTGTCAGGAATTTCACAGTAGCAGCCCGGAGTCTGGATTTATGCCGGCTTGTTGGCAATAAGCTCGCCCCCTATTACATAGGACTTAAACATAACACACGGTACACCTCTGCTACTCCTTCGGGGATTACAGGCGTGATGTTATGTTATACAATATGAATATGTTAGGTATTCAATTTATGTATATTTCTACAATATAATTATATGAAATAGGTTCAGGATCTGACTGCTGCAACATTATAATGTTGAATTAGGACATGTCCTAATAGAAAGCGATCGTCACAATCGGTTATATTATATGAGTTAGTCCGCGCTCTTTGGACATCCATTTGTATCGTAGTACGTATATATCGTGGTCGTACGAATTGAGTGCGCACACTGAATACGTTTGTTTTCGTCAAATAGGTAGTGTTCCGGTGATAAAGCATTGAACGCATGAAAAATCCCAACAAGTTCGGATTTTTTTCGGACGTCAGAAGTATACGTACGACTAACTCGCACTCAGTCTGAGCGCTCTCTTTCTACTTGGATGGTCGTGATCGTTCGTGCATGTTCGTAAGTGTAGCACGAGTGAAATTCGTACGTAAACGCTTCCAAAGTGCGCGCGGCCTTATGATGACGTACGAACGCGACTTTGTATAAATAAACGATCGCATCCATCGCGCATTTGTGCTACCATTGCATTCTATTACGACAAGGGCCTAAGTTATTACTTTACAGTTAAGTTTATTATTAATAATAAAATATAATGCTCAAACAATAATTGTTATTGTTTGAACAACCTCGCTGAAAATTACTTTATAACTTGTATCTAATAGTCTTTTAGACGATTAAATAGGTACTATACTACATATTTTTATATTACATGAATAAAAGTAATAATTCTAAACCGTTTTTTATTTACCAATGTGTTTTACAATACCTATGCGATAAATAATAGGTACACAATGTTAAAATAAATTAAGGAATAAAAAATAATTTCGCCGGCCGCCCTAATGCATCCTCCAATAGCAACATTGCAACTACCTAAGTCGCAGATTCGGTTTCGAAATAAAACTTATCAAACCGGCGCGCGGCGGAGCACAGGTGTTGTGACGCAGCCTGGGAGAGGCCTATGTCCAGTAGTGGACTGCGAGAGGGTGAGTTGATTGAAGCCGATAAAAAGATAGAAGCACTCACGAGCACAGGTTCGGATCAAATCCTGAAAACTACCCTCCACTTTCAAGTGTACACACGGCTACACATCAAGCTATACATTTCCAGTTTATGCTGATCGCGCATTGTATAGGATTTCCATGCAACGAGAGGTCAGCTTATACTAGAAATGTATAGCTTGATGTGTAGCCGTGTGTACCAACACTATCCAAAAATACTAAAATAAAGACGACTTAAAATACCTACCAGGATATTATTCGATATAAGGATTAATTTAAAGGTTGCTGTTGTCAATACTGGCTTCCGACTCCTAAAACATTGGCATTGGGCATTATATTGTTGGAAAGAATACAAGAAATTGCCAAAAACATATAAGTAGCAATAAGAGTTTTGGTTAAAATAAATAAGTTGTGGCAGTTAACAGATGACAGTACTTGCCCGTGGTCCCCCAATCTAGTTCCCCTTGGGGTACCACGAGCAAATATGATTGCCCGTGGAACCTCCAAGGGGGACGAAGGGGTACCATGGGCAAATTACTTGGCCCGTAGTACCCCCCCGCTTACCGTTAAATAAAATGCAAGTACAATCTCTTTGCTTAATGCATTAAGTGTCGGAAGACGTACGAGTATGTCAATGAAAAATAAATTTGTCACAACGAGAGATGTTGTTTCCTGATAAGAAATGGTGAGTGCATCCAGTCCTTGCCCCTTAATATATGTTTATTTTGAATTTCAATTCAACATGGATGAAAACAAAATATGAATCGGAAAAGTACAGCAACAAAGGAGTAAACAAGGAAGTTATTGTTGAACATGCTTTGGAGAAATTTGCCAATATTTTATCTAATTATTATTAATATAACAATTCGCCATGTACTAATTTTGTTGTTTTTAAGACATAAGATACTCGACTATAATTTCGAACTATAAATAAAGGCAACTTATAAGAGTAATAAAACCGTTTACTCAAAAACATTTTTTTATTCATGCATTCTATATTTCATTCTCGGAATTAATACAACAAATTAATATCAGACTCTAACTTTTTGTAAATTGTTCTAGTGCCAACATTACGTTTTTTACATTGATGTAAATCATTCAATAAAAAACGATTTACATCAATGGTTTTTTATTGAAAAATCTCATAAGAAGTGGCAAAACAATTTATTTGTCATTCAAAAAGAAAAAATATTTTTATGGCATATTGCAATGTTTGAGAAGGGGTAACACGGGCAATAAAAATATATTTCATAAGAAGATTGTTATTCAGGGGGTTCCACGGGCAAAAATATTTGCTCGTGATACCCCAAGGGGAACTAGACTGGGGCACCACGGGCAAGTACCGACAGATGACCGGCCCCTGCCGACGGGATCGAAAAAAGGCTCTCGAAGACATTGGATCTTAAATTTTAAAGAGTCGATTTTTGCTTGAAATGGCTTCTAATAGCCAATATTATGCATAAATATATCATAGGATACAATCAGGTAGGCAAATTGGCAACTTATATTTTTTTTACAAAAAAAAATTGTGAAGTTAATGCTTATATCTCCGGAACGGAGAGAATAACCGTTATCCTTGCACACGGTGATATAACTACTTATTTATGATTTTTTGACACATTTATCGAAATTTACTGCGTTCTTTTTTGAAAAAACGCGCACCTAAACTACAAAAATTAAGTATGTCTGTGTATTGGTCGTTGTTATTTTTAATGTATCGGAATTTTTTGTAATGGTTTGGTTGACCACTGTGAAGGGACATAATTTACAATGGCTTTATCTAAGTAATCGCAGCAACAAAAAAACATTATCATTACATGTAGGGGAATTTGTAGGTCTGCGGGTAATTATGACTGTATGAATTATATGTATGAATTATAGGGGTTGGTTTTGAAAACACTACTCGAAAGTACTTAGTAATTCCAGTATTGTTACTGATGCTGTCAATGCTTTGAATGACGTCGGATTTTGGCATGGAATTGTTTTGCTTGTCAAGTGCATACATTGGTTGTCATGTCATTGTCAAATTATGACATTGTATTGCTGTGAGATTTATTTTGTAATTGAAATATTTATTTTCTAACGGTGGATAGCAAACACTATGAATAGCAAACATTTAGTATATTATAAATAATACAGAAGTTATAAACTTATACCTTAAAATGATAAAACTGGAAAACAAGTGAAATATATAGTTTTTATCAAAATGTATTTCTACGAACGGTTTTGCCTGTGGTTAGGGCATCTAAAACTATCCCGTGTTATATTGCTGGTGTCGTTAATATTATTTGTTGTGCCTCTCTTCACACATTATTATTTGTCCAAGGTAGGTGCAGGTTAATTAAATTATATGGTTAATTAGGCCATTTCAAAATGTGGGGTTTGTTTTGTTTGCACAGCTACATTTACAGACAATTAATGAATTTAACATAACATATCATCACGCATTATTTTCCCGAAGGGTTGGGAGGTGTACCTGTAGCAGGTACACCCACATTTCGGCATTTATGTTTAAGTCCCATGTAATAGGGGGCGAGCCTATAGCCATCAATCAATGAAGGTATTTCTAGTATGTTAATGGTGAAGATTCGGAGAGGCTCTCTTAGTTTTCTTCTGACTGACATAATGATGATTAAGAAGAAAATAAATATGTTTATTAAACAGGCATCACTGCAGACTTCTGAATACTTAGCATAAGATTAATTGTATTTATATACATACTTACTTTTAAATTTTCAGTACGATGAAACAGGTACCTTGTCAAATAATCCAATGCGACACACTTTGGAGGCACTAAGTGATGTATCAACAATGAATGCTGCCGATTTAAAACTAAGGATTGAAGAAATGCTAAGAATAAAGGTAATAATCAGTATAAAGTAGTGAAAGGTTTAGTGCACAATATTGTATGTTTATTGTGATGATGGTTTTAATTGGTGAGATTCTTATGGGGCTTACCTATAGAGTGCAGTAGAGTTTAGTCAACAAATAGAATTTAAAAAAATGATTTTTATTTTTTATTATGTCACATGGCATTTTACTTGAAACCACAATTAGGTTTAGGTGAAGTACTTGGCACCTGATAAGGAACAAAATTCAATAACACCAAATTCAGAATCAATATTGTACCTGTATACATTTAGCTAAGTGGATTATGTATACCATGTAGGCTAAATTTATGGTATGAAAAAAAATCATTTATAATATAAACAATTTGTTTTATTTCATTTACATATTTATTTATATACAGGGTGGCATGGACATGGTATCAGTTTTCGCGTCGATGTCCCTGACATCCTGTATATTTTATTGTACACCAGAAATTACATAAAGTATCTGGGCGATCGAGCTCTGCTCGGTTGAAAATACAGAAAACGAATTTTCCCAGATATGAGACCTAACTAGATTTTCGCCCCCGTAAAACACCTATATTGCAACGTTCATCTGAATCGTTAGAGCTGTTTTCGAGAACGTGATTATAAATATATATATAATATACAAATATTGCTCATTTAAGAGGATAGAATAAAATAAAATTTACTTTATGTAAGCATATTATATATTTTTTAAATAATTTATATTATCTGAAATTTCAGGCTTCAGTATCTACAGAATTACGCGAACTAGAAGCAAAGCGCGGGCGGCTCCAGCGCGAAGCGGCAGCAGCAAGCGCAAAAGCCGACAGCGCTAAGGCGGAACACGCACGAGCGGCTGCCGAGCTGCAGCGTCTGCGCGTGTCTGCCGACCAGGCGCGCATCGCGCAGCTCGAGGCCATCCGACGAGACTCACCGGAGCTAGCTCCTCCTCTGCAAATACTACCCTCACGACCTCCCCCCATCCTACCCCCTATAGCCCCATCCTCTGAGGTCCATTGTCGCATGTTTTCGTGCTTCGATCACTCTCGTTGCTCTTTAACATCCGGCTTTCCCGTGTACCTCTATGATCCTGACGTGTTCGCGCCACTAGCCGGCGCTGAAGTGGATGGCTTCCTGAAAACAACTCTAAAGCAGACGCTGGGCTATAATACCCATATAACGCGCAATCCAACCGAAGCATGCGTTTATCTCGTCATTTTAGGTGAAGCGTTCCCGTTTGAAAAGACTCCCGCGTAAGTAGTGCAATTAAACTTACTACTTACAGATAAACCAGAAAATTTATGCGCTTCGGTAATGTTCGTATTTCCGAATTGGTACCAACGTCTCCGTCACGTCATAGAGGAACCCACACAGATCCAAAAGCTATAAAGTTTCGAACACAAACTCAAAGCATTTATTTCAAATTAACCAGTTACAGGTACTTTTGAATTGTCAAGGGGTCGGTCAGTCAGAAAGATGAAGCCAGTTGCCCATCCCAAAGTGTAGTAGGCTCCTATGGAGAAGAATGGGCAAGAAACTCCACGGACACTCTTTTAAATCGGAAAATTGTTACAAAATATTGTTTGCATCATTCATGTCGAAATGATACATGTGCGAACGATGTAGAAACACGTGCACATTAAAAGCGTCCGTAATAAAAATATAAAATCAAAAACAATTCAAAAATTAAAATACTATTATTATCGCGCTTTGTAGTAGTGCTCCGGTCATTGCTCGTTTGTATGACCCTACTCTGGTCGCAGATTGTCAACTGTCACTCAAAAGATATGACAAGATTTATGAATTGCAAAGAGTTGGCCATCTGTAATTTTGTAATCATGGAAATAAAATAGAAGTACTTGCACTTCAATGGTTGTAGGCAACGACTCTATACTACATTACATCCCAGCGTCTCGCGTTCGTATTTGCGAAGATAGACGATTAAGCCCGAAGCGCATACTTTTCTGAGTATATCTGTGTTGTGAGTTTAAACGGATCCTAAGTTGTACTTGTTGTTTCCAGACCAACAATAGATACATACAAGCTATTGTTGAACGAGACAGCCATCAAAAGTTTACCATACTGGGGCGGTGACGGTCGCAACCACGTGCTAGTGAATCTGGCGCGGCGTGAGCTCGCGGTGGGCTCGGGCGACGCCTTTCGAGGAGCGTCGGTAGGGCGCGCTATGGTCGCGCAGTCCACCTTCACTCACGAGCAGTTCCGACCGGGGTTTGACGTCATTACCCCCCCCGCGCTCGGCCCTCCCGGCGGCGACGTGTGGGCCGACTGCGCTCCTATAGCGCCTGCGAGACGGAAATATTTGCTCAGGTAATTTTAATGCCCAGAACTATATAATTGTATTGTAATCAGAACTATATAGTGGGTCGTTCTGAAGAGATGCGCTTAGCATCTCTTTAGAACGAATTCTTTTACCCTGAAATAAATGAATTCATTATTAATAATTTACACTCATTGCCAAACATAAATGAACATAAGTCAAATTAAATAAAAATAAATCAATAAAAAAAAAAAAAAACAAACATTATTAAAACATACTAATCTACAGTACAACTATTTTCTTAATGTCCCTCGGTACTTGGTAATTATGGTTGACGGCAACGCGGGCGTAGCGATAGGAGTCAATACGTACAAGCACCAAGTGCAAAGGGCAACTGATAGAAATCTGACGACTGACGAAACACAAAGTTTGCCGAGAGACATTAAGAAAATAGTTGTACTGTACTTATGCTATCTTGCATTCGTAATTTCGTTTCCAAACATAAGTAAACAAATCTGTTTTTGGAAAAATATCTGTAACATAAAGTTTAATTTGGGCACAACATTTTTCAATAGTATGAAACATGATGTATGATAGTATTCTGAAATCAATTTCCTAGTATAAAGTTGATATTTGTCATATTATAAGTAGCATCGATTGGATACAAGGATTTCAATATGAATAGGTAATATAAAAAAAGAGCTATCGATTCTTAGGTATGAATTCATGAGCTACATTTAGTTTTCAGGGCTCGCAACCGCCACCGCGAGGAATAGACAAGGATCAAGACAAATCTCTGCTCGAGGCATTGCAGAAGATGGTGAGGTCGGCACCGGCGTCGGACTTGTTCCATCTGCAGTTCGAATGTGACCCTCCAGTGGAGAGACGGGCAGTGTTACCTATCGGTGACTGGGCGTTATGTGGCACGGACCGGTCTCGACGCGCCGTCTTAAGAGATTCGACGTTTGCGCTAATACTTGCGCCGGCTGATAGAACGTATGTTACCACGGCGTTATTGCAAGCGAGGTTGTATGAAGCTTTGAGGTCTGGTGCGATTCCGGTGTTGCTAGGCGGGGATAGAATTAGATTGCCCTATGATGAGGTGTTGGATTGGCGTCGCGCGGCGTTATCTCTGCCGCGAGCGCGTGTGCCCGAGCTGCACTTCCTGCTGCGCGCGCTGGGCGACGCCGACGTGCTGGCCATGCGGCGCCACGCGCGCCTGCTGTGGGAGCGCTACCTCAGCTCCGTGCAGGCCAGCGTGGACTCGCTCCTCGCCACGCTACGAACTCGTCTGCACATCCCCGCGCAACCCGTCGCGCCGACCACAGGAACGCCCGCATTCAACGACTCCTTTTTCCCACCACGAGTCGAGCCACCTGCAGTGGACGCTGAACCAGAAGAAACTCTCGGGCCTCTTGAAGCGCCCTACCCGAGTCCTGCATACCGTCGCAATTATTCCGTTGCATTACTACACGGTTATGAATTATGGAATGATTGGGGGGAACCGTTTGCGTTGTACCCGCAGCTGCCGTGGGACCCGGCGGTGACGTCAGAGGCGCGGTTCCTGGGGTCCGCGGCGGGCATGCGGCCCGTGGGCGCCGGGGCCGGAGGGTCGGGCCGCGAGTTCAGCGAGGCGTTGGGCGGCGACCGGCCCCGGGAACAGTTCACTGTCGTCATACTGACGTATGAGAGAGAGGCAGTGTTAGCGGCTGCGCTGGCGAGGTTGAGGGGGTTGCCGTATTTGAACAAGGTAATTAATAACCATTTAGTTACATTTCGTAGTTTTTTCAAGTTTAAAGCCCTTGGCTTGAAACATTAACTTACCATCCTCCCAATATACAATTTTTATTTTTTTTCAAATATATTATTTTGTGTATAGACTTCTAGTTCTAACGTTTTATTTCCTCTAGATTTAGCTATGTCACTCTCCGACGTCGGCGGAATCTAACTAAACTCTCTATGAGAAAATCATGTCGCTCCGTTTGTTGATGCGTGAAGACAAACCAACAAACTTAACAAACTCTTTCGCATTGTAATATTAGTAGAATTATATAAAACGAAAGGTCACGAATTCGACACAGCTTCAGCTTGAATGTTCAACGTCTATATTATAACTGGGTGTTATTACAATGCAGGTGGTGGTAGTATGGAACGGCCCGTCGTCCCCGGGCGGCGTGGCCTCCTGGCCGGAGAGCGGCGCCCCGGTGGCCGTGGTCCGAGCCCCTCGCAACTCTCTCAACAACCGCTTCCTGCCGTACCATCTGATCGACACCGAGGCGGTCCTGTGTGTGGATGACGACGCGCATCTGCGTCACGACGAGATCGTGTTCGCTTTCAGGTCAGACAATCACTTACTATTATTAACAATATCTCCAGATATTAAGCCCCATTTACACGAAGCCAATTTTTTGTCTGTGGCGTACAATAAAACTGGGTAATAGACGGTGCAAGTCATTTGCGGGTAATTTAATAGCACCGTGTAAATTTGGCTTTCCTATGACAATTTAACCTTTTGAAAAATATTGTCACACAGAAATAAGTTACAGGCCGTACAACACTATCGAGTTCGGTCATATCTCTCACTTAAAGGTGAGTATACACTAGAGCATTTTATCGAGCATTTTCATGTAATGTAACGTTTTTACGAATGGTACAATATAAACAAAAGCTTAGTTTAAAAAAAACATTACCATGTAATGTAACGTTTCTGCGAATGTTCGACGCTGCGTTCGACGTAATGCTCTAAGCATTTACCTGTAACATTTCTTTCTACATTGCATTTATTGTAACAAACTGCCCTCGGCCAGCGCACCTCATTCCGCATCGCACGCGCTCGTGCTAGGGCTAGGCTCGATAAAATGTTACACCAATATGCTCGTTGGTTTTTAAAATCAGGTTGTAACAAAACATCGAGCGTCGTGTTCGAAGTGCGGTTCGATCAAAAACTGCGAATGCTCGAAGTTCTGTTACAAGTAAATGCTCTAATCTATACTCACCATAAGACTACTAACTACTTTTTATTTGGTGGATAATTTATAATAATAATATTTATTTATTTATTTCTTTCAGCTAAATTTAGGTATCCATTGAGTTACAAACATTTTTAGATTATTATAATTCTAGTAGTCTAGCTAGTTAAAACTAAAAATAATATGCTTGTTCACAGGGTGTGGAGAGAACATCGCGACCGAATCGTTGGATTCCCCGGTCGGTATCACGCCTGGGACCTCAATTTTAACAATGGTTTCCTTTACAATTCTAATTATAGGTGAGATTTTATTGTTTTATGAATTTTCCTGACCCCACATAAAAACCTATCTAAGGTCGCAGGCACCTTGACTAACAAATCCAATAATTTTTACTCGTAGGACTGAATTATTCCACTTTGCCCCACCAAGCCCCACTGGTGGGGCAAAGTGGAATGTCTAAAATTTTGCAGTGTAATCTACCTCACTAGTCGGACTACTCTCTAGTTCAAAAACAGACATCAGTAATAAGGTTCAAACATTCTTTGGGTCCAAGTATAAAACGTTCAAGGCTAGAGGCACTGGTTTAATGTGATAATTACACAGTTTCTCGAATTTTAGTGCGAATTTCACCAATGAAACTGAACGCGATCAGTTAATCTAAACCAAGTTCAAGAGCTGTCAGCTTCAATATTCCAAAGAAAATAATGACACTAAGTGCGGATTTCACCAATGAAATTGAACGCGTTCAAGAGCTGTTAGTGTACAATAGTCCATAACAATTTTGACACTGACAGCTCTTGAACGCGTTTTAGAAATGTTGATCGCGTTAAGTTTCATTGGTGAAATCAGCGTTAACAGCTCTTAAAAGCTCTAAAAATTCGCCCTTCGTGTCTGATGTTCTTTACTTTCTATGCTATACTCTTTTCCACTTGTTGTACAGCTGCGAGCTAAGCATGGTTCTAACCGGTGCTGCCTTCGTGCACCGCTACTACTTGTGGGCCTACTGGCGCACTCTGCCGGCCGCCATCCGCGACTACGTGGACGAGTACATGAACTGCGAGGACATCGCCATGAACTTCCTCGTCTCGCACATCACTAGGAAGCCGCCGGTCAAGGTTAGATCATATTTTATTGAAACGAATATCCTCTATAGAAGATTTTTTTTTGTGGATGTTCTTGTATTTTGTGTACATTTAGAAACACAAATAATATGTTACTGTTCCAAACCAAAATAGGGATGATTACTGGGTAAAAAGAAAACTATTTAGTATTTTTTGCTTTATCATATTAATAAAAAAATACTTAGATAAAATGCATTAAAGTTAGGTTGTGGGGGCTCGCTACGTCACAAGTAAGTATAAAATCTACACACAAGTGAAGTCATGCCACATTTCAACTCAATGTATCGCCGTAATCTTTTGATTACGTAAAAAAAAGAAAAAATACTTGTCTATTTTTTTTTAATAATCTACATGACGGACTAAATAAGAAAAAAATGTCATCATCCCTATTAGCAAAATAGAACACTTTATTTAAACGGTGCTCCGCACTCACAGGAACATCTTCTCATCTCTATACGTAAAAAAAATAGATGCCGCGTTTTCTAAATAATGCCCAAGTGCCCGCAATAAGCTCTTTGCAGATAGACGATCGATTAATTTGCTAAGTAATAAGTTTCACTTCCAATTTCATCTCACCTAAAGAGCCAAATGGATTACTTTTAGAGTTATTTCCATTGTTAAATGGTTTTGGACGTCTGTTAATATGGACATGTTAATAATAATATTGTCATTATGTTGTAGGTGACGTCGCGGTGGACATTCCGCTGTCCCGGATGTCCGGTGACGCTGTCAGCAGACGAAACACACTTCCATGAAAGACATAAATGTATACAGTTCTTCTCACAGGTAAGAAATACTTATTACAACCATTCTTCGCACATAGGAGACCTTATTCTAGGAATACAAACAAAAAAAAACATTACGTGACTTTTAAGGCCCTGAAATAAGGTTCAATTTTGGTTGAGTCACACTTTCGTACAACACAAGCTACCTACTGTGTGGAGATTATTTATTATTATTTCAATAAATATCCAAACAGTAAACATCCAAACGGCACGGGGAATAAATAACAATAAATACGATTTCGTCACTTATCAACTGTTTTCGTACGAGCTGTTTCTTGTATGCATTCTGTGGGTGTATTATAGGTACAGCTCTGCCCAACCGTTTGAGGAAACAAGGTGCCATTTTATGATGATGTTTCTTGTATTATAAATATTAACTTAATGTTGACAACCCCTTCAGCCAATTTAACAGGGATATTCAAGTTAATTGATTTTCCTCCTCAGGTAATGGGCTACACGCCACTTTTAACGACGCAGTACCGAGCCGACTCCGTGCTGTTCAAGACGCGGATACCGCACGACAAACAAAAATGTTTCAAGTTTATATAGTCACAGGTTTTAGTTTACTTTGTTTTAAAAAATTGCAGGACTGTAGTTATTATTTATTTTCTTTGTTAGCTAATATTAGATCGAAAGAAGTTGAATCGGCAAGGCATGTTGCATTGAACTGCTGTGGTGTCTACTGTTAAACCCGCTCTAGAACAAACATAAGTAATTGGCTCAGTTGGAAAATATAGCTATTTTTCCTCAATTGCTTCATCCACAATTAAACCTTTACTGTGGAAGAAAAATATAGCACTGATTTTAGATACAAGTTCATGTATCTACATAACTGATGCATTTATATCTGGGTGCAAAACATTTAAGTTAATTGGATTTTGACTTATTCGAACTGATTTTTATTACACAAATGTAATAAAAATCAGTCAATCAGTGTATAGTCCGATATTCACCAGTGTTAGGCCGCGTCCTAACCAAAAGTAATCGTCGTGGGAATACCCGATCGTCGCTTTCATATTGTGTCAGTTTTTGTTCGGAAAACCGGAAGGCGCCCTCTGTCGGCGCGACCACGCGTTCCGGTTCACTTTTGTCTAGGACGCGTAGTTAGACTTGAGTTCTTGTAAATATCTAAATTAAGGAAAAAATATATATTTTACTCTAGTTATTTTTAGTTAGAACAAAATAATTCAAATGAGAGTCTCGTAATAGTTTGGTACATTTTTTTTTGATACTGGTATTTGCTTTTTTATAAATACTTTGTGTTGTTTATGGAATTGATTAATGATAATAGTAGTAATATTACGTGGTGTGTGAATAATTTAAAATATTTAATGACTAAACTAAGACTAACTGGTAAAATACGAACGTTGTAAATATTATAATTATGTAATAATACGATATATATAACATTGTACATTCAAGTTATCCAATAAAATGAAATTACTTTACATAATGACAATAAGATTCAAGTACACATAATTTGTACATAATAATAATATCTAAATAAAGTGAATAAGGCATGAAAAAGACATGTTGATAAGGGTCAGAGAATGATGAACAACATTTTTTTTTTTTTGTAGATGGCAGCTAGAAATAGTAAGTTGAATCTAGAGAGCCGTACTTCATTAAAAATATTTTCAATATTATGGTTAATTCTAAAGAAAAATAAACTCCCGGATTAAAATCCCGATTAAATTCACCCTGCAATTTTTTGTATACAAGTTTATAAACTTTTTAAATGGTTGTGAAGTCAAATTCGAAACAACGATGACCCCAAAATGATGGCCAAGGGCTGCAGTCTCGACGTTAACGATCGGTTTACGCCCGAATTCGGGCGAAAGTCCATATGGCGTCCCTAGACGCGCGCGACGTGCAATTTTGACCGTCTAGGGACGCCATTAGGACTTTGTGACCGAATTCAGTCGTATAGCGATCGTTACTGCAGCGCCGGTATGTCGGGTTTTTCATTTTTTATTTCTTTATCTAGAAAAGAGGCTTTAATCGCGAAGCGAATATGCCAGCCTCGTAGTTTTACAAAATAAATAGAAAGTAGGTAATAACTAAGATCTCAAATTAATTAATTTAACAACCAAGTAATATAACTTAATAGCTAATTTGGATGTAGGTTTAGACAAGATCAAATTACACATACCAACATCCATTAATCTAAGTGCTGCTTCTGATTCCAAAACTCTCCGTTTTGCCCCAACCCGAGCAAAATTGTATAAAAACTTCTTGTTTGACTCTTCATTATTTTGATATTTTCGGCCTTTATGGCTCATAGAAATGCACGGTGGCACGATTTAGAAGTCCGGGAGTGTAGACTATTTAAAGTGTGTCTTTTATTTTCATTTTAAAATATCGTATGTCGTTATTTATACTCTATCTAAGTGCGAGCAAAATATTAAAAAATCTGTTATTACTTTTTGTATTAACTTTGAATAATTTAAAACTGTAATTAAAAATGCCAAATATTTCGTTTAATTAATTGAAAACGTTGTGGTTGTTACTTTTATGTGTTGTCATTTACTCTAAGCATTATCTTTTAAAACTATATTTGTAAGAGTAACATTTGTGTTTACAAGACTGACTCACACCATTTGATTTAATCTTGGAATTTATTATTCATCATTATTTATTTATTCAGTAACAATAAAGCCCCATTTACACGTTGCAAGTTTCTGGAATTTTCATGAGCAATAATGGTACAATTATTGCAATTCAAGAATAGGGATGATGCCTGGGTAAAAAAAAATGAAATTCTAATTAGTCCGTCAGTCAGATAATAAAAAAATATTAGACACGTATTTTTTGCTTTATCACATTAATAAAAAATTACTTAGATAAAACGCATTTTAAGTTGGGGAGTGGGGGTCGATACGTCACTAGTACGTATAAAATCTACATACTCGTGACGTCATGGCACATTTTACCTCAATGTATCGCCGTAATCTTTAGATTACGTAAAAAAAAGAAAAAATACGTGTCCAATATTTTTTTATAATCTCAAAGACGGACTTAAAAAAAAAATTTAGTCATCATCCCTATTGTATGCACGTGTTTACACGCGTCCGATTTCCATAAAATGGCATACAATCATTGAATGCAAGTTTTGCCAATCAATAATTGCATGCGACATCTGTGGTGGACATCTGGTGTAAACCAAAGCAATTATTGCATGCAAGTTTTTCCTCGTCCTAAATACAGAATTGCACGTTCTTGTACAATTGGTTCAAGTATTGCCTGTAATTGCGCTGCCAAATATTTCATTCAATTTTATTGAACGTCTTTTCAATTTTTTTTTAATATTGTTTCGTTTGCTTATTTAAATTTTCTATCATTCAAACATGATAGAAAATTTCCATGCCAGGATTGAATGCGATTTTAGCAACTAACTTGCCCGTATTGTACGTGTTGTTTAGACGGTGTCAGTCAATTGTAGCTTCAATTTTATAGTATACCTCAGGCAATAAACTGGCACCGTGTAAATGAGGCATCATTGAAAAATTATGTTAAATCAATCAATGATTGTTTTATATTTTTGTAAATCAAGTTATTATTTTGAGAGTATTTCGCATTTATAATTTTTAAACATTTAGCTAGTAGGTTTTAATTCGTCATCATGATATTTTTAATATCGAAAGAAACAGTACGTTTTTATAATAGTAAAATTAATAAGTTGTAATGTACGGCTGTATTATTTTAGTTCCCCGTTTTCTTTAATCTTTACAAATCAATAGCGCGCATTATGTGACTGGTCGTTATTCAAATAAGGTTTAATAAAATTTGCAATCAATGACGTGTTCCCGTAAAATGCAATAACTTAAATGAACTTCACTTGGCATATAGTTCCAGAAATTCGCGTTATTTCGACAATACAAAATTTTTCCATTTTCTATTGGCACAAAGTTCATTTTGTGTTTAGCGACACATCGCGAAGTAGAAATCCGCCCGGAGTAGTGCCAGTATTATTCAAAGCGCGAAGGGTACTTTATCAATATAGCATATTATTCTGTACCTTGAACATGACGTGTCCTACCTATTATCATGTAGTTATGACAAACTGCGGTAGCAATACGAGATATTTGTCCCCACAACCGCAGCTGCCTCGTGCTATTAGTGTCATACTACTGATCTTCAGCTATCAAGTTACAGAATTATACGTAACTACATGAGGTCATGTTATGTGCACTGTATTGATGACTAGTGACCCTCCGAATGTCCTTCATCACAACTTGACAATAAAGTTATCTGGTACATATAGTTCTTCTTTTGGCGTGGCCAAAATCGGAACTAACGACGCCATCTTGTTTTTCCAATACATTTTTACAAAACAAATGGCGACAGCGCCCTCCTGTCAATGTCGTTCAAGCGCCAAAAAAACCTTGATGGAATATACAGAAGTTTTGACACATGGAGGTTTAAGACTCGGGTCACACATGTACCTATGAGTAAAGCTACGGTTTTAGAAGAGCGGTGGCCGCCACATAGCGGCCGCAGTGACGGTTGTCATGAAAATGACATGATGGCAGCGCGGTTTGGCTTTACGGTGTTAAAACACGCTCTCTTGGAAATGATACCAACTTATTTTCGTAAATAACGTTTCAGTGTTGTCATTTGCCTGTTAATTGCAGACGCTATCTGGCGGCCACCGCGGTTCTAGCCTTCTAGGAAACCATAGTTTAACACAGACGACGCTTTACAAAGCCGAACTCATTTTTCTAACGGTCCGTGTGCCGTATCAACACCTGGGTACTGGGTACACACGGCTACACATCAAGCTATACATTTCCAATTTATGCTGATCTCGCATTGTATAGGATTTCCGTATAAATGTGAGGTCAGTATATACTGGAAATGTATAGCTTGATGTGTAGCCGTGCGTACCTACTGCAGTAAGTTATCTTTATAAATATCAATCGATCAAGTTTTACATGTCACTGTACTGTGTCATCAATAGTGTACTGTTTAGTCGCCGTTATCATAATCCCATCGATTTTTTTGGTTCTTATTTGGAACTAAGCAAATATTCTGATAAATGGATGGGTATCGTGGATCACTTTATTATAACATATCAAAAAGCAGTGCTCTACACTCTATGGCCTATGCTATAGTTCGTGTTGATTTCTAACTTATTTTTATTATTAAAAGGTGGTGCTCACAAAACTTTTTATAATCGCAATAGTTCTTCTTTTCGATTCTGTAGACTAATTACAACTTAGTTCTTCTATTTATTTAAATATGTATTTATAATAGCTAAAACAACTAGATACTTAATACAGTAAAATATGTTTCACATAGTATTGCTCCTGGGCTCCATAGTCCGTAATATTGCTAACCGAATGAGAAATGTCAATGCGTTCTAAAATCCCCCTTTTGAGTTTTTCGTAAATATCTCAAAAATTTGGTAGAAAATAATGACATTTTCATCACCCCCTTGTGACATACTCCGTGTTTTTGTCTGAGATTAATGAATGACATTTAATAGACACTATCCGTGACCATTTTCAAAATTTGGCGGACGCAACCTAGGTTTATAACTTACAATAAAGTAAGTCCGTAATACACACGACGTTCTAAATCAAGCAAACGGCGCAGTTTTAATGCTAATAACTTATACGCGATACATTCCCGTTTTTAGGGTTCCGTAGTAAACAAGGAACCCTTATAGTTTCGCCATGTCCGTCTGTCTGTCCGCAGCTTAGCTCAGAGTTCTGTTAGAGACTCGGTTAGTACTAAAAAGCTGTAATTTGGCATAATATGTATACATATTAATCATGCCGACAAAGTGGTAAAATTAAATCAAGAAAAACCTTTATTTAGGGTACCTCCTCTACACGTAAAGTGGGGATGTTTTTTTTTTTCCTCATCTACCCTATGTTGTGGGGTGTCGTTAGAAAGGTCTTTCAAAGATATTGGGAGTTCGTCAAAACCATTTTCGGATTCAGGGATCCGTTTGCGAAATATTAAGTTTTTAACTGATTTTTTTTATTAGAGTCAAG
Organism: Agrochola lota; assembly: GCA_947364205.1. NCBI lineage: Eukaryota > Metazoa > Arthropoda > Insecta > Lepidoptera > Noctuidae > Agrochola > Agrochola lota. The sequence goes on along the minus strand of OX376221.1, from coordinate 11,771,574 downwards.
TGTCCCTTGTCAAGTACAAGCATTTAGCTAGAAGGGTGGGGACCCTTCTAGCTAAATGCTTGTACTTGGACTTGTGAAAAAATTCACAGCAGTAGTATATATAACGAAATTAAAAGGAAAACTATCAGAGCTAAGTAGGCTGTACAGGTTAACGAGTAATAATCAACCAACTTAAATTTGCGGTTTAAAAAACATGATCTCCCATACATTCCGTATGAGAACGGGAGAACATGTTTTTCAACAACAATGTTAAGTTTGTTCTTGGGATAAATTCATCCCAACTACGGAACCCTTCATTGTGCGTGGTCCGACACGCACTTGGCCGGTTTTTTTTAAATGGATTGTATACTTTTACACAGGAACTTTTTAGTCTTGTTATCGCACGTCCGTGAATGTCCGTGTGTGTTGTACGTAAAAAAACGCAGTTTGCATAGTCCCCATCATGCTAGATTTAGCATATGGATAACTGCTGAACTGTTATTTTTTATGATATTTTAACTGGATATTTAAAATAAAACATTGTCCTCATAAGAAAAAACATTGAATAAATGTTCTATGAATATATGTCTTGTATTAAAATGTAGTGTAAATAATGTATTTGTATATAGCCACGCAATAAAATCTGTAATGAATTATTTCAATTTTATTTGGCTTAGTGTCGAACATGTACTATCGCGGACACGCATATCTGAACACCGTAAGGACTATTCCGGGTTGCAGCGCGCGGCCGCTATAGTAACGCTTACCTAAAAAAAAACGGGTGATATACAGAGGGGATGCTGTAATTTTTAAGAGCGTTCGCATTCTAATCTCATTTGCAATTTATCAATTTACTAACATTTTTGACAAGTTTGACAGATTGCGACTTGAATGTGAACGTTTTTTAAGTACCTACGATAATTGGTCCTCAGATGTGGTCAGCGTGTGCACGAGATTTTATTTTCAAAGTGGTTAGCTATGCGATGGTACCTACCTATTTTCACTAATAATCTATTTTCGTCACCATTGAAGCTGTATGCTCCCACTGTAAATGATAACCTTGATCTGAGGTTTCCGTAAAATATTAATATTGTAACGAAGTACTGCAGCTAACCATGCAAATAATGGCACATGGCAGAATTAACTTGTCTGTCTCAATTTTGTTTCTGTTTCCCATTATCTTTATTGTGCTAAATATTTAGACACGAAAATATATACCTATTGATGTCTAGGTACATTACATACTTTTCTGGTTTTCGGTCTGCCTAGCCTAGGTAGGGTCTTATAAGTGTTAGAGCAATAATAAAACGCTTAAATAAAATAATATCATATTTATTTCATCATAAATTATCAAGACAAAACGTTTACATTCATATTTATAATTATAATCTATTAATTTATAATTATAATCTATTAATTTGACATTCGCACAAATCAGTTATAAAATAATTTCATTCAATATCTCGAGTTGGTACCTATATTTTTGAACACTTCGGTTTGAAACTCGTTAGGTTCTACTTAGGTACTATTCATATTAGTATTACATAAAGCGACTCACAGAACACATTATGTACTATCGTGGACATGCATATCTGAACACCCTAAGAACAATTCCTGCTTGCATCGAAACCACAAAAGGCAACAGGTTTTTTTTTGTTCTGAACATTAGATGGAAAACATGAGCAGGAAAATTGCATTTATTTTTTTACTCGATTTTTGTAACAATTAAATGTGAATGCAAGTCGACTTAGGTAAAACAAAAATACTTTGTAATTTTATACTTATATTTAACTACACTAAACAAGGGAGCCACACTGAGTGAGATTTTTTTTATATACTTTAGATAATAATAAAATTCTAGACTCCCTTAATGTAACCTAAGTAAAATTTAAAAAGATATAATCTCAAATATGAAATAGTATAAAATGTTTAATTAGGTACTTATAAGTATTCAATTTCAAACACATTCAAAACATTAAAACGTTACGTAAACTTAGCTTTAAAATATGGGGCGGATATCAAAATTGATTGAATACTTAAAATGAGATAAGGCTTGTTTGCATAAATATGATGTAAAGATATTTACAATGTATAAAACTTGTAACTGGTCGTGTGGTTGAGGGCTTAATATTATGAAGTCTCTAGCACTAGTCCACTCCACAGAGTACTCCGTAGAGTAATGAGAATGGCCCCGAGACTTGCTTGAACGTTTGATAGTTCCGCGGGATAAGATTACAAATATCAGATTTCTTATAATTGCGTGGTTTGTTCGATATCCTTAGCGTCCTTTAAAATGGTCACTATAGTTTTGTTCAGCTTTTGGACACTTAAAGCGGTCGTTTATTCTGAATGAGTAGGTAGGTGGTGGTGGTGGTGAGGCTGGGCCCCGCTCGCGTGTCGCGCGGCACCGACAGGCCGGCGACGGGCGCGGGGGGCGCGGGGCCCGCGGGGGCCGCGCGGGGGCCCGCCGGGCGGCGCTCTCAAGCCATGTCGTCGCCTTTACCGTCCAACCTCTTCAGCTAAACAATAATAAACAATATTAGTTCTAAACTTGACTGCCGAATGATTTCTTATACCACGTCTACGTACATACCTACCTATATAAAACCACCCTGTTGAAGTGGGCAGGTGGGAATAAGAAGGCACACAAAATCATTAAGGTTCATCACACATCAGACCAATGGAGTGTGTGAGTGATTTCTATCGGTTTGTTTAGTTTAAATTTATGGGATGTGGATGATCACGAGCACGCGTGGTTACTTACGCTCTGTTCTACTGTCCAAGCTGTTGGGGCTAGGCGTCCAGTACGCTTGTAATGGAACATTCGATTAACTTTATGGTGAATAACCATCTTTTTGTGTGTGATGAAAAAGGGTAGCCCTATAGCCACAAACAGGCTTGACTGGAATAAAGTTTTTAGGAGCCACTAGCCAGCCAAATACTTACTTTTTACAGAACTTTTTTGTAGAAACTGTTTTAGTGGTAAGAATACTTGCTGCTTGCACATTTTGGGCCTGGTTTGGAGTCAGAATTTAAGGCCCACATCAATAAATTGACTAAAAGATATTCTATTTGCATCAAATGACTAAATCCACTTTAAAAAAACGGAAACTGGAAAAACTGTTATAAGAAGTTGAAGAAGATCATCTTACCTCCTTCTCATCTCCAGCAACGGCGCGGTAGCGGGGTGGCGTGATGGTCTCGACGGGCGGCGCAGAGAACCCGTGCACGTACAACAGCGCGGCCGCGATGCCTCCAGCGACGGGGCCTGCCCAGTATACCTATACGAATGGATGTTTTAGAGCTGTTTTCTATAGGTATGGAGTTGAGAGACACGGATCTAGTCGTATTGCTTCATTGGCGGATCCAGCCTTTAGCCCAGGGGCTGGTCATTTACTATTAGCACAGATCATGATCTTAGCCATTAGATCATCCTGCCAGGGTTGCGAGTTTGTTCCAAAGGGATATCGTGGCCCCGGCACACAGGCAACGGAAGGAACACAGGTGGGTTTTAGTCAGTAAAAGTCTGACACGCCCTCCCGCTCCGCCCAGAGCGGGAGAAGTTATTTGATAAACTGACGACACACGACACACTGACGACACGGTTGGCGCAGTGGCTGAGCGATCGACTGCTGCGATATTTGCTCGTGGTACCCCAAGGGGAACTAGATGGGGGACCACGGGCAAGTACTGGTCGCGGGTTCGATCCCCGCACGGAACAAAAATTTGTATGATCTGCAAGTAGTTGTTCCGGGTCTGGGTGTTAGTGTATGTGAGTTTCTATGTTTGTAAACGCACCCACGATACAAGAAGAAATTCTTAGTGAGGGGCAACGTTTAAAAAAAAAAAAAACTCCCACCCAAAAAAAAAGCCATTAGGTCATGTTTAATTTGATTCACTTCCGGATCCGCTGTGGTGAGTGAACTAAGCGTGCCCAAAGCTTAATTTGCGTTTGTCTTAGAAATAATAGGTTATAAAAACACATAACATCACTTTTCAATATGCGGGAGGTTGCAAAGGCTTTCTAATTATTTGCCAAAATATATCTGGAAAAAGTTACATGGGACCGAGAGTCAGTTTCGAATGAGATGGACCGACAACAACAACGAGAATAGGTATTTTTTGGCTAGAAATATCATGAATGCCGTAAAGTTCCTTACCCAATGGTCAGCCCATTCGTTGGCGACGAGTGCAGAGCCGAAGGAGCGGGCGGGGTTCATGGCTGAGCCGGTGTAGTCGACTGCGAGCAAGTGACCCAGTGTCACTGTCAGGCCGATGGCTAGGGGGGCTGTGGACTTGCTGTCTGGCTTGTTCGGGTCGCATACCTAAGGAGATAACTTTATTTTAATAAAACTACCACGTTTAACATTTTCTTTGGTGGTTTGTTGAGAACGCCTGCAAAAATCATGAAGCAGATATTGGCATTTAACCACGGTTGGCTATTTGGCGAGGTCAGTATATTTCGTCGAACGAACCGAGTGAAATGTAAACCGGCTATTTTGTAACAACATTCTGTTAGGTCCAATTTATTTTTTCTACTCGACACTAGATGGCGGTACTAGTATTTTAAGTGATGTGCATGGTACAACCAGCCATCTTTTTTATAATAACACAGGTTATTGTTTGGTAAACTATCAATGAAGTAGGTATAAAATAAATCTTTCACGAATAACACACTTTAGAACATCGTAAAAATGCACAAAAAGTGTACATAAATTATTTTAAATAATGTTGTTTACACTAGCCACTTGACTTATCTACGATACGAACCACTTGTAGTAAATGTTAAGCATTTCTTTATGGTAACCAACGGCCCACGCTGGGCACGAACGTAAACAACACATAAATGAGGTTGTTTAAAATATTTGAAGTAGCTTTACCTACTTTTGCTTGCACAGATTTTCAGATTTTACCTGAATGCAGTTTGAAAACACTTAGGTACATAAGTAGTTACATTTTAATTAAACGGAATATAAATCACGTACTTTTAAGCCTACATATTTAGTTAAAGTAACTGTAAGTAATTGCCCAAAACCCAGAAATCAATCAAATCCAACGGAGTGTGAAATAAGACATTCGTTTTGTTTTGTTTCACAGACATCGTTGAGTTGCGCCGTCTGATCATAAAATAACGGTTTTTTGCCAGCATATAATGTAGGACTGTAGATACAATACAAGTTCGCTATGTTATTGTTAGGTAGCCGTAACCATTCGATGCAGGCACGTAAAGATAATGCAAATTATTCAATATTTCAGTGATATGTTAACAGAAACAGAGTCTACACTACACACGTAAGTACTTATTTATGTCACACTACTAAAGTTCCGCGGCGATCCGCGATGCCAATAGCTGTGATTTGAATAAATCCTAGCGATAATCGCTAGTCTAGAGTCTAGACTAGACTACACTGATTGTAGGTGTTGTTTTTTTAAGGATTCTTTGGGGTACTTACCTACTATTTGACGTGGGTAGGTATGTCTGAATAAGAAATCGATACATAAATCGATCGTGAAATTTGTTACAGGAGAGGAGCTAAAAAATATCATCACTTACATTGATATAAGTAGCTAAACTATACCAAAGTATGAGAAATAATAATTTAGGTTTAGCTATGTGCCCGAGTTATTTTGACTGTAAATAAGTAGGTAACTAGGTACCTATCCTAATGCCAGGCGCGTACCTACCTACGTCGTATTCCCTTTCGAGTCCATAAAAATAGCTGTTCCCAATAAATTTGACTGCGTTGGCTCTGCTCAAAGCCACATTTATGAGGTACCTAGTAGCAGAGATTAAAGTAAGTATTACGTAGGCAGTGACAGATTGCCGACTCATCTCCTACAAGTAACAAGGAACCAGTTTCCAAGAGACCACTCCTACTCGCTCGAGATGAGAAACAGTTGACTGTCGACGCTTTCTTTTTACGTAGAGTCCGGTGCACCTTTGGTATCATTCCCTACTAAATATCAATGAATAAAAACGTGTTCCACACAGCTGCGTTATATTATTGATTATGTTAATCTGTAGTAGATTGTTACCTACTATTTCGCGAATAAAATACGGTGTTCCGTCACGCAACGTTACTTCGCGGGGTTTGTCTGCGTTCCTTTTATGAATTTATACCAAAATCTCGCAATATTTATTATGGTTTTAATTATAGTCTTTGGATTAAATAAGTAGGCGTAATCGTTTGTTTGTTTCTAACTTGTCTGAGATATTGCTCTTCGGATTTTTTCTTGAAATATGGTTTCATTAATCATAATAAGTTAATTTTAAAGTTACTGTAGATATAATTTGCTTATTTAATTCGTTTGTAAATTGTTCAGCTTTATTGGCTGGTACTGGCTACAGGCATTAGGTACCTAGATACGTACGCTACGTACTTTTTTTTAAGAGATGGACATGCATGTTCTAGTAGTCAGATCTCCAAAAGGCAAAGGCAATGCATAGAACTGTTTGAAGTCTTGTTTAAAATATTTTTACCATAAACTATAGGTATACCTATAGATACCATAAGTTTTTAATGACAGGGAGTTAAACGTGGAGATACCTACTTACTCAAAATCTATACGGAACCGCCGCAGAACCGCGTTATCCTAAACATGCAACGTAGTGTATTTCTCCGATAAATTATTTTATTCAATACTTTTTGTCGTGACGGCTGGTAGGCACCCAAACGCTAATGTCATTTTCCAAAAGTTGAATACGAATGCTTTACAACACGAAGCGACCGAACAGACCAATGTCATATCGGTAGGTACGTATTAACCAAGTACATAACAATATAATTATAGCACAAGAGGCGTTTGTAAGGACACTGGGTTATTTACTCATTGACATTGAATTATTATAATCCTACCTCAACCAGATCACGAATGCATTAATATTTAAATATTATGGGTAAAGTAATACTTTATTTCCTTTTCTGGCGACTACATAAATGTAGTCAAGCGAGTCATCACCTAATTATGCACGTTTCATGATAGTTTATTTGCAATGGCAAACTATTTTCAATTATTTTTTAAGTTTTGTTGTTGCCTGAGAGTCTTTAGGACACTGAATCCATAGGTACCAACAGTTATGTGTTTGATCATGGCAAAGCTTGTCGCAAAAAATATTTGTCTTACTAATGATATAGCTGATTTCGTAGCTCACACATTCGAGAATATTTGGCTTGGATATATTATTGTACAGGACTGGCCCTACTTATTGTAACTTTGTCTAATTATTTTCATGTTGGAGTTACCAAGGTTTAAGTGTGTGTGCGCTTTTATAATTTCTAACGTGACGTCATTCTCGTGGACATCCACGTCCATAAAATGTATGGAAATACGTGCACAAAACCGGCTTCATATATATATTTCCATACATTCGCTTATAGTAGTAGACATCGCTTGTGACCTAAGACAGAACTAATAATGTTGCTGCACGAAGGACTATTTTTATGTGATTTATTTTGTGAATATTGAGGCAGTTTTTTCCTTAGTCTGACTATAGAAACTGATTAAATATTTCATTACAAAAAGGCAGATTAGGTACCGCGCACGTTTTTGCTAATAACGTCGTGTCACGAAACGACTGATGCGGCCTCTGGCGGTGCGAGATTTGTTCGAGAATTGTCATTAGCTGATTTATTCCATAGAACCACCATATTTTAACTCATTAACTATAACTACGCTATTATTACTGTACAATGTTTCTTGAGCTTAATGATATTTAGCGCCATCATTCATCATTCATGAAAAGAACTCTTCTCTGCAATCTTCTTCTTCCGAAACTCAAATCGAAGTGAGAATACTGTGTATCGTTCAGCAGTTAAGGTGTGTCTGACAAGTACAAATGATTGTCGATTGCAGCTATCGGAAGTACGATTAAGGTCCGAATGAAGAAGGATCATATTTATTTTTAGCCGTTACGTAAGGATTCTGTATAACGTTTTAATATCTAATCTTTACTGCAAGCAAGTAATCTTTGTTATTATTGTCCGCTGTAGTTCTCAGTATTGTCATATTTATTGCTTTTTTATTCATTCTCGTTTTTGATGTTGCACCGAAGTTACTAGGAAAATATTTCGACCGTCAATTCCGATTATATACCGGAAAACCCGTAAATTATATTCTGTAGTTATCAATCTTAATGTATTTATAAATTCCTCTGAAATGCATTAGTCATAATGTTATACACTAAGATAAACGCTTCTATTAATTAAAGTTCCATTTCTTTTACATCAGACTTTAGCACAGGTTTTTTACAACATGGCTGATCGGTCGCGAGAGAGCGATAAGCGAGACTGCAAATCAATGAGCAGTCCAGACATACTGATACCGTTCACAGATGTACTTTTCCGATATCACACTCTCCACCACCATAAACTGAGACAAACTCATAAAAAGAGATTACACTACCTAATTTATTTATAATAAAACATAATTTACTCAACCATCACATGTACGAATTTGGTTTACATGTCCTTTCAATTTGAAACTCCCCACATCAATGTAATAGGTTACCCCTGGACAGGATTCATCAGACCCCTTTCTATAGTCTCTAACCATTAACCATTACTTTCTGCCCTAATTCTAACGTTAGTGTAGGTAATTCTGCTACCTTTATAATAAAGTTTAGATTTCTCAGTTATAGGTGATGGCCTTAGCAACGTAAATCGATTTCTATCTGGCTGGTGTTACACCAGTCGTAGTTAATACGGGTTTCTGTGATCTAACAAAAATATTTAACCGCCGACCTGAGTGGGCTAAAGTCACATGTGTTTTAAAAGTCCCCCATCACTCAGCAACAAATGGGGCCATTTGTTGCTGGATGATATTGCGGTGAAAATGTTATTTTATATCGTCAGTCGAATTCAAATTCTGTATCTGCTACTAGTGGACTGGAAAACCAAAAGTGGAAAATAACTTTTTGAATATTTCAATTGTACTAGTTTCGCTAAAATTATGTAGTCAGTTCAAAAGCCTCAGGCCTTTAGAATAGCTGTCCACAATCACTAAGATTATTATAAATGCCAAAGTGAGTTTGTTTGTTACGCTTTCACGCTAAAACGGCTGAACGGATTTGGATAAAACTTGGCACATATGCGGACCATGACCTGGGCTAGGGCATAGGATACTATTTATCCCGATATTCCCACGGGATCGAGACTTATGCGGGTGAAACCGCGGGACGCAGCTAGTTTTATTATAATATGGTCCTAAAAAATCGGCGTGAAGTTGGTACCACGAGGATGGTGGTACAGGCCATGGTTTGAGTTGTGATTTTGGTGGATTTTTATTATTATACAGGCATATTACAAACAAACCTTTTTTGGAATTGAAATTTGTACTAAAAAATATGATCGGAAATAATAAATGGCAGGAAATGATGTAAAGTATTTTCTAAATACCTTGTGTAAGATTCTATCAAAACTACAAGAATGAACAGTTCAAATTAAAACTTGAAAAGTGCTAGTTCTTGAAAACAATTATTGACGTGTTTACTTTTAAAGTTACAAAAAGAAATTACATAAGCATTGCTAAATCAAATGTTGAACCATTGTTGAGAACAACAGCTCCCACTAGTACGACATTGCTTGAGGATAATTTATTACAATAGGTTTCTAAAAGGCATGGCTAGTCGTTAGCACCATTGTATGATATTATTAAGAAAAATTAAATTGAAAGGACCCCAGATTGTAACAAAGCTTTTGAGAATATCAAACAGAAATTGTCTTTTGCAAACAATACAAGACATTTTGACCCAAATTTACCATGTGCATATCGTATATATAATCGACTTTCCGCAAAATTGACATCAGTACCTAGTTATTTTTAGGAAGTAGGAAGTTCCTGCTTTTGCCCCTTGCCACATTTGGGTACATATTATTGTCGTCGAAAAGAACGTTATCGTGGTATATTTTTCCATATATACCTGTTGACTAAGTAGGTACTATACTTCTGTAGCAAATGTTTCATTTGTTCAACACCTTCATGATTTTAGTTCATAAAAACTCACCCCACAAACGACGAAAATAAGCACGAAACCAAGGAAGAACTCGATGCCGAAGCCTTGCAGCTGCGTGACGTCAGTGCCGAGGCCGGTAACGCCGAGCTTGCCAGCCGCGCGTTCAGGAGTCAACGCCTTTAGCAAGCCAGAGCCAGCCGCCGCGCCTGCGCATTGAGCTACGATGTACAGCACCGCACGCGTCGGCTTCACGCGACCCGCAGATGCCAGACCTAAGGTTACTGCTGGGTTGATGTGGCCTCCTGATATGTGACCTATCGCCTATAGGAAATTGGAAAGTTAGTGTCGTCTCTTTTGACTGTAGAAAAAATCCAGGTTTACGGAATAAAGCTTCCAAAATTATCTGTAGGTTCGTAAACTGATTCTTCTTTATTTTTCGTGAGGTTAGTGACGGACTATCCTGGTGTCAGAGTTTTTATACCGCCTACGAGCCTCTCTGACTTGGCGTTAACTGCTGAAGAAATTTGAAATTCTGAAGTTCTTAATTTCATATAGTTTTCTAGTCTTAGCAGTAAAGCACAAGGGTTTTATTTATTTCTGAACATATTATCTAAACATGGACGGAGAGAACTAGATTTTGTAGCACATGAAGCTAATACTCACAGAAACACTGGCATAGACTGCAAGACCGAAGGCGAGGGCGATGAGTACGATGTCTGGTGCTGCAGTAGTGCCTTGCGAGATGTTGATGCAGGCGCCGCAACCGAACAGGTTCAGTAATAGGGTACCTGAACAACAAAGGTAACCGTTTAGATTTTCAGGGTTTAAGGTTCAAGCAAGAAGGTGAACCTGTTGAGTACTTTGGTTCTTCCAATAAATGCGTAGTAAACCGTAAACGTAAGTACCGTAAATTCTAACGATTTTCAAACTGAAAATACTCGTTTCACACATGATATTAATTACTTGGTTTTGAGACTTTATTCAGAATAGTTACATTTTTTATTAAAAAATCGTTCGAGATTAAGTAGGTACGTTATGTTTATGTCGCGCGTTCGTATTTGGGCCTCAGCTCAGCGACGATAGACGATTGTCGTCGAGACTAAGTCAAGAACTTGGAAAATAGTTCCCAGTAGTACGGTCTTGAGCTAAAAAAACACATACTGCTATCACCAAGCCGTTTGCCAAGCGTGCCAATTACGAATGGCAATTTTTTAAAGACCATATACTGTTATTGGCTGTTATGAATGGTCATTACATTGTCATTATAAAACTGACATTTATGTTTGGACTTTCGAACGACCATGCACTGATGGTAAAGTAAGATGACGCAAACCGCCCTCAGAAAATATTGATACTAGAGTTTTCCTTATTCAGTCTGAATACAGTTCATAGAATTGTTGTTCTCATTTATGATATCATTTCTGTAGGTAATGCAAGCTGAATTAGAAAGAGCATGAACCTAACCTTCTAGTTTATGAGAAAATATGCAATCTGAAGATATTGCCGTTTTATAGCACAAGACAATTTGAATCAGAGTAATCCGGTGTATTAAGATAATCCATGTGAGAATGTTAGGGCTGTTCCATTGTGAGTTATTCATGATTATTACAACTTATGCTTCATTCCGTCTGTCATGCCCAAAAGTGTATTTTATATTTGCATTTTCAATAAATAGTGGTAAGTAATGTACAATATTCAATGTATCGTATGACATAACTTAGTAAGATACGCAGCCTCGCAAGTGTTCACTGATGTCACCTATTAGGGCTGTTAGACGACTCCGTTTATGGTGCTGGCAGTCAACACAAAGTGGAATTTTATCATTCCTAGTTAGGTGTATTTTTCATAGAAAAACTGTGAGCACATCTGTGGTTCAGCTATTATGTTGTTTCTTTAATAATTGAGGCATTAAAATAATGCCTTTTAAGTAATGCCTAGATTTCATTTTCCTGCATGTGGACCGCCAAGATCCGGATGACGGAGAACATTTCAAAATAATCATGATAGCAGAGTGTGTATTGTATGATCTCAGTTTATTAATATATGGAATGTAAAAAATCATGATTCTATTAGGTTGATTCTTCTTAAAAATATAGCTTCCACTTACCAATAAACTCTGCCAGGAGAGCCCTGCTGATGCCAGCGGCTCCACCAGTCAGTTCATCGAGCCCAAGCTTCGCTCCTAGCTCTCCCATGGTTCTGTGGATAAAAGAAAATAATGCTACAGTTTCTTTAAGCTTACTTTAATTACCATTAAGTCATTAGATTAAGCCTAGATGACAGACGCTTGATGCGTGTTTAGCTATCGCGTGCCTACAACGTTCTGCATTTTGCAATCTAACTTAGTTTTAACGTAACTATTGGGTAAGTCTATAAATGGAAATAAATGGAAAACATAATTACTTATTCAGCTCACAAAAGAGTTATGACCGGGTCTTACATCTTTAGAAACAGTATAATGATGATACAACACGTAAGTTTTATTACAAAAAGCACAGCTTTTTCCAAAGGTTACGATATACATCGCTAGTTCACTAGATCTGATAACATTTACAGTTCGGTGATTAACATTTTTCACTGTTCTGGCTCTCGGCTATTGCAACAATGGAAGTGATAAAGGGTGCTGTGGTTCAGTAATAACTTCGAGTCAAGCTATGTAGGGAAATGGTTCGTGTGATGGACTGATGACCGGACGTAAAATACACTAATTAACTAGTATAGGGTGAACGGTTCAGTCGTTAGGACTATATACTGTGACACTGAACTGAATGGAACAATTCACAGGAAATTGGGAAAGCGGCGGATACCAGATAAAACTCGGACAGTAGGTTCACCTTTGTGGGAGAACTTAACAGACTAGTTCTAATTATAGTGATTTGTGCCATCATTATCTCGTTAAATGAGTGTTTGTTCTTTCCGGATATTTTGATTTTGTTTTTACAAGCTTAGAACAACGGAAGGACAAAATATCATTTGTACTGAAAACAGAAAGTTTAGTAACTGTACCTAAATTCGTTTTCATCGGTACCTTGAACAAAAAATCCAGCGTGTTAGTGATACCTAAGTAAAGCTAAATAAAACTTGGATGAACATGATCTCTGAATCTACATGGTCCTCACATGGCTTGACCAAGATTATGTCTGGACTTTAAAAGAGACTGCGACCTCTGAGTTTGTTCCGGCCTTTCTTCTCAGAGTAGTCGGATAGGAAACACCGAACTCATCTAGCAAAATTTAATATATTTTTAATATGACGTGTAAAAGTGATTCCTATGTCCTATTTACAGAATAAACAATTTCATTTCATTCCATCTACCTATTAAATTGAGGAAAATGTAATTTTATTTATTTGTGAACCTATTGTCTATTTTACTCGACAGATAGGTTATTATATATTACCTATTGCAATTACCTATCCTTATTGTTTCACAGTCATAAATATATATATATATATCTCAGGTTTTTTTTTTACCTATTTGAAAATCATTCAAAATGAAATGTATTACCTAAACTATCCCCTTTTCTAAGATTTCTTTTCTCTGATATCTTCAAAGCCATTCAATAATAAACTTGTACTCATTCCATTCTTAAGACCTTGGCAGTTATCTATAATTCCTTCGGGTGAGTGCAAGCACTTGCAACTTCACAAGGTCTATGCCGTTTACCATGACCGCACCACTGAGTAATTATTTACCATAAAAGCCTGATGTCAGCTCTTAAAGGGCGCAAAACTACGTGTACCTGTACTCGGTAATTTAATGCGTTTGTGCATTCAGTAACCTCCAACCGCTATATGTTCTGTTTCTTGGAAATTAAGTGATTATAATATGAATATTAACCGCATTGCACTTCCGGACCGGATTTAATACCAATACTAAGTACTATAGCTTTGATCATTATTTTATGGATGAAACAAACAGACTCGTCACATCTTCCTCTTCATAATTTAATTCTCAGCTGAAAATCGTTTTCAAAGCCTTAGGCTGTCTTTTATGCTTACGATCTAGTAGGTAGCCTTGTAGGAGCTCGTGGCTAAGTAATAACTGCCGCACGGGTCGATCCATCAGGTTAGGCTACGCTTGCCGGGTTTGGTATGTGGATGGGTGACCATCTTTACATAACGACGGAAAGCCCGTTAAACCGTTGGTCCCGGCTGTCATTCGTGGAATTTCCACTCTCGTTTCGGGTCGTCAGAAGCCTGAAAGTCTGACAATCAGTCTTACCTAGGGGTATCGTATTACCCAGTTACTGGGTTGTGGAGGTCAGATAGGCAGTCGCTTCATGTAAAATACTGGTATTCAGCTGCATCCGGATAGACTCGAAGCCGACCCCAACAAAGTTGGGAAAAGGCTAGGCCGTTTGATTGATCTAGTAGGTAATTCTTTCTAGTTTGAACTTTCAACAACGTCTTTAACAACGATACATCTGACAGAATACCACTGCTGTTTATTTGGCAGATGGATTTGTTATTGTAGTAACTATACTAGGCTTGGGTATATCCTACATGAAGCTGAGGACACACGTGCTGTACACAAAACCGATATTCGTCAAGTTTCTACAATTAACTATCTGAGTTTAGACATTGTACACCTTTCGAGTGCTTCCTCGTTTTGTTAAAACTGGTTTAATATGTAAGCCTGTCCACACAAATGACTAGAGATGTAAGTAGGTAGCCAGTGTTTGCACTAGATTTAGATTTAGCTATCGTGACTTTGTGATAACAAATGAGTCGCTGCGTCTCCAACTGGTGTGTGACTACCTCATAAGTCGTTGTTAGGCTTATTTATTTGTACAATCCTGATAATGATATTGTTGAATACGTTAGGCACATTCAAAAGTTGAGCAGGTGTCATAACTATAAGGGAATTGTTTATTTTACCTTTCTCATGGTCAACTGCAGTTTATTCCAGTTATTGATTAGAAGTCCCAGATTTTTGGCATAATCAGGCTGTACTAAAGAAAATGTTATGAAAATTGTAATGTAAGTAAATGTAGAGTCGTGTTGAATGAATATACTTGCTGGTACAAATCAATATTTAAACCATTTACCTTGAGTTGATTTTTACGACTGACTTTGTGTACTCTTATAACCAAGTCTCTGATATACCAAGTAGGTTACCGTTCAATTTAGCATCAAAACAATAATAATGGTAAAATCAATGGTAATGTTTGGCTACGTACTCGTATTTGGCATCTTGAGGCTTCTTTAGTTAGCCTGAAAAAAATATACTATAAAGGTAACCACAGTGTACCTATGTCCTATTATTAGCTACTGCTAGTTAGGCCTGTCCTATTATCGTGATTCGTGTGCGTATTTAAATACAGCGTATCGAATGGAATATATCCATATTCTAATTACCACAGATTGTGTTTACGCTAGGCTGGATCCACAGACAACTGCGTGCAGGTGTTAATAATTATTTATCATAGCGTCACGCATTGATTACTATGGTAATATTTTGTACTACATTGTCGGTGTTCATGACGATACGAGTGAACATGGGAGAGCGGTCAAACTATTTTGTCTAATTCATGGACATGACAGGAAGAGCCACAATGAAGCTGCATTAGCTAGTCACGGTGGTCAGTTCGCCGAAAATGAGCAGACGGGTAATAGGTGTGAACTACCCGATCCGTTAGACAGGACGTGTCCATGATATTCGAGTCGAGTAGTTAGTACGGATCTGCTAAGGTCTACTTTGCAAGTGTGTGCAAGGATGCGGAAGTGACAAGTTCAGCGTTTGTCGCCAACCGTTACTTCAAGTCAGAGTTTGGTCGAAAATCCACGACACATATCTTGTTACAGTGAGGCGTGACAGGCATGCTGCCATATGCCAACCAAAGAGTTTGGACACTTTCAAATTACAATGTAAATGCTTCTTGATTTTGGTCGCAAATTACAATATCCATTTCCGGAATGACCGAGTGCATAAAAATGGCAACGGATTTATCAAACGTGGTTTGATTATGAAAGTACCAGTATTTTTTTGAATATCTACGTATGGTTTTTGGTAGCTATGTATGGTGGATCATTTAAATTTAAATACTTCCGGATTTCTAAATATAACTAATTAGCATGAAATTTCCTGTAACTTTTTTGGATAGTACTATTGCAGTATTACTATATTAGTAGTAATATTTCACGTTGTTCCATAATTTCAGGACGATATCAACAATTCCTATCTAATCATCAGATAGTTAAATCCATTGTTGATGTCCACTTAATGGTATGCTACTGGAAGATACATACCGACTATGTTATTACAATACAGTGGAAATTACCCAAATATTTGTTTGACGGCACAATAAATTGATTGGAGATTGGGTATATAAATGGAAATTTATGTTTTTTCTGTTACTTAGTGAAGGTAAATGATAATGGATGATTTTGGAGTAGGTGCGACCGGCCTTGAATATTCCTGAACCAAGAACTGTCATTATGATAGTATCTAAAATATAATAAGTAGTGAAACACTGTGATTATAACGACGACATGACAGCATTTTGTATTGACATGGGAGGGAGACGTTCGTTATTCAAGGTTCAAGGCAGCCATTACTAGACGTAACTTTCTGCAGCTTTTCAATTAATTTCCTTTGAAGCGACATTAGATATGGCAAGCTTTCTTTGTCACGAAACCGTTAGGTAAACATCGACGAATATTATTTAGATATAATAGGATTATTTATCCAGTTCATTGCACAAGCAAGAGCTCTAGGTTTTTAAGAATAATTAGTTTAATTATAATAAGTTCTTTTGTTTTAAATCAAACAATAGGGAAAACAAGTAGCGAGTGATAACTGATTACTGGAAAACGATACTGGAAATGAATGAGGTCATGGCGAGCTGGTGGAATGTCACACTTTATATATTTAAGATAAGTTATTATGTATGTCATTGTTTAATGTTTATTTACGTTGATGTTCACATTGTTTCCCTCGATCCTACACTATAAATCGAAGTAACACTCTCTGGCTTTAAATCGTTTTACTTACGATTTAAAACCAGTGTAATTTTTTTTTTGTAAACGAATCGATTTCCTCTGAAGTCAAATATTTAATAAAAAATTTGGGTGTGGCAAACAAAATTTTATCAGACAAGTTAAGTGCTTCACAGTATCGTTACTTACCTCAAAAAGTTAATCCATTGAAATAAATGTTATCGTTATCGCTAAGTTAACTACCCACTTATCTCAAGAACCGTTACCTAAATATCAAATTATAATATACTTATTGTGGAATGATAAAATATAAGCGTTTTTAACTATGTGATACATACATACACACACAACACATACTTACTGAATTATGTGATGCATTTTTTAGGAAAATAATTTTCAGATTCAAAATTAATTATGCACATATATAACAGTACCTCTTTAAAGTAGTAAGCTTTCCTTGTCGTCGTAGGTAGGTAAAATAAGTACCTACCCTACTTTTGTTCGAGTAAGACTAAAAGTTTCTGCGTTTCCTAGGAAGTGCCTTGTGAAATATGAGCTCATCCAAACAATAAATATGCATTACCTAAGTGAATAAATAATTACTGTAACCGCATTGTTGGTTATAAATCACTCTTAGTCAAGCCACAAGTTGCAAACTAATTAATTAGTAATAGAACCTCATTGTAATTTCACTCAGGATACTATTATTACAGTGTTAGGTAAGTAAGGCCACATTACCACGGTGTCTACGTATTCAAATCGTGTATAGAATTTGATTTGCCTTTAAGCATTTCATTGACATTCCCGATACGATTTCGTAAGAATGGGCATACCTTTAAGTATGTATCTACTAGTTGCGTATACTTTGTGTGGGCTTTACAAAATAGTTGTTTTATCATAATAGGTCTGGTTAGCGAATATGGTTGGCAAGAACTTTGAGCCTGATTAAAATTCTAAGTTCGTATCGATTATCGCCTGAATCGATCGTGCATCATCCAGCTAGTCGCCGTTCATAAGTTAACTAAACGACTTTAACTTAGCGAATGACGGTAGTCGTAAAAGTTTTGTGGATCTGAGCTTCCATGACTGAAATAAACGCTACAGTGTCTTATTGTTTTTATTTCTTCAAGGTTTTTTGCCCCAACCAGTCACCCCAAAGTACCTACTTGGTAAAATGTATATACTTAGTAAAATATTATAAAGTAGATTAATACTCCTACTTGACGCTGGTAAACAATACAAAATACACTTAGCTTTTTATAAGTAAGCAGTTGTAGGATCACTTGGTAATGACTAGCTCATATCATCCAGAGACCATCGAGATGAATATCATAACAGGTTTTGACAACCACAGTTAAATAACCGCTGGTTACCGTCCGCCGAACAGGCGTTAAATATGTTCCTTTACTCAAACAAGGTTCATTGACCTACGATACATGTACAAATTCCCGATATGTGACCGATGAATATACAAAAATGTTTTACTTTTATGCATTGATCTGTTAAGTATATGTTTGATAAATACAAAGTGAGCTTTCTATTCTAAAAATAGCTTCTTTTGTATTTAAAAGTTGTTATTGATTTGCAGATAAATTACACTTAAGAGTGCCGAGGACCTACTTTTGAATCTATCGCGAAATTGCTAATCAACCTAATATTTGAAACCTTGTACCTAATTAGTTTAATATTTATATTTTTAAATTAAATGCGCTGTGGAACTTAGTAATTTAACAATAAACTAGACTGAAAAAAATAAACAAAGACGATTTACTGTACAAACCTGCATTTACACATATCCTAAGTATACATATAGTTTGTAGGTTGGTAAGGTTTTGTAAGAAGAACAATGTACAAAATGTATCACAAATTCACAAATCAGAATATCTTATTTAAATGCTGTTGACACAGGATCCTCTGCGGTTCTGCCAACAAATGCATGCGCTCGTAATACACAAGTTTACAATTTGCTTTAAAAACGACGATGACTCCCAGTGTCCGCAACAGGCTTGCCAAGATCATAAATTTTAAAATTATTATTTGTTGTTTAAATACTAAACACACACTAAAATAAACAATAATGGGTTTACCGAGGATTTGAAAACAGTTTTAGTTTTGTAACTCAAGTGCGCTACGGGGTATACTTTAAATTAACTTATAAGTATTATTTATCTTCACTTCTTTATATATCACTAATACACGTTTGGACAACTGCCACAAAAATAATGTTGTTTATTTTTGTTAAAAATGTATTTAAATAGAATTAGGATTGTTATCATATCAGTATAATCACGAATAATTTAATCTTGTACTAAGTACTTCCAGAAAACATCACTTCTAAAAATATTTTGATAGAGATTACTCAGTTCGATATTGAGATGATCTTGGCCTTATCTTGCTACACCTTTCCAAAAGATTTACGTCATGGCTGAGTATACATAATCATTATCAAAGTGTTATTACAACGGAATTTGTTGGTAGAAAAAGTTATTTTAATCCTTTTGGCATAGCGCCGACACGCCTTTATCGCCTATATTTATAGTGGATAAACGTAAATGCTTGATTGTAATTTTGCCAGTGGTAAAATAATAATCGCGGTATCAGCAATAATTAACATACAGGGTCACATTTCTTACACCATGGTAAATCACAGGGGCATACCGCTACGTCAGTTTGGACTCTTAATGAGCCCGAATTTCTAATTAACATTCTTTTTTGCTTTCTTTATTATGTTGCTTCGTGTTGTTTGTTACAAATAATTAATAGCATTTGATTTGATGGCCATCGTAAGGAATTCAATGTTAATACACAATGACAATTTCGTCCCAGAGGATGAAATGTTGGCTGTTCGCGTCGAGCAGCCTTCGAGTTCCATAATTGTCTTTGGCGCAGACACAGCGGCCTTTACCCGCATACAATCATTACCAGAACCACTTAATCATTCAAAACATGGTTCTATTATAATGAGAAAACCCGCGTTAATGGTAAAAAAGATTTCTATGACACACGCCGGATACAAAACATTACAACAAATGGAATAATCGTATTTTTTTAATGATTAGCGAGAAAAGGCACGCGATAATTACTAATAAATGGAAAATAGTATCTGCATAGTCTACTAGTAGCTAATCATCGACATGAATCATTTGAATGATAAATATTTAAATAACCTTATAAGTAAGTATAAGGAAGTTATAGATTTTAATACCGATACGTTAGTGGTGGACCTGACAGGTTACCGTGAAGATGTGGTCGCGTCATCTAATTTCTCAAAATGGAAACTTTTACCAGGTATCTTACGACTGTATCAAGAATTTTTGCTATTAAGCTTCACAGAAATGATATTGCGGTCGTTTTCTACCACACAGTGAGCTGTTAGTCCAAATCTTTGCAATCAACACTAAGCGGGCCGGTCCCCGTTGCTAACCCATCTTCGCCTACGAGAACAATAACACTCTTCCTTCAATTGCCTTACAGCTATAGTGTGGGTGAGCACAAAGTGGTCCAGGTCATGTTCTTTTTATACCCAGATCTAAATAGAAACAATGCTATCTACCTACTTAACGAATTTGACAAAATGTTGCTATAACTCATATTTGGACACCCACATTCGGACCGCACACAATTGTTTGATTGATCTATTTTGAGGCCGGAATTGCTCATGGACATGGATTTATTTTGTTGCAATGCCATGCCAAAATGCAAATGGTATAGCTGAATGGCCTGCCATAGCATCTGCTATGGTAGGTAGACCATTCAGATCAGCAACGAAAAGGCAAAGTCATAAAGGCCAGTCCAGTGGCCGATTGAATTTTGTACTTGGAATCTCCATTTGAGTTGTGTATCTAATGTTGTTTCTTCATAAAAACATTGGTTTCTTTTACGTAGAACTTTCTTAGAAGTTCGACATATAGCTACTGCGTCATCGATTGAAGTAGATAATTTGGGGATTTTTATTGGTCCTTTCTAATTGGTCATATTTCGCGAACTATGTATGTAAGCTTTCATAATTGGCACTGCCAAAAACCCACCGATTATCGTGACTCACGTTTAAATGGTTCTAGGTAATTTGAATTAATTTGATTGAATGTTACCTGTCTATTTTATGGGGAAATTAATTTAATGTCCATTAGGAGACTCAGGAGACACGCCTAGTTATCGAGTTTGAACATAGTGTGATGTAGTAATGGATTCAAACGCCACAAATGGCAATGAGGTAATCGTCGGCTTCCCTCGGGGGAGGCGCCGCGGCGCACCCGTTTAACGTGACTGCCCGCTGACACCGCAAACCGCCATTCTAATATTCTAAGAAGGTAGTAACATTTTATTGTTTCGTTATTATAATAACTCAGGAAGGTGGGGCTTTGCCTGGCTTTGCCTAATGTTCTGTCAACTACAATTTTGATGGAATGAAACCATCTGACTGTCGAAGCAATATTGCTTTTACCTACATTCCTCTGCACAACTTTTCGCAAAACTTAAAATTCAGATCAATTTCTTGGCTGCTTACCAAACATGCTTATGCTTAATAATTCAACAGTGGTATCGACCCCTTTAAATGTCTTTAGAAAATGTAAGTAAATGACAATATCCGGCTGTAAGTTTCTGGGTCGTCATTAAAGGATAACAGAATGACACTGGTTGGTACGAATCGGCGCCTTAACCTGTCCGTAGGGCCGCAGTACCTATTAATGTCCCCGAAAAGGTTTTTGTTACAAGTTTACCCTAAGTTTATGTGTATTTTATAATATATTCCAAATCTTATACACGAAGCTCTACTATTCTACTACAAGGGCTCCTTCTATGGCAGTTAATTGCTAATACAGAACGTAGTCGTGTAGGCAGGACGAAAGGGCCTTTGTACGTAATTTGATTCTTCATGCATCGCTAGGAACCTTGCTTATTGAAACATAACTTTACCTTTGGAAAATAATGTCCAAAGTTAATTAATGAATAGACTCTTAAGTCATACAAATTACTGACTTGTATACACTACACTAAGTATGATTGAGTTTCCGAAATATCGCGACATTAAATCATTAATGTTAATTTGTTTGTATCGATATTGACCGCAAGTTTTATAATAATTGTACAGCCAGAAGTTTTCTCCACCAATTTTTTATTATTAAGAAAAGTTTAAGGGCACTTATTTAAGGTATCGACCTTCTTTCTTATATCTATGGTATCGAAGTAGCAAGGTCGGAATTGCAAAGTAAGTACATATTTAAAATGACTTCATATGGCAGCCTGAATCAGCCTGATGACCTACAATTACTTACATACATCTGCAATCAAGATGGCAGAGAATCTACAGTGAATTATGACCCTCATTGTGTCATTTCCTCGGTCTGTAGTCATAATATTTTGCGACCTACACGGATTCGCATCCCACTAAAGTGTTAAGAAGACCATAGAGGTTCTTAACTGATCTACAATAAAAATTGCGCCATAATCTAGCAGGTATTGTAGAGATTATGATATGATCTGCATGGTTAGTGGCATGCAACCTTTTCCAGTAATTATAATATATTGGCATACAATTATGAGATATACGCTAATACGAATTGAAAAGGCAGAAAAAAGGATTAAGCGTATGCTATGAGGCGAATATATCATACAGGGTCAAAGTAAATCAGCTAGCAAAACTCCGCAGACGTGGTAATTATACAAGCATGATAAAACAAAAAAGAAATTAGTTTGATGATTTTTTATGGGGTCATTAGCCGCAGGTAGTGTAGTAGTCACATAAAATGTCTATTAAAAATATTTTTTCATTGAAGTACCTCTTTCACAGTACCTACTTAGATACCTATCTGTGACCGGTTTGTTAAACATTTCTTAGATATACTTTTTTGCGATTTTTATCAAAACTGATAAATTATCAAGAAATATCGCAATAATTATGTGGACGCACTTTATTAACATTGTTACCTTAACGGTTAATTTGATTAAATGCGTTCTTAAGTACCTACCAAATACTACGTAGGTAATGTACCTAGATATCATAATATGAGTGTATTTCATCGACGTAAATAAAATGTAATCAATCATGTATTGTATTGTTTTTATGACGATTTTTTTTTTCAGAATTTCCGAATTTTGATATCAGATTATGTATTTGTTGGTCGATTTCTGCAATAAGATAAATATGTCTGCAACATTATGACGAATACCTGCATTGCACTGAAAGGTAGGTAGGTAAAAGTATTAGTAATTGACCGAACGGTCTGTTATAAAGATCTTTTTATCCCGTCTAACCCAATCGATACAGCCGAATTATTTGAAGATCAAGTTAAACAAATATTGAGAAACCTGAGAATGTCGTCAGACTACACGAAGCCAGCAAGCGATGTACATACTTATATATTTGAAATTTTGAGCGAATGTTTGATCCTTATTAAGACTGACGCGAGGTACAAATTATAAAATGTTTAGGATGTTCTAATTTACTTATAATTACATTCAATTAAATAATTAAAGCATTCACAAAAATATTAACGTGCAGCACATTTAGATAATCATAATTTGGTATGTGAGTGTGGACGTAACTGGTGTGCTCGGTTGCCGCGAGGTAGAGCCAATTATCTATGGTACCTTCCTACATACTCGCGTGTTTTTTGATTCTCTCAGATAATAATGGTCGTGGCTCCGGGCCGGCCATAATTGCATCCCGAGAACTGAGAAGGAAAACGATGGGGTCACGCTCCGTAAGCCCCCATGACTCAGTAATTTTGTTAGAAATAAAAAACTTTTTGGAGTATCACGTCTCTGTTTGACGTCGCTAGTTTGAGAAGGACAGACGATCGAGCTACTAAGTTCAATATCCATTAACTTTTTTCTTATTCGGACACGCTCTGATTGTTATAAAACCTTTGTACAAGAAATTAAATATTTCGGCTTTTTATTAGAGTGCCTTCAGGCCTCGAGCCTTTCGTTCCATAACACGTGTGTTAATAGACTTTGAAGTTCTAGCAGCTTCTAGTACCTAGCACCTTCCAGTAGGTACCTGAAGTATGGCGTTAACACTTTAATCTAAAATACAAAATAAAACAATCCTAAACTATATTATTATCTGCTATTGACCCAGATGTAGTAGGTACTTCAACAGTCACCAAATATCATGCAAAAAAATTTTTTTTAATAGTGCGTCGTTAATATTTTCATTTCAGTTTCAGTAATTTTTCATATCTTGAAAAACACATTCATATACGTATTCTTCAGCAGTAAAAGAAGTAGCAATTTGTAAAGTGAGTCAAAGTACATAACGCGTATTGGACATTACAAATATGTGAGAAGCGAGTTATCTTAAGATGGCCAAGTAAATAATTGCCTTCAGTATCTGTAACACTTTTATCATTACACTGCTTAACAAGCTTAGTTTTATGAGCTCAGCAAAACTGTTTTCTTTTTAGAAATTTTTATATGAAAATAAAGAATTTTAATTAGGTTTCAGGCGCAAACATCTCAAGCACACTAAATTTCTTGTTGAACTATTTCATAAATCGTCTCGTCTGAAAGTTTGCCGCTCATAATGTTTAAACTGCACATTGTTTGAACATGTGAAATTTTATTCAAAAGAACTTGGCAACTGTGGAAAGTTCGTTTTTATTATTCTGTTGCATAGTAAATTGTAAACAAATAAAATAAAAATAACTCTATGTGATGTTACTCGTAGAGTTGTGGGTGCATGTTATCACAAACACATCATTCATAAATGAAAACAGACGTGACACTATTACTTTGTAAGGTACCTACTGATCACTGGCTAATGGTCCAATGCACAAATGTCCATAGGTGGGAATCGAAATGGACCCGAGTATCGTGAGTGGTTCCGCCTTCTCTGCAAATCAAGTCGAGGTATCGTTTTATAGAATTTCAGTTCGTCACGTATTTCGTACGACTATATTCAGACTATGTAGGTGTGTACATGCAATTACACAAAAAAGCTATTGGTGTGATTCAGTCTCATTAGCTACGTTACTCATATTTTTTGTTCTGTCGATTGTACCTCTCGGCGGTAAACTGGTTCTGTTCCCAATGTCAAGGTTCTACGAAATGTTCGGAGTAGCTGAACCGAAGCGACGGGCTATCCGCCCAAATAATGTTAAGCTTTTGTCCTACGACGCTGCGCTGAGTTAAAAAATCTAAAGGAAAACTGGAAAATGAAGTAGAAAAATAAAAATATCATATCTAGATAGAGAAGGGAAAAAATTGGAGCGAGATACTGTTTTCGGATTACGCTGTTAGTATAAATCCGAAGAATTAACTAAGAATTTATAGCCAATTACGTACTTTATGCTTCAATTACACTTGCTCGTAAACCAGGTTTAAATGCTGAATCACCTTTTTATGCTTGTCGTTGCACGAAAGGCCGGCCCATGGAACATATCCGTCTGATGATTGGTTGGAACAGACCATGGAGTTCAGAATAAAGATGTTTGTGATGAAATCCGGCAAGAATTGGCTTCCTTGAAATAATTACTTATCTTAGTTTATTACTCTAGTTCGAAGTACTGCTCATATTTCTAGTCAAGTCTGGTCTAGTCTCGAATACCGCATAAGCAATCAAGTGTAACATTTAGTGTATCAATAACTGGTGGTCTGATACCTAATTTATTTCACATCTCGAATGAATGGCTACTACGCTATACCATAAATTAATTGTAGAATCTCGTCGACATCGGATGTAGTTAATTGCAGGATAATGACGTTTTTGCTAATATAAACTTTTAATTAAACTATTATTATAAATTCATCCAATAGGGAAGACAAATTTTTTTTTTGCCCGTCATGGAGATTATAAAAAAATATTGGACACGTAGTGTTTCTTTTTTTACGATCTAAAGATAACGGTGACACATTGAGTTAAAGTTAAAATGTGCTATGGCGTCACGAGTACGTAGATTTTATACTTACTTGTGACGTAGCGACCCCCACTCCCCAATTTAAAATGCGTTTTATCGAAGTAATTTTTTCTTAATATGATAAAGAAAAAATGTCTGATATTTTTTTATTATCTGACTGACAGACTAATTAGAATTTCTTTTTTTTACCCAGGCATCATCCCTATTATGTTATTAAATTAGTACCTTTGCAATTTATATATATTTAACTATATATAAGCGGAACAAACAATGTGAACTCATTCCTACGTCTTACGTTATAGCAATAGGTAGGTATCGTTGCAGTTAATTACTTTGCAAACGATAATCTACTTGATGATGCGTTTTGATTTATAGCTGTTGCTTATAGCTTTGGCTTTTACAAAGAATACTTATTAATATTTTTTTTTGATTGAGCAAATAGTATTAACACCCTTTTTCTGAAAGGCTTAAGAAAAACGTGTCTAAACTAAACTGACGTCAGTGATTTGGACGGGTGTTGATAATTCGGTCAGCCAATTACAGTACCTACCTATTTAC
This sequence comes from Agrochola lota, assembly GCA_947364205.1. NCBI lineage: Eukaryota > Metazoa > Arthropoda > Insecta > Lepidoptera > Noctuidae > Agrochola > Agrochola lota. Next base: position 11,745,285 of record OX376221.1, on the reverse strand, counting down.
AGGGAATTTCACCAATGAAATTGACTGCGATCAGCACACCTAAACCGCGTTCAAGAGCTGTCAGTGTCAATATTCTACAACAATGATGACACTGACAGCTCTTGAACGCGGTTTAGATGTGCTGAGCGCGCCAGTTTCATTCGTGAGATAAGCCCTTAAATGTCGTAAGTTTGACAGTCTGTTAACTATGTATGTAATATCTGTGTTGATTTGCCCTTCAGAAACTGTCCGTGCAAAACATGCATAAAATTTAAAAAAAAATGGCTTTTATTGTCCAGTGGATGAGAATTTCTTGAACAATGGGACACAACTGTTATTGTTTCTATAATAAAATAAATAAAGTCCTCGAAACAATAGTTCAATTAATCCAATTATCTCCTCTATCAGCTAATCCCGACAACTTCTAAGTAAATATTAATGCCAAAATTGCCCGAAGATAAGGCAAGTTCTAACTGTTGTTATAGAAGGACATAATATTTTCAGTTATTGAAGTTATTGAACTAGCGGGTAGTTCAACAACTCACTCGAGAATTCACATTCTACGAACCGCCACTGAACAAAACAAAGCCTCTTTTCATAACTTCTAGTGCTACGGCATTGCTAGAATGACAAACTGTGCATTGTTATTTTTATTTCGCAAGTTCAAGGTGACAAATATAATAGGCATTTCAGTACCCCGTAATTTATATATAAGCATATAGGTACACAGTCGGATATCCGGTCCGCATTTCCCCATAATATACTTTGCCTGCCGACAACCCGCCTTCGCAAAGAACCGCATTAATTTGCATAGCTAATTTACTTTTTACTTTACTACACGTAATATATTAAAGTGACGTTAATCCAATGAGTAAAAATTTACGAGTAGTAACCTATTACGTCAAAATGATGAACGAGGCGGTATGGCGGTACACGATTGAAAAAACAGTGTCGTAACTGGTAAAGTCGTAATCTTTACAAGCTGAAAGATAAACTCCGGCAAATATTTGTATGGGTAACAGCTGTCACTCGTTTCGGTCGAGTGTTGAACAGAAACACACCAGATGATGGACACTGTCCACGCTATTAGGTAAACATATCACTCGCATAGATAAAGCTACGTATCAACTACCTAAATAAATTGATAGTATCTAAGCTAGTAAAAAAATTGGTAACCCCTGCTATCTAATTACATAACATATTTTCGTAAGCAATTACGACTAATCTGTTTCATTTTGACAGTTCAACAACATTCATTGCGTTATTTACGTTGTTGAGCAGTTTATTTTTCGAACCATTGGTAGTAACATAACATATAAGATAATTATCTTATATGTTATGTTACTACCAATGGTTTGGGGTTTAAGCAAATAATCGCTTCAATATTCAGCGCAATAAATGATAGAGTACCACAAAAGGTGCAACCTCATTCCGAGTACCTGTACCCTAATTGCGTCATAATCAATCGGAATCTGAATCGTTTTGAAACAGATTTCTAATCCATTGCTTCATGAGTTCGAAAAATAATCTGCCTGTAACCCCCCAAGTAAGGCAGAGGTGTACCGAAACGTACTCACATTTCACCAGTAATTACCATTAGAAAGTGCTGAAATATTTTACAGCCTATGTAAATGCAAACTATTGAACGAGCCCGTATGAAGTTAGCCATGATAATTCGTTTAAAAGCGTTAACATTCCAACGTATTATAACCCATTTAAAGTAGGTAATGTTATAGTAGAAATAATACTCATTTACACATTACTATAATGAATGAAGCCGCAGAAGTGTCAGAGGCGTGATCCATTTGAAAAGCAAGATTATCCACGGTGATCGCAAATGTCGTTGACGAATTCAGTCGTTTAGCACGCTGTTCGTCACAGTTGTCAAATGAGAAGTAGTTATATGTGCCACGGCCAATCAGCATCCAGTAGCTGTCACCATCAGCTAAACGACTAGAATCACACATATGGTCATCGTTCGTAACATATGTTTAGCCGATTTGATGCTTTGTTTATTCATGTGACATAATTAAAATGACAAGATAACATATAGCTATTTCTTTAGAATAATATTTAGTCTATAAAAGGCTTTAATTAATTGCATCCTGAACAACATGTTTATCACTTCTATGAATAAATAAATATGTATGGTGACAATCTAGTTTCAAAGTTTTCAGATTATACTGCCTATTCAACTCAGCTTGGGGGCCTACCACCACCTCATATGCAGTATTATTTTAATCTTACTTCAGTAGGGGAAACAGATGGAGCTATACGTCCTGTGGTGCTTCATCTCTTTCCCACACTAAAGTAATATTAAAATAATACTGCTTTAGAGGTGGTTGTAGGCCCCCAGTTCCCTTGCGGCTCTACGAGATACGAGCTTGTACTCGTATAGTTAGTTACCTATACCTGCTACGAGCTACGAGGTCGCTTGTGGGTGCAAACAGTCGGATTTATAGTTTTCTGTTGTAGGTTAACGGGAACATTCAATTATTAACAAGACTTGGGTAAATATTATTTTACGGGAAGCCGGTGAGTAGAGGCATACTTATAACGTTAATGACCGACAGTTAAATGGGAAAATGGCAAAAATAGGTACCTTCATAAAGTTCTACGAAATAATTAATAATGGACTTTAGAATTGCTTGAATATTACAAAATATTTTCTATGTAACTCCAGAGGATCTAGCTACAAAAAAATTAAATTAGTTGTGTGTTAAAGTAACATTGTATGGATAGGTAATGTACTGGCTATTTAATGAAAATAAGAAATAACATTTTAGTTCTCATTTCGGTCTAGCCCTATATGAGAACTAAAATTTAATTTCTGTCATGTACGCATGGACCTAACTACTGGCTAATTATTTTAAAAGTTTCTAAGAATATTAAGTTTCAAACATAAGGCCTTATTATAATAATTTAATATAAACGACCACCAAGACTTACAAAGTTACCTACCTAGTTAATTGTCAGATCTATTGTTTTTTACAACTTCAACCTTTTTATTTGGCCTAGGTTTAAATATTAGTAGGTAGGTATCTAACAACGTTTCGGAATCGTAGGAAAAACCCGTGTTCGAATGTGTAATGTTGATTATAGGGGGTAGGTATAATTATCATTATCATTCATTGTGTATGACGAAACCGATAAAAAATATTTTTTATCGGTTTCGCCAACACAATGAATGAGAGTCAAGAATCATGAAAGCTGGAAAATCCCCAAATGGACCGTGCCATCGACGTTGTCATTGCACTTTTTTATTGTTTTGTGTCTGGACTAGCCTTAAGTGGAAAAATTTCTGTTTCAGTACCTTACTATGCTTTCGATCCATTGATGTTTCGCTCTATTGAAAACCAGTTCTTCGGAGTCTTTCCAAGATTTCCGGAGAACTAGTTTCTCAGTGGATCCGAGTTGTGAGCAGTTGATGGCAATAGGTTCGTCCCCTATTACAATGGGACTTAAAAATTACTGACTAAACGTGGGTATACTGTAGTCATTAGTATGTTTATCTAAGTATTTCTCTGCCTAACCCTTCGGGGAGAGCAGGCGTTATTTTATTAAGTTATGTGTAGTTTCATACTGAAGTCGTCAGTAACTGCTCTATTTAAATGATAGACAAGTTTTACTTGCTGAAACATGATACGTAACAACACAATGTCAACTAGGGACAACCGCGTTCAACTTCCTGCTACTCGGCATGTCTAATCGTTTAGCAAGTTTGGGCCAACTGAACGAGGTACCGCAGCTGTGATAACTGCCGACTGTTGACATTGTATATTTTATTGTCAATTACCTCACGATTTTCATGTCTCAATGTCAACCGGTGGCAAATATTTCATGCCTGAACTGATTTTTCATAGTTACGTCATAAGATTTGCAGTTTATCGGCGTGTGAAGCGAGTCTAATAACGTTTATATGGCCGGATTAAGATGGAATGACGAAGATAGGGCAATTTTGCAATTCATTCTTGGTTGCCGTGATACATAGCGCTTTATGTTACTTACCGGATACGAATTTCCTTCTTGGCACCGCTTTGAACTACGATTTTATGAAGATATTCTGGCTTGCCGGTTATTTGTGATCGCAAATTTGTACAGTCAGCTGCAGAGAAATCTCACTATCTCTCTCTCTCTCTGCAGAGATTTCTCCGCAGCTGACTGTACCTACATAGGCGGACACTACCTCTGAGCCTATAAGTTTCTAAATAGTTTCTCACTTATAAATACTGACGCTGCCGGTCGAAAGGTTGTGAAAGAAATGGCACCCAATATATGGGGTTTACTATATCAATGGGTTTAGCCAAATTATTTGAAATAGCTAATATGGTTTCGATTCAAGTACTATCGACATATTATCTTTACTTGGTTGCCCGTAAAACTTACCCATTGCTTCAGGGCGTATGAAAACATACTAAAATCGATAGATACCTGGATTTTTATAATTCCAATATTATTCGATCTCCATATTCTTTTTATCCTTTAGTATGTCTTTACTCTGTCGTGTGGCAGTAAACCGGCGTGGGCATCTAACTGACTACGGAAACGCGATTTATATATATTATAAATTATGCATAAAGTTATAAAATGTGCAGTTCCGTTGTTGTCTGTACTAGAAAGACTAAAGGAATCCTTTAGTCTCTCGAGTCTCTTGATCGATTTACCAAATAATCGAATAATAATAATAAAATAAATCGATTGTAGCAAACTGATAGATTTCTCGTAAGGATACCTATACCTACCTATAGGACGTAGCTGATTGGTCGCCCTTTTTTCAAATTGGAAATGGAATCTACTGTTTTATAAACCTTCAATTTTGATAATAAGTAGGGAAATCGTAAAAAAAAATTGCTATTGGATTATATAGATAAGTTAATTTTTTGTTTAAAAGCCGCCTAAACTAATTAACTATACTAACTAAGAACAAGATTATAAAGTACCTAAATAGGGACTGTTAGTAAACTCAGCCGACAACAAGACTAACGTAGCGGTCATATCTTATCTTATCCAATGTATCAATTGTGAAAATCATGAAGTTTACGTACCTACCTAAACTAAATTAGCTTGGAACCAAAAACAAACGATAATATTTTCAAAAGTTAATATTTTAACAGAGGACTTGATAGTTAAGTAAATTAATAGGCAAGCCCTTATAGATCTTCTTATCATCCTCTACACTTGTATTTATTAAATAAAATAAAAAACCCCGATCGAAGTTGTTTTTTTTTTATTTAAAAATTCTTGCGATTAATAGCGTTCATCCTAAAAGTTGGCAACGTCGCAAATAGCTGTCATATATTTATCTGTTTTGATTAATTTGGCAATATTACTGTATGGAAATAAGAAATACGACTAATTCGTGAACTAGGATATTAATAATGAATTGCAATTTTAAAACTGTACTTGATGTTGTAACCGTTTTTGATGTATAAAAGGCTTTTGAAAAGTTTTCAAATCCTTTTTTTTACATCTAAAACTAAATATTCGGTGGAACGATATTAATTATTGCATTTCATTATCAATATTTTAGTTCACTAGTTAGCCATATTTCTTATTTCTATACAGTAATATTGCCAAATTAATCAAAACAGCGACATATTTGATAGCTATTAGCGACGTTGCCCACTTTCTGATAAACGCTGTAGGTAAACCTAGTCTCTTTAGAGGGTTATGTTATGAAGCAATATTTCGTATGGTAGGTACGAAAAACATACTTAATCGTGATTTGTCATTACTATTTTATAGTAAGTACCTACCTAGGTATACCGACCTATTGTCGTTACTATAATTATTGGTAATTTGTCTTTTCACTTTTACTTTAAATTCATACGAACTTAATTAATAAAATAATAATAATGCATTAAAAATAGACTTACATAGTTTAGACAAAGAAAGTCCTTTCAAAGTTTTCGCAGCTGAACTCCAAACTCTCGAAGTTTTATTACTAAACAATGCAATGCCACAACACTTATCTAATTTAATTTCAGAATTATTATTCTGGATAAGTGTTAAAACTAAAGTGTAATCCGTATTTCGGTACGATGTCGTCTGCCGCAACCGACTGTCGCGCGTTTTTGATCTCGTTTGAATAAATGTTTTGAACCAGCCGCCTCCGCTTTTTTGTGAAAAGGGCGGCAAATAGTGAACACTAGCGACACCTATTTCCAATTAATTTTATCATAAGAAAACGCCATCTGTTGTTGAGTAGCGTAAACTAATTTGACCTTTCAGCGTACCCAGCTTTACTTGGCATACGGGGGAAAGCTTAACTAAACTAACACTAAAATGGACGTCTGATCTCGTTTTTCTTTAGTATTGGTAAATGAAACCAACTTTTACTATGAATGTGTTGTCTTAACACATCGCCACTCCTGTATTACCGGAAGGCAGAGGAGTACGGTCTACAGTTCACCCATATTTCACCAGCTATGCATTACCATCAACCGCGCACAAACCCAGACTCCGGGCCACTGCTGTAATATTACAATATTATTATTTTATGAGCCTATGATGTCCTACTGCTGGGCAAAGGCCTCTCTCCATTCTTTCCACTTCTCACGGCATTTGTGGTCCAGCCTTGAGCCTTCCACTACATCGAAGTTTCTATTGTACCCATTCTGATGTTAATTTGGCCAGGCGATCTGCCATTTGACAAACATGACTTATCCAGTAGAATTTCAGCTTGGAGCTTTTTCCCCCCACATCGGTTTTAATAAGTAGGTACCTATTTTATTTTAGATCGAGTCGAGTGGAAAAACGGAACCCCTGCAGCTGCAGTGGGACAGCACAGGCTCATTTATTTTACTTATATTGTGATCAACAATATTACATAGCCGCTTATTTACATGCTTAGTTTTAATATAAGGCCACAACAAAAAAAAAAAAACTGGTTTATATTTGCAACTATATTGTATTGTTTTTACACTTAACGCAATGTGTAATTGAATTTCAAAAATTCATTTAAATCATGTCTCATAACCTTACAATTAGAATAAACATACGGTGATTGTCTTAGAAAAAAAGCAAAATACAATTATTATGTAAAATTATTTAGATAATAATGGAAGAAGAAAACTGGCTAGTGGAACAGATTCATTACATCAAAAATTATTTAATACCTTATACAGTTTACATACTTATCTATGAGAAATTACTTAATAAAAATACAGGGGTGTTTAACAGTAGCTTAATAACTATGTATTTATAAAAATGACATCCACGTGTCTTTCTATGATAAATGAGGGATAATCGAAAACAATATTTCTTTGCTTATTTATGCGCTTCACGCGTCATCGCCAAAGTCGCATCGCGACGGTGCTGCTACCTTTTTACTAGGAGATTCTTTATCTGTGAAGAAAAATATTGTTAAAGGATTACCATTTAAAGAGCTAGAGTTTTTAGAGATAGCAAAACTTAATAAACGAAAGTCGTGATTGTTGGGGCCACACACGTATCCTTGAGCAGTTCCTGGTGCCAAACTATACCACATCCCTTACGCCTGACTAGAGTTTTAAAGACATATTTTTTAAAGAAAAGAAAAACAGAACAAAAATGTGAACTGGGTGAAATGGGTAAGGTTAGAACTGTGACCAAACGCGGCAGCGGCCGGCGAGCGCTACTTTCCATGTTGCTCGCAGCCAGGCAGGCTATTTAGTATTAGCGCAAAGTGAATTACGTCGCAAACAAGTTTGATACCAGTTCACAATTTGTCGCAATCTATACACGATCAGTCCGTATGCGTACTTGGCCCTGTATATTATGGAATAAGGTAGTTAATTAGGTCACTACGAAGTATTTGCGTACTCTTGTATAGATTGGAACACCTTAGTAAAAAAGTGATTTCCGATCTATACGCGATTAGGTTCACACCCTTGCGTTCTAGCCTTGCACAGAATGGAAAGACGCAGCCTGGCATACCTACTGTTCCGCCATTTTGTTTTTTTTTTTCCAAATGGCTGCCACGGAAGGGACCTATATAAATCGTTAACTGACATCAATGCAAACAGAAAACATAATGTCCAAACCCCGTAAAGCGTCAGGTTGCCGAGATATTAACGTTAAAAGTTGATCACGTAACATCCATATCAGCTTTGAACGTTAATATCTTGGAAACGGTTTGATCTCATTATGTTTTCTGTTTGCATTGATGTCAGCTATCGATTTTTAAAGGTTTCAAGCGTGGCAGCCATTAAAAAAAAAACTAAATGGCAGTACAGTAGGTATGCCACGGATCCTCAAACCCCTTTGACGAGAGATATGTTTTGCTAAGATATACAATGAAAGGACCTACCAGTCGCGGAATAATCTGACGCTCAACAGATTAGGCGTGTCAACGGCACGGTACGAATGAAATAAAAATGTCAATATGTATGATACGCACCTTCGCCGACTAAATTGGTTTTGAGTACTGACGCATCTGAAGTCGGAATCTTGATGCCCTGTTTCAGTACCATGGTACCATCCTGGAAACGAAATAAAACAGTTAAACACAAATAATCTTTGAAATTTGAAAAAAATACAGATTGGATAATATAATTATGATTGCCTGTTTGTCTGCTTGTTTTTGCGCTGGCCGTTCTTTTCTCTACCTAGGTTTACACTAGCATAATTAAATATTTAAAAGAAAATTAAGATTTATTTACCTTCATTTCCACCAATCCCTTTTTAGCCATAGCCTCAACTTCTGCTTTAGTCATTACAATCTTCTGTACTTTAACCACCTTCTTGCCGATTTGCATCTCACATACTTCACTAGTCATAGCTGCAGAATGAAACAAAGAAACGTTTATAAAATTATATGTTATCAAAGTTTATATTTCCGTAAGTTAATATTGATATTTTTACTTACTCCTCGCATTTACTGGGAGAGGCATAGCTTTCACTCCAGGAGGTAGGGATTTCATTGGAATCTGTAAATATTAAAATTATCGTTTTTAATAAATACCAAAACAGGTAGCAGAGCTGTTAGAGATGATATGTTAATACTGGAGGAATTTTGAGCAATAAAACCCTAGGTTACAAGCTAAATAGTCAGCGATTTTGAAATATTAATGTATAAATATGTATGCTTACTTTCTTCAACGTTTGTCCCGTGGGCGACATCAATGTGCTCTGTGGCTTCACTTCAGCTACTGACTTGTTGCCCTCCTGAAACATTTATTTTGTTTGATAACTTTGTTATTAGAAGGTCAATCAATCTGCCTAGCCTTTTCCCAACTATGCTGGGGTCGGCTTCCAGTCTAACCGGATGCAACTGAATATCAGTAATTTTCATGGAGCAACTGCATATCTGACCTCCATAACCCAGTAACTGGGTAATACCCCTTGGTAAGACTGGTTGTCAGACTTTCGGGCTTCTGACGACCCGTAACGACTGTCAAAGATCCACGAATGACAGCCGCGACCAACGGCTTAACGTGTTTTCCGAGGCACGGAGGTGTCTCGGTATGTAAAGATGGTCACCCATTCACGGACCAACCCCGGCAAGCGTAGCGTAACCTCATGGATCGACCCGTGCGGCTGTTATTACTTAGCCACGAGCTCCTCGTTACGTTATTTGAAGGCAAGTTAGATTATTTGATTTTCATCAACATACTCGTACGAATGTGGATGTTCTTTCCTATCCCAGTAGTGTTAAGGATCGTTGATATTGATACTAAAATCCTAAATAAATATCGATATTTGAACCTCACTAACTACATGATACTTTGTAAACTTGTGCCATTGAATCCAGTGTCATTTATAATGGGATACGTGTTGCTTACCGATGTTTCTGATGTGTTCTTGATGTCTCGCTCTTTCTCAGTTGCAGCAGCAGTCTTAGGTTTTTCCTTTTCACTCTCAGAGCCATCATCGTCATCATCTTCAATTTCTTCTCTTCGGACTTTGGCGACGCTATCGAAGTTAGTAAAAATGATTAACATTGTATGAAGCACACACGAGATTTAATAACAAACATCCGACTGCGAAGTTTTGTTTAGGGTTTAGGCACGGAAGAAAAAGCGTACTTCGTAACAAATCTAGAGATAGTCTAATTTAAAATTCCCTTTTGCCCCTATACTGCTTGTTGCATTTCAAATTATCGCATAGAACATTTTGTGGAGGAGCGTGCAGTTTTAATTTACAGAAAGAAAATACGTTTATTTGCGGTACACATGACGCAAGGTAAGAACAAAACACGAAAATAAACAATTTGGGAGAAAATATGCGTCACATCCACGCAAAACGGCCATCGCTCAGCATAATGCTGCGACCCTATGCGAGACAGAGTCCCTGCGCTGGTTTTCAGCGACGGCCGGGATCTATATCATATAGGATCTCTACCAGCCCAAATTTTGTCTTGCTAAGATTTCGATTGCTTTTTGTCGTAAAACGTATTCGTTTGGGTGCCATGACCGTACTCATGGTAGCGAAACACTGGATATAGGCAGAACATTTAGAGAACTAGAAGGCCAAACCGGTTTTCTTACGATATGTTTCCGAGGAATGTACGTTTGAATGGATATATAAGATAAGTAGTACTAACACAGCATCCTTGCGCGGTCGGCCTCGTTTCCTGGGAGCGGGCGTGGCAGGCGATGGTGTTGATTTCGGCGCAGGAGTCTTCGTGCTGGCTCTGCGTGGTCTGGGTTTAGGCTGAAACATTTCGAAAACTCAAGTTGATCAAAATAAGGGACTTTCAAGCTTCCCCTCTGCCTTTAAAGTTAATCATAGTGTCTACTCAAGCTATCAAATGTCATATTAGTTGTTTAGTTTTGTTGGCGGAAACAGGAATTTTGTTCCATTCTGCTACGTCAGGTTTGCTAATAAATACTATACTGTCAGCACCAAAAAATTACCATGAAACCATAAACGATATTTTCTCTTACCTCAATCGTCTTCTCAACCTCTTTGTATTCTTCATCATCACCGTCGTCTGAATCGTCATTTTCTTCATCAGAATCCTGGGACCTGTAATTAAAAATAACGTTGTAATGTAGACAGAACGACGAACTTGATATGTTGCTAGTAACCGCGCGGCTTTTACTCTTTAGGGGTCTAGTTATCGTATGTTTATCTCACTGTAGCACACTGCAGTGTCATTGCTAAGTATTTTTTCTGTGACATCTAGAGTTATGTATATTACCTGTCCCGTATCATCTTAGCGTAATCCTTAATTTTGGAAGGTCTAGTCGATCGGCGAATACCCTCTTCAGAATTGCTCTTGTCGCTTCCATTTTTGACGATGCTCTGTAAGAAAATAGAATAAATTAGATTCCAAAGTAAATTAGAAAATGTTTTTTCAACAAAACAGTAACCCGCTTTGTTGGCAACAAAGCACTTCGTCACTTGCCCTCGCCCTGACGAACTTTAACTACTGAACCAATCGTTTTCTATATAAATAATAATATCAGGTCACATACCTTGGGTGTTTCTTTTTCTTTCAGCTCCTTTTGTTTAAGTTCTTTTTCTTTACTTTCCTTTTCCTTCGCTTCTTTCTCCTTGACTTCTTTTTCTTTCGCTTCCTTTGCTAGTTTTTCTCTTTCTTCCTTAGCGTTACCATTACTGGCTTTCACATCCTTACTTTCTTTGGGTTCCTTATTCTCTTTGGTGACAACGCGACGCTCCAGTAACTTTTTTTCGGGAACTGGTGACTTAGATATTATTTGCATTTTTCTATCATCTGTTGGAGTTCTGAAAATAAGGTATAAAATAGTTTTGGATCAGTTAAATACTTAGCATAATATTCTGTAATAGAGTTTTCTTTCATTTTCTTTTGATAAAGTTCGGTTTCATTCTCTATGGCTTACCTCGGTTTAGGTGTGGAAGTATGTATCTGTGCTCGTCTACTTCTTAAAGTCTCTAAAGGCTTTGCTGGAGTTTTAGCGGCTTCATTGCGTGGATGCGTCTGAAATGTATTTTATGTCCATGTATTATGTTTTATTGACTAGTATCTCCATATACCAATAAGCTATAAAGTGTCAATATTTACCCTTTTCAGTTCTTGGAGATCTTTTTCTAACATTCGCAGAGACTTATCGCTGGTACCAGCTGAGTTATTCTCTGTCTTATTATTGGTTTTCTTCTCAGCAACTGCGAAATTGTGTATTTCTATAAAAAAATAATATGTTAATTCTTTCATTCTAGTGAGTGTCTTCAATGATTTAATTTATTAGATCCAACTACTTACTTGGATCTGATGCCACTTGAGATATAACCTTTTTCTTGACTTCTTCAGCTTTTCGAAGGATGCTTGCAGTCTGTGGTTTAAAAAAAATCCTTATTTCTTTATCCAAAGAGAAAAGTATTATGATGGACGCTTGGATAACCATCGCCTTGATGTCTTGAGATGGGTCATATTTGACTGTGACTACACATTCTTTTCATTCTAATGTTTTAGTTTTATCTTGTATACAATATTTTTACAAACATAGTAAACGAAATAAGTTTTCACTATCATGTGCATGTTGATTTTTGTTGTTGTTGAATATAAAATGTGTGACTTTTTATCTAGTCGTTTTCGAGATAAGCGTGTGATCGGAAGCTTTAGTTTTTATAGCGAATAGTTTTAATATTGATAACGTACTTGAGCACATCAAACTATATAGGTATAAACGCACATCATACGACTATAAGGGTAATAGTAACCGACGGGGTCGAAAGACCAATGCCTGCTGGGGTTGCGGGTTTGTCTGAAAGGGATATCGTGGCCCCGGCACACAGGCAACGGAAGGAACACGGGTGGGTTTTAGTCAGTAAAAGTCTGACACACCCTCTCGCTCTGCCCAGAGCGGGAGAAGTCATTTGATGATTTCCCATCGAAAAAAAAAAAAAAAAAAGGGTAATAGTAAGGTTTGCTTGCATGGTTCTGACCCTATGGTTCAAAGTTTTTATGTATACTGGTAGTGAACCCATAAATTGCTTACGTTTAGTAACTTTACCTGATTGTCACCCTTGTCATCTTTCTTAGGCGTGGTCACTGTCTTGGTGATGGTCGCACCACCAATTGTGGCTATTGAAATTTCAGCTACCTCGTTGTTTTTGCTGGCCAATTCTATCGCGGTCGCAAGATCCGGTAGCATCTCCGAGTCGCTCTCTAAAGATATTGTTTTATTGATTAAAATAAAATATTTAAAATATTCGTAGGATACCTCTAAAATAGGCTAGAGAAATAAACAAATGGTTTGGTATGCAGATAAATCTAGTTTTTTTTAAATCAGCTATACGGAATTCCTTAAGACACTGTACAACAGATCCCGATTTTAGTTATAAACTTACATATTAGAACTTACCTTCAGAATTTGTAGTTTCCAGCTTTTCTTCGTCGTCCTCTTTAATATTGGGTATCTGTGTGAAAAAAGCATCGATATTAATGTTATTTAGGGAATGATAAAAATTGATGAAATACTTGTTGACAAAATTAATTACCAAATAATCACTAGTCTTCTTAATTTCCACAACCATATGGTCGTCCAATTCTTTTACTGAAAACAATGAACAAATGTTATAATCAGTATACTACATAATAATATTATATTTGTGTAACGTACATATTTATAATTACATTTAATTATTTTCTTTCGTTACATTTGGTTCACAAGGCTTGAAAAGCAAGAGTTTTCGCATCAATCGCAAATCAAATCTTTGGCAGATACAAGCTGCTCCAAATACTATACATGTGAGGAAATTTATGTGTCTATGTAAGACTAACAAATTTTCTCAAAATCTCATTAAGTACGTCATATTTGTTTACCAAAAAGACAAGTACAGAAAAATACACTTTACACATTTTTATATTGCTTAGCTCACCATTAATTGCAGAATCCTCTTCATCCTCGTCGACGTCCATCTCAGTGGATGAGTCATCCTGGAGCAGACTCTACAACAGATTGTTCCACATCCAAATTAAATTGAGATAAAGATAGGACTATGATAATATGATCTAGATGGCTACCTTATTAGAAATTGTTCCAATTATAAAAAAAAAAACATAAATAAACACTTGTGGAGGTGTTATTATAGTAATCGGTAAGTTTTACCGATTACTATAATAGGGATGATGCCTGGGTAAAAAAAATGAAATTCTAATTAGTCCGTCAGTCAGATAATAAAAAAATATTAGACACGTATTTTTTGCTTTATCATATTAATAAAAAATTACTTAGATAAAACGCATTTTAAGTTGGGGCGTGGGGGTCGATACGTCACTAGTACGTATAAAATCTACATACTCGTGACGTCATGGCACATTTTACCTCAATGTATCGCCCGTAATCTTTAGATTACGTAAAAAAAGAAAAAATACGTGTCCAATATTTTTTTATAATCTCAAAGACGGACTAAAAAAAAATTTTTAGTCGTCATCCCTATTACACCATCAGTTTGGTGTCGACAGATTCTCTCAGAATGGTGACGCTGATAGCCAAAAACCACTGCAGGAAATTCACATAATGATAATAAATTAATTCATAAGTTACTCTTACCGGTACACTGCGTATTTCGTCAACATGCACGACTCTGAGGTGTAAGTCCAGTTTCTCCTTCGACGTGAACACCAGCTCGCATAATTCACACATGAATTCAGTACCTATGGGGATGAATCAAAAACGAATAATACTGTCATACTTAAAAAGGCTCAATAGATTTGCCCCACTGCTAGGTATGCTTACCTAAAACGAAAAACAGTATATCGCTGCCTCTCCCTTCAAATAATAACAGGCGGGTCGAGTATTAATTAATTTACGAGCAGCCCATTTTTTGGCCAGATTGTCAAAGAATAGGCCACCCTGTATTTTCGTTTCGAAAACGTCTAATTACACAAAATACAATGGAGCATGACACACCAGGTTTGACACACCTAAATTGCAAGTCCCCACTACCACAGGCAGCAAGAAAGGTGCTGTTCAGCACTTAATTAGTTTATTTGAACAAAAATAATTATGCAATATTATTTATTTACGTCTGGATGGAACCAGTGGAAAAAGCTGTAGCAATATAAACACGTCAGTTTTATTTGGGGTGAAGCTATTCATGGTCTTTCAGCAAAACAAACATAAGCTTCATACCATTTACGTGGGATTTAATATGCGACGTGACTCCGTCAACATCCTCGAACTTTTCCTGACATAGTGGGCACGTGAGATTCTGCGTGGCGTGTATAGCAGAGTGGTAGATGAGCTCGTCTTGCGTCGCGAAACTGTCCTCACATTGCTCGCAGCGGTATTGGTCGCTTTCGCCGAATGGACCTCGACAAGTACGTATGGTCTCGCGATGTTTTAGACGAAGATGTCTGTAGTATAGGTAAAAGACATCCAGTATTTTAGAAAGAAGCGTTATCTATAAAAAATACATATCAGCAAGTTGTGGCAAATCACGAACGCGTCTTGTGGCTTTTATTTCCATTGACATTGGGTATATATTACAATGATCGACGCGCACTCGTGAGATGCAACAAGTTGTATCAGTAAGCTCTTTCCATGAACAAGAAAGTCAAGCCAAAGGATTGTTACCTTGCGTAGTGGTGAGACTTGACAAAGCTTTTACTGCAGTACTTGCAGGGGAACGACCGCTCATCATTATGAGTTCGGACATGTCGTGCTAATTTTGGCGCCGTTGGAAACCCTTCAACATAAAAAAAAATTTCATATTAATTTTATTGATTTAATCAGTCTGGCGTTAAGCTGTGCTAAATAAATTATGAAATACTAGCTTATGCCCGCGGCTTCACCCTTGTGGACGTCAAAAAATATTCTACGGGAACGTACTACCGGGTCAAAAAGTATCCCAGGTCATGATCTACCTATGTGCCAAATTCATCCGTTGAATAGAACCTTTTTTAGAATAAAATATTGTAAAATTCGCGTGTTCATAGCTCATAAATAAGAATTATATTCGCTTATGCTACTTAGCATAACAAATATTAAGTATCTTATTATTCTAAGTAAGTCCTTGATTAATTTTCGGCGAAATCTTCGCGTCCACTCACGCAGCGGACAAAATTTGCAGCGAAACGATGGCCTGTTGTTGCGTTCGTCTTCAGCTATTCACCGCTTGATGGCCTTCTCGAGCATTCTGTGAAATAAAGTTCAAGAAATATACTCGAATAAAATAATATTATACAGATAAAAAAATAAAGCTGAGTAAAAACTGAAGCCATAATTGTCTATTTAAAAAAAAAGCGCTTTATGCTTAATGTAATGAATAAATCTGCTTACGCGTAGCAGTCGGGTTGCGGTTTCCGCAACTCAAGAGGTTGATACAGATCTTCGGGTTTACCTGCGCCACAAGCCACTAAAACCGCTAATTAATACTGCTCTTTTAAATAACATAATATTGGGATGTTGACAAATATTAAAAACAAATGATTTGAAAATATCATAAAAAAAGGCATAGTAAATACAGGGTTAATTTAAATTAGCTAGTTAAACTCCGCAGACGCGATGGGTATCGATATCAAAACGAATATGATAAAACAAAAGAAATTAATTTGATGATTTTTTTTGTGGGGTCGTAGACACTACACATAGATATATTTAGTAACCTATTCCGCTTAACTATTCCTAATGAATGAGTCATAAAAAACCCTGTAAGAAATCGAAATGTGTTTCACCTCTCAACGAGGCATCCTCAGGATGCCGATTGACTTGGCGCGAACCATAACACGGCGTGTTGCCACGCCAAGCGCCAGACGCAGAAAACCGAGAACCGGGGTCATAGACCGCAGTTATTGTAGTACTTGAAATATCAGTTTAAAATTCATTTATTTTTCGCGTGTACTTCACAGACGTTTTGGGTATCGATCTCTACACGATAAAACATAATAAAAAGTTTTTCACAATTCATATTTCAAGTAACAACACAAACAACGGCCGTCGAAATCACAAAAAACAAACATCAAATCTTTGTATCTTTTACTAGTTTTTGCCCGAGGCTTCGCCCGCGTGAATGTCAGAAAATATCCCACGGGAACGTATTGCCGGGATTAAAAGTACCCTATGTGTTAAACCAAGGTACAAAATTTATGAATTCCATAACACATTGTTTTCATATAACTTTATTGGTTGACGTGGCGCACTGGTAAAGCTCGCAGACAGCACGATTTTTTCTGACTTCTACAACAATCATAGTCATATTTTAGCCAATTTACAGAAAACCTTAATGAATTATACACCATGACCTTCCTCATGAATCCCTCCGTCCATTAGTGATACCCGTATGAAAATCCGTTCGGTATTTTTTGAGTTTATCTCGTTGAGACAGACAGACATATCCGGCGGGGGACTTTACATGTAAGTAGCGATTTATAGTGTTTAGATATAAATATCATACCCATCGCGTCTACGAAGTTTAGCTAGCCAATTAAAAATAACCCTGTATTAAATTGTAAATTCACTGAAAGTTTAATTTAACACGCTTCTTCGCTATATTTTATGCAATTACACTACTTTTTTATTACTCATTAAAAAACTTTTTTTTTTGGCAGTATATGAAATACAGTAAAATGATATAAAAATTGTCAACATCCCTATTAATAGCGTCTAATAAACTAATTACAAATACAACACAGACATAGGATGCAAACATCAAAAATGTTCAAACTTAAATGAATAACTGCCATATAATAAAAAGTACGCGGGTGTAAAGAGACGCTTAGTGAAGCCGAGAGTCCCTTATAAGCCCCATCACTGCGATTTTTTTTGTACTGAACCATATGTGGGAACCTTCTGGTTATGGAGATATTGTACGTAAACGTTCCAATTTTTTTAATATTTTTTTTCACCAAAACATTATAACTTATCAAATACCCATAACTCCTGAATCGTTGCATGCGCCCATAAGAACATTGTTTTCTGTGCGTTACATTGGCTGTTGCCGTAAACAGCGGTTTCATTTTCACACCAAAAATTAAAGTTGTTTCACAGTAATAATTTTTGCTCAATGTTACTTAGTTTTTTTTTGTACAGAATGCGTAGATAACGGCTATGTGATGGGTCTACACAATTGAGATTTACATACCTTTTTCTAAAATAACGAAAAATAAAAAAAGCGCCACTGTGGGAAAATAAAACGTTCGCCCAAAGTACTACTTATTTCGCCTTGGATTTTCCTAGTCGGAAACAAAAAATAAGGTTGTACAAATATTTGTGCAGCAGCTAGGGCGTGAGATACACGCGCGAGCTGCCTTCACAACATACACTGCTACAAGGATCTTTTGGCGCTCGAATGACGTTGACAGAGGGCGCTGTTGGTAAACATTTGTGTAATTGTTTTGTGAAAATATGTATTGAAAAAAGTTCGCTGGTTCCGATTTTGGCCACGCGGGAAAAGATTCTTGTACAGCTTTAAATGCGGGGCGTATTTCACTGGACTCGCGCACTTCTTAACACGATGCATATAACCTGCGAAAGTGCCTCAACATAATGTTTGTTCCAAAACCGTCTGATGAAAGTCTAAACAAACCCTGTTCAGGTCAAATTCTTACGCAATCACTCACTAAAGGAAGTCACGCATTCATCTATATTTAGAAGGTTTTTACTTCATATCTCACCACTTTGTCCAAAAATCATTGTTTGAACAAGATTTTTAAACTGATATTGAAAAATCATCGACGAAAATTGAGGTTATGAAGTTCGCTTGTCAAATGAAAATCATCTTATATTTAAAATAAGATTTTTTTAAATGAAAACTGCCCCTTTTCTTGCTGACTGTACATTTTTTCCAAATCTGTGAATGCAGATCAAAAAGTCTCAAAAAGTTAAGGACAGTCTCCTAAGACCGTTTTCCTGTAACTACAACGGGTAAGGTAGCTGCCCTTACTGCCCCATCTCAAAAATCCACCTGTATACGTAACTTTTTAACCCAAAAATAATAATAATTACATAAATTAGTCACACTTCCACTGTACAGTCAAAACCTTACGTTGCCCCACACTAAGAATTTCTTCTTGTATCGTGGGTGCGTTTACAAACATAGAAACTCACATACTCTAACACCCAGACCCATTGTGAGGCGTGTATACCTATACTACGCTAGACCCTTAAATGTGTGACACCGTGCGTAGATTTGTAATGTGACTATAATTTTCGCCTACAATCAGTATAACTATTTATTAAATAAGCAATGTTTTATACATAATAATAAAAATCCAGCGTATTTATTATGATTATAACATAATATTCTAACTGCGGTGGTTGATAGTGTGCGTTAATTCCTGAATATGTTTTATAATGAAATCAAAGCACTCAATTTGTAAGAGGCACTAAAAATTGGCATCCACAGGTACGATTTCTGCTCCTTTTGTTTACATTTTCATCGGATACTTTTGGAACAGACCTTATGCATGTTACCCGCGCCGCAAAGTAAATCGAACAAGCTATTTCGTATGACAGGCAAAAATTTTCAATTTTCCAGTATTAGTTTTATTGGCGTATTTATCCTTAAAAGTATTAATATAAAATTAAAAAAATAATATTAATATTAAAGAATTTAATGGTTTCAAGTTGCCTGCCTGAATACTAAATAGCTTGTTCCACTGTACAAGCACCATTATAGGTAAGAATTTGCCGGGGGTATAATCATTAAGCACTGTCGACCAGTCGCATTTGGATAATTCGACACAGACATGTGCAAAAAAAATCATATAGTATACAGGTTGGATTATTGAGACGGGGCAGTAAGGCCAGTTGGAGCTACAGGAAAACGGTCTTAGGAGACTGTCTTTAAGAGCGTTTATTCTGAAGGTGGGTGACGTCGCAAATGATGTCAAATATGTATTTCGCTGTTTTGGCTATATTACTGTATGGAAATAAGAAATATGGCTAACTAGCGAACTAGAATATTAATAATGAATTGTAATTATAACACTTAATTTGATGTTGTAGTTTTAGGTGTAAAAAGGGCATTTGGAAAGTTCCCAAATACTTTTCTTACATCTAAAACTAAATATTCGGTGTTTCGATATTAATTATTGGATTTCCTAATCAATATTTTAGTTCACTAGTTAGCCATATTTAATATTTTCATACAGTAATATAACCAAGTTAATCAAAACATGTAAATATTTGACAGCTATTTCTGAAGTTGCCAACTTTTAGGATAAACGCTCTTAATTTTCAGTATTTTTTTCGAAATCAGAGATCAATGGGTTTCAAAAAGTTAAGGGCAGGCTCCTGAGACCGTTTTCCTGTAGCTACAATGGTTAAGATACCTGTCCTTACTGCCCCGTCTCAAAAATTCACCCTGCATTAATGAAATGGAAAAATTTTAACAGTTGTTGGGCGACTGTTTGAAAGTGCGTAATGATTTTTAGCTTGTTCAGGTAAACTATGTTGTACATATAAAATATATATACGTAGAAAGCAGTTACATATATGGAAAACAGGAGCAAGTTTTGGGACTTGGTACAATCGGCATCACGTCGGAGCCAAGCATAGTATGAGGTTCCAATAGAATAAAAGACTGGTTTTGTTATTACAGACGTGCGGGTGGTTGTACCTGAATAAATAAATGTATTATTATGTATGTCTTTTCCTATCTCAGGACCATGGGGTCCTAGATTTTTGGAAGGTGTACGAGAGGCCGAAGCCAACTCGCAGCGGCCCGTTAGACAACTTTAAATGTTATTATTATTAAAACAATAAATACTTATTTGTTTGGAATACACCTAAGTCACAATTTTTGAATTCGACTTCATAGTAATTATAAAAAAAAATAGGACTCATTTCTAAGATACTACAAACAGACATATTGTCATAAGATATATTTTTTTAATAAATAACCTTATTACATAAATACAAAATTTATGGGTCTTGGTACCTGTATAAAAAAAATAAAACATTATTATGTATGTCTTTTCCTATCACAGGACCATGGGGTCCTGGACCTTTGGAAGGCGTACGGATGGCCCAAGCCAACGCGCAGAGGCCCGTAAGACAAGTTTACTCTCTCTCTAAATTAAATATTATTATTCTTTCAATAAAAACGTTTTTATATTCAACACATTGTTAAGAAAAAGAGGAATAATTTTAATAGTCATCAATGTTAATCTTATTATTTACTACTGCTAAAAGTAATTCAATCGTGGTATTTGAACATAGAAACAATTTAAACATAGTTCATGACAGCATAAACTAGTATATTAAAAAAAGTATATCATATGGGAGACCGGAACAGCATTTTGCCAGGAGGTAACACAACTTCTAACACCACTAAAATTAAACAGTATATGAGCTTTAAAAATATTCAATTTATGTTATAACAAGTTACAAAATTATTATATTTATATTGAAAATTAAAGGTGGATTTGTTTTTATTTTATTCCATTACATTATTAATAGAATAATAAAGAATACTTGGGATGGGAAGTAGGGATAAGAGATTCGGCTCTGACCGGCTGTTTACAAGAAGCCACATAGATTAGAGATCACGCAAAGCATGGCGCATGCTTATACAGTATAATGTGTGGAAATATATAAGCTATGAACACACGTAAATTGGTAATTATTATGTACTAAGTATAATATCGACTAATAATTGTTGGATTTATTTTACCTTTTCCGCGTTTCACTTTTCCTTTTTCTTGTTTATCAGCACCAGTTATAACTTTTATTCGGGCACTTTTTGACCCATCGTCAGAACCATCTCCAATCTGCAAAATAATAAATTATTTTAGGTGATAATGATATAAATTTGGTCCAAATGTCCACCACAATCAAGAGTTAATTTTAATAAGAAAAAAAAATCTGTCAGCAACATTTTAGCTAAAGAAAAATTATTATTTATTAAACTATTTTAGCATAAAATGCTTGATTGATTTGGAAAAATGAGGTATCATTGGATGATAAGATACAAGTGGAGCAAACATTTTTTTTTTTTAAGTCAACGATGATGAACGTGATGGATTTGAGCCACCATTTGGTTAGTTGAGTGTTTTTTATGACTTTTTTGTGTATGGTATCAAAATAAGGATCCAAAAATATTATTCCCTAGAAATTTGAAAATAATTCAATAACAAAAATGTTTCACTGACAGCTTTTTTGTACTGTCTTAATAATTTCCTTCTTTATTTAATAGACTATTCAGCAACATAAGTTTTGTAAGTTGTGGACATTTGGACCAAGTTCCATACATTTTTTCCCAATGTCTTTTATAACATTGTTGTTACTTTTATAGTAAACTTTTTTTTTGAATATCAGAACAACAAATACCAACCATATTTGCAATCATTACCTACTGTTTTCAAATTACCTTTACATTGTACACATTTTCATCATCCTCTTCATCAGTGTCTGACTCTTGGGCAGTAACTTGCACAGTTGTACCACCCTCTATTATGGCCTTCATCAAAGGGACCTCAGGGGATTTGTTAGCCAAACGAAATAACTAAAATAATATACATTGTTAGGGACTGCATGACAAAGTTTTATTTATGATATTACAAATGAGTTTCTATTTAAAATAATACTCTTCAATCATTTGCTAGAAACGAGCAATACGTAAAGCAAGTTTTTATTGATGATTGAAAATGTTTGCAAAAATTTTGATATTATTTACAGTTTTATTGTTAATAACATAATAATGAAAATTATAAAATATTTAGGTATACATTGGACTGAAAACAACAAAAAAATATTTCAGTTTTTAGAAAGTTTTCACAATTTTTTGGTTTACTGGCACCACAAATGACTAAATTAAATAATTTTAGCGTTAAAACTATTTAAAACGTCATTTAATTGCTGTCATCACTAAACCATTGGCAGGAATAGAATGATGTTCTAAATTTATTTAGCAATTTGTGGTGCAAGCAGGTCTTAGTCGACATGCTGCAATCTAAATAGAATATTGCTAACTTTGTTATAGGAATTCATTATTATTTTACACTCACTTTGAGCAGGGACTGTGGCCAGGACATTGGCGCCAAAGGTGTAGCATTCTGTATGAACTGCAAGATATGCTCATCAGCTTGCCGACAAATATGCTTGAAATCATAGCTCAATTCCATGAAAAATTTGCAGCGGTTGCAAATATATGTAGGCATTTTATCAGACGGGAAGACCTGAGAGGGGAATAAAATATATTTTTAAATGCATTTCTCGTATATTGATAAAATTTATTCTAAAGAAATAAAGGCTGGTGTTCACCAGATGGCGCCTGCTGGAAAGTAATCTACAACATAATGTAAATTGCAGCCTTTTTACCATCGGAAAATTATGTAAAGCGTAGTTAGATGTATAATCAATAAGCATTTTCTACAACATTGGATAAGTACTCAAAGGACTAAACAAATTTTTATTTTCGGCGCCATTATACGATACGTACATAAAAAGCATTATTTATTAAGAATTATATAAGTAAACAAATGTTATTTAGTATTGGAAAAGAAAGTTTAATAAATGTACCTCAATAGAGACGCATGATAATATTTTTAGTGGAAGATTAACTGTGTTTTTTGTAGATCGTTTTTCATAGATACTTGTTAGCGTATCGCCTTGTGCCAAGCAAAAACGGCAAATTTTAATGGAAGACAAGCTATCCCGTCTTGCCTCCATTTTTATAACTGATATTAACACAACACAACACTTCTCTTCACTCAAATAAAACTGATATTTTACTCCATAACCTCTTCAGATTATCACAAAATCACCATCACCAACGAATTTGTATTGACACTAGCGCCACCACAAACGCTTGGTGTGACGCGGTATGAGCGCGAAGCGAGAGACGCCGTCGTACAGCGCTCATGGCAGTGAATAGATGTAACTGTTTTAACTATTTACAACTACTCCTCACTAGATGGCCATAGTTGTTTCTGTAAACTTATCATATAATTTTACTCCTGTTTTTCCCGAAGGGTAAGGCAGAGGAATTCTAATAGTATAGTACACACTTAGCACATTTAGCTAGTTTTGTCTATGTTCGCCATATTTAACTAATAAAAATAAAAAATTGCGTGCAGCACCGTACAGGTGCTAGACTAGAAGTTCAAAAATAAAGATTATGAGAGATTAGAGACAGAGAGAGTTATATCTTTCTTCTCTTTAATGTAACGGAATGTGCCTAAACGTGACGCGTTCTTGAAATTGCACTCTCAATTCTCGTCCCGCCGCCTAAGAAATATCACTTGAATATAAAACTACACACTTGTGATTTCAGAATGGGTAGGCAAGTTCGGGGAACGGGTAAACACAGAGTAGGTACATTGAATGCGGGTAAACAATGTGTGTGTGTTCTCCGAGCAGAGAGCCAACCGATCTTGCTTGTAGAACAAGGTTTGACGACGATCAGCCTAAAAAGGGCAAAACGGGCAGGCTCGCGTGACCTTTTTAGGGTTCCGTAGGTCCGAATGAAAAACGGAAACCAGAACGGGGATCACTCGTATGTCTGTCTGAAATGAAATGAAATGAAATGAAATTGTTTATTCTGTAAATAGGATATAGGAATCACTTTTACACGTCATATTAAAAATATATTAAATTTTGCTAGATGAGTTCGGCGTTTCCTATCCGACTACTCTGAGAAGAAAGGCCGAAACAAACTCAGAGGTCACAGTCTCTTTTAAAGTCCAGACATAATCTTGGTCAAGCCATATGTCTGTCACAGTCAATTGCTCCGAATCTAATGGACAGATTAAGTTGAAATTTTGTATACATGAATTTCTGTGACGCAAACACGGAAGTATAACGTAAATAAATGAATTTTGAATATAAGGGTAACTTTTGGGTAGCAAATAAGAAAATTATTAAAAATGTTTTGCGAACTGTACCGTGTGACATATTAAATGAAAGAGGTTTACTGAGAGGGTATATTTTTTTTAAATCATTTTAAAATAAACAGTTTTAAAGTTAAGAGCGTTCATGGGCGTACCAAGGGGGGGCAGCGGAGGGTAGCTGCCCCCCTCTGGATATTGAATGCCTAAGATTTACTTTACAGTCACAATTTAATATGCATTAATTTCAGAAAAAATCGCGCTACGCGGCCGGTCGTGTTGTATCATGCAAAATACGCGAACGCAGCAAGCAAGCACTATTAGGCTCACCCGCCAGCCGCCGCGCCGCGTCGCGCCGCCTCAGGCCGACGGACGACGGACGAAGATTACTGCATATATTCGGCTAATAAGCGAGCCCGAGCGGCTTGCATTTATTTGGCATGTTATTCTTTTGAGGGAGCCAAACAGGCGACGAAAAATATTTAAACAATATCCATATCAAACTATTATTAAAAATCCTAAATCCGACTTAAGAAATTTCTGATTTGTCCCCCTGGGCCATAAGCTGGGTATGAGAGCGTTTATTCTGAAAGTGGGCAAAGTCGCAAATAGATGTCAAATATTTCGCCGTTTTGATTAATTTGGCAATATTACTGTATGGAAATAAGAAATGTGGCTAACTAGTGAACTAGAATATTAATTAACCATTCCCACCCCTTATCTCCGAAACTATAGAGCAAAAAAAAAAAAAAAACAGAATGTAGTTCTGTACTTATTACAGGAAACCTACACGTCCTAAAATAACATGGAAAATCTGTCAATATTGTACGTAGGTACAAACTTACATTTGCAGTTGGAATGTATGGGAGAACATGATTTTCAACTACAATGTTCAGTTTTTTCTTTGGAAAAAATCATCCCAACTACGGAACCCTTCATTGTGTGTGGTCGACACGCACTTGGCCGGTTTTTTCTCAAGAGAGCGCCACTGGTACATAATTCGATCGGCCCTTATTTCCAATCCAGGCAGTACATACAAACATTGCTTTCTCAAGCTTTTTTAATGCCGTTTCTATGTCATGTTTTCTGAATGGCTGACAACTGAATAAAAAGTGATTCTGAGAACACATAGAACATTGAGGATTTTCTGAATTGTTATTATTAGGTAAAAGCTTAATTTTTAGTTTTAGTTGTTTGATCACGAGATTGCCTCGAGATTTTTTATTGTAAGGAAAAAATATTTTGTTTGTAATTGACTAAGTACATATTCGAGTACCTATCCTCGTATATATGCATATGCATAATATATACGTGGAATCATAGAAACAATTAAGTAAAAGTTCTACATTAAAAAAAAGCGAACAAATTAAACTAAAAATTTCATTGAGCTTACCGATACGACTAGACTAGAGGATTCGAGATTCGGCACCGTTTTTATAATCTTCAACATAAAAACCCGCGCAAACTTGATTAAAAGTATCTCTACGGCGTAAACGACAAAATCAGTTGTCAAAATAAGATGGCTTATAAAAAAAATAAAGCCCGAGAATACCTACGGTTTTGGGAAATTATAATCCCATTTTTTTTGGGACTTGAATAGGGTCGGGATACCAGTACCTACTCTAATTACGTAATATACGATCAATCAGAATCGTTTTGAAACAGATTGCTAAAAAAAATACATGGCTTCAAAAGTAAAAAAAAAAAATCTGCTCTACAACGTAAAGCTTCGTGCAAACTAGCGCGACGCGACACCGGTTATTTTTATACCGTGAAGTATTCTTAAAAATTGCATTGTTTGAGTCGAGTCACGCCGTCGCGTCGCGCTGGTCTGAACGAGCCTTTATAACGCAATGAATGTTGTTGAACTGTCAAAATGAAACAGATTAGTCGTACTCGTTTACGAAAATGTGTTGCGTAATTAGATAGCAGGATCCAGACATCTAGGTACTGCGTTCGTATGTTGAGGACAGCCACTTGAGCCACTGCATGGTTTTAGTTGGTGGAAAAATCCGACGTAACCCAGCGCCCTATAGGTACTTAGACGGAACCATGGTTATTTTTGCGGGGGCACGTCACGTCATCGCCTGTGACAAGAAGAGTTGCTAAAGGGTGGACAAAGAGGATATAGAGTTTTGCTTGGTCTGTTTATCTCCATACTTTGTTAACAAGTCTGGGGAAGTCTGAATTCAGTGCCAGGATTGCAAGTTTTGGGCTCACGAAGCATGCACACCTTGACTAGGTACCATATATGATACAATTTCTTATAAGATATTTTTACTTTCTTTTCTTGAGTATAATTAGTTATATATAATATCTATCTATCTATCTACATCTATCTATCTATATATATAAAAATAGGGTAGGTAGGGTACGTAGGGTAGGTAGGGTAGGTAGGGTAGGTAGGGTAGGTAGGGTAGGTAGGGTAGGTAGGGTAGGTAGGGTAGGTAGGGTAGGTAGGGTAGGTAGGGTAGGTAGGGTAGGTAGGGTAGGTAGGGTAGGTAGGGTAGGTAGGGTAGGTAGGGTAGGTAGGGTAGGTAGGGTAGGTAGGGTAGGTAGGGTAGGTAGGGTAGGTAGGGTAGGTAGGGTAGGTAGGGTAGGTAGGGTAGGTAGGGTAGGTAGGGTAGGTAGGGTAGGTAGGGTAGGTAGGGTAGGTAGGGTAGGTAGGGTAGGTAGGGTAGGTAGGGTAGGTAGGGTAGGTAGGGTAGGTAGGGTAGGTAGGGTAGGTAGGGTAGGTAGGGTAGGTAGGGTAGGTAGGGTAGGTAGGGTAGGTAGGGTAAAAACCCAAATTAACTTACGAAACTTTTGTATGTGAATTGCTTACATGTACGAAGTTCACAGGGTCGTCTAGTCTTAAATAAAATAGTTATGTGATTTAAATAATTGTTTTCTGTATATTTCACCCCCTTAATTTATTGTGTGCCTATCTACCCTAGATACTGTGACAACCATCTTGGACACGGTGTCAAGCTGGGATCAAATTATTGGTCGCGTCCGTAAGCCGCGGCTGAGAGTCTCGGCTTATTTGTATCTGGATAGTACATTAGGCACTACACTGTGTAAACTATCGGTCCTAAGTCGCGGACAGGCCCTTGAGCGTTCGGACGTCTGTTGGTCGCGACTGTCAGCCGTGGCTTCCGGACGCGTCTGATAATTTGTTCCCAGCTTTAGTGTCAAAGTTCTTTTTTTTTAAATCAAAATTTTTCGTTAATCATTTATTTATTTGTCGGAATATTTTATTTCTTATTTCTTTTTTAACTAAATTAGGTACACTATACATTGATATTTATATGTCATTGCTAACTATAAACATGGGCACTAAAAATTCAAAAGAAAATAATGTGACTTCCAACTCTACATGACCGCGGTCGATGTAACGATATTTGGGTGGGGAAATCCACGACGGGAAATCTCTTGGCCTGCATCTCACCTGATGGTAAGAACCTAATAATCAGGCGGAAGGTGGAAGCGACCTTCACCCGGAATCCTCAACCTCAGAGGAACAAGCTATCTTACCTCCAACTGCCGAAACACAACAATGCTGTTATCATTATTTTTATAGCGACAGACTTAAATAGGATGGTGGTAGCTAGCTAGGCGGACTTAGAACAAGTCCACCAACCAAACCAAGCAGAAAATTTTGCTCCCACCGAGAAAGGAACCCGGGACGTCTCGGTCTGGGACAGGTGGTCTAACCACAAATGGACGGATGATGATAATGATGAGTAGGTAGGCACTTATTTTTAATACCTAAGAGGCACTAAGGCCCGCATTACAGAAACTCACTCAAGACTCAAACATTACTAAAAAATTGGCTTTAACAAGTTTTAAGTAATTCTTGACTTTTGAGTGAGGTTCTGTAATACGAGCCTAAAAGCCTATCTTGACAAAGCGATTTACGCCTAACTACGAAGCAACTTGAAACAACGCTCCGAGGACTTGATTCGCTCATGAGTGAATGCGTGCAATGTGGACGGAATGCATTTACTGGTCCTAGCTTTTAGACTCTAAGGCACCGTGCTCATAGGGTCGTGACGATGTTTTTGTCGTCTTACGACTTTTGAGTGAGGTTCTGTAATACGAGCCTAAAAGCCTATCTTGACAAAGCGATTTACGCCTAACTACGAAGCAACTTGAAACAACGCTCCGAGGACTTGATTCGCTCATGAGTGAATGCGTGCAATGTGGACGGAATGCATTTACTGGTCCTAGCTTTTAGACTCTAAGGCACCGTGCTCATAGGGTCGTGACGATGTTTTTGTCGTCTTACGACTTTTGAGTGAGGTTCTGTAATACGAGCCTAAAAGCCTATCTTGACAAAGCGATTTACGCCTAACTACGAAGCAACTTGAAACAACGCTCCGAGGACTTGATTCGCTCATGAGTGAATGCGTGCAATGTGGACGGAATGCATTTACTGGTCCTAGCTTTTAGACTCTAAGGCACCGTGCTCATAGGGTCGTGACGATGTTTTTGTCGTCTTACGACTTTTTCCGGCACACAATGGATTATGAAGAAAAAAAATTGGATTGGGTTTTCTGAAATTTCTCAGTAGCAGCCCAGAGTCTGGATTTGCACCCTGTTGATGGCAATAGGCGCGCCCCCTATTACATGGAACTTAACCATAACTGGCGAAGCGTGGGTGTACAGGTACACCTCTGCCTAACCCTTCGGGGAAACAAGTCGTGATGTTATGTTATGGGTAAAGTTGCAAATGGCACAGTAAAATGATTACCGTCGATATGTAACCGATGTAAGAACCGGAAGACGAAGCGTTGGAAGGCCTCCCACAAGATAGACCGATGACCTTGTGAAGGCCGCAGGAATCCGCTGGATGCGGGTAGCACAGAATTGGTCGAAGTGTCGGTGCTTGGGGGAGGCCCATGTTCAGCAGTAGCCGTCTTTTGGCTGAAATGATGATGATGATGTGTAACAGTAACAACAGCTTTACAAACAACGACACTTTATTTATTATTTATTTATTTAAACTTCTCGCACACAATAAGGTACAAAGGCGGACTTTATGCCTTAGGCATTCTCTACCAGTCATCCAAGGGTGGTGAAGAGATAAGATGGCAGGTGCTCCGAATTAGAGGAGATAATAATAATAATAAACAAGTGCGTATCGGACCACGCACGATGAAGGGTTCCGTAGTTGGGATGAATTTATCCCAAGAACAAACTTAACATTGTAGTTGAAAAACGTGTTCTCCCATATGGAATGTATGGGAGATCATCTTTTTCAAACTGCAAATTTAAGTTGGTTGATTATTTCTCGTTAACCTGTACAGCCTACTTAGCTCTGATAGTTTTCCTTTTAATTTCGTTCTATATACTACTGCTGTGAATTTTTTCACAAGTTCAAGTACAACCATTTAGCTAGAAGGGGGTTTAGACTGATTTTTTTTGTTAGAGTCAAGTGTGGGGGACACTTGACTCTAACAAAAAAAATCAGTTAAAAGCTTAATATTTCGCAAATGAATCCCTGAATCTAAAAATGGTTTTCACAAACTCACAATATTTTTGAAAGACCTTTCTAACTAATACCCCACAACATGGGGTAGATGAAGGAAAAAAAAAACATCCTGACTTTACGTGTAGGGGAGGTACCCTAAAAATAATTATTGTTCTTGATTTTATTTTACCACTTTGTCGGCATGATTAATATGTATACATATGCCAAATTACAGCTTTCTAGTACTAACCGTCTCTGAGCTAAGCCGCGGACAGACAGACGGACAGACAGACAGACAGACGGACATGGCAAAACTATAAGGGTTCCTTGTTTACTACGGAACCCTAAAAATATTAAAAAGACAACAATTAATTATAAATAAAATAGGTACACAAGTACATTTATAGAACTTTGAATAGGAATCTTTGAATAGGATTAGGTACTACGAGTATCTATCACTCACGAAGTCACGAAACAGTGGGAGCACCAGTTTTATGAGCGTTCATACAAAAAGTTAGCAACGTCGCAAATAGCTGTCAAATATTCACTTGTTTTGATTAATTTGGCAATATTACTCTATGGAAATAAGAAATATGGCTAACTACTGAACTAGAATATTAATAATGAATTGCAATTATAACACTGAATTTGATGTTGTAACCGTTTTAGGTGTAAAAAATGCATTTGGAAAGTTTACAAATAACTTTTTTACATCTAAAACTAAATAGTCGGTGTTACGATATTAATTATTGCTTTTCATATTCAATATTTTAATTCACTAGTTTATATATATATATTTGTTATTTCCATACAGTATTGCCAAATTAATCAAAATAGCGAAATATTTGACAGCTATTTCCGAAGTCGCCCTCTTTGTGTTTAAACGGTCATATGGCTCTAAATTTTATTAATTTATGACTACTGAAAATCTGCTATTGCAAGGAGTTATCAAAAATACTAATAACGACAGATGATTGGAATTGAAACTAAGTTGATAAGATTCGATAGCATTTATATTATTTTGTTAGGTATATATCATATCTAGTAATTATTAATATGATTATAATTTTGTTATCGGCCTGACAAGGCTTATACCAATGTGTCAACATCTCATAAGTTCTCAGATGCTCTAAATCGTTGCTCTTATGTTGTGTGGTGTTAATCGCGGTAATAACAAATACATATATAAATAAAACATCGTATAGATATGGAACCAAATAACACAAGTTTACAAAAATCGAGACATTCTCTTGATAGTGCTTTAGTGGCTAATAATGATTCAAGATTGTCGTAAGTACTATTTTACAATAATTAAAATGGCGCCAAAATAAAATGAAATTTTTGTCCCTAGTGAAGAATAAACCGGTTGTTATTAATAGTAGATTGTTATACAAGGGATGAAAGGGGCCTATTTAGGCACGACATAGCGAGGGCGCCAATAGTTCTAGTGCCTAAATAGGTCTTTTACCCGAGGTAAACACTCTGCTTTATATTTCGAATATGAGGAAAGTAAATAAAAAGCTAATTAGTTAAACAAATCCATATCCGAATCTGATGTACTCATTTTATACAAAAATCTGTATACATAAATAATTAGCACTCGACAAAACAACTGAAGATCGAATTGCCGCTTTCTCGCCTTTTTTAAGTTTCTTTTCCTGTGGCATTCTACCAGCAAGTATTTTTTATCATTGATGATGGTAAATATTTAGCTCAAATCTATGTAAATTAAGTAATAATTTTGTGAAAAGTAAATTATAAGTATAAAGTCATTTTACAAAATTGTTGTTAAATAATTTTTGATTATAATTTTACACCGCGATATAACAGGGTGGCTGTATAAAAAGTTGGGAGATTGCATGGTTTTTAAATTTTTGACATCAGGGAATATCGTTTCCCCGGGACGAAAAGTACTGTTTTCATCCCTCTGGTAACTTCAAGCGTACTTTCCAAGTTTGAGAAACGAAAAAGTGTTTGTTAAATACTGAAATCAAACAATGTGTTAAAATTTGGTCATTCTGCTGCATTTCCGGGAATAAGAAACCTATTGTATTAAAAAAAAGTATAATTTATAAGATTATAAAGCGCTAAAGGGCGAATAACTGTAACTGTAACTTTAACTGTTACTTCCTCAACATCTGCTTAGTTAATATTTTGACTGTTTAGAATACGCTTTGAATGTAAACATTTTCGATCGGTGAAGCGGATAATTGGTGTAGTGATAATTTTTAGACTTAGTCTGTAGAAATTGGTGCCTATTTTGTGCAAATATAGCGATTCTTAAACACCAAATAGAATTATGTGCGACAATCTTGATTTTAAGCGATAGATATCGCTAGATATACCGGGAAAAGTGGCCAGAGGGAGAGCCTTTGTCCTGCAGGGGAGAACGTAGGTTTATGATTATAGAACTCATTTCGAAAATAGTGTCAAAGACCCGCCCAAAATACACGACACGTCATGAGAGATGCACGTTCACATTGCATACGAAAACGAGTTTTTTCGCCATTCGTCAAAATATCTGAATCGTTTTACACTTGATTCGTGATGCAGAGGTCAGTCTTGGAAGAGCGCTTCAGCGGATGCGTCACAAAAAAATCACGATTCATATTTTATTAACAACGTGCTTTTTAAAAGACGAAACGCACTTTTCTTTACTGTAGTAGAGCAACATTTTATACAGGAATTCAATAAAAGAACACGAAGTAAATTAAAGTTTTTTTGCAGATGGCGTCAAAGTTCCTTCGCAAATATTGCCAGCGATTATCTCAGTAAAGCAGAGCCTGTGCTGGACTCTGTTGGTGGTAAAACAGTCAACCACAACAATAACATTACCAACAATAAGACTCTGGAGCATCCTGCCGAACCTTCTATTCCAGCTACTCCAGAAGTGACTCCTAAACATGAAAAGGTACAGAATGGCCGGTTTTTAAGTTAAAAACAGATTGGCTTGCTAATAGTAACTATTTATTCATAAAAACTCACTGAAAAGATTCATGACGCTATTTTGCCGGTACTTAAAATGTTTATATATGTACGATCTGTACGCAGCACTCCATCCTGGGTTTACCGAATGTTCCCTTCGTTATTCTCGGAGATTCTTCGTTCAAGCTAATAACGGTCGGTAGAATATTCATCAACGTCATTACAAGCATTTGATATTTTAGCCCATAAATGAACTGACAGACAAAATACAAACTATTTATATTACGGTTACGTTTCAGCAGGGTAGGTAAGCCGCTTAAAGGTTTCACAGACTAAATAGCGAATCCCCTTAGTCTGAGAACCCAATACGATCGCGAAGTAATTTTAAGACATTGTACGATCGCCTTTTATTTCCTGAAATCTATAAAATATGAGGATTCTTCAAAATACGATAACCAGTAATAAATAAAGGCACACTTTAACATAACAATCTGTAGGTATAAAGTTATCATAACATAATTTGCTTAGAAATAGACAATATTCTTGTTTGTCAGTCAGCATTTCAGCAATTTTCGTAGCGAGGCTGACTACCCAAAGTTCAGTAACCGGAGGAGCCTTTTATATGACCAAACCATTTATTTTCATTTTAATAAATCGTTACACCTTGCAGCCAAAAGCCGAACCTGCACCTGTGCCTGCACCTGCGCATGCACCAGCACCAACACCGACACCCTCCATGAAAAAGGACAAGTCTATACGGAACACTGTAGTTGACATCGTCATCGTGGAAGCAAAGGGCCTCCCAGACCCGCCACAGGATAGCCATTCACATTCAGTTTATTGTAAATTTCGGTAAGTGATTCATTAATGTTGGGAATTTTTGAAGTAAAACCAATCTTAGTTTAAGGCGTCGTTCACGCTGCACCGCGTTACGCGGGGCGGATAACCGGTACTTCATGTAGATAAACCTGCACTAGTCAGTACTGGGGTCTATTTAATCAACCCGACCGTCAGGCGACAATCCAACCATTTTACAAGTTTCTATCATACATTTTCTGTTTCATTACACAGCATTCGTCGTGAAAATGTGTCAATTATGTAATTTTTGACAAATATATCGCTCATAACAATTATAGGGTCTGTACCGACAATAATGACTGGGAATTTGCTTCATTATTCAAGCACCCAAGTAGTAAAAGCTAGGCATGAGAAGTAGGGAATCCATCCATTGATTTCAACCTGTTTGTTGCAGCTTGGGTTCTCAATCATACAAATCTAAGTCCGTGACGACCACAAAGCAACCACAATGGCGGGAGAGGTTCAGTCTACATCTGCGCAATGATCAGTTGTTAAACATATCCTTAAGGGATAAAGGGAAACGGAAGAATTTCATGGGCAGGTATGAAAAAAGATTTACTTTACTTTTTACAATTCACTAAATGCCTCTTGAGTTCCAGCTACTCGTAATTTAAATGTCATTAAATTGAAGCTGTGATTTCAAATCAATCCGATTCGTAATCGAGCAGTTCTCCCCGTTTTTGAGCTCTCTCAATGGACTGTATAAAATAAAAATATGTATTAAATAAACTTCTATTGTATCACTACGAGAGTTTGATCTATTTAATTAATGTGTCTGCTAGTCGTGATGTGATTAGTTGTTTGTATAAACGTGCATGTTATCTTGTGACCTTCCCCTAAGTTCAGGGGCAGTAGGTACCACTGAGCGGCATTAGTGAACTTTATAAGTTCTATGTTTTTTTTTTGTGTATGATACACGCTTCAATCACAATCATGGTAATCATTACTCACTTATTATCAAATGCGTTTTTTCTTTAAAAAAATATTCTGACGTCAATTTAGTGCGCAGTAAAACAGTGTAGGTCATGGGTTGTCATTAAATAAAGCATCCCGAAATTAAATTAAATATTACTAAGGCCGTCATTGGCCGGTCCGGTATAATACAGAAATGATACCGCACTGCTTACGTTTTCTCATTGGTCGGTAACCACTCTGTACCGAAACAGTACCGCACTGCTCCAAAATCAAATTAATTCTATTCGTATGGGAGCCCATGACCAAAATTTTTGCTTTATCGTTTTACGTACAAAACCGTATAAAATGGATAGATTTGGTTATTATGAAATTCGAAAATCTTAATTTCATTTCCCTCGTCACGTCTGACCTGTCGGCATATTTAAATATGTCAAAAAAACGAACTTATCATAGCAATCTGTCTGATTTTCGGAGCGATAGATTTTAGATACCGAAAACACGATTTTCAGAAACCAGAGCGTCATACGTACCCAGGAGACCATTTGAGAAAATAAAAAATGGGGCAAAAAATAGAACCCATAGCAACCCGTCTCAAAATCTTGTTTTCATGTGAACATTGGTCAGTTGATGCGAATAAATCATTAATCAGAAGAAAATGTGTGCATGTTATGTGTTGAAAACATTTATTTTAGCGATCGGTAATATAGTATTCTAGTCTGAAAACTGTTGGACATAATGAAAAACGTTGTCCAGATGTAGACAAAAATTATATCAGACACATTTAGTGTCTCACGTTACTAATCAAACAACTATTCGATAATCAGAAATTATTAATAAATCATAGTGCGGCGTTTTTACGTACGATTAATAAAGAGCTTACGCAAAACCATCCAACTAAAATTTAAATGTTTTTTTAAATTAAATTGGACCAAGGAAACTAGGATAATGTTAGAAAAATACTGTTTATTAAAACAAAAACCTTTTTTTAGGGTTCCGTAGTAAACAAGGAACCCTTATAGTTTCGCCATGTCCGTCTGTTTGTCTGTCTGTCTGTCCGCGGCTTAGCTCAGAGACGGTTAGTACTAGAAAGCTGTAATTTGGCATATGTATACATATTAATCATGCCGACAAAGTGGTAAAATAAAATCAAGAAAAATAATTATTTAGGGTACCTCCCGTACACGTAAAGTGGGGATGTTTTTTTTTCCTCATCTACCCCATGTTGTGGGGTATCGTTAGAAAGGTCTTTCAAAGATATTGGGAGTTTGTCAAAACCATTTTTGGATTCGGGGATCCGTTTGCGTCATACGTATTAAGGTTTTAACTGATTTTTTTTATTAGAGTCAAGTGTCCCCCCCCCCTTCTAGCTAAATGGTTGTACTTGGACTTGTGAAAAAATTCACAGCACTAGTATATATAACGAAATTAAAAGAAAAACTATGAGAGCTAAGTAGGCTGTACAGGTTAACGAGAAATAATCAACCAACTTAAATTAGCAGTTTGAAAAACATGATCTCCCATACATTCCGTATGGGAGAACACGTTTTTCAACTACAATGTTAAGTTTGTTCTTGGGATAAATTCATCCCAACTACGGAACCCTTCATTGTGCGTGGTCCGAAACCCACTTGGCCGGTTTTTAATTACTGTCGGAGTCATCATCAATGTCGTGAGAGATAGGAGCGTAACAAGCACCGCGCGTTTGTCGGGCGGCTCCGAAACGTTCTCTTGGTTTTTGGAATTATAGGTGACATCTGAAAACAGATTTTTAGTAACCCGTCGAATGACATTTCAACATGACGGCAGTAAATCCAATTTTCGCCATTTCACAGATAAGTTGGTAGGAGTGTAACAAGTGGGCACGCCACAATTGCGGCGATAAGTCCCCTCTTTAAGGAGTGGCTTGAGAGGTGACATGGCGTCCTCACCTTCCGCCTAACGCAGGTCCTCACCGGACACGGTTGTTTCGGGAGGTTCCTGTGCCGCATAAGGCGGGAGGAAACGCCCGGGTGTCACCACTGTGTGAATCGCCCGGAGGACACGGTGGAGCATACGGTGGAGATCTGCCCGGCTTGGACGGAGCACCGCCGTGTCCTCACGGAGGCGATCGGCGGCGACGATCTCTTGCGTCCGGCCCTGGTTCAGGCCATGGTTCGGAGCGAGAGTGCATGGGAGGCCGTCACCTCCTTCTGCGAAGCAGTTATGCTCGCGAAGGAGGAGGCGGAGCGCGCGAGGATGATGCAAGATGCGCGCCCTCACGCCCCTAGTCTCCGCAGGAGTCGCCCCGGGCGTCGGGTGTCGCGAGCCGACTTCCGGTCACCGTAGGCGCGGGCTTGCGGACGGTGAGCAATGGGTAGCTCGCCGTCCGATCAGGAACAGGCCCGTGTCGACGGCGCGTTGTGTTCCACGCGCGCCTCAAAGAGATGTCAGCACCAACTGGCGGGGTCCGTAAGGACCAATGCCTGCTGGGGTTGCGGGTTTGTCCGAAAGGGATATCGCGGCCCCGGCACACGGGCAACGGAAGGAACACGGGTGGGTTTTAGTCAGCAAAAGTCTGACACGCCCTCTCGCTCCGCCCAGAGCGGGAGAAGTAATTTGATCATTTCCCATCCCAAAAAAAAAAAAAGGAGTCTCACAAGAGATTTAAAAAAAATACCAGCCTATGAGACAGATCGTTCTTTTTTGTCACTTTTGAAAATGCGCTCATGTCACATTTGACACGCAAAATGTCTGAAAACAAACTATTCGTAATAAAATTACGAAACATATGTACGTACATTTTTTTATATCAGACATATTGTGATGAAACTGTCTGGCTTCGCTTGCGTGCATGTCGGAAATTATCCCACGGGAACGTACTACCGGGATAAAAAGTATCCTATGTACCCTGTACCCCCCCCCCCCCCCCCCCTGTACCCTGTGTGCCCTGTATGTGTGTGTTTTGTATGGGTTGCCCTGTGTGTGTCCAGGTCATGGTCAACCGATGTGACAAATTTCATCCAAATCCGTTCAGCTGTTTTAGCGTGAAAGACGAACAAATAAACAAACATACAAACTCACTTTAACGCATTTATAATATTATATATACGAGTATGTAATTAGGCGCTCGGTAAGCTTTCGGTACCGAGTATACCGAGCATACCGATCCCGCAGCGCGGACGTACCGACCAGTGAGGAAAGGGCCTAAAAGTTATAAATAAACACGATATTTTTGAGTCCTGCGTCAATGGTTACTTAGTTAAATTATTTTAAAAGTTGTGTTATAGACCTGTCGACGCGGGAAAGGGAGCGTACCCATGATATCTGGCAGGACCTGGATGAGGGCTACGGCTCGGTACATCTGTCAGTGACGTTGTGCACGACCCGAAACAGAGCACAAGACCCGAACCAAGTGGTCCCGACCACTGAGCCAAATGTAGATGACTTACGTTCTAAATATGTAAGTATTTACTGTAATGATCATCATTAAATTGTTAACATAGTACGCAATACATTCTATTTTCATTCAAATATGATCCTTGAAGTATAAATTGTAGTACGTACGTATGTGTTTAAATAAAAAATAGTAAAAGCCCATAAATGTGAGTTTTCTCGCAGCTTTCGTAGCAGTGCTACGCAAAATGCTGATGTAAGATTTCGTAGAGGTGCTACGTCATAGAAAAGTCTACTCATAGGAAAGTTAGAAAACGGATTTCATAAAAATAAACTGTCGAATCAGTATATTATCATATTATAAAACATACTCAGAATTAGCATTTCGTAATGGTATCCCGATGACTTATTAATTTATATTCATATTGAGATTTCGTAAAAGCAAGAAAATTTATAAACTGGATTTCGTAGTCTGTTTTCATTAAGCATAGACGATTTTAAATCCATGGACTATTTTCCAGGCCTTTTACAACCTGACTCCAGATACGAGTGTGGTCGGTCAGCTGCACGTCAAAGTGATTGGAGCTCGGGGGCTGTACGGCAAGCCTAATGCATACTGTACTCTGGAGCTGGACAATGAGAGGGTACAGACTCCGTCGGTCAGTTCTAACGCTGAACCGATGTGGAATAAGAGCTATGTTTTGTGAGTAGTCTAAGACATTTGAGTGTGCTTACATTTGTAAAATATGTAATGTGTGTGATTGCGTGGACGAAACATTTTTCGTGTCTTGTGCTTTGGTTTTTGAAGTACATAATTATTTTGATTCCATTGCCATTTGCTTCGTGGAGAGTTATTCTACGGCTATCAAGATTATCCCGGAAGTACGGTCAAGATCCCTGCCAGCATCTTATTGGAATACCTCCTTCCTCCGAGCACGTTTGTTTTTGCGAATCCTAACTCAGCCTGGGGTCCCGGACCTTTGTTAGGCGTACGAGGGGCCGAAGCCAACTCGCAGAGGCCCGTTAGATGGCATTATTATTATTATTGAGCCATTAAAATCCAAATTATACGTAGAAATGAATAATTGGATCATGTCCAACGATAACGGGATACATTTAGTTTTCAATATTTATCGTTAAAGTTGGATATTAAGAAATAATAAATAATATTTGTAGGTAACTTTAATATAAATTACATATTCCAGCAATATATACGACGTAGCTTCAACGTTTGAGCTGAAAGTATACGATCGGTCTATAAACTCACTGCTGTACGATTTCCTGGGCAGAGTGATCATACCCTTGCTCAGGATAAACAGTGGAGAAGCAAGCTGGTACGCTCTCAAGGATAGTAGTAAGAAAAAAGGTGCCCGAGGGAACTGTCCTAGAGTGAGGTTGGAAATGAACCTATTTTGGAACCCAGTGAGTATTTAAAAACTCCGGTACCTTTATAGTCAGTTAAATCTCGAGAAACACCCTAACCATGTAGGCTAACTGTGTAGGTAAAACCAAAATTAAAACCTACAATGTTAAAAAAAATACATCTTCTTGGGGATTGACACTCTAACACGATATTGAGGACCAAAAATATTGAAGAGCCATCTCAGAGCATGGAGGACTCTTGTCTATGTTCATCTCAAGGAGGTAGAACCTTGTAGATCGATCGAACAGTGCTTGCCCTCCTTTAAACGCTTAAAGCGTAATTTATTTTGAAAAGGAAAATTTTAATAATAATTGTGATAATAACCGTGATAATTGTTTTGATTGTGAAACTAATCCGTAGGATTTATTCACCTTGCGACACATGTGGCATTGTGTAATCCGATAAACAATTAACTAATAAAGTTGTATCTTTCAGGTGACCGCTTCGCTGAAACTGTTTCGTCCGAAGCAGGTCAAGTACATAGCGAAGCAACCAAAGTTCGACATACCGCTGATATATAAAAACTGCAAGTTTATTAGGGAAACATTTGATGCTCTCTTCCTAATCAACGAAAATTTCAAGTAATTAACATTTTTGTTTATTCTCGTATCAATCAATCTGCCTAGTTTTTTCCCAACTATATTGGGGTCGGCTTCCAGTCTAACCGGATGCAGCTGAATACCAGTATTTTAGATGGAGTGACTGCCTATCTGACCTCCACTACCCAGAAACTGGGTAATACGATACCCCTTGGTAAGACTGGTTTTCCGACTTTCGGGCTTCTGACGACCCTTAACGACTGTCAAAGATCCACGAGTGACAGCCGGGACCAACGGCTTAACGTGCTTTCCGAGGCACGGAGGAGTCTCGGTATGTAAAGATGGTCACCCATCCATAGACCAACCCTGGCAAGCGTAGCTTAACCTGCTGGATCGACCCATGCGTCTGTTCTTTCTTAGCCACGAGCTCCTCCGAAAAATGATCAATCTTTTGTTTATTCCCGAATCATCGAAACAAAATAAAATAATTCGCATTACAAGCAGGATGCGTATTAATGTCGTATTTTTCAATATGACTTGCGTGATTGACTGATTAGTGAATGTACTTACATTCTTGTTCACGTGCACTGTCCTAAAAGGTTATAATTTCTAGTGGGTAGGCACTTGGTAGCGATATCCATGTGCCCTGATAACATTACGTCGACCTCTAACTATCCATTACTATACTATGCGTGTATTGTGCGTGAAACTCGTAAGTTACATCCGGGTAAACAATCTCGGATCTCTAGATAACTTTACGTACATAGGTATATTTGATAGCCTATAGCGCTATCTATAATAGTCCTACATGTATGATTGTCACTATTGTTTAGTTCCAAGTAGACTAAATAGCACTACGCAATAGGCAATATACTATTTAGGTTCAGGACTATCGAGGCGTTTGGGCTACTTAAGGCGACGATGACCGACTTTTAATGATTTTATACTAAAGATCACGTCTAAATGAGTAGTGTTAATGATTTGAAAAATAAACTTTAATTAGAGCATTTTCTTAGTAACTTAATATAGGAATATTTTAGATTATTTTTATATTACATAGTGAAATTAATTTGTAAAGTTTTGGCTACCGCGGATAAAAAACTAAGAATCACGCAAAATTTATCAAGCGTTTTTTTCTGAAACCTTCACCATTTTAAAGATAATTTAATTATTGATCTTTTAGTATAGGTACGTGTTTTATGTATAATAAATTAATAATGCATCTAATTTGGGACAGCGCTCCTTGATGGGCGAGTCCTATTACTGGCTACGACGAACGACGCGTGTAGTGAGCTCAGTAAAGAACACGCAAGTTAACCACTCAAGGTCACTGGCATATATCTGCGTCTTAAGTGCAGCTGTCGTTTTCAACATGTAGTTACAATTGTTTTCAGAGGGCAGAAAATCTAACGCATTTTATGAGAAGCTATGATTACGTTTGACGAAATATGTAGTAATAGAGATATTATTCACTTAGTTATGATTCACTATGTGACATTACGAAGTAATCTTTTAAGGTCCAAACTTCTACAGTAGGGTATCCCTTACCGGACTTGATTGTGATCATGAGATTATATTACCTAGGTATATTCATGAAGGTACAAAGTTTACATTACAAAATCGTCTTATCTACATACTTGCGCTTTGTACTCGTATAGATATACATTATCTACTAATCTTTGTTATTAGTTCATTCGTTATAAATTTGCTAGTCCATCAAAGAACCAAGGACTCAGTCAAATGATTAAGCTAGTTTTGGAAAATAATACCGAAGGAATTAGTTTTTCTGAATGCAGGGTTCAATCAGCCTGCAGCATACCTAGTGGTACATTCAATGGCAACACTCATGGGTTGTATTCCACGCGAATCCGATACTTGACGATTTAAGTTCATCGTAATTGTCGTGTAGCTTCGACTTCCGAACATCCATGATGTATTTCCTAGACTTCCCAGTATTTTCTTTCGAAGCGTTGACATAGGGGCCAGCTGTTAGGTGGGCCATACGAAAGATTGGTTATTGATTTGGTATTCGTTTGTATTCAAAAGGAGTTTATCTATCGTCGAGGCTAGCACTTCAATCAGTCTATCGTAGTCCACTGCTGGACATAGGTCTCTCCCAGGCTACGCCACAATACCTTGTGCTCCGCCTTCCGCATCCAGTCCGTCCTAGCCACTTTTTCAAGCTCGTCAGTCCATCTAGCTGGGGGGCGTCCCATACTACGCTTGCCGATACGCGGTCTCCACTCTAGAACTCGTCTGCTCCACCAGCCATCGCTCCTTCGACAAACATGGCCACCCCATTTCCATTTCAGCTTGATCAGGCCAGCGTTTATTACCACTAGACTAATTTCTTGCTAATGATATACGTTTGCTTACAGGAGCTTCCTCGAGTGGGAAGACCTTCAGTTATCGACGACAATCCTTGGTTCCTGGCTCCTCTTCTGGTACTATTTCGATCCATGGATGGCTCCATTACTTGTCGCAGCGCTGTTCCCAGTCATGTGGTTTATTGATCACAAACAAAGTAAGTTGCTGATTGTTATACGGTTGAATCACCATGTAGGGATGACAATAAATTAAAACACTATACTCGTACATGAGGTTGTTTGAAACCATTTTAGTACCTAAAACCATACAATCTAAGGCAGGTTAGTTATAATAAGTTTAATGAACAACTTGTTTCCTTGGTGTAGTGGTCGCAAGCGCTACTACTGAGCATGAGGTCTTGGGTTCGATTCTCAGGTTGGGCAAAGTGTTATTGGGTGCTCCTATATGGAATTTCTCGGTAGTAGCCCGGAGTCCGGATTTGTGCCTAGTTGATGGCAATAAGCGGGTTCCTATAGGTCCGTATTACATGGGACTTAAATATAACTGGCGAAATGTGGGTGTACTGTACAATATGTAAAAAAACCTGCCCCATCCGAAAGGGGCACATAGGTACTGCAATAACATTACCAAAAAGTTTTTTGTTTTTATTAATATTGAAAATAAAAAAGCTATTGCTATCATTCACATTTTTAGTACTAAAATTACCTCAATTCCATTAAAAAATTTCAACAGAGGTCATAAGTTATGACTTTGAAACAACTGATAAAGGACAGCCGCCAGCGCCCCATGTATTATCCCGGTAAAATTCCCTATTGAAAAAAAAATCGGCATATTTTTTGTTTGTATTTATTCCTGAAAATTATCACATAAATACACTCTCAGTGCGATACCTAACAACACCCTCACGGATCGGACTGGGTATTTTTTATACATGTTGTAGGTACCTACACCTCTGCCCAACCGTTCGGGGAAACAAGGCGTGATGTTATGTTGTCCACAGTTTAATTTATTATCGTATTACCCTGTCTACTTGGGAATACTGGGAATCCCATGTATGTATATGTTCGGAATGCTTCTAAGCATTGACGTCAGTAACACACCTCCGCCGCGAAACCGTAGCATCGACACCGCAGTAGTTCAATGCAACTGGCTCGCATCATGTTCATCTGTTCCGTTACTCTAGTTCCGCTACTTGAATTTCGCGTAGCGGAACATGACGCGAGCCAGTTGAATTGAACTACTACGGTTTCGCAGCGGAGGTGTGCTACCGAGGTGAATGAAGGGAATCATTCACCCCGGTACTACTTTACGGTGAATGTTTTCGCTTTTAAATTATTACTTTAGAGTTTTATTGTGTTTATTCTAGATCAAGAGATAAAATATCAAAATGAGGAAGATCCTAAAGACTGGGGTCCCGCTGACGATGTGCAAAACGGCGAGTCCATATCAGATAAAATTAAAGGTTTGCCAGAAATGACGCTGACTATAACGGATAGCATAGAATACATGGTGTCCTTAGCTGAAAGACTATATAAGTGAGTATAGTATAATATGTAAAAAGTTGAGTTTGTAATATTTTGCGTGTAATCTTTAACCCTTCTTAGCCGAGATGGCCCGTACCACCAGTACTCGTATATAGGTGGTGGGGTTGTCGTACGAAGTGGCTCACACTGCTCTCGACGCTTGACATGTCAACACGTTGCGTCCGGGTTCGCAATAAGTCAATCGTCATCCTGAGGATGCCTCGTTGAGAGGAAACAGTGTCGATTTCTTACAGGGTTCTTTATGACTCTTTAAGAACAGTTAAGTGGATTAGGTTACTAAATATACGTCGTCTATTGTTTTTTATAAAGGATTTCCGCAAAGTCACGCCTTAGTCAATTAACTTTCTTAAACTCCTAAAATTGGACTCGGGAATTCTAAATAAAGTAACGACACAAGAAATACAAGAAATACCTATAAGTACGAAAAAAAATCAAATCTTTTTATACATACATAAACTCTTACCTTCTTACCACGGGGGAAACCAAAAACTACAGAACGCCACCTACTACGATCCTAACATACTCGTTTTGCCTCGTTTACGTTCATACATCTGGTCATACACGCACGCCGCGCCCCGGTTGCGAGTACT
This sequence comes from Agrochola lota, assembly GCA_947364205.1. Lineage (NCBI taxonomy): Eukaryota > Metazoa > Arthropoda > Insecta > Lepidoptera > Noctuidae > Agrochola > Agrochola lota. The sequence goes on along the minus strand of OX376221.1, from coordinate 11,700,675 downwards.
AAGCAGCTGAGTTTTCTGAAGAACATCACCAATAAGGTCACGATTAAGTCTTCCTAGGCCTACGAACTACGCTTCAAAGACATGACGTCCCACGAATCCTGCATCGCGCAATTAGAGTTTACCGCGCGAACGACATTTATAAGACTAGCTGCACCTCGCGGTTTCACCCGCATAACTCTTAATCCCGTGGGAATATCGGGATAAAAAGTATCCTATGTGTTAATCCAGGTTATAAAGTATCTGTGTGCCAAATTTCATCCAAATCCGTTCAGTAGTTTTTGCGTGAAAGAGTAACAAACATCCATCCATACATCCATCCTCACAAACTTTCGCATTTATAATATTATATATTATTATATTATATAGTAGGATTATCCGACATCAAATTTCGGGCAGTTGCCCGCCAGACACGACACACGTCTGGTCGGAGGATCCTTCCTTTCCTATGGTGGATGCGTGAACATTACACCGTTCCTCATAACACAAAAAAATAATACACGCTGTACCGACCAAATAAACTAGGTTATCGGCAGGAGGATGACGATGTTTCTAAATAGACAGTCTTTATTAATAATAATAAATCTTGTATTTCAGACAGAAAGACTGAGTTTTATAAACAGTACTTTTATTTATTTTCAGCTTAGCAACATTCAAAGTTCCGTTTTTAAGTGTGTTAACAATGCTGCTGTTAGCAATGAATTCAGCACTCTTCTACTTCGTCCCCTATAAATACCTCATGATGGGATTTGGTAAGTTATAGTTACGTATGCACTCACGAGCATAAATACCTTACATTTCAAAATCAATCTTGCTAGCTTTTTCCCAACTATGCTGGGGTCGGCTTCCAGTCTAACCGGATGCAGCTGAATACCAGTACTTTACATGGAGCGACTGCCTATCTGACCTCCACAACCCAGTAACTGGGTAATACGATACCCTTTGGTAAGACTGGTTATCACACTTTCGGGCTTCTGACGACCCGTAACGCCTGCAAAGATCCACGAATCACAGCCGGGACCAACGGCTTAACGTGCTTTCCGAGGCACGGAGGAGTCTCGGTATGTAAAGATTGTCACCCATCCACGGATCAACCCCGGAAAGCGAAGTTTAATCTGATGGATCGACCCGTGCGGCTGTTATTACTTAGCCACGAGCTCCTGCATAAACACCTTACATTTACGTAAAATAAGTATTCCAAAGCCTTTTTCTCGAGAAATAAAAATTGCAACTTTGAGAAAAGACCGATTTCATAATAGTACACAACATAAGATCACGCCTTGTTTCCTGAAAGTCTTGAGCAGAGGTGCTGCTATAGTACACCCAAATTCCGCCAGTTATATTTAAGTCCCATGTAATAGGGGCGAGCCTATTGGCATCAACCGGGTATAATTCCAGACTCCGGGCTGCTCCTGAGAAATTCCAAATAGAAAACCCAATAACACTGTGGCGGCATCCACAACCCCACATGCGAACTACGCATCAATGACCTGACGTCACAAAAAATCCTGACGTCACAGAAATCCTGCATCGCTGCAATTAGACCGCGCGAACGACATATATAAGACTATCTGACATCAATCGTCGGGCAGTTGCCCGCCAGACACGACACCCGTCTGGTCGGTGGATCCTCCCTTTTCAATAGAGGATGAGTGAACTTTAGACCCTGTTCCTCATTCCTCTAAAACACTTTGCCCGACCTGGGAATGGAACCAAGGGCCTCATGCTCAGCAGTAGCGCTTGCGACCACTAGACCAACGAGGCAATTAGGTCAGGCAGTTTATAATAGTATGGGTTCGATATTACTATGTTCATAACCGTGACACCATAAAATATCTATCAATACTTTAACACTATCGACTCAACCCACTTTTCACAGAACTCTTATGCCATGCCGCCATACATATTGGAAGTGAACCCTCCGGGAGGGTTGCCGGCATAACGATTGCGCTAAATTTTTAACCATCGCGGACGTGCAACGGCATTAGGTTTAAAACCGTGTTACAAAACACTGTAAAACAAAGTAGACTAGTGTTTTCAGGGGGTATTTTCGTAAACGTTGTTTCCAACCTATTAAATTTTTTGTGAATATTTGTAACCGTAAAAAAATAATTAAAACGCTTGAATTTTAAAACCAACGCATATACTAATAAATCTTGTTAAAATATACACCAGATTCTCGTACTGTTATGTATTCGCTAAGAAAAACCCACATTTAAAATGAGCCCTCCGCGACGGCTCCCGTCATCCCATACGCGATTAGGTGAACCCTCCAGGAGGGCTCCCGGCACCGAACGTGTTAAGCGAAAATCTGTTTAGAATCTCGGGGAAGTGTTAGGTATTTAATATTTATGCTCGTGACTGTACGAGTTTCTAATGTCGCCTCGGGATTGATTAAGTTACTCTATTAAATATACTTATTATTACTCTATATGTTTCAGGAATATATAAATACGCGAGGAAACGACTGGAGCCAGAGAGAGTGCTGAACAACGACTTATTGGACTTCCTTTCAAGAATACCGGATAACAAAATACTGGTAATATAAACCCCCGTATTTTTAGAGTTCGGAGCCCTTATAGGATCACTTCGTTGTCCGTCCGTCAGTCCGTCAAGATCCTTTTTCTCAGGAAAGCGTCGAGGTGTCAAGTTGAAATTAATATCAAATACGTAGGTCTATGTTCCCTGGGAGCTCCAAAATCAAGCTTCAAAGTCAACGTAATAAAAAAATACGGCCATTTTGGCGACATATTTTGATACTCGCAAATAAATCAAAACCTACAGGATACCTACTTCTCGTTGACCTAGAATCGTGTTTGACAGGAAGCAAGCTCTCATAGCACATGTAAAGGAAAAAATCGGAAAATAGTTAATTTGTATTTTTTTATCAAACAAAAACATTTCTTTTTGCGATTACATACTTACATGTACAGTTGGAAAATTGTTTTTCAACTACAATGTTAATTTTATTTTTGGGATAAATTCATCCCAACTTCGGAACTCTTCACTGTGCGTGGTCCGACACGCACTTGGCCGGTTTTTTTTTATTTTTATCTTACTAATGTATCATTGAACCTAGGTACTGTATGTAGTAATAAAATAAAGTATTGTTCTAGATATATCATTTTCTATCATTGTGACAAAGTCTGAAAGGCAAATTATTTCTAAAATTTGTTTACAAACTTACCCTTAGATACAGATAGTACCATCAGCGAAGATGCGCCCCACTCTTCTTTCTAATCGGTTACAGCACAAGTGTGTAACATATTGCCAGTGTTTTAGTTTTGTCGTGTTTACTAATTACCCACTCATAGGTAATTAGTGTGTACTGACAATGCTAAAACACTAGTGAAATGTTGCACTTTTATACTGTAAGCGTTTAAGGGCCACAGCAGACTAGCTACTTTTAGCATCTGCGATGGGCGATTTTGCGACTGTATCGATGCTGCGTCGCGTTTTGGCGACTCTTCGTCCCATCGCAGTATTAAAATAGCGTGTTTTAGAGATTCTATCGATGCTGCATGGCGATTTCGCGACTTTCTGCGTTCGGACGCGGTATCGGAATTAATTGTGTAGCTTCGTCAAAATCTAGTGCAGTCGTGTTCCGCAAATGCCAAATCGATGCGACCGGCATCCGAATGTGTGCGGAGTGTAGCGTTCAGCCGCTGTGACGAGCTTCCGAAAAGCGACTCAATGGCCGCGTTTGGCGTTTTTAAGTGTACGCCACGGAATGTTTGGTGGCTGCGTTTAGCTTCTAAAAAACGGCTAAATCGCCGATCACCGATGCTAAAAGTAGCTAGTCTGCTGTGGCCCTAAGAAGAAGATTGGGGCGCGTCTTCGAGGATGGCACTATCTGTAATGCTCATTCGCAGGAAAGTTGACATAACGAAAAAATTTGCAATTTTGGTGACTGCGGCAAATTTTATTATTTTTGCAACCAAAACGATATTACCTTAAGCCTAAAAATGATGGAGCTAGAGAGTTTGTGACTTTATGCTTCGTCGTACTCTTACCGCTGTTTTTAAATTATCCATAAATTACGCTTATTGAATTATGTCAAGCTTCTCGCAAAAGAACGATGTCATTTGATGTGATTGGGTAATTTTGTATAGTCCGAAAAGTAGTTCAGAAACTGTTAGCTGATTGGTAGAAACTACATCGTGTTTTTAGGATATTATAACACACACACGCAACTGAAGGAACACGGGTGGGTTTTAGTTAGTAAGAGTCCGACACGCCCTCCCGCTTCGGGCAGAGCGGGAGAAGCTTTTTGATAATTTCCCAGCCAAAAAAAAAATGTTTGTTATATGGCTTACCATTGTTTTTAAACTTTCTTTGTTTTCTGCTTTACAGAGAGATTGGAAGGAACTAAGCGTGCCAGAACCACAGAACCACAGAAACTCTACAAGACCTAAATTATCTAAATCTATTTCAACCTGACAGAAGCCTAAAGTTAGTATAGGTAGGTATACTCCGATATTGTTAAAGTAGATATCCTAGTCCAGGGCGATATTATGTACGGAAGGTTTATTTCCTAGGGAACTATGGTGGAATGTGAAGAGACATGCAGTTTAATGATTTATACTCAAAAATCTTAATCGAACTGTTTTCGATATAGGTTGTTTTAATATTAATTTATTAAATAAAAATAACTTTTGTATAAGAATATCATTATTATTCGTTGTTTTAGTCTTAAAATTGAACATCACAATTTCATTAAAAACCTAACGACTTAATTAGAGGTATTTGCATACCTACTGATTTCTTTGAACAATCTGTAACTGAACTCATGAATATTTTTGTAAAAATAAATGCCTAACATAATCATGTTTTTGGTCTTGTCTTTCAATGAGTTGATAGGAAGATGATAAACATGATGTTTAAATATATCCGCAAACCATTTATAAAAATTAAATATTTCTAGAATGAAATAATTTTAAAATGCATGCGGATCTAAATCTAAAATTTATATATGCTTATTTAATTATATTTAATATCACCTATGTCATTAAATAATGTACTTATATAATTAAGTATAAATAAGTTTTGAGCCATCTACGCCTAGTTTCTACTTTCATTGCTGCACATCACTGTGCAAAATGGCGGGCGGTCATAGCCGGACACATCTTGTGACGTCACAGCCTAGGAGACAGCGCCATGAGGTGCTCTTCAGTCCTAAAGGCCCGGCTACAGTACTTAATGTAGTGTGTAGTGCGCCTTTCATCTTTATCGCCTCTTCGAAGAATACTGTCTGTTGAAGTTCGACTCGGGCACTCTCAGTTCACGCCATTGTTTCTGAAAATAACAAGAAGGTTTTTGAGATATTTGAAAGTACCATCACGCCTATATTCTGACTGGTTATCTGCATGGGTAAAGAAAGAAGAGAAAGAAAATTGCGTTTATTGGCATTACAGCAGAAAAATACACCTTATAACAAAAAAAAACAAAATACAATGATTATAATGCCAAAAGGGCCTCCAGCTCAGCATAACGTCAGATGGCAACACAAAGTGTACCACCTGACGCTGAGTTGCGGGCGATGATGGGGGATTGGCGGGAATAGAACAAGTTGAGCTTTTTAGTCCGATGTTACCATTCAAAAATCAATATCACTATTGATTACGCAGATAGATAGATATTCCAGTCTCTTACTTATGTGTCAACCACGGGAGCCAATATAATCACAAGAATAATGCCTTCTTCTTACTTGCAAAGAGCCCTACACCTATAAATAAAGCATCTCATATACACCATTCATTTTAGTTGTCTTACAAAAGCAGCCCACTTCATGTAGCCAATGATTACTAAACATTAAATAAAAAAAAATAACAACGTGATATTTAAGTCGTCTAACAAAGGGCTACTCAAAGTGCCCGACATAAAATACCTATAGAGGCAATTAAATTATTAAAAATATTTTTTTATGAATGTGTTGGTAGTCATTGGATACATGAAGTGGACTGCTTTTGTAAGACGACTAAAATGTCACGGTGTATTTTTGGAATAAATACTAACCAACATCTTGTCGTCCGGTATCCGTGAGATGAAGTCCAGTATGTCGTTGTTTGGAACTCTGTCAGGATTCAGCACCTTGCGCATGAACTTGTAAATACCTGGAATAACAAACAACAATATTAAAATTCATATTCCTCAATCAATCTACCTAGCCTTTTAGTCTAACCGGATGCAGCGGAATACCAGTATTTTACATAGAGCGACTTCCTAATCAACCTCCACAACCCAGTAACTGGATAATACGATACTCCTTGGTGAGACTGGTTGTCAGACTTTTGGGCTTCTGACGACCCGTAACGACTGTCAAAGATCCACGAATGACAGCCAGGACCAACGGCTTAATGTGGTTTCTGAGGCACGGAGGAGTCTCGGTATGTGAATATGGTCACCCATCCACGGAACAACCCCGGCAAGCATAGCTTAACCTTATGAATCACCCTTGCGGCTGTTATTAATTAGACCCAAGCTCCTCAAAAATGAATATATCCTACCTATTTAATTAACTTAAAACTCTTGCTGAGTCAAGTGTCGTGCAGACCGGTGCGACGCGACACCGCGATGCGACTCTATCAAAACAATTTCTAAAAAAACTTCACGGTGTCGTCGACAAGTCGCGCTAGTCTGCACGAGCCTTAATCTGTAGTCGAAGCTAATTTGAGCTCGTGATTGACAAAATACAACAGTCAATCAAAACACTTGAAGACGTATTAAAATAAGCCTTGAAACTATGGCGGCATCTACAATCGCCACATGCGAACTACGCATCAAAGACCTGACGTCACACAACCTCCTGACGTCACACAAATCCTGCATCGCGCAATTAGAGTTTACATATATACCATATAGACATATATACAATCTCCCAACTTCAACCTCTGGGCAGTTGCCCGCCAGACGCGACACCCGTCTGGTCGGAGGATCCTCCCTTTTCTATCGTGGATGAGTGACCTTTACACCCTGCTCCTCATACCCCTAAAAAACCATCAGGGGTACCAAACTACCTTCTTAAAGTTAATGATCAAAGTATGTTAATACAATGGATACGCACCCAATGCCATAAATATATAATTAATAGGTATGATGTAGATTGCTATTGTGGCGCCAACCAACACGGTCATCACGAGGTAACTTAAGTACGGCACCGCGAACTTGCATAAACTGAAAAAGAAAAGTTTTATCTAATTAGTTCTAATTAAGCTAAGTCACTGAGCCATCCTTACTCCATTTAATATAGCATTAGAAAAATAACGATCAGATAACAACAGATATTGTGTAATATTGTTGAAATTACTGCACTTTAGATTTATTTTTCCAAAGTAAATAGTGAATAGATTACATTGCTTTATATTTATTGTTAAATAACGAAACTATTATACGTTTATACCGAAATAACTAAAGGGTTACTGTTACTTTTCTAATGTGTTCTTTTATAAATGGAGTATAAATACAATATTTAAACCTAAGTTTTTTTTTCACACCGTATTTCTAGTTGCCCAATGCCTGAAAACTAGCAAAATTCAACGAAATCTTAACAATACAATAGGGATGATGCCTGGGTAAAAAAAAAAAATCTAATTAGTCCGTCAGTCAGATAATAAAAAAATATTAGACACGTATTTTTTGCTTTATCATATTAATAAAAAATTACTTAGATAAAACGCATTTTAAGTTGGGGAGTGGGGGTCGATACGTCACTTGTACGTATAAAATCTACATACTCGTGACGTCATGGCACATTTTACCTCAATGTATCGCCGTAATCTTTAGATTACGTAAAAAAAGAAAAAATACGTGTCCAATATTTTTTTATAATCTCAAAGACGGACTTAAAAAAAATTTTAGTCATCATCCCTATTTTGTACCATTATTGGATACATAGCAAGGCGCTTGTAAGAGCTAGACAAACGGTTGAAACTGTAAACAATGGTTCCAATTTGCGTAACAATGGATTTGTGAAATAGTTACTCGAAATAAACATAATGAGGTCTACTTCCTGTATTACTGTTTTTGGAGACAATGTGGTTACTATTTATAACTTTCACTTAAGTAAACAACAGTGGATAAATTATGTATACATAAGTAAGTGAAGATAACTTAGAGCTTCAATCTTCATACAGCTCGGTTTGGTCACGAAAAGGCAATTTTCTTCTGAATGTCATTCAACAATTTTCAGTGTATTCAATTTCAATTCAATTTCCTTGTTTCCAATTTATGTTATTTGCACTTAAACAAATATCAACTTTATGCTGTTGTAAATAAAGTTGATTTTACACTGACTAGCACAAACTGAACCTTATGTGTAGGCATTACAGTTGTTTTCCCTAAAATTCGTGTTTGTTTACATGTTTGGCAAATAAATTGCGAACGCAGATTAGGTATGAAGCCTCTCATAGTACTTAAGTAGAGATCTATTAGAATTATTTATGAAGGATTATTTAGTTATCTATTAGAATTATTTATGAAGGATTATTTAGAGATCTATTAGAATTATTTATGAAGGATTATTTATGTTTACATATTTTTGAATATGTTATATTGCGACTTACTTTTTCACCCTCTGTAGCAGTGATACAATGTAGTCTATTCCATCCTTTATCGTGAATGTGAGATCCTGTAGTTCATACAGTCGGTTTTTAATGGTTTTGTCGTCCTGTAACAGAAACAATAATCACAGGTAAGTAAATTACCTACATACGAGATTTGTGCCTAACTTAAGCGCAGGCAACTAGTATCACTACCGCGCCTTTTCATACTTGGGTTCATAGTTCGCGGTGTGAACCGAAGTATGCAAGCTCGCGGTAGCTACATGAGCGAAGCTAAACGAACTTAGATTCGTTCCCAGTGCTGCAGTGTGACCTGCGCTTATGGTATCGTTACAAACTGTAAAACTATGCCGACCGTCAGTATAGGTCCGTGATGGTGGGGAACAGCCACAGAAGAGAAAAAAAACAGAACAGCGTTAATTAAATATGCATTGACACTTTGGTAAGTACGGCTATTTGTCACGGCATAGTGTGAATCGTGCCTAAGGTCTAATAGAAACGACTAATACAGGATGCCTACCACGAGCTCTTAGCGCGATCCATTTTAGGACCTAAACTGAACTGTTCTTCTAATTCGTACCATGACGTTAGTTTAACGATTCAATTTAGGCCATGCCATCTGACAGCGATTGTCCCAAACTGAGTCGCAAGTTTTGGTTTCATTCATTCTTGTTTGGTACCATGACGTCCATATAGCAGCTCAAGTGAAACGCTCAACTGTCAAAATAAGCGATTCAATAAAAGTTACTATTTCTCTAACATAAACTGAAACGTTTGGTGAATTATTGACGAAAATAAAGTTTTTTAGTGCTATTTTAGTGGAATTTTACAAAAACCAATGTAAGTGAGCTTTAATCTTTCTTTTAAAGTCTAAAATACCTATTTTATATGCCTTTTTTAACCGCATTAGTTTTTGTCTAACAGATTTCTGATGAACTACTTTTATTTGAGTTTTTTGAGGAAGATTCTGCCTCACACTATGCCCACTATGCCCCAACTCAACTCACACAACTTTGTTTACTCTGGTACGTTCGAAACAGAAACATAATTTGTTTTATTAGGTCGAAATAAAAAAAATATTTTCCTATACTTAATAAATAGCAAAAGGTAAATAAATATCTACTTTGACTAAGAATTAGTTTAACAATAGTTACCGTATTAACGTGGAATCTTAAAAAAACTGTTGAGTGTCTGTTTTACTTTAAAGTAATGATACTGAGTTAAGAACAAATAAAATTTTACTTGCTTCTGAACGTGTCTGACACTAAATAATGTGCGCGAAACAAACTTATTTGACAATAATAGCGTTGTCTCGTTTTCACCAAAAACGTTCCAAACGCGGCCGCGCGGTTCATCCACAGATTGCGATCTTTCATTCACTTTTAACGATCCAAATGCCGCTGAGTTTATTGGACGTCATGGTACGACTTTGAAGCGATGCAGTTTAAGAACCTAAACTGAAATGCCTTGCTTTTGAATCGTTTTTAATTAGATCATGGTAGGCATCCAGGGCGTCAGGGACATCGACGCGAAAACTGATACCATGGATCAGTACATGATTCTGAAACCCGCGTTGAAATTTTTCGTCGGTTATTAAAAATAAAAAAACTGCTGTTTCATAGAAAAGTGCAATACCTACGCGGTCAAAATGTATGGAACAGCAGATTACAAAAAAAAAATAACGACGAAAAATTTTAATGCCGGTGTTCCAGAATCATGTATTGAATCCATGGTAACAGTTCTCGCGAAATAGAAAAATTAATGTTTAGATAATAAGTAAAGAAGTTTAGTCTCGACTAGTTATTACCTTATCAATGATGATGCTGACTTAAGTACCAAGTCTACTATCTATTATTATTTTTAGTTCACGGGTCAAAATGGTTTCCTCCGTATAGATAATGTTTCAAGTAGGTATTGAATTTACTGATGTACTAAGGTAGTTAAGCTTCCTTCAGATGATAGATAATAAAATGTAATTGACTGGATACAAAGAGCAAACATAACATTACAATAATGTTAGTTCCTCAATAAACATTACTTAGTACTAATCAGTTTATCTACATTAGTCAATCTACAAAGTACTCGGAACGTGTGGTTTTTCCACTTAACTTCGCAATGGTGTTTCTAAATGAATTCTTATTAAAATGACGAGATATTGATTATTGATGCTAACAGAAACAATAGAATTTAAGAGCCAATAAAATAAAGATTATGATTATATGCAGCATTCTAAACACGTGTGTGACGGTGATGCTAGGAAAACCATTATATTAACGTTTAATTTTAAGGTGGATCCGGCATGGAGATTGGTTCCATTGAAAGAGTTTTTCATGAAATCAAACTGATTTGAGAACAAATCTAACTTAGAGACATGTATTAATCATTATAATTCTGTAAATACATATCTGTTATGGTCGCGAATCATATTTTGATCAAGAAGATATTTCTGCAAATTGAAAAATACGTAACTATATTTGAATTCGCGGGCTAACTTTGCGGGAGTTTGATGAATGCTCATAAATAAAATACGATATATTAAATCGACACATTAGAAACTACTCAGAATATAATGTCTTATTCAATTAGTTATCGCTTATTTATGGGTGAATTTTCCTTTAGTTTTATATCATTCTAGCAACTTATATGCATTAGGTATTTCTCTGAAAGGACTGAATATAGTAGAGTAGAGTAGAATAGAATATAATATCTATTATTTATTGTTGCCGGCGGTTAACAAATAAAGTTGGTTACGTAATTTTTTATGGAAACATGAAATGATATTGGACATACCTTAGTTGACTCCAGATCCTCTTCAGACGAATCCTCGTCGAAATAAGAGATAGGAACCAAGTTTGCCGTGTCTGAAAAAGTTAAGAAATATTTAGCACTGCTAAAAAAATAATTGGCAATTTTGTGGGAATTATGTTGTTATAAGGTACCTATGGAGTTTGTGCAAAGATTTATGGTTCATATAGTGACCATATTCATAAAAGCATTCGGAAATTGCTTTTTTTTAAGAAAAAACAATACAATTATTTTAAGATTCTGTAACCCAGTTACTTCAGTTAAATAAGAACTTCTGAAATGGACTACTAAAAAAAACCTATAAAGGAATACTTCTTAGGACTTACTGCGTGTTGCCCAAAAGTAGAGGAACGGTGTGACAGCTAGGAGTGGAGTCATCCACATCCGGAAGAAGAACCAGAACAGCAGCCAAACCGACAGCGCAAGCGCAGACTTCTCACGGTTCTCCCACTCAAACAAATACCTGGAAAGTGCAGGAAACTTGATGTTACAATAGATACTTATAACACAGTCTAAGTATTTCAGTGGCTCAACGGAAGCGTTTTTTTTGAAGTGTCAGAGTTTAATTCCCGAACTGCATAATTGTAGTTACACTGTGCTTGTGATACGTATATACATAGATAGGTTTGGCAAAATATGGTTGGGTTTTTGTAAGGATGCAAGAGTTTGTCTATGCTATAATCCTTCTCGGACTTTAAATCGAGCCCTATATTAAAAATGTCCAGGGAACGCCTGTAGACATACCACTGATGACTCAGAAAAAAAAAGGTAATGTTAAAATGTTACTCATTTATAATAGTTTGTGCTAGTTACGGAATAGGACAAAGACAATGGCTCGTTTTATTGTACAAATAATTACCTATTTACCTCACGCATTATTTAAATAGGACACGCATAATATACTACTACATTTTGCACTTGAATAACTCATTTTCTTTGTGGGCGGCAAATACTTATCTTGTAATTATCAGGGACACAAATACCTACGTGCGTAGCATACTGCTACGCACGTAGAGGTTGCTACGAAACTGCTTATGGAATATGTAGGTATTTACTTTATATTTCTTCATATTATGTTTGGGGAATATTGTTTCACTGTAGCAGGTAGCTGATTTAATTATTTGAGGAGCATTCCAAGGTCTGAAGGTTAATATGCCAGTCCATTATGTTAATAAACTTAAGTCAGTGTAAAGTTAATGATATCTCAAAAGGGTATAAAAAATGCATTGCAATATAACGTAATTAAATAACGTGTAAACATTTTAAAGCCCCTTTGTAAAGTTAAGTGTATTAATATAAATAATTAATTGGTCTTTGTTTAATGATGTCACCGGCCATCGTTCTTGTAATAAAACATTTAATTTTATGACACAATATATTTCACAAGGAATTGAAATATCGCGGCAATAAAAATAAAAAAAAACTATTTTAATATAAGGTGAAGTGAATTCATGAGCCATCTCTTAAGGGGTCATTGTACTCATCATTATGAACAACTTTCACTGTGGGACCAACCCTGAAATCGCGATCAGCTGTTCCCTATATTTATGTTCGCATAGCTCGTCAAAATGTAGGGAACAGCAGATTAAGTTTTCTCAATTTCAGGGTTGGGTTGGGATGAGTACAATGACCCCTTAAGAGATGGCCCATTCATTAAATTTCACCCTGTATAGTCTTTACAATTTCCGGATACTATTAAAATGAAATGCAAATAGATAATTAAAATACGAGTAATGCGATGTACCGTTCAATATGGCGCCTTCAAGACAAGTCAACGAACGACACGTAAAACTGTGTTAAACTATTTACATAGCAAATAATAAACAGCCCGGTCGGAATAATTAGAGAAAACACTTACGATAGTGTGAGGATGGGTTCATTAATCTATATCTATACTCATAATAAAGCTGTAGAGTTTGTTTGTTTGAACGTGCTAATGCATTTGAAAAAATCTTTTTGCATTTGATGGCCTAATTCTTGAGGAAGGCTATTTAATATCATACTACGACCTTTAGGAGCTAATCAAAAAGAAAAAAAGTCGGGCGGGCGATGCGACGCGGTAGGTAGGGGTAATAAGAAATTTTACACGGACGAAGTCGCGGTCAGAAGCTAGTTATTGATAAGAAATACTGGGTTTTGAACCTGACACCTAAACATTTGGGGCACAAAGTGGTGAGCAATAGTTCTAAATTAGTGGGTAAGTATACTAAAGCGTCGAATGCTTATACGACAGCAGTTAGAGACCCACAGAGACTAATTTATAAATCGCAGTTTACCTTTTTAGGGTGCCGTAGTCAACAAGGAACCCTTATAGTTTCCCCATATCCGCCTGTCCGCGGCTTAGCTCAGAGACTAGTAAAGCTGTTTTTTTAAGGTGCCTCCCCTACATGTAAAGAAGGATGTTTTTTTTTCGACTAAGTGGGTGGGGTGTTGTTGGAAAGGTCGTTCAAAAATATTGAGTTTGTGAAAACCATTTTTGGATTCAGGAATCCATTTGCGAAATATTAAGCTTAGTGCAAATTTTTGAGTCAAGTGTCCCCCCCGGCCAGCTAAATGGTTGGCTATGTGAAAAAAATTACAGCAGTAGTATATATAACGAAATGAAAAGCGAAAACTAGTACAGCTAATATAAGTAGGCTCTACGAGTTAACGAGTAATAAACATATTCAGTTGCAAAAACATGTTAAGTTTGTTCTTGGGATAAATTCATCCTAACTACGGAACTCTTCATTGTGCGTGGTCCGACACGCATTTGGCCGGTTTCAAGTTTTTTACTACTTGACGAAAGTAATCGTTGCTTACGACTGGAGAATACTACGATACTAGTCGAATTTACAATACATTCTTCAACGCTTGGAAAGGTACCAATTTTCGGCAAAGCTTGGCCTCATTTGATGTGGCACAGTGCCCTGATTACGTCAAAATAGCACAGACATGACAGTGGAAGCAACTTCAACGATACAATACAATATAATTGCCCAATCTATCTGGAAACCTAAATACCTAATTATTCAATAGGTACAAAGTCAAAAGTCTAATTTATTTCCGTGACCAGACTATTAGGTATCTCATCCACGACAGAGCTATAACTGCATCCAAATAACTTTAAGATGACTCTAGCGTAGACTGTATGTGGAATGTTTTAGCTAGTGTTTTAACCGACGTCATTGCAGCTCTCTATCTATACTTACGGGGTATATAGCTCTAAAAGATCCACTGCACATATAAAAGGTCCTCCAAAAGCTACATTTTTCTAGAAGAACGGTGGTCGCCACAAAACAGCCGCAGTGACGTCTTTCATGATAATGATGGCACCGGGGTATCTGACTTTATGGTGTCAAAAAATGCTGTCTAGGGAACACACACCAACTTACTTCCATACATAACGTTTCAGTGAAGTCATTCGACGGTAAATTGCGGACGCTATGTGGCGACCACCGCAGTCTTAAGAAAGTGTTAAATATTTTATACTCACTTTAAATGCTCGTTTCCATAATACACAGCGTAGAATATGTCTTTGATGAACTTCAAGTTATTGTAAATAAGGGGAATACTGAAAGTCCTTGGCGTTGGCTCCGTGTATTTGTTGGTTTTAGGACTCAATAACCGGACTGAGGCTTTTATCTGTAACGAAAAGAATCCATAACCAAACTGAAGAAAACAAAAAAAGAAAAGCAAAAAAAATAAAAATAAATCTGAACATACAATAAATCACTGTGAATCTATCATTATTTGTGGCTAAAACATTGGAAGCTATAAAAACATGAATTACCGGGTTCCACGCGATGGACATTTGTAACTGAATTTTCGGGGAGTTTCCCTTCATGGTATGTTTCTTCGATCGACTGTTGAGGTCGAACCAGGCTTTCTCTTCGTTCACTATTGCTAGTAGAGGTATCGATATCTTGCCGAGAGTCTCGTCTTTCATCGTGTTGATTATCGATTCATCCTTTACTGTTATTGTTAGTGTTGACGTAACATCGTTTACAGGGCTGTGGAGAAAATAATAAATCAAATGAAAATGGTCAAGCGGAACAGTATTCTTGACTATTGAACAAACCGATGGATCACTGCAATAAAATAAATATTTACCGGAGTTAATAGGGAATACTTCTAATTGAATTCGTGTTTACATACTTAATTATTCCCGAAAACCAATCTAGACGGATAACAGTTTCAAAATAGGTTGATAGAGTATAAAGGTGGGTACATATTTCCTCGTTCGTTAACCATATCTATTGTTTACCCTAAGTTCAAAATACAGGACCACCTAGGTCAGGCCTAATTGTATGCAATAGGTATTTAAATAAGACTAGATTACCGTAAATTAAACCGTAAAAGACACAAAAAGTAGTGTTCGACCGAAACTGGTTTTTACGACCGAAACCGAAACCGAATTTCGGCAACTGTCTCTTTTTCGGCCGAAACCGAAATTGAAACCGAAACTTCCTTACAAGGATCATGTTTTGAGGGAAAAATAGAGAAAACGTTATTATAATCATTCAGTTTAATTTTTTTATCTTTAAATCACATAGCCATGCAATCTTCGACATTTTCACTTATGATAATTAACATAACATTTAAGAAAAAAAAATTGCGCCTTAAAAATACTTAAAATAGGTGTGAGGTGTTTATTGTCTTCGTCACTTGGATGGAATTTACCGCGCTGAACATGACCGAGCACAGCGCGAGAACTCCCGAATGCAGTTTCGGTTTCGGTCATAATTTCGGCAGGTTTGCCGTCGAAACCGAAACCCGTTTTTTTGCCGAAACTCGACCGAAACCGAACTTTCGGTCGGACACTAACAAAAAGTGATCATAGCTTTTTTAGGGCAAATACGAGCTACAGATAACAACTTGGGCTCAGCCCCAAAATTAACACAAAATAAGTTATTCTTTTATTTATACCTTTTGCTGATACTAAGAAGAAGAAAAGCACCAAACACTAAATTCAATTTTGTTAATTAAGTTATTTATAACTGTTATGAATTAATTTGTTACGGTTTTCCTTAAAAAAACTAGTGGTAAACAATTTTTAGGTTATCTACAAAACTTCGGTTTTGTTTGTGATAATGAAATGTTTTTGGTTTACTTTCCAGTCTAGACTAGAGGCCTATGTCAAGCAGAGGACTGCGATAGACTGAGTTGATTGATTGATTGATAAACCTAACTTGTGGCGTAGTTTTTAATCGAAAGGAGTTGGACATAACCCTCCGTATACCAAATCGCTTTCAATCGCAATCCAAAGGAATTTGAATTATATTCCTATTATTTTTTTAATCGTCCTAAGTAACGCATTGGATGGTCAAAATGAATGGTATTGCTATTGAGTGTAACGCAATTACCCTGCTGGTCAACTTACAATTTGTAACTCTTGTTCCAGGTCGGATCAGTGGTTCCAGGCACCGTGTGCGTCTGTATCCTGGAGTTGTCCAGCTCCAGGATACAGTACGAATCTGCCTTCCCGCTGATGCCGAGCGCGCTCAGCCCTTCAGCGCCGTGCACCGTCACCGACAGCTCGCCCACCTCGCCCCAGCTGTTGTCCAGGCGGTACCATGACTGGGAATAGGATACATGATAAGTTTTTCATCCTCAATATAAGCAACTACAATATAGCCAATTCAGCTGTTAAAAATAGCCTGAATTTTAAGTTCTTTGTAAGGACTGTAGAGGTTTAAATCTAAATAAGTTCATGGCATATTAGTTTTAGAGATAAATACTATTTAATTTTTAGAAGGGGAAAGATTAAAGAGTCAGCTGGGATAGCTGACAGTTTTACTTTTAGAAAAATAAAAATAAATAGTTTTTGATTTGATTTAATAAGAGATTGTGCCTACTGAAATACTCGGCATACTGATGAACCTCAAGTAATTTCTTAAAAATAACTCAAGGATGCTTTTTAACATGTTCAGTGCCGGGAGCCCTCCTGGAGGGGTCGCCTAGTCGCATATGGGATGCCGGGAGCCCTCGCGGTGGGCTCATTTTAAATGTAGGTTTTTCTTAGCAAATACATAACAGATACACATCAGACAAATATACATCAGATTTTATTTTCACGGTTTATAATAACCCGTGAAAATAAAATCTGATGTATATTTTAACAAGATTTATTAGTACTCGTATATGCGTTGTTTTTAAAATCCAAGTATTTTAAAATTTTTGGTTCACAAATACAAATATTCACAAAAAATTTAAAACGTTGGAAACTACGTATTGTGACAAGACCCCCTTTTTTTTTTCATCAAATGACTTACTGAGCCTGGTATTTTTTTTAAATCTCTTGTTACACTCGTTTTTTTTTTTTTGGGGATGGGAAATCATCAAATGACTTCTCCCGCTCTGGGCAGAGCGAGAGGGTGCGTCAGACTTTTACTGACTAAAACCCACCCGTGTTCCTTCCGTTGCCTGTGTGCCGGGGCCGCGATATCCTTTTCGGACAAACCCGCAACCCCAGCAGGCATTGGTCTTTCGACCCCGTCGGTTGGTGACAAGACCCCCTGAAAGTACTATTTTACTTTGTTTTATAACACGGTTTTAAACCTAATGCCGCACTGTGAATCAAAAAAAGGTTCTCGAAGACGATTCGATTCTAGTCGATTTTTGCTTGAATTGGCTTCTAATAGCTAATAATATGCATAAATATATCATACGATACAATCAGGTAGGAAAATTGGCAACTTAATTTTTTTTTACCAAAAAAATGTGTGAAGCTAATGCTATATCTCCGGAACGGAGAGAATAACCGTTATATCCTTGCACACGGTGGTGTAACTATTTATTTATGATTTTTTGACATACTTCATTTTTGCAGACTAGGTGAGAGTTTTTTTTTAAAAAACGCAGTAAATCTCGATAAATGAAATGTGTCAAAAAATCATAAATAAATAGTTACATCACCGTGTGCAAGGATATAACGGTTATTATCTCCGTTCCGGAGATATAAGCATTAGCTTCACACATTTTTCATTTTATCCAATATCTTCGAGAGCCTTTTTTTGATCCACAGTGTGCCGTTGACAGTCCGCGGAGCGACTTCAACCCTCCCGGAGAGTTCACTTCCAATAAGTATGGTGGCTTGGCGTATGAATTCTATTAAAATGGGTGGAGTCGATAGTGTAGGATTATGACTAATTATCTCAATTCAGAAATCCTTGTCGTTTTCCTATTTGTTATTCTTGTTTTCTTAATAGAATTATAATTCTATTCAATTCGTGTTTACCTTAATAGTTATCATAAATGTGTTAGAAATTAGCGCTATTTAACATACAAATATTATTTCTTCTTCTCTTCATCAATAAACATCTATTGAGTCAACACGAAGAAAAAAATAATGAGTTAGTATTGGTGATTGACATCAACAATAATATTTACGACTAGGCAGTTTTTCTATGACGTAGATATTTTTTTGTTAATCTCTTATTATCCCATTAAAGTTTTTGTTTAATGACGTAGACATTACCTATAGATCGCGGGGTCATCGTTGTAGGTACCTGTTGTAATAAATTAATGTTTCTTTTTTTAAATACTGGTTCTAGCTCTACTTCTAGATCCCGTCTATGTAGGACAGTAAGCAAAAAGTATTTACGTAGATATTTGAGTAGGCACACATTTTTTAAATAGCTTTTGCTTAATAAATCAATATTGTTGACGTCATATTTATTAGGAAAAAACTATCTGGGGTCTATTTGAATATATGACACATTATTGAATTATTTTTAGATCAGACTTTGATTTTATTATTTTATTCTCGCGATGACGTGAGTAGAAACGCGACAATTGGTTTAAAAACTTATTATGATTGAATTAACAACAATGTATCGTGCCTACCTAAGTATCTACATATTGGTTTTCGATACTTACTTCCCGTACGCAAAAGGAAAACCGGTCGGCACATGACATGATTCAGTACTCACAATCCTTCTTTTACTATAACTGTTTAACACAACATCATGCCTGCATGCGTAAAAGGAGAAGGCAGAGGTATATGGTATTATAATTACTCCCATATTTCGTCAGTTATGTTTTAACATAATAGTAATAACCTATCCATTAACCGCGCACGAAACCATTTTTTTTATTACACTTCCGGACATAGTAAATCCATAACCGTGTGGGGTGCTGGGGTTCCCTTATCCGGCAAACAAAAACACACGGTAGTAGAACTGTTTGTTTACTTACTTGGGCAATAATGACGCGAAGCAGGAAATTAATGTGCCTTAAAGACTATCACTACAATATTATTAATCAACTTCAAGCAGTGTAATAAATAAGGCTGAGCATTTATTTTCGCATCTCAGCCCGTCCAACCACTTTTACCTGCGTCATCAGTTAGTTATTGGAACCCAGAAATATTCCGACCATGAAAAAAACCAACCTTTCAATGTTGACGAGAAACACTAACGTAGTATAGGTATAGCATGTATCTGTGAGTCACGACGTAAAAGCCAAAGAATAACGCATTAAGGCAAGTTTATATTGGCAGAGTTCGTGGTCAAGTGTGACTGTGCGAGTAGGGTTATCTTTTCGAAAATTTATAAGTCCTGGCAGAAAAGTTCGCAAAAAAACTTTACACTTTAAACTGTCTTTTTTCGGTAGGTACTTACTCATTTAACATTTTTATTTTCTAAAAAAAAACCTTTTATTTATCACAGGGATTGTTTTTCAGAAATATAAAAATGTACGGACAAATTACTAAGTCGGACAATCTTCACACGGAGGACTAAAAAGCCGGTCATATCCGTTCGGATTTGGACGATTTTAACTCTACTACTCAGTGGAGTTTTGAAAATCATCCAAATCAAAAGCCTAGTTTGCACGTGGCACGTGTAATTTTGGAAAAAAGGTATAGTTTTAAAATAGGTAAATAAAAATGAACAAAATTCTTCCGCACAAACTTCGTAACGTTGGCTGACCAAACTATCTAAGACTAATCAAAAGCTTGTCAGCAAAAAGCCCATTTTATAACAGTGGGTTGGAAATATAATAGCCATACCTACTCGACCAATATGAACAGAGCTTTATGCAAAGCTACTAGCAAGGCTATCGCGGTTGAGTGAAACCGCAAGCTAACTTGAACTTAACTGTGTCCGCATATAGTGACATTTCTCTTTAATAGTCGTAATTATGTCGTATTTAAATATACAGCAGGGGTCTTGATTAATGTACATTATTTTTAACTTACAGCAAGTTGGTATTATGTTAATAAATGAAGAGGAAATAATGTGATCAAGTAATAATTATGTTCTGCTTCCTTTTTCCAAGGAGGAAAATGTAGGTATTTTTTATTAATTTGTTTTTTTTGTGACATGACTTTTGAAGCACCTCCTTTATGCAAGCTCAAATATTGGCAGACAGCATTTTTTATTAAAACGTAGGCAAATATTTCGCTTAGCTTTTTTTATTTACGTGAAGTTAGTAAAGGATGTTTTCCTATATTTTGTATGTGATTTAATGTGTACTAGAGGAACATTTTTAATTAAGGTAGTCCAAAAATAGAATCTATCTAATGTTTAAGAACAACATTAGGTACCTGCCTACATTTATATAGTTTTTTATAGATACTTCTAAAAATACTAGATTTAAAATTCGGTATTAGAAATGCCAAATTTAAATATTAAATTTCTAATCGTATCCCTATCAAGTTTGGAACTTTCAAAACTTGATTTCTTTTTTTTAGAAGGTTCTCAAATCGATGCCTATTTTTAAGTAGGTAATTTCAAAACATCTAGAATTTGATTTTATGACCAAAATCTGTTTATTAATCAAGTTTTCCTTCGACGAATATAGCTAGGCCTATTAACACATTACCATTTATACATAATTATTATATAATACACAAATATAATTTAAGTTACAGCTCAAATATGAACTCTGATATCTCAATGAACTTGACAATTGTCTAATAAAATAAAAAAAACCAAATAAGGATATTCAATCAGTTCAATTTAATTTAATGACTAAGTTAAAATACGACACAGCAAAAAAACTACAGTGGTACAAAATAACACCTAAATATTTATTTACTAATCATACCAGTTTGAACGGATGAATGCAAAAAGTGCAAAAAAATATCCTACGAATTGTTCCTCAGACGAACAAAACGATTATAATTTTGTTCACCAGTTCATTAGGTAGGATCTAGAAAAACCCGCCGAGCTCTCTATAGCTAGCCTGGCTCTAAAACTCTAAACCCGTTACTTGAACTCTTTTCTTGTGCGTCTTTAGTCATTATGTTATTTTTTTGCTAATTTATTAAATCGAATAAATACCGGGTCAAAATGAATTAGCTAGCGAAACTTTTTCGATGCGATAGGTATCGATGTCAAAATACGATAAAATAAAATATTTGAAGTTTCTTTTGGGGGTCAACGACCGTCTGTTGTGTTGTTACTTAACAAGTTCAGAGCCGGGAGCCCTCCTGGAGGGTTAATCTAGGTCTTTGATGAGGTCAGGTCTTTGATGAGTAGATCGCATGTGGCAATGTAGATGCCGCCACAAGGTCATATCGAGATTTAAAAGTTAAAAAATTTCAATATGCCTCTATATTTACGGATTTCTCAAGATTTTTCTCAATACATTGAAAAGTAGCATTATTATATTTTACTTACAAACTTCTCCTCCTCGGGTGAGGCATGGTGGACGCCATTCGTAGTAGGCACGTTGTCCAGAGGCATAGTCCTCGCGGTCCCGCTCAACGTCACCAGCATGTGTAAGGATCCTTTACCGCACTCTAGTTCCTGCCACAGTTCATGGGTCTTCTCCTTCTCGAGTTGTGAGAGGTCGATGACACACCTGCGAATATGAAATTATCAATTACCGAGCAAAGGAAAGATTTATTATAATTGGCGTCGTCGATCAATATTTTTTTCCACCAGATACGTCGGATATTTTTTGTAAAGCAAAAAAATCTTTGCTCGGTTTTTGTTTAAGTTGCGTATGCGCGTAACCAAAGCAGCGTAGGCTGTCGCCGTGAACGCTACAATGCCATGTCTGTGAAGAATCATTTTAGGTGCTAACTTAATAATTACATAGATAAACTGAATTTGTACGTCTATTGTTCACATAACAATGTACAAGCGTGACAAGAACTCAGTTTAACACAATATTTGTTTTTGTAATTATTGACATGACAGGTTGTTTTTGTTAATAACTGTCATGTCAATTTTACCAGCAGAACATTGTTACAAGTGCATCTTGCGCATAATTAGCAAAATATTTATATAGAGTGTGTTTCATCAAATAATTCAATGCCGTATTGTTGGCTCAGCTGTTGTAGGGCGAACACGAATACGCTACAGCGCTACCTAATAGTGCCGTTGTTAACATTTGACAGTGAAGCCAACATTACGGCATCGGAATTATTTGATGAAACGAAAAATATAAATATTTCGCTAATTATAAGCTGGCCAAATAATATTGTCCAATATATTTACCGCACACCAATATATATGTCCCGGGCGTTTCTGATGAAGTTTAACCCGGAACGTTGTGTTTGTTCTTGAGTAGCCAGCCGTCTGTTTATGGACAATCTTAAACCTAGTGACCGAGAGTTGACGGCCCTGAACACGCTTCTTCGCATTTTTAAAAAAGGATACAAAATGTTAAAAAATTTCATGTTTTTTTTTTACCGGGGAATGTAACTACTTATAAAGGCTATCGCTGATTGTGGTGGGCCGCGCCGCAAAAATTGCAAAAATGCTCCTTCCGTACATTTTCTCTCACACTACAGGCCGCGCCGCACCTTTTGTATAAAAATGCGTTGCGCTGCGGCCCGTTGTGGCTGTAATGTGCCCTTGGATTAAATGCTCACATTTACAGATGAAACGAATGACTATTTTTATTGGATTTTGTTTCGCAAAAGGCTTTGCACAAAGGAGGCAAGGTCGGCCTCGGCCGGTGCTTTTTTGTCGAAGCCTTCATCTGCAGGAAGCTTTAAGTTAATTCAAATGATGCTAATTTAATTAAATTGATTTGTTTCACCAGGCGTAACAAAACTTAGTTATAGGTACCTACGTCCAGCGCACACAGAAAAAATAATTATTATACTAATTTAATTAATCAAGTTATGCTACGCTTAGATAATTTTATCATATAATACTAAAGTTCAGAAGCAAAAAAATACGGCACGGTTCAAGAATTTTGATCTAAACACCAAAGCTGTGAGTGCGTCATTATTGTTAAAAATTACACAAAAAGTAAGTAAGTATAGTTTACTGGTTACATAATTATTATTGGTAACTAATTAAAAATGGTCGGATGTTATAGTTTATAGTTGTAGAATCATCCAATTGAGCCTTGACGATGGGAACCTCCGGCATTGGCATGAGACGGCTTAGCAGTCACTGAACTTCCATAATCTACAAAATCATTATTTAGTTTGACAGTACTTGTATGTGTATACATAGATGCCTACATTGCTTTGTACCCTTTTTAAATAACATGGAACTATACTCCATTGGTTTAGGTAATTAAAAAAAGGTAAACAAGTCCTAAAAAGGGTTTTTAAGATGACATTCATTGGCGTGTGCTAGCTGACATATAGCAAATAATTTAAATAACGTTTTGTGTTGCGTAATTTACATTATTTTGCACAAGTACTATTGCATAGAATCAAGTTTTTCTAACTGAACATACAGCTGTGCTGCTGGGGAGTTTGTTGCGCCACTTCTTCTTCCCAGCTAAAGCACTAGGAAGTGGTGAAGGGCGGGCGTTTTTGGGGGACTGTCTTATGTAATTTTGACGTTCGAAAAGTTAGGGGGGGCTCTTTACATTTCGCGACCGTATAATTTATAATATAGAATTATTATCATAAAAATCATCAATACAACACTATGTTGTCACACTCGCATTCTATTGAATGACTACATTTCATGAAATCATGATATTTGAGGCCAATTCTAACTTATGGAGTTGTATTGCTGATTGAAATGATTATAATTCTGTAAAGCCATATTTGTTACGATCACGAGTCATATTTTAATCAACTTATAACCTGACACTGACCTTTAAACTGCATAAATCGTAAGAAAGTTTTAATTTCGCGGGCTACCTTAGCGCATCCCCCTAAAATAGTGGGTATGCCAGCAATACGTAGTATACGTACTACGAACATACTTTTAAATCGACGAGTGGAGTCAAAACACCAACTCTTTTCAAAAATATTTATTATCAATATTATTCAGAATTACTGACAAACACACTGTCGAGTCGTTGGGAAAAGATAATTATTGGATGTTTTCTCAAACATGTTTGGAAATTCGAGCATGATTTTTTTCGAGATAAATCGAAAATGTTGTACATTTTACTTCGACACATGGCAACCAAGACGGTAACTTATCCAGGATATTATTTGAAGGAGATGGATAACGGTCCCATACAAGCTTGGCCCAGCAATGAACACAAAAAAAAACAAAATGTATTATGAAGCTTTAATAGTGTTTCATAGCCCTGTATATTTTTGTTCGCAGTAAAACTTCGTGAAGGAATATAAGACTCTTCTCAAATCTCATAGAAATATAAATGGCAAATCTGATGACTTCAAAAATTTATTCAAACCTGTCGATCGCAGAGTAATCCACTGTCTTCCAGCAGATTGAATTTCACTCAAATCTAACGACTATCCTAAATGATTAATTTTCTATGTCCCAGAGAACGTTGGATCTCCGTTGGAAATCAGGCAAAATAATGAGTGGTCCGAGATGTGAGTTATAGGTATTGTTATTGTAGCCCAGTTTGGCTTGCAAATAGAGCTGTTTAAAGTAAAATTGAATCAAATGAAAAAATATAGTTGTTCGTTATTGGTTCTGGAATTTATTATTAATTTAATTAGTTTGAATTTCCGCGCATTATTTGAGAAAAATACTATACAAGTCTAGGCCGCAACCAGTTATTGATGTATTTTTTTTTTTTTTTACTTTTCATTTCGCAGTGCAACTCTGAGGAGGTCGTTGCTGCTTAACCGGACTTTCATGTGGCTGCCGTAAGCTACTAACTTAAAGTCTCCAGCCAGGGCGTATCGGTGGTTAAACAACTACCAAACTATTTATTTGTATGTCGTAGGTACCTGACTAGGTTGTGGAGGTCAGATAGGCAGTCGCTCCATGTAAAATACTGGTATTCAGCTGCATCCGGTTAGACTGGAAGCCGACCCCAACATAGTTGGGAAAAGGCTAGGCAAATTGAGGTACCTGACTAGGTAAAACATCCTCCAATTAATAATGTCAAATTAACGTGTTTGGTAGCTTTGAGAAATAGGTAATCTGATTAAAGACATACACATATCAAATGAACGTGTTATGGTAACTTTGAGAAATAGGTAAACTAGTAAATTAACAAGTTTTTAATTGTTTAATTAATAAACCGAGGAAGTGTGTGCGTGATAGCTTTTTGTTGAAATGCCAGGAAAAATATTTCACTTAGGTGCGAGATTATATTTACGTAGGTAGAGACATGTTATTCGAGTTGATTATTTATTTACGAAGTCTTCTTAGAAAACCTTAAAACAGAGTCAACAAAAAATACTTTTAATAAGTACGAAAATCAGGAACATTTAAGATTTTTTTTTATTCAAAGCTTTTATACGTTATTCGATTGATTTCAAAATCTTCTAAGACTCAAGTTTATGAAAGATACGGATTCTTTTACATATTATTTTTCTTCTTTTTGTTGTCTACCTTGATAAAACGTACTTAAAGTTGGACTTTAGATTCTAAAAATG
This sequence comes from Agrochola lota, assembly GCA_947364205.1. Lineage (NCBI taxonomy): Eukaryota > Metazoa > Arthropoda > Insecta > Lepidoptera > Noctuidae > Agrochola > Agrochola lota. Next base: position 11,674,599 of record OX376221.1, on the reverse strand, counting down.
CTGAGTCACAAATCTCAATTAAAAACTAGATTCGAGACATCGAACATGCATGTACTAGGCATCGTTATTCGTTTCACACTACGAGCACTAAAGTTAAATCCATAAGTATAAATATTATAAATGTGGAAGTAGCTCTGTCTGTTACCTTTTCGTTAAGGTGTGAAAAGGTAACAAACAAACACCTGGATAAGGACATGGATACTTTTTATCCCGGTAGTATCTACGTTCCTATGGTATAATTTCTGACCTTCACGCAGGCTCGTAGTTACACATATACAGCAGGATAGAACAAAATAAAGAAAATATAATTTACCTGCCCATAAAGCTCTTCTGCTTCCCCTTGTGCCAGACGGTAACTTCCAGGTTATTGTCATCGTACAAGTATAGGTTAAATCGTTCACACCACGACGGTTTTGACTTTGACAGCTGCTTCGATTTGTGACCTTCGCTGCCCAGCCTGTTTGGAGAAAAAAAAAGATTAATGGCAGGAACATATGTAAAGGTCTATTCAGATGTACGCGATATCGCTGTCGCGCTCGGTAGCGATACTAAGCCGCCTTCTGAGTTCTGATTAGTCACTTTGGACTTTTGGACCAGTCTGTTCCAAACGTGGTGGACTGGTGTGTTTGATCTCAATGATCTGGTTAGATGTGCGTAGATTGCGGGCGTTAATTTATTTAAAATATTGATTAAAAATAATGAATGAAAATAATGGAATTGAAAATAAATTTTATTGAATATTGAAGCGTTTATTATGAAGTATAAAAAACGAAATATGTAGGTAAGTAATGCCTGTATGGACAGGACGTATATTTTCCTCTTCTAGCTTTGCTTCTGCAGAAAATATGAAACGCAACCATTTATCTCCAACTATACTATGTACGCTGTATTTCATTTCTTCTAAAATACTTGGGACTGGTTGTGTCTTGTGTCTATATTTTTATACAGTACCTACAAGAATTAATGAAACTATAAAGCCCTCTGAGTATTGACATTCACCAGCTCATCTAAACTATTTGTTTACTTTAAAACCCAAAATGTACGTGTGTCATATACATTATACAGGGTAGCAGGGACATCGACGCGAAAACTGTTACCATTGTTTGATTCAGAATCATGTACTTAATCAATGGTAACAGTTTTCGCGTCGATGTCCCTGACACCCTGTATAGTCAGCAATAGGTACAATCAGCATGAGCATGGTAATTTCGGAATTTTTATTATTGATTGTTGTAGAACCTAATTAATATTTTGAATATATCATAGTGCTAGTCTTTCAAGTATTCTCTACTCTTCAATAAATTGTTACAAACACGTAATAATTAGCCAATTTTCATTCATAATCTTTTCTGAAATTTTGGACTAATGTTCCCACTTATATCGCTAAAAGTCCCTACTTAATTAATAAGATACTAGTACTCTATTAATTATGTATAAAATATTATTATTATTATTTTATTAATACGTGAAGTAAAAACTTTGTACACCTTTTTACGAAAATTACGCAGACGGAGGAGTATGAAATTTGGCACAGTTAAAGTTTATATGGAGAAGGAGTGCAGAAAATTGCTAATATTTTTATATAATATATATTAGAAATAAATTAAATCAATAAAAAAATATTACACACACTACCATGCGTTTGACACAAGATGGCTTAGATGACCTTGGAATCATGACATTTAAATGAATTATGTTCGAATTTCGACCTCTGGGCGACCACTAGTATGTATAAATGCATCTATCTCGGTTTAGAGTTTTGGTATATTTTGTTGGCCATCCATTTAATTGTATTATTTGTATTTTTATACGCAAAAGCAAAACTTAATTTAAAATTAATCTTAGGTAGGTATGTACTATCGCGGACACTGGCGCCTGACCACTTTTTGACCTTATTGCTTAGGGTTTCCGCGAACCGCGGTACCTACCGACTATAAAAGAAATCATCAGAGCATTACGAGCAGTAGGTAGATACTTATGCTACGCAAAAACCTGCCACACACAAACTCGTTCGGAAAATTGTTTTATTTTAAATAAGAATTGGTATTTATTCTTGTATTCGAGAATACCTTTCAAAAAACAGAAGGGCTTGTAAAGGGTAACTACTCCAAGACCCAGTAACAATTTAAAAAAAACAAAACAAGGAAAAATTAAGTTAAAAAATAAATCATGCATAATTAAAACTGCATTGTCAGTACGGAATGACCATACGCACTCAAATTAGTGCAAAAAAATAACGATTAATATTTTATAGGTATGTATAACCAAGTTTTTGTGGGTGGTAACTTGGTAAGACTCGCAGTTTTTAGGTTTTTTGTGTAATAACGGAAATAAAAAAAACAATAAACAAGTTTTTGTTGTACGGTAACTTGGTAAGAATTCCAAAGATTTTTTGTGTTAAATTTATGAAAAATTTAGAGTTAAAGGTACCGCAACGATATGGACATTTAAATACGCAATGCAGGTATTCCGTAGAGGTACGAACTAATGAAGAGCTTACCTGAATTTACAATATAGTGTATTGGTACTGCCGCTCGGCATATCTTTGGCATCAATCAAAACGACGTTCACCATAGACTTCCATGACTTCTTGAGAATGTCGAATTTTCTGTTTTTCCAAACATACTGCCAGACAAAAGAAAAACAAACATAAAAACCTGAGGTATTCCTTGGCTTGAAGTTGCAGGGGACCCTTAATCAGTTTTTATTGTATCAGTTGGGAAGTAATCAACACGTGTCTGTCTCACATCGACATGTCTCTGTAACTTTGTACTAATTGTATTAAGTCGTGTACGTTTATGAACAAAATAAAAAAGTTATGATCGCAGCCGCGCGCATGTGATTCGCAGTGTTTAGGTAGGTATATCTTCTATTCCTGAATTAGTGCTCTTTTTACACCATACTGAGTTACAACCATCTCTATTGATAAATGTACAGTAATTTCAATTTCTTGTATATTCTTTAACACTTTCGACTCCACCCAGTTTCATAGAGCTCACACGCCATGCCGCCACATATATTGCAAGTTGACTCCAAGGCACCGGCATTACGTTTGCGCTAAAGTTAACCCTCGAGGAGTGTCACATTAGGATTGAAATCTTGTTAAAATATACAACTGATTTTAGTTTCACAGTTTATAATGCCAAATTCGCTAAGAAAAACCTACGTTTAAAATGAGCCCTCCGCGAGGGTTTGCGCATATGCGACTTGAGTGAATGTGTTAATGTCACTATTGCTTGAGGGGTAATAAACAAAATTAAGAAAACATTAGCTACACACCCATGTTAAAACAATAACAAAAATATTTTCTTAACTGTAACTTATAGAGGACAATTTTCAGTTGAATGTATTGTTCATAACAGTATACAGAGTAGGTGACATCCCATTATGCTAAACATACGTTGTGAAGGTTTCAAAAATACCTAATAGGAAGTAAAAAAACATTCGTGAATTCAGCGTTTGCAAGTAATGACTTTAAATGTACAAATTCGCGTTTTGATTGTCAAAGGGTATTTTTATTAGTGTTATGACTTTGTGCAAGAATCAAATGGGTATTTGTAAGCAGAATCTCAAAAATATGCAACAACAAAGAGATAACGTTCGATCGATAATTTTGATGACACAGTATTTCTCAATACCTTGGAGGTATCAAAACATTATTACACAATACGTACCCACCTTCTGAACTTTTTTCCCGTGGTCTCTGAGAATGGTCAGCCCACTGCCAATGCGGTCCATGAAGTCCGAAGAGACAGCAAGCGCGGTGGGCGCCAGCGGGTCCATCGCGAAACCGTCAGGAATTGCGAGCGACCTGGTAAACACACAGTTCATCAACAACCAGTAATTACACATCATCATCAACAACAACAAACACTTAATAACAACAACAACAACTAAGTACTTCGTTGTTATAATATGGTCGATACAAAACTCTGCAAATCAGTTTTTAATTTAATCGCGTTCGTTTGTATTCAATACCGCTAAACAATTGATTTCGTATAGTTGGTTGTTTTAAATGTATTAAATTATTATTTTAAATTTTTATTGATATTTAATTAAATAATATAACAACCCTTATATATCGTGCTGAGCGCACTGTGCAGATGCGTGCTTTACTCGCGACACATGCCGATGTACTCTGCTCTCATATGAAATACTCGTTTCGGCTGACTGAGCCGCACTTCACGAGCACCAAGCTTCCGAATTATAATTCATACACGCCGTTACGTACACTTTGTAAAGTATATCACTTATATGTCAGTAACGCAGTTTGTGTATGTCGGTATATACAATAGCATATACAGCGTTTGCGAAGTGGGTCTGAGTAGTGTTGTTTGCTGTACATTCCGTTATTTGATTGTATTATTCGAGGTTGATTGTCAGACTCATAGTATTGGAAGATTATATGCACTTATAAGCACTACTTACTATAATTTATTAATTTTTAACTTTTCAAAGCGTGTACCGCAAGACCTCAGGCCATGGTGTCGTAACGGGACTAGACATCATAATGTCTTTTGTTTGATAACATACTTAACACACTTTGTCACGTAGGTACACGGATGACTGTTTTTGCTTATAGAGTATTTTTTGCTTGAAGAATATCACACTTACATAAATGTACTTATGTACAGATAAGTTATAAGTTGGGTATGTGAAACTACTGTGTATTTTTAGTTTTCGTGAAACTTTTAAGTATGAAAAATAACTTCCAATTCGTATTATATTTAGTTTCATGTGCGACTTTCCATTTTTGTTTAAGAATTATTTTAATAATATTCTGTCTTTGTTTTTGGCAATTTATTGCATAAATTTTTACCCGCCTGCCAAGGACGGGTTATGTTTCTCGCGCGTATCTTGTATGTATGTATATTTATACATTTTATTACCTTGTATCTTCCAAACGGCTGGATGGATTTCGACAGTTAAGGTATCGTTATATTTGTCTTAAAAACCCAAGTGTCCTTATGCCCTGGCTGGAGGCTTTGAGTTAGCTCAAGGCAGCAAAAGGATAGTATGATTTAGTAGTCATGACCTCAGAGGCAAACAACGAGATTAGCCATAAAAAATAGTTCAAGAATCGTATTGAATTAATAAGGGTAAATAAAGACGATCTGTACATTATTTCCATCTTAATAAATAAATCTTAAGCTATGTCTAAAACATTACATTTTATTGATACCTATGCCTAATTGACTGAAGTAAATGCAAGCTATTTCAAAGCTCATACCATAATCTACATAAATGTTCTTATGTAGTGCTTATTCTTTTGAATATATTATTATAGTAATTGTACTATGCAGGTTTAACTTTCAAGAATGAAACATTGCGATATTGATACGGATTTTATTTATAACGTCAATATAATGTACTTAGTTAATTTTTTTATTAACATTGAGATGAGGTACCGGAATAACTAAAGAAATTAATTAATGACTTACTGACGACTCGGACACAATATATTCGGACACAGTGTCTGAATCAGATTTTTTTTCCACTGATGATTCGGACATCAATAAAAAATCTGTTTTGTACAGTCAGATAAAAAACTTCCAACCACACCGATATTAATTGTAGAAATCCGTCTTCCGCTCAGCTTGTAAAGCAGCCGTTTTTCATAAATAATATTACAAACCCACATACGTAGATACGCGCCTTGGCAGTCGGGTAATAAGGATTTTCTCAAGTGCAGTACCGAGCGAAAAACCGCTAATAGATGCAAAGAAAAGTCACTCCCTCCGTCTCTTTTAAAAGGTTGGAAACTACGTATATCGACAAGACCCCTGAAAACACTATTTTACTCCATTTTACAGTACTTTATAACAGGTTTAAACCTAATGCCGTAGACCGTCCGCGATGGTTAACTTTAGCGCAAACGTAGTGCTGGCAACCCTCCCGGAGGGTTCACTTCTAATATGTATGGCGGCATGGCGTTCTAAGCCTATAATAAATTAATGTAAACGGAGCCTCTTACTACTCATAGTCATTATACTTTATTTACTAAGTGGGAATTACCTACACCATGTTCTGTAAAATCAATAGAACAATTCTCCTATGTATCATCATCTTCTCTTCGAAGGAAGGATGACACCCATTCTTTGTTAGAAAACGGAAATTATTCAATTACGTAAAACAAAGTTCTTTATAACTTCAAAGAGCCTTTTATAGAGTTATGTGGTATTGTGGTCTTTAACATAATAAACAAATGGTTCGTTCCAGCAAATATTGAGTCAAGTACTCGGGTGTGTGACGTAATCCGTTCGTGGGATAATACCGGCGCAGGCGCAGACACTCATTACGATCATCTTTGGAACTATTAGAAGATACTAATATATTTTAAATTGCCAGCATTTTTTGTTGACTTCTATTTTTCGTTGGATTTTATTTTTATTGTTTTTTTCAATTGTGTTTTGAACAAGTCACGATTATCAGTGACCACTATTTTTTGATATGTTCCTACCTGCTTGTTTATCTACAGTAATAATAATATTATAAAGATAAAACATTTGTTTTTTTGTTTGAATGCATAATCTCAAAAACTACTGAACCGATTTAAAAAATACTTTCAACAGCAGAATGCTATATTATCACTGAGTGACATGGGATATAATTTATAAAGATATCACGCGGGCGGAGCCGCTGGTACAGGATATTATTTTGGGAATTTAACTTTGACGTTTGAGATCAACCACCGCTCTGTCAAGCTGATTTTCCTAAAGGGTCGTTAATAAAGCACCGCGGTAGCTGCTGAACCCAAGTTTAAAATGTTTGGTGCACGCACGACGGGCCACGCATCATAGGGCAGAGAACCATTTCGAGCACATTTTCCTACTTAGTTTTTCTTGAAAAATCAGCAACTTTCAATATACCGATAAATAGTGTTTTATTTATTCCTTTTTCCATACTAGGTACTCACATATTCGAGCTATACTATAAAAATAAAACAAAAGCAAAAGCTATAAATTGGATATTGAATTTATAGCTTAGCTGATTAAAAATAAAGCTCAGAAAGAACTGCGAATTTGATTTAGCATGATTTTTAGATAAACATAATCGAATATTCCCTTTTTTTTCTAAGAATAATTTCTAGGGTTTCATACCTTTATAAGATCACTCGTGTGAATCTGTAAGTCCGTCTGGCACATGCATTTTGCTCCGAATCTAATGGATCGATTAAGTTGAAATTTGGTATGAATATAAATTTTTGTGATCCAAACGCGGACGTGTAACGTAAACAAATGAATTTTGAATATGGGGGTCAATATATTTTTTAAAGTTTTGATAATTGTACCGTTCGGGTATATCATAATTAAAGGGTTTACCTATTGTGAGGGTCTCAAATATTTTGGGCTTATAATTTTAAAATAAAGAGTTTTAAGGCGACGACACGGTTGGCGCAGTGGCTGAGCGATCGACTGCTGCGCAACGTGTCGCGGGTTCGATCCCCGCACGGAACAAATATTTGTATGATCTGCAAGTAGTTGTCCCGGGTCTGGGTGTTAGTGTATGTGAGTTTCTATGTTTGTAAACGCACCCACGATACAGGAAGAAGTTCTTAGTGTGGGGCAACGTTTAAAAAAAAAAAACCTATTTAAGAAAATACATGAAAATGGACCCAGTATCCCCGAAATACCTACAATTTTGAAAGGGAAAACCTGTAAGAAGTCTATGATTTTAAAATAACATGGTAAATCTCTCGATATAGTAACACGCACTTGGCCAGCTTTTTATTGATTGAGTAAATATTCTCTATGGTTACAAATCTCGACTTCCCCAATTTGGAACTAAAGTAGCTGTCACTTTGTAATTGAATCATTGCCTTCCTTACGATTGACCTTAGAGAGCTGATTAACATATTGGGGAAAATCTGCCGGTCGGGGTTACGCACGTTCTGCAGATTTATTAATATGTAGAAAATGTAGACATGTTCAATGGAAAGGTTTCTCCGACATTTATTTTTATAAATCTTTCTCTACAGTTCCGGTTTATTTGGAAACAAAATAATTATTAAAGTAATTAGGTATCAGCGGTACAGTCGGAAGTTCACAAGTTAATCTAGCGAGCTTTCCGCTTCCTGTAAACAAAGTTTTAAAAGTATCTACGTAAATATTGTAACGGGTTTAACAGATTACGAATAAATCATATGGTTCACTAAATTAATAAAACGATTGATGATCCAAAATACCCGTTGTTAGATGGTCGAATTGAATTGTTTAATTAAAAAACAAAATATTTACATACCAAACAAATTCTCTATTAAGCATCCCAAAAGAACACACGCACGTCACAAGAAGAACACAAACTTTCGAGTGAGCGCACTCTAAGACTATTTCATCCAAGCTTGAACTGGATTACTGACCTTACCCGACTCGAAGGCTCTCAACGTAACAACAAAACTATAAACACTGCGCGCACACCAAGCGAGTAATCGAAAATGAAGCAAACACACGTGGCACTCGATCGAATCGAATAAAACTTACACAAAAATATGGTTCAAAGCGTCACACCAGCTCCTTGACATAAGGTAGCTATGATGCGCCATCGACGATCACCTCGCAGATTAACAGGAAGACTAAACTCCAATTAGAAGCACGTAACTATAGTTCAACAGCGCCCTTGGTATCGGTTTTTGTCAATTATTCATTGAAGCATTCGCTTAGAGTTATCTCAGATCGAGCGAGGACTGTCGGCACGACCGTTATGTATGTGGTCCAATACATAAATAAGCTTAGAATGCGGATTGTTTGGTAGAGATCCGACATTTGCTCTTTGTACTTTTGATCGAGACGTGGAACTATAGCTATATGGTAACGACATGTCATGAATTTTCAGAGCTTAACTTTGTTGACAGGTATCCTTAAACATATGTAGATGCATTATAAATACATATGCCTTAATCATTTGAAATTGCGTCGTGGTGAATCATACCAAACCCGGGATATATAGTAACAGGACAAAAATAGACATCTCCCTACTCTACTAACAGTAGGGAGAAAGATGTCTGTTTTTAAAATAGGTATTACCTACCTATATTGTATATGATTTAAAATCATTAATATTTTTGTATTCCAAACGATACTTCGGTATAGGCTTTTTAGTCGACTGCAGCGAAACCAAAAAAGGAGGGTTATGTGTTTGACGTGTATGTATGTATGTTCCCTCGTAACTATTAAACGCATAAACTGATTTTGATGAATGATATGTCGTTAGATTCGTCTTTATAGTGCTATACATTTTTTTTTAATGGTGGATTATTGGTGCCAAAATGTGTCAAAAAAAACCCTGTCTTATGGAGTGGGGTACCAAATGAAAGGTTAAAAGAATTACAAAGATATAAACAAATTATAAGTTTAAATATAATGCGATACCAAAATTCAATAGATTATAATGCTTGTTTTTATTCTCTTTTCGGTTGTGTTTTTGCAGTCAGGTTTTTTAAATTACTTTTTTTATTGCCTGATAATATCAAGTTATCATATGTATAATAAGCTATATAAAATGTTATAATTAAATTAAATTACCATGCCTACCTACCTTTAAAAATACGTTTAGCTTAGGAACGTAATTAAAATATTTTAACGCAGTTCAGTTACAGAGAGCAAGCGGTGGCCAAGTGGTAACGGCCGCGACTTACGACGTCTTGGTCGTAGGTTCTAACCTTGCTAAGTTTAAATTATTTCATCACCGCTGCTCCCAAAACGGTGAAGGAAAACATCGTGAGGAAACCGGCATGTCCTAGAACCAAAAATTCGAAGACATGTGACATCTACCAACCTGCGCTGGGCCCGCGTGGTGCATACCAGTTACAACTATATGTAAGCGGGCACGCCCTTTATGCCTGGAGGCTTTTATTTAGATATTAAGTTCTGTTTACGTTTATTTTTTTATTTCTGCCTGAGTATAGTTCTCGATGTTTTTTTTTGGTATATTGGCGTGTGCTAGCTAACATATGGCTAATTATTTAAATTATGTTCTGTGTTGCGTACTGTAAATTATTTTGAATACTATTATATAGAATCTTTTTTATTTAGTTCTTCTAACTAAACAGACAGCTGCGCTGCTGGGGAGTTTATTGCGCCACTTCTTCCTCCCACCTAATACACTAGGAAGTGGTGAAGGGTGGGCGTTTTTGGGGACTGTCTTATGTAATTTTGACGTTCGAAAACTGCTGATTCTGGGTCTAGTTTGAATAATGACTTTTGAATTTTGAATTTGAATTTTGGATATCGGCCCACTCCCTCTCTTAGAGAGGGGGCCTTTGTACCAGCAGTGGGAAAATTATAGGATGATTCTGATGTTAGTGCAATTATAAGATTATAAAAAAACCTACACATCATCACAACGAACAAAAACCAAGTGCTTTGCTACGAGGTTGTTTGAGAAAACATATTTTGCATAATAAATTGGTTACCATAAAATGAAGTTCCAGACAAGGCTACGACTACGCAGCGCCAGCGCAACACGTCTTCCTAAGTAAATGATTATATCCAATGGGAATATCATGCCATGCAAAGAAGCAGTTCGTTCCATAGGGGATTAACACAGCTGCATGCGAACTTGAATATGTAGTATGTAATTACATTACATAATGCGGTTTGCTTGGTTCAAAGCTATGTAAGCAAATAAAAGTCCTAATATTTGAATTTTGAAACAAACTTGTGTGCTAGAGTGGCTTGTTTTACTTGGAATTGAGTGCAGAATACAGGTATTTCAAAAGGCGAACTGAAGATTTCAACGATAAAATTCAGTCGAAGGAAAACTTTACGTGAACTTCATAGTATTCAAAAGAAAAAAAACAAGTAGGTAAATTCACCCAGGTATCATTGGCAAATCGGTGTACATACTACATGAAAAAAAAAAAAAAAAAGTGTCAAATGCATAACCTCTTCCTTTTTTGAAGTCGGTTAAATATATTTTTACAAAAATTTATCCTCTCATTGAAAAACAAATGACGAACGCATCAATGTCAAGCTGTCATATATCACGTAAACAATTTGTTGACTGCTTGAACTCTGCTTAACTTTTTTGTTGTAACTGACACTTCAGGAGTTATTGTTTTTACGTTGCCATTGTAAAGTTTTTTTAGAGTTTACCTCAGGGGATTAGGTATAATGATCGGTCGGTGGGTAGGGTCACCGATATTCGATCTTCAAACCGTATATTATCCTCGCTAATTATTATAATTAATAATAATTACGGTGTAGCTTAAGTCAATCAACACTTTTAAATAATTCCTGCTAAATGACTTGAATACGTTTAAGTTAATTCACTTAATGCAATAACTTCAACTCGAGAATAACTTAGCAATACTTGCTGGTACTACAACAATCAATAGCTTTTGTTGTAAGACTGCAAGCACGTTTGGAACACAATCAATCCTTTTAACTCAAATTCGACGTATGCCATTGAAATGCTTTTTCAATGGGATATTCGTGATTTATGACGAATGCTTATTTATAAAGTTTATTATAAGTAAGTAAGTACTTATAGTAGTTTTTGTGACCGATTCAGTCTGCGTAGATGTGAAAATATTATCTCGTTGCTTCTCAGGACCCGTATCGCGACGGTTGGCTCGAGGTGGCGCGAGGCGCGGGAAGAGCTTGAGACTTGGGGATCTTTTTAGCTGCTCTGCAGCTGTGAGGCACACACATTATTGTTAAAAGAAAATGTTCACTTTTTTATTTTGTTTGTATTTTGTGTTTCACGAACTGTGTCCAAATAAAAATTATTTCAATTTCGTTCTTTCAGTGTTATAAATGCACCACAAACTTTTACGAAATAACAAACATATTTTTTTTTTTTACTGTCAAACGTCAAAGTTAAATCATTTATTTCTAATAGGCCCTTGTAAGTCACTTAAGAACGTCAAAATAAACAAAAAAAAAAAATGATTCTAGTCGGCCCTTCCAAAAGGTAGTTTTCGTATGGAGAAGAATGGGCAAGAAACTCCACCGTTACTCTTTTAAAATGTTTTACAATATTTTGTTTAGTTATATGTGAAGACGATGCGCCTAGAAAAAAATACTATACCACAATAGGTAAAAAGAATTAAAAATGAAGCAAATAAATTAATTTCACTGCTTGAGTTAATCATTTAAATTGTATTGGTGAAGTCGTTCAAATGTTTCAAAAGGCAAAATACACATTAAAAAAAGCGTCACGGCTTTCTAATAAATTAACAGCAGCTCCGTTCAAACGGTGGATTATTTGATTCCGTCAGCTTAGTGTTAAAGAGGCACAATATTAATACTTACCATATTTTATGAATTCGCCATCACTTAAGAGGGTTTATCCTAAAAGTTGGCAACGTCGCAAATAACTGTCAAATATTTACCTGTTTTGATTCTTATAGCAATATTATTGAATAGAAATAAGCAATGTGGCTAACTAGCGAACTAGAATATTAATAATGAATTGCAATTATAACATTGAATTTCATGTTGCACCCATTTTAGGTGTAAAAAACGCATTTGGAAAGTTTCCAAATAGTTTTTTTACATCTAAAACTAAACATTCGGTGTTACGATATTAATTATTGCATTTCATAATCAATATTCTAGTTCGCTAGTTAGCCACATTTCTTATTTCCACACAGTAATATGGCTAAATTAATCAAAACAGTGAAATATTTGACATCTATTTGCGACGTTGCCCACCTTCAGAATAAACCCTCTTAATTTTTTTTTTTTTAATTTACCTTTTGCGATGTTAGAAGGTGACCTAGGCTGCTACGTCATTAGTAGAATAAATACGGTTTCTATACTGGACTTCACATTAATATTATGCAAATAAAGCAAAATTAAAGGAATTCTTAGCAATTAAAAGTTGTCGAACTTTGACCTTTGCTTCGCCAATAGCCGAAAAACAACAATGTAGATAAAAACCTTGTTCATATATTTTTTTTACCATTTTTTCTTGATTACTACATCTCTACAAGCTATTAATAGAATCCTTACTCAGCAATGGAAAAATTGTGTACAGTAATTGTTTATCTACATATACATCTATATATATTATAAAACAAAGTCGCTTTTCACGTTTGTCTGTATGCCCGCGTTGTTCTTCTAAACCACGCAACAGATTTTGATGAGGTTTTCACTATCGTTTAGAAAATGTAGTCCGGAAAGTTTATGTGTATAATACGTTACATATGAACTCTCGATGTTTTGTCAAGTCGTTAAAACCGTGCGAAGCAGGACCGGTTCGCATAATTCCTTGAATAACATTGACGCATTTCTCGTCTCAATTTTTTTCCCCACTTTTTGTTTTATTATTGCGGAAATCTTATAAGAATGTAACACCATTAGTTTAAATAGGTATATAACAGAATGTTAACAGCCACACGGGTCGACTAGCCGCAGTCGGTTTGTAGATGATCTATTACATTTCGAGACCCCTCCGTACTTCGGAAGGCATGTTGTACGGCATGAAGGCCATTAGTGCCGGCGGTCATTCGTAGATCTTTGACAGTCGTTACGGGTCGTCAGAAGCCCAAAACATAGTAGGGAAAAGGCTAGGCAGATTAAATAAGCAATTCCTGTCTTTTTTTTTTTTGGGGTGGGATATTATCAAATAGCTTCTCCCGCTCTGGGCGGAGCGGGAGGGTTTGTCAGACTTTTACTGACTAAAACCCATCCGTGTTCCTTCCGATGCCCGTGTGCCTGGGCTGCAATATCCCTTTCGGAGAAACTCGCAACCCTGGCAGGCATTGGTCCTTACGGACCCCGTCAGTTGGTGCTTACATCTCTTTGAGGCGCGCGTGGAACACAACGCGCCGTCGACCCGGGCCGGGTCCTAATCGGACGGCGAGCTACCCATTGCTCACCTTCCGCAAGCCCGCGCCTACGGTGGCCGGAAGTCAGCTCGCGACTCCCGACGCCCGGGGCGTTTCCTGCGGCGACTAGGGACGCGATGGCGTGAATCTTGCCTCTCCCTCGCGCGCTCCGCCTCCTCCTTCGCGAGCATTACTGCTTCGCAGAAGGAAGTGACGGTCTCCCATGTACTCTTGCTCCGGACCATGGCCTGAACCAGGGCCGGACGCGAGACATCGCCGCCGCCGATCGCCTCCGTGAGGACACGGCGGTGCTCCGCCCAAGCAGGGCAGACCTCCACCGTATGCTCCACCGTGTCCTCCGGGCGATCCACACAGTGGTGATACCCGGGCGTTTCCTCCCGCCTTATACGGAACAGGACCCTCCCGAAACAGCCGTGTCCGGTGAGGACCTGCGTCAGGCGTAAGGTGGTGACCCTCTCTAGCCACTCCTCAAAGAGGGGACTTAACGCCACAATTGTGGCGTTCCCAAAGCGATTCCTGTCTAGAGTGTGTTTCATCAAATAGTTCCTATGCCGTAATGTTGGCTCCACTGTTAACGTATTAGGGCTGATTTTACCAAAGAAACTGAACGCGATCAGCATTTCTAAAACGCGTTCAAGAGCTGTCAGTGTCAAAATTGTTATGGAATATTGTACACTAACAGCTCATGAACGCGTTTAGATGTGCTGAACGCGTTCAATTTGATTGGAGAAATCCGCACTTGTAGCGTATTCCTGTTCGTCTTAGAACAGTGGCGGCTACTTAATTGGTCTGTGGTTTAAGTTTAACAGTGGAGCCAACATTACGGTAAAGGAACTATTTGATGAAACGCACTCTACACACAAAAATCATGACCCTGAATGACTTTTTATAAGTTCATCCATTTTTTAGTCTCTGGTTATTAGACAAAATTTAATTGATTGTAATAACGTACTATTATGAATTTATCCTGACGTGGGAAGGAACAGAACAATAGGCACGGTAACTGTATATTATTTTCAGCATCAATATTTTACTGCCTATATCTACCTACTCAACTTGGGAGAGGCCAGCCTCCAGCGGAGGACTGGTATATCCGGCGTCCTATTTAACACGTTCAGTGCCGATAGCCCTCCTGGAGGTTTCACCTAGTCGCATATGCGATGTCAGGAGCACTCGCGGAGGGCTCGTTTTAAATGTAGGTTATTCTTAGCGAATACAGCATTATAAATTTATTAACCGTGAAAATAAAATCTGATGTATATTTTAACAAGATTTATTTGTATAGGCGTTGATTTTAAAATCCAAGCATTTAAAAAAAAAATGTTCGCGGTTACCCTGAAAACACTATTTTACTTTGTTTTACAGTGTTTTATAACACGGTTTTAAACTTAATGCCGTTGACCGTCTGCGATGGTTAACTTTAGCGCAAACGTAATGCCTGCAACCCTCCCGGAGCGTTCACTTCCAATATGTATGGAGGCATGGCGTATGAGTTCTATGAAAATGGGTGGAGTCGACAGTGTTAAAAGCGATCGTCGCGCGAATACACGATCGTTCGAACTTTTTGTTGTTTTTGTTTCGGTCAGACAGAGGGCGCTTTTCGGTTTTCCGAATGAAAAGTGACATATGTACGCAGCCGATCGCGTATTCGCTCACTTTAAATAGGACGCGGCCTTAAGTTTAGTTTATGACGATGGTATTAATATCTCGACGTTTTTATTCTGTAATTAAACTTTTTTCTGGGAAGTCATCATGGATAGGATCACCCTTCATCTGGGAAGAATGGAGCGTGATATTGAACTCCTACCCCGACTAAAGGTCAACGCAGACGTATACACACTGTAAGGTATCGCCTCACGCCTCACTTCTATAAAACTCCATACTGCAACGCACACTCGTCTCGGCCCGGGATCGGTGGTGCTGATCCCGTGCAGTGCTTATAAGTATGTGTTGACCTTAAAACCACACGCTGCACCGATGTGCAGTTGCAACTGTAAAGTAAGGTCTGCGTAATTTAAGTAATATGTAATTTCAATTCTGTAGTTACTTAAACTCTACGAGGACATCTCCTTCACCTTGTCTTGATATTACCAATTTTTTTTAAAGTACCTACTTGCACCTCTCGTTTTAAATTTTATCGCATCGCTTGCAGTGTACCCACTCCTTAAGGGGGTAACCATGATTGATAAATAACCAGAATCAACATTTATACACCAATTAAAATTAAATTACACGTCTCTTGCCATGATTTTTTTGTAAACACTCGTTTTGTGATCCCAAAGATAGACCTAAGATGGAATGGCTTCCGTGATTGAGAACAAGAAGCAAGGCCGACAAAATTTACGTCGCATTCCTTGTGACGTCATTTGTTGGTAAAAGTAATGATAGGTTCAGGGTTAAAGGTAAGAAAGCACGACATTTCTAGAAATTATCCTTGAGTAGGCGGAAAGTTCACCCGGGATACAGCGATGGAAAACAACAAAGAAATATCACTGGTATTTTTTCGGAATTCGGTTTAATTGTAATATAGTTCTGACATTGTACTGACATTGGAATTGACAAGTAAGAGATTCGGAAACCAACCGCGACATTTGTTGACATTACCAACATTTACTTGCGGAAATGTTTTTAACGCTAGCAGTTCCTAGCTGTAGAGCGTACGTCGTAGGGTCGTCGCGCCCCCTCGACTATGCGTAGACGTTGCGTAGGTGCCTACGCTGCGTAGCTGCCTACGCCGCGTAGCCGCTTTAACTGCGTAGCCGTCTACGCCGCGTAGTCGCAGGGCGAACGCAATAGTTCCGTTTCCAATACTCGATACAAACAACCACAAAATGATGATTAGTTTTGTGGATGCAGTTCACCCAATTCAAATAAATTTTTCATCAGAAGCAATAGCACTATATTACGTATACCTACGTTTATCTTATATTCTGGGATGGGTATTGATAAAATGATAGGCATTATATATATAATTTTTTTTCAGTTTTTGCCAGGATGACGAATGTATTGTAATTAATTGTAATGACGCAAGGGGCCGCTCTTGGGTCATTAGTCATCTAGAATGTTTATTGCAGGAAATTACTAACTCACATAGATCGGGCATTTGGCTAAACTAATTGAATTATGGTGTACAATAAAGCATTTTTGATTTTTTCTTTTCGATGTCTTACCAGTTCTGAACGGTCAGTTTGAAAGTGTCTACTTTAGATTCTTGATACATACATTACATAGTTTTTAAGTTTAAAGAACCTTACTAATGACTTTATTGGCAGAATGTTAAAGGAAACTACTAGTTAAATCAAGGTAAACCTTGGAGCGAATTGAATCATTCGTGCATATTAGGATATAGTCACCTTTATGCCCAAATATGAATGATTGATTCAAAACCACAACTAGGCATTGATTCAATCAGTCAATAGCAATAAAAAAATAGTTCATAATCGAATGGTGACGTCACTATATAAATTATTATTACTTATTATATTATTAATATTTATTATATTAGGTACTTATGCAGTGTCGTCACCAATTACTGAATACATTGTTACTACAGGTGTAAAGATTAAAATATGAGTGTAATATTGCCTGTAATCTGAACAGCTAGCTTTTTAGCACGTAGTTGCGTATTTATCTTTGTTAGATCTCCAAAGTAAAGTATTTCAAGTCCAAGACTACGTAATACCTATCTAATATCGGTATTAAGAAACCTGTCCTGATAAGAGTATCCACCTGCTATCAGCACTGGTTGATTATTACGTCACTATTGTTTCGCAATAATTATCAATATCGTCTCGTCATTATTTGTAAGGACAGACAAAAAAAAATAAGATCATCAAATCTTTTTGAAATATTGGCAGATATACCTACTGTAAGTTTACAGACAACACACAATACACGCCAGTCTTCCTCGAACGTAGGCAGATATGTTATAATGCCTGCTGGGGTTGCGGGTTTGTCCGAAAGGGATATCGCGGCCCCGGCACACAGGCAACGGAAGGAACACGGGTGGGTTTTAGTCAGTAAAAGTCTGACACACCCTCCCGCTCCGCCCAGAGCGGGAGAAGTTATTTGATAATTTCCCACCCACAAAAAAAAAAGGCAGATATGTTATACCTATAGTACAGCCACAATTCACCAGTTATTTTTAAGTCCCATGTAATAAGGTAAATGTACGTTTAATATTTCACAATTTCAATAGATAGTTTAGTAGAAAAATGTTTGCATTTCGCTAAATGTATCGATATTATTTTGCCCTTGACTACACGCAACATGCTCAAAGTATACTCATGGGAAATTATAACAATGCCACAATTTAATAAATGGTCGTACATTAATTTTTTTTGTTGTACATTCCAAATAAAAATATATTTATTTATTTCATATATATTTTCTTTATATGTGGGGTATATTAATATATACTTCCGTATTTCCATGCGTATTTTAAAGAGTTCACAATTCCCGTAATTTTAAAAGTTCAAAATCTAATCACGATCTTATCTCAGCGACCCTCATTGTCAAAAGCTTGTCAAAAATGTAGGGAAAGAGGTATTTTTGATCTAATGTCACTGAGATTATATTATGTAGAAAGCGAAAGTTCTTAAAAATACGGGAAATTACCAACAGAGTTAGATGTATATTACAAAACGAAAGAAGACGAGTTTTACTAATTCTGGGATATCGATAAAAACGTACTTATCCATAACCTTATGTTAGGTAGTACGTAGTTACGAGTAGATCCACTTCTTCAAGCTAGGGAGGGAATACCTCTTAGGGCCTCTTATCCATCCTTGAAAACTTATTTCTACCTACTGAACAGTAACTCTTTACAAGCTGATAATTCGCTAGCTCTTACTAATTAAATACAAGTTTCTTTTGTAATCTATTAGGTATTTTATTACCATTCATACTGAATACCAATTAACACATTGTTTATTGATTTATGCTAGGTAGAAAAATGCCCATCAAACAAATCAGCTCCGGTATGGCCCTGAACGTGGGATTTTTTTTATTAACTCGTGAACCGTCTTAGTTAACGATTAAGGTAATGGAACTAATATTTGGTTAGTAAAAATAATAATTGGTATTAGGTATTCTTTAAACATTATTATTGATGTCCCTGTATTTACCCTATTACATGGCAGTTAAACATAACTGGCGAAAAAGGTTGTATTGTACAACTCTCCCTAAATCCTTGGGGAATATAATCGTAATGTTTATTTTATAAGTATTTTTGAAAAATAATATTTTGATTCTAAGCCAACAATGAGCTATAAGTAACTAGGTTTTAAATAGTTGAGTTGTAGAATTGGAAGCATGGGAGCCTGGATTTCGTGACAGTCGCTGCAAGCAAAATTCAGGTCGCAGGTTGCTGAATTCTGGTGATACTCACAATTCAGGGATACCAGAACATAAGAGAAAGGTAGTAGGTTAGTAACACTGTGTTTAATTTCTAATTTATCAATATAATTTTGTACGTCACAGAAAAATAGATTTTAAATTATCATCACGGCAAGTCAACATATTCTACTTAAAACTGGTTCGCATTCATTTCTACAGGGAAAAAAAATTATGCCGTGGACTTACTGTTTTTTATTTCATTATTGAGTACTTGAAGGCCAGTCTAAAGTCTCTTCAAAAATTAATCTGTTACTCACTCGGTATCTTCCGCTTGCGTGTGCGCAGGGTCAAGCACTATGTTTTGTTGCGATTCTATTGTTGCAGCGTTGTCACTGGAATTGTTCACCAATTCGACATCCGGACATTTGGTAACTTGTGACATTGTCTCGTTCGTCGAGGGTATTTCGACACAATTCGGTACTGTTGCAGTTCCTCTCGGTACCGGTCTAGTGTCAAAAGTTTCATTTTGAACACAACGCGCCAAGGACGCTAAAGTCGCTGGCTGTTTGTCAACACACTCCAACTGACTCTTTGTCCTGAACGAGATTTGCCTCCAAGACATCGCGATTATGAATAAAATTCAAACTTTAAAACAGCATTTCAACTATTCCTGTCACATTTGTAATATTGTTTATTACTATTTGTTTGCAGGTGATAAAAAACAGTCATATTATTTTTAGTAAATTATACGGATCGGCGACACTTAGCTATGCGCACCTTGGACGTGAACTCAGTAAACACAATAAATATTATAAATATTTCCAGAATGACACAAAAGTATCGCGCGTTATCAAATATAGAACTAAATAATAAGAAATTAGGAGAGGATGAAGTTATCGGGTTAAAACGTACTCTGCCACGATAGTTAAATGGTTTCTTCATTGCATGGCCCATCAATGTCATTAGTTAACCTATAATCGTTAAATTGTAATTAATTGTAGTTTGTTGTGAAACGGACATACCTCGCTTAGTTGTCGACTCGGTGACAGAGGCACGTTCGTATTGAAGGTACACTAATGACTGATCACTGTTACTGTTGATTACTGCACCCACTGGTATTCCACCGTATTGTTCTTTGCGTCTTCAGTCTGACCCCACTGAACATGTTATCGCGTTTGACAACATCACTGACCGCGAGCGGCGGTGTTTCCTCGAAAGAACAAAAAAACGTGTCCCCACAGCCATCGAAAACAACTGTCTGTCATTCAATACGAATCGTAGCGTGGGTATACGCATAAATTAACATATTTACGTCAAATGACAAATAATGTAAAGTAGTAAACTCAAAGTGCTGGAACGTCGTGATTTGCTGAGTAATTTTAGGAAAGGGTTTTCCAATACTTACCCGATAACACGATGATGTAGTATTATGAACATATTCTATTATAGCAGCGCCTGCGGTGAAGTTCTTCTATAATGAGCAGTGAAGCAGTCAGAGGAAAACCGTGTTGGTAAAGAAATACCTTATCAAATCATAACGCACCTTACGCTCCATATCCGTAAGGATCAAAATTGAATGAGTGAATGTACAACTATAGTATATAAGTTTTGAATTATCCTGAATTAAATGAGTGAGTTTCCGCTTAAAGGTCGTAAGTGTTTTACTTATTTAATTATGTTAAATAAGTAGGTTTTCAAACGCATATCCATCGTACCATGGACTTGTGGACCGTAAACTTGTGGACTGGGTTAAGAATACAACAATCTGTTCCATCACTAAAATAACTGATGTCACTGGGAAAGCTGGGGCTGGACACGTCTGCCGCATGTCAGACGATCAATGGGCCAAACTTACGACCCAGTGGGTCCCGCTTAGTGGCGGATGACATCGCGACAGGCCTAGACGGATACGGGATGAGCTGGACTCCTTTAAAAATGATTAGTCCTTGGCAAGCACTGGACTGTGAGAGGTGGAAAGAGAGTAGAGATCCCTTTGCCCAGCAAAAAAGTTTCGTACTATTTTTTGTGACTACTTACTTTACTATTTAGTTTAATTTAGTCAAGTCATACACACTAAAGTTGTAATTTTTTAACACACTTATGAGCGTAACACCTCTTAATGGCAGTATATTAACGAACCTACTCAATAGGCAGATAAATAAATGGTTCGAAGATAACTAACACTTAAACGTTATTAAACAAAATGCAGATGCTAACCCATGCTTGTTCATAAGCATCATAAGCATCCCATACATGTATATACCTTTATGTACGTTAGGTTTGCGTCATGCTCAGGTGAGCCTGCGAGCCTCAACAAAGTATAACAAAACAAAATGTATTTGCAATGGAGATTGCCAAATTGGTACAGTCAACAGCGCGTCCATGGTAACAAATTGACTTTTACAGCGTCTTTCCTTCTTAGCAGCGATTGTAAAAATTTAAATAAGATAATACGTTTATTTGAGGTAAAATATAATGCAAAGAAAAACACAAAAAAGTTAGGGGAAAAAAATATTGAAAACCTAGATTTACGAGTACTTCATTAACTGAAAAACCCGACCACAAAATGTGTGGTGTATTTTGCTGATCACATTGTATGCATTTGCATGACACATCACTTATTTTTAAAGTAAACAAAGATGCACAGGAGCTTGACCACGTAAATAACGCTATGCTTAAGTCCATAATTGGTTTACTGTAAATAATTGAACGCGTGTACGTTTTTTTTAAGAAAACATCTAATTTCAATTTTACGTGGTAGAAAAAAATATTAACAGATATGTTTGTATGGAGTGTTTGTCGAACAGATTATGTATCACAAGTAGGTCAAAAAATTTAACATTTTCGTCTACATAATAATAAAATTACGATTTTCTTAAATTGCATTTCAGGCAAAAATATTGACAGCAGTTTTTAGGGTTCCGTAGTAAACAAGGAACCCTTATAGTTTCGCCATGTCCGTCTGTCTGTCTGTCCGTCTGTCTGTCCGCGGCTTAGCTCAGAGACGGTTAGTACTAGAAAGTTGTAATTTGGCATATATATACATATTAATCATGCCGACTAAGTGGTAAAACAAAATCAAGAAAACATTTTTTTTTAGGGTACCTACACGTAAAGTGGGGATTGAGTGTTTTTTTTTTCCCCATCTATCCCATGTTGTGGGGTACCGTTAGAAAGGTCGTTCAAAAATATTGTGAGTTTGTGAAAACTATTTTTGGATTCAGAAATCCGTTTGCGAAATATATAGCTTTTAACTGATTTTTTTTGTTAAAGTGCCCCCCCCCCCCCTTCAAGCTAAATGGTATGGTTGTACTTGAACTTGTGAAAAAATTCACAGTATCAGAGCTAAGTAGGCTGTGCAGGTTAACGAGTAATAATCAACCAACTTAATTTTGCGGTTTGTAAAACATGATCTCCCATACATTCCGTATGGGAGAACATGTTTTTCATCTACAATGTTAAGTTTGTTCTTGGGATAAACCCATCCCAACTACGGAACCCTTCATTGTGCGTGGTTCGACACGCACTTGGCCGGTTTTTTGCATTAAATTACTTAATAAAATTTTATAATAGGCTATTCAACAAAATTAAACATTGAGCGCAAGATATTAATCAAAGATTTTTTGCAATAACGGTTCAGGCAACAATGTAACAGAGTTAAATTTTGTTTAACTTTTCTTTATATGGTCTAAATCACTTAATTACAAGACAATTAAACACATGAAAGCAATTTATATTTATTTTTTGTTTTTTAATAGATAGCTTTATAACATTTTGCTTTAATGTGTTTAATTTTCTTGTAATTAAGTGATTTAGAGCCTATAAATAAAAGTTAACCAAATTTTTTTATTTTTATGTTTGGAAATTATCAAATAACTTCTCCCGCTCTGGGTGGAGCAGGAGGGTGTGTCAGACTTTTACTGACTAAAACCCTCCCGTGTTCCTTCCGTTGACTGTGTGCCGGGGCCGCGATATCCCTTTCGGACAAACTCGCAACCCTGGCAGGCATTGGCCCTTACGGACCCCGTCAGTTGGTGCTGACATCTCTTTGAGGCGCGCGTGGAACACAACGCGCCGTCGACCCGGGCCTGGTCCTAATCGGACGGCGAGCTACTCGCTCCGGACCACGGCCTGAACCAGGGCCGAACGCGAGATATCGCCGCCGCTGATCGCCTCCGTGAGGACACGGCGGTGCTCTGCCCAAACAGGGCAGACCTCCACCGTATGCTCCACCGTGACCTCCGGGCGATCCACGCAGTGGTGAGACCCGCGCGTTTCCTCCCGCCTTATACGGAACAGGAACCTCCCGAAAGAGCCGTGTCCGGTGAGGACCTGCGTCAGGCGGAAGGTGAGGACGCCGTGGCGCCTCTCTAGCTACTCCTCAAAGAGGGGTCTTATCGCCACAATTGTGGCGGCCCAGTTACATTTTTGCTTGAAGTGCTATTGCAACAAAAAAAAAATAATATCTTGCGCTAGTATAATATGTTTAATTTTATATTTTTGAAATAATATATTAGTTTTACCAATTTTTTACATAATATAACCAAAATTTTCCTGTTAACTATTTTGCGTCAAGTTTTATTCACATACATGCGTTTTTTTCTTTTACCTTGCTGCGGTCCTGGAAAATGTTTAATTTTTTATTATTATTTGAAGAGCTGAGTTCAAAAACACAATTCAAGAAAAAAAACGCTGTTAGGATTTAGTGCAGGGTTCAAACCTAATTTACCTGGCCTAGTAATCTATCAAGCGGGCGCTGTGCGGGTTGGTCACATGTTTTCGAATTTTGAATGGCTAACCATCTTTACACACCGTGACTCCTCCGTGCCTCAAAAAGCCCGTTGGTCCTTGCTTTCATTCGTAGATCTTCGACACTCGTTACAAGTCGTCAGAAGCCCGAAAGTCTGACAACCAGTCTTACCAAAGGGTATTGTACTGGGTTGTGGAGGTCAGATAAGCAGTCGCTCCATGTAAAATACTACCAGTATTTTCAGCTGCATCCGGTTAAACTGGAAGCTGACCCCTATAGAGTAGGGAAAAGGCTAGGCAGATTGATTGAATCTGCACTAATTCATGTATTTTACGTACCTATCTTTATTATACCTACTGAAACGAAGGAATAATGTAATAAGGTACCCATTAAAATTATATTATTAACACTGAGTTAAATATTTATCCACCTACCTAAGTACGAGTATTACGTGTCCGTAAGTCGAAATACCTATACGTATATGACTATTTAATCTTTAACTAATTTTAAAACACATAATGTTATGTACTGCACTATTATTATTTATTCCTACACCTAAGATTTTATAGATGTACATAAGCTCACTAATAAAATGTTGGTAGCTTAGTGGTATCTATTATTAAGTGACTACTTCAAAGGTACTGGAAGAGCGGAGTCACCTAACACAAGCATTTCCTTGCTTAAAAGGTGATCTCCAACTCATGTATATTAAGAATTTGTGTAAATGCAATAAACATTTTTATTTTATTTTATTTATTTTACTTCCGGTAGGTAAGAAAGAAAGAAAAAAGCGTTTATTGCCATTGCAACAGAAAAATACACCTTAACAACTATTACAACAGAAAACAATTATTATAATGCCAAGAGCGAAGGGTCGAAGCAGAAATCCGACATTATCACGGTACCTCTACCGTGATAATGTCGGATTTCTGATGGTGGCGGAATATGGTGATAGATTGGACAAAATCCAATTTTGTCCAATCTATCACCATATTCCGCCACTATTAGTACTTACTTTTCTGCTGGGGAGTTTGTTGCGCCATTTCTTCTTCCCAGCTAAAACACTGGAAGTGGAGGGTGGGAGTTTTTGGGGGACTGTCTTATTTAATTTTGACGTTCGAAAAGTGCTGACTCTCAGCCTATTTTGAATAAATGACTTTAGAATTATAGCTGGTTATTGACTCATATCTATGCAAGCTTAATTACCATATTCTGCGATTATCTGACCGTAATAAAAAGATCAAATATTTAAATCAACACAATATTTGACTATTAGGTGCCATGTTTGTCATCTAACTACCTACTGGTTTACTAATAAGTATTTATAAATATAATATTACTCTTAATCTTAATATTCACGTTCAAGGGCATATTAGAATACATAGGCCTTTATTGAGTAGGCATATTAATAGGTATTCGAGCATCGAGGAAATCTGTTGGTGCCAATGTACAGCACAGATAATGATTTCGTCTCTTGTATTTGCATACTGGCTCACTTCCTAGTACTTTGTTTTACAAAACTACTGTTAAGTAAACATCTTTCATGGGAAAAATACTGAGAATCAGCCTGGTATAGCAAAGCTCCTTATATTTTATAGGTAGGTGGGTCAGTAAAAACTACAAAAATCATTTTGCACATAGGTAGTGCCGATATAGCTGTCATTATGTCCTTAGATTTATGAGATGGAGATCACACAGATCTTCCCTTCAAGACTCTATTTAATTTGTTTCCAGAAGCAACGATAACGATAAACCCATGCTACTGGACTATTGGATTTAACCCAAAACTTCACCGTAAGAAAACGAGTTTACTAGAAACTAGATCAATAATTCAAAATTCAAAATTCAAAAGTCATTTATTCAAAATAGGCTGAGAATCAGCACTTTTCAAACGTCAAAATTACATAAGACAGTCCCCCAAAAACACCCACCCTTCACCACTTCCTAGTGCTTAGCTGGGATGAAGAAGTGGCGCAACAAACTCCCCAGCAACACAGCTGTCTGTTCAGTTAGAAAACTTGATTCTATACAATAGCAGTTACGCAAAACAATTTACATTATAAGACAGCAAGATCTCTGAAATCTCTATGAGTCATCATGGATAAAACCTACAAGTGATTCAATATAATCTACATTCAACGCTACCAACAAGAGTTCTGTTAGCAGGTATTTCCGATATTCGACGAAATACCCTTGAACATCTCTTCACGTGTCCAAAGTTCCCCGAAAATATGACAATATCTTATTTTGTGGTAATGATACAAATAAATAACAAAAAAACCTAAAAACGTCATCTTTTTTTTTACTTATGTCTTATCAATACAGTAATCTACGTATTTAAAACTTAAACTCAGCTCTAGCTAGCCGAGTACCTACTTGATTAGTTTGACTACAGCCCTAAACAAATGACAGTGTGTGATGCAAAATAATTTCTATACCAAGGTGAGCATGAGGCAGGGCGTTATGCTCACCAGTAGCGATTCCATTCCCGGGTCGGCCAAGGTGTTATTGGGTTTTTTACTCTGGAATTACTCAGTATCAGCCTGGAGTCTAGATTCGTGCCCGGTTGATGGCAATAGGCTCGCCCCCTATTATATGGGAACAAAACATAACTGGCGAAATGTGGGTGTAGTACTATTGGTAGCTATACCTCTGCCTTACCCTTCAGGGAGAACAGGCGTGATGTTATGTTAAGTTATGAAAATTTGTAGCACACAGCGTAGCTCGCGTGCTACGCCAAACAGGTAGGTACTTGGTAGTTACGAGATCATAAATTGTCCAAAGATGTTTCCTTATAAATAAGGAAATCGTGGAAAAATAAACAAAAACATTAACGTACTTACCTAATTAATCTGATTAATATTAACGTGATAATATCTACAAACTAATATACTTACCAAATATTCAAAGGAAAAAATTGTCGATATATTGTCTTTGTTTACCTGTTGTCGGCGTATGAATTCAAAGTCAAAGTCAAAGTTTTTATTTGTTAAACATAGGTGTAATAAAAATAGGTGTTATAAATAAAAAGGTACAGGTACAGAGATCGCTATATAAAATACGAAATTAAACAGAATTTTTGTTGAAATTAAATGACAAACAAAATCAAAGCTAAATAATAATATAATAAAAACAAAGATATGCAAACAAAATTATTAATTTCGAACATTATAAGTACCTATACGTACCTACCCTAATGGAAAAGGTACGAGTATCTTGAAGCGTCAATAATATGCATCATGTATTGTAATCAGGTGCGAACCTACCTTGAGAGCATACAGCTCAATGTGAGAGGAATTTTATAAGGTAAATGCATTCAAATTATCGTCGTAAGGATGCAGTCAACGTGCCTCGCGACGATATTTCTTACTTTAATGACAGTACGAGTAGGAGGTAAAAATCCTTAAGGTTTCCTTTCTGATAATGGATTTGTTTGTGTTTGTCGATTTCGGTGATTATCATTAACATTGAGATACTGGAAGTAGGTAGGTACTGTTACATCGGAGGGACGTTACTCAATGTTTTTGTGTGTGTGGGAGTGTGCATAGTCGCATAAAACTTCGTGCAGATTAAAGCGCGACGCGACACCGGTTATTGTTATACCATGAAGTTTTGTTAGTAATTGTATTGTTCAGGCGCGTCGCGCTAGTCTGCACTAGGCTTAAAACCTTACAGTACCTTTATGCTGTGAATTTTAAGTTTACCTAAGTGAGTTTTTCCTTTACGAGGCAGAAAATAACATCAAGAAACAACAGCAGACTGATCTAAAACGATGTTACCTGTTTTAGACCTTGTATTAATAGACTGTTTATATTCAATACATCACACATGTTCTATCATAGGTATTCACAGTATTCCCCTATTAGTTAAGTGTGTATACAAATGTGTGCATGCGCCTGACCGCACAGCACAGCAGCGGTGTGGCGGCCATGACACCATTTCTCATTTTACAGATAACTGATAAGCTTATATGGAAAATGGCGATAAGCAGTTCCGTTTTAGTTATGTGTTACACTCTCTATGGACAAACGGGAGATGTTATAATGATTTGGGTCGTTTATGAATCATAATGTACAGAACTACAATGTTACCTACGTGTTTATTAATCATAGTTGTACCAACAACAATAGGTGCTCAGGCTCAATTACTCCAGCTAGATAATTATCTCATAAATATTAATGTTCCATTGGTGATCCAATTATACAATGTGTTACAAAAACCCTGTCCGATCCGAAAATGGATTCAGTACATGGTTCTGAAGCCCAATACGTTATTAACAACAAAAAAAAACTACTGTTTCATAGAAAAGTGCAATACCTATGCGGTCCAAATGTATGGAACAGCGGCATAAAATAAAAATAAACCGACAAAAATTTCAACGCAGGGGGTCAGAAATTGGGCACGCCACAATTGTGGCGATAAGTCCCCTCTTTGAGGAATGGCTAGAGAGGCGCCACGGCGTCCTCACCGCAGACGTGGAGGTGGCAACTGAGTTTTAATTTTTTTTCACTAATATTCCCATTTTAACAACCAAAACTCTGTCATCGTCGTCCGCCACTTCTGCTTACTCAATACTAAAAGAATGTGTACCAGAATGTGACAAACTTTTTGAATTTACAATTGCTTCTGCTAAAGACATTATAGAATCTTTTAAAAATGTTGATGTAAAAAAAACTGCTGACCTTTGGGGATTATCAGTACAGACCATGTCTTCAATAATTGATGTTATTTGCACCCTTTTTAGCAATTATTTTTAACTCTTGTGTTGCGTCTGGTGTATTTCCTGATTTGATGAAACTTAGTAAAGTGATTCCTCTGTTCAAGTCTGGCAGCACAACTGATCCTACGAATTTTCGGCTATTTCGATATTACCTACATAAAGCAAAAAATTTTGAGAAATTAATTTTGAAACAAATGTTTAAACATTTCAATGCACATAATTTACTACATCTAAAACAGTTTGGTTTTACAAAGGGTCGTTCAACTACAGACGTGGGCGTGGAATTACTGAAGAGCATATTCGAGGCCTGGGAGGAGTCGCAAGATGCTCTTGGCATTTTCTGCGACTTGTCCAAGGCCTTCGATTGCATACATCATGATAAACTCATCAGGAAACTGTACCACTATGGTATGAGGGACAACGCTCTCGACCTTCTGACTTCTTATCTGAACAACAGAATTCAGAGGGTCGATGTTAATGGCAAGACATCTGCAGGATCTGCAGTCACCATGGGCGTTCCGCAGGGTTCAATTCTAGGTCCTTTCTTATTTTTAATTTATATAAATGACTTACCTTACCACATAAGGGATAATCACAAGATCGTATTATTCGCAGATGACACTTCCCTTATTTTTTTAATCAAACGTCAGTTAGTTAACTTTGAACAAGTTAATGATGCACTCTCTAAACTTGTGCATTGGTTTAATGTAAATAATCTTCTTCTGAACGAAAAAAAGATTAAACTCATTACATTTTCAACGCCAAATGTCAGGCAGCTAACTACCAATGTTCAAGTTATTGGAATAAAGCTGGACCCTGTTGAGTCGACAGTTTTTCTAGGAATCACTATTGATGGTAAATTACAATGGGGCCCACACATAGAAAAATTGTCAGGAAGGCTTAGTTTGGCCGCCTATGCTGTTAAAAAAATTAGACAGATAACTGACGTAGGTACAGCCAGAATTGATTATTTTAGTTATTTTCATAGTCTTATGTCATATGGGATTCTTCTCTGGGGAACCTGTGCGGACATTAATACTATCTTTGTTCTACAGTAAAGGGCTGTTCGAGCCATTTACAACCTAAGTCCGAGAGATTCCCTACGAGGAAAATTCAAAGAAGTAAATATTCTGACTCTAGCCTCACAATATATTTTTGAAAACCTAATGTATGTACACAAAAATATATCAAACTAGCTTTACCCGCCCCGACTACGCACGGGTAGCACTAAACCCTACCCACCCTACCTACCCTAATTTTCCCACCGTTTAAACCTTCCCTAGACTGTGACAAACATTTCAAAACCAAAATCAGCTAAATCGGCCCAGCCGTTCTCGAGTTTTAGCGAGACAAACGAACAGCAATTAATTTTTATATATATAGATAGATTATAAGAAAATGTCCGATATTCATAGTTTAAATACCAGGAATAAACACAACCTTGCTCTACATCGCACTCGTCTCCACAGAGTAGGCAACTCGTTCATGGGTCAATGTATACGCTTTTACAACAAACTTCCCATTGACCTTCGAAACTTACCCAAACGATTTAAAATTTGTATTAAAACCAAACTTTGTAAAAAAGGGTACTATAAAATTTCAGATTATTTAGAAGATAAAAAACCTTGGGATTGAGCTGCTCGCTCTGCTAAACCTTGTGATAAAACCATAAAACTTGACATTAGAATTATTTAGTAAAATCATTCAAATATACCAGTTTTATTTAAACATTAAAACAAAATGACATAATTACTTTGTAAAGTATAATATTATTTTAATTACCTATTGTGAATGTGAGGACTATGTGGATATTTTTTTTTCATTACTCCTTTTTTTTCCTTTCTCAGTTAGTTTTAATGATGGTCTGGCAGTTTGAGTAGTTTATGCGGCCTACCTAAATGTCCTTTCTTTGGTATTTTTCGCCGAGTTGAGCTCCACGATTACTGACAAATTCTTGCACTGACTGGACAGGTCCACTCAAATCTGTGTGGTTCTTTTCTCAAAATACCATTTCAGACACTAATCTACATGGTCCTCATATGGCTTGACCAAGATTATGTCTGGACTTTAAAAGAGACTGTGACCTCTGAGTTTGTTTCGCCCTTTCTTCTCAGAGTAGTCGGATAGGAAACGCCGAACTCATCTAGCAAAATTAAATATATTTTTAATATGACGTGTAAAAGTGATTCCTATATCCTATTTACAGAATAAACAATTTCATTTCATTTCACCTTCCGCCTGACGCAGGTCCTCACCGGACTCGGCTGTTTCGGGAGATTCCTGTTCTGCATAAGGCGAGAGGAAACGCCTTGGTGTCACCACTGTGTGGATCGCCCGGAGGACACGGTGGAGCATGCGGTGGAGGTCTGCCCTGCTTGGGCAGAGCACCACCGTGTCCTCACGGAGGCGATCGGCGGCGGCGATCTCTCGCGTCCGGCCCTGGTTCAGGCCATGGTCCGGAGCGAGAGTGCATGGGAGGCCGTCACTTCCTTCTGCGAAGCAGTAATGCTCGCGAAGGAGGAGGCGGAGCGCGCGAGGGAGAGGCAGGATTCGCGCCCTCGCGCCACTAGTCGCCGACTTCCGGCCACCGTAGGCGCGGGCTTGCGGACGGTGAACAATGGGGAGCTCGCCGTCCGATAAGGACCAGGCCTGGGCCTGGTGCTGCGTGGGGTCGATTTCATTTCGTATAGATTTTAGTTTTCAAAACTAAAATCTATACTTGCCTGACTTGAATTTAACCCGGTACCTTGCACACACGGGAAGCAGGTTTCTTAAACCATCACGATATAGGAAAACTATCCCTATACCAACTTATTACGACTAAACTGTTTTATCCAATCTGTCAATATAAATCATTGTAGTGGCAGGGAGGCAATTAAACTAATCATCATTAGTAGTAATCGCAGATTTACGCAAATATAGGAAATCCAATACAATGTGCTTGTGACACGGGAGTTTTTATATCTTTTGTTGAATTGTTACAATGAATCATGTTTTTACTCGTGGCACGTAGGTAAAGTAATCGGTCATCTCCATCCAACATTAATTGGAAAGCGGGAAGTGCACTACTTTGTTAATTATAAGTAGACAACGAGGTGACAGATAAATTGCTTATTAAGGATACGTTACGAAACCCCGAGTCTTGCGGTGTTTGACTTGGAGCAAGTACCTACTTACTACTGCTTTGTAGTAAGTAAGTAGTCCTTAGGTATCGTGTTGTTGTTGTATGATGTTTTCATAATAGGCCGATAGGCGTTTTATGTTAAAAGTAAAGTAAATGATGCAGAAAGATTGCTAAAGTGATCAAAGAGTGTTAGTTCACGGGCAATTTTCCGTGGATCCAGCCCTAAGAACGAATATCGCTGAAAATAGGATTGTTGTCGTTCTAGGCCCGGATGAATGATCATGGCTACACCTATTCAGCACCTACCTACACCTGTTTCGTGTGAAAACTTAACCAGGGAGAAACGGAGAATTAAGAGGAGATAACGAGAAAACTCACGCCATTAAGGTCACCTATGGTGGTGACCGTTTTTAATCATGGTCATGGCAAACTTTGATGTTCCGAAAATTGGCTTTTGCGGCTTTTTCCGTGGCCTATTCAGTTAGTACCTAGGTTTGTTTAGTCAGTTAATACATAGGTAAGTTTAGTTTTTATAATGTCAGACATTAGTTGATCCCTTTTGTTTTTTTGAGGATGTGAAATCATCAAATGACTTCTCCCGCTCTGGGCGGAGCGAGATGGCGTGTCAGACTTTTACTTACTAAAATCCACCCGTGTTCCTTCCGTTGCCCGTGTGCGGGGCCGCGATATCCCTTTCGGACAAACCCGCAACCCCAGCAGATTAGTTGTTCGCAAGGGATTAGTTGATCCCTGGCTACTACACAAATACTTACTTACAAGAAACCTTAGGGACACAACTTTCACTAAGTTGCTTTGAACATAGTATAGAAAGTATAAAATGATCTTCAAGCATTTTTTACTAAGTTGCTTTGAACATAGTAAAAAAGTACGAAATGATCTACAAGCATAGGTGCCTCTAGTTAAGTTTAAATAGGTCAGGTTAATCTTCTTCCTCGAAAAGTTAAATTTTATGGAAAAAAAACTACCTAATAATAAATTACCTACAAGGGCTACTGCTATTTTAATTGATTCAACCATTAATTACGTAACGACTAACGATGGTGCTACCAATATCAAGGCTATGGTCAATGCCTTAGGCATTTGAAACATTTTTGTGCTGATGGAAGGCTGACCATACGACGTTGTAAGTAGGTAGCAGGTAAAAGAGAGAGGATGACGTAGAGATTTAGATATGATTCGAAAGCGTCCTGAAGAACTTAAAGGCTCCGCAGACAGGTGGGACGCGAGTCTGTTGGAACAATTTCTATGAAAATTTCATGGAAATTGTTCTACCGGAGTCGCGTCGCGCCTGTCTGAGCAGCCCTAAGTTTTCTGAAATGATTAATTTCGCCTTTTTTAACTACTTGTAGGCACCTTTCTTATGTACCTAACTGCTTACCTATTCTATTCTATGTATATACTACGGGCAGCTATAAACACTTAAGTACATGAAATGTTGAAAAGTAGTGTATCGAGTAATTTTGTGTCCAGTAAGACCAAAAAAGGAACAGTGTTGATCTACTATTGTTTCTGACCGTACCTAGGTAATCCAATGTCGGAAGGAGGTAGGTACCTACCGTTCTAATGTGGGTAAGTACCTGCCTAGGTATATCTTCCGTACCTATATGTGTTACCAACCTCATGCATGTCACTGGAACGACGGGCTTTGTAGTCGAATTTAACCCTATTCGTTATTATCGAAAAACTTATCGATTTCATAACATGACCAGTTTTCTTGCCTAAGTAGGTACCGACTTAGCCAAAAAAGAAAAAAGGTAGGTTTACAGAATAGGTATCCAGCCTTTAGACTGTGCTTTAGATCCTGTCTGGTCGTTAAATCCTGGATTGACGTATTTGGTGGCGTCTAATAAATCAGCTCATTTATAATCCACCTTCCTACTTGTCGCGTCACGTTGAGCTCTATTAGATCTAATTGAGATTGACCTCTGCACCCATCGTCAAAGGTCCTCATCACATTTCCTACTCTTATTTTACAACAATTATAATTACATTAGCCTTTTTGCTAGAGTATTTCACATTAGGCTACAGGTATATTTCCATAGACGACGCGGCAGGCCCAGACGAAGATGGTGGAACGAGCTTGAATCCTACCGAACGGATTGGCCGACACTAGCAATAGACAGTCTTATGCTCTAGTCTAGCCAATTTTCTTAGCGATTTAGTCAACCCTCTTTCAAAATGGCGTCATTACTTCGACTCTTGTATCCCGTCAGGCTGTCATGCTGACTTGTCAAGTAGAAAATCACTGATTGTTGTGCGACACGAAAGTCGACGCGAAAGTGCGTATCTAATTGACAATGGAGATTAGCAAGGCGCGTTTGCAAGGCTATTGTCACTCTTAATTTTATGCAGCGGTACGTACCTACCTATTACTTGATGGTCTATCCTTTATCCTTCGTCAGAGAAGTTCCTGGTGGTTACTACTCTATTTTCATAAGATATATTCTGTAGGTATCGCATGCGAAAGTCCGAAAGGGATACCGTGGCCCCTGGCAACGTACAGGCAACTGAAGGAACACGGGTAGTTTAGTCAGTAAGTCTGACACGCCCTCCCGCTCCGCCCAGAGCGGGAGACGTTACTAAATAATTTCACACCCAAAATAAAAAAGGCATCACATGCATATGATACCCTTTTTTTTTAAGTTGATGTTTCATCAAATGACTTCTCCCGCTCTGGGCGGAGCGAGAGGGTGTGCCAGACTTTTACTAACTAAAACCCACCCGTGTTCCTTCCGTTGCCAGTGTGCCGGGGCCGCGATATCCCTTTCGGACAAACCCGCAACCCCAGCAGGCATATGATACCCTGGCTTGTAGACCGGAATTTGGTACTCAGTATCTAAGTCAAATTATAAAATTTTATAAAAAATGGTTTATAAAAACGAACATTTATTTAAAAAACCTATCCGATTTCATACATTTTCACTTAAATAATTACGTGCAACTTACAATTAGGTACATCGGTGTACAAAATCTTCAATATTCAATAATGAATCATCATCCTAAAAGGAATATTAAAAATTATATCCTAATAACTTCCTAGCTTTAACAAAAATAAATGCATTTTTACAATCCAGTTTTGTTTATGTAAAAAAAATTCATGTGAAAGTTTGACTATGTAAAAATTTCTTCACAGGCACATTTATACAAATTTAAGACTACTTACATTTGGTTGTCTAAATACCTATGTAAAGACTGTTTACAATTTCACAAGCATTAATTAACATGAAAATAACTGCTATTGTGGTAATTGGTCATCTTTATTTTGAAAGATAACATAATATAATTCAATGATGAATGAAAGTCTAGCTAGGTATTTAATTATGTGCATTAAAAAAAAACTGGAGCTGTTTATATTTTACAAAGGTGGTTTAGTTGCCCCAATCACAGTAGGTACATTGAAGGTCCTACTAGAAATCTACAAAAGATTACTAACAGCATTGACAGTACATAACTTTCAATACTCTTGTTAGTAATCTTTTTCCTTGCCTTGTCTCTCTGTGGTTAGATCCTAGAACTGTCTAGTTTCTTCGAACATGGTTTAATATTATTCCTGTGTTCACCACAATGGAAAATTCTTTTTGAAAGTAGGACCTTATATGTACTTAAATTAACAAAACATTATTATTTTATAAGTGGTAAAAATTCAGTCTACTAATTTTAATTACTTACATCTAGTTTTTGATTAAATTAAATGAACAACTTATGGTTCCTTACAGCTGTAATACATAAACACTTAATTAAGTCCTTCAGCAGATTGTTTAAATAATAATTCCTTGTACTAAACTTTGAACAATAAACCCGTTCAATTGTGATATAAGAGTTTTATCAAATTCAGATTTGGCACTGATTCCGAATTGTGTTTACCAATACAAACAGATAGGCAGAATATTGTGTAAGATAATATATAAAATTGGATTCAGATACTTTAAGGACACATCAATAATAAAGTTTGTCACCATTCATATATTTCATTAGAGTACCTATAGTGCACCCACATTTTGCCAGTTATGCTTTAAGTCCCAAGGAAAAAGGAGTGAGCCTAATTGCCATCAACCGGGCACAAATCCAGACTCCGGACTGCTACTAAAAAAATCCTGATGGAAAACCCAATAACACTTGGCCCAACCCGGGAATCGAGCTCAGCAGTAGCGCTTACGAGCACAAGACCAACGAAGCAGTCATAGGCAGAATATTGTCTATGATAATATATAAAATTGCATACAGATACTTCAGGAACACACCAATAATAAGGTTTGTCAACATTAACATAAATGTTTGTATCTTACAATAATACAATCACTAGGTTACTAATACAAGTCAATTAAACAAAGTCAAATTATTACTTAGATAAGCACCTAAACATTTAAATATTTGCTTTTCTTTAACAAATCATCTGATAACACCTAACAAATAAAGGAATGTTCAAATGTGTGGACAGAATCATCAAAACAGTGGAAATAAGATATGTGAAATACAATAGGTACAGGATTAGTAATAACTATGAAGCTACCTTTTCGTAGTTACTATTCACTGAACATCAGTCTTTTCTTTATATTCAATTTGTCAGTGAACACCAAATTTTGTCAAATGTACAGTCAATTGCTTAACTTTGTCACATTTTAGTTGTAGCTTCTAGCGAGCGCAGGAGAGGTGCGCGGGCCATATACTAGAAACGATCTTTAGAGGCATGCAGGTCAGGGTTGGTCAGGTACTGCAGCTCCTGCAATTCTTGGAACTTCTCGTGATCCCTGATGTGTGCGTAGTTGGCTGACAGGCACATCAAGTAGTGTACCAGACTCAATATCACAAGTATACATGATACCATTGCCAGAATGAACATAAACTCTGCTTTCTCAACATAGTCTTTGCAAAATAGCTTAATCTTGTGTGCTTCACAGATTCTCATATCCTCCTGCTTAACACTTGATGGGAACATGAAGTCAAATTGGGTAAAGTCAATGCATGTTGATAGATCAATGTTTTTCGGTTTCGAGCAAAGTTTCCAGAATATCGTGAAAAGGAAAGTTGTTATAACTAGGAATCCTAGCAACATGATCCATACGAAAGTCAATATGTACGTGATTATCATAAATACGGCGCAGGATATCCGTCCACCGACGCGCGCTCTCCATGCACGATACACTTTCTGCCTAGTGGCACCTGTTGTCAAACAACCCAAACACAAGAGCATGAAGCCAAGAGCTGCCATACAGGCGCTGCCAACGATGAATATCATCTGCAGCGCTTCGATCCATATGAGACGGAAGTGAAATACTTCATCGAACATAAGTATTGAAAGAGCTGAACCCCGGTACATAGTCCCGCAGAACACACCCACGCCCAAGCAACACATAATCGTTGCGATGAGAGTGGCATGGGGCACCCTGGTTAAACAGGCCTGGCATGCGTCACCCATTGTTAGTGTAGTTTATTCGACTTAAAAAATCACTTTTGCACACTAGTTTTTCCTTATTTACACAAAATATTTCCTTAGTTTCATTCAGCACAACAGGGAAAGTAGATTAATTTACGCGTTCATTGTTCAACGGGTGACAAATAATGTTGACGTGACGTTTCATTCGAGAATATCAGTCATAGATACAGTTTACCACAGACTCAGTAGGTGTAGGATAAACCCAGATTATGTTTGCTCGTCGGAAAATAAAATATTAGTCTGAAATTATAATTTGAAATAAAGACAGAGAGAGGAGCATAGAGGTGTAATGACAGAGAGTGCAATATTTTATTTGCCATGATTATTTTAGCTTATTAACGTAATCGTACTTTATTTTGTTCACCAACAACAAAGCTGTATCCGAACAAAATCCAATAACCGGCCACGTCAAAATGACAATTGACAATTCCTGCAGTAGTGATGCACACTTAGCGTTTTATGAAATCTACTAAGAAATAATAAATTGCAAAAGATGAATCGACTAATGTAAAATATGTTAAATTGTTTATTATGGGCTACTAATCAAGGAGTTCGACTATGACAGAACAGATAATCCTTATTCAAATACTGGGAATTATTTTCCCACTTGATAATATTTTGATATGCAGTAGCAAATAACGGAAAATTATTTCCCACCATTATTTCAATTAAATCAAAATTTATGAAATCTACAGACAATACCTACCTATAAACAAATCTCTGTTTTTATTTATCTCTTTAAAAGCTTTCCGTTTGATTAAGGGTTAATGCTTTATGGGTAACGTTATGAATCATTATTGACTACTATTTTCCTTATTATTAACATTGTTATCTTTATGTAGTTCTAGTTCTAGTTAGTTCTAGTTTATGTAGTTCTGGATGGAAATGGTGTTGTTTTATCAGATGTAACTCCAGTCTTCCGATTATTATATGGATTACCGATTTGTATGAGTCAATAAATATTATTAATTATCTGTGATAAGTTGATGGGTGTTTTAGTCTTACTAAATTATGTGCCAGCTGTATGAAAACAAAACGTTCTCATCCCTACTGAATTGTCAATTGTAATAATTTGCTTTGCTTTTGCAATACAAATACGTTGATAATTTATTAAGAATTATCTTGTGTTTATACATTTTACACACTGAAATTGGCTCAAAATGGAAACTCTATATCACCAGACTAATCAGGTGATACAAGAAACTGCGGAATTGTTTCAGAAGTTAGATAGAGATCCCTCTAACTATGAGGGAATAGAAAACGCAATTCAGTCGAAAATTAATGCAATTAGTGCGTAAGTTAATTTCATAATATATTTCGGATTATGCTAATTTAATTATCTTCCTAATTTGTGAGGTTTTACTTAATATTCCTATAATTTGAAGAACTGCCAGATGTGATCATATTGTTGGGATGGTTAGTAATTTATTTTCATAATTTATACTTTTTTACATATTTTTAATTACAGGAACTGCGAGCGTTTGGATATATACGTCTTCAAAACACCCGTCAACCAGCGACCTATGGCTAAAATGAGGGTTGACCAGCTAAAGTATGACAACAAACATATTCAGGTACCACAGAGTCACACTTATTAACATATTTTATTTTACCTTTCTCTGTTATCCTCCTGCTTCTATTCCAATATATTTGAGTTTGGCATGGCACGATATATCTTTCTCCACCATAAATCATCTTTCATCAACGACCGTCATCTCAGAATGCACCCTCTTTCTAGACCTATCATCCGCTACTTAATGGATAGACATATATGAATTAAATTTCCCAAGAAAAGAATGGATTGTTTTCAACTAATTAGACCAAGATCTACCGTTTATTCTTAAACCTTTCCTCACTCATACTCACATTCAGTTCTCAGGATACTTGCTCATTCCTCTGCATCACATGTAGGATTTCAAAGTCATTCTTGATGGCATGGAAAAGGCCATTATCAGTTTTTAAAAAATGTGACTATGGGGATAACCCCAGTCACTTTTTTTTTAAACTGATAATGGCCTTTCATCATTTAATGGATTTCATCAAATCCCGACAGCGGCCTCATTGCCATAAGGCAATGAGGCCGCTGTCGGGATTTGATGAAATCAGTCGGTTGCCTCATTCCAATTCAAATTCAAAAGTAATTTATTTAAACTAGGCTGAGAATCAGCACTTTTCGAACGTCAAAATTACATAAGACAGTCCCCCGAAAATGCCCACCCTTCACCACTTCCTAGTGCTTAAGCTGGGAAGAAGAAGTGGCGCAACAAACTCCCCAGCAGCACAGCTGTCTGTTCAGTTGGAAAAACTTGATTCTATATAATAGTGTTTATGCTCATCAAATAAAATCATTTTAATGAGTAGATTATGTCAACAATAATGCAAAACAAAATTAAAATAAATTGACTTACAGTCAAATAAAATAATCCAAACAATTATATGAGCTCATATAGTATCATGTAGTCTACAATACTTGTTTGTTGCTTTAATTAATTAGGGTCTGTCCCTAATTAATTAAAGCAACAAACAAGTATTGTTATAATTGTTAAAGTAATAAATCTCAAGTTATCCATTTTTCCTCAGGCATCTCTCTCATCAGCTCAAAGTAAAAGAATAAAGCGTGAACAAGAGGCGAGAGATAGAGAGCAACTCTTGAGTCGAAGATTCGGTCATGACCACACCGCTATCAACGTGGATTACTTGGCGCAAGAACAAATGTCTTTGCAGAATTCACACAGGAATGTTGATGAAATGCTTCATACTGGTAAGTACTAGAGATACCCATTGTACCCTATGTAGATAAATTTATATTGAAACAAGCAAAGTAGGCCAGCTGGGCTTTAAGCATTATTATATAATGCAAGCAACATACAAATTACGTTGCTAACCAGTTAGCAACTGTGTGCTGATATTCTGTACACTACAACCCTTTACTGTAAATCTTTACGGTGGAGGTATGTCCTAATTTCAGCTCATTTGTATCTGACACACACCAGTTGTACCAGAGCGAGAGTCAATTGTGTGACTTAAAAAGATAGGTTAATATACTAATATTAGCCTGTCTGGTTTACCAGACCAGGCATTTGCCCAGCAGTAGGACAATTACTGAATTGTCCTAGTGCTGGGAAAATGCCTGGTCTGGCCCCTTTTCACATAGAAGTAACTAGGCTAATCATCATCTGCCTAGTCTTTTCCCAACATGTTGGGGTCGGCTTCCAGTCCAACTGGATGCAGCTTAATACCAGTACTTTACATGGAGTGAATGCCTATCTGACCTCCACAACCCAGTTACTGGATAATACGATAGGTCTTGGTAACACTGGTTGTCAGACTATCTTGGTTTATAGAAGTAACTAGGCTAATGGGTTGTTAATACATATGCCTAGACAGAAGTTTTGGTAGTATTTTGTTTGCTGTACTAATTGGCAAATGCTAACACTACAAGGGACATAAGGGATGCACAATTGCGGGAAAGTCCGAAAGGGATACCCTGGCAACGAAAAGGCAACTGAAGGAACCCAGGTGGGTTTTAGTCAGTAAGAGTCTGACACGCCCTCCCGCTCCGCCCACAGTGGGAGAACTTATTTGATAATTTCCCACCCAAAAAAATAAAAAAATAAAAATTAATGAAGAGAATGACAGAATCTAGACTAGGTCTATTCCAAAAGATTCTGGGCTAAGTTGATGATACTATAGAAATCATAATGAACATAAAGGCACATTTACATAATGAATGATTTTGTACCAAAATGTTAATGTTGCTCTAATACATATTGTTGCTATTATTTATTTTGTAGGCGCTTATAACTTTATTTTACTAGCACAAAAAGCATGAATGCCTTGTTTTAATGAGGTAAAGTAACCGCACCGCTAACATTTCCATAGTCTATGCTAGACAATTTGAGTGATCAGAGTTTCGATAAGGTTCGAAATTAGTCGGGAATTCCCGAAACTACTTTAAAGTCGTAAATCACGTAAACATGAATAACATTGCGATTGTCAAAGGGGGAAAATAGCGAGCAGCCTACACAAATACCATGCAAGAACTTATGACTAATGCCCCTTGTTTTGATTTGTAGTTGAGAGATAACAGGAAAGAAACAATCCACCATTTTAGCGTAGGTAGTCGTTAAACCTGAACCCAGACGTTGTTTAGTTAGGACTACTTGTTTATAAAATAGCTAATGGCCCAATGTCGCTTAGACACGGGACAGTTTACCTTTAGTTTATGTATTTATGGGTCCATAACCCAGATCACCTTATTGGTTCGACTCATTTAAGTGCACACTATAAAGTAATTTAGCCGTCAACGACATGGTTACGATGGACGGCAATGAAACCAGTAATTAATTTACCGTGGTCGCTGTACCTACGTACTACATATATCTACGTACGATTGACTCCGAGTTACGATGGTGCTCAACACCAACGCTACGTGGCGCTGACATCACCACACGTGTATTTTGTTTTTATAAAAAACTCACAAAAAATAAAAACAAGTTGTAGTATGTACGACATCACAGAAAAGATCTTTGACTGCAGTGTTTACAATACATGATTTTAAATTGTATTTATTGTGTATTGGATCGTTATCAAATGCTTGTGCAGAGAGAATGCGATAAGTACAATAAAATAAAATATAAGTAAGGATTACAGTGTTAAACTATGTGTAAAGAGGGACTTACCACATCTTGATTTGTTTTTGTATCACAGTCCACACAACACCCACGCGCAAATGATATGTCTTATAACACTAATAGTCTCTTAACTAATAACACCGGACTAAGCAACTTGACATGACCGCACCGTATCAAGGTAAACTTAATACACAAACTTGAAGTTTTTCGAATAGGCAGCCTAGATCGAGATTACTTCATGCGCATGCGCTGCCGGTCTCTGAGAAGATTGTGAGAAATTATTTATAATTGACATGAAAAATATATTAAATTCTGTAGTGGTGCTATTGTTTAAATTATTATCATAAGGAAATATTTAAATTAATGATGTCATTAAAAGCACTCAAAACAATAAAATATGTGAGTATGTTACTAAATATTTTTTCTCGAATGACCCGACCTTGGCTTTACATGGGTATAATAAGTTGGGTAAATAATTACTGACTTTTAATTCACGTGTTTGGCTGCTTACTTGTACCTTCCTCTTTCCAATATAACCAGTTTAATACAAATATCAAGGAGTCTGGCTACATTTTTATTTTTTACGCTTTATTAGATTAAGTAAATTTAACTTAACCTACATACGTATTCTACTTCACAGAATACATTAATTCATAATATATTTATTGATTGCGGTTATTAAATATAAAAGTGTTACCTAATCTTGGATATCAATCAGCTGGTTCCACTGCTAAAGGGTCTTTACGTAGGCATATCCGCCTGATCCAGTCTCTGATCATCAGTACCCAAAACCAGTTTTTAAATATCTTGTTTGCTAGTGCGTAAGTTATGTTAGAAAAGGTTGATTCTTCATTTGCAAGAAGCCACGACAATCTTCCTCTCATCCCTTTGTATGTCTTGTGCAAGGAATATACTACTCTCAAGGCCTAGTGTCACTTGGTATCCAGATTAAATCTGCAGATTTGCTTTGCTGCCAGCTTGAAACAACCTTGTAATTTGTTCCAGGTTCAAATATCCTGGACACGCTGAAGTACAATCGTGAAACATTAAAAGGTGCTCATAGACGGCTAATAGACTTGGCCAATACTTTAGGTTTATCAAACGCAACCATATCGCTGATAGAGCGAAGGGTGTCACAGGATAAGTACGTCTTGTTTGGAGGCATGTTCGTTACCTTGACTGTTATTGTGCTCGTGATTGTATATTTGACGTAGTTGGTACAGTACTCAATAAGGGGTGTATTCCTCTATCCTCGTTGACAATAATGGCCGCTGACTACATATTTTTTGTGCAAAAACTCAACTATAACTACCTACTTTAAAATAGCAGAATATCTGAAATTTAGAATGCGCTTTAATTTTTTCGATAAAGGGGAACTTGGGGTGCCGTATGGTCACATCTTTTC
Source organism: Agrochola lota (assembly GCA_947364205.1). Lineage (NCBI taxonomy): Eukaryota > Metazoa > Arthropoda > Insecta > Lepidoptera > Noctuidae > Agrochola > Agrochola lota. The sequence continues at coordinate 11,631,379 of OX376221.1, read as the reverse complement.
CGAGGGGGACCGTCCCGAACATTCCCTCTCCTTTCTTACAGAAATGGTATCATGGGGATGGAAGGTTGTACCCTGAAGATGATGAAGTATAGCGCGATGTTATGAACATCATTTGCGTAATGATTTCACAATGATTTATGATATTTAACAGCTGTTATTTAAGGCCATGTTTGCTCTTTTTGGTGGATTAACATCCAAGCAAACTGTAGCTATCTCTGCAAGCAATAAAAATTGGACGTTATCTAAGTAAATTGCGCTACTCTTGCATACCATGTAAAATTACTGTAAAGAGTTAGATCAACCGAAGAGTTCCATCAGCGGGGTAATTGCGTAACACACAGTAGCAATGGCTTTCATTTTGACAGTTCAACAATATTCCTTGCGTTTTTTACGTTGTTAAGCTGATACATTTTCCGAACATAAGAAGCTATGGATTAGCAATATCCCTCAAAATCATTCAGATTGTGATTGAAAGTGTGTTACGCAATTAAGGTGCAGGTTTATTTATATCATTTTATTTTTATGCGAATTTGTCCTTTTTTATAGTTTCGCAGTTAGAACAGACGTTTGATTAAATCAGTCAATGAAATAACCTGCAATGATTTCTTGTTATGTAAAAGTTTGCAAAATGTTACGAACAAAAAACATGTTCCCAATTCTTGCTTTAGTAAGAGTATTGGGGCTGCGAAATACGACTAGTTTTTGTGCGACGATCATTCGACTGTAATTTATAACATCAATATTATTAATAGGTATAACCTGTATTTTTTAGATTTATTTTTTCTTTTATTACTATTACGTACTTGGTGGCAGCTCGTCCACTGATGACATAATCCTCACATCCTTTGTGGAACGAATCACGAGCGGTTAAGAATTGTTTTGGTCACCCTTCGGCCTTTCAACTGGTTTGTTCCTTTGTCCTCATTGATGTTATCGTCATTGTGGCCCAGATCACCCATGCTGTATCTTTTTTTCCCACACTTCTGTTATATGTCAATTGTCGATGATACCTGTTTTCTTGACCTCCATTTAATTTTTTTAATCCATACTACCTAAAATAAATGCAATTCTTTGTCTGTTTGTTACGTTTTCACGGCTAAATTGTTGAATCGATTTTTATGAAATTTTGAAATGACTTGAAAACTTTAAAAAAAGTTTCTAAAGATGTGAAATGTCATATTGAAGTTTGTGCTGGGTAAATACTAAATCAAACCGGAGGCAGTAGTGGGCACAGCATTAGTAAAATATATAGATTTGTTGACGTAAGCTCCAGAACGATTGTGAAAAACAAAGATGAATTTAGGTAAAAGTTTGCAATTTGTTTTGTATTGTAGTAAAAGTGATACGGTCCGTTTGTAGCTACAAATTCTGTATTCGTTGAAATGTGTTAAATAAATATAATAATTAGGTAAATCTTATGATTAAACAACTATTGGAAATAGATAAACAATAAATATGGTATCTTCGTTTACTACTAAATGTTACATTCCTTTCGTTTTTTTAAATTATTGCACGTGTTTTGTGAGCTTACACTATGTTTGTAAATGTAAGTATTCAAAAAAGCTAAAACAATGTTTGTAAAAATAATAATAATAAGGGATATTTATTTTTATTAAATTTTCTATTTTAGACTTATACTTCTTTTTCTTTCCCGACGTGAGGTTACCGGTAGGTATCTTCCTACGTCAGAAATCAGAACCACCCGAATCCTAACTAATATTATAAATGCGAAAGTGAGTTTGTTTGTTAGCGTGAAACGCTAAAACGGCTGAACGGATTTGGATGAAATTTGGCACATGGGTAGACCATGACCTGGAGAAGGACCTTATATCCCGATATTCCCACGGGATAGAGACTTATGCGGATGAAACAGCTGGGACCAGCTAGTAATTAATAATATGGAATAGGTTAATACTAAAATGACACACATTTTTTAAATTTTTATTAAAATCTTAAATTATTTGAGTACTTATCATCATTCCCAATTTTTCGAACTTTGCCAAAGTCCACAAGGTCATAAAAAATAGTTTATGATAGAGGTTGATGCTAAATCTAGACACAACAAAAAGTTAACACCTTGTCGTGTAAGGCAAGGATTATTCATACCAGTTTTCTAATAATTTGAATGCGGAATTAAGGCTGACTAGCCACATTATACTTGCCACTAGCATTATTGTATGGTATATATATATATATATAGTTGTGTAGTCATTGTTCCCTTCAAGTTATACAGTATTATGAAATGGAATTTCCAAAAAGGATATCTTGGAGAAAAGCACAAAAGACGTCTAAACTTTGGCAGCCGCAGCCTGTTTCAAATCTCTTTCTTCAGGGTCGCAGCATGGTATTTTGGGTTCAACGTGTGGGCAAGCGAAGGCGACGTCTTCTTCTTTGCGAGGGGCGCAGGGGCCGGCTGCTTCGGGAGGCGGGTGCATGCACGTGTCGACGGTCGGGTCGGGTAAGCGAGGGTAATCTGCAATGCGCGTTGCAGCTGGCGAGATGTCGGGAACATCGCGACGCAGGTACTTGACACGCTCGTAAGCGTCTGGTGCGAGCTTCATGTAATCTGGGACCTGGTACCGAAATATAGGATCATTTGTAGTGAGTTGTAAGTTAAAGTAGGTGATATGATGACGGTTCAGGTCTTTCGCCTTGAATGTCTAGATCTCTTGATAACCTTCGGGTTATCTACACGCTTTTTAATTTCAAATACTAGAGCCTGTGTTAAAATACTAGACTGGCATTCCTATATACATATATCTGTCTATTCCGAGCCATGTAATAAATAGATATTAAGTATAAATATTTATGAAACTAATTCAAAGTTGTAATATACGAGTAGATACTTGGGAAATTCTGGGAGGCCGCGAACAATCAATGGATTTCTCGAGCCTTCGCATGGGTGTCTTTCACATGTGTTACGTTACCAACGCTGATTAATTTTTTCACGGTGACGACATCGCGGATAATATTTAACTTAGTAACAATGGTTAGTGAAATACCCAATAGGCAAGTAATCACTAATCACTGAGAAGGAAACGTTTTGGTTGATAACGAAATCTTAACAGGCAGACAAGATACGAGCAAATATTCCTACATTTGCTTGCTAAGTTGTTGAGAGGCTGTAATAAGGTAACCCAAGGACCGGTCAAATAAAATAGCTTACACAGTGAACCCTATCACCGTAATTATCTTATTATTTGATCGTTTTCCTGATCGTTGCGCAATAGAGTTGATGCTGCGCAATGTTCCATTAAGAACGTACCTATCTACATGTTATGGCAAATGAAAGCTTACCAAATAGCGGATAATATTATTCCGTGGGCAACTATACCTAGTCTTTAGTAGGTTAGGCACTTACCTACAATACCTATATTAAATGACACATATTAATTACATTGTTGTCCTAGGTAGGTAACGAATGATTTGTAGGATTTGATAATAGTAGGTGCCTATGACACGCACCATGCAGCGTTATAAATGTAATTGCTACGTGACTTCATACAAGTAACGAGATTCCCAGATGACTAATATAGTACCAGGAATACCTAACTGCTACCTACATAACGTATCTTCAACCATTTTATAAGGAAATTGACCGGGTTTGGACAAAATGCTGCCCAGACAGTACTCCCAAGTACTTCCAAATAGGACCTTGCATCATATTATACTTACTTAAAAAAAATACTAAAATAAATCATTGCCAGGGCTAAAAAGTTTTGTATCTAAGCTATTTCTGGTAGTTTTATTTAATTTTTTCATTTATTAAAACTTTATGCGCAAGTAAAAAAAATACCGTACAAAGCCGGACTTAATGTCTGAGGCATTTTCTACCAGTCACGTTAGGGTGATGCAGAGAAAAACATGGCAGGTGCAACATAAGGGATAGAACACGAGAATAACTATAAAATACAAGAATAAAACAAACAAACAAACTATTGCTGCTCATGTTTCACGAGTCGGAGATCAATTGGCAGTTGTGCCCACGTTATGTGTGTCTAGTTTGGTTTTAAGGGTGGGCTCCAAGAAGTCACAGTAGGCACCAAGAAGTTTGGCGTACATAATTACTTTCGATGACGATTAAACGAACGTTTATGCATAACAGGTCATAACATGTGAACAAACATGTATAAAGTCATATAGTTCATAAAAAAAACGATTTGTAATCCTAACTATATAATATAAAAAATGCGAAAGTGAGTTTGTTTGTTACGCTTTCACGCTATATCGGCTGAACGGATTTGGATTTTGGCACATGGGTAGACCATGACCTGGAGCATGACCATGATCTGGACCTTATATCCCGATATTGCCACGGGATAGAGACTTATGCGGATGAAAGCGCGGGGTGCAGCTAGTACAATCATAAATAAAAGATTGATGAAGATTTATGAATAATGGGCCGAATGTAGACCTCTTAGCGTCCGTATCCTGGTTGTGATTCGGTAAACTCTTTGGGGAAACAAGCCGAAGGTTTTGTCTTTGCGATTATGGATGAAGTTATGATGACGAACAACTACCGGAAATATGTTGTGAAGAGCGGCACGATTGACATCTGTCGGGCATGCCACAGTCCAGGGGTATCAATCTGTGGGCACGCCACAATTGTGGTGATAAGTCCCCTCTTTGAGGAGTGGCTAGAGAGGCGCCACGGCGTCCTCACCTTCCGCCTGACGCAGGTCCTCACGGGACACGGCTGTTTCGGGAGGTTCCTGTTCCGCGTAAGGCGGGAGGAAACGCCCGGGTGTCACCACTGTGTGGATCGCCCGGAGGACACGGTGGAGCATACGGTGGAGGTCTGCCCGGCTTGGGCGGAGCACCGCCGTGTCCTCACGGAGGCGATCGGCGGCGGCAGTCATTGTGCCGATAGTCGTGATGACCAATGACATAATAGCCAAGAGTCTCGACCAACGCCTGAGGAGGCTCTCGTTAGCTCGATCAAGGGTTTGATCCAGAAAGCGCTACTTCTGGACACGGCGCGTATCGTTAGGAGGTTCCACCGGTAGTTTGGACACTGTTCCCGATACCGGTGGGCTACAATTTTTTTGGTATATTTTGAAATGTTTTCTTTTGTTAAAAAAATATTTTAAAGGAAATAATAATAATAGTAAAATCGTTTTTTCTCTAAACCCCTCGGATAGATTTGAAGAGCTTTTATAGACTATTATTATAAGCCCAAGAAACATAATGTATTCTGTGTCCATGCCGGGCAGCACTTGGTCCAACGCCCGTGTATTGATGGTCAATGTCCTTTTATAGAGAGCGATAACTATAGGTAGTCCTGAAATAAAATAGGTTCAGAATACTTAGATAAATTACCTACCTACCTAGATTTTTTCAGTTATTAAAATGGGTTGTAAATAAACAAGACCTTAAACCCATCAGTGGGAAAAAAGTAAACAAGCAGGCGGACCGCCACTGCCACCTATTGATGGAGCTGCTTTAGGAGGATACCTGTATTTTCGACACAAAAAACGTTCGAATTCACGTTACATTAACATCGCGCGTTCGTGCTAAGACTTTACCAGAGGCATCGCAACCGCTGTGTTGGTTCTCATGTGTGTATTGGTTTTTCGTCCCGATCGAAAGAGTTCAAACGCTGCTAGGAAATATAACCAAGTAAATAGAGAAGTCACCTCCTTGCAGTCGACGCCATAAGTGCCGAGGTAGCCAGGTAGTCGTGCCTTTGCTTCCTTCTCGTCTCCGATGGCGATCGCGACTTGCGCGCTCGGCACGATCTCGTACGGACACACGTCGGCTGCGCGGCGCTCTGCACGTGCTGCCTTGTCCTGCGTGTTTAGGAACAGTGATTTGATGGATAAGTATAAATCCATCTACTTGTCTACATCGGAATCATTCAATCTAGAAATATTTCAGCAATACTCAACATGAACCAAAGCTTGTTACAATTCATGCGCAAAAGAAAAGTTAAGTTTAAAATGTTATTAGTTTGTTACAATTTTTAAGGGTCTCTGGATGAGTGAAGACTTGATAGATCTGCGTATCAAATACCTAGTCATTGTCTTGTGATACATGTATTGGATACTTAGGTATTGGCGTTAGTTCTAAGGCGGTAACTAAGTAAGGGGGAAGGGTAGGAATTTCATCTGTACGATGTCTGTGCCAGGTTGAGTCATTTATTTGCCCACCGCGCATATTAGCTCATTTATTGTATTTATTATCTAGGTAGACCTACCTATGAACTTATAAAATACCTCCATTGTCCTTTTAATTGTCAATACCAAGTAAACAAACACTCGCAATGAGGTAATTAATACATTTGCACGCATGACGGCACATTTTCATTGTCCACATGCATAATAAACAAAATGATTTTATTTATACGTCCATGGTAACCATATACTGTGAGAAGTATCTTTGCACATAAAGTTATTTGTTACTCAGTCTATGAAACGGACAAAGGTCATCTAAGAACTGACCGTGGCATCTGCCAAGGTCAAAAAAATTCCGACTCTTTCCATCTGGATGGAGATTATTTCTTTATCTGGCCTCTGGGGCGGTTTGACTTTTTGGGACAAGATTTTAAACTGAATAGTTTTCTGCAGCTGTCTTTTGTAGCTTAGACATCAGCACGCTTAGCATGACCACAATAGAAATAGGAAGAATAGACAAAAATCACAATCTGTCATGTGGTCTATTCTTCCGACAAATCCCGTAGAAAACCCGTTTCTATGGTTGTCATGCTACGTGTGCAGGAATTTACTCATCTTCAAGTCAACAAAGACTTACCGGGTCTTCGTACTGTTTGCAGAAGTCTTCGGCCTCGTTGTAGTGAGGCTGCTGACCCGACGGGTAGCTCACTCGCTTCGCCTTCTCCTCTCGATGTTCTTCGCCCGAAGGGCCGCTGAAGCACACCACCTTTTGGTGGTCGTCGCGAGCCGCTCCAGACTTCAGGATGCCCTTCAGTGGCATTATGTTGTCGCATGTCGGCTTGCTGAACATTGGACAGAAATTGACATTACTTTAGTTCGAAACAATTTATTATAAAGACAGATTGAGTCCTTCTAAATCTTGAAAAAAGCTCACCAAGTTTTGGAACTTTTGACTTAAAAATAAATGTAGGCATTTCAAGATCCTTTTCATTGGTAGTTAGTTAACGATAATTTTTTGAAGTAAAGAAAAGTAAAAAGGCGCTTATTATGAAACTTGTGCTTAGATAAAGAAGCCGATTTGAGATTGAAATTGTTAGAAGGTGACTTGTAGTAAGGTCACCTCACAGGATAATGCTACCATCTTATCTCTCTGGATGATTTTAATGCTGATATGACTTTATCCTAAACATCTCTTTAAACATAACTACCCTTAAATAGAAACGATACAACATACAATCTCCTTCAAAGATTTATGATAGTTTAGATTGAGATACCTAACGCACACATTGGAGAAAACTTTTTAAAACTTTGCTGCAATCTCTGTGAGCGCAGAGGAAAATACGAGTTGACAGGCTCACATTTTTCTTTTTCGCCTTTTTTTGAATTATGTTTATTGTACATTTCATTTTTTATATGTGCAGGTAAAAAAAAACTGTTTTTTAAAACGTGAACGACCTTTCTGCATCCATTCAAGATTCTCATTAAATTCAAGGTCAAGTCAACAACGTTTTCAATACCCAATCAGGATTTGATAGTATTTTGCAATATGTACCTATCTGTTGTTCATCAACAGCTTTATTTACTTGTACCGTTAACTTCGCAGGGAGACTGCCACCATGTGTCCACCTGTTTAGGGAACTTCCCACGACTGACGATACCAAAGACAGGACAGTTAAGAGGTTTGCCAGTCATCATGGTTGAATCAACTCAGCCTATCGCAGTCCACTGCTGGACATAGGCCTCTTCCAGGCTATCATGGTCAGGTCCTTGCGGTTGATAAACTATAACAGCTGGCAAATGTTTTACCAGGGCATTCAGCAATATCGTGTAGCTCGTGCTGATGTAAGACAAGAAGACTGGTTTTCTGTGGTGCTTTGGTCCTCCAGACCGTATTTCGGCCATGGCGGCCAATCTCAACGGAGACTAGCCTTCGGTGCAGGAGATATTATAGTGCACAAGTGTGCGCGCAGACACAGGTGCACTCTCTCTTCCCTCACTCTCATAGTCCGATGGGACGGGAATCCGACACGACCGGAGAGAGATCAGGCGCAGGGCCAACGGCTTAACGTGCTTTCCGTGGCACGGGGGTATCAGACCAACATCTTCCAAACTCCGGGCTGTTACTAAGAAATTCCTAATGGAGAAACCCAATAACACTTTGCCCGACCCGGGAATCGAACCCAGGACCCCACGCTCACCAGGAGACCACCGGACAGTACTTTGGCCTATAGAGTGTATGAGGAACAGGGTGTAAAGTTCCTCATCCTCCATGAAAAATGGAGGATCCTCCGACCAGACGGGTGTCATGTTGTCCGACGACGGTCGATGTCGGGATTTTCTACCTAATTTACCTTCATGCTACTCGAAACTCTTTTTCGAGACTTTTTTTGCGCGATTTTTTTTGCGAGGTGCAGGGTTTGTGTAACGTCAGGTTTTTGATGCGTAGTTCGCATGTGGCGTTACAGGACTACCGACATCTGAAGATTTTTCAAAATCAAAGTCCAGTTTTACCTCTGGCGTGCGAAACGCAATGAATCCTCGTAAGAGATGCGGTCTGTCGTCTTGGGCGGTGTGGGTGGTCGGGCCGGCGTGGCACTGCCCTCCACTACGTCTAGGGCAGCCAAGCATCGCTCCATGGCGCTCGGCTCCGCCACCGCCGCCATACCAATCTTCGCGAGCTGCGCGCGAGTATCTGCCTGTTGCTCTTCGACGATGGCCGACTGGAGATGATGGTAAGTAATAATTATTTTTGATTTATGATTTAAGTAAATCCACATCACTATGTACACTGTACAGTATGCCACACGTCAGTGCTAGCAAAACCAATAAAGGTAAGCTGGCCTCTCATTCTATTGAAACTTCGTAGGTAGGTAGATAGGTGCATTGAGCAGGCCGAGCGAGGTAGGTACTACGCTCGGCCAGCGCACCGACGCGAGCAGATAAGCGACGCGTGTACCAACAAATAATTTCTTATCATGAAGAAAACTACAAACGGCTGCCTTATCGCAATCAGCAATCTTTTTTCAGTCAACCATTGATTTATAAGGCGCAAGCGGCAGTCCTAATATGTGAGGGAAGATTTCATGCATTTAAACTATGTATGAATGACTCAATTGATATGACTCAATAATTACAAGGCTAGAAGGTTCTTTTGGCACGTGGTCAAAATCAGAATTAACGCCGCCATCTTGTTTTGTCAATACAATTTCTATGACAATTTCACAAATGTTTACCAACAACGCCAACTGTCAATGTCATTCAGGCGCCAAAAGATCCTTGTGCAGCTTAAGGTACCTGTAGGTCGTCTTTCAAGTTGCCCTCGCGCATGTGGTAGTTCCGCACGTTGTCGATCACCTCCTGTGGGAACTTCTCCGGGTTGGCGGCCATGTACCGATACACGAACAGGTCGCACCCTATGATCTTGAAGCGATGCTTGAATACAGGCACTATGGCTCCTAGGAAAATTAAAAACGTGAAGGTGGACAGGAGGTGTTTATATGGTGGATGATTGATGAAGCCTTTAAATAGATCAATTTTCATTTTTATCTCTATAAACGATTTCTCCTCAATTTGTTGGGTGCCAATAACAAAGACAGCTTAGCTGTTGGAAACAGCATGAGAGCTTTGAAATTTATCGAAAACGGATCGGTTTTTATTACCAATCGTAACTTCTTATCCTATGTATATATAGCATTACGAATCTAGAATTCGCAAAACGAAAACTTCTCGCGTTGAACTTCCACAGCAGACGTCCTCGCTATCCACGAGAGCTCCTCCTAGCATTATTATTTAAGTAACTTGTGCAACTGACGGCTCCCTTTGGAGTGTTTAGCTGAAGAATTTGTGGAAATTACTTGGCAACACTATTTTATTTTACTGATGTTAAGGTAAAACGCTTTTTTTACCTTTCTAGATGATTTCAAGTCCGATGAGAAGAATTTAAGATCCAGATCATAAAAAGAGTCTTCACGAGTGCTCAGATAACAACGTATAACCTCGCTATAAGTTTTCTAATCTTCGAAAAGGTTAAGGTTAAGGTTAAGATTATATAGGTAACAGCTGCTTTTATTTTAGCCCGTAGCCACAGACAGAAACGAAGAAAGTGGATGCAATCTTACATAAGATAAGAGCTACCAAATCAAACATTTCTATACTCACCAATAAAGAACCTATCAGGTGTGAAGTAAGTGGGGAAGTTGTGGTCTGACTCAGGAGTCTCCAGCTTCATGGACTTGAGGAACGTCCCCTCGCGGATACCGGAATTCCTTCGAGGAACCTCTCCGATCTTGATGGAGCCATCTGCGAGGCTGTACGACATCACAAACTTCCTGCCAATGTCTTCGGGGTGCACCCAGTCCAGCTCGCACAAGTAACGAAGGTACTGGATGAACAAGAAAATTTGAAGGCCATGAAAGTTTCCAGCATGTTTTATATCTCGGTGTAATCGCGGGGTTAGGATACCCTGTTATATAAAGGTTTGAGATCGAGCTACCTACTCCAATTTTTACATACAGGGTGGTAGGGACTTCGACGCGAAAACTTTTACCATGGATTCAGTACATGATTCTGAACAGAATCTGAAAAAAAAATCACCGCAGGGCTCGCTGAAAATTTTCGTCAGTTATTTTAAAAAAATCTGCTGTTTCATAGCAAAGTGCAATACCTACGCAGTCAAAATGTATGGAACAACTGGTTTTTTTTTAAATAACCGACGAAACATTTCAACGCATTGGGGTTCAGAATCATGTAATTACTGAACCTGTTCTGAAATATTCCCTGCCACCCTGTATAATGTTGTTTATTTTTATTTTGCTTACAATTGTTTCTATTTAAGTACCTTGACATTTAATGATTATTAAACACATTTTGAAGTATTACAATATTATTATTATTTTAACTATTGTGAATGTGAGGACTGTGTGTATTTTTTTTCTCCGTTAATTTTAATTATAATCTGGCTCTTTGAGTACTTGCGGCGTACTTAAAATGTCTTCTTTGGTATTGTTCGTCCAGTCGTTGAGCTCCTTTAAGTTCTGATTTGAGCTCACGATCACTGACAAATGCGTGCTATGACCGGACACGTCCACTAAAATTTGTATGGTTCTTTCCTCAAAAGACCATCTCAGACATTAACCTGCATGCTCCTCATATGGCCTGACCAAGATTATGTCTAGACTTTAAAAGAGACTGACCTCTGAGTTTGTTTCGGTCTTTCTTCTCAGAGTAGGTAGTCAGTTAGGAAACACCGAGCTCATCTAGTTTTAAAAACATAATTTAATTTTGAAGTGTAGAAGTGTGTTTTTATGAACCAATTTACAGAAATGAATATAATTTATTATTTCAATCTGCAAACTGCCTAGCCTTGTCCAACTATGTTGGGGTCGGCTTCCAGTCTAACTGGATGTAGCTGAATACCAGTATTTTACATGGAGTGACTGCCTATCTGTCCTCCACAACCCAGTAACTGGATAACACGATATTGGTAAGATTGGTTGTCAGACTTTCGGGATTCTGACGACCCGTAACGACCGTCAAAGATCCACGAATGACAGCCGGGACCAACGGCTTAACGTGCATTCTGGGGCACGGAGGAGTCTCGGTATGTAAAGATGGTTACCCATCCACGGACCAACCCCGGCAAGCGTAGCTTAACCTGATGGATCATCCCGTGTGGCTATTACTTAGCCACGAGCTCCTCCGAGTATTTAAACCTACTTAGGTATGTGCATAACATAAGAATTTCAAAATAAATAACCTATATGCAAATATATAAATGCAAGTCATATCTAAAGTAGGTACCGACCGCGACGTCCGCTTCCAGGAAATATTAACGTAATAACCTGAGTCGGACAGATAGGAGACCTGCGAGAAGCTCGCTCCACGACTCTTTGTGGAACTTTAATTGAGTCCCCAAGTTGCAAACTTGAATATCAAAGAATTATTTATTGATGCCCGATGGAAATACATGCACTAACTTCTTCAAAGTATTATATGTCGGTAGAAAGCACTCCAACTTGTGAAGTATTGATACTTTTATGTTCCCTGACTGGATCTTCTTTGAGAAGAAAATTTTATATCAAAAATACATTTTCCTGCTCCTTACCCTTACCCTTTACCATACCTACTCATTTTTCTCCAATGTGGATTTTCCAGTGTATATGATTAGTGATTTGGTTTTTATACCTACATACACGTATCAATTTCGAGTATGACTGCAGATGGCTATAAGAGTACCATTCTGTACCCTCAATCCCTACCTAGTAGTTAAAGGGCCGAGTCCACTCGTAGAAATAAAAAACTTAGCAATTTACTATATTTTGAGGATCTATTGTGCTCATCACGCCGAAGATCCTCACCAGATCTTCACCAAATTTTTATGAGACCAATTTAAAGTTATATCTTTCAAATTAAAAAAGAACCATCGAAATCAGATCTCATAAGACGGAGATATTCAGTAGCCCCCTTTTTGGAGGAAGTAACCCTCCAATCAAAAATCACCGATGAAAAAAAACCTATACCTAAAGACGTAAAACCTATATATCAAGTTTCATCCAGATCTGTTGTAAAATACGACCTGTAGAGGAGTTCCAGCAAGCTGACATTCGAAAGCAAATTTTGGCAGAATTGAAGCGGTATGCTTCGCTCGCTCGGTCAATGACACATCAATCAATTAAATTAGCCCACCACAGTTCACTTCACTGTTACAATCCAACATAATTCTAATTAGATAGGTAACTTACATTAATTATCGGACACAGAATTGAGGCAATAGGTCTTGGTCACAGCATTTAGCTGGCATAATCATAGTTAATTATTGACATTAAAATGGTTTCCTTAGTATCTACGTGTACCATGTCATGTAACTACTAACATAAACCTTGCTGGGTTATGCTGACGTCATGAGTCGGAGAGACAATGAGAGCTGAACTTAAGGTCAAGACTATGGTATTTATTTTTATTTATAGATATCAAACTAGGTATTATACACCGGTTGTAGACTGTGTCTGGTAGGTAGGTATAGCATCTTACGACGGATTACCTTCTTCTTAGCGTGTCGATGGCAATCTAAATAATAATAATCGACTCGGCCTCAAATTCGGCTACGTTTTTGGCGCCATCACTAGCTTCCATCAGTTCCTGTAACGTGCAGCTGACAGGACACGCAGGACATGACATTAAGTGCCCCATCGTAATGTCTGGGTTCGAACCTACGACCTAATACTTGTAAGTCGCGGCCATTACCATTGAGCCGCCACTGCTTTCGCCACGATGCCATTTATGATTTATTGAAATGTTTTTAAGGTGAATAGTATGACATAATTTATGACCTTTTAGGCTTATTTCGAGATATTTCTTGCAAAAGAAAGAGATAGCAATTCATCAGAGTTAATCATTTTGTTTTGATAATACGAGTTAATTAACGCTGGTTTATACAGACAGGTTTTTAAAACGCGCGTTACACTATTACTGCAAGCTTTCAAAAACGTTAGCAAAACATTCCATTATTATTCTTTCGACTAGAACCCTTCCTGTCGACCCTGACAACTCTTCGCTGAGTTCGGTCTGACTAAAATGTATCTGATCCTTATTGTATAAAGATTACCTTATTAGCGTTGAGGTTGTATTTGATAATGTCCTTGTGCGGGGGCTTCGGGATGAGGCGGTAGCACGACTGCAGGGTGTCTTCAGGAGCCCCGATGCCAATATGTGGCGGGATCGACTGCACGTGGAATAAATAAAAATAAAGATGTTAGTATCTACTTAGTTGGTACTGATGTTGAACTTAACTCTGTTACAATTTTGCTTTTCAATTCGTGTACTCATTGCGAAGTCGTTCTGATTTGCAAAATAAAAATATTCATGATCATGACTTTAGCGAAAATTACAAATAAAATCTCCTTGAAGATATAAAATAGAAAAGTAAACGGACTATATTCACAATAAATTAAAATAAAGTATAGTTAATGAGGTGGATTCAAATGTGTTATTCTAAGAACAAATATGTTTAAAACACGTTTTCAATTTAATATCCAGTCTCACATTTGAAATTATTTACCTACTTCCCATACATTACAGAAGGTGATTTGAGATAATTTTCCATAATTTTAAGAAACGCTACTGACTGTGACGACTATTTAATGTATTTTTTTTTTTATAATATGATTACTTGGTGGACTAGGACGTATTTAAATAAGTAGGATATAGTGGACCTCACCTTGGGGAATTCCTTTATGACCTTTTTGTGCACCTTCACAGGCTCTGGTTGTTGTATGTTCAGCATAGTCCTGGAAATCATTAATAAATGTTAACACACTTGAAATCGACAACTTATGGAACCTGATTAGATAACTGTTAACACAGAAGTATCGGGCCAATGACCCAGAGGTATTATACAGTCTGTTATTTACTCACACTCATCACATTTACACTCACACTCACACTCACATACACACCTACATTCTTTTATGGTATACAGATACCATAAAAGAATTTAAAATAAAGCAATGACAGGTAAATTAATTTCTAGTCCGCTGTTTTACATAACCGCTAGCCGTTTTACAAAACACCTCCGTTATTGAAAACAGCTAAACAACGTTCAACTGAATTGCCATTGCGTTACGTTTAATAAAACTGCTACCCACGCTCTTTACATTTAAATGTAAAGAAGATTTAAAGTCTTAAGGTCTTTAAATGTAAACTTCGCTTCGTCGCTTATTCTGACTGCAGATAAGCCTCTGCAGTCAGAATAAGCGTTTAGTGATCGGTCGTCGCAGTAACTAAGCTAGGGCACGCTGACCAATTGGTTTAGGTTAGGTCAGAACTGCGACCAACCGCGACAGTGCCCTACTTCCAATTTGTTCGCAGTTACTTGGCTATTTAGTATTTTTAGGACTAACTTTCATAAAACTCTGAAAACTTCATATTAATATTGTTCTCAAAATTACTGTTTTCACTTGAGTTACGATCATTTCACACATATTACATGCTTTATTTATTTCTGTTTCGGACGCTATTATTGTTGTTATGATACATAGAGCCACGCACGAGCGCCAAAATTTAGAACTAAAATCTACAATCTGACGTTTCATTTCACGCTGCTTTAACCTCTAATCGTTGACCCGCTGCATTGATAAATGCAAAACGTTTATGCAATTCTGCGTGATAAAGTTCAGTAGTAGTTATGAAAAAAAATCTGCTGTTGTATATAACGGAGCTGTTTTGTTAAACAGCGGATTCAAAAATCCATCTACGACAGATACATGGTGGCCGCTCACATATTTACAAACATTGTAAAAGTAGACGTATTTCCTAAAATTTTACAAGTCAGTGTGTGAATTAAGGAAACCACAGAATGTAAAATCAATTTTATACAAAAATCAATTATACAATTAAATTAGCAACCAGTTTTATTTTGTCTAGACTCTAGATTGTCCTATGGAGCGGACCAGCATATTTCAAAGCATGCTTATCTTGGATATAATCCTCTAATTGTGTGTGAATTTGCTTGTTTACAAAGTATTAAAAATGTCTTGGAGAATACTATTTTCATCTGCGCTGCCCATGTATTGATTATTGGCATTTACAGCAATCTGCGAGTATTTTCGTTTTGAAAAATTATATGTACCGGCTTTTCCGGGAATCCAAGCACGCCAGTTTCCAAGTATTTCTACGTATGTGAAGAGCGCTAACGACTTCGTAGACAATTCTTTTATATTGTCCATTAGTGTCATTTCGGAAACGCTCGAATTTTTTAATCCCTTCTATGAAGTCACGTCCTTTGCGAAGTTCATATTAGCTCGACTCTTTCCTTTTTTTTATAACGTTCTCCACCGTCCTTTGCACATCTCCGCACCATCGAAGCATACTCTTTTCGTCCTCTTTTGAAGAGGATTAAAAATACTCTCGTGTTTAATTAGAAAGGGGCCCGTTCCTTTGAATATTAAATAAAAATGTGTCCACATCAAATTTTTAATCAAAGCGTAGTAGTAATGAAGGTTTGCCCCCGTGGAATATCTGCAGTATTAAATAAATATGTAGGAACTTACTGAACGAATATGGGTTTCCTGAAAACTAGAAATAACGACCGTAAAAGAAAATTGACGAACATAAAAGAGCGTCGCAAAAAAACTCGTTTCTGACTAGAACACGTACGTTCCCGATCCGACAAAATATGCTGTAATAAGAATCTAAGATAAGAAGACTTCTATGAGCACTCACTTTATCAATCTAGCTCCCGTAGAGAAGCTTTTAATTCTAAAGTAGTTTATCTGAGCGGAGCGAGGGCAAATAAGAGCATGTTGAAAGCGGAGCGATATCGGTACTGTTCGTACTTAATTGACACTTGCTGAACAAATTCCAGTTGTTGTGTTTACCTCTAACTACACAGCATGCACAGCGTAGGGATGTTGAAACAGTATAATTCGAACGACTGTTTTCACCTACCTAAGCCTATGAAAATATTTATGTCCGTTCATGTACCCATGTATGTTTGTGCCCTATGTATCTACGTACATAAGGCGCATATGTGGGTCTGTAGATTAAGCGGTGCCTCAAGAAATACAAACAACATATAGGTACAAGTATGTAGCGATCAATCCAGCTAATTCAGTTACGCACACAAATCTTGCGCGGTTCTTTGGCGTAGAAATATTACTGCCAGTAGTAATTCATTGCCCTTAGTATATTACTAACACTATATTTCGTTCATAAATATTATGTAAATCCGGATGATTTTTTGGTTGTACTCAAATGGAGAAAACAGCAAACACAATTATATACTCACATATTACCATGAATTTTAAAAGCAAATATGAACAAGACAGACATTATCAAAGAATTTCACTCTCGTGTAACGTTCATGGTAGCTACTGAAGCTCGGCAGCTTAATTAATCAAGTGGAATACTTTATAACATGTTAATGGGCGGTCTGATATATCCACAAAGTGCATTATTAAGAGCTCGCTGAAAACACGTGTAGGTAAATTGTACTGAGGTACTAGCAAGAAATATATGGGCGAAAGGCATGTCATTAAGTTGAACTTACTAGTATATACCTACAACTTGCACACAGGTACAGGTTGCTACCCGATATACGATCACACCAAACGTGTAGTCGGCTGCTGACAGAGAGCACCAAGTTCAAAACGTGAAAAAACAACGTCCGTTATTTTTTCATACATTTCGCAAGTCGGCGGATGACTGTTCCTACGTTTGGTGTAGACCCGGCCTAAGTGAGCAGGTAAGTAGTAGGTACCTACAAACCAATAACCTTTTAACATATTTTATATAACCAGAAATAATTCATGGTTTCGAAAAAATAAAGGTATTTAATTCTAAAGCCTCAACAACAGGATTGTTTTAACATTTTCTGGAAAGAAAGAAAAAATGATTTTTCTGCAGAAATAAGACGCACATAAAAGAAAATCGAAAGGAGCATATATCTTTTTTTTTAAACAGAAAAGACGAAAGTTTCTCAGACGTTTTCAAATCTTTATGAATACAAAGACATCATGTGGAGTGTAAGAGAGGATCTATTAATAATAGCTCGTAGTACAATGGTGTAATTATCGAGTAATAGTGGCGCACTATTATGTCGCCATTAAGACGAATGCCGCTAATTAACGGTGAAGAGAACATCACAGCGGCTCCATTCACGATAACTTGGGACGCGTCTCGGTTCACATCTCACTTAATGTCTGGATTTATCTTTGAGTATAATGATCATGTGGTACGTGTAGCTATGATCTATTTAACACAATGTGATACTGGGTGAATGCTGTCTCAAGATCAGTCGATTAGTATGTACTTAGGACATTTGTTTAACCTTCATAACGTAGGAGAAACAGGGTCCCTGATTTAAATGAAAGTATAAAAATATTTGCAGCAATCTTTGACTGCATAAGCCTGGTGTTATTACGGATAAAAAAATAGCATGATAGAATTCAAATCTGTAATATAGGTACCTCCTAACAGAGATGACGGCTAATAAAGACGTGTGGAGGAGAAAACATGGCGGTGCCGACACAACATAATTCAGGGATGTGTGTGATTAATGATGATGATGATGAATTTACCTTCAGACAGTACTTTTTATTTCTGTAAAAATCTTTTTGATTTTGTAAACAAAGTTATTATTTCGACGGCTTTGAGAAATTTGCGGATTATTCGAAAACGACGAGACGAAAAAGAAAAGATTATTAACTATGCGGGGGCAGCTAATTTGTATAATAGAGTGTCGCAGACGCTGCACTAGAGCTACGATCGCTCACTGTCACAAACAAAACAGAATAAGTGAACAGAGGGACTACTCTAATGTACGGTGCCAGCACCAGTTAACAGAAGACTGTTTTTTTTTAATTTCGTTTTTTTTTGTATTTTTTGTTATGCCTGATACAGTTAATGTTATTGTAGCGGCATCTACATCGCTACATGCAAACAACGCATCAATGACCTGACGTCACACAACATCCTGACGTCACACAAATCCTGCATCGCGCAATTAGAGTTTACTGCGCGATGAACATATATATACAAGCTTCCCGACTTCAACCTCTGGGCAGTTGCCCGCCAGACATCACACTCTGGTCTGGTCGGAGGATCCTCCCTTTTCTATGGGGGATGAGTGAACTTTACACCCTGTTCCTCATATCCCTAAATTGGTGACCCCAAATATGAACGTCAACGCAGCCTTCGTGCAACTACTTCAGCGTGACGTCATCATCATCATCACTCCCGCAAGCTTTCGTGAGGCGAGTCACACAGCCAGTCAGCAGCCACGGCTTCAACGGGTATCCTGACCACCAGCATGCAGCGAACGCGCATTCCTGGTCATCACCCTAAGCCACAACCCAGCGCTGTACCACATCCGACCCACTGGATCATAACGCAGCACTACCCCGACTCACTGGGGAACCACCGCAGACAGTTCCGACTCACCGCGAACTATGCGGCACCCGGTTCCAACTCACTGGAACCACAGCTGGCACTGTGAAGCATGGCAAGATTCAAGACTCAGCCCACTATCGACCTCCGGTCTCCGGAGGGGAGTGATGTAGCGGCATCTACATCGCTAAATGCAAACTACGCATCAATGACCTGACGTCACACAACATCCTGACGTCACACAAATCCTGCATCGCGCAGAGTTTACCGCGCGATAAACATATATATACAAGCTTCCCGACTTCAACCTCTGGGCAGTTGCCCGCCACACATCACACCCGTCTGGTCGGAGGATCCTCCCTTTTCTATGGGGGATGAGTGAACTTTACACCCTGTTTCTCATACCCCTAAATTATCTTAGGACTAAATGCTTTATCAGAATCTTTGTGCCGATACTTAAAAATAAATAAAACAGAATTGGCTTCTGAATTTTTGATAAGCTTAGGAATAGGCAACCTTTTGATTCCGTTTGTTCCTTCAGGCTTTAGGGAGTAAACTTTTTCGTTTCATCCAAGCTCAGTACTGAAACTATAAAGAAGATATAAGTAAAAGGAATATTTGGGATGTATCAGCTGGATATTATCTCACGCGAGATACAAAAGTCGCCTATAGGCAAGGGTGAATAGCTTAACGCTTACGGTAAGACAAGACAAAAAATGTTACAGTTTAATAACTTGTCGCGCGACCAATACCAATCTAGTATTTATATAGGAAATGGCTTACTTAATGGCCCTTGGAAGGTAAATACAAATATTGATAAATAATCATAATAGATATTTGTCAATTGCTTCATCGGTCAAATGGTTACTAAATGAAGTTTGTAGTTAACCCTAAAAAAGCTTTTAATGATAAGAAGTTAACTACTGTTCATGCCATTTTTAGATTGAACCCATAAAACATCACTTTAACTGCAGATATTGAAAAATCTTCAACGAAGTATTGGTGAAACACCTAACTTCTATGTAAATGTGTATGTTTTTAAATAAACAATGTGCAGACGACAATAAATAAAAACGCTGACAATTCTAATGCTTATAAGTAATTTGAAAATATAAAATAAATTCAAATATTGAAAATAAAAAGTGTTTTTTTCTAACATACGTAAATAATATTTAGATTGTTAGAAAAAAACACTTTTTATGTACTGATGGGCCGATTATGTGTTTTGCCGATCAGCCGACTGGCTATAGTAACTAAACTATTGGATGTATTTGATTAATTTTTGTATGCAGTCTGGGAACGTCATTAGATAGACGAAGTTAAAATATAAATAATATTAAGGGTATTGAGGATAGAAAAATGATAAAAATATAATTTTATGTGTATTTATGTGTCCAATAAAGAATAAGAATACTTTGTGAAAAATCTGATTTCAGACCAACAAAATATTAAATCTTTCACTAACCTCACAAAAGCATGCTACCAATTGGTACCTGTGGTCGCTCACAGATGGCGTTATAAAAAAAAAAAACATAATCATAAACCTTATTTTGACCAGTCTTCGCAAGTTCCAAACTCCTGAAACTTATTCATTTATAAACAATAAAATACGACGATTATAATAATATAAAAATCATTACTGAACATTGGTTTTGACTGCCTAGGCAATCGTCCATTGCCCCACCAGACATGTCCTTTATCCCTGTATTGTCGTCTCGACACCTTGTATAAATCAAAATGTAGGTAATTTAATATTTCCCACCGCGTCATAATCTACACAGCAACAAAAATATCTCATGTTAGAACAGGTGTACGCGAATTAATTATTCAGCTGCAAATCTAATTAAATTAGTTTGAACTATGAAGGTTGAAACTACATAATTGAATTTGGTACATTGTTTTTGATTCGACTCAGCGTAATGGAATTTATATTCGGCTTGCTTAAATGTTTAAAAGCTCTAATTGATGTTATTTTTAGGTCTGTGCTATGTTTGATGTGATCGTAAGTTTTGGATATGGAACTCCTTATCTTTTAATCCCGACAATTATGTATTTTGTATGAATTATTGAAATTGGGAAAATTATGCCTAGGTAGGTACTTAATGTTTTTATTTCATTGACCTGGTTTGCCTAGACAAATTAATTCAATCAGATTCCTCATTCCTAAAATGACGAGCACAATGAACATTACAACTTAAACAAACGAAAACTATTATATCAATAAAAGACGCCTCGTAATTGGTGTTCTCACCCTACATAATACACGCAAATGATCTTGTTATGCCTAGAGGCTAACGCCTAATGAAATAGTGATACTTAGTGATTGTCATTTGACAATAATGTCTTATGTGATGTTGATTTTATGTAGGTGTTTGTTTGCATAACGTTTCGTGTTTCGGCCTTCTTATATTGTATTAATAGTTGTTGATGAGATGATAGCATTTATTCCGATTGTTTATTTGTGATTTAGCTAAATAATTGTGGACCAGATTCGTGTGATTTTAGAAACATTGATTAATGCGGAATTACAACCAACATTTTCATTAGTAATGTTCGCGTGCATACAGAATATCTCTTTGAAATCGAGCCTGAAACGTAACCTTTTATCAGTTTTCTATAAAGCAGCCTTATCACAAAATATTTTCAACTTACATTAATATCTTTTCTACTGGCCATTTCTTTATCCTTCTCAATCACAGGATCGGTAAACTCGAATTACATCGTAAAGTCGACACCTCAATCAATCCGCCTGGAAAAATCTTTGTAGCAAATTACGCTAGAATTCCTTTCAAAATACTATTAATCCTACTGAATGAGACCAGCAGAACACGCTCGTCTTGCACTAACATTAATCCGGAGACGACCAAGTTTTGACGTAATTAACATTGAAAAAATAAAAATAACAAAACTACGGCCAGGAAACGGGAACCAACTTTTCTTTGAATTTTTCTTTGGTAAAAGTGTTAACAGGGAAATGAGGAAAACATCGTTCACTGGAAAACCTGGGAGTGAAGGAACTGGTCAGTTAACCCTTTGAATGAGTGTATTAGATTGTAAATATTAAAAGCCTGAGCAGCTGGATCAGGTTTTTTGCCGCTGCTAACCCTAGCACTGCTGTATTCGTTAATTAAATGACGGCGTTCGATGTTAAATGAATTTGCTTTTTTGGGATTTGCTGTAATATTTGACCAACAAATTTCAGAGCTACAAAGTATTTTTATATAGAAATATAATATTTGTAAATATTGTGTTGCTAGATAAAGTTGCGACTTCAAATTGTAAGAGGCGGCGACAAAACCGTCATCCAACCATAATAGGTACTATGTAGACTATAAAACTATAATTATGAAATTATAAACATATTGGCACAAAAGATAAGAGAGTAATACAGAAAATATTTACACAAAATTCATTTCCTTTTATTCTCAAGTCGACAGCAACCACAGAATTTCATCAAACCTGAATTAATAAAATCTTCGCTCGCTCTAGAGACTGCACCTTTGTAATCTGTGGGCAATATTTCCCGTGCAGTCGAGTAAACAGTGGCCCACGACTAGACGGAGACAAATGGTTCCTTAGTCGGGTGTTTACAAATGCTTCTTTATGCCAACACTCGTAACAGGGTTGTGCTAACGAAGGTTTCGCGGACAACGCAGCGGGCAGACTAATTTTAAATATAAGCTATGTATGCTTCTTTAAACCAACACATGAGCTGGGTTGGGGTGAAGAATACGTTCTGTTTGTTCGTAAACCGACGTGTTGAGATAAAGAAGCTTTTGGGCAGACGAATAGGGATGTTGACACGTTGTTTGTCCGTCATGTAGATTATTAAAAATTTATGGACACGTTTTTTTTTTTTTTATACGTAATCAAAAGGTTACGCCGATACATTGAGTAGGCAATACGTTAAAATGTGGCACGACGTCACTACCCGGTAGATTTTATACCCACTTGTGACGTAGCGAGCCCCCACTCCCCAGCTTTAATGCGTTTTATCTAAACCATTTTTTATTAATATGATGAAGCAAAACATACGTGTCTAATATTTTCTTATTATCTGACTGACGGATTAAATAGTTTTTTTTTTTCTCCAGTCAACATTCCTATTGTAAATACGAGTAACGCATGCTTCTCATGAGCAAGGTTGAGACGAAGAAGGAAATGCGTCAAGGAAGACGTATGAAGAAGAATTTGTGAACACGCTCCGTGGTCAACAAGCCGCGAGGGCACTAACGAATATGTAAGGGAAACTATTTCGCTAACGACCACAAGTTCACAATCTCTGCGAATGCTCCCCCACACATAATTTTCCTACTCTTCCTTTGCTTGTTTTCTTTCTGCGATTTAATGAAAAAGTGATCTCGCTCATGTTTTCAACTAAAAGAAACCTTGGATAGGTTTCCTATAAAAAAATACGAACAGTCGCTTGATTGAATAATTTTCGATGAGAAATATACTACTCATAATACTACTAATACTCTGAAATGACGCGCCCCACTGCAGTAGGTATTTACGCACTCGGTATTGTGAATTTCTATAGGTAATGCGGTAGGGGGCGCGTCATTTCAGAGTGGACAAGCTATATCTAATAATTAGAGGAGTTCAATTAGACCATTCATATCGCCAATAAACATTTATATCGATCAAGTTATGTGTCATAAAAATATAGTAGCATTTCGTACGATCAAATTAGATCATAAAAACCTATTATGGTTTTGTTACCAATTTTTATTGTGTTCCACAATAATAAACAATATTTGTAGGATACTCGTACATCGCTTTTCAAGACAACATAAATTAAATTTGTATACGAACTGCCTTTTTTTGTCTTCACACGATTCATTATTTTGACCAATAAAAAGCAGGTACTCTGGCCAGGCATTAAAAGGGGTACCTCAGGGCAGCACCATTGGTCCAATTCAGTATTATATATAACCCCTATTTGAAGTTGTCTATTTCATACGCACTTGTCATTGCTGTTGTTACCGAATCGCTGCAGCCACACGCAAAAGACGATAACGACGTCATTCGCTTCGTTTCGCATCGGATGACGCGACTCGACACCGGCGTTGACCTCTTCGTTTTTTTGTATGGACATAAAGCTCTTTTTGACCGGCTTAAAACGATTCCAAGTCGATAAGCATCATTATTTCCTTTGTTTATCTCTATCTCTTTCTCACTTAATATAATTCTAACCTGAAGTATTTCCTGGTGAAGTCATCGCAGTCACAAATTAGGAACCGCCTCCCGAGGATGTACACCGTGGCGCCCACCATCAGGTCCTTCGGCGCGTAGTATTCCGTTGTCACCTCCTCTTCTGTCGTCTCCAATACGGTGGACGGGAATGATACTGGTAAAAGTAAGTAATATTATTGTGAGGATCTGGGTCTTGATTTCACTAAGTACGAGTAAGAATTATTGTTTATAACACTAGTAACAATTGCGGACATAAAACAATAATTATATCAACCCCTTTATGTTTCTTTATAAACATTATATGTATAAAGTTGAAGAGACGTTTATCACTTTCGACTCCACCCACGTTTCATAGAACTCACACGCCATGCCGTCATACATATTGGAAGTGAACCCTCCGGGAAGGTTACCGGCATTACGTTTGCGCAAAAGTTAACCATCGCGGACTGTCAACGCATTAGGTTTAAAACCATGTTATGAAACACTGTAAAACGAAGGAAAATTGAGTTTTCAGGGGGTCTTGTCGCTATATATAGTTTACAATCTTTTAATTTTTTGTGAATATTTTTAACCGTGAACAAAAAAAAATAAAATGGTTGGATTTTTAAACCGACGCATATACAAATAAATTTTATTAATATATACATCAGATTTTATTTTCACGGTTTAAAATGCTGTATTCGCAAGAAACACCTACATTTAAAATGAGCCCTAAGCGAGGGCTCCCGGCATTTCATATGCGACTAGGTGAACCCTCCAGGAGGGCTCCCGGCACTCGCGTTTTAAACTTCCAAATGTATGGTTAAACAGTTGCTTATCATTACTTAACTTTATGCAACGTTTACAAAAAAATCCCTTAATGTTTAACCTCGATCGACTCAGTCAGAAGCTCGAAAGTCTGACGACCGGTCTTACCAAGGGTTATCGCGTTACCCAGTAACTGGGTTGTGTGGATCTGATAGACAGTAGCAATAGCATCTTTATTTTGCAAAAGAGCGCTGTCAGAGTCATTTATAATCTACGTCGCTGCGAATCTCTTAGGGAACTATTTGAAAAGATAAATATTATGACAGTACCGTGCCAATTAATTTAAGAAAATATTATATATGTAGAAAGAATCTACATCTTTTTAATAAAATAAATGATAACATAATTTTAATTTTAATACTAGAAATAAAGATAAAATAGATCATCAACCATTTTTCAGATTAGCTAAAGTACAAACATCTTTTATGGGGTACTGCGTTAAATGTTACAACAAAATACCTTGTGATTTAGAAAAGAAAGCAAATTTAAAACTCATATTAAAAGTTCACTTTGTAAACAAGCAATATTACAAATTTGAGGATTATATCCAAGATAAGTAATGGAAATATGCTGGTCCGCTCCATAGGGCAATCTAGAGGCTTAGACAAAATAAAAATGGTTGCTAATTTAACTGTATAATTAATTTTATCACATTCATTTTACTTTCTGTGATTTCTTTAACTCACACATTGTCTTATTAGTATTACTTGTTAAAATTTAAGGAATATCGAATACTTCTACGATGTTTGTAAATATGTAAGCACCATGTATCTATCACATAATTAGTTTATTTGACATTGCTTCGTTTTTAATTCTTTTTACCTATTGTGGTATAGTAATGCTATTCTAGGTGCATCGTCTTCACATATAATTATATGATTTATGTTTACAAAATATTGTAAAACATAAAAAAGAGTAATGGTAGAGTTTCTTGCCCATTCTTCACCATATGAAAACTACCTTTTGAAAGGGGCAACCAGAATCCTTTTTTTTTATTTTTTGTAAATTTTGACGTTTAAAAGTACCTTTCATGTGCCTAATTGAAATAAATTATTTGACTTTGACTTTGCAGTCATTCCATTTAAACAACTCGTATGCAGCTGCATCCTGTTGGAGTGGAAGCCGACCCTAACATAGTTTGAAAAGGGCAGATGATGATTAACTCATCATCTGACTTTCATTTTTCATAATTTTAAAATAAATAATTTCAAAGATATTTAGGAAATTGATGAAAATTTACCATTCCCCACCCTTATCTCTGAAACTAACGAGCCTAATATTTTGAAAAAAATACTGAGAATAGTTTTTTACTCATAGTTTACAGAAAATTGTGATTGAGTTGATTATAAGAAGTCTATGGTCTTAAAATAACATGGTAAATCCCTCAATATTGTGCATACAAACTTACATTTTCAGTTGGAATGTATGGGAGATGTGGACATGTTTTTCAACTACAATGTTAAGCTTGTTCCTGGGATAAATTCATCCCAACTACGGAACCCTACATTGTGTGTAGTCCGACACGCACTTGGCCGGTTTATTAAATACAATGTGACTTTTATATTCTTTAAGATTTGACACACAGTTCCGTACAGCATTTTTGTCTGTCATGTAGTTTAGACCTTAATACTGGCTAGAAAAGATAATCACCCTGACTTCGATAAACATCCCGATTGTCACCGCTTATGTCACCTATCGTTTACTTCGATATCAATAACTACCCTAATCGCAAACGTTAGCTTTTTACACAATAACTCGGCACTGAGGAGGGTCGTGCCCGCGACCTTCAGCGACATAAACACGTTGAATAGCTACATCGATATTCAATATTGGATTATACAAATCATTTTTACTTTAAATAGCTAAGTATTTGGGTGATTTTATACACCTAGATATACCTTCTTTAATTGGATTGGAAATAGGCTACTTCTATAGATATTTATTTATACGGGACTTTATAATATTCTGTGACTTTTAAAAATAAGTTGAGGCGCCTAAATACTCCATTGTTCTTTCTGAGAAGAGGCTTTGACCCTACAGTGGGATTATAATAGGCTTATACGTATTACGACCTACCTATTACAAGACGCATTTATTAATGGGGTCAATCAAGCATGGATGTACAATTTTATTACAATCTTGATAAATGGTAGGACTAAAGAGGTTTCTGCCCTAGAGATTTAAGCAGCCTTATAATACAGTGTAGATATAACCCGATTTTTATAACTTTGCGCCTGTCAACGTCAAAATATTACAGTGTATGTGGTTTAAATAATAACAAAAACAAGTTAAGAGCGTTTATCCTAAAAGTTGGCAACGTCGCAAATAACTGTCAAAAATTTACCTGTTTTGATTAATTTGGCAATATTACTGTATGAAAATAAGCAATGTGGCTAACTAGCGAACTAGAATATTAATAATGAATTGCAATTATAACATTGAATTTGATGTTGTACCCGTTTTAGGTGCAAAAAAGGCATTTGGAAAATGTACTTATTTTTACATCTAAAATTCAATATTCGGTGTTACGATATTAATTATTGCATAATCAATATTCTAATTCGCTAGTTAGCCACATTTCTTATTTCCATACAGTAATATTGCCAAATTAATCAAAACAGCGAAATATTTGACATGATTGTATTTGCTACGTTGCCTACTACTTTCAGAATAAACGCTCTTAACGAATAATAATACAGAATTGTGGAGACGGCACGAGGCACTGTAGAGGAAACCGGGCAGGTGAATTCAATACTAACACCCTGCGATTTTGACAGCTCCAAGCGTACAGTTATAAAAATCGAGTTATACACTCCATCGCCCTTGACATAAGCCAGCTGGATAATGTAATACCGTTCTGACTTTCACAATAAAAACATCGCATAATGATCCACCACATACAGCAGATAAAGTTATTGGTAATAATTCAAGGGGCATTAAAATGGAAAATAGGTCGTAGACTAACAAGAATAAGAATAAGAATAATTTATTGGTCCATTGTTACAAAATAAATTTAAAAAATAATGATATTGTATGCTTACTGTAACTAGAATATTTAACATAGTATTAAAACAGTGGTCCCCAAACTAGGCAGCGCCTGTATCTTGGGAGCCTGAGTTGCGTGATCTTAATTTTAATTCGAAACATTTTTGCGTTAGCTTAAATTTTATTTCAGGATGTTTGAAAATGGACAGAATAGTTAATTAAATAAGCGTAGCGAATTACCAAATAAAATAAATTGAACAAAATAAAATAATTCTAAATAATATTATAGTGAGTGTGTGAGAGTGTGTGTTAGCGTGTGTGTTAGTGTGTGAGTGAGTGTGAGTGTGGTGGTGAGTTGCTGGTGTGAGTTTTGTGTGAATGTCTTGCTTGTGTATTTTAGTGTTAACTCACTATATCCTCCGTGTCGTTGTATGACAGGGAGAGAAGCCAACTTTTTATCATTCTTTTATACGAGTGGGTGTTAAGACCTTTAGTATTATAGCGCTTGCTTATTTTATTGTAGATATAAGTGTGTGAGTAAGAGGGGCACCGTCGGGCCAGAAGACTGTTTGAATTAGGAAGAGGGACGTGTAAGATACGTTTTGAAAGCAGGCTTTGGTAGTCAGGTCTGTTTTTAGTAGATTTGTGTGCATGCAGTGCGGCACTGAGTATGTATAGTTGACGTACTCGAAGAACCGGAAATTGGTTGTATAGCAGATCTGTCGGGAACCTAAAAGGCTTTCTAAGCATCACTTTAATTACGGCTCTTTGAGCTCTTTCTATTTCAATAAATATGCTTTTCCCGGCTCCGCCCCAGACGGTAAACAAGTAACGGTAAAAAAGTAACGACAAGTAACCCGACTTTTCTTATATTGCTGACGAGGCAAGGAACATATCGAGTCGTTTGTCTACCTGTGCGACACCTTCCTCTCGTTTTACAGGCTTTTATTATCCTTAGCCTACCCTGCAGTTATATAGCGGGTGAAAGCACACGTAGGTAATAAATTTGTATTAAGAAAGTTACGGGTTAATAAGGTTCAAGTAACATTGTTCCTAGAAAGCGTAGACATAGGGACCGTTGTGAGTTTTTCATGTCGCTTACTTACTTTAAACACCTTTCGAGTTTTCTAGATGTTTTGACCATTGTCTTGGGTGGTCTCTTTACTCTTGGGTGTCACTGTATCATTAAAGGTTGCTAACGGTTATCCAGTTTGTCGAGCAACACAGCTATGGTATGGCAGCAGCTGCCTTTCAATACCTATCTGCGATCAGAAAAGTTTACCTACTAAAGCCAGTGATTATGGCTTTCCACATCCGACCGTTACTTACACAATAATACGTGGTATCATTAATTTTAATCCATGATTGCATTCAGTACACTAATTTACTATTAGGTAAAATATATTACCACTTGCAGTGCAGGCAATAAAGGCAAATTACGAGGGATGCCATACCTACGTCAATAAATCTGGAACCAAAGCGGCTAGGTAGCAGCACCTGCCACGTGACACTCTTGCATAGATGAAAAACGAGGGAACGTACCAATATCTACGATATATTGAGTTGAAAGTCGTGTAGAAACAGAGAAGGCTGTATTTACAAAGTTTGTTTGAGCTAGAGGAATGGGACGAGGTGATTTGGTTTTAGATTTTGTTGGTAAATAATATCAAAGTAATAAATTTATATAAGTTTGGAATATATTATGGTCTAGTGGTTTAACTGCAGAGCGTTCTGCACCTGTACTCGATCCCAGGACGAGCCCAGTGTTATTGGAGTATCTATGTTTGTACACCTTGAACCATTTATACCACTCACCAGAACGAACTTCACCAGAATCGTCGAATCACCTGGAGGAGAGTTCACCACGCCGCTTTTAATTTTAACATAATATTATAACATCTACCACATACTTGTCGGCCACGTGGCAATTGTCCAGCCAACACGGCTAAGGCTAACCTATAAACCTTAATAACAAGGGTAAGGGTGAGTGGGGAAACTTTTCGATAGATTTTTACAAATATGTGCGTAACAATTTTAATAAGTAAAGTAATTTGTAAAATATGAGACTCGGGGTTGCGGGTTTGTCTGAAAGGGATATCGCGGCCCCGGCACACAGGCAACGGAAGGAACACGGGTGGGTTTTAGTCAGTAAAAGTCTGACACACCCTCTCGCTCTGCCCAGAGCGGGAGAAGTCATTTGATGATTTCCCATCATGAAAAAAAAAAAAAAAGCCGAGTCTTTGATAGCACACATGACTAGGTAGGTATAAGACGAGCCTACTGGTCAAACCTCGGCTGTTATGTGCGTGTTATTTATACTGAAGCTTTTCACTCGGAAATTACTATCAACCGGAAGATTTAATTTTATAAACACGAATATCTACCCTTATTTATAGCTCGCCATTAAAGTATATCGGTTACCATGTTCATTAATTTAATTCTTGAAAATTTATAAACAACAAATTACAAAGGCTTCTCAGACGGCCTTTACTTAGGCTGCAATAATTCATAATCTCTTCGCCAAAGAAGTCGAAGTTGGAAGGCCCGGGCAACTTCTCAAACTTTCATAGCTTAATCTCCTTTAAGGCTATTAATATAAAGTGAGATATCCCCGTTTTGTTCGCTTCCAAATTACTAATAATTTAATCAAATTTTGTAATTAACTGTGCCGACGTTATTAATTATGTCCGGTATCCAGCTTTTAAAATATTCAATTAAGTAATCGAAATCTAATTAAATACTTATTTTTATTCAATATAGGTACTTTGCTTCGCCTTAGCCCCTATGCCTACAAAAATGATAGGCTTCATAGTATATAACGAAGCATTTGTAGATTATCTCAGTAGGTACTTATTCGTAAATGAAGAATATTATTTTGTTTGTCACTACAGCAGACAAACGATTTAAGCTAAATGCCTGTAGGGATTAAGTGAGCGCGCTCGGGCGCCCGGGCGGGCTGTAGCGCTGCCCCGGCACAATGGAACATCGGAATGCTATTTGTGATGTTAAAAACGCGGAAACGAATCTTGTTGTAAAATGGAAAACGTTTTACTAATAATGCCTACCGGCTCGTATATTCAA
Source organism: Agrochola lota (assembly GCA_947364205.1). NCBI lineage: Eukaryota > Metazoa > Arthropoda > Insecta > Lepidoptera > Noctuidae > Agrochola > Agrochola lota. The sequence goes on along the minus strand of OX376221.1, from coordinate 11,600,315 downwards.
TATTTTGCATTCAATGCATTTTATAATAGCAAAGGTGGAACAAAATGCAACACAGAAGGTGATATTTTTATGTATTAATGTTAACATTATCCGGAATTGATTGATTAATTACAATACAATTATTAACCGTGTACTCTGATATCATAAATAGGAAAGTAATGCCGGTTTTCGCCGAGAACTAAGTGACACCTAAATGAAACTCTAAATGAAAGTGCACTGTCGGATTTTCAACTCTCAGCGCGGTGCCTAGCGTTGAAAATCCAACAGTGATCTTTTATTTAGGGATTTATTAGTGTCACTTAGTGTTGGTGAAAACGGGCATAAGATAGTGAGGAAAATAAAATCCTCTCCGGTAAGTCGCGAACATAGCTTGTTTGGAATCCAAAGTGGTGATATTTTTCAGGGCGATCTATCAAAAATTACGGCAAAGTTCTGGAAGGAAGCTCTTTTTTAGTTCGCATAAAAATTGATATTTATCATTATTTTATTATTGGCACGCAACAATATCGTCTTGAGAACCCGCGAAGGGCCTCCATTAGGGAAAGATTGCGCAAGATGGCCGCGCCAACCGAGAGGCTGGTAGACACTTATAAATATACGTAATTAGAATAATTTGTGATTCAAACTTGACACAGACAAGGCCAACTTAATACATTTAATACGAATTTTCTTGGCGTTTAACGAGATTATACCGTTCAAGGCTAAACCCATTATCCAAACATAGAGTAGATCATGTATACGAATAATAATGACAGTTGACTACCAAATTATTTTACCCGTCCCGTATTACATACCTATATTAACTTCTACAGCATAGTCATAATAAAAGACGTCGTTTCTCAGCTCTCCGAGCATTCTGATTGAGTCATTACCGTGACGGAATTCAATATAGCTATGTGAGCTCACTGGGGCACATATCATTACCACGTCCACTTTTTATCGGAATTTCCCCCGCAGCTAACAAGCGCCATTGAAAGACCATTAAAGGCTTTTCTCCTCGTTCAACCGTGGTCTCGAGTTACGACCCGTTCTTGATCAGTTACCACTTACGGATAGTTACTGTTACATTAGCATAACCATACCATATTCCTATACTGTTCCCACTGCTGGGACATGCCTCCTCTCTGTGAGAGGGAGTGGGCCGTAACCTACCACGCGGGTCCAGTGTGGGTTGGTAGATGTCACATGTCTTCGAATTTTTGGTTCTAGGACATGCCGGTTTCCTCACGATGTTTTCCTTCACCGTTTTGAGAGCGGGTGACGAAATAATTTACACAAAGTAAAGCGCATGTCAGGGTTCGAACCTACGACCTCAACTCGTAAGTCGCGGCCGTTACCACTGCTCCTACTGTTACATTATTATGTAATAAAACTGACGCAGACTGACTTCAAGGCGTCCTATTTTACAGTTCCACGGTATTTAGGGCAAACATCTTACTTACCGGGCTTTTCCTTCCACTTCTTAGGCAGCTTCGTTTTCTTGAGAAGCAGTGGGAAAGGATCTTTTCCGCCCTTCCCGTCGTGGATTTCCTGAGTAAATACAGATAAAATTGAACAATTTTTTTTATGTGGAAATGTAATCCTTAGCTTCACTGCAGATAATGGCTTAGAGTGAAGATAACTAATGAAGCATTAATTATTTCGTATTGGGATAAGTGCCTACACGTCGCGTGTTTGCGGACGCCGAGGAATTTTTATTGAGCGTCCGTAATTAGAGTGCGTCCTGCCAGGACCCACATAAATATTCATTGCTCTCATTTTCCAAGGCCGTCGTTTGTTTTTAAATTAAATCCTAAATTTACCCTCGCTCATTGAATGCTTTTACGATACTTAAGCCTTTGTTTTGCCAGTCATATATAAATATTTTCAATGGTATTTAATTAGTTTGTTAAAATAAAAAGTAAGTTCAAAAAACACGCTCTAAAAGGTATGAAACAAGACAGACAGAAGTCAAGACATAGGTACAAAAATGGTCAAGGTAAAGCCGTGGTCGCATGCCTGTACACCTACAAAATTACATGCGACGACGGCTTTACCTTGACCATTTTTGTACAAAAAATATTTTTATTTCATGACTTTATTTTCTCTAGAGGGTGTCATATGGAATTTCATGTGACGTCACATAGCCTATAACCAACGATACATCATTTGTCAAATTATGAGGTAACAGATGAACATACACATACCGGTCAAAATCATAACCCTCCTTTTTGCTTCGCCGTAGTCGGATAATAATAATTTTCACAAAGTTATCTCTAGTTTGGTTCATATATGCAATGACGTAATACACTGTAATATGAGTTGCTAAAGATAAATCAACACCCATACATCACGAACAGCCAATCCATAACCTTTAATGCACTATAACAGCTTTAAACTTTTCCCTGCCCACATAAGCATAATCAAGACTATAGAGAACAAAATAGCAGTTCAACTTACGTGTTCGTTGACGTAACGAAAAAGTTAAGTACCTACCTATACGTTAATAAAACAGACAAATTTATGAACGAAGCATTCAGTAGTTATTTGAAAAACCATTTCAGCATAATTAAAAATTTTACGCATTCACACGCACGCCAGCAAGGCTTTTTAGTGAACAGTTATATAATTACCAAGGCAGGGCTGGAGCGTAATATGAAACGTATTTCACTGTATGTAGGATTTTAGTAAGGCTAACCTTACCAACTACCTCCGTGCTCGGGGATAAACGTGTATGGAAAATAGAAACTTGTTACCTCAACTAAGTTTAGCTCTAAATGGAAAACAAAGCTCTTTCAATTCCTGGAATGGGAACAAACACCGACATATTGTTATAATAATAGTGTACAGGATGCATTTTAGTTCGCTAACAAAGTTCCCTATGGTTGGTTCTATTTTAGCGGGGTTTAGTATTTTAACACGTTCAGCCCTCGCGGAGGGTTCATTTTTAAATGTAGGTTTTTCTTAGCGAATACAGCATTATAAACCGTAAAAATAAAATCTGATGTATATTTTAACAAGATTTATTAGTACAGGCGTCGGTTTTAAAATCCAAGAATCTTTATTATTTTTTTGTTCCCGGTTACAAATATTCACAAAAATTTAAAAGCTTGGAAACTACGTATAGCGACAAGACCCCTAAAAACACAATTTTACTTCAGTTTACAGTGTTGTATAACACGGTTTTAAACCTAATGCCGTTGACCGTCCGCGATGGTTAACTTTAACGCAAACGTAATGCCCCCTGGAGGGTTCAGTTCCAATATATATGGCGGCATGGCGTATGAGTTCTATTTAAACTGGGTGGAGTCGAAAGTATTAAAGGACTAAGTATAGTATTTTAGAATCTTTAATGACGTAAACCTGAATTAATAACAGTGCATGCAATAAAGTTTAATTATCTTTTCTAAAATTCTTTGGAAAATGAGGAAAATTAAGTAGCAATGCAATTACCTTAATCGCAATGGTGTCATCTTGTAGAAAGTAGAGCAGTTTGTAATCTTTGAGTTCACCGAAAGCTGAGTCGCGGTCATCCCAAACGACGTCGAAACTGTAAAAAATAGAATGATAAATTAGATTCTAGCCTTTGGCTTCCACCAAAGAGTAATTCTCTGCATTTCCCCGTAGATGCGTTCACAGACGACTTAGGGATCGTATATTATCAGGTAGATGTGCCCATCTTGTTTGTACAATGATAACATCTTACCAGGAAACCATGATTTCCCTGAGGATTGTGGAGGTCAGACGCCGCCTGTTTCGTGAAAAATTTACCACAATGTATAATTAATGAAGGAGTTGGCCATACAGTACTATCAGGCAAATAAAAAGGTCTTTTAACGAAATTGGAACCTGGCATCCAGAATTATGCTAAGGAGAAATAAAACCGGCCAAGTGCGAATCGGCCTCGCACATGAAGGGTTCTGTACATGATTTAGCAAATAAATGCAAATAATACTAAACGAAGAATATTATTATTTATCAATTTAAAAAATCAAAAAGATAAATTTGTATTTCCTAATATGTATTACAAATTTATTTTTGCAGTTGCAGAAAAACGCCCATATTTAAATAAAAAACCTTATGAATCAGCGTTTTTAGTATTTGTTGAATATAAACAGAATATGGTACATGATATACATAAGTTTCAAATTCGTAACTTGTTTAGTTGTTGAGATAGAGCTCGTACAAAAATGGTCTACAACTGACAACTTTTACGGTCCCCCTATTTCTTCATTTTTGAAGATAAAATAAAATAAAAATTATGTTTATTCTCTACTCGATGAGCTCTAGACAATGACACCCCACATTCCAGGGTTAGTATTTTTATTTTTCAAAATGTATAGTTTGTATCGAGACCCCCTTTTATTTTTAACTTTATTAAATTTTTATTATTTGTTGTTATAGCGGCAATAGAAATACATAATCTGTGAAATTTTCAACTGTCTACCTATTGCGCTTCATGAGATACAGCTCGTTGACAGACAGACCTGAGACAGACAGATGGGCAGCGGAGGCTTAGTAATAGGATTCCGTCTGGCCCCTTTCGGGTACGGAACCCTAAAAAACATTGTATTAGTAACTGAAAAGATTTTATGTGATGATAAACCAAGTTTTTTATAAGCTTACAGAATAGCTTTATTATGCCTTAGTCAAATCTAGCTCCTCAGCAGGGCGTCCTAGCCTGCGTATCTATTGGGCTATAAAAGAGGCGGCCAACGTCCGAAAATAACCTACCTATAAAAAGAAAATGACCACTACTATAAATAAAGTGAAAGGGATTTATTCCACCCGAAAATATAATGTGGAAATGGGACAATCTGGATGTGTTTAGCTTTTGAACTTGATTCTTATTGTGAACACATAGGTATTTTTAGCTCTAAACACAAACGGCTCAGGAGCTAAAAATACCTATTTGAATGACTAGCAGGTTTTCATCCAAGGTTTATAAATAAATCGTAAATATTGAAATAACTTCAGCAGGACTAAGGTATGTTAGAAGTTAAAATTGAACGTGAACACATATGTGTATAGCGTGTGGTCTAACCACGTAACCAGATGCCGCCAGTTCAATCAATCAATCCGCGCTAACGCTTTGTACCTACAACAGTTACTAACTGATATTAACAAAGCGGTTAATTAGCTATATGTGTATATCTAAACGGCATAACCTGGGTCTACTAAGGGGGCGGCCAATAGTCCACTAGCGCCATTCCTTAAAAAAAATACTATCTCGTGACTGAGAAGAAATTATAAATACCGGCTAGTAAGGACCCCCGGTAAGTGTGCTACGAGTAGAATTATCTAATACCTTTTATAAAGTTTCATATTGAGACACGAAGTAACAAAATTCGATCTAAAGAAAAGCGGCCACATTCCTCTAGGTCGTATTTTGAGATTATATTTTTTTTTAAGAGTGGCTCTAGTGGACCATTGAGGGCCCCCTTAAAGTGAGCAACTATGTCTTTTTAATGCTATTACTGGGTCAAATATCTAGGAATCTGAAAATGAGGACCTTATTTAAGAATACTTTAGATTACACTTTGGCATATCGTGGCTATGTGAATTCTCATGCTTTACTACTAGTTAATAAGACAACATAAGACAACTATAGCAGGGATGACGCCTGGGTAAAAAAAAAAAAACTGATTAGTCCGTCAGTCAGATAATAAAAAAATATTTGACACGTATTTTTTGCTTTATCATATTTAAAAAAAAATACTTAGATAAAATCCATTTTAAGTGGGGGAGTGGGGGTCGCTACGTCACTAGTATGTATAAAATCTACATACTCGTGACGTCATGGCACATTTTACCTTAATGTATCGCCGTAATCTTTAGATTACGTAAAAAATGAAAAAATACGTGTCCAATATTTTTTTATAATCTCAAAGACAGACTAAAAAAACTTTTGTCATCATCCCTATTACCTATTAGGACAGACAACAAACATGAGTGAAAACAGCAGGTATACCTACTTTGTTATGATGCCTCTATTATACTGAACTTAACGTTTTCGATTCCACCCACTTTTCATAGAACTCATAAGCCATGCCGCCATACATATTGGAAGTGAACCCTCTGGGAGGGTTGCCGGCATTACGTTTGCGCTAATGGTAACCATCGCGGACGGTCAACGGCATTAGGGTTAAAACCGTGTTATACAACACTGTAAAACGAAGTAAAATGGTTTTTTCAGGGGGTCTTGTACGTAGTTTCCAACCTTTAATTTTTTTTTGTGAATATTTATAAACGTGAACAAGAAATTTTTAAATATTAAAATACTTGGATTTTAAAACCAACGCATATATACGTACTAATAAAAACCTACATTTAAAATGAGCCTTCCGCGTGGGCTCCAGGCATCCCATATGCGACTAGGTAAACCCTCCAGGAGGGTTTCCGGCACTGAACGTGTTAATGTAGATTATCGCCTGTTACGTCAGAATGTATAATTTCTACAAGTAAGTATAGGTACGTTTACACTCTTGTCTATACACGTTACGTGTATTATCTTGTAAACAATAAGCCCTCGGGCATTTTCGCGCTAATTACATTTTCGGTACCGATTTACACCCTTCTGAGCAATATAATAAATTGATTTATGAAACGAACCGTCCAACACATACCTAAATCGGGAGAGTTATTCTCTCGGTATTGGCATGTGTTGGACTATGAATGATTAAATATGAAATTTCTGACTTTTATACCGTGATTTACTGTAAGGTTTTTTGCAATATGCAACCTTATATTGTACAGGCTGTCAAGAAAACAGGCATGACTACATTCAAACATTCTAGCAATTTATTAGGGTTCCGTAGTAAACAAGGAACCGTTATAGTTTCGCCATGTCCGTCTGTCTGTCTGTTCGTCTGTCTGTCCGCGGCTTAGCTCAGAGACGGTTAGCACTAGAAAGCTGTAATTTGGCATATGTATACATATTAATCATGCCGACAAAGTGGTAAAATAAAATCAAGAAAAATATTTTATTTTTGGGTATCTCTATGTATATATTTTAGGGTATCTCTCCAACACGTAAATTGGGGATGTTTTTCTCATCTACCCCATGTTGTGGGGTATTGTTAGAAAGGTCGTTCAAAAATATTGTGATTTTGTGAATTGTGAAACCATTTTTAGATTCAGGGATCCGTTTGCAAAATATTAAGCTTTTAACTGAAATTTATTGTCAGAGTCAAGTGTCACACCCCCCTGCCAGCTAAATGGTTGTACTTGGATTTGTGAAAAAATTCACAGCAGTATATATAACGAAATTAAAAGGAAAACTATAAAACTATCAGAGCTAAGTAGGCTGTACACGTTAACGAGTAATAATCAACCAACTTAAATTTGCAGTTCGAAAAACATGTTCTCCCATACATTCCGTATGGGAGAACATGTTTATCAACTACAATGTTAAGTTTGTTCTTCGGATTAATTCCTCCCAACTACGGAACCCTTCATTGTGCGCACTTGGTTCTTCCTTCACACGCACTTGGCCGGTTTTTTATTTAAATAAATCCGGCCAAGTGCGTGTCGAACCACGCACAATGAAGGGTTCCCTGGGATGGATGAATTTATACTAAGAATGAACTTAACTTTGTAGTTGAAAATCATGTTCTCCCATACAGAATATATGGGGCAACATGTTTTTGCAACTGCAAATGGAAGTTGGTCGATTTTGTGCTGTGATAGTTTTTATACTACTGCCTTGAATTTTTTTCACATTTCCAAAACCAACCATTTAGCTGACAGCTAAATGGACACTTGACTCTAGCAAAAATTTTCATTAAAAGTTTAATATTTCGCAAACGGATCCCTGAATCAAAAATGGTTTTCACATACTCACAATATTTATGAAAGACCTTTCCAACGATACCCCAGACCATGGGATAGATGAGGAAAACAAAAACATCCTCACTTTACGTGGAGTAAGCCGTTTTTTTTTACCTCTTTGTCGGCTTGATTAATATGTATACCCATGCCAAATTACAGCTTTCTAGTACTAACAGTCTCTGAGCTAAGCCACGGACAGACAGACAGATGGATATGGCGAAACTATAAGGGTTCCTTGTTTACTACGGAACCCGAAAAAAGGAATGTGACTTTTGTTTGAATAAAAAAAAATAGAACACTAGCTACCGAATAGTGCGCGCGTTTCCATTAAATATTGTGTTGAACTTAAAATAATTATTTAAAAGTAGGTATTGTCTATAATTGTTGTGTACTCTCTCTCCTCCTTCTCACAATCCCACTGAAATAAGTACATTGAGTGACGTCCCTCTGACGTCACCATACCTACCCATCAGTTAGGAAGTAAAGTTTATTCATCTCACGTCTGTTACGACAGAAGAAGAAGACTGTACTATGCGAGAATAATGACGGACTATGTTAGAATAGTGCATACCGTGGAAAAAAAAAAGTCAGAACCCAAGGTACATTGGGGCTGAGTATATACCTAGGGTACGCCGGATGTAGCTCAGGAAAACTTATGGTTTATCAAATTGACACACTGCGGGAATTTATCGTTTCAAACAACTGTCATAGAATAAAAGTTGTGATGTGAATATACGAACCATTTATGTGAGTAAATTTCGCCACTCAAAAAACGATATAACAAAGCCAAACGAAAAAAAAAATCCAATCGAAGAAACGGATAGGTTGTGTGAAACGTTTATAATGAATTCCTAAATTTTACGTGACGGTGTGAAAGCATGATAGGGTGCGTCGTCTTTCATTTCCGACGTAAATGGAACCCGAACAACATGGAAACATTTCGGATGAGGCTACACTAGTGAAGCGATAGCGCTGAGACAAGCGAGCGTAGGTAGGGGCAGTAGGACGCACGTCCGTAACAAAACCAATGTAACTATAACTTTTTGTATGTGCTGGGATCCAAAACAAACCTCGGACGCTTCGTCGTTTGGCCAAGGTTCTGTAGGCAGTATAACGAAGTATCGAAGCGTAATGAATTGGATATCATGTGCTAAATGAGAAACTTTTAAAAAGACATAAAAGTTACTTATACAAATCATAATATTTTGTTATTCTTGTCTGTTACTTTAACGATTACTATTCTTTTTTTTTGTTATTATTATCAAAAAGCAAAATCAAAAGTCATTTATTCAAACTAGGCTGAGAATCAGTACTTTTTGAACGTTAAAATTAATTAAAGTTAGTCTCCCGAAACGCCCGCCCTTCACAACTTCTTAGTGCTTTAGCTGGGAAGAATAAATGGCGCAACAAAGTCCCCAGCAGTATTTGTATTACTTTGTACCCCTTTTTATTTTGCATTAATTTTGTTTGCCTTCGTATGATCTTCGTGTAAATGTACTTTAATTTGTTTTAATTAACTTGTCCTTGCCAAACTTACTGTAGTTATATTATAAGTGAACGATGTGGTTCCCTATAATTGGAAGTGCACACTAATATTTGTTCCGATTCTTGTATACTTGCAAGTAATTGTGTAGCCTCTATTGGAAATCCGATAAATAAATAAAAAACCAGTATAAGCTGGTTTCTTATTGATCTCCGTACTACGGCCGAACAGCTCATGATCAAAATGTCACCACTAATGTGCGGTCGACTGTACACACAGCACATAAGGCTGAAAACGCTAAACTTTGTGAGAATGGATGGATGGATGTCTGTTACTCTTTTACGCAAAAACTACTGAACGGATTTGGATGAAATTTGGCAAACACCTAGTTTACAACCTTTTTTTTTTTTTTTGATTATGGGAAATCACCTAGTTTACAACCTGGATTAACATATAATTTTTATCCTGATATTCCCACGGGATCGAGACATGCGGGTGAAACCGAGGGGCGCTGCTAGTATTTTATAAACGTCCTCGGCCGCATACAGCGTACGCCACGCTATAGTTACGTCACGTCAAGATAGTTGCTATGAAAATGTACTGCGATGTGGTATGTTGTCTTTTTGAAAAACTGACTGTTACTAAAAATACTAAATAGTGCCATTTACGCTAACGCCCGTAAACCATAACGTTTAATAGGACACCCCAGCCTGGTAAATTGTAGCATAACCTCGCTTTTCAATCGCATGCATGTGTTTGAACATGAAGCGGCTGTGTGGACGACAAATGGGCAGTGTGGTGTATTTATGCCATCAACAAGACGCGGACCTTAATATTTTGTATGTGAAACTTAAAATGATGCAGGGCATACACGAGTAACAAAAAGACAAAAGAAAGAAATTAAATTGTATGCGTAATTATATCGTAAAGTTCATAATAGGTACAGAAAATAGCAAAGATAATAAGCTTTTTGAAAAAAGAGGTAGCACTCTTAGCTTTTCTTCTATTCTATTTTATTTCTGCTATTCTAATTTTTGTAATTGTATATTCCTAATTACTTTGACATTCAATTGACAATTTTTTATTTTATATGATGAGTTGTTAACTATTGAGTATTATATATTACATTTTCATTTATAAATTCTAATTTGCAATTGTTAATTATTAGAATAATGGATAAATTTATAATTATTACATTCAATTTAATAACCTACCTACTTATACCTATTTGTACGCCGTTAAGGCAAAACATGACTGTAACATAATTTAATTGTAACATCTTGCATACTATATGTGTGTATACTCATGTTTTGAACAAATAAATGATCTCTCTCTCTCTCTCTCTTTTCATGGCGTAGCACGCTTAACGTTTCATGACGTAGCACTCGTAGCGTTTCACGGCGTAGCACTCGTAGCGTTTCACGGCGTAGCACTCGTAGCGTGTCATGGCATAACTCTCATATCAGTTCATATTACTCGTAACCGATTTAATTCAATTCAGTTCTTGATACTGCAGCTGAGATCCGAATATCTTTTGTTCTCCTTAGAAAGTCGAGTATCAATTATACCTTTTCAAGAAATTTTAAGTGTTTCTTACGACAATGATGTCACAAAACACGACAGTTTTGAAGGGGAAAAGCGTTGCCCCGAGAAGAATCAAAGAGGTTTTATGAATTTGTACGATATTTTTAGACTGGTCTTCAGTGGAGAAATCATTAGACGTAGCTTCAGTCTCTTAGAAACGCTAGGCCGCAGACGACCGCCCACGCTTCGCCTCGCATTGCCTATTATATTTATTTATAGGGCACATTGTTTAGAATCTTCAGTAAATAGCTTAGAATAAAGTCGCCACCATCCATATGACATTTTATATAGTAATCGTTTAACTGTAGGTATACCGCACCATACGTTCTGCCTAATTATGCCTCGGGGAATCATGGGTGATAACGATAACCATATCATAATGGCAAAATTATAACGTTATGGATCTCGGTGGAGTACCTGTTCAATTGCATATATTTTCAAATCAAATAACGACATTATTTTTATTCTTTTAATCGTTGCAATTTAGGAATGTCCTAAATTAATCTTTTGTTAAAACGAAAATCTAATCCTATAGGGATGTTGACTAACATTTTATTTTTGACCGTCAGATAGTTTATTAAAAATCCTTACGTAATCAAAAGATTGAGTTAAAATGTAGCATGACGTCACTCTCCGGTAGATTTTATACCGAATTGTGACGTAGCAAGCCCCCACTCCCCAACTTTAATGCGTTTTATCTAAATCATTATTTATTAATATGCTAAAGCAAAAAATACGTGTCTAATATTTTTTATTATCTGACTGACGGACTAAATAGTTTTTTTTCCCCCAGTGAACGACAACGTTTCCCTATTGTTAAAATAGAAAAACGTTCATCTATTTTCATCGCTACCGCCTGGCTAATAAATCCTCACCCTCGTGTCAATCAATCTCTAAGCGGAGTCTGATTGTAATTACCTCTGTTTACCCCGAGAGGAAATGAGTGTGGGCGCATGTGAACGGGGAACTTAACACTGATCGTTTTTAATAGAAAGAGCATTCTTGATACGAAGTATCGTAATGTTGTTAAGAACTTTTGAAGTTCTTAATTCTTAATTCATAATTTTTGGCATTCAGTAATGCCAAAACGAGAACAGTGGCCCAGTGGTAACGGCCCCGACTTTTGGTCATGACCCGAGTTCTTGGTCATGGGTTCGAACCCAGGCAGGCGTTTTACTTTGTGTAAATAATTTCATCACCACTGCTTTCAAAACGGTGAAGGAAAACATCGTGAGGAAACCGGCATGTCCTAGAACCAAATATTCGAAGACATGTAACGTCTACCAATCCACATTGGGCCCTCGTATGGGAGGACCTGCAGGGGGGTACTAAAAGCTAACAACAAAAGTCCTAACTGATTTATCAGTCAACGACTTCTATTATTCGTAGGTCAACACAGATGGCTGTCGCAAAAGTCCTTGTAGTACTTACCGCACCTACATAATACCCATCCTAAGTTCCTCTCAATGTTGGCAATGTTTTCTCTTGCCAAATGTCTAAAACAAAAATTCTCAACGGTCCACTTTCTGGGAAGCCAGCCATGTATGAAAACTAATAAATTATAACTCGTCTGCAAGGACCAAAGATACTAGCAACAAAAATGGAGAAGTGGAGAGTGTGACACTTTTGTCCTAGTTACGGAACATCAGTGATTTATGAACAAAACTCCGGGAGCCGTGTTTATTGCTATGAGCGGAGATAATAAAAATAAATAGCCATTAATAAGTCAAATTATAACGTGAAAGGGGACGGAGAAAGACAGCCATTCTTTCAAGCATTGTGTTAAAACAAACCTAATGAATCTTATTTAACTTCGATAAGGAAAAAGTGAAGCGACGAATTTTTGTGAATGTTAATTTTAATGTCTAAACTTCGATAAACGATAACTTCAAAATGTATAGATTAGGATATTTCTTATCATTTCATAACAAAATTCACCTTTTATCCTATCATATTGTAGGAGGGTGAATCCACGCACTATTATTTTTCCTATTTTTTTTAATACCTTTTTGTAAAATAGTTGATAGGTCAAATTTATGTAGAGTATTTGATCAAGTTACACTAAATATACTATAATCAATTAAGGGCATGGATTTTTTATGATTATTTTAGGGTTTAATTGCAGTTAAAGTTAAACGTCACAGAATGGAATGACTAATGTATACAGGTAATGACAATTGGAGTGAAGGGAATGACAATGGTAGCATGGAATGATTTTTCTATTAATAAAACAACTAATAATCAGCCTCACAAATTTTATTATTAAAAATTAAACAATCACAATAAATTCTGTTGATTAATTTCTTAATACCCAAAATTCTCATTAATTTATTTCTTATTTAAAGACATTAATAAGACTTAACTTATTCAGTCGAAAAAATTAAGCTTAAGTGTTTTCCATGTACACATACATTTCCTACATCACACTCAAAACAACTTGTCTTCCTAAAAGTTAAATGGTTTGAATATCTCTCCCACATCACTTGATGCACAGAAAGGGTGCCACTAAACGGTTTCAAATTACTCTTTAACTGCCTTTCTCTATCTTTGATATTTTCTTCAGTTACCTGTAAGATTTTAATATTTTCAACGTGTTCTTGAATACATCTCAAAATCTGTTCAAATGTCCCGACGTCATGTCCACACTTAACAAGAGAATCAGCAGTGCGCTTTATAACCGCGCCTACGCCATCAGGGGCACCCTTTCCGTGCTCTGACTCACTATAATTCCATGTAATTTTTTTTATGTTAGGGAAATCTTTCCACAATTGAGTTATCATAAAAAATATATATTTATTCCGGTATTGAGACGTGGGTGAATCTGATTGAAAATTGATGCTTTCTATGAAAGGGTTTTCTTTCACGGCCACATCTATGAGAGGGATCAAATGAGCCCACACTGCAGATGCATCGTGCCTTACGTATGGACTAACGGTACATACGCAGGTTTTTCCAACTACAATCTGATGGAAGTCGAATGTATATATTACAGCAGTATGAAGAGAAACTTCTTTTCGACTTCCACCAAAGTGAAACGATTGGACTTCGGTTCCGAATTTAAGCCCATAATTTTCGGAAAAATCAATATGTATAACTGCTTCTATTACGGTCAAGGATTCCTTTAGGATCTTCATATTGATATATTGGGTTTGTATTTTATAGCTGTGCTCGAAAAAATCCGGCAGCTGCGAATTGAGGTTCTCGAGTATTTCTAGAGACCCAAGAAATTCTTTCTTTGCGGTTATTGTGTGCACTTTTGAACCCTTTTTTGAGTGTACAGTTTCTCTGCAGCGAACCCATTGATGGTAGATTAATATTCGGCCATTTGAGAACTCGTTACATGGTATGACTACTTTGTCTTTGCATGACTGACATTTTCGCGTTAAACATTCATCATTTCGTTCGGAGCAACATACTTGTGCGAGTAGTTCCTGAGAGTTTTTCGGCTGAATAATAGAACCCTTGTTAAGGGAATCGGCAAGCAAATCAATATTGCAATGTATTGTACACATACAGGTATCTCTATCTTTTTGTTTCGGTAGGAGCACCCAGAGTGGTCGGTGCTTGCAAAAAAACCCATAGCTGACCTTTACTGTATGTGTAGCCAGGAATTTACGGTGCAAGATTTTTTACGGGGAATTTAAATAACGTTCTTGCTTTTGAATTTTTTGTCTGGTAAATATTCCTTTTTTCCTGCACCAAGTGTGCTGTTAATATAATCAACATAAAAACTTCTGACTAATCTTACCAAACCCGAATTGGTTCTCCTATCTTCTTTTTGTTTCTGTACTAGTGGTTCTGTTCTTGATGTTCCCGTTTTTCTAGATATGTTACGTTCTATCTTCGTCTCTTTCATTAGTAGTTTTACTTTCTTTTCTAAGGCAGCATTTTTCTTTTTCAGTTGAATTATAATATTTTGAAGTATCTTGCGTTTCTTCTGCTCTATGTTACGAATTTTTCTTATTGTGCTAGTTGTAGCCTCCGGTATCGGCATAGAATCTGATTTCTGATTTCGTTCTTCATTTCCTGCACTATTAGCATCATCTCTAACTTCAATGAAAACTGGTTCTGGTAAAGAAAGTGATTTAGCCTCTTCTCTTTTATTCAAACGATATTTTTTTGACGCCTCTCGCCATTTTTTTTCTCTGAGCTCTAATTTCACGTGGGGACTTTTCATTAATTCCGACCATTTGTTTTTCTCCTTTTTTTTATATATTTAGCCCTTTCTTTCTCTCTTTGTCTTTTATATAGCTCAGGATCACCTTTGATTTCAGCATACTTACGTCGTTTATATAATCTTTGTGCTTCCTTCGAAGTTCGAGAGTCAATTTTCGTTTATTCATTGTAACTGAAAGAGAAATATTTCATGCTAAAATAATTTATCTTTGTAATAATTTTACTTCTAGTTTTACTAGTTATCATATGAAATCTGCAATTTAAGTAGAAATTCTAGTTCATAATACGTAATAATTAAAACAAATATTTAGTTTACGTCATTACCCTTCACCGGACGTCATTCCCTCCTTACCGAAAAACCGAGAAATGACGATTCGGGGAATGACGAAACAAAATATTTGCGCTCGGAAAGTTCTAGAAATGCTAGTCTTAATTTTAGGCTATTACTTCACCGGAAACTGTACATCTCACGAAAAAATGCATAAGACAAATAACCATTACTGATCGGCTTACCTTATAATATTCACCAGAAGGGAATGACCAATAAACGTGACAAAACACAACTTTAAACACAAATTGATATTTTTCGAATAACGCGCTAAAGCCAGCGTGACATGCGTTTCTGACCATGATTCTCGGTCAACTGAGCGGCGCGGGTGTTGTGGTTTGGTGATTATCATGATAATCCGGCAAAATATATTGGTCATTTGACGCGAATATCGGGAAATGATGCAATTTACGTGACAAATTTTGAAACTTAAATTACAGTATAAACGGGAGATGTTATATATTCAAAAACTTGTCTAATGACTTGTCTTTAGTTAATTTTTTATAGAGTATTCTTTAAAACGGGTTATTGATAAGGCTACCATCATGACATGACATTGCATTGAAAATTTCTTATTTGTTCACTATCAGGTAATGACTATTGGTGGGATTAAAGTTTTTTTTAAATCCAAGTAATAGATTTACTGTGATACTTTATTAAGCACTCCTTAAAAGAGTTTACAAATAGCTACTAGCATAGAAAAAAACATCAAAATATTTAGAATAACTTTTTTTATAAGTCTGAATGCAGTTTTGCTTAAAATGCGTGAATCCACCCAGGAACGACTATCAAAGAATCCACTAGAATAATAATTTTCCTCATCGCTGGGTATAAGCCATTCCCCAAGTTGTATCAAAAACTCGGAGCCTTCTGCGCCCCGTCATTATTCCCAGCTGTTTCTTTTCGGCCGTCTCATCGGTCCGTCTAGCCGGGAGGCAAACCACGTACCTACTTACTTCTAGTGAAATACTGTTAGCTAGGTTTTAACTAGCAGAATATAGAAATAAATGCGACAGGCACAGATGAAAGGAGGGATTTACCAAATATATATACACCCACCTGCGCAGAATTAGAACTGTTGAAATACCGCGATGCATGCACGTTCGCCCATTCCGTTCGTTCCTTTGACTATGTTTCACAACTAAAATCCTCACATTTCACGTTAGTGGCGAACTCATGTATACTTTATATTTCGTCCGCACGAGAAGGAACGTTTTCGTTTCTAAAAACAACATTTACTCGGTACAGATCGGCTGTTTAGCAGAATTTGTTATTTGGCATCCAAATAAATAACAAAAAGTAATAAAACGATTAAAGCAACGTTCGGCCTGAGTAACAGTAAAGTTGCGAGCCATAAACAAGGAACAGATGGGTGGTTTGGGGCGCAACCACGCGCCACGCAGCCTCGCGCCGAAAGCCAAAAGCCGCTGTGGTCGACGCCCACCAAGACTTGACACAAATGCGAAACTACGACCAAGCTATTTATAAGCCCCCTCACTATCTAAGTCTTTAACAAAGTAGAGCTTATCCTTATACAAAAGTGATACGTCTAAGTTTTCATTAACTACTTATTCCAAGTTCCCCGTTTCCTTACGTCATAGACTCACAGTTAAGCGTGCAGTCGTTGTTGTTAAATGAAACTTAGCGCATATGATAGTAGGGCAAGTCAAATTATACTTACTCAACAGCAATATTTAACTCTAGATTTATTTTTAATTATTCGAATAGTAGTGTAGATAAACTGCGACTAGGTACCTAAACTGTTCCATGATTTTTATACCTTTCTTTTCTTATTGTTAAGATAGATGCTAACCCTGGACGACTTAATCAAACAAATTTTTTTATTAATCGCCCTGGTATTTTTTATGGACAATGTTCTGAAAATTGTGGGGCTAATCATAGATTTATACCTATTGTAATAAATGTCAAACATAGGCGACAAGTATAGAGAGAGAGAGGGAGAGAGAGAAATTGATTACATTTAAATGAGTTGTAGAGTGTGTAGGGTGTGGGGTGAGTGTGTACCTAAGCCGCAAGCCAATATTGCACTCGAAAGTTCACAAGTTATCAATGACACTAAATTAAATTTTATAATCATAACCTACCCTTAACTCGAGTTTGGTAAAGTTACAGTGAGAAGTCGACGCCTTAACGAGTTTGTCGGAAGCAAATTGGACAGAAACGAGAATACGGTTCACTAGATTGTTACGTAATTATGTTGATATATTTTCAATCATCTCTAACACTTTCAATCATATACAGAGTGGAATTTTTGAACCTCATCTGGAGGGAAAGTACTCTATACAACATTCCTTTATTTTTTTAAAGAAACACATCTGCATTCAAAGATTTTCGATAATTCGCTTGCCGGGCTCGGGAATCGAACCGGCTGAGATCCTTATGATTGACTCTATCGATTGATCGAATTTATCGAAAAAATAACACCATATGGTACCTATATATGGTATATGGTATGGTATGGTTCACATTATGTTTGGACGGAAAAGTCTAACCACGAATAAGTAAAATCTCTTAGCGACTGCTACCACCATAAGACCAGACAGATGCAGTCGTGCTAGTAGTAACTAATGCTTGCCTCACCATTGTTCTTTCCATGGACCTTAGGCGCCATGTCCACAAACGAGAGAATCGCGGCGATATTCACACTGTGGCTGTACCTTCAAATTATCGCCGTGTGAAGAATGATTCATAGGTTTCTATTGAATTTGATGGCACGGCGAGACCATCGCAACGATTTTCTCGCCCGTCGAGATGGCGCCTTAAGGAAATCCTCAAGAAGTTAATAAACGAAGCAAGATTTAAAAAGTAATAGCCGCACCATAACGGAGACGAATATTAATGTAAGCTTCTGGCTCTACTTGAACATTCAATACACCACAGAACGTACCTATAAAGTCAGTTAATATGCCCTCCATATCTTACGGCGAGACGCATGCCAGAATTCCAATTTCAGTGTGTCATAAAGAATTAAACGAGGTGGAGAACGAGCCTCCGCACTGTGCTGCGTTACCCCGGGGAAGTAATAAGGGTGTAAGTCACCGTGCTCCTCGCTCCCACTTGCTCCCTCGCTACAACAACGGACTACAAACTACTGTCCATGAAACACTGTATGGTTTACGGGTGCCATGCTTTATTTTAATCCCTCCATTCCTTACCACGAACGAAATTGCGCATCAGTTAGCAGAGTTGAAAAAGAAGCGAATTTCGGTTAATTATTTACCCCAACGAAAGCTATGCGCTGCCCTGCTGAGCCGAAATGCGCTATCTTGGAGATACGCCCTTTAGTTCTTTTTATATCATTCAATAGCAATAACAATTTCGAATCTAATGGTATTTAAACCCAAATACCGCTACCTAACTTAAAACATTAAAAAAACCACTCAGAATTTTTAATATCTGTATGTTTCCTTAAATTACAATTTATAAAAAGTCAATTTTCTCAAAACTTACTCCGATTGAGATAGCGCCTTTCGGCTTATCAGGGCAGTATACTACTGCCAAGCTATGACAAGAAATACGGTTTTCGATATGGAATATTATAATCGTAATTATTGCATTAAAAGATTCAAATACAATCCCATTATGAGACCTAAAAGCTCGGATTGTGGAGAAAATAATGTGCGGCCAGATAATAAAATGACAAGTGGCAGCGACATTCATTTTAAGTGTTTTCATTATAAAGAACTTGTTATTTATTACGTACTTAGAATAAAAAATCTGCGGAGTATATGGCTCCTTGTTTATGGGTCATAAAAGGCTGAGAGAGAGACCAAGTGAGGCGGAGGCAACTTACTTATAATTCACGACGTAATGATTCGTACATAGAATATAGATGAAAAGAAAATTGGAAAAATTAGAAAACAAGTGCACTTTTCCTGACTCAGATGTTGTAAGCCAAGATATTGGATAGGTCATATTTTTGTGGTTAAAAGCGACCAATATGTACAGAACACTCTTAAAAGTACTGATTCGGCCTCTGTAAGTAGATACTTTCTTTAACGTGCCACGTGATCATTTCAAATATTTACGCATACTTCGCAATATTTATAACATGACCTTATTTCTCTAAGAGCAGAAAGCAATGTTTTTATAAATTTCTGAATAAATATTCAAATATGGAAATCATAATAACTAACTCGAGAAGAACAGTAAAAATGTATACTTAATATTAAATGGGAACACTTAACTTTAAAAAATAAGTTAGAAAAACGCGGTTCTTATGTAGCAGAGAAATATAGGACGATAAAGTCAATGTCGATTTAGAATGTTCCCAATAGTTACGCTAAAGAAAACATCTGCGTGCTAGTGAATGAATACATTCATCCTTCCCTCATTCAATCATCGACAAAAGCCTATTTTGCTCACGCAAACCTAACCGGGCAAGCTCAATAGGAGACCTTCATTTGCAGACCCGGGTCCTCCATTAAGTTTTTTATGTTTCCCTAAGTTTGTACATCTAAAACACGAACCTCATTTAGGCTAGTTCAGTTGTCATTAACTCTTGTCCCTTTTGAATCAAATTAATGTTAATAAAGACGGTATTCGGGCACTGGGTTAGCCAAATGACTAGCGGTCACGTAACCGACGAGATGAAGGACAAAGTAATCCGTAACGTAACGAAACCAGATTCTGACACGGAGTGATCGATAAGATAAAACTTTATAGGATCTGCTCGGTAATGCTCTCCTCAGTTTTCAGTATTTACGATTTGTGTGCTCTCGAGACTCAAGAGCAATCAGTTTCACAAAGTAGGCAAATCATTTCGTAAACTATATTAGTATGAAAAGCTCCTATTATTCTTTACACAATCTAAAACACTATTTAAATTGTACAAAGCTATTCGAAAACTAAACTAACTGAATAAAAACGTAATAGCGTGTTGACTCGGCAGCCTTCTCCTATAATATCTATTTGTAAAGCCAATAATGACAAGAGTCTTCATTAAAATCACAATGGAATCTATTATAATAAGGCCGGAACCTCGCTCGGAGCAGTAAGCGGCGAGAGTACGTAATTAAACCTTGCAATTAACATGGACGTAATTCTTGCTGAGTGGACTCTCGCCACTCCGACCGCTTGTGAATAAACGCTCCTTCCTTTGAAATATTATTCTATTCGTATTTGTGGTCACTTCATGCAAATGGAGCACGTTTGCGGCCAGTGCAACATGTCGATTTTGCCGCAAATACTCATCTCATTTACAATGTTAAATTAAAACTGTTCATAAAATTGAAAACTAATTACAATTTTATCAGCTAAGACGTCATTTCTCAGGCACTCAATTTTCCCGAAAAAGTGAATGTTTCACATTTAATCAATGTCAAACTTGATCGATTGGTCCGAAGCTTTAGTAGCTCGTTGTCTCAAAAAGTAAGTAGGCACTTAGGTGGTTGATGGCCAACTAAATTGTCCAATTACGAAGACAATAGCTTCTTCTTCTTTTCGTGTGGTTAGTGACTAACCTGGTGTCAGAGTTTTAAAGCCGCCCATAGGCCTCTGACTTGGCTTCACATACCGTCGAGAAATATCTCTCAAGCATTTTCGTCAGTTTCTTCACGATGTTTTCCTTCACCATTTTTGAAGCAAATGATAATTATACAATATGCACATAAAGCCGAAAAGTCAGAGGAGCGTAGCTCTGGTTCGAACTCAAGTCCTTTGACTTGGCAGTCCGACGGTCACGTTACTAGGCTATCACTGCTCTTAGACAATAGCTTGAAGCACATAGACAAAGGAATAAGAAAATGGGTAGTGTTAGGTACGAACAGATTTAATTATAGTATCCTTTTACAATTCCTCGTTCTACTTAGAAGGCCTCCGAATAATGAGCTATTCTAAATTCAGGTTCAGTCGATCTATTCTGTAAAAATCTCATCATGAAATCTTAGGTGAAATGAGCTGTCATTCCACCTGATGCTAAACATCGCTACGGTTTGACAGATCGCGTCAAGTTAACTACACAAAGTTTTCATGCTAAGATTTTTACAGAATAGACTGACACGTCTCCGGTATACTAAGCCCACATTACAATTTCGTAATTAAGTAATCAAGACAATTGCAATAGGTTCGTACAATTCTATTTGAACTCCATGGACGCCCAGCTTCAATTTTCCAGTGTTTACTTTAATGAGGGTAGGGGGCAAGAAGGAGGGGTGAGACGCAGGGGTTTTAGGATTGTAACGTGCAATAATTCAATTCTGAAAATACTTAAGAGCGTGCATTCTGAAAGTGGGCTGTAAAATATTTCGCTGTTTTGATTAATTGGGCACAATTACTGTATGGAAATATGAAATATCTCACTCTAGTGAACTGGCTATCGATACATAACAAAATTGTATTATATAAGCATATTCTTATGCCAATATGGACGTATGGCATCCAACTGTGGGGCTGTACCAAACCAACCAACATCAAAATTATACAAACATTCCAGAATAAGGTACTCAGGAGTATTGTTAATGCGCCTTGGTATATAAGAAATGACGACCTCCATCGTGACCTAAAAATGGAACCCGTCACCATCATAATCCAAAAATTTGCTGAGGCTCATGAACTCCGACTCCACCGACATGTGAACATCGAGGCATTTCAGCTGTTAGACAAATATAGTGCGAAGACTCAAACGAACAAAACCTTTTGAGTTAGTGTAGTGTAAAAGTGTAGCAATAATAGTGACAATGACACACATATAACACATGAACAAAGTGTTTTTTAATATTTTATCAGACTCTAAGAAAGTGGAACGGACTTGTGTAAAGTACAATCAGCACTATTCTAAGTTTTAAAATAATTGTCAAGTAAAAAATTAGGTTAGATTAAAATTGCTTATTAGTCTTACAGGCTAGATTGTAAGTAATTATTAAGAACCTGGTTCTTTTTAATAAAGGATACAAAAAAACACTCTACTGAACTAAAATATTTAATAAGAAATGCAATAAGAAATTCATATCGTAACACTGAAATTTTAGATGTAAAAAAAGTATTTGGAAACTTTGCAAAAGCCCTTTTTACACCTAAAACGGTTACAACATCAAATTGTTATAATTGCAATTCATTATTAATATTTTAATTCACATTTCCATAAAGTATTTTGAAATAACAGGTTTACATATTTGACAGCTATTTGCGACGTTGCCAACTTTTTGCACGCTCTTAATGTGAATAAAAATAGATGTTTCATAACAAAAGTTAACAAAACATTGAAGATTTTTTTTCAATTTTTCAGGTAAATCAGAATATTATTCAATTATTGTCTGATAAACACTTGACATGCATATGGCTAAAAAAGGGGGTGACTACCAAGGTGTCGACTAATAGATAAGTATGGAAGAAACAGATATGTTGCGCCGACCGCAAATAAATTGGGATAAGGCCAGGAGAATGTTGAAACATTTGACCTTCGATGCAAAAGTTTTTCCTTTGAAAACCTTATTCTATAGGTAAAATAAAAAAATAAAAAAATATTTATTTCAATTTCAAAGGGCATTTCGATACGTTATTATTATTGGAGATCACCTATTAAGCAAGGAATTGCTTGTGTTAAGAGAAATACACACACATCTCAAGTTACGGTTACAGAAGTGAATTTCAAATGCGGCTCTGACCAACAAACTCGTAATATCAGAGTCCGCTTAGACTCGCTCTTCAAACATGTTATTTGTAGAATGTTATATCAAATTATGTTAAACGAGCTGTGTTCGCGGCTCTGCTCACACGAAATGGGTTTTTATCTTTTCGGGAATTAAAGCAAGGCGCTTTAATTTCCATAATGCTAAAAACATTTTGTGATAATATAAAATATGTATTTCCTACTTTATAATTCGCCTTTACAGCGCTTTTTCGGGACTATCAGGCATGACAAAAATCCGGCTTTTTGTATTTATTAGAATGAAAACACTATTTGACATGTTAGGCACTACATCTTTCTAGTTCTAGTTCTTAAACAAACTAAGAATTTAATCAATGCGTTACGTTTTCAGCGCCCTGTTCAATTTATATAATTTAAAACAAGCGATGCGAAACGTTTCATGATTAATTTAATAATGTATGCATTCTTTGGTAGTTTTGTAACAGTTTACATCAATACGATCTATTTCTTATTCATGTACAAACGCTGTCTTCGAACACGTGTTCCACAGTTACTCGGTGCAGTTGTTGCCAGTATAAGTTTGTACTTCCTCAGGTAATCCAATATAACTGCAGTGAGTGACGTTTAGAAGACAAACCTGAGTTAGATGGCTCCCCCGAGACGCTGAGCGAGTAGCTAGCAGCCAGCTAGTTTAACTAGTTGCCAGTTTAAACCGCGTTCTGATTAGATAGACTCGTGCTATTTAATTACTTGTTCGAAGTGCAGGTTCAACTATGTATTTGTGGTGGCACTGAGTTTTGAGATTAGGAAAATAAAATGGATTAGGTAAGAGAAGCACAATAGTAACATGGGCGTTCGAAGTAACGATGGTTGGCAAGTCAAAAAGCAACAATCTGTCAAATTACCAATCTATTGTTCAAGTTCCCTGTTTCAAACTACCTTAGTAAGGTTAGGTATATGGTCGCCCTGTACTTACCTAAGTATGTATTAACCCTTGAAAACGACATCAGATTCCAGCGGTAATGTCAAAGGGCATGCATTATTAAATGCATGCCATGTGAGGCGAATGATCGAGCTTCTTATAGGAATTTAATATTTAATTCTACTCATTTCTACCGGCTTGCTCGATAACTTGGATTAAGTTTCCAACGAAGACGTAATGAAAAGCACACAGACTGGTGAAATTATATAGGCTTGTTTATCTTTCATTCCTGCTGACTTACTTTTACTCGCAAGTACTTGTCAGTTTATCATGCGTACTTCCAAACTGAAGCTGGGTGAACATTTTATAATAAAAATAATTTACATCATTTCTAGTCTGTAGATATTTTCTTTGTAGCCTTCTCTTTGTAAAGTTCGAACTAGCATTGTAAGCGAGTCTTATTAAATCTGGTTTGCCACTTTGTACGTAACAACGTTTCATTTATATTTCAGTGGCTATAACACTTTCTTGAAATTTATCTTACAAAAGTGAAAAGGGACTCGCGATGGCATGGCTTTAAAATGTATCATATAACGGATTCATGAGTTTTAGGGTTCCATATGTACGAATGAAAAAACGTAACCCTTATAGGATTACTCGTGTGTCTGTCTGTCTGTCAAGGTCAATTTGCTCCGAATCTAATGGAACGATTAATTTGAAATTCGGTACACATATCAATTTCTCTGCACAAGTTCTTCGATACCTGGAGACTGGCGACTTCGTGCGCCGTCCAGCAGGACCATGAAACCGGGTCACTAGAGCATGCCAAGATCGGTTTATCTTTACCACCAGCTTGCGTAATCGTCACCTGATTTCAGTGTGGTCCAAGAACAATTTCAAGACTTTCATGGACTGACTATTTGCGCTCACTAAGAAAACTCATAAGCCAGCCAATGGTCCCAATCTGACACGAGCTCATAGAATGGCGCACCTACAGTTTGTATGCGAATATTTGAATTCAGTTCAACGTTAATGGAGCCAGGTAGTTTTTACGGATGAAACCAAGATTATGCTGTATGACAATGATGGACGTAGGAAAGTCTACCTTAGACAGGGAGAGCGTTTTCAGCAATGTTGCTTTGAAGAGAAGGTGAGTTATGGCGGTGGGCCATGGACAGTTTAAAAATTCTTTCCACCACCTTGACCACAGTTGCCACCACTGAATGGCAACCGATACATTCCTCAAAGCCTAGATGCTCATGTGATACCATATGTTGAGTTTGTAGGCCAGGATATTTATTTTCGTGATAATGCAAGAGCGCACTCTGCAAAAATTTAACGAGAATACCGGTATGACGTTAGTAAGTAATGTGATGGCTAGCAAGAAGCCCTGATATGAATCCCATATAGAGAGCACTTATGGGATAAGCTGAAGAGTTGTGTTTGAACTAACCAACTAGTTTGAGATTTTACTTGTAATTTTTTGTTTAAATTCTATTTTCTTTTTGTACACCACTTTTACCATTTCATAATTTGTCATAAGAAAGAAGAAGTAGAAGAGCGGGATCTCCTAGCACAGGTATATCTTTTGCTTGAAAGGAGGTACCTATGTAAGATTTACTGTAAAAGTTGTAGATACAAGTTTCTGCAATAAACCTTTTTTTTTTACGTTTACAGACTTTGCAGGAGCTGAAAACTGCCATCTTGGAAGTATGGGAGAACATTCCACAGCCCGTCATTCCATGCCGAACGGCAAAGCAGCCGTCGTAAATGCTCTGGGAGGTAACACAGGTTAATAAATTAACGTTTTTCTACTAAACTATTATTTTGTTAAACAAATCCACGCTAATTTTGCCCCTGAGAAACACGAACAGACGACTTATTGCAATTTTTTAGTATTCCGATATAAAATTTGGTCAAAGACAAACGAACAATGAAAGTGAGTGACTGCCTTCTAAACAATTATTTTAAGCCCTTTAAACGAAATAAATCAGGTGGCTCGATTCAGGTGTCCGGAAAAGTATCTTAAAATACTAATTTATAATTTACTTTAATACTAATACTTGAGTTCATACCCAAGGAACGTACCTCTGACTTTTCAAAATTCTGTGCGTATTGTATAATTATCACTTGCTTCAAAAACGGTGAAGGAAAACATCGTGAGGAAACGCCCATGCCTGAGAGATATTTCTCGACGGCATGTGAAACCAAGTCAGAGGCCCATGGGCCGCTTTAATACTCTGACATCAGGTTAGTCACTAACCACTCGAAAAGAAGATGTGCTAATGCAATTGGTTTATAGTTTGATCAAACGCAAGATGCTGGGTAGCTATGACCAAATAAACCTAAGACGAAATCATTTTATTGGTGGCCAGTAATACTCCGCTTTCCCATGGCAGTCTAGACCTATAGCTAAACTCAACTAAACTGATGACCAAAGCACGAAGATGTTACTCTATTTTATTAACAGCCACAAGATCTGAATCTTCAATTTGCACGCACGAGCAATCTGTAACTTTTAGTCGGCAAAACCGTATACCGTGCAAACTTGTTGCTATGTAGAGGACGCCTCGCATATTGATGGCACATTTAAGCTGCTGCGAAAGGCCGTAACTAAGCACTAAGGCTCATGCAGACCAGCGCGATGCGACGGCGCCACGTAACTCGGAACAATACAATTTCTAAGAAAACTTATCGGTATAACAATAAACGGTGTCAAATCGCGCTGTCACGTCGCGCTAGTCTACACGAAGCTTTAATCAACGCTGGCGTTGTATGTAAACTGCTCCACATACCTGAGAACCTTTCCGTCGTACTGCAGGAACCGCAGCAGGCGATCGTCTTGCACCTTGGACCTCTTGGGCGGCAGCACGTGCTTCCATCTCTCTTTCTCGGTGAACTCGTCCACGGGCAAACTTTCCTCGGCGGATATCTCCATGCCTTGTGATTCCATCCATTCCTGCATCAATCATATATTATCTACATATAAATAGTATTAAACAAAGTCGCTTTTCCTGTCTGTCTGTGTGACCGCTTATTTCTTTTAAACTAGGTACTACGACACAACTTAGATGTAGCATCGACAAAATTCGTAAAACCGACCACCATCCGAACTGAGTGCGTCTTCAAAATCACTAATCTTTATTACTGCTTATGGTGAAAATGATCTTTACGAAAACGCAATAATTGTAAAATAACCAAATACATTCGTAAATTGAAATTAATTAATGAAAATTTTCAATTTTATGCTACATCTAAATTACTCGTGTAGTACACAATTTATTTTCATACGGTTTTCACCAAATTATGAAATTGGGACAAGAGAATTATGATATTGAGGGTATGTTCAGCGGAGCCTATGCAGTCAGCCCCGAAAGGTATTTTCACAGGAACAAAATAGTTCGTGACCATACGAGGAAAGAAGAACTTAAGCAATCAAAAAGTCTGTTGGTCTGTAAATTTGACTAACTTGTGTACCAATTTGGAAACATGAGGTGCGTAGGCGATTAAAGAAGACGTCAATTACTTAGGTAGGTAACACATTGAAAACAGTTGAGGAGCTCGTGGCTAAGTAACAACTGCTGCACGGGTCTTTCCGTCAGGTTAAGCTGCGCTTACCGGGGATGGTCTGTGGATGGGTGACCATCTTTACATACCGAGACTCCTCCGTGCCTCGGAAAGCACGTTAGTCCCGGCTGTCATTCATGGATCTTTGTCAGTCGTTACGGGTCGTCAGAAGCCCGAAAGTCTGACAACCAGTCTTACCAAGGGGTATCGTATTACCCAGTTACTGGGTTGTAGAGGTCAGATAGGCAGTCGCTCCATGTAAAATATCGGTATTCAGCTGAATCCGGTTAAACTGGAAGCCGCCCCAATAAAGTTGGGAAAACGCTAGGCAGATTGATTGACATTGAAAACAGTTCTGGTATTTTGACATTGAAACCACTTTTCAAAGTTTTGAAAGTAACACTAAAGGCCGTCACAGACGTAGCTATATTATATATTAATATACTTTGCTTTGCTTTTTTTTGCGTAGTTTTTGGTGCATACCGGAAATACAATATATTATAGCTCCGTCTGAGGTCAATCTATGGAAAATATATGGTAATATGTCTTGGTATAATATACATAAATAATAGCTACGTCTGTCGTGGGTTTGAATGTGACTGTGGTTAAATTAACATTATTCAATGTTTTGTTTTGTTATTTAGACATAAAACTAAGAAACAAATACCTATTTGATTAATTTCAAGGTTCGTAGTGTGTGAGGTATTTGACATTGTCACCTATATAGATAGGATAGACGTGATATGTAATTTTGCGTCAGCGATCACAAGCCTCCGTGGCGCAATTGGCTAGCGCGTTCGGCTGTTAACCGAAAGGTTGGTGGTTCAAGCCCACCCGGGGGCGTTTCTTTTGTATAAAATTATTCTAACCATTCCCGATGAATGAACATGAAATAAAGAATGAGTTTGAATTAAAACACTGTCTTCATTTGTTTTTTTTTGTTTTTTTTATTATTTTAATGTTGCTATATTATTACAGCAGGCGCTGCTCGCGCCATGTCTTTTTTTACTCAAATAGAAATAAAGTAGGTAGGAAGGGGAATGACCAGATTTCCTCTTAATAAAATAAAAGTATACAAAACATGTCAAATACGTAATGGGGCCACAAATCAAATTAGGGGAAAACGCTAAGAGATATGAGCATAATAAAAGTGGGACATAAGAAATTGGAACGATTTCTAATATACGAGTAGGTTAAGATTTCCTCATGACTCGTTACTGTATACTTATCTAAACAGAGATATCGTGCCAATGACAATTAAAATACTTATTTATTCGATATTGGAAGTAAAATATTTTAGCATGACTTTTGTTTAGTTGTTTATTTGGAACGAAGCGTTTTTTCTTAAAAAACAAATGAATTGATGAGTTCGTTTCGGAACCGGACAGGCTTGCACGAGGTTGTAGTTAGTGGAAATGAAATATTACCAGGGACTGGAGGCTTTGAAATGAATACATAATTAGTTTAATACTTAACTGGACCAGTAAGTTAAACAATTAGTGTTTTTTTTTTCAGTTTTAGGGGCTATTTCACGATGTCCGAATGGCCACTACTTACCAAATAAATTCATTAATCGAACAGAATTTGTAGGATAGTATTAACTACCAAGTAGGTACCTAAGTTAACGAGAACCTAATCGTAGGAGATGAAACAGGCCCTAACTGTGATAATGCTGATATGGATGTGGAATGTGCCATATTAGATAAGGTTACCTATCATTTGTACAAATTAAGATAAAAAAAATTGTACCAATTTATTTATATTTATTTTTCTCTTGATTTGGTATCAAACTTTATCTAAACTTAACCTCTGTCCTCTATTTATGTAACATTTCGTGTAGATATCGTTATAATTTTATCACATGCATGTCGCAATCGCGTGCTCTCGTCGCATTGCCATGAGACAACAGGCAGGCACTTGTAAGTAACACTGACCTCGGTCGAGATCTCGTGTTCACTGTCCAGACAGTACGTAACTGTGGTAATAGGACCGAGGCTCATTGTTCAGATCAAACAGTGCTGACATCAGCCCCAGACGACCGAACCTATTCTAGAGAAAATATTTTATACATTTAAGTATTGTCATTCGAAGGGATAGCGTTTTTATGTACCGTTAAAACTTTTAGTCATTTGCTATCATAAGTTTATATTAGTCAGCATAATTCTAACAAATTATGGTCGCATTTCAAGGAAATGAAAATAGGTAGGTAGGTACCTACTTAATAAACAAAATATTATCATAAATAAATGACTTGTGAGTAATTATAAAATAACTAGCAGTTAGGAAAACGGAAACTTCGAACCCGAAGATTCAATTTTATTTTATTAATTTAGCCTTCGCACTTATTTATAAGTACTTATAATTAAGATTCGTCCCAT
Source organism: Agrochola lota (assembly GCA_947364205.1). NCBI lineage: Eukaryota > Metazoa > Arthropoda > Insecta > Lepidoptera > Noctuidae > Agrochola > Agrochola lota. Next base: position 11,570,459 of record OX376221.1, on the reverse strand, counting down.
AGCAGGAGAAAACAATAAATCAGTTCAAAAGATAATAATGCTGATTAGGTTTATTAAATAAACCTACTGACGCAAAAACATGCCATTATTGTGATAATCAAGATAATCATATATAAGTAACAAGATAAACAGTAGGTTCTCAAACACTGCTTTGCCAACAAGTGTACATTGTTGAAAAAATCTCATTCAAAATATTATCGTTTTAATTTCCTGTAGAAGGTACATAATTTTTAAACACGCTATTCCCACATTTTAACAGCTCATTGGATTCTTCGGTTGGACAATCAAAGGTGTAATACCAGCAAGTCCATATCTTTACAGCCGGCAATGAAACCATCCAAATAAAAAATGATCTATGAAAAGTTTATTAGGTAGTACCTACCTACATTTTAAAATACTTACTTCATGAATCCTGTGTAAACATTTAAGATCCCTCCATTTGGAGGGATGATAAAGATAACAAAAAAAAATCTAGAAATAAATGTAGACAGCGAGACAGGTAATATTAGATACGTATATTTACGTCTTCTTATAGTCATGGATCATTTTTCGTAAAAATTATGAAATATAATATTTCAAAGATTTACATAACTAAGTACCATCTAAGGTGAATTTAATGTTATTCGCAGCGACAACGATCTTTGAACTTGAAACGATTAAATTAACGCAGTCAAAGTTAAACAATTTACGTGCTGTATACACTTTTCCATTTACTTGGTATCAACTTGCGCCGATACATAACTCTGGAGCAATGTATATCGTGCGGTTGTTTAAACCCGATAGCGATGGACGCCGTAATACCGACACGAAGTTGTTCGTGAGCTCGACTCAACGTCGACCGGTCCCTGTTTATCATTCGTGCGGCGTGTTACCGAGCGTGCGTACTAACTGTCTGCTCTTCGCGTGATACAAACAGAATTGTGTTCAAAATGGTTGCGTTTGCATTAGATAGCCCAGTGGTGCAGTCCTACATAGTGTATACTGCGATATTAGCCCTCAAACTGTTAGCTTTGTCGCCAATGACGGGCGTAACGCGCGTGATTCGCGGCGTGTTTGCCAACCCGGAGGACGCGAAAGGGCTGAAGGGCAAAGTGAAGTTCGATGACCCCGTGATTGAGAGGATAAGGCGCGCGCATCTCAACGACTTGGAGAACATCCCGGCGTTCTGGGTGCTGGCTGGGTTGTACGTGACGACGGGACCAGTGGCCGCCTGGGCCACGCTGCTGTTCCGCGTGTTCACACTGGGCAGGATCATTCACACTATTGTGTACGCCGTGGTTCCACTGCCGCAGCCAGCCCGAGGCATCGCCTTCGCCGTTCCCGCTCTGATTTCATTCTACATGGGCGCTCAAGTTGTATTGCATTACATTACCGCCTTGTAAAAGGAAATATAAGACTGTATCTACAAGTTTTATCACAGTTAAAAAAAAAAAGTTTAGTTAGGTACTTTATTAAATTTTACACGGTGAAGTTATAAGTGTTTTATTTTTACACCATGCATAAATATTTTACATAGGTATATAATACCCTATTTCTGTTGAAACACAGAGTGTAAGAAATGGTACCTAGTAAAAGCCCAAACTATCTATTCAGTCAAGTCAAGTCAAATAACAGTAAGGCCGCGCGCACTTTGGACCGTTTTCGTACGAATTTCAGTCGTGCGTACACGCACGAACAATCCCGACCTTCCAAGTACAAAGAGAGCGCAGACTGGGTGCGACTTAGTCGTACGTATAGTTCCGACGTTCGAAAACAATCCGAATTTGTTAGGATTTTTCGTGCGTCTTATGCGATATCACCAGAAGACTACCTATTTGACGAGAAAAACGCATCCAGTGTGCGAACTAAATTCGTACGACCATGTTCGCACGTGTACGTGCGTACACGCACGAGTGCAATTCGTACGAAAACGCATCCAAAGTGCGCGCGGCCTTAAACTAACAAGTAGGGAAGCCTTCGATCTTTTCCAAATTGTGTTGGTAACGAAGAATTCAAAACAAATCGATATGACCGACACTGGAATTTGTGAAATAAGTTTCGATGCTCTTCTAAACCCACACCACCCACCCACGGAGTCGAATTGAAATATGGACACCCAAAAGTTATAACGCAGTATTAATTTTATATGCATTAAATATTCAGGCAGGATCATAATGCACATGGATAAATGTACCTACTTTGCATTGTTACCAGGTAGGTATCTACTCCGGACTTATTAAAATTTTAGGTTGTTACTATGTATAACATATATATTAGGTAGGTATACCTACACAACCGATCCTCAGGCGATCCAATCGTTCAGTGCAAACCTTACGGAGTAAAGTACCGTAGGCAGTTTATTACCTATATCAATTTATGAGATAACAACCAGCGGACCGCTGCAACATCGTGACCGCGCGACTCCGACACTATTACCGTTCGAGCTCACCGCGCCGCGCCACTCCGCCGCCGAGTTTCAACTCGACAACAACGCTACAAGTTATTATTTAAAACATGGCGTCGATTTCGTTAGACAACCCGGCAGTACAATCGTACATGCTTTATTCTGGCATCCTGGCCCTCAAGGTAATGGGCATGGCTTTTCTGACTGCCAGACAGCGGTATGCTAAGAAAGTGTTTGCGAACCCTGAGGATGCTGTGAGGAAGGGAGGAAAAGTGAAGCTGGATGATCCTGATGTGGAGCGAGTGCGGCGCGCGCACCTCAACGACCTGGAGAACATTCCTGTGTTCTGGGTGCTGGGGGCACTGTACGTGTCAACCGGACCGTCGGCTGCGCTGGCCACCACACTCTTCCGGGTGTACACCGCCGGACGGGTCCTGCACTCGGTTGTTTACGCCGTCAAGCCGCTGCCGCAGCCGGCTCGCGCCATCGCGTTCGGCATTCCCCTCTTGATCTCTATTTACATGGGAGTCAAAGTTATCCAATTTTATTCTAGTGCTCTGTGATTTGTGAATAAGTTTTAGGTATAAGTACTTAATCATTTTTGTCGAAATCGTATTATCCAATAGTGATAATACCTACGTGCAGTGTTTTTTTTTATACTTGCTGGGAATCGAACGAATGTAACATTATTATCTTATCGAACAGTGTATGCTGAATAGTTGATAAGTATTTTATTTTTACTACAATAAATAATTATTGTTTCCCTGGTGACTTTATGTTGTTGTTTTTGTATTAATAAATGAATCGAATTACATGATAACAGATAAAAATAAATCATTTTTGTTATGTAGGTAATCTTATGAAAAGATATTGTATCCTAGTGATTATCAATACCATATCTCAATCATTGTACCTACCTATCTGTTTATCACATTTTACTCAACAATGATAATAGCTTGCATTGATACATAATTACAACTTCAGACCAAATAAAAAACTAAGACAGAGCGCTGTCAACAGTGACGAGAAGCTGGTTTCGTAAACATATCTGCACTTTGTGTGGTGTAGTTTTATTGTTGTCATTGTAAAAGGTTTTAAATGTGTGCGTGTGCGAGTGTATGCACAGAGCGGAGGTGTACTTTTGACATGCTTCACTGTATTGGTCGTAGCGCTGTCTGGGTTTTTTATTTGGTCTGAGATTACAAGTACCTAGGTACATAGAAGATACACATAACCTATACAAACATTGATTATTCCTAGTCAGTTAACACTTAGACTCATTCATTACATTTGCACGAAGTGTGAAAGGAGAATGAGGAAGTTGGTCTACTTACTCAACACCAACAAGCCATACATCAATGAAAAGGAATTGTTTATACTTTATTTCTTTGTATGACCACAAATGTGTAAATCTTGGGGTACATTGTGACAATGTCAAAAATAATAGTAGCGTAGGGTTCCCCTCCCTTTTACTTATAAACAGACTTTACATCTACTGTATTAAAGTTCGACATCGGGAAGGTTTCACATCGCCAGCAGCCCACCTGAATAATGTTATTATAGATACTAGCATCATGTAATACTGCAATTATAATAATATGTAATAAATCACTGGACTATTTTGTTCTTCTTTTATTTTCTCTTTTTTCTAATTTCTGCCAGCCCCTAGTACTTTCACACTATTAGTTATTAGTTTGATTAGATATAATCTTTTCTGTAGCATATAGAGCGTTAGTGTTGAGTAGGTAGACCAAGGTTCATATATTTTTGCCCATTCTCCTTTGGACATTAATATGCATACCTAAACATCTGCAAACATTTTGTGGAATGAAAATGTACTGTCAACACAGAAGTAAATAACACCTGCCTAATACGAATACAATGTGTAACACGGGAAATCAAAACTGACATTTCATTACAAATATATTACATTATGCATTACCTACTTGTAAAATTGTGAAAATGTTTTAAACAATAGGTACTCAATTTGAATCACAGAGTAGATGACTGATGAAACATGAAATAAACATGAATTGAGATGAAGTCATCGATTTCAAATACAAAATTACTACCTTTTTTGGAATAATAATCATGATTTACTATAACACTGAATAGTTTCAAGATGAGTAGATACAAAACAAGAGTAGTACGAATAATCATACCTAATTAAAAAGAAAGAGGAACCTCCTTTCATTGCTCCTATTCCGATCGTTTTCTTAAGACTTGTTACCGAGAGAAGGCATGGACACACCCCATTTAATGCCGACATACAGGTCGGTAAATCTAGAGGTTCGATTTACGAAACTAATTGTGTGCAAAGAACATAAAGGGCGTGTATCAGTTTACTGGGCAGTCAGTGTGGCTATACAGGGGGAGTGGGACAGGTCCACAGTTCCCAGCAATTACTACATACATTATCTTTAAGCCTCCACGACCTCCCTTCGGCTTTATTCGGAAAGCCATTCGGTTGGTTTACTGCGGCCATTCGTTTCACATTATTGCTCTGTTATTGCAGGGAATCGCATTTTGAATTTTAAAATGTGGAGATAATTATGTCTCAATATTGCGGCATCGTAACTTTCAGATCGGATGGGCTGATTTAATGGCGTTTACTGAAAGGCAGCCAAGTTGGTTTTGTATCTTGGTAATGTATTGGCATTCTGTGAAATGATTACGTTTACTTGTGCCTTTGGGTCTGGGATTCATTAATAGGGATGTTGACAAATAACTTTTTGAAGTGAAAACTTCTTTAGCATCGTTGTGATTTGAAAGTCGATGAAACGAAAAAGCGACAATAAAAAGAGACAAACACATAAATTCATAAGATTTAACGTGGGAGAAAATGAGATAGGAAGCATTGCAGCAGTTTCTTATATTCGTGGTTCTCCAAAAATTTTGAAGGTTTCACTTCTACCGCGTGTGAATTGCACACATGTTTTTTTTTTGTTCGTCAGGTAGATTATTAAAAAATATTGGACACGTATTTTTTCTTTTTTTACGTAATCACAAGATTACGGCAATACATTGAGTTAAAATGTGGCATGACGTCACTCCCCGGTAGATTTTATACTGACTTGTGACGTATCGAGCCCCCATTCCCCAACTTTAAAGCGTTTTATCTAAACCATTTTTTATTATTATAATAAAGCAAAACATACGTGTCTAATATGTTGTATTATCTGACTGACGGACTAAATAGTTTTTTATTTTTCCCCAGTCAACTTCCCTATTCAAGCTACTACTAAAATGTTCTAGGCATGTTTGACAAGAGTAGGTATGGGTGAAGCTTGTAAAAAAACCTTACCAAGCAAGATTTCTGACGTGTCCAGCTTTACAAGTTTCCTTTACGTGCATCATGTCATCATGCAAGTAGGTATACGTGGTCTTAGATAAAACATGATGACTTGGCAAATTGTTTATTTTCATTACCTATTGCTATAGTCATAGGTAAAAACGGAAACGGTTAACGGAACGGACGGACGGACGGGAACGGTTTATGGTTAAACGGAAATTCATAATGACTGGCAGATATACTTTTACACGTATTTACAAAACTGAGTTAAGTAATGATTAGCGCCCGTTTAACCATAAATTTTGGACGTTTAAAAACGTCTCTTAACTTTAATCAACGTTTATAAATAAGAGGGGTTATGTTTACGAAACTGATCATGACACAACAACAAGAACGCAACAATATCTATACTTAAAATAGCAATGATGATATTTCATATAAATAACTTGTTTTTGTATTTAAACTGCTCACACAGTTATATTAAAAGTTATTAAAGGTTAAAAGCCGTTTTCCGTGATTCTCTTGTGTGGGTATAAAATCTGATATAGGTACTACTATACCTCTAAGATCAAAGTTAAAAATAGCCTGTTTTTAGCTGAATATACCGGTATTATTGAACTAGAAACCATACAAAAAGAAACGTAAATTTTGAAAACACACGTAATACAGGTAAGTGTGTTGAAATCTTAGCAAAATCACAAGGTGGTCCAGTCTCAGTAGTCAGCACATAGGGAGGGGGGAACCTCCAGGATGTCCGGTGGAACGCGCTAGTGCCCTCCTGGGTAACACCTTTGACACATCCCGGTGAAAAACAAAGCCTTGCCAGAATTAATACTTGACTTGTTTCTATGCCTTACCGTGAAATAATGTTTAGGAGTGTTTATCCTAAATCCGTGTTTACGTATAGAAATACCTTAGACAGAGATTTAGCAAGTGTTCAAATGTTTGTAGTAAGGCCATATTTTGTACTTTGAACCATATGTAACAAACTATTTATTGTGCTCCTTGAGCATTTGTACTAAAGAGCGCATATCCTAAAAGTTGGCAACGTCGAAAATAGCTGTCAAATATTTACCTATTTTGATTAATTTGGCAATATTACCGTATAGAAATACGAAATGTGGCTAACTAGTGAACTATAAAATGTTGATTATGAAATGCAATAATTAATATCGTAACACCGAATGTTTAGTTTTAGACGTAAAAAATCTATTTAGAAAGTTTCCAAATGCGTTTTGACGCCTAAAATGGGTACAACATCAAATTCAATGTTATAATTGCAATTCATTATTAATATTCTAGTTCGTAGTAATATTGCTATAAGAATAAAAACAGGTCAATATTTGACAGTTATTTGCGACGTTGCCAACTTTTAGTATAAACCCTCTTAATACAAAATAACATAAGTTTCGTCTCCTAGATTTCCAAGATCCGTTTACCTTTTATTAACCACTGATATTTTAGAAACATTGCAAATGCACCGAATTGCACACATGCATAAGGTACTCAACCCAGGCAGACACTCCAATAAAAGTCACTCATATATGCCCTAACTAAAATTGAACTACGCCCCTTGAAAACCACTTTATTTTGAAGCTCTGGAATTCCTCTGAGTGGAGTTCTAATCCTCAAGTATTAAATTCTATAGCTGTAAGACTTTTACGGCGGCGAAAATGAAAATTAAAACGGGCCATGTAAATATTTTACAGAGAATTACGGTTATTACATATTCTGCCTTTAAAAATAAGCAGGAGACCAGCAAAATATAACTTAAGAGACGCGCTTTTTTTAAACAAAACACATGATACAAGAGTCGACCTGATCTTTGATAAACCGCGAGTGAGTTGCCCCCTGCCCGCGGCCAACGCTGAACCACGACCTTGTCGGCGCGAACGCGAACACAAATTTAATAACCTAAAAATAGTTCGCCGCGTTGTCGAAACCCGATTTCCTGGCAAATTACGTTCGTTCAGTTCCTTCATCGGCATTTACCGTGTAAGAGGGTAAGTTATTGCATTAATTGCTTTTTGCATACAATTAACACTGCATTTAAAATAGCTAACATTATTTCGTTTGTGGGTTTGGTACCTATACGGCTTGCGACTTAATAATGAATAACAACGAGACCTTGGGGCTTGGTTGAACCAGTTGGTGCGAGAGTGAGACAGCATGAGGGTTATTGCCCGTCTAGTTGCTATTGCCAACGTGTAGTGTTTATCTGTTTGATTACTTTGTTGTGTACCATTCAATCGCATAGGCGGCAATCGTGTTAGGTAAACAGGTAAACATTGGCACAACAGTTTAGTGTTATCGAACTTTTGAAAATATTTTTCACGAAACGATGGAACTTCTGAATAGTTTAAGATATTTTTGGTCACAAACACATTATAAAATCAAATTTTATTATGTGTTTGTGACCAAAAGTATCATAGGTACCTACTATAACTGTTTCTACTATTTATTCATAAAAATATAAAAATCAAATTAATTTTGTAAATGATAGAATATAATATTGAGTAAGTACTTAATATTTTCGAGAAATAATTGCATTGAAATAAAGCCATTAGTCACGTCACATTGAATGTGAATCAGAGTGCGACACGTCACTACTTCCAGGCGACTGTGTTTCAAATCTATACCTATAAATAAAAATGAAATGCAGCTGGTCGTTGGAAGCGCACCAAAACAAAAAATAGTCAAACCGGTCCAACCATTCTCAAGTGAACCGTGAACGGCTGAACCGATTTGGCTATTCTTTTTTATTTTAAAATGTCTATATATAATAGTCCGAATTCGTTTTTTATGGAAAGAAACATTTAAAAAGTTTCCCGGAAAATATTCAAATTCGGGAAAAACTGAACATCCTTTATTCTATGGGATTTGTGTAAGAACTATTTAAATTTTGGCAGGACCAAGTCTGTCGGGTCAGCTAGTTATAAATATAAACGATCTATATGTGTCCCACATAATTATGTATAAGTTCTTTTGCATTACCATTAAACGTAAGAAAGTTATTGGTAGTGTGTCCCTCTGGCACATCATAATGGAACTGTTCATTATTAATTTACTAAGTGAGTGCGCCTTATTCAGTCATATTTTGTGTAGGCACTTTAGAAACTTGGAAATGGAAATGGTCAAAACAACAAAGTAAACATAGATAATTATTTGTCATTTTTTTTACTGAATTTTAAAATATTCCGACAAAAGTAATAAATGAAGTTTGTTTGCGGGCAACACTGTAGAAATACCCACAGATTTGACGTGATGATCAAATCAAGAATGAACGTGATTACGTCACTCGACCCGCCATGCCAGCATGCCCCGTTTCGAAACGTTAAATCAAGACTACTATATATTATAATATTCCGACAAAAGTAATAAATGAAGTTTGTGTGCGGGCAACACTGTAGAAATACTCACAGATTTGACGTGATGATCAAATCAAGAATGAACGTGATTACGTCACTCGACCCGCCATGACAGCATGCCCCGTTTTTACAAAAAAATACTAATTGCGTGTTAAAAATGAAAAACCAATTTTGTGAATGTTAATTTCTTGCAAAAATATTCATATTTTGAGGGAAATAGACCACAAGGAATAACATTAATCGGATACTGAAAAAAAGACAAATAGCCACGTGCAGTATTACGCTCAGCTATAATACGATGACGTCACCTTCATCAAGAATGTGCGACAAACTCATCGTTGACATGTTTTTATTCAATACTACAGTTTTGTACAATAGTTACCGTCAAGGCAATGGCAATTTTGTTTCAAATATATGCTTGGCTATGGCATTAAATTGATTGAATTCAATGATATATGCGTTTGATAGGCAAATTGTATGACGCCGTGTTTATGGTTTAATTTCTCCTACATTTATCAACAATTCACCTTCTTTGTGATATTAGGAAATGCAATTTTATGTTTTGGAATAAAGCTTTTTAATAAATTTCTCGGATTTTTCCTCAAATTCAAAGCATTTATTTAAATTAAACAAAAAGCATTTCTTTTAATTAACCATTTACAGGCACTTCTGAATTGTCAAGGAGTCAGTCTGTTAGAAATATGAAGCTAATCGCCCATTCCAAAGCGTAGTAGGTACCTATGGAGAAGAACGGGCAAGAAACTCCACGGACACTTTTAAATCAATATTGGTAACATCATTCATGTATAAATTATATATATGAGAACAATGTAGAAAGACGTGCACGTTAAAAGCGTGCGTAGTTCCAACTGATGGCGCCCGTTCACGAACATGACACATGGTGGATCAGCACCATTCAGCTCAACTGTTTTGAATGCCATAACTGAATGTCACCTTGTAGTAAATCCTTCATAGTTTAAGATGCGGCTTGTCAGGCTTTAGGTTTTACAAGTTTAAAAGTTTTTCTTTAAATATATTTTGCTCATTGTGATCGCGCTTGAGTTCTAGTATGTAGGTTTGTACAGACTCATTAAAATAAAATAAAAAATAGGCAGAGGTTCAATGACAAAAAGGCTTCTGTCTACTGTACTGCTATTCACCAGTCACACTGCCAATGCAATTAGGTAATTCCGTTACTTAGAGAATCGACTGACGACATCAAATTCAAATTTTAAATACTTTATTCCACATAAACCTACAAGGGCACTTATGAAACGTCAGACGTTAGGGGCATGGCTCCAATTGGTTGTTTCCTAGCAGGAGAAGTGCCGGCAAAAACTCCACGGTTACTCTTTTAAAAATAAAAGGTTTTTACAATGTTTTCAAATTACAGTGTTAATAGGTATGAGAGGACAGTGTAGGCCTATCAACAAATACCAGGTACTTAACAAAATAGAAAATGGTCCACAGATCTAAAAAAATAAAAATAAAGACCTATTTAAACCAAATGACATGATTGCCACTAGAGCTTTAACAAATCTAATTTAATAAATAATATAGAATATTGTAGGTATATAATGTCAAATAATGAAAAGATTATGTCAAAGAAGTACTTAAATAAAAAAATATTCATTGTAATTTGGGAGCAGTTAATAGACATTTACATAGTTGCCGTTAATGAGGTACCTACCAGGGAAACCATATGTGCAGAAGGAATTATTACCGAACTTCCTTGTCTTCGTAGTCTTTAATCTAATAATATGCTTTTTTGATAAGGACACGTATAATGTGGGTTTTGAACTTTCCATCACTAAGTTCTGTAACCGCCTTCGGCAACTTATTATAATAGCGCAACTTTTTATAACTGCCCGATTATCGTTGGCATGTAAGATATCGGTATCTTTTCTATCTATTTTACAAATAAGAGAAGTGTCATCAGCGAACAGAATTATGTGCAATAAGTTAGCCATCATGTAAGGAAGGTCATTAATATAAACTAGAAATAGGAAAGTGCCAAGAATTGAACCTTGAGGCACGCCCATCTGAACTAGAGACCCCGAGGACGTCGCCCCGTTAACGTGTCCTTCACCACACAATCCTCACGTTTGAAAACTACATGAAAATCAATTTTGAAAACGCCACAAAATAGTCAAGAAATAGTCATAAATAGTCACCAAGGTTAAAAAAATAGTCGCATTATGATTCCGAAGATACAGCTATAAGTTGGTGAGGATTGTGGGGTGAACGTCTCCACACAATCCTCACCTCAGTGCAAGCAAACGGTTGGGAGTACCGACTTAGTTTCAATTCCAAAAAATAGTCAAGAAACAGTCATAATGCTATGCCAAATCTCGAAAATAGTCATTAAGGGATTCCAGAGATATGAAGGGGTCTTGGTGAGGATTACGTGGTGAGCCTTTCTCGCCACAATCCTTACCTGATTACCGCGGAACGCCTAGGTTTTTGAATTTGAATTTGGTGTCAAAAAATAGTCAATAAATAGTCGTCTCCAAACATGATAATTTCGACCTGGTTTACTATGTAGAAGTATGTTAAACTTCCACGTAAACTTCTACATACATTTTGTTTTGGTACAGTCGCGAACAGTAAAATTGTAAATCTATTTTAATAGTGTTGTGTTGTTGTGTGTAGTGTTGTGTTAATTTAAAACAGTAATAAAATATTGTAGTTACTTACGTATATTTTTTTTTCTGTCAAAGTTTAATAAATACCTACCTAGCTGTACTATTCCTCCAATTTTTCCGGTTGGCTTTATGAGACCAAATAAATGTCTTTATTTCAGATTAGTTTGATTATAGTATGAAAATTAAGACTATCTATCTATTTATATATTATGCACAGCTAGGTAGGTATTTATTAAACTTTGGTTGGTGGGTGGGTTGGTGGTATCTTGGTTGGTGGGTAGGTAGGTGGGTATGTAGGTTGTTTGGTGGGTAGGTTGGTTGGTGGGTAGGTTGGTGGGTAGGCTGGTGGGTTGGTTGGTGGGTAGGTTGGTGGGTAGGCTGGTGGGTTGGTTGGTGGGTGGGTTGGTGGGTAGGTTGGTGGGTATGTGGTAGGTAGGTAGTTTGATATGTAGGTTGGTTGGTGGATAGGTTGGTGGTAGGTTGGTGGTAGGTTGGTGGGTAGGTTGGTTGGTGGGTAGGTTGGTGGTAGGTAGGTTGGTGGGTAGGTTGGTGGGTAGGTTGGTGGGTAGGTTGGTGGGTAGGTTGGTTAGCAGAGAAAATATTAAAGATAGACCCCCCCTTTTAAAGTTAATTTTCGAAAAAACAACATGAATATGGAAAGGGGGGTCTATTTTTAATATTTTACACGTTATTAAAACGGGCGGTCGCATGCCCATGGGCGACTTTGTATAACTACGGAGAAATAAAAATGTGATACCAAGGAGCTGGTCTGATGGTGGAGCACGAATACGGCCATAGGTACTCCTCAACTAAATAAGATAGCGTCTATATCCCAAGATGGTGCCCAGGGTCTGATGATGGAGCAGGAAAGTGGCTATCTGAACTCCTCAATCAAACAAGATAGAACCATCGTATTTGGACTCATTGGTTATGTATTGAGAAGTGCTATTACATTAGGTAGTGTCCAGGATCTGATGATGGAGCCAGTATTAAGCTCGCTATACGATATCCTCAATTAAACAAGATAACCTCCTTATGTTTGGGTTAGTTTGTACCTACCAACCTACCCACCAACCAACCTATCCACCAAGCTACTCACCAACCAACCTACCCACCAACCAACCTATCCACCAACCTACCCACTCACCCACCTATCTACCAACCTATCCACCAACCAACCTACCCACCAACCTACCACTAACCTACCCACCAACCAACCTATCCACCAACCTACCACCAACCAACCTATCCATCAACCTACCCACCAACCCTCCAACCTACCCACCAACTAACCTACTCACCAACCTACCCACTAACCTACCCACCAACCTACCCACCAACCTACCCACCAACCTACCCACCAACCTACCCACCAACCTACCACCAACCTACCACCAACCTACCCACCAACCAACACCACCAGCGTACCCACCAACCTACCCACCAACCTACCCACCAACCAACCTACCCACTAACCAACCTACCCAACAACCTACCCACCAACCAACCTACATAACCAACCAAAGTTTAATAAATACCTACCTAGCTGTACATACGTAATATATAATTAGATAGATAGTCTTAATTACTCATACTACAATCAAATGAATTTGAAATAAAGACATTTATTTGGTCTCATAAAGCCAACCGGAAAAATTGGAGGAATATTATGTACAGCTAGGTAGGTATTTATTAAACTTGCACAGAAAAAAAATTTGAAGTAAGTAACTACAATATTTTATTACTGTTTTAAATTAACACAACACTACACACAACAACACAATACTATTAAAATAGATTTACAATTTTACTGTTCGCGACCGTACCAAAACAAAATGTATGTAGAAGTTTACGTGGAAGTTTAACATACTTCTACATACAACCAGGTCGAAATTATCATGGTTGGAGACGACTATTTATTGACTATTTTTTGACACCAAATTCAAATTCAAAAACCTAGGCGTTCCGCGGTAATCAGGTGAGGATTGTGGCGAGAAAGGCTCACCACGTAATCCTCACCAAGACCCCTTTTTAACTCTGGAATCCCTTATTGACTATTTTCGAGATTTGGCATAGCGTTATGACTATTTCTTGACAATTTTTTGGAATTGAAACCAATTCGGTACTCCTAGCCGTTTGCTTGCACTGAGGTGAGGATTGTGTGGAGACGTTCACCCCACAATCCGCACCAACTTATAGCTGTATCTTCGGAATCATAATGCGACTACTTTTTTAACCTTGGTGACTATGACTATTGCTTGACTATTTTTTGGCGTTTTCAAAATTGATTTTTATGAAGTTTTCAAAAGTGAGGATTGTGTGGTGAAGGACACCCGTTAACGTTTACTATTTGTTGCCTATTTGATAGATAAGAAAGAATAAGATCGGCAGCTTGTCTACGAATTCCGTAGTGGCGTAACTTACAGATCACTTTTGGGGACAACGACGTCAAACGCTTTTGAGAAGTTACAGAAAATGCCAATTGCAACCTGGGACTTCTCCCAGGATTCCAAAATGTGACCGATGAGTTTTACTCCTGCGTCAGTCGTCGACCTACCTTTTGTGAAACCAAACTGGTGACTTAGTAAAATCCGATTTGAATTAAAATGTGACAAAATCTGGTCTAGCATGTTTTTTTTTACATATTTTGCTCAATGCTGGTAGCACAGATAAATGTCTATAATTAGAGGGAGATCCCTCTTACTACCCAATTTGAAAATTGGTACTACTTTACTATGTTTCATTAAATCAGAAAACGTACCGCTATATAAACATTGATTAAATATGCCTGTTAGGACAGGGGCAATTGTGTCAGTGATATCTCCAAGAACCTTAACGGAAATCCCCCAGAAGTCTTCAGTGTTTTTTTTATGTAATGACTTGAATGCTTTTTTAATCGTGACAATAGAAATGGACTTGAATTCAAAACTTGGAATGTCCTTACTGAAATTTTCTTTTAGAAGAGATTCAGCTAATATAGATGATGAGGAGAAATTTCGTAACTTCTATCGGGATGTTGGTAAAAAAATAATGTGTCCCTTTAAAGACAATTCATTCTGATCTCACTGTTTTGTGTTTCCAGTTTCTATGTTAATTACCTGCCACACAGCTTTTATTTTATTGTTAGATATTAGTACATTATGATACGAGAGTGGTGTATTGGTCATTACCCAAAAGGCGGTATTGGCGCGCGAGCCATAAGCGAGCGCGATAATTTAGCCGAGCGAGTAATGATCAATGCACACGCGTTTCATACGACGTTTTTCAACAAACTTGCGAGGAAAAAAACAGACTTGTTGCAAGAACTTATGCTGAAATAACGTTACTATCGAGATGATAATTTAGATTTATAAAGTTCAACTGACCTTTGTTGCCAGGTACTGTCAATCGGAGCTTCTTTTAAAAACTGCTGTACGTCGGTTGGTGACAATACTTTAGATTTTCGTATTTTTTATAACAACAAAACAAAAACGATAACAAATATTTACGGAAAATGGCGCGCTGGTTTTTTTTTTCTGCTAGCGATGCGCGCGCAGTTGTAAATAAAGGCACAGGCAAAACCGCTAAACAGCCTATATAAAATATAATAAAAACAAAATAATCATTTGAATTCGCAAATTAAGATTAATATGTAGTGAAAAATATATAATTTGCTGAAATATTATGTTAATGTATCACATTTTATTTATGTACACAGTAGGCATAAAGGCTTGTGCAGACCAGTGCGACTTGTCGCGCGACGCGACACCGGTTATTGTTATACTGTGACGTTTTCTTACAATTTTTATTGTCCGTGTCGCGTCACGCGACAAGTCGCGCTGGTCTGCACAAGCCTTAAAAAAGGCAAGAAGTACCCACGCACAATGGTCCACCTGAAGGAAACCAAACCCCATAACATAGAACATAGAAGGCAAGAAGTCTCTTTGATGAGATTAAAAAACGCACAAATCTCTGCTCGGGTTAAAATAGAGAATACTCATTTAATAGTATAGGATAGTTCATTCTATAAACGAGTTCCATGCTGCAATGATAGTACTTACTAATTACCCCACGCCACGTCGCGTTTCAAAAATTAGTCAAACAACAATGGCCGCTAGAAATTTTCTATGGTTTTAGTGATGTGGTAGTATGATCTTTTCGTTTTGGTACTTTCGATGTTACGATTTTTTTTTTAGGTAGTGTTTCATCAGTATTTTTTATATTGAGTAAGTTTCACATAAAAAACAAATCCATTGAAATATGTTGAAAACGAACAAGATAGCACGGGTACTTACATACTTTCTGTATGTCAAAGATTAAAAAAAAAATACTTATGCTATCCAAATACCTACCCGACAAATAATAAGAGACGAGTTTACAGATGGTGTAGCTCACAGACTACTTAGAGATATGGTGTAGCTCAGGAGTCACATGGCGGACCGCGGTCCGGATCCGGACCGCCGAACTATTTTGTACGGACTTTAAGTAAACAGTTAAATTTATAACAAAAACTTAATCAAATGTTTTGAGTAATTGAATTAAGCCCACGCTTTATATTTTGTGCCGTCGACACAACAACGGACGACGCTGACGCAAGCCGCTTGAAGCTGCAAATGTTTTCGGGAGTAAAAGAGCTGATAGTAGCTGGGTGAGCTACTATACAAATCGAAATGATCGATTTCCAAAAAACACAAAAATACGCAAGGTCCTTGAACATCTTTTAATCTTGGTTGCTAGTAGGTAACGTCTTCCAAACGGACCGCGAGTCATATTATTTTTTTATGTAGACCCCAAATAAAACTAATTGGTGATCCCTGGGGTAGCCCATATTCTCTGCTCGTACTTCCGTCGGACATGTCGAAAGTCAAAGACAAAAACATTTTATATTATTTCTAACAGTAACGATATATTGTATTCGTCTAGTTAGCTGTGAGGATTTAAGATCACTTGAAGGGGATATGATTGGAGTTTCAATTTCGAGAAACAGTCTTCTTTTTGACATTCGGTATTGAATGGCGGGCAACCCGTGCTCTTTTTGAAGGAATTCGTTATGATTCGTAACAAATTCAGTGTTAAAGCAGTTTAATATTCTAAAACTTGAGGGGTCCCCATAATACATATAGCATGCATTTAGCATTTTTTTTTAGTTTTTTGCATTTAGCATGTATATACAAATACCTACGACATTATTTAGTAAGGAAATAGGACCGCATCTTTAAACGCGTGCTAGCTCCAACAGCATGTTGAAAATCCTAGCCGAAAAACACGATAGTTGTCAGTATTATAAATACATTAAAATAGTTTTTTTTTTCAATAAAGTATTAACAAAATACTCCTTGAACAAATAGTCGATATTTATTATGTCAATCACTAACTTTTCAATGACAAGATAAATCTAGACCAATTAAAAAGGATGTCGGTTGCCTATGGTCGGTTGTTTGACTTCTGTAAAAATTAATTTATTGCAGTTTTCACTTTTATTGTTAATTAAAATAGTTTAATTAAAAGATAAAAAACACTCATAGGGTGTTAAAGTGGGTGTGATAATACGTGTATCCTAATTAGTGCGTATTTAATCAGTGACACGTAGATATCGCGTTCAATTCCCAGGCAAGTCCAATGTTATTGTTTTTAGCGAGTCGCAACCAAATCCTGATTAGTTATCTGTGGCATTACAGCACTAGTCCGATAATATAAAGTAAAAAGCATGCGTTTTTAATACACTGAATGATGACCCTAAAAACGGTTAAATAAAAGCTACTTTACGAGCAAGTGTGTTGAAATAGTTATTTATGCTATAAGTGTGGAAGGTAGGTGATTTCCGACGATTGTATAAGTCGACATGAGTCGGAAATCATCTTACGCACGTGTATCATACAACTAATACTAATAATAAAAAATACATACAATATGTAAAAAGCCCTGTCCGATCCGAAAGGGGCACTTATTTACTGTAGTAAAATTAACAAAAAGTTTTTTTTATTATTATTGTTGAAAATAAAAAGTTATTGCAATTTTTCAATTCACATTTTTTAACCAAAATTCCATAAATAATTTGAAAATTTTCAACTGGGGTCATAAGTTATTTTTTGCAGACACCCGCTAAACGACGGCCGTCCGCGCCTCATCCGGTAAAATTCCCCATAAAAAATGCGTTTTTTTTGTCTTATTACCTTAATATTACCACATAAATAGATTATCAGTACGATACCTAACAACACCCTCACGGATCGTACAGGATTTTTTTACATGTTGCATAATAATAATAATAGGAGGTAAGCTCTGGAACTACCAGTCGAATTTGAAAAATTGTTTTTGGATGATAGCCCAATTCCTGAGGAAGGTTATTTAATATCACACTACGATCCTTAGGAGCCGAGCAAAATGACACAAAAGTCAAAGATCACTAAGCGAAAACGAAGTATAAGCGCGGCGATAGGATGCGACGTGGTGAGTCGTCGGCCAAAATTTCACGAGGACGAAGTCGCAGGCAGAAGCTAAGTAATTAATCATTTTAACATCATCCCAACTAATATTATAATTGTAAAAGTAAGTTCGTTTGTTCGTTTCTTAGGGGTTGACCTGGATTAGGACGTAGGATTATTTTTATTCCGATATTCCCGCGGGATCAAAACTTATGCGTGTGAAACCGCGGGGCGCAGCTAGTAAAATAGAAATACCTTAGTAAACAGGTCGCAAGACACAGTGTGGAAGACTTTCCCGTAGATGCAGATGTCCTTGCCGACGTCCAGGTCCTTCCAATGCCAGTACTCGCCGGCGTCGTTCTTGGGTATCTTGCCTCTCTTCACCATCTTGCCTTGCCATAGCCCAGAGTTCTGGAATCAAACATGAATGACCTGTAGATACATTTTAAAGTTTATTTACAATTAGCGACCCGCGCCTACTATTTACGGGTGCTATGTACTGATGTGGCGACATGTCAGATCATTGAAATTTCTGTGCTATATGTATGCCTAGTATAATCTAAGTAAAATTTTAACGTATTATACACATTAACCCTCCGGATTTTTAGGGTTCCGTAGTAAACAAGGAACCCTTATAGTTCCGCCATGTCCGTCTGTCTGTCTGTCTGTCTGTCCGTTTGTCTATCTGCAGCTTAGCTCAGAGTTGGTACGCGGTTAGTACTAGAAAGCTGTAATTTGGCATAAGTATACATATTAATCATGCCGACAAAGTGGTAAAATATAATCAATAAAAATATTTTATTTTAGGGTACCTCGCCTACACGTAAAGTGGGATGGTTTTTTTTTTCTCGACCACCCCATGTTGTGGGGTATCGTTAGAAAGGTCGTTCAAAAATATTGACGTTGAGTTTGACGCAACCATTTTTGGATTCAGGAATCCGTTTGCGAAATATTAAGCTTTTAACTGATTTTTTTTGTTAGAGGCAAGTGTCCTCCCCCCCCTGCCAGCTAAATGGTTGTACTTAGATTTGTGAAAAAATTCACAGCAGTAGTATATATAATAAAATTAAAAGGAAAACTATCAGAGCTAAGTAGGCTGTACAGGTTAACGAGTAATAATCAACCAACTTAAATTTGCGGTTTGAAAAATATGATTTCCCATATATTCCGTATGGGAGAATATGTTTTTCAACTACAATGTTAAGTTTGTTCTTGGAATAAATTCATCCCAACTACGGAACCCTTCATTGTGCGTGGTCCGACACGCACTTGGCCGGTTTTTTTTCTAAATGATGTTGAAAACCGCATAAAAATCCATTGTGCAGTTTAGAAGAGCAGTCACACAGACACACGAAAAGCGACTTTTTTAAACTATATAAGTATACATATCCTACAAAGAATAACCTAAGTATTGTTTCTTATATAACCCATTTAATAAGGTACATAATTAACTAACATTAAAAAAGTACTAGTAACTGAATTCCGTAGTACCGAAAAATAACCTACCGGCAAAAGGTAAAAAACCTATTCCTGGAAGTCAGTTAATTTGGATTTTCTCTATCAAAACAACGGGTGCCAATAAAAACCGACTCTCTCGATCTTCGATCGTGCATCGAAATATTTCATTAGCGATATAATTAGCCCAATATGTATTAAAAAGCAAAAAAAATACCTCCATTTTTATGTATTATTTGTATTTTCATTTACTTCTGTTAATTGTACTAGTTGTCTCATAATTATTTATTATCTCTTAATTAGTTCTGTCAAGGAGACGATTAGCAAATCTATGAGTCACACTGAAATATGACTTCGAAACTATTCCACTAGCTCACAAAGAATTAAGAAGAACGTATTAACCTTGTAAGCAAAAAAAACGCTAAGATAAATCTACGAGCGTAAAGAAACTCGAGAGAAATGTTATTGCCACAATCATTATTAATAATAATAATCGCTTTATTACTGAAGGATGGGAGGGAAACGATTATGAAGTAAGACGGCTCCACTCTCCTTGCCCCAAGCTCGACATGCTACCAAACTCGGATGTTCCATTAAAAGAACACTGTCGTTTTTTAAACGAAATGATTGGCGTTTCTTTGTACTAAAAGGAAGAGACATTTTTTACAATGTTTTTTTTAGGAAACTAGACAACGAGTATCTTCAATTTTAGTTACAATTACTGCGTCTTATTTGAGTGTTTTAATTTTTTTACTTCGAAGCCCCAAAAGGTAAAAGTTCCAAAAAGGCCTTAAACAGTTTTTGAATCAAGATTAATTCTTGATCATCGCACTAGAATATGTGCCTAAAACTTGACTAGTATTGTAACACCATCTGCCTAGCCTTTTCGCAACTATATTGGGGTCGGCTTCCAGTCTAACCGGATGCAGCTGAATACCAGTATTTTACATGGAGCGACTGCTTATCTCCACAACCCAGTTACTGGGTAACACGATACCCCTTTGGAAGACTGGTTGTCAGACTTTCGGGCTTTTGACG
This sequence comes from Agrochola lota, assembly GCA_947364205.1. NCBI lineage: Eukaryota > Metazoa > Arthropoda > Insecta > Lepidoptera > Noctuidae > Agrochola > Agrochola lota. Next base: position 11,549,874 of record OX376221.1, on the reverse strand, counting down.
ACCTGCAACGACTGTCAAAGATACACGAATGACATCCGGGACCTTTCCGAGGCACGGAGTAGTCTCGGTATATAAAGATGGTCACCCAGCCCCGGACCAACCCCGGCAAGCGAAACTTAACCTGATGGATTGACCAGTGCGGCTATTATTACTTAGCCACGAGCTCCTCTTTTTGGCTTTCTTTTTACTTGTTAATGTGATTAGTTTATTCCATTTTGTTTAAAGCATCTTCATCATCATCGTCATTATCCAAAGCTATTCTCCATATTACCACGGCAAACAGTTCCAGCAGTAATCGCCTGTCACAAGGGAACCGAAAGTTAATAACGAAATATTTTGTGATCTATATCCATTTTTGTTGCATTTGGAAAAATAAAAACATCCTCTCCAAAAAATGTCACGGCAATATACTAGTACGTATCACACGTATAAGAAGATTTAATGATTTTTGTGTGAATAATAGCGGCCGGCCATTCTCGGCGCGAGCCCGTGGAACAAAGCGGCTGCAACCGCCGCTACCGCGACGCATTCATGCCGAGACAAATGCGTGCTCATTTGCTAGCTCCGTTTCAGATCCGCTCACAATTGCTACAGAATCCCATTCCGTAAGGAAAATAAATATGCAGATGGATTTCAGTTTTCTTGAAATAATGTGCTTGTTTTTTCTTTTTAATATTTACATATAAAACGGTGCTGAAAAGCGGTGTTGTATATGTTAATTTTAAACTACACATAAATAAACCCTTATAGGTTTATAATTTTATATTCATATGAAGTTTTAAAAGTTAATTTCCCTAGAAAGTCATTATAATCTATTGGCATTAAAAATAATACATTATGAAAGTTATAAATACTATAATCATTGTTCCCTTGGCTTCGATTGAAAAAGCTCAATTATTGTTGATATACCTTATGATAAGATATGTTATAATATTGATATCGTAGATATCACGCATCCACACCAATGTGAGATAATTGTGTGCAACGGCTATTCCTACACGATGATACGATAAAACTACGACAATGCTACGCGAATTTTGCGACTGCGCTACGACAATGCTACGACTGCGCTACGACAATGCTACGACTGCACTACGACGATGCTATGATAGCGCTACGACGATGCTACGATAGCGCTACGACAATGCTACGACTGCGCTACGATAATGCTACGACTGCACTACGACGATGCTACGATAGCGCTACGACAATGCTACGACTGCGCTACGACAATGGTTCAACAGTGCCACGCAACGGACGGGTTACGCAAACGTACGTTTCAGGTGCGATAAGTATAGATTTCGTCATTATTTTTTAAAGCGAATTATTTATGCTAGTGGCATTCAGGCGCATATTGTATAGTGTAATATCTACTGAGATATTTTGGAAGCCCTAGTCAAGTATCAATCGCTTCCAGTTTTTATCAGTCATCTTTGAAGCATATCATTTTGTACGCTGCGCACGTGGGTAAGTTTAAGTGCAACCGAACAGTTGGGTAAATATTACATTTACCAAAAATACCTTTAAACGACTTTCCCAGGTTGTATCCCAACTAGCAAAAAGTGGTTTTTAAACTATCCTAGAACCATCATTTATCGAGGACTATATGAGACTTATATCTGCATATAAGTCTCGAAAAGGGCCCACTTTATAAGTCTACTTTTACTTATAACGTATTTATATTAGACCGCTGAAGTTCCATATACGCCTATATTGCTCCTGTAAATCTCAATATAAGTAAGTTATAGTCAAAAATGAGATTAATACGCGCCTAGAAATGCTTCTATAATATATTGTGAACAGTCGAAGTGAGTGTATCGCTTGTTGTGCTCTGTAAAAAAATATTTATTAACATCTTGAGGGGAAGTATTTACCTATATGAATCAGAATGTATTAATGTCAACCTTAGTAGAAAAACAAAATCTTATTGTTGTCAAATTGTTGGTCTTATAGCTTATTCGTAGGGGAATGTGAATTTTCTGTGAAATCTATCATGGTTTTGATAAAAAAATTAAAGCGCCTTTTGAAATTTGCTTATTTACATTTTAGTATTAATTAATATTAAATAAATATTATGAAGGCAGCTGCCATTTTCTTGGTGAGCATTTCCAAGTATGACATAGGGCTAAAATAAGTCTTTTTAGCATTTCCAAGAGTCACATAGTACCAATATAACTGTATTGGTTCTATATTGGGTTATCTCAAAACCGAAAAAGATTCGCCATTGTTACCGATTAGGGTTCTGCAATGCCCAGATGAAAATCGATTCAAATCAAATCCTACAATAGAATTTGCAAAACGATATAAAGCGCGTTTTCGCCTTTACTGGTCGTTAACAAGCAAAAGTGGCTTCTTAAGAGGATTGTTTGTGAAATGTTTTTATTTATTTTTATATAATGGTGATTAATTATTTTTTAAACGTGGCTATGTAATTCATTTAACACTTACTTTTAAGTTTATGTAAAACCAAACCAGATACATAAATGATTTACAGTAATTTAACTTTAATTTACTTAAATTGATCATAAAATATTAGCTTATATGAGGTTATAAGTAAAAATAACAAGAGTAATTGCTCCTCAGTGTATATCTTCCTGGTACATGCTCCTACAGGAGTATTAAGATTTAAATGGTCCGCAGATGTTATCTTATAGGCGCATATAAGTCTGAGTTACCGGAGTAATTACTCCTGAGTGCAATTACTCTTGTTTCATGCTTTTATAGGAGTCTTGATCCTATATTTGTCAGGAAATATGATCCTATTTACCGATTTAAGTACAAATTATAGGATTAAACGTACTTGAGTAAAAACAGCATGTATTTATGCTGTTAAAAGCGCAGTAGCAACCACCAAAACTATCATCGGAGTTTTATAAGTCCACGTAGCATTATAAAATCGCATTCCAGGACTATTTTGCTTGTTGGGATATCATAAACCAGCGCAAACGTAACTTTCCTGAACACAGTTAAATGCAACCGGACCGCAGTATTACCGTTTTTATATAAAGTTAAAAAAGGCTTTTACAAAAAAAAGGGTCCATTTGCGAGCTCCACATATGAAGGTGGCGAAATACTTTAGTAGGGTCACGTCGACACTGGATTGGGCATGCTAAATATAATATTGTTTCACGAAACACGCGGCGCCGCAATGGCCGCATAGAATAGCAAATAAGAAAAACGAAATCAATACGTACGTATAAGTAGTCGGTATCACGTAGCGAATATAAGCAGAGACAGTTGAATTGCATTACCTATAGCTGGTGTAGGTAGGTAGGTATCATCCACGTGTATTGGAATAAGCAGGCGAGCTTTAGGAGCTAATCTACATATTTGAATCCGCCTGTGAATATCGTTTAACAGTTGACAGTGACAAAACGTGATAATTTCTTACAACCTTGTGGCTTAGGTTAGAGAAGCAGTGATAGCCTAGTGGTGTGACCATCAGACTGCCAAGTCATAGGTCTTTTCAGATTCATGTGTGTATTGTATAATTATCACTTGCTTAAAAAACGGTGAAGGAAAACATCGTGAGGAAACCGGCATGCCTTTTTATTTTTTTTGCGGTTGGGAAATTATCAAATAACTTCTCCCGCTCTGGGCGAAGCGGGAGGGCGTGTCAGACTTTTACTGACTAAAACCCACCCCTGTTCCTTCCGTTGCCTGTGTGCCGGGGCTGCGATATCCCTTTCGGACAAACTCGCAACCCTGGCAGGCATTGGCCCTTACGGACCGTCAGTTGGTGCTGACATCTCTTTCCTGGTCCTTATCGGACGGCGAGCTACCCATTGCTCACCGTCCGCAAGCCCGCGCATACGGTGGCCGGAAGTCGGCTCGCGACTCCCGACGCCCGGGGCGTCTCCTGCGGCGACTAGGGGCGCAAGGGCGTGAATCTTGCCTCTCCCTCGCGCGGTCCGCCTCCTCCTTCGCGAGTATTACTGCTTCGCAGAAGGAAGTGACATCCTCCCATGCACTCTCGCTCCGGACCATGGCCTGAACCAGGGCCGGACGCGAGAGATCGCTGCCGCCGATCGCCTCCGTGAGGACACGGCGGTGCTCCACCCAAGCAGGGCAGACCTCCACCGTATGCTCCACCGTGTCCTCCGGGCGATCCACACAGTAGTGACACCCGGGCGTTTCCTCCCGCCTTGTTTATTATCCAAGGAAAAGTTTAAGAAATGATAAATATTACCTGAACTCGAGGCTCTATGACAGTGAGGGAGTCATCCTCTAGAAAGTACAGAATGTTCACGATCCTGACTCGGTACTTCTCGTTAGGGTTCTCAAACACCGGTTGTTTGAAGAAAGCCGTGAACTTGAGGCTGCGCTTGTCGTAGTGCACCCAGTGAGGCACGACGGCTGGGAGTGCTGGCTGCTTCACGCGGCCGTACGTCAGAGACGGATCGTAACTGTAATAAATACAAATTGTTACAATACTTACGCAGCTGTTAATATGGGACATTTCGTTTTATAAATAACTTGCTCTTGCCCGCGGCTTTGCCCGCGTGAACGACATAATAAAAAAACGTTAACTTTCTCTCGTATATACTAACTTTATTGGTTATCGATCAAAAGGGTGTTGGAGTTTATAGATCTCATATATATCAAAATCTATTTTTATATATAGCATGTCAGAAAGGTTTAAAACTTAAGGCTGTGGTACAGCCGTCCCATACATTTGGGTCGGATAGGTAGAGATTGGTTTTTTCGAAGTTACGATGTTGGTCCCATAGCGAAAGTTGTATAGTTTGACGGTCTGTACCACACCTTTCTGATACATGCTGTATGGAAAAGTTCGGTTCTGAAGAATGTCGTCTCACTTATTCCTTTATGATAGTCTCTTTCTAAAAGCTGCTATGCCATGTTATCGCCCGGGCAGTGTAAGTACCTCATTTCTTATTTCAAAACCAAGTGCTGAAGTCGGTTCCCCTATGCATAAACACTCAGATTAGGACCTAACATTCGCAAGTCATGCAAATGTTAATATTTCTTGCGGTTCAAACTTGCGACTGCAGAAACCTAAGTGCTGAGTCACTGCTTCAATCAAGGTCGTGAAAATGCACCTTTCTCTACAACAGACGTACAATTTTCTACTTGTAATAGTCCATTATAAGGTCTCAATGCAGGACATAACGAGTAGAGCGGCAATTGCGATCTCTGCGCGATTTCAATCCCGGTCTGTAATTGAACATTTCTTGACCGACCTTCGAGGTCGGGCCACAGAGGCGGAATAGAGCGGAAGCGGTATATGGTTCCTAATTTTCTTATTATTTTGGGTGCAGGCACCTTACCTATTACTTTGGTATTGCTAAGATTGCCTTTAAAAGATCGCTCTTGGCGATAAGACCGCCCGTTGTGTCACCTTGCTATCTAATTACCACTAATGTATTTTATTTTGACAGTTCAACAACATTCATTGCGTTATTTACGTTGTTGAGCAGATTTTTTTTCGAACTTATGAAGCAATGGATTAGCAATCTGTTTCAAAACGATTCAGATTCTGATTGATAGTATATTACGTAATTACTGTACTACTATTACTGTATACAATTTCTAAATTTATACATATTATGTGGTGTACATATTAAAGAGTACTCTATTCTTGTAATCTACTTAGCACTTAGCGTTTTCGTTTCGTCAATAATTACTTACGGTTCCCGCTTATGTTATTCAGAATGTAGACTATAAAAGGTCAGCGACATTAGAAAACCTCTAGCGTTAGACTTTCCGAGGGATGACCCGCGCGGGAGTGACTCTCCATACTTGATGGATTATTGCCAAGTAATTATGTGTTATCAAGGAATGGGTGTTTGTTGGCACCGACGCTGGACGGTTTTTCTTCAGTTCAAACTATAAGGGCAATGCCCCTTCACTGTTTAGCCAGGGTGGGTAACGCTAGTCTAAGCATTTTTCAAAGTTTCTGGATAGATAGGCAAAAAAGTTTTACAAACGATATTGTTTTATAAGTCAACATCTCATTGATTACACTTAAATGCGTGTCTGAGGCCGTTAAACCTAATTTAAACCTCGATACTTGAAGGAATTTTCAACATGACCACTTAACAAGTTATATCTAATTCATCTCTCCAAACCCCAAAATACGTGACCTTAATGTGACGTCAAATCCGAAATTAGGACAAGATCTACACGCGAAACCGCGTACTGTTGTTGATTTTATGAGGAGTTACTAACTTATGTTGACTTACGTAACTGAGTCTTCGGGGAGTGCGAAGGCGTTGCTGTCGACATCGGTCGCGGTCCCCCCCGGACCTCGGATCACCGTGTCGGGGAACCTGTGTCCCTGGTAGTAACGGAGGGAACTTCGCACGTGGTATTGCGTCTTGGTCGGGTCTGAGAACGTTAGACCCGGCAGTTTTGGTAGTCCCCATGCCATTATGAGCTTTATGAAATGTGTCTGGAATAAGTGTAAATTAAAGGTAAAAAAAAATGTTAGGTTCCGGTGATTCTTCTTTTACTGGAGGGTCGCCCAATACAGTATCATACAAGAACATCCCCATAGAACAGGAATGTTTGAAATAACACTTTTAAAACATCTTCATTTATGTTCACTTTTTAAAAAACCGTTTTCCACAACAGCAAGCGTGTGTATTGTATTTCATGCATATCCAAGTTTCGTATCGTCTATTAGTACCTCTGAGCGGAACAACAATGCTATTATTTGCTAAACATTCCCCAGGTTTAGAAACACCCCCGCCTCACTGTACTAGAACTGCTAGATAAATCTACTCCAACTACTAACAGCTGCTTCGCTCGCTTGCTAACTATGTCAGTAGGTATATTCAGATTACGGAATTTAACATTATGTTAATTACATATGAAATAATAAAAAAAGATAAACTTATTTTATAGTAGAATTAAAGAAATTCAAGGGAATACGTTACTAGACGAGAGATCAAGATGTGTTATACGAAAAGAGATTAAAATTTGCCCTACACAAACTAAATGTAATGAAATGAAATGAAATTGTTTATTCTGTAAATAGGATATCGGGATCACTTTTAAACGTCATATTAAAGATAAAATAAAAATAGGCTAGATAAGTTCGGCGTTTCCTATCTGACTACTCTGAGAAGAAAGGCCGAAACAAACTCAGAGGCTGCAGTCTCTTTTAAAGTCTAAACAAAATCTTGGTCAAGCCATGTGAGGACCATGTAGATTAGTGTCAGAAATTGTCTTTTGAGGAAAGAACCACACAGATTTGAGTGGACCTGTCCAGTCAGGGCAAGCATTTGTCAGTAATTGTGAAGCTCAACTCGGAACTTAAGGAGCTCAACTCGACGAACAATGCCAAAGAAAGGACATTTGGGTAGGCCGCATAAACTACTCAAACTGCCAGACCATCATTAATTAATATACATAAATTTTCTTAAAATTTTATACCTATATTTTTGTGTACATACAATAGGTTTTCAAAAATATATTGTGACGCTACAGTCAGAATATTTATTTCTTTAAATTTTTCTCGAAGGGAATCTCTTGGACCTAGGTTGTAAATAGCTCGAACAGCCCTTTTCTGTAGAACAAAAATAGTATTAATGTCCGCACAGGTTCCCAAGAGAAGAATCCCATACGACATAAAACTATGAAAATAACTAAAATAAACAATTCTGGGTCTGAATCTACGTCAGTTATCGGTCTAATGTTTTTAACAGCATTGGCGGCCAAACTTAGCCTTCCTGACATTTTTTTATGTGTGGGCCCCATTGTAATTTACCGTCAATAGTGATTCCAAGAAAAATTGTCGACTCAACAGGGTCCAACTCTATTCCATTAACTTGAACGGTAGATAGCTGCCTGACATTTGACGTAAATACAGCCATCCATTACAAAAACGTGAAAAACCAAGCATTTTGAAACCAAACTCTTACTAATCCAAAACTTGGATACAAAGTACATAAATCAGATTACAAGTACGTAACACGTAGCAAGATAACCGATGCTCGAGCGACGTGAGCTCATCCACCTTCAACCAAGAGTATCTTGTTCACGCGTCACGCAGTTCAGGAAGCAATACACGCACTAAGGAAATGAAGTAATCCCACGGTTTTGTAAGTAACTTGCGTATCACGGGCCCGCGTTAAATCGAAATGCCTGTTTTTATGCTAGCCTGGTATCGAGGGAAATGAACGGCCAAATTCAAAAAAATATTTGGTTGGGATAAAACCAATATAGTGATATTGGGTATCTACCACACTTAATAAGATGAAAGACCAACTAGAAATCTAAGTCGAGATTTTGCGTATGTCCCAAGAATAACAAAGCTATTAAAACGTCTGGGCATAATTAAATGTGATATTCAATTCGAATTTCATGAATAGTAGTTATTTTTAGTCCATCATTTTCCTTAGAACCTCGAGTACCATGTTCGCAGCATAATTAAATTATTTTTCGTTAGAAACTCACGAAGGTAGGTGGTAAATAAATGCCAAAGCGGGTATTACGAACAAAATAATAAATTCTTACCTAAAATAGAATACAGAAGACGATAAGTTGATGTGAATAAATAACGATGCTTTATAAAAACCCGAACTAAAGAGAAAAATATAACGAAAAAGCTTGCTTGGATAAATGAGCAAATATGACAGTCCCGTTGTCGGGTAAACAGCTGATATAATTATAAACAAAGCGTTGCTACGAGATAACAACCCTACTCCTTGCGGTATCCGGAAGGAAACTTTTTGTTGAAATCAATAAGGTCCTTGTTGTTGGCTATGATATGCGGGGTGGCGAGGATTCTAGTACATTCTATGACTGCACATGCGTGAAGTACGTCTCCATGGTTGTTGTTATTTCCGACAAACAATCACAACAGCTAAGGTTGCGAGTAAGCGTGAGATTTACAGCTGTACCTACAAGGATTTTTAGGCGCGTGGCCTAAATCGGAACTAACGACGCCATCTTGTTTTTCAAATACTTTAAAAAAATTATAAAACAGTCTTACAAATGCGCCAAGCGCCAACAGCGTAACAACAGCCTGCCAACGTAATCCAAGCGCCAAAAGATCCTTGTACACTCTAACATAAAAAAAACGATTACATATACTTGTATTGTTTGGCATTTCAGAAGCCCGTGTAGGTCACGCAAAGTCAATCTTCTTATTCCCATATGTTTTGTCTATTGCGAAAACTTTAAATTACTACCTATAAGATTACATAAACTAAACCGTGACGAAGCAATTATTTGTGACCACAGACGGAATTCCAACCGCGCTGCAGTAGTCTAGTCGTAGACATATATCTAGAATACACCTAGTGAAAGTCTACAGCTATCTAGACAATACTCGTACAACCGTCTAGACGTAAGGTCCTGCCACGACTTGCAGTAACGTTACAAACACAAGGGTAGAAGAGAGGAAGACTTGTTTTAGGAAATCATTAAGTTGTTATTGTGGGAAGTTTTAACTTACATATATTCAAATTCAGGAGATTGCGAATAAAATACCTTACTAGTAGATGGCTTACTAGTAGGTATTAATCTTTAACCCACTAAACCGATGAATTTAATTTGATAGTCAGGTTAGAACTAATCATGAATGATCCCTGAAAACAATAGCTACTGTGATTTTCACAATGTTAACACTAGAAATAAGGACAAACTACGAGCTCCCTTTCACCGGCTTCATAAGGTTCATAACTCATTTGTTAGGCTTGGTATAACCTTTTATAACAAGCTACCCTCTCGGCTTGTATTCTATCAACGACTAATTAAATGATAAGAATAGTTGGTCGCTGTGACTAACTCAAGACAATGTTTATGGTCTTTCTCCAGCTTACGTACTGACAAGTTATATGAGTTTATATAATTGTTTATTTTATTTGATTTTTTAAGTCAAGTTATTTTAATTTAACTTTAATTTATTGTTGACAAAATCTACTCATCACAATGTTTTTTTTATGAGTTGTGTTGCAATATGTGGTTAGCTAGTGACCTCGACAATTTGATCATATTATTTATTGTTATTAGTAATTAACTCTTTGTTTATTTATTTTACATCGATGGTCCTAGTTTATCGTTTATAACTTCCAGTTACAACTATATGTAAGCGGGCACGCCCTTTATGCCTGGAGGCTTTTTATTTAGATATTAAGTGCTGTTTACGTTTAATTTTATATTTCGGCCGGAGTATAGTTCTCGATGATTTTGTTTGGTATATTGGCGTGTGCTAGCTAACATATGGCTAATAATTTAAATTATGTTCTGTGTTGCGTAATGTAAATTATTTTGACTACTATTATATAGTTTTTTTTTTTTTTTGTTCTTCTAACTGAACAGACAGCTGTGCTGCTGGGGAGCTTGTTGCGCCACTTTTTCTTCCCAGCTAATGCACTAGGAAGTGGTGAAGGGTGGGCGTTTTGGGGGACCGTCTTATGTAATTTTGACGTTCGAAAAGTGCTGATTCTCAGACTAGTTTGAATAAATGACTTTTGAATTTTGTTTTTTTTTTTGTTTTTGAATTTTGAATTTATGAACTATTCCTGGAAGCAATGCTGGTCGTACTAAGAATAGGAAACAAGTTAAGTTAATAAAGTAATCCTATGCCTAAATACATTGTCTAAATCCAAACGCCAAAGTTGTGACGTGTAACGAGGGTGTTATATTAGCCACAATGTCAGGCGTCACAGGTGAGCTGCGAGGGACCCTGTCGCACGTTGATTAATGTGCGCTGGGACCACCGATAGATAGCCTTCGTCAAAAGTGTCGAAGTATCCGTAGACGAGTCGCTGCCCAACGATGTCCGGCGGTCGACGGACGCCTGAGCCAGTGTAATTGCACGTCCATGCATACATAATTCGCTTTTGTGTCATTCAAATTGCGATTTTATTACATACGACACTTTTTTTATTTCATTATTTATGCATGGTCGTATTATCTGTAAATGTTCATCAAAAATAAATAATTAGTACCTAACCTTTCAAAGAATAAACACAAAATGTAGGTTGTGCATATGCTTTGTATTTACGTAAACTCAAACCGTTTTCGTTAACGAATGAATTCCTATTCGTGACACAATCGCTGTTAAGTGAACTTTGCTGAAACTACATTTAAGCTTCTGCCTGTGACAGAACGCGCAAAACCAAACAGCCACGGTCCACCGGAATCGAATAATAGTTCGCTCTCGATTTATCTCGCTCGTTTCCTCTTAAATACCACTGAATATATTTTTAGCGATCACTAATGAACTGAATTCTATTTTTAGGTATCGAGATGGCTTACCTAGCCAAGTACGTATCGAGAGGTTCACGGCTGGCTGCGTTTTATCAGAGGGGGTATCGTACAGCCTCCCCCTTCGTATTTTCTGAAGAGGTTCGCCGCGCCAAGTCAGATGGTAAACCGATTGTCGCTCTAGAATCAACGATTATTACACATGGAATGCCTTACCCGCAGAATTTGGAAACTGCTAAGCAAGTAGAGAATATTATTAGAGAAAGGGTGAGTAACAAAAATTTACATAATGTATAGAGAGTAAAATTATATGCCTAAGTACATAGCTTCATTTACTATATGATATCTGAGTGCTACGCTTTCGTAGACCTTTCGTAGCGTTATTACTCTTGAAATAAAGTCTGTATTTAGATAATTCGCAAAAAAAAGTGTCTTACCTACATATTTGAAATGTTTTTCGTATGCAAAAACATACTGCTTTTTCTTCAACTTTCACGTACATTGAAATTTATTCACATTTTGCACATTTTAATATTAGATTTTATTTTCAGGGTGCAGTACCAGCAACAATAGCAATCCTCAAAGGCCAGCTGACGGTAGGTTTATCTTCTGATCAGCTGAGCTACCTGGCTCAAGCCAAGGGCGTGGTGAAGGCTTCGCGGAGAGACCTGGCACCAGTAGCCGCTGCTGAGTTGGACGGCGCCACCACCGTCGCTGGCACCATCATAGCGGCACAGCTTGCTGACATACCTGTGTTCGTCACTGGCGGGATCGGTGACGTATATTCATTTTATTTTAAATAATATGCTCGCACGGTTTTAACGACTTCACAAAAAATCGAGATGTCTTATTAAATATAAGTTTGACATTAATGTCACTTAAATCTTCCGGACAAAATTCTCTAAACAACGGTTAAAATCGCATCAAAATCCGTTGCTTATTTTAGGAGAACAGCGCGGTCACACAAACATATATGAAAATCGACACATGACTTCGACATCCATATATATATGTATCAATATAGGTGGATGGATATGAATTTAGATATAAATACTAACTGTATCCTTTAATCCTTTGTTACCCGGTGTAATTTGCATCGTACTAAATGATTGGAAATTAGCTAATAAAATCGATCAGCCTTCGTTCGTTCGGACTCATTTCACAAACAAAATTGCGCTCGTTTTATAAGGTTTCCTTAACTGATCATCCTTGACGATCTCATAAGAGAAAGGAAATCAAAGTACATCTTTTTCCACTAACCAGTCTGAATTCCTGACCCCGGGCTGCAGCAAACTGTTTATCAGATAACACTTTAACTCACCGGGAAATGAACCCCAGATTTAACCCGTTTTTGCAGCAGCAGTCGTGATCTAATTATAGAAAAAAGCTTTCCACAAGCAAAACAATTTTCTTCCCTCCTTCGGTGTGTAAAGAGAAAAGTTTTAAGAATATCTCAATTTGAAGCTTGGAAACTCTTTTATCAACTTTTCAAGAAATAATTTTATTCACAACTACTCGTATTTGTAGACAAATGAAAACGGCAATAGTGCAACGTTTTAAGACTATTGAGCGAATGATCTTGAAATCCACAACAACCGATGCACTAATTATATTGCGGCCTCCGAGAGATTATGTTCCTAACACCTATCAGTTGAGTACAAAAGAATTTAACGAATTTATATTTTTTATTTATACTTTATTTGTTCCTAATCGTGTCTAACTGAGAGCTGGCAAGAACGTATTCTCTCGACGGTCTGATTTTAATTAACCAGGAATGAATACACTGCTGGTTAATTAATTAAAAATTCAATTGCATTCATTGTTTTTCACAGGTGGAAAGTCAGTTCTTATTTAATCATTACATAAATGATTACTTAAACTGTTAAAGCAATAATTTATGTATTTACTTGCTTAAGAAAATCACCCGTACCTATGTTAAAGTTTAGTATATAATATAACTTACCCAAGAATCTAAACAACAACACCTTTATTAACTGTTTAATTTATTATTCAGTAAGAATGCCTATAAAAGCACCATAGGAGGCACTTAATTATTCTACTGTAACAGTGCACTCATTAACCCAAAGTATTATGTAGCTAACAGGCTAACAGGCTCACACAAATAGCCTCATACTGCAGACATAAAAAGACCTCAAGTGCAGTCTCACACGAGTAGAGGCACTTGTTAGCAGACGGCATTCTGTTGTGTAATAGCGGTCACCATTACGGCACACAACCTTACAATATGGCGACAATATACACGTTTGTACCTACCTACTTACCGGATTATAGTACTCGTATACTAGTCCTGCCGACACTAGTCCAGATATTTTCGAGTTCTGAATAGATCAAATCGAAATTAATTTCATACATAAATACTCGTGTTCATTGACATCAATTTGAATCAAATTTCAAAATGTCGGGAATCTGATAGTGACGCTACGTGAAAGAAGAAGGCAGATGAGAGGTAATAAAATGTTTTGAATGCCTAAAAATCGAAATCTATCTAAAAATGGGGCTATCAAAAAAAAATTTTCGTCAAAGCATGTCTGCCGCCATGTAACAATAAGTATTTCGTTTTCTATCACATTTCTGTTCCCATGTTCCTTCACAACACGGCTCATGTCATGTCATTGCAATTCGCTACAATTGCCAGCGACAGTACCGCGGCTGTTACATCAGAAACTCTTTATTATATCGCGAATCACGTAAAAACACGTTAACGTCGCGCTAGGCTTCACGCTTAATGAATCTGTTTACGACTACCATTTAAATGAAACGACAATCTTAATTAAACGATCCAAAATCATATGAAGCTCAACGTTCATAGTATTTTGTTCAATTGTTTTACAAAGTGCCTGCAATTAACGTGTTGTTAATGAGTGTTTACATGATTATGACCACACTTCTGCTGTACAAGGTAGTGCTAAGTCACGACTCGCAAATAGTAGCAATCATCGTGAAAACACCGCAAACACTTCAATTAACTCTGCTCGTGAATTCACAAATGAATTCAACGATATCACGGTTGAATTCAACGCTTTGCCGGCGCATTCATAACTGCCAGTCGCATCGCAGCCATGCCGACCTGGCGATGTAATTAACAACGAATTCCGTGAAACAGAGCGCGATTTATCACCTTCTAGATAAGCATTCGTAGTGCTTGGGCTTGTAAATTATCGTGAGAAGTAGTCTTATTCCATTCCCAACGATTTGAATTAGCGTCTGTCAGGATAAGGTTAGCAAGCACGGAGCAGGCAAATGTCTGTGAATACACGAAAGGATGGATTCAAAAGGATTACGCTATATCGGCACTTCGCAACGGCAGGGGTTGGCTGGGCGAAGCCAAAATGGCGAATTACGATGGCCGCCGCGTCGTTATCATGTCTTAGACGATTTATTATAAAGGCACTGCTAAACTAGGAGCTTTGCAGCTTTTAAGCGGGAGTCTCCGCACACTATGCATAGCTTTTAGTTTTAGATAGATACGCAGTTTATGTCGTGTTCATAATAGGATAGCAACTTTCTTTAATCCAGTGTTCCTTTAAAATATTATAGTTTACTTGGCATAGTATTTCACAAAATTCAGTGCAAAGTTGAAACAAAACTGAATTTTTAAACAAATCTCAATTTGCAATTTATAATGTGTAGATACCTTATTTTCCAAGCTTCCTTCGTAAGTGTGTCTCAATTCTGGGGGGAGCATAATGGAACATAAATCTTATTCACGTCGCTACAATAATTGCCATCTCCGTATGTTATTTGAAAACATAAAAGTATCAGGTAATGGAAATAAGACGTCTCCTGATTAAATAAGATCGACTTCCATTGTTCACATTATATCCTGTGCTCGCTTATAACGCGAAAGAATAGATGTACATGAAGAACATTTCGTTTTATTTGGGGGATTTCAAAGGTTTATACCGTTTTATGTAATAAAAAAAGGCATTTTAAAGAACGGTCTAGGTAAATTGAACCAAATAGCGTATCTATACAAACGATTGGTTCTTACTTCATGTTTTGGAAGTAATCGCGGAATGGGGAACGTACCTCCGGAGTTTTGGACGGATAATATACATACATTGAACGAAACTATGTCGGAGCGCGGTCTGCCCGCCGCCTGCGAGCTACTTCGCCGGTCGCCCACCAGTGATGTAATAATTCCGCTTCCCGTGGCCCCGGCAAAATACTTCGCCGACATTTTATTACACTCACACAATCGAAGATATTTGTAATTTTGACTTTTCAGCATTTTGGTCAATATTGAGTCGTGTTATACGGGAAACTTTTATTTTATCGGGTTCTCGCCAACCACTGAACGCCTGAAACAATTCAAGACAAACATTTTGAACGGCAGTTCTTCTTTTGCGCAATTTTGTTTGAAGTAACACTGAGTTTTATTACAGCTTTCTTTTCCCAAATCCAATATTGAATGCTTGTAATAACTATACAGTATATTTGCGAAAAAGGGTAGTGAAACTGAATGTTGAAAATGTGGAGTATTTCCCGCAGGTGGTGTGCATCGTCACGGCGAGGGCACATTGGACATATCAGCGGATTTGAACGAGCTGGGACGCAGCAACACACTCGTCGTGTGCAGTGGCGTTAAGTCCATATTAGACATCGGGCGAACTCTCGAGTACTTGGTAACTATGTATATAATTATTTGATGTCGCTAAAACTTCGTGCTCAATCAGTTTTCCAACTTAAAATTTCACAGTACATCTTACATAAAGATAAAAGATTCTTGTCTTTTTTTTTTTACGACGCCGGAGCAGTACAATGTAGATAAATAATTGGAGAACATAAAATACGTCGTCATTTTTACGTCGGCGATTCCCACTTGACTGTCCTTTTGTCGACCTCGTGGTGCTCAAGGCGGTTTTTGATTCAAAAGCAGAACATACCGAACAAAGTAAATTCTAGTACCTTCGTAATTCGTATTATTTCTGTATTACTTAGTAAAAGAAAAACATGGAGTAAACCAGGTCGTTAGGTTACCGCGCAAGTTCTGACGATTGCCCGGGGGAGGCTGGTTGCTAAGCAAGCAACTTAGCTGTTTCTAGATAGAATAAGCTATGTTGCAACTGTGTACTCAATGAGAATACGCCGAATGTAACTTCAAAGAGCGCTTTGATTACATCGGGGACTGCCGAGTGGTGTGTCATTTCATATTTTATTACATTTGACTCGAAGAGTGTACATTTATATTATTTTTAGTTTATTATGTGTTTTGTGCTAAGTATAGAAAACCCTACCGCTAAAATATTTATTGAATTCAATATTATGTATTCCGGGACCTTCGTTTTCTCGTAGCAGTTTACAAAACGATCTTCGTAGCGGGTTACGAAGAAGATCTTTGTAGCAGTCTACGACAAAGTTTTTCGTAGCAGTGGAACTTAGAACTTTTAATATATTTTTGTTAAGGAAACGCAAGGTGTATGCGTATGCGCGTTCGGAGAGACGGCAGACTTCCCTGCGTTCTACACGCCGCGGTCGGGTCATACCGCGCCGCACCGCGTCGGTGACGCACAGCAAGCCGCGCGGCTGTTGCATGCGGCACGTGAGCTGCAACTGACGTCCGGCACTGTTGTTGCCGTGCCGATACCGCAGGAGTATGCTATGGATGGTAAGATTCAGTAGTAAATGATGATGAGATGCAAAATGTTATTGCGTACGCTGCAAAAGGAACACATGCATCGTGCAGTCTGTCGATGCCAATTCGTTACTATATTCACTCCTATGTAATTATGACGGGAATCTTATCGCCAAATCTGTTATTACAGTCCAATAGTTAAACTTTCCTCTCTTAAACAAATTGCGATATAGCCACCCTTTCCCTAAAATCACTACACGTTTTTAACAGACCTAATCGACCGAATAGTCGGCAAACGGCTGCGGTCCGCTCACAACTTAACTAATACCTACTTCATTATTGCTTTGTTTTTCGTGAAACTACAAAAAACTCATATAATATTCACAAAGTGCAAACATTCTGTAAAATATTCGTTTCATTCTTTAAATTACTACTGCAATGTTTTAAAGATTTTATCGAGTTTATTCAAAAGCTTCTTATTATGCGCTATTCCGATTATGTAGCTCCGAACTATAAAGGGTATAAATTAAATACTTTTGCTACGGAAAAGCGCAAAAAAGGGAACTTTTACGATAAAAATTTAATTAAAACAACCTGAGAGCGTGCATAGTAAAAGTTTTACAGCTAAAGACTTTAATATGCTACGACATAATCTGATTCATTAAAAAGTACTCTGTGATCTGATTTCAGTGTAATCTAATGTGTCATCATAAGTCAATTTTGTTTTTTCTTTGGACCATAGATACGTAGTTTTAAGAAGAAGAAACATTTTTGGTCCAACTTTTACTGAAACTGATTCAGTTACATTGAGTATAGAGATCCTAGCTTACAAAGGCTAGTTCACATAAAATTTGTTAACCTGATAGGTATCTATTCAAGTTTACCAACAAGCATAAAATACCAGTATTTACAACCCATTCATTACTATATTCATGTCGGTATCTTTCCTTTCTTTGCTATATACAGTATTTTTGTTATGTGTTTTTACAGAAAAAATAATTGAAGAAGCCATTACTCGTGCGCTGAAAGAAGCTGAACAAAAAGGAATTTTTGGTAAAGAAGTGACGCCGTTCATTCTGTCTGCGGTTGCCAAAGCTACCAGTGGAGCATCTCTTAATGCCAGTATCCTTTTCTATATCTAATTAATTGTAATGTATCTTCCCATCTATTAATCCACTCATGACCCCCGTAAGCTTGGCTCTTATCAGAATAATTACGACACCATTAAAATACTTAATAAGACATTAGCAACTGCCTAATTCCGTCGTAAATTAAATGTGTTAGAAACGCCAACGGTCTATAAAGATAGTAGGGAAGCTAATTGCCACAATATCTTTCTTTAACGAGTCACAGACATCGCTCTCATAAAGAACAACGCTAAAGTGGGCGCCGATATTGCAGTCGAGTTTAAAAAACTCGAGAATGGTGACAATTCGAAGAATGCGTCTAATATTGGATTATCGAAGGGCGCTGGGAAATGTACGACCAATTCTTTGGGACATTTTCACACTTCGTGCAGCAACCGGTCCGATGAAGTGCCATTGTTTTCTGAAAAGAATTGTGAGGGCGACGTGTTGGTGATCGGCGGAGCGAACGTCGACCGCGCCTACAGGCTGAAAGAAGATGGCGTGGAGGTGAGTCTGTGATTGCCTGCACGTGCATACTAACAAGGACGGTTATGTCATTTGGCAAGGTCGTTCGGATCTTGTTTTTTTTTTGCAATTGTAAATAAAAACAGAAGTTTTCAGTGTTAATGTCATGCTGTCTTAAGAGTTAGGTATTCCTAAATTTACGTAAGTGTAATTAGTTCAAGAATGTGACACTTATTTGTGATCATGTAGTTATACATTCAATAAAGCATAAAGCTAAATGTATACTCTTTATAATTAGTACTTAGTCGTCGTTGTATTCATTTAAAGGATACTGTAATAGAATCATAGTTTTCGACGGTTTCCAGACTCTTCTGCCTGCCGGATGACTCATCTCCTGCTTGCATGTTACTGGGTCAGGATAATCAATATCATCCTTCATCTAAGTAATACACATTTTATGGATATGCTTTCTGGCATTGTTACGTATTTATATCAGCTAAGATATATCCATGTGTCCTTATGATAATATTCAGGCGTTTCCTTTTTTTTCTGTCTTTGATCATTGGTGACTGAATGAAACAACTGTAACAAACCTATTCCAAAATGTTATTATTTTGTTATTATTTGGGAGAATTCACATTTGTTTGGCTATCAAATAAAAAACCCCAACATTTTAACAAACTCTTTATTTAATGCATTTATTATGATAATATTAGCTCTCAGTCGCCTAGTGCGTACCTTCGGAAAGTTGTAACAACTCTACTTTAGTAATGAAACACACTGAACGAGGAAAATATTCAAAGTAAAGTGACAGTCGAGAATTCAAAAGATTACGTACAGTGTACCATCAGAATGTTAATATTGTTAACAGATTATTTTGGGACATTTCACACACTTCATGAATTATATGGAATTGTTGATTATTTTATTTTTATCAACATTTTCATCTGTACATTTATGTTTTATCAAATAGTACAGTGGAGTGAAGAAACAGTCATAAAATCAGCGTAAAGGTAAGGTACAAGGAAACAATTCGCCATTGTTTTCACAGAGTGGTCGAGTCGAACCACAACACAGTAACACAGTCGAGAGTACAGTGTACGTACGTATGTCGGAAGGTGTCGGCAGCACATCAACACGAGCTCGTGTTCACTTCATATCCATTAATGTACAATAAACATAACATCAGTTATACATTTTATAAGCCAAGGCACATGTTATTTTAACCGTTTTTTTTTTGGAAGAAATGCAGGATTTAGATTGGATCCTAGCTACAAATTATTCAACTTTCCGAATATAGGTACAAATTTTTATAAGATTGGTACATTCATGTGACAACAATATTAAAAAACTATTTTTCTGCATAAATTCACAAAATATTATACCTACTCTAAGCGAACATAACTTCGTACTCGTCATTACAATATATCTATAAAGTTAGTTCGTAAAAGTACAAATATGTATGAATGTAGGTAGGTGGTCGTACGTCGGTCGAGCCGCGAGCGTGAAGCTGCGCGCGCGCCGCTGCAGTGAACAGGCGCGCTCCACCGGCGGACCGGCCGCTATGACGTCGAATCGTGACGGCTCTACACACGGCATGGATAGGTTTTACCTATATTTGACACAGCCATTAATAAATTTTACCTAATTCCTTACACCATGGTTATTGTAATATTTTATATGCGCAGTCTAGATTCATAGCGCGATCTCTTTAAATTTTTAGCAAAAACGTCTGTACTCTGTCAAGACAATGATAAAATGTAGTACATACGAAACATTTTAAATTCTTCTGCCATAAAATAAAATGTTATTAAAAGTGTGTTCGTCCACTTTACTGTTTACAAGCATATAATTGTAGGCACTACGTCGTTTAAGCTCATATCAGTACTATGTATTTTGTCAATCTGTCCATGCACATTTACTCGCATACTACACATGTACAAATTTTGTTTATTATTTACATTAACCGACAACATTAGGTATGATTATGAGAACTAGACAAATAGATGATGAGCGAGGAAAGTCGCGGCTCACTCTAGTCCGGCTCATGTTAAGGAAAGCTGTCCAAACGAACGGGTGTGTGGCGGACGAGAACCCAAGTCGTGTTGCTCACGAGATCATTGACTAATCTACGCAAGCACTGTCGGGGTAATCGTGCAAGTAATGAACAGGTATAGAGGTACTTATAATAAACTAAGAATTCTATGATAGAGATGTAATATCCTACGGAATAAACTCAGAGTGACAGCAGAAATCTTCCGTCCAAGCGAACCATTTGATTTTATAATTCGTAACGTATCGGTATATCAAAATTTAGGACCAGCATTCTTGAAAAGTGATTTTTGCCACCCCTAACATCAGCTATCAAATCAAATAACAAATCTATAGTTTATCAAGTACATATATTTATATGTAATTGTTTACAATCTCTAAACTCACACGCACAAAGTTTACATGAGCTTCTGGGCAGAAATCACTAAACCGAATGCGTCGCTGGTATTATATACTATGGCAATATATTTTAACATATACATACAATTCTTGAATTAAAGACAATGAGTAAAATGACATGAAAATTTGTAAAATACATATTATAATAATTATTTCCGTAACTCTATTGGTATACAATCAAAAACTGTTATGTCTTAAGGCTAAATAATCATCATAATTAATCTTATATTGGTTGATTCCCGTTATTTACTGCTATAAATATTAAAATCGTATTCGAGTATACAGATACAATATTATTCAGGATGGATTTACTGCGCTCTCCTAGTAGCCAAAGTATGCATCATTATATTTTGCTCTGCCGGAGACTGCATTTCCTCACTTGCTGTACGCGTCACGATACCTCGGGTATCTCTCTCTCTCTTGCCACTTCCCTAGGGATCGTAAAGTAAAACATAATTAGTGTGTCCTATGCACCTACTGAACGAATATATGACGGCCAAACTTAGGAACTAAACACAAGCTTTGCTCGAAAATCGATTTCACTTTGTCTAATTACACAACTGATTATCCTTCGATGCACGTTCATAATACGAGTATTATTCATATCTCATAGTTCACAACGTTTTGAACGACATAACTCTAACACTTATTTGCATCGCTCGTACAGTTTTACAACTCTACCACTATGAACATTACATACAGTTTAGTCCTACCGAAAATATCGGCAGTCGCAATTGACAGCGCCAATGAATATGATTGTCACGACGAACGCCACGGCTCACTGCTGATACAGCCTCTTGTAGCTTACAACTCGAATTCGGAGCGGGTGTGACGGCGGTGGTCGAGGCGCACGCGCGCACCCGCGGGCACCCGGCGCACGAGCACGGGCGGCGTGCGGCCCGGCGGCTCCAGCTCGCAGCCCGCGCTCGGGAACGAGCGCCAGCGCCGCCCGAACAGCCGCTCCAAGTAACATCTTAGTCAGATTCGAGTCGCTGCACTGTCCGCCGCTAAAGGTCTGTAATCTCCTCGAGCAAGTTCGCGCATCTCGCAGTTGTTGTTTCCGTTAATCGTTTTGGGACCGAGAGGTTCATCGTGTATGCTCCGCCGCGGACAAGGATCTGACACTCGCCCCAGCAGTGCCTCGCGCTCTCCTGCGCGTTCAGGGCTCCCACCATGTGCTCGGACTCCTCCGTTGGCGTTCACCGCGTTTACTATTATCGTCTGTGAGAGTGGTCCACCGTGGATGGGACTGCCATCCATCAGCTCGCCTGCTCCAAGCTCGGTTTGTAATATTCTAATTTTTTGAATCATCTCCTTTATTTCGTACCGGAGGATTCCGAGGAAGCACAATTTTAAAAATGCTATAACGCAATACCCTAACACGAACAACGCGTCTGCGGTTCGTCGAAGCCAAACGAGTAGTCTCTCTGAGCAAGCGGCTGTGTGCGGCGCACAATGCACCGGAGTGAACGGCGCAGGAGACGTGGCGGACGTGACGGCCATCATCGCCGGTGTCACCGATGTCGTATGCGCCGGCATACGACAACAGCTCGCCGGGAGCGTAGTTCTGTTGAATGCCGCGAAGTCCGCCGGCCCTGTCACGCCGCAGCACCGCTGTTCTCTCTGAAGGCGGTCCCAAGCTTGTGAGAAGTCAATGTCCGTGTCGTAGTCCTTTGCGAGACGGAGCCGCAGCTGAGGCCGAAGCTCGCGACAAACTCGCTCAAACCGGAACGCCCAGTAAACGCCGATAGCTGCGTCGCCTACGAGAAGGGCCAGGAGTGCCAACCAGTAGGCGTTCAGCATCCGTTCGGAAAGTCTCAATGCTGCAAGGCAACCGAGGAGCTGCAATAGCCCCGCCTGCGCGGGCAGCGCTGCGTACCCGTACAGGAAGCCGGGTTGTGCCACGCCGAGCCCGGGCACCAGCGCGCGCCGATAGTCGGAAAGCGCGCGCCCCGCGGCCGCGCAGAATGCGAGCGCCCCTAGCAACAGCGCGCCGTTGCACGCGTAGATCCAGATGCGGTAATAGCGCATTGCGCGATGCGCGGCGGGGTGCGCGGGGCGCGCGGGCGGCGGCAGCGTCATGGTGGCGGGCGCCGCGTCATGGCGCCGCCCGCGCCCGCGCCGCCGCCACGCGCCGCGCCCCACGCCTCTGCAATTACCAAAAGACACATTTTAGACATCAACTACGGTTTTAGTGAAAATGTACCTTATTGTGCACCGATTCGATTGGACAAAGCCTATTGTCAGAAATTCTTCACAAATTGTCAGAAACATGAAACATGTTATGAGACAGACATCGGCATCGTTGCACTGTTAGTAGCAGGCCCACAGGCCCAAATCTGATTCAACTATGCGTTGTTATCAACTATAAAAAAAAACAAAACAAACCAACAATTTAAGAAAACTACGACCCAATGGCTATGCTACAAGAGTTTCCCTAATTCCATTAGAACCACAGATTTGCATTTGAGATGGGGGACTCGAATCATCCCATTACATGAAAATATCGAATTGAAACGTATGTTTCCTCGTAACTTGAGAATATTTTCCAAGTCTAAGTGAAAATTGCCGGAGTGTCTTGAATATAGCTCAAAAACTAAGTAAGAATTATTTTGGCCTTATTCCCAAGTTTTCTGGGTCGACTACATAACGAAATAGGCCAACACTATAACTAGAATGAGATGCCATCACTGTACGCGTGCCACGCTAGCTTGGCGAGATAATGATTAATATTATTAATTTTCAATACAAATATTTAATTCTGAATCTGTATAAAATCTAAAATAGATACAAAAAAAAAATCCGTTAATTGCCAAAGCTCTGGCTAGTATCAGGCGGGGGAATTCTCACGAAATATGGTTTGTAATACGCCCACCACGCCGGTGTCTTATGCATAGGGTACAACAAGGTAGATGTTTGCTTACAATCCGCCGCCCGTGCCGTGCGCTAGTACTCTGGCTAGTCACAGGAGAGGGCGCGCGACCCTCAGCAGTACGCCTACCACGCCGGTGCGGGGCCTGTAACAAAGAAAAACGTAAATCATAATCATCAGTTTAATTATTCATATTATGCTTACTGTAGGTACATTAAGAAAAACGACTCCAAACATTTGGGTTTGTAGTGAGGATTGCGAAACTTCAACGATCGACTATGTTATACGAGATTACATTTTCCTTGGGTAAAAGAGATTTTAGCCGGTGAGCAATGGGCAGCTCGCCGTCCGATAAGGACCAGGCCCGTGTCGACGGCGCGTTGTGTTCCACGCGCGCCTCAAAGAGATGTCAGCACCAACCGACGGGGTCGAAAGACCAATGCCTGCTGAGGTTGCGGGTTTGTCCGAAAGGGATATCGCGGCCCCGGCACACAGGCAACGGAAGGAACACGGGTGGGTTTTAGTCAGTAAAAGTCTGACACACCCTCTCGCTCTGCCCAGAGCGGGAGTAGTCATTTGATGATTTCCCATCCTGAAAAAAAAAAAAAAAAAAAGGATGGAACGATTTTTTCTTTACGTGGTTTTTTGCTTACGTAAGTACTATGTGCCAGATGGAGTTTCCCATAGGTAAAAAATACGTATTTCCATACAAAGTTTCATCCCCTATCGAACCCCTTTAAAGGAAGTACTCTTGTACAAAATTTCATGCTTCTAGAGACCAAGCGGTTTAGGCTGTGTTGTCTGTCAGCGGAGCGAGCCATGCGCGGAGTTTCTTTGAAGAATAAAATCATAAATGAAATTCTCCGGTAAAGAACCAGCGTTACCAACATCGCTTGCAGCGTAAGCAAGCTAAAGTGGCAGTGCGCTGGCCATGTTTGTCGAAGGACCGATGGTTGGTGGGGCAGACGAGTCCTGGAGTGGAGACCGCGATATCGGCAAGCGTAGTGTGGTACACCCCGCAACCAGATGGACCGATGACCTTAAAAAGGTGACTGAGACAGACTGGATGCGGACAGCGTAGGACAAGGTGTGTGGCGCAGTCTGAGAAGCCTATGTCCAACAATGGACGACTATAGTCTGGGTTGATTGAGATGTCGGAATAAATTTTTTATCTAAATTTGAGCACTGTGATTTAGCGCCAAAAGTGCAAATTTCTGTTTCTTTTTTTAACTAAAGAGGTTTAATGCTAATTAAATATGAAATTGTCTGAATTTTACGAACAAAAATAAAGAAAAGCCATTTATTGTAAAAAAATATTTAAAAAAAATAAAATTTTAATGGCGCTACACCACTTTTTCCAGCAAAATTGACCAGTATTAGTGAATTCTACATTGACCGAAAAGATTATATTAAAAATTATTTTATTCTCATTTTAGATAAAATACGAATCCTTTCCTTGATTAATTTACAAGCTTGGGTAAAATTAATGAATGTATATTTTGTAAGATTTAAAGCAATCTCACGTTTAATATAACGACCCTTTGTCATTCATTCATAGCTAAATAAAATACAGGCTGATTATCTAAAAAAAAATAGGAATATAAAGAAAAAAAAAAAAAAAAAAAACTTTAATGGCATTCACAAAGTTTTCTAGCAAAATTGACCAGTGTTCGTTAATTTTATTTGACCAAAAAGGTTCTAGGATATATTCTAGGTACCTATTCTATTACTCAATATCATGATGATTTTTAGATTTATTAATGTTATAATATGTGATTCAAGATTGAGGCCTCATAAGTTTACAATCATCATCATACCGTATATTATAAAGGTTTGCAAAAACTAACTCTAAGGCCGTATATTCTACCATACAATCTATTCAATTTTAAAATACCTACATGCTACATAGTTCCCAAAACTTTTATCGTAAACCATAAACAACGTTCATAGAATCGTCGGCCATCATCGCTCGGCATTGTTGTTACTTAGTGTTGTATATGAGAACACGGCCATATTGTTGGCACAAACCGAGCCAACTTGTCGCTGGAACATGCTGCAACTTGCCCCCTGCAATCTGTTTCTGGGTAGCGACATAAATAGTGCCTACGTTGTATGTCCGGTAGTTAATCACTATATAAGCTGTAAGCAACTGATAGTGTTGTTAAAGGCCAATGTTGGTGTATTTTCATAGTTTGGCCAATATTGGAAGATAATTGTGGCCATTACTTAGTAGACCGGAGAGAGAGAGAGGAGATGAAAACTTCTTGTGTGGCTATGAATAGGGCTCTTTACGTCCAGTTGCACCAGCCATTATAGTGTAGGTATCATCTATGGTTGCACCACTGACGTGTTTCAGTTTACCACTCTCAATCACTTGGATTGAACTCGTTGTTTTGGGGGTAAATAATAACAGCCGCACGGGGCGATCTGCAAGGTTAAGCAACCCTTGTGGAGGTCAGTCCGTGGATCTATAATATACCGAGACCTCTCCGTGACTCGGAAAGCACGTTTAGCAGTCAGAAGCCTGAAAATTTGAAAACCAGTCTTGCCAAGGGGTATCGTGTTACCTAGTAACTGGGTTGTGAAGGTCAGACAGGCAGTCGCTCCGTGTATCGAGCTGCAGCTCGATGTATGTATCTATGTTGGGGTCAGGTCCCCGTCTAACCGGATGCACCGGTTAGACGGGGACCTGACCCCAACATAGTTGAGAAAAGGCTAGGCAGATTGAATCACTTGGATCGGACCGTTGGCCTACCCTACTAAATACAAGGGGTACAGAAAAGCCAGGATAGTCATTAATTCTTATCACCGCTCAGTTTAAATGTTGCTAATAAACTGGCCGGCTAATTCTCACTTTAACGTCGTTTGAACAATCCCTAGGTTTAAGTTTCGAAATTGAGCTGCATGGAGCGTTATTGGAGTTAAAAGTTGAAAGTGCATTGACTTTAGGAGCTTCCAAGTTGTAATTACATAACCTTTGGCAAAAGCAGTGCTTTTAAAGTTAAAACAAAGAAAAAGTTTATTTCACAATCTCCTTTCAGTATAAATAATTTAATGTCGTTGCGTTTCAGTTATGATGTTCTCATCCAAATCCTAAAAGCTCATAAAAACACTGAAAACCAAACATTACTATTCTTTTACTCCCTTTTATGTACACGTAATACTTGAAGTGTACATAAAATAATATACGAGTAACCCAACGACTAAAAAGACATATAGAGCGGTTTAAACTTTATTTCCTTTGAGCACTCAGTGTGATGGGAGTACAAAGGCTGAAACTGACACTCATTTCAAGCTTCGCCGACATCATTGGATAATCCACGTCATGTGTACTTAGAGGGTAAAATCCAAACATATTATATCTTCAACAAACTTCATCATAGCCCGGATAAAATTAAATTACCTCTTCATTTCAGCACTTTGTCTTGCTTCGCGTAGTCGATAAAGGGTCACTCACCCTTACTTAAAGCACTGTTGAAGGTGCCACTAGTTAACCTCTACGACAACAACACATAATGGCCAGGCCCGGCCAGGCCTGACTCAACATTAAAAATATCACCGCGACATTCTACCAACATAAAAGCACCAACAACTTGACATTTCACGCCGTCACAGATAATGTAGCAGCTAACTAGCTAAGGCATTCAATGACCTGACCTAAACCTTCGTTACAATGCTCAAGGCGCTAAAGGTTAACCTCATAAGATTGATAGCCAGGCGTTCTTCATGCCATTGAAAGTAACTGAAGCAGAAAATTCCACGCAAAGCTTTATTAAACCTCATGTTCTTTCACTAAAAGCGATTGTTTGCGAAGTTTTACGCGGCGCTAACATACAAATGAATAGTAAAAGTGTTACTTTGAATTTTGATATCAGACTTCCATTACGACTTTGGTTGTGAGTACTTGCTTCATTGTTTCGAGTTGAGCTGTTTTTTGACAACTCGATCGGTTGTTGAAGCATTATGTCGTACGGTATTACTATGGGGACGGGCTGTAGACATCGAGTCTATTATTATTCTGCAGAAAAGAGCCATCAGAGCCATATATGGCCTCCGCAGGTGCGACTCTCTAAGGGAACCTATACAGCCAAGCATATTAATAAGTTGGTTTAGGGGTATGAGGAACAGGGTGTAAAGTTCACTCATCCCCCATAGAAAAGGGAGGATCCTCCGACCAGACGGGTGTCGTGTCTGGCGGGCAACTGCCTAGAGGTTGAAGTCGGGAAGCTTGTATATATGTTCATCGCGCGGTAAACTCTAATTGCGCGATGCAGGATTTGTGTGACGTCAGGATGTTGTGTGACGTCAGGTCTTGATGCGTAGTTCGCATGTAGCAATGTAGATGCCGCTACATCACTCCCCTCCGGAGACCGGAGGTCGATACTGGGCCCTTGAATCTTGCGATGCTTCACAGTGCCAGCTGTGGTTCCAGTGAGTCGGAACCGGGTGCCGCATAGTTCGCGGTGAGTCGGAACTGTCTGCGGTGATTCCCCAGTGAGTCGGGGTAGCACTGTTTTATGATCCAGTGGAATGGATGTGGTACAGCGCTAGGTTGTGGCTGAGGGTGATGACCAGGAATGCGCGTTCGCTGCATGCTGGTGGTCAGGATACCCATTGAAGCCGTGGGTGCTGACTGGCTGTGTGACTCGCCTCACGAAAGCTTGCGAGAGTGATGATGATGATGACGTCACGCTGAAATAGTTGCACGAAGGCTGCGTTGACGTTCATATTCGGGATCACCAATTTAGGGGTATGAGAAACAGGGTGTAAAGTTCACTCATCCCCCATAGAAAAGGGAGGATCCTCTAACCAGACGGGTGTGATGTCTGGCGTGCAACTGCCCAGAGATTGAAGTCGGGAAGCTTGTATATATGTTCATCGCGCGGTAAACTCTAATTGCGCGATGCAGGATTTGTGTGACGTCAGGATGTTGTGTGACGTCAGGTCTTGATGCGTAGTTCGCATGTAGCGATGTAGATGCCGCTACATTGGGAAATTACATCGCTGATAAAAATGATTAGCTCAACGCTGGTCCTGGCGCATAAATTAATTGATTAGCATTTGAAAATACTGTTAGAGCTGCTGAAGATTTTAAAAACTATTTTTGCATTGTATAAATTCGATCTCTCTGTCGACAGCGATGCGGAAAAAAATTTCTTTTAAAATTTTTTTTTAGTGAGGTTAGGATATAATTTTTTTATTTAATTAATGTAGTTTCAAGAAAAAAAAAAAAACTATTGTATAATCGCATAGGTAGCACATGTGTGAGTACTATGTATCTACTATAAAGCTACCATTCACTGGGTAGGTACGTCTTTCATGGACTTGAATATGCCCTGGCGGCTGAGAGTATGTCATGCTCACTCAGATGTCTCGCTGATGGTGGCGCGTGTGTTGGATCATTCAGCTTCTCCATGCTCATTCTCATTTTATTTCTCTCATTTTCTTCTTCTTCATTCAGCCTTCAAAATGATTGAGCTGAATGATGCTAATCCATGCGTCATGTTCGTGAACGACCGCTATCAATAGGGACTGGTCATCTCTTCTGCCACGACTTATTTTTTTAATCTTTCTCTTACGATCGATTTACACGTTCTGCATCGTTCTCACATGTATAATTTCAGCATGAATGATTGTATATTTGTAATAATATTTTGATTTAAAAGAGTGTCCGAGGAGTTTCTTGCCCGTTCTTCTCCATATATGGTAGGTGGAATGGACAACTAGCTTTATCTTTCTGACTGACCGACTCCTTGATAATTCAAAAGTGCCTGTAATTGGTTTATTTGAAATAAATGGTTTGAGTTTGAAAGCATGATAGTGGATTGAGCGGAGCGTGTTCGATTCGTGTCACGTTGCCGCTAATATGTTGTGTAGGCAGTGCAAGTCTGCTGAGCGTGCTACCAACTACTAGCACAAACTGGGACGACGTTGGTTTGCTTTTCAATGGGATATTTTGCAAAAGCCAGGGATTTCAGCAGGTATCGAAACGAAAATACTATTACGCGCGGATGTTATCTCGCAAATAAATTGTAAAAACCGGCCAAATGCGTGTGGGACCACGCACAATGAAGGGTTCCGTAGTAGGGATGAATTTATCTCAAGAACAAACTTAACATTGTAGTTGAAAAACGTGTTCTCCCATGCGGAATGTATGGGAGATCATATTTATCAAATCGCAAATTTAAGTTGGTTGATCATTTCTCGTTAACCTGTACAGCCTACTTAGCTCTCATAGTTTTCCTTTTAATGGCTCCTGCTGTGAATTTTTTCACAAGTCCAACTACAACCATTTAGCTAGAAGGGGGGGGGGGGGACACTTGACTCCAACAAAAAATTTCAGTTAAAACCTAAATCTTAATATTTCGCAAACGTATCCCTGAATCCAAAAATGGTTTCGACAAACTCGCAATATTTTTGAAAGACCTTTCTAACGATACCCCACAACATGGGGTAGTAGAGGAAAAAAAAAACAAAAAAAAAAAAAAAAAACTTTATTTTACTTTACCACTTTATCGGCATGATTAACATGTATACATATGCCAAATTACAGCTTTCTAGTACTAACCGTGTCTGAGCTAAGCCGCGGACAGACAGACAGACAGACAGACAGACAGACAGTCAGACAGACAGACGGACATGGTGAAACTGTAAGGGTTCCTTGCTTACTACGGAACCCTAAAAACGCAGCAAAAGTAAAGAATTTTAGTTCATCCAGCTCAGATTTTCTTTCTTTTGTAAAAATTGAGTAACGCAATAAGTGGGGCGTAAAATCAGACAGAATCCTGTGTGGTGTAGTTGAGTGACAGCCTTTGCTCAGCGGCTGACATGGGCTGTCCCTAGTACGGAACGTATTTTGCCTGTTTTCCCAATTTCCGTATCGAGTGGCAACATTTAGCCTGAGCTGGGTGCGACGTCCGTCACTGAACATTTTGTTGGGAATTGTTAATTAATTCCAATGAAAACTCGTAGGAAAGTGTAGTATGTACCAACTAACCTATAATCGATAATTCAGAAGCAGAATACTTGTTTAAAAAACGATTAAAATTATTTGAAAGGAATAGCTGACGATAACATGAACATAGATACAGTCTACGTTTTTCTACTCCACACAAATATGTCAAATTATTTAAAGCACTTTTCCAGCAGTTTCTATGTAAATTTTATTCAACTGTTCACTGACAGAACAAGTCGCAACTATTTATAAATTCAACACAGCACCAACATGTACTAGCACATACGTCTTATCAATTAGCTCATTTGTATACACATTTAGTTCTGAGGGTCTAACTTAAAAAGTGATTTTGTGTAGCGCGATGAATAATTCAGTAGTTGACGCAGCGTATTCCTAGAAATAGCTGAGCTTACGTTTACGACGTTAGCGACGTTTGCGACGTTGGCGACGTGGGCGACCCGTGTCACCCGTCCGTTGCGATACTGTCGCGGCTATAAGCAAGCTCCTTGAGATTTGGTGTTTCGTTCTGTCGCATCAGTGTCTATTAACAGTCACTTAGACGAGCTGTGATTTACGATACCCCTAACAAGTATCTAGTAACAACGTTGACCCGAGTTCTATAGTGTCCTTCATAATAGACCGGACCTTCTTTCGGCCGTTAACCTTATCAGATATTTTTTTCATGAAAAGTATCTCGTATTTATTCATAACATTAATTTAGAAACCTTTGAAGATACAAGACCAAATATAGACACAAAATAATCATCCAATTCAATTCTAGCGTCCCATACACTGAGTACATGAATTGAATCCGTTTGATGTCGAGCATGCACACAAATTGGCTCTCAGTACCGCGCGACCTATTCAAGGAATCAATAGTCGCAATTATGAACGATCAACTGAATCTTTTTTGAGCTGTAAAGCGAGCCCAGGGCTTTACAGAGACTGCACACAAAGATAATGAATCTGTCAACATGCACAGTCAAACCGATACTCTGGAATAGTGATGTGATGATTCTTTTACATTCATAGTCGATGTAAAAATAGTCTTGTTTTTTTAATTAGTTAAGTATTCTTATAGGTATTAGAATGCGTGACGAATATCTATTTAACGCAGTCATCTGTGCACATCAAAACAGAAAAGTGAAATACTTATTGATTTTCTTTTGAAGTACCTAACTTAAAAAGTTAAGTTGCCTGTCAGATTTATATTTTGCACTAGGTATATTTTAAAAGCTTTGCAGCTATGTACTTACATAGTATATTCAGTACGAGAGAACTGACCTGCCTAACTAACAGATAATTATAGCTTGCAACTGTTCGGTAACAAGATAACCAGAAATCCTAACGGCATCCGACACTTATTATGATAAGAGGTACCTTCGTACTTCTGTAGCCCAAATTTCGTAACAGTGGATTTGTTATGTCCGGCGCTTAGGAGTACATATTTGACCAATGCATTACATGCACTACATAAATATTCGGTAGCAAAACCTTTTGATATGACAATTCGTACCGGGTTGTATGAATGACCATTACGGCGTTTGTTTTTAATCAAGGACAAGTTTACATTTCTATTTTACAACTAAAATGGTGTGACTAACTATGCGTTATCCTAATAATCATCTTATGATAAGTTCGTGTAATACAAACGTAATTTTTGTCCGCAGATTCGCTGTGATATCGATATCCAAAGTTAACAAACACTAACAAATCTTTTATTCTCCTAAAATTTCCATCAATATTATTGGTGTATTGACTATTGATACGTCCGTAGCGCGGCGCGTTGGTATGAACAAAATAAACGCATCAAGTGCCCGTAGTGCACGTATCCGCGCGTCACATCACTAACTGCTCGATCGCTGCACTTCGATATACCGCCGCGCTTTGTATTCTCATCCATTTCAACTTTTGATCTCTAGTGTGATTGTCTGTTTGCTTTTGATCCAGCCAGCTCGGTTTGTGCTGTTTGCGGAAGTTTCCAATCAGACGCGACATGTTATTTTGTTCGTTTCTCTTAATAACTTTTTCGGAGTAAATATTATAGACTAGTATTATTAACTTTTGTCTGCACTGTGAATGGCTTTTCGGTTATTCACGCGAATGCACATATGAAGGTAAGTATGAGTTTATATCAACGGTTAAGAAAACAGATCAATCCTTAAATACTGCTGCTACACATTCAAACTTCAAACATTTGTGCAGCATTGCTCGCCACCATGCTCTTACAAGTTACAATGTTATAAGATTAGAATTCTGCGTAGAACTTGTACATAAATTAATTCAGTATGGCTTATACCAATTAACCTAACAGGGTAAGGCAACCGGCAAACTGCATGTACCCTACGTATGTAGATATCTGCAATACGTAGATCCAAAATGGGATTGCCGTTACGATAATAAGGTACAATCGGGTTATTCGAGACGTATCCGAACAAATAAACCGTGCCGGACGTAAAGAATAGTACCATCCCATTTCTTCCCATGGGTGTTGTTAAAGGCGACTAAGGGAGTCACTAGAGAATGGGCAGCAGCGTTCTCTACGCATTCTAACGCCATACTGCGATCGCCAACCCGCCTGCCAAGCGTGGCGATTGGAGGAGGCCTATGTACAGCAGTGGACGTCTTTCGGCTGAAATGATGATGATGATGATTCGATGATGAACAAACGAGTCATTGTGTAATAAATATTAAAAGACCAAATGCCACGAACTGTTTAGCCTAGCGGGTTGGTTTTCATACGATACCTATGTTCATCTTAACACTTTCGACTCCACCCATTTTTCATAGAACTCATACGCCATGCCGCCATACATATTGCAAGTTGACTCCAGGAGGGTCACCGGCATTACGTTTGTGCTAAAGTTAACCCTCGAAGAATCTCACCGGCATTAGGTTTGAAATCTTGTTAAATTATACAACTGATTTTATTTTCACAATTTATAATGCCGAGTTCGCTAAGAAAAACCTACATTTAAAGTGTGCTCCCGGCATCCCATATGAGACTTGAGTGAACCCTCTAGGAGGGCTTCCGGCACTGAAGGTGGAAAGATTTTTCAAAATGGAGTTAAAGTTTCAAGCGAACGAAATCGCGACAAACAGTTAGTTATTGTAGAAAATGTTATTCTATTTAGATCTGACACGGCAAACTGAATAGAAAATACTGAAGATATCTTTTAGCTTCATCACAAAACGTTTTCTTTTCAAAAATAAACTTTTCCGTGTCACGAGTCACAGCGTTCGCGATAAGTATCTCGTGCCATGCTTTTATTAAAACATTTTTATTACTGCTTTTTACTCGCTCATAAAGTAGCGTTGTATATTATTCTGTATAAAGGATATTTATTAAATTCTTATGTATGAGGGCACACGTATCTCGAGGAGCGTCATTCACGGGCCGCTTCCCTTCAAATTGAGTTAACTACTTTAGAAAGATTAAGCAACTCCTACACTCCTTTAAATGCCGTGAAACGTGTCCTGAATTCTTGCAAAGAGATTAGAAATGAGATAAGACTTTGAAAGAAGGGTTGCGGTGGCTGAAGCACACCGTATGTCATATCAGAAAGTACCAACAATATGTTGTTTTTCATTAAACCATTTCATAACAGAACTGTAGCGACTGAGTAGAGTTGTAATCGAGATTCTATTCAATAAGGCCTATTCAGATATAGGCGATATCGCTGTCGAGCTCGATAGCGATCATCCTACCGAAAGCTTTGCTGCTGGGGAGTTTGTTGCACCACTTCTTCTTCCCAGCTTAAGTACTAGGAAGTGGTGAAGGGTGGGCGTTTTTGGGAGACTGTCTTATGTAATTTTGACGTTCGAAAAGGGCTGAAAATCATAATCATCCTAACATATATTTATATATATATTAATTATTATTATATATATTATACTATATATAATATTATAAATGTGAAAGTTTGTGAGTATGGATGGATGTATGGATGTTTGTTACTCTTTCACGCAAAAACGACAGAACGGATTTGGATGAAATTTGGCAAACAGATAGTTTATAACCTAGATTAACACATAGGATACTTTATCCCGATATTCCCACGGGATCGAGACTTAGGCGTATGAAACCGCGAGGTGCTTCTAGTAGAAATATAAATAACTTCTTTCTTATATCTATGGTAGCGATACTTAAAATAAAAAAACAGTCAGATACTGTCAGTCAGTCAGTCTGGTCCAAAGTGACAAACCAGAAGGCAGACATGGCTTATATCTGACTAGGCCTTAACTTCGGTATTTATTTGAAATGCCTTGCTGTTTTATTTTCTTAACATACATGATTCTAAGTACGGCAAAACATTGCTCTCTATGTAAAATATTTGTTTGTTATAAAAACACCCGCATTCTTCACAAAAAAAAAACATTATCACGTGTTTATTATCTCATAAATCCACGAATATATTCAGTAAAACCGATAAACATTCTCATTTAACAAATTAAATTTACATTTTATGGAAAAACGGATACGGAATCCATGAAGCGGTGTAATTTAAACAAGGGAGATCCGTTTGTAATAATGAACACAATCCGGGAAGCCAATGCACTGTATGTTGGTACTTAAGGCAGTAATCCCACCGTCGACATTAAGAGAGAAATGCTATTAACTAGAAACGAGTCGGCGAGCAACGAGCAGTGAGTGTGAGTTTGAATAGTTTTGTCACTGGGCTACAAGCAGAGATGTACAAGGTACCTCAGAAAAGTACCTGAAATACAAGATGCAAGATACCTTTAAGTAATGTATTTGATATAACAGATACAAGATACTTTTGGAAAAAGTATTTGAAATACAAGATACAAAATACGTGTTTGCTAAATACTTTTATAAGATATAAAAAACTTTTTGAAAATAACACATACATTTATTGACTTTACAGTGATCAAGTGATTAATGGCGTAAATATGTATTATATTTTTAAGGTTTTATTACAAGACCAATTCTTCAAACATTTTACTTCACTCATTTGTCTTCTATGAGGTTTCATTATCGTCTTTGGCGGATGAATATGAACCCTCAGAAGAAAGAAGAGTCGCTTTTTTTTCTTGTAGGATAAACATTTAAACTCTTTACACTGGTGTCTTTGTTATTTAAATATTGTAGCATTTCTTAGTCAGCTGTGCTGCCAGTAGACCTCTTGAGTATTAATATTCTTTGCAGTTGACCCTGTGTTGTTGTCGCTACTAGACCATACAGCCTCTTGAAAAATTGATTAATTAAAATTTTAAAGGTGCGTTCAGTTCTATCTTTAAGATGAAATGCAGTAATGTAAAAAACAAATGCATACGAATTGAATAAAAGTATTTTACCTAACTTAGTATTTACATAATACTAAGATACCAAAAGAAAGCATCTAAATACAAGGTACAAAATTTTAATTTTAAAAAGTATTTCAGATATAAGATAAAAATACGTATCTTGTATCTGTATTTCAAATACTTGTATCTAAGATAAGTCACATCTCTGGCTATGAGCGAATGTGCGAGTGCCATGGTCGATTACTGTCACCACTCTTACTTGCTCGGGGAGGCATAGAAGTACTTGCCGGTATGTGTAAGCATGTACCAAGCGAGAATCTCTCAGCGATTACTCTCTTTGATAGGTCTTTTCACTGCGACAAACTAGTGGGGAGAGAGTTCTCGCCGGCGATGTGCAGTTAGCGATCAACTATTAACATGTACGTTTCTAGAGCGAGAAAATCGTTGATAGCTAGTCGTTTCCTCGTCGGCAGTAGGACAACTGCTTTAGCAGTTTAAACATCGCTCGTTTAGCAGGAATGAAATAAAAACTCAATAGCTATCGTTTGGTCTCTATAACAACAACGAATCAAGAGCTAAGTAATGTTTCGACTCCAAGAAAAACGTTGTAACAATGTGTAAAAGCAGCTGCCGTTGGCGCGGCGCCAGTACTCGTAAAGACAGCCTACAGCCTCCGTCGTGACCTTCTACGACCACTATAGCTGAATGAAATATAAGTATCTACTATTATATAAATACTAGCTGCGCCCCGCGGTTTCACCCGCATAAGTCTCGATCCTGAGTGCCGGGAGCCCTCCTGGAGGGTTCACCTAGTCGCATATAGGAGGCCGGGAGCCCTCGCGGAGGGCTCATTTTTAACCAACTTCCAAAAAGGAGGTTTTTTTTATGTATGTGCGCCGATTTCTCCGTCAATTGTGGACCGATTTTCAAAATATTTTTTTTGTATGAAAGAGTATGCTCCCGAATTGGTTCCATATAAATTTTATTAACTTTGCTTGGATAGTTTTTGAGTAAGCTTCAATAATACGTATTTTTCCCACTTAGTATAACTATGTGGATGATATGATGATAACTTCCTGTGGCTGTTATTTACATAGCAGGTAGTGGTATTCCAATGTGTGTGGGGTAGGTACCACAACTAAAGAGTGAGAAATAAAAACTTATTACAAGAAAAAACAACCGACTTCCGACTTTTTTTTTGTAAAAAGTTTTTAAATGTAGGTTTTTCTTAACGAATACAGCATAATAAACCGTGAAAATAAAATCTGATATAAATATATTTAAACAAGATTTATTATTATATGCGTTGGTTTTAAAATGCAAGCTTTTTTTTTGTTCTCGTTTTTTGTATTCACAAACAAATTAAAAGGTTGGCAATTACGTATTATACAAGACGCTACAAGACTCCCTGAAAACACTATTTTACTTCATACTACAGTGTTTTAAACCTAATACCGTTGACCGTCCGCAATGGTGGAACTTTAGCGGAAACGTAATGCCGGCAATCCTCCCGGAGGGTGTTTAGTTCTATAAAAATGGGTGGAGTCGAAAGTGTTAACCTAGGTCACGGTCTACCCATGTGCCAAATGTCATCCAAATCCGTTCAGCCGTTTTAGCGTGAAAGCGTAACAAACAAACTAACTGAGTTTCGCATTTATAATATTAGTTAGGATTGTGACCCATACATTATACTGTGCTAATATCGAATATCGCGATTTTAAGAAAATATTACGATTTGGTACAGTGAAGTTCTAGATGTACAATAAAGTTCTAGATGTCGAAAGAAAGTCGAACTAATATTATCAAGAATCGATAAAAAGCCAACAACATAACTAAGAGAAATAAATGCTATTACTAATATTCAACAAACAAACCTTGCAATAGCCTTGCAACGATAGTTTTATTCAGAAACAATTATGTACAATTGTCTAACACAACTATCCAATAAGACCGTGCAAATTCCGAGAACTCTCACAAAATCGATGGCTAGGCCAATACGTATAGGTACCTACTCGTTTATGCGGAAAAACAGGAAAAAGGTTCAGAAAATGTGAGAGATAATGTATCTTATTACGTTAATTACGTTGATTCACTATTACTATAATAAAATAAACAAGTTCGTGCTAAGCACTTCTTCGCGAAAGTAATTCGTGTTTTTTTCGAAGGCAGCGATGACGACCACATGCGAGCTTTATTACATGTAACCTAGCTCACATGTCTTGGCATCGCCAGGGGCACGGACGCCGGGGACGAGTATAAAATTCTTGTTATTTCACTAAAAGCATTTCAGCAGGGCCGCTGTGATACGCGCCTCGTACCCGCTGGCGAGTTTATACGCAAATTATTTTAACAAAATGTTTCGCTTCTCTCAAAAATATTTAGAGTCGGTTTACCCTTGCGTCCTCAGTGCGACCTACGTATCACGTCGTTAATTAAATAGTTTAACCAAAACAATTCCGTAGAAAGAACGCCAACTATTATAATAGCACCGTCTCTATAAAACTTCAGAAAACTATGTTAAGATTATAGATATTTGGTAGATTTTAAACAACGTTTCAAAATACCCGTCATTAATGAAAATGCCTCTGTCACAATTTATCAACGATACAAATTGTATTACGCTGTCTTAAAATTTGATTAAATGAGTGTCACCATCCATTGGATAACGGGCCTGGAATGATGATGGATGATGTTGCGTACCTTCCATAACGTAATTCACATGTACAAATATTTATAGCTTGCGAGGAGTTCTTTTGGCACTTCCTTGTGTTTCCTTTGCCAGAAACAGGGACTTACACTTAACCCCACCTCCTCCTCTTCTTATAACAACAGGACAGCGATTCACTGAAAACATTGATCGATTACGAA
Organism: Agrochola lota; assembly: GCA_947364205.1. Lineage (NCBI taxonomy): Eukaryota > Metazoa > Arthropoda > Insecta > Lepidoptera > Noctuidae > Agrochola > Agrochola lota. The sequence continues at coordinate 11,511,091 of OX376221.1, read as the reverse complement.
GCTTTCACAGAAAAGATCAACAAAAACTTTATCCTGCGAATAGCACGAAGTACTGGTTTTATGTAAGTCTATTCACTGACGTGGATGGTGGGGAGAGGAGAGCTATTTATCAATGAACGAAAGGCCTGCTTGACGGCTGAGTGTTTGTTTCCCTTTGAGGGTATTTTCTGGTTGTTTCGTGAAGGTTTTTTCTAAGGACAGTTCTTAAAATATTTATCACTAAAGATTTCTCGTCATGACATGATGACATGATCCCCTCCGCTTTAAATTTAAATATTTTTTATAAAAATAAATATTTGCTGGACAAAAGAAAATACACATTTAAAAAAAAACTAAAATTGGGCACAAGTGCTTTTTTATATTTTAACATGGCGTCGTCGTTGCTCAAAGGCTACCGACATGCTATTGAATTTCCCTGTTAAATCGTTACTCGTTAGACCAGATCCAGGGAAGCTACGTGAAGGCGATGTGTACATAACTCTATGTATCAATATGTCAACCTGCAGAGTGAGAATTGAACGTAATTTTGAAGCTTCCGATCGTCAGGTTTGCCGATACCTACTAAGTTTACCCTCCGAAACGTCACCTGTGTAGTCAGTTGAGTCACTTGTGCTGTAACACATTGACACGTCACGAGGGACTCAAAGGCCTGCATTAAAGATAAACTGCAAAGGAGACAGCAGGAATTCATTTGGTTTTACTGTTTAACACTTCAAGGACTTTTGTTCTAACAAGCTCTAAAGCTTAACTTATTTTTCATGTATACCGAGATCTAAATTAAATTCCAGCTCATGATCCCGCATGGTACGTAGCACAACATTTATCTGTGGCACATTATCAATATCATAATTTGGAAGCTATTTTAAGAGGCTGTGCACGAAATTGACTGATGTTGATCAATTTTGTTCATTCGTTGTGAGAAAGGGAAAAAGAATTTAAACAAAACTATTTGTGATTTGAAAAGTCGAGTTCTTTTTTTTTGCATGTGGCTAAAAGGGATTTAAAAAAAGTTAAGTATTCATGGAAAATCACAAATATTCGCAACAAGTTTTCCGAAAAATTACGCGACACTGACGTTTGATCACTTTTATACAAGAAACTGATTTTGATTTGTAACATTTAAAAATATTATCAACATCGTTATATGGTCTACTTGCATGTGGCTTAACCAATTTTTTCAACTTCGATACAAAATATAGCAGAAAAATTATGTTGAAAAAACCAATTCTTTTGAAAACCCTGTCAGTAATGTATTTTTTCCTATTATTTAGCAAACCATATCAAGACATTAAAAATCACATTTTAGTCTTCAGCTATCCTTGAATAAAAAAATAAAGGCTAAATAAACCATATGTTCGAGAGCGCAAAAGTGATGCAACTAAACAGGTGCTGTGACTGACACGAATGGTTTAGCACCACGAAAACTGTACTTTTATAGTGACACAGATTTAATGTTTCAATTATTTCAAGCTTTCTTACAATCAGATAACGACGAAAAAAGGGTTTCTTTCGTGCACGGACTCTTAAGTGACAGCTATGAATTTCATCGCTGTGGTTTAAACCCGATTCACGTGGGCAGCCGCTGAAATTTTACTTTTAATAATTCACGATTATATTAGGCTTCGACATAAGTATCAGACAGCCGCGCGGTACGGTAATTAAAATCAAAATAAAATTGATCCTCAAAGGACTGTTTATTAACATAAAGAAAATCATGACACAGATTTAACTTAATAACCTGGAATTCTGCATGTTCCAATAGCTAAAAAATGATTTTGGCTCGTTTCCAGGGACCGTGCAACCAATGCTTTATTTCTCTAAATAGAGAACCGCTACCGAATACCCGTTTCGGACATCGGTATCTCAATTGGAATACAGACAACGTTATTAACCGACCTAAGCAAACTATTCGCGAGTTCGCTGCGCTAGAAGCCTATAATAACTTCTAGTTACAACACTTGTTTACTTGTACAATCGAATTAGTACACGAAGGGAAAAAGGCTTCATCGACACCTAGTTTGATAACTGCTTTCGGTTAGTTATTTCCATGTTCATGTAGTGCCATATATTTATAATGGTTGTTTGAGTCCGACTCGATGAATATTCTGGCACTTTTAAATAAATCGTTTGGCAGACAATATATGAATAACCAATTTTGCATCTGTTTGTACAATGATCGCTGTTGTTTACAGATTACACGTTTAAATAACGCTTACTTACAACTTTTTTGCCACAACGAAACGACTATTAAATCGCGAGCTATAACGAAAAAAACCGTAATGCTAAATCTCAATAACCGTTTCTTAGATCTAGTATGTAGTTAACCCTATCTAAATCTATGTATAATGGACCGCATCGTTGGTGACCACAAGTCTTCTAAACTGGCCTAGTTGTAAGACTTATCGGGAAACACTTTGTTCTCATTATATGAACTGTTGATTTCTTGACACTTCTTGTGTACTATTACGGTCCTTAGATCCAATATAATTGTGATTTATATTGTTTTACACGATTCCAGCTCATTCATTGTGACTTGTGAGTGAACTTTAACTTCCTTTCTTTAGTAGGAAAAATAAAGGGATTTTTCTTATTTTCCCTTTCGTAGTAATTTTTTTATAACGTTACAAAATTGTAGAGGCAGAAAAACATTAAATCTTTTCTTGAATTTGGCAAACACGATGCCATATCACTAAGTACAGGAGGGCTGACTATGTATGCAGCACTATCCCTTTACATAAAGAAACAAATAAATGTAACAGCATCTCGCTAAACAGTCACTTATAGTCACCCATAGTATCCGTTAACTTTTGTGTGTCCTGTGACCCGAATCACAATCTAATCCCAGTCTCTATCCAAGCTGAGTTCAGCACAAAATAAAGACTAAAACATGAAGACATTTATTTCCAACACGACTATAAACATAACAATGGGAGTTAATAAATTTATATTTTATATTTTTATTTTGTGAGCTATAAATGCATTCTGGTCACGTTCGAGCGTGTCCTTCGAGCCAGAAATAGCGAGGGTCGCCATTAATTACTGCCCTACCATCACGGCCCGCCCTGCCGACTTCTGCTATCAATTTATTGTCTGTACGATAAGTGCTATCGATGTTTCTGATGGTCATTTAAAATAAGCAAATCATTTTCAATTTTATTTTAATTATTGTTTTGTTTAAAAGTTCTTTCTTGTATAATTCTGTTAAGGTCTTCCAAATCCTAATGCAATTGTCGGTCTCAGCCTCTCAGGGGAATTAAAGCTTGCTCAATCAAATGTTTGACCTTGCCCTGGCCAAGGTCAAACCATTATCTAAGTACCAATAAAAAAAAACAATAGAATAGATGTAAAATAGAAAACTAAAGAAATATTCTTGGAATTTATAAATTTACAAAGAAGAGTTCCTAAAATCTTCTGAAGTTTCATATTTTTGTATAAATCCCGCTCTTTTAAGTGATGTAGGTTGTATATCAAAGTGCTGTTAATGAAAGCTAGTATCTAATTACGCGGAACCCTTCGTCTGTGAAGTTTAATGGACAAAGAGGCAGACAGTCACTCTGGTTGGAGAGGGTTGTGGTCGGCTTAGCAACAGGATTGAAAGGCCGGTATTACTGTTCAGGCTATGTTTCTAGGTATATGTATGTATACGTAATATTTTTTTAAAGAATAGTAATTTACACATTCACTACCTACCAATAGTCTTACAAATTCCAAACAACGTTGATATTCCTATAGTAACAGGAAGTGTAGGTCCTGTATTGGATTTTTTGTAAATAAATAAACGGTTTATCCCACGGACACATACGGGCGACGTAAAAATGAAAATCACTAAAACGTTTCAGGGGTATATTGCAGTCTGAATTTAGAACAGAATTTGATTCAAAACTCAATTCCGTTTGCGTTATGTACTTTGATTCTAGAAATATCTATCATTAAAATCACGGTAGGGTGTGTCTATGTCTAAATAAAATATAGACACGTCGATCAGTTCAATTTGAACCTTATGTCTGTTCCGTAAGTTACCGAATGCTTTATCGTGAAATGCACAAACAAAAGACAGTATTAAATTATGGAATGGATGTTTTATATTTACCGACACGGGAAAACTTTAGTAGTGACGATTAATAATGTAAAAAAATTAATGGTGTGGGAAGTATAAACAGCCCGACAAGACACTGAACAAAACAACGAGTAGACTGTTTACTAGGTATACCATTCGGCTTTGTTCGCATACATACAAACTCGAACTTTTCGTTTGGTCCCCTTACAAAATCTTGCCTACAGGCTCAAATCAATTTAACTTAAAAGGGTGTGCTATAGAATGCTGTCATTCATATTTACGTAAGCAATTTTGATAAACAATTTCTCCAAAACTCATTACATAAACTTTGTCGATTTTGTTTGCTGAAGTTAGTTCATTATTATCTTGTAAATAGATGGCCCAAAATATCTGCCCCTCGTAATGTTAGACCATTCATTACAGAATATAGACAGTCAAACACACGAAGTAAGGAAACCTTAATATTATACGTGTGCCCTTGACCGATTTTTCGTCTAGTAGGTACGTCGATATTTCAAGGGTCGCCCTCGAAAAGTACTGACGAGGCGCGTTTATAGATAAGAAAATAATGAACGCAACTTACAAAATGTCTCTTTACTAAACATCGTTGGAAAGTTTATCGATCAAGGGGTGTCATATTAGACCGTAAATATTTAGTGCTGAACATAAAAAAATGCGCAGTATACAGTCGTAGAAAAATATTATTATTATTATCACACTTGATATCGAAATGAATGAATATCGTTACATAAGTTTAAGCTAAAGTGCATGAACTTAGGCATTCTACTAATGACATTAAAGCGAATTCAGAACATAATTGGTGCACTGTGCACTAACAAAATTACTGTGGAGAAGCATTACGTTATTAGTGCAGAGAAGCAGCTGGCGCCTTGTCATAATCTCCTGGTACACCATTACGATATCCCGGTAAGAAAAGGGATCATACTTTGCCGTTAACACAACTAAATTACCTTAATTACTGTTATTTATGATTAGGATTAATTTCGAGTGCCTTGTTGAGGAGCTTGCGGCTAAGTAATAAAAGCCGCACGGGTCGATCCATCAGGTTAAGCTACGCTTGCCGGGGTTGGTCCGTAGATGGGTGACCATCTTTACATACCGAGAGTCCTCGTGCCTCGGAAAGCACGTTAAGCCGTTGATCCCGGCTATCATTCGTGGATCTTTGACAGTCGTTATGGATCGTCAGAAGCCCGACAGTCTTACCAAGAGGTATCGTATTACCCAGTTACTGGGTTGTAGAGGTCAGATAGACAGTCGCTCCATGTAAAATACAGGTGCATCCGGTTAGACTGGAAGCCGACCCCAACATAGTTGGGAGAAGGCTAGGCAGATTAATTGAATTTCGAGTGCCTTGTTGGTGTGTAGTGGTCGCGACTGCTGAGTTTGAAGTATGGCCACGTTTTTCCAATATAAACTTCTCTGTAGTCTGGTTTTTGTTTGGTTAATGTCAAAAGTCAGCCCATGGAAGGCTTACGAGGGGCCGAAACCAACTCTTAGAGGCTCGTCAGACGCTTTTAACGAAATGAGGTACCAATCGACGATTACCCCTGTGTTGGAGACAACACGTGACCATCGCCCGCCACTGCGACTACGGGGGTTGACAGCGGCGAGCGAGGGACGAGGTGCTGCCAGCCGCCGACCTGAACCACGCATCACTTGAGTATCAGGGACCAAGAGGCGCGCGTTCTTACGTCCAATATTCGAACCAAACCCTAAATTTACAGTCCGCTATTTTATTTATATTAGCTCGAGGAATCCCCAACACCCTGTATGCCCTTTGCAAGTGCACACAAGGACATTGAACTTCTAAAATAGCTGGGGAAATATGGGTGTACTATACTGACCCCTTCGAGTAATGCAGGCGTCGTGTAAAATTACATAACATAATATGACGCCTGTAATTCCCGAAGGGTTAGGCAGAAGTGTATCTACAGTACACCCACATTTCGCCAGTTATGTTTAAGTGCCATGTAATAGGGGGCGAGCCTATTGCCATCAACCGGGCACAAATCCAGACTCCGGGCTGCTACTGAGAAATTCGAGATAGAAAACCCAATAACACTTTGCCCGACCTGGGAATCGAACACGGAACCTCATGCTTAGCAGTAGCACTTTCGACCACTGGACCAACGAGGCAGTCTTAGTTCTAGGGTAATTAAAAGCGAGTGGAACGACATCATTAGCTGTGAAGGTATACGTACGTGTTTATTATTCAAATAAGTACTAGGACCAACCAATAGCCTCCGCAGACTATACATACTCCGAGTTATATCGCATTCCGTCATTATTAGTATGTACCAAGTTAATAATGATTGAACCCTGCTACTGAGAAATTCCTGATGGCAAAATCCAATAACACTTTCCCCGACCTGGGGATCGAACCCAAGACCTCGAACTCGGCAGTAGCGCTTGCGACCACCAGAGTTACGAGGCAGTAGTCTAACAACTTTAATATTATAAAATAACTTTGTTCGCACCCAGACTCCACTAGCCGTTTATCCCGTTCACACAAGGATTTTCAAAAGATCTACAACCATATCTTCGACATTTCATATTTCTAGTTTCAGTGGTTTAGATTCTATCAATCAGTCATTTACGGAATTGAAACATGTCGGCCACATTTCTTACCTAAGCATATAAACCGTTCGCCTAGCTCACGAGCACCGGCTGTTTGTTGTTTTTTTTTGTTACTCACGACAACTTAAAAATTGAAATAAACGAACAAGCTTTCCTATTCCGTCGCCTCATTTGTTACCCAATCCGTCTTTGTTTGTAAATGAAAACTTTTCACATAAATTCTCTTTTGTATTTTACGAGTTACGTTTTTTCGTTGTTACCTTTCTTTGGCCACATTACTAAGGTATTTTGTCAAGTGGGTTGTGACTAAATTCAATGTTTTGATCACCATTCTGTGTTTCGAGAACTACAGTAATCGTAGCTGTCATGCCTTGTGATGTTTATTTGCGTCATTCCAAATCACTAACTAGCCCTTTCTTGTATAAGTTGGGGTTGACTTCCATTCAAACTAAACGCAGATGATATCATTATTTTACATACAAAGCAACTATCTGCCGAACAAAATCACCCATTTATTTTGGCCAATGACCTGGAACCCGAATCTATTTTAACAATAGGTGAATTATCACGTAGCATATTCACTTCAATATTTGAAGCCACCAAACAATACTATTAGGGTTTATAGCGCCAAGTCAAAATATCCTCAGTCAATTGTAGGATACAAATTAAACTAGCCCCGTTCCCGCAAGATTGACAGCAGAGGGTGTACTATTAATTATCAGTGTAACTAAGATGTAGTAAAGCTTAGCCTTTTGTTCAATTTAATATTAGTACGAGTATTTAAAGCGAAGTAAGATTTATAGTAATTATATTAGGTATATATTTTATCGTAAACGAACCAAAAGGAGTATGTAAAGATCCTAGAAGGTGGCGTGCTGTAGTTTCTGCTTACCCCCATGGGAAGAGGGCGTGACTTTATGTATTTATGCAGTATATTTTGACTGTAGAGTGAACATATTAAGGTGGAACTAATTTATATTTTTCTGTACAAATTTCGGGGGGTTTTACTCCACTGTTTGACATTGTACATCCAAAATGAAACATTGTTTGACATTGTACATCCAAAATTAAACATGATATCGTTTTGTCTCAATATTAATTTTGTCTTTGCGGAATCAGAATAGTAAAATAATGAGCCATTAAAAAGTTAGGAGCCAGATAAGATTCGTTTTTCTAGTTAATTTTAACGCAACTTTGGGCGTAAATAAGTAATTAAAAAGTGTAAAATCTCCAGAATTCAATAAAGTTTATTTGTAATTGATATATGCAGTGATTTTAGCGCGCACAGACTGTCTGTGGCGCGTGAGTCGCCGATGGTACGAAATGTTACCATTTTAAATATTATATTTTTTATAAACATTTAGGACTTGTGTATTGTATTTATTCATTTTATTTTTTGTTACTTTTCTCTGCTGCACGGGTTGACGTCATAACGTCAACGCCGGCTATCGCTGAAAACCAGCGCTGGGGCTCTGTCTCGCATAGGGTCGCAGCTTTATGCTTTGCGATGGCCATTTTGCGTGGATGTGACGCATGTTTTCCTCCAAACTGTTTATTTTCGTGTTTTGTTCTCACCTTGCGTCATTTGTACCGCAAATAAACGTATTTTCTTTCTTTCTTTCTTTCATTTTTTCATAAAACCAGATTTTTTACTAAAATAATTCGGAACGGTGTTTGTGTGCGTGCGAAATAGAAGTTGTGCATGTAGACGTGCATCTAAGAGCTCATCACTGATACTATCTCTGTCGGACACGATGCCAGGTGAGACAGCGTGCGTCTTAGACACGCCCACCAGTGAGTTCGAGCCCGCGACTTGTTCAACCTTAATATAAATAATGGTATCAGCCTGTAATTGCCCCACCACAAGTTATTCAAACTTCCTCAAACAGAAATTAACCGCCTCTGTGCTCTAGTGGTAAAACCACCTGTCTTAGAACCAGAGGTCCCGGGTTCGGTTCGGGAACAAAATGTTCTGCTCGGTTTGGTTGGTGGCAGTGCTTGTTCTAAGTCCGCCTGGCTAGCTCCCCGACATCTTAACTAAGTCTGTCGCCATAACAACAATGTTATCAGCATTATTATTGTAGTCTTACTAGCTTCATATTTCTGACTGACCGATTCCCTGACAATTCAAAAGTGCCTGTAAATGGTTTAATTGAAATAAATACTTTGAGTTTGAGTTTGATAGCCAGTGCCTGTGTGGTTGAGTACTCCGGGTGAAGCTCGCTTCCATCTTCGGCCAAGTGATGATCACATCACTTACCATCAGTTGAGATGAAAGCCAAGAGCTTCACCGTTCTGGTTAAAAGTAAAAATAAAAATAGTATTTTGAAAAAAGTGTTTATTATGAAAGCAATTAATTCTTTCCAAATGTCGTGATTAGCCTTATAAGTTTTTCTACACTTTTACTATTTTGAAGTCCAGTTAAACGTCAACATACACCACTACATTCCGTTTGCACTAATTGACGTAACCTAGCGGCCACCTTTGCCTTCCTCCTGAGAGAACCAACATGAGTGGTAGATAGATGGATTTAGTTTGCATACGGAGAGGAACTGCAGCTTGTGCGTCTATGACAGCCAATATGGTCATCTGATTTTGCTTAAACTTTGCCTTTGCCTAAACTCGTATAAAAGTATAAAAATTAGATCTTATTACAATATTTACGAATCTAATTAGTAAAAATATACCCGTAATATAATTTTTATAAAATTATCTACATCAACATATAATTCTCATATTAAAATATTTAAACAAGGAAAGCTCGCTAGTTAGCTACTAGTATACCGGAGCTAATATTCTTTTACAAGTAAGGCAACTAGCTAGCTTTCCGCACGCTAATATTACGTACGACGGGCGATGTTGTAACTCCTGTTTATAATGTTCATTAAGTATATTATTAAAATTTCCTCTCTGGCTAATTAAGTATATACGTAAATAACGGTTACTACTGGAAAAGGAGGTACAACTTAGACTTATTTTTATAGTGGATTGTTTATTTTTAGCGGGCTCAAATCCAGAATCCGGGCTGCTACTGAGAAATTCCGAATGGAAAAACTCAATAACACTTTGCCCAACCTGGGAATACATACCAAGAACTATTGGTACAGTATACCTCTACCTATGCCTTCGAGGAAAACCAGCGTGATCTAATGTTATGTTAAATTTATTAACGATAGGTCTATGGTCTATAAAGACGTAAAGATAATCACTTGTGTGACGTCAAATGATTACTAACAATATCAACGAAGAACGAATAACACGGCATCCCCCGACCGTCGGTCACGATTCCCGAGACACAAGACACACGTTATATTTTACTGCACACATAAAAAACAACAATAAAAACTTTTTCCGTGTTTGTGTTGATTGCAATGAATTTACCAAATTAAAAAAATAAAAGCTCCTAAAATGTTGACTGGGGAAACATGACCCCCTAAGGGAAACGTGATGGTACATTGTTTTCGTGTGATGTCAGAAAAAGTTTTTCAGGATATTACCACACGTTTCGTAGTATAGTAAAAGTTCCGGCAAAACAAATAAAACAAAAAAGGTAGATAGCAACGTTTGGAAGAGCGAAAAATAACTGGAAACGCTGAATAATCTCTTTTGCTTTTTACCTTATTTTCATTTATAAAAAAACGCCACATCATGAATACTATGATGTGTGTGTGCGAAGATACTTCTCCCGTATCTTTCGTATTTTAAACAGACAACAAAACTAACAACGCACTTAAGCAAAACAAGTTCAATGCGGGAATCGTACCTGCGACATAAACAAAGCTCAGCTCTCCGTCTTTTAGCCTACCAAGTCATCAATATATTTTTGATTGGTTTAAACCGCAGAACGAAAGACTAGTTCTGGTACCTTTCCACCAATTAAAAACTGAAGGTGGGTAGTAAAAATCAATCAGATGGACGTGCCGCGTCTATCGGGCAGTCGCGCACACGTCCCCGGCGATTGCTTTGTGCCGCAGGAAATTAGTTTGGAACTTGTGAGTGAGTTTCGTACGTCCAACTATGAGTGTGTATGTATGTGTTGTGTACAAACACAACGCGCCTCAGAGCTCAGCTATCTAATTACGTAACATATTTTCGTAAAAGATTACGACTAATCTGTTTCATTTTGACAATTCAACAACATTCATTGCCCTATTTACGTTGTTGACCAATTTTTTTTTCGAATTAATGAAGCAATGGTCTAGCAATCTGTTTCAAAACGATTTAGATTCTGATTGATCGTGTATTACGCAATTAGGGTACTGAACGGGTTTTGAACTGAAAAAGTAGAACATGCACTGTGGTTAATATCACTTGTCTTGACTATGGTCTGTATTCCGATACAATTTTAGTATCAAAAACTTCATGAGACATATTATGCGCATCATCTCTCTGTTAGTTACTGTGCTTATAACTTGAGAACCACTTATCTGTTTTACGTGTTTGTAATATGTCATTCACATCTTCCTTGGCGAGGTATTTATTTGTTGAAGCTCGAGGAGCCGTGGGCTGAAAGAGAGGGTGTAGTAGGTCTGATAGTCATTGCTTTAAAATTATTTTTATAATGAACGGACAGTAACTACAATGAATGTAAGTAATTATGGAAATTAGTACACACGGTGACTAGCTATCAGATGAATTACTGATCGCTGTTCAATTTAGCAGAGAAACATTACATGACTTTCACCTTTTCCCTCACTTTAATTACCGCATAACAACTTGTGTTCATATTAAGGTATGAAAACCATTAGTAATTACTTCCACAATATTCCTTTTACATCATAATTTATGCCTTTGAAAGTTTAATTACTATAAACCATCGCTACTAATTAAAGTAAATTCGTAGCACAAACGTTGTAGCAAGCAGCTACGCTGCTACGCCGCTACGCCGATTGCTACGCGTTACAAATCACAAGAGAATTAGTTAATTGGCACGTTGTAAATGGCCCGATTCCATTCTCGGAGCACCAAATCCCTCTACTAACTACATATACTGTATTATAATTAAGAGTATCTTTGTATTTTTTTAAATACGAATATTTTATCAGCTTATTCTTTTGCTTCTGAAATCAGTCAAGTAAAAGCGTCCGGGTTTTCTTTAGTACCTATCACTGCATTTTTATGGGCGTCATAAAACGTCGTCTGCACCGACAACCTCAGGATCTGATAAGCCCACATCAAAATATAAACCGGCAAAGTGCGAGTCGGACTCGCACACGAAGGGTTCCGTACCACCGTACATTATTTTGCAAATAAATGAAAATACTAAACGAAGAATATTATTATTTTTCATCTTCATTTTTTTTAAATCGCTATGATATATTTCTATTTCATAATGATACTATGAATTACAAAGTTATTTTTGCAGTTGCAGAAAATCACCCATATTTAAACAAAATACCTTATGAATCGGCGTTTATAGTATTTTTTTATTATATACAGAAGTTTATAATTCCTAACTTGTTTAGTTATGTAAGTTCTATCTCATATAGAGCTCGTACAAAAATCTCTAAAACTGACAACGTTTATGGCCCCTTATTTCATCTTTTTTGAAGATAAAGAAATAACTAATAACTAAATAACTTTTAATTGTTTGTTATTTACTCGATGAGCTATAGACAATGAAACCCTTTATGCCAGGGTTAGGCTGCCTGTCCACTGGAGCGGAGAGGAGAGGAGCGGAGTAGCGGTGTGCCAATATTAACCCATAGAATTGCATAAAACCTCCGCTCCGCTTCAGTGGACAGGTATTTGCGAACTAGTTTAAAAATTCATACAAAACCGGGAAGCGGAGCGGGGAAACGGATCGGACAAGCGGAGAGGGGAAGCGGAGCGGGGAAACGGAGCGGAGAAGTGGAGCGGGGAATTATTACTCGTCGCGTGAACTCGGTCTAGCTCCGCAGAGTCCGCAACACTGCTCCGCTATCTCGCTCCGCACAGTCCGTAACTCCGCTCCGCTACCTCACTCCGCATCAATGGACAGACACTGTCCGCAACTCCGCTGCACTCCGCTGCCTCGCTCCGCTTTAATGGACAGGCAGCCTTAATTTTTTTTTTCAAAACTAAAAGTTTATTGTGTGGAGAGTCTTTTAATTTTTAATTTTGTTAAATTTTTATTATTTTTTGCTATAGCGGCAATAGAAATGCATAATCTGTGAAATTTTCAACTGTCTACCTATTACGGTTCATGAGATACAGATCGCTGACAGACAGACGGACAGCGCTTAGTAATTGGGTTCCGTTTGGCACCCTTCGGGTACGGAACCCTAAAAAATACCTTAACCGTCATGATTGTGTTGGTTCTTAGTATTCTTGCAAAATATTTTAAAACTTGTACTAAAGAAGTACGAAGAAATTACCCACTAGAAATTCGATACGTACAAGGTGCATAAATGTTGTTAAAGCAAGTTTCAGTGCACGTCACTTTACCCGCGTCTTCGCTAACCCGTCTCATGTATAAAACATGTTGATTGCACAACTTCACGTCGTTTGCACGCGTCACAGGCTATCAAAGTGCAATACTGACATTTCAGACATTTCAGCAGTGCAACGACAGTTTGCACCAAGCGCTGCCTTGCACCGTCACATATTACCAAAATATATGGAAATAGAACTGTTCAATTTCCTCATGCAATAAATACATTGACATATTATAACTGAAAAAGTTTTCGAGTGACTACAACAGTTTTATGTTGTAACTGCGGCCATGTTCCCGCGAATAATGTTCAAAATATATCACATATCCGGGTCACTGGCAAATTAATGTAGCTGTCGCGTTAAATTCATTTATCAGTTCATCTCGCTGGAAGTGTGTTTATTATGTTGTATTGTGTGTGCTTACACAGAAAACGGCTTTAGATAAAAAGTAAAATTCTATATTAAACTTAATATTAAAATTGAGAACCCTGTCTTACATGTGGGTTTAGTTGAACGATTGCATATACAATGTCGTCCATGGGCATGTGAACTCCCGTATATTTCTAAATATTCATGAAAAAAAATTAACTTTAAAATGGGGGTGTATCAAAATATTCTATTTCAGTTTATCGTTAAAGTTAGTTAAATTTTTCATGAATATTTAGATAAATATCCCCTAATCAATCCCCTAAGACCCCGCATGATTCCCTTGGTCTTATGCCCGAATGCGACGTTGTATTATGCAGCAGGTTAAACTGATAAAATCTTCTTTACAATGTTTGATAAAAACCTATTTACATAAACAAATATCATTTATTAATAATTAATTAATTAATTTGTGTAAAAATAAGCGTGCTATTAATCATTAACATTTATGAGTGGTATCTAACAAAAAAGTCTACTCAATTTAAAATTAAAAAGAGAAATATTCCTAAGCGCCAAAACAAAAGCAGATAAAAGTAATTAGGCACCATCAATTCCAAATTCATTGAGTTGAAAAATAATACCTACTTAAACGTTATTAGCGAAACAAATAGAAAATGGAAGCCAAATCCAATAGTCCAATACACACCTTACCGAAGAGACCAGTTAGTTCCACTCGATTAATAGTGATAATAAATCTTAGCTGATACTCCCGGCCCCGGGCCACTCGGCCCCGCGGGCTCCAGCCGTTCTATCGCACATTTTTAACATTTAAAACTGAATAAGGTTAAATGTGAAGTGATAAAACTTTCAGGAAAGTTAATGATCGGCGACACGGAACTTAGCAATCTACAAAATCTGTTTAACTACGTTTTTAAAAGTTAAACTGGGTCGACATTTACGTATCTGTTTGGTTTCAGTATGTATTTTTGTATCTGTACTAGCTATTATCGTGGACTATGCCAAATTGCCTCTTATATTAAGCAAGGCCAGCGGCTTGGTGAAATAGGGTTCCGGTAATCCTACCATGCGTTTATGTTTCACTGTATAAGTAAACTCGGGCGTGTTTACCTCGGCAGCTGTTTTCATTTATTCTGCTTGTCTCAATTCACAAACGCGTGTTTCTACGTCCAACTTAAAAAAATAAATGCGCTTATTTCACGTAACGCCCCAAATAAATCAAAAGTTTATTTACGATTGAAATCGTTTTCAATGTTTGCTGTAAAAATAAGTTTTTGGACTTGCACTACTTAACTAACTTTTGCAATAACTCGAAGACAAGACGTTAATTTTTTTAAACAACACAACTTCAAAAATAACCATAAAAACAGCGAAGTGAAAGCTAAAAGCGGTAATCATACCACAAAATTGTCAAAACAAAACTGGTGTGTTTACTTTGCTGGCAACAAAATTATTGAATAAAGTGCACACATTAATAAAAGTAACAACTCTAGGAACAGCTTACTTAGGTGGCATGATGTTGTAGGTACTCCTACACCTTGGAAAATTCCTGTAACGAAAGAAAACCCAATTACGAGTAATTCTGTTTAACGGCGTCCAATTTAAATTAACGACAATGTTTGAACAATTAACTACATGGGCCTGAATGTTTTCTGATTGGTGGAAGAAAATAATGATTCAACTTGACATAATGAATGTTGAAACAGCTGAAAATAAAACGCAGCGAAATGAAAAATAATAACAATGTCGATGGTATGGATATCAGTGACACGCATTCAAGTAATAAATGTCAGTTGTCTATTTGGTTAGGCGATGTCATCGACTGGCGTACGTAGAACCAATGACGGCTGGATGACGCACGCACGCCGCACGACGCACGCCGCGTTTATGTAACGTCATAACCTCCGCTGAATTATGTACAACTCGTCGCTATCTGTCATTTGCAGTGTTACCACGAAATCGACAAAGTTCCCACTCCCACAGAGTGTTGGGAATGTACAATTGCCAGATTTCTCCCCAACTCATTGTTTTATTTCGGCGCACGTTGCCAACATCACAGCAGGAAATACGCAATAGATTAAAAACAGTTTTTTTTTAATATGTTTTCTCCGCAGTGTCGGACCTCAGTCAAACAAAAATGGTTTAATTACAACTCCCGGTTGGACGTCTCGTCGTTATCAGAAAGGCTTATCTTTCTTCGAAATGATGTAGAAACCGCGCGTTTGGTCTATTTTAGCTACTTCCACAGTATTATGTCGTATGTCGAGAAAATTTAAAACTCATATTAAAAGTACACTCTGTAAACAAGCATATTACATATTAGAGGATTATATCCAAGATAAGAATGCTTGGAAACATGCTGGTCGTGCTCCATAGGACAATTTAGAGTCTAGACAAAATCAAACTAGTTGCTTATTTAATTATGTATTTGTTATAACACTGATTTTACATTCTGTGATTTCTTGAACTCACACACTGACTTATTAGTATTACTTGTTAAAATGTTAGGAATATCGTATAATTTTACAATGTTTGTAAATATGTGAGCCCCATGTACCTATCACATATTTAATTTATCTGTAATTGCTTTATTTTTCATTCTTTTTTACCTATCGCGGTATAGTAATCTTATTCTAGATGCATCGTCTTCACATATAATTATATAATTAATGTATACAAAATATTGTAAAAACATTTTAAAAGAGTAACGGTGGAGTTTCTTGCCCATTCTTCTCCATACGAAAACTACCTTTTGGAAGGGGCGACTAGAATCAATTCTATTTTTTGTAAACTTGACGTTCATAAGTGCCTTTTATGTGCCTAATTGAAATAAATTGTTTGACTTTGACTTTGACTTTGAAAACCTTTCATCATTTTCGTAGCAGCCTGTTCGATATCATAATCGAATCTCAGCCTTAAATTCAATACCAATTGTAACCTACAAAAAAAACTTTTAATTTATATTAATTTCGTGAAGGTCTATAGTAGTCGTTTACACAAAGGAAAGCCTTATAGTTTATTGTGTTTACAAAGTGTTAAATAAAGGGTTACTGTAACGTAAACATTAATTAAGTGTAAACAATATGGCATCCTGCAGACAGGTGGCACCTGTAATTAGGAAAATTAATTCAGGAGGGGCACGCTCTCGCTCGTGGCTCTCCCTACATCGGTGAAGCGCCTCATTTTCTTGAAGGTCACGTGCTCATAAATCCCGGGCACTCATACAGATTGTTTACTTTGGAATTCATAAAAAATGCAACGCCCTCACTTATTAATGTAAGACAGAATATTAACGAGTAAGATGAATTGCCCTGAGATGTGAAAAACAACACTGTATCTGACATATATTTTGCAGTGGAAATATTTCCCCGGCGAATATTGAACTGCTTATTAACAAGACAGCTGACGGTTTTCGTATGACGCTAAGTTCAAGTTAAATGAGAGGTTCAGCGAGCGCGGTAAGACAGCTGTCTTGCGTAATATAATTAGCTCCCCGTTATAAGTATATTAGCCGTCACTCTGATAGACATTAATAGGGATTGGAAATCTTAAGTTGCGAATATAAAAGGAAGAAAGAATGCATGTACACTTTTTAACCGACTTTATACGGATTATTGGATGATCTAATTGTGGGTTTATATTTAAAAAGGCCCGCGAGTAATCAAATTAATTAAATCTAAGTAGCATTATTTGGTATTTAGTTAAGTATAAATACCATTAGATACAGATGTGTAATACTGATTATGTAATTTACCTATGGTACCTAATTGGTGCCTTAGCAAACGTTATTTGAAGTACTTCTAACTTCGGAGTACTTAATCCAATAATTATAACTAGGAAGAGATAAAGGTGGTACAATACATTCGTTACCAATATGGTTTATATAGCTCACAAATTGGTCGGTGGAATTCCGATGTAGATAGATTGACAGTATTATTAATTGGTTCGTGTTATATTGTATCATTTGTCGTGTGGCACAAACAACACGCTCACTCGGCCGCTCAGTCAGCTCCGATGAGCTATAAACTGTGCCTACGGCTCGTATGTTCATGATCGATAGTCGTATAACGCTATATTACCTCCAAAACTTGCTACTTGACTCACACAATCCCACTTGGACGTCTTTTAAAGCCGTATTTCGACTGGTCGTAAAACACGGGCTATCTAACAAAGCAATTGTACGAACATTAATCTTATTCCAATAAATATTTGTTTAGAGAAATCAATTTGTATTCGTGATGTTTCTCCATTTATCTATATTAAGTGAAAGGAGACTTTTCTTAGAAATCTCTGCCTTTACAAACATACATAGAGTGTTTGTGGAACACAAATAATGTTATTTCTTTACTACGCAGTCAATATTATTGAGTCTTCCACGGTATAGCTAATGAATGACGTAAAATGAATAGGCAACAGTGACTCTCGTCTGTGCTTTGCAATCATTTGTCAATTTAGTGAGCCATTCATATTCTTCCTTTCTCTTTCGTGTAGTTAGTGACTAACCTGGTGTCAGAGTTTTTATGCCACCCATCGGCCTCTGACTAAGCTTCACATGCCATCGAGAATATACCATTCATAGTATACGAATAATGCAATGCCGGCACGAGTTTGAATTATCTTATTTTAAATATTCGGGATGTACAATAGATACGACATTCCAACGAGCATTCGCGCGTTTCTCAAAGAATTTTGGGAAGCAGAGCGGAACTAATCCAGATACGAAACAGAATACATACCGTATTCATGCTAATCCCGGGTCATGGATAAAAACCTAATAAAGTGTACTTACGCGGAGGAAAATAACGTTACTGTAACAAAGCACCCAAGTTTGTTTGCATTAGTCGCATAAATTGTTGGATCACGTTTAAAAATTCTTTTATCGGTAAGTTACTTTGAAATTCAGAGACTTTAAATGAATAATGCAGTTTTCAACTCATAAACGTCCATAAAAACTGAGCGGTAATGAATTGGATTGTAAAATACCCACGCTAAATGCTATAAGTGAATTGAATTTTTTATATTCGCCCACGACTTTCATATAAAAAATGGCAGCATAATTATTATACTTTCATATTCACACTGACAACATGCAAACTGCATTTAAGATATTGTATGGAAAAGAAATCATATAAAATAGAAATCCATCGAACATATTTTGACAAGGGTAAGAAAATATTGGGATAGTGATACTTGCTTTACCGATCCAACGATATGGGGCCCGGGCCCAAGGCTTTTTGCTGTTATCTTGAGATAAGTATCTGAGAAACTATGATTCTTTCTTCTATTACATTATCTGAACATTTGGTTCTGGGCAAAGTTAACTGCCAACGAAGCGACATTTGGCTTCCATTAAAACAGTATTCATTTCCTTTTTTTAAACGCTATCTGCGAGAGCCTGCGTTTTAAAAGTACCTCATATAAGCTTAAAATACTTATTCAACACACTTGCTCACAAAGTGGTTCATTGAACCGCTTTTAGGTTCATAATGCATTGTATTAAACTACGTACTTTTTACTTTAATTACGTAATGTGTGCCACAGATAACTCTTATTATTTACTAGTCGGAGATGTGCGCTTTTTTTAATCTCATCAAAGAGACTTCATGCCTTTTTAAGCCTACTGTGTAAATAAATAAAATATGATAAATTAACAAAATATTTCATCAAATTATACATTTTTCACAACATATTAACCATATTTTGCGTATTCAAAACATTATTTTGTGTTTATAAAAAAATATATATAGGCTGTTTTGTAATTTTGCCGGTGCCTTTATTTACACCTGCGCGCGCATCGCTAACGCGGCGGACAAAACAAAACCAGCGCTCAATTTTTCGTACATATTTGTTAACGTTTTCGTTGAGTGGTTAATTATTATCAATAATACGAAATCTAAAGTATTGTCACCAATAAAAGTTGAAAAGTTTTTAAAAGAAGTTACAGATAGTCAGTAAATACCTGGCAACACAGGTCAGTTGAACTTTATAAATCTAAGTGTATCATCTCTATAATACCGTTATTGTAGCAAAAGTTATTGTCTTACAAGAACTCTGTTTTTTTCCTCGCAAGTGTGTTGAAAATCGTCGTATGAAACGCGTGGGCATTGATCATTACACACTTGTATCACAATGTACTATTCAGTTACTTTCGTTCGTACTTATGTACGATTAAATGTAATAAAGTGCGCAGTAGATAGAATCTCGTTAATAAACTAGCTCCGAGAGTAAAATTGTTTGTCATTATGCACGTTTTTACGAATGAATTAATAATATTTCAAGCACTATGTTCGCTAGATAGTCGATGTCGAACACAAATAAACTGAGTAATTAAATTCATCCTCTCTGTTGCACTACAGCTGGATATTACAAATTGTAGTTACAAAAATTTTCGCTGTATCATATCTACTTGATAAAATTTTGTCATTTTCAATTATTCTTGTTGTATTTTTTTATTGGAATACATTTTTCGGATAAATATTTGGACGAACATGTTGACCAGTGAATATCTATTCACTGGTCAACATTTTTGTCCATTCGTCCGTTAAAACGTACACTGCTCGTTATTTAAAACTAAAAACAACGTGTATGCTGTTTCATTAGCAATTTTGTAAAAAAAACTACGAAAATGCTGTTTTTCTGAAATAAACTAAACTTTTTATGAGAAAAGGTATCACAACTTTTTTTCCTCGTTTCCCACTGATATCGAGAAAACGAAAGTATATTGATGTTCAACATATTGATATCGGCATATCGATCAGAGCACTCCGTTTGATTGAATCACTCAAGTGATTAATTAGTGTTGGCAACACCAGATTAGACATTAGTTCATGCAATTATTTAATTGCAATTAAGCGTTTGTTTTGTTCATGGAGCCGAGCGAGCGGCGACACGTGTAGAGGCTTTGTGCCATTAACAACCATCATGAGGCTTCATTAGTGTTGATGAACTTAGATCGTCGCTCGGGGAGAGAAGGAATAACATGAAATTTCCATTACTATGCATTCTAGAGCCACTTTCTAGAATTGGCGTTTACTTTTAATCAATGGGTGGCCAGTCCATTCATACGCTATGCTGCTACGCAAGGCAAGGTCAATTCATTCGGCGTATTCAAAGGAGGATCTGGGGGATTTGTATCTTTGTTCGTTCATACATACGTTGTTGCACTAGACCGCTTATATCGTCTGCAACCCTAGTAAGCCAGCAGCAAAGCCACTATTTAAATCACTGTTCTCGACTGAGTTGTTGCTTGAGAAAATCGAAAAGAAAATTAAACAATAGACAACAAAAACAATGATACTGACCATTCGTAAAAAATATGATAATAATCAATTATAAATTAATCACTACGATGGAGATAGACATCTTAATTACCACATACCACGTATCTACAAAAGTAAAGTATACTGTGATGGAAACAAAAGGAAAAACAAAATAAATCAGGTGCTTATCGCTCCGTGCAAGTTGTGTAGTGCTCGCGGGGAGTTTGCTTAAGCGGGGGCTATCAACGTATCAGTGCTGGCATTACGACCTAACCCGTTACGTAGACACGCGTCTGTATGGTACTAAGGTACCTATAGTGTGGTTTGTATACTTACCTCATTTTTAAAGCAAAAGAAAATATAAACACAATTTAATACAGTTCTCAATAGCGTTATGGTCGAGTGAATGGTCGTAAAAACTACCAAATTCATAACAGACGCTTTTTATGATGTAGTATTTTTGCAAGGAAGCTATAACCATGCGAAACTGCGGATGTACCGCTGTAAATAATTTAATCTGGACATTATAAAAAATGCCTTAATTATCCATTACATGTATAATATTTCTGACCTTATTAAACATTTTTCTGTGGAAACGATCTCCACGGGAATAAATCATGTCTATGGGTGTGTGGGGTACCCGCGGCCCCCGCACCCCGCCCGCGCCTCCACCCACGCCTCCTGGGATCGGGTAGCTATTGCTTGGAAGGCCACACAAACGGACCAGATCTATTTTTAACCTAAAAACGCCTGTTTATTGAGTCTTACCGGATATTTCGTTTAGGTATTTTTTTATATTTCGCTTTATTACTGGCTTAGTGGTATTGTTTGAAGGCACAAATCTGGGTCTAAGTCGTCACAGAAAGCTGAAAATATAACTATTGGGCTTAGCTCATATTATAATGCCGACTGTCGATATTACTTCTATTGATACGTTCTCATTCTCAATAAAATTCTACGTTAAAATATTCATTGGAAGGCTTCTCCCGGTCGATATCGAACTGATTACCGATTCCGTTCCGAAAAGGTGTTGGTGAGCGAATATAATGAGATCACACCAGAATACAGTAAAATGTAACTTTCCCACCGACGAAAATACTTTCGTGATAATTTTTGGGAACGGACGGTAAAAAAGATAAATATTACCAATTCAGTCTCCAACCAATATCTGAAATTAAAGGAAACATGGTCCTATCTTGCTTAGTTATCGGCCCATCGCCAGCCTTGAACGTAATAACTTAATACCTAAACGCATTCAATAACTATGACTTCTGCCTGGATTCTGTATAGGCATGCCATTGTTGTTTTAATTTGCCGATGCATTAAAACCAAAAAGCAAACTAAAGATAAAGAAAGAAAAATCAAAGGCAATCCCATTAAACCGCTGGTTTCTGAAGGACATCTCTGAATAGAAAGAGATATTCCATCGTCGTACCCTTTCCCGCTTCCTTCCGCGAATGTAAGCATTATTTTCTAATAATAAATAACTTGTAAGACAATGTACGGCCGCACAAGTACATACATCATCTTACGTACGCCGTAATTCGGAACATGAAGTTTGTATGGACGTAGTAGATCCTCCACACGAATGAATGGCTCGTTCATTGCGGAAACTATTTAAGTAATGTCGAACATGCCGCCGCTGCCGTTTGGCGACTAAACTATTTTTAATTTATAAAACAGTTACACCCGCCGTACATTGTTGGAATGGCGACATGGATAGTGGCTAGCCTGCCTAGTTCTAAACTTTGGTCCCTAACGTGTTTCCTATAGCTATGTAGAAGATAGAAGACGAGTGTGCTTAATTCTGACCTCCTCGAGTTCTGAATCGAGTCGAATCGAATTTGTTTCGAGTTTAGTGTCAAATAATATAATTCGATCGATACAAACATGAGTCAAAATGTCGAGAGGTCATATAGGACCATCGTATAACCATGATCAAAAATAAGTGTACCTACATCGAACATTTAGAAGAAAGTTGGTAGCTACCCAAACAATATCATCTGTAATGACACGTGCAAAAAGGTAAACACCAATTCCCAAATCGGCCTAGAGACAGTTTCGTTCCAAACATTAAACTTTCGGGCCCACTTTCAATCCCCGATGCTATTTTTAGAAAATTCGTCCATAACCACTAGAAAAGCTCAATGGAATGTAATATGAAGACGGTGAGTCCCGCGGGATTATGTCCCATCTCCGCGAACTGTTGAGAAAAATTGCGATATCTCGACAAACGACGAAACGGCAGTTATATGTATAGTGCTAAAAATAGCGAGATTCAATTAGGTGCGGAGTCCCTCTTCGTCTCCGGTATCGCGAGCAGTTAGTGAGCTCTCGTTAAATATGCAATTGAGAGCCTGAACTTCGACACTCTGTGACGGTCCTTCCATCTACCTTTGTCAACATCAAACATTACAGGCGACCCTTCCGAGTGCTCGGGCGAAGATTTAGCCAATTTACGAGCATATCATAGACCCTGTTAGACGTGCAGCTATGTAACCTTTTTATTTGATGGATAATAAAATATAATAAAGCCTGTCGAGAAAGACTATTTTGCTACTTCGTTACTATTTTCATTTTAACTTAGCAGGTTTTTTATGAAGATTCAAATATGAAATTGATTTAAGTACCTAATTGAACTGTCGTGGGTTTTAATTACACAAGTATTATAGAGTCATTCAATTTATATTTTTATAACAACAATAATTTTAATATAGGACCAAAACTAAATTCATCATACAATGCTAAAAAAAACCTAAATAATTGTTTTCACAGATTACTCTTACTTTATCGTATTTTTTTATATTGTAATAGCTTGGGTCACATCTTCAAATACCTTCGACACTACGAGGTATTATTTACAAAAGCTTTATGTAATAAACACGCCTTTACATACAGAGGACAGAGACTGGTAAAAAGAGGCTATATTCTTCTTAAATAGCTTAGGGTCGGCCCCAAACATGGGCTTTTTACTTCGCGGCTTGCGATCTGACATATTATTATTATCTCCCTTTTTCTCGGGAGAATATAAACGACTATAGAAACACCAAGTTAAGGTGTTATGCATTTATGTTATTATGTTTATAACTGTCATTCCCTCTTTTTTCTGGCTTTGTGCGGGTTGTGTGGCTGTGATTTTTTAAAGGTCAATATGGTTCAGGCGTCTATAACGATATAGCTTCAGAAATAGCAAAAGTAAATAGATCCTATTATTTCTTTTGAGAGTTTCGTATCTTGAGCAACGATTTTCACGAATCGTGTGAATTCGCTTTGATTTTTATCACTACTCTTCCAATACCTACTTATGTTTTATTACGCTTGTATGACCTAGCAGGGAGCCATACCGCGGATCTTCAATGATACTGTATTTGCTACACCCGATTGTGGCACAAGGCACATGCTGATATAACATACAAACAAAATTATATATTGTGTACTAGCTGCGCCCCGCGGTTTCAACCGCATAAATCTTGATGCCGTGGGAATATCAAAAGTAGTCTATGTCCCAATCCAGATCATGGTCTACCCATGTGCCAAATTTCATCCAAATCCGTTAAGCCGTTTTAGCGAGAAAGCGTAACGAACAAACAAACTCACTTTCGCATTCATAATATGGGAATATGGTGCTCCCAAACTGCTGTTAAAAATGTAAAAAAATATTTTCTAACACTAATATGTAATGATTAAATGTTTGTTTAGAAAATCTTTACTAATGTTCGTAATCATTTTTAACAGCAGGTGTACCAGTAGGATGAAAATTTTGCTTTGGTTAATTTCAAATAGCGTGTTCTTATAAGTAGGTACTGGCAACGACGTAGAGCAATAGTATGCGCTATGCCGTTTACAAACAATATTATTGCGATAGATATATAGCTTCGACCGGCTACAACACTCTATTTTAAAATGCATTTTGCAAGCAATGCAATATACCCGTATCCACTTCACTCTTGCAACTTGTAGGTCCGGGATGAAGCCCACATCTCATTACATTTCCCGTGCATAAGCAATACTTTTTAACAATAAAATTAACTAAACTCACTGATGAACCAAAAAGCTCCTATAACTCAGATATAACGTAGCGTCTCAAAGAGACCTGTGACCGTAAACGACGTCTTTAATGCCTAATAGTTTGGTCTTTGAATTCGAAAAATGTTGGTCTTTTGATCCACGCTCCTACGATTCCGAAAACTAAAGCTTCGCCAATGTGACTCGTTAAATATGAAAAATGGTACATAATCAAGAACGAATGGAACTATTTGCGTGACATCGTCCGTGTCGTCGGAATATACACAAATTTTATTTCCTGGTGTGACACAGCAACGAACCGTGTTACATTTTAGATTTTATACAGTTTAAATACGAACTGTTGCAAATAGTTTGAGATTGAAAATGTTAACTGTTTGCTTTTATTGGAAACACATGTTCATAGTTTGAATTGAAATTTGAATCTGCCTGTAACTTACATACCATGTACCAAATCTGTACCTTTTTGAGAGAAATAAATTATTCCGTAATTGTTGTAGATACGTGTTTTATCCTTGAGTTAATCTCAAGGAAAAAACACGTTCGCACGCATATTAAATGATATGTCAGAAAGGCTTCGATTGCGCGACTTTGATACACAGGTATACAGACTCGTCAATATTTAATTCTTAACTGCTATACCTACTTACTACTGTATATGTAAAAGTCCCAAGGTGTGCGTGTCAGTTTTATTCTACCGGTCTTAAATATTTTCTTAAGAAAAACATAGTGAACTAAAACTTAATTTTGTTTGTATTTCATTCAAATAATGATCATAATTATTACAATGCTATATGTTATTGCCTAACCACAATTTTATTCCCATATCAATGAATGGACGAAATTATCCACCTAACAAATGACCGCTTCCCGCAAACAAGAGATTCGGTTAATATATTTGCGTATGACGTCATAGAACCCTTCATGACGTCACAGGACAGGCGGGCGTCATGGCGCTGATTCAGTCTACGCACAAAAAACGTGGACTTTGCCAAGTCAGAGATATCGCTCAACAAAAAGAAAGAATAAAAGCTTATCTTTCGTAATCACATTGATCCTTGGCTAAATATTTTTGTACAGTAGCATAATATTGTACACAAACCGTTATGGCAACAATACGCGGTTTACTTATGCCTTTTAATTTGGTCGAGACTACCAAATTGAATAAGAAAGAAAGAAAAAGTATTAAATTGAGACAAGCAAACTCAAACTCAAAGCATGTATTTCAAATAAACCAATTACAGGCACTTTTGAATTGTCAAGAAATATGAAGCTAATTGCCCATTCCAACGCGTAGTAGGTTCCTATTGAGAAGAACGGGCAAGAAACTCCACGGACACTCTTTTAAATCAAAATATTCTTACAAAATATTGGTTACATGGTTACAAGCACAGGAGATCTCAAGGTAAACTAAAACACATTCATTGAAACATACATAGAAAAAAAAATATAAACATAGTAAAGGCAGAAAGTCCTGTGCGAGGCCAAAAGGCTCCATCTCAGCATAATGACATTTATTATTAAATGTCGCAGCGCTGGTATTCTGATAGGGCCGAATCGTGAAAACATAAATGTGTATCATTCTATGTATGTCGGCCAAAGTTTTCCTTGCTGCATTTTTCAATAAAATTGGATCAATTTGGTTGAATCGTGTATTCGTGTAATCTTATTGACTAAATAAATAATAGCCGTTACAAGCATGGGCGTACCTAGGCATAAAAATACAGGAGGGGCAGCTGCCCTCCTCTGCCCCCCCCTGGATTTTGTATGCCGCTGAGCCGATCTGCCGCGCGTCGCGGTTTTTTCTAGAATTAATGCATAATAATAAAGTAAGTCTTAATGAGACTTACATAATTTTTATCGACAACAGACAACCTAGGCATAGAAATCAGGGGGGGCAGCTGCCCTCCTCTGCCCCCGCTGGATTTTGTATGCCTGAAATGATGATGTATGAAAAACCGCGATGCGCGGCAGCTCATGTTATCGTATCATGCAAAATACGCGAACGCAGCAAGTAAGCACACAGTTTATTTATTTTACTACCTATAGCTTAGGATCTCCTGCAGGAGTTTCCCCTGTACATGTAAGGTAAAACATGTGCCCCGGTTTTAGAAATTTCTGTCCCCCCCCACAGGCCATAAGCTGGGTACGCCCATGATTACAAGTACAGTGCGCAAACGAATTAAGTCCACAGTCCACGCTATATAACTAGTCACAGTAGTAACAAATCTTGTAATAGGAAGTTTGAAAAGTAATCGGCGGAAATACGAAGCAATCATGAGTTTCCCAAGTCGCACTTAGCTGGCTTTGGAAACACGTCTCTAGAACTATTTACTTTGTTTTTATGGTGATCTTGATAGGGAAGTAAATAAACAAGTGTACCAGCTGTGTGAGTCTCTTTGTAAGGTCACCGTAATAATAAAACAGCGGTCTAATTGAGTAAGATGAGAGGATGTAAAATTCCAAGCAAGCACGAACATCAAACAAATTAGTAGCTACCTATAGTCAGAGATTGTTAGGCCCCGTTCACACGGCTTTGATAAGTAAAATATTTTATGGTTAATAGTTTGGATCACGTAACAAAACATCCCACTATTCATACGGTTAAAAATAAATGCAGCATGAAACTGCCATGCCGGTTGTCGCTGAAAACCAGCGCTGGGGCTCTGTCTCGCATAGGGTCGCAGCATTATGTTGAGCAATGGCCGTTTTGCGTGGATGTGACGCATATTTTCCCCCAAATTGTTTATTTTCGTGTTCTGTTCTTACCTTGCGTCATGTGTACCGCAAATAAACGTATTTTTTTTCTTTCTTTTCTTTCCATGTGATCCAAAAATTAGACAGTAAAATATCTTACTGGTGAACGCCGTGTGACTGTGCCTAACAGCACTATTGAAACATTCTCCCAACAAATGTATACGAGTGCATACGTTACGTAGAGCCATAATCCTGTTATGTTGGGTTACAAAATTCATATTATCTTACGTAACGATACATAGGCGATCAATTACCCAACCATAATGTAATTATGCTTACCTACATCCTATTATAACATTAAGTAAAAAATCATAAACCTAGGATTATACTAGGTAATGACCTAGATGTCTACATGTATACGACTTGTTCTGTTTTAGAACTAATGTAATTTAGTATACAGACGAACTGTTTTTGTCCATAAATCGGTTTATATAAATAAACACTTACAGTATTTATACAATAAATTAAGGAAACAAAATATACACAGGCATTCTTGCCGCTTCTAGTCGATAATATAGGCCTATAGCTAACTTTAACCTGTATTTTAAAATGTCGATCTATCCCAATTTAGCTACCAGAAATAATGCACGTACTAACCATTGGATTGTGTCTTTGAATTGTACAAAACAAATTGTAGGTGCTTTAAATAATAAAAGTAGTTAAATTATAATATGTTAAAAAAACCGGCCAAATGCGTGTCGGACCACGCACTATGAAGGGTTCTGTAGTTGCGATAACTTTAACCCAAGTTTAAACTTAACATTGTAGTTGAAAAACATGTTATCCCATACATTCCAACTGCAAATGTAAGTTTGTACGCACAATATTGAGAATCTAACGTTTTAAGACCATAGACTTCTTATAAGTTTTTCTGTAATCTATGAGTAAAGAACCATTCGCTTTTTTTTTCAATATTTTAGGCTCAGTAGTTTCGGAGATAAGGGTAAATTTTCATCAATTTTCTTAAATATTTTAAAAGTATTTACTATAAAATTTAATATTGAGATCCTCGCAACAAGCAAACCTTTCATTTGATATGTCACACAGTACAGTTTGCAAAACTTTTTTATTTAATTTTTCGATTTTCTCCTGAAATGTGCCCCATACACAAAATTCATTTATTTACGTTACACATCCGTGTTTCGGTCACAGAAATTCATATGTGTACCAAATTTTAACTAAATTGGTCCAATAGATTCGGAGAAAATTGGCTGTGACAGACGGACAGCCAGCCAGCCAGCCAGACAGACTGACACACGAGTGATCTTATAAGGTTTCCGTTATTTTCCTTTTGAGGTACGAAACCCTAAAAAGCAAATAGGTTTACTGTAATAACTCCCTTAATAAAATATCTACATAAATGCATATTTAAATATATTTCAACAAGTTCACAAGTTCTCCGTAGTTGCAAATAATAAATAAATCCACTTTCATTTACAATTCATAAAGAATTAATCTTTCACGTATTATTTGTTCAGGTTGGAAACGGAATAATTGAATCTACCTGCAAAACTGAAGGATTTATCGTCAATGCGTGTGCTGAAAATCCTGAAAAAAAACTGTTAAAAATATGTGTACATACATACGTGTACCGTGATACCGTTCGTAAATGAACGGTACACAATATATTTTTTACAATATTCACAGAACTACACAATCGGTCTTTTTTCGATACCACGAAATCGAAACTAATCGTTTTCTGTCTTCTGATCCAAATTCCAGATACTTTGAAACGCATTATTCCTGTGGTTACGGTTTTGAATTTCTAGGGATATAACATAACATAACGCTTGTATTTCCCCGACGGGTAAGGCAGACGTGTACAGTCACGAGCACCAATATGTATACAATTAGCAACTTTAAAAAGTGATTTTCTCCTACTGTGGTGATTGTAATTTTATGTTGTTACGAACATAGTATTTTGGAACCCACACTTGTATGAAATAGGTCTTATCTCAAAGTTGCTGTCGTTATTCCGTGCGAAAATCGCTTTTGAATTTTGCTAAGTGGATACATATTGGTGCTCGTGACTGTACCTATAGTACACCCACATTTCGCCAGTTATGTTTAAGTCCCATGTAATATAGGGGGCGAGCCTATTTCCATCAATCGGGCACAAATCCAAACTCCGGGCTGCTACTGAGAAATTCCAGATAGAAAACCTAAATAACACTTTGCCCGACACTTTCGACCACTGGACCAACGAGGCAGTCTTAGTTCTAGGGTTATAAGATGATTTAAAGCGAGTGGAACGACACCATTAGCTGTGAAGGTATACGTACGTTATTACTCAAATAGCGACTAGGATCTGTGGCGGCATCTACAATCGCCACATGCGAACTACGCATCAAAGACCTAACGTCACACAATATCCTGACGTCACACAAAATCCTGCATCGCGCAATTAGAGTTTACCGTGCGATGGACATATATACAATCTCCCAACTTCAACCTCTGGGCAGCTGCCCGCCAGACACGACACCCGTCTGGTCGGAGGATCCTCCCTTTTCTACGGTGGATGAATGAACTTTACACCCTGTTCCTCATACTCCTAAAGATCAACCAATAGCCTCCGCAGACTATACATACCCCGAGCTATATCGTATTCCATCATTATTAGTATGTACCAAGTTAACATTAATAATGATTGAACCCCCGGCTTTTTTATATCTAATGAGGAACATATTTTGTTTAGGATTATTCTACCTACATGACGCTCTGAATAAATTAAGACAAGTTTATGCTACTTTGTCTGATCATTCCACCACTTGACAAAGTATAGTTTTAGGTTTCCATTTAATGTCCAGACACAACTAAAGCACATTGGTCTGAACAACAACTAACCTATTGACCATTAACATCGAAGATAAATCGAGTGTCCCGCCCCCACAGTGTTAATTAAATTTCAATTACCATTTACAACAGTTTCCTGCGAATGAATTCAGCAAAAAGGCAATGTTGAGTGTTATGTGGCGATGAGTGTCATCAAAGGCTCGTTACACACGTCATGGAAATGTGAGAGCGTCCGGCCTCGCAGCGCTCATTAGTCGCAATGCTTACATAAACGGTCGTGTGCGCTGTACCTACTCGTACTCGAACATACGCTTAATACCCATCAGTCTTATAAAGCCCGCCACATGGGGTCAGGGTTAAAAATGAAATTTTGGGGGAGTTGCGTCATTATTCGGTAATAATGACGTTATGTCTCTGTAGATGTAACGATATGCGGCTATCATTGCCAATTTACCAACAGATGTTATGTACTTACAATTTTGCGCTAAAACTTTCTACTGTTGACTGTCTGGATGGTTAGGAGCCCTCAGCCCATTGTTTACTGTGGCGGGTCCAGTACTTGTAAGACAAGTGTCACCCTGCCGTCTCAACTTTGGAGCGAGGGACACGCCGATGTCGGCTTACTTGCCAAAAAAAAAGTGCCATTTGTTACCTACATTTTTAAGAGTATTTTGAATTTCTTTTCGCCATAGACCGTGGAAGCTTTTAAAGCAGTCTGACTGAAAATATTCTTAGATTGCCAAAAGTTTGGACGGCCTTACACATTTCTGGCTGAAATTGGTACTTTTCCAAATTATGAAATACTACCAAGTTATTATTTGTAATTTATGGAATGTTTTTGTTAAGATTATGAAACAACGAAGCCTACGTAAAATAAGCGTCCGATTATAATCGATAAAAGTCGTAATTCTTTTCCATTTATTTTAGAAACAGCGAACGGTAATCCAACTTTTTCTTTAGTTCATGCAAGATTAATTAACTATGGACACATCTTGAATATTTCCCGTGGCATTGCGTGCCAGCGAGCTATATTTTAGTTGTTCCTTTATAATTTTATTTTTGTTTTATAGTTGAAACAAATAGCCTATATTTGACGTTGAAAATATACTTATCTATTTTTGAGAACTCATAACGTATTATGTCATATTATTTTTTATTTTTAACTCACAACAATGAGAATGCAGTGAAGCGCTCTCAAAAACTTAAGGCGCTCGATGAACTATGTACAGGCTCTTGAAACTCAAACTCTTAACTACTCCAGCCTTACGTAATTCGGCGTCACTCATTCTTGCAATAATAAACAGTCTCTTCACGCGAATTTCACTGGAATCTAGAATTAGTTCAACAACATGCAACTATGTAGTACTAAGTGTACCTCAAGTGACTATTGTAGACGTGTAGTGACGTTTGTTGGCGACGATACGACTTCGTAACTTTAACGGCAGTCGTTTGAGGGCACTTGCAATACAGCAAATTGAATTTAACTTCATGTACGTGCACTCTTGTCTTATAAAGATTGTAGTTACATCCTCTGTGCTGTCTGCCTTCGATGTAAAGCTGGACGTGGAATACGGTTTAGGTAGAATATTTTACCTACTTTTACAGCTTTTTAAGCTAGAGTATGTAAAAATAAATAATAGTAAAGGATAAAGAATGTATCGATTCATTTTTACGATTGCTGCATCGACAATACCCTGTTTTGCACTAGAGAACACAAATCGCTGAATGTGAAGCTAGCGTACGACTGAGGGAATGCAAACCAACCAGCAAAATCAGCAAACCAGCAAAGTGATTGATAAAGTTTAATCCCCGATTTAACTATTAATGCTGTTAATAGGGCGGACCAATAGGCTGAATCAAATGCCTTCATTTTCATTTAAACTAGCCCCCCTTGCCGAACTTAGGTTCGGAACTATCGGTGGAGAACTGCGTGGCCCTTGTGATATCAAGGAGGCTTCACAAACTTTGTCCACATTAGCATTATGTACCTACGTCATACTGGCGTAGACATAAAATTACTATCGAATTTGATTCATGATTCGCGTATAGTTTTGTTAGTAATGACATTCATAGGTAGGTTCGCCCTTTAAAGACCTTTTTATTATTTTAATATTTGAAAAAACGCATACTTTGAAGGGAAATACAAACAAAAAGAGCTTTTCTTAGAACTTGTTAAAAATCGTAATATTCAAGTTGTAAAACTAAAAGCTCATTAATTTACTGAGTCTAACTATTCTAAAATATAAATAAGTCATTATAAACTTCCGATATCATACCAAAAACACGTCCTTCATTAGTCAAAACGGTAAACCTTTCATCCCTAATAAACAATATAACATCGATACTTTTGTACAAGTAGATAAACACCTGCGTCACGCTTCTGCTATGTACGTAACGTTACAATGTTGACGTTAACACGCAGACTTTACTACTAATTATCACGACAAACACGCTTATCGCTCCTAATGAATTTTCCGCTTGTTACCCTAAGATTAGGATCATTCGTGTTTTAATAAAAAGGATACACGACTAAGCTATATTATATCTACATGTTGTAAGTATCCTAATTTGTTATGATACAACAAAAACAAAATTACGTCACGACATTCAACTGTTGTAATACTCGTAAAACATACGAAAGATAGTTCTGAATTAAATTGCATGCAACAGCATCGCTATAAAGTGTTGCGAATACTCTTTTTTATAGAATACAGGTCTATAGTAAAAGTTTAACAATGAATGCTGTAGCACTAGTACAAAGAGCAGGCAAATATCATTGTAGTAAGTGAAAAATGTAAACTATCTGTGTGAAACATTCCATTTTATAATAATAAAGTATGAACATCACGCTCGCTGACACGCTACAGTGGATACAAGTCAAGTTTAGCTATACAGAGTACGCGTGTGTGTGTGTGTACCGAGCTCCTCTTCGTGACAACAAGGGAACATCGAGTAAAGGCTCCTCGCAATCGACGGAGATACCACGTAACCCCTTCCCCACTGAATAGTGACAACTTATGCCATACAATATATCACACAAACCCTCCTAGAACTTCATTTGAATACACATATTTTACGTTTGCTTTACCCACTTTCCGTAAAAGAATAATAATCTCGTATCAGACACTATAAATATCTTAGTATCGAGTGTCGAAAGGGTTGAATCAAGTTTGTGTTCTCAAATAGCTTTCATGACCTCCAAACAAAATGTAAAAAGCCAAGGAAACTAACAGTATGTTTACTATTCATGTAGGTCATTCTATTTCAATCCCACGTGATTAAAATCAATTACAATGTGAAAAGCGAATTCGTTAGGTATTTGTTATTGCGAAGTCGATGGAGTGTAAACAAATATGTAAATTTGTAAAAGATTGAATCGGGGAGCACAATTGTTTCGGCGGATTCCTTTGTTAACATTCAATAGATGTCTAAAACACAGCTGTAATTGTGTGACGCTGTCGGCTCTCCAGCGGCACTCCATGCCGATTGTGCCGCAAGTTACGTTTTAAGTGGATCTGAATACTAAACAGCGAGGTTCGTTTACCTCAGCGGTTTGCATAGATTATTCTTGTATAAAATGGTATTGCTGCACACGCCACCGGAAACCCGATAACGGAGGCAGTGACGTATGAACATGAATTAGTGGAGCGAAGTACGGCCCGACGCAGTGCATCGTGCACCGGTATCGTGGCACCGGCGCCGGCACACGGCACCGGCACCCCTCCGGCGCGGGCACGGCGCTGCAGCACGCCACACACACGCCACCGCCGCACCGCCTAGTTAAACCATCTGACACGCGATTCAACACCCACACTTTACATAAAACACTCGTAAATAGACTACATAAAACTTTTTTATCTGACTCACACCTAGTTCCAAATGGTAATGTAGAAAATGCGGTCGTCGTGATTTTCATACAAATGGTAGAACCAGCCAAACACAATGCAATATTGAGATGTTACGTAAGAACTAAGTTTTTTACCTACCGGGGAAGAAAGAATCAAGTCCCACAGTTATTCGAGTAAAGAGAAAATCAATAATAATATCTATGTGTAACTACCGCTCAGTCACGCGCGCCCACCGCACTGATAGAATATTTTACAGCAGTATTATCTTACCAAATCTTCTTTTTAAATATTATGTTTATTAACTCAAGCTTGTATGAAACCTAAGTATTTATTGTCACAATTATGTTCAAAGTATTTTTTTTTAAAACAGCCGTTGTTTACTTTTGACATGATCAAAAAAAATCAAGTACTTATAAGATTTGATTCAGGATATTTTTGATACCTCTTTGATTTCACAATACGAAAGTTAGCACATCATGAAAAGTAAAGTTATGTATCATAACTTCAACTTACTATAACATACTTAAATATCAAAATCGTTAATAGTGTTAAACTTCCTAAAACTACTAAATGCCTTTGTTGCTACATAGTTAGGGACTTCGAAGATTTTAATCGCGCGTCGTAACAGCTCTTCGTAGCAGCGTAGCGCTTCTCGTAGCGTGCACCTACGAATCGCGGAACTCGGCTATATTTAATGCTACGAGTGATTTGCAGGTAAATGCTTTCGCATGTTTATTTCTTGAGAAAAAATGTCTCGGCTGCCATTAGCAGTACTTATAAACGCTATTTACGAGTTCCTACGATTACGAGCGTTACTTCATGAACAATAGGTTTTATAATCTTTTTATTACACCGTCTTAACGAAACTATAAAATATTCAGCTTGAAGTCTTGGTCTTAGCTAACAGAATAGCCTTTATCATCTTTTAACCAGTTCTAATTAAAAGATCTTTAGAAGATGTGTTGATGCCAGCATCAGAAAGTATAGTGAGAATACTTCATACTCTGTAAAGCCGCCATCACGAAGGTTGTGAGGGTAATAACTTTGCGAAAGCCCAGTATTTCGCCGCATCAAAGTGTCGAACGACTATCGACAGCTGGCTTGTGTACAAATCTAGTTGAAAGCACGTCTTCTTGCTTGAACAACTTTTCCTAACAACAAGACTGAATAAACCAGGTAGAAGACGAATCAGTTTACGTAAATTGGAACAGCAACAACCATGATCCAAGTTTAAACAGAATTCTGATTGATGCTATGTGTTATAATAATACAAAACTTTAACGTACAATTTGCGATTCTAATGACGTAGCGGGTTATTATCATTTGTATAATAACAATGAGAACCGACCGCAGTTAATCCTTTCCATTCCGTATTCATATGAAAATACTATTCAGACCACATAGTACAGTGTATAGCTATTATGAAGAATAGACATATGAGTGTGTTTAATTTGTGTTTTGAAAGTAGATAAATATAGCGATTAGGAAGAAGAGTGGGGCGCGTCTTCGCGTCACTATCTATAAGCGTCATAAGAGCCGAGGCGCGGCGTAACGTAGGTATGCGAGCATGACCGGACCTTTCAGTAAAAAGCAATCTCACCGATAGAGGGGCACCGTGTCTTATCGACATCGTAACCGGCACTCGACCTGAGTTTGGGTTAAACGACGCACCTCTAATAAGTGCACAAAATTACTGGAGCCAAAGAATTCCTCCGTAGGTAAAAGATATCATCAATATTATCTGTAATGATAAACCTACGTGCCAACGAGAAATCGATCAACATTGTTATACGAATTTCGAAGAATATGTAAATTGGAATCGAAATAGAAATGTAGGTTGTTTTGTATGCAAGATTTTCAATGCCTTCAAATCGGTTTCCGTCTTTCGAAATAAATTTGTCAAATGCAACCATTGACCTATATTGTAGCGCTGACTTTCGAGACATTCAAATAGTTGCAACATTACCAATTTAATGTGCTCGACTTGTTTATTTATTATATATATTATTTCCCAATATAATGGATCTGGTAAATATATGTTACAATTCAATTCATATGTATAAATTTCCCAAAGGGTTAGGCAGAGATGTACCTATAGTACACCCACAGTTCACCAGTTATATTTAAGTCCCATGTACTAGGGGGCGAGCCTATTGCCATCAACCGGGCACAAATCCAGACTCCTGTCTGCAACTGAGAAATTACTGTTAGAAAAATTCATTAACACTTCGCCCGACCTGGGAATCGAACCCAGGACCACTCATCAGTAGAACTTGCAACTACTGGACTAACAGGGTAGCCTATATTAGTTCTCGAAATAATGGAACTAGTAAATATATCGTACAATTCATTAGTCCCCGTAAAATGGGTCCGAGTATTTATTAACTAGAGTTCGATGCTCGATACCTATTATCAGTCCATCGAGCACTAATACCAGATAATCTGGTACGTCAGCACGTACCTAGACGACGTACACGTAAGCTAAGGAAGCAATACTCGGCTAATCCCTGACACGCTGATGGAAAAACCCATAAGTACGTCTAGTGAATCGATCGCCCAGTAACAGGAAAGTCCTACATACTATCGTACTTTAACGATCTTCTCAACAAAGTTTATTAATCTACTTAATATTGCCCAACAGGCGCGGAGGCCATTTTGCCTTTAATTTACCAAGAATTATGTATTTTGCTTACGATCTTGGTGTGACATAATAAAATTGGGATCGCAAATAGGGTGCTGAAATAATGAAATACTTTTTTGAAACAAATTGTGCACATAATCTTTTTTGCGAATTCCGTTTAGATAGGCACTTTGCATAGCTAGAAACTAATAAACGGAACCCTTGTAGTTTCGCCATGGCCGTCTGTCTGTCTGTCTGACCGCAACTTAGCTCAGAGACTTTTAGTACTAGAAAGCTGTAATTTGGCCTGGGTATACATATTAATCACGCCGACAAAGTGGTAAAATAAAAACAAAAAATAAATAAAAATACGGGGAATAATAAAATAGGGTACCTCTCCTACACGTACAGTGGGGATATTTTTTTTTCTCGTCTATCCTATGGTGTGGGGTGTAGTTGGAAAGATCGTTCAAAAATATAGTGTTTCAATTTAGGGATCCGTTTACGAAATATTAAGCTTTAAATTACTAATTTTTGTTAGAGTATAGTATCCCCCCCCTGCCAGGTAAACTGCTGTGGTTTTTTTTACAAATCCAAGTACTACCATACTTGGATTTATAAAAAAATCACAGCAGTAGTATATATAACGAAGTTAAAAGGAAAACTATCAGAGCTAAGTAGGCTTTACAGATTAACGAGTAATAATGGAGAACATGTTTTTCAAACAGCAAAGTTGGTACTTAAATTTGCAGTTTGAAAAACATGTTCTCCCATACGGACCCCTTCATTGTGCGCGGTTCGATACGCACTTGGCCGGTTTTTTTTTCTCATTGCCATTAAAAAAGTTGGAGTATGCTACATAATCAAAATCAGTTTTTAACATAAAATTGTAAGGACGAAACGCCGAAAGTCTGTAGTCACCGACAAAGGAACGTTACAGCATAGCGTCTATTCCCAAACTATTGATCTGAAGAGGCCGCCACGACACGCATCAGCTGACGTCTGGAACACTACTACCACAGCATCAAAAAACCAACACGAACTGTCGTTACACAATCCATTGCGTTATTTTTAGAACTAGTTTACTAAGCGTGCCGCTAAAAACCTCAATGGAAAGGTATTTCGTAATAAAGCCATAGTGACGTAGGTTTGTTTGGAGCGGAGTTTCATTGATGTGAGGGTCATTTGCATGGAAGCGTTGTGTGTAATGTGAAAATAGTTGGCATTAGGGTGCGGTACCTTTCAGTTGGGTGAGTTGGAGCCGGCGCAAGATAATGAGCTCCATTGTGGCGAGCTGCGGCTCCGGTGAGGACAGCTGCTGTCTGGAAAATGAACAAAAAGAGACTTTACCAACTAGTCATGCAGACAAATAGAACAAAATTGTGGGACAGTAGATAGGTTTGCACGTCAGAACATGTTATGTTACAAATATGATATTCTGTAACTCGTTCGAGTTTTACAAACATGAGAATTTAAAGCAAACTACATCTAACATGTAAAAAAACGTATATTTTAAAAACAAATCTAATTCTAGGTACTGTAGGAATCAAAGCTAGAACTAATAACGTTAGCCAACCACAAATAGTGACGTCGAACGCACAGAGTGCTCGTCTAAGTTAATGAATAATTTGAGAGGGGATAGCGCCCTCCCCCCCCCCCCCCCCCCCCACACTCTCTCGGGACTCACTCACTGGCTACACTCAGAACTTGCTCCTCCTATTTGTTCTACTCCTATAACACAAATATCGAGTTGCGATGGAATGTTTATACAAATATTGTCGTAATTGTTCTGTGACGTCACGCGTGACAGACGAGCTTGAAGTCTATCTCATCAGAGAAAAGAAACTATGCTTTGTATACAACGTGTTCAAAATTGCGTATGATACGCCCAGTTTCAGTTTCTATACGAAATATTGTTCCTTTTCAGGGTTCCGTAGTCAACAAGGAACCCTTATAGTTTCGCCATCTCCGTTTGTCTCTCTGTCCGCGGCTTAGCTCAGAGACTTATAGTACTGTTGTTAGTACTTGAAAGCTGTAATGGCATGGGTATACATGTTAATCACGCCGACAAAGTGGTAAAATAAAATCATGAAAACAAAACTTTTTAGGGTACCTCCCCCACGCGTGAAGTGGGGATGTTTGTTTTTTTTTCGCGTGTATCCCATGGTGTGGTGTGTCATTTTTTTATTCAGGGATCTGTTTGCGAAATATGTGCAAATTTTTGTTAGAGTCAAGTGTCCCTGCCTGCTAAATGATTGGTTTTGGCTTTGCGAAAAAATTCACGGTAGTAGTATATATATAACGAAATTAAAAGGAAAACTATCACAGCTAAGTAGGCTCTACAAGTTAACGAGTAATAATCGACCAACTTACATTTGCAGTTGCAAAAACATGTTCTCCCATACATTACGTACGTATGGGAGAACATGTTTTTGCAACTACAATCTTAAGTTTGTTCTTGGGATAAATTCATCCCAACTACGGAACCCTACATTGTGCGTGGTCCGACTCGCCTTTGGTCGGTTTTTCCCATATAAAATTATACTTTGGTGGAGCCGTAAATAAAATTATGGTATAATTTTTAGGTCCATCAAAGTAAAATTTTCTGATAAACAAATTCTAATTCTAAATTGCAGAATTGGAAGAATTGGTTGGAAACAGAAGTGTGCCCGATAAGGTTACAAGGATAACCTTGCACTATTATAAAATAGTGACTAACATTATCATCTATGTATACTATCCTAAATCCGTGCTGATTAGGTACATTTGGGTACCGAAGTTTCTAAGTAGTTTCTTGTGACAATTCTAAAAGGTTGCGAAACACGTAAAAAGTTATCGTATAATTCAAACCTTTCACCACTATGATTGATATTCCAATAATAATATCTTTAAGTTACCGACTCAAAAGTCATAAAATGACGACACGCGCGCCGCTCCAGATAGATTTACTGGAGCGACCCATAAACTAAGGTACCTACTCAAAATTCGTACGATTGGAATTTCATCTAAGTTAGAAAATATATTTTTCAGTTTAAAAGGAACTTTATGAAAAGAAAACGGTACTTACTGATTAAAATTTTAGTTCCACGACCACCTTGATTAAGCGTCGTTATATATTATTGAATACAGTGTGGAAGAAAAAGACCAGGAAGGCTGACCATGAGGGATACATAGCGAGGAAGAGCTTGAAATTTATACAGTCGTTATTTTAATTGACTATATCTGCATTTGGATGTAGACTACCCAATAGATTTAGTTGATTTCGTGTATACCTAGTAGATACTAAGGAACAACGATCCCTTATCATATTAACGGATAAATCATGGTAATCTCGTTGTAAACGGTAGGTAATCGTATTCAGAACGTGCAGCTACAATCCAACGTCATAATTACACTAAACTGATTGTTATCAATTGCTGTGATTACGCACTTCAACGGCAAATTCTCATAGGATTGTTTGATTAAAGTAATTATGCAGGTCGTTGTTCTTTGATGACCAACTGCCAAAATGCATGTATGGGGCGGGTAACTACGTGATACAAAAATGTAGTTCGTAAGGGTGATTAAACCACGTGTCATGAATTAACTTCTTAATTTGGCAGCATTAACTCATCAAGGGCTGCAGGTAAGTAACGGGTGACGTAACTAAACACCCTTTCATTAAACTATTTGTACACAGGTAGAGGTTTATGTTTGTAATTACAGGTGGCGGGTGACGGGTCTTGGGTCCCGGCACACGCAATATGGCCGCTTTGACCCACAGAATAATTAGTAAATGGAATGCGCATATTCGCCTCGTCAGTAAGGGGATCGTAGGGTACGGAAGAGAAATGGTTGTCATGAGACGTTCGTCGCGCATCTTAAGACATTTTCATGAGGATGTTGCACAACTTGTATCGAATCAAAATAACAACAAATCAGTATTTATTGGAGACAGTGACTACGTGTTTGAGGTTAATCAAGTATGTTTATGCTACATATACAAACTCAAACTCAAAGTATTTATTTCAAATAAACCAATTACAGGCACTTTTGAATTGTGAAGGGGTCGGTCAGTCAGAAAGATGAAACTAGATGCATATGCACGGTACATACTCGTATATAATATAGCAATTGTATATTATCAACTCATCTAGGGAAATGATGACTACAACGACGGTATTTCGTGTAAGTGACAATGACGTTCGTTGGAATCATCGCTCCATTTACCACCTACTCCATGCCTTGTCTTACCGCCCACAAAATACATTTTACGGCGAAACCAGAGCCACCCTCGTAAATTTTACAACGATACCATGGTCCCAATAAAACTTACTTGACACTTTCTTTTCAATTTTATGTCGGTGTGAATTATGCAGATTTATTGACTCACATTAGTATGCACCGACTTATTTACGTAAGGACAGATCTTATCGTACTGTTTGTAAATGAAGGGCACTATATATAGTTTATAGGTAAACCTATTAGTTCTAATTATGTGTGTTAATAGTTTTCGTGTGCCACAGTACGGTACTTTATATACTGTTGTAGTTTTTTTTATAACGGTAATACATTTCACTGACCGACATTTATATTTTTAAATTACTCATGCTAGATTCTTAATGAATACCAACTTTGGCATTTTCACCAATATTAAAGCAAAGTATTCGTAGCATAGCAAAGTAGAGGTCCTACGATATTCTATTAAACCGCATAGTTAAAAATGTTTGAATGTAAAAAATTCTGCAAAATCTTTTCAAAGAACCAGTCAAACAAATCAAAATTTCCCAATCGGTAAGGAAAACGATTTGTTACTGAACTAATAAACTGGGCAATACCTAATCAGTTAAAAGTTTTGCTCTTTTCTTTATTATTGTTGCGATTCCACCGAGGTTCACTGGAACAT
Organism: Agrochola lota; assembly: GCA_947364205.1. NCBI lineage: Eukaryota > Metazoa > Arthropoda > Insecta > Lepidoptera > Noctuidae > Agrochola > Agrochola lota. The sequence goes on along the minus strand of OX376221.1, from coordinate 11,469,453 downwards.
CTATAATATGTCGACTCTCCTTCTTTTCTCAGAAGAAAAACATTGTTCAAATACTTAATAATTTACAAAGGAACAGTAGAAGCAACTTCGATATGAAACACTCAAAAGAGACGTGCACAAAAATAGTTGGAGTGAGAGCGGACTGCGAGCGCGTGCAGTGGGGAGGTTACTGGCCTGACCTTATTAACTTTTATGACAATGCTCCCAATTGTTTATATCTGGCACACAACTAAACTCACTAACAAACTATCAGCTTTATACTGATCCAGGGTTCGAATCGTGCCTGCTGGGGTTGCGGGTTTGTCCGAAAGGGATATCGCGGCCCCGGCACACAGGCAACGGAAGAAACACGGGTGGGTTTTAGTCAGTAAAAGTCTGACACGCCCTCTCGCTCTGCCCGGAGCGGGAGAAGTCATTTGATGATTTCCCAAACTCAAAAAAAAAAAGGGTTCGAATTGTATGATTTTTCTGTCGGCAAGATTTCTGATTCAAATCACAGGAGTATCAAATATCTACATTATTATGAAGGTACGCTATAAGGAAGTATATCTCATTAGATAGATACGGGTCTGTTCATATTTCTTTGCTTCGCTAAATAATATAAAAGAGAAATAAGAAATATATTAACGGGCTGCTTTGACCGGAAGTAAGGTTTCGCCTTTTCCGCTACTCAGTCCACGCAACATGGCGGAGCTTCCGGTGCTGAAAATCAACTCGCCGTAAATGTGGCTGTCCCCAAGAATTACAGTTTGTTACACAGGAAATCTTGTAAACGTAGTACTTGTTGTGGCTGTTATTACCGCTCAAGACAAGTTAGCTACTTCGTGAATGCTGAAGTTGTTTCTTGTTAATCTATATCTATACTAATATTATATGTAAAGAGGTAAAGTTTGTAAGTCTGTATGTAGGGGGTAATCTCTGGAACTATTGATCCAATTCTAAAATTTTTTTCACTGGTAGAAAGCTCCATTATTCCTGAGTGCTATAGGCTATAAATTACAGAACATACATGTTTTTATAACATGTATATTAACCGAGCTATCATAACTTTTGTCTAGCAAGTCGGAAATAAATTCCTCATGAAACAGAATTATTTGCATGCGCTGCGTAAACAGTTGCTTAAAATTTAAAATAATGTATGGCAACCTGGTTTGTCTTAATTATTTCTACAAAAAACGCGACACCATATTTCTATCTTTTATATTTTATCTTTTATACTTCATTTATTGTTTTAAAAAAGTATTTTTTCGACATACTTAAGTTTGGATGATTATTTAAACAACAAAATAGTAATCCTTATCAAAATAAATTATTTCATGATCACAAGGACATCATAGAGATAAGATTTGCCATTTACAGTATGTCAATTGGTCATATAGTTTCGGAGATAATACAAAATTACTAAAACGCAAAATGTGCGCGTTATACGTTTTATCCATTTTTTACCTATGATGATGATGGCGTTCTACAAATACGTAATTTTTCTGAATCGCGGTAAACTATTTTTCATACCCCTAAGTAGGGTAGGTAGGTAGGTATGTAGGTAGGTAAGTACGGTATGTAGTAGGTAAGGTAGATAAGTAGGTAGGTAGGTAGGTAGGTAGGTAGGTAGGTATGTAGGTACGGTATGTAGTTAGGTAGGTAGGTAGTATGCAGGTAGGTAGGTAGTGGGTGGGATTAGGTAGGTATGTAGGTAGGTAGGTATATAGGAAGGTATGTAGGTAGGTAGGTAGGTATATAGGTAGGTATGTAGGTAGGTAGGTAGGTATGTAGGTACGGTAGGTAGGTAAGTAGGTAGTAGGTAGGTAGGTAGGTAGGTAGTAGGTAGGTAGGGAGATAGGTAGGTAGGTAGGTAGGTAGTAAGTAGGGAGGTAGGTAGGTATGTAGGTAGAGTAGGTAGGTAGCAGGTACTTAGATAGGTAGGTAGGTGCGCCGTAGATAAGTACTTAGTGCTACCCGTGCGAAGCCGGGGCCGGCAGCTAGTGGACAATATAAAGATATGCATCAGAATTACATTTTATAAATAAAATGCTGTTAATAACACAAAATGTTATTTCTGATTTATAGCTATCATGCCGAGACAATTTTACTATCACAGAAACATCGCTACAGCAAACGATTGCAACAGAAGATTGTTGCTTCAATCACCGCTTCACAGACATATTGGCGATCGCAGTTTGTTATGAACACATAATGCTATCGTTTTCCTCATGACGTCATCCCTCAGCCCCCTTTCATGACACTCACGAGTAAAGTTTGACCTACAATTTTGGCAAGAACTAATAATCTACTATCTACATATAAATCAATCCAAAATATTTTCAAGATAGCCTTTTGCAATAAAGACTATAGCAACTGCTTTAAGTCACGTGTTATATAAAAATTCTCTCTTGGTGGTAGTAATAAATCATTATTGTCCATTGAGAGAATATGAAATGAGGAACGCTGCAAGCTCGCTACATCGAAGCGATGCGGAGTCAGCAAGAAGTATGTTTTATTATACAGCAATATATACGTACTTGTTTTAAAATGATAAATAACATTATGCAGTAGTTATACAATCTGGGAAAACAGGACAAATTGGGTGCAATGATATATTGGGGATTGATAAAGGTTTCACTAAAAGCATAATTAATCGAATTGATAATAAAAGAAATTGCGGAATTGATCCCATAAAGAAACGTTGCGTCGTAGCACACTGTGAGCTACGCCGTAGCACGGCGCGTAGCGAAGTGAGCTGCGTAGCGAGACGCGTAGCCTTGCGAAATGCAGGTTGTCACCTACATCCCGTACTTACTTTAACTAAAGTGTCAGAGTATTGCGTGTATATTAGTTGGGATCCTGCCGTTTTACCGAAAAGATTTTGCCAAAATTTCATTACCCAAACAAATTTTAGCAACCTTTTTTTATACCAATGCAATGTTTGGAATGATTTTAGTACGCACATTTTCATTTGGTCAAATTTTTACTTGGCAGAATATTATTAAGGATAATGTCATTTAGCCATTTGGTCTTTAAACAAATGATTTATTACAGCAAACAATATTTAGACAATAAACTTTTGGTCAGTTAGTTATGGAACTAGTTAGAGCAGGTAAATTATAAAAAAAATATGGTTAGATTAGGTTAGGCTCCCATGCACGAGCCGAGCGAGCGAACCGAGCGGCTCCGCGGTAGCGGCCGGCGAGTGCCAGTAACGACTAGATTATATAGAAAAAAAAACAGGCTACCCGAAACTGAACTAGTTAGACGAGAGTAATAATTTTAAAAAATGCTACTAACTAAAAACAAAAAATCCTACCGGAATAGTTAATATTAATATTAATATTACCTGTTTAGAATTTGTCCCAAGTGGAAAAAACACCCTTGTAATAAAACGTCTTTATTTTGCGTAAAATAAGTTATTCCAACTGAAATATTTGACTACGTAATTTTTTTTTAAACGTACTATTTGGTAAACAAGTTATTGTTTAAACGTTCACTTGCAAAACATTAGGTTTGCGTTACAATTATTTGTGAAGAGATTTTTTGCTAAGTAATAATTTGGCAAATGAAATTATGCGGAAAATTGTTTGGGAAGTGATAATTTGGCAATTTATTTTCGATGAAACAAGGGAGACCTATATTAGTTATATTGTAACTGGAAGTAAGAGGTTGTTAACAAATAGCCATACATAATCTACTGCTATATTAGCGAGAAGCCCACCTTTACATTTCTTTAAAATCCTGAAAATATCAGCAAAGTTCCATTCCCTGCGTTGTGCCTTTATATTGAAAAGCTCAGTTCCGACATCGACATAGACGCCATCAAACCATTATGTAAAGAGCGAGGCAATAAAAAAGTAACACCTCGTGAGTGACGGCGCCGGCAAACCTCGTTCGGAATAAAAGTATCTGCCTGCAGCCGACTTTACATTCATCGCCACATTTTCTAATACAGCCGCTTGCAACCGCTGACAGCGCTTTTTCATTCTGACGTTTGAAATGAACTATTTCGCAGTATTTCGCCTTTCGGTTTTATTGTATTTTACTGCAATCTACGAAGCGTCGTCATAAAACTGTCATCATTCAATATTTTTACGAGTTGTAGTATGTTTTATTGGGATGTTGAGAAACTTAAAAGATAAAGCACGTAAAGGGTGACGTCACTGGGAGTATTATCACGTTATTTTTCTTATAGAGGATTGCTGAATTTTATGCTATGAGTCTTCAAATAAGTCGAGCCATAATAAGGTAATTACGTACATTAAATACACCACATAAACATCTGATAATATTGAATACTTAGTAACTCCGGAAATATTGAAAAGTTATAATGGCTTATAAATAAATAATAAATTATTTACATTTACGAGTATATCGTTAGTTAAAATAAACTTGATTTGGAGTGTTCGTATTTATCTATCAGCTCCAACCCTGGGTGGGTTGACATAAAACAAACACCTTGTTTTAAAACACGTATTTTAAACTATGTTTAAAACAGTTTGAAATAAAACAATGTTTTTTATTAAGTGTTTAAAATCACAGTTTAATACAAATTTCAAACAATGATTTTAACATTAAGAAAAAAAACAATGGGAATATATATAAAATAGCAATAAATGAAAATTAAGTTATAATTGTTTAGGACTTCCCTTATTTAAATATACTTATAGATAAGGTAACTCCCCGTGTAAGCACGATCATCTGAATTCGCAATTCGGAACATAAGGGTGTATGTTATGTAATAAGTTCAGTACCTGTGTTACATATTTAGATTGATTAGAAAAAAAAGTAAGTATGTTGACAGATTACACAGTTAATAGGTACTACCTAACTTATAGTTAGTTAGTACCTATTAACCTATTAACTACAGTATGTTATTCTAGTCGTTTTTTTTTAAATAAAATAGATATTAATTATAGTAGGACTGATCGATTTGTGTTAATAATAAATTTGATAAATTGCTCAAAAGAAAAAAAACCAGTTGTTTAAAACATTTTAAACTGTTTGTTTTATAAAATAAAAATAAAACAGTTTTTTTTCCAACCCTGGCTCCACCACACGTTTGATTCAAAACATTGATTTCTGATGTGTTGTTAATGTACGAATGTCGTGGCTGACAATATTATCTACATTCACCCGTATTCCAAAAATTAATGCATTTATAAATCATATTTGAATACAAGTTCACATCGATACTATCATCATGAAATGAAGCATCATAAAACCCATTAGCTACTGCAGAATATCTTGCAGTAGAATTACACATCCGTGATATTTTCACAAAATGCCTTTGAATAATGACTACACATTTGATAAAGTAAGTGGCTTTTAATTCAACAAGTAATTACTGTCGATATTTTCGATAGTAGTCGTTGACACGCTACTCCGGCACGGCAACATGACAATTTCCGATAAATAGTCAAATAGCCAACAATTTTATATCGTTATTCAAACATCTTTCGTGAAAAAACTATGTTTCCTCAAACATAAAATATACCAACTAAAACACTCATTATTCACAGTACAAAACTAATTTCTAAAGTGTCACTGCGAAGCCTGATAATGATGATGATGATGATAATGATGATGATGATGATGATGATGCCAGATCTAAAAAAAAAAGCAGCGAAACCCGCCATTTGTCATACAACTGGCTTCACGTCACTCTCCTTGCGCACATTCCTGTGCTTGAAGTATTGAATACTAGCTTCTGCCCGCGAATTCGTCCGCGACCCTATAACCTTCCTCAAGAAATGGGCTATTCAATGCAAGAAGAATTTTTCATATCCGACTGGTAGTTCCGGAGATTACTCCTTACAGACAAACTTACAAACAAACAAATTTTACCACTATATAATAATTATTATACGTATATAGTATAGTATATATATAGTAAATAGTAATTATAGTAATAGTAAATAAATTTTTATAGCGACATATTATTTCATTGTAGTAGCTAATATAATGTTTGCATGCGATTTCAATGAATATTTCCTGCCTTCGAACAAATATTATAGTACATATATAGTTTATTGTGCTGTTGACACAGATACAACACTGCATTTTTATTACTGTTATGTTATAACTAGGCAAGCTTCGTTCTTATGAATGGTAAATGTAATTTTGCCGACATCTGTGCCGACCATTATATAATCTATCCCATTTCCAGTCCACGCTTGCACCGGTGTCCTAGCTGCGGATATACGAATAGAGTTTGCGCTGTGCCATGTCTGAATTTAAATAAAATAAAATGAAAGAAACATCAGCAAAAAACAACGAAAAGGCGGAGAAAGACAAGTCTCGGCGCGAACCGCAGGCTCATGTCTATACAGTAACTTCTAAACCGTAATGCGGAGACTGTTAAACAGATTATCCCTGCAATTTGAAGGCATGTACGGTGAATACATTTTAAAAATAAGGTGCGCGTCTTGTTGGCAGAGAGAGCGAGCGAACAGTGAATGAGCGAAGTAGTTAATCAACATAAAACGCAAGGAGAGCTCGTAAACCCTTTTTGTAAGAGCGCGTGAAACGTTAGTTAAAAAGTTTAAAAACGTCATCAGCGAGCCGGTGGAGGCTACTACAGCGTCCAAGTGAGCCATTGAGCGGACGCCGGAGCCAAGCCGGGGTATTAAAAATACTATTACACCGAGCCCACTCCTAGAGGCCGCCTGCGGAACAGCCAAGGTTTCACGCTTTACTATAATTGTTATTTTTTCTTTACATGCCTTTTTATTCCCCATTTTCTCGGCTTTTACTTTCTGCTCACTAAAACTCACATCGAGCACTTTACTACGTAAGAATAAATACCAAGTATTGCTCTTACTACCTGCTAGATTTTATTACTGTTTCATTTCGCTTAAAAGATCTTATGCGCTCTTCACCAAGCGTAAGGGCGGTTCTATATTCAACAAATTACTGGCTGTTGGCAGAACAATGCCATCAGTTGACCTTCTAAGGATCTTGAGTACCCATATTATCGGAGCAGGTAAAAGCTCTATTACAACGTTCAACTCCTCTACATAAATATACAAAGTACAAGTAAGACGCTCGGTTCAATAAGATTGTAAATGAATCTTTTGTTTCCACAAAAAGCGTCGGTTGCGAAGTGAGCTGTTGTCATTGATTTAGTGAGGTGGACGGCTTACTTCCGGGTGCAAGGTGGCCACGGCTAGATTGATAGCACGTAAAGCGTTGCGGCAGTTTTTCATTGTCAGGCTGTTGTGATGGATCGTCACACGAACCAAAACATGGACAGTGCTTTATGACATTTTCCACAACTAGGTTATGGATTGAATGATTTTGTGCATCATTAACCTGGTTATTTTCTTTCTACTTTTCCCAGCTTTTTGTCTTACCAATGACACACAGAGTTTAGGCAAAAACCCAACAACAAGAATCTTTTTGAGAGACTTTCCGCGCCTCTGGCAACCAGTAGTAGCCTTATCGTGTTTTTAAGGATTTGATAGCACCGACAAGCACTTATTGCTTTTTGTACATGTTTGTAAGCGATCAAATGCGTCATAAAGCTGGGTGAGATAAAACATACATAAATTAAACAAAATACAACAGTATACAATAAATTGGAAGTTCGTGGTCTAGTCTTCAATATAGGTAATTGACTTTTCGAGTCAACTATTTTGCCAATTGTAAAGTGCTAAGAAAAGCTTAATTGGAGAGAATGGAACTGAGGTCTTTTTAATTTTCACCTTGATAAAAATCACGACCTGCTTTGCTGGTCTTTGCTTGGAATTTCACCACAAGCACAGTTTCTTTACCTTTTAGTGAGATTTTTTTTAATGATTATTCAAATATGTACACACGGCTACACATCAAGCTATAAATTTCCAGTATAAGCTGATCTCGCATTGTATAGGATTTCCGTACAATGCGAGGTCAGCTCATACTGGATATCTATAGCTTGGTGTGTAGCCGTGTGTACCTACGTCCGTTCAAAATTACTTCATTGTGATACAGTTGAGCTATTCGAAATCAACCGATATCGTCTCTATTCGTTTTCTACCAAGTAAATCTGAATTTCCAACAAAATATACCCGAAGAGTTGCCACAAGGAAAACTAGCAACATGATCCTAACTACCGCACAATATGTAGTGCGTCTATAACGAGTAGTGTACCGCACCGGAACAATCCGACGTATTTCTTTAGTAAATTGATTTTCTGAAAAGCAAGGATATTAATTCGTTAAGTTATAATTCCACATCAAAACAAACATTTAGTGGGCGTGTGCGTAAACAGATATACACATATCACTTTTAAAATTATATCGTAGAACGAGTCCATTTTGCTAATGTGTGGTAATTATTTTTTATTAATTCTGTTAATGAAACACGAATGTGGCGGCCTAGTGATTAAGTTTATAACCAGACAAAAACAGAAACCGACGAGATTTCTGAATCATGTCGCATGGTTTTTTTTTAGCTTAAAGTATACTTAGTCCTAATCACCTGTTACAGCTTTACGTAGTTTCTAAATCATGACATTAATCATTATAAAACAACAGGACCGATTTATCGAACAAAGTTAAATTACCCACTCTCACACTATTATTATTATGTATTCAACCGAAACTCTATCATCACGGATTTTGTGACATTCTTATTTAGAATTATATTCATAATTTCTGTTCCAAAACTATCTGATAAACATGTAAACACACCCTGTTAAGGTTAAAGTCTTACGCTATCACTCACTAAACGGAAATAATACACACATTCATCTTGTATTTAGAAGACTTCAACTTAAATCTCACCAATTTTTCTACAATTATTGTTTGAATGACACTATCAAATTGTAATTGAACAAGCATCGACTAACCATCGACAAAAAATCATTGAGGTTTAAATAAATTACCTAAGATGATTTATATAAGGCTAATAAGGCTCTATTTGTGAGTGGCACTACAAAAAGGCCTCCACAGGTTTTCTGATAAATTTATTTACATTTTCATCAGATAGTTTTGGAACAAACCATAAACAATATCCGTGAATACTAACCTAAATAGACATCATCAAAATAATAATATTGCCCTTCAAAGTAATGTGTTAATTTGGTTCTATTTGATCGGAAATATACAGAGGGATAAAGAGATGGAGCTATACGTCCTGTACAGCTTCATCTCTTTCCCACACTAAAGTAAGATTAAAATAATACTGCTTTAGAGGTGGTGGTAGGCCCCGGGTCTGAAAAATAAAAAATAAAAAAGATTTGATGTGTTTTTGGGGTCAACGAGCATTGATAATGTTGTTGTTGTTGAAGTATGAGTTAAGAAAGTCCGTTTTTTTTGTTGTTTTATCGTTTCCAGATAGTATATTTCAAGTGACAGACCTGCTGTTGACGACCCCAAAAAATACTTATCAAATTAAGAGCGTTTATCCTAATAGTTGGCAACGTCGCAAATAGCTGTCAATTATTTACCTGTTTTGATTAATTTGGTAATATTACTGTATCGAAATATGAAATGTGGCTAACTAGCCACACAAGAACAAATGTGCATTTAACTTAACAAATAAGGCAGTTCCATAAATATACAAAGCCGGGAGTGTCAGAATTTTTGTTCACAGTTCACAACTGTCCGTTACTTGAAGTCCAAACATGGCTCTGATGGATCGCTTTCGCGCTTTAAAAGCGGCTTCTCTGTTTGTTGAATTACTCCAAAATATAATACCGTATCTTAATACAGCTATGCCACAAGACCAGGGTAAGCTGTGAGTAGAGCATCTGTGTTAACTGTTGGAGCACGTTTATACAGAACATAGGATAAACTTCTTTTTTTTACATAGGGCTTCAATGAGATCCTTCCGGTTGAGCTGCTTATCAATAATCAAGCCTGGAAGTTTTCTACTGTCTACATCGACAATTTTGTTACTTTGGTATTGAACCTCTATTAGCACACTTTTTAGGTACATAGGTACACCTACAAACACACACCACACGCGTATTGTATAATGTTTGTGGTTTCCCAATATGAATCGTCCGTTCGCGGGTAAGTTGATTTCCCGTGGGCAATTTGTGATTTATTAGAACTCAAACGAATGGCATGAACCCAAAATCAACTGAAAGACATAGTGGTAGGTACCGGCTAGTATTTACAGGTGGATAAAATACCTATTGCAAATTGACAAAATAATATAAAAACATTACAAATGCTACATCCAAGACATTATATTTAGAACTGTTTCCTCAACCATTTTAATTCCACGCTTTAATAAAAGCATTGCTGTATTCATCAACAGTGTTATTTTTATCAACATTTCTATTTTGAAGGTACAAATGTGATCCTTTTGTTTTTTATCTGACGTCATTACACCTTGGGTTACATTTTATCGCCGTTAATGATAAGGTCGTCCTTTCAAAGGTCGTGAGTTCTAATCCCGACCCCGCAGTATCTCATCATTTATCTTGTAAAGCACGCTGTCCTTTGTTTTAACAAAATATAGTGATCCAGAGTGATACAAATATATTTTTTAGGGTGATATTCAAAAACTGGGGGATAAAATGTTAGAGATGTTCCAATGTAAGTATATAAATTTACAGAAATTAATATAGTGTGCATACAATGGTTGCATGAAATTCGCCCAAGCCATATACCCTCTGACCCTCTGCTGATTGGCATATCCTATCACCACGATGGCAAATATAAATTTTAATCGGCCCTTCTCAGGACCAAACAGTCCACTGACAAAACCAGCCTTTTGTGTAATCTCGATCAATATCGAAGGGTTCTCTCAGGATAAAGCAGAAATTTATTCTGAATTATCTCGCAAGACACGTTATAATATCTTATGCGTTAAAGAGACCCATCGGGATTCCACCCAAAGTAGGCCTCACATTCCTGGACTGTCACTTATCGCCGAGTTCTGTCACCAGAAGCACGGTAACGCACTGTTTGCTGTTCCTGGCGTAAGTATCATCCCCACAAAATGATAATAATATCGTAATTATCTCACTAGACCTCGGTAACTACACTGTAACATCGGTGTATAAACACACCCGCACGTCTTTTCAAATCGGTGATACACCTGATTTCAACACTCACCGCACAACAATTGTTGGTGGTGACTTTAACAGCCATAGCACCAGGTGGGACTATCACTCCACAAACTGGTCAAACTGTCGAAGCAGCCCCGGATCTTGGGGGGGGGGGAGCAAACCGGGGCCAACTGCAGGGGGCGACAAATTCAAGCGTAGCAGACAAGTGCACCACCCAGCACACCGCAACTTTGCGATAAATGAGACGCGCAACACATGTAATCTTTCTATTTATTTATTTTTCACAACAGTTTTGGCACCCTTGTTGGATTAGCGCATTATCGATCGATAAAATTTGATTAATATGTTGCTGTCAAAATTTACATTTCGAGGAAATTTGAATTTCGCGGGCTACGCTATAAAGGATTGGCGGGGGGCGGCCGACGGCAGTTTTTGCCCCGCCTCCAAAAAAATCTAGATCCGGGCCTGTGTCGAAGAATTGGCAAAACCTAACGATCTGACTGCAATCCACACCCCAAAACAAACAACGTTAAATGACGCATTTAATATCAGACAATGGAAGCGAGGGACAGCCCAGACCTGATATTTGTCAGCTCAAATACTCAGACCAAAAAGACCATATGCCAACCGATTCCCGAAATCCAACATAGACCGATTATGTTATCATCAATATCCAGTCCACGGTCCATCCAGTGGTAATGCCATTCATACGTCCCTTTAACTATCTGAAAGGTGATTAGAGGCAATTTTCAAAGTCCGTGGATGACGAAATACTTAACATCCAGCCACGATAAATTCGTAAGCGTAGTCTCCGTAACATCTTGAAAATATATTCCCCGAGGATATCACACATCGTACATCGCTGGTGTATCCCAGGAATCTGGTCTACACCAGTGACCCTTTCTCGGTAGAGACGTTTGAAGGTGGAGAAAAACTGCTGTCACTTATAAGTGAATGACGCCAGGAAAAATGAATGGAAACGGTTAAAGCTAAAATCAACATGACTCACAATACTAAAAAAGCTTGGACCACCATCCGCAATCTCACCAACGAACCACCTCATACTCCTAGTACAGTTACGAATAATCAAGTTGCCCACCAACTCCTTTTAAATGGCAAACCATCACAACGCCTTGGCAGAATTCCCAAAACAAACAACCCGTCAACCTCCAGTGAATCTGAGTGCGATCTATTCACACTAACGTACACCGTCCTGGCCATTCAAGGCTGAGCTCTGGTAAGGCCTCCGGAGTAGATGACATATCAGTCGAGCAAACTAAATACGTCGGCCCAGTTTCTGAATCGTGGTTGCTGCAACTTTTTATCCATAGCTTGGAGTCAGCCAGCATACCCCGCCTTTGGAGGAGATCAAAAGTTATCGCTATTCCCAAACCTGGAAACCATATGACGATCCGAAAAACTTTCGTCCTATATCCCTACTCTATCACACCTACAAACTGGTCGAAAGGCTACATCTAAAAACCTCGTTGACCCAAAAAAAAAACCAGAACAAGCTGGATTTAGACCAGGGAAGACCTGCTGCAGCCAGGTCCTCAACCTCACCCATCACATCGAAGATGGATTTGGAATGAAGAAAGTGACCGGTGCAGTATTCTTGGACTTGTCGGCAGCCTATGACACCGTAATACTAAACGCTTTGCTATGGAGGGTTACCAACCTGACAGAGGAATTAAAGTTTATCCGAATTGTAGTACTCTTTAGTGACCGACGATTTCAGATAAGTCTCTTTCAAGATAGAAGTAGATGACGAGCCCGAAAAAATTGACTACCTCAGCGTCCTGGCTCCTCTGCTATTCAACATCTACACCAACGACCAACCGGTGAGCCCAAACACAACACACTTTCTGTAGGCAGACGATCTGAGGTTAACTCGACATGCCACTGATTTTGAGGAGATTGAGGCTAAACTTTCCACAGCTCTTACTGAAATCAGCCACTATTATTCCGATTTCCGAAATCGAATCCCTCAAAAACGCAATCGTGCGTCTTGCAGCTTTGTAACAGGCAAGCGGGTCGTAAACTGAACATTTCATGGCAGAAGTTTCCAATCACCCACAGTGCTCACCCGAAATACCTCGGTATTAGTTTAGACCGGTCGCTTACTTACAAAAACTATTGACTAAATGTAAAACTGAAAGTATATGCCAGCAACAACTTGCTACTTCGCTTAACTTTCACCAGATGGGGACTGTGACAAGGGGATAGTCTCCCCTAGAACTGGAATAGCGCTAAGTTTTTCCGTTAGTGAATATGGCTGTTCAGTATGGGATCGTTCCGCCCATGCCAACATAGTGGACACAACTTTAAATGAGACTTGGATCATTAGTGATTGCCTTAAACCGACCCCAATACGAGTGCTGTTCTGACTGGCATTGCGCCTCCAGAAATTTGTAAGACCAGCCGCATTGAGAGGGCAAAGCTAACAAGTTGACTCACGCACTCGTCTCTGACCCTCAGAGGGTTAAAAGCCGTTAAAGTTTTCTCGGGTGCGTGGGTCCAGCTAACGGCAACGCCGCTACAGCAAGACATGATCTCTGGCGGGAGCTGCTTTAACCCCATGACAGCCTTATCGAGCCATCTGAGAACCTTCCACCCGGGCACGAGTTACCGTGGCCGACTTGGAAATCCCTAAATAGACTACGAACACAAGGCAGCCGTAGCAAAGAGAATCTCCACAGATGGGGGTTTATGGACGACTCGGACCTCAAGTGTATTTGCGGCGTCTCTCTGCAGACTATGGGCCACCTTCCATCGTGCGCCGCATGCCTGTCACCTCTGCAATTGAGGATCTTATGACTGCGTCAGCGAACGGAGTTCACGTGGCTTAATTTTGGGCTAAACATAATATTTGGATTTTCACAACAAACTTATTTGCCATCGATACGCCAAGCTGAAGATAGTTACAATTTTGGTTACATAACATAATATAAAAATGTTATTAGTATCATTCTATTCATTCAGACAACATTATTTACAAAGAGCTCGAATTAATTTGAAGTCACGCGCCGTGCAAATCTAGAAATATCTATAAATACTCACTATGACTGCATTCCATATAACGTGAATACACACTAAACAGAAATATGTGCGCTAATAAAATACGTTAACGTTTTGTTGACACTAAACGCAAAATTGTTGGCAGCCATACTGAAATTTTTGATGAATCCGGAATTTTGATTAGACAATTTTAAACAAAATAGCAAATGACTAACTCAAGCTTTATATCACATTTGACCCAAAATACTAACTTTTCTATCGCAAGAGCGTTGCACAACTCCAAAAGCTGATTATCGAATTAAGTCGCAACGCATTATCAGAGAAATTCACCTGAGACATTGATTGCCGGCACCGGACCACTCGCTACTGAAAGTTGCCAACTCCTAATAAGATTGGATCCAAACTATTCCCGATGAGCACCCCTCACTACTTCTATGTATTAATTTTATTTTCGTACATTTTAAGCTTTTATTCCTAAACTTTTCCCATTACAAGACTTGTTTAAGTTTTGCACAGTTCTGTTGAAAAGTACGTGAATAATTTAAGTAAACTGTTTTTACTAGCGGGCGGTGTCGTGTCACACACACTGAATATCGATTGCTACTCATTAATGTCGCTTTTGTCGACTCGATTTTAATTCACCCCTTTTTGTAGTGTCATTGGATTACAAAGAGTGCCGAATGCACAGGTTTCTAAACTCTGATAGGTGCAGAGTGCAACCAGGCTCAGTATGAAAGTCAGTCAATGCAATAAAAAAAAGATTACTGTTTAATTACACATGGCGTTTTAGAAGTGATTACTCTATCATGATATGGCGCCATAGAAAAATAAACCTTATTTACAATGTATTTTTCATTGCGTGCGCCTCGTGGTTAGAATAGAATATACTAAATATTGCCATTGTATTTTATAGATCTGATATCAATGAATGAAAAAAGAAGGCAAAATCTAATAAAAAAATGTGATTCATTTTCGTTGTGATCTTCCAACCGTCCGCGATCGATCACCTATCTGTAGATGTGATTTTGAGACGATAGCTACAGGGGAGTGTCCGTATGGATTGAGGAGCCATGTCTCATATTTAAACGCGGATACTGCCAATATTTAGTAGTAAATTCGCCGGTTTTGTAGACACGATCCTGATTTTTTTTGTAAAACCCTTAAAAAACTTCCAGGACGTTTAAGGTGGCTCCTCAATTTATACGTTTGAGTTGAGGAGCCCTCACAACTCGAAAACAAGCCGAAGAATATTTTTAAAAAAATGGTATGATTTAGTAGTGTTTACAGATGTGCAATTTTTATCGATACTAAAAAAAGCTATCAACTCTGTAACTAATTTCCCTTTGTGAATCCGTCGATTATCGCGCTTTGCATGTTCGCCCATTCAAAGATCTTTAAAAGCCTAGTTAAGAAAACTTTTGCCCCCTTTTACCCTTCGACTCGACTTCAACGTTTTTAGTAAGAGTCGTGAAATCTTTACAGACTTCTTTAAACTCTTATACTGCCAATGTCTTTATCTTGTAATAAGCTTTATAGCAGTAGAAAAGTGGAGATATATGCACAATATTTTATTAAATTACACAGATAATAATAATAATAATAGCCAATAAACCTGACATAGTGTAATTTATAAGCATTTAAAATTAAATAAAGGAAATAATAATAAAGTTTATTAGTACGTAAAAACAACAACACAGTACATAGCTTAAGGAAGGAAGGTCAAAATTATTGTCAGGTTTCCGGGCTCATATACTAGGTACGCAGACCTGTATCTCAGGAGTCGGAGTTTTTGCGGCTTCAATTTATATAATACAATACAACCGTCACTTTTCTGTTTGTTTACAGATATAATTCTTGACGGTTAAACAATTAATTTATAATAGTTTTATTTTTTCTGCTTTGATTTTGAATGGTATAACAGGTTGAGTACCTGTTATAGTGTAAATATAAATCCGAATATCGTTTCAGTAGATATAATTTACTCGAATCAAGCTCAAACAAACAAAATCATTAAACTTGCTTGTTTGGCATTTTCGTTCGTCAAACAACCCTGAAAGGGTTTGTTTTAGTGACTCAACATATAACCATTATTTACTTCCTGGAACTTATATCATCGTCTTCCCCTATTTAACACAGGAAGCTGTTTACCGACTACAAATTGTTTTCATGAAACTGTTGCTAGCTGGCTGCTTAAAACTAAATCAGCTTAAAACGTTGAAGCGCCAACAAGCGTTAAAATCTCATCAGTAACGTTCACAATCAGGCTCCACTCAGCGGCTTGAGTGGCGGTGGTTCAACTGACGAGAAGCTAAACGCCGAGAGGTTTTTGCGCGGAGCATGGGGAACCAGCGCGTCATCGCACCGCCCCTAACCCACTTTCGTGTTGACAGCAGGTCAATGCCGATTATCAGAGCCGCGGCCGCTGCAAGACGATCGCCTTTTGTTCAGCCGTGCGCCTCCGACGCGTCCGAGTCAATCACGATAATGTAATATCGATTGGAGCGCCCGCCGTCTGCACCCGATCGACAGTTTGTTAACCACAGAACGGCGTGCAGTGTACGTATGTACTAATAATAGTGTGGCGACGTGTTGTAGGCACTCGTCTTACACGTAGTCACGAGGGTCGTGTTGCACTCTGTGTGTTGAGCAGGGCTTGGTCTACATGAAGGTAAAGTGACCTAAAATCTAGTAGACCCAGGTTAATTGCTCTGTTGTCTCGTTTCTAGAACAAACTATGAATGTGCCTACAGTTCTCATAATAAATAGCATTTGTAAAAAAAACGAATACTTAATAATGCTAACTAAGATGTTGTAGTCACAGTACAAATAAGTACAGACGCAGTGATCTTTAAAAAATAGCATCAACAATAAAATTAAAATGTGAAATTTGAAGAAACTCGTTATTAAAAAATACTGCGCTTTAAATAACTTTAATGTGATGGTTGAAGTTGTCAGTACCTACTCTACGCAGTTTATAATTGGAAAAGTTGAGCCCACGGCGATGCAGCGTTCTCTTTTTAAATTCTCTCATAGCAAAGATGCCTTTACGCATTGTTAAGTTCTGTTAAAGGTTGGATATTAAACTCCCACGTATAGGAATGTCCTGTTTCCAAGTTTGCAGTCATGTACGCTCACATAATAAGCGAACATGTACCATAGTGAAGGAAGTTAGGTGTATAAATATGTATTAAACATGCAAGCAGCAGTCGCCAAAGAACTCAAGAAGTAAACAAAGACAATAACAAACCATCACGACTGTATTCCTCAAAGAGTTGGACAGAGGTGTACCAATAGCACTTATACTATGGGTGTGTAGTACCCACATTTCGCCAGTTAAACAAACGAACCTACCTATCGGAAAAGTACCTCTCATTAGCCCCATCGTGAGAAATAAATAAATATGCCCCATAACATAAATTACGTACTCAAAGTAAATGAGCTGCGAAATCTTAACACATTTACCTTTCATTCATAACCTGTCAGACCCAAATGAAGCAATTACTATGTTATATTCCGAACAAATATGAGGTATTGACCCAATATAGGAGGTTCACATTATCGGAATCTCGCATCGGTCGCGTACTATGCAATTTCCTACTTCAAACGTTAGAAGCTATTACATGAAAGCAATCTATTAAATTTTGTTCCGGCTCGGGGTTGCAGGTTATTTGGAAGTATGAATTGCGTTTTATTACTGGAATACATATTCATTGTAGTATATTAGTAGTACAGTACAACTATTTTCTCAATGTCCCTCGGGAATCATCGCATTTCAGAATACAAACGAATGCTAATTTCCATGTCCGTCAATTATAAGATTTATCGTGTATAATAATTTGAATTCAGAACTAAGTACTTTATTGTTGCTTTTTTTACAGCTCTGTATAGTTCAGACTGGCCGCAGAAAGTATAAAACAACAATAAAGTACTTAGTTCTGAATTCAAATTATTAGTTGTAGTATTATAGGTACACGATAAATCTAATAATTGATGAACATAGAAATTACCATTCGTTTGTATTCGGAAATGCGATGATTCTCGAGGGTCATTAAGAAAATAGTTGTACAGTAATTATGTAGATACCTATCTGCGAATATATTGCACTTCTGTTTTAAGCTACTACTTATTACTATTTGCAGGTAGGTATGAAATATCAATACATCATCTTTTCGCCACGTTTTGACGTTTTTATCTCGGTGAAATTACTTTAAAGTTAAAAGGAACATGACCTAGTTGCACTCTTGCCGTGTTAAATTTTCCATAATTATGGAGCTACATAATACCAAGTGCTATGATCCTGATATATTACTTTACATTTTCTTACCATCATACCTTTATTCAAAGATTCTAAAGTACGCATTTAAGAACTAGTAACTAGCTAAGACAACTCCAGACGAAAGAACCACTTGCTGACTACACTTAAACCACCCTTTTAAAATTCAGTTCTTAATCAAGTCTTCAGTTTTAACAAAACGTAAAAGAGGTTACACAAGCAGACACTACTCCCAAGGATAAAGCCATTTCCCTACATAGTTAAATTAGGACAAACTAGTTTTTACAGCGAACGTATTTAAGCATTTGGATGGAGCCGTGAAGTGGCAGCGAGTGCAGATTCAGCGGGACGAGGTGGCAGCGTGCCAGCCACCTCGCCGCTCCGCCAATCACGCCGCACTTTACCGCGGCTTGATAACGACCGCCGTGTTTACTACGAGCCTACACATAAATCATCGGGTTCAGGTTACTTTTCCTGGATTTTGATGGCCTGTATATGAAATATTAACGTCCTTGACCTTGGCGATTAATGTTTTATATACAGGCCTTTTGTCCCGGATCGGTCGTACAACAGTAGACCATTGGGAGCAATGATGCGATAGTGATGGGCTGGGAATGCGACCCACCATTTTTTTATAGACACATTTCAACCATAACCTGCCCCTGTTTCCTATCAAGATATAAAATCAGTTGCCAATCACAAACCACTCAACAGCCGCATTTGTGAGCTCTACTACAGCAGCAATCGAACCCTACACTGACCTAACCGTATACGCTTAGGTGCTCATCAAAACGGGAGAAAAAAAATAAACGTCAAATCTGTGTAACCTCTGACGTCACTCCCGACCTTCTCATTTGACCATTACAGCTTTTTATAGCAGCCGTGCTTCAATTGTTGAACCAACAATACCCAAAAAAAACAATGGATTTTATTAAGTAGTACTCTCCGGCGTAATGTGCGTCCATCGAGATTTGTTTATTGTTCTGACAGAATAACAGCTAGGATGATTGTTGTTTGAATAATTCGGCTTACGAAATGAACTGTATTCTCTAATGAACACTCTCTAATACCATTATCCCTTTACCAAACCATGTCCTTTGAGGGCCGCTTGCAGAATTATGTTAAAATTTTAAATATGTTTACCTTTAAATGTATGTGGAGCAAGCAAGTTACTAAGTTAGATTTTACTTTAAAATATAGGTAAACTTCAGAGCTAAAACTAAAACATAACGTTTTGCAACATAAGCAATGACCCCAACGCAGTGCCAACTTTGCCAATTAATAAATTCTTGCGATATCACATGGTGTTTAGGCTATTGTATCATGAATAAATTCGGTATTATTTGCATAAGAAAACGGGACTAATGTGGTGTGGTATTGGAACGTGCATTTTATAAGTTAGCATCTGAAAATAATAGGTACCCGCGTCGGTTCGACATGGACCTATGGCGAACAGCCAAAACTACGACGGACTTAATGTGGTGTGAACTTTTTACAGTGCCAAATGAACCCCAGGAATATTGCCAATGGCATCAATGCTAGGCTTTATTGTAAGTCCATGTAAAAATATATTAAAATTCTAATTAAAAATTTGTAAAAAAAATACTTTGAAGATTAATTCAAATTCCGATTAATTCAGATTTCAAATTCTAGCAGTCCTATCTTAGTGATTTATTCCATAGAATTAAGCCACTTTTGGACGCAATTTGTTATATAACTACTAGAAGTAAATAAATAAACAACTGACTAATTAAGTAATCATCGTATCCATTAATATCAAAGAGTTAAACTAACCTTAAGTGACACGCATAAGTTTGTCACGATAATATATATGAACGTAAATCAAAAGCAATGTTAAAATAGTTACCTACATAAAATAACTTCTTACTTTCATAAACAGCTACAATTGTAAGGGATATACCTATTAATGTAGAAGGACATATTCTACTTTATATAAATAGAGATATCTAGAATTAAT
This sequence comes from Agrochola lota, assembly GCA_947364205.1. Lineage (NCBI taxonomy): Eukaryota > Metazoa > Arthropoda > Insecta > Lepidoptera > Noctuidae > Agrochola > Agrochola lota. Next base: position 11,449,191 of record OX376221.1, on the reverse strand, counting down.
AATTGATAATTTCTCAAATGATAAAAAACGGATTTACCATTGGTATTGGTAGTACCTGAAATAAAGGAGGTAACGTACCTACCTACTTACAAACATCTAAAGTGTCTTGGGATCAAGTTATTTTTTAATAAATAGTAGATTATTAACCAAGGGGATAAAGCAGTGTGTTCTGTCGCGGGTGACGATTTAAATCGCGAGCGTAACGAAGGACTCGAGGTTTACTCCCGAACGTAGCGAGGGTGTTAAAAACTTAAATCACGAGCGAAGCGAGGGATTTAAGACGAGTCCTGAGTGTAGCGAGGGATTTAAGTTCACCCAAGACTAAGACAGCTTTATCACCGAGGAAAATACTTTACTTTTCGTACCATTTGCGAAAAAATTAACACAATAATAATATGAGATAAGCATTTATTAAAAATAATGACAATTAAAAGTAAAAGTTAACATTCGAAACATTGGTCCAATTTATTGATAGAGAGAGTTACATTTTTGTTTGGTACTTTTGTTGTTAATGAGTTGATTTGAGTATTTCTCTGTTCTTGCGTCTGAGGAAGTTGCGTTTCATTGTAGATAGTATACGTCGGAGTAGTAGTAGTAGTAGTAGTAGTAGTCAGTGGTGGTGGTGCATCGTGAGTTACGGACGAAGATAAGATGCCGGAAGTTGATGGTTGTGGCTCTGATGGATTATGTTTTCTATTTTTGTTAATTTGACTGCTTAATATGGTTTTATTCGCCATTGAGCTTTCGATATAACCCTCAGCTACTCCATCAGAGCTCCAACCACCGTGTCTTTTTATTGACGTAATATCCGCCACTGAATCCGCCAAGAAAGTTCTTCTAAAGCAGTGACCGGTGTAGAGTTCAACATCTTTAAGTTTTAAATATTTAGCAATTTCCTTTGGCATGTTGCTAATTTTATTTTTGCCGATGGCTTGTCGAGTACATTTCCCATTCCGATAGTTTATAAAAAATCTATTGTTTTCCATGTTGGTGGGACGTAATGCTTGGTATTTATGAATGATTTTAGTATATTGTCCTTGTACAATGAATGACCGATTTTTCTTTGTCTTAGTTTCCTTTACATTAATCAGCAGCAACTCATTGGCATGATTTTCAACGTCCTCCACCTTTAAGTTTACAAGTTCACATCCGCGGCAAGCACCATTGAATCCAAAAATTAAGGCCACCTATAACAAAGATAAAAATAGGTAAATATATAGAATAATTACCATTACTAAGATACGAAATATTCATAATTAAATCATGTATACTTTACTTTTTTGGCCAGAAAAATTTCGTCAGGAGCTTCATTAAGAAATTTTTCCACATTTTGAGTCGTAAAAATTTTAGACTTCTTTGCGCAATGCCCTTCTGATTTTCTTTTTTAAAAAGCCAGTAGTTTCGTGAATCTATTTATTTCAATGCTGTGTTTGATGCTTATTGTAGCTTTCAGTTTTGAGTATATGCACCAAAGTGTATTCGGATTCTTTGTCTTGGATAAATAATCAAAATAGACAAGAAGTACTGATTCTGAAATTGATAGGCCTTTCGCACTTCTCCACGTTGAAAATTCTTCATAAGTTTTTAAATAATTTTCCTTGGATTTTGTTGGAAGCAAATTATTTATAATTGCGGCAGCATTTGCACTGATGGAATCCGACAATTCAATGTCACTGTCGCTTTGATTTAACATCGTAACGTATTTTTAGAACATTAACTTATTTATAAAAATAAATTAAAATAAACTTAACGTTTATGTATTTGAAGAAAACAAAAACGCGGCAAATTCCTAGACTAATATTTTTTTGTCGGAAAAGCAAAGGCATCAAGCTCATACGGCCTCGTCGGTTTTCGTAATTTTAATAATCATAACTGCATAATAAATGCGTATTCCTTTTTCAAATAGTAGATTATTAACCAAGGGGATAAAGCAGTGTCTTCTGTCATGGATTTAAGTTCACCCAAGACTAAGACAGCTTTATCACCGAGGAAAATACTCTACTTTTCGTACCATTTGCGAAAAAATTAACACAATAATAATATGAGATAAGCATTTATTTAAAATAATGACAATTAAAAGTAAAAGTTAACATTCGAAACATTGGTCCAATTATTGATAGAGAGAGTTACATTTTTGTTTGGTACATTTATTGTTGATGAGTTGATTTGAGTATTTCTCTGTTCTTGCTTCTGAGGAACTTGTGTTTCATTGTAGATAGTATACGTTGGAGATAGTCGTGGTGGTGCATCGTGAGTTACGGACGAAGATAAGATGCCGGAAGTTGATGGTTGTGGCTCTGATGGATTAAGTTTTATATTTTTGTTAATTTGACTGCTTAATATGGTTTTATTCGCCATTGAGCTTTCGATATAACCCTCAGCTACTCCATCAGAGCTCCAACCACCGTGTCTTTTTATTGACGTAATATCCGCCCCTGAATCCGCCAAGAAAGTCGCCGAAGTTCTTCTAAAGCAGTGACCGGTGTAGAGTTCAACATCTTTAAGTTTAAAATATTTAGCAATTTCCTTTGGCATATTGCTAATTTTATTTTTGCCGATGGCTTGTCGAGTACATTTCCCATTCCGATAGTTTATAAAAAATCTATTGTTTTCCATGTTGGTGAGACGTAATGCTTGGTATTTATGAATGATTTTAGTATATTGTCCTTGTACAATGAATGACCGATTTTTCTTTGTCTTAGTTTCCTTTACATTAATCAGCAGCAACTCATTGGAATGATTTTCAACGTCCTCCACCTTTAAGTTTACAAGTTCACATCCGCGGCAAGCACCGTTGAGTCCAAAAATTAAGGCCACCTATAACAAAGATAAAAAACAGGTAAATATATAGAATAATTACCATTACTAAGATACGAAATATTCATAGTTAAATCATGTATACTTACTTTTGTGGCCAGAAAAATTTCGTCAGGAGCTTCATTAAGTAATTTTTCCACATTTTGAGTCGTAAAAATTTTAGACTTCTTTGCGCAATGCCCTTCTGATTTTCTTTTTAAAAAAGCCAGTAATTTCCTGAATCTATTTATTTCAATGCTGTGTTTGATGCTTATTGTAGCTTTCAGTTTTGAGTATATGCACCAAAGTGTATTCGGATTCTTTGTCTTGGATAAATAATAAAAATAGACAAGAAGTACTGATTCTGAAATTGATAGGCCTTTCACACTTCTCCACGTTGAAAATTTTCCTTGGATTTTGTTGGAAGCAAATTATTTATAATTGCGGCAGCATTTGTACCGATATAATCCGACAATTCACTGTCACTGTCGCTTTGATTTAACATTGTAACGTATTTTTAGAACATTCACTTATTTATAAAAATAAATTAAAATAAACTTAACGTTTATGTATTTGAAGAAAACAAAAACGCGGCAAATTCCTAGACTAATATTTTTTTGTCGGAAAAGCAAAGGCATCAAGCTCTTACGGCCTCGTCGGTTTTCTTAATTTTATTTAATAATCATAACTGCATAATAAATGCGTATTCCTTTTTCAAAAAGATGTATAATGAATTAATGAGTCATAAATAAAAGTTCAAACTCTAAACTGCGCTTATCAATATAAATACTGTCTCACTAATCCGCTACCACAAAATACCAACCATCGGCGGATTAATATACAAACTCAATGGTGTAAACACAGATGTAGTTCAGTATAAATTTCGGTAAGTATTCCAAATTTAAATCACATTCTCCCCCTAGAGGATGAATGAAATTCAGTACAATTTTCTTTCCCTGTTTTTAACAGATTAAAAATGACTATTGTTATGTTCGCTTTTTGTGGCATAGAATGTCACTTTTTTGAGCAAGTGGTACGAAAAAGATGTATAATGCTTTATATACAAACTCAATGGTGTAAACACAGATGTATTTCAGTATAAATTTCGGTAAGTATTCCAAATTTAAATCACATTCTCCCCCTAGAGGATGAATGAAATTTAGTACAATTTTCTTTCCCTGTTTTTAACAGATTAGAAATGACTATTGTTATGTTCGCTTTTTGTGGCATAGAATGTCACTTTTTTGAGCAAGTGGTACGAAAAATATGTTATTGCTCTATTGAAATTCAATAAAAATGTCGATTTAGATTGATTAAATAAAATGCTTTCGTATGTATACGAAATGAAGTACTCTCTGCTTTTGCATTAAAACGTTCAGTGGCGGGAGCCCTTCTGGAAGGTTCACCTAGTCGCATATGGGATGCCGGGAGCCCTCGCGGAGGGCTCATTATTAATGTGGCGTTTTCTTACCGAATACAGCATTATAAACCGTGAAAATAAAATTGTGGTATATTTTAACAAGATTTATTAGTAGGCATGCGGTTGGTTGGTTGTTTTTAAAATCCAAGCAATTTTTTTTTTTTTTTATTCACCGTTACAAATATTCACAAAAAAAAAACTACGTATAGTGACAAGACCCCCTGAAAACACAGCTTTACTTCATTTTCCAGTGTTTTATAACACTGTTTTAAACCTAATGCCGTTGATTGTCCGAGATGGAACGTAATGCCGACACCCCTCCCGGAGGGTTCACTTCCAATGTGTATGGCGGCATGGCGTATGAGTTATGAAAAGTGGGTGGAGTCGAAAGTGAAGACTTCGCGATTTTTGCTTATGCTGGATTTTTCACCTTAGTTAATCCTGACATTAAAATGTGATAAAAAGAAAAAATTTTTTTTTCTTAAAGGTGCATAAAATAGACAATTAGTAGTCTGGATTTCCGCTGTTACCGCGTATCACACAATCGCAGCGATTCCGACATACTCAATATGAGTTCATACAAATCACGTTGCGGAATAGCCGCCCACGGCCGTACGGCATCCATATTTGGCAGAGCTCATCTTTGAAGCATATCCCATGCGTGCTCAATAGGATTCAAGTCTCACGATTGAGCAGGCCATGGTAGGACGTTGATATAAGCTGCGGTAAGAGTGTTTGCAACGACTCTGGCAGTGTGTGAACGTACATTATCATGCATAAGCAGAAATGCACCAAATTGGGTCCGTAAAGCAATGACAACATTTCAGTAATACAATCGTTTCACCGTATATCTGTGCATTGAGATTGCTTCTGATCCAAATCAGTTCAGTTCTTCCGGCGAGCCAAATTTAACCCACACATATCATGATTGTTCCACCACTGTATGCATGGACTACCTAGCATGATTTTAATCGTTATTGGCGTACAGGGGTCCTCCAATACCGTGTACGTCTAGTATCTGACCTCAAAACAAAGCGAGATTCTTCAAAAAACACACAAAACGGCATTCTTCTTCAGCCGAATTTCTGTTTTCACGAGACCATTTTAAGCGGGCTCTGCGGTTGCGGGGCTCAATAGGTGGTACACGTAGCGGCCTTCAAGAACGGAGCTCGGATCGCTAATTAACATCCCTCGTAACCAACATCACTCGGTCATTGTCGATTTCGTCGAGCAGTTATTTGTATGTTACGATCTTGTCTACGTGTGATGATGCGAGCTCGTCCTCCATGTCGCTCTGCCACGCTGCCAGTGAAGAGGTAACGTCAAAATCGACTTATAACACTCACTCTGCATAGTGCCTAGAGCGATTGCCACAGCACGTTGCTAAGAACCAGCTTCCAACATTCCCACGGCTTTGGTCATTTCTTCTCGGCTCAAATGACGTCTTCTATCCATAATAACGTTCTTTTGTATTGATTCCAAAGTAGTATATAGAAGTATGACATAAATACTGATTTAGCCGCATACCTGTTGCAGGATTATATAGGAATACGATTTGACAGAAGATTTTCCTCTTTAGACCGAAATTCAATAACTGTTCCCTTTCAAATGACAAAATTTACAAAAAAAAAAGTATCCATAAGAGCATAGGAGTTACAAACTAGCAAAAACGTGCTTGATCCCTAGACGCTTTTGATGTGTGTATATTGAGTTTAACATCACAATCACTGAAAATGGTGACAGAACTTCAATACTCAATCTATAAAGGTATTTATGACAGTTTTATTTATCCAGCTGAAACAGTATTTTCCTTCCATCTCAGAACATTTCTATATTTTATAGATAATAATAGAGTGTTGTTAGTGAGGAACCTCTGGGACCTGCTCGCTTCCCTCGCGAGGAATGATGGCTGAATAAGTAAAGTGGAGGAGGCTTCGGCAGCAAGCTTCGCAACATAATGCCGTTACGTAACAGACGTACATAGGTACTCTCTATCTACACCGCAAATAACTTCACATTATCTACGTATGGCAAGGTGTTTGTATCATATAACCACAATCATAATAATAGTAATACGATGTTACCTACCATTCCACATGATAAGAACCTCGTGAAAGCTGAGAAAGAGAAAGAAATAAAATATCAACTAGCACACGAGGTTAATGACATGTGGAATGTGAGCCAAAGGCCTGATGGCCAAAAGACTCGACCAACATCTCTCGAGGCCCTCGTTAGGCGGTTGGATCAAAGGCCTGATTCAGAAAGCAGCACTCCTCGATAGCTAGCTTGGACCTTGCTCCCGACACCGGCGGGCCAGTATATTTTTTTTTTTTTTTTACGTTTTCGGCTCCACCCATTTTCATAGAACTCATACGCCATGCCGCCATACATATTGGACGTGAACCCTCTGGGAGGGTTGCCGGCATTACGTTTGCGTTAAAGTTAACCATCGCAGACAGTCAACGGCATTAGGTTTAAAACCGTGTTATAAAACACTGTAAATCGAAGTAAAGTAGTGTTTCCAGGGGGTCTTGTCGCTATACGTAGTTTCAAACCTTTTAAATTTTTAGTAAATATCTGTAACCGTGAATTTATTTTTTATTTTTTTATAGCTTGGATTTTAAAACCAACGCACATACTAATAAATCTTGTTAAGTTTTCCGAAAAATTACGCTAGACTGACGTTTGATAATTTTTTTACAAAAAACTACTTTTGATTTAGAACATTTAAAAATACCATCAACATCGTTCAACGTTATACGGTCTACTTGCATGTGGCTGAACCACTTTTTCAATTTCGATACAAAACATAGCAAAAAAATAATGTTGAAAAAAACTTTTTTTTTTTAAACCCTGTCTGTAATTTATTTTTTCCTATTATTTACCAAAACGTATCGAGAAGTTTTAAATCACACAATAGCTTCAACTATCTTTGAAATAAAATCAAAATTGTATTATACGATTATACAAAATCTTCATTAAGAAAATCAAAGGCGAAATAAACCATATTTTCGAGAGCGCAAAAGTAATGCAACTATTAACAGGTGCTGTGACTGACACGAATGGTTAAGCACCACGAAAACCGTACTTGTATACTTAAACAGACTCAATGTTTCAATTATTTCAAGCTTTCTTACAATTAGATAAGTTATTGACGGCAAAGGTTTTTTTCGTGCGCGGAGCCTTAAATTGAATGGTCTATGAGAAACGAAGGGTCAGTCAGTACTACTTTATTTAGTTCTTTGTTTTCAATGCAATTCCTACCTTGTCACAGTAGGCTTGTCACCTTATCTATCACGATATTTCGACGAAATGTCGAAATATCGTGGTCGTTTATCAACCATAATTACTTTAGCCAACAAATATAGAAAGACTATAGAATACCTACACAAGAATGTACATATTTTTGCATTCACACAGTCCACTAGAAACAAACCCGTGGTCTCTCAGGGATATCCACATGTTCTATCTGTAGCCGAAACCATACATTTTCTAGCACCAATTCTTTTTTTAGATAATGATAAAGGGCAAAGGGCCCGTAATTATATTTTATAATTTTTTAATTAGGTTCCAATATTGCGAAATTTAAGGCACTATTTTCCTGAAAAGCATTCAATGTTTTCATAAAATGTAAGCTTGAAAAACTGCAATTCTACTGATGCAAAAACTTATATGCATATATCACTTTTTTTACTGTGGGTAATGTCTGTAACGTTGTGATATTTATAAAAAAATCTGTCAGTTCAGTTGGTAATCCTAATTAGGTACTTTGCTGATATCATAACACACATAACATAACATCACGCTTTCCCCGAAGGGTTGGGCAGAGACTGACATGTTTGCTTGCTTGGCTTGCTAGCGGACTTTACTGATAAGACCACGAAATACGCCAATAATACTAATTATCTAAATAACGAAATATTGTTCCTACAAAGTAATCATATCTACGCATACAAATAGGGATAATGTGTAAAAACATACCAGAATTAACAAAATTAACATACGCAAGAAACTAATGAAACTACAAACAAAAATAAGATTAACTGTTTTCAATAATAGTTGAGTTTACTTTGAGCCTCCATGAAGAACCATTGATTATGTGTGTGTATTATGATGAATAGGGTAATTTATTATTACTTCAAATTCAAAATTATTATAAACACATTATTCATGGCCGTAGAGTAAACACATAAATTAATCGAATGGCTAGCATCACCTGATTCTTACACATACCTAAACGCACCATGCTTAAAAGGCTATAGGACTGATATCACGGCTTTTTATTTAATTATAAAAAGTTTACGATATGTAAGCACCAAGTTTTAACCAACAAAAATCAGTTGCTGCAGACAAAAATACCTAGGTACTATTAACACCATTAATTATCACATGACATTTCATTTTGGGAAAAGTTGCCCTACGCTTACTTTTATTTTATATTCTTTGTAATTTTTGACAAATACCTAATTCACAAATTAAATAGGCCCTGAACGTGGGCTTGCTTATGTGCCAATTACAATTGATTGGTCCTGAAACCCAGCACTTCCACAGCAAAGAAAACATTAACCGCAATGAAAATTCTATATAATCCGTACTTTAGGCCGCTATATTTATCTACTTCATTACAACATAAAATGTTCTGTTTCATGTCAGTGGTAGGTATAACAAAATAATGGTTATTTTATGTACGCCTCGAAACACACCATTAACACCTGTCTTACCTGCACTTGATATGTGATTAATTGTTGTTGAACAACAACAAACAACGTGGTTCTTACTAAATGTTGTTTTCTTGTTGAATGGCGATGTTATCCATGCATTATAGAACGGTTTGCTTATCGTGCTACTTGTACCTAAACGTCAATAGAGCGCTGATCAGGGGCGTTTCCATTGATGGCTACCGCGAAGGTCTCGGATTTGATCAACGGCCATTGATTGGTGACGTAATCAAAGTAGCCGGAACTACATCGTACTATCTTTGGATTCGCATAACTTGTACCATTTTATGTAGATTTAAGTTATAGTTTTGTAATATCTCAACACTTACGTTTAATTTACCAGCGATTGTTAACAGAGTGTACATGGTACATGGTAACATACTTAATATGAATCTAGCTTTAATTAAAAATCCTCGCAACCTATATAAAACATATTTGGGTTGGACATTATATCACCTACAGGTCCCTTGTATAATTTAATAATGAAATAAGACCTCTGGCGTAAAGCCTCTAATTTATGGAAAGGAGCAACCGAGCGAGGGACATCGTAAATAAATCTTTCGAATTATTTGCCCATACCCTCAGAGCTAATTTTAAGGCTAGCTTCGAGTGGATATTTAGCTGGCAAAGCTTTTATATAAAATGCAAAAACTATTAGAATTGTTTGATTGATTACTATCAAGCTGTATGGTGACAGGTGGTTACCATACAATTTGATAATATAATCTCTAAAAATAGGGGTCAATACAAATGACAACGCTGGTAGAACAACGTGCCTGTTGTTCTACCAGCCTATAAACTTCATCATCACATTGCTTAACATGAACTACGACGATCTTCAATCAAGAATGCTACAGTGAACTATCATACGGAACGTTGCCAGATTTGCGACGCTTGGCAGACGTTGGGATTGGTTCATTAGAATTTAACTCAATTTTGGTACCGTGCAGTTCGGTCAAAGTTATCTTAACTTACTTGAGAATGTCTTGTCCCCATTTAACACCCATTAAAACGCAAACTATGAACCGTAGCAAAATACGCTGTATGTTAAAGTGTTTCCGAGTCACGTTAACGACATAAAAACAGCCCAAAGTCCGATTGAATTATATAAATAATGTGACAGGATACGCGAGGCTATTATGTCCGAGAAAGACGATGTGGTCCCGGTAGTTCGCAGTACACCATATCCTTTTTGTAGAAGACAGGTTCATCGGATTTTCCTTAATACCCATGAGTTTTATTTTTCATGTGAATTTAGTTTGCTACCGAGTCTACGCAGTTAGATCTTTTGTATTAACAAACATGTTGGTAATTTTCTAGAATTGTCGATAGGTACATAAAAGTTTAAACGCCTTCAAATGTATTCCACTAGGTCCGGATGGGAAACCGAAATCCTTTTACTTTGATCCTTGTTCCGGAGCCTGTCCCCGGGGCATGTTCAAGTTTTACTACGCCCCGCGACTCGCTAAAGCACATTGTTTCCCATAGCTGTCAAGATCGTCGGTATAATTAAGTACTATTTCTATAGAAACATGTCATCAGCCAGTAAAGTGTATTATTAACTGATACTTTTACTGTAATACTCCTATTATAAGGCGTAACCGGTGAAACATTACTTTCTTGTGTAAAATTCATGAGTATTACGCCTAGTTATAGCACACGCAGCTAGCAATTGTAATCCATTTTAAATCAATTACTCTAGCCTTCATGTTGTTTAATGTTTTCTTGTTTGTATTAAAATAAATAGTGTTAGGTGATTTGGGTTGTATCTGCTTGTAATAATAATAGTTTATTCTTAATTTGCTCAAGCGGAACTAATCTCGCAAGAATAGCTAAGGAGATACCCCATTAAAACCTAATAAAATAATTTATTAGTCGCATGAACGCCATCGGAATATTAACAAAATATTACGTTCCTACGTTTTGTCAACTAAAACATATTAAAAAAAAATAACAAAACGCTACAATGAATATAATGTATATAATGTTAGTTACCTCGTAGCATGACGTAGACGTTTCGCCGCCGCCGCCCAAATTATATGATAAACACAGTATTTCTGACACGTATCATGATATTTAATGCTACACTTTTAATTTTCAATCTTTTTCGAAGAGCCAATTATTATTATAGAAAACGAAGGTTACACGTGACGTTTATTCAACAAGGTTTGTATCGTAGAAGCACGCGTCTTGCGGTGTCGGCGGTTGCATACACTTACACGTGCAGCGGTCGCTCTGTGTACCGGTGTCGGGTACGTGGGCCCGGTGTCATGTGCAGCGTGGCGCGCGCGGGGCGAGCGGAGCGCGGTGCGAGCGGCGAGAGCGGCGGGAGCGTGTCGGGCGTGCGCGCTCGGCCTCTCCACGGACTCAACTGTAGGGCTTCTGTCCCGCTAGGGCGGCGCGCCCACGCTCGATACCGCCGCCTTCCCAGCGCCCTCCCACATTGCAAAATCGTTTATATTTTTTTTACAGATTATTGCAAAAACACAGATATTACAATACGTTTCCAGCCACGTCTCGGTCATCGACAAACTCTTGAATAACGACGTGTTTATTCTCTTTTCATCTTTTTGTGGGAATAATAAAGTGCGACCTGAGGGAGTGTAATCATAGCGTGGCAAGCGGGAGGCGTGGCTATCTAACTAAATGAACGCTTTGACATCACTTCATCAAGGATTTATGCATATTTAATTTGGACATAATTTCTTAATCGATTCAGACGCATACTTAACCTTAAAATAAACTCCTCGCCATTTTTTATAGGTACTTACATGTCAATGTAAATAAGTACCTACGATAATACTTACCAATGCATAAATTATGCGCAAGAGGGTTTTATGTAACCATTCGATAAAAACAGATTCTATTAGAAAGATTAGATAGACCTATCTACCGCACATGGTACTAACGTAGTTGTGAAAAAGTTTATCAAAAAATTGGAAAATAATGGATCTATAAAAACCCTGGGATAACAGAGGATTGACACAATAATTATGAATGATGGCCCTGATAAAAGTGATAATAGATCTATCGCATTCATTGCCGCCGCTATCTTTATGGGTTAAGTGATCGTAAGCTCGGCTTAGCTTGGGCTGGTTTGGGCCTTCAGTTCCCTGTTCTAGTAAAACCCAACTGCCTTTTTTGCAGCCCGAGTTTTGTAATGTAGATGATTAAAGAAGATAGGTAGTGCCTATGAATGATTGACGTATCACATACTTTAACTTAACTAACTTTATTATTATAAATACAGCTCTGAATACAGTTTCATCAATTAAGCTCTAGAGCTTAATTCGTTCTATAACGATCGCAATGTATTAATTTACAAGTAATCAATAAAAAAACAATTTTATAACCTACTTAATCAATATGTTAATAATAGCCGGGCATAACTATGTCCTAACAGGCATCATTATTTACTACTAGCTAATACCCGCGGTTTCGGCCGCGTGTACCCTAATTCTTTTTACAAGCTTTATATTAACTTGCTCTGATCGTATGTGTTTCAGGTTACTCCAATTGTCATCCATTTTTTCTTAAATATAATTAGTATAAATTACTCCTTATAAAATCAGCTATCTGCCCGTGAAAGACCCGTCAACAAACTTCTGGGAACAAACAGGCAGAGACAACAATTTTGTAAAATTGTTTTTTGTTGTACATACCTACCGTATACACTTTTGTATGCATTTAGTAAAACGCAGTTATTTTGACATTACAAACCAACACTTCAATTTTATTTATTTGTATGTATAGATACATTGTAACAGAGAATCAATTTTAACGTCCCAACCTCCCCCTTAAGACCTAGATATTTGATATTCGAATAGCTCATGACCTAAAGAATATAAATTCAAAATCTCGACTAATTAAAAAGTTACGCAACAACGCGATATTACTCGTCAAACTAAAAGCATTTATTTTAAATAAACCAATTACAGGCACTTTTGAATTGTCAAGTCGGGTCGGTCAGTCAGAAAGATAAAGCTAGTTGCCGATTCCAAAGCGTAGTAGGTTCCTATGGAGAAGACCGGGCAAGAAACTCCACGGACACTCCTTTAAATCAAAATATTGGTTACATCATTCATGTTGAAATTATACATGTGAGAACATTGTAGAAAGACGTGAACGTTAAAAGCGTCCGTAATAAAAAAATCAAATCAATTAAAATAAGCCATGGCAGCTAAGAGTTGACCAGTCCCTACAGACGGCGCCCGTTCACAAACATGACACCTGGATCAGCACCATTCAGCTCAACCATTTTGAAGGGAACTTAATGATCCAACACACACGCCACCATCAGCGAAACATTTGAGTGATATACTTTCAGCCGCCAGGGCACATTCAAGTCAATGAAAGGCGTACCGAGTAAATGGTAGTTTTGTAGAAGGTAATGGTCACAGTGCTCACATATGTGCATTGGCATTATACAATACTAAGAGATTGAGTTTATATAATGCAAAGATAGTTTTTGCAATCTTCAGCAGCTCCAACAATATTTTCGATGCTAATCAACTAGATTATGCGCCCTTGCGGAGCTGGACCAGCGTTGAGCGAACATTTTTGTCAGCGATGTAATCCCCCAACTTATAATATGCTTGACAGCATAGTGTGCGTTTTATACTATGTGAAGAGGTTTTTTATTGTAACATTTTAAACATTACCCCATGAAAGATAAGTCCACTTTAGCTAGCCTGAAACTGGTTGATCTAATTCGATTAGATATTTCTAGTACTATAATTGTGTCTTTCACCTCTTTTACTGAAAATATTAAGATTTTTCCTTACGTACATGATCTTTTCATAGATATATTGACAAGGTACCGTCATGATGTTAATATATTTAAACAGTCCCCTAAAAGAATCGCGCGTGCGGAGGCCGTATATTGATCTGTTGGTTCTTTTCTGCAGAATAAAAATAGAGTCGATATCTGCAGTTCGTCCCCACAGTAAAATAACGTAACACTATGAAAGTAACTGAAATAGACTAGCCTCGCGGTATCTACATCAGTAAATTGACGGATTTTTCTTACAGCATAAGCTGCTGAACTTAGCCGTCCTGCAAGATATGTTAAATGAGGACCCTATTGCAGCCTTGAGTCGAGCGTAATCCCCAGGAAAACAGTTTTATCAACTAATTCTTTTTTCTCCTTATTCAATACTATATCACAATCACTATTTTTAACATTCTGTAAAGCAAATGTTATGCATTAAATTTTTTCCCATTTAATACTAAATTATTAGCACTGAACCAATTTTGGCGTGATTTACATCGTCAAGATTTGATGCACGTCTATTTATCCAAAAAAATAGGGAAATATCGTCAACAAATAACACCATTTGTGGTTGGATTTTTAATAAATGGGGTAGATCATTAATATATACTAAAAAGAGGAAATTACCCAATATCGAGCCTTATGGAACACCCATTTTTACTTTTAGACCGAGTGAATTGACACCATTCAAAAGTCATTTATTCAAACTAGGCTGAGAATCAGCACTTTTCGAACGCCAAAATTACATAACAGTCCCCCAAAACCGACCGCCCTTCACTACTTCCTGCTTAAGCTGGGAAGAAGTGGCGAAACAAAGTCCCCAGCAACACAGCTGTCTGTTCAGTTGGAAAAACTTGATTCTATATAATAGTACTTATGCAAAAACAATTCACACGTGGTAGATGTAAAACCTTCAAAAATTTTGGAGAACCACGAACATAAGAAACACTGTGTAATGCTTCCTATCTCATTTTCTCCCACGTTAAATCTTATGAATATAAGTGTCTGTCTCTTTTTTGTTTCATCGACTTTCAAGTCACAACGATGCTAAAGAAGTTTTCACTTCAATAATTTACATTAAGTTCCACAAATTGCAATACAACTCATAAAATAAAAACATTGTAATGAGTCGATTATGTCAATAATAAATGAAAATTAAATTAAAATAAATTGACTTATACAGTCAAATAAAATAAACTAAACAATTATATGAGCTCAATAGTGTCATTTAGTCGTTGATTCTAAAACACTTGTTTGTTGCATGGGGGGAGTACATTGGAGTAGCTTAATTAGCCCAAAGCATTGTTGTTGTCTAAGTAATCTTTAACTTTATAGAAACCTTTTTGACATAGTTTCTGTTTAATAAATTATTTAAATTTATTGAGGCTCAGTTCTTTAACATGGCTTGGGAGTTTCTTGTAAAAACGTATACTTTGGCACTTAAATGAATTACTATTTTTTTGGAGCCTAGTCCTGGGCACAATAAATAAATCTTTGTTTCTAGTATTTATGCTATGAATGTCGCTGTGTTTAGAATATAGATTTATATTATTTTTTATATAAATCAGTTTCTCAGGTTCATTCATTTGAACTTTCTGTTTTCTATCATTTAAATAAGATTTTCCTAAACTGAGCATAAATTTACCTAGTCATTAATATCATATACTATTAAATGAGCAATATTTGTATATATATATATTTATAATCAAATTCACAAAAACGGCTCTAACGATTTCGATGATTGATTTTAATATTTGGAAAATTTGCTTCCCCTTTTTATTTTTTCAGACATTACAAACTTAATGTTTATTTAAACAAGTTTTAATTGTTGAATACTCTAATGGATAATGATTTTCTTTCTTTTTGGTAGCCTGCCCCAGGGCCCTACAGACTGCATAGTTGAGTGAAGTTATGTGCATAAATTGTGCTTTTCAACAGTTCATACTAAAAATTATAAGGTCTGAAGGCGACCGCTCGCTATGGTAAACCGCAAGCGGCAACGACGCCCAATCGCATTAACATACCGTAGCGATAGGACTGATTTCTAAGTAAGAAACCAGTATTGTCACTCTTCCAAAAATGCCGCAGTCGTGTCGCTGCGGTCTGTCCATCTCTCATTCCAATTGGGCGAAGTTGCCGAATTGTGCCTTTATTCACATTTACAGAAAACTTAATATCCATTAACAAAGGATATCCAGACATCCTAGAGAATCACCACCAACATTCCACCTGCCTCGACTACCGACAAATTTTTCATTAGATTAATGTGCCTATGTACCCTAGTAGAATTAAACTCTTAACTTGAACTCATTAATCAATGTATGAACATGGACATTGACGTCACCGAGCTCATCAATTTATTGCTTTCATCCATGAGTAATTTGAAATTGTACAATGTGGGCGGTGCTTGTGCGTAACTTATCAATATCACTGTGATTTTCATAGCTCCATTTATTATGAACATGATATACCTACAAAGGGACTAGTCTAATGAGTAACACTAGGCGACACCTAAGTCCTAAATGAAAGCGCACTGTTGGCATAGCGGCGAAGTCAAAGTCAAACAATTTATTTCAATTAGGCACATAAAAGGCACTTATGAACGTCAAGTTTACAAAAAATAGAATTGATTCTAGTCGCCCCTTCCAAAAGGTAGTTTTCGTATGGAGAAGAATGGGCAAGAAACTCCACCGTTACTCTTTTAAAATGTTTTTACAATATTTTGCATACATTAATTATATAATTATATGTGAAGACGATGCATCTAGAATAAGATTACTATACCGCGATAGGTAAAAAAGAATGAAAAATAAAGCAATTACAGATAAATTAAATATGTGACAGATACATGGTGCTCACATATTTACAAACATTGTAAAATTATACGATATTCCTAACATTTTAACAAGTAATACTAATAAGTCAGTGTGTGAGTTCAGGAAATCACAGAATGTAAAATCAGTGTTATAAAAAATAACAAATACATAATTAAATAAGCAACCAGTTTGATTTTGTCTAGACTCTAAATTGTCCTATGGAGCAGGACCAGCATGTTTCCAAGCATTCTTATCTTGGATATAATCCTCTAATTTGTAATATGCTTGTTTACAGAGTGTACTTTTAATATGAGTTTTAAATTTTCTTTCATTTAATTGTAATATATCACAAGGTATTTTATTGTAACATTTAACACAGTACCCCATAAAAGATGTATGTACTTTAGATAATCTGAAAAATGGTTGATCTATTTTATCTTTATTTCTAGTATTAAAATTATGTCTATCACTTATTTTATTAAAGATATGTAGATTTTTTCTTACATACATAATATTTTCATAAATGAATTGGCAAGGTACCGTCATAATATTAATCTTTTTAAATAGTTCCCTGAGAGATTCGCGACGATGTAGATTATAAATGGCTCTGACAGGCGACATAGCGAGGGTTGATAAACCAACAGTACAATAATAATTAGACATTAAATTTAGGTGTGGCCTAGTATTAGTGAATGACAATTAACGAATGTAGGTAGATACGTTCGCAAAGTACAAATCTTTAACATTTTAAATTCATTGCATGAATGTAGGCCCCGCATAAATCTAAACAATCAACCAGTTCTGGCATCCATCCACCTGAATCACTACTAAAAAATATTCAAAACCATTTGCCGCACAGTTCACACGAAACAACGTCAGTCAAGAAAATATATGAGACACGAAAGCTGAAAATTCCGCAGTAACAAATATAATTGAATAAATTCGAATGTAAAAACATTAGCGTAGCATAAATCTGTGCGGAAAAACAAATGGATCACATAATGCAGTGGCGTACTGCGGGTGGTGGTGGTGGTCGCTGATAGCATCAGTGCGGTCAACGGCATGCGCCCGGGAACCGCGGGCCCCCTGACCGGCGACCGGCCGCCGCCGCACCTGCTACCCACTGACATGCACTGCGGTAGCGACGTGCCCCCGGCTCTTGATAACTTAATAGTATAAGAACAATAAGAAAAACAGACGGACATAGTGTCGCAAACTACACATATCATGTTACTACTGATCAAAGCGTGACAATAATTCCACTTGCAGCCTTAATAGAATGACAGATATCTTAGTAGGATGACAGATATCTTAATAGGATGACAGATATCTTAATATCTAGGCTAGAGAACTGTAGGAATTGTCTTCCTTTTGCATTCAAGCCCGTATCACGAAATAGGATACAGCTGAATAAGTTGCTATTTTTCTGCAATTTTACTATGCTTTGCAGATTATAAATGGTACGGTTAGGTCTACCACATCACTAGCCCGTTACAACTACCCACGATTCACCATGCGGTCCCACCGTCAGAAACTGCCTTATAATAAAAATGCACATGCAATAAAACGCTTCCTTTTGGAGCTATGTGCGAAAATTATACTGAAACGTGCATCGCAACGGAATTATGTAAACGGG
The DNA here is from genome assembly GCA_947364205.1 of Agrochola lota. Lineage (NCBI taxonomy): Eukaryota > Metazoa > Arthropoda > Insecta > Lepidoptera > Noctuidae > Agrochola > Agrochola lota. Next base: position 11,431,034 of record OX376221.1, on the reverse strand, counting down.
AATAAGTAGGCCGCATTTTGTAGATGGAAATTATGGAATATTTTTCCTTTTGGCACGTAGGTAAAGCAGCAAGCTCGATGCAATGCCTTTTTGTACAAATTTGATACATTTAGGAAAAAGTTTTTCCTAACTTGCGAAATGTGGGTGTACCTAACCTACTATAGGTAGGTACCTACCTACACCTCTAGGTATGGGACTTTGGGGGAAAACAGGCGTGATGCGCTTGATATTATGTTGTGGTTTGACCTACCAATAAAATTGATCAATTCTGAAATTAAAGGCAGACAGGCACGACGCAACACCGGTAGAACAATTTCCGTGAAGTTTTCATAGAAATTGTTCCACCAGAGACGCGTCGCGCCGTCGTGTCGCGACTATCTGCGGAAAACCTTAAATCAAACGAAATTGTTAAGATACCCAACCTAATTTTAAGCTTTGAATTAGTAGTTTAAAAATCCAATCCGAAATCACAGCTTTGATTAGCGCACTAGCTGGCCGCTTGGCTATTCGCTGCAGGTTTGGGATTAATTGCCCGCTCGATAATATTGTTCTATGGATAATATTGATCGTTACTAAGCTGTTCAAGCAGTCTGCCCAACTGTAGGGATGCCAGACTTAATGCCCGTTTTCACTAATACTAGACAGCTAAAGGAATGCCTAAATAAAAGTGCGATGTTGGATTTTCTACTTTCGACGCTGAGCCGAAAATTCAAAATCCAACAGAGTATTTTTATTTAGGTATTCATTAATTTATTGCATTCCAGTTGGACGGGAGCACGCACGTGTGTGGCACGGAGCAGGTCCCGGGTGGCGTGGCGCGCAACATGGCCGAAGCTCTGTGGAGGCTGCGAGGAGGCCGCACCAAACTCCTCACCGCTGTTGGTGACGATGCCGATGGAGAATATCTGGCGAACATAGCACCAGGCCTATTACTGCACGGTATAGACACACAACTTTCAAACAAACATAGAATACATTTTTTTTTCGATATTTTCGTTAATCTTTTTCCTAACATTATTTTGCTAACGTAAACTTATAAAATCCAAGGATATCTATCGGATTCTCGATATTCGTGGCATTCGCGTAAGTTTTGAGATGTCATTGTCTGTGTCCCTCATAAGGCAGTCGTAGCATAACGTAGGTCGAAGTTACGCAGTGCTACGAATTGTGAGCAGCTGCACTTTAATTTGAGATGTCATGGGCACTTCGCTAAGGTAGTCGTAGCATAGCGTAGACCGAAGCTACCCAGTGCTACAAGTTTTGAGCAGCTGCACGTTAATTTGAGATGTTTTAGGTAGTCAGTTCATTAAAGCTATCGTCGCCGCAAACGGCCGTAATGACGGCATCATGAAAATAATGGGAGCGGGATTTAATTTTACGGTGTCAAAAACGCTCTTTAGGAAAACACACCAACTTACTTTCATTAATAACGTTTCAGTGACGTCATTCGACAGTAAATTGCAGAGGCTATGTGACGGTCACCGGAGTCTTAGGAAATCCAAGCTACTACTAGGGCACTTTCATTTGGCATGTCATAAGCCGTAGCTAAGTTACAGCACTAAACTTTTATTTTTGTTTCACAGATTGTGTAGTAAAAAATGCTCGCACACCTTCGTATGCCGCAGTGATGGACACCCGAGGTGAATGTCTTCTCGGCCTGGGCGACATGGCTCTGCACAATCACGTCACTATAGATCTTGTACGTAGAATTCCATTTCATAAAAATTCATGCACCGTGTGTGTACTTATTAGAAAGTATGGTAGGTTCACGTAGGGAGCGGTAGGTTCGGGCATTCTAGGATGTGGATAGCTATGTTATGTATATGTCGCAGGCTGATTGTATGATTCGTCATTTTACAAACGGCGCCGTCCGTTTGTAAACGCTGTTTTTGCAAAATGTCTAAGGCAAAATGAAAATTGGCTAGTCACTTTATGTCTCCACAACATTTGATGGACAATTTAAACGCCGTTTACAAAATTCCGTAGAAAATTGAAGTTTTTAGTTATCCGGCACGTGATAAACGTAAGGTGTCCATGGAATCTGGTGCTCGGAGGACTCCTGCGTAATATTATTGGTAATAAAATTGTCGAAAGTTTTGAACTGCAACAAACAATTTACAATTTAACGCATTATTTTTTTATTGTTTATAATCTAACGGAAATAATAACGATAAATTATAAACTAACGGTTCTCACAATTTTAGGGTAACATAATAGGTACCCGATTGTTGGAATAAAGTATTTGTCCAACCTGTGTTTAATGATGGTCACCCTACAATAACAATCAATGTCGAAATTATAAAAATTAAACGAATTGCCAATTTGCCTTAGGCATTTCGCAAAACCGCCAGCGTTTGTAAACGGACGGCGCCGTTTGTAAAATGACGAATCATATAATTTGCCTGCGACATACAGGGTGTTCGGCAGACGGTTGAACATACGAAAATGGCGGATCCGTGGGGCCGTTTGCTACGTGTTTAGGCCCAAAATTAAACTTAAATTAGAACTGCTCTATCGCTCTATTTTTTTTTTTAAATCCAGTTCAAAGTCGGGCTTTCGGTATTTATTTTTGATTTGTCTGTAGTTTAAGGGCTCTTATTTAATTTTCTAGCAATCATCTGCATCAAATACGAATTTTATAAGATTCTACAGTTACTTTAGATGAAAACAAAAATAAAATGTTGCCAGTTTTGTTATTTTTTAATGAAACTATCGTCGTTTGAAGTTTGAGCAACGACAAATTTCGAAAAAAAAAACATTTTAAAAAATCCTTGTGGCCTGGGTCTTGTTATTGGGCCTAAACGCGTAGCTGAGGGCCCCACGGATCCGCCATTTTCGTATGTTCAACCGTCTGCCAAACACCCTGTATACAATGTCGCCCATGGGCATGTGACCGCCCCTATTTTTTTGAATATTCATGACAAATTATCGATAATAAACTTAAAAAGGGGGGTCTATCTTTAATAGTTTTTTTTTTAATTTTTTCTTATTTTTTTTTTTCAGTATCCCGCTATAATTTTATGTATAATTAACATAATTTCACTTATGTTTTTTAAAATAAATACTGTTTTTTTGGAAAAAAAAATCTTCACCTCTCGTTTTTTTTTCATAGTCGACAAATTTTAATTTTTTTATTTAATCCGATAAAATAACTCGTAAGTTATTAGAAATAATAAACAGAATAAAAATCGAGCCAATAACATAGAAGATATGGCAAACGCTACTAAAAACATAAAAAATTGAATAACATGAAAAATATTAAAGATAGACCCCCCCTTTTAAAGTTAATTTTCTCTAATTTTTCATGAATATTCAGAAAAATACGGGCGGTCACATGCCCATGGGCGACATTGTATACCTACGTGTAGTGGATTCATAATAACTCCAATAAGCCTTTTAATCAGAATAATGTTCGGTGGGGTGGACTTAGGATCAAAACGAGTAAGTTCTTAGGTAGTAACTACTTCACCGCGTAGAAACTGCCCCGATATATGTACCAACATTTTGAATATTTGACTCCCGAAGAACATAAACCCGAAACTAGGACCTCGATTCAAAACGCTTGTGACTTACATAGCCATAAAATGTAATTTTGTCATCGGGTGTGCATAAAACTGATAGTTGAGGGGTCTAAAATGGCATAAAACTACGACAGGCTATATAGCGAAGGCTATAAATTAATAATTGATACTTACGGCCGTTTGACACGTCGAGGCATCGACTGCGTGTCGCACCAAACAATAGTCTATGACATTTTCCTTTACCAACATTTATATTATCTACAGGTTAATAAGCACATGAAGGTCCTTGAAGAAGCTCCATTAGTCATTCTTGACGGCAACGTTCCTCAATCTACAATTGATTTCGTGTTAAAGGTGTGCCAGCGTCTTAAAAAACCTGGTAAGTTGACCGATTTTTCCAATTCAAAAGCGGACAAGCCCAGTCTTCAAACATTGTGGGGTTTTTATGAGAATAATTTGTAACAGAAGGTTTGTAAAGCGTAAGCAGACAGCCTGGCAATCTTGTTAGCGAATCTGCCAGCATCGACATCCAGCTAAAGAGTAGAATTCCCGATATTCGATTCCGATATTTTTCCTGATAGCTATAACCAAAAGAGTTTTCACAAGTCTCTATTTCATGAGTTTATAAGTTCCTTTTAAGAATTTGTGTATGGTCGTCAAACGCATCATCGTTTACCAGCAGTAAAATAGAACCGCGAATTTAAGGACAGATTTCAAAACAATATTTTGTCACTAACATATAATTATATTTAAAATAATCAGTACAATCAGTGCTCATCCTTGGAATGGCTTTAAAATGAGATTATTATTCGGACGGATATGTTATATTTAAGAATAATATACAAATATATTGTTAATAAGAGATTAATTTCTTCAAGGCACTAAGGTACTTCATTAGGTACAATATTTGTCATAATTATGAATAGGTACATACAGAGTCTTAATAGTAAAATGATATTTTTTTTAATAAACATTAAACTATGATTAAAGTAATTTAAAACATATACGAACTAATTATAAAGTTATAAAAAACATACAAAATTATTACATAAGAAATTAAGATTGAATAAAGAATGTATTCTTGTACCTTTTACTTGGAAGTGCACTTAATTTACTTTTTAAAATACTAAATTAAGTAAATAATATCCTTTCGACCATACTAAACACTCACCATTAAACTGACCAGAAAGAAAGAATAAGACAATATTCAATCACAAAATAAAATCTCAGACAAAATTTGCTGATTAGCAGCCAAATATGACGGTCTAAAAATACAAAAAAAAAAACAAGGTACTGTGTTTTTTTTTCCAGCCAATAAATCTCATGAATCCGGTCATGGTTTCTTTCAGACATTTTCTATAGAGGTCATAAGACCTGTAGGTTAGAATGTTTGCTTGTTAGTTTATTATTTTGTAATTGAGTACTTACATAACATACAAAATACGTAACTATTATAATATAAGCAATCATTGCAAAAAAGTAATGTTTGAAATGGGAGGCACAAATCATGGAACTGCCTTGTTACATAAACTGGTACACATCAATAAGTACATACAAAAATTTGGAATAGAACCAATTAGCCTAATCAGAACAACACAATACACAAATCTAGGTACTAAAAATATTGAACAAGAACAAACAGCAAAACGAAATTCTCAATTCCTTGAGATTCAATCTATATTATTTTATACTTTGGAATTAAGTGCAGGAGATAAATCTTTGCCTATTGCACTTTTCGAGCAAGACAATAAAATATTGATCGTTCGTGAGTTCATATTCAAAGTAACTACTTGTAGAATGGTGAAAAACAGCTCTAGTTTGCGTGTAAAATCTATTGCAGTTCATGTGTTCAAAGTACATTTAAAATAATAATTATTGGACTGGGCTTTATTTTATATAAAACCCAACGTACGTTGTTGCTGCAGCTGATCGCGCAAGTGATGCAGCGCATGTTCCGGCTGGCTATGTTGCATTTGACCTACCAGGTTCCTTGCTTCCGAACGAAGTTCGTAAAGCTTACGAGATTCCAAATACAGCAGGATTGCTGCAGCTCCTGTATAGAAATACAATATCATAATATGTTATCCGAACAATCTATCTAATCAATCTATAGGCTCTATCCAATCAAATTAAAGAATTTAACTTCCATAATACGACTTGCATGTTATGCTTTGCATGCAGACTATCTGAAATCTAAATAGTGCATGGTGCTCCCCTTGGAGGACCGTGAATCGTGCATCAAGAAGCCTCAGACAGTGGAACTGCACTCGTGTTGCGCACTTCTTGTTCATGTTTCCGGCCAAAAATTGTATTTTCTTTGTTTTTCCGCAGATATTTAAAGAAAGAGACAGGCATCTAATGACTAATGCATTGAATGCTATGCATCCATGGGCATTATGATATTTTAAATTTTCCTATATGGTTATTACGAAAAAAATTAAAATACGAAAGGAGATTGCTCAGCTTTTTAGTGGCTTGGCACCGCCTTAGCGTTTAATACTTTATACTTAGCAAAACCTGGTTAATTTCAAGTTTTCTGGTGAACATTTATCTTCTTTAAAACGCTTTAAAATACAGCCGAATATTATAATATTTTAATAATTAACAGTAATCTGAACAATCTCCAGGTATTATTTATCTCGAATATACTACGATAGTTGCCCATTGAAAAATGTTTATTTACTGACTTACTTGTAATACATACACTTAAAAAAAAAAATACCCCGATAGCATACCTCCGCTGCGGAACAATAGCAGCAAAACCGCAGTAGTTCAATTCAATAGACTCGCATCATTTTCCGCTACTCGCATCCTATTCGAGTAGCGGAACATGACACAAGTCTATTGAATTGAACTACTGCGGTTTGCGGTTGCGGAGGTGAGCTACCAGCGTTAACATCCTTCCCAGTCTATATCCTACGAATTAAATTTTAAAAAAATTGGCCTAAAATTCAGTGTAAATTCCATGGCTAAGTGGGCAGAACTTAGCCCTGAAAAATATCATGCACCGTTTGATAGGAAACATCCACTACACCATCTCTTCTGTATATTTACTTTGTGGTGAGGACTATAGGGTTGTCATAAGCACTGATGTTTTTATAGATGTGCAGTGACATATAGTATACAGGGTGGATTTTTCAGATGGGGCAGTAAAGGCAGCTACCTTAACTGTTGTAGCTACAAGAAAACATTACACTTACCTTACTTAACTTTTTAAGAAAGTTTGCATACAACATAAAAAGTAGGTTGGAGTCTCATTTCCTACAAAATGTAAGGGAAAAGTTTCTAACAATTTCTGACTTTTCTAGTACGCAAACCTCAGTTGGTCCAATAGAGTTGGATCGATTGACATAGAACCGCGATTTTTTTTGTTGTAAAATCTGCCTATTTTCTTGCTGTCTGTTTTTTACAAAATCTGTAAATGCAGATCAAAATGTCTCAAAAAGTTAAGGACAGTCTCCTAAGACCGTTTCCCTGTAGCTACAATGGTTCAGATAGCTGCCCTTAATGCCCCATCTCAATTATCTGACCTGTATAGTATTAATAATTATAGTTACACCATTATATCAAGTTCATATAAGATCTGCTGGACAAAGGCCTCCATCATAGACTTTAATACTAGTCTTAGGGGCCTGATTCTCCCCTTATCTGCAACAGCAAATGAATAAGCAACACATACTTACCAAACAACAGGAAGGCAACCACAGCAAAAGCGTAAGACCATGACAGCACATTGAATGAAGGATATAACAGCCAATCACGGCGATAACAGTTCCCTCCAAAAATAGCTACTGCGAAGAACAAAAACACACCTGCAAGCAAAAAATAAACAGATCTATACATGTGCGTACGCAGGGGGGGACAGGGGTGAGTAGTTGCCCCCCCCGGCTTTTGTTTACCTAGGAAGCTACAGTTGTCGATAAAAATTATGTTAGTCATGTTAGACTTACTTTACAATTACAAAATATCAAAAAAATAAAAAAACTGTGCTACACAGCAGGTCATGTTGTTGTATCTTGCAAAATACGCGAACACAACAAGCAAGCACACAGTTTATTTATTTTACTACCTATAGCTTAGGATCTCCTGCAGGTGTATCCCCTACACACTATATGTAGGGTAAAACATGTGCTTTAGAGTTTTCTGTTTCACCCCCCCCAGGCCAAAAGCTTGGTATGCCCATGGATTTATAGATGATATTATTCATTTAAATATGTAACTTATTTGATACAGTGATAAATCACATTCATTTCAAACTTACTTGAGACAGCCACCATTATAAAAGCACAAGTGACAAAGATCCATTCATATCGCAGCACAGTGCGGAGTGGCCATCGCACTATGACACCTGCCAGCAACACTTGCGATGTAAGTGACAATATCAGAGCAATTGTAACAAATGATTGCACTGCCATCAACCACCCAGGCAGCAACCATTCTCGGATCACATAGAACTCCTAGAATAACAAAATATCTTAAATAATTGTGTATTCCTACATGTTCTTCCATACCATACATTATTTCTTCCTTAAATTTTAATTGTTAAAGTTTTTGAAACAGAGCACATACTATCACTGTTCACCTAGGTATTTCTGCATACTACATTTAACAATTTATTTATTTCAATCACACTGCCATATTATATACTGTCAGTCAGTAATCATAACAAAAGTAATTGCTTTTACCTCACTAAAGATGTAGTGGCACCCATGAAACAGTTTATCAAACTGATAGGAAGGGAATCGAAATCGGTCAAAACAATATTCCCATAAGCCCATGTGTTTGAAGCTTGAAAACATCTCAGGATACGACTCAATCCAGTAAGGGCCGGCAAACGAAAGGAGAAGAAATAGGCCAGCAATATACGTTAGACTGGCTCCGATGAGAGTGGCATCTGTAAATAAGTTTTGACACCAAACATTATTTGAGAACTATATCTATATTATCCTCACATGGAAGCATTTTAATAGTATTGGAATAAACCACAAACATGAAGAAACGAACTCATTCAAAATTATAAGGGCGTGCCCAAGTTAAATTACTTACTTGAAGCCTTCGGATACTCATTATCAGCGGCCGTCATATTGTCGGTTGTTTTTAATCAATAATTGCAGATTATCTTTAAAACAGCACTTTGAAGAGCAAATTTACAGTAATAAAATAAATGAAAACAATCGTCTAGCGTCTTCAACTGAAAATTTGACACTAATGACATTTGTCGTCTGTCGATTACGTTACGTATAGAAAATGACATACCGGATAACGTCTAAAAACTTCGAAAGCTATGACCAAAATGTACACACGGCTACACATCAAGCTATACTTTTCCAGTATAAGCTGACCTCGCATTGTACGGAACTCTTAAAAAATGCGAGATCAGCATAAACTGGAAATGTATAGCTTGATGTGTAGCCGTGTGTACCAGTGATGTTTACTATTTTCTTGGCGGCCTTTACAAATAGTACGGGCGGTAGCCAAAAATGCAAATAAATTTTCCTCCAAAATCGAATTTTTCATCATTCTGAATAATTGTTATAAGGGTACGCTAGTAGGTCATTCTTCCATACAAACGTAGTATGGTGATAACTCGTCTGTTTGACGGTGTACGTTCAAAACTAAATATCAATTTCTCTTGTCATTATCTAGCCCTGTATGAAAGCAGAATTAGAAAAAAAAAAGGTTTGGAAGCTATGAACTTTGTAACTTTCATATTTTAACACTAACTTCAACTCGTCTTTGGGCGTAATTAAATAACTTACGAAGTAAAAAAGTGGCAAAATAGAAACCGTACAGGGATAGATAATTTATTCAATAGTTCAAATAGTTTTATTTTGAGTAAATACATCCAGTAGTTTTTTCATAATATCTATACGCCCAAAGGTGTTCATGAAATTTTACGCGCTCGTTTTCGTTATAAATCATCATCTATTTCACTAAATAAATTAAGAAAAACTAGATAAATAAATCTGCCTAGCCTTTTCCCAACTATTATGGGGTCGGCTTCCAGTCTAACCAGATGCAGCTGAATACCAGTATTTTACATGGACCGACTGCCTATCTGACCTCCACAACCCAGTAACTGGGTAATACGATACCCCTTGGTAAGACGTAACGACCTCGTAACGACTGTCAAAGATCCACGAATGACAGCCGGGACCAACGACTTAACGTGCTTTCCGAGGCACGGAGGATTCTTGGTACCTATGTAAAGATGGTCCCCCATCCACTGACCAACCCCGGCAAGCGTAGCTTAACCTGATGGATCGACCAGTGCGGCTGTTGTTACTAAGTCACGAGCTCCTCCTTATAAATACTAAGTAAATATAACTAAATAAATAAATAAATAATTAGACTAATTAGCATGCATATTAGTCACGCCGATCAACGAGTTCGAGCCGTCGAATAGTGTACCCTTAACTCAGCTTAAGCATTGTTTTACTGTCAAAAAGTTTGTTATTTTCTACTAAATGTAGAGTCCACGCCACCACTGCAGTCCGGCGGAAAATCTATAAATTATATAGAATATACTACCACCGCCGCGTTTCTCGTCCGGGTGGTGACATGACCCTTAAGGCGCGTCCCGCGCGGCTCCGTGAGGCCAAGCTGCGAGGCCGAGCCTCGTGAGTGTGTACGTTAAAATATCCCATAGTTTGGGTAGTACAGGGACCCTGTGAAACTGATAGCTTGATAAAATAAGGGGCCAATCATAATTATATAGGCAATTAAATAAAATAAACATTTTATTATTATAAGGCAGTTAATGTTGATCCACACATAGAAAAAATTACATAAATCTTATACTAATTTTATTCTTACTGACTACTTAATATAATAAACGCTAGAGTACATAAATTGGACGGTTTAAAGAAAGGTACATCGTTAATAACTTGTCTTTTCAATGAAATAATGTCAAATACGTAATAGAATAATAAAATATTCATTTACTAACCAAGCTGCTATCGAAATTACTGCAGATATATAATTATCTGCAAAGACACATATTTAGAATCATGTAAATAAGAACAGTTAATATACTTTTTATAGTAACAAGTGTACTAATAAAAAACGGTTTTGTTTATTCTATATTAATAAATCTATTATAAAATCCAGACTGATCCAAAGTTAGAAGATACTTAGGAAAAAGCGAAATAAGCCACATAAAAAACGGCTTTAGTTACAAAATTTGTCATGTCATGTCACTTAGGCAGCCTGGGCCACTCCAACTACTATATTGTGTTATTGTGCGAAAATAATGGATCGCTTGAGTGGAAGGGCAGATTTCATACTGAAAACTTATTGTAGGTGTATGGAGCGCCTTAAATAATATTATTTGCAGTAAAGTTAAAAGCGAAACATTTTCGGCAACGTAAAATAGTGGAGGTAGTCAGTTTCATTATAACATCTGGCACTCACTCAAATCTTGAGTCCAATACAAATTTAATATTACAATCACTCCAATCGATAGTGTTATCCACATTATTTGGTAAACTTACAAAACATGTAAAACTCAACTAGAAAATAAACTACAACTTAGGTACTTATACATAACATATTATGTAAAATAAATACATAAAAACGTGTGTACTGGTAATGAAAATGTATTCATTCGAATACTGGAATTTGTGCCGATTCTTTTGGACGGAACTGGTTCATAAGATCTAAAACTTAATATTTAATTAACTCTATTTACTTGTGATCTACAATGTTATGCTTTTGTTTCGTACTCCAATTCAAATCGAGCTTGTGATTCTTTTATCTTGTTACGTTTCTTTGCTTGAATGTTAGACTCGGTCAAAAAGAGTGCAGCTGTCACTAAGCAAGCTACAGAACCCACGACACCCAATCCGAATGACCAACCTGCGAAAAAAAAATAAAGTTAATTCCAATGGTAATGCAAAAACGAACTTTTTTGTAGTTATAAATCATGAAGTAATTGCTCACCTAAGTAATTGTTGGGATGGTCTGGCATCCAACCGTCTGTGTTTCCCAAAGAGGCAAAAACTATAATTGCAATTACTCCACAAATACCTAAAATAATAAAACAAAGCTTCTATTATTCTTAAAATTCTATAACGTTATTTCGAAACGTCTGACTGTATCTTATACAGCTCATCTCACCTGATCCTAGCATAATAAATCCAATACTTTTGATCAGTGTCACATATCTGCGTTGATCAGGTCCCCAGCATAGGAAGAACATCAACACTAATATTGTAGAGATCAAAACTCCCAGCAAGCACAATGTAAAGAAAAACTGTGTCGCTATCATGAAACCTGCAAAAAAACGGTTATTAAGAATATGTTTTTTTTAAGCTCATGGTTAAGGTTACATAATAGAATAGCGATATTGCAATTTTTTGTTTGATTTTGGTCATCGGCGCGGGACATTATTCAGTGATTAAGAATTATAACATTGATAGCTGAGGTTTCGCAAATTAATAAATTTTCCGGCGATAAACGCCGCTTATGTTTGCTTGTGTAATGTAAGGTAATACATAAAACATTTTCTTTTAGAGTTGATGGTGAATGTAGGTACAGTAGGTGCTCGGTAATCCGGCAGCCATTTTTTTTCGCCAATTATCGGAAACGCCGTTTTATTGGATTTCTATAGGAAATGTCAGCTAGTAAATAAGATTTTTTCTAAACCGGATTTGCAAAGTAAAAAATTATGCAATAATACATACCCGTAGAATCGGACCGGACTGCAGAACGACAACGAACAATGTGCGCTCTCTGTAATCCGGCACTTTTGTATTTAACCTGCCGGATTCCGGATTACAGAGTAGGATAGCTAAGGCCCGTATTACAGAACCCCACTCATAACTCAAGCATTACTTAAAACTCGTTTAAAGCCTATTGATTGGTTGGAACTAGTCTTAAGTAATGCTTGAGTCTTGAGTGAGGTTCTATAATACGGGCCTAATTTAGGAAACGCCGGACTAATGGACCTGTCGGATTAGTGAGCACCGGATGACCGAGTGCATACTGGACCAACATTTGTTTTAAATGAGTTGGGCTCAGTAGGATACACAAAGGGGCCAGATTAATTGGGGTCTATTCAGTAACCTCCACAGATTCTAGCTAAACTGATCGAACACTAGAATAAATAAATAAAAACAATGCAAGGAAACTGACCAGGTAGTAGATATCCACGGATCTTATCGTATCCGGTCGTGAAGGGGTCATACACCCACCGACATCCAACGAAGAATCGCCTTTGATACTGATCCAACGGGTCTGGCAGAGATCTGAAGCAATGACTCCACAACCCTAATCTAAAAACATAACAAATAGATAAATACCCGTCGTTATTAAGAACAAGTACCTAAAAGAAGCAGTAAAATGATTATAGGTATCTAACTGCAAACTTCTGCGTGTTAAAATAACGACACTTGGATTTTTTCATAAATATGTATAACACATAGGTACATAAATCTCAGAAAATTATAAATAATGACGTAATTATTTGTGTTTACCTATCTAATTTTGCGCCTCTTATTCTGGAGTCGCTGACCAACCAGCTGGGCGTACCAAATGCCAATGCCACCGTTACAAGGGCAATGACAAACACGCCAATGCCACAATTACCGGCCAAACTTCTATTCTTCATTGTCTCTGCAACAAGTTAAAAATCCCTTTCATTAATGGTTCTTATTTACGATTCCGTAGTATTGCTAAAAATTATAAGAACAAAAAGCAAAAAGACATGAGATCGTATGTGAATACGATCTCATGTTAGCTAGACAAATGTTAGCTCCCAAAAAAGTGAAAACCATGAAAATTAGAAACACAATTATAGAAGTTTACAAATAAGGTACCTAATAGGTATATTGGTGGCAAGTGCGACACTCGGACGGGAGTTCATAGGTTCGATTGTATCTTCCTTATCGAACAAAGAAGCAATTATCAGATTTGGTTATTTAAATGGGATAAGGCCGAACTTTACCTGTCATAAAATCGTATCATTATTCGTGATGCGTTTATAAGTTTTTGTATGCTGAACCACCCAGAATATCTGGGGGCCTACCACGACCTCTAAAGCAGTATTATTTTAATCTTACTTCAGTGGGGGAAAGAGATGGAGCTATACGTCCTGTAGAGCTTCATCTCTTTCCCACACTAAAGTAATATTAAAATAATACTGCTTTAGAGGTCGTGGTAGGGCCCCTGTACGCCACGAACCCGAGTCTCGTAGCGCAGTAGCCAATCGCTCAGGCCACTGCACCAATAAACTCATCTGTTTTGCTCTAATTAAGGCCGATAAATAGGTTAATAGGCTCGCCCCTCATCGCAAAGACACTGTTATAATTCTCGGATAGCAAGCAACGTGTTTTTAATGAGTCATCACCTTTTGACAACTGTTCGCATAATAGAAAATTGTTGGCGTAAATAATAGGGTCATATTAACTATTCTGTAGACTTTAACATGAAATACGTTGAATTAGAATGTACGCGTGCTGAAGACATGAATTGTCTTTTGCTTGTGCTTTCACGGTTTCTCATCTCACAGAGATGCCTGGATTATTGTCGTAAGCACGACACGTGATCTTGTATGATTCAGCTTTGTAATTAATTATCAAACGGATGTTACCGGTCGAACGCCTTTGTTTAGCAAGACGCTTTGTGGACGCTAAACATGGCATACACATTCAGAACAGTGAAACAGAAAATGCGTTGTTGCGCTTTTGCCGTTCATGCTGACTGATTCTGTGAGAGCTTTGAGAATTTGAATACAGAACATGCTAGAACTTAGTTGCTAGGTTCACGCACACTCACGCCATATTTCAAGCTGGCTCGCCATCATCATTATGGGCCCCAATATTATTATGTCATCAGGATATCAAAAAGACAAAAAGTTTTTCATATTTGCATATTTCATTACGCCTGAATTGCGCGAATGTGTAGGGAGAGGCATAGTGTCGTATGGAGTACTAGCAGATGCCCGCGGTTTTTCCCGTGTCGACCCTAATTCTGTATCTAAAATAAAAATAGCCTACTCCATATAACATCAGCTATCTGCCAATGAAATTCCCATCAAAATCGGTCCAGCCGTTTCGAAGATTAGCCGAGACAAACAGAAAGACCGACAATTTTTTTTAAATTGTTGTTTTTGTTAAGTAACTATAAGTAGGTACCGTATACACGATGGAATTTTGCGATGGGGCAGTAAGGGCAGCTACCTGAACCGTTGTAGCTGCAGGAAAACGGTCTTAAGAGACTGTTCTTAACTTTTTGATCAGCATTCACAGATTTTGAAAAAAATGTACAGACAGCCAGAAAATGGGCACTTTTCACAAAAAACTTTTTTTGATGGCAATCGATCCTATTTCTTATACTTAAGGATCAAAAAACTACTACACCAACTGAGGTTTGAGTAGGTATTAGAAAAGTCAGAAATGGCGAGAAACTTTTCCCATAGTTTAGGTAGGAAAAACATTCCAACTTACTTTTTTGTGATGGACGCCGATAATAAACGAAAAATATAAACTTCGAACGACTACGCGTTATAATTTTATTTGCTTTGAGAACAAAATAGTTTGTTACTTGTGATTTCCTACTTTGACTCAAATAATTGTAAACTTTCAGACTTGATGGGAAACGTTAAAAAAGACAGTCCGTTACAAAAGTCAGAAAACGCAAAGCGAACCCAGGAATCGAATCCATGACCTTAGTTCCGCAGTGCGCGTGCATCAATATTACATATATTTGGGGGAGATTCTGACACTTTTTGCATTTTAGACAAAAAAAAATGTACATAGGGGATTATGGTGTGGACAATGTAGATTAATGTTTATTAAAAACTTTTTTACAAAAAAAAACAACCAACTTCCAAAAATAACACTACAAAGTGAATGATAACTTTAATTTCGGAAGTCGGCGGCAGAAAACAAAAATACTCAACCAAAGACTCAACTGTTTTAAAACTTGACAACTGCATCTAAACACATCCCCAAAAAAGGGTCTGTGAAATAAACAATGTAAATCAACTCCTCAGCATTTTACAATCAGTCTATAGCTATATAAAACCTATCCATGTTAAAACACAGTGTAACAAAACAATAAAGCTCATGCTAAAGCTGTTACAGTTCATACTTTTGACTTGTTAATTAGTAAAACCCAATGTCAGAGCAATTTGTAAGAACTTTATAAGTATATCTCACTTAACACCACACACAAGGTCATACACCTGAGATGAATAGCACATCCAAGTACCTCCGTAAAAGTTTCGCAATACAGTCAATGAAGGCAGTGTGTGTAATACACAGCATAACATTCACCCAGAAACACAATGCCAAAATGTTCACACGCATTTTAACTGTGGGAACTCATAAAATATGCAAAACAATTATTTTTTTTACATTTTCCTGTAGAATTTTGTTTTTGATAATATGATTACATACCAGTGAACTTTAAACTTGAAAAGTATACTTATAGGCACTTGAAAAATTATATAATTGGTACAAAAAAACTAATTACTTTCTTACATGATTATTTCAAATACTTAACTTTTACATTTTATTTTAATTTTATTAACCCCTAAGCAGCAGCACCGGTGACCATTGCTAGCAGTACCTTTATGATTTTATATCTTTATAAAGTATTATGTATGTGCTATTTTACCTGCCTACACTTCACAAGACATTCACTGTTCACAGTGTGAGAACTTAGTGCTATTTCCCATTTGTAAAATTTGATAGCTCTATACTTTGAATATGGTGTGAGTAAAACAGAGTATTCTTCATTATATCTTTACTTAAAAAAAATATCATAACTATTAAGATTAAGTAAGATATTTAAAATGATAAATAGGTACTTGACTGTTACAGCATAAGCATTAAGCAAACCTGGCATGTACTTAAAAAAAAACAAGTTGATGTGTCATTAGCACATGCGCACAAAAAACGAATAGACCCAGCAATAATTATTATTAAATACTGTGGCAGCAGCCAAGTTCAAATTCATGAAGAGGTTGCAATAAGAATCAAAAAGTGGGCAACAAATAGCTGACAAATATTTCACTGTTTTGAGTAATTAGTCAATTTTACTGAAATAATGCTCTACAGTGCATTAAATGATAATGAATTGCAATAAATAATATTGTTACATTGAATATTTAGTTTTAGGTGTAAAACAGGGATGTTTCAAAATACGTATTTTACACTTAAAGACTGTGATAACATAATTCATATTCAATATTTAAGTGCATGATGGAGCAATATTATCATTTTTTTCATTAATATTTGACTGCTATTTGCGAAGTTTACAACTTTCTGATGGCATCCATCGTCTATGGTTACCTTTAGTTTAAGGTAGGTAATCCTACAACAACATTGTGCACAGGAAGCACAGGAACCTAGTTTTTATAAAACCAACCAAAACTTTTATTAACACATGTTTAAAAAGGCATTTATATAAATCAACACAACTGTTGAATGCAATATTTTGAAATAGAAATCAGTTTTATTCAAACAAATTAATGAAATGATGGTGTTAGGCAAGTACACACAACTACAATTTTGTTACATTAAATAATTTAGGAACCTAACATAAGTCATTGAAGAAATGAAATAATAAATAAATTGTAAAAGATTAGGCCTAATATACCTTCATAGTATTCAATTCAAAGAGTGTGAGAGATTCTGAAATTCTGCGGAGCCAAAAGTTTACTCACCAATGTTCTAGTATTCCAGAAATATTCTAATAAACTTGCAGCTTTGTCAAAATCCAACACATGCACGTAGAGTTTAAATATGTGAATAAATTTTATCATTCAAAACTTTTAGTTTGAACAATAACAAAATAACTCTCGGGATCACTGATCAACGCCCAACTTGCTTGTCACAATTGTCACTTTGTCAGTTATTAGTTCTAGTTCCATTACCATTTCAGTCAATGTGACCAGATGTAAATTGAACAATACGTCAGCTGCTCGCCTATATTCTGCTAATGACTGCGGTTTTATTTCTTTTTATGATATACGATATGGATTATTTTCTCTTATCTTAGTAATGACACCACTTTCACGCCCAAACATCATAATATTAGCATAATAGCACCAAACCCAATACAGTGTTTTATATTCAAGTTAGCAAGTGAGTAACAGAGCATCAGTCAAACAGATTCTGGGCTCAGAATCATCTTCTAAATTCATTAATGTTAAAAACTTATTTTTACTTACTTGGATAGTTTGATTCATATTTTAATATTACAGCTAGAACCTGCTAATTTTCATTTTCTGCGGAAGATTCTGCTAAAAACTGCTATCTTTTCGTACTTCGACACAATCTGCTAAACCCTAAATTGGCGATCCAATTCTGCTATAATCGCCTAATTCTGCTAAATCTGGTCACACTGCCAATTCGCCCGAGTTCGCCCTACAACCATTGGGATAGGTCCATGCCAACTCCGACCGACCACAGATACTCTAGATACACGCTAGTTATAGAGCACAGAATATAAATTCCATCAACGAAGATACGGGATCGTCGAACGCCTGCATCCGTTTCTTCTTTTTTAAACGGGCAAAAATAGATTGGGTTTGAACGGGCAAAAATACATTGTGTGTAGGGACTACTGTCAAATCGGGTTAACATTCATTGGTAGCTCGGGCCCAAACTAATCTCATAAACCCAAAATAAAACTGTAATACGGGCCTCATTAGAGTCTGCGCCACCCCTCAAGTCCTATAGACGCGGCGCTAGTGTCTATGTCTAATGTATATGCATCAAAATGCATTTAAAAAAATGTAGTTCCACAATTTTCCGTCGGACTGCAGTGATGGCGCGGACATTTATGATGATGGCACTACTTTGCCGACAAGTGGTAGTAAGTCTAGGTTTTGATTTGAGTCACAAGCAGCGTTTTTTGTTGCACATTTATTTTAACAATGCATTTTCCCATTCGAAGTGACCTAAATGCGATGGTAGTGCCCAAATTTTTTCCAAACTCTTTTTTGCCAAGGTGTATAAACGGGTATAATTATATTATTATAGTATTTCTCGAAAAACCTTTGAAAAACTAGTCATTTCTTTGGTAGTAACCGAAAACATCCCGTATCTTACAAACTATTGATATAAAAAGGCACTCGGAAACATCATCATGTTTATTTTCATAAGGGTTGCAACGATACCTACTCTACACATTTTATTTTTTTTGCAACTCTCGGATATGTAGGTAATGCATGGGGAGTGCCAGTCACCCCTGATTATTTTTTTCGTAATTTCACTATACCATTGATTAGCGGTGCACAGAATACACCTTCGTTTAAATTTTTATCGATAAAGTTCCAGTAGTCTCCGACTAAAATGGCCGTTTGACTTCCGGGCTGTTGGACATGGTGAAATTATAACGGTTCCGTTTCTGCAATTTGGCTACGGAACCCTAAAAAGGGCCCCCAACACGATCAGACCCTTGACTATGAGACCTTCTCTGTCTCAACTTGAATGGTTATAGCTAACGGGGAACACAACACATCACACTCCATATCTGGGACTATGCACCGCTGTCATGCAGTTGTGATAAAACAGGCTGGTTACAAGTTTTTGTAAAATAATCGGGTTGATGGGGCATTCAAGCCCCTATCTACGGTTAGCGACAAAAGTCGACTAACATTGACTGCTACTTTTACCATTACCACAGATAAACACAGACGGTTCACTCCGCAAAATCATTTAAATAAAAAGCGACTCTTGCTCCCACAGAATAAAGCGCAATTCAGGTCGCACAGCGCTAATTACCTATAGTTATATTCACCTAGAAATTGCCTCTCTTTCTATCGCGTAACTCTTAGATCTTCTGACTACGTTTCACTCACTGGCACTGTCGTCCCAGCGAATTGAGGAAACACCCTGCTGGATTTCCAACTCTCGACGCTAAGCAGAGCGTTGAAAGTCCAGTGCACGAAAAAAAATTATCCGCGGGAACAAATCGCCCGCGCCCGTGCGAACCTAGGTTTACATGGAATGTGGGTGTACTAAGGGTCACCTCTGCCTAACACTTCGAGGATAACACTCGTGGTATTAAATTATGTTTACGTATTAATTAGCTCAATAATGAATAAAAACTAAAGTGATAACTTTTGTCGCTGACTGTACGTCTTGCTTGCTGACTGGCTCCAGTGGCGGACTAAGCCCGTCAGAGGCCCAGGGCGGCAAAGCTGAATGAGGGCCCCAACTTTAAAAAAAAATATGATTGCTGGGACACATAGTAGAAGTGAAACTTCAACGGGCAAGTGGAAAAACGAAGTGGAACAACAAAATTTTTAGGGTTCCGTACCTGAAGGGTGTGTGAAACTTCTGTATATTATGTCATGTACTGTTTGTAGTCTTTAATTTCTTTAAATAAGGGTGATTTTCGGCAACTGCAAAAAACAACTTTGTAATTCACAATATCATTAATTCATTATGTTGGCAATTTAAAAAAATTAAGATGAAAAATATGCTTGTTCAGTAGGTATTTTCATTTATCGGAGCTAAAAAATATATGACTGTCAGATAACGTAAATAAATATTTGTATTGTAGCGGCATCTACATCGCTAAATTTACCGCGCGATAAACATATATACAAACTTCCCGACTTCAACCTCTGGGCAGTTGCCCGCCAGACACGACACCCGTCTGGTCGGAGGATCCTCCCTTTTCTATGGTGGATGAGTGAACTTTACACCCTGTTCCTAATACCCCTAAATTGGTGACCCCGACATGATGAACGTCAACGCAGCCTTCGTGCAACTACTTCAGCGTGACGTCATCATCATCATCACTCCCGCAAGCTTTCGTGAGCCAAGTCACACAGCCAGTCAACACCCACGGCTTCAACGGGTATCCTGACCACCAGCAAGCAGCGAACGCGCATTCCTGGTCATCACCCTCAGCCACAACCCAGCGCTGTACCACATCCGACCCACTGATCATAACGCAGCGCTACCCCGACTCACTGGGGAATCACCGCAGACAGTTCCGACTCACCGCGAACTATGCGGCACCCGGTTCCGACTCACTGGAACCACAGCTGGCACTGTGAGGCATCGCAAAATTCAAGACTCAGCCCACTATCGACCTCCGGTCTCAGGAGGGGAGTGATGTAGCGGTATCTACATCGCTACATGCGAACTACGCATCAAAGACCTGACGTCACACAAATCCTGTATCGCGCAATTAGAGTTTACAGCGCGATGAACATATATACAAGCTTCCCGACTTCAACCTCTGGGCAGTTGCCCGCCAGACACGACACCCGTCTGGTCGGAAGATCATAACTTTTCTATGGTGGATGAGTGAACTTTACACCCTGTTCCTCATACCCCTAAAGTATTGACTACAGATATTTATTTACGTTATTTGACAGTCATAATAAGTCATATGTTTTATTGATGGATGTAATTAAATTAGACAATTACTTTACACAATGGTATAGCGCTTCTCTTGTTTCTTTTACGAAAGTAAAAGTGTTAATCTTGTAAGATATGGTACGGAACCCTTCTTCTGGGAGTCCGATTCGCACTTGGCCGATTCTTTTTCGTTGTAAATACGTGATTTATGAGTGTAAATAGACAAATCAACATTAAACAAGGAAGTTATGATTTAGACTGATCTTACTTCAACCATAATCTGCCGTTTAACTCTTTTAATGATTGTTAATTTCATAATTGTTACCTATGCTGCCATCTATTGAATTTTCTTCAAGACTTATTATGATTTGTTCGAATTGAGACCCCATGGTCAGGGGAACGCGGAGGAATTTGGGGGCCCCCCAAGACCGGAGGCCCGGGGCGGCCCGCCCCTTCCGCCCCCCTGTTAGTCCGCCACTGACTGGCTCTATGTTCATGATAGGAGAGAAGAAACTACTTTTTTTATTTGTTAAGTGGTACTAGCAAATTGAAATTGTGTAGAACGATACCTATTTCATTCGGCATACCCATAACTGGCCCAGGGCCCAGGGCCCGTCCTATTATAGTACCGTTACTGTAGCCTGAAGGTATGCTGTAGGGTAGGTAAATTATGTACTATCGAAGAACTTCATATCTAAGCAGTTTGAAAACAAAATCCCGTGCACACCATTACCACATCTGTTACCGCCCCGGTTTTCTATCGGCCGAGCGCAGCAAGCAAAAATAGGCGTTACGATGTATAAATATGAACTTCTTCGATACCTACCATACTACCATCTACATTTACTATAGGTATATCTATTGTTCTTTTGTTTCAGTGTTTTTCGAACCGACAGATAGAAGAAAAGCTCCGAAACTTGTTCGCGATAAATACACTATATCATACGCTTCACCGAATTTATCTGAATTACGAGCAATGGCGCATGTGCTTAAACCATCACAAAGCACTTATGGCGAAGATTACTGTGAATTTACAGAAATTGCAGAACTATATCCAGTTGTATCACATGCTGTAGAATTCATGATTATTACAATGGGTTCCAAAGGAGTTATAACTATCAAGAACAAAGGACATAAAGATATAGCAAGATTTTATCCAACCGAACCTATTATTATGATCGAGAATGTGTCAGGAGCAGGAGATTGTTTTGCAAGTGGCTTTATTCATGGTATGCTCTCTGGACTTCAGGAAGCACAGTGCATGCACATAGGCTTTGAAGCAGCTAAGATGTCGCTTCTGTGCAGAAAAACCGTACCTTCGAATTTAGATAGTATAAATTCTTCTTTGTTTAAAAAAGCGAAGTACGAACTAATAAAGTGATAGTTAAAAGTATTTAAATTATATTTTTATAAAGGCACACAATCTTAAACTGTTAACATAAAAAAGGTTCTTACTTAATTATTCTCAACCTAACAAGCAATGTACATTCCATTCGAATTGATTATTTTCAATACTGATTATGTATTTACTGTGCAGTATTAAATATGGGTTTTACTAATATACTGACCCTTTATAGCTAAAAGTTGGGGGAGACTTGGGTGGCGCAAACCACAATTATGTATGAAATCATGCTGATTACATTTTTTTTACGACAGTTATGCTTGCCCCAACCAGCCCAGCCAGCCCCAACCTAGGATAGGAAAAACATCTTTTCAGTACATATAAAATAAATCTATAATACCAGTTGGTACTTACATATACTAATAATAATGTATTAAGATGAATTATCGTCATCATGTTTGCAATAAACTGATTTGATTTGAATTTGTATGTTTTTAATACAATATTCTTGATGTATCTATATGTATAAAATTATGGAATACGTTGTGGCATTATTTCTGCCTAAGTATCACTACACTAATACCACTATTATACATGAACTTTAAATAAAATAATACATTACAGGTCATAAAACTCAGGAATGCTAGCTGCATACTTATTATAATTACATAGATTTCACAGTTTATCCAAATTAAAAATACATATTATTAGCAGAAATGAATATTTATCAACTTTGTGATTTCTGAACTCAATACCACAACACATTTTAATAATTATTATCTTTTAGAATATACATCAGTAAAGAAAATCAGATCAGGATTTCCAGTATGTTAAAAATATGCATAATTCTACTTTAACACAGCTATAACATTTTACAGAAGTAATTAAGTTTTAGATGTAAAAAAATAGTACTCAGTCTAAACTACTTATTCCTAAAATATTATATGAGTTATTTTTGGACGGACTACTCAGATAAAGTCAATTATATAAATTATATTGTTAAGGCAATGATTATTGTACAAATACTAGTTTTTTGTAAAATACAAAACCACATCGTTCAATAAAACTGTTAAAGATCAGAAAGGACGGAATCATTATAAAAAGTACTTAAAAAAATGTTAATCTATATGTCAGTATGTCCTCCTGTATAGCCAACCTTCCTTTCATGCATAGTATAAGATGAAGGCTCCCGGCTCTGCATCTCATGAAGTCTCTTATACTTTTGTACTCTAGCTTCTACCAAGAATAAAATGCCAGCAGGGAACAGTAAGATAACACCTATGACACCAAGAGCATATGCCCAGCCCAGATCATTGTGCTCCCAATTGGGCATCCAGTCTCGACCATCACCTCTCGCACCAAAAGTGACCACAGATATGATGCCAGAGAATCCTGAAAATAATTTTATATTATAGCAGAATATTCTACAAGTATTTGTTAATTTATAGTTTAACAAGAGTGGCACTAAAGTATACTTTATAAATATTGTGGTAAATCTGTTCAACTCTATGAGCAATCAGTTCATGTGGCAGTGTAGTTTAGTTTTTTTTGTGTTTGCTGTAGTTTGAATTAGATAGGTAAGAAAAATTGCTATAGTTTGAATTAGATAGGTAAGAACTATAACAAACCTCCAATAACGAGCACTGTCCCTAGAGTTACCAAAAGCGTTAGGTATTTGTCGTCATCTTTGTCTTTCTTCATATAAAGGTAAGACAAAAACATTGATAAAATAACACAGCACATAGCTATAGTGAAAAAAAATTGTGTTGCTATGAAGAACCCAGGCAGTAGTATGTCATGAATTATGTAATATTCCTCTTCAAATATCCACCAGCATCCAGTGAACACTGTGTCATACCAATGATGGATTTCTTCGAATCCATTGAAGCACACCTCCCACAAGCCTGCAAATTTAACCAAGATGCTATATATTCATTTGATAAACGGCATACCTATATTTTGAAAAATAAATCTTTGTATTTCCTTCCTATATGCGTTCCGGTATTATTAATTCGTTAGCGATGAAACTTTTGGCATGTTCATGTTGTGATGCGCACGCCCGCGAATATTTATGAATAAAAAAAGAAAAACACCGGTAAGTCAGGAACGAAGTTGCGAGCAACAGCTAGTTATAAATACAATTCACTGTCTATCATATCTTCAAACAATAAAATCATGAGTTAATGATACATCTTACCAATTTTTATAAACTTTGGGTTCTTTAGTTTTCCGTCAGTAACCAGCCAATATGGACTTACAAAGGCAATTATTATGAATAAAGATGCAAATACAAAGAATCCAAGCGCGAATGATCCTGTTTTAGATTTAACCATTTTAATTATTTTTGTATATCAAAATAACAATAAAAATATAGTATCAACGCGCCCTAAATGTCAACGTCATAAATAAACCGTTGCCGCCCCGCCCCATCCCGCCACAGATTTCAAGTTACATGCTCTGTGCAGATTTCAAGTTTTTAGAAGAAGGGGACTAAAAAGTACTTACGTATTCCATGTTACTACTAATCATACGGTCTATTCCAAAAGCATTTGATGAAAGTGTATACAAACACTGTACAGGTTAAATTCATACGAATTAGTAACACATTTGTTTTTATATTTTCAAATTTACGTCACACCAGTTTTTCTAACAATTATTGATGATTAATATTTTATTAAATTGTAATTGAAAAATAACCACGAAAATAATGTTTATAAAATTAACCTCAATTGTGAAGTGATTTAAAATTAGAATTTCTAGTTTAAATATCCAAATAATCAAATCCAAGCACTCATTTGTAAGTGTTACGTTTTCTGATGCATTTGTTTACATTTTCGCAAGATATAGTTTTTAAACAGACTTTACAATACCATACCATGTAATGCTATGTATTAGTATTGCCCCGACCAATTAAAATTCTTGGTACTGTCGTGGCGTATTAAAATCTATATTCATATACAGATTTTGGCATCGCTAGGCTATCAAAATCTGTGTATGGACGTGGGATTTTGAAGAAAAATCGCTGCCTGTGTAACTAGCTGTAACTCGCATAACATTTGGTAGCAAAAATTAACGTTTTTATACATTAAAAAATAAATTTTCAATGTGGACAAATATACATCAAGGTAGTCGATTCCCATTTCCTAATTTTTTATGGACAAGTAACTGCGCGTCAGTGTCTTACAGTTACGACATTAAGGTGCTGTCAATGTTAAAATGTTACCACTGATGTGCGGTTGACTGTACCTACACAAAGAAATTAGAGTTCGTTCCACAAAATCCGGCGGAAAATTGTGGAACTACATTTTTCGAAATACAATTTATTGATCCAATGATATATAGACACTAGCGCCACATCTAACGGACTTGAGTGATGGCTTCTTTTCGAGTCGACGGTATTTTTTACATGACTTGGGCCCACAGTTTTCGTGGGGCCCACGGCTACTATAATAAGCAGGGTCAATGGTGGCGTTCCTCCAAAGTACAGGTGGGTTTAAGGGTATGAGGCAGTGACGGTTGGTGGGTCTTAGTGCTGGGGGTTCACTCCCTGTCCCTGACAGTGATTACATACATACCTATATATGGATATCTCTTCGTGGCTGTTTATAGCTATGGACATAGTTGTTAGTGGACTTACCATTTATTAACGGAGAAGTTTACGTTGGAATACTGCACTTTATTGTCTACACTTTTTTTGCTTTCGAAGAACACTCCTGTATCAACCGAATATCTGGACAAGGGCGACCTTTAGGTGTTGTTTAGACATTTGAACGTTGTTCAAATGTCTCCCTGTTATTTTTAATAAACCGAACACTATACGCCATATGAGTACAAAAAAGCTCCTTGCATACCAACAGTTATTTATTTCGCGCACCAATACCTCATTAGCATTACGCACAATGCAGTTCAAGTAAGACGCTATACTGACGACTAATTTGTTAAAACTTGTGCGGTCAAGGACAAACTCTCGTTGGTAATTCTCCGAGCCAGTTCGGCTAAATTCTCGAGGAGCGGCGCACCATATTTGCTACAGCTTTCATAGAAAATGCCCCGTCTCACGCTTACGGAGCTAGGAGCCTCTCTGTCTTTTCTACATACAAATTTTGTATGGGACATTTTGTTCATAGGAGGAGCGCTTAGCCGAGCGCTCCACATCCGCCCGCCAGTCCCTAATAAATAACAGTTTGTTTACATAGTCACTCACTATTGTTCTCTGTGCTATGCGTATCTAAATAAACTTATAGATTGCTGGGGCCTTGCTAAGATTTTAAAATACCGTAAACTGGGATAGCATAACATAACTTTATGTGGGGGTTCAACGCTCCAGCGCTCTTTAATACAAACCGCCACTGGTATGAGGAACAGGGTGTAAAGTTCACTCATCCACCATAGAAAAGGAAGGATCCTCCGGCCAGACGGTTGTCGTGTCTGGCGGGCAACTGCTCAGAGGTCGAAGTCGGGAGCTTGTATATATTTTCATCGCGCGGTAAACTCTAATTGCGCGATGCAGGATTTGTGTGACGTCAGGATGTTGTGTGACGTCAGGTCTTCGGTGCGTGGTTCGCATGGGGCGATGTAGATACCGCCACATAGGGGCAATTGGAAATTTGGGACACTCCATACTCAACACACTCACTAGTTCACTACCGTTAGATAGTACATACTAATTCCAGGGTTAGCTCACAGCTGACAACAGCCAGCTACTGTCTGTCATTGTCAATTTGTTATTGTTATCATCCACATCTGTCAATCGTATTGGAACATTTCAAAGTGATATTTATTTTTATTCCTTTCAAACGCGTACAAAAGCGTGTTTATGATTACAAGTTAAAAGCTTTTTTAAATGCAGTATCTACTAATGAATTCAAAAAGGCATAATTTAATTTACCTCCTGTATAAGGGAAGGCGTTATTTGCAAGACAGTGCAACGACTAAAGAAACCACAAGTTACGTGAAAAGTTTATGTAAACATCTAAATATAAGTGAAAGCAAAGCACAACATTTATGTATGAAACATCCTA
Source organism: Agrochola lota (assembly GCA_947364205.1). Taxonomy (NCBI): domain Eukaryota; kingdom Metazoa; phylum Arthropoda; class Insecta; order Lepidoptera; family Noctuidae; genus Agrochola; species Agrochola lota. Next base: position 11,403,820 of record OX376221.1, on the reverse strand, counting down.
TAATAACTAAACTAAATGATGAAAAAATCGAAAGTTTAGTACATACCATTAATGAGATGGGATTCTCCAACAGCTTACTAATTGAAGAACCTTCAATATTTGGAATTTTACCTGTAACCTTAAAATTTCGATACAAAGTTTTAAAGGAATGTGGGATACAAAATATATCGTCAGCGTCCTTAACAACATACTTAACAATATTAAAACAGAAGAAAATTGGAGAACTGAAGAAATTAGGATATTTACCTCCCCATATTAATGTTGAGAACAAACTAGCAAGTTTTATGACCCAGTGGCCCACATCTCTTACAACATTGATTGATGAGGATGTCAATTACACATCATTATATACATTGCGCTTGAAAATCATTCAAAGATATCTTGAACTTGTGTTGGATCTTACAAATGAAGAGTTTGGTAGAGGTGTTAAAACTTATCCTACTATTAAACATCGGCCTTTGGAATGTATAAATGAAACATTAGAGATATTACAATTGCAAATTATGATACCTAATCATAAAATTAAATCTAACTTGTATCTAATCCATGTTGATCCAGAAAATTTGAAAAATATAATTCATAATTTCCGGTGTATTGGTGGAATTGATATCAAAGAAGTCATTAGAATGCATCCTAAATTAGCTACAAGAAACTTTAATACTATGCTTGAGACACGGAAGATCTTTGAAGAATATGGCATTAGCAATGAGGCACAAAGAAGATGTTTTAGTATTTATACTTTAGCTCCAGGTACAATAAGAGAAAGATTGGAACAATCAAAAAATATACCGGAATTCAGTGCGTTTATTAAACATCCACGATTTCTGAAGATGATACACTATAACACAACAGCAATGAAACGATTGAACAAATTATACAGTAATAACAAAAAGTGTGTAAGTTTAAATATCCTGTCTGGAAGTGCAGCACATTATGAAATATTCGAAAAAGCTCCTGGTGATAGATTAGGCAAAGGAAAAGATTTACTGTTCTGCATATCACAGTCATTAGGAAAGAAATTTAATATGACACATGTTCGCAATTTTATAAAAAGGCACCCTTTTTGGATTAACACACCAGTGCTTCAGGTGAAGTATGTTTATGAGCAACTGTCCAAACAGTTCACAGATCAAGATATTTATGAAAATTGTCCTATACTATTATATCCCTGGAAGAAAGTTAGAGATACTCTTCATATAATAGATAAAAAGCTAATAGAAAAACAAATTCCTCTGTTTCAAGAAAATTTAAACTATGATTCTCTGAGCAAGTCTCAAAAATTAAGTTTAGTTCTTTATTTACTAGAGAAGAATCATTATTTTTCTGGAAATGGAATATGGACTGAAGAAAAAAATAAACCTGTTGATAAGTTACACTATGAAACACTAATCCCAACATCAAATTTAAATATATAAATAATAATATGGTTTAAAAGAATTATATGATAAAACCTTGTTTCAATCCTAATCCTAACTAATATTATAAATGCGAAAGTGAGTTTCTTTTGTTTGTAACGCTTTCACGCTAAAACGGCTGAACGGGTTTGGATGAAATTCGGCAGATGGGTACCATAACCTGGATACATAGGTTTTATTTTTATATTTATTGGAATTGCAATTATAACACTGAATTTGATTTTCTAATCATTTTAAGTGTAAAAAATATATTTGGAAAATTTCCAAATGATTTTTTTACATCTAAGACTAAATATTTGGTGTTGCATTATTAAATTATTGCATTTTATAATCAATATTTTAATTCAAATTCAAAAGTCATTTATTCAAATTATGCTGAGAATCAGCATAATTTGTAGTCTGTGCTTCCTAGTGCGTTGGCTGGGAAGAAGAAGTGGCGCAACAAACTCCCCAGCAGCACAGCTGTCGGTTCATTAAGAAGAAATAAAATTGATTATATTTATCAGTATTCAAAATAATTTTACATTACGCAACACAAATCATAAATTAAATTATCAGCCATAGGTTAGCTAGCACACGCCAATATACCAAACAAAATCATCGAGAACTATACTCAAACAGAAATAAAAACTAAACGTAAACAGAATTTAAGCTGGGGTATATTGTCGAGATCACGCGAACTATACTTCGATCTCTGTTGTTCAGTGAGAGAGAGGGTGCGAAGTTATACCGCATGATTTTGTTTCATGTCTCGAAAAAAGTTGGGTCTAAGTGAACGGAATAGAAGCATATGGTAGTTTTTTTTTTTTTTAACTATAAAAAATATCGAAATTCAAATCATACGCACCCTACTAAATGCGCGGAGTTTATCAATGAATTCGTAGCTTTCCTTAGCGGCCGATAGGTAGTTGCCGCACTTGCCATCGGCCTCTTTGATATCCTTTCGTAGGCGCAGAAGCCGCTCGCGCATCGGGCCCGCCCGCGTTGGCAATGCTACTAGTCAAATATTCCCGGGTATGGCTTCTGTTCCACACAACACACCATATTATTCTCGAGACGGTAAAAAATTTCAGCCGGTATAATGCCCCTTAATGCGACAATGTGGCCCCAGAATTCGATAAGGCTTGTGCAGACCAGCGCGACTTGTCGCGCGACGCGACACGAACAATACAATTTCTAAGAAAACTTCACAGTATAACAATAACCGGTGTCGCGTCGCGCGACAAGTCGCGCTGGTCTGCACATGCCTTAATTCTGACCACGTTAGACTCATCGAATTGGCCCAACAAGTCGAGCACGCCGCGTAGTTGTAGCCAAGGGCCAGGGGGCAGAACCCTCTTCTAGAGATAAAAAAAATGCCAAATGCAGAGCAACCAAATCCCAAATTCATGACCGATCAAAATTCTGTTGCAAACAGTCCGTCTGCGCTGCTGTAGTCTATTGTTAAAGCGGGGCGAGGGAGAGTGGGGAGGCAACATGTCGTCGCCGCATTGTGGATCGAAAAAAGGCTCTCGGAGACATTGGATCTTACATTTTTAAATTTTTAAGTGTCGATTTTTGCTTGAAATGGCTTGTAATAGCCAATATTATGCATAAATATATCATAGGATAGAATCAGGTAGGCAAATTGGTAACTTACATTTTTTTTTTTTTTTAAGTTGTGAAGCTAAGGCTTATATCTCCGGAACGGAGAGAATAACCGTTATATCCTTGCACACGGTGATGTAACTATTTATTTATGATTTTTTGATATTATTAATTTTTTCAGATTAGGTGCGCGTTTTAAAAAAACAAAACGCAGTAAATCTCGATAAATGAATTGTGTCAAAAAATCATTTAATCATATCACTTACGGATTAGCCTTTTCTTTTTATGAAGATATTTTAATTTAATTTATCGTTAGTATTTATTGATTTATTTAAAATTTTCAAAAATAGCATCTTGGAGCGACCTATACTTAACAACTCTAGCGCAGAGGTCATTTACCGGGGTCTCGGATCATAACCTCGCACCAATGAAAATAAAACGAATAACATGTAAGAAAAGAGAGAGCCCTATGTCGGCGACCGTTTGAAAATTAAAAATTTTCAATGAATGGTTTTTTAATTTTTGTTATATTTTTATGATTACTGGCCACTTGCCCTACCCGTGTGTTAAATTAATGTTGCCATTGTAGCGGCACGTTGTATATACAACGTGTCCCAAAATTCAACAATAAGCGGGCACCAGACGGTGGACCTGCTCATCACTACCCGAGAAAAAATTATGAAAAAAAAATATCTTTTTTTTTTGGAAATTACAAAACCCTTAAAAATCCCAGAATGCCTGTAGTTGTTACACAAAAATCTACAGGCAAGGCAGGGAATCTTCTCTCGCGTCCGGCCCTGGTTCAGGCCATGGTTCGGAGCGAGAGTGCATGGGAGGCTGTCACCTCCTTCTGCGACGCAGTTATGCTCGCGAAGGAGGAGGCGGAGCGCGCGAGGGAGATGCAAGCTGCACGCCCTCGCGGCCCTAGTCGCCGCAGGAGACGCCCCGGGCGTCGGGAGTCGAGAGCCGACTTCCGGCCACCGTAGGTGCGGGCTTGTGGACGGTGAGCAATGGGCAGCTCGCCGTCCGATAGGGACCAGGCCCGTGGCGACGGCGCGTTGTGTTCCACGCGCGCCTCAAAGAGATGTCAGCACCAACCGACGAGGTCGAAAGATCAATGCCTGCTGGGGTTGCGGGTTTGTCCGAAAGGGATATCGCGGCCCCGGCACACAGGTAACGGAAGGAACACGGGTGGGTTTTAGTCAGTAAAAGTCTGACACACCCTCTCGCTCTGCCCAGAGCGGGAGAAGTCATTTGATGATTTCTCATCCCGAAAAAAAAAAAAAAAAGGGAATCTTGTTTATAAAAAGTTCGCCTTTTTTTGTAGCTATTTTGCCTAGAGTAATATACCATTTTGGAATCTTGATTAGTTGCGCCAATTTTTTTTTAAACTTGCCGTAGTAGTGTCCAAACTTTCTTTTTACACCACGATGACTGAAAAGCTTTGAAAATATTAAGGAAAATAATAATTTTGATTGATTTTTGTGTAAAACCTACAGACATTCTGGGATTTTTAAGGGTTGTGGTGGATAGCAGTGCTACTTGGGTTGCCGATTTAAAAAAAACAGAAATATTCGAACAATTGTGGTAGTAACGGGGTGTCCATTTTCGAAGGATTTCAAAGTATTTTTGGTAATTTCCAAAAAAAAAATTTTTTCATAATTTTTTCTCGGGTAGTGATGAGCAGGTCCGCCGTCTGGTGCCCGCTTATCGTTGAATTTTGGAATACTTTCATGTAAATAAACTACATATATATAAAGCCAATTTTATTTATTTGTACGACCCTTATTTGGTTTTTTATAGTTCCATATTGCCTAAACGTGGTCTAATCCGGAGGCGGGGACGTAATTCGTACCAAATTCGTATCTATGCGTTATTGATATGCCCAGTCATAATACCTATTGGGTTTCAGCTCTACACTTCTAAATAGTTTTGGGAAAAACGACCCGAAAAATCCGTTTCCAATCCATACATCGCCCTTGCTTGTAACTTCATGCCTGAAATGCGGAGTGAACCACCTGTATTTATCTGTGGCACAACTGAATACGAAACGCTCAGGTCTATGGATCTACAAACATTAAATTATTGAGAACGAGTGGCAACATTTTTGCAAATAACCATAAAAAGTTATTCTGTAGTCTCTAAAACTCCTCATCGTTTGAGTGGATTAATCTGTGGCTGTGGTAGTGTAAAAATGGCGGCCCTACTTCCCCGTCCTCTTGGTCTTGCCCAAATTATTTCACTGAAAAATGCGAATAAGGTAAAAATATTTAAGTAGTTAGTCATTTTACGATCACAAATATTATCATTATTTAAGTTTTTAGGAATTTAACATGACATCCGTTCTTATTATCACAAAAACAATAAAATATTGACGTGGTTTTATTTCAAATCAAATAATACACAAAAACAGATAGAATTAAAATAATGTGTCTCAAAAAAACTATAAACAACTTTTTTTTTGTTCGCTAACAGTAGACTGCAATAGACCTTGATAACAATTAGACATTTATTTATAAATTTGACCTTGTCGTTTTCAGCTTTTGTGACCTTACGTCATCGCTAGTTTGTAATTTGACCAATGTAATTTTTATGCAAAAGCCCATAATCCATTGAGAGTAAAATGTATACATGTACCTAATAAACATTTAAATGCAATGCACACTTACTTGTACATCTTTCCGCATTTTCAATAACGGATCAATAAAACTGGCAGTTCTTGTTGCGATGAACATCCCAGAAAGCATAATGATTTCCGAATTATCATTTTGTTCCTCGGTCCAAGACAGAGGTTCTGTAGGAAACCGTGAAGATAATGTAGTTTAGGTTACTGAGTGTTTATTAGTTTGTAGCTGTCACTGCGTAATTGCAAACAATGTCAGATAATTTAATTATACTGTCGTAAAATTATGAATAGATCATTTTGTTTACTTCCACCAAACAATTGTGAATCTGTCCTTGATTGGTTGGTTCTGTTGGCAGAGCTGCAGCTCTTGCTTTTGTTTCTTCAAGCATGGGTTAAAGAAAAGGGCAAGAAAGCAAACCAAAACCAGCCTGTTTTTTTCTGTGACCATTATGGTGATGATACGAGGGAATTCTCTGCCCATTCCCGTGCCAGTTCCCGTTCATGGATTATCACATGCTTTGTCAAGCCCATCAGTGGGCACTCGTTTCATTCTTTGCTATCTCACAATCTGACAGCAAGACAGGGATAGATTATGAAGTATTGAATTTTGATGCATTTGACTACTCAAATTATCTGTTTAAAGATTTTCTACAGTTTATAATCCTGTGAGATGAACAAAAGTATGAACAGATGGTTTTGCAATTATCCAATCACTTATATCCATCTTGAAATACTTTATTGTGGATATAGATTTTCTCTCAGTCAATGTCGGCAGTTTATTAAATTGATTTTAAAGGAGCTAGTTTTTTTTGCACACAATAACTTACAAATTTCTCTTAGCTCCACAAATAATTATGTAATACATACCCATGTGAGATAGGCACTTACATCTTTATTGTCACATGTTCAGATTTGTACAAAGTTCAATATTTGTTGTAGTGGTTATCTAGTTAATGCCCGTGCATTGGTTTATATCTTTCTATTTCATGTCATCATACAAAAGGAATTGTCTGAATTATATTTTACTAAAATTGAATACTGTCCACATTTCAAAATATAAACTTCATCTTTGGTTTAGTGGTCACAAGCGCTACTGCTGACCACGAGGTCCTGGGTTCGATTCCCGGGTGGGGAAAGTGTTTATTGGGTTATCCATCTGGAATTTCTCAGAAGCAGCTTGGAGTCTGGATTTGAGTCCGGTTGATGGTAATAGGCTCCCCCCAATTACATGGGACTCAAACATAACTTGCAAAATGTGGGTTTTCTATAGGAGCACCTCTGCCCAACCCTTTGGTTACAGGCGTGATGTTATATTATGTTCAAATAATTTTTATGCAGATATGAAATTCTATGGATGACTACCCAGTTGTTTTATGATATGATGTTATCAAATTTGTGATAAAGGCACTTGTTATGCAGGAATTATGTATGAATTTTGCTTACTTCTACACAAAAAGATGAATGGTATAATAAAAAATTATGTTATAACATAAAATTGCATATGGTTAAACATTATTAATCAAATATTATTTGTATTGGGTATTTTATATACATGAATGTGTGTTTTTCCAGTTGCTGGTCGCGGCAAATGCAAACCATTACCCAAGCAAACAACAAGTCCGCAACTTGAATGTTCATGAGCATATAAGTTACACCCTCCTGCGAGACAATGGAATTCCTGTACCTAAATTCAATGTGGCAACTACCGCAGATGAAGTTCTCAAGTTTGCTAAAGAACTTAACACAAAAGACATGGTACTCAAGGCTCAGGTAATTTATGAAAGTTTGATTTCAAGTTCTTAAAATTATATATAATCAGATAAAAAAGAGCTATATCAATATTAAAAAGAATTCAAAATTGTAAATCTGGATGATACTGGACACTTAAAATATTTTGTTAAACAGTTGTATTGAGATTATAATAACTAGTGCTATTTTAGGTACTTGCTGGAGGCAGAGGAAGAGGCACCTTTAAAAGTGGCCTCCAAGGTGGTGTCAAAATGGTTGACACGTAAGTAAATAATCCATCCTAATATTATTAATGGGAAAGTGACTCTTGTCTATCTGTTACATTTTCACGCCGTATCGGCTGACCTTATATATAAAATTTGGCACACAGGTAGACCATGACCTGGGTTAGGGCATAGGATACTTAGCTATTTAAGTCTAAATTTTTTGATATATGGTATAATTTCGGGAACAGCCACAGAAATAACATTGTTCTTCATAGTTTTTTCGAGAAGTACTTCCAAAAGCAAACTTACTTTTGAGGCCCGTAAAATCAATACTATGCTTGCGTAAATGTTCACTCCGACAAACCTGAAGGTTTAAGGCCGGTGTTTTGCATTCCACTTCGCGTCATAAGATGAGTACACTCTACAGCAGCGGTCGACAACACGCGGCCGGCAAGTCTATTGCTTGCAGGCCTCGACAGCACACGACAAAAAAAAAATTAGTTGTATCAATAATGTTGAATTTATAATTTTACATGTGAGAACTTGTCTTTTTAATATTTTTTATTATTATTATCTCCTCTAATTCGGAGCACCTGCCATCTTATCTTTTCAACACCCTTGGTTGACTGGTAGAGAATGCCTAAGGCATTAAGTCCGCCTTTGTACCTTATTGTGTGCGAGAAGTTTAAATAAATAAATATTTTATCCATACAAATTTCGGGGGGTGTTACTCCCTGTCTGACACGTTCATTCCCAGTCGCCCCCGCAGGGATTGCCACCGGAGGCAAATGGGAATGCCTATGCTAAAATAGTTCGGAACAGTGTTTGTGTGCGTGCGAACTAGACGTTGTGCATGTAGATCAGCGTCTAACTGCTCATCACTGATACTATCTCTGTTGGACACGATACCTGGTGAGACAGCGTGCTGTTTGGTCATGCCCACCAGTGAGTTCGACCCCGCGACTAGTTCAACCTTAAATGCATTTTGAAATACCTCAACACTCACTGCATGAAAGCTCGAGTGCTGCCTATGTTATTGTTCCATCCAATATCATGTTATCTTGTGCAAGCTATCCTGATTGTTTATTCACTGCAAGCTGTACTTATTATTACTATGTAGGCCCGAAGCCGCCAGTGCGATAGCCAGCAAGATGCTGAAGCAGTACCTAGTCACCAAGCAGACTGGCGCGGGGGGACGTATCTGCAATAAGGTCATGGTGACCGAGCGCAAGTTCCCCCGTAGAGAATTTTACATTGCCGTCATGATGGAGCGCAGTTTTAATGTATGTATGACACTTCCTCACCTCGTAAAATAGTGGATTGGTTTTCCTTTCCAATACTAAACGATTGTTGCACTTGTCATAAATGATCAAAACTTTTACAATATCATAAATCTGTTGTTTTTAGGGTCCTGTTATTATTGCATCCTCTCAAGGTGGTGTGAGCATCGAAGATGTGGCTGCATCGAATCCTGAAGCTATCACGTACGAACCTATCGACATTATCGCAGGACTCAAGGACGAACAAATAAAACGTGTTTTAACTAAGGTACTTTGATCATTTACGCCGCACACTAATCGATCAGTTGCCCAGCTCGGCTATAGTGGGCAGTTGTGGCCCAAGAACTCACTGCAACCGAGTGCTACAGCACTTTGTTGTATGGTTGGTTTTAAAGAGTAAGGAACAGCGCATTACGACTTTCACTATACCGTCACTTTTTTGCATAAAAAAGTGACGATCTAGTAAACAGTACAGTAGGCCTAGTTTGCAGTGTAAATCAGAAATTTTAATCGATGTTTCTCTGGAAAGCTATTTTTGAATCACTTTTATTAGCTTATTAAAATACTAGCCTTTTTTTAGATTGGCCTAGACACTCCCGAAGCAACAGATATGGTTAAAAGGTTGTACGACCTCTTTGTGAAAAAAGACGCTCTTCTAGTTGAGGTGAACCCATACGCGGAAGATGCCATTACTGGCAAATGTAAGTACTATACTGATAATTATTAGTTCTAACGGTATTAAAATGTTGAATGTTTGCTGCTTATTTATAGTATTTATTTAATTTTCTTACGCCTCATCGAACTCTGGTTTCGCCCAGTCATTCCCGTAGCAATTGAGTTGCGTTTCGAATTAGTTACAGTTTCAGTTTAGTCATCAAAATAGTAGAATGGGTTTATGGTTTATGGGTGTCGGATGAGAGCCGAACTAAATCGAACCGTTAGTGAAACGGTATAGAACGTATAGATGGTTATCACACCTCCGCAACAAAACCGCAGAAGTTCCGCCATGACTTGTCCGTTGTACGACAAGCGAAAATGTCTGTTCTACTACAGTAGAACAGACATTTTCTAGAATAAGATTAATAGAATCATAATCAAATCGTGCACGATTCGGCTCTCTGCGGCCCTGGTCTGAAACAGATGTCAGTTAGTAAAGCCAATTAGAGACGAAAATGCAAAAAATCTTAACTGTAACAAATGATCAGTTGCTTTTATGAAACTGGACAAAATGTAGGGAATAGCCGATTTCGGGCTTGGTCCCATAGAAGTTGTTCATAATGATGAGTATAATGATGCCGTTTTAGGTGTTCACTTATTTTAATAACACCTTGAAGATAGTATATTTTTGCCTTAAATATTCATGACTAAGGCTACTGCTCGTCAGGGATGTTGCGGATGCCAATTTTTTCGCATTCGCGGATGTGAATCCGGATGCGGATTTTTTAAGGCTCACATCCGTGGATGCGGATGTTTAAGATCTTATATAAATATAGTATATGAATGAAGAATTAAAACAATGATAAAGTAATTATTAACATTTTTGTTACTGAAAATTATTTTTATTATAATGCTCCTATTTTTTTTTTAACTTCACTTACTAATTTTCATATTAGTAAGTGAAATTAAAAATAGGAGCATTATACTTAATAAAGAGTTATATTGCCGCCTTTTCTGATTCAAGGCGGTTACGCAGAGGTTCGTAAATTAAACCCGCGCTACTAAATAATTGTTCGCTAGGAACACTGCCTGCGTTTAATAAGCTGATAGAAAGATTTCCCAATAAACAATTATTTACACACAAAGATCACTGTATCACAATAACACTCAAAATATCTATCTATACGATAAGTCATCCACAACGCAAACAAACACGTAATGATTTATTTACAAGAAACAAATGATGCACCACAACAAACGCGTCGGATCTTGTCACCAATTTTTTCGCTCCCATTGGTTATTGTCACGTGCGAACGGCACGCGACATTCGCCGGCCCCGCCCAATTTATTTCATATTGCAACTTGTATTACATTCGCATCTGCATGAACATCCGCATTGATTATTGCGGATGCAGATGTCCAAATATATGCGAAAGCTCCGCATTCGCGGATGCGGATGCGAATATTCGCAACATCCCTGCTGCTCGTTGTAACGTTCTTGAAACAAAAAATCACTATATCACAGTCTTGCATTCTTCGTTTCAGTCTTCTGCTTAGATGCCAAGTTCCGATTCGACGACAATGCTGACTACAGACAAAAGGAACTGTTTGCTTTGAGGGACCCGACTCAAGAAGATCCCAAAGAAATCGAAGCTGCTAAGTCAAACTTGAACTACATTGCACTTGACGGTATGATTTTAATAGAATATAACTATACACATAAATAAAATTGAAGTGTCTGTTTGTAATGTCAAATTATCAGCATTTTACTAAATGCATATTAAAGTATATACGGCACTTAAATATAACTATTTTTAAATTTTTTGTCTGTCTGCGTGTCTTTTTGTTCCAGCTAATTTCCGAAACGGCCGGACCGATATGAACATTTATTTTAGAAAAAGAATTAGGGTTCCGCGGGCAGCAGCTAGTTAAGAATAAGCAGATGCTAAAGATAATGTTGTGATATAAATATGTGGTTTTCTTAGGTACTATTGGATGTATGGTAAATGGCGCCGGGTTGGCCATGGCTACGATGGACATCATCAAGTTGCACGGTGGTGATCCCGCCAACTTCCTCGACGTCGGAGGTGGCGCTACCGCGCAGGCTGTAACGGTGCGTCTCGTTAACACATTACTGAATGTATATACATAATAATGTCCCACTGCAGAGCAAACGCCTCTTCTCATACAGAAAAGGCACAAGCTTTGATCACCACGCTTGCGACGGGTTTGCGATTTCAGACTTATATATTAACTATGGGTTATTCCCTAATCCCCATTGACAATCTTCATCAATGGGGATTTATGAACTTTTCTTCCACCAATCCCTATCGACGTCTCATAGAACTCATAATGGGGATTGGTGGAAAAAAGTTTACAAATCCCCATTGATGGAGATTGACAATGGGGATTAGGGAATAACCCAACTTCAGTATAAAAATTAAATACAAGCAACATATTATATATGAATCATGAAGTCTTATTTCTGGTTCAGGAAGCCTTCACTATCATTTTGTCGGACCCGAACGTGACTGCCATATTGGTAAATATCTTCGGAGGTATCATGAGGTGTGACGTGATCGCAGAGGGAATTGTTACTGCAGCCAAGAACCTTAGTATCCAAATCCCTGTCATTGTTCGTCTTCAGGTATGAATTCTTTTATTTCCATTTTTATTATATTTGATTTCTTATCATATCATATCTTTTCCCAACAATGTATTTATGACATAGTCAAAACTCTTAAGTGGTCAAAGCCACTTAAAATCAATCGAAAATCTGTTTGCAACTACACACAACAGTTATTTAGATCCAGAAAAATACCTACCGACCAATTAGATTGGTCGGTAGCATAGATATAAGAAAGAAGGAGATATGCCCGGTAGTTGAAAATGTATCGAAACCCAATGTCTCCACTTCATCCCCACTACCTCGATACCTCGATAAATAAAAAACAAAATACATATAATAATATGATATAAATAAACAATACGTAACTAAAACAAAAATAGAAAAAAAAACAAAATCAACATTATGAAAAAACCTAAATAAGTATAAAACAAGATTTCACATCGGTCTTCCAACCAGGCTATAACTGTTGATAAATATAAGAATAAACTTTAATTTAAATTCATACGACAATCGACATTGTTGTCGATAAGCCTACGTTAGTGGATCTGCACAACCACGTCACTAACTCGTCTCAAGTTATAGCAGCAGTACTACGCGATGCAATTGCTTAAAGAAAGTATCGTTTTGTGATTTTTACATTGCTTGTCCACTTATTTAGCGACATACTTAGGTAGTGGTAAAAAACCAATGCATTTACTGCAATAATAGTAGTCGCTGTGATATATGAAAACACAAATGTCGTAGTAAAGGCAAGAAATATTTTACGCTTTGTTGTTTTTCATGATTTTCAAAACAACTATAGTAAAATACTTGTGCTGATGTATATGATACCGTGTGGTTCTGTGATTTATTTAGTTTGGCTTAGATTTTTACAAGAAACCACTAAACACAGATACGCCCCCATACTACTCTCCTGTTAGTTATATTTCTATGGTCGGTAGGTATTATTTTTTTACATTTTTAAATCACATTTTTCTTTCAGTGATTCTAGATTTAACTTATTAAGGGTTTTGACTGAAACATACAAGGTGTAATTGAAAACCAGGGCTGGTCCCATTGTAAAAGTAGTTCCTAATCATGAGTACATATTTGAATATGGATAGAACATTTAATACCTATTTTTTTTTTTGACAGGGTACAAAAGTGCATGAGGCGAGAAAAATTATCGCAGAGTCAGGACTTCGCATCGTGCCGCGTGATAACCTCGACGAGGCTGCGAAGCTCGTGGTGCAGCTAGCAGAGATCGTTAATCTCGCCAAGAAAGCTGGTGTTGAGGTGAAATTTGATTTCCCTGAGTTTCACCATGAGTAAAAAATTACAGTATTTTTCATATATCTTAAACCATCACTATCTAATTGGTCATAACTGTTGTCTAGCGTAATCCAGTTGTAATTATTGTTGCTTCGAATTTATGGCACAAGTGATTGTATAGCTTGGTAGTAATGTAACACTCATTGTCGCCTGTAATGACATATTTTACAAAAGTATAGGGCTATCGCCACGTTCTGTGAAATGAGCGAGGATGACTTAAGGATTAGAATAGTACGAAAGGAAAAACACTGTTATTCATTCGCCTTCGTCTAACGGACCCTCTGAGCTGCCTCTTTATGGACGAGACTCACATAAATAAACGCAAAAAGAAAATTTTGTGATTCGATCTGTAAACACGAAACAGGCCCTGATAACACTGCATTCTCATAATGAAATAATCTATGAACCTATTGAGTGTTATACAGTCTTACTAAGGATTATTGACAAAACGCTAAATTGCCATTTAATAGTTCTAAATAAAATGTAGAACCTTTTTCATATTGGGAGTCGAAATTTCAACTTGAAGTCTGGTGTTAGCCCTTTCACAAAAAACTTGGTTGGTCATAACACTGTTTATATGACATACCTGCAGTCTACCTATTCCATATATTACATACTTTATCGATAGACTTTATTGTTATATTAATATTATACGAAGCTGAAGTACATTGTGATATCTACATGTGAACTAGTTAGAACTTAACTTGTGAGTTACCCCTTCAATAGATTCTTTAGCACTTCGATCAAAGTTATCATTTATTCCAATAACACCATTTGTAGTAAGAAAGTCGCGAATTTACAGAACAAGAGAGTTGCTGATCGAATATGTAAGGGCAGATTTCTCATTTAGAACTGGATGCATAGGAGCCAATTAGATTAATTAATGTAGTTCATTGATTTATTTATTGAAACACATTTAGCATAAGTAAACCTATTAGATAAAACATGCTTAATTCGAATGATTGTTAAAATAATATTGATGTTGTAGTAAAGTGTTAATATCCTTCAAGGCGTTATAAAATTGTAATTTGCTATTTAATATTGATAGAGATCGAGTAAAAGTATTTACTTTACTTACATTGTTATTTTTAAAGTACACCCACAGAGTACGGTAGAGGTGTACGTTGAGATGTGTAACTAGTTAACGACGCAATAATTACTATTTTGTACATTATGTATGTTTATTTGTAAATAGCAATAATTATTTTTTTAATTTGCCACGATCTTAACGTGGCAAAGTCTGCAGAGATACAAAACATATGTTATGGTATCTACAGTTGAATCTAAATATGTAAAGTATACTACAGTCTAAATATTTATTTTTGGCTTCGTTTGAATATAATAAATTTATTTTAGATCTGTATTGTAGTTGTTCTTTATACAATTTCCCTTAATATTAGGTGTTGCTGTAGATTACGACGTGTATATAAGTAGATTAGTGTAAAATACGTTAGAGTGTAGTCTTACTATAAGTATACAAAATGTTTCATTGTTTAATTTTCAACTTCGTATATGATACCCTTTTTTCCAGAGGGTAAATACATAAAAACACGGGATTCGGATATTGCGCTCAGTTATAAGCGCAGTACAGAGATATTGCGTTTTTATCTATCTATCCGTAGTAATAAACTACTATTTATTAAGCAAGTCACACCAACGACGAATTCAAGGACAAGGACAGTTCATTAGTTGTAGTAGATACCTAATCACGAATCTTCATGACTGTGTAAATACTAAATACATCACATACAGGCATGCACAAAATTCTGCTCATTGACAAAATTTAGAGGGGAACGCAAAAAAAAGTGTGTATAAAACAAAATATCATGGATATTTATGACAATTAAGTTTATTAATTTGGATTTTGCTAAAGGTACAATTCTCTTGCCGACCGCAGGCGGCACCTCCAAGGGACGTGTCGCTAGCTACGGAAGGTATTTCATAGAAATACATAGAAATCTGTCATGTCGCGGCGACACGTCACGTATGTATTCGTTAATTTAAAATGGCAAATTTCGAAAAAACACGATCCAATGACAAAAATTTACCAAATTAAGAAAAACAAATCACGAATGAACCATTTTTGTACTTAATATTTTATTCATAAATGCTCAAGAAAGACTATAACGTCGGCTATAATCAGTGCTTAGTGTTGCCCCCTCTAGCTCTTCGAATTGCTTCCAGTCTCCTTGGCATACTCCTAATCAAGATAACAATACAATCTTGAGACATTACGTTCCATTCTTCCTGTAATGCGTTTTTAAGATTTCTCAAGTTTACGGGGGCAGGATTTGTTTTTTAATTTGTCTTCCAAGCTTATCCCATACATGCTCTATGGGGTTTAAAGCAAGCTTTCCACCGCGAGCTAAACTAAGTTAGTATACATAGTTGAGCCAGTTTTTCATACATGTGCGTCCACCGCAAACAACTAAGCAAAGTAACTTAGTTTAGCTCGCAGTGGAAAGCTCGGTTTAAACCCCAGGCGAGGCGATGGACGATCGGCTTAGGTCGGGCGAGCGCACTGTCAACCCCATAACATTGATTTCGACGTCTCGGAAGGTATTCGACAACTACGTCCGCAGTAAGGCGCAGTACATTATCACATAAACACTAATCTATCTCCTATAAAAGGGGGCAAATTATGGCACTGCAAAAAATGGAAAATAAACAATTTAGAGTCATTTGCCAAGGCACGTACCGGCTGAACTAATGGTCCTTTTAGAGAAAGTGCTAACACGAGCGTTAATATTGATCCCCTTACCATATTCCAGAGGGTCTGCGTGATAACAAAACAATCAGATGAACAATTTGAAGCAGCTTTTTGCCTATGAGCTAGCACCGTATCTCTTGTCCTTGTTCACTGAAGAAGGAATGAGCAAGGGCACGAAATCTTCCTTCTACTCAACTACAGCGCTATAAGAACTAAAACACTTTCTCTAGGACTATTAGTTCAGCCATTACGTTTCATCTTGGCAAATGACCCTAAATCGTTAATATGTACTAGCTACCTACTCTGCACAAGGTTTTTAGGGTTGCAAACTTAGGTATAAATTACTTTCAGGGGACCTAACAACGTAAAAAAGAATCGTAGTTACATGCGCGTTTGCGATGTTTGATGTTGTTATTGACTGGGCTAAACATTATGCAATAATTACTTATAAACAAATGAAATTTAAAAAAAAACATTACAAATCTTTATTTTTTATAGTATGTACTCATTTTTGTGGCCAGTACGCACGTTTTTTTTTTTGCTTTCCTCTAAATTTGTCCATAAGTATACCTACTGATTAAAGGTATCGGAATTATACTGATATATAAGTTGGATTTTTTGTGCATTTTCATAATTTTCGGAGCCCTCTCCCGTCCTTACATACAGGGTAGCAGGGAGGACGCGAAATCTTTTACCATGGATTCAGTACATGATTCTGAACCCTCTGCGTTGAAATTTTTTGTCGGTTATTAGAAAAAAATCTGCTGTTTCATAGAAAAGTACAATAAACCCTATGCAGTTAAAATGTATGGAACAGCAGATTTTTTTTGCCACTATCAGTTTCCATTTCCATGGAGGACAGCTAGTGAGATCACGAGGAGGAACAGTGCGTTTACCGTTTTTAGTGTTCCGTAGTATATTAAGATGGTTCTAAGTGACTGCTATTTTAAGTCAATAGGTTTTGAGATATTTTCGATTGCAACCGCAGAGTTAACTTGGTTTTTCATCGTTTTTTAGAAAACTACTGCAAGTACAAATTTATTTTTGCGGTCAATAAAATCAATATTGTTCTAAAAATACTAAAGAGACCAGTAACTGCGACCAACTCAGATGTAGCGCTCGCCAGCCGTTACTGCAGCACCGCTCGCTTGACTCGCGCCGCGCTGCGGTTGCCACAGTTCTAACCTAACCCATTTGTTTGGGGTGCCCTAGCTACGACCAACTTGTTGTGGTCAAGGTCGAGGTCGAGTTGTCTTGGGGTTCAATTGTTACGGGGTGGAGTTGTCGTGATACCTTTTACCTAAATAAATATTTGTGCAGTTTCAATTTCAAGTTTCGAAACCTAAGGAAAATAATATCAGATCAATCCCTTCCCTGGTGAATCTCCCTTTTTAACCCGATTGGGCTGGTTTTAGAAAAATCTATTGTTTCGTTGTCATAATTTAACTTTCAGATTATTAATACCAGCAGTGAAATCCTCACCTAAAAACTTGATTACCCCTTTTCACCTAGTTGTGGGGGCTTGCTTTTCGAAAAATCCAATAACATTCAAGTTTTTATTTTAAGAATCAATTAGTGCCAAGTTTCAAGTTAATTAACATAAGAAAGATTTTTCATACCATATCGAAATCCTCCCCTTTTCACCCCTTAAGCTGTAGTTTTACGACTACACCGGAACGTACCTCTTTATAATATTATTAGTATACAGGGTGGTAGGGACATCGATGCGAAAACTGTTACCATGATTTCGCGCTGGGGGGTTCAGAATCATGTACTGAATCCATGGTAACAGTTTCAAGTATAAGAGTATAGAAGTATAGATTTAAGTATAGTAATTTAAAGCTTTTAGTTAGAGTTGCCGTTTAGAATTTAAATAGTTCTCAAATAATATCATGAAATGATTGAAAAGTCAGCCTTTCGCTTACCTTCTCCTGTCCTTATTCCTTACCCTGTTTTTATAATTTCATAGATACTTTTAAGTCCCAAGAAAGGAGCAGGAGGCCGTGGCGGTCGCGGCGGCGGTCGCAGTGTATCAATGAGCGATATTTGCGGTACTCCTAAAGCCACACAGGGTGGCGTGTGCGGCGCTCGCAAATCCAAGAGAGCACAGGGTGGCGTGTGCGGCCCTCCTCGTAAATCCTAGATCCTGCAGGAGGCGTGTGCGACTCCGGCGCGCGGCGGCCGCAGTAAGAAGTCGAACGCGTGCAGAGGTGTTGCCAAAATAAAACAAAAGTTTACCGAGTGATAGAACTGGAATATACATACACGTACCTGTTTTTGAGTTGATTTTAGATAGTTATACATTAATTTTGTATATGTAAGTTTGTTTAGTATCTTGCCACAGTTACTGCAATCAAATCATCATATTGAAAAGCTGCATATCGACACCTTTTTTTTAAATAATAAAATCTGTTTATGATTAATATATTTAGCTTTTTATTTGTTACTATATAGACTTATGGAAATATTATAATAATATATTCATATAAATGGACATAGTTCGCTTTCAAATATGGAGTTAAAAACTAATACATATTGGAGTTGAACTAATCATCAATAAAAAATATCCTTAAATTGTTCAAATTAACAATTGCACTGAGACAGCATGTTTAGCGTGACATAAATGAAGAAAATTAAGCAATTTACTTATTATGTACACTAAATGACTTCTTTGCTAGGCGTACATATACCTAATGCTTCTTCGTATCCGGTCTTCTTTTCATGTTTGCCTGTGAATAAACAAAAACAATAATTTCAGATATAGGTATTATATTTTTCAATGCACTTGCAAAATGGCTCTTATTGCAACGTTTTTAGGTTCACAATGAAGTGTATTTAACAAGCGTGCTTTTTCTTTGCATTCCCGCACTAGAGAGCTCGCAAGATACGTCTGCGCGCGGCTGAAATCGGAACTAATATGTATGCCGCCGTCTTGTCGTTTATGTAAGGTCAAATTAAGAATTCTTTAATTTATTATTTTAAAATAAGATTAATTATTAATATAGGTTTAATATTTTAAATAGAACAGTATAGAATTAAGCACGCCTGCGCCACCAGTCGCGCGTAGATTTATCTAGCGCGCAATCTACCAAGATAAGTCAAGATAAGGGGAAAGTACGCCACAGATAACTATTTACTCGTCAGTAATATGTGCCTTTTTTTAAATCTTAGCAAAGAGCCTGCATACTTTTTTATTGCTAAATGTTTTCGTATGTAGTATAGCCTGATCCTACATCAAAATATCACTCCGACTATAAAGAGCATTTATATCCAAACTAGGTAGTTCTTCACGCCATAAAGAAAGCTAGCTGATTTAAAAAAAACCGGACAAGTGCGTGCCGGACCACGCATAATGAAGGGTTCCGTTGTTGGGATGAATTTATCCCAATAACAGACTTAACATTGTAATTGAAAAACGTGTTCTCTCATACATTCCTACTGCAACGCACAATATTGACAGATTTGCCATGTTATTTTAAAACCATAGGTTTTCCTGTAATCTATAAGTATAAAACCATCGATTTATATCGAAGGATACGCCTTATTGCATTAAAAGATGACCGCATTTGTGCTTAAGTTGTCATCTGTCACACAATGACGTAGAGAATTGTCGCTGTACCGTCAGCATACTCGTTTTAAAAAGGGTACTTAATTTTAAAACGAGGGTGTTTTGAAATAATAAAATGTTTGTTTTTAGTCTTTATCAATGATATTATAAATGAATTGAATTTGAAAGCAGAAGCGGTAGAATTTATAAACAGGCTGATTAAAAAAATCAAGAAAAATATTTAATGGATCTTTGCCACACTCTCGCGACATAGGAAAATGGTACGATAACAGTTCGGGTGATCTTGGCTTTAATAAGCTAGCGCTAGAGGTTTTAGAAAAAAAAAAAAAAAATGTGATCAGCGAATATACTGCACGTTAATTGCTGACGAGATGGCTCTTCGCCACCAAACTACGTGGACTGGAAAGAAGACTGCAGGCGTCGTAGATTTCGGTGCTGGCTCGGCAAAATCGTGCGAAATAGCGACTCAGGCGTATGTTTTTATATTAGTATGCATGAACTGCTGGAAAATCCCAGTGGCATATTATTAGGTAACGGACTATCAATCAGCTGAAACTCGGGCTAATTTATTGAAAACATGTTTAAGTGAATGCTACCATGTGGGGGTTGATATTGTTGCCATAACTTTATTAAATTTAATGTTTTATATTTTTTTTTATGTACCTATAATTTTGTATTCGAAAACATAGTGGCAAAGAAAAGTTAATCTAAAAAAAAAATACATTAAAAAATCCGGCTTTTAAAATATCTCCATACTCCCTAAATTCTTTTAAACTTTTTTGTCAACGCTACACTACCCTATCGTTCGTTGTCATGGGAATGAAATTTTTGTTATATGTCATCATCCGACATAATATTTATTTTTGAAATTTGAAAAAAAATTCCTTCACATGAAAAGTAATACCTTTAGCTTTGTTTGCATTTTTGGAGTTGTTTGCATTTTTGTTTTGGTACATTTCCCGAAGGCACAACAAGGCATCTTTGTACAGCTCTGTGTATTAAAAACGAGAAAGTGACTCCGATGTGTCACGAACTATGACGAATCAGGAAATGATGTTCGAATGAGCGAATTCGCTCATTTCAGAAGTGATATTTTTCGCGCGACGTAAGTATGGTGGTATCCTTCGATATAAATCGATGTATAAAACTATGTATATTTTTCAAAGTCTTTGGCTCAGTAGTTTCATCTGTTTTCTTAAATAAGTAAAAACTATTTATTTTAAAACTATATTCATTTGTTATGTCACACGGTACAGTTTGCAAAGTATGACCTCCCTATTCCAAATTCATTTGTTTGGGTCCCAGAAATTCATATGTACCAAGTTTTAACTTAATCGGTAAATTTGATGCGGAGCAAACAGCCGGACAGACAGACATACGAGTGATCCTATGAGGGTTCCGTTTTTTCATTCGGATATACGGAACCCTAAAAAGCTGCATTGGGAGTAATAAGTGGAACAAAATCGCTAGACGACGGAAACACGCTTTTCTTTGGCTAATGTAACAAGTTGTAACACGTAGGTAGGTAATATTATTACTTTTTATAAGAAAGCTAAAATACCTTTCTTTGTTGATTTATTCCTCTTCGACTCTTTATCTTTTGATTCCTTTTTAGATTTTTTATGTTTTTCAGTCTTTGTGTCCTTCGTGTGAGGTTCAACAAGTAAAGCGTCACCTTCCGCTATGTCACTATCTTTCGTTGGTTTCTCGCCATTTGTCTTGCTTAGATCGTCAATGAGCAGCGCCTCATCTACTTCCTTAGCTACTTCTGGAAGCATTAAATCTACGGTCTTTTGTTTAGTTTTCTTTTCCTTCCTCTTCTTCGTGGGTTTGTCGCCGGACGTCTTGTCGGCCGATTTGGTCTTCTTCGAGGACTTGGGCTTTTTGTCCAACAGTCCGCTTTCAGGCGTGGGGTAGTGATGTATTCTTGACGTGAGTAGCTCTTCTTCACGTAGAGGCCTGTAATGTAAGTATACGACATGTGTATAAATAATTAGAAACTAGAAACCCATCATCGCCTAACGTTCTCCTATGATACAGTAGAAATAATGAGTTGTGGGAAGTGACTGGATCCCAAGGAACACAATCCTTGTGTGGGATCCAGGGAATTAATACAAATCTTGCGCCTAAGGCTACTATGTAACACATCACAAACATTACATGTAAAAAAAAGTCTCGCAACGCAGTTCTTCTACCGCAAAACGTTGTGAGATCTAATGTAAAACCAAGTCTGTTAATTTATTCAGTACCTATCTATGGCAGTATCTATCCAACAACTTTATCATAAATTGTTACCTAATTAGTTAACTAACAGCATTTTATAGTGACCGTATCAATATTAAACATCTTTATTTTTTTAATACCCCATTTACACTCAGCTTACTTCCACGGCAGTGAGCAGGGAAGTAGGCAGGGAAGTGGGCAGGACGAGAATGTAAACACGATACTTCTCTCGATCCTGCTACAGTTGGCGTCAAATAACTTTGCCGCTCTGAAGTAGGCTACAAATGACTGCGCAGTAGTCAATCTTCCTTATATAACAGTGGCGCGCATGCGCAACCTAACTTCATAGCGGCAAAATTATTTGACGTGAACTGTACGGCAGTATTTATGGAATTATTGCCGAAGAGCAGTGGCAGGGGCTGAATGTAAATGAGATATATGGCATGACTTGGTCGAAAATGTCCAGCACGCTTAACATGACGTAGAAATAGAAACGGGTTTTGTGATACAGATAAATAATTACAATCTGTCATTTTGTCTAGTCTTCCGTCGACAAGATCCGTTTCTATGGTTGTCATGCTACGCGTGAATGGCTTCCGAGAAAAGGATGGAGGACTGACTGGTCGAGGTCGAGGTCGAGCGCGCGGTGCGGGTCGTCGCGCGGCGCGGGCGGCTCGTCGTCGGACGCCGCCGCGCCCTCGGGCAGCTCGCCGCCCTCCGCCACCGCGGGCCGCGACAGGTGGACCTCTTCTGTCAAATATTATTAAACTTTTTAATAAAAATTACTCATTTTTTCATTTTTAATAAAAAAAACTGCAGATAAACATAGATATGTCTTGCTGGACACCACAGATTAGAAGAAGAAAGACATTTATCTAAGGCATAAAAAAAATATTAATTTCCGCCGAACACTAACAAAAGAAGAATTTTAAATAATTGTGTACACTGCTTTTTGGCCGAGACAATTTAAACAAAAAACAACAAAGGATGTCGGTGGCAAAACACAAAAATACAAAAAACTAGGTACACCGACTGCCGAAATTAAAGTAATTTTTTACTTTGAAGTATTTTTTTTTTGGAAGTCGTTTGTTGTTTTCTTTTTGTAAAAAGTTTTCAATTTTGGTACCGACCCCACACTAATTCAAATAACTGCTATGTAAATAACAGCCAGGTTAATAAAATTTATATGGGACCACCTCTGAAGTATTCAAACAAAAAAAGAATCATCAAATCAATTCATAATTTATTGGCGGAGTAATCGCGTAGCAAATATACATTTAAAAAAAACATACATTTAAGAACCTCCACCTTTTTGAAGTCGGTTAAAAATAGCCTTCAACAGATTAAGACCTATTCATAAATAGATATTCGCTATCGCCGCGCAGAGGGAATAAGCAATATCCACTGTCTATAGACGTTATTGCCTGTTCCTTAATCAAAAGATCGCTCCACCCCACCCACTTTCAGATAGGTGAAATTTTCTTTTGAACAATTAAGCGAGCCGTCCACCGTGAGCTAAACTAAGTTAGTTTAGCTTGCCAGTTTTTCATACATCCCACGTGTACCGGTGTGACGCCGGTACGCACAATTAAAAACCACAGGCGCGAGACCTTGACGCCTAATGCCGCCACTACATTTTGTTAACTGGCCAAACTTCGTGACTTGGGACTTATTAACTTAATTATAAATGATATCGTCAATGTGAGTAAAAAAATGCATCTTAATTTTGTTTCATCATGATTTTTTTATATTGATACTCGTCAAGTCTGTGAAGTTTCCCCACCTGGTACTTGTTGAAAGGCCTACACTGTCCTCCTGTAGCGGTTACACCGCCACATACGAACTACGCATCAAAGACATGACGTTACACAACACTTGCATCGCGCAATTAGAGTTTAAAGCGCAAACGACATATATATAAGACTATCCGACATCAACTTTGGGGCAGTTGCCCGCTAGACGCGACACCCGTCTGGTCTGAGGATCCTCCCTTTTCTATGGTGGATAAGTGAACATTACACCCTGTTCCTCATACCGCCAAACTCCCATACCAATTAACATTCTTATTTCAAAGTATTGCAAAAACCAATTATTTTTAAAAGAGTAACCGTGGAGTTTCTTGCCGGCTCTTCTCCATAGGAAACGACCAATTGGAACCGTGCATCTAGCTTCCGACATTTCATAAGTGCCCATGTAGGTTTATGTGAAATAAAATATTTTGAACTACATATCGTCAGTGAAGTTCTAACAGTACGTACGTCAAAAATGGCTACTTTACAGGAGAGTGAAAAAACTGTATGAAATTAATGTAAATTACGCTTAAGGCCTTATTGTGTTCAATCATTAATACAAATGAACTCTGTGGTGATTTGAACCCGTGACAATCCCAATAATCTTTTCCATTGAAGCAATTAATTATCCAATGACATTCAAATCTCAAAACACTCATAAAATGACTTACGCACTGTTAGAACTTCACTGACGATATTTAAATTGACGCCGTGTACAAGTGGGTATTCTTCGCAACCTATCGAGAGAACGAATATCTTATATCTACAGGGTTATTGGTAATGTGTCTGAAACCAATTAGGGGTTTTAGGAAAGATCATAAGCAACCAAATGACCCCTTATGACCCCTATGCAAATGTCAATCATTTTAGAGTAATTTGATACTTTATGTTTAAAAATAATAAAATAAAATAAATAAATGTCAAATTACTCGATAATCTTTGACACTCTTGCATAAGAGTCATTAGGGGTTATTTGGTAGTAAATGACCTCTCCTACATCCCCATAATGGATAGCTGAGATATTACCAATAAGCCTGTATATCTTGCTGTAGTTCAGTTGTGACAATGCTGAGAACACTTGACTTACCCTCACTGTCTGAGTCACTCGATGGTTTATCCTTTTTGCTTTTTCGTTTCTTCGATGTCCGTTTCTCCTTTTTCTTCTTGTTTGAATTTTCCCGTGATATTAAGTATTTATCAGATCTCTTGGCTGCAAAAAATAATTAAATTGTTAGAGAAGAGATTACTAAACATTATAAACAATTACTCGTGTATAATGTATGGAGAGCGGCAAAAAAATGCTTCTCATACAAGCTACAGTCCACCGGAGAAGTCTGCCTATGCAGGTATGCCTGCGGAGGTAGACCTTTGTTGTTTTTACGGCCATTCAAGACGCGAAAATGGTGCCACCAGATTCAACTAAGAAAGTACTTGATGATTTTCTCGAAATAAATAGAACGAGTGCAAAGAGTGCCACGATCGAGACAAAAATATATAGTGCAAAGCCTATCCATGCCAGTGCGTCGTCTTCAATCGATGCCATAGCAAAACGAACTGAAGTTCGTTCCGGTATACCGGATCGTCCATGGCCATAGACGCTACCTACATGCGGTAGACCTGCGTAGGCAATCCTGCACAAGTAACCTCTTCGGTAGACCGTAGCATGAATAGCTGTGTGGCTTACATAACTCGTCTTATGTCAAGGCTACTTTAAGACGATGTTATAGTTCTTAGAAGACGAGCCTGAACTGAGTTTCATCAATAAAACATTCTAGCAGAAAAATCACATTATAAGACTGGGCAAAATTGTATAGGAATCGGTCTACGGACCAATAGTGTCTCAATACTATCAGTTCAGATTTGTATGACGCAATTTGACCCTTTAGTAGTTAATGACGGTATCACACGAGTTTTTCAATACCTAATTAGTAGTAGAGGTAGTCTCATACTCTATCTTATCTCACACAATAATATCGTGAATATGGCGCCCGAATTCAATATTCCACCTCGGAGATACGCACCACAGCAGTAATCATTGGTTTTATCGCACGGTAAGATACATACTGTGAACTTGTAGAGGCACTTCGAGTGCTATCTCAGCGATGGGAACGTCGTCCTGCTGGTAGGACCGCGGCGAGTCGTCCTTCAGATAGTGCGGGTTGTTCGCTTGCTCTTGTCTCCGGGCTTCGCGTAACTGTGGGGATAAAGGCCAAATAACACAAATAAACTACTTTTTTCTACTATCTGTAGTACAGTCGACCGGCTTGCGACGTAGCAATTTCTCATTGCTTGCGAAGTTTACCTTCCATCTCGAAAGACGGAGGGAGGGATATGTCGGACTACTACCCACTAAATACCAAATATTATAAAAAATTACCCAATCCAAGTGTTTAAAAAGAAACTGACAGCCCTATTACTTGATAAGTGTTATTATTGAATTAATGTTTAATAAATTCTTTTTTTTTTAATTTAACTTATAGATTTTTATTCGATTTGGGCAACAAAATTTACATTCAATGTTTGCATGCCTAATTAGTAGATTGTACGGGGGTCTCAACATTTTGTAAACACCTTTATTTGTGTACCTACTATCTCAGCAAATAAATGATTATGATTATGAAACGCCCGTGGGGTTTTAGTCGTCCTTCCACCACCACATTGTAGGGGGTGCGGACTGAGATATACCTCGTACTTGCCGCCTTTTAGCGCTGCAATTGATTATGGCAAAGCAACTGTGCCATCGCCAACGAGGAAGCGACTAGCTATTACTCGCTAAGCAAACGTACAAAAAAATGTAGATACCGTTGAACGCCGACTGTTCACACCGCTGGCGAGTACTCGTTTGTCGTAGCGAGAAGAGCTATCAAAGAGAGTAGTCGCTCAGCGATGCTCGCCTGGCGGGCAGAACACTCGCTGAGAGACTCACGCTTGGTACCTACATACGCATACCAAAGAGTACTTGCCCGACGCCGTCGAGCACTCTCTGCTCGTTACTCGCCAACTCGTTTTTAGTAAGTAACTCCACTCGCTTCTTGTTAGTCGCCGGCAGTAGGACAGGTTGCTTATGACGGTAAGTTAAAGTCGTACCATGGCCAGTTCGTCCGGCGTGAACTGCGCGATGGGTCTTGCGTCCTTGGCCGGCGGCGCGAACACCGCGGCCTCGCCTTCGCCCTCTGAGCTCGAGCTGTCCGACGACCAGCGCTCGTGAGACAGCCATTGTTCGAGGTTCAAACTGTAATACGACATTTTTTTTATCATTATAGCGGGTGTAAAAAGAGGCTCAATGAAGATTATTATCCGTCATTGTTATATTTTTTTGGGCATTGGACTATACCTGGAAACCTTCTGGAGATATTGAAGGTCGTAGTACCGATTTTTTTTTTGCGTAATCAAGTTTTAAATGTTATAATTTAACTTTAAATACCACAACTTTTCTGCCGTTGTATGCACCCATGAGTACAATGTGTCGTGTGCGTTACATTGCGTGCTGCCGTAAACACTTTCAAGTCGTTAAGAGTCGTTTTTCAGAAATATTTTTGCACAATAATACTTAGTTACTTACACCCTGTAACCTTCGTAAGATACATTCTCATACCCAGTTTTTTAATTTTTGTATCTCGTGTGTCAGAGAATGAACAGGTTTACTATACATTCTATGATTTGTTAAACAGAAAAACATTACAATACTTCGTTTAAAATGCATCGATCATCAATCTAGTACCCTAATGTTTCTGTTTTGTAGGGCTTTCTGTCAACCAGTCAAGATTGTACAGAGTTACATCGTGACTGATTAGTTTTTAGTATTAAAGGGTAATAATAACAAGTCACATACTCTGAAGGCATGGGCACTTTTTTCTGTGCTTTGGGCGCGACAGGCTTCAGTTCTCCGTCGAACAAGTCTGCTAGCTCCTCTATCAAGCCGCCGCTGAAGCTCTGAACTGAGTTCTCGTTGTTTATGTCTTCGACGTTCTCTTCCTTCTCTACACCATTGCTGCAAATAAAATGTGTTAATGGTTTTATTACTGAACTAGCTGTCCGTGCTTCCCACGGTTTTTACGACTTAACAATACATCCGAGATTTCTTTATTATATGTAAGTAACTATAATTAATGTATTATACCATAAACCTTCCGAATAAAATCTCAAAATTATGGTGAAAACTGCATCTAAATCCGATGCGTAGTTTAGAAGAACAACGCGGTCACACAGACAAACATGAAAAGCGACTTTAATCTAAGTATGTTTGTGTAATATATAAACTAAAAAAATACTCAACCAATTAAAAAAAATCGTTTACATATAGAAATTCAGCTAAATCATCAGCGAGTAGCATGGGCGTATTTTATTTTTCAATAACATTATAGATCCCTGCGAAAATTGCAATAATGTAACTCAGGGTATGGAAAATTTGTCTATAAGTCTTTAGCTGGCGTGCGCTACGAAATATAAATATATTATTTATCATCAATAGAGATGATAAATAAAAGAATGTACCACATGTTTATAATAATTATCATTACCTATAATATTTAGTTCACAATAACCGTTTTTTGTTTAAATTAGTAAAACAAAACACTGGTAGAATCGAAAGATGCTACGAATATCATGATATTAATCCTTATCCAACTAAATAGTTTCATAATCAAGGTTGATTATCATCACGCTATGACCCTAAGGATTAGAGCGTAAAGTTAAAAAATCGAAAGAAAGCTAAGCGAAAACCAAGTAACAGCACAGGCGGGCGATGCGAAGGAACAAGAAATTTCACGCGGACGAAACGCGGGCAAAAGCTAGTTTATACGAGTAATATGTATAAGGTCTATTTATTACCTTGTTTCCAATTGATATTATTTCCACTTACACGATCATCAACTTTATGCAAGTGTAAATAAAGTTGGTTTTAGATTGACTGGGTACTGATGAAAAATTCATAAAAAATATGAAGTTGTAGCGCAAACTGAACCTAAAACTCGTGTTTGTATACCCGTGTTTGATTATGATTGTATGATGTGTGCCTAAAGCCCTGTAGTCATTGGGAAACAAAAGTTGCGCAATATTGGTTCCACGCACATTTTGTTTCGGGAATTAATGTTTAGCAACTATGTTGTTCCAATCAAAATGGAATTTTACAGATTTCAAGCGATCGCAAAATTGAAATATTCTGTTAAGTATACTTCTAACGACACTTAAGTGCCCGCATACGTTTTGAAAGACACATGTTTTCCAAAATCCCGGTATTTCTCAAAACTGTGACTGACTTTTTCAATCCATATGTACTTTCGGAGTTTATCTAAGACATTACTGACATCGGTGAAGGAAAACATCGTAAGTAAACCTGGACTTATAGTATTGTCAGTCTGTGGTGATCAATGCTTCTCTGTGTGAGAAGAAGCCTTAGCCCTGCAGTGGGACGGAGGCTATTATTATTAATTTTAATGAATTTGTCAAAGGTACCTCTGCTCATGCTCAACCAGTATGGCGTCAGGCAGCGGGCCGGGCTCCGGCCGCAGCGCCGCGTCGTGCGGCCTGACGCGCCGCAGGGCCAGCGCCAGCAGCGCCGTCGCGTTGTGCGCGCGCTCTTGTACCTCCATGTCCTCGCTGCACAGCAGGGGTCGCAGACCCGCTAGGGCTTCATGGATTATCTATGAAATAAATTGTAAGTTATTTATTTATTTTAGGCGACTTGTAGACCAACGAGGTATATTATTTATATTGTCCCTAGCTGTTGCCCGCGACTTTGTCCTCGTATATTTTGTATTTCATCATTTTGTTATACAAATATCCAGGATCAAATGTAGCTTATGACCTTCTCCACGTTCCAGGCTCGACGATCGGTTCAGTGTTTATGCGTGAAAATGTAACGAACATACAGACAGACAGGGTTACTTTAGCATTAATAATATTAGTATGGATAAAAAGAAATAAGATAAGTAACTGACCGATACAGCGGCCTCCTGGTCGTTGCGCGCCTCGAACAGGCGCAGCAGGTTGGCCGTGAGCTTGAGCGCGGCGTGCACGCACACGGCGCGCGCGCGCATGCTGCCGCCGCCCAGCCCCGCGCACACCAGCAGCCCCGACACCGACTCGCGCATCACTGGCTCCTCGCTAGATAAACATAGCATTTTAAACCGCTTTTACTTGACAAGAGCTCGGGGACGGCTGCCAGAGACCAAGTGATCAAATTGCAGGGATATGCTTCGTTTTCCAAAATCCACCTCGCGCGACGCAGGCCTACGCGGGCTACCATCGTGCCGCACTCGCGCATACAGTAGTGTGTAGTTACCGGCAGTACTCGGCCAGCACGTAGGCGGCGGCGTAGAGCACCTCGCGCGACGCGGGCCCGGGCGGCGCGGCGAGCGCGCGGGCCACCAGCGCGCCGCACTCGCGCGCCGCGAACTCGCGCACCTCGGCCACGCGCGCGCCCACCTCCGTCACCTGCGCAGCCACCATGCGCCCTGACACACCACACAAATGTTACTCTCCGTCTATCAAATCCATGCTCAACCACCTATCATGCAATATGCAAGCTGAACCCTGTTTTTTTTTACCACCAGGGCGGCGCTTCATTCGATTGGGCTACCATTGACACTTCTGATAGATCTCTTTGCGCGGAACAGTTTAAAGTTATTTACTTAATTATTTTAAACCCAATAAAAATGTATAAGCTTAGCTACGGATTATTTATACGAAATCAAAACTCTTCAACCTCGCTATAATTTGGAAAATCACTGACACAAGTGAAGTGACAGATAACGGTAGCACTGTCCAGTCAAGCGACACCTCAGTTGTTTTTTTTTTGCCGTCGTTGCTATAGTCTAGCACACGATGTACAACTCACCGTGTTTCGCGCTGGTTTCCATCTCGGTGAGCTCGGCCAGCACGGTGACGTACCACTCGAAATCCACCACGTGCTGGTAGTTGTTCTGCGAGCAAATCTCGATGATGCGCGTCAGCAGCTCGTCGCGGTACAACGTGCCCTCCGCGCGGTCCATGTGGACCATCAGCTTCTTTACTATCTCCATTAGGTTCTTCTTTGAAACCTGTTTGAGAAGTTATGAGAACAAAAGATTTTTATTGGGAGTCTCTTTACTATAAACGGTTATATTTACAGTCTGCTCGAAAAGTATCTGATGTGACCCTAAACAAACCCTGTTCAACAGGCACAGATGAACACAGATGGGACACTCCGCATTTTAGGTATGAAGCTACAAGTACACTGCGGGCTCGACTTGTTGGGCCAATTCAGTGAGTGTAACGTAGTCAGAAGATCTAAGAGTTACGCGACAGAAAGAGAGGCAACTTCTAGGTGAATATAACTATAGGTAACTAGCGCTGTGCGACCTGAATTTCACTTTATTGTGTCGTAGAAAGAGTCGCATTTATTTAAATAATTTTGCGGAGGGAACCATCTCTATTAATATGTGTTTCAGGTTAAATTCTGACGCCATCACTCACAAAAGGAAATTAGAAAGACATTGATCTGTATTTAAAAGGTTTCAACTTTATGTTTAACCACTTTCTCCAACAATTATGATTTGATAAACATTATGAAATTGAAATCACTTCCAACTTTTAAAAGGCTATTAAAGCACCACCAGAATAATGTACCGTTTTTATAACTTAATTTTAGTTTATTACCAAGCGAAACCGTCGCTTATCTTAATTATTATGTTTTTCCTCATATGAGTGAATAATTGTATTATTTTTGAGCGAAATAAATTTTCTTTAAACCGTATACAGTAATTGTAGTTCAAAATCATCGACGAAATGTGAAGTTGAAAAATTAACATCACTTGTCAATTCAATTAATTAAATTAGAATTTCGTATCAAAATATTCAAACAATCAAATCAGAGCACAACATTTTTAATCGGAACTACAAATTGGGATCCCGAAAACATATAAATCGTTATCACTTTGTTTACATTTTCGTCAGATACTTTTGGAACAGAGCATGAATACTATATGTCACTGTTAATTCTATTGAGAATAGTAGAGTAGCTTACATTACAGTGACCAATAGCGTCCTTACACATTTCTGTTATATTGAGAATTTCCAGATTCTGATGCAACATTTCATACTGTGGACTATTCTGTATTCTTGCTCCTTACTTAACAGTTCGGGGAATTAGGTAAGTATATTGTATCATACTAAATTACTACAATACTTCTCTCTTGTTCAAGACAATGAAGAGTAAATGTCATGAGTACTTAATTTTAAATACACCTCAAAGTCAAAGCATATACATATTTCAATAAAACCATTTACATGCACTTTTGA
The DNA here is from genome assembly GCA_947364205.1 of Agrochola lota. NCBI lineage: Eukaryota > Metazoa > Arthropoda > Insecta > Lepidoptera > Noctuidae > Agrochola > Agrochola lota. Next base: position 11,371,789 of record OX376221.1, on the reverse strand, counting down.
ACTGTCAAATAGTCAGTCGGTTACTCAGAGAGTTGTTGCCCATTTCAAAACTTAGATCTCTATGAAGAATGGGCAAGAAACACCTTTCTAAAAAAAACTATTTATTATAAAATCCTGGTTAGGTTACATTATTCTCGTTGACTCTTCTTATGTGAAAAACGTAAAAAAAAAACAACAGAACAGGTAAAAAAATATAAAGATATAGGTAATCCATGGCAGTAAGGGGATGCGCCAAGATAGCCCACGAAATTCAAGTTTTCTTACGTTTTTTTACAATCTGCGGGTCAGTGTCAGGTTGTTATAGATCAAAATATGAGTCGTGGCCGTGACAAATATGTATGTACTTGTACCTGTAATTTTGAAGCAATCAAACATTACCTAAATTGAAAAAAAAATAACAATGCTTCTAAATTATACAAAGCTGTAATGTACAGTGAGATATGAATTTACTATCCAAAAGTTGTTATATACTTACCATACCATACAGCAAGCCTAAAGCTCTCAGCCTGATTGACTCGTCCTTGTCGTCGAGACACGCCAGCACAAGGTCCTTGTGGGCTTGTACCGACTTCGGGTGGGACTTCAGTATTCTTGACATAGCCAGTAGGCCCAAGTATTTCACTGTCAACAATTTGGAGCATGATTTAGTAGTCAATTGAACAAGACATCAAATTGGTGACAATTTTTATTAGGTCTGCATTATTGAGAGTGGTCCAGTTGCGATTTCTACTAAGATTATTAATTTTGCTTATACTCATTGGTTATGGTCGAGAATTTGTGTCATGCTCTGCCGCAGAGCCACCATTTTAGAAACCGATCAATTATATCTTAAAATAATGTACGTTAAACGAACATAATGTACGTATACCGTTATCCGCTGTACGTGCATTAGGTAATGATAAAATAGATATTTATTGTGGCTCTGCTGCAGAGCATACTCTCTAGCAGAGCCACACAGAACATGTACTCAGGAAAGATAAACGCTACTGTTTTTTGATGAAAACTTTTGTACGAATAGTGTTTAATGCGTACGTGTTGAAAAATATCCTTATTAGACAGTGTTTTTATTTATTTTAACTTTACAAAAATGTTCATAGAAAGCGCCTGGTTATTTTGTGTCAGCAAAATGTTCTGTAGCCATTGCTATATTTGTTATTAGGCGCACAACTATGAATATCATGAACGAGGAATTTTTGCATGTTATTTTTTTTTTTTTTTTTATAAAACCATTGAAAATAGGTTGAATATAATTTATATGCACATGCGAAAAGTAAATAAATCTAGTAATAATATGTAATAAATAACATGCTAATTTTCCTCGTTCATGATATTTATAGTTGTGCGCCTAATTACAAATATAGCAATGGCTACAGAACATTTTGCTGACACAAAATAACCAGGCGCTTTCTATGAACATTTTTGTAAAGTTAAAATAAATAAAAACACTGTCTAAAAAGGATATTTTTCAACACGTACGCATTAAACACTATTCGTACAACAGTTTTCATCAAAAAAGAGTAGCGTTTATCTTTCCCGAGTACATGTTCTGTGTGGCTCTGCTAGAGAGTGCTCTGCAGCAGAGCCACAATAAATAACTATTTTATCATTACCTAATGCACGTACAGCGGATAACGGTATACGTACATTATGTTCGTTTAACGTACATTATTTTAAGATATAATTGATCGGTTTCTAAAATGGTGGCTCTGCGGCAGAGCATGACACGAGAATTTAGCACTGGTCGTGCATAGCAACAAAAACCGTGTATCTCTGATAGGACAAGAGTGAAGCAGGTCTGCCTTTTCACGACAGAGCCATTTGCGACTTCACTCTTATTAAGTTGTTTGGAGTGGTTGGTGGTTGGCCTGATTGAATGGGCAACCTTGTACTCTGTACTGTCTCATCAATGGTTGAGCAAGTTGGTGCCTTGATAAGACAGTATAGACACAGAGGAGAAAAAAAATGTGGTAGGTGACTCACAATTTTGATCGCTGTCTTCAATGAGTATCCTGAGTTTCTGCACGCAGAGTTGCACGGAGGCGGCGTGGCCGGGCATGCCGCTGCTGATGCTGATCAGCACCGCGATCACCGTGTTAATGCACTCGTACAGCAGCGACATCGCGGACGTACTGTCCATAAACATACACTTGTATACCTCCGTGTAAATAAGTCATAACTTTACTAGTGATCGAATATTCTGATGAACTTGTAAAAAAGCAAGCATTTCGTTTAAAAAAAGTCAGGGTCCAAACTATGATGTCAAAGAAACCGTAAGTAGGTACTTAGTACTTAGTATCTCTTATTTTTTTTCCTGAGATTTATTTAGTAATTCAAAAGGGCGTCTATACTAACTCTGCAACTTTCAGTACCTTTTGCAACGGAATTTCCGATCACTAGTAATAATAATAAATATTCCTATTATATTACTCACATTAACTGTTGCTGAATAATTAGTACAAAACTATGCGCCATTATGGTAATATCCCTCAATTTTTAGCTTAAGCTTAGCTTAGATAGATAGAATTACCTACACTTTATTGTACACTATAATATTTCATGGCTTACTTTTAGTCCGGGGTAATTAGTTTACCACCTATGCATTAAATCTTATTAGCGATTTTTTTCTATTAGATATTAGCACTTCAAATAATAATAACATTTTCCAGAAGAGCATCAAGGTAAAAACCGCGTTTTTATGAATAAAAATTGAGGCAAAATAGTTAACAGGATTTTCTTTGTTGTAATATGTACAAAATCGTAACTCCGCGGAAATTGTGATACAAAAAAGTACGAAGGCGTTCGAACATTTTTGTATGGGACCTGGATTATCCTATACCTACCGCCTAGTATTGAAAAACGCCTATCAATCGAGAGTAAGTGATACAAAATTCAGTGATGAATATCCTAGGTTATAATATTCTTTTTGAGATAAAATATAAATAAAAAAATAAGAATGTGATTTTTTAAACTAAGATAATATGATAATAATATTTGCGCTTTATTTGAATTTAGCTGTCATAGAATACAATGAAGAGCGTTTTATCAGCTTTCATTTGATATAGATCTTATCTCTGTTGGAGTGTTAGTTTTTATGCAAAAATGTTTGTAAAAATATTTTACTTAAACTTGATTTGAGAATTAGCTACTCTAGAATGAAATGAAAAGCACATCATAAGCTTTCATATTATTCATATAACATGGGTCTCATCACTGTTGAACAGTTTTTAGAGTTGGTCGAAAAGGCTCATGGTCCTTTAGTTTACTTTTATGTATGGGCTTAAATTTATTTAATTACTTACAAGAAAAAAAATCCGTGTATACCCTACACTTTAAGTGAAAAAATCATTGTTTTTTAATTAATGCACAGTTAGTCTAAACTCTATAGCAGGTGTAAAAAGACGCTTAACGAAGCCAAGAGTCCCTTGTTCTTCCCGCCATTGCGACCTTCTGGATACGGACCAATCAAGGTCAAAGTTGCAACTTTTTCTCATCTTTTTTGCGTAAACAAGTTTTTACTTTTATAACTTTACTTAAAATATCCCCACCACCCCTGTTTGTACCGTTGCATGCACCCATAAGCGCACAAAGATTTGCGTGCATTTCATTGCACGCTACCGTAAATAGCGATATTTCACACCAAAAATAAAACTTCCTAGCAATAGGGATGATGACTAAAAATTTTTTTCTAGTCCGTCTTTGAGATTATAAAAAAATATTGGACACGTTATTTTTCTTTTTTTACGTAATCTAAAGATACATTGTGGTAAAATGTGCTATGACGTCACGAGTATGTCGATTTTATACGTACTAGTGACGTAGCGACCACCACGCCCCAACTTAAAATGCGTTTTATCTAAGTAATTTTTTATTAATATGTTAAAGCAAAAAATACGTGTCTAATATTTTTTTATTATCTGACTGACGGACCAATTAGAATTTTTTTTTTTTTACCCAGGCGTCATCCCTATTATATTTATGCAATGTAAGTAACATTGTACAGAATGCGCAGATGACGACTTTGTGTTGGGTCTTTTTACACCGTTTTGTTTTGAATGTTAAAACAACTCAATGATATCAAAATTGTTCATTATTATCACTATCTTATTGTTAATACGCGACATTAAAGTATTATAAATTAATAAAATCTTTGGTGGTTCACATTGCTTGTTACATCTTACCAGTGATCCACCTGAAGACAACTTTACATACAAGTTTAGTAAGGCGCGGTGTATACATAATGTACATTGCTTTATGAACAAATGTTAATTATTATATTACAATTCCAAGCCTAAAACTAGTGTTTTGAAGCTCTAATGTGTCAATTAACCTCAAAGTGCTACAGTGTATAATAAGCTTATTTGAACAAAATGTTAAAAAAGCAATGCAAGCAGTTTCAAGCACCTTCAATAACTATACTATACTTATCTACTTGGAAGATTTAATAATTATTGTAGCATCTATTAAAATCTTACTATTTATAATATGCAAAAGAACACATTATATTCCTTTCACCCCATAGAGACTACATGTACAGTAAGGACGACACATTATTGTCTACATAATTAGTAAGACGAAGGCACTGTCTGTAACAGAACAATTTGGACAGGTCGGTGGTGTTCCTAATGGACAGTAACTGACTCACCTATGTATTAAGTTAGTTAATGGTTCTATCAGTTTCTTGCCAAGTCGAGGCTCTAATGGGGTTAAGGCACCAAACTGCAACAAACACAATGAAACTACATAAGACTAGCTTATGTGATAGCAACCAATAGCTAGATGATGTCTTGTCTCTGTTCTAAAGATACCCTAAATGTGGTTTCTGCTTCTTCTTTCTTTATTGTAATTCACGGCGACACATTGGTAAATGTTGTTGGTATTTATCTCAGTACAATATCAGCAGCAAAAATAATACAAAAATGTGAGCCTGATGTGCCAATTCATAAGTGTCATTCGTGTGGAATATATTTTCATTTCATAAGCTGGAACATTAGAAATATAGAGTTGCAGATGTATGTTAGTCTTTGTAATGTCATTCATGCTTCAGAATATTGTACAGTTTTTGAATAAAATAATTAATTTAGTTGTACATTTCAAATATTCCAGCTCTGGTATAGTCAGAATGTGGCATAAACTAAGTTGTATTAACTTTCATTGTGAGGTGTGGTGAATGAATCTAGCATTTTAGGTCAACTCTGTTTTTGTAAAGTTCACTAGTGGTACCTGCAAATTAGATCTATGAGGCTTTGGGTTATTTTTCTTCCAATGTCTGGTTCATACTGTGTCATTAAACCAAACTGTGAAGAATTCATAAGTTATTTCAGATATGTTTAAAACTAAATTACAGAAATCTAGTAAGTTTATCTATTAATTAGTCTGTGATAAACGAGTTAAGGTAAACAACATCTCTTTCTGTTTAATCAAATGTTAATTTTAGGCATCATTTATTCAAATAAAAATATAAATCAGCATTTTAAATCCTGAAAAAAAAGCTAGTAGTTTTTTCAAAATTATACTTAGAAGTACATACCAATTTGATAATCTTGATCAACATCCAGTTGTTAGTGGATGTTGTCATCAGTTTGAAGAACACTGGAGCTAATGAGAGGTAGTTTTTAGGATTTTTCCTTGCTAACTCACAAACTACATTAACAGCAGCTGATTGGACACCTGTAATAACAAACATATTTGTGTAATAACAGAAAAAGGCTTGACATGTTTTGTAAAACACCAACTTTTACAATAATAACTGTACCTGGATCAGGATCTTCTAATTTCTCTTTTAGTTTTGGGAATGCAGGTCTTAGTGCCTCTGGATACCTTAAGAATACCTTATACATCATGAGTACAGCTTTCATCCTTAAATATGGTTTTGTTGAGCTCATCTACAACCAATTTCAAAACACCTATGTTAGTGACTTGAAATTTTTATCTGCTTGCATAAAAAAATGCTTAATTTTTTGTATCAGGCAAGGCAAGTGTCCTCATTATCACCTTCCTCATGTACTTCTGCAATGTCCTTTATCTAATGCATGTGTAATAGGACACATGATTAGCTTTTAGTTGCATAAAGTGCAGCTGAAGTGCTAACTTATCATAGTCACAAATGCGCACTTCAGCTGAACACCAAGTCAGATAAAATAGATATAAGCTAGCTAGAGCGTAGCTAGCTACTTACCAATGTCATGATGTCATTAGCCAGGTCTCTAGCCAAGTCATGGGATATAAAACAGCTGAGACCACTGAGTGCCAGCCCTGCCTCATACTGATTCTGTGCATTGAGATCCTTTCTTATCATATTTGTTGTGAGCATTAGTAGTTCTGAATCTGCATGGAATGACTGACTAGCGGCTAAGTAACCGATGCGCTTGTAAGTAAACTTATTGGAACTCATCACCTCTATTATGTTGAAGATAGCCCAGGATATGTCATATCCCAGCATTTGGAGCTGTAATATATGTGAAATAATGTTAATGTGTTTGGTCAATTGGCTATTAAAATAAACAGGTTTGTATGAGGTATCTTATAAAATATGTGAATTTCAGCCAAAGAGTACAGAGACGAGTTTCTCGCACTATGACCCAAATGGCAAAATTGAAACTGATGGCTTTGAATGGGGTTAGACAGCAACGTGCTCAACGCACTTTCGGTGGCACGAATTTGATTAGTATTGCCATCTCTAGGTGCTGCAGGTGCAACGATTCCCTGCTCTGACATTTTAGCATTACATTTTTCAGTAACCGAAATAAGACAATCACAATCAAATTATCTACATTCAATCATGCAACTAATAGTGCCTCAACATCTGTTTAATCCAGAACTGACAAAGATAAGTATTATATCGACAAATACATGGGTGCCAATTAGGAACAACAGATGAATAAAACAAGAATAATAATAGTACATAGAAAATCTCTGAATTATTGAAAACATTTATATTACCCCTGTATTAATGTTCAATAAAGTGATAAGTTGCCATGTGGGTATGTTATCAGGGCACCATTTACTGCTAACAATATTAATCTTATTTTTATACCTACATACATTGTGATAATTAAAAATACATATAGATTCAAGTAGGTACTTACGTAAGTCAGTTTAGCCACTGCATTGGCTTTGACTGCTATGTTGTCTTGGCGTAGCTCAACTTTTATTTCTTCCATACATTGCGCTATATACTTTGACTAAAAATGAGATGGTAAATATAATATACAGTAAAGTATTTTCATGGATAGATGGATGTTATGTATTTTTTATAGTATGCTTTAATTTATTCTCTGCAGGATAATCTAACATGAATACACCATAATGATGCAAAAGGTTTTAACTAACATACCAAAATGCTACCAGCAGTTAAAATGTTCACCAAAACTTGCTACACAGATATAAAGGTATGTTGTACTTGTTTACTGTAGTGAAGCATATTGACTCTCATCATTGACAACAATAACTAAATAGTGGCGAGTAAACATTGGATCTGTGTCAACAACAAAATATGTAGCAGTATGTTAATTTTCGTATGTAATCTTAATTAAATATAGAACGGAATTGAATTAAAAGCCTCAATTATATGTAATAGTAAATGAGATTAAAAGGCTTCTGCTAAAGTATACACTTCGTATCTAAGCTTTTAGACAATTCTATCTGTAGTGGGTTTATCTCTAGCTAAATATTGAATTTATTATAGAAACAGGTCGGATTTTTCTGCTTGAGACAAGAAATCTGACAGTGGAGGGGCACATAGATAGAAACTAACAAGAATACATTTTCCTGGTTAGGTACTAGGATTGACTGTATTCCTGACTTAAATGCAAGTTTGAGCGAAAATAAAGCACCAATACATATATAAATACCTCATTATCTTTGTTATTTCTGATTCCTCGAACTAAATCCGTCAGATTTTTATCGAACATCCTCTCAAAATTTCCTTTGACTTTTTTCAAAGCCATGTTGATGTAGTAACTTCTTTGACCATTAATTGAGATTTTATTATCAATTAAATTAAGTAAAATTAAAGAAACATGTCAACAAAATTACAAAATTGAAAAACTCGTAAGCAACTACGTCTACGTCAAGAAAATGACAACCATAGAGCCAGCATGTTCCAAAAATTATAGAGGTGCGTTGTGCTTACATTGCAAATGTTTTAGTCGATATAAAGTTTAATTATTCGGATGATCAATTAACATTTGTGTATGCATCACAACTATTACTCTGTATTTCCATAATTTCTATGTACTTTTAATAGCTATTTGGCTGCTAAAGTTGCATATGGTTCATTTGGTATGAGTCCAATCTAACATCGGAATATGAAGAACTAACGCCCACCGCCACCATAGACTCCTTATTGTTTACAATCGAGTTCAGCAAAGGAGGAGGTTGTCATTTTTTTCAATACCATTTAAGCGCCAAAAATATACTAAAACGCCCACTACACTACTCGCGAAGTTGCTTCGACGAATAGAATAGAATAGAATAGAATATTCTTTATTATGTACACCATAAAAAATACAGATATAAATGTAGACATTTTACATAGGGTGATACTTCGAATCCTTTGACTCGGGCGCAAAAACCGATAACGATTAGAAGTCGCCCGGAGGCGAGCGGAATTTGCACGAAGGGAACCGAAGTGCCCTTCTACACTCTCGTATTCGCTTAACTTAGATCAACTTCGCGTGTAGTGTAATGCAGGCTTTGCACTCTACATTATACTATTTCTAGGTACACACGCAGCGGCTTTAGTAACCAGCGACTATCTGGCGATTTCAAAATCTCACATCTACACCATAGACATATGGTCCACAGTCCCTCACAGTACCGGCCTTTAGAGTATATAACACTGAAGAAGCCTTAAGCATAATCACAAGCATAATATTCCGGACAAAAATGTCTGTCACTTTTAGCGGGGGACGCGGAAACTACTACAAAAAAAAAAAACAAAAGCCACTCGCCCGGAAGGAGAAGTTCGTACGATAAATTTTTATTTTATCGAAATCGATATTTAGAGTCTGTCAAGCGAATCGTGTCCACAATCATTTAGCTAATTTCTTACAATGGCAATACTATTATCTGTCAAACGGATTGTCACAACATCAGGTAGGTTGACTACAACATTTTGATACTTTTAGCTCAATTATCTAATATTATTTATTTTACTGTGTTGTGATCACGATATCGGATTTAGATTCAGAAGTCGTAGTCATGACGTTGAATCTTACTGGGGCACATAATAGTGATAGCCACTTTAAGAGATTGTTGTTTGAATTGAAACTTACTGTTTTTCTGCATTTTAATAACATACAATTTTTTTAAATACATGAATTTTACTTTGTAAAAAAGCAAGTTCCAACTCTACGAAGTTGTGATGAATAAATACCTACATTGATATGCACTTTTTTAATTTATCCCAGAGATTTTCTTTTTCTACAAAAATTCAAGTATCAAACCAGTTTTCAGCGTACTATACCAGTGTTGACCCCTGTAAGATTTTTGAATTTACCGCCTTTTTCATGGGACACGACTCGCTTGACAGACTCTATTGGGAATTTTGCTTGAATCCATGCAATAAAACAGCTGTTGCATAAAATAGTTACATTTGAATGAGAAGAGAAAATAACTACAACTAAAAAATAAAAGTAACTAAATTTGTAATAAGTAAGTAATCTCAATAATAACTTTGGTGAAATTAAAAAAAAAAATATATATATAACCACTTCAATGGACTTATAAAAGTTATAAAACATTGAAAAATAAAAAAAAATAAACAAAAATAATTACTATCGACATGTCAATTTTGTTTTCAAACGTGACCTCAACTCTTTTTTTTTTTAAATTTTGAGTTTGGGAAATTATCAGATAACGTCTCCCGCTCTGGGCGGAGTGGGAGGGCGTGTCAGGCTCTTACTAAGTAAAACCCACCCGTGTTCCTTCAGTTGCCTGCACTTTGCCAAGGGCCACGGTATCCCTGTCGGACAAACAGACTGTGCGTAAATAGCATAAAACTGGTTTAAATGTTATAATACACATTATACAGGGTGGCAGTATCGACGCGAAAACTGTTACCATGGATTCAATAGGCACATGATTCTGAACCCCCTTTTTTTGACTGGGAAATTATCAAATAACAGAGGGCGTGTCACACTCTTACTGACTAAAACCCACCCGTGTTCTTTCAGTTCCCTGTACTTTGCCAGGGGCCATGGTGGTATCCCTTTCGGACTTTCCCCCGACCCCGGCAGGCATCGGTCCTAGCCGACCCCGTCAGTTGTGCTGTGCTGACATCTCTTTGAGCCGCTCGTCGTACACAACGCGCCATTGACCTAGGCCTGGGCCTTGTCGGACGGTGAGCTACCCATTGCTCACCGTCCGCAAGCCCGCGCCTACGGTGGCCGGAAGTCGGCTCGCGACTCCCGACGCCCGGGGCGTCTCCTGCGGCGGCTAGGGGCGTGAGGGCGCGACATTTGTCTCTCCCTCACGCACTCCGTCTCCTCCTTCGCGAGCATTACTGCTTCGCAGAAGGAGGTGACGGCTTCCCACGCCCTCTCGCTCCGTACCATTGCCTGGACCAGGGCCGGACGCGAGATATCACTGCCACCAATCGCCTCAGTGAGGACACGGCGGTGCCCCGCCCAAGCCGGACAGACCTCCACCGTATGCTCCACCGTGTCCTCCGGGCGATCCACACAGCGGTGACACCCGGGCGTTTCCTCCCGCTTTATCTTGAACAGGAGCCTCCCGAAACAACTGTGTCCAGTGAGGACCTGCGTCAGGCGGAAGGTGAGGACGCCGTGGTGCCTCTCAATTGCCTCAATTGTGGCGTGCCCAGCTCGGGGTTGCGACAACCGCACTCTCCATGACACCATGAGCTCCCGCTGGAGTTCTGTCCGCTGTGCCGTGATTTCTCGCTGCAGCGGAGTTACGCCCCGTTGTTTAGCGTCCTCGCGCCACTCCCAAATGTGCGCGAGGACTCTTGCCTCCAGATCCCATGCTGGCAATCCGGCAAGGAAGCTCGCCGCCTCACCGGAGACCGTGCGGTATCCCTGGACCATCCGGATTGCCATGACCCTTTGGGTCGCGACCGTTTCAACCGCGGACGTTTTCAACCGGCGGGCTGGCCGCAGCCTCAAAGAACGCGCCCACACCGGTGCCCCGTAAAGGGCCATGGACTGCACGACCCCCGCGTAGAGCCTCCGGCAGGACGCGTATGAACCCTCAAGATTGGGCAGGAGCCGCTTTAAGGCAGCTCCGGCCCACTCGAATCTGGGAGTCAAACGTCGGAAATGCTCCACGAAGTTCCACCGGCTGACGAGGACGAGTCCCAGATACTTCATCGTCGACTCGACGCCGATGTGAATCCCTCCTTCCGTTATTTGGGAACCCGACCATGAAAACACATGGCCTCGGACTTGTGCAGGGCCACCTCGAGTCCCAATTGCCGGATCCTATCAACGATCGTCGCAACCCCGCGTGTCGCTAGTTCGGCCGCCGCCTCGTGCGACCTCCCCTGCGCCAGGACCAACGTGTCGTCAACGTAGCAGGTCACGCTGACGCCGCTAGGGAGGTCGGCGCGCAGCACCCAGTCGTATCTGATGTCCCACAGATGTGGCCCCAGGTCCGATCCCTGTGAGACACCGCACGACATCTCTCGCCGCGCGCCGGTGCCATTCTCCTTGGTGACCGGGGTAGAGGACAGCCCTGTCCGTCAAATAGGCCTCGACCACACGACAGAGGTAGGTCGGCATCCGGTGATACCGGAGTGCCTATGATGCAACTCCAGGGCAGGGTGTTGAAAGCATTGGCGACGTCTAGAGACACCGCCAAGACGACCCCACCCCGGGCCACAGCATCCTCCGTCGTGAGGGGCCCACACGCGCATGATGGCGTCCACCGTAGAGCGCCCTCTGTGGAAGCCAAACTGGCTCTCCACCAAATCCGGCCTCACCCGCACCAGCTTCCCGACAAGGCGGTCAATGACTCTTTCGAAGAGCTTGCCCACCTCGTCGAGCAGCACAATGGGCCGATAAGCGGACGGAGAGTCTGCAGGGCGCCCCGGCTTCTTAATGAGGACCAGTTTCCCTGTCTTCCAATGAAGTGGGAACTGGCCCATCTCAGTGCATGCGCTTAGGAGCCCTCTTAGTCGAAGCCCGAGAGCCTCCAAGGCCAGGACCTAGGCTTTCACAGGTAAGCCGTCGGGTCCTGGGGCGGTATTTTTGGCCCGCAGGATCTCCGCTTGGAGGGCGGACTTCGCCACTCTGTACCCCTCGTACAGCTCCGCCTGAATGGCTTCCGTATCAGGGGGGTGAGTACGGAGCCTGCGTTGCCTTCTGTACCGGGGCGTCGCGCAGCAACGCACGCACTGCGCAGAGTCGTGAGTTCCAGCGACCACCAGTACACCTGGCGCCAGGCACGTCCGGGCTGGACCCGGGGCATTGCCACGTCGCATATTTCGGACATAGCCTCCCGGAACCACTCCGCCTCGTTGTTGATGTCAGCAGGCCTGTCCGTTGACGACACCCAGGCCTGCACGATCGAGGCTTCCATGAGGAGCTCCCGGTCCAACTGCTTCAGCACCCATCGCGGACCACTCGGAGCCTGTCGACCACCGCGCTCGAGGTCTGGGTCTCAACCCTACGGTAGTCTCGTTAACATTTTTAATATTTATGATTTTTTGACGTACCAGATTTTTACAGATATCTAATCTGTAAAAATCACAAATCTCGATAAATGACATAAGTAAAAATATATGACTATAGATTTTCCAAAAATCTATAATAATATTATTTTTTTGGCTTGATTACTTTACTGTCCATACTTTACTACTTTTATGTTATACGAAATATGTTGAATGCCGTATTATTATAAATTAAAATATGCAAATGCAACGACATATGTATTGCCATTATTCTTTGGTGGTTGTGTATCTAGGATAATATAGTTTAACATTTCCTAGTAATGACTGAGGTCGGGGTCGTGTCTAAAGCGCCTGCTTCACGGTCACCAACCGCGGCCCAACAGAGGTGACCTTGGTGGTTTCCAACCGAATAGATGATGGTTTACGACCAAATTTCGTTTGACCTTCCAACGACCATGGTTTACAGAGCTCCGCTATTGACCTAGAGGAGGTTGAGTCGGTGGCCGACCGTTTAGACGGCGGTTGCCAACCGCGAGTACGTCAGTCACTCGCTGTCAATCGTCGAACGACTCTACACGAGACACACGTCTTACGAGCGCAAGTTTTACAAGTTTACGTATTATAAAGTGCAAAATGGCGAAAGAAACATACATTGTTACTGAGTTGATCGAGCTGTACAGAGACTTACCCAGTCTGTGGGATCTCAGCTGCAAACAGTACATACAAAGACAACATTCAAAAGCGCCTAGCCTGGGAGGTTTTATTTTATAAATAGAGAACAATTGATCATGGGGCATCATAGTTGGGAAAAGGCTAGGCAGATTGATTTTTATAGTACAGACTAATTCCACTATGACATCACTAGTGAAATGGCAACAGACATTCATAGATTTCAAATTAAATCTGCAGGCTCTGACAAAAGACACTTGTCATTAACGTCATTCTGTGACTGTCGCTGTGATGTCGTTGGATGTCATTATTCATTAATCATCAACATCAGTGGCGTAATAAAAATTGAATTTCTGAAAATACAATGATTATTTTTTTAAGCGAGTTACAGAAAGAACATCTTAGTTTATTAAACCGGCATTCCATACAAGGTCAGTATCAAATGATAATTCATAAATAAAATTATCAACACTTCGTTCTCACTACCTGATCGTATTATTTTTTTTTTACAGTTTTGATCGACTTTTGTAAATTAGCTTTGGACTATCTTAATAATGGACCCAATCATAAGAAATATAGTATTGCTGCAGGTAAGAGGAAGTACTGTATGTACTATATTTCCGAAGTTTTGTTGCTTGTTTCGTTAGCTATTTTTGCTTTTCGTAAAGCACTCATCACGTAAATTTTTCTGTATTATTTTTAATCGCTTCTTGAGAAATTAAAAAAATGGCTTTGCTTTATTCTTTTCCTTCCGTTAGCTTGACTCCTGTTTTATGGTAAAACTTTGTCAAAATTTTATTTGCTTGGTCTACTGTACACTCAAGGTGTACATACACTTCGATAAGCAAAAAAAAACCTTCCTTACATTAGTTATTGTTATGGAGCACTATTCATATAACTACCAGTGCTAGTAGGTACTGGTCTAGCTGCAAGTGCTGATATTCCTAAGGTTGTAAAAATAATGTATAACAGTGCTTCAGTCATTGAATGATTAAATTGATATATTATGGTAATTAATAATGTAAAACTAATTTACATATTAGATGATGATAGTGATGTTATTAGATAAACATAAATTCTGACGTTTTATTTGTATGATTTCAATATATCCAGTTTCATATATTAAAAGACTCTTCTGGACCCACTGAGGTTAGAGTAGGTGCTAGAAAAGCCATAGTTGCAAAAAACTGTTGCCAGGGTGGTCCAAATCTGCTGGGGTTGCGGGTTTGTCCAAAAGGGATATCGCGGCCCCGGCACACAGGCAACGTTAGGAACACGGGTGGGTTTTAGTCAGTAAAAGTCTGACACACCCTCCCGCTCCGCCCAGAGCTGGAGAAGTTATTTTATAACTGCCCAAAAACTGCTTAAAAAAAAGTGTGGTCCAAATAGAGATGGCATAAAAAGCGGTATCCGAAAATACATGGGGTATTTTCGGATACCCCTGGGCATGAGGATTCAATTTTTTTTTATGTTCCGCGCTTCTTGATAGTTTTTGAGTTATAATTAGGTATTTTTAAAAACTTCGTTTAAATTTTATGGAAACTGCTTAAAAAAAAATCTATATATATCTTTATTTCTAAGGGCTTTTGCACATACTTATTTTTTTTGCAATTTTCATTGATATCGAAAATTATTTCAGACACAAAATAATCGTCATCTTACTATCATTAATAAAGATATAAATTTTTTGATAAAAATGAGTAAATTCCTCATTTTTGATCAAAAAATTTATCACACATGAAAAATTGACACGTGAAAAAATTCACGGCAGTAGTATATTTAACGAAGTTAAAAGGAAAACTATGGCAGCTAAGTAGGCTTTACAAGTTAACGAGTAATAATTGACCAACCTACATTTGCGGTTGCAAAAACATATTCTCATTCAACTATAAAGATTACTTTGTTGTTGCGAATAAATTCGTCCCACTTAACGTGCGTCCCATTTTGCGTGGTCCGACACGCACTTGGCCGGTTTAAAAAAATAAAATCGAATGATTCGTATCCAACTTGACTACTAAGCAAACCAACATGCATGCTTTCTTATCCTTTTGTCCATCTGTACTTGAGAATTTATGCACGATGTTATGTTAGAAGAATTTATGCACGATGTTATGCATGTTGTTATTAACTTCGCTAATAATCAATTATTGAGTATTATCACATGAGCAAGGCACATTTACTTAGTGAGAAATGTGATGAGCCACCACTGTTAATTATTTGGTGTATTTAATTATCATTTTTCTTTCCAGAAAAGCTGGATGTTTCACTAACAGCAGTCCAAAATTTGGTTCATGCATTGGTATATCTTATAGTAGAGGCATGTAGACTAAATGTAAGTACCTACTTATACATATCTTCTAGCTTTAATTAGGTTACTTGGGTTTTTGCATTATTTTGTATGGAAATGGAAAACACACAACATAACATATAGAATATTTTATTCAGTTGTCAGATGCTGACCTGAAGTCATCATTGGCTATAGCGGGTTTCTCTACAGAGCAACAGGAAGTGTTGGTAAAGTTGCACAACACTAAGAAGGCAGAGTTATCAGATGCGTTGAACCTTCTGCAGCAGAAAGAGCCTACTTATCAGGATTTATCCTGGAGATTTGAAATCCAGGCAAGTTGAAAGAAATCGTGTGAACATGTTTTGATATAAGTACAAAACTATTCTTTCTTCCAATATTGAATATTGTGTTACTAAGATTTTTGTGCAATTACAGGTAGCCTCACGAAGTTGCAATGAACAAATAAAACCGATGATTGCCATGGATTTTATGATCATGGAACCAAAAAACTTTGGACAATACAGTGAACACCACGACAGAATAGGGTATGAGAAGGAAAATGACAAAAGCTTAACTCCAATACAGGTCAATTCAAGTATACAAGATGCCAAGGCAGCCAGCCATTGTCAAAATAAAGTTAATCACGTTCTACTTCAGTGTGACTTACCTAATTTATTACATTTAACAAACAAGTTGGAGCAAGCTTTAAAGGAATCTAAAAGCCAACACGTGCGAAAAGTACAAAGAGCTCTGTAGGTTTTAAATTAATTTATTGTTCTTTTTATTGCCATTTTAAATATTAAAAATAATTATGTATGTACAATCCTCGTGTTTTATTTAACTCAAACTAAAATAATTATTAATACAAAGTTCTAAAGAAAGTAAACAAATAAATTATCAAATTTTCCCGGTGATCGATCAGATATGTGTTTCTCTGACTGAAAGACTACATGCTTAGGACACTGTACGTTCCCGATTTAAATTTCTTAATAATTTTGAAGAAATGGACGCTTCGAATTTATACACTACAGCGGATCCCCTAAGTTTTCACGGTGAGATGGTTACAGAATAGCACAGCAGCTGTGCTATTCTGTAACCATCTCACCGTGAAAACTTAGGGGAAGTGTTCGTGCAGTGAGCTGTCAGTGTCACCCCATCCGATACTAGGGATGACCAAGCATTACATTTACAAACGTAATCGAGATTTAAATTATATTTTTTATGTTAATTCTATTGATAATGTTATATTAAGTATTCTAAAGCTAGTATTTAAATGTCTAAACATTATTATATAGGGGGGGTTTTAATAAAATAGCAAAACAGATATCCAATCAGAAACTCAATTTTGTTTTATTCTATTTTGTTCCTAGACTAGTCCCTTAATATGAATAGCCTGAGGCGCGACGCGTTACGCACGTAGGTGCCAACGCGTGCACCAACAATAAATAAAATAGAACGTACCTACATAGGTATTTACACGTTGCTGCTACTTAAGTACTAAAGAAAATGCTCATCGACATAGTTTGTTATTATGAACCCATTGTTAACTTATATTATAAACGCAATCGAGTGTTAATAGTGTGTAATTTAACCCCACACAAACTATGTGGGAACCTACCTAAACGATGTAAGTAGTCATATAGATAAAAAGATGTGTATATTATTTGTACCTACCTACCGAATATTTTATTGGAGATAACCTACATACGCGTTGAATAAAATCATATTCATCAAATCATTACAAAATTCTTAAGTTCAACAGCTGACACTCTTGCAGCGCGCGCACACCGAATCACTTCACCACGTTGAAGCGGTAAGAATCGCGCTTGCGCGCTAGGTAGACACTATCACATTGAGATTTTTTTTGCTTACTACGTACCTACATACATATTTAACTTGTAACGCGTCACGTACTAAATACCAACGTCCAATAAGTACCTACAATGTTTTATTCATCATCATCATATATAACCCAAGTAAAACTGACACTTGTAGCGCGCGCACATCACATCACCGAAGTGTTGTCGCCGAGGGAATAACACGCGTTACCATGGTGACCACCCGCGTGATCACTTCACCCGATTCTCAAAGAATCGGATGAAGTGATCACTTCGCGCAGGCGCGCCGCTGAGGAAATAACACGCGTTACCATGGTGACCACCCGCGTGATCACTTCACCCGATTCTTAAAGAATCGGATGAAGTGATCACTTCGCGTAGGCGCGCCGCTGAGGAAATAACACGCGTTACCATGGTGACCACACGCGTGATCACTTCACCCGATTCTTAAAGAATCGGATGAAGTGATCACGCCGCGCAGGCGCGCTGTTACGCACTTTGTTTTTTTGCTGCTTATTGGTGTACTTATTGGTACCTACTTATTAAATTTCACTTTCACTTCGGTGATGTGATGTGCGCGCGCTACAAGTGTCAGTTTTACTTGGGTTATATATAATGATGATGAATAAAACATTGTATCTAGGTACTTATTGGACGTTGGTATTTAGTACGCAAGTACGTGACGCGTTACAAGTTGAATAAGTATGTAGGTACGTAGTAAGTAAAAAAAAACCTCAATGTGATAGTGTCTACCTAGCGCGCAAGCGCAATTCTTACCGCTTCAACGTGGTGAAGTGATTCGGTGTGCGGGCGCTGCAAGAGTGTCAGCTGTTGAACTTAAGAAGGATTTGATGAATATGATTTTATTCAACGCGTAGGTAGGTTATCTCCAATAAAATATTCGGTAGGTAGGTACAAATAATATACACATATTTTTATCTATATGACTACTTACATCGTTTAGGTAGGTTCCCACATAGTTTGTGTGGGGTTAAATTACACACTATTAACACTCGATTGCGTTTATAATATAAGTTAACAATGGGTTCATAATAACAAACTATGTCGATGAGCATTTTCTTTAGTACTTAAGTAGCAGCAACGTGTAAATACCTATGTAGGTACGTTCTGTTTTATTTATTGTTGGTGCACGCGTTGGCATCTACGTGCGTAACGCGTCGCGCCTCAGGCTATAATATATATTAAGGGACTAGTCTAGGAACAAAATAGAATAAAACAAAATTGAGTTTCTGATTGGATATCTGCTTTGTTATTTTACTAAACATTACTATATAGGGGGGTATATAATGTAATGTTTAGACATTTAGATACTAGCTTTAGAATACTTAATAAAAAATGTCCAATAGAATTAGCATAAAAAATACAATTTAAATCTCGATTACGATTGTAAATGTAATGCTTGGTCAATCCCTAGCATCAGTGAGTTTTCACTGACAGCTCACTCCACGCAAGTTTTCACGGTGATATTTTTACAGAATCGACATGCTGGTCAAAGCATACAAAAATGACTTGGAACCAAGTCTTGCTTGGTCCAATTTGCTTAAGTGATCGTTGTGTTTAAAAACGATTATCAAAATGACCAATCTAAGGAGATCTTCTACTACCAAATACTCAAAAACCAAAATTTCAGAGTTCCAAATGTTCAAATTACGTTGAGAATGTACTTAGTGTTGATGGTGTCGAACTACTCGTACACTGGTGAACGCTCATTTTCGAAGATGAAAATTATAAAAAAACCGGCCAAGTGCGTGTCGGACCACGCACATTGAAGAACAAACTTAACTTTGTAGTTGAAAAACATGTTCTCCCATACGGAATGTATGGGAGATCATGTTTTTCAAACCGCAAATTTAAGCTGGTTGATTATTACTCGTTAACCTGTACAGCCTACTTAGCTCTGATAGTTTTCCTTTTAATTTCGTTATATATACTACTGCTGTGAATTTTTTCACAAGTCCAAGTACAACCATTTAGCTAGGGGGGGGGGGGGGACACTTGACTAACAAAAAAATTCAGTAAATTTCAGTGTTCTTAATATTTCGCAAACGGATCCCTGAATCCAAAAATGGTTTTCACAAACACAATATTTTTGAACGACCTTTCTAACGATACCCCAAAACATGGGGTAGACGAGGAAAAAAAAAACATCCCCACTTTACGTGTAGGGGAGGTACCCTAAAAAGGGGTGTCGTTGGAAAGGTAGTCAAAAATATTACATTGGGTGTGTGAAAGCCAGTTTTCAATTTAGGGATCCGTTTGCTAAATATTAGCTTTAAAGTGCATATTTTTGTTATAGTATAGTGTGGGGAGGACACTAAAATTAGCACTTTAAAGCCCTGCCAGCTAAATGGTTGTACTTGGATTTATGAAAAAAATTACAGCAGTAGTATGTCTATCGAACTAAAAAGGAAAACTGTCACAGCTAAGTAGGTTATACAGGTTAACGAGTACTTAATATTCGACCAACTTAAATTTGCAGTTTGAAAAACATGTTTTCCTATACAATCCGTATGGGAGAACATGTTTTTCAAATACAATGTTAAGTTTGTTCTTGGGATAAATTCATCCCAAATACGGAACCCTTCATTGTGCGTGGTCCGACTCGCACTTGGCCGGTTTTGTTTAATTGTAGTACTTGCATATTATATCGGAAGACCACTTTAGGTAACTTTTTTTTGTTTGGCCAGCCTTTTATAATTTTCTAAAATAAACGTTTCATAGTTTAGCCTGATACCTTTTGAAATGGGTTGACTTGTAATGGTAGAGTGATGCTTCCGCAACATAATTATTTTTTAATTATCTCTTGTTCACATCAGTGAGTCTGTGATTTAATGTCGTTGTGGCATTCGCAACAATTTATTCGTATCTAACGTAACATATTTATGTAAATGTGCTAGAATAAGCATCGTCACTCACATGTTTTGCGCCAATTAATGTTCATTGCGCAGATCTCTTCAACAGGAAAGGCCTTGATTCGGTAGTGTTCTGTTATTATTACCTACAAAAACCCGGCCAAGTGCGTGTCGGAGCACGCACACCGAAGGGTTCCGTAGTTGGGATGAATTTTTCCCAAAAACAAAGTTCCGTGTCCAGAAAAAGTTACAACTGTACTTCACCCAAAGCAACCTGCGAATAGGTAGGAAGGAGGACATTTTGGTTGTGAACCTTTAAATGTTTTTAAATTTTCATCGACGACCGCAGTGTTAAAATTTAGAGAATTTTAACACTGCGGTGTAAACTGCAATATTCTAATGTATTGCAGTTTTAGGTCACCGCCATCTCTTGACCGATAGTGGAACTAATGTAACTAAATGATTGTTGATGATTTCTAAAAAAGTGTGCCATTATGAGGCATCGTTTTATTTTTCCTGTAATCTTTACATAAACTTCATGCATAAAATAATTTCAGATTTTTCTCTATGCAAACTTCGGCGATAAGGGTGCGGTATTTTTTTTTAATTTTACGTCAATTGTCGAAAATTATGCGGCTTAAAAAAAAAGAAAAATGTTTGATCATGTGCAAATAGCGCTTTTTCATATGATACCCACATGCCCTAGTCCCACTTCGAATTTTTAAGAACCCGTTCAGTCCCTGTTAGCAAAAAAAAAAAATATTCGCAAAACAGTTAGGCAAACGTCATCTAAAACTATTCCAAATTTCAAGTTGATAGTATTAGTAGTTCTTGAGATATCCAGCTGTGACGGACAGACAGACGGACAGACAGACCGAGTCTCATCATAAGGGTTCCTTTTTACTATTTTGGTTCGCAACCCTAAAAACATGTTAATTTATGTAATCTATCTAAACTAATATTATGAAGAGAAAAGATTTGATTTTTGTATGTTTGTAATGAATAAACTCAAAAACTACTGGACCGATATTATGGATACGGATATTTATGTTGTGTTAGTTTTATTAAAAATCCTATTAATTTATCCTATTCCGAGTCATTGTAGGTATGAATTCTAGAAGTAATACAAAAATATTTAATGTTTTAATACAAATGCACAAAAATATACAGGTTGGCCGGGACATCGACGCGAAACCTGTTACCATGGATTCTGAATCCCCTCATGATTCTGAATTTTTCTAACCGATGTAAATTTTCAACGCGATGTCGTTCAGAATATTGTACTGAATCTATGGTAACATTATTCGTGTCGATGTCCCAGACACCCTGTATGCAAAAATGAGAATGACCCACCCAGGTGGGTAATTGAAACTATAAATTATGTAGGTACGTTTTTTAACGACGTCGTTAAAAAGATCCACGGACACTTATGGCTAGGACATGCAATTATCCGTACCATTTTACTATACGGATATTTCGGATACTTCCATAACACTATCCGGATATTTTGGATACCACTGTGAAAAAGGTTATTCAAACTAAAATATTTTCTTTCATTAACAGAATATGAATGAATGGTTGTGGTTCTGAATAATATTTTTTTTTACCATGACATACAATATACATTACTAACGCTTGCCCCGCTACGCACGGTTTTTACGACTTGAAAAACGTCGAGATTTCTTTATCTCGACGTTTCATCAGTGGCGGACTAAGCCTGTGGGGGCCCGGGGTGGAAAACTAAATGCCCGTCCCCCCGCTCAATTAGCACGCTGCCTCGAATAGGTTTTTGAGATCTTTTGACTATTGATACAAAAAATAGGAGTTACTTTGTCGACAACAGGAAAGCTGGAGCATCAGACGAATAGAGGATGATAGAGCGAGCGAGGCTATTTTTTTTTTTTGCACACTGCGTAGTTTAGACTTTCTTTTGAATATAGAAATAGGAATTACTTTGCTAAGTTATACAGAAGAGTTTGAAAAGGTGGGATGCAAGAGCGAGCGTAGCGAGCTCGAAAGTATTACGTCCCTACCCCGGATAGGTAAGGTATTATTTTGACTATTCATACATATATAGAAGCGGTGGCCGTACTTGTCGGCCGCAGTGACGGCTGTCATGAAAATGATGACAGCGGCAAAGATTTAAATCTTTAGATTCGCCCTACCGCGTCAAAAGTTAGTCGCGTTTCTATTTTTTTATGACGCCTCTGACACACGCTGACGCAGTGACTACACTTGTTCGTCATGGAAACACTATTTAATAATGTGTGAGCTTACCCTTTTCAGTATGGACATTTTTTCATGGACTGAATACGGTGAGACCAAATTTAGCGATTTATTTCTTTTCTTTTGCTATACGCCTTACGGTGTCAACAACGCTCTCTAAGAAAACACATCAACTTACTTTCATAATCAACGTTTCAGTAACGTCATTCGCCAGTATATTGCGGACGCTACGTGTGCGATCGCCGCTCTTCATGGAAACCGTAGCTTTACGCAGAATACTGTAAGAAAAAAGAGAATGTAGGTTGCAAGAGCGAGCGAAGAAAGCTCGAAAATTTTAGCACGATACGTTTATATTTAGCGTGCGAAGGGGGTCGGGCAACTACAAACTGCTTTTTTACTAGCTGAATATATTTTGGTCTTATATGAGATTTGATCAAAAAGTATTTCCGAGTTTTGGGCCGGGTTCCTGGGGTGGACCGCACGTGCCACCCCCGCTCCCCCCTTAGTCCACCAGTGAGTTTCATCGTTGTCGTCGTGAGTTAATCCCAAATAAATTAGGATAAAAGCAGGAAAATGATTATGTAGTTTAATATTAATTTAATAGACCTATACATAAAACTTCCAAAATAAATTCTCAAAATTATGGTAAAAACCCTATCAAAATGGGTTGAGTAGTTTAGAAGAACTACGCGGTCAACCAGACAGACACGTAAAACGACTTAAAATAATTCTGAAACAACAACAAACAGACTAAATAACATTTCTTTTTCATTCTTTGGTAATGAGACCTTTTAAAAAACTCAAGCAATCCAATGTCGTGTTGTTTAGAGATATCCTCAATTTATTACATATGTAACCAGTGGAGGAAAAATCCTTTCAGCTTCGACGCTGGTAGCAGTTATTGTGCTACGGAGCTTACATACCATTAAATGACTAAGACAATTATTTCTTGGTATATAGGTATCAAAGAATGCCATTTGTACCTACTGGGCAAAGAGTTTCTACATCTTTATTGTGAACTAGTATTGCAGTTGCAGTGGGCGTCGATGGTGTATTTGATATGGTCCATTCGATCTATTTGCTTATTTTATCTGTTAAAGTTAATGATTTTTCAGTTTCCCTCTGCTGCTGGTAATCACTGAGTACTCATTATCACTTTTGTCAACTGAAGTCTAGAAGTACTTTTTAATTATATTGATGAGTCTAGTAATTGTGTCATTAGAAGGACTTTTGAAGATATCGTATGAATTTTGCGTAATAAAATGAGGGATTGTGTAGTAGTTTATTGCGTAAACCAATGATCATAAACCATCGTTGTCTTAATGTTACAATTGCGAATAGGTACCTATTTCATAAAAATACAATGTAAAATCTTATCTTAATAGTGATTTTGTAGTAATACAATTTTAAAATGACGTGCTTTACTACAAAACCAACTATCCGTATTATTCGTTTTATCCGGATATTATATTCGACGGATATCCGGATAGCATGCCCTACTTCGGGCCCGTTATCGGAGCCCGTTGCTAGTGGTTTCTTAAGTTTTAATGACAAAAAAAAAACATCATAGTACAATCATAGGTTCAAACAGTGCAAAGATGTACCCTAATTGCGTAACACACGATCAATCTTAATTCTGAATCATTTTGAAGGATATTGCAAATTCTATTGCGTCATATTTATGTTCAAAAAAATTGTTTTCTCAACCACGTAAATAATGCAATGAATGTTGTTGAACTGTCAAAATTAATAGAATTTATCCCAAGAACAAACTTAACATTGTAGTTGAAAAACATGTTCTCCCATACGGAATGTATGGGAGATCATGTTTTTCAAACCGCAAATTTAAGTTGGTCGATTATTACTCGTTAACCTGTAGAGCCTACTTAGCTCTCATAGTTTTCCTTTTAATTTCGTTATACTACTGCTGTGAATTTTTTCACAAGTCCAAGTTCAACCATTTAGCTATGGTGCCCCCCCCCCCCCCCCCACCATAGCTAAATGGTTGACTCTAACAAAAAAATTCAGTTAAAAGCTTAATATTTCGCAAACGGATCCCTGAATCCATATTTTTGAAAGACCTTTCTAACGATACCCCACAACATGGGACAGATGGGGGAAAAAAAAACCTCCACTTTACGTGTAGGGGAGGTACGCTAAAAAAAAAAAAAAACTTGATTTTATTTTACCACTTTGTCGGCAAGATTAATATGTATACATATGCCAAATTACAGCTTTCTAGTACTAACCGTCTCTGAGCTAAGCCGCGGACAGACAGACGAACAGACAGACAGACAGACAGACGGACATGGCGAAACTATAAGGGTTCCTTGTTTACTACGGAACCCTAAAAAACACAACCGACTTCAAAAAGTAATCTAATAATCAATATTGTTATAGGTTATTATTAAAATAAATATTTTAAACACTTGCCTATCAATTAATACCAAGGCTAACAATTCATTGTATTTTTTTGGGGTTTTGTCTGCGTACTATGCTGAGATCGATGTGGTACTTTGATATCTCTACGTATGGCTATTGGAGTCAGGAGCGGATAGATAGAACATACTTTATTGGACACCAAAATACCTAGTTATATGTATAGATTTGCTAATTTAAGGGTACATTAGTCGACGGCTCGAACTCGTTGGTGGGCGTAACTAATATAATTACTCTAATTATTAATTTATTTAGTTTTATTTATTTATCTAGTTGTTTTTTTTTAATTGAAATTGACGATGATTTATAACGAAAACGAACGCGTACAATCTGATGAGCAGACCTTTGGGCGTATAGATATTATAGAAAAACTACTGGGTGTATTTACTCAAAATAAAATTAGTTGAACTTTTGAAAAAAATGTCTATCCCTGTACGGTTTCTATTTTGCAATTTTTTTAGTACATAAGTTATTTATTTACGCCCAAAGACGGGTTAAAATTTGTGTTGAAATATATAAGTTTCGACGCTCATAACTTCCAAACCAATATTTTTTTCGAATTCTGCTTCCATACAAGACAAATTGATATAGATTTTAGTTTTGAACGTTCACCGTCTTGACCATAGAAATATAAATAAGTTCTTTCTTATACCTATGGTCTCGACCGTACAGGCGAGTAGTCACCATACTACGTTTGTATGGAAGAATGACCGACTAGCGATTTAAGATCTCCTTCTTGATTTCTAAAGTATTTATTTTTATATGTTTAGTGTTATTTTAGGTAGGTAACATATCAATTGCCTGCGTCACATGCTATGCCGGCGCAGTTTATTAATTTGAATGCATCTCTGGCCAGTTCTGGTTCATTGATTCAATGAATCTGATATGTGTTTTGACTCTCCTGAGTTAACTACACTTCTTCTTGTGTGTTCCGTGTTGCCACTGACTTACTACTCTGTGTTGTTATCTTTGAGGACGCTTAAACGTAGGTACTTATTTATAGATTTTACAGCTACAGTAAAGCACACAAACCTCTGTGATATACCACAGCTGTGTGATGTGATGAGAGAGCACCGGGCTTCCCGTCAGTACGCCGGCGACGCTCGGGCTATATGCTCGTGGAGTAGAGCTCGCGGTTTTTCAACCTACCAATACCAATCTACTTAACTGTGATACTTAACAAATGGAATTTATATTTTTCTAGCTACTATTTAATCCATAGTTTTATAAAACGGATCGTTTTCTACTTGGGTATTTTGACTAATGCCCTTTGAAATCCTAAGCAACCCAGTGGTCAGTGAATCGGTCGAACTGTACTAAAATTCATGAGTAGAATATTATGCAATCTGTTTTGAAAACGAATGGTTACTGTATTGGAAATTTCATAGGTAACGTGTCTCATATGGCTATAAAGTTGCTACATGTGATAGTACCGCTGGGCAACATTCGCCAGTTATATTAAACTAAAAGGATTTTTTTGGTGTGTTTTGACGACAAGATTTGCAGGAAACAGCCAAACATTTTTGAACTGTGCTTTGTGCTTCATAAGTTAGTGAACCATGGACTCGAAAGTGGAATTGAAACAAAAGAACCCTCACGACAAAGCAAACTTTATCTCGAAAATATTTTTAACGTAAGTACCTATTACCACGTGTGGTATTTATTATTATCTACGCTGATGTTACTGCTTCCGCACTATCTGAGCTGTTCCATTAGGATCACGAGATCAAAAATCAGAGAACGTTAGGTAAAAGGCTTGTGCAGACCAGCGCGACTTGTCGCGCGTCGCGACACCGTTTATTGTTATACTGTGAAGTTTTCTTAGAAATTGTATTGTTCGTGTCGCGCTGGTCTGCACAAGCCTTAAGGCTGATTCTATGCTCTATGACTCTATGTTTACATTTAGGTATCTGTTGAAATGGTTTGTTTTTAAAACATGCATACTAAATATACTTATAGGTAGGTACCTACCTATTCATCAATATTCATCATCATTACTTTGTCAACGTGACCTTCATGCTAAAAATGGGTTGTAAGATTTAGCTCTTGGCAACTTGAAATCAATTTTTACGCATAAGTATTGCTTTATTTTAACTCAAAAACATCATTAACTACTAACTACAAGCATGACTTGGCAGTTTTATATTTCCTGCTTATAGAAGATGACTCTGTTCGGTACTGTTTAACATAAGTCACGGGCTCTTGGAGTTTATCATAGTGACCATGAACTTTACTTTACTTTACTTTTATTTATTGTTAGATAAAAAAACTAATAATTTAGTTTTGTATTAACTAAGTATAAATACTGATTAAAATGATTAGTGAATATATAAAAATAAAAACTCCCAAAGTTTGTTTGTACGAAACAAACTTGGTGAGTTTTTTTTTACGGACATCAAAAAGTTGTCTCAAATCAATTCAAATCGAGTAAGTATACCTTTTACATCGAAACCGGTCTCGATGAAAATTTTTTAATGAAACACCATCTTGTCTAATTTGCTCCCTAAAATAAAGTTTGTAGACCTACTAGACTTTCGGTGATGGAATATTGCAATAATTGCAATAGTTGTCATCAAATCACACGCCTTCGCGTCAGGCGTGCTGCAGCAATCGCATCCTCGTCCTACGTATTGTGAATCTCACCAAAAAATAATTAAAATTGGTACATGAAACATTAAAAACCGATTGGTACCGAAAGGGAGCGAAGGCACATTACGTACAGTGGACGATACTGTACATTGTATGTATTTGACAGGGACCGAATGTTGAGGAATTAGGTCTATCCTTGTCTAACGGTCGCAAAAAGGTACTGCTGCGTTGTCCATCCCGCCCGCTCCAGTGACTCGTCAAGATTGCGAGTAAAGCATGTGTCATATTTACGCGCACTTTTATAAAAAGTGTGATAAGGAATTCACGTTGTAAATACTATATTATTTTTTGAATTGTGTTAATTAACTAAACAACTAGTTGAGCGGAGTAGGTTACTAAATACACGTCGTCTATTGTATTTTATAATGGATTCACGCCTGAGTCAATTAACAATGTTTTTTTAAATAAAACTTAACAAATTCAATATTTGTGTTTATCTGGTTTTATTTTTCGTTCGAGCATTTAGTAGTTACAAATTTTCTCTAAAGATAATGCTTAAGATTAACCAAATGAGGTTTTTAATTATTGAGTAATAAGAGTTCTACTTAATGTACGGTAAAACCCTCTGCTCCCCTAATACGTTATAAATATTATTTAAAGATACTTCGATCAATAATGATACTGTGCACGGATAACTGTGCGACGAAATATGGGTTTTTTTCGTTTGGGTAGCGCCTAAAAATGAATAAAATAATTTAATGTGTAGAGCAGTTTCGGAAGTCGGTGCCAAAATTGTATAAAATAGAAGGCACCAAATTCCGAAACTCACTTAGGTGTGACCGTATGAGTTTCAGAAGTCGGTGCCTTTTAACCGTAAGTGAAATTGATTCCAAGTATAGGTACCTACTATGTGCACTACACCTCTGTACGATAAGATTGTGCAAATGCTATAAACTTTATTCAGTAATTAATATGTTACCTTCGCGGTGGTAAAGAATTTCACTTAAAGGCTTGTGCAGACCACCGCGACTTGTCGCGCGACGCGACGCCGGTTATTGTTATACCGTACAGTTTTCTTAGAAATTGCATTGTTTGAGTCGCGTCGCGCGACAAGTCGCGCTGGTCTGCACAAGCCTTAAAACTTTAGATTACACAGGGTTACTGGTAACTCGACGTATTCCTTGCAGGACGTCTTAGTAGGGCTAAAATGCAACAAATTAAGCAACTAAATGTTCTACCGAAATTCAGTAGTTTTTGAGTTAGTTAAGATTTTTATTTTTTTTATGAAAAATCCCAGATTAAATCATTTGAAACCATTTTTAAAATGATTTCCGGCGCGACTGTACTGAAATTTAAGTTATTATCATAGTTGATGCAGTAGCAGATCTTTGTTAATAATTAAAAGTTCAAAAATGCCTAAAACGTTGGAAAATATCACTAACCAAACATTTTTTTTTTTTGTAATTTTTGCTATAACTTCATAAAAAATGTTGTCTAGTGCAACAAATGAATACCACGCCTGATGTACAAATTACTAGGAAAATATCCTTGTCTTATTAGCTATTCAGAAAGGTCGACTTATCGGCGAATATCTGAAACTGGCAGCGTCCAAAGAAGAAGGCAAATTGGCACTGGTCGTGACCGGAGTTAAGGTTTGTGCAGACCAGCGCGACTTGTCGCGCGACGCGACACGAACAATACAATTTCTAAGAAAACTTCACAGTATAACAATAACCGGTGTCGCCTCGCGCGACAAGTCGTGGTCTGGTCTGCACAAGCCTTTACACGGCTGAGGTCTTATTCTTCAACGTTTTATTGTCAATTTGCCTGCTTCTTTGGACGCTGCCAGTTTCAGATATTCAACGATAAGTCGATCCGAAGACACTAACGTATGGGAGTCGGCGGTGGGGAAAGCGAAGTTGATATTCTCTCCGCGCCTCAACAGCGTCACCGAGTGTTTGGAGTTCAAGCGCAGGTCAAAACTACGAATATTACGAATACGAAACAATAGGTTGATCGTCTCGCAATTTTACCTGCTCCCCATAAAACTATTCTCTTCCCTGTCACACATGCAAAAGTATTGACAATCATACCTTTCTGAATAGCTGATAAGTGATAAGACAAGGATATTTTCCTAGTAATTTGTACATCAGGCGTAGTATTCATTTTTTGCACTAGACAACATTTTTTATGAAGTTATAGCAAAAATTACAAAAAAAAAAATGTTTGGTTAGTGATATTTGCCAACGTTTTAGGCATTTTTGAACTTTTAATTATTAATAAAGATCTCCTGCGGCATCAACTATGATAATAACTTTAATTTTAGTACAGTCGCGCCGGAAACCATTTTTAAATTGGTTTCAAATGATTTAATCTTGGATTTTTCATAAAAAAAACTAAAAATCTAACTAACTCAAAAACTACTAAATTTCGGTAGAACATTTGGTGGCTTAATTTGTTGCATTTTAACCCTAATATGACGTCCTGCAAGGAATACGTCGAGTTACCAGTAACCCTGTAGATAAGTTAAAGTGAGTTTGTTATTGATCGCGACGCGAATCGTATTTCCAACATGTCGTTGGTCAGCTTACGAGTTTTACACAAAAATAATCAATACAAAAAAATATAACTTGAAACCTGTAAGTAACTGTTTGTCGTCAATTTTTAGACTCACTTCCGCTCTTTTTCTCAATTTCAAGGTCAATGTGTTATCAATCAGGTTTTGTAAGTTTCACACCACACGTGCATGTTATCAGTAGTTCAGTGCAATACGAATGTGTGGGGAGTACATGGTTATAATCTTTATTTGTGATGAATAGGTCGGTGCTCGGTGGGTTTGTGTTGTATATCAGCAGTAGAGGTGCACCTGCAACCTGATAAAAATGTTAACCTAAAACATATCCAAAAACATTTAAAGGTACATAATACTTTAGTGTGGGATAGAGATGAAGCTCTACAGGACGTATATCTCCATCTCTTTCCCCCACTGAAGTAATATTAAAATAATACTGCTTTAGAGGTGGTGGTAGGCCCCCAGGCTGTACAAAAGGCTCGTCTACCTTTATAGGTCCTAATTTTATTGTGTCCAGTAAAAACACTGGGAATGTTCCGTCTGTTACCTGTCTGTCAGACAAATGATAAAAAAAAACCTAAGTAATAATTTTTAAATAGCGGAATTATATTATGTACTTATAAAAAGAAACCGGCCAAGTGCGTGTCGGACCACGCACAATGAAGGGTTCCGTAGTTGGGATGAATTTATCACAAGAACAAACTTAACATTGTAGTTGAAAAACATGTTCCCCCATACCGAATGCATGGGAGATCATGTTTTTCAAAATGCAAATGTTAGTTGGTTCATTATTACTCGTTTACCTGTACAGTTTACTTAGCTCTGATAGTTTTCCTTTAAATTTCGTTATATATCCTACTGCCGTGAATTTTTTCACATACCCAAAACCAACCATTTAGCTGGCACACTTGACTCTAACAAAAATGAGCACTTTAAAGCTTAATATTTCGCAACCGGATACCTGAATCCAAAAATAGTTTTCACAAACTCACAATATTTTTGAACGACGTTTCCAACGACACCCCACAGCACGGGATAGATGAGAAAAAAAACACCTCCATTTTACGTGTAGGATGCCTAAAAATATTTTTTTCTTGATTTTATTTTACCACCCTGTCGGCTTGATTAATATGTATACCCGTGCCAAATTAAAGCTTTCTAGTATAAAGAGTCTCTGAGCTAAGCCGCGGAAAGACAGACGGACATGGCGAAACTATAAGGGTTACTTGTTTACTATGGAACCCTAAAAAACGCTGCTTTGGTTTGGTATGTGTACCTACAGTAAAACTATTTCGAAATTTCAATTATTTTGTGAAGCGCGAGCCCCACAAATACAAATAAACAAATAATACAAAGTCTCCTTAAACAGTTCTATATTGTTCAACAATTTGTTACAAACAACAACTACTTTTGTTGCTGACTGTACCTACTGTACCGTAGTGTTGGGGTTGGAGGTGAGTTCTCCTGCGGGGTAATTGCTTAACACACATAAAATGCCAATTGATCGCATTTTCTTTCATTTTGACAGTTCAGCCACGTTAATTGCGTTATATATGTTGTTGAGCAGACGTATTTTTATTCCTATTTAGCAATGGATTAGAAATATCCTTCAAAACTCTCGGAATGTGATTGAAACAGTGTTACGCAATTAGGGGTTTGACAATATTGTCCTTTACCGTTGGGTCCAAGTCCATACTGATAATGAATAAGCAAAACCTGTGCAATACAATAAAGTAGGTATCTACTTAACTTTAGTGGAAAAGATCACCAGTATCCTGTACTAGTTAAAAACTGTATCACAGGAGACGGGAAAAAGTATGTAGGTACTGCTAAAGGGTACAATACTTAACAAAGGGCTTAGGTACTCAATATGTACCTATACCAAGTTGTCAGCTGTTATACCTTTGAAAATTCAGAGGACGAGTATAAGGAAAAGAAAATCGGTACACTAATGTACCGAAAATTTTATATATGTAGTGCCGAGGCCCGCGAACACACATTGCATTATTTAAAAAAAAACATGCGGCGTAGTCTTTGGGGACTGCTCATAGAAGTGAAAACTAAGTAACTTGTGAATTGTATATCTATGTACATATATTCACAGTATACATATACGAGTACATCATGGGAAGCGTGCGGTGACGATGACGCGAGTTCCATGATTTTTGTTCACCCAAAAAGTGTTCAACGCGCCTAAAGAAGTTTTCACTTCAATAAATAAATAAATATAAAAAAGCTTTATATTTCTCTAAGTTGTTTAGTGTATTTATCATATTTTTTTTAAATTAAGATTTGTTTTTATTTGAGAACCCCTGAGATGAAGGTCTCCTTCAGAGAATGCCAGCTTTCTTTGCCTTTCGCTACGTCCATCCAGCGTGATCCAGCTTTACGCACGATCTCGTCCTTCCAGCGAGTGTGTGGTCTTCCTTGTTTCCGTTTCCCGGCCCCATCCAAGAAGTGATATTTTCGGCCCATCTATTGTCATGCAGTCTTGCAACACATAAGTTTGAGTGCGTGTGGAAGGGCATCGATTGCTTTTGATTTTTGTCTAATTTTTGAGTGACGAACTGTATGCTGTTTTTTATTCCATTCCTCTTTGGAATGTAATAATATTGTTCTTGATAGAGTTGTTAAATTTCCAAGTTTGGCATGTGTATGTTAAGCATGGGATGGACGTTTGAGTCCATTACCTTTTTCATCAATTCTACTGGGAGGTCGCTCTTGAATAGTTCCTTTAGGTTCCAATATTTATTCCATGTTTGTTTAACCCTTCGTTCAACTTCCAGTAAATTGCTATTTTTTGGAACTTTCTTTCCTAAGTATACATCTCCTTCACATAATCAAGTGGTACGTTGTTAGTGTTTATTATTTTTGACGAGTTCATTTCGAGGCCAACCTGCATACTTGCAGAGTGAAGTGTAGTAATCATGTGTTGTCGTCTGCACACCTTAGGAGGTTAAAATTGGTACAATTTACAACTATGCCATTTCGATTCCAGTCTTTCTGTCTCTTAAGATACAGGTCACCCTAGTTTAAGAGGCAGGGCTCAATTATGTACAGACCTTGTGGTTACAGCATAATTATGTATTTAGTTCCTGTCTTTGTATACTACTACTATATAATGCTACTATATAATGTATTTCTCGTCTGTAAATTATTTGAAATAAATAAATTATTATTATTTATTATTATTATTAGTCTAGTCTCCTAAAAACATGTTCTAACACAGAGATGAAAAGTGTTGAGATAGCGGGTCTCCTTGTAACGCCTTACCCCTTTTTTATTACAATTTCTGGGCCTGAGGTTTCTAATTTTACCTTACTTGTGCATTTTTCGTAGACTTCAATATACCGTCTATCCACGTTTTCTAGCCAAATGCTCGAGTGTAGTAATGTGTCAAAGTCTTTTTGGTAATCTACAAAGGCGACCCATGTATGTCTCTGCTGTCCTTGGTATTTCTCTATCAGTAGCTCTAAAGTATGTGGTCGACTCTAGAGAAACCTTTGCGGAAGCCTGCTTGTTCAACCGGTTGGTGTTTTTGTGCGGTAGCGATTATCATTTTTACAATGATTGACGAAAATAATTTGTATACTTGGCAATAGACTGATAGGGTCTGTAATTTGAGATGTTTCTTGGGTTACCCTTCTTGTATATTAATATTATGTTTGAACTTGACTATTGTGACGGTGTGGTAGCCGTGTCAAGTATTCGATTCAATAAAAAAACCGGCCAAGTGCGTGTCGGACCACGCTCAATGAAGGGTTCCGTAGTTGGGATGAGTTTATCCCAAGAACAAACTTAACATTTTAGTTGAAAAACATGTTCTCCCATAAGGAATGTATGGGAGATCATGTTTTGCAAACTACAAATTTAAGTTGGTTGATTATTACTCGTTAACCTGTACAGCCTAATTAGCTCTCATAGTTTTCCTTTTAATTTTGTTAAATATACTACTGCTTTAAATTTTTT
The DNA here is from genome assembly GCA_947364205.1 of Agrochola lota. Taxonomy (NCBI): domain Eukaryota; kingdom Metazoa; phylum Arthropoda; class Insecta; order Lepidoptera; family Noctuidae; genus Agrochola; species Agrochola lota. Next base: position 11,337,696 of record OX376221.1, on the reverse strand, counting down.
CACAAGTCCAATTACAACCATTTAGCTGGCAGGGGGGGGGGGACACTTGAGTCTAATAAAAAAAACAGTTAAAAGCTTAATATTTCGCAAACGGATCCCTGAATCCAAAAATGTTTTAACAAACTCACAACATTTTTGAACGACCTTTCTAACGATACCCCACAACATGGGGTAGATGAGAAAAAAAAAACATCCCCACTTTACGTGTAGGAGAGGTAGTACCCTAAAGAAAAAAAAAATCTTGATTTTATTTTACGACTTTGTCGGCATGATTAATATGTATACATATGCCAAGTTACAGCTTTCTAGTACTAACCGTCTCTGCGCTAAACCGCGGACAGACAGACAGACGGACATGGCGAAACTATAAGGGTTGTTTACTACGGAACCCTAAAAAAGCGGCCAAGTGCAAGTCGGACTCGCCCATGAAGGGTTCCGTAGCATATTTTTTTTTTTTTTTAATTTTTTGTATTTGAGTTGATTGAATGAAAGGTAAATTGCAGTTTACGACTTATGACGTATAAAAAAAAAATACTATACACTAGATCTCGTTCAAACCAATTTTCGGTGGAAGTTTACTTGGGAATGTACATCATATATTTTTTAAAATCTTATCATTCTCTTATTTTAGAAGTTACAGGGGGGGGACACACATTTTACCACTTTGGAAGTGTCTCTCGCGCAAACTATTCAGTTTAGATTTTTTTTTTATTAGAAACCTCAATATCATTTTTGAAGTCCTATCCATAGATACCCCACACGGATTGGTTTGATGAAAAAAAAATTGAGTTTCTATTCTAAGTATACCCCCAAAATTTATTGTATTTTTTCTATTTTTCTGTGAAAATTTTAATGCGGTTCACAAAATACATCTACTTGCCAAGTTTCAACAGTATAGTTCTTATAGTTTCGGGAAAAAGTGGATGTGACATACGGACGGACAGACAGACAGATATGACGAATCAATAAGGGTTCCGTTTTTTGCCATTTGGCTACGGAACCCTGAAACCCACAATGGGTAGCTTAATATTGATGCACCGTACATAAATATTGGGTCCCCTCCTTTGAAATCAGCGTTTTGTATGGAGAATTTTAAAGAAGTTGCATTTTTCATACTAACATTTTCTTAATTTATTTATCAACCATGAACACGAATGTTTTAAAACTTTTATACACTAATGTTTAAAAACTAAATTAACGAAATATGCCACTAGCTTAAGCGACAAAAATAAGTTCTAGCTAAGTTAAAACAAATAGTGGTCATTTCTGCTAACAAAATGATGAGTCATTTTTAAGGTATTTTTTATGTTTATAAAACTACGAGTATAAGTAATAAGGTTTTTTTAATATTGGTAGTTGTCTATGATGGTCATTATTCGATATAATACCAAGCAATTGATGAATATTAAATCATAGAAGTGACGAGGTTCTCTATTTGTGAGAAAAAAAACGCCAATTTCATAGGTAAGGACCCAATACTTCGTATGTTATGCCGTCGGGTCCTTGGTTTTTGTCTGATTCTAGGTTCTTGATGTTATTTAGTATTTCTATGTTGTCTATTGCCGTTATTTAAGGAATGTAGTTGTCGTTTTTGTTTTCCTCATCCTTTCTTGTGCTTCTATTCTTATGATTTCATTTCTGTTATGAGATGTTTTCCTAGGTTGCCCAAGCTGTCGATCCAACCCACCTGTGTTTGTACCTCTTTACGGGCTTTCAGTGGTGTGATTCTGGTAATGGTCTCTTAAGTATTTGCTGGTAAGCTTGTACAATGTTTTAAGTTTTTATTTATTTCAACGCAATATGAAATAGATAATTTAAGGCATCATTTGTGTTGGCCTTAGTCTCGTTGTTTGTTAGACAGGAAGCTTTTGCTATTGATTAGATTAAATCAGTAACATTTTTATTTTCCTAAAATACATATAGGTACTTACTTAAGTAATTATAAACCTTTTTTGACCATTTTTATTATGTAGGCTAAGGCTACCATTTTATTTATATTGCACAGCCCTAAGATAAAACAACCCAATCCAACCCTTGGGTTGTTAAAACAACCCAAGTCTAACGACGTGAATATCTACACTTCTACAGCGATCGCAGCTTGCTCGGAGAAAACGTTTAAGTACAAAAAATATGCAAAACCTGTCTGTGCTCGCCGACTTATGTAAAAAGACCTATCGATCGGAAATATTATAATAAATAACCCATAAACTTTTTACTTTGAGCAGAGCATAATATTCTCTGATGGAGCGCAATTTCTCTAACAATTCACATTTGAGGCATAAAGGCGCTATTATGTCCTAAGTGTAAGTTTATTTTAAAACTGGCTTCCGCCCACGTGATACATTTATAAATTATAGTCTATGTTACTCAGTGAAACTATAGCATTCTACTGGTGAAAAAATTGTTTAAATCGGTCCAGTAGTTTTGAGTTTATTCATTACAAACAAACAAACATAGGTACAAAAAATCAAATCTTTTCTCTTTATAATATTATATAGTTTAGATGCTTTTGTTATTGTTAGTTAAACTTAGACTTTAAAAAGGAATTTGCGAAGACAGGTCTACAGCCAATCTTAATGTAGGGCCTGTACGTAACATTGTAATGGGCCATATAGACCCTCAGTGATTGGAGTTATTCTACTTGGGCTGAGGATAATAAAGTAATTTGTATAATTATACCTAATCCACTCAAATAACACCCGGTTTCAGGATGCCTACCACGAGCTCTTAGCGCGATCCATTTTAGGACCTAAACTGAACTGTTCTTCTAATTCGTACCATGACGTTAGTTTAACGATTCAGTTTAGGCCATGCCATGTGACAGCGATTGTCCCGAACTGAGTCGCAAGTTTTGGTTTCATTCATTCTTGTTTGGTACCATGACGTCCATATAGCAGCTCAACTGAAACGCTCAACTGTCAAAATAAGCGATTCAATAAAAGTTACTATTTCTCTAACATAAACTGAAACGTTTGGTGAATTATTGACGAAAATAACGTTTTTTAGTGCTGTTTTAGTGGAATTTTACCAAAACCAATGTAAGTGAGCTTTAATCTTTCTTTTAAAGTCTAAAATACCTATTTTATATGCCTTTTTTAACCGCATTAGTTTTTCTCTAACAGATTTCTGATGAACTACTTTTATTTGAGTTTTTTGAGGAAGATTCTGCCTCACACTATGCCCACTATGCCCCAACTCAACTCACACAACTTTGTTTACTCTGGTACGTTCGAAACAGAAACATAATTTGTTTTATTACGTCGAAATAAAAATATTTTTTTCGTATACTCAATAAATAGCAAAAGTAAATAAATATCTACTTTGACTAAGAATTATTTTAACAATAGTTACCGTATTAACGTGCAATCTTAAAAAAAAACTGTTGAGTGTAAGTAAAGATACTGAGTTAAGAACAAATAAAATGTTACTTGCTTCTGAACGTGTCTGACACTAAATAATGTGCGCGAAACAAACTTATTTGACAATAATAGCGTTGTCTCGTTTTCACCAAAAACGTTCCAAACGCGGCCGCGCGGTTCAGCCACCGATTGCGATCTTTCATTCACTTTTAACGATCCAAATGCCGCTGAGTTTATTGGACGTCATGGTACGACTTTGAAGCGAAGCAGTTTAAGAACCTAAGCTGAAATGCCTTGCTTTTGAATCGTTTTTAATTAGATCATGGTAGGCATCCTGAGTTGAGAATTTTAAATAGAGGACTTGACAAACTCTACCTAAACATTACATGAGCATTTTTTGTTTCTTTGAATTAAAACTTTGAGTAAGTATTTCAACTTAATTTGACAGTAAGTAACTACCTATATGTATATTCAGCTGCATCCGGTTAGGCTGGCAGCCGACCCCGAGAGTTGGAAAAACGCAATGATGCAAGTTGAGACAAGTTCATGTTATTGACGGAAAAATCTTGATCGCCAATTTGCGATGGATTTGGTACAGAATTTTTAGGATTGTAAATCGTGTGTGTACCAGTATATCAAAATTGATAATTATGTGTCTACGTACCTTTTTCGAGGACACTTTGATTGGACATCTAGGTATATTCACGAAATTTCATGAAACGCCGATCAAGTTGTTTAGTTGCAGTTCAAGTTTGACTTTTCAACCGTATTTTTGTGTTGTTATCTTTGAACTGCGTGTACCTGTAAAATGCGCTCTTATTGCACTCGTGTCACGAGAAGTTGACGCGAGCGTATATGACAGCGGCAGAGAATATAAACAGCTTCGTAAGACTAGATACTGAACATCTATTAGGTACACGTGCACGAAACACATTTTTGCGAATTCACTTGCACGAAGACAATTTGTAGCTCAATTGGTTTCGCTTCCTTTACTTACTTACGTTTTTAATTAAGTAAACGTAAATTCAGCAGATGTTTAAATTAAACTAAACTAAACTTGGCAAACAGACACGAATAGTCGCTGATGTAAAGAATGGATCATACTCGTCTGTTTGTTTACTGATACGTAGTTTACAAAACTTATTATTGTGATTCATTGTTAAATTCGGTTCAGTTTCAGTACGTTACTCTGAAGTAGGTACTTAGACTTATTTAATCCGAAGCGAAGCCAAATGCCAAAAAACTTTATCCAAAAAAAAAAAAAAACTGGCGACTTCGGAAAAGGGTGTCTTTAGTTTCGAATTTTTGTTTTTTTGCCATCGACTTCCGAAATTAAAGATATTTTTCACTTTGTAGTGTTTTTTTTTGAAGTTTGTTGTTTTTTTTTTGTAAAATGTTTTTGCTTTTCTCTTTTATTTGTGGGAGCTACCCCACACAAATTCGAATACCAATAACTGCTATGTAAATAACAGTGACAGGAAGTTATAATCATATCATCCCCTTAAACTAAGTTGAAAAAATACGTAGTATTGAAGCTTAATCAAAAACTATCCAAGCAAAGTTAATAACATTTATATGGGACCAACTTGGGAGCATACCCTTTCATACAAAAACGAATTTTCAATATTGGTCCACAATTGACGGAGAAATCGGCGGACATACATAAAAAAATTAAATTAAAAAAAAACATACATGCGCGACGAACATAATAATATAACCTCCTCCTTTTTGGAAGTCGGTTAAAAAGAGCCTTGACTTCAGTACTTAACTCCGGATTTTTAATAGCGGGCTAGACCAGCACCCTAATTGCGTAACACACGATCAATCACACTCTGTTTCATTTTGACAGGTCAACAACAATCATTGCGTTATTTAGGTACGTTGTTTAGCAGACACATTTTTCGAACATAATATAGATGCAATGGATTAGTAAATATGATTGATCGTGTGTTACGCCCACGTAGCACCGCTGCAGTACCGCCGCCGCACTGTGGATCGAAAAAAGGTTCTCGAAAAAATAGGACCTTGAATTTTAGAGTGTCGGTTTTTCGTTTAAAATGGCTTTTATTATTATGCATAAATATATTATGATATATTTATATATACTTGATTTTTTCAGATTAGGTGCCAAATATATTCTTTTTGCAAAAAAACATAAGTTGCTAATTTGCCTAGCTGATTGTATCCTATGATATATTTATGCATAATATTGGCTATTAGAAGATATTAAAAGCAAAAAACTGACACTTTAAAATTTAAGCTCCAATGTCTTCGGGAGCCTTTTTTCGATCTATATTGCCGCCGCGGTGCGGTAGCACAACTTTATTGTCACCTAAATAAACAGTTACTTAGCGAAATTGCGCCAGTGGTTATATTTTATGCATATTTTCCGGACCATATACTTAATGGCCTACCTAAATATTAAAATGTATTTTTTTTTGTTTCTGACGCTAGGCTAACTGGAAAGAACTAGCTCGGATCATTGTAAAGCTCATAGATATAAGAAAGAAGTTCTTACTATTATTATTTATATTTCTATGGTAAAGCTGTTTACGATATTTTTTGCCTCCAATACCGAACACACTATAGGCTCGATTCTCGTTCAAGAAATATTTTAGAGCGGTTTTTTATATAAGTACTCTAAGGGTTCTTGTTATAACTACAACAAAAGCAATCAATGTATGCACCATATGTTTAAAAAATTTCTTATTTCAGCTGCATGCCTCTGTCTGTACAGGAGGTTATGCGTTCAAGGTATGGATATGTATGGGTTTCATTTCTGCAGATTAGATAAAACTGTATAGCTAAGGCAAACAAAACATTAATTTTGTACAGTCTGTATGTAGGTATCCAAGACACGACCTCGTTAATATCAAAACTGCTCATTTGTCTCTATTAATTCCTCGCCATGATAATAAAGCTTTATTACAGCACGATACAACTGTATCACATTGTATGCGTTAGTTAATTTGTCATATTACGAGCGGCATACCTACTTCGAATTTATTTTGATTAAAGAGTTTCGAAATGTCGGCATTGTAGTATCTACTTACCTAGGTACACTTAGAATGTTTAAAAGGAAACATAACCCGTAACCAAAAAGGGACAAAATAATTAATAATTACATAATCATTAATTTATTGATTGCTCTTGCCTCAGCAACGTTGATATAATAACAGTATGTACGAGGCACATATCTTTTTAATTAATAAAATAACTGCCTGCTATCGCTCTATACGTATCTGGAACTGAATGAAATCAGTCATAAAACATATCTCTGCGGTACGCCTAGAGTCTATGTTGTTGTATTAAATAGAAAATGTAGGTTGATCCAGCTTCATCTTATACATATAACCAAGTTCGTCAGGTAGAAGTCACATAATCAGTTAAAACAAACCCAAGTAAACCTTGCAATTATTTTTTAAGCGACTGTTAATTTTTGAAGCACATTGTCAAATGCCTTTCTATTATCTGAAAACACTGATAAATTTGTAGTAATAAGTACGTATTAGGTATTTGTTTTTTAGGTCATCTGTCATCTCCAATTGACATACATACACACATACTGATTGAATGTACATTAATGATATTACATATAATATCATAGTGGAATTGTCCCGCCCATATACTCTCACTCTCCCCGGTCTCTGGACCACCTAAATAAATGTATTCAAGAGATAGCCGTACTTTTGGTAACCATTGCCAGGAAGGCTGATTCCGTATTTGGTGGGCCCTCCTCTGGTGAGGATGGTGACGGTCTGCCCGCATGCGGCTGGCCAAATAACTATGTATCGCCGCTCAAAGACAAGTTATGGTTACAAAAAATGAACGATCACTTGGAAGACTGATACTAGGACGGCAATATGATATGAGTAGTACCTGCGTGAACAGAATAAAAACTGACGATATTCATCGGCCGGTTCACTAGATATAGCCGCTCAAAGACGTGTTATGGTTACAAAAACATGCACGAGCACTGTGGAAGTCGGCCTGTTCAAGACTATGTCAAAAAGGTTTCTATATTAAGCTACTCCAATGTAACCCCCCCCCCCCAAGCAACAAACAATTATTTTTGACTACATGATACTGAGAGATGAGCTTAAAATTGTTTGGATTATTTTATTTGACTGTAAGTCAATTTATTTTAATTTTGTTTTCATTTATTGCTGACATAATCTACTCATTAAAATGTTTATATTTTATGAGTTGTATTGCAATTTGTGGTAATGTAAGCATAAGCATTATATAGAATCAAGTTTTTTCAACTGAACAGACAGCTGTGCTGCTGGGGAGTTTGTTGCGCCACTTCTTCCCAGCTTAAGCACTAGGAAGTGGTGAAGGGTGGGCGTTTTTTGGGGGACTGTCTTATGTAATTTTGACGTTCGAAAAGTGCTGATTCTCAGCCTAGTTTGAATAAATGACTTTTGAATTTAAATATAGCCAATTTAACATGTAAAAAGTATTATTTTAATAATTGCATGGCATAATGCGACATAGGTCAGTCTGTATTGCCTTTGGTACAAAATAATAATATTCATCTTTAAGGGTAATGGCACATATTAATCTGTGGTAATGGTCACGTTTCTTATTAAGAACTTAGAATGTTGAAAATAAACATCAAACAAAATAACTAGACACGTGAAAGTGCTTATTATTATATAAACATTCAAATAACATACTGGGTGGCAGGGACATCGACGCGAACACTGTTACCGATTACGTACGCGATTCTGAAACATTTAGGATAAAAAAAAAGAATCAGCTGTTCCAAAAATTTTGACCGCGTAGGTTCTCTATGAAACAGCACATTTTTATTTAAATAACCGACTAATAATTTCAACGCCCCCTGCGTTAAAATAATTTGTCGGTTCCGAATCATGTACTGAATCCAAGGTAAAACTTTTCGCGGCGAGGCCTGATGATCAATAATTGTCTCAAAAATGCCGCTAATGCCGCCATTCTAAGTATAATATATAATAATCTACAAATTCCATTTTCCTCCATAACATATTTTTTTGTAAGGAGAAGGCGTCAGTTTATATAATATAATATTCTTTATATTTTGTTACAGATGGAGTTTTAGTCTATTCCGTCGTGGTTTCAAACATGGCCTTACCGTGGATGACCTGTGGAAGGCCCGTGACGGCGACCATTCCGGTCGGCTGGGCGACCGCCTCGAGCAGGCATGGCAGGAAGAACTCGACACTGCCAAGAAAAAAGGAATCAAGCCTTCCTTCTCTAAAGCCATTATACGATCGTTTTGGGTGGAGTACTTATTGTGTGGCCTAATTGTCGGTTTATTGTTCATCTTTTTATGGTGAGTTTTGCCTTTTACTATACATATACATAGTACATCCATTTTTGTATCAGAAAGTAGATAGAGTTTGCAAAGTACCCACAATCCTACTCCTACGAGAAAGAGAGTCAAACATTTAATGTATTCCCCGAAGGAAAGTAGGTTTGGGTTGGGCAGAGGTGTATATTTATGGTATTTCATTTGCATTTTTTCATACAATAAACATAATTGTATGGTTGTATAGTAAACTAACTGCACAGAGTAGTAATTACAAGACAGAGATCGGCAGCGGACAAAGGTCGATCTCAATCAGTGTCTGCGTTCTCAATGAAGCGCTGTACCTACCTACCTACCGTACATCAAGTCACCAAGTCATGAATCAAATATGTGGACTCGTTGTGATAAACAAGCGTAAGATTATTATTAATTACATAAACAAGCATGCTCATTTTGTTTTTATTTTATTTTCAGGCCTTTAATTCCATTCACTCTAGCGTTATTCATAAATTATTTTTCTGAGGACAAAACCCCAGAAAGTTATAGAAATGCACATATTTACAACTTTCTTATGAATGTTTTGAGTATAGTGACAGCTTTGATGCTCAATCACATACAGTTAAGTCAAGGACGCGTAGGAATGAGGGTTAGAATAGCTAGCTGTTCATTGTTGTATAGAAAAGTAAGTAAACTGATTAATTTCATACCTAATACTTCATTTTATTAAACTTGAGGAAGTTGAGCGTCTAATGGCTACAGGTGGGACACTTGTTCCATAAAATTTCATATTATGTTACATGCATCAGAGACAAATGACTTAGCTCTAACTTTTATATGTATTCTGTTTTAGATATTAAAACTCGATCGCACAGGGTTAAACAAAACGGAGCCAGGGCAGGTGATCAACCTGATGTCCAATGATGTGAATCGTTTTGATTTGGTGGCTCTATTTCTGAATTACCTGTGGGTCATGCCCATCGTGGTGCCGGTGGTGTCGTACCTCGTGTGGCAGCACGTGGGCTGGGCCACACTCGCCGCGCTCATCGTCATATTCCTACAAACTGTACTCGTCCAAGGTAAATGAAAATCACTGTACATAAGTACGATAATGACATTTTTATTGTACCCCGTCTAAGATAAACACACGTCGTATGCAAATCATAAATAAATACCTTAACACAAAAGGATGCGTGATGATGATGTAGGATGAGAAGCATTTGCTTCTATAACGTTAATCAACATTTACCCAATTTAATGAATGTGTAGGACTGAACAAATAATTACTTTTTTCTGTTGTACACGTACTACCTTTTAACTTCCCATGCAATTTGTTAGGTAAGTACACTGAAAAAACAATTATAATCAAGTTATTTGTATGTACTTATTTCTAGCATATTTAAGTAATCTTCAAGGAACACTACGAGGAAAAATTGCAAAACGCACAGATGAAAGGGTAAAGGTGATGAGCGAGCTGGTGAACGGAGTGCAAGTCATCAAAATGTATGCTTGGGAGAAGCCTTTTGAAAGGCTGGTAGATAAACTGCGGAAGTAAGTACGGCCAATCTATAAGACAACATCGGAATAATAAGACCTCCTTTTTTCATGTTCATGAATAAGACTTTCGTACCAGATGGTGCTCATAATAAAATTATTTGTATGTACCTATATATTTTGCTGGAGATCTTAAATAAATAAATAAAGACTGAAACTAAACCGATGATAATGTTTATGTTGTTAGGTTAGAGGTGAGCTTCGTGCTGCGCACGTCTATGATCAAAGGGTTCTCCACGGCGCTGAGCGTGTTCACGGAGCGCTTCATCTTGTTCTCCGCAATCGTGGCGTTCGTGCTCATAGGCGGCGACATCCGAGCCGAAATCACATTCTCCCTCGTTCAATACTTCAATTTACTCCAACTCGCGTGTAACATATTTTTCCCTTTGGCGCTCGCATTCCTGGCAGAAACGAAAGTCTCCATCAGACGGCTTGAGGTAAACCGCAAATGACGTACCTATCTAATATAAACACGGATGTGCTATGTTTATTGAGTACATATGATAGGTATATCATTCAAACGTTTTATGTTCTGTTTAGGAATTCCTGTTGTTGGACGAACTGACGCCCGCGAAGTTAATGCCAGCTATCGATTCGAAGGCTATAATAAGCAATGGTACTGAGAAGGAAAAGCCGAAGCATACGGGATTGCTGCTGAATGGGTTAAGTGCGAGCTGGCAACCTGAGGCGATAGTGAACACCCTGAGGAACATCACGCTTACTGCCCAGCCTGGGGAGTTCGTGGGCGTTGCTGGATTAGTGGGTTCTGGAAAGGTATTACTAGCATATATACCTAATAAAACCTCGTTTAGAAAAATGGGAAGGCGTGCACTTTCCTTGCCATAACATCTGCCGTATCTTTATAGTTTGAATATCACTACCCACTGGTAGACAATAAACAACCACGTGCACTTCAGTACTTATTAAGTAATTATTAACGGGTTTTATGTCAATAATATACTACACTAAATGACTAAACGTACTATTGTCACATCCTTATTGTCCTCGACATACCGTCGCCGATGTACTTAAAGAGATCCATAACACTACACTTATGTGTACCTACCTAATTGTTGTTTTTTTTTGTCCCATTTAGTCGTCCCTTCTCCAAGTGATTCTGGGTGAACTGTCTCCGTCTCAGGGCACAGTATCGTTGGGCGGCGCAAGAGTGTCCTATGCCAGTCAGGAGCCCTGGCTCTTCGTAGCTACCGTGCGTCACAATATTCTCTTCGGACTGCCGTATGATCGTATTCGTTATAAAAAGGTGAGTTTGACTATGTTAATCAAAAATAATGTCATACTATCGAGTAAAAACTGTAAGTTCGCGAAACTGACCTTGAAGCATGCTAAACGCCAGTGTTACCTGTTGAAGTACTTATATATTGGTCAAAACAGTGTTGAGTGTAACCGCTTCTTGCTTATTTGGTTTAAAACGAAATAACTTAGTTTCCAATTTAAATTTGAAGGTAGTGAGTGCGTGTGCACTGGTGCGTGACTTCGAGCAGTTGCCCGCGGGCGACTCGACGCTGGTGGGCGAGCGCGGCATCAGCCTCAGCGGCGGACAGCGCGCGCGCATCGGGCTCGCCAGGGCTTGCTATAGACAGGTAACTAAGGCCACGTTCGCACGGACGTAATAACATCGCGTGCCGCGCTTGGAATGGAACAAATAAAAAGCGTTACATCTGTTCGCACGGCCGCGATTTTTCCCGCCGCGATTTTTTTTCGCGCGGTGTTCGATTTTCATCGCTCGGCGTTGAGCGTTGAATGAAGAATACGAAGTTCTGTACTTGTGTTCCCACCGACTCGAAAATCGCGCGCGTTGGTCAATCCGACGCGCCGCGCGCACTCGTATAGTGCGGACATGCCGCATGCTCAAGGCCGCAATAAAACATTGGAATAATCAGTCAGTTCTGAGCATAGGTAGGTATTTGGGTGGAGTTTATCATAAGGAAAGTAAGTAAACATTAAACGGGTTTAATTTGAGAAAATACAATACAAGAAACAAGCTATTTATTTATAATTTTCAGGACATTTCCTTAAATAACTATATGGCTTAAAAAAAAATCCTTTTAAATATAGTTCATTATTCAAGGGATGCATCTAAAATTTTCTTTATGGTCTCCTGGCCTCACAAGTAGTCATAATCAGAATCATGTAAGTACTGAATCCATGGTAACAGTTTTCGCGTCGATGTCCCAGCTACCCTCATACTTCAGCCAAGATGTCAGATGTTACACACTTTATGCGACTACTGTAAGGCTCGCTCGTTCTATTATTTTATTTGACCATACCGGTACCTACCCTAATTATGTAATACACGATCAATCAGAATTTGAATCGTTTTGAAACAGATTGCTAATCCATTGTTCTTCATAAGTTCGAAAAAAAAATCTGCTCAGCAGTGCAGTGTTCACCACACAATCCTCACTTTTGAAAACTTCATGAAAATCAATTTAGAGAACGCTAAAAAATTGTCAAGAAATAGTCATAAATAGTCACCAAGGTTAAAAAAATAGTCGCATTATGTTTCCGAAGTTATAGCTATAAGTTGTTGAGGATTGTGGGGTGAACGTCTCCACACAATCCTCATCTCAGTGCAAGCTAACGGCTGGGAGTATCGACTTGGTTTCAATTCCAAAAAATAGTCGTAACGCTATGCCAAATCTCGAAAATAGTCATTAAGAGATTCCAGAGATATAGAGGTGTCTTGGTGAGGATTACGTGGTGAGCCTTTCTCGCCACAATCCTCATCTGATTACCGCGGAATGGTTAATTTTTTAAAATTTAAATTTGGTATCAAAAAATAGTTAAGAAATAGTCGTCTCCAACCATGATAATTTCGACCAGGTTTACTATGTAGAAGTATGTTAAACTTCGACGTAAACTTCTACATACAACTGTTTTGGTACAGTCGCGAACACGATAATCGCAAATATATTTTAATATTGTTGTATATTAATTTAAACGATAATAAAATATTGTAATTACTTACGTATTTATTATACCTATAATAAATACCTATCTACCTGTACATAATATTCCTCCAATTTGAAATTTGTTTCCAGCTATTGCATTTCTAGACATTTTCTTTCCGGTAGGCTTTGTAAGTTAACTGATGAGTGATGAAATATAAAAGACTAAAACTTTATTTCAGATTAATTTTATTGTAGTATGAGTAATTAAAACTATCTACCTACTTATTTAGGGGTATGAGGAACAGGGTGTAAAGTTCACTCATCCCCCATAGAAAAGGGAGGATCCTCCGACCAGACGGGTGTGATGTCTGGCGGGCAACTGCCCAGAGGTTGAAGTCGGGAAGCTTGTATATATGTTTATTGCGCGGTAAACTCTAATTGCGCGATGCAGGATTTGTGTGACGTCAGGTCTTTGATGCGTAGTTTGCGTGTAGCGATGTAGATGCCGCTACATCACTCCCCTCCGGAGACCGGAGGTCGATAGTGGGCTGAGTCTTGAATCTTGCGATGCTTCACAGTGCCAGCTGTGGTTCCAGTGAGTTGGAACCGGGTGCCGCATAGTTCGCGGTGAGTCGGAACTATTTGCGGTGGTTCCCCAGTGAGTCGGGGTGGCGCTGCGTTATGATCCAGTGGGTCGGATGTGGTACAGCGCTGGGTTGTGGCTGAGGGTGATGACCAGGAATGCGCGTTCGCTGCATGCTGGTGGTCAGGATACCCGTTGAAGCCGTGGGTGCTGACTGGCTGTGTGACTCGCCTCACGAAAGCTTGCGGGATTGATGATGATGATGACGTCACGCTGAAGTAGTTGCACGAAGGCTGCGTTGACGTTCATGTTCGGGGTCACCAATTTAGGGGTATGAGGAACAGAGTGTAAAGTTCACTCATCCCCCATAGAAAAGGGAGGATCCTCCGACCAGACGGGTGTGATGTCTGGCGGGCAACTGCCCAGAGGTTGAAGTCGGGAAGCTTGTATATATGTTTATCGCGCGGTAAACTCTAATTGCGCGATGCAGGATTTGTGTGACGTCAGGACTTTGATGCGTAGTTTGCGTGTAGCGATGTAGATGCCGCTACACTTATCTATTACTAAAATGCCTACAGAGATTCATCATTAACCCCTTATAATTTATATTTTCTACTTTGTTTAAGTAGGGTAATATGTAATTTACTTTATACAATACCTTACTGTAATCCTTACTGTTGTACAAATGTGCGGATCGAAAAAGTGTATGAAAATTCATTGCTGACGTGCTGAGCGGGCAAAAAAGGTATATGAAAATTATTGATATTTGTTAACGTGCTGTTGGTATAATTTTAGGCAATTCAGTAGCTAAATATAGTATAATGCCAAAAGACACACAAGTTTTTATCACAAAGTCCGCAAAATTATACTGGCACCTTAATTACTATGTCACGACCGAATAGTATGGTAAGTAAAATTCAACATCGTATGTAGGTACTTGGTATCAGAAATCATGATATTCTGTAAATTCTTATTTACAGGGTTTTGGTTATATGTCAAAGAACGGTTGCAAATGACCTCTCCTACATCCCTTTAATGGATTGCCGACATATAACCAATAATCCTGTATACAATGCCGTCAATGGGCATGTGACCGCCCGTATTTTTCTGAATATTCATAAAAATGATCGAAAATTTACTTTAAAAGGCGGGGTCTATCGTTAATATTTTTCATGTTATTAATTATTTCTAAAAGCCGGAGTTCATCTGGACGCCGTTGCGGAAGGACGTCTCGAGCGCTCCGCGCTTTTGTTTTATCGCACACGTGTACGGGCTTGGGTCCGAAACAAGATCCAACGTGTTTTTTGCCGGTCAAAAATAAAAATAACATCGAGTGTTTTGTTTATTCAATGTGGCTATGACTCAAGCGTCTACAAATAATTACATTAAGTGCAAAAGTGAGGTGTGCTAAGCCTACGTGCGTTCCTGATCCAGAGCGAGCGATCCAGGGCATCCGAAGTCCTTATCGTCTGCCCAAGATTTCCAGGGAACTAGAAACGTCGTAATAAGAAAAACCCGGTGAGATCATTCCTTGTATTTCAGGGCGTTCTACTAATCACTCAGTTAATAAATCAAACTCCCATAGTTCAAACGCATGCTTAATGCTAAGTCCAACGGTAGATCCAGATACCAAAAAGACTTACACCTTAAATTGTTTCTAGTAAGTGTATCGATCACGAGAACTGAATTAAATTCCCGGCTTTATTTCGATTACGAGGCCAAAACTCAGCGACAAAGCTCGGTAGATTATTTGTTAGATTAAGCGTCAACATCGTTAGCGCATATCTACGGTTGCGTAGTGACTGGCGAAGTTTAAAGGTTTGATGCTACGCACTGAACCAACGCTTACTTTTAAGCTACATATTTAGTATATAGTAAAACGAGAACGTCAAGATAAAAATTATAATATATACTCTAACAAAAATAACAGTGTCGATTTAGATTGCGTAACATTCTGGCAATTTCCATTGCCTTCCAAAAAGTCGCGTCTAAAGCAACTTCTTTTTGTCGTGTTTCGGTCGAATAATTTACCCGAGTCTTTGTGAAGAAAGGCACACGTGTGATGAACCTAAAGCCCACTCAACAAAAACAAAAACTGCATAACAAGGTATATTTCAATAGAAAAACAGAGGGTATCTAATAAATCTCAATCAACGCATGACCCTGTCAAACTTTTGTAGCTCTGTCTCTCAACACGTGGGGTCCAGAGTCCCAAACAATAGTGTTACAATGGTAATAATAGCGGCCATGCAAAAGGATGGCAATTGTCTGTTTAGTGCGATCGCCCATCAACTAAATCTTTTAATGGGGTTAACATTTGGCCATATGTCAATACGCCGAGACCTAGCTACGTATGTTTCGGATAACCGCGACGAAGCCAGATTTGCTTAGCACTTAGGAATAACATTCAAGACTCTATTCCTAACAGCAAGCTCTCTCAGGAACAAATGATAACAAACTACATAACCGCGCAGTTTAACGAGACGTTCTGGGGAGGGGAAGACATCCTAATCGCCGCGGCCGAATTCTATCTCGTAAATGTGCATGTGCATAATAACTACGGGAACACACTGGTGTACTCACCTGCCGGCGAACCAGTACCCGGAAACATACATATCATTTACAAAGATCAACATTATGATAGCTGGGTCATAAGCGCCGAAGAACAGTACAACAATAAGCTGCAAAGTCTAACGCATAAAACAACTAACAAAGATACACCACAACATGCCGAAACGGTAGGCAATAAATACAACAAAAGAGACGAACAAGGGCAGCCTACTAAACCCCGAATTCTGAGCAGCCCCCAACTAGCTTGCTCATTAACACCGGATGAACAATTAACATCAACATTATGTACACCGTTATCGGCTGAACTCGCGGACGACACCGGATACACAATACTTAGAAATTTGCCTTCTGCCGCGACTAAGTACACTTGCTCAGACCTGCGCATTGCAACTTGGAACGTTCGTGGGGCCTCGAAACCGGTCAAAAAAGATAAAATAGACGCGGAACTTTCAAATAGGGGCATTCACATAGCCTGCCTACAAGAAACAGGGATGAACTTAGGAACGTACAACTCCACCCATTACAAATGGCACCTATCTGGAACCGCAGGTAAAGCTCAACGGGGACTTGCAATTCTAGTCAGAAAGGATTCCCAAATTGAAATAATAAATAGAAATTGCGATACCGACGTGATGACAATAACTCTTAAAATTGGTAGGGGAAGCGACAAACCTGCTCCGCTTTATATAATTAACTCTCACATCAACAGCTGTACCTCTAAAGCAACCAGATCCTTCACGGGTATACTAAACTTGATCAGACAAAAACCAAGGAAATGTACTTTAATCATCCTAGGGGACTTTAACGCTCATATTGGTAGACAAGATACAATAAGTTTCCAACGCAAAGGGCTGATTCACCAAAATCTCCATCATGACTACTCCAATTACAACGGAGAAATGTTAATGGATATAGTCAGCAGGGAAAAACTGCAAATAGAAACAACAAAAGCGAGAACATCATGCAAGATAACATGGTCAAAGGGCACGCAGAAATCACAATTGGATCACATTATTACGCCACAGACAACAGAAAAAATCTTTAAGTATATTAAAGGCGAATGGGCAGGTAGGGCCATATCTGACCATAAAATAATTTGGGGGCAGCTAAGAACAAACCGAATCATAAACAATGATGAAAACAATAAACACAAGACTCAAAAAAATGAAACAACAATAAAGACCAAGGATTTCAATTACAAACAATACTACTATGCCGCTCTCAATATCAAATCAACCAAAGCAAAATACCAAGCTTGCATAATCAAAAAATTGGAAAACGTAGGAATAAACTCAACAGATGAAAGCGTCGAAATACCATGGTGTACCATAACTGAAGTATTAAAAGCGGCGGCCCAGGAAACCTTAACTTTTCAACAGAGTCACTCTAGGGAACATCGTATAGCTCTTGCTAACCTCCAAAAGGCTAAATTCCTACAAAGAAGACAATTAGATAACCCAAATAGACATAATCGCGTAAAGGAATGTCAGGCAATACTTCATATGATTAAAACTGAAGAAGAAAACAAAGAATCCAGTGCATTCTTCACTGGATTGGGGAAAAAACATCCATCAAAACGCATGCAGGTACTTTATCTATTTTACAGGAAAAACAAGCAAACTACCAAACGCCGGAAAAGAACCGCTTATATACCAATGTCCAAATGGGAGCAAATCCTAAAAACCTCCGAGGGCCTACCTATACCAACGGTTACCATAACAAAACGAGTATCCACCGCACAAAATGCAGGACCCACACTGGACGACGTAATGGAAATAATTAACAACATGCGGAACGGGACAGCGCCCGGAACAGACCAAGTGGTAATTGAGCTCTTCAAAGCAATGCCGCCGATATTACAGGAAGCCGTCACCAAGCACATGAACAAAGCGTGGACACAAAATGAAGCGCTCGACACCTGGCTAGAAACAGTACAAGTACCAATTCCGAAGAAAAACAACCCTAAAGATTCAAATGACTATAGACGAATATCGGTTTGCAATACGGGCTACAGAATCTACGCCTCCTACGTTTTAAAAAAATTAGACGAAACAATAAAAGAATTGGGTAACTACCAAGCGGCTTTTTTAAACAACAGATCTACAGATGATCACATATTTACACTAAAAAGGACGGTCTGGACGAAGAATGGCGCGCAGGTAAAAGAATCTATGTACTCGCTCTGGATATAGAAAAAGCTTTTGACAACGTCAACCTCCAAGCACTACGAGACATTCTAATACAAAGATCTAATATGACGCTAACCAACAGGATAATCAAAGTTTGCATGAATGAACGAACACACATCAAATGATGTGGTCAGCAAAGTAGTTGGATCATTAAAGGAAAGGGAGTCAAACAGGGTTGCCCGCTATCTCCTCGCCTTTTTACACTGGTCATGGATGAGGTCCTTAGAACCCTCGAAGAGGAAACTCAGTTAATCAAATTAGACCAAGATCTTGAAATATCACTCCCCTTGGTGTTATCATTCGCGGACGACCTCATCTTCATTACAGACGACCTAAAAGGGTTAGAAGGTATTGTATACCATATTAAACCCCTACTAGGTAGTGTCGGCCTACAAATAAACGAAACTAAAACAAAAATTCTAATTAGAGACCCATTAACTAAACAGAAAGCGACTTACGTGTCAATGAACGGATTAAAACTACATACTGTCGACGAAATTAAATATCTAGGTACATACATAACATCTGCATTAAGCAGGAGAAGCACAGTTAGAAAACGGTGTGAACAGGCCACTAGAAACGCAAAGTCACTATTACCATTCATAATAAACTCAAAGATGGACTGGAAACTAGCCAGACTCATGTATCGAATGGTTATAGTACCTTGCATGATATACGGATTGAAAGTATCGGCAATCACCAAAGCTAATAGGTCAAGACTGAGAAGATATGAGAGAGTCATCATGAGAGACTTGATTAACCACGCCAGAAATAAACCAACACAAAAGAAGATGCACGAAATCTTAGATGGAAAAACTGTAACCAAACGCATCAAGAACCACAGAATGTGCTATCTCGCACACGTCCACAGGCGTGGCAAACCACACCTTTTACACGCAGCAATGCAGTATAAGGCCAAATATAAGAAAGTAGGCCGTCCTATTTACACATGGAACGACAATCTTAAACAGGACTCGACTTATTTCGACAAGGAATTAGACTTTTGGATGGATAAGGCGACAGACAGATCCAAGATCATGAAGGCCGCCAGCGAGATGTACAAGAAACCTGAAACGGATAGCAGCGACGCCTCTGACGAAGACTTAGACACAGCAAAATCGAACACAGCACAGCAGCAATATAGAAAAAAGCTGAGAAAGCAGCGTAACCTCGTCTCAAAATACACCGGTGAAGATCGACTCGAACCAACCTAACGAAGACGTCGCAAAAGATGCCCATCCATAGATAATTGACACCCGTCTCTCCACTATTCCTATGCTTACTCTAGGATGCATATCCGGTATGGCTCTCAAATCCTTCTTTATCCTAAGGGCACGTTCATTCCTTACCATTACCAAGCGCCCCCCGGTCTACTCCCAGATATGCAATGGCCTTTGCAGTCCCATGAAAAATGAGGCTTCATGGGCTAGTGCAAATCTTGGGGTTCATTCGATTTATCGAGTCTGGTTAAACCACGCTGGGATCGGTGCATTTCATTCATTCATTCATTCATTATTAATTATTTCTAAAAGCCTATTTAAGCTTTTAGAAATAATAAACAGAATCCAAATCAAGCCAATAACGTCGGAGATATGGCAAAAATGTAAAGTAAGGTCACAAACACTACTCAAAAAATTAAAATTGAATAACATGAAAAATACTAAAGATAGACCCCTCCCTTTTAAAGTTAATTTTCGATAATTATTCATGAATATTCAGGAAAATACGGGCGGTCACATGCGCACGGACGTCATTGTATATACTAGCAACCCACCCGGCTTCACACGGGTAGCATGATTCTATACACCTTAACCTTCCTCATAAATCACTCCGTCAATTGGTGAAAACCGCACGAAAATCAGTTCGGAAGTTTTTGAGTTTATCGCGGAACAATTTTTTAAAGATGACTATTTATGACTATTTCTTGACAATTTTTGGCGTTCTCAAAATTGATTTTCTTGGTGTTTCCAAAGGTGAGGATTGTGTGGTGAAGGACACGCTCAACAACGTAAATAACGCAATTAATGTTGTTGAACTGTCAAAATAAAACAGATTACTCGTAATCGTTTAAGAAAATGTGAAAATTGCGTAATTAAATAGTTAGTCCCACCTTCTGGATATTGAAGGTCAAAATTACAACTTTTTCTGACGTATTTTTTTCACGGAAACTAATTTGTTATGTTATCACGAATCCTGTACCGTTGCATGCACCCATAATCACAATGTTGAACTAATTGTAAACACTACAATGTTTTACGTGCATTACATTGAGCGCTACCGTAAACAGCCATTTTTCACACCGAAAATAAAAATTGTTAACCAGCAATTCGTTTTCTGCGATGTTACTTAGTTTGATGTACAGACTGACCACAAACCCACCATATAGCCGTCGATGACGGCCATGTGGTGGGTTTTGTTACCCCCTGTTTACTTCTACGTAGAACACAGGACAATATTTATCTTGTAATGCAACGCTATTAGTTACGAAACGTCGTGCTACCAATTTCCATTTTATAAAAAACCTGTCGTTGCTGACCGTACCTAAGTGTGCGTTGCACTATTTTGAGCCAAATGGTTGCAAATACTGTCGTGGGGCGCTGTTTTATGTAGTTTCTAAACAAAGTCGATGACGCATGGCGTAACGATAAGGGCGGTTAGTGGTCAGTGGTTAGAATAGTGGTTGAATTTTCCAAGTTGTTTAAGCTGAGGGTAGGTACAGTAGGTACCTTGCGATTTATTTAAGAGTATTGCGTCAATGTTTGTATACTACACTCCTCCATATTGAATCTAAAATATCAACAAAAAGGGTAACTCTGACTATCTACAATATGTACTTTGGTAAGCAAATACTCAACAATGAATTGTTTGTTGATAATTTTATTTGATCTTCGATAATTGTTGTACGATAACTTAGTTGTCGGGCATTTATGAATGAAAGGTGTTATTTAAGTTTTGAATTAACGGCTTCCTCATGGCATGCGTTTGTTTTTCCGTTATATCCAGGGGTCTATCAATCTTAGTAACAAAACGGAATTAGTAAAAAATTATTTAATCGATAAGCTGATAGGTACGAAGACCGGGTACGGTTGTGACAAATTTTCATTTAACGGCAAATAATTTTGTTAGTGTGGCAGTTAGCTGTAAAAAAGAAGATTTTTACTGTGAAGAGTACATTTCCCTACGTATAAATACTAAAATTGTATTTCTAAGTACTATGGTAAACTCACAGGTGCAAGTTAGAAAAAAAAAGAGAAAATGTCACAACCGACCACACCCCAGGGGCAGTTGTGACAGTACTTGGGGTTGGCAGTGACAAGTTCAAAAATACACCAAAGTTGTCATCAATCACTTTTATTGCACAAATATCCATTCTTCTCGAAAAAAATCACGTTTATATAACACAAGAACATTTAATGTACTTGTATATAAGTAATAAGGGACTGTAGCATCTATAGCTATTAGGTATAACGAATCTTCATATAGCAGTCTGATTGCTAGTAGATATTTTAATGCGTCTTAAATTACAATCAGTCCAAAAAAGCTAACTAAAGAATTCTAATTATACAATACGGTAACAATGTCAAAATACAAACTATACAAAAAAAATCTCACAACCGTACCCAAAGCATTCCTTCGCAAAAAAATGATCACTATGGCAATATAAAATAATGTACGTTCAAAGTAAGCACTGCTATTTAACTACTCATGTTTACCTAATAATGAAAAGAACACTCATTCATTACTGCATCTATTCACAATACGAGTATAACAACAATAATTAAAGAAATCGAATAAAAATACTTACTTTTCACTGTTAAAAAGTAATGAGGGCCTCTGCTAACGTCAACGTCGCCCGTTGGCCACAGAGTAATGTGTAATACTTAAACTGAATTAAAGACCAATATTTTTCCGTCGAACGGAGTCATTTGCGTTCGTAAATAAACTAGCGCCATCTGATATTCATAGTTAGAACTACACGTTTTGACGTTCGAAAAGTGCTGATTCTCAGCCTGGTTTGAATAAATGACTTTCGAATTTGAATTTGTTTTTTTTACAAATTTGGATAGGACACCGGTATGCTATAGGTATGTATAAGATGTGTATAGATTTGGTGGTAGTATGGGTACAGATTCTGCAGTATTTTCATTGATTGATAAATGAAGTACAATTTAGTAATCATCTTTTTATTACTATGTACCAAAGTGATTAACAAGAAGAATCCTATCTCAAACTTAACACTACACTGGAGTCCTATCTCAGTTTTGACACAACCACTAACAAAATCACTTTCTGGTCAGAAATATGGATTAGTCGGACGAACTTTCGTTCAACTAAATGACAAACGCACAACATAAACACAGAAAGATCACAAACAAATTAACAAAATATCGTAAAACACGGCAAGCATCACCACATTAGAAGACATTTGTATTGGGGCTATTAGAATTCAGAAGCCCGTAGCAGTGTGAGTTTCTTTTAACCATCTCGACTTAATGCAACGACCGCCTTCGGCGCCGACGCTCCGATTGGCCCTTCACTGGCCTTCACTGGTGAAGGGCCAATCGGAGCGTCTCTGTTTATTGTTACGAAAACCACCAAGGCGAATTATGGTGAACATTGCTTCAGAGCTGCCATCTCTTATTTTTAGTTGGTGAAAACTTCTATGATTATAATTCAACAAAATTAAAAAATCATATTTATTTTGTACAGGGACTACATATACTTCGTGATTAATTGTGATTTTGTACCATTGCCGTCCCTAGTTTTTAGGGTTCCGTAGTAAACAAGGAACCCTTATAGTTTCGCCATATCCGTCTGTCTGTCCGAGGCTTAGCTTAGAGACGGTTAGTACCTAGAAATCTGTAATTTGGCATATGGCATACATATGAATCATGCCGACAAAGTGGTAAAATAAAAAAAATGAAAAAATAAAAATTTAGTTTACCTCCCCTACACGTAAAGTGAGGATATTTTTTTTTTCAAGTCTACCTCATGTTCGTTAGAAAGTTCGTGGGGTATCGTTAGAAAGGTCGTTCAAAAATATTGTGAGTTTGTGAAAACCATTTTTGGATTCAGGGATCCGTTTGCGAAATATTAAGTTTTTAACTGATTTTTTTTGTTAGAGTTAAGTGCCCCCCCCCCCCCCCCTGCCAACTAAATGGTTGTACTTGGATTTGTGAAAAATTCACAGCAGTAGTAGGTATAAATAACGAAATTAAAAGGAAAACTATCAGAGGTAAGTAGCCTGCGGGTTTCGCTTATATTGCAATTGTCACAACCGGACCCAGACTACCCTACTTTCGAGTTTGGGTCATCATGATAAAATGTCCTCATTATTAATGTCTACAACCTGTCTGCTGTTTTATCAAGAATCTTTATACGAGACAGTAAGATATTGAGAAAAAAACTAATAACAGAAAACATTTTTTGTAGATTGATAAGTTCTCTCTGGCACCTCGACTTCAATGTAGGTAGGTACGGTATAGTATATTATTGCGTACGATATACTGTTAGAGAATTAAGACAGGTGGGACATGCGACCTGGGTGCGTCCACGCCGTGGATCACCTAACCCTGGTCTTCCTGATAAAGCGATAGAAAGGGGACATTATGTCCCTTCATAACGGACATAGACCCTTAGGGCCTGACTAATGAGTAACATGAAGAAAAGTATTCAAGCCTTATTTATACCTAGAGGTCTCTTCGAAGCAAAATTGAAAGTCGCTCATGGTGAATTTTACTCTCTCGAGGCAAAGCCGCCGCTGTGTACAGTCGACGTTAAATAGAGCACAATTATTCATTTTGTTGCGATTGATATTTGAATGATGTTACCTACCTAATATTTCTAAATTAAAACGGGCTGGGCGTTTGTGGACAGTTGTATGACGATCTAGAAACACATCATCGATTTTAATAATTAGTGGGATATATGACTGGTTTTTTTAAATTAGAGTTTTCGAATAGGTACGACAACAAAATTACACCACCGTAAAAAAAAATGTTTGAAATATCTAAAAAAAAGGCGAACGTGTTTGCTTTTTCAAGTCTATGCTAGGCAGAGACAGCACTACCGCGATCTGACGTCACATCACAGGAACGTCATTATATCTTGGCGTCATTCAGTGATCGTTTTGCGTGACAAGGATAAAAGATCAATTTCAAAAGCTTGTATGTAATTGAATTTTTCACCGATTTTATAAAAAAAAATCTAATGATGCAACGAATACGAAAACAAATATTCGTATTCGCCGAATACTTTCATGACATTCGAAATAAGTGAATTCCTAGAAATCCCCTGTAGATCTTGCGTTGCGAGTGCGATCAAGTTGACAGACACAAAAATTCATTTATTTATAAAATCATAAAACTTAATATTTTATTTACATCCACAGATGGTCAGCAATTATGGCGATCTTTTAGTTTTTGTCTATATGGAAATATACAGACAGAAAAAGGAATCGTTTGTAGCTAAAAATCATGCAACTACATAGTACGTTTTTTATAAAAAAACAATCCATAAACTTAATTTTAATGATTAAATTACATGTACAAATATATATGTATATTGCCTTAGAATCAGTTATTTGTATTCGTATTCGGCGAATAGTACAATCGGTTTTCGTATTCGTAAAAATAGTATTCGTTTGATCACAATTTTTTTCATAAATCGTTTTTTAGTACCTAAATCATTTTATACTAAATATAATTTAATATAGATATATTTTTGACGGCAGTCAAACGTAATTAATGTTATTACCTAATTGAGTTTTATTTGTTTCTTCCGTTCGCTACCAGGCCGACATCTACCTGCTGGATGACCCTCTCTCCGCCGTCGACACCCACGTAGGCAAGCACCTGGTGTCCGAGTGTGTGATGGGGTTGCTGCGGCACGCCACGCGCATCCTCGTCACGCATCAGCTGCACCACCTCAAGACAGCGGACAAGGTTGTCATCCTGCACAATGTGAGTCCCCAAACATCTAATACATACCCTATGAATGGGTGATGCCCCCAACCAACACTAGTAAATGCGACTTTATCACAGCACCATCCAGGGTATATTTTTCGAAACGTATTCGTCTTAAAAACCAAAAGAATGATTTGTTTCGGTTACGTTCGAACGGAACGTTATTAAAACGTTTTTTAAAAAGAACAACATTTTAATCATTCTCGGTTAATAAAACGTTTTTATTTAACCATTTTTGGGTTAATCGATAGGAAACTCGCAACACAACCCTAATCAATACGTAAGAGCGGCAAGCGCATTGGAATCAATGATGTAATCTAATGAAGATAAGGTACAATTTAACTAAACAAGTTCATGCTTGTCGGCGCACCGTGCGCGGCTGCGTCTTTCCATTCTATACAAGGCCAGAACGCAAGGGTGTGAAACTAATCGCGTATAGATTGGAAATCACTTTTTTACTGAGGTCTTCCAATCTATACAAGAGTAGTACGCAAATACTCGCGTATACTTCGTAGTGATCTAATTAACTAACTTATTCCAAAATATACAGTGCCAGTACTCATACGGACTAATCGTGTATAAATTGCGACACATTGTGAAGTTGTGAACTGGTATTCAACTTGTTTGCGACGTAATGCACTTTGCGCTAAATAGCCTGCCTGGCTGGGATCAACTTGGTAGTAGCGCTCGCCGGCCGCTGCAGCGGCACCGCTCACTACGTTCGCTCGGCTCGCGCGCGGTTGGTCACAGTTCTAACCTAACCTAACCTAACCCATTTCATATTCCGTTAGCTGTTCCATTTATTTCTTCTATCAATTTATTTATATTTTTGAATCTATATTATTAAAACTCATGTCAAGCGTAAGTGATGTAGTATAGTTTGGAACCAGGACGCGCGCGTCCACGTTACAAATTATACACGAGCAGTACGCAAAATTCGTGTATACATTGTAATCACAGATTTAAAAATAGCATTACAATGTATACGCGAGCAGTTTCCTATGGCTGTGTTCTGGCCTTGTATATATTGGAAATACGCTGCGCGGCTGCTTCCTGCGCAATAAACCGGTTTTTGAAAATGTTCTCATCTCGTTTTCTTTCCGAACAAAATGTTGTACAAAGAAAAACAAGAACTGTTAGAAACGTTTTAAAAACGTTATTTTAAATAACGTTTCCGAGCCCTGCCGGCGCCATCAGCTTTCAACAAAACTGTCGTCCAAATGTATAATCTATAGATTGATACCTAATCAATCAATGACATACGCAAACGCATTGACATGTGTCATGCACAGTGTCCTAATCTTCTTTCTTTTAACTATGGTCCTAACAATCCGCTCTATCATTACCTAATAGTCTCGGTTATTTATTTATTTATTTATTTATTTATCATAAGCACACCAACAACACAGTCACTTACAATTCAAATTAAATAACATCTAAAATTAACATTTCAGTAACCATGCAAATGACAGGTATGCATGACATTCACATATGAAAATTAGAGACAAAGGAGAACAATATAAAATGTGTCTAGTAGACATAAATCTACAACACTACAAAAAAAAAACAATTTGAGCTAGATAGACGGGCACTCATCACACTGTTTAAACAGGGAGCGCCTGTATGAAGCGAAAGTCATGAAGAAAATATCAATAGGGTAATCCGTCAAATTAGACCTTTCGTTATATTGCCTTGCCATACGTGTAAGAGGGCTATTAAATGTAGTATTCAAGGTGGTTGTGGGTAATTCAAAAATACGATGATGACGCTTACTACGTTGGCTAGGCCTAAAGTTAAAATAACCGTTTATAATTTTATGAAGTATTAGTAAGTCCGAATGGTTACGTCTTTCGTTTAAGCTAATTATATTAAAGTGCCTTAACCTGTCATTGTAATCAGGTATAGCTTTTCGAATCCCATTCTTCATACATAAATACCGAACAAAACGGGCCTGAACAGATTCTACATTATTATTATAAGTTGAGTTATAGGGAGACCAAATAGTGGAACAATATTCCAAGAAGCTCCTTACTAGTGCATTGTAAAGTAAAAGAATGCTACTATTACTACGAAAAGGTTTCGACATACGGATTATAAAGCCAAGCATTCTTTTAGCCTTAGTCACTATGCTATCTATGTGATCGCGGAAAGATAGAGATGTATCAAAGAGTACCCCTAGGTCACGGATGACCGACACTCTATTCAGTGTCGATCCATCAATATGATAATCAAATTTAAAGTAATTCACTTTATTCGTGAATGTAATAGTCTGACATTTTTTAACATTGAGCGTCATTCTGTTGTTCAAACACCATTGTTGAAGCACATCAAGATCTCTCTGAAGCTTCGCACAATCACTCAGGTCCAATATCCTACAGTATATTTTTAAATCATCAGCGTAGGCTAAACAATTGCAATTTATTAAATCTAAAAGATCATTCAGATATACCAAAAACAACAAAGGACCCAACTTAGAGCCCTGTGGAACACCAGAGACAGGAGAAAAAGGTACAGAATCATAACCCGCCAAGGCAACTATTTGAGAACGATTAGCTAAATAACTCTCAAACCACCGCAATAGAGAGCCATGAATACCAGCGCAATTCAATTTAATAGAAAGAATTGAGTGATCAATGCGATCAAAGGCTTTTGCAAAGTCTGTGTAAGCTGCATCAACCTGACCGCTAGCTTCAAAGGCGTTACTAATGAAAGTAGTGTAAATAAGCAAGTTAGACATAGTAGAACGGTTAGACACAAAACCATGTTGCCTCGAACTAACTATATGACGGAGGTGGGAATAAACTACATTGTATATGAGACCCTCAAATATCTTTGCAAATTGTGATATAATAGAGATTGGTCTATAGTTAGTTACGTCATTCATACTACCGGACTTATGTATAGGGATAATGTGTGAGATTTTCCATAAATCAGGAAATGTACCTTCCTTAAGGGATTTACTGTATATTATCTGCAATGGTATAACAAGAGCATCAATACAGAGACGAATAAAAATAGGAGGAAGTCCATCCGGACCAGCTCCTTTGTTAACTAAAAAAAAAAAACTATTTTTAATATTAGTATAGCTAGGTAATTAATTACTTAATTTAATGCTATAAGTATTTACGGAAACATTACTTCGCTTCACGATACTTACACGGTGACGCTTGAAAGCACAATGTGATTAACGGCCGAACCCATTATCCTATCTATTACCAGTTTTGGCAAAGTTAGAAAAAAACTATCTATCTATGGTTATAGCGTCCCCAATAATCTGTCAGAGAATCAGGAATCTTACGGAATGACATTTAATGACATAGAATTATACTATCTACCATCCATAACGATCTGTCTTTTACTGAAAATAGATTATTAGGTTCGGCCGTTAGTAATTAATTTTGTTACCTACTTTATTACTTGGTCTTGTCTCTGCATCACGCTCATTCAGACTGATAATTTAGCAATTTATAGCAGAAGTACCTGATTAATTAAAGATTATTTTTACTTGCCAAAATGCGCAAAACGGAACACATTGACCGAGCGAGCGAAGCATCTTTGCTTCAAATCTGGCAAAATTTGCTTTTGTCTGTCAGTTTGTTGGTACTCCTTTATAGGTCATAATTTACAACAAATCTGGAAAATGAATAAAAAATAAAACTGATTATAGTTTTTGAACATAATATAAAATGCGCT
Source organism: Agrochola lota (assembly GCA_947364205.1). NCBI lineage: Eukaryota > Metazoa > Arthropoda > Insecta > Lepidoptera > Noctuidae > Agrochola > Agrochola lota. The sequence continues at coordinate 11,308,577 of OX376221.1, read as the reverse complement.
TCACACTTTTTTCATTAATGAAACAGATAGATAAACAACAAGAAAAACTGGTAACACTTTATTATTAAAACTAAGAAAGTAAAAACAATAAGAAATGTATGTAAGTAAACACATATGTTGAAGCGTTAACACAATATATTTATGTAAAGCAGTAAAGCCAATAAACTCCAACCCTTTATACTGTACCTATTGTAATAACAGCTGCATATTTAACTTTCAGCTGTTATCTTTATAACTGTAAAACAAAACTATTTGTATAACGTATCAACTCATGATTCCTGTATAAACTACCTACTTGATTTTACAAATAATTATTAACTCGACAAATAGTACATTTCATTGTTGAAAACTATAAATAAATATCTATTCTGGCACGGTCGGCATCAAAAGTATTGACTTTAATACATATTATGAAAATGAAACGGAATAGTTGTAATAAACTCTTAGCTATTAGGTCCATGAAATGCTGACAAGCATAACGAATAATTTTGTATCAATTTAGTAAATAGTATACGCCTAAATAGGTTCTAACAACACCATAAACTCTATAATGGTTTTTATAAACAAAATTACGAGGGCGGAGTGATAAGTCTGGTAAAAATCTATTTTGGAATAAAATTATCGCAAATTGCATGTAACCTCCTTGTTCACAACTCTTTTGAGGGACTATAAAAAATAATTTTAAATTTGCAGCCAGTACCGCCGGTCAGTTTTTTTTTGAGAGCCGTTAAATAAAAACAATTGAACGCATTTTCGCAAAGATGGAGAAAAGTGAATTTCGAGTGTTGATTAAACATTATTTTTTGCGCAAAAAAACTATTACGGAAACGAAACAAAGGCTTGATAAATATTATGGGGACTCTGCTCCGTCGATTAAAATGATTCATAAATGGTTTACGGATTTTCGGTGTGGTCGTACAAGCACAAGTGATGCTGAACGCCCAGGACGCCCAGTTGAGCTCACTACTCCAGAGATGATCGCTAAAATCCATGACATAGTGTTGAACGACCGAAGAGTAAAAGTGAGCGAGATAGTCGAGATAGTAGGCATCTCAGACGAACGTGTGCGCAATATCTTACACCAACATTTAGATATGAAAAAGCTCTCCGCGCGATGGGTGCCGCGTTTACTGACTATTGATCAAATAAATTAAATAAATAATTAAATACCTATTAAAGTACTTAACTGACTATGGCGATCTATTTAAAATTTTATTCTAGCTAGCTAAAATAACAAAACCTGAATTGAAAATCAAGATATTGTTGTTACAAATTGTTTTTTTGTAAATTACTTAGGTACAGTACACTTCATCAGACTGCAATTTCCGATGGTGGTCGATGCGTAGTTGTAGTTGCGTAGTCTGTAAATAAAGAAAATGTCATTACACTTCGCCCTATTTACTGTGGCTAAGGCAATGCATACTTTTATCATAACAATACATGGTCAACACAAAGCGGTGGCATGCTTCATTGTTTCGGTATTCTCAGAAATTATCGACTGATAGAGTTGAACCTTTGTAGAACAGAGTTTCCGGTCTAATAAAGTATCTGAAGTAAGTGATAGAAACCGAAATACCATTGGGGACACGGACAAGATTCAATAGATTAAGATATTATAATATAATATTATATTATATTACTTATATTATATTATATCTACACTAATAGAGACAAAGGATTTGTATTTTTGTTTGTAATGAATAAACTCAAACCTACGGGACCGATAAAAAAAATGCTTTTACCAGTAGAACGCTATATTATCACTGAGTAACTTAAGCTATAATTCATAAAGATATCACGCGGACCAAGCCGCTGGGGAAAGCTAGTAGATTACAAAATGGGAACGCAAAATTTAATTTTCTAAAATTTTCTTTTTGGCAGAGGCTTTCTGATGAACAGCAAGAGCATTGATCACCATCAGCACGCTGTCACGCTTTGCTAAATAGTACCTACTTATATTAACCTTGTTGGTGATTTCACGTATCATAATATTTTGACAACCGTCGATTTTCAGAATTTCAATCGACTTCTAAAAACTTTGACTCGAGGAGGATCTAAATTTTTTGTTTGTTTGAAAACTCGGATTTTTTAGTCTATTTTATTTTGCAATATATGTAGGTAAGTTCAATCAAAATAACAGGCTGTTCATTATTCTTGATTGAAATTCTGCGTTATCATTAACATTATGCTGTATCACGCTGATTCATCGAATCGAGAACATGACGCGAGTATAGATTGCGAGTACTTACGTACCTACCATATGTGACTAGTAATCTATACAATAATCAATTGCATGCAGCTGAGATGAGAATGATAAGAGGGAAGTGTGGGGTTACGCGAATGGATAATGGCAAATAAATTGAATTGATTTGATAGAATAAGAGATGAGTAAATAAAAAATAAAAATAAATTACATAGGTATTTAAAAAAAAACTTACACAATTCTTGCTAAATAAAAGTTACTACACGGTTAACGAATACTTAGTGATAGACTTATATCATAACTTATGTAAGTACCTGAGACTTTAAATTTTATATGATATTATTATTAAGTAAGTACCTACATCTCTCAATAAATAACCTGTTTATATTTTGTATTAAAGCTATTAGTTTAATTCATAAAATGCCAACATCATTATTATAATATAGTAGTTTGCTAAGTAACGTTACATAATTAACAAATGCTTCCTCTCTCCTAACTCACTTATTTTGCTGTGCCAGACAGGGTCCATATGATCTATGTAATTATAAGTTTACCACTTAAGAATATCTACATGTGGAATGCAATACAATTATTGAGTATTGAGTATACACAGTCTGAAAGTGACACCGATGACTGAAAAGTTTTGTGGAAATTGGTTGTATTGGCACCACGTTATGCGGAGGAATGAGGAAAATGTCGTCAGGAAAGTTTTGAGTATGAATGTGGATGGCTATAGAGTAGGGGAAGATCAAAGAAACGATGGATGGACTGTGTGGAAGATGATATGGATAGAAACCGAGATGACGACTAATAGAGAAGTGTGGAAGAAAAATACATTTTGCAGTAATCTATATACAAGTTATAAAACTTGTGTCAATATGTTAGCTGACTGTTACAAAATATCAATAAGTGATAACATTAACGCGCGAGTTTTTGTTTTACAACAGGTTCTTTTGGCGCGTGTGCAAAACCGGAACTAATGCCGGCAATTTTTATGACAATTTCACAAAATTGTTTACCACCCATAATAACGATGAATGTGTGTGTGTGTGTGTATGTGTGTGTATGTGTGTGTGTGTGTTATGTTTTTGTTAATTGTTTTTGTTAATTATTGCATATTTGGTTATTGTCTTATTAGTGATTTTGACATTATTGATGGTGATTTTGACATTATAGTTATGATTTTGACATTATAGTTATGATTTTGACATTATTATTGATGATCATTTTGACATTATTATTAATGGTGATTTTGACGTTATGGTTGTGATTTTGACATTATTGTTAATGGTTTTGACATTACTAGTAATTATATTGTGACCTAAATTTGCCAAATATTATTATGTACTAACACTAGTGTTTAAGATGTGTATGTAACTAACAAATGGGATTGTATGATCTGTAAATAAAATAATTTGATTTGATTTGAATAACGATACTTACCAACATCATGACACTATGCTCTAAAATGCAATTTTGTTTTTCTTAGGGTGAAGTAGAGACATCGGGCAGTTTCGAGGATGTGTCGCGATCGCCTCTGTTTGCTGAGCTGCTTCAGGAGGAAGATCAGCCCGATGAGCCGAAAGCGCAGTACCTTCGACAGAGAACACTCTCTATTCAGGTAGGCAGTCTTCTCCTTCTTTTTGTGTGGTTAGTGACTAACCTGGTGTCAGATGTAGGCAGTGCGTGCCTTACTCCTTTGGAAATAAGTACTAATCTACTGCAAAATTCTATGTAGCTGCACCAAGAGGAAGAATAAGAATCATATAATTGCAGAAAATACTTCACTTACCTATAGGGTTCCAGATGGTCGGGAATCGTCTGGATTCTCCCGAAATTTCATGTGATGTCCGGACTTCCGAAAAATAACAAAATCTCCCGACAAATATCTCGCGACACCGGTTATTGTTATACTGTGAAGTTTTTTTTAGAAATTGTATTGTTCGTATCGCGTCGCGCGACAAGTCGCGCTGGTCTGCACAAGAATGTCTTAGAACCTGGTAGGTATATTGTCTTAAATAAGTTCTAACATTATAGCCTAAAGTTTTCAATAACCTACTAAGATGACAGTGAATACCTTACCTTACTTAAGGCGCGGACTGACTACGATTTTAAACGCTACAGCTGCACTCATACAACTTCGTCTGCGCGCTATACGGTAGCCCGGCGACTAAAGTATGACCGCAATATCTATGTTCACAATTACAGAGCATTAAATAAGGTTGAAAATCGAATAAATATTTGGGTTGACGATGTGAGTAAGCTGCGAATGGGCATTTATTTTACGGGTTTTATTTAGATTATTCAGAATATACACATTAAATTAAATAATTGTCCGGTTAAAGTTATAAAATAATGTTTATTCTATTGAAATCTTAAAAATAAAAATGTTGTTTTCGCTGAAAATACGGAGATGTTCGACGCTAAAGTTTATTTTTGTGAAGTATTTTTTATTGGGAATATCAAACTATTTTCTACTATTCTATTCGGTTAATTTTTTTATCTTTAAACCCTTCTCTGCCCACTGTATTTTTTGCGTCGTATATTTTCATTGCGTTACGTCATACTCGACTATCGAAGAAACCAGTTTTTTATGAATATTGAGGTAACACTGCGCCTTAAAGGCCTATCTATTATCTTTTTAGTTTTAGTTTTGATTTCAAATATTACCCACATAGGTAATAATTGATTACTAGTGTTTCTTAAATGACGACAACATACAACGATACCTCCTTGCCTTGTCAATAAATTGTCAGCAATGATAAGATTTATGCTCGTTTTCACTAACACTAGGCGATACCTAAATGACGTACTTAAAGTTTTTAATAAGTTATTATTCGATTTCATAAATGCGGTTCTGTTTGTTGCAGTCACATACAAGCACTACGAGTACTTTACAAGACGGTGGTTTGCCCGAGGAGGTTGATCAGGAGGAGTCTGCCGAGTTAACAGGAACAGGTAATTTGAATCATGACTAAACTAACGAATATGATGGACTAAACGACAGTAATATCGCCACACCCATAACTGTCATGGTTTTTGCCAAATTCAGTGTGATTGCTACATGCGTGCAATACAATTTACCCTATCTAATGCCACAGTCAGGGGTAATTTAAATACTAAAACACTAAGAAATTTAAAATACGAGTATATATATTTGACACAATTCTAATATGACGGCTTTTGAAATGTATTGGTACATTTAAATTCGTGATATGTCATCTTGACGATGCTGTGCGTGTGCTCACAAGTCTGCTGATCTGTGTGTAAAGCAGCTAAATTCACCCGGCCGTTTATGACTGATTGAACATCCAAATATCATCACAAACGTTATGGCGGCTGTACACTCCTGTCCGAGTGCTCTCGCTAGGTCTCGCCAAAACGTCTCGAGTGAGGGGCGTTCAGCCCGAGTCCCGCCATGTACACTCTCGCCTAGTTCAGTTGAAGTTGTGAGCCCCGAGAGAATGGATGCAAACATTGAACTAGATGCTGCCGTTGCTCTAACTGCTATCAGCAAGCAACACTGGACACGAGCGTGTACAGCGACGCACTCGCAACTGCTGCGAGATCCTTTGACTCGGACACAAGAAACTGGCACTGGACGGAGAGCGAGCGAGGAATGCCGAGTCACACCGAGGCGGACCGAGCGCTCTCATCTACATTCTCGAACTCGGCTTATCTTGGTGTGCCTCGGCGAGAGAGTAGAGCCACCATTAACTGCACAATAGATACCTACCTACTTATTTGTGGTTTTCCCACGCATTGCAGATCAAATAACCACTAAGGTATTCTTAGATAACTTGTCTTTATGTACCTAGTGTGATTGTCATTTACCTAAATTGATTTCCTGATAGTTAACTACTGCAAATAGTCGTTAATCTAAACTGATAGCGCGACGACACTCGTCCTCGAGATACCGATTCTAGCATAAAATAATATAATAGACGAGCGTCATTTGTCATCGTAATCAATATGTATGGCTATTGACCATTATCACACTGCACCGCGCGCTCCGTCGCATAGCGCGGGGTGGCCATAGCGAACAATCTGCGTCCGCTAAATGGCCATATTTATAAAAAAAAAAACTATTCTTAAGTTTTTCTTCTCCATAAAGGTTTCTTACTGTTTCTATTATTTTAGATTCATGTTTATCTAACGTGTACTTGTCCTTGCTTCCGTCATTTTCCGTCATTTTGTCGCACATGTCGCGCGATACCATACACTTGGTACAGTATCCTTGATTTTTCTACTTGATTTTGAATCAGTTGACATCGATTTTTAGAAGGTCATTTTCAATTTTGACAAGTTGTGGTTCTGGGTTAGTGACAACATTGACGGAAAAATATCTCTACAGGTGACGGATATTTGAGTTTTATTTCCGTTTCATTCAATAAACTAGTGAAAAAACGTTTCATTTACAGTTAATTGCCATATTTTGTGATACGGCAATATGCAGCCTGCCGTAAGCCGTATTTTCTGAAAAAAAATAATTGGTTTGCCGTATCAATAACAACCCTGGTCCGGCGCGGAGTGCGCGGATTGCGTTTTTTAAACAATCTGATACAATGTTAAATGTGCCGTCCAGCGCTACGCGACGGAGTGCGGTGCAGTGTGATAATCGCCTGTAATAATTAGATTATCTCATTGATTGTATTGTTATGATGCGGATTTACTATAAACCGCAATCACGAAGGTACAGGTGTTACATGAACCTAACCAATTACAGTGATTGTAGTTTCCATTCTATAATGAGTGTCTATTATACCTATATATATAGGGTTAATCACCTGTTTTTATTTGTATAAAATATTGTTGCTCCCCGTGACACTACTCCTAAGTAATCTATAGTTGATGTAGGGCACAAGCACAACATCAAAATGGTAATTCATCAAAAAGACCATTTAATATACGCATACTCATATTCATGTTAATTATCATAGAGGCAATTATTGTACATTTACGGACATAACCTACGTTTTACTAATTCATACAAAGGGCGGGCAGGGCACTAACAACAATCAGCCGCTCGAGACTGCGTCAGTGACGTCATTGTATAATTTGATGACGTCATAATAATTGACAACGCACGATATGGCCGTGTTCTGTTTCTATTCCAATGACTTAATTGCCTATATTGCCATCATAAATATAACACTGCTATAGATAACATAACATTATGCCTGTATTACCCGAGAGCACAGTATAAATAAGTAACAGTATTAGGTCTTCATAGAAAACGGCCGAAACGACACGCTTCGAAATCTCAGTGTATATAATATAGTACGCAACAGTCTCGTGTGCTCGGCAGTTACGCACTGACGCGAAAGGTTTATCTACCGAGCGACCGTAGGTAAGCCCTATTATCCAATAGGGGCGAGCCCATTGTCATCGACCACGCACAAATCGTGACTCTGGGCTGCTACTGAGAAATTCATGATAGAAAACCCCAATATGTACCTACGTCTAACACTGCATTTTTTTTTTTTTTGAGAATGGGAAATTATCAAATAACTTCTCCCGCTCTGGGCGGAGCGGGAGGGTGTGTCAGACTTTTACTGACTAAAACCCACCCGTGTTCCTTCCGTAGCCTGTGTGCCGGGGCCGAAATATCCCTTTCGGACAAACCAGCAACCCCAGCAGGCATTGGTCTTTCCGGGCCCCGTCAGTTGGTGCTGACATCTCTTTGAGGCGCACGTGGAACACAACGCGCCGTCGACTCGGGCCTGGTCCTTATCGGACGGCGAGCTACCCATTGCTCACCGTCCGCAAGCCGGCGCCTACGGTGGCCGGAAGTCGGCTCTTAACTCACGACGCCCGGGGCGTTTCCTGCGGCGACTAGGGGCGCGAGGGCGTGCATCTTGCATCTCCCTCACGCGCTCCGCCTCCTCCTTCGCGAGCATAACTGCTTCGCAAAAGTAGGTGACGGCCTCCCATGCACTCTCGCTCCGAACCATGGCCTGAACCAGGGCCGGATGCGAGAGATCGTCGCCGCCGATCGCCTCCGTGAGGACACTGCGGTGCTCCGCCCAAGCTGGGCAGATCTCCACCGTATGCTCCACCGGGTCAATCCACACAGTGTTGACACCCGGGTGTTTCCTCCCGCCTTATGCGGAACAGGAACCTCCCGAAACAGCCGTGTCCGGTGAGGACCTGCGTCAGGCGGAAGGTGAGTACGCCGTGGCGCCTCTCTAGCCACTCCTCAAACTTAGACTTATCGGTCTAACACTGCCTGACCTGGGAATCGAACCCAGGGACCCATCATCCACAGTCGCATTTGCGATCACTAGAATTTTTATTTCGGCAACGAAATTAGACCAACCCGGCCATCCATTATAATTAAACAATAAACACATAATAAGCTAGGTTCGCAATTGTTTCCCGTTAGGTCGCGTGCCTGGCGCGGTGTATCGCCAATACTTCCGCGCCGGCGCCGGGTGGGGGCTGCTCCTCGGCACCACCGTCAGCGTGATCCTGGCACAGGTTGTCACTTCCATCAGCGACCTGTGGCTAACGCATTGGTAAATATTATAAATCGTTATTCTGTTAATGCACAGTTTTGCGGTTATGAGTTTGATTCGAATGAATAACATCGTATAATTTTTGATGTATTAGTTTGACAAGATATTAAATAAATGACCGAGCATCAACGTTATTGTAACCTTTAACTTTGACCTTTTCAGGATGAATGACGTGGAAACAAAACACATACTAGACAAAGATAATTTGAACGCTACTCTCTTCAATAGCCTAAGGGATGGTAACTATTCCAGTGACAGTAATGGTACCAGTGGAAACTTCACGACTGAGTTGCCGACCACGCTAGCACCATTGTCGACAGAGCTACCTAACATGACTGTCATTGATACGATGGTGAAGACCGTGCTAGCCATGCAGAATATTACGTCTACATATGAACCCCTAAACCACGAGTATTATATTTATATTTGGGCGATCGGAATTTTGGGATGTATCCTACTTACTACCGGAAGGTGAGACAAAGTTTGTACTTGCAGCAAGACTAAATTTGTTTCATACAAGGCATGATGGTACTCAGGATTAAAACTCCTATAAAAGGTCCATTCACTCAATCAATTCAGTAGTAAAGGAAGAAGCTATGCTTTTACGTTTTCTAGGATAACTTTTTTTTTTTTAATAATAACATCAATTCCAGATCGATGTTGTTCCTGTGGGTATGCATGCGCAGTTCCATCAAGCTGCACAACCAGATGTTCAGCAACATCCTGGCGGCCACCATGCGCTTTTTTGACACCAACCCCTCGGGTCGTATCCTGAACCGGTTCTCCAAAGATATGGGCGTCGTTGACGAGATCCTACCCAGGATGTATTTGGACAGCATACAAGTATGTGACTACTTCTGTAGTCAGATTATGTGTATTCGAATGATTTGGGAGCTACTTTTAAACCAGGTTTTTTTCCACAGATTTTCATGGTGATGTTAGGTATCCTCGTGATGGTAGCGATCGTTAACCCTTACATGCTGCTGACAACGGCGGTATGCGGAGTCCTCATGTACATTTGGACGATTATATTCCTAAGCACAGCACAGGCTATTAAAAGGTGATTGTTTAAAGCTTTTAAGAATTATAGTATCACCTGTTCAACTGTCTGGAGACTTCTGGCTATATACTCTATCCTTCAGCCTTGGACATCCTAGAGCCTCGCGGGTCTTGAATAGTCCTAAATTGTTGTGGAACCTGTCCTATTAGTTCCTTCATTGCCTCTGAGTGTTAAACCCTCTCCAACAAGATTTCTAATACCTACTCAAAAAATAACAAAAGGCATTATAATTTTCCGTTAGGGTGGAGGGTACGACCCGCAGCCCAGTATTCTCTCACGTTTCGGCGACGATGTCGGGACTCAATACGGTGCGCGCATGCGGCGCCCAGGAGATGCTACGAGACCAATTCGATGACAAGCAAGACGTACACACTGCCGCTTGGTAAGTAACTACTGTAGTAAAATGAAGTATAACCCTAAAGCTACGCAGATGCACGCTTCCGTGTACCGCGTGCATAGCGTTGACAGCGTTGAGCTGCGTGGGCGCATTATTTCAGCACATACATTTTCTTGCAAAGCGAAGCGACACGTGCGTAGCCTCTCCATGCGCAGCGGTAGGGCTCCGCCTTCATGCACGTTTTGTCAGAGGCAACCAAATAAAATATTGTCAGCTACTTACGTAGCAGATAAAAACCGGCCAAGTGCGTGTCGGACCACGCACAATGAAGGGTTCCGTAGTTGGGATGAATTTATCCCAAAAACCAACTTAACATTGTAGTTGAAAAACATGTATACGGAATGTATGGGAGATCATGTCTTTCAAACTGCAAATTTAAGTTGGTTGATTATTACTCGTTAACCTGTATAGCCTACTTTGCTCTGATAGTTTTCCTTTTAATTTCGGTATATATACTACTGCTGCGAATTTTTTCACAAGTCCAAGTACAACCATTTAGCTGGCGGGGGGGGAGACACTTGACTCTAACAAAAAAAATCAATTAAAAGCTTAATATTTCGCAAACGAATCTCTGAATCCAAAAAGGTTTTCACAAACCCACAATATTTTTGAACAACCTTTCTAACGATACCCCACAACATGGGGTAGATGAGGAAAAAAAAAACATCCCCACTTTACGTGTAGGAGAGGTACCGTAAAAAAATTATTTTTCTTAATTTTATTTTACCACTTTGTCGGCATGATTAATGTATACATATGCCAAATTACAGCTTTCTAGTACTAACCGTCTCTGAGCTAAGCCGCGGACAGACAGACGGACATGGCGAAACTATAAGGGTTCCTTGTTTACTACGGAACCCTAAAAACGATCGTAGCGTAGCGGATCGATTGTATCTGCTACGAAAGCGTAGCAGTTACGTCATCGCAACTTCGTCGTAGCAATGTCGTAGGCAGATTGTACGATTCGTCATTTTACCATTTTGCTAAACCGCCAGCTTTTGTAAACGGACGGCACCGTTTGTAAAATGACGAATCATCAATCTGCCTGCGACAGCAACACAACATTGGTCCCTTGATTCTCAATCTCAACACCAAAGTCATGAAATTATTTTCTATTAGATTGTTACGTACGGTACTTATTTTGCTATAGGTTATGATTTTGTTCTTCTTGTTTCAGGTACTTAACAATCGTCACAAATACTGCATTTTCCATTTGGTTAAGTCTTATTTGTGCAGTTTATGTAGTCATCGTAGCATACACATTCTTGTTGCTGGATGATGGTAAGAATCCTCTATCTACGAGAATATGTTTTTGCTTAACTTTAAAGGTATTCTGATGATGACCAGTATTTTTTTCCATTGTAATAGGAACGACACAGTCTGGAAACGTCGGTCTGGCCATAAGTCAGGGTCTGATCCTGGTGAATATGGTGCAGTACGGCGTAAAGCAGGCCACGGAGGTGATCTCACAGATGACGAGCGTGGAGCGCGTGGTCCAGTTCACGTCGCTGCCCCGGGAGGTCACGGACGGGCCTGCACCGCCCGCCAGCTGGCCACAACGCGCGCGACTCGTGTTCCGAGACCTCTCGCTAAGATACGATAGGGATGCCGACCCCGTGCTCAAGAAATTGAATATTGTTATTGAAAGTGGGTGGAAGGTAAGTTCGGCTTGTTATAACAGAGGACAAGCAGCTTCCGGATGCATCTTATATATGTGAGCTTCCAAATGAACTATTCAATATTTTACAGGTGGGAGTAGTGGGTCGTACGGGAGCTGGTAAATCTTCTCTGATATCAGCACTGTTTCGATTGGCACCCATTGAAGGAAACGTCTTCATTGATGACGTCAATACGGCTGACATCGCACTAAAGGTATAAATAAAACTTATTGGTTCTTTACTTTTTTTATTCTATTTTAAGGGCTTTTTTTTATTTATGTTTCCATTACAGGAGCTGAGGGCAAAGATCTCCATCATTCCTCAGGAACCAGTTCTATTTTCCGCTAGTTTACGCTACAATATGGATCCATTCGATAAATATACAGACGCTGATATATGGACAGCATTGGAACAGGTATTTCTAAAATTTTCACGCACTATTAATTCTATGAATTTGATCAAAAATCGTTTTCACTAGTCGATGGGAAGGCACTATAATAAAAGGATTTTTCATTTCTTTTAGGTGGAGTTGAAGCGCATCGTGACGTCATTGTCGTCAGCCGTGCAGTCGGGAGGATCAAACTTCAGTGCTGGTCAGAGACAACTGCTCTGCTTGGCGCGGGCGGCTCTAGGGCGTAACAAGCTGCTGGTGCTGGACGAAGCAACAGCCAATGTTGATCCGAAGTAAGGCTATTCACTATCATAACTTATAGCGGCGGGCATGATGTTATTGGGCAGATATGTATAGTAACACCCGCACTTCGTCAGTTATGTTTAAGTCTCATGTAGGGGGCAAGCCTATTGCCAGCAATCGGGGAAATTCCTACAAGATATACCCAATAACACTTTGCCTGAGCTAGCAAACGAGCCAAAGAGTGAGTGGTCGGAAGCGCGACTGCTGAGCATAAGGTGCTCAGCAGTCGCACTTCCGACCACTCACTCTTTGGCTATTTCAAAATTTATATGTAGTTTCCATTTGTTAATCTACGTATATTGTTTTTGTCTGTTCACAGTACGGATGCACTTATACAAAAATCAATTCGGACGCATTTCGCGGAGTGCACGGTGATCACGGTGGCGCATCGATTGCACACTGTCGCTGACTCCGACAGAGTTGTTGTAAGTTACATTATGTTTTTATTTTAGACAGTAAAGCAGCGCGAAATAATAGGTGAGTTGTTAATTAATTAATCAAACCTGTGAATCAGGAACATCGATATGATCGTCGGCGCTTTCGAAAATACTTTTGTTGGGAAATCTATCAGTAAATTAGTTTAGCGAACTAGCAATCATCGTGCATCGTACCGCTTAAACGGGCGTGCGACATTCACGTCGAGTCAATAAGATACTTCCATTATAAGCATGTTGCAAACACGAGCACTCCACGTGCCGTTATTGCGTATAAACCGTACGGAGAGGCCTTGGCTGTCCTCATCACACACTAATAGGGCTTTTTTTATTGGCCAAATATGGCGAATATTTTACATAGGTACATACGCCAAGTCAAATGCCATCATAAGTTTCATGGCAGCAACTAAAAATGCGCGCCTAGGACTAACCAAGTAACCATAACACTTGATCTAAAACAAACCTATCCTTCCTAGGTGATGGAAGCAGGCGAGATAGTGGAGTGCGGGCACCCGCACGAGTTGCTGCAGAAGCCGGAGGGTACGTTCACGCGCATGGTGCAGCAGCTGGGCCCCGCCGCCGAGCAGAGCCTGCGCGACCTGGCCGCCGCCGCGCACGCTGAACACATCAAATATGTGGACGCAGACGAGAACAACCAGCAATAGTAATTACCAGTGCAGTGCTACAAAGATTTTTTGGAGCCTGAATGACATTGACAGGCGGGCGTTGTTAGTAAACATTTTTGTGAAATAGTCACAAAAATTGTATTTACAAAACAACATGGCCGTGTTAGTTGCGGTTTTGGTCACGCGCCAAATTAACCTTGTAGCTTTGTAAGTACCAGTGAAGTGACTTTCTTATCTAAGTACTTAATTAACAATGTTCTTGTCGAAATATTATTCGAATTATTAATTTTATTATAGCGAATTTTTTACTATGTTCGAATGGTTTAATAGGTTCCGGTTGTTCGACGTCGATCAGTGTTTTGGTCATCTCAAAAGATAGTCGGATGGTCGACCGACGAACATATTCTGTTTGCCATACACCATGAGGTTAATAACCTCATTGCCCTACATCCTCTGGATTGATACGAATGGTTTATGTCATCATTAACTACTATCTAATTGCACTGTTAGATGATATGTTGCGACAAATACTACTTACTGACTGTGTCACTAGTGTAAAGTTTTGTAAGCACATTACGTCACATCACAGTATTGTTTTGGTGTCATTATGAGACAGTGGGTTTATTTACTAAGATTTATAAACCTTTTAAGGTTGATTGTTGTTAAATTAAAGCCTAAAGCTTTGTGTGATTATGTGTGCCTTCATGGCGTAAATGAGTGAATAGTGAAATCTTTGAATTAAGAACTTTGATGTTATTTTTATATTAATTAATTTATCACAAACAGGTATACCACGTAAAACCTGGATTGTCATTGTTACCTTAAAACTTTTAAAATAAGTTATATTAGTACCTACTTATTATGACCTCAGTTAAAGAGCTGTGACTTCCAAAATTAAAATTAATTTTCTTTAAAAACATGTAAACTACTTTTGAAGCAATAACTGTCTACTTACCAAACTAGCTAAATATGTGGTTATAATTTTTATTATTCCACAGTCGGTACTTAAAGGTTAAGTGAGAATAATTATGTTCTGATTTATGCCCTTTCCTCAATGGTCGGTACGTCAGCGGTGCAGGATCAACATGCTCGGTATACTCAGTACCGAAAGCTTACTGAGCACCTATATTTCAATAAATTAAGCGCAAATTATACCGAAAGTATAACGTCAGGACCGTACATGAAAGCGGTATTGTTTCAGTATACAAAGCATACTATAATGCACTGCTGCTTACCGACCAATGAGGCAAAATAAAAGCAGTGCGGTATTGTTTCAGTATACCGAGCATACTATGCCAAAACGATACCACACCAACCAATCAGGAAACGGCCTTAAGCAACATTCCTATCTATTCTAATCTATTTTTATAGTTATATTGCTACATCTGATTCTAATTATAGCTCCCTAAAGAATTTATAATATTATTTATAAAAACAACTGTAGCTTAAAATATACGTATGTAAGTATCTAAATAATTTGGATATTGTGTACCTACTTAGTATTATTGAGAATAAACTTAATGAAACATCGCCTTATAGAGCCTTCCTTGCTTTTGAGAGTACTGTTATAATATCTATGAATAATAAAAGTGTCCTTTTACTTTTATTATTCGTAGTATAATATACAATCAGTGTCAATGAAAATATATTACCATGTTTTCTGGATACTTTTTTTATTACCTTTGTTCCCAAATAAGTTTTCTGATTAAGCTTACCAAAAGTTTTTCCAATACTTACAAGAAGTTTTGGTTTTAATTCAGTCTTCAAAAATAGTTGTATAGCCCGATCATCATTAGGTAAGAATACTAGTTTATAGTGAGTTTTGATTATGATGAGAGAAACAAAATAAACATTGTTGTGCAGACTGATTTTATTTCATATAAGTTGCACTTTGCCATTCTTAACAAGATCAGCAATAGGTTTGTACTGCAGAATATGTTGTGATCCCTCTGCAACAAATACAATGAACAACGGTTACAGCAGAATATATTATGGATGAAATATTTTCAATTATGTTTTAACATGTTGAGCGACATGTGTACTCTTCCGGAAACACAAAGTACCACCTTCAGAGGCCGCGTGCTTTATTTGGGAATCACGCAGCTCTTTATTAGGAGGCCAGTGTGTCCACCAAGAAACACATATTAATACATTTTATTATGAATTCTATTACCTCTGGCCTCCACAATTGTTTCTGTCTATGTGGGTTTTGTCATATTTTTTGATCAAAAGTTATGTCTGAAAGTCTGACGGAAAGTAGGCAAATGCAAAGTACGAAAAATTTAAATCACAGTTTTTGGGCTTGGCGCTCAATGTGTTAAGTATTGTCATGTATACATTGGACATAATATTGAACTAACTACTACTACTTTTGGACTATTATATAACTGGCGAAATGTGGGTGTACTATCGGTGCACCTCTGCCTAACCCTTTGGGAATACAGGTGTGATATTATGCTATGTTTATTTATAATATTGAATTGTTCATATTCAAAAGAACATAAAGGATACAAACCTTCTAAGTCTATCTCTTCATCCTCGCCAGCAAGGTCTTCCAGCACAACTCCATTTACTGTTTCATTGGCTTTCAGAAACACATGGCTTTGCATATTTGGATGCTCTGCCATTTTATTATTTTCAAACATTTGCATGTTGCCAGGCATTTTATCTAGAACAACAGTCTTCATGTGATTCTCCATATTCAATAGATATTCTTGAGCATACTTATACTCTGATGGGGTTAGGAAATTAGTTCCTGAGTCCACTCTTTGTCTTTCGTCATTTAATATTGGTATACAAAATTTCTCTATTTTACTTAGCCTAGTTTTAAGATAATTGCATATAATAAATTTAATTCTACTCAATTCCATTTTGTGTATGGTAGCACGAAGGTCTGTTTTAGGAAGTTTGTTTATATTGCGCTCCATGTGTTGTATTTGTCCCAGCATGCATTCAACCATATCATTACGGTGAGGCAGTATTTCAGGAGCTAACCTTTCGTTCTGCCAGGCACTTTGAAGAGTTTTTAGTACTACTTCTGCTGTAATTTCTTCTTCGTCTTCACTAAGTTCAATGTTTTCAACGGTTAGATCCATCACTAGTGTATTTATTCTAACAGTAGGTACAAAGAGTTTAAAACTAGTTTATAGCAAAATATCTCTTTAACAATTCACCACAATGTAAATGAATAAAAACAGATAAAATAACAGGTAAATAAAACTCGTAAAATAAAATACGTTGGGACCACAATTCACTTCACATTGACACTACCTTGACATTAGCAATTTGGCAGTTGTCGGTTGACATAAGCTGCGTTCCGAGTTACGCAGTAATCAATTTGAGCGTGTTAACACCCGTACCGAATTAGAGTGAGCGCGTTAACGATGTCCCGTCAAACGTCATAGATGACTTCATGACATACGCCATCTTGCGATAACGCCGACCATGCCTTAGGAATATCACCGTAAGCGCTATCAAAAATGACAGTTGTGCTGTTTTGTTTTTCAAATTAAAATGATTGTTTCACTTATCCTACAAACTACAAGAGCACTTATGAAACGTCAGAAGCTAGGTGCACGGTTCCTATGGAGAAGAGCCGGCAATAAAGTCCACGGTTACTCTTTTAAAAGTAAATGGTTTTTAAAATGTTTTCAAATTACGACGACAGTGTGGGCCTATCAACAAGTACCAGGTACTGTTAAGCCTACAACGTTCTCACATTCCAAAATCTAAAAGAAAAAAACTATTAGAAGATAAATAAATTAATTTAAAAAAAATGACATGAATGCCACTACAGCTGTAACAAATCTAATTTAATAACAAGTTAAATAAAAGCTTTAAAAAATATAAAATATTGTAGGTATATAATGTCAAATAACGAAAAGATTATGTCAAGGAAGTATGTAAAAACAAAAGGTAAAATAAAATAATCAGCGAAAGAGCGCTTGTAGACGTCCGTTTTCTTTACCGGACAACGGACCGTTTTTTTCGTCGCATTCGCGGTGGTGTATATAATGAAAGTGTGTACATGCACCGGACAGCGTGAAGCCGATATCTGTGTATGAAGCAGCGCTCTAGGCGTTGAGTCGCAATATTATGCGTCCCCGATATTAAGGTTATTATGAATTTTCTAATGGACAAATCTGTTACGAATTAACTCATGGTTACTGAAAATATTATTTAAAGTACCTATTATTTCCTTTCTGATATTATGTCTTAGGATGATTTGATAATTCGAATTTACGCAAAAACCCTAGGATAACCTAGGGATATTGAACCGGGTGAAATAGGTTAGGTTAGGTTAGAACTGTGACCACCCGCGCGCGAGCCGAGCGAGCGTAGCGAGCGGTGCCGCGGCAGCGGCCGGCGAGCGCTACTTCCAATTTGCTTGTCTAATTAATCGTGTCTTCGCAATATCCCTAGGGTATCACTAAGGTTTTTGCGAAAATTCGAATAATAACAAACAAATGTAAACTATGATGCAATAAACTTGTCTCGCTCTAACTCACTCCATATTCGGCACCGATTTATTAGAGGGCCAACTCTGTGCGGTAAAAACCAATCAACTAAGGTGCTGGCTAGAAACAGATTTGTATGATTGTTTTCAAAAGTATGCAGGACAATGTCTGTGTACTATTTAGCACCATCCAGTGCTGGCTCATATACAGGAATTGGCTTTACGCCATCGGACATCTGTGCAGCGAACAATTTACGCCGGATGCACCACCGTTTCCCCTAGGCGCGCCGGACACCGGTCCGGCGTAAGAAAGAGCGGTCATCCACGCCAGTGTATTGGTGCGTGTTGACGCTGCCGGACATATTGCCGGTTTTCTGTAACCTGAGTGCCGCCTACCTGCGTTCTTAAAAAATGGATGATATTGACATGGAATTATTAATAAGTTTGGTTGAAAATAGGCCTGTACTGAGGGAGAAAACCCAAGAGCGCTATAATATTCTCCCCTTTCCAATAATATAGGATGCACCCACAATGACCTTTTACATTTTTCTGTTTCTTCTTGTACAAATAGTAAGCCAATACGACTTTTTTTTTCTTATTATTCCACATTTCACACGTTCCAGTTTAAAACTAGCGTATATAGACGGCAGTCCAAGCTAACATCCATCCGGTAAATAATTATATGTATACAAGGATATCCGTTTATTGACGGTCCTTTATCCGGTGAAAAAAACGGACGTCTATAAGCGTTCTAATTTGGGAGTAGTTAATATACATTTACATAGTTATGCCGTTAATGAGGTACCAGGGAAACCACATGTGCAGAAGGAATGATTGCCAAACTTCGTTGTCTTCAACGTAGTCTTTAATCTTATTATATGCTTTTTTGAAAAGGACACATTGGATGTGGGTTATTACTAACTTTAGGTCGTCGGCAAACACAAGTCCGAGGCCATGTGTTTCTATGGTCCTCGGAACGCGCCACTGTCGGGTTCCCAGATTACGGCGGGAGGGGTTCACATCGGTGTCGAGTCGACGATGAAGTACCTGGGACTCGTCCTCGACAGCCGGTGGAACTTCGTGGAGCACTTCCGACGTTTGACTCCCAAACTGGATAGGGCTGGGGCTGCTTTGACGCGGCTCCTGCCCAACCTGGGGGGTCCAAACGCCTCCTGCCGGAGGCTTTACGCGGGGGTCGTGCGGTCCATGGCCCTTTACGGGGCACCGGTGTGGGCGCGTTCATTGAGGCTGCGACCGGTTGAACGCGTCCCAAAGGGTCATGGCCATCAGGCTGGTCCGGGGATACCGCACGGTCTCCCGTGAGGCGTCGAGCCTCCTTGCCGGACTACCGCCATGGGATCTGGAGGCGAAAGTCCTCGCGCACATGTGGGAGTTGCGCGAGGAGGCGAAACGCCGGGGTGTAACTCCGCTGCCGCGAGAAATCACGGCGCAGCGGACAGAGCTCCGGCGGGATCTCATGGCGGCATGGAGTGTGCGATTGTCGCAACCCAGCGCTGGGCACGCCACAATTGCGGCGATAAGTCCCCTCTTTGAGGAGTGGCTTGAGAGGCGCCATGGCGTCCTCTCCTTCCACCTGACGCAGGTCCTCACCGGACACGGTTGTTTCGGGAGGTTCCTGTTCCGCGTAAGGCGGGAGGAAACGCCCGGGTGTCACCACTGTGTGGATCGCCCGGAGGACACGGTGGAGCATACGGTGGAGGTCTGCCCGGCTTGGGCGGAGCACCGCCGTGTCCTCACGGAGGCGATCGGCGGCGGCGATCTCTCGCGTCCGGCCCTGGTTCAGGCCATGGTTCGGAGCGAGAGTGCATGGGAGGCCGTCACCTCCTTCTGCGAAGCAGTTATGTTCACGAAGGAGGAGGCGGAGCGCGCGAGGGAGATGCAAGCTGCACGCCCTCGCGGCCCTAGTCACCGCAGGAGACGCCCCGGGCGTCGGGAGTCGAGAGCCGACTTCCGGCCACCGTAGGCGCGGGCTTGCGGACGGTGAGCAATGGGCAGCTCGCCGTCCGATAAGGACCAGGCCCGTGTCGATGGCGCGTTGTGTTCCACGCGCGCCTCAAAGAGATGTCAGCACCAACCGACGGGGTCGAAAGACCAATGCCTGCTGGGGTTGCGGGTTTGTCCGAAAGGGATAACGTGGCCCCGGCACACAGGCAACGGAAGGAACACGGGTGGGTTTTAGTCAGTAAAAGTCTGACACACCCTCTCGCTCTGCCCAGAGCGGGAGAAGTCATTTGATGATTTCCCATCCTCATAAAAAAAAAAAGGTCTTGGACTCGAAGCAGCCTTGTCAATTCTATCGAATGCTTTCTTTCCGAAAATCGAAATACAGAGTGTCAACCTGCGTTCCGATGTCCAAGCCACTGGATATTTAGTCTACATGAATCAGTAGTTTCGAATTAACAGAGCGACTCGGCCGAAAACCTTGTTGGGAATCAGATAGACACATATTTACGCATTTGTAAATGAAGGTGTGGAGTTTAAGCTCGAAAACCTTGGCAATGATTGGCAGGATAGCGATGGGCCTATGTTCCTCTACAGAGGTTTTGTCAGTGGTTTTAGAGATGGGGGTGACTCGCGAAGTTTTCCATTGCTCTGGGTATAAGCTGGACTGGAGGGCTAGGTTAAAGGCATGACATAGAGGAGCTGCCAAGATATCATGACACCCCTCTAGGATAAAGGCTGGAATATTGTCAGGGCCTACCAAGCTGCAGGGTTTGAGTTTCTGAATCTCCTTAACTGCATCCGGTGGGGTTAAAACTTAAGAGGAATGCTATCTGGGATCACTACTAACACTTAGGTTTCTTGGGTCCCGTTTTGAAAAATACTGAGCAAATCCCTCAGCCGCTTTGACACCCGAAAAAGTCTTACCATTGAATATGACGTTTGGTTCGAAACCGTTTGATTTGATTGCAGGCTAGGATTTTGATTTATATTAGTACCTAATAGCCAGAGCAATACCCAAGTCACATGTTACACAGAAACTAAATTAAATACCTAAGTACAAGTTTTACAGAAAAAGTAAATACTCATCTTTATGTTTATTCGTGCAAAGCTTCCGGTTCACAAGTCACCTAGTACTATTTACTAAGAATGTCCCTACATGAGGCCTACATGACCCTATGTATGTACCTACAAGAGGTTCAACAGCAGCAACGGGAGATTACTGTCCTTCAAAGTGTTAATACCCTAAACCCTAACTCGTGGACCCTTAGCGCCCTGGTTAGGGTCTGTACCCTCGGACAGTTAGTAAATAAAATCCTTGGATGATTGGGCTAGAGCTTCTATCTCTCTTTGGCCTACCATAGTTTCCGCTTTACAGCGTTGTGAGTACTATCTCCTTTTGACGGTGGATCTCTCTAGCAGCGTATTATTACGGAGGACAGCAACGTGGTGGAGTAAGCCTGTTGGGGGCCCCGCCCAGGTATACAGAAAAGTTTGAAAAGTAGTAGGTATATAAGAGCGAGCAAGTGAGCTCGACATTTTAAGCACACTGCCTCGAAAAGGTTAGGTTTTCTTTTGACTATTCATTCAGAAATAAGTAAAACTTTGTCGACTTACACTAAAAAGTGAAAGCATTAGACAAATATATAGAATGCTAGAGCGAGCGAAGAGAGCTCGAAATTTTTTGCATTCCGGAGAGGTTAAATTTTCTTTTGAACATTTGTACAGAATTATGAATTTATTTGAGAATGTGAAATAAAATAGCAGTTGCGAGCGAAGCGAGCTCGAAAATTCTAGCGCCCCGCCCCGGATAGCTAAGGTAGTAAAATAGGTGGCCTGAGTCATTGTGTCCTCCCCCTGTCTTCGGACTTCAGATAACCCCAGTATATGCCAGTTAATGCCACCTGAAAAGGGCAGATTTTCATGACGGCCGTTATACGGCCGTCATGAAAATCTGCCCTTTTCAAAGGCTCTGTATTTGGACAGTCGTTACTTATTGTGTGACCGTTCACCGCTTTCTTAGGAAACCAGAGCTGAGATTGTTTCTGATTGAGTTTATCGTTATGCACGCGTATTTTTAACGCTTTTGGGGTCGGTTCGGTTCGATACCGCATTCTGTTTTTAAGAAATCTTTGAATGCTATAATTTAAAGATTTGTTAAAAAGAACATGGGAATGTTTCCTTTGAGTGGAGTACCTATTTACTATCATTTATATTTAATGATAAAGGTCATTTCCCTCGACTCCTCTAACCGCCTTTTTTCCACCCTGTATTACACATACCTATACCTATCGACTGACAAAATTCTTGTAGAATTCTTGCAGAGTGACTAGTAATGTGCCTGCAAAGCAGCCGGTATTCAGCCATGAGAAGTATCAGTCCCGTTGGAGGAGTCGCTTGTGAACAGTATCGACGAACAGGTAGTTCTGCCAAGCGCCGGGACGTCTCTTCCACTCTTCTACTCTCTCCGACGAGGTGACTCAGCATTATTATGATAGCTTTTTCGAAACGAAAACGTGGGTATACCATTATAATAGGTAGGTAGCCAACAAGGCCATAGCAAACAAGGTGAAGGAAAACATCCAGAGGAAAACTAAAGTTATGTATTACAATTTGCAGAGGCGGATTATCCCTAAGGCAAACTAGGCACGTGTCTAGGGGCGCGAGGTTACAATGGAGCGCGCGCGCGGAAGTTTTTAAACAAAATTCTAAATTCTATTCTATTCAAAAGCCTTCTACACGTGACCTGGCCTACCTAATTATCTCTACTAATATTACAACTTCGAAAGTATGTATGGCAGGTGCTGTCCGCCCCGGTATCACGATCCTGGCGGCCCCCAGAACTCACAAATAGTTTTTGATCAAATCCCATACAAGGCCAAAATATGTTCAGTAAGTAAAACGCAGTTTGTAGTTGGGGGTCCCCTACGCTTGCTAAATATAAAAGTAAGGTGCTAAATTTTTCGAGCTCGCTTCGCTCGCGTTACATTATCTTTCTTTTTTCCCAGACTTCTCTGCGTAAGTCTAAAAAGTAACTACTATTTATGTAGCTACGAATAGTTTTACCCATTCGGGGTGGACTGCTAAAATTTTCGCATTTCTCGCATCCTACGGTTTCACACTTTACTGTATAGGTTGACAAAGTAATTCCTATTTCTGTATAAACGAAAATTTTAACTATATGGGGTGCAAAAATTTTCAAGCGCGTTTCTATTCACCTGATGCTCTAGCTTTTCTTTTTTCGACAAAGTATCTTCTATTTCTGTATCAATAGTCAAAAGAAAACCTAAGGTGTCAAGGCAGCGTGCTAAATATTTCGACGTTTATACTTGGGCAGAGGGGCCCCATTTAGTTTTGCTGCCCCGGGCCCCCGACAGGCTTAGTCCGTCACGGTGTAATACTGTGTATTTTTTGTGTAGATTTTGCATGAAGAAGTAAAAGATATAAGATCTTACTTCTTCATGCAAAATATGCTGAACTGATTGTGATGAAACTTCTAATGTAGATAGCCGGAAACCCAGATTTACACATTTTATGCAGATATTCCCACGGGATGGGGCATCACGTGGGTGAAATCGTGTGGCGCAGCATTAGTTATTATTTATGTATATTTACTAGTTAAAATTTATAATATAAGGGCGCGAGAGGGGCGTCAAATAGATGCTTACCTAGGGCGCTCTCGACATTTAATCCGTCTCTGACTATTTGGGTCCATTTTCAATTCTGTAAGATGAGAAGGCCTGTGCCTGCTATTGGGCTAGTTAAAAGCTGATAAAACTACGTACATCAGTAGGCTACATATTATGTACCTACTTATAATTAAACCAATGTTTTACACATCGTGTAGACTACCATAATAACGATTAAACTAAATAAAAGAGGGTTCCAATGACATATTATAGCTCATATCCATACCTAGATGGGTGGGAGAACCAACACAACATACGGATGGTCTGCATGGTTTTAATTAAGGGGCTGCACAGCACGTCTTTTTCTTCTATAAATGACTGTATTCACCCTCTTTCGCGCATCGACTTTCACTATTGTTTTCTTGGTTGTCCCCGTCTTTTGTAGTCGTCCATCATCCATCGGCAACACTTGACCGCTACATGATAGCCAATTTCCACAAAACTTTTCGGTAACCGGCGCCACTCTCATACTTCCTCTTCCTTCTTTTACCATTCACACCCCTCTTAGTATTCTCCTTGCAGCTCATGCCTTTTGTGGCCCAATATTCGGATCCACCCATTGTTTTTTAAATCTTCGCCAAAAGTTTAAGATGAATTCGGGAATTGCACACTGTCCACACCAAATATCGCTCTTTTCTTCGTTCTAAATAAGATATATATGTAAGTAGGGGAAGGTACGATGTAAATGCGACGACAGCTAGCGGATATAATCCTGTTAACGTTATAGCAGCAGGTACTTCTTAGTGGCCTCATAACGATATTAGCCAAGTAGGACATAAGAAATACAGGGTTGAAATGTGTACTAATTTTCACCCTAATATTTATTTTTAAAATATTGGTTGCAGACTCTCTGTAAAAAGGCAGACCAACCCTGTAAATTAGCTAATTAGGTACAAACTCCGAATACCGCTTCATCTTCCCTAATGGATAAAACATTAAAGCTCCCATGGAAGAGGTTTGATTTCCCATAACAAGTTATAAATTGTTAGTGTTTTGGACTTTCTACTAACTTATTGGTTACCTACTTTTTGAATATAACTAAGGTCAGGTAAAAAATAAAATACGCCTTCTTACCACTTGCCTGAACCCATAGACGTATTATTAAAACTCTATGCCTGAACCTCAAGCAAATGGTGACTATTATTTTGTAACACGAGTCCATCCCTGTATAAAAAATTGTCTCCAAGTATTGTATAGGTAATATGTTCACCTTCTTAGATACCTATATCTCATTATGAATATTGATTTTCTCCGCGACGTCATTGGTAATCCTAAAGGTCTCCGTATAAAAGACGTTGCAAAACCTGAGACCGCCGAGTAGTCTCCACAGCAACGGCAGCCCCGCCGCACCACGGGATTGGTTAAAGTACACTTAAGACTGGAGTAGTTCGTTTAACGATTTTCTTCAGTATTTTTGTAAATAACCATCTCAGAGCATTCCTATCCTAATTTTAAGTAAGCGCAAAGTTTCCACGTTTCATAATTTACTTTGTGAGTGATTCTTGGCTAACGGGTGCACAATTCTAAGGTGAAGACAACGAAGATGTCGCTGACCTTGGACCCTGGGCCGGGTATAGCGGCTCTGCAAGCATGGGGTGGCCAAGTAGCGGCATATGGCGCCTCCAACCAGACCGTCGTGGACAAGGTGTCGCCAGATATGCTTCATATGGTCGATCCTCACTGGTGAGTCTGAATATTTTAAATGTTCTGTTTGCTTCGAGTGCCCGTTATAACTTAAATTACTTATATCTTACTTAACGTCTTATGCTTTATCATCGTTCTCATATTTTTCTAATTCAGGTACCAGTTTCCTCCGATGAACCCACTTTGGCACGGACTCTTGGGATTCACTATCGGCTGTCTTGGATTCGTCTCTATCACTGGCAACGGAATGGTTATCTACATATTTATGTCAACGAAGGTAGATTGAATTTAGATTTTGATTAGTTTTTGTTTTCGTCAATTTATATTTTTTTATTAATTTCTTTGTTTTTTTTTTCCAGAGTCTTAAAACTCCATCAAACTTGCTAGTGGTTAATCTCGCTTTCTCCGACTTCCTCATGATGTGCGCTATGTCTCCGGCTATGGTAGTGAATTGTTACAACGAAACATGGGTATGGGGTACGTATTCGGCGACAGTGTTGCTTGCTTGCCCTTTATTTTTTATTATTTAGCATGTAACCTCTTCTTCGTCTTCCTTCAGGTCCTCTTGCATGTGAACTCTACGCTTGTGCGGGCTCACTATTTGGATGCGCATCGATTTGGACCATGACAATGATAGCTTTCGACCGCTACAATGTTATCGTGAAAGGTATCGCCGCCAAACCTATGACCAACAACGGAGCTCTTCTGCGTATACTCGGTATCTGGTTGTTCTCACTTGCATGGACTCTCGCGCCATTCTTCGGATGGAACCGGTACGAATTCCTAAATTCCGTTTATGTAGTTAGGCCCGTATTACAGAACGTCCCACTCAAGACTCAAGCATTACTAAAACTAGTTTCAACCAATCAAAAGGCATTTTTAAACGAGTTTTTAGTAATGCTTGAGTTTTGAGTGATGTTCTGTAATGCGGGCCTTAGTCTCACGAAAAACAATCAATTAATTACTAATTTTACGTACCTATTACTATATTACAGATATGTGCCTGAAGGAAACATGACTGCGTGTGGCACTGACTACTTGGCCAAAGATTGGTTCAGCCGAAGCTACATCCTTATCTACTCCGTCTTCGTATACTTCATGCCTCTTTTGCTTATCATCTATTCTTACTTCTTTATTGTCCAGGTAACGCAGAAAACTCATTTGGGACTAATTCATTATCTTGTTTCTATTAGTAAGTTATGTGTATTATAATGTTTTTCTTTTGCATTCAGGCCGTAGCAGCTCACGAGAAGGGAATGAGGGAACAAGCTAAAAAAATGAATGTGGCTTCCCTTAGGTCTTCAGAAGCAGCTAACACCAGCGCTGAGTGCAAATTGGCAAAGGTTTTTAATTGATGAATGTTATTAAACCTGTCAGAATTCACTCAAATTAATAATATAATTAATAATTGCAACGTATTGTTTCAGGTAGCTCTAATGACCATTTCACTGTGGTTCATGGCGTGGACACCATATCTTGTGATCAACTACACGGGTGTATTCGAGAGCGCGCCCATCAGCCCTCTTGCTACCATCTGGGGATCACTCTTTGCTAAGGCTAACGCCGTCTACAATCCTATTGTATATGGCATCAGGTCTGTATTCTCTACTGCATTTACTTTCTACGAAATATCATATCTATAGATAATTCAAATTTTCCGTGATCAAGGGCAGCTCGCTGCTCATCTGCCGGTAGTACAACGCATGCTTATTAACTTCTAATGCAAAATTATCGTTCTAGCCACCCGAAGTACCGCGCTGCTCTGTACCAAAGGTTCCCGGCGCTGTCGTGCCAGGCATCGCCAGATGAGAGCGGCTCCGTGGCGTCCGGCGCCACCGCCGTCTCCGAGGAGAAACCAGCCGCCTGAACACCGCGTTCACGACTCCTCCGACGATAAAACCTCCTCGACTCGGCCTCGCTGCTCTATGGACACACGATTCTGCCAAAGCGATGTTATTTATTATTTTTATACGCAAACATTTACATTTGTACAAAGCTATTTAAACTCGAGCACAGAGCGTGTGCTAGTTGCAAAATATTCAGGCTGTCCACCTTACAAATCGGCACTTGCGTATTTTGAGTTCACGTTTTGGGTATCGAGTTGAACGTTGCACACTTTTCTTATGTACCTAAAATTTGCTTTAAATAATGGTCGACGACATATAAAAAATACAAAAAAATAAGAATCAGTAGTATGTCGCCAGGCCGCCCCTTTATCCATGAGACTGCTCCTCTTAGATGTAGGCATTGCTATAAATATCTCTACTCTACGATGAAACAGGCTCTGTATGTTGGATTAATAAAGTTAAGCAAGCAAAGTGGTTAATGATCACATTACACATTGTTTTTCTTTCTACCACACATAGTTACCCCTTCACCTCAACTAAATAAAACGTACCTACATATTATTACATATAAAATATTTAAGTAACAGCATTGATATTTGATTACATTAGGTAAACTATAACTATTATACCTATATCTAACTATTATATATATTATGTACAAGTATGTAGGGAAAAGGAAAAAAAATAAAATAAAAGGAAGTGCTCATTGGGCATAAAAAAGTGGAAAAGTGCCCAAAAGGCTGGCAGCATTGCCACCTTGGATGGCGATGCTGATTCTTTTGCCTAAAAATTACCCAGCCCCCTGGTCACGTGAAGAGTGGACCAACCGCTTGGTGATGTCTCGAAATATTCGATGAGGAGTCGGACCCCATGGCCCTAGTGTTTCAACCCCAAACGACTCAAAAATATAGCTGTCAATAAGGTTGTTTTATTTGCGCCGTTTGAGGTTTTTTGCACCTGCAGCAGCCGCCCCAGCACAGCCTGCCGTGCTGGTGTCGACACAGGTTGAATTCCACACCAAAGACCTACCCAACTTCCAAGGCATTATGGTTGTTCCGTCTGGCCTGTTCCCATCGTCGCTTGCCAAGCCATTGGGTTCTAAAACAGCTGGCTGGGGTGATAAGAGCCCGACGGATGATGTCATTAATGCTTTCGTGCCGTGCCAGCCGACTAGCGCTTTTGCTGCAGGAAAGGCCATGGTCTGCGAGGCGGTCGACTGCTTCACCGTACTTACAGGGATATGGAGCCCCGCAAGGAGCGCCCAGACGCAGACTTGTAGCGAGTCGCAAAGTGGTGTCTCCCAGCATAGTTCTTATGTTGTGCCTATGTTGACGGAAGCGCCTGAAGCCAGAGGCCCACCTTGATGTTGTTTCGAAGGAATATAATTATAGAAAACTTTTTACAAAGTGTTATATATGCTCTGTACCTATATCTTTTTAAATATTTTGATTGATATTCAGAAAAATTCTTGGCGAAGCAAAAAATAGTGTTATCACTTTTACTATTAACTCTGACTTGCCCGATCGACTGATAACAAGTTTCGCTCATCTAACCATAAGTTTCCCATCAGGGAAAAAACGCATTCCACAAAAGCGTTACTAATGGGAATAGAGAAAAAAAAACAATAAATAAATTAAATATCAATTTTCGGTATTTCTGTAAGATTTGCTGTCTGCAATAACCATTATACCACATTAAATCCACCGGTAATATTATTGAACCGAACGATAGGACTTCGCGCCCACCCCGTCAAACCCGGAAATCCATCATTAAAACGCGCAGCCCTATGTATACCATATCCACATTTAAGCCAGCAGAAATTCGTATTGGAAAAGCTCATTATCACTTTGCCCGATCCGGGATTCGAATCAGTACCCTAATTGCGTAATACACGATCAATCACAATCTGAATCATTTTGAAACAGATTGCTAATCTATTACTTCATAGGTTCGAAAAAATGTTCTGTTCAACAACGTAACTATCGCTAGCGAAACATCACAACAAAACATGTTGAAATCTCTAGGTTCTGTCAAAAATTGTATGGAAAATTGACAGAAAATAGAGATTCCAACATTTTTTGTTGTGAATGTTTCGCTAGTGCAAACGCACAGTTAGTTTAACACCCAGTTGCACAAAGACAAACATTACGTAATGGATCATTAACGCTAATGATTTCATAAATTTCATCACAGAACCATTTTAAATCGAGTCTAGTGTTGCTTTCTGCAACAAGTTAATGGATATTAGTAATTCATTACAGCTTTAAAAGTTAAAGTTCGTTTCTGCAACTGGCTGTTAATCATTAACGATAACGGGTTACGCCATTAGATAGCAGGACACGCTCATCAGTCGCACTTGCTTGCGACTACTGCGTCCAACGAAACAGTATGACTGTACGTAGACACGAGTTATACTATAAACACATGAAAAATATAGTTTCAAAACGAGCCTAGAAGTTTCAGGTGTCCAGGGTTACATCATAGGTCCTTTTAATAATACACTCGCAGACAAAGATTACGGGTCAGTATGAAAAACTGAAATTACTCATAGAGCTAGCATGAATGAAACTGTATAATTATTGTAGATAATTTACCAATTAATAAAAAACACCAGACGTTGGAAACATTTTTAGTTTAATTGTCAAAATTACATAAAAAAAACTAAATATCTCACTTTTACGTTGAAAAAATAATGGTTGCCACCTCACATACAACACAAAAACGAACTTTAAAAGAGCCGAGAGCCGTAGTACGTCTCGGTCTGCCGGTTCCCTGGTCTTCTTATGTTCTGCCCAGTTTCTCAGACGTTGGCGTTGGACGACTCGCTGCACTGTAGAAAGTGACACGCCTATTGTTCTTGCTGTACTTCGCTAACTTCTGCCTTCTTCTAATATAGCGACGATACGTGTACATTCTCTGGAGTTAGCGACATGATGGTGATAGACGACAATGGTGCCGATTCTATTGTCACAAATGCCTCTAAACTAGACTAAAAATCACTAAAATTTTGTCTATTCCTGTCAAACGACAATTTCCCATTCTGAAATAGACTAAAGTGACACAACTTAACTATATTTTAGTTTGACAACACTAAGATAGTACTGAGTTTTTAGTTTAGTGAAAATGCCAATTTTTCTATTCTGAATTTGACATTTTTCACCTAAAATTTTGATTGTAAAATACCAAACCAGACTAAACCTGACAATTTTTAATCGCGATTAAAAAGGTGTGGCATAAAATAAGTTGTCATGAACTAAAATTCACACTGACATCTCGACTTCACGTGCAAAACCAGTACGGTATTTATTTTTTCTTTTGCTTAAATCTCGAAAATGGTGCGTCCTATCGCAAAAATAATGAAAATTTCGACCCCTTTAAAAATCCTCAAACCCCTAAACCTGAACATGTAGGTAATATTTTTTCATGTTTTCCATACAAAAAGTGAAAAATTGGCGGCACCCCCTGCGCGCTTCCGGCTCTAAAAAAAACCACGGGTACCACGTGGATTCGCGATTGTCAAATTCAAGCTCTAAGATTCTCATAGCCGGCCCAAGTAAGGAATTTTAGTGACAGTTCAGTTAGTTTAGTTCGGTGTACAAGAGAATCGGCACCAATGACCGCCTTCTATCATTTTGATTTGAGAGATTGAAAATAAAATTGAGAAAACAAGCAAAAGTAAACCAACCGCGAAAATAATTTATTTTCAAAGTCGATGTTTTTAAAATTTAACTTTTTTAAATGATGGTGTCTACATTTAAGGTTTTATTTCATACACTATTAAAATTCTCTATAATATAAAGTTAGTTTCATGCATGTACCATTATGAATTTGCAGGTTACAGGCATTTTTGTCATCGACCCGTAGTATTTGACCCCGAGTGTATAAGGTTTATGAAAATTGAAAATCGTTCATACTCTGAAGTCTGTTACACACGTACCTTTATTACAAAAATAATATAAACGAGTAATGTAACACGTGTGTGTGACAGATTTCATTCTACCTTTTCCAATGTTTGGTACGACGTTGCTAGGCAACGAATACAAACAAACAATGGTACCGCTTTGTCAATCAACGAGTAAACGAATTATTTCATCACTTCTCATACTTTTGAATAGTAACTTATTTTAAATTTAACACCATGGCGTGCAAAACATCGTTTGAACTTCATCACCATTTTCCTAAACTGGCTGAAGAATCCGGTTTTACTTTTAACACACATCGACCTCGTATTCATATAGACTGGAATAAAATTAGTGAGTACTAAATCTAAGATTTAAAATACCATCCTAGGTACTTACTACTACTACCATAATGATTGGTTTACCAAATTGCAACGATCGTACCACATAGTTATTGCATACATGGGAGTTAAAGCATCAGCCTATTTTTATGTAACGTAACATTATATAAACATAACATAACAACACACCTGCTGTATTTTCCCAAAGGGTTATAATTTAAATAACATTTTATAAAGTTTCGTATTAATTAAAAATTTTGTTACAGGACTGATAGATATAGAAAGTTTAATAAAAGAAAGAAAATTTGTTATCATCGAACAACATTTGAATGACGTAAGGACTAATTATATTAATTTATTACTTAAAAATGATAAAATACCAAAAAGTAGATTACATTGGAATTGCCGTAAAAAAAAATATTTGTGTAATATGTCCTTTATTTCTCTATTAACATATAGGTACTTAAATTATATTTTTAAATATAAACAAGTATAAAAATATTTAAAAATATAAAAAATAGTAGCCCACCGGTATCGGGAACTGGGTCAAAGCTGCCGCCGCGCGCCGGTCAGGGCTCCAGAGAGAGGAACCTCCTAACAATGCGAGTCGTCTCCAGGAGTACCGCTTTCTGAATCAAGCTTTTTTAATCCAGCTGCCCAACGAGAGCCTCCTTTGGTGATGGTCAAGGCTCTTGGCAATTAAGCCATTGGCTGATACGACTATCGGCACAATCATCGATGAGTCCACATCCCACATGTCGACAACTTCGCGAGCCAACTCAAGATACTTGATTTGTTTGATCTTTCTCGGCTTTGTCAGCTTTCCCGTCATGCGGGGCCGTTGTGTCAATAATCATTGCGCTCTCCTCGATCCACCACCACTATATCAGGCTTATTGGCAATAATAGTCCTGTGAGTGATGGATGATGGATCAATTCCAGTACAATACGATATTTCCATTTTCGAGAACTGGGTCGGGCACAAACCAACGGCACTTCCGATTCCACAAGGCTGTATTTCAGAGCAAGTTGCTGATGGATAATCCTGGGTACAAGGTTGGGTCTATTCAACTACTCTTCGTTAGCTAGACAAGACGTGTTATATTATTATTACCGATGCTTGCATGTCATAGAAAGTAGTATCAGGAAATGCCCATTAAAAAATTGCGATGTCTTATGGGTCCTACCATATCTTATAGCTATGGGTCCTACACACAATGCCGTGCGGCACGTAGCCTCAGCTTTTGCGCCGTCATTTCCTTTGCAATCCTTTGTGCGGCAGGGCCGGGCGCGCGGCGGCTTGCTCGGTGGCAATGCCGCCGGCATAGTGTGTAGGAGGGGCCTCCCTTGTTTCATCGAAAAGAAATTACCAAATTATCACTTCCCAAACAATTTTCCGCACTATTTCATTTGCCAAATTATTACTTAGCAAAAAATCTCTTCACAAATAATTGTACCGCAAACCTAATGTTTTGCAAGTGAACGTTTCAACAATAACTTGTTTACCAACTAGTACGTTTTAAAAAAAATTATGTAGTCAAATATTTCAGTTGGAATAACTCATTTTACGCAAAATAAAGACGTTTTATTACAAGGGTGTTTTTTCCACTTGGGACAAATTCTAAACAGGTAATAATAGTATTAATAAGTATTAACTATTCTGGTAGGATTTTTTTTTTTTAGTTAGTATCGTTTTTTTAAATTATTATTCTCGTCTAACTAGTTCAGTTTCGGGTAGCCTGTTTTTTTTCCATATTTTTTTGTATACAATCTAGTCGTTTATGGCACTCGCCAGCCGCTACCGCGGCACCGCTCGCTTCGCTCGCTTGGCTCGTGCGTAGGAGGTCGCAGTTTTAACCTAACCTAACCTAACCATTTTTTTTAATAATTAACCTACTCTAA
The DNA here is from genome assembly GCA_947364205.1 of Agrochola lota. Taxonomy (NCBI): domain Eukaryota; kingdom Metazoa; phylum Arthropoda; class Insecta; order Lepidoptera; family Noctuidae; genus Agrochola; species Agrochola lota. Next base: position 11,275,248 of record OX376221.1, on the reverse strand, counting down.
CTAGTTCCATAAGTAACTTACCAAACGTTTATTGTCTAAAGATTGTTTGCTGTAATAAGTCATTTGATTAAAGACCAAATGGCTAAATGACATTATCCTCTTTTTCCCACACAAAAGTAATATTAAAATAATACTGCTTTAGAGGTGGTGGTAGGCCCCCTGTATATTTCCGATCAAATATAACTAGTTATATTAAAATAATACTGCTTGCTGGTCTACCCATGTGCCAAATATCATCTATATTTGTTCAGCCGTTTTAGCGTGAAAGCGTAACAAACAAACAAACTCACTTTCGCATTTATAATATTATGTATAGTTAGGATGGATAATATTATATACAAACATACTAGTATAGAAAATTATCGGGAAACTGCATGACAGGATATGGCATGAAATGGTTTCATAGTCCTTATTTGATGAACTTAGGCCCTAATTGTGTTCACCTTCATTTTTGTAATAACAGTTGACCACTATATATTTTCTGCTATCTGTACATATTATAAATTAGGGTCGCTTTTCGTGTCTGTCTGTGTGACCGCGTTGTTCTTCTTCTAAACTACGCAGTAGATTTTGATGCGGTTTACAACATAATTTCGGAAAGTTTATGTGTCTATCATACCGAAACGCCACCGTGCCTCGGAAAAGTACGTTAAGTTATTGGTCCCGGCTATCATTCGTAGATCATCAGTCGTTATGGGTAGTTAAGAAGCCCGAAAGTCTGACAACCAGTCTTGCCAAGGGGTACGTGTTACCCAGTTGCATCGGTTGCGTGGGTTGTAGAGGTCAGATAGGTAGTCGTTCCATGTAAAATATTGGTATTCAGATGCATTCGGTTAGACTGGAAGCCGATCCCAACATAGTTGGGAAAAGGCTAGGTAGATTGATTATGAAATCTGGATGTTTTGTCAAGTCGAAAAAACCGTGCGAATCAGGGGCGGGTTATTAATTATTTATAAGTAATTCTAACAAAAATAACTTTGGTGAACAGATATTAGATTGCGTGATTGAATCTGAGTTCGATGTACGCATACTTGACGAAGGTGTCCTGAAACTGTTCAGACTTGCACAACTGGCCGTTGAATACCAACAATTTTGTCGTCATTACCTAGACCGGAGTGTCTACGTGTTGCGGGAAGAAATAACATCTCTAGCACAGGTACCTAGATTAAGAAAATTAGGTATAATACCCCAAGATTTTCCGTAAATCCCACAAGTAAACATTTAAAATTCTTTACAGGACTTGGATTCTTGCAAAAAGGATCTTAGAGAAAAGGATGAAGAAATACGAAGACTAAGAAAAAGATCGAGGCATAGTTTTAAGACTCCTTTACCATATGGAAATGATAATATAGCGACCATGATTTTAAAAACCCTGTCTCACAAAGGTGACATATTTCCATCGACATCGAACGATGGACTTCAGTATAACAAATGTAATTATTGCGACAAGGTATTTTTGAATCAACTTTACTTGAAGAGTCACTTATCTAGACGACATTCTAATGTAATTGAGACACCTCAGAAAGATAAACAAGAGAATACTATGAACAACGAAAATACAAAGTTAAGTGTAGAAGTAAATGAACTCAAGAATAAACTAAAAGAAATGGAAGTAATTATTGCTAACACAACTAACCAAAGTAATACAACAAAAACAATCATTAATGAAACTAAATCGCATACTGATAATATCCTCCAAGAAGTAAAAAAAGATGTGAGAGACGCTGAGGTATCAACCAACAATGAAGAATACTTACTAAACAAAATTGAGGAATGGAAAAAAGAGGAACATGAAAATTATAACAAAGAAATGGACAAGTTAAGAAATCAGATCATAGAATCTATTAAAATTTTCAAAGAAAAGGAAACGGAGAAACCTGCCCCAACCGAAACGAATGTAATAATTAAATTACATGAAACAATAAAAGAACAGGGTTCGGAAATATTGGCACTGAAAAAAGAACTTAAAGATTCGGTAAGTATAATTTGAGAACTCACCATAAACAATTATAGCTATAAAAATATTACTTGTAACATAGATAAATTACAACTCGCTATACAATCATAAGTATACCTATTTTAGAGAATAAAAACAGAAAAAGACAACGCTGATCGGAACAAAGAAGCCGATGCTCAAGCATTATTTTGGTCAAATCGCGCGGAAGCTCAGTCGAAACAATACGAGCAATTGCTTCAGAAGTTGAACGATGTTGCCAGGGATGCTAAGGAGTCTCGCGCTCTCGCAGAAGCAGAGAGGGAACGAGCGGCTCAATTACAAGTATTATTTCAACAAAGTGTTAATGTTAAAACAAATGGACATATCGACACTACTGATGATGCACCAGTAAGTCCCTTGCATAATCCAATAGAATTATAAAAAAAATATTATGTTACGTTTCATTACCTACTTGAAATATTTAATATGCCACATTTCAGACTCCGACGAAAATACCCAGCTCTTCCAATACCAGAAAGAACTCGGTAAAAAAGAAAATAAATTCAAATAAATCTGATCAAGAAGCTGACCGCAAAACTCTTGAAAAGCTTCATCGCAAAGCACAAGAGTTGCTAAATATTGGTTCTATAACATCAAGTTCCTCAGATATTTCAAGTGTAGAAAATGATAAGCCATTGCAAATAAAAGCTGTGGACTTAAAGAGAACGACGAATAATAAAATAGACATTTCTAGTAAGATAAAAAATGTGGAAGAAAATCCCCAACATACGCCAAATGCACATGATTCGCAGATTTTAAATGCAAAGGCACCAAAAATAAAGAAAGAAAAACTGAAATCTAATCATATCAAAAATTCAAAAGAAGGAAACTCTCCATCTGTCATCCCTGGAAGGTAAGGTATTGTTATTAATTTAGGGCTCTTTCAATTAAAGCGACACTGCCTCACTCCTGCATCAATCGTATAAATTGAAACAGCCTTTATAGTTAACACACACAAAAACACCATAGAATAGGTACAGCTTATTTTATAATTTTATTTTGCTTACGTATAGAAAGTTTTATAAATTGGGATCTACTATACTAACTTTGTCTTATTTACGGACCAAAATATGTAAAATTAGTTTTAGAGGTTTGTTTTTGTTATTAGGTTTTAGGCTTAGGGCCTGCCTATCTAATAAAATTAATTACAGTATGATACAGAATTAACCTAGTTTCTCCATGTGATTACAGTCCGATGAAAGTAGTGAGAGCGAAGATAACCGAAGAAGTAAATAGTCGTTTAGTGTCGGCTGGCGTGGACCCACTCAAACATAGACTACCTCGAAGTGTCTTCCAAAAACAACGTTTACAAATACACCAACAGCAAGAACTGAAAGCCAAGGTAGTAGTTACAACAAATCTTTACCGATACTTTGACTTACCAAACGAGATATTTAATATTACTGCGCATATTTCAGAAAAATTCCGCTCATGAAAAAGTGAGACATACAATTCTGGCGTACTTAGATTCCAGTACAACGGACTTGAAAAAGGATGTTCCCCAAATACAGGAATACATATCTCCAACAAAAACATCAAAACCTTTTAAAAACCTGACAACTGTTATTTCTAATGTCAAAACAAAAGCATTATCGTTGGTGAAAATGAACGATACGAATGTAAAAAATAAGCGTAAATCGCTGAATGCTGAAGTAGCAAAGCGCGCCATGACTTTATTAAAAACTCCGCCCGGATCCGCATCTAATAGCCCTGTTGCGGCACGGCGTAGTCCGTTTAAGGCATTTAATATAACACAAAACGTATCGCGTACCTCATTAAATGTGACTACAAGATCAGATAACCAGGAGGACACCAATGGTAAAGTCAAGAATTCTGTACACGATTCTCCTAAAGCATTACAAAAGGTAACTGTTATTAGTTCCGAAGATGGATCGGATGAAACCGATCATAAATATTATAATACAACTAATGTACAACAGACATCAAAATCTATCGAGAGCTTGATTAAGTCCCCAGCACGAAGACCTTCTTCCGCTGCTGCTGATTATAATCACACCGTCAAAAAATATACAATTAGTGATGATAACTTGTTGCGCACACAATCAGCTACAAGTTTGATTGAGCGTTCTTCAAATTCAAATGAGATTAGAAAAAGTCCACCAGCTAGAAACAATGAAGACAGCAGTGACGATGCCGAATCACTATTGGGTATTCCAGTAAAAAAGATTTTTTTGGGTAACAACACCCAAACTACAACAAAACAAACGAAAAGTGTTTTGAAAAATGCTTCTTCAGCATCGTCTTTGAATAAAAAGAAAGTACTATTCGATATGGATGCAATTCAAATGAAATCCGTGAGTGCATCTCCGTCTCAAAGCATTACGGAGAAAAGCGATGGTAATGAAAAATATGAATTAGGTTTAGTGAATCTCGATGGTGAAGAATGGGACATATCCAGGTATGTTGTTTGATTTTAACTGACGGGTAATTTTAACAATGTCATGGACTCATATTGCCAAGTGTTAATTTGCTATTTAACGAGTACTTCTTATCGAGTACTTCTCATCTTGATTGCTCTTAATTCACTTAACAAATGTATTGTTTTGTTTACAGCATTGAAAACGAACCTCTAAAAAATGACACAAAAATACAAAATATAACCCGCACCACTAGTCCAAAGATTGCAGAATTGAAAGAAAAGATAGAATCTCAGTTGGCACGACGTAATGACACTCCTACGGCACCGCTTGTCGGAGCAGTAGACGTTTTGGCCGGATCGATGGCCAAAGCTGCCAGCATAACTGGCAGCAACACTAGCCTCGGCAGCTCAATCCTAGACGACTCTGAAAGTGTACCAGTCGTAAATCACAAAACATTTGTAAAACCCAAACCCATGAGGGTTGCAGCTAAAGATGAAAGTGACATAGATATATCAGAATTCAGCATGGATGGTTTAGTTCATAAGAATGAATCTTTTTAATTATACCTATTACTTAAGGGTTAAATTTATGTACCTATAGTAATTACGGTAATTGATAGTACAAAAAGTTTAAATAAAAGTTTTGCTTTATAACTTATTGGCCGTTTCACTATAATTATAATAATCTACCAAACACCAGCATAATAATGTATTGAAATAAAATACAAAATATAACGTTTTAACTGACGAGCTGACACTGTTCCCCACAACAAATTTAGGTTGTGAAAGATACGCGTAGGCGGCGTAGCGTAGGTACCTTAGAAGAAGAACGCGTGCCCTAGAATAGTACGCTGAGGTACTCCTATCTTTCTTTCTTCCAAAATCTTGAAAGTCAAAACGGTGTGATACGGTTACACGGTTAAGAAGCAGGAGCTTCTGGATACTGCCCAAAAAATTGTCAATGGATCCCCGCCTCCCTCGTCCCTCAAAGACGATCGTCCAGAACAAAATTGTGTGGAACAGGACAAAGTCGCTCACAATGGGCCTTATCAAAACGCTAAAAGTCCCCCAAAGGTTAATGGAGAGGGTTATGCTTGGAGTTTCCCTACGTGATCGAATCACAAATGAAGAGATCTGTAGGAGAACCAAGGTAACCGACCATAGAAATATAAATAATATAAAAAACAACTTAATTTTCTTCTTTTATATCTATGTAACCGACATAGCCCGAAGAATTGCCAAACTTAAGTGGCAATGGGCAGGGCACATTGCTCGTAGAACAGATGGCCGATGGGGCCGAAAGTTTCTGGAGTGGAGACCGCGTACCGGAAGACGAAGCGTTGGAAGGCCTCCCACAAGATGGACCGGTGACCTTGTGAAGGTCGCAGGAATCCGCTAGATGCGGAAAGCACAGAATTGTCGGTGCTTGGGGGAGGCCTATGTTCAGCAGTGGTCGTCTTTTGGCTGAAATGATGAGGACAAAGTGGCTTCTCGATGCCCTAAAACTGGAAAAGTTTTAGCTCCAAAGGGATATCAAAATTTGTACCTGGTTAAATTGGGCAACGAAAAAGATTTATTTTATTTTATGAATTTAATAAAAAACGCTAAGTCAGATGATTAAATACTATTTGTGTTGATGATTATTTAATATTTAAATATGTTTGATTTAAAGTCAAAAATAAAAAATATATTTTATCCATAAAAGTTGGTTTATTACTTTATTTTTATGTTTTTTAATAGTGGCCGTAATCTAGCATAGGTACTAGTGGTCGGCAACTGAAGAAAGTGGTCGTTATCTAGCATTTCGGCTATTTTTGGACTTTTCCCATAATTTTTCATAATTTATGAATGGAAGCGTGATATTTTATGTTTTGTTCAAAGTCAAAGTCAAACAATTTATTTCAATTAGGCACATAATAGGCACTTATGAACGACAAGTTTACAAAAAATAGAATTTATTCTAGTCGCCCCTTCCAAAAGGTAGTTTTCGTATGGAGAAGAATGGGCAAGAAACTCCACCGTTACTCTTTTAAAATGTTTTTACAATATTTTGTATACATTAATTATATAATTATATGTGAAGACGATGCATCTAGAATAAGATTACTATACCGCGATAGGTAAAAAAGAATGAAAAATAAAGCAATTACAGATAAATTAAATATGTGATAGATACATGGTGCTCACATATTTACAAACATTATAAAATTATACGATATTCCTAACATTTTAACAAGTAATACTAATAAGTCAGTGTGTGAGTTCAAGAAATCACAGAATGTAAAATCAGTGTTATAAAAAAAATTGGTTGCCTGTAAAGTCGGTATACGGGCGAAAGTTTTACGTGACAACGACTTTGAGTGGTAAAATAATTTTAATGTGAATATTCATTCGTATAGTAGGAAGAAGGATGAAATAATAGTAACAATTTAAAACATTTATTTATACAGGCGCCTAAGCGAAATAGAAGCGCAAGACATGAACCGGTGTGTATGCCTATCTCTCTCACTCTCTCTCTCTCGCTCTGTCTCTCTCGCTTAGGCGGGCTAACTGTGCTCGAGTGGAAGGGACGCGTGCCTTTCACTTTTTATGTCTGTCTCTCTCGCTCTTAGGCGGGCTAACCATGCCCGAGTGGAAGGGACGCGTGCCTCTCACTCGCTCTCATTGTGAGCGCATAACGTGAGCGGAGCGTAACGCAGTTTCTTGAAGTGTCACCCGGCAAACCAATTTATAAGACGTTGTCACGTCAAAATAACAAATACATAATTAAATAAGCAACCAGTTTGATTTTGTCTAGACTCTAAATTGTCCTATGGAGCAGGACCAGCATGTCTCCAAGCATTCTTATCTTGGATATAATCCTCTAATTTGTAATATGCTTGTTTACAGAGTGTACTTTTAATATGAGTTTTAAATTTTCTTTCATTTAATTGTAATATATCACAACTTCACAAGGTATTTTATTGTAAAATTTAACACAGTACCCCATAAAAGATGTATGTACTTTAGATAATCTGAAAAATGGTTGATCTATTTTATCTTTATGTCTAGTATTAAAATTATGTCTATCACTTATTTTATTAAAGATATGTAGATTTTTTTGTTTCATAACTAGACTATATTTAGGACCAAATTACATGGTCGCCAACAATTTTGCGTGTAAATGGCATATATTTTGATTCGTCTAAAGTTAGCAACTCAACTAACTGGTCGCCAACCGGCGCAACCACCCTATATTGTGTGTTTTAGTCTGTGCTAAATAAATGTATTTTCTTTCTTTCTTTCAATCCCTAACACCAGGTGGCTCACTTCAGCTAAGTTTTCACAGTGAGATTGTTACAGAATAGTCCGGCTGCCGGCTGTAATGCCAATGGCTTTGAACATCTCTACTACTACAAAGTGCGCCTTATTCTATAAATAGCTAGAGAAGTTGCAAAAGCTTAGCTCTATATACACCGGAATTGAGCGATATTCACACGCAACATTGTCTCGCGCAAATTAGACGTTTTTTTAGCGTATCTTAAGGATGCCGAAAAAGTAGATATTGCACCTTTATCATATCGAATTGTTTATGTATGTAGAAGTCTTGAAAAATTCTGCGTCAGCACGTACTAAATATAGACTTTTAAATAATTATACTGATTGGTTAGATGAAAATGAATGAGTAGAACTGACAAGAAGTGTTGAACAGTGCCATTTACAGCGGCAGCGTCCCGCGCCGTAATAGGCGGGCGGCCCTGGAAAGGCATTTCCGATCTTAGTACGCGAATATTTATTGTAATAAGTTTATAGAATATATAATATAATATATTCTTTGGAAACTGCGCGTCATTTAGTTGAAGGTTATCCGTGGTACAAAGTCCGTCCACAAAGTTCTCATACATGGTGCTAAATTATCAGAATATGCTCTTTTACCCCTTGGGGAACTTTCCGATCTAATAATAAAAATTTAAAACTGTTCAGACGACATTTTACCCGAAAAATTATACGCGAAGTTGTAGGAAAGAGATGAATCTCTACAGGACGTATAGCTCTATCTCTTTCCCACACTAAAGTAATATTAAAATAGTCTGCTTTAGAGGTGGTGGTAGACCCCCAGAACTCAGTAAAACTCGGTTAATTAAGTCTGTATCTCGTCTGAACAGTTTTAAATGTTTGTTATTAGATTCAGCTGGTTCCTCGGAAAGTTCCCCAATAGAATAATTATTTATAACTCTATTTTTAGTACATGCTGACTTAACCCAGAATTTTTCAAGGCTTCATACATTATCAAAAGGGGTGTAGACTAATAATATCAGCCTGTTACTGTCCCACTGCAGGGCAAAGGCCTCTTCTCATACAGAGAAGGCACGAGCATTGATCACCACGCTTGTTCAAGAAGGGTTGGCGATTTCAGAATTATATTAACTATAAGTCCAGGTTTCCTCACGATGTTTTCCTTCACCGATATCAGTAATGTCCAAGACAAACTCAGAAAGTACATATTAATTAAAAACATTCACATTGTCTAGCGGAGCACTTCCACACACCAATGAGTCAACGCGTGTATTGAGCGTCCTTTTTCTTTGCTTTGGGTCAAGCGGTTTGTATAAAATTTAGTAAATTCTTATTATGTAACTATACATTAGTGCCGATTCTCTTGTCACAAATGCCTCTAAACTAGACTAAAAATCACTAAAATTTAGTTTATTCCTGTCAAACGACGATTTCCCATTCTGAAATAGACTAAAGTGACACAACTTAACTATATTTTAGTTTGACAGCACTAAGATAGTACTGAGTTTTTAGTTTAGTGAAAATGCCAATTTTGCTATTCTGAATTTGACATTTTTCACCTAAAATTTTGATTGTAAAATACCAAACCAGACTAAACGTAACAATTTTTAATCGCCATTAAAAAGGTGTGGTATAAAATAAGTTGTCATGAACTAAAATTCACACCAACATCTCGACTTCACATGCAAAAACAGTACTGTATTTTTTTTCTTCTTTTGCTTATATCTCGAAAAAGGTGCGTCCTATCGCAAAAATAATGAAAATTTCGACCCCCTTTATAAATTCCTTAAACCCCTAAACCTGAACATGTAGGCAATATTTTTTCATGTTTTCCATACAAAAAGTGAAAAATTCCGTCGCGGCGGCAACCTCAGCGCGCCTCCGGCTCTATAAAAAATCACGGTTTAGGGCTAACCACGGGTACCACGTGGATTCGCGATTGTCAAATTCTATTTTAGTTGTGTCAAAATTAATTTTTAATTTAGAGAATTTTATTTGCAGAATAGCTCTAAGATTCTCATAGCCAAAAGTAAGAAATTTTAGTGATAGTTTAGTTCGGTGTACAAGAGAATCGGGACCAATAAAATACCACCACGGGACCAATATGAATAGCGCGCAAGGAGACCGAGCGCTGTCACCACAGTAACAATAGCTCCGTCATATTTAATTCTTTAAAAATATTCATAGCAGTAATTAACATTATTTGATAGTTAATTTAGTGAAAGTGGACTATAATAAATAAGTGACATTGTTATCTAGTGACAACAATCACGGTTTAACAAGTTAAATACTGTTAAAAACCTAGTGCTCTGTGTCGATCAAAATAGAACGGAAACTGTGTTTATTATGGTGAACTAGTGACAATTATTCAACACTTAGTGACAATTAAACTATATTAACAATAATTATAAACCAAATTCAGTGTTTAAAACTAACTTTAATAAAAAAACAAAAACAAAAATATAAAAAAATAAAATCTACCGTCAATTCAAAATTATAAATAACGGAAAGCGTTGCAACTACGCGCCTATAGAACCATAATTTGAAACCTTAAATTAATGTCTGCGTGGTCGAGTGGTTTGCGTGTTGGATTTGAGTTAAAAACACGTAAAGGGCCAGTTCGAGACCAATTGGAAGAGGTTCTTTTTCCATTTTTGAATTCATTCTATTATTGATATCTATCACTTAGAATGAATTTCTTTGAGAACATAACGTTTAGAAAACCAAAAAGACACTCCACAACAGAAATATCGTTTGATGGAGCGAATGCAAATAGTACAACAGTAGATGGCAGCACCAGTAGTTTACCGAATATATCAGCTGACGAGAATACTTTACTAATACAACAACTTAAATTACAAATAGAAGATCTCACCTCAAAACTAAATTCCGCACACGAAGAAATTAATAATCTTTCTTTAGAAAACGGCGATCTGAAAAATAGGTTGAGTGAAGTGACATCCAAAAACGATGTCCTTAAAAAAGCAACATTTAAACTTACAAATGAGATTACTCCCAGAAAGAATTCGCGATCGTCAACTCCACGTAGTTGCTCTCATAAGAACAAGCCTCCTAAACAACAAAGTCAACAAACAGACAACCAAACAACCGAACAAATTCGGTCTACATCGACGCTTTCAAAACAAAAAACAACTTTAATATGCGAGAGTGCACGACCGTCTCAAAATACATCGGTCCAAAAAGAAAAACCAGAAATGAGTGATATGAAAATCCGGAAAAATCAAATTTGCATCATTAGCTCTAATAAAAATAATGATGTTTTATCAATTGCCGAGGAAACTTTTAAATTTTCGCAAGTATGTCATTATGTCACACCAAATTGTGGAACCATTCAGCTTATTCGTAATTTGGATCAAAAAGTTAAAGATTTTGCAATGGACGACTATTGTATAGTCTTAATAGGAGAAGAAGACTTCAAAAGAACTGAAAATTATGTTGAGATTGTAGTAGCACTTAGAAATGAATTGCAAAAGATTCAACATACTAATGTAATATTGTGCGTACCAACTTTTAAATTAAGCAATTATTCGACAATGTTTAACTGGCGCATAGAAACTTTTAACAGCTTACTTGATTTGGATTTGCAGTGTCATAATTACGCCATGGTATTGGACTCTAATTTAGACCTATTATACGATTTTACTATGTTTTCTAAGTATGATAGAAAATTGAATAATCTAGGAATGAAAAACGTTTTTGATAATTTATTGCTACTTGTTAACAACAACAAAGCTGTCCAACCGCAAGACAATGTAATTGATCTGAATTCTAACCAGTTTTTTCTCTAATAATTTGTGTATTTTTCATCAAAATATTGCTGGACTTTTAAACAAGTCAGATCTTTTGACTGTATATATTCAAGAGTTGTCAAGCGAAAAAATATTGATAGATGTTATATGTATAACTGAGCACTTCATAATTTCAGGTCAGGAAAAGTTACTTTATTTGCCGAATTATAAACTTGCAGCGAGTTATGCAAGGAGTAATATAAAACGAGGTGGTTCCTGTATCTTGGTAAAAAACGGTTACGAATTTAAAGAATTACCAGAGATTATGAATTTCTCTATAGCGGGAATAATTGAGTGTTGCGCTGTTGAACTTACGCAACAAAAGTTGATTATAATTTGTGTGTATAGACCCCCCAAGTTTACAAATATAAATAAATTTTATGAAATTTTAGATGCCATTTTAAAAAAAATATGTATTAAAAATAAAAAACTAATTATATGTGGGGATTTCAATATTGATATTTTAAAAAATAATAGACTTTCATTGGAATTTGAATACTTTCTCTTAAGCTACAATTTGAAGTTACAAATTAATGAACCAACTCGACTTGCTAGCAATACCTGTCTTGATAATTTTGCTCACAATTTCAAACAATGTGGTCAATATAAAATAAAGGATTTTGGATTGTCAGGTCATACTGCACAAATTATAAATGTGAAAACTAACAAAACTTGCTTAATAAAATCTTGGCACATTATGCAAAGAGATATTTCCAAGGAAAATCTTGAAACTTTTAGAAATCATCTCAAAAATTTATCATTTTGTGACGTGTACAACGTAGAAGATCCTGATGAATCGTATAATAATTTCATGGATATTTTTCACTTATTACACAATTTATGTTTTCCTTTTAAAAAAGTCACAATAAAATCTCAAAAAAAGATCACTTGGATATCACGTGGCATACGTACTTGTAGCCGGAAACAACGACATCTACTTTGGCAACAGAGATTAAAACCATCAAAAGAAAATAAGATATTATACCATAATTATTCGCGTACTTTTAAGAAAATTATAAATTTAACTCAAAAATCGCAAAATAATTACTTAATTAATCATTCTAAAAATAAACCTAAAACAGTCTGGCAAATAATAAATAAAAATAAAAGTATAAGTGAACCTATCTCGCAAATAAAACACAATAATACAGTCCTATCTGATCCTTATGTCTTAGCAGAATCTTTTAATAATTTTTTCGTTGATCAAGTTGCTACAGTATCACAAAGTGAGTTTAATAATGTTGTGAAGGAAAATCCACACTCTATTTATATACCTCCAGTAATTCCTCAAGACATCATACGCATAATTAAATCTTTGAAAGACAAAAAAAGCTTTGGCTATGATGGTGTCTCCACAAAGGCAATTAAATATGTCGATAGTTATATAGCCGCACCTTTGGCTCATATAATTAATGCATGCATATCAGCTGGCAAATTTCCAGAACAACTTAAAATCGTTAAGGTAAAGCCTCTATATAAAAAGAACGCCAGAGATGAAATCACAAACTATAGACCAATTTCGTTAATTTCAATTTTTTCCAAAATAATAGAAAAGATAATCTATAATTCAATTTACGCCTTTTTGACAAAATTTAATATCCTATGTAACGAGCAGAAAGGTTTTAGAAAAAACACTAACATTAATATGGCTATTTTCGACTTTCTGAATATCATAATGCCAAGTATTGATAAAAAAATACATATATGTGCATTATTCACGGATCTGTCAAAAGCTTTTGATTACGTAAATCATGACATCCTTTTGAATAAAATTCATAGATACGGTATACGAGGAAATGTGCATAATCTTATTACAACTTATCTAAAAGGACGCAAACAATTTACAGAAATTTCTAGAGTTTGCGCAAAATCAAAAAAAGAAGAAAAGTACACTTCTTCCAGCAGAAATATTAAATTTGGTGTCCCACAGGGCAGCGTTGTCGGCCCCTTATTATTTTTACTGTATGTAAATGATCTACCAAGCCAAATACCAAACCCAATGGTCCTTTTTGCTGATGACAGCACTTTAATAATTAAATGTAACGATAAAGATAGTTATGAAGCTAATATCAATAGTACGCTTAATAAATTCGTGAATTGGCTGGATGAAAATAATTTAATTATAAATTTAGACAAAACAAAAGTAATGCATTTCTATCAAAGAATACTAGACACAAATATGAATATAAATTATAATGGACAAACAATAGAGAAGGCCAATGTTACAAAATTTTTAGGAATATCAATTGATAGCCAACTGACTTGGAAAACTCAAGCAGATGACGTATGCAAAAAATTAAGTTCAGCCGCTTACGCATTATATAGTTTATCAAAAAAAGTTAATTTACAGACAGTTTTGATAGCATATCACAGTCTAGTTGTTTCTGTATTGAGGTTTGGTATAATATTCTGGGGCAACTGCAGTGAAAGAGAAAATATTTTTAAGGCGCAAAAACGCTGTATTAGATGTATTTTTGACCTTAAAGTAACCGACAGCTGTGTACCTGTATTTAAACAAAATAATCTGCTTACATTTACATGTCTATATATATTAGAAATGGCTATTTTTGTTAAAACAAATACTCACTTATTCCCGACTTTAAAAAATACTAGAAATAGGACTACAAGTTTAAGAACCCAATACGAAGACAAGTTATGCTTAGGTAAATATAAAACTGCTTTATTGAGGAAAAGTGTTATGTGTATGGCTCCTCTTATTTATAACCATATACCTAGAAATATTAAAGAGCAACCCCTAAGAATATTTAAAAAGTACTTGAAAATATTACTAGTAAAAAAATGCTACTACTCTATAACAGATTTCTTAAATGACAAGTCTTTTTAATAACTATTGTACATATTCTTATAAATAAAACATTAAAACATTAAAAAATAATTTTAATATCAAACTGCAAAAATTACATGGAAGCAAAAATAAGAAATTAAAATAGAACACAAAATGGGCAGAGCAACAATGAAGGTAGGTCTGCGGGATATAGTTGCTCCCGAATATTCGGAATAAAACCATTCACTGTGATGCATAGGTTATATAGTTTAATCAGCCAGGAACACTCACAAAATTGTAGTTCACTAGGTAGATTGATACAATCAGAATAACAAGTGATAGTCGCACAATAGAAATAGTGAGAACCTGGATTAATAACTAACAAAACAGTCTAAACCCCAGAAAAATAACCGTCCGAGTTTTTCGTCCAAAAACGTAGTGATGTGTCACTATCGTAGGGACGTTACATAGTGGTTCGGGTGAACGATTTGTTCATCGCCACACCACCCCCCTACAGAGAGAAAAAAACCAGGCTAAATAATTAATAATGTACACAATTATAGCACAACAATAAACAATTAAACAAGAAATTAATCAAAATTTTTAAATCTAACGCGCCTGCCCGAGCGTGTGGTATAGGGCTGTTTTACCGGCAAATGAACCTGTACTGACTGTTGCGGGATTGAGGGCTCGGGCGACAACGAACCTCTCACGGCTTGCCGTGAAGTAGGATCAGCCGGGGCGGGTAGTAGCATAGTGTGGGTCGTTTGCAGATCGGAATGATCAATGAAGGCCGGTTTTAGTCTGTCGACGCTCACGACGACCTTGTTGCCCTTTACCATTAGGGTGAATGTTTTCCCATCACACGAACGCTCCAGGACCTTGTATGGACCCGTATAGGGTGGCTGCAACGCTCTTCGGATGGTATCGTCTCTAAGGTATACGTGAGTCGCAGTCGACAAATTCTTGAATATAAATGAAGCTGGTTCACTATGTCGACTAGCTGGTAGTGGTCGTACCAATGACATTTTGTGTCGCAGCTGTACAACGAAATCAACTGGGTTTTCTAATGTTCCTGATGTTAAAGGTGACACCAAAAATTCTCCAGGGAGCCTGAGAGGCTCTCCGTAAAGTAATTCTGCTACCGTGGCTTCGAGATCTTCTTTATACGCCGAACGCATTCCAAGCAGAACCATCGGAAGGGACTTCGCCCAGGAATCATTATGGCACATTAACGCCGCTTTAAGTTGCCGATGCACGCGCTCAATCATCCCGTTTGCGCAGGGGTGATATGAGGTGGTTCTAATGCGCTTGGTACCGAATTGCTGCAGTAATCGTTGAAACAAACCCGACTCAAATTGAGAACCCTGATCTGTAGTAATAACCACCGGAACGCCGAAGCGAGATACCCATTCCTTGGTAAACGTCTCGGCTACCTCCTCCGCGGTAATGGATCGCATGGGCCAAACCTCGGGCCATCTGGACACTCTGTCTATTGCGGTCAAGCAATAACGGTATTCGTCGCTGACAGGCAATGGACCAACAATGTCAATGTGGACGTGCATGAAACGACCGGATGGTATGTCAAAATTACCGACAGGGGTAGAATTGTGTCTTGAAATCTTGCTGCGCTGACATGCTTCACAAGATCGGGACCAGGCTCGGCAATCTTTTCTGACCGAAGGCCAGACAAAACGCTCTGCCACCAAACGAGTCGTAGCTTGAGCACCGGGATGGCTCAAATTGTGTAACTTATTGAAAGCAGCGCGGCGGAAAGAAGGGGTCAGATAGAGACGTGGCTTACCGGTAGAGATGTCACAGTAAACCGGAGTGTTACTCCCTGATGGACTGATTTTGGTGAGTGTTAGACTGGAACCACCTTGCAATAAATTCGCTAGTTCTTGGTCTGATGCCTGCGACCTAGCCAAAACTTCATAATCTTGATCCAGAGTAATTGCGTCTATGTCAATGCGTGACATAGCGTCGGCCACGATATTGTCTTCACCCTTAATGTACTGGATGTCAGTCGTGAATTGGCTAATGAATGATAGCTGGTTTAGTTGTGGAGGTGGAAGTTTCTCACGTCGCTGTAAGAAAGCGTACAAAAGGGGCTTATGGTCTGTGAAAATTGTTGCATGCTGGACTTCTAAAATGTACCGAAAATGTTGGACACTCTCATAGATCGCTAATAATTCACGGTAATAAGCTGGCCACTGTGTCTGCTGCGGAGTCAACTTTTTGCTGAAAAAGGAAAGTGGATACCACTGGCCGTTTAGATTTTGCTGAAGGCAGGACCCAATGTGAACGCTAGATGCGTCAGTAAATAAACCCAACCTAGCGTTGCTGATTGGATGTTGTAGCAGTGTTGCGTTGGAGAGGCTCTTTTTGCAGGCTTCAAATTGTTGCAAGAGTTCGGGTGACCATGGAAATGGCTTTGCACCTTTACTGTTAGTTGAAACTAATGCATCAATCAATGGAGCCTGGGATTGCGCTGCACGAGGCACGAATCGACGATAGTAATTAAGCATACCTAGAAACCGGCGCATACCTTGTACTGTCTCAGGTGGTGGAAAATCCAGCAACGTTTGAATTCGACCGTGAGGGGGTCGCGTACCATCACCACAAACGTGGTAGCCTAAAAATACGGTTTCGCTGACACCTAAGACACACTTAGAAGGGTTTATTACCACTCCGTAGTCTTGCAAGCGTTTAAAGAGGACACGCAGGTGCTGGAGGTGGGTAGACTCGTCTTTGGAAAATATGAGGATATCATCTACGTAAGGAAAACAGAATTCGAGACCCCGTGTGACCTCATCGATGAAACGCTGGAAGGTTTGGCCAGCGTTCCTTAAGCCAAATGTCATATACGGGAATTCGAAGAGGCCAAACGGGGTCACGATGGCAGTTTTTGCAATATCCTCTTCAAAAACCGGAATTTGGTGGTAAGCTTTAATGAGATCTAGTGTGCTAAATACCTTGGCACCAGCGAGGTTATGGGCGAAATCATGAATGTGCCGAACCGGGTATCGATCTGGTATGGTTCTGGCGTTCAGGGCGCGGTAGTCGCCGCAAGGGCGCCAAGTGTTGTCTTTTTTAACGGTCATATGTAAAGGTGAAGACCAAGCACTTTTAGACGGCCGGGCTGTCCCGCATCTTACCATTTCTTCGAATTCTTTTTTAGCCGCAATTAGTTTCTGCGGCGCCAAACGTCGAGGTCGACAGGAGACAGGAGGTCCGTCTGTGGTCTTGATGTAGTGCACTGTGTCATGCTTGATGACTCTGAGAAAACCGGGAGGTCGAGTGATATCTGGAAACCCCGCCAGGAGTTGAGTAAATATTGACTTACCAGACGCTACTGCTCGTACGCTGGGCTGATCAATACTAGCGGTAGAAGCAGCAGATGTTAGTCCAGTAGTACCATCGACCAATTTCTTATTTCGGCAGTCGGGTAAAAGGTGATAAAATGCCAAAAAATCAGAACCAATAATGGCTGTGCTGACGTCGGCTATCACGAACTGCCAAGTAAAATCGCGGCGCAAGCCAAAATTTAATTTAAGATTTACTGTACCAAAAGTTTGTATACTACTTCCATTAGCGGCACTTAGTTCATAATCAGTAGGCTGCCTGCGTGACGGTAACCAGCGATGCGGAAAACAGCAGAGGTCTGACCCAGTGTCAATTAGGAACCGGCGGCTGGTCACGTGATCTGTGACAAATAGGCGGCGGCCGATGTTATCGCAATCAGTTGCCGCCGCTACTGACCGCTGGTTGGGTTTTCCGACTCCCAGTCACATGGCCTAGTACATCTAGTTGCTTTATCACCCCATCTCCTGTGGTACCAGCATCGCTTGAGATTGTTCGCTGACCTACTGGAAGATGCTGACCTGCCGGAAGATGTGGACCGGTCACGTATAGGACGGTGTTGCTGCTTCGAGAGTGCAGCTACTTGGTTACTCACAACTTCTAATTGTTGAGCTAATGTAGCTAAAGTTAAAGTTGAAGTTGCTGATGTGCAACAAACAGCAGGTGAAGGGGCTAACTCTACGATTTTATCAGCTAACTCCGACACTTTATCCAAATTGAGGTCAGCCTGTGCTGCTAGTATTGCTTGAGCTTGTTGTGGCAGACGACGCAACCAAAGTTGGCGTATGATATTATCATCTGAAAGAACCGTCCCGGCAAGCGAGCGAAGGTGACGAAGGAATTGGGACGGTTTCCGGTCTCCAAGCTCTTCGTCGCTTAGAAGCTGTCTTACTCTTGTCTCTTGGGAAGTTGAAAGCCGTTGTATAAGGACTTCTTTCAATTTCTCATATTTCCCTTCGATTGGAGGATTCGTTATTAGATCCTCGACCTCACCTGCCAGCCTCTGATCTAGATGGCCTACTACATAATTGTATTTGGTGGTATCACCAACAATATTAGCAATTTGGAATTGGGCTTCCACTTGTGCAAACCAAATTGCAGGCTTGTCAGCCCAAAATGTGGGTAATTTTACTGCAACCCTACACACTTTTGCCTCAACTTCATTCTGGCCTAGTCGCTTTTGCAATGCTGCATTTTCTGCCATTACTAGCTCAAGTTGTGCCTGAAGCTGTTCATTCACCATAATGCAAAACTTAAAAACAGCAAGTAGCAAAAATACCACACACCCAAGCACCGCAGAACAAACAACAATTTTTTTTTTTTTTTTTTTTTTTTGGTAAGTGCAGTACCAAACAGTACAAACAAATGCAAAAGTAAATTAATGTTAGCAGTAGGTAGGCATTCAAACAATATACATAAAATTTTACAGCATCTAAATTCAATGAATCAGCTAAGTAATATTTTTTATATGATACGGGCTAGTTATAGACACTTATTACAATGATGTAGATATGTTATTAGGTATTATACGCAAGCAGGCAGGTAGACAGTTAATAGGTACCTGAGGCACTAGGAAAGTTTGTAAACAAATTGTTTGGAGTTATTAGTTAGCAGAAAAGTAAAAGAAAAAAGAAAAAAAAAATAGAAAAAACTTGCTTGAGGCGGTTAGGAATGTCCAGTGCTGCTTATCATTGGTTCAGATTTCACTTTACACTTGCACTCAAAGCACACACAACATGCAATCATGCACTCTGGGTAGTTTTTCTGGCGATTGCAGTGGTAAGGTACCAACTGCAAGTTGTAGTCTGTACGTCTGCAGAAACGCGATGTAATTCTCGTAGCGTAGATGTATCGTAGACCGACCGGCGCGGCGGCGCAGCGTTGGGACTGTGGTTGGGCGACGGCAGCGTCGTAATAAGCGTCAAAAAGATTATGGTACTTGGATCCTCTTGTTTGAAACGCGACGACAGATGCAGGGAGTGGGCACTCCGGGGTCGGCGTAGGCACTTGTTTGTCTAGCTACTGAATACAGGTAGCGTGATATTGTAGTCGCGGTCACCAATGCGGGATATAGTTGCTCCCGAATATTCGGAATAAAACCATTCACTGTGATGCATAGGTTATATAGTTTAATCAGCCAGGAACACTCACAAAATTGTAGTTCACTAGGTAGATTGATACAATCAGAATAACAAGTGATAGTCGCACAATAGAAATAGTGAGAACCTGGATTAATAACTAACAAAACAGTCTAAACCCCAGAAAAATAACCGTCCGAGTTTTTCGTCCAAAAACGTAGTGATGTGTCACTATCGTAGGGACGTTACATAGTGGTTCGGGTGAACGATTTGTTCATCGCCACAGGTCTATGACCAACGGCAAAATGGACGAGTCCACGCAGGCTTCTTCCTTTTAAACGCGTGGCCGCGCTGGAGGGGAGTGTCCAGTGTTGTCATCTAACACGGCCTCTCCTGACATGGCAGCGTCCTCGCAGCCTTCGTCAGTTCTCGATGATGGACCAGCACCATCGTCCTCATGGTCGAATGCTTGATCTTCATCGCAAGCTGTAACCACAATGCACATACGATTACACGATACAATTTAAGTTATTACACAAGATAGCAAGAGTTGAAGAGTTGTAATTCAAATAGCAGTGACTTTATGTACCGAACAACACAAAACACTTTGCACAAAAACACAGTCGTACTCAACGACTTTTCATATCACAAGTAGGATTTACTCAGGTCATATTCCCACACCAAATACCATGCGCGCATCAGGATTTACATCGGTTACAGCAGGTCAACCACGAGACCTACTTCAGGATTTACACTCGGTCTATAGTCAGCATGGGCCCCACCGACGTCAACCTCGATACCTTCACCATGAGCTGCACTCTCAATAGTACAGCCCACAGTCTGTGCCACCCAAAACCATGTGCACTAAGGATTTACATGAGCCTCGGCACCCAACAACAAAACAAATGCAACCAGTGATTGTTTGGTACATACAGTCTACAAGGTGTAAGCAAAAGCTGGGTGCATACAACAAAAATAAAACCAATGAAAGTTCTCTACTAACTTTCAAAGAAGCCAGCGCGTGTTTCGGGAGTCCACTCACCACGCCACAACATCATGAACCCAGCAGCTGCTTGACTGGTTTTACCATATGAACCAGCTATCAATTTTAGTTCATACCTATCGTTAGGTAGAACACTCACAACCCTTTAAGGGCCTCGCATGCCACAATCTAACTTGCCAGTACATTGTGACCTCTTAATGACAAACATACATACGTGACGAACATATAACTTCCTCCTTTTTGGAAGTTTGTTAAAAACAACACCCTTTCGAGTTAAAGCAGCCATGCAGGCAGTTTTAATTGCGTAATTAGGAACATACCACTGAAAATAGCCAGCCAGGCCCAGGAATTGGCGAACTTGCTTAAAGTTACTCGGTCGTGGTGACCTAATCAAGGCTTCTACTTTATATTTGCTCGGTCTAACCTGACCATGACTAATTATTCTACCTAAGTACTCTATTTCGCTAGTTAGAAAACTAAAATTCCCGGATTATACCTTTCTCTAATAACGCGTATTTTCTCGTCATAAGACAATTTGTATGGTCGGTAATAAATCGGAATATCACTAGTCAACTTAATCTGCATTTCACTATCCTTAACTGTGGTGGTAGCTGTACCAGTTAAAAAGTAACCAGAATATTTGTTCAACACGTTTAACAACTGTTCCCTATCTGGGCCGGTAGCATGCGTCGAAATATTTTCGAAGACCAATGATGGATCTATCTGCGTAATATTATTGACGAAAGCACTACTATGAACGATATATTGCGAATCACCGGTACGAATGTATGCAACACCTTTTCTATTTAAAACATCGGTACCAATAATTACGAGCACGTTTAAATGGCTTTTATCCACATTATCATAGACTGCTATAACTTCCACTCCACCTAAACCTCGTAATAATTGGTGAGCCGGTTTTATTCGACATGAAAAGTGCTTAATTAAGTCTGAAATTATTAAAGAAACGCCTGAACCGCTGTCAATAAGTACATCGACAGGTATATTCAATACAACGGCCGCGATGACATCGGAATTTTTACGTTCACCCTCATTTTCGCGACAAAAATTTACGGAATTATTATTTCCGACTCGTTCCTTAGCAAAACACCGACTTTCCGCATGACCAATTTTTTTGCAAAAACCGCATTTGTTGGACTGGGTTTTGTTGAGCTATTCGTATTATTTTCAGAATTATTGTTTTGTGAATCTGATTTAGGTCGTTTGGGACAACACTCGCGTTTATGACCTACTTCATTACACTGAAAACAACGTGCCTTAGAAATATCGAAATGTTTACGTTTGAACTGGCTATTACCGTTACGATTGGAAGCACTATGAGCACTGGGTTTCTTATTAGAATTAGGCTCACTACATTTTACAAAGCTCGACAAGTAATCCACTATGCTTTCGGGAGTTAATTTAGCATTCTTCGTGGATGCACGAACCTGTAGGTCGGTAATACCGCGTATAATAATTGCCGTTAGTAATTCACTGCTTAATCCTTTAACGATACGTAATTTCAATAAAGATTTACGCGCATACTCAGCATAGGTAGAATACTTGTCCGACTCAGTACACATAACATTGTACAGAATGTTCGCGATATCGACAGATCGTGGGCACAACGATTTTAACTCTTATTTGAAATTAGACCATGTACGCATGGTGCTAGTCCACTCACTAAGCCGGTTACGATCTTCCCCCTTAAGGCAACGACCTATGCGAGCAAGACATTCACTATCCTCCCAACGATTAAGCGATCGAACTTTATCAACTTCATCGCACCACGTGTCGACATCATGAACACTCGGATCAAAATAAGAGACAAAATATTGGTTTGATCTCACCGGGAATGTCATCATGGCTTCCAGAAAGCGTTCTTGTTTTTTTTTTGGCATCGGTCTCCGTCGGCAACGGTGTGGCAGGAAACTCTTGCGTCGGGGCGGTAGACGCTGGGGGTGCGCAGGCAGGTGTTGTGGCGGGCTCCAGGTCTGGCAGCGGCGTGCTCGGCATGGCCAGAGCGTGGCAGGACCCCGGGCTGGCCAACGAACGAACGAAGTTTATTATTATTATTAACGAAGGTCGCGACTCGTTCCCACGCGTCCGCTCCTCCAGTTCTTGAAGTCTCTTCAAAATCTCGTCTAACTTTTTAGGAGGCGAGGGAGTTCGTACTCGACGTCTCCCTTTCCTCTTGTTATCAGAAGGCATTGTGTCTCTGCCCAACTTAACCTCAAAATTACTGATGGAAAACGTTAAACAAAACTACTTCAAATTTATAGAATCAGAGATGGTTTTCAAGCGGATAAGGCCTTCATATCCCACTTCTGATCTTATAAATAAAACATTAAAACATTAAAAAATAATTTTAATATCAAACTGCAAAAATTACATGGAAGCAAAAATAAGAAATTAAAATAGAACACAAAATGGGCAGAGCAACAATGAAGGTAGGTCTATGACCAACGGCAAAATGGACGAGTCCACTTTTTTTTTTTTTTTTTTTTTTTTATAGGGCATCTCGTAGCTGACCTCTGAGGTCATGACTACTTAACCGGTCAATCCTGTGGTTGCCTTAAGCTTCTACACTTAAAGCCTCCAGCCAGGGGCAAAACTATGCTAATTAAAACTAGGCGAACGCTCGCTAAGGGCACCCCCTGTGGGGTACGAACCTCGGCTTAGGGCGTTCGCTGGGGGGAGGACAGCAAGAGGGACAGGCTGGATCAAGAGTATTTCATTATTATTAGTCGGGGAATTTAAAGCTACAGGCTCAGCATCGACGCGGGCTGGCGCATCTTCGAGCAAGGGTCGGGGGGGAGTGGACGAGTCCACTTTTTTTTTTTTTTTTTATATAGGGCTTCTCGTAGCTGACCTCTGAGGTCATGACTACTTAACCGGTCAATCCTGTGGTTGCCTTAAGCTTCTACACTTAAAGCCTCCAGCCAGGGGCAAAACTATGCTAATTAAAACTAGGCGAACGCTCGCTAAGGGCACCCCCTGTGGGGTACGAACCTCGGCTTAGGGCGTTCGCTGGGGGGAGGACAGCAAGAGGGACAGGCTGGATCAAGAGTATTTCATTATTATTAGTCGGGGAATTTAAAGCTACAGGCTCAGCATCGACGCGGGCTGGCGCATCTTCGAGCAAGGGTCGGGGGGGAGTATCATTTACTCGGGAGGGTCGCGATCGCGGACCTCTGCGGCGAGGTCGGAAAGTGTGTCGGTGTGTGTGTTTTCTGACTGTACTGGTTTCCCTATTGCTCTCCTGGAGGAGGGTTATGGGGTCGTCTGGGTCGGAAAGGATTAGCCTCGGGCGGCGGATCTTACTGATTTTACTTGGGACATAACTAGCGGCCTCGACAACCAGAGGGTTGCGGTGGGTGGCGGCGGAATCAAAGAAACGCTTGGAATTGCGTTTGAGAAACTGGTGGATCGTGGGGAGTTTAAAATCGAGATGGAGGGTTTCGTTCCTACAGAACCAAGGGGCTCCCGTGGCCTTACGAAGGAATCTGTTCTGCATCACCTGCAGTCTGTGAATTTGTCGGGGCTTAGCTTGGGCAAAAACGACGCCCGCATAGGTCATGATGGGGCGAATGCATGTGGTGTAGATTCGCAATTTGCACCTAAGTGACAATTTGCTACGTGCATTTAGCATGGAATGGAGTCTTCCAAGAGCGAAAGCGGCCCGCGCGCGGGCCTGCTTTATATGGTCTGCGAAAGTGAGTTTTTCGTCGAGGACCACACCTAGATACTTGGCTCGCTTCTCCCAAGGGATCGGCTTGCCGAGCATGGTGATGGGTCGGGGCAAGGGGGGTCTAAATCTTACGTGCGTTTTTGAAAATAAAACCGCTTGACTTTTGTCGGGATTTACTTCGATCCTCCATTTCCTAAACCAAGCGCCGAGTTTATCGACTGCGGTTTGGAGAATGCGAGCTATCGAATCGGGCCCAGCGCCCTTGTAGTAAATGGCCGTATCGTCTGCGAACAGAGCCAACTGCGCCTTTTTACTCTTCGGGATGTCGCTGGTGAATAGAGTGAATATGAGGGGGGCAAGCACAGAGCCCTGAGGGACGCCTGCGCGGATGGGACGGGGAGAGGATATTGCGCCTTCGATGCGATAGCGGAATGTGCGGTTCGACAAAAAGTCTCGTAAGATGAGCACGAGACGATCTGGCACGCCGAGTTGGTACAGCTTATATATTAAGCCGTTGTGCCAGACTTTGTCGAACGCTTTCGCTACATCGAAGAATACTGCACCGGTATACAAACCGCGCTGGAAGCCAGCGCTTATGTGTTCGATTATCCGGTGGGCCTGATGCACGCTAGAGTGCTGGGTGCGGAACCCAAACTGTTCGTTGGGGATGAGGCCCTTTGTCTCAGCGTAGTCTCTGAGACGCTTATAAATAAGCCTCTCGTAGACCTTGCCGAGGACTTTGAGCAAACTGATGGGGCGGTAACTCGAAGGCTCGGTTTTGGGTTTGCCGGGCTTCGGGATACCGATGACGGTGGCTTCTTTCCACATTTGTGGAAAGAAATTGTTGCTTAAGGCACCATTGAAGATGGTAGTCAGTAGCATTATTAGGTGGGCAGGGAATAGCTGAATCACCCTATTAGTGA
This sequence comes from Agrochola lota, assembly GCA_947364205.1. NCBI lineage: Eukaryota > Metazoa > Arthropoda > Insecta > Lepidoptera > Noctuidae > Agrochola > Agrochola lota. The sequence continues at coordinate 11,249,944 of OX376221.1, read as the reverse complement.
TTCCATCTGAGCCGGGGGCTTTACGGATTTTCAGACCCTTGATGATGTCGTGCACTTCGTCTGGTGTGACGGGGGGCAGAGGACTTTCAGGGTCTTCAACGGGAGGGAGGGAGGTTCTACGTTCGACTTCAGCGTCGACCTCTAGGAGGTGAGCTTGGTCTACTGGTAGAGTGCTGGGTGAGCATTGTGCCTCTAGACTATCGGCTAGGCATTCAGCCTTGTCGATGTCGTCGAAGGCTATGGTCTTGTCGGGGCGGATTAGGGGTGGTGTGGACGCGACTTGCTGGGACTTGAGTTTCCTCTGAAGTTCCCAGAAGGCTAGGTGGGTTGGCTCTAGTTCGCTCAGCATCTTGTCCCAGCCCGTGTCACGCAGCTCCTGTATGCGTGTCTTTACAGATCTCTGTAAATAGCGCATATGGGCTTTGTTTGCGGCGCAGGGAAAGTTACTGTATGCACGAATGGCTGCGTTCTTCTCAGTCAATAGGTCACGCACATCGTCAGGTAGTTTCCAGCGGGGGTCTTCCCCCACTGGGACTTCCTTTGAGCAGTCGCTCACGACGGATTGTACGTGATCAGTGAGTGAGTCGATCGCGGCCGTTGTTGCTGCGATAGAGTGGAATTGGTCGGGGATGGAGTCCAATTGGGGGGACGTGTTGGATTTCAGCTGGGTGCTTACTTTCCTCCAGTCCGTTACCCTTTTGGTGGTCGGGGGGCGATTGGGGTCAGGGAGACCTATGCGGGGGTCGAGTTTTAGTATTACAGGACGGTGATCAGAGTGAAGCTCGTCCACCGTCTCTATTGAGTCTAGTCTTAGATTGACGTTCTTAAGGATCGCCAAGTCTAGTACGTCAGGGATATGGCCTACTGTATGGGGATAGTGGGTATAATTCATCGGAGCGATGATTTCGATATTAAGGGAGTTTGAGAGGTCGAACAAGTGTCGCCCTCTTATGGAGGATCTGGAACTATTCCAGGAGGGATGTTTGGCGTTGAGGTCGCCCGCTATGATAACGGAGTCGCTCAAGGCTAGTAGGGATGTGAGATCGTTAGCGAAGGGTTGAAAGTCCTCCGCACCTCTAGAGGGAGTTGCGTAGGCTGATACTAATATGATCGGCTGATGGCCTGTCATGCCTAGGCGGCAGACTGAGACTTCTAGTCGTGAAAGAGGAGGAGGGTCCATAGGGATGCAGTACAGATCCTTTTTATAATATATTAAAGTGCCTCCCTTGTGACAGTGAACCCTGTCATTGCGAACTACACGATAGTTGGCAATGCCGGGGTCACGATTACAGGGTTTAAGGAAGGTTTCCTGAATGAGAAGGATGTCAATTTGATGAGCGCGGAGGAAAACCGCGATCTCATCGCGTTGATTTTGGATGCCATCGGCATTGAAAAAACCTAACGTGAGGGATCGGGGTTTGAACCTAGCTATGACGGTGTTAGACATTGGGGGTTCCTTGAGTGGCGGACGATATCAGGGCTTGCGTAATGTCGGGGTACGCATTGTATATAGCCTGGATCCTAACTATGTCGAGGGCATTTTGGGCGGCAATGAGTTCGCGACCCATTTGGTAAGCGCGAGGGGACAGGAACATCATGATTCCGGATTGGATCATGTTGTAGGGCGTGTTGGGGAGGGCCACGGGAGTGTTTGTGGGTTTGGGTTGGGAACGCGGTGCTACGGGAGCAGGTGCGGACCTGACTGGGGGCGCGGGGGCGCGAGTAAGGGACGCGGGGGCTCCCATAAGGGGCGCGGGGGGGCCCATAAGGGGCACGGGGGTGCCCATAAGGGGCATGGGGGTGCCCATAAGGGGCGCGGGGCCGCGAGTACGGGGGTCCGTTTGGCGGGGGGTGGTGGTGGGTGGGGGAGGGGGTGGGGGTTGGAAGTGACCCAGGGCTGGGAAAGCCTGCTGGTGTTGGAGGTAATTCCACGGACTGGGCCTCTGGGGGCTCAGTCTCTGTGGCATTTGGGATGAAGGGAGAGTGTAGGTGGAGGGAGCTTCCCTCTGCTGGCGGGCGTCGAAACGCTTGGCCAGTTTGGGAGAAGAGGACTTTGGGGCTTTCGGGCAGCCGCGGTAGTTAGCCGGGTGACCTACTTGCCCGCATAGTACGCAACTAGGTGGGTCAGGGCATAGACTACGGTCCTTGGGACGGGTGCAGTCGGAAGTGCCATGCTCGCCCAGGCACTTGACGCACCTGGGTTTTGCGTGACAGTTCCTCTGCGAGTGACCGTATAATTGGCAATTGTGACATTGCCCTATAGCGCCATTTTTCCATGGCTTCTCTATTTGGAAGCCCGTGAGTGAACACAGGGACTTCAACTGAAAAATGGGGTGATGCCCCTCGACGGGAGAGCATACGACGAGTATCATGTCGTATGCTTCCCCGCGTTTTGCGCGGTGCATACGGTGGACTTCGTCAACCGGGACGTTTTGCGACTGAAGGTCGGCTAAGATGTCTGAGGGGGCAATTTCTTTGGGGATCCGTTTGATCACCACTCGGATTTGACGCTCCTCTGAGAGAGTGTACGTGTGGAATGACACACGTCGCTCTCTCAGGAGTTTAACTAATTCCCTATAGTCGTGGGAGGTAGGGGTTTGGACTTTTATACCCTGTTGGGTATTTCGGGCGCTGGTGTATGCAATCCTTTGATCGCAACACCATTTTGATATTTCCGTCCACTTTCCCTTGTCCTGAATGAACATGGGTGGTGGCGGAGAGACCTTCTTAGGGTCAGAAGTAGGTGGGGTGGGGGCAACCTGCGAGGAGGGTGACGCGGTCGGGCGGGGGGTGAGGGAGGGGGTAACCTGCGAAGAGGTTGACGCGATCGGGTGGGGGGCGGGGGAGGGGGTAGCGACGGGGGTGCAAGTAGCGGGTAGAGAGGATTGTGAGAACGTGTCTCGGTCCTCGAAGGCTACGACCTTGTTGGCCTGGGTGGAGGATTGCTTCCTGTTCTTCCGTTTTTTCCCCTTTCCTTGGACGGGGACGAATCCATCGTCTTCGGAGTGGGACGAAGCGGAAGAGCCGGTGAGAATTGGCTCTAAATCTGACGCGGTATAGGGGGATTGGGGGCGCTTTGAAGAAGCGGCTAACGGTGCGCTAGTGTCCATTTGCTCAGGCGGACTGGGCGGACTGACTAGCTCGACTGCTGGGAGCGAGCACTCCAGTGCGTCACTGAATTCAGTGACGCTGGCGACTGAAGGTCCTAGTTGGGGAGTGGGAGTAGGAGTGGGAGTGGGAGTAGGCCGTCGTAGTTGAGTTATTTCCGGGCCATACACATCTCTGAGTCCGGGGGAGTCGGACAATATCCTTTTCAGGATATTAACTAGGTTAGCGTTGTCGCTTTTGAGTGACCTTATGTCGTCTTGAAGAGACTTTAATAAGGACTCCATTTTGATCGTTTCTAAGGTACCTATTTCTCCTAAACAGTTCCTAACACTAACTCCCCGGGCGGATTGGCCGGGGATGTGTAAACCCTCCCTGTCGGGTATAGACAGGGAGGTTGTGTACTTATAGTGAGCCCTAAGCTTGCTTTTGCCCGTTGCCTATCTTATTTGTGCAACGGGGTCCTAACCAGTCTAGTGCGCCGGGGTAGACACACCCGACCGACACTAGGTGTGTGGCTGTGAAGGCAAAACTGTCACCAATGTCGACTAGGAGATCCCCCAAGGCCGAACACTGGGACCCGTCCAACTGATTGCCTAGCCCTGAAGGGGTTTCGGCGGGTGTAATTGGGGCAACACCCTCTCGGTTTCGTTGGCACCGTATGGTTTCCACCGAGAACCACGAAACTGTGGATTTTACCCAGAAGGGGCCAAATTACGCGACGGTTTTGTTTTTGACAACTCTGAAGAGAAATATTTATTAATTGTGTCTTGAAAAAGACAAACAATTAATAGGTCGATGATAGTCAACAGACTATAGAAGACTCGTCGCAGGGCGCGACGATAGAGGGCTCGGGAACCACAGCGGGAGCCACGGAGCCGGGAGCAGGAATCTCGTACACACAGCGCAGCACGTGCGTCCGCGAGCGGTGTCGAGCGTAGAGTGTGGACGAGTCCACGCAGGCTTCTTCCTTTTAAACGCGTGGCCGCGCTGGAGGGGAGTGTCCAGTGTTGTCATCTAACAATATATTAAACAAATAAGTACCTCTAAATAAATTAAATAATAAAAATAGTAAATAACATATTGTATAAGTAAATAACTTTTTATAAAGAAACTGTAATAAGTTAATAATTAATTTACATTTAAAAGCTAATAAAATTTTTTGCATGCCATGAGGCAGAATGTATAAGGATCTCAAAATATTGTAACACCTAAATGTATTCGTTACCTACATTCTATGCAAATAAATAAATCTTATCTTATCTTATCTTATCTTAATAGTTATTTATGCTATAAGTGCGGAAGGTAGGTGATTTCCGACGAGTGGCAATTTTATTCACGAGCGAGCGAGTGTATAAGTCGACACGAGTCGGAAATCATCTTACGCACGTGTATCATACAACGTTTTACTATGCATTGTGCGAGGAAAACAAAAAAAAATCTAGCGAGCCTTACGGCAGTCGCCTTCGGTGTGTCACGTCTAACATACCACGACATACATAAATGATAGAAACAAAATTCATGACTTTGACTTTTGACTTTGACTTCGACTTTGACTTTGGCTTTAACTTCGACTTTTTGATTTTGACCATTGTCATAATCATCGCCATCGTCATCATCACCATTCTGAAATAATGAAATCTCTGAGACGAGACGGGCTGACGACGGACGGCCCGAAAAATTAAAAAAAAACAGAAAAGTAAAAAGCACCAGTGAAAAAAAGTGACTCTTTCCGCACAAATTGACTGCTTGGAAAACGCTCTTTTCGAGCAAATGCATTGTAAATAATATTTAAGGAATACTATTTATAAATATTATAAACCTAGTCAAACAAGTGGTCGGGAAACCGGCGCAATGACCCTAATTACACAGCAGATAAACCCCGCATTCCGAGTTAGGCTGTAATCGATTTGAGCGATTTGAACGGCCGTTCCGAATAAGCCTTAGCGCGATAACAATGTATTGTGAATCGTCATAGATGACGTCATGACATTTTTTTTTTTTTTTTAATCTTTATTTATTGTCGAGGGTTTGATCACATAGTGAACATGCCACCCTCATAGGAAACCTTTGTTACATGCAAAACTTAACATCTACGCTTAATCCCTAAATTAACTAATTTATATAATATTCTAGCGGCTTTGGATGCTGGAAAAGCTAACATAATATTACATTCTCCCACTTGAAAAATATTCATATTAAATTGGTCTCTAATCAAATATCTTTCCGCTTCGTTCCGGACACACTCCAGCATAATATGAAAAACGTCTTCGACCACATTGCACTCCGTGCAGTTTGGAGATGTCACTTTGCCCATCAATGCAGCAAAACAATTCAATGGGATGTGTCCGGAGCGAAGTCTCATACTTGTCACGATTTCTCGTCTACTCATATCGGCATTATCAAACCAAGGATAGTTCTGAATGGTTGGCTGCATCGTCCGATACCATATACCTTTTGTCAATGACTTCTCGTCGAAGTATTCTTTCCAAATTTCATAGCATTTCAATCTAACTACACTTAAAATATCTGTCCAGTAAGGTTTATATGTCACCGGAACACCCTCTAAGCACGCTTCTTTGGCTAAATGATCCACTTCTTCGTTTTCTTCAATACCGATATGAGAAGGCACCCATTGTAAAACAATATTTTTATTTTTATCTTCCTCTTAATCTACTAATAGAATCCAGTATTTTGTAAGCTATCGGATAACCACGAAAATTTCCCATACACCTCGTCAAATGTTGGAGTGCGCTTTTACAGTCGGAATAGACTACGGAATCTTGAAGATCCATCGACGTCATGACATGCGCCATCTTGCGATAACGCCGACCATGCCTTTTACTAATATCACCGTGAGCGCTGTCAAAGATGACAGTTGTGCTGTTTTGTTTTGAGTCGCATCATAACTTTAGACAAACGTGGTATCTTCGAAATTGTGCTTCTGGCTACCGTGGCCACCTAACCAACGAAGAAGAAGAAATGTGTAGTATAAACACAAAGAAATATGATAAGCAAGTTTTGACGTTGAGCGAGCACCGTGAGAACGTTCACGGGCGTTCCGAATTGATGACAGCCCTCAGCTATCATAATCGTGATATCTAACTCGGAACGTCAAATATTGATGTCAGCGCTGTGAGCGATTACGTTCTTATTCGGAAAGCGGCCAAAGATTGTAACTATTGACAGCTCACTTAGCTGAAGTGAGCCAGCCACCTGATGCTAGGGAATATTGACAGCTTGATCATGTTTTCAGTGTGATTTTGATTTCACAGAATAGATCGGCAGTTGTAAGCCACTAATAACTATTCTGACTCAGGTGTTATTATTTTCCAGAATGCCAAGAGTGGCACAAGTTACGGGTTAAAATAAAAGAACAAGGAGTTTTAACGATACATTTATTTAAAAAAAAACACCTTCAATATCCATCAAACTTAGTCGTTATACAGATTTAGTTTGGATTCCCTAGCAGTGATAAAATCTATCAAACCGCGGATGAATCTCTTGGCGTTTGACGCTTTACCTGCAAATATAAAGAAAGATTCATGTTAGGGCCTATGCACACCACGTTTTGTAAACGCGCCGTCGACGCGCGTTTGTAGCGATACAGACGCGATACGCACTCAAGTCAGACGCAGCCTGTAGACCTTTGCACACCTGTCTGTAGAATAAAAGCGCGCCGTTGATGCGCGTTTCTAAAACGCGCGTCGACGGCGCGTTTAAAAACCGTGGTGTGCACAGGCCCTTAGTTTCAGTGGAATAACAAATTCAATTGTTTTCAGCACGAAAACATCCTCTGTGACCTAAAGGATGTAATACTTACTTATATGTTGGTGTCTGCCATGTTGATGCCCATTGGTTGATATGGCCACTGCCTACATACGACCAGCACAATGAAGAAGCATTGATGTTCACCACATACTTCCTGCACGGTCTGTCTTCAGGATACCTGCTGAATTATGAATAGGTTTTTAGTAAATAAATAAATAAAAAATATTGGGTAGTTAGTTTTATAATCCTCAGAAAGAGCCTCTGTGTAATCAAAGATTTTTCAGAGTAGGTAAGTGAAAATCATCATGAACAAAACTGAACAGATATATTGCTGTTGTTATGTGATAATAGCAAGGGATGGTTATCATACATATGAAACATAGTGGAGTTAGCCATATAAAAAGGTATAATTTTACACTTACAGGCAGGGACCGAAACCTTTATAAATTACAGTACAGGTATTGGAAGAATTTTGGTTACTTCTATAAGGTTACCACTGTATGGGTTATGTTACTTACATGTATTAGTCTGCCATAATGCCCATTGGCTGCCATTGGTTGATATGGCCGCTGCCTACATACACCCAGCGCAATGATGCAATGAAGAAGCATTGATGTTCATCATGTACTTCCTGCACGGTCAGTCTTCAGGATACCTGCTGAATGATGAACAGGTTTTAGTAAGTAAATAAATAAAAAATATTTATTAGTTACCAAAAGTATATAATCATCAGAAAGAGCCTCTGTGTAATCAAAGATTTTTCAGAGTAGGTAAGTGAAAATCATCATAAACAAAAACTGAATAGATATACTATTGGTTTTTTTATGTGATAATACCAAGAGATGGTTATCATACATAGGCAATATTTGTGGAGAGATTTATAAAAAGGTATCATTTTACACTGTAACAGGAGAAATATTTTGGTCACTAACAGTTACAATGATTTTGTTATAACAGAATCGTATTCTTCATAATCATAGGTATCTTTGGTTCTATTTAATCATTTGGACCTGATAATAAAAATAGTTACCTCTTTGACGCCAGAGGCAAGTGTCCAAATTGAGTAAACATCAAAATTTGGCTAAAGCGATTATGGTCAATGCAGATACAGTATCCATTGGAAGGGTTGTAAATATACCTAGAAGAAAAAAAAACATTGTAAAGGCATATGTTAACTGTGTATTACTCATTTATAGTAGTATCAAAACAATTTTGCTAATCATAGAATTTTTTGTAAACTCACATTTTTTTATGAGAAGCTTTTTCAGGTTCCTGTAAATGAACTTACCATGAAGAAACTTTTGGGGTAGGTAACTATGGATTTTCTATCTAAAGTAGCAGTTAAACAAGAAACATTGGAATTTATGGATTTTATTTTGCATAAAAATACGTCTACGTCTCCTTCTTGGTATCGGTCTTGCCACCACGGATTCTTCCGGTCCTGCGGGCGGCGATGAGACCGACCTTGCGACCGGCGGATGTTCCTCTCTTGACAGTCGAAGCCTTACCTGTGATAAAATTAATTCACCATTAGATTATGCACCATTTTATACTGTCTTTAGTTTATAATCAATTTCCAAAAGCTAAATCTTTCAAATAGTAGATAATTGATTCAGGCGTGACTGCAGAAATCCATGATAAAATACAATTGACCACTTATATTTAGTAACCTAATCTGCTTAACTGTTCTTAAAGAGTCCTAAAGAACCCTGTAAGAAATCGACACGTGTTTCACCTCTCAACGAGGAGTCCCCAAAATTCAATTACTAACAAAGATAGTACTCACCAATATGTTGATGGTTACCACCACCGTGAGGATGCTCAACGGGGTTCATGGCCACACCACGCACGTACGGCCAGCAGTTACGCTTCACCTTATACTTGTGGTACGCACGACCAGCCTTCAGGATGGGCTTATCAATACGACCGCCACCAGCGACAATACCTGCGCAATGATGATGAAGAGTTAAACCAGAGATCACAAATAATATTGGTTAGTTTTTAGCATATAAATCCTCAGAAAGAGCCTCTGTGTAATCAAGATTTTTCAGAGTAGGTAAGTGAAAATCATCATGAACAAAATACTCAAAATCCTATACAAAAATAGTCAATTGTAATAGAACCATACTCACCAACCATGCCCCTGTTGCTGGATGGCAGAACTTTCTTAGCTCCTGAGGGCAGCTTAACCCTGGTACGCTTGGCATCAGGATTGTGGCCAATGACGGTGGCGAAATTTCCAGAGGCACGAGCCAGCCGACCTCGATCACCCATTTTCTCCTCTAGGTTGCACACAATGGTACCCTCAGGCATAGCACCCACGGGCATGACATTGCCTGAAAAGTAAAGCAAAATATATCTTAGATCCACACATGTGGCAAAATGGTTCCAATTTTTTATTTTATCACAAAAAAATATTCTATTACACTCCTGCTGAGAGCCTTTTCCCTTATATAGTGGTACGATTACAGCCTTGCACCAATAATCCGGCACACAGTCATATCTCCAACAAATATTTATTTTCCTAAAGGGATCAGTCGCCAAAAAGTTACAAGAACCGCTGCAATAAGGATGACTTTTTTCATTTTAAGGTATGGAACTCTAATAACAAGAAATGAACTGAATGATGGTGACAGACAACTGCATCAACATCCAGGTATCAGTCGTGAATTATTTCATACTATTTACAGAAGTGGTGAAATTATCACAGTACAATCTCACTAATCTAATTGTCCTGGCGATCCAAAACTATTCAAAACCAGAGGGTGCCTAATTATTGGATTTATTGGAATGTTCAGATTCCTGGATTCTATAGAAAAAATCATAATAAATAAGAAGCGACGACAAAGTGTATATGCAGTGCTTGGCGTAGGGAGGGGCGAGGGAGACATGTGCCGGATTATTGGACATATCGGTCTATTGAAGTGCCGGATTAGTGAGATTGTACTGTATTATTTTTATTTGGTAAAACACACTACCAGCTAATTAGCTGATGCATGTGTTTGTAAACATGTACTAACTAAAGCTGGTGCTCTACAAGCAAATATAAAAAAGCTTTGACTTACCAACTTCAAGGGTAGCTTTCTTGCCACAGTAGACAAACTGACCGGTGTACAGACCCTCGGGGGCAATGAACAGTTCTTTGCGAGTCTTGAACTTGTAGGGGTCACGGAAGTGAACGACTGCCAGAGGAGCACCACGGCCGGGGTCATGGATGATGTCCTGGCGATCAGTTTAAAATAGAATAAAAATGAAGAACACCTACTAGCTAAATAGGGATGGTGTCTTTAAGGGCAGTTTTGGTCAGTGTCTTAGTTTTTTTTTTTTGGAAACTTACATGCTAGCTGCAAATAATATGTTGATATTTTGACTAACATTTATAGGTTAAGTCGAAACATTGGCATAATGTAGGTACACTGATCTGCCACATACGACTTATGATACTGACTGTCAACAGCAAGGTACGTATGATCCATCTATGCGTCTTTGAACAACGTTTGTCTACGATACACACATTACACAGATGTTTTTATTATGAATTTGAGTACAAACGTACCTTCACGACACCCTTGATGTAACCATGACGTTCAGCATAGTCCAAGGATCGAAGTTTAGGCGCTCCTTTCCTTTTCTTAGTGTGTGAAACGAACACTGAACCGGCACCTTTACGTTGAGCACGAATCACACGACCCATGATTACGTCCCGTCACTGAAATTTATCCAACGATCTATTACAAATGAAAATTTTACCATTTTCCGAAGAAAGCTTAAATAACAATCGTTATTTTATGATTTCCAAGAAAAAAGTTATTAAATTCGTAGAGATAAAATATGATTAAATTTTGGAACCTAAAATTTTACGTACGTTTCTCAGACGGTCACTTTTGAAAGAACATACAAATGTTGCCAGATACTGAAGTCGCACAGTTTCGATCAGAGATTATTTTTTCACTTGCAATATTGATTCGGGATTTACGGTTTTTGACTATAAGGTTTTTTGATCTAATTTTTTTAATGTAATGACACTGGCGCTTTACCTAAAGTAATTAATCAAAATGTATGTAAAACTACCACGTTACGTTACACAATGGAAGGTTAGGTTAGGTTAGAACTAGTGATGGGTAACTCATCATTTTTATATGAGGTTGAGGGAGTACCTCATTTTACCTCGCGAGGTCCTCAAGAGGTACCCCTCATTTGAGGCGAGGAGTCGTACGTCGATGTTTTCACCTCACGAGCCGAACTCATTCTGTATATTCTGTACAATTATGAAAGTCGGTTCATTCACTCACTAAGCTCACTCAATACTCACTCGCGAGTACTCGCGTCAATAATGTTAATGTCAATTTTTAAGTGAGGACGCGTGAACGAGTGAGTTGGTTCAATGTTGAAATTCGAGTAACTCTTTCAATTTGCGATCACGAGTACCTCAAACGAGGCACCTCATGAGTGAGGGACACATCTCTAGTTAGAACTGTGACCACACAACGGGGTCTGTTTAGGCACAAGAGAATGTAATATTTTGGAAATGTGGTGTTTTACAGCGAACTAACCTCAACAATCAAACAAAATGACAAGTGACAGTCAATGACGGTACTTTAAACGACAGGTCAGTCTCCACTTGAGGCCAGCCGCGCGGCGCGTGCCAAACCTGTTGAGTACCCTGTGTGAGTACCGGACGACCACCCGCGGTGACAGATTTACGACCGCACTTAAATAAACAAAACACTCGAGCTTTTTGCTTACGTCGCCGGTGTTATCGTTGACTGATTTGGGTTCGTGTTTAGACAAAGGATTATTTGTATTGCTTCGAAATTACGTGTGCGTTTGTTAGAATTGATAAATAAAGATTTTTAGCGACCGTTGCGCCGGTTAGTGATAAGACGATTTATGATAAAACTACTGTTCCAATTTACACGAGATTTTGCAGGGTACTTTATGAATAGATAAGTTATCTAAGAACAGGGTTTTTTACAGACAAACACAGAAAATAAAAACTCAAAAAATAACGATATTTGAGTAGGTATTAACCGTTTGTTTACGTAAACATATTTTCCGTCATAAATACTTTAAAACGGAATATTTTAGTTAGAATATCGTCTAAAACGATATTCTAACTATTTTCTAATAAGAATTTAAGTACTTACCAGCTATATAATACACAAATCACACACAACACTCAAAATAACACAATAATCACTTTTTCCACAGACACTTTTGCTCACATGTTTTTGGTTGGCTGAAAATAGGTTTAGTACGATGTTATTTAGTGCAAATATTATCCACCACGATGTAAAAACTACTTAGTAATCAGAAAAACACCACTTCCCGTCGATTTACACAAGAAAACTATTTAAAATAATTAAATACATGCGGAACGCGCACTGTCGACCAGCTTAGTTTGACTCGCGTTTGACGTGCGCGAGCTGTTAGTTTCAACATTTTTTTGCAGTGTTGTCTATTAATATTTTTGCGTAAGAATGATTTAATCGCTTGACGGATCCGTCAAGCCATAGAGTGAAACAGCCCACAGACCAGGTTCACCCTTTTCTAGAGTACAAATAGAGATGAAAGCCGCGTGTACCTGCCGTAACCTATAGGTTACGCTGGGGCTCTAAGCGTAACACCGATAGGTCTTGTTCGTAGCCGACCGGCCCGTAAATAATACCAGCGTATTATTGTCCCGCCATCGCCACCTCGTAATTTAATTTAACAAAAAAAATATGGAAAAGTCTTCACTACCGTAGTAGTGATTTAACGACGATTTTAAATGACGAAAAGAACCGATATTATGGGAGAGCGAGAGAAGTGAGCTCGAATACATTAGCACCTCGCCTTGGATCTTGAAAAGTTTAGGTTTTCTTTTGACCATTCCTAGAGATAATATTGCAGATATTTTGTCGACTTATGCATAAAAACTTCAGAATAATTGGTATGTATTATCTATGACTGAGCGAGCGAAGTGAGCTTGAAAATGTAAACACCCCACCTAAAATAGTTAGCTCACCACGCAATTTTATGAGTGAAACCTAAAGAATATAAAATTTACTTGATGTCACAAAAAGGTGATACGTCACACCTTTCCCGACTAAGACAATGCACGTCAGACAATCGGTAATAATTTTACTAACATATTTCTAAAAGTTGATGGCAAATAAAGAACTCACAGCAGATCAAGGGTCCCTCGATAAAATTTGCTACGGGCCCCGCTCTTCCTTAATCCGGTACTCCATGGCACCCACACTCTTTGCCAGTTACTTCGGAGGTACCGAGTACCCTGCAGTATTCATAATTCCCTTGCCCTTATCCTTATTATTGTAGTGATCAAATTCAACTAAATATCCGGACGACTGACAAAGGCGTGTCGTGGGTTCAGAGCAAAATTCAAGTGGCATAAAATCTCCATTCTGGAGAAACTTTACGCTGACGATGTGTGCCCTATGTCCGACAGCTTGCCGCATCTTCACAGCTATATTAAATGCACTACATGAATCCTGCACGCGTAGCATGACGCTTTCTATTTCTACGAAGAATAGACATAGCTCTTTCTATACAAAGTGACATTTCGTTTCTCCATTTTTGACATCGCACCGTAGAAATCTTTCCACAAACTGTCATTTTGTCTTACATTTCTAAAAATCTTTGTCTAGGTCCTTGTATACGTAGATTATTTCAGAAGAAAGTTTTCTATCCCAAACTGTCAAAATCACACTGAGAACTGACAGTTGTCTAAAGTAGCGAAGACACTTTGATTTTTACTCGACGGCCGCAAAGTATAAACGGTTAACTACAAAATCTTAAAATCATGATTTTACAGAAGAACGTTTTGAATGCAAAATTGTGATAATTAATAGAAGAACAAAGCTATCTTCTCCTATTTTACATCATTTAGTTATTAGGGCTATACCAAAGAAATGGTTAAGGCCAATATTACTGTAATATTTTTTGTTCCAAAACACGGAACTTCGTCATTTTAAGAATAATTGTTGTAGTTATCTTTATATATGTAAAAATAGAGAATCAAACAGAAAAACTCTTATGACAAAACAAAGAATTCTGAGTCGAATTATGTCAGAGTGAATTTTGTAAAAAGTGCAGTTGACTCTCTCTACTTTGCTGCCGTCGTACTGTCTACACGGAACGTCATTTTTGTCTACTCTTCCGTCGACAAAACGGTGCTCATGCTACGCGTGCTGTAAGAGATATGGCCTAGTTATTCGCGCTACCAAAACGCAATTCCTTCAACTACCATCACGAGACTTCGAAGCTGATAAAGTTATACTGAACTTAGATGGGAGAGGGAGACCACTACAACTCTCTAGAATTGACCTCAATCCAAGTGACACGTAAGTTCAAGTGACACAGATTTTCTGAAATGGTTATTTTTGCGATTACTAAAAACAGCAATAAATACTTTAATTATTATTTCCGCCTTAGACCAATTGAAGGAAACATGTTATCATGTTGAAACAACTCAAATGGCTGAAATCTTAATTTTTGCGATTAATCCAAGTTTTCCGGACGAACTTTTTCTATGTCACTTGATGGACGTAAACTGTCATTAATGTCATTGTCAATGTCATTACGATAGCGTATAATGATGGACACTCGTATGTAATTCCTATGCCGTTTTGATATTCTGGTTTGTTACAGAATAATAACATCTATACCCTTAACTGTAAAGGTATCTTCGTTTGACCGATATTTGCGTTTATTACGTCTTGGCCGGTCTTGAAAAAGAAACACAGTTGTGTGTGCGTGTGCTTATTACAAACATTTAGGTCACGTTGTGGTCACGTTGCAAGTGGCGTGGACGGATCTGACATTTCTATAATTCTCATCATAATTCAGTAGATTTGTACGCCACTTCTGTGATTACCTCCTCCCATAAAATTTCGACGTAATATATTCTAAACGTTCAAGAAGGAGAAGAATCCTGTTGCACATGCTATTATTATATTTACATAAATACTTGTAAGACCATGAATGTTTTGGAAACGTTTCAGTGGAGCCTATTAATTTGATTCTGTAGGAAAGTAGTAATAAGAAGTTGCATTTTGCAAAAGCAAAGCTGCTTTGAGTACAATACAGTAATTCTTACATGTTTAAGTTGTTGAAAGTTTGTTTTGTGTAACAATAACTTAGTGGACTGTGACTTGAAATTTATTTTATGGAAATTGATAGAGGTGAGTGTATTATTCAATTACTTATTAATTTTATGTAATACCTGCAAACACATTCAAAATAAGTAACTATTATATTGACTGTATGTTAGTCTACACATTTAAATATATTTGTCATAAAAATAATTAAAATAATATTTTTTATAATATTTTAAATTAATTATAATAATAAAGAGACTCCATTTCAGCATAGTAAAATAAATTCAAAAGTAATTTACTGTGGCATGTTATAGTTAGCTAAATAAAAAATGTAACAAAACTGGTGAGTAAAAAATTCTTTATATTAAACAGGAATGACATGTAAGTATATTTATTTGACTATACTATATTACCATCTAATATGATAATTATGTACACATAACTATCTCAGCTATTCACAAATTTAATCATTCCTTTGTTATATTGTATCATTTTTATCTAAATTATAATTATTAATAATATATAATCTGTGCCATAAAATAATCCATTTACTGGTAATATTAATAAGAATATAAAAAACAAAACATCACACTATCCAATATTTTTTATTAAAGTTAAGAAGAACTTAAATCCATTTTATTTACTTTTCTATATGAGACAAAAGATAATTTTTATGCAGTTATTATTGTTATTAATACTTATTACCTTGCCCGCGATCACTTAATCTGTAATCATCACAATTTCAGATGAATTTCATCATTCAATTAAATTATTTTCTTCTGGACCTAGAATATTTCCGATGTTAATAATGCTTTTTCAAGTGTGGACCAACCAATGTGTTTCTTTGTCCAACTTTAGTAATGAACCCCCAAAGAACATCCATTTATACATTAATTCTTCTTTCTTTACTTCAGTGTGTACTTCTAATCATTAATTTATGCGCCAATTGGAGTATAAAATTATACAGTGTACATATTCAAGGTAGTCTACTCGTATGTAGGATCCCAAGGAAAATAAAGTATTATTATTTTAGTACTAGAAATCCCTCTAGAGAGAGAACATCAAAATATGTGAACAAAATTTCATTCTGGCTCAAATTTATTAAATTACTGCACTTAAACTTACAAGGATAGCACTTCTTGATAACAGTTCTCATCTTCTTGCAATAATGGCGCTGTTATCTTTTTTTAAATATCGCATTTTTAATGCGATATATAAAAAAAAGATAATTCAATATATAAATTGGTTCACACAGAAACAACTGTCGTGATAAACACACAATGCGTTTGCCGCACACGTTTATGCATGGCGCTAAACACAACGAAGAAACAAAATAATAACAATATTTATTAGGTCGTGCGGTAGTTATGGACGATCAGGAAGTTTACATCATGGTATAATAATATACTTTTAGACCATGGTTTACATAATATACTTATTGACTACCGACTCTCATAAAAGCGTAGGTATGCAAGTGACGTGCGTCTAATTCTCACTCACCGATATCGTGTTTCCCAACGTCGTCGTATCCTTGTTGTAAAATGTGTACGTTTAGAAATGGTTAATACAGTCAATACAGTGATCTCATACATATACGTCCAGTCAAGACATAAATGTAGGTACGGTATAATATAATTACTACGGATTGTCAAAAATATGGACTCGAAACCGAAGTATACTTTACCTATTAGTGTAGGTAACCTAAGTACAGACACACGTCCCAAGTATGCGTTTCGCGAATCATTCTTCGAAAATACGACCACGCCAATAAGCTAACTAAAGAGCAGTTACAGTTATATTACAACCACGGAAGTACCTACTTGCTTATTCTGTATTACCATGACATCCAGAAAAGTTTATACAAAAGCGCAATGTAACACCGTGGTGGAACGTAGGCACCTAGGCACACTACTACAAAGCGCAGTAGTATAAAACTTAGAAGCTTTGCCTATAAGGCGTGACGTTTATCGATACCTTTTCTGGTTTAACTGTTTCTGATAAATAAATATTTTCGTAACACACTTTCAATCGCATTCTGTGGGTTTTAAAGGAAATTCCTAATTTTCCTAGCGTTATTTACGTTTCTGAGCAGATGAATTTTTCAAACCTGTGAAACTATGGTTTAGGAATTTCCTTCAAAACTCGGATTGTTATTGAAAATGTGTTACGCAATAGGAAGCTGGTTTTGTTACTACTGACGTGCGGTCTACTGTACTCGTAACCTTTGCGTACTTAGTTAGACCCTATGGACGGACGGCGACATTGGTTTCTATTTTAGTTACTTCACGTGGCTTTGACGGCTGTTGGTTTTATCGGTAAAAGGCACTAAAGTATTTTTGAGCCGTAAGCCTGTCGGGTAATTTTAGGTAGGTAGGTAGGTAATGTTACGAGCTGATAGAAAACCTAGTCGTAATTTTAAAATTCAGCCCGGCTACGAATATCGAATCGGAATTTCGAATCGAAGAAAATTTTGAACGGAGAACTACCTACTGTACGTGTGTGACGGATCCTTGATTTTGTATGGATTTGCTGCCTTCGAGATTCCGAATCAATATTTAACTCACAACCAAAATAATGCCATGTCTCGGAAACATTTGACTTAAATTGCAAAGTTAAGAAACATCATAAGTAATCTTTTTAATTCGGTATCGGTTCTAACAACCGATAAATACCGGTCAAAATCATTATCCTCCTTTCTGCTTCGCCGTAGTCGGGTACTAAAATAAAAACTTCGCAAGCAACTGGAAATTGCTACTGAAGGCTGCGGGTGTCAACTTCAGGACGAGCTGCTTCTTAGGCCGCGCGCACTTTGAAATTCGCACGGAAACGTATCCAAAGCGCGCGTGGACACGGACAACGGTACGTCGCTTGCTATTTTCGTTTTCCCCATTACTTACTTAAAAGCAGGTTCTTAGTAACAATTCTTTGTAAACTGAATGTCTGAGGAAAATTCCTTTCAATTTTAATATTACGACATCAGCATGAACTTGTAAGCTTTCTTAATGAATTTTGTTTCGCAAAACGTCTTTTTCCCGGTAGAAAGTTGCCCGCCGCCGCTTTTCGCAATTACGACCACATAACATGTTTCAAGTTATGGCGGAAAATTATGACTTTTTTTTATTTACGTAAAATCTGTTATTTCTCTTCGAGGAAAAGCTAAGTTTAGTTTTGTTTTTGTATAACTGCTGGTATAATTATTGGCGCCAAAAATAAATGTTACTTATTAAGTAGGTTTATCCGGATTCGATTCGATTAGATTGGAAGCCGACCCTTCGGAAAAGGCGAGGCATTCGATTATGTTGCGTGATGGGGATAAAAAAAGCTGAATCATCTAAGTGTCGCTTTTACAAAATATTATCTTTTGGTGTGAAACACTAGCTAGCTAGCACTATACAGGGTGGCAGGGACATCGAATAAATGTTTTATCTATCTATCGACGCGAAAATTGATACCATGGATTCATACATGATTCTGAAGCCCCTGCGTTGAATTTTTTCGTCGGTAATTTTTTTTCAATCAGCTTTTCCATAGAAAAATTAAATACCTACTCGGTCAAAATGTATGGAACACACACAGATTAAAAAAAAAATAACCGACTAAAAATTTCAACGCAGGATTGTTCAGAATCATGTACTGCCAACCTGTTTAACACTTAGGTATATTAATGTGGGCAGTTGCAAGTCTATACATACCTATCTACCGGTAAGAAGCCGTTAAATCGGCTACCTATAAAAGAAAAAAAAAACATGTATGATTCTAGTTCAGAAAAACAATAAAGTCATACATACACACACACACACTTACACACATCATTACATACATACAATACACAACTCATTACACAATATAGTATGATACGCTAAAATGAATATAGGAAACAGGGAACGGAAGAAATAGAAAAGATAAGAAAATAAATGATCATTTATGAAAAGATATAACGCGATTCTGGAATATATTTACGGAAATATTACCGGTTAGTAGTAGTAGCAGGCAGCTTGAAAAAACAAATATTGTGATTACATTAGATACCTACAAGCACACACGTCTAGGTATACCTATTATCAATAAAACTAAAAGCATGCAGCATCACAGAAAGTTAACAGTATTTGGAGGGCTAGGGGGATACAGTAATAATTACAATTTCGTTGGGAAACCCTGAAAACGACATTCGGGTGGGGACCGAACTTCCTCTTCCGGTCTCTGGACACCAGTACCTACCTAATATTACACAGTCTAAACTTACTTACAAAAAGTTTACCTAGCTTGGTAAAAGAAAAGCAATTGTATGACCTACGTTGAAACCTTTGATTATTTATATTCATGTTACCGGCAAAGCACGTAATTCAGGCATTGGATAGAATACCCAGTGATTGTATACAATGCCGAGCTCGTATAGGCATTGTATAAAATATTTTATCTATCCTTTATCATTATATACCCGACCTAGTAATGGCCAATATATGCAATGCCGCGGTATTGTATAGAATGCCACGAGAAGATTAGGTAAAGTATAAAATGAACGACAAATAAAACATCTTTTGCTAACTCAAAATCCACTTTACTAAAAACAACAGTATTTAACTAAACATTGTTTATGAAACGCTTAAGCACCTCTGAGTATCGCAATGCTGTTAACAACTAGATTTCACAAATCCCTGACCTGTTCCCATAGACTGCAAATTTGCAAAGGAACGGAGAGTCATATCTGGACCTGGACTAGCGACTCCTTCTGACGAGTCTCGAATACTTATAATGTTTTTATATTCCACACATTGCCGGTTGAACATTCGATATTGTATAGAATGCCTAGGCAAAGTATGGAATCAACAATATTTCATATTTGCCTGAACGTTATAGGCATTACTATAGAATGTCTCGATATTCTATAGAATACTGGATTACACAGATTGCCAATAACATTTATATCTTTGATTGAAACAAAGATTGGCTCAGTAAAATGTAAACAAAACAACATAAACTTACGTAACAGCTAGGTTGTTGTTTCAGTATAACATAATGATAATCTAATATCATTTATCATGTTATAGTCATTCAAGACTGTTAGATTTGCTTAGGTATGCATATATATGTAGGTAATTAACAAATATTATACTCCTAAGTTTGAGTACAGGCGTTAACGTACGACGTTTTAGGCGCACCCCTTGCTTTACCCCTTCATCTATGCAAACTAAACCTTACTCAATTATTCTGTTATGTGAAGAAATACGTCAAAATACTAACAGACAAAGGCACACAGTACCTATTCACAAAGTGTGGTGAAAATGTGCATTGCTCCAAATGTAAGTACAAGACATTTAATAACTCTAGTGTGTATTTGAAAAACCAATTCCAGGTATCAAAAGTAGCTTATCCTACACCAGGTGCGATGTGGGTAAACACATGAAGATGTCAGGTGCCGCGGAGACGCTGCCGGCTCCGAACGTTCGACCGCACGCGCCTCCCGCCACTGCGCCCACGTCGCCCCCGCCCACCGCGCGCCGTCCTGGAAGCAAGCACATAGTGCATTGGTTCCGAAAAGGCCTGCGCCTCCATGATAACCCAGCGTTAAAGGATTGCCTAGTGGACGCAGCGACGTTCAGATGTGTATTTATTATCGATCCTTGGTTCGCCAGCTCTTCTAATGTAGGCATCAATAAGTGGAGGTAAAGCTTTGAATAAGAAAACGTTAAATTACAATCTTTTCCTGCGAACGAAATCAATGTTATAATGATTTAATCTATGCACGAGATGTTTGAGTCACAGTACTCACAGTCCATGCACACTAGGCGACATACGTAATATACTACGCGTATTACGTAGGAAGTTGCTACTCGACATTATGCAGTTTTATTTATTCAATCGATAAACTTATCTCGACAGGTTTCTGCTGCAATGCTTGGAAGACTTAGACAGGAGTTTACGGAAACTGAACTCCCGGCTGTTCGTGGTTCGAGGGCAACCTGCCGATGCGTTACCGAAACTGTTTCGAGAATGGGGCACCACCGCATTGTCTTTCGAGGAGGACCCAGAGCCCTATGGCCGAGTACGAGACCACAATATCATGTCAAAATGTCGCGAAGTCGGCATCACCGTCACATCTCGGGTTTCTCACACGTTATACAAATTAGACCAGTAAGTTTAATGTTCTTTTTCATGTAGCATTTGAGTCGTAAGTAATTTAATTATATTACATCTAATTATTTTTACAGAATAATAGAACGAAACGGTGGCAAAGCGCCTCTCACGTACCACCAGTTCCAGGCGTTGATCGCCAGCATGCCACCTCCGCCGCCGGCAGAGGCGCCAATATCAGCCCAAACGCTCAACGGCGCTACCACGCCAGTAACCGATGACCATGATGATCGGTTTGGCGTACCCACTCTCGAAGAACTTGGTAAATTACGACAAATTAAGTTATTGTTGTGATACAAATTAATTTAAGTATAACGGCTTAATGTAATGTTTTTAACTATAAATTCAGGATTCGAGATTGAGGGTTTAAAACCTCCCGTTTGGATCGGAGGGGAAAGTGAAGCTTTAGCTAGGTTAGAAAGACATCTCGAAAGAAAGGCTTGGGTGGCTTCATTCGGGCGGCCAAAAATGACACCACAGTCACTGTTGGCAAGCCAGACAGGCTTATCACCCTACTTGAGGTAAATGACTACACTTGGTTTATTTCAGATTCGTCACTTTTTGATAAGACTTAAGTAATGAACTAAAGAAATATCTTCCTTACAGGTTTGGTTGTTTGTCAACTAGATTATTTTACTATCAGTTGACGGAATTGTACAAAAGAGTTAAACGAGTTAGACCACCGCTGTCTCTTCATGGGCAAATACTATGGAGGGAATTTTTCTATTGTGCTGCAACACGTAATCCAAATTTTGATCGTATGGAAGGAAATCCCATATGCGTCCAAATACCATGGGAAAAGAATCAAGAAGCTTTAGCGAAATGGGCTACTGTAAGTACCTAAAGCTACTGCACGTCCAAAAACAACTACAGATCCTTTGATTTTTTAAACAATTTCATAACGACGCCAGCTTTATTAAACTTATTATATTACAGGGCCAAACCGGATTTCCTTGGATAGATGCAGTAATTACACAATTAAGAGAAGAAGGGTGGATTCACCACTTGGCCAGGCATGCAGTGGCTTGCTTTCTAACGAGGGGCGACTTGTGGATCTCATGGGAAGAAGGAATGAAGGCAAGGAGACCTTCGTTATTTAGTATTTAGTGCCATTGCATTCATTTTGAATTTAATTAAAATATCGGAACTATGATTAGAGTGATAAGTGTTTTTCACATTGAAATACATTTCACTACAAGAAAAGTTCTTGTTTTACTGCACAATAAAAAATAAAAAAAACATATTCTATCTTTTCTATCCGTTTACAAAAAACCTTAAGGAATATACAAAGAATATTCGTGTGCTCACTTCAATCTTTTGTATGTGGCCATTTGGTCTAAGTAATCATTTTTTGTATGACCATCGTCGACACGTATTAATTTGAGGAGAGTTCCCGTCCATGCAGGTGTTCGACGAATTGCTTCTCGACGCCGACTGGTCCGTCAATGCGGGCATGTGGATGTGGCTCTCGTGCTCATCATTCTTCCAGCAATTTTTCCACTGTTACTGCCCGGTCCGTTTCGGGCGGAAAACTGACCCTAATGGTGATTTTATAAGGTATGTCATTTTGAATAATCATGATTATTTATGCTACCGTGAAGAATGTAAGTTATAAATTATAATCAATCATTTTTATTACAGAAACCCTATCACTAAGCTTAATAAAACCCTATCGCCTTTATAGTCACACTTGAGACAGGGGTCACTGAAAAGATTCCGCCTTCGTTAACACATTGGTACATAAAAAAGTAAATCTTCACGGTATGTCATGTACTGTAACGAGTTTAAGACATGATGATCTCAATGTGTACAGGGTGGGTCGTAAGTTATTGCACTTCTGAGTTTGTTTAATAAAAATTCTTAATATCACAATATTTTTGAAAAGAAACGGGAATATCGTTTAAGAAAAAAAATATTTTCAAAATTGGTCCACAATTGACGAAAATATCGAATCTACATAAAAAAAAAACATACCTAAAGTCGAATATAGAACCTCCTACTTTTCTGAAGTCGTTTAAAAAATCTCTAGTCTAAAATGTGCACTACGAGTATTTCACCGCTCGCATTCCTCAAATCTGGCACTAAGAATGACGATAATATTCTGACTCAAATTGCGTGGTTGGTTGGCTCTCTCGGGAGGAATTCCTCCATATTTGATTTCCTTATGTCATTGTCATGTAATATTAATAATAGGTACACATAAAACTTCCGGAATAAATTCTCTGTATAAATAAATTCAATGTTGTGTAATTTGGAAGAACATCGCGGTCACACAGACAGGCACGAAAAGAGACTTCAATTTATAATGTGTATTACGATTACATGAGGATGACATGTACGTATGAGATAACAGCAATGCATTTTAGATACACTGTAATAATACACGGCCAAAACAAGCAACGTTAATAATCATTGTTTTTATGAAAAGGTTTTACACAAACATCGCTATTCATTCGTAAACCAGTCTATTGTGCCTTAATTTCCTAGAACCAAGGAGCCGCGTGTTTTTAGGCCCACTCCAATTCCCTGCATGGTAGCGAAAGAGCGATTTCAAAAGTGCAAAATTTTTATGCCAGCCTTTTATATTATGTAACAAGTACACAACTAGTATAGTGGAAAACATCTTTGATGATTTTGTTGCGGAATTTCATTCGAGGATGTAACGCATTGTGTGACTCGTCAGTAATGCTTACATGATGTTTGACGTATGCTACATTATTGTACCTTTGCGCCTATTTTGCGAAATATTTTAAATATATTTTTTTTGTATCGTTTGGGGTGGGGGGCGCCCCCCCTCCTCTGGCACCACTCCCATGAAAAGGTAACGCACCGTTCTTGAGAAAAACAAATAATTGCAACCTAGACTCAAAACACTTTAAAAGCCGTTGCGGGTAGCGTATTATGGTTTGAAAATCACGTGGCAGGTCTAAATTTGTTTCCAATCAATAATAGCGACGGGCGTAGTCGATGAAGCCCCGGTTTGTTGGGCTCATATTTCTGCTAAGCGTTATCCGTAGCTTCGGCCGTCATTACGGGCGCTTCGTTCTCCGTCTCACTTACAGATATACCGTAAGTGAGAAGGAGAGCGAAGCGCCCGTAACGATGGCCGAAACTAGATTTCGCTTAGGTAGTAGGCCCCCTGAACCTAAGCCACAACAAAAACACCACGATGCATCGAAAAAACATTCACCGTTCACGCAACTCGGGGAGAAACGGAATGAACGAAAACGAATGACACATGACGTAAATGCAAGTGATGTACTGTTTTTTTTTACGTTTTGTTTCATCAATTTGGCACATTTTCAATACTCAATACTTTATTGCATTTATTTTGCAACACGAATGGGACAGATTTGGTTGTCAATAGCCCATTTTAACGTTTCGTTTCCACTTTTTATCTGATTTGAGGTTAGAAACAATTTTTTATTTATTTCTTGAAAAATATGCATTACCTTCTTTTTAATAAGAGTGGTAGTGTTATAATCGGGGATCCAATCCCTACCAGCTTTTAACTTCTTTTACCCCCATACAACTGCCAAACGATAGTAGACCCAAGCCTATTTTTTTTACAGGCGATACATCCCAGCATTGAAGAACATGCCGACTCGGTACATCCACGAGCCGTGGGTGGCGCCGGAGGCGGTGCAGCAGTCTGCGCGATGCATCATCGGCCGCGACTACCCCATGCCCATGGTGGACCACTCGAAAGCGTCTCAGCTCAATATAGAACGCATCAAACAAGTGTACGCGCAGCTAGCGAAATACAAACCACAAGGTAAACAGTAACAGATTGAATTAAAATATTCAAATAGCGGTAGAACGCTGAAAATGTTATCAAGAGTTCTTCGAGTTAATCGGTGTCCTGTCTGGCGACGGAGCTAAACAATTGTTATCGGAACCTTGTATGACGGCAATCTGTCGCGTGAACTCTGATCAATGATGTCACATCGTACTTGTAGCAAATGTATGCCATGCAAAGTTGTTTTACTCACAAGTTCGATGAAAACCTCATTTTATGATTATAATTAGTTGTACCAGAATCTTTGATCATTTTGAACTAAATAGCGCATAGCTTTCTAGATAAAATAATTAAACCCTACGTTATGGTATGGTAGGATAAAAACACTTGCAGATATAAATGACTGAAAGATTTTGATATAATTTTATATAACTAAAGCTTTTTTGAATTTCCAAAACTCTTCTAACTAATCTAAAACTTAAACTTCGTGAGAAAAGCTGTGGGTGGGGCCAGTACCCTAATTGCGTAATACACGATCAATCAGAATCTGAATCGTTTTGAAATAGATTGCTAATCCATTGATTCATATGTTCGAAAAAACAATCTGCTCAACAACGTAATTATCGAATGTTGTTGAATTGTCAAAATGAAACAGATTAGTCGTAATCGTTTACGACAATATATTACGTAATTAGATAGCTGAATGACATAATATTACAGCAATAACTACCTATCCCTAGTCATTACTTATGGATACTTGTTTTTTTTTTAGGTGCCTTGAATCCTAATGCTGTACAACGACCGAACGTGATGCAATCATCGCCGAGCCCAAATTCAATAATTACCAGCATCAATCAGTCAAACTTTTTGTGCAGCCAAGCACCTGACCCACCAACCACAACACCACAAATAATACCGTATAAGGATAAGGATGTCGTATTCCAAAAGCCTATGAACCACAGGTCTATGAAGCCTTCATTCAAACAAGTTGTTATCGTACAGAAAAAACAAAATACCAATGTCATACAAACCGTGTCACAATCAAAGGAGAACTATGTCGTCAATGGGCAACTAGATGTTTCCTACAAAACACCAAGGAATGATAGCTTACAATCAGGGAAACAAGAAAACTATGACTTCAAAAACTTAGTCATCAATAATTATGTACAAGACTATTCCAATAGTCAAGAAATTAACGGTTTTAATTATGACAAACAGAAGTTCTTTTTGTCGTCTTTTACTGAAAACGGGGTGCGTAGACCAGCCGTACACAATGAGGTGTCCCCACCCTTTGATGCCGCGCTCGACCTCAACACCAATATGACTTTCAACAGGGAGAATAAAAATGAAAATGTAAAAGATAAGGCAAATGACAGCACATGCTTACATCATATGTCAATTAACGATGAAGGAATAAATTCAAACGAAAATCGTCAGAATACTACGTCTAACGAATGTAAAAATTATTCTTCAAATGAAAAGTAAATTATGTACTTCAAATATAGATTAATCAGTCATAATCTATTTTACTATGGCCTGTAGATAAAATGTTATGCATTATGATTGCCAGTTTATCTATAGTACTTTACAGAAAGCTTGAGCTGTAGTGTACAGAATCTTGCCTGGACAGTACAGCAAAGCTATTGCTGGAACAATTAGAAAACGATGTAGTAGAAGTATTAATCAACATCAAATAAGATGAGGCGCAAAGTAGGCACATTTGGAATGATGGAATGTATCCAATAAGGTAATCAGGCATAATCAGCCTAAAATGTTTCAGTTTCACAGGCCTCTTCTCTGTAAGAATGGGCCATAATCCACCACGCAGGCCCAGTGCGGGTTGGTAGAAATTAATCAGGCAGATCTCTAAAAATAAGGTGAATTAGTATAATTTTAAGATAAAATTACAATATTGTTAGCTAAAATAAATGTTTCTATACAGAATTTTGTTTTAATTCCGATTTTCGTTCATGGTTACGAATCTGATTTCGCATAAGATTAATGTAGACACCATGCCTGATTTGATTAGCCTAGAAGTAATCTATTAGTTATAATTATAACACAGATAGGCAACTCTGGCTAGTAGTTCTCAAGATTATGCCTTACCTGAATGAAAGCAGCTGCAGCTGGTTAGTGATAGGTAAACCCTGGTGGATGATATATTTGGAAAGGCTGGGCTAGGCTATCAGTCATGTGACTGACACTGGCATGGCCAGCATCAGGGATTTTATTTTGATAACACAAAAAAATTGTCGCCAAATAACAGAATTTGTCGGTCACTGGTTCATAAGTTACAAGGGTTCAGCCCCGGATCCACGGGGGGCAAACCGGGGCACGTGCCCCAGGCGCCAACGTCAAGGGGCGACAAATTCAAGCGTAGCAGACAAGTGCTCTAGAAGGTGCCCTAGCTTTTGATATTCAATTGGGTCCAGCTGGGGAATGCTCCCCAGATCGGCCACTTATAAACCCTTATAACTTTTGAACCAGTGAATGACAAATTCTGATATTTGGCGACTAATTTAAAAAAAAACATGTGCTATCAAACTTATTATAATACCTGATGGTGGCCATGCCAATGTCAAGCGCATCGCACATTATAACAGCAAAGCTCCAGCGCAGTATCGCCCCGGTACCGCCTCGAAAAAACTAGTCGCTGACGCGCCGTAAGCAAGGCGACCGCTAGTCGCCAACGCGCCGTAAGCAAGGCGACCGCTAGTCACCAACGCACCGTCAGCGAGGCGACCACTCGCTGCCGGCAGGCCACCGGTGAAGTGACAGCTTGTTGTTCGTTCACAGTGCAAGCCGTCATCGCGCGGTGGGCTCGCATTGGGAACGCCGGGGGGCGGGCTCCTCGCTTGAAGTGTGCTGTCGGCGCGACGTGTGACGGCTCCGGGCCGCTCACTGTCTGCGATCCATCCACTATTCATTAAAGCCATCGTAAAATAGACTTTAAAGCATTCGACTTAAAATCCTAACTTGAATGAAAACTTATTTGCCTTATCGGAGCCGTGCTGCTATAAAGAGCGATGTCCTTCAGACACACGTATCAGTCTGGTTCAAATAGTTATGAAATACAATTAACTATGTAACATTACTCATTTATTCCCAAAGAAGCCACAGTTTCCATGTGCAGCTTAAGTGCCTTTTTCACCTTTCTGGAGGTATTGACGTCTTTCTTGTCAGGACGGGGCTTTTTATTTCCACCTAATTCAGTTTGTATTGTTGATAATATAGATGTCTAAAAATAAAATTACTCAAAATGTTATAAATGTAAATTGCCTTATTTACCAGTATTATATCCAATAGGGACAGTGACATACTTACAGTTTCAGGGACATGAACATATCTAATATTACGGGCTTGTAAAAACAAATTCTCAAAAAGATATTCATTTCCTTGAGGATCACAATACACTGCATTGGAAAAAGAAATGTTCATATAACTGTAACAAAAACATAATAATGTAAAACCTACTGGATTGCAGAGCCAATAGTCAATACTATTGTTTATTTTTGTTTGTATCACAATATAGATGGTTTCTTAATTCTTACCCATCAACACTGTCTACATGTCCACAGACATAGGAATCATCATTACGTAGGTCCACTGTTATATCTTTTCCTTCCATAGCTTTAACAAGGCACAGTAAAGTGTTATGATAATAGAATTTTTCTCTTGAAGTCCCAACAAACATTGTTAGCTTGTAAAAATCTGAAAAGTAATTTTAAAATTTTGGAACTTGCTCGGTACTGTTAAAATATTTTAAAGTTTGCTCAATAAATATATATGAATAATATACAGAGTGGTAATATTCGTGGCAATAACAGCATACTTCACTTTAATGTGAAATAGTATATAATACATAGGCCCTAAAAGGAGACAACCATAACCATATTTTTTAGGGTTAAGTATAGTAATCTAGACTAGGCATGTAGACTAAAGATTAGAAAAAATGTTTCAGTAATTTTATTTATCAGCAAGTACCTAAGTAAAACAAAATTATAACAAGTTCTATTTTT
This sequence comes from Agrochola lota, assembly GCA_947364205.1. Classification (NCBI taxonomy): domain Eukaryota; kingdom Metazoa; phylum Arthropoda; class Insecta; order Lepidoptera; family Noctuidae; genus Agrochola; species Agrochola lota. The sequence continues at coordinate 11,221,076 of OX376221.1, read as the reverse complement.
GATTATTTTATGTTCGTGTTTTATTTAAAAAAAAAACAATGTCTATCAGGTCCGTATTAAAAAATCAAGTAAATAACTAACAACAGAAATTATTTTAGCTTTATACTTGATTATTCCACCATACATATATCGTACTTACAAGAGACATTTTTATGTAGAAACATTGTTAACAGTTTATGTAATTCTAATTTATTCTAGGGTTTATTTTTGTAAACACACTTTTATCATATTCATACTACTTTAGTTATTACTAATTTACTAGTTCACAATAAGAAGTCTTGCATCTTGCTTTGATTTCAATTCTAACTCTGCTCTTGTTATTTTCCATTCTTCACTATCTCTTTCAGCCCAGAAATAGTAAGTTCCTCTATCTTTAGGTCCAGACACAGGTATTCTAAATCTAGCTATCCCACCATCAGAATAGTTATTAACTGTGTCATTCAGCTTGAATCGCTTATCTTTGATCGGCTCTCCTAGATAGTGGACGGCTCCAGCGTGAGCTCGTAACTTTTTCAACGCACTTCTATAGTAATCATAACCTCTTACCCTATCGATAATTCGGTTCTGTAAATAAAACCCAGTACCTCCGACGACCAAACCTCCCCATGCAGCAATTTGTACAAGTTTTCGTGTAGTTAACGTCATAATTATTATAAAAATTTAAGTACTAAAATATTCGCAGTTTATCAGTAGGTACCTGTGTGGTCTTCAGTTGAGAACTTGAGAATGAATTATAATTTGAATAGATTATGATTACTTCCGTTGTTTAAGATTTTGATTTATCGTTTAGGCGTGGAATACGCCATCCAGTTGCATCAAGGAATATAGATAATTATGTACTACTCTTGAATTACTGTCAGGTAAACCTTTCTCTCTTCAAAAACAAATAAAACACAGAATATTTTTATTTTTATTTGTAATATGATAAGAAGATGATCAGATTTGTTTCCTGACACTCAGTGTTGCCAGATGCATTGAACCTTATATCTGTAGTAGAAACTGCTAAAATCCGTATTTATATCTGTATGCTATTTTAACTTGAAATCTGTATTAAATCTGTAGGTGTGATCAAAAGAACCGAAACAGAATAATATACCTACTTACCGTATGCAGTCAAATTACTTTATTCTGCTTCTTTTGAAAAAGAAGAGAATAGGTTTGATTCATCACCTACCTGGACCTCGACCTCCACGACACAGTTACTGGGTAACACAATACCCCTTGATAAGACTGGTTGTCAGATTTTTGGGATTTTTTATTAAATCAATATCAATAACCTTAAAAGTTTGTACGGAATTAATTATTTACGATCACACGCAAAAATCTTTAATTGGTGGATTCCCCGTTTGAAAAATAAGTGAAACTGGCCACTGACTGACAGAACAGTACTACCAATCGCGATGTATTTACCTAAGTTCCTTTTTAAAGCAGATTATGGCTATTTAATCAATAGAATTAGAAAATTCTGTATAAAAATCTGTATCCAGTGCGTATGTGTATCATAAATCGAAAATCTGTATAAATGCGGAGAAATCTATATATATGGCAACACTGCTGACACTTGACACCTCAGAACCTACTTGACACAGTTGACACTGACTGACAGAGTCCAGTACTACTTAGTCTGTGGGGTCCATCCTTAAATATATTAAACTACAGTTTATGAAATAGCATGGAATTAGTATATACTATAAAAATTGTATTATATTTATATTTATGAAAAATAGCATGGAATTAGTATATACTGACAGACCACAGAACAGACCATACAGGTGGCAGAGACATCGACGCGAAAAATGGATTCAGTACACGATTCTGAACCTCCCTGCGTTGAAATTTTTCGTTGGTTATTAAAAAATATCTGCTGTTTCATAGAAAAGTGCAATACCTACGCGGTCTAAATGTATCACGTACTGAAACCATGGTAACAGTTTTCGCGTCGATGTCCCTGCCACCCTGTATACTCCGACTAGACTTAAGACTGATGTGGTAAACTCATTCAGATAGATTTTAAATGTTTATGGGTGAACTGGTGGAGGTGAGTGACAATGACAAGTAGTGCTGAAATTTTTAGGGTTCCTTATCCAAACGAATAAAATTATTTATTTATTTATTCAAATCACAATTATAACACCTCTACAGACTCATCCAAGGCGATGTTATAAGTTACAATGTCTTCACAAATTTACAAAAAAGAAAATATAAAATAGAATGACAGCCAAAGAATTCCAACCATATTAAGCAATATGACAAATAGTACGAACATGGCAACCTTTATAATATCATACCTCTTTCAATTATAATTTGTGCAGGTTTTGCCCAAATGTATCCTCCGATACCGCAATAACATTAATAATACGTGCGGCTCGTGAGATAGGCGTAAACTTGAGTAGGTTAGTCCTAGCCGCTGGCACGTTTAATAGAGCGGGGCGACCGCGACGGCGCGCACCTACGCACCCGTCCGACGCGCACCCACGCGCACAATGAAACCCTTATAATTTTGTCGTGTTCGGATGTAACACAGCTATTTTACTCGGAGAGTATTAGCACTATATCGATGAAAATTGGAAACAAGAGATATTCTGTGCACCGTTTAAAAGTAGTTACAACCACACAAACAGTGCCGGTTTTAGCATTACAGAGACCCTGGGCGAGATTTCTGCGGCGCCCCTCCACTCTTGGAGCAGAGAAGGGCGAAAATTTTTAGCACTCCGACTCATAGGGGATAAGTTTTCTTTTGTCCATCTATACAGAAATATGAGATATTTTGTCAACTTATGCAGGATCCAAGAGCGAGCGTAGCGAGCTCGAAAGTGTTTGCACCCCGTTTCGGACAGGACAATTTTTTTTGAAAATTCGTACAACAAATAAAATAAAAACACAACAGCTGGAGTTAATTTGTCGACCCATGCAGACAGCAAAAAAATCTCAAATTTAAGTACTAGACCTTGGAAATGTTAGGTTTTCTTTTGACCGTTCATGCAGAATAAGGAGTCGGTAACTTTGTCGACTTAAGCAGAAAAGTTTGAAAATTCAGAGAATGTAGGATACAAAGGAAGTGAAGCGAGCTCAATTTTTTTTTGCAGGTCTTTCGGCGATTTTAGGTATTCTAACTCAACAAACTCCCTTTTAATTACTGATAACCTATTTTGTTCTTGTTAGGGATTTGATTTTAAAATAACCTACTCAGGCGTTTCTTCACAGTGCCTTTGGCGTCCCTTCACCCCTGGCGCCCTGGGCGGTCACCCGACCGCGCCCTATCCTAACATCGGTACTGCACACAAATAACTTTGTTCTTCACAGCTTTAGATAAAATCAAGCATTTTGTTTGTTTCAAAACTATGTAATGAAAATGTAAACAAATACAGATGAACGTGTTGCATATTCCAGTGAATGATTGCGTACAAATATAACGTTGGCATAACCTTCGTCAGACACTTTTGGGACAAACCATAAATATTAATAATATTGTAAAACAATCAAACATCGATAGATTTTGGGGTATTAGTGTATTTGATTTGTACAAAATTTATGAAAGAGAGAGAGAGAGTGTGTGAAAAAAGAGTGAGTTTACTAAGAGAATACAAAGCGACCGAAGCTACTTGGAACATCCTGGCTCGGATAGATAAGCTGTCATCAATGGCGGCTCTAGGCGACGGCGATGTCGGCGACCGGGGACGGCCTCGCGCCTGAAAAAGTTTTAAAAGTTTCCCGCCGGCCCCCGTCCTGGGGTCTCCCAAATCTAGAGAAGTACTTCAAATCCATAACAAGGCCAAAATATGTTCAGTAACAAAGACGCAGTTTGTAATTGCAGGCCCCACTATAACTTACAAAATATAAACGTAGCAAGCAAAAATGTTGGCGCTCGCTACGCTCGCTCTTCCATTGTACATTTTCTTCATTTTCAAACTTATCTGTTTAATAGTTATTATCCTATTCTGGACAAAGATAAATCCAAAAACACAAAATCATAAAAATCGGTCTAGCCGTTCTTAAGATAAAAGTGGTGTAACTAACACGACTTTCTTTTATATATATATTTACTTGCTTAGTAAATGAAAATATTTCTTTCACTTACCTACTTATACATACATTACATCAATCCTAAACAGATTAGCTAATATTTTTTACGCGAAAGTGATTTTGTTTGTTATGCTTTCACGCTAAAACAATCGGATAGATTTGGATGAAATTTGCATTGATGATTTACATCAATGGAAATTTGGCACATGGGTAGACCATGACCAGGATTAAAACATAGGATATTTTTATCCCGATATTTGTTAGAGTTTGTATACCAAAACTCTGAAGGTGAAGCTGTATGGAACCTCCATAGAAAACAAAAAAAAACGAGTGCCCCTTCTTGACAGATATTTTTCTTGTGGAAAAAATGTCCTGGGTGGCAGGGAGTTCGACGCGAAAATTGTTACCATGGATTCAGTACATGAGAACTTCCTGCGTAGAAATTTTTCGTCCATTATTTTAAAAAAAATCACCTGTTCCCTTAGTATATCCTCTAAGCCTGTTCCATACATTTTGACCGCGTGTATTGCACTTTTCTATGAAACAGCAGATATTTTTTGTAATAACCGACAGAATCTTGTACTGAATCCATCGTAAAAGTTTTCGCGTCGATATCCCCTGCCACTCTCTGCCGTCTATTTAAAAACTCATTATGGTATTTAGTCCTCATTTTATTTAACAATTTTTTATTCAACATTCCCACGGGATCGACACTTATGCGGGTGAAACCGCGGGGCGCAGCTAGTAATACAATATTTTGTGTCGCGTCAATGTCCCTGCAACCCTGTATACACAAAGAAATATGTTAGGCAAGTTTTGACGTTGAGCGAGCACTGTGAGCGCGCTCACGACCGTTCTGGAATTGTTGACAACCCTCAGCTGTCATAATCGTGGTATCTAAATTCATAAATTGGAACGCAAATTGTTGATGTCAGCGTTGTGAGCGATTGTTCTAATTCGGAAAGCGGCCCTAAGTCACTCCAGCACGATAACATAACCTATTCTACAACTATTTTGTACAAACTGTTGATAAAGTTGTGATTTTTATTATACTCTTATTAGAAAAGAAAATCTTAACTTATATCGTATCAAATTTACTAGCCCAAAAAATATGAGTACTTCAAAGGGAAGCAATATGCGGAAACGACCACAGAAACATCAAAATAGAACTGCGTTTAAAAATGATCTACATGATAAAAGCCATCAAACCAAGTTTATAAACTCTTTGGAGATAACTGGCGTGTGCAAACGTTGCAAAGATATACTTGAATGGAAGATTAAATATAAAAAGTACAAGCCATTGACTGCACCTCGTAAGTGTGTGGGTTGCGAACAGAAAACAGTAAAATATGCCTACCACATGATATGTACTAAATGCGCTTTAGACAAGAAAACATGTGCTAAGTGTTGCAAACCAGTGGAGGTAAATAAATTATTGCTAAATCTGTGTAATGTTTTTTTTTTCTTTGATTTTATGTAGGTAAGTAGTAACTACTTAACTTACATGAGTAAACATTCATCATTATCTTAATATTCTCCAAAATTTTAGAGTCAAGACTCACCAGCTGTGGAAGAGCCCCAGAATACAGATTTGAAAGCAATGTTAAAAGAATTACCAGAAAGAAAACGTCGAACAATAATGAGGTTTGTACTTACTATGATAATTATGTAAGTACTTGAATATTTATTTAGGCCCACTTGCACCAAAAATCACTAAATGAATTTAACACTAAACATATTTTAAAACATTGATTCTGTGTCTGTCATCTTGAAACAATTAACAGAAATGGAACAATGTTTTGATTTTTTTTTGCACTAATTGCATTTAGTGATTTATGGTGCTGTATTGTGAGTGAGCCTTATAGTTGTTGCTGTCACTGATTTGTAATGTATTAAAATGTTTGAATTTTTTTAGGATTATAAACAAACAAGAAGAAGGCCAGCAAAAGTTAACACCAGAAATAAAAGCACAGGTAGAAGAAATGTTGCTGAAAATGGATAACATTGACTTAGATGATGATTTCAATTTTACTGATGATGATGCAGACTATCAATCAGAGGATGAAAACGAAAGTGCATAACGCTAAGATTACATTGTAAATACTGTTGGTGCCTGGCTCTTTATATGGCACATCAATTCAGAATTTTCGAAAAAAATTGGCTTCAGTGTGGCCTGTCTCATACCTATGGCAGTGGCAGTCCCTTTTTAAATCTTGACGTGCCTTATTAACAATAAGATACAAACAATCATAGAGTATGAGTATACTGCCCCATCTCAAAAATCCACCCTATATAATTATTATTATATATTATATTGTTAATACAGTACTCAGTCAAATCAACTATTTTATTTAATATTCATTATATACTAACCACCTAATTTTATACTAGGCCATTATGTACTAGGAACAAATGTGTGAAACCACAGATGGTGAAACAATTACGATTAATGTAAGGCAGCAGCTGAAATATTCGCTTTTCCTATACTTACATCCATATGCTTATCCTTACATAATACTCGTATAAAAAAAAGTCCCCCACCGCATCTGTTTTTCTGTCTGAACGCGATAAACACAAAAACTACCGAACAGATTTTTAAACGGTTTTTACCAATGGACGGATTGATTCATGCGGAAGGCTTTGGTGTATAATTCATTAAGTTATTGTGTAAGTTGGCTGAAATATGACGATTATTGTCTAAGATGTCGGAAAAATCATGCCGACTGGGAGCTTTACTGGCGTGCGCTTCTTAAACCGTAAGAGATACATTTAATTTGTGTTCTACAGGATTGAAGATAAAAAGTTTACCAAAAAAGTCCGTGATAGCATATTATGTCTATCTTCTAAGGATGACCCACAGTAACCATTATTACCTTTCAGAATTTGATAAAAATTTCATTGTTGTTTCTGACTCTATTTTGACCGGTATCATATTAATCCATAACCAATAAAACATGTTATTTAAATTGGGCATTTAATTTAGATTAAAATATGCCTTGACATCCAATAATATCATTTAAATGAATAGTTTAAAAGATATCACAAATTTAAAATTACGCGTAACAAAATAATCATGGTTGACGGCAACACGGGCGCAGCGGTAGGAGTGAATGACCTTTTCCTCGGCTATTAGGTATGTAATCCCGGTAGTACGTTCACGTGGGATATTTTCCGACAGCCGGGTAATTTCGAAATGCACTACTTTTAAGTGTAAAGATAGATGTATGTATGAAAATAAATAAATAAATAAATAAATAAAAGTAGTGAACATAAGCCGTCCATTTGAGATGCAGTGAAATCTGAACAGTTACTGATTGTGTATAAATTATTCCAATCATTATGAGGTTCATTCAAATGGTGGTCACAAATTCTAGCACAACAGGGAACATAAAATGAATGATCAATCAGTAATCTTTCCTTTAGTAGTATAGGTACTAAAAACCTCAATGTATTTTCACATAACCTAAAAATACAGTGGCGGGAAGTAGAAGCAGCACGCTTGTAATTGGACATAGTAATTGTTGGTACTGCTCTGTAACTAGCAGGCGTAACAGTCATAGGCATAGGAGGTGGTTGTGGGATGTTACTGCTGTGTTCAACATCAATTGGCTTAATTTCCATATCCCTGATTTCATCCAGTTGCCAGTTTCTCTGCACAGCTCGGGAGGCTCTCAGCCAGCAAGCCATACAGACTTGTTCTAAACGTTCCACCTGAAAAAATAGACCATTAGTATTGCAAATAAAATATATCTTAATATGCCTTAACCCAAAAGGCAGCCTACTTATATATATTTTTTAAGTAGTGTGTGAGTTTTTTGTTTACTATTTTTGAGACAGACCAGGTTCCACTTGCGCAAAGGCATGGCTGGAGTTGAACCACTTCCGGGTGGAACCAATTGGTTTCAATTAATTGTAAATTGATTTAAACTTAAATTCCACATTTTTACAGTTTATTTTCTTCTGTTTTTATTTTCATAAAATTGGTTCTCCTCGACGGTAGAGATTTATATTTATAATTAGACTAAATATTATATTGTTTGACTTTTCATTTTCACATATTTATCATTTAGAATAAAAATTATTAATTTAATATTACCTGGTGCAATGGTATCCACTGTAAAATAATATTCCATTGCGCGAGTTAACATGCACATTATGTGTTTGATGTGCTCTTAAAATTGAAGAACCACATGAAATGCAAATATTCCTATACCCAAATCTTCTCACTGAATGAGCAGTTTGAATACATTCTTGCAATATCATTAAGCAGTTTCCACATACTGCATCTAGTGGGTGTAACTGAAAAAAGTAGGTAGGCATTTTACATACATCATAACATGTTACAATACAAAGTCGCGAAATAAATATGAATAAATTCTTCGCATTTTCAAAACTAACACCTCAGATTCGAGAGTTGAAACACTCACCTCGCGAGAAATCCACATACATACAAGTTGGCGCACGTTTGCAGATGTTTCGGACAGTAACTGTCTTCGCACATTGCGTTGAAATCTTACTGCACAATTGACACAACAGCTTTGTGAATTATGCGCTGTACCTACAGATGCCATTTTCAAAATCTTTCGAATAAAAATACGAAAAGAACCGAAGAAACAATTTCACGCAACTGATAAAGAAACGGAAAGAAATAATAAATATGTTGTCTGTCATCTGTCAGTGTCAACTGTCATGTAAAACAACAGACTTTTACTACGTTTCGTTCCACGGTGATTTTTAAACCACGTTACGCGATATTTGCGATAGCCTTTTAAAACAGCATTTAAAAACAAGTTTACGGTTCCTTTCATATCTTTTTACACATTTAAAGCCGATACTATTACCACCGCGCACCGTAGTCAAATTTTTTCATGTTTAAGTAAACGCCAAAACGCCCCTCAACACGCACTCTTTGTCTTATCACATTTTTATTAATATTTCATTATTCCGGTTAGATTTTTGTATAATTTTTGGTCAGTTTAATATAATAAGATGGTTACTTTTTTTATGTGTTATATGATTAATATACGTTATCATTTACCAGTGGGCCAAAAAAAATGGTCTCCTTTGCTCGTGGGTTGTGTTCTGTTTTTACTTACTTACTTGAGTGAGAAAATCTTTTCCAAGATGAAGTACCTACACAAAGCTAAATTAACCGATGAGCATCTTAATAAATCTCTTTTAATAATAAAATTGGTACAAGTAAAATTGATCCACTACTACAAACTATTGTCGGTGAAAAATATCACAATTACATAAATCTCATTAGTGTCTTTTGTTTTACTGTGATTCATTCACAGAGTACTTTATAACATACGATTCATTTCAATTATTTGTTAGTTATTAATATGCTTATGCTTAGATACTTAAGTTAAGTTTTATGCGTCATCATTTTTGTCGTTAAGTTTTATCTTGTAAGTAAATAAAACCGAGTAATTATCATTCTGTGGTTTCTTCTTCAACTTATCACAGCAAATAGTAACAACAATAAGACATTGGCTGTCGCGGGCCAGGGGGCCTACTCCCTAAGCGAAATTTGTTAGCGAGCGAAGCGCCCGTAAAGACGGCCGAACGAACGGAGTTCGCTTAGGGAGTAAGCCCCCAGATTGATTGATAACACTAGGTAATCTTATGCTGTCACGGTATATAGAGGTGAACCTGATCTAAAGTGAACTTTACCCCCTGAACCTCATATTATTCTTTTTACAGTGATTCCCAAAAAAATGGGTTCACAAGTGGGGGTCCACGAAAATGTATCTGGTTTCGATAATAAAGAACAAAAATCTAGGCTTGACTTTACCTATCAATGTAGGCAGATAGTAAACCACTCAAAAAAATAAAGGAAACAAAAAATAAAACAATTTTTCGGTGATTTTTGACAGGTTGTATTTCGGTGAAAAATGGTCGTATTTAAACTTTTTTACGAGACGGTTCTCATGCAGCCCTAACATATACTTAGCGCAAAAAAAAAAAAAATTGGTTCATGGGATTTTTTTTTTCTTTTAGGATATTTGCCTGAATGACTGAAAAAAATAATCTAGCCCGTGGGCAAAAAGGTAAGCGAAGTTAAAAAAAGTAGATTAATGCTAAATACACAGGCTCAGATAGCCGAAAAAAAAATCGAATAAAACTCTCTTTTACTCACAAGAGAATAAAAACATTTTGAATTTGGAACAAGCACGAACTTGATGTAAAAAAATAAATGAAACGTACTGAAAGTACCTACTTTGCTGGCTAGATTCTATTCCTTAGAAGCTATAGGTATATATTTTTTTTTTTTAAATATCTGACCAACTTTATAGTTAGGTTCTTTTCAATCTAATAACGTGGTTGTTCTCAACATCGTGTTTTTTATAGATCATATTATGGTCTGCAATAAAGATTTTTATTTATTTATTATTTAATGTCATTGAAAAATGAGACACTGACTTCGAAATCATTTCGTTCTGCAGCAATTATGGTAGAAAATTTGTTACCGCCAAAAATGTGATACATATAATCCCCGAAGGGTTGGGCAGAATTGTACCTTTAGTTCACCCACATTTCGCCAGTTATGTTTTTAAGTCCCATGTAATAGGGGGTGAGCCTATTGCCAGCAACCGGGCACAATTCCGGACTCCGGGCTGCTATTGAGAAATTCCTGTTGGAAAAATACTTTGCCCGACCTGGGAATCGAGCCCAGGACTTCATGCTCAGTAGTAGCGCTTGCGACCACTAGACCAACGAGGCAGTCATATAAATACTACAACTACGACGGATAAATATAAATACTATACTACTATTTATTTTCTCGCAGTCAATGTTAAAAAGTAGAATACACAATTCGTGATTTTTTTTTATCGCGGTCCTTGTATCCTTCGAATTAAATTTCCTTCTTTTTCACTTGTTGTATAATCTACTATTTTTAACCTCCCTTAATTTTTTTGAGTACCTACTTAGTAGATCTTCTTAGTAGATAGTTACGTAGATCAGTGACTGTTACTTGTAAAAACTTGCATATTCGATATTCAGTACAACGCGTGTTGAGATTTGGAAAGCGTCGCCCGCGCAACCCTTGTTCAGACGTGCAAAGGGACGATATACGACTTGTGCTGTGCTGTGCTTGCAATCATGTACTTGTTTGATTCTTCACCAATATAAATACGAATACCAATCTTTTTATTTTGACCACTCCGAATTTAGGGTTGGAACACAGCCGCGACGCAAATTTCTATCGTTAGATCTAATCTTCACATTTTTTGACGAGTTTTGGGAATTTGGTAGAAGTAGCAGTAGTAGTAGTAGTGTAGGTGGGCCATCGAAACCAGGAAATTATTAAAAGTGGTATACGAGAAAAGAAAACTTTGAGAACCTCTGCTCTGTAGGATGGAGTTGTCGTAGAATCGTTGGATTAACAACACTAGGTTCAACGCCGAGAATTGAAAACCCAGTGCTCGTTATAAAAATGCCCGCGCCCGTGCGAATGTGGGCTAATACCTGTTTTCACTAACACCAGGCGACACCTAAATGGATGCGACGAAAGATGAAAATCCATACATACATCAACCTCACTTACAATTTTATCCAAATAATTGTATCAGTTAAAAATACATTTAATTCAATAAAGATATCATAATTTATTAAAATAACAATAATTTACAAATAAGAAAATTCTGAACTGCTATAAAATTTACATTTTGATTATTTTTCTATAGAAACAATTTAATAAATCGTTTTAAAAAGGTAACAAAGCCTCTTCTGGTTGCTTTTGGTATCAGATAATGCCAAGCTGTCGCAACTGAAACAATTAATTAATTGTTAATACAGTTTAAGTATAACCCTTCCAGAGGAAAAAAAAATTGGTAATAAATATTGTATACTTAGGGCAGATTTTTCAATAGTCAGATAACTTTTATCTGACTATTGAAAAAAAAGAAAGAATTTTGCGGTTTTGTATTAAAGACTGTATGTTAAATTTTCATACTTATTCTTCAGATAAAAGTTATATAGGATTATTGAAAAATCTTACCGCATTACTTTTAATACAATATGTAAAAAAAAACCTGTCCGATCCGAAATGGGAAAAAAGTACTGCAATAACATTAACAAAAAAATTATAAAAAATCATAGTAGTGGAAAATAAAAAAGTTATTGCTATTTAAATTCGGGTGCTAATTAAGGCAGCTTCTTTAAAATGTAAGTCTCGTCTTCAAATATATTTAGTTGTCTAATGAATTAATAGGTCAGCGACAAACTTTTAGCGTCTAATAATTTGTTTTCAAGCGACCATATATTGTAAAACAACCTACTGTTATTATGACGCAGCATGGTGATAATTCTTAAGCAACTAAATTTGTGATATGTCTACGCATTGCCAGCTTCTAATAAGTGTATCAACTGCATCTATAAAATAATATCAACGAACTCTAATTTCTTATAGTCACCTTTATTTTTATACGTTAACATAAGTAATTGATGAGTGAATCTACTATATTTGAACATAAAATTACCTTATTATTGTCATCAAATAATGGTCAATGAAAGCTCTAATTTCATGTATTCACCTATCTATTTATAATGTTACCATAAGTAATTGATGACTTGACTATTATACCTACCCAATTGAACATACAAAAAATATTGTCATCAAAAACAAATGCGACGTAATGCACCTTGCGCTAATTAGCCTGCCTGGCTGCGAGCAACTCGGAAGTAGCGCTCGCCGGCCGCTGCCGCGGCACCGCTCGCTACGCTCGCTCGGCTCACGCGCGGTTGACACAGTTCTAACCTAACCTAACCTAACCCATTTCATATTCCATTATCTGTTCCATTTCACCCAGTTCACTTTTTTTTTTTTTACTATTTATGTTTAAAACTCATGTCAAGCGTAAGTGATGTAGTATAGTTTGGAACCAGGGCGCGCGCGTCCACGTTACAAACTAAACACGAGCAGTACGCAAAATTCGTGATTACATTGTAATCACAGATTTAAAAATAGCTTTACAATGTATACGCGAGCAGTTTCCTATGGCTGCGTTCTGACCTTGTTATAGATTGGAAATACGCGGTCGCGCCCCTCTCATTCTCAACGAGCATCAGGTACAGTCCCGCGCTTGTGTTGCTAATTTTCACGAAAAACGAATATGATTTATTAATTTACTTGTTGAATAAAAAACTTTGATTGCTAATTTTGAGGCTGGAATTTGATTTTATTAGCAGACAGATGTTGAATCTCTAAAATATATAAAGTAGCTCACTTACAACATTAGTCGCTGAGTTATCAAGTCAGAAGTAAATATATTTATCGGTAGCTCTGAGTCATATTAATTTACGTTCGTAAATTGACGCTGGTTTTTTTAATATTCTGTTGGAATAGTAAAGATGATGAATGAATATAATTGAAGCTGTTCTATTAACTCGTAGCCTACATATAAAAAAAGACGTTAGGTTGCAGGTGCTAAAGAAAACTTTTGTTGTTGCACTTATAATTTCCCTTTAAATTCACATTTTTTGTACCAAAATCACTTGAAAATGAGCTAATTTGCAACAGTCATAAGCATCGATTTACATCAATGTCTACAAGTCATACTTGTAGACACCTTGTACCCGCTAAATGAAAACGGCCGCAGGTGCCCCATGTAATAAACGGTAAAATTCCCCAAGGAAAAAATCTTTATTTTTTCCTTAAAATTTCCGCATCAATAGTCTATTTAAGATACTTAACAACAAAACCGGCCAAGTGCGTGTCGGACCACGCACAATGAAGAACAAACTTAACTTTGTAATTTCGACTTTTCCAACGACACCCCACACCATGGGACAGATGAGAAAAAATAAACATCCCCACTTTGCGTTTATGGCAGGTGAGTTGGCACTTGCAAAAAAAAAGTTTTTAGGGTACCTTTTTTTTTTTCTTGGCGTTGTTACCACTTTGACGGCGAGATTAATATGTATGCCCATGCCAAATTACAGCTTTCTAGTACAAAGAGTGTCTGAGCTAAGCTGCGGACAGACAGACGTACATGGCGAAACTATAAGGGTTCCTTGTTAATTACGGAACCCTAAAAATAGCAGTGATAGCCTAGTGCTGTGACTGCGAACCCAAAGCACTCACCTCTGACTTTTCGGATTCATGTGAGTATTGTACAATTATCACTTGGTTTAAAAACGGTGAAGGTAAACATCGTAAGGAAACAGGCATGCCTTAGCGATATTTCTCGACGGCATGTGAAGCCAAGTCAAGGTCCATGGGCGGCTTTAAAACTCAGACACCAGGTTAGTCACTAACCACACGAAAAGAAGAAGACTTAACAACACCCTCACAGAGCGGACAGGTTTTTTTTAACATTATTAAAAATATATTAACGATATTGTACTTACGAATCCTTGTCTTTCTTTCTCTTTCTGCATAACTAATTTTGTTTGCATGTCGTCGAACTTGACTATAGCTGATAACACTTTAGCTAATGTAACGGAATGTGTTCCTGAGCCTGTAAGATACTCATAAAGTATATTTCGCAAATATTCAAGCTCAGTGTTTTCTTGCAATGCATGCAAATGTCTTAAGCTAACGAGGGCCTCATCAAGTCGCCTTTCAAGCTTCTCATTAGACAATTTTAATTTCTCGTTCTTTTCTTGCATTTGGAACATATTTCCATCTACAGATTTGTTCATTTCTTCTAAATCATTCAATCTTTTTTCTAATGTACTGTTTACTTGCAACATATTGTGGTACTTTTCATTAATTACATTAGAATCATTTTCATTCAATGCCTTTATTTCCGGATTGTGGTAATTTTGGGACTGTAATTGATCTTTGAGCTCCAAATTTTCTTCAACCAATAACATATTTTCTCTTAAAAGATCATCAATTTTCTCTTTTCTCAACTGAACTTCTTTTTTCAATTCTGCTAAATCGCTTGAAATATCATTATTATCAGCTGAATGTTCACTTGTGGCTATAAGCTCTCTGAGCTTGTCATTCAAAACACTGTTTTCTTTCGATATTTTTGTTAAATAGGTTTGTAGGCCTTCAATATCAGACTTGAAACGTCTGTTTTCTTCTTTTAATATCTCATAATCATTCTTTAGTAATTTGTATTGGTTTGGAGGTTCATTATCTGTACTAATGCTTGTTTGTGCATTAGCCACCTCCGAGTCAATTACTCTTATTTTACATATTTCGCCTAAGTTTTGTTCAGATGATGATTTTTCTAATAAATCATCTGTTTGACTATCATTATCTTTAGTGTCTCTAAACGAACTATTTTCCAATTTTTCAATTATTTCGTTCAAATGATTTTTTTCTGATTCAATTACGGTATGTGATTCTCGCACGTCATTGATTTCAGTTTCCAATTTTTTATAGCTGTCAGCAATACTTTCAGCTTGACTCTTTAAAGATATATTTTCGAGTGTTAAATTGTTGTTATCCTCTTGTAGTTTATCAACGCAAGCAATATTTTTGTCTAGTTCTTTTGCTTGACCTATTAAATGGTTATTTTCGTTTTTCATGGCATTCAACTGTTCCAAAGTTTGACTATGCAATTCCTTAAATGTATCAAAATCTTTGCTTATTTTATTGTTTTCATTTACGAAGTATTCGAGTTTTTCCGTTAATGTTTGTTTCTCGTTTTCTAACGATTTTATTTTTTCATTAGAATCTAAATGTTGTGTTTTTCCAAATTCCATGGCTATTTGTAGATTTTGAAAATTGTTCTCATATTCATTTATCTTATAAAGTAAATTTTCATTTTCCTCTTTAGCAACATTTAATTCATTTATAGCCACTTCGTAGCGATCGGTTATATTTTTAACTTGTTCATCTATAATGTTTTTCTCTAATTCAAATTCACTGATAGTTGATTTCAAATTATTATTTTCGTCCCGTAAAACATTTAGTTCTGTGGTCAGTGCTTCATATTTTTCGATACCTGTTTGTAATTCTTTTTGCAACATAGTATTTTCCTGTTTTAATTCATTTAGTTTGTTGATATTTAAATTAGATTCATTGTATGAAATATTATTTAATGCATAATTTACTTCCTTAGTAAGAGCAATAAATGCTTCGGTATTAATTGTTTGCAAGGATTTCGCCTCAGTTGAAATTAAGTGAATAATTTTCTTCATATCTTTAACTTCATTTGCAAGTCTCAAACAATTTGTTTTCATTTTGTTATTTCTAACAATTTTTTCATGCATGATAGCATTTTCTGATTTCAAATCAGTAACAACTTTACGGAACTCAACATTTTGATTTTGCAGTAACTCATGGTTTGCTAATAGTTTTTCAATTTCTGATTGCAATTTAATTAACTCATCTCTTTCTTCTTGTATTTCTGATTCTAATTTTGCATACTTATCTTTCCATATACTTAATTCATCAAGAAGTTCGTCTTTCTTTGACTCTTCTAAAGCGTGATCTTTTAGATATTTTTCCCTTTTCTGTAGTTCACTTTCTAAATGCCCTATCTGAGAACTTTTCTTAGTGTTTTCTTCACTCAATTGAGAATTCCTGTTTTCTAAATACGTGTTTCTGTCAATCATAGCTAACTTCTCCGCAGTTTCTTGTTTCATTTGTAACTGAAGACATTTATACCCTTCATCAGCTTTTGTTTTTATTTGTTCTAAGGACTGACATTTTTTTGATAATTCCTCTATTTGGGACTCCAACTCTAATATTTTAGATTTTGTTGAGGTCAGTTCAGAGCTATCATGACTAAACTTAGATCGTTCTACTTCCAATAATGAAACATTATTTTTATAGTCATTTACAACTATATTCAGTGATTGTATTTCTTTCTTACTTGCTTCCAGATGATCTTTAAGCGACTTTATT
The DNA here is from genome assembly GCA_947364205.1 of Agrochola lota. NCBI lineage: Eukaryota > Metazoa > Arthropoda > Insecta > Lepidoptera > Noctuidae > Agrochola > Agrochola lota. The sequence goes on along the minus strand of OX376221.1, from coordinate 11,204,239 downwards.
TCTGTTTCTTTACTTTCCAATTCTTTGTGAATACTTAATTTATTTTCTGCTAAGGAAATAGCATATTCTTCTTCTCTCTTGCTAAATATTTCAATCTTGCCACGTAATTCTCCAATTTCTTCTTGAGCTTTTTGAAAGTCAAGTTCTAGTGTTGATAGTTCTCTCGTTTTATTGAACTCATAGACGTTAATCTTATTCTGTAGTTGTTCATTGATATTATTTAATTCCTCAATCTTTTGCTTCGATTCTGTCAATTGTTCAGTAGCAAGCTTGAATTGTTCGATTTCTTTGTTTTTATTTTCAAGATCATTTGTCAGAATTTGAATCTCGGTATTGATTTGGGAATTTTTTTCTTTACTTGACTTTAGCGACTCCTTATACTTGTTTAGTAACTGTTCCATTTTTTCAATCTTATTATTCAGAACGAGTATTTCCGCCGCTGAAGATTCTTCATTTGTCAGATTTACCTCATTATCATTAGATAAATTTATTAGTTGTACATCGCCATCACCTTCATTTGATTTAGTTATGTTCTCATTTTTATCATTACTGCTAGAAATGTTTGAATTACTTTGTAATAATTGCACTTTAGTATTAAGTGCATCTATTTTCATGCCCTTTTCTTCAATTTCAATACGAAGGGCTTTTTCAAGATGGGCCTATAACAACGAAACAAAATTATTCTTTAATCACACATGATTCGTAGAGGCGAAATTAAAGTAACATCGTCGAATTAATATTAATGTATGTATAGGGTGTCAGATGATGATAGTATAGTAGAAAGTACTGACTGCAACCATTGAAAAAAAAAAGCTCCAAAGCTATTATTTAAAATCGTAATATTTGGCCTAAATATTACGATTTTAAACGCGTTCGAAGTATACCAACGAAACCGTTCAGTCCAATCTGTTGCACCAGGTACAATCCTGAACCGCAGTATAAATGTGGACAGTATGGAAACTAGGCTTATTTGTTGAGATAATATTCTATGCTTTATTGGAGCTTTAGGGTTGTCACTCTTAATGTTTGTAAAATTGAAGTGTTTTGAGTTGACTAGTAGAAATCGTCACTAACGAAAAATGCGTTCATACTTTAGTTTCATACACGTTATCTCTCCATGCGCCTTCTCTCGAATTCACACTTTCTTTATTGAAAACCATAAAAACAATACCCATGATGATTATTTTTTTTATCGTACTCGCCATCTTGGATTTACATTTTGTTTGACCTCACTATCGGCACCCTCGGAAACCATGAAAACGAGACCCATGACGAAACATTTGAAAATTTTCGCAGCCATTCAAATGGGATTTTATATAGTCATCAGTTTGGTTTCACGAAAGGTAGGTCGACGACTGATGCAGGAGTAAAACTCATCAGTCATATTTTGGAATCCTGGGAGAAGTCCCAGGATGCGATTGGCATTATGTGTAACTTCTCACAAGCGTTTGACTGCGTTGACCACAATACAGTGATCTGTAAATTACACCACTACGGAATTCGTGGACAAGCTGCTGATCTTGTTCTTTCCTATCTATCAAACAGGCAGCAAAAAGTAAACGTTAATTGGGCGACGTCCTCGGGGTGTCTAGTTAAAATGGGTGTGCCTCTATGTTCAATTCTTGGCCCTTTCTGATTTCTTGTTTATATAAATGGCCTTCCTTACATGATGGCTAACTTATCGGATATAATTCTATTTGCTTAAATAGATAGAAAAGATACAGATGTCTTTCATGCTAACGATAGTCTGGCTGTTCTTTCGAGATGGTTCGCAGTTAATAATCTTTTACTTAATGTGAACAAAACAAAACTAAATGTATTAGGTTCTCATTACCAAATGTACCTCAAGTGGGTCTAAATCTAAAACCTGATGGCAAAAAACTAGATGCAATAACGGAAACTATATTTTTAGGAATTACTTTAGATTCGAAATTGCAATGGAGCCCGCATTAAAACTCTTTCAGGTAGATTAAGCTCAGCTGCATATGCAGTTAGAAAAATAAGGCAGTTGACTGATATAGCCACAGCTAGGTTAGTATATTTTGCTTATTTCCACAGTATTATTTCTTATGGCGTTCTGCTGTGGGGATCGGCAGCTGAAGTAGATTCAATTTTCATTTTACAAAAGAGGGCAATCCGCGCTATCTATAAAATGGGTCTTCGCGTGTCCCTTAGAAACAATTTCAAAGAAATTATATTCTGACTCTGCCTCGTTTTTATATCTTAGAAAGTATTATGTATGTTCGCAAAAAGTTAAGACTTTTCAAAATAAGAAGCCATAATATAAATACACGTAGTAGACATGACATTTTGATACTCTTTAGATTAACTAAAACAAGCAAGTCATTTCTTATAAACGGTATCCTCTTTTATAATAAGTTCCCAAAGTCAGTTACAGAACTTAGCGATGGGAAGTTCAAAACCCACATTTATTTATTAAAACTTTATGCACAAGTAAAAATAAAAAACCGTACAAAGGCGGACTTAATGCCTAAGGCATTTTCTACCAGTCAACCTTAGGGTGATGCAAAGACAAAACATGGCAGGTGCAACATTAGGGATTGATAACACGAAATTAACTATAAAATACAAGAATAAATACATACATACATAGTATAAACAGAATAACTTTGTCAGGAGAAATAACGATCGGTAGAGGAGAAATAACGATCAGTAGAGGAGAAAACGAATCCAGCAAATCACCGCTGGGATGTTTCAGCCAACTTCTTGCGTATATATGCTCACGAACCTTTCCTTTAAAAGACAACCGACTGGTTGCCGTACTGATATTCAGAGGTAGCGCATTCCAAAGAAAGACCGCTTGGACAAAGAAAGAAGAGTGAATGAAACCAGAGCTGTGAGAAGGACATCGTAGAAGACGATTGTTGGTGGAACGAAGATTTTTGCTATGGGCAGAGCATAAGTATTGAATATGGGAAGTCAGGTAAGAAGGAGAAGTGGGTTTGTCGAGAATAAAGAATAACATAGACAGAGCCCTCACCTCTCTGCGCTGTCGAATGGGTAACCACTTTAAAAGCAATCGGTGCACGGATACATGGTCACACTTACGAAGATTGAAATCTAATCGAATGCAATTATTGAGAAGGCGGTCAAGTTTTTGAGGAGCTCTGCATTCAGGTCATAGTAACACACATCACCATATTTAATTATGGGAAATATTAGGGACTGTACAAGCATTGCCTTTATGTGTGATGGGAGAAGATTTTTTAACCGATACAGTGACCGCAACGTTCCCGTAATTTTTTTACTGACGGTTGTTACCTGCCTTTGCCAGTCAAGACAAGTGTCGACATGCAGGCCAAGATCCTTAACATCGGAGCTAAACGGAATGACTGAGTTGTCAAAGATTACAGGTGGCAGAGTTAAGCCATTCAGTTTCCTTATGCTGTGTGGGCTCCCTATTATGATAGCCTGACACTTGGTAAGGTTAACCACCACCCCAAATCGATGACCAGTTTTTAACTACACCTAAATCCCGATTTAGCTCCTTAATCGCATCAGAAATGTTACCAACACTTGCCTGACAGAAAAGCTGCAAATCGTCGGCATAGAGATGATATGCAGTCCGAAGTACGGTGGTAATGAGGTTAATAAAAATGGAGAACAAAAGAGGAGATAATATACCGCCTTGAGGGACGCCAGCTGCAAGATCACACCAACTCGACGACGAGTCTCCAGCATGAACAGCCTGCTGACGCTCCCGAAGATAAGAGGAAAACCATTCCAGTACCTCCGGGGAGACCATACGATAGGAAAGGATGGATAAAAGGATTTCGTGACTGACGGTATTAAAAGCGTTAGAGAAGTCAATTAATACTAAGACTGTAACTTTAGCTTCTTCCATTACCCGCCTTATATCGTCAATCACTTTAAGGAGAGCTGAAACGGTGCTGTGCCCAGGCCTGAAACCGGATTGAAAGGGGCGGATGAGGGAGTTGTGGTGAATAAAGTGGGAGAATTGTTTATGAACATTCACACGTCCACATCCAACGTGTCCTTATAGAAAGCATACGAGGGGTGTTCAATAAATAGTGAGAATGCGATACATTCTCCTTGGAAAGAAAAAAAATAAATACTGGCAGGCATAGCCCAGACATTAGTTAAGATTATAATAAAAAAAGCAATTAATTCTCTTTTGTTTTTTAAAAGTAGAAGTCTATTGTTTGCGTCGTTTCGGAACGTGTTCTTAAAAATGGATAAAATTGATGTTCGCGCGGTAATAAAATATCTCTGCTTAAAAAAATTTACTAAGGAGCAGGTAAATCAAGACTTGAGAGCAACATTAGGGGTTCATGCTCCTCCATATTCTACGGTTGCGCGTTGGTGTGCTGAGTTCAAGCGAAGAAGAACTTCCACTAACGACGACCCACGAACGGGACGCCACATATCGGCAGTGACTGAACAAATTATTAAAAAAGTTGAAAATATTGTCTTGGCGGATCGTTGTGTAGCTCGTGTGTTCGTTTTATAGCTGAAGAAGTAAATATTTCGATAAGAAGTGTCCATAATATTATAAACGACCATTTGGGTATGAAAAAAGTGTCAGCGCGCTGGGTGCCCAGAATGCTTTCTGAAACAAACTCGACTGAGAATTTCACAAAGCTGTTTGGATTTGTTACAAGATCCTGACCGATTTTTGGCTCGATTCATAACTATGGACGAAACATGGCTTCACCATTATGACCTGGAAACGAAACAACAGTCCATGACTTGGTAGGGACCGTCATCTCCAACTCCAAAGAAATTTAAGGCGATTCCATCCACCGGAAAGATCATGGGCTCTCTTTTCTGGGACAGCCAAGGGGTGGTAATGATCGAATATCTTAATCATGGAGCCACTATTACGGGGACTATGTACGCAGGACAAGTAACAAAGTTGCGTGAGGAAAACCGCAAGAAACGGCGTGGCAAACTCGCTAAAGTTGTTTTGTTTCACCAAGATAACGCCCCTGCGCACAAGTCCAGAGTTGCGATGGCTGCCATTCAAGAAGCTGGCTTCGAATTGATGGAACATCCTCCATATTCACCGGACCTTGCTCCTAGTGATTTCTACCTATTTCCGCACTTAAAGGAACATCTCAGGGGCCAGAAATTCGAAGCTGATGACGGAGTAGTCGCCGCCGTAAATTATTTTTTAAGGGATCAGGAAGATTTTTTTAGAAAGGGAATTTTAGGATTAGAGAAAAGATGTGCAAAGTGTATAAACCTGAAAGGTGACTACGTCGAAAAATAAAATAACATATAATAAAAGATAATTGCGTCTTACTCATTCTCACTATTTATTGAACACCCCTCGTATTATAAAAATAAAGACTATGTTGAAGACAAGGAAGTTTGCCTATAATTCCTTCTGCACATGTGGCTTCCCTGGTACATCATTAACGGCATAGTTATTATGTAAGAGTCTATTAACTGCTCCCAAATTACCATGTTTCTTTTTTTAACATTCTTCCTTGACATAATCATCCTAATATTTGACATTATACAGGGTGGCAGGGACATCGACGCGAAAAAGGATACAAAAAAACAATCTGCTGTTCCATACATTTTGACCGCGTCGGTATTGCACTTTTCTATGTAACAGCAGATTTTTTTTTAAATAACCGACGAATTTTTTTAATGCAGAGGTGTTCAGAATCATGTAGTGAATCCATGGTATCAGTCTTCGCGTCAATGTCCCTGCCACTCTGTTGAGTGGTATTTGTGGACATGATAATTATTCAGATTTGTTAGTTGTAATAGCAATCATTTCATTTCGTTTAAAATAGGTTTTTATTTTTATTTTATATAGGTTCTTTTCTATTTTGTGAATGTGAGAATGCTTAGGCTTAGTGGACTGTAGATTTATTGACCATCTTCTATGTTTTTAAGTACCTGGTACTTGTTGAAAAACCTACACTATCCTCCCATACCTATTAATACTGTTATTTAAAAAATATTGTAAAGGCCAATTATTTTTTAAATAGTAACCATGGAGTTTCTTGCCGGCTCTTCTCCATAGGAAACGACCAATTGGAACCGTGCACCTAGCTTCTGACGTTTCATAAGTGCCTATGTAGGTTTATGTGAAATAAAATATTTTGAATTTATTTAACCTCACTATCGGCTTTAATATCCTCGAAAACCATGAAAACGACAAACATATAAAAAAAAAATCCGCAGCGGCCATCTTAGATTTATATTTTGACATCAAATGGGCTCTTGGTCATCGAGGTTCATCATGGTTTCGAGGATGTTAAATACTCTTCATGAATACTCATGGTTTTGTATAAGTTGAATTTAAAAAGCCGTATATTACACAATACGTGGCATTTTTAAAACGATCGCGCCGATCACTCGTCTCGACACGGCCGACACCCTTAACTGACAGCACCGCAACAATCGCCAATGAGCGCGTCTGTGTGAGGGTGCTGTTTCGAACGTTTACTACGTAGTTTCCGTACTGTCCATATTTATACTGTGCTTGAACTGAATAGTTCGAAATATTGGATGCGTTCTGGACGGGAGTTAGCATCTGCATTTAAAAAATATCATGTATACTGTAACCTACCTTTGCACTTTGTTCTAAAGCACACTGTTCACGAAGTTCTGATATTCTTCTTAAAGCTTTATCTTGGGTTTCAACTAAAACACTCTGAAAACACAAATTAGAATAAGCTATCTGACATTTATGACCAAAAAGAGAAAAGAAAAGAGAGCTTCATGCTTGTAGATACTTACTCTTGCTTTAGCATTTTCTCTTTCTAGTAACTTATAGTGACGAGCTAGATCGCCATATTGTGTTCTGTACTTTGTGTATCGTTCTTGTGTGCGTCGGTATGCAGCATACAGCTGCTCCTTCGTTACCCGATCAAGACTTACAGTACCACTCGAGAAACCTCGCTCTTCAGCCTCACTCGCCGACACCTCCATATCAGACTAAAAAAAGATCATTGGTATTAGAGGGTTTCTAAATTATTAAGATATTTTTTGTGTTAAGGTATTTTCAACACCATAAAAAAATAAAATAACTTACTTGTAGATGATACATAGAAGGAGTTTCATAGCTTGGTAATCTAAAAGATACATCACTTGCGAATGAGCTATTTGATAGCCGTCTTTGTCTTTGATTGTCCTGCAAATAAAATTTAAACATTGTATTTTAGTGTTAAACAATCACCGAAACACTTGATTTGAGCACTATCTTAGGGAACCCTACTGCCAATTTCACTCTCTAGAGAAAAAAAAAACATCCTGTTTGGTAGGTGGTAGGGTGAATTTTTGATGAGATGGAACAATAAGGGCAGGTACCTTAACCATTGTAGCTACAGGAAAATGGTCTTAGCTCTTAGGAGACTGACCTTAACTTTGAAATTTCGATCAACATTCAATTCAATCAACAAGAAAATGGGCAATTTTCACAAACACTTTTTTATATGCCAATCGAACCTGTTTCTTGAGTTTTTTGTAGCTTTGAGTACAAGTCAGAAATCACAAAACACTTTTTCCATACATTTCGTAGGAAATGAGACATCAAATTACTTTTTATGATGGACAGACGGGTCGAAAATGAACAAAAGAAAATTTGTACTTCAAATTTCGAAAGAATACGCGTTATAATTTTATTAACTTTGATAACAGAATTTAGGTAGGTACCTAGTTTGCTGCTTGTGATTTCTGTAATTCTGAGAAAAATGTCCTCACATAATTTAGAATGTTTCGACTAGTATGGAAAATTTCTCTATCTTTTATTTAAATTTCTCTATATTTTTATATCTGTCCATCATAAATGAAAGAAACGAAATGTATGGGAAAAGGTTTTTTGGGATACCCGACTTTTCTAGCAAGGATGAAATTATACCAACATTTGAAAAAACCGGGCAAGTGCGTGTCGGACCACGTACACTGAAGGGTTCCGTAGTTGGGATGAATTTATTCCAAGAAAAAACTTAACATTGTAGTTGAAAAACATGTTCTCCCATATGGAATCAGATCTAGTTTTCAAACCGCAAATTTAAGTTGGTTGATTATTACTCATTAACCTGTACAGCCTACTTAGCTCTGATAGTTTTCCTTTTCATTTCGTTATATGTATATACTACTGCTGTGAATTTAAAAAAAAAAACAAGTACAACCGTTTAGCTGGCAGGGGGGGGGGGGACACATGACTTTAACAAAAATATAATATTTCGCAAACGGATCCCTGAATCCAAGAATGGTTTTCACAAACTCACAATATATTTGAACGACCTTTCTAACGATACCCCACAACATGGGGTAGACGAGAAAAAGAAAAAACATCCCCACTATACAGGTAGGGAGGTACACAAAAAAAAAAAACTTGATTTTATTTTACCACTTTGTCGGCATAATTAATATGTATACATATGCCAAATAACAGCTTTCTAGTACTAACCGTCTCTGGGCTGAGCCGCAGACAGACAGACGGACATGGCGAAACTACAAGGGTTACTTGTTTACTACGGAACCCTAAAAAGGCCGAAATTATTTGCCGCACGCCTTTTACAGTTAGCTTTGTTTACGTGGTGTCCAGATGGCGCCATCTGCTGTCTCAGTTTTGAGCAAGGCTCCTTATTGACCTGAGTTGTTTGTTTGTATGTCTCACGTCTCATTAAAACAATCCGTGCGAGTTAACTACACCTGCCTCTGTGACGTTGACTCCTATCGGTCGGCACTGAACGCACAAGGCGAACGACGGGCTCCGTGCGGGGAACCGGGAGAAGGAATACATTTCAGCGAGCTGCCTAGTTAATTTGCACTGGTCATACTTGAATCATCAGTTTATGCTCTTAACTAGCTACTGTGACAAGGCCATAAGACAGCAAGGCTAGCTTTAAGAAAAAAAAAATGTTGATGTGCAAATTTTTGTTAACATTTCAATAGACAATGTGATTTTTGAGTACCTGTAATAGTTACATATTTTTTCATAGTGACCCATTTCAATGGACAGTATTTATGGCACAGCCACTTACAGTCAATAATAAACATAAAATCTCTTTGGATAATGAACCATATTAACATAAACAATTAACAGTAAAGTTATTTTTTAGTTATCTGCATTATTTTAAGCACTTCCCTTAGATGCATGTGTAGCAATATTTTTTTAACAACAAATAAACACTTGAATTGGATTTCAAAATACAATTAATATTAATATATGGATAGGTACTGTATAATGCTTGGGGTAGGCCTATGTCTAGTAGTGGACGTCTTTCAACTGAAATGATGAGGTACCTAATAAGATAATATTTTAAATAAACTTACAAGTATGTCATGTGAAGACATGTAATCTAGTGACTCATTAGACTGTAAGGGCTGGACAAGAGCAACATCTTGGAATGTATTCTGTTGACTGCTTTGTGATGATGATTGTGCCTTTCCAGAGCGAGGCTGTTGGCTCTCTGGAAAATAATAATATCTAATAAGAAAATTTTATCAACATTATTTTATAAATTCAACATTCTAACTGTTTATAGTAGGTATTTAAAATACTGAAGGCACAAACTAGTTATAAAGTAAATTATATTATTGACTCACCATTATCTCCAATTGAGAACAGATCACTATTTGTGATATCAGTTATACTACTGGATGCAGATGTGACAGCAGCCTGTACCAAAGCAGTCTTATTAAAATACACAGCAAACAATAATAAGTTTTCAATCTAATTCTAATTAGTTGCAACTTGTTAAGTTTGGTCAGTGGGTCATCTTAATTTGGATAAAGTGAAAGTTAATAAAATAAAAGAACCCTATTGGATTACATAGAAATAAAAGCTAATACGTAGTAGGTACCTATGTATGATTGAGGTCTAAGCAATAACGTCACTGGTATAGTGGTATGTTATTGATTGTTTATGATAAATATAATCACCTGAGCAGCTTGAGCAAATTGCTGAATCCTTTGAGGCGATGACTTCACCTCCTCAGCCAATTTGTCCTTTAACTTTTTGAACATTTTACTATAACTAACTTGACACCATTTCACATAAACTCATTATAAAACTTATTACGAGCTATCAGTGCATTGGTATGTTGCACGAGCATATAGATAAGAAGAAATAACACACTTAAAACATTAACTAAGCCTGGAGGTAATGCTGCGGCAATAGCAGTAATTAGTGGTGTCATGTATTTTACTTCAATTTGCTAAAAGTATTTTGTAATAAACTTTAGTGTTGTTCGATCCGTTCGTACTTTTTTTCACTATGGTGCCCGCCCTTGCCCAACCCAATCTGTCAATGTATTTTTTTATTAATTTATTTTATTGGACAAAAAAGACAGAGATATGTGTAACAGATGCATTTTAGCAAAACAATCACGTAATAAGAAAACAACTCCTATTTGTTCTGATTCTGGGGCTCAATAACATGGAATTTCATTTCACGGGAGACACGGAGCGTGTAAGGAGACCTTAGACGATCAAGCTGGCATCATCAGTTCAATCATCCATCAGGGTAATCCGTAGTCAATGTAAGGGATTGACACAAATGATGTCAATTGTAGTAAGATTGATCGCGTAATGCTAACAGTGCGTTTGCACTGGCGAAACATTCACAGCAAAACATGTTGAAATCTCTAGTGCCTGTCAAACATTCAATGAAACATGACAGAAAACCAAGATTTCAACATGTATCGCCAGCGCAAGCGCACGTTTACTGTGTTTGAAATATTCAATGTTTGACAGGATTTAGAGATTTCAAAATGTTTATATGTGAATGTTTCGTCAGTGCAAACGCATAGTAATAAATTACGCAATCAGTAATACCAAAATCACAAATTCAACTGATGCCACGTTGATCGTCTAAGGTCATGATCTAGATTGACCCATCGCCCGTCGGGCCTATGGCTTGTAAGCTCGTAGAGTATTTAATATGTTCTGTGCTTGTAAGAGAGTAATCACATTTTATTTGTAGAAGGTGTAATGATCTTTCACCGTTCTTCCGAAAATCCTTGTACCATTGTACACACGGCTACAAGTCAAGCTATACATTTCCACTTTATGCTAATCTCGCATTGTATAGGATTTCCGTACAATGCGAGGTCAGCTTATACTGGAATTGTATAGCTTGATGTGTAGCCGTGCGTACGTGCTCTTTTCGTACCAAACAGGTTTTTTTTTACATATTATCCGGTCTACACTTTCGTCTGTGGTAAGACAAATTACGAGTGTGTCTACCATGGAATTAGTAAGTACTAATACACCAAAACCAACCTCTCCAAAAATCTTTTAAGGCGAAAGCGTCAAGGTAGCCCGCGAAATTCAAATTTTCTTACGTTTTTTGCAATTTGCAGGTCAGTATCATGTTGTATGTTGCTCTAAATACGAATTGCGGCCGTATGAAATGTTTATTTATAGAATTATAATCGTAAAAATAATCAATACAACTCTCTAAGCTCATATAATCGCATTGAATGACTATTTCATGAAATCATGACATTTGGCGATTGTGCTTACTTATGGAGTTGTATTGCTGATTGTAATGATTATAATTATGTAAAACCATATTGGTTACGGTCACATATCATATTTTAATCAACATAAAACCTAAAACTCACCTGCAAAATGTAAAAAACTAAAGAAAATTTGAATTTCGTGGGCTGCCCTAGCGCATGCCCCTTAAGTGATCATTATTTATCTGTGAGACCTTATGTTGGATCCACACAACTTGGCGGCATGCGCCGACGGCATGACAGCCGGCTTTGCGTGCGACTTTCGCAACAACGCCGGCCATTTTGCCGGCGAGAACGCCACACCTCGCGGCAGCGAGGGATCAGTTATCGTACATTTTTGTCTCCTGTATCTGCGTACAACTCACTTCACCGAAAGTCGCAAGACAACTGAGAATACCGATTCACAGCCGCAGTTGCGTCGGCCGGCGACGCTTGTGGTCAAACCGCCGCACTGTGGGCTGGAAATCGAGCTTCATAGTCATTTAAAATGTTTGCGCTTTTTTTTTTCTTGTGATAAGGTTCTAATGCCTTCAGCGGCATCATTACCACTTAAAATCACATGTGAAGAAGATACTATTTGGATAAATCCAAGGCCATGCTCATCGTCATATTGTCGCCCAGTGCAATTCATATTTACGAAAGAAAGTAATTTTGTTGTTACTGAACATCAAAAGCAGATGGAAGACGAGATAAACGCACTTCGCCCCTCAGATTGCGGAACTAATGTGGTCAACCATAAGTTAATGATGACTATGATTGATGGAAAGATTTGCACCTATCTATCAGATGCAAAATCTAGTTCTAGCTGCTACCTTTGTTTAGCAAAACCTTCAGACATGAATAAATTAGATTCTGTGAAGGAAAGACCAGTGTCTGTCGACCTCTATAAATTTGGACTGTCAACATTACACGCTCGCATCAATACCATGGAATGCCTCTTACATATAGCTTATAGGCTTGACCTCAAGAAATGGGCAGTGCGAGGAGATGATGACAAAGTTGTCTTTCAAGCAAGAAAAAAAATATAAAAGAGCGGTTTTGAAGATATTTGTATTTATTACTTTGGCGCCATACAAAATTTTCTATTTTTTTATTTTATAATTTAGTTTACCTATGAAATGATATTCCTTATATATATTCATGACCGCTGAAGGCATTAGAAGCTTATCACAAGAAAATAAATAAATAAGCGGAAACATTTTAAATGACTATGAAGCTCGATTGCCCACAGTGCGCCGGCATCGGCAGTGCCGCCCGCCGAGCAGTGTGGTTATGTGGTTCCACAATTGTCTTACTCTGTGATACACGTGTGATCTTATTACTCTGAGGTATAATCTGTGCCAATCCGTGCGAAGACATCGTTTGACATTGTGGCATAAACATTTTTTCTATCTCAATCTCAATGCATTGTGGTAGTGATGGGTAACTCATCATTTTTATATGAGGTTGAGGGAGTACCTCATTTTACCTCGCGAGGTCCTCAAGAGGTACCCCTCATTTGAGGCGAGGAGTCGTACGTCGATGTATTCACTTCACGAGCCGAACTCATTCTATAAATTCTGTACAATTATGAAAGTCGGTTCATTCACTCATTAAGCTCACTCAATACTCACTCGCGAGTACTCGCGTCAATAATGTCAATGTCAATTTTTAAGTGAGGACGCGTGAACGAGTGAGTTGGTTCAATGTTAAAATTCGAGTAATTCTTTCAATTTGCGATCACGAGTACCTCAAACGAGGCACCTCATGAGTGAGGGACACATCTCTACATTGTGGTGAATTTTTTTTTCGTCTGTCAGATTCTCTATATAGTTACTTTACTCTTTGTGTCAGATTTAGGGTGTCAGTCACAATAGATACATAATATCATTTAATTTTACAGACTAGTTAGTTTAATTTACAGTTCAGCACTTCAGCAGACATAATTAATCAATTAATCAAACGTAAGAAAAGTCACTACATTGTTCTTCACAGGTCAGTTCAATCAACATATTTAGTTGTTTTGTATTTGTCTAAAGTCTCAGTTTTAATCGTGTCAAATAATAACAAAAAATCTGCTGTTACACCTGTAAAATAGTTGTGTTTTGTTTGAATAATTATAATCAGTATTCATCAAATTAAATATACTAGTAGAATATTTACTGATAAAGTATACTCCATCGTAATAGTGCTGATATTTAATTGGTTTTCATAACAAAACGCAAAGTGTGAGCTAAGAAATACAAAATAAAGTGCCGTTTCCTTATTTTTTAATTAAAGTGCCCTTCGTTTTATGACAGTACTAGTCTGTGATTATTCAGTATAGTAAAACACAAGAATTTCAGGTTCTTGATAATTATGGAATTTGATGGGTGTGTTAATAATAACTCTGAGGACACTGACAACATTACATGGCTAGATGAAGAATCTGCAGGGCCTGAAAATGATGATTTTAGGTATAGTGGTTGTTTATTGTTGTTGGTCTTGTTTAACTTGTAACTTGACATGGTTTCAAATTCAAATAATTTATTTTAATAATGAACCTATATATCATTTCCGACAATACAAATTCATTTATGCTGTAGTGAGTGTTACCTCTGTTAAAAGCTCACTCTGTAAAATGTTAGAAAAAAACAGTATTATTTTGAACCAAAATAAATTTTTCAGTGATTACATATTCAATGATCAACGTAATTCTAAAAGGGGAGGAAGTCATGGTAGGAATGTTGCACGTTCCTTTTGGGAAAGAGGTTATGGCCCCGCAGGCCCCCCAAACCAGCAGAGTTTTCCCAGAGAAAATGATACTGAAACCTTCCTATTACGTAAGTTTTGCCTGATGTTACCCATTGCCATTTACCTTTAATTTCCAATTGAAAATGTGCCCCCATACTATTATTCTATGACCATTGAGAAGCAATAATTTTGTAGGCATCCCTGTACATGTATACAGTGTGGATTTTTGAAATGGGGTAGTAGGGGCAGCTACCTTAACTGTTGTAGCTACAAGAAAACGGTCTTACTACCATAAAAGTAGTTTGAAAAAGTTTTTTGCGATTCCTGACTGTTCTAATACTCAGACCGCAGTTGTTCTAATAGAGTTTTTTGATCCTTATAAGAAACCGGACCGATTGGCATCAAAAATGTTTTTGTGAAAACTGTCCTGTGAATTCTGGCTACAGTCTCCTAAGACCGTTTTTCCGTAACCGTTCAGGTAGCTGCTCTAAAGCTACGGTTGAAAAGTGGTGACCGCACTTGATGGCCGCAATAAAAATGATGTCAGCAGCAAAGATTTGAATCGTTAGATTCACTCTACCGCGTCAATAGATAGTCACGTTTCTGTTTCGTTTTCACACATCTGATACACAATGACGCATTGCCAACACTTAAAGAGTGTGTTTGAGCTCACTCTTCTCACTACTGACACTTTTTCTTGTGACTGAGTTTGGTGAGGGCAAATCTATAGGGGGGCGGGGTTGGCATTACGGTGTCAACAACGCTCTCTAGGAAACCACACCAACTTACTTTCTTAATCAATGTTTAAGTGACGTCATTGGCCGTAAATTGCGGACGCTACGTGAGTGATCACCACTTTTTTAGAAACCGTAGCTTTACTGCCCCATCTCAAAAATCCATCCTGTAAGTATATGTTGCCTATTCTGTATCAACCTAGATATTGCAGGTTGCCAATCAAAATGCAAAATGGGTCATGCCTGCTGGCGGTTCCATCAAAATAATGTTTACTCATTTCTTTTCTCTAGGATGTGGTGTTCAAAAGCCAACTTTGAAAGGGCTTCCCAAGGTCCTACTTCGCCTTATGGAACCTGAATATTGTGGTGTTTGTGCTCATGTGTTTGATAATTTTGTTGGAGGTAAGTGATACCATGTGGATATAATATTTAATTTATTATTACATAATTATCTATTCAGCCTACCCATTAAATATTCAAGAATATGTTAGACTAGGGGTGTCAAACTCGATTTTCTATAGGGCCATCTAGAAAATTAAAGGTATCATTCCGAACAACGCTGCACGCGACAGTGCTGCCGCAGCAGTGCTGACGCGTGCAACGTTGTTCGGAATCATACCTTTTAGGGTAAGCTAGTGGGCCAAACTCAAAATACATTTTGCACCAATCAAAAATAGGTTCCTGACAATGTTCGTCATACCTGTGTTGCTGTGTCAAAACATTTAAACACTTATTAAAACAAAAATCAGGCCAGAAAGCGTTGTGGTTTCTTCAAAACATCAACATCGCGATATTTGTGTTAAAGCACTTATCAAAACGCACTAACACATTGAAATGAGAAAACGAAGGTTATGCGTGCACTGTTTGGACAAATCCAGTCCTATAACTATGGGTCCACTCAGTGGTTTTGTCCTCAAAAGATCACTGACCATTCTACAAGAAATTGTATGGACTTTAAAAGAGACTTTGAACTCTGAGGCTCTGTAGGCTAATTCACGTAACTATACTTTAGTTACTTGAGGGTAATTCAAGTTGGTTGTTTTGGTCGTACTAATGCAGTGGCAGTTGACCTCCGATCAAAACAACGCACGAAATGTTCTCGTCCTGCGAGTGCAATAAAAGCACATTCTACTGCTACTCGCAGTTCAAAGATTACAGGAATAGGTACCTACCTACGGTATTTCCCTCAACTGCTGCACGGCAACTTATTTGGCGCGTCATGAAATTACATGAATTAACATACAAATCTTTAAAGGGTAGGTTAAACTTTGCTTAAGCTTAGTACAGCAAGCAAGCATGTTTCTATAATATTAATGACTAGCTTTGACCCGGTTTCGCCCATTTGTATTTCACTGTCAGGAACAACGAACGGCGATTAACACTTAAGATTTTTAAATCATGGTACCTACCATATGAAGATTTGTATTGTAAGTAAGTGATAATCGACTTTTGTCAATGATAATGATAATCCACTGTTGGTTATACCTAATTTTTAAAATTTTTGCAGCTCGTTTACACTACATTTCAAAAAATCATAACAAGAATCTGAAAAAATGGCTAGCTCAACAAGCCAAAGTTGGGTCCAAACTTCCCAAAGAGGTAATTGGACAATTTGACAATGTAATGTTTCAAATAGGTATTCTGTCGACATTATTGGTTCACATAATTCATGTGTAAGATAACAATAAGAAACTTAAATCTCACTTCTTATCATTGCAGATGTTCTTTTTTTTCAGAGACAAGAAATGTGAATAAGATAATCGCGAAAAGTGACAACGTTATTGTTTTTTAAGGATTTAGAGAGATTTAAGTAATATTCAATGATACCGTGATAGTCGAGCCGAATGTACACACGGCTACACATCAAGCTATACATTTCCAGTATAAGCTGACCTCGTATTCTACGGAAATCCTGCATATTGCGAGATCAGCATAAACTGGAAATGTATAGCTTGATGTGTAGCCGTGTGTACCATCAAAGAAGTTCATGTCTAACCAGTTTCAAAACAAAATCTCGTGAACTCGATGACCACATCTGTTACCGGCCCGGTTCTATAGCCGCCGAGCGCTGCAAGCAAGAATAGTCCTTACGCCACCGTAAGGATTATTCTTGCTTGCATAGCTATTTATTAGATATGGACTATAGTCGATAATATTTATTATCTAGACTAAACATTCTAGGACCAACCATGGTGTGTTAGGTCGATTAAGTATTGCAAAGAATATATTTGTGCACTTTTGTTTGTGATGCTGTCAGCACCAGATGATGAATGTATGATGCTGACAGAAAATACCAAGCAAAAATTATGTGAACATCGTCCTCCGAATAGAAGATTACATTGTAACAAATTGTCCGGCTCCACGTTTTTAACGACGTGTAGTCATTATACTCAATCCTGTGAAAACTTATAATTGGCCATATTCATGTTATTAAAACCATCGCGGTCAAGCATATCTAACCACTTTGAAAACAAAATCCCGTGCACACCATGACCACATCTGTTTACCGCCCCTTTTTTTTGTAGGTAAGCGTTACTATAACAGCCGAGAGCTGCAAGCGGGTATAGTCCTTACGGTGTTCAGATACACGTGTCCGCGATAGTACATGCCAAGCTGTAACTTTCCAAAATATAAAATAAAAAAATCCTTCCACAACCATCACCATTAAAGATAAAATTAAATTACCTGCGAAACTTCACCTATGTGGAGGGTCGATCGATCGGTATCTAATGTGGATAAAAAAAGGGATTTTCTAAACTCATGTACACAGGTTGTTACATAACAGCATTACGTTTTTTAAATTATTTTTTGCGAATGACAATTTGAATATTGCCTAGAGATATACTAAATCGGTAGATATAAGAGGCCGTTGTTGTATTGTATGACGATAAAAAAACAGTGTATAATAGTGGAACGTATTTTAACTTTCAGATTCCTCTAAGAGCAAGAGAGCTGTACTGCGAGCTGTGTGATATTCACATCACGTCTAAGGCCCACGCGGATTCGCACTACGCGGGGAAGTCGCATCGCGCGTAGGACAACACCCACGATTATACATACGTAACTCATTCCTAGATTATTTTAAAAATCATGTTCTATTTCCCTATCAGGATTGTCGAGGGCCGCAAGATTCCGAAAAACCCATTCCTGCTACAAAAAAACATGCGAGATCGCGTGTAAGTAAAGAAAATTCAGTAAATTAAAAGAATAAACTTCTTTTTCTACTGTTTTTAATATAATATTATGGTTGTATCGTAGAGAGCAACTTATTCGTCGTGAAAAGAAAAGCCTCAAATCTACCGAAAAGCCTGCGGCAAGCGAGATTGCGGAGACAGCTCCTAGGCCCACCCCGCCGGAATTATACTGTGATATCTGCAAGGTAGGTACTGTAGTCGAGCTACACACTCTTCGTTCCATTTTATTTAAGTTCTTACTATTGGGGTTTAATTAATTGCCCTAAGATTTTCTGGAAATCTGTAATAACTGCAAATCACCAATAAATATGTTCAGTAAGCTGAATAACAAAATGATGTTCAAAGCTAGCGTTCCTACTGTGTTGTGGTTGTGACCGACTTTCAATTTCGGCTGTTCTCACGAGTACGTGACTCCGTGATGATAGAACATAAAACCGAAATATCAAAACTCGAATTAAAAATACAGTTTGCATTTTCACCAATATCGACTCGTGCCTCATGAGCAGTGATCGGAGTAGGTAGATTGAACTGGGGTCATTGATCCGAAACGTATATATTACTATGGACATTCCTCCGGAATTGGT
This sequence comes from Agrochola lota, assembly GCA_947364205.1. Lineage (NCBI taxonomy): Eukaryota > Metazoa > Arthropoda > Insecta > Lepidoptera > Noctuidae > Agrochola > Agrochola lota. The sequence continues at coordinate 11,185,541 of OX376221.1, read as the reverse complement.
GGATTATTAAAAAAAAACCGGAACTTATGTAGGAATTGTATTCTGCCAGAGTGGAAGGAGTCATTTGATGATTTGCCATCCTCAAAAAAAGGTAGGAATTGTAATAAAATGAGCAATTTTATTATTTATTATTCTTCCTATTTTTTTTTTTTTGTCACGATTTGACAAAACCCAACGACCAATCAGAACAAAGGATCATGGGTGGTACAGTAGTAATAATATCACTACCAACATTAACAATATTTAATTGAATCCGGAAATACCGGAATTACTTTCCGGAAAAATGGCTTATCCATGTTATTCTTTCTGTGTGCATTTATGATACAAGTACTAAAAATCAATCTACCTACTCCGATCACTGCTCATGAGGCTCGTGACCATTTTCCCATATTTCACATAGAACAATTCTCAATTTCTTAATTAAAGGATTCATAGCTGGAAAATTTGATTGGCTCTCCAAGTTCCCTGATTCCGGTTAGCTATTCTGATTTAACCTTCTCAGGTTCTGGCAGGTATTTACGGTTCCCGACTGCAAGTCTACTCTTCCCCTATTGTGTCCCCACCACGATAGTGCAAATGAAAACTGCTGCTGCATACCAGAAACCTACATAATGCAATTGTTTCAGGCTTCGGTTACTTGCACGGAACAAATGACCATGCACCTAAACGGAAAAAAACATCTTGCGAAAGAAAAACGACATATCTTTGATATGATGAAAGGCGGAACAACTATATGTAAATATAAAATACTGTAATATTATTATTTAAGGTTTATATTCATCCGAAAATAAGAACAAGCAAACCGCTTATAGGCAATAGCGAAAAATGCTCAAAGAAGGAGTCTTGGAGCCGATTTTGATGAGAACTATAACGGTGTCATTAGATTTTTGAAAAATTATTTTGCCATCCACCTATCCTAAATAAGTCACATAAGTTCGTAAACGATTACGACTAATCTGTTTCATTTTGACAGTTCAACAACATTCATTGCGTTATTTACGTTGTTGAGCAGATTTTTTTTCGAACTTATGAAGCAATGGATTAAGAATCTGTTTCAAAACGATTTACATTTCGATTGATCGGTTATTACGCAGTTGGGGTACTGAAATCCAAGCTAATCATTAAAAACAAATATAGAGACTTGTTGCACCATCCGAACGTTTCGCTAATAAGGATCAAATTCCGAGAGTAATGACATAAATGTACCTTACAGCGAACCAAAGGTAAGTGTTGATAAAAAAATATACTGATACATATTTGCATGTATTGAAACACTACCGGCAAATAAAAAGGTAATACAAGACATCGTAACAAAATAACATCGTCAAATAACTCATCAATATAATTATGTCATTTAATTAAGAATGGTTGCACATCTGACGGGACGGAAGATGCGTCGGGCGCAGGGTCGGACTGGGCCGGAAGGGCCCGGGTGGCTGACCACAAGCCCGGGTCCCTAGACTAGATGATGGTAGATGGGATACTATCGCAAAATACTGAGATACACAAATTGAGATAAACAAAATATAAATATTTACTATCAAAGACGTAATAAATTATTAGGTACGGACAATAGCACATCAGGTTACCCACTACCAGTATAAAAGGATCTCCCTTAATAGGCGAGTTTCATATAACTCGAGTTTTCTATTTAATTTCTCTCTAATTGTATGAACGAACTATCTGATCAACTTTGACATTTAGGTCGCAAGCGCTGGGACCTAGCCTGCGTGGGCCTCCTATCCTACGGTTGCCGCAAGCCAGGCCCGTGGGGGGCCCGCGCAGGCTGGGGCCTGGCTGGCAAATGCCACCTCGACTATATGGCCAGTCCGACGCTGGTCGGGCGTAACTTCGTTAACTTGCAGTTAGTACGCTCGATGCACTAGCGCATCATAGGTTGAATGTTTTATTATCTACTTATCCGTTCTGGCTTTACGCGACAACTTTACGCAACGCATCTTCCGTAAGATGTGCGTCAGCCGATTTTTGTTTTTTTTGGTTGGGAAATTTTGCAATAACTTCTCGATAATAGAAATAGGGCGTGTCAGACTCTTTTTGTCTAAAACCGTGTGACTAAAACCCACCCGTGTTCCTTCAGTTGCCTGTACGTTGCCAAGGGCCACGGTATCCCTTTCGGGCTTTCCCGCGACCCCGATGTGCGATCCCTTTTTTTTTTTTTTTTTGAGGGTGGGAAATCAGCAAATGACTTCTCCCGCTCTGGGCAGAGCGAGAGGGTGTGTCAGACTTTTACTGACTAAAACCCACCCGTGTTCCTTCCGTTGCCTGTGTGCCGGGGCCGCGATATCCCTTTCAGACAAACCCGCAACCCCAGCAGGCATTGGTCTTTCGACCCCGTCGGTTGGTGCTGACATCTCTTTGAGGCGCGCGTGGAACACAACGCGCCGTCGACACGGGCCTGGTCCTGATCGGACGGCGAGCTGCCCATTGCTCACCGTCCGCAGGCCCCCGTAGGCGCCGGTGGCCGGAAGTCGGCTCTTGACTCCCGACGCCCGGGGCGTCTCCTGCGGCGACTAGGGCCGCGAGGGCGTGCAGCTTGCATCTCCCTCGCGCGCCCCGCCTCCTCCTTCGCGAGCATAACTGCTTCGCAGAAGGAGGTGACGGCCTCCCATGCACTCTCGCGCCGAACCATGGCCTGAACCAGGGCCGGACGCGAGAGATCGCCGCCTCCGATCGCCTCCGTGAGGACACGGCGGTGCTCCGCCCAAGCCGGGCAGACCTCCACCGTATGCTCCACCGTGTCCTCCGGGCGATCCACACAGTGGTGACACCCGGGCGTTTCCTCCCGCCTAATTCGGAACAGGAACCTCCCGAAACAATCGTGTCCGGTGAGGACCTGCGTCAGGCGGAAGGTGAGGACGCCATGGCGCCTCTCAAGCCACTCCTCAAAGAGGGAACTTATCGCCGCAATTGTGGCGTGCCCAGCGCTGGGTTGCGACAATCGCACACTCCATGCCGCCATGAGATCCCGCCGGAGCTCTGTCCGCTGTGCCGTGATCTCTCGCGGCAGCGGAGTTACACCCCGGCGTTTCGCCTCCTCGCGCAACTCCCACATCTGCGCGAGGACTTTCGCCTCCAGATCCCATGGCGATGTGCGATCCCTTAGGTAATATAAATCGTATAGGTTACGTACGTGGGACTCTGGCTACACGAAAACCGATGTTATTTTGTTTCGCTGTCTTGTTTATTTATTTATACCTTTTTAGTAAGCGTTTGTGTCATAGTTGGGTTTTAATTTTTCACTTACTTTTTTGTATTAATTATTTTGGGGTTAGGCATTAAAGGTAATTAGCATATTAAATTTGATAGGTACCTATGATTTGTTAAGCAGCTTTGGTTTTTAGTGTTATTGAAAACAGTCAGAGTGAAACATAATTGTTATATTTATGATTGGGGTATGTTGCATAATCCTATCCTATACTATTAAATGAGCAATATTTTAAAATAAATATTGATGAAAGATACAAAATAGGGATTTACGTGGGCGAAAAATCCAAACATCTATCTAGGTGTCATATCTGGGAAAATTAGTTTTCTCCGTATTATCACCCGAGCAGAGCTCGGTCGACCAAAGTTTAGAACAAGATGGCTACCTTAGAATAATGACATGGCAGCATGGAATTAGTATATATACTATCATGGCAGCAGGGAATTAGTATATGTACTATCATGGCAATATGGAATTAGTATGTACTATCCATGGAATTACTATGAACTATCCGATACTATTAAATGAGCATTCTCTATTTTCATCACAGCAGAGCTCGGTCGCCCAGGTACTTAAAGATAACCGATATATTTTCAGAAAGTACTCCATAAGACTTTTCTGTAGAACACGATATAATAGTCTTATGTTTTTTTTTCGGTCACACTTCACATGTCGCTTTATGCCACCATGTTGGATTTAATGTGACGTCATATAGCTAGGGTTGCCAACTTTTTGTACAAGAAATAAAGTAGTTTGTAGTCAAAGTGCGAAAATAAAATGTAGATTAGTGCTTCTCGTGCAACCAATCTTAAAGGCTTCGTAAGCCACACCAAATAAATAAGGAACTAAGTTTTTATTAAATTAATTGATTGAAGCTCTACTTCTGTCGTCCCACCACTTAGCATTTACCACTGAAAACACTCATTCTGCGAATACTGCAGTGGCAGAACTAACTATAATACACTTACCTAAAATATATTCTGATGACAATACTATGTCCAGAAAAAATCGAGACGAGAGAGTTTCATTATTAAATTAAGGCTAGCTGTACCACCGTGTCCATACCAAGGTGCATGCACGGTGTTCTACGTAGTAAATTAAACTTTGTATTTAGGTATATCAGTAAAAACAATATATTCATATACTTTATTTTTGTTGAACAGTAAACATTATTTTGGTCTGAAAAACAGTATGAAACTGTTTTTAACAGTATGGTTGGCAACCCTACATATAGCTTATAATCCTCTGAATAACATAGCACTTCCAACTATACCTCAAAACAAGAAAATAAACTATCAGAGGTCCCTACTTTTGTAACCGACTCCCAAAAAGGAGGAGGTTATATGTTCGTCGCGTATGTATGTTTTTTATGTATGTCCACCCATTTCTCCGTCAATTGTAGACCGATTTTGAAAATTCTTTTTTTGTATGAAAGGGTATGCTCCCAAGTTGGTCCCATATACATTTTATTAACTTTGGTTGGATAGTTTTGAGTAAGTATAATACGTATTTTTTCCACTTAGTATTGTGGTTGATAACTTCCACTGTCACCGTTATTTACATAGCAGGTAGTGGTATTCCAATTTGTGTGGAAAAGTGAAAAAAAAAATTACGAAATAAAAAAACAACTGACATGCAAAAAAAAACACTACAAAGTGAAAAGTAACATTAAGTTCGGAAGTCGGTGACAAAAAACGAAAATTCAAAACCAAAGACACCGAAATTCGAAATTAAAGTAATTTTTCACTTTGTATTGTTTTTTTTTTTGGAAGTCGGTTGTTTCTTTTTTTTGCAAGTAAATAAAACCGTAATATCATTCTGTGTTTTGTTCTTCAACATATCACAGCAATATTAACAACATTGGCTGTCGCGTCCCGGATTGATGGCACTGGCGGGCCAGAAATGGCCCGTGGGCCGTAGTTTGGAGATCAGGGGTCTCGAAACTCTGCCGGGGTCGCGTGAAAGTCCGAAAGGGATACCATGGCCCCTGGCAACGTACAGGCAACTGAAGGAACACGGGTGGGTTTTAGTCAGTAAGAGTCTGACACGCCCTCCCTCTCCGCCCAGAGCGGGAGTAGTTATAATTTCCCAAAAAAATCAAATATTGGGGTCTCCAAACTACGGCCTACAGAGGATGAACCTGATCTAAGTACACTTTACACTCTGATCCTCATACTAAATTCATATTATTATTATACCTCTATCTATAGCAGTGATTTCCGAAGTGGTCTAGGTGGACCCCTAGATTCCACGGGAAACTCGAGGGGGTCGGGTCTACGTGGTCGTGAAAAAAAAGTTTTTTTTGGATGTAACATGTAATTTTTTGACGAACAAATTCAATAAAATCAAAAAATTTGTCATAATAACGAATCGATTGACACCTCATTCATCAAAATCGGATTAATAGTTTAGGCGCTACAGTGGAACATAAGTAGATACAAACACAACCCTTCTTTGTGGGTTTGCCGTAGTCGGGTAATATTCAGCCCCGAGGCTCCTTTTTCACGCGCACCCTATATAATGATTAAATTGTGTTAATCTATTAAGATATTGAGACTGCTATTAAAGAATTAATATTTGCGTTTACAGCGAAACCTGCAGAACCTGCCGCCACTACTAAAGGTAAAAACGTTTTGCTTGAATATGTTTTTCTTGTGCTTGTAGTCGAGTGAAACTAAACCGAAAATACCAAAAAAACTCGAATGAAACCTCGTGCAGACTGGCGCGACGCGACAGCGCGACGTAACTCTAACCAAACAATTTCTAAGAAAACTTCACGGTAGAACAATTATCGGTGTCGCGTTGTTTACCAATCTGCCCGAGGCTTGAAGTTAGTAGACAGCAGGACAGATTCCATTGGATTTTTTTGTTGAGACCAAGAGGTTCTACTATGTTCTTGCAGCCAGTCTGTCCATCATTAAAAAAGTCATTCGTATTCCGGCCGCCGACAGAGTGCGTTCCTGATACCTGTCAGTTGAGTACACAAGAATACGTGTTTTGAGAATTTATACTTACTTTATTTGTTCCTAATCGTGTCCAACTGACAGTTGGGAGTCCCAGTTTCCTACGAAATGTATGGGAAAAGATTTTTCGATTTCCGACTTCTCGAGTATCTACTCGCACCTCGGTTGGTCCGATAGTTTTTTATAAGAAACAGGAGCGGTTGGCATCATAACTTTATTTGGTGAATTGCCAATTTTCTCGCTCGCAACTTTTTTCAAAATCTGAGAACGCAGATCAAAATTTCTCTAACAGTTAAGGACAGTCTCCTAGGACTGTTTTCCTGTAGCTACAAAGGTTATGGTACCTGGCTTTACTTTGCCATTGAGAACTGGCTCGTCACTAAAATCTACTCTGTATATACCGAGTAGATTTTTGTGATGAGTTACTGTACTGGTGTTAATCGTTTGAAGTCGAGAGACAATGATGATTTAGGTAAATATGTATGTATATATGTGGTGTGTGTGTGGTGTGTGGGTGTGTGTATGTGTGTGTGTGTATGTGTAGCGCTGAATGTAATAGTGATTTGTGGTGCAAGCGGGCCGAATTAACGTAAGGTGCAAAAATTAATTACTTTCCGTTTTTTTAGATGCCGATGCTCAGGGCGAAGATGCTTGGGAAAAGTGGGAGACGAATTATTGTGAAGATGAATTTGATTGGGGCCACGGTAGCGGCACATGGGATGATGATCCCCAATAAATATCAAATAACGATAGGTATAAAGTGCATGGGATACCTACTCCATTTATATTTATTTTTACATATTACAAGGTTTCAGAGTTACAGAGTGTTATTTTAACATTTCATTAGTAGTCACAACGTAGGTATTTGGTTAATTATTCTTAGACAGCTTCGTCTTTTCTGCTACTTCAAGTGCTGGTATTCTGAAACAAAGTGTATCTTTAATATGTGTGTGTTATGTAATTCATTCCAATAATAAAGGGATTTATTTTTTTGTATGTACTTCATGGTTTTAATTGTCACAATAGGTACTTAATTTAGAAATTGAAAAAAAAAAAGTATGTAAAGCGACCGACCGGCGACCCCAGAAATGCCTTAGTAGTAAGATTGCACCCGTGCGAAGCAGGAGCGGGTCGCTAATTCAAATATATTTTAAATATTTGTTTACATCCTCTTGGGTGTCGTTTTGATAGTTTTCGAGAATGCTAAAGCCGATAGTGAAGTCAAAATAAAAATCCAGGATGGCAGCTCTCATAGTTTCATGGTCAATCCGATCAACAGTGGAGGTCTGCCCGGCTTGGGTGGAGCACCGCCGTGTCCTCACGGAGGCGATCTCTCGCGTCAGACCCTGGCTCAGGCCATGGTTCGGAGCGAGAGTGCATGGGAGGCCGTCATGGCCGGCCGAGGAGGCGGAACGCGTGAGGGAGAGGCATAATCCGAGCGCCTTCGCGCCCCTAGTCGCCGCAGGAGACGCCCCAGGCGTCGGGAGTCGATAGCCGATATCCGGCTACCGTAGGCGCGGGCTTGCGGACGACGAGCGATGGGTAGCTCGCCGTCCGATAAGGACCAGGCCCGGGTCGACGGCGCATTGTGTTCCACGCGCGCCTCAAAGAGATGTCAGCCTCAACTGACGGGGTCCGTTAGGGCCAATCCCTGCCAGGGTTGCGAGTTTGTCCGAAAGGGATATCGCGGCCCCGGCACACGGGAAACGGAAGGAACACGGGTGGGTTTTAGTCAGTAAAAGTCTGACACACCCTCTCGCTCCGGCCAGAGCGGGAGAAGTTATTTGATAATTCCCCACCCAAAAAAAAAAAGTTTAAAAAAAGGATGTCAGCTGCAAACATTATCAAATTTTTCATCATCGTTTTCATGGTTTTCGAGGGTGTTAAAGCTGATAGTGAAGTCAAAATATAACCACCCACTGTGAGGTGTGTATATCGCTCCGACAGGCGCTCACACTATCGCAACGTGCTTGGTTGGATTTAGTTCGGGGTATTTTTTGCCTATTACTTAATAGACGATTAGGTACTTTGCTATGTGCGTACTAGGGCTTGAGTATCGGACCATTTTTTAATTCCGGAACTGGGTTTCAGTTCCGGAATTCCGGAGTTCGAAGCTTCCTTCTAAAATGAGAGAATGATAAAACTAAAAAAATATACGATGTACATTACCATGTAAACTTCCACCGAAAATTGGTTTGAACGACATCTAGTAAGTAGTTTTTTTGTCGTCATAAATCGTAAACCGCAATTTACCTTTCATTCAATCAACTCAAATATAAAAATAATAATACTAAACCTTAATTTGTTTTTGGGATAAATTAATCCTAACTACGGAAGACGGAACTCTTCATTGTGCGTGGTCCGAGATGCACTTGGCCGGTTTTTTTTAATACGTCATAAATCGTAAACCGCAATTTACCTTTCATTCAATCAACTCAAATATAAAAATAATAATACTAAACCTTAATTTGTTTTTGGGATAAATTAATCCTAACTACGGAAGACGGAACTCTTCATTGTGCGTGGTCCGAGATGCACTTGGCCGGTTTTTTTTAATACGTCATAAATCGTAAACCGCAATTTACCTTTCATTCAATCAACTCAAATATAAAAATAATAATACTAAACCTTAATTTGTTTTTGGGATAAATTGTTTTTTAGTATTATATAATTGCATAGCACATGTGTGAACACTATGTACCTACTTTACAGCTACCGTTTACTGGGTACGTCTTTGATTGACTTGAATGTGCCCTGGCGGCTGAGAGTATGTCATACTCACTCAAATGTTTCGCTGGTGGTGGCGCGTGTGTTGGATCATTAAGTTCCCTTCAAAGTGGTTGAGCTAAATGTTGCTGATCCATGCGTATGTTCGTGAACGGGCGCCGCCAGTGGGGACTGGTCATCTCTTAGCTACCACGGCTTATTTTAATTTCTGAAGTGTTTTTGTTTTTATTTTTTATAACGGACGCTTTTAATGTGCACGTCTTTCTACATTGTTCTCACATGTATAATTACAGCATGAATAATGTAACCTATATTTTGTAAAAATATTCTGATTTAAAAGAGTGTCCGTGGAGTTTCTTGCCCGTTTTTCTCCATAGGAACCTACTACGCGTCGGAATGGGTAACTAACTTCATATTTCTGACTGACCGACCTCTTGACAATTCAAAAGTACCTGTAATTGGTTTATTTGAAATTTATATGCTTTGAGTTTGAGTTTATGACTGAAAAAAAAAAACTACGAAAATTGTTTTGTGGAGCAAACGTCGTATTTTTCTTATTAAGGAATATTATCGGTTACATCCGCAGAATTTCACAGTTTCTTTGAAATGCTATGAAATAAAATTGTTTTTGCTGTCGATCAATATTGTGCTTGCGTATGTAATATTCATTCCGATCATCGCTGTAATAAAGGAATCTTGCTCGACTTGCAGTAGCAGATCTAGACATGACCGGCAAAATAATTTATTTTCATTAACTCAATGTTACGTTAAAGGTACATAAAAAAATAAGTCTTACTTACCTACATAGGTACTTGCCATCTAAGTAACTAACAGGAGTTTCTTCTACGCTGCTGAGTGCGGCACGTGTTAGCATAACAAAGTAATATTACAATTATCACTAAAACAGCAGCAAGCGCTGTTAGAACTTTGGGGTCGGAGAGCTGGTAACACTGGCCCCCCCCTTTTCCAGAGACGTTGCTGCTTCTTCCTTTAGACGAGCTTTTTTTCACGGCCGGTGCACTTTTTGCCATTCTCGTGGATGATCTTATCTCATCTATTTGACCCATTTTTTATCATTCCTTTAATTTTCCATAATGCGAAACCATTTTTATTATTGAAATTTTGTATTTTGGTACCTATTTTTTAAAGCTACATGCTTTGGGAATTTTTTGTTCGTATCAATTTTTTTTGTGGGGACTAGAGTTTTGACATATGGACTTCAGGCTTTATGACAACAAATTGGCATTTTTTATAGAAAGCTGTGAAAGAAAGATAATAGAAGATTGGTATCCTACCAAAAAGGTACTTATGTAGCTATTATAAAGTTATGAACTTATGATTCACAAATCACATGAGTGATTTTAATAATGTGTGACCTCATGCTACTCAGTATGGACACTTTTTCGCGTGACTAAGTACGGTGATGGCAAATGTAGTGATTTAAATCTTGGGCAGCGGGTTTTGACTTTACGGTGTCAAAAACGCTTTAAAAGAAAACACACCAACTTACTTCCATAAACAGGGTTTCAGTGAGGTCATTCGCCGGTCGCTACGTGGGCGGTCACCGCTCTTCTAGGAAACCGTAGCTTTAGCAAAAATCAATTTAGAATTTAACGCATTATTTTTTGTTAGTTTATAATAGAAATAGTACCGATAAATTATGAACTAACGGTTCTCACAATTTTATTGTAGTATGTTATGTACCTACCTTGTACGGTGTACCTACGTACATGGTTTTAAAATAATTATGTATTTTTGATGCAATAAGTTAGTTAGTAGGCTCGCATATTTGCACTTTGATCGCAACCTACATTTGGAAGTACATTGACATAGGGCGGAGCCTAGATGATGCATTTTTGTACATAATTTAATTAGTGTTCAATTTGACGTAATTTGAGTCGGACAACTTGCATTTTTATTTAGATTCATACCCGTTGACATTCCTTGCATTTTCTTGACATTTTCTGCATACTTGCATTGCATTGACTTTAATGTTAAATTTGAATTGAAATTCTTTATTTTGCATAAAATATGGTACAATAGGTCTTAACTTAAATATAAGAAATTCCACATATCTTGCTTACTTACTATTTCAGCATGCAAAAAATACCTTATAATAAAATTATATACACTTCACTTGTTACTATTGAGATCATGAAGTAAAAAATAAAAATAAAATAAAAATAAATGTTTGGCTAATAGTACATCGAACATACCTGATTGCTGGAATAAAGTATGATTTGGCCAATCTGTGTTTTATGATGGTCACCCTACAATAACATAGAATGTCGAAATTATAACAATTGAACGAATTGCTAATTTGCCTAGGCATTTTGCAAAACCGCCAGCGTTTGTAAACAGACGGGGCCGTTTGTAAATTAACGAATCATACAATCTGCTGCGACATACTCGTATACAGGGTGGCACGGACTTCGACGCGAAAACTGAAACCATACATTCAGTAGGTACATGATTCTGATTTTCATTATGACTAAATTCACACTTTTTCTCTCTCTTTCTCTATCGAATTAGAAGAAGACAGTCGCAAGTATGAACGCTTTTTCGCATGACGATTTCTGCCAGTTTACGCCTGCCGCAAGCTGCGTTAAAGGACTTCGATCCAAAAACCATTATCTTTAAACAACAAAAAAATACTATGTAATTTAGCTTAAGCAATTATCGACATGTCAATTTTGGTTTCATACATGACCCCAACCCTCCGTTTCGTTATCATTTTTGCTAGAAGACATAATCGCTTGACAACTGCATGTCAATTTAGTTGATTTGACGTACATTTTCGTAATGCAAAATTAATATTTTGATCCATAAGAACATAAAAACGAGATGTAACGAGACATGGTGACATCACAAAACCAATGTGCGGAAAAATTGTCAATCATGTTTGAATCGAATGAAATATCAAAATGTATTATGAGGATTTTGAATTTCACTGAAAACATGACTAAATATTTAAAAAAATACTTACACAGGGAAGGTTATTCCGTCTTTATTTAAGTTTGACGTATTTGAACGCTTTTAACAAGGTTTAACAGCACAACCAGGCATTTTCACGGAGCACTGAATGAGAACCGCACGACTCTAAAACGATTAACGATGTGCGATCAAATCCATTTGAAAGTAGTTTTTATGACCGTGTTAGAACATTTGTTCTTGTACTTTTACAGAGGGGGAAGTGTTCGTAAGGTTTCTCCATACAAGTAAAGAGCCGATTACCAGATCTTAAAAATAACCGATTTACGATATCGCAACTTCTGCAATGATTTATTAAAAAGGATTAAATCGGACTATGAAGAAAAGGAATTTCAAACAGCTAAATACAACCCTAAAAAAATGTGGGAAACTGTCCGCAGTCTAGGAACTAACACCAAAAGCGTGCGGTCTACATCAACAGAACTCCTATCAATCGAAAACTGTCCCACTAAGTCCGTCAACAATATTAACACGTTCTTTGCAAACGTTGGTATAAAACTTGCAAACAATATACCTAACTTAAATTGCCCCCAGTTGGTCGACATCCACCAACAAAATACAGCCAACTCAATGGTTCTTCTGGAAACAGACGAAGAAGAGGTTAATTCAATTATAGCCTCCGGATTGACAGTGCTACGGGCTGCGACGGCATCCCACCAAAATTGCTAAAACACGCTAGTCACATTCTGGTTCCACCTATCACACGCATATGCAACCTGGCAATATCCACAGGTATATTTCCCAACGCTTTAAAAAAAGCGATTGTACTCAAACTCAAAACTCCAAAGCATTTATTTCAAATAAACCAATTACAGGCACTTTTGAATTGTCAAGGGGTCGGTCAGTCAGAAAGATGAAGCTAGTTGCCCATTCCAAAGCGTAGTAGGTACCTATGGAGAAGAACGGGCAAGAAACTCTACGGACACTCTTTTAAATCATGATATGGTTACAAAATATTGGTTACATCATTCATGTTGAAGTTATACATGTGAGAACGATGCAAAACGTTAAAAGCATCCGTAACAAAAATAAAAAAAATAAAATCAAAAATAAAATTAATATAAGCCGTGGCAGCCAAGAGACGACCAGTCCCCACTGACGGCGTCCGTTCACGAACATGACGCTGGATTAGCACCATTATGGTCAACTATTTTGAAGGGAGCTAAATGATCCAACACACGCGCCACCGTCAGCGAGACAATAGAGTGAGCATGACATACTCTCAGCCGCTAAGGCACATTCAAGTCAATGAAAGACATACCCAGTACCTAAATGGTAGCTTTATAGTCGGTACATAGTACTCGCACATGTGCTATGCAATTATACAATGATAAGAGATTGAATTTATACAATGCAAAGAATATAATATATAATTTTGCTATTTTTATTTAGTCATAAGTTGTTATGGACCCACTTGTAAATAATACAAAGATAGTTTTTAAAATCTTGAGCAGCTCCAACAGTATTTTCAAATGCTAATCAGTTAGTTTATGCGCCCTTGTGGAGCAAGACCAGCGTTGAGCCATGCATTTTTATCAGCGATTTACTCTTCCAACTTATAATATGCCTGGCTGCATAGTGTGCGTTTAATATAAGATTTAAATTTCGTTTCATTCAGTTGAAGTATGTTGGGAGGTATTTTATTAGTACATCCAATATACAAGTCGGGTGACAGAAACAGGGTCACGAACTATCGCCCAATTTCAGTCCTTCCAGCAATCTCCAAAATTCTGGAAAGAATAATGTACAAACTCCTTAATAACTACCTAAACAAACACAAAATTATCTTCCAAAACCAGTTCGGTTTCAGACGCGGATTATCCACAGAGGACGCAGTGACATCTTTACTAGATTTTGTAGTTGACAAAATCGACAATAAGTTCAAGTGTCTTGGAATCCTCCTAGACCTTTCGAAGGCGTTCGGTACAGTGTCTGTTCCTCCACTTCTTTCTAAACTTGAATCCATAGGAGTGCGAGGCATCGGTCACGACTTATTTAAAAACTTTCTTACTGATAGAATGCAGTGCGTTAGAATAGCGGAGTACGTTAGCGAAGCAAATCCTGTGATTGTTGGAGTCCCACAAGGAAGTTTGCTCAGTCCTCTTCTTTTTCTGATCTACGTCAACGAACTCGGTCAGCTATGACTCGGTGAAGTGATGTTATGGCTAGAGCAAAAAGTTGCGAAAACTAATTTTATCACCTTTGGCTCAAGACGTTCCATCCTACCACAAGACGGTTCACTACTTATTATAGCTCACAAATGTTCCAACCGTCTCCCCCTTTGCACATGCCCCGTTGTAACTAGAGCACCAGTGGTACGATATCTCGGCCTTCAATTAGATGCCTGTCTATCTTCTTTTTTTTTTTTTGCGGGTGGGTAATTATCAAATAACTTCTCCCGCTCTAGGCGGAGCGGGAGGGCTTGTCAGACTTTTGCTGACTAAAACCCACTCGTGTTCCTTCCGATGCCTGTGTGCTGGGGCTGCGATATCCCTTTCGGACAAACTCGCAACCCCGGCAGGCATTGGCCCTTTCGGACCCCGTCAGTTGGTGCTGATATCTCTTTGAGGCGCGCGTGGAACACAATGCGCCGTCGACCCGGCCCTGGTTCTAATTGGACGGCGAGCTACCCATTGCTCACCGTCCGCAAGCCCGCGCCTACGGTGGCCGGAAGTCGGCTCGCGACTCCCGACGCCCGGGGCGTCTCCTGCGGCGACTAGGGGCGTCTCCTGCGGCGACTAGGGGCGCGAGGGCGCGAATCTTGCCTCTCCCTCGCGCGCTCCGCCTCCTCCTTCGCGAGCATTACTGCTTCGCAGAAGGAAGTGACGGCCTCCCATGCACTCTCATTCCGGACCATGGCCTGAACCAGGGCCGGACGCGAGAGATCGCCACCGCCGATCGCCTCCGTGAGGACTCGGCGGTGCTCTGCCCAAGCAGGGCAGACCTCCACCGTATGCTCCACCGTGTCCTCCGGGCGATCCACACAGTGGTGACACCCGGGCGTTTCTGCCCGCCTTATACGGAACAGGAACCTCCCGAAACAGCCGTGCCCGGTGAGGACCTGCGTCAGGCGGAAGGTGAGGACGCCGTGGCGCCTCTCTAGCCACTACTCAAAGAGGGGACTTATCGCCACAATTGTGGCGTGCCCTGCGCTGGGTTGCGACAATCGCACTCTCCATGCCGCCATGAGATCCTGCCGGAGCTTTGTCCGCCGTGCCGTGATTTCCCGCGGCAGCGGAGTTACGCCCCGGCGCTTCGATGCCTGTCTATCCTGGAAAACACACTTACAATGTCCAAACGAATACGAAAACGTATTTTTCTATTTAAGAAGTTAAGGGCTAACAGCGAAATCCTTAAGATTGTTTACTCGGCACTAGCCGAATCAGTACTGAGATATCTCTACTGCCTGGGGAGGAGCCGCCAAGACCTACATTATACAGGTGGAACGAGCCCAGAGAGCCGTAATTAAAGTAATTCTAAAAAGATCCTTTAGGTTCCCCACGCGGCAACTTTTAAGGGACTTTAAAACACCAACTGTTCCACAACTATACATACCACGCGCAGTCATGCGAAAACACGCGACTCTTCCATACAGCGTAAATAACAGCCCGACAGTAAGAAGAAGACCCAAACCCTGTCCCACAACACATACAAAAACTACATTCGCTAGACGTCACTACCCCTACCTAAGTGGTATTATATACACTAAAATACATCAAAAACATAACATACATACACTAAACACACACACATGTAAAAAAATAACTTAAGTATTCCTGCTCACCCTAGATTATGACGAAAGAGAAGCAGTGTTCATTGATGAAACCCCTATGCAAATAAATAATTATTAGTATCACGAACGCTTACACACCCACAGACACCCCAAATCACCTTCCCTCTACACACACACGACACACATCACACAATCATACACACATGACACTCATACACTTTCCCCATTACACCACATCACACGCGCTTACTCACGAACTATTGCTGCTGTTAGACGTTTTAGCTTCCCTAATTTTTTTAAATAATCTTATCGCACGAATGGATGGCCTCTATAACACAACAGGATTTTCCTAGCATATGGGACATTATTCACAAAAATTGAGCACAAATGTAATATCATAATAACGTACCATGCATTGTATTTCTTCTTTTTGTTAAATAAATTATTTCTATTTCTACAACATGCTGATGTGTATTTTGAAAACACCCCAGTAGAGACGGCACCGGACGGCGCTGCGCAGCTGGTGGGGTTCTATCTTCGAATGAAAACAAAAAAAAAACAAAGATGAAGTCTTAACATGTGTATTTAGTATTACAGGTCCGAAATAAGTAAAAAATATACGTATATGTTGTGTCGGAATTATGTTAAATACTTGGTCCGACTCCGAATGTTATTTAGGTACAGTAGGCCGCACGTCAGTGGTACCTACATACCATACCGGTAAAATCACATGTTCTTCTTGAATATCCTTGCTAACGGTAATTTTTTGGTTGGCATCAATATCAAACTTCAGTGTAATTGGTTCTTGAGATATAAATTCATCATCAGTTTCTTTCAAAGACTTGAAACAATTCTCTACATACGTTAGAAAATAGTCTAAATAATTTATAGCTATTTGTGGTTTCCATTCGTCCTGAAAAGTGATAAAATGAATTTTAGGGATCATTTTCTAATATTTACTGTACCTACGTAAGTCAACTGAATGCTCATGGCTACAATTTGACATTAGTGCCGATTCTCTTGTACACCGAACTAAACTAACTAAACTATCACTAAAATTCCTTACTTTTTTTGGCTATGAGAATTTTAAAGCTATTCTGACAAAATAGAAAAAAAACAATACAATTTAGGGGTTCCCCATACTTAGAACTGAAACTAAAAAACAAAAAAACATCAAATCCATACGTGTGGTATCTATGGATAGGTCTTCAAAAATGATATTGAGGTTTCTAATATAATTTTTTTCTAAACTCAATAGTTTGCGCGAGAGATACTTCCAAAGTGGTAAAATGTGTGTAAAAACCTAAAAATATATGTTATACATTACCATGTAAACTTCCACCGAAAATTGGTTTGAAAGAGATCTAGTAAGTAGTCTTTTTTAATACGTCGTATTTGCTAAATATTGTACGGTGGTGCGAAACCCTTCGTGTGCAAGTCCAACTCGCACTTGGCCGGTTTTTTTTTGAGCCTTTTGTAGCCTCGACGTGTTTTATATGGAATTTTTAATTTTTTGTATGGAAAATATGAAAAAATAGTACCTACATGTTGAGTGTTAGGGGCTTTAAGAATTTTAAAAAGGGGGTCGAAATTTTCATTATTTTTGCGATGGGGCGCACCATTTTCGAGATATAAGCAAAAGACAACGTATTTTATCCCACATCTTTTTAATCGCGATTAAAATTTGTCAGATTTAGTCTGGTTTGGTTTTTACAATCAAAATTTTAAGTGAAAAACGTCAAATTCAGAATAGCAAAAATGCCATTTTCACTAAATTAAAAACTCAGTACTATCTTAGTGCTGTCAAACTAAATTAAAGATATGATGTGTCACTTTAGTCTATTTCAGAATGGGAAATCGTCGTTTGACAGGAATAAACTATTTTTTTTTTTTTTTAGTCTAGTTTATTTGTGACAAGAGAATCGCCACCAGTGACTATCGTAGCAGACCTACGACTGAAGTTCGACAGAGACTACAGCTTACTAGGGAATGCTATGCTATCTCAAGCCGTGATTGGCAACTCGACATCTCGTGTGCAGTCTGGGGTCAATATTGGCAATTCGTGATCGCAATTTCGTCTAATTATTCAAATAATGCTTTTTTTTCTTCAAAAAATCTTACACTTGATTAAAATGAAATTACACTTATAAAGGGTAACCGTGTTATTGAAAAAACACTAATCGAATCTTGAAACAAAATAATCACGTTTATTTTTAAATAACTAGCTTTTACCGGCTGCTTCGCCCGCGTGGATGTCGGAAAATATGCCACGGGAACGTAGATACCTAC
Source organism: Agrochola lota (assembly GCA_947364205.1). Classification (NCBI taxonomy): domain Eukaryota; kingdom Metazoa; phylum Arthropoda; class Insecta; order Lepidoptera; family Noctuidae; genus Agrochola; species Agrochola lota. The sequence goes on along the minus strand of OX376221.1, from coordinate 11,167,612 downwards.
TACCGGGATTTGTTCTTTGTTTTATAATAACTGAACTGCGACAGGAAGGTTCTCCCTGGCTTACGGGAATTCTCGGACATGCGTTTCCGCGAATCCACCTTAAATACAATAACTTTCCCATAGCTATTATTTGAAGGATCGCTGGATCTGGATGTTTCACGCGTTTGAGAAAGTTTCATATACCAGTTATAATACTTAACTAGTTTGACCAGATAATTTATAATAATTACCTATGCTATATTTTGTATTTTAATCTTACCCGACAATATCTCACGATGTCATCAGTATCGAAACATTGCAGTCTTTGTATTATGCCATCGTCGTTTCTGTAGCCTACAAGTAATCCCTTTAGCCCAGCTAAGTAGCACTGACACCAACACCGTAGCATTTTATATCTTCTGAAAATTATATTAGGTCATAAAATTGATAATTTCATAAGGCAATGCAGGCTCGCTTGGCGAATAAATATAGGTAGAGTAGTCAGCCAATATTTTGGCATCATAGCAATATGGCCAAACGATACGATTACAGAAAAAAAAAAAAAACTGAAATTTTCCGCGTCGCGCGCGTCTGTTTTGACCACTTTTGAGTTATGGGGATTAACGGCAAGAACAGTCAACCGCACATAAGTGGTAACGCTTGCACTACGAATATCACCCTTACTGCTACGATATCAACGGGCTGTCAATGTCAAATTATTACCACTGAACTGATGTGCGGTTTACCGTAGCTGCTCTTACTGCCCCGTCAAAGAAATCTACCGAACGCTGCTACACTCTGTGATCTTTAAAAAAAACGTAAGAAATTCTGAATTTCGCGGGTACTTCGACGGATTCCTCGTAACTGTTGTAGCTTTTTAAAGGAAAACGATCTTAAAAGACTGTCCTAACTTTTTGAGCAATTGCTAACTGCATCCAGTTTTTGGAAAATGGTATAATAGTCATAGAAAAAGTCAATTCTCATTCTTTACTTTTATAATGCTAACCAATCAATGCCATTTTGTGTAAGGATTAACAGACTTTTGGAAATCTGTCAGGTACTAACTGGGGTCAAAGTAATAGAAAAACCACCAATCGCAGCTGACTGCGTGAATACGCTTAAACCAACGTGTATTTGGGTTTGTTTGGTTTGCCTTGTCTCATCGCTTCGAAAGTGTCCAATTTTTGTTTTCTTTCCACAAAACAAAGGCCTGCCAGCTCCCAGGGTCTCTATCATTTTGTCTATGCGATTGCTGACACTTGGCCTCCATTTAAGAATATCCTGCACTATGAGTTGCTAATAGACAATAGTTATGGTTGATGTTGTCATGGTAGTTTTGGGGCATTCCTGTATTGTATTGGACTGGAGGTCCATTTACGGTGGCCCGGTGGCCTTTTTTCATACTATAAAAAATATGTGTGTGTGTCAGCTTCGACGCAAAACTGGAGTTTACTCCTTAATATGATTGGCTTAATAAATGCACCTCTTAAAAAAATTAAAAACTCTCAAATATCTAGATTCTAGATTGAAACGTAGTAGATATGTAGGTAAAAAATAAAATTTCCATACCAGGGGCCTTATATGCAAATAAACTCCAATAAGTAAAATTTCATTACTTACTTAAAATTCTGTTCTTGTCGTTTACTATGTATTTCCCTATTTGTTTTCAACTCCACAAACTTGTTGTTCCTTAAATATGCTAGATTTGCATTTAAATTGTTTGGGTCTGGAGGTCCTGAAGTTGTTGTTGTGGCTAGCATTCCATCTATTTGGGCACCATAAAACAGCTTGTGCTTTCCTAACTGAGAACTGTAATAAATAGAAAATTCTTCATTTTCAACAACAGGTTGTACTATGTTTGGTTGTTGAACTGGTGAATCTGTAAAATAAAAAATCGATTAATTAATAGTTTCTGTGTGATCTGTGTCTATTACACAGAAAAATAATATTTGATAGGTTGTCTTTAGCGTTTCCAATGTAACGTCCGCTGTGAATAATTGTGAATTATAAGTTTAAGTGGAGCTGGCACTGGCAGTCATGTAGTAATAACAATAATAACAATTTATTTGTCTTTATGACATACAGTGAACAGCCAGGATATTAGGAATAAATAGCCAGGAAATATAACTTGATGAAGAGTAATGTCTACCAAAAACAATTAAAATATATGGACTTATATATTGTTTTATTACTTACCTGATAACATATATTGTTCGAATTTATAACCCCATGCACAAAACTTGGCATTACGATCATTAGGAGGACTACTTTTCTTAACTTGTGAGTTTTCAATGGAACACAAGTATATGCAGTTATTGAATAAGCTTGCAACAATGCTTAGTGGTTCACGGTTATAGCTTGTACACATTACACTTATTAGACTTCTGCGATATGTTATAACAGTTGTTTCAGGTTGGTTACTCAGAAATTCTAAGCGAGATCTTTGGTCGAGGAGAAATTTCAGCATTAGAGATATTTTTTCGTTGTTGTCGTCAGTAGTACGCTTAACTGCTTTATCAATGTTGTGGTTTAAGTTGTAACGAATTTTTCCTTTTGGAATTGATGTTAAATATTTGAGTTGGGATAAATCAGGATAATAATCGCGTCGGGCATCGACGCTCATGTAACCAATTATGTAGGGATCATTTATTTGAAGACTTCTCTCAAGAAGTTGGTTTCCATCCATTTTTCGTGATTATTCGTGGGGGTATTTTATCAAAAAATACATCGAATACAATTAAACAGAAATAATGATGCAAAGTAACTTTAACATTAACATCAAGGGCTTTTGTGGAAATCTATCCACCATTTTACCAATATCACGTAAAATAGCTGAACTGTCAATTAATCAAAACAAAAACACAAACAACACCGTCACTAACTAGCACTTGATTCCGTGGATTGGAATCTGCATGTCGATTCTGTAAAAATATCACCGTGAAAACTTGCGTGGAGTGAGCTGTCAGTGAAAACTCACTGATGCTAGGGATTGACCAAGCATTACATTTACAATCGTAATCGAGATTTAAATTATATTTTTTATGCTAATTCTATTGGACATTTTTTATTAAGTATTCTAAAGCTAGTATCTAAATGTCTAAACATTACATTATATACCCCCCTATATAGTAATGTTTAGTAAAATAACAAAGCAGATATCCAATCAGAAACTCAATTTTGTTTTATTCTATTTTGTTCCTAGACTAGTCCCTTAATATATATTATAGCCTGAGGCGCGACGCGTTACGCACGTAGGTGCCAACGCGTGCACCAACAATAAATAAAATAGAACGTACCTACATAGGTATCTACACGTTGCTGCTACTTAAGTACTAAAGAAAATGCTCATCGACATAGTTTGTTATTATGAACCCATTGTTAACTTATATTATAAACGCAATCGAGTGTTAATAGTGTGTAATTTAACCCCACACAAACTATGTGGGAACCTACCTAAACGATGTAAGTAGTCATATAGATAAAAAGATGTGTATATTATTTGTACTTACCTACCGAATATTTTATTGGAGATAACCTACCTACGCGTTGAATAAAATCATATTCATCAAATCATTACAAAATTCTTAAGTTCAACAGCTGACACTCTTGCAGCGCGCGCAAACCGAATCACTTCACCACGTTGAAGCGGTAAGAATCGCGCTTGCGCGCTAGGTAGACACTATCACATTGAGATTTTTTTTACTTACTACGTACCTACATACTTATTTAACTTGTAACGCGTCACGTACTTGCGTACTAAATACCAACGTCCAATAAGTACCTACAATGTTTTATTCATCATCATCATATATAACCCAAGTAAAACTGACACTTGTAGCGCGCGCACATCACATCACCGAAGTGTTGTCGCCGAGGAAATAACACGCGTTACCATGGTGACCACCCGCGTGATCACTTCACCCGATTCTCAAAGAATCGGATGAAGTGATCACTTCGCGCAGGCGCGCCGCTGAGGAAATAACACGCGTTACCATGGTGACCACCCGCGTGATCACTTCACCCGATTCTTAAAGAATCGGATGAAGTGATCACTTCGCGCAGGCGCGCCGCTGAGGAAATAACACGCGTTACCATGGTGACCACACGCGTGATCACTTCACCCGATTCTTAAAGAATCGGATGAAGTGATCACGCCGCGCAGGCGCGCTGTTACGCACTTTGTTTTTTTGCTGCTTATTGCTGTACTTATTGGTACCTACTTATTAAATTTTATTTTATATATGTTCTGACTGCACATGCGTGACGCGTTACATACCTACAGGTTAAATAAGTAGTATGTAACTAGTTCATTTAAAAAAAACTAGTTTAATTATTGAAAACAAAATGTATCTAGGCAATAAACTGAGTTTTTAAATGTACAAAACGGTATGATTTAGACATTGAATTATCTAAAAGTATTGAAATAAATAGGTACTCATTATTGACTCTGAATACGTATAGGCTTATGGAAATGGCCGTCAAAGAGGGGAAAAAAAAAAAAAAGTACACTCTTGCAGCGCTGCAAGAGTGTCAGCTGTTGAACTTAAGAAGGATTTGATGAATATGATTTTATTCAACGCGTAGGTAGGTTATCTCCAATAAAATATTCGGTAGGTAGGTACAAATAATATACACATCTTTTTATCTATATGACTACTTACATCGTTTAGGTAGGTTCCCACATAGTTTGTGTGGGGTTAAATTACACACTATTAACACTCGATTGCGTTTATAATATAAGTTAACAATGGGTTCATAATAACAAACTATGTCGATGAGCATTTTCTTTAGTACGTAAGTAGCAGCAACGTTTAGATACCTATGTAGGTACGTTCTATTTTATTTATTGTTGTTGGTAGGTACCTACGTACGTAACGCGTCGCGCCTCAGGCTATTTATATTAAGGGACTAGTCTAGGAACAAAATAGAATAAAACAAAATTGAGTTTCTGATTGGATATCTGTTTTGCTATTTTATTAAAACCCCCCCTATATAATAATGTTTAGACATTTAAATACTAGCTTTAGAATACTTAATATAAAATTATCAATAGAATTAACATAAAAAATATAATTTAAATCTCGATTACGTTTGTAAATGTAATGCTTGGTCATCCCTAGTATCGGATGGGGTGACACTGACAGCTCACTGCACGAACACTTCCCCTAAGTTTTCACGGTGAGATGGTTACAGAATAGCACAGCTGTATAGTTACTTTACTCTTTGATTGGAATAGTGGCTGTCACAGAGTACATTATATTGGTGGCTGGGAATACACGTTCGATTTTTTCATCGGATTATATAGTCGGATTCGATAGTCAAATTCGGCTATCGGAAGGCGTTGGAGCCCTTATTTTGTTTGAACATTCAACACAATATGTCCAATTCGCTAGTCGGATAATTTGCATTGTTCTGATAGCTTTTTCAGACTATCGGATCGGATTCGACTATGTGATGAAAAAATCTGAAGTGCATCCCAGCCTTAAGCCACAGATAACAGATAACTATAAACTAGTCGGAGACAGCCATGAAGATTTATAAGACAGACAGTACTATGCACAGACCATGCTAAAATAATATCCATGGCACAGACTACTTTTACGTATTATGGTCTTAGAGTATATTATTTTCTCTTCATATTAAAATGTAACTATTTTATTCAACAGCTGTTTTATTTCATGGATTCAAGCAAAATTCCGAATGAATATCGATATCGATAAAATGAAAATTAATGGTACGGACTTCTCTTTCCGCTACCACGTCCCCCGCTAAAAGTGACAGACTGTTTTGTTCGGAATATTGTGTGTATGGCTTCTCCAGTGTTTTATACTCTAAGCCCATAGCGGAGCGTCCCTAGGTAGAGCGTCGCTAGCTTGCTTGCCAACGTAGCGGGACACAGACTAGATTTTAGATCATTAGTTTATTTTGTCCCTACTAGTTTAATTAGTTATATATGTACTATTGTGCTTAGCTTTAAACTAGGATAAGTGTATGATTATATATATACATGAACTACAAGTTGGAGTTTCACTTGCGCCCTCGATTACAACGTAAAAAAACACGAGACGACACGACTCCAATACGTATAAAAGGAGACAGGTGGAATACCTTCCACCTACGTCCCCAAAGTAGTGACCCCGACGTGATCTGCGATTGCGTCAACCTGAGGTGAACAACAGCGAGTTACCAGTTAAATTTGTACTGCGCCTGAGCTGGACATACAACGAAGAGTAAGCTGACCACGCCCTGGACACGCACTCAAAGCATCGTAGGGATGACTCATCATTGAGATAGACGTAAAACTCGTATATGTGACAGACACCGTAAGTGTCGCGCGGTTTTTAAGATCGCCAATTTACTCGGGTCGCCGTCGGTGACACACGTGATGCTTGCTCACACTGTATCGCGATGTTGTCGAATTTTCGACAAAATAATTGTCGAACAAACTAAATAAACATTAGGATACAAATGGCGAAACAAAATGACGGCTAGCGGACTTGCGGCGATGACAGAGGTACGAAACTACGAACCAAGGCGGGCAACGAGCATTCGTTGGATCGCCGACGAACTTAGCAGTTTTAAAGTACTAGCGCGACGCGTACTTAGTATGACCTTTGTAGACCGCATTTTAGGAAACTAGACATACTAACTTTGACATCTATTCATATTCTAGAAATATGTAAATTCGTTAGACAATATCCACACTTCTACTTTAAAATTGCGGACCAACCTCGCCGGTATGCACCACGTTCACGGTTTGAAAATATACTCGTAATACCGCAATCTAAGCTAAAATTACACAGCACGAGCCCCCACGTAACATCAATTAAAATATATAATAAAATATCAAACGACATAAAAATGGAACAAAATGAAAATATATTTATTAAACGGCTCAGAAAATTGCTGGTGGAGAAATGCTACTATTCACTTAAAGAATTTTTGAATGATGATTGATGACATTTAAAATAGAATGACTTCCACCATATAATCAGCATTTATTCAGCTTTAGACATTTATTTTTATTTGACGTTTATTCGATTCTTTATTACTATTTTAATCTGTGACATTGTTTATTTATTTTGAATGAATTGTTTATTTTTTATTGCATTTTTATTTGACTTTTTGATTTGACTTTTTATATTAATTTAATCTGTGGCATAATTTATTTCTAATTAATTAATCTTTGAATAATTTAATTTATGTGATTTTTATTTGAAATTAATTAATTATTTTTCATGATTTCTAGAGCTAGTGAGAATTTGCAAAGACGTATGTCACATATTTAAATGTGATATTATATAATTGTAATTGTATTTGATTGTTTTTTTAAAGATAATGTTACTACTCATATTTTTATAAAATTGTTGTGCCCGACAGGGTCCATGTGCACTTTATTATTATTATTAAGACCTTGTAAACACATGTGATATGCAATAAAGATTTGAATTGACACACGGTCGAGAAATGTCGAAGAGCCATAAGTACGCGTACTTGTTCGTGCGTCTACTCTCGCCTCGCCTATAAATACATGCATATCATACTAGCTTTTGCCCCGCGGCTTCGCCCGCGTGGATGTCGAAGTTATCCCATGTAACTGTGCGATTGCACTGGCGAACGACGCTCTTCGAAATCTTAGTGTATATCAACAATCTCGAGTGCACGGCAGTTACGCATGGACGCGGAAGGTTTGTCTACCTAGCGGCCATAAGTAATTATTTCCAGGTCACTGCCGAGACATAATACTGTTGCTTTATTATACTGTGCCTGGCTACTGAGTAGTAGGTCCGCCAGATGCGTAAGCGGCCCTTCCCCGTGGTCAAAATTCATGCATGCATGACTGACCGCGCCCAGCTTGGCTTATCCGTTTGCGACAATAGACTTCCCAAGTCCACCGCCTGCATGTCGCTCTATATGTTGGTCGGTAATCAAATCATTACCAAAATTTTAACCGGTTCCGTGTAAAAAAAATAGGATTTTTTTGAATGCGACTCAGAAGTTTCAGAAGTTTTCAAAATAATTTATTATCGTTAATTTTAATAGGTACAGTAGACCGCACGTCAGTAGTATCAAAGTTAGTTTATGTTGGCCTTATAATATATTGAGACGTAGTTTCAATATAATAAGACTAATGACTAACTAATTTCTTCCTACCATCTTTATGCAGATGGTTTACAAATTTACTCGCGAGCTCCACTTGGAAATCTGTCCGAGGCTATCTTGGTGATTAATCGCGATCTGGCTCGTATATGCGACTGGAGTAAGAGGTATGGGCTTATGATCAACCCCATAAAGACGCAGGTTGTTGTGGTTGGCAGTACTAGGACGGTCTCAAGGATTAACTGGACGACTCTTCCCCAAGTTTCTTTTGACAACTCTGTTATTCCCTTCAGCCAAGAAGTTATAAACTTGGGGATATTCATTGACAAGACCTTCTCTTGGACTGTGCAGCTACTGGAAGTTAGCCGCAAGCTATTTGCATCCGCTGCATCTCTGAAGAGACTGCGTAATTTTCTACCGACTGCCACCAAGATTGCGCTTGCACAATCACTTCTTCTACCCATCCTTGATTATGCTGATGCCAGCTATCTTGACCTTACTCAAGACCAACTCGATAAACTTGAGCGGCTTCAAAATGTTTGTATACGGTTTACGTAAATATGACCATGTTTCCGAATTTCGTGTGAAGCCCAAGTGGTTACCAATTCGCCTTCGCGGAATGCTCATATTCTTTCCCTCTTGTATAACGTGCTGTTCTCCCCTTCCGCCCCTCTCTATCTTAAGAAACGTTTTCAGTATCTTTGCGACTCCCATTCGAAATGTTTAAGGTCATCAGATAACCTGAAGCTTAAAATGCCAATGCATTCCACAACTTTCTTCGACAAATCCTTTTCTGTCCAGGCCGCTCGTTTGTGGAATGCATTGCCAGTTCAAATAAAACGCGCGCAATCGTTACCAGTATTGAGACTCGTGAAGGAACATTACTCGTTGTTGTGATCTTGTTCTTGTAGATGTAATAATCTGTAGTCATTTATTTTCGTTTTTATATATATTATATATACTATATTATAATATATTGTATCTATCTAATTATTATTTTGCACCAATGTCTACCCCATTTTTATGTCCACGCACTCACTGTCCATTCCAAGGTTGCCTGGAAGAGATCGCAGAAAGCGATAAGGCCGCCCATTGTTTGTTTTGTAGTGTTAAATTGATTATTTATTATGTATTTTCTGGTGTACAATAAAGTATATGTAAATATAAGAGGCCAACTTAAACGTTAGGCCAGCTCAAGGTCAGTGTTACCACCAACGTGCGGCCTACTGTACATTGTAAAACATGAATCCTACCAGCACGCTATCCTCGGAAAAGACTTCAAAAGGGTCTGGCACCACGATGCGTTGCGGCGCCGCACATCAAAGATTTTGTGGTGCAGTATGGCAAAGCGTACTTACTACAACACTCCCCGCCACTCTTCTCGCTGGTTGCAAGTCCGGATCCCTCAGTACAGTCCCTACATTGCCTACCTTATTACTCGGTCAATAAATTGTTGACTTTATTGCCGTATGAAAGTAATTAGTAATACTTTCAGTAAGTACACCCGTTTATAAAAATGAAAGATGTCATAAATAAAGTACATAATTTAATGCATGATGAGATTTACTTTTTGACAAATATATTTGCAAGGCGCAAGACTGAGAAAACAAGCAGAATTGGAAAAAAAAACGTGCACTTATTAGATCTAGTAGGTGGTTCTTAAAAACAATATTGAAACCTACAATACCGTAAATTAATATGTTAGACCATATAATAATTACTCATAAAAATAAAAACAAAACAGAATGCACTAACACATTGGTATGTGGCTAACATAGCAAACTTACTCAATATGGGGCTGTTGAGTATGCTTAGGTAAAAAAGGAAACATAATAGATTTTATAGCAGCCATATAGTTTAATCTTTGGAATGTACATAATTGATGGGTGTTTTAAAAATAAAGGTGTTAAGTATATGCCTTTTATATTATAATTTTTTGAAAAATAGCAGTTTTTGAAAGAGAATTTATTGTTATATTATAACAGCAAATTTGTGTTTTGGGCCGGGCTAGTGCACCATAAAAACGTAATTTAAATTGAATTACAAGATGAAGTTAGTTTGTATAAAATAACTATGTTTAATTATATTTTGTTCATGAACAAAATATATTTTACACATGAATGAATGAGTACAAATATAAAGCTGCGCTTACACAGGCAATTATTGCAAGCAACAAATTATCTGACCAGTCTAATTTATTAAGTCATTCCATATTGCTCAATATGTTAGAGCAGTATCTTAAACAACAATTGTTTCATGTTGGCATCACAGTAAATCACTTGCTTGAAGATGTTGTGAGGTCTTAATGGACCAATATAAATTGAGCAATCAAGTTCCCCGTGTAAGTGCACCTCAATGCATTATAATTATAAGGTTGCTTACAGTACAGGCCTTTGAATTTTTCAAGACTTAGTTTATTATAATAAAAAAAGTATCTAACCACAGACAATTTTAATTAAAAGTCAAATTAAATTAGCATTCACTGCCAAATCTAATTTTAAATTAATTCAACTTTTGTGACAAAAAATTAAAATAGGTATCAGTTGCCCCAATTAACTTGTTAGTCAAAACTATGACAAAAAATACCAGACCACACTCCTATTAACCCTATTATATGTAATACATTTAGGAGCTACCACTACCACACTATTCCTTGTATAAAAGCACAAATATTGTCCATAATTACAAATTTCTAAAACTAACTGAATTTTTTTGGCTATGCAATACATGAGATCTTTTACTCTATATCAGGCAGATCTTCTTCATCAGATGAGCTGGTGGTCTCTTTCTCATTTTCATCACCGAAGTTTCCCAATTTGCTTGAGAACATGTCATTCATATCATCAATGTCATCTCCGCTCTCATCCTCATCTTGCCAACGGTTAAAATCCACTTTTAGCCAGTGGTGTTTCTTTTTGTCACTGGTTAAGGCGGGCCAGAAAGGATCGTCAATTTTAGCTTTAGCCAACACTACCTCGATTAACCTCCCTTTGTTTGTGTAAGCACTTTTGTCTGGATCAATATCTGAATATAATGGTATGACAACCTCGTGTAATATCTGATCCGGTGTACAAATCCCCTTAAATGAGATTGTCTTTTTCTCAATTTTAATATCTGGTTTCTCACATTCTACGTTAAACGTCAAAAACACACGAGCACTTCTCTGCGCCCATGAAACCGATGGAGGGGTAGCAAATATTTCAGATGTCATTTTATCTGAAATAAAAGTTTTAAGTTATATTTATACAAAATCTAGTAATCATGCTAATAGGTAAGTGTTTTACTTACAGAAATATAGATTTCTAGAAAGATAATCACGATTGGTTTTGCTTGACAACAACGTTCGCTTTTCGTTCAGCGGCTCAGGCAGGCGGCAGGACTTGACTGTCACTTTGACAGTGTCTGTCAAGAGTTAAGATCAGGGTTGCCAGACGAGTGAATTATCGTATCAATAACCGATAATTATCGTATCAGATGAAAAATTATCGTACAACAACTGCCTGGAGCCGCACGGAATGCGCAGCTAGGTTTAGGTAGTTAAATAAAGGTAAAAAAAATCGTAAAAATGGCTTTTATAGATGACAATTATTCATTTATTTATTTCCTTTGGAATACTTACAGCTAAACAAAGCAAACTAAGAACTTATTGTTTAATTGATAATTTTCCACCCTCAAAAAAAAAAAAGGTTTGGTCTGGTTTGGATTTACAACCAATTTTTTTTGTGAAAATCGTCAAATTCAGAATAGCAAAATTTCCATTTTCACTAAAATCAAAACCAGCTTCGGGCACTAGTTGTCTGGCATTTATGCTGTACTGAGCCAATTTGGCGCAGCCGCTGTGAATTTATCTAATATCTCAGAGCCATCTTAGTGCTGTTGTGTCACTTTAGTCTATTTCAGAATGGGAAATCGTCGTTTGACAGGAATAAACTAAACTTTGGAGATTTTTAGTCTAGTTTAGAGGTATTTGTGACAAGAGAATCGGTACCACTATCGACTTTAGCACCCTAAATTAGTTTTCACTTCAATAAAAAGTTTTACTTACTAAAGTACTAAGATTTGGCGATCATATATATACTCGTGCAATATCGTTGTACGCACGACAAAGGTCAACAGCGGTCATGCAGAGCACCGAGCGATACGTACACTCTCTAATTGCACTAATTTGAAATGGTTAGCGCGTGGTAGCTGACCTCTGAAGGTCAGCTACGAGAAGCCCTACATGAAAAAAAAAAAACACGAAAATAACCACCTGTTAAGTAGTCATGACCTCAGGGTCATGACTACTTAACCGGTCATTCCTGTGGCTGTCTGTCCTGCTTATGTGTTCGATGATCCGGTGGGCCTGATGCAGGCTAGAGTGCTGGGTTCCGAACCCAAACTGTTCGTTGGGAATGAGGCCCTTGGTCTCAGCATAGTCTTTGAGACGCTTATAAATAAGCCTCTCGTAGACCTTGCCGAGGACCTTGAGCAAACTGATGGGGCGGTAACTCGTTGGGTCGGACTTGGGCTTGCCGGGCTTAGGGATTCCGATGACCGTGGCCTCTTTCCACACTTGTTAAAGAAGTTGTTGCTTAAGGCACCATTGAAGATGGTAGTCAATAGCATTATCAGGTGGGCAGGGAATAGTTGGATCACCCTATTAGTGATTCCATCTGAGCCGGGGGCTTTTCGGATTTTCAGACCTTTGATTATGTCGTGCACTTCGTCTGGTGTGACGGGAGGCAGAGGACTTTCAGGGTCTTCAACGGGAGGGAGAGAGGTGAGCTTGGTCTACTGGTAAGGTGCTCACCCAGCATTGTGCCACTAGACTATCAGCTAGGCATTCAGCCTTTTCGATGTCGTCGAAGGCTATGGTCTTGTCGGGGTGATATAGTGGTGGTGTGGAAGCGACTTGCTGGGACTTGAGTTTCCTCTGAAGTTCCCAGAAGGCTAGGTGGGTTGGCTCTAGTTCGCTCAGCATTTTGTCCCAGCCCGCGTCACGCAGCTCCTGTATGCGTGTCTTTACAGATCTCTGTAAATAGCGCATATGGGCTTTGTTTGCGGCGCAGGGAAAGTTACTGTATGCACGAACAGCTGCATTCTTCGCAGTCAATAGGTCACGCACTTCATCAGGTAGCTTCCAGCGGGGGTCATCCCCCACTGGAACTGCCTTGAGCAGTCGCTCACGACGGATTGTATTGATCAGTGAGTGAGTCGATCGCAGTCGTTGTTGCAGCGATAGAGTCGAATTGGTCGGGGATGGAGTGCAATTGGGGGGACGTGTTGGATTTCAGCTGAGTGCTTACTTTCCTCCAGTCCGTTACCCTTTTGTGTGGTCGGGGGGCGATTTGGGTCAGGGAGACCTATGCGGGGGCCAGTTTTAGGATTACTGGACGGCGATCAAAGTGAAGCTTGTCCACCGTCTCTATTGAATCTCGTCGTAGATTGATGTTCTTATGGAGCGCCAAGTCTAGTACGTCGGGGGTATGGCTAACAGTATGGGGATAGTGAGTGGGATTCATCGGGGCGATGATGTCAATGTTAAGGGAATTTGAGAGGTCGAACAAGTGTCGCCGCAATGAGAGGGCTCTGGAACTATTCTAGGAGGAATTTTTGGCGTTGAGGTCGCCCGCTATAATAACGGAGTCGCTCAAGTCTAATAGGGATGTGGGATCGTTAGTGAAGGGTTGAAAGTCCTCCATACTTCCAGAGGGAGGTACGTCGGCTGATATAAGTGTGATCGGCTGATGGCCTGTCATACCTAGTCGGTAGATTGAGACTTCTAGTCGTGAAAGGGGAGTAGGGTCCATAGGGATGCAGTTCAGATCCTTTTTATAATATATTAGGGTGCCACCCTTGTGACAGTGAACCCTGTCATTGCGAACTATACGACAGTTGGTAATGCCAGGGTTACGATTACAGGGTTTTAGAAAGGATTCTTTTTTTTTTTTTAATTTTTTTTTTTTTCATTGGCATTGAAATAACCTAACGTGAGGGATCGGGGTTTGAACCTAGCTGAGATGGTGTTAGACATTGTGGGTTCTTTGGGTGGCGAGGGAGGTCAGGCTTGCGTTATGTTGGGATACACATTGTATATAGCCTGGATCTTTACGAGATCACCTGCGTTTTGAGCGGCAACGAGTTCGTTGGCCATTTGGTTACCGCGAGGGGAAAGGAATGTCAGGTAAGTGGAGGAGATGACATTAAAAGTCATGCTGGGGGGGGGGATCACGGGAGTGTTTGTGGGTTGGTTCCCAATTCTCATATTTAATCCTAACTCTAACTCTCCGGGCGGATTTGCCGGGGATATGTAAAACGCTCCCTGTCGGGTATAGACAGCGAGGTTGTGTACCTAGGGTGAGCCCTAAGCTTGCTTTGGCCCGTTGCCTATCTTATTGTGTAACGGGGTCCTAACCAGTCTAGTGGCCGGGTGTAGACACATCCGACCGACACTAGGTGTGTTGCTGTGGAAGGAATACTGTCACCAATGCCGACTAGGACACCCCCCAAGGCAGAACACTGGGACCCGTCCAATTGACTGCCTAGCCCTGAAGGGTTTCGGCGGGTGTGATTGGGTCAACACCTCCTCGGTTTCGTTGGCACTGTATGATTTCCACTGAGCACCACGAAACTGTAGATTTACCCAGAAGGGGCCAAAATAACGCGACAATTACGTTTTTTGACGAAAACTGTTATTGAAGTGTCTTGAAAAAGACAGGCAATTAATAGGTCGGTGGTAGTCGAGGTTACTACGAAGCTCGTCGCGGCGCGCGACGAAATGTTGGCAGGTAGGCTGGTTCCACGAACACACACACTGCAGCGCACGACCGGACGGTTGTGCGTTGCAACCGGTGCCACCGTAGAATAGTTTGCGCGTGGAGTTTTAGAGAAGTTTTAAAATATTTCTAGAAAAATAATAGAACACACTTATTAAAAAAAAAAATGCGCGTTTTTAAGGAAATGTTCATCTATTACAGTAACCTATTATTATATTAAGTTAATGAAGATATATTGGTAAAACAATCATTTTATTGACACAAATTTCTTAAAAATTGGTTTTGTTGGATTTTTATTTCTCTTATAGGGAACCTAAAATGTTTTTTTTTTAACTAAGTTTTTTCTTAAGGATATTTTTAGTTATATAAAAAATATTGTTAGTTCGGTTGATCAGTGATTTAAGATATTTTAAGCTTCTGAATTGACGCTCGAAGTGAAATTATCAAAACCTCTGTTCAGTTATCTTGATAGAATTCAAAAAAATACTCTATTAACGTAAAAAAAATCCTAACTAAGTATTAAGACAACAATATTTCCTGTTATTATTAGTAATTAATTTGGTTTTAAAAGAATGTTTGATGGATATTAGGTAACTGGGTCGAAAAGTACTGATTTTGAGCCAAACAGCGCACGAACGGCGTAAACGAGTTCAGCTCGAAAAGTTATTGCTATTAACTTTGTGTTAGTGCGTTTACAGTGTCTCAAACGGATGTAGAAGCGACTGTGGTACTTTGTGGCTCTTTCTCGGAGCAGCGGCGCATAAAATAAGACAGTTTAATGTAGTCAACGCAGTTTGATGCGTTATTTAACGTGCTAAAACGCTTTTATGTGCGAGTTATCGCTGAAGGTCTAACGTCATTAACAATAGGTACCCTTAATTAACGTATTAAATATTGGCGACATTTGCGTATAGTCTTATTTATTGTGTTAATTGTGTAGGAGTAGCATTAGACGGCGTAGCAGACGAATAAAACGAGATTTATAAAGCTTATGTTTTATTTTTCGAGGGTAACCTCTATGGCATTTGTAATGGTCATTTTAAACTTATAAATCATTAATGATATGATACAATTTCATAATAAAATAAATAACACAGTTTTTTTCCTGCACTGTACTTAACACTATACTCACACTCTTATAGATTCTTTATTTAATCTGCATTGGAATAATGCATCGCTAAGATTTCCAGTTATTCTGATTTAATAGGTTCAGACGCCTGTATAAATTAGTTACCTATCCCTGAACGCCTACAACATTCTTGGATAAGGGGATAACCATTGTAACTAATTAATGAAGGCGTGCGTATGTTTTACTTCCATCATTACCATTAAAGTTTATCCGTTAAAAATAATTACAGAATAATTCATTGATCGACAAATTAAAGATAATACCATTTTTTTTTAAATGCTGTTTGATATATAAGCCCACCCTCACTTGTTAGAACATGCTCTGGTAATTCATAAAATCAATTGATCATATAGATTGCTGGTTGTTTTTTTGTGAACATAAAAATATTGACAGCACTGCTCCTACAGGATACGGGGCAGTGCTACATAGGCGTCAGTCGTCAGTCCATGTCATGTATATAATAGTTAAAGGTAATAATATTATTTATATCATATTTGCCAAAAACATTATTCCAACACGATGACAATTTAAAGTACTTATCACAAATAACTTACATTACTTAAAGAGAGACGCACTGTTATATAACTCCGCCACTATTAAGGTATGTGTTCTTTGCTATCTCGTATAGTTGCGCGGACATTTTTTCACTGGTTTCATTGACCATCTTGGTGAAGTGTCCCTCGGGCTTATTGAGGAGGAGGTAGGGGTGGTCGAACTCGACCAGCCGCCCGGAGTCCATCACCATGACCCGGTCCGAGTCCATGATGGTGTTCAGTCGGTGCGCCACCGTCAGCACGGTGCAGTCCGCGAAGCGCGTTCTTATTGTTCTTTGGATAAATTCATCCGTTCTGAAAATGAGAATTCTATAAGTCATTGCACATAATTTATTTTAGATCAATCCAATATTGATAGAATTTGGTAGGTAGAGTGCTCGCAAGATAAGTCTGCGCGCGGCTGAAATCGGAACTAATAATTATGCCGCCGCGTCGCCGCCGCGCCGTCTTTTCGTGTATGTAAGGTCAAATTAAGTATAGAATTATTTAATTTATTAATATAAGATTAATAACAAGATTAATAATTAATTACAAGATTAATAATTAATTACAAGATTAATAATTAATTTATGATTAATTACAAGACTGATAATTAATTTATGATTAATGATTAAAATTGATTTAATATTTTAAATATTACAGTAGATATATAATTTAATAACGCCAGCGCCACCAGTCGCGCGCTTACTTGTCTTGTGCGCACTATAGTTCCGTCCGCAGCTATCTGCAGCTGCATCGAAATTCAATAATCATTTTTGAATTTCGTTTTTGTGTATATCTTAGAAACGAACTTAATTATTGTTACAAAGGAACATATGTAGTTATTTGTATATAAGTAAGATTTCTTTGGATAGTATTAACCTGCTTTCTTGTTTTGACTGGTCTCACTAGGAGTAGCAAAAGCAACATAAATACTTTTAGACATAATCTTTGAAGGAAGTTTGAAAGTCATTCAATCATTAGTTTGAAAGGCAATAATTGTTCAGAGAATAAAATACAGCTTGTATTCAATTTTGATTGTATTATTTAAAAGTAAATAGACCAATCAATAAAACCGAAGGTTTAAATCCGACCATGATAGTACCTACCTCAGTGATTGATCAACAGGTTCCATCTGTTAAACTGGTGCTATTGAGCATGAGAGAATAATAGTAGATTATTAACCAAGGGGATAAAGCAGTGTCTTCTGTCGCGGGTGACGATTTAAATCGCGAGCGTAACGAAGGACTCGAGGTTTACTCCCGAGCGTAGCGAGGGTGTTAAAAACTTAAATCACGAGCGAAGCGAGGGATTTAAGACGAGTCCTGAGTGTAGCGAGGGATTTAAGTTCACCCAAGACTAAGACAGCTTTATCACCGAGGAAAATACTCTACTTTTCGTACCATTTGCGAAAAAAATAACACAATAATAATATGAGATAAGCATTTATTAAAAATAATGACAATTAAAAGTAAAAGTTAACATTCGAAACATTGGTCCAATTATTGATAGAGAGAGTTACATTTTTGTTTGGTACATTTATTGTTGATGAGTTGATTTGAGTATTTCTCTGTTCTTGCGTCTGAGGAACTTGCGTTTCATTGTACATAGTATACGTCGGAGATAGTGGTGGTGGTGCATCGGTGCATTTGCCGATAGCTTGTCGAGTACATTTCCCATTCCGATAGTTTATAAAAAATCAATTGTTTTCCATGTTGGTGGGACGTAATGCTTGGTATTTATGAATGATTTTAGTATATTGTCCTTGTACAATGAATGACCGATTTTTCTTTGTCTTAGTTTCCTTTATATTAATCAGCAGCAACTCATTGGAATGATTTTCAACGTCCTCCACCTTTAAGTTTACAAGTTCACATCCGCGGCAAGCACCATTGAGTCCAAAAATTAAGGCCACCTATAACAAAGATAAAAAACAGGTAAATATATAGAATAATTACCATTACTAACATACGAAATATTCATAGTTAAATCATGTATACTTACTTTTGTGGCCAGAAAAATTTCGTCAGGAGCTTCATTAAGAAATTTTTCCACATTTTGAGTCGTAAAAATTTTAGGCTTCTTTGCGCAATGCCCTTCTGATTTTCTTTATAAAAAAGCCAGTAATTACGTGAATCTATTTATTTCAATGCTGTGTTTGATGCTTATTGTAGCTTTCAGTTTTGAGTATATTAACCAAAGTGTATTCGGATTCTTTGTCTTGGATAAATAATCAAAATAGACAAGAAGTACTGATTCTGAAATAGATAGGCCTTTCGCAGTTCTCCACGTTGAAAATTCTTCATAAGTTTTTAAATAATTTTCCTTGGATTTTGTTGGAAGCAAATTATTTATAATTGCGGCAGCATTTGCACTGATGGAATCCGACAATTCACTGTAACTGTCGCTTTGATTTAACATCGTAACGTACTTTTAGAACATTAACTTATTTATAAAAATAAATTAAAATAAACTTAACGTTTATGTATTTGAAGAAAACAAAAACGCGGCAAATTCCTAGACTAATATTTTTTTGTCGGAAAAGCAAAGGCATCAAGCTCATACGGCCTCGTCGCTTTTCGTAATTTTATTTAATAATCATAACTGCGTAATAAATGCGTATTCCTTTTTCAAAAAGATGTATAATGCTATATATACAAACTCAATGGTGTAAACACAGATGTAGTTCAGTATAAATTTCGGTAAGTATTCCAAATTTAAATCACATTCTCCCCCTAGAGGATGAATGAAATTCAGTACAATTTTCTTTCCCTGTTTTTAACAGGTTAAAAATGACTATTGTTATGTTCGCTTTTTGTGGCATAGAATGTCACTTTTTTGAGCAAGTGGTACGAAAAATAAATACCGTAATGTAGGCCACAAGTTGAGATGGTCGATGGTTGTTATGGTGATAGATGGATAGTTTTATGGTGGTTGGTATGACATACTTGGGGTCGACGTTGGCGGTGGCCTCGTCGAGCACGAGGATGCGGTTGGCGCGCAGGATGGCGCGCGCGAGGCACACGAGCTGGCGCTGGCCCAGCGAGAAGTTGGAGCCGCCCTCCGACACCTTGAAGTCCAGCGCTGGCACCGCACCTTTCAAGTCCACCTAAGGGAAAACACAGCTCATACATGACTATTTTATGAAAACATAATGTTTTCCATCAAATATGCTTAAGGTCCAAACAAAATCCTCGTCAAATCGATTTATGAACGAGCGACCTTCATTTATAATCGCCCTGAAAAGAAATGACTAGTGTCGATCGTCCAGCGTAGGAACTACCACTACTACTACTCTGAGCTGTCTCACGGGCAAATCTTTTCATATCAGCACAAGCTCGAATACTAAATAATGAAAAATGAAACACAGATTTTTTAAATTTAGACTGTGATGCAAATGCACAACGTGTTTGTGGCCAATTTGGCGCTGCGCAACGTGCCTAGGTGTCGTCCGCAAGGAATGCAGCAACTCTGCGGAACATGGCTATTTTTTATGTTACTTCAGGTATGGGTAATTTTTTTAATTTATGTGTAGCCACATTCCGACTAGAATAGACTATCTAGTCATATAATTAGACTACTATTGAGTAATATAAACTCACAGCTTCCAAGGCCTGCCAAAGTTGTTCATCGTCGTAGTTGTTGAACGGATCCAAGTTGTAGCGCACGGTCGCTGAGAACAGCACCGGCTCCTGAGGTATGATGGATATCTTCGACCGCAGCTCCTAGGGCACACACAAGTAAGTAATTTTTTCACTATGGGTAAGTACTCAAACAGAGATCTAATCAAACGTAATACGTTATGCGCTTCGAACAAATGGTAAATCCAGAAGGGGCTATGCGTGCTTGATTTAGAACGCTTGTACCTATTCTGTTACCTTGGAAAATTTATCAATAAAAGCATTACAATACTATATGTGTACCTGTAGAGCTAAGAAGGATGTGTCTACGTCATCAATGAGGACTTCTCCCTCTACGATGGCGAGCCGGAACAGCGAAGAGATCAGCGACGACTTGCCGGCACCCGTCCTACCGACGATGCCCACCTACAAACATAACGTACATTATACAGGAAGACAGTTCGAACGGATCCTCGGGGTTACTACGTAACAACTAAAACCTTACAATGCCTTAGAGTATAATAACAATAAGGGCAATGCCGTTCATTTGGATGATTCAACAGTATTCACTGAGTTATTTACGTTGTTGAGCAAATACATTTTTCAAACATATGAAGCAATGGATTAGGAATTTCCTTCAAAATCCTACGGATTGTGTTAGAAAGCAATTGGAGTGCTTAAGGGAAAAGGTACAATTCTGTACCCGACCGCACGCGGCGGTAGCAGGTGACGTATCGCCGCGACACGACTGGTTTCTATGTATTTCTGTGAAACCGACGATAGTAACCAGAGTCAAATTGGTTTCGTTTGACTAGAATTGCTTTCAATTAACAACTTTTGAAAGCAATTCTAGTCAAACGAAACCAATTTGACTCAATTGCAAATCGAAAATGTGTTGCGTAATTAGATAGCAGATGTGTCGCGGCGACACGTCGCTTGCTGCTGGTGCCTGCGGTCGGCTACGGAATGGTACCTTAAAAGTACCTATCCTTAATATTGGAGTAAACCAAAAGTTGGTTCACTTAGAAAACTTTATGTAGGATAACTAGCGAGCCACGCCTGCTTCGCACGGCTTTTACGACTTGACAAAAATTCAACATTAAATGTAAATTTAATATTAATACTTTATTTACTTAAATATAAGTAGAAAGCTGAAGAGTTTGTTTTTTTATTTGAACGCGCTAATCTCTGGAAATACCAGTCGGATATTGAAAAATACCAGTCGGATATGAAAAAATCTTTTTGCATTCGATAGCCCAATTCTTGGAGAAAGGCTATAAGCTAATTTTAAAAGAAGCAAGAATAAGTTTTTTTTTGCTAGTTTTTAAAAGAAGAGTGAAAGAACACTATCTTTCCACTTCGTCATAGTTGCATATTATGTATTTATTATTTTATACTACACTATAATTAAGTATATATATTTTACTGATATTTATTTTAGAAGTATGTGTGTAAGTTTATTCTCATATTGTTTGTTTATAGTTAAATTAGTGAATAATTGTTTTTATTTTATGTATATTATTTTCTCTTCTAATCTTGTCTCGTTGTCTACATCTCTTTAACTACTTTCCTATCGCAGGTATACTGGAAGAGATTTCTTTAGAAATAAGCATCAAATTTGTACGTATTTTTCTGTTCCTTTCGTCTTGTCTATTTATATGTGTGTACATAAAGTGTTAAATAAATAAATAATTTTACATCACATCAATTTATCATCATCATCATCTCTTAGGAGTCGAGCAAAAATAAAAAGAGTAAGAAATAACGCTAAGCGCAAAACGAAATAATAGTGCGGGCAGGCGATGCCATGAGACGGGGTGGGTCGGGGAACAAGAAATTTCACGCGGAAGAAATCGCAGGCAGAAGCTAGTGTATTATACACTGTACACATTAACACTTTAGACTCCATCCATTTGCTGCCATGCCATGAGCTCATACGCCATGCCGCCATACATATTGTAAGTTGACTCCAGGACGGGCACAGGCATTACGTTTACGCTAAAGTTAACCCTCGAAGAATGTCACCGGCATTAGGTTTGAAATCTTGTTAAAATATACAATTGATTTTAGTTTCAGTTTATATTGCCGAATTCGCTAAGAAAACCTACTTTTAAAATGAGCCCTCCGCGAGAGCTCCCGGCATCCCATATGCGACTTTAGTGAACCCTCCAGGACGGTTCCCGGCACTGAACGTGCCTTCTGGAAATCCGTTGCGTAATTAAACCCTTCGGGGAATACCTAAATGTATAGAGTTCTATAATAATAATAAATTATTGTATTTTTACCTTCCATCCACTTTCTATAACTAAATTGAGATTTTTAAGCACTGGCAAGTCTTCAGGCGTGTACTTCATGTAACAGCTCTTGAACTGAATGCGTCCGCGCGCTGGCCAACCTTTCGGAGTCTCTTTTTCTGTGAAATAAAAGTTATTTATAATTATAGCTATAGCTTCTTCTCTTCTTATTTTGTAAATAACAAGAGATATCATATCTAAGATGAGTTATTCAAGAGGTAGTGCCCAGAAACTAAAACCTTTATCATTGAGCGTCCCTAGAAATAGAACACGATATGTGCACGCGCTCATATTGCGAGATTCTTAATATTTTTTTTTCATTTTTCATTCAAAGTAATTCGACAAGGTCACGATTATTTATGTAAAAAACCCTTAGGTGAAATATAAAAAAAAAAAATAATTCAGACTTTTTGTGTTCATAAAAAGAAAATATGAGAACGTCGCATTGTCTTAGCTATAAATATGAATGATTGGTTTGAATGAAAATGGTTAACTCGTGTACTTATCAACGAAACTTAGATACACACATCGAGAGTGTAATGGTAAGTTATCCTAAAAAATACAAATTATATGCTAGTTGATTCTTTGACATTGAGAGACCATGTCAAAGACTCAACTGACGAGAAACAACAACGGGATATCAGAATGAACACGTTCTAAACTCATACAAAACGTCAGTTAACTCGTCGTAATTTATTTTTGTCATTGAATTAAGTGATGTGACTACTGAATAATGACTATACACTTACTTATTTATACTGAAACGTGAATTACTCGACTAGGAAGCGGACGCAAAATTATATCAGCTACCGCACTATAAACATATTTACAACTACTGGTAAAATCGTAAAAAGGCGGCGGTGTTTCAATATCTGTACACGAAAGTATCAGACAGAAGAGTTATATGAACTTGGTAACCACTACCTATGGATACACATGGATATGGATACAAACTCTCATTGAACATTGGAACGATATAAAAACCAGGTGAATCCAATGTAAACAAATTCTTAGAGTCTTATACCTCACAATTGGAGCGACGAAAAAGGAAGGTTGTTTTCGGAGACTTTAAAATTGATCTACTTAAAATCCCCGTCTCGAGAAGCTCTAAATTTTGTAAACAAAGAACTTCTATTAAGTTAATTAACGACAATTCAATGAACAACAAATATTTCGAAATTTAATCAATTCAAAATAACATACTTGTAATACGAAACTAACAAGCAATTACACTTCGTCGGATTATATTTTAGCGATATAAATTGTAGACAAGTTACTTAGTGAAACAAATAATCCCAAATTCAAAAGCGCTGTCGTGTAATGTTTTGTGGAACTCAGTACCAAAAACATTAGGCGACAGCGACGCTACGTAGCTTAGTAGAAGTTCTTTGTTTATAAAATTTATAGCTTCTCGTGACGGGGACCTTAGTAAAGACAGTCACGTCACAAGGTACCTAGATGAAATAAAAAGAAACCGGCTAGGAAATATTAAATAAAATAAATAAATTATAAAGTACTCGTGAAACCAGCACCACAAACACTATACTGGATCTCTGGATCACATATGCACGAACATAAATAATCCCGCATTCAGTATTTCTACAGTTGACTCGTGCCTATCAGATTACAAACAGATGTTCCTGCAGATAGGCAACTTGGCACCAAAGATAAACAAAAGGATCCAATACAAAGCACTTGACTATGAAAAAAAAAATACAGAAATAAAGAAGATAAAACTAAAATCCTGAACCTACCTTAAGAAGACTGGATAAACCGAAAGATCATAGACTCAATCAACCTACAAAATCACCTATAACAACAAAGAAAATCTTACCCAAAATACGACAACCTACAGAAGAAATGTATTGAAGAACAGCACGCGTAGCATGACAACCATAGAAACAGGTTTTCTACGGGTTTTGTTGACGGAAGAATAGACTGGATGGAATGATGGCATATTGTGATTGATATTTTATCACCTCTATGAAGCATAACGTCAGTGAAGTTCTAACAGTACGTAAGTACGTCAAAAATGGCTACTTTACAGGACAGTGAAAAAACTGTATGAAATGAATGTAACTTACGCGTTCATTTATTAATACTTAATGAACTCTGTGATGATTTGAACCCGTGAAAATCCCAATAATCTTTTCCATCGAAGGAATTAAATAACCAAATCTCAAACTCACGACATTCAAATCTCAAAACACTCATAAAATGACTTACGCACTGTTAGAACTTCACTGACTATAACAGAAAACTACTGTGTTTCAAACAAAAAAAATCGACTATACAAACAAAACAAACACAAACCTCCTTTGTCCCACTTGGGTTCTCGTTCGATGTGGGTGTACTGCAGTATTCTCTCGACGCTGGTCATCTGCGAGATTACCTCCGCGGTCTGTCTCACGCCGAACTGCAGCATCCCCGTCAGGATCAACGTCTGCGATATCGCCAGGCCCACGTTTCCAGAGAATATTGTTTCTGTTCAATGAATTACGTTGTTAGGCTATTATGTTGTTTCCGCTGTTATTAAAAGGTCTGTCGTATGGCTTTTGAGTTTGCTATTATTAGATTTAATGTGGTTGTGATTAGTATGTAGACGTCGCGTCGCTAGGAGTATGATTATATGCTACACATTCATGTTTAACGGAGTGAGTTGCGTAATGCATTTTAATACTATGTTTGTAAGCAAGCTGTTGCAATCCGGTACCGAAGGTGAAGTAACTAGTAAAGCTTTTAAGAATGTTAAAGTCGTGACTGTTATAGAATCGAAATTCCGTATTTCATTTATTCACAAAAATCGATTGAAAGTCGAAAAAATTTCAAAGTCATCTTTCAAGTTGGTTAAAAACAAGTAGTAGTACTCACTGCTATCGATGACAAGGAAGGCGACGATGACGATGGTGAGGTAGATGACGCAGATGAAGTCCAGCCAGAAGCCGAGAGTCACTCCGCTCGCGAGGTAGCTGCTCCACGTCGACGTGTGGATGTCCTGTCACGGCAAACAATTCATGATAAGAAAGAGATAGCTTCCAGCCTTGCTGCATAACTAAATGTAGCTGTAAGTGCATATAGGTACCATAGTTACTCGTACATTAGGGAGTCAAAACAATGAAAAGGAAATTGAGAATATGCTACGATGATGAACATTTCAGGATGAACATAGGCTAAAGAGCCTATGTTCATCTTGAAATGTTCTCATGTGGCCACTTCAATAGAGGTGTTACAACATAGAGGAATTATTGCTTTGCAACTAACAATCTTCTCATAATTTATGAGAACTTAACCAATTTAGTCCAGAAGGTTAATGAGTTTTAGATTATGGTGGTGGTGGTAGGTAGATATAGTGATATAAATATTGTGGTATGGTATATCATGCGTACCTGGAATCTATCAAATTCTTGAATCAGTCTCTGTTCTGCGCCAGCCGACCGGATTGTGCTAATGCCGTTAAGAGTAGCAGACATATGAGAGAATACTGGACTTCGAGCTGGAACGAAATCATTTTATTAGTTTTAATAAAAAATAATTTTTAGGCGAAGAAGTACGGATTAGGCCTACGATACCAGTTTAATTGAAAACTTATATACCTATGCAGATCTAATTTACATACATATATGGACCATTTGTCAAATAACAGTTGGACCCAGTGGAAATAATCTGCCTGTTCCGGTGTTGTATATAGCAGAACCTTGGGTTTGTGATGCGTTCTTAATAATTCTTTCAGGTGGTTCTTACTTGTGCCTTCCAACCGTTTGATACCCTGTGCTGACTTGAGGTAAATTTGAAGGATTGTATAGAACAAGAGTAGGATGATGGTGGTGGGTAGCAGGGTCCAGATAAGGGCAGCAGCGTTGAGTGCCAGGATGCTGAACATCACCAGGTAGATCTGGATACACTCTAGCAGGAAACGAGGTAGTAATTCGTCGAGTGCTCCGATGTCTTTGGAGAATCTGTTCAGTATACGGCCTGTAAACAAACATAATAATGGTAATTCTTTGCAAAAAATAGGTATATGATACTGAAAAGTTCCAGTCTCTCTGGAACCCAATTTTGGTAATTTACATGAAACCAATAAAAGGGAACCAATTGGGCTTAGTAATAAAGTTGTACTCACCGGAAGAGTTAGTGTCGAAGAACCTCATGACGCCTCTGAGCATGGAATGGAACATATCGTTGTGGAGGTTACGGGAAGCCTTCATGCACACCTTGAAGAACATGAACGCGCGCGCCGTGATGAAGAAGATGCAGCATACGATCAACGCGGAATACACGTATAAATATTGTGCCGTGTCTAGAGGTCCTATGTAGGCGTGGATGTTCAGGTCTGCAAACAATGGTAAAAATCAAGTTGACAAAGATACAAACAAATAATAACCATCAAATGAATTATAGAACAATTGAGAAAAATCTTGTACAAAGTAACTTTTGTGACGTATAATCTAGTAGGTAAGGATGGCAATCATTCTACCTGGCTGTTGGTTAACTCCTGAGAAATAGCTGGATAAATTAAAAGTGCCATTGTCAAGTGGCAGCGACCGATCGAAGTGGTAATCCTTTGTTCTGTTATTAGCAGCTTCCTTTAGTGTCGTGACTTCGTTTGTCCTGTGAAAGAGTTTTTTTTTTACTTATTGTTTTACGATCACTTAATTTTAAATGGGCGTCTATATAAAGACTGTTGACTGTTGGTCTAGTGGTTGAAAGCGCTACTGCTGAGTATCAGGTCCTGGATTCGATCCCCAGGTCGGGCAAAGTGTTAATGGGTTTGTTTTCGCCCGTAGTCAGGATTTGAGCCCAGTTGATGGAAATAGGCTCGCCCCCTATTACAAGGGATTCAAAAATAACTGGTGAAATGTGGGTGTATCTACTATAAATGCGACTGCCCAACCCTACGGGGAAACATGGTGTGATGTTTATGTTATGTCTAAATTAAGGTTATCATAAAGAATAAATATTGCTTTCTAAATCGTTGATGGGAATAGTCATACTTACTGTCAATGATGATGTTGAGATCATCATTGACAGTAAGTATGACTATTCAAACTGCAGACAAACTGGTAAACTGAGTCAACTCAGTTTGCTAACTAACGGCACTTACAGAGATACTGGTCTCCAGCAATGGATTGCGATAACCCTCAGTCAATAGTAATGATTATAATAAAACTTTATTTCAGACCACAGAGAATCCATACAGAATTTTTAGTAAAAAACCAACTTAAAAAAATTGGTACTATCCAAATAATAACCTTTTGCTATTAATATAAAGTGATATTAAACTCACCAGAAGGTGACCCAGTAGTCACAAAGCGTGGCTGAAAGCTGTCCGACCACAAGCAGTACGATCATGAAGAACAGCGGCAGCGCGCGCCCCCCGGCCCGCAGGTAGGCGCCGTACACTCGCCAGCCCATCGAGCCCGACTCGCGTTCCTCTTCCTCCATCTCTTGCGCCACCTCGCAGCCGCCCATGGACTCACACAGCGACGGACGACGCGTTGTTGATAGCTGGATAATGTTTAATGGTGACAATACCAGGGAGATTACAAATGGTCAGGTCTACGTGGGCGACGTATCTACTCATAACAGCAACCTCAGTGGCTTATTATATTCTAACTTGGAACTCAATAGCGTCGTCTTAAACCTCCATAATGTCAGTTAAGTTATTTTTAAGAATAGGGGCTAAGTATCGACTGAGCCCCTGTTCCTAAAGTTAACTACAAGTAGGGTCAAACTCGCGGTTTCGATAGCATTCCCGTTAAAACCCTTCGACTAAGCTGAATTTGCTTTAATGGTATAATATCTCGTCAGTAGTGGAACGAGTGGTTATGGAACTCAAATTGGAAATACATAGCATAATTTTTAGGTCAAGACTTTTTCAAAGTTAATCGTATCGTATTCGTTGCAATAGAATATGCATTAAGTCTATATTATGGTAATAAATACCGATTGTCAAGTACCAATGCAGAATCAAAATGGTTTTACGAATATATAAAACAAAATTAAGCTTACAAACAAAAATCACTAAGTAGTCATAACAATTTACATCGCATATGACCGACACCATTCCGACCATTTCCGAGGTCCAATTAATAAATTTAAATTCAATCAAGATCTTGCTTCAGCATTCTTATCAGAATTGAAACTTAAGGGCAAAGATTTAAGGTTTGATTTTAAGTATTTGGTATTAGAATTTGAAAGGGGTAGAACTGTAGTTCAGAATTCCACGTTCTACTTTGAAGTGAAAAAAAACTTGTCACGTGCGATGAATAATGTAGGGTATATATCTGATTGGCGAATGCGTGATGAGATTCGAGATATCCGTTACACATTTTATGATCAAGTGACGAACTAAGTTGAAAGTAATACTATTTATTTTTCCCCTTCCCTGTTAGTTTTTCGCCTATATAAGACTCATGATAAATAGTAAACAAATTTATTTTTTGTTTATAAAAATTACATAGTAAGTTTAAGTATGTTAATTACTTTTCAACCTACTTTTCAAATTACAGACTTTATTGTTTCTTTAACTCTTGAGGTATATCAGGACTCAAGGCTATTTTTAATTGTGACATGTTATTATCCGTTACGAAAATATGTTTTACTTTGTTTCACTTACTCTAGCAGACGTTCGCCGGGACATTGGCGGAGGTTTCTCTACGTCTTTCTTGTCTTCGTTTTCATCATGACTGGATGACAGCAGCTTCGCGAAGTCTTTGCCCGTGCTCACCAACTCATCGTATGATCCTTTAGCATCCACATACCCCTATTAAAACAAAAACCTAGTTAATGCAAGTGATTACTTATTACTTAAGCGATTATTAAATTTTCTGAGGTCGTGAATGGCATTTAATATTATGTCCATCTAGGAATTCTCGAGCAGTGGCATTCTAATCACATATCCTGACGCGTCATGTTTGAATAATTTATCGTATCCAAGGATCTACCTAAATGATGTGATAAGCTAATAGAAAAACATTGTAACAAGAATTACTTCAACCAACATTGATTTAACAAAATATTCTCGTCGAATTCGTCGAACCCCAGAGACACTAAATAAACAACAACAACCAAACGCCAACAATCTACGTAGTAACACGAACCTACGGCATAGGCAAAGAAAATGTGTGTAGTTCAGTGACATCAGATTATTGTGTCAGAATTATTTATGTTACGTCTTCTATGAGGTAGACGGCGACCTTGAGGTAGTGCAGCTGTTGCGTGAGTACATAATAATGCAAGTGACATAAGCGACTAGAAGTAAAATAGAAGATAATAAATCTATAAATATATCGACCGCGCGTGGCTGCAAGCCACGCTACCCATTCGCTTTGGTGGGCTCGGCGTCCGTAAAATTTCTAGTGTAAGCTTACCGGCGTTCCTGTCCTCGGTCCACAGCACCGAAAAGTTAACCACAAGAATCTTAACTGCTTCGCAGGTTGACTCTGAAGTGCCGTGTTTTACTGATGCGATGAACGCCTGGAAAGTGGCTTGTCCGGACACGGAGCAGCCCGAGAACCCTTCTTCCCAGAGACAGTGGGATGAGCCGCTCTGCAGGTTGGTACGGAATAACCTCATTAATACGTCCACCAACACTGCTGAGCGTGCCCGCCTATTGGCTGTGGGAGAATGGGAATCGGGCCTCTGGCTTCAGGCACTACCTTCACCCAACATAGGCACTATGCTGGGTGACACCACTTTCCGGCTCGCTACAAGTTTGCGATTGGGCGCTCCTTGCGGGGCTCCGCATCGTTGTCAGTGCGGTGAAGCAGTCGACCGTATCGGACACCATGGCCTTTCCTGCAGCAAGAGCGCTGGTCGTTTGGCACGGCACGCAAGCATTAATGACATCATCCGTCGGGCTCTTGTCACCGCCGGGGTGCCAGCTGTTTTAGAACCCAATGGCTTGGCACGCGACGATGGGAAGAGGCCAGACGGAATGACCATAATGCCTTGGAAGTTGGGTAGGCCTTTGGTGTGGGATGCAACCTGCGTCGACACCCTCGCGCCATCCCATCTTCCTAGCACGGCGGGCTGTGCTGGGGCGGCTGCTGCAGGTGCGGAAAACCTCAAACGGCGCAAATATAACAACCTTATTGGTAGCTATATTTTTGAGCCGTTTGGGGTTGAAACACTAGGGCCGTGGGGTCCGAGTGCTCATCGACTATTTCGGGACATCGCCAAGCGGTTGGTCGACTCTTCACGTGACCAGAGGGCTGGCCAATTTTTAGGTCAAAGAATCAGCATTGCCATCCAACGTGGCAATGCTGCCAGCCTTTTGGGCACTTTTCCAACTGACAGCGATGAGGATGAATTTTTTGATGCCCAATGAGCTCTACCTTAATTTTATTTTTAGTTTTTATTTCCTCTATATACTTGTACATAATTTATATATTTTAGTGTTAGATGTATATTATATTTAAGAATGATGTACAAATAATATTATTAATATAATCAAATCTATAAATATAAATACGAGGTGGGGCAAAAGTAATGTCATAATGTGAATTGGCTGCCATTTTGTTGAAATTTATGACATTAAGTCAAAAAAAAAGGATCCGACAAAGGACCACCCCTGAGTTGGTGCACATTTGTGCTCGTTGTACTGCATTTTGAATTGTTGCTCGCAAAACAACCTTCTTCTTCAATCTTGGCCTTTAAGACTTGCAAGGTTTGTGGTTTGTTATATTGTGGTAAACGTAAGATTTATTTATTTGTCAAATGATTTAAAAAAATGTCTGCAGGCGCATCATATCTGGCGACCTGGCCGGTCAGTTCAAATCGCCAAAACGTGAGATCACAAACCCCGGAATTTGGTGTTTCAAAATGTCCATCGTTACCTGAACTGTGTAACTGTGTATCGCTCCATTGCATTGTCAACTAATTTTCTATCTGGCTACAATATATGTATCAAACAACAATGAAATTATGGCGCCATTTGCAAAAATTGTGACACATTCACATTATAATACTTTTGCCCCCCCTGTATATATATATATATATATATATATTTATATAATATTAAAAATGAGAAAGTGAGTTTGTTTGTTTGTTTGTTACGCTTTCACGGTAAAACGGCTGAACGGATTTGGTTGAAATTTGGCACATGGGTAGACCATGACCTGGGTTAGGGTGTTTACATAAAGAAACAGGTTTCCGGTGCAAGCGAGTCTGTGCGGGTCGGTACCGATCGGTGTAGGTGTAATATTCCCACGTTATCTTATGCGCTCAATTATAATGTAAAAGGTTTAAAGTTGTCAGTGCTTCCTACCTGGACCGAGCGCATGGCTCGGTCCATCGGGTGAAACCGCGTAGAAGCGCGTAGCTAGTAGTAGATAAGTGTAGTCTCCGAGATCTTTTAAATGGTTTCTCGAAAATACATTGAAAAAGAAACCCGCTAGAGATGCTGACATTAGCTAGCATAGACTTTTAGCGGGTTTCTTAAACAAACCTTATGTTTATTTCTTTTGTCAGTAGAAATAAAGAAATACACGTAAGGTATACGTATTGTATAAGTTAATGTTGATGATGTAAGTACCTAATCATCGACCTTGAACTAGTTCAGATGGTGCGTGACGAGTACGAGTTTGTTGTGCCACACGTAGTGATTCCTTTTGCCAGTTGGTTCTCGTAACCAATAAGAAAGATTAGCAGTCCATACAGTACAGGTTTCAAGTTCAAGGTGGGATCGAAGATGTACCGAGTCTGGCAATAATTTTTAGTTACCGGTGTAGCAACAGTGCAGCTAATGCGAGAAAAATGTGTGGTGTTCCACAAGGACCAACTACAAATGCAGTCATAATAATAATAGATACAGAAGGAGATAAAACGAGGAAAAGGAACTGGACACAGATACAGAGAGTGCTACGAGGGGGCAATGACTTGAGAAATTAATGTTACGTTACATTGTTCATGATAACAATATAGTCGGTGGCGAGGACGCATGTGGTGTGGCGAATCAACCATTTTTAGGACCAGCAAGGGGCGAAAAAAGTAATGCAGCCAATTCCCTCCGAAGCTTCTAGGATAGAAACAGATACATAGGGCAATGGCATAATAAATAAATGTTAGGTTACATTGTTCATGATAACGATGTAGTCAGCGGCCTTGAGGTAGTGCAGCTGATGCGTGACCAGCACGCGTGTGGTGTGGCGCAGGTAGCCGCTGATGCACTCGTCGAAGAGCTGGCGCCCCACGTGCGCGTCCACGGCAGAGAGGGGGTCGTCCAACAGGTAGATATCGGCCTGGTAACAAAAGTGAGCGTTATTATAACTCCATGAAATAATCCTAGTATCAATGTGGTATTAAGGAGGTTTCACCTAAAAGCCTTCGTTAGAAACTGTTGCACTGTTACAATATTTTATTTGTTTAATATAATTTCAGGAAAGAAAGACCCAATAAGGTGTCCACAGCGTTTTGTCGACGATTTGGTGAACTTTAAACTGATTATGACATTAAATGCATTTCTGTTGCTGCATTTTGCCTAACTTACATTAAATCGTCATTTGCGTTAGTGCAAATTAAAAGTCGGTTCATTAGCGAGGCTTAAAGTGGTAGTAAAAGTTAATGGTAAGCTCTGTCGGTTAATTTTCTGGGAACAGCGTAATTTTACTGGCGTATTACCACGATGTCGCTAGAGTGCAGTGCACGCTGGGATTATCTCTGGGTGTAAAATCTTAGCATTGCCTATCTAGAACCGGAGTGAGGATATTCAAGTGTTTCATAATGGTATTTTAGCTAGATTATTTGCGTTTTAGTTGAAGTCCCCACAGAAGAAATATCATCTCGATTTTAAATAAATAAATAATAAAAATAAATAAATGTGTTTATTACTGAAAAAATGGGTACAGTAAATCTCCTTAAACAAAGTTGGTCTTATACAATGTGCACTTAGGTTACTAAGGAGTGCTTTGGCACTCGTACTAGGATTACCCTGTATCACGAATGCCATCACCTTCCTCCGGACCAACTAAAATACGAGTAGTTGTTGTAATAATTTTTTTAATAAATTCTAAACGAAAATAAAATTAACTTATACAAATAAGGAAATACACAAAAGGAGCATGTTTGTGTTTGTTTGTGTGTTGTAGTGTATGTATGTATTTTGGTGTGGTCTAAAATATCGAGCAGTAATGAATACTTTTATTCACATTTTTCGAAATACATTTCTGATTTTCCTTCAATAGCCTAAAAGTAGGCAAGAAGCATTGTGTAGCGAGTTATGACATCATAAGTTACATATACCTGTCTATAAACAGCTCTGGCAAGGTTAATGCGGGCTCTCTGACCGCCTGACAAGGACGCTCCTCGTTCACCGACGAGCGTCTGGTCTCCGTGAGGAAACTGTTGGAAGTCCTTCTGGAGAGCACAGACTCTTACCACCTGGAAAAATGAGAATTTAAATTAGATATCATCATTAGCGTAATTTAACACTTGAAAAGTGGTAACATACATATTGGCTCTTAGTTAACAAATTCAAATTGAATATATATTCAATAATAAAATATATAAAAATATAATAAAAACAGCAAACAACAGCAACAATACAAATAACAACAACAACAACAACAATATAATATGTATATTTAATATATTCTTTATCGTTTTTATTTCACCGACAAAATTGTTGGGTACATAATTAAATTTATTTCATCGCTATTTTTGAGCATGCTAAATAATTATAGGTAGGTATATCTAGTACTTACTTCTTTATACTTTTTGGAGTTGTAGGGCAGGCCAAACAAGATGTTTTGTCTGACAGTAGCTACGAACAGCCACGGCTCTTGACATGCGTAAGATAGAGGCCCAGACAGGTAGATCCGGCCATTGGTCGAACGAAGTTCATTTAGGAGTAATTGAAGAACTGAACTCTACAAATAAAAAGGACATTGAATATCAGGACCTAAGTAGGCATATAATATGTTAATTTGCACTTGAAACTTGGTAAGCATTAGTATTTTGCTATGTAGTGTAAATGGAACATTTGTCATACAATCATTCATATTTGGAATGTGCTAAATATTCGTGTACTTGAATCAATACCGGTCATTTGATTCGTTTAACTTGTTGACACATTTAAAACTGGTATCGTTTTGATATTTTTGGGAGTGTTTTGTTTACCTAACGTTTACTGTGAATTCACGTCCGTTTAGTAGCTTGTATGGTACTTGTGAAGTGCGGAAATAAGTTACGCATATGTTTACAGTTGCGTAAGTTTACCTAGAAGCCTCAATTGGCTGGATACTGATGATTTTCTCACATGTTTTAAAGATTTGAAGAAACTTTCAAAGAATTCATGATCTATCGTGTCTACCTAGCTAAGAATTTTATGTTGCAGGTAAGGATGAATAGGACAAAACTTGAAAAATATAATTGTTTTATAATGACAAGCAAGAACCTTAATTGTCAGATAACAAACCTTTCCGGATCCGACAGAGCCGATGATGGCACACAGCTTTCCTTTAGGTACCATGAGGTTCAGCTGGTTCAACGTCATTGGTCCGTCGTCAATCCAACTAGCGCTCACGTTCTGGATCAGAATGCCTACATCTGGGTTCACTGGCATCGGGCATAGAGTAGAACTCATCAAGCCTTTTTCGTTGCACTCAAATCCTAAAAATTTAGGAAGAAAATGCTCGATTAGATGGGGCTTATAAAAATACGTTTATTGAAAAGTTGAAACGTCGCTCTAAGTCGTAATAAATCATTATCTTACCAAACCCGTGGGTCATAAGGTAGGTTAGGTTTTTATTATATGTATAAGTTTAACAATGCACTGTACAGTACTGTACTTAAAATGTGTGCAGAATAGTTTGTAAAATCGATCCGAATGTCCGTGATTGCACAACTAGACTACAAAGGATTACAAACCATTGGATTAATAATACGAGCCTCGCCGTCTGATTCAATCGGTTAACCCCTTCAATGCGGCAAAGGCCGGTCGCCGTGTTTTTTGTTGATAAACACGTGCGGCAGATCGGCGTAGAATTTATTTTATCAACATTTGGAGTTTCGGAATTTTCCTTTGCGTATTACATTTTTCAATGGAAGACGTTAGAGGCAAGTACAGAGAACGCCTCTTGGCAACAGTCAAAATACTCAAGCCGCTAATAACCATCCCTCTATTTTATTAATATAAACTCACACACAAACAACGGTTATAGCTCAGTGGTTAATTGATTGGCAAACGATAAGTCGACGTATTTTGACGAACCATATCCGTTGTACCAAAATTGCTATTATTGCTAAAGCCTAGCACATAATTTGTGAAAAAATTGCTTGCACCTAAAACAAGATTAGATATTGGTATATCTTGTTAATAAATGGTATTGCAATAATTTGATATATCAGATTTGCGAGCAACACTTAAATAACTCACGAGTTCCTCGTCCATCCAATTTTTTTTCGCATTGGTGTGAAACACTTATTTTTCTCATGGGCTATTCTACGAAATCTATGTTAAATATTTCTAGTTTTTATACAATCAAACAGGGCAGAAATATGAACTAAATAATCGATGTTGTGTAGTAGGTACATTTAATTTCAGTGATTTTTTAAAATATTAAGAAATAAAAATCAGCCATCGCTCCCCTAAACTACTTCAACACCCCCAATTTTTTCTGGGCCCCTTACCGTCCCCTCTGGGCCTCCAGCGCCCACAAAGGGGCGTTATTACACACTTTGAGAAACACTAACCTAGAGGCACTCCAGGTACTTATCACTATTTCATTCTTTAAAATATCTACTTATGGTGGTAGCGAATGTTACTTGGTAGTATTGTTTATTTAGCCTCCAAAAAAAAAAAAGAATTAGGTGTGTTAGGAGTATTTCCTCGGGTTCTACAAAGAAAATCATGAACCCATGTTAGGATTAACCGCATTACATTTTAATGCGCCCTTTAAGGCCCTCTTGATTCACTTCCCCTATAACACGTCTAAACCATTTTGCTGCAATTTTGCCAACATCATGGTGTGAGCACAATTAGTTAGGTATGCAGGTAATTTAAATGCAGATGATAGGTACGAATTAAATCTACCCTGTATTTTCAGCTATACAGGCTGGATTTTTGAGATGGGGCAGTAAGGACAGCTGCCTTAACCGTTGTAGCTAGAAGAAAACGGTCTTAGGAGACTGTCCTTAACTTTTTGAGACATTTTGATCTGCATTCACAGGTTTTGAAAAAATGTACAGTCAGCAAGAAACAGGCAGTTTTCACAAAAACTTTATTTGATGCCAAAAAAAGTTTTTATGAAAACTTGTTTTTGTGTGTTAAAGTCACATTTCCTACAAAATATATGGGAAAAGCTTTTTGCGATTTCTGACTTTTCTAGTACTTAAACCTCAGTTGGTCTTGTAGAGTTTTTTGATCCTTATAAGAAACAGGATCGATTGGCATTAAAAAAAGTATTTGTGAAAACTGCCCATTTTCTTGCTGACTGTACATTTTTTTCAAAATCTGTGAATGCAGATCGCAATCTTGCAAAAAGTTAAGGACAGTCTCTTAAGTCCGTTTTCCTGTAGCTACAACGGTTAAGGTAGCTGTCCTTACTGCCCCATCTCAAAAATCCACCCTGTATAATCAGGTACAAAAGTAGATACTAATCAACTATGTACATGCACATGGGTGAACTCAGGGGGGGGCAGGGGAGTTCAGCTGCCCTCCCTGGATTTTGTATGCCAAGGTATCTACTGTTGTCCATAAAATGTATGTTAGAGCCACGTTAAGACTTACTTTACAATATATTATGCATTCATTTGAGAAAAAGTTTGAGTTTGAGTAATTTTACTACCTATAGCTTAGGATGTCGTGTAGGTGTTTCCCCTACACACTACATGTAGGGTAAAACATGTGCCCCGGCTTTAGAAATTTCTGTTTTGCCCCCCCCTGGGCCAAAAGCTGGGTACGCCCATGTACCTGCAGAAAGGTCTGGTAGCTATAACAAAACACCAATCTTCCCTCACCATTTTTTTACCTCCCTCGATCAATTCGGAATCTGAATAATCAGACTCTTGAAATACTGTTATAGTATTCATTGAAATCGATATTTCTTTCGATTTACTTGAATGCGCTAATAATGATGGTGTTAGGGTAATTTCATCCCCGTGTCGGCTATCCATCAAAGCCTTAGGTGATAACAAAGGTTTACTGGCTGAAAATATGCAAAAAGTAATTTAAAAAAAAAACAAAGAATGTCTCAAAACACTATATAAATGTTTTGTTATCATTGATTTACAAATTACTAGCGGCCCGCTCCTGCTTCGCACAGTTTTTACGACTTGACAAAACATCCAGATTTCTTAGTTTTACGTAATTTTAATATTAAAGTTTGATATAAACATAAACCTTCCGGAATAAATCTTTTAAACGATGGTCAAAACCTCCTCAAAATCTGTCGCGTGGTTAAGAAGAACAAAGCGGACATACAGACAAACACGAAAAGCGGCTTTAATTTATATTGCCTGAGTGTGCCTCTTTGATGTAGAACAGCACTTTCAGGATCAATATATAATTGAAATAGTATAGCTATTACAAGTTATTCTCTACAGGCACTGCCAAATGTTGTTCTGAATTTGATATGAAATAAAATAGCAAATATCAGCAAGTATGTACTCATCATGCACCCCCGTTTTCTCAAAACAATATTCAATATTGAATATATTATTTCTCGAAACAATATCAACGGAATTTGAACGATACGGCTTCTTCTTCTTTTCGTGTGGTTAGTAACTAACCTGGTGTCAGAGTTTTAAAGCCGCCCATGGGCCTCTGACTTGGCTTCACATACCGTCAAAAAATATCTTTCAGGCATACCGGTTTTTCCTCACGATGTTTTCATTCACCTTTTTTGAAGCAAGTGATAATTATACTATACAGTACGCACTTGGATCCGAAAAGTCAGAGATGCGTGTGCGTGCCTTGGGTTTGAACTCGAGACTTATGACTTGGCAGTCTGACGGTCACACCACTACGCTATCTATGAAACACTAGATAGTTATGAAACGGCTCTATAGATAAATGCAGGCAATTCAAGAACCTCATTGAAAAATCAATATTAACTTATTACACAAATTGATATAAATATCCTGCATCATGCACTGGCCGGAAATGAGTGCGTGCGAGTGATTAGCAACATAAAACAAAAATTAAGAGATGACAAGGAGAACGCTAGTGAGGTACACATAATATGAGAAACGTATCATGAACTGTAACATACGTTGAAACGAATATGCTCTGAGTAATATACGCAATACAACATGAAATGTAACACAACAACAAGGCGAATATGTTTCAACGTGTGTGTATTTTTCTTCTGTTTTATTTTTTTTGAGTTATTTCTAACTTACCTGGATTGTAAATGCCCTCCTCGTCGATTTTCTTGAAGGTGTTAGGACGTAGGTCAACTTCGCTCAGATTATTCTTTTTCTTCTTATTCTCTACCATTTGTACTAATTTAGCGATGTCTACGTCCGGAACACTGCGAAGGTCCTCCCGTTCATCTGTTGTAATACGACTTTGCGTTAATTGAATTCATATACAGTCATTATTATACTATACAGCGACATACATGACCTTATTGACAATAATTGCTATCATATGGAATTTTTCGTTTATGTTTTATGAAATGCGAAGTGAAAACCTGTATGTATTAAATAGCTTTTGTTTTTAGTTCTTATTAGTGAAATAATTTTTTCTTTTTTACACAGTATAAAACATAAATTCATTTTTATGTGAATCGGAACAGAAATTAAATTATAACAAAAAGCGCCCTCCTTAGGTTAGTCCATAAGCGATTGTTAGTAGGTAGGTATATGAAGCGAGCGTAAATGACATCACAGGATGCGTGTTAACACAATAAACGTCGGTTAATCAAATATTCTTGACGCAATAAGTGCATCATTTACGAAATTTACACCCAAAACTATTCTGACTAATCTCGTACCCAAGAGTAAAACTGCCTCAATACGGCGAACAGAGGAATAGGACTCCATGGTCAATGAAAGGCTTGGCGGCAAATAGACTGCAAAAGTCATCTGTAGTATGTTGAACATTTGTGCCAACGGGAACGCCTGTGGAAATCATTGATTTTGTGATGATTGTAATGAACAGCTTTCATCGACTACTGCAGTATTAAGTTAATGTTAGTGATATATATCATCTCTACTATTACTACTACCATTGTTATTAAATGCTTCAAACATTGTGTGGAAACTATAACATGTGTCACTAATAACATTAGACATTTATTTTTATTGAAACCCTTAACCAAACGCCACCAAAATGTCATGTCCTTACACGGCTTACGTTCTAATAACTAATTGACTCGAAGTGGTTAAAAGTAGTTAGGTAGAAGTCTTGACTAAATAATTTAGCCAATACAGGCAGTAGTACTACGGAACATACACGTAAATAGAGTTTTGAGAGTTAGATCATTTAAGTATTAGTGTTATTATTAGCGTCGAGTCTCAGTTATAATTTAGACTCGTAGAAGAAGGATAGTGTCGATAGGGCATGCACTTAGTGCGAGGTCGAGACCATGTGGTCTCACGTACCGAACAACATGAATGCCTCTAGGCGCTGCACTGATATTAGCGCCTCTGCCAAAAATGATACGGCATTCGACATGATTATCGATAGCGTTCCTTGTAGGGTGTTGAAGAATTGCGCCAATGGGAACACCTGTAAATTATATACGTACACTGCACTCGTCCATAAAAGTTATTAAACAATAGGGTGTCGAGAAAAAATATTTTTTTGTCCGTCATGTAGATTATTAAAACATATTGGACACATATTTTTTCTGTTTCTACGTAGTCAAAAGATTACAGCAATACATTCGAGTAGGCAATGCGTTAAAATGTGGCACGACGTCACTGGCCGGTAGAATTTATACTGATTTGTGACGTAGCGAGCCCCCACTCCCCAACTTTAATGCGTTTTATCTAAACCATTTTTTTTAATATGATAAAGGAAAAAATATATTGTCATATATTTTCTTATTATCTGACTGACGGACTAAATTGTTTTTTTTTCCCCAGTCAACATCCCTTTTAGATAAATTTGATATTATAGGGCTTTTAATAAGTTTTTGCCCAATGTGTCGGCTTAAACTTTAACATTTCGCAGAATGCAATATTCATTACGCCCACAAACAAATTGTAATAAGTAATGAAAAACTGGAATTTTCTACATTAAAAAAAGATCATAAACCTAGAACCATACCATAGGTTTGTTTGAGGTAGGTACTTACAATGTCTGCAGTAACTTGGTAGCCGAACAGCGAGTAGGAGAGCAGAGTGATGTACAGGGTGAGTCTCTCGGTGAACACCATGAAGCTGAGGTATACCCCTCGGAGGTAAGACGCTGACGTGATTTGCTTAATTTCGTTCTTTCGAGCCAGAGCTACTACCTGCTCAAATGGCTTCTCCCAGGCGTACATTTTAATCACCTAAAATTATTTACTTATGTTAAAAAAATATTATGAATTATATATTTTCTTTGAATGTCGGCAAAAAACATTCATTGATGATTGACATACCTTTCGACGTACGTAGTTAAAGTCATGTAATCATACTTTGTTATGCTCTTGCGGTTTCTTGGTAAACGTACAAAAATACGTTTCGGTTAGTAACTAAACCAAACTCAATAACTAACTAGATACATTTGTAA
Organism: Agrochola lota; assembly: GCA_947364205.1. Lineage (NCBI taxonomy): Eukaryota > Metazoa > Arthropoda > Insecta > Lepidoptera > Noctuidae > Agrochola > Agrochola lota. The sequence continues at coordinate 11,126,535 of OX376221.1, read as the reverse complement.
AAAAAATAAGGGCGCCACGTCACTTAATGGCATTAAATACGCGATTATCTTGTTGTATTCGAGTAGAATCGAAAGCTCGACACATATCTAGGTTAGGAGGGTCAAACATTTTTGTACTAATTTAAAATGGTTTTAGCACGATGTTTGGTGAATCGAAGTATACAGGGTGTCATCGACGCGAAATCGGTTACCATGGATTCAGTACATGATTCTGAATGCCCCTGCGTTGAAATATCCGTAGGTTATAAAAAAAAACTGCTGTTTCATCGAAAAGTGCAATACCTACGCGGTCAAAATGTATGAAATAGCTGTTTTCTTTTTTAATAACCGACGATCATTTTCAATGGGGGTTCAGAATCATGTACTGAATCCATGGTAACAGGCTTCGCATCAATGTCCCTGCCACCCTGTATAGAACGTCAAAGTTAGGTATTGTTAACTACTGCAACTCAAGTAGAAGCATAAAAATGATATTCTACATTTCAAAACGTATAATATGTAGGCCATTAAAACTATCAGACTTCATCAAATGGAGATGATAGCCTGATCTATCGTTTTGCCAAATATACAGTATAAATAATAATAGCTTTATCAGTACCTACTGCATCAGAATTTTTGTTAGTAGCTAATGACCTGGTTCAAAATATTAATATTTATGTAATTAGCACGTTAGAAAATCCAGATCAACATACCTGCATGCCATTAATAATTTCGTCCATAATGCGCACGCGCTCGTCAGTTTTGCACGCGGTCCTCATTCGCAACCTTGCAGCCAATTTACTCATGTAAGCTGCAGGAATAATAATAAGGTTTCTTATGTTTATTGCCGTTCTTAAAACATGCACTGCCCAGTGACTGGATCGGGCGACAGGAATTTATGGGCCTTAATGAAATTTCTTTTACTGTAATTGCGTAACCAGGAAGCTGTAGCTTTGGAATCCAAAATTATCTTTATTACTTATTTGTAGTTTTATGTGTATGATTTTATTTGGTATGATTTCCGTTACGTTAGTGGGATCTTTTGCTTTCATGGAGCCAACATTTGAGTTGTTACAAATTACGTAAAAGTAAATTTATCACAAAAGTAAGGGCCGCTACTGATTCGATTTTCATTTGTTGTACCCATTCTCAGTTTCAAATGAACAATTGTTCCAAAATCTTGGTAAAACAACAGTATCAAAAATATACATACACTGAACCGGTATAGTCTGCAGCACAATGCCGATGACTCCTACGATGGCTGCGTAGCCGATCTTCAGGTATATGAGGTAGCAGACGACGACGACTTGGAGAGGGAGTAGCCAGATGAAGTGCGTGTAGATGAAAGCGTAATCAAAACGGTTCACGTCGTTTGACAAGAGATTGACGACTTGTCCCGCTGTGGTCTGCGCCAGCGCACCGGAACTCATGCGCATTACCTGATTGACACGAAGAAGAAAATTATAATGAATTATTTGATTAAAAAAATATAAATTGACTTATAATTCAATTGCATCGTCATCCTCTGACTAGTCTTTCCCCAACAATGTGCGATTATTAACATTTTTACAATCATTAGGGGTTTACTTACATCAAACAGTGTTGTAGGTATGTACGTAATATATATATTATATCAAGTTTAATGGTTTATAATAAAATTTAAGTAAGTAGGTGTACCTTAATTATAATGTTTTATTGACCCGGAAAATTCTTTATAACACTGATTTTTAACATTTACGCAGTTACTTAAAACAATCCAGGCTAAATATATCTGCTTAATAGCATAGCCTTTTTTTTTTTTGTGTGTGGGAAATTATCAAATAACTTCTCCCGCTCTGGGTGGAGCGGGAGGACGTGTCAGACTTTTACTGACTAAAACCCACCCGTGTTTCTTCCGTTACCTGTGTGCCGAGGCTGCGATATCACTTTTGGACAAGATAATAGCCTAGCCTTGGACTAAATATGGAAAGAGGAACATCATGTATGAAGTGGCCAGCTTTTATAATAAACTGCCTAAGGACAAAAGAAATCAAATTGTTTAACATGTAGGTACAAGAAACCTTTAAGAAACTATATACTTACTAAAAGATCTTTCCCGACCTACCGAATAAACAAATGATTAATATATATAAATATTATTACTAAGAAATGTTTGAGAAATATTTCTCGACGGCATGTGAAGCCAAGTCAGAGGCCCATGGGCGGATTTAAAACTCTGACACTAGGTTAGTCACTAACCACAAGAAAAGAAGAAGAAGAAGATTAATAATAAATAAATATTGTTATTATAATTAATAATATATTATTAATACACAGGGTGTCTCAAACGTAGTGGTCCTAAGGCAAATCTGCAGACCTTCGGTACACGTACACCAAAATATCTCTGATAAGTGTTGTGTATTTAAATTTAACACATTTAGACGTGACCTTCGGTAGGTACATGTGCTTGTTTTTTTTTTTTTTACACTCACTTTTGCCCTGAGTAGGCCTTCACAACTTGTGTTGCAAAAACAGATTGAACAAATGAGATATTTTTAGGGATATCCGAAGGGTATTAAACGGAACCTTAATACTTAGCCTCCGCTAGTCCGTCCGTCCGTCTGTCTGTCAGCGGGCTGTATGTCATGAACCGTAAAAGGTAGACAGTTGATATTTCCCTAGATTGTGTATTTCTATTGCCGCTATAACAACAAATTATAAATCCTACTATATATATATATAAAATATTATAAATGTGAAAGTTTGTACGTTTGGATGTTTGTTACTCAATCACGTAAAAACGGCTGAACGGATTTGGATGAAATTTGGCACACAGATAGTTTATAATCTGGATTAACACATAGGATATTTTTTTATTCCGGTAGTACGTTCCCGTGGGATAGTTTCTGACCTTCACGCGGGCAAAGCCGCGGGTGAAAGCAAGCAAAGAAAGGAAGGTCAAAAATAAACGAAGTAATTGAACGCATTAGGAGATAAACAATTTAAAAATTTATTGTAAATCATCATTTTAATCCAAGCAGTATGTATTTAATTTTTACGCAAAATCATAGACGTTCATAACAAATACAGATTAGTATCTACAGGAACCTCACTTTAAAAGAAAAAACCTTTCAACTACGGGTCGGTTATTTGTTCAATCTGCTTTTGGTAATGACAACACAAGTTATGAAGGCCTACGACGCAGGTCAACAGCGAAGGTAAAAAAAAAGAATAAAAAATAAAACACATGTACCTACCGAAGGTCACGTCTAAATGTGTTAAATTTAAATACTCAACACATAACAGGGACATTTTGGTAAAATTTGAGCAAAAAGTTTTTTGGATTTTTCGACATTGTTATGAAACCCATTTTTTTAAAGGTTTTCAGATGAAAATTTGCTAGTCTAACTATCAATAATTAAGGTACTTTAAACTTGTCTCTTCTAGTACTCAAACCTGAGTTAGTCCTTTAGAGTTTTTTGTTCCTTATAACCAGTGATCGGAGTAGGTAGATTGAACTGGGGTCATTGATCCGAAACGTATATATTACTATGGACATTCCTCCGGAATTGGTGGATTATTAAAAAAAAACCGGAACTTATGTAGGAAAATATTTAAATTTAAGTGCAACAATTTATATCTATCTATAAAAGATCTAGCTATCTAGCTATCCTAGGCTAAAAATAAAAAATAAATATTAAAGCTTCGATCGGAATTCGATTGTTTTTATTATTCAACAGATAAATAATGAATTAATTTAGTTTTGATACCTTCCTTTAAATTTTGAATTGAGTAGTAATAATATCACTACCAACATTAACAATATTTAATTGAATCCGGAAATACCGGAATTACTTTCCGGAAAAATGGCTTATCCATGTTATTCTTTCTGTGTGCATTTATGATACAAGTACTAAAAATCAATCTACCTACTCCGATCACTGCTTATAACTTATAAGGATCAAAAAAAGTTTTTATGTTAACTGCTGTTTTTCTTGGTGACTGTACATTTTTTCAAAATCTGTGAATTGTGGATCGAAATTTCTCAAGAAGTTAGAACAGTCTCTTAAGCTCGTTTACCCGTAGTTACAACAGATAAGGTAGCTATCCTTACGGCCCCATCTCAAAAATCCACCTGTATATAAAATACCTATATTTAAAATAATAATAATACTTAGACTTTCTTGTTTCTTGTTTATGTTCTCCACTGTGGTGTACGCCTTTAAACAGGCTACAACCGTTGAAATGCACCGTACCCGCATTGCTTAAAATTCTACTGTTCCTCGCGTAGAACTACCTACTTATAATTTGTTTTGTTTGATATGACAAAACTATTCTACAACTAGTCAAAGTGCTATTTTAATGTTAGTTGTATGATAAGTAATATCGTTCGTTTTTTAATCGCAAATAGTAATTTGACAGGTGGTATTGTCAAACTCTAAATTGAAAAAAACAAACAACAAAGATTTGAAATGTCAAAGTACTATCTGGGATTAAAAAACGAACTTTAGCAATATTTTATTTTAAGCTATGCTTGATGGTACATAATACGAGTATGTATTGTTTAAACCTATTTACTTATGGTTTATTTTGGGAAACAAATATGTTCAACCGTAATCCTGATTAAAACTTATTTAGTGGTTTTCGTAATTGTACCTAATTTAATCAAACCTGAAGCCTATTTATTCCCTTATGAATAAAAGATTTTTATTCAAATATCTTAGATCGATGTTCGTCCAACTCTCACCAGTTAAATGTTTATTCAAATTCAAATGGTCAAATGAATTTTCTTTTGTTGTAAATATACTTTCATAGTTTTACACCCAAGCGTTTGTGAAATCTTGCCCATGGCTTCCCACTATCATGTTGTTTCTCAAAATAATGATAAGTGCAAGTTCTCATTCTTTTTGGGATCAAATTAATAAAGTTGGCATGCTCTTTGCCCAAAAACAACCTTGTTTTTCAGAAAAAATATCTGAGAGAAAGATCTTAAGTGCTCACACCTACGCATAATTGTTTTTTTGTAAATTGAAGAAAACTCTAGTGTATTTTGCAATATCGGGCGCAATGGTCCTGTTAATCCTAGATAACTTTACATAGAGCCTTTTAATATTTGGAAACAAGTCTCTCCGTTGAGGTAAGTAACTACCTACATAAGGTTCTGTTAAAGTGAGTTTTGTCTTACCTTTCTATATATAAGTGAGCAGGCGGCGATGCGGACTTTCATACCGAATTGCTGCGTGGAATAGGTCCCGTGGTGGTTGAGAAAGGCGATGACCAGCGACATCATGATGACGGCCGTTGCGCAGTACACTGCCTGTTCGTAGGTCATGGTCGAGCCTGGCTCCCAGTATGTAAGCATCCAGCTCAAAACTACCGGTTGGAAAGGCCTGGAGTATGAAAGTGAAAACAACTTGGTTAGAAAAATAATACAATTTTGTGACGTGTTCGTTCATAATTATATAAAATGAGTTCCAGAGTCTATGAGACATTGATCACCCATAAACGAACATCCTGTAATAAAAACTTTTTCAAATTATAAATGTGTGTCATATCAAGATTTTTTCGTAATAGCTAGCCTTGAACTGTAAAATTTTCCAAGTGCAACCCATGACACGGGAGGTCACAAATACCACAAGATGATTAGTAATTGACATAATGTGACATTCGCGTGACTACTGCCAATATTCAACAAAATTACTCACTTGAGTACGAGTGCTTGTATGAGGAACATAATGCCGGAAGGAGCGTAACTCATCCAGAAAGCCTTGGTCATTGCACGAAGTAAAGATGGTTTACGGCCCTGCTTGCTCGCTAGTGCAATTTCTTCCAGCCATTTTCTGTAACAAAGTGTCTCATTAGTAATTAGTAGAGCAACTAGTCTATAATATACTGTTGTTATTTAAAAAATGCTTTCATTTCCTGTCTTAATTCTAAGTTTCTGTAATGTTTCTCTTTATATACATAGATCACGTGAACTACTCAATGTCACTTCGGTTGTAACATCCAATTCCTTCCATCAATTTTGCACTTAAAAATTGGCAAGACTCACGTGACAACTTAACATGGAACCATTACCTACATTGTTGGTACGATCTTGACCTTATGCTGACTGACATAACATCGTAGGTACCTCCTTAGTATTTGAATATCAATACGGTTTCTAATCTTCAATGATATCATCATTACACATCTTACGAATTGGTATTTTGATGTCCTTATTTGCATGTTTGTTTCCACATTTCACGTAAACGTCGATAGATCAAACGGGATAGTTATAAGTATAACTTAGTAATAATAACAAAATTATTGGGTTATTTTACCAAGCGTGAACCTACAAGCTCTACTACTTGTATGATGCTTGTTTGCGTCATTTTATAGCATCTAAGAAGGTAGACCGGAGCAGTAATATAACTTACGTAATAGCCGTAGTTGGTGGCATTAATAGTGCGATATCCAGGGTGCCTCGCCTACAGACGACGCACTACCTAAGGTATATCTACGGGATACTCGGGTGCCTCGCCTACAGACGACGCACTACCTAAGGTATATCTACGGGATACTCGGGTGCCTCGCCTACAGACGACGCACTACCTAAGGTATATCTACGGGATACTCGGGGCTAAGCGCTCAGAATCGCGCGAATAGTATCTTCGTGATCGTGACACTGTTTATAAAATAAGACAACTCGTTGATCGTGAGAGTCTCTCTCTCATGTTATTGCTGAATGAACATTGTATGCGTAGAATACGTAATGTATACCTAAGTAAAAAATCTACTAATTATTTTTTAAACTTGTTTTCTCAAGGAAACCGTGAATGTAAGGAGGGCAAGCTTTACGAAAACCAATTTACTCAGTAAATATATTATAATAAAATGTTTTATAACCTACCAAATGCTGCATACAGGAGATTTTGAAAAAAATAACAATTAGGTAGATCTCATGGTCTTCCTGTGTACCCATCCTGGACACTAGGATACTTTTGAATCTGATAGTACCTACGTTCTCATGGGGTAACTGAGAACGTCCAGACGGACGAAGCCGCGGGCAAATGCTAGTAAAAACACAAATTATAATCGAAAAAAAAAACTATCGATCATAAGTTTCAAACTTAGGTGATTAATAGCTCATATTAGCTCATAGTGATATTAGTAGCAGGAACTTAATAGATGCAGGAAAAGGTAGTGAATCAAACACAGTATAATTATTGCCACGTGTATAAATACAACACGACTGAATTAATTATTTAGATTGCTCATGCATTAAATTAAATGATTTATAATGATTACGAAGTTTACAGTGGTCTTTAAATGTATTATTCGTCATTACCTTTATGTCCAAGTGGTAGACCAGTACCCTAATTGCGTAATACACGATCAAACATAACCTGAATCGTTTTGAAACAGATTGCTAATCCATTGCTTCATAAGTTCGAAAAAATATTCTGCTCAACAACGTAAATAACGCAATGAATGTTGTTGAACTGTCAAAATAAAACAGATTAGTCGTAATCGTTTACGAAAATGTGTTACGTAATTAGATAGTTGCGTATTTCAATCTTAAAATTCTCAATATCAGCCATAAAAAATACGCGGAAGATCTTTGCCCGGAAGTGCATAGTGTACCTACAAGTTGAAAGAAAAAAAAATTTAAAGATGAAAAGAATTAAAGCGTTTACCTATTAATTTATTGTAGATGTTCTCCATAAATATTTTTATGTACATTCAAAATACTTCTTTATTAGATTATTTTATAGCACATTTTTGTTTTATTTTTAGAACATAATCGTCACTACACATTAGAGGTGACAAAAAAGATATGTCGACTTTGGGTTTGAGCATTCTATGGTTTTGGTGTGACATCACAATGTCCTACGTACCTAATGAGAAATACGTGACCACGATTAAAGCTGCAGATTAAGTTTTAACAGTTTTTGTGCCACACCTAAAACCTCTATGATAATTGTGATCCAAGAGAAGAGGTAATTATCAAGTTGTAGGTATTTATTTTACCATAATTACAGATAAAAGCGTGCGTTGCGTTTTTCTTACGCTCGCCCTAGCGACGCTCCGTGTAGATCACACCTTAGATCCCTCCTTAAATCTCATCCTCATAAGACAAGCTACTATTCTTATTCCTTCTCTGTGCACGCAGTAAGACTGTGGAACTCACTTCCGCCTAGCATTCGTGATTTAAAAACTGTTTCACAATTTAAATATCGAGTAAAAGAGCATTATCTTTCCTCTCTACTGTGAGTATTTATATACCTATAATATGTATGTTTATTTATTTAAGCTTTATGTATTTATTTAAGTATATGTTAATTTATTACGTTATACGTGTAGGTATATTTGATATGTTTTAGTATAAGACTTCGCAAATTTATATTTTTCTCTTTTTGTTCTCACACACTATTGTCTACATTTCTTTCTCATTTCTCCTTTCGCAGGTCTGCTGGAAGAAATTTCTTAAGAAATAAGCAATACCTTTGTACTCAAATTATAATTATGTCGTATCTGTATGTATTTTACTGTGTGTACATAAATAATAAAATAAATAAATAAATAAATAATAAAATAAAAAAGTATTGTATAGAATTCTCGATATAAGTATAGCGACAATGTTAAAATACTACTTATGCTTACACAGTGAAACACAATAATACATACCTAACAGATTTAAATGTAATAATTGCTTGAAGAGCAGCTACATAAAGTTTGATTATAGTGAAAATCTCAGTAATTTCCATCTAATGCGGAATGCCAAGTTTATACGATGGCAGTGACTGGAAGCAGTGACTCGGAAGTTCAGACCCAGTCAGTGGGTCATGTACACGAGATCGGCGGTAAGTCAGTAAGTAAGGCGTGGGAAGCTACTGGGCCCGAAAGTAGACGGGTAGGTTAGTCAACTGGACTGACTTGAGTGCGCGATGTCAGCATTAGACTATGTTGGAACTACCTAGTATCTACACGAGCCCCGTTGTAAGTCAGCGCTGGACTGACTTACTGTACTGTCACATTACTGGGCTCGTGTAAACCTGTCTTTATATGTATATAGAAGCGGCCATATTTTATTTTAAGAAAAAAAATTAGCCGTTTTCCAGTTGACGTCAATCATGTAACAAATTATCATGCGGGTGTCAACTATACCGAGGGAAAGAGGTTGCGCTTGTTATGGTATTCCCACCATGAAAATGATGTCACGTCAAACCATGGCTACCAAGATGGGCACTAAACGACCTTTTTGGCTCGCGTTTGAAGCACACCACTAATCACTATGCCTATCTCTCCTAATGTAAATGATGAATTGGTGACAGTACGCTGATAACGGATTCGGGCCCCATGTCAAAGGGGTCAGAGGTAACAATTAAAGATTTTGAAAAGAAAGAAAGATACAGGATGGTCCAATCTTGATTGAAAAGGAGGAATTTACTTTTCAGTAATACGGAGTCGAAACTTGTATCCCAAATAAAAAAAATACTACCAGGTTCCTAAATCATTTAAAAAACCTAGGCTAATAAAAAAAAAAATTTGAACATTGAACCCATGTATGTTCAATGTTCAAAAATTTTTTTTTATTAGCCTAGGTTTTTCGGGTATTTTACCCACGGCATAAGGAATCTATTTTTTTTATGACGTCGCCTTTTGAACCATCTGTATAATAGGGATGATGACAAAAAAAAATTTTTTAGTCTGCCTTTGAGATTATAAAAAAATATTGGACACGTATTTTTTCTTTTTTTACGTAATCTAAAGATTACGGCGATATATTGAGGTAAAATGTGCCATGACGTCACGAGTATGTAGATTTTATACGTACCAGTGACGTATCGACCCCCACTCCCCAACTTAAAATGCGTTTTATTTAAGTATTTTTTTATTAATATTTAAGCAAAAAATACGTGTCTAATATTTTTTTATTATCTGACTGACGGACGGAATTAGAATTTCATTTTTCTTACCCAGGCATCTTCCCTATTTATAAATGGTCATGAAAGAAAGTTGATATAAGAGAAGGCTAGAAGCACCAAGGTGATGAATATTTTGTAATTCCGGTCTTACTGGTGTGGAAAAGACAACTGGAATGTTACATAAAATATGTTGGAATGAGCAATAAATAATCCACAACACTTATAAATAAATAAATATTATACTACGAAGAATTAAAAAACATATGGAAAAATCGAGAACACATAATTTTGCAATAAGGTACGTAAAGTATTATCATAAAGATAAGAAAAACTTTAAATAACACGCAATTGAGTATAAGACAAGTGAAAGCACATCCGATGTTCTTGAATAAAATCGATAGCTAACCGGTACGCATGCGCTTGCACACACTCCCGTGTCGATCGTTGACATACTAACGCGAGCTGCGTCATGATGACACTCATGTACTGCCAGCCAGCACTTAGTAAACAAGACAGAGCTGAATATAGTGCACAACTTACATTGCATTAACCCTGCTGAAAAATATGTAGTAAGGTATATTTTACCGTATGTAAGTCATAGATAGATAGATAGATAGATAGATAGAATATTCTTTATTATGCACACCACACAAATTACAGAAATAAATTTAGAAATTTTACATAGGGTGACACAATGGGCGGTCTTATCGCTAAAAGCGATCTCATAATGACTGTCTTATCTGCCGATACGAATTACGAACTGGGAGATTGTCTTAAAACACCAGAATAGATAATTACTTACAGTACAACTATTTTCTTAATGTCCCTCGGATATCATCGCATTTCCGAATACAAACGAATGCTAATTTCCATGCCCATCAATGATTAGATTTATCGATTAAATTATTATTTTGTTTTTTTTTACTTTATTGTTGTTTTGCTTTTTATTTCCATGTGGACTAAGCTAAACTACTTAGCTCTGAATTCAAAATGATATAATCAGTAAATCTAATAATTGATGGACATGAAAATTAGCATTCGTTTGCATTCGGAAATACGATGATTCGCAAGGGACATTAAGAAAATATTTGTACAATACCTACTAATTAGAACTTATGTACGATGTTTTTATAATCAAATTGAATCGTACAAAGATACCAGTTTCTAAAAAAAAACTGACTTTATAAGTTAACCCAAAACCACTATTGTGTCAATTTGAAGGCTCCATCAATCAATTATATCTACTTAGTGACGATAATTTGCATTGAACCGGTTTTTATAATAGTAGGCAATAACGTAGAGAGTGTAATCTCTCACAGATAACACTCTCTACGTTCGGTATCATTCATTAACAACTGCGAATGATATCTCTTGGCATTCCTATGATAATCAGTTAATGGTTTACGATTGACTTCCTGTTCCGGTGATCTTTGCACGTTCACGCCTTGAAGTCACGGGGTTATTAAAACATAATTTTCTTTTACAATTTATCTTACAACGATGCATGTGAGAGAAATTGATGTGAAAGTGAGTGAAATTGATACGATACAGGATGAACATAATAATGTAATGGTACACAATACGTGTTATAACAATGACTGAATTGAATAAGCGCTATCAAAGGGTGTCGTCGTTCAGATGCACAACAGAAACTCGATGGAACTCACGCGCAGTTAATTTAGTTATGAAGACTGATGCGGATATCTTATTTCTCGAGAAGGAGGATGTTTTGTAAATAGAAAAAAACTGAATTTCGTTTTTATGCTATTCAGCAAATGTACTCATGGTTATCTGTTGTTTTTAGAATTATGTGAATAACATTTTGTTTCATGTTCAACTGCCCTTGAGTTGTTAGCTTGCGTGTTCTGTACTGAGCTCACGCTACGGGTCGTACGTCCAGCCAGTAATAGGACTTGCCCATCAAGCAGCGCTTTCTCAAATTAGACGCATTATTAATTTATTATAAATAAAACAAAAGGTATTTTAATAAAACACGTATACTAAAAGATCAATAATTAAATTATCTTTAAAATGGTTGGTTGAAGGTTTCAGAAAAATACGCTTGATAGATTTTGCGTGATTCTCAATTTTTTATCCGCGTTAGACATAACTTTAAAAATTAATTTCACTATGTAATACGAGTATAAACATAATCTAGAACATTTCTATATTAAATTATTTAAAAAATGCTCTAATTTAACATATATTTTTTCCAAAACATAAACACTACTCGTTTAGACGTGATCTTCAGTATAAAATCATTAAAAGTCAGTTATGACGATATGCGTTAAAAGCTGACCGCACACAAAATGCATATTATTATGTAAGTTTGTGATTATAAATCACATTGCCTCTATGTTGACTATCTACAATCGTACCTACGTACCTTAAAAAATAGATTTTTCCTGCAAGTGATCAAATATTTCTGTAACACACAATTTGCTTGGCAGAGAAGAATTATGTAGTTATACGAATTTTTTTTTCAAAACACTTGTCTGTTTTATTAACGTTGTAAAGCATGCAGGTACAACAATAATGAATAATGTAGATGAAAGTCAGTTGCCTCAACACTAATCTATTTTGCAGACTGTTCTCAAGAACATTGAAACTGAAACTGCTAGAAACTGTTTCACAATTCAAATATCGAGTAAAAGAGCATTACCTTTCCTCTCTACTTTGAGCATTTATACGTATGATAAGTATGTTTATTTATTTAACCTTTATGTATTTATTTAAGTATATGTTAATTTATTACGTTATACGTGTAGTATATTTTGATATTTTTTTGTATAAGACTTCCAAATTCATATTTTTCTCTTTTTGTTCTCACACACTATTGTCTACATTTCTTTCTCATTTCTCCATTCGCAGGTCTGCTGGAAGAAATTTCTTAAGAAATAAGCAGTACCTTTGTACTCAAATTACAATTATGTCGTATCTCTATGTATTTTACTGTGTGCACATAAATAATAAAATAAATAAATAAACATTGGTACATTTTTATGTGGAATGTTCATAAAGGAATTATGATATATGTTTGGGCACGACAACACGCACACATTCTTTTCATCACTTTTGGACCAAAAATATAGCCATGTCCTACATAAAAAATCTAAATATTTTAATTCTCATATAAACCTGCATAGGCACATAGGTCGTTTCATAATCTATCATAAATAATTTCATTTCATTAAACAGTAAAACAGTAATAATATTACAATCTACAAAATAAAAACAGAAATTGCTGGACATTGATTTGTTTTAGACGTAAATTGTGTTATTCGTCAGAATAACCGACTATTGTCGTGTGAATTCACTGTTTTGTTATAAATACTCAAACATAACATTAAAATATTATGCAAACCGCACTAATACATATGTATGAATAAGGATATCAAGACATAGGAAACGCGATTTACAGTAATTAAATATTCACAATGCATTCATGAAGAATTTAATAAACCAAGCTAAATTTAAGATTATTTAGTTAAATTTAGATAATTGGTTTATTTATTTGTAGTTTCATTGTGTTTAAATATTGCTGGTTTATTTTAATAAAATCAACGTTCATGTTTGCGTGTCATGTACTTAGGTAAAGTTTCACAAGAATCTTTTGGCGCCGATGACATTGACCGGAGGGCGTTATTAGTAAACTTAGTGAAATTGTGACAGAAATTGTATTGAAAATACAAAATGGCGACGTTAGTACCGATTTTTACCACACGCCAAAATATATTTATAACGTAACGTTGTAGGTAAATGTTTTGATGTGTTGATCTATGTTCGCAGTCATATGACCACGAGAGTTCGTCCTCCTTAGGATCTCGGGGGCCGTGCGTCGCCGCGGCCGTGCTAGGCACCTCGCCTTGTCCTTATTTCAGCCGATCACAAGTATCTACGTCGCTTTACACAAGTTGTCTAATGATTTATTATTATTATTACCAGGTACCGCGACTCTTGACACCTCCTTTACATTGCTGAAGTCTTTAGTAGGTACGGTCAGCAACAAAAATCGTTTAAACATAACTTCCACCGATCTATTCTTGAGTTTTCATAGCGAACAGACCGGCAGTTTTTTTTAATTTTAATTATTGAGCAAAGTATTCTTAAAAATCTGTAGGTTTTCTCATCAAATTTCGATATTTCATTTTGCATTTCATAAAAAAAATACATATATATAATATCTATTTTTTTTGCAGAAATGCAAAGTTTTACTTTGATGAGTTTTTAAAAAATGAAGGTCCTCTATATTTTTGTGTATAACATACAGAACAATGACTTTAAAAGAACTATGGAATAAGGGAATGACTGACAGGATGGGGGAATGGTTTTTATAACAATTTGATACTAAATGGGTAATAAAAAGTATTAGTTAATTTGTGAATATATGTATACGTATTGAGTTCTATGAAAGTGGTGTCGAAAGAGTTAATGCCGCTTTAACAATCCAAGATCTGAATTATGAGATCTGTTTTATTTTCTTGAGAGCCACTTATGTTTTCATAACAATATCACAAAGATACAACTCAAAACGTTGTTCTTAAAATAAAAAAAAACAAAATTAAGAGATGTGGCTTTTCTTAGATAGAGAGAGAAAGAGAGAAAGAAAGAGAGAGAGCGTAAGAGAGAAAGAGATATAAAGAGAAAGAGGAAAGAGAGAGAAAGTGAAAGAGAGAAAAAAAGATAGAAAGAAAGAGAGAGAGCAAGAGAAATAGAGAGAGAAAGATAGAAAGAGAGAGAGTAAAAGACCAAGAGAGAAAGAGATAGAGTATGAGAGAGAGAAAGACAGAAAGAGAGAGAGTAAGAGAGAGAGAAAGATAGTAAGCGAGAGAGAAAGAGACAGAGAAAGAGTGAAACAGTGGGAGAAAGAGAGATTCTCTCTTTCTATCTCACTCTCTCTATTTCTCTCTCTCTTTATCTAAGAAAAGCCACACACTTTTTTTTATTTTCCATTTTTAGAAAGAGAGGGAAAGAGAGAGAGGGAAGTAGAGAGAGAAAGAGAGAGAGTAAGATAGAGAACGAGAGAGCAATAGAGAGATAAAGAGAGAGATAGAAAAGGAGAGAGCGTAAGAGAGTGAAAGAGAGAGAGAGAAAAAGAGTGAAAGAGAGGGAGAGAAAGAGAGTGAAAGAGAGGGACTTGGAAAGAGAGAGAGTAAGAGAGCGAAAGAGAGAGATGGAGAGTGGTAGAGGGAGAGGGAGAGAGAGAGAGAGAGAGAATTTCCCAATTCTGTTGTGTCAATTTCTCTGGTCGTCACAGTAGAAGTAGAGGGCATAGATAGTCCGCCATTGTCATCATCTATATTGTTACGTGTTTTGGTGTAAGTATAGCTCCGGTATTTTGAAAATATCCTAAATAATGATGAGTAGAATCTTCAACACAAGCTACGCATGATAATCTAATTTTATGCACTGTAAAGTGTTGTTAAATAATACAAACTGGCGCATTTTCTGTGTACCTCAAAATGTTGGAATAGTGTTGGATTGTTACGATCATCCATTACTGAAATATCTAGTGTAGAACTACAGTATCATTACGCAAATATAGTTCCTCCTCCTGTATGCATAGTTATTTGCTGTCTTGTTCCACCAAAGTTCCAAAGTGGACAGCTTGTATTTCCTCAGCATACTGGCAGCAATAATTTTCACTGTAATCAACATGTATCAAAGCGTCATTCACTGTTAAATTGTCTTTGATATGTTGAATGCCTTGGTACTGATGTGCTAAAGTGCCAACATGTTGGAAAAAAAGAGGCAACGCTGCTTCCAAATCTTTAACGAGCTGTTTCACTCTAAGTTTATACTCTTTCTTTACGGACTTACGAACTGACTTTTGTTTTCCATCCTTTTCAAATGAACTGACTTCGTAAACCCACTGTCGGTAGGTCAGAAAATTGTTAGGCTTTGGGAAGTAGTTCGGTTTCTGCAGATTAAATAAATCTCTAAATAAACATTTTGTGGAATGCAAGTTGCAGGTAAGAGACGCTAGAACTGCTGTCGCAGTACAAACTTGAGTGCTTTAACTTCGTGTAATTAAAATATCATCAATTCAATATTGGCATGTTGGACACATTTGCAAGTATTTCGCTCATTAATATTTTGCCAAGTAATCCAAAAAGGTCTAAATCTGGAAAAAGCGGCTAGATTTATTTTGTAATCGACTGTGTTTAAAAATGTTCGGTGTAAGTTTTGAAGTGTGTCACATAAAACCCGTTTTTGTTGCACCTCTCCTTCTTTGGATTTGAGATAGTCCTTCTTCCCTGGGCACATCCTCGTATTTTCATCCTTCTCTAAAAAAATAATAACGTCACCCTTAACTTTCAGCATTTTGGAGCTAACTTTACGAGTACAGTTGTTTTTGTACGAATCATTTTTGAAAAAAAAAAGATCTATGTAGAAATTTGTATTTTTGCACTGATTGCAGCTTCAATATTATTATTTATTTCCAAGATCATCATAGCTTTCTTGAGATCCCTTAACAGTGCTTCTCAGAAAATTAGTATTTTTCTTACAACGTCAGGAACTCGTGTATTCTTTACAAGTGCAGACACTTTAGTTGCTGGAGAGTCTGGGTCAGTATTTTTAGATTTCAATCTCCAATACCTCTTCTTGTATTTTTGGGTAAGCTTGACTGCTTTCCTTACTTTATTTTCCAAAACTTTTAATCTTCGCATACATAATCGGAATCGAATCGTCAGAAATCGCCAAGTTTTAAAAACTTGTGAGCTACGTAAAAAAATGTAAAACAGTGCGATCACACATCGAATATTTGTAACCGGTGAGGGAATGATTTCATTTTAAGGGACATAATGTTTAAATCGATTTTTAATATACATATTTATTTTTGAGCAATGAAAATATTTGGTAATAAGGTTTGATTGTATTGTCAACAATACAATCAAAACTTATTACCAAATATTTTGTAAGAATATGAACAGATCTGATTGTATATATTTTGTTATTATTAATTTCGGACTTGGTCCGAAATTAATAATAACAAGACAAGATGAGGAATGGCTTTTAGACTAATAAATTAACCGTATTTTTTTTTGTGAATTTACAAAAAAATAGGGTAATTTTTTTATTATTTTTTCCTTTTTTGGTTTATTTTTATTTTTAATAATTTTAAAGCAAAAATTTTGATAGTATTATCGAAATTTTTGCTTTAAAATTATTAGTGTAACAAAAATGTAACATTGATGATAAATCCATACAACTTAGCATCAATGGCTGAGGACCTAAATTTCGAAATTTGATGAGAAATACCCAGGTACCTACTGATTGATATAAAATTTTAAGAATCTGAACTCTTAGTTATTATTTACATGAAATGAAGAAAAGCAATGTATCAATTAGACGATATGGAAAAGATACAAAGTTAATCGATGCTAACTGTACTACCTAAAAGACAATTATGACCTTTTAAAAATAAATCAACGTTTAATGTGTCTTTAATGTGCAACCAGATTGAAATGTACAGGAATGTGGTTTTATTGTTTATTTTTATTACCAAAGAAGGGCATGAAAATACATTTAAAGATATAGAAATTTGAATGGTTTGACGTGCTTCCCTTTTTTTGGGTGGGAAATTATCGAACAAATTCACCCGCTCTGGGTGGAGCGGGAGGGCGTATCAGACTCTTACTGACTAAAACCCAACCGTGTTCCTTCAGTTGCCTGTACGTTACCGAGGGCCACGGTATCCCTTTCGGGCTTTCCTGCGACCCCGGCAGTGACGTGCTTAAAATGTTACATACATACTTACCTACGTGTTACGTAGTTGAAGCTCAAGTTTATAAGAAAATCTGAAGGTGTCTCACTTTGACAGATTATTATCTTAGTCTGTTTAAGAATATGAACATAAGTATTTAATAAATAAAAATATTTAAAACTGCAAACAAAGTTTAATTGACGTAGACCTTTAAATGTACAAACATTTATCAAGAAAAAACAGCAACCACTACTTATAGGTTACTTTTGAAGTGTTGACAGTTTCATTACCAATGTCTTGGACTCTTGGTCAAGGTTATATGAAAGCACTGAACAAGACACAAAACATAATATTTCCTTACATAGTAACTTGCACTTGAGACTCAATTATACTGTTAGGTACCAATCAACTTCGCCGCAGGAGACGCCCCGGGCGTCGGGAGTCACGAGCTTCCGGACGGTGAGCAATGGGTAGCTCGCCGTCCGATAAGGACCAGGCCCGGGTCGACGGCGCGTTGTGTTCCACGCGCGCCTCAAAGAGATGTCAGCACCAATTGACGGGGTCCGTAAGGACCAATTCCTGCTGGGGCTGCGGGTTTGTCCGAAAGGAATATCGCGGCCCCGGCACACAGGCAACGGAAGGAACACGGGTGGATTTTAGTCAGCAAAAGTCTGACACACCCTCCCGCTCCGCCCAGAGCGGGAGAAGTCATTTGATGATTTCCCAGCCACAAAAAAAAAAAAAAAGGTACCAATCAACTGATACATTTGATGTTATCTGATACATACTGATCTTAGGAAGTTAAAATTAATAATACCGTAGTGTTTTTTGGTCATAAAATAACATTGCTTTTTTACCTCGTAAAAGACTTCTTGCATTTATTTAATAGTAGGTAGGTAAATTACAAAACATACATCTTTTAAAATTATACGATAGATTATAAAAAATGTTCCTGCATTATTGATTAAAAGCGTAAAAACTTTTGATCATTTTAATCATCCTCATTAATTATCAGCGAATCGCAGGGTTGCATGGCTTATTTAAAGATGTAAACAAGGATATGAACACCACAGTATGAACTTGCTCGGTCCGAAGGCTATGACCCGACGAGTCAAGCGACCGACAATACCTGCCGGTATACTATCGTGTGCAAGCTTACAGTCTCATCACTTGACGTCAACAATTACACTATGTACTTATATCGACTTAATTAAACAAGGAAGTAAAGAGGAAGTGACGGGTTCTGGTCAATTAGTTTACTATAAAGATTTTATAGTTGATATTTCGTAACCAATTTATCTTTTGGTCCTTGTACTCAATGACTTTTATGGACATATGAACGTGTAAACGAAGCAAAAGTATCGTAGCAGATGGCGTTCTGTAGTTACTACCCACCCCCGTGGGAAGAAGGTGTGAGTTTATGTATGTATCAACGTGATGTACCTAGGCTTGTCAGATGGCCGGGCAATGCGGGAATGTCCCGGAATTTTGCATCTCGTCCCGTGACCAGTAATTTAGACTAGACATAGACTTTACTGTCCTGGATTACGAACACCAAATAGTTTTTTTCACGACGACACGCACGGCACGGCTGTCATCTAGGCACACCGCAATCCGTAAAAATGGCAAAATTCAAAGATATTTAAATAAAAAAAGTAGTCTGTTATGATTTTTATTAGCCAAAAAGAGGAGTTATTTTATTTTTGTGCGACATTTTTAATTTTAATAATATTGTTTTTTCTTGAGGCGATTCGCACGAAGTTAATTTATTTGTGGGTGAATCGACCAATAAGCCGTAAAAGCGAGGTGCCCAATTTTGGTTATGTTTTTATAATGAGGTAAGTATATCAGGTAAAAGCCTACCTACAACTTTTACCTAAAATAAGAAATATTATACTTATTTGAAAATAACTTCAATTTTTAAGTTACCCTTTAAAAAAATCAACAAGTCAAAACATTGTTGAGGCATAAGCTTATTTATTTTCATATATTTTACTACGGCCCGACTCCGTTATCCTAGAATTGTCCCGGAAATGATAAACCTGTATCTGGCAACTCTAGTTGTAACTAAGAAGAACGAGTGACAGGCATCTGAAAAAGTGTCAGCTTAGGTTATTATAAATGTAAGGTTATAAACTGCTTGCTTTGCACAGCAGGAGCGACGGCCACAGTTAATGTACATATTGCATTGCAAATATTATGCAGTAGACGTACTTAAACATTTATTGTAGGCGTCTACAGCAATTAGTGCGAAGTTATAAGTGTACAATTAACGGTCCTTTTGAAATGACTTGCATTGTCTTCTAATTATTAATTGTAAATTACCATAAAATAAGAAGGAAAAAGGAAATTATCGGTAGGAGTACCTAACCAATGTTAAATATCGTAACATCTTTGCACCTTTGATTATTTATATGACACGTCTAGGTTTAAACTAGCGAACTTTGATAAGCTGTGCAGTGCGTGACAGCAACGTCTTACCTACACTCGCGCCACGTCATTGTGCTGTCATTGTGCTTTTCTAGTGTGCGTGCATTTAGCGGCCAGCAGTTGGACGCAATTTTTTCACCGAGTTCATAGTTTTGACTGTCTAACCGGCAGGACTGATAAACATTTTTTTTCTTCCTAAGCGTTTCTTTCCTTTTGGAACGAAGTTCTTTAACGCGGCTTACGGTAATATTTGACTGGTAGAAATCGTCACGAAACGAAAAAGCGTTATGCCAAAAAGTTAGCTTCAAGGTTTGAAATGTCAAAAGCTTTTCTTTTTTTAATGGCATATAATGTCAACAAGTTAGTAGCCTAAACTCTTAATAATTATGCTAAGGTATTATTTAGGTATGAAAATTTCTCTAAGGGCCTTGTTCAAAAAAGTTTCTTTATGTTTTGACTAGTTCTTTTGTAGATTTATGGTTCTGCAGAACGCGGTTCGTAGATATTTAATTATGGTAGTATTTATGGTACCTACTTAATTATTGCGTTCGAAGCAACAGTAGATCATAGGACTGTAATGACGTTTGCGTTAAGATTGTGCTTGCTTTACCCAATCACATAAAAATATAACGGTTATGTTTTACTGATAAATAATAAAGTACATAACCTGAATAATCGTCGTAAATCAGCTGATAATTACACAATAATGTAGGTAGGTCATAAAAATCTAACAATCATCATGATGTAGGTAGACAAGATTGTTCTAAGATAAGTTATGATAAAAATTCTTCGCAATATGTGTGGTATTGAGAGCTGCAAGTAATGTTGACCACAGATGGGTAAGACAAGCAGAGCCAGTGAATATAAATGATTACATATCACTTACACTAAAACAAAGTCCCCCCGCGTTTGTCTGAACGCGATAAACTCAAAAACTACCGAATGGATGTTCATACGGTTTTCACCAATGAACAGAGTGATTCATGAGAAAGGTTTGAGTGTATAATTCATTAAAGATTTTGTGTAATTTGGTTGAGATATGAGGAAGATTATTGAAGATGTCGGAAAAAAATCATGCTGTGTGGGAGTTTTACTGGTGTGCGCATACCTATGAAAACAATGTATTACGTATGTATTATTTTTAATAATCTCTGCACCCAATTCTAAAGTCTACGCAGAAGAATTCGCAGGCAGAAGCTAGTATACTTGTATTATAAGAACATAGGAAACAGTGTCGAGCTAAAGTTCGGTATGTTGATCTACTCATGTACCAAGTCGCACTAGCATCCAGATGAGCATGTTTTTTTCAGTTTCACAATACAGAATGTCGTGTAAGGGTGATTCGAACTGGGCACGCCACAATTGTGGCGATAAGTCCCCTCTTTGAGGAGTGGCTAGAGAGGCGCCACGGCGTCCTCACCTTCCGCCTGACGCAGGTCCTCACCGGACACGTTTGTTTCGGGAGGTTCCTGTTCAGGATAAAGCGGGAGGAAACGCCCAGGTGTCACCATTGTGTGGATCGCCCGGAGGACACGGTGGAGCATACGGTGGAGATCTGCCCGGCTTGGGCGGAGCACCGCCGTGTCCTCACGGAGGCGATCGGCGGCGGTGATCTCCCGCGTCCGGGCCTGGTTCAGGCCATGGTCCGGAGCGAGAGTGCATGGGAGGCCGTCACTTCCTTCTGCGAAGCAGTAATGCTCGCGAAGGAGGAGGCGGAGCGCACGTGGGAGAGGCAAGATGCGCGCCCTCGCGCCCCTAGTCGCCGCAGGAGACGCCCCGGGCTTCGGGAGTCGCGTGCCGACTTCCGGCCACCGTAGGCGCGGGCTTGCGGGCGGTGAGCAATGG
This sequence comes from Agrochola lota, assembly GCA_947364205.1. Lineage (NCBI taxonomy): Eukaryota > Metazoa > Arthropoda > Insecta > Lepidoptera > Noctuidae > Agrochola > Agrochola lota. The sequence goes on along the minus strand of OX376221.1, from coordinate 11,104,683 downwards.
GCAGCTCGCCGTCCGATAAGGACCAGGCCCGGGTCGACGGCGCGTTGTGTTCCACCCGCGCCTCAAAGGGATGTCAGCACCAACTGACGGGGTCCGTAAGGACCAACGCCTGCTGGGGTTGCGGGTTTGTCCGAAAGGGATATCGCGGCCCCGGCACACAGGCAACGGAAGGAACACGGGTGGGTTTTAGTCAGTAAAAGTCTGACACACCCTCTCGCTCCACCCAGAGCGGGAGAAGTCATTTGATGATTTCCCATCCTCAAAAAAAAAAAAGGATGATTCGAACATCTGGACTATCGAGACCGAGCTCCAATGTAGAAAGCGAGAAGCTTGAATTAAACGAAGAGTGTGCTATTTGAAAATGAAACAATTAATTGATTAGAAATACAAATTATAACACATTCAGTGCCGGGAGCCCTCCTGGAGGGCTCACCTAGTCGCATATGGGATGCCGGGAGCCCTCGCTCATATTTGAAATGTAGGTTTTTTTTAGCTAATACAGCGTAAAAATAAAATCTGAAATATTAACAAGATTTATTAGTAGGTATATGCGTTGGTTTTCAAATACAAGCATTTTTTTTTTTTCGATTTTTTGTTCACGGTTACAAATATTCACAAAACATGTAAAAGGTTGGAAACTACGTATAGTGAAAAGACCCCCTGAAAACACTAGTTTACTTTGTTTTACAGTGTTTTATAACACAGTTTTAAACCTAATGCCTTTGACCGTCCGCGATGGTTAACTTTAGCGCAAACGTAATGGCGGTAACCCAAACCCAAATCCCGGAGGGTTCACTTCCATTATGTATGGCGGCATGGCGTATGAGTTCTTTGAAAAGTGAGTGGAGTCGAAAATGCTAAGTACCACTATTTTTACAGGTCTTCAATAATGATCACGCGTTAGGTACCTACTATTTGATTTAACATAATTAATAGGTATTTATTTTATAATATTGACTTACTACACTGGATCAATAATGAATAAAGAAATGCTCATTACAAAGTAACAGGTAGCATGCGTGAAATGCAAAGACCAACAGTACCTACCTTTATCTACTAGGTTAATATGCCTCGAGAGTCTAGCCCAGAGGGAGGCAAAGTTTTTAACACAAAACAATAAAACTTTATGGTAAATTGACTTTAGGTTTAGGTGTCAATTGCTTTCTAAGCTACCACTAATTGGACACGCTTTTAGTGGTAAAGTTATTAGTGCGGTTAGGGTTGCCAGGTGTCCGGCTTTTTACAATCGTGTCCGGCGAAATATACACTAGTCCGGCCAGTCCGGCTTTTGTTAGGCTTTAAGTCAACCAGCCAAAAGATGCCTGATTATTGATTGTTTTAATTACTTTCAATGTAAAGAAGTTACAAATTACTTTAGTAAGAACAAAATGAGATTCATAATTAAGAGTAGAGTAATCTCAAATGAATAACAGTAATCAATCCTAACTATCATAACCAATATTATAAATATGAAAGTGAGTGTTTTGTTTGTTACGCTTTCACGGTAAAACGGTTGAACAGATTTGGATGAAATTTGGCACATGGGTAGACCATGACCTGGATTAAAACATAGGGTCACACTTTTTATCCCGATATCCCGATATGCAGCTAATACAAAAACAAAACTTATTTATTTATTATTCATAAAGTCTTATTTTAAAGTCCTGTGTCAGGTTTTCAGGGCAAAATGTCCGGCTAATTAAGAACCTGTGTCCGACTTTTCTATTTTTGGGCCTGGCAACCTTAAGTGCGGTTATGTACTCATTATTAATGGTTTTCTACATTACTTATTGGCTTTGTTAGAAAACAAAATGATGCCAACAATAAAGATTACAAAACATGATGAAGCAGTCTGTTTGCATGAAAATATCGTCATGGAAAATATGGCAATGTCCCACTTTTAAAACAATTTTCTTTTACAAGATGAAATAATTATTAGTTATCTGTTACATCAAGGGTCATCGACTAGCGTGCGGTAACTCGGCAAGCGGCAACTGTTCACACAGTGTATAATTATTTGATGATCAACACTGTGACAAAGGAAGTTGGCCAAGCAATTCACTCCAACCTTGTACCTATTGAAGCTCCACAAACACTGCACTAGCATCGACAGAGTCTCAATAAATTATGATAATCAAAAGGTAAAGGTAACATAAACAAACTTAAAAAAAACATCTCTAAAAGTTTGAGACTCGAGCCACCAGCATTAGAAATAGGTACATACCTATTGGATATCTTCGAATATATGGCTCGAAACATGGGCTTTCTAAAATATGTATCATTTTCTCTGATAATTAATGATTCATTTCCATATTCCAAACCGAACCTTTCAAATAATTAAAATCAATCCCCAGTGGTTAGTAATGGATGCAGAAATGTGTCGTGCTATGAGAGCGTCGCTGCACCTTGTGGAGGCCACGCCAGTAACACTTTATGCAAACTCACGCGCGAACCTCACAGATTTCATGTTGAGAAAACCGTTTATTTAGATTGTCCACCAGCCTCATGTTCAATAGGCTGTAGAAGTTTTTCTAACTTCTCACATCTATTTATAAACCACTGCAACTGCAGGTGCAATGCAAACTTGTTCCCACTGCGTGTGACCGACTACGTGCTTGTAAACTCGGTTGTTATCTCAAAAAACTGCTTTAAAGATTTTAGACTAGCATTTAAAATGTAAAAGTTAAATTATTTAATTGTTCTGAATAATAAGGCATAGCACAATATTTAAAAAAATTGGTACTTCCAGTACGACAGTTAGATGTAGCATAAATTTGAAAATTTGCATTCATACATTTCAATTTTACAAATGTATTTGGTTATATGTCTACAAGTTATTGCCTTTGCGTAACAATCATTTTCACCTATAACACTAAAATCATAAATATTGGTGATTTTGAAGGTCTACTCAGTTCGTATGGTGATCGGTTTTACGAATTTTGCCGATGCTACATCTAAGTTGTGTCGTACTGTAAAGTCGAGTTCTATAATATCTGAGCATGTTCATGAATCAAAAATATATAGGTAATGGTAAGTTGCATAAAAAAACAGCTTTGCCTTACAATAAACTGTAAACAATTTGTGACTTCATAAATACGTGACTACATTATATCAATAATATTGCTACAGACAAAGACTCTTAAACTTGTGCGCAATCCCTTGTTCATATTATTTAGCGCAAAGTTAGGTTCACAAATATCAATGCAATTTGTCTGTGAAAAAAATCTTGCTAATTTGACATGTCTCGAATTGTTGTCTTAATTTCTTTGAACAATCTCTTTTCGAAGTATATCCTATTCTTAACGATGTGAGATTGATACAGTCCTATTACGAACGGCATCATGGCATTATTACTCGTACTTCTGCTCCGGCAAGCAAAAATAAATTTAATGATAAAGACCATTTAGTTGAATAGCTGTATAGATATTTACGAATCCTAGGTTGCACCAAATATATTGAAATCTAGAGTATTTAGATATTTATATTCCGAAGAGTAGTCAGATATTTTTGACTACACTACCGTAACATACTTAATAACAGTTTATATGATAACATTTTATTGATGTCTATGTTTGTATTGAACTATATGACCATTTTAACGCTTACAATATTTTGAAACATTGTCACTGCTGATATATTAGTGAACTAGACTGTACCTATTATATTCATTAAAGGTGGGTAAATAATGCAGATATCAAAGGTGTTAAATACAATGCAAATTATTAGCGAATATGTATTATACGAGTATGTGCAGTAAGGTATATTAATGTGAACGTGAATCATGAAGGAATCGTATACATGACACATGGGTCGGCGTTTGTAGTTGATTGACCATGTGGACGACTCGTGAACCAACCCGTACTTAGTATGATAAATAATGTAATGTGAAATGTAATCATGTCAAAGTCATTAAACAACCATAACCAGAGAACACCAGAGAAACGGAGAAAGGATTGCAGTACAAATCCATGAAGACTCGTTTAAAGCGGTAAAATTTTATTAACACTGTACAAAGAACTTGAACCGTGCTTATGTTGGATGATACTGCTGGTGCCCTTGGTGTGACACATGTACCTATAGCACGCTCGAATGTTTATTGAAAATTCGGAATGCAGACGCAATAGCTCTCAAAGTGGATTTAATAGAAAAATTGGATTTGCAATTGCTCTTTATTGTCACATAAAATGGTGAGTAAGCTTTAAACAGCGATGTGTGACCTGATGTGTACACAATGTAATTGTGTGTGTAAAGTGTGTAACAAGTCTTACGTCGCCTTGATTAATACTTCCCATTCGCAGAGATTCTAGGCCTTTGTGTGATGCATGGCATGGCACAACTGCCGCGCGCCGGCGCATCACGCATGCGGCGTACCTGGCGGCCGCCTGCTCGGCTCACATAACGGCAACGTGCACCAATCCCAATCGAACATTTAAGCAAACACATTAAGTACAACACTGGTTACACGTGAGAACTGTGGCTTGCTTCGAAGTCGATAAAATCGTTTGTTACAATCAATGGTTTCCTTTAATTATTTACATATCAAAGTGACGTTGGTGACTATTGATTAGTTCGTGCAACAATATCCGGTCAATGATTAACTATTCAGTTCTTTCGCAGACTTCAACATCACGTAGACTTCAATTTATCTCGGTATTATATCAGAGATACTGAATCCAAAAGAAATATGTGTGTAAGAAATCTCTTTGAACCTTTTTTTGCACATACTAAGAATCAGTGTCAATATTTTTAAACACTTGGTTTGGGTACTGTACAATTATGAGGCGCGAAAATGAATCAATATGTCCTCGTTGCGAGTGGGCAAGGAAACAAAGAAGTGAACAAGTAGGCACTCTAATGTCAAAGCCTTCGCAAGATGTTTACGAGATGTTGCGTACGTGAGCTTTTTAGTCCTTGAGCTTTCTGGATAATAAAAATATATACTATATCGGTCTTCGTTTGACTTTGCAATATTCTTTACACGAATGTTATTCTTAGGAGATTTTTAATGACATTAATTCCATGTCTATTACTCAGGAACATCGGCACGAATCGCAATCTGCCATTATCCGTTGAGTGAGAAGTGCAGTGTTGATTTCGGACTATTATGAAAGGAATGTTTGACTACATTAGTGTGTATCACACCAATGTAGTCATTATATTATATAAATACTATACTATTAAGCGAACAATATTTGTATATATATATATATATATATATATACTATATACTATATATTTATATATACATATATATTTGTAATCACGTTCTCGAGAACGGCTCTAACGATATAGGGGTTTACGGGGGCGAAAAAATCGATCTAGCTATGTGTTATATCTGGAAAAATACATTGGAATAAAAAATACGTCGCATGGAATTAGTAAGTACTACTATCATGGCAGCATGGAATTAGTATGAACTTTCCTATACTATTAAATGAGCATTCTCTATTTTCACCAGAGCAGAGCTCGATCGCCCAGGAATTACATATCTATGTGAGTACCTACTACATATTTGTCACATAATAATAAAAACAAGTTAAGCCGGACGTCTTATCAACTATTTAAAAAACATTAAATTACAATTAGTAATTATAAATTATAACATTACGTCCGGCTCCAAATACGTAAATAACTAACCCTACTAACGTCTAACCTAATAGCAAGTCGATGTCATTGAAACCAGTCGAGTTGAGGTTTGGTGTAACACTTTTATAAATAGTGCATTTATCATTTTACGTGATTTATATTAAGATGGAAATCAGACAGCATGCTTTCATACAGACGTGGCATGTGGAAACGCAACCTAAGATTGTAACCGACTCTTATGATCTATTGACTATGTGAATATGATCTAGACACACCCATCCATGAGTGTGCGCATGGGTGTGTGGGTATGCGCATATGTATACTGACCGATTCTGGCATTAAACGGATGTGTTATACTCATTTTTATAAAACATGTTGTATTACGTTCTTCTGATATTAAAAAAAACTTATTTTAATAGACGACAGTGTTGACTGATTAATTACGATTTTCATTAGAATTTTCGAACTAACTAAAACGAGTGAGCTTGCTGCGGGAGGGTGTTACAAGGAGAACAGGTTTTGTTAATATTCGGGGAAGCGTTAAGTGAAACGGGTCCAAAGTCTCATGTTGAATTGGTTAATAACGGTCCGTTCCTGTCGTCCGGGACAGCTATCGATGTGCCGCCGTCATCGTGCACATTAGCCAATGAGAAGGTCGGTACATAATCACAATTACCCGGAACGCTGAATTAGACCGGAAACGCAACTTGTAACAGCTATTACGTACTGTCTAGTATGTTGACAATTAGAATAACGAATGTAGAACATGCCCTGTTTGAGAATAACGTCTTCAGGGTCGTTTAGATGTCAAATTCCAAGTCAAAGTCAAATCGTTTGCCTTACTTATTTGAAATAAGGCACATAAAAGGCACATAAGAACGTCAAAAATTAACAAAAAAAAAAAGATTTTAGTTGCCCCTTCCAAAAGGTAGTTTAGTATGGAGAAGAATGGACAAGAAACTCCACCGTTATTCTTTTAAAATGTTTTTCAACACACTTGCTCGTAAAGTATTGAACCGTTTTTAGGGTCATAATTCAGTGTATTAAAACGCATGCTTTTTACTAAATATTATCGGACTAGTGCTGTAATGCCACAGATAATTAATCAGGATTTGGTTGCGACTCGCTAAAAGCAATAACATTGGACTTGCCTGGGGATTGGACGCGATATCTACGTGTCACTGATTAAATACGCACTAATTAGGATTACACGTATTATCAAACCCACTTTAACATCCTATGCGTGTTTCTTAGCTTTTAATCAAACTATTTTAATTAACAATAAAAGCGAAAATTGGAATACAAATTTGGAATTTTTACAAAAGTCAAACTACCGACCATAGGCAACCGACATCCTTTATAACCGGTCTATATTTAACTTGTCATTGAAAAGTTAGTGATTGACATAATAAATATCGACTATTTGTTCAAGGAGTATTTTATTAATCCTTTATTGAAAAAAAAAACTATTTTAATGTATTTATAATTATTATACTGACAACAATCGTGTTTTTCGGCTAGGATTTTCAAGATGCTGTTGGAGCTAGCCCGCGTTTAAAGATGCGGTCCTATTTCCTTATTAAATAATGTCGTAGGTCTATATGTATTATGGGGACCCCTCAAGTTTTAGAATATTATACTGCTTTAACACTGAATTTGTTACGAATCATAACGAATACCTTCATAAAGAGCTCGGGTTGCCCGCCATTCAATACTGAATGTCAAAAGGAAGACTGTTTCTTGAAATTGAAACTCCAATCATATCCCCTTCAAGTGATCTTAAATCCTCCGAGCTAACTAGACGAATACAATATATCGTTACTGTTACAAATATTATAAAATGTTTTTGTCTTTGACATTCGACTTGTCCGACGGAAGTACGAGCAGAGAATATGAGGTACCCCAGGGATCACCAATTTGTTTTATTTAGGGTCTATATAAAAAATTTATATGACTCGCGATTCGTGTATAAGTAACCCTTATAGTTACGTATACGTTACGTTAGTCTTGGGATAAATTCATCCCAACTACGGAACCCTTCATTGTGCGTGGTCCGACACGCACTTGGCCGGTTTTTTTTGTTTTGTTGTTTTAAAAAATACGAAAATCTAATGTATTGTCACCAACCGACGTACAACAGTTTTTAAAAGAAGCTCCGATTGACAGTACTTGGCAACAAAGGTCAGTTGAACTTTATAAATCTAAAGTATCATCTCTATAGTTATCTACGTTATTCCAGCATAAGTTCTTACAACAAGTCTGTTTTTTTCCTCGCAAGTTTGTTGAAAAGCGTCGTATGAAACGCGTGTGCATTGATCATTACTCACTCGGCTAAATTATCGCGCTCGCCTATGGCTCGCGCGCCAATGCCGCCTTTTGGGTTATGACCAATACAGCACACTCGTATCATAATGTACTATTACAATAGTCGTATTGGTGTATCGGGAAGAATAATTCTAAGTAACCGACCGTTTTGTCGATTTGGAATTATTCTGGATACTTAAATTTCATCAATTTGATTACAACGCTGTAACATGGTTAATTTACTTTATTTAGCACATGTTTACTTGTAAAATACTATGACAAAACTTTGCTTGGGAAATACAATGTTCCGTGCTTCTGAGAAAACAGCGTTTAGACCTAGTTGAAGGGTACACAAACAGTTGTATCACGTATTTTGTTATTTTATTATCATTAATTTGTTAAAGTGTTAAGCGTTGTGTGTAAACAAAGTGACATAAAAGGGAGTGTTAACACTGCCACCACTGTTTCATTAGAATCGTAAAGGTAACTTGAGAATTTCCATATCCTGAAAAATTTGTAGCCAGCGCGCTGCATTGCATATAAATGTCAATGCAATAAGGAAGTGGCTTATTTATATAGGTCACAATAACTACTTGTACAAATGTTATTTAGGGTTAAAATAACCTACATTTTATTTAATTAATTCCCTATAAGTACCTATATACATCTTAGTAAAGCAGGAGGGAAAAGTCTCTAGTAAAAACGGGAAATGAAAGTACTTGCTTTCATAAGCTATGGAATTAAAACATTACAGATAAGCATTATTATTTCAAACAAAAAACTATTTTGATTGCACAATCGGCAATAAAATAATGACGTTGGCCTTTACCTATAACAATAATTAAGAAATATAACCGCAATATTATTTAAGTACTTGGGCGACCGAGCTCTGCTCTGGTGAAAATAGAGAATCATCATTTAATAGTACATGATAGTTCATACTAATTCCATGCTGCTATCATGATAGTAGGGTACTTACTAATTCCATGCTGCCATGTCATTATTCTGAAGTAGCCATTTTGTTCTAAATTTTGAGCGAACGAGCTCTGCTCGGGTGAAAATACGGAAAAACGATTTTTTCTAGATATGAGACCTAGTTAGATCCCGTAAAACCCATTATTCCCCATTAGTCTAATGCAACTTTCATCGAAATCGTTATAGCCGTTTTCGAGAACGTGATTACAAATATATATTTACATATACATATATATATATAAATATTGCTTGTTTAATAGTATAGGATTTTATCCTATAACAATAACGTAATAGCACTTTATTTTTCTTGTTAGGAAGTTAATAGTGCTATGGAGATTTATGGAATAACGTGATCTAATTCTATGTAATTTCGATTAGTAGTACTCGCATATCGTCATGCCTGACCAATACGCGGAACGTGCAGCCTCCACAAGTAACGTAAACTAATCGGAACCACTTACAACTATGAAATGACAATTAGGTACATCGATTTGTTTATCGATAACTCTAGAATATCCATGGAATGGAAACCCAGTGGAAACCCATGGGTATTTGAGTTTCACGCATGGAGGTTATGGCACTCTGACCATTTCCATATTCAGACATGGTAACTACCCAGTTAGTACAATTTGCCTTTTATTGGAAACTACACAAATGTGTTTATTTTGTATATATCGTATGTCAGCATTGTCACTAACCACCAATGAGGCGTTAAACCCGACATGACTGCGTTGTTGTAATTTATCGAAGTTCGTGTTTATCACCATGAATCGGTAGGTGGATTCTATCATGCGTATTAACATTCGGTGCGGTACGCTCGCAATCATTTGAATTTGTTAGGCTAACAGCCAGTTGCAGAAATGAACTTTAATTTTTAAAGATGGCATTGAATACTATTCATTATCACTATACCTTCCACCTTCCATTAACTTGTTTTGACTTGTTGCAGAAAGCAACATTAGACTTGATTTTAATGGTTCTTTTATTAAACTAATGAAATCATTAGCGTTAATGATCCATTACGTAATAGGGTATTATTAATATTTGTCTTTGTGCAACTGGGTGGAAGTCATTTACCGAAATATGGGATGTGTTACGAAATATATTTTTATAACCACATAGGTAATGATGAAAAGGCTTTTCATGATTGTTACAAGTAGTTGGGGCTGCGATCAAAGACATATATTTTTATTTATTTCCTCAATAAACTGCCTACTTATCATTGTAATTGTTTTACCAATTAATTTCTAAGGCCAGGTTTTGCTATTAAACGTATTTTTATCGGCGGTTATTGGTCAATCGGAGGCAATAATTAAAAATATGTAGAGTTAAATATTGTTCCATTTGTATTGTTGTTATTGTTATCCTTCGCCTGTGAGTCCGACTCGCACTTGGCCGATGTTTTTGTTTTGAAAACATTAAGTAATTTACATGCAATGATAAAACCATTAGATAATTCAGAAATAAGTTACAATGTTATCAAAATCTTATAAACTGTAAATCTTTTATGTAAATGAACTTAAAATTATGGTTTGTTAAATACAGAATTATATATTTTTTCTCTTGAATGTGCGTCAGAATCATTGTCAGAATTTAATGAATCAGGGTACCGTTGCACCTAATGATAAGTTGTATAACTTAAATACAACTTATTAAATGCACACTCTCTTGTGTTGATATTTTTTATTGATCCCTACTTATCTTGTTTTAAGTACTGGACGTGATTAAAACCTGCGTGACTTCACGTGAGTTGCTGGTCAAGTATTGTGAAGTGATGTACAACCGCTCTGGTAACAATGTAGCATTGAGGGTTGCCAAACTCCAATCATCTATAAATACATACGGAAAAATAGAACGGACTCCACTAATTCATTTGCATAATTAGTACAGTTTAAGTTATACTTACTTATTAATAGTTGTATCTATTAAGTTACGAGTATGTAGTCATGTTCTAAAATGGTTGTCGAGAGTTTTTCACAATTCATTTCTTGTAAAAAAACATAGGAAGTCGTGTGAATAGTTTCCAAATGAACTTTTTATTGCAATGTAATCAATGTATCATGCTTTGTTTGTTGAGTAGCGCTAGTGCCGTTCACATCAACATATTTGTCAGCAAGGACTTTGGAGCAATTACAGTAATAAACAATTTGTGCAATTTTTTTTATTAATTATTTACATCACGGACACTGTACTTAAAATAATTAACTTATAAGGTGTAAAAAATTGCTAATAATTCCAGTCAGGTTTGTGTTTAAATCTGAATAAGAAATTTAACGATCGTCTGCGTGTCTAGAACCAGCCAAGGGTTATATTAATTTGCGGTCAAGCTTCTTCTCCGCACAGCTCTTGCGTATGAACGTAGTTCATAACTCCGTCTCACTGCCAAAGCATTCGCTCGTCGTGTGGTAAGTGAATGTAGCAAATACCCGGCGCGGTAGCGTCAAGTGGGGTAAGGTGAAGGGTAATACATGCTCGATGTAAATACATAATCATAGAGGACGATGCGAAGCGAACGCAGACGTGTCCTCAGTAGAGGCATAGAAGAATGCCATTATGCATAAATATGAAAATTGCACGGATCATTCCAAGTGCAATGTAAATAAGACAGAAACTATAATCAAATAAGTAAATATAATTAATGACCCCAAAAGATTTGGCACGCATTCTTTAAGATCTCACGCGGAGATATGTTTGTTGTGTTTTCCGATGCACTGTAACCAGCACGTGATGAACTGGTTTGATAATAACTGAATGACTTCCAAAGAATTCGCGAAGGAATGCACCGGTTATTGCTTGCGTACATTCGGTAATACATCGATAAGGGTTTGTGAATTCGGTTCAAATCTCTCGAGAGATTTAACATTCAAGTGCATGGAAAAAAACGAATATTTGAATATTGCTAAAGCGGTTTGCAATTTAAGTTGACCCTCGCTCGAGGCGTGGCTATTTAGTCAATTACTTCGAGTATCGCGCAATATGCAGCTACGATGAGGCAGATCTACACCCATAGTGGCCGAACATTAGCAGATTATTACATCCTTATGTAGTTTACCAGATAACCGCCAAAAGGTCTCAGGGGCAGGCAGAAAGTTAGCGCGCCCTCGGGACAATAGTTGTGTTAGCTGTGATAGTTTCTGAAGTCAATTAACTATATTATGTAAACCACTACGTTATGAGTATTGCTAGGTGTATGTCGTCATTAATCAAGTACGAGAATTATTAATATTCAATATGTGCATACATACAATAATTCTTCGAAGCACGAGACGCGTACATACAAATCTTATCGTCATTATTTTAGTTTTATAATTTTTTTTATGCAATTTGCAATATTAAGAATTGTTCAAGAGTGTTGCATTAAGTAAGGCAGCCTTTGTTTTCTAAGAAACAGGGATACTGAGAAAAACTTGTAAATAGAGGAACATAAAGTATGCAAAAAAAATATTCAAGAATCATGATGACAGTAATTTATCGATTCGTATCCGTGAGAGAACGATGCTTTAACTAACTGCAATTAAAGCAAAGCAAGATGGTATAGATGAGTTGAGTAAGTGATATTGACGTACAAAAAGGTAATGGACATCGTTAAAAGATAATTTGTGTATCACAGTTTTGTCTGTGTAAAATTAGAATCCGTTTAAAAAAAATGTGGTAGATAATAATATATTTGTATCTACATAGGTATCTCATGGAATAGATAAAAGAGGTACTTACTATCGAAGAACTTCATATGTAAACATCATTTCTGCTTACAGCGCTCGGCCGCTATAGAAATCTCATCAACCAATAGTATCGCACCATATTTTTTTTTTGATCTTCGCGAAATGACTGTATTACGCTAAACAAAATGAACTAATGAATATTTTTAATTAGGTACACCTGCATGCTGCATCTGCGTACAAGGTGAATCTTTTAGCGAAGAGCCAAAGTACCTACCACTAAAGTAGTTAAGAACAAAAACGCGGAAATATATGTCGAAGTCCTTATGTACGACCGGTTCAGAATACCTGGAACAACATAAAAACGGTAGGTACCTACTCGCTATTTATAGCATCACTGTTTTATTCGAATGTCGAGGAAAGGACTATAATTATTATAATATAGATTTAAATAGTATGTTATTATGTAAATTATTTGCAATAGAAACGGTTACTAGCTTCTGCGCGCGACTTCGTCCGTCCTAGCCTATAACCATCTTTAAGAATTGGGCTATCCAATGCAAAAAGATTTTTTCAAATCCCACTGGTGTTGTTGTTCCAGAGATTATTTACAAATAAACAAACAAACATATTTTACCTCTTTATAATATTAGTATAGATTCACATATTAATTATCAATCCACGAATAGACTGGCGTATCGAACCATATTTTTGGAAAAAAAAATCCTTATCGCACAATATACGCTGCACATTTGGCGAATGAGAGCTAGACAAAAAAAATATAATTATTTATTAGATTTTAAACGTTGTTAATTTATTTAATTGTGCCTGTTTTGAATAAATAATAGGCGAAAGGACCTTCCCTCCAACCTTCAACCTTCCCTCTCGACTTTATTTTATAGTGAAATACTTAAGTAAGTATAAAGAATATTCTCCATCGGCTTCTTGTAAAAAATACAAGTATACGCTTAAAATTATCTTCCGTGCCTGTGACTTTCGCAGCTTTCCGCCCTTTTCTTAAATAAATTACATTAAGTTCAAAGAGTATTAACAACTCTATATACTTCCAAGTCGATTGAGAGCGTCCGGTCTGTACCAAGTGCAAAGAAAGGGCAACTGATAGAAATCCGACGACTGACGAAACACGAAATTTTCCGAGTGTACTGTACCTACCTTTATTATGTATCCTGGGTCAATTTAGTTGTCATTAAGCGCGTCGAATAAGTCAATTGGTAGAATACTTAATTCAGTAGTTTTTTTTACTGTTACATTTTTTATTTCAATTTCCAAGATAATTACTTATTTTCAAAGTTACCAGCCTTTTGATAATTTTCCTGTTGACAGCGATACGCTGCGATATGATGCCCTATGATTCTTCCCTCTCCTTATTTATATTATTGTACTTACATGATAATTTGATTATTTTAAGACTGTTAGCTAAATTAACACTTTCGATTCCACCCACTTTTCATAGAACTCATACGCCATGCCACCATACATATTGGAAGTGAACCCTCCGGGAGGGTAGCCGACATTACGTTTGAGCTAAAGTTAACTATCGCGGACGGTCAACGGCATTAGTGAAACACTGTTAAACGAAGTAAAATAGTCTTGTCGCTTTACATAGTTTTCAACCTTTTAAATTTTTTGTCAATATTCAAAAGTGAAAAAAAAAGAAATGCTTGGATTTTAAAACCAACGTTTAATAAATCTTGTTAAAATATACATCAGATTTTATTTTCACGGTTTATAAAGCTGTATTCACCAAGAAAAACCTACATTTAAAATGAGCCCTTCGGGAGGGCTCCCGGCGTCCCATATGCGATTAGGTGAACCAGGAGGGCTTCCGGCACTGAACGTGTTAAGTAATAGTTTGAATTAATACAAATTTTGATGTCGACATAGTGCCTGTTGTCTTGTGTCAGGTTATCAAGTCATAGTATATCTACCTACTGTAGAACTAATCTTAAGCTAAAATGGCACAAAATATCTTTATCATGTTTAAATTAGTGTAAAAAATACTTAATGCGTATAAAATAAGTGTATTATTCAATTTCATGCTATTTGGGATAAGATTACGAATCTCGACATGGAGAAAATTACTTGCATGGACACGTGAAACGTGCAGCTATAAACTTTCCACCTAATTAATACTAACTTCTGCCCGCAACTTCGTTCGTGTGGAAGTGGTGAGACACCAAAATACACTAAAATAACATTCAAATTTTTATAAATTTCCCTTCTACTATACTTAGTTTGTAGTTTTGGTTCCAGCAGTCAAAATATACTGTGAGTCAAGACTGGTGACGCGGGAGCAAGCGACGCGACTTATACTCCGTAGGTTTAGGTAGTTCTTATGTGTCTTGATTGACTTTCCAAAATGGTCAACGCATTCCGTCAAATTTCAGCAAAGAGTTTAACACCCACCAACTTCTTCATCACTCAGACTCACAGACCGACACACTCAGACACCCACATACTTATACACCTAAACACTCCACACGAACACTATCCTATAAGTAGAATGGAAATTGTTGTCTAGTTTTAGTTTTCGGGAAACCATAATTATGTATTTGGGGGGAGACATGGTGGTCTGAAATACAGGCATAGGCACCAGTCTCCCACAATATTTTTCCATATGCCCATAGTTGGACAATATTGTTTCTGTTATTATTTTGCTTAATTTTGTAAGGATATTGTGGTGAGAAAATAAATTATTATTATTATTATTTAAAAGGTTAAATCTGTAACTACCTGCAATATTCTAACCTTTTGGCTTGTGTTTTTACAATTAGCGGTAAACTATATGGTTGCGGGGACATCGACGCGAAAACTGTTACCATGGATTCAGTACGTCATTCTGATTTTTTTTGTTGTATAGAAGAATACGAAACCAATGTAATATTGCTCATTCCCCATAGCTAATAGCTTGATAATTAATAGCCTACAGACTGATCACAGTTATAGGGAATATTTATGCAAAATTTGAACAAAATCTATCCGGTAGTATTTGCGTGATGCTGGAACATACATTCAGACAAACAGACAAATTTTAAAAACTATATGTTTGGCATAAGAATCGTTCTTAGGCCTCGTAGCAATTACTTTTTTTTTAAAATTTTTGAATGTACAGTTTTGACACCGCTACGATTTTATTATTATAATTATTAAGTAAAAAAGATGATATTTAACCGCTTGCATATATTTATTCTATAACTATCCACCACTACAGTCATAAGTATCTACTTATATTTTATTTTCTAAGAATAATGATGGAATATGAGTTCAAAACAATCAAGTGCATTTATTGACTTTAGTATGAAAAATAATAATTATTGGAAGTAGAATTTTATTCACTTGACACGTTGATGATAAATTATAATGATGATAAAATAAACCATACGTAACAGATACAATTTCCTGTCTAAATTTCTATGAAAAAATACAATGACAGTTATTTTCAATGTCTAATTCAAAATTATTATTTTTTCCAGTATTGTGGCTCTTTCAGTAACGCATCTTTTGATATCATTTTAATTTCTGTATCTATAATTGAGGACGCTAGCCCCAGGGTCGCACTTTTCTTGAAAACGGGTACTCTCTTGAAGCGATTGAAAAAGCATTTTGAATGCCAAAAATAAAAAGCACAAAAAAAAATAGGTAAGTATTGCAATTTATAGTATAAAAAGAAAATCCCACCTCTATTTTCAAAATTCATTCACTGTAACAAAAATCCGAGGTCAAAACCCTTTTAGGTAGGTATGTTTTTATAAATATTATAAACTTATATGTATTTGAGTAATTATTTCAGATTTTATTAACGCGATTTAGATGTTCATAATTACATTGTTGGCTTATCGGTGGGATAATTCTAAAAGTATCGTTATAATAATAAGTAGGTAGGTACAGTTTTGTCCATTGTTCTATTGGTCATTTACGTCAGAAATAGTAAGTTAAGTAATTATTAATTTTTTACGGCATTTAACTACTTTCCGGAAAATACAAAAATAATTGGGAATACTTGATGAGGAAATTCGGTCGAGTGCTGAGTTACAGACACAATATCATAGAAATAATTTTGTGGGGTTTCGTCGATTTTTCATTGGAAGTAGATAAACGCAATTACTATTTATATTGGGAACAGACATAGCAGCTCTTAGGATTTTTTTAATTTGCTCGGATCGCTTCAACCAAGTTCTTCAACCAATCCAACCAGTTAGTGAATCTTCTGGTACTTGGGAAGTATGTGGGTACTACATTGAGCGCAGTGCATATTTTATGTGATTGTGAAAGTAGGTATCTTGAAACGGTTCGGATGCACTACTTGCATACGTGTTTAAACGTCATTTAATTTGCGTAAATACTTACAAATTTAGTGGTTTATGTTTGTCTTTCGAACGTGTAATCATTTATTTGAATGTGAGGCCACATTCAAATAAATGATTTTATGTTCGAATAAACAGGGAGTGGTAAGAGTAAAGAAATTGTTATTTTTTCGCGGGTTAACGGGAACGCCCTTCGTTTGTTAACATACTGTGTATATACTTATATAATATAATTACCAAAATGTATTTAAGTTTCCTTACATGCTGGAAGAATTTTCATGAAAAAATATGTAATAAATATAATCTGCACAGTAGGTACGTAAAAGATAAATAAAAGCATAGCTGAAAATAGTTTTCTATTGAATAGCTTCAGTATATAAAACAAAGTTAGAAAACATTAATGATTCCATTATTGTGTATGAGTGCCGCAGGTGTTAATTTGACACCATCGCTAGCTCCGACGTGAAAACTTCTATGCCGTTCAGTAATACAACGATAAAAGGGTTCTATAAAAAAGTTCTTTGTCTTGAACAATTTTCATGATACAATACAACTTGTCAGCTCCTGGAATTGATTACTTACGCAAATAATATAGGTGTGTTTATCTACTCATTGTGGTATTGTACATGCGGCCGTGGTCGCACGGATTTTATTAACATGTCTTGTTTGTTAAATGCCGGTGGAGTATATGCACACAACTTATTTTGTGGGGTTTTTTATATTAGCGCATCACCTTGTGAAGTTAAAAGTCAACTCTCATGGACTTTTGTAATAATACTCGTAAAAAAAAAAAAACGGTGTTTAAATATTTGTGAAATATTTTCAGCAGGTACTTACTTTTCGAGCCGGTCGCCAAGCTTGTCGGAGAGGTGGCTATCTTTAGGCTTGGTGAGGTCGGAGTCGTACAGGTCTCGCTTGTAGCCTCTCCAGAAAGTGGGCATCATCCAGACGAACCATGTTTTCGAAAACCAATTTGCTCTCTTATAGTTGTTCGTCTTCTTCTCACGGTTCTTCGGTGGCACTTTTTTGAGATCACACGGATCTTTATTGCCACTAACCATTTTGAATTAGGAATTAAAATATTTTAAAATATAAATAAAAAGTTTTAAAGTCCTCGTGTTTAGAATCTAGTCACGCAAAGTTAGTTCGGAGTGAATATCGTCATTTTTGTCGGTGCAGTAATAGTCGCGGACGAAGCACGTTAGCCGGCAACTAGGCGAAACGCCTGATTAGCAACGACACGAAGCGAGCGCAAGCTGCCTCCTACTGAGTTGCGCGCGCGCAGTCGGTGCGTATTAATACCTACTTAAAAGCGCTACGAATTCACGGCGTCAGAGTTCGTCCCCGTCACGTTAAGCTTTTAATGAGCGTTTTATTGACGTACACGTAGTTCCGGAAAATCATTTTCATATGACATAATTCATAGGTACTAAGTGAGGAGCTCGTGGCTAAGTAACAACAGCCACACTGGTCGATCCATTAGGTTAAGCTACGCTTGCTGGAGTTGTGTATGGGTGACCATCTTTACATACCGAGAATCCTCCGTGCTTCGGAAACCACGTTAAGCTCTTGGTCCCGCCTGTCCTTCTTGTCTTTGACAGTCCTTACGAGTCGTCAGAAGCGCGAAAGTCTGACACCAGTCTTACCAAGGGATATCGTATTACCAAGTTACTGCGTTGTAGAGGTCAGATAGGCAGTCGCTCCATGTAAAATACTGGTATTCAGCTGCATCCGGTTAGACTGGAACAACCCAACATAGTTGGGAAAAGGCTAGGTAGATTGATGATTGATAGGTACTACATAGGTAAAGAAGCCACGCTCAGTTCTACTGAAACTGTATCAAATATGCATGGCTTAGCTATAAATCTATGTAATAAATTATGGATTTATGAATGCCAATATATATTTGTGTTTTTATATAAGAGTCTTTTTTGCAGTTAGCTGGCAGCGATATAGATCTATGGGCTACCTGGATTACCAGACAACTTCCACTGTCTACCGACATCAGCTATATAGGGGTGCGTGATTTTAGCTTGCTGGGCCCCATTGGCCAATGCTATGAGTGCCTGTAATTTCGCCGGCACGCACATCCTTTAAATAGGATCATAGGAATGCTGCTCGGCGCCCGTCAGATAAAACATGGTGGCAGGAATTTTCCGGACAAGGAATCTTAAAATCTGTATCTTCGTCGACTATACTTTTCATAGAATAAATAGGGTTTTAAAGGTTTGCTTGTCATTTTTCAGACGCAGTTGAAATAATTAGGTACTGATTTTTTTAGTTTTTTTGCTCATATCGTGTGTGTAACTTGTGTGCTTGCATTTCAGAATATTGTCTCTAGCGGGTTTATACTGTCTCCTATCACTCCCACTTCCTATTTAATTATATATCTATCTATGTAGGTAAGCAAGTTATATATGACTAGTATTGTATCTGATTTTCGTCTGGAATAAGGAAAAGAACGATTCTTCAAATAAACATCAAAATTGCTTTATCAAGTTTTACGTAATTATATAAACAATAAAGGGCACTACTGTTGTCGATTCTCTTGGACCCAGTGGCTAGCAAAGTTCTCAACAGTGAACTTATATGTTCTAGTTATTCCGGTTTTATAGCCATCGCCTTCGTTGTGTTTCATTTCACGACTCGATGATAAAGCCCTACGGAACTTGACAAACCTGTGTCTGTACTTGCCACACTTGCCCTACCGGTTGAAAGTTCACTGTTTCTTATTTCTCAAGCAAGATTCTAGCCTCTAGGGGCAAAAAGTCCCTTCAGCGCGGCCATCGAGATGGATTGCAAAAATAGATTTAAATTTACGATACTTGGTTTGCAGTTTATTTATGCTGCTTAGCTGAGAATAGGGCATTAAATTTCGTGTGAAAGTAATATAGTAGGTACCTACCCGATATTATTAATCTTGACCACTTGGCTTGATCGGCTAAAAAGAGGCAATACAAACATTATTTTTATTAAGTTTATGAGTTATTCGAATTCATTGAATAATTTATTGAAGCGCCACGCGGAAAATAGTTCTGGAAGTGGCCAAACTAAGTTAAAAACAGAAGCAGCGGCATAGACTGGGTTCACTGACTGGGTGACCAGTCTAATGTCAGATATTCATGGCATGCGATCCTCGCCTCGTACGCGCTTTAAGTCAAAGTCAAATAATTTATTTCAATTAGGCACATAACAGGCACTTTTGAACGTCGTCGTCGTCGTTGTCGTCGTCATCGTTGTCGTTTTCATCGTCGTTGTCGTCGTTATCGTCGTTGTCGTCGCTATCGTCGTCATCGTCGTTGTCGTCGTCATCGTCGTTGTCGTCGTTATCGTCATTGTTGTCTTTGTCGTCATCGTCGTCGTCGTTGTCGTCGTCGTCGTTGTGGTCGTCATCGTAGTTGTCGTCGTTATCGTCGTTGCCGTCATTGTCGTCGTTGTCGTCATCGTCATCTTCGTCGTCGTCGTCGTTGTCGTCGTCGTCGTCGCCGTCGTTTAATAGTAGCTAGACGAAAGAGCGAATTTAACTTGGACGAAATATTAAACTATTAAAATGAATAGGTATATTTTTACTTGATGCACAGAAAACCTTGAAGAATCGATTGCAAAACTGACCACCACTACCATCGGAGGTACCTACTGACGTACTGACAGTTACACATCAAGGTCCTCTTGATGATCACGTTGCATTATTATAACAGTTGGTAATTGATTTGTAAACACGGTCACGATAGTTATAATGTTGTACAATCGCACATTGTACGCGAAGATATAAGACATAGACAAAGAAGACACGAAATTTAGTATAGGTATACGCTAATTGGACAAATGTCACTTAAAGCTTCCTCCCAGATATTGTAATATTTTTAATTTTTTCGTGTGGTTAGTTACTAAACTGGTGTCAGAGTTTTAAAGCCGCCCAACGGCCTCTGACTAAGCTTCACATGCCGTCGAGAAATATCTGCCAGGCATGCCGGTTAATTTGCAATAAACATATAATTAATCCGGAAACTAAACTTTAGCGTCTACTTAATGTGAACTCATCTTAAAATCTCGAAGATAAATAGATTTTCGGCATATATAAAAATGCGATAAAACTGATCTTGCGAGAATAATAAAATGTAACAATTAATAGGATGCAAGAGTATAAAGGGAAATTCAACGAGGATTTTGGCTGTGCAAGTAGGTACTATTTTTCTTGTAAGTACGTATACTTATATTTCTTACTTCTTACTTATATTTGTAATAAGTAAGAAGGTAGGATTAGAAGCTGCATAAAAGTCATGAATTTTAGACAAGTGTAATTATTAGTGTCCAGGTAAAGCTGCGTCAAAGGAGTCGAATCTACTTCGAATGTTAACAGATGCAGAGAAGCATACTTTTTGGGCTACTTGGACCAGGTATTACGAACATAAATGTTTTTTCAATAACACATGGAAGTTTTTCCATTTACGAGCAGTTTAAATGTAGTTGAGCATAACACACAATTACGTTTATAAAGTACTTATGCCATAGTTGGAGTTTCTTGCCCGTTCTTCTCCATAGGAACCTACTACGCGTTGGAATGGGCAACTAGCTTCATATTTCTGACTGACCGACCCCTTGACAATTCAAAAGTACCTGTAATTGGTTTATTTGAAATAAATGCTTTGAGTTTGAGTTTGACTTTGAGTTTGAGTTTGATAGAAGATTATTCTCGCACTTCGATTTTGTGTGACGTTGCAGTCATAATTTTTTCCAGAAGTCACCTTTTGGTAAAATATATGCGGTTACCCGCGAGCTAGCGGTGGAAGGCGTGGTGTCTACGTCACTGGCCTCCAATCTTCTCACGTTGATCATCAGAGTCTACGCTACGCATCGTCAGAATGTTGTGAGACGGTTTAACAACACGGTGACGCTATTGACGAGTAGATCAGTGTTCCGGTGGCATGTGATCAGCGTATTGAAGTGTTATTGTGGCGTGCAGTGGGGTCATCTGGCCGGCCGGTAACAATGCGTCGGACACAATACGTGGCTCGATTGACACGCCGCATGACGGCCAATGGCGACCAGCGACCAACACTCTCCCGCGCCACCGCAGTTCGCGCTCCGGACGCACGCACTAACGGGTAACGTATTCAAAGATTCAAACGAGGCCTTGCGATTTTGCTCATCGTTGTTCATTTACTTTTGTGAAGTTTCATAGGTTTTACTCTTTAATTATCTTTTTCGTCGACTTTACCGTCTTTGTCATTATCATGATTGTTTACATCAGCAATTTCTCTCCATTATGTGGTATTTTTATTTAATGGGGCCTCACTTAGCACCGCGTATGAACGGTTTTAACGGTATAATATCATTATGCCTGATGTTCGCATTATCTTTGGATAGTCTTACTGAAGTTGCAGGAGTGTGTTTGTAAATGATGGTCAAAGAGTAAAGACATACCAAAACCAATTCAAATCACTTCAAATATCTACGTTAACCACATACCTACTGATGATGTAACATTGGTGGGGCGTCTAAAAAATCCATATAATTTGTTTCTAGTTAAGTTTTTATGCAAATCTGATCAGTGACATGAATATTGTAAAGGTAAACAAGTTGGAATTACACCGAGGCCTTCACAATTTGTTTTGTCTGAACGAGTGTCCGCGTTTGGTGCGCCACGCGCGCCGGCCGGCGGTCGCTGCATGCCGTGTAATGATCCGTACAATCGAACTGGAAAAAACCGAGACCCAGTATTGGTAGTTACTTGTTCATTCTCAAATAACGGATCTTAATGTTGATTAATTTTTGCCCTCGATTATCAAGTTAATCCAATTGGTAATGCGGTGCTCGCTGACTGTGACATGTTTGTTACAACACAAGGCAAAATAACTACGTATTACGCAGTATCTACGAGTACACGCATGTCACAGGTATTAATTCAGATAAATATCAATATTAAGTAAATCAATAAAATCCATATTAGCCTGGCAAATACCTAGCATAATCATACTATGAATTTCCCACTGCTGGGACACAGACCTCCTCTCATCTAGAGGAAGTGGACTATAATCTACCACGCGGGCCCAGTGCGGGTTGTAGATGTCACACGTCTTCGAATTTTTGGTTCTAGGAAATGCCGGTTTCCTCACGATGTTTTCCTTCACCGTTTTGCGAGCAGTGCTGATGATGTTATTTACACAAAGTAAAGCGCCTGCCTGGGTTTGAACCCACGACCTACTCGTAAGTCGGGGCCGTTACCACTGGGCCACGTACCACTGCTGATTTAACCTATTTGGGATAATGACGAAACGCATTTAGTGTTGTGGTTTGTTTAAAACTAGTGATAATTATGTGCATTCTGAATCAGCGTGACTCGTGCCACTCATTCTGTAACAGATTTAGATATAAGGTACCAGCGTCACCATAATAACGCGTTATTAATTAATATTAAAACCCGTTTTTTGTTATTTTCTAGTGAGCTAACTAATTGATATATAATGACTGAATAAGTAGTCATATGATTCTTTGATTTAGGTTGTCGATTGACCTTGAGTAGCACAACTACTAGAAAACCACAAATCACTTAGAAATGAATTATTCCATACGTTTTGGATTGACAAAACTAGCTTTAATGTTACTTTATGTTAGCTTGGCATTATGCTGCACACCTCTTGTCTAGTCTCTCGTATCTGATTTACCATTCAATGTACTAGTCTCCCGACTTTGGTGATAGTAAATAGGATTTAGAGAGTAGTGCGTCTGTAACTCCTGTTCAGTTTTCCTCTATATTGATACTTCCCTCTTATTTGCTGTTTGAATGTTTTCTTTCTTTAACAGTTATGTAGCTGTAATATAGTTTTAGCGTACTAGAAAATGTTACTTATCAAGTACCTACTAACTACTGCCTACCTATATTATAAATTGTTTGTTCAGTAACGAGTAGGTAACGTACCACATTATTTAGACAAAAACTTAATTCAGCCCACAGATATTTCCGACATTTCCGCAATATAAATACTACATTACCTACCTATGTGAATGTCCATTACGAAATAATTGTGTTTGAAGTGTTAATTAAGTACTTATTTTATTTGTTTTTTTTTTTTGCTGTTTATTAGGAAACCAAGTAGTTATAATTAATGTTTTTTTATTTATGTTAATGTCCATTATGTCTTCATTGATTGAAACTTGGCTATCAGGTGAGTCATTAACGATGCCTGATGAGATGGTTACTTATTGAGTCTAATTATTGATTTAACTTAAACGAGTCCATTGGGAAATTCTATTTTTGAAACGTCCCTTTGGCTGTAAGTAATTTCACAATGCTTACTTTCTGTTGAGTAATCAATCAGATATATGCATATATGCGATTCGTCTTTTGCGTTTACATTTAGGAACAAAAGCATCGGTGTATATGCATAATATATACCTACCTACAAAACCGGAACTATTCGTCCGCCAGTTTTCCTCACACTTTGCCAGTTTATTTCATAGGTACTTAGATTACCTTTTAATACTTACAGCGCATGATTAAAAAAGCATCGCAGAGGCGTGTGACTTGGCTGGAGTCTAGTTTTTCTATTTTAGATGCAACTAGTACTGGATACAGGTAAATGCTGTACATGGCATGGTGACTGTGCTAAATATAGCATCAATGTAGTTAATGCTGCTGTACTTGGAAGGCAAGGACCGTTAGCGGCGGGAGCCAGGCGGCGCCGGCGCCGGCGACGGGGTGCGATCACTCTTTCTCGTTTTATCTTCAGCCACAGTGCATTGTGCTTGAATGCACGTAATGGTGAATCACCTGCATGATATTTTGTAACGATGAGAATTTATTGAGATAATCGTTGCGTGAAACATTGATGACAATCTTTTCTGGTCTCTGGAACGTTTTAACTGAGTCGGTCGTTGAAAACTGGCCTTTTTTTAAACGTAGCAGACTTTTCTTTTATCGATATGAATACTATTGATACTAAGTATATATGTACACTTTTCACTTTTACTGAGAAAAAGTGTAGGCTCCTTTCAATTGTCGCCAATATATCGCGACTGTAGCCAGCGAACATAAAGTAACTAGGTACAGGAGGGGTCCTATTATTAAACCGATTTCGTTTGGTTTCTTTAAAGTGCGAATTGATTTCTTTGGAACTAATGTTATTAAGGTAGGTATATGAATGAAATTGATATATGTAATTTCATCATCATTATCTTATCTTATCTCTTAGCTCTTTTCCCAATTTATTAGTGGTCGTCGCAAAATGTATTTTTCATCCACACTTCTCTATTAGTCGTCATCTCGGTAGTTACTCCCTTTCTATCCATATCGTCTTCCACACAGTCCATCCATCGTTTCTCTGGTCATCCCCTACTCGTATAGCCATCCTCATTCATACTCAGAACTTTCCTGACGACATTTATCTCATTCCTATGCATGTAATTTATACTTACTATAAAAATTTATATAGTAAGGTTACTCTAACTAGGAACACTACACTATTATCATTTACATAATATATGTTAATATTTGAGGTGGATTTTTTTGTACCTAGGTTTACCTACTACCTAAGAATAATTTATTTGAAGTTTACAAAATCATTCATATACTTTCAAGTATCATTTCATTTTATTGTCTTCCAAGGAAGGCTAACATAAAAAGTTTTTTCAATTAGCCTCAAAGAGAATATGGAATGGCTGGTATAACCTGTTATGCAGTAGAAGAGTAAAAAGATCAAAAGACAAGAGCATGTTCTGTCATTGTCAAGCATATTAGCAAGTGAATTTTGAAATAAAATATGTGTAAAATTTAAAATGATAATTTCTTTAACATGAGCATTTTCATATAAAAAATTACACTCTGAAACAAATGTAAATAACAACAGTAAATCATATAAAATAAAAAGTCAGTTTAATTTGCAATGGGAACTAACCAAGAGTTTTTATATTATAGTCAAGAATTTAGAGATAGAAGAAATGCTAATAATAAAAAGGAACCTGAACTGGTACGTTTTATGCATTGATTTGTAATGGGGGGGTACCTAATGATATAGTACCTCAGTAAATATATGCATTACTAGCTGCGCCCCGCGGATTTACCATGGGAATATCAGGGAAGGACTGGCCCAACAGTGAAGCATACGAATATTTAAGTATTGTCCCTCTTGGGATGGTTTTTTATCCAATTCGCATAGTACAAGTCTTGTAGTTTTTTAGAGACATAAATAACTTTTATTTTGCGCTAAACAGCTGTAGCTGTAAGTATATGTAGGGCAACGATTTACTTATTTCTATATAGAAGTGACTCTGTAGAGCTCTACAGTTTCGATTCTACTTAGAAAGAAGTAAACCAATTGCTTGTCTAATAACAAAAGATAATGAGGTATAAAAATGCTCATACTCCCAAGTTGAAGAAATGTAAAATTGGTAATAATATTAATAGCAGGTTATAAAATATTTTAAGAAACGACGAAATTTTGACGCTCGTCGGGTTTCCCAGAGCATATTGAACGAAATATTATGCGAAATACACAAGGAAAACCATATGCAACCTGCCCCGCGCAGAATCATGAAAATAAAGAGGGTGAGACAAAATATTGTTTTATAGCTAAGCTATGTCAGTTTAACTAAAATATCAACCTTTTATGAAAGTATAATATATCCAGACGAGATGAATCTGATTTTGTGTTTTTTATCCTGCATACTTAATTACGAGTATTTTGTCCAGTGTAGGCACACATTCATCTTATGATGAACCAATGCCTGCCGTGTGAGTAGTCCTCAAAGTGGACCGATATCTTGGTGGAGGCGGTGAGCATCCGTGGGAAGCGACAAGCATAACGGTCGATTTGGGTACGCTTGGGGGAGGCCTATGTCTAGCAATGGACGGCTGCCCGCTGACATGGTGATAATGAACCGTTCCAAAAGATTACTGAGTTACAAAACGTTTAGTAAGCTGGCAATTGTAGTACTCAGTAATAGTTCTACATTTGAATTTTCTGCACTAAAGCTGCTTCACTTTTACTTCAACTTTGAACGGATTGCAAAATTTACAAATGACGAAGTAGACTTACATTGTTGGTCTACCGCACCGTGAACGGGACGTCAACGATCCGAACCGAACGTGACGTCCCGTTGAAGGCGATCGTTTGTCCACCGTGACCGAACTCGGCGGCTCAGTTTGATCTCGTTGTCGTGCGGGGCAAGCGCGATTTCGTAGAAATAAAACAAACTAGGAGGATGTCTAGGTTGAACCGACGACAACTTCTTTTTTCTGCTTTTGTACGTTTGAAGGCGTAAGCGCAATACGCTTCTTATGCTTTTCTGAAAATGTTAATAATTAAAAAAAAAAAATGCTATGGCCGCGTACCCTGCACGACAGCGAGATCAAACAGAGCTGCCGAGTTTGATCGCGGTGGACAAACGATCGCCGTCAACGGAACGTCATGTTCGGTACGAATAATATCGTTTCTCGTTGACGTCCCGTTCACAGTGCGGTAGACAAATAGTGAAATATTTGTTCTCGTGTACGAAAAGAAACGTATAGCGCTACTTATAAGAAACTGAGCAAGTTTCCTGTCACTTTATTATTGAGTTGGATTATAAATATGCACATATTTGTAGATGATCCCCAAACAGAAAGAAATATTGCCGGAACTAATGCCAGAAAAGGAATCAATCCCAGAAAATAAACCAACCCCATTGGATAAATCATCGTCCATGACCAGTCTCATAATCTGGAACGTTTCGAAGGCTCTTGAACTGAAACCCTGTTTGGAGCTGAAGGTAACTTAGGGTTAGGGTTTCGACGAGAAAAATGGACGCGTGAAATATAGTTTGTATATTCATACAAACTATGTATATTTCTCGCGTAATAAAATCGATCGAAAGAGTGTTATCTAGAATTAGATTACACTACTTTAATGCAATTAAGAGTGAGCTATTTTTCTCTGCTGTGAGTGATCTATTACCTACTTTTGTGCTTCATTGGGCTCTTGACCTTTCAATTGTCAAACTAAAGAATACCGCCAGGGGTTCAGTGCGCATCGGCCGGGGGAAGCCAATACTAACTTTATTTTAATCTTATTAAAAAAAAAACACGAAATCTTTCATTAGGACTTGTAAAAAAGTATTTGTATTAACTAAATAGTGACGTTAATCTGCGTTATCAACATACAGTTTGATGTTGTTTAATCGATTGCTTTCCCTGTACAGAGTTCCATGAGGGCGGCGCAGCAGCGTCTGGACTCCGAGGAGCGCGATCTCAGCTTCGTCAGCGAAGAGCAACCGGCACAACAGCACCTGATCTGTGCGTTGCTCGCCTGGCAACGGCTTGGACACCACGACGCAGATAGCCTTTATAGGTCCATCATCTTTCTTTTTAAAACACCTCGATGACACGACTCCCTGCAATGCTTTAATTGCTATGATAATGCTCGTTGAAACTGATACTGGGTTTGAAATTCTTACTAATTTATAAAGCATAAATTGGTAATCTTAATTATCTCACAGATTACCCGCTAAGTTGTGATTTACAGCATTTGGGTCATTGTTAATGTTCATGTTTTAGATTTGTAGAACTTAAGAAGAAAGAAATCTCCTGTGCTGCCAAGTGTGTGCCTAAGCCAAATAGTACAAAAAATGTTCAAAAACACGCCGTATGGAAAGCTTGCGTTCCTAATCTTGCAGTCGATGGAAGCTTCGGATTGCACACAGGCGGCCCCATTGTTAAATTACCGGAGGAAACGAAATTAATGATGGTAGTTGAAAATACAAGATCACCACATGGTTGTTGCCAACCCGTGAAAAGACAAGCACCAAAACAAGCAGAAAAGAAAACCCTGGATAAAATCAATTTAGTACGTGTACAATGAATTACCTGTTACCGTTATAACCTTTAGAAAGATGACTGCTGTAACAGACCCTTTAAATAAATATAGCGATAGAGTGACATAAGCATTAGGTAGGTATACATGTTCAAAAAAGTATTAATTTCAGTTTTGTCTTCATAGGCATGTTGTTTGGATACTCAATGCACGGAAAAGCTTGCTGCAGTAGATACAAAGACAAGCGAGCTGCGCACCCGTGCCAGTCAGCTGGCGCGACGGGAAGCTGAGCGAGTCGAGCTTCTGGAACGTGCCGAGGTTGCGTGGAAGGACCTCGAAGTAGGCTACCAGAAGCGACTCGCACTAGCCCAAGAAAAAGAAGATGATATTAAAAAACAAGTTTGATCATTATGCTGTCTATTGTTAAATTCTTATATATACAGGGTGTTTGGCAGAACGTTGAACATACGAAAATGGTGGATAGGTGGGGTCATCTGCTACTTACTCAGCCCTAATTTATTTGGCCCTGGCCCACGGGATATTTTTTTAATTTTTTTTTGTCTTTCTTCTTGTTTCACCACTTTCTTAACTTTAAAGTGTAATTTTTATTAAAAATGGGTAAAACAGGCAATATTTAGTATTTTTTTTAAATCTTTTATGTTGACAGATTCTTATAAAATTATTGCTTTATTCAGATGTTAGCTAGAAAAAAAGTTATGAGTCCTCAAACTTACAGAAAGATGTAAAAAATACTTAAATCTTAATTTCAACTTGCATTTAAAAAAAAACAAAAATGATTGAGGAGTTCCAATTCTAGCAAAACATCCCTAGTGTGTGAGCTTTCTAATGGTATGTAATTTGCTTTTATAAAAAAAAAACTTTAAGAGTTATGTCATAATTTTTTCAAGTAGGACATTTTTGACGAAACTCTACCTTTACGAAATTTAATACTGCAAAGTTGGTGAAAATTAAATGATCGATTGAAATTATACTAAATATTGCCTGTTTTACCCATTTTTAATAAAAATTACACTTTAAAGTTAAGAAAGTGGTGTAAGAAGAAGAAAGACAAAAAATTTTTTTAAAAAATATCCCGTGGGCCAGGGCCAAAAAAATTTGGGCTGAGTAAGTAGCAGATGACCCCACCTATCCACCATTTTCGTATGTTCAACGTTCTGCCAAACACCCTGTATTCTTGTATTACTATAGTAAATTGACAAAACACAGAATAACTTTTTTTTTACAGCTCACTCAATCATTTCGTTATTTTTTCAGATTAAAAAAATAATAGTAGAGCGGAACGATTTTAAGAGCGCTTGTAGCCCTTTAGCTAATGGCCTGAAAACCAAGGGAGTAGCTGTGGAGACGGAACGGGGAAATCTAACGATACTAGAGACGCAGGTGTGTGGCTTAGCGAGCACCAGGCTGAACTTGAGTATGGTGGCAGCGAAGGGCGAAGCGGCCCTGGCACAGGAACTGTGCAAGACTGCGCAGTACGATCGAGACCTTAAGGTTATGAACATTTATCGTTGACACATGGTTTATTTAGTGGTTCGATAAGCACCCATGAGGAATTCATTCATGCTACATGCTTAAATAGGTACGCATTATTTAGAAGACACTGAATTTTAAATTAAATTTTTATTTGTGATGCATTGTTTGGCCGTACCTATCACGTTTCATCTTATATGAAGGCGATATCATTAGGATATTATGAGAAGTGACCAATGCAGTTACATGGTGACGATGTGTATTACTATGATGTCTGTATAATATCCATTAATTATCTTCTATCTATCTATATCTCATTATACTATAACATCTTCTAAGTTTGTATGTTTAGCTAAGGGAAAAACTCCGGAAACTCTGGAAATTCTGATTTAACTACAAAAAATATTTCACTGATAGACAGCTTAGTAGTACCCGTCTGAATTCACTAGGCACCTCGCCGGGGAAGCGGGAAAAGGTTCAAGTTAACTTAATTTGCATGAGCTACTTATATACTATTCTCTTTTTACTTTTTGTACGAAAAATGCAGTTCTTGTGGGAATTTTCATGCGAGAGAAACCAATGAATAACAAAAAGTAGTCCCATGCGCACTCTTGGTGATAAATAAATTCTTATTATTATGCCAAATTAAATATAGGAAATTATAAATTCCCTTTAGTTCAAAGAAGAACAAGCACGACGTAAGTTGGAATTGCTACAAAACGAAGCCGATTCGGTGCGAGCGCTGGCTTGTGAAGCGGAGCGAGCTATGCGAGCGGAATTGATCGGGTTGCGCGAGCAAAATACACATCTTTCTAAAGAGTTATTTCAAGAAGAAGAGAAGAATGCAAAACTTAAAGAAGAGGTACGTGACGTTCTATAATGAGTACGACTAATTTGCACATGTAATGCATGATCACGCACAAATGCTTAACGGTTAGTGAAATTGTGACTGCAATTTCGTGTGCGCGATTAATGAAAAGAATAACATGATTATAAAGGTGTAGCGGCATCTACATCGCTACATGCGAACTACGAATCAAAGACCTGACGTCACACAACATCCTGACGTCACACAAATCCTGCATCGCGCAATTAGAGTTTACCGCGCGATAAACATATATACAAGCTTCCCGACTTCAACCTCTGGGCAGTTGCCCGCCAGACATCACACCCGTCTGGTCTGAGGATCCTCCCTTTTCTATGGTGGATGAGTGAACTATACACCCTGTTCCTCATACCCCCAAATTCCCGCTACAAAGGCATCCTTTTTAACTTTTTTAATCTTTCTGCAAAACGATGACTAGAGAAACTCATTTCTTAATAATAATAATATATATAGCCCAAAGTTTTTTGATATAGTTGATGATAGCTAAATAATATAAAAGGTCATGACTAAGCAACTGCCTTTATCATGTATAGAAATTTCTCACTACATCATAAAATTCAATTATTCATCAATTAATGATTACCGATTTATTATTCCCCTTGAACTTTCGTGAAGTAATTAAATAACTAAAATAATTTTTTCCTGGTTTTTGTTTGACAAGAAGCACACAAGATTATGGCGGATAATGCTGTCCACAAAAAAGTGGCAATCGATTCTTCTCGATTACACTTGATTCGATTAGAACCAAATAAAAAATGACCAAAGGCTTTGGATAACGTGTAAACTCTTTGTTTAATCTATTCAAATGATGCAATGACCACCACAATATTATGTAACTATTTTATGACAAAGAATGTTTACTGGATAATTATCGACAAGAATAATAATTGAATTTTCAATGAATTAATCAATTCTGCTACATTACAAGAAGTTCAATCCCATCTCCAGACGCTATGTCAGACGTCGTTTGATCGCTCTGTCGTTTTTGGATATTCACTTTTAACTCTCGCTTGTTTATCGGTCTTATTGTGTGTGCTTATCTTCCTATTGACCTTCCGCTACTCTACACGGACTTGCTTTGCCTATCGATTCATCATGAGATGCATAAACTAGTGGTGTAGCCACCCAAAGACTGTGGAGCCATATCACCTCTTTTTTACCTGGTCTTCTACTCACTATCTTAGCACGATGATTAACAAGCGATCGAGGTAAGTCATCTGCAGTTATCTGAAATCATCCTACAATCAATAATTATGAGTAGCAACTACATAAGTGCAAATGCGATTTGCAGGTTGTTTACCGCAGTTCTTAAAATCTAATATAAACTCAAGGCCAATGGATCAGAAAGACTCATGTCTTCTTGTAAGTGTCGCAACGACAATCTAGTTGCCATAAATGTCATAAATTATTAAAATGTGTAAGTATTTGTTACATACTATACTATACTATACATACTATACTATACTATAAATACTTATTGAACATTACTATTTGTCACATAAATATTTATGGCCTGTGATGACTCCATATACATTGACTTTTTCTTTTAGGTTATGAACTATGCGTGTTATCCCTGTTGAAAGAGATATCAACGGCAGTCAAATCAGGATCGAAATCCGGTAAATCTCCCAAGACCTGAACATGTCTAGTTGCTGCTTCAGATTCTGAATAGCTGAATCTGAAGTAGCACCTAGACATGTACCAGAACTTGAAATAAATTATAAGCAGGCTGCAAACACCTCAACACACTGTATTTTTAATGGTTGTGTCTTTGAACAATTGTTACATGTAATCCCAGGATTTATAAAAAAATATGCTTTTTGAAAAACATAATTATTATAATCCCCGCTATACTAGGGTTTGTGAGACTCATCACTTTTGCTCTATATTAAATCCTACATAATAAAGTAATAAATGAGATTTTGTTATTTATTTCAATAGTACTCTGTTTATGTACCGGCATAGATTAGTACAGATGGTTGATATACAAGGCAAAGTTAATACAATTTTTGATATTATTTGTATAACTGAACACTAGTTGAAAGATTATGAAATGCTAATTAATTTTGAGAATTATAGTGTGGGCAGTTGTTTTAACCCAAAATCCATGCTACAAGGAAACCTCCATGTAGCATGGATTTTTTTCACTAATCTTAATTAAAAATTATATAAACTCTAAGACTCGTAATGACATAGTTGAACTATCGGTGGAACATAGCATTGAACTGCCCTGTGTTGAGCTAGATAAGCATTTTATAGTGTGCGTTTACAGACCTCCAAATTATCAAAACTACTCTATATTTGAGTCAGTAATGGAAGATGTTTTAGCAAAACTTTCAATTGGTAATAAATCTGTAATTATTTGTGGTGACTTTAATATTAATATTACAGAAAATAATTCAAATAGCAGTAGATTATTAAGCCTCTTCAAATCATCTATCAAAATATCTCCCTTAGTCAAATTACATATCTCCCTTCAATACAGTCGGTCGATTCTGTAAAAATATTAACGTGAAGCATAGGTGAAGTGAGCGTGAAGAGAGCTGTCACTGCCACAGAATCGACCGGCAGGATGCTAGGGATTAACACTATTGACAGCTCACTTCACGCTCACTTCACCTAAGTTTCACGGTGATATTTTTATAGAATCGAACGGCTGGTATACCCTAGCTTAAGAGGTAGTGAATATTATTCTTGTACAGATTTTGCAACAAACTATAAATGTATTTTGTAAACCAAATATCACACTGTATTTTCAAACTCTGTATGTTTTTGGATAAATAAAGA
This sequence comes from Agrochola lota, assembly GCA_947364205.1. Classification (NCBI taxonomy): domain Eukaryota; kingdom Metazoa; phylum Arthropoda; class Insecta; order Lepidoptera; family Noctuidae; genus Agrochola; species Agrochola lota. Next base: position 11,070,884 of record OX376221.1, on the reverse strand, counting down.
TTTTATTATTATTATTATGTCCTTAATTTGATTTTAAATACTTATAAATTATATTTTTAAATATTAGAATATATAAAAATTAAAACATTTAAGAATATAAAAAAATAGTACCCCACCAGTATCGGGAACAGGGCCCAAGCTACCGGCGGTCAGGGCTCTAGAGAGAGGAACCTCCTGACAATGCGAGCCGAGTCCAGGAGTACCGCTTTCTGAATCAAGCCCTTGATCCAGCTGCCCAACGAGAGCCTCCTTAGGTGTTGGTCGAGGGTCTTGGCAACTAAGCCATTGGCTGATACTACTATCGGCACAATGATCATTGAGTCCACATCCCACATGTCGACAACCTCGTGAGCCAAGTCAAGATACTTGATTTGTTTATCTTTCTCAGCTTTCACGAGGTTCTCGTCATGTGGGACCGTTATGTCACCAATCATTGTGCGCCGCTCTACTCGATCCACCACCACTATATCAGGTTTATTGGCAACAATAGTCCTGTCAGTGATGATGGATCGATCCCAGTACAATGTGATATTTCCATTTTCGAGAACTGGGTCAGGCACATACCTATAGTACGGCACCTCCGATTCCACAAGATTGTATTTCAGAGCTAGTTGCTGATGGATAATCCTGGCTATAAGGTTGTGTCTATGCAAGTAATCTTCGTTAGCTAGACGAGAACAGCCGGAGATAATGTGTCGTATTGATTCTCCCGGACGGTGGCATGCCCGACAAATGTCAACCGTGCCGTCTTTCACAATAAATCTACGGTAGTTGTTCATCATGATAACTTCGTCCATAATTGCACAGACAAAACCTTCGGTTTTCCCAAAGAGGTCACCAAAACGCAGCTAGGCTATGGACGCTAGAAAATCTACATCGGGTCCATGTAGGGCCCGGAAAAAACGTCCGTGAAGCTCCTTACTCTGCCATACCTCCTTGCGACCGTTAGTGTCAAGCACTACAGGCTTGCACTAGTTCTATTTAGCCATGGAGAGCGGGGTGAGGCCCTTGTCCACCGCGACCACATCTCGATGCATTCCCACGTCGGCTTCTAGGAAATATTCCCTGAGACTGCATATCTCGCGATTGTGGAGGGTCTTAGCGTTTAAAAAACCTCGATCTCCACACTTTCGCGGGATATAAAGTCTCATTACCGATGACCGTGGGTGGTGCATTCGATATGCAGTCAGCAGCTTACGGACCCTTCTATTCAGGACGTCGAGTTCGGTCTGAGTCCATTTGAGTATGCCGAAAGAGTACATCAAAAACCGGCATGACCCAACCATTGAAGGCGCGCACCTTATTTCCGCCTGATAGAAAACTATTAAATACTTTCTTCAGGCGGCCAAAGAAGCGCTCCTTCAATGATTGCTTCATGACAGTAACATTGATGCCCAACGCTTCCGACATACCCAAATACTTATAGGTTTCGGATGCGGAGAGGGTTGTAAGATTTATGGAATCCGAGAGTTCCGTTCCCACGGATTCCATAATCTCCCCTCGCTTTACATACATATTATTATTATTTCCTTTATTTAAAATTCTAACATATAAAATACATTTTTAAATATTTCTTAAAAACTATATAAAAAACATTTAAAAATATAAAAAATAGTGTTCCGCCGGTGTCGGGAGCAGGGTCCAAGCTACCGGTGGTTAGGGCTGCAGAGACAGGAACCTCCTCACAATGCGAGCCGTATCGAGGAGTACTGCCTTCTGAATCAGGCCCTTGATCCAACCGCCTAACGACAGCCTCGAGAGATGTTGGTCGAGGCTTTCGGCAATCAGGCCATTGGCCGTTACGACAATCGGCACAATGATAGCCAAGCTCACATTCCACATGTCGACAACCTCGTGTACTAAGTCGAGATATTTTATTTGTTTCTCTTTCTCAGCTTTCACGAGGTTCCCGTCATGTGGAATGGTAACATCGACTATCATTGCGCGGCGCGCTAATCGGTCTATCACCACTATATCAGGCTTATTGGCAACAATAGTCCTGTCAGTAATGATTATTATTATAAAGATTTAATCATAAATTTTTCAAAACTAGCTTGAAAGTGTAGAAACTAAAAAAATAAAAAAATAACTAAAATTGGCGTAAAAAATTTTTTTTGCATCTCAATGAAATCTACTGTAGTCCCAAAATGGTACTAATGAATGCATTTTTCTACATACAATTTAGCAGATATAACATTTTTGAAATTTAATTACAGTCCTATTAAAATTGTAAACAGAATATAATCACGATGTAACATTTAGCTTTTGTTTCATTGCAATCGTCTCATTCAATAAAAAGATATGCTAATTTATAGTTTTCAAAGTGATACCCATACCACCAACAAGCACTACGTTATGGAGATGTGGAGCGTCGTATGCTGCCTCTAATATTAAGCTGGGCGGTCACAGTCCATAAATTATAGGGTACCATCCTCGAAAGATCTATGATCTACCTTGGTAAAAAAAAATTGCAAAAAGGCAAATATACGTCGTGCTTATACGTCTCAGAAGTTTGGAAGGCATAGTTTTATGCGAACAAATTATTAAAGCGACCACACGACGACAGGATCATTGACGGAAATAACGAGGCTATGAAATCGGTCTTCTGACAATCAAGGCCACACATAGCAGACGACTCAAGTAGCGCAATTTGATGCCAGGATACTACCATTAATCATTTATAGTCAGAGTGCACCTCATGGCAATTCCAATAAGCCCAATAACAGCTATGATACCGATTCCGGCTTCATCTTCAGGTCAGTTCAATGGTACCATTTTCATCAGCATGTGCTTCATAGTCGCTTAACTATTTTAATCGAGATATCTTATCGCCATCCGTAAAATACTTATCATTGAGTAGTTCCGGTGGCCATCTGTGGTCTTCTTCATCAGTTCCACTTCACCAAATGATACTTTCTGAATGCATATGCTTAACTTATTGCTGAAAATACCAAAATCGCTATGTGTATGCCTATAATATTTAAGGAGTTCCCTCAATTCCTCAAGGATTCCATCATCAGAACTGAATTTTGATGAAAAATGGGACCAATCGGGAAGTATATCCTTTCAAATAAAAAAAGAATTTTCCAAATTGGTTCATAAATCACGGAGTTATGAGCTACAAACACTATAAAAAAAAAAACATGCAACCGAATTGATAACCTCCTTTTTGGGAAGTCGGTTAAAACGACTCTTGTTACGACACAATAAAGACCAATTCAGGTAGCACAGTGCTTATTACCTATAGTTATATTCACCTAGAAGTTGCCTCTCTTACTATCGCGAAACTCTTATATCTCCTGTCTACGTTACGCCCACTGAATTGACCCGACAAGTCGAGCCCGCCGCGTACTTATAGCTTCATACCTGAAATACGGAGCTCACCTGGCCTGACCACTGACAGGCCAGGCGCGCTTATAATATGTATGCGTTGGGTGATTTTCCTAACAAAATCTTTTTTTTTACCTATTTGTTTAAGGTTGTAAACAAACGCCTAGGTAAAGTTCATAGCAAAGTCTTTTCCTCTTGCAAGTTTGCATACCTTTTGACGTAAGAGTTTCTAGGGTAAAATTTTCAGGATTGTAACGATACAAAAAGTTCCTGAAACTTTTTTCATGTGAAATACTATTCAGCTATTCAGAATTACATATTTCTAGGTACAATGTTTATAGATTGCTAAGGGTCCCATACTTCTATTTAGCCTTGTCCTTTGTAAGTAGTTTACGCTAACTTTATTGTACAAAATTTATCTGAAATAAAAATTCGGATCATTACCTTTTGTCTCTATGTTTAGGTACACAGAACGCTTTATTGTTAAATATTGGTCTAAAATCAGCCTTACCTTACACATTTAGCCAAACATGTTAATTAATACAGGTTACAATACGGTATTGTTTTCATGATCAATATTTAAATTAAAATGAGCAAATGTTTGTACATGTTGTATTCGAAATAATATTCTTTAATATTTTAAAATAAAAATAGGAAAGTAAATTCTGGTCTGGAATGGTAGATAATCTGACATTCAAATCGACGAATAATTTTATTTCGCTGTTTTGTCTCTATTGCCTAATAACCAAGTTTGTTCATTCGTGGATCTTTGACAGTCGTTACGAGTCGTCAGAAGCCCGAAAATCTGACACCTGTCTTACCAAGGGGTATCGTATTACCCAGTTACTGGGTTGTGGAGGTCAGATAGGCAGTCGCTCCATGTAAAATACTGGTATTCAGCTGCATCCGGTTAGACTGGAAGCCGACCCCAACATAGTTGGGAAAAGGCTAGGCAGACATAATAAAAACCTGATTAAATGTTTTCTTTATTTAATGTTATCCTCCTGTGCCAACCCTAGCAAAATAGGTACTTATAAAGGAGATCATTCACCGTTCATAAATTTGGCCTAAATGTGAGACTGCCGCCAAACAAAAAAAAAGTATAATCAGAAAGTATACGTTTTTCTCTTATTTTTTTACTATGGGAACAATGCTGTAGAGTGAAACTCCGTCAAGTTACACGAGTTCCAAAAATCACTTTTTCATACTTATTTGATACGGGCTTAAGAGTGATGTCAAATTAATCTGCCTAGCCTTTTCGCAACTATGTTGGGGTCGGCTTCCAGTCTAACCGGATGCAACTGAATAACAGTATTTTACATGGAGCGAATGCCTAACTGACCTCCACAACCCAGTAGTTACTGGGTAATACGATACCCCTTGGTGAGACTGGTTGTCAAACTTACGGGTTTCTGACGACCCGTAACGACTGTCAAAGATCCACGAATGACAGCCGGGACCAACCACTTAACGTGCTTTTCGAGGCACGGAGGAGTCTTGGTATGTAAAGATGGTCAATTGGTCAATGGTCACCCATTCTCGTACCAACTGCGGCAAGCGTAGCTTAGCCTGATCGATCGACCAGTGCGGAAGTTATTTCTTAGCCACAAACCCCTTAAGAGTGATGTAATGTTTTTTTTTTCTTTTTTCAGTCAACCTATCATACACGCTTCTTTTGCTAGTACATTGTAATAGCGGAATTATTTAAATAATACGGCTATTTTAAACTGCATGCATTTTATTCGTCGTTCTTTCTCTTTCATACGGGCTTGAAACATATGACATAGCTTGCGAGCTGTTTTATTTTCATGTTTGTTCTATGTACTCGTATTTTGTAAAAATGTTGCTAGGAGCCGAGTTTTATTTTTGGGTAAAAAAAAATGGCTGTTTACGACAGGAGCAATGTAACGCATTTAGGTGCATAGCAATTGTGGTTTAGTTCCATGCAGGTACAGGAGTTGTGAATTTAAAGTTAAGTTCTAACATTTAAAACTTGAAATCGAGAAAAAAAAATTGTTGAAACTTGACTATCTTGACTATCTAACTTGATATCTCCGTAACCAGAAGGTTCCTGATGTTTGTTACGCAATTCCAAATATGGCAAGTTATTGCGAGTGTTACATTCTGGCCTCCCATTCTAAAAGAAAATATGTTACACAATTAGCCTGCAGGCATATCTGCACATACTGGACCATAGTACAGTATAAAAAAATCACAAAGACGGCGAGTATAAGTGATAGGTACTTTTGGCTTCATGAAGCTTCTTTTTACATCCGTTATTTATGTACCTAAAAACATGTGTTATTTTATTTCACTGTTCTTGCGTGAATAGAAACCACGAAATAGACTTAAACCAGTTACCTATTTCAAACAGCTAATAATAGTACTGCCGAAAAAAAAAACTTTTTCGTACCACTTGCTCAAAAAAGTGACATTCTATGCCACAAAAAGCGAACATAACAATAGTCATTTTTAATCAGTTAAAAACAGGGAAAGAAAATTGTACTGAATTTCATTCATCCTCTAGGGGGAGAATGTGATTTAAATTTGGAATACTTACCGAAATTTATACTGAACTACATCTGTTTTTACACCATTGAGTTTGTATATAAAGCATTATACATCTTTTTGAAAAAGGAATACGCATTTATTATGCAGTTATGATTATTAAATAAAATTACGAAAACCGAGGATGCCGTATGAGCTTGATGCCTTTGCTTTTCCGACAAAAAAATATTAGTCTAGGAATTTGCCGCGTTTTTGTTTTCTTCAAATACATAAACGTTAAGTTTATTTTAATTTATTTTTATAACTAAGTTAATGTTCTAAAAATACGTTACGACGTTAAATCAAAGTGACAGTGAATTGTCGGATTCCATCAGTGCAAATGCTGCCGCAATTATAAATAATTTTCCAACAAAATCCAAGGAAAATTATTTAAAAACTTATGAAGAATTTTCAAAGTGGAGAAGTGCGAAAGGCCTATCAATTTCAGAATCAGTACTTCTTGTCTATTTTGATTATTTATCCAAGACAAAGAATCCGAATACACTTTGGTGCATATACTCAAAACTGAAAGCTACAATAAGCATCAAACACAGCATTGAAATAAATAGATTCACGAAATTACAGGCTTTTTAAAAAGAAAATCAGAAGGGCATTGCGCAAAGAAGTCTAAAATTTTTACGACTCAAAATGTGGAAAAATTTCTTAATGAAGCTCCTGACGAAATTTTTCTGCCACAAAAGTAAGTATACATGATTTAACTATGAATAATTCGTATCTTAGTAATGGTAATTATTCTATATATTTACCTGTTTTTTATCTTTGTTATAGGTGGCCTTAATTTTTGGACTCAATGGTGCTTGCCGCGGATGTGAACTTGTAAACTTAAAGGTGGAGGACGTTGAAAATCATTCCAATGAGTTGCTGCTGATTAATGTAAAGGAAACTAAGACAAGGAAAAATCGGTAATTCATTGTACAAGAACAATATACTAAAATCATTCATAAATACCAAGCATTACGTCCCACCAACATGGAAAACAATAGACTTTTTATAAACTATCGGAATGGGAAATGTACTCGACAAGCCATCGGCAAAAATAAAATTAGCAATATGCCAAAGGAAATTGCTAAATATTTAAAACTTAAAGATGTTGAACTCTACACCGGTCACTACTTTAGAAGAACTTCGGCGACTTTCTTGGCGGATTCAGGGGCGGATATTACGTCAATAAAAAGACACGGTGGTTGGAGCTCTGATGGAGTAGCTGAGGGTTATATCGAAAGCTCAATGGCGAATAAAACCATATTAAGCAGTCAAATTAACAAAAATATAAAACTTAATCCATCAGAGCGACAACCATCAACTTCCGGCATCTTATCTTCGTCCGTAACTCACGATGCACCACCACCACTATCTCCGACGTATACTATCTACAATGAAACGCAAGTTCCTCAGACGCAAGAACAGAAAAATACTCAAATCAACTCATCAACAATAAATGTACCAATCAAAAATATAACTCTCTCTATCAATAATTGGACCAATGTTTCGAATGTTAACTTTTACTTTTAATTGTCATTATTTTTAATAAATGCTTATCTCATATTATTATTGTGTTAATTTTTTCGCAAATGGTACGAAAAGTAGAGTATTTTCCTCGGTGATAAAGCTGTCTTAGTCTTGGGTGAACTTAAATCCCTCGCTACACTCAGGACTCGTCTTAAATCCCTCGCTTCGCTCGTGATTTAAGTTTTTAACACCCTCGCTACGCTCGGGAGTAAACCTCGACTCCTGCGTTACGCTCGCGATTTAAACCGTCACCCGCGACAGAAGACACTGCTTTATCCCCTTGGTTAATAATCTACTATTATCTGTCTGTTTCAGTGTACTAATAATATCCGTCAACAAGTTTCGCATTAATCTCAATTACTTATTGGTATTTAATTTTAGCTTCTATCAATTTTTATTTTTTATTTTGTTTCCCACCGCACGTTTTCTCCACACATTGACATTGGCAGAATTGTCGACATCGGCACCATTGCCATAAGGAAAAATAGAATAGAACATGTTCTAACGAGAAAGAAAAAGAAAGAAAAAGAAAGAAAAAGAAAGAAAAAGAAAGAAAAAGAAAGAAAAAGGAAGAAAAAGAAAGAATAAGAAAGAAAAAGAAAGAAAGAAAGAACTTTTTTCTTGGTTGGTACTTTCATAATTTAGCCCAAAATGAATGATCTCCTTTTGCAGGCTCTTTTGCTTTGCCTCTGTCCGTTTCTTTACACTGGTAATATCAAAAGGTAGCCTTTACTTACGATATACAGTGGTAGGGTTTGCGTTTAAATTTAAAGAAGACTTAAACAGATTAATGTACTTTTATCGAAGATTTCTTCACTCTTAATAGCTTTCTAGTGGGCGTTTATTTCGGCAAGAAGCATTTGTGTAGCTATCGTGAATCTTGTTAGGGCTATCTAAAATACGCTAAGTACTCATTAACTTAAATATCACCCATCGTAGGTAAACCTCATTAGTATGACCTGCTTAAATGAAAAGACTACCTAATTGAATTACCTGGGTTCGATTAAATAAGATATTATACAAATTGCGCCTACTCATTTGATAACAACAACGCAGTGCGGTTGAAAATGAGGCTTCCGAAGCTGATTAGCCTATTTTATTTCTTGTACTGTTGTAGCAAACCTACCTAAGAAGTTACTCATCGTCAGTGGAATAAATGAGTTACTATACTATACTTTTATCTTCATAGCACTTATTGCAACTCCATGTCGGTTTGGTTTAATCGATAGCGCCTGTATTTTTGTGAGAGCGCGATCGCTATCCGTCGTTAGTTTGGTCCTACAGTACCAGTAGTAGTGGTATGATCCCTGCTGCAACCCATTAGAGATGTGCTAGGAATTAATTATCTGTTAACAAATTCCTAGTAACTGCAGCTTAACAGATAACCTAGGAACTGAATTCACAGTTCTCTGTTACCATTTCACCGTTAACCATACCCTGACGTTTGTTCGTTCATCGTTCATTTATCAGTTATTTTGTCGATGACTGGGAATTCCTGTGTCATGCTCTGCCGCAGAGCCACCTTTTTAGAAACCGATCAATTATATCATAAAATAATGTACGTTAAACGAAAATAATGTACGTACACCGTTATCGGTGTACGTGCATTAGGTAATTATAGAATAGATATTTACTGTGGCTCTGCTGCAGAGCATACTCTCTAGCAGAGCCACACAGAACATGTACTCAGGAAAGATAAACGCTACTGTTTTTTTATGAAAACTGATGTACGAATAGTGTTTAATGCGTACGTATTGAAAAATATCCTTATTAGACAGTGGTTTTATTTATTTTAACTTTACAAAAAATTTCATAGAAAGCGCCTGGTTATTTTGTGTCAGCAAAATGTTCTGTAGCCATTGCTATATTTGTGATTAGGCGCACACCTACAAATATTATGAACGAGGAAAATTAGCATGTTATTTATTACATATTATTACTAGATTTATTTACTTTTCAATATAATTTATATAGGTTATATATTATATATTAATAGGTTAAATATAATTTATATGCACATGCGAAAAGTAAATAAATCTAGTAACGTACATTATTTTAAGATATAATTGATCGGTTTCTAAAATGGTGGCTCTGCGGCAGAGCATGCATGACACGAATTCCTCGGTATTTACTTGGGAAGGTCCAGTATTGATAGTGACGTTATATGAATGTAAGAATGCGACAAAGAATTAGCAATTTAAGCCTCTTTGACATAAGAACTTTATTCCGATGGCACGCGAGTGTGTATTGTTTTCGATAATAGTAATAATGACAAATATGTTCGAAGGAGATTCCTTGGGATTTACTTGGGAACGTCGCGCACTGCTCAGTAGTGACACTAAATGAATGTAAGCGACAAAGAATTAGCAATTCTTTTCCTACTGCATTAAAAGTCAGTTAACTAACACACTTATCTGTCTGAAATATTACGAAGTATGTATGAATTATTCTATCTAATCAGTTACCTTAATGAGGAAATTTCCCTGTTAAAAGTAACGGGTAATTTCAGAGCCTAGGAACAAGTTACCTGTTAACAGAATTATCCTGTTAAATCCCATCTCTACAACCCATACACTCACACTCACAGGATAGATTTGGATCAAACGCTGCCCAGACATGGGAGTACTTCCAAATGGTTCCATACATCAGTTTATACATAAAAAAAAAAAGATCGGTCCCAGGGTTGGTAGTTTTATTTATTTGTTTTATTATTGGATATGTGTGATAGCGTCGATGAGTTTGAACTCGTTGCTTTTATCTTGACAAGTGCTATAGCGTCAGATGGTGTCCAGGGTCTGATGATGGAGCCGGATTTTGGTCATAGGCACTCTTCAAAGTAAATCAGATAGCCCCGTCGTATGTGGTTTCATTGGATATGTATTGACAAGTGATATTATACTAGGTTGTATCCAGGGTCTGATGATAGAGCCGGAAGGTGGCCATAGGAACTCGTCTACCAAACAAGACAGCACCATCGTGTTTGGACTCATTGGATATGTAATGACAAGTGATATACATTAGGTGGTGTCTAGGGTCCGATGATGGAGCCGGAAAATGGCCATAGAAACTCCTCAACCATACAAGATAGCACCATTGTATTTGGACGCGTTGGTTTTGTCATGACAAGTAGTATAGCCCAGGGTTGTATCCAGGGTCTGATGATGGAGCCGGAAGATGGCGATAGGAACTCCTCAACCAAACAAGATATTGCAGTCATGAGTTTTGAAATGTGGCCATAAGCCAATTTTATACAGACCTCAAAATCACTGCAGCTTTAACGATTGTTAAAGTTTTCAAATAATTAAAAAAATATGCATAAATTCAAAAGCGTGAGCAACAAAAGTAGTCCAATAGAAATAACGCAGGTACCTATGTTATCAAACGAACCGCCATGCGCGGCTGTGCGCTTCCGATAAGGCGAAGAGCAATTCGTAAATGTGCAGACCAAAATAATCTGTCGCGCGTAGTAATACGGCATAATCTAGTCCGCTAATCCGCGCGCACACAGCAGCGGAGGCAAGCACCTCCACATGCACCACCGCCCCGCGCCGCCGGCGCCGGTTCTCTGAGTTGACCCGCGATCGCCGTATGACACGTAATGCGTTATTGTGATTTTTTTAAATGGATCGAAATAGTTAATCGAACAGTTATTCCAATTTCGAGTACGTCGGTATGGTATAACCCGGCGACACAGCGGCTACTCTGCTCGTCGCTCGGTGTCTTGAAATGCATGGGTATTTCAAGACACCAGCTTAAGCACAGGGCAGAGGTCGATCGGCCGTTCATTCGCCAAAGCTCGACGAGCAGAGTACTTCGAATGGGATCCTCATCGAAGTACGCGCATGGCTGCGGCTAAGTTCGACGAAAGCCATACATACGCCTGGAAAGTACTCAACTGTGAAGTGTGTTTGTATGGTGCATCCCTATTCCCTATCATTTTCGTAGACTTCATGCACCGCGCCGGCCAGAATTGCTTTTTGTCAGTGGTTGATATAAAATTGTTATCGGGAAGTGAAGTACCTATTCGTACATTTGTAAATAGCGAACAGTTAAAAGTAGGTTGGTTATTAAAATCATAGTAGGTAAATGAGTTACAATTTTTTAAATACGCCTTAAATACTTCATTATTTAATTCAGAAAATAATTTTATGTAAGTTATTAAACTTGTTTTTCAGTTTCGTGTTCAGTAAGTTGTTGGTAAAAAAGTATTTATGCCGGTCCTATGCCTGTAAAAGTATAAAGGGAAAAATGGAATAACTTTTAGGTAGTATTGTGTTTTGTTAACTCAGGAGTATGTAGTTATCAGCTGTAGCGCGAGTATCAACGACCGCTCGTCGCTCGCGCCTGCCGCGTGCAGTCGATCGTTTGCGCTGTACTACTATTGGTTTTAAGTCGCTTTCCAGTTTTGTTTTTCACAATTCTAAATCTGCCATTTATGAATTCTTTTTTTATTTTTATAAATACATTGTACTACCAGGACAAAATCATTTCGCTGCGGAAAAACAACCATTACAATTTCAGCATGTATAGATGGTCAATGTGCTTTTACGTAAATATTCCCTTTAAGTCTGGTCAGCCGGTAGGGTATTATTTATTTGTGACCATCATTAAACACAAGTTGGACAAATCATACTTTACATACGCTACTTCCAAGTTGCTTGCAGCTAGACTGGCTATTGAGTATAACCGCATTACGTCGCACGCAAGTTTAATACCAGTTCACAATTTGTTGGTATTATTTCGGTAAGATTATAAACTAACAAAAAATAATGCGTTAAATTGTAAATTGTTTGTTGCAGTTCAAAATTTTCGACAGTTTTGTGCCCATAATATCCCGCAGGAGTCCTCCGAGCACCAGATTCCTTGGACACCTTACGTTTTTCACGTGCCGGATAACTAAAAACAATTGGAAACTAAATTCAATTTACGGCGTTTGATTTGCCCATAAAATGTTGTGGCATATTATAAAGTGACTAGGCAATTTACATTTTGCAAAACAGCCAGTGTTCGTAAATGGACGGCGCCGTTTGCAAAATGACGAATCATATAATCTGCCTGCGACATATACACCTAATTATATATAAATATAAGCATAAATAAATACACATAACTATACTAAAACAAATAAGATAAACAATACCGTTGGGAAAACATTACCGTTGTGATGATTATACTGCCAGATTCTTGCGAATGTGCTCGCGAACTTTAACTTTAAAAGATAATTGGTTCGCTGCCATCCTAATATCCTGGGGGAGCCGGGGAACTGAATGAAGAAGGAAGAGTGAATGAAGTCTGTGCGGTACGTGGGACATAGAAAGAAGACGATTGTGAGATGAACGCTATTGACTATGGGGGATGAGCAATATTGCATTATGTTTGTAAGTCTCTATAACTTACAGCAGATATTTAGCTAAATAAATAGATACTTTGTAATTTTAAAGGTACGTAGAGAATGAGACTGCGTCTGTAAAATGACGCAGTATGATAACTATTAAGGTGGCAATAAATTTCAAATAATTTGGATAAATTATATTATAACAAGTTTTCCAATATTTTAGACTGAAGTATTTGACCTTCCTTGTGAGAAGTTCCATGAGGCTGATAAAGGCTCATTTAAACAAGGCGAGGTTCACGCCTCGAATAGATTATCGATTGGAGATAAGAAGAAATTACGACGCTGCGAGCCCAGCCCACGAGACTGTGGATATTCTAGCCTTCAAGCCTCTCAACGGTCAAGAATCTCCTATCGTGTAAATGAGCCTGAAGTTTCTCGAGGCTTCAAAAACTTAGCGTTACCAAAACCACCAACAATACTCAAGTCTAGCGACACTTCTAAGCAATCAATCAAACTGTGGTTGAAGTTATCATGTATGCAGCCACGTATAAAGGGCAGTTATACTATTATTAAGCTTGTTGCTATGTAGAGACCAGAATAGAAACCGTATATAATTATACAAATGCATAATTCACTACAACATGACATAATACACGAAAAATGGAAAAAGTTTTCGTGATACGTTTCGACTTTCTTGATAATTATGACCAAATAAAAAGTTGGCAGACTTAATCTAAGGTGCTTGGTGACGGCAAATCGATGTTTTGATACAAGTGATGCTTTAAATAGAGGAAGCTACCACTACTATGATCGATGAGTATCAACAACGGCAACGTCGCAGAATGTTATCTTGATGTAATCCCACAAGAACCCTTTAATTGTTTTTTAGAAATAAAGACGAAGATTCGTTGCCCGACAACTGACTAATAAAATTAGTCATTCATCGAAATACTGTTACCAATTAGTGAATTGACCTTGTCATGCTATTTAGATTAGATTAAGAAAATTGTCAGCAAAGCATGAGTTTATAATTTTTGAACAATTATTATTATGATTGGACGATTTATTATATATTGATAATAAAATGTTGCTGTAGGTATATCTTCTGAAACTCAAATGGAACTAGGTAATACCTACGGGCTGGTATCCACAACTCCACGTCAAAGCGCGTATTTTGCATACGGGTGGGAAAATCTGTTATTCGATCCACCCCATATTCTCAAAGTTAAAACCGGAACTAAGTCTGTATGTACCTGGAACATGTATACTATACATAATTATAATAAAATCGTAGCGAAGTTAAAACCATTTTTTTTTTTTTTTTAAAGTAATTGCTAGGAGGTCTGGGAGCGATTCTATAGCCAAAAATAAAGTTTTTAGATTTTTGTCTGTTTGTCTGAATGTATATGTTCCAGCTTCACGCAATTACTATCAGATAGATTCTGTTCAAATTTTGCATAGATTTTAGGAAGTTTTGATACGGAGGGGATATTCCCTATAGGTCTGGTCAGGCTGTCTGGGCTAGGCTATAAATTATCACGCTATCTGCTGGATATTTAGAAGGGATGAGCAATATTGAATTATGTTTGTATTCTTCTATACTTTACCACACATAGTAAAAAGACGACCCAAAAGGTGATAATATTGCAGATAGTTACAGATTTAACCTTTTATATAATTTTATGGAGCTGTGCAGTCAATCATAACATACCGGGTGGATTTTTGAGATGGGGTATTGAATAATTTTGAACTTTCAGATTTGTATGGGAAACGTTAAAAAAGACTGTCCGCTACAAAAGTCAGAAATCGCAAAAAACGTTTGTATGGAAAAAGTTTATTCAAAAGGAACAAACTATCTAAATGTTGTTCTCAAACCAAATAAAATTATAACGCGTATTTGTTCGAAGTTTGAAATCCACATAAAATAAATCGGTTAGTCTATCCATTGTAAAAAGTAGGTTGGAGTCTCATTTCCTACGAAATGTAAGGGAAAAGTTTTTTTGCAATTTCTCACTTTGTTGCAAATATCTCAAAAACTAATTAAGATTTTTGAGCATAGCCCGCTTCATAGCGCGCTGAGCGACCTTGAGTTTGTGGACTAGACCTACTGTCAGTGGCCACGTTTCGACAATGTATGTCATACCGGGCAGGATGCACTGCGGGATAGCTGGGGACGATAAGATTTGACGAAGTTTCCCAAATGCAGCCCACCCAACTTGATCCTCCTGTCGGCTTCTTTCTCAAAGTTGTGTCTACCGAGCTGGATGACTTGGCCTAGGTAGATATACTCCTTCACAGCTTCGATGTGGATTGGACTCGACAAGACGTGAATTGTACATGATAACATGACTTTCGTCTTGTCCAGATTCATGCCGAGGCCAACCCGCCGAGAGGCTCCATATAGGCTGTGCAGCATCAGGTCTAATTGTTCCAGCGTCTCAGCCAGCCATTATGACGATGTCATCGGCGAAACAAAGGTGTGAGATGTACTTGCCGTTCACATTAATACCCTGTCCAGTCCAGCGTCTTGAAGACGTCCTCCATCGCATTGTCAATTCTGATCCTGGATCTGGACAGTTATCATGGCAGCGTCATACAAACATCTCAACACTTCGATATAGCGCCAGTCAATTCAACATCGTTGCAGACAGACCAGAACTGCCCATATTTCAATGGAGTCGAATATTTTTTTAAATTACTTTTTGGTAATATTATTGCAGTACCTATGTGCCTCTTTTGGATCAGACAGGGTTTTTTTTACATACTATAGAGGTATGAGGAACAAGGTGTAAAGTTCACTCATCCTCCATAGGAAAGGGAGGATCCTTCGATCAGACGGGTGTCACATCTGTTGGACAACTGCCTGACAATTGATGTCGGGTGACGACTCGTCGTGCGATAAACTCTGCTAAACTCTGCTTGCGCGATGCAGGGTTTTGAGTGACGTCAGTGTGATGCGTAGTTCGCATGTGGCGTTGTAGATGCCGCCACATTACTATCAACCTTTATATTCAGTAGTATCAGAGTGAAATAAAAAGTTGTACAATGGGTGTTCTTTGTCAAGCATGTTTTGCTGTTTTACTTTAGAATCTGATTGTGAATCCATGATTATGCACAATGAAAGTCAGTTGGAAAATCACATAGAGCCATTATGTGGTTTTCCGACTTTTACACGAATAAACGCTTCTTGCCCTTGAACACCAAAATCTCCGTTACTCAAACTCTCATACAGTCCATCATAGACAACGCTGATGCCTGTTATTTGGATGCCACCGAGGGGCTTTTAAATAAACTTGAACGTTTGCAAATCATCTGTATTTGTTTTGTTTTTAACCGTATATTAAAAGTGTGATCACGTTTCTAACTTTCGCAAGATACTCAAGTGGCTCCCTATTCGATTTCGCAGGAACTCTCGTATATTGCGTCTTCTACTATTTAACATCCTTCACAACCCTAAAACGCCATCATATCTACGGGAACGCTATTCTTAAGCACGTCCTTCTGATGACCCTTGCAGGTCGCATCTTAGAAATTTACATAAATCCCCTCCTCACTCCACCGACTTCTACTCTTACTCCTTCATTGTGGACGCGGTTCGGTTGTGGAATTCACCTGACATTAGGGACTGCAAAACTGTTGCAGTTTTTAAAAGTAGAGTGAAAGAACACTATCTTTCCACTTTGTCATAGTAGCATATTATGTATTTATTATTTTATACTACATTATAATTAAGTATTTCTTAGTGATATTTATGTTATGTTTATATTTAAATGAGTGAATAGTTCTTTTTATTTTATGTCTTTATTTATTTAACAGTTTATGTACACACATATAAATAGAAAAGAAGAAAGGAACAGAAAAATACGTACAAAGGTGATGCTTATTTCTAAAGCAATCTCTTCTAGCATACCTGCGATAGGAAAGTAGTTAAAGAGATGTAGACAACGAATGTAAGATTAGAAGAGAAAATAATATATATAATAAATAATAATAATATTCTAGCGAAGCAGTTATGTTCACGAAGGAGGAGGCGGAGCGCGTGGGAGATGCAAGCTGCACGCCCTCGCGGCCCTAGTCGCTGCAGGAGACGCCCCGGGCGTCGGGAGTCGAGAGCCGACTTCCGGCCACCGTAGGCGCGGGCTTGCGGACGGTGAGCAATGGGCAGCTCGCCGTCCGATAAGACGGCGCGTTGCGTTCCACGCGCGCCTCAAAGAGATGTCAGCACCAACCGACGGGGTCGAAAGACCAATGCCTGCTGGGGTTGCGGGTTTGTCCGAAAGGGATATCGCGGCCCCGGCACACAGGCAACGGAAGGAACACGGGTGGGTTTTAGTCAGTAAAAGTCTGACACACCCTCTCGCTCTGCCCAGAGCGGGAGAAGTCATTTGATGATTTCCCAACCTCAAAAAAAAAAAGGCATGCACTAAGATGACGTATAATACTTCAGTATATAATACTTAACAATATAATACTTCTTTTGGTAAGTCAATAAAAACAACAAAATAGGGAACCAAACCAAACTCTCCCACTTTAGCTTCGGGTTAAATGGTTTAGGTATAATAATTTAGTACTATGACCTTTTAATTACCACCATCCACAGGAAATATGGTTTCATATTCCGTTCATTTTCGCAGCATAATGAACTACGGCAAGAGAAGACGAGATTAGTAGAAGACTTAGATGGATGCAAGATGGTTTGCGACAAAAAGATGCAGGGACAGTTGAATGAGTTGATGAAGAAGAAGGAAGACCTGCTTGCGCTACAGGAAAAGGTTTTAGACTGCCGGTGCATAATGCCCGTAGATAAGCAGATGCAAGTTAAGCGTACGCCCTCACTGGCGGCTGTTTGTATGTGCGCGCCCGAAGATAACTTACTGGTAATATATATTTTTAAATAATGTTACTGACCAAAATGGTGGATATTGCTCCGCTTGAAAATATCAAAGCGTCTGGGACATTTTTGAAGCATGATAAAATCGATGGTTTCGTATCTTTCATTAATGTTAAACTAGTCGCGGGCTCAAACGCACTGGTGGGGATGGCCAAAAAGCACGCTTTCTCACTTGCAAGCTTAGCATGACCACAATAGAAATGGGTTTTGTCGACGCAAGAATAGACAAAATTACAGATAAGCAATCACAATCGTGTCATTTTGTCTATTCTTCCGTCGACAAAACACTTAAGGCGGGTTGTTTCACGTCCACTTAACGCACGCGTAAACGTCTAAAATAGCGCTAACTATAGTCAAACCAAAAAAATGCGTTGTTTCACAAAAGTTAGGCCTTAACGTCCGTTAAAAAATTACGATTACAGTAACCACTGGTTAACGTCATTTTATTCTCAAACATCTGGACATTATGGACGCTCTTTTGTTGTATTCGTCTTTGTTCGACGATAGTTTTTCTGACAATGAAACAAATAGTGTAGAAATAAAGAAAAATGTATTTAAAACTAACAAACTTATGGGTTAAGCAGGAATTTATTGCAAGATACCGCGTTTCAAAGGAAGTAGCTCTATTGGTTTTATTAACGCGTCAAATCCAAGATAAAATAAAATTTGCTAAGTACAGAAAATTAAGTATGTATTCAGTTATTATATATGTAGGTACTTAGGTATAAACCCAATACATAAAATGATTCTAAAATTCGTTCACAATTTTTTATATTTGGCAATAAAACCCATAGACCATGAAATTGCCACTCTAGAATATTATGCATCAGGATCTTTCATTAGATGTGTTGGTGATATGCCAGGCTTACATAAACAATATTTATTTGTTCAAGAAATAACCAACCGTTAACCAACCATTTGAAACAACCGGCCCTTAGAAAACCCGTTTCTATGGTTGTCATCCTACGCGTGTCCGACAGAGATAGTATCAGTGATGAGCAGTTAGACACTGGTCTACATGCACAACATCTAGTTCGCACGCACACAAACACCGTTCCGAACTATTATAGTAAAACGAGCGCGTAAAAAATTACGAAAAGTCCTTTGTAAAATCGAGTTTTATGAAAAAACCACCACATAAATCAATTATAAATAAAGTTTATTGAACACTTCGATAATTGAGCTTTGTCGGTGCCGGCTTTGTTTTCGACATTTTACACTTCTTTTATTACTTATTTACGCCCAAAGTTGCGTTAAAATTCGCAAGAAAAAGGAATCTTTGTTGGCTCCTAACTTTTAAATGACTTTTTATTTCATTATTCTGTATCCGTACAGACAAAATTAATAATGATACAAAACGATTTCATGTTTAACTTTGGATGTACAATGTCAAACAGTGGAGTAGGTAATACCCCCCGAAATTTGTATGGAAAAAATATCGACTAGTGCAACTTTAATTGAAAGATACGAAAACATCGTACGATATGACCACTAGCAAAGTTAGTATCGCAAACAATGTAGTTCAGTGGAAAAGGTCCTATGTCCATTAAATAAGCAAGTCGTTAGACTAATAATAATAATTTCTCCTTTCGAGAAGTTCGATTGGTATATGTAGGTATCTTCCTTAGTAGGATTCAGTTCGAATTGGTTTTGTACTGACCTCAAAAATATATTTTCTAATTAGTATTTTTATAGATATTTAAACGTGTCATTTATTCTAACGTATCGTATAACTTATCTCTTATACATCTTCCTATCTTAATTAAATTGTAATCATCATGATGTGCCCAAATTTTGTATGAATGATCAATTATTAGGTACGAGTATATTTATGGTAATACATATTAAATTATCATGGAGTCTTACTCATTAAGTCAGTGATATCTAAGGTGTGCTACACACTTGTTCCGGTTTATGATTTGGCACAGCCGGACGGCAAAATATATAATCGTTTTTGCCGCCCCGTAGTGCCAAATCATGCAACCCGAACAAGTGTGTAGTACGTATTGCCAACCCCTGACATGTATTGCCAGTGGGTAAAATAGTAAGTAGTATGGGCTCGGTCACATACCTCGGCGCGACAAAATTGGGATTTTGTTCAACAGCGCCGCGCCCGCGCCGTGGTGATGTGGCCGAATTCTATAATTCTCTGACGACACGATATACGGAGGCTATATATTTTTATCAACGGCGTACCAATATCGTTTTAAGTGGCTGGTGACGAGCAAGTACGCATACTTAAAGCCCTACGACCTTTTCGCCTATATTGAAAAAGATAGTCAGTCGATCAATCACCCAATTTATACTTAACTATATGTAACCTACATATAGAGAAAAAAAAATATATAGTGGATTTTTCTTTCGTAGGAGTCGTGTTCGTGTACGTCGTTGCGGGGTAGGATACTGTCCAACTTGTTGTCGGACCTGTTCGGAGGCCTGCAGACGGAGCTGAGCGGTGCCGGCTCGCAGATGCCATGCCAGCTGCTGAAGTGTCTCGAAGACCAACACAACTGGGATCGACCTAGTGTTACCAAGACCAATTTAAGAAATTTCTTCTCAAAATTATTAAAGAGTGAACTAGATATTGCTATTGCTACATGTATTGAAAACTACCATGCCAAGGTAACATGTTTAAAATAACTATATAATCTTGATCACAAATACTAATTATGTTTAAAATACTGTTTTTTTATATAACTGTTCAACTGTAATGCTTTTTCTGATAAAAAGTTTAATATTTATTTACAATAGTGGGTTGGAGAATCGTGTGCTGACAAGGCAAAGATGACACCAACTCTAGAGGACGACCTGAAAGAGGGATGGCAACAGAGAGCAATAGAGAAACGCGCCCAGAAGATGGCAAACCAGCTTGCCGAGGACCTGTTCCAGGAGCGAAGCTTGCAGGTGGAGCAGCGGGCCAAGGACATCGTAAAATCAGGGCCACCACCTTGTGAATGTAAACCACCACCAGATGGTTGTTGTGAGTCTATTGGTTCTGGTGGTTCCAACAAATCAAAACCAAGTAAGTGCATCCAACTAGATTTAGGAGAGCGCAAACGCATAACTTGAAGCAGGCTTAGGAAAATTCTTGTGTTAACTTAAGAAAATTATATTAATTAGATAGAGTAGGTACTAAACAATAAATGTACAAAATTAATGCATAAATATGAAAATAATAGTTATGTTCTGATGCTCTTCTTTCGTCATGTATAGCACCAGAATTTCCAAAATCGAATCTACTTGATTGTTATGTAAAATGCATAAATTATGTATGCTGATTGCTGAGCTCATGTTTACTAAACTTTATTTTTCCAGTTGCGAGATTTGCACACTTAGGGTAAACATAAAAGTCTATATCGACTTGATTATTTTGAATGCTTTTTATTTCTACATCGCCAGGAACTTTTACTTTTTTTTTTTTTAAATCATGTTTGTAATATTTCTCTAGCTGCGATGTTTCCGTGCCTGATGCCTCCGAATTCACCGTTTAATCCGGTATCAACGACAAAAACGCTGGCAGTCAACCGGCAGGCTAGTGAGACGACACCACCGGCCTTCTGGAAGCAAACCATTCAGGACGTTACGCAGCTAAAACTTCAGATTGAAGACCTAAAGAAGGTAAAATTTATTGTTGTGATAGTTTCCTCTTAATATGGATGCAGAAAAGGGTACCGGATTCGATCTTGTGCCCGCTTACGAATAAAAACAATGTCCAGTTAAACCAGAAAAAGTATGCGCTTCGGTAATCTTCGTGTTTCCGAATTAGCACGAATGTTGCGCCACAGAGTAACCCACAGAGGCAATTTTATTTTTTTATAGTGTGCCTTTTCTTTCTGCCGGGTCGACCTACTCCGGTGACAGATCGTGATTTTTTTTTTATTTTTTTTTTATTTATTATATTTTAACTTACACGCTGTTCTTAACCAAACAAGTAACAAAATAAAATAGTAACTAACAGAAGACTTTTAACAGATTTAACTGCGGGTCCCAAACTAGGCACAGCCTGTATCTTGGCGACCCAAATTATACACTAAGTTAATAATTTAACGTGTTCTGCTAGCGTAATAGCAAAAACTGAAATTTATATTAATATTAAAATTGATTCGTTACATAAATTAACAACATTTTACAAAATTTACAAATATGAGAGTATAAAGAAACCAACAGATTACAAACAAAACAGTTAATGTGAGTGAGTGTGCAGGAGTGTAAGTGTGTGAGTGAGGGTATGTGTTTTTAAACAGAGTGTGCAGGTATTAGCTTGTGCTACAAAGTAAACTTTCAGTTTCCTCATAAGTTCGGCCCAGCAACCATTCTTTTAATTTAGTTTTGGCATCAGAGTAGTTGTGCGGTACAGTGAAGGTTTTGCTTATAGCATTGAACACTCGTATAGGTAAATACGATGAAAACCTGGAAGAAAAGAGGGTTTTTGTTTTTGGAAGGGGGATTCTTTCAGCTGTTTTCCTACCCCTCCTACTGCAACTAGAGCGATTTCTGTTGACTTTAATAAGGTTTAAAAGTGACCCTAGGATGAACAGTTGGCGTACGCGTAAAACCCCAGATTCCTTATACAGTTCGTCCGTGGAAAAACGCCGCGGCCTTCCCAGAAGTACCTTAAGGACGGCCCGTTGGGCCCGTTCTAGCTCCAGCATGCACGTCTTGGCGGCGCTGCCCCAGACACCAACACAGTATTGCAGGACCGATTGGCATAAAGAGATGTAAACCTGTATACATATATTCTTAGGAGCACTGGCACGTAAGAGTTTCGCAATGTAGATGAATTTGCGAGTCTTTTTTGCGAGTGTTTGAATTTGAGCTTTGAAAGACAGGTTCTGATCAATTATGACACCCAGGTATTTCGTGGCTTCTACTCTGGCAATGGCGCTACAGTTGCAATCGATAGCGGAGACGGGTACTGCTGTTAAGACCTTGCATTTGTCGTTGTGTACTTTTAATGTATCAATGTTTGGTCTGCTAGATCGATTGACATGGAAGGTCAAGAAATTAGTTTTTTTTAGATTTAGTGTCAAGAGATTTTGTTCTAGCCATGCTATTATGATAGTCATCCCTTTTTCAGCCGCATCCAGAGCCTCTTTCCAAGTAGCACCGTGGAAAATAACTGCAGTATCATCAGCGTAACAGATGACTTCCGACTGCGCCATATTAAGCCTCAGAATGTCGTCCATGTAGATGATGAAGAGGGTGGGTCCCAAAATACTTCCCTGCGGCACCCCGTAGGCAATCGGAAGGCTTTCGCTAACGCTATCCCCGATTTTGACAAGCTGATGTCGACCAGACAAGTAACTTCTGAACCAGTCTAAGGTCAGGCCTCTGACACCAAAAGTTTCGAGTTTTTTTAGCAGTGTTGGAATTGAGACTGTGTCAAAGGCTCTGGCAAGGTCAAGAAAGACACCAGCTGAACGGTGGCCCTTGTCGATGTTTGAGGCGATAATGCCAGTCAACAGACTCACTGCTTGCTCAGTAGACTTCTCTCGCCGAAAGCCAAACTGCCGCTCCGAGAGTAGAGAGTTTTTCTCTAGAAAGCTGACGAGGCGATTGTTAACCAGTCTTTCTAGGATTTTAGAAGTTACACACAGCAGTGAAATTGGTCTGTAGTTATCAGGGGCAGTTTTGGAACCACTTTTGTGAATGGGCGTGACAACAGCAGTTTTCCAGCAAGTAGGAACGGCTCCTGTTTCCATGCTCATATTGCAGATGTATTTTAAGGGTTCCAGTATGTATTTCTTTATGTGTTTAAGGAGCAGAGGCCGAAATTCGTCGAGACCTGGAGCGCTGTCGTCCCTGATATTGTCTATGATGTTACTAATTTCTTGATTGTCAGTAGGGAATAAAAACAGAGAGTCTTTAGGTGGGTTTTTGCCTTCAACACCGAGGTACTGTTCGTCTTTCATTATTGGCCGCCCATTTAAGATATTGCTTGCAAGGTTCTGACCAACTGAGGCAAAGTACTCATTGCACTTATCAATGGAGATATTGTTGTTTCCTTTTTGTTGTAGCAGTTCTTGGTTGTCGCTGGAATTTTGTCACTTTTTTTTTTATAATTGTTTTGTATTCATAAAAAAGTATTAGTATTAGTATTATTATCATTTTTTTAAGGGTCGACGACCGCTCGGTTTTTAGTAATTTAAAATATCTTTTGTTTTGTGTAAACTTCACAGTTGTGATGGGCATTGAAATCATAACAATATAAAATGGCTTATGATTTTTTTTTTTGGTCAATGGCCGCAAATAGTATAGTTATGGTAGCCCAGAGGGTTTTTAAGCAAGTATATGCAGGGCGAAAAGTTGATAGCTGAGTAGGAGCGGCATGATGACAGACCACCGAAAATATATTTGAAAAGATACGAGGGGGTCAGGGATCAATTTACAGATTACAAAAATGGACAAAAAATAACGTGATCTTCAGAGCCTTTGATTTTCATATGATTATGTGCGGCCTGATGCATAATGACTTAAATAGTCAAAGGAGGATGCAACAAAAACACCCAGAGTCGATTAAAATATTTCAGGCACGGTGAGGTAGGGTAAACATATGTAGTATGTCACAAATAAGCTATTTCTTTTCGCTAAAACGATCCCCAAAAGAGAGATCTCGGGGTTCTAGAATCACATTCACGTTGTTGCAAATTACGTTGAAAGATTCCGTACATAGATATGTACGGAATCTTTCAATGTAATTTTCTACAACTTCTAATTGTCGTGTCGAAATGAAATTTTGCATTTGTATGTAGTTTGATTAATTGTGACATACTATGTTTGCCCTACCTCGCCGTGCATGAAATATTTTAATAGACTCTGGGTTTTTGGTCAATACATCTAGTAGCATTCTCCTTTGGTGAAGAAATTGTGGGCTTTCCCTAAATCTGACTATGAAAACACAATTTTTTTTTTTTTTTTTAAGCGCTTTTGTCAGCGCTAATAAAAGTTAGTCTGTCCAATAGTATTGCATGTCCTGATAGTGAATATATAAATATCTGACGGGTTGATGGAGTCTTTTGGGACGTTCTGGTGCAGAATGTCCAATTCCCAAAATGTTCAACGGTGCCTAAATGTTAATTTCCGAAAACATCCAATTTCCAAAATGTCTAATTCCCGAAATGTCCAATTTCCAAAATGTTCAGTTCCCAAAATGTCCAATACTTGATGTAAATAAATCGTTAAAAGATTCACAGATCTCCTTTGGATCACTCACAAAGAAGAGTGATTGAAGTTTCCGCGGGACGGCTTTCTCGGATAATTTATTGCAAGGCAGACTGTTAAGAAGTTTCCACATTTTTAAAGGCTGTTTCTTGCAATTAGGCTTTCGTATAGTATTTAGATTTCGTTCGTTGAATACATTCTGAAACTTCATTTTTTTTAATAAATATGTCTTCTTTTTGCTTGTTTTTGGGTATTTCTTATGTTGATTCCATATAGTATTTCTACTATATACGTATATTTCACCTATTATCCAGTCCTGTCGTGGTGGATTTAGCGTTTTATTTTTAGTGTTGTTGCTTATTTATATACTCTTTATTATTTTTTCTTTCAGGGAATCATATAAACAGTCTCGGTTTTGGTCTTGCGAGTCCAAGATGGTCTTCATATATATATACCTACTTCATAGTCTATAACGTGATAATTTCTCTTTTTCAAAGGTTCTGGTTGGTGACGTTTTATTTCTAGGTACAATACAATGGCTACATGAAATTTGTTCTGCTTAAGATTCGAGCAAATATGGTCAATAATACTCTTCGATGTTGTTGATTCTCTTGTACTACTTAGTTCCAACAAACCAACAATTCCAACAAGTTAAAAAAATCGATTTGTTTAAAATTTCATAACTATTTTCTTGGATCACTTATTTATACATATTAGTTGCACGTTCTGTGTTCAATAAGTTACAGTTAATGTCGCCGAAAACCACCCCACGTTTATTTTTATGTAACTGTTGAGAGTAGATTTCTAGGAAGGTTTTGACATCTGATTGATCAGGTTTTCTATATACAGCACCTATGTCTAGAGTGTAGTTTTCAATATGAATCCACCGATAGGGGTTGCAGTTTTGATAGATTTCCTCACTCAGAGTGTGTTGCAGATTGTTTTTTTACAAATATTGAGACACCTCCACATCTCATACCCGTTCTGTAGTTATCTCATTCTCATCTCAGTATATCTCAACCTGACAGACAGAAAAATGTGTACAGTAAAATAACATAATACTTACAGCAAGATGTGATAGCATACCATTAATAATTAAATCATATTCATGATCATGTAGTTATACGTAAATCTATAATATCTCATCAGTAATCAGATCGTTCCATATTTCTTAAATGGAGCACAATTAAATTGCATATACTTATGATACTCGTACTTACATAGGTACTTATCATAACAATAGCATTAAAAAAGTGAGTAACCCATAAGTGAATTCATTATCTGCCTGCAGATCATGCATTCTATGTAACCAACAATAACTTATTTATACATGACAGGCACAATCAGGACTTCTTGCAGGTTTCATGGGCGCGCTAAGTTTTTTCGAAGTACCAGTACCATATTGAATGCCTGAACCTAACCTCTCCGGGTCTAATTCTCCTGTTTCAATTTTAGCCATTATGGTTTTGGAACATTTTAAGAATGCTTCTTCTAAATTTTTTCCAGTTTTCGCACTCGTCTCGAGGAGCATCAGTTCATTTTATTGGGCAAATTGACTAGCTTCTCTAGATTCTTCCATATAATTTTTGTTTCCCACAAGTGAAATTACTATAATTGTTATAATACTGCGTGTATCCGGGAATCTGAATTTTTTTTCCTTCTTCGTCAGATTTTATACACGTTTCGGTTAGAACCAATGCGTGTAATTCATCAAATGTACCAGGTGTCACGATACTCTGCATGTGAGAAATAGTGAATGCCATGTTGTACTGAATAGGGAGACACTAGAATTCGTCGAAAAAACGGTTTTCCTGGGGATCACGCTTGACTCAAAACTACAGTGGGGTCCTCACTTAACATCACTTGCAGGGCGGCTAAGTTCAGCCGCTTACGCTGTTTGGAAAACCGCCAACTAACAGACGTGGATACCGCGAGACTGGTCTATTTTAGTTACTTTCATAGCATCATGTCTTACAGTATGTTGCTGTGGGGACGGGCTGCAGGTATTAATTCTATCTTTATTCTGCAAAAGAGGGCTGTCAGAGCCATATATAACCTCCGCAGACGCGAATCTCTAAGGGAACTGTTTAAGAAAATTAACATCATGACGGTACCTTGTCAGTATACATACGTACGCACGTACGTCAATATATATGAAAACATTATGTATGTTCGGAAAATCTACAATCTTTTTAGTAAGATAAGTGATAGGCATCATTTTAACACTAGAAATAGGAACAAATTAGATCAACCACGTTTCAGATTGTCTAAAGTGCACACTTCTTTTATGGGGTACTGTGTAAAATGTTATAATAAAATACCACTCGATATTCTACAACTGAATGAGAAGAAATTTAAAACATGCATTAAACGCACACTATGTAGACAAGCATATTATAAGTTGGATGATTATATCATAGATAAAAATGCTTGGCTTAATGCTGGTCCTTCTCCACAGCCACTTGGGCTCACTAGTTAAAAATTTTAATGTTTGGAAGAGTTGCTTCCCCTTTTAATTTTTTCTGACATTACAAACTTAATGTTTATTTTTTATTTAAACAAGTTTTAATTTTTGAATACTCCAATGGATAATGATTTTCTTTCTTTTTGGTAGTAACATTCTATTAATCTCTCAAATACATTGCAAATTAGTTTTGTATAATTTAGAAGCATTTTTCAATTTTTGTAAATGTGAGTACCATGGAGCCGTTTGTTTTTTTTTTATTTATTAAGATGTGTGTTGACTTGAAACAGCATGGTAGTTGAGAGTATGTCATGCTCACTTAAATGTCTCGCTGATGGTGGCGAGTGTGTTGGATCACTCGGTTCCCTACAAAATGGTTGAGCTGGATGGTGCTGATCCACGCGTCATGTTCGTTAACGGGCGCCGTCAGTTGTGACTGGTCATCTCTTATCTGCCATGGCTTATTTTTAATCTTATATTTTGTATTGTTTTGATTATTTTTTGTACATTGTTCTCACATATAGAAGCAACAAGAATAATGTACCCAGGATTTTGTAATTTTCTATATTTAAAAGAGTGTCCTTGGAGTTTCTTGCCCGTTCTTCTCCATAAAGATCTACGTTTTGGAATGGGCAACTAGCTTCAACTTTCTGACTAACTGACGCGACTATTTGACAATTCAAAAGTGCCTGTAAATGGTTTAATTGAAATAAATGCTTTGAGTTTGAGTTGGCATAAAGAAATTTAAAAGATTTCTTCGACGACTTGATAGGTTATTTTTTCATCATCAGGTTCAGTGTGTTTGTTTGTAGCAGGTTCAATGATATTGCGTTTTTTTAGGGGACCTCCACGATTTTCGGTATGCCGTTAATATATTTTATTGTTAGACTTTTGTGTTCAGTAAGTGATCGGCGATTAAGTTCATCTTAAAGATTTTGCAGGAACTTACGCTGTTTTGGTGTCTGATCTTAGTAAATTTTTATATTATCTCGTTTAGAGTTGTTTTGATTTCGTAGAATGGATTTTGCGATTTCTTGCTGTTTAAAGAATACTTTTATCGGGCGTGTTTTTTTTATGTCGTACTTTCTGAATCGCATGACCGTTCTGACTCAAGATAATCATTATTAATTGCTTTTAGCAAATATAAGACTTAATTTTTGTGCATACTTATGTGTTGATCTTTCTTCGAGGATGTAAGTACCGCAATACCACTAATAACGATATTTTCGCTTTAGAATCAACGTTCGTTAATTTCTGCTATGATGTTTTCGTGCGTTTCATTTGAGGAAGATGTTTGAGCTTGCTCTGCATTTAGTCACTGAACTGTGTCAGTTATCTCATTAACCTTTTTCTCAATTATGCCATTTGCATTGCGTAGCGACATAACATCAGATTTTATATTATTTTGTTCAATGGCGAGATTGTCAGTAGTAGATTTAATACCGTCGACTCGCTCCTGTTTAAGGAGCGAGTCGACGGTATTAAATCTACTACTTATACTTATAAGTATGTAGTTCTTCAGTTTTTTTTTTTTTGTAAACTCATTTTGTGTAGTGGTAAAAGTCTTTCATTGTTATCATTTAAGACATTTGTTTACGCATTTCACTCAATTCTGTTCTAATGTGTTCATTATCATCCAGCTGTTTTCGTTTATTATTACGTTGGGTTACCTACGAAGCATCTGAGAATTCGGGTTGAGAATCGCCTGTTAATAAATTCGGTTGTGAGTAAAGGATTATTGGTGGTGCAATAAGTGAAGATTTGTTGAATAAAAAATATAATGTAATAAAGAAATACAGTTACGAGCTTCACACAGACGAGAGTGACAGAGATAGAGAGCAGAGCTCTCAGTCACAAAAATGTGAACTAACAGGGGTTGCGCTCACAAATATTTAACATTGAGTTACTACGTCCGACGCCAAGGCCACTTCCAGTTGGTGAGCGCATTAAATTCATGATATCTTTGCATTGGTTACTCACTCAGTGCGTGACTGTGGTGCTTTGAGTCCTTGACGTCTTCCGATCGCTTATGTGGTTAAAAAATGATGAACCTGTCTTTTTTGTACGGAGGCGAAGATCAGCTCTCGCACCGCGGTGCACCGTCGACGACGATAGAATTCTCAGGAGAATTGCATCGTAAACATGTACACGCGGTCCAATTTATTTTGAGACTTGTAAGTAGGTATAGTTTAAGCACAGGTTACCTTTAGTTAAATAAATTAAGGAATATTTTAGCGACACGTCTACTTTGTACAACGTCCCAACGTTCCGCTTAATCGTCATATTTTAGCTAATTTACACAAAACACTAATGAATTATACTCGTACACCTAAATCTTCCTCATGAATCACTCCGTCCATAGGTTTTGTTTTTTATTGTTTGGTTATAACTTGTTGAACAACTTTACCACATTATCAAAGATTGCACATTTTGGGAGTTGGACATTTTGGTAATTGAAAATTTCAGGAATTGGTCATTTCGGGAATTGGACATTCTGCATCTGAACGTTTTCGGAAATATCATGGAAACTAGCTGCACCCCACGGTTTCACCCGCATAAGTCTCGATCCTGTGGGAATATCGAGATAAAAAGTATTTTATGTCCTAACCCAGATCATGGTCTACCCATGTGTAAAATATCATCCAAATCGGCTCAGCCGTTTTAGCGTGAAAGCGTAACAAACAAACTGACTTTCGCATTTTTATAATACTAGTTAGGATTTCATTGCTTCTGGAAAGTACCCAAAAGTGGATATAATTTTGCATTTACCTCTAAATAGGCAAACCCAATAGCTTTGATTTCTGTTTCAATTTGAAGCTGGCACTTTTGTGAAAATTTGTCGGTATTCAGAACTTTGGAAATAGCAAATACTTGAGAGTAATGATGTAGCTGCTACCGTTAGGGGATTGAGGCTGGTGAAATAACTGGAAACTTTTTAGAGAAATAACTGATGTATTGGTAAAATTACAATTTTGAGTTTACCCAATTATTTAGAACGAGGAACGTTCCGTTGCAACTTGTGACTTCAGTTCGATAGTTTTTATTAGTGTCATTGTCATGGCATCCATACAAAAACCACAAACACTAAACTTTTGTTGTCTTCTGATTGGCCGATTAGTCGTCGCTTCATCGCTGCCCGGCCAATCGAAGCGGTCGATAATTGATTTCCGTTTAGTTCCCTGTAGACACGGTAGTGAGTATAGTGACGTGAAATTAGTAAAATAATGGGGCAAAAATTAACAAAAGTGGCAAAATTTGAACATTATCGGAGTACACCATAAACAGGGTTGATTGTTTCAAAATATTTAAAATACAGATTATGATAAAATGGGAGTAGACGAACAGTGATAGATGAATAAGCAGGTAGGTATAGCAAGTTTACTGTATTGATTTATTTTGTTTATTTTTTTATTACAGGACTCTATCAAAAAAGAAGATCTGAAATTAATGGAAGAAAATATTTTTAAATTAGTCACAGAAGCTTCGGTAAGTGGCTACGTTAAGTGCATCATTATGTTGACTAGTTTAATTTCAATTACTGCTAGTTGATTCAGGTCCCAATAATAATACGATGTTTTGTAATTTAAGGTCATAGAATATGAAGATCCTTCAGCTATCACAAGAGATACTTCCAAATACTACGGAGAAAGTATAAAAAAAGAAACAAAAATTTCACGAGCTGTTAGTGGAGATGAATCCGCGAAGATTCCAAATAAAAACAAATTAGGAGCTAATAAGAGCGATGAATCCCTAAAAACTTCAGATCAAAACAAATTAGGAGGTAATTGGAGAGATGAATACCCGAAGGCTTCGAATCCAAACAAAATAGGAGCTATTAGGAGAAATGCATCCCCGAAGACTTCTAATCAAAACAAATTAGGAGGTAATAGGAGCGATGAATCCCTAAAAACTTCAGATCAAAACAAAATAGGAGCTATTAGGAGAGATGAATCCCCGAAGTCTTCTAATAAAAACAAAAAAGGAGCTACTAGGAGACATGAATCTTCGAAGACTTCAAATGAAAAGAAATTAGGAGCTACTAGGAGAGATGAATCACCGGAGACTTTAAATCAAAACAAAATAGGAGCTACTAGGAGAGGTCCACCTCCGAAGATTTCGAATCAAAACAAATTAGGAGCTGCTAGAAGAGATGAATCCCCAAATAGTCTGAATCAAAACAAATTAGGAGCTGCTAGAAGAGATCAATCCCCGAAGACTTCAAATCAAAACAAATTAGAAGCTGCTAGAAGAGATGAATCCCCAAATACTTTGAATCAAAACAAATTAGGAGCTGCTAGAAGAGATCAATCCCCGAAGACTTCAAATCAAAACAAATTAGGAGCTGCTAGAAGAGATCAATCTCCGAAGACTTCAAATCAAAACAAATTAGGAGCTACTAGGAGAGATGAATCTCCGAAGATTGCTAATAAAAACAAATTTGGAGCTACTAGGAGGAAGGATAGTAAAAGTTTATTTAAAAAAGGTTCAATTAACGAAAAATCCGACAAACAAAGCAAAAAACAAGTTCATGGTCAATCGTATGCAGTTAACCTATGTTTATGTGGACCACAAAAAAATAGTAAAAGTTTACAGAATGCCCAGGTATACAAAAGTGGAAGATCCTCATGGAAGCAAAGGTCACTAAAAGACATAATGCCACACAGTTCTATTGTACAACAAACAAAACCTATCCACTTTAATCTTCCATCTCCTGAACTGCTAGAAAACGGCAGCATAACATCTGGACCTTGTAATAGCAACTGTAAATGCTTTCGTAAAATGCCATCCAATACTTCTATTGATAGACTTTTACAGACATTAGCTGCATGGAAGTATGACTTGGTTCCCCGAGAGAAATGTATGAAAAATATTAAAAGCAGTCTAAGTAAATGTTCTAAAACTACATTCAAAGAGGCAATACGTATTCTTACCCAAAATGATTCAAAACTTAATTTATCGATCTCAACAGCAAGTAATAAAAAGCAAGTAAACGTAAGTAATATTTATGAAGGCGCTCCAATAAGGACCGATAAACAGCATAGATCATTTATAAAACAGCCTGCCACCACTGAATCAGAATATATGGGCACCGTTTATTTAGATAAGAGTCTTGAAAATAATTGTAAATGTATAACTAACATTGAATCCAACAAGGAGAATAACCAGGAAAAATACGAGGATGGTAACAAGAATATTCCGTTTCAGTGTATAAATACAAATATTTGTGACTGTAAAATATATCAAGAATTGCAAAAAGATCATAAAAGGAGTCAGACTGAAGAATTCTATGAAGTACAAAATCAATCAAATGAGTGCCAAGTCGTGCGATCGAAGGAAGTTCCAGAATTCAATGAAATTAATAACAAGCCAAAAATGAGCAATTATACAAATATCCAAAAAGAAACTACACTAAAACCTGACAAGCGCAACTTAACTCAAAAGACAGAATCATTTTCAAGTAATAGTGAATATTTAATAAATTTTTTGGGTGTTACTTTAGATGATTTAAGTTCCAATAAAAAAACAAAAAGAAAATTAAAAACCGTTGATCATATTGTCGATGGCTTAATGATTCCCAAAGAGAAACATGTTGAATGTCGAAGGAAACTTCCAAAGTTATCTAACATTGAACAATCTAATTCGTTAACGAAACCAAATGTTTTGGCAGGGGAAAGAAATGACGAATCTAAATTTAACGATTGTACAAACTGTGATTGTAAAGCTAAATTTCAAGAATTTAAAAGCTTTATGAATCACTTTTTTGATAATAAGTTACACGAAAATACACATAAATATGAAGTCATGGATTCACAAGATTTTAATCATACCGATAACAAAATAGAATCGTGTGTTTGTTGCGACGATGTTAATATGGATGATTCTAGAGATTTAGAAGTAAATGCCTTTCATCTATTAGAAGACCACATTAAAGAAAAATTTGAAGAATTTAGATTGCTTTCATGTAAATCTAAATGTATATCTCCAGAAGAAGAAGAAAAGTTATTTTCGACTATTTCGCAAAGAGTTAAACAAGTAATTTCAGATTGTGCTAATAAAATGA
This sequence comes from Agrochola lota, assembly GCA_947364205.1. NCBI lineage: Eukaryota > Metazoa > Arthropoda > Insecta > Lepidoptera > Noctuidae > Agrochola > Agrochola lota. The sequence continues at coordinate 11,037,565 of OX376221.1, read as the reverse complement.
AATGTGGTTGCCGGGGAGGATTATCAAATAAAGGCAGTTGGAATAGAGCTTATGGGCTTTTACAGGAATATTTGAAAATAAAAATAAAACGTGTCCAATGTTTATGTGTTTTAAACGATAGAAAAGATGTCATATTACCGGAAGTCTTAGAGAAAGTATGTAACTTAATTGAAAATGATTTTGAACGCTTGAAAGATATTTGCACTTGCAGAAATAGTACTGAGACGCGTGCAAAAATTGTACACTTAGGAGAACATGTATTACCTCCTACAGAATTGCCGGAAAAAGACACAAATATTTCACAAGCAAAGTACAATGATGTTGAAATTCAAAACTTTTCTGTGGTCACAAAATTCTCGAAACAGAACTCGAACAACTCTATGATTCTTAAAGAAAATATATCATCTCAAGTACCTCCTAATTTGGGAATGGAAACCAAATCATGTGACATCATGCGACCACAAAGTACTAAAAACGCGCGAACTACAGAAATGGACCATATTACTACAGACAGCAAATGTAATGGAGTCATGTATAATACTTGTGACTGTTGTTACAATACGGATATAGTGGACTTTAGGAAATTTCCAGACTTGTTTGGAACTAAAGAAGTCTTTGTAAATCTTTACACAGAACAAGCTATTAACAAAAGTGACATTTGTGAATTTCCCAAAATTGGTATAGACCAAGAACCCCCTAGATGCCTTTCACCAGGCGAGAATATGAAGCCGATACCAAACATTGAAATGAGTGAAATTGATGAAAGCACACTAGATGAGCAAAACCGTGTGGTTAACAGACAGACTCCTCGTGCACCTTACATTGGATATACGGTGAATTGTAGTTGCGACGCTGCCCTTGGTTCTTGTTTCTGCATGAAATCTATAGTTCAGGCCAATAATGAAAAAATTGATAGTCTTTGGAAAGGGTTTCTGATTAACAATAACGATAATAAAAAATTTCCTTACATAATGCACGGCGCTCAAAACAAAAATAGTGACGGCATTGTAAATTGTCATACAGTCTCTGATGATGCACTCACATATGAAATGTCAACATCTGCAGTACAAAATAATGAAGACGATATGGTTTTGAAATATTCTCTCGAGAATGTCAATTTAATTCACCATGCCGCAAATACAATTGCCGAAAGTATGAGTTTAGAAACGGCATATTGTAATAGTGACATTTATCCAATCGACTGGAACGAAAACACTTTTAACTCCGAAAGATCAAATACTGATAAACTCACGAAATCTATTTACTTCCCAAGGCTGCCAATAGATAATGACAAGAACTCTTTTAAAAGCGGTACTGCCTCAGATCTCGATACTCAAAGAACGTCTGAGACATGTGTTTGTGATAAAGTCCCTATTTGTCATGTCAAGATGTTGGTAGAGCATATAGAGAAAAACTTAGTAGAATCTAAATGCACATGCGACTCATTGATATCAAAAGTGTGTCCGGTGCATGCCAAAAGATTTTTTTAAACCTTTCTTTAACTATGTGTTTGTACAGAGGATACAAGTATAATATCTAGACTAACGAAATATTTTCTGCTGTACTGGATCATTATGTCTGCTATTGAATTTATAAATGGTTAATAACTAATAATAATAAATCTAACAATAATATCAGTTTGATTGAAATTCAAATTCAAATTCAATAGTCATTTATTCAAAATAGGCTAAGAATCAGCACTTTTCAAACGTCAAAATTACATAAGACAGTCCCCCAAAAACTACTGGACCAATTTAGTTGAAATCTGGTACACATATCAATTTCTGAGGCAAATTGGAAAATTATAAAAAATAATGTTTTGCAAACTGTACCGTGTGATATATCAAATATTAAGGATTGTTGCAAAGACCAATTTTTTTTATATTATTAAAATAATTACGAAATATATGAAAATCGATCATTATCTCCGCCCCCTATTGTTCCAAAACTACTGAGCCTAAAATTTTGAAAAAAATACAGAAAGTAGTTCTATACATAGTACAAAAACCCTATAAGAAGTCTATGGTTTAAAAAAACCGGACAAGAGCGTATCCGACCACGCACAATGAAGGGTTCCGCACTTGGAATGAATTTTCTCCCATACATTCCTACTGAAAATATAAGTTTGGACGCACAATATTGGGAGATTTACCCGCCTTTCCCCTTTTCACTCCCATGAAAAGGTAAGGCACCGTTCTTGTGAAAAACAAATAATTGTAACCTAACCTCAAAAGCCGTTGCAGGTTGGATATTTAAGTTGGGGGAAATCACGTGGTGGGTTTAAATTTGTTTCCAATCAATAATAACGACGTAGTCGACGGAGCCCCACTTAGCGAGGCTCCTGTTTCTGAATGGTTAAAAAAAATAACCACGAAGGGGAACGCTTCGCTCGCTCCAACAACCTAGAAAGCTGCGGAGGTGACTACAATGTGTGTGTGTGTGTGTGTGTGTGTGTGTGTGTATAAAAAAAAATGCTGCAATCTGTGAGGACCGTCAACAGACTGAACAAAGACTGCAAATTATCCATAACTACTCTACAACTAGCAGGCCCACATAAACCTATCTATGTCTCGGAGAACCTAACCTTTAAAACGAGACGACTCTATTCCATTGCTCGAACTTTTGCAAACGCAAATAAGTATACTTTTTGCTGGACTGCTAATGGCCGACTATATATTCGGAAATAAGAAGGCATCCTGGCAACTCGTATAGATACTGACCTACGCAAAATGCAGGACCATATTTGACTAACTGTATTATTCTACTACCGTTTTAGCATGTTAATCGTAAGTTACTATTTACCATTCTACCTCATTTGGTTGTTAAACTTTGTTTTATATACTTGTTTTATCAACATTTACGAGCATTCTTGCCCAAAGTGCAAATTGCTGCTGCGTGATTGGCTTCTAAAACTTTCATATAGTGATACTGAAAGTCTTCTTACTTGAAAGTCTACTTATTACCGATATAGTTCTACAGTGTAATCTGTACACTCATACGCAATCACACACATTTTTTTTTTTTAATTCGTACAGGATACAGGTGATCTTTTTCACTAAAGTTATGTACTGTATTATATTGCATGGTTTCTGCTTATCAATAACTGGTGGAAAAATAATCTGTAACACTGTTTTTGGAACAATAAAAATGATTAAATTATTAAAATTTAAATTAAAACAAAACATTCATAAAAACACCACGATGCACAGAGAACACATTCATGCAACTCAGGGAGAAACGGAATGAAAGAAACTGTTTTTTTTTTACGTTCTCGTTCATCGATTTGTCACGACATTTTGCACCACAAACGTACTGGGACAAATTTGGATGTCAATCGCCCATTTTAACGTTTCGCTTTCTATTTGATTTGAGGTTAGAAACAATTTTTATTAATTTCTCTAAAAATAAGCATCAGCTTTTATTAAGAGTCACGTTTGGATCCGTTGCTGTGTGATTGAAAGTGTGTTTCGCAATTAGGGTGACGATTTCAATTATGAAGACTAATAATATTGCTACTTACTTCTGCGTCACGTGTGCGTACTTAAAGATAATTCATCGATATGAAATATATGTTTACAACAATAATTTTCGCGTTGTAATGCTGTTATTGCATTTATTCACACATATTATTGTAGCCTTGAAGATTTCCACTTTTTAACTTTTAAAAGAACCAGGTGCTAAAAGTATACTGGGGGCCTATTTCGAACTTAAAAAAAACCAGGTAAGTTCCAGGCAATCATTTCACTGGCTGGTTATATATTTCGTATTAAGACATTCCTAATTTTGACCGACTTCACGCTGCGCTGTGTACTTTGTCTATAGCTAGCTGGCTTGTAATTCTCTGCTTTAACATTCAGACACACAATTAAATATTTATCGGTAAGTTACGGTTTTATTTAAATCACGTATTTTATAATAAAAATAATAAATATATATTCATTTAGTTACAGGCGCGGTCCGAGAGGGGGGGTCCTGGGGGTCATGACCCCCCCCCAAAATCATTCAAGCTGTCGACATCTTGAATGATTTACTTACTAACTAAAAACTATAGGTGGTTGAGTGCCATATACAAAAAAAAATGAAAAGAAGCCCGTTAGGCAAACTCGGGAATTTAGGCACCACAACGCTCAGGTTAAGGCCAGATTTCAAAACCTTTTTTTTAAGCTTTTCTTCTCGACAAAGTATGTTCTCTTCCTGTAAACTGATCAAAAGAAAACAGAACCTATTCAAAGCGGGGTGCTAAAATTTTGAGGCTCGCTTGTCGTGATTCTTGAGCTTTTTTTCATAAGTAGACAAAGCAAGTAATTCTTAGTTCTTTTGGAATGATCAAAAGAAAATCGAACGTATCCAAGTGTGCAAAATTGTTGAACTCGTTTCGCTCGCTCCTATATTCTACATGTTCATAGTTGCTTGCCCTTTCCTGCATAAATCGATTATGTAACTCCTATTTCTGTTTGAAAATGTAAATAAAATTCTAAGAAAACAGAACCTATTTAAGGCGGGTGCTTTTTAAGGCTCGCTTCACTCGCTTGTCTTAATTCTTGAGTTTTTCTTCATAAGTTGATAAAGCAAGTCATTCTTAGTGCTTTTGGAATTATCAAAAGAAAATGTAACGTATCCGAGAGTGTGTAAAAATTTTGAGCTTGCTTTGCTCGCTCTTAATTTTCATAGTTGTTTGGCTTTTCCTGCATAAGTCGACAATGTACCTAACTCTTATTTCTGTTTGAAAATCTAAATCAAATCTAACCTATCCGAGACGAGGTGTTAAAATTATCGAGTTAGCTTTGCTCGCTCTTCTCACCCTACATAATCTTTTGTCCTAATACTTATTATTTATCAAAAAGCTAGCGACCAATTTGGCAGCATCTCATAATTTTATCGAACCCGTAATAATTCATATTGTGGGGTCCTTAAAATACTGAATAGCCAACTATTTACGACTAACTTGGATGTAAAAATGCGGTAGTGGGGCGCATCATTTCAGTGTAGACATATAGCGCTATGCGCTATAGCGGCAACTGCTGCGGTACCGCTCGTTTCGTTCGCTCGGCTCGCGCATGGTTTATCACTGTTTTAACCCGACCGTTTGGTCAGGGTACCCTGGCTCAGTTACTGTGACTAACTGTGAGAAAAGATCAGAAAAGTCAAAAACTTTTTAAAGTATCTATTAAATATTTCCCTAATATTCCTCGGCACCCATTGTGACCCCCCCCAAAATCTTGGGCTGCGACCGCGACTGTTTACTTACGCTAGTTTAAAAGTAGGTGAAAATAGGAACGCAATGTATATTGTGCTATATCATCAATTCAAATTACCTATAATTTTCTGTGTTTGTAAATTGTAACGCGAGATTAAGTTTCCGAACGAACTCGAAAATTAGACAACTTCATAGATGTATTGTTGCACAAACTAAGAATAATAACGTATTGTTTCTATAATAGGTTCCTTCGCAAGTACTAGTTTCGGAGTATAAACAAAAATATGGTGATGGATGGATATGGTAGTGTATGGTGATGTTTTCAACATGATAGTAATATGAATAGGCAGTTGTAATTTATATATTAAATATAATTTAAGTATAATATAGTTCAGTGGATGAGAGTTCTAGCCCTCGTCGGCCCCTAACTTACGTTCAGTTGCAAATATTGTGGGAAGTTTACAATTTTACCGTTGTTTCGGTATTTTGATCAGAAGTGCCAGTTTCCAGTCTCCAGACACACAAAATATAAAATATTCGTCCCACGTGATATTTTCTTATGTTGACTGGAAAACGCTCGAATAATTTCGCCAAATAAATCCAAAACAATTCAATAAAAGCTCCTCTGAAGCAGCGTATTAAATTGAATGTATTGTGAGGTTACTTTTTGTCAGTTTTTAGATTATGAAAATACGAGTAAATGTCAAAAGAACGTTCGTAGAACGGCCAGGCAATATTCGAGCTTTTTGTGAAAAATATTTTTTTGACGAGAATTGACTAGACCGTTCGCTAGAATGAATGAATGAATGATGTTTGGCTCTATGCTTGGCTCTGTTCGTAGTTTAGTTCGACAAATTTAAAAACGGCGAATGCTCGATGTTCTGTTACAAGTGAATGCTGAAGTTTATCAGCACCTTTAAGCAAACAGGCTTACAACGTCTAGGTAATCGACCAGTTGACAGCATCGATGTTCATTAGAAATGGATAACTACCGTTCCAAAGGCAGCAGCTGCATTGCTGACAAAGTTTTTATTTTCATCCACGGCACCGCAGCCTTGTCTCTTTGGCAGACGCAGTGTTAAGCGAGCAGGGTTATAATGTCTAGGTGGGTACTCGAGCAGTAGACAGCAACTATATACATTAGAAATGGATAACTTCTGTTCACAAGAAATAAACATAGGTATACTTATTCTGTTTCATTGTATGTATCAAGTATTCATGAAATAACTAAACTAAATAACATGTAATAACCCACTAGCGTATATCGGCAAAGCCTTATTTTCTTATTAATTTTCCACATTTATTAATAGTTACCTACTTATTAATTAGCTACAAGCCCCACGTGGCTAAATGATAACAACCCCACAGGTCGATCGAAGGTTAAGCTACGCTTGCCGCGGTCGGTTCGTGGATGGGTCACCATCCATTACATATTTATTTATTTTCTTTATTTAGGCAACCAGCAGCGATACATATAGTATGTTACAGAGTATGTGTGTTACAGTATTGTATGGCTAATAATAGGTTTCCCTGTATAACTAGGATAAGTATAAAACATGCGAACGGACTACCTACTTAGAAATATATGAATTCAGAAAGTGCAGTTTTAGGTATATTACTTATAGATAAGTTTAAATTTTTTAAGAAAAACAAAAAAGTTTGACGATTAAAACAAACAAAAAAATGTTTGAATATGAAGAGACTATAAGTTTATCATTTGCCTTCGTTTATGGTTTTTATTATTTCATTTTTTAATGTAGGTTTATTACAGTTAAATATATCAACTTGAGAGAAATCTGTGTTATAAATTCGAGCAATACGGGTCAATACACAATTTTTGGCGTAATTAGTTCATCGTAGTGTGACGAGTGCGCCGTAGGGGAGTGTTAAATGTTACCTGTGTTACCAGCTCCGGGCAATCGAGGCGTCCATTAAGAAAGTCATAAAGCAAACACATATCCATAACCTTGCGCCTTTCATCGAGTGTTAGCAGACCATGTGTTCGACAACTATTTTCATAAGCCATCGGAGGTTTACGGAGGCGATAGTTAAGATGGTTAATAAATTTTCTTTGAACCCATTCTAGTTGGTTCTTATAAATAATGTATTGGGGCACATATGCAAAACTCTGCACTGATTTAAGAGCCTCGATGTTTTTAAATACCTTACATAACCTCATAACAAATCCTAAGTTCTTATTAGCTTTTGTACTAACAAAGTCTGTGATCTGTGAATGTTAATTTATTGTCAAACCCCCTAAATCCCGAACTATCTTGAGACTCCTCCGTGCCTTGAAAAGTACATTAAGCCTTTGGTCCTGCTGGGGTTGCGGGTTTGTCCGAAAGGGATATCGCGGCCCCGGCACACAGGCAACGGAAGGAACACGGGTGGGTTTTAGTCAGAAAAAGTCTGACACACCCTCCCGCTCCGTTGAGAGCGGGAGAAGTTATTTGATAATTTTCCATCCTCAAAAAAAAAAAAAGCCTTTGATCCCGGCTGTCATTGGTAGGTCTTAAACAGTGGTTACGGGTAGCCAGAAGCCCAAAAGTATAACAATCAGTCTTACCAAAGGGTATCGTGTTACTCAATAACTAGGTTGTGGAGGTCAGTTAGGCAATCGCTCCATGTAAAATACTGATATCCAGCTGCATCCGGTTAAACTGGAAGCCGACCCCATCATAGTTGGGAAAAGCTAGGCAGATAGATTGACTTATTTCAGTTTTAGAAAAACGATTTCATGTCAGATATCTAAACTCCATTTGAAATAAGATTAGACATTTAAATAAACCTTTTTTACAGTCCATTTCACCGATTTTGACTTCTATTGCGTTGGTGGCATGACAAATGGCAGCTGCAGTAAACATTTGGTATTGTAACCACTATTTTGCTTTTAATGCCATCCTTACGCCTACGGTATAGAAGTCAAAATCGGTTGAACGGACTGTAAAAATGGTTTCTTTAAATGTCTAATTTTATTTCAAATGGAGTATAGGTAGGTACGTACTACTTATTTGTGTGTCATGATGACCAATATGGAGTTTGAAATATTATCCTCACGCTAATGCTAAGATCTCTCCTCTTTCTATATAAGTAATATCTCAGAGGATTCTATTAAATTTATAAGATTGGTTTACTTGGAAATAGCAAAGGACGCATAATTTTATAATTCCGTTGCTGCAATCCTGGATTTTAATTAATTGTGTTTAACATCAGCACCATTGAAAACTACTGGAATGATAACCTTAGGTACTCCTAAAGAGTCATAAATATCACTACATAGGCAAGCAAAAAGTTGGAAGCGCCGTTACTCCCCCGTGTGGATGGAACTACCTTATCAGTCTGTGTCACATGTGGTCGTGGACGGCGGTGCACTGATAAAATATCTAGTCCTAGTGCAAAATTTACTTTGTTACCGATCGTCATAGGTATCTATCTGCCTTATCGCGATTGAAGCAAGGTTCACTGCAGTACACTCATAAAAAAAAAATACACTACAACTGATTGGTACCTTGGTAATCCTAAACTAAGTTAACACTAGTTAGCCACATTTCATATATCCTTACACTATTGCAAAATTAATCAAAACAGTGAAATATTTGACATCTATTTGCGACGTTGCCCACTTTCAGAATAAACGCTCTTAACAGGCGGTACGCATATCTGATGGAAGATCACCAGCAAACGGTCGCTCTGTTTAATAAAACCATGATTTTCATCGATGAATATTAAATAGAAAAGAGGATGTCTAGCAAAGTTGAGCTCAAAAAGGCCTGCTTTGTTTATTTTAGATCATCAGGTTTAAACAATGACCTATCTACCATTAATCCTAGATACATTTTGTCAGTCTCAAATTGAGTTTATTTTTATAGTATTTGGGGATAAGCGCTTATACATATCGTACAGGTAGAATATATAAACTTCATACCAATGTCTAAACGATACATACTACGTATATATACCTACCTACTTGCAATCCGTGTCATAAAAAAGACGGATTAGGTAAGGATTGAAAAACACCACATTATTGAAACAATACAATGTTATAGATAACACCTCTCTTGTCACAATTGCGACAATATTTACACAGTATTTTCTTTACCTTTGATTATGTTTGCCGGTGTCTGACGGTGTCACTGGATCTCATCTGACCTGCCCGCAGTCCTGCATCCATCACAAAAAAACAAAGGACATCGCGGCCGTTAAGACAGGATGCTCATATTGTAATGTTAAATAGAGAATTTCAATAATTTCCACATAGCCAGCTTGTGCAGTTACAATATGCTTATTTAGGCTAATCACTGCGATAAATAATCGATAGCAAAGCTATAATCATTCAGAATTTACGTATTAAAAGAGTGATAACTGCTGTTGGGTACATGTATCTTTATGATTGTTATCAATATATAGCTCACGACACCTAGTCGAAAGACGGGTGTATTTAATATTTACTCTGCAATAATTGCTCACATAAGCCAGCGTCATGTTCAGAATATTGTAAATAATACAAATGTGTATAAGTAGTAATAAGTGTGTGAAATAATATTAAAAATCAAAAATGAACAAAGAATATAATAATAATCAAAATACTGCGGACGAAGGAAACCGTAGAAAAAGAAAAAAACCGAACATTCTATCGCGTATTTTTATTTGGTGGATATGCCCTGTGCTCATTAATGGAAATAGAAGAGACGTGGAAGAAGAAGATCTAATCATTCCTGGTAAACGATTCAATTCAGAAAAACAAGGAGAATATTTTGAAAGGTAAGAACTTAAATAATAACTTGTGTGTGTAACCTATTCAATAGAAATGTAGGTACTACTGAAAAAATATCTACGAACTACTGAAAGTAAAAATAGCATTTTAACCGTCGCAATTTAGCTAACGTTAATACAATATACGGATCGACGGAACGGTTATCAAAAATGTTAGCAAACAATAGGGAACCTCTCCGAACGGATCGATACCGTTCTGTGCATAAGTCGTGTTTGCCGTCTTTCAATTGATATCTCCCTTCATGCCTTAGCTTCATGCGCACAAATATTTGTATAGAGAGCCTGCACCACGTGTAATATGTTTGTGCTTACCTACGATATCCTGTGTTTATCTTTACGCACTTTTGCAATAGATAGGTCCATTAAACAAAGTGCATAAACATTTCAAAACCAGACTTATTTATGATGACTACAAAATTCTACTGAAAGTAGACATCAGTATTAAATTCAGAAAGACGCATAGACGCAGTGGGTTTCTTTGCCTGTGTTGATAGTCAAAATGAAAAAAGATTACACAAAATTTAAGTCGTCATGTAACATATAATATAAATGAACATTTAGAGAATTTAAAAACTGAATTAAATGTGGTATATTTTTAACTTCAGTGACTAATAACTAAGTTAAAACTTACAATGGTGCCGATTCTCTTGTCACAAATGCCTCTAAACTAGACTAAAAATCACTAAAATTTAGTTTATTCCTGTCAAACGCCGATTTCCCATTCTGAAATAGACTAAAGTGACTCAACTTAACTATATTTTAGTTTGACAGCACTAAGATAGTACTGAGTTTTTAGTTTAGTGAAAATGCCAATTTTGCTATTCTGAATTTGACATTTTTCACCTAAAATTTTGATTGTAAAATACCAAATCAGACTAAACGTAAAAGTTTTAATCGCGATTAAAAAGGTGTGGTATAAAATAAGTTGTCATGAACTAAAATTCACACCAACATCTCGACTTCACATGCAAAAACAGTACTGTATTTTTTTTTCCTTTCTTTATATCTCGAAAATGGTGCGTCTTATCGCAAAAATAATGAAAATTTCGACCCCCTTTATGAAACCTTTCAACCCCTAAATCTGAACATGTAGGCAATATTTTTTCATGTTTTCCATACAAAAAGTGAAAAATTCCATATAAAACACGTCGCGGCGGCAACCCCTGCGCGCCTCCGGCTCTAAAAAAAAACACGGTTTAGGGCAAACCACGGGTACCACGTGGATTGTCATTGTCAAATTCTATTTTAGTTGTGTCAATTTTTTTTTTAGTTTAGTGAATTTTATTTGCAGAATAGCTCTAAGATTCTCATAGCCAAAAGTAAGAAATTTTAGTGATAGTTTAGTTAGTTTAGTTCGGTTTACAAGAGAATCGGCACCAATATTGCTATTTTTATCTTTGTTAGGAAAGATAATATTTCGGTTATCTGCCGGGGAATGTAAGCCTATTGTTTAATCGATAAAAAGTAATAATAAAGCAAAACATGTTTTGTAATGGAAGTATTGTACCCTCAAGGTGATGACATTGTTTTGTGACGTTTAATGGACTAAATTGTGGACTTTTAGTTGCGATTAAATGGTCGTCTCTAGCCCGAATAGGTACCAAGCTAGGGTACGCACGGACGATTTATTGTCGAGTTGAAAATGCAACTGGGTGTTTTCTTGTCATATCATAGTTAAAACCCGTCTATAGTTAGAACGCATTTTCACTAGTTAAAAGTAAATTTTACGTGTAAGTTTAGTTAAGTGGTAAATACTAGTACTTCGGGGAATACAGGTAGAATGTTTTTGATTAATATAGGCGACGAGGCTCTGTTATGTTCCTTAAAATGTAGCTTTAAATATATTCAATAAATAATGTCTTAAATAATACCAATATTTTCTCATCCGAATCAACACTTCGATGGTTCAATTGGATCATTACCCCCAAACAAGTGTCTCTACTTAAACTAGTTCTGTCTAGTGCTCAATATTAAAACTAATTTTAACTAAAATTCAAACAAAATATCAGTGAATTCGAGTTATAACTAGGAAATTCTAGTACTAACGAAGCCATCCAGTAAAAACTAGTTTTAACTAGTGAAAACGCGTTCTTACTAAAAACCGGTTTTAACTGTAATATATATAATTGACGGAAAGGCCTCTTTGGTCTTGGGTTAACCATTCCATTTTAAGGGAGACGGGCTAAGGAAACCCGCGAAATTCAAATTTTCCTTCGTGTTTTTGCAATTTGCAGGTCAGTGTTAGGTTGTACATTATGTTGATCAAAATATGATTCACGACCTTAACAAAAATTGTATTTACAGAATTATAATCATAAAAATCATCGATACAACTCTTTAAGTAAGAATTGATGTCTTAAGAGTGTCATGATTTCATGACGTAAGTAGGAACCTTTTCGCCTCGTACTGTGCTCGTACAGGACTTTCTGTTTTTATTTACTTCATTTTTACTTTTATATGCTTTTGATTTTTATGTTTCTTTAGTTTAGTTTGTGATCAGGAAGGCGAGTAGCAATAAATACTTTTTCTTCCTTTTCTTTTTAAGTACCTAGTCATTCAATAGAGCAATTTGAATGTAGCGAGTTGTACTCGGAACTAATGATTTTAATCATTATAATTTTGTTCAGACTTTACGGGTATGTAGGTAGGTACTACTTTACACGTTACAAAACTGGACTATCAACTCATATATTTTTTGTTCTACTTTTTTGTCTCAAACAAGTAAATTATATTAAGTAACGAAATTTTCTTATGTAAGTATAAGAGCGAGGAGAAAGATATTTCGTCCATCTCTTTTCGCCTTTGAGAGACTTCGTAAATTAGTTACGAACCTTTAAGGTTCGTAACTTAGCCATATTAACGAGAAATAACTTTGCAGATAAGTATTTGTAGCACGTTCAAACAATTTAATATGGCCGTGTTTACTTTAGCGGGCTAACACAATTTTCAAGATAGTTTATGATTTTTTAAATAACAATATTTCGTTTTCGTATAAAAGATTTTAGAGGAACTCTTATACCGACTTACGGCTTATATAACAGGGATAATAGTCATTCAATTTATTATTTTTGGTTCGATATATTATTTTTCTTGTTAATCTTTCTAGATTCTGGCTTGAGGAGTTAGAGGAAGCAACACGAAATAACCGGGAGCCATCGCTATGGAAGGCACTTCGGAGGGCCTACTGGCTTGCTTATATGCCTGCAGCAATATTCGTACTTATTATATCCGCAGCCAGGTATGCACAATTATTTTACATTTTCATTTATTTGAGCATGCAAAACGTCCCTCCTTTTTTGACTACGCCGCAGTCGCATAAAACAGACACGTTCCCTGTATTTTTTGAACATAAATCTATGAAGCAGCAGATTGTTTTTCTCGATTTCTGGGCTGGTCCCATAGTAAAAGTTGTTTCAAATGTTTGCTTTTCAGATTTTCATTTATTTTAATTAAACCTTGCCCACCTATAACTACTTTAAGTGCGTTTTAGCGCATCAATAAAGTGACATTGATTCGCTGAACGTATAGCTGATACATTGTTATATAGGAGCTTTTAATTCATGTCTTAAAGTTGTGTCTTTTTATTATTAAAGAAATCAAACTACTTATCGTTTACTGGTATGCGTAGATAGATACATGGTATGCGTACATATCCTTGATTGTATCCTGTAGCAAAACAAAATGATTGATACACAAATGGTTCACGTAAAAGATGCACAAATGGATTACGTCAAAGTTGTATTTGTCTTGTTACTTTTTTGCTGACATAACCTCAAACAGTCACAATGAATCGGAATACATGACAAATTAAAAATTTAATGATATGTTCACAGGACAGCTCAACCTTTGCTGTTTTCCCAGCTCCTCTCCTACTGGTCAGTAGAAAGTTCGATGACTCAACAGGAGGCTGGGTTCTATGCTTTCGCCATGCTGGGGCTCAACTTCGTTTCCATGATGTGCCAGCATCACAGCTCATTGTATGTGATGCGGTTCAGTATGAAAGTCAAGATCGCCTGCTCCTCGCTTTTGTATAGAAAGGTAAGAATCAGATTAACTTACGTAAATATTTTTCTGGTTTGTTAACAGCAACTATAGTAACAATCAGAACTAACTCTTACAAATAAATGTACTCAAATGCATGTTCAGTGGGTTTTCGGTTAACGTTGACAGACTAAGTTTATGTTCGTTTTGGATGCACATTATGTAGCCCAAATGCATGGCTTTTCTTTTTCTTTTAGTTACTCCGCATGAGTCAAGTGTCAGTGGGTGATGTGGCTGGAGGTAAGCTAGTGAACTTGCTGTCGAACGACATCACGAGGTTCGACTACGCGTTCATGTTTCTGCACTACTTGTGGATTGTCCCTATTCAAGCCGCCGTTGTCCTTTACTTCTTGTACGAAGCCGCCGGGTGGGCGCCTTTTGTCGGCCTGTTTGGAGTCGTCATATTAATTCTACCTCTCCAAGGTATATAGTGTAACTTATATAATGTATTTTTTAAATCCTGCTGAAGTCTGTCAGTAATTATATTAACCGATACTCTTTTGTTTTTTAGCCGGCTTGACAAAGCTCACTACTGTTGTTAGACGCTCTACAGCCAAGAGGACGGATAAAAGAATCAAGTTGATGAGTGAAATTATTAACGGTATACAGGTACATAAGAAAGCTCTTGGGTTTTAATTACCTCACCCACTATTTAAATATGAACAAAGTTTTAGTTTAAAATGTACCTTCGTATTCAGCGGAAAACACTGATTCATACTTATACGGAAATACGTACCATTCGGCCAAAGTTTAGACCAAATTATTTACATTTCAGGTCATCAAAATGTACGCTTGGGAGAAACCCTTCCAGCTAGTCGTGAAGGCGGCTCGCGCCTTTGAAATGAGTGCCCTCAGGAAATCTATCTTCATTCGGAGCATGTTCCTCGGGTTTATGTTGTTCACTGACCGCAGTATCATGTTCTTCACAGTATTAACCCTCGCACTCACAGGCAATATGATTACTGCTACGACGGTAAATACTAAAACATTGCTGTTGTAGTTTTGGAAAAGCAAAATTTTGTCTATCTATCTGTTTCATATAACGTTTTTATTTTCAGATTTACCCTATTCAGCAGTTCTTCAGTATTATTCAAATGAACGTCACAATGATCTTACCTATGGCAATTGCAAGTTTCTCCGAGATGTTGGTATCTCTCGAGCGTATCCAGGGCTTCCTCATGATGGGTAAATAACGTGTTAAAGTAGACCCTACAATAAGGTCATTGAAATTCGCGACACGTTGTGTCGAATAAAAAATACGACTACATTTCTAGCGATGTGTGACTTTCAGGCACACCTTTTTACGAATGCCAATTTTATGTGTAACATCTTTCCTCTCGCTTTCCTGCAATCTGTGGGAGTGATTTCGTGAAAAGGAACGGAAGTGTGTAACACGAAGCCGGAGAAGCGCGTGCTATTTGATTTGACCAATGAGCGCGCGTTGTGCTACAGTTGGCCGTCAGATGGTAGCAACCAACCCATTTTCCTTTAGGTTGGTACTGTCAGCCAAGATGTCAGATGTTACACATCAGGTGCGTAAGTCTCGCTCGTTTTTTATAACAATTGATCTTTTGTAAACAGATGAACGAACAGACATGATAGTTACGACAAGAATGAATACAAATGTTGTTGATACAAATTTGTTCAACTCCAAGAAAGGAGGATTGGACGAATCACGCATCGTGCTACCTCAGAAGTACTCTCCTACTGACGTTGTGGTTCCGAAAGAAACCACTGAAGAACCTAATATGGCTGACTATCCTATACAACTTAATAAAATTAACGCATCTTGGACCGGTAATGAGAATACTAAGGAAATGACGCTTAAAAATATATCGTTACGTGTTCGCAAGGGCAAATTGTGCGCTGTCATTGGTCCTGTAGGTTCTGGAAAGGTGATGATCGAACCTTACTTTACTTTTTTTCTTGTCTGCGTTCCTTTCCACGGTGTTTAATTAATTATATATTATCGTTACAGACGTCCCTACTACAACTGCTCTTAAGAGAATTACCGGTGGCCAGTGGTAATCTAAACATATCTGGAAAGTTTTCTTACGCTTGTCAAGAGTCATGGCTATTCCCGGGGACTGTGCGGGATAACATTCTATTTGGACTGCCCTACGATGTTACGAAATACAAAGAGGTACTTACTTAAATATTTTGACTAGTAACCACATCTTGGCAAAGTGTTTGTTTGATTGGGTACTTTCATTGTAAAGAAAAAAATATGTATCGAATGAATGAATGATTGAATGATTATTTATTTGTCTTCAGTTAAAATTCAGGTGGCTCTCTATGTTTTGCCATTGGCGTACAAATTTTATAATTACAGTAGGTAGGTAAAATAACATTAAAATTAAATTCAAAGTCATAATAAATTAAGTATTTACAAATTTTGTAAGGTATTTTTAGATTAATTAGTATTAAATTCAATACACAAATCACACAATATACAACAAAAACACATTCATTACTTAGTCAAATTATAATAATATTATTGTCATTAAGGAATTCATCCACAGTGTAATAACATTTATGGATTAGAAACATTGATAATTTCTTCTTGAAGCTCGTAATCTTAAGTAGCTTTATGGGAACGTTTTTGTTCATCGATGCGGATTGTTGATGATGCGATGGCTATAAAGATTTATTGTTTAACTAGGACTAGATTACATGGCACGGTAATAATTATAATATAAAGCACAAGCAGAAAGTTTCTTAACTTAGTTAATGGGTACCGTAATACTGCTAATAGTTTTGTAACCTCCTAGATAGGTTACAAAATAACATGTGTTTCGGAGAAACAGTTCCGATCCCCGTCATAAATCGTTGATTTATAATAGCACGTGTTAAATATGTATATTATATGTATAGAGTAATTATTGCAGCAAGCTAAAAAATTAGACAAATTAAGGTTCCTAAACAACATAAAAAAAATAAGAACCTTTAAACTATGCTATCCGCTTCACCGGAAATAAAATTATGATGTAAAACCATAAACAGCGGTTGTGCGAGGGACGTTAAAATTGTATAACAAGAGTCAATTTTCTCGCTGATATTTAATTCACACCAATCCGAGCTGGCATGGTTTGTTAAATTTTTTCATTTGTTTTATTTTTTATTATTTACTTACAGGTTTGCAAAGTGTCTTCGTTACTGCCAGATTTCAAACAGTTCCCGTATGGTGACTTGTCTTTGGTTGGAGAGCGAGGAGTTTCTCTATCAGGAGGTCAAAGAGCCAGGATTAATTTGGCCAGAGCCATTTATCGGGAGGTAATTTACACGCATTGTTATCACAGTTTTATGCAGAAATGTGTTTGTTTTCTTCTTAATCTGCTTGAAATCTTGAAATAGGTGTTTTCAAATTATTTCATGTTTAATAGTAGATATTTGATATCATATTTTTTCTTAGTAGGACTATTTAATTGATACGAGTATCTCACTCATAAGTTTAACCGTCAGGGTATTACCTGATAAGGTAAATCAATAGAGTTATAGATAACTGGATGGTATAGTCACGTGTACACGTACCTACCAAGATTTGTTACCTGTTCTGAAGTATTGATTATAAGTTAATAAATAAATAATCTCTGCAAACCTTTGCTAATCGTATTGTGGAATGTAGACCATTTAAAAAAGATGACGAATTACATCATATTGTTTCAATATCTGAATAATTATCAAACACATTGAATATAGATAAAAATATCATTGTTATATCTTATGACTCATGTAATTAATTGATTATCCGAATGGGAAAACAATTCATGGAAGGAAATGTTGTACTAATAGCTAGTAATAATTACGAGTTTCTATCTCTCTTACCTCGATTTATAATTGAAATTCGTGATTTAAGAGTCGAAAAATATGAAGATGCGAAGATTTTACAAGGATGATTGGCACTAGCCATAACTAAAGCTGTATAATTACAACAAATATTTATCAATTTGGGTGGTGATAAAATCACAAAAAATAATGATACACCTTTTACAAATGACTTATTTTGTAGTATGACAAATTAAATCGTTGATACTTTTCCAGGCTGACATCTACTTGCTGGATGATCCGCTGTCGGCAGTTGATGCGAACGTTGGCAGACAGCTGTTTGACGGCTGCATAAAAGGCTACCTCGGTGGACGGACATGTGTGCTGGTCACCCATCAGATCCACTACCTCAAAGCTGCTGATTTTATTGTAGTTCTGAATGAGGTACGTGGAAATAAAATTAAAATTGTTTCCCTTTTTTATGTTGTTGTGTGGCAAACATAGAGGCAGTTCACCTGCTGGTAAGTGGTCTACGCCGCCGCCTGTTGACATCTCGCTGCAGTACCAGAGGCATTCGATACTGCATTGTCCAACTTTGTGGCGATGTCTCATATGCCTAAACTTACATTACATCGGCACCCACAGGCCACACCCTTCAAATGATAGAAGTAGGCATGGTGGAAGAAACCCTGACGAACTTATTACAAACGGTTCCTCAATTAATGAATAACCTAGCAAAACAGTATTATTAGGAAAGAAAAGCAAAGTATGTAACTTATCTTTTCAATAAAAACTATTATCAATGAACGAGTCACTCTAGCACAGCAGGTTTTCAACGCCGAAATTGATTAATGGTATGACATGAAATTGAACCTTATAAATAATACTTTTTCGTCGGCGTCTTTAAATTCTAGTGTAATCTGAAATATTTTTTCTGAAAGAAGGGTCTAACTATCTTGTTTAAATCTTAATATTGTGGAAGTAATTTCTTGCATTTTATTACTGAAACGATATCGTTGTAGACACAACAATTTTGTTTGCAAAACTAATGAAAATGCGTACTAACTTTTCTCTTTTAACACTTTCGATTCCACCCACTTTTCATAGAACTCATACCATGGCGCCATACATATTGGAAGTGAACCCTCCGAGGAGGTTGCCGGCATTACGTTTGCGCTAAAGTTAACCATCGCGGACGGTCAACGGCATTAGGTTTAAAACCGTGTTATAAAACACTTTAAAACGAAGTAAAATAGTGTTTTCAGGGGGACTTGTTGCTATATGTAGTCTCCAATCTTTTAAATGTTTAGTGAATATTTTTAACCGAGAACAAAAAATTTAATAAAACTGCTTGTATTTTAAAACCAACGCATAAATCTTGTTAAAATATACATCAGATTTTATTTTCACGGTTTATATTGCTGTATTCACTAAGAAAAACCTACATTTAAAATCAGCCCTCCGCGAGTCCTGGCATCCCATATGCGACTAGGTGAATCCTCCATAAGAAATAAGATCAAGCAAATATTAATTAAAAAAGCATACTCCACAATAAATGAATACATACATGACAAAAATTTTTTTTTAACACAAACAGACACCACACACAGTTAGTCGTATCTATACAATTCATACATTAATATTATAATATGTTATGTTTAATAAAATTTACCTTATCAAATAATTATCATGCACCACAACTTATCGAATCTTATCTGATCTCAACTAATGTTAAGAATATATTTAAAAATTGTTGATTGTTACTTAATTTTTTATATTTTTATTTTATTTTATTAATAATTTATTTTATACTTTTTGCTGTGCCCTACAGGGTCCGTAATTGTACCTTAGCTCTAAGCCATTATAAAACCTGTATATATACATTATGGAATACAAATAAATATATGAATATTAAATATATGAATATGATCTAAGGAGTTCGTTTATTCTAGTTGTCATTACTGGCACTTGATTAGCTGTGAACGATTGCAGGCCTATATTAAACTAGCTGTTCGTGCCTGGCGTCGTCTGGGTTAATTTCATGCCTCTATTTTCATTCAAATTTCCGACAGTTCCGGTGGATTTTCCAAAAAATAAGTTTATACAAACCTTCTCCTGACAATTACGAACTCAAAAAAACATCATCCAAATCTGTCGAGCCGTTTAAGTGATGATCTTTCATACATGCGGCAATTTATTTATATTTATATAGATTATGATGTTTCAACAGGGCTCCATCGAAAATATGGGCACGTATGATGAGCTGGTCAAGTCTGGAACAGAGTTCTCACTCCTTCTATCCGACCAAGCTAGCGATGGCGAAGATAGCGAAAAAAAAGTAAGTACACACTCAAAATCTAGTATTTTCCTTTTCAACTGGCGACTTGAACGTTTGCCAGAAAACAGCTTTCAACATTATCTTGTCTACATCGTTGAACATGCTTCTAAAACACAACCAAATAAAAATATGAACGTAGACATACGTGGCTTTTATACCGGCACAATATAATCTTACACACTGAAATTTCTTTTTCAAACCACAGGTAATTAAACGTTGGGCACGCCACAATTGTGGCGATAAGTCCCCTCTTTGAGGAGTGGCTAGAGAGGCGCCACGGCGTCCTCACCATCCACCTGAAGCAGGGCCTCACCGGACACGGTTGTTTCGGGAGGTTCCTGTTCCGTATAAGGCGGGGGGAAACTCCCGGGTGTCACCACTGTGTGGATCGCCCGGAGGACACGGTGGAGCATACGGTGGAGGTCTGCCCTGCTTGGGCAGAGCACCGCCGTGTCCCCACGGAGGCGATCGGTGGCGGCGATCTCTCGCGTCCGGCCCTGGTTCAGGCCATGGTCCGCAGCGACAGTGCATGGGAGGCCGTCACTTCCTTCTGCGAAGCAGTAATGCTCGCGAAGGTGGAGGCGGAGCGCGCGAGGGAGAGCAAGATTCGCGCCCTCGCGCCCCTTGTCGCCGCAGGAGACGCCCCGGGCGTCGGGAGTCACGAGCCGACTTCCGGCCACCGTAGGCGCGGGCTTGCGGACGGTGAGCAAGTGTAGCTCGCCGTCCGATTCGGACCAGGCCCGGGTCGACGGCGCGTTGTGTTCCACGCGCGCCTCAAAGAGATGTCAGCACCAACTGACGGGGTCCGTAAGGGCTAATGCCTGCCAGGGTTGCGAGTTTGTCCGAAAGGGATATCGTGGCCCCGGCACACGGACAACGGAAGGAACACGGGTGGGTTTTAGTCAGTAAAAGTCTGACATACCCTCCCGCTCCGCCCAGAGCGGGAGAAGTTATTTGATAATTTCCCACCATCAAAAAAATAAAAATGTAATTAAACGTAATTATATTTATATTTAAAAATATTTGTTGTGTCTCTTAAAAGGAAAAACCATCAATTATGCGAGGAATATCAAAGATCTCAGTGAGAAGCGATGACAATGACGGGGAGGAGAAGGCTCAAGTGTTGGAGGCAGAGGAGAGAGCTTCGGGCAGCTTAAAGTGGGAGGTACTGCAGAAGTACCTGAGCTCGGTCGACTCCTGGTGTATCGTGTTCATGGCCTTCATGGTGCTGCTCATCACGCAGGCTGCTGCCACAACCACAGATTATTGGTTGAGTTTCTGGTAAGAGACATATACATCTACACACTATCTACTAAAAGTTAAGCAGCGTATGCCACCACGCTCTAGTGACTATGAATCTATTTTGGGACTTAACACGTTCAGTGCCGGAAGCCCGCCTGGAGGGTTTACTCAAGTCGCATATGGGATACCGGGAGCCCTCGCGGAGGGCTCATTTTAAATGTAGGTTTTTCTTAGCGAATTCGGCATTATTACTGTGAAAATAAAATCTGTTGTTTCAAACCTAATGCCGGTTACACTCCTCTATGGAAAATAGGTTGAGTCAAAAGTGTTAAAACATGACCGGCACTTTCAATTAAGTATTAATTACATGTTGAAAACTTTGATTTCAGGACCAACCAAGTGGACGCTCATGAACAAGGATTACCTGATGGAGAAGTTGTAGGTACGTTAAAGAAACATCACAATCTTGCTGTTTGACAGTTCTTGTGCTTGCAAAAACACGGTTTTTCGCCTATCTTAGAAAAAATTACGATCTTCACGACCCTCCACTTGCTTTACTTCTGAGAAGCTTCTAACGATAGCGGTGGATAAAATAGTCATAGATAAATATTAAGGAACATTCTTATATATTTTTTTTTTCGTGTTCCAGATACGGATATGAACGCTCAAATCGGTTTACTGACAACAGCCCAGTACCTGTATGTCTACGGCGGAGTGATATTAACAATCATTATTTTGACACACGTTAGAATTTTGTCCTTCGTAGTGATGACTATGCGAGCTTCGGAAAATCTTCATAATATCATTTACGAGAAATTGATAGTGGCCGTAATGAGATTTTTCGATACTAACCCTTCGGGTAAGTAAGAATCAATAGTGTTATACCTATAGTGAACCTGTCTTGCTGTAGGGGTTGTGGTCTCACATCAGTTCGATTTGTTTGCCACAATTATAATATTATGTAAAAGCCAATTATTTTTAAAAGAGTAGGGTGGAGTTTCTTGCCAGTTCTCCATAGGAAATGACCAATTGGAACCGTGAATAGCTTCTGACGTTTCATAAGTGCCCATGTAGGTTTATGTGAAATAAAATATTTTGAATTTGAATTATTGACTACAGTTGAACACGGGTTTCCTCAAAAACCACTTCTGTACAGTACTAAGTGTAATAAGGCCTACTTAGTAACTATAAAACGATACCCTGATTGGAATTAGTAGTAATTACAACTGGTCATATTGCCAAGGTTACGGTCATTAGGCGTTAACTTGTATGGCAAACGATTGCAATGGCAGTCGCCAAAGTAGCCAGCGTAATACCTACTGTCATCTTCAATGACCTTTCTGGCTACGTTCTCGTGCGGTAAAGTGGTACAATCAGCCATAATATGGGTAACTTGTTTGAGACCGACAAAGTACCTACTTCGTTGAAATGAGTTAAGCTCCCCGTCACGAGAAGCTATACATTTTGTAAACAAAGAACTTCTACTAACTTACGTAGCGAAACAAATAATCCCAAATTCAATCACCTCAAAGTAACATACGTGAAATGTATCGTCTAATGTTTTGTCGGGTTATATTTCGTCTGTTCTGTCGTCTAATGTTTTGTGGTACTGGTACCACAAAACATTGGATGACAGCGATTTATATAGCTATAACCCGACTAAGTGAAATTGCTCGTTAGTTTCGTATTACACGTATATTACTTTGAGTTGATTGAATTTGGGATTATTTTTTGTTGATTGAATTGTCGCTACGTAACTTAGTAGAAGTTCTTTGTTTACAAAATGTATAGCTTCTCGAGACGGGGCGTTTAGTAACATTGTTTTGGCTTGTGCTATGATCAAACGTTAGTCTTTCATCCACAGGTCGTGTCCTTAACAGATTCTCAAAGGATATGGGAGCAATGGATGAGCTTCTACCGCGAAGTCTCTTGGAAACCATTCAAATGTACCTGTCACTGACCAGTGTGCTAGTGTTGAACGCCATAGCTTTACCATGGACATTGATACCCACTTCCGTGCTCATGGTAGTCTTCATTCTTCTATTGAGATGGTATCTGAATGCTGCTCAGGCTGTTAAACGATTGGAAGGAACTAGTAAGTATAGAATTCACGGCCTATGGTCACTTCAACTGTTAAAACCTTCTTCTGAAACACCTTTTATAATCTGAAATCTTTCCCACAGCAAAAAGTCCAGTATTTGGAATGATCAACTCAACTATTTCGGGACTTTCCACCATTAGAAGTTCGGACTCCCAGCACAGACTGCTGAAAAAATTTGATGAGGCACAGGTTAGCAGTATTCAAGGTTTCGATTTGACCTCTTTAAAAATCTTTTCTTACATTCGCTCCTACTTACTATTGCTTCTTGAAATGTTACAGAATCTTCACACCAGTGCTTTCTACACGTTCCTCGGAGGTTCTACCGCATTCGGATTGTATTTGGACGCTCTCTGCTTGGCTTACCTCGGAATTGTGATGGCAATCTTTGTTCTGGGTGACTTCGGTATGTACTTTTTAACTTTTGATCTTTATTTAGGTTCACCTATAAGTTGGTCTCCGTACAGGTTAATTGAAAAACATGAAATATTATGTCATTATTACAAAAAAAAAAAGTTTTTGGTGGTATAATTGGTTTTTTAGCTTTTGTTTTTTTAACTTCGCTCTGATTAAAGATTTGTAAAAGAAGAAAGACGTTAACATCAAAAAATAATATCGCTAAGATTAGGTACCTATGCAATGTGGTAAGTAAAGCAAAACGTACGATGTACATACGACTACACATTAAGCTAAACATTTCCACTTTATGCTGATCTCGCATTGTACAGGATTTCCGTACAATGCGAGGTCAGCTTATACTAGAATAGTATAGTTTGATGTGTAGCCGTGTGTACATTTCATAAATACATATGTATTTCAAATAATAAAAAAGCAAAGAATGCCAGTAACGGTGGTTAGGACTGTAAAGAGAGAAACCTCCTCACAATTCGTGCAGTACCCAGCTTAAAGTTCTTCATATTATAATATGCTCTTTCTCCAGGTGATGTGATTCCGGTTGGTAGCGTGGGCCTGGCCGTCAGTCAGTCCATGGTCCTGACGATGATGTTGCAGATGGCGGCGAGGTTCACCGCCGACTTCCTCGGACAAATGACGGCAGTTGAGAGGGTCTTAGAGTACACCAAACTGCCCACAGAAGAATATATGGAGCACGGATGTAAGAACATCGTTCTAGTAATTATTTTTAAGATACAAGTGACAATTTCAGGGGCTCATTAACATTTCTATTGATTCCGCCAACTCTGCTTCATTTGAAACATACTTTTTCCAGCAACACAACCACCAAAAGATTGGCCAACTGCTGGTGATTTGGTGTTCTCCAACGTATACCTCAAGTATGCAGCTGAAGACCCACCAGTGCTGAAAGATTTGAACTTTGAAATTAAAAGCGGATGGAAGGTACCATTTATTTTCTGCCATTTAATTTAAATAAATTGTAAAGTTGTAATTAACGCTTACTAAATAATTTTGAAGGTTGGAGTGGTAGGCAGGACTGGAGCTGGTAAATCATCAATAATAGCGGCTCTGTTCCGGCTTAGCGATATAACTGGCAGCATCAAAATTGACGGCCTTGATACGCAAGGAATAGCAAAAAAGGTACATAATTTTGTTACTGAGAATTCAAAGAATTACGTTTAAATATCATGGCTTCTTTAAACAATATTGAGAGACGCTCCATTAATTCACAAAAGGTCCATCAGTACAAAGTAACATTAATTCTATTAATGGAATTTTAAAATATTTGAAATGAGCAATTTTGTTCAGGGGCCACTATCAAGTTTCAAGAGTGCAAGTTATTTTTTAATTTGGAACATTAATGCAGCGATAACTTTTTATGTTTCCAGCTTTTGAGATCGAAAATATCAATAATTCCACAAGAACCAGTCCTGTTCTCTGCCTCACTACGGTATAATTTGGATCCGTTCAACGACTACAGTGACGATGATATTTGGAGGGCCTTGGAGCAGGTAAGATTAATTTAATCATATCTTAAACAGAAACTGCGAAGTAAACAAATACTAAATGAATTTATCATTTAAGGTGGAGCTTAAAGAGGGGATTCCGGCACTAGATTATAAAGTGTCTGAAGGCGGCAGCAACTTTTCGATGGGACAACGTCAGCTGGTTTGCCTGGCGCGCGCCATCCTACGATCAAATAAAATTCTCATCATGGACGAAGCCACCGCCAACGTCGATCCTCAGTGAGTTTATTAAGGAAAATCCTGTTTTAATGTCTAATATTTATCTAAACTGTTTTAGAGATACGAGATTGAGAAAAGAAAATGAATTTTAATTAAATCATTTATTTAATAACTATACTCCATTTTAAATAATATTAGACATTTAATTAAACCTTTTTACAGTCCGTTCAACCGATTTTGACTTCTATTGCGTTGGTGGCATGACAAATGGCAGCTGCAGTAAACAGTTGGTATTGTAACCACTTTTTGCTTTTAATGCTATCCTTATACCTACGGTATAGAAGTCAGAATCGGTTGAACGGACTGTAAACAAGGTTTGTTTAAATGTCTAATCTTATTTCAAATGGAGTATAGCCATAGTTTACATAACCTTAAGAAAATTAAGTTATATTTTATTCATACCTAGATAGGTATGAACAAAATATAACTTAATTACTTAATTTTCTAACTCGTTACAGCCGGTGGAATATAATCACTACGCGAATTAATAATGCATTTTCCATTACAGAACGGACGCTTTGATCCAGAAGACGATCCGTCGACAGTTTGCGTCATGTACGGTGCTTACCATTGCGCATCGTCTGAACACTATCATGGACTCGGACCGAGTGCTGGTCATGGACCTGGGAGTGGCCGCCGAGTTCGACCACCCACACACCTTGCTGAGCAACCCCAACAGCAAGTTCACATCCATGGTCAAAGAAACAGGGGATAACATGTCCAAGATTTTATTTGAAGTCGCTAAAACGAAATATGATAGTGATAATAAGGAAGTTTAATAAATTATTAGTTTAGTGTAATATACTATTTATATAGTGTTTTTTTTATGGCGTTTTTATTGCAAAATATTCCTTGAAAGTGGAAGTCAAGTCATTTATTTCAAATAGGCCCTTGTAAGGCACTTTTGGAACGTAAAAATTTACATAAAATTGAATTGGTCGCCCCCTTCCAAAAGGTAGTTTTCGTATGGAGAATTATGGCCAAGAAACTCCACCGTTAAGCTACGTTCACACAGCGGTTTTTTTCCTGTATACCGTACACGAGATTTTATCGAATAGAGCGGTGGCAGTAGAAAATATTTGAAAAATCCAAAAGTGCAAGCCTCAACAATAAGGGTAAAATTTCTCACCTCGCAATCTTTACGTACTGTCAAAGACTATTTAGATTTGCTTTTTTGGTTGTTAGGCAACGGGAGAGGGTCGAAGTTGGAAATTTAAATAACTATAGAGAATATATTAGTTAGTTTTTTATTAATTATAATTACACTACTTTGAATAATAGAGCCATTTTTAATAGGGTTTCTTCTATGGGTGAAACGAAGGTATAAAAAAAAATTACTAAATTAATTGATTTTTTCGTAAGCTACAATGTTTTCAGGTTTCATACTGGACTGACGGGAAAAAATTTAAAACTATTTTGATATTTTTTCGTTTCTGCTGCGTTAAAACAATTTTTGTAAAGTACGGAATTAATCTCCATTAAATTATGTAAGCAATGGTATATACATTAAGTAGGTTCTATGTACTAGCAGGATTGTAACAATAAAAACAGTTGCAGAAAGGAGGTAAAACAAATTTTTCGATCGCAAAGCTCTCTCTAGAGTCTGTCAAGCGAGTCGTGTCCCATGAAAAAGGCGGTAAATTCAAAAATCTTACAGGGGTCAACACTGGTATAGTACGCTGAAAACTGGTTTGATACTTGAATTTTTGTAGAAAAAGAAAATCTCTAGGATAAATTAAAAAAGTGCATATCAATGTAGGTATTTATTCATCACAACTTCGTAGAGTTGGAACTTGCTTTTTTACAAAGTAAAATTCATGTATTTAAAAAAATTGTATGTTATTAAAATGCAGAAAAACAGTAAGTTTCAATTCAAACAACAATCTCTTAAAGTGGCTCTCACTATTATGTGCCCCAGTAAGATTCAACGTCATGACTACGACTTCTGAATCTAAATCCGATATCGTGATCACATCACAGTAAAATAAATAAAATTAGATAATTGAGCTAAAAGTATCAAAATGTTGTAGCCAACCTACCTGATGTTGTGACAATCCGTTTGACAGATAATAGTATTGCCATTGTAAGAAATTAGCTAAATGATTGTGGACACGATTCGCTTGACAGACTGTAATAGCGCCTACACATTATGCCAAAAGCAGATGCTATAACAAAAGCCGGCGGCCATGCCGCCGGCATAGTGTGTAGGAGCCATAATGCTTCGCATTAAGAGTCGTGCATTATATTACATTGTTCACACGGAGTCTATGCAGGCAAATATCGTGTTCGAGAAAAACGCTATGTGAACGTAGCTTAACGGTGGAGTTTCTTGCCTGTTCTTCTCCATACCAAACTTTGTAAAAAAGGGTACTATAACATTTATGATTATTTAGAAGTTGAAAAATTCTTGGGATTGAGCTGCTCGCTCTGCTAAGCCTTGTGATAAAACCATAAAACTTGACATTTTAATAGAGATGCGCCGAATAGTGGTTTCACCAAATAACCGAATACCGAATAATATACGGTTAAGTTCTTACCGAACCGAATATACTGCCAGATAATTCAGTTCCCCGTTCTATAGTTTTGCCGCGCAAACAAGTTTGTACACGCTAGATTTCCAAAGCGCCGCGCGCGTACGGAGTGAGTGGTACCTCGCCTCCCGCTACCCGCTGCACCCTGCCACCGTCATTGCGTATGAAAACACAATACGGGTGCCAGATTTTAATGCAGTTCTTGACTATTTGATTAAAATTTTGGTGTTTTGGGTGTTTTGAAAGATGATAAGTCGACGGAAAAAGTCGCGTGTGTGGGAGGGAGATCTTCAAAGAAATCGAAGATGATAATAAAAAAGTGCGATGTACGTTGTGCAACGCAGTGCTTTCTCGCGGGGGCACTAGGCGGAATGCTTCTACAAGTGCTATGAATAATCATATAATGCTAAAGCATAAAAGTCATTTTCAACAAGTTGCCTCGACATCGTATCGTAGCAACAGCGCAGCGGATATGGTTCCGGCACCAGTAGCTGGGCCATCATCGATTGCCGGGTTATCATCGGTTTCGACTGTGCAACAAACATTGCAGGATTAATTTCTTACAAAGTGGGATAATGCATTTCGTGCGTAATGTATTCTGCTAGAGACTGAGTCTACGGTGCGCTTGTGCTAGTTTTGTGGTAACTTAGTAAAAAGACCCGAGAGACCCCTTACAATAAACCATTTCTAATAAATACGATTGTTAGATTATGGGATTCCTTTAATTTATTTTGCCCTAAAGGCTGATTTACAATGATCAATTAAACCGAATACATTCGGCATTTCAACCGAATGATACACTCGGTTGAAATGCCGAACCCGCGAGCCCTTGAGCCGAACATTCGAGCCCGCTTCGCTCGCTCTTGCATTCTGCAATCTCTCGATTTTATGCATTAGCCGACAAAGTACCGAACTCCTATTTCCCAAAAAAAAAAATCTCGCCCTAAGCGGGGTGCTAACATTATCGAGCTTGTTTCGCGCGCTCTTGCATCATACTCTATCTTAGTTCATAAGCTTCTTCGTATAAATCGACACAGTTAGTCCTTTTTCTGTATGAATGGACAAAATAAAACCCATCCCACTCGAGGCGCGATGTAAAAATACTCGAGCTCGCTTCGCTCGCCCTTGAATCCTTTTTTTTTTTTTTGAGGGTGGGAAATCATCAAATGACTTCTCCCGCTCTGGGCAGACCGAGAGGGTGTGTCAGACTTTTACTGACTAAAACCCACCCATATGCCTTCCATTGCCTGTGTGCCGGGGCCGCGATATCCCTTTCGGACAAACCCGCAACCCCAGCAGGCATTGGTCTTTCGACCCCGTCAGTTGGTGCTGACATCTCTTTGAGGCGCGTGTGGAACACAACGCGCCGTCGACACGGGCCTGGTCCTTATCGGACGGCGAGCTGGCCATTGCTCATCGTCCGCAAGCCCGCGCCTACGGTGGCCGGAAGTCGGCTCTCGACTCCCGACGCCCGGGGCGTCTCCTGCGCCGACTAGGGCCACGAGGGCGTGCAGCTTGCATCTCCCTCGCGCGCTCCGCCTCCTCCTTCACGAGCATAACTGCTTCGCAGAAGGAGGTGACGGCCTCCCATGCACTCTCGCTCCGAAACATGGCCTGAACCAGGGCCGGACGCGAGAGATCGCCGCCGCCGATCGCCTCCGTGAGGACACGGTGGTGCTCCGCCCAAGCCGGGCAGACCTCCACCGTATGCTCCACCGTGTCCTCCTGGCGAACCACACAGCGGTGACACCCGGGCGTTTCCTCCCGCCTTATGCGGAACAGGAACCTCCTGAAACAGCCGTGTCCGGTGAGGACCTGCGTCAGGCGGAAGGTGAGGACGCCGTGGCGCCTCTCAAGCCACTCCTCAAAGAGGGGACTTATCGCCACAATTGTGGCGTGCCCAGCCCTTGAATCCTAGATTCTCTTATTTACACACACACACACAATAGGTAAAAAGAATTAAAAATGAAGCAACGTTAATTACATTAATTAAGTATGTCTTAGATACATGGTGCTCACGTATTTACAAACATTGTTAAAGTAGACGATTTTCCTAAAATTTTACAATTTATAAGTCAGTGTGTGAGGAACTAATACCAGAATGTATATAATCTATGTAAATGATCAATGTCATATAATAAAAAATATACAATTAAATGAGCAACCAGTTTGAGTTTGTCAAGATTCTAGATTATTCTATGGAGCAGGACCAGCATTTTTCTAAGCATTCTTATCTTGGATATAATCCTCTAATTTGTAGTATGCTTGTTTACAAAGTGTACTTTTAATATGAGTTTTAAATTTTCTTTCAGTTAATTACAATATATAACAAAGTATTTTGTTGTAACATACCCCATAAAAGATACTTAGTATGTACGTATTAGTAAGTTCGTATTTGTATGTGTGTATTTATGTACTTTAGATAATCTGAAAAAATGGGTGATACATTTTATCTTTATTTCTATCATTAAAATTATGTCTATCACTTATTTTATTAAAAAGTATAGATTTTTTCTTACATACATAATATTTTCATAAATGAATTGGCAAGGTACCGGCCATAAAATAAAATTGCTCTTACAGCTCTCTTTTGCAAAATATACGTAAAGATGGATTCAATGTCAGCAGCCCGACCCCACAGTAAAATGCCATACGACATAATGCTGTGGAAGTCGCTACGATAGACCAAACGCGCGGTTTCTACGTTTAAAGATATTATTTTCTCAAAGTAATTACAAATTCACTTATACACGGGTTTAAACATGATTATGTCCCATCGAGCGTAGCTCAAAATAAAAAATATTGCTACACATATTACGTAATTATCTTAAAACTAACAATATAATATTACACATTGACTTAATAGTTTTGCCACAAATAAAGCAAAGTGAAAGCAAATCAGAACTGGATAGTTCTACCACAGATTATAATTATAATACTACGGTTCTACACAAGGAACAGCATAATTTTAAGCGAGGCGGGTAGAGTGCATCTTGACAGTTGTAACGTGTTTACTAAGGCCTACACCATAAAGCGGAACAAAAACTGAAACGAAAAAATTAAGTAATATTTTGTTTCTTGATGAACTTTTTAAAATTAACGTGCAAGCAGAGATTGTATGTAGATATCTAAAAGGATTAGTATATTTTTGTATATTTTGATTATATATTATGTTTATTTTACTGTAATATGATTCTATTTTTATCGCTGATTTGTTTAATACTGCTCATAAGGAAGGTCCATGTATAATCATTATTTTAAATATTTTCTTGTAGATGTTAAATTGATTTCTTTTATGTCCTTAGGCAGTTTATTATAAAAGTTGGTTCTTTTTCTATCTTTAGTCCTAGGCTGGGATAAGCGGATATCGTTAGCCTGTCTTGTTAACATTTTGTAGGTTTGTACCCTTATTGTAAAATACTATTATCGGCGAGTGTATTTCTCTAGTTTGTATTTTCCTGACAAGTATACACGTGTCAAAAATTTAAACAAAACAAGTGTGTATACATTACTTTTGAAGTCATTTATTCAAACTAGGCTAAGAATCAGCCATTTTCGAACGTCAAAATTATACACGGTTAATTTTAGCTCGTTCTGGAACGAAAAGCCATAAACTCAATCATCGAACTCGAAACGATTGGGACTATTATTTACAATAAATTAAAATTTAAAAAAAACACGAAAATGAAATGTGTGTAAAACGTATCGACGAACGGCAACACTTGCGAACGGTACCCATTGAAAAATCCATTCATCGATCAGACAGCATAAAAACACATACGCAATAAATAAATAGGTACACAAATAAAAATACGAAAAGCGAATTCAGACTTTATTTCTAAACCGTAAACGGTAACAAATACAAAGTTCACCAAACTGGGTACAAGGTAAGTAGGTACGCAATTTACTAAAATTATTCTGAGAAGTGTCCGACCGGACTTCACAAGGATGCACAACCGAATTCCGCGGTTAAGTGTATTAAAATAAGGTCTTAATTCGGTCCAATATTTTCATAGAAAAGGGCACCACCGTCTTATAATGAACTCTATTGGACAGATAAAACGATTCATTTTTTCTGTTTACATTGCCTGCCTTTGTAGAAGCCGCCGCGCCGCGGCCGCAAGCAAGCATTGTCGCATAAAAATTGGTGTAGGCAGTATTATTTTTATTTATCATAAATATGGTAGGTAGGTATGCTTATTAAGTACCTATTAGCTCGATTGGTGGACACTCGATTCAAGGCTTAAATACAACTCCCAAGCGTACTCGTCGTGTCTAGTTTAAAAGGTACGAGTACTAGTGATTTCGTGATGCGAGAGTGGTGACTGAAATTTCAATTAGTTTCTCTCGTTTACGAGGAGATGTGATAGTGGTAAACACCGTGCCGTGCTTCCGATACAAACGAGAGATAATGAGGTGAATGAACTTACACCAACCTATCGTACCAGAAATGAATTACCTACTTGCAGGTACTTACCTGCGGCCGGACTCGCACACGCACAGCTGTGCCGCGCTACGTCATCACCGAGCGGATCGCGTACGATCTTGCGTTTATGAATGAAATAGTGGAAGCGCTACTAAGATTTAACTCGAATGACAGAATAAAAGTGATAAATTTCTAACTTCTATATTAGATGTCTTAAAAAAACAATAACAATGCTAATAGTACCTACTAATCGTCTGGAGTCACTGTGTTTCGGCTCCAGAACGATTTAAGATTAATCGTGTATAAGACGGTCCCCCAAAACGCCCGCCCTTCACCAATTCCTAGTGCGTTATCTGGGAAGAAGAAGTGGCGCAACAAACTCCACAGCAGCGGAGCTGTCTGTTCAGTTAGAAAACAAATGATTCTATATAATAGTATGCAAAATAATTCACATTACGCAACACAAAACGTAATTTAAATTATTAGCCACATGTCAGCAATATACCAACCAAAAGCATCGAGAACTATACTCAGGCAGAAATAAAAACTAAACGTAAACAGAACTTAATAGCTAAATAAAAGCCTCCAGGCATTAAAGGGCGTGCCCGCTTACATATAGTTGTAACTGGAAGTTATAAATGATAAACTAGGACCATCGAGATAAATTAAATAAAACAAACGGTTAATTACTAATAACAATAACTAATATGATCAATTGTCGAGGTCACTAGCTAACCACATATTGCAATACAACTCATTAGAAAAAACATTGTAATGAGTAGATTATGTCAACAATAAATTGAAATAAAATTAAAAATAGCTTGACTTATAAAGTCAAATAAAAAAATTAGAAAAATACAATTATATAAACTCATATAACTTGTCAGTAGGTAATCTGGAGAAAGAACATAAACATTGTCTTGAGTTAATCACAGCGACCAACTATTCTTATCATTTAAGTAGTCGTTTATAGAATAGTATGCCTTTGAACAAAGCTTGGATTTTACTTTCGTTTTAAACGCATCAAAAGGCAAATCTAGCAAAGAAGAGGGTAGCTTGTTATAAAAGGTTATACCAAGCCCAACAAATCAGTTATGAACCTTATGAAGCCGGTGAAAGGGAGCTCGTAGTTTGTCCTTATTTCTAGTGTTAACATTGTGAAAATCACTGTTTTTAGTGTATAAGTGTATATTTTGCCTAATATATAAGATGTTGGCGAAGATGAATTGAGACGCCACCGTGAGGATACCAATATCTTTGAAAAAATCTCTCAGAGAAACTCTGGCACCTAGCTGGTAAATAGCTCGAACAGCTCGTTTTTGGGACAAATATATTTTGAATATCAGCAGCTTTGCCCCACAGCAGAAGACCGTAGGACATAACGCTATGAAAATAACTAAAATAGACTAACCGAGCTGTATCGACGTCAGTGTATTGTCTTACTTTCCTGACGGCGGAGGCGGCTGAACTGAGCCTTCCCGCTAGGCTCGATATATGTGGGCCCCACTGAAGTTTGGCATCTACTGTTATGCCCAGAAAAACTGCCGAGTTTACACTCAAGCACCTCTTTATCTAAGGCGATGTTGGGTCCTAGATTTCTAACATTTGGTAGGGCGAACTTTACACATTTCGTTTTCTTGGCATTGAGTACTAGGTTATTTGTCGTAAACCAATCCGTAACCATTGAGAGTGCACTGTTTACATCGTCAAAATCTTGTCTATTCCTGTCTACTTTAAAAATAAGAGAGGTATCATCTGCAAACAGTACAACTTCACAGATACCCTTTAAATAGAATGGTAAGTCATTGATATACACTAAGAACAAGAATGGACCCAGTATTGAGCCTTGAGGTACACCTAACTGAACTGGTAGACCGGAAGATTTCACACCATTAACATCTACACATTGGTACCTATTATAAAAATAAGAATTTATAACGTTGAGAGCTTCGTTTTGAACACCGTAATGACGCAGTTTACGCAAAAGCGTGTCGTGGTGCACGCAATCAAAAGCTTTGGAGAGATCACAGAAAACCTCAATAGCATTTTGCGAGTTCTCCCATGCGTTAAATATGTGTTTCAGCAGAGCAACACCCGCATCTATAGTCGAACGACCTTTTGTAAAGCCATATTGTTTATTATGAAGGAGGCTATTTAAATTAAAATGTCTAAGTAACTGCTTGAGTATTAACTTTTCAAATATTTTGCTAAATGCTGGTAAGATAGAAATAGGCCTGAAATTGCCAACGTCGTTTTTATTACCTGATTTAAATAGTGGTATGACTTTACTATTCTTCATGTGGTCAGGAAAAGTTCCTAAATCAACACATTTATTAAAAGTAACAGATAGATAGGGGGCTACGATGTCTATTATATTACTTAAAAGTTTAATGGAGATGCCCCAGTAATCACCAGTGTTTTTAGACTTGAGTGTGTTAAAAACATTAACTACATCACGAAGCGTTACATGTTCGAAGCTAAATAAGGGACTATTTTTAGATGCACTACTAAGCAAAAGGTTTTCAGCTTTAGACGGGGATGAATTTAAGGAGCGAGTCGTAGTTACAGGTATGTTGGCAAAAAACTCAATAAACGCCTCAGCTACGTCAGCTGCTTTATTAACTAATTTATTGTCGACCATAATCTCAAGTTGTTTATCTTGCTTAACTGACTTACCCGTTTCATTGTTAATAATTTTCCAAGTGGTTTTTACTTTATTATTGGATTTTTTAATTGTATCGCTTAAAAATTTAGATTTAGCAAAAACACAAACCTTTTTAAATAATTATCATATATGATATCATCATATCATCCACATATACCAAGTGGGAAAAATACGTATTATTGAAGCTTACTCAAAAACTAACCAAGCAAAGTTAATAAAATTTATATAAAACCAACTAGGAAGCATACCCTTTCATACAAAAAAATAATTTTCATAATCGGTCCACAATTGACGGAGAAATCGGTGGAGATACATAAAAAATAAAAAACCATACATACGCGACGAACATATAACGTCCTCCTTTTTGGAAGTCGGTTAAAAAAGAACCTGTGTGCAAAATTTCAAACATTCCTAGTCCCAGTAGTTTCGGCTCTGCGTTGATATGTCAGTCAATCAGTCAGTTTCTCCTTTTATAGGTATTTAAAGATAGAAGATAGATAACCTCATTAATAATTTATGCTACTCGTATCAACATAGCTAACAGCCGTTCGATTCTGTAAAAATATCACCGTGAAACTTAGGTGAAGTGAGCTGTCAATAGTGATAATCCCTAGCATCCTGCCGGTCGATTCTGTGGCAGTGACAGCTCACTTCACGCTCACTTCACCTAAGCTTCACGTTAATATTTTTACAGAATCAACCGACAGATGTCTACATTCCCAAGACAGAGATAAAGTTCCCTGAGTTAACTTAAAACCACTTATGGCTTCTACACACTATGCCGGTGGCATGGCCGCCGGCTTTTGCCGCGCGGCATGTACCCCAGCTTTTGCACCTTTATTTCCTTTGCGATCCTTTGTGCGGCAGGGCCGGGCGCGCCGCGGCTTGCCCGGCGGCAGGGCCGGTGGCCATGCCGCCGGAATAGTGTGTAGGAGCTATTACAGACTTGTTAATGTCAAAATATCCTTGCAACGCTTTGAGATCGTCACTGCATTCGAGTTCGTAACGCTACAGTGTCCTAGAAGAGCGGCGTCCGCCACATAATGATCGTAAAAAAATTGTAAACAGCTATCTAATTATGCAACACATTTTGGTAAACGATGTCGACTAATCTGTTTCATTTTGACAGTTCAACAACATGCATTGCGGGAGTTCATCTGGACGCCGTTGCGGAAGGACGTCTCGAGCGCTCCGCGTCTTTTATCGCACACGTGGACGGGCTTGGGTCCGAAACAAGATCCAACGCGTTTTTTGCCGGTCAAAATAAAAATATCATCGAGTGTTTTGTTTATTCAATGTGGCTATGACTCAAGCGTCTACAAATAATTACATTAAGTGCAAAAGTGAGGTGTGCTAAGCCTACGTACGTTCATGACCCAGAGCGAGCGATCCAGGGCATCCGAAGGCCTTATCGTCTGCCCAAGGTTTCCAGGGAACCAGAAACGTCGTAATAAGAAAAACCCGGTGAGACCATTCCTTTTATGTCAGGGCGTTCTGCTAATCACTCAGTTAATAAATCAAACTCCCATAGTTCAAACGCATGCTTAATGCTAAGTCCAACGGTAGATCCAGATACCAAAAAGACTTACACCTTAAATTGTTTCTAGTAAGTGTATCGATCACGAGAACTGAATTAAATTCCCGGCTTTATTTCGATTACGAGGCCAAAATTCAGCGACAAAGTTCGGTAGATTATTTGTTAGATTAAGCGTCAACATCGTTAGCGCATATCTGCGGCTGCGTAGTGACTGGCGAAGTTTAAAGGTTTGATGCTTCGCACTGAACCAACGCTTACTTTTAAGCTACATATTTAGTATATAGTAAAACGAGAACATCAAGATAAAAATTATAATATATACTCTAACAAAAATAACAGTGTCGATTTAGATTGCGTAACATTCTGGCAATTTCCATTGCCTTCCAAAAAGTCGCGTCTAAAGCAACTTCTTTTTTGTCGTGTTTCGGTCGAACAATTTACCCGAGTTTTTGTGAAGAAAGGCACACGTGTGATGAGCCTAAAGCCCACTCAACAAAAACAAAAACTGCATAACAAGTTATATTTCAATAGAAAAACAGAGGGTATCTAATAAATCTCAATCAACGCATGACCCTGTCAAACTTTTGTAGCTCTGTGTCTCAACACGTGGGGTCCAGAGTCCCAAACAATAGTGTTACAATGGTAATAATAGCGGCCATGCAAAAGGATGGCAATTGTCTGTTTAGTGCGATCGCCCATCAACTAAATCTTTTAATGGGGTTAACATTTGGCCATATGTCAATACGCCGAGACCTAGCTACGTATGTTTCGGATAACCGCGACGAAGCCAGAATTTGCTTAGCACTTAGGAATAACATTCAAGACTCTATTCCTAACAGCAAGCTCTCTCAGGAACAAATGATAACAAACTACATAACCGCGCAGTTTAACGAGACGTTCTGGGGAGGGGAAGACATCCTAATCGCCGCGGCCGAATTCTATCTCGTAAATGTGCATGTGCATAATAACTACGGGAACACACTGGTCTACTCACCTGCCAAACATACATATCATTTACAAAGATCAACATTATGATAGCTGGGTCATAAGCGCCGATGAACAGTACAACAATAAGCTGCAAAGTCTAACGCATAAAACAACTAACAAAGATACACCACAACATGCCGAAACGGTAGGCAATAAATACAACAAAAGAGACGAACAAGGGCAGCCTACTAAACCCCGAATTCTGAGCAGCCCCCAACTAGCTTGCTCATTAACACCGGATGAACAATTAACATCAACATTATGTACACCGTTATCGGCTGAACTCGCGGACGACACCGGATACACAATACTTAGAAATTTGCCTTCTGCCGCGACTAAGTACACTTGCTCAGACCTGCGCATTGCAACTTGGAACGTTCGTGGGGCCTCGAAACCGGCCAAAAAAGATAAAATAGACGCGGAACTTTCAAATAGGGGCATTCACATAGCCTGCCTACAAGAAACAGGGATGAACTTAGGAACGTACAACTCCACCCATTACGAATGGCACCTATCCGGAACCGCAGGTAAAGCTCAACGTGGACTTGCAATTCTAGTCAGAAAGGATTCCCAAATTGAAATAATAAATAGAAATTGCGATACCGACGTGATGACAATAACTCTTAAAATTGGTAGGGGAAGCGACAAACCTGCTCCGCTTTATATAATTAACTCTCACATCAACAGCTGTACCTCTAAAGCAACCAGATCCTTCACGGGTATACTAAACTTGATCAGACAAAAACCAAGGAAATGTACTTTAATCATCCTAGGGGACTTTAACGCTCATATTGGTAGACAAGATACAATAAGTTTCCAACGCAAAGGGCTGATTCACCAAAATCTCCATCACGACTACTCCAATTACAACGGTGAAATGTTAATGGATATAGTCAGCAGGGAAAAACTGCAAATAGAAACAACAAAAGCGAGAACATCATGCAAGATAACATGGTCAAAGGGCACGCAGAAATCACAATTGGATCACATTATTACGCCACAGACAACAGAAAAACTCTTTAAGTATATTAAAGGCGAATGGGCAGGTAGGGCCATATCTGACCATAAAATAATTTGGGGGCAGCTAAGAACAAACCGAATCATAAACAATGATGAAAACAATAAACTCCAGACTCAAAAAATGAAACAACAATAAAGACCAAGGATTTCAATTACAAACAATACTACTATGCCGCTCTCAATATCAAATCAACCAAAGCAAAATACCAAGCTTGCATAATCAAAAAATTGGAAAACGTCGGAATAGACTCAACAGATGAAAGCGTCGAAATACCATGGTGTACCATAACTGAAGTATTAAAAGCGGCGGCCCAGGAAACCTTAACTTTTCAACAGAGTCACTCTAGGGAACATCGTATAGCTCTTGCTAACCTCCAAAAGGCTAAATTCCTACAAAGAAGACAATTAGATAACCCAAATAGACATAATCGCGTAAAGGAATGTCAGGCAATACTTCATATGATTAAAACGGAAGAAGAAAACAAAGAATCCAGTGCATTCTTCACTGGATTGGGGAAAAAAACATCCATCAAAACGCATGCAGGTACTTTATCTATTTTACAGGAAAAACAAGCAAACTACCAAACGCCGGAAAAGAACCGCTTATATACCAATGTCCAAATGGGAGCAAATCCTAAAAACCTCCGAGGGCCTACCTATACCAACGGTTACCATAACAAAACGGGTATCCACCGCACAAAATGCAGGACCCTCACTGGACGAAGTAATGGAAATAATTAACAACATGCGGAACGGGACAGCGCCCGGAACAGACCAAGTGGTAATTGAGCTCTTCAAAGCAATGCCGCCGATATTACAGGAAGCCGTCACCAAGCACATGAACAAAGCGTGGACACAAAATGAAGCGCCCGACACCTGGCTAGAAACAGTACAAGTACCAATTCCAAAGAAAAACAACCCTAAAGATTCAAATGACTATAGACGAATATCGGTTTGCAATACGGGCTACAGAATCTACGCCTCCTACGTTTTAAAAAAATTAGACGAAACAATAAAAGAATTGGGTAACTACCAAGCGGCTTTTTTAAACAATAGATCTACAGATGATCACATATTTACACTAAAAAGGGTTCTGGACGAAGAATGGCGCGCAGGTAAAAGAATCTATGTACTCGCTCTGGATATAGAAAAAGCTTTTGACAACGTCAACCTCCAAGCACTACGAGACATTCTAATACAAAGATCTAATATGACGCTAACTAACAGGATAATCAAAGTTTGCATGAATGAACGAACACACATCAAATGGTGTGGTCAGCAAAGTAGTTGGATCATTAAAGGAAAGGGAGTCAAACAGGGTTGCCCACTATCTCCTCGCCTTTTTACACTGGTCATGGATGAGGTCCTTAGAACCCTCGAAGAGGAAACTCAGTTAATTAAATTAGACCAAGATCTTGAAATATCACTCCCCTTGGTGTTATCATTTGCGGACGACCTCATCTTCATTACAGACGACCTAAAAGGGTTAGAAGGTATTGTATACCATATTAAACCCCTACTAGGTAGTGTCGGCCTACAAATAAACGAAACTAAAACAAAAATTCTAATTAGAGACCCATTAACTAAACAGAAAGCGACTTACGTGTCAATGAACGGATTAAAACTACATACTGTCGACGAAATTAAATATCTAGGTACATACATAACATCTGCATTAAGCAGGAGAAGCACAGTTAGAAAACGGTGTGAACAGGCCACTAGAAACGCAAAGTCACTATTACCATTCATAATAAACTCAAAGATGGACTGGAAACTAGCCAGACTCATGTATCGAATGGTTATAGTACCTTGCATGATATACGGATTGAAAGTATCGGCAATCACCAAAGCTAATAGGTCAAGACCGAGAAGATATGAGAGAGTCATCATGAGAGACTTGATTAACCACGCCAGAAATAAACCAACACAAAAGAAGATGCACGAAATCTTAGATGGAAAAACTGTAACCAAACGCATCAAGAATCACAGAATGTGCTATCTCGCACACGTCCACAGGCGTGGCAAACCACACCTTTTACACGCAGCAATGGAGTATAAGGCCAAATATAAGAAAGTAGGCCGTCCTATTTACACATGGAACGACAATCTTAAGCAGGACTCGACTTATTTCGACA
Source organism: Agrochola lota (assembly GCA_947364205.1). Classification (NCBI taxonomy): domain Eukaryota; kingdom Metazoa; phylum Arthropoda; class Insecta; order Lepidoptera; family Noctuidae; genus Agrochola; species Agrochola lota. Next base: position 10,996,651 of record OX376221.1, on the reverse strand, counting down.
AGGAATTAGACTTTTGGATGGATAAGGCTACAGACAGATCCAAGATCATGAAGGCCGCCAGCGAGATGTACAAGAAACCTGAAACGGATAGCAGCGACGCCTCTGACGAAGACTTAGACACAGCAAAATCGAACACAGCACAGCAGCAGTATAGAAAAAGCTGAGAAAGCAGCGTATCCCCGTTCTCAAAATACACCGGTGAAGATCGACTCGAACCAACATAACGAAGACGTCGCAAAAGATGCCCATCCATAGATAATTAACACCCGTCTCTCCACTATTCCTATGCTTACTCTAGGATGCATATCCGGTATGGCTCTCAAATCCTTCCTTATCCTAAGGGCACGTCTTCCTTACCATTACCCGCGCCCCCCGGTCTACTCCTAGATATGCAATGGCCTTTGTAGTCCCATGAAACATGAGGCTTCATGGGCTAGTGCAAATCTTGGGGTTCATTCGATTTATCGAGTCTGGTTAAACCACGCTGGGATCGGTGCATTTCATTCATTCATTCATTCATTCAACAACATGCATTGCGTTTTTTACGTTGTTGAGCAGGACTTGAGTCGAACTTATGAAGCAATAGATTAGCAATCTGTTTCAAAACGATTCAGATTCTGATTGATCGTGTATCTGGTCAACATCTCACTGATCATACGTGGTTCATACGGTTAAAAACAAATGCAGTATGAAACTGCTATGTGATCCCAACATTATCTGATCTTTGCCGTGTGCCTACGTACCGGGCAAACCAGAAATAAATGAGGAGAACACGCATATTTTTCTTGAAAATAACAATCAAGTGAGAAGATAAGCACGAATAACGGGGCCAGCTGGATTTACACATATCTGTAAATTAGAATGGCAGTTCGCACTAGATTAGCAGTTAAGGAAGTATGCTACCTCAAGCGCAAGCCGTTCTTGCCTGAAATTGTTTTGTAAATACAATCCAACTTTCCCTGCTTCAGTTACGCAGTTACGAAAACTTCGTACCCGTTCAATAGGTATTAAAATAATGTGTACAATACAAAACATTATACCTATTGAATCTATAACTTGCGTTACATACTTCTACTATGAACTGTGACACAATTAACAAAACTCCCCTATCTCTACGGCTAAGACTTTTTTATTTTCTTACCGTATCTTTATAAAGAATAAGTAGTGTATTCTCAACGGAAATTAATTCTGAAGGAAAAGGTAGATCTTTGATTTGGTTGACAGGCTGTCCTGTGCGCTTAGACCATATACTTAGGGGTAGTATGGTCTAAACCCACGGTTTCCTAGAAATATGTTGGCCGCATTTGACGGCCGCAGTGACGGCTGTCATGAAAATGATGACAGCGGCAAAGATTTAAATCTTTAGATTCCGCGTCAAAAGTTAGTCGCGTTTCTGTTTCGTTTTTACACCTCTGACACACAATGACACAATGACTACACACAGTGCCGCGGCCTTGCTCCCGGCGTTTGCCGAGCGGCACTTGCCACCGGCTTTTGCGCCTCCTTTTCCTTTGCGATCCTTTGTGCAGCTTTGTGCGGCAGGGTCAGGCGCACTGCGGCTTGCCCATCTGCTACGCCAACAATGCCATAATAATCTGTGAGCTCACTCTTCTCAGTATGGATATTCCTTCTTGTGGCTTAGTACGGTGTGGGCAAATCGGCGGGGTTTGCTTTATGGTGTCAATAACGCTCTCTAGGAAACCACACCAAGCTTTCATAATCAATGTTTCAATGACGTCATTCACCCGTAAATTGCGGATGGTTCGTGAGTGGTCACCGCTCTTCTAGGAAACCGTAGCTTTAACAAGAGGCATGGAATCAGTATGTACTAATAATGCAAAAGGATATAATTCATTATATCTAGGAATGAGTGGAATGAGTGAAATTATGCTGTATTTATATTCTGTACAACTTTTACAAAATGTCACAAAACTAAATAAAAATGACACAACGAAAAGCAGGCTAAATATTTGTAAATAAAGTTTTATTAGCTTCATGAAACACATAACATGAAATAAAATGGCATATATTTGGACTAATGTATGCTATTATTGATTTACGAAAATGGGATGCTGTGACGGGCCGGATCCTTGCTGTGTTAAGTCCATGTTCAGTAGCCCCCGTGTGCTGGTCGCGACTATTTCGCTGCTCATGATCATCATGTACCTATCGGTGGCCCTGTTCCGATGCTCTGGCTCTAGATCTGGTGCTGCACGGGCACAGTCAGCAGGCAGAAGGTCTTGTGGCAGAGGCCGTCGTTAACACTATTGAAGCGTAAGTGAATTTCTTTAGTATACGATTATTAAAATTATTAAAAAAATACCAACCAGCAACCAGACACGAATATCTTAAATAAAAAATTCTTTAGCGTTTCAGCTCGCTGTGACTGATTATTTCGTTAAAACATTAGGTATAGGTACTATTGTTCTGAACCCCCTGCTGGAGGCGAACACGTACTTTATTTCTTATAATTTTCTTCCCAAAAAGGGGCCTTATTTGTCTAAAATTGTAATGTGAATACTTTAAACTAGTCGAGATTCTTTAATTTTGTAGATCTCTAACAAGCTGTATATTTATTTTCCCTGGCAGAGTGAGCATAGCTACACCTCGACCTTTCTCCTTTGTTCTAGCCACGTCACCACGCGCGTTGCATTGCGTTGAATATTGCAGAGAGTTTGTACGTGTAGAAAAGGCGCTCATACATATACTCGAGCCTGATTTACACTAGAGCTAATCTGATAAAGCAAATCTTTCTTTCTTTTTCGTGTGGTTAGTGACCTGGTGTTAGAGTTTTTATGCCGCCCATGGGCCTCTGACTTGGATTCACATGCCGTCAAGAAATATTTCTCAGGCATGCCATTCCTGCCCGGGTGTCACCACTGTGTGGATCGCCCGGAGGACACGGAGAAGGGCGGTACGGTGGAGGTCTGCCCGGTTTGGGCGGAGCACTGCCGTGTCCTCACGGAGGTAATCGGCGGCGGCGATCTCTCCCGTCCGGCCCTGGTTCAGGCCATGGTTCGGAGCGAGAGTGCATGGGAGGGCGTCACATTCTTCTGCGAAGCAGTTATGTTCGCGAAGAGAGAGAGAGAGAGAGATGCAAGCTGCACGCCCTCACGGCATTAGCCGCAGGAGACGTCCCGGGCGTCGGGAGTCGAGAGCCGACTTCCGGCCACCGTAGGCGCGGGCTTGCGGATGGTGAGCAATGGGCAGCTCGCCGTCCGATAAGGACCAGGCCCGTGTCGACGGCGCGTTGTGTTCCACGCGCGCCTCAAAGAGATGTCAGCACCAACTGACGGGGTCGAAAGACCAATGCCTGCTGGGGTTGCGGGTTTGTCCGAAAGGGGATATCGCGGCCCCGGCACACAGGCAACGGAAGGAACATAGGTGGGTTTTAGTCAGTAAAAGTCTGACACACCCTCTCGCTCCGCCCAGAGCGGGAGAAGTCATTTGATGATTTCCCACACTCAAAAAAAAAAAAAAAGGCATGCCATTCCTCACGATGTTTTCCTTCCCCGTTTTTAAAGCAAGTGATAATTATACAATACGCACATGAATCCGAGTCAGAGGTGCACCTTGGGTTCGAACTCGGGACCTATGAATAAAGCAAAATAACTCATAGACTACATATGTTATTATTTCCGTTGTTATTTGACTTGTAGAATTTCGAAAACGTAGAATTAATATACTAATGAGAGTATTAAATTAACTCAACTAATACAGAAGACCGACGAGTATAACCTGACTCTCTGCTTAGCTTAGCTGAGTACGAGAAAGCCTTCGATTCGATCGAGACATGGGCTGTACTGTACTGCAATCTCTTCAACGGTGCCAGATCGACTATCGATACATCGAGGTGCTGAAGTGTCTGTACGAAAACGCCACTATGTCAGTCCAACTCCAGGACCAGACCTCGAAACCTATCCTTCTGCAGCGAGATATGAGACAGGGAGACGTTATCTCTCCGAAACTATTCACCACTGCACTGGAGGATGTCTTCAAAGTTCTTGACTGGAAAGAGCTAGGCATCAACATCAATGGCGAGTTTATCACTAACCTTCGGTTTGCCGACGACATAGTTATCATGGCTGAGACTATGGAGAACTTCAGTACAATGCTCGATGACCTTAGTCCAGAGCCAGTCCAGAGAGAGTAAGAGCTTCCGAATGAGTGGGTCTTAAAATAAACATGGACAAGACAAGGTAACAAGGTTCCAGAGTAGAATTGACTGAATATGAAAGGAAGAATAAACAAAGTCAGAAGTATGAGAAGGACAGAGTAGAAGAAGATTGTTGGAAGAACGCAGACTCTTAGCGTGTGAAGAACATAGATATTGGAAGTGAGACATAAGATTAGAAGGAGGGGTGGGTGAGTTCAGAGGCGAGAAAAGCGTGTTCATAGTGCGTTAACGAGCGAATAGACATCCATTTGAGCTCAGACCTGTAACTCGACACATGGTTATATTTCCTTAAGTTAAATATGAACCGGATACCATAGTTGAGCAGTCTGTCGAGCTTATCAAGCAAAACCGCATTCAAGTTAAAGTAACACACGTCACCATGGTGATTTGCCGCAGATATAATTTTGTTCAGTTTGTCAGTAAACAGGTTCACAGCTTGAGTTATGTAGTATGATAGAGTTTTGGAGCGTAAAAAGTACGTCGCATAGTTGCATTTCTTGAGGCACGGGTGCGGGAACCAGCCACAACCAGCAGGGGGGCCGCCACCGACGCAAACTGCGCTCCCCCGCACCCCGCATGACTCTCATAGGACCGTTTAGGTTTATATCTTAGGGATATTGCGAAAACAATTAGAAAATGGTGAAAACATTTCTGCGAACAACTTGGTTGAAATATCTCTGGGGTTTTCGCGAAAATTCGAATTATCAAATCATCCTACGACTTAGCTATCAGTGCTGAGGAGTCTATTTAGTTGGTGAGTAAAAATTGTAAAAATGTATAATTTCCCGAGACCTCCTTCTCAGCTAGAGAGTGTCGAGTCCGAGCATACCCGTTACAAAAAGCGGGGTATAAAGAAATTGGTAGTAGCTACCCGTACTTCTTTTCTATAAATCTCGGCAGATTTTCACGAGATCACGCATCAAATGGACTCTTGTCAGCGTAGTGTCTAGTATTTGATAACTATGTTGAATGGGGTCCTAGTTCTAGTAAGTATACATCTTAACTCGGCTTTGATTTTTCGTTAAATTGTAAACTAAAGCTCTTTTTGAAGCTTTCTGACGTTCCACTCAATAACGATATATGCGTTCGTCTCGAAACTTGAAAGAAAATTATGCATCCTCTTTATGTGTTAGATACAGCCCTGAGATACAAAGAGTTGGGATTGTTACCAGAAAAAATATGTCTGTCAATTTGGGGTTTGTATGTCATGTTTGACAAATGTTAACTGAAAAATATGCATTCCCGTACAATATCACATCATGAAAGAAATACAACAAAATAACAAGCAGACAAAATAGACAAGAGTTATGATGCATAATACCAACAATGTAAGATGGGTGCAAGTTGTTGCTACGGCTGTAATGATGCCGGTTGGGAAGTATTCTATGATGACCACAAAGTTCATGGATTTCTTCTAGGTCTACTATGCATTGCATTCCTGTTAGCGTATAGACTGTATCGGTGCCGAAATCCAGCCAGTTCTGCTTGTTAATTTAAAAGAATAACGAGGTACAATTCAAAATCATAAAATTACAACATTTCATAATTTATTTCACTAACTTAATCTTAAATACAGTAACAATACTCTACTACTTCCTGTAATGCTCGCTTTCAACGCACTTATTAAAAAATATTTACAATTTATTCTAATAGTAACACAGACAATAGTAGTAGTAGCTTTTCATTGTATTTGGTTTATCTCGCGTTTTCTTTCAGATTGCTTTGGAAGTAAGCGTCCTTGGCTATCCGGAACAGGTTGGCGCTGTTCTTGTCGCCGGTCTCGCGCACCATAGCGGAGAAGTGGCTGGCGGGGTCCGACAGCAGCACGTAGGGGTGCTCGTACTCCACCACCTCGCCGCTGCTCATCACCAGCACCCTGTCCGAGTCCATGATAGTGTTGAGTCTGTGAGCTATCGTCAGCACGGTGCACGACACGAACTGACGCCGTATCGTCTCCTGGATGAAGTTGTCCGTCCTGCAACACAACCCCGAACGTCAATCACTGCCCCCACTGTTGTTAAGTATGCATGTAATTCTCCAAATACTCACTGTGGATCTACGTTCGCCGTAGCTTCGTCCATAATTAATATCTGATTAGATCTCAGTACGGCGCGCGCCAAACACATCAACTGTCGCTGCCCCACTGAGAAATTAGCGCCGCCCTCCGTTACATGGAAGTCCAACGAAGTGATAGCCGACTTCAAGTCAACCTGTAATATTCAAATGTAATAAAAACCGTAATAAATCAATAACGAAACACAGTTACGTTTTTTTTTAAATCGAGTCTGACCTGCTCGAGGGCCCTCCAAAGATCCTCGTCGCTGTAGATGTTAAACGGATCCAAATTGTATCTAATTGTTGCAGAGAAGAGGATCGGCTCTTGAGGAATAATTGAAATTTTCGATCGCAGCCCCTGCAAATAACCATAAGTTTGAAAATAATGGCCGCTTACATGGACTCGCATAGTAATACCGTAACCGTGAAATTCGTACCTGTCTCGAAACCATGGAAGTATCGAGTCCGTCAATCGATATTGATCCGTCGAGGAAGGCAAATCTGAATAAAGCTGATATCAAGGAAGATTTGCCGGCGCCCGTCCGGCCCACGATCCCGATCTGAACGAATGAACAAATATTTTATGTTACTACTCCTATATAAGTAATTACTTAAGTTTAGTTATACACATTTGACGACTTCGTATACTAAGAATGAATAGTATATATTAGGTTTACATACCTTATGTCCACTTTCGACTATAATATTCAAGTTCTTAAGTACTGGCTCTTCGTTCGGAGCGTATCGTAGGGAAACGTTTTGGAACACAATTCTGCCTTGAGACGGCCAAGATGGCGGCATGGCTATCTCTGTTAAAAAAACAAAGATTAGTAAACTTTTGGTTGTGTATTCAAATACATCCAAACAACTTGTGAATAGCCTAAGGCCGCTTGTACACATCTGTTTTTTCACCGGATAACGGCCCATTTTTTTCACCGGACTTGCGGTGGCTCTAAGGTTACAATGCAAGTATAAGTGCCGGACAAGTGTCCAACACATACAAATATGAAAATCAGGTTTCAGTGCCGGCGAAACGAACGTGTACAAGCAGCCTAAGGCGGTTGTCCACACACGTTTTTTTTGCCGTGAAAAGCTACGCAAAAAAACGTGTATACAACGGGCCTTTTAGTTAAACCTATAAAAACTTGTTGGGGACCCTTTTTGCGGCGAAGCTCAAAAATAAATAAAATAGCATCCTGATTCTAAAGATTAGGTTGTCATTGAGATATTACTAAGAGAATACAAAAGCGAGCTAAGCGAATTAAGAAATTGGAGCCTCATGACTCGTATAGGTTAGATATTCTGTGTTGTACTAAATACATGCACGAGCTTAAATAAAGAAATCACGTTAATTTTTCATATTTTCATTAGGTATTCATTCATTACGGGCCTCATTTGAAGTTTTAGATAACATTTTACGAATTTTGCTTACACACGTAGAGGCCGCTGTAGCTTGGGGATCAGTATCATTGATACGGCTGATACAGCGGCAACTTCGCCCTTGAGAAGATACAAGGTGGTAGGTAATGCACTCACTTCCTTCGAACAAGTCGGGCTCGGTGTCAATGCGCGTGTACTGTAGAATGCGTTCCACGCTGGTGAGCTGCGCCAGGAACTCCACCAGCATGCGCGCGCCGTGCTGCAGCATGACGGTCAGCGTGTTGCTCTGCGTCACCGCCAGCCCCACGCTGCCCACGGGGATCGCGTCGCCTAGCAAGAACACATACATTAACATTTGTTTATGTTATTGGGTAGCAAGCAGGAAGCCCTGCTGGTGGTCAGTGATCACCGCCGTATAGACACATCTGCAATGTCAAAGGCATTACAAATGCCTTCCAATCACAGAGGCTAGAGGCAAAGTGGAAACGACTTTGCTGTAACTTTAACGATACCGTATACCCTACACACCATAACAATGCTGATTGAGGACAAAAATAGGTATTGTATTATTACTTTGAATGTCGTGATGGCCCAGTGGTTAAGGCGTCGCCTCTCATGCACGAGGTTGTGGGTTCAAATCCGGGCAAGTACCAATGTGACTTTTTCAATTCATATGTACCTGTAACTGTGTCCAAATAAACATTATTCTTTCATTCTTTCTTTACCTTCTGAGTTTATCTTGGACATTACTGACATCGGTGAAGGAAAACATCGTGAGGAAACCTGGACTTATAGTTAATATAAGTCTGAAATCGCCAACCCGTCTTGAGCAAGCGTGGTGATCTATGCTCGTGCCTTCTCTGTATGAGAAGAGGCCTTTGCCCTGCAGTGGGACAGTAACAGGCTGGTATTATTATTATTTTTTATTATTACTTCCCCGGACGAGCACCTTTACGAAGACGTTGCTGTTACTTCGGTCCCAATTATTCAAAAGGAGCTGTTGCCTGCGTAGTAGGCAAACTTTCCAGCTCAGGGTGACCCACTCCGAAGGCGGAGTTTCGAAAAATCTTTTCTTAGTAGTCTTTGATAAGAGAAGACGTAACAATTTTCCGTTTTTCATGTTTATTTCTTTAGTCCCGTATGTTTTCTGTTAGTCAATCATTCGCGAAAATTTTTATGAGTAGATTCGAAAAAAATTACATCTTCTTTTCGTGTGGTTAGTGACTAACCTGGTGTTTTAAAGCCCGAATGGGCCTCTGACTTCATATGCCGTTGATATATATCTCTCCGGTATGCCGGTTTCCTCACGATGTTTTCCTTCACCGTTTTTGAAGCAAGTGATAATTACACAATACGCACATGAATCCGAAAAGTCAGAGATGCGTGCCTTGGGTTGAAACTCGAGACCTATCGAGATCGAGACTTGTCAGTCTGACGGTCACACCACTATCTATCACTGCTTTTTTTTTGCAACCCCAAAAGATTTTTACGTATAACATATCACTGGGCCTTTTCCCCGACAACTATGTGACACTTAAATGAATCCCTAAATAAAAGTGCACAGTTGGATTTTCAACTCTCAACGCCGAGCCTAGCGTTGCAAATCCAACAGTGCACTTTTATTTAGATTCATTTAAATGTCACTTAGTGGAGATGAAAACGGGCATAATTATAGGGTTATTTTAAGTTAAACACAAATTTAGTGTACCGGTATCCCAGACACGTCATTTAGAGTAATTTGATGAACGCTATTATACTAAGCTAAGTAGTAGGAGAGTTTTTCTAACGTTATCGTAAACTCACTCGGGGGCTCTGTTTTCTAATTAGAGGTATGAGAAACAGGGTGTAAAGTTCACTCATCCTCTTTAGAAAAGGGAGGATCTTCCGACCAGACGGGTTTCGTGTCTGGCGAGCAACTGCCTATAGGTTGAAGTCGGGAGGTAAATCCCGATCGATCCGATCGGGAGGTAGATCGCGCGGTAAATTCTAATTGCGCGATGCAGGATTTGTGTGACGTCAGGATGTTGTGTGACGTCAGGTCTTTGATGCGTAGATGCCGCCACACTAAAAACCTATTTACGCAGAAACTAACTGAAATATAAATCTTGAATATAATAGATAAGCTCGTGAATACATACCGAAGTCAAGGAAGAGGAAGACGAATATCACAGTTGTGAGGTACACCAAACACATGGTATCCAAGTAGAACCCAAACGTGGTGCCTCCGTTCAAGTAACTGTTCCATGCAGTCGTATGCAAGTCCTAGGACAAACAAAATAGTTAATTTACTGATCTCAGATAGCGATTTTTGTATCAATTTATATCTTTAGCTATACAAACTCGTATTATGATAAAATAAAGTCGCTTTTCGTGTGTGTCTCGTTAGCCACGTTGTACTTTTAGGCTACGCAAAGGATTTTGATGCAGTTTTCACCGGAATTGATCCCGAATAGTTCATGTGTATAATACATTATGAAACTTACATGTAAAAGACCAATCTCGATGTTATGTAATATCATAAAAATCGTACGAAGGAGGGGCGGCTCTCTCGTATATAACAAGACTTCCATGTAAGTTAACTTGGGATTTCACCTATCAATATCTCAGAAAATGAGGTTTGGAAGCCTCTTCAATATAATTTTCACCTTGTGACCTTATTTGGTTTTCTTATTTCTGGGAATTATGATTGGTTTCCAGCAAATTTGGCATTTAGCTACTTTATCGGGCTTTTAGAAGATGGATGAGTTGTGTACCTATGTCGCGGTTTTGTCTTGGATGGCTGCCAATAACATTGAACGACGACGAATCAGAACTGAGCCTTTACTATAGGTATTTGAAATGTAAGACACTATTAAGCAGGGCTGTCCACTGCTCATCCTCATGTCAATAAAATAAATAGGTGTATCTTGAGATTTGTATAATTAAACGTAAACGTAGATTACCTGGTTAGAATCAAACTGTTCAATGAGTCTCTTCTGGGCATTGGCTGACCTAATGGTAGATATACCACTAAGCGATGACGTCACTGTACCGAACATGGGACTCTTGTCTGTAATAAAGGAAATGGTTAGAAAACTTAAGAACATCAAGACCCATCAAGGCCCATAATATGAATTACCTATTAAAATTCCTAGATCGTCAATCATACTTTAGGCACACGAAAAATATTTGCTCTTTATGTAGATAAAAGGCATAGTAGGAGTAGTATTAGCGATTAAAAATTACAGATATTTTGTCAAAGGAAAAAGGTTCCAACCGCCAAAATATTACGCCGCCGTGAACATTTAAACACGCCGTCAGGATGACGAAATATCACGTCATTTTATGTTATGGCATTGTAGTAGGTGTTACGTATTCCTACAATTTTTAAGGAAAGTTTAACAATCTTTGATCAATACGTACTTGTGCCTTCCAATCGCTTGATTCCTTGAGCCGCCTTCATATATATCTTGACCAAAAAGAAGAACAGTATAAGCAGCACGGCTGAAGGTACAAGCGTCCAGTACAGAGCAATAGCATTGAGGACTAGAATAGCAGCTAAGGTTCCATAGATCTGTAGCACGTCCAGCAGAGTTCGCGGCAAGATCTCGTCAAGAGAACCCATGTCTTTTGTGAACCTGTTCAATATGCGTCCTGTGGGAAATTTTTTGATCAGGTGAAACCAAAAGTTTTTGACACATTTGTTACGAAGTTTATAATTTGTTCGGAATGGTATCGAAAGCAAAATTGTAGACCCATTTTCTCAATAGATTTAAAGCAAAAACACTTTACTTTAATAACATTTTGAGAGCTTAAAGTTCTTCCGTAATTAGAATATATAAATCTTCTTGGCCTTAAAAACTTTACAAGACTTTTGAACGCCGTCGCGCTGTATAAAATATTGACTCTTACAGCTGTTAGGAGACACCCTCATTTTGTTTGCTTTCAAAATACATATACGTAAACATACCTGAAGAACTGGTGTCGAAGAAGCGCATGACTCCCCTCAGCATGGTGGAGAACATGGTGTTGTGCAGTTTGTTGGAGGCGGCGACACAGAGGTAGGCGAAGGGGAACACTCGCAGGTTCACTATCAGAATGCACATCACCACCAGACCTCCGTGGATCATCAGGTACTGGCCCACCGTGAATAGACCCACTTGCACGTCCAAACCAGGTTCTGAATGGACAGGAATATAGCGTTAAAACCTGGTCTTCTTTTGCCGAAGTAAACTATGTGTCTAGATTGTACAGTCAGCTACAAAAGTCGATTAAAATGCAAAAAATTACTGTTACTTTTACATATCATGTAAATTGATACAAAATGATTTAATACATTGCTTTACACCATTTAGCTAAGAGTTTCGACCCCGTGAATTATGAATGAAACAATATTGAACCATGTTGGTATTCATTATATAAAACTAAATGTTTACGTTACAATGTAAACATCTAGTTTACATTTAGTAAAAAGAGTACAGTCCTTTTGAACTAGATAACAAAAAACGCGGCCTGAAAATAGCTCACTATCCGTTTTATTTTGTTACTTAACTGTCTGAAACTTTTAATTAGATTGCCGAAACAGTCGCTTCCTACTTTCGAAATCCTCTTCAGTAGATAAGAAGGTAATAAGTGTAGGTAAACCTTTCTTGAGTGCTCGGTTTTCTTGAGTGTTCGGTTTTCGGATAAAAAATCTCATTTAATGAGACAAAGCTGATTAATATCGTTAAACTGATATTCCTGTACACAACATGGCGCCTGTATTTATTTTATATATACTTTATTGTGGGTACACCACAAAAGAATAAATCAAACACTACAAAATATACAATGCCTTATCGCTTTCCGTGATCTCTTCCAGGCAACCTTGGAATGGACAGTGATTTGCCTGGACATAAAATAGGGCTGGTGTTGGTGCAAATAATAAGTATAGAATAGATAAAATAGATACACAGATATACATATATCCTAAATAATAGATACAAAAATACAAACATACTAGTCCTGTAGTCCTTGGAGGGAACACCCGTATTAAACCAGTTATGAGTCCCATGTTAAAGGGGACTGCTGAGAATTTCCTAATTGTTTATCTTGATAACGCTTTGCTCGACCCAGGGAGCGAACTACCGGCTCAAGTGATTGCCACAAGACCTAGTCAAGAATTACTCAATAGTATAATAGTATATTACTATAATAATACCTACATGAAGTGAACATAAAAACCACTAGTTTGGTTAATATATTTAATGAGATAGTTTTACGTAGCATTTCAGTGCCAGCTACATATGTGAGAGTCTCTTTATAGTCTTTACGTGGTTTCTGTACAGATTTGGCATTGCATTCTTTGAGGCTATTTGAATTTCAAGCTATGCCAGGCGGCTTACTGACTAAGTAGCTTATGATATAATTAGCTGATACCACATATATTTTACGTAGCTTCCACCTAGTAGAGTAACATTATTTATTTACTAGCTGACCCGACAGACGTTGTCCTGTCCAAATTTCAATAATTCATAAAAAAATTACATATAAAATGCACGAATTTTCCAATTTTCCCGGTGACATTTAAATTTTTTCGTTCCGTAAGAATTGGATTCGGATTATTTAAAAATATAAAAGTTTTTGTTGAGTGAACCTCCCCTACATGTAAAGAACAACTTTTACTATGGGACCAAACCTGAAATCACGAAGGTTCCGGGTTCAGGTTTGGTCCCATAGTAAAAGTGGTTCACAATGAGGAATACAATGACCCCTTTAAAGTTTATTGGTGTTTTACCAATAACCCTGTATAACACAGTCCATCAATAAGTGATGTTAGTTTTCCACAACTGCACACACCTTTCAATTAAGCGAGTTTGTTTTTTTCATCAAATATACATGATCTATGACTAGTACCTTATACAATCTAATTTTAATGTATTTTTTTATCACTTGATCTCAGTAATAATAAGTGTTTTTGTTTGTAATTTTATTTTGTGGTATTTTTTGCATGCTGAAATAAGTAAGCAAAATATATGGAACTATTTGGAAAAAAAAAAATGAATATATATTTATTTTAAATAAATATGGAGCGTCTAATAAATAATTTACCTTGGGGATAATATATATTAATTACGTAATAAATTAAAATAATAATGATTAAATAAATAATAATGAATAATATTAAAAATAAAGGGTTTTTACAAAGTTACTGAATAAATAAACGTATATAAGTAATTTATAAAACAATAATTATAATTCTTAAATTAAATTCTGTTTTAATAAAAGAAAATAACATACTAACTATTTAACTAATAATGAAATTTATCACATTAAACACCCAGTGCTCTTCTTCCTCTCTCCTACTTGATCTATGCTGTGCCCGACAGGGTCCATAATTGTGACTAATTTATCTATTTACCTACCACCTTTATACATTATGGTACGCAATAAAGAATTGAGAATTGAATTGATATTTATACAGGGTGGCAGGGACATCGACCTACAAACTGCAACCATTAATTCAGCACATGATTCTAGACATAGCATATAAATTTAAAGCAGGTTACCAAAAAAAAAAACAACTGTTTCATAGAAAAGTACGCAGTCAAAATGTATGAAACAGCACTTCTTTTTTAAATACCATTACCATTGGGAATCATTTACCAATTCCATGGTAACATCAATATTTAAGACCTTTTTTTATGTACGATATTTTATGCAAAATAAAGATATTTTATTCTAATGCTGGCGTTAAACCTATGTTAAAGTCAAAGTCAAATCATTCGTTTCAATAAGACCATTTATTGGTTCTTTGGAATAAAATAATTGAAACGAATTTCCCTATTTTAAAAAGTAAGTTATACCAAGTACGTAATGTGAACTACCTACCTATCTATTAAGGTGTTCGTAGCAGTTTAACATTCGATCCAACAGCTTGACTCTTGAGCTCAAGGATTTATGGCGTGAATCAAGTTACCTAACTAACCTAACGATGCTTGTTATTAATAGTGGTCCCTGCTAGTTAGCTGCTTTAATTAGGACCCACCACTTGGGACTAGCGTAGTACGTTATATTGTATTTATGTGATTATAGAAAACTTGGGCTTAGGTACATTTATTATGCTACGCTGCCATTTTAGGCTGAGAAATGAGCAACTTTTAATACACATTGCATCATTTACTTTAATAGTTAATATAATGATATTGAATTAGAATGATACGTCGACATGATTGCTCATGTCGCACACATACTGAATGATTAACCGTTAAAACTGTTTTAATGTTATTCTAATTTATAATTTCATACATTATACGAACTATCAACCAATACAAATAATCGATATTTATTTTTACATTTACTCCATTCTCATTGCTATGAGCTATCTAATCTAACGAATTAATCACGTTGGGATATCAATTAGTACGTACCAATGTCATCGCCGCCCAGGGACTCTTCGTACACTGCCATTTGATTTGTCCTTTAACAAAAAAATGAAAAGTTTAAATGAATGTACCT
The DNA here is from genome assembly GCA_947364205.1 of Agrochola lota. Classification (NCBI taxonomy): domain Eukaryota; kingdom Metazoa; phylum Arthropoda; class Insecta; order Lepidoptera; family Noctuidae; genus Agrochola; species Agrochola lota. Next base: position 10,981,563 of record OX376221.1, on the reverse strand, counting down.
CGACCTATAGCCATCACATTTTGTCCAAAATCAACGAATAACACGGATGCCATTAAGTTTTCAGCGCAAAAGTAAGACACATTTTTTGCTGAAAAATTAAAATGGCTGCAAGAATGCTAAACGGTCGTGTGTCGTGCACAGGCGTACTTATAAAACTGCTATTGAAGGTAATGGATAAACTTATCCTCCTTTCAGAGCAAATATTTGGAAACATTCTAAAATGTTCGATTAATAATAAACAAAACCTGACTTACCAATAACTGACCCAGTAGTCAACCGAAGCCGCACTAGTGGTGGACAGAACAACAATCGAGAGCGCAAAGATAATGAAGCAGACGTTTCCTCCCGATTTGAAGTAAGCCGAGATGACCTCCCAGCGCAGGTTGCCTGACTGTCTCTCTTCTTCCTCCATCTTTTGAGCTTCGAATTCTTGTAAATCTTCGCCTTCGGTGACGCTTACCAAGGTTTTTAAGGCAGGTCTGTCTTTTTCTTCGGTGCTCTGGTAGAACATAACATAGAAGTTATTTGAAATACCTTTATAATATCTTGGCATCTTGGTACTACTATTACCATATAAAACACATTCGTGCAAATTGTCGAGGCACGTGAAAAAAGAGTTAAGTATTTTTTAAAAATTGTCTTAAAAACGCATCTTCGTATTTTTCTTGTCTAGGTATGTAAAAGATTTTAATACAAGTATGTTCTACCATTTTGAAACTTCGAAACAAGTAAAGTAGGTACGACGAATATCGGCTTTAGCAAGGATGAACGGTTTTTACGAATTTTACGTGCATTCATCATTTTGTGTTGTTTCTTTTTCGAGTCTCGGGCCCCGGGCGATCGCCCAACCTCATCTCATGAAGCTGACAACAATAAAGAGCAAAAAATAAACTGACGACTTGAGGAGGTTGGAAACTGTATGATAGATCGGATACATACCAACATTGAACAACAAGATTATTTTAAATTCACTTGTTCATGTTTTTTACTGAGATTTCAATATATTTTATGTACCCATATCCGGTACACACTGAAAATACCAACTTGGCTTATTTATATACCCACTAGTTTCAGTAGGCTAAGGTAACTCCAAGACCTTCATAAAAGCTAGGAAAGCTCTCTGAACAGCCATGAAAATTAGAAAATTTGTAGGTACCCACTGTTTTTTTCATATATGAATCTTTTCATAGTTTGTCGTCGCTAAGGATGCATCAACCCCCTTCAGCAAAGTGCTGGCATAAAATTCGCATAAATATCGAAAAATGTTAAAGTCCAGGTTCGCCAGTAAACAAATGACCCAAGCTCATTTTTATAGAGGTATGTGATACCCTCTACATATTTGAAGAAGCTAGTTGCCACTATGAAGGGATTCCTTCAGACCTTGGGGGGATAAATTGTATTTTTACGAAGTGCTGGCTGAGATGCTCATAAAATATGAAGGCGTAAACAGTATATGTGGTACCAAAAGGTACTATTTAGGAAAGTTTGCTTCGTAAACACTTCTGAGTATGTTGTATTAAGAAATATTTATTTCTATGACACTAACTATTCGAAGTTATGATCACGGATTTTCGGGATTCACGGTTTTCCGGTTATGAGCTTGTGATTATTATGGTCGTTACCCTTGATGTACATGCAAGATAAATTAAATACCAATTAAATATTGGAACAATCCTGCGTGCTGTTAATAAATTGAATTTAAATTAAGACATTATGAGAAATAAAGTGCTCTATTTGGTACTGGGAGAACAAAAGAGACTACAATTACATAAATTACCCTAATATATTCTGGGCCCGACAATGGAACGTAACTTTAGCAGCTGAGGTCGATATCACGGCCGTCCAGAACAGCGATCGATAAACTTGTATCAACCGCACTGATTGGAATGCATAATTCGAATAGATTAGCAAATGCGACAATTTGATTGTTTGTTAGAACTACGAACAAGAGCACAATATACCTACAGTAAAGCCTGTTCTTTTAATTCATAAAAGCTTAGGAACTTTCACACGAACTGAGTACCTAGCTGGTATTATCATCATTGCCACTGGCCACTGCTGGACATAGGTCTCTTCAATGGCACACCATTAAGCTCGATCCTCGATGAACATCACCTTTGTTTGTGGCCTAGTTCATACGGTTAACTTACTCGTGATCCAAGACTGTCAGAGTCTTTGTCTTTGCCTTCCTGTAGCTGGGACAGCATCATAGAGAAATCTTTGCCAGATGAAACCAACTCGTCGAATGTCCCCATGTTTTCAATGCGACCCTATAACAAAACAATTCATTTACTAGTATAACTTTATAAACATATTTTGGTCAGAGAAGACATTCAAGTCCATAATATGATTAAGAGATTTGCCATAAAGACACACTCTATTGAAAAAAATACAAACAAGTTTATGTGCAATAAAATTATCAGGACAAATGTAAAGTATATAAATGATCACAAGGAAAATAACACTGGTAGGCTAATTAGAAACCAATAAAAGCAATTAAAACAATGAAAATACCAATTCCCAATAAATAAATAAAACAAAAATGTGCGAACCTCATTTAAAACAACGATGTAGTCGGCGGCTTTGAGGAAGTGGATCTGATGAGTGACAAGGATGCGAGTGCGTCCGCGCAGGTAGCCGTTGATGCAGCCCTCGAACAGCTGGCGACCCACGTTAGCGTCTACGGCGGATAGCGGGTCATCCAGAAGGTATATGTCGGCCTAAAAAGAAAACATCATTAGATATATGTTGAATTATATCAAGAAAAACGGAAAAAATATAAAAAACAGACTAGTAAAAAAATAAAAAATTATGTCTTAATGCACATCGTAGGATAACGTAATTATAGCGAACTGGACGTTGATTTCAGTTTTGATTTGACATCAAAGTTGTTCGCAGTTCAAGTAAAGTTAATTTTCTCTACGTTGGAGCTGTATTCTGTTACGCGAAAATCCCCTCCCATAACGAAGAAGTACGCTGTTTCAAGTCTATGAATATGCCATGGCATAGTAAAGCTGCCCTACATTTAGCTCCGACCTTAAACCGAAGTAAAAACGAAAAACACGGTGTTTTCTCCTCATTTTCCAGTGTGAATCATTAAAAGTAATTGAGGAAACGAATTCTGCGCAGAGGTACACCATACATTTTTAAAATGATCTGTGTTAAAAGTTGTTTGGGAACCCTCGAATTAAACATCATAAAACCAGAAAGAAGCAAAATTAAATATCTGGAAACCAGAGCAAAGCTTATGTGGCACGATATATGAATCTTTTGCTGAAACAAATTCATTTCCTTCCTCCTTTAGTTCGTAAAGTTCGTTACATTTATTCCGTAGTTAAGTTTTGGCACTCACACCCTCAGTGCCGACTGCCGACAGACAAATGCTCTGCAGACTGTAAGAGAACAAAAAGAAAAAACTTTCTTTGAATTCTCTACGTAGGAATTTGAAATTGAATATATAAAATCTAGCCCAACACGGTGAATTCCAAAAATAAAACAGATGAAAATGATACTCTTACACATATCAAAATACGGACTACGTAAGGTGTTTATTCAAGGTGAATGTTTTTATGAGGAATAGCATGCAAAGTGTGCTTCAGTTAAAATGGATAATATCCGTATTTCCATTATTCCGCGGATATTCAAGGTCTTTGAGCTATGTATAGTCGGAACTGCGTCAGTGTGTATTTTAAGCGAATCTTTCTTGAAATACCTACAATTGAACTTAGCTAAATTTTACCGGACAGATATATTTGTACCAACATTTATTTAGATAATAACTTGAAAATATACGAAGGAGTAGGTATTCCTAGAAGAAATTGAGAAAATATTGAAAATAAACTTTTCAGTCAAGTTAATGACTCCATAAAAACATTTTCATTTCCCACTTTCCCAGCTCTGATCAGTTCAATATATTTGCAACAAAATAGAAATCAATTTACTTCTCTGTAAACAGCGCGCGCCAAATTGATTCTGGCTCGCTGGCCTCCCGAGAGGGACACCCCCCTCTCCCCCACCAGCGTCTGGTCGCCGTAGGGGAACTGCTTGAAGTCCTTCTCGAGTGCACACACCCTGCACACCTACACAACACAAGTATGTGAGCACACGAGCGAAATGTGAATAAATAGGAGACGGTTCAGTGCTCCTTAATAGTGAAACACTTACTTGTTTTAAAAACATATGAAAACCACATTTTATTTCGTGCCATTGCAAAGTAAATGTTAAACATAATTAATTGCACTTAATCCTATGTTTCGGAAAAATTGCAGTGCTGAAATTACCACCAACTAAGCCGTAGGGTACAATTTTAAAATTCTGCTCCTTATTGCTTTTCGGAGCGTTAAGCGGAAATATAGCGCTTCATATTGTTTTCTCTTGGAATACTGCCACAAACACAGACATAACAATACATTTTTAATCTGTAACCTTTATTGCTATGATTAATTAGTTTTATCGGTGAAACTATGCGTATCAATGACACAGTTCACCTATCGACGATGGCACAAATAAAGTGAACAAATAAGAGAAAAATACGTATTATATGCAAATCGAGATTTATATACGTACCTTCTTATATTTTCCGGGTTCATAAGGCAAACCGAAAAGTATATTCTCTCGGACGGTGCTGGGGAACAGCCACGCCTCTTGGCAGGCGTACGATATCTTGCCGTATATTGAAACAGTGCCAGTCGCCAAAGGCAATTCTTTTAGTAGTAGTTGCAAAATCGAAGACTGAGAATGAAAAACAAATCATATGAACAAGTTGTTTCCAAATATTATATAGAATAAAATTAGAAGTAAAATGTAGTTCGTGACGTAATCTTCTTTATAGACTACATATCGGAAAATAACAATTAATTGATACATTTACTGATACGACCTTAAAGATTTATAGTCACTGAATACTATTTGTCATATAACAAAAAATATGTCTTTACTAAATACTACAGAGTCAATTGAAATTTTATTGTGAGATAAATAATTAGGTACATGACAACTCAATATTTTGCGTACATAACTTAGGTATCTATAAACAAATCAATAAAATCTACCTTCCCAGATCCGACTGCTCCAATGATAGCACATAGTTTCCCTTTACGCAGCCGCATGGAGATGTTCTTGAGCGCCATAACATTGGGGTCCCCTGTCCAACTGGCCGACACGTCATGCAACACCAAGGCCGAGTCATCCTGATGCGACATGCTCCGCAAGAACTTGGGATTTGCCGGCGCTTTGAGTTGTGTATCTAAAGCCGGGTCTGGAATCAAATTCAAAATATGACGTCCTGAAATTATGTTTATTTCGTGTTGCAATATGAAGACGCCAATGCAATATGATATATGCCTAAGCATCTACACGGGCATAAAAAAACTCTTATTGGTTTCCTGATAATTAGGTTTGATCTCGTCGCGGTTCCCTCTACGTACGAGTGAAGTAATAAAACTATGGTAGATATTACACAAGACTATCAAACCGTCGAAACTTTTATACCTACATATATATGTATGACTTGAACTTCGGACTATTTTATTGAAGTTTGAAAAGTTTCCACGAACCAACAGGTGAAGACGTGCTACGACATTGTCTGAATATCGATAACATTTGTTGATAAATATGTGCACGTGAATGTTACGGGAAACTGATTGGTTGATTGCTAGTTCCAACCAATGTTTACTATTTGGTAAAATTTCAGAGACGTTATGAGGTCGATATCAAATAAAAATAAAAATAAAATCAATTTAACAAAACCGTTGTATAATTTGATATCAGCTCTAACCTCATACATACCATTTGGTGCATTGATGAATGTAGGAACATGATCAAAGTGTTTGGTATGTAATAGAATGTAAGAACGTAATTATAAAGTTAATTCCTTAGCCCATTTCCTTTGTCAATCTAACTTTACCGTATTTTAGTACAATTTATCTTACCTGGAGGCGATCCATCCGATTTCCGATGATAGGAGAGCGGTCGGATGGAAGGGCTCGTCCCGAAGTCGCTCTTGAACGACGAGTTGCGGAACAAGTTGGACGGTGCTTCCTCCGACTGCCCCGCCAAGTCTGGCCTGTCTTCTGTAAATTAAAACACAACGTTTTGGCAACTCTACGTGAAAGTTAGGATGATGAGCCACTGTAGCGTAACGTAAAATTCAATTGAATGAGTAAACTTGTTTTTTTTTTACCTGACTAAAACTCAAACTCAAAGCATTTATTTCAATTAAACCATTTACAGGCACTTTTGAATTGTCAAAGAGCCGGTCAGTTAGTCAGAAAGTTGAAGCTAGTTGCCCATTCCAAAACGTAGACCTCTATGGAGAAGAACGGGCAAGAAACTCCAAGGACACTGTTTTTAATATAGATATTACAAAATCCTGGGTACATTATTCTAGTTGCTTCTATATGACTTTAATTTTGTATGCTGTTTAGTTCTTGCATATTAATTCCTATACGTTTCGTTTATGTGATCGCCATAAATAAGATTAGACGATGTCGTACATAACGGAACTTAATGAAAATCAAGTAGTTTTTGTTAAACTAAAAGTCTCTAATGTGAAATGTTCAACCGTTCAAGTTTCAGATTACTCCAATGAATAACAAACCATATAACGTACGTCACCAACAAAATGTTTAAGCTTTATAAGAAATATTTCAGGCAAGGTTACTCATTCACATTTTCCCAACATGCGTCGAATACCGCCACAGTGGAATGCAGGGTTTATAGTGACGCATAACGTCTGAAATTCATAATATGGGTCAAATCTCATACAAAAAACATGAAATGGTTAAGTGTGCACCCTCGTAACGACTCAACATTTTTATGACATTCTAGCTTCTCGTTTCTTTAAGCATTAAAATTGTCATTCTTGTTCTATTTAATAAATGTTAATAGTGTTGCTCGTTATTAACACTGAGATAGGAACAAGTAACCTAAAGAGATAATGATTTCTGATAAAATTTAAACATTAGGCAATACGATAATGATTGTGCCTATTAAGATATTAAATGGATAGTTACAAAACGGACTAATAAATTATATCAATAATACTGCGTGCATTAAGTATTAATCATATATTTATTCGTTGCCTGGGTATGCGTTAACTTATGTGCCGAGTAGTACCTCAAGTCGCGGTACGACGCCCAAGAGTCGATAATTCTTTCTACCTTACTGCTGAGAAAAGGGTATTATGGTTTCGAATGTTTTTATTAATTTTCATTCCCCATACTTTATAAAAATTTTAGTATGTGGTTGTTATCCCAAAAGTAGGGACTTAATTAGGTACATCTAATATCATGATATGAAAAAATAAATAAATTGCCAAAATACTTTTTGCCCATTAAGAAAGAGGACTTTGTATAAATACACACCTAGCGAGAGAAACTCTTGAACTCTTCCCAGAGACACCACAAGCTCTGCAGTGAAAGATAGCACCATCGGCAGAATTAATGTTATGTTGACTTGAGCCGCACTCATGAACTGTTGTAACGGGTAGAACTGGAAGAAAACCATGTGAGGTAGGCATCGAATACTTACAAACATTTATATCTATAAATATTATAAAACAAAATCGCTTTTCTTGTCAGTCTGTTTGACCCCTTAAATCTTATAAACTATACAATGGATTTCGAAGCGATTTTCACCATCATATGCCGAAAGGTTTATGTATATATGTCGCAGTAAGATGGTTATAGCAGTGATATAGTTATATCGCTAAGAATATAGCTATATACCGTAATATAGTTACATGAAAGCAGTTCATAACTGTCGGAGTGCCATAATTTAGTTACTGCGACTAAGTTGGACTTAGCGCTTGCGGGCCGGTGCCGCGGCGCCGCCACCGCTCGCTTCGCTTGGTCGGCTCGCGCGTAGTTCGTCACAGTTCTAACCTAACCTATTTGGTCGGAGTACCCTAATAGTTATATTTCTAGATCGTACTCGTATCGTAGTTATATTCCTAGTAAGATAGTTATGAACCGCTTTATAAATAGTCCAGAATTTTCTATGCTTTGCCATGTCCCCATTGCACCCGTGCCAGGCAGGGGCGAGTCCCTAGTAGGTATGATATGGCCTCCCGGATTTTTTTCAAAAAAAAAAAAAGGATTTTTCTCAAGCAGAAGCATGGAAATTCGATTAACCATTAATATGAAATATAATGCAAATAAATGCAGCCTAACATATTCCACTGCAAGGTAAAGGGCGATATGCGAATTCAGTTTTTACTGCAAAACTAGACCTTACAGCGGTTATTCACAGCTCTAAGAAAGAATATATCCATCTATGTCATGATGACAGTTCGATTAGAATAGATCCAGTGCGCACCGGTCTCACACTCTGATAACTCGCCAGCTTTACGTTCCAACTTCCAACATAACTATTTAAATTATTCAAATCTTTATTTCCGACCACAGAGGAGGAGTTCGTGGCTAAGTAATAACAGCCGCAGGGGTCGATCCTTGCCGGTTTTGGACCGTGGATGGGTGACCATCTTTACATACCGAGACTCCTCCGTCCCTCGGAAAGCACGTTAAGCCGTTGGTCCTGGCTGTCATTCGTGGATCTTTGACAGTCGTTACGGGTCGTCAGAAGCCCGAAAGTCTGACAACCAGTCTTACCAAGGGGTATCTTATTACCCAGTTACTGGATTGTGGAGGTCAGATAGGCAGTCGCTCCATGTAAAATACTGGTATTCAGCTGCATCCGGTTAGACTGGCAGCCGACCCCAACATAGTTGGAAAAAGGCTAGGCAGATTGGTTTCCAATCGCAGAGAATCCATACAGTAAAAAAGTATAATCTTTAACTAGGTAGTCTGGAGCCGAACTTCACACTCTCCACGGTTTCGGTTTTTTATTATTTACTTAGGAATTTATAGTAGGTGATCAGGGGAACAATAAAATTAAGTGATGAGAAACATTTCTGATCTGAGATTTGGGATTTTGGATTTCTTTTTGGGTAAAATGCATGTTCAAAATCGAAAAAGCCTCGGTGCCAAAAATCGGCAAGCCGCTTCAACACGGAGACAATAAAATGCAGCCAATCTTGAATTGCGAATGTACCCACAGGTAAAGTTTTATGTTCCACGGGATTTGTGATTTTATTGTAATGTCTTTGCAATCTCTGCATGAGGTTAATGACTGCAGCGCACGAAGGCACAGTTAAATCCCGATGTTGACATCACTTCAACAAGCAATTATATTATGTATCACTAGCTATTCTAATGAAGCTCTGGAATATAAGAGAAGACTCAATCTTTAGAGAGGTGGTTGAAGTCTCAGGTTGAAGTGAGGATTTTGAAATTATTAAATACGAAGTGGAAAGCCGAAAGACGATTCGCAATGTTGCTAGTAGTATAGTCAGTCATTACAAATAATATATACATTGTGGATTGCACAAGCTTTTTTGAAATGATGAAATACTGAAGGTTCAAATTAATTGTTTGTTACAAAGTTTACCTTGTACTAACTACGTAATGTCTTGGATAAATTCCTTTTAGACGCTGCTGCACAAAATAAAATGCCAAAAGATAAGGATAATTAAAAAATCGAAACGTAGGAATAACGTCTAAGAACGTAACGTCGTACAAATTACGTGAAACTTACCACATTAGCAGACATAACGTTTCCTAAGAGGACGTAAGTGAGAACAGTGAAGAACAGTGCAGCTCTCTCCGTGAACATCATAAACCCAAGGAACACTGTCCTCAAGAGTGTGGCCGTCTTTACTTCCTTCAGCTCTTCCGCACGCTTCTGACCCACTACGGTTTGGAACGGAATCTCCCACGCGTACATTTTTATTACCTAAAACATAATAACTATTTTATTGGAATTTCCCTAATTTATGAAGCTACACCACTGATTTAAGGACAATAATTAACTATAATATTTTGTCATTGTTAGCTTCGTGCAAGACAAGTTATGTAAAACACCAAAAACATAACATGATTTTTGTGATACTCAAATTGGGAGTCGAAACTGTCTCTCCTAAATACAGGTTACTCAGTGATCTAGCTAGGAGAGCAGCGATTCACCCAACTATTAATTGTACCTACACCATGTTATTAATAATGCATACTTTGTAAGTCCCTCATGTACTACAAAACCTTTATGTTCCTAAATAAATTATTATTATTATATCTGTGTCGTGAAAAAAATCAAGAAAAAGCTGTAAACGTGATTAATTTAATTCAATGTAGGTAAATACAAACTTGCGGTAGGTATATAACGTCAGGAAATTCTATTCTTTATTCAGGTTTTTTTCAGGTTAAAATGAATAATGTATAAATTATGTAGGCACGTATATTAATTATCACAAAACGTATTTAATTCACAATGTCTAAAGTTACTCACCTGTATTCCATTAATAACTTCGCTCATTATTTTAATTCTGTTATCTGTTTTTTCAGCTGTGCGAAGTCGAACTTTACCTAGGTACTGACCCAAACCACCTGAAAAATAATTGTGCTTTAAAACTTTTATTTTCGTGTAAATTTAGCTTCATTGTATTGTTTACTTTGTGGTTTTCCGACTTTGAAACCTCTAGAGATTTGCCGAAACAAGTTGCTAACCCTTGAGACAAAGTGCAGTTTCTCATGTGCCATTTCAAATTGGGAAGCAAAAATACTGCTTGTCGTTGGAAAAATTGTGACGCACTCGTAGGTACTTCACTACTCCGAAAAAGATATCATAATCTGATTTGTTTATAAAAGAAATTACGTTTTTAAGAAAGATTATGAAAATTTAAATCTTTTTCTCCTCTTATTTTATTGGCATAGCACATTAGCCTTCGTAATGAGCATTGTTTATTAATTCTATTGCTGGTTAATTTTTATTTACAATTTTACATGCGCAATTTCTGATGATAAATGTGCAAAGTAAGTGTGATAAGTAAGTTTTACATATTGTACTACACTAAAACAATATAAATAAATCACAAAAATTACCCTGGAAGGGAAGTGCAATGATGATCAAGGCAGCGAATCCGATAAAGGCTGCCGTCCCCGCCTGCAAGAAGCCGAGGTATATGACGGCGGCGATCTGCAGCGGGATGATCCATACGTAGTGCAGGAACATCATGGCCAGGTCGAACCGCTGCAGGTCGTTCGACAGCAGGTTCACAACCTTACCGGCCGCCGTCTCGCCCAGCGAGCCGTTGCTCATGCGCATTATCTAAAAATAATCCAATTTTACAACGTGGAAGCCAAAGTGACTGCAAAGGGGTAAATTCTAGATTATATCAAAATAGACTACCTATGCTAATTTGGCAACAGGCAAGGGTAAGGAGACCCGTGCAATTTTAATTAGATACGTCAAAACTGTTTACTTTGTCAAGATTTGTGCGACCAAAAAGTATGGGCTATTCCATAGTTGCGACTTTGACTAAGCTTTGTTTTAATTTTGCCGTTAAGCCATTTTACTTCTTACTATCCAAATGCTAATTTATAAAACAACTTATACCTTTCTAAACATCAAAGAGCCGACAGCGCACCTCATCTTCATACCAAACTGCTGGCAATACAGAACTCCGTGATGGTTCATAAACGCTGACACCCAGTTCATCAGTATCATACTGATGGCGTAGTACATGGCCGTCTCTCGGGACATGCCCGAGTCGGCTGCCCAGTACAGAAGCAAGCGACTGAACAGCAATGGTGACATCGTTCTAGGAGGAAAATGACGTTAATAAGGGTGTCTACATCTGATGCTCTTTTGTTTTTATAAACTTAATTGAAGATTAATAGCAAAATAATAATTTGTGACTATAAAAAGTCAAATAATTTTGCTTTGTTTTCCTTGATTACGAGTAATATTATAAGCAATTTTAATATTCATAATCATGGTTCATTACGAGTATGTGCTTACCTAAGAGCTATTCCAATGAATTGCAAAATACCTCCTGGCAAATAAGACCAGAAGAATGTTCTGAAAAGAGCTTTCACAAACTTCGGCTCTCGTCTAGACATTTTTGCTTCTCGTTCTTCTCTCAGCCAATTCCTGCAAAAAAAGATGGAAAAAACATTGTGTTATTTTGTACTATTAATAATAGCGGTTTCAATATGAAATTGTTGTTTTAACGAACTGGCCACTTTGAATTTAAATTAAACCTGCATGGTGTGAGATTCCAAAGTGAAACTTTTTTCCCAAGATTATGATAACAATATAAAAAAAAAATGTACAACATACGACTGTTTATGTTTCAATTGTTTTTTTATTCAGCTTCTAAAGTAAAGATGGATACATGGAAAATTAGAGTAATTTTTGAATACGAGTTCCAACGGGGAACTAACGCAGCAGAAGCAGCTCGCATTATCAATGTTGTGTTTGGAGAGGATACGGCTAATGAACGCACCGTGCGTTTTTGGTTTAATTGCTTTCGTAATCGAAACTTCAACTTGAACAATGAACCCCGAGGACAACCAGCCACTTAGGTAAATAAAGATGAATTGAATGCGATGGTGTAAGCCGATCATCGATATATTTACAGAATTATAATCATTATAATCATTAATACATCTCTCTAAGTTAGATGTGTTCCTTATGAACTTTTCCATAACAGATTTGTTCCATAAGAAAAAATCTCCCTTGAAAAGATGTATTATTTATTCTGTAAATACATATCTGGTACAGTCGCGAATCATATTTTGATCAGGATACAACCTGACAATGACCTGCAAATTGCAAAAAAGGTAAGAAAATTTTAATTTCGCGTGCTACAACTGCGGATCCACCTTAATTAAAAAGGATCTTTATTTCTCTCTTTTTCGTGTGGTGAGTGACTAAACTGGTGTCAGAGTTTTAAAGCCGCCCATGGGCCTCTAACATGCCGTCGAGAAATATCTCTCAGGTATGCCGGTTTCCTCACGATGTTTTCCTGCACCGTTTTTGAAGCAAGTGATAATTATACAATACGCACATGAATTCGAAAAGTCACGAGGTGCGTGTCTTGGGTTCGAACTCGAAACCTATAACTTGGTAGTCCAACGGTGACACTACTAGGCTATCACTGCTTATTAAAAAGGATAAGTTATCATAATTTAATCATAAAAATGCAAAAGTTAGTCTGCCTACCTACTATAGCGAAAATCTATATTCTACAACAATTTTTTGCACTATCTGCTCGTTACTGTTAACTTAAATGTCATGCAAACCTAACCTAAAGCAAGTAATTAAAAACCCTATACACTAGCCGGGCAATAATGTCGTACTGAATAGCATTATAAGCCGCTGGTCAATAATGATATTTGAATTTGGAAACTAAACTAAAAAAATTGTATGAAAACTTTAACCATAAAAACAACTTTTTTCTCTTAAAGTACAGCTCAATCAAAGAGTTCTCACTTCATAGGTCGCCGTCGACGAACAAAATAATCAAATTACGCGATTTAATTAAGATATTATAGTGGAATAACAAGTAACAATACTGAATATTAATCAAATAGATAAAATAAAAAGAAATACAATAAAAACAATTGTTTTTTTTTAAGTTGTCAAGTTAAATATGATTGAATTCTGTGCATATTAGACTCGCCAAGCCAATTACGGCAACAAACAGCTGATCGGTTGCTGTGGCGCGTATCCCCGCGTTACAATATTGGATTTGGGCTTGATATTTACAACATTATTTATTATAAACTGCACATAACTAGGCATTCCCCGGTTATTTAACACGGTTTCATAACCTACTAATTCTATAATTGAATTGATTTTATTACTTCACACTAAGTGCGAAAAGTATATTATTCTCCTCGGGGATAAAAATGTCTTCGTCTTAGGCGAGCTTGAATCCTCGCTGCGCTCGGGAGTCTTAGAATCTCTACGTTGCGTTTGGGATTCAATATAGGGCGGGCGCCATAAGACACTGTTTTATTCCCATATTGCATAATGTACAACTACATTTCTCTTATTTATCGATTATTTTTCGATAAAGGATCATAATCAGACTCATTCATTATTATTTTCACTATACTCATTACTTCACAAACAAGGTTGAGCATTATTGCAACATAAACCAGGGTTCTAATTTAATCGTACGGAATGAGTACACATTATACATAATAGGTATCTAGTGAGTAACGCATTTTTGTTATTTTTCTTATCTTATCGATACCTATTTCTTTGTTATATTTAATCGAATTATATGCAATTATACTGTTTAAAATTGTGTTTTATAGTGAGATAAAGTAAATCTATGGGGCTCTCGAATCAATTTTGGGTTAATATAAAGGAAGGTTTTCTTCGCTCAAAAGATTGATGTAAATATTGTTAATAATATTTTTTTACGTGATCGATATAACCTTTAAACGATGTCAATCTACTCGACATAGGACTTTAACATAGCTGGAATAAAAAAGTATGGGGAACAGGTGTGCTGTCAGGTCTGGAAAGCCATGTGTCTAAATATAAACAGTCCATTACAAGACTTACCAAATAAAATCATAAGTACTGGTATATTATCAGTACCTATACACTATCATTTTTCCACCACATAAACTCATAATTCAGGCAATTAATTGGAACATCACATTATAGACGAAGAATATTCGGAACAAGTCAGATAAGGAACAACATGCATGAGTCATAAAATAACATCGATTGACCAACAACACGCTTCGCCAATGTTATTCACCAATCAAAGTCAACAAGATACATTTTTCAATGAATTATGGACTAATAACCTTCTTAATCATTCAGATGTTTCGATTTTATTTCCAAATCTGCGGCTATTTACAATACACTTGAATTTATATGAAAATAAAGTACTACCGTGTGTCTTCATCATAAAAGGAATACCCGTAAACGTTCACCCCTAGTCATGCAATAGGGTTACTCAATTAACTAATTTCACTAACATTTAGTAAAGTCTTCAGCGGACATCTTGTAAGAATCATTCGAAGTTTACCACATACGTCTGTAGTATTTCAAGAATCTAGTAGCCGGAAGAAGATCCCAAAAAACACCATGATCACTATCCATAAATACTTAGTCGTAATCAAAAAGGTGGGGCTCCGCAGCTCTGTCCTTTAACATGTTCAGTGCCGGGAGCCCTCCTGCAGGGTTCATCTAGCCGCATATGGGATTCCGGTAGCCCTCGCGGAGTACTCATTTTAAATTAAGGTTTTTCTTAGCGAATAAATCATTATAAAAACCGTAAAAATAAAATCTGATGTATATTTGAACAAGATTTACAAGTATATACTTACTTTGGTTTAAAAATACAAGCATTTCTTTTTTCTTTTTTGTTCATATTTTACAAATATTCACAAAAAATGTAAAAGCTTGGGAACTATGTATAGCGACAAGACTTCCTGAAAAAACTATTTTACTTCGTTTTACAATTTTTATAATACGGTTTTAAACCTTAAAACCTTATGCCGTTGACCGTCCGTGGTGGCTAACTTTTGCGTAAACGTAATGTCTATCAATGAATGTAACCTAGCAATCTCTCTACATCTCAGTATTTAAATTTATCTTTCCCTTATGACTTCCATCAACAAATAATGATCCACAACGACAATAAAAATTGCGGTCACCAATCAAATTTCAACCTTAGTGATTATGACATGTTCATTTACGATCGATCATTGCAACTTTTTATTTATCGGCGCCTGATAACATGATAACAATATGAAGTCATAAAAAAATAAAACAACCAGCTGACGGACCATTTCAATTCTTATTTGGTTACATATAAGGAGATCAACGGAATTATTCGCATCTTTCTGGAATTACCTTTTCGCGCAATATAATCGGTTCGTCAGATTAACCTATCACCATAATGCGACAAGGTGAATAATAATTGAATATCAGCATGATTTGAAAAATTGAAATGACAACAGTTTTTAAATATTAAAAAAATTATTAAATTAAAGCTTAAATAATTCAGTGTCGGTATCTAGTTACCTCGAAAGGTTTGATAGCTACTCCCGACGAATTTCAGGCCAGTGTAACCGTAAATTAATATTGTACATTTTATCAATGTCACCTCGTATATATCCACTACGGAACATGTTCATAACGTTTTGTTTTTTTTATGTTTTCCATGTTTAATTTTATCGGACTACGGATTAACATAATATTCAAGCAGTACCTGACCAATACCTAGCTCAGTCTTTACCGGAAACCAAAAAGTACCAACAATAAATATATTTACAGGCAATCTTTTGTAAACTTCTGTAGGTAATCTGATCACGTCCAATTGTAACATAATTATTGATATGGCTTCTGAACGATTCTGATACACTTAACTTGCACACAAGTGGTCTTTACTATTAATCCAGTTACAGAAACAGAGCTTTTATTTACTTCCACAGTTTATCGGAAAAGTTAATCCCTCTGGAAATGGATATCATGGTTTTATAAATTTTGTATTTTACCTGTGGCTGCATGGATAAAATGATATATTGGATGTGCAAGCCAACAAATGGGGCAGCTGGGTAAACAATAATTTACCATGAGGCAGGAAATCAAAATAATGAGACGACGTCTTCCTGTATGGTCACAAGATATGAGGTTCGAAAAAAAAAACGGTTATGATTCCTGTTTGTGGTACCAAATCGTATGTTTCAGCGCGCACAATCTTGGATGATGCAACCAAAGCCGCCATCATGAAATGTGGCTTTAAACAACTAATCTTATAACATTTTTGACACTTCCGAGGTAGTCGTGTGAAAATAACACCAACCACAATATAAACTTTCTCCGATGTAAAACTTATAAGCAAGCTCTCTGCTTGTAAGTACAGTGAAAATAAAACATAGAGTCATCACAGTGTCTACAGCTATTTCTTCAAAACCCCTCGCAGGCATTTATTTGAGAATTTATCAAACGAATTGTAAAACCAAGCCTTTCACCAATTTTTCCCAACCTCGCAGGCACGAATTCATTTGTTTTTGCAAGAACGTATTTTTATTTTCAAAACGATGGCCGACGTGCCTTGAACTACCTCTTCTATTTTCTTTCTCGTTGAATTCAATACCTAACTATGTTTGTGGAGGATGCAATAAATAGTTACATATTTAGGCTTATCAAAATTCAAAGTTATTTTCCTAACTATAATATTACTTATCTATTGTACTGTTATCAGCGTTTAAGCCTTAATTGTTTCAGATTGTTTCATAATATTTGGTAATCTAGAATCTCTATTTAACATCACATATATTTTTCTTGTAAGAAAAGTTCGTGTGATTAATAACCGCCTTAAAAAAGCAGGAGTTTCTCAATTCGACTGTATAGATTATTATTTTTTGTATGTTTTTTATGCGATTACTCCGCCAATTATGAAATGATTTTGATGATTTTTTTTTTTGTTTGGTAGTTCATACTTCAGAGGTGGTCCCATATAAATTTTATTATCTTTACTTGGGTAGTTTTTGAGTTAGCTTCAATAATAAGTACGTATTTTTCCCACTAAGTTTATATGGATGATATTATAAGATCCTGTCAGTGTTATTTACATAGCATGTAGTGGTATTCAAATTTGTATGGGGTAGGTACCGCAACTCAGAAGTGAAAATTAAAAACATTTTATAAAAACATTTAACAGTGCAAAATAACTTTAATTTGGGAAGTCGGTAGCAAAAAACGAAAATACAGAACCAAAGACACCGACTTCCGAAATTAAAGTTATTTTGCACATTTTAGTGTTTTTTTCTTGAAGTCGGTTAATTTTTTTTGTAAAAAGTTTTTGCATTAATATTATCCTGAAACTTTAGTAGTACGCTATGTATTTAAAACCCTATTTTCATCAGTTCAAAGGTAAACGCCACTCTTTCGCCAACCGTACCTAATGTACGACATAATAGACTTTCTCCTTATTTCAAGAGGAAGCCTTTGGGCTCCACTGAGTCGTATATCATGGACCCGGCTTTGTCCGTTCGAAACGGCTTCTATAACTAAACATGCTTCATATCCCACATAAGTACTACTGGTATTAAAGGGGTAGATACAAAGGTTTTATGTTTTAGGTAAACGATACTTTTTCACAAATCAGATAGGACTTATGAGCGTTTACCCTAAAAGTTGGCAACGTCGCAAATAGCTGTCAAATATTTACCTGTTTTAATTAATTTGGTAATAATACTGTATGTAAATATTAAATGTGGCTAACTAGCGAACTAAAATATTGATTATGAATTGCAATAATTAATATCGTAAAACCGAATATTTAGTTTTAGATGTAAAAAAAGTATTTGATATCTTTCCAAG
This sequence comes from Agrochola lota, assembly GCA_947364205.1. Classification (NCBI taxonomy): domain Eukaryota; kingdom Metazoa; phylum Arthropoda; class Insecta; order Lepidoptera; family Noctuidae; genus Agrochola; species Agrochola lota. The sequence continues at coordinate 10,963,368 of OX376221.1, read as the reverse complement.
TGCCTTTTTTACACCTAAAACGGTTACAACATAAAATTCAGTGTTATAATTGCAATTCATTATTAATATTCTAGTACGCTAGTTTGCCACATTTCATATTTCCATTCAGTAATATTGCCAAACAAGATTTTATATTAGGTTCCAGGCTAATAAGCTTGGGCACGCCACAATTGTGGCGATAAGTCCCCTCTTTGAGGAGTGACTAGAGAGGCGCCACGGCGTCCTTACCTTCCGCCTGACGCAGGTCCTCACCGGACACGGTTGTTTCGGGAGGTTCCTGTTCCGCATAAGGCGGGAGGAAACGCCAGGGTGTCACCAATGTGTGGATCGCCAGGAGGATACGGTGGAGCATACGGTGGAGGTCTGCCCGGCTTGAGCGGAGCACCGCCGTGTCCTCACGGAGGTGATCGGCGATCTCTCGCGTCCGGTCCTGGTTCAGGCCATGGTTCGGAGCGAGAGTGCATGGGAGGCCGTCACTTCCTTCTGCGAAGCAGTAATGCTCACGAAGGAGGAGGCGGAGCGCGTGTGGGAGGGGCAAGATTCGCGCCCTCGCGCCCCTAGTCGCCGCAGGAGACGCCCCGGGCGTCGGGAGTCGCAAGCCAACTTCCGGCCACCGTTATGCGCGGGCTTGCGGACGGTGAGCAATGGGTAGCTCGCCGTCCGATAAGGACCAGGCCCGGGTCGACGGCGCGTTGTGTTCCATGCGCGCTTCAAAGATATGTCAGCACCAACTGACGGGGTCCATAAGGGCCAACGCCTGCCAGGGTTGCGAGTTTGTCCGAAAGGGATATCGCGGCCCCGGCACACAGGCAACGGAAGGAACACGGCTGGGTTTTAGTTAGTAAAAGTCTGACACGCCGTCCCGCTCCGCCCAGAGCGGGAGAAGTTATTTGATAATTATCCAACTCCAAAAAAAAAAAAAAAAAAGTCTAATAAGCTGATAAGTATGTAGCTACCTGAACCTAATGTAATACCAACACGCAATAAACACACAAAAGTGATCAATCAAAGCGTTTGCTCTACAGAGTGGGACAATAACAATCTGATATTATAAAATAATTAAACTCAACTACGCCTACTTATAGAACGGATGAAAAAAAAACTTCCCCGCTGACGTATTTTACGTTTGCTCATACATACATCAAAAGCAATGATTAAGCAAAACATTACCAGCACGACGAATATGTTAGCCCTCGGTATTGTAATGGAATCCTAATTAAAAATAAATTGGCATGCCACGAAATTATATACAGTCGCGGTCTAAAAATGTTTATCAGTTTTCAAATTATATTCTGTTTAACACTGTGTGCAGTAAAGTCTTAAATGCTATATCTATGTACATAATAATTTTATTAGTTGTGAAGCATCTATTCTAACAACAAGAGTATTAATGACTTTTTAATGATGAAACTCATTTCTTAATTTAAAAGTTGACAAATGGACATAATTGCATTTGTTTTAATGACATTTATCAAAAATATTAGGTGTGATATGTAATAAAAATTAATTGATTGATATAAAAATGTAAGTTTAACCCTGCAACAAAGGTCTAAAATCTTATTTCGCCATGATGATGGCTCGAATAGTAGTGCTATATCACGAGAACTCAATATATCTCGATTCACTGTGAGATTTTGGATTCGGCGTCACGACGAAGAAGGGCAAATAAGTCATCATAGATGCAATTCAGGACGAACGACTGATACTAACCGCCGCGCAAATAACTGACATTGTTCGACATGACGAAAGCACGGTTTGCTACTTTGCATGATGTGAGTCCTCGGACGGTTCGACGAGCTATGCACCGCCCCGCCCACCGCTACACTGCAGACATCATGCTATTAAAGTGGAATTCAAACCTCAGCACTAAATTGGCTGACTTCGTTTTGCGCGACAATATATTCATTTAATCAAAATTGATTACTGTATTTACGGACGAAAAAACTTTTAAATCGAGTAAAATCAGAAGATTTACTTGATTGCGTTATAATCGCACCCGGTATGAATCTGGTCGAATAACCAGAGCCACGATGCCGTCGGAGAACTGACATGTTTACTGCGAATAATTATGTGTCGCTTTTGGAAGAGGTGATGCTGCCTACTGTGCGCATTGTGTATTCTGCAGTAGAATTCCCACAAATTGATTACGTTCAGGATAATGCACCGATACACTCGGCCCGGTCTACTATGGCGTGATTCAACGTGCACCGTGACATTCGTCTCATTCAATGACTTGCTCGACCAGTAGATATGAACCCGATTGAAAATCTGTGGGCTTTAGTGGTTCAACGCTGGGATTGTCAGAACGAATGAAACCCTTTTTTTTTTTTTTTTTTTTTTTGATGGGAAATCATCAAATGACTTCTCCCGCTCTGGGCAGAGCGAGAGGGTGTGTCAGACTTTTACTGACTAAAACCCACCCATGTTCCTTCCGTTGCCTGTGTGCCGGGGCCGCGTTATCCCTTTCGGACAAACCCGCAACCCCAGCAGGCATTGGTCTTTCGACCCCGTCGGTAGGTGCTGACATCTCTTTGAGGCGCGCGTGAAACACAACGCGCCGTCGACACGGGCCTGGTCCTTATCGGACGGCGAGCTGCCCATTGCTCACCGTCCGCAAGCCCGCGCCTACGGTGGCCGGAAGTCGGCTCTGGACTCCCGACGCCCGGGGCGTCTCCTGCGGCGACTAGGGCCGCGAGGGCGTGCAGCTTGCATCTCCCTCGCGCGCTCCGCCTCCTCCTTCGCGAGCATAACTGCTTCGCAGAAGGAGGTGACGGCCTCCCATGCACTCTCACTCCGAACCATGGCCTGAACCAGGGCCGGACGCGAGAGATCGCCGCCGCCGATCGCCTCCGTGAGGACACGGCGGTGCTCCGCCCAAGCCGGGCAGACCTCCACCGTATGCTCCACCGTGTCCTCCGGGCGATCCACACAGTGGTGACACCCGGGCGTTTCCTCCCGCCTTACGCGGAACAGGAACCTCCCGAAACAACCGTGTCCGGTGAGGACCTGCGTCAGGCGGAAGGTGAGGACGCCATGGCGCCTCTCAAGCCACTCCTCAAAGAGGGGACTTATCGCCGCAATTGTGGCGTGCCCACGAATGAAACCCTGAAGCTCTTAAATCACATTGTACACGAATATGGGATGATATCAGAGATAATGATTTATGCGCGCGTCTTGTCGCATGCGAGATAGACCACATGCCGTCATAGCTGCTGATGGATTTCCTTAAAAAAATAAAGATGATTTGAATTTGTATTTGATTATTTCTTCCTATTTTTGCATTTTAGTAATAAGTTCGACCTCGCTTGGTAAATGTCCGTATATGCCAGTGCCAATATTTTATCGTTTTTTTACAAAATTGATTTTCTATATGTATCCTAGACGACGTGTATATAAAAAAAAAATGACATGCTCTACAAGCGGAGACTGACTTGCAACGTTTGTTTGTAATGTATCGAGTTTTTGTAACACGTAACACACAACAGTAGTCAGTGCAGCGACAGAGCCGCTCGATGCGAGCGTTCGCCGCGTCTTGTGTATCGCCGTTTTGTAACCAAGCTCGCCTCGAATTATAAATTAAAAACAAAGGTTGCAAATCAGTCCCCGCCTATATTGTACCTAATCAAATCACATCAATCATCGACCTTGTGACATAGATGTGTTCATGAAATTATATACCTTATAAGGTGGTAAGCATTTTCAGACCGCGACTGTACAACGCTAGAGATGTAAGTATGCGCATTAATTTAATAACTGGAGAAAATCAATAGTTTCACCTTTACTAATATAATCTAAGGTTATGGGGACATGTTACCTGGCCTAGTATTATAGGAGAACTTTGACCGCGGTCCGTTAAGGTGAAATTGAGGTTGGCTTACTGAAAATAGATCAGGCTGTGTGTCGAGGTTTAGTGGCAAAGGGTTATTTCACTGTTTTGTGGGGCAAATGAGACCCTTGTGGCTTTTTTTATAAGCCAATATTGATATTCGATAGGTAAATGTACTCTCGTTTCCAAAAAAAAGGTAAACCCAAATGTATGGGTTAGGTTAGGATATTTTAGAGCTATCTATAGCGTTCTGATCGAAGCATCTAACATAAAAAGCCCTGCCCAATTTGCTAACGATAAATATTAGGTAGGTGTCGTGACGTAATATTGCCATAATCCCGGACACTTCTAGCGGGATGAGTAGATTGATGCTGTAAATCAGATTCCCCTTACTCTAGAGTAGGAGAAGGAACCAGCTGGCGAAATCCCGTAATAAGAACCAGTCGCAAAATCACCTCATCAATTTTAGAAATATGTGAAAAATTTAAAAAAAATTGTTATTTTTCACGGATTGAGAATAAGATTAGAATGCGAAAAAAAACTCTTAAAATACAGGAATTGTCCCTCTGTTCTTTTGTTCGCCTTTTGTTTTCTGGGTACGGAACTTTAAAACAAAGAAGCTGAATCTCGTACACATTTTATAGACATTATGTACATAACATGAGTCGGTTGTCGAGCGGACATGTACCACGCGGCGAAGCGCAGCGTTCTTCACTTTTAAACGAAACTGTTCTTTACAACTTTGTATTTGAATTTTATATTACACACGCAAAGTGGAAGCAAATCGGATACGAGCATAGTCTGTTCAATATCATATGCTGAAACTTTAATACAAAGATCTGTGCTTGGGTAAACATGTGCTTGCTTCGGCTACGTGATTATAACAGAACGCAAATAGTAATAACTAGCTTTTGCCCGCGGTTTCGCCCGCGTGGATGTCGCAAAATATCCCACGGGGACGTGCTACCGGGATTACAATCCTTATAGCCGAGGAAAAGGTCATTGTCTCCTACCGCTGCGCCCGCGTTGTCGTCAACCATGATTATTTTTTTACGTAATTTTGAATCTGTTATATCTTTTAAAGTATTCATTTTAATGATATGATGAAAAGGCATATTTTAATCTAAATTAAATGCCTAATTTAAATAACATACAGTATTGGATAAGAATAAATATAATACCGGTCAAAATAGCTTCGGAAATAACAATGAAATTTTTATCAAATTTTGAAAGATAAAAATGGTTATTGTGGGTCATCATTAGAAAATAGACATATGCCATCCCGGAAGTTTTTTGTTGAACTTTTTAAGATAAACAATGCTGTAGAACATAATTTTCATGTATCTTTTACGGTTTAAGCGGCGTACGCCAGTAAACGTCGGCATGATGTTTTCCGACATCTTCAACAATAATCGTCATATTTCGGCAAATTTACACAAACCCTAATTAATTATACATCAAAACCTTCCACAAATCCGTTCGGTAGTTTTGAGTTTATCGCGTTCAGACAGACAAACGCGGCGGGGGACTTTGTTTTATAATATGTAAGGATATTTGAAAAATAATTTCGTTTTTATAAAAATAAAACAATATTAGTACATGCCTAGATTATTTTGATCTTATGCCTACTGATTGGTCTACCTATAATATGAGAAACACATATTTTTTTAAGCATGTGCATTTCCAGGAATATCATAAAACTATGAGCTTATTCTTGCACAGTTACACGAGGTATTTACTGACTAGAATTAAAAGTAACTAAACAACATATCCAAATTTTTGTTATCCGGTAATACTTCAAGGGTTTTCCGTCATTCTTACTGTGTTATAAATACCTAATAAATTATCAGGAAGTGCAATTTTGGCTAGATAAAAGTTTATTAAACAGAGTATCTAATCTCACGCGATATAATCTTAAACTGTTCACTGTCCAGACAATTTGCAAGTAAAGCAACATTAAATAAATTACATATCACAAAAAATATCGAGTCTGTGAACACTTCAGCCATAACGAACAGCCCCTTTGTAAAACATTAAGATATTGTTTTGAACTCACCTTTCCAATGCATCTCCGACCGCTTTCGATTGATAAATATTTTTAGGAGGCAGCAGGTCAGCGTCTTCCAAGTCTCTTTTATTGCCAAAATAGAATATAGGCAACATCCAGCAGAACAACGTCCTTAGAAACGTGTTTGGCACACTCTTTTGTTTAGGCGGCACATTCTTCGGAGGTACTGCATTTTTTGCGTCTTTCGCATCTTTCTCTGCACCCATCTTAATCACTAAATTAATATAATTTACTATATCGCAAACTTATTTAATTTAATATTATCATCTAACTGTGAGTATACTATATTAGTGACGAGAGATACGTGGAGCGTGCTCCTGCGCACGGCGTGCACGCTTCGGTCAGACTGACGGTATCGTGCGACTGAACCGCGGCCTTTACGCTCTACTTTATTGATAATTATTACTTATAGTGAATACGACTATAATCTTTATTAGCAGCCTAATCTAAGGTCCATAGGTGCGGCGATGACAGATATCTTTTAAACTACAATACATCGTGACGTAGCAATTTAACTAATTATGATAATTGATCATTTCCGGAGATGTTTGCGGGGGTCGTAAAGGTGAGGTAAAAACCAAGCCAGCAAAGGTGATCTTATGTATTCTTCTTACTTCCAAAAAACAAAATATTATGTGAGATGAAGGTTATCCTTTCCAGAGCCATATAACTTTATATAACGCCTGAAAGTTGAAAAATTAAGAGTAAAAACAACATAATGAAGCTCACTTTGTTTCTTATAAGACGGCATATTAAAACCAGATATTCATATACCTATATACCTTATGGCAAATAAGTTCATTTACTGTTTTGTGTTGAGTAATGTAAATTATTTTGCATACTATTGTATAGAATCAAGTGTTTTTTTTTTCTCTAACTGAACAAACAGCAGTCTGCTGGGGAGTTTGTAGCGCCACTTCTTCTTCTCAGCTAAAGCACTAGGAAGTGGTGAAGGGTGGGCGTTTTGGGGGACTGTCTTATGTAATTTTGACGTTCGAAAAGTGCTGATTCTGAGCCTAGTTTGAATAAATTACTTTAGAATTTTGAATTTTTGAGTTCCTATGGATAAAATATTAAATATGTAAGTACTAAATAAAAATAGTATAATCTATCTTCTATCTATCTTCTGTATAATAAAAATGAAATGCTGTTCGTTGGTAAGCGCATCACTTCAGAAGGGCTGGACCGATTTGGCAAATAATTGTTATAAAATGTTCGTATTAGTCCGAATCAGGTTCTTACGGAAAGAACATAGGAAAAGCCGGGAAAATTGAAAAATTCGGAAAAAGTGAACGTGCATGTTCTATGGGAATTTTGTATGAATTATTGAAATTTGGGCAGGAAAACGGTCAGCTAGTACTTGAATAAAAATGGTATTCACATAATTACCCAAAATTAAAAGACTAACCCGTCTTTCAACACATCACATGTAATTTTTTTTTTATGTACATCGCTTTCTTAAATGCTTGACGTCGCGTCGGTTCGACTGTGGTTCGACTCCTGTCTCCATACAGCTAAGATGGATATCAAATATTCTACCAAAGCAGCACGAGCTGTCAGTTCCACTCCTAGGAAATATTGCACACGCAGAGCATACACGTTCTTCGTGACTTGGTAAAAAAATAAAATATTATCTTAATAAATAAGATCTTACCTAGTCTGGGGCAAATTGTACATGTAATTAATAGGACCTTTAGGATTTTTTTTGTTTTAGGCTATGTGTTCCCACTGCTGGTCAAAGGTTACCTTCTCCGACCAGTCAGTCAGGAACGAGTCCGTCACGAAATCGTCACGACAGCGTTTCTTAGTACTGCCGTCGCCCGTCTACAAGCACCCACTGTGTGGCGATCCTGGCCCATCGGTCCTGATGCATCCCATAACTGTGACCCAGCACATAACATTACAGTCCATAGCATAATACATAATGTTATATGTACACGATAGATTTTGGAGTCTAATGGAATTTACATGTTTTATCTAATATTTTTTCGGTAATTTTTAAAGTGGTTGGTATCAATAAATTGATCCCCGTCAAGTGTTAGAGAGTTATTTTTCACATTTTACATAATACTAGCTAGACCTGCAGCTTCGCCCTTGTGATAAGGAGAGTGAAGTCATGATAAGAAACCATACAAGAAACAGACAATAAAACGAGGTTACCCAAAAAAAACGAGGGTTGTACTGGTACTTTTTGTGCTCGAGTCCAACGCCCACTTGGCCGATTTCCTTATCAAAGATTTTGAAAAATTCATTGAGAAAATTACATGCACATATAATTTATGATTGTTATTACAATGACAGGAATATTTTAGATACGTTAGCTTGATGAATGTTAATACAATGATTCGAGTGTTTTAGTTGTTTAGCAGTATATCAACACTATTAACAGTTAGTAACAATTTCTTTTTAGATTAAACTAATCTATAATATTATCATAAAGGGATTTGATAAAATAGACTAACATGTCTGTCTGTTATTTATCTTCACTACTACAATAAAACAAAAAAGGAAGTAGATACTTTTTATCAAAAAAAAAAAGGATAGGAAAAAATATCCGAATGTCTGAATGGATTGATGTGTATCCCTTACTGTAATGTGGTTTCGGTGACATAACATAGTGAACAACACTCACTAAGCCCGATCCCCCTATTTGCCTTTTTCGCGTTATCCCGTAAAACCAACGATTTGATAATGTCAGTGTAGAATAGATAATTACCTAACACTGTAATGTCTAATACTACATAGTGACGGAAGAAACAGTGGAACCTTTGGACAGGTTTCTATAGATACTTACAGTACGCGAACGAAGTAGAAATATGATACATAAAAATATGTTTTATGATATTTTTCTTTTGCAGAATGTACGTAAAAAGTTGGTAAGTCCATAATTAGTATGAATTAAATTTAAGTAGCGCAAAAAGGTTAATTTGTTGGCGAGTTACTATCTCTATTGTTAGATGTACAACATACAGCAGAATAAAGCGACCCTTCTTAGCTCCTCGTCGGGCGGAAGACACAAGATGACTTACTCCAGGTCCTCAGCACCTAAAACACTACTCTCTTAAAAACTGTACTACACTTCTTTGTATTGTAACATAAGATTGTAGGAAGTTTGTGGTTATGTTTGTTGAAGCTGTAAATTCTAAAGTTAAGTCAGACTTCTGAACAATCAAGATGAGTATCCTCATAAAACCTTTCGTCAGATTGATGATTGCTACGCAAACTATGCCGAGATTGTTTAGAACCGTTTACTATTTAATCTGTCTTCATTCTAAAAGGGTTAAGCAGAACCATCGTGATAGCTATTTATATTAGTTTAACATAGTTTGTTACGTAACTCTTCTACTTTGATATCATATAGCTTTACACGTATTACGTTAGCTGAACGTGACAAGAAACGGTATTAACGCGACTCTTGCTCGTATCACTAGGGCTTCTGCTCACTTAGCGGACGAAAGGAGCGTGACGATACATAATCACACGTCATACTTCCATATAAATCATCATTGTGCTCAATTTCTAAAATGAATTGTCTGTCGCACCTCGTAAGCCTGCTCTCATGCTCTCAAAACGACAACAATTTAAAAATGTTTTTCGTCTCGTGGGCCGTAAAAAGTTCATTTCATTATTTTTTGCGTTGTTTGTTATTGCGTTTACAGCGACCGTCGGTCAACTGACTGTCGACGTACTTTTAACGCAACTCACGAAATAAATAACACCCTTACAGGAAAGCGATACGCATTCGGGAAGCGCGCACAATAACGCGCAAAGCGACACAATAAGTATAAAGATAAAACCAAATGGTTTGTGCATTTTAATTAAACGTTTAATCGACCTTCATTTTGCTGAACACATAAGGGTACGGAAAAGTAAATAACATAAGTAAATACTGTTTACAGAATTCGGAAGCTAATGGGGGCGGGAAACGTTTGAGGAGAAGAGGGAGGCATTTAGACTCACAGATTTTGCGTCTTGTATTACGTAACGCAATTGTTTCTACCGAATTTTAAACTGGCAGGTTCAAACCAGTCTCAAATTTTAAAAGAAATAAAAGCTATATGTTTTTGTTATAACAAATTATTATTTTCTGGATCCTGCGACACAAGGTATCCTAGTGCGGGATCCAGTGTAATACCTTAATATTGTAACTTTTGTTTAAGAATCAATAAACTTTTTATAATTTTATTTTATTTTATTATAATAATACGTATTACTTTATAAAATTAATTCGAGTTACAACTGTCCTTTTTAAAGACAGAAAAAACATAATAAGGTATGATGTGTGTTAGTGTTATAATTATTTGACGCTAGTCCTTCCAATCGCTTTATTTTTTGCTGATTCAAAGGCTGACTCAACAAAACAACCCAAGGTTGATATAAGAGAAACGGCATCGTCGGACAGGGCAAGACAGTGATTCATGTTGAGCCTCGCAAGGCCTAGGACGGCTCTAGAGGTCGTAGATATCAGACGGCACGCATTGCATGCAAGTTGCAACCAACCAGACTGTCGCTGTCAAACAAAGTAGGTTATCCTGGGGATATGAAATTATCAGAAACAGATTTATTTTTGTTGTTTTTACACTATTGCCCCTTGCATTTAGAGTCAGTTCACACTGAGACGTGATGCGAAGCGATGCTGTGTGTACTTTTTAAGATAGTCATACAAAATATAACTTTATTTACTACTCAAGAAGATATACATTTAATTGAGATAGTTGGAAAATGCCTCGCGGCATCGCGCTCCGTCACGCTGCGCCTCGAAATGCCTCGCGGCGTAGCGCGACGTGTCACGAAGCAGCGAGGCGTCTAAACTGACCCGGCCGCTTGTAAAGTGTGATGTGTTTTAATCCCTTATTCTTTCTCGATACTTTTCTGCTTCTACCAAAATAATACTTATTATTTTATTTTATTTTAACGTTCCCGAAAGGTCGAAGCGATGGAACGCACCGTTGCGTGTTCCATTTACCTCTACGAATTATAGGCAAAATTCATTTATAGTGCGTGCAAGTAGCAACTTTAATAGTATGTGCAAACAGCATGATTTTGATCCTTTCATAACAGGTGTGGTCTCGGTCAGAAAGTGTCTGAGCCTTGACTTTTTTAATTAAAATTTAGTATGTTCTTGTATTGAATATTTAATGTGAATTGGTAAGCTTGAATGTTATACTGTTTATTTTTCTTTTATTTTTTGCTAGCTGTGTTGTGCTGTTCACACTCTTTCTTGCCAGTCTGTTTTTTAGAAGTGAAGACTTTTAATTGGCTGTCAGTCTCACATACTATTTTGTATTCTGATTTTTTTAGCTGTAAGTCATCCATAGTTAATAAATAAATAAATAAATACTAATCTTGTTTCGTCTTGTTTTTACTTTCTAGTATAATTACTAAGTATAATGACTCGATTGCATTTTGTTTTTTATAAAATAAAATATTAGGTCAGACTTTTAACAATTTAATTATGTATAAAATTCATGAAAATACAATTATTTACATCAGGAATTAAAAATGAAATGAAAAAATATAATGCCTATTGCAGAATTTGCTTAGTGCACAATTCTTATGCAATTACACTATCTATTACGATACCATCACATCTGTAACTACAACCACGCTGAAAACAAACACTGCAGACTAATCCAATGTGTTTACCTTTAGTATCTATAAATGAGATTAATTTGCTATCAGACAGTGCAATCCACGTCAGAACTATTTACTTTAGGAAGTGGGTAACGAAAGATAATTGCACAAGTATGAGTTACTGGCTTGTTTACTGAAACTACGGAAAATAAAACTGTGATTGGCAAAGTTCAGATTGCAATTTCCTTTCTATTAATTGCCAACATTAATCGAATTATAAAATGAAATTCATTAATGTGTAGATATATAATTTGTAAATGACTAAAATAATTATAAAAATCATATCAGCCGCTGTCGTCGTCTGCTAAATATTGGATTCATATCTGACTGTTCCGTACAATAGGCGAATATAATACAAGATAGGTAATTACAGTTTTAATCGGTTTAGACAGTCTGTAGTTTTTCATTATTTCAACATGAAATTATAGCTATGTTTACTTTTTATTAGGTAGATATTCAAAATGTATATTATCTATGTTATTTTAAAAGAGAACATCGTTTCACGAGAGAGTCTCAAGAAAACACATGGTTTTGGTTAGTAAAAAAAATATTAACAAAATTCTAAATTCTTGAAGGATGTTTCAAGAATTTAGTACTAGTAGTTATTTCTACGTATGCATTCAATCTTACATACAAATAAACTAAAAAAATAATAAAAAAGAGAAAATATAAACATATGTTTCCGACCAAAATGTAAAATAGGCTACATACCTTTTCTGAAGTTTATTTAACAACGTTTACAGAGAAAACAGCATGATAGTGAGTGTGAGTGTAAAGTTACAATTGAAGTCCGTGAAAACTCGCTTTATTGTTCGCATCATTATCAACATCTGCGAATCCAGCTGCATACCTGACCACCACAACCCAGCTTCTGGGTAATACGATACCCCTTGGTAAGACTGGTTGTCAGACTTTATTATTATGACGTAACGTCTTGAAAAGCAAGATTCCATTTAAAATTCTAATTTTTTAAAACGAGCTATGGTTAGTTAGATAAAGTGGTGTAGATAGCATAATATATGTGACATTAAAAATCATCACAACTGCATGTATTGCAAAAAATATTTGCGCTGTTTATTTATAATATCTAATAACTAATCTAAAACGAATTGTGTAACTTTTATAAACATTTGCAAAGGAATTAGTGCAGGAAGGAAATGTTTATACTTACCTAGTAAAATAAAGTACTTCATGATGAAAAAACTACAAAAGCGTCGTTAACTTCAACGACGAAATGCCGAAAGCTATGCGACAATATTTTGCCTGTCACTATAAGCTTCGAGTTATATTTCACTGCTTCGAATGGGTATCGAGGTTGATTAAGAAATATTTGTAGTTCCATATTTATTTAATGATTCCACTCACAAGGGACGGGAATGTTTGCGTAGGTATTATTGAATGTAAATAGATGTGCATATTTTTATTTTTTTTCTTACCACTTGTCTACATAAATGTTCTTTAAATCAGTTTGTCTTTCGATGTTTTATGTATCTGGTTTATTTGTATGTAAGATTGAATGCATACGTAGAAATAGGTTAAACGCCTACAAATGCTTTACCAACTCATAAAATTACATAACACTCTTACAAGTTAGGTATGTGGTAACTTTTTATTGCGGTACCTAAGTATAAGAAAGTAGTCGTCAACAAAACTTCTCAATGAAAAGAAAATATCAATAAAAAGAAGGGGAAATATACTCGGTGTGCTATTTCACGCAGGGTCAATCACGCCAGTCATTGTTTTCCATTTAACACAAATGTTCAACATCCGTCCATCATTGACCTAATAAATCCTTTTAGTGGAGAAAATATAATGTGGGGCAAGGTCGTCTGTCAATAATAAAGGATGGTGCGTATCGGTGGTATGGTGGTCGGCGATGGCGAGCGGACGAGCGCAGAGTGCGGGTATGCGGCGCTGGGGCGCTGGGGCGCTGAGGGGCCGGCCGCTCGCCGCGCACCGCAGTATGACGCGGCCCGCGAGTCGCCCGCCCGCGCCCCGAGCGACTTCGACACCGCGCGTCACCTGCACACCGACACCGGACACGATGTTAACAAACAGCATCTACTACTAAACATATATCATGTGTCCTAAAACAATCGTGCCTTTCAATTTAAAAAATAAAATCATTAGGTAATTATTTTATGTACCTATCGATGCGAAAACTTTTCGTAAAAGTGAATGTTCATCAGTGGAGTTAGAAAGACTAATCAAATTATAAAACTTGAACTGGAATATTGCAAAATGTCTCAAGAAACTCTATAAATCGCTGTCTGATATTTTTTTCGAAGTGATTTGGCGAACAAAGAAATGTGTTTACAAAGAAAAGTAACGTAGCAACGGATGTCATATTAATATCAGTAAAATTATGTAACGTCTTTAATTAATTCAGCATGGCGTATTATTAAAAGAAGAGTTGGCGTAGAAGTTTAAATCAATAACAATAAAAATATTTCATGTGTAACCAGGAAACTAACCAAAAGTAGGTTACGAACTACTACAATAAGTAATGATCCTATTGTATGTCTACTTTGTTTTATGACAGATTTATATAGTAAACATTTAGTAAGTTAAATAGTAATTCTTACTAATACTAATTTAATGTAATTAAATTTAAGCTAACAACATTAATCAAAATTATATTAATACTATGCACATTCTTAGTATATATTAAAATGCCGATGGAAAAACTAATTACAAATAATTTTAAACATAAAAAATCCGAAGATCATTAAAATTTACGCGTATTCAAATTTCAGGTCCAATGAAATGTATAATAATAATTACTGACAAACAAAACGATATATCAGTAACATAATAAACTTATCTAATAAACATAAGCAATGTTAGATACTTAAGGACGATGTGTAATTTGATATCACTGAACATATGTAAATATTGTAAAAATGTATAGTAAATGAGGACAAATAGTGTTAAAGATATTGTTAAACACACGACGATCAGTTGTGGTCATGGAAAACGGTGCCTTAAAATATGGGAGCAACAACAACAACAATGAGATCATTGAGGAGAAGGTGGTGAGTACTTCGTTAGCTTCACTCTTAGACCCTCTTGTGTTCTACGGCCGCGCTTTTCAACTTTCAAGCGTATATGTACTACGTATACAATACATAGCCTAAAATATATGGACACGGGCGCGGCGACGGGTTGTTACGGGATTTCAAATTGAATGATGTGATTTTAAATGCATGTACACCAATTGAAGACTTTTTTATCAAATCAATCTACATATTAATTTTTAGTGGATGAATTTATTCTATTACACTTTTATTTATTATTTAAACATAATTAAAAATGTATTATTCTATTATTTAAACATCTGACTGTAAAACAATTCTTAAACTTATCACTAAAAAATTACTATAAAAACGCGTTAAATATCAAAATGCATAAATATTGAATAGAGATTTTTTTTACCTCTACAGAGTTTACCAGAGTACCTATAAATACATTTGTGTATATTCTTTGCAAACTAAAATATCACACATACATTACACATTATTTGTGTCCATCGATTCAAGTACTTTGAGTGATAAACCAAGGTGTCATAAACCATATTAATATCAACATTTATTAAAACGTTTCCGTTACGAAATTGTTTACATTTACTTTGTTAATACCAGGCTTTCAAAAATATGTGCGTGTTTATAAATATGTTGTGCTTCTTGTATCATTATTAATTTACTC
The DNA here is from genome assembly GCA_947364205.1 of Agrochola lota. Taxonomy (NCBI): domain Eukaryota; kingdom Metazoa; phylum Arthropoda; class Insecta; order Lepidoptera; family Noctuidae; genus Agrochola; species Agrochola lota. The sequence goes on along the minus strand of OX376221.1, from coordinate 10,948,135 downwards.
CATTCTATTAAAATTACAGTGATGGAACAAAAAATATTGTCATTCAATAGCATTGAATAAAAAAGCCTTTATTGACTACACAAAACAAAAAATAAATAAGCAGGTGAGACTACGCGCAAATAAGTGTAGCTGTGAACTATGAACCCGCGTAGACCATGCTACGCACGTAGCCGTGCGCCTACGCTCGTAGCCGTGTTGACGTTTTCTTGCAACTACTCTCCGTGCAGTGGTTGGGATATTTTTTTCGGAATTCTTACTTTTTCATATTTTTGAACATATTTTTATTAGTTATAAATATATATTTTAATAATCATAATCACCAATTTATTATAATTTTACGTGTCAACACACGACCAATTCTAGAGGTTGATGACCTGAAACATGTTCTATTCCCAGTATAAAAATACCCTCACATTCAACTGTATACTTTAAAACTAAATCACATTACAGCTGTCGCGCGGGACTTTAACGCCGCTGATGCAGTTACTTCCCGGTATTCCATTTACTTAGTACGTTAGCTTCTTCTTTTATTGCTCCCCTTCGTTTTTAATGTGTTAGACATTACTGGTACAGTGATAAAAATAAGATCTACATGCCCAACATCCGTGAGCAGACCAGCTGCCCGTCGTGAGATTAGCTGGATAGCTTTGATTATGATAAACTAGTGACTCGGCCCTGCTTCGCACTGTTTTTACGTTTGGACAAAACATCATAATTTTTTATTATATGTAAGTTTAATATTAATGATTTATTCACAGGTATGTGTATAAATTATCTATATGATGTGAAAACTGCATCAAAATCCGTTCCTTTTAAAAGAACAACGCAGTCACACAGACTGACACGAAAAGTGACTTTAATTTATAATAGGTACAGTGTAGTATATAGATAGATATAAGATTAAGACACCACTGGAATAATAAGTACTAGCAACACATTACCTTCAGTATTGAGCACTTTGTCTGTTATTTAATTTAACACTTTGGACTCCAACCACTTTTCATAGAACTCATACGCCATGCCACCATACGTATTGGAAGTGAACCCTCCGGGAAGGGTCCCGGCATTGCGTTTGCGCTAAAGTTAACCATCGCGGACAGTCAACGGCATTTGGTATAAAACCGTGTTATAAAACACTGTAAAACGAAGTAAAATAGTGTTTTCAGGGGTCTTGTCGCTATACGTAGTTTCCAACCTTTTAAATTTTTTGTGACGTTAAAACCCGTGAACTAAAAAAAAATGCTTTCATTTTAAAACCAATGCATATACTAATAAATCTTGTTAAAATATAAATCCGATTTTATTTTTACGTTTTATAATGCTGTGGGATACCCGATATTAAAAAAAAAGCCCTCAGCGAGGGCTCCCGGCGCTGAACGTGTTAAACCAGTTTCAGAAGTTATGTGAATCTTTTCTCGATCAACATATTCCTCTTTAGAGCAACAAACCACAAACTACAATGAAAGTGGGGGAAGAATTTAATATCCCTGTAACGTCTATAAGTATATACTGCTTTGTATTATGACATTTTGCCGCCGGTCCCTGAGGAGTTACGACCATCAAGTTTAAGACTCCAACAACGACAGCTTGTAACACAAATATTATGTGTTTGTCACCTTTTCCGATGTAAAAGTATAATGCGCGGCAAACCGTTAAAGTGCAGGTTATCTGGATAATTGGATGATTATAAATACAGTAGTAGACAGACCCGTTAATGTGCCATCCAGTTTTTATAGGCTTAACTTTTTAGTATCAAATACGATAATGTGTTTAACATGTATTTCAATATCAATGGACGGTCTGAGTATTGGTATGATCACCTCGGTTGTGATAAGTTTTGGTTAAAGTAATAATTATATTGTTATACTACATAACTAGCTTAAGAAACCAGTCTTACCAAGGGGTATCGTATTACCCAGTTACTGGGTGGTGGAGGTCAGATAGGCAGTCGCTCCATGTAAAATATTGGTATTCAGCTGCATCCAGTTAGACTGGAAGCCGACCCCAATATAGTTCAAAAAACGCTAGGAATATTGATTTTAACTAGCTCATGAAAGATGGAAGGAATACTGTACCTTTCTTGAGCTCGTAATCCCGTACCCTCACACATGAAGACTGGAATACTCTGTCACATGCCATCCTTGGATAGCAGACTAACCAGGCGTTTATTACGCCTGGACAGGAATGGCCTGCGCCTGGTGACAGGGACCATCACGGGACACTGCTTGCTAAACAAACACTCCCACACAATAGGCATAACTGGAGACTGAGGGCTGAGGGGACCGTTGCGCACGTGCTCTTTGCATGCTCGGGCGTCACCCAGATTAGAACAGAAACTCTCGGGTCACCCAGATCCTACACAGATGTTCTGAACAGACAAGGAGACTTAATTATCTTGTAGCGGCATCTTCATCGCTACATGCGAACTACGCATAAAAAGACCTGACGACATACAACATCCTGACATCACACAAATCATGCATCGCGCAATTAGAGTTTACCGCGCGATGGACATATATACAAGCTCCCGACTTCAACCTCTAGGCAGTTGCCCGCCAGACACGACACCCGTCTGGTTGGAGGATCCTCCCTTTTCTATGGTGGATGAGTGAACTTTACATCCTATTCCTCATACCCCTAAAGGATGAAAAGGCATGGTGCGCCCACCCCAAATAAATAAAGAAAAGAGTAGGAGGATGTTGATAAGGTCACCTAATATACCTATCTGTACGATAATATCCCGACTCCCGAACAGTTTCATTAAAAAAAATATCTGGAATAGATCATCGCGACCGAGTACGCACGCAAAGCATCGGAGCGCCGCACAAGCTATGTCACGAAAAATACGCTAAATGTATAGAATGTCTTAAGGCATATCATTATATATGGCTTTCCTTAGCTGTCTAGCTGCAATGTACCTTCTAAGTGGCATTATCCCGAATGCCTAAACTCGGGCCCGAAACTTAGCAAATCCGATAATACGCCTTTGCGTAATATCTCAACTCTAACTAACAGAAGCAATAAGCCATTGGGTCTCCACCGCAGGCGCCTGTTGAAATTACGTTAGCACCCGACAATATTCATCAACTCATTCAGGAAGCAGTTAAAAAGGAACAGGCAAAGATGTTTACTAAGTTCATCGAAAATATGCAGTGATCTTCTTGATGTGCACTCTGACTCTAATATACGAAATATATGAAATTGATACACAGCGCTTACAGTCTGACATACAGTCACTTGAGGAAAGACTTAGTTCCCTTTACATTAACTATTTGGGCTCTCAGAACCAAATTAAAGAACATATTCTTGCTGCTAATGAGTTAGTGATGTGTCAGTGTTCACTTTTCACTCCGTCGACTATGGTGACGTGTCTACTTTGAATTGAATGCGGTTTTGCTGGATCAGATCGATAGACTGCTCAACAATTGTATCCGGTTCATTTTCAACCTCAGAAAATATGACCATGTGTCCAACTATAAGTGTGTGGCGGCATCTACATCGCCACTTGCGAACTACGCATCAAAGACCTGACGTCACACAGCATCATGACGTCACACAAATCCTGCATCGCGCAATTAGAGTTTACCGCGCGATGGACATATACACAAACTCCCAACTTCAACCTCTGGGCAGTTGCCCGCCAGACACTACACCGGTCTGGTCGGAAGATCCTCCCTTTTCTATGGTGGATGAGTGAACTTTACACCCTGTTCCTCATGCCCCTAAATTGGTGACCCCGACGTGCTGAACGTCAAAGCAGCCTTTGTGCAGCTACTTTAGCGTGACGTCATTATCATCATCATCATCACTCCCGCAAGCTTTCGTGAGGCGAGTCACACAGCCAGCCAGCACCCACGGTTTCAACGGGTATCCTGACCACCAGCATGCAGCGAACGCGCATTCCTGGTCATCACCCTCAGCCTCATCAGCAACCTTGGCACATCACCTGCACTTTCAGCCGGTCTCACAAGCAAAGCCCATTCTATCCTCTCCTGGTCGAAGCCAGGAGTCCGCCACAACCCGGCACTGTACCACATCCGACGCACTGGATTATAACACAGCGCCACCCCGACTCACTGGGGAATCACCACAATCACCGCAGATAGTTCCGAATCACTGCGAACTATGCGGCACCCAGTTCCGATTCACTGGAACCACAGCTGGCACTGTGAAGCATCGCAAGATACAAGACTCAGCCCACTATCGACCTCCGGTAGCCGGAGGGGAGTGATGTGGCGGCATCTACATCGCCACATGCAAACTACAGATCATAGACCTGACGTCACACAACATTCTGACGTCACACAAATCCTGCATCGCGCAATTAGAGTTTACCGCACGATACACATATATACAAGCTCCCGACTTCAACCTTTGGGCAGTTGCCCGCCAGACACGACACCCGTCTGGTCGGAGGATCCTCCTTTCTATGGGGGATGAGTAAACTTTACACCCTGTTCCTCATACCCCTAAAATCTTCTGGAGGGAGGTGGGCTGGTTGGAATAACCACCAAACGGCCGACATGGCTCACGCACAATGGTCCACCTGACGGACTAAGTGCGGAAATCAAACCCTTTAATATATAAAATAGATACTCTATCACCATCTGATGGGATTTAGACTATCCTATTATAACGTAGTCATTTCCAAATACAGTGTTATCTTTCGCGACTCAATCAACAATTTGATACTTACTACATATTTTCTTAGTCATTCATCAGTCGTGGATTGTATTAATCACTCGCTTTCACTCTCTTCTGCAGCCATGGGGTTAATAGTTTCACCCCTTTTCACCCCCTTCTAAGTTGTATTTCCAATCATGCCTCTTTAGTTGGACCTTACGTTATACATGGAAATTACACGTTTCTATTTTAATCAGTCGCTCAATCAATCAACTAAGTCTTACACCAGATTAGAATTAAGTAACAAATAAATCAAATACACCACTAGCGAACGATTAGTTTAGCGCTTAGCGTACGGAGTTTACAATTTTACCCATTGGATACTCGCCTATTTATAATATCATTTATTGTAGCGTTAGCCACGTTATTAGTTTAAAGTAAAATATGCTCCATTAAGACTGTGGTTGACAAAATGGCACAAGTAACAAATATGTGTATGGACTGGAATCCTGATCTTCCTAGTCTGAGTGTCTGTACATAAACGCTTTGGTTCTCTAACTGCTGAAAAAATAGATAAAACAGAGTTTATTTGTTGAAACATTGCTTTTTATACGGGTTACCGGACTCTTAGAAAGTTATATTCATTCATCAGCGTATTTGCTAATGAGCGTTCATATAGCCAGAACGCAGCTGGTTCATGGTTATAAGAACTTCTACTGAAGTGGCTTAAAAGCTGTTAATCTATGAACTTAACCACTCGTCGTGTTGGTGTACCGTCTTAAGACGAAAGCCTTCAAGAAGTGATTTATGATATGTCACACATACACTTACCAGCTAGAAACTATTAGTGAGTGTCTATGAACAGAGTGCACGTCATGCCGCAGCAGATCATTGTTAGATAATCCTATTGAATATTATTCAAGACAGCAAAGTCGAGTAGCTCATATCGTTTCGCTAGAGAGGGGATCTTACCCTATATTTCGCATGTTCCATTTGCAGGCTACATATATAACTACATAATTACATAAACTCACCAGCCACATTCGAGAAATTGAGTAGGTTCCAGACAGACAAATAGAATGTGACTTCAAAACTTATGTTTGCCGGCGAAGTTTCACAATAAGTTACACGAACTATACAATCTAATGGTATATCTGTTCTCTGAAGATCTGAGAGATGGATTTGTAGTCAACCTTAACTTTAAATAATACATTATTTTGATCGATGAAGACTTCTCCGACCGACGTAGGTATACATACTTTGCAAACCTAAATTATTAGATTCTTTTTGTGATCTATCTTTCTTTTGTTTTAATTATGAATAAAATTTCAATAAATAGTTCCTACCCCAATCTACCTTTTTGGCTAGCAAAAGCAACTCTTATCCCTCAAAGGAGTCGTTATGAATGATAATTCGTAGCGTCCAACTGCATGTCAATTCCGATAGTTTGTGTAATAAAGCTACTCCTTCTCCTTCGGGGATTCTTTCCAACTTTTCAGATAAGTTTGTACATACAGATTAATTTATTGTATTTTCTATCTCTTCAGTTCAGTCATAACATATCAGTTACATAACTTGAATAAACATCTAAGAAAATCCCGTTGTGATTGTGCGTTTTAACAAAACTGCAATTCATAAAAACCTGTGCCTATGGAGGTAGCAAAGCAAAATAAGTAATATTGAATGTATCGATCCGTCTATTTACGACCTGATTGCGCCTTCGAGTCACGTTGCTAAGACATCGTGCGCCCGTCAAAATAGTTTATCAATAATAAACAAACAGATGTACATTGTGCCCAACGTGTATTGGAACACCATGTCGGTCGGCGAAGCGCACAGGGAAGATGCCAGTAAACATTTTAATTTAGTTCGATATTTCATGGCCTGTCAGGATATACTGGGCAATCTGTACACATTTGTCGTGTTTCATTGAGTATTTGAGATTTGAGCTCTTTTTTAGGCAGGAGACAATATAAACGGTGCATGATTAAATAGTTAAAGGTTCAAACCATTATTTTATGCTTTAATTTGGTAACATTTTCGCGCCATTGTAGCCTGAACTAAATAGAGGTTGATTTGAAGAAATAAAAAAAGAATAAGAATGTTAGTTGAAAAAATAACTAGGGGTTTTCAAAATCCTAGCTCGAGGAGTACTTAACTGTGAAGGCTTTGATGTTTATCTGAAAGCTTATTAAACAAACATTTGTCTAGTAAAAAATCCTTTCTCACTTTTCGTCTTAGGTATCTCAAGTAAAATCATTCTTAAGGTTGTTTCAAGTTAAGAATTCCGTCTTCAGAATAGCCCTTTCAAAAGTATTTCTCAGTAACAACAGATCTATACGCCAGCAAACTTCTACTGACTTCATTTATTATGGAATAAAATAATTGCGCTAGCGAACATTTTCTTGGTAAATTCTCGTCATCGATTGTGAAATCAACAACTGATATAATTTGAAAGTGGCTCTACTTAGAACTAAGGAAAGTATAAGTAGATTATCAGAAAAGCTTTCTGATTATTAGTTTGCTAAGTAGTTCACGGTTTTCTGCAAGAGATTGGTTTTAGGGTTCCGTACATCAAAAGGAAAAAAACTGAACCCTTATAGGATTACTTCGTTGTCCGTCCGTCTGTCTGTCTGTCAGTCTGTCACGAACTTTTTTCACAAGACCCGTGTAGGTATCAAGTTGTAATTTATATCAAATACGTAACTCTACGGTCCCTTTGAGCTCTATAAAAAGTCAGCTTCGAAGTCAACGCAAAAAAAAATTGGCCATTTATGCGATATATTTCGATACTCGCAAATAAATCAAAACCTATAGGGTACTTCCCGTTGACCTAGAATCATGAAATTTGGCAAGAAGCAAGTTCTCACAGTACAAGTAAAGGAAAAATTCCGAAAATCGTTAATTTGTTGTTTTATGTTTTTTTGCTGTTTCAGACTTACATTTTCAGTTAGAGAATTGACCGTGACGTATATCGATGTATAGAACATGTATTTCCACTACAAAGTGAAGTTTGTTTTTGGAATAAATTCATTCTAACTACGGAACCCTTCATTGTGCGTGGTCCGACACGCATTTGGCCAGTTTTTCTAAGCGAAGTAGCTTTAAGAAGCTACATAATCACTGATAGTAAATGTTTTTCTATAAATATTGGCTTTTATGGTCTTGCCGCTCAGTTCCGTCATCAGTTTTAGGACTTAAAATAAGAAATACAATTTAAAGAATAACCTTTAAAAACCAAACCCACCCTCCTTAAGGGTACTTTCTAAGTCCAGGGTAATTCTCCATTATAATTACATTTAATGCCTGCCCCTACCAATTACCCTAACAAAATGGACGTCCAAGTTCACTGCATAACAAGTTTTTCATCACTCATTGCGTCTAGTGTACCACAAACAATAAAAGTTATGGAAACATTTGAAATATCACGGTCTTTGACAAACAGCCAGAAGACGGCTGCTGCTGGACATAGTCTCCCTCAAGCATCACCACAGCGACCAGTCCTGTGATGTCCTCGTCCAGTAGATTTTCACGACCTTCAATAGTCGTCGGTCCACCTTGACAAACTTAGATGTAAGATATTGATTATTCTTCTTTCCTCAGTAATTTGCTTGCCTTGCGAATACGAAATGTTATTTCAGATCTAGAACTCCGATTACCATAACCAATGCATTGAATCAACTTTCAGCTGAGTATGAGTTATTGCATTTTTGCATTTTAGGCCCATGTGATAACTCCCTTTTATTTGATTGTTCAATTTTAGTTCATCGGTATGTCGCTTAACTTCTTCCGAGTAACATACACAAAGTAATACAATATATAAGTCGGAAATTATTCCATGGAAACGTACTACCGGGTCTGTCTGCCTCATCCAAATCCTATCCTATCATACATAGTAGCATAACATAATGATTAAATACTATCGAGACTTCATGCAAGCCTAGTACTTTTTGTTAGTATACTGCTCAAAAATTGTGCACAAAATCTAATGATTGATACTATATCGTGAATTCATCCAAGCCTAGTACTTTTTGTTAGGTTGTGCCAAAATTTTATTATCTCAAGAAATAAGATTTTTATACAAAAAAAATTCCCCCTTTTCACCCCCTTAAAAGTCGAATTTCCAAAAACCCCTTCTTAGTGCTCCCTTATATTATATGATATGAAGCCGTGTGCAAAATTTCACGTTTCTAGTCTCAGTAGTTTCGACTGTACGTTGATATGTCAGGCAGTCAGTCACTTTCATATATACATAGATAATATGTTTTTACTTCTCCACCAAATAAGGAAACCAAGTTTTATACAAATAAAGTTACACATTCACCTTAGGGACGAATTGACTATGTATATTATATCTTTAGTCAGGTAATACTTATTAAGATTTATTTTTCAGCATCAGCATCCAAAATACTACAAGAAGGCAAAATGAGAGTGATTTTGTATTTAATATTAATCTTGGTAACCATTATTAAAATTAAGACGTCAATTTTTTTTTTAAGTCTGTCGGCACTTCTTGCTCTTGTAATGTAATGCCTTAACCTCATCCTATTACCACTGTAACTCGTAGATCACGTCGATCGAGGTTGTGTCCTACGTGTTAACGTGTCATATTATAGTTATATTGCGCCCATCCATCAAAGACAAACTTGAAAAGTTTATTGTGCTTTTAATTTTGTGGAACTAATATTGTGTAATTTCATAAATTGAATGAATTAAAAAATATACTGAAAGGCTAAAAATAAAACCCTAAACTCTAACCAAGCTCCTTAATGAATGTACTCGTAAGTAACTTATTTTGAGGTGCGCCAAGCGGTTTTTAATCGGTTGGTTAGAAACCGATTCTGCACATTTAAATAATGAAATTCAATACATATAATTAATAACATTCTATACATGTCTATCAGACTCTTTGTAACCTCCCGTTTGGGACCGTGGAAGTGGGGGGCAGAGGGGGCCAAATGCCCTAAATCAAACGGGGGGGTGCCCTCTAATTTTACCACTCGGTAAAGAAGGTTTCTTTGTGCTATCCTTCACAGACCTTTGTTTTTTTCTTAAATGCTCATGTACGTAAGAAAAAGATTTGCTTTTTGTTTTGGCGGAATTTAAAGTATATGTATATTAAATCGTTTTTGGAAGAGGGTGACCAAGGAACTTTGCCCCTCCCCGTCATGGAGTACCTCGTTTTTGGAAGGGGGTGACCAAAGAACTTTGCCCCTCCCGTCATGGAGTAGTTCCGCGGTCCCTGGATGTAATGGATGGTTTCTGTCACATGTCTTCAAATTATAGGTCCTAGGATATGCCGGAGGATTTCCTCACTATGTATTCCTTTACCGTTATGAGAGCACTTATGATATAATCCCTCTTTAATTAAACATAATCCGCGGATAGCTACACCTGGCTATTGCCAGTCTCATGATGGAAATAGAGACGTGTGTGCACGCAGGAATTCATGCATAAATTCAATTCCACCGAGTCGTATTCATGCTGCGTCAAGACGACATACGCTGTACTTAATTATACATATTTCATTAGAACTTGAAGACATTCAGCTACTGAGGTAGTGAGAGGCATCATAATGAATTCATTAGATCGTCTAAATACCTAAAATATCTAGTTTCTGTTCAAAATACCTTCATTCGAAAGCTTTGCAACTATTTGTCTTGCTTATTGGTTAAGTCAGAGACGCATACTATAGTATACCAGTGTTTGTCGGCGACAGTAATAATGGCGACCAGAACAGACTCAGTGATGAGGTTACAGAACTATTTCTATCATGATAGTCAACAGTAGTTCTCTAAACTCCTTATAGAGAGTTGGAGACAATCTACGACTATAGTTCTCAAATGCAACTTTACAGATTTCCCGTTTGTGGCGCATTCCATTTTAGATTAAACTTCTTAAATATGGTTTCTTACTTACAGATGAAAAGCTTCCGGCTTTTCTTTTGGAAAACTATTCGTTATGTTAAATCATTTGTTTGATGTTATCAGATTATTTGGATAACAGCTGAACTAAAAACAGCTGGCAAAAAACATACGTTTCTAAAATAATACACATCCGTTACATTACACATTCTCATCATCCTTTTTTTTTTACAAACTTTTATAATTTACTATTGTGTACTTATTTTTACTACAGCTTATTTGTCAAACAAATACTCACATGCAATCCTGCATCGAACAAAACGAGCTTTATATTTTCGAAAGCCAACGGCCTCGAAGCCACATCAGCGTGTTCCCACGCCAGTGAATCTGAAAGGTTAGTTGCGTAACGTGAAGGAGTTATCTATACGTGCTGTGGCTATCTTTTGTGTATCGAGTCCTTGAACTATCGCGTGCTAATCGACGTCGAGGCCGGCTCGCAGCCCTCGCCAATCTAACGCCCATCTTCCCCGTCACGCAGTTACATCGTCTACTTACATAGATTATTGCAACACTTTCACTAACTAACGAAGAAAGTGAGTTTGACCCCCGGTCGATGAAAGCCAATTCAATCTGCTGCCAAATCTCATGGCATTGATTTGATTGGTGTAGTTGCGTATCGCCTTCATCAAACGAAGATTTGAAGAGTTGTTGCTATGCCAATTTAAACCATTATGTTTAGTAATGGTTGGGGCTCTCTTCTAGTGAATAATTAAAGTATGACCGTCTTTCATATGAAATACTTATTACGTAGTGGTCTTTAAGGGGCCGTGCACGAAATCGACTGATTTTGATCATTCGTTGTGAGAAAAGGCATAGGAATATAAACAAAACTATTTGTGATTTGAAAAGTCGAGTTCTTTGTTTTGCATGTGGCTGAAAGGGATATTTCAAATAAGTTAAGTATTCATGGAAAATCACAAACATTTGCAACAAGTTTTTCGAAAAATGACGCGAGACTAACGTTTGATATTTTTTTTACAAAAAACTACTTTTGATTTTGAACATTTAAAATCATCATCAACATCGGTATATGGTCTATTTGCATGTGGCTGAACCACTTTTTTCAACTTCGATAAAAAATATAGCAGAAAAATCATGTTGAAAAAAAACTTTTTTTTTTTATAACTCTGTCAGTAATGTATTTTTTTTTGTGTTAATGTATTTTTTGTGTTTTTTGTATTTTGTCCTATTATTTAGCAAACCATATCAAGAAATTTAAAAAACACACATTAGTCTTCAGCTATCTTTGAGACAAATATTTTTTTTTGTTTTATAATTATACAATATCTTCATTAAGTAAATCAAAGGCAAATGAAACCATATTTTCGAAAGCGCAAAGGTGATGCAACTATTAACAGGTGCTGTAACTGACACGAATGGTTTAGCACCACGAAAATTGTACTTTTATAGTCACGCAGACAATTAATGTTTCAATTATTTCAAGTTTTCTTATATTTAGATAAGTTAATGACGAAAAAGGGTTTTTTACGTAGACGGAGCCTTAATAAGCGCCTATTACATTCATAACTGCTATAAAAGAACACCGAACAAACTTAACATTGTAATTGAAAAACATGTTCTCCCATACATTCCAACTGCAAATGTAAGTTGGTACGCACAATATTGAGATATTTACTATATTATTCTCTGTATTTTTTTCAAAATTTTAGGCTCAGTAGTTTCGGATATAATGGGGGGGAATCGTAAATTTTAACCAATTTTCTTAAATATCTTTAAAAGTGTTCATTTTAATTATTTTTTTATAGATTAAGGGGTTTATTTTACAAATTATTACATCATCTATTAAATTATATCAATAACTATTTACACTAGGTACTAAATACGAGTACAATAACTAACTACACAAATAAATACAAAAATCAAAAGGACACTTAGGCATCGAAGTATTCGTCCGCATCGCTGTCATCCGGAAACGTGCCCAGAAAACTGGCAGCATTGCCACGTTGAATGGCAATGCTAATTCTTTGGCCAAAGAACGAGCCAGCCCTCTGGTCGCGTGAACTGTCGACCAGTCGGTGAGAAATTTCCTTAAAAAGGAGACGCGCACTCGGACCCCACGACCCGAGCGTTTCGACCCCAAACGGCTCAAAACTGTAGTTACCCATAAGGTTACAGTATTTGCGCCGCTTGAGGGTCTCAGCAGCCGCTGCAGCTGCAGCGGCGCCAGGACAGCCCGCCGTGCTTGGAACATGAGATGGTGCAAGAGTGTCGACAGAGGTTGCGTCCCACACCAGAGGCCTACCCACCTTCCAAGGCAACAACGTCATGCCGTCTGGTCTCTTCCTATCGTCACGTACCAAGCCGTTTGGTTCTAATACCGCTGGTACGCCGGCGGTGACAAGGGCTCGACGAATAATATCGTTGATGCTGGCGTGCCGTGCAATACGACCTGCGCTCCTGTAACAGGACAGGCCATGGTACCCGAGACTGTCTACAGCTTTACCGCAGAGACACCGATGCGGAGCAACACAAGGTGCGCCCAAGCGGAGACACGTAGCGAGCCGAAAGGATGAGTCTACCATCATGGTGCCTATGGTGGATGACGGGAGCGCCTGAAGCCACAAGCCTGACTCCCTTTCTCCCACAGCTAGCAGACGGGCACGCTCAACAGCATTAGGTGACGTGTTTACCAGGGAATTCCGTATAATACTGCAGAGCGGCACGTCCCACCGTTTCTGGGAGGACGGGTTATCAGGCAAATCCGTATTGGGACAAGCCATTTTCCAAGCGTTCAACGCATCGGTCAAACACGGTACCTCAAAATCGACCAGTGAGGAAGATAAAATGTTCCTGGTTAATTTATCGGTACTGTGGGCCGAAGAGAGGAAAGCCGGTAAACTTATACTTGAAATTTTGCGGACACCAAGACCACCCAGCGGACCATGGGAAGTGTGGCTTGCTGCCACGCTCGGTCGTCCAGGTCCACATTTAGGATTGAGGTTAATGTATTTCTAATAATTTGGTCCACTTTTTCTAAAAGTTGTGGATGCTTCCACAGATGGGAGGAACGAAGGTTATACGTGAATCTTGGTCCAAAGCAACTGTACCGAATGAATATTAATTTTGAAAAATCTTTCCGAGACATCGTTGAAATTTTGTATTTTCTGCTTAATGAACGTTGGAAAGGATTCGTCAAAAATTGGGGATCCCAGGAGTTGCAGAGAGTTTCTTTCTGTAATTTTGATGTTTGGTGCTATAGTATTAAATTTTGCTATGGTAGTCTTTCTGTCAGTGGTTTGGGGAAGATAAATTTCGCATTTTGATAGGTTAAGGTCTAGGCCAATGGAACTGAATTTTTCTTTTAAAAATGTTAAATCTTTTAAGACTTTGTCTACATCACCTCCTAGGCTTCCGTCATCCAAATACTATACGTTGAATTCCGAATTTAGTTGTCGAATAATTGGATTTATAGCCAAACTAAAAATGACTGGCCCAAGGGGGTCACCCTGTTGACATCCGACGGCTGATTCCAAAAGGTTGTCTTTATAAAGTAATTTAGAGTGGTGCCTGTAGCATTGATAAAGAAAATTTTAAAATAATGAAAACTAAATATTTGAGACCCTCGCAATAAGTTCTTTCATTTGATATGTCACACGGTACAGTTTTCAAAATATTTTTTTTTTTCTTTTTACCCCCCAAAAGTGACTACGTATTAAAAATTCATTTATTTATGTTATACGTCAGTGTTTGGGTCACAGAAATATGTGTATACCAAATTTCAACTCAATCGATCTATTACATTCAGAGCAAATTGGCTGTGACAGACGGACAGATAGACACCCAGACACACGAGTGATCCTATAGGGGTTCTGTTTTTTTTCCTTTTGAGGCACGGAAACCCTAAAGAAAATTTAAAAAAATTATTTATATAAAATGTTTATTAGCGCCTCTATGTTTTTACGTTACATCATACGTAATACCATCAGATTATTATAAAATATTTTGATAAATAACCGATTTTAACTTATGTCAATAGAAATGGCTTTTAGCACCATCTTGCGGGAATATCTGGAGCCTGAATTGATATTTTAAAGCAATAACACAGTATTTCCTCATTGAAAACTCTTTGTTAGTATCGAAGCGACGCGTGACGTAGCGTTCCCTTTGCGTCTACACTGTCTCAACGAGACCTCTACGAAATGCTATGCAAATGCTACGCACGTGCTGCGCGATGCTACGCGTGTTCGACGCAGAGTAACACTCCTTTCGCTGCACATTAGGAAGACACCCTGAATTTATTTCATTTAGCGGACACAGTCAAAATATCTCTCGAAATTATTGATTTTGTGTTTACAATGGCTTTTAACGTTTTTTTTTATTTTCAAAATACTATATACGTAGGTAGATATCGCATAACTAATTTAGTATTCATCTTAATCTTATTTTGCTGGATCCGCAATTTGCATGGAAATTCCGAAGAAAATAAAAAAACAGTATTTCCGGTCCGGGGATTGAACCGTGAACCCCACGCTCAGCAGTCCCACTTGGAACCACTAGACCAAGGAGACAGCCGAAGATGTTAATTTTTTTCAATGATAACAATTGGTACTTTTTATGATAATTTTGGACACCATGATGTGCCACCATGGTACTCGTATGTTGAAAATTGGTTGTCATATTATGGGCATGTGATTCGGACTAATGAGGAATATGTCTTGAGAAAAATTTGATGAGTGAATCTTCCCTCTCATGAGTAGGAGAAGACCCACAGGGAATAACATAGAAATGTAGGATGGATTATGAGAAGGATTTTATGGCTAGAAACAGAGATAATACTGATATGATGGCTATAGAAGAAAAAGCTATATATACTGCGCCGACCTTAAATAAGTCAGAATAAGGGCAAGAAGATGATGATGATCCACGGCAGAGGAAAACATCGTGACGAAACTTGCACTTGATAAAAACAAAATCGTCAACAATCCGTTAGTCAGCGTCGAGATCAATGTTCGTATTTCTCTTCTCTGTGTGAGAGGGGAAACACTTGAGAAGAGGGTCGTAATCATTTGTACACTACACGAATAAATAATTTAAAATTCAATTATAATAATACGATAGTGACAAATCAACATAATGCAAATAAATACATTAGAATAATTTATGAAAACATTGCTAGGGATCAATAAATACGTTACAAAACGTACGCCTAAAGGATCATAAAATAAATTAAATTATTTGTTAGTAGTGTGTCAGCTCTGGGGGCCTAATATCGACGTGTCACGTGATCGCGGGCCGCGGCGTGTTCATCAACGACACGGCGCGACACGGCAACACCGTGCGTTCAGCTGAAATATTTGATGGTAGAAGGGGAGGTTGTGCGAGGTCACGCCTGTGCTCGGTCGTCTCCGGCCGCGACCGCCGCCGCTCGGGCCGCGCCGGGACGACGCGCGCACAGCGACCTCTTGCGTGCGCCGCTACAGTGCCCCATCGAGTTTACGTCCAGCGACCACGCTGCGGACTCTGCCGCTTCTCACACTGCCATCGAATTGTTATCTTAATATCGTTCCTAGGCGACTCGCCTTTATCGAACGACCGCCGCGAATCTTAGCTAAAACGTATAATTGCAACACGACACACCGAACCTAACGCATATCTCACAAAACGGGCTGTTCGTGCTGTAAACGAGTCGAGCGCTTAATCGATCGACTGCATTAAAAAGTAAAAATTATTATTATCGTTTTGCAGTCGACCTTTGCGGATTTTGTTGCGCTGCCATAGGTGTTTTTTTATTTAAATTTTACACATATAGTTAAAAGTGGTCAAATATTGCTTAGGCTTATTGACTAGTCCATAATATCGAGTGTGGTGCCGTCCGGTGCTTAGTTTGCTCAGTGAACATCAGTGCGTCAAAATTGTCGAGGTGTTTTTCTTCGTTCGTTTCGTTGCGGGCTTAGCATTATATATTCTTTCGGTTGGTTCTTGCTTTGTTTTGTTATACTTGTGGGGAAAAACGCGATCCATGCTTGGAGTTATGACTACCATGGTATGGTTTCCTTTGTCTAAGTTATTTATCTACTTTTTCTCTTCTTAGTAAAAAGAAGTTAGTTCACGTACATTATCACATATTTGATGCTTTTAGATTGAACGAATGTTACAACATTTTATGAAAGATCATCGAACCACTCTTCTTTCATAATTTCTTGTAGGGTTTGTTGGTTCTGACTGAGTAGTTTATATCTAGCCATTATCTAGTTATTTTGTATTTTATTTAGTCGTTAACATTGTATTTCTATAATAAAGCCGTGCTTCTAGCTTTGGAAGCTTCATTGTAACGAGAGTTACAGACGCTATATTGTACCTACCTATTCATAGTATGGCGGCGAATCTATTGTAAAAACTATGCAGAGCATGCTGCCTTTCCCACGACTCCACATTCTGGAAGGATTCCCAGGGGTTCAGTTCAGGCTTGAGCCGCGCTTCATACAATATCTATCAAAATTCGCATTGTTGGCGTCATGCACAGCTTTAACTCATCTGTAGCCACATCAGTTCGTTTTGCTACTGGACACTATTACATAACGTTATATACTTGAAGTCGTTTGTTGTATTGTGACATATTTCACTAGTTATTGCAACATTACGTTTTGAATTACAAGTGACAGTGCAGCTGCAGAGGTCGTTTGTTTCTCTTCATTAATTACATAACACTGGCAACTTAAATAATTTATTCATTATTTTACATAGGTATGAAGGCAGAATATAAAAGTTAAATTAAATAACTCCGGAATACGGTAGCACAACAATACATTACCCAACATGTTGAATTAACTATTATGTTCTTCTACACTGTCAAAATAAAACGGTGTTAATAACAAAGAAAGAGAAAATATATGCTTATGACTCACCTCTATTTTTGCAAATAGGTACCTACCGCCAGGAATTAGTTCTCGTAAAAATTCTCTGAATTGGCATTATCAACGAGAATCTGAGGTGAAGAGCTTGTGGCGATATTAAGTCAGAGTGTCCACGAAGGGGATGAGGTGTTTTGTAATAAACAAAGCCTTCATAGTTTATGAATTATGTACGTGTGTATTATCGTGTTCCTCTGAGAACGTGGACATAGTATACGTATGTATGCTTCAAGTTCGCCGCTCGTCTCTTGGGCCTCATAAAGCTAGTTTACGTAATATGGCACTCAATGCTACACATCTCTAACCCTGAGTGTCGGCAAGCTACTAAGCTCCTTTAGATTTTTGCTCATTAAATCAACATAATCTGGGATTTTTTCATAAAATTAATAGCTTATTGTGGTGTTAAATGTTAGATCTTTAAAGCTGTATCACATAACGAAATTCAAAATATGCTCTGAAATAGTAAAAATTATAATGATTAATTGATTAATTTTATAAATCATATCTTTTTAATATTTTGAAAACTTAAATCAATATTTTGAAAGGAAATCCTTTAGGAGTGGAACTTTCTGTATTTGATTTAGTCGTGACAATATCCATGTTTTTTCTATCGTCCAAAATTAATTCCTACTAATTACTTTACTTTACTTTCCTCACCAATTAGTAAAATACCGGATTGTACTTCCATAATCAGAAACATCCTAAAATATTAATAAATGCATACTCACTCAGCTTTGTCAATGCTATAGCTACGCAGCTTTTTTCAAAATTACTCGTTACTTATAATTAGTCATCATAATTCCACACTAGCTATCCACACAGACCTAAGCCTTGTTTTAAGTAAAAGATAACAACATACAGATCTACACACAAATTGGCTAAAGTATCAGTTTCTATAATGCTGAGATCACAATGGCAGCACGGGTTGGTTTAACAAGACGTTTCATTCGATATTCGTATTGTATTGTCGTTCAATGTCAGTTTCCTCGTGTCCGTCATTATTCTCGAGCTCCAACAACGGAGAGAACGTCTTGCGCACATTGAACATGTGCACAAAAAGATGAAAAGAACCGCCTCCCATTGACACAGTGTCTTGAATGAGCCCGGCCTCGTTCTCCGCTTTCAGGCGCTCGTAGCTGTGTGCCTATTAGTCGTGCTCTATACACTTGAACTACTGTCTTAGCCGACATTTGTGGAAACTTAAGCTGGTGCTTCCGAATACTTATACGATATAGTTGCGTTTCCTTTTGTCCATTCTTATACCATTTCACTGTTATAAAAAATATACAAAACCATACCATCGTAAAAATATCGTCAACACTACCATGCAGTAATTGAGATTGTTTACTAATACATAAATACGATTACCGGATTAGAAGAGAACGAGGGTTGAGAAGTGTACGTGGGGATAGATCGATCATCTATGCAAAACACGGCAATCGCACTGCTGGAGTCGGCGTCGGCGTTCGAGCGAGCCGTGCTGGAATGTGAGCACCTGGAGGCGTCGGAGCACGGCGGGTTCCGGTGAGGACGTTGGCGCGGCAGCGGCATGGAGGAGCGCGCGCCGGACGTGCCGCTGATCGTGTCGCCGCCGTGCGCCGGCGCAGGCGCTGCGCTCACTACCTCGCGCCGAGCAGCCTCCGCGCGTGGCTCCCGTGACGACCCACCACACTCCACGTGGCGTTCGTCGGTGCGCGTACGTGACACCGGTTTCCGCGGCTCACGCAAGAGTGTCGTTCGCCTCGAACCACCCTGTAATGGCCTCAACGGGTTGCCCGCCATCGGCAAGGAGGTAATCCATTTATCTCTTTGCCAGATAATGTGTTACGATGAGTGTTTATTACATTAAGTTTAAGCGATCTAAAATGGCCAGTGGCCATTAGTCGATTCACCATTTTTACTACGTAGGATACTGAGGTTTGAAATTCAATGTTTGTAAATCAGAAGGTTTAATTTACTCCGATCATTGCTTGTCAAAATTATTTGGTACTTACTTAAATGGTATTTTCTGTGACAGACGGGCAGCTACAATAGGGAGAAAACTATTGCGTCGTTAATCCTAAGTAATAGTGCATACAACGTGAAGCACCGAATGAACTAGTCACATGTTTCATACCTCTGCGACCTCTACAACCCGCGGTGGATTATGGACCATCCCGATACACGATATAGTTCATTCATTTAAAATATCACAGTAGCATTTTGAAATAGGAACGTTAAACATTTCAACACTATTTTCAATAGATGTGTTCAATAATTAAAAAGGCTTTTGTTAAACATTACTACTAACACAAAATTAAATCGACCTGAAACCACAAATATTCACTAGTCTGCATTCTGCATACATACACGAATACTTCATCCATTGATTTTTCATAGTTATAAATCTTAGCTTTTGAGAATGGATTTTGTTTCCTCATTTCATCGGGAATGCCTTTGCTGACGTACCTAATAATGCATCCTACTTTATCTTAAAAATACTTATAGCACGTATGACCTAGTACCTGTTCTAGTAGTTTTAAATTATGTATATCCGTAATCATTATGTAGGTAATTTCGTGTAAATAATGAAAAAGGTAAAAAATATTGCCTAAACAAAAACGTTCCATACGAATATATTGTTATATATTGTTTTATAAATCATACATGCTAATAAGCAAATTGTATCGTAAAATAAACCTACCCGGTAATTAGTCGTAGTGATTTGATAAATATCTTTGATAAGTTGTGTTTTTACGTATAAAAACATGTTACTCTTTGTTTTAACAATGTATTGTTTCAAAAAAGTCCACACATTTTGAGCAAATATTCAGTGGGGTTAACTATCTATAATCCAATGTACAATTCAACAGAAAATAATTATCACGTGAACTTTTATAGCTAACCTAACGTATGAATATTTCTGTTGTCCTGCACGCGCGTGTTAGCCGTACACCCACGTACGCCAGTCCACAGCTACCCTACTCGTAGGCTCACATAAACAGAGGGACGTCATTGTTCGCAGGTACTGTCTCTGGGCGCGACGGGTGGCCACAAGGGAACCACGCAGCCTTCTCACCCCTGCACTATCCTCCACCATTCTCCTTACAAGGTAAGAATTGTATCTACGTCAGCATATTCACGTGTACGTATGGCATTCCAACAACGATTATTCAATTTTCCTCCACAAATCTAATCTACCCTGTAATTATTTAACAACTACAATGCAGCGTTTGAATTGTTCATATTATACACATAAGAAAAGTATAAATTATATTCGTCGCATTGACCTCGCTCTACTCGACACAGTCGACACGCAACACGCTACAATTCCGAATAGTTTTGTTGTAAAATATTTAAATCGTAAACTGTAGTCTATTAAATTTGCACAAACTTGTTTTACAGGCCGCTTGGGATTGGTTGATCCTTATATTGGTGATCTACACGGCAATATTTACTCCTTACGTGGCCGCTTTTCAACTGAACGAGCCCGACTTTGATAAACGCTCCCGTAGCTTCGGCGAGGACCCCATAGTAGTCATCGACATGATCGGTAATATTCATCTCTAAAACTCAAGGTTTCAGTCAAATAAATTAAACAGTGGCACAGCAACATGCTTTGGGTCTTTTACTAGACCTCTTGAATATATGGACAGTAGCCAAAGAAAGGTCAATATCTTGGGCTCTGCTTCAATTCCATATATACGATTCCATCAACCAACTATGTATAAATCTTTTTCTGATTCAGATTTAAAATATTCTGTTTCATTTTATTTTACGTTTCGACAGTAATTTGTTCATTTGTACATTGCATGCATATTCAGTGTAAACTAGAGTAAAATTAACGCAGTATGTTTTATTTCCAGTGGACGTCACATTCATAATAGACATCCTAATAAACTTCCGCACCACGTACGTGAACGTGGCCGATGAAGTGGAGTCGGACCCCGCCAAGATCGCCATGCACTACCTGCGCGGCTGGTTCCTCATCGACCTCGTCGCCGCCATCCCGTTCGATCTGCTGCTCTTTGGCACCGACACCGACGAAGTGAGCTGCTTTACCACCTACATACACCACATTTGGTTTCATCTCACATACGATACTTACACAAACTTAATTTTAGAATTAGACAACAAAAAGGAATGGCTGAATAGAAGACAAAAACACCAACGGCCTTACCGTGATTCGCAAACTCGTATCGATAGTCGCACTAACGGCTCCCTCGCCAAACAGCGAGAATCGATTCAATTCGTTTTTGGAGCGTGAACTAAGTAAGTTTGCATTTCACGGTGGATATCCAGACGATCAGTTGTCCGAAACGGTATCACAGCTCTCGGAATCCCGAACTTAATACACTGAGAGTTCACAAAATATCAATGCAGTTAGACTAGTATATAAAAATAACACAGTGGTCACAAATGGAGGCCATACAGTACAACAAGATTAGGGTGGCGAAGCACGATACATTCCGCATTGTGAAGGGTAAAATAGGTCATAAGAATATGTAAGCGAACTAGGTCAAATTAGGGTTGCACGATAAACATTTTAAGACGAAACAATAAGTACTTATACAGTGTTTGAACTGCTAAAGATTGTTTCGTTCGGGATGAACGGTTCTTTCGGACAAATGAAGTTCTGGTTATTATAGCGAGTCACGTAGTTGTGGAATGCAGTCAATGCAACTGTCACTATCGATTAGGTTACCACAGCTGATCATTTAAAGATCCCACTTTATACTTGAATCAATTAGCTATTCATAGTAAATTATTTTAAAAACAATCAAACTGTGTAAAACCGACTAAAATCATATCATCCAGTATGTTTTGTTCGTAAGCAAAGTTGATTTGTGATTTTATTTTGATTTAAGACAACTACTTATTACCTGTTGATTTTGTTGACTATTAGTAACCAGTCGTGATTTATTTTATCATTTGTTAAATAGTCACGTTGTGGAGAATGCCCGAAGGTGGGTGCGTATTGAATTTGTAATACCATTTCTTGTTACAGCAGGGGCTGGAAAGTGATGAGGTATACCATCTTTGTGAACTATTTTTATGTTGCTGCCACTCAATTTTATTATATTTTTAGTTGACATATTTTATTCATTAATTTCCACTAGCCATTTTGAATCCACTAAGTGAATGCGTTAATGGAAGATATGGACGCTTCCCATGAGCAAAATGTCAATCATTCCAAGTCGTACACCGTTCCCGACATGTTCCGAGCTCACTAGTTGTATCACGAGCTTGCCGCAGGGTAGCGACTACCGACATGTACCACATGGCTAGATCCGAGCAGAACGTCGCTCTGCGTAGCGTTTATTTAATAAATCATAAGTAAATATACGTGAGTCTCAATGGTCGCTCCTTGCAACTTTAAAGAGCCGAGATTGAATAGTGTTACATGATACCACCATACAGTGGTGGCAATAGATGCGTCTTGGTAATCAGAAAATGTTTCATCTTTTTTTTATATTTGAGCATAATATTTTAGCTTTATTAGCACATACCAGTAACATTATATACTTAGATTTGTAATGATATACTACTTGCATAATTATTTACTGATATAGTTGAGAACCTCATAATATACGTATACGTACGTACTGATTAGTACCACTAACTAGATTCACTAAAATAGCATCAAGAACAAAAATGAATATAGAAGTCATCAAGTAGGTAATTTAGTTAGATGTGGAAAATTAAATATTAAATACATAATTATCATGCGGATATGATTTTATAGCGAAGCTACATGGTGGAACATTTTTCATTGGCTTTTCTTAGTAAAAGTACGTACGAGTCACGATATGCACAGAGCTTGGTAGCAATTACGCTCACACTTCCCAGACTTTATGTACCTACCGATCAATAGATCGCCTTTATTCACGACAAGAAGCACCAAGTTATAGTGTCCGTCCCGAACTTACAAAACTACTTGAAGCACCCACCTTACATCAACCAATATATCAATATATTGATGTACAATACTGTATCCGCCACTGATCTGTATACCCACTTACATTTATTTACTCATCGTAATTTGTGTTTGTTAAAATTTTGTAATTGGTTTAAATTATCATCTACATTGTTATTTATTTTCTTACATACATAAGGATTACCTATTTTTATTTTAAATTTCAATAAATTGTTTTAAAACGATTTTATTTATTTTTGTTTTACCTTTTTTCCAAATCCAAACTTAATAAAACTAAATCAAATCTAAAACTACCCGCAGTGCACGGTTCAAACTGAGAACCCATGAGAGATGGGGGGTACGTTTCAATACCTATACTTTGAGTCACTCATCGAGAGCAATCCATCGACAAACAGCATCAGCTTCACAAGCAAAGCTTCCCATGATAAATACAACACAAAACGAACACACGTGTGAATGTTACAACTATTTACATATTAATATAAACTTAACTCAAATCTATTTGTGTGTCCTTTATTATAGCCGCCAATCTAAAGCTTTGAATAAATATTACTTGTTCTAGATAAATTAAACACATTATTTTGCAAAAAAAAATATTATTTCTATTAATTACCTATATTGTTTGTTACTTACAATCTTAACAGTTGTTCTAAAACATAAATTAATTTAATTAATACGAAATCCTCTAGGCAATACTTGAAAAAATAACTGATTTATATTGTGGTATATAATCATACACCCGTCGAAAAAGTTGATACTTTAGGTAAGTCCACAAAATCACTAAATTCGGATATTTGCAAAACATTTCTGCCAAGATTTTTTTTAAATGCACCGAGTTGTATGACAATTACTAATCTTTGTATATATTATATATTTCTAATTATTGTATTCGCTTAAAACTTAAACCCACACGACCATTAAACATTCACAATTCAACACCATGGTGTAGGCACCGTGGTCAGATAAACGTAGAGGGACTTGTAATTGGCAGTGAAGTGATATCAGTAATCAAACAGTATTATGCACCGCATTATGTACGAAGCCAGCTAATTTTATAGTTTTAAAATAATCGCTTTTAATTCTGCAAACTACATACATATATCTAAGTTTGAGCTCAGCAGCATTCATAGGCCAGTTTTTGCTTAGTTAGCGTGGTTTTCGCTGCGAGGCCTCGTTGATGCTATTTAGTTTTAAGCGAACGTTTCATATAACGCTTGAGTTGGGTTTGCGGCTAAGTTGCGTTGCACAGCGGCTCACGGATCGTTCTGAGGTGTGGTTGTGGTGCTTGCAGACCACGACTCTCATCGGTCTCCTGAAGACGGCGCGTCTGCTGCGGCTGGTGCGCGTCGCACGCAAAATTGACAGATACTCCGAATATGGCACCGCCGTACTGCTTCTACTTATGGCCACTTTTGTTCTTATTGCTCATTGGTTGGCCTGCTTATGGTGAGTATTTAAGAATACTTGTACCATAAGGGCAATTCCAAAACAACGAGGCTATAATATACCCTCATTTTTTTAAAATATTATAACGTAATCTTTATGCAATGGACAACAGGTCAAACATTTTATGTAATGCAAATCTTATTTAAATTGACCTCGTTGTAATTGAACAGCCCCATTTATAGAATTAGGAAGGTACCTACTTAAGATCATAAAAACATAATCCAATACTTACATAGGCCAAGTGAGACAAGCCCATGGTTCAATAAGTTTCATTTACGCCTCCTTTAGCTTACTTCATCTGTTCATCTGTCTGTCCTAAAATGCTCGTCTTGTTACCCAGGTATGCTATAGGCAGTTGGGAACGGCCTCAGCTCCACGCGCCAATAGGCTGGCTAGACGCTCTCGCGAATGATGTCCAAGCTTCTTATGACAACTCCACTGGTCCATCCATGAGGTAATGTACAAAAAATTACGTTATAATAAACAATTAAAATGTCAAACTAATATGAAATTTTGCTTTTCAGATCTAGATATATAACCGCTTTATACTTTACGTGCACTTCGCTAACAAGCGTTGGGTTTGGGAACGTTGCGCCGAACACTGACATGGAGAAAGGGTTCACGATATTTGTTATGCTGGTTGGCTGTAAGTACTTTTGACTTAGTAACTTACCACCGACTTCTCTGACCCGGTGTTCACGTTGCCATTAAGCAGGTTCGTGGAAGCCCGGAGGCTTGAGGATATGAAACCTAGAAAGAACGACCTTTTCATTTATAAATAAGCAGATATTTGGCGAAGGGAAGCAACTGAGTTTCCCGAAATATAGACAAAAATATAGTCAGTGTTTGTCCTTTTTCTATATGTGAAGAGGTTTTATTCTTTTAATGGGAAAATTAAAAACTATCACTCCACCGGGTCAGAAAAGTGGTTATCACTGCACTCGACGAAAGAACATGACAAAATCACAAGCAAAACTTTCTTCTTGCAGCTCTCATGTATGCCAGTATCTTCGGTAATGTATCAGCTATTATACAAAGACTATATTCAGGAACAGCTCGTTATCATACACAGATATTAAGAGTACGGGAATTTATTCGCTTTCATCAGGTACGAGTCTGACTACTATTTGAACACTATTTCCAACTTACATGTAATATACATAAAGTTCATTTTTTTGTTATGACACTAACGATAGGTAGCTCCGTGATGTATGCTCTCTTTTGAGCGCTAATCAGATGAATAGTGCTATCTCGTTCTGATGTCTCATTGTATCATCATAACATAAATATTAACTCTTTGTTGACTGTACTTCTAGATAACGAATCCTTTAAGACAAAGACTTGAGGAATATTTCCAACACGCCTGGAGCTACACGAATGGTATAGATACGTCCAGCTTACTCAAGGGATTCCCGGAGTGCCTCCAAGCAGACATATGTCTTCACCTCAACAGAAACTTGCTCGCGAACTGCTCAGCTTTTGATGGTGCTAGTCCAGGATGCTTAAGGTAACGGCAGATTTTGAATTATGTATTATATGTATATATTTTTATTTTATTACCGATTCTTTGTCTACTACGAGATAAACCATAAAAAGCATCGTGGATATTTATTTTACTGGATTTTTTTGTTGAGTTTGAACACTGTATTTCACTAGTTCACGTGTGTGGGAAAACTTTGCGAACTACCATTTTTCCCAAAGCATTCATTGCAAATTTATTGTCTATCAATATAGAAAAAAGAACTTAAAAATAACGTTAACTACTGAATAACCCAAAAAACAACCAACGATTCCACTGACTTCCAACCACGCATTAGCTTCCAGCGTTTTCCCACATATATAATTATGTTACTTTTTTTAACCGACTTCTTTTGTTTTGTTTATAGAGCCCTCTCGCTGAGGTTCAAGACGACGCATGCGCCCCCTGGCGAGACCCTGGTGCATCGCGGCGATGTTCTCACCTCCCTTTACTTTATATCCAGAGGATCTATAGAAATCCTGAAGGACGACATTGTTATGGCCATATTAGGTGCGTTCACTAAGTTATATTTATTAATTCCTTGAAGAAAACAATTAAATTCTCTGTCCAGGCCGCCCCGTCCCTGGCTAACCATTGATATATATAGTTTGATTGAAAATTTTGTTTTGTTGATGAAGGATTTTACATAGATTCACGAACCTTTTTAACCGTTTATTATGGTTGGTACAGCCCATTTGATATTCTCTAATGGACATCAAAATACGTATACGTGTATGTAAATGAAAATCTCTTACATAATCTTAATGTACGTCTTGTATTTTGCAGGTAAAGACGATATATTCGGCGAGAACCCGTGCATCTACGGCACCGTGGGCCGCAGCAACTGCCGCGTGCGAGCGCTGACTTACTGCGACCTGCACCGAGTACATCGAGACGACCTGCTAGACGTGCTCGACTTCTACCCCGAGTTCCGCTCCTCCTTCGTCAACAACCTCGAGATCACCTACACCATGAGAGATGTCAGTATCTCGTAATAAATTGAGATAATAAAATAAGGCAATACAAAATAAAAAAAATTGAAGCTAATACTAAAATAATGATAAGAACCTATAAACAACTTGCGTTACGATGATTTCCCAGGATATCTCAAGTCAGGTTCGTAGCAAATTGTAGCAAGATTATGCGCTACGAGAATGGCTACGAGGCTATAACCGTAGCACGTCTACGACGGCGTAGACACTACGTAGCACGGATAAAGGTCTTATAAACGACGTTTCTGTCTTTTATTAAAAAAATATATATAATAATAATATATAGAATAATAGGTATATAGAATATTTAATTATTAATATTTATTTCTATTGTACGCTACGAGGCTACGACCGTAGCACGGCTACGACGGTGTAGACATTACATAACACGGAGAAAGCTCCTGAGTAAAGCCAGAAATGTGATATTTAGTTTTTGTCTTATGTTACAGGACGAATTAGGTGGTATTGAACCAAAGCGTCGCATGCGCTATGAGAACCCATGCGATGCGCGACTGCTGCGGGAAGCGTACGCGCGCACCACTCGTCGACCGCACACTGAAACCTTCGCGGAGAAAGTGGTGAGTAAATCCTTTTGCTGGCGGTATCAAATCGAAATGTTTCTGTTATTATTTTAACTTTTTAAATAACTTACTTAACTGTTTACTAAATTATTATTACGTTCTTGCCCTTTATTAAACGATGTGTTTTATCAGCATTTTTAACAAAGTTCAATTACTGAAATGTGCAATTAATTCGTCATTTAGGCCCGCTTGCATCACAAATCACTAAATGCGTTTAGCGCAAAAAATATTTAAAATATCTTTCTGTCTCTGACATCTTCAAACGAATGATAGAAACGGAGAGGTATTTTAAAAGACGTTTAGTGGTAAACGTATTTAATGATTTGGTCGCAAGCGGGCTTAGTGTTGTGCGAGATAGCTGCTCACTAAGATTTTTATGATTTATGGACACATGGTACATGTTCTCAATGGAATGCATGCATGAGTTTACGCATCAGATACATTTCAACTACTCCGCCGCTGTTGCAGGACTCTCAGTGCAGCGACGACGACACGGAGTCGCCGGCCAGCCGCGGCATCCTGGAGTTCTCGGCGGACAAAGCGGGGCAGGACGTCACGCCGCTCAACTTCAACTTCAGCAAGCAGCGCTCGACCACGCTCAACTCCATCACCGGTAAGCACACGCACTCACACGAGGAATGAACCCTTTGTTTCTTTAATATTACGACCACAAACGCCCGTTCAATAAAAGTCACAAAAACCCCGGGTGGCATGTTGTGGTACCTTCCTCTCTATTCATAGAGTAGATGACCTACACATTATAGTAAATGGATGACCAATATGCATTTCCCTTCGCCATGTTTAAGTCTCTTCTTTACTGTAATACCTTGTGATCCGTTACAATTTCAATTTATTTTTCTGTTTTGATTCGTTAAGGGAGTTTATTTTTGTCTTGGGATATTTTAATAATTTCTATTATTCTTATTTTATATTTTGCAAAAAGTTTTCATAAGTCATATCATATCGGTATCAAGTATACGGGCAAAGTGTGTGTTATTCGGTTTTTCAACTTTTTGCAAAATTTCTACTAATGTACAAATATCATTGTAATCAATTAATTTGGACATGAATATAAAAATTATAGCGACTAATTAAAGTTTATTTCATTTAGGGCAGCATGTGTTACGCTTGTTTCCTTATTTATTTATATTCCTATTTACTGGTGACGTGGGAGGGGATGCGGTGTGGCTATCACTTAGTATCGGCACTGTTGACGAGGTCACGGTGACCGCCAGAGGCCGCCAATGGCCGTCAGTGGCCGTCAGTGGCCGTCAGTGGGGCCGCCAGTGGCTCTGATAGGAGAGAGCTTCGTGATGACGCGTAGCTCTCGACCCTGACGGCCCCCCCCCGCACACCCCGCACCCCCGGTACCGCCCGCCCCGCTCTGAGCGCGGCCCTTGTGTGCAGGCATGCTAGCGCAACTTAAACGGAGCTTCCCAGACCTCTACCATCATAAAACACATCAGCCACTGCACAACAAGTACTGTAAGTATGCATATATATTATACTACTTTGTAGTGCATGAATCAACATAAAAAATGGTTTATTAAAATCAAATTACTCACATCAAGGTACCGGTTTCCATGTAAAATACTCATCACAATATGGGCACGTAATTTTCAACCGGAACTTTCACCCAAAATTATAACTGAATTGGTTATAAAAAATTAAATATTTGGAACAATTTTTATTACACATTAACCAATGCACCAAGTTTAACAATATGCATCAAAATACCTACGGTATTTTACCATCAAACCATAATTCAAATGAGAAAAATCAATAATTACGCTACGCTACGTGCTAAATTATTCATTCTCATACCACTACTTAACTAATTTAATTATAATTCGATGAATTAGGTATGTATCCCGAGATGGTAACAGTAACTATAAATTACTATACACGTGCATAATTTCCAGCGCAATCCACGCCTCAAACGTATAGAAGTCGCGCGGGCGTGCGGCGTCAGTCATCGGCGGGCCCACTCAACGATACGTCCCCGCTGACGTGCGCGGCAGCGGGCGAGCCGGCCGTGAGCACGCCCGCGCACAGCGCCACGCTGCCCGTGTCCAGCCTCAGCACCAACCCCAGCTCGTATTACACCAACGCATCGCCTTCACCACCGGTGCCGGCACACCAACATGTGTCGTGCGACGACATACTCGCCCCCGCCGCACCCGCGCCCGCACGCACCCCTTCCTGCCGGTCCGCGCCGCATTCCGCCGTCAACCTGCACCAGGCCGCCTGCAACGGCCGCCCCGCCGCACTCGCTCTGTCTCATGACAAAGCACAAAATGCTGCAACCGCACAGGTAAAATTTAAACACACGGAACTTTTAAAACCTAAGAATGGCGCTCATACCTACTAAGACTATTCGTGTTACAGGATAGCATGTCGCCACAGTACCAGAACGTAGGAGCCGCTGCGACAGCAGCATCGGTAGCGACCGTACTTACGAGATTAGAAGAGTTAAGTCGTCGGGTAGCCGTGCTGGAGTCCGGGCTCACCGCAGACGTGCGACGTATCCTGCAGCTGTTGCAGGCGCGTGAGGGCACGACTCACCACAACGCGCAGCCATCGCACACCCCTTCCACAGTGCTACCCAAAGCCTCTCTCTCGGTGCCTCAAACTAATGAGGTGACGTCCACCACCTGCAACCAATTACTGAGTAAAATAATGGCTAGTCAATAATGCATTTTTTATGTATCTAGTGGGAGTGGAACTGGAACGGCGACCGCGAGCGCGGCGGGCGGTGCGGGCGCGGCGAGCGTGGTGAGCGCACGCCGGGCGTGCAGCGTTCGGCATCGGAGCCGCACGCGCCGCTGCCACCCGCGCTGCCGCCGCCGCCGCACTCTCACTCTTTCTACAGGTAGTGTGAGGCGCGCGAGACGAGCGCCCCCCGCTCCCGGCCGTCGTCGCGCTCGCTCGCCGAGTCGGCGTCGTGCGGCTCGCTGGCGGGCTCGCCGGCCGGGGAGGCGCCGCCCGGCGGCACGCGCCCGTCGCCGCCGCGCGCGCGCTTCCACTTCTGCCGGCGTATCGCGCGCTGCCGGCCCGCCGACGTCCGGGGCTTCCTCTGACGCGGCCCTCACCCGACGCATGGACCAATTTTGTACTTCCGTTAACGCCTAAATAAACACGTCCTCGCGATCTCGCGAGCGGGCGGCCTCTCCCGCCCGTGCCGAGTCCATTTGTAATAAAATTTCAATAATGTTCGCTTTAGTAAAACTTTAAGATTGTCCAGCGGGCCGGATCCGGTTGTTTCGACGAACCAAAAGACACGAAGCCGTTTCACATTACGATGGTAGTGTACGACTACACGAGTGGTTAGAAATGCAATAAGTGGTGGATATATTGGGTGCTTTAATTTTACGTATGTAATTTACAGGCTTTTAAGAGAAGTAAATTTTTACATGATGTATTACGTATGGGTATGTGTACAATAGCACTATCTGACCGTATTTTTCATCAACCCTTCCGGTTAATGTGTTTAAGTTAATGAATCCAAATATATTATCCAAATTGACTTATTAATGTATCTACGTAATTATTCTATTCTAGACTTCAGCTAATTCAGAATGAGGCTTATAAGACTGAGAGACTACGTAAATACCGTGAACTGTATTTCCAGAAGCGAGTACCTAAACGATAAACGCTTTCTACCCGTCCTTGCTCCTTGCCTTTACATAGTAGCTAGGTATGTGTAACACTACTATGAACGACATTATGAACTGCTCCTTGTGGAAGTGCGCTTCTGAGGTTTCACTGGACACACGTATACACACATTAGTTGCCGCGTTGTCTTCAATGATGCATAACTCCATAAATATTTTATTAAACTATTTTCGATTTCTTGTATTTGTTTACTAAAGTATTTATGACTGACTGGCGTCAAGTACTCCGCAATACGACGAGTGGTGACGAACATTCAATACTCATACTTAATATTAAAATCCTTGTCTCCCTTCCGACTTTACTTTAATTACTATAATTGTGGCTCAAATTATTAACTTTATGTTGTAATGTGTATCCTAGTTACGGAGTAAGAGATTTCGCCAATATATCATTATAAGCAATAATAAAGCCCACCGTATGTTTAGGATGTACATCGTGATTATTACGTAAGTGGCTCATAACACCCAATGTTAGGTGTACAGTAACCAGATACAGTTTGTTTGTCGCCGCAATTACGACTCTCAAGTATACTATCATTTCTGCCATCATCATATCGTACTGGGTCATATCATTCTTAAACCATTTATTTCATATTACAATGTATTCAAACCAAATATTATTTTTTTATTCAAATGAGAGTTTTAACTTAACATTCCAATTATTCCTGCAAGGCGTATTTATAATTAACTAAGGTATTTGCTTTTTAAATACCGGTCAATTAAATTAAACATAATAATTCATTATATTTACCTGCACCATATTCTCAACAAACCCTCCTAATATGCTCTCTGTCTTTTGTAGACAGCTGCTTCCAAACTAGTACCTACAAATACCTAACTTAAAGTATATTCTGTTTCAAAACAATTTGATGAAAATGTAAACAAATGAGTTAGAAAACGTACCTGTGGGTACCAATTAGTAGTGCCACTTTAAAATTGAGTGACTATAATTATATTATTTAATTAAACACAAAATTCTTATTTTAAAACGCCTTAAAAATGTTTTTTATTTAATCGAGGTTAATAAATAACCTCCATTTTTCTCGACGATTTTTCAATAGGGATCTAGATTTAGTCTGTCATGGGGTTATAAAAAAACATTGGATCCGTATTTTTTATTTTTTTACGTATTCTAAAGATTACGGCGATACATTGAGTTAAAATGTGCCATGACGTCACAATTATGTAGATTTTTTACTTGTGACGTAGCGACCCTCACTCCCCAACTTAAAATGCGTAATATCTAAGTATTTTTTTATTAGTAACATGATAAAGCAAAAAATACGTGTCAATTTTTTTTTATTATCAGACCGACGGACTAATTAGAATTTGTTTTTTTTTTACCCAGGCATCATCCCTATTATATGGTGAGATATATTGAAACCTTCTAAATACAGATGAATGTGTTACTACTTTAGCGTGTGATTGCGTAAGGATTGAAACTTTCATCTTAAAGTTTAGGAACAGATTATACCTATAGAATTATTATGCACGGAGCACGGCATTATCGTTCCGGTTGAATCTGCGATAGGTACATCTCTTTGACCTTTGTATAAAATAATGCGAGTTTATATAAAAATAAATACGTTTTTCAGGTTATACTTTTAAACGAGAAACCTTCAGGTTTATTTATGTAAGACGAGCACTGTTCCGTGAATTATAAACTCACCGTCAATCTTCTAGCTACGCTATAACTTTGGATACATAATACTTGTACACAGTACTTTTTGGGTCTGTTTTCGATCATTTTAGGAAATAACCATCATCTATATCGCATGGCAATACTAACTTAAATAGCGAGTTTATGACTACAAGCGGTAGAAACATAGTTGTGAAATGAAAACTGCCAAATTGATCACTTTACATGATTACATTTTCAAAAAAAGTAGTTTATTTTATTCAAATTTAACAACATCAGTATCTTTTTTAACAAAGGAATGCTTCACGCTATTATTGTTTATTGTTAAACTTTAAAAAATGCGTTTTTAAGTCACCATGAATAATGCACATATTCGTAAATTACCATACAATTATATTGTTTCATTATATCTTAGATAATACAGCTTTTATTTAAAGACAAGAATCTAAAACATTTGGTAATAGAAAGTTCAGTGGTTGACTTACAAAATAAATGATAATAAACCATAGGTTTTCAAAAGAGCATGTAACATCGCACATTAGTTTGACGTTGATTTTCTGCGCGTAGTAGGTTGTATTTAATGTAAATATTTAGATATGGTAGAATTAGGTTTGTAAATTGGTCAATTCCAGAGATGTTATACTTATTCTTCAATCTATCTAGTTTATCAGATTAATAGCTTTGCTTTATATTACTATCATTATATGCCGAGTATTCTAGATCTACATTTAAGCATTGTTATTTGCTTTAGTAGTTATAGAATTACAGTTTGCCTGAATGTCATTTCATTAAATAGTAATCAATAAATATAAACCATTATGTAAATTTAAAAAATAACAAACATTAAAATTAGATCATTAGGGAAACTCAAAGATGTCATCAAGGTAACCCACCCACTGATATTTGATTCAATACATGAGCAAACATGTGGCAGGTCTCGTTCTTCCATTCATTAAATAGTTCCTGAAATCTA
Source organism: Agrochola lota (assembly GCA_947364205.1). Lineage (NCBI taxonomy): Eukaryota > Metazoa > Arthropoda > Insecta > Lepidoptera > Noctuidae > Agrochola > Agrochola lota. The sequence goes on along the minus strand of OX376221.1, from coordinate 10,913,975 downwards.
AATATACCCTATTTTATGTTTACGCTTTGGAGTAGGATTATAAACAGAGGCTTCATATAAATAAATAAATGAAAATAATATAGACCAAGTTTAAAATGTGTTTAAAAATAAAAACAGTTGATGTTAATTATTTACGTTCGTTATTTATTAAATTTCAGATTCCTTTAGAAGAACTGCATAGCTATAACAATACAATACCGACTTTATTATTATAAGCACTATATATAAAATAAAACTGAGTGAAATTAGATTAATATTATTATGAGTACAACAAGTACTTTTATTTATGATCAATTAAAATAATTTCAAAATAAGCAAATCGCAATAACTTTGAGTAAACATGTGGAATGGTTAGGTACTTACAAGTCTGCTACGTAAATACACATACCTGTGTAACTTGGTCACTTAAGAGTAGATTCGTTATGAAATACTATTCACAACGAATTTTATTTATATGCTCTCCCATTGCCCTTAACATATCTCCCTAAGCACTTATTTCAAAGTGTACAAATCCTCGCGTACCTCCATGATTTGCAATTGTCATTATTTGGGTTATAAGCTTGGGCTAGAGACCTCTTCAATATGTTCTAAACCTCGTTAGAACCGTCACAAGTGTAAATTTCAAACACGCTAGAATGATTTAGAAGTTTGACTAATAGCGCTTAAGCACAGGGTGTAATTTTGTTCATAAGTCATAATGATAACTTAAGATCCTAGACAATTAATACTAAAATAATATTATTACTTACCATCGATAAAGTTAACGTAGGTATATATTGTCTATATTAATGTTGATTAACTTAGAGTTTCGAACGCTTAGTATGTTTGCCGGCACAAGTGCACGACTCCTTGAACAGGGCATTTGTGTTATCTTTTTATAGTCTATTCGTATTGCACACTGGTCATTTTCTCCGGTATAGGTAATTCTATAACATTTACAATGAAATGTTGCTGATTCAACTTGACATGTACGTGGGTTAGAACTTATGGTATGTATCATTTGTTATGATGACTACTCAAAACCACATTTAAAAGCCTACTACTGGCACAGTTATGGAGTTGTAGTCGCCCGTCTCCAAATATTGCGCAGGCGCTTCAGTTTCATTATTTAAAGCATTACTTACAACTTTGTGAACCTAAGTACACAGAACTGACTTTTGCGACACTTAAATATCTTTCAGCTATTCATTTACTATAACCACGTTGGTAGCATTCACGCCTCCTAAAGCAGACATCACTAACTAAAAGTCACATCGATCGGTACTTCGTCTGCTGAGAAAGACATTAACTTGTCGCAAATAAACTTTTAATTACTAAAGCAATTCGGAGCCGTGCTATACTAGTAGATATACCTACTATTATTTATTCTGTGACTATACTTAATATAATGAATTGTTGTATAAAACTAGCATGTAGGTGCCGTGGTTTTAGCTGACAATGTCCTTCTGAATTTCAATAGTTATAAGTGTAGTTTAAGTCGTCACCTTGCGAAGATGTTCGCTTAATCATTTAAAAATTGTTGCCTTGAAATATTTTAGTCACAGAAAACTGGTTGTTTCAGCTTTGAATAATCTCACAATTATATTAGAATATTGTAACGATAAGTTAAGTATTTTATATTTCAAAGAACATAAGCGCAAAGTTAACGCGTGCATTGTATTATGTAATTTTGTCTGTGATCGAAATTTTATATTGTTAAGCTGAAAATTAAGCGCACGTATAATTATTTTGAAATGCTGAACGTATTGCGTCATACATTCTGTGTGCTTTTACTAGTCATCCGTTTTCTACTTCAATTACTGAGTCCCACTAAGCTCTTATAGGCACATATGGATAAATAAACAAATACCTACCTAACTACTTGATTATTATATTTTTATATTTCAGATGATCACACACTTATTTTAAGTGAGATTAAATTTGTTACAGAACAAATTCATGATATCTTTAATTCATCGTATAATTTATAATTTTTATTAAGTAAATGTAAGTATAATGTTATGAGTTTATGACCATACATAAACTGTATGGAAATATGAAATGTGGCTAACTAGCGAACTAAAATATTGATCATGAAATGCAATAATTAATATCGTAACATCGAATATTTAGTTATAGATGTAAAAAAAAGTATTTGGAAACTTTCCAAATGCCTTTTTTACACCTAAAACGGTTACACCATCAAATTCAGTGTTATAATTGCAATTCATTATTAGTATTCTAGTTCGCTACTTAGCCACATTTAAAATATTGTCAAGTTAATCAGAACAGCGAAATATTTGACATCTATTTGCAACGTTGCCAACTGTCAGAATAAACGGTCTTATCATTAAATTATAGTACTCGAATAAAGTAAAACCTAAAATGATTAAATAGGAACCCTCGAAAATATCGACAATAAAGTCTACTTGCCTTCATACTCGTAACATTTCAAGTATTTGTACCTAAGTCCCTATAAATTAATTGATAAATTATCAAAAGCATTACAGAATGTATGGGTGAATACAAATAGGAACACGTGTATAATATCTCCTAACCATTCAGATATCTTATTGTTACTAAATATCTCACTAATTATATGAAAAGTGTACATTTAGTTATGTTATAAACAAGTTCTGTTATTGACAAAACATTATTCTAAAGCATGTTGCGTGTCTACCGAATCGTGACAACTGTAATATTAAGCTAATGTACTTACACTACTTGTTGATTTAATTGCTGTATTGAAAAATGTGTGAACTGTTGGGTAAGATCTATCAATAAAGGATAGGTAATAAGTTAATGCCTATTTATGTGAGTCTGCCGTTAGTAATTAATGATTGTGTTCGGGACTTAAGAGACTCGTTCTATGAAATACTTACCACATAGGTAATATGGAACTTTATAGTTATTTATTTTGCATTAGATATTTCCTTTTCTCGATGGTTCTAGAAATAGCGCAGTGTGTGAAGGAACTATGCGAACAGCTTGAAGTGAGATTACTATATAATTTACAACTCTTAGTAAAGTGTTTGTATTCTGTCGATAAGTTTATAAATCAAACATCTGGGCATGTATAGAAATATATAGATAAGTTATCTGCAAATCAACAGTGGGAGTGTAGATACCTACTAATTTCAATAATAATAAAACTAAAGAATTCTTAAGCTAAGCTGAAAATAATAAAGAGGCATGTGGATTTAGGCAATAAAAAAGTAGGTAGGTATATTTTTCTGATTGAGTTATTGTTACAACGTTTAATTAAGACGCTTTGAATCCGAATGTTTATATTTAAAGCACGTCTATTGCTGCAATCAAACTTAATAGTTTGTACTAAGCAATAATACCTATTTACTTACATGTTGAAAAAAGTTATTCGTACATGCAGCCCTTACTATATACCCACATAATCAGAATAGCTTGCCCAGCTAGTACAGACTCAATTTTATACTAATAACTACTCAATGTTCAGTGTATAGATATAACCCGCATGAAACGCATTGTTTTAAGGATGTTCACTCCTACTTATAGCAATCATTTATGTTGTGCACCCAATAATGATAGTGACAACGATCAATATTTTATTTACATCTACGTTATTCTAAGCACTGACTGGAACGATATTATGACAGTTAATTTATAAGCCACAAATTTTTGCTTTAGGTATACTTTTTATACAAATTATTGAACGTTTGTTCATTATTGTTATAATAATATGCGTAAACAGTACATGTTAAATACTTACATGTACGTACTTAGAGCATTATAAACAGAGCACATTAGTCACATAGTTAATCAAAAGTTTGCATTCATTGAACAGCGCAAAATTCTCGTGGAATAAGTTCAGTGGAATAAAATATCACGCACATGCGACATATTGTTTTATTTCATCAGCTGAGAGAAGCCTTCCCTCAAGTGAAAGTACCTATATACAAGGGCGTCGCCAGCCGATGACCCAGGGGCAAGTTGATATAGGGAGGATGGGAAAAGTATAATTTGTAGGTACAGTCAAGAGCACATGAAGCTTTACACTTGTAGTGCGAGTCTTACCTCTACGGCGCACAATGGGGCCAAAATCGACGCTGGTAGACATTTGATTTTTGACAAATCAGATTCCCGTAACTCCCGATAGGAACTGAAAAAATAAAAACATTTTCAATGTATGGACTGGAAACGGCTTTCGGGTCGTTTTTACCAAAACTGTTTAGAACTGTAGAGCTGAAACCTAATAGGTATTACGACTAGGCATACCACCAACACAGGTACGAATTACGTCCCCGGACTCCGGACCACTTAGGAGATATGGAACTTTAAAACCAAATATGGGTCATCCAAATAAATACCCCTTAGTGACGCCCTTGTTCCTATTTCAATATGTCCCGATAGGTACTTATTAGATTTGACAGACTGTAAAAAACAACTTTTAGTATAGATAAGTTCCTGATGGGAACGTTGATTTGTTTAATTTGCGTTAACAATAGACTATAGCAGCACGTGGAACACAATTTTCATTCGAGTTTCGACGAATTCGCCAGCGGGCGATGATCGATCAAGAATGTGGAATTTGGTTGCTCTGAGTTTGGCTATTTTTTTTATCTCTAGCGGGCAGCTGCCCCCCTATCCCCCTCCTGGCGACGCCCTTGCCTACATACAAATCATTATCAGATTCTCCGGATAGAAATACCTTTTCACACATAACTAGTTTTTAGGGAGCCGGGTGGTGCACCTGTCCTTTCTTGGCGAACAGTGGCAGATTTGCAGTCTTGGCCGCCCTAGGCCCCAAGCCATGTAATAAGTATCAGCCGCCCCATCCTCAGCACCCATCATATAGACTACATAATGAATTTACCCTATTGCCAACTTTAATCGAAATCAGTTCAGAAATTTAGTTAACTATGGTGGACTTGGCGCCGCGAAATTCTATGGCGGGTTTCAATTAGTTATTTGAACATATTTTTTAATAGTTTTAAGTTAAGTATTATTGTTACTTATACGATGCGGTGCAGTGCGACCCGCCATAATGCGCGCGACCGTTAAGAATATATAGGTACTTTGAGTTATTTCTTGTTATCATCAGTGATTTTGTTTTTCTCGATTGGCCGCCCCTAATTTCTGACCGCCCTAGGCCCGAGCCTCCCAGGGCAAATCCGCCACTGCTGGCGAAATAATCTTCCTTGTCAAAATAGTCAGATATGAAACGCCGACCTCGTACAGTTTTTAATTAAAAATATGATTGACCTGTAAAAGTTTTTGCTTTCTACAAATACTTTTATACTTAGCTTTACTTTAGCCATTTACAGAAATAATAGTAGTTTATGAAACTGTTGCATATTGAGGGGTATTAAAATCGAGTGTGTGTTTCATATTAGGTATCACACGAGTGTTTTAATATTTAGTTACCAATATGCAGTTTCATACCTATACTAATTTATCTATTCTCATAGATTGGCATTGAACCTATTAAATAAAAGATCAAAGTAAAAAGAGAAAGAAATTGTTTATTTCTTAAAACTCAAAATTTAAAAAAAAAACCTTGAAATTCATAAGTACAACATAACGTATGAATGGCGCTAAACTAAAAGCAGGCGCTACCACAGACAAGTAAAAATTGGAATCAAAACTTTTTGTAATGCCAGAAAAATGGCGCGCTTCGTATATACAGAATGGAATTTTTGAACGTCATCTGGAGGGAAAGTACTCTGAATACTAGTTATAGCATATTTTACTCAAATATTCCATTATTTATATTTTTAGAGACAAATTTTCAAAAATTCGCCTGCCACACTCGGGAATTGAACCGGCTAAAATCCGAAATGTTGTTATGATTCCAATGATTATAATTCTGTAAATACATACCTGTTAAAATCGTGAATCATATTATTATGATCAAGATACATGCAAATTTCAAAAACGTAAGAAAATTTGAATTTCGCGGGCTTCAACTGCGGATTCACCCTGAGGAAAAGGCCTCCTTGAATGTTAGTTCAGTGTTGCCACTTAACAAGGGTGCATTCTCATACGCCCATAGACAATGTACGTGACGCACGTCATGGAATCTTTTTAGCATGACAGACCAGTTGTCACTTTTCTCCTTTTACAGTGTTTATTTTCGTTCACTGGTTCAAATAGGTTTTTTGTTATTTCGGTATTTCCAATTATAGCCACCGGGACACGCAAACTGCTACACTGCGCTTGCTCAAGCTTAACACAGCATGGAATGGAACTTACTTTAATCGTTAAGAAGACTCTACTTACCACGTCATATTTGAGTGTGAGCGATTGAATTATGCTTTGAACGATATGGTGAAGCCTAGTATATACTAATTCCATGGGTGAGGCTCATGAGTGTCATGAGTGTCAATGTCAATTAGTTGTCAGATGGATGTCCAAGAGTCACCGAGCTCGAAGTGCATGAAAACCATGTGATTCAAATCAAATCCTATGAGATTCGTATTCTAATTACCCTTTATGTGCATTTAGTTATTTATTTTATATACGCCGTTGTACAAACTTCCAAGAAACAATTTATGAAGCGATGAAATATGAGTTCACAAGCAATAAAGTGCCACAAATGCCGCCAAATATTATTTGATGATACATGCATCTTGGACAGTTCTCTTACATGTGATCCAAAAAAATGTGAAAGTTATGATATAAAGAGGTTCATATACGTCAGTGAGGATAAAGTGCCTGAATGGATTAGAGAAAAAGTCGAAAATGAGGAGTGGACTAAGGGTAAACTGCACTGTCAGAAATGTAACAACAGAATTGGCTCATTTGACTATATATCAGGGCGAAAATGTGAATGTGGCTCATCGGTTATACCACCTATACATTTAGTGACCAGTCAAATTGATAAGCCAATAAAAATTGAAAATATTAACAATTTAAGGATATAATATTAAATATGCTCTGAAACCATCAATTTACATCGACTGTCTGTCTAACTTGTAAATAAATATTTTGTAAAGAAAATAAAACAAATTGATTATAATTTGTAGTTTATTTTGTTAATATTAACAATTATTCTACCACCATTGCACTTGTTACTGATTCATTAACTTCAATATCGCGGCATTTAGCAGCCTGTAATTCCCTTCGGATCTGTAAATAAGTATACAATAAAACAGTCAGAAAGTTTAAAAATCTATTAATTATTACATTGAGATTTTTTAATATTTAAAATTTAATTATTTTATGATACCTCTGGGGTGACAGTAGGATGGGACTGTTTCCTGAGTAATTCCAAAAGGGCATCTCTCTGTTCTGTAGATATGTCAGCTTTATAACGTTGAACAAATGTTAACAATGACTGATGCCACAGAACTGGCAAATCGCGATGTTCACTTTGAAATCTGAAAAGAACAAAAGTTTACTGGAATGATTTACGAATGTACATAATGGCATATTATTTTAACTAGCCTACTATTGAAAACTGGGCAGTTTGTCACCATTGAAAAATTAAAACTGCACTGTGGTCAAACTCGAATATTAGTGCAAACTGCAGTGTGATTCGGAGACACAGGCCCTAAATTCTGTTTCAGAGGAGTAACCTTATATACAATTCCCCTTGATTGACAGTGTGTTCGTTTTCAGGCTAAAATAAAACAATTACGTATCCTCACCTTATAAAGTGGAAAACAACTGAATCTACAACTCTGTATGGCAATGCATACTTTTTATCAAAGAGTATTCTTAAAAATATGGAACTTGCTCCAGTGTAGTCCATTTCTGCTATCTTTAACATTGCTGCACTGGAATGCAACACCGGTACTGAGTTACGTGCTAACACTGAACCCACTATGATGGCTTCACGTAGTGTGCAATCTCCTGCCTAAAAAATACAACAAATAATTAGTTTACTAAAGTTATTCATTCCTAAAGAATAAAACACAAAGTTTAAGTTACCTCCAGTAAGGGCAATAGTATACCCTTCATGAAAGCGCCAGGCTTGAAGAGTGATTTACGTAATGCTTGGTATAAATGAAAGTTTAATCTTTTATATTCAGCAAGGTCATCTCGCACACGAGGAAGCAGTACTAAATTATAAAATCGCTGCGCCATCTTCTCTTTCAAATTTGATGCGAAGATTCTGGTAGCCTAGAAATTAAAAGTGTAAGGGTAAGTTTTGATGCCAACAGTTGAACATAAAACATTACGTTTTGTTCATCTTAAACAAAAAGCTACATTTAAATATTCTCTTGACTGCTGATAGAAATGCACTGCTATAAACAATCTGTGGTTATCAAATTATCTCAGAAAAAATATTTCACCAACATATGTTTCTTGTAAAAAAATAACCATTTCATAAACTTACTTGGTACATAGCTGCAGCAGACCAGGTGGTTGGCTCTGTGATGTACAATATTTGTTCCCAGTTCTGTAAGTGTGGAACCATTTTGAATGCCTTTGGCAGTTTTCCTGATCTGTACTTTTGTAATACATCTCTGACACCTTCATACATTGTTTTTATTCTGGAAAGTGTAATGGCAAGCAGTTAATAAAGAACACCCTTCCCTTAATAAAACCCAGCATTCCTGAGAGATATTTCTCGACAGCATGTGAAGTCAAGTCAGAGGCCCATGTGTGGGTTTAAAACTCTGACACCAGGTTAGTCACTAACCATATGGAAAGAAGAAGACTTAGATATTGGGAGACATTCGCCAATATCTAAGATGTGTATTCAACAAACTCCACACTAAACTACCTGATTTATTCTTTGGTTAATTGCCGCAATTCAAAACCCTCTTGCGCAGTCATTTAAACAAACATTTAAATGGCTAATGTCATGTGTGTCACTTGCTTTCATCATCAACATCATTTCAGCCGAAAGACGTCCACTGCTGGACATAGGCCTCCCCCAAAAAGGTGGGGGTTTGCCATAATCGCCACCCTTGGCAGGCGGGTTGGCGATCGCAGTATGGTGTTAAAATGCATAGAGAACACTGCTGCCCATTCTCTAGTAAGTCCCTTAGTTGCCTTTTACGACATCCATGGGAAGAAATGGGACGGTACAATTCTTTATGTCCACCATAATTAGTTTAGAAGCATTATTCTATGTTTAATGATATTTGTCAAAGTCAATACTGTTTTTTTGTTTATGGTTTTTTTATGTTTTCCATTAGAATGAATATTATGATTTTATGTAATTTAAGAAGGTTCCTTTGTTGTATGTAAGTGTTGTGGACACCTGTAATTGGTATATATATATATATATATATATAAGAGCCCTTAACTGTTAACTTTTAATATTTAATGTACAATATTTAAGTTGTTGGCGTACCTATTTTAAATAAATAAATAAATGAAATGGTAAAGTCAGTCAGGCAGTTAAACTTGACTTACAAAAAACTTACCTTGGATCAATGTTTTGTAACTTTAATGTTTCAACATCAGAAAACTGAGTCTGTAGCTCAGTATGCTTATCGGTGATCTTTTCTTTTATAATATCTGCTAGGGTGCGAGTCCTCTCTGGTTTAGCTGACATGAACATTCTAAGTGCTTGTTCATCTTCTTCATTTATTTCTACATTATCATAATAAGTGTCTGGCTCCAAGTCATCTCTATCTGATCCAGTATCATCATCAGAGTCTGCATCTGTGGGAGAAATTATTGTTTATTTAATTTCCTTGTTGTTAATTTCCCTGCAGAAAACAATTTGAGGAAGTTTTTTTTTAGAGCAGGATGTATCAGTTCTTCTGTTCTTGCTGTTACTATGTCAAAAAAAGAAATTAAGCTCTTTTTATGGTTTCTAATTCTTGCCTTCTTGGATGGACTGCCAAATTTTTCAGGTACCTAGCTCACCTTTGAATGTTGCAGGAAGTGTCACATGTTTTGCAGGGGATGGGCCTTCTTCAGCATCCCCTAATTCAGCTTGTTGCCTTCTTGCGGCTTTTAAGATTTTTTTCGACAAGTCTGCATTTACGAACTGATGAATAAAAAAACACCATTAGTTATGTATTACTAACACAAACTTTAGTCAAGCAAAGGATTTATGGATAGGTATGAATAGGTTCCGAAACGTGAATTCGTGATCTACGTTAAACGGTTCGAGTACCATGGATGGTATGTTTATCAAATTAAGACTTACTTCTTCGTCATCATCTTGCCTGTTCCTTTCTTTGTTTCTGTTTTTATTTTTCACCGAGTTTACTGATTCGATTTGATCTGCTAAAGCTAAATTCTTCCCAACTTGAGAGGGTTTAAACTTTTTAGCCTTTCCCATTATAACCCAATTTTAACCACACAATATATTGAGAGGAATTTTTGGTTAAATATATTTTAATAGTCAATTTGCTTGTAAGAATAGCAAAATCAAAATAATTCAATTATAGTGAAAACGAATAAAAACATGTGCACTTTAACATTGACAATCTGAGATATGACAGTGACAGACAGTGTTGACCACAGAGCTCTGTTGACACACTGTTCGTTTAGAAATATTTCAGAGTAGATCTTATTTATAGTAGTTGTATTTCCACAAAACGGCACGGGAGTGCATACTTCGAAGACATAAACATCGGAGGCGTCGCTGCGCCATCTTTGACGGAGACGGCATGGCTTGTCTGCGCCGCACTGGCGCAACTCAGTGACACTAACAAATCTTCGTACAGCAGGTGTAGATCGTGATGCAAGGGCAGCAGCATCCACCGCAGCAGCCACCACAACATCCGCAGCCTGTATCCTCATAGTATAACAGATACACGCCTACAGAAGGGTCAGACCGAAGACAGAAGGGTATTTTCTTCTGTCTTAGAACATTTGACCAATATGGTCTGACCCTTCTGTAGACGTGTATCTGTTAGATAGAGTTGGATATTTTGTTGTGCCTACGTGTAACTTAGTCCCATTCATAGAATCCGTCTCCCCGTTCGCTCCATACAATGCGTTGCGTCGCCACACCACATTAATTTTAAGGTATGGCGCCGCATTGACAAAGACGTCGTTGCAGCGCCACAGCCTCGTAGAGTGTATAATGTTCTGTGGCCACAGCGGTGACATGTAGACGTGCGAGTAGAGACAAGAGAGTTAGAAGGTCAGTAGTACTACATTACAGTCTGCTACTGCTATCACTCACCCCTCCGCGCCTCATCTCACTGGTAACTTGTTTTGTTATCAAGTAACGTTTCAACCAATACCAAACATTTTTTTTAATGGGTCAAAAAGTTGGGCCCCAAAAGACAGGGTTTAATGCGTGGCAGTCACTCATGTGAGGTGAGAGGAGAATCTTAAGAGGTAGGTACTTAGGAATGATTTGAATAAAATACCAGTCTTTGAAAATTATAGAGAGAAAGTGGCGCGGCCAGTGTATAATAGGTATGGCTTCCATTCCTTCATCTCACTAATCATTATTAGATAATGTTAAATTATATAGGTACATGGTTTATTAAAATACACATATTCTCATTTATTGTTTAATTTGAATTAATAATATCAGCATCGTTATCTTAAGTAGCAGGTAGGTAATAACAGTTTGAAATCAGGAATAGAAATTAGTTAAGTACTAATTACTAACTAATTATATGCTTCAATGGCTTTGATCACATCTTTTACACCGGAGTTAATAGAATCGATTTCATCTTGAACAGCTCTTCGGATGTTGATTTCCACAACCTTTATGATGATGGTGTCGAAGATTCTGAGGAACACGTTAAGTACGGGGTTCACCAGCCAGTCAGTGAGAATGTTGCCGGTGAAACGCACGCGGAGACGGCTGAAGAAAAAAAATATGTTAAAAAATAAAGGTGACTGACCCATGTAGTAAAAGTAATTTAAAGATGTCAAAGTGCAATTTCAGTGGTTCGGTTTATCTTGAATATCGGCCTTAGTCCTTTAGGACGCCACCACCACCGGCTCGGCCGTCTACCAAGATAATTATAGTGGGCACTCAGTAGCATAAGCTCGGTAGTTTCCCACTGCATGGACATGGCCACCTTGTGGGGCGGCGGCGGCGGGGTCTACATCCCCATATGCGTACGACGCATTACACTGACGTCACGCAAAATCCTGAATCGCGCAACCAAAGTTTACCGCGCCACTGACATATATACAACGTCCCGACAGTGGTTGCTTGGTAGTTGCCCACCAGACAACACCCGTCTGGTCGGAGAATCCTCCCTTTTCTATGGAGGATGAAATAACCGCTCTGTGAGAGGGACTAGACTGTAATTCACCACGCGGGTTGGGCACACTGTATATGTACGTACTTTATTACAACAATACAATATTTAAAAAGAACAAACCCGAGGTCGGTGAGGCTGAACTGTTGTAACTGAATTTCGTCATTATTGAAGTCAAGAAGTATGTCGACGATGATTACGAATCGGGTGAGAGTAGCAATAATACCACCTGTAGGTCCTATGTTCATCACTTGCACCAGGTACTTGTATATGAACTGCAACAAGTAAAACACAAATGATTAAACATCTTTTAACTAGGTTCTTTTGAACAAAACTAAATAAGACTTCAATCAAACAATCTCCTGGAGTCTGATAACAATGTCTATGCCATTATGTGGTAATTATGTGACTAGGGCTCGTGCAGCGTCCAGGCGATTTCACGTCGTTACATGCATTTGTTGAGGATTGGAGATACAAAAATAATTTTAAAAATAAGTCTATCTAACCTGAAGATCAGTAAACTGCAGCTGCACACGCACGCGCAACATTTTGGCGAAATAGTTAACCTGCTGGTCGCCGGCGCGGGACACGTTCACTAGACCAGTCATGTAACCATCGTGGATCTTCAACCACGCGCTGTACGTAATCAGCAAGGGCCTCTAAAACAACACCAGAAGAAAAACATTGGTCACGTTAATTAGGTATATTTATTATCAATATTTATCATCTTATTAGGTACTAAAGATAAGCTGTTAGTATGGACACAGATGAATACAGATGGGAGACTCCGCATTCTAGGTATGAAGCTATAAGTAGGTTTGCGGCGGACTCGACTTGTCGAATTCAGTGAGCGTAACGTAGTCAGAACCACGGGCCACGGGACATTCGCTGCAGCGAATATTCGCGCGATGCGAACGGCGTAGCGTCTAGCGACTAAAACTAATGTAAGTATAGAAATTTACTAATCATTTTCTTTTTATATATACGTACCTAATTTTCCGCGAAATAATGAATACTGAGAAGTTTATTGCCGACATTGCTAGGCCAGCTATCCTATCTGCATCGACCCTTTTTCTCCAGTTGTGGTTGATTATGAATCATAACAATAATATAATCAAAGGTTTCGACATTCAAGGCTCGTGCAGACCAGCGCGACGCTACTCGATACATACAATTTCTAAGAAAACTTCACGGTATAACAATAACCGGTGTCGAGTCGGGCTGTCGCGTCGCGCTAGTCTGCACGAAGCTTCATTCGGCTATAATCGAAAAAAATATCTGGTTATAAGTAGTAATATTATGTCTTGAACAAAAAAACTACTTCTTGTCAAGCTATATCGAGTTATCTTATAAAGACATTTCGCTCTCGGTCTATATTGGAAGACATTTCGCTCGCGGCGGCGAACGCTTTTGCCCGTGGCCTGCAAACTTTGCTGCATGGATTGCCGCCCCGCAAGATGCACCGCCGCCGTTCGCGACGCCCGTCCCCGTGGCCAGGCCGTTACGCGATAGAAAGAGAGGCACCTTCTAGGTGAATATAACTGTTGGTAATTAGTGCTGTGCGACCTGAATTTATTGTGTCGTAGCTAGAGTCACTTTTTATTTAAATGATTTTGCGGAGTGCCCCATCTGTACTAACCAATGGAAGAGAAGGACCCGACTCACGAAGTCACAAGAAATGAACTTATCCTAGTTGGAAGCCATTGGTTAATCTGGTTTTACGATCATGTCTCGAATAGCCTTTGGGTGTACCTACCTACCATAAAACCTAGTTCTCGGCCTTCCGAAGAATAAATAACTTACCACTTCAAAACCCTCGATAACTTCCGGCAGGTCCATGGGGTCTAGGCCATGCTTCTGGATGAGGGGCACGATCATGTCAATGGCGTTGTCCACATAGTCGTTCACCGTAGCAGATTGACCGAGATCACCCCAATCACGGCTGCAAGAATATTACTAAATTAAAAAAGCTCAAAGTAGGTATCTAGCAAACTTCCAAGAAACAGGGCTTCAATCAATCATAATATGATTCATGCCGGGACTAGGGATATTTAGAAGAAATAAAGTATTTCTGATTTCAGAGAGGGTAATTATAGAGTACAGACTTATAAGAAAGAGTACCTATAACTTTATGTTATTATTAAAACAAAATTTGCCTTAATTTTTGCGAACAAGTTTTTTTTTTTTTTTTTTAAATAATTGTAAGACTAAGAAGTCTAGACTACTAATTCTGAGTTCAAATTGATGACGTACTCAGTTATTATCAATTTCAACGAAGTCCTGTTTCTGTCTTCCCGTCACTTTGTTATTTTGACTGAAAACTAGGCCATCTAAACCTATTACCACCTGTCTCGAATAGGTAAGACTTTCTGCAGCCTTTAACTACGACGCTGGCAGGAACTACGGGGCCCTATGGATCGCGGGGCCCTGGGGCACTTGCCCAGAGTGATCAAAGGAAAAGACGGCCCTAACCGAAAAGAGTCTCAGTGAATGCTGAATTAATTCAATTCAAATTGAGAGTCAATATAAATAGTATTTTAGCATACTCTATTGCTTTTGTAGATTATAAAGTCTCGCCGTAAGTTTCGCCTACGCGAAATAGAGTACAATTCTCTAAATTAGAGTACAGTTAGCAACCCTAGCCAGGACTGACCCGGACCGAGAGAATCGATTCGAGAGGTAACAGTTTATCGTCCTTGTTTAAAATGTCCTAGATTAGGATGACTAGATTAAAAACCCACATGCCCTGCCTAGGTAGGTATCTTAATTTTTGTGCATGAAAATAACTTACCTTGCTTCCAATAGCTTCGATGTTGGCTGACTTTTCAGATTGATAGAGTTGGCATCTGCCGCAGCTACCAACAAAGCTAGCACCAGGGCTGTATATTTTTTATCCATGATGCTCCGAGGACGACTTATCGACAGTGATTTCGTTAATAGTCTGAATATTTTAATAGACCCAAGTCAGGTAAGAAGATAAAGAGATTACCAAATTGCTACTTATGTATCAGTCTTTATTACAAATCAATGCCGATTATACATTGCAGATATTGATCATAATTGATGAGGTTTACGCTATTATAATCTGTTTGTTCCAATGTTATCAACAATAACAATACAGTAATTATAATTATTAATTGTTTGTGTTGATGGAATACTACTAGTATTACGCCAGTAATAGGGTAGTAGTTACTTAGGAGGTACATTGACTTATCAATTTTGGTAGATACAGTTAGGTACCTAAGTACCTACGTAACTTGTAATCGCATATTGTAAAACTATATCGTAGTGTCGCACCTGGTATTCATCATAGATCAGATTGTTCATTTAACAGACTGGATATTAATCGATTACCAATTAAAATACCTAACCTTCCTGGTGTAACGGCTAGGGCTGCGCAGGGTAGGCTGCGCAGGCCGCTAACAGATAGGTAGGTAGATAGGTAGTAGAAGATTGAAACACTAGGATCCGTACATACATATAATTATCATAAGTAGATTATAAACCCTTAAGCTAGGTCGCGGGTAAGGTCCTACACACTGAGTCTTGAGCACTCGCACATTTAGGATAGGAAGGGTACCGTCCTTGGTAGCACGTGGCAGACGTGGAGGCCTGTCAGCACAGGCTTAATGGTAGGCCGGACGGCCCTAGTGAGACCGACAGCATCTTGTCGGTAGCGCGAGGAGGCCTGTCAGCACAGGCTCGCGGGGTAGACCGCGGGATGTCAGGCCTTCGAGACCTGGGCAGCGTGCGCAAGCAGTGTGCGGTAGGCACAAGCACGCGCAGGTAGTTGCGGCGGTAGGCCGCAGGTTGTTAGGCCTTCGAGACCTTGGCAGCGTGCGCAAGCAATGTGCAGCACCACCACCATCAGAAGTATCCATCGTAGGCGGCACCTGCCCTCAGCCCGTACGAAGAACCCTGGAAGGCGCGTTAGAGAGCGCATGTTAGATGCGGTGCGGATAGCGGCAGGCCACATGCGATGAGCCAGCTTCTACCCCCATTTAGCGACCAAGGAGCGGTATGGGGAGTAGGGTAGGTGAAAGCTCAGCACATCGCAGCGGTTTACAGGCAAGAGAGTAGGAGCATAGCGTGGCACATAAGCTGATGCTAATTTAGGCTAAGTATGTGAACACGCGAGCATAACACAAAATAAACGTGACCATTGCAGATGGCTCACTAATCACTAAGAATAACACAGTGAGGCACTACACCATCTCGATGTAGTAGCAATACATACATATTACAATCTCCTGTGCGCTGGATGGACCGTAGCCGCGTGTCAAACATTGACACACGAAATTAGGTACTTTATAGGTTATAAAATCAATATAGATTATCCAGCGCAGAGGATCTAGTATAATTACCAAGCTAATGTGGAACTCACCCTAGGTCGGGGCACAAGGAATTCTGAGGGTCAGGGAACAAGTGTTATCAGCCTTGCAAGCGGAAACGAAATGACAGAGCATCTCCGGAAGGGCAGTGTTGTTCCCCGTTTTTAGTGATGTGACTAGGAACTTACTAATTGTGATATTTTATCACTCGACTACTTGCACCTGTGATCCCTCACCACGCTACAGTACCCCGGCTGCAGAGAGAGGATTTTACCTATATAAAATCCGCTAGAACTAACACTTTCCACTTGCTGTCTAATCCTTAGCACAAGTCTGTATCCAGTCCAATATTAGGAAAGACTGGAACCATACTCAGCAGCCATGAGTGAAACTAGTGGGTCCTAGATCACTCAAGATTTACAGACAGCAAGCAAAGAAATACACAAAGTGTGAGAGCAAGTGTATCTCATTTGGTAGTGTTCTATTAGTAGCTGGTACCAGTGTGTTTAGTAGTTTTCCTACATGTAGTGTATTAGGTATGTAGGTTTTTAACTGGCTTTAGGTAAGTATAGGTAAGTGAGTTCAGTACTAGTAGGTGTAGTTATGTAGGTTAGGCACGATAACAGCTAGGGCTGCACAGGGTAGACTGCACAGGCCGTTAAAGGTAGGTAGATATGTATGCACATGTAGTTAGATTGCCAAAGTCATTATTAGATTGATTCCAGTATGTACTTTGGGGCATTTAGTTAACAAATAGACAACACAAAAGCTAAGGGTAGTTATAATAGTGACCTGCTCTGGAATAATAATTAGACATCCCTTGGGATCAACAGCTTTCCTTAAAATAGCGCCAGTGCAGCATATGTTAAGGATAGTTTTTGGTAGTAGATATAGTTTAGTTGCAGTTATTGATAGTAGTTTTATTTTATTTATAGATTTAATAGTCATTAGATTTCCCACAATATCATTATATAATATCACTGATAATAGAATAGTTATGCCAGCAACAGATCAGATTTCAGTAAGTTGATTACTGTTGTAGTTTCAACCCAAGTCCCAATAGTATAATGCACACACAAGAATAGAAATTAGGGTCTAGTCCATAGAACAAAGTAACCAGTATGTAGGTTTTATTTAGTATATAATACCCTAACTGCATATGAATACCAACAATTACATAGATAGACAGTTTACATAGATAGATACGTTTGGTTTAGACTTATTTAGGGAGTAACCATTCGCTCCTTAGAATATGTATATGTAATAGATAGATAGTTTACATAAATAGATAGTTTTGGTTTAGACTTATTTAGGGAGTAACCATTCGCTCCTTAGAATATACATACATATGTAGTTGATAGATAATTTGGTTTAGGCTTATTTAGGCAGTAACCATCCGCTGCTGTAAAGGCTTGTTTATAGAGTTACACCGCTCTTTAGAAGGTTATAGATAGTACATATATGTAGATATATTAGGTTGCTTAGGTTACCAATGGTGTAGGGCCAATTGATAAAGCAAGCCACTGATTGATGGGGTAGACCATCATTAACAACTATGGCTGTAGGGCCAATAGTTACAGAAGGTAGGTGATAAATGGGGTAGGGCCATCATCAATAACAACTATGGCTGTAGGGCCAATAGTTATAGAAGGTAGGTGATAAATGGGGTAGGGCCATCATCAATAACAACTATGGCTGTAGGGCCAATAGTTATAGAAGGTAGGTGATAAATGGGGTAGGGCCATCATCAATAACCACTATGGCTGTAGGGCCAATAGTTATAGAAGGTAGGTGATAAATGGGGTAGGGCCATCATCAATAACAACTATGGCTGTAGGGCCAATAGTCATGGTAGAAATATAAGATGGATGGGGTAGACCATCATGAATAGAACCGTTTGTATTTTCCAAATAGTTGAAGTGTAGATATTATGATAATTGTTGGGTTATAGTAGTCACAGTAGGTTGGTACTTGTAGTATGTGTGCAATTAATTGTAGTTTGTAGGGTAGGATTGATTTGGTTAGTGAGGGGTAGGTTGGATTAAGTTAGTTTAGTAGTGGTAGATTAGTGTTAGTGGGGATGATCTGTTGTTTAATTTAGTGGTAGCCTGTTATTTATAAGTTAACATATGTTTAGTTGGCAATTGAATTTAGATTAGTTCTATTAGTAGTGTTTTGACAACAATTCATTATTAGAATGTTAGAATTTAGTTTAGTTTTAGTATGTATATATGTGTATATATGGATAGGACATAGTAGAATGTATAGTTGCATTATTGTTTATACCTGATATGGCATAATTTTAATTTTTAGGTTAGAGTAGGTAGTTTTTTATTTATTTATTTAGGTATTTAGTAGTTAATTGATTGTTTGCATGTGTTAATAGTAAGTATTACAATATTCAGTATTGTTTTAGTTTGTCAATCAAATAAGAAGATAGTTATTTATTTGTTTTTAGTTCATAGATTGGCTAGACAAGAACACAATTTTAGTTTATTTTTTAGTATGATATATAAGTAGTTTCATTTTATGTATTTTATTAGCAATTTGGTAGGTAGTGTTATTTTATTAGTAGTAGTAATTATTTAATCAAATTGTGATTAGATGAACAGCTGTAGTAGTTAACAAAGTAGTTTAATTTATTAGGTAGTTTGTTTAAAGTGCTAGCTGTGTTTAGTGTTTAATTTTGGGCACAGTAGTTATTTAAATGTTGTTTTATCATTTGTGAGCCAGTAGCTAAGTTATTTAGATAGTAATTATGAAGTTTTGTTGCATTAAAATTATGAATGTAGGCATAGCAAGTTGAGTTTATTGTTTGTCTTAGCAAAGTTTATAGTTAGGTTAGGTTATTATTTTTGTAATCACAATGTTTGTAGTAGCTATTATCACAGCTTTAGGTTAGTTATAGTTTCACAGCTATCAATAGGTAGTGTAGAAATCACTAGTAATTATTTAGAAAAAATATGCATTTCACCGCTGCCAGCACAGAGATAATGTTTAAAAATTTAGTTATATCAGGTGAGTTCCCATTATGTACACAGTATTAGATATCACATGTAGTAGTCACATAAAAGTAGAAATCACAATAGCATAAACTTAAAACTATACCGCTACGATGTGTAGCAAGAGGTGTGTGCGAGGGCTCAGTGGTCAGTGTTAGGTTTGGTAGGCTAGATTAGAGTTGGGCGCCACTGTAACGGCTAGGGCTGCGCAGGGTAGGCTGCGCAGGCCGCTAACAGATAGGTAGGTAGATAGGTAGTAGAAGATTGAAACACTAGGATCCGTACATACATATAATTATCATAAGTAGATTATAAACCCTTAAGCTAGGTCGCGGGTAAGGTCCTACACACTGAGTCTTGAGCACTCGCACATTTAGGATAGGAAGGGTACCGTCCTTGGTAGCACGTGGCAGACGTGGAGGCCTGTCAGCACAGGCTTAATGGTAGGCCGGACGGCCCTAGTGAGACCGACAGCATCTTGTCGGTAGCGCGAGGAGGCCTGTCAGCACAGGCTCGCGGGGTAGACCGCGGGATGTCAGGCCTTCGAGACCTGGGCAGCGTGCGCAAGCAGTGTGCGGTAGGCACAAGCACGCGCAGGTAGTTGCGGCGGTAGGCCGCAGGTTGTTAGGCCTTCGAGACCTTGGCAGCGTGCGCAAGCAATGTGCAGCACCACCACCATCAGAAGTATCCATCGTAGGCGGCACCTGCCCTCAGCCCGTACGAAGAACCCTGGAAGGCGCGTTAGAGAGCGCATGTTAGATGCGGTGCGGATAGCGGCAGGCCACATGCGATGAGCCAGCTTCTACCCCCATTTAGCGACCAAGGAGCGGTATGGGGAGTAGGGTAGGTGAAAGCTCAGCACATCGCAGCGGTTTACAGGCAAGAGAGTAGGAGCATAGCGTGGCACATAAGCTGATGCTAATTTAGGCTAAGTATGTGAACACGCGAGCATAACACAAAATAAACGTGACCATTGCAGATGGCTCACTAATCACTAAGAATAACACAGTGAGGCACTACACCATCTCGATGTAGTAGCAATACATACATATTACAATCTCCTGTGCGCTGGATGGACCGTAGCCGCGTGTCAAACATTGACACACGAAATTAGGTACTTTATAGGTTATAAAATCAATATAGATTATCCAGCGCAGAGGATCTAGTATAATTACCAAGCTAATGTGGAACTCACCCTAGGTCGGGGCACAAGGAATTCTGAGGGTCAGGGAACAAGTGTTATCAGCCTTGCAAGCGGAAACGAAATGACAGAGCATCTCCGGAAGGGCAGTGTTGTTCCCCGTTTTTAGTGATGTGACTAGGAACTTACTAATTGTGATATTTTATCACTCGACTACTTGCACCTGTGATCCCTCACCACGCTACACTGGTGGAAGGTTCAAGATTAAAATAATACTGCCTAAGAGGTGGTCCTCTAAGGCAGCATTATTTTAATCTTACTTCAGTGGGGGAAAGAGATGGAGCTATACGTCTTGTCTTGTAGAGCCCCCCTGCACAATTCTCTGACTAGTAAGTACCAAAATAATTCGTGTCGATTTTACTACAGTGTCGTGTCATTTCGTGTAAGTAGGCTTACTTACATGGTACCTTTTCATACCAGGGTTTTGTTGAACATATTCATCCTCTGGCACTTTGTTAGTTGTTACTTTTTTTGAATATACGTACAACTTTGGCAAAATTTTGTGGCCCCTATAAACTAGAAGCGTATAGGTATCAGTAGCGACATTAATCAGTAGCGATAAAAATAAAACGATAGTATGTAATCAATTATAATACATTTATTACTATGTCATTGCCCATAACCCAAACATGAATAAATTAAATAACAATCTATGTCCCAGCCCAATGTATAAAATAAGTTAAAACTAACCGCTATTCTCAAGTCATTATTATGCCTACATTAAAGGAATGCAATGCAACAATTTGAGTATTATTTTACCGCTCATTGAGCAAGCACGAATAAATTATTGTGACCACAAACAAAAAGTGATATATTTATTCGAGTAATGTAATAATGAATAAATGGATGCGCACTTGACCTTACACCTGCAAGTCCCGTACGAAACGGTTTTTTTTAAGAATTATTTTTGGTTGAAAACTTAGTACTGGGTGTACATGTATAAGTTTTTAGACACCGATCGGCATGATTGGCATCATATATGCGTAGGGTTGCCAACCCTACTGTATAATATAGTAGCCTGCTATACAGGGTGGCAGGGACATCGACGTGAAAACTGTTACCATGGATTCAGTACATGATTCTGAATATATGGCGAGATGCGCAATATGCGCGAATAGGGCAAATATATCAATCTCATAAAAGCTGAATTATGGTAGTTTGTAACCTAGACATACATAATTTTTTTTTTTCACTACGTTCTATTATTTTACAGGCAACGGTTTCAAAAATACTATATTTCATATAAAAAAGTTGGCAACCCTGCGTACTACTCACGTCATCAGATCAGATACGGTGCGGTCCCAGGGGTCTACTCTCCCTAAACACGAATTCCGGAATTTCGGCCGAAGTGAGGGGCATTTCCTAATCGGTGTCACTTAATAATATTGTTCGGGAACCGAACTACCAATGAATGACAACACGATTTGATAGTTGTCCCTACTCTCGATGTGTTTTGTCCGTCCGAAAAAGTTAATTAATCGGGTGTAGGGTTCACTTACAAGTTTCAAACTTCTTTCGGACGGGTCTGTATCTTCGTTGACGGACTAAGAGAGTAGGCCCCCTGATGCCGCAGTGACCTTCACTGCGAAAGAAATACATGAATGCGATGCTGTTTATGTGGATAGGAAGTGAGCAAAGCCTTCAGAAAAATACGCTGCGTGAGGCGTTTATGGCGCCAGTGCGATTTTCGTTTAGTCATTATTTATTATAACCCAAAAAGAGCACTTGAATGGAAATAAAGACCTAGCTATGTGCGTATTATAAAACTCATCAATGTGATAAGTAAGATTCAAATTATAAGAAGTAATTATTTCGACTTCTTTGCGTCTTTGCCGAGCATTTTTCTCCTCTGAGCCAACATATGGCCATATAAGAAGGGGAAAATGGGAATGTATAAGAACATGTAGAAGACTAAGAAGTAATAGTAATTAAAGGCTACGTTCCACGCGTTAGGCATAGAAATTGTTAGAAGTTGTTTCTTGTCGATCTCCTCCAAAGAGTGGTACATGCACAGGAGCTCTCCTGTTATTCCAACTGGGTAGAGTATTAAGAACGTGGAATATCTGCAAACAAAGAAATATTCCTTTAGTTCCTCACTTTTTCCATCGAAAACTAAATATTCTTTGGTGTTACGATATTAATTATTGCATTTCATAATCAATAATTTTGTTCACTATTAGCTATACTTATTTCTTATTTCCATACAGTATTTTTGCCAAATTAATCAAAACAGCGAAATATTTGACAGCTATTTGAGACGTTGCCAACTTTCAGAATGCACACTCTTAACGCCATTTGATTGGTTGAAACTAGTTTTAAGTAATGCTTGAGTGCAGTTATAACGCTATACGCATTAAAATGGCATTATTTGCATAAGTATAAAAACAGGTTTTTCGGATTTTTTGGGATCTTTATTAGTTTAAGTAATAAACAAATTATGTTACCTGAGGAACAACAGCTGCTCTGGCACACTATTAATCAAATTGAGTGTGTAGTAGGCATATCTTATAATTTCCGTGACGGACCAGGCAAGTAAACACAGGGGCAGGCCAGGGCTGACGGGTGCTGCTTCCGTGGCTAGTAGACAACCAAATACTAAGAAGACACGTGAATATACTTGCGGCAGCACCACGGCTACTCCAGACGGTACTAGGCCTATTATGGAGTGCAACACCTGAAAAAAAAAACACTAGTAAGGGCGTTTGCCCACTTATCCGTATTCGATTCTTGTTCGATTCGTAAATTCTCACATCGAGTCGTTACATACGGATAAGCGCGTGATTTTCCCATACGTCGTTTTCACGTATCAAACACGAATCGAATACGAACCGGATATGGATAAGTGGACAAATGCTCTACCGATGAAACAAAAGAATCGAGGTTTTATTATAATGTGTTATGTTATCGGTTATGGAGGTTACACTACACGTGAAATAGATCAGCGCCTACCTTTAACCCAGTAATTGTACGAAAGTTACGTTGGTTACCTACCTACCAAAGTAACTTTCATACAATTACTGGGTCAAGGGTTAATACTTAACATTAGGTAGGTACTTGTAGGAGACGTTAAAACATGTAGGTACAGTAGGTAGACATACTTGAAATTATTTACATAGGTACCATTTCCTTATTTAAATTACTTGTAGATAATTATATTCTACGACCTTTTCCGTCACATGCACCACTTTATGTGTGGTTTAATGAAAAGTGTGATCACAGCAGTTTAAAATAAAGCGAAGGAATTTGGTACCATTAGGTGTAGCTAAGGGTGAGATTCACAGAGATGTCAGATCGTGCTCGTATCATAGTTATATTCCTAGAAAGATAGTTATGAAACGCTTTCATATAACTATATTAAGGTATATAGCTATATCCCTAGGGATAAAACTATATCACGGCTTCAACCATCTTACTGCGGCATATTATACAGGGTAGATTTTTGAGACGGGGCAATAGGGCAGGTAACTTAATCGTTGTAGCTACAGGAAAACGGTTTATAGGAGACTATCCTTAACTTTTTGACACATTTTGATCTACATTCGCAGGTTTTGAAAAAAAATACAGTCAGCATGAAAATGGACAGTTAAAAACTTTTTTGATGCCAGTCGATTGTGTTACTTGTAAGGATAACAAAAACTCTATTGAAACAACTGACGTTTGAGTACAAGAAAAGTCAGAAATCGCAAAAAAATAAAACATACACTTGGTAGAAAAGAAACTCCAACTTACTTCTTTGTGATGGACGGACTAGCCAAAAAGCAACATCAAAAAATTTACTGCGATCAGAAACGCGTTATAATTTTATTTGCTTTATTAAGAGCAAGATAGTTTGCTGTTTGCGATATTCGACGATCTGATAAAAAAAAATCCTCAAATAATTTAAAACTTTCAGACGATGTATGGGAAACGTAAAAAACCGGCCAAGTGCGTGTCGGACCACGCACAATGAAGGGTTCCGTAGTTGGGATGAATTTATCCCAAGAACAAACTTAACATTGTAGTTGAAAAACATGTTCTGCCATACGGAATGTATGGGAGATCATGTTTTTCAAAACGCAAATTTAAGTTGGTCGATTATTACTGGTTAACCTGTAAAGCCTACTTAGCTCTGATAGTTTTCCTTTTAATTTCGTTACATATACTACTGCTGTGAATTTTTTCATAACTCCAAGTACAACCATTTAGCTAGAGGGGGGGGGGGGGGGGCACTTGACTCTAACAAAAAAATTCGGCTTAATATTTCGCAAACAGATCCCTGAATCCAAAAATGGTTTAAACAAACTCACAATATTTTTGAAAGTCCTTTCTAAGGATACCCCACAATATGAAGTAGATGAGAAAACATCCCCACTTTACGTGTAGGGGAGGTTTTCCCTAAAAAAAAATTTTTTTCTTGATTTAATTTTACCACTTTGTCGGCATGATTAATATGTTTACATATGCCAAATTACAGCTTTATAGTACTAACCGTCTCTGCGCTAAGCCGCGGACAGACAGACAGACGGACATGGCGAAACTATAAGGGTTCCTTGTTTACTACGGAACCCTAAAAGAGACTGAAGTAACGGAGAGGCCGTTCGTTACATTTGGTAAGAAATAGCAAAAAAAAAATTGAATGAAAAACTTTTATCAAAAGCAACAAACTTTCTATATTTTGTTTTCAAAGCAAATAACGCATATTCGTTCGAAATTTGAAGTTCTATTTGTTTTAGTGTATTTTCGGCCAGTCTCACATCGAAAGTAGTATAGTAAACAATAATACACGACACAATGAAATTTTCTCGATACAAAAAAATTGCAAAGTTTCATCTATTTTCATGTTTTTTTGAGTATCAAGGCGTAACGTTTGTGTTTTTCAATGGAATTTTCCTTAAAACATTAAGAGTAATCGCATCAAAGTTTTTGAAAAGAAGTTTTATTTTTAATAATACTCTTTATTTATAAAAGACGGCAATTAGATTTGACACATACGTTGTTTTATTTCGAGCGCACACACATTATTGCCATCCTTTGTTATGCGTTTCAAAAATAATGACATCACTGTCGTTCATTCATAAATCAGTCGCCCGTCGTCGGTGGGGATCATCGACGATGAATCTATGTATTTTTTTGCAAATCGGTACGATCAAATTTAGGTGATTTAAATAATTATGTTTACAAAAAAGGTTAATAATTTAGCAAGTTAAAGTAATTATTTAATACAATTAGTGTTGAATAGGTATTTAGATTGAGTGTGTGTGTGTGTGTGTGTATTTTCGTGCATAGTTCATGCATTTTGTTCTTCAAAAACGAGCTGTTCGAGCTATTTACCAGCTAGGTTCCAGAGTTTCTCTGAGAGATTTTTTCAAAGATATTGGTATCCTCACGGTGGTATCTGAATTCATCTTCGCCAATATCTTATATATTAGGCAAAATATACACATATACACTAAAAACAGTGATTTTCACAATGTTAACACTAGAAATAAGGAAAACTACGAGCCGTTCGCCCGCCTTTCACCGGCTTCATAAGGTTCATAACTCATTTGTTGGGCTTGGTATAACCTTTTATAACAAGCTACCCTCTTCTTCGCTAGATTTGCCTTTTAATGAAAAAAAATCCAAGCTTTGTTCAAAGGCATACTATTCTATCAACGACTACTTAAATGATAATAATAGTTGGTCGGTGTGATTAACTCAAGACAATGTTTATGTTCTTTCTCCAGCTTAACTATTGACAAGTTATATGAGTTTATATAATTGTTTATTTTATTTGACTTTTTAAGTCAAGTTATTTTAATTTAACTTTAATTTATTGTTGACAAAATCTACTCATCACATTGCTTTTTTATGAGTTGTATTGCAATATGTGGTTAGCTAGTGACCTCGACAATTCATCATATTATTTATTGTTATTAGTAATTAACTCTTTGTTTATTTATTTTACATCGATGGTCCTAGTTTATCATTTATAACTTCCAGTTACAACTATATGTAAGCGGGCACGCCCTTTATGCCTGGAGGCTTTTTATTTAGATGTTAAGTGCTGTTTACGTTTAGTTTTTTATTTCGGCCTGAGTATAGTTCTCGATTATTTTGTTTGGTATATTGGCGTGTGCTAGCTAACATATGGCTAATAGTTTAAATTATGTTTTGTGTTGCGTAATGTAAATTATTTTGAATACTATTATATAGAATCATTTTTTTTTGTTCTTCTAACTGAACAGACAGCTGTGCTGCTGGGGAGTTTGTTGCGCCACTTCTTCTTCCCAGCTAATGCTCTAGGAAGTGGTGAAGGGTGGGCGTTTCCCTATTTCTGTATTTATTGTCAAAGGAACCTCTCCGAGGTGAGGTGGTAAATATGTTCGAGCTCGCTACGTTCGTTCTTGCGTTTTTTCTTGCAAGTTTATCATTCATAGTTTTTTGAATGAGCTATTTCATTATAAATGATCAATGGGAAGACTAGACTATCCGAGGTGCAAAAAAAATTCAATCAAGGCTGTTTTATAAGAGTTACAATTAATTCACTTCCAACAATAGCTATTCAAAAAATTATCACAGTTAGCATTGTTTGAAAAAAGTCGTTTGGTTGAAGTACCTACTCGACTGGTTAGGAACAGAACGTATTTGTCTAGAAACATTGATTTGATTAGTTTATCTACGTAACTTTAGAACTTCAAATAAGTTCAAGTTCTACCACAGGGGAATTCTACCCTAGGTAGATTTTGCTACAGGCCCCGGGCTGGCTTAATCCGGCACTGAACCTATCTGTTTGCCCTGCACTGTACTCGCCAACATTTAGGATTTCACATCCTTCAATAGAACGAACTCGACTCAAAACTATCTGATTTTGATGTTTTTTGGTTCCCTGCCGAAATTCAAAACCCTATTGCGCAGTCTTTTCAACAAACCTTCAAATGGCCAATGTCATACTTAGTTATGATTATTTTAGTTAATTTGTACCTGATATTTGTGAAAGTCAGATTTTTGTTATTTTTCGCGTCAGGGTAACAAAGAGTGCCGGCCGGCTGGCAGCGGCGCGGCTACGGCACGAACCGCCGCTTTTTACCGAGCAGCACTACTTTGTTTGACGGCTCCTTTGTGCGACACGGAGGGTGTAGGACTTTACGTTTTTTGCAATTTGTAGCTCAGTATCAGGTTGTATATTGATCTGAGCAATAAAAAAAACTTCAATACGACTCTCTAAGTTCATATTAGCCTTCTTATTTCTTTTTCATGTGGTCCGCCCATGGCCCTCTGACTTGGCTTCACATGCCGTCGAGAAATATCTCTCAGCCATGCTGGTTTCCTTACGATGTTTTCCTTCAACGTTTTTGAAGCAAGTGATAATTATTGAATATGCACATGACAAGTCAGAGGTGTGTGCCTTGCGTGCCATATTACCCTATTGAGTGATTATAATTTCATAAAAACATGACTTGGAGGCAATTCTGTGAAGCCATATTTGTTACGGTCGCGAATCATATTTTAATCAAGATACAACCTGACACTGACCTGCAAATTGCAAAAAAGTAAGAAAAATTTAATTTCGCGAGCTACCTTTTTATTGATTTAGTTTAAAGTATCATTTTATTTAATATTTTTAATTTTGTATTATTTACGAAGGTTGCTTTATTTTATGTGAATGTCGTGAAACACCTGTGTAGGTTACCTGGATAGGTTAGGCAAAAGCCCATACCTATTAATTATTAGTATTAATCCTATATTATACTATTGGGTGTTTGTGTACCTACTTATTTAAAAATATACCTATGTATAAAAATATAAAATTGTCCCAGAACAGGGCAAAAGCTTTCTCTTTCTCTCTGTCTCAGGCTGCTATATATAGCTACAATATTGCTTCATAAATAATGCTTGGCTTAAAATGCACTTTGATACTTAGTACAAACCATACATATGCTAAATAATTATAATGATATAAAATACAATGACAAGACACTAAATACAAACACAGTACCTAAACAGTAATTTATTTTGTAATTTGAGTGAGTATTAACACAATAGTGTGTAGAATAAAATTCCTCACATTTTAAACTCTGTTGTCAATATCACACACAGTTTTCGAGAAAAATACTGTGGACATGATTAGATAATTATATAAAAAACATAGAATGTTCTGTTTTCCTTTTAAAGTAAAAAGCCCTTACAATTATGAATTATATTAATAAGGTGCATGTACTGAAACATGTCTCTGTAAAAAAATTATACCACTGTTTAATTTCCACATGAATAGGTTTTTAATAGGAAACTTATCTTCAACAGCGTTCCGTATTCTGTATTTCTGCTTGCTAAATTGAAGTGGTTGTGTTTACTGTATTATTAATAGAAAGTAGTTTACTGCAGTAAATACTAGTTCAATCAACACACCTTTACGCAGTCCACTGCTGAACCTAGGCCTCTCCCAGACTGCACCACAACACCGTCCTTCGCCTTCCGTAACTAATCTGTCCCAGCTACCTTTTTCAGGTTGTGGGTCCATCTAGCTGGGGTTGTTCCACACTATTCTTGCTGCTTGCCAAATACTACATAGTTAGATGTTGTTAATAATATAAATTTACCTCAAGTACTGCAGCAGTTTGGAATATAACCACAGTTGATTTAATTAACGGCCAGAAGTTATCCAAATTCCCACGATTTAGGAAATGTGAAAATGAATATACCAGCATGTATGACCATCTGAAACAAACATTAAATGTTACAAATTTTGTAATGTTGGCTATATTTTACTATTTAGGTACTTCTTCCCCTCTGAAACAGAATAGAAACTCAGAAGGAGTAGCGGTGAAAATATTGTAATTCTATTATTTATTTATAGCCTTTCTTCAGAGTTATAGTCGTTTAATAAAAAATGCTTCATCTCAGTTCTGAGTCTCTGAGTGAACTTTGGCAAATGTCTCCTCCAACCCTTCTAATTCTCCCTGTTCCTTGCCTGTTTAGTCCATTATTATGATTAGGAAAATACCAAAACTCTAACTATCCACCATTTACCAATTTACATGGTCTTCACATGATCTGATCAAGATTATGTCTGGACATTTTAAAACAGATTGTGACCTCTGAGTTTCTCTTGGCCTTTCTTGTCAGAGTAGTCAGATAGGAAATGCCAACCTCATCTAGTTTTTATTGACGTGTAAAAGTATTAATACAAACCTACTAACAGAAATAACATTATTTATTAGTGCCATACTGATATAATTAAATATCCACAATAAGAATACAAAACGCACCATTTGATAAAGTAGTCTAAAATTTAAAATATTAATGATTTATTAGTACCAAATTGTTTCAGAATCATTTTTTTCAATTCACAAACTTTAACCCGACCAATCCCGTAGTTGAAGAAATAATTAAAAAGTCATTGTGTCTCGCCGATATCGCGACCGTGGGACGCGAGGGGTAGAAAACTCTCAATTGATATGTTGATTAATTATTACCTATAGATAATTTATAAGAGTACTACTTAACCAACTAAATAAGTTTCTTTTTCTTTTGCACTTTGGATATTGTGAATACCTTAAATACTTTTGGATACTAGGTAACAATACATGATATATTGTTTGTAAGTAGGAAATATTTAAACTTTCAACTTACCCCAAAGTTTGGATACCATTATACGCTAAAAGATAGAATTTTCCTATAGCGGAGGGTGCTGAACTTTTAAGTTTTTTTACACTTTTTTCGGTCATGTTGTCAAAAAATAACTTAACTTTCAAGCAAGAGCTCCTTTTAATTGATAGTAATTTTTATATTAGAGGTAACAGAACTTTCTACTAGATTCACCAATGCAAACTTGCAAAGTGAAATGACGTGCATTGCATTGCATAGATATTACATATGATATATATAGTGATGTGACCGCAGTGTTGTTATCGTAAAAATCTGAGCTGCCGTATGTTAGCCTGGTTTGCCGTATTTTATTTAAAAAAATAAAACTATTCTTCTTTTGATTCTTCTCCATAAAGGTTTCTTATCATTTCTATTACTTTAGATTTAAGTTTATCTGATGTGTACTTGTCCTTGTTTCCCATTTTGTCGCACTTGTCGCGCGTCACCTTAGTACAGTCTACATATACAATTTATAATTTGTTTTTGATTTACGATTGACATTTATTTTAATTTTTTTTTGATGTCAAAATAACGAGTGTGACAAAATTTTATTTTTGTTAGCATACCTCAGATAGAGAATAGTGTAAGTACAATTGATTAGTAAATTAAGCCTTTTATTTGTATTTTTGAGGCTTAAGTTGTATTCTATTAATAATAAAAAAAGATACTTAACGTTGGTTGAATTTTACAGTAAAAAAAAGCCGAGGGCGTCCGAGGAAAAATCTTGAAAATTTCACCCAAATGTCCGCGGTATTTGTAATTTTTGTCCGGGGTCCGTAATTTATGTGAAGGCAACCTTAGGTTAGTGACAACATTGACAAAAAATTGTGTGGTGCACAGCCTCTACACTACAGGTGACAGATAAGTCGCCACAATTGTGACGTGCCCTACGGTAGCCGGTAGCAGACACTGCGGACAGTTGTAATAATAATTGCTCTCTGATATGAGGCTATTCATACACACGCGGTACACTTTACAACTGGCCCCGTCGTTCGCGTTAGGCGCCAGATTAGAACACGTGTAGCTAATGCTCCAAGCCCCGCGTTCTTGGGGCACTCACTCATCTAAAACATTTAAATTATAGTAAATTAATAAATAGGTCATGCATGACACATAAGTTACTGCCGATTGGTTCAGCCATAGTACATACTAATTCCATGGCATCAAGTTCGAAATTGTTCGTTCATAGACAATTTACTTCATTCATTCCCTGTACTTTAATTCATTGGTGATTTATTAACTCATTCGTTCTTTTCTTTGCAACGCGTTTTTACGAGAGGTGCGTTACAATATATTCTCATAAAAATTACATTATTTTTCATCGGAATCATATTTAAAGTGTTTGCGTTTTCAAAGTAAAGCTTATTTTTCCTTTTCTATTTCAGTAATTCGTGCTTACATCAACAAACACAATGGTTGCGGCCAAGAAACAGGTTAGTGGCCTACACGTGTTTGAAACATAGTTGGACTTGAACGGGGTTATTTTATATCGTTTTTATTTAATAATCCTAAATAAGTTAAAGTCCAAGATCAATTGATACAAGATAGGCTTGCTAATTTCATAATTTGTAAGGTTGAGAACGTATCAAACATGTTTTATGCATTTTGCAGGTTAACTTTACTTGGTAGGTAATATTGAAATCACTCTAAATAAAAACTGATTTTATATAAACATAAGGCTAGGCCGCTCCAGGCGCCAGCCGCCGATGATTTCTGGTAAATGTAAATAAATTACTCAACTAATCTAAACCATAAATGAGGCGTCATCAGTAACACTTGACATATCAAGTCCTTTAATTGGGTCTTCTTTTTTTCTTTTCAGAAAAAGACCATCGAGTCTATAAACTCCCGTTTGGCCCTGGTTATGAAATCTGGCAAATACTGTCTAGGTTACAAGCAGACACTGAAGACTCTCCGCCAGGGAAAAGCTAAGCTGGTCATCATTGCTAAGAATGCTCCTCCTCTAAGGTGAGACTACTGAGAAGTAGAGTTTCCCAATATTGTGTCTGTCAAAGGGAAGCATATGGAGTCTTTGGACTAAGAAGTATGGATTCCCTCATAGTGTTTCAAGAAGCAGTCATGTTGAAATTATTAAACTTTATTACCTTGAGTAAGTCAATTGTTCTATGAAGTTAGAAAATAGAACAAACTGGCCAAGGTATTTTATTGTGATATAATAAAATTCCTACTGAATCTCCCATAGATCATTCAACAGGTTAATAATGTGTAGCTATTTCAATTTGAAATTGAATCACAAAATGCAAATATAACCATGACTGTTTCTGATCCACATGGGAAACCTATGGAGTAGTCATAACTCATTTGCTGAACTTTGACAGGTGAGCATGTTAAGCAGTTATTTCAATAATAAATCAGTGTGTTTATGCATTTATAAGTTACTGGTTAGGTACCTACTGCATATGAATAATTTATTTAAAATTATAAATTTGTGTAAAGGTATGTATTGTATTTCATGTTGTAACAAGGTTATACTTTTTTTATAGGAAATCGGAAATCGAGTATTACGCACTTCTGGCCAAGACTGGCGTCCACCACTACAGTGGAAACAACATTGAATTGGGCACAGCATGCGGAAAGTACTACAGGGTGTGCACACTCGCCATCACCGACCCTGGTGATTCTGACATCATCACCACACTGCCTGAGTCGCAGGTGTAGATGTATCATTAATATAATTTAAGAAATCATTTTGGTGTTTGTTTTACCCATTCCAAGTGACTGTTGAGCTGTCTTATTTCGATGATGGGCACTATTACGAACGATAAGAGTACAGCAATAGAGATACTTCATTATTATTTTGTGTTCCTTCTTTATTCCCATAATAATAATAATTATGATACTCTCAAAATATGATATATCATCAGCATTAAGCATCAGAATTTTATGTGTTTACATGTACATGGTATTTTTTATTTGGTTAGCAAAAATTCACCATTGTGATGGATGTCATGGTGTAAAGTTAATTGTGATCAAAGTCTCAATTGCAACTGCTAGTAAATGGTACTACATAGGTTTCGGTCATGGCGACCACTCTCAACTGAGCTTAGTCTTCGGCGTTGGAGATATAGTGCAGAAGTGAGTGCTAGATACAGGTGCACTCTCTTCCCTCACTCTCATAGTCCGATGGGACGGGAATCTGACCTCACCGGAGAGATCGGCGTCCACCACTACAGGGCAAACAACATCGAATTGGGCACAGCATGCGGAAAGTACTACAGGGTATGCACACTCGCCATCACCGACTGATGATTCTGACATCATCACACTGTCCGAGTCGTAAGTGTGCTTTCTAAGCCGTATCACACCGCCAACTTCCAAACTACAGGCTGTTACTAAGAAATTCCTAATGCCGGGGCTACATTGGCGCGTTATCGCGAACTAAACTTCGCGCGCTCTCTCTTTTTTGACGATGTAAACAGTGCTCTCTCAATGGTTACGGATTGGTTTACGACAAATAACCTAGTTCTCAATGCCAAGAAAACGAAATGTGTAAAGTTCGCCCTACCAAATATTAGAAATCTAGGACCCAACATCGTCTTAGATAAAGAGGTGCTTGAGTCTGTAAACTCGGCAGTTTTTCTGGGCATAACAGTAGATGCTAAACTTCAGTGGGGCCCACATATATCGAGCCTAGCGGGAAGGCTCAGTTCGGCCGCCTACGCCGTCAGGAAAGTAAGACAATACACTGACGTCGATACAGCTCGGTTAGTCTATTTTAGTTATTTTCATAGCGTTATGTCCTACGGTCTTCTGCTGTGGGGCAAAGCTGCTGATATTCAAAATATATTTGTCCTTCAAAAACGAGCTGTTCGAGCTATTTACCAGCTAGGTGCCAGAGTTTCTCTGAGAGATTTTTTCAAAGATATTGGTATCCTCACGGTGGCGTCCCAATTCATCTTCGCCAACATCTTATATATTAGGCAAAATATACACTTATACACTAAAAACAGTGATTTTCACAATGTTAACACTAGAAATAAGGACAAACTACGAGCTCCCTTTCACCGGCTTCATAAGGTTCATAACTCATTTGTTGGGCTTGGTATAACCTTTTATAACAAGCTACCCTCTTCTTTGCTAGATTTGCCTTTTGATGCGTTTAAAACGAAAGTAAAATCCAAGCTTTGTTCAAAGGCATACTATTCTATAAACGACTACTTAAATGATAAGAATAGTTGGTCGCTGTGATTAACTCAAGACAATGTTTATGTTCTTTCTCCAGATTACCTACTGACAAGTTATATGAGTTTATATAATTGTATTTTTTTATTTTTTATTTGACTTCATAAGTCAAGCTATTTTTAATTTTATTTCAATTTATTGTTGACATAATCTACTCATTACAATGTTTTTTCTAATGAGTTGTATTGCAATATGTGGTTAGCTAGTGACCTCGACAATTGATCATATTAGTTATTGTTATTAGTAATTAACTGTTTGTTTTATTTATTTTATCTCGATGGTCCTAGTTTATCATTTATAACTTCCAGTTACAACTATATGTAAGCGGGCACGCCCTTTATGCCTGGAGGCTTTTATTTAGTTAGGTTCTGTTTACGTTTAGTTTTTATTTCTGCCTGAGTATAGTTCTCGATGATGTTGTATGGTATATTGGCGTGTGCTAGCGAACATATGGCTAATGATTTAAATTATGTTTTGTGTTGCGTAATCTAAATTATCTAAATTATTTTGAATACTATTATATAGAATCTTATTTTTTTTGTTCTTCTAACTGAACAGACAGCTGTGCTGCTGGGGAGTTTGTTGCGCCACTTCTTCTTCCCAGCTAATGCACTAGGAAGTGGTGAAGGGTGGGCGTTTTGGGGGACTGTCTTATGTAATTTTGACGTTCGAAAAGTGCTGATTCTCAGCCTAGTTTGAATAAATGACTTTTGAATTTGAATTTGAATTCTCGCACACCGCTCAAAATCTCGCTGGGCAAGAGAGAACGAACGATGGTGTAATTGACTCTGGCAGGGCCACCATCAGGGATTTTAATTTTGATTACACAAAAAATTAGTCTGAATTTGTCGGTCACTGGTTCAAAAGATATAAGGGTTTATAGGTGGTTCTTGTTTGCAAAAATGGGTCCAATTTATGCTCATTGTGTTAGATAAATAATTACATATATTTATTGTAGATTTGTTTATACGTAATGAATACAGCTTTCCTTTGGTGGTTGACATTATAGAATAAGTTTATATTTATATCGAAAGAAACATTCCTCCATAAGACGTCATAGATACTGTCTAGAAACTAAACAAAGTATTTTGTACTTGTTTGTACAACTGTATGGGGAAATTGAATTCTTTAATATCTTTTTAATTACACACCGACTGAATCTGTAACTTGGCGACTAATTGGCGACGAATTATGGGAGAAAACACATCTTCGCTAGGTGTCCTAGTTTTTTAGTTATAAATGTGGCCCTGCTGGGGAGACTCCAGATCGGCCACCTATAAACCCTTATATCTTTTGAACCAGTGACCGACAAATTCTGATATTTGGCGACAAATTTCAACTAATTAGTGACTATATTTTTGTTTTCTAAATTAAAATCCCTTATGATGGCCCTGCCAGAGTCAATGACCCCTTATTTTGGTCTGTCATTTACGAATCGCTCTTCGCTATATCGGAAGCGCGCAGCCGCGCATGAGGTTCGATTAGTACCTACGCTATGTTTAGTGGATTATTATCGTTACTCACGCTTTCGAGTTTATGCATATTTTTTAAAATTATTTTTAACTCCATGATTCAATAGTTACTACTAAGGGCGAATCGTTCTACCGCGGGAAAACAACACCTAAAACAGCGTGTATATTTACTATGAAACTGCGTTCATCAGCGACGAGCAGAGGCGTGCCGAATCGAATCACCCGCGCGCGCATTGCTCCACAGGCGATTTCATTGCCGACGCGTTTCGACTCTACTCGGCGCGCCTCAGTCGACGCGGGGAATCGGATGCGCATTTGAAATAAAACCATTTCTTCATCCGAGCTGTCCATCACGCACACACACACACGACCTAAAGAGATAAAGAGTCGCGACGAATGAACATTTTGATTTGATTCTGCTGAGATGGACGCACAAGGAATAAATGCGACTCGACTCGGCTCTCTTGGATTCTACACGTTTAGTCTGTAGTCGACGCTAGGCGTAACGAAAGATGGCAGAGTGCAGTGTGACCGTGCACACCACTCCCGAGTGCGATTGTCATTCTGATTTCGTCGCTGAAATTGTGACGCATCGTGCACAGAGTAGGTACCTACACAAAAAAGAAACCTTACGGTGACGAACAGTTTTTTACTGTGACTGTACATAAGTTCTTGTAAACATGACATGACCCATTCAAACCCACTTATCATTCTTGGTAAACCATTGAACCCTGATCCAATGAAGGAGGTATCGTTTGTACTATAAAAACCGCTCTTACTGCTACAACGTAAAGGCCCTGTCAATGTCAAATTGTTACTACTGATGTGCGGTAACATTGACTGTTATCTAAAAGGGTTTACAAACCCGCTATCTAATTAAGTGATGATTAAAGTGATGTCAGATATTTTCAATCACAAAAGTATAACATTCTTCTAAATTTAACTGAGTAGGCAGATATTTATGACGCAAGACATGTCCGTTAATATTGCATTGACACATATTTTTGAATCATCCTATATTTTGGCGCCGCTTGTCTCGCTAGATAATTTTAGTGTTCCTTCGATGTCACATTTTTGTGCTGCCACTTTCATATACCTTCCACAAATGATCACATATATTTTTGCCTTCATATATTAATTGGTTTCGTTTGACTAGAATTGCTTTCAA
The DNA here is from genome assembly GCA_947364205.1 of Agrochola lota. NCBI lineage: Eukaryota > Metazoa > Arthropoda > Insecta > Lepidoptera > Noctuidae > Agrochola > Agrochola lota. Next base: position 10,876,894 of record OX376221.1, on the reverse strand, counting down.
AAGTTGTAAATTGAAAGCAATTCTAGTCAAACGAAACCAATTTGACTCAATTGCAAATCGAAAATGTGTTGCGTAATTAGATAGTCGTTAAGCACGAATATAAAATATGTAAAATAAAAACCCTGTCCGATCCGAAAGGGGGATATAGGTACTGGTAATGGAATATAACAAAAATCACATTTTTAGCATCAAAATTACCCCAAATCCATTCAAAATTTGCAAATTTTCAACAGTTAAATGACGCCCCCCGCGCCCCATGTAATAAACCGGTAAAATACCCCATTGAATGAGTATTTTTTTTTTCTATTTCCCTGTAAATTACTACATAAAATAGACTCTCAGTACAACACCTAACAACACCCTCACGGATCGGACAGGTTTTTTTTTAACGTTGTAAAGGATGTCAAAATTGTAACAGCAATCATTAATCAGTCGGCCAATAGTGAAAGAGTCATTTCATCTTCAACCATTTGTTTCAGGTTGAAGCGGTTAATGAGACTGTATAAATAGGTGATCAGTAATTGGTGTGCAACACACAATTACACATCATACACTAAACACCTCATAAACTGAAATTAAGAAATTCGAAATTTTTTCGCTCCGCCACCAATAATTAGAAGAAGTGGTTATTAATAAATGAAATTAATGAAGAAACTTTTTAAAGCGTTTATTTCAAACGTGATACACTGTATGTAACACATCCATGCCTTCTCTTCTCCCCTGGAGCTGCTAAACCTGGGAACAACAATGGTACATTAATATCAAGTACTGTGTTATTAGACCACCATACTAATTACCACGATTGTCTTGCTGTCAACAAATGACCGTGAGTGTTGAATAATGAAGTAACTCAAGACATGCCGCAAGAATCATTCCAACTCGTCAATCAAACCAATTCTGCGGTGGTCCCCAGAAACCCGAACACCTCTTTTTCCATTTATAAGTTTATAGTACTTTTGTACCCTTTATGAACATACATAAAAAAGGACCTTGAAAGGTTAAGAGTACAGACACTTTATTTTTATTATACGTGTGTAGAGCATCTCTCCTGCTGGAGAGATGCTCTACACACGTAAACTTCTATATGGATTTGGATAAAACTTGGCACAGATATACCATGAATAAAAAAATTAAGGGTAAACAGTTAATAGAAACGAACCAAGAATTCTCCATCATGATGATATTGCACTAGCCACTACCTATTATTTCGTGTGAGTGATAACAGGTAAAAGGAAATATTTTTCAATAAAATATATCAATAGATATGCATAATTATTATTACATGGTGTTTCTACAATTATTTACTTTACAACGCCTAACAATTTAATGTGTGCATAGCTTATTATACACTCATCACTTTGCTATGTATTTCTGGTCAGGCGCTTATACAATAGCCTGAGGAATTTAAACTTGACATTACTACACAGCGTTCGCGATTTAGTTTTCAAAAATGTAAACAAATATGAGTTTTTGGAAAAACCAGAAAATCCAACAGAAATCTTTCCGCTCAGGAAAGATTTCTGTTGGATTTTCTGTTTTTTTAGCAATAACTGAAAAAGTTAAGGACAGTGACACACACACTTGATATGGCGTGTGTAGATATTATTGTTTAATTAATAAATAATGTGCTGAATACAATTGTGACTTACCTGATTAGGAAGACTTCCCCATCTTCTACAGTCTATTGACTGCAGCCTTTCAATATTAACAATATCAGTTGATTAAGTGGGTTGATCAATTTCATCCCATTCCTGAAAAGTGAGTAAAACGATTAAAATAAAATAAAGAAATAGTACTGTATACAAATTAAATTAATCTACATCATACTGCATCTCAACATAACTGTGGATCAACTGTATGTTTTTTAGAATTACTTTCCTAATTTAAAAAAAGCTAAGTATAATAATACATATTACTGAAAGTATTTGTGTTTTGTTCTTAGTATGCATGCACACCATGTTGCACCCGAAGGAATTCTTCTAATATTATTTTGACTTATATGCAATGTGTGCAAAGAATGGTGCCTATATATGCTGTTTTTTCGAACAAAAACCAGTATTAGCTTGACTATCACAGGGTGTCAACTTAAAGAGTGTCAGCATAATAATAGCCTAAAAAAACACATTTTTTTTACTTTCCTTTCGTCTTTTTATAATCTAGTCATGAAATTATTATCTTCATAATATTTTTTACTTTTAAGTAATATAAATAACCAAATATTACTTCTGTTTCATAATGGCCTGCGGTAAGTGCTATTACTAAGTACATTGACCTAAGTTAGTATTACCTGTTAGATATCTCATTTCAAATCGAGATCTAACTTTAGCCACAGCTAAAAACTTGGGAGCCAGTTTTTGTATTTTTATTCTTACTACACTACAGTAAAGTTCTTAATACAAAAACTGACTTTAGAACCAGGTCTAAGTTGGCTCAATTTTGTGTTTTACTCAACCTTTTCGATTCGTCTTGTCTTATGAAATAACGATGCATGGGCTTGCTGTTAAAGAAATATTATACCACTTTCATTGAATTTATCATTCTTAAGGTACCTACTAGGCTCGCTCCTATAATATCACAGAGGAAAATGTGTACATTCTCTGCCAACCCTTTCCGGAAACTCAAACATGGCATTCATTTATCATGTTCATTGCAATTATAACTTTTTAAAGTTATTGAGCTGTAAGTATGGAATAATTTGCCTCTCTCATAAAGGTAAAAACTAATATACTTACTTATGTATAACCTTATTACTATAATAAATTGTGCAAAATCATGGTTTAAGAAAAATATGTTACCTGTTTGTCTTTATTTTGTATTCTAAAAATGAATCTTCAAAGCAGGTAGACAAAAATAAGAAGAGGCATGTGTACGTTTCTCTCGTGCTGCAGACCAAATACCTTGTTCTAGAGAATATTTACCTAGTTTATTATTAGTTCATTAAAATATAGCCCATATTATTATATGTTACATGAAAAAGCCCACCATTTTTGTTACTTACTAATATTAATGGCCGATTCCAATAATTTACGGACCGTTACTTGTTAAAATTAAGATTCTTGTATCCTTACCAATAATGAAGCAAAAACCTCAAAGCTTTGCAAAGTAGACCCTTTCATATGATAGTAGCTATCACAGGTAAAATTTACCTTACGAATCTATTAATATGCCGTTTCGCATTTTTTTTTTACCATTGGTAAGGGAAACGATTCGTTTTTGTTTATAGGAACCGACCATTAATCGTCTACCAAGATTTTTTGCTGTCTGGGCTTCTGTATTTATGGGCGTAAAATAATTCCGAACGTACACTTCAACACTTATAAAATTAAAGGGCATTCACGTCCCAATCATTGTGGACAGTGTAATATTGAATGTACAGACTATTAAAAACCTCATAATATTTAAAAATCAATAAATCACCTTGCTCATCCTGTAAATCCTCTGGTCAGAATTTTCTAGTTATACATTTTAGGAATAAATTGGAAAGAATGCTTTGGAAATACACATAATTGGTATTCTTTGTTCTGAATCTGGATTCAGCAATGAAAGGTGAATTAAATATTCTGTATGCTCAAAACAGATTATTTACCAGCAAAATGAAAAGCAGTAGGTATTAACAGTACCTATTGAACTTTCGTTTTAAATAACTTTGTCGTCTGTTACTCATTTATTAGAAATTCTTGATTTCTACATTTTATATGTTGTTTGCATATAGTCCGCCTGCATCCAACTGTTGGGAAAATGGCTCCCCCGCCTATGGCTTTCAGCAATTGACAGCTTCAAAAACAGCTGCATAAAATTAAAAGATTGGACATTTTTTCCATCCAACATGGATATGGACATGTATAGTTACGAGTATAAATGGATTACTATGAATAGCTCAACCATAAAATCTGATTTCATGATTCATCCATTAATATATGAAGGCAAAAATATATGTGATCATTTGTGGAAGGTATATGAAAGTGGCAGCACAAAAATGTGACATCGAAGGAACACTAAAATTATCTAGCGAGACAAGCGACGCCAAAATATAGGATGATTCAAAAATATGTGTCAATGCAATATTAACGGACATGTCTTGCGTCATAAATATCTGCCTACTCAGTTAAATTTAGAAGAATGTTATACTTTTGTGATTGAAACTATCTGACATCACTTTGGTAGCATAAAAACCTATGCCTTCCACAAATGATCACATATATTTTTGCCGTCATATATTAATGGACGAATCATGAAATCAGATATTATTGCCGAGCTGTCCATAGTAATATATTTATGCTCTAGACGAGTTTAACCAGGCTTTTACAAGTACTTATGTTTAGCTGTCTATGTACAGAATGTCGTGTATAGTCAGTTATTATCAATGGATGTATAATATTATCTCACGCATATTATCATCGTCCTGTTTGCAGTTTTTAGTTTAGCATTAAACTATTAGGTAACCATTTCAAAAATAGCACCTTATCATAATATGTACTGTCATATACTTTGTGGTTGTATTCTTACTTCTAAACCATGGCTAAGGATGGCTCAAATGTGTATCAGGTTGGTAGGTTGTGTAATTACAATAATTATCTAATTACTAAAATAATCTTAAAACTGGTGCTATGCAAGCATGAGCTCGCCCATTTTGGAATAAAGCATACACATTTATATGTTAGTTTATATTTTTATTGTGAATTGAGTTCTTAAAACTAAAACATTATGGTACTTTACTATACCATTGTTACAAAAAAATGAGCCAAAGTAGAAGTTGCTACAACAGTTTAATATTGTATATTAATTTTGTTTGGTAAAATATTGACAGTCCTAATAATAATAGATTCTTTTGTGAGGTCATTTTTTTGTGAAAGTGAAACTTAACTCTTTTCTAATAAGTTAAAAAAAAACACCCCAATATATTTATTATTGTCTCTTCTCAATGGTCTCATTCAGTCATTTACATAATATTTATCACTCTGTCCAAACTCTCACCTAACTAAAATGTGACGTATACATCGCAAACTGCATTGTATAGTAGTACATCCATTAGCTTCAATAATTTGATCCAGATACTTTATTTTGAATGTGTACCATAAAGACGTTAATGATATTCTGTATAGTCAAACAGATCACCAGCTGCCTGTAATGCAAACAATCATAATAGACGTCAAAACTTATCCACAAATAAATACACTAAACTTAACACTATGTAGCTGTAAGCCATTGAAGGTCCTCAATAGCATTACGCTGTTTAAATAAATACCTTACATGTTGTTTTTAATACTGTTTTATGTTTAAATAATTAATAGCATAATATATCAGATTTACATCATCAATACTATTTTACAAAATAAATATTTTATTTTAATTGTAAGATTATTATTATATTATTACTTATTGTGTAAATGAAATGATAGGTTCAAACTCATTACTATATTTGGTAGTTGCTTGTGTGGTTTGCTAACTTTTTTTTGGATCAGTCGCTTACCCTTAAGGTAGCAAATTTTTATCTAACAAGATTGAATTTAAATACTACACAGTTTATATATGGTCGACCATTTTTGTTTTGACGTCATTAAAAAGCGATGGTACAAAAAAAAATTGTGAAAAATAGCATTTCCTTAGTTCACTACATACCTAACTCTGTAAAGGATTTGATATTTAAAAAATGTCATTCCATTATAAAAACATAAAAATAACCAAACTGAAAACAAATCCTTAAAGGAAATGTTCTGTAGCAAATGAAAGGAAATGGCTTACATTCAGTTTCCTCTGATTTTCATCCAAGTTTATTAAAAGTTTTGGACCAGATTTTGATGATATCATATTATTATTACAAAATGGTCGTTTACTACCACTTTACAAGCCACATTTCCATTGGTTCATATACCAATCTCAAATTTTTCAAGAACAACCTTGGAATATTTTTCAAGTATCCTAGTTTCATTATTTTGTATTTAAAGTTATGCTTTCATTTGCTGGTTTATGAATACTTCTTTGTTGGTTGTAGCCCTTGCATTCATTACTTATTATGTCTTAACCTAGTTCTTTCATAAATTACTTAGTTATTGCCAACATTTAATATGATGTATGACCTAATGTACGTTTTACTTCAGGCAAACTAAGTAAATTTCGTGACTTTGTTGCTTATAGAGAGATTTTATAACTTCTTTGGATTATTTTCAATAGTAATAAATACATAGTAGTGTCACAAGTTGTCTCACCCCCGTCTTAAGTGACCGATGAATACGAGCACGTGAAAGGAAGTCAAATGTATACAAAAAAATCCGTTTCAAGATGCGATGTGGATCAGGCAGATAATAAAATGTTATGTTTCCTTATTACCGATTACGATTGTTTGCAATTGCTATGCAGCGTGGGTTATACTTTTCGCTCATCTAGGACGCAGGGTAAGAAACATTAATTTGGGATATCACACAAGAAATTTGACTAGAATGTAGCAGAAGTAGGCTTCTACACAGATTCAATATTTCCGAAACTTACCATAGTTATTGTTATACTGCGGCTGCGGTTGCTGGTAGGAGTTGTAGGAGGGCTGCGAGTATGAGTCGTAGGCGGGCGCCGGGCCTCCGTACGCGGCTTCGGCGCCGCCGTAGCCTGCGTCTCCCGCACCGCCAGCGCCGCTGCCGCTGAGGTTAAATGGGAATTAATTATATTAATACAAAACCATATGATCCACCTCTAACCCCACGTTTACACCAAGGTAAAAAACATATGTATTCTACATTATTGTGTATATTGTTTTCGTTTATAGTTTAGGGCGTTTGCCCACTTATCCGTATTCGGTTCGTATTCGATTCGTGTTCGTTTCTGGGGGTCTACTCTCTTATCACTAAATACTTAGTTTCAGCCGAAGTTACAGGCTTTGCCTTTTCCGTATCACTTACGCCGTTACTGCCTTTTCACACGCCCCGGTTGCCGGGTAGCGGCCATGTCCGTTCACTTTTACACGTACTGGCGAAGGATAACGTCAATACCCATACAATTAGCTGCCGGTTATCCGGCAACCGGGACGAGTGAAAGGGATTTACGGACATATGATTAGTTCGGGGCCGAACTATGTAAGAGTGAATTCTGAAATTGTCCCAAGTCCAGATGTACTTGCCCGTTTGAAAAATTAAATTAGAAACCCTTTTGATTTTCTGCAGGCCGGGTACTAATTTCGGACAGGCCCCTATATTCCTTGATGGAGTTACAGAGTAGACCCCCTGATCCGGTTTGCCTATCCTAGTAATTGTATGGACGTTTGTGCTCACTCATGTTTGTGTATTTTCGTGTTCGATTCGTAAACTCCCACTTTGTCGTTTTTTGACATATCAAAACGAAACCGAGTATAACAACCGACGACCTAGGACGTGAATTTCCCGTTCGTCTTTTTGACGTATCGAACACGAATCGAATACGAACCTGGGGGCCTACTCCCTAAGCGAAATACGTTCGTTCGGCCGTCGTTACGGGCGCTTCGGTCTCTGTCTAACTTACGGTATGTCCGTAAGTCTGATACGGATAAGTGAACAAACACCCTTACACCTAAAACAAGTTGTTTACAAAACCTTGCAGAAAACTTCGATTCAGGAATGACATGATAAAATTATTTATGATACAGGTTTTAAAGACCTAAATATTATCTTGACCTTAATTCGTATATTATGTCCTGTACAATAATGGTTTTAGGATGCCAATGGGGTTGCCTAGCTTTTGCAGTCCATCAGATATGTTTGCTAAGAAGGCTAGCCGTTTATTACGCCTGGACAGAAACGGCCTGCGCCTGGTGACGGGGACCATCACGGGTCACTGCTCTCTAAACAAACACTTCCACACAATAGGCATAACGGAGTCCTCTGTGCAGGGCGTGCATGGAGAGTGAGGAAACCGTTTCACACGTGCTCTTTGAATGCACAAGCGTCACCCAGAGTAGAACAGAAACCCTCGGGTCACCCAGAGCTTTAATTAGCTTCTGGAGGGAGGTGGGCTGGTTGGAATAACCACCAAACGGCCGCCATGGCCCAATGCCACAATGGTCCACCTGACGGACTAAGTGCGGAAACCAACCCGATAACATAGAACAAGAAGGCTAGCACGGACCACTTTAGGGCAATAATACGAAAAAGAATGGCCTCCCTGATGACCCGCGTTCGAGGCAGCACCAAAGCCTTTTAAATACCATATTGGGATGGATTGATTATCCGGTTGTAAGGCACTGGAATACCGTCCACAGATCTGGATGTGCCCATTATAATTAATACCCCAACTGTAAATAATAATAAATAAAAAAAAAATAATTTGGTTAAATCTAGTATCATTTGGTATGGGGGTAAAAGAGGTTAAAGCTGGTAAGGGTTGGGACCCCGATTATAATGCTACCAATCTTAATAAAAGGTAATGCGTATTTTTCGAGAAATTTATAAAATGTTTCTAACCTCAAATCAGATAAAAAGCGAACACAAAACATATAAAATGGGCGATATAAACAACCAAATTTCAGCATTGTAGAGTTTTCGTTGTGACTTTTTATAACAACCTAGAAAGCTGCAGAGGTTACTACAATGTTAATCCTACTGTTATTAGGAGAACTTAGGATGTAAGAGCGAGCAAAGTGTGTTCAAGATTTGGGGCACCCCGACTTGGACAGGTTAGATTCGAAGGGGATAGCATCTAGTGAGCGAGCAAACAGAGCTAGCCCCTTCGTGGTACTTTTTTTTTATACTATTCAGAAATAAGAGTCCCGCAAGGCGGTACGGCGTCGACTACGACGCGCGCCGTAGCTATTATTGATTGGAAACAAATTTAGACTCGCCAGGTGATCTTCCCCACCCGTAAAGGCGTTTTAAGTGTTTTGAGGTTATGTTACAATTATTTGTTTTTCTCAAGAATAGTGTGTTACCTTTTCATGACCCAACCTCATCCGCCTGCCAAACTTTACTAAATGTTTATCAATATTAATTCAACTAGAACATTTATGAAGGTTTACTAACCTATATCCATCATTTTCATAGCTGCCTTGGCCGCCTGTTGAGTAACCATAACCTGAGCCATAGCTACCGGAATTGTACCCTGAGGTGGGTTGAGCCGGAGCTGGAGCTGAGTAACTGTTACCCTGGTAAGAGCTGGTAAAATAAAAGAAAAACACACTTAGTAAATCTGTTTCCATCTGATAAATTATACCTGAACTGTAGTAATTTCTCAGAATGTACATTATCTGCATTTGTGTTTCAGACGGCAATTCCTATCTGCTAGATTTGTTTCATCATAGTTATAAAAAGTGTTATGATAATTTTATTATTCACATCATTGTTTGAAATGACAACACATTTTAATCATACCATTAAGAACATGCAATTTTTTTGAAGTTCGTTATAAAGTTTACTTTCAAAGTACTATTAATTTCAATTCTTACCTAGGGGTGTTGTATGAGGGCTGGGCATAAGGATCAGCTGCAGGCGGCTCGTAAGGTTGATATCCAGTGTGTCTGTAACGATTGTATCTAGCTCAGTAAAATGAAATAGGGCAACTCATAAATAATAAACAATGTAATATTATATCAGATTATGAAAATCGTCATTTGTGTTTCAGACGGCACATTCCTATCGTTTTCTGGATCATCATGTATAGCTACAGCTTCAGAATAAAAAGTCCGACATAATGTTTTAAATACGTACGATGGTCCATAGCCATTGTTTTGTTGTGGCATGTTGTGCTGCGGAGCGGTCTGCTGGTACCCGCCCTGCGGCGCCGGCCGCCCGCCTCCACGAGGACCGTCGAACCTGAGTAGAGTAAAAATAAATGTTACTCATCACATCACAATAAAATAAAGTGAAGAAGAATCAGTATTATAAGATTTTTTGCATATTATTTTAGATGGGATATAAATGGTAATCTCAAACCTTGGTCTCTTTGGTGGACCCCCGGGTCCTCCATGCGGTGGACCGCCACCCCTTTTGAAGGCTTGTTGAGGTTGTGACTGCAGCGGCGGTATCGAAGCTGACACGTGCGGCGGTGCGGGCCGCGGACCAGAGGGGCCGATGCCCGAGTGCGGACCGCCCGGCCCACCGGGAGGTCCACCCGGCGGCATTCCGTGGCCTCCACGACCACCACGTCCTACAAATTTATTTTCTTATTATTTTAAAATTTCAGCTATTTATGTAAGCAAATAGGAGACCTAGATAAGTATTGGTCTTAAGTTTGTATGTATTTATATTGTACTAGCTTATGCCCGCGACTTCGTCGTACGCGTGAAATTCCTTGTTCCTTCGCATCGCCCGCCTGCTATTACTTCGTTTTCGTTTAACGATTTTTCAAACTTTTTTAGTTTGGTCTACTCTTAAGGTTCATAGCATGATGATTATCAACCTTGAGTATAAAACTATTGTTGTTGGATAAGGATCATGATACAAATATCATCATCTTTCAATTCAATACTCCCATGTTACTTGCTGGTAATGTAGCTTTCTTTAAGCGACAGAATTTTTTAAATTGTGTAAGTATTTTTTGAGTTAATCCATTACAAACAAACATTCAAAAAATCTAATCTTTTCTCTTTATAATATTAGTTTAGATTTTAAATGGTTCACCACAGATAACCTGCAGTATTGTCCCTAATAACTAATTTCTAAATTTTTTTTTTTTTTTCTAATTTACATATGAAAGAGTATTCTATCCAACTATCTATTTACAAAGCAAAAGGTGTTGCATCCTCTACCTGGCCTTCTTCCTGTTTTGGACCAAATGGCTAGCACCCTTTATAATTGTATAGAAATAGATTTGTATCATCATGAACTCTTTACCTCTCATTGGCATACCTCCACGGCCACCACCCCTGTCACCTCGCTGGCCAAAGTCTCCTCGTCCCCGGCCTCCTCGGCCTCTCATGGCACCAGGGCCACCTCGATTGTTAAACCCTCCACCTGTGCACAAAGTAAGAAATTTTAATTCAATTTCATACAATTCTTATTCAAATCATAATTTAAGTCTTTGGGTACTTTTTTTGAGTATGCGGTGAGTTGCAGGAGACCATCTCCTACAACTTTAAACAATGAAACAAAGTTTTACTAACATATTTCACTACTACTTTGTAAAATTTAAGATAAATTTAAATCAACTGTCAATGTAGCTAACATAACCTCCTAATTAATTAAAAACATGTTGATAGGAATATTATCAGGTAAAACTTACGTTGTGGTGGTGCACCACGTGATTCAATTGTGGGCACGGGGTGTGGTCCTGGACCTTGAGGACCTGGTGGAAAACTGCGACCTCCTCTGTCGCCACCGCCACCTCTCATAGGGCCGCCACGAAAACCTCGCGGTCCACCACGAAACGGAGGGCCGCCTCGTGGCGGGCCACCTCTGCCCCTCATACCAGGTCCACCCCTGGAACGAGTCAATCATTTACGTTTAACATCAGTGCTGTTGCAGTAATAATGATGTGGTTATTTTTAGATCTAAAGGGTCACATAACCTTAAATTTAACAATACCCTTACGGGTGAATTTATGGTTCGTATTTTATTTATGTAAAGTTTATAATAACTCACCGCCCGCGCATGTCAAAACCACCTCTTCCTCCTCTTGGATTAAGACCTGGTGGTCCTCCACGACCACCACCACGAAAGCCCCGGTTTGGCGGCCCGTCCATCTTTATGGATGCAGTCGCCAAATGAAAGTCAAGAAACTAAATAGTTAAAGATTGCCTGATAACCTGGCTAAAACTAATCAGAACTTGTATTATACCGTGGCTGAATTATTAAAATAACACGAATGCTAACTACGACTCTTCACGCGAAAGCGTCAGGTACCGGCGGCCATTAATTTGCAGGAGCGAAATCAAAATGGCGGCAACCGGTGGTAGCATATTAGTAGTCCGTTATCAGTGGTCTCTAACGTCAGTCAGAGTGCGAAATCAGTAGAGCTGCTCACAAAAATCGGTACATTTGTACCCAAAATCGGTATATGACAAAAAAAAAAACAATATTCAATCAAATTCGTTTATTTTTCAAAAATTCAATTAAGAGTCTAATTTACATCAAACCAAACACACTTAAAATATAATTATTTTTTACGATCTTTAGGATCATACCAATACTCTTTGTTATAGCCGTTAAAGAGTCGTTTTGCATGTAATAGAGCAGTGATTGACTCAGTAGACAGCCTATTTCGCTGTTTTGTTTTCATAAGAGTAATATGCGAAAATATGCTTTCAACTTTGGCGGATGAATGGGGCAGTGATAAAATACTAAAGATGAAAGTAGACAACAAAGGAAACATTTGAATGTCATTGCCACGCTTTAGTAAACTTATTTCATCCCAAAATAGTTCTACATCATCAGAAAGTGTTTTGATTTATTCACAATTTCATCTATTCTCTGAAATCGTGGAAAAATCGTTGCATTTCGGTAGGACAGAGCCCATATTGGTAGAAATACCGAAAAATCGGTAGGTTCGAGACCACTGTTCGGTATTCCGTAGTCCTGTAGTGGTACCCACCGGATATTAGGCTTATCGAAAAAATATCGATATCCGGAAAATCGACTTTCTTCAAAATGTTTTCCTACGTAACCGTCGAATAATGCAGTCTTCCATTCTTGCTTGTGCAAAATTGATTGCAATCACAATTCACAAACTAGCTTCGGACTATGTTAGTTATTTAGTCAAGTGGCGAGGCGAGTAATTTAGTAACTAAACGATTAGTAACTCACCAAAAATCGTTTGCCCTACGTACGGGCGAGTATAGAACACAAGTATAGTGATCCTGATCATTTGCAAGATGAACAGACTGCTACATAATAAAGTGAATAAGGTGATGCTGATGAGGCATAAGGTAATGGCTATTTTAGAATGGGTCGATGAAGAAATTGGTGTGACAAAGAAACAAAAGCTATGGGTACGAAAAACGATGAATAGAAAAGATGAACTACGGATGGGGGCTACGAATTGTCTTCTGAAGGAATTATCATTAGAAGATCCCAAAGAATACTATAGTATAGGAAAGTCCAAAAGTTGTGTAAATTTTTAGAAACAAATTTCTAAAGTTGTTTCTTCGCTCCAACAAAAATACATTTTTACGGCAGCTAATAAACTCGACTAATTTCGACAGGTTCAGACTTACTTAGCCGATCATCCAGTGAGCACGGACGCATGAAGGCGTTACTCGCTCGAAAAATATAACATACGGTTGTACCAACATCCGTACCCATGACCCATTAATTAAAACGTTTAATCATCGTAATAATATGCCAAACAAAACTTTAAATCCTAACCTGTACGCGTAGCATGACCACCGTAGAAACGGATTTTTTCGACGGAAAAATAGACAAAATGACAGATAAACAATCACAATCTGTCATTTTGTCTTTTCTTCCGTCGAAAAAACCCGTTTCTACGGTACGGTGGTCATGCTACGCGTGCTGGACATATTTCACGACTACTTGGCTGGTATGCGAAACAAAAGCCTCGTTTCTTAGTTTTCTCTCGGTAACTTAATTTTTGTTAATTAAAGTTTTTTTACTTCATATTTTTTATTTATTTTGACAAACGTTAAATACTACAAGCTAACATTAAAGTGTACATATTTTGTACAAGTTACTAAAAAAAGGGATAATGTTTTTGTGCGCCTATTTAGTTATTCTATTGCAAAAACTACTTCTTTTTTAATACAAACACTAATAAAAAAAAAAATGCAGAACTATCATTTTTTTTTTAGAATAATAAAATAAATTGAAATCGATACAATATTTATCGATACTTTTTCACTATTCCGACATCTCTACCGGATATTCAGTGAATTTTCGAGTCCACAGACTAGTTAGCTTTTCTACTCTATGGCGTGCGTGCGCGGCATGCGCGACTCCATAGTGCGGATGCGAGTGCAGGTGCGCATGGACCATGGAATTAGTATGTACTGGGGCAATAATATAACTTTTTCACTAGGGAACAAGGATACCTTTATCACGATATTACGTGTAGCCCCTGACCACTTAATCGCTGTCATGGAGTTAGTAAGTAAAATATTGAAGTAAATGTAAGTTAATCACCACCCTTGGGAATTTAACTAGCGATTTTAGTAACTATGTACCGATGGTTTGATATTTCCATGCAGCTTAGAGTATATAACACTCTAAGCCATGCAGCCATAAATCCCTAAAAAGCCTTTGCCCCACAGGCGCCTTTTTAACGGTCGATAATAACCAGTGATCGGAGTAGGTAGATTGATTTTTAGTACTTGTATCATAAATGCACACAGAAAGAATAACATGGATAAGCCATTTTTCCGGAAAGTAATTCCGGTATTTCCGGATTCAATTAAATATTGTTAATGTTGGTAGTGATATTATTACTACTGTACCACCCATGATCCTTTGTTCTGATTGGTCGTTGGGTTTTGTCAAAAAAAATCATCGTGACAAAAAAAAAAATAGGAAGAATAATAAAGAATAAAATTGCTCATTTTATTACAATTCCTACCTTTTTTTTGAGGATGGCAAATCATCAAATGACTCCTTCCACTCTGGCAGAACACAATTCCTACATAAGTTCCGGTTTTTTTTTAATAATCCACCAATTCCGGAGGAATGTCCATAGTAATATATACGTTTCGGATCAATGACCCCAGTTCAATCTACCTACTCCGATCACTGATAATAACTCAAACGTTATTGCGATAATGTGTCCTGATTCCGTGCACACAGCTGCGTTTTTATCGTCCGATGTTTCTAACGTCTGTGTCACAGACTAGTTAGCTTGCCTGTGTTACCTACACTACAGGCCCTTCGCTCGCACTACACCGTACTTACGTTACTATTTTACTAACACAGGTATGTGCAATTCAGGGCATATAATCTTAGTACAAAAAACTGGGGACGGCAATAACAATGAGTATAATCTCAGAGTAATAACTAAAGCATAGAGGGAGCGTGAAATTTCAGTCTAGTTAAACTGTTTATACTTATGACACATTCAGTGTTTTTTTTTGAAAGGGCATCTCGTAGCTGACCTCTGAGGTCATGACTACTTAACCGGTCAATCCTGTGGCTGCCTTAAGCTTCTACACTTAAAGCCTCCAGCCAGGGGCAAAACTATGCTAATTAAAACTAGGCGAACGCTCGCTAAGGGCACCCCCTGTGGGGTACGAACCTCGGCTTAGGGCGTTCGCTGGGGGGAGGACAGCAAGAGGGACAGGCTGGATCAAAAGTATTTCATTATTATTAGTCGGGGAATTTAAAGCTACAGGCTCAGCATCGACGCGAGCTGGCGCATCTTCGAGCAAGGGTCGGGGGGGAGTATCATTTACTCGGGAGGGTCGCGATCGCGGACCTCTGCGGCGAGGTCGGAAAGTGTGTCGGTGTGTGTGTTTTCTCACTGTACTGGTTTCCCTATTGCTCTCCTGGAGGAGGGTTATGGGGTCGTCTGGGTCGGAAAGGATTAGCCTCGGGCAGCGGATCTTACTGATTTGACTTGGGACATAACTGGCGGCCTCGACAACCAGAGGGTTGCGGTGGGTGGCGGCGGAATCAAAGAAACGCTTGGAATTGCGTTTGAGAAACTGGTGGATCGTGGGGAGTTTAAAGTCGAGATGGAGGGTTTCGTTCCTACAGAACCAAGGGGCTCCCGTGGCCTTACGAAGGAATCTATTCTGCATCACCTGCAGTCTATGAATTTGTCGGGGCTTAGCTTGGGCAAAGACGACACCCGCATAGGTCATGATGGGGCGAATGCATGTTGTGTAGATTCGCAATTTGCACCTAAGTGACAATTTGCTACGTGCATTTAACATGGAATGGAGTCTTCCGAGAGCGAAAGCGGCCCGCGCGCGGGCCTGCTTTATGTGGTCTGCGAAAGTGAGTTTTTGGTCGAGGACCACACCTAGATACTTGGCTCGCTTCTCCCAAGGGATCGGCTTGCCGAGCATGGTGATGGGACGGGGTCTGTATCGTACGTGCGTTTTTGAAAATAAAACCGCTTGACTTTTGTCGGGGTTTACTTCGATCCTCCATTTCCTAAACCAGGCGCCGAGTTTATCGACTGCGGTTTGGAGAATACGGGCTATCCAATCGGGCCCAGCGCCCTTGTAGTAAATGGCCGTATCGTCTGCGGACAGAGCCAACTGCGCCTTTTTACTCTTCGGGATATTGCTGGTGAATAGAGTGAATATGAGAGGGGCAAGCACAGAGCCCTGAGGGACGCCTGCGCGGATGGGACGGGGAGAGGATATTGCGCCTTTGATGCGATAGCGGAATGTGCGGTTCGACAAAAAGTCTCTTAAGATGAGCACGAGACGATCTGGCACACCGAGTTGGTACAGCTTATATATTAAGCCGTTGTGCCAGACTTTGTCAAACGCTTTCGCTACATCGAAGAATACTGCACCGGTATACAAACCGCGCTGGAAGCCAGCGCTTATGTGTTCGATTATCCGGTGGGCCTGATGCACGCTAGAGTGCTGGGTGCGGAACCCAAACTGTTCGTTGGGGATGAGGCCCTTTGTCTCAGCGTAGTCTCAAAGACAAAGACAAAAGACAAAGACATTTATTCGTCGGATATGGTACGTACAAGTTGGTTAGGTATAATATGTTCAAGACACATCCGCCGCTAAAAGCGGCATACGAATATTTACATTTACATGGTCATAAAAACCTAACTTATTACTACATAAACTCTATTAACAATACGAAAAACTAAGACTATAGATATAAAGATACATTTATACTCTATTAAAATAAAACACAACAGCAACAATATTTGTAGGTATTATAAAACTAAATAAATCTATAATTTATTACCCTTATATTCAAAAAATTATTTCAGTGTATAAAAATTATTTTGGAGAAGCCATGTTTTTAGATTTCTTTTGTAGTAATTAAATGGTAGTTCTCTTATTACTTTTGGAATATGGTTGTAAATTTTTATGGACATAAGGTAGCTATTTCTGTAGTGCAGAGCGCTGTTACAAAATTGGTTTTTTAGCTTAGTGGGGTCCCTTTTTGTAAATCTATTGTTTTCGGTTACTGTGGAGAAGAAGTGTGAATTTTTCCTAACAAATATGGCTATTTCTAAAATATAAATAGAAGCTAGCGTTAAAACCTTCAACTTTTGAAAAATTGGTCTACAACTCTCATATGGAGGCGCCCCAGTTATTGCTCTCAAGCATTTTTTTTGCGCTATGAATGCTCTTTGGATATGTGATGAGTTACCCCATAGGAGTAAGCCGTACCTCAATACAGACGCTACGTAGCCGTGATAGGCGTTGAGTGCAGCTTCTTCATTCGCTGTTTTACGTAGTTCTCTTAGTGCATATACAAATCTGTTAATTTTTTTACATAGGTTTTCAATATGTATTCCCCAATTACAATTTTCATCTAATGTTAGACCTAAAAATTTTATACTATTTTCTTTGTTGATTATTTCGTTATTATGGTTTAAATTAATTTTGGGGGGGTTTTGTTTATAGTTTGCAAATTGAATGTATTTTATTTTAGATAAATTTACTTTTAAGTTGTTTTCAAATAGCCAATTTATTATAGTTGATTTGTTGATAGTTTGATTTACTTCTTGTTGATGTAATGTTTTATTATTTTCCGGTATTATTACTGACACATCATCTGCAAATAGTACGCATTTATGGCTTGTAATATTTGGTAAGTCATTTATATATAAAAGGAAGAGAAGAGGCCCAAGGATGCTTCCTTGGGGTACTCCAGACCCATTGTGTTTAAATGAGGATTTGTATGCCATCGCAACGAGTTTATCATTCATATGGGATATTTCCACACACTGTTGTCTTTTGCGTAGATAACTTTTTAGCCATTCTAACGCTGGACCCCTGATGCCGTACCGCTCACATTTATCTAGTAGTGTGTAGTGGTTAACGAGATCAAAGGCTTTGCTCATATCTAGAAAGATTACTGAAACAGAGCGTTTTTTGTCTATATTGTCTGTTATGGACCTGACTAGAGAGAATGCTGCCAAAGTTGTTGACTTACCTTTTTGAAACCCATTTTGTTCTTCATTAATAATTTTATGTTTATTTATAAATTGAATTAAACGGCTATGCATTATTTTCTCGTAAATCTTTGAAAATATTGGAATAAGGGTGATAGGTCTATAATTAGTTTTATCTAATGTACTCTTGCTTTTATGAAGGGGCTTAACTATTGAAACTTTTAATTTTTCCGGGAAGATTCCATCAAATAGAGATAAATTGATTGTGTGGCACAGTATTGGTGTTATGATTTCTGCACATAATTTGAGTATGTGCGTAGAGATCTCGTCATACCCTACCGATCTTTTATTATTTAGAGATATTATTATACGAAACACTTCGATATCAGAACATGGGTTCAAAAATATGCTGGAACTGTTTCTGGAGGGTTGAGATGAGCAGCTGGTATTTCTTGCAGGTTGAGGTTTTATATTAGCAGTATCAATGAAAAAATTATTAAAAGAGTTAGCTATTTGACTCGGATCGTTTAAAATACAACCATCGTGATCTATTGCATTTATTTGATTAAATGTTTTATGAGTGTCTGTTCTATTTTTGATGATATCCCATGTAGCTTTGTTTTTATTTTTAGATTTTAGTATGTATTTAAGGTTTGAACATTTTTTTGCGCGGAGCACGCAGGATTTTAGTATTTTATTATATTTTAAATATCTAGACCGTATATCATAGTTTTTATTTTTTAAGTGGCACATTTTTTTAAGCTGTCTTTTACAAGTGCAAGATTTCCTTATACCTTTGGTAATCCATTTGGGTGATGTATTATTCACGTAAATTTTAGTTTTTCTTAAGGGAAAACATAACTTATAAAATAGTGAGAAGTTTTCATGAAATATATTAAAGCTATCGTTTGCATCAGTGTTCTCAAGAACATCAATCCATGACAAATTCCCAATAGCGTCCACAAATTTTTTGACGTTATCGTCTGAGTAATCCCTGTTTACATTATACCAATATTTTAGGGCAGGTTTCCTCTCTTCAACTGGGAATGTTAATGTTTGGCAAGTGTTGTGGTCTAATAGAAAAACTTCGTGAGTGATTCCAGTTGAATTTTCTATGTTACTTATAATCTGGTCTAAGCAAGAAAGCTGACGTGTTGGTTTATTAATATGTAGACTTAAGCCATAATTAGACATAAGATCTTTAAGTTTAGTTGTATCATTGCTTTCTTTTAAGGTATCAATATTTAGGTCTCCTGTAACGATAATGCGCTTTTTTCGTTTAAGCAATTTGTGTAATAGTAGATCTAATTTTTCAAAGAATGGATATGTGTTTGAATTTGGAATTCTATAAATACATATAACAGTACATTTTAAAGAAGGTATCTCTAATCCACAACACTCAAATATTTTTTCAGTACATAAATCCTTAGGTAATTCAATGTTCTTAAAGTCAAACATTTTATTTATTAGAATACATACACCTCCTCGCTTTTCTCTTTTCCTTGAAAACGAGCATGCAAGATTAAAGTTTTTAAAGACGAGTTTTTAAATTTCTCTGAGACGCTTATAAATAAGCCTCTCGTAGACCTTGCCGAGGACTTTGAGCAAACTGATGGGGCGGTAACTAGAAGGCTCGGTTTTGGGTTTGCTGGGCTTCGGGATACCGATGACGGTGGCGTCTTTCCACACTTGTGGAAAGAAATTGTTGCTTAAGGCACCATTGAAGATGGTAGTCAGTAGCATTATTAGGTGGGCAGGGAATAGCTGAATCACCCTATTAGTGATTCCATCTGAGCCGGGGGCTTTACGGATTTTCAGACCCTTGATAATGTCGTGCACTTCGTCTGGTGTGACGGGGGGCAGAGGACTTTCAGGGTCTTCAACGGGAGGGAGAGAGGTTCTACGTTCGACTTCAGCGTCGACCTCTAAGAGGTGAGCTTGGTCTACTGGTAGAGTGCTGGGTGAGCATTGTGCCTCTAGACTATCGGCTAGGCATTCAGCCTTGTCGATGTCGTCGAAGGCTATGGTCTTGTCGGGGCGGATTAGGGGTGGTGTGGACGCGACTTGCTGGGACTTGAGTTTCCTCTGAAGTTCGCAGAAGGCTAGGTGGGTTGGCTCTAGTTCGCTCAGCATCTTGTACCAGCCCGTGTCACGCAGCTCCCGTATGCGTGTCTTTACAGATCTCTGTAAATAGCGCATATGGGCTTTGTTTGCGGCGCAGGGAAAGTTACTGTATGCACGAATGGCTGCGTTCTTCTCAGTCAATAGGTCACGCACATGGTCAGGTAGTTTCCAGCGGGGGCTTCCCCCACTGGGACTTCCTTTGAGCAGTCGCTCACGACGGATTGTACGTGATCAGTGAGTGAGTCGATCGCGGCCGTTGTTGCTGTGATAGAGTCGAATTGGTCGGGGATGGAGTCCAATTGGGGGGACGTGTTGGATTTCAGCTGGGTGCTTACTTTCCTCCAGTCCGTTACCCTTTTGATGGTCGGGGGGCGATTGGGGTCGGGGAGACCTATGCGGGGGTCTAGTTTTAGTATTACAGGACGGTGATCAGAGTGAAGCTCGTCCACTGTCTCTATTGAGTCTAGTCGTAGATTGACGTTCTTAAGGATCGCCAAATCTAGTACGTCAGGGACATGGCCTACTGTATGGGGATAGTGGGTATAATTCATCGGAGCTATGATGTCAATGTTAAGGGAGTTTGTGAGATCGAACAAGTGTCGCCCTCTTATGGAGGATCTGGAACTATTCCAGGAGGGATGTTTGGCGTTGAGGTCGCCCGCTATGATAACGGAGTCGCTCAAGGCTAGTAGGGATGTGAGATCGTTAGCGAAGGGTTGAAAGTCCTCCGCACCTCTAGAGGGAGTTGCGTAGGCTGATACTAGTATGATCGGCTGATGGCCTGTCATGCCTAGGCGGCAGACTGAGACTTCTAGTCGTGAAAGAGGAGGAGGGTCCATAGGGATGCAGTATAGATCCTTTTTATAATATATTAGGGTACCACCATTGTGACAGTGAACCCTGTCATTGCGAACTACACGATAGTTGGCAATGCCGGGGTCACGATTACAGGGTTTAAGAAAAGTTTCCTGAACGAGAAGGATGTCAATTTGATGGTCGCGGAGGAAAGCCGCGATCTCATCGCGTTGACTTTGGATGCCATTGGCATTGAAAAAACCTAACGTGAGGGATCGGGGTTTGAACCTAGCTATGATGGTGTTAGACATTGTGGGTTCCTTGAGTGGCGGACGATAATGGCTTGCATAATGTCGGGGTACGCATTATATATTGCCTGGATCCTAACTATATCGTAGGCATTTTGGGCGGCAATGTTGGAAGTGACCCAGGGTTGGGAAAGCCTGCTGGTGTTGGAGGTAATTCCACGGACTAGGCCTCTGGGGGCTTAGTCTCTGCGGCATTTGGGATGAGGGGAACGTGTAGGTGGTGGGCGCTTCCCTCTGCTGGCGGGCGTCGAAACGCTTGGCCAGTTTGGGAGAAGAGGACTTGGACATTCAGTGTGAAAAACAAGGACTTATAATTATATGCTTATAAGGGTTGCTTATTTTTGTCTCGGTAGTGATGTGCCGTATTTTGCAGAGGTACATATCGATATTAATTTATTTTAGACAGGTAATTTACTTATTGAATAGAATGTACGTTATTGTCATGTCATACATTCCATGGATGATAAAATCAAAGAATACATTGTTTTTTTTAAAACGCTCTGGTTCCAACAGGCTTTTACATGTTAATCCTATTCTTCTTCTTGTCGTGTGAGCTGCAAGATCTATCAACCAAACACTGATGTCAGTTTTTTTACCGCTTTCAAAGCTCCAATGTAAGTAACGACCATCAGTTTGCAGCTTATCGTTCCTTCCGAAGCATGAAACCATCTTATCGTGGATCGTGGTCATTCTTTTTTTATTGGATTAGGTATCTCTCAACTTAGGGAACAGTACAAGTTTCATCAAAATCGGTTCAGCAGTTGTCAACATATTACCGAACTCCTTAACGATAAACAGTACGAATGTGTAAACTGTGTTCTTAAGGGTATTTTGTCTTAAACTTACTTGTTTTTTAGTGATGGTGTACCAAAACTAAAAAGAGAAAAATAATAAATTTTGCACAAAAAATAAACCGACTTCCAAAGCAAAACACTAAAAAGCAAAAATAACTTTCGTTTCGGAAATTCCGTGTCCCAAAACGACAAAAAAATAAGAGGTAAAGATACCGACTTTCGAAAAGAAAGTTATTTTTGCTTTTTAGTGTTTTGCTTTGGAAGTCGGTTTATTTTTTGTGAAAAAGTTAAATATGGAATAGAAACAATCGGATCAAAACGGATTTTTATTTAATATTTGCGGATAGACAATAAAATAAAGAGAGGAGAAGAAAGCAGTTTAAATTAAAATTATCTTTATAAGCAAAATAAAATTATCTTTATAAGCAAAATAAAATTATCTTTAAATTATTCGATTTTTAATCGAATAATTAAACTGCTTTCTTCTCAAACTCAAACTCAAAGCATTTATTTCAATTATACCATTTACGGGCACTTTTGGACTGTCAAGGAATCGGTCCGTCAGAAATATGAAGCTAATTGCCCATTCCAAAGCGTAGTAGGTACCTATGGAGAAGAATGGGCAAGAAACTCCATGGACACTCTTTTAAATAAAATAAATTGTTACAAAATATTGGTTACATCATTCATGTTGAAATTATACACGTGAGAACAATATAGAAAGACGTGCACGTGAAAAGCGTCCGGAATAAAAAGATAAAACAAAGAACAATTCAAAAATTTAAATCAGCCATGGAAGCTAAGAGTTGGCCAGTCACAAGTGATGGCGCCCATGGCGAACATGACGCATGGATCAGCACCATTCGGTCAAACAAACAATAACATACAAAATTTATGAAAGCAACAAAGAAAACTAACTTGGTGTGTTGTGATTTATTTACTATAATTTATTTATAGCCAAAAATACATATCAATATACATTAGGTAAAGTATATAGTAAAGTAAACAATTGGTTAAGGTTAACACGTTCACAGTCCCCATACAAACCTTTTAGTCGACACCTTTTTTTTGGTGGGAAATTGGCAAATAACTTATCCCGCTGTGGGCGGAGCTCGGAGGGCGTATCAGCCTTTTACTGACTAAAACCCACCCGTGTTCCTTCAGTTGCTTGTACGTTGCCGGGGGCCACGGTATCCCTTTCGGACTTTCCCGCGATTTTAGTCGACCCCCCAAGCCTGCAAGAAAAACAACTAAAGATACAAGAAAATCATTTTTTTTCACGGAGCTTTGGGGCACAGAACTGTGAACGTTTTGTGATAGGTAAAAAGTAACGCGAATTGACCACTAAGTGAGCGCACGTGAAGATGGCTTTACTTACCAAAAATAGGGATGGTATAGAGCCAGGTTTAAACCTTCTCCATTTATCGCTACTTACAAAGCAGTCGTTCGCAAAATGTTTAGAACATACTCGGCTATGCTTAGTCCAATAATTTCTGGCTCTTGGAATCACTTTACACTAATTTTGTTTCTCATTTGAAGGTATACTGAAAAAGAAAACAATACCTTTTCCAATTTATCGGCATATAATTATCATATCGATAAAAAGTAATCTACAAAACTATCATAACATAACCTCACAATTAAACAATTTTTTTTTTTGAAAATTAATTTGCGATCACAACATAATTTGTTATTGAGATAGTTTGAAGAAATGATTATCAGTCTAATATGTATGTTATTAGTGATGACGTCCAAATATTTCGCGTGATTTTATAGGAAAACTGTAAAAAAACACTTACCGATAAAAGCTTACAAATTCATTGTTTTCTTTACATTACGAATGTGATTTACACGATAACACAAAACAAGCCATGTTAACAGCCTATTGAACTGTCCTTTGCACCTATTTTTTTTAGAAAATTGTGCATAAATCTATAATTTTGAATAAAATAATGACCAACACCTCAACCAGCACACGTACTGAAATTCACGACGTAATATACGACCTAAATCCAATACTTTGTACGGTTAACCGTGTACTAATTAACTATTGTGCTTTTTTTAATTGGTCGTGTAATAAGAGACCAACTATCACCATTTGACAATTTCGGAATGTCCATTTAGTTTTAAGCATAGATGAATGCATATGCATTTGTCTCTTTTATGTGTACAATCTGCGCCATAAGAGAGAAGAGGTTAGATATATCGTAATTTGTCTCTAATTTGTATGCTCCCTCTATGCTTTAGTTATTACTTATTACTCTGAGGGTATAATGAATTAATGATACAAAATCGTAGTACCTACCTGTACAAAATAACTATATGTTTTTTAATTTTGTTGGATTATAAGCGTAGAAGTTTTCACCAACTGAAGATAAGAGATGGCAGCTCTGTAGCAATATTCAGTCTATAATTCGCCTTGGTGGTTTTCGTAACAATCACAGTTTAACTAGAACAAACGTTGTTCAGTCCATGGTCTATTACCATTCTACAGCATCCAATAAAAAAAAAACATCATTAGTTTTTGAAAAACACAAAAAAGATAAAGTTAAAAAAGTCGGGATTATCGTTTCTCCCTGCAACATAGACACTGTGGCGCACAGTGGGCTGAAAACCGATCTTCATAGACTTAGGAATCAATTTAGATTTTTTTTCGGCAGAAATGGGTTTAAGTATCGTATATTGATCAATTTAATGCTATTTCAGTTTTTCAATAAACGTTTTTCTTTACTTTGTAGCACTTGGTTGAAAAAAATGTATGGAGAAATATGTAAATAAGGATATATTTCGACTTCGCTACAATTGCCCCTAATTTTCTTTGGCACGATTATACCCCTTATTTTTCTGCATTTTTTAATATAGCGCACAATGCGCGCTCTTCTTAGATTTTGGGAGAAAAAAAACAAAATGTGTTTTTAAATACAAAAAAGGTTTTAATGTGTTTATAATTGATATTAGGTACTAAATGATTATAAAAGGATTATAAAAAAATATATGAACATAAATGGAATAGCAATCGATTCAAAATATCAACTAATAACAAGGTACACGGTAATTATCTAAAGATTTTTGTAATTTATTGAGAGTAGTTAGATAAACTCGCTATATTGATACCCTTCCATGCATTGTTTTATAAAATATACATTATAATACAAAAAAAATGTGAATGACTGACTCATAATTAAAAAGAAACTTGAACAATTCAAAAATCTTAAATAAATGAAAAATATTTAAATAAATAAAAAAAACATACTTAAGCCCATCCAAATGTGTTGATGGCATTGAAGTTAAACACAATCGCGTCGTGACGATGATTGATGGAAAAGTGTGCCTTATCTATCAGAAGCTCGCTCCAGTGGTGTGTGTTACTTGTGTTTGGCGAACCCATCTCAGATGAACGATCTCGATATAGTATTGCGTAAAGAAGTGTTATCTGATATGATCAAGTTTGGTTTGTTACCTTTGCATGCTCAAATTAATAAATAGCATGTGTGAGTGTCTTTTGCACATAGCATACAGACAAGAGTTAAAAACTTGGTCTGTCAAAGGAGAAGACACCCTCGCCCTAACTCCTCTCGAAATCACTCTTGTATCTGTATACAAGAGAGATTTCGAGAGGCGTTAGGGCTTCTGATAAATATCGTGAAGCAGGGAGCAGGGACAACAAATGACGGAAATACGGCAAGGAAATTCTTCACATTTCCTGAAAAAACGGCAGCTATTACTGGCTTGGATGAAGAAATAGTCCGCAGATTCGCAGTTATTTTACATGCAATTACATCGGGTGAAAACATCGATGTTCAAAAAGTACGACCGCAGAGAGATACCTACAGTTCTATCATTGGTATTATATGTCAGCAACAGTACATAAATTGTTGATCATCGAAAACTCCATTGTACCGATTGGAAATCTATCTGAAGAAGCATCTGAAGCGGGTAACAAAGACTTTCGCCGATACAGAGAGCACCATTCACGTAAAATAAATAGGACGAGCACAAATGAGGATATAATGAAGATGATGCTTCTGACCTCAGATCCTTACGTTTAGTTCTGCAATATGGCCAATAATGCATCGTGCTCAACATAAAACAAAGATGAGGCAAGAAACTTTGGATCTTTTACAGGATGATATTGAGTTCTGTGACATAGATGACATTATTATGACACAGAGTCTGATGAATTTGATATAGATGTTTAGGATGCTTGTAGCTTTAAAATAACATAGTAAACTTCTCAATATTGTTGTTGTAGTGTTAAGTTTGTTCTTGGGATTAATGCATTTTAACTACGGAACCTTTCATTGTGCGTGGTCCGACACGCACTTGGCCAGTTTTTTTTATATTAAGCTTAGTAGATCAGCAAAATGAAAAAAAAAGTAGGTAGGTAGGTACTTGCCAAAAACATGTTGGTAGTTTTCTTTCAATTCTATGTAACGTAGGTACTTGATAAAAAAAATGTTTGAATTTCCTACTAAACGTGATTACAAATTGAGTAAAATGCCATCTATTGCGAAGAGCTCTACACAAATGATTAACAGACTTTATCATTCTATGGGTTGGAATTGAAGTAAAAGGTTTCATTTATCTTTTTTGTTGAAAATACGAGATTTATGAGTTTGAATAGATAAATCAGCATTTAACAAGGACGTTTTGATTTTCTAATCTTACTTCAGCCAAAATCTGCTGTTTATCGCTTTTTAGTGATTGTTAATTTCATAATTTTTACCTATGCTGCCATCTATGATTATTTTTCAAGACTAATTGTAATTTGTTCTAGCCCCATGCCTAAGTTAAAAGTTAACTTCGGTAGGTATTTTATCACTGATAAGTGTCTCCTACTTCAAAACAGTAAAAAGAAAAAGGTATGGCTTTGGCTATGGTAAACTTTTGTAGGGACCTATTTTCTAGCTATGCATGCACGATTGCACGACGCGGCCAGCGACGCACCGTACCGATAGCGCGGCGAGGTGGCTGAACTGTAATTTTATGATTTCGTTCTAGGTGCGAACTTATGGTAGGTGTGTACTATCAGATATGGTTTTAATTATTTCCTGTGTTCAACATTGAACAATCAAAAAAAAATAAACTTAAATAATTACTAAGTAATTTTTACTAGGAAATTATCGACATGTCAATTTTGGTTTCAAACATGACCTCAACTCTACGGTAGTCTCGTTAACATTTTTACTAGAGGACTTATTCGCATGTCAAGTGCGTGTAAGTTTTGCTGATTTGACGTATATTTTCGTAATGCAAAAGAAACGTATTTGGATCTTGAACATACTATCGAGATGTAACGAGACCCGGTGACGTCACAAAAGCAACGTGAGGAAAATACTCGATTCATGCTACGTTTTATATTGAATCATGGTTGAATCGAATTGTATTATGAGGTTAGGATTTTAAATTTCAATAAAAACATGTCTAAATCTTAGTTTTTTTTTTTTAACATATGGAAAGTTATTCAGTTCTTTAGGTAAATTTGACGTATTTGAAAGCTTTTTACACCATTTAACAGCACAAATAGGCATTTTCACGGAGCTCCGCGCGCCTTTAAAACGATTTACGAAGTGCGTTAGAATCGATTTGAAAGTAGTTATTATGAACGTACACACGGCTACACATAGGGATTGCAATCCGGCCTCATTTTCAATCCGGCCGGATCCGACCGGATTGCCATGAATCCGGCCGGATCCGACCGGATCCGACCGGATCCGGCCGGATTGAGTCAACGAGGTTAGATAACCAGGATAATTTAATTTTCCGTTAATAAAGAGTAAATTAAAACAATACATATACACAATCAACTTTATTACGACAAATTATAAAAAGAGAAAACTTATATTTTGAAGATAGAGATAATCTATATTGTATTGATATATTTACATGTCAGTGGGGTGAATTCGCAAAAGTACTATTGTTTACATTATGTTATAAACAATATTAATCTTTATGACTTAAGGTTTTTGTGTTTTAATTTTAATTTGGTGTGTTTGACTTGGCTATCGCATTAGGCCAAGACCTGTAATGGTAGTTTTAAGGCATTTAAATAAATAAATAAACAACATTAAATATAATATGACACAAATACAGTTTCTTGCTTGGCATAGATAAATAATACTGCATCATTTTATTACATTGGCGGCGAAACGGTTGAATTTTACTTCGTAGGTATCGTGCTTATACAGCATAACACAAGTATTTATTTACATTATTTTGACGAAGCATTTACACAACACAACAAACGCTGCTAACTCGACCGAGTCGCCGCGAAACATCAAACGACTCGCACGCACAAGTACCTACCACGCCTTTTATGGTGCCTCATACATTCAAAGGCGCGGTTATTTTGCCAAATTTTGCAATCACCGGGTCCGATACCGGATCCGGAATATTGGTACCGGATCCGTTAAGTGTATAATGATGCCGGATCCGGTTTTCCGAATTGCAATCCCCAGCTACACATCAAGCTATACATTTCCAGTTTATGCTGGTCTCGCATTATATAGGATTTCCGTACAATGCGAGGCAAGCTTATATTGGAAATGTATAGCTTGATGTGTAGCCGTGTGTACTAGAACACTTGTTCTTGTACTTTTACAGAGGGGAAGTGTTCGTAAGGCTTCTCCAGTGTTATATACTCTAAGGATAGAGTAAATATGTTCCTTCGGCAGATGCCAAACTGCGCATTTGCACTGACGAAACATTCACATTTATAAAAATATGTTGAAATCTCTATTTCCTGTCAAAGATAGTATCGAACATTGATAGAAAATATAGATTTTAACATGTTTCTAAGTTAATGCTTCGCCAGTGCAAACGCACAGTAAGGCTACGTGCACACGGCGAGTTTTTCCCCATACCGTACACGAGATTTTATCGAATACAGCGGTGACAGAAGAAAATTTATTTATTGTGCACACGGAGTTTATCCGGGAAAATATCTTGTACGAGAAATGTTTATTCCCGTATGCCTTCCGAAGTTGTCACCGAGGAGGCCGCGTCTCGAAACGATTTTATTGAATACGACAGGCAGTGGCGTTTGTGTATATGTTGTATCGTTCACTCGCACAAACTTGTCTCTCGTATTCGAGACTCGCGCCTGTCCTTGTGACGTAGCTGCGAATCGAATGGAAATAGCCGTCGTGTGAACAAGTCGCGGTCTGAACATAGCCTTGTGCGTTTGCACTGGCGAAACATTCACAACAAAACATGTTGAAATCTCTATTCTCTGTTAATGTCCCTAATACCCCATTTACACTCAGCTCACTCCCACGGCAGTGAGCAGGGAAGTGGGTAGGACGAGAATGTAAACACGATACTTCTCTCGATCCTGCTACAGTTCGCGACTCGTCAAACAACTTTGCTGCTCTAAAGTAGGCTACAAATGACTAGGTATGGGCGTTATTTCACGTCACTTGTTACAATAACTGGCTACGGGGCATGTAACCGAATAACTTGTTTCGAGTTACACATAAGCACGTGATTTTTTTAACTAGTTACAAAGGCCGCTTTCCGAATAAGAACGTAATCGCTCACAGCGCTGACATTAATATTTGACGTTCCGAGTTAGATATCACGATTATGACAGCTGAGGGCTGTCATCAATTCGGAACGCCCGTGAACGTTCTCACGGTGCTCGCTCAACGTCAAAGCTTGCATATCATATTTCTTTGTGTTTATACTACACATTTCTTACTCTTCGTTGGTTAGGTGGCCACGGTAGCCAGAAGCACAATTTCGAAGATGCCACGTTTGTCTAAAGTTATGATGCGACTCAAAACAAAACAGCACAACTGTCATCTTTGACAGCGCTGACGGTGATATTAGTAAAAGGCATGGTCGGCGTTATCGCAAGATGGTGCATGTCATGACGTCATCTATGACGATTCACAATACATCGTTATCGCGCTAAGGCTTATTCGGAACGGCCGTTCAAATCGCTCAAATCGATTAAAGCCTAACTCGGAATGCGGGGATAGTAATGGAGTGATCGAATGAAAAGATAGAAACGAAACAAAAATACGTTGCGAGCGCATGTTGTTTCTTTCGCGCGTAATACGTGACAGGTTAATGGCCTACTGGTACTGACCGACCGGCAAAGCAAGCCGAGAGCACTTAATAGTGTTAGACTATTGAAAAAGTATAAATAGAGACAAAACTAAAACGTGCAAAAAAAACATCGAATTGTAAATATTTCAAACCATTGTATACATTTATACAATCAAATGAACTTCTAAATACGCCTGCATAACTTTCATTATTATAATACATTATTCGATGCAGTTCATTTGTATTAGTATTACGTTAATAATGTAACTACTTATGTAGCTACAAAAACTTATTCGTTCAAAAACTTAAAGCTGTTTTCGTTTCGCAAATAACTGTAATACTGAATCACCGAATAAAATTTGAAAAATAACTAGTTACTAAAATCACCTGTTTTCAAAACAGGTGACGCCTTCGATGTAACTAGTTACGTTACGTTTCGCGAAAATCACGTAACGACCCATACCTACAAATGACTGCGCAGTAGTCAATCTTCCTTCTAAAACAGTAGCGCGCATGTCAGCGCGTATGCGCAACCTAACTTCAGAGCGGCAAAGTTATTTGACGCGGACTGTACGGCAGTATTTAGCGAATTATTGCCGGCAGCACGAGGAGCCATGCCAGGTGCTGAATGTAAATGGGGCAATTGAATTTTTGACAGGAACTAGAGATTTCAATTTTGTTTTGTTGAACAACAAAACAAAATATAACATTATATTTCGCCAATGCAAACGCACAGCAATGAACTCAGTTGACTTGAAAAATTGTCTATGAGAACAAAATAGACAATAAATGACAAGAAGCAAGCAGTGACATGACAATGACATTTCATTTGATTGACTTGACATGACATTAGAAATTTAGAATTAGCATTTCTGGCTCAAACTTGCGGCTCAAACTGAAAGTTATAATAGAGCCCCAATAAATACATAATGTATTGTACAGCTCCAAAATAAGCCTTGAAATCTCAGCTAAAATTTTAATGCAAGTGTACTTTCGTCTGGTTGCTATAGTTGAGTTCTAACTTTAAAAAAATCTTAAACGAATATTTGGTTGTTTCCGCTTATAGGTCTGATTCGGGGAACACATTTGTTTTTTGAAGATTAACAGAGCAATGCAAGATCAAGAGAATGTTTTGAAATACTTAGTGTCAGTCGAAAAATTAGCGAATGAAATCATATCAGATAAGAGTGAAATTATACTGTTGGATAAAAGAAGGAACCATAACCGTGAGGCGCTGCGGGATCTTTCTAAGTCGTCTCAAAACAAATGTTGGCTGACTGTAGGATCGGTTTTAATAAAACACAATATCGATGCGACGAAGTTGCTATTAGAAGCTGATCAAAAACAGTTAAATATTGACATAAACAAACTCCGTAGTGATCTTAGAGTAAAAGTTAATAATTTACGGGATCTAGAAATGCAGCCGCCTGTACCTGGACTGATGCTAGTTCCATTGTCATCAAAAGAAACTGAAGGTCTATCCAGTTCAAACTTGATTCCTTCCTAATGTTTTTTAATTGAATAAATTATTAAATTTAAATCAGTGATATTGTCATTTTATTCCTTCTACATGTCCTTGTTCTTTGGAGACAACATGTTTATGTTGATAATAGTTGCTGTAGTGTAAAGAGGTCATTAACGTTTAAAGTAGAGTGTATGGACTGATCTGTATGTAATGAACAAGTCTGGATACAATAACCTAGTTTGTTCTAGAGAAAAATTTAAACGGATTAAAAAAAAAAAAAAAAATTGAGTAAGTTTCACAACTTAGCTCTCACGGTAGTATAATTTTCTGTTTAATTGGATTTTCCCATACTGACCCTGACCCATGTCTATAAGGGTGTGTCATAGCTGTGATAGTTTTTCAACATACATAAACATGGCGAAAACCCATAACTTGTCTTGTAAATTTCTTAAAAAGTTTCAAGGGCCAGTGCAACTCTGTTTTCATTGGCAGCCTTGCATAAGTTATGACCCAAAAGCCTGAGATAACCTAAACGCGGATACAGAGATACGCAGTTTTTGTAGACTTGATTCGATGTTGATATTTTGTGTTTTTTTACAGGGACTCAGACCAAATAAAAAATATTTAGTCTGAGGGCAGGGATACCCGCGCTTTGGTTACCTATCATAAGTTCGAAAAATATTTGACCGAATTTCATTGCATCTAAAACATTTCCAACTATTATCGTTTCGTTTTTTTTTACTTCATCGAAGTCACGTCTGCCACTGTAATAGTTGACCTATTATCAATTTGATTTTTTTCGTTACTCCGATGTTTCATTTGGTCGAAAATGTTTTTACCGAAGTTACACTTAGCTGAAATAACATAATTTGTTCGAAGTATTATGTCTCCGAACATTTATTACCACGAGGTATGGATGGGTGAAGGAAGGATGCTTGCTTCAAGCATCCAGCATGCAAGCAAGCATGCAGCGTGCAACATGCAGCAATCATTGTTTCTGTCACGGCTCCGACGCTGCGGGGTTTGGGTGGCCCCAGCCAACGCGAGCTTATCGTTGCAGATGGTTTTAATGCCCACCACCGTAGCTTCGGCTTGCTGGCCGGCCTCAGCCGCGGCGGCGAGCCTTCAAACCACCTGCTCCACAGCTCGCGGGCCGCCCCACCCCTCCGCGCCTACGCGGGCTTAAATTACACTCTAGGGTAGGGCAGACCAGACTACGTGGAGTCGGTTTTGCAGCGATTCGTTTCTGTCACTAAATTTTGTAGCACAACATATTGATTTTTTATGACGCTATTTTCATTTAATATTGTTTGTATTGTATTGAAAATATGGCAAATGATAAAAGTTCAAATGAGGCTTCGGCCAATAGCAAAAAGTTATTTTGTAAATTGGCGAAATATAGTTCAGTAAAATAATACCTATGACACAATGACATGATACTTCGATGATCTAAAAATATTTCAAATAATGCTTAAATTTCTTTGAAAACATTAAACCTTGCTCTTGGTCTATTTGGTGTCAAGATGTACAGTCGCATGCAACTGTTTTACCAGTTTACAATGTTAAGCTCTAATTAACGTTACAATAATAAAAAAAATATCGTACCTCTAATAAAATGTTTAAAATACTTAAACGTTGAAAACGTATTGTCAATTTATTGTAATCAAATATTTTATAAAAATTAATTTCCAAAAAGTTTGTTTGTTGTGTGTTGTATTTTGAGTGTTGTGTTGTGGGTGTGGACAGGTTGAGTTTATATATTATCATTTAGGTTAGAATAATAAAACTTCTGTTGTCGAAATAAGAAATGATTAATGGTTGAAATTATAGAATAAGTTTATACTTATTTATTTAATTCTAAACAAACATTCCTCCATAAGACGTCATAGATGCTGTCTAGAAACTACATAAAGTAGGTATTTTTTACTTGCTTGTACTACTGTATGGGGAAATTGAATTCTTTAATATCTTTTTAATTACACACCGACTGAATTTGTAACTTGGCGACAAATTATGGGAGAAAACACATCTTCGCTAGGTGTCCTAGTTTTTTAGTTATAAATGTGCTGTGCCCTGCTGGGGAGACTCTCCAGATCGGCCACCTATAAACCCTTATATCTTTTGAACCAGTGACCGACAAATTCTGATATTTGGCGACAAATTTCAACTAATTAGTGACAATTTTCTTGTGTAATCTAAATTAAAATCCCTGATGGTGGCCCTGCCAGAGTCAATACCACGGTATTGAAGCAGTCTTGAATATGAAGTAATTTATTTTGATAAGGATTAATACCAAAATACAAATAAATAGCCTTTTCTAGCGGCGGCATTTCAATAAATTAAAAAAAATAAAAGAACACTTATTGTGGCATAACTATAATAGTAAGACATATGCTGTCGCGACACTTTTTGTAAATAATGATGTGTTCTGCAAAGTCGTAGTACATTATTTTATTCCATCATCAATAGTTTTCGCAGCGCACGCGATGTAAACCATATTTGGACGTAGTTATGCTACAACGTTCCAATCCACACGCAGGTCGAACTGAGTAAATCGCGTTTTTGTAATTTTGTGGTACGCTTTTTTTTAGTAGCGAGTACAACTAAGTAGTATGTATCACTTCAACTAAATAAATAAACATTATTTTATTATATACTTGTCATTAAAATGTATTAATATTTCTCATACAAATTTTGAAAAAAATGCACTTGGAACGTTTTTGAAAAAAGGCTTTTTGTATGGAAGTAGCTTTTAACTTAATTTGCAAAAACGATCCAATATCTGAAAATTGGTATATTTTGGCAGTTAATATATATTTTTTCTAAAACATAAGTATAACAATGAAACAACATTATTAAAAAAATATTTGTTAAGAAATAGTTGTATCAAAGCATGGAAAATCATCACAATTTATTCATCATCCAGATTGAAATCCAGCTCCTTACCAAATCCATCGACATCGTCAATGGCGTCATTAGACGCTTTCAATGTTTTATAAAAACTAAGGCAATCTGCTGGAATAAACTTGTACAACAGATCGTAAATCAGCCAATTTAGCTGGAGCAATGGGTTTCCCGTTAGGCCATAACTGTTTCAGATCAGATCTATGTATAGTGAAAATCTCTCCTTTTGTCGTTTTTTTTATGTTAAGTTCGTTATAATCTTCATCAAGGGACGTTTTCATAAAAATAGAATATAATCTAGCTTTTTCAATCTTTATCTCCTTTGCCAGCAGCCAGTTTAGTTTACTTTTATCTGTGTATTTCTTACGATTTACTATGTTTTTCTCAATATCTTCAGTGCTATAAAAGTCATTTTTGTTCATTCTATATACTTGAAATGGTTTTTTTCTTCTAGCATTTTTCATAATTTCTATATATTCGTCAGCTGTATAAACACGTTGTTGCTTTTTAAGCGCAGTTTCAATTTTTGAAAAATCGGTATCGTTAGGTAAGAAACTATGCCCTGACTCAAGATACCAAAAAGTTATCGTTTTTAATGTAGAATGGGAGTCTAAGATAACCTTCAACATTAAAACAATTTTTATGTTTCGGTTCTGTCCACCGCAACAATCACTCCATAGTATGAGATGTTCTATAGTAGGAGGTAGTTTGTTTTCAATATATTTGGCAAGGCATGATCCTACTTCCTGAGCGCCTCTTCCGGCTTCACCTTCCACCCAAACATAACAGTGCCCTACATCATCTGATGCTGAATGTATACCGCTATTATATAGCCAAAGCTGACGTTTATAAAAAATTACGTTTGTCGGTATACGAGGCAGGGTCAAAGTTTTTTCGAGATCAAATGATAAGCATTCTATGTTTGGGGTATTTTGTGCAGTTTCAAAGTCGCATTTCATCTGTTCCCTCATTTTTTGTGCCTTCTCTAAGTGTAACGATTTCTCAGCCTCTACTTTTATTATTATTATTTTTATTATTTAACACTTTACACACAAATGTACATAGGCGGACTTAATGCCATAGGCATTTTCTACCAGTCAACCTTTGGGTGATGCAGAGATAAACAGTGGTAGGTGCAATAACGAAAATTGTGGATTAAATATTTATTTTAATATACATATACCTATTAACCTATATATATAATACAATATAAATAAATACAAGAACAGATAAATACACATAAATACACGAATATACTAACACAAATAAGACAAACAATGGGAAAACATTACCGTTGTGATGATACTGCCAGCTTCTTACGAATGTGCTCGCGAACTTTAACTTTAAAGGATAATCGGTTAGTTGCCATCCTGATTTTTCTGATCCACTAGTGTTTTGTAATTGCACCGCAAACAAATCACACTTATTGCACGTGTCTTTTTTTAACGGTTTACACCTCAAATTAAAATTAGTCAAGAAAATTTTCTTTACAGTTTCAAGAGAGGCACATTTCAACTCGGTGCCAAATATTTCAACAAAAAGTTTCTTGTAAATATCATAAAGTTTCGATATTGTCATGCCAGGCTCTAAATATTGGATCTCATTGTTATTCTCCCTACGATAATGCGATTCATATTTAGGTAATTTTGAAATAACTTCCTTAATAAAGTTTAAGTTCTGTTCAGTCAATTTATTCCAGCTTTTGTCTGTCATGCCTCGACAGTCATTTATTTCATTATTACGAATCTTGTATAATGCTATGGTAACTTTTTGTGTTGTAATTTGTAGAGTGTGCAGGAACATATCGCGACAGACTTTGACATCGTTAAATTTATAGGTGCGATGAAGTTGTTTAGGCTTTTTTTTGGTAACAGTGACAGAAGTCATGGTGTAGCTCCGTTTTTTCGGTTCCTCTGTGACACATGACTTAATGTACATTAACTGAGAGTTGACTATACTGAGGTTTACTTTTACCATTATGAATTATCGTACACATTATAAAGTACATAGAATGTTTTGAAGAAATAGATAATAAAATAAAAAATATAACAAGATGAATGGATCATTATTTTTATGTTATTCAGTCCAAAACGAATTAAAACAGTACGATCCAAATGGAATGTCACTTTTTATGATTTAAAATTGTTATTTTTAAAACGTTCCAAGTTGATTGGATCATTATTTTTATTTTATTCAGTCCAAAACGAATTAAAATAGTACGATCCAAATGGAATGTCACTTTTTATGATTTAAAATTTGTTATTTTTAAAACGTTTCAAGATGATTGGATCCTTATTTTTATTGCATTCAGTCCAAAACGAATTAAAACAGTACGATCCAAATGTAATGTCACTTTATAAGATTATAATTAGATCTTTTGGTTCGTTTTATCATTTAGACCGCTTAATTATTTCAATAGTTATTGTCGTAAGAGAGTCAGTGTCTTCAGCACTAGATAGGACGATCCAAAATACCTAGCTTGGGCTCAAAAACTCAATTTTGACCACCTTGTGGATTGGAACGTTGTAGCATAACTACGTCCATTTTAGGTATTTTTTTTACACCTTGGGTTACATTATTGGAGTTTTAGTAAGGATCCCTATTTTTTTTTAAATATAATATAGCCTATGCCACCCGGGGATAGTGTAGCTTCCCAACAGTGAAAGATTTTTTTCAAATCGGTTCAATATAAAAACTTGAGATTCCAATATATTCTCTCCCTCCGCCGCTACCGCCTCTCACCA
Organism: Agrochola lota; assembly: GCA_947364205.1. Lineage (NCBI taxonomy): Eukaryota > Metazoa > Arthropoda > Insecta > Lepidoptera > Noctuidae > Agrochola > Agrochola lota. Next base: position 10,839,774 of record OX376221.1, on the reverse strand, counting down.
GCCGATATATCGTCTACCCCCTCTACGCGGCCGTAATGCTTTTTCGTGACAGAAAAAATCCTAATACCCTCCGTCTATATAGAAGTTTCACTTCAAAAATGATTAGCTCTCATAAAAGGGCATAACATTAAAGCAGTGTTGATGATGACGACTACTTAGAAGGTGATGCAGAGATGAGCGGAATCGAAGTGCTCGATTCCTAATATTCCCAATCAGTAAGCCCACGTCGCACGGACGTAAAAATATCGCGGCGGGATTTTATTGCGCACTGGATTTTTAACTCTCGGTGTTGAGCCGAGCGTTCAGAATCCAACGCGCTGGGACGCACTCTTATCCCAGCGCGTTGAATAAACACACTGATGGATTTTCAACTCCCGGCGTAAAAAATCTAGTGCATGAAAAAAAATCGCCTGTGTCACAGATAATATCCCGTGTGAACCTGGGTTGACACGGGCGATTTTTCCCGCGGTAATTTTTTTAGTGAGGTCAAAATATAAATCCAAGATGGCGGCTGCGAAAACTCAAATTTTTCGTCATGGGTGTCGTTTTCTGTTTTCGAGGGTGCTACAGCCGATAGTGAGGACAAAATGTAAGTCCATGATGGCGGCTTTTATTTTTTTTTATCATTGGTATCGTTTTCATGGTTTTGAAGGGTGTTAAAGCCCATAATAAACTCAAAATGACAATTACATTTTGACCTCACTATCGGCTTTACCACCCTTGAAAACGACGTATTGCCAGCCGCAGCTGTAGGTTGGTCGCCCTAGGCTCGGGCCTCTAACCTCAGGGAAAGTCCTCTGCCCCTATCAACATAGTTTATGAGTACTAAGCTGTGCGCTGTGTGTGTGTAATAATAATGAATCAAATGCATATGCTTTCTATACAACGTTTGCAATAAAAGGACCTCAAATATGTTTTTAAATTTTATTGGGCTAAGGTAATTCAAATAAAAGTCGTCAAATATATATTTTCAATATGCACAGTTATATCTTTATACATGTAAATAATATAGTACATAACAAATAAATAATAAATATTACCAATTTTTTAGGATTTATCCATTAATAAAAATGTAGTTTGGTGTGATAATTATAATACAAAGTGACTTGACTAAATGCCAATTTGTTAAGTGAATGAACCTTACAATGTAAATTGAAGAATAATTTTACATTACCTCTAATTGTGTTTTGTTGAATGTTTGTTATAATTACTTATAACCTGTCAGACATGGCATTTTTCTTTGTTGATATCATAAAATTATTATGTAACCAATTAATAATAATCATCACCCAACTATCTTAACATTATAAACAATATGGCATATATGAATTAATAGTTGATTTCAATTACATTTTCTTTTAGAAATTATCAATTGCAACATAATATAAAACCTAAGCACATTAACTTACTTACGCATAATTGTCAATATCAAAACATTTATCCTAAAGGTTATTGCTTAATAATATATATTCCTTAATAGCTTGTAATGAAAATTATCTTCATCAGTACAAAATGCCACATTTACTAGAAGGTCCTCGAATACTTGAATGTAATATTATTTTGTGGATTGTCTTTTGAGCACATATACTAATCTCTGTCACTATCACAAGTCTTTGAATTTCGAGTGGCCAAAGCACATGATTTTGTAATATTGACTAATCTACTGGCATTATCTTGTACAGTACGGGCATGCACTTAGTAAGGGACGCCGTGCGGTTACAATCACAGATGAGCGGCGCGCTCGACGCCTGCCGCGCCCCTGCACTACCAGTTGGCCATGCCGGGTTTATTGAGCGTCATGAAGTATATCTGACAAGAGGAACCACCTTTGGCGGAAGAGAAGAACACTTTATCATTGCGCTCACATAAGAATTTGAGTCGTTGTGCTTTCTTGTGCATAAATACGCCATCGAGGTGACCAGTTTCTACTGAACGAATTTCGATCGCTTTATTGCCCCAACCCATTATCTGTCCCGTGCCTATGTAGGCTACCGATGTTGGCATTTCACCCCACTGAAAGAAGACCAATATACATCATTTAAAATTTTATTAAAATACCTGTCGCAAGTATCCGTATGTGGTGAAAATACAAACCTGGAGGACAATATTCTTGCTTACTCGTCCATACGTGTTCACATAAACTCCTTCATTATCGTAGCATAACAACAACTGAACTCCATTGGAGTTTGGGAGGGGCACGATGCAGTGTGGTACAATCGCTCCTTGTGTCTGTAAACATTAAAAGATAGACATAAGTATAAGAAAGAAACATGGTACTATGAAACAAAGTTGTATTATTTACTGGCGACCCACCCCTGCTTCACAATGTACTGATGTGCTGTCATGTTAACATTTCGAGATTTCTGTGCTATATTAAAAATAAATATTAAAGTACTAGCTGCCTCCCGCGGTTTCACCCGCATAAGTCTCGATCCCGTGGGAATATCGGGATAAAAAGTAAAGTATCCTATGTCCTAATCCAGGTCATGATCTACCCATGTGCCAAATTTCATTCAAATCTGGACAGCCGTTTCAGCGTGAAAGCGTAACAAACAAACCCACTTTTGCATTTATAATATTAGTTAGGATAAACCTTCCGGAATAAATTCTCTAAAGGACAGTGAAAACCGCATCAAAATCCATTATGTAGTTTAGAATAACTAAGTCGTCATACACGAAAAGCGACTTTTCAACACACTTGCTCGAATAGTGTCCCTTATTGCACCACTTTTAGGTTCACAATGCAGTGTATTATGTACGTGCGTGCTTTTTACTTTGCATTCCTATTCCCGCACTAGTTTTAGTTGGAGATGAGGGTGTTTAAATCTCAACAAAGTCATGCCTATAAAAGCTTAATTATTTTAATTAAAATATGATAAATAAACCGACAAAAATAAATAATTTAATGAAATATTATATTTTATTTCTTTTTGTCAACAAATTAACAATAATTAGTGTTTTAATGTTCTATAAATAAAATTAATTAAGTTTTTTTAAGGCTTCGACATAGGCGCAAAAATCAAACACCGCGACCATTCCCATCTGATTTCTGTTACAAAATAATAAGTATTTGTATTTACTTTTCCTTTGCAAGTATGTTGAAAATCGTCGTTTGGTTTGCGTGAGTATTTGTCATTGCACTTTCGACTCCGTTTAGCAAACTGTAAGCACGCCTCATCAGCTATGACAAACTTTTACAACTTTGCACACTTGCTTCAAAAAGTACTATACTACATGTAAGTATAGATTAATAAGGGCTGTGTATGTTTTAGCTATGTTTGTTTTAAATGTATTGTATCATACGTATATTCTAAGTTTAGTGTCAATGTCTATACACACTAATAAATAAATTATTTTGTCATGTTTGTCTGTAATAAAGTCGTTTTCTGATCTTTCTCCTGGCGATCTGTGGTGCTAATGTGGGTATAATGTACTTACATGCTTTGGAATATAAATATCGTAGACCGTGGCAGTGTCTAAATCAACGGCATGGAAGCCGTCTGCTGATCCGTAAATTACTTTCAGTCTTGTGCTGTCTTCAATAGTCAAATCAACTAAAAGAGGCCTGAAAATTAAACAAACATTTTCACACTTGTTCTCAGTAAACAATACTTTTGGAAAGAAAGTTCTACTGATATTAATTTTCCAGAGAAAAAAATATACATACCTATGTTGCAGTTCTCCAAAGTTTTTGAAGGCCATGAATTTGTGATATGGTTTGGGCGCCCACGCGTAGATCTCGATGGAGTCTTTCAGGGCGATTACGAGAAACTTGATCCTCTCATATTTGACAATGCGGAAATGAACTGCGCCCTGCAGTTCACCGACGTTAATCCACCCATTCCTCCTTTCTGCTTGCTGTAATTTAAGTAAGGATGTTATGGATATGAAGTTTCGGATCTGGATACGGATATAGAAATAATATTATACTTGTTTTGGTTATGATATTATTTCGAATTATCCGTTAGTTTCGGTTACAGATATATGATTTTTAAGAAATGGTTATGTAAAACACAAATAACAAATAAAAAAACATGCAAGTGACGCGCGCGGCTAGTCTGTCATAACGTGTCTCCGCCCCTATCAGATTTTTTATATCGGATTCGGTTACGGTTACAGAGCACCATAACATCCTTGAATTGAAGTAGTATTATTGCAAAAAATTTACACAGCACTTTATCCGGCTTTTACGAAGCATGCAACCTGCTTCGTTTTAACATTATGAAGTTATGGTGGTTTTTCACCTGGTCAATGGTTTTATTTTAATTAATTGATATTAAGTATCTAAAAATTTACTTTTCACCAGTTTTGTTTCCTAGGAATAGGAATTGACGTGTGGTGGATCAGGAATGTGCATTAGAAATGCACATTCCTGATCCACCACACGTCAATTCGCGTCCAAGATGGTTTTTTAATAAAAAAAATATGGGTATTACTATTTACATTAAAATTTACTATTAGTTTATGCCCAGTTGACTTAAAATCAACTTACGTCACTAAGTCCGTCGGTGCGCAGGATTTTGGACTTGAGCCAGCTAAGGTAGTATACGCGCACACGATTCTTCTTTCCAGATACAGTCACAAGAATATTTTGTCCTTCTAACACTTCCATTTGTTGGAAGCGGCGTCGTGAGATCAACTGATACACTTTTCCTTGACCTGAACGGTCCAATAACATTAGACCATTCTCGGTGCCAATAAGTAAATTAACTCCTGCAAGATTAAGATTATATTAACATACATGATCACAAGGAAGACGTGCGTGATTACCCGAGCATGTGAGAAGTGAAAGTATTTCCTTACCCCATAGTGCTGCACAAAGGATTTCCGAATTAAATCTCTTCTTATATTTACGTATTTCGGGCGTATCGGAGGACAAGTCATGTCCCGTCGGAGTGACATTGACGTTGACGTGGCTCTCACGTCGCGAGGCATTGCCGCCGGAGCCCCCGGTGCCGCCGCTGCCGGTCGAGCCCGCGCCGAACCCGAATGTGAGGAACGAACGCTGCTTCTGTTGCAAGGGAAGGAACTGTTGTTGGGACCCCACAGACGAGTTCGAGGGGGAATGTTGTAAGGGATGTGGTGAAGCGGCGCCCACTACAAAAGATTTGGACGGCGTGGATTGGACTGAGGATGGGGGTGGATGGTGATGATGATGGGAAAGAGGCGTGCCTCCGGCAATGGCTTGCCTATACTGGAACAGAGAAAACAGAAAATATTACTTTATAAGTTTTGCAGTAAATATCGATCTCAATTAAATGTTTGCAGCACATTCCGCCGCAGCATTAACCGTGTAAATTAATAAGTGATGGTTAGTCAAATAAGTCCATCTCCCATTGATTAGTTGTCATTTCAAATACAGTTGGAAAGTTATTAGCTTGATGGCTATTATTTACATTCATGACCATAACATAAAATGTGATAATGGACGTGAAATTGCAGCAGGCATGAACTCGCTGTGTATGCTGTTGATGTGTATGCATTCGTTGAATAGACTTGATAAAGACCACTTTGACAATTCCCATGTATCTATTATTTTAATTACATAAACTCCTATATTTCTGCTACAGGTATTATTAGCTTGTATCAGTAGCAGATCCAGGGGGGGGGGGGGGGGGCTAAGGGGCTCAAAACCCCCCAAAAGCATCAGAGTAATTCTTCTGTGACAAATCTTAAAGTGAACCCGATATTATTCTAATTACATTTTTTTTTAAAGTACCTATTATGTTTTCAAGTTTATTTTCTATAAAATGTTTTGTTTACGTGACGATTTATGAATCCGCGCACGCATTCTGCTACTCACGCTGCCAGGTTTAGCCGCTATGTACCTATATTCACCGAGATATCTTTGGTAGGTAGTCTGCAACCTAACGAAGTCATTGGGGAATTTGTGAACAGTAATCCGAGAAGACTTGCTATGCGTTAAGCAAAATATGTGTGCTTTTTTGTTTACTTTGCTAAAAAATTACGCTCAGCGGGGTCACGAACGGATCCGTTACTGGCTTGTATTATAAAAAATTGTTTTCGTATTGTTCACATAATCCTTCACATTGCTAATACAAAACCTTTCCGTTTTGTAGTTAGGTTGACTTATGTTGCGTCATAGCGTGCGTGAAGTAATATTAACAAACGCAATTATTGACAGCTTATAGTAGTTTAACGATAGCCTCACGTGACCAGCTGTATAGCAATTCATTAATTACCCGAAAGACCCCTGCTATAGTTACAACTGTTATTAAGCAGCCCTTAAGTAAATTGGACTACTATAGAAAGCTTTAACAAATGTATCGATCTGCATTCGATGATCAACAAAACATTTTCGAACATAATGAAAGCGTATCTAGAAAATGCATAAATACAAGGAAGAAGTGAGATACAGATCTAACTTTCAACAAACAACAATCTATGAGAACCTTAAGCATTTCCTCTTGCATCAATTCGTTTCGTACTTACGCAGTGTTAACAGGTGTCTGCAAACCGGTCGCGCAGTGGCTCCAGGATGTTTGCATGATTGACAACCATTATCACATTAATACGATAAACCAAAAGCTTGAGACACCACACAGTCATGATCCGGAGCAGGAGCTTCCAACGTACAGCCAACGTTAATATTAATGTTATACTTCAGAGATTATATTAGATAACTGAACAGGTATTGTTAATTGTATTTAAAAACAAAAACATTGTTTGTTGGTTTATCTGACTTTGCAATAATGGCTACGGATAAATTGCAAATTAAAGTATGGGGAATACATTTTGCATATATGTACTTATGTATACGAAGCAGCTAGCGTTGGAAGCACCTCAGTAATATTTAATTATGAATACATCATGGCATGTTACTAGAGATCCCATTGTATATTAACCCTTTAAGCACGTGTACGGTGAAATGCCACGCAATCACAAAAACACAATTAATTTAAATTCACATAGTACTATCTATGCAGTGAGCAAAATATATTATGTATAATGACAATAGCCACCAGTGTAACGCAAAGCAAACCGGGGCTACTTTTGCAACTGGAGTAGAAGTTATGCTTCTTACGTACTTATAATTAATATAATAATTATGTAGGTAGCCCGGTAGCCTAATTGCGTAACAACAACACGATCAATCACAATCTTTTTCATTTTGGCAGTTCAACAACATTCATTGCGTTATTGACGTTGTTGAGCAGACACATTTCTGTAACATATGAAGCGATGGATTAGCAACATCCTTCAAAGTGATTCAGAATATGATTGATCGTGTCACGCAATTAGGGTGCAGGGCGTTTTAAATGCGTACGAGAGGCGAATGTTTATTTGTATAAATGTACATGAACATACCTCTTCACTGGTGGACTTATCGTGGCGCGGAGGAGTGGTCGGCTGTCCCGCCTGGCTCAGCAGGTCGGGGAGTACCGAGCTGGTGCGAGATCCACTGCCTTCGTTGGCACCGCTCGACCGACCCTACACCCAATTTAACATTTTACTATATTCTGGAACACGTCCGACGTCCACGTTCATTTTTTTATTAAAGGTAAGTACTTCTGTTAAAACATTCAAATCAACTTCATTACACGTAGATCTGTGGCATTTGATAAAGTATAATTTTAAAATGTATTTCTTCTTAATTAAGTATATTTCGTTTTATATTTTATTAAATACCAACTAAATCCGAGGAATCGTATCGAAAATAACACAAGTTTTACAAATATTTTACACAAAATCATAAACCTATGTTACTATTAACTTATTTAAAACTTAGACAAACTTTTGTATAATGTAGTATAGCAATATTAATAATTTGGACAATAACAGAGCTCGACATACAACGGCAGCCAAACATGCAGTAGTAAAACACATTCACAAATTGATGATTGTTTCTTGCTTCTGTGACATGTCGTTAGGCAGCATTCCTAAATGGTTAATTTTCAAGTGTTGATGGCGTAAGTAGGTATCGCATATATTTTGCATGTGTTGATTTCTTGGCAGGAAGACGGTATCGCGTTTAGACAATGAACACAAAAGAACGGGTTAGTTAAAATTAATAGTGAGTTGCATTGTTAGGTGATAAAGCTGTTACGAAATTGTTAAAACTATGATCTTAAATTGTCTACTTTGTTAAAAGTTCTTACTCACTACCTATTTGCACCTTTGTCTTCCCAAACAGATTTCAACTAATACTAATAATTCTAATAACTAGAAGATATCACGCCAAAATGTAAGACGTGTGAGCAATATCTAAAACCAATGTTCTCCTTAAGTGATAAATAGACGAGGTAGATATTTTAGTATGAAGTATGACAAACAAGAGCCGTATACCATTCCCATACATTTAAGTAATTGTTATATGAACCAAAACCACTACAAACTAAATACAAAACATACATTTCTTATATAAAAGCGTTCATATTATATTATTTGTAGATGTTAGTGAAAACCATGTTAGAAAACCAAACCCTCATACCAAATGTAAGTATAAATTATTAATCAAACTATCCTGAGCAGGGAGCAATTTACCTGATCCTGAGCGAGTACCGCTTCCTGCCCACAACTTGCCATAAGCTCTGAATGCCGGTTATATTGAGAATTTCTCCGGAAAACTATATCTGATTCAGTCTTTTCTCTGCGTGGTTTCACGACATTGCCTTCATTTAAAGTATCCGAATTTGATTTCTCATTGGTATTGGCTGTTAAGTCTGGCGTCCCAGCCTTTTCAAAAGATGTGCTACTCGTGAAGCAAATGCTTGTGGCTGGAGAATCACTATTTACGCTGCTTTGCCGGCTTGGTCCGTTGCTTTCATTATCTTGTCTGATAAGTGCAGCAACATTTTTCAGTGCATCGATAGGGTTGCTGGCTGCTATTTTTCGATCGGGGGTTCTTTTCTTTTCACTCTTTCTTGCATCACTTTGTGCTGACATTTTTAAACTATCGTTCGTTTTAATGAAATCTGTTAAAATAGGTTCTCCAGCCGACGATTTCATAACTTGTTTGCGTGAATTGTTAAATATTCCACTGGATCGTAGTTGTTTATTTACTCCTGCTGGGCTTTCATGTTTCGGAAAGTATATAGCGGAGTGACGTGTACTGGGTAGTGGGAAGAGGTCGGAGTTTTCTCTACGGAAGCCACGGAAAAAGCGATTTGGAGAATTGACGTCTGAATCAGATTCCTTTTTGTGCTTCAAAATATCCGCTAATTTGTCCTGGGTCGATTTCTCGGTGGGTTTTTGGAATAGCTGCTTGTGTCGAGAAGGAGGAGTGGCTATAGCTTTATATTTAGACCAAGCATCTTCCATTTCCAACCGTGATTGCCGTTGCAGTTGAGCTCGTTTCTGCTCGGAATCTTTGGATTTGTCATGCTTTTCTTCTTTTTCGGAACTCTTCGATGGGAAAAATCGGGCGAAATCCCAATCTTTCAGTAATACTGCTTCATCGACATCAGACTGCCTTTTATCATTTTCGGTATTCTCTCTCTGATGTTTGTCAAACATGTCCGATACAAAAAGTACATATAAATGATAAGAACCAAGAAACATACAAATAAAAACGAATTAGCAGTATTTTATGCTCACTGATCTTACTTTGGCGTGAAAACCATTCATGAAAATAAAAACACAGTCCATTTCTTTCACATGGGGCCCCATTCTGTCAGTTGCTATTTTTGATCAAGCCACACACAACATAGCACAAATGTCACACAAATACTCCCAGTTGTAATGAAATAGGTGCTCGATAATAATAGTCCATTTTAGAAAAATAAGTTTTATATTCTTTATAATCTTATATTTCGAAAAAAAGTCTATTATAATATCCATTTCAATTCACCTGGCGTATATATTATCCGTAAAAACAGATGTGGTAATATAATTAATATGTTAACAGATTTAGGTAGAGTAATCAATAGGCTATGTATGCATATTAGATATCTGAAGCACTGACTAAGTTTTGCTCGTGTGTATGTAGTATGTAGGGGCCATGGATCGAGCTTCATGTTGCTATATGAAACACTATGTATGTAGTAGAATAGTATGATTATGATCGTGTTAGCATAGAGCGGAACACCGTGTGGTGTGTGGGAACACTTACCCGCTTCATGACGAGCGTGCGGTCGGCGTGCGTGTCGTCGTCGTCGGGCGTGGGCGGCAGCGGCCGCGTGGGCGCGCCGCCGCCCGCGCCGCCGCCGTCCTCGGCCACGGCGCTCAGGCCCGGCCTGTAACAGAACTCGGGACTGACAGGCAAACACAACCGAACGGGATGGGGAGGGCGAACAAAAACATGGTCCAAAAATAAAAATATGCAAACAAAATAAAAATTAAAGTAATCATGGTTAGTTGTACTTGAACTTGAAAATGAATAACATGCACAATAATGTACACTCAAATGTGTAAAAAATACAGGTTTCTTTAGTTAGCTACTTACAGAGGCTTAGGCGGGTCGCTAGCTAGTAAGGTGCCATCATTGCGCACTCGTCCGCCACTCTCCTCGGCGTCAGAATCGGTATCGGAGTCTTCAAACGCCGGTTCTGGTTGGTTTCTTTCCACTGGTGGTCCTACATTAGGATGTTTAAGATTTTAAACTTGACAATTTAGAAAAATATGTTTGCAGTGATAAGTGTTTATTTAGAGTTTGGCTGACTAGTTCCACTCGCGACCTAGCCGCGTTATAAGCTTGGATGTTCGAAACTTGTTGAGCAGATCCCAAATAATCACAGAAAACCATAAACATGAATAATGTCTTACGAAAGATTTAAAGTTTGAAAATTAAAGTAAATACCTTGACCATTAGTGGGAGCGCGAGGTGGCCTGTTAGGAGGCTCGTTACCAGACACGACGCCAAGTTCGTTAAGTTGTGCAGCCAACTTGTCCAAGTCCTGCCGAGTTGCACATTTTGTAAAAACAAGTTTAAACAATTAAAATATTGTAGCAATACAATCATATCAATAATAAACGCAACTCAAATAACCTACCTCTGGCCTTCTCGGTGGAATCTGCAGTTGCAGTTTAAATCGGATGTGCAAAGAAAGTTAACAGCGTGACATGAAAATAAAAACAAAAAGCTGATAAAATTAAAGTAACAAAGAATTACATACAATAATAATTTAGCAGAATACACAAGTCGTTACTATACTCAGTAAAATATAGCGCGATACAAGAGACTATCATCATAAGCATTCCTAGACAAGTCTTCGATTTTTCTACGCTAGATACAAACTGAGGCTAACCAACACTTTAGCTTTTGTTGACTTTGTGTAGTTTTTGAAACGCCAAAGAAAATCATTGTATTTATATGCTAGGTGCTTTACTATTGTGAAATACTGAAATAAAATTTCTGAAATCGTGATCGTAACTGCAGATGTGATTAGTATCAACGCTTATTTTCCGGAGTATAATAATAGCGGTGGTACAAACACACGTACCATGGGTTTGAACAGTTGATGTGAGCCGCGCTGCGGAGGCTGCGGCCCGCTGGCCGGCGGCGTGCCGTTGTTGGAGCCCGAACTGTTTGACGAGCCGGACGACTTTGGTGTTGGTGGTAGAGGCCTGCAATTACCACATTCATTTACTTCTTACCAAATAACAATATTTTTTGATAAAATATTTTATCAGACAATTTTATACACATATCAGTTACAAAACCATTTATTACATTATACATAAGACAATATTTACCTATATCTATTAGGCTGTTGTGCCTGTGGGTCTGGCACAACGATCAGTCTTTGTGGAATAGAAGGCCTTGCCGGTGGGCCTGGCTCTGCAGTACCAACAAACAGCACAGTGTTATCGAATATCACATAGTTATTGCAAAATGACTCATAAAAAAAGTTAGATAGTTATGTCACCTGGAATTTCCTCACGTTCCTCACGCTTGCTATTACGTTTCGGGGGCGGCTGGGGTTGAGGCGCTTCGGCGGGTCTGGTTAATTACACAAATGTTAAGCGACAGAAGTTAATAGGCAAAACAATTTTGTATGAATGATGACCAACCTTGGTCCTTCCTGGATTTGTTGGAAGTTCCGACGCAGAGTGTCACCGCCCTGGTGAGCGGCCGCGTTGTGTACGATGGACGACGGCTCGCCGGCGACTGCGTTCTCTTCTTCCTCGCCTTCCGATCCGGAGTACTTGTAGTCCTCCCGCACCGAGTTGTCCTGCTTCCGCTTCTTACACCTGTCTATATGGTCCTTGAGTTGTATCCTCACTTGTCTCTCTGTGGGTTGGTCTCTACAAAATAATAAAATAAAAAATATATATGACTTCCTTTTAGTATAACATCTGGATTTTTTAGACTGATTAAAAATAATGATTTACCTTATAAATGCATGTTTCAAAAGTTGTTCAGTGTACGGTCGTTGATGATAGTCTTTTACAAGCACAGTTTCAATGAAACTATGAAATTTTTTTGCCCATTTTTTTGACTTGAGACGAGGCGGCGGGTTTCTGGAATTACAAGTTATTTGATTCGTTTTTGCACTTGAAACAATAGGTATTGCTGTAAAATGACAATGAAATTATACCTTGGAATGAGGAAAAGAGCCCTCATCGGGTGAAGATCACAAAGGGGCGGTTGACTCTCCGCCATCTCGAGGGCAGTTATACCGAGCGACCAAAGGTCAGAACGATTATCGTACGTTGCATCGGGGTTTTCGTCGCACGCAATCACTTCGGGCGCCATCCAGTATGGAGTACCGATGAATGTGTTTCTTCTACCTATAGTCCTATCCAGTTGCGCCGACACTCCAAAATCCACTGATAACATAAATGGTTGCACAAATTATTTGTCATGTTAGATTTTGAGTCACACAACATTATTAACAAATTCACATGACATGGAAACAGTATGTACAACTTACTCTTTGTGTGATACACAATGTGTACTAAGCAAATATCAATGTAAATTTCGGAATGTTATTTAGACATGCTTGTTTGAATACATACCCAGTTTAACTTCAGCATTGTCTGTAAGCAAGACATTTTGTCCCTTGATGTCACGGTGAATAACTTTGTTAGAGTGTAAATAACTAAGACCTCTGAGAATTTCTCTACAAATGTATGAAATCCATTCTTCTTTTAATGATTGCCCCTTAGTGGACTTCACTAAATCCGTCACAGATCCTAGAAACATAGCAATGTTAAAATATGAAACTCATAGTCAGGCTAGCAGCAGTGCACTGCTATGTAGATGAGTTAGCTCAAGAAATAATAAATATGCAACATCATCAGGTACATGGAATACATGAAAATAGAAAACATATAACATTTCTGTTAATTTGCCTGTTTTAAATAAACAGAAATGTTGACTCACAACTAAGGGGTATTAATCATGTTACAAATAAGTCATAAAAAAGTACAAGGGACACATACCAGCTCCACAGTACTCCATAACCAACCACAGTTGGTCATCTTTTCCTGGAGGGCTCTTTTTGATAAAAGCTCCATAGTATGTGGCAATGTTGCGGTGATTAGAGTACTTTTTTAGTACATTTATCTCTAGTTTTATCTCTTCCTCCTCATCTTGTGTGACATCCATAACTTTAATAGCGGCAAGTTGCCCTGTTTTTGTGTGACGTCCCTAAAATTTGATAATTTTATATTTGATGGACTAAGAATAATATAACAATGTGTAATTATTTGTCTTAGTTAGTTTTTTAATCTCCTTCAATTTAATGTTCACACAGTTTTGTATATTGGTATTCTCACAAAGTGTATGAGCATCTTGTTAGCTTTTAGATCAAAATGTGATAATGCAGTTCTTGAAGCCTATTTATGATCTGTTATGATATAATATAATGTGATTAGGCTTTAGAGACTTAAGTCTATATTTGCTGTACTTTGGTTTTAATTTTGTACAAAATACTAGATAACATTGACAATTCTCAGATTGAATCCAAAACCAACAAAACACCTTTTTTTTAAAGCTTATTTGTTTATACAAGGCCATTTTAGTTTTTAATGCAAGAACCAATATGTGTAAGTAATAATATTATGTTCTCTGGCTAGATTTGTGTATTTTAAAAATTTACTGTTGGAAATAAATTATCTACCGGGGTTGTATGCAGCATTCTCTCATCTGCTAAAAATATTATTAGTCTATGATCACAACTCTATCCAAAATGGTGCCCACTGCAATATTCCATAGGCCAAATAACTATCCAGTCATGTTTAACAGTACTGTTTATAAGCTGATAATAATAAATTATGATAATCTAATCGAAGTTGTAGTATATTATTATGTATTTGTGTCTTGATGAGATTAGTACCTATATGACTTTGTGAATATGGCTCTTGAGCTTAAGAGCTGTATCTTTTAACCATTTTTTAATGATTTTTATTCCAAACTCATTCTTTTATTATTTTTACGATAATAAAATGTTATGAACATAGTAATTATTATGCTGTCTATCTACTTCACTTTTTCAAATATTGTGTATAAACTCTCTTTCTAGTGCAGTAGGATGAAAATGATCTAACTACTGAAGTACACATTTCATCCTTAGATTTTTTTTGTAGGTCATGTCATAAACTTATGAAGCATAAAACATGTTATTACGAACCAATGTACATTTTTTGGAGAACAATAATACACCAGACAACCCTCTGACCCAGATGTGTGAGTGTGAAATCAACAGAGCATATAATTTTCTACTCTTATAGATTCATCAATTTAAACATATACATTATTATTTGACTGAGTTGAAAATAATACCTTATCTAATATAGAAGTAGGGAAAAGACAAAATTATCCTACACTTTAAAATGTAGTGTTACCTATTGAAAGTCCACTGATGGGAACTAATGAAGTTCATTGACATTAATAGACAGTGCTCTTTAATTGTAATGCTTTCATTGGAGCCTATTAAGTTAATTTTTACTAGCACCATGTCATGTATTACAGCTTGTAAGTAGACCGTGAGGAGAGATCCAATAAAAGCAATCAATTTAATTACTGATAGGTGTAGCTATATGTACGGGTATAGTTTATTATTGCGCTCCGGTTTTTAATCTAGTACATACCTTGTATACTTGTCCATAGGTGCCATTTCCGACAACTTCTATGAGTTCGAATATACCTGCAGGATCCTGAAATGACACATAAATTAAATGAAATAGCTTAGAAAGATTATTATGCCATTTCAAGTAAACCTTCACTTATGATTCACGCCCTGTGAGATCATTGCCCTTTGATTACTTTTTTTCTGGAAGTTTAGGGAGCCCCTGCTTTCTGGATATTCAGGATGTATAAATAATAATAATAGTTTACTTTAAAAGTTTACCTTTAGTGCGCTGAGGTCAATGTCGTCCAATGAACAATTTACAGACGGTGCCAGTTGATGCGCCATTTTGAGTATATTGTCACACACGAAGACAAAGCACGAGAACCTCACATCAATATAAAAAGCGTATAAAACACCTAAATTACGACATTGGCAATGAGATTAGGGAAATTTTCAATATCGCACGGCTAAACAATTTATTAAACACATTGTTTACACTTAAAATTAAGTAAATTACAGATACACAATTCGTACGTCGCTCACACACCCGGCAGGGATGCCAGATTAATAAAAAGTGCAGACAGATTATACATAAATAATTATTAAATTGCAGTTGCCACATACAATTATTATTATTTCTTAATGGAAAAATATTATTATGATTTATTGAAATTACCAATTGGGTCACAGTGAATGTTTTCTAATAATAATATGAAATATAACTTTGTTCTGTAGAAGTAACTTCTTTTCAGTATATCGTAGCGACATCTACCGGAACTATTTAATATTATTCTGTGCAATGTCTTGTATCAGCCCAGTCAGTATTCATCTGCCAGCAGAACTATGATTCCAATATATAAAAAAACCGGCCAAGTGCGTGTCGTACCACGCACAATGAAGGGTTCCGTAGGTGGGATAAATTTATCCCAAGAACAAACTTAACATTGTAGTTGATAAACATGTTCTCCCATACGGAATGTATGGGAAATCATGTTTTTCAAACCGCAAATTTAAGTTGGTTGATAATTACTCGTTAACCAGTACATCCTACTTAGCTCTCATAGTTTTCCTTTTAATTTCGTTATATATACTACTGCTGTGATTTTTTTCACAAATCCAAGAACATGTTTTTCAACTACAATGTTGAGTTTGTTCTTGGGATAAATTCATCCCAACTACGGAACCCTTCATTGTGCGTGGTCCGACACGTACTTGGCCAGTTTTTTTAAACATCTCTTCTGTTAAAACTTTTTTATTATAATCATCTTTTCTATTTCAATAGTGTTCAATTTATGACTGAAAGAAACAAGAGCGAGTCGGACTCGAGTACTGAGGGTTCCGTACCATCATTTATAAATATTTTGGATGTGTTCCTTGACGTACAGTCCTTCAAAAGTAGAGAATTTTAACACTGCGGTGTAGATTATTACAGTCTTAGGTCAGCGCCATCTCTTGACCAATAGTAGAATTAATGAAATTTTTGTTGATGATTTCTGAAAAAGTGTGCTAATTAGAGACATAGACGTTTTATTTTTCGTGTAATCTTTACATAAACTTCTATTACATAGATGAATTTCAGATTGTTCGCAATGCAAACTTCGGAGATAAGGGGGGAACGGTATTTTTTTTTTAAATTTTTCTTCAAAAGTCGAAAACTATGCGGCCTAAAAAAAAAGAAAAATGTTTG
This sequence comes from Agrochola lota, assembly GCA_947364205.1. Taxonomy (NCBI): domain Eukaryota; kingdom Metazoa; phylum Arthropoda; class Insecta; order Lepidoptera; family Noctuidae; genus Agrochola; species Agrochola lota. The sequence continues at coordinate 10,823,109 of OX376221.1, read as the reverse complement.
AGAATGTGCAAATAGCGCTCTTTCATATGATACCCCACATGCCCTAGTAGCCGCACTTCGTATTTTTTTACCGACTTCCAAAAGTAGGAGGTTATCAATTCGATTGTTTATATATATTTTTTTTTTTAATGTATGTTATGTAATTCCGTCATTTATAAACAGATTTACAAAATTATTTTTTTTGTTTGAAAGGGTATACTTCCGAAATGGTCCCATTGTCATTAGGTCAGGATCTGATGATGAAATCCTCGAGAAATCGAAGGAACTCCTCAAATATTATAGGCACACCTATAACGATTTGGGTGTTTTTTATAATAACACGTGCAGTTCCTCTTGGAAAGCACCATTTGGAGAAGTGGAACTGATGATGAAGACCACAGATGGCCGCCGGAACTACTCAATAATAAGTATTTCAAGGGTTGTGATTCGATTACATTAATATGTATACTAAGCTATTTATGCTCGTCACAATGTATATGGACAAGTGGAGCTGATGGTGAAGTACCAGGAGAACTCCTCAACGATTAACGTCCCTGCTTCGGGAAAAGCAATATTTTGTAAAAGGTGATGAGTAGTCAACATTAGGCTAACACATTAGGCATTAGGCATTAGGGTAACTTAGATAAATTACAAACTGACCCACTAAAAAGCGAAAAATAAAAACTTTTTTACAAAAAAAAACCACCGACTTCCAAAAAAAACACTACATAGTGAAAAATAACTTAAATTTCGGAAGTCGGTGGCAAATAACGAAAATACAAAACCAAAGACACCGACTTCCGAAACTCTCATTTGCAAAATAGTTGGGCGAACGTCATCTAAAACTATTCCAAATTTCAAGTTAATAGCATTAGTAATTCTGGAGATATCCAGCTGTGACAGACTGACGGACAGACAGACTGAGTCGCACCATAAGGGTTAGTTTTTCCCACTTTGGTACGGAACCCTAAAAACAGAGTTACGTATAAAGCAACAACAGTAATAAATCAATATTAACTGTCTTTGCTGCCCATTTTGCACTATCAGTCTCTATCTACCCACTGCTACCCATTCAATACCCCAGGGCAGGAGTTCCCAAGGGTGAGAAATTTTAGGGCGGTCTCTCTGCGCGTGTCTTTGAGTTCTAACGTTTTGGCTTTACCTTTTTGCGAAGAAATATCGGGTAAAGCTCGACCTAAATTGAAGCACGTAACGTATGCTCCGCCCTTTATGCTCACGTTTGTTCTCGATGATACCTTATCTGAATCAACTCGAAGCGTTATCTCGCCAATCTACGATTTACAGCTCTGCTGCAAAAGTTTATTTTTGGCAATGCTCATAAAGGAGGTACAAGAAGTACAACAGTATATTCATAAAAAGATAAAACATAATAATAGGCGGGCATTTGAACGCTAGATTAGGTCGAGTGATTTTAAATATCACGTTGCTAGGTACCTACTTGGCATTTATTCATGCCGCGAAGTAAGCAAATACCTACACCTACTTGTATTTTTTATTTCAGGTGTCTGCGTAGTATTTCAAAAGTAATACATCTGGTTACTAGATATATCGGGGGTAAGTATTTAAATACAGAGTATGTCCGAGTATCTAAATCACGTACTCCCGACTTATGGTGGCAGTGATGTTGGTCCGCAGGGGTCTCCCCGAAGATCATAAAATCATAAGAAAATTAATGAACCCATAGTCTAGGCCTGCATTAGCACTCGTGCTTAAAGGGTCCCGTAGACAGACGCTACGCGACTCCAGTAGAACAATTTCTACGAAAACTTCATGGAAATTGTTCTAGTAGAGTCGCGTCGCGCCTGGCCGCGGGAGCCTTTAACAATAGACGATGACGAGAATATATTTTCAAATATGCTACACGGTTAGCGCATCATGTCTTTATTCCCCAAAGAGGAAAGCTGGGTAATAGTAGATAACTGCATACACATTTCGTAGTTTGCTCACGTTATAAACTTATGATAGAAATAAATGTTTTTTCAATACACTTGCTTGTAAAGTGGCTCTTATTGAACCTCACTTCAGTTCATAATGCAGTGTATTAAACACGCGTGTTTTTTACTTTAAATTACCGCACTAGTGCGGTAATGTGTGCCACATATAACTATTTACTAGTTGAAATAATGACATCGCAGTATGGAATTAGTAACCACTATCATGGCAGCATGGAATTAGTCTGTACTATACATAGAATTAGTATGAGTTGTCCTATACTATTATGAGCGTTTATTCTAAAAGTTGGCAACGTCGCAAATAGTTGCCAAATATTTCGCTGTTTTGATTAATTAGCCAATATTACTGTATGGAAATACGAAATATCGCTAACTAGTGAACTAGAATATTATCAATGAATCGCAATAATAACACTGAATTTAATTTTGTAACCGTTTTAGCTGTAAAAAAGGCATTTGGATAGTTTCCAAAAACTTTTTTACATCTAAAACTAAATATTCGGAGTTACGATATTAATGATTGGATTTCCTAATCAATATTTTAGTTCACTAGTTAGCCATATTTCATATTTCCATACAGTTACATTGCCAAATCAATCAAAACAGCGAAATATTTGACATCTATTTGCGACGTTGCCCAATTTCAAAATGCACGATCTTAAATCACAAACAAAATGCACGAGCATTCTCTATTTTCAGCTGAACAGAGATGTGCGCTTTTTTAAATCACCTGAAAGAGAGTTCGTGCCTTTTTATGCGTACTGTGTAAATAAATAAAATATGATAAATTAACTTACCTAATATTTCATTAAATTATATATTTTTTTCACAACATATTAACCTTAATTTGCGTAATCAAAACATAATTTTTTGTTTATTATATTTTTATATGTATAGGCTGTTCAGCGTCTTTGCCAGTGCCTTTATTTGCACCTGCACGCGCATCGCTATCGGAAAAAACAAAACAAGCGCGCCATTTTCCATAAATATTTGTTATCGAATATATCAAAAATACGAAATCTAAAGTATTGTCACCAACTAACGTAGAAAAGTTTTTAAAAGAAGCTCCAGATAGTCAATACCTGGCAACAAAGGTCAGTTGAATGTATCATTTCTATAGTTACGTTATTGTAGCATAAGTTCTTACAACAAGTCTGTGTTTTTCCTCGCAACCGTGTTGAAAAACGTCGTATGAAACGCGTGTGCATTGATCATTACACAGCATACTTGTATCATAATGTACACACGGCAACACATCAAGCAATATAATTCCAGTATAAGCTGACCTCTCATTGTACGGAAATCCTATACAATGCGAGATCAGCATAAACTGGAAATGTATAGCTTGATGTGTAGCCGTTTGTACTATAATGAATATTCCCATGTAACAGAGGGGAGCCACTTCCCTATCGGGCAGGAATCTAGACTAGTCTTAAATAACTGTTCGACTGACCCGGCGATCAAAGTCAGGACCTCACTCCCAGCAGTTCAACAGCCAGTTAGACCAACAAGTTTTGCAGTGTATGGTTTTAAATCTTTTTAGTTGGCAGATGAAGTTTGGATGCGAACGTGTAATTAAAGATATTGCGATCTTATTGATAGGTTATGAGTTCAATAAGATTACGTTAAAATAAGTAAGTATTTCTTAAGTGAAGATACTTATGGTTGTGTATACCGGTTACTAGCCTAGATAGTTGGCTCGACACGACGTATGGTGTTGCACAAACCCAAACTAAAATTATTGACTAGATATTATAGAAGTAAAGTATAGCCGCGGTGCTACGTGCGCCCGCGCGGCCGTGCATACCGAATCGTAAGATCAAAGCACGCATAGGTAGTTACTTTACCTACTCCAACACCCACACAGACGCAGGCTGCGTCACGTCGCGGCGTGTCGGCGTGGCGCACACATGCAGGCGCACGCGAACACTAATAAAAGTATAATAAATGTTAGCGAGACACAAGCGCGGCGTACGGTACTATTTGTTCGGGAGGGAGGTTGGAGGCACTCATACAAGCGAGGGAGAGGCTGTATCGGCGCTGCCAGCCAGTTTACCGTTGCGAGGCGCGTAGTGCGGCCGGACGCTGGACCGCCACCCGCGCGCCGCCGGCACCCCGAAGCTCTCCCGCAGCCCGACACCGCCACCCTGGACTGTCTCGGGACGCCACCCCTGTGCTCCCCCACGCGGACGCTGTTCATGAACACGACCCTTGTCGCGTTACCTTACCTACAGACTAAGTGCTACGACTCGTGCTTATTTCACTGGAGTGTTAATCCGATTTCAGAATATTTATTGGATCGCTTCATCATAGGCGAAGGTGAGTTTTGTATTTAGTTTATCTTTTTGTAATACTTTAATATTACCTTAGACGTTAATCTATTACCTAACAGGAGGCATATTTATTTTAATTTACAGTTTCAAGATTTAAGTATTTAATCATTGTAATGTTAAAGTTTTAAACCAGTATAGCGGTTGCGATAACTATTGCTAAATTAATGTTTCCACGGATGAAGAAATTATCATTTGGTTGATAATAATATTGACATTTATGAACGCGGATGAAGTAAAAAGTATGTAATTATTTAATGAAACAGTCGGAGACTATGAATGTGGGCGGTGAGGCAATTGTTGTATAGTTTACCTTATAAGTTGCATTGATTATTACGTCTGTAGCTTACCATAACAAGAATATATTATGTGAATGCAGTTTTGGTCTTTAAATTCAGCTTAATTACATGAAAACTCTAGATTTGTAAGGAAAGCTAAAAGAAACAGTAGCCACGTTCCAACGGCACTGACGTATTCGCCTTTAGCTGGCTATATTATATGTACGTACATTATATCACATGCTTTATTTGTTATTATCATAGCATACTATAAACATACAATATATTTTGTTAGCATACTTGAACGTTGAGGCGCCTAGCGTCACAAAATATTGACAGGATCGCGTTGTGTGGAGCGCCGTGTCATGTTCTGTTCAAAAGACTTCAACGCGCAGTAGCACCTATTGAACTCATGCGAACATTGCGCACTACATACATACAATATGACATACAGTAACTATCTATACGAATTTTCTCTATATTTTTCTCACGATTGACCATACGGAATGTAGGTAACGGACACATGCATAGGTTTCGTGAGAGAAGTCAAATAATGCCTGCCTGATAGTTATTAGAATAAGGAAAATTGTTAAAATAACTGTTAATTTTACATAGAAATGTAACGCGGCGTTTCTGTTACTTGTAATGATGAACTAAAGTGGAAGATGGCATTAAAATACCGATTTTCACATTCATTTTTAATAAGAAACAGGGGAAGGATATTAAGTTGATTCGAACATTTATTTAAAGATAAGAAAGCTTGAACAGTCAAAAGGAATTTGCCATAACCATCACTTGTCAAGTAGGTACTTACGCATAACTAAGAAGATTCTTGTTGGTATTGGTTCTATTTATATTACATAAAAACAAAATGTATTTTCACTCTATTGCTCTGTTGATCTAATTCTGTGTCACTCAAATTACACGTCGAGACTAATAAAAACGTTTAAGCTAAATTACAAGTCAGGTATGAACGGAAGAAAAACTTGCTGTCTTATAAAACCGGGGTCTGTGGCGAGTACTATGGTTATAGGTACAGTTGTCTTATATCCGGTTCAGAAATAACTTTATGGGTTATTGCTTTAGATTACAATATATACTTTTTATCTATACATATTATAAAACAAAGTCGCTTTTCGCGTTTGTCTGTATGTCCGCGCTGTTCTTCTAAACCACGCAACATATTTTGATGAGGTTCTCACCATCGTTTAGAGAATTTATTCCGGAAAGTTTATGTGTACAGTACATTAATATTAAAGTTACGTTTAGCTAAGAAATCTCGATGTTTTGTGAAGTCGTAAAAACCGTGCGAAGCAGGAGCGGGGCCGCTAGCATACCTATAATGCGTACTTAGCTGTACATTTAATAGTGTACCTACATATTGTTTGAATATTTTACAGAATATGCAAGTGAAGTAACTATAATATTTAACAGCATTTTTTATAAAGTTCTTTTACCAAACTTTACATTGATTTCAACATACTCCCCCACATGTGCCATTTATCGAATTGCCCATTATATTACACATTTTTGGTGGCGAATTATTCCAAAAGAATTCCGTTATTCCAATACTCTTAATAAAACTTCCATATTCCTAATTGTTAGCCGATCTGCAGTTATTAAAGCATTTAACGATATCTCCACGATAAGTGTTTTATTGTCTTAAGTTAGTATTTCATAGCGGGCCGCGGTTACCTTGAGAGTAGTATTGAATTGGACAAAGGATACGACGTCACAGTACGAATTAGCCCGTGGCGATAGTACAATGCGATGGCATGAAGGTGATGGAGCTTGTTAGCTCGGAGCCGGCAAGGGGAGCGTGTATTGTTCGCAACACTACCTTCAGTCGAACTCGAATTGCTTGTTGAATTCGTGACATCACTGCATGTAATGCCATCGCTGGCTTGCAGTATACTGAAAGAGAAAGAATCCTACACTAAGGATATATGTATCCTAATTACGTAGAATAGAAAGCCTCAATAATATGTTTGTGTACTACTCAAAAACATTCCACTCATTTTCTATAAGCGTAGGTACTCGTAGTTGCCGAAAATCACGTGACGAAAATTCGGCGATCTTCACTAACAATGAAAATCAGGCGACGTAATTTCGGCCTAATGTGTACTGCGGACTTAGGTAATTTAAAAGCATTCTTGGCGTAACCACTCCGTATTTACATCGCGTAATTTTCAGGAGACAGAACGCTAGACTAAGAGAAAATTATCATAGTGAGTGCATAAGCCATCGTTCCCATCAATATCATAAAGATAGGAAATCTGGTCGCTATTACACCTGCGGCCATTGGGCTCGGCTATCAACCCGACTTATACACCTTTGGGGCCTTTAAACCTAACATGCTATTCCTTACAAGTCTTTTAGTAAAATCAATTCGCTTTTGCCCCGGAGAGTATTCGAGAAGTAAGTCTGATTTGTAATCGAGAGAATTTATTCACATACAGACATTTTCTACATACCAATGATCCGGAGACGGCCATAATCTATGTGGTGTTAGATTAAGGTTGGGATAACCGATATTTATGGATATTGTTCCTTAGAAGTTAAAATAGTTGTCAGTAAATGCTTAAGAATAGGGTTTGCGAAATATATTCGTTCTGATCTTCACAAAGTTCAGGAATATGTCGTTGTGGAATAAGAAGCATAGCATACGAGGTACCGAATAGTCTACTACAGTCTAAAACTGATATTGCCAAAATCGGACTTATTCTGCCATATTTTTCTCATAAGCTTGCTGGCACATAGCAAAGCAAAGTGGTACATTGGAGGACATTGTCTGCACCAATTCAAAAACTTGAATGCACCTTCATTACTTATTTGTATTTGGCTTAATGTGTATTGTTAGGAGCAATGAATAGAAATAGCTCCGTGGATGCTGAGCATGAGCGCCGGTCGTCGTGGCTCGTCGGCGCATGATCGCGTTACGCAATCAAATGCTCCACACGACGGCTCAGCCGCCACAGATATTCTTAACTATACCTTATAATGCGTCACGATTTGTCCTTTTAATTGTGTTCCAATTTCGAACGTTGGAAATCGGTGTGTCTAGTCGATCTTATTTGAATGACGAACTGAAATGACAGAATTTTTAACGGCGGCACGCAATTTTAATAATATCTCATGGGTAAAGAAATTTTTCGTTTAAAAATTATCAATTCTGGATTGAATCTCTATAGCTTTTTGTTTCGACATCTACTTCGATTTCATGTAGTGGTGTCACTGTCAAAATTATATTTGCTCCCAAACTGACAAAAGAGAACAGTAAATAATGAACATCTTTTTCCAGAAGTTTAATATTAAGTAATAAACAAACAGAATACATAGAATTTGTATATTGTAATCACTGAAAGAGAAGTTACTGAACGGGAAAATCTTTATTTATTTATTTGTTAGCACGTGCATGGACTAACCCGTAGTAGTCCGTTTGTACTAGGGCTATTATAGTATATGTACTACTTACAATTTCTTTATAAGATGTTTGATTACTGCCAGTCATACCTGTTGTAGCCATACCAAACGTTCTCTGGAAAAGCTAAAGATAAAGGACGGGTATATAAAGGTTAAGTAAAATGTTAAATGACTTCGTTCTTCGTTAGGGTTACATGATTGCAGATTTCTAGTGACTTTGAAACCTATTAAAATCCATAAGCTGAACGAAAAAAAACTGCGCTGTTTCAAGCAAAACAATACGTTATTTTCAAAATCATTTTGTAAATTACACCAATTTATTTGGATGCATAGTCATTTATAAAGTTTTTTGCCTATGTATCATCGAAAGTAGGTACCTATATTGCAAATTATCACGAACTTGAATGAAAGTGTAAGCATGAGAGGACATTTCGTTGCGGATAGTTCTAGAATTTTCTTTATTATTATTATTATTATTTTTTTTTTTTTTTTTTAAAACGTTGCCCCACACTAAGAATTTCTTCTTGTATCGTGGGTGCGTTTACAAACATAGAAACTCACATACACTAACACCCAGACCCGGAACAACTACTTGCAGATCATACAAATATTTGTTCCGTGCGGGGATCGAACCCGCGACACGTTGCGCAGCAGCCGATCGCTCAGCCACTGCGCCAACCGTGTCGTCTTTAACACGCTTCAGATCATAAAAATTGCGCATCATTTCTTCCGAATGGATAAGGCACAGGCATCATATTAGGAATGGTATCGGTTTGAGACCTCGCGTGTAAAGCTATGGCGAGTCACCTTTCTGGAAATAGTTTTTTATTTGGTAATGTATAAATTAACAAAAACCCATTTTTTCTAAACTAAGATTTTCAGAAATAAAACGACTTAGAGGCTGCGTTCTGACAAAAAAACTAGTTTTTAAACATAATTTTCCTTGACTGAGTAAGGTATGTAGTAACTAAATTTTAGCAGATATATTTAAAGTATTTGTTTCAGTTTTCAGTTTAGTGCTACATATGTTGAAATTGCACAACTACAGACATTTTATATCTAAGGCCGAAGAAGGTAGTTTCGTATCGGCTACGCAAACAAACGTGCAATAACATAGAGTACTATGTCGGTTTAAGATAAGAACAATAGAATATCTTGTCCACGAGAGTCGTATGAATAAGACCTTAGATTTCTGCGTCCGCGTCCATATAGAAACGAGAAAACCATTGGAAAGTGAATACTTAATAGTTTGTTTTGATAATTACAAAGATACGAATACATCGTATCTTTTAATTATAATTATTTAGATATTAGTAGATATATATGATTTTAAACATAATTAAAGTATCATAAAACGATTAAGTGGTGTCCGTCGACGATGTGAAGTATACTTAGTGAAGAAATTGTCTATTCCTTTATGTATTTGTGCACATTGTAATTGATTAATTAGAGAGCCTTGCGAATGAAAATAGTTACACGGAGTACTGTTTGCTAGTTGGTTAAACAATAGCATTCTTAAGGCTGTGTACGACGTAATGTGAAAACGGTAACCTTTCTGCGGAGTCAGCGGCCTAACGTAATGTTTGATATCGTTCATCGGGAATCGGCTACACGGTCTGTAGGGAATTTCGCTTAGCTTATCGATACTTTAGAAACGTTACGTCTCGTTGAGCGAAGTCAGTCGGTTTTCTATTAATTGATCATATTAACTTATTCATGTGTATGTTTAGAGTTTGAGTATTTGATGTTATATCTCGTTGTAACGGAGGCGCATTGAATGTTGGCATTCCAAACAAGCATAGAGAGTGTACCTCCTCATTAGTACTCTTACGGCCAGAGTTATGATTATTTAAACCAAAAAATAGAAGTACCAATTGGATTTCCATAAGTGCCAATCACAAATCAAAGCCGTGGGACGGTGGCCACGTAACTTGATGTTGTACGTAGCTAACATAATAATAACAATCTATAACTCTCACCAATTCGAAGGTGTAAAATACTCTGCAGTGAATCGACTCCGCCTGTCCGGCCTGTTATGATTTTCGGAGAAAGTGCGATAATGACAGCTTACAAATCTCTCTCAGTTAATTATTTATTATGTAATTAACCATTATAATACACGAACCTTTATTGTAAATATTCTTTTTTGGGTATGATAAGAGTCCGATAATCGTTTTAAAGTTGAACCGCCCACGCTTTATATATTTACGTTAGAAGCATGAATGTGTTTTTAATTTTGAATGATTCATGAATAGAGTTACTGCCATAAAGATGCCAGTTGGTTGCCAGTATCTGAATGAGTTAAGATTTTTTAAATGCTTTAACCCTAGCGTACGCTACACCACACTACTAATTTAGTGATAGATTTAGTTCTACCTACCTAGAAGGTGCACATTAAATATTCAACCTTAACGGCCACAAAAAACAAATTTAAATTTTGTAAAGAACTAATTAAAATGTAAATGACTTTAGAAAAAATATTTAGTTGAGTAAATTAGAGCAAAGTGGGCAGTGTTGGAGCCTTGACCCTTCGCGTGTGGAACGCAGGCGCGGCGCGACGCGGAAGGTTGGTGCTCGGCCGACCGCGACGTGCACTCCTGCGCAGAAAGTGTTTGTCCTTGCCGTACAGCGTGTAACCTTTACCCCTGAAACAAAAACAGACGATTAATTCATTAGGCTCTAGCTGATTGATAACTTTCGGCACGCAATGAGGAAAATGTTGCATGCCAATAAAAGTGTGATTGACACAATAACACAAGAAAGGAATGTTTACGTAATTACTAATTAGAAGTTTACAAGCTTCGTCTCTTATGTTTAGATTCTGATTTAGACAACCTCGTGGCTAAGTAATAACAACCACACGGGTCGATCCATCGGGTTAAGTTACGCTTGCCGGGGTTGGTCCGTGGATGGGTGACAATCTTTACATACCGAGATTCGTCCGTGCCTCAGAAAGCACGTTAAGCCGTTGGCCCCGGCTGTCATTCGTGGATCTTTGTTAGTCGTTACGGGTCGTCAGAAGCCCGAAAGTCTGACAACCAGTCTTACCAAGGGATATCGTATTACCCAGTTACTGGGTTGTGGAGGTCAGATAGGCAGTCGCTCCATGTAACATACTGGTATTCAGCTGCATCCGGTTAGACTGGAAGACCGACCCCAATATAGTTGGGAAGAGGCTAGGCAGATTGATTTTTTGTTTAGATTCCAATTTACTTTTGGTTTCACCAGGAAAAGGAATGATGTATGATGTTTTGCCGATGATATTTATGAATACCTTGTGCCATTTGTTTGTTTTGAAATGAATTCTCCTTTTCACTAAGGGATATGCGATTCTATGTATCTTCATACATCACACAAAAAAAAGGTGCCATGAAACATGAAAGGTACGTACGGTACGTAAGGTGTGTACATGAAAAGTACGTACGTACGTACTTCCGTACAATATTTAACACTACACATTTCTTTACAATAGTAATATACACTCTGTGAAAATTTCAAGTGTGTACCTATTACGATTCAAAAGTCACACCTAGTCTTAGACGATAAATGAATATTTTACAACTACCTGTTAATCTGTAGTCGTAGTCTTGATGGGTGGTTAGGTAATTCAGTTAATCAATTTGATATTGTAAAGTTCCGATGTGATAATCATCGTATGTTATAAACACTTGCTTCTCAAATGGTTTAAGTACTTAAAAATAAACATCAAGTTATAGAAAAATTCACGGTGTTTTTGTTATTAAACACAGAATCGATTGCAATTTTATGAGGACATGAAAAAAGTAGATTTAACCATTTATATCTAGGGTAGACCGATAAAAAAAAAATATTTCCGGTACATAATCTAAATTGGTCACCTTAAGAATAAAGTGTAGCATTCTATAAAAGGATAAGAAGTAATTCACTTTTAATTACTCTTTTGTAAATGTTGAATTTGTAAAGAAAGTTGCTTGTTTTACTATCTATATAATAAATCTTTTTCGGTTGCCAATCTATTCTACCGAATCGCTAGGTGGTCGTCGGTTTTAAATTTATTCTCTAGGTTTCAAAAAAAATATTTTTTCCCCTTGAACCTTAATGGTCATTTCATCGTAAGGATTGAGCACCTCTATCGCTGTACCCAATGGAGACTTCATCGAAAAAAGATTCTAAAAAAGATTCGCAATCTCCTTCGGGCCATTCAAACCATCGATGCTTACAGAAAGGCCGGGGCGTAAATTTTCTTTTTTGTGCCCTTCTAGAAACCGCGGAAATGTAATGTTTCACAGCTAGAGCGTCCATTTTATTTACACCTGATGATTTTGGCACCATTTTAGTCGGGACTTGAACACTCTTCTGCTATCGCACATTTCTTTATGTAAAATCCTCCATCCCCACTTACGCCTACCACATAACACTCAATCGATGAACTTAGATTTGGCCACCCTGTGAGCGTCGCTGACATGTTTGTTTCACCCGGCTATGCGCAGGCCACACCCGTCCTTCCCCGTGCTTCCCCGACTTGCCACTGTCGCGTCACGCAGAGCAGTCACAATATCGATAATGTAAAACTGTTCGGTCTGTTCCTCTGCCAGTTGTGCTTAACATAATATAAAGTAATATGAAACTTTACCTTTCCAATCAAGTATCTTTATGTTACTGAATATTGCCGCATGTGTAAAATAATATTTGTCATAGACCATGTTGGACATGTTGGCACATGCATAATCATTTAAACTAGTGTTTATAACCCAGTGTAGTAAAACTAATGATTCATTGGTTGAGTTTCCATTCCACTCTCGACTATTTTTCTATTTATTACCTATAATATAATACCATAATATTTAAAATTAAACCTTTGTTAGCTAAAGTTTCTGTAGCTAATCTATTTATATAACAAATGGCAATACATAGAACATATTCGTGTATAGTGACGATAACGTCATTGTTTCCGAAATCTAGTAATGTACGATACGAGATACGCGGACTCGTCTTTTAAAGGCCGTAGCGTGACTAATCTCCACATTAAGCTTAATATGTAGAAATACATTCAAATCAAACATATATATGAACTGTTTCGTAGTAGTGTGTAAACACAGACACACATTCACAGTAGACGGTGGTTTTTGTCGAATATTAGAGTCGAAGAAACCGCCGAATACCGCTAGCAGTGCCGTCGGTTATTGCTCTCGGATTCCGCAACAAATTAACATGTATTCGGTACGTCTACATTTTGTACCTAGTAATTTTACTTTAAATACGTTTTTTGACTACGTGGAAAATTTTCTGATAAGTATTTTAATGTGAAGGTAAAAATGCACTTATCGCTTATCTGAATCCATTATATCAATGTGCTTTAATCAATATGAGTAAGGAGAGGCCATTATTCTCCGTAAGTATGTCGACAATCAGGCTGCCGAGTGTTTGTAAGAGGAGAACGAGGACGGGCCGTTTAGCATTTTGCACTAACTTACTTTGTTTGTTTATTTGGCGCTAGGAAGTGGGTCCTCCTATTAGAGGTATAATGAGGACATACACTGTAGGCTGGGTTTTGTTTTACATCCTGTACTCTACTGTTACCAATATGTACTAAGTTTTTCCTCAATGCGAAGTCGTGTTGGCACAAATCATTATATCCAGACCGCATGTCACTTGTTGCTACTTGCATATTTTATGTTACTCGAGCGTCGTTGTTGAGTTCCGACGAGCTGTCTGTCTCAACATGTTTAACATTCTGTTATAGCAGTAGGAAGGGGTTTCCCTGTCACCCAGCATTAAAATAACTATGGATTGGGAAAATATTTATAGCAGGCGAGAAAAAGTTGTGCAACAGGAATTACGATCACAAGCGCAATATGAAACGATGCAGCATACTGCATTATTTTATTTTGTTTGTCACGAAACCATTCGAAAATTATGCTGATATTATGAGCAATTAATTTGGCAATTTCATTTTCTAACCCATAATTTATTTGAAACCTGTTCGTTATTATAATGAAATTCGAATAGAATTCCATTAGTTTATCGTCGTACGATAAGCAAATTAATATGCAGCGTAAAAAAATGTAAAGCTCTAGCTAAAATTCTAACTAGTCACAAAATCAAAAACTGGTTTGTTGTTGGAATATTCTATGATAGAGTGCAAGTGAAAGTCGTGATTGTACGTATAAACAGTTCCGGTTTATCTTATTTTTTATCATTAATTAGTAAGTCGTGCTTAAGAGGAACATACCATAAATATATGAGGCCTAATTTGAAATCCTCATTGACGCTTCCCAGTTCTCAGCCCGCACCGCGTCCGTAGCCGTAGCAGGTCGTAGCTTCGTAGAGCCGTAGCTCGTAGCCATACCCGCTACAATTTTTCCACTTTTAGATTTGACTAACCTAATGATATTTACATGCAATTACTTGTCAAAAAGGTTACTATTTAAATAAGTAAAACCACTTTTTTTTTTATTATGAACGTATAAAATAATAAAAGTGTTCTATTCATCAGAATTTTGAAAATGATCTGTTTCTAAATATGTATAAGACATTATAAATGATACAATTACATTAATTAACATATTAATTAATACAATAAAAAAGCACAATGATTCATCTGTTGAGGTACAAATCGATCTCAGCAAGAAATAATAATAAGAGTACAAAAGCACGCGTCGATTGAGATAATGACATTTCAAACGTCCTTCAGTGACACTTGGACGCGGAAATTAAACGGCTAAATTACTACCTACATTCAAGCGCAGAACCGAACTAGCAGTATCACAATAGTACAATACATATCAGCAGGTAATGCAAATTGTACTATTGTATACTACGGCACTGTGTCCTAATTCAATTTGCCCACTTAACTCAATTTTCTAGACATCAATCCATGAGCTCAGATCTATTTTTATTCTGGCAATTCCGACATTTGTGTTTTAGGGGCCTAGCTCTGTACGTGATTTGAATTAGACATTAGGAAGTATTAAATCATGCAAGCAGCATCTCAGACGTCCTTGTGGGTTATTTCCTGTATAATAATTTTGCCCAAATATGTAGGAAATTTGCGCAAAACGAGTTAAGGAGCTTCATATACGAACTTAATTGAATGCAATTGTAGTCACGTATACAATACTCGTTGCCGTTGTTTGTTGTAGTTACTGAACGGCCTGCGTCACAGGCTATGGCTTTGCGGATGGAGGGCATATACAATCTGTGTCAGCCGCAGGACTAGGTCCACAATACAATGTTCACCAGCGTGCTGCTGAACAAAAACTCCATTAATGTCATTTAATCCGAGCTGTCGAGCGTGGGATTACAAGCGTGGTTTTAGGTATAAATTAAATTTTAATTCGTATTGTACTTTTCCAGCGGTTCGACTGACCTTCATGTTTTAACTATAAAACCGGAGCATTTCAAGGAAGTATACCTAAATATACCTACATTTTTTGTTTTGTGGACTTTTGAGAACTTAGGTGCATATTGTTTACTTGAACTCTGAAGACAAATATTTTTAATATTATGGAAGGTAGCTGGGGTTCACAGACAGAAGACACAGGACCGAGTGCTGTGGTGTAACTAAGGTGGCGTCTGAGTCGGGGACTCGACAGGCAAGGCATAGACATGATCTGACTTCTGACATAATTTCAATTAGAAAACACTTTTTTACACACGTTTCTTTATCTAATCCTTAGAATGATAATTCAAAAGTCTCAGATTATTAAGATTGATTTAAATCATTACGTGTTATTCATGATGCGCGTAACATAAAGTAACGTTAACTATACCTTCATTTGCTCCTTCCCTGTGAGAACTGTAGCCTTATCTGGCTTTGTCATTATTACAATACTAAAAATGCGTCCCAGATGAATCTGCAAAATGAATAAAACCGCAACTGTGGTATCCAATTAAGTGGATTGCTAATAAAAGTGAAATCGAAGCGAGTGCAGTGGCCGCACGGCTGCGCGGCTGAGGCGGGCGCTGCGCACGCCGCGCGCCGATTCGCCGACGACGGCTCACACCACCGCCGAGTACACACTTATCGCACTGTGCAGACACAATTTGTTCTCAATCCCAACGTGCACTTTTATTCTTTGTATACAACTGTATACACATATGCATTCTGATTCTGTTTCAAAATTCCAAAACAATCACTAAGGGCCACCATATGACGATAACACTTTCCTGTTCACTTGAAAGTATTTTTATGATCACGGACGTGTTTCAAATCTATTCTTTCGATTTCAATTCGCGTGGGTCGACCTACCGGATCGGCAATAAAATTCCTCTCATAATATTGATATTTAATTTCGAAACATCGCTAATAGGAAAGGTTAAGTACCTAAAGCCACCTATTATAACGCTTTTCTATTGTCGGGTGCCTAAATATCTAGAGTTAACCGAAACATCTCAGCGATGCCGAACATTATGTTTAAGGAAGAATTTCACAGATTATAATTTTGTATGTTAGTTTGAATATATTATTATGTATGCATGGAATTTGTATTTCATTTAATGCACTTTTACAGAATAAATTAACAATTATGTTTCCTAGTGTACCTTATTAGTGGCGGCATCTTTGAGTTATAACTAGTTTGTACTTATTACCGTGTAAACGTACCTACATCTAGGTATGTGAGTGAAATAGTTTGGTGCTTTCTCAGGCGGTGTTTGATCAAATAAATACATTTCATTTGTTTCGAAATGTATGGGAAAAGTTTTTTGCGATTTCTGACTTTTCTAGTACTCAAACCTCAGTTGGTCCAATAAAGTTTTATAAGAAACAGGATCGATTGGCATCAAAAAGTTTTTGTGAAAACTGTCTATTTTGTTGCTGACTGTATATTTTTTTCAAAATCTGTGAAAGCCGTTTTGATCTGCAAAACGGCTCAAAAAGTTAAGGATAGTCTCCTAAGACCGTTTTCTTGTAGCGGAAACGGTTAATGTGCCTGTCCTTACTGTCCTATTTCAAAATCCACTCTGTATATACTGGATAAACTTCTTATGCTAAATTAACTAACAAACCATAAAAATATAATGACCTAACCTAATTAAAATTATTAACAAACTAAAATATGGCGTCGAAAAATTCCTTCGCATCGCTATCGACTGGTAATGTACGCAAGAGGCTGGGGGCATTACCTCGTTGTATGGCAATGCTTAACCATGCGTGCCAAGGTATAAGCCAGCTCTTGGGTCACGGGAGGTGTCAACCAGCCGTTCGGAGATTTCGTTGAACAAACCATGAGCACTCGGACCCCACGGCCTGAGGGTTTCAACCCCAAACCGCTCCAAAAAAAATGTTTGCGTAAAGGCACTTTGGCCGCTTGAGGTTTTCCACAGCCGCAGCACCAGCGCCACACATCATGCCGAGTCAGAAAGATGGGATGGCGCAAGAGTATCGACACACGTTGCATCCCACACTTAAGCCCTACCCACCTTCCATGGAAATAAAGACATGCCGGCCGGTCTCTAGCCATCGTCGCGTGCCAAGCCATTCCAATGCATTGGGTTTAAATACAGCTGGAACGCCGACGGTGACAAGAGCTCTTCGGATGATGTAATTAATGTTCGGGTGATGCCGCGTTAAGCGATCTACACTTCGGCTGCAAGACAGGCCGTGGTGATCAAGGCTGTTGACAAATTCACCACAGTGACAGCGATGGGGACAAGGAGTTCCTAGTCACAGGGAAGCAGCGAGGCGGAAAGTAAAGTCGTCGAACAAAGTGCCTATATTTTAAGGCGGTAGTGCATGAAGCCAAAGACCCGACTTCCACTTACTACTGTCTCTGGGAAAATGGATTGTTGGGTGGATCTGAATTCGGGCAAGCGAGTCTCCAGGCATCCATAGCCTCCGTGCAGCACGGCATATATCAATGTGCCTAGCCTTTTCCCAACTATGTGGGGGTCGGCTTCCAGTCTAACCGGATGCAGCTGAATACCAGTATTTTACATGGAACGACTGCCTATCTGACCTCCACAACCCACTGGGTAATACGATAACGTAACTGGGTAATACGATACCCTTTGGTAAGACTGGTGTCAGACTTTCGGGCTTCTGACGACTCGTAACGACTGTCAAAGATCCACGAATGACAGCCGGGACCAACGGCTTAACGTGCTTTCCGAGGCACGGAGGATTCTCGGTATGTAAAGATGGTCACCCATCCACTGACCAACCTCGGCAAGCGCCGTGCAGCACGGCATATCAAGACTAATAAGTGTGGAGGCTAGGATTTTCCTGATTGATTTCTCGGTGCCGTGGACCGAGGATATATAATATCTAGTTGAACATGTATTAGGAGATACGTGCATTATGTATAGCTGTCAAAGTGCTAATTTATCTATTTTTCTAACGATTTATACACTGCCAATACTTAAATCATTTGTCTTCCATCTTAGCGAGTGCACCACCTTACAAGAGTAGGTAATGCAATTGTAGAGCATAGCAGCTAAACCCGTTTGTCTAAAGTCAGCTAAACATAGAATACGCCCGGTTATTTGAAACATGTTTTTTTTTAAGGAATTGGTTAACTTAATTGCTTGAATCGGACTAAACTTTTTAGGCTTAAAGCTATGGGAACAGAGATGTAGGCTGCAATTTTTGAATATATTTAAGTATAGTATTTAAGTTCCAGTACCGAAGTACAGGTGTGATGTGGATAAACTTTTTTTGTTGTTCCACAGTTAACATGGATGTGGTAAACATTTGTTTTTAAAGGGCTATATACGACATAAACTTTAAAGTGTTGTTTACGTAGACAGTGCGAGGGGCGTACGAAGTGGTCGCGGGGCGAAGTGCGAGACTCGCGCTCAACATGATTTATCGCGCGCTTAGATCCGGTTCGCGCCACCACCGCTACCCACGCCGAGCTTTGGTCTATTATCACGCCGAAATGATCACTCTGTGCTCTGTACAATTATATTATTCGCTTGCTTGTGTTACTTCTGATCGAATACGATATCTTTTAAATATTCAGATATAATACGGAGGAAACACTTTCGTTTACGAAAGCTCTTATTAATTGGACATTAGAATATTATTTTTTCAAAATGTTAAACTCACCAATTTAGTCTCAAGTTGCATGGCTGATAGTGAAAAATAAACAGTCGTGTAGATACCAAAAAAACTTAGGTAAGTACTTTAACGTTTGGAGTCTGGCAATAATAATACGTAAACGGTACAAAAACCACGAATGTTGGTCAAGCATCTTTTAGTACTTTCTTCAAATAAATAGCTGTGAATTGATGTATTAAATGAAATGTAAATAACTGTAGAAATTTATCACATTATAGAATGATATGTTTGATCACCTTGTCTATTTTATGAAACTAGTGGGGCGTGACAAGCTTTTGAGACGAATCGAAAGTGTCTGGGTAGGTACCTATTTCTTGAAATCTTTTTACCCAAAACAATTCTGTAATAACATGTTTGATTTATATATTTTTGAATAAGTTCTCAAAGCGTAGTAAGTTTTACTTTCTACTTCTGTTAAAACAACAAGTAACAATATTTTATTTTGTTCATACTTATGAACATTTTCATCCAGATTGATGAAGTAAAGTAAAATGCTTTCATCGTTAACATTTACAGCCTTCTTGAATATCTACGTTGTTTTCCAAAATATACCTTTTGTTCTTGACTCGTTCCAGAAAATAATTCATTTCTACTCTGTTCACCAGAGGAGAAACAAAACCTATCTAGTGCTATGTCTAACTGATATGTTCCGGGTGTCTTAGTGATATCATTAGGCGGCTGAGCATGATGGCTGCTCGCGTGGCGGCGGAGCACGGCGAGTCGGCGACATACCGTCACGCCATAGCCCGCGTTTTGTAACACGCCGACTCCAGCCCGCTTTACGTAAAATACTTGCCATTTTGCTTAACTTCGATGATTTTATTTGAGCATGGGAATGCTGAAACTTCAGCTATTTCTTTATGGTTTTGTTTACTGATTAGGCGGTTTTGAAGCTATGGTAAATAGTAATACATAGTTGAATCAAATTCAACCATGTCTCTCATCTATGTAATTTTCGCTGTTCACAATGATAACATTTTTAAATTGGTTTAACTTTCTTACGGAAATTGAAAAAGATACCTGTGTCGATAGGTTCCAATTTGTCTGTTTGGGTATTTTTTACTAATCGCAGATAATAGTTTTGAGCAGTTAGGATCAAGAGCAACGAGATGGAATCAAATGAAACTTAATAAATTCTGAAAAAGAAAGTCTGAAATGGCTAATGAACATGATGGCTCACACTTATGTCAAATAAAAACTGTGCTTCTGCTATTATCTAGAAAAATCACAATTTGTCTGATGCGATTCTCACGCCACTGGCAGTGGCCTATAATGAGTCTCTAGACGGTGTGGCGTGGCGCTCGCGTGGCGTGTGTGTGGCGTGCGTGCGCGCACTGCTGACTTCGTGTTACGGTTAATGTTAGCTTGCATCACACGCAGCGCGGACGATGACGCCGAAAGAGACAACGAAGGAAAGTCGTGATGAAAACCTTACATTAGCGTTCACGTTTGCATTATTATAATTACAGTTAAAATTTACTGCAATAAAAATTTTTATTATTGAAAATTAAGTTTCGCAACATTTTAAATTGTTATTTTAGTAATTCATTAACAAAGAAAGTAGAATTTATAATGTTTGATCGTCGCCGCTTTGTGTGGTCAGGCAGTGTTCACTGCTCGCCGCCTGCGCACTGCGCACACGTTGCGCCTGTCATGGTTATTGATTGACCAATTGAACTCGAACGTCTCATTATTTGTTTGAAATTTGAGTTGTGACAGAGATAATTGCTAGACATGTTGCTAAAATGGCGTTTTATTGTAAATATAATAATGGAATTTATATATATATATATATATATATTGGGAAGGTTAGTCATAACTGTCATAAGCAGCTTTATGGTGGATTCTCAAAAAGGTTAACTATGATTTAAAGCCTACACACATCTGCGAGTAATTTAAATGTAGAGTTACGGTCTTAATCATAAAACCTTTTTGGAATCTAATAGAAAAAAAAACAACTTAAAAGTGTTATAAGAATACTAGCGACCCGCCCTGGCTTCGCACGGGTATGTATTATACATATAAACCTTCCTCTTGAATCACTCTATCTATTGCTGAAAACTGCATTAAAATCTGTTGAGCAGTTTAAAAGATCTAAGCGAACAGACATCGGAAGCGACTTCATTTTATACTATGTAAAGATTTTCTGACCGATATTTCAAACAAAAAATGTAAGAAAATTCTGTACTGTAAAAGATTTCAACGCGATTAACACATGTATTTTCTTCTCAACAAGTATTTTTTTTATCACCTTCCTTGTCTACTACATCAATGACTCATTAAAGAATCAGCAAATTAAATAATTTAGGTATGTGCGTTAAGTTGTTTGATGCCCGGGGGATTAATCAGAGTTAATTAAATTCTGTTTATATAACACAAGACTCTTATCATACAATAGTGCACATACAGATTCTTTCATAAATCTTTAATGCCATTGATATTTTAATTAGCCGCATTGATTGTAAACACTCCATTATAAGATAGTCATCATTATGGATGGACTTGAAAACCGTTTGTTATAAGCATTCTTCATCTTTAACAGCTCGACGATAAACATAGTACAATAGTACATGAAACAATCTATTGACCTTTTTAATTATTGTCTATAATTATTAATTATTCGTTTAAGGGGTCAAATTTCATTGCGCAGGGACAATTTTTGTGCCGTGTTACTAAATCGTTTTTTAAGAACAAAACAATACTTCTCAGTTTATGAACATAATATTTCGTTATAATTGTTTCTTTAGGTAGGTACTGTCATGTTTTATATCCACAATTTAATTAATATAAACGTGATCTGATATTAATAAAACTTTAACGTTCCCATAAATAACGCCTGTGACGAGGTTTCTCAGAAAATAAGCTCCACTATAACGAGAATTCAGCAATACAATAAATGTACGGAAAACAATTAAATACTTGATCGAACTACGTCATAAACTTTGAATTTGTAATTAAACATAACTTTCTAAGTAGTAAACCCTAGATGTAGCTAACTATAACGATCGCTAATTACGAGTATAGCAGCGTCGAACAAACGCAATTAAGCCCAAAATCCTCATTATGTTATAGGTGTAATAATGTAATGCCAGTCTAGCGGTAAGTAATTAGTGTTTTGTACCGCGACTGGTCGCGAGTCGCGTCGGTATCGGCACCGCTCGCAACTAATGTAAACTTAAATTATCTCGCCAAAAAGAAAAAGTGTACCAATTGAGCTGTGTAAGAGCTAGACGTAAATCAAATTGAAGATGCCCGATAAAGTGGATAATAATTAGTGGAAGACGTGAAAGCGTTGGGAGAAAAATTCGTGAGAGTTTGTGTTAGTGTGATTGTGCATTTGGTGAGGAACATCCGGTTGGGGCGCGTGGCACAAGCGCTCCGCGGGCTCGTGGATATAGACAGCCATCGACACGAGTAATTAAATGCTATGAACTTTATATGCTTAATCACACATTAATTAATACAGGATATTTTAATCTCATATTAACAACCAACTCCGATTTAACTCCAATGTTCTAACTTGAATATCTAATTAAAAGTCTCGGTTTTTCGAGATAAACAAGCAACGAATACTAATTAACATCTCATCAGATATATTCGTTCAAAGTATTTACAGGGTACAGACTACGTTAGTGTGTCATAATCAGTGATCGGAGTAGGTAGATTGAACTGGGGTCATTGATCCGAAACGTATATATTACTATGGACATTCCTCCGGAATTGGTGGATTATTAAAAAAAAACCGGAACTTATGTAGGAATTGTATTCTGCCAGAGTGGAAGGAGTCATTTGATGATTTGCCATCCTCAAAAAAAAGGTAGGAATTGTAATAAAATGAGCAATTTTATTCTTTATTATTCTTCCTATTTTTTTTTTTGTCACGATTTGACAAAACCCAACGACCAATCATAACAAAGGATCATGGGTGGTACAATAACCGGTTATCAGAACAATGCGTACGCTGAATCCGGAAATACCGGAATTACTTTCCGGAAAAATGGCTTATCCATGTTATTCTTTCTGTGTGCATTTATGATACAAGTACTAAAAATCAATCTACCTACTCCGATCACTGGTCATAATACATATTCTAATTGATGTCCCATAAGTTTACGAGCAGACCAACAAAAAATCCAAAAACGGTGTTACTGTTACCTATTAAGGGCTTAAACAAGTCTCAGCAACTCACCAACGATGCTCGATACTTCGTACAAGGAGATAGGCACTTAATTGGGAGCGATTCACCATTTGTGAATAAATTGAAACGATCAAGATGCATGTTTCATTAGAGATGATCCTCCAATAAGACTATAACTTGATCACACACTAACCTCGGAGATCTTTTGAATAGATAAATGGGTGTACTATTGAAAAAAATACATAGTATCAAAAAAGTTGTGAAATGGTTTTTCCAAAAGCGCGCGGTATTGTATTGTAACTGGAAATATACTGTAAAACAAGCTAAACTAGAAGTAAATAGTAATAACACTTTCACAGTTACAAGCTTCTTCTTTTCGTGTGGTTAGTGAATAAACTGGTGTCAGAGTTTTAAAGCCGCTCATTGGCCTCTGACTTGGCTTCACATGCACTTACAAGCTAGCCAGCTCCTGCTTGGAAACAATAATTTATGATTTTCATTGTACGTTATATTAGAAGTAACTATAAAGCAGAATATATTCCGAGAAACTTATCCCATACGGGCATCGTAAGCCCACATGCTTTTGCAAAAAGCATATAACATTTTTATTGCTATGTTTAGTCACTGGTGCAAGATATCACAATTTAAATGATAATATCCGATGTTTATTGGTGTTGTTATGCATAATAGCGCATTATGCAGTTGCAACGATGACGGTGACATTTAGACGCGTGTAATATGCATCAGTTCTGCTATATTGAACTTTCTTATGCAAATCTATTTTTGTGATGATATTTTTATTAATTGGTTAATTGACAATTAAAATGTTATAATCTTGTTAATTACCATGTGTTTTGATAGCGATTGAGGAAAATGTTACTAATTCTAACACATAAACGGCTTGTCATCTCACAGAAAGTGAAATCACATGGCGGGCTTAAGCTGCGAGAGTCAGAGGTTAAACACTAACTATCTTGATGATAATAAACGTTATTGAAATAAAATTAATGTCATAACTAGTTTTAGGATGATCAATAAACTGGAATTTGCAATATTTTAACGTGTCACAGAATTTTATTGCACTCCGTGGCATTGAGTTGGTGTATCGGCAGTACCTAATAGACATAATATTTGTCATTATAAATTGTTTTGAATTATCTGCCATTAAACATTCATAAACTTTAAATTAATTATTAATACTCTATGTTTACTAATAATCTATGTTCCTACAAATATTGGAATAAATTATACGTGATGACGATAACTTAACACGTTCAGTGCCGGGAGCCTTCCTGGAGGGTTCACCTAGTCGCATATGGGATGCCGGGAGCATTCGCGGAGGGCTCATTATAAATGTAGGTTTTTCTAAGCGAATACAGAAACATTCACAATTATAAACCGTGAAAATGAAATATGATGTATATTTTAACAAGATTTATTAGTATATGTGTTGGTTTTAAAATCCAAGCATTTATTCTTTTTGTTCACGGTTACAAATATTCACAAAAAAATTAAAAGGTTGGAAACTACGTATAGCGACAAGACTCTTTTAAAACACTCTGAAAACGCTATTTTACTTCGTTTTACAGTGTTTTAATAATAACACTGACTAATGCCGTTGACCGTCCTTTAAGCGCAAACGTAATGCCGGTAACCCTCCCGGAGGGTTCCCTTCCAATATGTGTGGCGCCATGGCGTATAATTGAAAAAAAAAACCATTATTAGATAGATAGATACTTGAATTTATATTTATGTTTTATTACGATCTTGATATGGCTATGAACCCATGGTTAGAATGTCAAGTTGATTAATGGATTTTTCCTACAATCTACTATTATATTGGCTCTTATTGACTTGTCCGGTTATTGCTTGTTGCGATGTAGGCGAGATTACTTCTTAAAATATTTTGCAAAAAGTTGTTTCATAATCCACTTTTGGGTTACAATAATCTGTTCAGTCGTTTACAATATACACTAGACAGAGTGTTTATATTTCACTACAACACGCGACATAAATTCTACATCTAAAGTCTGTAATCTTATCTTAAATCAGGCACTCTCACTTATACTGGAATTTGCCATTACGATCCACCTAGATATTATGCCGAAGCGGGGCAGCGATCAGCCGCCCACAGCGACGGTACTTAGGTACATACCTTGTACGTACATGCTCGTGATTCGCCATACAATAAGTTTTGTAAAAGTATAGTATAAAAATACTAGCAGTGACTCGCTGAAGTACCGTTACACAGCCGGATTCAATGAGTCTATGGCCAAATACCACTTCGTGGATATGTTATAAAAACGTTAAACGTTTGTAGAATCTATCTACATAGAAAATATATGATAGCTGCAACGTAATTTTTGAACATGCCGAATAATATCTGAAATAAAACTGAAATTCAGTGAGAAGAGAGCTAATGATATGAGCTGTATGTATACGACGAGGTTATATCGAAATTATCTTGATATAAAGGTAAGATTAATATAATGGAAGAATAATATGAAATAACGTAACGTTGTTATGTAGAAGTTAATCGGCATCTTAGTTAATAGAGCCCTAAACTTTATGCCCGCAGCATTTATTGCGTCCATAATAGAGTGAGCGCTCTGCTTGCGGTCTCGACCTTTTAGCTGTAGTAATTATTGTTTAATATTACGGCAGTAGGTAGCCGACGTAACTCCTGCGCTGTGACAGGTAGTACCTAGCTACCGGTAAATATTATGCAACGAGCCGGACGCAACACAATGTTAAGTGCATTATATCTATATGATACCGGGCGCTTCGTGACTCGCCCGATCCTGATCGCGGGCGATGGCGGATGTGTCCGCAATGTCATGATATATCATGACATATAAAAATGTAGGTATTCTTAGCAGGCATTTATACAGCGTTCGCGATAAACACGTATATTACGGACATTTGCGTGTCTTGGAAGATGTCTTGATAGCTTTGACAATAATAAAGTGGAGAGTACTAGGAAGACATCAGCCAAAGGCAACAGTTCTTCGTAATGTGAGCGATCATCACAGTCACTTTTGTACGAACGTGTAACTAATATTGCGATGAGGTTAAAGGTAAACATGTAAAAGTAATAACATTATTATCATTCGCGTGTATTTAAGGAATTGATACAATCGATCAGGAAGTTTGTTCGTAAGTTGAACCACTGAACCGCATGTTTTAATGTACTGTCAAGTCAATCAACAAGATTTAAGACAGTCACAGAATCTCACAGATTCAATCTTGCACATAGCACATCTGATTTATGTCGGTTTGGTCTTCCGTAGTTTAAAATTCTTTAAATTTAATATTTTTTATTACCAGCCAGGTATTAATAAGTCCATAAATAAATCTAAAAGACACACCTAGTAACTTTATTAATATATTATTATAATAATGAAAACTTGGACTTAATTTAAATTATGACGTGGACTCGGCCTTTTAATTATGATTTAAGTAGACCCGTAAGGATTCTATCTACTCGACTGAGTTCCAATTATAATCAATCTTTTGCGTGATGTTTTATTTCATTTTTACAATTTATTCTTAACTTGTTGAATTTAGCATCTTGAGCTAGATATTAGAAATATAATGTTAGGTTTTTCCTTGATTTCATGGGGAGTTTTCACATAAAAAGTAGACCGGGGGCAATAAGAAATTAGAAGTTAGAAATTGGTATCAAATAAAATTGGTATCAAATAAATTGATACCAATTTTATTTTTTACAATTTCAAGCAGTTTACTTCAGAATTGTATCAACATGTTTTAACGAAATGGAAGCTAGAACGGAGTCTGTTAAAGAAGATAAATGGCTCTTTATTCGATGTTCAATTGCTAAATCTAATGTCGAATCTATAGTCTAGCTCGGTTCATAGGTACTATATATCCCTTAATTATTTTTGTATGTAATATGATATTTGAGAGTGTTGTGATACGATAGAAATCAAGAGAAAATATTAATTTACTCTGTCTGCAAATGAAACAGTAAGAATGCACAGCAATTCACCGTCTATTTAATTAATCTGATCGTAGAAAGCACCTGTTTCATTGATAATAATGATTCTCCTTTGTTTTCACTCGTAAGTTCATTACATGGACACTAGAGCTTTTGTGGTACTACTGTCTGAAATATAGAAAAGGTAAATATGAAAGTGGTTAGATATGGCGCCGAAAAATAAACGTTAACCCATGTGGTCAATAATATAAGTTATAATTAGATGATTATTAGCCAACGATAAGATGCTAATATATTCCAACTTAATTAACTATTATAAATTTCTACACATTGTTGCAGACGGCCTTGTTACGCAATGTGTGCAACATAACACACATATTATCTACAATATTAACATGCGGAGCGTTTCTCTTTCATAGGTATCGCTCGTGGCGCTCAAAACATCACCGCGGCGCTTTCGGAGATACATTTCTTTCATTTTTAAAGAAACTACATATTTTGAAGTATGATTCATTAGTGAAACAATTGTGCTATGACTTGTGAATAGCGGAACGCAATGGTGAGGCTGTGTCTAGTCTGCCTCTCAGACCAAATAAAAAACCAAGACACACCGCTGTCAACAGAGAAGTGAAGCCGGTTTCGTAAACATGTGTGCACTTTGTGTGGTGTAGTTTGATTGTAGTGTCATTGTAAAAGGTTGTAAATGTGTGCGTGTGAGCGCGTATACAGAGCAGCGGTGTAGTTTTGTCATGCTTCACTGTATTGTTCGCAGAGCTGTCTTGGTTTTTTATTTGGTCTGATGTCTGCCTACATACGTGACAATGTGACAGCGGTATGCTAAGAACTTTGATTTACAATTTATACATCGACTGTTTACGTTAGTTATACATATTCAGTCTTATTTTGTAGGTCATTTTATATAATGTAGTAATTAAATGAGCTAATGTATTGTACTTATTGTATTATACAATTTATTCAAGTCTAAAGTATATGCAAACAGCCAAGCAAGTCTTCATTTTGAGGAAAAGTTGTTTTTTTTGATTCAGCTGCGTTGAGACACAGATTTATAGGTGAAGTAAGAATAGAATACCTACTATTTTATTACTAATTAATTTTCATTTAACATATTGAAGCAGGCAACATTGTGGATGGAGTGTATTTAGTAATCTATCTATATTACTTAAAATGACACGGGGGTTATGCTCCACGCTATGATTTGCTTACTTAATTTCCAGCTTATATGTAATAATAAGCAAGACAAGGAAGCGTTCTCTGTTTGCAATGTCCATCCAACATAACTGTTTGAAACACAGCCATCACACATTCAAACTGGTCATATTTAACACTTTATTAACTTTATTAATACATACGCTTTCTAAAAACATTAAATGGGTATAAAATTGTGCATTAACAGGTGTGAGTATGCGTACGCGTCGCACAGTAGTGGCTTTTGTAAACATCAGCGCATGATTGCTCACTCGGACGCCGAGACACTTCACACTGCGACCTCACACTATGAACCAGTGACAAATATTTGTTCAATCACTGTTCGAGAAAATGTCTTTAGGAACTCTATTAAGATTTTTATAATTAAAATGTTGCATAATACAGTTGCTATTATGATCAAAGATGGGGGGCAAGGATGGCCAACATGATAGATGGATGGTAACCTATTCTTGGCTTGTCTGTATATTAGTTTAAAGAACTTCAAAATAACTAGAATAAATAGGTATTTATTTTATTGTTCTATTTCCGCAATGGTATAACTATTTGCATTACCAATCTTTCAATCTAGCCCCTTTATATACTGCCGTCTACGGTCATGGCTATGCAGATTAAATAATTGATCTACATACTTAATTACATTTTAAACGATAAAGCCATAATTAAAGACTCCAAAATCGAGGTAATTAGGCTTACAAGCGAAAGCCCTACCGAAGAAGAAATATCGGGTTTTAAAACGAAGAGATAAGCTTAAGTGAACTTCGATACTTATAGATGGGTACATAAAATTGAATGATATGTTCCAAAGTGTGTAAGTAAATTAAAAAGTAAGTCGAGTGCAGGTCCGTTTCTCCTCTTGATTGACGTGACAACTTGATCTGGCAGCTTGGTCGGAGCACGCGCACGTTCGCGTCATTCGCCTTCGACTCAAAACTTTTGTTCTCACACAGAAGAATATCTAAAGTTCAATCCTAATATATAATACCTACTGTGTTATGTTGAAATCAATGAAAATGCAAATAAAGCTAGTCTAAATAAAAATATATTTTTATTCTGTTCAGGAATTTCAAAAATCTGGCGCTTGCTTGCTGCAGTTGTAGTATTTTTGACATATTCTTTTCCTGAGTAATAATGACCATTAAAATATATTTCTGTGGTTACATCTGAGTTTTTTATGCTGTTAAATACTATTTGGCTTTCTATGTAAGTTCGCAATTGTTTATTTTTTTAATGAACATTTAGTTTACGCAGCTCGCGCAGGCGGCGCAGAGCATCTCTTCCTCCCCATCTCACTATAATCCTCTGAAACATTGGCTTGGTGGCGTCATACCATTAAAATAGCACTTTAAATTATAATTAAAGATGTCTCCATAAATAGGATTTTACTTGTACTTAACAGGCAAATATGCTTAAATCATCCATTATCAGCCAGAAACGAAAGGGGAACTTACATTGAAACCAAAGGCGATTTAATGCGTATTAAGCTTATTTATTACCACACTGGGAATTTTCACTTAAAGCACTTACATATTAGATACCCTTGGTTAATAGACATATTTGCTTGTGAAAGTTATATGTAACTACGAAGAGTTCAAAGTTCTGCATTAATTACAAGTTAGCTCCGGAACCAATTGAGCCGTTCGATCGATTCATTATTATAATTACACGTATGTTACAATAAAACAGTAAGTATAAGCATCTAACGAATTAATATCCTTCATACCTTTAATATATTGGCAAATGGCGAATACAAATTACTTATAGTTGATTGCTTTGACCATTATTGCTGTCAAAAAAACATTTTCCAAAATATAATTGACACAAATGAGATCGCTGTCTGAAATCATTTTTATTGACCATTACAGTATAATGCGTTTGCGACTCGCGAGTCAGTAAATCATACATTTTATTCATATATTAAAAGCTAGAAGGATCAACTGCGCTTTCACAATTCTCGTCTCTTTTGATTTTTGTTAATTCCATGCGTATGATTGACGTGAACTGTTCTGAAAATATCAGTCTGTACAACGCGATTATAGCCGAACTTAATGAGAAAATCGTATGCGAACATAACATTAAATAATGACAGCGTGTCAGGCGCGCCAGCTTGACCGCCTCCATCGCGGAATGCAGATCGAGAGCACTTGCCCACACAAACCTGCGTAATGTTTTTGCAACCGATATAAATGTATTTTTATTAATTAATGTGGAACTCGCTCGCAGCGATAGATGCAAAATGAGAAACGATTTATATTTTGTCGAACGGCGGAATGTCGTGTATGGTGTTATTTACATAGCGAATGCGGGTGCGGATAACGTGACTCGTGACTTTGATTATAGAGCTGCATTATATCGTGCGCTTAATGCAACGCCGGGCTGCGTAATGTTCACACAAAGACTCGCTCCTTACAGTGAAAACACTCATATTAATGCGGAAAAGAAATTTATAGTGTGGCTCGACAAAAAGGGTGTTTTCAGTGATCCGATATGGCTATTTACTAGAGATGTATTAGTGAATCACAATATAATCGACGTATGAAAGTAAACGCGTGAGGCTGCGGCCGCGTGTGTCGAAGCTGTCGCGGTCGGTTTCACCTCGCACTTGTATCTTGTGATCTCGTCGCGGAGGCGTTTCGCGCGCCTTTTTTGGAATAACTCGAGCAAATTCGTCGGAAACTTTTATTTTGCTTTGCACGAGTTGCACTCAAAAATCGGATTTTTATTTTAATGAGCCAGTTTCGTGTCGGTATCTCGCTCGCACCCGCCGCTGCACTGAATAAATAAATGAGTTGTGCTCTACTTTCTATGAGATCGTTTCTTTGGGCGGTCCGATGAGACTCGCCTGTTACGCAGAGCGACTTTGTGCTGCGCGCTCGTGCCGGCGCGCCCGACCTTCGCCGACCAGCGTCAACCACCGCCACCGCCGCCGAGCGCCGCGTGCTCATCAACAACATTGCTCTTTTACTCTCTACACAATAACAATTCTATTTTGAGATACATTTCAGTCACGATTTATATAGTTAGTAACCGATTTCTTTGTCAGAAAAGGCAATCAATACCTTCTTGCACCTATACAGGATTCCTTAAGTTCCACGTTGACGCAACGATGTTACTAGGTACTTGGTATTGCCCATTGCATGCCGGAATATAGTATAGATCTACGCGAGACACAATGTAATGTAAAGTCTCTATAATGGCGTCATATGTATTATAATGGTATCTCTAATATTGCATTTTTCCACACACATATAGATCAGTATCAGTACAATAGATCTCTGTCACATTATTGCGCAACCGTTTATGTTCGCGGGGTCGCAGATAAAATCATAACCTAGTGATAGTATGAAATGCAACATTTTTGTAGTACGAGTATCTCTAAAGCGCAGGTCACACTGCATGGTGGTTCTGCGTCCACAGAAATGCGGTCGGAATTATATTATGAGATAATTTACTTAGTTTATGGGCGTTTTCTATTCTCAATGTATGTTAGTGTTCTATGTTATATAATCTATATTTTATATAATAGGTAATTGAAATAAAACATTATAAATAACTAAATATTTTATGTTTTTGAGAAAATATGGTAGTAAATGTGAAATAAATAAACATAGACTGAGTTTAACATAAAATATAGTAACACATGGACTTAACACTCTAATAAACTAAGAACAGCTTGTAATAAAACCGATTTCTTTTTACATAGTAAGTTTCTTAGACCTGAAACAAATGGATCCGACTTCAATCATCAAATCTTTTTTGGTTAATGCATTGTTCAAAACGAAAAGAAATAACATTTAAGCATAAAAAGCCATTTAGTCTTCGTAGCCAAAAACTACGTCAGCCTCCGAGATCGTAATGGTCTTGTACAGTTATGATGGGCAAAGCTCGGCAGCAAAATCCTATATGGGCTTTAAGAACATTAAATTTAAGATAATTAAATAAAAATCAAACGTTGGCAGGCCGAACATACGTATAGTTAAAACTCAACAAAACCCTGAATTTAAAAACAAAACTATTCTATTTAATGTATATCGTAGCAAACCAATATTTTCATTAGACAATATATTTCAAATACATATTAAAAAACATAGCAAAGGCCTTGGTCTTGAATGACTATTAAAAAATTATAAGCATTAATTAATACTTTCGGAGATATAGTCAATAAAGAATCTCTCTCTTGATGAGTTCCTGATAACATAAATTACGCAAAGATCATTGTTACGACTTTCAACGACAAAATTTAAATAATAATATTTAACGAAACTATTTAAACTTTTGAGACGTTGGATAGATAGTAAATGATTATGTGACTTAAACTTTTTTTCAATATTTTTTTAATATTGACCGTGTAGGGACTACAGAGCGATGTGAACGAAGCTATTTCAAGGTCATAGTTCGTGGTGTGAACCGAAGTAGGCAAACACGCGGTAGCTACATGAGCGCAGCTAAACGAACTTAGCTTCGTTCCCAGTGTGGCCTGCGCTTAAGACATGACACCGGCTAACACAATGTCGGGCTTAGGCATTAATTTATTATTTCTCAACATAGAATTAATTTATAAGTACTTAACTATTGCATGTAAAATGATGATCATCTTCTCGAAGAAAGTGTCTGCTTGTTAGTGCATGCATTGAATCCTGTATTCCATTCATGTATCATGTTTTCATGTCATAATGGCATACTGTCCGCGTAGTAGAGCATCTTCACAAGACGATTCATAAAGTAAGCCTACAGACTGTCAACCGCGTAGTAGAGCATCTTCACGAGACGATTCATAAAGCAAGCCTCCCACACACATGTGTTTCCGGTCTCTAATTTTGTCAAGTTAGCAAAATATCGCACCCTACCCTCAACCCTCGTGGGGAAATGGCGTGAGTATATGTATGTGTTTGTAAATGTTTGATTTTTGGGGTTCCGTACGTCCGAATGAAAAAACGGAACCCTTATAGGATGAAACGTGTTCCTGTCTGTCACAGCCAGGTAATGTAGAGAATGGTTTTACTCATATCTATGAATAAAGAACCATTCTCTGCTTTTTTTTGTACAAAATTTTACATGAAAACCTGTAAGCAGAACGTGTAATTAGCGCTGTGCGACATTATAACTGTAGGTAATTAGCCAAGTCGAGCCCGCCGCGTACCTGAATTGCACTTTATTGTGTCGAAGAAAGAGTCGCTTTTTATTTAAATGATTTTGCGGAGTGTCCTATCTGTATTAATCGGTTATATTGTGCGTACAAACTTACATTTGCAGTTGGAATATATGGGAGAACATGTTTTTCAACTACAATGTTAAGTTTGTTCTTGGGATAAATTCACCCAACTAAAGGCACCCTTCATTGTGCGTGGTCGGACACGCACTGACCTTTTTTTATTATTCGACAACGCGGTAGGTAGGTAATAGGGAATATTACGCAAAGCTGAGACCGTAGATGGCGCCACTTGGACACGGGGTAACCAAAGCAAACTGTCAAAGGCGCGCGGCAACATTGTCGGCGTTTTTCAATATTATTTCAGCTCTATTTCATCCTGGTTATTTTAATTGTAGGGTAAAATAATACCAAAAGGTTTTTAGTGATATTGAACTTCTTTAAAATTTACTTTTGACGTGACATTCAATTATACAATGTCGTCCATGGGCATGTGAACGCCCGTATTTTACTGAATATTCATGAAAAATTATCAAAAATTAATTTTAACCCCCTTTTAAAATTAATTTTCGATAATATTCTATAACATGAAAAATATTAAATATTTTTCTTGTTATTCAATTTTAATAAGTAACATGTATAACAATAACATCCATTGCAATTTGAACACGTTTGCCATATCTCCGATGTTATTGCCTCGAATTGGATTCTGTTTATTATTTCTAAAAGCTTATGAGTTATTTTATCGGATTAATTAACATTTTTTTATTTAACTTTTGTCAGTATTTATTTAAAAAACACAAGTGTAAGTCCATAGAATCATAGGGGACTACGAAAAAAAATTTTTTTTTTGATAGAACAAATTAAAAATAGACCCCCTTCTAAACTTTATTTTAGATAATTTTGAATAATATGAATAACATGAATATCAGAAAAATACGGGCGGTCACATGGGCGGCATTGTATAGCACTACAAATATTGTGTTTTACAATAGGTTTATACACAACCTTTAATGTTTCGTGACTGTAAAGTGCTTGCAACGTTGCAATTTACCATAGGTTGCGAAGTTATTCGTTTTTATAAATGTATGAACGCCTTCGTTCCTGCTCTGGCTCAACACTGATTCACTGACTGATGCATTATTACAGATTATCCCTGATGAACGGCTTGTTAAAATAATATATCAGTAGATTGTAAACACCCTGATTTCTCATTAACAGTCACTTAGCCATAGTTTTTTTTTTATAACCATAGATGACAGAAAAGGTCTAAACTTCATGTTTTTTCTGTTTACGTTATTTATTTATCCTTCATATAACTATCCTTACAGGTTTCATTACCTAATGCGATAGTACGGTTCCATATAATGCAAAGGACATTGTTAAAAATGGCCTATGAATCAACACGTATCCACGTATATATAGAAACCTTTACAGTCATTACTAGTTTTTTTTTATAATTTACATTCTAATTATTACAATAGAACGGACACATCATAATTTGGAAAACATTTTAAAAAGTTATTCAGTTCGGTCTTATTTCCCTGCGCCATTATTTTTTATTCCAATTTGACGTTTTGGTGTAGGCAAAGGGCAATAGCTCATACAGCCAAGTATTTTTGCGCAGCGGTATAGTGTGCCCCGTAATTACAACGCTCAGCACTTTCAGCGCTTGATCTATGAATAAGGTATTTAGTTACAAACAGAATAAAGTGATTAAAAGCGCTATGTGAAACGAGCAACAGCGACACTGACTGTCGATGAATTGACAGATGACAGTTTGACATTTCATAGTAATGACAGTGTTGTTCGCATCCTTACTCCTGCGCTTGCATCTTGCGTTGCTTGTGGTTATTCGTTTGTGTTATTGCATTTTCTGTTTTTTTTTCGATTGTAACTAACAACTTGACGTGAACAAATGACTGCGATTAGCTCTTGAAATATTGACCTCTGGCTGTGATTT
The DNA here is from genome assembly GCA_947364205.1 of Agrochola lota. Classification (NCBI taxonomy): domain Eukaryota; kingdom Metazoa; phylum Arthropoda; class Insecta; order Lepidoptera; family Noctuidae; genus Agrochola; species Agrochola lota. Next base: position 10,787,653 of record OX376221.1, on the reverse strand, counting down.
CATAGCCCTAAACTAGTCATTACTACAAATAAATTAGTAACTACTTACAAAGAAAGAATGGTTCTGACTACCTACGCATTACGCATTTAATGAAACGTTTGAAGAAATCCAATGTATTCACTAATAAACACTAAGTTAGTATGTTTCTATTAGCCTAATTATAACCTCAAAATCCGAAAGTGTTTTAATTTTTTTTACAATTCTCAGAAGTGTCCGTGATTTTAATTTAGTTTCAGTCGAATATATGCATTATTTAGAGTACAGAAAGTAAATTCCCGTCTCTGTTGGTTCTTAGGCGAACGATGTATGGACGCCGAACAATGTCCTTTTTATTATAACCTTTTTTTTTCTTTTCACTCTTTTTTTAAACGTCCCAGCTGGAGTAATTAGCAGTAAGTCCCCTATTAATATATTTTTGCAACATAACGTAGCATTTTCAAATTACCATATTATTCACGATTAAAACTTATCAGAATCATTGCTTTTATAAAGTTATCTATTGCTTGATATTTATTTATTTCTTCAGTTCAGTTCCATTGATTGCTTCATACAAGTATGGTATTCAATTAAGTAAATATAAACATTTCCCTGTAATTGAAATATTTTCATCTCGATAGAAAATAAGGAAATGCAGAACTAAGATATTGAAATATAAATTAGAACAAGTAAAGCGATTGAACACGGAGGATTATGCAAGTAATTGAACCATCGATACGGCTTTATGCAAGATCTCGCGTGTCATATGATATGACACTTATTAGTCGTGTTCACAGCTTGTTGCCTACCGGACATGGAAAGGACTTGCTCGGTATTATTAGTGCAATGCACTTGCATGCGTCACTACGCGAAGGACACGCTTTGTCTGGATCAGGTGGTCGCGCAGCAGGTGAGGGGCGAGCGGGGGGCGCGCGAGACGAGCGGGGGCCGGAGGGGGGCGCGGCTCGAGGCTGCTTCCTGTCGCAGGACTGGTTTTGTGGTTTGCACCACTTTTGTTTTGCACCAGTTTCCAACTAAACAAACAACCTTTTAACGTTTAATGTCCCAGATTATGCGCGTATGCACATTAAGCTTGTATATAAACTACCTAAATGGCTGACTACTTGTGAATAATTTCCTTCATTCTCCACATACACAATTAATATAATTATATATCATACCACACGCTTGTGAATTGACATTGTGTTGTGGGCATTCACTTTAAATTGTAAAGAGTTAAATATACTCCTTACACATTTATTTTATTGGGACAACTACAATCAGTCCTTAATTTATAGTCTAATATATGTATGTTTATCACAACCGATCATCTGAATTTCCTTCCCACCATGACTGTGCTTTAAATATGGAACAAGGCATTGAAGACCACAGTTATGGCCAATAACAATATCGTGTAGAAAGCTGGCAGTGTTAACTCCCCTTGAAACTCGTAACGCCAAAATTGTTGATAATAAAAACCAATTTACTCTGAATCCTGCAGCAAATCATTGCTTTATAATCCCCAAAACCTTCGCGAAGACTTCGCTAAAGACCAATTTTACCAGTTTTATTGAGTTTGAAGCAATTTCATTGTTATTCCTTTTTACTTTGCTGTGATAAAAACGGTTGCGTGGACTCTAGGTATTCTTTTTTTTATATATATAAATGCGTGTGTCAAATAATCGTTCGTGATGCTTGAGAACTCATTCATAATTATCATATGAAAATATTTGTTTCATCCAAGGTCTTGGGTTTAATTATTAAAGATTGATTCACACATTTTACTATTGATGTTTGGATGCAAATTAACATTCAATTCTTTTATTACAGATATAAACTCGTCAGGTGTCGCATCAAACAAAAGGTGAGCATCATAAAATTTTATGGCTTTACACTATTTTTGACTAAGTGACATTTTGTCATTGTCAATTTGTCAAGGTTCCATTAGGAATGAGAAATGACGCGAATGTTACATGACTGTACAACGAAGGTGAAAGTCAATCGCAAGTCATCTCGTCTGTATGCACCTCCGGCGCTGCTGCTGCTCATTGAATCTGCAACGAACTGAATTAATGAATAGAATCGTATGAAGGATGGACAATAACTATTTCGAGCTATGGTTAACTTGCACTCAGTCGGGACAACATTGTTCGCCACCACTCAGAGCGGCTTGAACATGATTTATTAAGGCTCTTATTTTTTTTATTAAAACACATTAAGTATATCGAGGTATGGTTCCTGGTGTCTGAACGCGACCTCATACCTTTGCGATATGTTAATACTTTAAACTGGTATACCTGTCCAGCCACCTGGTTGACAATGCTTTTGTTCAAGTATGGCTTGAGCGCGATTTATTAAGGCTTCGCGGATTTTATTACAACAAAAAATTACATAAATTGGGTCGATTTATGGCAACTAATTTACACATCACTTCATCTCTGAACCGCTTCATTAAGATTTTATATTGGTACATTTAAATAAAAAATTTATACGTGATTATTGTCATGGTGGTTTGGGCAGTGCCTAAATATAATCTTAGTTTATTCTGAGGTCGTGACTGTAACTGCAGACGCGTCCGAGGATGCTAAAGACGCTGTTCTGGCCATCGTTTTATGCCGTTAACGTAGGGCAAGAGTCAAGGGCAGGGCACCAGGCGGTCCGCTAAGTCATATCGCTCTTCTGGTGTGTGTGAGCAGACAGACAACCTGCGGTAACCTTTGCGTGGCACAGACATCGCGTTTGCGTCAATATAATGTGCATGCACATACAGATGCATTATACATATTTCGTTCGGAAAAAGTCTTTAAGATGAATCAGCTCATATCCCTGAATTTAAAATATAATTGAACAATTAAAATATATATTTTATTAGAGTTCTTTCATCAGGGTAGTCATTTTAGTCAGGTGATAACTTTTAATGTAAATTAGTTAAACGGAACTCGTATTGCCTATTTACATTTAATCACGTTCCGCGAATCTACATTAACATTTAATTCCTACCTATTGAGTATAAAAACATATTTTATTCAGATAAACTTATGACGGTAGTGTATTCACTAACTTCAATCCTAGGCAGCTCAAAATTTCCAAAGCTAGCACTAAAAGAATTTTACATACCTAAGACTAAAACACGTTTGCTTTCATTAGTGTTGGCAGCTTTCGCGATAGTTTGTAATCATACTATACAATATTTTAAATCTTATTGAAATAGGAATAAGACTCAGACTTCGATCAATCAACTTTTTATTAAAATTTCATCTCGATCATAATGATGATGATGCTTCATATCCTTTTGCTTAATATGGAAATGGCAAGTTTATCTGACCATATTTCATATTATCATTTCATTCGCTTATTAGTATAAATCGTAAAGGAAAACCAATATGTATGTATTTATTAGTTAAGGAAAATATAAGTTTGAAAATTGGGAGGATTAGGAAAAATATAAAACGGTCTTTGGTATTTTTAACCGAAAACGTCTACAATTATTGCGTTTCGTCAAAATAATAATGAGTCCTAGTCTTAGGAGTGTTTGATTTTCTGAAAAACTAATATTGACGTATTCATGAGTTAAAAATAAATAAATACATATCGGCTACTATTAGAAAAATATCCAGTCATTTAATAGATTAAAGCTGCTAAAAGCCTTATTTCCAAATTGGTATGTAGACCTCCCAATGTGGAAATAAGGCTTTTAACAGATTTTGGGTCTAATGCTATATTACTGCTAAAATTGCTTCAAAAAGTTATAGTACATTAATTAAAGTGCCTTTTTCACATCTGCACAACTGTTAGACACCCACTCATCTTAAACTTTATCAGACTTTTCTTGTACAAGTTTTTTTCTTCATAAACGATGCTCAAAGACTCATTAACCCGTTAGATGGTTCGTCACAAAAACCTTTACCGTGAATCTGCAACTGCTTTAGGCACTAAGATAATCGTACTTTACGTTATTTTATTTGACTAGGTGACGCAATAAGAATTGGTGACAATCATTTTTGACGACAGAGAATATTTTTGAACTGCTAGGAATATTTCAATAAATTAGAACTTTTACATTGCAACGAAACTTTTTGAGAATTTCTCAAAAACAGAAATTAAAATTATTATGCCTCGTATATTGTAAAAGGGAATAGTCATCAGTTTATAAAAAAAAATCTGACAATCGCAAAATATGACTTTCGTTGTAGTTGAAAAGCTTGGATATAATATGTAAAAGCTCGTAAAAGTACAAATGTTCTGTTTTGTGAATGTGTCATCTTTATTGATTACATGATTAATATCACTGTGCATTTTGTAGGTCATCAATTACTTTCCTTGTAAAAATATTTATCTGTCAACGTACAATAATATAATATTATAAATCTAAAGAAAACATTTGAAACACAAAATAAAATATTTATTGAGTAAAAAGTGTTACGATAGTACAATAGTTTTGAGAAGGCCGTATTTATCGTTTGTGTAGTATCTACTTCATTTGAATGCATTGTTTTTAAATGACAGTGCTCCATTTATTTGACCTACTTGTGCAAAAAGTTCCCGTTACGATTAGAACAAGCTTGTACAACAACCGATGATAATTTATTTATCAGACAATATTTAAACATATATATGTACCATATAATTAAGCACAGTGTCGTAAGAGCACATTATTATTAGCCTGGAACAAACATGTTAGCATGCGTTTAGCACAACTATTAATAACGTCAATAAAAAAGAAATAAAACTTTGTCTGAATGTTAAAAAACACAGGTTGACATGTTGCAAAACCAGTTTATATATTTTATGAAGTGGTATTGCGCACAGTTAGGTACTATTAATACGTGTTATGTAGTTCATGAATACCCTATATTGAACAGTTATAATCTCATAATAACCGAGAAATCTGGAACCTAATTCTTTAATTGTTGGAACACACAGTTGAACTACACATATCTGTAGAAAAAAAACTCATAGCATAGATACGACCGTAATTTGAACTAACATCGAGACAGTTATTTGCCTTTATTGCTTCCAAGAAAAAAACTATTCACAGAGTTCTGTATCATTACAATTTTCACTTTCTGGATGAATCATATTGGTTGACTCAATTGACGACAAAACATACGTACTAAGTAATACTCGTAAAATCAAAACAATTAAGGTGACGCAGTCAGCAGAACTATTTATTCTACTTATTAATTAGAAGCATTGTCAAGCAAATATTTTTACAAAATATCTGACATAATCAAATAAACTGCAGTGTAAGTACGTAAAAATGTTAAACGCTAAGATACGCCATAAATTCTTATGTGAACATGTGTTTCATACATACGCTGTGTTAATGTATACATAATCGCGCGTTGATGTCTTTTCCATGGCACAGCTTTTAATGGAACTTCATAAATAGCTAAGCATTTATCTTCAATGTACATTTATCCTTTGTGGCTAGTTAACTGACATTTATTTTAATAACAAGATATAATGATCGTGTTGTACTATGAATCGCTTTACGACTTTGGAACTTATTACACTACTAAACTTTTATACTGTGCGCACTTTAGAACAGTAATTGCTTACACAATTATATGTTTTCAAAATTGCTTACGCAATTTCAGTCTTTGCGTAATTTGGTAAGGGTGTTAGTGGCCTAAATTATTTGAAAGCTTATTTTTAATGAGCACTTGGATATATTAATTTGACTTGATAAAAATCCAAGGCCATCGGATATAGGGAAATCAAAATTGTAGTACGTTTACTAGGTCGAATATTATTAAAGCTCTGAAATCGAAATTCTCAACTGATTGGAGCGCGGTATGCAGGACCAATTAATATGGAATGTTTTTATTTAAATGACTGTAGTAGTAGTTAAGTGATACAGTTCCAACGATTTTTATCGCTGACTTTGTAAGCATAAAACTAATTTTGCTTTAAATATAACTTTTATTGCTAAATAATTACGAGAACAAATGCAAACACTGTAGCTGAAGCTAGTCAGGGTAAGAAACATTCAATACCGTCAGAAATTCGTTTCTATTAGCAACTATGAAGAAAAAAAATAAGGACTCCAAAAAAAGCGTCGGCCGAATCGGAAACTCCATTGGAACAATAATAATATAGTGTCAGTGGTAAAGTGGAACAAGGAACTCTCGTAGTGGCGACTGGTACGTTGAACCTCCTGGGGCAGCGTGTGTGTGCACGCACACGCGCGCACTGTGCACGTGCACGACGCCGACACTGTACACACGTCAGCGCCGTGCGGCCGTGTGCGTCTAATAAACGTGTGTAAGTACTTTAATCTGATTCATGGCGCGATACGTAGGTTAGCCGCATGAGGTTTTAGCAGCACGCGTTACGTTTTATTATTTCCTAATTTATTCTTATACCTATAGAGTTCACATTACAATAACGCGGCGTAAACTTCGGCACATGTTCATATTATTTCAAAGAAAACAAACTCTCGCATGATTAGTAGGAATGATTGAGTTGTTACAAATACGCGCGGTATCGGTATCTAAGTTTATGTTTATAGGAAAAGCGAGCCGCGGTCTGCGGCTAGCGCGGCGGACGCGCGCTGTGCTCGCTCCGGCTCCGAATGGTCCACCATCCACCACGTTGCCTAAAGGCACTCACTTGTACTTTGTCGACGCATAAACAAGATTTATGTCGCTGTAACTCCGAACTCGCATATTTATTAAAGGGAAGCGTGTTCTAACTTAGAACTGCGAGCACAGTTACTGTTATTAATACAACATTAGCGTATAAGAATCAGATACTTTATGTCCATTTAACGACTTATCCAATATCTTAGTTCTGACTTCCTTAATTTGTTTTCATTTATGACTATTTGGTACAGTAGACTGCGTTGGACTTAATATTGCTTTAAAATGTTTTATAGCCCATAATAACAGTTTAATAGATCTTATACGATATAGCAGTGATACATGTCTATTTGTGTGTTTATAAAGTTGATGGAGGCTGTACAAGTGTGCAACTTCCTTGTAACCACGTGCGTTTGTTCGTATGATAACTTGTTAACAGAAGACACGTCAGCGTCGAGCGTCGGTCGCACACTAAAGATCGGCCCACACAACACTTGATACAATCTATATAAAGTTTTGTAACTGACATCTCCAGACAGACTATATTATATACAGACTATAGTAGTTTAACTACTACTGTATGAGACTATTTAAACCTAGTAAGTAAATTACATAAAATATGTGACAATCTGACAGTCCTTTACTGTCAAGTACTTTACAAGCAAAACAAGTGTCGTATGTCGGCTGAGTGAAGTCGCGCGTTGATACTAGCTAGTAGTAGTAGTGCATGTTCGTTGATAGCTGCGCTCGAACGGCGCGCGGCGCGGGCGCTGGTGGTTGCGACAGCCGCACGATCAGCCGCGTGATCGTCCTTGCTCGTTGCTCAACGCTCGATAAGTGCACGATATTAGCGCCATCTTAAAAGCTTTCGAGTACGAAAATAAAATCGGTAATAAGAACAAAAAGTAATTAAAGACGGCTGTAACTGTTTTAGTGTTGGTAGGCGCCGGTATAACGCCTCTAGTTCAACCGACCTTTACTGGTTCGTATTTCGAAATTTGTTCAGCTAAACGTTCTAAAAATAGTTTTCTACAGGTTGCTTGGTTTCTCTTAATAATATTTTGGCATTCTTCATCGATTAGGTTAATGTAAAAAGAGGAGTCTATTTTTTTTATTGTTCGAAGACCTAATTAAAGTGTGTGAACAACCGTTGTTTACCAATTAGTAGATATTAGGTCAACAACCGTCACTGAACTACGCTGTGTACGCTGCATAAACAATAGATGATACCGTAAATCCAATTATGATATCAGAGATTGCTTCTTTGACCTTATACTATTCAAAAATATGCGTAATTCAAAGATGGTACGCTCCTTACACCAAATTAGTCCATCACTGCCACAGTACTCGTATAAGTAGATGCATAAGACAAACAAAAAATCCAATAGTTGCTCCCCGTAATGAGTGTACGAAAAGCTCACGAGAATGCATTAAGGTTCCTGCAGACAGGCGCGACTGTCTGCGGCAGCCTTTAAGTAGAATGTAAAAAAAAAACGTTAAAAAACTGTATTTTCCAATATCAAAATCCATTATGAACGAGACTATTGTTACTCTTCGTGGAATCTCAGTCGTGTTGTATTTTTTAAGGCTGCGCAATGTAGGTCATCTGTATAATTGTGTCGTGTATGAGTCTGTATCAAATAGGATTGTGAGTAACAAAGGATGTTGCGTAAGGTATTGCTATTTATTGATAAATGTCATTAGTGACGTGTATCAGGGGTTCGTGGCTAAATAACAAATGACTGATTTGCGAGGTCAAGCTGTTTTTGCGTCGGCTGAATTCGAGTACGGGTCAGTTTGCTTTCTTTACAAACTACAAAATGTACAAGTGTGTCCCTACAAAATGGTTGAGCTGAATGGTGCTGATCCACGCGTCATGTTCGTGACGGGCGCCGTCAGTTGTGACTGGTCATCTCTTATCTGCCATGGCTTATTTTTAATCTTATATTTTGAATTGTTTTGATTATTTTTTTGTACATTGTTCTCACACATAGAAGCAACAAGAATAATGTACCCAGGATTTTGTAATTTTCTATATTTAAAAGAGTGTCCTTGGAGTTTCTTGCCCGTTCTTCTCCATAAAGATCTACGTTTTGGAATGGGCAACTAGCTTCAACTTTCTGACTAACTGACGCGACTATTTGACAATTCAAAAGTGCCTGTAAAAGGTTTAATTGAAATAAATGCTTTGATTTTATTGAGTTTGAGTTTACTTATTGAGACCGCTCATTGTAATGGAGAGTACTTTAATGATACATCTACGTAGCACCAATGGTCCCTTTATTGGTGCTGTGTAGACAAAAAAAAAAAGGCCGCGAAGACTCAGCCCAAAGATTACGTAGACTCCGTGTCGGCACTGCATAGGAGTCCCGCAGTGGTCGCGTAGACCATGCGGAGAAGCCGCAGCGTAGTCGCGTAGGCCGTGCATTACGTAGTAGGCGCGTTGCAGCCGTTTGGTCCAGTATAGAACAAACGCCGGAGCTGCGTACACTGTGCGTAGCGAGCGGTGTAGTTAAGTAGACTGTGAGTAGCCGGCACAATGTAGCCGCGTAGGCCGTGCGTTTAACGCTTTGATATAAAAAAATCTTTTCTTGGTAAAAACAAAATAAAACCTCAAAAGAACGGATATAAAAGGATGTCGAACGTAAGTTTAACAAGCAACTGTTAGGTATGGCTGAAAGCCGACCTCTCAATTGTTGGGAAAAGCGATAAAGCTCAGGCTGATGAAGGTCGTAATAGTAAGTTACGTGATAAACATATCGTAATCTCACAATAGCTAGGACGAGGGGTCGCGGGTCGCAGGTCGCGCTCATTACGTTACATTCAGACATTAATTTAACTAGACTTGTATGTTAATTACAAGTTCAATAACATTCGCTTCGATTCAATGCATTTAATGTTGGAAAAGGTCTGATTTAAAATATTTGAAATATTTATTTCTATGCAACAAATCGCTGTCGTAGCGTGGACATGGTGTGTGACTGTGGCTCGTCCCAGCTGCTGAATGTATGGCAACGGAACTCTCTGATCTTGCTGCTCCCATCATCGATCAATTCAATCAGATCATTACTTTTTCCCCATAGACACTCTCCCAGGTTGCTAAAGGAAAACAATACCTAATTATTATTAAGAGATAAAGTATGAAATGTTATAAACTGCTCAATTATACGAAAATGTCAAGTAGGCTAGATACATTTTCTAATAAGATTCATAATTAATAGCTCCGCGTTTTTATAAAAATAACTAGTAAAACTAATTTGCTCTATATAAAGACTATGTGTTAATATAGCTAGTTCATATTTGAGGTATTTATCTAACAAATTCCGTAATATCCGTTAGGAGTAATCTAATGAGTGCATTAGACACACACACATGCAAGGCTAGGTTACTAACACAGTGGGCACACGTGCACAGTGGAGGCAGCGCGGAACGAGTTCACACCGACCTGCTGCGCCCGCGCAAGAAAGAACTCAGCCAAGGACGCCGGCGTAACGGTCCGTGTGCGGGGGGCGGGGAACGCGCGAGGCGTGGCGGGAGAGGGGAGGGGGGCCCGGTCCCGCTAGCCACACCGCGTGCCTGCGGGACGCCCGGGATGCACTGGACACTGATTCATGCTGACCGTTGCGTCATCGCTCTGCAACTGTTACTAGAAACAATTTAGATTAAACACTAATTAGTGAATGACCTTTTCATGACATGAACTTAATTAATATATTATTCATAATTTTGTACGACACGTAATCGGTCTTCACTTATAACATTCCCATTAGAAGAATTTTTACCATACACACTGTTGCAATGCGGATCCGCTGATTAATGTCTTTAAACATCGATAGTAATTAGTTAACATCAATAAACACAGTAGCTTGATACAACATTTAAAGTTATGATAGACGTGTCCTAAATGAAACATATTTGTTAAGAAAATCCAATTTTAAGTTCCTTCGCTCGGCCATCGACCCTAAAAACCTTATTTTCTTTCTCACTCCCTCTCATTAAGTTGGATAGTTTCGTCTCACAGTCACGAAAACCGCTGTTCTGTCTTTATTTTGTTCCATTACGGCCAAGAACAATGACTATTCGTCGATAGGACCGTGTTCCTATATCTATTCTTTTCTGGCACGCGAGCCGCGGGCGCTCCGCGAGCGAGACGACTAGCATTCTGAAGTGCGCAGCCTCTGCTGAATGTTTCGAATTCCTATTGGACCGCCGAGAGCTTAAAGATGGCCACTCGAAGACCGTTTTCTCGTTACGATAACCTAATTTTATTCCATTACGTCGGTAGTCGTTCTGCTTAAATTTCAATAAGGCAACTCCATTAAGTTCGAATGTCAGGAGGTAATGCGAGTAAAAAGACAGCGACCTCGCGGGCGTATGTTCGCACGCTGCGCCCGCGCCCCCCGCACCTCCCCTCGCCCAAGTCCCCCCCCCCCCCCCCCTCGTGCCCACTGCCTCCGCGACCCGCGCTGCTCCCGAGCGGGTGATTCAACTGTGTTTGTTCGGAAATGTCGAAGGTTTGCCGGACGTCAACAGACACGGAACTACCTTCAGCTTGAGCGTGTTTCCAGGTATCATTTTAATTTTATCTATCTAGAGCACCGATAGATTTATGCGGTACGAAGAGTGCTCGAGCACAATCAATGTTTCGTTGCTTACGAGCCGCATTACTGCATAAAGCAGAGTGTTATCAACAAGTAATTCCAAAATGTACAACATTATAATATGGCCACTGCTGTATCACTAGATAAGCCGTTTGTTGCTTTACAATAGTTTACAATATAAAAGACATCAACGCGCTTCGCGTTGTTTATTGGAAAATTATGCGTGCAGCTAATTCTTGATAGGTTTTTCATTATTTAATGTGTTTAATTCATTAGAAAAAGGCTAAGCAAACAGAAGTAGTCTAATAGGTACATATTTGAACATTCATAAAATTTCAAAGATATTTATTATGCACAATTTTTCCGCACCTATAGAGACTACAAGAATTTACATAATATATTTAATTGCCAATCCATAATATTGTTAAGTGAAGGCCTATTCAAATATATATCTGAATAAAATATTTGCATATGCTACTATATTCAGCGTAAGTATATTCGGTAAGCGCCGGGCGTCCGCCGACAACATGACACCTCGCTTTAAATAAATACAACTTTTGTACACATGTATAGTAACTAAGGCATATACGTCTCCTTTTGTCATTGATATTTTTCCGCATTTAATCATGTTGTAGATTATACTAGAATCCTGTTCAAGTTTTTTACTTATTATTTAGGTTCCAGTTTAGTGAGGTTCCAGTTTGACGGCTCTCGTGGAGCCGTGGCGCGCTACGATACGCGATAATAGCAGATAGCGTATCACGAGCCACGTGGAGCGGCTCATAATAATAATGTTTATCTATTAAAGTTTTGAACGCGCTATTAATATATTAACCTTTGCACGGTTTAATTAATGAATCTCATTTCATTTGCGAAATATAATACTTTATTAAACCAAAAGCTAATTATGAACTTTAAAAAGATTACCTGTATCTTTTTCTTAATGTAAACGCATTTAACGAGTGATTAATTCAATACAGGTGTTTACGAATCTCATCATATTTTTCAAAACAAATGAAATATTAACTAAACATTCCCACGCTTTACCTATTCTACACGTAGAGATAACTGAATAAAGCCCTTCAAAGGAAATATGAAAATTTCATGACGTAGCCATATTTAGGTCCTTTGAATATTATGTTAATGTAATAAAGACAATGAGCATATTTACGTAAGAAAGTACCAAAGCTACAGAAAGACAAAGTTTGTTACAACAACATACATTGTATATTTAACAAAATAAAGAACTCGTGTATTCTTGCCCTTTATGCTTCGGCAAGAAAATAAAGTAAACATTAATAAATAAACATTCATTAATATTGATGAGAACGTAAATTAAATGTAAATAAAATAAGTGAGTTCAGTTGACTGACAGGCTTCTGAATCGCTCGTTTTTATTTCCACGCATCGAATGAGAAGCGATGTACACGCGACGCTTGTAGCTTCAAATTACGTAGCAATCATGCTGAACTAACGTCAGAAAAGTAATTCTTTAATATCCGCAATGATTACACATTTTTTGAATAAATATTCTATGTACAAATGCGAGCATAACAGCAAGGCTTGAAGTGATGGAGAGATTTAGCTTAATTGTAACTTAAGTAATAATTGATATAATTGGATTTAACAACCAAAGGGACTCTGAGTTAGTGATGGTCTACAGCTCAAATTGTTAATATATTTAGTAGTATTTTATGTAGGTTCGTAGTCAATAAAAACTAACTGGTTTTCAGAAAGTTTAATATGTTCCGCCTGTATTCGATTAAGTTGTTCTAAATTAGAAACTGTCTCAATGTAGAACGCTGTTTATTCGAAAAAAACTTTTTTCGAAGCGTACAATGTATGTATCTGTATTTTTTACTTGAGTGTATTTTATCTCATATGGCAAGCACATACCGAATTGTATCTAGTAAGTTTTGAAAAATTACCTAACGATACATAAACATAAAAGCCTATACGCACAAAGAGCCGTGCTCCGCGAAACTGAGACCGATCTATTCAAATCACGCCTCTTTAATTACTGACGAAATACTTATTGGATGGACGGCAATTTCTATTCTTTTTTATATCAAGATTCTACCAGGAAAACCCATGGCAACATTTGTGGGTCATCTCGAAGCATTGTTACTCGACTAGCTACCGAGTTTCTTTTTCATTAAAAACTCTTTAGATGAAATTGAAGTCGGAATCCAATTAAAATATTAATAAATGTTATGGTCATGGGTATAAATAACATCTGACAAGATCTGTAATGCTCTATCGTAAATCTAAGTATGGTGTGTAGATGAAGTACAGATTTCGATATTACCTCCAATATCTCATACAGTATTGATGGTTTCTGCGCATTTGTAATGTTAATTTTTCTAATGACACGGTATATTAAGTTAATGTAAAGGGTCTATTTTATCTTCTCCATCGCCGCTAATTACCATTTCAAATAAGCAAAAAACATCAATATTGCATGAGATGGGCACTAGAGCTTAACAAGTGACCTCAGATAAAGTTTACTTCAATGTTGACGACGCGATCCATCTCACATGTGAAAGCACGTATAATTTATAATGTTTTACTTAATAATTATGGGATATAACCGCACTACCATAAAGTTTCTTGTCGTTAGAAGAACGAGCTTGCAGATAGTGATTAACAAAACACATTAAATTCAAACATATTGAGGAAACGGTGGAAGCACTATGACAGTTGTGCTTTAAAGAGAATTGTACAATATTTTATTGGACAAAAGAAATGTTTTTGCTTGTTTCTAAAGGGGTGTCAGTCAAAGTAATAAATTACGCGGCGGCCGTAAATAGTTACGTTTTGACAGTTAGTGCGTATTTAATGAAAACTGATATTATTGATGCGCTTGGTCTAATCGCCTAATGGATTCAGTATCCAGGTTAAGTGGGGCGTGTTTTCAATTTCTCGCATCTCGCGGGGCGAGGTCAGTTGCTCGCTGCACGTTTTAGAGCACATCACATCTCGTTAAACCAATTTGTTTATATCGAACACTTTAGCAGGAGGATCACGACTGTACGGAGCACTCAAATTGAATAGATCGATATTACGCTAATATACATAAATGTATGAGATTAGAAAGTTGTGCTGGTGCTGTGCCCTAATTTTGATATTCAGATAACTATCACCTGCATTGTTTTAAACAAAGATGGCATACTAAAACTACTTCATACTTTTTTCTTCTAAGTAGAATGCTAAACACATAAAACTTCAAAGAAGTTTATTTTTCTAATAAAGCTAATAGGTACGAATTGTTAATACAAATGAATCTATAGGATCACAATGCTACAACTTAGTTCGAATAGCGACGATCGCGTAAAAGAGATAAGTTTCCGTCTGATATAAATTGTGCAGATCTAGTAAATCGTTGTCTTGTGAAAATTGCATCTTCTACAAGGTGTATAGTTTTAACTATGCGATAACCGCGTTCAAGAGCTGTCATTGTCAAATATTCCACAACAATGTTGACACTGAAAGCTCTTGAGCGCGGTTTAGATGTGCTGATAGCGTTCAGTTTCATCGGTGAAATTCGCCCTAAAATCACTTTTTCCGAATTCACAGTATTTCGCTGAGCAATGACCTGTTCTTGCACAGATGCGACGCACAGCATAATTTTTCTTATTATTTGTTACAAAAGTAGTAGTAACTCTGCTATTAGCATTTTGTTTTTGTGATGTTTTTGTTGACATTTGGTAATGTTGCAAGAGTATTACGCAATAATGTCTTTGGTCCGTGGCCATGACAGCAACCAATGAAAAATATTGTTTTACTTTTTATATTTTTATTTATTGGATGAACACGAGGCTTTTGGCTACTTTTGTAAATGTGTATTTTATGTGTTTTTATCTTTATATGTGCGTTTTGTTTGTGCAGAATAAACAATTTTTCTTTCTTTCTTTTCTTTCTTTTTGTTTCTCATTCGCTCATGTCAGTATGACGTCCAAATAAAGATGAGAATGCGGAGAAAGTTCCGTTGAAATTAGTTCAGTGGTCTTGTTAATTACCGCCTCCCAGCTACATCCTGGTTAGCAAGACCTTAAGTTTGCTTTGTCCCATTATTTGATTTGAATTTGTCATATTTCCATGTATTTATTTTTTATGTAGAGTTTTTATTAAATCTCGTTTCTTTGAAGTAAATCAATTGGGTATAACCCTGTTTAAAAATGGAAAACCTTTGGCGAATAACAATTCAAGCTCTTTCCATTTTATTTATGTCTGATTAATTGATAAAAAATAAGGAATTGAGAGTTTTCGTAGGTAGATAAAACGAAGACATTTGTTTTTTGTTTTTTTTTGGTTTCTTATGTATTCGCATTATTGAGTTATTGTAAGCACAATGACTCAATAATGCGAATCGTTAAGTATATGTTCCTATAGGTATTATTACATGCAATATAGTTCGATGTAAGTGATGACTCCTTTCCTTCTTTTTAGGGTTCCGTACCTCAAAAAGGAAAAACGGATCCTTATAGGATCACTCGTGTGTCTGTCTGTCTGTCCGTCAGTCACAGCCAATTTGCTCCGAATCTAATGGACCGATTTAGTTGAAATTTGGTACACATAATTTATGTGCCCGAACACGGAAGTCTAACGTAAATAAATGAACTTTGAATTTTTGGGTCACTTTTGGGGGGCAAATAAGAAAATAAAAATAAAAAGCTTGCAAACCTAACCGTGTGACATATCAAATTAAAGAACTTGTTGCGAGGATCTCAATTTTTTTTAATAATTTTAATCTAAATACTTTTAAAGATATTTAAAAAAAATATGAAAATTGACCCTTATCTCCGAAACTATTAAGCCATATTTTTATTTTAAATGCAGAGAATCGTTATTTACTCGTAGATTACAGGAAAATCTATAAGAAGTCTATGGTCTTAAATAACATAGTAAATCTCTAAATATTGTTGTTGTAATGTTAAGTTTGTTCTTGGGATTAATTCATCTCAACTACGGAACCCTTCGTTGTGCATGGTCTGACCCGCACTTGGCCAGTTTTTTATATTTATTCATGCTATTATTGGTATATGTATTTCATTCCCCAAAAAATCGTAACCTGTTGTCAATTTGAGAACAATTTTACCGTCTAAAACACCGACTGCGATGCGCCTAATCAGAATAAATTATAACATAATGGGCCCTAATTATCATACACATGTGCAACAAGATCACTTCTTTGGGGATTATATCGAAAGTCGTGTTCAATTGTGTGCTAATAATAAAACAATCATGTTATTTGTGGTTATGGCTATATTATGCGAAGAATGCGGTTAATACGCAAAGTCAAAGGCATATTTTCTATGTACTTAACTTAATTATTTTATTATCTCATAAAAGCAGAGAATCGAATGTAGCCACTGAATAAATAAACCACCCAAGTGCGTGTAGGACCACGCACAAAGTAGGGTTCCGTAGTTGGGATTAATTTATCCCAAAAATAAACTCAACTTTGTAGTTGAAAAACATGTTCTCCGTACATCGATATACGCCACTGTCAATTCTTCAAATGCAAATGTAAGTTAATAATCGCAAAAAAAAAAAAAAAATTGCGAAAACTTCAAATTAACGATTTTTTTACTTTTTCCGTTACTTGTGCTGTAAGACCTTGCTGCCTGCTAATTTTCATGATTCTAGGTCAACGGGAAGTACCCTGTAGGTTTTGATTTATTTGCGAGTGTCAAAATTTGTCACACAAATAGCCGATTTTTTTTCTTGATTTGACTTAGAAACTTGATTTTTTTAGAGCTCCAAGTGACCATAGATACGTATTTGGTATTAATTAAAAATCAAATTGATATCTCCACGCGTTCCTGAAAAAATGAGTCTTGACAGACAGACAGACGGACAACGAAGTGATCCTAAAAGGGTTCCGTTTTTTCCTTTTGAGGTACGGAATCCTAAAAACAAGAAATCCTAAACGTAAAGCATTCACGTGAACAAAAAGTATGTTGGTATTTGAATAGAGAGCGTCCAAACAGCGACGCTCAATCTTTGTCATTATTGTAGCAAATTAATCATAAGTGAAATTGTTTACCGACTAATTTGCGAACCACTATCTGGCGTTTCAATCGTTTTATTTTCATACCCACAGCATAGTCTCGACGAAGTATGGTTTCAAATAATGATTCAATTTTAAGTAATTGGTTTAAATTCCACCAAACTTTATTTCTGCTTAATAATAAATCCGTTCGTATTAGTGCCAGACAAACAAATTTGTATGCATAAACAACATGTGAAAAAAACCCTGTCCCATCCGTGAGGGTGTTGTTAGGTATCGTAATGAGAGTCGATTTATGTGGTAATTTTCAGGAAAAAAGAAAATCGCCACATTTTTTTTCAATGTGGAATTTTACATGGAGCGCGGGCAGCCTTCATTTAGCAGGCGTCTACAAGACGTGCCATACGACCCCTGTTGAAAATGTTCTATTTTTTTATTTTAGGATTTGGGGTAATTTTGATACAAAAAATGTGAATCTAAGTAGCAATAACTTTTTTATTTTCAATAATACCTACCAGAAAGAAAAACTTTTTGGTAATGTTATTGTAGTACCTGTGTAGCCTTTTCGGCTCGAACAGGGTTTTTTTACATATTGTATACATTCTAGTGTACTATCTATAGCAATTTGTTAAATAAACATTTGTGGAAGATAAAACTAGATCACGAGCGTACGTGCACGTACTGCACGTGTTGATCGGAACAAACAAATTATGTGAAGCTTTTGTGTTCTGTCCTAGATTCGTGAATACAAAAAATGTGCTTTAGTTAAATTGACATTCAATAGAATGATCAGTCAAATCGAACAAGAAACGACCTAGGTATATACCGTATGGTCAATTTAATTTGGAAACGAACCTTCTTGTCTGGTCAAAGTTATTAAATGATTAGAATCTTATTTGACCACTTATTAATAATATGCTTAAACCAGTACTGGTTCTGTTTTAAGGTCCACAACATTGAATCACAACGTCTTAAAGAAATCAATTTGCATGAATAAATCTGCCTGTTTGTGATTATGGCAGCCTTAAGTATAAGCCCTCGATATGCAGCTGCAGTGCCATCGATGTTTGCAAGCGCCACTGAAATGATGATGACGAAATGAATAATATTATAATCACTACATAATTCTAATTAGTATCTTGCATACACTCTTGTTATAAGTTTTATGTGGCATTTTAATCTTCACCCTGTGAAGAGAACAAGGCGGTCATAATACTCCTTGCAATCTGAAATCTCCAAGGCTAGCAAACGCATGTCCAGCTAACAACACACGTCACAACATACGCGGCAATATTTCACAGAGTACAGGCTACAACAATTTACGAGGAAACGAGCATTTCGCAAAACTGATTGCAAACCGTCGAGATTGGTTCTTGAGTGTGGCGTGTCTAATTTATCACAAATGTGCATCAGTGTAACAGGCGAGGATCGGCGCAGGTCGCAAGCCGTTGCGCGTTCTCGTACATACGCCACCGACGGCGACGCCACCGACGCCACCGGGTTGCAGGTGTCAATCCTGTCGCATAAATAATTCTGATTAACTTCCCGCTTTCCAGTGAATTATGTCTCGTATACGTCGTAACTACTCACGCACATTTGTAATTCAAAATTTTTAGATTTCAACAGAGTGCAACGTTAGAAACGTTTACTATTTAATAGCTCTGTTTTACAACTGAGATCTAAGTTGGAAAGTTATCGAGTTTATTGTTTTACACTATGTACATAATGCCCTCAGTAACTTTATGATATCCTGGTAAATATATAATTTCATTGGACGAACATTATTAGCATTTTCCAACGAAATACAGCTGTGATTTGTTTTAAACATCTTAAAGGGCCTTTGTATTCATATTTCAGAGGACTGAACTTTCTATGGCTACAACTGAGAATAGCTAATAAATCATAAAATTTCAAGTGTGCACAATTGAAATTGCTGCAATGGGCAACAAGTTATAACATTGAACAATGCTTCCTATTAATTTCTATTTGTCCAACAAATAGAAGATATCGAAATGGTACCTACCCATAATAATATAAAATATAAAATTGTATAATATTTGGTGTTAGACAATTACGCTACGCTTACATAAGTTTAATACTTGCCTTCAGTAACAATTTTGAATGCACAGGTAGGTTATGTAATTTGATGGATTTATGTATTTCAGTAGTACCTATCTGTAACACTATTGAACAATTATGTCAACAAGTGAAGTTAAATTTAAATTTAAAAATCCCCGACATAATCATTTCCTCATTTATCTTTCCTACTCCAGCACCAGACCCTGTTCATCATCTATCTATAACCTATTCATTGAGACCATTGCAATGAGCCCAAACGCCCCTGTGCTGTAAGTTGGTAAGAGAGTTGGGTATCCTGCAAATTTCAAGTTGATGCTGCAGCATCTTCAAACGGCTGAATCGATTTTGATAAAACATGTTTAAGAACCATCGCTAGAAAACCTGCTTTCAAATATAAAAACGCATTCAAATCGGTTCAACCGTTTATGAGCTACGGTGCCACAGACAGACACACACACATAGCGGTCAAACTCCCCCTCTTTTTGCGCTGGGGGTTAAAACACAACCAAACTTATCACTATGTAGAGCAGCGAATTTCATGGGAATTCGTTGACAATTTAAAGACAGTAATATATTTACTGATATGCATATAAAAGCTGTTTTAAAGTATATATTATTTCCAAAATTTCAGTTTTCCGCTGCTTTGTAGACCTAGTTTATTTTGTCAAGCAAATTACAATAAATCTTTTGCAGTCAATATTGTCATATTCGAGCAAAAGTGAAGGTGCTATAATAAATCTGTGTTGTGTTATAATAAATCTAGTCGTTATCCGTGTAGTGTGTCGTTTGGGCTTACAAATATTTTCGCTGAGTGGTACAAGAGCTGCGCGTACGCTGTGGCACGGAGCGCCGAGTACCGCACCGGCACGGCGCGGGCGCGGCGAGGCGCGCTACAACAGGGATGGCGAACATTTTTGCATTTACGTGTCATTCAATAAATAAAAAGTGCTTTAAAAATGCTACGGATCTATAATAGACAAAATTAAATCAAATTATATTCTCAAAAAATCCTTTAAGTCCATTAGGACGATCTCTAACACAAATCGATTGCATTATATTACAATCAAACGTGCCTTGAATATTCTGTCGTGCGCATGTCTTCGCCATCCCTGACTACAAGATACCTAGTTAAGTCAGAGTACATATAATGATAAATTGTTCGATCATTATGTATTCTCTCACATTATTTACAACATGGCACTGTAGGTCACATTCTCAACTGTAATGTAACTATTTGTCTTTACTAATATGTTTTGGGAAAGTTTTTGAATATTACTGTCTCGATAGCGAATTACTTTTAAATATGAATAAGAACTACTTAGTATATAACATAAGACTTATCATGTAAATAGAGAAATAACATTGAGAAACTAAAAGTATCGTTGATACGACTCTGAAGGTGCTGAAAGATACAATCTCTGTTTCTCAAAAAGTACAACGGGAAACCCTCAAAGATCGTTCAACTCAAATCCAGCCATGAATAAGTTTAATTTGAAAGGAGTATTAAGCTGTTATTTTAAAGTTTCTAGGTAAACAGGAAGTATAAACAGATTCCAAATATTTCGCTAAGAGACAGGAGGAACCTGAGGACTTCAAGGCCCTTACAAAAGACCCTCAAAATACTACTGATACACAAAGTAACTACGTCATAAAGTTAAAACAATATTTCGTATATCCTGCAAGAAGCATTCGTTAGTTGTTGATTATAAAGTTCCCGTTCCAAATCTTACAAAAAATTTGCTTGAAGCCTAAACTTGTGTGGTTTTTTAAATCCATTTTCTGTTAGTAGACTATAAAAAACTCTAGAATTTTAGATACGTAGGTTGGTACATAACTGGTAAAATTCTTATCTCATAAAGTAAGCAAGCAGTAATACTGCATTTTGTAATAAATTATTCAACATTGCAGTTCGCAGTCTTTAAATGTCAATATGTAGAGCACTTTAAGAGAGAATATTAAATAAAATATGTTTTCACTTAAAACCTGCCGCAATTACCTTGATAAACCGCCACAAAGTATGAACCCTTCAATTAAAAAGTACATTCAGGTTTGGCCGCACTGCGCGCATGCTTTTTCTTACGAATTGTAATTTGGCTATATTCATTACGAAAGTTCCATTGTAAAGTGTCACGGGCGAATAGCAATTGACATACCATTTTTTACACCAGTTTATGTAGAAGACGAACCAGGAAACCATTTAAGGGCGCATTAATGTAGACGAAGACAACCTAATTAAACTATATATTCAAGGAAGTGATATTTTAAGATTTTAATGTGGAAACTAAGGCTTTTTAATGAAACCCATTCACTTGAACTTGAACGTTGATATAACCATAAATGTAGAAATAATTCTACTTTGGGAACAGGAAAATGATTTAAAATATTCCAATTGAAACAACAAACGTAAAGTATTACGTTTAGACAACATCTACTTTCTTTGTGAGAGAACATTAAAGAGCAACATAATAACCGCAAATTATAGTGTGCAAAATTCGATTAGCAAAACCTAAATAAGTATTATGATGTGGTGCATCCATTGTGAATTCTTACTCTCACTTGGCATGAATGACTAATGTCGAAATTGACTACTGACCTCTGCCATCGGACCTAGCAAAAGAAACACAGGAACAGGACAAACAAAGGAAAAAAATTGTTGGAACCAATTTAAAAAGCCATTAACAACGAGAATAATGATCTCTTGTTTATTGATTTAAATTGCAAAAGAGCGCGTCACGTGGTTGGTCGCGGTGCGGCACAGTGCGCAGGCGCACGGTATTCGTCGCTCGAGCTTTAATTGGCGGACATGTCCGGTATTTTTCGTCATCGGCTCGGATGGCCTGGGACCGGCCTAACATTTGCTAACCCAATTCACTAGCTGTACATATCGTAAATGCGAGAAGTTGAACACAATAGTGTAGTCTATAAACGTTGATCGTCTGAGCGCACTAAATCTTTTAGTACCGATCTATGTTAATCGATAGGACATTAACAACGGTGCGTCGGTAATGGTCAGTCCTGGGACACGGCGTGCTCAAGGCTGCGCTCGGTGAAAGGATTCGTCGTGTATCTGGATCATCCCGACAGTGACATCCGCTAGCCGTGCCTCTGCCTACGCGCAGCCGGCAAATAGCACGAACACTGCTTGCGCTAATTTGTAACCGACATGACAACAACTATTAAACAAATGATATTAATATCTTATTCAAATTTTAAGCTACTCTTCCACGGAAGCATGTTTGATATTAATGTAATCGTCTTATCCAGTCATTAAAGACAATTTCTAATGTCCCAACACTGATGCCACCCGTAATATTGATTACATTTTAATGTAGAGCTAGGTATTTAAAGATTAAAAACATTATATTATATGCAATAAAGTTTCTTACGTCAATTATTATTATAATCAAACATTTTCTTGTAATCATTTTTCTAAAACATTAAGCTAAACTCGCTAGTGAACGCTGTCCGAAAATTGGTTCAGTATAAATACATGAAGCCTGTGAATAGTAATTATTAGTGGTTCGCTCGATGTACAACACGGGGCCACATCGACACCGCCGTGGAATATGCAAATGATGTTAAACTGCAACTTACGAAACTGCTCCGGCTCTCCGAGCGATAGACGTGATAATACCTATAAATAAGGACAAACTATTAATGGTGAAATAAATTGATGTGAGATCACGATTTGAAAATTATTAACTTGAAGTCATTTACACCGTGGAAAGCGATCTGTGCGCTGTTATATGCATACTTACCTACTTATGGGACACGACTACTGCTTCTGTAGACATACTTGGTAACTTGGAAGCTGTTTATGACCATGTCGTGCTAAGATATCCAAAGTTGGGGTTTGCGTAAATTCCTAGTGATCGAAATTAAAACATCCCTGTTAGTTTTTAGGAAAGCATTGTAAATCAATTTAATACGCTGGATAAATTAAGTTTGTTTAAGATACTTTTTTGTATCAATATAGTAGAAGTAGTTCAACTTAATTACAAATTCTATATATATGAACTGAAAAACATTATCTAACGCAATATTCATCAGTAATTTAATTTATGACCATGACAAAGTTTGCATTGTTGCTAAAACTGGCTGGACAACGCCCAGCAATAACAGCTATCTTTTGATTTACGTCATCACGGTTTTTTAAGTCTAGATAAAGCTTCTCTTCCGCCAATATTTTAATCATGTTTTATCTGCTAAATTATTGGTTGGCCTGCATCTAAAAATCGTTTAAAGTTGATTGATTACCTTCTGATTGGATTACATAGGAGAAATACCATTTCAATCATGTATAGATATTTCGGTGCACATAACGATCTAGCCTCGTATGATTGCAGTTAAACAGATGAGCTTCATTAAGATTCGTGCCAGACACATTGCTAGGCGCGATGTGAGATATTACTACCCGTTAGTAATTGCGATCCGAGACAACTTATTACACGACTGTTGTCGGCTTATAATTGTCTATCCATTACTATGTATCATGGGAAAAGTTCCCTAGCGTATCGGTGTAACATATCCCAATTAAAATATTAAAATAAAAAGATGCATAGTTCGCAAGGGTATTCAAGATAAATAATGTTTAAATACTGTTCGAACTTTAGAATAGGCAACGATTAAATTAGTATTTAAAGATTTATACTTAATATTATTTATACTTACTAATATTACTTTATACTTATTTTTATTATTAATATTATGTAAATACAAGAGTGTTATTAATATGTTTACTATTCACATGTCGGTGAAAAAAGTGAGATGATTTATATAAAATGAAATAGATATGAATAGCGTATTAAAATATTGCGGCTACGGTGATCAGCGTGGGCTCCAATCTGAATTTATTATAATTATTATTAAATGGAATTCATGCAGCTATTGCATTCGATTCGGCAACATGCTAATCGCGGGCGAAAAGAAACTGTATGTCTTATTAATGCATATCATAATTTATATTGTGGAATAAAGTTTGAGGTTTTTGAAATTAGGTAATTCACAACTCGGTTACTTAAGTTTTAACACTAAAAAAATAGCTAGGAGCTTTTAAATAAACTTGAACGTTTGCAAAACATCTGTATTCGTTTTGTTTTTAACCTTAAAAAGTATGACCACATTTCTAACTTTCGCAAGATACTCAAGTGGATCCCTATTCGACTTCGCAGGAACTCTCGGATGTTGTGTCTGCTATTTAACATCCTTCACAACCCGAAAACGCCATCCTATCTGCGGGAACGCTTTTCCTATGCCCGTCCTTCTGATGCACCTTGCAGGTTGCATCTTAGAAATCTCCTTAAATCCCCTCCCCACTCAACCGACTTCTACTCCTACTCCTTCAGCGTGCACGCGGTTCGGTTGTGGAATTCACTTCCGCCTGATATTAGGGACTGCCAAACTGTTGCAGTTTTTAAAAGAAGAGTGAAAGAACACTATCTGTCCACTTCGTCATAGTTGCATATTTTGCATTTATTATTTTATACTACATTATAATTAAGTATATATATTTTAGGGTTATTTATTTTAGAAGTATGTATGTAAGTTTATTCTCATATTGTATGTTTATAGTTAAATTAGCGAATAATTAAGTGTTTTTATTTTATGTATATTATTTTCTCTTCTAATCTTACACACGTTGTCTACATCTCTTTAACTACTTTCCTATCGCAGGTATGCTGGAAGAGATTTCTTTAGAAATAAGCATCACCTTTGTACGTTTTTTTCTGTTCCTTTCTTCTTGTCTATTTATAATGTGTGTACATAAACTGTTAAATAAATAAATAATAAATAAAATTTTAATCATATACAAAATATATCTTTCAGTTTTAGCGAAATGGAGCTTTTCTGAATTTCAATCAGGTATTTACAGAAAAAAATATGTAGCTGGGTAATCCCTTACGCAAAACTTTTCATCATGACAGCAAAAAGTACGTACGTAATTAATGTACGTAGTTACGTACATTGTTTTTATCTGGTCATTATACATTAAAATTATATGTGTATGGAGTTCGTAGGTATAAACATTAGCGTTTATGCACGCTATAATTTTACTTCCCGAATGGCAAGTAACAAGTTGCAACAACTCGTTTATTTATACCGAGATCAATACGTGAACGAATAATTACATTGACTTTTGCTCTCGGTTATTTTATAATAACACAATCCAGAATTATTTATTGCATGGTATTGAGTACATAAACGTGGTTTTCTTTTTAATTGTAGACTAAATATATTTGTCTTTATGTAGAGGTTTTTTCGGCAATCATTAAAACAAAATTTATTGTGACTGCTGCATCTATTATAGTTGTTGTAGGTATCACTGTGCTGATTCCTTATTCCGTGACGTCAGCTCCTTAGCGCTAATCGGCACATCTTCTCATACTTAAAACCACAGGCGATTGCATTGCTTAGTCTGACGTAACACCTGATTATTAGGGGCATGTTCACTCCATAGAAACAATTGCTAAGAAATGTAACAAAAATAGAAATCCGGTTGATATCCGGTTCGGTAGTACTTCACACTTTCTTAAACTAACTGAATTGCGTGTAAAAATCTAATCCTACCTTTACTGGTGGCACATCGTATGTACTCGTATATACCTACTGTTAAAATTATTAAGCAAAAAAGAATGCTCACTGACGTGTAGAAAAGTATCAAAGTGAACCGTGACATCCAAGCCCGACCGGGTAATTTAATACTCGTAAAACTATCCGACAAAAATAACAAAGCAAAACTGCACCAGGTGCTACTTTCGTTTTCCAGTCACTTATTGACCCGTCTGTCAAAAGCTTAACGCCAATTTGCCTCTGTATTATATTAGCACGCTTCGCACATAATTGAACGTGCATGTTACTACCAATTAGTCAGTATCTTCATTTATTTTCACTATACAAGAGAAGCTGCGTCTGTCAAACGCTAACTGACTTTTTTGTCCGGACATCAAATGTCGTCGCTTCAAAATCTTTTCAATGCGACCTTTCATTCCAAATAGTTTTTTGTTCTAGATTGATGTATCAGGTGAGCGCCGAATTACACTTATATACCTAACAAATATTAAGAATATTTATAAAAGTCATCTAGATCTACGTGAAGTTAATTAGTTGTTTGAATGTCTATGTTTTTGTTTCCTTGTTTCATTTAACTGCATAATATTTTTGGTGAAGTAAATTTTTAAATTAACGAGTCATGTTTGACTTCGTGTGGCCTTATTATTATTGGCGCAAAATACGTAATGATATGTCTTAAACGCATACCTGTAATTTTTACTGTGAGAGCTCAAACTGAGACAAAAACTGTGTGCATTCCAGAGTAGTTTAAACGAAGAGGAAGCTTAAATTGAGCGGAAGCGGTTTCGTTTTATTTACTTAACAATATCGATTTTTGTTCCGATAATGTCTGTGGAGGAATCTACTCACGTAAATAACAGTGATTAAAACAACATAAGAGAGTGAAGGTAGGTTCGCACGAAACCAGATCGAACCGGATCCAAATCGGAGGGAGCGTTTTCTGTAACTGGAGCAGACGGCCGTCTCGAATATCGCCCCTTATGTCGATAATAAGATTTTCTTTCGTACGCCGCAATACTGCAGTTTCTCTTTTTTGTAAGTGCACCTGTGATGTAGGCCAATCATGGCTTATTTCAACACGAACTCGTGATTGACGCTTATCCCACACAGTATTGTCCTATGCAGTATGCAGATGAATACCAAGAACGTTTGTTTACATTATATCTACTTTGATTCTTATAGGAAAATAGTATAGCTATTATTAGTGATTCTTCAAAATATAGTTTCTTAGTGATATATTGTTATTAAATTATAGAAACTAACACCTCTTAACGACCTTTTGTTCATTAAGATTTTTATCTTTAGTAATGAATGTGTTTTATACAGAGCTAAAGCTAATCGCGGGAAAGTTCACGTTAGTGTTAAACTTAAAAAATGTTATGTGACCAAGTTAGAAGACTAATCGTTTATCGAATAATGCAGTATTAGTTTGCTATAGGTATTGCTGGCTTTTTATTTACCGATCCCAGAATTGATGAGCTAATTAAGTTCGTGAATCGAATCCACGGAATCAGCTGCATTACGTAACGTAGTCCGGTCATGTGTCCAATTAGCTTGAGCCGCTGAGCTGTTCTCTAGGACAAAGCAGTCATCTCAGTATAATTTTGGTTCCTAATCGAGCTAAACCTGAACGACAGGTCGGCACACCCGTCCATAGAAATGCAGCATCTAACAGTCTAATTCATTATACCTAGCGATTATAGACATCAATAAAACATCTCTTATTTGGTAACACATAAATAAGATATCTAATAGAAAGCTAGATAGTTTTTATTGTATTCAAAATTGTAATACATTTTGCAAATTCACAACACAAACAAACGGGTCTAGAGTTATGATTTCTCTAAAAGATTGGTTGTATTGCTACTCTGACATCTGCATTTAGGAATACATATCCTAACTTGTAGACGTTTGCAGTAAAAGGGCCGACTGTACTGTCAATAAGTGATGTACACGAGTTACTGTGACATCACAGTGCATTAAATATTCGCAATCGTTGAAATCTATCTTAGAACATTACCATGTGTCCAATCATTTGAGCCGGTGTCGGCGCGGGCGCAGTGTACGCGCCGCGTGGGAACTCGAGCACCACTATCCAATATAAATACTAACCATATTTTACGTCAGAATTCGACGCACTCTAGTTGCGCGTAAGCAAGTAATCTCCGCCATTAATGTCACGACTAGATTGTGCATCCTTGCGTAGCCACCGGTCTCCCAGTTGCCATAAATCAGTGTGTAAACCGCAATCGACCTATATTGGCATTTATAGCAGTCTTATACCACTAACTCGTACATAGAAGGTACCGCCACATTTATCTACCAAATTAATTGTTTATCTAGATTTCGAGTATTATTAGCACCGGTGTAATTGAATTGCAAAAATATTTCGTCAAACCTAACTTGCCTATTTAAATTAGAGTTAATTCACGTGGAAAGTTATTAAAGTATGCTGTTGATAAAGGAGCGCTTAGAAACATTAACTCAGGTGGAGATGAGGAATCTTCGGAACTTAAAGACACGCTCGTGGCGAGCCCTTTAATTGCATGAACCGCAATTAACCGCGTGTCATTCGAGTTTATAGTAACGCCCGCCAACAGATCAGTACGCAACGTTAATTTCACTTTTACTGGTATCCGACTCGTTATAATAATCTGGCATAAAATTGCAACAGTACGAGAGATCAAAGGCTGTTCGTACGCAGCAAGCGGTCATCTTCTGCTCAAATGTCAGAGGTCGTGCCGCCGGCGACGCGCTCTGGTATGCGGCCGAGCTGCAACCAGCTCCCATTTACGGCTGCGTAGCTAATACCAATTGATATGAAACAGAGCGGTAATTATATAAATCATTCACATCATTGTGGATCCTTATGCCATTAAGGTACAAGTTTAAGATTAAAAATGTTAGCATTGTTAAATGTCAGCGGATGATCAGTCATTTATGTCATAAAGTACATTATAAGTTTTATGTCTTACCGTTAATGTCAAAATAATATCAAGATAACTAAAAGATTACTCAAGTTAACTTCATGTTTTGTTACTTATTACTCTGAACACTTCAATTTTTTTTTTTTTTTTATGCCTTATTATCACATTAATTGAGTATTTCTTTGTATTCAAATAACTTAATTGTAAAAATAACAGTGTAATCAATTCGCAGTCATACACAATCATAACATCGTGCTGCACGTCGAACGTTTGCCTTGAATTGCAGAGAATGACCAACGGCATGTTCAGGTTTATTTCGAATCAAGTCTATGTAAAACGTCCAATTAAAACCGTCACATTGTGGTCGCGGCTATCGCGGTCCGATCTGTGTCGGTCGCGGACTCGCGGGCCATGCTGGTCGCCGCACTGGTTGCTCCGCGTAACACTTGGATCATGCGCTGGATCAGCCCCGGCTCCCCGACTAGTCATTATCGTCACATCGGAACTTCACAGTTAATTGTCCGCGTATTTTTGTTGTAAATACGACGCAATTTGTAGACATCGTTCGATAGCTCGTGGAGATAAAGTCGGCCATTGTAGTTGCGATATCGAGGCCGCTTATTCGTGTTAATTAAAGATATCGAACTAGATCTACGATACCGATATGAAGTGGACTATTTTATAAAACGACATGCATTATTTTCGTTCATCATGAACATAAAATATTCTAGAATCGGCAGAGCTTTTGTTTATGCAAAGTTGTAACTGAACATAACACAAAGCTTAACACGCCAACATGTCCACTGCGTCTATAATAATATATTCTTCAATTAATTTAAGAATGCTATTAATAGATATCGGTTCATAAACCTTTTATAAGCATTACTTGCCTGAGATGGCATGAATGTAGAAATAATACAAATGGGTATAAAATGTAATGGGTATTCGCGCTAACGAACATTGCAATTTAAAATTTCTAGATATATAAGAGAGGTGAGGTTTCTCCGCAGCTCTACCTTATTAGTCGCATCAATAGGTAATAGAAATGTTATTAGTAACTTGTGTACGCGTCGTCAGGTCGTCTCACTACTGACCACATTCCTGACTGCTGGTAAAAACTCGGAAACAGCTTACGGGAACAAATAAGAAAATATCTTGGGTTTGTTCTACATTAGTTTTTTTCCTGTCAATAAATATTCTAATGAAAAAAATAATATGTCATTGAGAATAATAATATAAGAGATATAACGTTTGTATAGCAGTGGTATCGGTGGTCGGTGACGGCGCGGGCGCAGCGTGCGTGGCGCAACCGCGCTCGTTAACCCACATGCACCGCGCTGCCACTGCTCAATACAAAGACATCAAATTCACATCCTAGCTTGTCGATAATACTTGTTTTAACTAATTACTCAATTAGTTAAATAACAAATTTGATTACTATTGTTTTGTATCAATTAGGTTAGATTTACATCAACCTGTGACCTTCGAAGTTATATTACAAGTTTGACGCAGGTAGGCACCATAAAACAATCTAGGTCAAGTAAAGTGTCCATTAACTAACCTAATGCAGCTGGTGTTTACTCAGAAGGTAGGTACCTATTCTGGAAAACCTAAAATAATTTCAAACAGAAAAACCCGTGTAGGCTATAACGCTTAAAGGTGACCAAATTTTTTAAATAATAATGCTCACACATTATGCCTACAAAGACTCGCTAAACGATTTGTTGCCGTGTTGCGAATGCGAACCCGAACCAATGCCAATAATTGACGCTTATCGGTTAAGTTAATAGCCTACAATGCTATTCCGAGACCAGATTCTCAGAAAAACCACTGCGGCGCAGCCAACTATAATGGTTACCTGCACCTTTACCTACCAAAGCCTGGGATTACCCACTACAGAGCTAAACGTAGACGTACCAGCAATGTAACCCAATATTTTTACCTTTATGATAGATACTTATGTCTCAAGAACCATCGACAAGGTTTCCTATAAGCAATTTAAAGTTAATCCACCGCTCGGAACGTTCCACGATTGTGAAATAGGGTTTAAGTAATGTCAAAAGCACTATTTTTAACAGTGTTAGTTGCACAATAATTTCGCATGTTAACTTAGTGTTTCGTTTAAAGTAATGACAGCCTGTATACAATTTAGTACAGTTAAAATATGCTTGTGAGGCAATGACGTAAAGTACTGATTGAATTTAGAATTTTACGAGTCACTCGCAAGAGATTAATTTATGATCATCACTTCGCTTACCTCATTGTCCAGCGCGGATAGTCTTCAAGTTAATCAACAAAATAATAGGAAATCATCAGAAACTATAGACTAAATAGATGTAGCGTTACTAAAATATGTTATATCCGTTATAGTTCTGTATTTTTCTGTGCCACATATAAATCATGTATACCTAGTTGCGTGCAGTATAATTTATAATTCCATACTTCATTAGGTATTGTAGCAAAGTACACGAGCTCGAACAACTACAAACATTCAAACAAAAAATAACGTCATTGTTCTTAATTAAAGATTCGTTCCAGAATTTTTTATTGCTCACAAGTATTACATTCCGTTTTGAAGTTAACAACAGTTATTAAGCACCTTGGAAGACGTCACGATATTTTATTTGTTTTTATAACAGAGGGTATGATGTATGGATAGTAGGTAAATAATTAAAGTAAAGAGTTATCGTTACATCTCTATATTTGAATACCTACAAAAAATTCGATAATATCAAACAAGGACATTTTAAGACAGGGTTATGTTTTTCATGCGTATCTGGGTTTGTATATGGGATTCCTTTCATATACAATGTACTCTACACAGTTTTCTTGATGAATGATCATGTCTTATACGTAAACCATATATTTTGAACACGAGACATAATACGAGCAATACGTACACATAGTATATTATAGGTGTGTGTAAAGTATCCAGTAAGTAAATAATATTTCGTCAAATATGAACGAGTTACCATTGTATCAGCTGTCAGATGAAACTTAATATCGAGTGTTTCGGTCCCTCGCGCTTGCTCCAATTCATCGTGTCGTTTGACAGACCTTTCTCATTTTACGACATGTATATCGAACATGTACGGAAACCTCCAGCGTTAAATATAACAGAACATAACAATTATACATTTTAAACACTTTAAAATACGATACAAACAACGAACGATGTGGAAATGAGTATGAAAATGTAGAAAGTAAAAATATTTAGACAACCACTAGAATTACATACCGTGTGATGATCTCAATTCTGCTTTCATTTTAATAAAATTTTATGTTCACTTTTATTATTTGTTGTTCGCGCTGAAAGCAGGCTTCGCTCGGAAAGCACCGCGCCTGCGCAGGCGGCGCGGGCCCAGCGCGCAAGCGCTACGTGATGCCTGATAGGCGCGACGCGTGACTTGCTCGCCCTGGTTTTGTACAGGATCTAAAGACTCGGAGCGAGCTTATTAATTTAACATTCAGATACGGATATATTCGGCTTTATGATATGCGATGCCGACGCAGTATAGTCAATCGTTACAACAACATTCCCAGTACTCCACTAGTATGTATAGCTATACTAGTGTTGTCTTTGTTAATTGAGTAATGTCATTAACCGTATTTTTTTCCTTTTTCCAGATTGACTTCGCTCCTTGACTTCGGACACCTTCATAACATCATGGATAATATGGTCGATTGCACTTACTTTGCCAAAAGCCTGGCTAATTAAGTTCTTGACCAAAAAGGATAGGGTTGGGGTGAATAATGGGAAAAAGGAACGTACGGATCAAGTTCGCACACTGGATTGGTCCGCCGATTGACTCGAGCACGTTGGGCACGTCCGAGTAGCACCCCAGCCCGCGCCCCGCACTTCCGCACTCTCAGTTACCGACGCTCTAGCGACTGCCAATAAAGTACAAGTCATACCGGGTTATTCACTTATTTAAATTTAGATATATTTATTGTAGTACAAAGATAAACTGAACACAAACATTGCGAGCTTGATGTAGCAAAACTGATAGGAGAACGAACTGAGTTGTCGTCCTCGGTTGTAAATGAAACGGTAGTCATGACGGCCACTGCCCCAGAACTGTCAAAGTCGGATTTCTTTGATTTCGTGACGTCCAACGAGGTTACTGATGCCCAGTACAAACAACAGATGCGTTCTGTAAATGTGTTCATGGAATCACCCGACTCGAGGTCGAACCCACTGCTCTCAGAGGAGCCTAAAGAACAGAACAATAATAGCTTACTGAGCGTGAGTGGCGCGCAAATTGGCGCCAACAACAGTGGCATGGCCACTGCCACAACTTCCACGACGCTACAGAGTTTCGACTCCATTTGGAACGTGGACCGCGAACGTGATCGCTTAGATACTACCATGTTAGAGGATCTCAACAAGTTTTACTGGAACCAGGAAAGCGATATTAATGGCACGCATCCCTGCACAGACACGGCAATTTCAAATAAATTAATAAATAACACGGACGGACAAATTTACACACTGACTGTATTAAATCATGACATGACGGAAACCAGTTCGAGTCGATACTGGGCTAAAGAAGAAGACGTGTCTATGTCTAGTCCAACTGACATAGAGCCGCACAACTCCTTAGATCTCGAATCCATATTAAATATGAACGGGTTCCCCAATGACTTCAACCAAGATTTACCAAAAGTAGAGGGTTTCACTTATGAGGATGGTGACTCAGAAAGCCAACACGCTGATTTGAGTACTAGTGATTTAGTGAAAGTGGAACCCTACAGTTACGAAGAAGGCGAATTTCAGAGTAGTGACAAAAAAGATGACTCTCATAGTTCATCTATTCTCGTGACACCAGCCTTATTAGAAAGTCAAGTAGAATTTAATAACAATAATAATGATTGGAAAATAACGGATCAAAATACAGAATCGAATGAATCTTTGCTCAGAAGCGCATTACAGGGAAAAGCCTTTATTAGATATAGTACTATACAAAAAAATCCTGCAAAAGTCGATGTTAGTAGTGAACTGAAACGAGTCATCGCGACAAATAACAACAAACCTGATGTACCATCAATGTACCAAGACAGCAAAGATGAACTGTTGATGGCGATTTCGCCACCTAATCGTTTAAATATTTCGATATTATTAGAAGACCCCAACAACTCTGTTGTGTCTAATGGTGAAAATCCATCATCGACGCAAAGTGTAGACGACATTTTATTGTCACGACTAGATACCAACTACCCGGAAGACTACGAAAAGTTGAAGAGGATAGCAACGGAACTCGGAGAATCGATGCAACCGTTCTGTACCGTAGAACCTATTGACCCGACGCGAAGTGTCTATAACATACATCACGTCAACGGTGAACTAGTGACCATGATCCCCGCCGGGGAGGTCCAGCTGAACCAGCACTTGCAAATAGTGACTGCATCGCCCACCGTGACGAGTACGAAGCCGGGAAATAGAAGATATAAGAAGCCGCAGAGTAAGAACCCGGCGCCGACGCCGCAAGCGCAGTCGGGGACGGCCATTCAGGCGGCTACCTCTACGTCGAATGGAGTGAGAAAAGAGAGATCTCTCCACTACTGCTCCATTTGTTCGAAAGGATTCAAGGACAAATACTCAGTGAACGTGCACGTGCGGACGCACACGGGTGAGAAGCCGTTCACGTGTTCGCTGTGCGGCAAGAGCTTCAGGCAAAAGGCGCACCTCGCCAAGCACTACCAGACGCACATCGCGCAGAAGACCGCCGCCGCCAACGGCGCCGTCAAGCCCAACAAGCAGAGGTAACGCGCGCCCGCGCACCGCACGCCGCTCACACCCCATTGATAGTCAATTGAACTTTATCATGGTGATATAATAACAAATGTATTTTCTTATAATCGATACTTAAAGGCTGAAAATATCACAGATGAATTTGGTAAGGTGCTAATAAAGTAATAATTTATAGAGAAATAAGACAGTTACGAAAGATATATGTGAAGGTTCTCGGCCGTTAATCTTATTTGTTAATTTGTATGTAATTCCGCCCGTTACCGTATACATTTTAGCTTTAGCTAAGAACAGATACTTTTAAGTGTTTTACAAGATTATATAAAATCGACTTACATTGCATATTTATTAGTCATAAATACTAGTTTACGTTAGAAGTCATATTTGTAAACAACTTTATGCATTTTGGTATAAGTAGGTAGATATCTGGCGCTAGTTCCTTGATATAAGTAATCGCACCGCGACAAGACGTTGGTACCTACTGTGGTTCGTTGTAGTGTTTGTTTAAACGGTGGATTATCGACAATGTGTCTCAAAGTAACATCAGATAAATTGTGAACAATGATGAGCACCGCTGGTGTTACTGGCCGCCGCGGCGCCGTAGTAATTTCTCCCGCTGTGCGACCGACTGAACTTTCTAAAAATAAAAATAAAAAAGACTAAAAGAACGAGTATTCAGAACCCCAGCATCTTTCACCGCTCAACTATCGCATCTCTTCACTGTGCTCCTCTCGGTTTGAACAGTGCTTTTTATTTTTTCGAGTATGGCTGCACTATCATTTTTCGACATTTCTATTTACTTAAAGGTACTCTGCGATGTTTAAGATAAAGCTTTGTACAAAAAGTTGTTGTTAATACTTGTTTGCGCTATTATTATAATGTACTCTTCAGAAATTGGAACGTAATAGCTTGTTCAGGGCGGGAGGGAGGGACCATTATTCGAGTGTCCATATCGGACGACGCGACGCAGTGAACGGTTTCTTATTCCCAATATCTTTCTCCTCATACTGGGAGAGGCCTGATTGCCCTCAGATTGCTATAAATTATAAATACAAGTGCTGTTTCAATCGCGGTCTTTAAAATGTGCTCCCTTTCTCGTCTAACAAATTGGCCTTTCTTTGTTCCGTCTGTGTGTTTATAACACAGGGCCTCGCCCTGTCATTATTTATATAGACGTACCTAGATAGCCTCTTAGACATTGTTTACCGTCGAACACCTATGTAAGTAGTCATTTTATGTCTTCCCATTATTACCTGCCAGTTATTAGCCATGAAACAGTAATCTTGAGTATGAAAGTGCATGAAAGTACTGTGCATGCTTACCTTCCACTTAGTGAAAGTAATTACCTAATACGAGTATAGACATCACTCTAATCTGTTTCACTGACATTTTCAGATACCTTTCTATGCAGTCAGGTTGTTTGTGCTCAGTTTATTTCTTCTATAGAACTTAATGTTATCGTTAGTTTCATGAAGATGTGAAAGAATGGTTTTTCTTTTTATATTCATTTGAGTCTTTCGTGGCAATCATACGACATGTAGTGAATAGCCAGAAAGTTTTGTGAAAGCGCTTTCAGTCGCATACGAATTTAAAAAATATCACGTCATTAGGTTAAATTCACTGCATCCTCACAATAGGGGCAGGCAATGTAGGCTAAATAATGATTATCTTCTAATGACGAAGAATACTCAGTATCATAAAGAAAATTAGTTAAATGAGTGTAAATTAGCTTATGCTGCAGCATGATAATAATATAATCAACATATTTTCTAAGAAACAGTTTTCTTTAGTGGCAGTTTGTTCAATTTGATGCCTATTTAGTACAAATGATTTTTTTCTTTCTAGAATGGAATACTTACATGCGGCTTCATACTTATGCAGACTTAAGTATGCGAGGAAATAAACGGTAAACCAGGCGATAGAATTATAAAAAAAAAATTAATGCTAATACAATTGGCACAATAGTTAACTGAAGATATACTTTACTTAGTAGTCGCAGTATAGTTGGGCTATTTCGTGGTCACTGATCAATGTACCAGCGCAGTACAATAAATACGATAATAGGTTATACCATGCAGTGTCTATAACAATAGTTCAATTATGTACCGTGATTGAAATTAAACCGGAATTAAGGTCAAGTTATAATATTTTGGCCTCCGCACGTCAGGCGCGCGGTATCTCACACAATGTCATAGCGGCACGACCTAGTCATTTTTTAAACGACTTCTTAAAAAAGGAGGAAGTTCTCAATTAGTCTGTATATATGTTTTTTTTTGTCTATATATGTTCATCGATATTTTCGTCAATTTATGACCGATTTTGAAAATTATTTTTTGATTTGGTGGAAGAAGCTTGCGCGGTGGCCCCATATAAGTTTTATTAATTTTGCTTGGGTAGTTTATATTTAGCTTCAATAATACGTATTTTTCCACTTAGTATGGTGATGTATACTCACTTCCTGCCACTGGTATTATTTACATAGCAGATATTGGTATACGAATTTGTGTGGGGGTTGGTATCACAACAAAAAAGTGAAGAAAAAACTGACGTCCAAAAAAAAACACTACAGATTGAAAAATTACTTTAATTTCGGAAGTAGGTGTTTTTGGTTTTATATTTTAGTTACTTGCCGTTTTTTTGGAAGTCGGTTGCTTCTTCTTTTAAACTATTTCTTTAGAAGTCTACTGAAAGTAATGAGACTGCCTTGTTGGTCTAGTGATCGCAAGGGCTACTGCGGAGCATCGGTTCTGGGTTCAATTCCCAGGTCCAGCAAAGAGTTATTGGGCTTTTCCATCTGAAATTTCTCAGTAGCAACCCGAATTCTGTCATTTGTGCCCGATGGTGGCAAAAGGCTCAGCCCCTATTACATGGGACTCAAACATAAACCAAACCTCTGCCTTACCCTGCGGGGAAACAAGGCGTGATGTTATATTATATGAAACTAATTTAGCTATGTTTAAAACTGCCTATAACTGGATTTGTGCCCGGTTGATGACAATAGGCTCGCCCCCTATTACATCGGACTTAAACATAACTGGCCAAATGTGGGTGTTCTATATGGTGCACCTCTGCCTAGCCCTTCGGGGCATACACGCGTGATGTTATGTTATGTTAAAACTACCTATCTACCGAATAACTCGTGAATATAAAATAACAGACCATAAGGTTTTACATCGTTTACGTCCGACTCTATCAACTGACCAGAGCTTTTCACTTCATAAATTTGATAATTTCCCTAAAGTCGATTCTTTACTTGGTCCTTCCGTCCACAAGCTATATGAAATACATAAATATCTACCTACGTCTATACCGATTTGTTAATTTTAGAAACAGTTTTACTAGCTCCGATAATGGCAACGTATTTAATTATTTTCACACCCGGGTACAAGCACACACCTTTGAAATAAACTGGCAATTTCTAAAACCCTATTATTAAGTAGGAAGACATTAATAAAACAATATTGTAAATCAACAAATTAATTGAACTCAGCAGTTCGTTAAAGATTTATAGATAGAGATACCAATGTTGAATTTATTTGTATCTTAAATTACAGTCTAAAGTAGAAGTATGTATAGTATTTCTTCATATCCGCTTTAAGAGCGCTTATCCTAAAAGTTAGCAACGTCGCAAATTGCTGTCAAATGTTTACCTGTTTTCATTAATTTTGAATTAAGAAATGTGGCTAACTAGTGAACTAAAATATTGATTACAAAATGCAATAATTAATATCGTAACACCGAATATTTAGGTTTAGACGTAAAAAAGTATTTGAAAACTTTCCAAATGCCTTTTTTATACCTAAAACGGTTACAACATCAAATTCAGTGTTATAATTCATTAAATTATTAATATTCTAGTTCACTAGTTAGCCACATTTCATATTTCCATACAGTTTGCCAAATTAATCAAAACAGCGAAATATTTGACATGTATTTGCGACGTTGCCCACTTTCAGAATAAACGCTCTTAAAGTTGGACTAATAATAATTTCGATGACATCTCTCATAATCTGTTTTGAAACAGCCACTGTAAGCTTCTCTACTTACTTATAAAAGCTAAGTTGCCGATAAATATATGCATCTTGCCAGTAGCAATACTGATGAACAAAGAATGTTCAGTATTTAGCTATTTGTAAACGAACACTGCCCCTCGACGCTCCTGTGTGACTGTGTCAATGCAAATATAAACTAAGTGTATGCGTGGAAGTTACTTAAGTGTTTTTGTTCCGATTCTCAACCCTTTAAGTATTTCGGTTTATTTTTACAATAATTTTGTATGAACGCTTTCTATGTACCTAGTTAATATGATTAAAGATAAAAGTTTTACAAAAATGCTTTTGTCGATTTAAGACACCACTAAATAATCATACTGTTATACAAAACAAATCACATTGCATCGCATTAAGTTCACGCGGCACATCTTCTAAAATGATTTTCAGACTGAATTTTGTATCTACACTGTCTCCTCGGTTAGTACGTGCATGTTACGAGTACTATGAAGCTTTCTATTGAGAATGTCGTAAATATGTTTAAAAGTATAGTTGTAAAGCCAGAGGAAACTCTTTAACAATACTCATTATCTTGTAAATATGTATCATGAATGAATTTTATAGAAAAGTTGACTTTGGAAGTAAATTTTATACTCTACCACTTGTATCTCATTAGATGGTATTTGAATTACTAGCGAATTTATAGTTTTAATAAGTACCTAAATAAGAAACATTGAGAGATTTACCAGATTACTTTAAGATACTATGGCTACCTTCATAAATTATGTGAGTGCATAAATGGTTGTTAATATATTCATGTAATATATTAAATTATGTTGGTTTTTGAGTACATTATTTTGAAAAGGTTTATTATTGAAAAGGATTATATTGATTGATTTTTATTGCATTTGTTCCTGAGATGATTATTAGATTTTATTGATAATTATGTGTTGTTTATAAGGTTCTATGAGTAATTATTGCATGAATAATTTAATTTTATATAGTATCGGAGTTGTTGTAAGGGAGACGTGGATGACTCGCTATCGACGATGATTTGTAATGTTCAATACTTTGTAAATACTGTTTATTTATTGAAGGTCGTCTCTCGATTCATGAGGGCGTCGCTGTCGGCTCTTATTTCATTTCAATCAACATTATCTTAATTCATCTACTCCACTTTAACATAAATTTTGTTTATATTTCAAAAAAAAAAAACATAAACATTGAAAAGGTTTATCTACGTCGCCCTTAAGCTGAGCCGTCCTGTACAATACTTCATTATTTATTTTTAGAATTATATTTTAAGATGAAGAAAATATGAAAACAAAAACATAATTGTATTTTGATTAACCGGAGCTGTGATTTTTGCTTATCTGTATATCTATTAGACAGTGTGAGTGTGGTGCTCGCAAGCAGCTCACTGCACTGATTCAATCACTGAGGTCTTCCGAACACTAGGCGACACGTGCACTGCTACTGCGCCGCCTGCTCCACTCTGACGAACGAGACACGTTTTTTATCAGAACCTGTTTTTGTACCGCGAATATATTTAGACATAACAAGACTATAAAGGCCTACGAATATTGACAAAATGGCTACATTAAATTTTGCATGTTAATCAACTGTATTGGGTATTTTCCGTCGACCATTTAACTGAAAATGTGAAAGACAAGTCATGCTTTTAAGTTAAACATATAAACAATTAACTTCTTGAAGTAAAAAAATCGGTATTGATATAGGAGGTACCTTATAGAAAACCCGACAAAATAAACGTAGAAAAATAAATTAAATTATTTGACTGAAACCCAATGAAATATTTTATGAAACTTGGCAACTGTTAGTAAAGTAAATTCTTAAAGCAAAGGACGCAAGAGCACGGCGCGTGGAAGCCAAGTGTCAGACATAAAGTCAGATTAGATCTGATCACGTTAAATCAGTATCACACCGTAAGGTACGTGTAATATAATAAATGTAGCTACCATAATTTTTTACAACATTTACAGTTTTATAATGAATTTCTTATATTTTTACTTTCCTATGTTAGTTTGCTAATAAAATGTTTTTTTTATATAATATGACATTATGTTTTTTTTTCCTTTATCAACATCATCGGCCAGCATGCTGCGCCGACTTCGAATCGCACGCCATTTAACTTGAGCTACTCACATCCAGCTGCTGCCAGCTATCGACATCAAATGGGTATTGTTAGCTTCTTCACACAAACTGAAGAGTCAACTACCTATAACGCAACTTGTATTGTAAACGATGAGCTGGAGTTAACTGCATATTTACTTTTCCGATTCAAATCCAGTCGTGAACACCTCATGCAGATTTTGAAACTTATTTTAAGTCTGTACTAAAGAGTGAGTCATTTTAATGGAAACACTCAGAATATTTAAATTATGAAACTCACATCAGATTTGCGAATGCTTTAAATAAGATCGTACTACTTGGAAAATATACGCTTGCCTGAGGTAGGGGGAAACTGACAGCCTACAGGCTTGTGCAGCCTGACTGCTACGTTGGTCACTGATACTAGGCGTATGGTCGTGGGTTCGATCCCCAGGAAGGGTAGCTACAAGGTTGGTTAGTCTGGATTATCTGGAAATAGGCATTATTTATTTAAGTACATACATAATTAAACGTAGGACTTTTTAAAACAGAACTGGCCGAAGGTGGGTGTACTTTACCTAAGCACCAAAATGTACCCCTTTGGAGCACACAGGCGTGGAGTTACGTTAACTATTAGCGAATTACTTTGGTAAGTATAAATATTGTTAATCTTCAGTGCTGCGGCAGATGAAAATAAATCG
Source organism: Agrochola lota (assembly GCA_947364205.1). Classification (NCBI taxonomy): domain Eukaryota; kingdom Metazoa; phylum Arthropoda; class Insecta; order Lepidoptera; family Noctuidae; genus Agrochola; species Agrochola lota. The sequence continues at coordinate 10,746,352 of OX376221.1, read as the reverse complement.
TCAAGACAACTCACAAATCTTTACCGAACAAACAGCCTTGTTTCCGGGCTTTTCTCTTAGCTATGTAAGTAACTGCTCTCAAGATCAACCACTTTTAAAATAATACGTAGAAAGACGTTTTTTTTTGCACTAACCAGGAAAAAATACGATAGTTATTTTTAAGCTCAAATTATATCTCCAAAAGAGGTTTTCCGGTTAAACCACAAAACCCAAAAACAAAATAAAAATGCAGTGATTTATGATTCGAATTAATACTAGCAGCATTATTTCTGGGTTTAAGAAGGCTTATCCTAAAAGTTGGCAACGTCGCAAATATCTGTCAAATATATACATATATATGTATACATATATATAAATATATATATATGTCATATATATATATAAATATACGAAATGTGGCTAACTAGTGAACTAAAATATTGATTATGAAATGCAATCATTAATATCGTAACACCGAATATTTAGTTATAGATTTTAAAAAAAATATTTGGAATCTTTCCAAATGCCCTTTTTACACCTAAAACGGTTACAACATCAATTTCAGTGTTATAATTGCAATTCATTATTAATATTCTAGTTCACTAGTTAGCCACAATTCTTATTTCCACACAGTAATATTACCAAATGAATCAAAACAGTGAAATATTTGACATCTATTTGCGACGTTGCTCACTTTCAGAATAAACGCTCGTAAAAATGTAGGCATATATAATTAATTATCCGTAGACTTTGGATAAACTACAGTTTAGACTGTACGTCTTAGTAGTTGTAATCGTTATTTTAAATGAGAGGACGGTACCGTACTACTTGCGAAATAAAAAAAGTATTGGTACTTATCAAATATCTAGGGTACGTTCAGCCACAGTAAAAAGACCATGAGGAGACCCATCTGTGTACCAACCTAGGTAAGATTGGTACTGGGATGGGTCTTTAGGATGATGGTGTTACAGAAGCTCTGTAACCGTTTTTTACTATTAACTAGATAACGTTTTCGTGAAAAATCAAAAACATTAATTAAGTAACGAACAATGAACCAGATTAAGTGTTAATTTCAAACAGTTTACCGAGCTTGGGGCCTCACCGAAGCCATTGTGATAACGTTTAGATGAGTTAACAAAAGGCATATATAAATATGTAGTTGGCGAGTAGTCGACGGGCATTGTTTCTTGCGGTTCCGGCGCACACGCACCGACCTAAGGCGGTAATTAGTTCTATTGTTGACGGACCGATGCTATCGACGCCACAAATACTTCCGATGGATTTATGTACCTGCTTTCCACTCATTGTTTACTTATGTGCTCTTTATTAATCGTCCGTCGGTTCGTCCCGCCGACCGCCGTCCGCCGACGGGCACAAAGAACATCGCGCCCAATTAATTTCAGTCCAACCATCGCTTTGTATAAACGATGTTAACCAAGAAACAACCTCTTTATAAGGCCATTAAAGCATATTAAATTATAAAAAGGTGAAGAAACATTTTAGATAAATGGTGTAGATAAACACCTCCCTTATTCATATATACAGAACATACGTGCAATAAAAATGAAAAGAAAAACTGGATTCGTATCAATAGTAACAGGGAAAAGCGATACACAAGGGCAGACAACAATCCTTATAAAGTAAACAGCGATCGTACGAATTCAAAATAACTAAGTTATGAGCTCAAGAAAGCGGACAGCAAAACGGAAGTATAGCGGACGACCTTCCTTCATATGAACATAGGAATCTGTTGACGCGCACTCCGACGACTAATAAAAAAACAAGCTCATATAAAGACCAACATAAGTCGTGCCCGTATATGTTATCGCATGAAAGAAAAATATACAAATGCCGTAGCATACTTAATGTAAACAGACTTGTGAATATTGTGAGGCACTTCAACTTTCTCCGAGTGATGGGCCGTCAATCATCATAAATTAGAGACGATTTTCCAGTTATCACTTTGATATAACTTTATACTTAAGTTCACATAGCCTTTAAATGCAAACATATAAGGATTACCGTTGAAAAACTGCATTACAGTGAAGGTTTACTGGCTTATCCTTACATAACCGTATCGATCAAACTGGTATAAAAACCATCTAATGGTATCCTAACCTCCAAGGATTTTCGTATAAAACCAGTCTTATTTTTTGCCATAAAAAGGAGGAGGTACTTTTTTTTTTAATTACTTGCAATCAATACAGAACGTGGGAGAAAAGTTGCAAAATTCGACAATTGCTAACCAATTAATTAAATAAAATGTCGATTCACGGTTAAATCTAAAAATTTCAAGACCGCAGTTATCCGGTTAGCACTATTACCTACTTGTAGATAACTGCTAGCTAAACCGCAGTTAAAGCAAAAGAAACATTATTATTTCCAAAATGTAATATCGAAAGCAATGTTGGAAACGAACGAATCTTTAAAATGATAAATGATACGCAGAGTGAAAACAACACACAAAACGTAACCAGACGTCATTAGTTGGCGCGCTTACAGGAAATCGTATATTATGAGTGAAAACTGAGCATTCTGCATTTTCAACTGAACGGTGAGGATACTCATGTCTAGTCACATGAACAGTTAGTGGTAATAGATGAGTAATCGTCAATATTTTCTCAGCGGCAGTAATGCACCGGCGGCGACCGCGGTGTGTTGTTTGGGCAGCGGCCGTATCCGTAATCCCTACATCTGTTGCTCATTCCGCTATTAGGCACGGAACAGAATTGTAAGTCTCAATCAGACGTGGAAACTGGCCAGTTTATTGGAGGTTTAGCAATATTGTGTGGTTCCTAATAGTACTTATTCAGGGTTAACTGGTCGAAGACGGAGAAAATTTATTTTGACCTTTTGCCTAAAAGATCCGATATGTGTTGGAACTTCAAAAGTTGTAACTTAATTAAAAACAACAGTAAAAGAAGGGTTATGTTTATTGAATGACTTTCAATTATTTGTAGACTACACCTATTCATAAACATTTTTACCTCATGTTGTCGACGACGTCGGGGCTGACGATCTCTAATTCGCTTTTTAATCCGCCTGTTACCCAGATATTTATCTATCATAAAGATCGTGTCAGACATATCTAGGTAGGTAGTTACATTTGACTTCAACTCGCGCGTCATCTCCAGTCAAAAGGGTTAACCTTTTCACAGCGATTAGAAAACCGCTAAAGCTAATTTGTAAAAAATCAACTACCAAAATGGAGCTTTCATTAACCGCTCTAACTTTCTACTATAGATCTTACACGGAAGTTACATAGAGCAGAGATAAGTGGACAGTGCGCGATAACATCGCGTCGATGTAGACTCCACAACAGCGTTAATTTATTATCGTTACAGGAGACTCACGAACACTAAACTTACTTGACAATGTAATTAAATTGCTAATTTACCGCTGAAACCGATTCACAATAAGTTTTAGTACATAGAGGTTCCATTAAACGACGTAACATCAAAATATTTAAACGTTAGGTATTACATAATGTATCAGTGTATTTCTGCCAATCAAATCAAATGAACAAAGACATAATGATTTTTAATTAAGTTTACTGCTAATTGTTTTACTGTCCCGTCCGAGCCTGAACTGAACGTATCAGCAATTTAATTAGCACTTAGGTGTAAGCATTCACCACCGATTTCGTCACGCCCCAGCAGTCTAATTACGCAACACATTTTATTTCTGTTTACAATTCTGAATCGAAAGCAAGTCCAATTTTAAACGCATGCCATATTTCAAATTACGTTTTTTTTTTTAAATACCAGTCGACCGAAATTGGATAGGGTTGTTCTAGCAATTGGCTATAATTTATTTGGATTATGTATTTTGTTACATCATATAGGAATGATTAATTTCCAAATTATTGTGCTATAATTTTTTTTTTAACTTACAACTGATTCTCTTCTAGTGTTTATAAATGAAAATGTACAATTATTGCTGAAAAATTAAAAACCAATTTTTAAAACACTTTCCACGATTCGATTCGATTTCCACTAAACCTGGGGGTTTGGACACCTCTACTGGCGGAGAAATTTAATCAAATATTTATTTTCAGTAGCCGGTGGTTTTGTCTAGTGGTTAGTTTAATTCAATTTGTAGAAAACAATACAAGCAATTACTAAAACTTTGATTCGAGAAAATATTAAAATAACACGATAATGGCATGTTTTATTGTTTGTTTAAAACCTGTGTCAGTAATATTTCGATTTATTTCTTTCAAATGCCGAAACCACTGCGGATTCGAACGTTGATTTGGAAAGACTGACACAGCATGACGAATATATTGAAGCCACACAGAGGCTCCGCCCGAGTGGAGATCGAAAAATAACGTAATTTCAAAAACATATCTCACGGGAACATACTTACGGGATAAAAAAATCTGCCGTTAAGCCGTTTGAAAACAAACATCTTCACAAAATTTTTCAATAATTATACTGCGGTTGCCATTTGTCATGCCACCAACACAATAGAAGTTAAAATCGGTTGAACGGACCGTAAAAAAGGTTTATTTAAATGTCTAATCTTATTTTAATAATCGAGTATAGTTTTTACGCAAACGGTTAAATATCCGATTTCAGATTTTGAAATCGTTGTCAAAATCCGTTTTTAGAAATCGATTTCAGGAGTGGCTCCGGCTCGCAGTTTCGATCGTCTTTAGTAATACTATTCGATTGTACATAAGTGCATCATTCAAAACTATTCAAACATAAACAAATACCACGGCAAGAGTAGCTTTGCGTAAGTAATTATGCAAAGCTACTCTTGCCGTGGTTTTGGTGAAATTGGTTTGTCTAGTTCGGATAATCGATACGATTCGATTTCTGACTGAAATCGGATTTTAAATTCGTTTTGATATATCTGACGCATGTCTATACCAGACTCAGGGAAAAAAATTGGCAGCACTGAGTAAAAGTTGAATATCCTCTTGAACGATCTGCCATCTCATTGTGACGTGTTCAGAGTCGAATTTAATGCAAAATATTGCCTGTCTAAAGTATACCTTCGCTGCTCTAACTTTATCAGTTTGTAGGGAAAAGAACAGGAAAGGCATATAACATCACATGTCAAACATCGGCAATAATCTGCGCTGGAATGATCTTTGAAGTCTGTGGAGAATACGCTATCAAACATGGCGATGTCTTTGTTTACATTTTAGTGTGATTTTAGTTTTATTGATTTCGGTAATGTTTTTGTTTTGCATTGTTTTGCCTTGAATGTTTTATATTTTTCAACATACAAAATTATATTTACTATTCTCCTTCAGAAACATGGGCCTATGCTAAGCAGTTTTGGAACATTTTTCTTGTGGCTTGTGGAAGTCGGAAAAACTTTGGAAAGTTCTCTCGTTCAAGACACTGCGTGCTCTGTTTTCGTTTTCTACTGGCTGCACTAAGACTTACTTAGGCTGTTTTGCTCAATAGCGAAAATTACCTAAGTCGATATTATCACTACAAGTAAGTAAGCCGTATATACATAGGAATAACATGTATAAAAGAGTACCTTTGTATCTCATTACATTATTGTAGCTGTAGTTATTGGTGAATCTACCTATGGACAATCATTCCTTTGTTACGTAGACACAAGCATCTTAATTAAGTGAGGTTAACTATATAATGTGATTAAAATAATTATTAAGTATAGTTACTATGTCCGTCAACCTCAAATTCTAACTGAAATTCTTAATTGATATTTATGTACATAAGTAGATGCTGAAATAAACTATTATAACCACTAGCCAAATAACAACTAACTACAAAACATATTTATAATATTTTCACAGACCGTGCTAGAGCTGATAATACAAGAAGGGAACGCTACCCAACATCAATCTTGTTGTTCAAACATGGATTGAATAACCAATCTTCTGTATTAATCATTAAAGCTAAGCTTTTCGACACAAAGTTAAGAATCAAGCGTAGCAAGTCACTTAAATTCAGTATTATAAAATATCTGGATGGATGTGTGGAGTAACGAAACTGGATAAAGTAAGAAATGAGTATATAAGGGGAAGTTTAAAAGTTGCGCCAGTGACAGAAAAGTTGAAAGGAAATCGTTTGGCCTGGTATGGGCATGTGATGAAGAGAGAGGAAACGCATGTGACTAAAAGAGTGATGAATATAAATGCTGATGGATAGAGCGGGAGAGGAAGGCCTAAGAAAAAGTGGATGGAGTGTGTGAGGAATGATATGAAAGAGAAGGAAGCGAATGATAGCATGACAGTTGATAGGGGAGAATGGAAAAAGAAAACGTGTTGCGCCGACCCCAAGTAACATGGGACAAGGGCAGGAAAATGATGAATGATGATTATAAGATATCTGGAGACGAAATATCAGCCCTAAATAAAGATGAAATTATACAACCATTAGCAATGACTAGGCTGATGGCTTTTGTCCAGCCATGGGCTAGTGAAAACTTAGTTGATATGCCTACTTTACTTTGCCACATAATGTTTAAGAACTTTATTTGAGCAGAAAATAATAAAATTTTGTTTTAAAACTATAGAGTTCCTGGGGCGTTTCACCTATGAAGACATGAAGGCAGCATGAAGGATGTCGTCCATGCTACGTTGCCCCGTTGCTCTGCTACTTCAGTTTTCAAGATTCTTAAGAACTAAAGTAGAAACTGAAGATTGTTAATGAAAGGTTATCTTCTTTTTTTTACCGGTTCAGTTTTGTACGACAGCGATATAAATGTGTTCCTATTTTGTTAATTGATAACAGTGTAAACTTTAATTAATAAAGTGTTTTTATTTTGAACTTGTACTTGTCTATAGGTGCAAATAAAAATAACTTGTAATGAAATATTTAAGAATTGAATACTATGCTTTTTTATAAATACAGCCAATTGATTATTATAATGATACTATTTAGAGGTACCTATTTACCTAAATTAACTGTCATTCATTAGGTAACAGTAAATAGAGCGAAATAAATTATGGTAAACAAAAACGACTTTTATTATAGCTTTAATATCATTTATTCACAATATTATGAAATATTTGGACATGGGGCAAAAATAAATTGGAACAAATATACTGTAAGGATTAGTGGAATTTGTGATCTAATGTCTTTCTGTGGAAGTCATCATGGATTATGTATGTACTGCTTGCTAATTCTTGCTGTAAGTGCATGAGAGAGTTTAAATTTTTCCTGAATAATGTAGTTGAGCCTGACACCTGAAATATAAAAAAAAGAATTTAAGTAAATCCTCAATATATTCCATGATCCATTACATCCATCCACAAAGTCTAATAGGCCTCTCCCTTCAACACTTCAATGCACAATCTATCTACTTGAAAGAACAGCAATATTCTGCTATAAACAACAATTACGTGCGTACAATTGACTTTATTTAAATGTAATCAATAATTAACTTAATATGGTAAGTATACATTTGATGGTGCATTTCGTATTTACCAACAAACAATATGATTGTGTGTAACATTGTTGCTGTGCTAAACACACATTCAATGTCCAACACTGAGGTCCGTATTACAGAAGGAAACTCAAGTATTGATCTCTGTTTAAAACTAGTTTTAAGTCTAGTTTTAATTTTAGAATGTTCCTCAAGCAAAGATTCATTGATCATAGTTCAACTGAGTTTGGCTTTATTTTAGATCGTTACTCAGTTCGCGAATCGAACCCAAGCAGTGATTTGATCTATAATCACCCAAGTGTGATCGAGACCTCGCTTGAGCATAGATTTTTATGACAAATTGTCAATTTTTGTTTTGTTCATGCGTTGTCGAGTTTTTACATTGTTGTTTTTTTAAATTATTATTTTCAAAATGGATATAAATAATAATTTATTTCACGATCATTCAAACAGAAGGCTGAGCTTTCGTTCCTCTCAGATTTTTAAGAGGACCCTTATGTACAGATGTTCACAAGATGTGGTGTAATATTAAATTCTACCTATGATATACCACGATTTAAGACAATCACACATCCGTGGTCACCCCATAGCCCCAGAATTGCAAATTTTTGTGTGTTTTCGTTTTTAAGCAACGGCTTCAACAAACTGATGTTTTCACTTATTTGACATACTGACATTTTAAATAAAATACCTATTTATAGCCATAGATACAAGTATTTTTAGTTTGACAATTTTGCTTACAAAATTACTAAACTTTACTTTAAAGAGCTTTGCTTCAATAAATGGGGGATTGTACTATTCGGGACTGAAATAATAACGCTGATTTCCTTAAATAATTCGGCTTATATGGTCTACTTTAATCAGAACCAAGTTGGTAAATAAAATAAATCGTAAACGAAAACAGGCTGATGCACATCTCTGCTTGAGGCTGAGTATAGATTGATTACCGTTCTGGAATAAGACCGATGCTCAAGTACTGATTCTATACTTAAACAGTGATCAACTGATTGGAGATCAAACTGGACTTGAGGAACGTTCTGTAATACGGACCTAATAAGAAAGAAAATAATATTGATATTAAGTAGGTACATTAAGATGAAATAAATCTATGTATGGCGGTGTGGTGAATATGTTCATCAATGTCCTCCTTACATAATCCATTGACATAAAATGCTTCAAACTATATTATACGTATAATATTTGTTCTTCCTCTATTATATTTGCTTTTCCAATGAAGTACAAGCTCGACTGGGTTGATAAGCTTGTGGCTTATAAGTTTGATACGGTACAAGGTACGAATTAGTCTTTCCTTGAAATGCCACCAAAATACCTTGTTTCTGAAATATCATATCATAAATCTTTAGTTTAGGTTGTAAGCACTTGTAACAGAAGTGTTCAGATTATCTAAAGTACATACATCTTTTATGGGGTACTGTGTTAAATGTTACAATAAAATACCTTGTGATATATTACAATTAAATGAAAGAAAATTTAAAAATCATATTAAAAGTACACTCTGTAAACAAGCATATTACAAATTAGAGGATTATATCCAAGATAAGAATGCTTGGAAACATGCTGGTCCTGCTCCATAGGACAATTTAGAGTCTAGACAAAATCAAACTGGTTGCTTATTTAATTATGTATTTGTTATTTTTTATAACACTGATTTTACATTCTGTGATTTCTTGAACTCACACACTGACTTATTAGTATTACTTGTTAAAATGTTAGGAATATCGTATAATTTTACAATGTTTGTAAATATGTGAGCACCATGTATCTGTCACATATTTAATTTATCTGTAATTGCTTTATTTTTCATTCTTTTTTACCTATCGCGGTATAGTAATCTTATTATAGATGCATCGTCTTCACATATAATTATATAATTAATGTATGCAAAATATTGTAAAAACATTTTAAAAGAGTAACGGTGGAGTTTCTTGCCCATTCTTCTCCATACGAAAACTACCTTTTGGAAGGGGCGACTAGAATCAATTCTATTTTTTGTAAACTTGACAAGTGCCTTTTATGTGCCTAATTGAAATAAATTGTTTGACTTTGACTTTGACTTTGAAGAAAACTTTCACAATTATTATTAAAAATCGATCTCGCGGCCTCGATATTTTACAGACCACTAATATTGATTTATCATTGAGGTTTTACACAAAAACACATTCACAATTTATGAAGACGACGTTCACTTACATAATTTTGTAATAATTAAGGAGATTATACGAGTAAATCCCAAAAATATTGCAAAGAAAATTTATTGCGACCAGTCAGCTGCCTTCGCTTTCAATTGCTAGGACGAAACCAATTCCTCGTTGATTTGAAATAAATTTTCAGCCGTCAAAATGGTTACGTAATTCGAATAATAGCCTTTTTAGACGATTATCGTTCACTCTTTAGCGTCTGAAACAGAGTGCAGTTGATATCACATATTTTAGAGTTACGTAATTCGAAAGTTGTAAATTGAAAGCAATTCTAGTCAAAACGAAATAAATTTGACTCAATTGTAAATCGAAAATGTGTTGCGTAATTAGATAGCAGAAACATTTGCTTCCCGGGCATGATGTGTAGTGGCCTATATGGAAAGCTCTGAATTGATTGCGTACCCAAGTAGGCCGCTGCAAACACAATTTGACGAAGTGGGGATTAACTGACCCATCCAACACCCAGTGCGAATGTGGTGCATCTGTTGAGACTATGTCCGACTTGCTGGAGTATCCTAAGTACCCGTTCATGAAGACCTAAAGAATGCAAGTGAAGCCGCAGTCAATCTGACCATCTACTAGTACTAGGCTCAAACTATATATAATAATCAACCAAAGTACCGTCGCCAAGAAAAGAAGAAGAAAAAGCATTTAGGTTACTATTTTAGCTTTAACGCTTGTTCTTGGATAAGTCAGTGACTTATGACTTAATGACTTCTACAAATTGCTCTTCTTATTTTGTCTCTCGCATAGGCGATGTCCCTTCATTCCCCAAAATTCGAGGATCGTATATAATTATAGTTCGAAGTGACGTGCTTGGGGAACGCCTATGTCCGGCAGTGGACGTCTTACGGCTGAAATGATGATGGTGATATAATTATAGTTCATATATAGTTCACGTCAGTCTTATGAGTCATTTTACACGAGTTTAGTTCAAAGGTTGGTAGCACGATGCATCCTTTACTCTGTTGAGCTAGTATTTACTCTCTGTACTGTTCTCTGTAACATATTCTTCGTCAATTACGACACGGTCAGTGATCGCATCATAAATACGTTTATTTTCTGCAAACTTATTCACATGCATTTATTTTATTCAGAGGGAAAAATGCATCGCCATTTTATTCTACATCACTTGACTTTTATGAGCATCTTGGAGAATTATACGCCACACGCTGCTGCAGTTGACGCCATTATCAAAAATAAACCTAATGTGCTATTCTAATTCAGTTACTTTGTATTCTGAACACGACCAGGCTGACAATGGAACTGAGTTTTTTTCTTCAAAATTGCTGTCTTACTTAAGCCTATACTTTTTTGTGTCCACGTTGAACAATATTTTTTTTACAGAAAATATTTAGAACAAATTAGTCATTCGCAGTCCGTGTACATTTTAATTTACATAATGGTGAGTCATTAGTAGTTTGTGCAAAGTTGGTCATCCGTGCGAAATGTGTATGGCATTTTTATTGTCATTTAATCGTTTTATGGAAGCTGCTGTTTCGATAATGAGAGACAGGAAGTAATCGTGAGACAACTAAGGTTAAGCTTAAGTTTCACACATTATACGATTCTAATTGCTTTACTGAAGTTATAGAACTTTAATTCAGTTACGGCTTACCTACAAGGAGTTCTCAACGCACTCTGCAAGAGTACGTAGGACCTAAAAGATTTTTTAAAATTATTGGTATAATTTAATTATGTACTTATTATTGTTGTACGGTAGCCAACATGTCAGTGGTAAAAAACCAGTAGGTATAAGGTGGCCTCTTAATCAATTAAAACTCCGTACTACGCTAGGCCAGCTCCGCTGACGTACAGCCTGCACACCAACATGATTTTCATTTCCTAACGTATCAATTTCCATTTACTTTCTTCGTTTCCCTATCTTATTTTTCTTATCCTCCCACTTCTAGCTGCTTTTATAAATCTGCTCTTCAGAGTTTCCTCAACAGAACCACTGTTGTTCTCTTACGAGGAAACTGCTTCTAGTAACCGATCGCTTGACGGGTTCAAAAAATTTACACTATATCGCCATTTTTGTTGGCAAACATTCATGATGACAAAATGTGTGTGAAAAAATACACAAGGTTTAAGTAAAATACGATTTGTTGGATTATGTCATGTAGACATAGCTTAGTTTAATGTTCTTAATCACATAATAATCAATGATATCTTAATTTAAAAAACATATAACTACAGAAATTACAAGAATACCTAATCTTATTTAAATGAAACAATTTCAACGACGAAGCGACGTTGATCAAGATCTTGCTTTAAAATGTCTTAGAACAAAAATAAATAAATACATAACTACTCTAAATACCTACTTTTAACTTATCCAGTAGTTAAAACTGTGCACTGGCGACTGCCTTTGGGATTTTACCCTGGGTTTGATATCACAAAAGTATACAATCATTATGGCGTACACTTTACATAATTATACAAAATAATTGGATCTACAACCACCGCAACAAAATTTGCCAGAAATAGTTTACAACAAGTGTCCAATTTTTTATATTTTATTATGAATCTATGGATATCTAAACATTGTCTTATTTAATGAGTTAAAATGAGGTGAGCTTAATAACAAAAAAATGAGTTTTATTTGATGTATTAAACGTATTACTTGTATCAAAATATTATTAAAAGATAATCTAACGAAATTGAAAATATTAAACCATTAAACAAATAATTCACTGAAAAGTTAGCGAAACAAACTTCGTTTTCACCAACTTAATGTCATGTTTCGGATGTGTCAAAGAATCCCTATTAACATAAATCGTCATGTACGTAATTATTTTCATGAATCTTGAACTACTCTTCTATGTCAAACAGATCATTATTAATACTAATACTATGTAGTAAGTATATAAAATATCATACATTTTGTATAAAAATTGCTTTAATAACTACATAAAGACATCTTCGACGCTTACTTCTTGGGGTCTCTATAAACGCCCATGAAGAGGATCGAGTTGGTGGGGCGTTCGTAGATGAGGTACACGAAGGGGAAGTTGGCAATGAAGCGGCTTGGCTCCGCCGGCCGGGACGATCGGAAGCCGAAGATCGCTGTTGCTGCTGCTGCTACTGTGCCTGTAAACGAACACCCACTTTAATAACGAGGCATATGTGTATAATTGTCGAAAATATACGCCAGTATACGGAGAAGAAACCCTTTCACGATTGATTTTCAGTTCAGTTTTAGTTTTTTGTAAGTATGCTACACTTGTGAATCCCAAACGACAAAATGAAACACTACAAAGCTAAAGTGACACGGTTTTCCTTATTGCCTTCTTTTTTGCAGAGTAGTGAAAGTTCCTAATTCGTTAAGTGCCGTGTGATGCAGAATTGTATGAGAGCGGGATTTAGCATAATGATGAGTTGAGTTACGAGTAATATTTCGACAATGACTTGCCGATTTGTAGCTCTTAGCCCCTAATTGATTTGCGGTTTCTTACCTTCCTCGTCGTTCTGAATCTTCGCCTTGTGAATGGCGTCGTCGAAGAGAATACCGCGCTGTTCCGACAGAGTGGTAAAGTCTGCGGTCTCGTTGAACAAGTCACCTACTCCTAGTGTTTCCAAAACCTGAAACAAATGGAGCATTTATTAGTTTTCAAGTCACTATTCGATATAAACCCTAAAAAGTACCTTATCTACTGAATTAACATAACACAACAAGCGTTACGATTTGTGTTCCGCGATCCTATAATGATTAGACAACTGAAGATTGTCCCATTTTCAGACTTCTGCGGAAGCATGCAATTTTTCTGTTTACCAAGGATTATTATATGTATAATCTCAGATATTCTCTCTGTGAGGTGGATTAAAATATGTATGTTCAATTGCAGAGACATCGCCCCAAACAGGAGGAGAGTAATGATGGCTGCAATCTTATTTTTTTTAAGTCTAGGAAACAAATGCTTGCACTTACTTCTCTCATGGGAAGGCTCCTTTCAACGGTGAACTTGGGAATTTCGACGATAACCTCGCGACCCATGTAGCCTTCTTCCACCACAGCAGCCAGGCGCTCAGGAGTTAGGTTCTTGATAATGTTGGTAACACCTGTTGACAAACCACCGATTATATACAAAGAAATATATTCTTCGTAGGCATAATAATTTTTAGGGAGAAACTGCCTAATATCTATCCTGATACTCCAATGTTATGATAAAGTAACACATGCTACGTAAATAATCCTAACTAATATTATAAATGGGAAAGTGAGTTTGTTTGTTACGCTTTCACGCTAAAACGGCTGAACGGGTTTGGATGAAAATTGGCACATCGGTAGACCATAATCTGGGTTAGGACATAGGCTACTTTTCATCCTGGATCGCTGACGAAGTCGCGGGCAACAGATGCTGATGATGATTCGTACAGAACACACCTAGGACTACAACAGCTTTAGAATAATTACTAAATAATATTGACTGTTGTACCCAGGAGTCACACGAGTAATAGTAGCTGTAGCAGCAAGTATGATTGATGAAACTTCGGGAGCAACAGGTCAAATAAAGCAAGAAATAATTCATAAGACCTAAATTGGAGTGTACCGTTATCAACCGAGTGAACTAGAAAGCACGGCTAACAGTAAGTAACATCGTTCATATCAGATTAAGCGTTCAGATCTGTATCAAAGATTTATAAACGAGAGGCGATAGGATCAAAAGTGTTTTTTGACTTCAAAACAAAGATTTTAATCGTCATAAGTTCTCAATACGACTGTATTTTCTTTTATAGTTGGTATATTTCTGCATATAAATGATAGCATTTAATAACCGATATAGATAGTTTTTTTATTTAGAAGACCATATTTTCGTCTTATTTTGTCAATTATCATGATCTTTAAAAAAAAAAAAAAAAAAATTGTTTATTGTTCCAAAATCGTTACAATACGTATAGCATGAGGCAGCCCCGTTAAGTTATTAACAATACTTGTGTTGGGGCTGACTCGCTACTTCCCCTGTAGTACATTTACAAAATGGAGACTAATAAACCAAAGATAATAAAAAGGATACAAAATAAAAACTAGAATTCTATCAAAAAGAGCAGCTCGAATTGTGTATGTGTACGTATGTGTGTGTGTGTGTGTGTGTGTGTGTGTACATGTGTGTATGTGTGAGTGTGCGTGCGTGCATGTTTGTGTATATGGTATGTGAGCGTGTGTGTATGTTATGGATTCCATTTTAGTAAGGTCTGATTAAAATCTGTTCGATTTCCTCATATGATAACGTTTTTAGCCAATCAGTAATAATCTTCTTGCATTTATGTTTAGACTCTGGATTGAATTTTAATTTAGCGTTTATTTTATTGTAGACGTAGGCAGATTGAGCGCTGTACTGACGCTTTGCAAAAGCCGTACGAACCCCCGAGGAGTGAGCCACAGTATGATTGCGTCTTTTATCCTTGTCTGCTGGGGTATATGGGGTAGATTTATGTAGGTATAAAGTCATGTTTAATAAATATAGCTGCCTAACTGTTAGTATACCACACAAACTATATAGACTGCTAGTCGGATATCTGTATGGTTTAAAATACATCACTTTTAAGAGTGACCTCTGGGCTCTTTCGAGCTCAAGCAATTTAGTTTTGGAGGCTCCTCCCCAAACCGGAATGCAGTATGTTAAAACAGATTGTGCTAGCGCAATATAGATTTTACTTAGCAGGTCTGGAGGCATAACATAGCGAAGAGTTTTAAACATCCATATGAATTTCCTGACTCGAGAGATATTAGTATAAATCTGTGCATGCCACGATAAACGCTCGTCAATAATAATACCTAGGTATCTTGTAGAAGTGACTCGTTGTAATTCTTGACAATTTATGTTCATGTGAGAAGACGTCATACTCTTGCGGATTACTATTTTAAAATCTGAGCCTGGTTTCGATTTTGCACTTGGGGAAAAGCAGATGTAGTTAGTTTTTGTAACGTTTAAGGTTAGAAGATTAGCTTTTAACCAGTTTCCAATAATAGTTAGGCCATTTTCCGCTTTTTGGCGCACAATCTCCCATGACTGCCCAGAGAAGACAATGGCTGTGTCATCCGCGTAGGAGAAGATCTTCCCACCGCTATCCCTGAGGTTAAATAATTCATTTATATACACCAGGAACAGCGGTGGGCCGAGCACACTCCCTTGCGGAACGCCAAAAATAACGTTTTCTTCTTCACTAAGGATGTTTTATATCTTAACCTGTTGCTTCCTTCCCCGCAGATAGTTGTCGAAAAGGGAGAGAGCCCTATCTCTTAGTCCTATGGCTTCAAGCCTCTGCACAAGGATGGGAACAGAGACGGTGTCGAACGCTTTTTTAAGGTCCAGAAAAACTGTTATGCATTTGTAACCTTTGTCTACTTCTCTTACTATTTCATTTGTCAACGCCGTAACAGCATCCTGTGTCGAAAGCCCCTGTCTGAAACCATATTGAGAGCTAGAGAGAATATTATATTTATTTAAGAAGTTTACAAGTCGGTTATTTAGTATTTTTTCTAAAATTTTAGATATTGACGGCAAGACAGAAATTGGGCGGTAGTTATTAACATCGTTTGTGCCCCCCCCCTTGTGCACAGGTGTAATTAAAGAACGTTTTAAAGCAGTTGGAAATATTCCAGTTTTGAAGCACAGATTCGTTAGTCTAGTGTGAGATCTAACGAAGCAATTCAAAGATTGAGAGAGAAACTCATAAATCCTGACTCTAATCCTGACCTGAAAGATGATGCAGACATCGAAAGGGAACGTAGGGCGCTGTCTGTTCGTGCAATTATGATCGCCCGCAGATTTGCTCGGTGCTCGAGGGACGTCAAAATAGCCCTGTTTAGGGCATTCTGTACGTCCTTTTATACTGGCAGTCTGTGGTTGGATTACACGCAGAAACAGTACGGAGCCCTACGTGTCCAGTATAACAATGCGTTCAGGGTGCTCTTGAGGCTGCCTCGCTTCTGTAGCGCGTCGGGGATGTTTGCCGAAGCTCGTGTGGATTGTTTCCACACAATCATGCGCAAACGGTGCACATCCCTGGTGCGTAGGATGCGGGGCAGCCGCAACAGTATCCTGAGCGCGTTTTCTGAACGTTTTGACTGTCAGTACGTGAACCACTGCTGTGTGGTTCACGTAAAGACTAATGTTATAATTATATTTTAAATCGTGAATCCAATTTAAATTTTCAAATGCCTATTTAATTTTGTAATATTTATTTTGTGATTTTTGTGCCTACTAACATAGTTTATAAGTTTCAATTGTTACTAACCATTATGGATCATTGTTTTCTGACAAATAAATAAATATATATATATATATATAAATTATAAATTGATATAGCGAATCACCGGAGCGATTGCTGTAATCGTTTTAAAGCGATTTTAACTTATTTATTTTTTTGATCGCACAAGGCCCACATCTTGGCAGTTGGGATACAAATGTTTATAATCTCCAGACGCCTGTTGACGACTGTTATTGCCTAAGGAAGCACAGCAAATAAAATCACCGAATTGCTTCTAGAAAATAAAAAATATAGCCAAGTAGACTAACCTTCCTTCATGGAGTACGGGGGCAGCAAGATGTACATGCTGATGTCGTTGCCCTTGTACGGCAGTTCCAGGATCTGGGCTCCGAGCTCGTCGCTTACCACTGGAAAGGATAATAAACATTAATTATAAAATTATGATAGCTATTTAGTTAATAAACTTGGACTAGAAGAGAGTTTGATGAAAAGTACTTTTGAAAAGTAAGTCTGTTTTTTGATATTCGGATAACTCATTACCTAAAGAGGTGCCATAAAGAATACGAATTAAAAATAAAATATATAAATCCGCGATATATCGCCGATAATATTTTAATTTTTTTTGCAGATTTTTTGTGTTTGAACAACATTTGAGTACAAAAGTTTAACTTCACTTGTACTGTGTAGACATTATAGGTATATATGAATTTGAATAAAATAATCACTTACTGTAATGGAAAGTTCCCTTCTGTTTCATGAACGGTACGAGCGTCTGACGTGTTTCGGACACAAAGAAGGCTTCCTTCTTCGTTCTCTCCTTGGGGAACTTGGAGGCCCACACGCCCTTGAAGTAGGCCGCGTTGGCAAGTACCAGTTTAGTGCCCTGAGAGATGTCCTCTTCGCGTAACAGGTCCTTAATGTTGTTCTTGGTGACGCGGCTGACCCAGTCGTTGATGTAAACACGAGCAGCTTCGGGATTCTCACGGAAGTTCTGTAAATAATATACAATTTAAATTATAGACTTATTACTTTTTATCTCACGAACGAATTTACTCCATTTTCCTTGTCATTGTTTGCGTGTAGAAAAATTTGCGCCTACGCAGTAGATAAACTACAGCGTCAACTAGAAATATATTTGAAAAGCCCGGCAAGCTATTACAAATACAAGGTATAATATTTGAGCCAACGTTGCTCGTTGGTTTTACATGTTTCTACAGAATGACAACTGAGGTTGTATTAGGCTATCGATGACGAAACTTTCTGCAGAGAAGACAGTGAACAGTTTGTTGAACACTTGAGTGAAAGGCCTTAGTTTTCGTCAAACAGTATGTACTGTACTTATAGGTTCTTTGAGTATATATGTTGTGTGCTTAGGACCGTGCACCAGTGCACCCGGTATCCGTGAACAATTTGTTGGCGCTCGTGAACTCATAGCTGTCACTGTTGTTATCCTAACTATCCTAACTAATATTATAAATGCGAAAGTGTGTTTTTTGTTACGCTTTCACGTTAAAACGGCTTAACTGATTTAGATGAAATTTGGCACATGGGTAAATTATGTGCTGGGTTAGGACATAGGATACCTTTTATCCCGACATTCCCTAGGGATCGAGACTTACGCGGGTGAAACCGTGGAGCACAGCTAGTGGCAACATAAAGTACAGTGGCGATACGTACCATCGTCTCCAGCTCGTTACCGAACAGGTCCAGCATGCACTGGCGCACCTGCAGCCCGGTGTCCGTGAACAGCTTGTTGGCGCTCGTGAACTCATAGCTGTCACTGTTGTTGTTAGTCGCCCGCGATCGCTGGTCTACCTTGTATGCCGTCATCAGATTGATCTTGTCCTAGAATGTATTAAACGATGCTGTTTAGATTCTGTTTTATAGTTTTATTACATATATATTTGTTTATTTTATGATTCACCACAGCAAAACACACATTTCACAACAAATCCATTGTATTTCCACCAAATAATAATAATCCGGTACAGTTCTTAATTTCCAATTCGAATAGGTCGGTTGTTCTTGTTGATCAAGGAAAAATAATATCGTCAGAAATAAACAAAACAATTGTTGCTTACCATACTCTCAGCAATGCTCAAGGATTCCTTCAATGAGTGTTCAGTTTGTCCACCAGCGGAGAAGTAAGCTAGCAGCAACGCGTGGTACACGGAGAAGGGAGAGAAGAAGATGTTGTCGTCAGGAACTGCCTTGTTGATAGCGCTGAACAAGTTGAGCGTGAACTCCAGCTGTCCTCGGTACAATGAGGTGCGAGCTTCAGGGTCCAACTTCTTTGAAGAGTCATCTTTGTAGAAACACTGGCTGTTGACGGTCGCAATGACCAGGAGACCCACCGCCACTACTTTCAACATGATGGCACTGGAACAATAACACAACATATTTCAGGAACAGTTTCCTCAAGATGCGTAAAAGTATAGAGAAAAATCGAAAATAAAAGCGACAGACACCTAAACTGCTGCGCATCCTATTATGTATTGACTATTTCTGTTCGAGTACATGGAGTTATATAGGTACTATGTTTACATGTGTCATTATTTGATTATACCTACCTATCAATAATAACCCATAATTACTAAAATGTTAAAATTCAGGTAATAGCTCGTATTATCAGCGAGAAATATTTTGCAAAGGAGAATGTTTTTACACGTAATTATTGACATTATAATTGGGTCATATTTAAAATTCTTGCGCCAGGATTGTCATTGTTAACACTGTTCTGACAAGTCGGGATGAGTTTAGTTGGAAATACTTAAATGTAGGCAGAACAATTGGGTTTTATGAGTAAATATCATTTGACGTAGGTACCTATATTTGAAAATTACATAGCAATTCATTTTTAAATGATTGCTCAATAGTCAGTCGCTTTGTATGTATACATTTTCATAATACATTAGTCGCTGATATATATCTTTATATTTCTGTTTTTTTGTTTTTGTGTGAATATTGTGTGCCTTAACCCAAATAAATTTATTTTCTTTCTTTCTTCTTTGATAGAGATTGGTTTGTATTTTGGGCAAATTGTGCATGTTCTTTATGATAGAGATGGGTTTATACCCAAAATGCATGAGCATAAACCCATCTCCAGCCACAGATTGTATACCTACGCACATCCTAACTACAATATAGGAAAGCGTAGTAAGAAAAATGCATCAATATGTTGGCTTAACTTAAATACAGTAAGTAGGTATCACCAATATCAAAAACACAGCCAGATTCGGCCTCATTACATTTGTTATGCTCAGTAGGTTGGTATTGTCAAACACGACGTAACGAGCCTACGGTTCAATGGTTCTGAATATGATAAAAAGCGCTAAGGTAAGCCAGACAGAATTTATTTTATCTGTGGACATTTCACCGCGCTTTCTCTTCAGAGCAGAGGTGGGGGAGGTAGTGCGGTCAGCTACCCACGAAATATACAGCATGCTATTACAGGCTACGATTTGTCTCGATTTTAAAATTTCACTCATTCGAGATATTGGGTCTCATTACCTTATAGTTCTATTAGTAGCAATAATAATTTTTTCATTGCTGCACCTTAGCCAAATAAGAACATTGAGAAGCATAAAAAGTATCTGAGTATCTTCTTTGTTAGATTATTCTAAGATGGTATGTACAGCTTCTTATATATTTTTTATTTTACTTTGATTATTTTTAACCTATCAAACTAGTTTTAGTTTATTATCAAAATTCAAAGACATACAAAACTAGTATTATTGCCAATATTATTATGCTGCCAATAAACTTGACTGATCGGTACACCAATTACCTACCTGTAGGTATATAAACAACTTGTGAAAGCTAGATAATTATCGTGTGTCAGATCTGTATACCTAATTAAATAATCTAGGTTCAAAAATGAAGGTCAAATCTGTTAGCTGCTCAATCATGTCCGGCAATGGCGTGTCATTGATTGATGGCCTCGCATCCACCACACTCAGCATCGTCCGGGCTTGTTACGCGTATCATCTGTCCCCACTATGTTCCGGAATGCATTGATTATACGGATGGGAAAACCCCAGCCGTAGGTACTTTACATATGTAACGCTTGTTAAAGCTTGACCTGATAACCGACACGCGTCTACATATTGCAATCAAGTACTACGTACGTATACTGCATGCTTCGAACAAACGTGTTATAACGTTTTATACATAACGTCCAAATTCAATGTGTTGCCTAGTGCACTTATGCCCGATTTCATCTTCATTAAGTGACGCTTAAATGAATCCCTAAATAAAAGTGCACTGTTGGATTTTCAACGCTAGGCTTAGCGCTGAGAGTTGAAAATCTAACAGTGCATCTTATTTAGGGATTCATTTAAGTGTCACTTGGTTGTCGGTGAAACCGGGCATTAAACAGCCAATGACATAATTCACCTAATGCATTGTTCATATTTAGAAAATCTTCATAAATCATTAGTAGATTCTCAGACTCGTTGTTCCTCTTATGTTCTGACACTGATTACAGACAACATTTGAAGATTAACCTTTATCATGTTTAAAGTGACTCATCCAAAAGGATATGACATGTATGTTCAAGAAATAACATCGTCTTATGTAAACGAAAGTGGGACATAAGGTGTACGTTTCCGAGAAATGATGATTCAGCAATTATCATTTAACCTAACGTTAAAGAGTGGTGCACATCCGATTTCGTTCAATATTCGTTTACAATTTTACAACAAGGATGTTGACACATAGTAAACATTTGAATCGTCAAATTTATTACCCAACTATATAGCACTATCGTTTGAACTTATGTCCCTCGGTAGTGATAAAATACATTGCGATGCTGAATAGTCATTCATTCATTTTATCGTAAGATTACCGGGCCATTTGATTTTAGTCGACGCACGGAAGGAACAAATCTTCGCGGTGAAATTATATTATCAGTAATTCAAATGGTGTATGCGTGCACCGAGAGTTCGAGATCTCAGCAGGGTGACGTCACAGGGAATCCCAGCCTCCCGCGTACGCGAGTAGGTCATACTGTGGCGCCACCGCCACTTGGTACCGCTCAGTGCTTGGATTTCCCTTTGAAATCAATGCTGTAGCGAAAGTCAGGCAACACGTCATCCTCGACACATTTGTTACACAACCGGACAGAAAAACCGTGTCACTACGGTATTGATAATATTCAAAAATCTACCTCAAAAACTGTGATTGATTGGAACATAATGTTATGGTAAGGCAACAATGAGTAGGTATGGTTTTTTGTATGGAATCATGTGTTTTAAACAAGTAGAATTACTAGATTAGATTTCACAATAAGTTATTGACAGTGTGACAGTAAGTTTATTGTTTGTCCATAAAATATTTCAGTGACGACAAACTACATATTTTCGAAAAACCACATTGTGCTCTATTTGCTTAGAATGTGCGTTAAGTTTCAACATAATAATAAATAATTTATATTTATTTTATTATTTATGTACACAGTAAAATACATAGAGATACATCATAATTATAATTTGAGTACAAAGGTACTGCTATGGTTATGTTGGTATATTCTATGGTTTCGGTAAAGGGTAAAGCAAAGTCCATATTCTATTATGACGGAATTGTTTCATGAGTTTGTAAGTACATATATGTATTTATACATATATATATTTATCTTTTAGAGATTGCGTGCAAGGAAGGATCAGGACCCTAAGGCATCAATTGCAATCAATTTCTATTGTAGATTGTCAATCGCTTCGATTGCATTTGGAAAACGATCAACTTACGCATCAATGGTATCAATCACGTAAAAAAACACAATTGTGATTGATCGTTCCGAGACCCTTACTTAATAACAGTTTATTCGGATAAGGCGGTAGGTATATCATATACTACCTACCTAAATAACACTACATATTTTAAATCCCTATAAATAGACTTATTCTGCAATTATAACTTATAATGCCACACCACTGTTAAACCCGCGATGGTTTTTGTGGTGTGTTTAACCAAATGTATGCTGTTTTGTTCTAGTTTTGATTAATAAAAAAAAAAAATTAAAAAAAAACAAAATATGCGTTTACTTATGTAGTAGTATATTAAAAAATACCTATATTGACACGCATTTTAAGTACCACTTTTGTACCCACCTAACTCTACACACCTACGTAGGAAAAACAAAACACAAACACGTAGGTATGCGACCTACCCTCATAAAAAGACTTATCTACTACTGCATTTTGTATTAAATAGGTACGTTCTATTATAGTAATTAAGCGTAGAGTTATTTTTCCGCCTCTTAGTTTATACCATGTGAGTTATGTTCGCCGGTTTAATAACGACAATCACAAGTTAACTATGTAGTTGACGTTTTGAAACATTACTCTACGGTTAAAACGGTAAGATTTGTACGATGAAAACTCGTTTAACTGATACTAAACTTGATATTATGTTGATTATTATTGTGTTTTCCTAAGTAGTCACATACACGAGTGGTACGCGCCAACGGTAGAGGAAACTGCAAGCGTCGAAACTCGTCGACGGCAGAGACGACTGCAGCCGTCGACGCGCTAAAATCGAGCTGCTTGGCTGAAGTGGCGGGCCATTTACGTAGGATGCATCAAGACAGATGGGCCAGAATCGTCACGCAGTGGGTGCCAGAAGAGACAGAAGCCAAGGAAACGCTGGCGTTATGCCTTAGCTGCCTTAACGGGAGATTGGAGAAGGAAACACAAAAGGAACAGTAGAAAGTAATGGGGGAAACCTTTGCCCAGCAGTGGGACAATACAGGTTGATAAAAAATGAAATATTTGATAAAGGTCGAACTGACCACCCAACAAAAAACACCTGCAGGTATGATGTTAACAACGTTGTACAATATTGTTACATAGAAGTAAAACCCAAGGCGACGATTTGACGAGCTAACATATGCTCACCGCGCGCAGTAACAATTTCACGGATTTTCATTGTTCCAATTGAAATGGCCTCGGGTTTCCCGCAACACGTTATTGTGGTTTCTCCCACAATTCAATAACACCCAGCATCCATCATTGTCTCATAAATATCTGTACTGCAGATATTTATCCACAACAGAGTAGCAACTAAATGATCTTATAATATTATTCCAGATGATTCATATTATTCAAGCGAAAAGGAATAAATCCCGTCATCGTTTATTTATTTGAGTTCGATTAAAACTTTATTGGGTTTATATCGCATTTTATGTGTGCCCGTGGGGGTCGACCACTTAGGTCCCCCACGGGCTACGCCGTATGCGCATCGCGTATTGCTGAATGTACTAACGGTTTTATTAAACGAGCAGCGAACCCGACGGCAGCGAAGCCAAAAAAGGAGGGTTAATATTTAATGTTTTATGGAAAACCTCGTCTTTCGAAATTTCAGTTTAAGAGCGTTTATTCTGAAAGTGGGCAACGTCGCAAATAGATGTCAAATATTTCATTGTTTTGATTAATTTGGCAATATTATTGTATGAAAATAAGAAATGTGGCTAACTAGCGAACTAGAATATTGATTATGAAATGCAATAATTAATATCGTAACACCAAATATTTCGTTTTAGATGTAAAAAAAGGATTTGGAAACTTTCCAAATGCCTTTTTTTACACTTAAAACGGGTACAACATCAAATTCAATGTTATAATTGTAATTCTTTATTAATATTGTAGTTCCCTAGCTAGCCACATTTCTTATTTTCATACAGTAATATTGGCAAATTATTTAAAACAGGTAAATTTTTGACAACTATTTGCGACATTGCCAACTTTCAGAATAAACGCTCTTAATGCAGTGATTTGATCGATCGCTATTCGTACGTCTTTTGGATTTAAGAAACTTACAATAGAAGGTATTATAGTGTAGCGATAACTTCGTCGTGTAGGGAAATCTGTGAATACTTAGTGAAACTGTGGGAAATCAACACATGTATTTATTGGGGCGTCATTATGAGTTTGAATTAAAAATTATGTAACCGGTTGGGTAAATAAAACTCAACTACGAAACTACGTGAATAGTAGACTATTATTATACAAGGGATGAAAGGGACCTATTTAGGTACGAGACAGTTTGGCGCACGACCGTAGCGAGGGCGCAAATAGTTCAAGTACTCGCCTAAGTAAACACAGTGTTTACCTAGGCGAGTACTCGAACTATTCATTTATTAGTAACTATACTTTTCATTTCGGATATTTCGGAAAGTAAATAAAAACCTAATTAGTTTAAAAAATCTATATCTGAATCTGATGAACTCATTTTATACAAATATCTGTATATGTAAATACTTAGCACTCGACAAAACAACTGAAGATCTAATTGCCGCTTTCCCGCATTTTTCAAGTTTCTTTTTCTGTGGCATTCTATCAGCCAGTATTTTTTATCATTGACGATGGTAAATATTTAACTCAAATCTATGTAAATTAAATAATAATTTAATGAAAAGTAAATTACAAATATAAAGTAATGTTACAGAATTGTTGTTAATATTTTTTTATTACAATTTTGAGCCGTGATTTAACAAAGTGGTTGTATAAAAAGTTGGGAGATGGCTTGCATAGTTTTTAAATTTTTGACAGCAGGGAAAATCGTTTCCCCGGGGACGAAAAGTACTGTTTTCTTCCCTCTGATCAGGTCACTTTAAGCGTACTTTTCTTCTTCTTAGCGTGTCGATGGCAATCTAAATAGATTTGGCCCAAAATTCAGCCATATGTTTGGCGCCATCACTAGCGTCAATCAGTTCCTATAACGTGCAGCTGACAGGATACGCAGGACACAACACTAAGTGTCCCATCATTTGTGGAATAGCACCACATTTACTCTCCAAGGCGGAGTCGTCTATGAATCTCCACCTGAACTGATTTTCCTTGCTTCGGCCAACCTGGGTCCGGAGTCTGTTTAAAGACTTCCAGGCTACCCAAGGCAACTCATGTCCAGGTGAGAGATTTTCAGCAGGTGGAAAAAGAAAAAAAAAGAATAGAAAGAAAATACGTTTATTTGCGGTACACATGACGCAAGGAAAGAACAAAACACGAAAATAAACAATTTGGGTGAAAAGATGCGTCACATCCACGCAAAACGGCCATCGCTCAACATAATGCTGCGATCCTATGCGAGACAGAGCCCCAGCACTGGTTTTCAGCGACAGCCGAACGAATGGTTTGGGTAAGGAAGCACTGCGTATCAAATACGCAGGTCTACGGTCCCTTGGAGCTCTAAAATCAAGCTTCTAAGTCGACGCAATAAAAAGATACAGCCGTTTAAGCGACATATTTTGATACCCGCAAATAAATCAAAACGTAGGGTACTTCCCATTGACCTAAAATCATGAAAGGCAAGAAGCAATGTTTCATAGCCAACAACTAAAGGAAAAAGTCCGAAAAATGTTAATTTGTTACAAACGTTCCAGCTCCCGTGATTTATCATGGGGACTTCTTATCTTTTTGCAACGAGCTAAAACCTATCTTGGTTTGTCGGCCATTGCTAGCTTTCGAGTGCCTATTTATTTGGATCAAAGTTTACTTCCAATTAAAGCGCGATTCTACGTAGGTCTTCTAGAACAAAATTTCTTTATTTGCATTAAACATGGTACAATAATCTACCTTGAAACACGTAGCTCGCGCGTAATTTCAGTAACATTTTACCAATAATACAGACTTCGTCCTCCAAAACTGTTTGCCTGTGTCTTTTTGGAACAATATTACGAGTGTTTCGACGACCTCGGCTCGTTTGGTCCATTTTTCGGAAACATTAAGGCCACCACACACCACATTGGACGCGTAACGTTTGCATAAGATCCTCGAACAGAAGTGGCTCGCTGCCGGAATAACAATTGACTGTCGATAATAACTGTATACCCATTGAGTGTGCCATTGAAGAAAATATTTTGAGTTTTTAGGTGATTTCGCGAAATAATTTGAAGAAGGAATAAGAATAAGGAAGGAGCTTTAATTACCTGCTACCAAAATCTTTTTATGAATTCCTCAAGAATATATGAATATTATTGAGGAGTTCATAAAAAGATTTTGGTAGCAGGTAATTAAAGCTAAAAAAGATTAAAACTACTACACTTACTTATTAATTTTCTTATTAATATTCCTCTGAAAAAACGATTGAAACTCATCAGATAGCAGTAGATAACATAAAATTACGCCTTAACACTCATCTTTTATCCGCTAAGAAGAAGAAGCTATTAGTGAGAACCTTAAAGCTCAGTCCATTAAGATTTGCCTACGAGCTTTTGAAGTTTGGCTCTATATTTCACCTCCACACAAGTGTTTGAAGAAAAAGAAATCTTTTAAAGAACTGAGAATTTAAAAAGAAAACAAGTTTCCATATTTGCTATTCTATGATGATGATCATTAATAGTTTACTCCATTGTTTAGATATGACAAGAACTTTCTATTCAGTTTCACGGCCGCTTTTTAACCGATGTTAATGTTCGAACCTTTGTGGGCTTGTTGGGTTTAATTTTCTTTTACATGCCTTTGCCTGAACATAAAAGGGAAACCGATCCTGCACGGCTGTTCTTTTATATACCTGATAATGTTAAGGTGGAAGAAATTGACCCTTGTAGTTAGGGGAGATATCGAAACATTTACAAAAATAAACTATGGTATGCTAAGAAGGCCTTGTAGCTTCTCTTCTTCCAAAATGATAATATAAGTTGATCAAGATTGTCCACATACGGTAGCTATGCATAAACAATAATAAATAACATGTGCGAGCTCATATACGCAATTAGAGGGCTCCCTTAAAAAATAATTCTTGCAATAATGGTAATATACTCAGAATTATTTAGATGTACGAAATAATAAACAACTAAATTTACTATAAATATTTGCATAGTAAAACCTTGCTTTACGTATTAATAACATTAAAATGTATTCCAATATTTTCTAGGAAAACATAAACATGAGTGATTCTCTAAGAAAATAATAGTTAATATTCTGATCATCAGCATGATTCGTAAAGTATAGTTAATGCATAAATGCATAATAATAATGTCTATTCCTAAGCGTAACCACAATTGGCTATCACGTGACGACCTAATCTAACTAGGTTAGGTACTACTGATTAACTGATTCTTGATAATATTAATTATTATCTGAATTCTCTGAAATGCATGATTAAACCAGTCGCACCATCGCATCGTAGTCATAAATATTTTATCTTTTAAGGGCTACAGATAAGACAAGGGTAAACAAAAGAGTTATCATTCAGGGATATGTTAGTTCCGTCTAGTTAATCGTAGAACGATTTGTATTCTACTAAGTAGGCAAGTCGAGCTTGTATTGTGCTCAAAACGCTATGATGCTTTCAAAAACTATTACTGATGGTCGCTTGCGTGTTTCTTTTTATTTGTTTCTTGCTTGCGTACCTAATTGTGAGGGGCAGACAATTTTTTTTTTAGATGTGGTCAGGAACCATAAAAGTCTAGTTTTTTGAAAACGTTAATCTTATCATTCTTATGTCTAATTTCGCGAAAATGGTATTTGTATCTACTAAAACGTCTGAAGTTTCAGATAAGTAAAATGTTCACTTTGTGCAGCACACACCAGAAAGTATAGGTAGCTATATAGGTATTAAAGACACAAGTTAGTTCCAAAAGAAAAACCCACTCTTAATGAACACTTTCCGGAACACTAAACGCCCATAGACGTTAAAACAATAAAACTTCTATTGTGTTTCGTTCAGTGTCCCGAAAAGTATTAAAGTACTTTTATAGTTCCTGAAAACGTAATTTTGATTAAGCAGCCTTAAACAGGTATGTATCTAGTAATGTGCAACGAATTAAAGCGACATGGATGTTTATGTGCGCGTACTGTTGCGAAAATTCGTCACAGTAAATTAGAAAGCGTGCATGATAATCTGGCAGGCGGTGACGGACCTGTGTTGTGGTGATATACACGCTGCACAGTTACACAAGAT
The DNA here is from genome assembly GCA_947364205.1 of Agrochola lota. NCBI lineage: Eukaryota > Metazoa > Arthropoda > Insecta > Lepidoptera > Noctuidae > Agrochola > Agrochola lota. Next base: position 10,717,664 of record OX376221.1, on the reverse strand, counting down.
TTGTGAGAACCCGTCTGTTTGATTAGTGAACAACAATTGTGAAGTAATTATAGGGAAACAGTAGAGCATTATGTATCTAGGTATGCCATCTATGTACAGACTAGTTAAATCTTCAACCATTCTAAAGCAAACATTTAATATTGTGATTTTCTAAATTTATTGCAGCGATCCAATACAAACAACAGGTACGAACTAAAATTTAACAATACAAATAACTCACCGAGTTGTATCCTTATGATGCACGGAGGTTTTTTAATTAAATTTTTGGAATTGATTTTAAATATTTAATAACTAAAGCGTCTCACAATTATATACCAGTTTAATATAAGTTTTATGCACGGTACATTGGTATATAAAAGAACATGCGGAGCGTAACGTTGCACTGTAGCGAGACTCGGAGACAGACTGACTGAATGAGGGCCGGTCGCTATCCTCTTTTATGTCAGCATTGTAAACTGGTATGCGTTAGCGCACCAGCCGATGTCAACGGGAGGTAAAATTAAAAGAATACTTTTTATTACATCGCCCACACGATACACATCGGATCAAAACCGTGCTAAATGAGATATAATCTCTGATAAATTAATCGTTTCACGTAACCGTTAACTGTATTGGTCACATAACTGTAAGACTTTGTGTGTGTGTCAACAGTAGCCGCAGCAGGGGCAGCGGCAGGGCCCTTGCCTGTCGCACCTAAAACCAATACGATTACAAAACAAGAAGTACCTACTAACACAATTTTGTTAACAACCACCCACAGCCAATTTAAGGCTATTAAAGTAAGTAGCAATTATTTGTGTGAGGGTCGCTTGATGAGGTACCTACACTGCAGGTCATTTTTATGAAAACATCTGAACTCGTAACGCTTCATCAATATATTATTTAGTATATCAAACATCCTAAATACCTCTTTCAGAAATAGCTCCTCTACAAATAATTTGGAACATCTGAAAAGTTTGGTGATTTTTGCCTTCAAGGGTCGCTCGTGACGATCGTAGCTCAGTCACGGTCAACCTCTTTTTATTCAACATGTAAATACTATATAATGTATGTATTATTACTCGGTATATGTTATGTTAGCTCGAGAGACCGTGCCATTGACCTACTCGAGTTTAGTGCGATACCTACTTTTGAATGGTCATCCCCGCCTTCAGATGAACTGATCGGCCAACAATAGAATGATCGACGAAATGTCGAATTGTCGGGACTTTCTATTGGAATCGGTTGCTTTATCTTCACTTTCTTTTACTAAATACTTTATGAACAGACACATACTTTTAGATTCTGTATTCTAGAGGTATGTATTTCTTCACATCGTGTACCTAGGTTTTACTCGTAAGTGTCTCTGAGAGATGGGACTTAGGGGCGAAAACTGAAAATATGAAAGACACCTAAAGTAAAGCGGTAGCAGGAACCATGTTAGCTCGATTTTGCTACCTTTATCAATTGTAATTGCTTGCAAAAACGAGCGAGTGTAGTTAGTTGAGAGTATTCTATCCTATCTAACTACGTATATATTTACCTATTATAGCTAACCAAATAATATCATCTTTGGTGCTATACCTACACCCAGTGTTCACCGTCCTGGGAGTGTTGCTGCCCCAGGACGGGAAACAGATCTCGAAAGACTGTGGATCGCAATCCGAAGGATTTTGAAGGAAATTTCTAATCTACTGCTTCATTGGTTTGAAAAATTCGTCTGTTCAACACCTTAAATAACGCAATGAATGTTGTTGAACTATCAAAATTAAAGGCATTGCAATTGTAAGTGTGTTACGCCACTACCCGCTGGTTATTGACATCCGTAGCACTAGAACCTACGCTAGATGACCGGCCCAGCGCGTAGCGTAGCCGTAACAATATCGAAGCTACCGCGTAGCCGCAGCGTAGCAGTAGCGTAGCCGCAGCGTAGCAGTACTGTAGCAGTGGCGTAGCAGTATTGTAGCAGCAGTGTAGCAGTGCCAGTGCATAGCCGTAAAGCGGCCGGAATGTGCTAACTGGTAACTGTTTCTGTACATTTTTGAAAGTCCTCGCCCCACAAACTCACATACACAACAACTCAAACCCTGAAAAATCAGTGGGTCATATTATTATGAATATTTGTTTCGTGCAGGAATCGAACCCGCGACACTTAGTGCCAGCCAATCGGTAAACCAATGCTTCAACCATAGTCGTCAAATTATGACGCATGTGCCTTAAGTTCTAGAATAGGCTGCGGATAGACCACGAGTTGAGAAATCCCCAGAACAACATAATAATTTATGTTTATTATACCTAAATAATTTCTTCTTCTTTTCCTTATCGAGTTCTTCCTGCTTTGACCCTTTATCTAATCTAAGGCGTTAAGGTTGCTCTGGGTCAGTCATTCTTCCATACAAATGTAGTATAGTGACACTGGTCTGTTTGACGGTGTACGTTTAAAATTAAAAATTATATCAATTTTAAGTCTTGTCATTGGAAAAAAAATTGGTTTGGAAGTTATGAGCGTCGGAACTTACATATTTCAACACTAATTTTAACTCATCTTTGGGCGTAAATATGTCAAAAAATAAATAAAAACTAGATAAATAAATACTGAACCAATAAAAATAAATAACTATACTAAGTAACATGCATATTAGCCACGCCTACCAACGGATTCGAGTCATCGACTAGTACAACCTTAAGTATTGACAGTAACGACTCTATGTGTTGAAGTGTTTGTCTATTGCGTTCTTTCTAGAAGTTCTAACAAAAGTAGTGGTGTTAGAATATTTCAGTAACTATTACAACCGCCTCTGTGTGTCTAGAGAGGCGGTTATAATGTCCCGGGTTCGATTTCCAGTGGGGGCAAAACAGTTTGCTCGGTTTGGTTGGCGGTAGGGCTTGTTCTAACCACGCCTGGCTAGCTACCTATCACCATCTTATCTAAGTCTGTCGCCATGGCAACAATGTTAACAGCATTGTTGTGTTTCGGCAGTTAAGAGATAAGATAGCCAGTTCCTCTGTGGTTGAGGATTCCGGGTGAAGTCCGCTTCCACCTTCGGCCTGATCATCACTTACTATCAGGTGAGCTGCAGGCGAAGAGCTTCAACGTCATGATAAAAAAAAAAACTCATTGCGGGTGAAAAGGGCTAACCAGTATCTTCTTTTATCTTTTAAATAACATCCACCAACCCACACTAAGCCTGAATGTTGGCCTGACGGGCCACTCCCACTCACAGAGAGGAAACCTGACTGTCAACAGTAGGAACGTTATATGCTGATAATGTAGGTATGAATCTGTGTATTTATGTTGGCTTTAATTTGGCTAGAGCCCTCTTAATGTTTTCTAAGTAAAAACTTCTAATTACAAATTCACATTTGCAAATAAAAAGATTTAATCGTTTTTCATCGCCGTCAAATTTAGGAATAATTCCCAGAATTTAATTATATCTATGTGGGTACTACCATGAGTACCATGCGCACTGTGCGCGCTATGTATGCGCGGAGTACTTTTTCCACAATCTTCCACTTATACCTTATCTACACTACACATTATCCTTATCAAACCATAATTTATATAACCTCGCAATGACCGTTACTATGAATGACCATTCAAAACCGTATGATAGACAGATTCGTGATTGCAGTTTGTTGTAAAGGTCAGCGCACACAAAGCAGCAAACTGCTCAACACACAGCACAGGGAATCATCTTTTGCACGCTATTTTGAACTACATTACAGAAGTGATTTAGTTGATTATTTAATCATTTATCAATGAAAATCTGGTTGAGCATTTTGCTACTGTCTGCACTGATCCTAATGAGATTTAAGTGCAGGGATGCTTATCTTCTAGCTAGACGTTGGGTGTAGCACTTAAAAACTGCTACACGCCTAACATACTGCTATGTGATAAAAGTTGTGCCTGAAATCTTGACTGGTGATCTACAGCTGACGGTATTTTTTGTTATAGGTTACGTACTCGTATAAGATCGGAGTGCATAAGATTTTCTTTACCATAAAAAGTAGTAGTTGTGAGATAGTATTGAATCAAGAGAAACTAGAATTCGTCGATAAAACAGTTTTCCTAGGGATCACGCTCGACTCAAGGCTTCAATGGGGTCCTCATTTAACATCCCTTTCAGGACGGTTAAGTTCAGCAGCATATGCTATGAGAAAAATCCGTCAATTTACTGACGTAGGTACCGCGAGGCTAGTCTATTGTAGTTACTTTCATAGTATTACGTCGTATGGTATTCTACTATGGGGACGGGCTGCATATATCGAGTCTATTTTTATTCTACAGAAAAGAGCCATAAGAGCCATATATGGACTCCGTAGGCACGACTCTCTAAGGGAACTGTTTAAAGATATTAACATCATGACGGTACCTTGTCAATATATCTATGAAAACATTATGTACGTAAGGAAAAATCTACATCTTTTTAGTAAAAGAGGTGCAAGACACAATTACATCACTAGGAATAGGGACCAATTAGTTCAACCGGGTTTTAGGCTGGCTAAAGTGGACTAGTCTTTCATGGGGTACCTACTGTTTAAATATTACAATAAAATACCTCCCAACATATTTCAACTGAATGAGACGTAATTTAAATCTTATATTAACCGCACACTATGCAGCCAGGCATATTATAAATTGGGAGATTATATCGCTGATAAAAATGCCTGGCTCAACGCTGGTCTTGCTCCACAAGGGCGCATAAACTAACTGATTAGCATTTGAAAATACTGTTGGAGCTTCTAAATATTTTAAAAACTATCTTTGCATTGTATAAATTCAATCTCATAACATTGTATAATTGCATAGCACATGTGTGAGTACTATGTACCGACTATAAAGCTACCATTTAGGTACTGGGTATGTCTTTCATTGACTTGAATGTGCCTTGGCGGCTGAGAGTATGTCATGCTCACTCTAATGTCTCGCTGACGGTGGCGCGTGTGTTGGATCATTTAGCTCCCTTCAAAATGGTTGAGCTGAATGGTGCTAATCCATGCGTCATGTTCGTAAACGGGCGCCGTCAGTGGGGACTGGTCGTCTCTTGGCTGCCACGGCTTATTTTAATTTAATTTAATTTTAGATTTTATTTTTGTTACGAAAAAAGAGTGTCCGTGGAGTTTCTTGCCCGTTCTTCTCCATAGGTACCTACTACGCTTTGGAATGGGCAACTAGCTTCATCTTTCTGACTGACCGACCCCTTGACAATTCAAAAGTGCCTGTAATTGGTTTATTTGAAATAAATGCTTTGAGTTTGAGTTTATAATTCTATTATACAGGCAGTAGTAATAGTAATAAATGTTTATTTTATCTCCACAAATTACATACTAGTTAGAATGGGTCCTTTGTTGACAGTGGCATAAGTCAACCTTGTTCCCTCTTAACACGTTCAGTGCGGGGAGCCCTCCTGGAGGGTTCACCTAGTCGCATATGGGATATCGGGAGCCCTCTCGTAGGACACATTTTAAATGTAGGTTTTTCTTAGCGAATACAGTATTTTATAAAGTGAAAACAAAATCTGATGTATATTTTAACAAGATTTATAAGTAGGTATATGCGTTGGTTTTAAAACAAACCAATTTTTTTTGGTTCACGATTACAAATATTCACTAAAAATATAAAAGGTTGGAAACTAAGTATAGCGACAAGACCCCTGAAAACACAATCTAACTTCGTTTTAGTTTTTTATAACACGGTTTTAAACCTAATCAAAGTCAAGTCAAATCATTTATTTCAAATAGGCCCTTGCAAGGCACTTTTGAATGTCTAAAATTACAAAAAAATGAATTGATTCTAGTCGACCTTTCCAAAAGTTAGTTTTCGTATGGAGAAGAATGGGCAAGAAACTCCACTGTTACTCTTTTAAAATGTTTTACAATATTTTGTATATGTAGGTACATGAGTTACTCGTATATACGTATAATTATATGTGAAGACAATGCATCTAAAAACAAACAAAAAACTATACCACAGAAAAAAGCAACAACAGATAAATTAATTACTTATGTGATAGATACATGGTTCTCACATATTTACATACATTGTAAAAGTAGACGATTTTCCTAAAAATTTTCAATTAATAAGTCAGTGTGTGAGGAAGTAATCACAGAATCTAAAATCAATGTCATATTATAAAATATAATAATATATACAACTTAAGAGGGTTTATCCTAAAAGTTGGCAACGTTGCAAATAACTGTCAAATATTTACCTGTTTTGATTCATACAGCAATATTACTGAATAGAAATAGGAAATGTGGCTAACTAGCGAACTAGAATATTAATAATGAATTGCAATTACAACATTGAATTTGATGTTGTACCCATTTTAGGTGTAAAAAACGCATTTGGAAAGTGTCCAAATAGTTTTTTTACATCTAAAACTAAACATTCGGTTTTCCGATATTAATTACTGCATTTCATAATCAATATTCTAGTTCGCTAGTTAGCCAGATTTTTTATTTCCACACATAAGTGTTAATATTGCCAAATTAATCAAAACAGTGAAATATTTGACATCTATTTGCGACGTTGCCCACCTTCAGAATAAACGCTCTTAAATTAGCAACCAGTTTGATTTTGTCTAGATTCTAGATTATCCTATGGAGCAGGACCAGCATGTTTCCACGCATTCTTATCTTGAATACGAGTATAATCCTGTAATTTGTAATATGCTTGTTTACAAGGTGTACTTTTAATATGAGTTTTAAATTTTCTTTCATTTAATTGTAATATATCACAAGGTATTTTGTTGTAACATTTAACACAGTACCCCATAAACGATGTATGTACTTTAGATAATCTGAAAAATGATTGATCTATTTTATCTTTATTTCTAGTATTAAAATTATGTATATTACATAATTTATTAAAAATATGTAGATTTTTTCTTACATACATAATATTTGTATAAATGAATTGGCAAGGTACCGTCATAATAATAATCTTTCCAAATAGTTCACTGAGAGATTCGCGACGATGTAGATCATAAATGGCTCTGACAGCTCTCTTTTGTAAGATAAAGATGATTCAGTGTTAGCAGCCCGACCCCACAGTAAAATGCCATACGACATAATACTGTGGAAGTGGCTAAAATAGACCAAACGCGCGGTTTCTACATCTGTTAACTGTCTTATCTTTCTAACAGCATAAGCGGCCGAGCTTAGCCGCCCGGCAAGAGATGTTATATGAGGTCCCCATTGTAATTTCTCGTCTAGCGTGATTCGTAGGAAAACCGTTTGATGAATAAATTCCAGTTTTTCTCCATTCAATATGATGTCACATTCGCTACTTCTAATATTAGTTAATTTAAATCTAATGCATTTGGTTTTATTTTTATTTAGTACCAAATTATTTACCGTAAACCAATCTTGGACCTGAAGAATAGAGCTATTCACGTCGTCAAGATTTTGTAACCGTCAGTTGATTTTAAAGATCAATGGTGTGTCATCTGCAAATAACACCATCTTCGGTTGATTTTGAAGTAATTGGGGTAACTCATTAATGTAAACTAAAAAGAGGAATGGACCCAATATCGAACCTTGAGGAACGCTCATTTCCATTTCAGACCTTAATGAGTTTACGCCGTTTACTTGAACCTTAACCTTAATCTTTCAGGTATGTTCTTAGTAAATCAACAGTTGTATTCTTAATCCCAAAGTGTTCTAGTTTCAGCAGAAGTGTCTCATGGTCTACGCAATCGAACGCATTCGAGAGGTCGCAAAAGATTCCAATGGCATCTTGTGCTTCTTCCCAGGCATAAAAAATGTCCTTTATAAGGGTGACACCAGCTTCAGTGGTACAACGCCCTTTGGTGAAACCGTACTGTTGTTCATGAAAGATGGAATTTTTATGAAAGTGACGTAACATTTGATTGAGCATCAACTTTTCAAACACCTTATTGAGAACTGGTAGAATTGACACAGGCCTGTAATTGTTAGATTCTTTACTATCACCGGATTTGAACAATGGAACTACTTTACTGTGTTTCATGAGATCCGGAAAGACTCCTTGGTCTACACTGGTGTTAAATATGAAAGCTAAATAGGGCGCAATGGTTTCGATAATACTTCTACAGACTTTTACAGACATTCCCGAGAGATCTTCTGTTGATTTAATTTTAAGATCTTTAAAAGCTTTTATAACAGCGTGTCTCACATTCTGTCTAAGTAAGGCAGCAGAAAGCGCGGGTGAGGAATTTAGTTTTAATGGGAATATTAGCAAAAAAGTTTTCAAATTCCTGAGCTATTTCTACATCTGAGTTGATAAGGCCCATGTGCAGTCTCAAAATTAAATTCAGTATTTCGCTGTTTTTTCCTACCTGTTTCATTATTTATTATTTGCCAGGTAATTTTTATTTTATCATCAGCTGATTTTATTTTATTGCTAATACAAAGCGCTTTGGCTATTTTGCACACACTTTTAAAGTCTTTGAATATTTTGCAACATACTTATGGAAGCTTGTATTATTTATATATGTTGCTTTAGGCCATAAAGTTCAAATTGTTTTTCCCTGCTTTTACGAATACCTGGAGTAATGCCGTTGACCGTCCACGATGGTTATCTTTAGCGCAAATGTAATGCCGGCAACCCTTCCGGAGGGTTCACTTCCAATATGTATGGCGGTATAGCGTATGAGTTCTATGAAAAGTGGGTAGAGTCGAAAGTGTTAATAACGCAACTGCGATCAGACTGCTTCAAAAGGATGGAAGGCAGGCAGCCTTATCCTTAACCCCTCTTATTTTACATTACCAATCCGTCAGTCGCACGTGGTCATTATGGCTAATACCACAGATTCCCATTGATATTGAATTGGGGTGGTCATCAGGACGCCCATCTTTAGCGGAGATATTTACATTCTGTTATGAAAGTAAAATTTTACAATAAGAAGATGACGCTTACTACGGATCATGCACATGATCCTAGCATACCAAGCCCACCGCGAAATCGTTCTGCTGGTTGACTTGAAAAGTGTCGTCGAACCCCGAAAATGTTCGGTGCAGCCCGAAGTCCAATCATTAGGTTCAATACATAGGACAGGTATCTAAACCTGGTGACGGAACAAGCTGTTGTGAGTGGACGACGCGTAGTATTGTAATTTCTATGAATTGGAGTTAAATAAAAGTCTCATAAAATTAGATATAAGAAAAAGTATAATAAGCAAAAAATATTTTACACGATACAGGAAATGAAATCAAAACAAATAAAATTACATAATACAAAACAGAACTTGTCTGTGTAATATAATAATTAATTATATGTAAAAAAAACTAAAATAATTTAGTACACCAGTTCCAAGTGTACGGATAAGGCACCAAGATATATTATGCGAGATAAACCAAACATAATTATAATTATGCAATAGTGTACTTAACGGTAGGAATGTCGACAATCCCTCTTGAATATATTTCTGGTCGTACAAATGTTTTTACCTCCAAAGAGTCACGAAATATACTTATGTTAAATGTTTTACTTGCAGGCCTTTGGAAGTTTGCTCACCTCGTGGAAGTAAGCCGCGAACAACTTTATCTGTAACAATAACAAATAAAAATTTAGCCGGAACAGTTTCAGTCTGTCAGTCTGTTTATCGACTGAATTCTTATATGAAAATAATATTAATACATTTCGCTTTATGTGTATTGGACATTCCAAAGCACATTAGCCGAAATGCTAATACTATGTATTCCATATTGGATTATCCCAATGTAAGTCCCCAAAAGCCATTGCATCACACTACCAGACGCATTTTTTGGAATTTATCAAATATTAGAACGTAATACTAAGAAAATCATTGTTGAATACCTACATAAGAAGTCCCCTTTTGAGATCGATGAGTCATGGATCTCACACGGCGTTTTATCCGAAAACGCGTTAAAACTAATCTCTATCATTATTACTATTTCGTTTATTCATCTTTATAGTTATTGAATACATTTTTTAATATTTTTATAAAAGTCATTAAAAAAAACATTTAAAAATATCATTGGTCATTCAACATCAATGAATTAACATCAATGTAATTCAGCAAAATTCATATTACTAACAATTATTCTCGGTAAAGATAAAGGAAATATTTAAGGAAATTCCGTTTACACACAGGTACAGTGTGTAGGTACTAGATTTTTCGTGAAAAAAAAAATGTTCTCAACTAACCAGGAAAATTATGAGTTTATTTCATAAAATCCTCCAATTGTTGTATTTCAGGCCCTGTACAGGTTAACCAAGCAAACCCCTTGAAAGGTTAGTGTCCAAAATATTATACTACAGGAGTAACCAACAATTATTTTGGCCCATTTTCTGCGTAGATGACAGAAAATAATATTGGTCTTTTAAGCTAGTTTCTAATGACAAATGGACTAGCAAAACGTTTTCGTATCCTGGGTATAGATAAAAGTTCAGCTACTTCACCAGTATATCATGCAGTGATTTGAATTTAAAGTTTAGAATTTTGTGATTTAATACAAAGTTGATACGACAGAGGGACTTTCCTTTAAACTGCTTATACTAGTAACCATTTTCAAGCTCTGTACCAAAAATCAATTAAATAGGAGCAGTAGTTTAGTCGCAAATGATTTTTTTAGTTTTTGCCCCGTTTGAACACGATGTATCTTTCCTAACAGCTGTTTATGTTACGCATAGGTCATGCACCTTAAAACGATAAATCTGAGTACGATCTACGATGCGTTGTTGCCGCTGTGACGCAAGTCACAAGTACAACCAAATATTTTCGCTAAAAAGATGACAATGCAAACAAGGAAGCAATAAATACACACACACACTTGCACTTTCACTACGAGAGTGACAATCATAGCAAAACATCCCGCGCGTAAAAGAAATAGAAATAGGTCAGTGTGTTGCTATTGCATCCTAGATCCTTGCGATCGGTAAGTGGGGCTTCTGGTTTTTTCAGTGCACCGAAGCTATCCTTTCGGAACGTACTTATGTTACGTAACACGGAAGCACCTGCGCCGTTTTCGTTTTCTCGAACTCGCGCGCTGACAATTGTGATTTTGTTTTGTTATTGTGATAGGACACTAAATGAGTTTAAGACAGTATTTCTTTTTTTATTGTGACAGGACACGTAATTAAACTTTGGTTTTGTTTGTGTGTGTGTAATTAAAGTGTTCAACAATGCCTCGTGTAACTTACACGGCGTCAGAATACACTGACATGATTTTAATTTACGGCGAATGCCGTGGAAACGCAGCTTTAGCTCTGCGAACATACCGAGAGAGGTATGGTGACAGTCGCAATTGCCCTAGAAACGCCCGCACCATACAATTGGCAGTACAAAGATTAAGGGACAATAAAAGTATAGTGCCGCAACAGGAGGGATTGCCACCGCGGCAAATAAACGTAATAACATAACAACGCGGTAAATTTGTGCATTCAAGTGAATGGAGGACACATCGAAAATTTAAAAATTTTGTGTTTTTGTTGTGCGCGTACCTACTTCAAAACCTTACCTAACATAAAAGCCAGCGCGAGCGGAGGCCTAAGCCGCCGCCCGCGCTGCCGCCGCCGCCGGACGGCCGCTTTGACACGAGATAACACACGCCGCGCTCCGGCGCGCGCGCGACGTTGCCACTTTGTTACCTAGGTATCTAAGGTTAGTTAAATTTATTTACAAAGGGTGGTTGCGTTTTACTCTGATTTGTAAGCTATTTAGTTTGTTTGAAAAAAAAAAAAACTCATTTTTGGTGCTTTTTATTTTTATACCGTATCGAATTAATACTAAACACGTATAGAATACGTAGTGTAATTTAATGCCCCTCTGTCATATCAACTCTGTATAATAGTACCTGGGCGACTGAGCTCTGCTCTGATGAAAATAGATGATGCTCATTTAATAGTATAGGAAAGTTCATATTAATTCCATGGTGCCACGATAGTAAGTACTTACAAATTCCATGCTGTCATGATAGTAGGTACTTAATAATTCCACGCCGCCATGTCATTACTCTAAGATACCCATCTTGTTCTAAACTTTGGGCGACCGAGATCTGCTCGAGTGAAAATACGGAGACAACGAATTGTCCCAGATACGAGACGTAGCTAGATCGATTTTTCGCTCCCGTAAACCCGTATTTGCAACTTTCATCGAAATCGTTAGAGCCGTTTTCGAGAACGTGATTACAAATACATATTCATATACAGGATGGCAGGGACATGGACGCGAAAACTGATACCATGGATTCAGTACATGATTTTTAACAACCGACGAAAAATTTCAACGGGGGCGTTGAAATTTTTCGTCGGTTGTTAAAAAAACATATCAGCTATTTCATAGAAAAGTGTCCTACGCGCGGTCAAAATGTAAGGAACAGCAGATTTTTATTTTAATAACCGATTTTTTACTTTTTGTCCCTGCCAACCTCTATACAAGGGTGTCAGGGAGAAACAGCAGATATTTTTTTTATTACCATGGTGGCAGGGACATACAGCAGATTTTTTTTTATTACCGACGAAAAATTTCAACGCAGGGGCGTTCAGAATCAAGGGAAATACGTTATTAAGTTGACTTATCGGGACAGCACCGCCTAGCGGCGCTCGACTGAGTCCAAAACATAACGCTCGGAATGGCTGGAGGTGAGCAGAGTTCAGGTGGCGGTCAAGCAGTGAAGACGTTTAGAAACTGTCGCGCATTCCGAATAGTTGTGTCGTTTGTCTACAGTGTGTGAATGGCCAGTGTGATTAATTTGATAGTAAATTGTAATGTGATCTGAACTGCAAATGGTTTTTCTATTGCGCAATAACCAACAATACCCAATACCCCAGATTATAACGAAGAGACACATACCCTCGTCCGTTATATATATATATATAACGGAGAAGGGTATGTGTAAAAAAAATTTGACAGATAACTGACGTATGTATGTACACAAAAATATATCAAATTTTAAGAAAATGTCCGATATTCATAGTTTAAATACCAGGAATAAACACAACCTTGCTGTACATCGCACTCGTCTCCACAGAGTAGGCAACTCGTTCATGGGTCAATGTATACGCTTGTACAACAAACTTCCCATTGACATTCGAAACTTACCCATTAAACGATTTAAAATTTGTATTAAAACCAAACTTTGTAAAAAAGGGTACTATCAAATTTCAGATTATTTAGAAAATAAAAAAAGCTTGGGATTGAGCTGCTCGCTCTGCTAAACCTTGTGATAAAACCATAAAATTTGACATTAGAATTATTTAGTAAAATCATTAAAATATACCAGTTTTATTTAAACATTAAAACAAAATGACATGATTACTTTGTAAAGTATAATATTATTCGAATTACCTATTGTGAATGTGAGGACTATGAGGATATTTTTTTTTTTTTTTTATTACCTACTAATTTTTTTCCTTTCTCAGTTAGTTTTAATGATGGTCTGGCAGTTTGAGTAGTTTATGCGGCCTACCCAAATGTCCTTTCTTTGGTATTGTTCGTCGAGTTGAGCTCCTTATGTTCTGAGTTGAGCTCCACGATTACTGACAAATGCTTGCACTGACTGGACAGGTCCACTCAAATCTGTGTGGTTCTTTTCTCAAAAGACCATTTCAGACATTAATCTACATGGTCCTCATATGGCTTGACCAAGATTATGTCTGGACTTTAAAAGAGACTGTGACCTCTGAGTTTGTTTCGGCCTTTCTTTTCAGAGTAGTCGGATAGGAAACGCCGAACTCATCTATCAAAATTTTATATATTTTCAATATGACGTGTAAAAGTGATTCCTATATCCTATTTACAGAATAAACAATTTCATTTCATTTTTTTTTCATTTCATGTCTCTCACTGGTTTTTTTCTATATACTACAACTTGCAAAAAAAAACCCTGTCCGATCCGTGAGGGTGTTGTTAGGTATTGTTCTGAGAGTGTGTGGTGATAGGTATTGTTATGTAGAAATTTTCAGGAAAATAAAAAAAAAACTCCCCAATTTTTTTCAGTGGGGTATATTACCGGGTCATTACATTGAGCGCGGGCGGCCGTCCGCGTCGTTATAATCTATAACCCCTGTTGAAAAATTGCTTGGATTTGGGATAATTTTGGTACTAATCAAATTATTTTATTTACAGATCATACAATCCAATTTGTTAGTTGATACACATCTTAAACACTAGTGTTAGTACATAATACTATTTGGAAAATTTTGGTCATAATTACTAGCAAAGTCAAAACCATAAATAATAATGTCAAAATCACAACCATAATGTCAAAATCGTCATTAATAATAATGTCAAAATCATCATCAATAACTGGTCCAGTGCCTGAGAGTTATACCTTCGATCATATCAGCCACAGTGACCAAGAGGCTGTTGGCGTTGCCCCGCACCCGCCGCATCGGGGAGGGGACACGCTTTCGCATGATTGCGTAAAAGTCGTCTATACGTGCCTCTGCGAACATCCCTGATGCGCTACAGTGTCGTGGCAACCCCAACAGTGCCCTTTATGCGTTGTTGTACTGGATACGTAAGCGCTGTAAGCCCTCTGCATGTAGCGACCCTTAGACTGCAGGTGTAAAAAGATTGTCAATATGCCCTAAATAGGGTACTTTTTACACCTCTCGAGCACTTTGCAAACCTACGGATCAACATATTGCTCTTAACTGACAGCGCTCTACGCTCCCTCTCCATATCAGCATTATCCGTTTGCGTTGCGGTGACCCAATGCCCCAGATATTTAAAAGATTTTACCCAATCTCTAATGCATTTTTTGTGAATTGGTGAGTCACACTTCGTGGGACTCACCGACTCACTAAAAATGTCAATTTTAAATAGCAATAACTCAATAACTTTTCTATTTGCAATAATAATAATATTATCAGCCAATGGTTTAATTGCCAAGAGCCTCGACCAACACCTAACGAGGCTCTCGTTGGGCAGCTGGATCAAGGGCTTGATTCAGAAAGCGGTACTCTTGGACACGGCTCGCATTGTCAGGAGGTTCCTCTCTCTGGAGCCCTGACCGCCGGTAGCTTGGACCCTGTTCCCGATACCGGTGGGCTACTATTTTTTATATTTTTAAATGTTTTTATATTATTTTATTCTAATATTTAAAAATATAATTTATATGTATAATATAGTTGAATAAAGGAAGTATAAATTATTACTTTGTGGTAATGTTGTTGCAGTACCTAAATGGTTTCGGATCGGACGGGGTTTTTTTTACATATTGTATATATATACACAAATATTGCTCATTTAATTGTATAGGATATACCTAGTAAAGAAGAGGAAACCTATTATTTCATCATTTTTTCGTTCGGGGATTTTGAATGTACGTGATAAGAGTCATGAGGTCGAGCCCATCCTTTTCAACGGGAATATAATGGGGTTTTTACGCGGATGAATTTTGTTTACAAACACACGAACGCGTCAGAAATTTACGATATCACGTCATGTTTTTGTTGTTTTAATGACATGACAATATTGTCGGAATTGTTCAATATCCCTGCAAAGATGCTAAGTAGTGGTGTCATATAATTATGACACGATAGTTGTGACAAGCCGTAGCCGTGTGCCCGCTGGGTTTTCTATCGGCAAAAATAAGTAACTTCCCATACACTTTCATTCCCTATTAAACCCTTTTAAGGGAGACACCTTCGTTATGTATAGAACTCTTACAAAATTTAATTTGCTATACGTTGTCTGTCAGGAACGAATTTAAGATTTTTAGTAAGTAGTAAAATGGTACGTATGCTCCAGCGTGTCCTCCGGGCGATCCACACAGTGGTAACACCCGGGTGTTTCCTCCCGCTTTACGCGTAACAGGAACCTCCCGAAACAACCGTGTCCAGTGAGGACCTGCGTCAGGCGGAAGGTGAGGACGCCATGGCGCCTCTCAATCCACTCCTCAAAGAGGGGACTTATCGCCGCAATTGTGGCGTGTCCAAAGCTTGCCTGCCCTGACAATATAATTCGGTATTATATTTTAAACGTCGATGACATCGCTGTATACGCAGAACTTTGTATTACCAGCGCCCTAATTGCGTAACAATTTCATGATCACAATCTGTATCATCTTGAAGGATATTGCTAATCCATTGCTTCACAAGTTCGAAAAATTTGTCTTCTCAACAACGGAAATAACGCAATGAATGATGTGGAACTGTCAAAATGATACCCATTGCTACTGTTGGTTACGAAATTACCCTGCAGCTGATGAAGAAAAGGATCTGCGAAACCATCGCAAAAGCCCTCCTTTGATTTAGCCGAATTTGTTAACCGAATGTGTTTGTTACATTAGGTCGGTCGCCTGATTCGTTTTGACCGGAATAAGTTTCCATGAAACAGTAGTCAGGTTGTGACTAAATATGGCCAACCTTAAAATAATATACACTATTCGGTCGCCATAAACAGACTACGATCGAATAGGTACGGCTCAAACGTAAATGTGCCATGACCTGCTTATGATCACCACTCTGGGTGAGTTTAAAAACAGTCATGCGGTTCTCATAAAAGGTATATCAGTAAAGTATCGAGTCTGAACGAGTGCTTAAGGCGGCGACCTTGTGGTGTAGTGGTTTCAGTCAGTAGACGTCCGATGTAACCCTTCGTATTCCTCGGGACGCACTGACTGTTTCCATAAGGATTTTCATGATAAACCGCTGATTACGATAAGGCCTCCTTTTTATAACCCTATTTATCGTTTTGTTTTTTTCGTGTGATGAAGAAAACGGTAAGAGTTTTCTTTTGATATATTTTCGATAAACAGGTACATCTGTACATGTTATAAATTGAAGTCACTTTTCGTGTCTATTTATGTGACCGCTCAGTCATTCTAATCTAAACAATGTTCCAAACAATTGTGATGCGGATTTCACCTTCATTTAGAGCATTTATTCCAGTAGGTTTATGTGTATAATACACTAATATTTAACCTACATACATTAAAGATTACATTAAAGACATCTCGATTTTTTGTCAAGTTGTAAAAACCGTATGTATAATGTGTATACTCACGCCCTCGATGTAGTTGCGCACGTTGAGCTTCTCGTTCTGCGAGTGCGCCATGTCGTCGCCCGCGCCCATGGGCAGCAGCAGCACGTTGCGGCCGCTGGCCTCCTGCAGTGTGATGGTCACGGGGATGGAACCGCCCTCGCGGGACATGTCGGGCTCAGTCTAAAAAAAAAACCATTTTATACCATAATTTCTTCAGTAGAATATATATTCGGTCTGGATTTTTCCTTCAAGGATTTCTCAATAGCAGCCCGGAGTCTGAATTTGACTGGCGTAAAGTGGATACCTATTAGGAAATTTATTGGCTGTTGCGTTTGACTGTTACGTTTTTATAAATTCAAAACGTTGAGTTATTTCCACAGAAATTTTGTAACGGCGACTACTGCCCCTTCGGCAAAAGGTGGAGGAAATTCGTGTGGGTTTATTCAGCAGCACCTGCGAATGCGTCAGGGCCGAGGACATCAATGGAGATTTTCACAGTAAAGAAAAGTTATACAGAGTGAAAATCCCCCTAACAATGCATGCCGATTCTAAGACAAAATGCTTTTTGTACCAGGCTTCTGTTTGACCCAGCTGTTCAGAGATAAGGTGTACCGGAGGTATTGATATAACAGCTCTTCATTATCAAAACATTTACTGGCGCAATATTTTATGGATCTGCACCATTCACAAGCTATTGCATTATTATACTCAAATCATGTAATTATTTTTACTATGTTTCGAAACGTTCAACTAAGTAGTCTACTCTAAAAGTCTTACAAGATAGATCATCCTGGTAGCGCGCGCCGCAGCTTGGTAGTGAGGGTGGTCGGGGTTCTCGGTCCACGCGCGCCCGCTCTGTGCCGTGATGCGCATTTTGTTGGGAGAGCCGCGAGCCGCCCACTGTGAACAAATTAACAATTACTTACGACTAGCTGACCCGAGAGACATTGTCCTGTCAAAATACAATATGGTCTTGAGTTCACACAAAAATCCCATAGAAAAAAGCAGTTGCAGTTTTAGAGCAACTTTTCAAATGTTTGATACCACAAAAACATAATTTGGACTATTACAAACACTTTAAAACAAAAAATAGCCTAATCCATCCATGCCTAGCTGTTCTCAAGTGATGCGCTTATCACTTGAGAACGGCTGGACCAATGAGCAGCATTTTATTTTTATATATATATAGATTACTAACTGCGCCCCGCGGTTTCACCCGCATAAATATCGATCCCGTCGGAATATCGGGATAAAAGGTACCCTATGTTCTTCTCCAGATCATAGTCTACCCATGTGCCAAATTTCAGCCAAATCCGTTCCGCCGTTTTAGCGTGAAATTGTAACAAACAAACTCACTTTCGCATTAAATAATAACTACCCAACTAATATTATAATATATTAGTTAGGATTTTATTTAAGTGATAATGCCGCCATTGTATCACTATTTAACAGTACTTAATTTACTTTCTATATATTTTCCCATCAACATCCAAGTCCTTTTCTAATAACGGTCGCAATACAGACTAATAACTATGGAGTTGATCATAAATATCAGTATTTTACCTATTTGATGGCTTTCTGTGTACCTCCAAGATATCTTAAAAAATCAACTACGACCTCTATGTAGGTTTTGGGAATAATTCCATTATCGTCTCAATATACATGAAATAAGATGCTGCTCTTTATCGTGGTAAAACCCCTGAGTCATCTCTTGCAAAACCTGAACATTCGTTTTGTCATTAGGTATATTTAAATATCACAATTATTCAAACTATTGTGTAAAACAATACACACGATGACAGTGTTGTTATCGCTCACAGAGGCATTCGGGGGAATCCCGTACTATAAATATATTGTGTGACTAAGATATTTATAAAAAGAAGTGCTAATTTCAATTTATTCTAACCTTCTTGTTGATGAAATCAAAGACTAGCTTCTCTACTTCTTCGGGTTCCTGGTTTGGTACAATTCTTATGGAGAACTTGCCAATTACTTTTCCTGGAATTACAGTCTTCGCTCCGGGTTGGAAAGCAGCTCCTAAAAAGGTATTTAGATGACAAATTATTACATGAAATGATTAAATATTACACATATTTGAACATTATTAAATTAAAGTATATACGGTTATACCTTCAATGCCGTGTAGTGAAAGGCTTGGGAATCTCCAGCGGTGCATCAATATTTGTTCCTTGTCACCTTTGTGAGCCAATTTAGGAGCACCTATGGATTTTCTACAAACAAGAATTATTTATCATTAGTAAAGAACTCGTTATAACCGGATCCATGTTATATTGATTGATGTTGGTAAAAGACGATCAAACGAACATTTGATGACGGATTTCGAAAACTTTCTGGACGGTCTGATAACTGTAGTGCCCTGATAGACCACGTATTCACGTGCCTAAGGTATCGGTCAGTATATATTAGGTCCCCACTTTATTAGATACTTCGATCATTAGAGTCTTTGTTATTAATAAAAACATAGGTACTATTGATACCTATAATACTAGGAAACCATTTCAACGATTACACGGAATAAGGATGATGAATCAGCATAGGTTTCAAGTTTCCATAATGTAATAAATATGTAATGTATAAATAACTGTAGTTAAGTAAGGGTACTTCGTGTAATACAAATCAAAACTAGGGTTCAAAGACCGCAATATCATTAACAATGTGATAATTCAATATTGACTCATTCCGCAAACAGCATTCAGATACCGTATCAATTGACATTTACAACAGCTGGCAAAAATATTTGTCTCTACTTATTTCAAATTAATAAGTAATAATAAGTAAGTGTGCTGGACCTCGGCTTATAATACATTTATTTTTCCTTCTTTCTTAATGCGCAGAGTAGATACTATACAGTACGATAGGAGGAGTTCAAGTTTTTACGATAATCATTTCTAGGATGATCTAGGTTTACCATCCATACCTTATTCAGGGAAACCAAGGACTTAATGGAAGAATAAATTTTGTTTATTTTAGTATCTTGTTACACTGAATGGGGTAAGTACCTATAATAGCTTCGCTATCCATTACTGTACTCAACAGTACAAAAAATTTAAAACAAAATTACCCTTCTTCTGACGTAATCGTGTAAAAAGGAAGAAAAGTGCGAACATCGTACCTGTAGGCATCGGTATCGAAATCAATATTCGTATACAGTTTCTTCTCAGTCTCCGTCAGCGGCGCGACTGAGTTGTAGATACCGTCAATAAGAATCTTGCCATTCTGGTCCACAAGCTCATTCATCAGATAAATTAGATCAGTCATCGCTGTAAATTAGACAATCATTCTCAATTGACGCCGTCGGCATTACTTCTTTGTATCGCTAAATTGTTGATCATTTTACAAATCCAAAACCATACAAAAATCGTAGGCATTTCAGTTTATAATACCAGAGGGGCTGTCAATTTGAATGTAGATTATAATCCATAAATCAAAATTCAGTGGCCAATCAACTCCTGTTTCTTAACTCATCTTGAAATCTTTGTATCATTAAGATAAGTGAAGCATTGATAGCATCAAGTTCCATAGTAACTAGCATTCGTAATGAGACAAGGTATGCATTTATCAGCAAGATAAAACTATTACGAAAGGATAATTAAATTTTTATCAGTTTAATGTAACATTATTGTAGGTAGAATAACATAATAAAGACATTAATGGATAGCAAATGTGAGTGATAGGAGTTGAATAGATTATAAAAATATTTTAACAAACATGAATGTATTTGTCTTGATTTATACACGAAAATGTTTTAATAGTCAGATAATATGCCATTGTTCATGTTGTAGCTGCAGCAATATTCTCATAATAGTTATGCATCATAAAATTTATATTTTTATTAGTTTTCTGTTGTATTTTTATGTTTTCTTTTATTCGTTTTATCATGTAACTCTTGGAATGTATTGACGAATCGATGAGCGCAGTGGCTAAGCAATTAGTTTTTTGCGTGTGTTCGATACTGGGTAGTATTTTTATATTATAAGAATTTCTTGATAAATATAGCAAATAGTACCTTCATGGACAGTTCCTCCGTAGACACCACTGTGCAAATCCATTTGAGCACATTCAATCTCCAAGAAATAGTAGCTGATACCACGAAGGCCATAAGTGATGCAGGGCTTAGTGGTGCCAAGCCAGTAGTTATCTGATATGCACACAAAGTCTACATCTTTAAAGAAACCCTCTGGTTTTAACTTCTCTAAGAGTAGAGCATCTAAGCCTTCTGAACCAGACTCTTCCATACATTCAAGCACAAACTTCAAATTCACAGGCAGCTGAAAATAATTATATTTAGATTTTATAATTCTTTGAAGCTTATATAAAGAAAGTTATAATTACAGATACACTTTCTAAGCTATGTGTATCTATCTATTGTGGGAGATAAAATGATATAATAAGACAAATAATGCAGATTACTGCATTACTTGTCTTATATATCGTTTATGTTCTGCTGATACAGTGTATATTAGTGTACACTGTTACAACGGAATGTAAAATGTGATCATAAAATATAATAAATATTTAAATATTACCTCTTCACCAACCGCTTTGTATGCATTAATAGCATGAACCCAGCCAAGTACTGGGCCCTTATCATCAGTAGAACCTCGGCCAAACAGCTTGCCATCACGTTCCACAAGCTCAAATGGCTCGGTTAACCACCCATCCGATTTCAATGCTGGTTGAACATCTAAATGTCCATATACGCAAATAGTTTGCTTTCTGGGATCCTAAAATTTAAAAAAATCTCTGTTTAAATAAAAGAAAAAAATCAATCTGCCTAGCTTTTTCCCAAGTATGTAGGGGTCGGCTTCCAGTATAACCGGATGCAGCTGAATACCAATATTTTACATGGAGCGACTGCCATCTGACCTCCACAACCCAGTTACTGGGTAACACGATACCGCTTGATTGATAAGACTGGTCGCCAAATTTTGGGCTGACTACCCATAGCGGCTTTCAAAGATCCACAAATGACAGCCGGAACTAAAGGTTTAACGTGCCTTCTCAATATGTATTGGATGGTCACACGTCCACGAACAGACCGCGGCAAGTGTAGCTTAACCTTCTATCGACTCGTGTGGCTGTTATTATTTAGCATTGAGCCCCGCCCTATTTAAATACCTAGGACCAACCTTCTGAAGGAGGCGCCGCTGACGCGTGCACTCCGCACGCTCAACCTCATAGCGAGTGAGACAGACCTATTCTGTTGTTCTCTGAGTGAATTCACAAGGAATGCTTTGTTTGTAATTAGTTATAGGTATTAGTTATAAGGAACAATTATGATAAAGTATTAATTAAGGCACATTTACCGCATTGGTTAGCTGTAAGGGTAGATGTATGATGATAAATAAATAAATAAATAAATAAAAGACGTATACCTATTTATTATTTTAAAAAGGTAAATGAACCGTTTAAGTATTCATTATTAATAAACTTCAAAGATATAACTGGTTTGGTAACATTCTTAATTTTTTTATTGTGTTGCTGAACCTGTTTATTAATAAAATATGGGGAAAATAGTTAACGTTAAAATAATCTTGTCATGTTTATATGATACTTTTATAAAAAATGTATACTCATGAACACATACAACATAGGGACATATAATACCGAAATTATAAATACAACACATATAGATGAACAGTTTATTGTTTCTTCGAGTATAAAACACAATAGGAAGTTGTTAAAGAAATAAGTTGAAAACAATGCAAAAAAATCACATAAAAAAATCTGATATGGTTATAAAATATTTTCATGTAGGTACAGTATTACAATGCTTTTAAGTTTTATGGCAGGTGCGTTTCAATGATTGATCGCCCCATAAAATGGCAAACAGACTGAGCGGCAATAGCCACTATTTAATTTTGTTATATCTGGCTCAAGCCTTTATCCTTTTTTTCTAAGAGGTTTTGCAGAGATTGGGGACTGTTCTTAGCCCTATCTTCTACATGAAGTAAGTAACCAGCAGTACAAAGATATACAGGGTGGATTTTTGAGATGGGGCAGTAATAGTAGGTACCACAATCGTCGTAGCTACAGGATAACCATCTTAGGCGACTGTCCTTAACTTTTGGAGAAATTTTAATCTGCATCAACAGATTTTAAGAAAAATTTACAGTCAGCAAGACAATGGGCAATTTACGCAAAAACTTGTTTTGATGCCAATTGATTCTGTTGCTTATCAGGATGATAAACTCTTTAGGACCGAATGAGGTTTGAGTACAGCGTGAGGAAACCGGCATGCCTGAGAGATATTTCTCGACGGCATGTGAAGCCACGTCAGAGGCACATAGGTGGCTTTAAAACTCTGACACCGGGTTAGTCTCTAACCACACAAAAAGAAGAAGAAGAGTACAAGAAAAGTCAAAAATCGCATTCATACATTTCATAGGAAATAAATCCCTAACTTACTGTTTTATGATGGATAGACGGACCACTACAATGAAGACGGCCAGAAAATAACCAAAAAAAAAAAAACTTCGAATTTCGGATGAATATACATTATAATGTTATTTGCTATCTATGAGAACAGAATTTAGACAGTTAGTTGCTTGTGATTTCTGACATACTGAAAAAAAATATCCTCAAATAATTTAGAATGCTTCGACTTGTATGGAAAAAGTTTTTATTTGATTTCTGACTTTTGTAGTGGCTAGTATATACAATGTCGCCCATGGGCATGTGACCGCCCGTATTTTTTTGAATATTCATGACATATTATCGTTTTTTTTTTTTTTTTTTTTTTTTTTTTGGATGGGAAATCATCAAATGACTTCTCCCGCTCTGGGCAGAGCGAGAGGGTGTGTCAGACTTTTACTGACTAAAACCCACCCGTGTTCCTTCCGTTGCCTGTGTGCCGGGGCCGCGATATCCCTTTCAGACAAACCCGCAACCCCAGCAGGCATTGGTCTTTCGACCCCGTCGGTTGGTGCTGACATCTCTTTGAGGCGCGCGTGGAACACAACGCGCCGTCGACACGGGCCTGGTCCTGATCGGACGGCGAGCTGCCCATTGCTCACCGTTCGCAGGCCCGCGCCTACGGTGGCCGGAAGTCGGCTCTTGACTCCCGACGCCCGGGGCGTCTCCTGCGGCGACTAGGGCCGCGAGGGCGTGCAGCTTGCATCTCCCTCGCGCGCCCCGCCTCCTCCTTCGCGAGCATAACTGCTTCGCAGAAGGAGGTGACGGCCTCCCATGCACTCTCGCGCCGAACCATGGCCTGAACCAGGGCCGGACGCGAGAGATCGCCGCCGCCGATCGCCTCCGTGAGGACACGGCGGTGCTCCGCCCAAGCCGGGCAGACCTCCACCGTATGCTCCACCGTGTCCTAAATTATCGATAATAAACTTAAAATCTATCTTTAATTGTTTTTTTTTTTCATTTTTTCTTATTTTTTTTTTTTCAGTATCCCGCTATAATTTTATGTATAATTAACATAATTTCACTTATGTTTTTTAAAATAAAAACTGTTTTTTTGGAAAAAAAAATCTTCACCTCCGTTTTTTTTTCATAGTTGACAAATTTTACGAAAAATGTTTAGTTAATCCGATAAAATAACTCGTAAGCTATTAGAAATAATAAACAGAATACAAATCGAGCCAATAACATAGAAGATATGGCAAACGCTCCTAAAAACATAAAAAATTGAATAACATGAAAAATATTAAAGATAGACTTTTAAAGTTAATTTTCGATAATTTTTCATGAATATTCAGAAAAATACGGGCGGTCACATGCCCATGGGCGACATTGTATATCATAAAAAAATAAGATGGGAGTCCAATTTCTACGAAATGTATGGGAAAAGTTTTTGCAATTTCTGACTTTTCTAGTACTCAAACCACAGTCGCTCTAATAGTTTTTTGATCCTTATATGAAACAGGATTGATTGGTATCAAAAAAAGTATTTGTGAAACTGCCTGTTTTCTTGCTGACTGTACATTTTTCTCAAAATCCGTAGCTGATTTAATCTGCAGATCAAAATGTCTCAAGATCGTTTTCCTGTAGCTACAACAACTATGGTCAGCTCCTGACTGCCCCAACTCATAAATCCACCCTGTATAATTATGAACATGGTGTTTTTAAACAGGTATAATATGGGATCTACATGGGTTAAAAGTTTTGTAGGCTTATGTAACGATTAATTCACGAAAAGGAACTGCTTTTTGTATATTACATATATACAAAAAGCAGTTCCTTTTCGTTAATTTTAAATAAATGAGTGAAGAGCTAAGATCATTACGTTGATTCAATTGATATAGAATTAAATTGTACCCAGGGTCCCATAAGTCTCACCAATGTTAAATCAAGAAAGCTTGAAACTCGGAAGTAGGCGAATGTGGGCTGATTTAACAAATTCCTAGAAGAAATTGTAGGACTGACTGGAAAACTGCCCATAAAATGAGCCTCGTACTGAACTTTATAGGAAATTATAAAAAGTAAGATTTTAAGAGTAATACTTACATTTCCCAAAACGCCGACTAAAACGGGGGGCAGTTTGACTTCCTGTCCATCAATAGTCTGATAACCTACATCCCTGAGTTCAGTGGTCGCGCCAACTTCCTTTAACTTTTCCTGCATCCATTCCACCATTCGGACGCAGTCATTACGGTACTTGATGTCACACGACACCGATGGAATAGCAACCGCTTCCTTTAAAAGTTGCTTGAAAGTTTCCGCATTATCATCTACGTACTTAAATACTTGAGGCAATGTCCTTTCTGCCATCTTAGGGTTCTGCTTCTGCGAATAATGTCGATAAACAGGACAATTTTTTAAATTATTTGCAATAGGTGACGCTCTTGCGGCCGGGAACTTTATAACATTAGTAATGCATTTTGCCGTTTTAATCAAAGACGAAGTCATGATGATGGTGATAGCAACATGACAGCTAGCTGTCACTTTGACTTTGACATTGACACCAGACCTAAGAAACGACGAGAAACGTGAGAAACGTATCGTAAGATTCGTAAGTTTACTGAATGCATGGAAGATGGAAGTAGTGGAATGGAAGTAGTAGTCAGTTTTCATAACTTCCATGACATCCATACTAAACGTAGAAATAAATAAAAATGCGAAAGTAACAGAACTGTCTGTTACCTTGCACGACAGTGGTCCTACCGATTTTTCGGTATTTCTACCGATGGGCTCTATCCTACCGAAATGCAACGATTTTTCCACGATTTCAGAGAATACATGTTATAATCCCGAATTTTCTACCGATTTTATACTTCTACGTTGACAGCCCATTATGTTTTACGTTACGGGGAATCCCTCAATAAAAAGTATGGATGATTAGTTCCATATTTTTTGGGGAATACTCTTGAGTCCACAGATATGGATAGACCTAGATAACGCAAGTACCACGATCTGTATGAAAACCAGGCGTGCCATTTTTTGACTACCTACCATGACGTCACAAGCACTATTTAGTGATGGGAAAACCAAATCGATCCAAAGACACCGCCGCGTGTTGCACCCGTCTCGCCCCACCCCCAGACCCAGATCTATATTCTGTAATACAAGTACAAGTTTCAACATTTTATAAAAAACTCGAAAAGTTACAGAAACTTATCAATTAAGTCACTGCATTAGTTGTGATCTTCAGTACATCAATAGTCGGACATGTTGCTTTGTCAATGTTTGACGCTTTTTCCCTTCTACAAAGGTTTCGTCCTGAAAATGTATCGAACAAATAGTGCTATACTTTCTTGGGAACCAATCTTTATTTCCCGTCGCTTCAATCCATTGTTCTTTTAAATTGGGATCATGTGGAAAACTAAAAAATCACGAAACATTAAGATTATTTATCAAAATTGTCTACATCATAAATATAAAATACAAAATCATTCCTCTGCTTCCGAAATCGATTCTCGAGAATCAATTTGTGTTGCGTAGGATGAACCACACTAATCGCTAAATCAATCTGCCAAGCCTTTTCCCAACTATGTTGGGGTCGGCTTCCAATCTAACCGGATGCAGCTGAATACCAGTATTTTACATGGAGCGGCTGCCTATCTGACCTCTACAACCCAGTAACTGGATAATACGATACCCCTTGGTAAGACTGGTGTCAGACTTTCGGGCTTCTGACGACTCGTAACGACTGTCAAAGATCCACGAATGACAGCCGGGACCAACGGATTAAACGTGCTTTCCGAGGCACGGAGGGTTCTCGGTATGTAAAGATGGTCACCCATCCACTGACCAACCCCGCCAAGCGTAGCTTAACCTGATGGATCGACCAGTGCGGCTGTTACTTAGCCACGAGCTCCTCGCTAATCGCTAAAATTGACAGAAAAATGATAAAAGCGCATGTACTCCAAAACCGTAGCGATATACAATAGTGTCACTTGTTTTGATATTCATCATTTGTTAACATAGAACGTCACATCAACCGCTCCGAGTAAAAGCTGCAATGTATTACAGCATGCTTTCGATGACCTATGTTTTTCTCAAATTTGTTGTATTAGAGTAAAAATAATTGATTTTAAAATGAATTACGCATAATATTAACCATAAAATCACTTATCGATGGAAGGAAACGTTAACTTTTTTTTTCTGCTCACATTTGAGCAGTCTTTACAATTTGTCACAGCGCATCGATGCAGACTCAGCGCGACAGTGGCCACGTTATGCATTTTATGCTTATGTCCGGCACGCGAAGTGGGTGCTCTTGCGTTATCTAGGTCTATCTATATCTGTGCTTGAGTCCTACAACTCGATGTTATAAGGGGTTTCCCGCTCAGGAATTCACCTGAAATTCACTTGTCAAATGTTTCCTTTGTTGTCTACTTTCATCTTTAATATTTTATGACTGCCCCATTCATCCGCCAACGTCGAATGCATATTTTCGCATATTAAATCTATTCTATTTTTCCTTATGGCAATGGTGCCGATGTCGACAATTCTGCCAATGTCAATGTGTGGAGAAAACGTGCGGTGGGAAACAAAATAAAAAATAAAAATTGATAGAAGCTAAAATTAAATACCAATAAGTAATTGAGATTAATGCGAGCATATTAAATCATATAGTAAACAAAACAGCGAAATAAGCTGTCTACTGAGTCAATCACTGCTCTACAGTGTTGCCAATTCTAAATAATGGATTAGGGTGTTCCCAGTTTATAAATACGGTAGATTTAAAAAAAAATACAGTAGATTTTAATGAAGGGGTGTAATTTACATTTTTGTTTGAAAAAAAACGCATACATGTTAATTAGTCTGAATTTGACAAAAAACTGTGTAATCATGATCATTTTTATACCTTTCAGTATTATGTCTCAAAAGCATGTCTTCTGATGGCAGAAAGTCGATATAATTTTTTCGGCTTCTTTTAATTGCCTGTTGTGCCAATAAATTTACATTACCTGAATAAAGAAAGTTGGTAATAATAAAGGGTTAAGAAGATTGACAACTAGGCAACTCTTTAATTTGTACGTATGAAATTGCTTATGGTTGGGGAATTTCCCCTAGTCGAGTGCTATTTAGAATGTTGCCATGTTATGGCAAAAAAATACGCTCAATGGCTATTTCAGTGTCAAAAAACACCGTAATAAGGCAGATGGAATCATCTGCCTTATTACGGTGCTTTTTGACACCGTAATAGGCATACATTATTACGGTGGACGGTGAATCAATGCTGGATACGGTGTTTTTACCGTAATTACGGTGTAGTTGGCAGCACTGCTGCTCTATTACATGCAAAACGACTCTTTAATGACGCTAATTGTTGACTTGGAAATTAATTCAAAGATGACCGCGGCTATGGCCAAGAGTATAGGTATGATCATAAAGATCGTAAAAAATAATTATATTTATGTGTGTTTAGTTTGATGTAAATTAGACTCTTATTTTATTTTTTGATAAATAAACAAATCTGATTGTATATTGTATTTTTTTGTCATGTACTGATTTTGGGTACAAAATCGTACCGATTATTGTGGGCAGCTCTACCGATTTCGCACTCTGACGTTCGAGACCATTGTTCATTGTTGCACGAGGATACAACGATGAGACACGACAACGAGTCGGGGCGAGAGGTGGCCCGCGAAATTCAAAATTTATTGTAATTGTATACCTACAAATTGCAAAAAACGTACATTAGTACGTTTTTTGCAATTTGTAGGTCACTCAGTCAGTGTCTGTTTGTATCTTGATTATAGATAACACACTTAAAATCTTGAACAAAATATGATTGGTGACGAATAATAAATAAGTATTCATATGCTGCGGCCGCATCTGCGTCTATCGTGACAGAGTAATGCGTGCCGAAGCTTCGTAGGTTTTGCTCGCTAAAAAGATATCGCGCTGATGCGGTGGTCACATTAGCGGCTTCATAATTTTAACGAATTGTCGTGCAATAAGGCTCTCCATTATTTCGACAGAGCGTTTACGCAGTCCGGAAACAAGTCGAAATTACCAACGCTAGACCGACCACGCGCCACTATTATTGTGTACCGCCACCATAAAGAAAAAGTAAATATAAGTGGTACGCAGCCCGAACTATCGCGACA
Source organism: Agrochola lota (assembly GCA_947364205.1). NCBI lineage: Eukaryota > Metazoa > Arthropoda > Insecta > Lepidoptera > Noctuidae > Agrochola > Agrochola lota. The sequence continues at coordinate 10,688,215 of OX376221.1, read as the reverse complement.
ATCTATCTATATATAAATAAAAATGAATCCCCATTTCCCTTGGTCACGACATCACGCGTGAACGGCTGGACCAATTTCGCTAATTCTTTTTTTGTTGTGTTTTTTATTGTAAGGAGAAGGTCCTTACGTACAGAAAAATTTAAAAAAATGCGCAGAAAATTGGAAAATTTCAGAAAACTTAACGATTTTAACTTCGCGCGTTTGATGAATGTGAATTTAGCAGAGTAACCCTAGGTTGGTAGGTATGTAGGTAAGGTAGGTAGGGTAGGTAGGTATGTAGGTAGGTAGGTATGTACGTAGGTAGGTAGGGTAGGTAGGTAGGTATGTAGGTAGGTAGGTGTAGGTAGGGTATGTAGGTAGGTATGTAGTTAGGTAGGGTAGGGTAGGGTAGGGTAGGTAGGTAGGTTGGTAGGTAGGTAGGTTGGTAGGTAGGTAAATAGGTATGTATGTAGGTAGGGTAGGCAGGTAGGTAGGTGCGCAGTAGATAAGTACATAGTGCTACCCGTGCGAAGCCGGGGCGGGGCAGCTAGTAACTGATAATGGTTGGTCACATCTGCGTGTATTGTATTACTGTGCGAAACTTCATCACGCCTCACGATAGACGCAGATGCGGCCCCAGCATAACTAAGGCAAATATGTGCCTCTGAGTTATATGCATAGAAAGTGATATCCTTAAAAAAATAGACTTTGAGCAAATTCTTGTGTGCCCAAGAGCTCCGGCCTGCCCTAAGACGGCCTTGCTTCGCTTGATTCAGATTCAGAAGTAGACCTTACTTCCGCGACAATGCCGATGAGCACTAGGAATCGGGGAATCGGTATCGGGAAATATTAATACGTAATAAGGAAATATTAATATAATATTTCTCGACCGCATGTGAAGCCAAGTCAGAGGCCCATGGGCGGCTTTAAAACTCTGACACCAGATTAGTCACTAACCACACGATAAGAAGAAGTAGGAATAATGTAAAACTTTACTAAATAAACAATGAAACGTATTAGAAACAACTTTTATTTCTATTGTCATTTAAAAACTTGAGTTAGGATGTGGTCAATATAAATAGAAATGAGTAAATTAAATCTATATAAACGTTTTCTGACATACATTACAATGTAAGCTATATGATCTACGGTCCACTGGATAGGTCCTCCTGTGCAGGTGTGCGTGCGCATGTCGACTACACCTCGCAGCGTGTATGGACAGTGCGGTATCCCAAAGAGGTCTTCAGTTCTCTTCGCTTTTCAAAGTACGTTGTCTCTCGAAAGAACAAATTTTCGATTTTGCGCCGGTTACCTGCGCAGCTTCAAAAAACTAGATCAGGTTAGGCTCAGGCCTACCTGCGCAGGACACCTGCACTGGTAAACCAATCCGGTAGACCGTAGCGTGTGTGACCGCCAAAATACATTTATATTTTCTGGGTTTAGCTGATAAAGTTATTACATAATGTGTGTTATTATTGACCATATAAACGGGAAACGTACAGCAAAACGTAAAAAGGCCTATCCGAATTAACGTTACTTTACTTATTCTAATAATCATGGTGAAGAGGGCTTTGACTTTAACCAATAACTGGTAATGTTCATTTCACTACACAGGCGTGGAATGTTTTCTTATTAAACTACTTCCGAAGCTCTCCGTCTGCTTCACACGAAACCATCACAAACCACAGTCTTTCCTAATACTTTTTTAGGTGTTGTTCTCAACAGTTGACAGTCCTCAATATGCTGGAACAAAAACATCACATAATTAACTTACTTCGCATAGAGATCTTGATGTGATCTTGATCGGACCAAAATCCGGAGCGTGTATGTGCACGCATTCGGTCAGACCGATCTGGAGCAGATTGGTTAGTTCAACAACATAGAGCACAACTATTTAGCAAGAGCATACAAGAGCATTGATCACCACCCTTGCTCAAGATCGGTTGGCGATTTCAGATCGATATTAACTATAATTCCAGGTTTCCTCACGATGTTTTTTGCCTTGCCAGGATTTGAACTCACAACCTCGTGAATGAGAGGCGAGGCATAACGACTAGGCCATCAGGACACAATATTTCTTTAATGTCTTTAAAAAGTATTTACCCAGAAGCGGCATCGTCGTTGACTATAGACTGCGCGGGTGCGTCAGTGAATATCCTGGCGGCGTGTCTCTGCAGCCAGTACGTGAGCAGCGCGGCCAGCAGCGTCAGCGCGGCGCCGACGCCGGCCGCGACGCGCGCGCCCGCGCCGCTCGCCGACACGAACAGGCGCGCCGACATCGCCTGCCACACTGACTCCGTCCAAGTCGAGTATTCGCCCGACTTTAAGTCGTAGTCTGGAATTTTATTATATCTTAAGATGTTAAAAAGAATTTTTGGGAAGATCCTGAGCAATTTGCGGCAATCTGATTCGAGAAAATAAATCACGATTTATTTAGAACCTCAAAGTCGAAAAAGTCAGCTAACAAACAATGAATAAAATCAATATAGCCGTTTTGTTGTATGGGATCTTCAAAGACATCATTTTGCCTGACTGTAAGGACGGGTTAGGTATTTATTTTTAAGTATTTGTGACCTCGTAACTCAAATCTCCATACAATAACCAATAATGGATTAACCTGTGATAGTGAATGCAGGGCTGAGTGCAGCGCTGATATTCATTGTCGTCTGGATGCAAACTCCACTGTGATTCCAACCTCTAAGATAGTATTGCGAGAAACCCTGAAACATAAGACATATTCTATGGGATGAGACACCCACACCCTCACAGAACTCAGGTGGTAAAGATTGGTATGGTTAACAAAGTTCCTAGTTTCTGCTTTATAGAAACAGCAGTACTTACTGGTATATTCATATCGTAGCACTCAGTGCGGTTGACAGGCAGGGGTGTGCCAGTGAGTAGGGCGAGCAGATGTCCCGCGAACACGGGAGCGGTGGACGACCAGGCGGCGACGCTCACGTACAGCGGCGCGGGACGCTCGGGCGGCTTATCTTCAGTCCCGCTCGAAGCATATTCCGCCGCCTGTATCAAGCGACACGCCTGACTCCGCAGGAAACAGTAGAGCATCTCGTCTACCTACAATGAAACAATCATCAATCAGGCAAGCTTGTCAGTGCAAGCCAACTTATTTTTTTTTAAATTATATAATTAAATATATAAAGTAATTATCGTGACCTGTGCACAACAGGTCAGGATAATTATTTTCAATCTTTTGGTACATTACGAAAATATAGTTTGCAGCTGGCATAATTTTGTCATTCAATATTTTGCACTAATTTTATTTTATTTATTGCGAGATTAGCCCGCTCTTGACCTGGATCTCCCCTGATGGAAAGCGATGGATGCGGTCTACGACGGCACGAGCGGGCCCAAAAGATGCTACTTAATTTTAAATTCTTTATTTGAAATTTGAATAATGCCCACTTACTAAATGCGCCGACGCAGAAATATCACCACTAAGGGCCTTTCCTGTAATTCTTTGGTACAGAGTTCGTGCTAGGACTGTTGCGAGTCGGGCGATTTTCACTTGCGAGTCGGTCTCTTTCATCGTTCCGTTTGCTAAGAGGGCGTCCGTCGATATAACTGGAAATAAATTAGACCTCAGGTTGCAAAGCGTTAATTAATTTTTACCCAAGCCCAAAAAGAGGGTAATGTTTTTAAATGTTTTATTTCGAAACAACTTTACAATATCATACTCACATGTGCCATTGTTGTCGACCGTAATATTGTGATAACTAAAACCAATGTTCTCATAATCATCCAAGGCAGAATGGTAAAACATATTAGTGAACGTAGCATTGAAGTCAGCCAACAGGACTTCAGGTAATGCTCCACTTTCAGTTTCATTTTTAAGAATTCTTCGGAATGAATGCAACGATGATGGCGGGAAATTTGTGGAGAACTCTGACGATAACATGATGTTTTTCTGCAGGTTAGTCGAAAACATGTTGAGGAATTCTGCAATCTGCAAGTAAACATGTTTGAATTTCAATATATTTCTGATTCTGTAAGCATCTTCAATACCACCATATGTAAAATTTCTACATTTATATCTGTAACTAATAGCTGCTGCTCGCGGCTTCGCCCACGTGAACCTAATTATTTTTCTAAAATCTTAGTTACCCCTTATGACATCAGCTATCTGCCAGTGTTAAGTCCCGTCAAAATCGGTCCAGCCGTTTCGGAGATTAGCCGGAACTTTTCTTTATTTGTTTATAGGGGCTTTTACGCAAAGCATATACCAGTCCCATCGTATCCTAAACAATTGTACTTTCACAAGACGATTTTGACATTTCAAACAAACACTTAAATTTTATTTATTTGTTTAACTGTATAGATTTGTTATAGTACAAGTGTACATCATTATTTTCTATTCTATTCTGTACATTTGGATTTCCGGTAAGAAGAGCGAGGCCTTTCCCTAGAGCTGAAAAAAGACCCTTACCTCAGGTATATCAGCAACGTACGGCACGAAGGCATGAATAGGCCAAGTGCTGTCAAGTCTCGACAGGGCGCCGCCTATCTGACCCACTTCCACATGCAGGCGAATATCCCCCACCGCAAGTGGCGCGCCGGCCGGCCACTCACCCTTACGTATGTCGTACGCAACACGTTGAGAACCGATGTAGTCAAATGCTTCACCGTTGAATAATGTCCATAGAACATTTGTATCTGAAATAATATCATGTTTTTGTAACACACTACGCTACGCCAAGACTCGAAGGGATTGAGCGTCGTGTTATCTCGCTCCCGCGTTTTATGACCGCGGCTGCCACAAACATGGGGTTTATTTATAAACGTTGCTTAAAGTTACGTACTTAATGATTATAGACTGTTTAAAGTGTTGTCAAGTACTTTAGTGAACATAATTCCTTACCATACAATGGCGCATCTTTAACGGAAATCATTTGCGACAGGGTTGTGGCCGCTGTAAGTAGTGTCACCATGCCGACCACGGAGCTCGCCGCACCAGGAGATATTCCTGAGAAGATAGAATGTTGATAATAACACATGCCATATGTTTCATGCAAGCCTAGGAAATTTTAAAAAGTCTATTCTGACTCACCATCGAATAAAGAAGCTGTGTCAATTCTTGCTGTTACTAATGTTACTGCTTGAGCATTCTTATTATCCTGTAACATAATAAAACAATAATTATTTTGTAGATTCCCGAGACATTCACCAGGTCGGCTGGTCCACCTTAGGCTCGATGAACACTGAAATGGCAGCGGCCGGCAGTGACGTGGCGAGCAGTTTTAGTGACAAGGCTTTATAAACTTTGTGTACAATATAAAAAATATAGATATGCTTGATGGAATAGAAAGCGCCGCGCGGGGCCTCGCGGCAGCTCTAGCCGACAGCAGCCGCTATTCTATTAAGCGTATCTATTTTTTTTTTCCAGTCTGAATAGAGCCTTACGAAGGGGGACCCTGTGCTGCGCTTTTCAGTAAGTGGTAGCAATTTGAGAACTTTTCTGTCCTGGCGGGCACGCAATGGTCCCAATTATTGATTGAAATTAATTCAGAGGTTTTTGAGTTACAACATGGATACATGGAAAGTAATACAAACCATTGTCCTAGGGAAGAGAGAATAGTAGACATTGTGATCGCCCAGAGGATCACACACTTTTGTAGGTGTCAACAGCGCTGATGAAGCTGATCTGTAAATATAAGAAAAAGCATTAAAATTATTATTTAAATAAGATCAAAGTGTAACTTAACATTTCATTCAGGGTATGTCCACATTCTGAAAGCTAAACATTCACTGTCCAACAAATAATAATGATTCAAAAAATCAGTTTTTATTGTAACAAAGAACATCTGCGTGCAATCAAAAGGTTGCAATGGTGAAACACCTTTACATCATTGATATAAAAACATGCAAATGGCAGTCTACAAACCTTCTTAAACATACTTCAGTGTCAACCGCAGCAAACATAAAGGAATGCAATTGTACTGAGCAAAGTGGTCTCCCCTTCTGATTGGATTTGTCTATAAGATTATACCTGAAAATGTCAATGGCTCGTGAAACAATTTAGAATATGAGTCAATTATTACTAACATCAGAATATTTTTCAAATCTGAAAAAAGACATGAGCTTAAATAGTAAATAATGTAAATAATTGACATACTTTGTATAGCATTGATCAATTTTATCAATCTCTGATGCTCTTGACCGTGGCATGTAAAATATGGGGAATGGGATATCTTTTCGTAGGAGTCCAGTTCCTTTTTCATTCCATGTAATACCACCAGCTGCAGTGGCCGAGCATGTACTTCCAGCAGCTGATGAATACTCATTGGGACATCGTGACTCTTGACTGAATGACCCAGCACTGTAAAACAGTAAGCAATAGTGATGATCAATGCTTGTGCCTTCTTTGTATGAGAAGAGACCTTTGCCCTGCAGTTGGCATAATAATAGAAGAAAAGGTACCAAGCAAAATAATTATTGCATATTTAATAACAATTACCTTCCTGTAATATTGTCATGTAATAAAATTCCAGCAATAATGGCAGGTTGCTCCATGAGAAGTTCCATAACATCAGAAAACAGAGAAGTGCTCAAAACAACCATGTAAGGCCCAGCTGTAGCATTTTGCACCAACCAGTGTGCATCATTGATTTCTTTTATCATATGGACCACACCCACTGCACCATTATCACCAGCTAAAAAAGTTTACTTATTGAATGTCCTGGTTAATATAGCACTGAAATTTGATCAAACTAGATGCAAAAAACATATAACGAACTAAACCAATTTCCCCAACTTCCAAAACCATCAGTGTTCCAAGTGTTTTGTTTAATTAAGTTTTGTTTCCATATGTGGTGAAACTTCAACTAGTTTTTTTTTTAAATATTATGTTCTTTAGTTCCATAGGTTTCTACTGGACACCATCCTTTTATGATTTTGAAATAGAAAATAGGTCATGAACATTGCAGCCACATACATGAACACCCTGTTTGATGTGTTCCATTTAGACGTCTGAAACATGCTGCTCCTCCCTCGATTGATGAGTATATATTCTCATGAAGCCGTTGTAAGTTTCCAACTAGAAAATAACAAAATATTACTGAACAATTTCAAACATATCAATGACAGCACATGAAGCACAGCACAAAGCACAGAACACAGGAAGGAAAATCGAGATGTTTAATTTGTTTTTAGCTTCTTTACAATATCGACAAATGGAAGCATCAATAGTATTTGAGGCCTATTTTAAATATCTAATCAACGGCCGTAATCAATACAAATGACAAATTTTTACAATAATAAAAACTCACGACAAAAACTGATACAACTTACATCTGCAAAAACTGAAAATCAATAACAAAACCAGAAAATTAGAATTTGCCATAGTTTTCTCATTACTATAGTCCGGTACTCAGATTACTCTGATAATCTATTTGTTATAATTTGTAAATCTTTTATTTATTTTAAATGGATTTATTTTATTCAGTGAAAGGTGACACATAAAATAAATAATAGGTGTTGGTCGAATAGGATGACACATTTGGCCGCTATTCTGTCATGCACACAGAGTACACAGATGCCAGTGTGACCAGATTTAAATTGAATATTCTGCCAGATGCTCGCCTTAATTCTGCAAACTGCAATTTTTTTTTGTAAATGTAAAATTCTGCCAATAAATGAGGTCATAATTTGACATTTGTATTATAAATTTAGAAACAAACGCATACATATAAAAACGCAAAAACCAAGATGAAAACATTGGATACTTTTCCCACTCAGAACGATAGTTCTGGTCATATTTTCTTAACGCAGAAAATGTACTCTACACACAACTCGAAAGAAAATATACATTTACAAAAATTCCCTTAAAATGTATTTGTAAGGCTGCCAGTGGAGTAAGACAAATCGGTCATTCTCATTATTCAAGAATGGTAGAATTCTTTAAATATTTCTAGCGCAAGTACCCAAGTGAAGCCCAGGTAATTTGTCAATGTCTAATCCTGGTAATTTCCTGCGGAGTTTTTATAAGATTCTGCCAAAAACTGCTTTCTTTTCAATTCTGCGACACAATCTGCTAAGCCCTAAATTGGGGATCTCATTCTGCTAAAAACGTACAATTCTGCTAAACCTGGCTCCATTGCCAAATGCAATGACACCTAGGTTTCTTACTCTAAGACTGACACAGATGATAGAAATGAATGAAATGTCAAACCAAAAACAACCAGAGATTTAAAAAAAACAAATATGCACTACGAACATAGAACCTCCTCCTTTTTTGAAGTTGGTTAAAAATACGCGAACGCAGCAGCAATATCAAACTATGTACAACATGTGGAGGGGGGGAATTCTGATTTGCCCCCCCCCCCCCCCCCCCTCCCGGGCCAATAAAATTTGTAGACTATATTGAAAATAATGCCACCCTGGTGGGAGCGCAAATATTGTATCGAACAACAGAAAATACAAATTTCAACATGTTTTTATGTGAATGTTTCGCCAGTGCAAACGCCCAGGTAGCCATCATCTCGGTAGTCATCCCTTTTCTGGCCATAACATCTTTCACACAGCCCGTCCATCGTTTCTTTGGTCTTCCTCATTCATAATCATACTCATAACTTGGTATGGACTCGACAAAGTTACATGCTCTGTGAATATGAGATAATGAGAATATAATTTTGTAATGTTGCAATATCCATTGGAATTTTTATTTCATAAAATGACAATATTGACAATTGACAACACTGTACATGTAATTTTAAATGGACGCCATTTGTGAAACGACAGCTGTGTTTTAGGATTCGAAATCTATCCAAAGTTTCACTGTTCACTTGGCTAGTTCTATGCTAATTAAGATTTATTTTCTCAATATCTGAGAAATTAAATTCGCTATGTCGGAACAAGTGGAAGTTAAGGTATGTATACAAAACTTGCTACAGTGTAATAGGAACAATAAAGCTTCCATTGTTCAACCTTGTCCGTTGGTCGATATTTTATACATAAAAGGATTTTCGATCGTTGTTGCAGTTGTTGACTACATAATCATTTACTTTCTTAATTCCTTTTCTTATGACTAGCTTTTTAATTATATAAATATTTGTTGATTTATAAATTTGTTTAGTGCACGGTTGTTGTACACATAAAAATTGCTCCACCATTTTATGTTTCGCAATTCTACTAAATAATTATTTGTTGTAAAGCGTAGCAAAGGGAAGACTAGAAACATGAGAAAAATGAAATGATGTACCATTATATATATTGCAACGTTTTAACACTGATAACTTCTCTCAAAATCACAGTAGGTATTATAAAAAAACGTCACCATTAATTTACACGTGTGATTTTATGAATTGCGTAGCTATTTTACTACTTTCTTATGTTACCTTTACTACAAATTCAATTCACGAATTGATGGAAAGCAATTGAACATTTTATTTCTTTGATACCCTTTTCCTCACTTGTTGTTCTGAAACAGTTTGCATGAATATTATCATTGTGATTTACATAAATGATTATTTTTAAGAGTTATCACTTTATCAGCTTACTTTTCGAGTAAAGTTTAATACTCTTTGGCAAGATACTTTCATGAAAATAGTCAAGAAATATTTTTTCTCCTACCAATGTAGGTAGAAGCAAAAACGTTTGTAACAACTGTAGCAGAAACTTTTTGCTATTAATGTTTATTTTTATTACATTTATTCTAATCTGTTCTTACCTATGAGTACTTTATGTAAGTACCTATATTGTATTAATTTTGAGAAATGCACATACCCCTGTAATTATGAGAATATCAAAAGCCATTTTATTTTATTGTTTTTCTAATAAAACAATGCCTTGCACAAGTCACCTTGAAAAAATTAACTCATGCTGAGTGATTTATTCACATAGAATAGAAACTTAAAGAAAACAAATAAGACAGACAAATTTAAATACCTACATTATAAAATTAATCGTTTTGTCACCTTCAACATTATATCAACCGTCATATCTTTGAAAAAATTGTGTGTTTGTACCTAATGAAAATAGTAAAATACTTACAAACAAAATATCTTGAATGATTAATTCAGGATGCAAAGTGTTAATAATAATTGATAACACATCCTGTCTAAACCTCGTAAGAAGAGAAAAAACCTAAAATCGAAGATTTGGATCAGTATGGATTTCATGTTTTTATTTTTCTAGCCTGATGCACTGCCAGACTTAGATGACCTACTTCAATGCCCTGTCTGCTATGAGATCCCATCAGGTCAAATATTTCAATGTAATGAGGGCCACCATGTATGTGGACGATGCAAAATGCGCCTTGATGTGTGCCCTGTTTGCAGAGCATTGTTTTTCGGAACTCGAAATTATGCTATGGAAGAACTCATTGCAAATGTTAGAAAACTAAGAGCTTTTGTAAGTATTTCTTTTCATAATATAATTATTATTTTGCATTTAAAACCCATGTCTATCATTGATTTAGTGTTTGAAAAAACATACTTTCACTGAGAAACTTCAAGGCCACTTGTAGACTTCAATGATTGTCCAATTCAAATAAATCTCAAATGAAAACATATAATATTGTGTATCAAAATAATTCTATATATATAATTCTATTATATTATTTGCTATTTCAGAAGCTTGGTGGGAAAGTCACTACAGATTCTTGCTCTGAGAATAATACACCAGCTAAAGAGAATACAACTGAAGTACCTGAAAATGAAAGTGTAGGTGATGATGCAAGCGAGCAGTCTAGTGTAAGTAATAAAAATGCATGTAATGTGAAAAAAAAAAAAAAAACACTGCGCCAACAATCATGGTCTTTCTCGCATGTTTGATAACTGCTTTAGAGTTTAGTATACTTTTTCTAAGTACTATCACTTATTTACTTCCTGTTTACAGCAATCTACACAGAGACCTCCACAAGCTTGCAAAGGTCTCTTTCGTTGTCTCTCATGCAAGAATGGAAATGGAGTCAGGCTCCCAGCAGCTCGGTTGCTCAATCATCTACGCTATTTCCACTCTCCAGAACTTATTGAGGTAACTCAAGTTGTTTTAGTAATTTATTGTAAAATCTTAAATTAAATTATATTGGGTTTTTCTCAGGAATTTCTCAGTAGCAGCCTGGAATTGGGCTGTTTGCCAGTCTGAATTTGTGCCTAGTTGATGGTAATTGGCTCACCCCCTAATACATGGGACCTAAAACGGGGTTTACTATAGTAACACCTCTGCCTATCCCTTCTGGATTTACAGGCATGATGTTATGTTATATAATATTATTTTGTACTTTCTTTTAGGGAAAATCTGAAAATGGCGAATATGTACAAGCGTGGCAGTTTTCTACAGTACCTGGAAGAATTGTTACTGCAGTACGAGTATCAGACATGGGAATATTCTTTTTAATAATTGAAATAACCAGTAAGCAAAGAATATTTATTTAATTAATTATGTACTGCCAATATTATGTTTTACTAGAAACTAATTAAAACATTGATTGTTTCAGATGATAATGTATGCGCATGGCTATCCATGGCTGCATCCCCTTGGGTAGCACACGAATTTTCGTATACAGTCACCATTTCTGGCAATGATCGAGAAGCTATTTTTTCTGATTGTGTAAGCAAAAAATTATGGTTATTATTAAAAGGTGTAGGTACAAAACTCATAATTGATGTAATAAGGTACTAACTTTGAATTATTTTCAGGTATGGTCTGTAAGATCGTGTGAAGGCTCTCTAAAGAAACGTGGTCATTGTCTGGTAGTGAGCGGTATAGACGCGAGGGCATTAATTGCACCCGTATCAATAAGCGGGAAACTATCTGTTCGTCGGACGCCAACTGAACAGCTGGCGACCCAAACTCAGCCCCGCGCTGTCTTACGTGTTGCCAACCGCGGCAACAATCGTGAAAACTCGCACACACACGCTCATGACTTAGAGCCTTTCCTGCAAGATTTACAAAACGACGTAGCCAGACTCTCCCGAGCATTTGCTACTCTTGGACGTGAAGCAAACGCTCTAGTGCGTTCGGAAGCAGAAATGCGAGCTAGAATTGAAAACAGGCACAACACTGGCACGAATGAACGCACCGGCACCTCATCTGAAGAGGAATCTCCACCTGCAATAGATAATATTATTCAAGACGACAACAGTGTAGAACACATGCAACTAACACGTAGTGCGCGCAGACGCATGCGGCAGCGTCTTAGGACTGCCCTTAACGCCGCGCAGCCCCCTGTTCCAGCTCCCAGGGCAGTCAACGTTCCACAAAGGCAGAATGGCCCCACACAAAATAATAACACGCAACAACGCCATCTTATGAGTGGGCTCGTGATAGTACAGCAGCCGCCCGTGCCGCCCCCAGTGGCTCCGGTGGTGCCGCCGCCGCCCGTGGCTCCGCCGCCGGTAGCGCCGCCAACGTCCAGCGGAACGTCTAATGAACCCCAAAACGGAAATGTGCGTGTCAATAAGAAGAAGCGACGTCATCGCAGATAAATTAACATTACGTTTGTTTAGTTAGGTATCTATTAATGAATTTGTAAACTAAGTAAAAAGTTTACTTTTATTATTAATGGTGTATGTTATCAAATTGACTGCTCTTTGAGTCTCATAACTTTCCTCTGGGGCTATCATAATGTAAATGACTCCATGTTGTAAATATTTCGTCTTTTGACAACTGCAATTTTTGCGAGTGCTGTGATAACATGTTGCAAGTTCGTGCAATTTAAATGGTTAACTACTTAATATTTTCGTTAATTGAAGTATCCCCAGAGTATTTTGTGATTTAAACAGATACCCATTAGGATAAATTGTTATAAGTTAATTTCAATTAATGAAATGCATTTTTAACCGACTTCAAAAAAAAAAGTAGGTTATGTGGAATATTTTTGACTATGATATTTCAAGAATATCAATTTGAATAGTTTCTAAATAATAATTGACAAATTTGCTTGTTTTAATCCTGAATGTAATCATGAATTTTGTTGTAGGACTAAAATCGCTATTTAATTAATTACAATAACTATTAATCTTCTAGACAGAATAGTTGTAATTATAAAGTATAAGAAATTTTATTTGTTTTTTTATTATTTATGTCTCTTAATTAATCCGACATTGGTGTAATGCAATATCATATACTTGGTAGTTCACCCTCAGGGACCTTGCCGCACTCAGGCATGTTAACCCTTGGCTCTGATCATAATAACCATTTATGTCACTAAGGATCTATCAAATGCAAATAGATTTTGTGGAACTATCACTCGTAGCGCGATATTCAACTATAAATCAATCGGCTAAATCTCGATCTCGGCAGCGAATTGCGTAATAGGTACACGATCAATCGCAATCTGAATCATTTTTGAATGAGATTGCTAATCCAAGGCTACATAAGTTCTGCTGGGGTTGCAGGTTTGTCCGAAAGGGATATCGCGGCCCCGGCACACAGGCAACGGTAGGAACACGCGAGCCGCAGGAGACGCCCCGGGTGTCGGAAGTCGCGAGCCGACTTCCGGCCACCGTAGGCGCGGGCTTGCGGTCGGTGAGCAATGCGTAGCTCGCCGTCCGATTAGGACCAGGCCCGGGTCGACGGCGCGTTGTGTTCCACGCGCGCCTCAAAGAGATGTCAGCAACTGACGGTGTCCGCTACGACCGATACCTGCCGGGGTCGCGGGAAAGTCCGAAAGCTATACCGTGGCCCCTGGCAACGTACAGGCAACTTAAGGAACACGGGTGGGTTTTAGTCAGTGAGGGTCTGACACGCCCTCCCGCTGCGTCCAGAGCGGGAGAAGTTATTTGAATATTTCCCACCCAAAAAAAAAAGCTACGTAAGTTCGAAAAAACAATCTGCTCAACAACGTAAATAACGCAATGAATGTTGTTGAACTGTCAAAATGAAATAGATTAGCAGTGGCGGATTTGCCCTAAGGCCCAGTAGGCCCGGGCCTAGGGCGGCCAATCTTGACAAAAAATTCACTGATGAAAACAAGAAATAACTCGAAGTACCTACCTATATATTCTAAACGTTTGCGCACATTATGGCGGGCCGCACTGCACCGCATCGTATAACAATACCTAATGACTTAAAACCATTTAAAAATATGTCCAAATAACTAATTGAAACGCGTCATAGAATTTCGCGGCGCTAACCCGACTCATTAACTTTTCTGACCCGATTTCGATATAAGTTGGCAAAAAAGTAAATTCATTATGTTGTCTATAATATGATGGGTGCTGAGAAAAGGGCGGCTGATACGTACTACCAGGCCCTGGGGCCTAGGGCGGCCAAGACTGCAAATCCAGATTAGTCATCATCACGTCATCATTTACGAAAATCTGTTACGCAAATATGAGACAGGTTTCAGTTTTTTCCATACTGATATCCCTTGTTTTCATCATTCATTCATATTTGTCAGAAACCCGCGATTTTGTCCGCAAGATGTGTACAGCCTAGTACTATGCCGTCTTAACCATATTACTAGGGTGCGAAAATCAGCTTGCGCCCAAATAGACACCATATAAAAAAAACGTAATTTTGGTGTTCCTGTTTAAGGGTCCCTACCTTAAAAAGAAAAAAACGGATCCCATACAGGATCACTTCGTTGTCCGTCTGTCTGTCAGTCTGTCAAGACCCTTTTTCTCAGGAACGCGTGGAGTTATCAAGTTGAAATTAATATCAAATAACAATCAATCTTCTAACTCAAACCATTTATTTTAATTAAACCATTTACAGGCACTTTTGAATTGTCAAGGAGTCGGTCAGTCAGAAATATTTTATTTATTTATTTATTAGATATTTTATCATTTAAATACCTATGAAGCTAGTTGCCCATTTCAAAGCGTAGTAGGTACCTATGGAGAAGACTGAGCAAGGAATTCCACGGACAAACAAAATTGCCACAAAAGTATTGGTTACATCATTAATGTTGTAATTATACATGTGAGAACAATGTAGAAAGACGCGACTGTATTATAGAGATATAAACAAAGTATCAATAAAAAAAATAAAAAAATCTATAGCAGCTAAGAGATGACCAGCCCCAACTGACGGCGCCCGTTCACGAAGGCGCCCCCTAAGCCCAGACCCCCCTCATCCCGCGCCCGAGTATTTCGTACCCCTTGCACCCACGGGTAAAGACGGCCCTGCTATCAACTTCAAAGAACACTTATCATAACGGATCACCTTAGAGTAAAGTACCTTACCTTCCTTTGTCTATGCATGTACATGCATAGATAAAGGAAGGTAAGTACATACACAATACGACAATACGTCCCACTCCCACCCTATCACCTACATCAAGTAGTCTGTGTCGTCACCATATTAACAAGAAACGTCTTTTCATAGAAGTAATCTTATTAGAGTTACGGCTATTGCCCGCAAGATGGCATGAACTGTGACTAAGAAAGAATGTTCTGGAACAATGATACACCTTGTATTGCGATTATTGCCGAGGCGCTACTAGTTTCCGGTTTCTTTTAGTTATTATTATTACATACGTAGCAAAGTCTGATTACAGATTTGTCTGTAGGTAATCTGACCATAGTGGATGTGCGCGAATAAATTTCTAACAAAGCAGTTTTTTTAAACATGCTGCTCTGCCTGATTGAGCGACTGGACATAGTGATGAGTGACAGGACATAGTTAACAAAGTAACGTATTGGAAATAGTGACGAGTGAAGCGGCTGAAACTTTCTAAAAAAATAATTCGTAAGCACCTATTGTTATGTTTTTGAAGTACCTACCTATTTTATAATTAATAACAGCAAATTGATATTTATTATAAATATTAGAATGTTAAGGTACAACCAAAAAAGAGACATTTATTTGTATAAGCGCCCTCTGTTGTAGAATGAAGTTACCATTTACTCTACAACAGAGGGCATTTATCATGCGATGACGGCATGAATATTATATTCTAATGCAGTACAGGTAATAATAATTTAATTTACTAGTGATTTTTAGTTCCATTATAAAAAATAAGCTAAACCGTTTATTACAACATTTTTTTATTGTTTTTAGTATACTGTGTATTTTTTACAGGGTGGATTTTTGATATGGGGCAGTAAGGGCTGGTACAGTCAGCATCAAAAGTTGATGACCACATTTAGATTTTCAAAATCGCTGTAGGTATAGTGAAATGCTAATATTGAATACGGTGTACAGCGATTTTGAAAATCTAAATGTTGTCATCAACTTTTGATGCTGACTGTACCTTACCCATTGTTGCTACAAGAAAATGGTCTTAGGAGTAGAGATGGGTGTCGGGTAATTTACCTGGATAATTACCATTTGGGTATGGTAAATACCCAAATGGTAATTATCCAGGTAAATACCCATTTGGGTAAATTTGTGTATTTACTCGGGTAAATATCGGGTATATAATGAGTATTTACTCGGGTATGTACCCAAAACTTGGGTAAATATATAGAATGTGGCCCATGGGCATATGCCCCGCCCGCCGTATTTTTATGAATATTCATAAAACATTATCGAAAATTTGAGGTATTGAGAGAGATCGAGAGTTTCTGTGGACAGTTATACACGTCAGCCAGTAACCCCGTTATGAATCTGGCAAACTACCCAAGAGCTAGATTGACCCGACACTGTACCGAAGACATCCCGGACGTCAGCTTGAACGAGATTAGGATGGCTCTGAAGCAGCTTAAAAAAACAAGGCCGTACTCCTGAAGACTGGTGGAAAACCCGTTCTTAAGGCCCTCCAGAAGCTGTTCAGTTCCGTCACACTCGAGGGTAAAACGCCACAGGCATGGAATAGAGGTGTGGTGGTACTCTTCTTTAAAAAGGGCGACAATGCCCTGCTTAAGAACTATAGGCCCATCACACTTCTAAGCCATGTCCACAAGCTGTTTTCAAGAGTCATCACGAACCGTCTCGCGCGCAGGTTTGACGACTTCCAGCCTCCCGAATAAGCCGGATTCCGTAAAGGCTTTAGCACCGTAGACCACATATATACGCTGCGGCAGGTTATACAGAAGACCGAAGAGTATAACCAGCCTCTCTGCTTAGCGTTTGTGGACTACCTGAAAGCCTTCGATTCGATCGAGACATGGGCAGTCTCTTCAACGGTGCCAGATCGACTATCGGTACATCGAGGTGCTAAAGTGTCTGTACAAAAACGCCACTGTCAGTCCGACTTCAGGACTGGGCCTCGAAACCTATCCTTCTGCAGCGAGGTGTGAGACAGGGAGACGTTATCTCTCCGAAACTGTTCACCGCTGCACTGGAGGATGTTTTTAAGGTTCTGGACTGGAAAGGGCTAGGTATCAACGTTAATGGCGAGTATATCACTAACCTTCGGTTTGCCGACGATATAGTTATCATGGCTGAGACCATGGATGACCTTAGTACAATGCTCGATGACCTTAGTAGAGCCTCCGAAAGAGTGGGTCTTAAAATGAACATGGACAAGACAAAGGTCATGTCAAATGCCCATGTAACACCCACTCTCATGAAGATCGGAGACGCTACGCTCGAAGTTGTGGACGAGTATGTTTACCTAGGACAAACTGTCCAGCTAGGTAGGTCCAACTTCGAGAAAGAGGTCAATCGTCGAATCCGACTTGGCTGGGCAGCGTTCGGGAAGCTACGCAATATCTTCTCGTCCCACATACCGCAGTGTCCCAAGACGAAAATCTTTGACCAGTGCGTATTGCCTGTGATGACTTATGGCACAGAAGTGGTCGCTCACAATGGACCTTATTAGAAGGCTAAAAGTTACCCAAAGGGCAATGGAGAGGGCTAAGCTTGGAGTTTCCCTACGTGATCGAATCAGAAATGAAGAGATCCGTAGGAGAACCAAGGTAACCGACATACCCCGAAGAATTGCCAAACTTAAGTGGCAATGGGCAGGACACATTGCTCGTAGAACAGATGGCCAATGGGGCCGAAAGGTTCTGGAGTGGCGACCGCGTACCGAAAGACGAAGCGTTGGAAGGCCTCCCACAAGATGGACCGATGAAGGCCGCATCATTACTTAAATATTTTTCATGTTTAATATTGTTTTTTTTTTTTCGTTTTTTTAAAGATAATGGGGTGATTTTATGGACGTGTTTTTTTAAATAAGCACAGTTTTTATTTTATTTAATGTCTTCACCTCCCTTTTTCCGTTCACAGCTTAAACTCCTTGGTCTGCCCGCATGAAAATCTTGCTCAAGAGTAACTACCTTATAATCTATTGAATGTGAGCGGTACGGAAGGATTTTTGAAAATGAATCCTCTAGCAGGGTTAAATAAGGGATGAAAAATAGTATGGAAGTTCGACATTTTGCCGATGGGAAATCTCATCGGGGTCACGGTTTTAATTATAATAATTAGGTGATGAATAACATTGGGTTTAATGATTAAGACTAATTATTATATCTGAAGACAGCAGTGATAGCTTAGTAGTGTGACCTCCAGACTGCCAAGTCATAGGTCTCGAGTTCGGACCCAAGGCACGTCCCTCTGACTTTTCGGATTCATGTGCGTATTGTATAATTATCACTTGCTTCAAAAATGCTGAAAACATCGTGAGGAAACCGGCATGCTGGAGAGATATTTCTCGACGGCATGTGAAGCCAAGTCAGAGGCCCATGGGCAATGCATAAAAACTCTGACATCAGGTTAGTCACTAACCACACGAAAAAAAAGGAAATAAATCTGAATAGTCATCATTATCAACTCAGTCTATCGCAGTCGACTGCTGGACATAGGCCTCCCACGTTGCGCTTTAAAACGCTGTCCCTCCGAGACAAGACTTGACAGACTTGACAAAGTTTTCCAAACGCTGCCCAACCGAACTGGGTCCTTTTATCGGCTTCTTTCTCAAAGTTATGTCTACTCAGCTGGATGAATTGCCCCACGGTAGCTTTACTCGTTCACAACTTCGAGAAATGATGCTTCGATGTGGATTGGACTCGGCAATACGTGAATTGTACATGACTTTCGTCTTCTTCAAATTCACGAGGAGTCCAACCCGCCGAGAGGCTCCATTTAGATTGTGCAGCATCTGGTCTAACTGTTCCAGCGTCTCTGCAATTATGACGATGTCATCGGAAAAGCAAAGGTGTGAGATGTACTCGCTTGTCCTAGTTGCTGGAACTCGTCAAGTCTCTTAGGTTCGTGACGACCCTCGAGAACAGCTTGTACGTATATGTGGCTCAGAAGTGAGATGGATTTATAGTTCTTGAGCAAAGTATTGTCACCTTTTTTGAAGAACAGAACCACCGCACCTCTACTCCACGTTTCGGGCGTTGTTATGGTGTTGTCATCTTCAATTCCGTATTCTCTTTGTTTTCAGCCAGACCATCCATCGTAGAAAAGTAGGTTGTAGTCTCATTTCCTACAAAATGTATGGGAAAAGTTTTTTTGCGATTTCTGACTTTTCTAGTAGTCAAATCTCAGTTGATCCCATAGAGTTTTTTGATCTTTATAAGAAACGGAATCGGTTGATATCATAAAAAGTTTTTGTGAAAACTGCCCATTTCCTTGCTGACTGTATATTTTTTTTCAAGATCTGTTAATGTACCATATCTCAAAAAGCTTAACTTTTTGAAACATGTACATTAACAGATTTTGACAGTCTCCTAAGAACGTTTTCCTGCACTTAGCTACAACGGGTAAGGTACCTGCTGTTTCTGCCCCATCTCAAAAATTCACCCTGTATAATTAATGTACATTGTACCTATATAAGTAGATAGGGCCATTCACGAAGACGCGCCCCAATCCACTCCGCTTCGTAGTAAAGTATAGCTTAAAGTACAGTAATCGCGTCTTCGTCGATGGCACTATCTGTACTTATTTATTCTCGCTGATATGCTCGCGATTAACCAATTAATTCGATCCTTTGCGCACGTGTTGATTATGGAAGTCATTATTTTCGCTTCTCTTTTCTTTAGCTCATATTTTAATGGGCCACTCTCCAAGTCACATACATTTTTATCTATTTATTTTAATTTGTGATTAAATCTAAACAACAAACATTAATTGACAGTAACGACGGTTAAGGAACACTCAACAGTGCTGCCATCTCACGAGTGAACTTTGAGTTTTTAACCCATTGCAGCATTACCGTCATTACTGATTCATAGGAGCGACAATTAAACATTGCATTTTAGTGAACTTGGGCATCATTGCCAAAAAATCATCATCAGACATGTGGCGGCATCTACAACGCCACATGCGAAATACGCATCACACTAACGTCACGCAAAATACTGCATGGCGCCGAGTAAATATACAACGTCTCGCCATCAGTCGTCGGGCCCCCACCAATCACCATCTTTGACAAGCCGATCGATCTACTAGAGTAGAAGCGAGCCAAATATCTAGGTGTGGTTCTCGATAAGCATCTCTCATTCCCAGAGCACATAAAGCAGGTTCATTTGTGAGCCGCTTTCGCTCTCAGCAAAATCCACTCCGTTCTGAATCCTCGTAGCAAATTGTCACTTAAGTGCAAATTGCGTCCGTACACGGCGTTGATTCGACCAATGCCTGTGCCGTCTTCGCAATCATATCCATAGGATATGATGGAGACAACACAACAATGCCACGATTAAGCTCGAATACTATAGAGTCCAAAATCTGACGCATTATCAATTTGCTGTGTTCTTCGAAACGTCAAAAACTGTAAAATACTTTGTGGCGTTTGTTTCGTTCGGTGGTGATTTTATTGAAGCACTAGCTTCTGCCCGCGACTTCGTTCGCGAGCCTATAATCTTCCTCAAGAGTAAGCCAATCCAATGCAAAAAGAAAGTGAAAGTGTTGAGGCACTCACCGACGATTATCCCTGTATGCACTATGCAAGTGCACCCAAGGACACCGTCGGTTGGTGCAGGACTATTGCAGAACATGGAAACAAAACATATTGGGTTATGGGTTTGGGTGGCTATAGTGGATTGGTTATCTAGAACTATGGAAGGACTATGTCCCCTGCTTGATCAATGTTATGGTACACATGGATAAAATGGCAGGGGGTGACTTGCACAATCAATAATGGGCCCCCGAAAACGGTCACTAGCACATAGTGACGTAGCGACAAGGGGGCAACATATCCTGAGATGCTTGAGGAGTGGAGAGGTATTTCACGGCTATCAGAAAAATCTTAGAGCCCGGAAGATGTTCAAGATCCGTACCAGCACTTACTTGAATACTTCCTTCCTTCGAGCACGTTTGCTCTTGCGAATCTCCACTCAAACCGGCTAATACAGACAAGAAAGAGGTGGGAGCACTGTTCCTCGTCAGTTTTTCACTCCAGCCGGCCAATAAAGGCAAGCCAGGTCAGGAACAAGACTTCTCCCAGGAGATAGGGTCCGTGGGGTCGCTACTGCCCAACAGCTCGCCACCTGCTGTTTTGCGGGTTCCTGTATTTCTCTTGGTCTGGCTCCTCATCTTAGACCCTTTCCGGCAAAGTATAACTCTACCGGCACACTCACAGACCTAAAATTCAGAGCGCGCAAGCCCCACCACGACGTCAACGTAGAAATACGGCGGTGGGGATATTATTATATAGTATAAATAAAGAAAAGTATAGTATAGATTGAAGCCACTCCGTTCTCAATGCACGAAGCAAATTGTCACTCAAGTGCAAATTTGGTACCTACTCGACGTGCATTAGACCCATTATGACCTATGCGTGTGCCGCCTGGGCACAAGCCAAACCCTATCATCTCCATAATATGCAAACCCTCCAAAACCGTTTCCTTCGAATGGCGACGGGTTTCCCATGGTACGTTAGGAACGAGATCCTCCATCTCGACCTTAGAATCCCCACAATAGTCCAATTTCTAAAACGCAATGCAACGCGTTATTTTGATAAAGCCGCCAAACATCGCAACCCTCTGGTTGTGAAGGCCGCCAGTTATATTCCCTCTAGAATCAGTAAAGTCCGCCGTCCAAGGCATGTTCTCAACGACCCAGATGACCCCATAACCCTCCTCCAGGAGAGCAATAGGGCCACCAGTACAGTAAAGAAACATACACACCGACACACGTTCCGACCTCGCCGCAGAGGTCCGCGACCGCGTCCCTCCCGAGTAAATGATACTCCCCCCCGACCCTTGCTCGTCGATGCGCCAGCCCGCGT
Source organism: Agrochola lota (assembly GCA_947364205.1). Taxonomy (NCBI): domain Eukaryota; kingdom Metazoa; phylum Arthropoda; class Insecta; order Lepidoptera; family Noctuidae; genus Agrochola; species Agrochola lota. The sequence goes on along the minus strand of OX376221.1, from coordinate 10,666,209 downwards.
CGAAGCTGAGCCCGTAGTCTTAATTTCCCCGAATAATAATAATAATAATCTATGTTTGATCCAGCCTGTCCCATCTTGCTGTCCTCCCCCAGCGACGCCCCAAGCCGAGGTCCGTACCCCACAGGGAGCGCCCTTAGCGAGCGTTCGCCTAATTTTAATTAGTATAGTTTATGCCCCTGGCTGGAGGCTTTAAGTGTAGAAACTTAAGGCAACCACAGGAAAGTCCGGTTAAGCAGCTACGACCTCCTCAGAGGTCAACTGCGAGATGCCAATTAAAAAAATAAATATATATATATATATATATACATTGAAGAGACAACGGGCAAGTAAAATGTGTGTTGGTTACTGTACTGTATTAATACGACTACCGTAAGAAGATACAATTCTAACGTCTCTCTTACAATACGATGTGATTAGGTGTATTACTTAATTATTGTGATCATAGAATTGATTTGATGATTATTTGAAGACAGAATTGATGATTATTTACTTTGTCTTTACTAACTATAGTTTTTTATTGTAATACTTGATCTTTAAATTAATTTGCTGTTTGAATATTATTATTTTGAAGTATTGATACTTTTTTTTTTTTTTTTTTTGGGTTCCGTACCTTAAAAACAAAAACGGAACCCTTATAGGATCTCTCGTGTGTCACTCTGTCTGGCTAGCTGGCTGGCTGGCTGTCCGTCTGTCACAGTAATTTTGTTCCGAATCTACTGGACCATTTTAGTTCAAATTTGGTACACATATGAACATCTGTGACCCAAACACGGACGTGTAACGTAAATAAATGAATTTTGAATATCGGGGTCACTTTTAGGGGGTAAATTAGAGTATTCAAAAGATAAAATTGTAGACTGTAGGGTGTGACATATCAAATAACCTTGGCTTGTTGTGAGGATCTCAAATATTTTAGTTTTAAAATAAATACTTTTAAAGATATTTAAGAAAATAGATGAAACTACTGAACCTAATTTTTTTTTTTAATGCGGAGAATGGTTCTTTACATGAGTAAAGAACCATTCTCCGCATTAAAAAAAAAAATTAATAATAATAAATAATTAATTAGGTTTTCCTGTAATCTATGAAGATTACAGGAAAACCTATATGAACTTTATGGTCTTAAAATAACATGGTAAATCTCTGAATATTGTGCGAACAAACTTACATTTGCAGTTGGAATGTATTGGAGAACATGTTTTTCAACTACAATGTTAAATTTGTTCTTGGAATAAATTCATCCCAACTACGGAACCCTTCATTGTGCGTGGTCCGATACGCACTTGGCTGGTTTTTTATTTTTACACAAATGTTCATTATAAGTGAAGTTTATTGAAATTTGGTTGTATTTCATAGAACAAAATGAAAATGATGAAATATGGGAAAGAAAGAGGTGTTTTACTACCATTAAAAAAATTACCCAAAAAGTACTGAAATACCGGTATCCCGGTTTTGACATTTTGAAAACCGGTATAATACCGGTATTGCCATGAAACTCAATACCGCATAGCCCGTCTGTCCATAATGATGACATACTTTAAGCAAAAACGTGTCATGGTGCACGCAATGAAAGGCTTTAGAGACATCACAAAAAACTCCAATAGTATTTTTCGAGTTCTTCCATGCGTTAAATATGTCTGAGAAAATTACAGATGCGAGCATCTGTAATCGAACGACCTTTTGTATTACATATTGTTCATCATGAAGAAGCCTATTCAAATTAAAATGTCTTAGCGACTGCATAATCAAAGCATAATCAGCCTATAATGCTCCCATTGCTGGGACACAGGCCTCCTCCTTGTGAGAGGGAGTGAGCCGTAATCCACAACGCGGGCCCAGTGCGGGTTGGTGGATGTCACATGCCTTCAAATTCGGTTCTAGGATATGCCGGTTTCCTTACGATGTTTCACCGTTTTGAAAGCAGTGGTGATGAAACTAAATACTTATAGTAAATGCCTGCCTGGGTTCGAACTCACGACTCGTAAGTCGTGGCCGATACCACTGGGCCACCACTGCTCTCTGCGACTGCTTGAGTATGAATTTTTCGAATATTTTTCTAATTGCAGTAAATAGGCCTGAAATTGCCAATCGTTTTTATTACCTGATTTAAAATAAAGTTCCTTATCCTAATTCATCAAAGACGCTGGATATAGGCCAGTGCCACTTGGGCCGGTTCTGAGCTTCCTGCATCTAGCAGATTCCTGCGGCCTTCACAAGGTCATCGGTCCACCTTGTGGGAGACCTTCCAACGCTACGTCTTCCTTATAGCCTTCTCCATTGCCCTTTGGGTGACTTTTGGCCTTCTGATAAGGCCCATTGTGAGCGACCACGTTTCAGTGCCATAGGTCATCACTGGCAACACGCACTGATCAAAGACTTTTGTCTTGAGACACTGCGATATCTGTGACGAGCAGATATTGCGTAGCTTCCCGAACACTGCCTAACCGAGTCGGATTTGATGATTTGACGATTTCAGAATTTCCCGAAGTTGGACCTACCTAAATGGACAGTTTATCATAGGTAAACATACTCGTCCATAACTTCGAGTGTAGCGTCTCCGATCTTCATGAGACTCTCACTGTTACAGGGGCATTTGACATGACCTTTGTCTTGTCCATGTTCATTTTAAGACCCACTCTATCGGAAGTTTTACTGAGGTCATCGAGTATTGTACTGAGGTCCTTCATGGTCTCAGCCATGATAACTATGTCATCTGCAAACCGAAGGTTAATGATAAACTCGCCATTGATATTGATGCCTAGCCTTTTCCAGTCCAGAACATTGAAGAGATCCTCCAGTGCAGCGGTGTACAGTTTCAGAGAGATTATGTCTCCCTATCTCCAGTTCGCTGCAGAAGGATAGGTTTCGAGGTCTGGTCATGGAAATGGACTGACATAATGGCGTTTTCGTACAGACACTTCAGCACCTCGATGAGCTGTCGATCTGGCACCGTTGATGAGACGGTCATGTCTCGATCGAATCGAAGGCTTTCTCGTAGTCCAGAAACGCTAAGCCGAGAGGCAGGTCTCTTTGGTTTTTTGTATAACCTACCGCAGCGTATGTATGTGGTCTACGGAATCCGGCTTGTTCTGGCGGAAGTCGGCTGGAAGTCGTGAAACCTGCGCGCGAGACGGTTCGTGATGACTTTTGAAGCTTGAGACAGACTTGAGCTTGCAGCCAGGGCTCAGAAGTGAGATGGGCCTGTAGTTCTTAAGCAGGGCATTGTCGCCCTTTTTAAACTCTTTTGTGGCGTTTGACCCTCGAGTATGACGGAATCGAACGGCTTTTGGAGGGCCTTAAGAACGGGTTCTCCACCGATCTTCAGGAGTTCGGCCATAACTCCGTAATCATGCGGCGCCTTGTTGTTTTTAAGCTGTTTAGAGCTATCCTAATCTCGTACAAGCTGATGTTGACCCGACATTATACCGAAGATATCCCATCTTCGGTATAATGTCGGGTCAATCTCTTTGATCCTTTGCCAGACTCATAATGGGGTTACTGGTTAACGTGTTTATCTGTCCATAGAACCTCTCGTTCTCTCAATAATTCAGGTTTAGCGGATACGATCCTGCCATCATCGGTCTTCAGTTTCGCAAGCTGGCTCTGCCCAATAGACAGATTTCTTTCAAAGACCTTGGAGTCATTGTTTCGCTCTATCACGTTCTTTATACGGTCTGTATTCTAGTGGCGAAGGTCGCTTTTCAAGGACTGAGAGATCCGTCTATTGAGCCGTGCTTGAGCCCATCATCTGAAGACTGCAGGATGATCTCGCGCCTTTCCTCCATGAGCTGTATAGTATGATAAGAGCCTTTTGTTTTCATTTGTACGACGGGTTTTGAAGATCTTGGACCTGACCGTATGGACCGTTTTCACGAACCCGTCCTTTTAATCGTCCACGGAGCTCCGAAAGGGCACTCGAAACGATTCTGAAGTTCGAGCTGATAGCTCTCGGGCTTTTGGACTTGGATCGATGCTGGGCGGAGCGTAGACTGCATCAGTCGAGTTCTTTCCAGCTTGATATCCAAGTTCAATGTCTCTCTTACCATGCGTTGATCACAGATACATCTGTGAATACTTGCATCTTCGTCGGCATAATGAAGTCAATCTCATTTTTTATCGCACCATCAGTGCTCTGCCAGGTCTACTTTCTTTGATCACGTTTTTTGAACAAGGAGTTCATCATAAAGAGGCCTTCCTTCTCCATAAAACTGGGAAGTAGCTAAACCCAGTGGTTCCAACGTCCAACTTCAAATTGTCCCACTCGCAGCTCATTATTTCGTTTGCACAGTGTCGCGCTGAAGTCTCCCACGACAACGGTGAAGTGAGTTTTAGAGCCATGCATGGCTCTGGAAATATCCTCATAGTGTGACGAGGTCGGGGCGTAAACCTGTACGATCTTCAGTGAATATCTTGCTGTTATTCTGAGTATAAGGAACGCCACTATGGTGCTGGTGATAAAACCAATACCACCTTGAGACCGGTGGTCGCTCTCCCGGAAATAGACACAAATCAATTCTTCCTCGAGTTCGATGATCTTCTCGTCGATCCGGAGTGTACCGTGTAGCTGGAACACTTCCGGGTAATCTTCGCACCCCTTGCCTCGTCGTGGCCATGATGCTTGTCATTTGGGCGGGGGGGTGGTATCCATATAATAAACATCCAGTCATTATTCTGAATCATATTACTTGTATATTTTAAGAAGAGCTCGTGGTTTAATAATAACAGCCGCACGGTTTGACCGAAGGTTAAGCTACGCTTGACGAGATCAGTGTGTGGATGGGTGACCATCCATTACATATCGAAACCCCTCCGTACCTCGGAAAGCAAGCAGATAATAATTTCTTGTATCATTTCTGAATAGCTCCATCTATTCGAACTTACTGAAACTAGGTGCTCCAGAGTTTTGTTCGATATGTTAGAAGGCTAAATTAGTTATACTCCACAAGATGGCAGAGTGGTTCTGTTGATGTAGCTTCGCTATTCGACAACAGATGACGTAGTACGGATTTGACTGTTTCCTGTTTGAAGTCAAATCAGCATTCTAGTTTCTGGATTGGTGATTGGGCAAGAGAGTCCGAGTCTGAGAGCGACATTGTGCGATTAAAATGCGATCGTTTTGTGATCATTTAACAACATAACCTCGTTTTATATTATTTTCTTTTTGTTAAACAGTACGGTGTTCAGTTAACATAGTTATACTATTCATGTATTAATTTCTTTATCAATGTGAACATATTTAGAATAGAAGACTGAGAAGACAGAACTTTTTTTGTTTTTGGTATTCGTTTTGTGAAGTGAGTGGTGAGTACGTTTAAGTTTTGGTAAAACACATCTTGTTTTGTTAGTGTAACAGACATGATTATGATTTGAGGAACTGGAAAATAAACGGTGAGTTTTTACTTGAGCCCTAAAAAAATAACAGCTGTTATTCTTCTCAGTATGGATCCACGTTGATCATGCATGCATGACAAAATATTTCGGCGGGAAATTTGATTTTATTCCCTAAAATTTTAACAGAACCACAACTGGCTCATTGAGTCGTTTATTATTTATTCCTCTATCCAGTGTCCTCTCTTCTTTGAAATTCATGTTGTGATTACAACACCACAAATATAATTATGGTTTAATTATAAAGATACATGAATGTTTCTATTAAAATTATATTTGAAGTGTGTAAGCTCTTGATTTTTATGGTCCACCAATCATTTCCCCAACTAAATGTTGAATATTAAGTGAGTAGGTATTGTATATTAAAAATATGCCCAATGTTTATTTATTTACTGCCTATTGTAATTTTCTGAAAACCTGTTCATTTGTTAGGTTGTCTTGTTCTTCTGAACTTATGGTCTAAAATACCATGTTTTATACCTACTAAGTTTAAAAACCATGTACCACCATACTGTGCTTAATTCACATACTTATTTTATTTACAGGCTTGAAGTAACCATGGATGAAATACAAGTTGACCCAAAACTTTTTGTCACATGCCGGTTATGTCTTGAAGATTTAGGACAGTACCAGATAGTACCCAGTGTGCAGCAGCAAATTAAATACTGTTTTGATATAGAAGTAAGGACTGTGTCTACACACACTTTACTGTCTCTTATATTTATCTGTAATCTAGCTTTCATACTTCTCAGAGGTATCCACATTTGCCTGATTTTTTTTTTGGGATTTTCTCATTTTAGTCCTGAAAAGGACATGTTCTGCCAACCATAAATGAATTGGGATAAGGTCCGGAGAATAATGATGAGTCACAAAAATCTCATTAATTAATTGAAAACTAGTTATTTTTTGCTTGAGAACAATAAGTAAGTATACCAAATAATTGTAAACATCTAATTTCAGGTTGAGCCGTTTGATGGTCTGCCACAGCTAATATGTATGAAGTGTAAAGAGGTTTTACACAAGTTCCACACAGTTAAGACCACATTCTGTGAGAAGCAAACTAACTTGAGAATCAACGTGTTAAAAAAGGATGTAAGTTCTCATAAAGTTTCAATTGTCTATCATGTTTTTCAGCATGTTCCCTGGGTTCACAAATGGTTGCCATGCATGGGTTGTTTTTGTTGTAGTTGGGTTTTAGTTTTATAACTTATTTTTATTTAAATTACTTTGGGGTTATAATATAAATAATTTTATTTTTGGAATGTGCTAATTAAGCTCTTTCATTTGATACCCAACATGGCATCATAAAAATAAATGTTTTTTTAGTTCATGACTTTATGTCCTCTAGAGGGCGCCATATTCATTGGGTGCCTATACCCAGCAGACGATCAAGACGCTTCCAACAATACCTCATTTGTTAAATTATGATAAGTAGTTTAGAAGTTATAAGGAAACCGGTCCAGCCGTTCTAGATGATGCGCTTACCAACAAACAGCATTTTATTTTAATATATATATAGACACAGGAGCTCGTGGCTAAGTAACAACAGCCGCACTGGTCGATCCATCAGGTTAAGCTACGCTTGCCGGGGTTGGTCAGTGGATGGGTGACCATCTTTACATACCGAGAATCCTCCGTGCCTCGGAAAGCACGTTAAGCCGTTGGTCCCGGCTGTCATTCGTGGATCTTTGACAGTCGTTACGAGTCGTCAGGAGCCCGAAAGTCTGACACCAGTCTTACCAAGGGGTATCGTATTACCCAGTTACTGGGTTGTGGAGGTCAGATAGGCAGTTGCTCCATGTAAAATACTGGTATTCAGCTGCATCCGGTTAGACTGGAAGCCGACCCCAACATAGTTGGGAAAAGGCTAGGCAGATTGATTGATATAGACACAGGTGACAGGATAGGTGTCTAAATCTAATCAGGGTGACTTCTAATTGGACTTATTCCATCCGTGGTAGTGACCCATTTGCAACAATTAAGCACCCCACAAAACCTAGGTGAAAATACATGGGATTTTTCAAAGACACATAAATATTGGGTTTTCTCGAACCAAATATTTATGTGTTTTTGAAAAGGAGATTGCCTATGTTTGGACCAAGTGCTGCCTAGGCATGTGAATGGTTTAGTGGTATTGTAGCATACACATGAACTATAAAAAAATAAAAAATTGGTCTCAGGAAAAATGAATAAATCCAGTTTATGTGATAATGAATAATCTTGCATTAAACAATGTTTTGGAGATATTTTTTCTCAAAAATGTATTTCAGTTACAATAATATCGTACCGTATTACGTCGAACGAAGACAAAAACCTGTTCTTTTGATTATCTGTCTCGATCACTTTTTTTTTTTTGCGGTTTCGATGTTATCAAATAACTTCTCCCGATCTGCGTGGAGCGGGAGGGCGCACTGTGGGCTGTAAATCGAGCTTCATAGTCATTTAAAATGTTTGCGCTTTTTTTTTTTTTTTCTTGTGAAAAGGTTCTTATGCCTTCAGCGGTCATGAATATACATAAGGAATATCATTTCATAGGTAAACTAAATTATAAAATAAAAAAATTGAATTTTTTGTATGGCGCCAAAGTAATAAATCCTAATATATTCAAAACCGCTGTTTTAACTGTTATATCCTTACAGATGGCGATTCTACAAATTATTTGTCATTTTTTGGTGTATTTCATATATTGGTGATACAGCGGTTTTTTTATAAAAAATATATACGTTAATTAAAAAAATCGTTTTACAAAATTTGTACTTACGTCCGGACCATAATAATATATATACTATAACTTAGTTCATTTTGAGCATTTCAATCATTTACGTTGATATTTAAGTGTAAAAGTATGGAGGGCCTTGTTACAAACCTAGATTTGTTTGTCATATCAAAAAATTCTGATAAGAAGAATGATAGTGATAAATTGTTTGATACAGTGGTATCTTGCCTAGATCATAGTCTTTCTGACGAAGACAGTTTGACTTTGAAAATCTTTTGCCAAAGATTCACGAGAGCTGCGATGCTGAGATGGAAAAAATGCCAAAGGAACTTCACGGATTTTAAAAAATATTACGGAACTTGGCTTGAAGCAAACATCGACTGGCCTAGTTGTATACGACTAACAGTTGAAAGTTCTGAAACAAGCTGCCCTGAACCTGAACCTTCGACATCAACAACATCATCGGTTGGAACGATGACAAAGAGAAAATCAACACCTCGAAAACCTTTTGAAGAACTAAGTACTCAGCAGAAAAAGAGAAGAACAATGGACGAGAAAGGTCGCGATAGCACTGAATTAGCAGATGCAACTGCCGTTCAATTGAGAGAACAAGGTCAGGGAAGTATTGCAACTGCAATTGAGTATATACTGAAGCACCCCGAAGCAGCTGACAAATTTATGGAAATTATTAGGAAACCATCTAAACCTTTGTTTTCGCCCGAAAAAGCGCTGGGTCTACTTCTTTCTTTAAAGCTTTCGAAATGGCAATATGTAACTTTGAGGGAAACAGCCATGCGAGAAGGTGCAAAGGATCTATATCCTTCTTATTACAAAGTACAGAATTCAAAATTACAGTGCTATCCCCCACAGGCAACAATCACCGTGACGGATTATTCAGCCAAGATCACATTGCAAGGTTTGCTTGACAAAACAGTGCAAAGAATCTTAGAAAGTTTGCCTGAAGTTATAAATGACAAGTGTATGACTATATTATGCAAGTGGGCATTCGATGGTGCTTCGAATCAAAGTAGATACAAGCAGAGTATGACCTGTGACCAAGACGATTCAAGTGTTTTCATGACTTCGATGGTACCACTTAAAATCACATGTGAAGAAGATACTATTTGGATAAATCCAAGGCCATGCTCATCGTCATATTGTCGCCCAGTGCAATTCATATTTACGAAAGAAAGTAATTTTGTTGTTACTGAACATCAAAAGCAGATGGAAGACGAGATAAACGCACTTCGCCCCTCAGATTGCGGAACTAATGTGGTCAACCATAAGTTAATGATGACTATGATTGATGGAAAGATTTGCACCTATCTATCAGATGCAAAATCTAGTTCTAGCTGCTACCTTTGTTTAGAAAAACCTTCAGACATGAATAAATTAGATTCTGTGAAGGAAAGACCAGTGTCTGTCGACCTCTATAAATTTGGACTGTCAACATTACACGCTCGCATCAATACCATGGAATGCCTCTTACATATAGCTTATAGGCTTGACCTCAAGAAATGGGCAGTGCAAGGAGACGATGACAAAGTTGTCTTTCAAGCAAGAAAAAAAGTTATACAAGATCGTTGCAAAGTTGAGCTAAACCTTTTGATAGACATTGTTAAACAAGGATCCGGAACAACGAATGATGGCAATACAGCCAGAAGATTGTTCGAGTTTCCTGAAAAAACTGCAGCGATCACTGGGCTAGACGAACAGTTAATTCGTAGACTTGCAGTGATTTTACAGGCAGTTACCTCAGGACAAGATGTTGACGCTGTAAAATTTAAAGAATATGCGTACCAGACAGCTGCTAGGTATGTGGAACTATATAATGGGTACCATATGCCTGCTACTGTGCACAAATTGCTAATACACGGGGCAGATATCATTGCCAGTAACGCAATTATGACAATCGGGAGCCTATCAGAGGAAGCGTCCGAGTCACGCAACAAAGACTTTCGTAGATTTAGGGAACACAACTCGCGAAAGAAAAGCAGACAAAATTCGAATGAGGATATCCTCAACATGTTACTTCTTTCATCAGATCCAGTTATTTCTGCAACAAGACCCAAGATGAGTACGAAAAAAAAGCAAGAGCTTTTCAACGAAACCCTGGATTTGTTGAAACTTCAGGAGAGCGATTTCGAATTTTTTGATGTTTCTCATTTAGATCCTGACTCTGATTCTGATGACGATTTTGAAAACTAATTATAGTTAGCTTAACCACCCTTATTAATGTCGTAATACTAATAATTAGGTACTAATTACAGTAATTTATGTCATCAACATTAATGTAATTATATAATTTGGGTAATTAGATAATTCCTAATAGGTTAACGATCATACAATAGTGTTAAAAACGAGTTCTTAGAATGCGTAACTAAATTTATCACTTCATATTTTTTTTGTAGATGTCATGGAATATATTCTTAATTTTGCTAATGTAGTAGTGTTTTTCTAAAATACAAAGACCTCTGTGCAAAATTTCAAGTTTATAAACCCGTTGGTCCGGACGTAAGTACAAATTTTGTAAAACGATTTTTTTTAATAACGTATATATTTTTTATAAAAAAAACCGCAGTTATCACCAATATATGAAATACACCAAAAAATTACAAATAATTTGTAGAATCGCCATCTGTAAGGATATAACAGTTAAAACAGCGGTTTTGAAGATATTTGGATTTATTACTTTGGCGCCATACAAAAGATTTTATTTTTTTATTTTATAATTTAGTTTACCTATGAAATGATATTCCTTATATATATTTATGACCGCTGAAGGCATAAGAAACTTATCACAAGAAAAAAAAAAAGCGCAAACATTTTAAATGACTATGAAGCTGTGGGGCGTGTCAGACTTTTACTGACTAAAACCCACACGTGTTCCTTCCGTTGCCTGTGTGCCGGGGCCGCGATATCCCTTTCGGACAAACTCGCAACCCTGGCAGGCATTGGCCCTTACGGACCCCGTCAGTTGCTGCTGATATCTCTTTGAGGCGCGCGTGGAACACAACGCGCCGTCGACCCGGGCCTGGTCCTTATAGGAAGGCGAGCTACCCATTGCTCACCAATTTGACTCAATTGCAAATCGAAAATGTGTTGCGTAATTAGATAGCTGGCTTCGAATTGAACTATCGATACAACTTATGTATTAGCCTCTTGAAACAGTGAACATGTTTCAACCACAGTTAAGATCATGTTTTATATGTAACAGTTTTGTACAATAATATTGAATTTATTTATTAATCGTCTTCATCGGTAACGATGAACTGATTGATACCTAAAAATTATGTACTACAACATCAAAATACAATTAATACAATTATAATTGAACGCACAATAACTGTTTAATAGTTGATTTTGTACATTTGTTGCTATTACGTTCATTTTTTCCAATAAAAATATTCAAAACATGAGACTGTTTTTCTTTGGACGCCTGGGATAGATTTTTATGCGCTTTAAAATACAGATTAGTGATGGTCTGAGGAACAAAATGCACTATGTGAGTATTCTAGGCAGCACTTGGTCCAACTTCCATACAAAATTAGGCAATGTCCTTTCCCAAAATTCTTCACTAAATATCACTTTTCTCAAAACTCTCAAATTGACTGGCCATCATAATTTTACTGGGGCTTTAAGGGGCATGCACTAAGGTAGCCCGCGAAATTCAAATTTTATTTAGTTTTTTAATTTTGCAGGTCAGTGTGAGGTTTTATGTTGATGAAAATATGATTCGCGACCATAACCAATATGGCTTTACATAATTATAATCATTACAATCAGCAATACAACTCCCATAAGTAAGCACAATCGCCAAATGTCATGATTTCATGAAATAGTCATTCAATGCGATTATATGAACTTTAGAGAGTTGTATTGATCATTTTTATGATTTTAATTCTATAAATAAACATTTGATACGGCCGCAAATCATATTTAGATCAACATACAACATGATACTGACCTGCAAAGTGCAAAAAACGTAAGAAAATTTGAATTTCGCGGGCTAACTTGACGCTTTCGCCTTAAGCATACAAATTACGGAGGAGACGTCTTCATTTAATCAGCTATCTAAAAGGGTACACAAGCTAAAAAAATATTACTAGGTCCCGATGAAACAGTTGATAATGCTGGCAAAGGCCGAATTTGCAAATTGTTGAAATATTAAAAAAAAAATGTGATAATCGAATTAATTAACTGGTTTATGACATCCCACTGCTTTCTAACCTCCTAGCAATCCATCACACGTGATTGCGTAGTACACGATCAATCAATCTGAATCGTTTTTTAAACAGATTGATAATCCATTGCTCCTTAGTTCGGAAAAAAAATTGCTCATCAACATAAATAACGCAATGAAGGTTGTTGATCTGTCAAATGAAACAGATTAATCGTAATCGTTTACGAAACTGTGTTGCGTAATTAGATAGTAGGTCGTCATGGTCAGCTATCTAATTACGCAACACATTTTCGATTTGCAACTGAGTCAAATTAGTTTCGTTTGACTAGAATTGCTTTCAATTTACAACTTTTGAAAGCAATTCTAGTCAAACGAGACCAATTTAAATCAATTGCAAATCGAAAATGTGTTGCGTAATTAGATAGCTGACCATGACGACCTACTATCTAATTACGCAACACAGTTTCGTAAACGATTACGATTAATCTGTTTCATTTGACAGATCAACAACCTTCATTGCGTTATTTATGTTGATGAGCAATTTTTTTTCCGAACTAAGGAGCAATGGATTATCAATCTGTTTAAAAAACGATTCAGATTGATTGATCGTGTACTACGCAATCACGTGTGATGGATTGCTAGGAGGTTAGAAAGCAGTGGGATGTCATAAACCAGTTAATTAATTCGATTATCACATTTTTTTTTTAATATTTCAACAATTTGCAAATTCGGCCTTTGCCAGCATTATCAACTGTTTCATCGGGACCTAGTAATATTTTTTTAGCTTGTGTACCCTTTTAGATAGCTGATTAAATGAAGACGTCTCCTCCGTAATTTGTATGCTTAAGGCGAAAGCGTCAAGTTAGCCCGCGAAATTCAAATTTTCTTACGTTTTTTGCACTTTGCAGGTCAGTATCATGTTGTATGTTGATCTAAATATGATTTGCGGCCGTATCAAATGTTTATTTATAGAATTAAAATCATAAAAATGATCAATACAACTCTCTAAAGTTCATATAATCGCATTGAATGACTATTTCATGAAATCATGACATTTGGCGATTGTGCTTACTTATGGGAGTTGTATTGCTGATTGTAATGATTATAATTATGTAAAGCCATATTGGTTATGGTCGCGAATCATATTTTCATCAACATAAAACCTCACACTGACCTGCAAAATTAAAAAACTAAATAAAATTTGAATTTCGCGGGCTACCTTAGTGCATGCCCCTTAAAGCCCCAGTAAAATTATGATGGCCAGTCAATTTGAGAGTTTTGAGAAAAGTGATATTTAGTGAAGAATTTTGGGAAAGGACATTGCCTAATTTTGTATGGAAGTTGGACCAAGTGCTGCCTAGAATACTCACATAGTGCATTTTGTTCCTCAGACCATCACTAATCTGTATTTTAAAGCGCATAAAAATCTATCCCAGGCGTCCAAAGAAAAACAGTCTCATGTTTTGAATATTTTTATTGGAAAAAATGAACGTAATAGCAACAAATGTACAAAATCAACTATTAAACAGTTATTGTGCGTTCAATTATAATTGTATTAATTGTATTTTGATGTTGTAGTACATAATTTTTAGGTATCAATCAGTTCATCGTTACCGATGAAGACGATTAATAAATAAATTCAATATTATTGTACAAAACTGTTACATATAAAACATGATCTTAACTGTGGTTGAAACATGTTCACTGTTTCAAGAGGCTAATACATAAGTTGTATCGATAGTTCAATTCGAAGCCAGCTATCTAATTACGCAACACATTTTCGATTTGCAATTGAGTCAAATTGGTGAGCAATGGGTAGCTCGCCTTCCTATAAGGACCAGGCCCGGGTCGACGGCGCGTTGTGTTCCACGCGCGCCTCAAAGAGATATCAGCAGCAACTGACGGGGTCCGTAAGGGCCAATGCCTGCCAGGGTTGCGAGTTTGTCCGAAAGGGATATCGCGGCCCCGGCACACAGGCAACGGAAGGAACACGTGTGGGTTTTAGTCAGTAAAAGTCTGACACGCCCCACAGCTTCATAGTCATTTAAAATGTTTGCGCTTTTTTTTTTTTCTTGTGATAAGTTTCTTATGCCTTCAGCGGTCATGAATATATATAAGGAATATCATTTCATAGGTAAACTAAATTATAAAATAAAAAAATAAAATCTTTTGTATGGCGCCAAAGTAATAAATCCAAATATCTTCAAAACCGCTGTTTTAACTGTTATATCCTTACAGATGGCGATTCTACAAATTATTTGTAATTTTTTGGTGTATTTCATATATTGGTGATAACTGCGGTTTTTTTTATAAAAAATATATACGTTATTAAAAAAAATCGTTTTACAAAATTTGTACTTACGTCCGGACCAACGGGTTTATAAACTTGAAATTTTGCACAGAGGTCTTTGTATTTTAGAAAAACACTACTACATTAGCAAAATTAAGAATATATTCCATGACATCTACAAAAAAAATATGAAGTGATAAATTTAGTTACGCATTCTAAGAACTCGTTTTTAACACTATTGTATGATCGTTAACCTATTAGGAATTATCTAATTACCCAAATTATATAATTACATTAATGTTGATGACATAAATTACTGTAATTAGTACCTAATTATTAGTATTACGACATTAATAAGGGTGGTTAAGCTAACTATAATTAGTTTTCAAAATCGTCATCAGAATCAGAGTCAGGATCTAAATGAGAAACATCAAAAAATTCGAAATCGCTCTCCTGAAGTTTCAACAAATCCAGGGTTTCGTTGAAAAGCTCTTGCTTTTTTTTCGTACTCATCTTGGGTCTTGTTGCAGAAATAACTGGATCTGATGAAAGAAGTAACATGTTGAGGATATCCTCATTCGAATTTTGTCTGCTTTTCTTTCGCGAGTTGTGTTCCCTAAATCTACGAAAGTCTTTGTTGCGTGACTCGGACGCTTCCTCTGATAGGCTCCCGATTGTCATAATTGCGTTACTGGCAATGATATCTGCCCCGTGTATTAGCAATTTGTGCACAGTAGCAGGCATATGGTACCCATTATATAGTTCCACATACCTAGCAGCTGTCTGGTACGCATATTCTTTAAATTTTACAGCGTCAACATCTTGTCCTGAGGTAACTGCCTGTAAAATCACTGCAAGTCTACGAATTAACTGTTCGTCTAGCCCAGTGATCGCTGCAGTTTTTTCAGGAAACTCGAACAATCTTCTGGCTGTATTGCCATCATTCGTTGTTCCGGATCCTTGTTTAACAATGTCTATCAAAAGGTTTAGCTCAACTTTGCAACGATCTTGTATAACTTTTTTTCTTGCTTGAAAGACAACTTTGTCATCGTCTCCTTGCACTGCCCATTTCTTGAGGTCAAGCCTATAAGCTATATGTAAGAGGCATTCCATGGTATTGATGCGAGCGTGTAATGTTGACAGTCCAAATTTATAGAGGTCGACAGACACTGGTCTTTCCTTCACAGAATCTAATTTATTCATGTCTGAAGGTTTTTCTAAACAAAGGTAGCAGCTAGAACTAGATTTTGCATCTGATAGATAGGTGCAAATCTTTCCATCAATCATAGTCATCATTAACTTATGGTTGACCACATTAGTTCCGCAATCTGAGGGGCGAAGTGCGTTTATCTCGTCTTCCATCTGCTTTTGATGTTCAGTAACAACAAAATTACTTTCTTTCGTAAATATGAATTGCACTGGGCGACAATATGACGATGAGCATGGCCTTGGATTTATCCAAATAGTATCTTCTTCACATGTGATTTTAAGTGGTACCATCGAAGTCATGAAAACACTTGAATCGTCTTGGTCACAGGTCATACTCTGCTTGTATCTACTTTGATTCGAAGCACCATCGAATGCCCACTTGCATAATATAGTCATACACTTGTCATTTATAACTTCAGGCAAACTTTCTAAGATTCTTTGCACTGTTTTGTCAAGCAAACCTTGCAATGTGATCTTGGCTGAATAATCCGTCACGGTGATTGTTGCCTGTGGGGGATAGCACTGTAATTTTGAATTCTGTACTTTGTAATAAGAAGGATATAGATCCTTTGCACCTTCTCGCATGGCTGTTTCCCTCAAAGTTACATATTGCCATTTCGAAAGCTTTAAAGAAAGAAGTAAACAAACGAAACTAATTTGACTCAGTTGCAAATCGAAAATGTGTTGCGTAATTAGACAGTTTTTGAATTTTTTACATGACTCACGGTCTACTCGCTGGTCAGTGTTCACTTGTCGCTTAGTTTGTGTGTATTGAAACAAACAACACACGTACTACAAACTCTAATAGTTGAGATATACTAACTCCACTTCAAAATTTACCAAGACAGAAGTTAGTAGAAGAGTAAGGCACAGAGGTACCCATTCCGAACAAAATCTTTAAGTAACCAACAGCAATCTGGTTAGGGTTTTAAATTATTACAATAATTGCCAATTCAATTTTTTCGGTATTATCGACTATGGCTCCTCAAAACTTTTTGTTTACGTTGGAAGCTTTGTCAATCTATTAGCTTTAAAATAAAATTAGCAATGAAGGCCATTCAATTCATATTTTATGACGCATTCTAGGAAATAATTTTCTGAAACTAAGGCTAATTTCATGATAAATAAAGGATTTTTTAAGCCGACATTTTTCAAACTATTAGAGTGCGGTGTATGTTAAAATACACACAAACTTTGCGACAAGAGAACCGTGACCAGCGAGTAAAGTTTTTAACAGGACCGACGTCCTGTTAAAAACTCAAAAGCCGCTCCAAGACTTGTGATCTCGTCATCACGACCTGGGTTCCTAACGTATTGTGGATGGCTAGGAGGTTAGGAAGTAGTGGGATGGCATAAACCAGTTAATTAATTCGATTATCACACAATTTTTTAACATTTCTATAATTTCATATTTGCAAATGCGACGTTTGCCGGCATTATCGACTGTTTCATCGGGACCTAGTAAAGTTGAGGTGAGATAACTGGTGTCAAAGTTCATGTACTCTTTGACTTTGACTTTGATTTTGACTTTGACTTTGATTTTGACTTTGACTTTGACTTCGACTTTGACTTCGACTTCGACTTCGACTTTGGCTTTGACTTCGACTTTTTGATTTTGACCATTGTCATAATCATCGCCATCGCCATCGTCATCATCATCATTCTGAAATAATAAAATCTCAGACGAGACGGTCTCAAAAATTATAAAAAAAACAGAAAAGTAAAAAGCACTAGTGAAAAAAAGTTACACTTTCCGCACAAATTGACTGCTTGGAAAACGCTCTTTTCGAGCAAATGCATTGTAAAATGATTAATACAACTTTTCATTTAACCTTTAACTTTTAACTTTTTGATGTTTTAGAAAGTTAGGTTACATCGAAAGGTTTGCTAAAGTATTAGGCATCCATGAATGGCAGTCAATTTGACAGTTTGGAGAAAAGTGTTATTTAGTGACAAATTCTGGGAAAATTTAAAAAATACATAAAATTTGGATTTTATCGAATTCCATGAATTTTCGCCTAGGCTTTAAGGGATGCTTAATTGTTGCAAATGGGTCACACTACACGGCCTGAAAGGAATACGTCCAATACAAGTCACCCTGTAAACAGTACGTATTCTTTAAGTATATTTCAATTTTGATCAATCAGAAAACTGTTGATTAAAATAAGTAACTTGGATAAGCCTGTATTATTTCTCTTCTTGTATTCTGCAATCGGCTTTTTTGCCATAATAGTTCCTTTCTGAAAAAGGGATGGTGATTATCTTCCTGTATACCTCCACCTCTCTCTTACATAAGTGTAGGTAAGCGTAACCTACAATCACATTGGCATTTACACCTTCCAATGTGATTCTGAACTTAACTATGAAATTTTCCGTCTCTGCTTTGAGCTTTAAGGATTTGCCATCTCTTTAGGCAATTATGATTTGCTTTTTATGGTTCCATACATCCAAATGAAAAAACTGAACCCTTATAGAATAACTCATGAGTCTTTTTGGCTGGCTGTCTGTTCGTCTGTCATAACTCATGAGTATTTCTGGTTGGCTGTCTGTTCGTCTGTCACAGCCAGTTTGCTCCGACTCTACTGGACCAATTTAGTTGAAAATTGGTACACATATGATTTTCTGTGACCCAAACACCGAGGTGTAACATAAATGAATTTTGAATATAAGGGTCACTTTCGGGGGCAAACTGGAAAATTAAAAAAAAATAGTTTTGCAAACTGTACCGTGTAATAATTTTAAGGGCTTGTTGTGAGGATCTCAATTTTTTTTTAATCAAAAATAAAAAAAATAGTTTAAAAGATATTTAAGAAAATAGATGGAAATCTATCATTACCCCCTTGTCTCCGAAATTGTTCTATAAGTACTTAAAGATTACAGAAAAACTTATAAGAAGCTATGGTTTTAAAATAACGTGGCAAATCTCTTAATATTGTGCGTACAAACTTACATTTGCAGTTGGAATGTATGGGAGAAAATGTTTTTAAACTACAATGTTAAGTTTGTTCCTGGGATAAATTACGGAACCCTTTATTGTGCGTGTTCCGACACGCACGTGGCAGGTTTTTTGAGTTCCATTCTAAATCGGTCAACAAATCAATCTTTTTTATTTTTCTTCAGGAAATATTTTGTATCCAGCCACAACAAGACACTGTCAGTTCAAGCCAACAAGCTCCTGAAACCATAGAACCACACCAACCAGTCGACCAAATATCGAATGATTCAAATAACTCTAAAAAGAAAAAGTCAAAAAGGAAAAGACTGATATTACAATCATCTTCATCTAGTGATAACGAATCGGAACAATCATTCCAAACTTCAAAACCTCAAAAAAAGAAATCATCAAAACAGAGAGGTAAAAGTCCAATGCCATGGGAGGCAGATTACAAGAAATTTATATCATGTAAGTTGTGCAATAGTGTTTGGTCGAATAGAAAATCTCTTGCGGTTCACAACCGTGTTCATGAACTCCTTAGGGAAAGATATAAAAATATATTCAACAGACAATGTTCAGTAAATTTGAACAAAATTGATGACAAACCTAATGTAACGGGATTGAGTAACATGGTAGTTCACAGTACCAACAAAATTATTGCACCTGGTAACTCTTATTTTTATACCATTTATTCAAAACAAGATGTTGCTAGTACTAACAATTTCAAGAGCAATTTCCTTCAAAATGAAGATAGTAACAAATGTTTTAGTCGAGAGTCTTCAGATGGTGAGGAAGGAATTGGAATTAAACAAACACAAAGAAAAACACGTCTTATATCGAGAAGTTCCAATGAAACGGTTGTTATAGAAAGCAATAATAATAACAAATTGTTATCTGATGAAGAGGACTCTAAAAGTACAGTTCGAAATAGTATTGAGGGTCCATTAAACAATGATCAATGCATAAATATTGATGATTCATCTGACAGTGAATCTGACCAAGGTAAATTGGAGAAAAGTGGAAAAGTGAAGCAACCCATAGAGGCAAAACTTGGCGATTATAAAATAATACAAGGAATTATATCCATGTGTGTTAATTCATACCATAAGAAAAATCTGTCTTCAGAAGTTGATATGTTATATATGAATGTTAACCAAAACAAAAAAAAAGACAATGTTCAGATAAGCAATGAATCTCAACTAAAACATAAAGTATTAAGCATTGGAAGAAAAACTATTAATAAACAGGGTTTCAATTGTACTGGTCTACTTCGGTATATGGAGCATAAAAGTCTTGAAATTGTGTGGATTGCGAAAGCACAGTCGTTGCATCCTAAAGACACAAATTACATACGAATTTTAACAAAACTACGCGGCGACCTAAACTTGGATGATGACCTTGGATGGGTTAACGTACCTGGAGCGTCTCAACCGAGACCGTCTAATGCGGTACCAGTCAATAATTCTATTAAAATTGCTGCCCCTAACAAATCTTTGAGCAATGTTCCAGTGAGTAATGATTCTACAGCAGCAAAGATTGGAACAAGTACACTACCAAACATTGAAACAAGTCAGGTAGAACAAATTAACAACCAGGCTAAATTGGACGCAATGCCAGCCATGTTGTCATATCTAGATAGTAAAGCAAGTACTTCCGATCCAAAAAAACTGTTAAATGCCAACCCTGTAGCAAATCCCAAACAATTACCAAAGAAATTGGGACTAAGCAATGAATCAAGATCCAATAAAACAGTTGCCCAACAAAGTATATGCCATAATACTCATGATGATATGAACTTCTGTTTGCCTATCATTACTTCTACTACTTCCTTGGCAACAATTCCAAGTAAAGAACAGGTCCAAGACGCTAATAAGAAAAATAGCTTAACTTCTGAAGAGGTTAATAAAACAGAAACAACTGCCCCAAGAATTAAAGTGAAGCCAGCATCTGAGTTAATGTCGGAAAGAACTTTAGATAGAATGAAAGAACAAACAACGACTATTCCTAACAGTAACATGTTCGTAACTCAACTTTGGCCGCACCAACAACCTATGAAGGGTTTTGTGCCGAATATTGCAGCAAAGATGCTAGTTACCAGTCCACCATTACAAATTCTACAAATGCCAACTCTTAATGCAAATACTGCCTATCAACCAATGCCTGGTCCAATGACATCAAATACTAAACCAGAATATGTAATACTCGATACAACTGATTTTCCAAACACAAAAATAGAATCACCCATTAGGTATGTGAAGGATCTTTTGCAGTTGCACAATATATTTTTATTAGATCCTAATGAAACATTATCATGCAATTTTATTTGTCTTATCAAATTTAAAGTTGTATTTAAGCAAGACTATCAAAAAGACTCACCAGTAATACTGTGTCTGTCATTATCATGTTTTAAAAATACTTTTAGTTTCCAAGTTAGAGATAGAAATCAGGAGACCATAGATATGACAAAAATATCTGCTAATTGGCAATGGGAAATACTTCAAACATATCGTGGAGATGTTAGCAACAAAGTGTTACAAAATGCTCGAAAGTTTGGTCAAGAGACATATGACTTGACTAATAAATTCTTTTGCTTGCTCAAAGCAATCAACTGTCGTAAGCCTTGTTGAGGCATTGAAGCTTTTTTGAACTCAGAGCGGTTGTTTTGTTGTTATGTATTTTTCTGTGATTATTAGCTTCAGATACATAATGGCTTCAGACAAAGTTTACCTCAGCTAACGGGTGGCAGTGCACCAAGTGGATGTTTACTGTATTTAGGAGTACTCTGCACTTGGTGTGTGCTGCTATACTTTACGTATTATGTAGTGTGTTACCTACATTTTGAAAACGATTGATTTTTTGGGTTGATTGATGGAATGTTTTTTACGTATTATTCATCGTTTATGTATGGTTTAATATCATAATGTTTTGATTTTTACAATATGAACCTAATATACAACTATGCGTAACCGCTAAGTTAAGGCCTTCGCAGACTGGCGGACGGTACGGCAGAGGATTTTAAATGTATCAATTGCAGTTAATATTTATATATATATAAGCTATATATCAATGCTCGGTGCATCGCAGCGCAGTTCTCTCTGGTGCATCGAAGAGCATGCTGGAGGATACCGCGGCAGGAGGCGGCGGTATGTACTGGAGTCAAAAGCAACTTTTCGACTGCGTAGTCGCGTAGTGGAATAATCGAATACCGGTGAGTGGTGACTACTTGGTGGATGCCGCGGCATACCGGTGGATGTTCCGGTAAGCTGGCAGGCGGTCCCGGTATCGCAGAGGATTTTTCTTGTCAGTGTGCGCTGGCGGATAGTGGAATCCTCCTCGATGCTCTCCCTTGCCGGTGTGCGCAGGCCAATAGGATTTGAGTACGCTGACCCAGGTGATGTGATTTTAAGATTATGTTTATTTGGGGAAGCGCCAGAGGAAGACTCATTCCTACTATTATTTACCGAGATATTTTTAGTTTTAGCAAACCTGAAAATAGTTTGAAAGAAGCTTTGTCTCTGTGATCTACTCATGTGCTTTGGTAACGACTGATCGCAAGCGTCGCCTCTCGAGCATGCTCGCAACGGCCCGCGTGGCTTCGAGGAACATACGCGAACGCATGCCGCACGGAGTTATATCTTGCACGCTATTTTGAAATCTTTCTTTCTCTTATATGTTCATTATGAACTAATTAACGAAAACTGCTCGATCTACTTGTCTGCCTGAACCTTAGCAGACGTTAATCATTTCTTAACTCTAAGCAACGTTTGTAAATAAAGGCGAGGGTTTAAGAGCGGTTATTCTGAAAGTTGGCAACGTCGCAAATAGCTGTCAAAAATGTACCTGTTTTGAATAATTTGCCAATATTACTGTAATAATATTATGTGTGTAATATTAATAACTAGCTTTTGCCCGCGGCTTCGCCCGCGTGGATGTCGGAAAATATCCCACGGGGTACGTACTACCGGGATTAGTTAGATCATACCTAATATCCGAGGAAAAGTCGTTGATTCCTACCGCTGCGCCCGCGTTGTCGGCAACCATAATTATTTTGTCACGCGTAATTTTGATTCTGTGATATCTTTTAAAGTATTCATTTTAATTATATGATGTCAAAGTATATTTTAATCTAAATTAAATCCCCAATTTAAATAACATATTTTATTGGATAAGGATAAATAAAATACCGGTCAAAAGCACAATGAAATTTTTATCAAATTCTTAAACATAAAAATGGTTACTGTAGGTCATCCTTAGAAGACAGACATATGCTATCGCGAACTTTATTTTTAAGTTTTTAAGATATACAATTCTGTTAAACATAAATTTGATGTATCTCTTACGGCTTACGCGGAGCACGCCAGTAAAGCTCCCAGTCGGCATGATTTTTTCCGACATCTTCGACAATAATCGTCATATTTCAGCCAATTTACATAAAACCTTTATGTATTATACACAAAAACCTTCCCCTTGAATCACTCTATCTATTTAAAAAAACCGCATCAAAATCCGTCGCGTAGTTTTAAAGATCTAAGCATACATAGGGACAGACAGCGCGAAGCGACTTTGTTTTATACTATGTAAAGAAGATGAATTGCAATTATAACATTGAATTTGATGTTGTACCCGTTTTAGGTGTATAAAAGGCATTTGGAAAGTTTCGAAATCCTTTTTTTACATCTAAAACTAAATATTCGGTGTTACGATATTTAATTATTGCATTTCATAATCAATATTCTAGTTCGCTAGTTAGCCACATTTCTTATTTCCATACAGTAATATTTCCAAATTAAGCAAAACAGCGAAATATTTCACATCTATTTGCGACGTTGCCCACTTTCAGAATAAACGCTCTTAAATTAATATTTCTCACCTGACTTGTTTATTAAATATGAAATGTATTTGCCTATTTCGGCTTTTCTCTTCACTTAAACAACGTTGTTTAATAAAGAAGAAATGACTAGCATTCGTCTTGGGTGCTTAGGGGATTCAAGTTAAAAAAAAATTGTATGGTTGAAAATTGGCCATTTATGATATGCCACTTGTTAGGCTAGGTACTTTAAGTATTTTATGTTATTATGTTATATTCTTACATATAGTTGTTCTAAATGGTGTTTCCACAGTAGTTTTACAAATTTAAAAATATTTCTTTGTGGGTTTAACTAACTGAACAACAGTTCAATGAAAATGCACGTTTACAGACTGTATATTACTATTACCTATATTCTTAACAATAAAAGAAAAACAAGTAATTTGTTTATTTTTTTCCTAAAACCTATATCGAAATTCATCCAAAAATAAACATCTTTATAGTGTCCATATGGTTTGAACGTCTAACAAAACGTCTTCAGGTGGCGAATGTTTGTGGAACATAAAATATCCTTGTATTTGTGCTGGGCTCACCACTTTCTTCTGCTCCAGGACCCTAAGCAAATAAATGATAGATATTATTATACATACACCCAAGTAATGCCGTATTTTAAATAGCTATAAAATTTACATACTGTCTTGCAAATGTTTTTGAAAGTTCCGGTGCTTTGTCTCCTTTATAAAATCTTAGAAACATTAGTTCTATTTGTTCTTGATCACAATATCCTACGAACTCTTTCATATCTACTCTGCCTGGTCTAATCAAAGCTGGATCTAATCTGAAAAAAAAAAAGAAGCAGATCAAAATTTTACCCCCACCTCTACTGCTGGGGTTGCGGGTTTGTCCGAAAGGGATATCGCGGCCCCGGCACACAGGCAACGGAAGGAACACGGGTGGGTTTTAGTCAGTAAAAGTCTGACACACCCTCTCGCTCTGCCCAGAGCGGGAGAAGTCATTTGATGATTTCCCATCCTGTAAAATAAGGTACCGTGAAACCTGGCAACTTTGCCAAAGGTTGTTTAATTTGCCATATACCGTCTTACAAGCCAAAATAATTTGTTACGTCAAAACTGTTTTTTTTTTAAAGTTTGTAATACCCTTAAATCAAATTCGAATATTTGATTGGCAACATTTTATTATTGTATATTATGACAACCCAGCTCTCATAGAACTGTAATTTTTTGGCGGTTACTTTTTTTCCTGTGCTAACAGTGAGTGACTTTGTGCTCCGAAACTTTAATGAAAATAAGTGGGATAAACTTTGTGTAGATATGTCAAATCTTAATACGATGTTCATAATAGTATTCTTTAATTAAAATCATGATAATTTACGTTTCTTTAAAAAAAATTGCATAAGAAATCACTGTTTGCAAATATACCAACCCAATGCAAAGTTTTAGTGAAGTCGACTTTGCCATGTTTTTCTAGAGGCTATGGCTGTCACAAAAAAGAAACTAAAATAATCAAATTAAGTATTGTCTCCTACTTACCTACCCCTAATTTTATTGATACAATCCTGACAGCTAATTCTATTTAGTTTTAAAAAATTGAAACAAGGCGGGTGAATTTGCCACA
The DNA here is from genome assembly GCA_947364205.1 of Agrochola lota. Classification (NCBI taxonomy): domain Eukaryota; kingdom Metazoa; phylum Arthropoda; class Insecta; order Lepidoptera; family Noctuidae; genus Agrochola; species Agrochola lota. The sequence goes on along the minus strand of OX376221.1, from coordinate 10,641,046 downwards.
TTCTGGAAATACCATTGCCAGTGTAAAATATTATACAACTGTAGTATATTTTTACTGTGACCAAGGATGCGGCAATGATGACTGATTTTTTATGGTAAATCTTTTAATTTAATCCTACATTTTGGGATGGAAATATTACCACAAGTGACAGTTGACTTTGCCATAAATGGTTTTTGTACTGAAATATCATTATAGAATGAGAAAACAATAGATTTAGGCTTGTGTTTCAATAATGCATAAAATTTACTACATAACTGATTGGTTGCTTCGGATAGCATCATAGTTTTTTTTTTAAGAAAAACCTTTTAAACTTTTTTACCCTCGGTAAAGTGGCATGGTTGCCAGGTTTCACGGTAGGATGTTACCCAATTTTCGCAATGGTAACCCCTAGGGGTTACCATTACGAAAATCGAAAAAGCCGGTCACTTTAGTTTGTAATTCATTATTGTTCAAAACCAACTCTTTAGTTTTTATTCATTAATTTTCAACCAACTTTTTTTTCCCTCGTATGTGGTAGATGAGCAGACAATCAAGCGGGTAGCTTCGGCTGCTCCCTCTGATACCTCATTCAAGCGGTTTCGCAGTGCTCACACTACAAACTTGCTTCAAATTTTGTAAATAACAATTTTGTATGACATTATGATTATGATTTCAAAAACCCAAAATATGTTGGATTTTTCGTGTGCGTAGTCGCAGCGGAAAAGTGTCGAATTTCTTAATTTCAGTTTAGCAGATATTTAGTGTATGACGTCGTGTAATTGTGTATGGTAAGTTCAAATTTGTGCATCCAACCATTGGCGAGTTATTCAACAAAAATGTTTCCGCTGGGACTACGTCATCCCAGCGGAACTTTCTTTTTCCTATGGACGTACAAGAAAAAAAATACATTCAATAATTAGTGTGTAACGAGAGGTAAATGTGTATGTTTAAATGAAATTTTTGCGTCCTTTATTTACCAAGTTATTCAAGTTTCCGCTGCGCTGACGTTTGGCTATTTGATGAAAATCAAATAAAAAATATTCCAATATTTAGTGTATTAATGCTACTATTTGCATGTAAAATTTCAGCTCACTGCATTAAATAATTAAAGAGATATAATGAAAATACTAGAACAACTGCAATACATGGATAAACCGACCAAGTTTGAATGGCTACGAAAAAGCGGCCGTGCAGTATAAAGAGCTAACGTTCTAAATTTCCAGTATAGTATCGTTATAGTGTTTAATAGTTTCGTACATGTGCGCCTGTACGAAACTATTAAACACAATAACGATACACAATAGTTTAGCGGAAAATAAAACAACTACATTAACTTTGTACTCTTAAAAAAGTATTATTGCGTAATGACCAGTGATCGGAGTAGGTAGATTGATTTTTAGTACTTGTATCATAAATGCACACAGAAAGAATAACATGGATAAGCCATTTTTCCGGAAAGTAATTCCGGTATTTCCGGATTCAATTAAATATTGTTAATGTTGGTAGTGATATTATTACTACTCAATTCAAAATTTAAAGGAAGGTATCAAAACTAAATTAATTCATTATTTATCTGTTGTAATAAAAAAAAAAAATGTCAAATCGTGACAAAAAAAAAATAGGAAGAATAATAAAGAATAAAATTGCTCATTTTATTACAATTCCTACCTTTTTTTGAGGATGGCAAATCATCAAATGACTCCTTCCACTCTGGCAGAATACAATTCCTACATAAGTTCCGGTTTTTTTTTAATAATCCACCAATTCCGGAGGAATGTCCATAGTAATATATACGTTTCGGATCAATGACCCCAGTTCAATCTACCTACTCCGATCACTGGTAATGACTAATTATAATTAAAAAACAACATTATTAACAAAGTATTAATAACATTTATATAAAGAATCCGTTTTTTAAATTAAATATGAATAAGTAACAAATATATTGCCTACTGTAAAAGCCCATATACTTAGGTATAAGTAAATCTTAGGATTTACTAGTAAATTTTCGGGAGGTGGTCTTCTCGTTCGAGCTTTTACAGCAACAAATATGTCATACAATCACAGAATCACAGATCAGTATTAATTGACTCAATTGTGAAGGTAGGTTTGTAGTGGAGTAGAGTTAGGTAGGAAGGCGCACTGCCTTCCTACCTACCTACGTTCTAGCGCATAAATAAACTGGTCCAGTCGTAGTAAATTATGCCATTGCTCGTTAATTACTAAGAGCACATAAATGAAACTTGGCAGGATATTGTAGACCCTTAAGAGATACAAATAAACGTTATAAGTTAGGCTCTAGAGTTCCTATTTTAAGTACTTGGAGCTAATAACCTTATTTTACTTTTACGTGTATATCTTCTGAACGGTATGTTTTTCTCAAATTCTGTTTTCACATACATTACACACAAATTCAAAGCAATGTGCGTAAAAAATTACAACTCTGCACTAAACCGTTTTATATGATTTTCATCAAATAGCCAAACGTCAGCGCAGCGGAAACTTGAATAACTTGGTAAATAAAGGACGCAAAAATTTCATTTAAACATACACATTTACCTCTCGTTACACACTAATTATTGAATGTATTTTTTTTCTTGTACGTCCATAGGAAAAAAAAGTTCCGCTGGGATGACGTAGTCCCAGCGGAAACAGATTTTGTTGAATAACTCCCCAATGATTGGATGCACAAATTTGAACTTACCATACACAATTACACGAAATCATACACTAAATATCTGCTAAACTGAAATGAAGAAATTCGAGACTTCCGCTGCGACTACGCACACGATTTTTCACATCCATAAAGTTGACTTTCTGGTTACTGATGCTGATCATAGCGCCATCTATGCACCTAACTTCCTCCCATTTCTTTCTGATTCATTATGAGAAAATGTTGACACCTGCTAAGAACAACATTGTAACTGATTTTTGCAATGTATTCTCTATACCAAAAATGTATCTTTGTCTTTTTTTTTTTTTGGGTGAGGAATTATCAAATAACTTCTCCCGCTCTGGACGCAGCGGGAGGGCGTGTCAGACCCTTACTGACTAAAACCCACCCGTGTTCCTTAAGTTGCCTGTACGTTGCCAGGGGCCACGGTATAGCTTTCAGACTTTCCCGCGACCCCGGCAGGTATCGGTCCTAGCGGACACCGTCAGTTGCTGACATCTCTTTGAGGCGCGCGTGGAACACAACGCGCCGTCGACGCTGACATCTCTTTGAGGCGCGCGTGGAACACAACGCGCCGTCGACCCGGGCCTGGTCCTTATCGGACGGCGAGCTACCCATTGCCCACCGTCCGCAAGCCCGCGCCTACGGTGGCCGGGAATCGGCTGCAATTCCCGACTCCCAGGGCGTCTCCTGCGGTGGCTTAGGGCCTGAGGGCGCGAAATTTGCCTCTCCCTCACGCATTCCGCCTCCTCCTTCGCGAGCATTACTGCTTCGCAGAAGGAGGTGACGGCTTCCCACTCCCTCTCGATCCGTACCATGGTCTGGACCAGGACCGGACGCGAGAAATCACTGCCGCCGAGTATCTTTCAGTCATGGAGCCGTATTCCTACGAACACGAGAGCGATTTTTGAATGGCAAAAAAATACATTATAATTCGAAATAAATCGGTTGTGTCTTTTTTAACAGACTTCCAAAAGGAGGAGGTTATCAATTCGATCACAATGTATACGGACAAGTGGAGCTGATGGTGAAGTACCAGGAGAACTCAACGATTAACGTCCCTGCTTCGGGAAAAGCAATATTTTGTAAAAGGTGATGAGTAATCAACATTAGGCTATTGTAACTTCGTGCGGTCCATGGTCCTTTACGGGGCACCGGTGTGGGCGCGTTCATTGAGGCTGCGACCGGCCCGGCGGTTGAACGCGTCCCAAAGGGTCATGGCCATCAGGCTGGTGCGGGGATACCGCACGGTCTCCCGTGAGGCGGCGAGCCTCCTTGCCGGACTACCGCCATGGGATCTGGAGGCGAAAGTCCTCGCGCACATGTGGGAGTTGCGCGAGGAGGCGAAACGCCGGGGTGTAACTCCGCTGCCGCGAGAAATCACGGCACAGCGGACAGAGCTCCGGCGGGATCTCATGGCGGCATGGAGTGTACGATTGTCGCAACCCAGCGCTGGGCACGCCACAATTGCGGCGATAAGTCCCCTCTTTGAGGAGTGGCTTGAGAGGCGCCATGGCGTCCTCACCTTCCGCCTGACGCAGGTCCTCACCGGACACGGTTGTTTCGGGAGGTTCCTGTTCCGCGTAAGGCGGGAGGAAACGCCCGGGTGTCACCACTGTGTGGATCGCCCGGAGGACACGGTGGAGCATACGGTGGAGGTCTGCCCAGCTTGGGCGGAGCACCGCCGTGTCCTCACGGAGGCGATCGGCGGCGGCGATCTCTCGCGTCCGGCCCTGGTTCAGGCCATGGTTCGGAGCGAGAGTGCATGGGAGGCCGTCACCTCCTTCTGCGAAGCAGTTATGCTCGCGAAGGAGGAGGCGGAGCGCGCGAGGGAGATGCAAGCTGCACGCCCTCGCGGCCCTAGTCGCCGCAGGAGACGCCCCGGGCGTCGGGAGTCCAGAGCCGACTTCCGGCCACCGTAGGCGCGGGCTTGCGGACGGTGAGCAATGGGCAGCTCGCCGTCCGATAAGGACCAGGCCCGTGTCGGCGGCGCGTTGTGTTCCACGCGCGCCTCAAAGAGATGTCAGCACCAACCGACGGGGTCGAAAGACCAATGCCTGCTGGGGTTGCGGGTTTGTCCGAAAGGGATAACGCGGCCCCGGCACACAGGCAACGGAAGGAACACGGGTGGGTTTTAGTCAGTAAAATTCTGACACACCCTCTCGCTCTGCCCAGAGCGGGAGAAGTCATTTGATGATTTCCCACCCTCAAAAAAAAAAAAAAAAAAAAAAAAGGCTATTGTAACTTAGATAAATTACAAACTGACCCACTAAAAAGCGAAAAATAAAAACTTTTTTACAAAAAAAAAACAACCGACTTACAAAAAAACACTACATAGTGAAAAATAACTTAAATTTCGGAAGTCGGTGGCAAATAACGAAAATACTAAACCAAAGACACTGACTTTCGAAATTTAAGTACTTAATTTTTCACTATATAGTGTTTTTTTTGGAAGTTGGTTGTTTTTTTTTTTAAACATTGTATTTCAAATAACAAAAAAACTTTTTACCATCGTAATCAATTTAGTAACAATGTAAAAATAAATATATATATTGACTTAAAATAAACTCACCGCGAAAAGCAAAAAATATAAAAATTTTGTACTCACAACCATAACTATACATACAATGTTGATGTTTAAAAATAATCAATTATTCAAACATTGTAACTTGAACAAAAACAGGTTTTTGTTTGATGTACTATAAAAGAAGTTCATAACTAACCACCGTAAGGACTATTCTTGCTTGCAGCGCTCGGTGGCTATAGAACCGGGCCTGTAACAGATGTGGTCTCACGGGATTTTGTTTTGAAACTGGTTAGATATGAACTTCTTTGATGGTACGTAAACATGTTATTCTCTTTTTAAAGGACGCAAAAAAAATGTATAAAACGTCTACTTTAATAGGTGTTTTATTTAAAAGCATTAGGACGATATTTAAACCAAAAAAATATTGTCTCTGAAACTCTCTTGTAAACCTAGAAAATATTGATACAATATTCTTCTTATCAAGTGTTGATGTGCTCACCACACAACTCCTCCCCTTACTATTCTCAGAGTTTCTTACATGGATTCGCCAAAGGTCAACAGAATTACATAACAACAAAATATGATCTTGGGCAATGACTTTAGGCAGTCTAAAATGGCTATACCACGAGGGTCTGCCCACAGTTAGTGACTTTTGCCTAAACAGATAAAAGCCTTACAATAATGATAGGGACAATTTTATTACGGCCACTGCTCCTTAAATAAACATCTATACCATGTAGGCGCCACAGACAGTCCACTTAGCAGAGGCTGTTTTAGCGCCGAGTAATCAGCTGCCCATGTTATCCTGAAATGCGAGGCCGTGGCAAACAAATCCTCGGAACAGTGAGGGCGTTCCACACAGCCTGTGAAGCAGGAATCTTCTGGGCGGAGTTAGGCTGGTTATGCTAGCCAGGACTGACCACGCACAATGGACCGAATGGGAGGGTTGACAATCGAATCCACTTACTACTAGCACACATGGAACAGTAATGTGCGTAGGTGTATCATGCTATCTGCTTACCTTTCTAGATAATTTGTAGTCATAAAAACTATTCTGGCTTCTGTAGAAGCAACACCGTCAAGGCAATTGAGGAGTCCACTAAAGGTGACCCGATTAAGGCCTTCATATGCCGACTTTTGTGCTACTGTGTCTTCTCGGGAAATAAAGGCAGCATCTACATCTTCTAATAATATTATTGACTGTTGTGGTGCAACACTGCAAAAAAAATAATTGTTTTATCACATTTATGCACTACACAGGGTAGATTTTTAAGATTTCGGGGCTTGAAAGCAAACACCAAAAACACTACTACACACACAACTACAGTAAATAGTGTCAAGCGGTGAAATGAAACACAAGATGGATTTCAGTTCTTTTTTCAAATCCTATTATTTTAATGTATGCAAACAAAAATATAATTCTAGTATTGTTACCCAGCTGTAGTATTGCTGGTAACAATCAAATCATGTCAATGCTTTGTTGCCCTTTTTAGTACTTGTATAAAAAATTAAGTTAAAACAATACCTAAGAAGGTGATTTAGCCTGTCATCAGTGAGTCCTCTTTCAGATAAATTTAGTACACATATGTTATATTCCAATTCACCTGCCAATGCCATTATAAACGAAGATTTTCCACATCCTGGTGGACCATATAGCAAATAACCTGAAATTCAACAAGACAAACTTATTAGACATTTCCTCGTACTTATGTAATAGAATTAAGATTTGTGTTAAATATTATAAATTATTATTGAATAGCTTTCGCCAGCGTAGAGTGGAACGTGCTACCGGGAAAACAAGTATCCTAGGTAAGACATAGGATATCCCGGTAGTAAGCATCCAGGAAAAAAACAAATTTCCAAATTTATAATGTAACAAACATACAAACTTTCACATTTATAATATTATACATATATATATAAATATATATATATATATATATACATATAGTAGGATGGGAAAATAGAATATTCCTACTGTCACAGATTGAATTTTCGCATTGGTGAGCAACAGGTTTAGGTGAGAGCAAACAAGTATTTTGGGCATTTTGTAAGTTTTTGATCGAGTTAAGCACACACGCATAAAGGAAGATGCGATCAAACGACGACCAATGATGGCATCACCCTGTGATAAAGCCCCGAAAACATACCACTTTCATAGGCACTACAACATAATACTTACAGAAGAACAGTGTGACTACTCAGGCTCGAAAGAGATGAGAGTATACACCGACGGATCGAAGACCGACTCTGGGACTGGAGCTGGAGTCTTCTCACACGACTTTAACATAAAGATATTCAGCCCGCTGGGAATGTACAACACCGTCTACCAGGCGGAGTGTGTAGGTATTATACAAGCGGTCCACGCCCTAAAAGCCAGGAGAGTTACGGACACACACATACGCATACTCTCCGACAGCGCCTCAGTTCTTCAATCCTTACGGAAAAAACATATTAACACAAAGCTAACACTAGAATGTCACAATGCACTAGAACAAATAACGGTATCTAGCCGCAACACGGTGACACTGCAATGGATAAAAGGACACAGCGGATCGCTAGGTAACGACGCAGCTGACGAACTTGCTAGACGAGGATCCAGCACGGCAGTCTGTGGACCCGAGCCTATCGTACCCATCCCCTTCACCCAGATACGAAGGTGGCTACAGGAGTTCACCCACACTCAAGCGGAGCACTGGTGGACCTCAACACCGGGCTGCAGGCAGTCCAAGGAAGCCATGCAATCTTTGGATACCGGGCTAACCCGGCGTTTACTACGCCTGGATAGGAATGGCCTGCGCCTGGTGACGGGGACCATCACGGGCCACTGCTCGCTGAACAGACACTTCCACACAATGGGCATAACGGACAGTCCTCTGTGCAGGGCGTGCATGGAGGCTGAGGAAACCGTCGCGCACGTGCTTTTTGAATGCACAGGCGTCACCCAGATTAGAACAGAGACCCTCGGGACACCCAGATCTTACACAGATGTTCTGAACAGACCAGGAGATTTAATCAACTTCTGGAGGGAGGTGGGCTGGTTTAATAACCACCAACGGCTGCTATGGCCCACGCACAATGGTCCACTGAAGGACAAAGAGCGGAAACCAAACCCCATAACATAGAAAATAGAACATAGAAGTTTTTGATCATTTACCTCTCCGATATGGGATTCCTCTGTCAGTATACCAGTGGGGACTGCTGATGAAGTCCAAGCAGTCATTAAGGATTTTGTCTGTCAAGCCAGCACGGAGCACCACACTGGGAAGGGGACGTCGTCGTCTTGGATGACCGAATGGGCGCCATTCTGACCCCATGGCTGTGTACATAATTGTCATCCCTTCATGCTTCTTTAGAGCCATTGTTCTGGCTGTAACCCAAAGATATACCATGTTAACTTAAGCATAAAACTCATAAGGTATGACAGTTATCTGAACAAATTCAAATTATGTAATAGGTGCGCAATATTACTAAATTCAAATACCTTACCCTCTTCTAAAATGTTAAAATATAACTCCTTATTTCTTCCAAATGCTGTTAAGGTTACAGTCTCCCATGGAACACCCATATGAAGATCTAAAGTATGTTGTTCTCTTGTTCGGTCTACTTTGATCCATGTGCCACCATACCTGAAATATGCCACATTAATTTTGTTATAATGCAAATTAAAAATACTGCTGTTAATCTTGGAATACTTACCTAAAAAAATGTTGACCAACACTGGGAATGAAGTCATATTTAGTTTTTATTTGGCCAGTGTCTTTTTGGAGGAAAGACGTTTCTACACTCAAGTGCTGAGTATGTCTGGCACCTTTGTGCGTTATCCACTGCAGCAACCATTGGTAGGACTTGTCTCTACATGGAACTTCAAGGGTGATCATACAATGTCTCCGAAATAGTATTATTGACGTCTGTACACCTCTTCGTAATATTGCTGCACCAGCACCAATTCCAAATAAACCAAAACCAGCGCCAAAATAAGGATTTTGCGAAAGAGAAGCTATATATTCTGCTAAAGCCATATTCCCTATAGTATAATTATATAATTAATTTTGCTAAATTAAAGGTATAAGCCCTGTTTCAGTAATTTTCGTTCGATTCTTCGGTAATTTGTTAAATGACTGCTGACACTGACATTTGATATTTTTGACAATCAGCTGTTTGGCCGCTTTCCGAATAAGAACGTAATCGCTCACAGCGCTGACATCAATATTTGGCGTTCCGTGTTACGCTTAGTGTATAGAGAAGCCTTACGAACACTTCCCCTCTGTAAAAGTACAAGAACAAATGTTCTAGTACGTTCATAAAAACTACTTTCAAATTGATTCTAACGCACTTCGTAAATCGTTTTAAAGGCGCGCGGAGCTCCGTGAAAATGCTTATTTGTGCTGTTAAATGGCGTAAAAAGCGTTCAAATACGTCAAATTTAGATAAAGAACTGTATAACTTTCCATAAGTATTTTTTTTTCTAAGATTTTGTCATGTTTTTATTGAAATTTGAAATCCTAACCTCGTAATACATATTGATTTTTCATTCGATTCAACCATAATTCAATATAAAACGTAGTATGAATCGAGCATTTTCCTCACGTTGCTTCTGTGACGTCACCGAGTCTCGCTACATCTCGTTTTTATGTTCGTAAAGATCAAAATACTTTTCTTTGGCATTACGAAAATATACGTCAAATCAGCAAAACTTACACGCACTTGACATGCGATTATTTCCTCTAGTAAAAATGTTAACGAGACATCCGTAGTGTTGAGGTCATGTTTGAAACCAAATTGACAAATTGACATATAAAATTGAGATAATTTCCTAGCAAAAGTTACTTAGTAATTATTTTTGTTTATTTTTTTTGATTGTTCAATCTTTTATCATTTGTTTATGTCCATTGAAGTGGTTGTATATAAATAATATTTATTTTGAACTTAACCTAATTTTTATTGAGATTACTTACTTATTACAAATTTAGTTACTTTTATTATTTAATTGAAGTTATTTTCTTTTCATAATAAAGTGTAACTATTTTATGCAACAGCTGTTTTATTTCATGGATTCAAGCAAAATTCCGAATGAATATCGATATCGATAAAATAAAAATTAATGGTACGGACTTCTGTTTCCGCTACCGCGTCCCCCTCAAAAAGTGACAGAATGTTTTGTTTGGAATATTGTGCTTAAGGCTTCTCCAATGATAGTCTAATGGTGTTAGGCCGCTTTCCGAATAAGAACGTCATCGCTCACAGCGCTGACATCAATATTTGGCGTTCCGAGTTAGATATCACGATTATGACAGCTGAGGGCTGTCAACAATTCGGAACGCTCGTGAACGCTCTCACGATGCTCGCTCAACGTCAAAACTTGCTTATCATATTTCTTTGTGTTTAAACTACACATTTCTTCGTCTTGGTTGGTTAGGTGACCACGGTAACCAGAAGCACAATTTCGAAGATTCCACATTTGTCTAAAGTTATGATGCGACTCAATACAAAACAGCACAACTGTCATCTTTGACAGCGCTCATGGTGTTATTAGTAAAAGGCATGGTCGGCGTTATCGCAAGATGGCGCATGCTATGACGATTCAAAAAACATCGGTATCGCGCTCAGGCTTATTCGTTACAGCTGTTAGCACGCTCAAATCGATTACAACGTAACTCGGAATGCAGTCTTTGTTATGTCAAAATTAATTATAATGTATCTACTATTTTTGAAAAAGCTGATATTCTCAATAGATAGAACCGGTTTTTGTCATCTTCAATTAGCTTAGAAAAAAAAAAGCTAAACTTAAAGTTACGGTTTCCTAAAAGTGCGGTGGCCACAGTGACGGCTGTCGTGAAAATGATGACAGTGGCAAAGATTTAAATCGTTAAATTCGCCCTATCGCGTAAGTTAGTCGCGTTTCTGTTTCGTTTTGACACCTGTGAGACACAATGACGCTGCGTAACTACACTTGTTTGTCATGAAAACGCTATTTAATTATGTGTTAGGTCACTCTTGTTAGTATGAACACTTTTTCTTCTGACTGAGTACGGTGAGACCAAATCTAGTGATTTAAATCTTTGGGGCGCTTTTGACACCGTAACCCCTTACGGTGTCAAAAGCGAATCCCTTGTTACACTATCATATATCTAGGATCATACATAGGATTCTATCTCGTATCTTATATGACCCCTAGATCATACCTGTGTATTACACTATCATATATCTGGGATCCTGTCTTGTCGTATGTGGTTGGAATCGTCTATTAAAACAAAATACTGAAGCCTTTCGGCACACAATGTAACAAATAGAACTAAACGGGACACCGATGAAGCTAAAACAATGAACTCCCGGCCGCCCGGAAGCAGTTTGCTTATTATTTGTACAGTGTTGCCAACTTGGTGTAATACAAAACGCTTAAAAAAAACAGCAACTTTTGTTACCTATAATTAAAAGTGAAATAGGAACTCAAACCATAAATATGGGGAATAATCATACACATTGCAACGAGTTATTTGGGAAATTAGTAGCAATTGAAATGAATCATAAACATGGACTGCCTGTCCATGTATATGATTCATTTCACTTGCTACGCTTTGATTCAATGTCCGAAATATTACGTCTTAGACAAAAGAAGCAAATAAGAAATAATAACTAATTAATATAAAATAAAGAACAATGTTGAATAATAAACCTTCCTTTTATATAGATCAACTTTATAAAAAAAAGCTGCGCCAACAAAACCAGTGACCAATGGGTTTTTATTCGGTGTTTTTACCGAATAAGTTCACCGGAAAATGATTGGTGATTCTCCGGTGCTCATTGCTCCGGTGCAAACCTCTAATACATGTCAAAAACAATAAACTGAGGTACGTAACTGTTGCCTTTGGCATTCTGTATCGGAACAGAAAATCAGCCTCGTCCCATAAAAAAATATCATATGAAATGATCCTTGCGAATATTAAATTTCTTACGCCTATACGTTAAAGAACACACGATAAGTGCGGGATATAGCTGCTCCCGAATATTCGGAATAAAACCATTCACTGTGATAGGTTATATAGTTAAATCAGCCAGGAACACTCACAATATTGTAGTACAGTAGATTGGTACAATCAGAAAAACAAGTGATAGTCGCACAATGGAAATAGTGAGAACCTGGATTAATAATTAACAAACCCCAGAAAAATAACTGTCAGAGTTTTCGTCCAAAGACGTAGTGATGTGTCACCATCATAAGGATGTTACATAATCATTCAGGTGAACGATGTGTTCATCGCCACATAAGTTCATCGTCTGATAAACTTGAATTTTTAATGGACGATCTTGATGGCATTTTAATATTTTATTTATAAAATATAAAATCTAGGTTATACCTACTGATTATCTTATTACACAGTGATTTATGTTAGCTAACAGCTCAAACAGGTGTTGAGTATAGTCTAACCTACAACAGTACAACTGACCATTACTTTAGCTTTCACAGCAGCTTAATGAGCAGTAAAGGTTAGAGGTTAAAGTAACAGTTAAAGCAACAGCAAAAATTGTGAAGAAACAAATTTAACCGTTACTTTGACTTTATGACGTTACTTTGGCTGTTACTTTTGATGAAGAAACTGACCGTTAGCCAAGATTGAAGAAGTGGCAGCTTGCGTGGCTACTTCGGGTGCAGTATTTATAATTTGAACGTCACAATGGATTACAAAATAAGGAATAACAATTTCGATACTCTTTTTAAGTAAAACAAAACAAGTACCTAACGAAATACCTATTGAGCTCTAGGGTTGTTCTAATTAGAGGTTGTTGCTTCTTTAAAAGCGACCAAACACCGATTTTCTTCTCTTTTTAAAATTCGTGAGTTCGAATTTGGAACAATGGTGATACCGAAATGATGGCCGAAGTGTGTCAGCTTAAAAATTGCATAATAACTTTTTCTTCGAGTAGGTAATCCTTTGATTTTTCTTCTTATGCCTATAAACATAAAAATGCACGGTGGCTCGATTTGTGTAGGTATTTTATAGATAAGAATAGAAGTATAGATATTGTAGTGTCTACCATGTAGATTCGACACTATGCATCAATCTAAAGACTGCCCGATTGCCCTCTCTAATATTATTTTGTTATAAAAAATGGAGTGGCGTGACGCCGCCGTGCGCCGACTGGGCCAATGATAGGGGTCGCGTGACCCGCACCGCATCACATCAAAGCAGTTTAAAAGCGCAAGGGAGACTATGACTCTACTCATATACAACACTGACTATACAAGTTATACCCGTAACTTCATAAACCGTATAAATTATGTTTATATCACATAATGAAATCCATACTAATATTATAAATTCGAAAGTAACTCTGTCTGTCTGTCTGTATGTTACCTTTTCACGGCTTAACCACTGAAAGGATTTCGATATAATTTGGCAAGGAGATAGATGCCATCCTGGAGAATATTAGACATAGGGTAATTTTTTTTGTATGCGAAACCCAGTATTTCTTAAGTTAGGGATATGAAAATTAAAATTTTCAGCGTTTTTGTAAAATCATCTCCCAAAGGCGGAAAATAGGGGATGATTTAAATTTTCATGTAATATTGATTCTAATGTTTCTTCTCTTCAAGAGATTTAAGGGATTGGAAATATAGCCATAGTCCGTATCCTACATAACATTTAGTCATTATTTCATTAAAATCGGTCCACTCTGTCAAAAGTGATTACAATTTAAAGTCATAAAGTAATCGTTCTAACATGTAGATATTACGTCAATGGCGGCACTACAGTAGGTATTACAAATTAATGGTGATAATAATAGTATTATAAGGCATTTACAATCATATAAATATGTTTTATTAAGTGTGAGTTGGACTTGCGCCCTGAGGGTTCCGTCTCAAAGTTGTGCTTGCTCGGCTGCCCGAATTGATCAAATCCGGATTAGAGGACAAACTTATTTATTTATTTATTTTATTATTTATGTACACACAGTAAAATACATACAGATACGACATAATTATAATTTGAGTACAAAGGTACTGCTTATTTCTTAAGAAATTTCTTCCAGCAGACCTGCGAAAGGAGAAATGAGAAAGAAATGTAGACAATAGCGTGTGAGAACAAAAAGAGAAAAATATGAATTTGCGAAGTCTTATACTAAAATATACCTACACGTATAACGTAATAAATTAACATATACTTAAATAAATACATAAAGCTTATACTACTTACTTCTGCTTTACTTATATTCCAATTGAAAAAAAAACTTTTAATAGAGTAGTGAGTACCGATTTGAATGAAATACAGACTAAAAATGTTACTTCCAGACACAGCCTATGCATTTTTGATCCCAGATTGAAGAACAAACTTAACTTTGCAGTTCGTTATATCTATAAATTACCAATTTGCGGATTTTCCTCTTTACTTGACTTTGCTTCTCCCCAAACTTCATGCTGCTGGGCCAACGGGAAGTAGGTACCAAATAGGCTTTGGTTTATTTGCTAGTGTCAAAATATGCGGCATAAATGGCCGTATTTTTTTATTGTTTGACCTGGAATATGATTTTCGTTACAGATCCAAGGGACCGTAGATCTAACTTTTTGGTACTTATCTATTTCAACTTGATGCCTCCATGCGTTCCTGACAAAAAGGGTCTTGACAGACAACGAAGTCATCCTTCAGGGGATTCAATTTTTCATTTCGAGGTACGGAAACCTAAAGCAGATTTATTATCTGCCAGTTACCTTTTCATGTCGTAACGGCTAAACGGATTTAGATGAAAGGCATACGGATAGGCCATGCCCTGGATACGGACATAGGATACTCTGAATCCTGGTAGTAGGTTCCTGTGGGATATTTTCCGACCTTTACGCGGGCGAAGCCGCGGGCAAAAGCTAGTAATAAGAATAAAGCTGCGTGCAGACTAGCGCGACGCGACACCGGTTATTGTTATACTGTGAAGTTTTCTTAGAAATTGTATTGTTCGAGTCGCGTCGCGCTAGTCTGCACGAGGCTTAAACCGTGTTGCGCCGACCCCAAGTAACATGGGGCAGGAAGGTACACACGGCTACACATCAAGCTATACATTTCCAGTTTATGCTGATCTCTGCCTATAGGATATGCGTACAATGTGAGATCAGCTTATACTGGAAATGTATAGCTTGATGTGTCAAGGGCAGGACCAGGAAGATGACATGGAAACTTATGTACTTACCTATATGTCGCAGTAAGATGGTTGAAGCCGTGATATATTTATATCCCTACGGATATCTAGGGATATCGCTATACTTATACCGTAATATAGTTATATGAAAGCAGTTCATAATTAGTAGGAATATAACTATGATACGAGCACGATCTAGTAATATAACTATTAGGGTAATCCACTCAAGTAGGTTAGGTTAGGTTAGAACCGTGACCAAAAACGCGTGAGCCGAGCGAGCGCTAACTCGAAATTGGTTGTAGTAACAAAATTAGGGCACTCCATCAGTTTTGAACCGCTTTCATATAACTATATGAAAACGGCTTTAACGGCTTTTTTAGCTTTTTGTAGCCGCGATATAGTGATATCCCTAGGGATATAACTATATCACGGCTACAACCATCTTACTGCGACATACATATACTGCATTGGAGAACTTTAAAAAGTTTTAGATAGGTAGATAACCTAATCTTATTAACATTCATTCCCACGGCAAATGAGTAAGGTACCGTTACCTACTTACATACTGCTGCTGCTTCGTTAGTGATTCGTTCCTTTTGAATTAGGTATTAAAGCACTATCTACAGGGCTATGCCACCGTCGAAGTATGGTGATATTGTGGATAACAAATAATAACAAAAATGCATTGTTTGAGACTGTTATTGGTGCTATTATTGTTTGTAAAGCAAGAAGCAGATTTAGCAATAACTGTTCGGAAGTTTGTCTATCAGAAGGATATGTCAGAATATTGTCGGCGGCGC
Organism: Agrochola lota; assembly: GCA_947364205.1. Lineage (NCBI taxonomy): Eukaryota > Metazoa > Arthropoda > Insecta > Lepidoptera > Noctuidae > Agrochola > Agrochola lota. Next base: position 10,624,938 of record OX376221.1, on the reverse strand, counting down.
GTCATGCCTTCAGTGTTCCTCGGTAGACAAGTCATCGATGCTTACTCCCAAATACTACACTTCTCGCGATTGGAACTGCCTTATAGTTGCTTTGTTAGTATTAGGTTTGTATAATGTAACTACCTACATATCTTCTCAGTAGGTAAGTGAATGTTGATGAGTCAATTTTTTTATTCAGCTTCATAGATTAAAACCGCCACCGGACATAATTCATAACGTCAGGTGGTTTTGCAAAGGCAAACTTTCTAAAACGACCGTAGTATCTAATCTATCTATTAACTCCGACTGATTGAGCTCTTAATACCTTGCAGCAATTTCAGAGGCGTTAAAGTCAACTGAAGCTAGCAACAAAAAAACGTATCTCTATTTCCTGTAGGGTTAATTAGAGGTTTAGGTACAGTACTAGGCACTATCGCGTCCACTGACGCCTGACCAGTTTTCGACCTTATTGTCTATTATAAGCAATAAGGTCGAAAAGTGGTCAGACGCCAGTGTCCGCGATAGTACTTATCATTTTAAGTTAAGTTTAAATTCCACGCATGCTATAGGGGGCGGGTGAGCTAATTGCTATCAACCGGGAACAATTCCAGACTCAAGGCTGCTACTGATCTAACCTAGGACTGGTCAGGACCCAAAATGATCAGCAGTCGCGCTGGCGACCACTAGACGCAACGAAGCGGACATTTGAATAAATAATAATATTTACATTATTGACAGGACAGAATCAGGCAGTAACATAATATTGGTGATTCAGCTCATGTCTGACCAGAGCTTGATAGATGCCTGTCGTGATAGTAAAAATCAGCTGCTAGTGTACGAAATAGGGGAGACCTTCGGCGGGTACTGGGGCGCCCTGCCGGATAATGTGATGAAGTCAGAACCAACCACAAATGAGAACCCGTATACTTTGAAAACAACACAGCCAACGACCACCACAACTACTAAAAGGAGGTACTTAGGAGATTAGATGATCTATCATGATTATCCAATATCAATTTTTTTCTTAACTAATATAAAAAATGCGAAAGTGAGTTGGTTTGTTTGTTTGTTACGCTTTCACGCTAAAACGGCTAAACGGATTTGGATGAAATTTCCTACATGGGTAGACCATGACCAGAAGAAGGACATAAGCAGACGAAGTCGCCGGCAACAGCTAGTATATGTATATATATATACGTATATATTGTATATCCTAACAAATATTTTAAATGCGACAGTGACTTTGTTTGTTTGTTTATTTGTTTGTTACGCTTTCCAACTCGAACGGCTGAACGGATTTGGATGAGAATTGGCACAGGGGTAGACCTTGACCTGGAAAAGGACATCGGATACCTTTTATCCCGATGTTCTCACGGGATCGCGACTTATGCGGGTGAAACCGCGGGGCGGAATTATTTGTTACGCTTTCACGCTAAAACCGCTGAATGGATTTGGATGAAATTTTGCACATGGGTAGAGGTAAGCTACAATTCATACTGGATCGCAGGCGAAGTCGGTGCAAGATAAATTAAAATAAAATATTGAAAAAATCAAAAGTACCGACTGCAACAAAAACATTTAACGAGCTCACATTTTAAGCAATCTGAAGCAGTTGGTGGCATCAAATCTGAAATTGAACTATAATAGGTATATAAACTGCCACCAATTGGATACGGTTTTGAAAGAGACCTTTGTTCGTCCAGCTCAATTTTACTATCGTATTCAGAATCAGCTATGTACCTACGGCAAAGTCAAGGCATTATAATGTTAATTTTCCTTCTTAAATTAAAGGACTAGTCGACGGAGTACAACGCTTTCTACAACGGAGAATTTCGAGGATGACGAGGAGAAGAAATCTACCAATTCGGTAGATGACATTGTCGTGGAGGTGCCGCTAGTCAACGTGTCTGCTATCCTGGTGCCCGGCGACCTACCCGGCGACCCTTTATTTGATGACGAGGACCCTTTTGATAGTATGATTGACGTCAAACCTAAGTAATTATTATCAAAACAATTTGATAGCGCCTTGATTTCGTAACAGTGACATCCTAGGTTTGAAAAATTTGACGCTCACCAACATAAATAATGCAATGAACGTGGCTCGCTGATAAAAAAACTTGTAATTCTAGAATATAATAGACGAATTGTTTAGTAACCTATTACAGTTTAAGACAAATTTCTCAGATGCGAAGATACTATAAAGATTTCCTTATATTTATTTCTAAGTATATTTCATCTGGCGCCTTTGGATATCTTGTGCGGCGAAAACTTTTTTAGGTTAGGGGTTCTGACAGGCAATTAAAAATCACGCGTGTTTCCTCTAATTTCTATAGCTTAAATCCGTTTCCAGAAAGTTTAAATAATAAATGAATGTATCGGTAATACCTGCGGATGTTCGATGGGTTGTTAATAGCGGCATTTACCCTATGTTAGGTAAATGTATGCAGCTAGTGTCACCAATTTACTTATTTGGAGAAAACATCAATATTCCATCACGGCGTCTACTTAGGTCTTCTCCTAGCTCCAACCATGGTCTTCTTTTCGTGTGGTTACTGACTAACCTGCTATCTGATTACGTAACATATTTTCGTAAACGATTACGACTAATCTGTTTCATTTTGACAGTTCAACAACATTCATTCACGTTGTTGAGCCGAATATTTTTTCGAACTAATGACGCAATGGATTAGCAATTGGTTTCAAAACGATTCAGATTCTGATTGATCGTGTATTACGTAATTTGGGTACGTGTGTCATAGTTTAAAGTAGCCCATGGGCCTCTGACTTGGCTTCACATGCTGTCGTCAATACTTATTAGCTGGTCGGCAAAGTGTTAGCGTGGCTGTCAGCCTAAGGTGCGCCTTCCGTAGGTACAGTCACGAGCAAAAATACCTTACAGTTACGCAAAATTCTAAAGCTATTTTCTCCATATGGTGTTACGAGCATAGTATTTTTAGAACCAAACTATTATGAAATAAGTCTTTTCTTAAAGCTGTAATCGCTATTAAACAGAGCCGGCCCAGAACGGACGGGCGGTTGGCGATCAGTCTGAAATCTTTATAGGCCTGGTGTGAGCTACAAGACGAAGGTTCTGCCTCTGGTGCAGTTCGCGATATCAGGCGAGGTGAGCGGGCGGCGCACTAGCGACGCAGACGAGGCTGGCGCTCCGCCGTACGAGGTCGACATGAATCCTGACCTATTCACACCAGACGCCAGGTGATGTGTACTATATTATGGTTTAATACTTCGTACGAAGTATTCTGGATATATATCCGTATACTCTTGATGGTTCCGTGTGGTGCCGGACGTAAAGAATAGTACCATCTGTTTCTTCCCGTGGGTGTCGTAAAAGGCGACTAAGGAACTCAGTAGAGAATGGGCAGCAGCGTTCTCTATGCATTTTAATACCATACTGCAATCGCCAACCCGCCTGCCAAGCGTGGCGATTATGGCAACCCCCCCCCCCATTTGGGGGAGGCCTATGACCTGCAGTGGACATCTTTCGGCTGAAGTGAGTGAGTGTGGCTCTGGATATGGGCAGATAAAAGGCAGCTGGAGGTGGTCGATCTCGAATAGGGTTGACTTGGCTGTCCTTGCTTTCTGGCTGGGAGCTGTAAGTTATGAATTTTTCAAAATGGTTGAGCTAAATGGTGCTGATGCATGCGTCATGTTCGTGAACGGGCGCCGTCAGTGGGGACTGGTCATCTCTTAGCTACCACGGCTTATTTGAATTTATTTAAATTTTTGAATTGTTTTTGTTTTTATTTTTATTACGGACGCTTTTAACGTGCACGTCTTTTTACATTGTTCTCACATGTATAATTACAACATGGATGATGTAACCAATATTTTGTAAAAATATTCTGATTTAAAAGAATGTCCGTGGATTTTCTTGCCGTTCTTCTCCATAGGAACCTACTACGCGTTGGAATGGGCAACTAGCTTCATATTTCTGACTGACCGACCCCTTGACAATTCAAAAGTACCTGTAATTGGTTTATTTGAAATAAATGCTTTGAGTTGAGTTGAGTTGACGATCAGACTGGAAGCCGAAAGGCGGAGAAACGGGTGTTGTGGCGTAACTTGGTAGAAACCGTTCATTGATAAAATCTTTCTAATGTTTCAGATTATCATATCCTCGACTGCGCCTGTCTCCTAGGAGTAAACAACGCGAGAAATATAAATACAATGTTAACAACAGACTCGATTTTAAGAAAAACAGGAATATGTTGGCTGAAAAGGAACCCTTAGTCTTTAGGACGTAATTATTTTAATCTTCTTCTTTGTTAGTGGCTAACCTAGTGTCAGAAGTCACCCATGGGCCTGTGACTTGGCTTCACATGCCGTCGAGAAATATCTGTCAGGCATGCTGGTTTCCTCACGATGTTTTCCTTCACCGTTTTTGAAGCAAGTGATAATTACGAGTATACAGTACGCACATGAATCCGAAAAGCCAGAGGTGCGTGTCTTGGGTTCGAACTTGATACCTATGACTTGGCAGTCCGACAGTCACACCACTAGGCTATCACTGCTGTTTTAATAACTACCTACCACCTATATGAGTATATTTTGTATTAACTTGAATTAAACAAAAGTACTTACCTATACGCTCCCCATATTATATTTTCAGGACAGAGGCTTTGCATGACCAATCCCCAATTTACTCACAACCAAGCGACTTATTATTATACGGCAAGAAAGAAACAGAACAAGGTTCAAATCCCTTTGAAGTAGTGGACGCCATCTTAAAAAATCTCAGCAAAACTAAATACGAGGAACCAAAAAGGAATATGAAAATTGACAAAGATGTTGCTAATCTATTGCAAGGGCTTGCTAAAATTGGACATAATGAAAGTGGTCAGTATAATCTATGGCATTATATAAACCGCATGATTATATTAATACAATACCCATTATAAATAGCTGTCGAACTGTTAATACTTCACAAGATTTGTATAGGAGGTTAGTAGGAAAAGGGAAAGGGCGGAAAAAGACACTTTGAGAATCGCTCTTTGAGCTCTTTCGATGGTTAGTAACATTGTTTTACCCGCTCCACCCCATGTGGTAATGCAGTAGGTTAATATTGATTGACATAGAGCAAAGTGTTATGAAATTCTAAAAACAAAAAAGTATTGTATTAGTATTCAAAAATGTATACACGAATCCTTAAGTCCGTACTTCGCGATTTCAGTCCACTGTGCGCCGTGTCCTTGTGGATCGGCGGCAGTGATCTCTCGCGTCAGGTCCTGGTGGCCTAATCCCTAAACGAAATCCGTAGTTAGTAGGAGTAGGCCCCCAGGTCCAAGCCATGGTACGGACCGAGAGGGCGTGGGAAGCCGTCACCTCCTTCTGCGAAGCAGTAATGCTCGAAGGAGGAGGCGAAACGCGTGAGGGAGAGGCAAATTTCGCGCCCTCACACCCCTAGCCGCTGCAGGAGACGCCCTGGGCGTCGGGAATCGCAGGCCGATTCCCGGCCACCTTAGGCGCGGGCGGACGGTGAGCAATGGGTAGCTCGCCGTCCGATAAGGACCAGGCCCGGGTCGACGGCGCGTTATGTTCCACGCGCGCTTCAAATAGATATCAGCACAACAGAAGGGGTCTGCTAGGACCGATACCTGCCGGGGTCGCGGGAAAGTCCGATAGGGATACCGTGGCCCCTGGCAACGTACAGGTAACTGAAGGAACACGGGTGGGTTTTAGTCAGTAAGAGTCTAACACGCCCTCCCGCTCCGCCCAGAGCGGTAGAAGTTATTCGATAATTTCCCACACAATACAATAAAAAAGGCGGCTACAGAATTTCTTAATAGAAGAATTACTTTCCGGGAATTGAACCCAGTACCCTAATTGCGTAATATACGATCAATCAGAATGTGAATCGTTTTGAAACAGATTGCTAATCCACTGCTTCATAAGTTCGAAAAAAAACTGCTCAAAAACGTAAATAACGCAATGAATGTTGTTGAACTGTCAAAATGAAACAGATTAGTCGTAATCGTTTACGAAAATGTGTTACGTAATTATATAGCAGGTCTCCACACTCCAACAGACGCCCTTTGATCGTGTACATTTTCAAAATAAATGAATCACATGTTGGATTTTATTGGAATCAGCCATGAAGTCACTTCATCGCGTAGCCTACAGATTATTATATTAATACCTAATGTGTCTGTTCATTCACACGAAGTTCATACGTAGGTTAGATTCATTCATACTATGAATGACTTTTTAATTGTTAAAGTCATTCTTGTAATATCTTCTGGTACCAGTTAACACTTACTCATTTGGATGGTACTACTTAGTGTTATTACATATATGTTTTATGTGTAGTCACCAGGATCCAAGGTGGCAAGGACATTGACGCGAAAACTTCTACCGTGGATTTAGTACATGATTCTGAAACCCGGCATTAAAATTTTTCGTTGGTTAAAAAAAACTGCTGTTTCATAGCAAAGTGTACCTACGCGGTCCAAAATGTATGGAACAGCAGATTTTTTTTTAAATTTTAATTTTTTTTTCGTAGAGGGGTTCAGATTCATGTACTGAATCCATGGTAACAGATTTCGCGTCGATGTCCCTGCCACCCTGTATACAGCTACTTACTTACCATTATTAGTTTTCTCCTATCTGTGAATTACTGATAATCTCTTACCTACCTATAAATATATCTTCTTTGTTCATCGAGATGAGAACTACTACTATAACTTTTTTGAAGTTTAGTCATACCTGTCGATTTAACCCATACTGACTCTTAACCCTAACCAGTCGGTCGATTCTGTAAAAATATTAACGTGAAGCTTAGGTGAAGTGAGCGTGAAGTGAGCTGTCACTGCCACAGAATCGACCGGCAGGATGCTAGGGATTAACACTATTGACAGCTCACTTCACGCTCACTTCACCTAAGTTTCACGGTGATATTTTTACAGAATCGAACGGCAGTTGTTCGCAACAGCGTCAATACAAAACTGACGTGACCTTATAGACAGCTAGGTAGCAAGTCGCTCTACCATATTATATATCGAGTGAAAGATAAATATTCAATACCAATGCTTCGTATCCTGCAGTGTTCTTAGTGCCAAATGCTTCGTGGTACACGCGACGTCCCGCGAGCGCGACCCGGCTCATCTCTACCAAGTACAGAACCGACTCCATCACGTGGAGACAACCGCCTGCCAACTACAGGTATCATTCACTCCTGTTGGCACGAGTAGTATAGCCAGAATAGCCTCGTACCGTTGTGAAAAGATTCAGGAAATCTCTGTTTTCCTAGCGATGTCGTAAGTTGAAAGACTAAGGTTATAGGAATATGCAGATATGAATATGTAAGGAGGAGGATTTCAACTCTCTTATTGGTTGCCCCTTTTAAAACTTGTCAATAGCATTACCCACATGTAGTAGCATTGGGTCCTTAGCCATTTCAGGAATGTAGTTACGTATTGTACCTAACGTTTTGCCTGAATTTCGGTATTGTTAAAAATGAAAAACAAAACATTGAATAAAATGTAGTTTATTTCTTAAAATAGTGCAATTATTTCCAGAACCAATTATCTAGATGAAGAAGATACATCAGATGCGGAGGGTTTGCCACAAGACAACAATAAATCGTTCAATTCAATGCAGACTATGAATAACAATGATTCTGTGATCGTCGATGTAGGGAGAAGTGGACCTCTACTGCCCGCAGTTACAGACGTCGACCGAGTTATATTAAACGGTATCGACTTTTTTAATTACCAAGTATTTACATAACAGTTTACAACTTGTCCTCATTGTTAAATATTTTCACTTAATATATTTGAAAAAGGTAATTGAGTTACCTTTTTAAATATATTTTTATTAACATAAATAAATAATAACATAACATCACGCCTGTAATCCTCTAAAGGTTGGGCAGAGATGTACTTATAGTATACCCACATTTCGCCAATGAATAGGGGGCGAGCCTATTGCCATCAAACGGGTATGAATCCAGAGTCCGCGCGGGCTGCTACTGAGAAATCCCAGATGGAAAAACCCAATAACACTTTGCCGGACCGGGGATCGAACCCAGGACCTTATGCCCAGCAGTAGCGCTTGCAACCATTATACTAGACATAAATAGTGTAAGTCATAATTACAAAATAGACAGGTATAAGTTACCTATCTTAATTAAAAAAAAAGAAAAAGAAAACATATTTATTTCACAAGTTACTCACTGACGGGTTATAGAACAAAATCTAGTTTCTTTCAGTTACCCAACAAAATAATGATATTGAAAATAGTATAGTAATAAGTAATCCAGATACCTTGGCTTCAGAAGTAAGTGGCAGTACCACTACTGCTACAACGCCTGAAACGTAAGTTTTTTTTGTATCATCTGCTTAGTCTCATAGAGCCTATAAGTATTTCTCCAAAATGATTCAAGCGCACAATCTTTACGTATTAGTGGAAGTGTTTTACTTGACCATACGAGTATATCAGTGATATGTGTCTAAATGAACTTAGCCTAGAACAATGAGACTGCGTTTAGTTATCATGAGGCGTATTTTGTGAATATTTGTACATAAAAGTACGGGCAAGTACATACCTATTCCGAATTTAGCCACACAGGCAAACAGAGGCTTGAACACTGAATCCCAGCAGCACCCACATAAATCCCACAAGTATGTAAGAACCACTTACAATCACGGATTTATCTATTATAGATAATTTATAGGGCAGAACATAGATTACAGTGCAAGAGATAATTCATTGCTCGTATGATGGCTTATTTCCTTTTGTCGAAGCGAAACTGTATGCCTTGTAATGGAATCAGAAAATTGTGTATCCATTATTTTGTACTAGCTCCGCCCCGCGATTTCACCCGCATAAGTCTCGACCCCGTGGGAATATCGGCATAAAAGGGATATGTCCTTCTCCAGGTCATAGGGTACCCATGTGCCAAATTTCATCGAAATCCGTTTAGCCGTTTTAGCGTGAAAGCGTAACAAACAAACAAACTCACTTTCGCATTTATAATATTAGTTAGGATATTCGGTTGGTAGGTATGGCTATTTTCTAAGTACTGAAACTAGTAGCTTTCACTAGCAGATGACTCTTCTATAAATATAGTTTACATCCTAGCTACTGGAGAGAATTTTGCACTTTATTTCGTGGTCATATTATAAGATTGTATCAACATTGTCGGCACGCCATAATAACGATTTATTTCTCTATTAAAATAAATCTACCTAGTCGAACCAGTATAACAATCTTGTCTCTTCTAGCGTGATACCTATGACTCTAGTAGACCACGAATCGTGGGAGAACATGGTTCAAGCGGCATCTTTAATGGCTGTCATGCTTAACCAATCCGTCACGTCGAGTGTAGATGTAGAAAAGCAAGGACTTAACGTTACATTATTGCCACCAAGGTTAGTATACTTGATCATTTGTAGTGTTCTTTATCAACCTATCAGTAATTGGGCTAGTTCGTGTATATTAAACATATCTATTTACCGTGGGTGTTGGTTGAGAAGAACAGTAAAAACAAGGTACAGATTGAAGAAATGGTGTGCATTGTGTGAAAGTTGCCATGGTTAGAGATGTGCTAGCAGATAAAGATAGAAATGGAGGAATGATGAAAAAGATTATAAGCATTTAATTTCTCTTAATCTAATTTAATGGGAAAAATGTGAATAGGATAATGACTATGGAGATAGTCTGTAAATGGTGATTCATATACACATGTAACATGCTTACGTCTTAATAGCAGCAATGTGGTGGGACGTAAGAAGCGATTCATGCACGCGATTCCCATCGAGCACGTCAAGCCACACCACCTGCCGGTCGACATGGAGATCCCGTCCTCCACCGTGCACACCGACCAGATATCAGATGCACAGGAGTTTCAGCGGCTTATTGAACTGCAAGACGATGAAGTTTGTAGCGTTTGAATTCATTTCTTGAGCTCTAAAAGACTTTTATAGAACGAAAAGATTTAAATAAAATCATACAAAGTAGACATATAACGTCACGCCTTGTTTCCTCATAGGGTTTGGCAGAGGTACTGTACACCCACATTTCGCCAATAATGTTTAAATTCCGTGTAAAAGGGCCGAGCCTATTGCCATCAACCGGGCATAAATCCAGACTCCGGGCTGCTACTGAGAAATTCCAGATAGACAAACCTGGGAATCGAACTCAGGACCTCATGCTCAGCAGTAGCGCTTGTGTACACTAGACCAACGAGGCAAAATACAAAGTAGATTTTTATAAATTCTACCTGTCAATGTAATGAAACGAAAGTAGGACAATAAAAACCACAGATATTTATGAATGAGGAGATTGTAAGTATTATATCGAGCCAGAAGGTTGAAAGAAATTTATATTACAGTCACAGTACGTACGTACACCCAGCAAAGTTTAATGTAAACTTACGAAAACTGTAAACCCAGAAACACCCTGATTGAAAAATATTAATGCTGCTATTGCAAGTTGAATAGGTAACAGTTTTATGGATAAATTATAATATTGAGTCAATATGCATAGATTCACGATCGCGTGGCGCTTCGTTACCTACGTCAGTACGTGGGGCCGGCGCTGTTCAACATCTGTGACTTCGAAGAAGCGATTGCTAAGCACGTCTTCCTGTTCAACTCGTCCAGACTAGTGCTCGCTATTACCAACTTTACAGTTAGTTTACATTCTTACTTAACTTCTATTGTTACGTGATGGTTAGTGAAACTCTTTGATGACCATAATCGGCAAAATAAGTTACCCGCGTACAAATTAGTTTATTTTAGAAGTGGGACATAGCAGGCTGTTCGTAATGTTTTAAAGAAATGTTATTAGAATGGAAACGGACGAGTTAACCCCTCTAACTAAATCTATATTGTGCTAGGAGGGTTCACGGCAATAGAATTATTCGAACTCATGTTCTCACTCAGCAAACTCGCTGTGCATGGCATGCATTTACAGTTAGGGCCGAGTCACATCGGAATGGCAGCGGCCGGCAGCGGCCGCCAGCGGCCCCCGGCGTCGCCGCTGGCGTCCTCGCGCGACCTCCCGATCCCACTTGCCTAGTCTCCTCTTGACTAGTTTATTTTCTACATTATATACGCGCGACCACCCACGGTGCCACGAGCGTCCTCGCGTCGCCGCTGGCAGCCGCGGGCAGAACCACCGACAAGATGCGCGTGGCGCGTGGCCGGTCGCGTAACCGCGGGCTGCCTCGCGACCTTTTCAAGCTTTTCAAGCGATACTGGTCTTTTAAGTATGTAGATAAAGTTTCAAATTATTTCACACTGAAAGTGCTCGCCGCGTCGCTGCCGGCCGCTGCCATTCCGGTATGACTCGGCCCTTAGGCTACTGCCGGTTGAATTTTATGTCCGAGAGAAGATTCTGCAATGTAAGAACTAGGAAAAACTTAAGTTGTATGTATATAGTTGGAGCGCATGACGGTGGTGATGACACCTGCGCGCACGCTGCTGACGAACGACGCCCACTGTGCGACCTCGCATCTCGAGTGCCAGGTGTCTGGCGCTCGTGTCTGCATCGACTCGCTCAGCGCCTGTGACGGTGTGCCAAACTGTGGCTCATACGGTACATAACCTGTGCTAATGCCTATATTTCAGATTATTATTTCCTTGATTTTGCCCCCTGCTGGTGGGTACATACTTGTGTTTCTTGCCTGTAGTAGTTCTTATCCATAAACACTTCGAGTGTCAGCCCATGTTGGCAACAGATGTGTCCAACTAAGATTCGTTGGGCCTGTTTCCAAGAAAGGACCATCAGGATTTTTTTTTGATGTGTAACATCTTTCCTCTCGCTTTTCTGAAAATCTTTCGTCTCGTTTTCCTGCAAATATTTCGTCTCGCTTTCCTGCAATCTGTGGAGTGGGAAACCTGTGGGAGTAATTTCGTGAAAAGGGACGGAAGTGTATTACAGGTAGCCGGGGAAGCGCGCACTATTTCATTTTACCAATGAGAGCGCGTGGTGTTAGAGTTGGCTGTCAGAAACGACCTTGACGAGGCCCCGTCCATTTAATGTTGCTTATTACCAAGGTGAGATGTCAGATGTTACACATCATATGTGATTACTGTGTAATGCTCACTCGTTTTTTTATGCAGACATATACGATGAAGATCGCCTGACATGCGGGGGCTCGGCAGGCCTCCAGCACAACGTTTGTCTCGCAGCCATAACGTTCTTGGCGGTGCTACTTACCATACTGTACACCGTGCATTACTGGCTCAAGCGATGTGTACCCAAGGTTTCCGATGCGTTCTTCATATACACCGACGCTGCTGAGAATATGTGAGTTGTTTTCAATATTTATAAACAGCTACCTAATTGCGTAAACATTTTCGGTAAACGATTAAGACTAATCTGTTTCATTTTGACTGTCAACAACATTCATTGCGTTGTTTACGTTGTTGAGCAGATTTTTTTTTCGTACTTATGAAGCAATGGATTAGCAATCTTTTAGTACCTGTTGACTAGTCGAGTAAGGATTTTGCGTGGCATAGGTCTGTCTGGGCCAAAGAATCGCGAAAATCTTATTGACATGTAAAGTTGGGTTTAGGCGCAGAATGCCCAATTCTCAAAATGGCAACTGAGTCTTTAATGGACTAATTCTCATAATGGCTAATTCTATAAATGGCTAATTCTCAAAATGCCTAATTCTATAAATACCTAATTCGCAAATGACATAACTTGCCTTTAAAAGACACAATCAACATTCAGTTCCTAAAAAGCGAACTTTTGCAGCTCTAGGGCCTTTTTAACCGCCTTCAAAAAGAAGGAGGTTCTCAATTCGACTGTATGTCTTATTTGTGTGTTTTTACGCGATTAGGTACTCCGCCAATTATGAATTGATTTAGATGATTCTTTTTTGTTTGGTAGGTCATACTTTAGGTCATATCCAACCAAAGTTAATAAAATTTATATGAGGCCTCATATAAATTTTATTAACTTTGGTTGGGTAGTTTTTGAGTTAAGTTCAATAATACGTATTTTTCCCACTTAGTCTACGTATATATGGATGAAGTTATAAAAAGTTTCTGTCACCGTTATTTAAATAGCAAGAAGAAATTCTTAGTGTAGGGCAAAGTTTAAAAAAAATAAAATATATGTATAAATTACTTTATTTTCGTAAGTAGGTCGCAATTAACGAAATTTCAAAACCAAATCTCAGACACAGGTTGCTTTTTTAAACAGTTTTTTCACTTTGAAATTAACTGTTGAAACTTAACAGATGTGATGGGAATATATTAGCAGCCTAACTAGCCTCTTCGGAACTACTAACATAGTTTGTTCAGACTCACCATAACGGTTTATTTTCTGTATAATACGTATGCAGCGGCTAGACTGGCTAGTAGTATCACTAATTTATGGGAATCTGTTGTTCTAGGGTTGAGGAAGACTATCCCCTCGTGATACAGTTTATACTAGTACGAGTGGATAGGGCGAATCAGTCTAAAGACAGCCAAACCAACATATTTACAGTGTACCATTTCACATTCAACGATCTGTTTATTTTGTGTCTATTATTAAGTTACTCTGTATGGTTGTCTCAAATTTGTGAATAAATATATTATTATTATTATTATATAATAATGCTGGATGTATTCATAATAAATGTGCCAAATTATAGGATGCGAGTGTTTATCGTGCCAACGATTAGCAGATTGGATGATTTGTATTTTAACCATTTAGCTTCAGATTTGGATTTGTTTTCAGTTTGTACTTGGACCCTATTATGCGTTCTCCACATGATACTGAAGATCCAAAAGACATGTTTCGCAACGCTGCAATGCAAGATTATATGGAGTGCACGGATATGAGAATACACAAAAAGACGGTCGGCTCCTTTATTTATAGATTGTCCAGATTCTTCAGATGCAAGCGTAAGAAAAAAATATCACGAATTTTAGGCGATCAAATCGAAGAAGAATATGATGTGATGGACCCTGGAGACCGACGGTTCTTCTCGTTTGCCGAAGTAGAATTAGGCAAAATGGGATCTCCTTTTACGACCGATGCCGCAGTACAAACAGGATCAAGTTTAGAAATGCAAATTATAGATAAAATCATAATAAACCAGCGAATGACTCAAGTTGATTCTGACAGCGAAGATATAGTGGCTCACTACGAAGGAAAACGAAGATCGGCGGACAGAAGATCAATTCTAGATTTAGAAATGACATATAAAGAACCTTCGGACGAATTAAGTATGTTACATTTTTTCAGACGTGCTAGATCAATTTCCATGCAAATGTCATCATATCATGCGTTAAAAAATGCTGAAATCCAAGCAAAGTACTCACCTCATACAGAAGAGAAAGAAATTCAATGTCATGAATATGACCACAGCGTCATTACACCCGAGACTGTAAGTGTAATAGCAACCACTGGCGCAATAAGTGATAAAAAGCCAGAAGTTGGTCTTGTTCGAAAGAAATTAAGATTTGAGGAAGAAATGACGACGATACATATTAGTGATGATGATGTAGTGGAAGAAGAAGTTTTAACTGATCAGCGGCTTAGGCGAAGTGTTGTATACGGAGGTGGTAAAAATGTCCACTTAGAGGAAACGGACTCAAATAGTAATTTTGATGAACCAAGCACTAGTACGGGAAACAGGGAATTCAAATCCTACTTTTGGGGCGGCGGTAAAAACAAGCCTAAAAAGCCACCTAAAAAGAAGACACAGCAGCTTTTTATGCGTTGAAGTACCTTCGATTTTTCTATTTGCCTAATAGCTTTTTAAATAATTTTGGACGTGAACTTTATAGTGGCGGCTACATAATTTTTAGGGTTCCGTAGTAAACAAGGAACCCTTATAGTTTCGCCATGTCCGTCTGTCTGTCCGCGGCTTAGCTCAGAGACGGTTAGTACTAGAAAGTTGTAATTTGGCATATGTATACATATCATTCATGCCGACAAAGTGGTAAAATAAAATCAAGAAAACAATCTTTTTTTGGGGTACCTCCTCTACACGTAAAGTGGGGATGCTTATTTTTTCTCGGTTTGCCCCATGTTATGGGATATCGTTAGAAAGGTCGTTGAAAAATATTAGTTGAGTTCGTGAAAACCATTTTTGGATTGAGTGATCCGTTTCCGAAATATAATTGATTCAGTCGTGACTTTGCGGAAATCCATTATAAAATACAATAGACGAAGTGTATTTAGTAACCTAATCTAACTGAACAGTTAAGCGGATTAGGTTACTAAATATACTCCGTCTATTGTATTTTAAATATTAAGCTTTTAACTGAAATTTTTTGTTAGTCAAGTGTTCCCCTCCCCTACCAGCTAAATGGATGTACTTGGATTTGTGAAAAAATTCACAGCAGTAGTATATACAACGAAATTAAAAGGAAAACTATCAGAGCTAAGTAGGCTGTACAGGTTAACGAGTAATAATTAACCAACTTAAATTTGCGGTTTGAAAAACATAATATCCCATACATACTGTATGGGAGAACATGTTTTTCAACTACAATGTCAAGTTTGTTCTTGGGATAAATTCATCCCAACTACGGAACCCTTCATTGTGCGTGATCCGACACGCACTTGGCCGTTTTATTTTATTTTATAGGAATGGCATTAGTTATGGTATTGAACAGAAACAAACCTAGTGTATAGTTGTATTATTGAATTTAATAAAAACTTTTTGATGTATGTACGTAATTATTTACGAGTATAGCTGACGTCGCGCGTCGGTTGAAGATGGTCGGGACAGCGGCGTCTGCGCCCGCGCCGCTATTTCCTAATTAAGACCAATTGTGCACCGGATAGAACACGTGCCAAAATGTGTGATGTCTTTTTAATGCCATACCGTCATCGTGTATACCTACTGTCATTCGTTTGAATTTGAATGATGAGTTTTTAAAATATTTTTACTGCATTTAAGATGGATATCTGCTCTTTTACCGGTTAGAATACATTTTTTGAAACGTAGGTACCTACGCCGTCACTGGTCTAAAATAGTTTTGTAATTTCTCGTACATCACTGATACTAAAAAAAAAATAGTTATAATAGCTTTTAAGTAGGTAAGGTACAAACATGGAGTAAATTTTTGTTGTTGTTGAGTAAAGTTAGTTGTTTTTTTCATAAAACAAATAACAACAATGAGAATGCGATGCATCAATTAGTTAGAACTCAATTGTTCATCCAAAATGTATAATAGGCATCTATTGAAATCCCGCAGAATGGGATATGTTTAGGAAAGCTCTAGTAAAGAACTGAGTCTGTCTAGTAAAGAACGATGTCCGAGGAAGTTTGATATTATATTTCTTCGAAATCATCGTCCTATTTCTTTAGTACTTTTTAACCCAATAGGGATGTTGCCAGGAAAGAAAAAACAATTAAGACCGTCAGTCAGATAATAAAGAAGTATTAGACACGTATTTTTTACATTATCATATTAATAAAAAATGTTTTAGATAAAACGCATTTAAAGTTGGGGAGTTGCTCGCTACATCACAATTCAGTATAAAATCTACCAGAGAGTGACGTCTTGCCACATTTTAACTCAATGTATTGCCTTAGTCTTTGATTAAGTACGTAAAACAAGAAAAATACGCGCCCAATATATTTTTATAATATATCTGATGGACAAGAAACTATTTTTATTAACGTCTCTATTATGGTAAAATTAACACAACGCTTTACAAATGTATTTCAAGACTTCCTTTGTCTAACACAGCAGGTAGATACAGAAATTAAACATTAAAAGATAAAGTGATAGGTATTTACTGAAGTCTGTTATTACTTCAATACATAGACAGCAAACAAAAAATGTACAGGATATTGCAGTGACAAACGAATGTCTCGTTTTATTGGGGGCAATGAAATTTATCTTAGAGCTTTTATGTCAGTTCCAAAAAAGATAGATGTAAAAGTGTCAGACTAGGAGCGGGAGCCGAGAGCCGGTGCGCGAGGTCATTTCAATTGAAAGGAATTAAACCAATTGAGTCCAATTGAGCGAGCGGCAGATTCTGCGTCGTGCAGCGTGCTCCGTCGCCAGAGAGATTTTATGTGAAGCGCCTACGCGCCGACCGTCACATGACTCACTTGCACATCATCCTGGCCTTTTCCTAGCATGCTCCTATTTAACCAGAATATTTACATAGTAATTGAGTACATAAACTGTGTGGACTCGAAATTAAATGAAGGATTCGTGGGATATACGAGTATACCCACATTTGATAATTATGTCGTCAGCAGTATGTAGATTGTGTTGTCATGGAAAAGTTTTAGGTGGGTGGTACAATACCTACCTATACTGAGGACCTCAGTACTTGAAGTATCTTGGACATACCGATGAGTAAACTCAGTTTAGCCGTTGGCAATGTAATGACAACCAAAAATAATCCAATGGAAATTGAAAGCCAGTAATGCATTAGTAAATATGTAAATAAATATTTAACGAATGTATTCAGTTTGAAATTCTTGGTTAACTTGTTAGACTTCATTGGTCACAAGCGTAACGTATTTAGTAGATATAGTGGTCGTAAGCACAACCCCTAAGGTTGGGCAAAGTAGTATACAGTTTTCTATTAAAACATTTTCAATAAGTAGCAGCTTGGAGTGTGTGGATCTGTGCTCGGTTGGTGGTAAAGACAAACTAGAGCAAAACTAACAAGACTAGCCCCTTTCACATGAGACTTAACATACGTAACTGGCGAAATGTGGGTGTATCTAGAAATCGGCTCTGATGTGGTGATACTACGCTATATGTGTTATTTGACTTGAAAAAAAAAACTGGATTGCTTCATTATATGTAAGTTTAATAATAAGTAGGTACCTGGGCGACCGAGCTCTGCTCGGGTGAAAATACGGAGAAAACGAACTTTCCCAGATATCAGACCTAGCTAGATCGATTTTTCGTAAACCCCTATATTGCAACTTTCATCGAAATCGTTAGAGCCGTTTTCGAGAACGTGATTACATGACGTGACAAATATATATATATATATATATATTTATATATACAAAAATATTTCTCGTTTAATAGTATAGGATGAACACAGGTTTATACACATAAACCTTCAAAATCAAAATCCATTGCATAGTTTAGAAGAACAACGCAGTCACATAGACAGACACAAATAGCGACTTTTATTTATAATATGTATACCTACATAGATATAGAAGCTACCTTTGAGTATTTTCATCGAAAAAGTAGGTAACATAAGTACTTTCGATTCAATTAAGATGGTTGGGACCTCAGCACATTTAACTTAAACTTAAATATCATAAATTATTCTGTTGTTTATTTTGAAATCTCGTTTAAAAATTATTTATTAAATGATGACTACGATGCTCTTCATAATTTCTGCGTGGTCCTTTCGAAGAATTTGAAAACTCTCCATGAACTAATATTATGCAACCTAGAAAAGTATAGGGCGATAATAAGTATTGAAGTAGGTACTGACATGATTTAAAAACTTTTTACAAACTAACGTTTTCAGCAAAAGCAGAAAATCCTATCTTATTCAAAACGGAAAATGGTTACCAATTTGTTAGGATGGCGCTCCGAGGGTCATTTTTAATAAAAACACTTTTTTTCTATTAAACTGAATTTATTTATACTTGCACATGAAAATTACAATTAGTCGGAAATAATGTTAATCGGATAGAATTTTGTACAACCGTTTACCGTAACCTACAGTTTTTATTTTGTTTGTACCTTATATATTTTTACCCGATTGCTCTATCAATTACAGCGGTAGTAATAAAAAGTGTAAAATGTAATAATCGTCATATTTAGAGCTATGTTTTTTTTCAATCTGTTTAAAAACCCCAGAATTGATAGCCAAAACAAAGTTTTGCTTCGCTGGTGGGACGGTGGTTTTATTTAGATTATTCAGGATCTGCCTAGCATTTTGCCAATTAAGCATATCTTACATTTTTATTTAGATACGAGTATGTTGCTATAAGTTGGTAAATAATACAATCAATAATACAATCTGCAGTAGGTTCTGTTCTGCTTTGAAAAATATTCTACAGCTAGCTAGGCTAGTTCACTCAGCCCCGGATTTACGCCTAGGCACACAAGGCACTGGCCTAGGGGTCCAGCCAGCCTAGACCCACCCAGCTATCCCGACCAACTTGCTTGCCGGCAGACGGCAGGCGGATATAAAGTTATACACTGAAAAAAAAAACAAGAAAAAAAGTTCATTTAATTATTTCACTTGCCTACTTGAATAGTGCAGCTGGGTTGAGTCAAACGTAGCTTTTTTATTTAATTTATTATTTGCAATTGATATCAAAACTAATTAATTAAAAGATAACTCCAATCTTTGTCAATAGCTATGCAAAAATCTCATTGCTCCGTTGCGTGGTGAATACTCGTAAAAGACGAACAGACAAAACAAACACACTTTCGTATTTAAAATACGCGTAATAAATAGGATGTATGTATTACTAAATTAAAAACATTGTTTCAAATAATTAAATAAAGTAAGAACCTATTGTTTTAGACTTATGACCCTTTTCTTTTATCCTCTACTTCTATACTAATATTATAAATTCGAAAATAACGGTCTATCTGTCTGTCTGTATGTAACCTTTTCACGGCTAAAACACTGAACTGATTTCGATCAAATTTGGCAAGGAGATGATGAGGAATTCCATCCCGGGAATTCCGATTCCGAAAAATAGGCTACTTTTTGTCACAAAAATATTCTTAAAGTTGGATGGAAAACTTATGATTTCTAAAGTTAGGCATTATATGAAAATTCGTGCAAATAAATAATTACGTGTTTCAGCGTTCTTCTAAAATCATCCTTCAAGAGGGTAAAATATATCGCGAGGAGGCGAAACGCCGGGGCGTAACTCCGCTGCCGCGAGAAATCACGGCACAGCGGACAGAGCTCCGGCGGGATCTCATGGCGGCATGGAGAGTGCGATTGTCGCAACCCAGCGCTGGGCACGCCACAATTGTGGTGATCCCCTCTTTGAAGAGTGGCTAGAGAGGCGCCACGGCGTCCTCACCTTCCGCCTGACGCAGGTCCTCACCGGACACGGTTGTTTTGGGAGGTTCCTGTTCCGAATAAGGCGGGAGGAAACGCCCGGGTGTCACCACTGTGTGGATCGCCCGGAGGACACGGTGCAGCATACGGTGGAGGTCTGCCCTGCTTGGGCGGAGCACCGCCGTGTCCTTACGGAGGCGATCGGCGGCGGCGATCTTTCGCGTCCGGCCCTGGTTCAGGCCATGGTCCGGAGCGAGAGTGCATGGAAGGCCGCCACTTCCTTCTGGGAAGCAGTAATGCTCGCAAAGGAGGAGGCGGAGCGCGCGAGGGCGAGGCAAGATGCGCGCCCTCGCGCCCCTAGTCGGGAGTCGCGAGCCGACTTCCGGCCACCGTAGGCGCGGGCTTGCGGTCGGTGAGCAATGCGTAGCTCGCCGTCCGATTAGGACCAGGCCCGGGTCGACGGCGCGTTGTGTTCCACGCGCGCCAAAAAGAGACGTCAGCACCAACTGACGGGGTCCGTAAGGGCCAATGCCTGCCAGGGTTGCGAGTTTGTCCGAAAGGGATATCGCGGCCCCGGCACATAGGAAATCGGAAGGAACACGGGTGGGTTTTAGTCAGTAAAAGTCTGACACACCCTCCCGCTCCGCCCAGAGCGGAATAAATTATTGGATAATTTCCCAACCTCAAAAAAAAAAGAGGGTAAAATATAGAATGATTTTAAATTCCCATGTAATATTGACATTTTTGTGTGACTCTTTTCAAGAGATTTAAGGGATTGGAAATACTCGTATAGTCATAGTCATAGTTATTTTGAGATGACATTTGATCTCATTAAAATCCATGTATTTTCGGTATTTATCAGTCATTTTCCATTTTGTTTTCGGTATCGACACAGATAAAATTAGTGCATTTTTTTACTAAATTTCCAAAATGGCTTTGGAATGGGGGATCAAATGTCGAAGTGTCTAAGGGCCTGGGTCTCAAAGTCTGGGCCTGAGTTCAGTCTTAATGGTTTAGGTTTTATTGAAATTACCTTATGCCGATATCTGACGCTTCTTTCGACTTGAGTGATCATTCATTCGAGTGAATTTTGTTAATTAGGGTTCCGTACCTCAAAAGGAAAAAACGGAACCCTTATAGGATCACTCGTGTGTCTGTCTGTCTGTCTGTCTGTCTGTCTGTCCGTATGTCACAGCCAATTTGCTCCGAATCGAATGGACCGATTTAATTGAAATTTGGTACACATATGTATTTATGTGACCCAAACACGGACGTGTGACATAAATAAATGAATTTTGAATTTTGAGGTTACCTTTGGGGGCAAATAAGAAAACAAAAATAAAAAGTTTTGCAAACTGTGATATATCAAATGAAAGGACTTGTTGTGAGGTTCTCAATTTTTTTTTTTTGTAATTTTGATCTAAATACTTTTAAAGATATTTAAGAAAATTTATGAATATTGACCATTCGCCCCCCTTTTCTCCGAAACTATTGAGCCAAAAATTTTGAAACAAAATGCAGAGAATGGTTCTTTACTCATAGATTACAGGAAAACCTATAAGAAGTCTATGGTCTTGAAATAACATAGTAAATCTCTCAATATTGTTGTTGTAATGTTAAGTTTGTTCTTGGGATTAATTCATCTCAACTAGGTACGGAACCCTTCATTGTACGTGGTCCGACTCCTACTTGGCCAGTTTTTTTGTTGTTTCTTTCCACGGTCACAAAATAATATAGGAATGAACATTTATCTGCCACTTTTAAAAGCTCAAAAATGACGTTTGCAAGTCACAGAATTAATGAAAGTTATTTCATTGACGAAATATCAGAACTTAAGCACATTTAGAGGTCAGGGCACTAAAGGGAGGAAGCCTATAAGCACTCAGCAGTGGGTGGAATAAAGCTGCCAATGATGATGATGATTTAGAGCTCTGTAGCTACTCACTGACTATCAATCGAGAGAAGTCGTCGAACGTCGTTACGTAATTGAGGGTTAGGTCAGATAAGCCCAATCTCCAAGTCAAATAAAATCTCGAAAAAAGGGTTGTTTTTTTCGTCTATTCCATAATGTGCGGTCTCGTTGGGTAGGTCTATTAAAAATATTGGGTGTACGTCCTGGAAACTTTTCGATTCAGGGATCCGTTTGCAAATATTAATATTAACTCCCCCGACCAGCTAAGCTGTTATTTTTGGATATGTAAAAAGTATTCACGATATATAACAAAGTTAAAAGGCAAACTATTATAGGTAGCTACGTAGGCGCTACAAGTTAACGAGTTATAGTCGACCCACTTATAAAACATACTTGGATTACTAAAAATTTCGTAAAATTTCCATCGGAAATTAGTTAAGACCAGGTGCATTATAACAAGCTCCACCCTCTGTTGGATCCAATTATAAAAGATTATGATGTTTCTTAGTGATTTTGCTATTCATGTCGATAGTTTTGGATATACTTTCGGTTAAAACTACTGAAATAACTTTGTTTTTCATAGTTTTTTTCGAAAAATACTATCTTATTTTTAGGGTCGATAAAAACATTGCAGCAGGCGTAAATATTCATCCCAACTACGGAACCCTTCATTGTGCGTGGTTCGATACGCAGTTGGCTGGTTTATCACTTTTGATTCAAAGATGTGCAAAAGGTGAAGTGTCTAATATCGGCTTTATGATCTTGTACAGTCCTGATACTTTCACAATAATACCCTTATACACAGTACTGTTAATATTAACATTTTTATATTTATTTAAGTGAAACAACAAATTAGTGCAACTTTTGCTGTTGCAAACTAGATGACTTAGGTACCTAAATTCCTGAAATCATGCCGTGCCCAAATTATTTAGTTACGTGCCACCAATCGCACGCGTGCCATTTGTTCGCCATCCCTGCCCTAGGGTGTCTCTCACGAAGTAAGCGTCTCTTAATTTTTATACACTACTCAGTGTAATCAAAATAAAGAAAATATAACTTAATTTTGCCAAAAGAACACTTGCCTAAAAATAAAAAACAGGCTTGAACAGCGTAATTAAAAGTTTCGAAACGAATAAAAAATGCAGTTTACGAACTCTGTAGCTTCGACATTGTTCATTTACTAGGTGTGGATAGAATTTCTTACCTGCAATTTACCTACCTAAGCTCACGATGTGTACAGTATAGAAATTCTCTAAAGTTTTTACGCTAGCCATTCAGGCTCCTACCGTAAGTAGCGCTTAGTTTCAGGCGGCACGAAATGTTCCGACGCGGACAACACAGATTCCTTGAATAGAGCACGCAACTACTATCGTTATAACACTTCTCACTTTGGATTCCGCACTACACAATCATCACAGTTCTGTGGCACAAAACACAATACATATTTTAGAGAGTCCTTTTAGCAGACCAGTGCACTAGAACACAATAATATGGACACACGCAAATCGCTAGAGGGTGTGTTTGACCGTGACCCATTTGTTTCAAAGCACACAAACTGCAAATGCGACGAGAAGTGCATCAGCGAGTGCAATTCGTGTTGTCTGAAAGTCACCAATAAGCCCAATGAAGCAGAGATCCCGCTGGCGAGCGCCAGCACCAACCTAAATAGACTCTGATCATCTAAATTGACTTCAATTAAATAACAACCGAAATTGTTGAAATGCGCCATTACTCCCTCGACGCTAATCTAAGTGCCAATAGTCAGGGCGAATGTTTTATTAATAATAGCCAGCAATAACTGTTAATTAATAATTAAGCGATGGTGTCGTCGTCGATCGGCATTCATGTTCTGCGTCCCTGTCTCGACGCAGCGCGCATTCGTATCAGCTGCATCCGTGCCAGCCTTTTTCTACCGGTGTTATACAGTGACGTGTGTTCTGGTGCATTGATTTCTGTTTAGCAAATTTTTTATTGTTTCGTTGGGGTAGTGTACATAACAACAAACAGGTTGTTAATTAGAGTACGGTACTTGTCAGATCTTAATTAAACCCAGTAGTATGGAAAACGATATCTATACTGTTGTGTCTGCAGGTACTCGTATATTAGTGAAAATGATTATGGGATTATTATTTGCAATGGATGTGATTCTTTTCCCACGGCTATAAATCATGTAAGAGACATATGAGTGGTGTTGATACGGATTTACAATAAAGTACTATGGACTTTCAAAATAATGATGTGGGCGTTTGCGCCCTACAATAGCACCGATACAAACAAATATCGGGAGAGCTTGTGGGAATCCCGCATAGTGCGCCGACGACGGCGGTGCGGCCGCCCGCGCCCGCAGCAGCCGCGCGAGAGGGGTCCACAGTGCCGCGTCGTTCCGCCCCTGGGGTGTGGCTGCGCTGCACTGCGATTGGCTTCCCGGCATACTCGCGCCAGTGTCCTAAGCGCCCGCTCCACGTAGTCGAATCTATCCTCTCTGGCCCCACACTACGAGTGACAATAGCATTTGCACCCGCGTTCTCGCCTGGGTCGGACGCGCTACTCATTGGTTTAAAACCTACTTCGACAGACGTATTATGGTAATATAAATTGACCAACCGTAGAGCAAATTCGGTTAGTTCGTTAAAGTTGATTAAAGCCATTTAACCGGGACGGACACGAGGATACGAACGGCGCGAGCGTTCGTCGATCCCGGGGGTTTGCTTAAATGAAGTCAAATTGTTTAATATCGGAGTAGAGAGATAAATCTGTGTGTCGGGTTCGGTTCGGTGGTCGAGCTGAGCAGCGGCGCGACGGAGCCGAGCGAGGTGCGCGCCGAGGTAGCGGGCCCACCGCCGCCCGCCGCCGACGGCTACATGTACGTGTGCGAAGGACCCGGGGCTGCGCCGCGCTACGAGTGCGCCTTCGAGCCGGGGCCGCACATGGAGCAGGGGCCCTTCGACGAACACATGTTCGGCGAGTTCGGCAAGGAGCGGCACGTGGCGGTGGTGGTGGGCGACATCGGCGAGCTGTATCGCGACGAGCTGCCGGGCTTCGCGCCCGCCGCCATCGAGCACAAGCGCAAGGACGAGCCGCTGCTGCTGCAGGCGCCGGAGCCCAGCTCCGCGCCGCACCCGCACCCGCCGCCGCCACCCGCCACTTCCAAGAAGAGCGACAAGAAGAAGAGCGACAACAACGGAATCAAGAAGAAGAAAACTAGGTGAGTGTTTATTCTGATTTTTTATTATATTATCCTCCAGTATAATGTAAAGAATAATAATAAATTAAACATTTACTCAGTAATGAAACCAGTAATATAATTGCACAGAACTTGCCTACGCGGCTACGAGTTTTCTATTTGCTACGAAGATGACTGTCTCGTAGCAGTCTTCCATAGCAAGTCGGCTACGAACAATCTTCGTAGAGCTTTCGTAGCGAAACGCTACGTAGAATTCCGTAGCTTTTAATTAGACGTTTCTTATATGTGTATAATGTATATTAAAAAATATGTATATTTCCACAGTCTGATAGATACCGATAATATTTATGGTGTTACACGAAAGGATAACATATAGATTGTAGAAATAAGTAGCTATTAAGTCGGAAAGTCCGCCAGTGACTGAGAAGTTGTGGGGAAATCGGTAGTCATGGATGGCTTTGTGATGAGGAAGGCCACACAAACGATGGATGGAATGTGTGAAAGGTCTGGTTAGAAAGGGGCTGATACTGAGATGACGGCTAATAGCGATGTATGGAAGAGGAAATCATGCTGCTCGAATAAATTGGGATAGTAGCACGAGGATGACGAGGATGGAACTGGAAGTCTGATAGGTACCATTGGAACGAAATGTGTTTTCCGGTGACAAGTTAATATCGAAAATTAGTAGGTAATGGCAGCGTTATAAAATTACTATTTTAAACTCGTGGTTTCTTTAGATTTGTACATAAAATGCCACGTACAACGATATCACCTGCACCCAGGTTGTTTTATAAACTTAATCAAATACCCAGACTCACAACAACTGTTCCATAAATAAAATTTGAGTCCTATAATTGAGTTATACACTAGGAATGACAATACCTTTCATATTGACACTATTCAATTAATACCGGTTTTATTTGTTACTAACGAATATTTTTTTTTGACATATATATATTTATAATTTTTTGGCAACTGAGCCGATGTCGATTATTCTACCAGCGATGATTGAGTTCTAAGCTGAGCTACACGATTATTGACAGATGCGTGCACTGAATAGACAGGTCCACGCAATGTTTCCTCAAAGGTTCTTTCTTCAAAAGACCATCTCAGATACCAATCTGTATGGTCCTCATAATTATGATCTGATCAAGATAATGCCTGGACTTTAAAAGAGTCTCTTACCTCCGGGTCTTCTCACAGTAGTCGGATAGCTTACACCGACCTCATCTGGTTTTACAATATTATTTTTTTAACTTGTAAACGTGTCCGTTAAAACCAATTTAGAGAAATAAAAAATCATATAGCGTCATATTTTTCAAACATAGATTTGAAGCAACGGATTTCGTTGTATTGTCAAAAGGAAAGTTATTGTCATTTCGAGTGTGTATCATTTTTTACAACACAAACTACTCTTCAAATCTTTTGGTTCGAAGTGGTATTATTGGTTCCACATGCATCGGCACGCGCCACTGTCACAGGTGACCGGCGCAGGCGCACCCTCCCCGTATTAACTATATCGTATCGTCGCGAACCACCCCTGTTCTATTAATTATTTGCATAACTAATACGATGATTTTTAATACGTGATAAAAACCATATGGCTAGATGGTGGTTTATGAGATGTTTACTTTTATGAATTAATAGTTTGTTCCTATTTTGTATAAGTATTTTAACTAATATAGTTTGGAATTGTTTACTCCTCCTTATGCTGATGTTAAGAGGATGGTCAGAATCAACATAATATTATATAATGTTGGTCATATTCAACAAGTTTTCGGTAAAAGAATTATTATAATAATTTATAGACAGTAACAGCTAAATTTACATTATTTTTGTCACTACATTCTTCCATTGTACGTACTATTTTTGCGTTAACTCATTTAAACTGTGAGAAACAACAGAAATATAGTCGCTTGTTGACGCCATAGTGACAGTGTGTGTTTCAGCGCCAGATGGGAGAAAATGGAACAAAATTTAAATGTCTGGTCTAGGGGCAAGATCCAAGTCAAGTGCCTAGCTGTTTGATTGAATGGCTGAATATCATTCAGGCCGCTAGTTGAACGGCGCCTTTTAGTAAAAAGGCTAGGCTGTTAACTGAAAGGCAAATTAAGCTAGTTGGCTGTGACATAAATACAATACTATCAACAATTTGTATGCCAAGCGTGGTGATTGTGAAAAATAATGGCAATAAAATATTACCAATGGGCTATGAATCTCAGATGATTCAAACCAAATTGTATTTTAGATATAAATATCGACTCATCTTACTTTTTCTCTGGACCTACATCCACACGGGATAAAAAATATATTCTTGAAGATTTCTCAGATAAGGCAAAAACGCGTGAAAATAATAATTCATAACGGCTCGACACCCTTATGATCGAGACAAAACCTCTGGCGGCACCCTTTTCTAAGTAACAACACTTGATACAGGCGTCTTGCAATAACTGCTATAAAACTACAAAGGCGACGTGTTTCGTTCAAATTAATTACCCGTATGACCGCGGGGAGTCAATTGCCTTATCTCACCATCTCTTGAATGGAGGGTACAGCGTTTAATGAATGTAGTTGCAACACCAGCTCTGTGATCGCTTCGTAGATAGCGTACGGGAACAATTATGTAGGTCTTCTCTAAATATTTACAATGTGAATTAAATAGTTGGTAGTGTAACTATGTCAGTCATGTGTAGGTAGTCGTTTAAGTTGTTTTTTAGGGTTCTGTAGTAAACAAGGAACCCTTATAGTTTCGCCATGTCTGTCTGTCTGTCTGTCTGTCCGTCTGTCTGTCTGTCCGTCTGTCTGTCCGTGACTTAGCGCAGAGACGGTTAGTACTAGAAAGCTGTAATTTGGCATGTGTAAGTCGTAAAATAAAATCAAGAAAAATATTTTTTTTAGGGTACCTCCCCTACACGTAAAGTGGGGATGTTTTTTTTTCTCATCTTCCCCATGTTGTGGGGTATCGTTAGAAAGGTCGTTCAAAAATGTTGTGAATTTGTTAAAACCATTTTTGGATTCAGGGATCCGTTTGCGAAAAATTAAGCTTTTAACTGAATTTTCTTATTAGAGTTAAGCGCCCCCCCCCCCCCCCCCTTCTAGCTAAATGGTAGTACTTGGACTTGAGAGAAAATTCACAGCAGTAGTATATATATAACGAAATTAAAAGTAAAACTATGAGAGCTAAGTAGGCTGTACAGGTTAACGATAAATAATCAACCAACTTAAATTTGCAGTTTGAAAAACATGATCTCCTATACATTCCGTATGGGAGAACATGTTTTGCAACTACAATGTTAAGTTTGATCTTGGGATAAATTCATCCCAACTACGGAACCCTTCATTGTGCGTGGTCTGATACGCACTTGGCCGGATTTTATTTATTTTATTCAGCCGTATGTGCGAACCTATTGGTTTATAGGTAAGTGACACCTCACATGGCTATGGCTCGAAGAAAGTATTCTTTTGTCACTCACTTTATGGATTTAGAAATTAAATGAAATTACCTAGTAAAGCTACCCACAAAAAAAAGCGTTACTTTACCGGCGATGATAGGCACAGTGAGGTGTCGTAATAAAATATCAAATAAAAATGTGGTGTAACAATTAATAACACGATGCCACTATAAGTTTAAAGTCAATTGGCAGGCAATTAGAGGTGCTCGTGCGCAACGGGGGTGAATTTCGTTTCACGCTCAATCAATTTCTGCGCGTGCGGCCCGCAGCCATATTGCACGCGTCAGATGGTAGATGTGCTCGTGAATGATAGATAAGAATTTTGTTTTTGAATGTATAATTGAGAGTATAATAAGTTACTTTACATTTGGGAGGTCTTTTATTGTTTGAACAGCACCCACAAGCTTCAATTACACCTACACCAAATACCGATACAGTATCTGCCGTGTAGTTCTTAAAAAAGGCTGCAATCTTTGGTTGATTTTACTTCTTAGGTATTCATTTATTTGTTAATCTGTACAAATTCTTGAACATATATTTTCTTCCTCAGAACTACTTTCACGGCGTATCAACTTGAAGAACTAGAGCGCGCGTTCGAGCGCGCGCCGTACCCCGACGTGTTCGCAAGAGAAGAACTGGCTCTTAAACTTAACTTGTCTGAATCACGAGTACAGGTTGGTAAACAAACTACCTACTGCATGTATTTAGAAGTTGTTGGACTAACGTCAAAGCCTAAGTCGGTACATTAAATACCGTTCAAGAATTCATTATATTCTTTTCAATAGGTTTGGTTCCAAAACCGAAGAGCGAAATGGCGTAAACGAGAGCCTCCACGCAAAACAGGGTACATCGGTTCCAGTTCACCGAGTTCTACAACATTAGGTGGTGGCTTCTCCGGCATCGGTGGCAACTTGCCGGCTTTCCCGCAGAACGGCCTAGCCGCCCCATCAGACTCCTGGTCGTACCAGCATTCCTATGAACTCTCCTCGCATCATTTACTGTCATCTAGCAGCGGTGGATACCCGGGCTTTAATGCACAGCCAGCTGCGTATTCTTACACGACCGTCCTCAACGGCCACGACGGGCAGATGTTCGCGCCGCGGCACTCTTACGAGTACGGGGAGGGTAGTCCACCTCCGCTGGGCGTGCGCGACTACCCGATGATGGCGGCGCACTCGCCGCAGATGGACGCGCACGCGCACGACGACAAGCTGGAGTACCGCTCGCACGAGCACGAAGACAAGTACGCAGCGTGCGCGCTGCAGGACGAGCCGCCGCGGTACGCTGCGCCGCCCGACGACTACGAAAAGTGCGCGCTCGCGGCGCACGACAAGCACTACGACATGGAGCGCCACGCCGACCTCACGCAGCCCGTCGTCGTCAAGATGGAGCCCAGCACCGGACAGGCGTACACCACGTTGCCTCCTTTTTTGAATTGAAATACTCCTTTTCGAAATTATCCTAGGGTTGGTGTTCTAAGCCAGAGTAATTTCGAAAGGGAGTATTAGCTAGGAATGTAGCAGATGGGTAAGAAATGATCAGATATCCCCTCTACTGTTGTTTTGTTCTCATTGTTTAAAAGTAGTGCATGATTGATGCTATCTATATTTTATATGAATTAATTCACTGATTAGGTATATTTATACAGTAATGAGTTCATATAAAGTGGATAAAATTAGAATATTATGTAAACTATGTAAGTATAGGTACTAGGTATTAAAATATAAATTCCATAATTGGTATGCGATAGATTTTGTAGTAGGTAAAATTTTTATATTTTTGTAGTTATAAAATTATGAAGCCTTTTAAAGTTTTTGCAATAATGTAAATATTTACTTATTTTTATATAGGTAATATTAGACATAAACAAATGTGCCTCTTTAAAGTTTAAATTGTTTATAGGTTTTGTGTAATTTATAAGTTTACTATGATTATTTAGTACAACTCTCACCAAAGTTTATAGCCGCTCTGAAATTGTGGCGTAGGTACATTGCTGTCACTAATCAGAGGCGAGTGTAGGTGTGCGCGGGCGTGCACTGTGGTGTGGGATGCAAGGAAGCGCGCACTTCAGAACGACTCTAAATATTGGTGAGAGTTATTATTTCGAATAGTAGGAACTATCCGTTACAGTGCTATTGAGATTGAGAACTCTTAGAATTGAAGCGAGCTGAGTCAATACAACTCTCTCACAATACACTTCTGAAAGTTCCGTTTTATTAGCATTTTGTCGGGTAGTTGAAACTATTGAGTAAAATACTCGTAGACTTCGCTTCTCGTGCATTCCTTGTGCCTTATCTTGACAGTGCTTGTTATCGTTAATACATGCATCTTTTTATATTAATACGTTCTCTGTTTACTCGTACATGTTTGATTCGAGAATGTATAGTAATGTATAGGCATTACTATATTTTCTCGAATTAAATATAGTAAGTCTTAGATGATACGATAGATAGTAGTTTGTAAATAAGTTTCGAAAACGTGAACAGTTTGTGCCAAAAATTATGTAATAAGTAAGTCGCCAGACAAGGCGCAGCATCCAACAGGTGCTTATGTTAGAGATCGAGTTTTAGGTAGTTTAGATAAGTTAGAATAGTTTAATATTTTTTATTTATTTTGATAACAAAATATTCTTTTTCATTTCGTAGTTTTACTAAGTGAGTGAGATTTTTACTCCACAGGGTGGAATGGTAAAAGAAACCTGATTATTTTCTTTATCGTTTCATATTGAGTGTAGAGGGGGAGGCCTATGTTCAGCAGTGGACGTCTTTCGGCTGGAATGATGATGATGTTGATGATGATTGAGTAATTCAAATGTAAGACCCCAGAATCGATATATGGACTTAGTCATTCAGACAGTTATTTTTCAATATGGGTTTCGCCCAAAGATTTCTCGTATCATAAATACTAGAGAGCGTTTACTTCAACACAAGACAGGAAAAGCCATAATAGCTTATGTATCTACTGATCTGTGCATACAGAATAAGAACTTTCCTTCGTCATGGCACAAACTGGGGTCAGCGGGTACGTCGTTGCACTTGATAATTTGTTGCATCGGACGCAATTATGACGGCGACTCACCTCCACCTAATTTATAGCCAGAATCTAGAAAGCTGATGGTGTAAAACCCACCATCGCGTATAGTTCAGGCCTATTTGGGAGTTGAACATTATTATGACGACAGTTATCGGTAGTGTTGAATTCTACATGGTGTACAAGTGGTTTTTTCATGGTGAATGCTTTAATTAATATTCTATTGAAGGAATATTCTGTAGCAGTTAGCCCTGCTTCATAAGCCATCAGATAGTAATGAGTTATTATTAATAATTTCTTTATTATTTTATGTATTTAGGATAAGTGATTATAATTTTAATATTTGGGATACGTTATCGCAAATTATTCTGCTTAAATTGGTGAATCGTTTGTAAAAAATGTAGACAGCATTTTTTTTCACAAATTATTTCAACTACTTATTTGCGACAACTTGAATCTTCGCCGATGATCGATAATGTGGTCTAGTATGAATATAGTTATTTTGTATTAATAGGACCAACCATTAATATCTATATTTATTTCTTCTAATAAAGAGCCAAAGTTTTTACAGTATATAAATATCTGCTAACATTTACAGTTCTTGAAAATAACATAGCAGGGTATATCTTTAAATAGTAAAATATTTTGACTTGTGTCCTCCGCATGTGTATTGTGTAATAGAGCATTTATACTAAGTTATGCGAAGTTAAGAGAGCAATAAGCTAGATATTTTGTAATATTTAATTATAAGGAAGACGAGAAATTATAATACAAATGTGCTTAAAGTTAGTTTTTTATTTAATTCTGTACCACTGTCCTTTACTTACATTTATACATTATATACACGCAAGTCAAAACAAACTATCATATGTACAACATCTACTTAATAAAAATCTTATAGTCATTGCTAACAGAGAACGCACAGCGTAAACTGCTGGGACTAGGAACGGGAATTTAGCACGAGAGTTTCTTATATGGAGGGAGGTGAGCACTAAGGAAGGTTTTTAGGAAATACATATATAAAAGGTTTTAATAGCGGATGAAAGTTATTTTAGAAGTTCACTATTTTTGCCGATGGGATATCACATCGGGTACTCATCGCCCTTGTCCCATGTTACTTGTGCTCGACGCAACACGTTTTCTTTTTCCACTCTCGCATGTCAACCTTTTTCTTTCTTTGTTTCTTTTCTTTGACCTTCCTCTCCCGCTCCATCCATCAACATTTATATTCATCACTCTTTTAGACACATGCGTTTCCTATGGCTTGATTTATAAAGATTTTAGTAACATGTAGGCAGCAAGGTAATCTTGATACTTTGTTCAGCTTTATTAAAAGTCGAGCATTCACATACCTCTTTACCGATTGCTGTTTTCGAAACAGCGCTCTATTTGAGGTTCAGCCTAAACTAAAGATTTTAACCAAATATATGTAAAATTAACTGAATAAGTACCTATTCAGAGACCCATCTGGCCGTTAAAATCACTGGAGCCTTTTAACAAATAAATATACTATTACGTATTGAACAATACTAACAATTTGCATTTGACACAGCTTCATGTTTGAACTTTCTCATAGCGTGACCTCTCAACACCGTCCGCGAGTCACAATACCGTCAGTTTGTTTGCGTAACCACCTTGACACCGTCCTGGCGTGCCCAAATACCGTCACCACTGAAATGGTACTTCTTCTCAATGGTATACAACACTAGGCTCAGAATCTGGTCATCAGTGAGGCTGTTAAAATGAACGTTGTAGTTTAGATCCTCTTTCAGTCGTTCATTTGTTTCTCGTCCTCCGCGCAGGCTTAGCAGGCTGTCTATGTAGTGTTTTACTTCCGATCTGGAAATAAAAGCACCATTTCGTTAAACAAATGCCCTCAACATTATATTAACGGGAAAAAGGTCTAATAAAATTATTAAAGGAAAATAGTTTAAGACGCAGTTGAAGAGTATCGAAATGGCGCTGGACACTGGCCATCCACTTGTGCACATCCATATAAATGAACAGGCGTTATTGCGGTACGTCCTGCCTTGGTGTAGATCAGGGGTGGCCAACCGGTCGATCAGATCGAGTAGATCATGGCAGCATGTTTCATGTAAAATTTCAAGAAGTATGCATGTTTATTGGTAGACCGCACAGGGTTTCATAAGTAAACAGTAGATCTTGGGTCTCAACCAGTTGGCAACCCCAGCACGCGTAGCTTGACAACCATAGAAATGGCTTTTTCTACGATTTTTGTCGACGGAAGAATAGACAAAATGACAGATTGTGATTGTTTATCAGGCATTTTGTCTATTCCTCCGTCGACAAAACCCGTTTCTATTGTGGTCATGCTAAGCGTACTGGTGGAGATAGAAAAGAACTAGGTATGGTGTATCTATAAAAAGCAACTCTGCACTCTACCAGAGTATACAAGGTGCCATATCTCGTATTTCCATAAGAATTTTGGACTCAAAATACATATGAAATTTAAAAAAAATACTTACACAGGATACAGAAGAATCAAACAATTATTAAAAATTATTCGATCATCGAATTTCTTCTTGAGGAACTGTATATTTTCATCGATGACATTCATGGCGACGTGTAGCCAGTACTTGTGTCGTCTCAGTTGACGCAACACACTGCTGACGAGCGCTGCGTGGCCGCCATCGTTGTGGGCCGGCAAGTTGTTGAGAGACGACGATATTAGTATGGCTATGTCTCTGCCGCAGACTTTGTCGCCGAAACTGTTGATGTAACTGCGGAAAAAGGAAAAGTAAATTATGCTTTATTGTATAACATAGAAAGTTTAATGTGTAAGGTTTCGTTCTCAAAACGAAAAACGTAACACTAAAGGTGTGTCCAAACATTGAACGTGTTGAGCGACACGCGGCGTTTGCAGGACCCATTTTTGCCGCGCTCTAGTTAGCACTAAACGACTAATGTTTGTAACATTAGTCGTGCGTCTGCGCGGCACATCCGAAACCTTTTTCCAACTAGGTTGGGGTCGTCGTCGTCTATGACAAGTGATCGTCGGTCGCAAAGTCGTAATGGTGTCCCTAGATGCGCGCGACGTGTTTGAGAACCACGTGATTTTTTCTTGCTTGTCAAGCAATTTTGACCGTCGAGGGACGCCATGACGACGTTTCGACCGAGTTCGCTCGTATAGCGATCGATATCAATGTCGAGACTGCCGCCCCCGGTAAACTATAGAAACCGATACGAATCGCGCACTTGGTCGCAATGGCCAACTAGCCGCAGACCGGGCCAGGGCCGGG
Source organism: Agrochola lota (assembly GCA_947364205.1). Taxonomy (NCBI): domain Eukaryota; kingdom Metazoa; phylum Arthropoda; class Insecta; order Lepidoptera; family Noctuidae; genus Agrochola; species Agrochola lota. The sequence continues at coordinate 10,590,180 of OX376221.1, read as the reverse complement.
TCACGGTTCGCGCGCGGCAGTGGTCCAATAAAAGGACGGCAGGCCGCGCGTGGCAGCAGCGCACGAATGCCACTTTATGTTTGGATAAAGTCTGCCAAGACTCTTTTTAATACAATGTTTGTTCGTTTAACAATATGGCTCGCTTGTACGATGCTTTAAATTCGTTTAGCAATAAACGGCTTTTGTGATTTGTGGGGCATATAGGCTAAAGATATATACAGTATCACGGACATCGACACGAAAATTGTTACCATGGATTCAGTACATGATTCTGATTGCCCTAGCAACGAAATTTTTCGCCAGTTATAAAAAAAAAAACTGCTGTTTCATAGAAAAGTGCAATACTTCGCGGTCAAAATGTATGGAACAGCTGTTTTAAAAAAAATAACCGACGTAAAATTTTAACGCAGGGGGGTTCAGAATCATGTACTGAATCTATGGTAACAGGTTTCGCTTCGATGTCCGTGCCACCCTGTATAAAGTTGTTGAATAAAGCCGTTCTGTAACTAAAAATGTATCGATGAATCGATCATATGAAGCAGTGCCTGCCACTATCATATAAATGATGCCTCTGCAAATTATGTGAATTTTATGTAGGAGGAAAATTGTCAGTGCGGTCAGCAGCTCGAATCTGTGCTAGCCGGCGAGTATTATTTATTCATCCATCAATCAATCGTCAAGGTGATCATTGTCGTTGGGCAAGCGAGTTGTCGAAAATACTACCACTATAATCAATGTGTCTTTCTCCGAAACCATTATGTTCAATATAAATGCATGACTCACTTGTTGAACACCTTTGTAGACGATACTAAGTGATTCAGACTGTAGCATTGTTTTTTTGCAGATTCCATCTTGGTAAGTCGGCTCAGCATTTTCTTCTTGTGAATTACGAGTAGGAGAATCTGGAGATTGAAAGACAATTGCAATTATAAATAATCCTCTTTTATTTTGTATTTTTTTTGGGATAAGCAAACTTATTTCGGTTACATAGAGTACAGTTTCTATTGCAACTATTTGCTCCCTTATCAATAGATTTTTCAATTTGAAATTAACTTTGGACTCATACACATAAATTCCAATTACACGTCAGAATCAAACATTTCTCACCCTAGGATTTGTGGACAGTACTTGGTACTCTTTTGAGCTCCTGAGTTCCTCTAGTCGCTCGCGGACTGTCTCAGGTCTCATACAGTATACCTTCAGACAGCGCCTTTGAGCTTCCAATGATATACTGTACTCCTGAAATAAAATTACAGCGCCATTGGGAAAATGTTCATAGTAAAAAAAAAGATTATGAACTGATTTATGCATGAAATTAACCGACGAAACTTCACAGTAATACAATCTACAGTTACGCCAATTAATTTAATTTGATCTTGTATAACAGATGGTGCCTGTCTACTAAAGTTGTTAATAACAATAAAACTTCTACTATGTCTCGTTAAGTATCCCAGAAAGTTCATAAATATTATTTGTATTAGTTACCTCTAAAACATCTCGAACTTGTATTACAGCATTATAATTATTCTTTAATATAGCAGGTTCTATTTTCAAAACATCTCTGATGTCCATGCCGGCCAGGGTACCAACATTCTCTAATATAAGTTTAGTATGTAGAGGATCTGCAGATATGACAAAACCATTTCGTCTAATGCCTGCTTTGTCAAACTTGATATCATTGTGTGCAATGTTGATTGCTTCTTGAATGTCCGACATTGGCTTGTGTTTTAGTGGTAGGTAGTTTTTACAGTACTTTTGAAATTCTTCTGGTGTCACTGAAAGCTTCCATTGAAGAAATCTTTCTAGCACATTCATGCGGATTGTTACTGTAATCAAAAACTTTTATGATGATAATTATTAACAAAAGTTGACATTAGTCTTTGCAATAATCATTGTGAATATGTTGTTGGTGTGCCCGGCTTAATCCTAATGCTAACTAATATTATAAATGAGAAAGTGAGTTTGTTTGTTTGTAACACTTTAACGCTAAAACGGTAGAACAGATTGGCATGAAATTTGGCACATGGGTAGACCATGATCTGGGTTAGGACATAGGATACTCTTTATACCGTTCCCACAGGATCGACACTTATGCGGGTGAAACTGCGGGGTGCAGCTAGTAAATAAATAAAAAAACAAAAAGATAATTCTTGTAAAGAATTCTTTTAGGCTTTAAGTATGCAATTTTTTCAGGGTCTACCAGTATTTATTAAAAAAATTAAGAGTGGTATGATGGATATGGATGGAAAAAAATGGTAGCATTTTACTTACACACAGATGTATCAGTATCAGAAAAGTTATGTAAGGTTTTACTACTGGCAGGCCATTCTTGAAACTTGTCTAGTATTGTTTGTTCCATTACAAGGTCTGTTGGAAGCAAGCCTTCTTTTTTCAGCCGAGCTATTGTTCTTGATTTTACAAGTGTGTGGTATCTGAAAGTCGGTGGAAAATGATGATAACTGTCTTGTGTCTCAAATACTTCTAATCTGTTGCCATGTATTACTTATTATGAACCCACTACTCACTTGATGATATGTTTAGCAGAAACACTGATAAATCCACACTCTTTAAGTATTTCCCCATAGTTGTCCATAGTGATTGGGTTCATACTGAACACATGAAGGTTATGGCAAGCCTCTTCAGGCGTGATACCAAACTTCTGTAGTATCTGCAGGGTGCAGTGCAACCGGTCATGAGTTACCTCATCGATGTGTGGGTGTTTCTTCTTCAATAAGGCTAGGTAGTCATCTGATATTGATTCACCTATAACATGACCAAAAATCATTTTATTAACTATAGGGATATCTATCGGGGTTGGGTTGAATTAAAGGGTGTGGTCTGTGACAGTACTATCAAAAGTACCTATAAACCAATAAAAAAAAGTTTATGATAAACTACTGTAATTAGAAACCTAACCTTGTTATTGGTTTATTCCATTAAGTTATAATTATAAGAGTTACAGTCAAAGCTGTTTATAGCTAAATGTTATAGTTAATAGTTAAAGTTAAATGATTAAATTACACTTAAATCACCTGTAGTTTTCTTGTAGAAATCCATAATCGGTAAGTTTTTATGGTATTTTCTCGATGCAACTTGAGAAAAATAAGAGAAATGTAAACCACCACCATTTAAATATCTCAATCTTTTGATATACGACCGCATATTAAAGTCTGTTAATCTTTTTTTTTCAATTATTTTAGTTTTATTTAGTCGTTTTTAGCGTTTTACAAATGTAAATAATAACAAACACGCACGGTTTCTTGTTGTCAATATGACATTGACAGATCATTGGCGGCCGGCTAGGGCTGCATTCTGAGTTACGCTGTAATTGATTTGAATGTGCTAACGCCCGTACTGAATATGCCTGAGCGCGATAACGATGTATTGTGGATCGTCATAGATGACGTCATGACATGCTCCATCTTGCGATAACGGCGACCATGCCTTTTAGTAATATCACCGTGAGCGCTGTCAAAGATGACAGTTGTGCTGTTTTATTTTGAGTCGCATCATAACTTTAGACAAACGTGGCATTTTCGAAATTGTTCTTCTGGCTACCGTGGCCACCTAACCAATGAAGAAGAAGAAATGTGTAGTTTAAACACAAAGAAATATGATATGCAAGTTTTGACGTTGTGCGATCACCGTGAGAGCGTTCACGAGCGTTCCGAATTGTTGATAGCCCTCAGTTGTCATAATCGTGTTATCTAACTCGGAACGCCAATTATTGATGTCAGCGCTGTGAGCGATTACGTTCTAATTCGGAAAGCGGCCCTAGAACTGCTAACCCTGCATTCCGAGTTACGCTGTAATCGATTTGAGCGTGCGAACGGCCGTACCGAATAAGTCTGAGCGCGATAACGCTGTATTGTGAATCGTCATAGATGACGTCATGACATGCGCCATCGTGCGATAACGCCGGCCATGCCTTTTACTAATATCACCGTGAGCGCTGTCAAAGATGACAGTTGTGCTGTATTATTGTTTCTGAATTAGAACGTAATCGCTCACAGCGCTGCCATCAATTATTGGCGTTCCGAGTTGGATAGCACGATTATGACAGCTGAGGGCTGTCAACAATTTGGAACGCTCGTAAACGCTCTCACGGAGCTCGCTCAACGTCAAAACTTGCATATCATATTTCTTTGTGTTTAAACTTCACATTTCTTCTTCTTCGTTGGTGAGGTGGACACGGTAGCCAGAAGCACAATTTCGAAAGTGCCACGTTTCTTTAAAGTTATGATGTGACTCAAAACAAAACAGCACAACTGTCATCTTTGACAGCGCTCACGCTGATATTAGTAAAAGGCATGGCCGGCGTTATCGCAAGATGGCGCATGTCAAGACGTCATCTATGACGATCCACAATACATCGTTATCGCGCTCAGGCTTATTCGGTACGGGCGTAATCACGCTCAAATCGATTACAGCGTAACTCGGAGTACAGCCCAATTTTCAATCAAATCAAGCTGTCAATGTCAATGTTGTCAATGCCAAATGTCAATTTGTTACGGGCAAGTCCAGTTGCAAAGTCGTAGTTTACGTGTTTTATTTCTCAATTGTATGAAATCATGGTATAATAATATACTTCGCATATATTATTAGACCATGTATGAAATAAATTAAAATCAAATCAGTATGTACTTTACGTAAAAACAATTTCCGTGAATTAGATAAGTGTTTCATTCATGTTTTAGATTATAGGACTAATAAAGAATCTGGTTGAAGGTTAGTTTTTGCTACCTATGTTATTGTTAAAACTACATAAGTATACTCATTCTTTCTTTGCCCTTAAGACGACCCTCTGACCACCCTTTCAGGAACCTAATGCAATTACTCTTTTCAGATGGACTGGACAGCAGTTAGAAACCACTTCAAGCAAACATGGCTCACTACGATTCTGAGTCTCATTTTGTTTTCTGGTGTTACATACTTTCTGTTATGGGCAGAGGTAAGCATCTTTTGCGGCCAGAAAAGCAGCCTAGGACTAAGACATTAGTATCTGAGCAAGTATTTTTATAATTTTATTATTTTTATTTTTAGAGCCAAACAATTCAAAGTAATCTGATGCTAGAGGAACTGGTGTGGGCAGCTGAGAGTATTGACGTCCATACTGGCGATGAAGCGGCGCGCTATGAGGGCCGAGTCGTGCATATTGTGGGCCCCCTGAGAATACTAGAACCAATATCTGAGCCAGACTATAATATACAAGTACAAGCAGTTAAGTTGAGGAAGAGAGTACAAATGTATCAATGGATTGAAGAAACTACGTAAGTGTACCACTTGACCCATGTGACTTGGCGACAGATGTAAACTGCATCAATTTTTATTATTGTTTTGTTTAGTTTAAAACATATTTTTGTATGGATGTAAAAATCAAAGCAGCCCCATTACCAACTAACTGAACTCATTTATAGTGAATAAGTATAAAAATGTAACAATTTGTTTTAGAGAACAAGAGAATTTCTTAAGTGAACCAGCTGAGGAGTCTCGCAAGACGTACTGGTACCACAAAGACTGGCGGGACTATGTGGTGGAGTCCTCCCTGTTCTACATCAGACCCGGCCATCACAACCCTCCCTCAATGCCCATGTTCAGTGAGACTCATATTGCTGAAAATGTCAAGATTGGATGGCTTTACTTAGGTATTATCAGAACATATTTGTTCTTTTAACTTAGCAGCTTGTTCTACTATGGAAAATAACTACTATTAAAGGACTACTATTTGGGAGGACATTTTTATCACAAGATCCTCCCAAATAGTAGTCCTTTCTTTGGTATTGTTTATCAAGTTGTTGAGCTCCTTTAGTACTGAGTTGAACTACACAATTACTGACAAATGTTTGCAGTGACTGGACAGGTCCACTTAAATCTGCATGGTTCTTTGCTCAATAGATCATTTCAGACATTAACCTGCATCTAGTTTTAAAACATTATTTAATTTTGCCTTATAAAAGTGTCTGTTGTTCCAACTTAGAAATAAATATCATTTATCATCATCATAACATAACATTATTGTATTCCCCGGAGGGTTAGGAGGGGTACCTATAGTACACCCACATTTCGCCCAGTTATGTTTAAGTCCCATGTAATAGGGGGCGAGCCTATTGCCATCAACCGGGCACAAATCCAAACTCCAGGCTGCTACTGAATAATTCCAGAAGGAAAAACCCAATAACACTTTGCCCAACCCGGGAATTGAATCCAGGATCTCATGCTCACCATCATCATTTGTCATTTATCCTCAACTTTCTATTTGACTTTATTTTCAGGGATTGATGTGAAGCGCAAAGTAGTAGACTACTATGAGATTTGGTCCGACTCTAGACCTGAGCGTAGTGACATCAAACTACATTCAGGTTTCTACTACCATGGAGAGAGTGCTTTGGAACATGAGATAGGCGACCTTCGGATACACTTCTCGTATGCAGGGCGTGAGGATGATATTGTAAGTTTAATTCAGAGGAGGTTTTAGTCAGAGGCCCATGGGCTGCATAAAAACTCGGACACCAGGTTAGTCACTAACCACACGAAAAAGAATGAAAAATAGAGTTAGTTGGGTACTATTGTACTAGAATTGTTTAGCGACGACATGAGCGTAAGGCAAATATAGGACTAACAATGCTATGCTATGCTGAATGAAAGTACACCAAAAATGTCTCAAATATTCATAAAATACAGAAATCACAAATGATATTCTCATGCATAATAAAATTGCCCAGAAAATCCTTTCTAACATTCTACATTTACCAAATGACTTTAAATGTCTTTTTTTGTTTCAGTATACAGCAGTAGGTGTTGTAGAAGGTGGCAACCTACAGGCTTACAGTCCAACAAGGTTCCCTACTGCTGACCCCATCTGTCTCCTGCGCAAGGGTTCCTACAGTTTGAAGCAGCTCCATGACTTAGAGAGAAGAGATGCAAATCTGCACACATGGAAATATCGACTTCTGGGATTTGTACAAGTTTTTGCGTCTGCAATGACTTTGCATCCTGATTGGGTGACATTGTGTAAGCCTTAAAACTTTTAATAAAATAGCTTACAATACTGTTAAGCACAAACGCAAACGAGTCTGCGTGAGCGTAACGGAATACCGCCGTTTGATGTTTATTTTGATGCTTGTACAATATTCCACTTTATGACACAAAGAGTAAGATGTATTATTAAATATCATTAGATTTCTCTGTTCTGAGCTGTGGATGACAAATGGGATTTCTAAGTCGCTGTCTGGTTTGCCTTGAGACACATTTAATAAGACCTTGTACCATTTGCCAAATTAATAAATCCCATTTCGATTCCTGTTAATAAAAATAAAAAATTGAAGCTGTGTACCTTATGTGACTATAAAGTCGTCATTCTTTTTCAGTTTTACAATGCCAGTGGATATCGAGTAATTTAAGGCGGTGTTCAAGGTTTTGGGTGAATTTGGTCCTGTCTTTTTCGTATACGTTATTCATCATTGCTATACCTTGGTAAGTATATTATGAAGTTAAATCCTAAATGTAAATAATATTATAAATGTGAAAGTTTGTATGTTTAGATGTTGTTACTCAATCACGCAAAAACGGCTGAACTCATTTGAATGAAATTTGGCATACAGATAGTTTATAACCTAGATTAACATATAGGATATTTTTTTATCCCGGTAGTACATTCCCGTGGGATCGTAGGGACGATTTTTTTTTTTTAATCCGTCTGAGATTATAAAATAATATTGGACACGTATTTTTTCCTTTTTTACGTAATCTAAATATTACGGCGATACATTGAGGTAAAATGTGCCATGACGTCACGACTATGTAGATTTTATACATACTAGTGACGTAGCAACCCCCACTCCCCAACCTAAAATGCGTTTTATCTAATTATTTTTTTGTTAATATGATAAAGCAAAAAATACGTGTCTAATATTTTTTTATTATCTGACTGACTGACTAAATAGAATTTAATTTTTGTTACCCAGCCATCATCCCTATTTCCGACATCCACGCGGGCGAAGGCTAGTATATAAATAAATTGAAGTAGCAGTCTGTGCTACTTTAATTTAAGTTTTCTGGGTCCATATAATCTATATTCTATACATTGGTGTCATAAAATTGGACCATGCTGACGATATAATATATTGTTGTAGGTTGGTTCACAAGCCGACATTCGGTGCCATGGTGCTCGGCGGCGCGATGGTCCCTCTCTTGCACTACTCGACACTGCTGTCACGACGCGACGCCACGCCTGATCCCCCGCCGTACAACAGATGGAACAACAACCCACACTGAAAAATTTTTTTGGGGCTTACCACAAACATGGAATCCACTCAGTTCAGGCACAAGCTATATTAGAATCTAGCTTGTGCTTAGAATCTAGCTGTTCTCCTTAACTCCTTAACAGCTAGAGCTGCGGCTTCGGCGGAGTACGGGGTCGTTAAAATCGGGATTCACATTAGTGCGTAAATAACTGTCTGAATTACAAGGATGGATTTGAAAGTTGATGGTATGGCCTATATGCTCTGCGATGATCAAATAACCATTAAATATATAAATATAACTGACTGATGGTATGCTGGAGCATACTGTAAGTCACGTATGATTTTTCCAAACCGCGATATGTTTATCCGACGATTAATTTTTAATTTCTGACGTTAAACTTTATTCTATGGATAAAAATATCTGTCATTGGAAAATAAGCATTGAACTACTTCTTTAGTAAGCAAAAGTAGTTTCTATCATAAAGTACAAAAAGTTGAGCTGTGCTTTTACACTCTGCCAGTAATATTGAATCTTATAAGGATCTGGTGGCAAAAAGGATATTTTGTATAAAATTTGTGGATGGGTAATCCTTACTCATAATATTGTCTAGTCTGAATATTGTTAACAAAATATTATAGTGTAAGTAGACTGATTGTAACTAAACCTTCGTACTTAAAGTAGAATTGAATTTGCATTCGTACAGAATAGAAACATCCTAAAGTTAATGTATTTATGTATAAACCTTATTCAATTATGTACAACATTGAAAATTTCTGTATTACTGCCCCCCTAAGTAAGAACCTAAAACGGAATTATAAGTGTTTTAATAAAATTGTAATATAGCAAAAATAATCTCTTCATAATGAATAACGAACTATTAAATATTTTATATTTAATGCAATAAGTAAATTATTAATAATGCTTAAAAGGTGTATCTAGGTGTACCGTGTAGGGCAATGTTTATTTTAAGTGTGACCTACTGTAAAAAGTTATAAAAGTATTTTATTTAGGAATTAACTAAAATGCTTAAGTATGGGTGGGACTCTTCAGTTTAGTAGGTAAAGGAGTTATGGAGATTTACAGGTTCTGGAGATAAGTATTTTTTGAGCAGTCCAGAACTGTTCTCGCTTGAGTCATAATTGTATACCATCGCGACGTGTATTTCCTGCATTTGGAGCACAGATACAGCTATGTAGGTTGTATTTAAAAAACAAAACAATGATTTGTACTCGTATTTAACTATGCCATATCCTGTACAAGGTACACAAGTGAACCAATTACTAAGTAAGTCTAGTTTTAAAGTTTGTACCTTGTGGGTATTTATGTAGTTATCAATACTGAAGCACTGTAGTAATAACACTATATTCAAATTCAATTAGCTACTATTAATTTTTATTACATTCAACTACTTAAATATGAAATAGAATCAATCCTTCAGGTTGTGAAAAACTGCTTTTACCGGATCTGCATTATTTATTGGAAATACTATTTTGAAAATAAACTTCTGATTAATATGCATTTATTTTAATTAACTGACCTATTTACAATATACATCCCATGCCGATTTCGGCTACGGTGAGTATTTCAATTTACAATACACTAACAACAACAGACTAAAGAGCAACCGAGGCAGAAGATGCTGAAAAAAAAATGGGCGAGTCTTACAGTAATCGCATAAAGCTCACTTGCACACTTTGAACACGATTTTGTATCGTACGTAAACGTATGATCGTGATCGTACGAATTGAGTGCTCACACTGAATACGTTTTTCAGTCAAATAGGTAGTGTTCCGATGATATCGCATTGAAAGCATGAAAAGTCTCAACAAGTTCGTATTGTTTTCGGACGTCGGAACTCTACGTACGACTAACTCGCAGTCAGTCTGCGCGCTCCCTTAGCACTTGGAAGGTTGGAATCGTTCGTGCGTGTTCATATGTGTTCGCACGAGTAAAATTCGTACGAAAAAGCGTCCAACGTGCGCGCGGCCTAAGAAGTGTAACATCTGAGATCTTACCTTGGTAATAAGCAACATAGTGTATTGTCTATGAACATTAAGGTAATATGCAATATAAAATGGGCGGAGCCTCATAAATTCTAGTAATGCGCGCGCTCTTTCGTTAAATAAAAAACCGGCCAAGTGCCACGTCGGACCACGCACAATGAAGGGCTTCGTAGTTGGGATGAATTTATCCCAAGAACAAACTTAACATTGTAGTTGAAAAACATGTTCTCCCATACGAAATGTATGGGAGAACATGTTTTAAAAACTGAAAATTTTAGTTGGTCGATTATTTCTCGTTAACCTGTAAAGCCTACTTTTTTCGTTACATATAGGTGCTACTGCTGTGAATTTTTTCACAAATCCAAGTGCAACCATTTAGCTGGCAGGGGGGGGGGGACGACACTTGACACTAACAAAAAATTGCACTAAAGCAATTAAAATATTTCGTAAACGGATTCCTGAATTGCAAAATGATTTTTACACATCCACAATATTTTTGAACGGCATTTCCATCGACACCCCTACTCTACGTGTAGTGGAGGTACCCTAAAAAATCATTTATATTTTACCACTTTTTCGGCGTGATTAATATGTACCTATACCTATACCCATGCCAAATTACAGCTTTTTAGTACTAACCGTCTCTGAGCTAAACTGCGGACAGACAGAAGGACATGGCGAAACTATAAGGGTTCCTTATTTACCTACTAAAAATCCTAAAAGCTTCCGTCCCTTTTCACGACCCATAAAGTCTTTAATTTTTTTTTAAACTTAGGCTTAGATTTTCATTGCTGGAAAACGAGAGGAAATATGTTAGGTACACATCAAATAAACTATCTACCTATATAGGGTGAGTGACCGATACTCAAACTAAACACGTGACTTTACTCATATTTATTAACAACTTTTACTATGGGACCAAACGTGAAATAGCGAAAAAATAAATCTGTTGTTCCCTAGATTTTGACGATCATAACCGAACATAAATGTAGAGAACAGCAGACATTTTTTCGCGATTTCAGGTTTGGTCCCATAGTAAAAGTTGTTCATAATGATGAGTAAAGTGACGTGTTTAAGTATTGGTAACTAATTACTAGTCACCCTATATATATTTATCATATCATAACTCAAAAGCTGGGATCGATTTGATATAATAGAACAAAACTAATTAAAACGTAGGTAGGTATAAAGTTCAGACATTTTTTTTGTAAAGTTCGGATGTGTTGGGGTAGTTTATTAGTCCGCATTTTTGCAACACGTTTCTCTTATCAATATTGGAGTCCTTTCGGTTTGGTAAAGTTACTACAATAATAAGACAAAGCGCGCTGCGGCGTTTGCAGCCGATCGTACGCACGCGCAGTACACTCCTTATCAGCTGATCGCACTCCGCCCAACGAATACAGATTCAGCCGAAACAGTTCTCTTCTAATTTACGGTTGTGATTTTTATATTCAAGGTTAGATAACAGTTAACTGTTTTCTAAAATCATTGTATAATCGTGCTATTGGAATTTAATTCAGTGTGTGGTTTAACATACAACAAACATGAAAGCTGCAGCGATGTCGGTTTGGATATTTATTAACATCCTCTGCTTCGGTATGTGCGGTTACTTATATTTAATTTGGTATCAGTACTGGATGTACGACGAAAAGCAGAGAAATTCGAGCAGGACGTCGGAAAACTCACCTAAAACAATGGTTTCTGGTGTTAATTACCAGGACAAGTACGCAGCAGAAAAACTTCAATTTAAATTACCATTTAACTCTACTTTAAGAATCGATTTCCTTCGAAAAAACCGGAGGTCGGCAGTCGGCGGTTACTGGAGTGGTGGAGGATCAAGTCAAACGTTCAACAAGACTGCTGGTTCATATGCTCTTCCGTCCAATAACATAGTGAGAAAAAGTAACGGCAGCCCCAGGTTCCCCAACATACACAAGCCGTTATTGGAGTTCGATAGCGATAAATATGTTTGCAACGACTTACTATCAACGGACTGTGAAAAACGAAGCGCGGAATTCAAGGAGTTGTTGTTAAAAGAGTTTCATAGAGTCCTTATGGGAGCCAGCAAAGTGTTTACATCAGGCTTAGACGCTCACAATACTTATGATGTTAAATATAATAGCAGTAATCGTAAGACGAGTTCTAGAGATGAGGTGATGTGTGCTCTGAAAAGTGTCAAGTTACGGACTGTGACGGCTGATGATGAACCGTTTGCGAGTCTCGGGTATAAGATACCGAGAGCACCGCTGCAGGAGGGACGTAACTATAACACTTGTGCGGTTGTCACAAGCGCTGGAGCATTGCTTGGCTCAGAATTAGGAAAATTTATAGGTAAGCCACGTACTTGTTCAAATTTCCGCCTACTTACCTATGTAGAAATAATCAAATAAGTCCGCTTTAATTCGCGCTAATAAAGAATATCCGGCTATTTCTTCGGCTCAAAATATTATGTTCGTTGGAACTAGTGGATCCTGTGGATCACTTTAATGTATGGTTACAGTTCTGGACAAAAATAATGAGTAGTTTGCTCTTTGCCTACGATGTCGGTACTTTTCTATTAGTATAAATTGATGTACCTATTCTCAAAGCCTCTAAGGCGATGCGTACACTGCGCATGATTCACAATGCACATGAGTCGGCCGTGATATGACTGTTCTTAACCGTACGTAGGTATGCCTTCTTAGTCGCTAGTCCATTTACAGTTATCGCCCCAAATGTGCTTTAAGTTACAAAGCTTTGTTATTTGTTTTTCTTGTTAGCTATGTCAGAAACTGGTAATGAGCCCACTAACGATAACTTTTTTTTTTTTGAGGTTTGTGATTCAAATACGGCCTATGGGTTTGAAAAAGTTTAGATAGGTTGGTTGATGGGGGTACCTACTAACTTTGTTCATTTCGTAAGAAATAGGGCTTGAGAAGCAGACCGCTAATTTTATTTTCAAATATTATGTAGCATTATCTTATGTATTGAGTATACATATACCTACTTTATAATATGTGTATGTATGGTCTGCATGGGCAGGTGATCGACCGTGTATTGTGCCACTTATCGCAGCGGATCTTCGCTTTGTGAAACGCATTGACATGCGTAGTCCGGCCTCTTCGGCGAACGGCCCAAATCGTATGCGAATTACACGAATTATTGTCCACGGGACATCACTGATTACTCAGTGAAACAGATTAAATAACTACATTATTATGTCAGTAAGTATGCTGTTGCCAATATGTATGGTAATGTTATGATGCAGGTGTCCACTTTGTATTTAATTAAATTAAACATTATTGCTATGCACTATTTTGTATTGTTTGATTAGGTGCTACAAAAGTACACATAGGTACCTACCTAATAGGTATAGGTCTACTAGTTTGAGGATATTGCGTAGGTATGTAGTAGTTGAACAAAGAACCTCTATTTTTCAAATCGATATTTTTCATCACCAAATCACTAAAGTCGTCATTACATTACTGTCACTCATTAGATAGACTCAGATTCGTGAACAGAAGCAGGATACACCTTTTTTGATGTTACACTCGTGGTGAGTTAGGGGGTGGACTATGGTCAAATGCAGAACTTTCCTAAGAGAAGGTGTACTGTGCGTGGCGTATAGGTAGAATAGTAGGTAGTACCTTTAAGGCTCGTGCAGACTAGCGCGACGCGACTCGAACAATACAATTCCTAAGAAAACTTCACGGAATAAAAATAACTGGTGTCGCGTCGCGCCGGTCTGCACGGAGCTTTTGGGGTTCAAATACACTTATCTAATGCCAGCTTTTAGGATTTTAACTGATTTACTGATGAGTTTGAAACTGTTTTGTGATATAGGTAGATAAGTATACAGGTTGGTATATAGGGACATCGACGCGAAAATTGATACCTTGGATTTAGTACATGAATCTGAACCCCACTGCGTTGAAACTTTTTGTCGGAAACCATAAATTTAGACCGGTTCAGAATCATGTACTGAATCCATGGTATCAATTTCGCGGCCCTGTAGAAGTATATTTAACCTGATTTGTAGTTTATTTTTTGTTGTAGGTAGGTACCCAGTTAGAGAACATGGCAAAACAATCATTGTAATTTGGTGTATCGCGGTTCTATTGGGCAGCCTTAAGCTGTAAGCCCAGGCTATTGTCACGCAAATGGCTACTGCTTTGCTCGATCTACAATCTGTTATCACGCTTTGATTTATTCATGTCACTACTTATCTATCTTTTACGCAGAAATGCATGGTTTGATATGCTGATTCGATTGTGTTAACTACGATAGGTTTGCCCAGTGGCGCCAGCGCCTGCGCCGCTATTCTGTAATACCAACGCGTCCGCACCGGAAACATCGGCAACTTATATCAGCTATACTTATAGTCGTATAAAAGTTGTTTTGTTTGTTTATGTCCATAAGTCAACATTTTCATAGATAGCCTGAACCACAAAATTATTCGAGATATTTCGGTTTTGATTCTCAAAACACTCATTCACAAAATTAGATTTTTTATGTTCTTTTACACATGCACATGCTAATGTCAAAGGTAAAAATTTGATGATTCACAATTGCAACGAATAATATTATTATTTTATTGCATTTGTGTTAGTCACTCAGTAACCACATGTCTTTGTCCTTTCTCGAAAATCTGCTGATAACTTTATAGCCCAGACATGGAACAGACAATGACACATGCTTCCGAGTGGGGTGACACGTGTAAGGACATCTTTACTTATTGTTTATTAAAGATTTGCCTACTGTTTTCCTTCACCTAGTAGGTACATGGCAAAACGTAAAGAACTCCACGTATCAATCAATAAATCAATCTAGTTTATCACAATTCAATTCTGGATAGAAGTAGGATTTTCCCAGGTAGACTGCTCAAGCCTGAACACTCAATAGACTTCCGCATCCAAATTAGGTACCTACCTGAGCAATCTTCTTTTACTGTACGTTCGTACCATATTACTGCCGCTGCCCCGTTGGTGTAGTGGTCCCAAACGCTACTGGTGAGCATGAGGTCCTGGGATGGGGTGGGTATTGGGTTTTTCCATCTGGAATTTCTCAGTAGCAGCCCGGAGTTTGGACTTCTGCCCGGTTGATGGCACTGAGCTCGCCCCCTATTACATGGGACTCAAACGTAACTGGGGATATGTGGGTGTACTATAGGTACACCTCTGCCCAACCCTTCGGGGAATACAGCCGTGATGTAATGTTGTACCATATTGTGACTAGACAACGCAATATTATGTTTGTTGTACATACTCTCTCTAGACACATCTGGTTGCGAGCCAAGTCGAACTTGAAATACATACATGCAATAACTCCGCCAACAGAGCCAAACATATTTTTTTAGTGACTGTGCAAATCAAATTAAAACATTACTTACGTATGAAAATACCAACCTTTAACGATGTTGAGAGTTCTACGACGATATAAAATGGCAAGAAAACAAAAAGATGCATCGCATTTCAAAGAAACTGTAAGTATCGCAAGTGTAAACTAAGTAAGTAATATAAAATTAAACAGCTCGTTTCTGAGGAAAGCATTTTGCCGGAGCTTTTGACCGAGCTTAACTTGAAATTCGTCTTCATATCGGCTCATCTGCGGCAGGCTGTACTAAAGAAAGGGAGTGGCGAATGACATGGAAATGTATGGTGCCACACCCCCTCGTTTCACGAGCTCGAATCGAGTTGTTTTGAGTTATTTTTCTTGTTTTGGAATAGTCACTTAAAGCACTTTTAAGTTGCTTTATATTATATTTTTGTCATGCCGGAATTCTCATTAAATTAACGATAGAATACCATAACCAAATAATAAAAGTATTACGAAAATGTTATTATTTTATGAAGACCATGATATTGGAGGTCTATGATTATCATTTCTGTTGGAAAGGCAGATGGCGGAGGCTAAACCAAGATTTCGTTGTATTTGCGTCAAGTTGAGGCTATCAAGGTACAAATCGTAACTACAGTAATAACTTGTTTATGTTGATACTAAGTAATCGTTCATCTAATTTTTCTTTGTAATTTTTATGGTGAGTAGTTAAGAAAGCGCAAACAGTGGGAGGTTTGTGACTTCAAACGCCGAAACCGCGCATTTTGGCAAAGTTTTGCACAAATTTGATTTATCACTTAGAGGAAAATTTGTTTCAAGAAAAATGGCGGTTAAATAAGTTGTACGTAAATATACCGTAAGTCCATAAGCAAGGTTGTTCTAACTATAGGTATTTTATGCAGCAACGAAAGAAAAGCTGTCCAGGATACGTGTGGTATTGTTGGCGTGGTGTCATCAACCCACACGTAAAGGGCGTGCATAATTCATGTTGTACCATTGTGCGCTTCCAACATACAATACGCCGGCAATAAGGCGCTTCCCGCGCTCTTCTGAGCCTTTATATTGCTGTTATTATATATAATGTTGGCAGTAACGGTCCAACGGAATATGTTTATCCTTTCATAGACAAACCGAGGTGGTTATTTACAAATATTAAAAGTAGATGTTAAGTTTTCATATTTAGAGAAAATTGAGGATAATATGAAGGGTACAGGGGCAAAACAATGACTGTCACTAAAACAGGATTTGATGTAATCAACATTTTAATGTTTCAAAGTTAGAACTTTTGCACCTGTACAGGGTTTTGAAATATTGAAGTTATGAAGGACTGTGATTGTTTTTACGCTTTTCACTCATGCTACATAAAAATACGCGCGAAAACCTAAGTGTTGCCATACTTAACTTATATTTGTAATTTTTTGTGAGATTCCGTGTTTTGCCCCTGTACCCTTCATATGTATAAACACAGATACATAATTAAGGCTTCTCGGATATTTTTATGAAAACAGTTTCTCTTTGGTTTCTCTCTGAGGATTTGAATGGTTAATGACCAATCAGTATTATTTAGCAGTTACCGTTTGTTTCCTCTCATTTGATAACAAAACAAAACAAATAAAATCGACGTAAAATGTAATATAAGCATTCTGTAGCTGTGATAAACAAAAGGGCTGCGTCTGTTGTCATATACATTATTGAACAGTTTTATTTTCCATTAAATGGTATCGTCAGCATTTTCTTTTTCGAAGTGTGAGCACTACACTGATTTCCATAAATACACATTCATGATTTAATTCTAAGTAATAGTTCAGTTTGATAATTGTTATTGACGTAAAAAGTAAGTACCTACCAGTAGGTACAAACATCCGCCAATAACTCAGTGAATGGCAGAAAAAGTAACCGTTTATTTAATTACTGTTGAAGAATAGGTGTAATTATCGGGGCTTTTATTATCAATCTCGTTGTTTACTTCTATTGTTCCGCTTTCTTATATGTGTGTCACCGGGCAGCCTGGTGGGGCGTGCGGAAGATTGCATGTTGTACTTCTGTGGATGACTTGATGCCCAGCGTAATACTTATTGACAGGTCGGGTTACGTAACGTTGACTACATGCAAACCTCGTTATAAAACTTGTTCATTTTGATAACACTCGGGTATTAATGAGACCATGCTAGCACAAAGCTAGCACAACAAACTGGCATATAATTATTTTTTCTTCTTTTAAGATAACTTTCCAGTAGATTCTCGATGTGTGTATCTAAGTTTCATTGATGAGTACTTAGGTACGAGTAAATCATTTTCATTCGAACCACTCATTCATATTTAGCAGTAAGAAAATGCGACGTCGTCATATTTTGAAAATGTTTTTTTATTTTTTATATTTCACCTAAGGCTTTTTTACATAAATAATCGTGACTGTCAAATTATTTTGAATGAAAAATGAAAAAAAAAACATGCCTGTGGATTCCTTGATATGGTCTCAGTCATAACCTACAGTTATGGGATATAAAAAAAACACCTTGTATATATCACAGATGATTTAATTATATATATCACAGATGATTTAATTATATATATCAGAGATGATTTAAAACAAAGTGTTTGATAAGTATATTTTGATAATTAACTAACACACATTTTTTGTCAACATCACTTCCAAATTCGCAAGTTCACTGAACCCTTGATGATAAATATAATGACCAATGATCGGAGTAGGTAGATTGAACTGGGGTCATTGATCCGAAACGTATATATTACTATGGACATTCCTCCGGAATTGGTGGATTATTAAAAAAAAACCGGAACTTATGTAGGAATTGTATTCTGCCAGAGTGGAAGGAGTCATTTGATGATTTGCCATCCTCAAAAAAAAGGTAGGAATTGTAATAAAATGAGCAATTTTATTCTTTATTATTCTTCCTAATTTTTTTTTTGTCACGTTTTGACAAAACCCAACGACTACCACTAATAATAATACCACTAGTAATAATATTACTACCAACATTAACAATATTTAATTGAATCCGGAAATACCGGAATTACTTTCCGGAAAAATGGCTTATCCATGTTATTCTTTCTGTGTGCATTTATGATACAAGTACTAAAAATCAATCTACCTACTCCGATCACTGATAATGACATAACTATTTTACAAACAAGTGCACCTATTTGGTTACTTTAGCAAGGTTCGAGTAGCATTACAAGCTAACTAGTCTGTGAGCATTACCGTGGTACAAGTAGGCGTTACTTACTACTATAGCAGGTGCTGAAACTTAGCGAACACAAAGAAAAAAGATTTCACAAATTTGTTGTCTATGAATGTTTCAAAATTGCTGAAATGGAGCGGAAACACTCCACAAGGTCCGATAATGTTATTTTATAAACGTAAAGAGTCGTCGCAATCGTTATTGTATGAGTTACAAGAGCCAAGGCCTTGTACGAATTATAACTATTATGACAATGATCTATGGTCACGATTGGCGGTCAAAAACTTATTTGTTTTGTCAAATTGTTTAATCTGTGTAATCGTTTATGAGTGTATAACCAAAAGTTGGCAAAGTCGCAAATAGCTGTCAAATATTTACCTGTTTTGATTAATTTAGCAATATTACTGCATGGAAATATGAAATATGGCTAACTAGTGAACTAAAATATTGATTATGAAATGCAATAATAACATTGAATTTGATGTTGTACCCATTTTAGGTGTATAAAACGGATTTGAAAAGTTTCCAAATAGTTTTTTTTTACATCTAAAACTAAATATTCGGTGTTACGATATTAATTATTGCATTTCATAATCAATATTCTAGTTCGCTTGTTAGCCACATTTTTTACATTAAATATTTGACAGTTATTTGCGACGTTGCCAAGTTTTAGGATAAACCCTCTTAAGAGCGCTTATTCTGAAAGTGACGTCGCAAATAGAGGTTAAGTATTTCGCTGTTTTGATTAATTTGGCAATATTAATGTATGGAAATAAGAAATGTGGCTAACTAGCGAACTACACTTGCGAGCAAAAGTATGGAATCACCTACTTGTTCCTTGTTCCGAGCGATTTAAAAAACTAAATAACTAATGAAAATTAATGAAAATGCTACCATTTTAAAGGCTATACTGTAAACTTGAAATTCATTCTTACTCCTCCACTCAAAGTAGGAAAGCTCTTAAAATATGGATTTAATTTTAATGCATGTGGCATGCATTTCAAGTTTACAGTATAGCCTTTAAAATGGTAGCATTTTCATTTATTTTCATCAGTTATTTAGTATTACAGATCGCTCGGAACAAGTAACGAGTGGATGATTCCATACTTTTGCTCGCAAGTGTAGAATATTAATAATGAATTTGATGTTGTAACCGTTTTAGGTGTAAAAAATTGTTTTTGGAAAGTTTCCAAATACTTGTTTCACATCTATATCTAAATGTTTGGTGTTGCGATATTAATTATTGTATTTCATAATCAATATTTTAGTTCACTAGTTAGCCATATTTCATATTTCCACACAGTAATATTGCTAAATTAATCAAAACAGTGAAATATTTGACATCTATTTGCGACGTTGCCCACCTTCAGAATAAACACCCTTAATGCACTGCCAATTTATTATTACCCGGAAGGAAAGAACTAATGCCGTATGTATGATACAATTAGGTATATGTAAGCTTAGTCAATGACTGGGTTGTACTGTATAACCTAGATAATGTGAATTACTCAGCAGGAAGAGCGTAAACCAATGGCTAAGTAGTACTTACTGTTCATAAAAATTCAAAAGCCCTACTCATTTTAGTGACCTAATGTTAGGCAACTGGCCTGACGTTAGTCCACTAAAATTGGTGAGATGATATTATATTGACTTAATAGTTCACATAAATGGTAGTCATGTATTAGCCCAAAAGTACCGACTTTTTAATTTCTGAAAGCTGGATCGTTGTCGTTTATATTTTGACAGTTGACATTATTTTACCTAATACTCTTTAATAAGTAAGTAGGTAAAGAACTTAGCAGATGAGATACATTTAATAGGGTCCTAATGAGCAAGCTTACAAACAAACTTATTTATGTCGACAGATTCTCACGACATGGTATTGAGATTCAACAACGCCCCCACAGAAAATTATACGGAGAGTGTCGGCTCCAAGACTACTTTTAGAGTGCTCAATTCACAGGTAGGTTGGCAACTGTACCGATAATATAATAATATTATAGTAAATGCTAAAATATGTAATCCCAAAATACGGAGCAAACATAAATAATAAGAAAAAAAATTGTGTGCCTTTGTAGATACTTAACTAAAAAGGTTGTACCAAAATTATTATACTGGGCAATTTCACTAAAGACCTTTTAATAAGAAGAAATATAAAAATAAAACTTAATGGCATCACATGATCTTTCACCGCGAATTGCCAGTAATTATAGTATTTTCTACATGTCTATAGAGGTTGCAGTACAGTACCTTACAAAAAGGCAGGCTGATTTAGTAGAAGAAAAAACTATGATGCCATTTTCAGGAAAGAAAAAAAAATCTTCACAATTATTTTCTTTGAAATAAGCCAGTAGCAGATGAAAATGTTCACGAATGTAGCCAAAAAGGTTTTTCCTTTTATAAATTAAACATTTTTGATGGTTTACAGAATTTTATTTGTATTTCAGGTAATAGCCAAGCCTGAATTTAACTTTTTGGAGGAACCGTTGTTTCGAAATGTGTCTATTCTCATATGGGATCCGGCGAACTACTCATCAACACTAGAAGACTGGTACCATTCACCTGATTATCCTCTCTTCCCCGTTTATAAGAAGTAAGTTAACTTTTCGGGAGTACCTCTGCTGCCGGCACTGACAGCTAATTTGATCGCTGGGCATTACCGGCAGCGGTGACCAACTGGCATACAACTTTCAGTGCCAGTTTCCGAATTTTCTACCAGCGCTGGTATATCAAAATTACTTAACTTTTTTTAACCGATTAAAAGTTTATTCGGAAATCAATTTTATTGTTATATTATTATTTTTTCCGTCTGATTTTGTTGAGTATTACCTAACTACATATTATTTATTAGCTAACTTCGCAACAGCTGAATAAAAAATATTTTAAGAATAAATTTAAATTGTTTTATTTTTATAGTCCTAATTATTTGCGTATTTTCATTGTTTCAGGTTGCTTGAACAGAATCACAACGCAGATGTCCATTTGCTGAACCCTCAAGTGCTATGGGCATTATGGTCAGTGCTACAAGATACGTCTCCTTACCGGTTACGGCGAAACCCTCCGTCATCAGGCTTTATAGGTGCGTCACTTAAAATATGAGTTTGTAATAAAGGATTTGATTTGTGACTGTTTACGTTACGCATTTGCCATAAAATAATAATTTCAACATACATTATTATTAACACACGTAAAAAACCTACTTATAATTAGGATAAAGTGTCAATTTTACAGTTTCTTTGTTTTCAACTTTATGACGCTTATGCCTCTTACCGTTCAATCATTCACCGCATGCCGACATTAATTCAAAAGAGGCTTTCGATTTTGTCGTTATTTCGTGCTAAGTAGATAGCTACCTTTTCAGGTCTATGGTTCGCGCTGCATCGTTGCGCGCGCGTGAGCATGCTCGAGTACGTGCCGTCTGCACGCGCGTCGCGCCGATGCCACTACCACGCGGCGCATGACGACGCCGCGTGCACTCTTGGCGCATGGCACCCGCTCGCACACGAGAAGACCCTCGCAGAGCGCATGCGTGATAATCAAGACGTACAAGTATTCCAACGAGGGTTTATTGATGTACCTGGATTTAGTAGCATATCTTGTCCTTGAGTACTGTGCTGGTAAAGTTGTAATATATTTTGGAGTATTGTTTGAGGTTAAATGTTGCCAAAATAGTTAATAATAAATGGTTATAGTTTAGCTGAATTATTGCTGTATTATGTTACATTGTATAATAATATTTTGTTTTTTTAGGGTACCTCCCCTATACGTAAAGTGGGGATGTTTTTTTATCCTCATCTACCCCATGTTGTGGGGTATCGTTAGAAAGGTCTTTCAAAAGACCTGTTTGAGTTTGTCACAACCATTTTTGGATTCGGGGATCCGTTTGCGAAATATTAAGCTTTTAACTGAATTTTTTTGTTAGAGTCAAGTGTCCCCCCCCCTCTAGCTAAATGGTTGTACTTGGACTTATGAAAAAATTCACAGCAGTAGTATATATAACGAAATTAAAAGGTAAACTATGAGAGCTAAGTAGGCTGTACAGGTTAACGAGAAATAATCAACCAACTTAAATTTGCAGTTTGAAAAACATGATCTCCCATACATTCCGTATGGGAGAACAGGTTTTTCAACTACAACGTTAAGTTTGTTCTTGTGATAAATTCATCCCAACTACGGAACCCTTCATTGTGCGTGGTCCGACACGCACTTGGCCGGTTTTTTTATTTACTTTTTTTCGTGTTCAATTGTTATAAGCAACAACACTCTAAGGTTATAGATATTATAGAAGGAAACTCAAGCATTTATCTCTGTTTAAAAGTAGTTTTGAGTAGAGTTTTAATTTTAGAACGTTCCTTAAGCATAGATTTATTGATCATAGTTCAGCTGAGTTTGGCTCTATTTTAGATCGTTACCTACTCAGTTCACGAATCGAACACAAGCAGTGATTAGATCTGTAATCACCCAAGTGTGGTCGAGACCGCGCTTGAGCATAGATTGTCATGTCAATTTTTGTTCTGTTCAAGTCTATATGCGTTGGCGACTTTGTAAATATTGATGATTTTTTGAATGAT
The DNA here is from genome assembly GCA_947364205.1 of Agrochola lota. NCBI lineage: Eukaryota > Metazoa > Arthropoda > Insecta > Lepidoptera > Noctuidae > Agrochola > Agrochola lota. The sequence goes on along the minus strand of OX376221.1, from coordinate 10,566,843 downwards.
TACTATCAAAATCGATATTATTTGGAGAAGTAAATCATTACAATAATTTATTCAACGATGATTCAAATAGAAGGTTAAACTTTAGCGTCACTCACAAAGTTTTTTTTTTTATTTCAACAATATTCTTGAAATCCGTTAGAATTTGTATTAATTACTTAAAAGGATTTTTCCAATGGACTGAAATAATTTTATCGCCCTGTCATTTTATATTGATAATATTATGATTAAATAAATTAGCAAAACTAATTATTAAACGTAATAAAAAAACATACAACTATATCCGATGCATATGCTTAGACAATAGATACACATCTCTGCTTGAGAGTCTCGATTTATCTGAGTAATGAGTATAGTTTGATTACCGTTCTGTAATAAGACCTATGCTCAAGTATTGATTCTATACTTAAACAATGATCAACTGATTGAAGATCAAACTGAACTTGTGGAACGTTCTGTAATACGGGCCTAAGTGTTTCGCATTGATGATAAAAGTATCGTTCGCGGCGTCAACGCAACGCCTACGCTACACAGCGCTTCGCAACACTACGCAGTGCTACGCCACGCCCAAGCGCGGGCGGCTTACTGGACAATTGCTAGTGCGAAAACACTCGAAGATTGCTAGGCTAGGACCGTCAACAACATCAGCTATCAGAATATGGATCACTAAATCAACATCTATAAAACACACACAAGGTTTTGTTCATAGGATATTTATTTGATACCTTCATCTCATACTTAAAATATTTTGAATCACCTAATTGAGTTGTAGGTCGTCGGTTCGAACCCAGGCAGGCGCTTTACTTTGTGTAAAATAATTTCATCACCACTGCTCTCAAAACGGGAAGGAAAACATCGTGAGGAAACCGGTATGTCCTAGAACCAAAAATTCGACACTACATCTACCAACCCGCACTGGTGGTGGTGAACTGGTGGGTAGATTTCAACCCATTCCCTCTCGAAGAGAGGAGGCCTCTGTCCCAGTAGTGGGAACATTATCGGCTAATTATACTAGCTAATAATAAAGTGGCTACATACCTAGATGTCTTATTTAGTTATGCCTGTAACGAATTGCTTTGTGTTAGGTTTGTTATTCAATCGTACATGTTAACCAATGGTTGATGATTGTAATATTAATTAGGTTTATAGATTTTACTGATTTAAGAGCGTTTAACCTAAAAGTTGGCAACGTCGCAAATATGTGTCATATAATTACCTGTTTTGATTAATTAAGCAATATTACTGTATGGAAATAACAAATGTGGCTAACTAGCGAACTGGCATATTAATAATGAATTGCAATGATAACATTTAATTTGATGTTGCACCCGTTTTAGGTGTTAAAAAGGCATTTGGAATGTTTCCAAATTCTTTTTTGACATCTAAAACTAAATATTCAGTGTTACGATATTAATTATTGCATTTCATTATCAATATTCTAGTTCGCTAGTTAGCCACATTTCTTATTTCCATACAGTAATATTGACAAATTAAGCAAAGCAGCGAAATATTTCACATCTATTTGCGACGTTGCCCACTTTCAGAATAAACGCTCTTAAAATGAGAAAACGCAATTTTGAGGCTTTGCAGGTTAATTACAGTTTTGATTTTCTGTAAACAACTGATTGAAATAGTTATAATCGGCGTTGTTTTATTGAATATAGTCAAGAAAACATTTTTGGTTAAATACAAAATAGTTTTTATTTACTATAACTAGTTATTGTACTATGAAATAAGAAGTCTTCCTATACTATATAAATAGCTTTAAGATGCCTGTTTATTTATTGACATGGCATACAATTATCAAAGTTGTAGCTAGCAACTACTTGTTTGTCAGCTAATCTGATTGAAGCAGCTTTCGTTCGTGTTCAGCTTAATTATGACATAGGATTTTATGTTAAAGATATGTAGGTATAGTAAAATCAAACAAAGATCATTGATTTTGGCAAAATTGTTGTTGGTGAAGCAGCCAGATTATACATGACAATACTTTTGTGTAATGTTTCAAGAACATAAAGTGTTATAAATTTGTATAGGTATATATTATAAGCTTAAATAAAACATTTGTACAGATTATTGCAGCTCTAATTATTTTATTAACCGACGTCCAAAACGGAGGAGGTTATATGTTCGTCACGTATGAATGTTTTTATATTTTTATATATATATCTTTGATTTAGACACTAAGTTAGTCCAGTTGTTAGTGGTTAGTAACAGATTGTGCTTATATGCTATGTTAGTATTGTTGGTACTTGAATTAATTAGTTTAGCACAAACCTATTGCTATTTTTACCCAGTGTGTTTGGATGGGGCAGTCCGGTCTGCCAGCAATCATTTTCAGGATACTGTTACGAGTATTACGCAAGCGTTGTAGTTAGGAAGCCGCTTTCTTAGGCATGATGGCGTGAAAGCTATCCGTGCGAGCTGCAGGCTGCAGCAAACATTCCAGACGCACTACAACGCCGCGGCAACCACAACAGCATCCTGAAAGCGTTGTTGTATTGTATGCGCAGGACGTTGTAGGCTCGGCCCGTATATGACACCCACAGGCCGCTCGAGTAGAAGGACTGACAGAACGCCTTAAATAAACTGACTTTGATGTCAGTCGTGCAGCGAGCGAAACTACGGGTGAGCATATTGCTCTGCACCGCAAACGCCCTGCGCTCGCGCTCTATGTCGCCATCATCCCGTAGCTCACTAGTGACAACATGACCTATGTAGTAGGTACTTAAAACTATTTACTACATTAAGTACTACGCCGTTGAAATATACCGGAGGTAAACACATGTATTACCTAATAACATTATTAAGACGAACAACTATGTACTTGAATTTTTATACAAAGTCGAGTTTGAGTTTGAAACTTCAGGAAGTAAATATGTAATTCACATAATAGATGTTTTATGTGATTCAGGTAAGGTCATATCGGCCATGAAGTGCCCTTGTCCATCTTGTATTTTTAGCGATTTGCTAGCGTACGGAGCGGGTGCGGGTGCCGCCGGAATACTGATTTGGCTCGCTGCTCGCTGATGATTAGTGATTCAGTGTGAGCGCGCGGAATTAGCGCGCCATGTCCGATATGCGGAGCAGGCAAACACACCTCGTACAAGCAAAGTTCCAACGGCCTTGCCCTGCCGACGATTCGGTACCGGCGGATACTACTACGATGACCCGACGTGCACCCGATTGCTATGGTCAACGTACCTACTGCATGCACAAATGAGCAGACGGAGCAATGGACGACATATCACTATGATATCGACTGCCTCAACACTAATCGACTAGTTATCGTTCGTCAACTGTTTTATGTACCGCGCGTGTCGCAGCAGCGGTCATGGGCTATCGCTTCCTCCTTCGTGTTCATCTCCATCGATTCGTACAAAGTCCGCGAACTACAACACATGAATCTTAAGCGATTTGTAATTACCATGTTTATATTCCACACACTTTTATACCAAATACCGGACATTTTAATAATGAGCATATGGTGGGCAGTATATTCCATAGTTTAATTACAATGATGTTAAGCTGAACTTATTTTCCTCGTGCATTGTACTTTGACACTGCTTGTCGGTAGCCTTCTGAGTGTTAGGTCATTGCCTCTGGTAGTTTCGCAGAATAGTGCAACAAGTGTGCGGCCGGAGCGGTGAGTGCTAATGTGATACATCCCTACTGCACTAAGGCACTAGGTATTCTGTAAACATATGAAGGTAATGCTGTCAGTGTACTAGGAAGCGCTGGATGTGTGCCTAGTACACCCTAGCACTGGCCGCCGTCCAGCAATAGCGAATACCACTAGTATTCATGTACTCAATAACATATATTTACACAATTTGTTTACTTAATGCGATAACTTGCATACCTGGCAGGTTCCAATGTTATTTGTACTCAATAATCCTACGACTTCTTTGTATTTGGAAGTGCTGTTACTCGCGGCTAATCCTCATGTTTTTTAGCAAGGATGTTCCCAGAATATGTGTGCTCCACTATCGAAGATCTCCGACGGAGAACCGGTCCATTTCACCGTTATTACTATAATATGTTTACCGGTGACTCACTGGTTGCGTTAGTGAATGACTTTTGTCCTTACCTCTTACTCTAATCTAATAATATGTTTATCCGGTATAAGTGGTACAAAAAACTATACTACTTATATAGGTTTAGGTTTAAATTTCCGACTAGTGGCAATTTTATTCACGAGCGAGCGAAGCGAGCGAGTGTATAAGTCGACACGAGTCGGAAATCATCTTACGCACGAGTATCGTACAACGTTTTACTATGCATTGTGCGAGGAAATAAAAAATAAAAACGAGCGAGCCTTACTGCAGTCGCCTGTGATGTGTACATCTAACATACGACAACGTACATTAATGATAAAAACAAAATTCATGACTTTGACTTTTGACTTTGATTTTTACTTTGACTTCGACTTCGACTTTGACTTCCGACTTCGACTTTGACTTTGACTTCGACTTTTTGATTTTAACCATCGTCATAATCATCGCCATCATCATCGCCATCGCCATCGTCATCGCCATCGTCATCGCCATCGTCATCATCATCATCTGATTTGTAAATACAAATTTGTGAAAACTTTTCTCAAATAATAAAATCTCTGAGACGAGACGGGCCGACGACGGCCTCAAAAATAAAATAATAAAAACAAAAAACTAAAAAGCACTAGTGAAAAAAAGTGACACTTTCCACACAATTTGACTGCTTGGAAAACGCTCTTTTCGAGCAAATGCATTGTAAAATAAATTATAAATATAAATTTCGTCACAGACGTCACGTTAGCAATTATGATACACCCATCCAATGCATTCAAGTTTTAAGAAGGGTGTTATTTGTGATTAAATATTCAGCTAATTGAGTTTTGAATACATTGAATGAGTGTAACTTTTATACTTATACCCTAGTTATGACACGGCAGTTTTATTTAATTACTATACAGGAATAAACAACAATAACAAACAAATGATTGTACACAAAGAATGATGTGTCGTAACATTTGGCTAAACACTCGAGTAGTTACTGGTACAGTGCTGTAGCCATAAGCTAAGGAAGTGTAATTAATTATAATAATGCACAAGTACTAAGACTAAGTAGGTACTGAGCGTGCCCTTGCCAACTGGTGAAGGTTTCAAAGCTTTGTTCTGCCGGCGACATGCGCATCTCATAATAAATAATCAACTTATGGATACGAAATTATGCGTCAGACTCATTAAAGTCTACTAAAGGAAATGATATTTATCAGTGTATTTTTAAACTTATGCACTCTTCAGCAGAGTTTGGTGGTCATAATTTATGGTCTTCCCTTGTTATATTTGGGAGAGGTTAATGTATCCACACTTTTCTTATATAATTTGCATTCCTTATCTTTTATGAATATTTGCGACCACGCTAATTATTTCTTTTGCGTTTTGATTAATAAATTGTTTTGCTTGTCAATGTTATTTGCATACGAAATGAATTCTTATTTAGGAAATAATGTGTTAAAAAGAAAACCAATACCTATTTAGTTTTTATGTCAAAGTTTTTATAATACTATATTGTAAGTTCGTTCGTTCGTACGTACGTCCTCGAGTAAGTGAAATCCTTGTAATTTCTTATTGAGAAATAAATTTCTATAACCATACCTAATATCGAAGTTAATTGGGGAAATTTGCAAAGTTTCCCCCAACGTACCCCAATTGCGTAATTGAGATAGTTAGGGTAATTCTATTTAGCCCTTTGTTTATGAATATAAGGATATATTATACGTTTTATCCTGTATCCACTCATTGCATGGACTTTGGACTTACTCCCGTAAAACATGTAAACGAAAATGGTCACTAATTGGGTCGAGAGTGATTCATTTGCTTCAATTGGTCTGATTCATTTGAGATTTTTTAGGTGGTCAAGCTCATATTGACGCACGAGACAGCGGTACTATCTGTACTAGTACAAGCACTTGTGTCTCGATTTTATAGGACAGTCTCATTGGCGTCACCTCGGTTCTCGTTAAATGCAAACCACAAATCCCATGAACTATTAATTGTGAGGATCCTTAGTAGGAAGGAAATCTACCTTATTGTTGTTTTAAAATATAAGGGAATATAGGTCAGAACTAGAAATAGGAAAATTCTTCTTCTAGAAAAGTTAAATGGGAAAATTATAGTATGTAGTTCCTATTATAAATACGTTAATTGTAGAGATGATAGGTGGTACCTGTAGGGAAGGTGTGAAGGTGTACCTATTTGTATTGTTAATCAAAGTATAGGTTTCGACCTTATTGCTTAGGGCCATAAGGTCGAAAAGTGATTAGGCACCAGTGTCCGTGATGGTACCTAACTATATCATCTCCGCTAGATGCTGTCAAAAGAGATCTGACTGTCGTATCAATCCTTGGAGGAGGCCTATGTCCAGTAGTGGACGTGGTTCAGCTGTAATGATGGCGGTGGCGATTAATCATCGCATATTTTCTTTATCTATAAATAACTTTATTTCAGATCATAAATCCATTACAGACACATCCATTATACCACAAAAAAAAAAACAACCGAAATCAATTTGACACTGGAGTGCGATCCAGTATCAAGAAATGAATCGTCTACTTTCAGAATGCTGTTGGAGCTTGCTCGGATACGGTGCAGTAAGGAGGCCGCTCTCTTCCTCATGATGGAATGAAAGCCATCAATCCAAGCTTCCATAAACATGCCAGACCCACTAGAATATCTTGGCAGCGCCAACAACTCCTAAAAGCTGAGGTAGACTACATCTGACCAGAGCAGAGAGAGCATCATGCCACCTAGCTGACGGCCACAGTCTTACAGTAAACTAAACTATTACTTTTGTAATGGTTCTTCTTCTTTAAAGGTGGTAAGTGACTAACCTAGTATCAGAGTCCTAAAGCCCATGGGCCTCTGACTTGGCTTCACATATCGTCGAGAAATATCACTCAGGCATACCGGTTTCTTCACGATGTAATGTTGTAATGGTTATAAATGAGTACCTACCTACTAATGAAACTGTATCTATGTGCAGGTTTATTAAAATTTGCATTTTTCAATAAGTACCTGTTATCTTTCTATGTGTCATTGAACATTGACATTCTTCTTCCGGTTAAATACTTTACTCGTATTATAAGAAGCTATGCAAATGTACTTCCCCGATTCTTTACTGTATGTATAATTAATATTCTGAATTAAAAATAGTTAATTAACCATAGATCCTCGGCTGTCTATTATGTCAGAACGAAGCTGCGTAATAATGGATTGTGGATTTACCGGAGGAGTGACTTGTTCTGTTGATTTTGAATTATAGGTAGGTAACTATTTAAAATTAAGCATTGTTTATTAGTAAACATTGAAGCTGACTCTTGTTAGTCATACTCTAGTAAAGGAGACCTAAAATTGCCAAGACTGGTATAAAGGTCCAGTATAAAGCTATACCTGAGAATACTCTGTCAATTAGGTGAGGTCTACCTTCCTCTGAAAATTTCAGGGGAAGGTAGACCTAGTCAGTCCTAGTAGACCGCACGCTGGCAGACCTAGTAGACCGCACATAAAGTCCTGTGCTTTATGTGCATGCATTTACTTTATCTACTCAGTAAACTCATAGATGACTCGTACAATTTTGGCAGGAAGGTGTGTCTATGTCTATTTCCTTTGATATTTTTATCACGCCCGAACAACAGAACGATGATGCATCAATCACTGTGGGGTGTGTGAGAACAATCTTTTCAATTTGGACGCTCACTTTAAGAGCAACACTACTTACTTTAACATAGAAAGACGTCGGTGACTCACAGAATCTTGCCCTAAATAGTTTGGCAGTTTATAATGAAGCGCGTATCAACACCATTCCGGAAAGATGACGGGCACTTTTAATATTTTAGAATATAAATTCATAAATGATTGATTTTAACTCATATATGTTTTTTTTAGGAAAACCCAGTTGTAAACTGTGCTGGGTAGGGACGCACGTTGATCAGATGAGTCATTTCTTTTAAACCGGTATTCTTGAAGTGTATTATAGTATTTTTCCGTGAAAGGTTTTGGGGGACTGTCTTATGTAATTTTGACGTTCGAAAAGTGCTGAATCTCAGCATATTTTGAATAAATGACTTTTGAATTTTGTTTTTTTTTAAATCTTGTTTAGTGGAGCAGGCATGATACGGAAAAATAATAATATGAATTAGTCAGAATTCCTGCCTACCTAAAATTATGGATATTGCACACCGTGCGGTGTGAAACGTCCATAATTTTTGGTCGATCCCCATGGTTCTGGGTATTACTACAGCTATATCTATATGATCAGTATGGTAAGTTATTTGGCTCTTACAGCTTTACCTAAAAGCTAGACAGGAAAACATGATGTTATTCTAAAAAACCCACTTTTGAATTTATTCACAACACATAATTTCCAGAAATGCCTGCTTTACCGTAAAGTTACGAACTTACCATTTCCTTTAAAATAATGTTTCAAGGGTGCCGGGACGTATACACACTTTCCATACACCTATAAGTTCATTTCAATAGGGTGTTTAGTTAGACACTAGTTGTTCGAGTAAACTTCTCTAACGGCTCCATATGATTCACGACTGCCCCGAACAGCACCATTCATCTCTTTATGTAACTGAACTGTTACCAATATTTACAGTTTCTGTCTTCAGCGTAATATTTTCTGTCTTCTTTGTTTCAGCAAAACACAGCACTGAAAACATGCATACAAACCTTATTGTATGAAGGTTTCCAGGTCATTTATATTTCGGTTACCCAGTATTAACCGTATACGAAACAAAAAAATTGTTGATTGTTCGCACTTTTACTCGTGCATGCAGAAAATTGTGGCGCATCTAATCGTTGTGTAAACAGCTTGCGTTAACTTAGTAATCCTAATGGAAAACCTTTGATTAATGTGCGGAATAGTGCGCACGCGACAAAGCAACGCAGGTACTTAGTTATCACTTGTTCTCATTCTCTTACGGGAAACTATACATCATAAATTCATGACACGTGTACACTGCTAGGTACTTAGATGAAACGAACAATGTAAATAAATTGATCTGTCGATTCGCGGCAACGCAGTGTAAGTTACGATGGCATGAAGCAATTTCGAGGAATATTGAAAATAAATATGTATTAATCTTAACAGGTATTTTGTCTATTTTATGAGTTAACATTTTACTTGCGCGATTTATTTTATTGGTATGCGGGATTTACGGGCTTTGTGATAACAATTTAAAATATTTTTCAAGTTATAAAGCATCGTTTTGTTTCACGCATTCTCGTCACACGTCGATTTGAATTCGTATCGTCGTGGCATTTACTACTATCGTTCGGTTAATGGCCGTTTGGCAAATTCACTACAAGACATTATCCTGAGTTTATCACATTTGAAAAATGAAAGGAATGTTTGTAATACGTATTTTTAAAACAAAAAGTTCGAAAATATTTATTTTGCAAATTTTTACATTATTTAAAGAGCGTGTAAAACCACGTTTTAGGATGGTGTAATTTGTATGAACTTTTAAGTCGGTGCCGCGCGGTGTAAGATAATGGAGACGAAGCTTCGAGTTGAAAAATCTTCAATTCGTGCAAGAATTCGGCGAATAGGTATATTTTTTTCGATGTCCTTTTTACTCGACCGCTGACTAATACGTAAAGGACATACATCTTTTATGGGGTACTGTGTTAAACGCTCAACAAAATACTTTGTGATTTGCAATTAAACGAAAGTTTAAAACTCATATTAAAAGTACACTTTATAAACAAGCATATTACAAATTAGAGGATTATATCCAAGACACGAATCATGGAAACATGCTGTTCCTGCTCCATAGGACAATCTAGAGTCTAGACAAAATCAAACTGGTTGCTAATTTAATTGTATAATTTATTATTTACGTTGATTTTACATTTTATGATTACTTTAACTCACACACTGACTTATTACTTGTTAAAATTTTAGGAAAATTGTATACTTCTACAGGGTTTGTAAATATGTGAGCACCATGCATCGATCACATAAGTCATTTTTCCGTCATTCCTTCATTTTTAATTCTTTTTACCTATTGTGGTAAGTAGGTGCCTATAGTAATTTTATTCCAGGTGCATCGTCTTCACATATAATTATATAATTAATGTACCTACATATACAAAATATTGTAAAACATATTTAAAAGTGTACCGGTGGTGTTTCTTTCCCATTCTTCTCCATACGAAACTACGTTTTGGATAGACGATTTACGATTAGAATTAATTCAAATGTTTGGAAATTTTAACGTTTAAAAGTGCCTTTTATGTGCCTATCTATCTATATATTAGGTTTAGCCAGCAGCTTCGCCTGCGTAAAGGTCGGAAAATATCCCACAGGAACGTATTACTGGGATTCAGAGTAGGTATCCTATGTCCTAAACCACGTCATGTCCTATCCGTATGCCTTTCATCTAAATCCGTTAAGACCTTACGGCATCAAAAGGTAAGGTAGGCAGATAATAAATCTGTTTTAGGGTTCCGTAGCTCAAAATGAAAAATTGAAACTTTCAAATTGCTTAGCACGATCCTCCGTTATATGAAGAATACCGCAACATTAATAAATATGTATATGTTAAAGTTGAGGATTAATGTTAAATACTATGTTTGACGAAAACGGGATTCTATAAAAATTTCGATAGAAATAAAATCCAAAGTTACCTCCAAATCGAACAATAAACCACTGATATAAAAAAAAAAACGAATTAGATCATGAAACATTAACAACGATAACGAAATTCATAGGCCGTGTCTTGAAGTAACATTTAGCCTGTATTTCATTAATCAGTTAACAGTTCTTTTTCAATTGAAAAGTCACAAAAAAGGACAAACTTGTTCTTCAATCCGGATTTGGAAATTCGGGCAGCCGAGAAAGCACAGCTTTCAGACGGAACCCTCAGGACGCAAGTCCTACTCACACTTCACACTTGTCCGGTTTAAAAAAATAACTAAAACAGGTTTATATGATTCTAAATGCCTCACTTAAAATACGAATTATTATTATTATTTACTATTAATTTGTAATACCTACTCCACCATTGACCACGTAATAACTACATTTAAGTAAGGTTAGTTTATGACTTTAGATTGTAACAAATTTTGACTAAATGTAAATTCAAGATGAATATATTTCCAATCCCTTAAATCTCTGGAAAAGAAGAGACAAAAAAACAAATGTGAGGCGGTGATTTTAAAATCACCGCCTATTTTACCCCTTTAGGGGATGATTTTACAAAAACGCTGACGCGCGTAATTATTTATTTCTTACCAAAAGTATACATTTGAATTTTCATATACCTAACTTAAGAAATGCTGGGTGTCCCATACAAACTTTCATCCCCTATAGCGTTCGTTAGTCTCGCAAAAATTCGAAAATGGCTCACCGATTGTGATGAAACTTTCGTAAATTGTTTTAAGCGCGCTGGAGGATTCTAAAAAAAAAAAGTTTTGCCACGCGTGCCGGGCATAAGCCAGTTTGAAATAAACGATTAAACTTTGAATTTACGGTCAATCCGAATTCTATGTCTATTAGGGAGGTACCTTCAACTTTTGCGCATATACTAAGACCATCGGAAGGCTAGAACTTCCTCTAAAGGTACCACTCGTAGTTTCATTAAACCTCAAACTATACCTTCTTAAGGATGAGACACTAAAAGCTTTAGTAATTGCCTCCAAAGGCTTTAGTAACTTCCTTTTAGAAGTCGCTTAGATAGTGAATCATATTTGCATGAAGGTATGTACCTATTCTTACTCACCACATTAGGTACCTATACCTCAAACAATGCAGTATTTTTTTCAAAATTGATTTATCATTCTTAGTCAAATATTTACGGTTACAATTAAAGCGATTTAAATGGAAGTTCATCGACTTGGCAGTGGAAGGTCGTTGGCAAATGTCACGAGTGCGGGTGAATCGCATCAGTTCCGACTGCTGGTCGAACTTGGCAATAGCGATGAATCTCTTGCCAAACTGCTTCCAGTGCGAACCGAACATTGCTGCATAATTAAGGCTTGATACAGTTAAATATGAACTTGCTTAATAGGTCAATAGATCGAGCAATTTAATGAAGGAAGTACTTTTTAATAATTGGTTTCAATCAAATGATCACGAGTTTCAAACCGAATAATATTACCTGTTGATAGATTTGAAGTTAGTAATCATTATAACATAATTTATTATCATAGATATATATTTTGTTTATTTTTATTTCTTTTATTATTTGTATTAGACCAGCTTTTTCCCGCGGTTCAGCTCGCGTGGAGGTCGGAAATTATCCCATGGGAACGTACTACCGGGATAAAAAGTATCCTATGTGTTAATCCAGGTTATAAACTATCTGTCTGCCTCATCCAAATCCTATTATTAGCTTAAGATTATGATTGAATACTATCGTGAATTCATGCAAGCCAAGTACTTTTTGTGCCAAGTTTCAAGTTTATTAACTCAAGGAATAAGATTTTGCATACAAACGAAATCCCGCCTTTCGCCCCCTTAAACATGGAATTTTCAAAAACCCCTTCTTAGTGCTCCCCTACATTATAGAAGGAAGCTGTGTGCAAAATTTCACGTTCCAGTCTCAGTCCCAGTAGTTTCGGCTCTGCGTTGATATGTCAGTCATTCAGTCAGTTTCTCCTTTTATATACATAGTACACACAGTAAAATACATACAGATACGTCATAATTATAATTTTGAGTACAAAGGTACTGCTTATTTCTTAAGAAATTTCTTCCAGCAGACCTGCGAAAGGAGAAATGAAAAAAAAATGACTGATAATGATAGACTAATAAACTGATAAAAATATGAATATGCTATAGTAATATAATATGTATAAATAGGTACCTACACGTATAACGCAAAAAAATTACATATATTAAATAAAAACATAAAGCTTAAATATATTAACATATATACTAGGTATAGATATATAAATACACTTGAGAGGAAAGGTAAAGGTAAAGGTCTTCTACTAGAAATTTGAATAGAGAAATCGTTTTTATATCACGAATGCTAGGCGGAAGTGAGTTTCACAATCATACAGCATGGACAGAGAAGGAATAAGAATAGTAGCTAGTTTTATGAGGATGAGATCTAAGGATCTAATGTGTGATCTACACGGAGCGTCGCTAGGGCGAGCGTAAGAAAAACGCTCACGCAGGTAGGAAGGATAAGACGGGTTGTATAAGATGATGAAAACGAGTGTTACTGCGAAGCGGATTGGGAGCCACTTGAGTTCCTTACGAAAGCAAAACCAATGCACAAGTTTTGCAAGCGTTCAAGCTTGTTTAATAGCTCCTCAGTAGCATCTAGGTAACACGGGCGTCGGCATAATCTACATATGATCGGGTGAATAAATGATGTGCCAAATAAATTTTAGTCTTCAAGGGCACTTGAAGCCTTTTCGACGAATGTAAGGAGAAATGTACCTTTCGATTGACTTACGCTACGGAAGATTGGAGTTAATAATTACGCCCAGATCTTTGGCAGTTTCGGTATAGTCAATGCGAACACTATCGAGATATAAAGGCATCAGAGATGCAACATCAGCCGCATTGCGAATGAATCTGCTGCCTATGGCTTATCAGCATGGCCATATAAAGGTATCATAGTTGGGTTTTACATAAATATAATAAATAACGTTTTTAAAGGCTTAGGTATAACTTAACGTTTTAGTTTTTTTTGGGTTTTCCCTATTTATCAAAAACCGGTCGATATATATTACGTCCAATTATAAAACGGAAACTTTTTTCAATCATAGGTAATTTCTATTTTTGGTGGTGGCTGGCCCGCCGGTTGATCGCGTCCCAGAGGGTCATGGCCATCCGGCTGGTCCGGGGATACCGTATGGTCTCCGGCAAGGAGGCTTCCTTGCCGGATTTCTGTCATGGGATCTGGAGGCAAAAGTCCTCGCGCACGTTTGGGACTGACGCGAGGAGGCAAAACGCCGGGGCTTGTCATCATTGTGTGGATCGCCGGGAGGACACGGTGGAGCTTACGGTGGATGTCTGCCCGGCTTGCGCGGAGCATCGCCGTGTCCTCGTGGAGGCGATCAGTGGCAGTAATCTTTCGCGTCCGGCCCTGGTCCAGGCCATGGTAAGGAGCGAGAGAAATGCAAAAAAAAAAATGAGTTTGAGTGTCTTATTTTTACAAACAAGATTCATATTTTAATAATATTATATAACCTATAAAGTCTTAAAATATTAATAATAATACATTTATACATGTATTTTTTTTTTAAAGGAGGGGAGAGAATCAGTGTGTTATTGAATTTTAATAGATCTTTCTAGTAAAGTTCTAGAACAAAGAAAATTCCTGATATTTTAAATTTTATGAAGGTTAAACACATCTCCCTTTCTTTGAAGCTGTCTTACAAAAGGAAATTCTTCGCCGATAGTACCGATAGCCACTCGTCACGATGAATGACATTGCAGCCGAGCTTGCTAGCCGTCCACGGAACGCCACACACGTTCGGAATGTATCCCACGCTGTTAAGTCTAGAGCAGCCGTTAAAGAAGACAAATGCGACCGCTACTGAGGCTACATTTATTATTGTTTATGTTTGTTTGCGAGATATGCATACATATATGTATTATTTCATTGCTACGGCAGAGATTTATTGATAGATGATGTTGGAACGATGTAGGTTAAGTCTAGATTTCTTTTTTGCAGCGCACTTTAAGTTGCAAATAACACTCGATCCCTGAAATTTTTCTTTCAACTTTTTAGTATAAGTACCCATATCATGATGAGACAATGAAGATCAAATAGTAGCCGCTTTGTCTAATGCTGATACTCAGTTGGATTGAGCAAAGCTAAATAGCTAAAATCCATAATATCGTGGATTGTGATATCTTTCGTAGGTACTTATTATTTAACTGACGGGGTCCGGTAGGGCCGATGCCTGCCGGGGTCGCGGGAAAGTCCGTAATGGATACTGTGGCCCCTGGCAACGTACAGGCAACTGAAAGAACACGGGTGGGTTTTAGTCAGTAAGAGTCCGCCCTCCTGCACCGCACAGGACGGAAGACATTATTTGATAATTTCAAACCCTAAAAAAAAAGGTTAATATGTACATACTACATCATGTAGGTATATCTGCAAATACAAAATTAAATAAGTATGAATCCATTTAACCAAACTTAATTAAGTAAAGAGCGTTTGACCTTTTTTTTTTTTTTTTCAGGATTGGAAATCATCAAATGACTTCTCCCGCTCTGGGCAGAGCGAGAGGGTGTGTCAGACTTTTACTGACTAAAACCCACCCCTGTTCCTTCCATTGCCTGTGTGCCGGGGCCAAAGATAAGATATCCCCCGACGCCCGGGGCGTCTCCTGCGGCGACTAGGGCCGCGAGGGCGTGCAGCTTGAATCTCCCTCGCACGCTCCGCCTCCTCCTTCGCGAGCATAACTGCTTCGCACAAGGAGGTGACGGCCGCTCATCCACTCTCGCTCCGAACCATGGCCTGAACCAGGGCCGGACGCGAGAGATCGCCGCCGCCGATCGCCTCCGTGAGGACACGACGGTGCTCCGCCCAAGCCGGGCAGACCTCCACCGTATGCTCCACCGTGTCCTCCGGGCGATCCACACAGTGGTGACACCCGGGCGTTTCCTCCCGCCTTACGCGGAACAGGAACCTCCCGCAACAACCGTGTCCGGTGAGGACCTGCGTCAGGCGGAAGGTGAGGACGCCATGGCGCCTCTCAAGCCACTCCTCAAAGAGGGGACTTATCGCCGCAATTGTGGCGTGCCCAGCGCTGGGTTGCGACAATCGCACACTCCATGCCGCCATGAGATCCCGCCGGAGCTCTGTCCGCTGTGCCGTGATTTCTCGCGGCAGCGGAGTTACACCCCGGCGTTTCGCCTCCTCGCGCAACTCCCACATGTGCGCGAGGACTTTCGCCTCCAGATCCCATGGCGGTAGTCCGGCAAGGAGGCTCGCCGCCTCACGGGAGACCGTGCGGTATCCCCGGACTAGCCTGATGGCCATGACCCTTTGGGACGCGTTCAACCGCCGGGCCGGTTGCAGCCTCAATGAACGCGCCCACACCGGTGCCCCGTAAGAGCGTTTGACCTACAAACGCGCTTAAACAATTTATTAGAGTAACGTTGAAGTTCCAAAAACTGTGAGCCATTCAACTTGATAGGGCTTTCTGTTTGCCTAAAGACTGATAGTATCCAAAGCAATAAAACGTATTAGAAGAAGGTAGATAGGTAGATAGAAGGTTACATGGTTACTTTGTTCTAGGAATCAATCACTGTCAGCGACAACCATTCAAGTCAATCGGAGAGAGGGCCCGGTTGTTAGAGCTTATCTTTGATAGAACATGCGATTGAGCAATGCAGGAACTGAGCAATTAGCGCCTTTTATTGAAATCATAATTACGATATTAAACAATTATCGATCGTGTGACGCAGGTTTTACGTACTTTTGTAACTTAGCTGTAGAAAAAAAGGCATGTATGAAAATAATCGGGAGACGCTATCTAGTCTACGACATTGACGAGTCCTTCCACAGCATTGAGCAATCGTAATACCAGGCAAAGCCATACATTTTAATGAGTATGTTTATTTCAATTACTTTAATGGTGTTCTGGGAACTAAAGTAACACTATTGTAACTATAATGTTGTTTATTATTTCACTGGAGATGAAAGAGGCAATTAGCCTGATTACAAGTAGGTATACCATAATACTTTGATTCATGAGAAGAAGGTTTTGCTAAATCCTTGATGGGAGAATAATCCTGGCGGAATGTAGCGACAAGTCAATGTCTTTGGCAGCCTGCACTATTGAGTTATGTTCCTAGCCAAGATGAATACTTGTATAGTGTCTGTATCCGACTACTCAGTACACATATATTATACTTACCTACCACTTAATAATGCGCTCTATGGTAACCTTGCAAGTAAGTTTGAATGACAATTTTATTTGCATTTAAAAAAACCCCACGCTACGTTCGAGAAAAGTTAAAAAATGTTTACTTTTCGTAAGTTTCCTGGTAAGCCAACTCTTTGTCTTTATTTATGTTCAAAATTTGTATGTGAGGATGGTCAAAGTTATTAAAAATCTACTGAATATACATCTACATCTAATAGACATTTGGAAGCTCCATTAATATTTCCATGACTTTTCCAACCACACAAAGAAATGGTCATATAACTTAAACAATAGAATATCTATTGTTCGTAAGTTAAGGAAAGGAATCAAAATTATTATTAGGAAAACCACAAATATAGGGTCGTGAAATACCAGTTAAGTGTATGAGTGAGCGGGGTGGATTGAATCACCGGCCTCCATCGTAATCGGGCTCGATCGTAGATTCGTAGCCCCGTGTATTCGGCGCTGGCTTCCCAGAACAAACTCATTGCTGCTTTATTGTGCTCGCCTTGAGAAATTTCTAAGTTTTCATGGAAATTAGAACATTTCGTTGTATGTCACGAATATCTAGAGGCATTACGCACTGTAGAATAATTTTTCAGAATTCTGATGGTACACACACAATGTACAAAAAGGATTAGGTACATAAGGAAAAGGATGACTTACGTATGTACGTATATGTGCATCATAATCTTAAAAGTTTTGTTAGAACATAAGATTTTAAAATAAAACCAAAGATAACCTATAGCCATGAAAATTCTAACATAAATATGAAAATCTGTCTTCCTTATTTCCCTACAAAAGCTCCTAGATAAGAACTAACATTCAATACTTTACATGAACGATTCACCGCGAGCAAAATACAAGGAACATGTAAATAGTTTAACTAAACCTTCGCAAACCTGGGTGACACAATAAACAATACCACCACATTGTAACAAAGAAAGTTGGCACGGCATCAAAGGCGGCATCGCCAATTATGACCGCGATGCCACTACAATACCGTATGTACGACCTTCACCTCACCGACTCACCGTGGCTAAGGGAAGCTAATACTCACCACCACCCTCGAGCTTTAGTCACCCCACACAATAGCTTTGTCATCACAGGTCTTCCCAAGGTCGGTATTGTCATGCCCGATGAGCTAACACCACGTACCTGCCCGACACCTCGTTACCTGTATCGATAGGTGACTGATTACCGGGAAAAGGGGTACGTACAATAGCTGATAATACCTAGAATGTGGTTGAGCAATGAATTTATATGGACATTCGATTGTTTTATACTCGTGAATCAGTATTGTCGAAAGCTATCGCTTTTACGTTTGTGACGTGCTTGGTAGTTATGGTTAGTATGGGGTGATCCAAATTAGGTTACCTCTGTTAGCATCTAGGAAAATTTATTAAATGAATCGCTTTACTACCTAATGCCTAAGTAAAAAGGCCCAATTGAACATGATCTTCTTTTATTTTAAAAGTTTGCGTAAAAGAGAAAACTGGTTGGATAACCCCTTGTCATAGACAGAAAACCTTTCCATGTTATAGATTCTCTTTTAAAACTTAAAGCTACGTACAAAGTTAGCTTCAAGGTTAGCTTCATGTTGTAGTAAACCGCCAAGGTTCCGTAGTAAAGAGATCATGCAACGATACAGGATGAAGTACGTCTTGGTACAGACGAACTGCACGAGTAAAGAATGTTGAATATTCATCTACTTATGGTGCAATAGCTTCACAATATTACGAATTGATTTAATTTCCGTTATTAAAGAGTCAATGGTCTTATTATAAGTACAGCGACACGTTTTAACGTAATTGTTACGAGTAACGCGTGGCTCGTAAAGGGTTAAGTATTTACGTAGTGCGTAGGTACCTATACTTAGTTCGCAAACGTATGTGTATCAGTTTCCGATTATCACTTATTACCAGCGTTGGCACCGTGCCAACCACGAGAACACAGTAAACAAACAATTTCCTATCAGAAAATCCCAGACACATTTTGACCGAGTTACCCCTGTTTTTCCGATAGAACCATGCTAATAACTGGATTAGTAGGCAGTTTCTAACATCCTTTGAAGTTCAAGATTAAATGGGAATTTAAAACAGAATTTCATGAAAGCTTTAGTTTTAGTACACATGCCATGGGCAAAGTATCTTATTGAGATACGAGAAACCTTACACTTTGCAGCTTACTGTATTGTTTTTTTTACCACAAACGTCCGCCAACAGCTTCGTCCGCGAGATATCTTTATAAATTACTAGCTTCTGCCCGCGACTTCATCCGCGAGCCTTCCTCAAGAATAAGGCTATCCAATGCAAAAAGATTTTTTCAAATCCGTCTGGTAGATCCGGAGATTACATACAAACTTACAAACAAGCAAATTTTACGTCTTTACAATATTAGTGTACATAGCCTATGTTATTTATTGATAATATAGCATTCTACTAATCAAAGAATTTTTAAAATCGGTCCAGTAGTTTTTGAGTTTATTTATTACAAACCAAAATACATTTTTGTTCTCTTTATAATATAAGTGATTTAGTTATGTAATGTTTAAGACGTTGATTAACAGTTTTTTATGAATATGATTAGCCTCAAATGATTTTTGTAATCATCTGAAGAAGGCACATAACAACTTATAACTAATAAATTAATAAAAATAGCAATATGATATACTAACTTAACTAAAACTATTCAAAAACGAAAATCATCGAAAAGTTTATCCACATCGCTGTCGACTGGAAATGTACCCAAGAGACTGGCCGCTTTGCCACGTTGTGTGGCAATGCTTAGCTTCTGCCCAAGTCCTCTGCCCTAAAAACCAGCCCTTGGGTTACGAAAAAATTGCGTAGATTAATTAAGTACTCGCAAGAAAATAGGTGGGGCTTATTTTTCAGTAGGCAGCGTCTACGAGCTTCTACGCAGTGTCTACGATGCGTCTACCGCCTACGCCAAACAATCTGCCGGTGCGAAGACACTCTAAATTTCCGTTCCTTTCGCTAATTTACTACCACGCCAGTCAAACTTCCTATGACAGTCAGCTACTATTAGTTATTGTGTAAATATTATTAGATGTATGTACAAAATAATAAACACGATAAATAAATAAATACTTTAGTATCGGTAGCCACTTGAATACATTACTCATACCACTTGTACGCGTACAGATATACACCAAGTGATTTCATATGGGTATTTCACCATTTAAATTCTATCCCGAGAAATCATCAAATAAATGTATAATATTGTTACTAAGAATCTGCAGTTCCACTTATGTACTCATATACCATAATAATGAATGTAATTATTGAGGTCTAATACATTAATAATCGTAGTTACTAGTATATTTGACATATTCATGGCAAATAATTTTCCACGGGAAGCCTTCAGCGGGTTTTGAACAATCATTTCAACTTGTTAATATCCTTGGCTGAACATTGGACTTCCCCAAAGAACTTTTTACTATGCAGAACGTTCCTAGAGTTATCAAGGTATACAAAACACACTTTGGTGTCTGATTTTTATAATGACCGGTATTTATCCACCTACTCTTCTAATGATGATGATGATATGTATACGATCAACCCCTTTAATTGCCTTATAATACGTCTGAAAAGCAATGAAGACCTATTGAAGTTTTTCGAAATATTCTGTTGGTGGAAAATATCGATGATTCCTATAAATTATTATGGCAAAATTGTTACACGATTCTATCTTATGTAATTGAGCTCGGCTGATGTACTTAGTAGTTATTTTCCTTTTAACCTCCGTCGCATATAACGACATGTAATTAGAGCTATGTCTAACATTTTCTCTATCCATTGTTCTCAATTAGGTGATAATTCAATTATAATTTGATCGTTTTTCTTACAGTTTTAAACAGGAAAATGTATATATTTAATTAGTAAATGAGAAAGTCAAATAAAATATAAGATTTATTATTATTATATTCGCTGTAAAATATTGTACCTAATACATTGCAAGTGAGGCTGTATGCGCGTAGCCATGTTTGTGGCGAGTCCTTATGATGATGCGAAATTTTTCGGGAGGATTGTTATTACGTTTCGAAGCTCGGAACACTTTTACGTGCGATTTGATTCGTTTTGCTTAGGCTTAATATTCTGAGGAATGATGTACATGTTAGTGAGTAATACTACATTTAAGATGCTATCGAACTTTGCGAATTCCTGTGATGCATCTTCATAATGCATGCATATCAGGTAAAATTTTAGGAAACTGGAAGTGACAGCAATAAAAAACAAAAAAAAATAAA
This sequence comes from Agrochola lota, assembly GCA_947364205.1. Lineage (NCBI taxonomy): Eukaryota > Metazoa > Arthropoda > Insecta > Lepidoptera > Noctuidae > Agrochola > Agrochola lota. Next base: position 10,545,684 of record OX376221.1, on the reverse strand, counting down.
GTATACAACGAAAGCGCATAAAGTTTTCCTGTAAAGTTGCAGTGCCTAGGGGCGGGCGGAGGCTTCGCGGCGGGCGGGAGAGGTGGGGGCGCGCGCGTTATAAGGCGTGCGCGGCGGCGCGGCGCACAATCTGCCAAACTCACGGTCTGCGGTAGGTCGTGTCACGCGGTGGCGCAACGATCGCAGCCGTTCCCGCCACATAAACGAACACATTTTCTTTGAAATTTCGTGCAATTGCAAAGAAAAAAGTGAACAAAGCGGGACATTCGGTGACTCGAGAGTGCCTTGTGATTGTTGTTTATACATGAATAGACTCTATTTTTTATCGATATTTTACAAATTTCGGTAGTAATAGAGGTACGAGACGTGCTCGCACTAGTGAAACGAAGACATTAACGTTTCAAGTAGTGAGGATTGCGCGTGAACTTCGCACTGGACCAGTCTAACAGGTTAGTTGATCAAAATTTCCGTGTTTGTCTGTAGTACACGTGTGGTTAGACGGGCAAAGGACAGATCGCTTGATACATTTATTACCGCACGACATAGTTAAAGTTATTTTTATTGCTCGTCACCATAATGATCATTGGTTATGAAAAACTATCATGATTATCGATTAACTATAACCACATACGGTTCTATTAAAGTCAACTTTATAACCATTCATCAATTTGATAATAACATTGAGTGATTAAACTTGTCCATACAGATAACTTAATGGAACTAACTGCTTCACGTGATCCCTTCACCTTTGTAAAGGTAATTCACGAAGTCTATGAAATCTGTGCAATATTTGAAATCTGGTGATTTGGAGTATTGCCGGTTTGGTGTCACGGTCACCAGCTGACATTGTCGTAATGCTACGGTACACTAGCTCCGACGTAGTAAACTATCGTCTATCCCAATAATCGGACCACCTTTTATTTACAACTACGTTGACCCCTGCCTCTAAACTCGTGTATGCTGATAACTTTGTGTATCAGTCAAAGGTATTGAATAACTGGCATGTTGTTTGTTTATGCATAAGAAAATCTTTGGATGAAAACTCAACTCCAATTTTCCGAACGTAGCGTTGTCTAAGCTCTTAATAAAATTACTTTTTATCATAATGCCGTCGTTTGATAAGAGTGCTAAGATTACCTGTGACTGATGCAAAAAGTCACTTTCTTTTTGAAATATTTGTAGACGCTATAAAAGATCTAACAAAACATTAAAAGATTGGCTCTTGTGTTTGAAAGAAAGAGGTGTAGCGTGCGCGCCGCTCCCCTTATCAGATAATTTTCGTGGATAAGGACGTAAACATTATCTATCTGATAACACTAAGATCTGTATGAACTCATTCTTTGAGCATTCCTTTAGTTTACTTTACTTGTTGTGCGAAGAATGTATTGATAACTTTATAAAGTGAATTATTGATAATACTGTGCAATCAGAAAACGTTTTTTAGAAAGACTTTATTTGACTTACGAGTTTCCGATATGCCACTTCTGTTAACGTTAAATTACTTTTTATCAGTCTCACCTGATTCTAGATTGTTTAAAATCTGGTCTCTACCTGTTGCAAGGTAATTCCTTTTATGTATTTTATGACACATTTGGGGACACTTGAAAATTCGTGCTTTTGTTCATACAATTTACATCTACATTTGATTCATTAATTTCTGCTTTTTTAAATTAACTCAAGCACATGTATCTTACAGTGTCAAGTTTAAGCTTTCACAGTCAAAGTTAGTCAGAAGAATGAAGCGTGGTGGTTCTATTTTCAAATTACTTAAAATCACTACTGAGAAAATATATCATGTAGGTAACTGACCAAGTATATATATCGATATAACAGTTCCTCAATTATGACCATTAGTACCTTTTTGAATGAATAAAAGTAGATGGCAAGAGTGGTCTAAAGTGTATAGTAAACAAACATGTTCGGTTAGTTTGTTCTGCGACCGTAGTGAGTCACAGTGTACTCACTACGTTGTCGGGCCGCCGAACTTGACACGAAATGTTGGAAAGCATGGGCACATTAATTATGCATGTGATCGCTACTTAAATTCAATGTTAAAGTACAGAAACAACCTTTCTCCGTCTGTTCGTAAAAAGTTTAACCTCGGGCTGCTTTCTTTGGTAACGTGTTACAGTTTTAAAATAATTATGAAGAATAAGAACTTGCAAATGTTATAATTGCAACAATGAAAATAATAAAATATTACGTACAACTAATTAAAACATTCGTTTATCGGTTAATAAAGAAATATAATTATACCGATCACTATCGTAATAAATGAAGCAAAAGCTCCAATTATGTTTAATGAGGAGCACCTGATTGAAAACTGGTTGTTTGGTTCTTATCAAGCTTCAGGCTGTGATTCACAGCTTTAATGTTATGTCGATACGTACCTCAAGTCACTACCCAGTTATTTGTTTAGTGATTAATGCAACTAAATATATTATATTATAAATAATACTATTATAAATGCGAAACTAAGTTGTGTCTGTTATATGCTTTCACGCTAAAACGGCTGAACGGATTTGCATAAAATTTGGCAGATGGGTAGACTATGACCTGGATTAGGACATAGAATACGTTTTATCCCGGTAGTAAGTTTCCGTGGGATAATTTTCGTAATGCACGCGGGCGAAGCCGCTGGAAAAAGCAAGTTATACAATAATGAAACTGATGCATACAATACAAATGTACAAGTCTTCATCCAGGAAATGATTTCCTTCATTCTTACATGATGTTAGAAAAATACATACAAATAATATGTAAATGCATTTGCATAGGAAACCACAGATTGGCTTAACGAATAATTATGACCTAAGCCATACATTAGTAATGTTCACAATATTCTCTGTTCGCAATAATTGACGTCCGTAAGGGTGATGTAGAGTCACTTGTGACCCTGAGGTTTATTCAACCAAAACATTGTTTGACTCATGCCTCGGTAGTTTCCACCATTCGTTACTGTTTTATGTAACACGAATGGATGACAAGGAAAATGGGAGATGGGAGGTACTTGGAGGATCATTAATCAAATTATAGACATTGTAGCTAAGAAGATAATAATATACCATCGCGCCTGTAGGATATTCCTCCACGGTATAAGCAGAGGTATATAGTAAATTCATATTTTGACAGTTGAAGTCCCATGCCATCAAGGGGGCGGGCTAAAACCCAATGCACTTTGCCCAACCTAGGTATCGAATCTAGAACCTCATGCTCAGAAGCCACACTTGCAACCAATACAAGATGTCTAGCCAATATTCACTCGTTAGTTAACATTGTAATTGAGATTTTTCCATTGCAAATAAAACACATACTAGTAGCATTATATCTCGATAATGATAAGCTATTAGTATTGCCCGCGAGGATCCGGAAGCAGGAAGCGTTCCAATGCCGTGTCAATGCGAAGTGGCGCGGGCGCACGTCAGGCGGGACCACACGGCACTTGCGCTCTCATTGAGATGCATCTCAGAATCGCACCCGCCTTCATCACAGCGCGTGTACAATGAACCGATGATGTCAATCGCGAACTTTAATGGCTTTCGGGTAGGCTCACGAAATTCCGTGTGTATTTTATGGTGGCACATAAAATGATCAGTTAATTACCGTTTTGACAATGAGATTAAAGGTTGAGATATACATAACATAAAATAACATCACGCATGAATTCCCCGAAGGCTTAGGTAGAGGATTGAGATCTCTTTGGAGAAAACTTCAAACCTAATCAATTAGACACCTCTTCTCCTGCCTGTCCATGTTACTAGGACCGGCGCAATATGGTTTCCCTTACTTTTCTCCCGTCAGCCGTCATGCTTACCTATAAACGCCAAATAATAATAAATGAAACATTTCGATTCTTAGTATCAAAAATGTAATAAAAATACCGAACTTGCTAAGTTATTAGTAGCTATGAATCATCCTTTTGATGAAGCGAAATAGGTTGGAAATACCTTTCGATATAATTTCCATTACTACGAATGTTAAGTAAAACAGACGTAAAAGCACTCTGTCCTACTGATTCTCTGAAATTTCTTGTTTGAAATGACGTATACTTTATGAAAAAATATAAACATTTACATAAATAAAATTATTAACCTGTAAATTGTGGTTAAAATAAGGAAAACAGTTCGTCTTTTACATAATATTATGTTGACTTTTTTTTTTTTTTTACTGTTGCGTGCCGTACGGTAGAGTGTGTTGGAACTGCTTTTACAATGTTTACATCTTATTTTGTACCCACATTCATTGCAAAATAAATGGTTTCTGATTTCTTAGTACGTCGCTCTAAATAGGATAAAACAACTTATTTGTGAACGTAGTGCTCTGGATGCCTACCACGAGCTCTTAGCGCGATCCATTTTAGGACCTAAACTGAACTGTTCTTCTAATTCGTACCATGACGTTAGTTTAACGATTCAATTTAGGCCATGCCATGTGACAGCGATTGTCCCAAACTGAGTCGTAAGTTTTGGTTTCATTCATTCTTGTTTGGTACCATGACGTCCTTATAGCAGCTCAACTGAAACGCTCAACTGTCAAAATAAGCGATTCAATAAAAGTTACTATTTCTCTAACATAAACTGAAACGTTTGGTGAATTATTGACGAAAATAAAGTTTTTTAGTGCTATTTTAGTGGAATTTTACAAAAACCAATGTAAGTGAGCTTTAATCTTTCTTTTAAAGTCTAAAATACCTATTTTATATGCCTTTTTTAACCGCATTAGTTTTTGTCTAACAGATTTCTGATGAACTACTTTTATTTGAGTTTTTTGAGGAAGATTCTGCCTCACACTATGCCCCAACTCAACTCACACAACTTTGTTTACTCTGGTACGTTCGAAACAGAAACATAATTTGTTTTATTAGGTCGAAATAAAAAATATATTTTCCTATACTTAATAAATAGCAAAAGGTAAATAAATATCTACTTTGACTAAGAATTGTTTTAACAATAGTTACCGTATTAACGTGGAATCTTAAAAAAACTGTTGAGTGTCTGTTTTACTTTAAAGTAATGATACTGAGTTCAGAACAAATAAAATTTTACTTCCTTCTGAACGTGTCTGACACTAAATAATGTGCGCGAAACAAACTTATTTGACAATAATAGCGTTGTCTCGTTTTCACCAAAAACGTTCCAAACGCGGCCGCGCGGTTCAGCCACAGATTGCGATCTTTCATTCACTTTTAACGATCCAAATGCCGCTGAGTTTATTGGACGTCATGGTACGACTTTGAAGCGATGCAGTTTAAGAACCTAAACTGAAATGCCTTGCTTTTGAATCGTTTTTAATTAGATCATGGTAGGCATCCTGAACTTACCGTCCCTATTTTTATAGTTATTAATTCCACCTTTCTTTATTAATCTTTATCAGATCACTAGGCAACCGTTTAAGTCTAGCAAGTGCTTTAGAATGCTTGAACTAATCTATCAATTACATGAATTAGCTTGACATCATGTTTACTCAGTCCGGGTTATCGATTGCAATTTTATTGTCGGGGTCGGATCGATTAAACAGTAATTAAATATAAACAGTTTCACTAAGATAACTGAAAATATTTGAATGCAATCGTTTAGATGCTATAGATAAAAAATGTAGGAGTAAATGATGTTAGGTAAGAGATTCGAATCCAATGTCGGTGAAACCAGCGCGGGCGCAGCGTCACCTCCGAGCCGTCACGCTTCGGTGAGCGGAACATTGCTGGCGACACCTCTCATAGATCCGCGCTTTCGGTTTCGGCCGTAGATATTGACCTGACGGATATATCAAGCCTATGAGATTGATGTTTGAATCAATCACATGTTTGTGATGATTTATTATAAAACCATAGTTTTCTGCTATTGAATCATCGTCATCATGTGCCTATCCTTTTCCAGTCTAACCGGATGCAGTTGAATACCAGTATTTATTTGATATTATTAGAAGATATCAAAAGCTTGCCGGGGTTGGTCAGTGGATGGGTGACCATCTTTACATACCGAGACTCCTCTGTGCCTCGGAAAGCACGTTAAGCCGTTGGTCCCGGCTGTCATTCGTGGATCTTTGACAGTCGTTGCGAGTCGTCAGATGCCCGAAAGTCTGAAACCAGTCTTACCAAGGGGTATCGTATTACCCAGTTACTGGGTTGTGGAAGTCAGATAGGTAGTCGCTCCATGTAAAATACTGGTATTCAGCTGCATCCGGTTAGACTGGAAGCCGACCCCAACATAGTTTGGAAAAGGCTAGGCGGATTGATTAGAAGATATCAAAAGGTTGTTATTAGAAGGTAGCAATTTTTTATCAATCCTTTTTTCTAATAAGCGAACACCCGGAAATTTTGTTACAAGTGAATTAGGATATGTAAACCACTTTTTTGTGCATCATAAACAGTTGCCTGCAAATTAATTGGCTACTACAAGTTTCTAGTTTAATTAATTTTATTCGAAAAAAATCCACTTACATATAAAAAGTTTTGAGTACCTAGTTTATATGGCATTTCTTGAAGTCCTTGAATTGTAGCGGTCTATGTAGCGGCCCATGTTAAGCAGTATACCTTCCTCTTCTCAGATGGCAGGAAACAAATGATTAGGAGATTAGTTCTTAAAACAGTCGTGAAACATTAATAAAAGTTGTTGAAGTAGTAGTTTGTCTAAGGTGTGGCTGACGCACTTAGTATTAACTCTCGAGACGGTGCTTGGAAAGTACCGTAGATGTTTAGAAGCCCGTGATTATAAATGATTAAGCATGCAATCTATAAGACATTGGGTCATCTGTCAACCCGCACTGTTACTGTCATAGTGGATTACGACTCGCTCCCGTCTCACAGAGAGGACGTCTGTTGCCCAGCAGTGGGAACGACATAAGCTGATGATATAAGCATGTAACTTTAGAAAGACTATAAACTGGGTGAAGAAAAACCACCAGTGCCTCTATTTTTATTCATCTTTGTTATAGCAAATGATTAAATCCGCGGTGAATCACAAATCTCTTGAGTATACGGATATGCAATACATACAGCTGAATATCTAATTAGTTCCCCACATTGTGTAGCTGCTAGTGGCTACAAACAATTTATCATTTACGAAGATAATACTAGGTGTTTGTTGACAAGCCCTCCGCAACTCACTTCGAAAATATGTAGGTCATCTAGCGTTGTAACTAGTATACACCCATTTTTATGAATGACTGTAGTGCAAGTGCATCGGTTTTAATTGGTATGGTGCTATCTTTCTCATCAAAGGCGACAGCAATAGATAGTAGTGATAATTTTGCAAACAATTAAATCAAAGTTTAGTAACTGTTTTAAATTTGAAAAAAATAATCTTTATTAGGTAGGAAATAAAACTGCAAAAGAAAAATTTAAGTTAGAACGTTGTGCTTTTAGAAAATATAACGTAAACCCGAACTACAAAACTTCTAATAAGTCTAAGCATTTCGAAACACCTATCAAAAAAAAGCTGTAGCTCTTTTCAGCCTACTTGTATGAGTAATCATTTCAATGTTAGTTGATATATCTATATTTACAAAACAATAATTATTATGTATTTAGCTCATGTCTTAATAATCCAGAAGATCTTACATAAGAGTACAGATGATGGCCACTGACTCATAGCAATTAACGATGTCGCGGATATGACGCAGAGCCGACCTCTACAAAAACCTCTAACCTAAAGATTACTGCAATAAATAAAATATAAATGTCTATATTTAATGAATAATGTACATATTTAGTACATTACCGGTTTTCTTACTATATTGGGATGAAGTTATCAGTTGTATTATATATTATAAATGGTCGTGAATGCAATTTCATTTCAACAAGCTGACGTAAACAGTTAGGTTGTTCACATGTCGCGATAATAATTGTTACTAATTCTTTGTTCCAGATAACATATCATCGTGGTGCTCGAAGATATCGACGACTATACTTTACTATACTTACAAACCAAATAGGTTAAGAAAACGACATATGAGTAATGACAATTGTTCCGTCCTTTAGATAATTTTTACAAAACTATTTTATAAGTAAAATATCAAATGAGCATATCTAGTAGAGGATTAAGGATATTACCAGGAAACATGGCGTTCGTCAGTTTGAGGAGTAGTCTGAGGATACTGTGGACGGCGATGGTGGCGCTGGTGCTCCTGACGAGGAGTAGCGCCGCGCCGACCTTCGGTAATGCAGACAATGCGATGGTAAGTCGATTACTATTTTTTGCATTAAAACAAAAACGTTCGCAAATCGAACTGTACAGTTTTTGCTTCTTTTAGCGCAATAATTTAGAAATATTGGCGTTGAAATGGATTTTTCTTTGTAACTGCATACAATTTAATATCTCGCTTAACCATTGTAGATAACGATAGCACTGAATAGACTTGATAAAGTACTTGTTAGTGTTATTACTAAGGTATTTATTGTATTACGGATTTCCTCTACATCCTGTAAATAATCGATAATTATTATCATCGGAATCGGAAACGATATGTAGGTGCGCATAGCGGTCGCTGAGTCAACTTTTCTCAGAACAACGTTCACCGGCGCTTCTGAATTAAATGAATCTGAGTCCCACATACAATGATACTAGGTAGAGTAACACACTCATAGGTGTTTGTAATAACGTGTTCATTCATAAATCGAGGTAGTCCAGCCGAGATAAGTGGCTCACCTTTCGCTTCGACACTAGAACACTTTGTTTGTCTTCTCATTTCGTTTATTTAACACAGATCGTGACTCACGCGCACCATATAAGACAAGTGTGTTAAGTGTGTGTGTGTATGGGTGTAGCAAGATATTGGTCATTATACTTTTTCAATGGGCATTACGTCACTTGTGTAGTATTTGTAAAATACGCTAATGTTGTGTATGAATCAATGTCTATAATTTGATCATGGAATCAACATCCTTTTCCCGAGTCCGGTCTGATACTACCTAATCTGCTTTATATATTTTTGCTTAAATGTTGATTCTTTGTAAATAGTAGGTTTTTCAAACATGAGATGTTTGTTGAGATTGTTTGCCCTAATTGCTATTTTAAATCTAAAAGAGTTATCAAGATGTCTGTTTATGACTTATTTTAAGATAAAGTCATTTTGGTTGATAAGACCATGTGCCAACAGTGCTCGTACATTGTGTATGTAATATTATGTAGTTAAAATTGAGAGCGATGACGACTGCATTACACAGGCTTTTGTTTGTCATTCATAGTGGATCAGGAAATAAGCTCTGTTCTTTGATAATAATATTAAAAGAAAAAACATGTTGGTTCAAGTTGAACTTCATGATGAAGAAACTTCAAAATATTGTTTCTATGTTAGCATCAAATAATTTGTAGCATAAAGAATAAACAAATTTTACAAATTGTAAATCTTTTCTTACATAAAACGATTTCCAATTACTCTAGGTAGACAATCATCTTTTAAGCTATCATGAAAATTTGGTTTTAAACAAAACTACCAGGCTACCGTTCATAGGAATTAAACAAACGTCATGTTTCCATAAACTCTAACTTCCAGTAAACCAAGCAATCAAGTCAAGGATCTGGGAGTAGCAGGGCCATTACACACACGCACAGTAACGCCACAATACGAGTAGGAGAATCATACAAATACTATGTTTGATACCTACCCAATTAAAAGTTTACTTACAAAAGGGACAGTGCACATAAACTCCTAATCGCAAACTGACTCACACTCAGTGCAGCAAGAATTATTACTTATACAGGATTCTAGAGGATACACGTAAATAATAAAATCTCATCGGTTCTCGGAAAACGGCGCGGGCGCCTGAGTCACGAGTTGTTGAGCTCGCCAGCCGTCAAGTTCTAGGTCATAGAGCACAGCGACCGGCGACCGCACGGCAACGCAATACCCGCACCACTCTACATACTAAGGTTGCGGTTATGTGGTAGCGGAAAGCGTGGCGGGGACGTTTAGTGAATATAAATAAGGAAATAAAGACAGAAAATCCGTCAACTTTAAAAAAAGTTGTTGAAAGTGCATCAACACCTAATAAAACCTAAGTTTATAATTATTTTCTCTATTACGTTACCCTAATACCACAGCATAAAAAAGAATTTAGTGCCTGAGATGTAGCTCGTGAGAGATAAAATATACCTATGTAGGTATAAAAATAAAGGAATCTAAACTTACAACTCCTACAACTTGCATAAGTGTATACAGATTGTAATGTGAATATGTTTTTGTTTCACAAATGACAATATTATATGAATTTTAGATTTTTCAAATGTAGTCAATACGCGCACATCGTTCTATAACAGCGCCCGCTTCGCTACTCGCTGCCTGCTGTCTTACAACCGCAGCCTTAGACCACTCACAACTTAATGCTTTATAAGTAGACATTCCTATTACAGTCATATATTGCTAATAAGTTCTAGTAAGCTGTCTTGAATTCAATATCGATATTAAATAAATTACTCGTTAGAATATAAATGGGTATTATTATAATATTTATTTAATCATTATTGGTTGTTCAGGCTTGTTATTTTAATGGAAATCATTTATAGACAAAGACAATATTAATACAAAATTTGAAACGCTCCTAAGATCACGCATGTATTCCTCGAAGGGCTGGTCAGAGGTGTATAGTTACACCCACAGTTCGCCAGATATGTTTAAGTCACATGTATTAGGGGGCAGAAAGTGTAATACTGTGGAAATATCACAGCGGAAAAGGTAGTTTTTCTCACTGCTCTGATAGAAAGATAAATTGTGTAACCGCGGAAACCACAAGTCCAATACAATAAAAAGTAATTGATTTCGGTACTTACATACAATAAAATAAAACAAACGATGATCTTAGCCCTTTTATTATGAATCAGCTTCATTATTTACATTCTAAACACTTACTTACATAAATGGGAATAAGTAGGAATGACATAACTATTGAGGATTGAGGCCAACAAAGGAAAGTTATAGCGAAAGATTTCACAATTTGAAAACCAATCACGTTTTATTGTGGAGGCTCGCCAAAGTCTGAGAGCATAAAGATGCATTTTCTTATCATTCTTGGACAAAACTTCACTACAAAGGTACTAAAGACACCACATAGATAAATGTGACAACCAATCAATTAGCATCGCTACTGCTGGACATGGACCTCTCCCAAGCTGCTCCACAACACCCTGTTCTCCGCTTACCACATCCATTCTGACCCAACCGCCTTTTAAAAGTCGTCGGGTTATATAACGGGGGGTCTGTCTCACACCACGTTGAAAGATACGTTGTTATTTTAATGGAAATCATTTATAGACAAAGACAATATAACTGTATAATAACAGTCATGTAATTTCGCGGATAAATAAAATTGCGAATCGCCAAATTACAATCTAATCAATTAAACGATAAGGTTTGAAAAACCTTACGTCAAGCGTCAAGGCTTTTATGCGTCCTACTAACCCGCTTCCACTAGTGTGGCGAACTTAGGGTAATTATATTCATACGAGTTTTTATTATTATTATTACTCGTATTTAAAATTCTGCTACAAAAGGCGACCGCTCAGTGCCTTAGTTTATTTACATAGGTACTGTGGAAAATTATTCGCAGCTTTTCTTTGCTTGTAAAAATAGAAATGTTATGTCTGGCAAAGGAATAACACAAGTTCTAGTTACTAATGCGAGGAAGTCTAACCGGTAAAATATAACTAACTAAAAGATGAAAACATAGAACCTTAGGCCTAATTGGGCTGAGCTTGTGGTGTTTGAGAATTTCTGGGATTATAATCAATCACTCAATCAAATAATCTTAATTTGACTGTCGTAATATTTTACGTCATTAATAAATCCGTAGGGAAATCTGATTATCCTCAATGAAAAATCAAAATTGAAAATTGAATGGAAGACCTCCGTTTCAGTAACAATAACACGAATCGGTTGCTCTTGTAAAGCATAAAGCACTGAGTTTTATTGATACGGGAGTCATAATAATGCGACAATGTGACTGAACGAATGTAGGGCCACATCATGGTGGCGTTACGTTTTACTTGACTAAATTTTTCGCAACTGAAAAATGGGGTACGTACGATAAAATAAGAATAGATAACAATGTAGTTTCATTCACTTGTATGGTTTTAAAGTCTAAGAAGCTAACTTAACACCTATCTAGGCTTAATACCTATCTACTTGGTCAAGAGCAATCTGTGGTTTCAGTAATTTGTTTCCATGAAGACCGGTTCGAGACATAATTAGCAGATAGGTAAGCCCACTCTTAATTGACAGTGTACGACACTCGATGACATGGAAAAACCATAGAATATTATACAGAATCGCCAACTCGCTGTCACGCCAGACTTGTGTACATTCTCAATAGCGCTCATAAAAATGTCATTCGTCATAATAGTTCCGTATCAAATTATCCCATATTTCATTCCGTACCTACAATAGAATATCAGATAAATTACGTTGAAACAACATGAAGCCTACCAAACAAATGTTCGGGCTGTAACGAGCGGTACACTAAATATTGAAATTCAGAAATCGTTACTAGGATACGGCTCCGGACAGACGAATGTCGTGCGTCGAGCATCGAATTCGGTCACGATAAGGTATTTTTGTAAGGCAGCATGTAATGCAGGTATTTTTCGGCCACAATTTATAGGTCGTTGTACCTTACCCACGTGATAAACTCAAGATGTTATGGTCGGCACATTGTCATGGGCCAGGCATTTCCTGTCATTTGAAACAGGTACTGTTATGATAAACGTCTCCATATAAAGGGGGTCATTCTCCTGTCTAAGGCTCCTCCTGAGAACAATAGCCGAGGCAGAAAGTGCCAAGAACCTGTGATGTTCTTTGTTTTCATCATTCCTACTCGACTCGATTAATGCGATATAAAAATTCGACGCATGTCTCACACGACGAGGGGACATCTCTCGGAAAATTTCCTTTAAATGTTTAGAACAATGAACTGGTGAAACATAATTGTTGATGTGCTTCATTTAGGTTTTATTGATGTTTCAATATTTATTAAAAAGATTATGTTGTTTTGTTGTATCATCTCCGCAGTAGTCTATTTAGAGTATGTTGTACTAGTTTAAATGCCGCGTGCATATCTAACTGTCGACAAGGTGTCGACCGCCTCCTTATTATGCGTTTCGGGAAATGCGTATCTTAGTATCTCAAGAGTACACCAGAGCCGAGCGGCAGGCTCTTGAGATCGTGATCAAAAACAAAATATTTTTAACGTACAATGCCACCGACCGTCTTTTAACCCTGGTCACGATTCACGGTCCTGGGAAATAAATATTTTTTAGGATTTCGCAAAACATTATGACAAAAAACATGATGACGAACTGTGAGATGTCGCCAGATCTCTTAAAAGATAGGTACCTAACTAGCCTATTTTACGATTTTTAGCAGAATAAAGAAAGATAAATGATTATCTAAAAAGATAAAGTTAAGAGATGTTTTAACACGGTAAAGCGTGCCGATGACATAAATGAGACGTGTGTCATGCTTGGACAATAGCTTGTGTCCAGCGGAGACAAAAAGCGACCGGGTCAGCTCTGTATTACCGTAATCTGAACGGACTGTATTTTTGGTAACGGGATTGTTCTTCCTGCATGTATGCATTTGTAGAGATGAGTTTGTGATGAGTGGTGAGTTAGTGGTGAGTGGTGGCTGGTGGTGGCGGTGGCAGGTCGGCGCGCATGCGCGTCACGCACGCAGGAAGCGCGCGGCGACCTTCGGCACGCGCGCCACGGCCACCGTCCTCTGATCGCTACTGCTTATTGTTCACGGCGTCGTCACTACCAACTGATTGCTACCATATATTTGATCTCACGGTGATACCATGCTATATACATACATGACGTACCTACTTACCTACATCTTATTTACAGTCGTGAAATAAGTAGGGATTTGGGGTTCATTCTTAGGTGAAGTTTCGTTCGATGAGTCTGAAATGTTGGAAAATTACGTTGTTTTTTTCAAAGCATTATAATTGAGTGTTCATCAAACTGTAACAGGTGGCTAATATTATGTCCATTCAATAGTAATAATTACTACCTACACGTGTCACTTATTTATCGATGAAGTGTGTTTTTCAACCAATTATCCCGCTAAAAAGGATAATTGCTTCATTAACTCTGAATAATTACAAAAAACCGACCAGTACGTGTCGGACCGCGCACAAAAAAGGGTTCCATAGTTGGGATGAATTTATCCCAAGAACAGACTTAACTTTGTACTTGAAAAAATGTTCTGGCAAAGTATGAGCATTGCAACTGCAATAGTAAGTTTGTACGCACTATATTTAGCATGTTATTTTAACACCATAGATTTCTTATAGATTTTCCTGTGATCTATAAGTATAGCTATGAGTTATGACGCAGATTGCTCATTGGGGAAAATAATAAAACCAGTTACAGTAAATTTTCAAAAATTTTGGCTCAGTAAAAGAGAATAGGTTTTTTTTTCTAGTTTGTCCCCCAAATTTGATTCAAACTTCATCTATTTATGATAGGTACACGTCTGTGTTTGGGTCACAGAAATTCATACTTATACCAAATTTCAACTTAATCGGTGCATTCGATCCGAAGTAAATTGTCAGTGACAGTCGGACAGACACACGAGTGATCCTATAAGGGTTCCGTTGTCCTATAATATCCTTTCATTGGATAAGGCACTTGACTTCAAGCCATGTAATCTATAATGTTCTCAGAATTAGTTGGAATGCAGTAGGTAGCGAAGGTACCTCTACATTCATCGATAGAAAAGAATCCTATGCATTCGTAGGTTGACCCGATGTATTTAAAAGCCATGACGCGTTACACGTTGTTGTATAATTGGCAAGCAATCATCAGATCAAAGTCTATTATATTTGAAAAGTAAGAGAAGTGCTGTGATCCACGTGACAAACGCGAGGATACACACACAAAGGGCGGGTTAACTTTTCCGCAAAAAACGTTTTCTACGTTCTACTATGGAAAAGTGGGGTTTCACACGCGATAAATTCTATTTTAATCTTTCGTCAATCGCAACATAATTGAAACTAATTACAAGGTAATTATCTCGCGTGCGCGTGAATAAGTGCGGTCAGCGGTCCGCACGCGCAGCTTTGATGCGCCTATCGCTAAACCACAGTTTATCAATGGTCAATATTTGTGTAGGTACAATTTTTGTATAACCACAGGTTAGGTATACCAAATCTCAATACCTATACTTTAATAATAACTAACTTATATTTTCGCCTGAATCATTTAGCTTGTTCATAATGTTCAGTCTTCCCAGAAAGTTATCTAAACTAATATTATAGAGAATTGATTTTTTTGTGTTTGTATCTTAAGCTTTCACAGCTAAATGGGTGAACCGATTTTGATGAAATTTGGTATGTCGATACTTTGAACCCTGGAGAAGGACATAGGCTTTATATCGACATAACACGTGGGCGAAGCCGCAGGCGGAAGTTAGTCCTAAATAACTATCTAAATAAAGGCAATTGTGAAATGTATAAAAAAAATAATTACAATATTGCTGTTTACTCTGAAACAACAACAATAAGACGCAAAAAGCAATTAAGTTGCAATTTTATGTGATTTATTAACATAAATCGATGACAGAATGAATAAACAAACATTGTTTTAACTAATGATATTCATCTTATGTTTGTATGGTAGCCATTCATCTTCATAACTGTATTTTTTAATGAGAAAAGTATGGAAGTCTCTTTATGTTTGTTTATGTAATATATCATATTTCAATATTCCTGAAACGTCTCACGTTCGCAGGAAAATTTATGTATTAATTATGGAGACGACACGTGTATAAAGCTCACCGCCATTTTGTTATTCATATAAACAGTTTTTTTTTCACATAATGTTGTTATTTATGCCTAGAAAAATGTAAACAAATGTGTTGGATTTGAATTGAATGGTAATTTTATTAACATCAGAAAAACCATTTTCCCCGGTGCGCTTAGGATGTGTAGGTACTCAGTGTTATTATCAAGATTGTGAAAGAATTAACTAGCATAGGCTGTAATTACATAATTAATATCTGTCATTTACTTCTTTGCGTTTGCGATTGAGTTTTATAGATTATTTATTAAGGGTGATTCCTAACACCGTGCATAAAAATTTATATGTTTATCACAGGTGTCACATTTCAATGTACATAATTATGTCAAGACACTAACAGGGAATAAATAACTGCAACAGGCGAACTAATTATGTTTTGCAAACACCATAATAACATTAATATAGTCCACGAGTAGTTGATGGCGCAGTGGAGAAAACATGTCACCCTGCATGTACCCACGTGGTATATAAAACGAGAACACCGGTAATTTCTACTTATTTATGCAATTGCGTGATACATATACATACTTTTAATTTAATTACATGTATGTGAAATGGTGTAATGAGAAAACAAGATGCTGCCCTGTTAATACAATGACGTACATTAAAATCAGACCGTGGAATATTAACTTTCTATATAATTCATAAAAATACAATAATATAAATAAAATGTATATTTAACATCATCTTTTGGCCTTATCCCAATGTATTCAGAGTCGGCGTAGCATGTCCGTATTTACTTCTCTATTAGTCGTCATCTTAGAGTAGTTGCCCCCTAATAATATCGTCAGTTGTCGTTAAATATTTTTTCTACAAAACCTTTATGCAAGTAAAATTTACTCTTAATTTTTCATCATTCATATTTTTTTGTTATTTCTCTGTATTAATATGAATTGACGTTCTTAGAAATTGATTACAATCTAGCCTAATAGGCTGATAAGTAATTTGATTCTGACTTAATATTTTACGAGATAGATTATGTTATAACTAAGAATAATGATTATTCATTTGAAAATAATTATTTTATTATTCATTATTACAAAATAACAATTTTCCTTTTTTTTGTATTATTTTTTGTTAGTTTAGTGTTTTTAGTTGCATCTTGATTTGAATACATCCTATATAAGAGCGTGGTTAAGGTTTTTAATGCGTAATTGTATTAACAGATGGTATGTACAGAGGTGCTGCAATATAAGTGGCGTAGGCGGCGCGGGTCGTTAGTATTGTAACAAGATAAATGCACTATATTTATTGCCTGCTTAGACTTCTCAGGATTAATGCATGCTATCTTATCTAGTGTTTGCTTTTGATAAATTCAAACAAATCGTACAAAAAACACATAACATAACATTCACTGGAAAAAAAACGTAAGTTGGTCTGACTCAACACAACCAACAGTCGATTTCTTTTCTCGAGAATACCAAGCTGTTTAACAAGTTGAATTCGATATTAATTACTGAAGAGACACGAAAAATCAATCTCGTTACAGTTAGCACGTATCGTCTTCAATCTCTGTCAAAGCAAAACCGCTATCACCATGAGACATAGACAACATCTCGACATATTCGGCACATTCTTAATATTACGTATACAAGGAAGTGTTGACGAATACCTTCACGTGTCAGATCTTACCGGGAGTGATCGCTGAGAGCAGATGCATTTCCTGGAACATGCATGCTTGCATGACAGCTGAGGCATATTTACAACAACTCCTATTAAGCACTTCGGACTACTGATTATGTTTCGCTGGCCATTGTGATAGCCTGTAATGAGCAACCTGTTTCGTTTGTTAGAACATGTGCACTACATGCTTCTAACTTAATAAGGGTCAGGCTGTCACGGACTTTATTTGGTAGGGTCAGAGTTGATAGCATAACTAACGTTCACACCTGTGACAACCTTGTGAACAATTATTCGTACTTTGCCTTTTTTGGTTCTCGGGTTTTAAGATGTTCAGTGTTTCGGCTTTCTAAATATTTACTAATTAAATTATATTACTTTAACATAAAATTACCATCGGCCAATTACATTAAAGTTCAAGACAATACTTTAGTTCATTTGGTGTTATAAACGCTTTCTATTATAGTAAATCAATTTTTCAAATACTTAGAATAGAGTAACATCATCATTGTTTCCTAAGAGTACGATAATCATCTACATTGAACGTACCTGTTTTGACGTGATAAAAAGCAATTCTCATGCAAATTAAAGGTGATTTATCGTTACACAATACATTATGGCAATGTATGGACGGCTCTCAATTTTGCCATAATACCGGAGGGGCAATTTAATGATGGTTCCACGTGAATCCGAGCCAATATCAGCGGGTACAATGAGCAAAGTACGCAATCATACATAGGTGTCATTAAATGCCCGCATAGTTTACATTGTAATCGCTTGGCTATAGATAATCGGCCCATGGCGTTCTCCTGCACATGTGTACGTACATATTGCGCCTTTTTTGTCGTGCCCCTCTGAATACTAATAACGATTATCATAGTCCATTATGTTATGTAATATCGTATGCTAATGTAATTATTGTATTTGCTTTATTGGCAGACTTTATTGTGTGTTTGCGTGCGATCTTAAATACGAATAAAAGTTTCGATATCGTTTAAGAATGAACTTAGAGCAATGAGTAATTTTTGTTTATGTGTGCGATATGGATTAGTGAATGATCTGACACTACGTGAGACATAAGTACCGTTTAATTCTGTTTATCTAGTAAGTAAGTGTTACAAAGTTTATTGATATAGCAAAGCAAAACATTTGATAAATCCTTTTGCGGTGACTAATAAACCTACCTGCCATATCAAAGCCTTAGAGACCATGGAATTGGAAGGCCATCTTCTACTCCTATCTCTGATAAAATAAGCTCATATGACAAAATGTAGGGACAATAACTAATACAATGACAAACTAAATAAACAAAAGGTAGGTCAGGAACCGGAAGTGGATATTACTAACAAAGTATGAGTAAGATTAGTCTTTAGTAATGAGTAAGTACCCATTATTACAAACAGAGAAAATTATGAATCATTATTATAAAAATAAATAGGTCAATGACACTAGTGTTTTTTTTTTCATGAAGCATGCTTTTGTTTACACGACAATTGGTGCATGTAATATTAGTATGTTTAAACTCATTCAAACGTATTTTACATCTATATGTAACAGCATAAATGTCTATATATATATATATTGTTTGCTCAAAACATTAATATATGAATTACTTAGATTGACCCGAGATTTAACTAAAATAATTATATAGATAAATGAAACAGATTTTAGTATTTACAGGCATTGCCTTATAGACTTATTGGCCACAATACAAAGTCGTCTGTAGTAGCCATGAGCTCTGCAAAATTCATTAATTTGAATAGTCAAAGCTCGTAGTAAACGCAAAAACATTAGTAATGTGAGGACTTCCACGTGGTTTTGGACATTTTGTTTCACAGCTCTACACGTTGGTACCTATTTATCCTTTCTATTGAAAATGCCGTTAATCGCAGACGACCCGTTACTTCGATAGAAAATAACTGGCATAACATATCGACATCCTTAATATCTACATGTAGTGTGATCACGTTCAGTTGTTTAAGTTTTCGATTTACAGTTTGCCTATGTATGTTGGAGCGTGTTCATATTGATTTAATCTTGAAGTAAAAGCTCAAACCATACCACTACCAATATAATTTACGGTGAGACATTGGGAATTCAAAATACTCGGAAATTACCAGTAACGGTTTAAATCGTAAAAATTTATTTCAGAATATGATTGCCCTTAAAACCAGTCCAACGTGAGATGGGTTTGACAGATATTGCCATCACCTGCATTATGCTCGTCGGAGTGTAAAGTTGTTTAAGACGTCAAACATCGGGACAGTGTTATTTTTTCCAATTAGCATTGTTACACAGCAATGATGCGTGATACATGCCGTTGGACGTCCCCTGAGGCTGTAGAAATTTGCATGAGTTAAGTAGGTCTGTGGAGCACCGTGCCGCAGGCTGCGCCGTGAGATCAGCGCGGGCGCAGGCTCCGACAGTACCCGTTACTCATGGGGACACACTGACCCCGATATGCTCATACGAATCCATTATTTAAACGCCTCCATCAATAATCCTTCCGCTGTAATACAGGTCGCTCTTATTCCTTTCACTTATAAGCCTAAGATAAATATGCTTTACCGGCGAGACGCTACTTTTTGCAGTTGCCCGACAATGCTCGTTGTGTATCTTGAAACCCCCGCGTACTTCCAAAGAATTCTTACATGTAAGGAACAATAGTTTGCTCAGGAACATTGTTACCAATACGATATGTAGACCGAATAGCATGCTACAATATTTACATTGGTACGAGGTGAAACGTTCAAGTCATGCATTTTGGTTCGTTTTGGTTTGTGTAACGAACAATGGTACGCAACTTTGTTCCACAGTGTCAATGGCCCAACGCGCCCAAAAAGTGACCAATTCTCTCGCGGTTAGTCATCGACATATACATTGATTTATTTGGATTAAAAATAATGCATGCGTTGGGTTCAGTACTAAACATACACTATAATATATTAGTTAAGGAATGGGCATATAAGAGAGCTTTTCATATAGAAATAGCAGATACAAACAATGGAAATACTGACCAATAAAATATGAAACGTAGTACCTCTAGGTATATTTCATACCTACTGAGGTCAATCACTCATTCGTGATGATATCTGTAAAACGTACGTTTGATTTGCTTAACAAATAGAAGAAATCTTTGAAAATATGTTTAGTATTCTCGAGGCATGGGACGCACTGGACAGACAATAGTAAACACGGGCTTTTCGGGGTATTGACTGCGGGATTAACAGTGACATTGTTGTGAGTATTCCCCGGCGTGAGGGGGAACAAAGAGCCTGCAGGCGCTCGCGCTGGTGTGTGGAGATATGCGCGCGCATTGAGATGCAGCGCACGCGCACCGCCACTGCCCAAGGTCACCATGTCTCCGTATACCATCCGCGACAAGCGAATGCAGCCCTCTAACGATATACGAAACCTTTCTTTAGATACTGAACTTAAAAGCATTGAACCCAAACACGAAGAACCCAAAGCTTACATCTGCTTATGTAGATATAATATCCTTAATGATATTATCTCGTTGCGAAATGAATGGAATGAACTAAGTAACATGTCGGATAAGAAATTATTTTCTTATCCATGTATTTGCTCTAACGACGTGGTTGACGTTATCAAGCGCGTTGACAATAAACAATGGCTGGGTAACCTTGCGGTGAGGTGAGATAATATAACGTCTGTGAGTACTTGCAAGAGATAAACGACAGCTCTGCAAGCTAATTAGTAGCTTAGACCTCGTCACTACATGTCTTTCTTCACATTGAGAGCAACATTATATAATAATCTTTAATTATGTTCCTAAAATGAGTTGTAGATATGTAGGGAAATCCATTTCAACGCCTAAGTCATTTAAAACGTTACCTTTTGTGAATCATAGAGCTGTTAGCTCTATTTTCTATATGTACCAATGCTAATGGATCTCTGTTTTCATTCGACTCAAGTTTAGAACTGCGCTTAGAACCTAATTCACATTAGACAAGCACCAACGAAAGCTTATGCACACTATTGAGCACAATCTATCAAGTAGCTAGACATCTTTCGTATGAGAACAGAGGCCTACTCTAAACTTGGGTACGGCAGACTGAAGGAGATATCTACTTTCAGATGTACTTAGCGCAATACGGGTACTTGAGTCCCTCTGTGAGGAATCCGTCGAGTGGCCACATCATGGACGAGGGATCGTGGCGCCGAGCCATTGCCGAGTTCCAGAGCTTTGCCGGGCTCAACGCTACAGGTAAGCCTATCTACAAATACATCGGCTTATCGGTTGAAAGCCTGTTATTATTCCGCAATTTACTGGCAACTGGCACATTCATCATTTATAATAAATGTTGGGAAAGGTTATTTTGTATGCCCGGGGAACACACAACAGGGAAGTCTTTTAATAGTATAGTAATCATTATCTTGCTTTTAGATACGACAGTAAAAGTTTTTATGCTCCAATAAAAATACCAAATTCATTAACATAATCAAAGAAGAATCACTTGATGTTAATATTTGCATTACGAATTGGTCTGTTGTAGGTGAAATAGTGATTAATATATTTATTTTGTGACTTTTGTTGAAACTTATTTATTAAATAGTGTCCTGAGCTAATAATGTCTAAAAAGAATGATTCTATAAGTAAATGTTGTTCGAAGGTGTCACCGTCCTCAAATATTCACGGATCATTAAACTTTGATTAGGAGACAATCAATTGTGGTCTAAGAAAGCTGCAATCATTACTTTGTTGAAATTTTAATGTAAAACCGTTTGCGTAAGCCATGCTTACGATCTGTTATTTTGATTGAATTAGTGTTGTATCAGTAAGTCTGTATCGATCTGATGGGAAAATATAACTCGATTAATCATAATATTACAAACAAAACAACCAATAAAAAACACTGCCATCTATCAACACATACCATGATCATAAAAAGATAATGTATGACTGCCACATTAATTATAATTCTTTCTCATAAATTTTAATTCTATCGATGTTTAAATCGACTGTATTAATTGGATTAAAAGGATCATTAATCAACTCCCTATGTAAAACTGCATAGTTTATTATAGCTGCTTATGTAATGAAGTGCGGTAACAGAGAAGCAAGCCTTGATGAGTGTAAGTGATCAAGCATTTCTTAGATTACAAAGGTTGACGTAATTAATGTTAGCCCACTATCGGGCTTGCAAGGCGATAATTCTAGCTGAAACTATCTGTCTGCTAGCCTGTAATTTCATCACGGTTGTCATTTGGTCAGACTCCTCAATGATTTTTTTTACTTTATCTACCAAAACGGATTAAAAGCTTTTGTGATCATCAATGACGATAACAAGCTACGCTATGCTTGCTTTAAATATGAGATTTAAACATATTCAATTTTAACGGTAACCCTTGAATTAGCCGGTCGTTAGTTCTGTACAGTTGGTCGGGCAGCCTTGGTCCTCATCACAGTTATTACAATCACACACATCCACGAAGCAATTTATAAGTCTGCGATCTCCACAACCGACTATTTAAACACGCTAGAATTATGTGGGCAGAGCTCGGCTCGTCTTCGTACACGTACGTGCCTTGACACGAGAAGTAGTTTATTGGTCTTGACTATGACTGAAGGCAGTGTTGTTATGTAAGCAAATAACGCACAGACGGCACATATAAATACATAATTCATTATCGGTCACTGCACGAGTTCGGACGAGCTTGTCACAAACACTACGTTATGATGCCTTTAAAGATTTAATGATGACGTCCACTTACGACTAAGTACATTCATTTTTATCAGGAATTGTAACCTACCTGAAACATGAGAGCATCATCTACGTAAATGTCTGTTTATATTAGTGACACGCGGTCATTAATTCCTCTTCCTGTAATACAGATATTAAATGTGAAATAATTTTCCTTATGGCGTATTTATTATTCCCCGTAACTATGAATGTAAATCGATCGCGTCGCCGTAGAATTCCAACTCACAGCTGATCAGCGGTCGCGGCGACAATGGTTCCTCATTATTCATCGTTTTCCGCGTGCGGTTTTGGTCGATGTGATTCTATAATTACTTCCTTGTCATCGTTCGTTACAAAAAGTCTATGTTTGTCCTTTGACACTCCGCAGTGTTTTACGATGCAAATGAGATAATAATTGAAATTCAACTATTCTAGCGCACGATCCTAAACTGCCTTAGTAGTAAGAACAAAGATGATGTTAGTCATGGCGATTAAAAACCGCAAATCACAGAAGCAAAATCTTAAAATTTAATTTGTTTACGTTCGTTTACAGGTGAATTAGACGAGGAAACGACAAAAGTAATGTCATTGCCAAGGTGCGGCGTGAGAGACAAAGTAGGCTTCGGAGAGAGCCGAGCCAAGAGATATGCACTGCAGGGTGAGTTCCTATCATTTAAATATTATGTATTGTCATTGTTGTTTTAATGAAATAGTTATTTGTACATGACCATGATCAACCTCAACAAACATACATTTTCTGTGAACTGCCTGTAAATATTGACGCAAATTGTTTGTCTAGGTTCAAGATGGCGTGTCAAGAACCTCACCTATAGGATCTCTAAGTACCCATCTAAGCTGAAGCGTGCCGAGGTTGACACTGAACTTGCCAAAGCCTTCTCAGTGTGGTCAGATTACACAGACCTTACCTTCACACAGAAGCAGTCCGGACAAGTCCACATTGAAATTAGGCAAGTTCAACATGTACAGCAGTTTTAAGATTTGAGTTGACGTGACAATTATCAATAATGCTTGAAGGTCACAGTGGTTACTTTCACCATTATTTTGAGGTTTCTTAAACATAGATTGAATTGAAAGTTCCAAATTTGATTTCGTATGTCCGTTCCACCTATTAATATAATTTCTATAGATAAACAGACAAAAATTTCAACAGGTGGCATTGGAACAACAAATAACGTTACTAAAGTAACTCTGGTCCAGTCTGATCTTAGGTAATCCGTAATTTTGGTTCTGCGACTTTCTGCTCAATTTCGCATTGTAACGTGCTTAATCGAAAGTTTATTCATAAATTCGAATTGTGTTCGTGCGAAACGAAGTTAGAATAAACAAAATGAGTGTTTCGTGGTATAGCGCGGCCACCGTCCATCGTTTAGATCTGTGCACAGATATTGAAATCGTGCCAGCGCCAGTGGCCGCCCGTATTGTACGTAGGGTTATTTGAATCACTCATAATAGGTTTTTGGTCACAATCCGCGGGTAATCTTTGTTGCGTAACGTGAATGATTGTCATTGAATGGACGCGTAACTACTTGTAGTAATGCAAGGTACTGTTGATTCGCGTGTTCATTGATTGGATAGGACATTTTATTACTATTGATTGTCACTGCGATTTCATAGTTTGTCGTATTACGCCGTTTTATGTTTATTAGTTTTACAAGTGCTGTAAAATCATAATAACATTATTTCTTTTCCGTCTAGGTTTGAAAAGGGAGAGCATGGAGACGGCGATCCTTTCGATGGTCCTGGTGGCACTCTTGCCCACGCTTACTTCCCCGTAAGTAATCTACTACATATATTATAAATAATCATGCGTTGTCATCACTTCCACTAATTCAAATATGAAGTTTTAACTTTTTTGCTGTCTTCATAGTATGGTTTAAAAGTCATTTTAAAGTAACGGCGCGGTTAACAACGTGGGTAAATCTATTTGTTAACATTAAATAGCATTTAGGCAAATTATATTTTACTATTCAGGCCATGTCGCAATGAACAATTGGAATTATAATAGGTTGTCCAGCATAGTTTTTTATTCATTTCGTTGTTAGTGACGCTGCTGATCGTTAACTACCTGACGAAATGTCTGACGAATCTAGCAGTTTTATTTTTTCATTTAGGTACCTATATTATGGTCCGATAGTTTTTAGGGTTCTGTACCCGAAGGGTGCCAAACGAAACCCTATTACTTAGCCTCCGCTGTCGTCCGTCTATCTGTCAGCGGGCTGTATCTCCTGAACCGTAAAAGGTAGAAAGTTGAAATTTTCAAAGATTGTGTATTCTATTGCCGCTGTAACAACAAAAAATAAATTAAGTTAATCATTAAAGAACCCCTCATGCAAGTAACATGTTTTTTTCGGCGTTTTTTGCTCCATACAGTACGGAACGCGTCGTGTGCGAGTCCGACTCATACTTGGCCGGTTTTTGAATAACTTAACAAACGACAAATAATATAAGCCATGGAAAGGCGTCCATCGGCTCAAAAACAAAAAATTTAAACTGTCCTTGCTAGTTCGCCTATTAAAATGTAGCCTCAATTATTTAGTAAGGGCTTTAATGTGTGGGTCGCGGGAAAGTCCGAAAGTGATACCGTGGCCCCTGGCAACATACAGGCAATTGAAGAAACACAGGTGGGCTTTAGTCAGTAAGAGTCTGACAAGTCCTCCCGCTCCGGCCAGAGCGGGAGAAGTTATTCGATATGTTCCCACCCAAAAAAAAAGGGCAAAGCGTTAGTTGTTTTAAAACATTGATTGAATTAGGAACCAGCAATAATTTTTCGTAATATCAGATGAACTAACTCGTGAACTTACAACAAAATAGAATGTCCCATTATGTTGTTACAAATAAAATAACGGATGTCACAGATTGTCACCTAAATAGTGAAAGTTCTTTTGTACGGATAATGGGATAATAAATCGTTTTATTGTGCGAAACAAATTATTATATTTGTTCTGTTTACTACAATGTACTCTAACCATGATTGTTAGTCCATTCATTATGTTCCGGACCTGCCGCTAAACACTGGATATACGGAACACAGACTTTTCTTTTAGTCAATTTTGCATAAATTACGGTAAACGACGTGAATATTTGTATAGTTAGAAAATCGGTTTATCGTTCGCGGTTTACTGACTGACT
The DNA here is from genome assembly GCA_947364205.1 of Agrochola lota. Taxonomy (NCBI): domain Eukaryota; kingdom Metazoa; phylum Arthropoda; class Insecta; order Lepidoptera; family Noctuidae; genus Agrochola; species Agrochola lota. The sequence goes on along the minus strand of OX376221.1, from coordinate 10,519,418 downwards.
TACACTCACACGACCAAGTCTTAATACGAAAAGTAAACGTTGGATATTTTTTATCCACTTTTTAGGCAGACACAGCTGACACAAGAATTTATATGACTGTTGCTATGCAGTATCGGTGTTTTTGGAACAAGTCACAATTAGGTGGCTAAGTATGACCTCTATGATGTTTATTCATAGCAATATGAAGGAAAGCATCAGGGAAGGTCTCATTTATAATCTTCTATAGGTGTAGACAAAGATATGAGAAGATCTGATTTAAAACACAAAAACAAAAGGCAATCGTCAATTTTAGAAAGCAATTTTAGGAAGCGAGTTAGATCATGCTAATCTATCACAAACACCGTTTGTATCCATCCAACAAAATTAAAATGAGATATTGCAGAATCAATCACTATAATTACTTACTAAGAATTGTACGTGCGGCTAGCTAAGGTTTTATAACAATATGACAATTATTGATTAATCAGTAATGATGTTGATTTTCCATTTTTCCTCATTGGCTCGTTTGTGCAGGTGTACGGAGGCGACGCTCACTTCGATGACGCCGAGATGTGGTCCATTAACTCTAGGAGAGGAACCAATCTCTTCCAGGTAATTATGGGACAAAAATTGTTTTGTTTAATGGTGATTTTTAAAGTAGTATATTTTGATCCTATACATTCTTAAAGTTTTCTTAATAACCCATCCAGTTTGTCTTTCTGAAATAAACAGACTAATAATGAGATTTTAATCAATAATTAAGTACTTTAAATTCTAAAAGCTACCTAGATCCTTTGGAAAGATGGCTCGAATTCTTAATTAAACTTTTCCATTTAACACAATGCCACATTCGCAGGTCGCAGCGCACGAGTTCGGACACTCACTAGGGTTGTCCCACAGTGACGTGCGCTCAGCACTCATGGCCCCCTTCTACAGAGGATACGACCCCGCCTTCCAGCTCGACCAGGATGACGTCCAAGGAATCCAGGTAAATATCGATTATTTTATAATGTTGGTCATACCACAAAAAAAGTCCGCTTTTTTAAATTTTGTTGTTTTTTCTAGTAGTCATTAACGCAAAGACATCGAAAGATCTCGATGAGTCTTAAAGTGACCACACTTGCAGACCCCAACTTGACACATAACTCCACTTACAAAAAGGCTAGAACAACGAATAAAGAAAATCTTCTCTCCAATCCAAACACACCTAACATTTACTATCATCCACAGGCTCTATACGGTCACAAGTCACAGACGGACTTCAGTGGCCCACTACCTGCCGCGCCCTCTGTACCTCGCGCAACTACGCAGCAACCCTCAGCCGAGGACCCCGCCCTCTGTGGCGACCCTAAGTTCGACACCATCTTCAATTCTGCGGACGGCGGCACTTTCGTATTCAAAGGTATAGAAATTAGACGTGATGTACGAAGTTTTAAGAAGATTGATTGATTGTACTTTACATCTGCCAACGAAGCTATGTTTCGGGGACTTTTATAGCTTAGCCACCATCGTAACTTTTCGATAAAATCAAAAAGAATCTAACAATCTACCTACGCAAGCTACACTTGAGGAAGATAATCATTGATATATAGCACCGTCAATTGTCTGAGTGAACTCGCACTGTAGACAGTTTTGTGGCTTGTCTGGTTGATGATGATTATTCTCGAATTTTGAGAGCAGTCTTTTAGGACACTCCAACTCCACACCCAACTAAACCATCACCATTATTGTGAATTGGGTTTTTTTTTTTAATTTTCCAGCTGTAGTAGCACGAAAACACCAAAAAAAAAAAAAAAACTCAATAGATCATTATCTAACTAAATCTTGCTTTTATTCGTTTCCAGGCGAGCATTACTGGCGACTCACAGAGGACGGCGTCGCGTCTGGCTACCCGCGCTTGATCGCCCGCGCATGGCCCGGTCTGCCAGGCAACATTGACGCAGCCTTCACCTACAAGAACGGCAAGACGTACTTCTTCAAGGGATCCAAGTACTGGAGGTACAACGGACAGAAGGTCGACGGGGATTATCCTAAAGACATCAGTGAAGGTAGGCTATTAATTTTTATTGTATCTGAAATAAAGGATTCTGAAATTATGTAATTATATTATTATTGTTTGATCTCTGTTTGGTGTCAATAAGTGAGACAGCAAATTCTGCATTATTTCAAGATAAATATATGATTTACAAATTTAAAAACACATCACCTATCACAAACATAATATGCAAATCAGCTAATATGTAATTCTTGGTTCAGGTTTCACCGGTATCCCAGACAACCTGGATGCTGCTCTAGTCTGGTCAGGCAATGGCAAGATCTACTTCTACAAAGGCTCGAAGTTCTGGCGCTTCGACCCGTCACAGAGGCCGCCCGTCAAGGCTACTTATCCCAAACCCCTCTCCAACTGGGAAGGCATCCCTGATGGCATTGATGCTGCCTTACAGTATACTAATGGATACACGTACTTCTTCAAGGGAGGATCGTACTGGCGGTTTAATGATAGAACTTTCAGTGTAAGTACCTCAGTGCTCTCAGATTCTAGCAAACCTATTTCCCATTTAACAGGAGCTGCTATTCGAAGCCGCGGCTGAGCTTTTGGACATTGTGTAAAATAATCAAACATTAACCATAATAAAAAGGATTGCCACATTTGAACGTGCATATGTAATGGCAGTGCGTTGTATTGCGATTAGCACAAAAGAGCACATTACTTCGTTTTTCAAAGAAAAATGTATTCAAACTAGGCTGAGAATCAGCACTTTTCGAACGTCAAAATTACATAAGACACTCCATTTTCAGGAGACCAGCTGCTCATTTCCAAGAGACAAAAACCGCTTCAGCAATTTGCAATTTATAAAATACATGTCATTGTTATAATTTTCAGGTGGACTCAGACAACCCAGCGTTCCCGCGGTCAACAGCATTCTGGTGGCTCGGCTGCAGCAGTGCGCCGCGCGGCACCGTGGGAGGTAACGCGCGCCTGTCCGACAACACCGAAGGCGACGACGACGTCGGAGACATTCTGTTCGACGCAGGTAGGCGGACACCCAGACCGCACGACTGTGACTTCACATCGTGACCAATGACGCTCTGACACGTTGACGTGACTGAAACGTACATACTAACGACGAAGATAACTTTCAAAAGTTTGCTCCAGACTGGAAACACACTCTGTGCAAACCACTCAAAGCTTTTAAAAGAATTAAAAGTGGTTTTGTTTGACTTTAATGAAAGGCTTGAAACTCAAATCACAAATTATTTCATTAGTAAAAAAAAATCTAGCTCGCACAACAAAAGACTTCAACGCGAGTCCAATGTAGCCATTGAATGCACTTTTGGGCTACGTTTAGAAAGATCAAATTTTCACATTTAATAACCTGCATTTTTCTACTTTTTCATTGTATATGATGAACTACAGTCCAAAATGTACAGGACCTAATAAGAAATAACTTCATTTTTGCGTCAGTCTAGTCATCTGTATGCCGTTTGACTGACCAATTTCCCTGTTTTCAAATTGTTCTTTTTTGAACTAAGGTACTCTAAAATGCTTTATTTCAATCTGAAACAGCCCCCCAGAGAGAAATAATACGTTGACTTTAGGTAAAATTAAACTTGACTATGATAATGAGAGCTGACCAACTCATTAACAAATTACAGTAGGGACGAACCACTCGTCGACTCCACTGTTCCATGTTTGCTCTTGTGTCTATGTGAATGTTTGTCTATTAGTTGTTTTGTAAACCTTCTCGTAAACTTGTTGTCCAATAATTCTTGTATGTTGTTATAGAACATAGAACCAACTGAATTGTTAATCAATACCTACTTCCTTATTGATTTTGTTACAATCTAATCAATGAATTTCTGGTAACCTTCTACGTTAATTTCGGTAACGGGTTTCATGTACTAACTCAATAACATAAATTAGATTTTTCATTTACTAATCGATTTACTACGTAGATACTAACAAATTTTCAGCTTAATTAACAGCTAATTAGTTTTATGAAAAGCAACTAACCCTAGTAATGTGTGAATTAATCCAGACAGCTTAGTGTACTAATGAAAATGAGCATATTGCTTAAGATGATCGCAATACACTAATACTGAAAGGTGTTGCCTGTGTGGTGTCTTATTGAATGAGTGCAGTGGCTGACGGTGGCCGGTCCTCGACTTCGACGACTTCGCGGCTTCTGGGCGCATCCGAACCTACCTGCTGTTGTTAAAACTGTGGCAAACTCACAAAACAACACTAAACTATCACTCTTTGCATCTAGTTTGCCGCAGTTTTTACAACGCAATCGAATAGTGCAATGTTTTCGGTGAAAAAATATAATTTAGTCTCACTTTGCAATGCAAGCACAGTTAATTTATTAGCACTAGCACCAGTACAGTAAAACAGTTTAAAAAAAAAAACACTTTTGTTAATGAAAAGTTGGTATTTGCCGAATCGATCACGGTGATAAGGGATAAAATAGTCACACGGTCTTACAAATATTGAAAATTACATTAATCTGTAGTTATGTATTTTACTTCGAGCTATTTTGAAAAGAAGTTTTCATTCATCACATTTAACGAAATAACGCTTGTCGATCCGGCAGATACGGAATACCAAACTTGTGTTGATCCCAATTTTCACTATTTTTGTTCAGTGTTTGCACCAAAATTTTAAATGTGTCTGTTTATTAATCACTTAATTATAACGTCACCAACAACAATCAGTCACCGTGTTGTAATATCAATTAAAATATCGGTGGCTGGGGCGTGTTTACGTGTCCATGTTTGTGTGTGTTTTGTTTCTAGGTGTAAAATCATCCGCTCCCAGATCATTCTTCTGGTTCAGGAAATAGCCTCGGTGGAGTGTTCCTGAATATTGTACATAGAGAAATAACATAAAGAACAAAGACTCAATTAGTTACATACAATATAAGAATACCAGTGAGATTATAGAACATAAGCGGTGATTTTAGTACCGGCGAGCTTGTCGCGCGCTGCCTGTACGTTACCTTCATTACACTTGCATGTTTAGCATGGTAGTTAGTGCTTGCATGCGGTGGAAGCGATCACGCAAGCTTATACAGCTTTGTATATTATTATAACGCTTTGCTTACTCAAACTTACTTTATTTTTAACTCACGTACGCTCCTAGGTAGATAAATCTTTAGACAGCCAGGCTGCGTAGCAAGGTGGATTAGTTAGCCATTTTATCATTAGACGGTCCTCAGCTGCCTACACCATTTGTCTACCTAAAAATGTATAGTCTAGTCATCAGCATTTCGGGATCTAGGTAATCTTTTACTCTGGTTTAGGAACTAACTTTATAATAAGTACAATAAGTTTGAACACGAATTTAGATTTCTCACGAAAATGGTGACACGGTAAAAGATAATATAATGAAATGTTTAATATAAAAAAAACGTCGGTTTCCAGGAGTGTCCAAGCATAAAATAAACGTAGTCGTGTTGAACATTTAACAAATTGCAGCGTTTGTTTTCGTCAGTTCGACAAAGATCAATATCAGTGTAAGATAAAGTTTTTGAACTACATTCAGCAGATATAAGCACGTTTGATTTGGGTTATTAGCACTGAGAATCACAGATTTTAGAATAATAACACAAGATATAACAAATGACTAACTGCTGTGAAATAAATTGCAGTTTTTCGACTGCTTTGTCAGTGAACATGTTTTTCAAAGAGTTGAAAACAGGCAAATACTGACATAAATAAAAAAACCAATGGTTCCCTAGTATTGCTGACACGTCATACAGATATAAATAATTATAACAGTTGCATGAAGAATAAACACTGATTGCAATTATTACTGTTGACATAAATGTTCATGTCCATATTTTAATAGATTAGTTTTGTGACTAACACAAGCGTGAAGCATGACTCTGACTCACTGTGACACAGCGAGTTAATATTTTAACATCAAAGTAGATTTATTTATAAAAAATAATACGGTAGACAACTGAGTGTTGAAATTAGTGGTAATATTAACTAAAGGGTTCCTGGAACGGAGCCTTTCAAAATACTCTGAATGGAAGTAGTAGGTAATGCATGTCTATAGTCGAGTTGAAACTGTGATTCGTCTAACTTGCATATACAAATAAAACTATTCATGAAATCGTACACAGTTTTTGGAGTGACTTTCGTGAGGCAAACTACAATTCAAAATAAACATATTTTTTTGTGATGTGGTTTTCAATTGATATGAGACTATTGTGTCGATAACGCTCTTAACTATAAATTGTAAATGGCATCTTTAATTAAAAAATACAGTGTTCATATTTCACGAATAGTTTACTGCAACTATGTGGACTGAGAGTCGAAAGCATCTACAAAAAAAACCATGTAAATAGTATGGTGTTGTAGTTAGAAGTAGTTGCACATATTAGTGGTACCGGTGTCGGGGAACTAAAGTAATGTTGCTAAAGGCAAATTGATGTTTCAGTGGTGAGCGTTCAGTCTTCAGGCGCTAGACTGTAACATGAGGTTCACTCGCGGCCCCGAGCCGCGTCGTTTAATAGGAGGCTTTCACCACCTCCGCCGCGTCTTCACTCATCCGCATCTGTAGGTTTATTTTAATTTCATTTTGTTTTTGTACTATCAACTCCATTTTTTCTGTATTTTCAAAACGACAGGCGCCTCTCTTGAAAGTTTCACATTATTGACATAAAGTTTAAAATTCAATGATAGCCGCTTAATCGTGAAATACAAAAACTATAGTACTAGTACTCTTATTTGATCATTTGTTGTACCTCTTTCAAATTAGAGAAAAATGGAGTTTACGGTATCAGATATTCGCACATTTTACATTTTGTGGAATCGTTTTGTTGTGTCCAATGTCCTAATGCACATGTTCATTAAGTTGTCACTTTATGTAAGATTGGTAAACCTCACAGTACACAATAGCACGACAGCATGATCTAATGTGGTCACGTCCACTTGTCCCACACAGTCCAAAGTAGGGATGAATCAGTTTTATTCTTTCATTTCCCCAATAATGATTTGTGGTTCTTCAGATGGTCAGTAAAGAAATGGTTTGCTAGCAAACATAAGCTACCTGAATAAAATTGTATAGATTCATGCCTTTATGGTCAAGTGGTTGGGAAAAGTGAACGTTTCCATAATATGTTATAGTTCGTGTTAAGCATAAAGTGTTGTGTATGCAGATGGGTCGGATTCTGGCGACAACAGCGGGCACAGCGGAACGAGCGCCCGCGGCCTGCTGACACCGCTGTCGCTGGCTGCGCTGGCGACGCTAGTGGCACTGGTGACGCAGGCGCTGCACCCGCGCGCCTAGCGCCCTCCGGCCCCCTGGCCCCCGCCGGGCCCCTGCCCGCGCCGCGTGACCGCGGCACTGACTGTGATGTGTGCTGTGTGCCTGGACGCGTTCGGTATATTGTGTATAGCGAATGCGCTGCTGTGATGACGAGTGCGCCTTTTTTATACTGCGAGAACGATAATTTAATGCGAAGTCATAGTTTTTATACTTAAGATAAATAGATGATGTAAGCTCGTGTGTGATATTGACGTAAGCGACGATTTTTATATTAAAATATTTAAAGAGACCATAATCCTGATTTTTAATTTAAACCTTAACACCCCAGGCAGAAATAAGACTCACGTTTGTATTTTTAATCGGTTTATTTAACGTTTTTCTGTTTTCCCAATAATTCTTCTTAAGTTATTAATTACAGTTTTATTAAATATGACAATATTTTTCGTTTTTATTCCATTTTCATAAACGCATTTTTTTAATAAACATCTTCACAATTCATCATAACACGGTCGTGCGACCTACTGTCTCAATCGTTCTAAACTCTTAGGAAAATGCAAATAATATTAAATTTCAAAATCTGTCTACGATTATTCGAACGTGATTAATCTTACTTCGAGTGTCGAACGATGTCTACATGTGACGGTGGCGCGGCCCACGACGTACTACGCGGCTGCTACGCCGCGCCTACGGCGTAGGCGGGCGTAGCGGCCGGGAGTGACGGCCCGCGCCGCCACTCGCGAACCCTCGTCGCACACTAACAGTTTATAATCATTTAGAAGGCGTAACATAAGACTTATTACACGATCACTACTCGAGAAACACCTACAAACACATCCTAGATCATATCAATATATCTGAGCCCGCGTGTGAAAGAAGGCGCCGCGACGCGCCCGCGCCCGCGCTGCGCGCCGCGTTCGCCCTCGACGTGCTTACCCTTGTTATCATTATGAGTTAAGATTTTATTCTACACTACCTTTCTCACTATGAATTAGGCAATTTAATGATATTATTTATAGAGATTAAAATTATGCTTAAGCAGTCCTGATGACAGATCGACAATTATTTTAATGTACTTTTCATCAACAGTGCAATCCTAACTACATAGTTTATCAAAACGATATTTAACATAAACATTCAACTTCGGTATATCATGTGCTTTTAAAGTCCTCATAATCATACATATATTTATATGATCTAGAACTTATCAGGAATAAATGAGACCGATGCGATTCTGTACAGAATACGTTAGAACTAAATACGAACACGCAACCACACGTTCAGTGTAAACAGTACAAAACGTACTTAAAGTGTAACTAAACGGTACAGTCAGATGAACGGCTACAAGTCTCACCTAGAGCCAAAGTAACGCTATCAAATGAATACAAAACATTTACTTTTAATGGAAATAACACTAATGACATTCATTATATTTATACTAATTTATGAACAGACCCTTCAATGAAACAAATAAGTAGATAGATCGCAGGCATTTCAACCTTCGTAACTTCCAACAGCACAAGATTCGTCTATGTTCCTTAACGTGTATTAAATACAGACATGTGACGTCTCTATTAACAATTTGGTGCTAGTACACGAGTCGACAGTTATTATATAATCAATAAATAATTAACTTTAATTAACAAAACATTTTTTTTTTATTGAAAAGTTTTTCAGACCGATAGGGACTTTAAATATTTCTAAATAAATAATTAAATCATTCTTGTTCGAATTCTTTCTGTTTTGTTTGAATGACATTGTCATTTAAAAAAATACCTAGGGATTGAGTTAACTTGAAGCGCTTCCTAAGTTCTTGAGTTAACTTAAATTCTACCTTGTCAAAGTATTGCGGCGAACTTACTTGGACAAGTACACAAATTAAGAATGCAATATTAACTTTCTCCCGAATGTTATTTGGTTTGAAATCGAAATAGTTTTTTTTAATGAATATATTAAACAGAAAATAAATACTATTTTATTAATAAAATGTTTATTTAGTAGGTCTAAAAACTCCCTTATATTTATTGAATTGACATTGCACTTTCACAAAGTACAAGTCTAGTAAAAAAACTCGTTTATCTGGGAAAATAATAAACTTCACTTGACATGTTTCACAGATTTCACTCAAAATTCCCTCCACCAATAAAATCATTAAGTCTACGTACCAGCTGGGGACACATACCTTAGCCTCGGATGTTAACATCCACGAAAGTAATTGACTTCATGCATGCCATTAAGTCATGTAATCCGCCTACCCGTGTACCATATAAACTGCCAGGATAATATATTTTATATATTATAATTCCAAAAATGACTTAGATTTATCTACATATTTGTATTGTAAACAAAGTTCATTCAATGAAATAATAAAAGTAACATTACCCAACGATTTGAATTCAGACAATGTACTCTAAAGAGAAACTTTCGGGGTTGAAACATGAATCGCTTACCTATGAACCTTCAGTTTAAAATAACGTACAAATTGTTAAATCTATTTAAATGTATTATGTATTGATACACTATAACTTCATAAGACTTGATACATTCTCAAATGTGTCTTAATTTACTTAACTCCTGCCTAAACAATTGAAGGCCATATCGTATCGTGTTACTTGTAGTCGGTAACCGTAACGTTACCCGATTTCAATCACAATACTTCTTCAGAGGATTCGCACAATATCAGAGTGACAACACAAATAAAAACGTCCATTATTTCATAATTTTCCGGATTTTTATGTCTGATGCTTATTATACAACACAGAAACTAAAAAATCCACATGTGTTCCGACATTATTTTACTGCATTAATACAAAGTAAATGAAATCGATAATATGCATTACAAAATCTTCAAATGTGAATCATATTCGTTGTTTCTTAAGATTCGGATGTGGCATTACAATAAATATAAATACGATAAGCCTCGGTGATCAACCTTAACTATTGAGTAGTACTTCGTCTCTGATCAAATGTTTTTTTTAAAATTTAGTATAGTTTATCCAAACCAGAAACCGTACTCTGTAAGTCATGATGTAAAAAACGCGCTTTACATAAAACGTCATAACGTCATATTTACTCATTTATTTTAATACCACAGCTGAGCCACATCTTACTTTTAATACCCCTAAGCATAGTGACAGCTACTGGCAGTCATCGAAAATAATAATTATAAGTTGTATAAAATATTTTAACATCACCATTACGGAAACATCATCGAACGACCATCAATACATAATATGTATTAGTACTTGTCAGTACTGACTGAATATAACATCGTTATATGAAATCAAGTACATATCACAGCGATTGAAAAAATGTAGAACGTTCCGTACATTGATTTGTTTATTACTTACTATGTCGTGGATAACTGCTGAAATGTAAAGGCTACAATTTGGTGTTTTGCTTACATATTACACTATATGTACTTTTGAGAATAATAATGTACGTAAATACACATTTAAAATGCTTAATCATCGATGGACGACCCCGAAAGCCTATATTTCTGTTTGTTTTGTGCGTGTGTGTGACAGTCAACTGAGTTGCCGCGCAACCTAATGTGAGGGACTTAAAATATAGAACAGTACAACTAGTTAATTCCTGATTATCGAATAATTTACATTGAAATGGACTTGAGGTAAGGCTCGCTGCCTCACCGCGAGGGCCGGCAGCGAGCGCTGGAAGTCTGGAACTGACAAACGAGCACAGAGTGGAGTACAACGGAACGTCAGCAAGAGAACCACGATATGGCGGACAAAGGAACGAGACCTCGGCAGCAGACGGAGCATGGGAGTTCCTACGCTCATTATTTCCTAATCTTTACTTTCCAGTTACATTTTACAGCTAAATACATACGTTTTCGTACACTGCTTTACATCAGCTTGTCGTCATATTATTTGTGCGTTAAACATTTACACTTTATTTATGTACATCAAAACATACGTATATTATTTCAAAACATAATGTATACACTATCACCAAACGTTTAACGAAATATTAAGAATACACCCGTTACACTAAACCTAGAGAGAATGGCACGTTGTGTGTGTTCGCGTGCAAGAGTGCGTGTCTGAGTCGGTGACCGTGCGTCGCGTGTGCGCCGATCGTCACCGCTCGTCTCACGTCACGGGCTTTAGTATGAAGATCTTCTTTGAATTGTTGCTGATTCGATGTCTGCATCAAAACGATTTCGGGAATAGATGGAGACTGCTATAAACTGATATTATTCGTTGCGCTCGTGTGTTGTTTATTTGGTATACGATGTATATTTGAGACAAAACATGTGTTGTATTATATTTGCAGCAAATTGTCAAAATATCTTGCAGGGCTGTGGTGGGGTGATTGTCTTTATTGAACAGATGACAAATCAAAGGAACAGTACTTAACATCCGAACCGAACTCCTCTCTTTTGGTCTTTCACTATCTACTCTAATAAAGTGAACGAGTGAAGACATTGATAGTATAGAGTGGCAACACTCACAAGAAGAAATGCACGGTCAATGTGTAAGTTTTAACGAGTGCTCGAAATTGATCCAATTAATTATGTTCTAGTAATTCATTTTCTATTACTAAATTTTAGACATTTTGATAATTTAATTTATATATAGATAGATACACGTAGATACCGTGAAAGAGCGCCTACGCAGTAGGGCAACGATCAACTCGCAAAATGTTGCTGTTTATTTTAATAAATTTATGTGCATAAAGACCTGACTCTCTGAAATGAATTTACCAGAAACTTCCCCTATTAAGATATTCTAGTTAGATTCTTAGATTTAATATGAAATTAAAAGTTATTTATATTTGTGAATTTATCAAACAATATTCATTTTTGACATGAACTTCAATTTAAGTGTTACAATATCTCTGTAGTCAATTAATTGCAAACAATCGATCGCAAACTTTTTATTGTTAACATCTCTCGAACTCTAATACCTACTATAAACTCTCTTGAAGAGACTAACACTATGATTTTCAACATTTTACTTGCAACTGCGGTTACCAAATGTAATGACGATGCGATGGAGAGACTACACTACCCTTCCCTGTCACAGCGCTAACGAGATGAAGGCAATACAACGAGTGATAAACCGATGCATTTAGCTAAAACAAACGGATAGTTTATGCGCGCATTCAGTTATGTAGTGCGATTTGTCCGGACTTCATGCGAGTTCAGTGACAGCACAGCTATGAGGCGCAGGGCGCGTTCACTTCCGAGTGAAGGCACTGAGGAGCACGAGCGAACAACGCACTCGACTGAAACAATAACGACTCACTGATCTATTGTCACGACTTGCTCACACTTTCTAATACTCCTAGTCTATATAGTGAACTCTTTACTGAAGGGATATTTTCACTTGAAAGTACTATGAAATTAGTTGATGGGCTTGTAGACGAAGTTTTGTAAACGTCGAGTGATATGAGTATGGAGGTACCAGTACAACGAGACTGCGGGAAGTACCGCGAGGCTGCCCGCGTGCATCACACAGACAGACAAACAGATCAGCTCATATTGAAGTTGACACAAACCAAGTCTTAAGAAGCGTTAATAGACCTTTAGCACCTTCGGTGACGACGATTAAGTATGGGAGTGGAAACAACAAACCGTTTTGACATATGTACACACGTTAAAAACGTAAAAAATAACTTACTTAATATTATTATCATTTATTTGAATACAACAACTACATGCCTTCCGAGGGCAATATTCTCAACAAATGTTCATTCAATAAAGTCTTAATAACCATTAAATTATGTTTTTCATCACATAATGTTTAACGATACTCTTCTAATATTCTTCAAAAATAAAACAAAACTAACAAATGTTGTTACCTATAAATGTTGTTACAACAATACGATGAAGGTCATTTTACCATTATCAATAGTCGACACGATATACATATACAATAATATATATTAAAAATCAATTCATATAAAAATCATTTTCAACCATTCTGTATTACCAAAATGTTAGATCATAAGACGGAATATATTGCATATAACTTTCATTATATGCATTATTCATAATATTTTACTTCTTACAAAACAACAACTACTTTATTAATCCTATATTATTTCATTTATACATAATCATGTAATCACTATTAATTAGGCGTTGACGTGCGAACGGGCGGGGGTCGTCGCGGCGGCGGCGGCGGCTGCAGGCGCTCTGTGGAGTCACTCGGCGGTGTGAGCTAGGCTGTGCTGTGCTGAACCCGCGCGCTGCCGCCGCGACCTCGAACCCGAACTCGCTGCACTAGTGCAACATTACAAAAATAACTCTCTAAGAAACCATCCTCCAGTACGAGTATACCTACCTATTGTCACATGTTCAAAAGAGTAGAGTTCTCTCGTCCGGATCGTGTTCCCGAAACTTGTCGCGCTAACTTTGTGAGTCGGATGTACAAACTAAGGTACGGTAAGATATCCCAGACGTGAGGTCTACTCTTTATCCCACGGCGAATGAGGATGCTGAGAATCTCAACCTGTCAAAGCTTGCGATTATGGCGCGTATGTAATATATAAGTATTTTATTGCATCAGGTGTCTGGTCTACATAATAATGTAGTATAAAAGTATCATCACACGATACCTAACACAAAGTACGCTTCGTACATATGTACCTATGTATGTACATTGGATGAAACTTCATGAGCGACCTTTATTGAGTTATGCTTCTTAACAATTTCGTGTAAAATATTGCTTTTATTCATGAAGGTACACAAACTAGATCAGCATTCAGAACACAAACTCTGTGCTTTATGAACAATGTAACTGTAAAACACTATGTAAAATATACGCAACATCTTCGCTCAACGCAAAACATGTATCTTTGTTTACAAATCGTGCCAAAAATATTAACATATTGGCCGGAACATCGGCAAACAGCGCTTACGAGGTAAATGCATAAATTAATTCATGAGTGAACATTTGGTGTTTCCATGTTTCGGGTGTAACCAACGAGCGGACACAAATATTAACTTAGAGTGTATGTAGCGGGCGGCGGCGGTGCGGCGGCGCGCGCTCCGCCGCCGCGGCTCGCGTCCGCCGTCGGTCTCGTAACCGCACGTTATTTATTATTATAAGTTCTGCACTAACAGAGGTTCTGATCGCTGGCCGGCGATCGCGGGACGCGCGGGTGCGACGCACGTGAACGTAAAACTATAACCTCGAATCGCGCACTTTCACTAAACGTGTGGGGGCGGTCCAGTGGGTCCGTGCGAGCGCGGCCAGGCCGAGCAGCAGCAGCGCGAGAAGGGCGCGCGGGGGCAGTGGGCGGGGGGCGCCGGCGCCGGTCGCTGCGTACGGCACGGAACAACCAGCGCCGCGCTCCTCCACCGGCGGGCAGCGCTCGGCGTCCGGCCGTACCGTCTCGGTCAGCCGCAGCTCGCACCGGTAGCACAGCCTCCCCTCGCAATACCAGTAGCAGCACTCGTCCCGACCGTAGTTGGACTTGTTCGCCTGCGCACCCGTCTCCGGGATGCGCGGGTCTGAAATCATTCGTCACAGTATATTAGACGAAACGCATTATACCTACATATCTCAATAAATGTGAACAATTTGATTAGCACCTTTTATAACGGGTTTAAAAAGATGCTTTACGAACCCCAGAGTCACTTGTTCTTCCCGTCATTGTGATATTCTCTTTGTATTGCCATACCATACATGGAAACTTGGTTACGGAGATAATAAAGGTCAAAATTCCAAGTTTCAAGTTGTAATTTTTTACGAAAACCAGTTTTAAATGGGATAATTGTGTTTAGTTTACAAATAGACCTAGTTAATTCTCCAACTGATGCCAGAATTTAAAATGGATGGAAAGTTAAACCGAAAAGTGCAAAGCAACAATTGGTCAGAGACAAAGACTTCTACGGGCACAAAGAAAAATAAAGTAGCATGCAACTCGCCAGAGGTGGTGTTTGCTTTGTGCTCTATCGTTTTGAACTGCGGCCAAGCCATAGCGGAAGGCTAATTGCGGCTAATCTTATAATCCATTGATCATTCAACGTATATAAGTGTGCAAAATGCTCCTGAATTTTATACAAATCTCCTGCTAACCAATAATTTTTTAACTCTAACATATATCTCGTAAACGGATTTCAATTACTGACTTTTCTAATACTCAAACCTCAGTTGGTCCAATAGAGTGTTTTGATCCTTATAAGAAACAGGATCAATTGGCATCACAAAAAGTTTTTGTGAAAACTACCCATTAACTTGCTGACTGTATTTTTTTCCAAAATATATGAATGCAGATCAAAATGTTTCATAAAGTTAAGGACAGTCTCCTAAAACAGCTTTCCTGTAGCTACCTTAACCATCTCAAGAAATCCATCCTGTATAATTACAGAATCTACGCATATGAGTATAAAAGGATTGTAGCAGGCGGTGTTCCGTAGTTTCTGCCTACCCCCATAGGAAGAAGGCGCAAATTTATGTATGCTACATCTGAAAATAAATAATAAATAATATAAACCGAAGAAAAAAAACGGAACTTAACAATTAAGTGTCAGTTTTTAGGTCTTCAAAGTCACATGAAGCTGACGGCCAGCACAGGCAATATGAGGCTGTATTTACAACCTTTACAGTACTTACTTGCACATCGGCGATATCTGCAATGGTTAGTTTTTGGGTGTAAATAAACGTTGTTTTTTTTTCAGTATAATTCATCTGCTTTTTATATCAACTTGTATGGTAATGGTATGGTAAAGTAAGTATTATGGTATGTTAAGTGTGCCTTTTAGTATGAATCACAAGCAGTACTCTGAAAATAGCTAAGTGCTAACTGGTTTGACATTAGGATGACGTCTTCAACTATTTGGGTTGTGGAGGTTGAATTGCAGTCAGCCTTAAAACGTCTAGGCAAATAATGAAAACTCACCGAGACATAGGAACGTAGGCTCGCCGGCATACTGTGTGGGGTATGCGGGCGCGCGATCCGCCGGCAGGAAGTAGGGGCAGTGTTGCTCGACGAGCTGGCAGACGGAAAGGCAAGGCTTGAGGCGGACGATGGGCCGACCGGGCCCCGCGGCGGCGGCGCGCACCCAGCGGCCCACCACGCCGCCCGCGCCGCTGCGCCGCCGGTCCAGGTGCCCCACGCGCTCCAGGTGCCGCGCGTGCCACCGCGCCGCGTGTTCGGCAGGCGCGCGCCGCGACCTGCCCCCCTCCTCACTGCCCTCTTCTGCTCCTTCTTCCACCCACAGTGGCACCATTGTACTGCACGCCCAACGTCGATAAGTCTCCTGAAACACACGATCAATAAACCTTTTTGTAATTACCGTATGGATATTGCATTCCAAACTTTTAAAAGTCAGTTAAAAGATCCGGACTACACGGTGAAACCCTTCGGACAGAAGTAAGATTTGATGCGAAATCATAAATAGTTTGAAGTACTTCGCGACATAGATCTGCGGGCACAAAGATCCGTATAGCGATTACAAATCGGAAGACGGAGCGGTAATCGACGATCCAATAGATGTAGAGATACGCGCAATGGACCCGCGAGTATCAGCCCTGAATCTGACTAAAGTAGGCGATGTCACTCACACTATATAGCAACCATTTTAATCATATTAGAGTAGTTTCTACGATATCAAAGACTTGTTAGAAATTGTTTCTCTACCGAACTTCACTACAGTGTTTCTGATGAATCGTCAGAGATCCAAATGTCGTCTTTCCTGTTAGTTTGTCACGAGGTTAGATATTGTATATATCTATTAAAACTTGCATCCAAAGTTGTAATCTAGTTGATATCATAACGAATTAACTACCAAATAATCGAACAGAGGGTCACCTTCCTTCCAATCGAGATTACAATCGCTATTGCTTTTAAACTTATAGTTAGAATCGTGCAAGCGCTCGCGGTGACAGCTAGTGGCGCCGCAAGACCCTTCTCACTTTTATCGTGACAGCATTTTTCATTCCCGCAGGAAATCACGCTCACTAAGCTAGTGATTAATTAGTTATCAAGCCTAAGCGGTATTCACGGTGCATGTATGAAAGGTAAGCTGCAGTGTTATTGCGAAAACCTCCCTCAGTACGTGGAACAAACAGTCATCGTAAATCAAGTGAGCTTTCAGGCGCGCGTGACAATAGGACGACTAGATAGGAAGATGATGTAGTAGATACAGGCAATAGGGATCGGTAGTAAATAGTGTTGCTTCAATCTAATTCTGTCAAAACATATCAAGGTACCAAATGTACTTGCAATGTCATTCCAGAGAAAGATATTGGTGAATGGCTCTTCCGTTCCTTGTTTTAATTTCGTTTCTTACGGATTAAACTTTCAGTGATTTATATGATATAGTATATCATATAAATCACTGAAAGTTTAATCTTTTTTGGAAGTTCTGGCAACAGTGTATCAGATACACTGTTACTGTTACTATAATTATCTATGAGAAAAAAAAAATTGCTAGAAGGCTGAACTTGGTAATTTTCCGGCCAAGAGTTCAATTTTTAACCGATTTAAACGTATTTACTTCGCCAATTATGAATTAATATTGATGATTATTTTTTGTTTGGTAGGTCATACTTCAGTGGTAGGCCCATATAAATAAATGTTATTAACTTTGCTTGGGTAGTTTTTGAGTTAGCTGCAATAATACTTATTTTTCCTACTTAGTCTACGTGGATGATGTTATAATAAGTTCCTGTGACTTTCATTTACATAGCAGGTAATGGTATTCGAATTTGTGTGGGGTAGGTACCATAACTAGAAAGTGAAAAATAAAAACTTTTTAATTCGGTGTCTTTGGTTTTGAATTTTCGTTTTTTGCCACTGACTTCCGAAATTAAAGTTATTTTCACTTTGTAATGTTTTTTTTTGGAAGTCGGTTGTTTTCTTTTTTTTTTATGTTTTTCATAACGACTAAAAATGTTGTAAAGTAATTAGGTATTAGCCGCATTTAAAACTTAATTATCCTCCCCTAATCGACGTATTTAATACACAAAACACTAATGACATAACGTATAATGTAATACAAATATTGTGTAACCGTTAACGCCCGGCATAAAGGTGTAATGTCCTCGTTGTATCGCATAATTGATGTTGCACGTTAGTCGGGGATGCCCCAATTAACACACCCCGATCGCTTAATATCCAATACAATGCCCTTTTACGGCCATTCGTTCATCTAATCGCTCGTTGACACTGCATTTGGCCTATATACATTTGCCAAAGGCTTTTGACGTACGCAGCAAAAATTGATGGAAGTTTATTGAAGGTGAAAATAATACAATTTTTTTGCTACCTTATGCCTTTCTTTGCATTTGAGTCGAATACCGCCGAGTTACCCAAAGTAGTTACCTATTATCAAAATTAGGCAACAGTAGCTTTCCATAAAATAAGAACCTGCAACTACTTCCAATATAAATAAAGTGGTTGCGTGTTTATAACCAGTTTGCATCGGTCACGCTTGGCTTTAGCTATATGCCTATAAGCGGGCTAAAAAAAGCTTTAAACTTTAACCTTTCTAAAATGGTTTCTTCAACAAAAAAAACCCAATATCACATAGCTACAACAATAAAACCACGCACTATCCGCTGCGTATCCCGGGAGGTACATCATAATAATATTTTCTAATCACGTAATGTTGGCTGTTGCGGCGCGCGGTGTGCCCGGGTGTCTAACAAATCAGAACAAATGAACATCATGTCAAGCAACGTCGTCTCAGCGGGCGTCGGTGCCTCGATCCAGCGCCGCGGGGCTGAGGGGGGCAGGTGGGGGACGTGCCTCCAACCCTATATCCAATCAATCATAGAGTGGGCGCGATGTGTCGCTCGATAACCGCATCCATGTGTGCTTTCTGTTTATACTATTACCTTTTAATGAGCCAAGATAAAACTAACGGTGACTTTCATGTGTCAATAAATTGACAGTTGTGTGTTCACTTCTTATGATGGGGTTTTTATTTTTGTTTGTGAGTAGGAAATTCACGATACGGTTACGTTTGGAAAGCTTTCCGTAAAAGTAAAAAAAGGAGAACGTTTTCCTGTTTCTGCGGTTATACAGTAGCTGCTACGAAATGCTACGAGATTTGGCAATTTATTCAGCAAAACTAAATTTTGAAAGAAGATTATTACCAGGTATTAGTCATTCATTTTTAAGCTTAAATACATATTATAATATCTTGGTGCCATACGTACAAGTTACAACAGTTGGAGCTACGAAAGGCTACGTAGTGCTACGCGATTAGACAATTTATTAAAAAACATCTGAAATGAAAAGATTGGTTTTATCCAGATATTTTTCATTAATTTTAAAGCATAGATACGATATTATACTATGTTATATCTTTGCACCATATACTGAATAAGTGACTGAGTTGGAGCTACGGAGTGCTACGACGTGCTACGCCAAATTACATTATAGTTTTTTTTTAAGTAACTTTATCGTGGACGTTGACGTCTACGATTTTACGTTTGATGTCAACGTCCACGATAAATATTATCTTTAAAAAAAAATACACATCGTGGATGTTTGGCGCCACTTGTGCAGGATTTCGGTAGGGTAACAGGGAAGTTTGGTGTACTACGATACCGTCACTTTATTACGTGGACGTGCATGTTATATACTGTTTATCCACTGCAACCTGAACGGGACGTCAACGAGAAACAAGATTAAGCAGCCATAAAAAATGTACTCTACTTCGGCGTCGTCATCTCGTTTTCGTTTGACATCCCGTTCACGTTGAGGTGGACAAATCTCGTTCTCGTTGACGACCCTTTCACGGTGCGGTGGACAAACGGTCTAATGAGCCGAAATTTAGAAGTGTTTTATTTATTTCCATACATTTTACTTTTCTGTCTTATCGTGATGCCGTGGACGTCCACGATAATGTCGGCACGTTACAAATTATAAAAAACACACATTATCATGATAAATTAAATACGGCCTCTCTCATGGATCTTGTCGAGTAAATTAAATTGAACTGAATTTTTAATCCTATATTTAATTATATCTGTATATAATATATTATGTATTATATTTGACCTGAAGCTAGCAAAAACTACCAAATCAATGGAGGCAAAGTAAGCAACATTGCAGAATATTACTATCCTGTTAATTGCAGATTGGGGTTAGTCAACATGAGCCTTCGTTCATTTCGTCAGTCCACCAATACTTACGTTGAAAGTCAAACAAAGACAAACCCTCGTTCCACTGTTACGAAATTATATAGATACTGATATTTTCTATACTATTTTCCTCCTAAACAAGAAAGGTTGCTGTGGATTAATGGAACCGTTTAAGTCGTCCTTTCCGTTACAATTTTTCTTGTCGCTATCCTACAAAAATAGATTATGTCGTCGTGAAATTATTAGCTAATTAATCACTTTGTCAGCAAGGTTGGTTGGCGGAGCTGACCGATCAGAGCTCCAGTAATCGTGGAGGCTCTTCTTCCGTATCCTGCACTCAAGTAGCCAAGGCGATTAAGGCGATACATAAATGTACGTACAATCGCCGTCGAAATACGTTCGTCACTTTTAGGGCTTCTGTGTGCTATATAATATAATATGGAATCTGTTTCCGACTCAGCATTTATTTATAACCTCAAAACTGCAGAATGACATTCAGCCGTCTTCTTTACATTAGAAATACGAAACTGACTCTGATAAAAAACAATGATTTTTATTTCAGAAACTAGCCAAGCCTTTAAAACGGTTTTAGGTTGATGTCAACTCGGCATTCGTCAAAGGTGTATTGCTTTTTTATCAAGTAATGGCAATTATGTGATTTGGTTTAAATAGGTCTTTATTTTTATTATTATATTTATCGTTTATATTTTTTTTTTTTGATAGTATATAATTTTGCTACTTTTATTAATTAATTAGATATAAGTTGTTTGTACCCACTTGTAAATATGTCTATTCAAATAAATGGCAATCCTTTCTCAAGTAATTAAATATGGTTTTCTATGCAATAGTTTGTTCGGTCCCGGAGCTTGAAAAGGTATTATGTGTATTATGTGTCTTGATTTAATAAAGGAATAAAATTTAAAACTAACGAACCCACTAGTACCTGCTGACTGGCAAATATTTTTACTATGGAATTATTTTACGCCAATACGAAAATATAAGAAGATTATTTTATTATTAAAGCATTAGCGATTAATAGCCATACGTACGCCGTACAAGTCAGTGCGGTTATCGGCCCAGTGACCTCGCAAGCCGATTAACAGCCGCATCTATATTGTATACTGTAGGCCAATAGCGATGGATGACTCACTCACTATGATAAATACATTGCGTACTAATAGGCAGTGTCTTGACTCGTATATTAAGATAGCATCGACGGAAATGCTGTATCACAATTTAGGCGGTCACAGTGTTCGGCCATTTGAAATAGGGCTATTATTTTTTAATTATATATATATTAAACTTATAGTATTATATAATATATATTATTAAACTAATAGTATTTTTAATGCTTTTTATATCGTTTTTTAAGAAATATTTAAAAAAAAAATCTATGTTGGAAATTTTAATAAACGAAATAATAATAATATTTTCTTTATTTACACTTCAAAGTCACAAACATCTGTGTAGGCCTGGCTCTTGTACTAGGAGTTCCTGTATCATAGGAGCCAGACCTCTCAATTTACAGGGAACATGGTACAGAAGCGATATATATAATTATAACAATTATTACTCAAGTTTTTATTAGTGAAATATTTGGTACAAATTAAAAAACCCTGTAGCTCTCCTTACCCTGTCCCTGTAGTTCTCCTGTAAACACTGCACAACTCTTACAGCGATATGGTTCTATTACCATTAACTGACGTATACTTGGCACTAGCTGCCCATTCATTACGGTGGGATTACTGATAGTAAATACAATGATTATGGCCTTTAGCGACGTCTACTTGCGACTGATATAGCTATATTATGGACAGACATCACATTAATTTATTGCTTCTAGTTATACATATTTTCAGTACTCAGTAATTAATTAGGAAAACATTCTGAAACGCATTAAATCTAGGCACGAACACTATTCTCGGAACATTCCCAATAAAAAGTTGTTTATATGAAAATTGCACAATTCTACGAAAGAAATTATGCAGAACTTAACCTCACACTAAGTTATGCAAAAACTTTACAGGTTTTACGCCTTACCGGGAATAATCAGTGTTGTTAAACTAATAGCCTGCACTTTGAGCTTCTGCAGTAAAAACAATACAAAATAAAAAAATGTTTTAAAGTAAATACATAGACCGTTGAAAATCATAAAAATATCGAGGACCGAGTTTCTGATATTTACGATACCTATGGGGAATGTTAGTTTTGAAACTGGAGCACTACATACGTCTTGAGTAAAATATTTTCTCCCCAGTCTTCCGAGATTTAAAGATACGGTATGAGGAACGTGGAATTCAACTGCAAGTTATAAACTTAGTAGGTACCTATTCAATGATAAAATGCCATAATTTGTTCTAAGAGTATAACTTAAAAAGATAATCAGGAAATTCAACATCTATCTGATACTGTCTGAATGTGGAACGTTTGTTGTGAACTGTTTTTTTTTTTTAGGAATTGCTACGAGGTGTGGGAGAACGACTCTGATGCCAAAAATATAGATTTTAGAATGTTTGTCCGTTTCTCTGTTTGTCTGGATGTATGTGCCGCCGGATTGGCGCAAAAACGGCTGAACGAATTTGGAGGAAATTGGCAAAAATATAGTTTATAGCCTGGATTAAGATATAGGGTACTTTTAACGAGTAATTGAATATTTAAATTTAATTACCGTCACCGGCTCGGTGCTATAGCCACCGAGCGCTGCAAGCAAGAATAGTCCTTTGTTTTTTTTTTTTTTTTTTTTTTATTCATTTTTTTTTTTTTTTTTGAGGATGGGTATTCATCAAATGACTTCTCCGGCTCTGGGTGGATTGAGAGGGCGTGTCAGACTTTTACTGACTAAAACCCACCCGTGTTCCTTCCGTTGCCCGTGTGCCGGGGCCGCGATATCCCTTTCGGACAAACCCGCAACCTCAGCAGGAGCAAGAATAGTCCTTACAGTGGTTAGATATGAACTTCTTCGATGGTACCTACGCGGTTACAAGAACGAGTACTTATTATATTTTTGCGAAAACTACAAGCTCTATGTAGTTCTTTGTACAAGTTCTATGTAGCTAATCTAAACTTTATTCTTATTACACGGACAAACTAATCTACAGTAATGTTATAGCTTAGCTCTGCATAAAATAAGCTTGTCATAACACTGCAACACTGCTAAACACTCAAGCTTAACTTACATTGAATGTAATATGCCAGCAAAGTAAAAATATTTATACCTAAAGGTGTGTAATGTATTAATAGGAATTATAACAGACATGGCTGATGGATGAGGCGGCCGGACAAGTGTCGACTCACGGTTATCAAATCATGCTCCGCTCATAATGTGGGCTAACATTAACGGTGCCGCCAAACAGCTAAGTACCCGCCCAGCTGAGAAATGTATCAAATAATAATCATATTTTATTAGGACCACGTTTTCAAGGGACATTTTGGAGATCTAATTTGTAAATCATCCATTTGTTTTTTGTTTTAAAAAATGACATCATAACTGTAGGTAACAGAATAAAAATAAATTATTTCCAATTCTATTTAAATCGGTCTGTGTTTTATTTTGTATATTTTTAGCGTGTCGATAGCAATCTTAATTATTGTGTCTGCTATGGATATTGTATTTATTAGTCCAGCTGAATGAGAACTGTGTCTTATGTATAATATTGTGCCGATCAGTTTTCTTGCCTCTTTAAATAACTGAACATATTTTTCACCAGAACTTATCATCGCTAACGTTCAGACAGCATCTGCTTTACTGTGTTTACTTTACAAATCTAAATAATGTAACATCCAAGCTAGTGTTACGTGCCCTAATTCCTGGCAGGAATTAGGGCACGCAATACAGATCTTATTGTATCCATCGTTTGCGGAAGACCACCACATTCTTATTTGATCGAATTTGTAAATGCATCTAAAGTTCATGTTTTAATTTCAAATAAATCTTGCGCATTTTCTATATAGATTTGCCTCATTTATTGAAAATAAGTTTTGAATTCTACTAAAACTTATCGAGTATTACGGAAGTTTGTATAAATTAAAACTTTAAATAATGATCAATCTACCATAAAAAAATGACTTTAACTCGTATTTTCAGTAAAGTTTTGATAATTTTTAATGTTAGGTTAAATTCTTAGAAGCTCAATTTTGACTTCCGATAAGTATTGGTGACCAAATGGCGTTCATACGTCAGTTGAGTAGTACATTAGTACTATTCATCAGTACCTACTGATGAATTTTTACGGACGGGCAGTTAAAGAGTAAAGTAATTATATTTATTATAAAGGGACGGGCAGTCATCTTGGAGCTACGAAGCAAGTTAGTTGACATTGATATCAGGACTGTGTGTGAGTGTGTGTAATAAAGTTATTATGCCGAAGAACAGGTTTTGAATTTTAAAATCTTAAATCGTATCGCAAGAGATTAACAAAATTGATTTAAAAAAATACAAAGTAGATTCTTTATTCAATACTTGTAAAAACGGACCGGATAATTGCGTATCGAATTGACTCTAATATTTATTTTTAACAAATATTGGCAGCAAGTTGAATAAAATTAGTTTTATGAACTAAAATCGCTGATCAGTCATTACTTTTTCAGCTTACAGGTAATCCCGGCCATTTATTTACTATCCATGCTGGGGACATCGTTAGTGAACGCCACCCAGTACAGTTTATATGGAAGATCTTAGCGTCTGAAAATCTTTGCAGTTACACTATTAATACCTACAAAAAAAAACAGACTACACATTACTGTTGTTTGCTTCTTAGCAACGATTGAGTCATCAGCATACAACTGCCGACGACTTGACAACATGTGAACCCAAAAACCGAATTATCAAAAATACGAAACGAAGACAATCGCAAACCCGAGAAAGCGCTCAAATGAGTCAAATAGACGTAAATTAATAGCAAGCATTTCAGAATAAAGAGCAAAATTAACAAAATAAACAGACAGCAAACAAACAGTAGCCTCCTGGCGTGGAGTAATCCTCTTATCGCGTTATCCCGGCCTCGGTTGATCAGACATTTTGTTTCCGTTACCTGCGCCGCGCCGCCTCGGAAGCAGTCGGAAGTAGTCGGGACCACTCGGAACTAAGATAAGCCGTTTAAAACAAAACATGTATTTGTATCCGTCCTTTATCTCAGGCCGCGCCAACCAACTACTGCTTGTTCTTGGAGGACATCCAATGTGTCGGAATAGTTGTTATTTGTCTTTTTAATTTAGTTTTATTTAATCTATAGTGAGACAAAATTGTATTCTAAAGTAAAGTAAGACTGGTAGCGTAATGCATATTAGGAAAGCGAATACGCAATCCAAACAAACATATTCAGCCCTTCTCTAAAATCGATACCCAGAATGAACTTGGATCTCACGAATATTTTCTTCACAGTTAGTTCAATTGAAAACAAATAGCCTTGGGTTTAAGAAAAGGCCTCGTTCTATTATTTGAGGAAAACAAAAGTTTTTCTTTCTTAAAATTAATGAACTCGATCCTGAGTTTGACATTAAAACGTGCCGGTTTTTCGGAGTATCAAATGAACAGTATTAGTTACTTATTGAGATCGATTTTGTTAATGGTCGCGTTAAAGTTCTTTATTACCTTTGCATACTGTAAATTTTATCTTAGTGCTGCATTGATTTAGCTCACCCGATATCACATAAATCGTTATTGAATACGTCTAGACATCATATAACTGAAATGCAAATAAAATCGCGTCATTATTTGTTTAAATACTTGAACGTGTATTGTTATTAAAATCATTGTTTAGGTAAGCGCAAAACTTGAAATACTCCATGCGAGGAAGTCATTATTTTAAAAATACTCTGCAACAATATTGGAATTGAGAGAGGAAAATTGTTGCTACGCCTGAAGCCGTAGCGCTACGGTCGGCTACGCGGCTACGGGGAGGACTGCGGCGGCGTGGCGGGCTCGCGACGGTCGCGCCGGGCCGCATCCGCAGCCTCTTGGGTGAATAGCGCCGCCGCCGGCAGATGTTATTGTGCGCCGGTTCCGCCCGTCGAACGAACCCCGGCCCACGCCGCCATTTGTAACAATTTGTTAACTCTACTATCGAAACGGTTACTTTCTAAAAGATAGATGCAATGACCGTGTAAATCGAATTCACGATCGGGTTTTCTGCAAACTGACGTTCTTTTATTACCGTTGTGAGAGACATGCAGGAAACAATATAAAATGATATGATGTGACTCTATAAACTATAGGGCTTCCTTGTTTTTTTAACTTCTGTCTGCTGTGGAGTATTTGTGTGACTGTGAGGTTAACTAATAGAAAATTACTAATTTTAATCGTTTTAACACTTAAGTAAATGTAGCATTTGTATATTGACATCGTTTAAAGTCCCTTTAGATACAAGTCAAATATTATGTTCTATCCCGATAAATATAAAGATATATTTTGGGGATACCGGGACTACAAGCCGTATTCTACCGTTATCTCAACAGATAATAAACCGACCGCGACCGGCCTAAAACAACTTATACAAGACTTGATAAGAAATACAAGATTTTGATTTCTTTTACAACATAACATAATATCACGTATTTCGCAAAGGGGATGGCAGAGGTGCATACGCATTTAAGTAAAAGTCCAATATAACGGTATAATACGGGTATTGTCATCAACTAGTTACAAACAAATTTCCGGACTGCTGCAAAAAAATCAAGATAGAACAATATTTTGACCTGCCTGAAAAACGAAGCCTCACAGCTGACGCGCGTGCAACCACTCCACCAAAGATTCTGTCTTATCTTTAGACTATTAAACGAATGTGCGTAAGTAAAATTTACGTGAAATATACGTTGAAAGTGAATAAATTAGTCAAACCCGTACTTTGGGTCCTCGAGACGAGGCGTCTCTAAGCTGTAACTTGACTGAATTAATTATAAACAAAAGTACGGCAACTGTCTTTGAGAAATACGTTCGCAGTTATTAGAAGAGATGGGTTCACTCCGCACTAAATATTAATTATGTCTTACAAGCATGAGTGTACACATTAAATGAAAAAGAATACATACCGAACTCGTTCAGAACGAGGCCAGTATATAGGATATAATAAGTAAGTAAGTATAGTAAGTATAAGTCCTATTTGGACTATACTGTGAAAAGAAAGAAAATTTGCTTATGTTTTTTTTGTAATTATGTGTTAAGTTTGTGCAGAACAAACTCCCTAGTTTACCTTTTCTTAACCAAAAGTTGTCGTACAAGATAATACATAATTTAATAAATAAATCTTTGTTAGCGATTCTCATTAAAACTTTATAACCTTTGCTTTAGTGGTCTATACCAAAGTAGTTTCAATAGTCAAGTTTGAAGTCAGTCCTGTAGCGATATATATCAAAAGCTAAACCAATGTAATTATAATTGTTGAACTTAAAAGGATTCGATTAATGCAGTC
Source organism: Agrochola lota (assembly GCA_947364205.1). NCBI lineage: Eukaryota > Metazoa > Arthropoda > Insecta > Lepidoptera > Noctuidae > Agrochola > Agrochola lota. The sequence continues at coordinate 10,491,687 of OX376221.1, read as the reverse complement.
CCTGTTAATTAAAGATTTCTCCCATACCACATGGGACCGATGTTTAACACTTATTAAACGTCATACACAGGTAAAGTCAGTAAATGTCAACCAACATTATTCTAGATTATACAGAATCAGCCGCATCAATACTACTCAACTATGGCAATAAGTGCAGTAAATAATAAACGTTTGCCAAAAGCGGAATATACAGTAATCAGTTAATTGGCCTAAAATTGTCGGCACATCACTATCAGCTAAACACAGTGGCGTACTCAGTACACTGACGAAATTCTCTCGGGAGCTTTATTAAAATTTCTCCTCACTCGCTATGCAATTTAATAATGCATGACATAAAATTGTTTCTCGACAACCATAACGTATGGCATTAACATCGAATTGTTTATTTTGACACGAATAGTGTGGTGTGGCGATTATTGCAAGTAATTTTAGCAATTTAGTTTCTGAATAGAGATTTTATTTTCCTTTATTATAAATTTTTGTGTAACTATTTTGTGATTCAAAGTACAACGGTAATAAACTTAAAATAACAGTTTATATGTGAGACGCGCGGCACTTGTCGGACATCTGAATCCTATACTATTAAATGAGCAATATTTGTGTATAAATAATCTGTAACACTGTTTTTGGCACAATAAAATTATTATAATTATATATAAGTGTTTACATATCTCGGGACCATGGGGTCCCGGTCCTTTGGAAAGCGTACGAGGGGTCAAAGCCAACTCGATTATTATTATTATATTAATCAATCTGCCTAGCCTTTTCCCAACTATGTTGGGGTCGGGTTACAGTCTAACCGGATGCAGCTGAATACCAGTATTTTACATGGAGCGACTGCCTATCTAACCTCCATATCCCAGTAACTGGGTAATACGATACCCCTTGGTAAGACTGGTTGCCAGACTTTCGGGCTTCTGACTACCCGTAACGACCGTGAAAGATCCAAGAATGACAGACAGGACCAACGGCTTACCGAACCACGGAGGAATCTCGATATGTAAAGTTGGTCACCCATCCACGGACCAACCCCGGCAAGCGTAGCTTAACCTGATCAATCGACCCGTGCGGCTGTTATTACTTAGCCACGAGTTTCTCCTTTGTATATATATACATATATTTGTAATCACGTTCTCGAAAACGACTCACGATTTCAATGAAAGTTGGAATACATGGGTATACGGGGGCGATAAATCGGTCTAGCTAGGTCTCATATCTTAGAAAATTCGTTTTCTCTATTTTCACCGGAGCAGAGCTCAGTCACCCTGGTATGAAAACACCCTGGTATTGAATTATGTTAAATTCAAATATTTCTAATACTAAATACAATCAGTATTTTAAATTCTGAATAATTCCTAAATTATTTATAAAAAAAATCAGTTGTTATCAATCTGATTGAAATTGCCTAATAGACGCGTGTGAGTGCGATCGGCTTTTCCATTTTCATTGAACGCCTAAACTGCTTTCGTATTTTATATTATGGCTTCTTATAGGATTACAAGTGTGACGGTAATAGATTTCAGTTAATTCTCGTAAATAATTCCCTATATGTTCGGAAATCCCATTGTGAATGCAGGCCACGTGGTGTCGGTCGGGAGTCACAAGGCGCGGGAGGATGGGGGCATATCATAATACCATAAGTTAACTTTCCACCGCGAATATCTCAATCAACGACTTGTGGATCGATTCCTTCTACTAAATCGACGCAACCTTCTCGTGAAATTAACAACGATCAAATTAAATGTTTACCAGACAAGCTTTCGACAGTGAACGACGTGATTAATCACGTGCCTTGAATTTTGCAGGCAAGTGTCCCCGAGGAGCAGCTGTACTCAAACAATGCAGAACACTTCATCAGAGAAGCTTAATTCTGATTTAAACGGCAACATCGATCGACAACTCGGGCGTCGAGTAGTTAAGCATCGCCTCGGGCTCGGTTAGGTAAGCGACGACGTAAATTGTTGATGCGCGCGCCGACGGTTGCCAGCCATCAAATATGCACCACATTTCCCACGTCGAGTGGGCAACTTGCTCCGACCTCCTAGACACAACAGCACAAATGGATATCACGATGCTACTTTGACAGCTCAGCTCGGCAGACACCTGACGTAACACCGATACTGTCTAATGTGTTTCACACTATTTTGGTTCTGCCTGTAAACCTTCTGGAAGCTATTTTAATTATGCTTATCTACGTTCGCTTGCTGTCTAGACGTATACTGTCTGTGTCTTGACAATATTAGAAGTAGTCTGTATGCCGAAATTGCGGTTAAAACGTCCGAAAGATTTCATAAGAGGTTGCGATGGGTGCCAAACACGGTATTTGATATGGTAGTTAATACGGTTTTTATTGACATCTGATACAGTGGCCCTGAGATCCACCTCGTTCTTAGAAGTCTTGTACCTGATTCTTCTTCTTCAGTTTGACTTCTTCCGTCTAAGATTTTAAATTAACCGGTAGTACAAAAGTCCAGTCGGATGTAGTTCACAACACATTTTTAATGTTGATCCGTAACTCGCACCGCACGACCCCTTTCTGGGTAACCAATTAATTAAGTCGGATGTCTTACAATATCGTTATAAACAGGCAATTGTGGCATGAAAGAAGCCCATTGCGGTTAGGTTAATCGTGAAAGCGTAATTCACGTGGCGGGTCTGTCACGTTGCGGGCGGCGGGGGGGAGGGGCGCGGGCCTGCACGACCGGTGCACGTGGCCACCGACATATAACCACCTCTATCGATCTCGATAACCACTGCCGATCAGAGACTAACAAAACAAACTGCAACTACGAGTGCATGCGCGGCTGTCAAACGAGGCCCGGACTTAAAATCGAAATTCTTACAATTTGCAAATATAACTTTTTAGATACATTAATGATTTGAGTTAGAAAGCTAACTGCATGCAGGAAATTCTTACTTGCCTTAGAATGAAACCTCTTTACCAGACAGCCTTTTTTTTTTTGAGAGTGGGAAGTTATCAAATAACTTCTCCCGCTCTGGAGCGGGAGGATGTGTCAGACTTTTACTGACTAAAACCCACCCGTGTTCCTTCCGTTGCCTGTGTGCCGGGGCCGCGATATCCCCTTCGGACAAACTCGCAATCCTGGCAGGCATTGGCCCTAACGGACCCCGTCAGTTGGTGCTGACATCTCTTTGAGGCGCGCGTGGAACACAACGCGCCGTCGACCCGGGCCTGGTCCTTATCGGACGGCGAGCTACCCATTCCTCACCGTCCGCAAGCCCGCGCCTACGGTGGCAGGAAGTCGGCTCGCGACTCCTTACCAGATAGCCTACCACATGAAAGCAATACTATCAGCTAATTGGATGTAGTGTGTGGTGCCTGTACAAGTCATTACACAACAGCTATACTGCAGAACTGCAACCCTGCAGACAACTCCAACAGCCAAAGTATTGCGAAGTAAGCAAATTGCAACGCGAAATGATACTATTACCATATACGACCGCTTCCTAGCTGCTACACAGTTTAGCTCGCTGCCAACTCACATGGTGGCCTTTACGAACCATAAATCATTAATTAACGTGAGTTTTATTTTTCCAGAAAACGATAGTCAATTACAGATATTTTTTAAAGTACGTAACTCATTCTGCACTTGACTGCAGAGGAGCTCGTAGCTAATGGCTACGGGCTATTTGGCAGATCGATCGATTGTCGCGGTCAAGCAATGTTGCTGCGGTTAAGCCTTGAATGGGTGGCCGTTGTTTACGCATGTAATCGTGGCACCTCGATGGCAGGGCACATGTTAAGCTACATCGATCCGCCTCTCATGCAGTTAACTGATAGCTCGAAAATTGACAACCGAACCGTGGGAAGCCGGTCGTTTACGAAGGTCAGATGCCAGTGACTTCCTGTGAAATGCGGAATTTTAGGAGTATTTGATTTGCTTGGTAATCTACGTGTTTTAGAACCTACTTTTATTTATCATGGCCTTTTTGAGATGTCGATGTCAGTTAGAAGGCTTAATTATTTCGTAAAAAATATTGTCGTGGTGAGACTGCGTGGACCTAGAGTATGCAGTATCTCGTCATGAAAATCTATTGTGTAACTTCAGCTTACCTACTATCCTTATTCAAGAAAACAGACGCTCATACAATATTTCCATATAAGTCTAATCTAAGCTTATTGATTTAAAACAGACAACGTTTCAAATGTAACATTAAAACAAATGAAAAATATCCTCGCCATTCAGTTCAAAATTCTAATTTTATTCTCCTATTGGAATCAGCAGAATAAAAGTCAGAGCTTATATCCAAATAGACCCGGTTTTGACGAAATAATTTACACCAAACTCACTCGAAATACTATTGCGAATGGCGCATGACAATTTTTCCGATAAACCTTCACTTATGTACATGTAATTTAGGAAAATTATCTTTAAGTCCATGGTTTTAAGGTTGACATTCATGTATTTTAGGAATCGCTGGGGAAGTGAGGTGAGGGATGAAGGGCAGGTCATCGGCCCCGCGCCCCCGCGCCCCCCTCAGGCGGAGGCTGCGAGGACATCGCAGGCTGTCGGCCGAGAGAGCCGAGCGAGCCGGGCGCGCCCGTACACACCATATGTCTTCTTGACATGTTTATTGAAAACTCGCAGATAACAATCGCCCGCTAATATAGAATTCAACCCATTCAATCTGATCTTTTAAAAAATACGTAAAGAGATTCCGGCGTTATTTGACTTTTGGCTTCTCATGGTTTTCAGAATATTCTTGACTTATTGAAAACTGAAGAATAATAATATAATTAAACCATATTCATTGATGTTTCAACTATTAAACCTGAATCATGGACATTGGAACTTTGAAAAAGACAAGCGCAGCAGCAACTTTAGTCATTTTTCCTATGACTTTCATGAGTTTTTGCCATTCAGTTCATTGCCATAGGATTGCAACGCGTAAGGCATAAAGTTTCATAGTGATTCTAAAGCAACCATACATTTTAACCAAACATCAAAATATCTGAACTTAAACCGACGCCGGCACGACTTAATCTTCCCCATCTTTTTCATAAAGCACAAACGGAGATAAAACTTTAATGCGAACATCAAACCTTGATTTTTCACTGAAGTGATCCTTCATTTCCTCCCTTATATAATTCCCGGTTGAATAGTTAGAAGGGTACTATCGCATATAACCCAGTTTTCCAATGACGGTATTAGGTCTCAATGTGATAGAAGGCACGCCTATCGTTATTTATTGGGCACAGTTCCAATTCCGGACCGTAATCGAGAAATTTTCTTACAGTAAAACTCAATTATACTTTTTCTCGATCTGGGGATCGAATCCATCTTCTTCGAACTTGGAAGTGTTAGCGGTTGGATTCCGTGCTTATTACTGCCGTGATATCAGAATTATGTTATGAGCAGAAATATGCAGAGGTTTTTATTTAGACCTTGTCAACTCTGGTAAAGTACAGTAAATCTATTCTGCTTTCTTTTACTAAAACTGTTTGAACTTTTGCCGTCATACGATTTACTGTATCAAACGCTACAATGCGACTTTAAAAGCTGCAATACAGTTCCGGTCCCAGAACTATCATTTTGATAAATATGCTAGAATTCCTTGCAGAAAAGACTTGTTAATCACTGTGTTATTAGGGAGATTAGTTGAAGACAGCAACGCCTACAATTACCTGTAGATAATTACAGGATAGGTATCCGGAGCAAACAATTACCTACAGCAACAATCAGTTATATAAGAGACACTTATTTAGACTAGAACAAGCTGCGTTTTAGACTAATTTAATGATAAGTTTTAAGGTCAAGCGACAAGACAAACATTTTAGCTAGTTCAGCCCAAAAAGATAGTTAAAAAGCATTGTTACTTAAAAACTGGACACTTGCTTAACCGTATTTATTTTCAATAAACCAATACCTATCTTGATAAAACGACTGGTTGTAGTAACATAAAACCTAGGCTTAAAAATATTTAGTGCCTATAAAAATAACTACATGCTTCGTCCGAACAAACATTAGCTTAACTCATGTCAGTAACTAAGTAATTAAAAGATTTGCATTTTTATGTTGTCATACGGTTAAGTCACCGTAAACATCATGAAAGTAGTAATGGACTCGTGCTCGGAGTCCCGCGCTACCGACTCATGGTAGGAACCAGGAGTAAGTCAGTGGGGTTTCATTCGGTAGAAGTCCGACATAGGTAACCCACTGTTCTCTCCAGACGGTTAGACCTATAAGGTCTCCCATAAAAAAAATCCCATCGAACCAAAGATGTAGTAGGTATCTGCAAGATCAACTTTGTTTAACAGATTACTGGTAATACACAGAAACCGATAAAAACCATTAATAGTCGCGGTTTCAATATCCACGTAGATAAATTCCCTTGTCTGTAAATTTTACGACTATCAACAGAAAAGCTATTACTTTGACCTATTTCAAAAAGCTTATTCTGCTATGCATGATTCTAATGAACCTGAATAGAGCGAATTGAATATTTTTTCACGATTTATCTTACAAAATAACTAACTTCAATCAAAAATTTTACAGAAAATTTTACTACCGAAATACAAAAGTTAAGTTTTTGTTTTACAGTCAACCGCACATCAGTGGTAACAATTTCAGATAGATAGCGCCTTTATGTTGTAGCAATAAGGGCGATTTACACAGTACATTTGTGTCCAATGACGTGTTGACTGTACAATACACTTTTCTCTAGTATCTTTGTTTATCAATAAAACATTGACAAAGCTTCAAATATTTGAATGTTATTTGGAGACCTTGCAAGACAGAATAACATAGTGAAATATATCAAAACTTCACTTTGCACACCAAACTGCTTCTTTGTAGGTTACCTACTATGTCTGATGCCTGGATAAGGTATATCAATGACAAAGTAGCTCTATTAATTAATCAAGTAATAAACATGAAGCTGAAAGCCAACTTCAGCCGGCGGTGAAACTGATACACGGGTGACATTCCTTTGTAATTGTATTCTGTTAATTACTAAAGTGCAGACAGAGTACCTAGGTGTGTTGGTCAAGTGGGAGGGCGACCCAACGCTTTTCATGACATGAATACATAGAATTAATAGTATTATGTGTAATATTAGGGTATCTGTAACTTGCAAACAGATAAAGATCCTTTACAGACTAATATAAATGGTTAGTATGTAGTTCAAGTGGTCAACACGGACGTTGGTGTAACTGAAGTAGATAGAGAACAAGTGCATAATACCTGTGTTTAGTCACGATTTGGGGTCTTTGAATGTTGGCGTAAATACCTAGTATCTACAGATAAACGGCCTCGATGTTGCACTTAAAGCCTACGTATTCGACAGATACATAAATATAACTATAGCACTTAATGAATTCAGTGGTTGTAAGGTCGAATGACAAACTTATATGGGATCCATAGATTAATGCACCATCAAAAATACGAATATTCAGCTTCATTTGCATGAGCCTCGAGTTTCGGATTATGATAAAACCGATACATACTAATGACATTCCGGCACCATCCTACCACGTAGAGTACATGCAGCTGAAGCCTTTGTAAGTGTATCTTGTTAATTAATAAAGTAGACATGTAGGTGTGGGTGTGTTGTCGAGTGGGTAGACGAGCCAATGCGCTTGTCATGTGTTAGTGCTGAGACTTCGACGCGGCGAGTCGCGCGCTATCGGCGCGATCGTTCGCTCCGCGCCACTCCACCGGGTTTTTGGGTCAAGCGGGTTGGGACCAGTGTTGCTGCTTTAGGGATTGCCCTCTCATATCCAGGAATTTACTGAATGCATGTTCAATATACAGAATGTATCGGAGAAATCACAGATAATTCGGGGAATTTGTACTTGCTTTGAACTTGAGTGTATCGAGTCGGTATCTGATGTAAATCACCAGACTGATGTAGGTCAGCTGTTCGATACGGCTAGGAATGTTCGTAAACAGAATTAAATGCAGCTGAGTGTTACAGCAATAACAATAGTATATGTGACCATCACTTATCAGTTCAAAATTAAACTTCAGTTTTTGCCTGTTCTTCGAAGATTTCTTTCTAGGGATTAAAGCAAAATCTCAACCAATTCCAACAATACCCAAGTACCTACTTAAATGTGAAACTATTACAAGTAATCAGTAGAAGAACGAGGCTTCCAATGCATACAAACATTGCATTTGAAGACAGCAAACTGAAACTCTCCATTGAACATAAGTTACAGGATCATCGAAACAAATGTTACTATAGTGTAGTGTAGTGTGCGTATATTTTGATTGTAATTTGAATTAGAAATTTGTTTTTTTTTGTTAATGTCATTTTTTTTTTTATGGATCTTGTGGTGATGAATAAAGATTTTTATTCATTTATTTATTTCATTTATAGAAAAATTTAAATACCAATAGGGAGGTGGAGGATGTTGAGAACAGCATCGCGACTAGCCTCTCGAGCGCGTATCAAAAAAGGTGAGGTTTATGAATTTCGACATCTCGAGCCGTTTGACGAGTAATCCGGCCGAGGCATTGTACCTCGAGAGAACTCCACCGTTATTACGACACGAGGGCCTCACCAACGCAACCGACACATACTTCGCGAGGCGTATTACCGCACTCCTACCCTATACAGAGATACGTAGTCTCATAATTAAGTACCATAACTCGTTCTTGATATGAAATGATACTAAGGATTCTACAGTGAAGAGTAAATGACTGATGAGAGCCTTTGCCGTTATCTATAGGTTTAACAACAACTAAATATTTGAATGAAGCCGTCTCTGAATAAGCTATCTTTTTAACACGGCCTTGTTTGTCAGTATTGTCTAAGAAATACTTAATTAAACAGGGCTGGTATTAAAAACCTTGTTTCAAAATAAGTGGGTTGTGAGAGGATCTAAATATCTAATTGTAATCTTATTTGCATTTAAACCGTTCGCTCCTTCGCTTCGAGAGAATTTCAAGTTAACTAGGGACGGCGGCGGTGGCTGGCCGCAAATCACGGCTGTACGAATTTGCTTCTTACACAAGGCGCGAGCAAAGTTTTTGATTGGAATAATAGATATTATTAGGATTAATTGCGCCGCTGCGGATACGGATGCCGATTTGATACTCTGACGTGTACTTGAATTATTTCGAACAAGTAACGCCCCATAACAGTCTTCAGCATTTGGCAATTAATTAGATAACATTGTCCCCTGTTACCTCTTTCCTTTCTCACATAAAGAATTGTGTGCGGAAACATAACAACAGACGTGTGACCCACGACTTAAGATACTTAGTGCGGATTTCACCAATGAAATTGAACGCGTTCAGTACATCCAAACGCGTTCAAGGGCTGTCAGTGTAGAATATTCCATAACAATTTTGACACTGACAGCTCTTGAACGCGTTTTAGAAATGATTGCGTTCAGTTTCGTTGGTGAAATCAGGGCTTAAAGTACGATAGATTAATTAGTGGATTTTATGTACACATACTCGAAACTGTTCACTGAAAATCTACATGCGTCCCTCGTATAAATAAGACAACAATTGTAAGAAGAAACAGGTGTTTTAGTCATTGGAGTACAAAGCACTAGAGGTAGCGGAGGTCGCGGGGCACGTGTAGACGGGCACGCGGGCTGTCCCCAGGGCTCGTCCCGATGAAGCCGCACACACACACATACATACACAATCAACCTAATAAATAGGTATCATATCGATTACCCACAATCCCGCGTAATTCAATCCATTGAGACGTTCCCGCACGACCGTGAGAGATCTTCGTTTTTGATCCCACCAACACTCGATACCGAAAAATATTTAAAAAGAAAATCCTCTTCACTGATGTCTCTTTGTGTTTAATGACGCATTCTTAATCTTGAATAGGAACATGAGAGCCGTTAGCAGAAAAAAATAGAAAACATGCTACCTTACAGAGAAGACTTATTATCTAAGTGTGCCAGCAATCGTAAAACCATTTCTACTCCGCTTGAAAACACATTTTAAAACTAAAGTCATCAACTGAATGGAAGAAAAACATCAATTTTAAAAGTTACACGCAGTGATAAGACTGCAAGACGGAGCTTAGTTTGAAGTTGAATGGTAAAACGTTGAACTCGAATAGAAATATAATGTGAATGAGACAGCAGTTGCTAGGGGCTTCCGTTTTCATCGTATGCTGCCGATGCGTCAAACAATAATGAAAATCAAACGTCCACACATACATTTTTAGAGTTGATCCAATCAATGTTGCAAAGCAAATAGGGAAACAATAATGTCACCCAATCACCGAAACTGAACTCGATAGCTCCAACATGGCTTGAAAATCAAATGAGCTGTAATTTGTTCATGAGCATGTCACTAACAATTCACTGCTTGTAGTCTAGTTTTAAGCCGATAACAGTAATTGTTAACCCTTATTTCAGAGTAAACATGTTATCATCATACCGTCATTATGTGCGTATACCAGCATCAACTTTTATAACCCAGAGGAAGGTTATGGAGCGATGCAGCCGCTGTCCGTTTCGGTCATAACTTTTAATTAACCGCACTTTACAAACTAACCTTGTTAATCGTCTTACGCTTCAACGCTCATTCATAATGGCCACTCGTAAAATCAGGGGTGGACTCTAACAAAATAGGTACGAGCCTAATGCCCCACTGGACAGACGACTTCCAGCTAACAGGACACATAATTATGAACGTAAGCACCATGCAACGTCTACGTCGCTTCCCAAATGTTTTAGTAAAAACATAATATCTGCTAACTTAATCAAGAATATTCAAACCTGATAGCATAACCAACTTATAATGTTCCCACTTCTTCAGGGACACAGGCCTCTTCTTTTTGAGAGGGATTGGGCTGTAAAGTAGATTACAGCCCAACCCACCCCTGGGCCCATGCGGGTTCGTATATGTCACATGTGTTCGAATTTTTGGTGGAACATGCTGGTTTGCTCACAATATTTTTCTTCACCATTTTGAGTGGTGAATTTATTTAACCAAAGTACAGCGCCTGCCTTGATTTGAACTCACGACCTACAACCCCTGACAATGTGTGAGAATATGAACTAAACAATTACCAACTTAGGGCAAATTTCACCAATGAATCTGAACGCGATCAGCACATCTAAACCGCGTTCTAGAGCTGTCAATGTCAATATTCCACAACAATTTTGACATTGACAGCTCTAGAACGCGGTTTAGAAGTTCTGATCGCGTTCAAATTCATTGGTGAAATCCACACTACGTATGTAAAATAAAAAATACTAAAGACCACACAAGCAGGATATATGAATAGATAGTCCATATTATTTTGTATAAAAAATTACAAAAATAATAGAGGACCATCCTGCTGTTCCTGCTGTTCCTGTTCCTAAAGGAAGAGGCGTGAATATTCACTGAATGAACCATGATTTCTGGATAACTGGAATCATCAGAACCTCGGAAGGAATTCATTATGATAAATTCGTATTCGCTGTATGTGTAGAACTTACTACACATACAGCGTTCATTGAATGACCTTTATTCAGTTGCACCGGGCCAGCGTATCACCCGCTGCTGAAATTCCAAGAACAGTTACACTAGACTCAAACGCGTAACTCCCCTTCCGCCCTCCCTTTACCTGCAATACCCATTCTCCATTTAAATAATACTAGTGGTCACCCAGAGTTCGAAATTCGACCATAATTCAGTTAAACGATTCATGATTCTAAGGTAGCTAGTATCTTGTGTCAAACGCATGGTAGTGTGTGTAACATATTTTTTATTAATTTAATTTATGTCTAATGTACGAGTATATTATATAAAAATATTAGCTTTCTGCACTCCTTCTCCATATAAACTTTAACCGTGCCAAATTTTATACTCCTCCGTCTGCATAATTTTCGTAAAAAGGGGTACAAAGTTTTTGCTTCACGTATTAATATAATAATTTTTGAGATCACCCCGTAGCACAATCGTAACCCTTTTTCGTAGCTTTCGTAGCGCTCGTAGCTAACTGTTACGACGCACACATTTATTTTCTGTTGATTAATGTTTTTGTAATAAAAATAAACGCAAGCCTTGAAGAAAAATATTTTTAATCTTATCTATTTATTTGAGTAGTAATTAAAAAGAATCTTCTAAATAAATTAAATTTCCTATCTTTAACAAAACTAATTTACAGTTCTGGAAAAGATTTAGTTTCATAGCCTGTGTAACGAAAAAATAATAGCCAGTACGCAGTAATGATATGAAACACTGGAATTTGATATTAATTATTTTCCCCATTTAGGCGGAATAATAATAAGAGGGTATAAGTGCGATATAAGCATAGGCAGTGAGCAACATCGAGATCGTCATGAGAAAACTTGCAAAGAGAAGCGTCAAGTTTGCGGGCGGCAAGGGTGTGCGGGTGTGGGGCGCGGGGGGCGCGGGATGCGGAGGTCACGGATCAGCTGGGCGGCGGCCATATTGATTCCCCGGCCTGTTTGATCGGCGCCACCCGTCCCCCGCCGCCCCCCCACTCCGCACCAACACCCGCTCCACGGATTAATAGACGAGAACAACTTTTATGATTTCAACTCAAACAGAACGATGGCCTATTTAATGTTACCGGTAAAGTGCGAAACGGGGGAAACGCACACATAATATACGATTGCATGCTTAATTCCGGACTATTCGATAAAAGCAAAGTTAATGTAGGCTGTTACTAAATTAGCTGATTTTTAATACTAAAATGGGATTGTGTTGTGTTACAGTAAGTTATTCCGCAGTAAATCGCTGTTATTTCCATCAGCCACGTAGAATTATCGTTGGAATAAACAGAATCCTGATCATAAAAGGTTTTTAGAGATTGTTCTATGCCTCTTATCGGTATCGTGCCAATTGGTTCGCTACTGTTTACATCGATACGGTCCAAAGTGCTCGTACAAAACAAATCAAAGTCGTCTCTGTTCGATACAATGCGGCATCAGTCTGCAGTAATTAATAGACTCGGCTATAGAGCGAAACAATGACCGTATTGAATATGATGTCTGTACATTTCCTGTAAACAAGTGGGCACGAGAGATAGGAAAGTATGTAAGAAAAATCGAAACGTGACTGGCTAACTCGAGTCGACTCTAAATTGAACGGGGCCTAAAGTAAAGTAGGCGAGGCGAGCGGCGAGCGGCGTAGACGAATTTCAAGTGTTTCTTTTACCGTGAAGAAGTGGCGCGTGCAGGAGAGCGGGCGAGCCACGCGCCCGCCGAGCGCACACACACATCCACCATGTGTGTGTGTGTGCTATACACTATCTAAACTCAACTTTTCGAGCCGCTCGTTAAAATTGATATACAGCAATAAGTTAATTACAGTGGCCTATAATATCCTTTATATGCCAGAAAAATATAATATTTGTGTTTATTTGCATTCTTTCACTAAGTTCATGAATAGAACGAACTTCTATTTTCAACACCTGCTTACAAATAACGCCGCAAACCACCTACTATGTGGGACAGTTTTGACAATATCAACATGGTGTCAAATATCAGCGGTCAATTCGGTCGCCGTTCAAGTTCAGCAGGGTCGTTTGTGGGCAGGAATATAAACGTGGTAAGTATATTGTAGGAGAAACGAGTGGGTTAAAAGCCAGTAATTGTGTGGTAATGTAATATTCAGAAGCTGATAGTTTCTATTCCAGTTATATAGCTCGCCTTCGACTATCGATGTGGGAATTTTCCATAATTACTTCAATACAGAATAGTCTGCGGAAGCCGTATTTAGAAGAATTATTAGAAAGAGAAACAGTTCTAATATAATAATGTCTCCAAAATAGTTTGCCCTTTAGATAATTTTCTATTTTGAGAATGTACCCTTCAGTGAGCAAGCGATGTGTTGAGAAACTCTTACGTACGTTCCTTTCAAAATAGCGAGACAGATATAGTTATCTGTTTTTTTTAACTTTAAAACTTTTCATAGTATTTTCACGTAGGTAATAATTGCATTGTGTTTAACTCATTCAGTTGTAGACGAACTACGACGTTCCATGAAAACAAAAATGCTTTAGTAAAGATGCAATATAGTAGAACTGTATTCTAAAGATTCGAGCAATCAATAAAACCGCCAGACCGCTCAACCCAAAAATATCGAAGAAAAGAGAGACGGGTGCAAACGACCACTCATAATCAGTGTATAGCAAAAGTAGGCTGTTCCAATTATGTTGACATTACACATGGTTTGGTACATTAAGCTACCAATTAGAGGCGCGCGGCGGGCGCGGGCGGAAGGCTATAAGCCATTCAACCACGCGCCATAGGTTACCGCTCTAGTTGACTACTCGATTTATTCACTTACCGATGTTCAATCGAGAGCCACATTTATAACTTCCCAGTAATAAAATTCTGAGTGACACCGCTTCTTGTGTGGTTTTAAAATGCGCGAACTGGCTTTGACATAAATGCTTGCAACGAGACCTGAAGAATTTAGCGGTTTACAATTCAGTTGCTTTTGATTCTGAAAGAACCAACTATTACTAAGGATTACTTTGAAGGTGTTTAATTTAGTTAATTGACTCAGGCATGACTTTGCGGAAATCCATTATAAAATACAATAGACGACGTATATTTAGTAAACTAATCCGCTTAACTGTTCTTGAAGAGTCATAAAGAACCGTGTGTGTGTGTTGAATTTGTATTTACGCCAATAAACGCTATTTCATTATTTTTCTTTCTTCCTATCGGAACATTTTCAGCTAACATGAAAAACCAAGTTAAATACCTATATACTCGTATGTGTAAATACACGTGGCTATAATAAACTCACGTCGTTTTCCTTTCTAGGTGGGCTGCAACTAAAAAGCTACAGTACCTAACGAACTTAAGGCACCCCGCCGATCTCCTATCCTCTCTTGTATCCGGGCCTGTAGGGCTTTGAAACACTACCTCCGCCTCCCCTAAATTAAACGCGACGTATTAATTTACGATGCACCGCTGACCTCTTCGCGGAAAAATCCATGTCACTGTATAAAATATTTGCAGTTGATCAACTGAATTTGATTTTTTTCTACGTACGGTCCACTGTTTAAATATTAGTAGCTTTTGACCGCGGCTTCGCTCACTTGGGTGCCGGAAAATATCCCAAGAGAACTTACTTCCGGGATTACATACCTAATAGCCGAAGGAAAGGTCATTGAGTCCTACCGCTGCGCCCGCCGCCAACAAGCATAATTATTTTGTTACGCGTAATTTTCAATCTGTGATATCTTTTGGTCTTCATTTAAATGATATGGTATCGGCATAGTTTAATCTAAATTAAAAGCCCAATTTAAATAAAATATTTTATTGGATAAGGATTAATATAATACCGGTCAAAATAGCTTCGGAAAAAATAACAATTAAATATTTATCAAATTCTGAAAGATAAAAGTGGTTGCTGTGGCTGTACATATCCTATGGCGGACATATATCTCTTACGGTTTACGCGGCGTACGCCAGTAAAGCATTCACGGCATGACTTATTTCAACATCTTCAATAATAATCGTCATATTTCAGCCAATTTACACAAAACACTAATGCATTATACCTTCCTCATGAATCACTCCGTCCATTTATGAAAACCATTTGGTAGTTTTTGAATTTATCGGGAACAGACAGACAGACGCGGCGGGGCACTTTGTTTTATAATAATTGTTATTATTATTATATGTAAGGATGGTAGTATAGTGAACCAAAAATATTCTCTAAATGTAGATACCTAATGAGCATTTTCAAATTAACAGCTAACGACCGATATGATACCAATATTTAATTGGCCTAATATTGACGAATACCGATGACGATCGCGCGATTATACTACGGGATCGTACTACCGGGATAAAACGTATCTTATGTCCTAACCCTGGTCATGGTCGACCTGTGTGCAAAATTTAATCGAAATCCGTGGAACCGCTAAGGCGTCAGAAGGTAACAGACAGATTACTGTCACTTTCACATTTACATAGTAAAATAAGTAGGTATGGACAAGAAGTATAAAAAAGGCTAAACACAACGTGGCCATTTCACCTCATTGCACAAAGTTGTAGTAAAAAATAAAGTAAAAATAAGAATATTCATGAATATTATTATTTTTTACGAAAACTAGATTCCCCCCTCTTCGTAGAACGCATACGCCATGCCGCCATACATATTGGAGGTGACCCTCCGGGAGGGTTGCCGGCATTACGTTTGCGCTAAAGTTAACCATCGCGAACGGTCAACGGCATTAGGTTTAAAAGCTCGTTATAAAACACTGGAAAACGAAGTTAAATTGTGTTTTCAGGGTGTCTTGTTGCTATACGTAGTTTCCAAACTTTGAATTTTTTTGTGAATATTTGAACCGTGAACAAAAAATTTAAAAAAAGTAAGAATGCTTGGATTTTAAAACCAACGCATACATGAATAAATCTTGTTAAAATATACTTCAGATTTTATTTTCACGGTTTATAATGCTGTATTCGCTAAGAAAAGCCTACATTTAAAATGAGACCTCCGCGAGGGGTCCCGGTATCACATATGCGACTAGGTGAACCCTCCAGGAGGGCTCCCGGCACTAAGTAAAAAAACAGTAAATGAAAAACAAATATTTACCTAAAAATGCCTTAGCACAAAAGCATAGACAATTTTTTCAACCCGTGTGTAACTTAATTCTCGTCAAATTACATACATATATGATGTTGTGTTGAACAGCGGTTAATAAAACAACCTAATTAACTATTTTTTTGTGGTAGTAATGAGAACGTTTAAAATGGGAGAAGCCACGGAAGATGTAATTTTGATAGGAAATACATAAGTTGGAATTTTTTAATTCTTGTTTTATTTGTTTAAAGTGATTTATTTTATCGTATACAGGGCCAAATTAAATTAGCTAGCTAAACCCCGCAGACCTGGTGGATATACCAGGTCTGCGGAGTAGATATGATATCGAAGATGTAGGCGATATCGTAAAATAAATAATAAAACAAAAACATTGTTTTCTTTTTTACGTTTTTTGCTCTTCACGTTATAGCACACATATCAACCCGGAAAGGGATCGTCACCGTATCGCCGCGGTTCGTGAGCTTGTCTCGAGGCGAGGCGATTACGTTACGATTCCGATAAGTGTGCGTTGCAGTAGGGAGTTTCATACAAAGCATACTGAATGGCTCGAGTTGATAAGGTGACGATCTATGTTCTATCTAATACTCGTAATGTTTGGTTTCCGCACTTAGTCCGTCAGGTGGACCATTGTGCGTGAGCCATGGCGGCCGTTTGGTGGTTATTCCAACCAGCCCACCTCCCTCCAGAAATTAATTAAAGCTCCTGGTCTGTTTAGAACATCAGTGAAAGATCTGGGTGACTCGAGGGTTTCTGTTCTAATCTGGGTGACGCCTGTGCATTCAAAGAGCACGTGCGCGACGGTTTCCTCAGCCTCCATGCACGCCCCGCACAGAGGACTGTCCGTTATGCCTATTGTGTGGAAGTGTTTGTTTAGCGAGCAGTGTCACGTGATGGTCCCCGTCACCAGGCGCAGGCCGTTCCTGTCCAGGCGTAATAAACGCCTGGTCAGCCCGCTATCCAAGGATGGCATAGCTTTCTTGGACTGCCTTCAGCCCGGGTCGAGGTCCACCAGATCCCCGCTTGTGTGTGGGTGAACTCCTGTAGCCACCTGCGTATTTGCTTGAAGGGGATGGGTACGATAGACTCGGGTCCACAGACTGCCGCTCACGAACCGCAGCTGACGATGACGATCGCTTTCCGAGTTGATATGTGTGCTATTTCGTTTACTTGTACTTGTGTTTTGTAAATTGCGCAGAAGCAAACTCAGAAGTGATTGGTATCGCAATCTAAACACGATAAAACAATTAAAAAAACTGCACTGACCTTGTCATCTCTTTGCTGCCACGGCTGATTTTAATTATTTTATTTTTGAATAATTTATTTTATTTCTATTTGCTGTACCTACGTGTGCTCTGGACGTTTTTAACGTGTATGTCTTTTATACATCGTTCTCACATATAATTATAAATTCAACATTAATATTAAAACTAATGTTTTGTAACAATATAATTTCAAAGATTGTCCATGGAGTTTCTTGTCCGTTCTTATCCATACATAGTTAAATAATACGCTTTTGAATGGGACAACTAGCTTCATATTTCTGACTGACCGACTTCTTGACAATTCAAAAGTGCCTGTCTATGGTTTAATTGAAATAAATGCTTTGAGTTTGAGTTGACCCCAAAAAAAAGGCAACATCATTTTTTTTGTCTTTTTTCTTTTTGTATATCGACACGCATCACGTTTACGTAGTTTCGCTAACTTCTTTCATTTGACCCTGTAACCAGTATAGGGAAGATAACTGTGAAAATGGCGGTGTCATAGCTTGTTCCCAAAACAAACTACAAGGCGTGAAGTGGCTTTATTTTATCACAAAAATTACCTTTGTTGTGTTCCTAAATACTCCACAATTGGAGTCCACCATTTCCCGAAAGACCCTTAAGGCGAAAGCGTCACGGTCGCGAATCATATTTAATCAAGATACAACCTGATACTGACCTGCAAATTGCAAAAAACGTAAGAAAATTTGAAATTCGCGTGCTACTTTAGCGCATCCCCCTTAAATTAAAAGATTGTTACTTACTTGTTAGCTTTTTGAATTAAACATAGTTCGAGGTTATGTCGGAAACATTCTGAAGGAAGTTCGAGGAAATATTTAAAATTTAATTCTGACACTTTCCATGATATATTTGATTTAAAATATTGAAATCACCGAAAACAACGAAATAGTGAAATAACTAACTCATGAATGAACGAAATGTCAAATTGATGAATTCCTTAGGGACCCTTATATGTCTTTGTAAGGACCTAGCGATGATCATCTAAAATTAGCTTTGCCCGACCTTCCCCATTGACAGCGACTATTTTTATTAAAAACTCAACTCAGTGCCAATGCGATAAAATCACGGATTCGAGACTAAATTCGACCCCCTTCTAAAACCTCCGACTTTTATCGTAATCCATACATTTGGTCTTGTTAGTAAAAATGAGTTTATTAAATATTTTATTGTTGTTTCCAAAGTTAATATTCTTGACAACCGAACACATTGTATTCTTCTTATTTAGAAAATATTAGAAAAATGAGTTTATTAGAACTTCTTTTTATCTGAAGATAAAGATTTATACGACCCGCACTTGACTATAATTTTATGGATAATAATTTGAAACGTGCCTAACACTATTCATACCGCATAGAAATAATTACATTTTCGAAAACAATGTCCTGAGTTAAAACTATAATATAATTACGAAATATTTTTTCAAAATGGTGTCACCGGTTAGGACCGGGACGTCATCAAGGTAGGCCTTGATGACGTCCCCTAGGGATCTGGGCGCGAGCCAAAATCAGCCGAATTACAATTTATGTGTTTATTTAAAAAAAACTATTACTAAAAAATCTAACCATGAAATTTCCTATAAAATACGATTACCTACCATACCATAATACATGCGATTTTCATATTGTTTTGGGCTTTAATTATGAAATGAGACAAAAAATGGTTTTGAAACCGACCCTGTTTCGGTTTTCTTTTAAATTCAAAACACGATCAATTGAAAATTACTCCAATTTTCAATTGATCGTGTTTTGAACCGTTCCCCAAAAACAAGGATGTATCTATGATATATATGTTTTCTGGTCTTCAATACATTAATTTGAATATTTAATGTTGTTTCAGAAACAGTCAAATTCGGGTAACCCCCTGTTTACTTAAACTGTTAGAAACGATAGTCCTTTTGCTTCGTCTTCGACGCTTCTAATGTGCACGTCTTTCTACATTTTTCTCACATGTTTAATTTCAACATGAATGATGTAACCAATATTTTGTAACAATTTATTTAAAAAAGTGTCCGTGGAGTTTCTTGCCCGTTCTTCTCCATAGGTACCTATTACGCTTTGGAATGGGCAACTAGCTTCCTATTTCTGACTGACCGATTCCTTGACAATTCAAAAGTGCCTGTAAATGGTTTAATTGAAATAAATGCTTTGAGTTTTGAGTTTGAGTTTTCTTCGTATGAAAATTGAAATTAATCTTGATCACAGTCCGACAAAGTAAATAACGACGCGTTCATTAATACATTGCATTAAAAGCAAGTGAAATCGGTTTAACCAAATTAAACACTGGCACAGAAAAATGTATATAACTACTTATTGAAGAAAAACGTACCAGTGTACCAGTTTGAACGCTTTCAGAGCGTTTGATGCGAATGCGATCAGTCTGAACCGTACTGTATGAATCATGACTGGTTGAAAGTATCATAACCCATCAACGTGTTTGGAGCGGGAGTTTCGCATCTAAACATAATACGAAGTATTATACATTTAAGGAAAATGGATATTATGAAGGAAACAAGCATTATTTACATCCCACTCAATTTCCTAATCTAATATTCTTCATGATAATCAGGTAAGAATAAAAACAAGGCACTTGTTTATCATCCCGCACGAGTTGAAAGTTACCCGAGAAAAATACGTATTGTAAGTAAGATGGAGTAGATATATATCAGCTTTGTCTACCGATATGGATGTTAGAAAATAACATGTGATTTGGGACGTTTAGCAAATTAATTGATATACTATCATTAGATACTAATCTACGATATAATAAGCACCACGAAAAGAATGGTGCTGGTGCACATGTCCAATTACGAAAACTTGGACATAAAGGATCAATATATTTGCCAGAAACGACGGACAAAATAAAGACAACATTAGAATACACACAAAATTATAATAAAGCTATGAACACTACTCATTTGATGATCAAAGTCACAGACGGATAGCATAACCCTTTCCACCTGACGGCGTGTTCGGGCCAACAGGGTGCAACAATACATAAATAGTATAAACTATTTATTTGATCAAACATGGGTGAGCCGCCGGTCGCTACAGTTCCGCGGCGCGCCGCAGTCGGGCTGCATTCGCGTGCACTTGGCTTCACGCCAACACAAACACTAATTCGCTGACGTTGTTACATAATTGCTTCGTTTTTACCAGCGCTACCAATTTTCACATATCGCTTGCCACGGAAAATATAAAGCAATTATATTTTATCAGTTGAGCATCCGAGAGGGAACGTCGTTAACTCGATTTTAGCAAATATTGTAAACTGTCGCGAGTGTTTAATTTAATAGCGTTTTGTCAATATTTACAGCATGCCATTAGGTTTGTAATATTATTTTTTTATGCAAAGTGGTGTACAATTATAGTAGATGTCAATAAAATGCAAAAAGTAGGGGACTATCCTTCTTTTGTTTAAGTAAACTAATAACTACGAATACTTTGTGTAGCTTACAATTTTGATCATAAATATGTAAAAATATCTGTCCACATATATTGTTTATGTATGGGGAACAATTGCACCAAAATCTCCCCCATATTAAACTCCCTCAAGTATACAGATGCAGGCCAGAACATTATTTTACAAAACGAAGTGATTCAGTCTAGGTCTACGAAGCTACGAAGTGCTACGAGAAATATTGTACTACATTGTTCGTAGATGCGCTACAACCAACCTTGGTTGCCAACTTATTCTAACATAATGATAATAAAACATCTACATTGCAACATAGTATAGATATAATTTGTTGCAATTTGGTTGTAATTAAATACAACAATGATGCGTGGGAACATGTTATACGTTTAAAGATGAGCCCGACCGGGCTGCCGCAACTCGCAGCCGCCTCAAAAACAGAGGGTATTAATTTTCGCGACCTGCCGCCACCCTCTAATTATAACGAGAAACTTTCGGCAACTTAGCTCGTGTTACATACAGCTCTGTTAGTCGTTGTTTTCAACGTAAAGTTTTTACTTTTTAGGGGTCCACGAGATTATTGACAAAAAATGTGAACGGTCCACCATCGTCTATGACCATGATTATATCGTTATTCTTTATTCTAAACATTCGTAGAAGTGTAATAATTTCAAGGTAGTTAGTCAGATGGATCGAGGATAAAGAACTTTTGACCTAACCCCACATTTGAGTTTAAATTAAATTACAATGAAAAAATAAAATAACAGACACGCAAACAGGCAGGATATTATAATATTGAATAGCAAATACATAATACAAAACACATTGTTTATCGAAATACTATACTTAGTTACAAAATAATATGATGGCTATACATACCTACAATATGTATGTACTGTTACATAATTATTATATTAATACGTGAAGCAAAATCTTTGTATCTTTTTACGAAAATTACGCGGACGGAGGAGTATGAAATTTGGCACAGTTAAAGTTTATATGGAGAAGGAGTGCAGCAAGCTTATATTTTTATATATACATTAGAAATAAATTAAATTAATTTAAAAAAAAAACATTACACACACTACCATGCGTTTGACACAAGATACCTTAGAATCATGACATTTAAATGAACTATGGTCGAATTTCGACCTCTGGGGGACCACTAGTTTATGTAGTTACTGCATGAGCAATATTCCAGACTATTTACCGGCCATCCTAAGTATAGTTTAAAACCAAATAATACATAGTGATCGTTAATATTATAAAGTATGAACACACTTTGTGGTCTTTTTAGTTAATACGTTTTAAGTGCACTTCATTAAATTAATGGACGGCGGACGGTGTTTGCCTACGTGTAGCGATGTTATTCTTTGTCAATATCAAATGTTTATTATAATGTTTACCCAACAGCCCACCGTAGGAGAGTATTGCTTTGTCAGACGTGGAAGCATATTTGGTCAGTGGGGTTTCGACTACTGATCTGACGTAGGTCAGTTACTCAGCCCTCATTTCTTAACCTTATGACAAAAGTATTGCTGTATAAGTTGCGCTTTTATCATTTCTAACGTCACGATATTATAGTCGACGTCCAAATCCACTTGGCTTCACGAAAACACGGGAAAGTTAAATTTATGGAAATATATGAAGACGCTTTTAAATTTGCATCCTTGACGACGTTATAACATGCACGTACGTATTTACACACATTTTATGGACGTGGACGTGGCAGTCGACGATATCGGCGCGTTAGAAATTATAATAGCTCACAATGATTACAAAAAAAGCCTTGTGCCCAATGGAGAAATTTACGCATCGGCAAAAATGACGAACGTCCATACAAACTTTTACCTATTTTACGCCTTTATGGGGTGAATTTTGAAAAGTCCTTAGTTAGGTATAAGATTAACTTTTGTGCAAAGTTTCATGCATTTAGACCCTAGATTTTGAACCGAGAGTTTAAAGATATAATATACCTATGTATATAGAACACAGGTCGTTGAACCCGTTGTATAACGTAAAGCTACGTACTTACTCGGGTGCACCAGTTTCAAGGTCCGGTCTGTCCAGTAATTACCTACTCGTATATTGATTTATCGTAGTATTTCGCTGAAGTTGCATGCATAGAGTTATCGTAAGCCATTTACTGTTCACTCGAACACAGAAGCTGTTGTATTCACATGACATGCAAGAGATGCTGCTTTTGTATAAAACAAACATTGAATGGAACGTCACGAATGCTATTTGTTATCGCCGCTAGGCAGAGGTGTAGCGCAAACTATTTGATGGAATTTGGTCCTAAGGCATGCCGCTCACCAAACACACTTGTATTACGTCAATTGTGGCGCCACATTTAACGCCCCCGTATATCTGTGCGCAAGCACGCACACCAAGGACACATTTGTAGCGGGTGCAGTTTGTGGCGAGACGTTTGCCGCACTACACGAATTCATGATCGAACACCTTCGTATTTTGTGGTGTGGTGATTTGCAAACATGAAAGAAAACATTGAATTTTACGTTGAGTTTATTGCAGAGGTAGAAAAAAATCCTGTTACAACCATGCATGTTTTTTGAGACATTATATGATATAAATGAAACTTTTCTTCGTCGAACTGTAACTCTTCCGAAATTTTGAAATCACCGTAAGTTGTAGTATCTTGATTAAACGGGTGAACCCAATAACTTCTTTTTTCTCATTAATTGCCACATCAAGAAATCTGTATCGTCAGACGATGATGTCGATATACTGGAAGCTGCGCCGTGTGCGGTATGCGATGGACGTCCGATGTGCTTGCACTCGATACATTTGCTCCGAGCTAAAGTATAACGCAGTAATTATGGCGACATAAATGTGGGGTGCATGTAACATGTAGCGCCGGTGTGCTGCCCCACTTAGGCAATTTAATTAATACATTTAAAAGCATTAACAGCTTATAACTACTGCAAACCAGGTCGATCTCTGTGAGAGGAAATGAGACATAATCCACCACCAGTGCGGGTTGGTGGAGAATTTTTGGTTGAAGGACATGCCCGAAGCCGACATTTAGAAGACTCACCCCGAACCAAAACTTAAGTCATGTTACGTATTGTTGGCAAGTTACAGTGGCAAATAAACAAAAGAATACCTACAGACACAAAACAGAATATTTAGAAATAATTAAAGTTTTCAAACTTAACTCCACCCAACAGTCGTAATCAAAACTTAACAACAATAGGTCTATTACAATGGTCTTAAAAACATCAACCTATCATGTGCAGGAAGCCCTACGAAGCCTTACTATGTAATTTAAATTAACAATCAAAGCGCCGCGGTCTCGTGTCAATATGGAAGCCTTCCAAAGTATTCCACTAAGAGTGAGGCTCGGTAATTTCCTCACTAAACGAGCGTTGCACAAAGTAATTTATGCATCGCATTAATAAAACATGACTATGTAAACGCGTTGACGCAGTTCGGGAGGCCCGTCAGCACTGAGTGGCTTGCAATACAGCGACAATCTGACGGATTATTTACTTTACAGCGGCTTATTATTGGACGAGACTTTCGACGATAATTCGTTTGAATTTTCACAGTATAACTTTTTCAATGAATGGACACGTGCTGATGTACATGCTGATGATTAGTCCATTTCAATGCATAGACATGTGTCAATCACCCACTCGAAAATATGGCTGTGTTTTCTATAATACCCCATAAAGGAACGCTTGGATGTGATTAATGTAGCGTAATTATTGTATGTTCTTATTTGTACCACAAATTATCCGTACTTTATTAAAATTATGACAATTCCCTGCTATAAAGCTCA
This sequence comes from Agrochola lota, assembly GCA_947364205.1. Taxonomy (NCBI): domain Eukaryota; kingdom Metazoa; phylum Arthropoda; class Insecta; order Lepidoptera; family Noctuidae; genus Agrochola; species Agrochola lota. The sequence continues at coordinate 10,466,662 of OX376221.1, read as the reverse complement.
GAATCAGAACTTCTGGCACCAGTATACAATGCGTTTAATATGGACTAATAGTCCCCGAAACTCCGCAAAACACACAGGTATTGTTCGAGTAATATAGCGTACATGCTTCTGTGTGGAAGTTGGCATTGGTAAACGTATAGACTTAATATTTTAGAGGCGAGTATTACAAGAGCACTAATATGCGGAGAAGTTGCCGTATGCTCGTGTATGCGAATAAGCCCAGAGTGACTCTTTACTTCACATTTAAGAAGAGCTACTTTACCATTTGCGCTTCTACTAAGAAAGCTAGTGTAAAGACAACAATTTCTAAGTTTTATAAGTTCTTAATATAAAATGCGGCAGAGGTAACTTGGCATCTTTAAAATTTAGCTTACAAAAACGACAACAAAACTTTGATATATCTAACTGAAAAATACAAATCACGTATCAAGAAGTTTGCAGCAAAATGATCAGCAAGGATCGCACTTACCACTTGGTGTTCTATATTTTCTGCCTACCCCAACCGGGAAAACGTGTACGTATGTCCCATACTTCTTCGGTCAGCACAACTAAAATATCAAGTACTAGCCTGTTATTTTATATTACTTCTATAACGCGAGCCTCCCTCAATGGTGACAAGTCATATTAAAATTCCCGAATGTGTGTGTAAATGTGGGTCGTAATGCAAGTAGGTCAGGGCGCCGGAGCGCCGGAGACGGGCCGCGCCGACCCGACTTCATCACCGTTCCACTAACAGGAAAATGTATCCCACTATAGTCCTTTTTACTAAACGCCAATCATACCGATCGAGTGTTCTTAGTTACGCCTACAATCGAATAAATGTGACCCGTGGGTAACCCTTAAATTCACACTGTGGCATAAAGTTCGGACTTTCATTTACTTTGAATACGATGGAATTCTTTTTTACTAGCTTTTTCCCGCGGTTTCGCCCGCGTGGAGGGCGGAAATTATCCCACGGAAACTACTACTAGAATAAAAAACATCCTATTATGTTAATCCAGGTTATAAACTGTCTGTGCGCCAAATTTCATCCAAATCCTATTAGTAGCATTATACTTGTGATTGAAATACTATCGTGAATTTCACGCCAGTAAAGCTCCCAGTCGACATGACTTTTTCCGACATCTTCAACAATCATCGTCATATTTTAGTCAATTTACACAGAACATTAATACATTATACACTTAAAGTTTTCTCATGAATCACTCCGTCCATTGGTGAAAGCCGTATGAAAATCGGTTCGTAAGTTATTGAGTTTATCGCGTTCAGGCAGACAGCCAAACGCGGCGCGGCGGGGAGACTTTGTTTTATAATTATGTAGTGATTTGTTTTTCTTCTGTGATAAATACTTACAGTAAACTGCTGCATTCGTCAAATTAAAGCTCATTAAACGCGTACATAAATCTTACAGTCATATTTCTTGTCGTAACTGGAAAATTATTTCTAAATCCGTCACCAATGAATGGACTGATTCATGAACGGGGTTTAAATGTATATTCATTAAAGGTTTTGTGTAAATTGACTGAAATATGACAATGATTGATGAAAATGTCGGGAAAAAAAAAGAATAGAGTTATATGAAAACAATGTGTTACAGAATTAATACATTGTTTAGCTGGATTAATGCATAGGGTACTTTTAGCGGTAGTACGTACCCGTGGGATATTTTCCGACATCCACGCGGGCGAAGCCGCGGGCAAAAGCTATTCCATACTAATACGAAGCATACGTTCGAAAAACTCAGATAATTCATTTAACAATAAATAAGAAACTTAGTTATTTAGCCATAAAAAACACAGTTAAGTTTCGAATGTCAAGTTTCACTAACCCTTATTTGTCTCGGTCTACCCCATAAAGGCTCAGCTTGAAGGTTTTAATGTAGAGCACGATTTACATATTTAACGGTAGTTCTGAAGCTAGCGACAGAATCAGTCGACAAGATGTAGAGATGAGTGTCGTGCAGTGACAATGACATTCCTTATTTCACGTGCTGAAACTGTTGTAGGTGCTCGACTTAGAATTCGACATAATAATAGGATGTGCTTCGTTGTGGCTTCGTGAAACTTCTACGAGATATAAAGTCATAAATATCTACTAGACAGACACTATCTAAAATACAAATTTCAAATTACACTCCTTTTTGGATAGTTGTGTAAAACTGTAACTGAATTTCAATACAGTAATCTATCTGATAAGTTAGCCAGAACTGAAGAAGGTGGTGAAACAGGCATTCCTTTTTAGACTAAAATTAGGATGAAACATATTAAAAGATATTTTTCTGTCCATCGTATCGAAAATTCAAAAAAAACAAAATTTTAAAGTCATTTATTCAAACTAGGCTGAGAATCAGCACTTTTCGAACGTCAAAATTACATAAGACAGTCTCCCCCAAAACGCCCACCCATCACCACTTCCTAGTGCGTTAGCTGGGAAGAAGAAGTGGCGCAACAAACTCCCCAGAAGTTACTATGCAAACTGATTAGATTAAAATAGGCTTTTAAAATGAATGCATTTTATTCTAATTATAATATCTTTGTTTGTCAAAATTATAAGGGGCCACTATTATATTTCGTTGAAGAGCCGCCGCCGCGGGTGACGATACTCAAGTACGTCCGGCGCAGTTTCAAAGGGTAATAAATTACTGTCAAACGAAATATTTAACAACTCTACTTCTCTCATCTTTATTTGTATCATTATCTTAAATAAGTAAGAGCAAAACAAGAATAGATCACGCCGTGATAGAAATATGATGACCCCAGTCACCCAATCTAGGTGCTATCAAGGGTCACTACACTGGCTGCACTTGTGGAAGGTTTTTCAATGCATACCGCCTCTTCCATAAGTGCATAACATCACGCCTATATGGCTCGAATAATAAGGCAGAGGTGTATCTATAGCAGACCAATATTTCACCAGTTACTTTAATATGGGGCCTAATGCTATCAACCGGGCACAAGTCCAGACTCCGGGCTGCTACTGAGATATTCCAGATGGAAAAACCCTTTGACTGACCCAGGAATCGAACCCAGGACCTCATGCTCAGCAGTACCGTTTGACGTTTTCGACAGTCAATGCATACCATCATCCGACATCTCAAATAAGTAGATATCAATATCGTGACCTGATTCTATGAGGAAACCTCTCTCGCGGCTAATTCATGTGTGGAAACTGAGAGACGTAAGTATATCTAATTACATAAGCGTAGATTTTAATGAAGGCTTCACAGAACTTCGCTCCTAAAGGCTTTAAACCGTAATTCCCCTGCCTTTTGTTCCCTTTGTCTCGGATACAGTACCACTCGAATCTTTGGTTAGGTGTCGACGACCAATGTTTTGGGACCTATTTTTTTCGCGTAAATCTATTAATCCCGCGGTATTGACAGTCGTAACTTATTAAAGGGATAGGGCAGGAATGTGTCTCCATCTGTTTTGACTTCGCTTTCGCATTGCGGAGTCCCAATTGTATGTAATTTTATACATATAGGTATACTGTCTCTTCTTCATTTCGTGCGATTAGAGACTAACCTGATGTCAGAGTTTTAAAGCCACCCATGGGCCTCTGACGTGGCTTCACATGCAGTCGAGAAATATTTCTCAGGTATGGCCGGTTTCCTCACGATGTTTTCCTTCACCGTTTTTGAAGCAAGTGATAATTATACAATACGCACATGAATCCGAAAAGTCAGAGGTGCGTGTCTTGGGTTCGAACTCGAGACCTTATGACTTGGCAGTCTGACGGTCACACCACTACTAGGCTATCAATGCCCATCATAAAATAGTTATTTTACCTATACTGTAAAATAACTATTTTATCAATTTAAATTACCAAATGAATAACTGTGTTTAATGATGAAAATTATTTGCTCACATCATTATCACGGTAGCCACATTGACATGAAACACTTGACAATATTCAAACATAACATAGAGCCTTGGAGTGAACGCAGGTTATCTACGGTTGTGAGTTCGTGCCAACGTTTCATTTGCGAGCTGCTGATATTATCCATACCGTGACATGGACACAAAGCTGGAACTATATTAAAAATAAATTGGTGATATCTGTGACAAGAGTGAACATATGTAAAATTCAAAATGCTACGGAAGGTAGGTGAAATCATTGCGAGACAGCAGCGCAGGACGCATGCGCGGCCCGCACGCATGCGCACCGCCACTTAACCTCAATCCGAGGCATGTTTTTGAATGAAACTTCATTCGGAGCCGGCCCCCGCGACCGTACTTTGCTTTTAGGTGATTTCGGCAGTCGAGACGACTTATCTAACCTTACGAATGTACGTCTACAACATAAGTATCGAGTCGGCAAGCAAGCTTCAATTACAGACGGAGTGGGAAGGAGTTTCACTCGAAATTCTGAATATTTTACATTTAACAGCAAAGGGAAGTCAATCAGATATGTATTTTTATTCTGTAGATAAATATTTTAAGTTATAATCATTTAAATAAGTAACGGGACTAGCTGCACCCCATAATTACTTACTACATTGAAATCTCGCGTAAAGTAAGATTAGGTACCCATCACTTGCAACATCACGAAATTTCTTAGTAATTTTTATTATTGGCTGAACTACTCGTATATCTATATATTTGTAGTCTTCAAATAATCTGTACTTCTAAAACTCATTGATATTAAATTTTAACTGAGAAAAATATAAAAGGCTCTCTATTAACCAATGTGTATGTGAGACTGAAGACGGTCGACAAAAGATATCCGCCCACTATACAGAACGTAACAACTGCCGGTTCCGGGCAGGCACACACCGTCACGGACGTGGCATGACAGCTAGCAACTCCTACTACAAATTAAATGATTTTGATTATGATTTCGATTGTGATACTGTTTGTAAGGGATTTGCGACCGCCACTTAAATTATTTTTGAGTTAGTAGGTACTGCATCTTGTAGGAGTTTAAAATGTATATGGCTTGTTTAAAATAAAAACTGGCCAGGTGCGCGTAGTTGGGATGAATTTATCCCAAAAACAAACTTAACATTGTGCTTAGGTAAAAAACATTTTCTCCCGCATATCGATATTTGTACGTCACGGTCAATTCTCCAACTGCAAATGTATGTTTGTATTCGCAACAAATATTTTTTATGTGATAAAACTACAATTTAACGATTTTCGGTTTTTCTCCTTTATTTGTGCTGTGAGACCTTGCTTCTTGCCAAATATCATGATTCTAGGTCAACGAACAGTCAAAATTCAAAATTCAAAAGTCATTTATTCAAACTAGGCTGAGAATCAGCACTTTTCGAACGTCAACTACATAAGACAGTCCCCCAAAACGCCCACCCTTCACCACTTCCTAGTGCATTAGCTGGGAAGAAGAAGTGGCGCAACAAACTCCCCAGCAGCACAGCTGTCTGTTCAGTTAGAAGAACAAAAAAAAGATTCTATATATATTCAAAATAATTTACATTACGCAACACAAAAAAATATTTAAATTATTAGCCATATGTTAGCTAGCACACGCCAATATACCAGACAAAATCATCGAGAACAGCTATGCTCAGGCAGAAATAAAAAAAGAATACGTAAACAGAACTTAATATCTAAATAAACCCCCCAGGCATAAAGGACGTGCCCGCTTACATATAGTTGTAACTGGAAGTTATAAATGATAAACTAGGACCATCTAAACTAGGACCATCCCTACAGGTACCCTACAGGTTTTGATTTTTTTGCGAGTATCAAAATATGTAGCATTAATGGCCGTATATTTTTATTGCGTTGACTTAGAAGCTTGATTTTTTTTTGAGATCCAACGGATCGTAGACTTACGTATTTGATATTAATTTCAACTTCATACCTCCACGCTTTCCAGTATATACGCTTTTTAGTATAGTGTGAACTTAAAACAATCATTACATAAACTCACACCTTCTTTCCACGGGAGTATGAATAAACTACAGAATGCCATCCTGATACGACCCTTATACACTCGTTGCTTCGTTTACGTATACATCGACCAACCTACCAACCTCAATGAAGCTTGTTCGGAATCAGTAATAGAATGGATTTCAGTCCTTTTTAACCCATGGATATTACCTACATTTTGTCATACCATGACGTATCTAATCATTTTGAGTTAATTTTCTTCGCAGCACAACGCGAGCACCGGAACACCCTATTTGTTATACATATACATTTTTCATTATAAAATAGTTTAGACATGAACTCTTTTTATTACTTCATAAAGGGGTGGATGAGCTTTTCTCCATACTAAGGATGGCATTAGATATGTATAAATAGGCATGCTGAACGTTCAGTAATACTAATTGTGACCTCAATTGGTGACTAAGCAACAGATACGACTTCTAGGTACGCACAGGTAGTACGTACCTACTAAGTCGTATCTGCAGCCATAACAGTTGCACCAACCACACTTTTGCGGTTTTCAGTTAATACCACTGTCACCACGCATGTATCATTAGGGAAAAGCATGCAATATTGGCGAATGAATGAACTTTAATTAATACAAATAATAACGTAATGTGTTTTAAACTATGTGTATTAAACTGGGTTTATTATAAACAAACGATAACATATTTGGGACTTGTCAGAAATTTGATAATAGGCCTATATGAGGAAAGACTTCCATGTTTGGGTTAAAACCCAAACAGTCTCAGTCTTTCCTCCTTTTTTTATTTGATTTTTTTATTTGATTATCTTGAAACATGAATATGACATAATGTTGGTATTGGATATAGGTACCTAAGACGACAAGTTTTACGTAGAAGTCATTTTAAAGAAGTTCCAAAACAGTTTTCAATTATGAAATAACTTGTTTCAGTTTTGAATTACGACGTGAGCTGACGCCAAATATAGACGTGTGTTGACGATTCAGCAACACACGGTTCTGTAGAGTTTTATAAACTTTAACACAATACTTATGCACTATTTTGGACTCAGTTAGCACTACATTATTATTGACTATGACCAACAGGAATGGGGAGAAGATCCACATGTTCCGTCACCATACTTATTGGTCTTGGTCATAGTCATTATCTGTAGTACAGGCATCAATTACAATTTTCAAACATTGAGTAAAGTCGTAGGACGTCCATAGTAACTAACGTAGGTTGTTCCGTGGAATTTTCTATAAATTGGTTCGTTTAAACCGACCACCACACCCTAACCACAGATAATATCGAGAGCAGTTTATAATTTGAATTTTAGATACAACATCATTAACATAGATATAACTTTTAATTAATGGTGAGTATAATTGGACAGTTTAGGTATACAACAAGTTTATTTTGCAAACAAAGATTAACTTTTTGCGGATCTAAATTCCTCGTAACGAACGTCCTAATTAAATACTCAACGGAAAATAACACATAAAATACGAAAACAAATAGTAGGAAACTTAACACTTACGCTAAATCATTTGTGTCAAAACAATGGCAGAAGAATGGATACGTTGGGTTCGTGATTACGCAGGATGGGCCCGGGATTGCTACCTGACATATTAAATTAATTCACGGAAAACACCTGCACTCCCACATCAGACGAACAAACAAACATGAATTATGATTAGGGAGAGAATTTTGTTCTGAAACTTTGTCAACGATGGTACCGAGTGTTCTAACAATGTCGCGATTATTACACCTTTGTATTTAGGTGTGAAAGTGCGTCTGTATTAAGAGTGTTTATCCTAAAAGTTGGCAACGTCGCAAATAGCTGTCAAATATTTACCTGTTTTGATTAATTTGGCAACATTACTTTATGGACATATGCAATGTGACTAACTCGTGAAATAAAATATTGATTATGAAATGCAATAATTATATCTTAACATCGAATATTTAGTTTTCGATATAAAAAAAGTATTTGGAAACTTTCCAAATGCCTTTTTTGCACCTAAAACGGTTACAACATCAAATTCAGTGTCATAATTGCAATTCATTATTAATATTCTAGTTCGCTGGTTAACCACATTTCTTAATTCCATACAGTAATATTTCCAAATTAATCAAAACAGGGAAATATTTGTCATCTATTTGCGATGTTGCCCACGTTCGAATTTGTCAGGCAGGGACGGCAGACGATAACCCCCCCCCAGGGGGTACCCCTTTCATTCATTCTTTATTAAGCTTTATTATAATAACAACATAGAGATGTAAAAGATGTTTTAGGGAATGATGAAAACAGAACTAAATTTCTACCAAACATTAGGTAGGTACTAGTAACTACCTACAGTAACCATGAGTGGTATGATTCGGTAGCGAAGATAAACAAAATTCCTATCAATCAACAATATGATTCTATCGCTGCGAGATGTCTAGGTTTGATAGATGTCGTGTAAATACATACCTACACACGAGTAATTTCCCATACACAGGGGTAATCCTTGAATAAAAAAACATTTATGTAAAATAAAATAGTCACTCAATTTAGACGGTACTTACGACTAAAGGCAATAATTTCAAAATAGGTGTAAGGTCTTAAGTGAATAAACCTACTTACTGTTATTTATGAATTGAAATAGTTACATTGGTAGGTGCCTGCCCGCATTTTGAACCAACAACGTCGTGCATGAGAGTCGAGGCCTCAAGATATAGTTGTAATATAAGTCTAAAATCGGCAACCCGTATTGAGTAAGTGTGGCGATCAATGCTCGTGCCTTCTCTGTATGAGAAGAGGCTTTTGCCCTGCAGTGGTGGGACAATAATAGGCTGATATTATAATGTTATAGATATGAAAATAATGACTAAGAGCTTTTTAAAGCAATTAGAATTGCAGAAGCATGAACATGCGTAGCATTTAAGTAGTGTGGTCTTCATGAAAATTTTTAGAAATGTAGAGTAATTATGGTTTCTAACTAGATAGCTGTTTCAATTAATACAACGAACTTAAACGAACTTTTAAGAAAAAAGGTGTGTTAGGTTTTTAGGGGTCATAACGTTCGGTTCGTGGGTTCGATCGCCTGTATCTACCTACTCTCAAAATCATGGTCAAGAAACAAACGCGTAAAGTAATAATATTAAAAAAATAACATTCTGGATTTAAATATCCGCAAACATTCAATATTTAAATATCCCACCGCTATGCGAAACTAATCCAGGCACTTACTTCCCGGTGGATTTTATTACTTTGTAAATAAAATAAAAATCGGTGGGGTTAACGCCTTTTTATACACCTAAAACGGGTAAAACATCAAATTCAATGTTATAATTAATATTCTAGTTCGCTAGTTAGCCACATTTCTTATTTCCATACGTAATATTGTCAAATGAATCAAAACAGGTAAATTTTTGACAGCTATTTGCGGCGTTGCCAACTTTTAGGATAAACGCTCTTGTATAGTGTGGTCTTCATGAGAAATGTTAGAAATTTAGAGAAATTAAGGCTTCTATTTAGATAGCTTTTTCAATGATTCCAACGAAATGGTATTCTTAAACGAATTTTAAACAAAAATGTTATGTTAGATTTTCAGGGGTCATGGCGTTTGTTCGTGGTTTCAATCGTCTATATCTACCTACTCTCAAATCATGGTCAAGAAACAAACGCGCTAAATAATAATATTAAAAAATATAACATTCTGGATTTAAATATCCGCAAATATTCAATACGAGTATTTAAATATCCCTCCGCTAAGCGAAACTAATCCGGGCACTTACTTCCCGGTGGATTTTATTACTTTACAAATAAAATAAAAATAGGTGGGGTTAACGGAGTGGCAAACGGCTGAAAGCTTTCAGATGTTTCAACTGCAGGTGACATCGCCGTTAAGAGGAAATGGCTACCGACACGCCACCTTCAGGCAATCCTTTGACAACCATCTCTTAATAAACGTAACATAAAAGAAAAATAAAGTAATAACAGTGGACAGTGTTTAGTTTCCTAGGAAAGCGGTTCCGTCATATTTTAATAGCCGTCATGAAAATCTGCAATTTTCACCAGTATTTGACCAAATACGCTCTGTATTTGGCAAGGTATTCGGGCAGCCGTTATTGTGTGACCGTTCATCGGAAACCAAAGCTACATATTTTCAATTTGTAATTCACCAACAAAATAGTCGACGTTAGAGTATAATATCTCAGATTAAACGAAACCACATTCTATGCCACTAATGATGTAAAGATTTTTGTTACTAAACTAATAGTCTAATAAGTTCGACTAAACTAGATTTTTATGAGACTTGACAGTTTGGCACAGATTGACCATTCACCATGTCTTAGATTAACACACAGATTCTTACAGTTAAATCGCGGACACCTAATTATTTAAAACACTTTTTTCTCAAAAACTTTTGAATACCTAGATATCCTACATAATTTTTTTAATAAAAGGCTTTAGAATTTGTACCAGGTATTAGACATTCGATTTAATCAATTTAAATTGACAACCCAAACTTTTTTAATATTACCGAGATCTGTGACCTAGATACATATTTCATGGCTTGATTTACCAGCCATAGACATGAAACTATCTAACAGTTCCATTAAATACAATTAACTATCAGCCTAATATTAAGCACTGGACAATATGTAGTGAAATGTTCTTTTTTTTTTTTAATACTGAGCCCAATCCTTGTCTTAGTTCAATCATTATAAAACCTAATTGAAAACCAGCTAGCTGAAAACTATACCACGCATAGAGATATACCTATCACCACCTAAAAACATCAGTTTTTTTTTATTTTTTATCCTTAACATTTTTCAGCCAGATTTATTTTAGGTTAAACTCAAAAAAGAGGTTGTGTTCTTTTTACATCAGCCTCTTTAGCTCACGAAGTTTGTGTGAAAATGGAATTCGGTCACATAAAATTATGTCGGTTTTATCAACTCTGCAATGTGCGTTTTTATAATTCCACACGTCACGTTATCGTGGACGTTGATGTCCACGATTTTACCGATAATGTTAACGTCCACAAAACTTTGTTTAAAAAAATTACATACCGTGGACGTTTGGTGCCATTTGTGCAGGATTCCGGAAGAATTCGTGTTGCACGTGCACGTTATAACGAGATGCGTATTCATATATTTCCATATCATTTTACTTCCCTGTGTTATCGTGATCCCGTGGTCGTCCACGATAATATCGTCACGTTCGAAATTATAAAAACGCCCCATGACATTGACAAACTAAAGGAAATTGTACTAGTATCAACATAATCCATTCGTTGTTATAATACAACGTGTATTAAAATGCGCTGCTACAGGAGGTAGCTTTATTATACATAACAACTCATAAAGCTCTACTTCGGAACATTCGCCTAATACTGAACCACAATAGATGGTCCTTAGGGTTTTGGTGAAGTATTGACATAATCACTAAGCTTAGCGGAACGGAGTATATCATACTCGAGGAAATACTAGTACCTACGACAAAGTTTATTAGAAGGGAATTTAATTCCTAAAGAGAAAACACACCCATGAAATACATACGTATACACGTATACATAAACCTTATTATAATTATCTTGAGATGATTAAGATGTACCAGTATGATCTATTATTAAGTAGCTGTATATTTCTGGTAACATTCACTACAAAGTTTTCAAGTTTTCATGGATTCATGACTTTCACTGATTTTGTTCAGTAACGGAACCGGCTTATATCTACATTATTATAAGACTTAGTTGATTTATAGCTATAACTTACGGAGAATTAAGGAAAACGAAATAAATGCAGCAAAGTGAAATAAATAGCAAACAAAGTCGACCAAACCAAAACTATGCGGAATGGAGAAGAGCTTTTGAAAAGTTTTTTTATGAAACGACTACCTGCATAGATATATGTATGCATCTTGTATATTTATATATATGTATGTTTCTTGTATATCTTACTACACATATAATTCTATGAAATGTATTGTATCTTGAAAGTTTGTTACAGCATGTCTGCTTCGATGACCTCGTGCGACTGCTGACTTGCTGAGCGTTGGGGCCTGAGATCGGGCAAAAAATCATTTGTTTATTTTCCATTTTTCATTTTTTTTTTGTTTTTTTTTTCTTATTGGCGCAGCCACACTATTATTGTTAAAATATTATTTTCACTTTTTTTTAATTTGTATATAGTGTTTCACAAACTGTGTCCAAATAAACATTATTCTTTCTTTTCTTTCTTTCTTTCATTTGGATTTTTTACCAGTAGTCTAGTTTTTTGCCCGCTAGATGTCTATAGGTTCGCCCCTATAAGGGTCTTACATTGCAATAACACATAATGGAAACCGTTACGCACGTGCTCTTTGAATGCACGGGCGTCGATCAGATTAGAACAGAAACCCTCGGGTCACCCAGATCCTACACGGATGTTCTGAACAGACCAGGAGATTTAATTATCTCTGGAGGAAGGTGGGCTGGCTGAAATAACCACCAAACGGCCACTATGGCCTACGCACAATGATCCACCTGACGGACTAAGTGCGGAAAACCCTATAACATAGAACATAAATCGTACACGCATGATGTTCCATTATGTTTGTTAGGCGTTTGTTATTTTGATGTTCCGTCAGATTTCACTAATTTTGTGGTTATACCGTTTATTTCTGTTTGTTTAGTCATAATTACGTCTTTATATACCTACAAAACGATGCAAAAGTAGATTTTCAGTACTCATCTGCAGTAATAATATACAAAAACATTTTTAATTAAATAATTTAGTAAGTATACTCATACATAAACTCACACCTGCTTCCCAGAGGGGTAGGCAGAACATACAGAACGCCACCAGCAACGATTCTTATATACTCCTACTCATGCTTCGCATGCTGGTCTGGTCTGGTACGTGTAGGAAGTATATTTTAGCAATATGATGTGTATTTTAATTCATATTGACTACAGGCCTTCAAGCGTTGCGTAACGTTCGGTTTGCTTCCTTTAAGTTATTATGATAAAAGGCTTGCTTTCGACCTGAGCTGCTCAGTGAGCAACCATCGAGATATGGAAAACATTAGCGTTTACTAGTGTGATTGTAACATTAAAAAAATATTGGCATTCATACCCATCGAAAACCCTTTCATATAAAAGATTCTGTTTATTTACAAAACTTTGTCTCATGTGTCTCTGGCTCTTTATCATGCACTTACAAATATGAAGAAAAATATAGATGAGCCGCTACAGGTCCACCTCCAACATCTCAGAGAACAACAGATTTATAAATAAATCCGTATGATTGACCGGCCCGTCTGTTCGTTTGTAGCTATGTATCGATTCCACGTCATATTGCTGCTGAATGACTGCTTCATGATGTGTTTACTATCTATGATTCATCGCATGACGTTATCCAGTGTGGTCATTATGGGATTTTTTTTTCAGATAGGTATTGCAAAGGGTGACCGAATGTGTTAAATCATTTTAATAAGTAGGTAACTAAACTAATTCTTTTATATTTCTTCTTTGTAATATTGACACACGGCAGTGCAATAACTTCTCGAAGAATATTTTTTTCTTAGTAACTGCCGGCCATTACCGGTGAATCGAATCATTTATGACAGTAATCATTCACGTTTCCCTGAATTTAATTGGTCGGTCTTGTGCGACAGTATCGGGAGCACCGATCTGCGCTATCTCGGTGAGGGATTAACCAGTTCCACCCTAGTTGGAGCCTCCTCCTCAAGCACTCCACTAGTGGCAGGGGCGTGTATCTGGCGCCCGCATTAGCCCTGCATTAACACACAATATATTATATCTGAGAGTGTATGGATCTTGACATCCCACGTATTTATGAAGAACCTCCTACATAATAGCTGTAGGATGATAATAAATTGTCCTAATACAACTTTATGGTAGGATGAATGAATATTGGATAGAATATGAGACTATTTTTTAGATGATTTTGTGTGTGATGATAATATGATGGATGTCATCTGCATTTTAGTATTTGTATATAATTTATCTACATATATATGTTTGAATTAGATTTCTTACTAAGTATTGCCTGCTATAACAATATAAAATATTTTCCTAAATGTATTAATGTTCCTATACATTATACAATTGCTAGTTGTCTCGTAGTTTTCATCGGCAGACACACAGTAATGGCGTGGCTGCGGCCGCCTGTCACCCGCACTACGCGCTGACAAATGGTCGGGCGGCGGATCCATCACCCACACTGACACCAGCCTCCACGCGACCTCCAGCTCGGTCCGCACTATACTCGGTTAAGAAACGTGTCTTGCCCAACTGGATCGATACACGCATATAATCGTCTAACCGGGGTAGCGATTTCACGCAATGTACTAGTGATTAATCACTAGCATGATCTTTTATAAGCAACTGAAATTGAATCACGTGAAAATCATGATAGTTTGTTACTAATTTAGACCATAAACACTTCAGTCTCTAGGGATCAGTAAGTTTTAAACATGACTGTGATGGATTCCGTTATTGCAGCGACCACTGTAAACGTTTCTACACATGGGAACAGAGAGGCTGATGAGCGCATGGTGCGGTGTCGTCTGGTAGTGACACTCACCTGGCACTCGTGACACGTGTGCACGGAATAGGGCTGGTCGCAATCGTATCTTCTGAGGATGTCGACAAAATCGCAGTGCACGCGCGCAACCATAGCGTCGAGACCGAGGAGGTCGTGCAGCGCGCGCTCGCAACGCTCCCCGCCGGCGAGCACGTCGGCGCGCGCGCCGCGGTCCAGCGCGGAGGCGGGCGAGCGCTCGCAGCACGCGCGCAGCCGCAGCTCGGCGAGGCGCCGCGCGCGTGCACCGATACCCAGCGCGCACAGGTGCGGCACGTCGCGCAAAGTAAGCGCGTCGGGCGCGCCGCCGCCGCCGCCGCACGCCGCGCCCCCGCACTCGCGCACGCTGCTCGCGCCCTCCTCCTCCAGGTCGCACGCGCTCAGCCAGGGGTTGAGGCGCGCGAGCGGACTCACGGCCAAGCCCGCGGCCGCCATCAGCAGCAGCAGCAGCAGCGGCGGCGCTCGCATGGCGGGGGCGGCGCCGCTAGCGGGGGCCGGCCCGCCGGGCGCGGCGCTGCCTCATACCGCATCGCGCATGGCGACCTACTCGCGCGGCCCGGGCCGCGGGGCCGCCGCGCGGGGTGGGCGCGCCGCCATGTCGCTCGCTCGCCGCTCGACTGACTCCCCCCGGGCGCGCATCGATCGCCCCGCGCCCCGCACCCGCCGCTGCGCGCGCCCGCAAAGCCTCCGGTACCGTTATGTAATGGTGCGCGCGCACCCTTAGGTTCCGCCCGCCGCCTCAGCCGCCCTCTCGCGACACACACAATTTTCCGCCCGCCCAACAGCGAGCTACTAAGCATAGGTAGCAACTGTTGAAATTAAATACCCATAGATGGCGTTACACTATTTTAAGTTAACTTTTACCGTTTAAATGGATCACCGAATATATTTCCCGACCTGTTTCAACATTTTCCATTTATATCCTACAATGCACGCAGAATCAATACCTTGGACTTTAAATGAAAGATGAAAATAGCAAAATTTGAAGAAATCCCAAAATATTCTGTTTGTTTTACTGGAATATTGTAAATAATTATTTTACCAGTCTATAAGTCTGCTATTATAATTATTTACCCTATAATTCTTTGTACAAGGTCAATATATTATTTTACGTGAAACTTATGCAAGCTGGTACGTTTCAATACATTTAACACATTTTAAACAACTTGTAAACACGAGTGTTAATTTTTCCAGGAACAGCACCCTAATAGCGTAACACGGAATCAATCACGATCTGAATAATTTTGAAGGATATTGCTTGTATTGCTACTCTAAACACAAGTTAAATCTTACTTTGAGTGCCTGAGTTCATCGGAAACACTCTTTCGATTAGACAAATTTTTCGAATATATGAAGCTATGCATTCAGCTTCATATATTCGAAAAATTTGTCTGCACAACAATAGTAGATAAAAAACACAAAAACACATATCTGAACACTGCAGCGTTACAACTAAGGAAAAGAGTGTTGAACTCAGGCACTCAAAGTAAGATTTAACTTGTGTTTAGAGTGCCAGCGACCTCGTTAGTACGACGAGCACAGTATATTATTATTAAAATAATTATTTACTAGTAAATGCATTATGATGTCGCCTATTAAAGTATACCTATGTGAGGGGTTATCTGTATGTATTGAGAGAGAGATAAATATGGTGAAAACTTGTGTTTATGTAATCTGTCTCCTCTGTATAAATATAATAATTAATATATGAATTTATTAACTACATTAGGTTAAGCGATTGATACTTACTTAGTAAGTCTTCAGTCTTATCGTAACTCATTTAGTCTTACATCCATTTAGACACATGACAGCAATGGTGCATAGTTTATTTATTTTATTATATAAATGGTTGGACAGAACATCATAATGATGCTGAGCAAGGGCCGTTCTACATCTGCGAGTTGAGCATTCTTCGAAGTATCTGCATTCAGGTTTTTAGCAGCATTCGGCTTGTATACCACAGAGGGATGTTTCCTTGTATACCACAGATTTTTGGCAGTCGGGTTGTCTTGGGAGTTCCACCCCACACTGTGATGAATTATCTAAGAATCATAAGCCTTCATCTTCATGATCTCCATAGAGTTGAAGATTTATGATTCTTAGATAATTCATTGAAATATGTTAGAAACACGTTTTACGAAAAAGACTTGACTCTTTTTCCAGCGCCATTTCATAAAAACATCGTAAGATTTTAAGTAACTTTCTTTTGATTTTGGCGGTATGAGGTTTTCGACTAGGTACTGTTGTAGCCTGTCGTCTAATGAAATCAGGCGTTTATTCCATATCTAAATCTGATGAACTCATTGAGTACAATCAGTAGGTACCTACGTAAATAATTAGCACTTGACAAACCAACTGAAGATCGAATTGCCGCTGTTTCTATGGCATTCTACAAGCCAGTATTTTTTATCACTGATTATGGTAAATACTGAGCTGAAATCTAAGTAAATTAAATAATAATTAAGTGAAAAGTAAAGTTTAAGTTCTTAGTCATGTTACAAAATTATTGATAATATTTTTTAATTACAATTTTACGCCGCGATATAACAGAGCGGCTGTATAAAAAGTTGGCATGGACATGTTGGCTTGCATAGTTTTTTTTTTTTTACGACAGCAGAGAAAATCCTTTCCCGCGATGAAAAGTACTATTTTCATGCCTCTGATCAGCTTCAAGCGTACTTTCCAAGTACCTATGACAAATGAAAAGTTAATAACGCAATGAATGTTGTTGATCTGTCAAAATGAAACAGATTGTGATTGATCGTGTGTTACGCAATTGGGGTGCATATTACTAGTCGGGTTGACTATACGAATCATAAACAGATGCACATATTGCACAGCTAGTAATAAAGCGCCAAATTCGGTTCAAATATTCTATGTTTGACAGAAACGCGGGGTTGGGATCATGTAGGTCTGTATGTTTGATATTGTTAGAAGAAAATGCAAACGGGACAGCTGAGCCAATTTACTAAAAACTCATGGAGAACTAAACCTAGTCCCGAAAATAACTGAAGGATACGATAAGAACAATACCTGTTGACATTGGAGTCTGAAGCTGGAGGTTCTCTAGCTGCGGAAAACGCAAGATTTAATTGCAAAAAAATGCAAGGAAAATATACAGTATCACTTCATAATGATACTGTGAATTACAAAGTATTTTTTGCAGTAGCAGAAAATTACCCATATTTAAAGAAAATTTAATATTTTTTTATTAAACTATTAAGTAATATGATATACAGAAGTTTCAAACTCCTAACTTGTTTAGTTTTTGCGATTTTTACGGCCCCCTATTTCTTCATTTTTGAAGATAAAAAAATGTGAAAATTATGTTTGTACTGTACTTGACGAGCTCTAGACAATGACACACCACATGGACGGGTCAAAAATATTTTTTTCGTACCACTTGCTCAAAAAAGTGACATTCTATGCCACAAAAAGCGAACATAACAATAGTCATTTTTAACCTGTTAAAAACAGGGAAAGAAAATTGTACTGAATTTCATTCATCCTCTAGGGGGAGAATGTGATTTAAATTTGGAATACTTACCGAAATTTATACTGAACTACATCTGTGTTTACACCATTGAGTTTGTATATATAGCATTATACATCTTTTTGAAAAAGGAATACGCATTTATTATGCAGTTATGATTATTTGATTATTAAATAAAATTACGAAAACCGACGAGGCCGTATGAGCTTGATGCCTTTGCTTTTCCGACAAAAAAATATTAGTCTAGGAATTTGCCGCGTTTTTGTTTTCTTCAAATACATAAACGTTAAGTTTATTTTAATTTATTTTTATAAATAAGTTAATGTTCTAAAAATACGTTACGATTTTAAATCAAAGCGACAGTGACAGTGAATTGTCGGATTCCATCAGTGCAAATGCTGCCGCAATTATAAATAATTTGCTTCCAACAAAATCCAAGGAAAATTATTTAAAAACTTATGAAGAATTTTCAACGTGGAGAAGTGCGAATGGCCTATCAATTTCAGAATCAGTACTTCTTGTCTATTTTGATTATTTATCCAAGACAAAGAATCCGAATACACTTTGGTTGCACAATGAGTTGCTGCTGATTAATGTAAAGGAAACTATGACAAAGAAAAATCGGTCATTCATTGTACAAGGACAATATACTAAAATCATTCATAAATACCAAGCATTACGTCCCACCAACATGGAAAACAATAGATTTTTTATAAACTATCGGAATAGGAAATGTACTCGACAAGCCATCGGCAAAAATAAAATTAGCAATATGCCGAAGGAAATTGCTAAATATTTAAAACTTAAAGATGTTGAACTCTACACCGGTCACTGCTTTAGAAGAACTTCGGCGACTTTCTTGGCGGATTCAGGGGCGGATATTACGTCAATAAAAAGACACGGTGGTTGGAGCTCTGATGGAGTAGCTGAGGGTTATATCGAAAGCTCAATGGCGAATAAAACTATATTAAGCAGTCAAATTAACAAAAATATAAAACTTAATCCATCAGAGCCACAACCATCAACTTCGGCATCTTATCTTCGTCCGTAACTCACGATGCACCACCACCACTATCTCCGACGTATACTATCTACAATGAAACGCAAGTTCCTCAGACGCAAGAACAGAGAAATACTCAAATCAACTCATCAACAATAAATGTACCAAACAAAAATATAACTCTCTCTATCAATAATTGGACCAATGTTTCGAATGTTAACTTTTACTTTTAATTGTCATTATTTTTAATAAATGCTTATCTCATATTATTATTGTGTTAATTTTTTCGCAAATGGTACGAAAAGTAGAGTATTTTCCTCGGTGATAAAGCTGTCTTAGTCTTGGGTGAACTTAAATCCCTCGCTACACTCAGGACTCGTCTTAAATCCCTCGCTTCGCTCGTGATTTAAGTATTTAACACCCTCGCTACGCTCGGGAGTAAACCTCGAGTCCTTCGTTACGCTCGTGATTTAAATCGTCACCCGCGACAGAAGACACTGCTTTATCCCCTTGGTTAATAATCTACTATTTCGTACCACTTGCTCAAAAAAGTGACATTCTATGCCACAAAAAGCGAACATAACAATAGTCATTTTTAATCTGTTAAAAACAGGGAAAGAAAATTGTACTGAATTTCATTCATCCTCTAGGGGGAGAATGTGATTTAAATTTGGAATACTTACCGAAATTTATACTGAACTACATCTGTGTTTACACCATTGAGTTTGTATATAAAGCATTATACATCTTTTTGAAAAAGGAATACGCATTTATTATGCAGTTATGATTATTAAATAAAATTACGAAAACCGACGAGGCCGTATGAGCTTGATGCCTTTGCTTTTCCGACAAAAAAATATTAGTCTAGGAATTTGCCGCGTTTTTGTTTTCTTCAAATACATAAACGTTAAGTTTATTTGAATTTATTTTTATAAATAAGTTAATGTTCTAAAAATACGTTACGATGTTAAATCAAAGCGACAGTGACAGTAAATTGTCGGATTCCATCAGTGCAAATGCTGCCGCAATTATAAATAATTTGCTTCCAACAAAATACAAGGAAAATTATTTAAAAACTTATGAAGAATTTTCAACGTGGAGAAGTGCGAAAGGCCTATCAATTTCAGAATCAGTACTTCTTGTCTATTTTGATTATTTATCCAAGACAAAGAATCCGAATACACTTTGGTGCATATACTCAAAACTGAAGGCTACAATAAGCATCAAACACAGCATTGAAATAAATAGATTCACGAAATTACTGGCTTTTTTAAAAAGAAAATCAGAAGGGCATTGTGCAAAGAAGTCTAAAATTTTTACGACTCAAAATGTGGAAAAATTTCATAATGAAGCTCCTGACGAAGTTTTTCTGGCCACAAAAGTAAGTATACATGATTTAACTATGAATATTTCGTATCTTAGTAATGGTAATTATTCTATATATTTACCTGTTTTTTTATCTTTGTTATAGGTGGCCTTAATTTTTGGACTCAATGGTGCTTGCCGCGGATGTGAACTTGTAAACTTAAAGGTGGAGGACGTTGAAAATCATTCCAATGAGTTGCTGCTGATTAATGTAAAGGAAACTAAGACAAAGAAAAATCGGTCATTCATTGTACAAGGACAATATACTAAAATCATTCATAAATACTAAGCATTACGTCCCACCAACATGGAAAACAATAGATTTTTTATAAACTATCGGAATGGGAAATGTACTCGACAAGCCATCGGCAAAAATAAAATTAGCAATATGCCAAAGGAAATAGCTAAATATTTAAAACTTAAAGATGTTGAACTCTACTCCGGTCACTGCTTTAGAAGAACTTCGGCGACTTTCTTGGCGGATTCAGGGGCGGATATTACGTCAATAAAAAGACACGGTGGTTGGAGCTCTGATGGAGTAGCTGAGGGTTATATCGAAAGCTCAATGGCGAATAAAACCATATTAAGCAGTCAAATTAACAAAAATATAAAACTTAATCCATCAGAGCCACAACCATCAACTTCCGGCATCTTATCTTCGTCCGTAACTCACGATGCACCACCACCACTATCTCCGACGTATACTATCTACAATGAAACGCAAGTTCCTCAGACGCAAGAACAGAGAAATACTCAAATCAACTCATCAACAATAAATGTACCAAACAAAAATGTAACTCTCTCTATCAATAATTGGACCAATGTTTCGAATGTTAACTTTTACTTTTAATTGTCATTATTTTTAATAAATGCTTATCTCATATTATTATTGTGTTAATTTTTTCGCAAATGGTACGAAAAGTAGAGTATTTTCCTCGGTGATAAAGCTGTCTTAGTCTTGGGTGAACTTAAATCCCTCGCTACACTCAGGACTCGTCTTAAATCCCTCGCTTCGCTCGTGATTTAAGTTTTTAACACCCTCGCTACGCTCGGGAGTAAACCTCGAGTCCTTCGTTACGCTCGCGATTTAAATCGTCACCCGCGACAGAAGACACTGCTTTATCCCCTTGGTTAATAATCTACTATTTCGTACCACTTGCTCAAAAAAGTGACATTCTATGCCACAAAAAGCGAACATAACAATAGTCATTTTTAATCTGTTAAAAACAGGGAAAGAAAATTGTACTGAATTTCATTCACCTCTAGGGGGAGAATGTGATTTAAATTTGGAATACTTACCGAAATTTATACTGAACTACATCTGTGTTTACACCATTGAGTTTGTATATAAAGCATTATACATCTTTTTGAAAAAGGAATACGCATTTATTATGCAGTTATGATTATTAAATAAAATTACGAAAACCGACGAGGCCGTATGAGCTTGATGCTTTTGCTTTTCCGAGAAAAAAATATTAGTCTAGGAATTTGCCGCG
Organism: Agrochola lota; assembly: GCA_947364205.1. NCBI lineage: Eukaryota > Metazoa > Arthropoda > Insecta > Lepidoptera > Noctuidae > Agrochola > Agrochola lota. The sequence continues at coordinate 10,444,871 of OX376221.1, read as the reverse complement.
TTTTTGTTTTCTTCAAATACATAAACGTTAAGTTTATTTTAATTTATTTTTATAAATAAGTTAATGTTCTAAAAATACGTTACGATGTTAAATCAAAGCGACAGTGACAGTGAATTGTCGGATTCCATCAGTGCAAATGCTGCCGCAATTATAAATAATTTGCTTCCAACAAAATCCAAGGAAAATTATTTAAAAACTTATGAAGAATTTTCAACGTGGAGAATTGCGAAATCAATTTCAGAATCAGTACTTCTTGTCTATTTTGATTATTTATCCAAGACAAAGAATCCGAATACACTTTGGTGCATATACTCAAAACTAAAAGCTACAATAAGCATCAAACACAGCATTGAAATAAATAGATTCACGAAATTACTGGTTTTTTTAAAAAGAAAATCAGAAGGGCATTGCGCAAAGAAGTCTATAATTTTTACGACCCAAAATGTGGAAAAATTTCGTAATGAAATCGTATTGAGCTCCTGACGAAATTTTTCTGGCCACAAAAGTAAGTATACATAATTTAACTATGAATATTTCGTATCTTAGTAATGGTAAATATTCTATATATTTACCTGTTTTTTATCTTTGTTATAGGTGGCCTTAATTTTTGGACTCAATGGTGCTTGCCGCGGATGCTTGTAAACTTAAAGGTGGAGGACGTTGAAAATCATTCCAATGAGTTGCTGCTGATTAATGTAAAGGAAACTAAGACAAAGAAAAATCGGTCATTCATTGTACAAGGACAATATACTAAAATCATTCATAAATACCAAGCATTACGTCCCACCAACATGGAAAACAATAGATTTTTTATAAACTATCGGAATGGGAAATGTACTCGACAAGCCATCGGCAAAAATAAAATTAGCAATATGCCAAAGGAAATTGCTAAATATTGAAAACTTAAAGATGTTGAACTCTACACCGGTCACTGCTTTAGAAGAACTTCGGCGACTTTCTTGGCGGATTCAGGGGCGGATATTACGTCAATAAAAAGACACGGTGGTTGGAGCTCTGATGGAGTAGCTGAGGGTTATATCGAAAGCTCAATGGCGAATAAAACCATATTAAGCAGTCAAATTAACAAAAATACAAAACTTAATCCATCAGAGCCACAACCATCAACTTCCGGCATCTTATCTTCGTCCATAACTCACGATGCACCACCACCACTATCTCTGACGTATACTATCTACAATGAAACGCAAGTTCCTCAGACGCAAGAACAGAGAAATACTCAAATCAACTCATCAACAATAAATGTACCAAACAAAAATGTAACTCTCTCTATCAATAATTGGACCGATGTTTCGAATGTTAACTTTTATTTTTAATTGTCATTATTTTTAATAAATCTCATATTATTATTGTGTTAATTTTTTCGCAAATGGTATGAAAAGTAGAGTATTTTCTTCGGTGATAAAGCTGTCTTAGTCTTGGGTGAACTTAAATCCCTCGCTACACTCAGGACTCGTCTTAAATCCCTCGCTTCGCTCGTAATTTAAGTTTTTAACACCCTCGCTACGCCCGGGAGTAAACCTCGAGTCCTTCGTTACGCTCGCGATTTAAACCGTCACCCGCGACTGAAGACACTGCTTTATCCCCTTGGTTAATAATCTACAATTTTTCAATACCAACAGTTTATTGCCCTTAATTTATTACTTTATTTCTATAACAGCAATAGAAATACACAATCTCAGAAAATTTCAACTGTCTACCTATAACGGTTCATGAGATACAGCCCGCTGACAGACAGACGGACGGACAGATAGTGGAGGCTTAGTAATAGGGTTGCGTTTGGCACCCTTCTGGTACGGAACCGTAAACAACAACGACCTCAAGAAATACCCAAGTGTAGGTGGAAATAATACATTTAGGTCTCAATAATACGTTATTATGTAGTTTGGAAACGTCCGACACGCACCATGAATATCGAAATTCTAATTGTCTACTAGTAAGCTTATTAGGGTAGGCCTTTCCCAAGAAGGCATTCTGTAATAACAGTGGTACGTGCACGTCCCTAGCAACTGCATCAGTGACGTTTGACTATCACTAATCAAGAAGTATTTAGGGTCATAGCATTGCATGAGCATTGGCTTGAGTTAACGAGTTATGTAGAGTAGCCAGCTGCTCATAATGTTGTACTTAAAACGGTTACCTGTAATCCTATATCATTATAGTGACAGTATCTACAAATTCTAAATTCCTGATGATTTTATTAACGAATTTTGGCAAAAACTAGCATAAATTTATCGTTAGCGATACCTAAATATCCAAGTTTTTTTTTTGTCTCCTTTTCTTACAATCTGTCACTGTATTAGGACATTCAGTATTTTTTTATGACGTGCTATAATTATGTCTTGCTTGTTAATACATCCTATGACACATCCTTGTATACACCGTGACATTTTAGTCGTCTTACAAAAGCAGCCCACTTCATGTAATGAGTACCTACGAAACATTCATTAAAAATATACATATATATACACCGTGACGTACCAGTTGTCTTACACTTAATGTAACCGACATAAAATACCTCTAGGAACAATTAAAACATTGTTACAATATATTAAAAAAAAAATGTTCAGTAGTCATTGGAAACATGAAGTGGGCTGCTTTTGTAAGACGACTTTAAAGTGTCACGGTGTATAAGAAGCAACAGCTAATTTTTTCCGATTAAATTCTGTGGATTTTTGTGTTTTAGCCTGCGTATTCCTTTTTTATCCATCCAAATATCCAAGTAGGGGAAGTATAGTCTGCAGGTCGACACAGAACAGAAGGAGCCGAACATTACAATCAGATATGTTCGTAAATGTGACTAAGGCCTTTCTTTCCATTAATGGTTCTGCGTTTTAAGCGAAACATCTGGATACACTTAGCTGACTTCAAAAGTGATTATGCAACCCTACGCCATTCGAGTGCACGTCTTCGGCAGCTCATCGCCTACAAAGAAATCATCAAGCGAGACGATTGTCAAGCGCCTGAGTAAAAAAACATCTCAATAACAGTCTCCGTAACTTTAAGTGATGCCAACGCAGTTAGGACCGATACTGCTGATATTATTTCGCTCATTGTATTATAAAACAAGATTGCTAGGATAAGACTTGATGTTTCCTTGTGGGTGGTCCAGTGTTGATGTCAATTGTTGAATGCCTGCACATACCATATAGGTAAGTTTAACGATCCATTCCGCATCAACAATGCTGGCGCTCGCTAGACAATGCCCCGAGAAATCCCGTGCAGTTGCCAAGTGGTGCGGTCCCTCCTGTGATGTGACATAAGGATAAACATAGGCTTTGTTACAATGTTATTGCGCATTTATTGCTATTGTAATTAGGCGGAAAACGTGTAAGTTTATACGAAGTAAACAACAAGTTACGTGACAACATATCTTCTGTCTCTCTCGTTGGTCAGAGATCGCGGGAGGTCTCTTTCCCTCACTCGTGACGTAACGCGCCCGCGCACTCTTCGAGTGCATTCACTCACGGCGTAAACCGCGCAAGATCACAACGTAGAGGATATTCCAACAAGATTTTTTTCATTATTGTGTTAAATAAAATCGATTGTTACATTGAGAACATTGATCTCTATATAAAGACTGTAACAGGTTGTAAGTGTTGTGCGACTGTAACATTCAAATAAGGGATTAAGAAATCAGCCGAAGGTTAAATTTCATCACACCACTATGGACGCCACAAGTAAGTAAACTGGTTTTAGAGATATACAGTACCGTAAAAACCCGAACACAACTTTAAACGTAAGTACAAAAAAACAAAAAGGAAGATATTGAATAAAACCGTTCCTCGTAATGCCATAGCCAAAAATACGCATAAACTTTTTCCTAGGAAATATTATTGTTCTACTGTGTATGAACTAGACGAAATTAGAAAATGCTTTACTACATTTCTATCATCCCAGCTTTGTTAATGTAAACAAACTTTGTTGAAACTCTTATCATATTTAGATAACAATCTCGCAATATGCACAAAGTACCAATATGTTTTCGTCCTTTCTAAATAATTTAAAACCAAAACTACTTTACATAAAATTAAAAAAACCGAACAACAAACTCGTGAACAATGAGTAGTTAATCATGTTCAGTACGCCGCTAATGTTTAAATAATGAGCTCTATTAAATCGCACAATATTGCTTATAATTCTAAACAGTTATCACTTTCCGTTCATAAAGCCTTGTAGCTGTGTTGTCACGCCCTGAATATCGCCAGTTGTAATTTCATCATAACCGTCCCCAGCTGACGAAGCTAAAACGAACAATATCTGTGGAACGGACAATACAAGTTACAACAAAACTTTATCAACACATTAACCTCGTGTAACATGTTAATCATCACGCATAATTCAGTGATTGTTGTTTCTGCTTCCTACCTCGACTTCTTAGAAGGACGATTTAGTACCATAAAATGGATTAATTAATGTTAAGTAATTGTAAATCACAGAACGTTTTCCTTAAACTTTCTTGTCTTTCGTTACTACAATCACAGAACGTTTTCCTTAAACTTTATTGTCTTTCGTTACTACATTTCGTGTATACTTATATTAGAATACGTCAATAACAAAGCTGAGTAAGCGAAAGAGGACACTATAATTTACCGACACGAATTGTTGCAACCCCTTCCTTGAGTACATTTCGAAGCCAATATTCCTCGCAAAAGGTTCACTATTCTTGCGGGTTTGTGTTAAAGATGTCGAAGTAATTACGCACGTCACGGAAGAATGCCTCCAAAACCACAATCTTTAAAATCACGACCTTTAAATCGATTAGAGTTTGAACCGTCTCGCATTCATGAATTCTATAATAAATCCTATGACTCATTCAGTGAGTGGATTAGGCGACAAAAATGCCATGCAGCTTATGATGTTCAGCAACAAAGTAGAAAAAATATAGGTATCATTCATGTTTTCCTTTTAGCACGAACGCCTTTTTTGAATTTAGCTTATCCCAATACGATGGTAACACGATTACTAATAACTTGTCTAGCTAAAAAAATTACAAGGTCTGCGTTAAAAAAAATTACTTGACCCAAATAGCACACCATTTACATGACTTGCACCACATTTGTCTCCCAGTAATGTTTGTTTAACTGATGATTCGTCCGCTCGTCACGAATACCGCAAGAATCATTTCGCAAAATAGAATATGACAACAGAACTTAACAATTCCGAACGCTTTATTTCAGTGGAAAACAAAATGGGTCTCCCGCCACCGTACGAACAAACGAGGCCTAACCCTGCGCCGCCACCATCGTACTTTGGTGACAACCCTCCTCCACCACCTGGTTTGGTGATTCCACCGGCACCAGGGCCGCGCACCACCGTCATCACGACACCGCCACCCCTGCCAGGCGGGCGCCCAGGAAAGATGGGCCCTGGACCCTCAGGCACAAACTGTCCAACTTGCAACAAATCTATAGTGACCACAGTTGAATATGTTCCCAACAACCGCACACACATAATTTCAGCAGCGCTGTGCGTTTTAGCTGGGTAAGCAAGAATATTACATTATTTGACGATGAGATACTTTATTCCCTATTCAGAAGAACAACTACTGTATTCAAATGTCCGTCAATATTATTCGTGTTTTTGAGGTCAACTGATAAAGAACCGACTCTTTCTAGTTCCATCAGATTTTTGACTGGCATCATTTTGGATTTTAAATTCAAAACAACTTCTGTTTTTATCGCAAATCATGACGCAAAGAACTAGTTTTTGGTACAAGTTTCGTAACTAATTTCCACACTTATATGACTAATGGTTATAAATTCATTAGAAACGTTGTTTTATGTATTAGGAGCAACAGCACTGTTACTAAACTAAAACTACCAATAATAATATATCGCAACACCGACGACACACAGTTGTAAAATTATTTTAACTATAGCTAGAGTAATGCTATTATTAGAGTCTGATAACGACTACAATCACCTGTTTACAGGGCTAAAGAATCCGCCGCTGACATTACGTACTGATAAGAAAGACCTAACATCCTCGTTGGCACCTCAACTTTGACAACATTGCACTGTCATAGTCATGTTAATAATTTTGAGGTTCAATGTAAACTAGAGCAGACACCGCGAACAAAATTTTTGCACAACATTTTGTCGTCTCAAACAACGTCAACCTCAACGTCTCAGATACGCATACACCGCGGACATTGCCACATTTCACATCCGCGGGGACACATCTTTTGTTTGTAATAACTTCTCTAGGTTAATTATGAGGAATTTGGTGTATAGAAATTGTTTCGTAGGAACATCAAATATACAAATAACATTATGTCTCCCGTGAATTAGTAAGGAGAGTTCACAAAACCCTCTACAAAACGCGTTTCGCATAAGCAGAAATAATTTTCTCGGCAAATTCCAATAATGATAATGCGCATGTATCCTGTACCTATATGGAGATCAAGTCATGTTCTATTAATTAGCAACAAATCATTACAATAGGCAAACCTAACGATGATTCATTGTTATCATGCGTACGCTTTATAGCTCGTGACGCTATTCACGCTATTGGAAAACTACAAAATAGAGGCAGAATTATCAGCTGAACTCTTAACCTCATTTTCAACACCAAAAAGAACTTATTTATAAGAAGAAATATGATTGAATATAACTTGTATTACATTGCTTACAGATGCTGCTGCGGCTGCTTCGTGCCGTATTGCATGCGGTCTTGCAAGACTGCCAACCACTACTGTCCTCAGTGCAAGGCGTTCGTCGGTTCCTATACGCCATCGTGATCATAATCATCTTCCTCTTACTCGTATTTCATCAAAACTTCCATATTTTAAAAGGCTATATTATGCTACAAAGTAATATAAATGAGAAGTTGGTGTTTTACGTGTCACCATAAAAATATCTCATGTGATGTATCTCAATTCTCATATAGGATAAGTACCCCATTATGCCAGATGGTTTGATGTCAACTTTCTTACACTCGAAGACGTATATTATGTACCTTATATATTTATAGTTTAATAAATAGCAATAATATAATCTACAGGGCTTTAAAAAAAACAAATCCTAGAGATCTAAAAAATTATATTCATTGTCATTTAACTTGTCATAAAGTATTTTTATTACCATCTAAAACATTTTTCAATTTCGAGCATCTCTATTTCTAACATAAATTGCACGTATTCCCAAAATCGACAGTTCAGTGTTGGGATAGCATTTCATTGCATCTCAAAGCTCAGATGCATATACCATGTTGGTATCTAAGTACATATCAATTAATATATATCTACCTATGATGAAGCGGCATCTAAAATTCCAAAAAAATCTAAATAGGTACAACTTACGACGCATAATTTTAAGTTTCTTATTATGAAATAAATAATATAATTATGTATTTGATCACGTTTGACCAAGTACCTGTCGAATTTATAATTTATTTTATGTGTTAGAATAGCTAACTATTAAGTATATTTTATTATGAAAATATAAGTTATTATAAAACGTTTCGCTGACTGTCATTTAAAAAAATGTTGTATATTTAATTCTGTGATATACTTTTTCAAGGGTCTTTTATACGATTTCTACCTACTTATAATTTAATAAATAAATAAATGTTCAAGAACAATTGATTTTTTCTTAATATTTACGGAATAAGAACTTTTATTTTTCAGCTTAGCATAGATTCATAAATTTATCTAAATATTCGACCTACTGAAAAAATCTGCTGAAATCAGCTATCCCTGGTCAAGTAGCTACATTTTGCTAAACCATATATCAGGCAAATGGTTATTTCATAAAACCCCAAAAACTTTACCCGTCGCGTTCTGGCTACACTATTCTATACCAACAAAGTACCTAGGTAGCTACTTGTTTCCAATTCTGATTACGCGTTCCCATTAGGTAGGTACCTACTGGGAAATACAACATAGTTATAAATAGGTACAGATTACAAATGATTTAAAAATCAAATTATATATAGGTATCCCATTCTACTCCTGAAATATGCTACGTATACTATAAATAATACATCATGAGAGTAGATTCGGCCACTAACATAACTGTATATACATGGATGTACACACGGCTACACATCAAGGTATACATTTCCAGTTTATGCTGATCTCGCATTGTATAGGATTTCCGAACAATGCGAGGTCAGCTTATCCTGGAACCATCCGTGAATACAGACTTCATCATCTGCCAACGACAGTCGTTATGTTTAAAAATATATTAGGAACATACAACTAATGATACCGGTGATAACCGCAAGGGTAGAAGTACCTTACAATATAGCAGTTCGTCTACTATAAATGCCCAAATACCGGCGGCAGTTGGGGCAGTAATGCTCAACGTTTTTCCACCTCTTCGTGACGTACGGAATTATGCAGCAACACAACCACCTGTAAACAGTTCACAATTATTTTAATCAAAAATATTGAGAAAAAATAGAATAGAAAAGAATACTATTACCTACTTAATCATATGTATAAAATTACCTATGTAAATATTATGTACCTAAACCAAAAAAAAACAGATATAAAAAGGAAAATAACAATCGCAGAATTTGCTATTAGGAAAAGTACTTTCAGACTAGAATTTCAAGGAAAACATCCCGGTGGTTAGTGATTTACAGGGAAAGAAACACCACAAGTTTGAGTCCTACCTCATTATTAAATGCTATGTTTTCAGTTTCCTCAAGGATTAATTCAATCATTTCTAATTTCTCAAAACCCCTTTTTTTAACAGTAATCGTTATCCTTAATGTTAAGATCATTAGTTGGTTAGTTAATTACTATCATTAACAATATATAGACCTAATACTCAATAACTCAACTTTGTTATATAGGTACTTTGGATTTGAGGGAGACCAAGAATACTACCCTGAGGAAAACCTCACGTTACCCGCTACACGCTATGAAAGACACACTAGCGCTCGTACTGACATTAGGCATATTTTTTAATAAAGGTAAATATAAGTTTATCCCTGCTCAAGGATGACACGCAAAATCGTGAAGCATTCCACATTTTAAGATGAAACGCTTAAATTACACATGTGAAATTACGTTGGTTCCGGCTGTCGTTCGTACATTTTTGACAGTTGTTACGGGTACTCAGAAGCCCATAAAGTCTGACAACCAGTCTTACTAAGGGGTGTCGTGTTACACAGTAACTGGGTTGTGGAGGTCAGATAGGCAGCCGCTACATGTAAAAACTGATATTCAGCTGGATCCGGTTAGATTGGAAGCCGACATCAACATAGTTGGGGAAAGACTAGGTAGAATGAATAAGCCTAACTGAGATGTAGCCGAGATTTAGGAGATAGCATTTGTGTTTAATTTTGTATATACGAGTATGTATGAAGAAAACTTGATTGAAAGCTTCAAAAAGTCTCACACTTATGTAGGTAAATACAATACGTTTTATGCACAAAGGTAAATCTTTGATTCGACAATTCTAACTTCTCAAATTGTGCATATGTGATATTGAAATCGAACATGTTTGATGTACATACGAAATAATTAGTGCGAGAAATTGGTAGCCAAGGTCTAATAAGGACGACGGTAGTAATTAAATTAACGCACGAGTGTAACGCCAGTAGGACCTACCTCAATCCGAAGTCGAAGACAATTTGTACAATTTGTGAACCCTTTATATCTAGCACTGCTATAATCATGCTGATGATAATTTTATTAAAGATAGATGTAGGTTACAAGAGTATGAGTAAGTTACGAGAGCAGTGGTGGCACAGTGGTAACAGCCGCGAATTACGAATTTGTAAGTGATAGGTTCGATCCCAAGCAGGCACTTTGTGTAAAAAATATTTTCATCACCACTGCTCTCAAAACGGTGAAGGAAAACATCGTGAAGAAACCGGCATGTACTAGAACCAAAAATTCGAAGACATGTGACATCCGCCAACCCGCACTGGACCCAACTGGTGGATTATGGCCCGTTCCCTCTCACAGAGAGGAGGCCTGTCCGAGCAGTGGGAACATTCTTCTTCTTTTCGTGTGGTTAGTGACTAACCTGGAGTCACTATTTTAAAGCTGCCCATGGGCCACTGAAGTGGGAACGTTTTAGGCTGATTATGCTGTAGGCTACAAATAATGGCCTAACCAAAATACTCACCAAAAGAATATGCCCAGAATTAAAGCGATGATGTGCGTGAATCTAGAGTTTTTATAATGGGCTCTTGTCATGACATCTTCGTAGCAGAAAGGGCACCGCATGCCGACTGGCTCGGAGCCGACCTGCAGCAGTTCCATCTCGATACCCGCGGCATCCTCTATCTGATGATACGCGTTCGACTCCACTGCGGAATAACGAACATGTCAGGAAATTAATACTGATGAGATGACGATCAACTGCTATGGAAGTAGGTCGGTACATACCTATACCAAAATACCTAAGGACCCTCAAAAAGCAACAAAAATCAAGAGGATGCAATTTACGATTCCCGTAATTTTTACTTTATTATGGGTTCATTCTACCGAACTCCTAACAGAACCAAGAGACTTCCCAGTAGCTTCAATACTTCCTCGTTCAGTACAGTTCCTCGGGAGTATTTTGAAGCAGCTACTTTTATGATTAAAACTTATTTTCTGACGTGTTAGTGATATGAATGACTCATAGGTATAGTTACCGTAGACCTCATGGTTTCATATGTTTATTATCTTATTCCAAGAGAAACAACAAAATCTAGATTTACGTATTAGCTATGCAGGTACAAATACATACAATAACCAAATGTAAACTACAGATGAAATTATTAACATAAGCACATTAAAAATAAAATTAATGGTGGAAAAAACTGAAAGTCGGGTGCTTTTTACAATTGATTGTGTACCTAATGCTGAAAAATCAATCATGTGCAAAATAAGTAGTAGGTAGTTATCATTTATATTAAGTACTTAAGTAGATATACGAAATTGTTAATATTTTCATTTAATTAGAGGAGGAAAAAAGCAAGGAAAATATAAATAATATTAAACTTACTTGTTGTTTAGAAAATGCGCCGCGAATGATAACGTTCAAGTGTCACCACTGATAAATCCTTCACACACACTATAGGAATGTTTGATTACCACACAAACTACTAATCAAGGAGCGATCTACCCAAGATTAATTGATAAACACTAATCGTAACTTATTTATATCGCAGTTATTATTTTTATTCGATCCTCTATTATAATGGTAAACCACGAACTCCGTATTCAGAAAATAAGTTGTCTGCCAACGCAATGATATTTTATCAATGAAGCGCCGATATTGGTTATCGAATAGATAACGCATACCTATAAATCAAACAGGCCATTATCTTAGTAAAAGCACCTAATTACTTTCCTGGATACCTACTTGTTGAAATCAAACTTCCTACATGTGTTATTTTGATTAAAATATTTTTCTGGAAACGAAAACAAAAGCATAAGCATACACGGTCTAACGAAAAAAACTTGTATTATTATTTTTCACAATTCTGTTTCTTTATAAATTATAGATTACGCAGGTGAGCTATAACGTAAATACCTACTTACCCACTCAAGTGTAAAATTTAAAATAACTAGCAGTACCCGCCATCCAGACCACATCTCTTTCAGAATGAATCCTGAATGTAGGTATTACCATTCAGTACAAAAAAATACTCATTCAATATACGCAGGGGACTCTGGGACTTAAAAATATTAAAAACAGCTAAACTGTTTAAATTATTAGTAGGTACTACTTAGGTATAAAATAATATGGTTAGCATCTATACGAGAACACCTCTACCGAACCCGGAAGTAATAAACGCGGTCATTTCCGGTCGAAATGATATAAGCACGGTTTATGTGAGTCTATTGTTAGATTGACGCAAAATTTCTTTACATTTTGAATTGTCTCAATCAGATTGCCCCAAAGACATGATTGTCCCTTAGACTATTTCACCTCAAATGGTCTAAAAATTGTCCGGAGCCCCGGACTGAACTGATGCCAGATTCATAGTCTAACATAAATGTGTTATATTGTAACTTAGATTGTACGATAAGCCTAAATAGATCAGTAGCCACAATTGAAAAAAAACTAAGAGCCTGTCTATTCTAATTTTTCATAATGACACAACTAAATACTGACATTTAATGCTGTCACTGTCAGTGTCAAATAAATCATTTTGATTTTCGTGATGCGGCTTCACCAGTTTAATTTCATCTCGTCTCATTAGTTCGTTAAGTAAAGATTCATAAATAAAAACAAATTACAATATATCTGAAACCATCTGTAGAAATGTCATAGCCTCTGAATGACCATTACATTGTGTGTATTACTAAAATGAGCACATTGTTATAATACCTAACATAAATAACTCAGAATGGACGTAGACCTGCTACGACCAGGGACTGTGCCTATCTCTCCAGACACAATCCTATGGTTTGAATTTCTTCTAGACCCAAATTTACTTAAGAAACATCTCAGCAAACCTAATCCAGGTAAGAAATTTTGTTTACTAGAAATCAACAACAATAACCGAAAAATGAAGAGTTGAAAATTATGTTGACTACTGAAATTCATGACATATCTATGATTATGAAAAGTATCAAATGTTGTTAAAATCCATATTATTACTAAGCATAACTTTATTTCCAAAACACTACTTACCCAGAAACTATTTCTTGGACTATATTCTCTGTTTTGAATATGTGACTATAACCAGTCTCACCTAACATCTACCAAAAGGTAAGGTAAGGTGGCTGTGTCACAGTTTTTAACTTTGTAGCTGTCATCATTTCCATTGTAATTATGTCAATTTGTTGTTGTTCCAAAATAAAACTTTTTACTTTTCGTTTGTACTTTTTTTTTCTTTTACTAAATGTTTTGTTACTGTGCCATGTTCACAGAACCTACAGCATGTGAGTTGATAGAGGAGTTTCTATCAGTTGACACTAAGAATGGTACCTCCAAGCCCACTAGTGAGCGTGTGGTGGATGTGGATGCTCCACCAACCCCCCCATTGGCCACCACTCCCGCACCGGCACTGTTCACTCGGAAACAACTGGCTCTAAAGATCCTTGCTCTGAAAGTAGCTTCAACTTTACATTGGAATTTAGGTAAGCTCGTCATATTTAATATAATTTATTCATTATATTTTGAAGTTCTTTATATTACTTAATACTAACTATAACTATATTGTTATTGACCTCTCCAGATTTTTATTTTCACGATTTTTGTTTTATCTGAATTTTTTATTGTAATGTGAAGTTAGAATGAGAGAAACCAGCCACTTTTTTTTTTGTTGGGAAATTCTTAAATAACTTCTCCCACCCTGGCCGGGGCGGAAGGGCGTGTCAGACTCTTACTGACTAAAACCCACCCGTGTTCCTTCAGTTGCCTTTTTGTTGCCAGGGGCCACAGTATCCCTTTCGGACTTTCCCGCAACCCCGGCAGGCATCGGTCCTAGGAGACCCCATCAGTTATGCTGACATCTCTTTGAGACGCGTGTGGAACACAATGTGCGTATGGTGTGAGGGCCGCTTTGTTAAAACTCTTTGAAAATGTGCTTAGGATTTAGTGAACATTCCCAAAGAATTGTGAAAGTTGGAATCAGATTTTGTGAAAGTCAAATAACCGAGTTATGGACTGTAAAGTTGGGCCCTCAGTTCTCCCATAGAGGATTGAGGGATCAAATTCGGGCCCTCAGTCCTCCATTTCTTTTGTTTTCGTTTTATTACACTTATCGTATGAAAGATAAGACAAATACAAAATTTTCTCTATTTGTGAAAAAAATTGTGCAACAAATTGGTGTCAACTACAAATCTTAATAGATACCGAAATCAACTATTTTTGAATTGTGTATGTGAGTAGGGTGACAATAGTTTATTTTTACCCTCATTTTATATACTTTGTTAGTGGCGACTCTGATTGATGTTTGAGTTCCTTCTGCTGTTGCAAATTAATCATACCTCAGAAACTATTTTATTGTTTACATATATGCACAATAGTTGTAATATTTAGTGTAGTTACTAAACAATAGTTTATGATAGTGCAGCGGAAGTTATAGGTGATAAAGCATTAAGGCGAGTTTTATGAAACAGGTATAGTGAAGTATAAAAATAATAATAGTTTTTTAATACGCAAACACATCTTCGGTCAAGACACAAAAAAAATACTGTTACCCAAATCTTTTCACGCCTAAAGCACTGAACGAACTTTCATCGAAAACAACAATCACGTTACTATGATAATAGATGGCGCCACGTGACTTTCAAATTTCACGCAGACGAAGTCGCGGGCAGAAGCTAGTACCTACCTAATAAAGGAGTGCGTTCCTGCATGATTTTTTTTATTCCTAGGTAGGTACATGCACAATAACAAAGATGTTTTCTGGAGTATGAAATAGAAACTACACTAAATATTACAACTATTGTGCATATATGTAAACAATAAAATAGTTTCTGAGGTATGATTACTTTGCAACAGCAGAACGAACTAAAACATCAATCAGAGTCGTCACTAAGAAAGTATATAAAATGAGGCTAAAAATAAATTATTGTCACCCTACTCACATACACAATTAAAAAATAGTTTTTCGGTATCTATTAAGATTTGTAGTTTTATCTTAATTCTTATTTGTAACAAATGACACCAATTGGTTGCACAATTTTTTTCACAAAATGAGACAATTTTGTATTTGTCTTATCTTTCATACGATAAGCGTAATAAAACGAAAACAAAAGAAATGGAGGACTGAGGGCCCGAATTTGATCGAGGGCATAACTTTCAAACAACAAAAAGTGGTGACCTGCTATCTAATTACGCAACACATTTTCGATTTGCAATTGAGTCAAATTGGTTTCGTTTGACTAGAATTGCTTTCAATTTACAACTTTTGAAAGCAATTCTAGTCAAACGAAACCAATTTGACTCAATTGCAAATCGAGAATGTGTTGCGTAATTAGATAGCTGATCTTACTTTCACAAATTTTCACAATTTATTTAGTAGCATATAGGATTTCAAACAGTAGCTGTAAGTTAATGATTTCATTTTATTTGCGTTATAAACTTTTACGTGTATGAGAATTGAGGGCCCATTTTGTACGAAGATATACAAAGTAGGACAGTGTTTTGCGATAATATCTTGTTTTCACAAATTTTGTTTGTCATTAGTTTAGATTTTGGCATAAAGACTTTTTCTGTAATGTCCATAGTTTATCAGGTTCAGGTGGGCCCTCAATCCTCTATGTGAGAACTGAGGGCCCAACTTTACAGTCCATAACTCGATTATTTGACTTTCACAAAATCTGATTCCAACTTTCACAATTCTTTGGGAATGTTCACTAAATCCTAAGCACATTTTCAAAGAGTTTTAACAAAGTGGCCCTCACACTACACGCACATTGGAACACAACGCGCCGTCGACCTAGAAATCTGTCACCTTCATTCTTATTCCTACTTTTCTTATATGCTCCACTAAGTATTCCTATGAAATTTTCAGATATATTTGAGAACAAGCTGCCTCCTCAGATTCAGCAACAGTTAATGCAGGATCTAGTGTACATGTCAACTGATGCAGCATTTGCCGTGCCTCCGCAGGTAATAAATTAAATCCAATATTATGTAGTGTTATTATCTAGAATCATTTGTAATTACAAAATGTCTGCTTCACAATCACTAAACCCAGTTTATAACAGTCCACTTCTGGAAATGAGTTTCTCCTGCCCCAGCTGCACTAGAACAACCATTCCTGTAGTTGTTAAGACTGCTTTTTAAAAGGTATACAAATTGCTTCTAGGACTAAATGGAATCCATAACAACAAGTCTATCTCTTTCACAGGAAATACCAGCAGAGTTGCTGCAGCAGCCACAGGTGCAGTTTGCTTTGGTATTGTACCACAGATGGATAGTAAGGTTCCCGGTGAAGGCAGCACTCTATGCCAAGTCAAACAAAATGTCTTACATCCACATGTAAGTACCAGTTGTTTTTATAGGAATTTGCAATTTATTATTGCGAATTTTCAAATATGGCTTATTTAATTAATTTTCCATAATTTGAATCAAATAATTTCATATAAAAAAACTACTTCAATGTAACCTTAAATAGTCTTGTGTTTCTCCATTATCATGAATAAAGAATGCAAGATTCTTATTCAAAACTACATTATACTGAATAACTATTTGAATTTCAGTATAATCTTATTTTATATAACTATTATTAGCAGCCTATTAGCTCCTGCTACATTCATACTTTTTGTTATGACAGACCTGGCATGCAACTGGACAGCGCCTACACTCCAATAAATCAAAACTTCGAGAAAATCTTGCGAATGTGCGAAGCCTCTCGCTCTCAAAGTATTTTGTTCTTAGATGAGATATTATCGTATTATGAACCAACATCAAGTACTGGTCGTAAAGAGTCGAAAAAGATGAAAGTCCCAGTGAGTGAAACTTTTGTTCATCTTACTGAAGACTCATGTGATATGAACCATAACTGGAATGCTGGTGGTGTTCTGATCAGTCAGCATGAATTTGCAATGCAAATACATTTTGACTTATGTTATAATTATTTCTTCTATGGTCAACATAGTTTGGCCAAGAAGCACATACTTGGATGTAGAGAAAATTCAAATCTGCTAGAGAGAGAAACATCAATCTATGGATATGGTCCACACAGAGTTATGCCCTGGGGAGAGTTTCACTATGCAAGCATGGCGAGAGATGATATCTTAGGATACATAAGGGCATTGAATTTGGGCTATGAAGTGTTAAATGAGGAGCCCTCATTGTTACAAAAACTTCAAGATTCCATAGCAAATCATTACACGGGAATCATCGCAGTTCTACAAGCTGATAACTTGGCGCGAGAGATCCCAATGATTCACAGACAAGTTGCTGAGCTTGATATTCAAGGGTCTGCGTCAAGTGGCGCCTTCACCGTAGCACGTGATCTACTAAACAGAGTGTCGGCGCTCAATGCCGTCAGATACGCCTTAGAAGGAGGGTTGCCGTCTACTCATCAAGACTTCCTGAACAAATTCAAAACAGTTGGCATAAAGTTCTTTGATCTTTTGTTCTGGGCACTCGCCCCTGTTTTAATGTCTGATTTATCAGAGGCCGACTGGGAAAATTTAAGAACGTTTTACCTTCACTTAGCTACATCACAGTGTAGACTCCCAATTGATAGAATTGACGAGTATTTGAAAAAGCACATTGGTGAATCAGCAGAGAGCATAAGGAAGAAGTTAGTTTCCGATGAGCAATTGGACACGATTCTCAATGATCCCGTCAACATTGACGATGAAAACATGGATATACCTCGAGAATTACTTATAGATGATTGGGAAACACCAGACTTTGAGTTTAAGTCTGTGCCAGAGCTAGATATGGGTAGACTCAAGAAGCGCCTTATTGAGGCTTCGACGGCTGACGAAGTTCGAATGTGTTTGGTGAAGTTGGCGAAAATGGCTCCAGCGTCACTTCTGTGGAAGATAAGCCCATCGTGGAAGCCAGCAGGAGAGTTGTGTAATGCCTTGATATCTTTGCCGAGAGGATTCTTACAAGACTTTGGTTACGTTGTCTCTGGAGCGGCGCGAGCGAGAGCGGAGGCTGGGTGCTCCCGCGCCGCTCTATCATTGCTCTCAGTACTAGAAGGCGAGGCTCGCAGCCAATTGGGCACTGGCAACGATCCTATACTGTACCGGTTGTGTCGTCAACTGTCCTGGGAGGTTCTTCTGCTACAAATTAATGTAGTGCTGAGCGAATGGCCACACCACAGAATCAACTTGACTGTGTTGGCAAACAAATGCAAAGCTTGTATCGCTACCGTCAGCTCCGGAGACGTCGTTGTTCCTAGACCACAGGTGAGAGGGATAAACTCTTTCCTTCCAATCACATTTTATTTTAAAAAAAAACGAATATTTCATCAATTACTTCTGTTTATCCGCAGGTAATCGAAGCGTGTTGGATTTGTTTGATAAATGCGTGTGAATGGGAGGGAGTGGGCATCACGACGGGGCCGGGCGAAGTCGCCGCAGCGCTTTGTGCCGCCTGCTTTGAGTTGCAGCGAGGGAAAGCCACTAGAAAGTTTCCTAGACCATTGTGGGATTTCGGTAAGTGCCATTATACCTAGAAGAACAGTTTGAATAAAAATTTCGAATTTGCTCTAATGCTAGGCCTTTTTATGTCTGACTGATCTTATTGTACTGGACTTTACAGTCGTAAATTTTTACGAGCGCTTATTGTAATTCGAACTTTATGTCAATTACCATATGAGTTACGCACGATCTTAATTTGTAACGGCAAAAAAATATTTAATCTAGGTCTATCTATGTTTCCTTTCAGCCGTGGCTGTGTACTGCACCGGCCCCGCCCCGGTAAAGAGGTCGGCAGGTGGAAACCCTACACATTCCCGCGAAGCACCCGGCGTCTCCGAAGCTCGGAACGCTTTCAACGGGTTCCTATCCACCCTAAGAGAACCCCTCGCCGTCAGCGTGATGCTCTCACTCCTCGCCAGAATTCACAATGTTCTAATAGATGACAACTCTTTAGAACTTGTGGTGGACTATACCAATCTCTGGCCGAATAACATATCGAATGTGAATAATTATAACGCTAAATTCGTGCTGGAATCTCTTACGGATCTTCTCGAAAGGAGTTTGAAACTATATCCATATAATACATCTTGGTAAGTTCTAAATTATTATTTGTTCTTATCTCAAACAAATATCACAGCTTTTTTTGCCAGTTTTTCATACTTATCTGATCCTAGCTGGACTAAAGGGACAGATTGATTCCCATACAATGCTTCACACGACCAATATTTTAACAATACCAACGATACGTTTTAATATGCCGTCCAAAAATTACAAGTTGCTTTCATACTATTATTTTAATGTCTCGAAACAATAGATAATGAAATGTTTCCCATTTGTCGACGCTTGAATTATTAGCTTTTAGCAGGGGCATGAGGAACAGGGTGTAAAGTTCACTCATCCACCATAGAAACGGGAGGATCCTCCGACCAGACGGGTGTCGTGTCTAGCGGGCAACTGCCCAGAGGTTGAAGTTGGGAGATTGTATATATTGTCCATCGCGCGGTAATCTTTAATTGCGCGATGCAGGATTTGTGTGACATCAGGTCTTTAATGCGTAGTTCGCATGTGGCTATTATAGATGCCGCTACAAGCTGAGGCACTCGTTTAAGTCCGTATAACGTTTCCTGCAGGCTCCGTTTATATGGCGACGTGGAGATGGCAGAGGGTCGTTGGGGCGCGGCCCTACGACGATACCTGTGCGGTGCTGCGGCGGGCTCGTGGCACTTCGCCAAGCGCGCTCCCGATGAGCCGAGCATAGCGCGGCGCGCGGCGCGCTGCTGTCAGGCACTCAATGCGCCCACACAAGCCGCCGCGCTGTGCCAGCTGCCCGACGAACCTGACTATACCACCGCCTTCAAGTGCCTCGCAGAAAAGGTACGCATCTTATTGTAAAACTATTTGACTGGCACGTATCAACAAACATAATTAAATGGAAATTCAGACACATTTTAAAACTACACTGGTCTTTAAAACGGGATTATTTAACGTCTTAACTCGTCTTCTTCGCAACTGCTTCGTTGGTCTAGTGGTTGGAAGCGCATGAGGTCCTGGGTTCGATTCCCAGGTTAGGCAGTGTTACCGGATTTTTCCATCAGGATTTTCTCTGTAGCAGCCCGAAGTCTGGATTTGTCTGGTTGATAGCTATAAGCTCGCCCCTTATTACATAGGACTTAGATGAAATGTGGGTGTTCCTACTATAGGTCCTCTGCCTTACCCTTTGAGGAAAACAGGCGTGATGTAAGAACTTAAAAATTATAATGCGATCCTTACAAATAATCCACTGTGGGATGTAGGTCTGCTTCTGCTACAAATCTGGTATTTTTTCCTACAGACGGGCACTGTAGCTGACGCTATGGACGGTTACTACGGTTGCATCTGGGACGGCACACTGCTGGAGGTCGGCGTGGCCTTGCACGCGCGGCGCGGGGAGGGCGGGCGGCGTGCCCGCGCCGTGCGCGCGGCGGGCGCGCTCGAGCTCAACGCGAACAACAGCGAGGACATACAGCGCGAAGCCGCCGCCATACGCCGCGCAAGGTTACTGCGTGCGCTCACCAACCAGTACGTCGCGTGAACACTCCTGCATACGACTGAACGTAGGTTTTCTTTGGTTCATTTTATTTTATTTATATATGATAGTTTCTTGTGATTAAGTGTAACATAGAAAAATATATAATTATTATTATTATTAACAATTTGAAGTTTTATTAGCTTGTCCATCACCTCTCTCATAAAATAACAATTAAACACGTGTGTATTCACAATAAATGCTTTATTTATAAGTATAAAAATAACATGCATTACAAACATGTCATCGATAATATAGAGCACGTAGGTTCGTATTTTTTCGCCGAAACATAAATTTTCCAAATCTCATCTTTTAGAATGACATGCTGTATGTATCTCTTCGTATATAGAAATATTAACGTAAATCCATCGGTGTATCGTATAGAAACAAAACAGGAATT
Source organism: Agrochola lota (assembly GCA_947364205.1). Classification (NCBI taxonomy): domain Eukaryota; kingdom Metazoa; phylum Arthropoda; class Insecta; order Lepidoptera; family Noctuidae; genus Agrochola; species Agrochola lota. The sequence goes on along the minus strand of OX376221.1, from coordinate 10,424,366 downwards.
AATAATTTTTAAATTTTATTGAACATAGGATACCATTCAGTATGATGAATTGATGATATGTAGTAGGTACCTACTACAAAAAAATATGGCACAAATTATTCAATTTTGTTACGCTTGTTGACACTTAAAACATATGAAGTTATTTTATTTTGATATAGTTAAGACATTTGTTTTTATATAATATCATTATCATGATTATGATCACAAAACGACATAAACGTCGTAAAATCGATACGTATCGGATATATATCGCAGACAGAGAATTCATCTCGTTTTCCTCTTGGAACTACTAATAATACATTACAAAAGTTAACAGTAGAATGTACTATCAGGTTTTCACTCGTTTTATAAATGCATACATAATAGTCTCACACTACATAAAAATCAGTCGTTTTCCTGTTTAGAGAGCATTTCGAGTTTTTTTTACAATTTCATATTTATCACATACTTTTGCGCTTCATTGGTACACCAAAGATTATACAATATAATAAAAGTTTATAACATTTATATTCTGTAAGTTAAGGAGACATACATTTAATAACAAGCTCCTTTTAAGGTTTTAACACCATGAACGGTCATTGACCCAAAAAAGATGGTTTTGGGTCAATGACCGTTCATGGTGTGCAACGTTGTGGATGAAAATAAACATTGCGTGAATTCCGCGGCGTGTTTTTCATTGGTTTATTTTGGATCTAAATGCAATCCACAACGTATTCGAGAAGTTTTCTGTGTGAGCCTAGAATCTATAAATACTATATAAAAAATAATGAATACGTGAACTATATAACGTTTTATTTACTTCACATAAGTGCCAAGGTATCTCTGGCAGTTGGGGCAGTAGTGATCGGAATTTTTTGCCGATTCAGCGCCATACGGAACACAGCACAAACAACTGGAAAAAATAAACATACCAACTTTACTCTCGTTTCAATTAAGTTGTTTTCAAAATAATTAATAGGTAGCGCAGCGGAAACTAAACTTTATGTGTAGACGTTAAAGATTACTTTGTAAAATCGCATGATTTAGACTAAATACAGTTCGCGTCAAATAACTTTGCCCCTCTGAAGTAGGTTACCAATGACTGCGCAGTAAGTCAATCTTCCTTATAAAACAGTAGCGCGCATGCGCAACCTAACTTCATAGCGGCAAAGTTATTTGACGCGAACTGTAATGAAACGTTTACATACCACAGGATGCCCCAAAGTGCGGCGGCCATATGCGTGCGCGATGTGGTTGTGTACTTGACTGCAGTCTTGACTGATGCGTGGCAGAACTGACAAGTCGTCACAGTGTTTTCGGGACCTAGCAGCTGCTTCTGAAACAAATGTACTTTTAGCCCCGATACTACATCAGAATCATTGTTCTCTCTGATCCGTGCACTATTAACCCACAGATTCCTCAGATACAAAAAGATTCTCCGACAAAGACTTATTTGATTGTTTATATATGTAATTGCGTATGGGTGACAAATCAACATCGAGCTATGCTGCGCTGTACTGCGCTGTGCTGTGCTGTGTTTCTTAAGCTACGTTTTTTGAACAATCAACATCAAGCTGTGCTGCGCTTTGCTTAGCTCAGTATTAAAAGTAATCAGCAGCTCGTGTAGTCGTTTATCTCGTCAAAAATTACTTTATTTTCAAAAAAACGTAAACATTACGACATAGTTGAATCCGATGAAGATGAAAGGATAGGCTATATGGCAGAGCTCCATAAAAAACATAGCACAGTTCGGCACAGCGCGGCTCAGCACGGCGGGTAGTGCGCCTCGCTCGAGACTGCTGCGTTTTTATACAGAGCGTAGCCTCACACACCGCAGCACAGCATGGTTTGTTTGTATCCTCATTAAAATATTAGACGAGCGAGTTGACCAAACATAGCACAGCGCAGTACAGCGCAGCATAGCTCGATGTTGATTTGTCACCCTATTGCAACGACGAATGCCCAACATTTAGTGGGTATGCATTGACGAAAAAAGCATAATTCTAACCAACTCGTTCTAAATTCGTTACCCGCGCTAGTCATTCATATTCTTTCGTCGTCGTCCTTTTCATGACATTGTATGAATTATATAGAATTGTATATATGTATGTAAAATATACGTAATCAAAACTGTAGAGAGGAAAATATTATTTGTAAATACCGCTGCGGCTGCTGGCATTGGCTCCGGCATTTGTTGCACCGCCGCCGGTGCTGGGGCTTTTGGATTAAACTTCTTTATCTGGAAGAAAACATACAGATTGAGATGAAATACCTAAAGATCCTCTGATAATAAAGTAGGAACCCGCTCCTGCTTCTCACAGGTGCGATGTATTGGTGTGGCGCAAGTCAAAACATCAAGATTGCTGTGGTTATAATAATCTAAACTAATCCTAACTAATATTATAAAAGCGAAAGTGATTTTGTTCATTTGTTTGTTACGCTTTCACGCTAAAACGGCAGAACGGATTTGGATAAAATTTGGCACATGGATAGACATGACCTGGAGAAGGACATAGGCTACTTTTCTTCCTTGATCGCGGACAAAATCGCGGGCAACATTTAGTATTTATAACAAAGAGAAAAGATTTGCTTTTTTGTAAGTTTGTTTGTAACGCTTTCACGCTAAAACGGCTGAACAGATTTGGATGAAAGGTACATGGGTAGACCATGGCCTGAGGTAGGACATAGTATACTTTTTAAACTGATATCCGCACGGAATTGAGACGGGGCGCAGTTAGTGTATTATACACATAAACTTTTCGGAAGAAATTCTCTAAATGATAGTGAAAACCACATTAAAATCTGTTGTGTAGTTTAGAAGAAATAAGCAGACACACAAACACGAAAAGCGACTTTGTTATACTATGAACACTTGATATCATAACATCCTCATGATAGGTAAGGTATTAGAATGCACCTCCTGCCACATATCGCCTCCGCTAGTATAAGTACCATGTAATAAATAGATGGCGGTATGCTACTGAACATATATTCTAATGAAAAATCGCTTGTACAAACATACCTACTCAGGGATGTCAGGGAGTTATTCTATTCTGGGGAAATAACATCATTAGATATTGACATATTGTTAGTGTACTTAGTTTGTGTAGGCGGGTAATGCGTCATGCGGTTTTTTAGTTATACTGATAAAGTGCATGAAAGTGTAAAATAATTAACTGGTTATTTATCTACTTATCATGTCCTCTTCGAGGCACGGTCAAGAACGAGTAAGAGAGTTAAGTCGATAAGCACTTATGGGTACAGAAAACTTTATATAACAAACTTTTAGCTATTCCAAAAAATTCCGGTAACAATGTATCGGATAGATTTTTTTAAATCCCATCAAAAACATTACATGTTATAAAATGTCATTCTATTTATTAAAGAAATAAAGATGATAAATAGATAGGAATAAATTAACAGACTTGGTTTTACATTAGATCTCACATCTTTTTCGGTAGAAAAACTTTTAACTATTCCAAGAAATTCCGAAATCAGTGTAGTATAGTTCGGTCGCGGGGCAGAAAGAAATTCTAAAACGAAATTGTTTCTGCTTCGCGACTGGACTTCAGTAATAAGTATCGTATAGTTTTGTGTCAATTTAAAATTATAATAGAACAAGTCGTGTGTCCGATGGGGTTTCCCATCGGCAAAATGACGAACTTTCATCCCCAATTTAACCCCATTATAGGAAGAAAATTCTTCCTTCCATAACTCTTGAACTATGGAACTATTGTGCAAAATATTGCATAAGATTTCCAGTCTTGTGCAAAATTGTATGCTTCTAGACCCAGCAGTTATGGCTGTGTATTACCTGTTATTGAATTTACGATTTTTATTAAGTAGAATTTAGATGTTATAAAACTATTTGACAGTGATATTTAAGTCTCGTTGCTGACAACAATTTGACATTGACAGCACCTTTACTACGTAGCTGTAACGGTGATGTTTGTAGTGCAAGTGCTACCACTAACGTGCGGTCGACTGTACGAGTCAATGATAGGTAAAACATCCAGAAAAAAATATTTTTATAAATTACCTGAGCTTGGTTCTCGAACTCCGGATACAGAGGGAGACCGTCGTTCTCCATGGCCGGTCTGTAACAAAAACCAATTAATTTAGTTGATGGTATCGTATAGGGACACTGCCACGAAGGCCGACAACAAAAAAACCACACTAAATTATGTCTTGTTTAATTGTCAAATTAAATTGAACAACTCTGGGCAGAGGACACAGTCGACGCGTCGCGTCGTGCAGACAGATTTAATAGATTTATTTATTTATTTATTTATTGACACACCAACGACTTATTCACTAAAACATTACATTAAATATATTCAACAGCTTTGCGGTGAATTCGTCACTTTATAGGTGTGTACAGCACTTGTATAATCAATAATAAAAATTGAAATGGATATGAAACTAACAAAATTAAAATTTACAAAGTTTACATTAAATCTAAAATGTCAAGCAGTTAAATTAAAATACATTATGATAAAAAAAAAACAATTAAATTGGAAAATAAAAACAATTATAAATTAGAGCTATAAAAATAACAGATAAATTAGGACACAAAATTATTACATTATTTATAATAAATTAAAAGAATAAAATAGATTAAAATTTGAATTTAAAGATTGAATTAGATTGTACAATATTAAATAAGTACAATGAATCACACAAATAAACATTTTTTTTGTAAAAGAAATAAACAAACAAATCGATCAAGAACTGAGTACGTATCGTCTGAATTCATTCAGACTGTTCGAAAATATGTCCAAGTCATTAGTACGCGTGCTCAGCTTATTGTAGCTAGACAAAAACCGGTATAAAGGAGCTGAACGACCAAGATTAGTTCTATTTCTAGGCAATTGAAATGTTTCTGTTTTAAAATTGGATCTATATGAGGTACGGCGGGGCACATTTAGACTGATCTCCGAAACCAACTCCGGTACATTCGCCAAATTGTGGAGGGTCTTATAAAGGAAAATTAAATCTGAGCAACTTCTTCGTTGCTCCAAGGAGCTCATCCTGAAATGACAGAGCCTTTGAGGATAATCAGCTTCGCGAACACAAGTCTGTGATCTGTAGCGGAGGTATCTCGTAAACTTTTTTTGGATGCACTCTATTCTGTCGATGTGGACACGATACGCGGGATTCCATACAGGAGATGCATATTCCAGTATAGATGTAGGTATTTGGACACTGACTAGACATTATTGGTCCTTGTTTTTATTAATCTTTATTCATGTTATTATCTGCTGGCTAATATTAGTAATAATAAACGAGCCATTTGGTGAGTTCACTCTCAGAATCATACGTACCTACGTTGGTACCGAAACAGATATTGACTGTGTCGAACAGATGTAAGGCCACATCTGTTCGACACAGTCGATAACTGCATTTACAAAACTATCCTAATTATGATATTATACATATATGTATCTATTATACGTATATATCCTAGCTAATATAATAAATTCGAAAGTGAGTTTGTTTGTTACGCTGTCACGCTAAAACGGCTAAACGGATTTGTATAAAATTTGGCACATGGGTAGGCCATGACCTGGAAAATGACATAGGATACTTTTTATCCCGATATTCCCACGGGATTAAGACTTATGCGATTGAAACCGCGGGGCGCACCTAGTACCTACCTAATAAGATTTTTTTTTTATATAAAAAGCCGCAATGTGATCGATATGACACAATTATAATAATTACCTACATTGTGTTATTTACTCAACAACAACTGCATGTTATATCGAACTGTAGGATGCAACCTGGCAATATCATGTTACGTACTACCGCGTAATTCTCACAATGCAAGCAGTGCTGTGCGAGTGCATAGTTACATATCAAATATTCATTTAGATTTGCATACTTTATGTCTTGAACAATGCACATGACCTAAATGGGCATAGAACACATAATATAGGAAGGAAAATGCATTTCAAAAGTATAAATAACTAAATTATTATAACGTTCGAAGAAACACTGATAAGACGAGTTTGATCTCCGGGACAAAAATAAAAAACAAAGTAGGTACCTAACCACCAATTTTATTTGCACATTAACCGGTTCCACGCAAAACGAGGAAAATCCCAACTTTTCAAGTTTAATTTTAATATTGATTCCTTATGTTGATGTCATTTAATGTTATACAATAATAATTAGCAATGAATTATTATGACACAATAAATGCAAGCCTCAAGAGTTGAGTGCGCTTACGCATCTAAATGTTTGTTTTCCTTATGTAGTATTTGCACTCCGGTTTTTCCTGGAACACAGTCCCGAAGGAGTAAAATGAAAGCAGTTTATGTTGTAATTTGATCAAATGAAATCTTAAGGGGAGTTAAGTTGCAGATTTTTTGTTTTTATTCTGACGCGTAACGTAAGTATGTAGGTGTTTTTTTTTTTTTTTTTTTGAGAGGGTGTGTCAGACTTTTACTGACTAAAACCCACCCGTGTTCCTTCCGTTGCCTGTGTGCCGGGGCCGCGATATCCCTTTCAGACAAACCCGCAACCCAAGGGCAAATATGTAGGTGTTGGGAAGTCCTCCTGGATACCGGGATACGATAGTAATACTTAATTAATTATATGTGGTACTTTATCTGAATGGTGAATGAATGCACGTGTGGAAATCTGTTGTCATGTTATGGGCATGTGAAGCAGAGGAATGAGGGAAATGTCGTGAGGAAAGTTTTGAGTATGAATGTGGATGGCTATACGAGTAGGGGAAGATCAAAGAAACGATGGATGGATTGAAGATGATATGGCTAGACAGGGTACCGAGATGACGACTAAGTGAAGAACGAGACATGTTGCGCCGACGCCGACCGCAAATAAATTGTGATAAATCGAAGAAGTTCATATCTAACCACCGTAAGGACCATTCTTACTTGCAGCGCTCGGCAACCATAGAACTGGGCCGGTAACAGATGTGGTCATCGTGTCCGCGGGATTTTGTTTTTAAACTGGTTAGATATGAATTTCTTTGATGGTACCTATTAGGGTAAATAAAAGTTTAATCAAAATGTGAGATCTAATCGTGTAGGTACGGTACCTAAGTATGACTCAGGTAAATATTAATTTACTGCTTGATTTCGAATGTCATATGCCCGATGGCTAATCCCCCGAAGTCATCAGATCGAACGTCCGAATTGCCGAAGTTCCATAGCTTCGATGTACCACAATTTCGACTAGCCATTAGAGCGAGCGTCAGTTACGCCGAAGAGCCATTGCAACGATAGTCCTATCCATCGAATGTCTATTGGCTCGACGACCCAGTAAGTCGAAAGCTATTCTACATAGAATATTCAAGAAGAGTAAAAGAAGGAATGTAAAATGGGATAAAAAACAAACCAGCAGGGATTAATATCAACATTATACAGGATGGAATTTTTGACCCTCACCGAGGTACTCTAAATACTGGAGACAGCAATTTTACTCAAAGGAAACATTTATTTATTTATTTTAAAGAAACATCTGACACAACACAACAACTTCAAGATCAAGATTTCGAATATTCGCTCGTCACACTCGGGAATCGAACCGGCTAAAATCCGTCGTAAAATCTAAAGATTTATTATATTCTAAAGGTTAATTAGCTACTAACTAACATTTAAGTAATCTGATGGACCTTTGAGTAAAACTGCTTTATCTTGTACCATAGAATTTATTAAGTAATTTAAATTGTATGTTTTTCGTTTCATTTAATTTATCATGTTTGTTAGAGATTTGATCGACTTCGAATATTAGGTATATTACTCGTACTTAATCTAGCAAAGTAGTAAAGGCTTTTAGGCATCTAAAATACTAAAATGGGTACTCCCATTATAGTATTTTAGATGCCTAAAAGCCACTATTAAGTGGCTTTTTTACTAACACCACGGTACGGTACTAATTACGGTTTACGATAACAGAAACAGATCAAAATAAGTAGGCAGGGTACGAAGACTAACATTGTTTCTCATCTATCTATCTATATTGTATATATAAAAATCAATTGCTGTTCGTTTGTCTCGCTAAAACTCGAGAACGGCTGGGCCGATTTAGCCGATTTTGGTTTTGAAATGTTTGGCATCGTCCAGGGAAGGTTTAAACGGTGAGAAAATTAGGGTAGGTAGGGTAGGTAGGGTTTATGCTACCCGTGCGAAGTCGGGGCGGGTAAAGCTAGTTTTATATAAAATCGGATAGGGAAACTTCTTATATTGAAATCCATATTTAGATGACAACGACGTTGAATACTGAACCATTCGATACGTTTTTATTCAATCTGTGTTTCACAATATTTTTTTCGTCAATGCATTAAGTAGGTACCAACTTGTTGTGATCAACTCAACTGCTTGGTACCTATATTAAATATATTATTATTATTTAAATCATCAAATGTATTCACAATGACAACAAGTCGAACCAAGTTGTCTACTTAATTTAAAAAATATTCTATAGACAGATGGATTTCGAAAAGCAAACCTATTTCACAAAATTAATGCACCTCATTATATCAAAATATGCAAAACATCAAGCGTGACTTCCAAAAACCCATAGCTATAATGAAAACACAACGTGGCACACATCGTTCTCCATGTCATGTCTCTCTTAATAAACAAATAGGTTCGTTCATTGTCACGGATATCAAGGTTAGAGGGGTTACCTTTTAAAACTACGAAGAACTCATCTTACCTTTGCATTGATCCGAATCGAGACGAAAACTGGTTTTAGAATTATTTAAATAATTATTTACGACACCGATGCAAACCGGACAAACAAGATCGGAATGGTACGATTCACGAAGCGACCGCTCGCACCAGTCCTTCGGACGCAACGCGCAAGCTACAAATGGTCGATCAACAAAGTTATCTTGAACAAAGCCCGACACCTAAATAAAAAAAAGCGTCTGGCACGAATCGATCCGAACTCTCATCCGGACTTTACCGAACGATGTTTTAGTATTCCCTACCAAAATGATAATGATGTCATGCATGATGTATGTTCACCTACCTAATGTTAGTAGCAGCATTATACCTATTCAGTCTAGACTTGATCTTTAATAAAGTCAAATTTGCTACATAATACATAATTATGTTTTAACAGCAGTTAGTACCTACTTAAGTAGGTCTAGTATGAATTGAATTATGTACTCGTAGGTAGTATGAATTGAATCAGTTTTATTTGACGTTGATTAAACAATAAAATTACCTGCTATGTTTTTTTAAATCATTATTCTACGGTTTAGCATCAATATGCCCAGCTCTTGCCGAAACTATTTGGCAACACACAGCGTCGGACTGGCCATATAGTCGAGGTGGCATTTGCCAGCCGGGCCCCAGCCTGCGCGGGCCCCCCACGGGCCTGGCTTACGGGGCTTGCGGCAACCGTAGGATAGGAAGCTCACGCACTAGGTCCGTCAGCTATTGCGACCTAAATGTAAAACTAGATCAGATAGTTCGTTTATACAATTATTAGAGAGAAATGAAATAGAAAAATCGAGTTATATGAAACTCGCCTATTAAGGGAGGTCCTTTTATACTGGTAGTGGGTAACCTGATGTGCTATTGCCGTACCTAATAATTTATTAAGTACATCGTTGATAATTAAATTTTATATTTTGTTTATCTCAATTTGTGCATCTCAGTATTTTCCGATAGTATCCCATCTACCATCATCTAGACTCGGGCCCCGATCTTCTGGTCAGCCACCCGGGCCCTTCCGACCCAGTCCGACCCTGGACACACACATGTAAACTTTATCGCCTTCACCTACTTACTTTGTACGGAACCTAGAACTTACGAGCCAGCTCGCTAATTACCGATTCGTTTTATCGAGAATTTCCTTGTGCTTTAGGTACCTACCATCTATACTGAAAATATTGACGGTAATAAATAAACTTACGGGAACTGGACCTCTCAAGCCTCGATGGTTCATGGTTTGTAGAGGACAACAAAGGGGTTTGCCGGGTTTACGTCCCTTGAAATGATGTCTATTTTTGAGGACACAAAGAAGGTTCTGCCTTCTTTGTGTCCTCAAAAATAGACATAATTTGTACAAGAAACAGTTAAATGATGAGCTGATGTTATTGCATAAACGATTTTAATGATTCTCAAAAGATTTTTACGTCTGAATTTTCGAGATTCGCTATGTACTACCTAAAGAATTTTCTTTCTCGCTTCGTAAGTATTCGCGCTACCGTTACTCTTCTAAATGCAACCGACCTCGCATTTAGATGGGTAACGGTTTATTTGTTTACAGTTCGGGGAATTCCCCGCATGACGTAATAAGTTTTTATGTAGGAGACACATGTTACACGTGACATGGAGCAAGACATGAGTGGTCGTCAGCTGTTTACCAACTCTGTGCATGCAGGCTATCCCTCATTTATACATTAGTCTATGGGCCTGATGGGTGGCTAATTTATAATAAACAATACCTACGTGTAATTTACAAAACTTTTTGCAGCCACACAGACCAACATTTGATTTTTAAAAAGCTTTTGATTTGGTCGATAATGACATTTTATTAACAAAGCTTGCGGCAGTCGGATGCACTCCTAAATTGCTGAAATTCTTTGCTGATCATATGAGTAACAGAAAGCAGTATGTCGAATATACAAATAAAAGCTAAAGGTACAAATCTGAGCCCTATTTTACGAGGTCAGGCGTAAGGCTGCCTGTCCACTGAAGCGGAGCGGAGAGAAGCGGAGTAGCGGTGTGCCAATATTAACCAATGGAATTGCATAAAACCTCCGCTCCGCTTCAGTGGACAGGGATTTGCGAACTAGTTTAAAAATTCATACAAAACCGGGAAGCGGAGCGGGGAAGCGGACCGGAGAAGCGGAGCGGAGAAGCGGAGCGGGGAAGCGGAGCGGAGAAGCGGAGCGGGGAAGCGGAGCGGAGAAGCGGAGAGAGCATGCAGTGAAAAACCAGCCGCGGAGTATTGCAGCCGCGGGGCCCGGGGAAGGGGGAGTAGTGTGCCACCGGCCAGTGCGTGCGTCGGCTGGGCGAGTATATTATTATGTGGCCTCTTTGTTTCGACTTAGGGAAGACCGGGTACAAAAGTAACACTTTGTACTTTGATACTGCTTCGATTATGCTCTACTTTGTATCTAAATTTATCTAATTATTTGCTGTTTATTGTTTTTACAGAGATTTAAAAAAAAGACGATTGTTACTTTCGACCCCGAGACCAGAGCGAAAGTAACACGGTGTGGGTCGAAAGTAATATGCTATAGGTGTATGTAATAATTATGAAATGCAATACCAATAGACAGATCTCTTGCAAAGGCCTTGGAGCCCTTGTTTCGCTCTTTCGCGTCCTTAATACGGTCTGTATTATAGTAGCGAAGGTCTCTTTTCAAGGACTTAGAGATCCGTCTATTGAGCCGCCGGTATTTGAGCACATCGTCTGAAGACTGCAAGATCATCTCGCGCCTCTCCTCCATGAACTATAAAGTAGCATCGGAAAGCTTCTGGTTTCAATTCGTACGACGGGTCTCGAAGATCTTAGACCCGATTGTATGGACAGTTTTCATTATAATCGTCCACGAAGCTCCCTAGATACTCGAAACGAGATTTCGGGGTTTTGGATTTGGATCGGTGCTGGACGGAGCGTAGACGTCACCAGTCCTTAAGGCTGCCTGTCTATTGAAGCGGAGCGAGGCAGTGGAGAGGAAAATGGCAGCGGAGTGGAGCGGATTTGCGGACAGTGTCTGTCCATTGATGCGGAGCGAGGTAGCGGAGCGGAGTTACGGAGTGTGCGGAGCTAGACCGAGTTTACGTATTTTTCCGCATCGCCTCTCCGCTTCCCCGCTCCGGTTCCCCGCTCCACTTCTCCGCTCCGATTCCCCGCTCCGCTTCACCCCCCCGCTTCTCCGCTCCGTTTCCCCGCTCCGCTTCTCCGCTCCGTTTCCCCGGTCCGCTTCTCGGTTTTGTATGAATTTTTAAACTAGTTCGCAAATCCCTGTCCACTGAAGCGGAGCGGAGGTTTTATGCTATTCCATTGGTCAGTATTGGCACAACGCTACTCCGCTCCTCTCCACTCCGCTCCAGTGGACAGGCAACCTAAGACCCTTACCATACGGTGATCACTCTGGTTTTCAACGCGTTGATCACAGTATCATCATTTAATATTTGGCTTCCTTGTCAACATAATGAAGTCAATTTAATTTTTAGTTGCACCATCAGGGCTCTGCCAGGTTAGCTTTCTAAAGAAGGAGCTCATCATAAAGAGCCTTCCTTCCTTCTCCATAAAACTGGCCAGTAGGTGACCCCGGTGGTTTCGACTTCCAACTCCAAATTGCCCCACTTGCAGCTTATCATCGTCTCGTTTGCCCAGTTTCGCGTTAAGGTCCTCCATGACAACGGTGTAGTAAGTTTTAGAGCCATGCAGCGCTCTGGAAATATCCTCATATATGGTCTCCACCACATCATGAAAAAAAATAAAAAAAATATGTTACTTTTGTACTCGTAGTGCTATGTTACTATTGTACTCAACCACGTTTTTGTTAATTCATGAATGCCTACCTAATAACGGAACTTGCTATTTAAAAATCAATAAAAACACTGTGTAAACAATCTAATCAAGAATTACTACGCAAATAGTCACATGGATATCATTATTTTATTTTAATACTACGTAACCACATTGAATACATGTCAATAAATGTACTTTTGGTTTGTAAAATCATGTGGCATCCTCTAAGCACAGCCTTATGGCGCAGAGCGTTCGCGGCGACTAAATACAAGTGGGGGGAGCGCCACCGGCTATCTCCTAACGGTAGCGGGGCGGCGCGACATTTCAACGATTTGATAAACCTGCCGTTCGATTCTGTAAAAATATCACCGTGAAAATTAGGTGAAGTGAGCTGTCAATAGTGTTAATCCCTAGCATCCTTCCGGTCGATTCTGTGGCAGTGACAGCTCACTTCACGCTCACTTCACCTAAGCTTCACGTTAATATTTTTACAGAATCGACCGACTGCAGAGAGTTTGTTGCTTGCGACCCGTCGTTACTTTTGTACCCGATCTCCCCTACAATTATTTCTTTTTGCATTATGTCATGTCATCCTTTTTGTCACTGTCACTGTGCACAGTCCGCAACTCCGCTCCGCTACCTCGCTCCGCACAGTCCGTAACTCCGCTCCGTTACCTCACTCCGCACAGTCCGTAACTCCGCTCCGCAGACTCGGCCGCATCAATGGACAGACACTGTCCGCAACTCCGCTCCACTCCGCTGCCATTCTCCTCTCCGCTGCCTCGCTCCGCTTCAATGGACAGTCAGCCTAAAGCCCCTATAACGCGTAGGTACCTTGCGTGTGCTTAATGACGTAGCAGACATCATAGATATTTTTACTTGTTCTCTGAGTGAGTTCACAAAAACCAGAATGTATATAATATGTTATAGTAAATAATTAAATTGTAATTATGGCCACACTATTTAATTAGGAAATCCCTGTAATGATAGTGATGATGAGTTAATAAATAAATAAATAACATTCAAGATTCCCACAGATTTAAATTCTTCGTCATCAGTTACAATGTCGCCCATGGACATGTGCCCGTATTTTTCTGAATATTCATGAAAAATTATGGTGGTGTGGATAATTTGTCATGAATAATCAGATACAAATACATTCGTAAAATTGAAATGACCGTAAATTTTCAAATGTATGCTGCATCTAAGTTGAGTCGTACTGTACATATTGGTTATTCATACACAAACACAACTTTTCACAAGGTGAAATTAAATTAACATTTTTATTATTTAAAATAACGGTGTGTGCCATGTCTCACTTAAGAAGAAGTTAGACGGCACTCGAGACGATTGCAAAATCTTTGATGGGATGATGGTTTCATTAAAAGAATAAAATAAGACACGATATTTTCAACTATGTTTATTCAACAATAATATCGCCTATTGTTAAATATTTTTTTAATTCATATGCGACACATTAAGTTGTTTATAAAAACGCGATGCAATACCGATGTAACACTTTCTTATTTAGATAAAATTTTCATAATAAAATAGGCAGATGGACACACTATACGAGTACTTAGTAACAAAACAGAATAAAGAAGTTGATATAGAATGGTACACTTGAACTTGTATGTAAATTGTAAATTCATGCAAAAGAACCAAACAGGAAAATTTCGCAAAATGGTTGTGCAAACAAGAGCAGGATGCCTACCATGATCTAATTAAAAACGATTCAAAAGCAAGGCATTTCAGTTTAGGTTCTTAAACTGCATCGCTTCAAAGTCGTACCATGACGTCCAATAAACTCAGCGGCATTTGGATCGTTAAAAGTGAATGAAAGATCGCAATCTGTGGCTGAACCGCGCGGCCGCGTTTGGAACGTTTTTGGTGAAAACGAGACAACGCTATTATTGTCAAATAAGTTTGTTTCGCGCACATTATTTAGTGTCAGACACGTTCAGAAGCAAGTAAAATTTTATTTGTTCTTAACTCAGTATCATTACTGTAAAGTAAAACAGACACTCAACAGTTTTTTTAAGATTCGACGTTAATACGGTAACTATTGTTAAAATAATTCTTATTCAAAGTAGATATTTATTTACCTTTTGCTATTTATTAAGTATAGGAAAATGTTTTTTTTATTTCGACCTAATAAAACAAATTATGTTTCTGTTTCTAACGTACCAGAGTAAACAAAGTTGTGTGAGTTGAGTTGGGGCATAGTGGGCATAGTGGGCATATTGTGAGGCGGAATCTTCCTCAAAAAACTCAAATAAAAGTAGTTCATCAGAAATCTGTTAGACAAAAACTAATGCGGTTAAAAAAGGCATATAAAATAGGTATTTTAGACTTTAAAAGAAAGATTAAAGCTCACTTACATTGGTTTTTGTAAAATTCCACTAAAATAGCACTAAAAAACTTTATTTTCGTCAATAATTCACCAAACGTTTCAGTTTATGTTAAAGAAATAGTAACTTTTATTGAATCGCTTATTTTGACAGTTGAGCGTTTCAGTTGAGCTGCTATAAGGACGTCATGGTACCAAACAAGAATGAATGAAACCAAAACTTACGACTCAGTTTGGGACAATCGCTGTCACATGGCATGGCCTAAATTGAATCGTTAAACTAACGTCATGGTACGAATTAGAAGAACAGTTCAGTTTAGGTCCTAAAATGGATCGCGCTAAGAGCTCGTGGTAGGCAGCATCCAGAACACAATTGACATTTCTCATAGAGGTAACCTTGCTCCTATTTTACACAAACTCTATATTATCTACCTATAATAATATGTGTATTCACCAAGAAAAAGTGAACATCCATGGCTTTAGTCCAAATACAATTTGCAAATAAATACAGTGCGCGTCAAACCATACGGCGGCTCTGAAGTAGGTTACTTGCTGCGCAGTACCCAACCCCTCACCCCCGCGGTCACATTTTAATTTGTTACTGCGCAACTACAGCCCGATTCAAACTTAGTGGCGGCTCGGAACATGGTGCGAGTCGCTGCGCAGTAACGAATTCATGTGACAGCGGGGGTGAGGGGTGCGGTAGCGCTCAGCGAGTGGCAACTTCCGAGCCGCCATTATGTTTCAATCGAACTATACGTATCCAGAGCCGCCACAAACGTATGTAGGCATGGTGGTAGTTAAACGCAAGCACGTCAACTTTAACAAGAATGCGACAATTTTAAACAACTCAACATGCAGACAGATTGACAATTAGAATACAGTGTAGTAGGTAATATCAATTCGAGATTACAGTTCGCAGTCACCCTTCTAAGCCCCATTCTACACCTAATAGTCAGTCCTCTATTTACGTGAAAATACACACGGCTATAGCGGCGGTGTACGAACTCCTCCGTCCTAGCAAACCTCTGTGACGGACTGTCACTACCGTGTTAGACTGACAGTTATGACAGGGGCTTGCCAAGAGGCATGTTTTCTGGCGCCAGAATGTGGTCGGGGTGGGTCAGGTTAAAACGCTTCTGTTGAGGGTTAAACTTTACATTTTTGCCACACATTTTTCAACATAACATGCCTAGGTATATCGCACCTCTTGGCAAGGGCCGTCATCTGTCGGGCTGCCAAGTTAGTGACAGTCCGTCACATAGGTCTGCTAGGATGGAGGAGTTCGTACGCCGCCGCTATAACGTTCATTTAGGCCAGTGCAACTGGTACAATCATAGCTTGCATGCAAGTAATAAGACTAGCATCTGCGCCAACTCCGAGAGCGCATGCGTAGAGTATTAACGTACAATCAGGTACTTAAAGAAGTAAAAGGTTTTCATTACCTACGCTTCCGGAGCTTTTACATCTTGATCAAATATTCGCAAAGCATCACTCGGGCAACTAACATAGTAGGTATTTTTACTTTGGCTCGTAACTTATGTATTAGTAGGTACAGTACACGTTTCACAAAGACACTTTGGATCTAAAATGTTCAAACAAAATTACATTTTGACAATTCTTTCAATCCTCTTTAGCAAATATCTTACAACGTGAATCATAGAACAATCCCATCCATCCAATACAACAATGAAAGTCCTTTTTAGGAGTTTACGGTTAATCCCTACGATTAAAAATATTCAATTCATAAATAATTAGATGACAGACAATCAGATTCATTTGCACTTGTAACTATGTAAGATATAGGTAAGTAAGTATCGCTATCTAGATTTTAGTGACAGTCCATACAGAAGTACACATACTAGATAATTTAAAATAAGGTCTTGTTATTTTTATCGGGAAATGTGCAGAGATAAAAATCCAAGAAGTCCTAGGACTAAACAGTAGTTATTTATTAGTCTAACAACTATTACGCTGTAGTAAGTTTAACAAGAAGAAAAATCAATATTACTCGTGAACTTCTATGTGAGACAAATACTTGGACTATTATTTAATTTAGAGGATCTATTGGCGTTTGTCTTAGTTCGTTCCTACGCCACACACAAAACTGGGTTTGAAGCCACGCCGGCCCGATTTTATTCACAATAAAATGATTAAATTCTTGCTAAAATTATTTCCTTTGTTTTATTGATTCCCTACTGATCTATCTGATTCTATCTTAAACTGGCAATTTGTTGCTGAAAATCAACATTTTATACCTACTTATTTCATCCAGGATAATCCTTGTGGTGTTATTATTCTCAAACTTAAAATTGGCTATTGCTTGTTGGCTATCATTAACTTAGCTTCTCTTGATCTGAGATTGCAGTAAAGAGGAGTAAAAAAAATTATTGAGCACTCAATTTTATTTAAGTTCTGTAAATGAGTTATTGATGCCGACGTGGCTACATAAGTA
This sequence comes from Agrochola lota, assembly GCA_947364205.1. Taxonomy (NCBI): domain Eukaryota; kingdom Metazoa; phylum Arthropoda; class Insecta; order Lepidoptera; family Noctuidae; genus Agrochola; species Agrochola lota. The sequence goes on along the minus strand of OX376221.1, from coordinate 10,407,108 downwards.
TCAATTTTATCTCAGCACAATACTTAGGTACATTGAGGAGGAAAACTAGACATTTGAGAATTATTGTTAGTTTCTAGGTAGATAATACATTACACGTCAATGCATAAGTAAAGTAATCTATACGACAAACGCTTCTAGAGCCAACATGGCAAGAGCCGCGATGGCCGCAACGACGGGAACAGTCACCACCCACGCGAATATTATGTTCCTGTTCGACAAAACATGTCATTAGTCACAATTTCACAAATTGATAACAGAAAAGGGAAGGTCCCTATTACAATCTGTGTACTTAAACAAGATGTGTAATAATCATTATAAACAGACACAGTTGCAAAAATTGAACTACAGTGAAATTCAGTAATTTTTGTTTCATAAAACATGATGCAAACAGTTATAACCAGCACGTAAATATATAAAATATACCGGGGGGCAGGGACATCGACGCGAAACTGGGTTGTGGAGGTCAGATAGGCAGTCACTCCATATAAAATACTGGTACTCATCTGCATCCGGTTAGACTAGAAGCCGGCCACAACATAGTTGGGAAAGGGCTAGGCAGATTGATAGGGACATCGACGCAAAAACTTTCAGTACATGATTCTGAAACCCCTGCTTTGAAATTTTTCCTCGGTTATTAAAAAAAAAAACAGCTTTTCCATACATTTTGACCGCGTAGGTATTGCAGTTTTCTATGAAACAGCAGATTTTTTTAAAAATAACTTACGATATATTCCCTGCCTCCTTGTATAGTTTCTATTAACAAGCAAGAAACTTTAAAATCTGTATCAACATACCGAAATAAACTCCAGTCGACTGGCTTGTCGGAGAAGTAGCCGATACAGACGACAGAACCGACCTTACAGTGTGTGGTAGAGACCGGCAGCCCGGCCTTGCTAGCCACCAGGACTGTCAGCGCAGCCCCGAGCTCGATCGTAAAGCCCCTGTGTGCCAGAAACATTACTTTATTTGCAGTTATCTATACAATCGACACAAATCCTCGATTTTGAATTTAGATGAAATAGCTAGGTAATGATCTAAGCGTGTATTTACAGAGTGCCTTTAGGTCCCTAAACTATTTATGAGCTCAGGAACTGAACCACTTCACTGCTAATTTTGTGTTTGCAATACCAAATCGCGTGCCAAAAAATTCGTGAGTGGCACCTATTCTTTACATGAAATTAGTAGAAGCTCGACTAACGTGTCAGGTGTGATGCTGGTGAGGTCTTCCCCGACGGTGCGGATGACGCGGCGACCCCACAGCCACAGTCCCATAGCGATGCCCACGCCGCCGAACACTAGGATGGCTAGAGGAGTCTCCGCGCGGGAGTGGGCGCCCCCTTCAGAGTATAACAGCCAGAGAGCCACCAGGGGACCGATCGCGTTACTGCAGACCAAAAGAACCGTGGTATAGTTTTCTTGTTTGCAAATAAAATCATCTAAAGTATCATTGCAGTATGTATTCTAGGTATTTAGGTATCTTAAAATAACATCAGCTCCGGGTTGACTGTGCTGAACCGCAATGGAGTCATATACCAGTAGTTAGTAGTAGTATCAACGAACGACATAGTAGGAACATAATAGATTCCAGCAACTGTTTACCTGACGTCATTGCCACCATGCGCAAATGCACCAAACGTGGCGGTGAGGACCTGCAGGAAAGAGAAGAGCCGCAGCTCGTCGGGCGGCGGCGCGGGCGCGGGCGCGGGCGGCGGCGACACGGCGCGCAGCAGCGGCGCGGCGCTGGAGTTGGGCGTCATGCCGGCCGTGCGCCGGGGGCGCTCGATGCTCCACGCGCTGCCTGCGTCCGGACCCTGGAGAATACCAACATAGGGACATCATTGGGGCAATGGAGGTAGTCATCATAATCAATCTGCCTAGCCTTTTCCCAACAATGTTGGCGTCGGCTTCCAGTCTAACCGAATGCAGCTGAATACCAGTATTTTACATGGAGCGACTGCCTATCTAACCTCCACAACCCAGGTACTGGGTAACACGATACCTTTTGGTAAGACTGGTTATCAGACTTTTGAGCTTCTGCCTATCTACCCGTAACGACTGTCAAAGACCTACGAATGACAGCCGGGTCCAACGGCTTAACGTGCTTATCGAAGCACGGAGGGGTTCTAATTAATATGTAATGGATAGTCACCCATCCACGAACCGACCGCGGCACTCAAATCATAAAAGCCGCAAGGATGTGCGGCTTTTATCACTCATTTAGTCACGAGCCCCGTGAAGCAATTACAAGGTAAGCTCACCTTGTCAAGTCGCGGTGGTGGTGTATCAAATTCCACGCAGTTTGTGGCCCTGGCGGCCGCTAGCCTGTCGAACTCCCCGCGCGCTATCGTGTCGCAAGAGTCGCCCAGAAAACCATTCCTGGAGTCGTAACTCTCGCCCATACCGGCCATTTGCGCAGAGTCCAAACTTTTACAACAGCTCAACGTCTCGTCTATGTATTTCAAGGTGTTAATCTGAGGGTCCGCATCTATGAGTTGTAACCGTGACTTGTTTGGTGGGCTGAGACTCCTGGATAGTATGCTGCAGTCGTCCATGGTGGCTAGGAGTGCGCGGTTTCTGGCGTTCATCACCCCGACGGAGGTCTTGTCTGCGTCGCTCAGGGTAACCATCTCTGCACTCTCCGCAATAGCCTCGAGCACTTTGCCATCTTCAGACAGGAGGGACGTTGGACGTTGCGCGACGCTGCTTTTATTGGAGTGGGTTGGAGTATTCGCTGGAGTCGTTTCTGTAATGTTATATTATAAGGCTGAATATTCAGATATTTGATAACAATTAAATTACACTAACTAAAATTTAGTCTTTTTTTTTCAAATATAAAATACCCACCATTAGATAATCCAAGCGAGAAGTTCACAGGAGGCGCGACGAGCCGTCGTTTGTAGTAGGGCACAAGGAACGCGCGTACGCACACCGCAACCAGCGCGCCAACCGCCATCGAGGACACTAGAGCCAGCCAGAGCGGGATGTTGTCCATTGCCAGTACTGGAAATAATGGACAGTTACTTATATTTCTAAATATCACTGATTTCATGTGTTTTGCCCAAGTTATGACATTATTAATTCATTATTGATTCCCATCTGTCTTTGGCCGAACATTTAAATAGGGGTAAGTACTTTCGGCTCTCTAAAGAACAGTATCTTAAGAGCTATAATGCAGCATTTTCTATCAATACTTGCTTTCTAGAATTCGTAGCCCTTTCGTAGTAACTTGCTACGCAAGGGCTATCAATTACAGAAATAACGAAATCGTGAAGGTACTTCGCTTAATCTTTGAGGATGATTCAATCAAAATTTTTTGTTAGCTTGCTTACACTTAGGTCCATCATGCACCACGCTCAGCACGTTCACGGACACGGTAGCTCCGTAGAAGAATGGCAACGCCTTGAGGCCAGATTTGATGGGCTGCGGCGACCTCAGGATGAACCGACGCACAAACCAGTACAGGAGGGCTGATGCCGTACCGCTGAGTGCCGGGGATATGAACCACGACGCAACTGGGGACAAAAGACACTACACATAACATATGTCTACGAAGGTCTACGAAGGTCTACAAAGTTCTTCGAAAAAGTGCTATGTACTGCTGTGCGGACTGTTACGCACTAAATTTTTTACGATAATTCTTCTTAATTTTATTCTACCGCTGAAAGTCTTCTTCATCTTATGACTTATCTTTAACAACTTTGCATGTATAACTTTGTAATAAAATCTACTCTCTACGGGAAATAAATTGATCCTTATCTACTGTTGCTAGTGTTGCTACGCGACAGATGGAAAGAGGGAATAATCAGTTTTATTATAAAAAAGTACAGTACCGTTTGGTACGTCAATGTAGGTGAGTAGCTACATCGTCCATATCGTTCTTTTAAATTGAACCCATTAATTCAAGGTCCCCGCTTCCTTTGACCGCGCGAGAGACTAAGTAAATACCCTTTATGATCCGACACAATTAAGTACAAGGTTAAGCAGCACAAACATTCCTATTTACAGCCATTATAATGAAACCCAAGTACTTATATACCCACATTGAACGTAATGCTCATGTTAATAGCTTTCTCAGAATACGTGTAGAATGTAGGTACTTATCAGATTTCAGTGGGTGGGCTGGCTTAATAAAGGCTGCCGTAAACAGGCGCGACCCGACTGTAATAAAATAATTTCTAAGAAAACTTCACAGTAGATTAATTACCGGTGTCACGTCGCGCCGCTTTGCTAGCCTTGACGCTATCTAGATTAATTAGCTGACTACCTAAATTCCTGAAACTAATGTAGGTATCTCAGTGCTAAAAGTACTTCATCCCATGTTGTCACTAGAAATTGACTTTATTCCGGTACATAAAACATCCCCCGCAATTCACAAACCAAATGATAAACTTTAACCTTGAACTGAAAACATCGAACAATAGGCGTAAGTACGAATAGGTAATGAATAATCAAGCAAATGGGCCATAAATCCAAAGATATCAAACGAACCCAGCGTATTTTCATGAGTCCCTCTCTAATTCGGTCTCAGTCATATAATACCTAATCAGCTATTAAAGTTAGGTAAAAACATGTTTTTACTTTTGATATAACAGAATCTAACCATCAAATAACTCTTTGTGCTACAAGGGGAAGATGCTTCTTGAATGAATGAATGAGTGAAATGCACCGATCCCAGCGTGGTTTAACCAGACTCGATAAATCGCATGAACCCCAAGATTTGCACTAGCCCATGAAGCCTCATGTTTCATGGGACTACAAAGGCCATTGCATATCTAGGAGTAGACCGGGGGGCGCGTGGTAATGGTAAGGAAGACGTGCCCTTAGCATTATTTCATCATCATCATTATTATGCATCCTAGAGTAAGCATTGGAATAGTGGAAAGACGGGTGTTATAACTAAATATATAAGATTAGAATTAGGTCTTAAATAAACTAACTATAAAACAAAAAGCTAACACGATAACACTATGTAACATTAAGTATTATTTGACAATCAGTCCCTGATCGGTCCTTGTCGCAAGCTACTCTTTAGGGGTTTTGTCGACGGAAGAATAGACAAAATGACAGATTGTGATTGTTTATCTTTTCATTTCTATTGTGGTCATACTAATCGTGCAGGTCGAAAGGTAAAGAGTAACGTACCAATAGCTCCGAGAGTAGACCAGCGCACACCAATGGGGCCTTTTGCTGTGAGCGTGAAGCCCACAGTAGCCCCGACCATGGAGTGGGTTCCGGAGACAGGCAGGCGCAGTGCCGTGGCCACGATCAGCCAGATGGCACCCGATATCAGCGCCGACAGACAACCAGCAGCCAACAACTTCTCGCCACCGTCAGCATATAAAGACACGTCCAAAATGCCCTTACGCATTGTGTCCGATACCTTATATCCTGTGGAGATGAAAAGCGTGAGCTAAACGTACTAAAATTACACAAATGTCTATAGTTGTCTAACATCCCCAAGCCATTATTTATTTGCTGGCGGTGATCTATCGCTTCGAATTGTAGGTACTGATATTAGGTTTCTTATAATAATGGGGTTAAATTTCACCTCGCGACTCATAGTAGGTAATGAGTTTACGTTACTAGGAATCATTAACTACCTCATTAGTAGAAAACCTCCCGAAGGTTGTAAGGACAGCAAATAAGGTCACTTTGTAAAAATTATTTTTAACCAAAGGTTCTTTTGTTTTAGTAATTACTGTGATAAATGTTAATTTTACTCACCTATAAGCACTGCGCCGGCGATCTCAAAGATAGTCGCAAGAATGCAAGCCTGCGTGAGCGTCAGCACCTTGGAGCCGACGCTGGTGCCGAACGAGTTGGCCACATCGTTGGCACCAATGCCGAAAGCCAATACGAACGCTACCACAAACCCACTAACCACAAGCCATAGTAAATCATCAGAAAACGGTTCCATTATTTTGCCTTTCCAGTTATCTAATTCTACTAACTAACCAATTTTGTTAAAAACATTTCTGTAGCACCTAACCAAACGCAAATATTACCATAGTTAACAATAAGCTTGGCTCTATATCTATATTAATTCCTTAACACTTGTTGAAAACAATCCCTTCTTAACTTTAAACAGTCGAATTTCCATTCCTTTATAGAAAAATAACTATAGAATATGTAATAGCTAAAGATTTAATTATAAGTATTAATTAGTTACGACTTGAAAAGCAATCGATAAATCAGTTATAAATTTTTAAATATTTAGAAATAAAGTAATTCGAAACTTATGTTGTGGTTGTGCGTCACAATGTTTGATGTTTAAATAGTATTTCGTATAGATGACGATGGTTCGTTAATTTTGGCTTCATCATTTCTGTAAAACAAATTAAAATAATGAGACGCTTGGATCGATAAATAGATTTCACAAGGTATTTGTAATCTAGACCCTACACTGAGCAAAAATTACAATCAATATATATAGAACTGATTAAGTTTAGAACAGTAGGTTTTCGTATACGATTCAAATAGGAAAATAGCCATTCTTTATCCTGGACTTTATTATAAAGTATCCCATTCATCACACATAATAAATGAGAGCGAGCGTCCAAAATGGTTGTCCACATGTTTTCACGATATCGATTCGACGCCATTTGATTTATTAAAATCTCACTTAACAACGATCACTATGACATAGTAACCAACGCAAAATAAACACCGAAAAACTACCTAGTTCTTCTTTTTTCTTTTGAAAGGAACTCGCAGTAAAAATTGGATCAAAATTGCGTCACATGCGTCCTCAGTTTCCATCATCGTTGTATATTTTTAAAGTGTCAGCTCGTGTCACAGCTATCGTACGAGTATAGGTAACACGTGTCCATATGTACTAAACACCATGTCTCGCCTCAATGAAATCTAATTAGGCGTTACACTTGTGATTCAGTTACGTAATCAAAAATGTTTCATTATAGGAAAAACGTGATCACTTACTTTTGAAAAGGTAGGATTTTATAGTCCTAAAATCGTTTGTAGTGAAGAAGCACGAGGGTTCGCGTTGAGCTCCTCAGGTGTGGACTGAAGTTGACGAGGGTCGCCCCGGGTCGCCGTCTGAATGGAGCATGCGCGTGGGGCACTAGCCACCCCACTCCAACCCCCCTATTCAGACGTGAACACAATAAAAATGTTTGTTCCGTAGCAAAAGAACCCTTAACGTTACCAACTGTATTCAACTGGGGAACCGGCTTAATAAAGCCAATGTAACCCATTAAAATTTGCGTATAAGGATCGGATTCCGCCACCCTGTAGCAGTTTTAATAATATACCATTTCATTTATGCTTTTGCCATAGATTTTATTTTTGGCAATTTGTGTCTCGTGTCATTTCATATCTAATTGATCTCGTTAGGCAGTAAAACAAAATGCTAAGTCAATTCTTAAATAAATTGTTCTCCACTATTGACGTCTACTTTATGACTAAGACCAATGCCTATTCCCGGGATGATTGATCCTCAAATCTTCAGAACGTCTGAATTCTTTAAAGGTCATATTAGGCAAACTGGTTTTTCATCATCAGTAGATGGCGTTATAACAAGATAAAACCTACATGATTTCCATGAGTGGGGTTGTTTTTTCCGAGAACCACACATGACTTAGTCTGTAACAAGTCTGCTTCTCAAAAATTATAGGTGATTTAATTGTGTAAAAGAACATTTGTACCTACTGGCAGTGCTAGTACTCACGGGCGGATCCTTAGGGAACAGGGGCATCCCAAACGGATTAAGTAAAAAAACCGGCCAAGTAAGTGTCGGACCACGCACAATGAAGGGTTCCGTAGTTGGGATGAATTTATCTCAAGAACAAACTTAACACTGTAGTTGCAAAACATGTTCTCCCATACGGAATGTATGGGAGATCATGTTTTTCAAACCGCAAATTTAAGTTGGTTGATTATTACTCGTTAACCTGTACAGCCTACATAGCTCTGATAGTTTTCCTTTTAATTTCGTTATATATACTACTACTGAACTTTTTCACAAATCCAAGTACAACCCTTTAGCTGGCATGGGGGGGACACTTGACTCTAACAAAAAAAAACAGTTTAAAGCTTAATATTTCGCAAACGGATTCCTGAATCCAAAAATGGTTTTGACAAACTCACAATATTTTTGAACGACCTTTCTAACGATACCCCACAACATGGGGTACACGAGAAAAAAAAAACATCCCACTTTACGGATAGGGGAGGTACCCTAAAAAAAAAACAACTTGATTTTATTTTACCACTTTGTCGGCATGACTAATATCTATACATATGCCAAATTACAGCTTTCTAGTACTAACCGTCTCTGAGCTAAGCCACGGGCAGACAGACGGACAGACAGACGGACAGACAGACAGACAGACGGACATGGCGAAACTATAAGGGTTCCTTGTTTACTACGGAACCCTAATAAATACGGGGAGATTAATACGATAGCGCTTTAATAAAATTCGTTTCGTTTATGGACGTTTCCTGTGGCAACCAGCACTGCCGAGCGATCTTTCTCCACCTTACAACTTACACCTTACACGCCGGTTGCAGACATATCTTTGCAGCAGTAAGAAAAAAGATCGTCTGAATGGACTGGCCATAATGCATATCCATTAAGACATTGCTTCAATGATGAATGCTGAAGACGTACTTACTGGATATCTTCGTCAGTAGTGGCATAACTACTAAAGTGCAAATTGGTGCGGCCGGTTCGTAGTCGGGCCCAGATGTCTGCTAAGCCAACAATGCACATGCCTGGAGCTTCAGTCGGTGAGAGGGTTTTAGGATAACACGGATAATATATAAATAGGGTTGCCAAGCTACTCTAATTTAGAGAACTGTACTTTATTTCGCGTAGGCGTACTTTATAATCTACAAAAGCGAAATAGAATACGCTAAAATATTCTATTTATATTGCCTCTCACTTTGAATTGAATTAATGCAGCATCGGATACGGCCATCTTTTCCATCACAATGGTCACTGGACAAGTGCCCCAAGGCCCCGCGATCCGTGTGGCCCCCTAGTTCCTTATAGTCCTAGGATTCACAAGTAATCTATTCGATGTATGCTCTAACACAGAAGTCACCAAATGCCGACCTATTTTGTGCGGACTTTAAGTAAACAATTAAAGGACCATGGGCGATTTTGTATAGACCCCAACCCCCCCTCCAACAGTCATATGATCAAATCAAATCAAATCAAAACGTTTATTGCAAACCATAATGTCCACACTAATGTACTGTAATGTACTGTATGTACAGGTGGTAAATAAAAATATAATAGAAACAATTATGGACCCTGTCGGGCACACCAATTTTTTTAAATAGGTAGAGAGAGAGGAAGAGCGCTTTATCAATTTTCCTTATTATTAAATTAAGAACTATTTATATCCTATTTCCTTTGTATTTATATTTCCATTCATTCATTTATTCTATTAATATTTTATATGCAGGTCTATCCATTCATTTATTATTTATTTAATTATATTTAATATTGCTTATTTGTTTACTCGCTTAAAATTTGTTTATTATTATTATTAATGTAGTATCATTATTAAGTATTATGGTATCATTTATTTTTATTATTTTCTCTTATTAAAATATATCTGTTATTCATAATTATGTATTATTGAATTTATCCGTCAAAATTATTCTATATCCTATTATCTATGTATTTATGTATTTATATTTCCATTCGTTTACTTATTCTATTAATATTTTATATGAAGGTCTATCTATCTGTTCATTTATTATTTATTTAATTATATTTATTAATGTCATAAAATTATTTATATATCTATTATTCACAGTTATGTATTATAAATTAATTGAATTTATCCGTAATATATTCTTGTATTGTGTAATAGCTTTTTTTTAATTAAGTATTGTTATAGTTTATTTAAAAATATACTGGTTTTATTTTTTTGTTTTATGTCTTCTGGTAATTTATTGTATATTCTTATTGACATTGAATATGGACTAGATTAGTGTAATTTAAGGCGGGAGGGGGGCAGACTTTGTCTATTTTTATGGCGCAACGAATAATTTGTTTGGATGTCTCCCCGTGTGCTGTAAGAATCTGGATATTTACGGACCAGTTTACATAATTCTAAGACATAAATACCAACCAAGGTGAGAATCTTGTGTTTTTGAAAGTAAGGCTTGCAACTATCTGTTGGTTCTATATTGGTAATTATTCGTATTAGCTTTTTTTGGAGGGTAAATAGGGAGGGAGCGTCTGTGCTGTTTCCCCATAAAATGATGCCATAGTTAAACCAAGCGTGGGCATACTCGTAGTATGTGACTAGTGCGGTTTGTAGGTTTGTAGTCTTCTTTATTTCGCGGAGAGCGAAAACTTTGAAATTTTTGATTTTAATGACTGTATATGTGGTTTCCAGTTTATATGAGTGTCTATTGTTAAACCTAGGAGAGTGAAATTGTTTACTGTTTCTAATTCATGTTGATTAAAAGTAAAATCTATATTTATTTGCTTTTTCTGCCAGGGATGAAACGCTATTACTTAGTTTGGTTTTGGTAATTTTTTTTTCGAGATTATGTACTGTTTAATTATTTTAAATTAAATGGAAAAACTATATAATTTCGCTGATACAACACATTTTATGTGGCTCCTCGTATATGTACGTAGCTACTAAACTAGTTGATCAAATCGGATAACAATAACACCAATATTTAGTAGAAATTTATTAAAAATCTTCAAATCACAACACAAATTAAATAATTCAAATTCATAATCAATCAATCATCATAATAGCTCATAGTCATTCATTACAGTCAGTGGCGTAGCAAAGGGGGGGCGGCGGGGGCGGGCCGCACCGGGTGTCACCTTTTTTGGGGTGACACCCACCCGGGCTCTCAACTTTAAGAACAATGTACAAACAAAAAAAAAATTGCTTGCACAAAAATTTCTTTTTCGGGGTTTCCTCCACTAGCACTAGCTCAGCTCTATGTATAATTCGGGGATTCCCGCAAAAGAGCCTGACGCTGTCGTGGGGTATTCCCCGTCCCATACTCGCGATCTTTGACGTCTTAGTTGTAACATTTCTCATTTGTTTCGTGAAGTGTGTTGTGTTTGGTTGAAATTTTAATTGTATAACAATTCCTTTTCTGTCTTAGTTATTATTGTGTTTTGTTATTTCTCCAATATTATAAATAATAAATGATCCATGTCCTTTATCATATAAAATTTATTGCTTTTTACTTTCGATGGGGTAACATCACCAACTTTCGCACCGGCTATCTAATCACGCAACACATTTTCGATTTGCAATTGAGTCAAATTGGTTTCGTTTGACTAGAATTGCTTTCAAAAGTTGTAAATTGAAAGCAATTCTAGTCAAACGAAACCAATTTGACTCAATTGCAAATCGAAAATGTGTTGCGTAACTTGTCTGTCACAGCAGTGTCGCATACAAGGACAGTCCAACCTATTAGCTATCATATTCAGATGATTTCCAGATAACGTGGCGCGAATCGGTTAAATATTTAGGCATAATATTAGACAAGACCCTTAACTGGAAGGAGCTCGTGGCTAAGTAACAACAGCCGCACTGGTCGATCCATCAGGTTAAGCTACGCTTGCCGGGGTTGGTCAGTGGATGGGTGACCATCTTTACATACCGAGAATCCTCCGTGCCTCGGAAAGCACGTTAAGCCGTTGGTCCCGGCTGTCATTCGTGGATCTTTGACAGTCGTTACGAGTCGTCAGGAGCCCGAAAGTCTGACACCAGTCTTACCAAGGGGTATCGTATTACCCAGTTACTGGGTTGTGGAGGTCAGATAGGCAGTCGCTCCATGTAAAATACTGGTATTCAGCTGCATCCGGTTAGACTGGAAGCCGACCCCAACATAGTTGGGAAAAGGCTAGGCAGATTGATTGACCCTTAACTGGAACAAAAACACTGAACTAACTATAAGGAAAGGTGCAAAAGCCCTAAATTCATTAAAACCTATTTTAAATCGCAAATCTACTCTCAGTCCTTCAACAAAATTGCTTATCTATTCTACTTTAGTAAGACCATGCTTAACTTACGCAGCGCCTGTCTGGTCCAGTCTGGCAGACACCAAATACAATAAACTCCAAACGATCCAAAATAAAGCATTAAAATTATCGTATAACACACCATTTCGCACAAACCTTAAAACACTACACATGCGAATAAAGTATCCATTTTTAAAAGATTTTATACTAAAAATTTCACGTAAATTCTACTTACTCAAAAACCCATCACACCGTAAAGGCTTGTGCAGACCAGCGCGACTTGTCGCGCGACGCGACTCTAGTATCTATCTCTAGTATCTAATACTCTAATATCTCTACAATTGGTAAAAGTAGACTAAGTACATTGTCTTACGCTCGCACGTACAATCGATACCGACTGCCCCATCACTACTTCCTCCGTGACGTATCATGACGATAGCTCGCTTGCTAGCCGACGCCGCTTGACCGGCCGTGTATCGAAGATTTTTGCGCGGACTACCCGCTATTACACGTTACTTATGTTATTATAACATATTATAATAAAGCGTACATTTTGTAACTTAAACATTAAATATTATGTGGGTCCACACTAAGACTTGCACATACCTAGTTAAACGATGCACATTATTAGATAATTTTTATTTATGTCAACGCAAATAAAATAATAAAAACATGTTTTAAATGTTTGTAAAGGCGAAATATAGCCTATGTAACAAAATTATTCACGATTTGTGTACAAATAGAATAAGATCATTTGTAAACACCATTGTAACAACCTTTGCAGAAATAAAGACCTTGAAAAAAAAAAAAAATATATATCATATTCAGAACGATATTGGAGCTGGCCCACACTCTGCGCACAAGAGACGCGCAGCGCTTCCGCATGGTCGCATGAATGTTAGCAGGTTCATGAGTTATGAACCTGCTAACATTCCTTTACAAATAAATTATTTTAAAAAAACCTGGTGGCACCGCCTGACTGACGGCCGTTGGTTTAGAAGAGTTCTCGAGTCAAAGTGATTATTTCAAACATATATGCAACATGTACTTACGGAAATTAAAAAAAAAACAATTAAATGTGTGCTGGGACACATAGTAGAAGTGAAACTTCAACGGACAAGTGGAAAAACGAATGGCAACGGACAAGTGGAAAAACGAATCGCAACAAAATGTTACTTAAATTGAAGTTTTACGGGCAGATTGTTAATTATTGTACTTGTCCAATTTGAAAACGTACATCTACAACATAAAGCAAAAAGATGGCACCAGGGACGCTGTCCACTGCTTTAAGGTTGTAAAAGAGTACACGAAAAGAATGGGCGGTGTGGACCGATTCGACCATATAAAGGGGACATACCACGGACATACCTATACCGTCGGACGAAGAAGTAAACGCTGGTGGCTGCGAATATTCTACATCTTAGTGGAACGCGTGCCTGACAAACACTTTCATTTTATTTATATTCAATGACATCAAGAGTAGAAAAACTAACCAAACTAGAATTTCGGGTAGCTGTTGCAAGAGGACTGATCGGTGGCTACAGCAGCCGAAAAAGAAAATCCAACATCCCCACATACGTTTGCAAGAAATTACGCATAGCATGTCCAGATAGCTATCAAAAAAGCGTAAATGCTGTGCCTGCAGAATCGCGGTTCCTAAATGTAGGATGACCATATGCCAACAGATTTAGAGACCTACCGATGCTGTAAATTCTGCAGTACAAAAGCCAAAGATAAAAGAAGCAAAATGAAATGCAGTAAATGCAATGTCCCGCTGTGCATTACGCCTTGTTTTTCTAAATTCCATCAAAAATAACATCTGGTACTTCGCTAGTATGCGTAGTCATTGACGGGCAGTGTGAATATTCTTACCACCATATTTTCTAAGTTTTCCAAAATAGTTAAGAGTTTTTTATGCAAGTCTATTTTTTATATCTATAAACCACGCCATAAAATATAAACAAAAGTTATTTCATTCCTCTGGAACCTTCTGCCTTTTAAAGGGTTAGATGATAGACATATGCTATCACGGACTTTTTAAGATGAACCATTCTGTACAACATTATTTTTACGTAGCTTTTACGGTTTACGCGGCACATGCCAGTAAAGCTACCAGTCGGCATGACTTCCCAACATCTTCAACAATAATCGTCATATTTCAGGCAATTTATACAAAACCTTTATGAATTATACACTAACACTTTCCTCATGAATCACTCCGTCCATTGGTGGAAACCGTTTGAAATCTGTTCGGTAGTTTTTGAGTTTATCGCGTTCAGACAGACAGACGCGGCAGGGGACTTTGTTTTATAATATGTAAGGATAGGGATTCATGCGTGGAGCCGTCTTGAAAAAAAAAAAAAACAGCTGAACAGTAAGTATGCCAGGCCAGGGATACAAGTAAATGCTCTAGTGACTAGAGCATTTACTTGTAACAGAATATCGTATTCTGGGCATTCTGAAAGTGATTATAGACTAGAGTCTAGTCTATACTCACCTTCAGAATGCAGCGCCCCTGGTGTTTAGCCCAAAATCTTTGACAACCGCACCGCCACCCGCAGTCAGGTAAAAAAAAATCAAAATAATAAAAAAAGTTATTTATTAAACACCTATATTATAAAAGATTAAGAGTTTTTAAGTTCATAAATCAAGAATCAACATGAGTGACCATCACCTGTACCTTAAGTAAATACAGATGTAATCAAAGTTTAGCGTAATGAATGTTACCATTACCAATACCAATCACCAGTCAAGTTGAATATTATGATTCATCATACTTATGTATTTACTTACATTTATACAACAAGAAAATAAAAAAAACGTATCTAAACATATTTCACTTCAAATGCAATTTTAATAAAAATAAAATAATAAAGGTAAAATAATTATTTGCTCTCAATTATTTCATAATTCAGGTTGTTTTCAAGGAGTTTTTGAATAATTTTGGTGTCTTTGAAAACAACTCCTGGAGTAAAAACCCCACCAGCCCTAGGCAAGTTCTCTCTCTCCTTAAGTATGGTGTGTGCTGACATCAGAAGTGCAACCACTGTGGCACCGTATCCAGGGTTTGTTCCAGACACCTTAGCAACAACAGTCTTATTTGGCTTAGTGTTCTCCACATCAGCTCCACTCTCCCATCCCTTCCCAACAAGTTCAAATGTGAAGTGGGTATTATTCATCACATTGTCAGCGGGACCCTCCTTTGTGACCATGCCCAAAGAACAAAATTTTGGATACTTGAGCAAAATATTTCTTGTAAATGCTATTTTTGCCATGACAAAAAGTAAAACTGCACCAAAGATAGAGAGGATTGATTGTGCCAGACTTCCAGATTTGAAATATGCTCTGAACTGAATTGGACGCTGCTGTTCCTTGTGGTATAAGTAGCGCTGGGTACGATAGACAACTGATTCATCAGCCCCAAGAAACGGGAGATACCATTTATTATCTTTCTTTTGCAGTGTTTGTCGTTCCAGCTTAGGCTTCAAGCGTGGCAAAGGCTCTGGATATAGCTTCTTTCTCAGAGCTGGAAGCTCATTATGGTGAGCAATGCCATAGATAAGTGACTCCCAAGTGCCATAGTTGATAAGGCCACGCTCCCGCGACTCTGCTGCAATCTCCGGTGGTATATATGTCTTAAGGTAGGACTCCACTGAGTTGAGTGTGCCTGCAAAGTGTTTTTTCAAGAAAATGACGCCCATGTCGCACGGGATGCTGTCCCAACCACACGCGCTAACGACGAAAACTCCCGCATCGCGCGCTTGTTCATCATACCGGAGCTGCATTAACTCCATGAACTGCGGTTCACCACTGACATCCACGTAGTTAGTCTTGTTCTCCACCGCCGCTTTAACTACAGGCTCTCCGTACATACGATAAGGGCCGCAGCAGTTCACTATCAGTTTTGTTTGAGCGCACATATTTTTAAGAGCCTTCTCGTCATCTATGTCTGCTACTATGACCTTGACGCTGGAG
Organism: Agrochola lota; assembly: GCA_947364205.1. Lineage (NCBI taxonomy): Eukaryota > Metazoa > Arthropoda > Insecta > Lepidoptera > Noctuidae > Agrochola > Agrochola lota. The sequence goes on along the minus strand of OX376221.1, from coordinate 10,391,156 downwards.
AGATTTTCCCCTGTTTTTTCAGAGACTTCAGTCATTAAGGTACCAAGTTTTGTCTCGGAGCGACCAGCGACTCCCCAAGATCCAAGTTCATACTTCTTGGCGAACTTTACCATGTGAATCACAGCCTGCTTGCCTGTGAAGCCAGTTGCGCCAAATATCACCAGGTCTAAGCGCGACATTTTAAATGGAAATCTTTTACTTTAGAACTTGGTAGTAGGTACCGGGTTTTATCTTGCACTGATAACACGGTAAAATATAAATTCTTGTTTATTCCCGCTACGCGTCTGTCATCGGCGATGACAAAACAGTAGAGATGTGTCCCTCACTCATGAGGTGCCTCGTTTGAGGTACTCGTGATCGCAAATTGAAAGAGTTACTCGAATTTCAACATTGAACCAACTCACTCGTTCACGCGTCCTCACTTAAAAATTGACATTGACATTATTGACGCCAGTACTCGCGAGTGAGTATTGAGTGAGCTTAGTGAGTGAATGAACCGACTTTCATAATTGTACAGAATTTATAGAATGAGTTCGGCTCGTGAGGTGAATACATCGACGTACGACTCCTCGCCTCAAATGAGGGGTACCTCTTGAGGACCTCGCGTGGTAAAATGAGGTACTCCCTCAACCTCATATAAAAATAATGAGTTACCCATCACTACAAAACAGTTTGCACAGAGTAGGTACAAGTACATACCTACCTACTATTGCAGTTGGTGTGAATGAATCGCATGAAGCACGTACAGAACAAAGGCTGGACAGAAAGTTCTTACCTTTTCTTAAAAATTTTGAATAATGTTATTCACATGACCTTCATTTTTCATTGTTATTCTACGAGTAGAATAATAATGGGGGTATTCATCCGCGAAATGTTGCGTTGTTGCTTATCTTTTTATAGTCGGCACCAGACATAGCATAGCAACAGTATTTGAACCATATAATGTACTCTGTGATTTGAAGACTTGACTTATTCTGAACCCTTTAGAGATGTGTCCCTCACTCATGAGGTGCCTCGTTTGAGGTACTCGTGATCGCAAATTGAAAGAGTTACTCGAATTTCAACATTGAACCAACTCACTCGTTCACGCGTCCTCACTTGAAAATTGACATTGACATTATTGACGCGAGTACTCCCGAGTGAGTATTGGGTGAGCTTAGTGAGTGAACGAACCGACTTTCATAATTGTACAGAATTTATAGAATGAGTTCGGCTCGTGAGGTGAATGCATCGACGTACGACTCCTCGCCTTAAATGAGGGGTACCTCTTGAGGACCTCACGAGGTAAAATGAGGTACTCCCTCAACCTCATATAAAAATGATGAGTAGAGATGTGTCCCTCACTCATGAGGTGCCTCGTTTGAGGTACTCGTGATCGCAAATTGAAAGAGTTACTCGAATTTCAACATTGAACCAACTCACTCGTTCACGTGTCCTCACTTGAAAATTGACATTGACATTATTGACGCGAGTACTCCCGAGTGAGTATTGGGTGAGCTTAGTGAGTGAACGAACCGACTTTCATAATTGTACAGAATTTATAGAATGAGTTCGGCTCGTGAGGTGAATGCATCGACGTACGACTCCTCGCCTTAAATGAGGGGTACCTCTTGAGGACCTCACGAGGTAAAATGAGGTACTCCCTCAACCTCATATAAAAATGATGAGTTACCCATCACTAGAACCCTTGAACCGGGCAGGGTTGCCGTTCTACAAATTTTAAAGTCCCTAGATTAACAGAAAAAATCCGCCAGAAACAGAATTTTTCTTTTTCTTAAAATCCGCTAGATGTCCCTAGGTACATTTTCGTGCTACCATTGGGCAACTGAAAAATCTTGCCAAATCGTATGAATGAAAAAAACAATGAATATTGTCTATTAAGAAAAACCTTAACAAGACTGGACTCTATTTTATATTAATCAGTTATATATAGTATAAGTTAATGACAACCAAAAAATGATTCATGTGCAAAATAAAAAATATTGTAAAAAAACTAAATCTTTAATCTTTAACCACGTATAAGCATTACTAATCTTACATATTAAAAATAAAACAATTAGCTCGGTACGTTGTTGTACCTAACTTTCAAAATCAATAGCGAAGTATGGATCCAGATCTTCAAAAAGAACTTCAGCGGAAGTAGAAGCTTCGCCAATATCTCCAGTTCCCATCTTTGGTTTGCCTCACCGACTTGGTTGACCACATCTTCAGGAATATCATACGTTGCGCAATTCTTTTTTTTAATCCTTAACTGATTTTTAATCAGTTAAGGAATAAAAAAAAGAAAGATTAGTTTTTTCGGATAGCTTGTTTCGCAATTTGTTTTTAACTCCATTCATAGCACTAAATACACGTTCAATTTCCGCATTTGAGTGCGGTAGTGATAATATTAATATTACAAAAATCTTCGAATGTGTTTACTCCTGCTGCATTTTTGTATGCAGCTACTTTTGCCCAAAACCTAATTGGGTCCCCATTTGGAGAGTTCCAGTCTACAAAGTGAATTTTTTGCCACTGTTGCAAAATTTTGTCGATTTTTTCATAAGGCATGCCTAATCAAGCTCTACCAATGAATTGTTTTTTACTTGTTTTAATGTCTCTTCTTCGCTTAAAAGAGACATTTTTTCTAGCACTGCATAGTTAGTTGGAAGTCGTCATTGAGATAGAAAATATATTTATATGTCTATGGGTAGCACACCCTTATAAAATGAGGATGAGGATCGTGCAGTGTTGCCATATATACCGATTTTCGATTTATGATACAGATAACACTGGATACAGATTTTTATACAGAATTTTCTAATTCTATTGATTAAATAGCCTAATCTGCTTTAAAACGGAATTTTGGTAAATACATCGCGATAGGTAGTACTGTTCTGTCAGTCAGTGGCCAGTTTCACTTATTTTTCAAACGGGGAATCACCTATTAAAGATTTTTGCGTGTTCTCCAAAATACAGTGATGCATTTATCGTAAATATTCATCGCTCAACATTTAAAAATAATTTTGACACAATTAAAATCGAATTTTTTATTTAACAATCGCGACTACACGTGTACTTGTTTGCCCTAACCCAAGATGTTTTTATAGAGCCGGAGGCGCGCAAGTAGGACTGCCTCGACGTGTTTTATATGGAATTTTTCACTTTTTGTATGGAAAATATGAAAAAAATATTACCAGCATGTTCAGAGTTCGGGGTTTCAGGGTCTCATAAAGGGGGTCGAAATTTTCATTATTTTTGCGATAGGACGCACCATTTTCGCGATATAAGCAAAAGATAAAACAAAATACAGTACTGTTTTTGCACGTGAAGTCGAGATGTTGTTGTGAATTTTAGTTCTTATTTTACCCCACAACTTTTTAATAGCGATTAAAAATTGTCAGGTTTAGTCTGGTTTGGTTTTTGTACAATCAAAATTTTGGTGAAAAAAGTCAAATTCAGAATAGCAAAATTGCCATTTACACTAAATTAAAAACTCAGTATTATCTTAGTGCTGTCAAACTAAAATATTGTGTCACGTAGGTCTATCAGAATGGGCAATCGTCGTTTGATAGGAATAAATTAAATTTTAGTCTAGTTTAGAGGCATTTGTAACAAGAGATTCGACACCATTGACAGACAGAATAGCTATCTACTTTTAAAACGTTTTTTGTAATCCTTTTTAGGGTTCCGTACCACAAAAGGAAAAAACGGGACCGTGGTGTGGCGTGTCTGTCTGTCCGTCTGTCACAGCCAATTTGCTCCGAATCTAATGAATCGATTTAGTTGAAATTTGGTACACATATGTATTCATGTGACCCAAACACGGACGTGTAACGTAACTAAATGAATTTTGAATTTTGGGGTTACATTTGGGGGCAAATAAGAAAATAAAAATAAAAAGTTTTGAAAACTGAACCGTGTGGCATATCAAATGAAAGGACTTGTTGCGAAGATCTCAAATATTTTTTATAATTTTAAACTAAATACTTTTAAAGATATTTAATGAAAATTTACCAAAATTTTTGGCTCAATAGTGTGGAGATATGGGGGGTTATACCTTATCTCCACACTATGGAGCCAAATTTTTTGAAAAGAATGCAGAGAATGGTTCTTTACTCTTTACTTTAGATTACAGGAAAACCTATAAGAAGTGTATGGTCTTAAAATAACATAGTAAACTTCTCAATATTGTTGTTGTAGTGTTAAGTTTGTTCTTGGGATTAATGCATTTTAACTACGGAACCCTTCATTGTGCGTGATCCGACACGCACTTGGCCAGTTTTTTTTTATATTAAACTTAGTAGATCAACAAAATGAAAAAAAAAGTAGGTAGGTAGGTACTTGCCAAAAACATGTTGATAGTTTTCTTTCAATTCTTTTAATTCTATGTAACGTAGGTACTTGATAAAAAAAATGTTTGATGTTCCTACTAAACGTGATGACAAATTGAGTAAAACGCCAGCTATTGCGAATAGTTCTACACAAAATGATTAACAGATGGCTACTTTATCATTCTATGGGTTGGAATTGAAGTAAAAGGTTTAATTTATCTTTTTAGTTGAAAATACGAGATTTATATACAAGAAAGTTTTGATTTTTCTAATCTTACTTCAGCCAAAATCTGCCGTTTATCGCTTTTTAGTGATTGTTAATTTCATAATTTTTATCTATGATTCTTTTTCAAGACTAATTATAATTTGTTCTAGTTGAGACCCCATTTTTTTTGTAATGGCAGCCGAACATTTTAACTGTCAGTTCGAAGTACCAACACCTGAACGTAGACTTGAATTAAATGAATTGAATAGGTTTGATTAATCGCAGGATTCGCAGGGCTGCAAACTTTACGATCTGTTTAATTTAGTAAAATTATGGATTTTTTTGCATTATCGTCTATTTTTGACTTTGACTTGACTTAGCTGGGGGCCCCTTGAATCCACGGGGCCCTGGGCTGAAGCCCAAAAAGCTATATGGTAGATCCGGCCCTGAATCTTTGCCAATATGATTGTATGTATTTTATTCATTTGTCATTTGTTTACGATTTGGCGGCAAATTAAAAATTGTCTGTGTCACGTCAGCTCGAATTTAACGCGAGAAAATTTTCGTACCATGATTTTTTATGATTTTTGAATTTTTTATGTCATTTAAGTCAACAAGAAAGTTATGATAGACTTCGTTTGGCCTTTCACGATGAAGCCCCATCTCTTGCCACTATTTACAACTGGTTTAATGAGTTTAATAAACGTAGTCGCACAATGGTCGCACTAATCCCACCGATGATCTGCGTAAGCGTCCCTTACGCAGATCATCGACTTCTACGGCGACGACTGAAGATAACATCAGTGTTGTGCGGCGTATGATAGAGACTGAGGCCGCTTTCCGAATAAGAACGTAATCGCTCACAGCGCTGATATCAATAATTGGCGTTCCGAGTTAGATATCACGATTATGACAGCTGAGGGCTGTCAACAATTCGGAACGCTCGTGAACGCTCTCACGGTGCTCGCTCAACGTCAAAACTTGCATATCATATTTCTTTGTGTTTAAACTACACATTTCTTCTTCTTCGTTGGATAGGTGGCCACAGTAGCCAGAAGAACAAGTTCGAAGATGCCACGTTTGTCTAAAGTTATGATGCGACTCAAAAACAAAACAGCACAACTGTCTTCGTTGACAGCGCTCACGGTGATATTAGTAAAAGGCATGGTCGGCGTTATCGCAAGATGGCGCATGTCATGACGTCATCTATGACGATTCACAATACATCGTTATCGCGCTCAGGCTTATTCGGTACGGCTGTTAGCACGCTCAAATCGATTACAGCGTAACTCGGAATGCAGTCTGACAAAAGAGTGACATAACACCAGATTCGGACAAGCTTAGGCATCGGTATGAGTCAAGTGCACAATATCCTCCATGAACATTTAGCGGTCAGGAAGCTTTGTGCCCGGTGGATACCTCATAATTTGACAGAGGCCCAAAAACTCCGTCGTGTTGATTGGTGTCATGAAATAGTTCAAAGAGTTAACTTAGAGGTGACTCAAATGCTGTGTTACTACTCGACATACTTACGGGTGACGAAAACTGGATTTATTGTTATGATCCTGAAACTTAAGAGACAGTCTGCTGTCTGGGTGTTTCCTTCCGAGGAGTTGCCAACTAAAGTGAAGAGAGGTCGAAGCGTGAGAAAAAAGATGGTGACCTCGTTCTTCGGAAGGACAGGTCATTATGCAAAAATTGTTTTAGAGGATCGAAAAACCTTTACTGCAGAGTGGTACACTAACAATTGTTTGCCACTTGTCTCGGAAAAACTTCGGGAGAAACGACCTCGCAGGATCCTCTTTCACCACGACAACGCCTCGTCGCACACCGCCAAGCAAACAATCGACTACTTGGCGACGTCTGACGTAGAAATACTGGGTCACCCGCCCTATAGCCCCGACCTCGCACCTTGCGATTTTTATTTATTTCCGAAAATAAAAGAAAAACTTCGAGGAAAACGTTTTATTGACGCCGAGGAAGCAGTGGCTGCGTTTCAAAATGCCGTCGAAGAGACCCCTAAGGACGAGTGGGCAAATTGCTTTCCTCAGTGGTTCCATCAGATGCATCGATGTATGATGTAAATGGACACTATATTGAAAATATATAATAAAACTAATAACTTGCTAGTTTGTTTAATTATTTATTTTCTAAGAACTTTCAGTGTCACGGTTACCCTTGTATTGCCAAATGAATCAAAACAGCGAAATATTTGACATCTGTTTGCGACGTTTCCCACTTCCAGAATTAAAGTTCTTATCGTTTCTATGACAAACAAGGGTAGTCACTGAGTCTGATTGTGTGTCAGAGGTGTCAAAACGAAACAAAAACGCGACTATCTTAATAATCTTTGCCGCTGTCATCATGACAGCCGTCACTGCGGCCGTCAAGTGTGGCCACCGTTTTTCTAGGAAACCGTATTATCGTCGTGCAACGAAACAAAGATAAGCATATATTTTCCCCCAACTTTTCTTTTTTTGGTTTGTGTTCTCTCTTTGCGTCTTGTGTATGGCAAATAAACGTATTTTCTTTCTTTCTTATTTAAAACGATCAAAGCGAATAACATAAACTACAAGTGAATTGAGACATGCTATGTTGACTCCAAATAGACAGGTATAAGGGCAGGATGATGATGAAAAATGAGGTCGAATGTAGTCAATAGTCGAGAAAATAAGCACTAGTGCTCCGAACCATATTGGTTTGTCACTGTCACTACTGTCAGTTCAGTGTCATTGTCATAGTGTTAACTTGTCATTGTCAGTCTGTCTGTTGTCAAAAAGCTATTCAATTTGAAATTTTTCCTAAATGTTTTGTAATAGATTTGCATAACGTACCAAATAACTACGGTGGTTTTCTAATAATGTAACAGAATAACTTTAGTAAAAAAAAACAATATAATGTTCTTTAGAAATGTTTGGTGTGCGGCCCAGATGACAAATAATTGGTACAAAAAAATTATGATTACAGGTTAAATTGGTGATAAATTGAAGTTTTAATTATGTTTTTGCACATTTCAGTAGACCGTTGCTTCTCCAGCAAGGCCATGGTCGCCCCGGCAATGTGCGGTTGGTGGTCCGCAACTCTATCCACAACAGTCGGCGAGGAGGTCGGCGGACGGTCCTCGAGCCCGATCCATTATCACAAATACAAGTAGAATCCGGACCACTATTCGCTAGGACGCTGTGGAAACCCTTCTTCTTTACAGTTGGGGTACTTATCATATGCAAAAATTCATTATTTTTGATTATGTCCATAAAAATATTATTGATATTGATGAGAGCTTAATAAACATGACAACAGTACAAGCGTTTATACTGACTGATGGATAATTCTCGCCAATATTGCATAAAGTAGCTACATTTGGAAATAATAAATTATACATATTTTTTCATTAAGAATGACTACTTCATATAGAGATACTTGTTATCACTTCTAGGTATCTGCAATAAGTCTAACTGGCTGCGTGATTTGGGAATATGAGACTCTACGTGCACACGCCTCAACATTTCTCAACAAACCAAGCACCTGGCTGAGCGCTCAGCAAAAAAAATTCAAGACACATCTTGTATGTATCAAATTTTGAACAATTTAACAAAAATAATTGAATGTATGCAGTTTAGTTACCAAACTAATTTGGTATTGTATTATGTTTTAGCAAAAAGCAGAGCCTGGACCACTAACCAAATGGTGGAGGTCACTAAGAGATAGTGAGAAAGTGTTTTATCCAATATTGGCTGCTAATGTATTGGTTTTTTGTGCCTGGCGGGTGAGGGCTCTGCAGCCCTATATGATCAAATACTTCTGTTCAAACCCATCAGGAAGTATGTTTTCATTCAATTTTAGCAATAAGGATCATGCATTATTATATGAATCGTAAAACTTAATAGAGTTAATTTGATTTCATCATCAGGTTCAAGATGCCTTCCAATGTTATTGTCTACATTCAGCCATTACTCAGCAATGCACTTGGCTGCAAATATGTATGTTCTATACAGCTTCATGCCAGGTGAGTTACTTTTATAAATTAATAATCATGTCTTAAATTTTTGCTTTTAATAGCAGTGTAAACTTCTGAAAACTATATTTAGAGTGTACTGGGGTAATTCTGAAAGTTCCAAAATTCTACTACTCTTAGCGATATTTTTGTATTGGAAAAATTGGTTTAGACGCCATCTTTTACCCTCGCCGTAGCAGCACTGCACTTCACTGCAGCATCAGTCGTCGTCAGAAGCCAGTGTCAACATTACGTGCCTAGCGTCAAGTTATGTCAAAAGAGTGATTTTTGCGCAATTTTTGTGGATTCGTAATACACACTGTTGTATATAATAACAAACACTGATATTTTGTGTAAGGGGTATGTTGTTCTATGTTATAGGGTTTGATTTCCGCAGTTAGTCCTTCAGATAGATCTTATGTGTGTGGGCCATAGCGGCCGTTTAGTGGTTATTCCAACCAGCCCACCTCCCTCCAAAAGATAATTAATTCTGCTGAGGGCCTAGACAAATGGCATTCGCTTCGGAGCGATTCTATTTCGACAATCGCTATCGCTTCAACAATAACGAAGTTCAATTGATAGACAAAGTACACTTTGTTTCGCTATCGTCTCATCCATTGGTTTGTTCGATAAAAATTACATTTGTCTTTCGTGAGCAAACGTCAAATTCCGCTCTGTCGCACAGTGGTCTGAAAATCGAGCTCCCCTTTCATAGAAAGTCAATGTGGGGTATTCATAAAACCAAAATATGGAACGTGTCAGGTATACCTTTAATGTATATTGTAGTATCAATGATTTTAGTTACTCCGCGCCTGAGAAAAAAAATATTTAGTTTTTTTTTGTATGGGAGAAATTACGTAAAGTACATTTTCTTGCGACTGAACTCAAACTCAAAGCATTTATTTCAATTAAACCATTTACAGGCACTTTTGAATTGTCAAATAGTCGCGTCAGTTAGTCAGAAAGTTGAAGCTAGTTGCCCATTCCAAAACGTAGATCTTTATGGAGAAGAACGGGCAAGAAACTCCAAGGACACTTAGAAAATTACAAAATCCTGGGTACTTACATTATTCTTGTTGCTTCTATATGTGAGAACAATGTACAAAAAAATTATCAAAACAATTCAAAATATAAGATTAAAAATAAGCCATGGCAGATCAAAGATGACCAGTCACAACTGACGGCGCCCGTTCACGAACATGACGCGTGGATCAGCAGCATTCAGCTCAACCATTTTGTAGGGAACCGAATGATCCAACACACTCGTCACCATCAGCGAGACATTTAAGTGAGCATGACATACTCTCAGTTACCATGATCTTTCAAGTCAACATACATCTTAATAAATAAAATAAATATAAAAATACAAACGGCTCAATGGTGCTCACATTTACAAAAATTGAAAAAATGCTTCTAAATTATACAAAACTAATTTGCAATGTATTTGAGAGATTAATAGAATGTTACTACCAAAAAGAAAGAAAATCATCATCCATTGGAGTATTCAACAGTTAAATATTGTTTAAATAAACATTAAGTTTGTAATGTCAGAAAAAATTAAAAGGGGAAGCAACTCTTCTAAACATTAAAAATTTTAACTAGTGAGCCCAAGTGGCTGTGGAGCAGAACCAGCATTAAGCCAAGCATTTTTATCTATGATATAATCATCCAACTTATAATATGCTTGTCTACATAGTGTGCGTTTAATGCATGTTTTAAATTTCTTCTCATTCAGTTCAAGAATATCGAGTGGTATTTTATTATAACATTTTACACAGTACCCCATAAAAGAAGTGTGCACTTTAGACAATCTGAAACGTAGTTGATCTAATTTGTTCCTATTTCTAGTGTTAAAATTATGCCTGTCACTTATCTTACTAAAAAGATGTAGATTTTTCCGAACATACATAATGTTTTCATATATATGTATACTGACAAGTTACCGTCATGATGGTAATTTTCTTAAACAGTTCCCTTAGAGATCCGCGTCTGCGGAGGTTATATATGGCTCTGACAGCCCTCTTTTGCAGAATAAAGATAGAATTAATATCTGCAGCCCGTCCCCACAGCAAAATACCGTAAGACATGATGGTATGGAAGTAACTAAAATAGACCAGTCTCGCGGTATCCATGTCTGTTAGTTGGTGGATTTTCCAAACAGCGTAAGCGACTGAACTTAGCCGCCCTGCAAGTGATGTTAAGTGAGGACCCCACTGTAGTTTTGAGTCAAGCGTGATCCCCAGGAAAACCGTTTTTTTGACGAATTCTAGTGTCTCACTATTCAGTACAATATGACATTCACTACTTCTAACCTTTGGTAACGCGAATCTTTTGCATTTTGTTTTCTTCTCATTTAAAACCAAATTATTTACAGTAAACCAATTATGGACCTTAAGCATAGCGTTATTTACTTCGTCAAGCTCCTGTGCATGTCTGTTTATCTTAAAAATCAGTGATGTGTCATCAGCAAATAACACCATTTGTGGTCGGTTTTTCAGTAAATGAGGTAAATCATTTATATATACTAAAAAGAGGAAAGGACCCAAAATCGAGCCCTGTGGTACCTGTGGTGGAACGAAACTGAAGGGCTGGTACTCATACGAGCTATTGCCGCTCTTAAGGCGATTAAGTTGACATACCACTCGTGTACCTTTGGGTGCCGCTTCACACGTAGGAATTTTTTGAACTTTAAAATTTTCGGTATTTAATATTTTAAGTACATATGTGACCCATTTAAATTAAGTTGCTGGGGAATTTGGAAAAATATATTTAAAATATAACGCAAATACGCGCCTAATGTTATATTAATTGTTATAATAATTTTAATTACTTTAAAACTCAAAAAATAAGTTAACTTTCGAAATTATTTTTATTACGAAAACTAATTAGGGCACTGCAACTAATATATGCCTTTAATATACATACAACTTTTTACAATAGTAATCTCATTAGCTAAGTGGGTGTTAATGATTTTTATTATACCTAATGACAACACAGATTCGTTATCATTTATCAAATACGGGAATTACTAATTACTTTACTAATAGTTCAGATTTCTTACGTGTTAATTGACTCCGACCATTAATGAGGGTAGTTATACATAAATAGAATGTTTGGCATAAATTCTGTCAGTAACGTTTAGCACTTGTGCGCGTTAACTTCAACTTTTTCTGTTCTTTCCAATTTTCTATTGCGATGGAAGGTTTCGGTACTAATCTTGATATTTTCATGTTTGTGGCCAACAACACTTCTTTCTCAGATCCCAATGTGTTGTTTGAAGTGTATGTGAATAATGTTGATTTGTCAGAAAATGAAAAAAGAGACTTGAAACAATTCTGTGAAACTTATGTGTGTTCATTGAAAAGGAAATGGATCTCATGTAATCGTACGCGACATACTTTCATTAAAAAGTACGAAGCATGGCTCCAAGAAGACATCAAATGGCCTGAAGTCATCAAGGAAAAGATGAGGGAAGATGTTCCGAATTTCTCGTAAATGAAGGTGCATCAACATCCTCACAACCACAGACTTGTAGTGTTGGAACCTCAACATCTCTTGGAAACCAAAGGAAGCAGTTCTCGGAGCTAAGCCCGTTACAGAAGAGAAGGAGAGTAGAAGAGCTTTTAAATCATCCAACGGAAAGCCTTGCTTATGCAACTGGCTTGAAGGCACAAAATAAAGATGTAGCAGACATAATAAAATTGGTCACAGAGAATCCCGAAATGGCTACGAAGATAAAAGATATGCTGAAAACTAAGAAACTTGTGCCCATATATGTATTCTGCTGATAAAGCTTTAGCTTCGTTGAAGCTGTCGAAGTGGCAGTACACTACTTTAATAGCTTGTGCAATGGAAGAAGGAATTCCACTGTATCCCTCATACACAACTGTCCTAGACGCGAAAAAGGACTATTACCCACCTAAGGATAGCATAGACATTTCCGAAAATGGAGTACGAGTTAAACTTCAAGCAATTTTGGATAAAACTGTGTCAAGAGTTGGAATATATCTACGTTTGCCCTCTTCTATAGATGGCAAAGAGCTAACACTTCTGTGTAAGTGGGGCTTTGATGGTGCTTCAGGGCAAAGTTTGTACAAGCAAAGCATGGTGGAGGAAGATGATTCCAGCGACTTCATGTGTTCTTTTGTACCTGTAAGACTAGATTGTGATGAAGAAAAGGTATGGGAGAATCCAAAACCAGCACACATGCAGTTAAAGTTAAAATGCTCATGACTATGATAGATGGTAAAATAGTTTCTAAATTATCAGAAACATCAACCCAGACTTGTGTCATATGTAAAGCAACCCCATCTGAAATGAATAAGTTACATGTGATCTCAGAGTAAGTTTTGAATACTTTTATAATTTTCTTGGTTAATATTACTGTACTGCTATACCTATTTTTAAATAAGTTATTTCTTTGTTTTCTAGAAAACCAGTGTCAACGGAAATGTATCAATATGGTTTGTCTACTCTCCATGCTTTAATTCAAATAAACCATTTACAGGCTAATATTTACAAGTGGGTCCATAACAACTTATAACTAAATAAAAATAGCAAAATTATATATTATATTCTAACTTAACTAATACTATTCAAAAACTAAAATAGGTATAGCATCGTAAAATTCATCCGCATCGCTGTCGACTGGTAATGTACGCAAGAGACTGGCCGCATTGCCACGTTGTATGGCAATGCTTAGCCTCTGCCTAAAGTAAAAACCAGCTCTTGGGTCACGGGAAGTGTCAAATAGCCGTTTTGAAATTTCATTAAAGAGGCCATGAGCACTCGGACCACGGCTTGAGGGTTTCGACCCCAAACGGCTCGAAAATATAATTACCTGTAAGGTTATTATACTTACGGCGCTTGAGGTTTTCTGCAGGCGCAGCAGCAGCACCAGCACAGCACGCCGAGCCAGGAAGATGGGATGGCGCAAGAGTGTCGACACAGGTTGCATCCCACACTAAAGGCCTACCCACCTTCCATGGAGATAAAGACATGTCGTCCGGTCTCTTGCTATCGTCGCGTGCCAAGCCATTGGGTTCTAATATAGCTGGAACGCCGGCGGTGACAAGAGCTCGTCGGATGATGTCGTTAATGTTCGCGTGCCGCGCTAGGCGACCTGCACTTCGGCTACAAGACAGGCCGTGATGTCCGAGACTGTTGACAACTTCGCCACAGTGACAGCGATGAGGAGAACAACAAGGGGCTCCTAGTCGTAGGGAAGCAGCTTGGCGGAAGGTATTGTCGTCGAACAGAGTGCCTATGTTCGACGACGGTAGTGCGTGAAGCCACAGACCCGATTCCCACTTACCCACAGCCAGCAAGCGCGCACGCTCCGCAGTGGTAGTAGACGTATTGAGTAAATTGTTCTGTACTACTCTGCAGAGCGGCGCATCCCACCGTCTTTGGGAAGATGGATGATCGGGTAGATCTGATTTCGGGCAAGCGACTCTCCAGGCATCCATAGCCTCGGTGAAGCACGGCACATCAAAATCAATCAGTGTGGAGGCTAGAATTTTCCTGATTAATTTCTCAGTGCCGTGAACCGAGGATATGAAAGCCGGTAAACTAATACTAGAAATTTTTCGGACGCCGAGGCCTCCCATACGGATGGGAAGAGTAGCTTGCGCCCAAGCTCAGTCGTCCATGGCCACATTTAGAATTGAAGTTAATGTGTGTCTGATAATTTGGTAATTTTTTTCTAAAAGCGGAGTATACTTCCATAGATGGGAAGCGCGAAGAAAATATGTTAATTTAGGGCCGAAACAGCAGTAACGAATTAGGGTGATGGCCGAATGCATATTAATTTGTAACAATCTTGCCAAAACATCGTTGAAATTTTGTATTTTTTCCTCAATAAAAACGGGAAAGGAATTCTCGAAGATTGGAGACCCAAGGAGACGAAGAGAGCTTTTTTCAATAATTTTGATTTCTGGAGCTATTGCAATAAAATTGGGAAGTGTCAGTTGTCTGTCAGTACTGTCCGCTAGGTATAGTTCACATTTCGAAAGGTTGAGATCAAGGCCAATGGAATGAAGGTCGTTTTTAAGGAATTTTAGGTCATTTAAAACAGTTTCTACATCGCCTCCCAATGTTCGATCATCAAGATACCAAACGTTAAATTTGGAATTTAGCTGTCGAATAATTGGGTGAATGGCTAAGCTAAAAATCACTGGCCCGAGGGGGTCACCTTGTTGACAGCTAACAGCAGATTCCAAAAGGTTGTCTCGATACAATAATTTAGAAGGGTGTCTGTAACATTGCCAAAGGAAACTACAGATTTGGGGTATTTCTTTTTTAGTTTCTGCCGGCAAGGTGTCCCTATTAACAGAATTGAAGGCATTCTCTATGTCAACTTTCAGGATGACCTCTCCTTTACCAGAATTTAGCTAGGTCGACAAGGCGTGTACGGCAGCCTCACAGCCACCTTAGGAGCCATAACCTAGCTGCAGGGGCTGGAATTTTTCCGAAACGGCCTCACCATAAAATTTACAACAAATCTTGGCTACCATACGACGGTAAGTAGTGCCCACGGCAATGGGACGAATGCCACCATCCCTCTTACGCAAGGCGCATAGATTGGCCCCGTATAAAACGTCTATGACTGACTCGTTCACCTTGCCAGAGAGCATGAGGTTGATCAGAGCCGTAAGCTCTTTCAAGAGCAACTCGCCAGCTGTCCCGGCGCCTGAACAAATAAGGTCCTTAAGATACTGAGGACTCAGGCCGTCGAGGCAACCGGCGGACCCGCTCCGGAAGGAGCAGACGGCTGTGACCAGCTCTCGACCTGTAATGGTGAGTATCCGTATCAGGAGGGTCGGGAAAAGAAAGACCATCCACTGGGGCAGGGTGTTTGCTCTCCAGAGCTGCGAGTGTGTCTGGAGAACATGGTGCCACCACATCACTAAAAAGAATCCTGGCTGCTCCGCTTATGTCACCTTCTCCTAACTTAGATTCTACCAGATGGGATATACCTCTTGAGGAGGTATATCTTTGCGTCGGTAATTTTGAATCTAAATGAAGAGCCGAAATATTACAGTTTTCTTTAATTGGAAAGGGTTTTCCAAAACGGGTCAAAAGTGGGTGTAGCTGGTGTTGTTGAGACAGGGTCTGAGAGGGGTGCATTTGGTGGCCTGTGCACTTTTCCCATATGCACATTCAGACCCCGCCTACCTTTAAAAAACCGTGCCTGGGTACACAGCGGACATCTCTCCAGGGTGCTCTGCAGCGATGACGAAAGTTGACAAGCACTACCACTATCATTCACATGCTTGGATTAGGTGTATGTAATGTTTGCTTCACATTTCCTACAGACTTGATTTCAAAACATGGTCTAGCTAGGGATGCAGACAGCAAACAGTTATTGACGGCAAGAAAAAAAAAGATCCAGCAGAAATTTCGTGATAAAATGGGCCTCTTAGTAGATATCGTCAAACAAGGTGAGTCTTGAAATGCAACGAGTTGTGTTGAATTATTTTGACAACTTTACTTACCGAATACCTTGTTTCTGTTCAAAATGGTGAAGTTCTTGCTTTTTGTTTCAGGTGCAGGCACTACAAATTATTGCAATACAGCCCGATTTTTTTTTTGTGATCATGTAAAAACGGCAGCCATCACTGAATTGGATTCCACTATAATTCAAAGATTTGCCACAATTCTAGGTGTGATACCATGTGGGGAGCCCGTAAATGTTGAAGCGTTTGAAAATTTTGCGCGCCTTACTGCAGAAAGATATGTGGAACTCTATGGTTGGTATTATACGCCATCGAGTGTTCACAAACGTTTACTGCATGGTGCTGGAATTATCAGGCATTTCAACATTACCCCAATTGTCAAATTATCTGAAGAGGCATCGGAAGCCAGAAATAAAGACTTCAAGAAAATCCGAGAACATCATTCGCGGAAGTTTTGTCGTAGAGCAACAAATGAAGATATCTTTAATGGACTCCTTGTTACCGCCATGGGATCTGGAGGCGAAAGTCCTCGCGCAGATGTGGGAGTTGCGCGAGGAGGCGAAACGCCGGGGCGTAACTCCGCTGCCGCGAGAGATCACGGCACAGCGGACAGAGCTCTGGCGGGATCTCATGGCGGCTTGGAGTGTGCGATTGTCGCAACCCAGCGCTGGGCACGCCACAATTGCGGCGATAAGTCCCCTCTTTGAGGAGTGGCTTGAGAGGCGCCATGGCGTCCTCACCTTCCGCCTGACGCAGGTCCTCACCGGACACGGTTGTTTCGGGAGGTTCCTGTTCCGAATAAGGCGGGAGGAAACGCCCGGGTGTCACCACTGTGTGGATCGCCCGGAGGACACGGTGGAGGTCTGCCCGGCTTGGGCGGAGCACCGCCGTGTCCTCACGGAGGCGATCGGCGGCAGCGATCTCTCGCGTCCGGCCCTGGTTCAGGCCATGGTTCGGAGCGAGTGTGCATGGGAGGCCGTCACCTCCTTCTGCGAAGCAGTTATGCTCGCGAAGGAGGAGGCGGGGCGCGCGAGGGAGATGCAAGCTGCACGCCCTCGCGGCCCTAGTCGCCGCAGGAGACGCCCCGGGCGTCGGGAGTCAAGAGCCGACTTCCGGCCACCGTAGGCGCGGGCCTGCGGACGGTGAGCAATGGGCAGCTCTCCGTCCGATAAGGACCAGGCCCGTGTCGACGGCGCGTTGTGTTCCACGCGCGCCTCAAAGAGATGTCAGCACCAACCGACGGGGTCGAAAGACCAAGACCAATAAATTAGTTTTAGTTATTTAATTGTTATATTATTTTAAACACTTTTTTTACAATTGATTGTATAGTTTTTGAGAAAAAATGTTAAATAAGTGTTTTATTTCTTCTTTAAACAGCGTGACTTTATGGTCGTTATTTTCCCGTTATAAGGTGATTCTACTCATACAAACAAACAACTTTTGTTACGGAAACCACCACGAAAAAAAGAAAAAAATAACAGCTGTTTTATACATACAGTAGGTATTGAACTTTAGTATGAAACAGCAAACATTTTTTTCGCGATTTAGAGGTGGTTTCCATAAAAAAGTTGTTTGTTTTCATCAGTATTTCGCTGGAAAACAACGACTCCAAAGACACTCAGAATAACATAACTACACTTGAGAGCAATAAAATCGCACACGTTGACTTTTTGTTGTTAAAGCAGTTTTTTTCATAAATGTGAATACATATTAAAATAAAACTTACACTATTTGAATGTTTACTTCAGTACCTTTCTAATGATATCAAATACAGTGTAAAAAAAGTACCCATAGGGAGTTTTAGGGCACAAAACCCAACATACGGATAAAATTACCCAATTTAGCTTAACAAAGAATAAAAATAAAACTCAAAATGCTTGATCAAATTGTTTTTTAATAAGGTGTATTCCCTCCCCTAGCCTTGATTACAGCTCTTAATCGGTTTTTCATGGACCGTATTAATTTCACCATGAAATCTTGTGGTATGGCGTTCCACTCCTCTTCAATGGCAAGTTGAAGCTCTTGGAGGCGCGTAGGAGCAGGGCTTCTTGCTCGAACTCTTCTTTTTAGCTCATCCCAGACATGCTCAATCGGATTGAGATCAGGACTACGAGCTGGCCACTCCATCGCGGTGATTCCAACATCTTCCATGTAGTCGCAAACTGTTCTAGCGACATGCGGTCTGGCGTTGTCGTGCATTAAGAGAAAATCTTCTCCCATAAGCCACGCAAGCGGCCTCACATGTTCTTCGAGCACTTCTTCGACGTATCGTGCAGCCGTCAAACTTCTCGATCTCGGGCCGGTATTCTCCGTAGTGATGAATACAATGTCAGTTTTAGTGTCCAACATTATGCCACCCCAAAACATACACGATCCACCTCCAAAAGCCACACGTTCGCTTATGCAGCATTGTGAAAATCGCTCTGATGACCTTCTGTAGACCCTAGAGCGTCCATCATGACCATGTAAAGTCATTCTGCACTCATCAGAGAACATAACAGCCCGCCATTGGTCATACGTCCAATTTAAATGTTCCCTAGCAAATTGTAGCCGGGCTTGTCGGTGAGCTGTGGTCAATTTGGGACCATTTGCTGGGCGATGTGAAGTCATTCCTGCTTCACCTAGTCTTCTTCGAACTGTCCACCGACTTATACTGACATTGCGAACTTCTCGAAGCTGTTGTCCCAGTTGAACCGCGTTCAGTTGCCGATTTCTCAAAGACCTTGTCACAAGAAAGCGGTCATCACGCTCTGATGTTGTGCGTCGCCGGCCAGATCCTGGTCGCCGAATGTAGCCACCGGTCTCTTGGAACCTCTGGTATACACGACGAACAGAGTAGCGGCTCAAATTTAGCCGTCGAGCAACTTCACTTTGGTTATGGCCTGCTTCGAGCAAGGCAATAACTTGAGCGGCTTCTGCGGGCGTGGTATCCATATTTTTCCAGTAAATCCGTATGCTTCCAGTAGAGATGTTATCACGTTGACCTTCGGTATGCAACTGAATAAAAATTCCAATAAACTGACCTTTTTATACCTGCGGCTAAGGGTGCAAGTAGTGACAACGCAAACGCGTGAATTTGGGGAATTCGGTGTACGGTCGGTTTTTGTAAGTTACGTGAAGGTCAATGATTTTAATTTTATGTTTTTGTAAAGCTAAGCTTGTATGCTTTAATTTTGTCTAATGATTTTTACTCAATATCTTTCGATTTTAGAAAACAATCAGTAATAAACCAAATTACAAGGGGTGTGCGATTTTATTGCTCTCAAGTGTATATATATTTATGGCCTTATATTACTTGCTACTTAATTTGATTGCGTCACATATTTAAAATATTCAATACCGAAAATTCGAAATTTCAAAAGAATCCTACGTGTGAAGCGGCACCCAAAGGTACACGAATGGTATGTCAACTTAATCGCCTTAAGAGCGGCAATAGCTCGTATGAGTACCAGCCCTTCAGTTTCGTTCAGTCGCAAGAAAATGTACTTTATATAATTTCTCCCATACAAAAAAAAACTAAATATTTTTTTTCTCAGGCGCGGAGGAACTAAGATCATTCATACTACAATATGCATTAAAGAAATGTATACCTGACACGTTCCATATTTTGGTTTTATGCATATCCCACATAGACTTTCTATGAAAGGGGAGCTCGATTTTCAGACCACTGTGTGTCGCTGTCAATTCTTGTTGTCAGTTGAACTCCGATAGTGCGAGAGCCCACGACCAAAACCATGAAGCATCGTTTTACAGCCAAAACCGTATAAAATCGTTAGTTTAGATGATTCTGAACCCGACTCGGTACTGCCCTACCGGTCAGAAACGTCACAGTTTTATGGGAGCCCATTTCTGCTATATCAAAAGAAATAGGCAGACGGTTTCATTACATATTAAAAATGTACATAGGTTTCGTAAATTTAATACGAAAAAGTTTGTTTGCAGACATTTTGCGTGTCCAATGTGGCCTGAGCGCATTTTCAAAAATGTCAAATAGTTTTCCGATCGGTCTCACAGTAACCTGGTTTTTTTTTTTTTTTAATCTTTTGTATAGTTACCGGGGTTACAAAAATATGTTTTCTTAAATTTTAACTGGTACCTATAATCCCAGAAACCAAAAGAACGTTTCGAAGTCGCCCGGAAAACCCGCGGTGTTTGTTACGCTCCTATCCTTCACGACAGGACACGAAAGTTTTTAAACACGTTCAAAATGGTTCAACTCATAAGAGGCTCACACTTTCTTCTGAAAAACTATTTATTCGCATCAATTGACCAATGTTCACCTGAAAACAACATTTTCAGACGGGTTGCTATGTATTTAATTTTTTTTGCCTCATTTTTAACTTTCTCAAATGATCTCCTTGGTATGTACGTGCGACGCTATTGGATTCTTAAAATTGTATTTTTGGTATCTGAAATCTATCGTTCAACTCCATTCTTAAAATCAGACAAACTGCTATGAAACAGGTCAGTATTTGTTTTTGACATATTTCAAAATGCGGTCCGGTCAGACGTGACGCGAAATGCGCATGTTTCTATCGCATACCTTTTAAATCTTCTGACTACGTTACGCCCACTGAATTCGACAAGTCGAGCCCGCCGCGTACCTACTTGTAGCTTCATACCTAAAATGCAGAGTGCCCATCTGTATTTAATTCGTCTGTATCTACGTTTTTACATATCTTGACAAACTTTCGAAGGTTTAAAGTCACACCACACCAAAAAAATATGTAATGCGCAACTTAAGAAAAAGGTTTACACGAAAATGATAATAATAGACATTTATTTTTTCTCCAAACAGCTGCAGTAGCTTCATTAGGAAAGGAACAATTTGTGGCCATGTACTTGAGTGCTGGTGTAATTAGCAGCTTTGCCAGCTTTCTTTACAAGGTTCTACTAAACCAGCCTGGTCTTAGTCTTGGTGCAGTAAGTATACTTACAATATAAATAAGTATAGTATAGTATAGTTCAATACATATGTAAAAACAACCCACTAATACAACCAGCGTCACTAATGTAATACAGGTGGCAGGGACATCGACGCGAAGGCTGTTACCATGGATTCAGTACATGACTCTGAACGCCCCTGCATTAAAACAAAATCAGTTGTTTCATAGAAAACTGCAATACCTACGCGGTCAAAATGTATGGAACAGCTGTTTTTTTTTTTTTTTTTTTCTAACAACCGACGTACAATTTTAACGCAGGGGCGTTCAGAATCATGTACTGAATCCATAGTAACAGTTTTCGCATCAATACCCTGTATACGGATGAACAAACATACCAAATGACCTGTACCCTAATTGCGTAATACATGATCAATCAGAATCTGAATCGTTTTGAAATAGATTGCTAATCGATTGCTTCATAAGTTCAAAAAAAAAGTTTGCTCAACAACGTAAATAACGCAATGAATTTTGTTGAACTGTCAAAATGAAACAGATTAGTCGTAATCGTTTACGAAAATGTGTTGCGTAATTAGATAGCTGAACAACTATAGAAATTAAACTTGGTCTCAATTTGATCGAATTCCTGCCAAAATAGCTGTTGTTGTGTAGGCAGTACCTAGGTACTGTGTTCATTCTGAACACCTTGTGTTATTGAGATCAAATTTTCCTAATTATCTAGATTATTTTTGATTATATTCGTCCCTATAATTTTTCAAAGCGAAACTAATAGTTGGTGTAATAAATATTTGTTCCGATTTACAAAGCTTATTCTGATTTACTAATCAGCACCCTAATTGGGTAACACACGATCAATCACAATCTGTTTCATTTTGACAGTTCAACAACATTCATTGCGTTATTTACGTTGTTGAGGAGACAAATATTTCGAACATTTATAGATTAATCGTGTGTTATGCAATCAGGGTGCTGATACTGGTTTCTGTAATCGCTTCGATGGTCGTATTACCCACACATGCATCGCGATGGTTCTAAGTGTGCATGTAGCACATAATTTAATCAGCGTTATCGGTATCCCTAAACCAGGCAAGCCCTAGTCATCAGAGCCCATGAGTTACCGTCCCACCAATTTCCCCTATGTTTTCGGTAAAATTTACGAGAGGATTATTTATGCAGGTCTCAAAGACTGCCGAAGCATAAAACGTCATCTCCAAGGTTGGTTTCCGAACCGAACACTCTTGCATCCAACAAGTCCACGGCATCGTAGCATTTCAGCGCTAGTTTCCAGTGTAACGTGATGACGGGCGTGTTATTCTTCGAAATAGCGAAAGCATTCCACATTCTGGCACAACGGCTTATTATATAAGGTTTACCAACTCGGAGTGGCAGACCATATCGTGCTCATCTTACGAGTATTTTTTGTCGGATCGCACATTTCGCTATCGCATCCAGGGTTCATTTTCGTCCCTTCCCCCCGTGCTATCTCCCCTCATCTTCACGCTGTTCACTAGTGACATTCCCAAGAGTAAAAAGGCTTACTTGGTTTCATTCGCCATTCCGGCTATTTACTATACTGGTCGTTGCTAGGACTCTAACGCTCGCACTCTTCGAATCTCTGCAATCGTCCCAGACAAATTTACGATAAGAGTCAGACGGTTCTCTTCTTGAGGCCGCGTCTCAATCATACCTAGGTTTCTTCCTTGACCACCACCGAGCAGTGAGCACATAAAGGCGGCTCCATCGCGCTCAGCAGGCGCTTCATATTGATCGCACATAGCAAAATGTCACACAAGTGTAAATTGCGTATACCGCGATCATCCGTTCCATCATGGCCTATACTTGCGTCGTCTTCGCATAGACTAAGTCACTTCATTTCCATAGGATGCAGACCTTCCAGAACCGATTCCTAATAAACGTTACGGGGGCCCCCTTTTATGTTCGCAATGTTCATCTTTCTCAGAATGCCCATCGTTCAGGAGTTCATGAAACGTATCTCAAAGCGATTTTTTGACTGCACCCCAATCCCTCCATTGGAGTGGCCGCCCGATACACTCCCCTTCCCCATTACCAAGATTCGCCGACCGAGGCATATTTTTACGGGCGGTAGGGGCGGTGTTGTAGAGTGCACCCAAGCCTGGGTCTAGTTTGTGCGGAATTAAAACTTTATATTTTTACTTTTTTTTTATCCAACGATTAAGGCTTTGTAAATTCAGGCAATACTTATTATTACACAAATTACTTTTTTGCGAGATTTTTTACTTATTATGTAAGCCGAATGACGTGTGCACGGCTAGACATAGGTCTCCCACACAAGCATCGCCACAACAAGCGGTCCTGCGCATCCCATTGCCGCGACAGATGGATGACCGATAAAACTTGATTTCAGGCGTCGTTGGAAATCAAGTATAAGATATGTCGTGTTATTATTAATCCTATCCTATAATAAAATATAATATAATCCTATAATAATGTTAACGTTCCTCTTTTCTTTCTTTCAGTCGGGTGCAATAATGTCCGTTTTGGCCTACGTGTGTGTTCAATATCCTGACACCAGGCTAAGCATAATCTTTTTGCCTATGTACACATTCGCTGCTGGAACGGTAAAGCACAACACATACTTTGCTTATGGGTAGCTTGATTTTCATAAGGTTACCTATATAAAAATGTCGATGTTTATGTTGCAGGCTATAAAGGTCATAATGAGCGTTGACTTAGCTGGCGTAGTTTTCGGATGGAAATTCTTTGACCACGCGGCGCATCTTGGTGGTGCTTTATTTGGAATGTGAGTATAAAACTAACATGTCCTCTATAGATGATTGCTAAACTTGTATTAGATAATAACACTGAAATATTGTTTAAACAGTGTGTGTCCAAGAATTTTTAAGACGAAGGTGAGAAGGCGTTAATACATACAGGTTACTACTAGAAGGTAGGTTAACTTACAGTTCGGGGTTTAAAAATAGCGGCACTTGGCGGCAATGCATTTAATTTTGTTACTGATGGCCTTTCTCTACAAGTTCATTCGGCTAAATCTTTGCGCCTAATCAATTGAAACCGAAATTTATATACTTATTCTGTTCAACATTTTGATGAAATGTCGCGCCTCCGGATCTGCGTGTTTTGCCCTTATCGAGTCGGTTATGAAACGCGACGGTATAGACGGTGCTAACTCGTATTCATTCTTCTTTTTTGCATTTGGCTTTACGGTACTGTCCGAGACAGTGGGTGGAAACCTCGATGTGCCATACTAACGGCCATAACTACCAAAATTAAATACCTCATCGTGTAGTGGCAATAAGCCACCTATCCTACGTATCTATGCACCTTAGGTATCCTACGTAATACCTACGTCTCTGTATCCTCAGTCTCAAATTTAATTTCCAGGGCTTGGTGTCACTGGGGTACCACCGGCATATGGGGGAACAGAGATAAATTCCTGCAGTATTATCATACTCTTAGGAAAAACGACGCAGAAAGGTAGCAACTTGACGAACTGGCAAATGCATAGTATAACAATTTTTGTGAAGAAAATTTAAAAAATGTAACCTGACAAATTATATTATAATGTTTGAAAAATAAAATTATGTTTTTATTGATGGATGGTGATAGAAATTAAATAAGGATTATGGACTGTAATCAGAAAGTATAGAAATAAATATATTATTATTTATAATAACAACTTTACTGTAAATATAAAAACAGATATTATTAAAAATGCATTTCACAATATTGACTGTCAATATGGTTTTCTTAATTAAGCCTTCAGTATTTTGGCGTGGAAGTCGAAGTGTTCGCCGATGTAAGTGGAGATGTAGTAGTACGAGTGGTCATAACCTTCGCGTAAATTAAGTATGACTGGCACACCGACTGACCGGCACGCTTCCACCAAGTTTTCAGGAAGTAATTGCTTCTCCAAGTAAAATTTATCACTAGACCCCTGGAAAAAGAAACAAAACATTAAATTTTATTTATTTTTGATTGGTGATTGGCCGAAGGCAGAGGATGGACGTCTTCGCAAAAAAATAAAACTTTGGGCAACAAGCTGTACCCTAATTGCGTAAGACACGATCAATCAGAATCTGAATCGTTTTGAAACAGATTGCTAATTCATTGCTTCATAAATTGGAAAAAAAAAGTCGGGTCCACAACGTAAATAACGCAATGAATGTTGTTGAACTGACAAAATGAAACAGATTAGTCGTAATTGCTTACGAAAATGTGTTGCGTAATTAGGTATCTGAACACAACATTCAATTTCTTTTTGCACGAAAGCTTTTTTTTTTGTTTAATGAATCACTTAATAATTCTAGCAATAATATTTTTAATAGCTATAATAATTTTTTTATGTATAGCTAAACTGAATAAAAAATAAAGATGAATGTCATGATGCGGAAGAACTTATTTATGAATTTGAATTAATTAATTTGTGAACTAATCTTACCTGGTCAAGAAGTAAAGTGAGTGGGGGTCCATCATATTTCTTGACTAACTCTGTCGCATCCCACTCAGCCCACTTAGATTTGTCTTCTCCCAAATAGCCATTAAAGCCCTTGATACCCCATGGGCATTCAATAGGGTTGCATATAGGTGCAAATGCACTTACTGATTTGTACAAACCAGGGTTTCTAAGGGTGGATACTAAAGCTCCATGACCTCCCATGCTGAAAAAGTAATATTTATTTATTTAGGATCTCTAACAAAATATATTGTTAATTATGACAAATACACAATGGGTATTATGTATGTGTTCACAAATGTAACTCGTATGATTCTTAGTGACTTTTAAATCTGTCATAACGCCTTCAAATAATGTGAATATTAAAAAAAAAATGTTAAACTAGAATGCATACATATCAATACTATATGAAATTGGCGTTTTTTTTTCTCATAAATAGAGAACCTCGTCACTTCTATGATTTAAAATATTCATCAATTGCCTGGTATTATATTGAATAATGACCATCATAAACCACTACCAATAGTAAAAAAAACCTTATTACTTTAAAACAAAAAATACCTTAAAAAATGCTTAAAAATGACTCATCTTTCTGTTAGCAGAAAAGACCACTATTTGTTTTAAATTTGCCAAAACTTATTTTTGTCGCTTAATCTAAGTGACATATTCGTTAACTTTGTTTTTAACATTAGTGC
Organism: Agrochola lota; assembly: GCA_947364205.1. NCBI lineage: Eukaryota > Metazoa > Arthropoda > Insecta > Lepidoptera > Noctuidae > Agrochola > Agrochola lota. The sequence continues at coordinate 10,365,132 of OX376221.1, read as the reverse complement.
ATAAAAGTTTTAAAACATTCGTGTTCATGGTTGTTATATAAATTAAGAAAATGTTAGTATGAAAAGTTCTTTAAAATTCTCCATACAAAACGCCGATTTCATAGGTGCACCTACTATTAGTATTGTAATCGTATGAAATAAATTACGGAAGTAATGTCTGTAAGTAATGCATAAAAACGATATTACTTTCAAACTAGTTGAAGATATGTTCATGATTTTTATTCGTATGCTCAGATTATTTTATTATCTATAATTAGATCTGTGTTTTTTTTTTCAAATATTCATATTTCCGTTATTAAAAATAAATATTCCCTATGAAACCGAATGGCGGCAGCGACGCAGTGTGGTGGTAGCGACGCAGTGTGGTGGTAGCGGCGCGTGAGCGCGACACGCATTAAATTTGAAAAGCTTGAAATAGTGTAGGGCTCCTATTATCAGGCAGGCTTTTCGAATAATTGAAAAGCCGTCAGATTTAGTGAAAGCCTGCAATATCTTCGTCAGATCGTTTTGAGCGAGGGTACGATGAGAAACCAACGGCACCGAACATCGCGTTATTTTTTGTTCTTTTTAGGATTCCGTACCCGAAGGGTGTCGGTTTGGCACCCTTCGGGTATTGTTATTAAAGCCTCCGTTGTTTGTCCGTCCGTCCGTCTGTCTGTCTATCAGCGGACTGTATCTCATGAACCGTTATAGATAGACCGTTGAAATTTTTCAGATTGTGTATTTTCTATTGCTGCTATAACAATAAATAATAAAAATTTAATAAAGTTAAAACGTAAAGTTACCTTTAGATTTAACAAAAAAAAATACCCTGGCAAGTGGGGTGTCATTGTCTATATCTAATCGAGTAGAGTATAAATACTTTTTTTTTATCTTCAGTAATGAAGAAACAGGGCCAGGGGGCCGGCCGTAAAGTTTAAGACATTATTTGTACAAGCTCTATTGCAACAACTAAACAATTTATGAATATGAAACTTCTGTACATGTACCATAACTGTATACATAATCAACAAATATTAAGAACGCCGATTCATAGGGGTATTTTATTTAAATATGGGCAATTTTCTGCAACTGCAAAAAATAACTTTATAATTCACAGTATCAATCTTTGCGATTTTTAAAGTTTAAGATGAAAAATATTCTTTGTTTAGTATTTTCATTTCTTTGAACTAAAAACACGGCCAAGTGCGAGTCAGACTCGCACCGCAAGGCTTCCCTACCACCGTACAATATTTAAAATACCATATGTTTAGGGTTCCTAAAATAAAATAAAGATAATAATTGGAACCCCTTACATTTTTTTTTTTTAATTTAAAGGCCCCATACCCGTTGGGCTCCTACTCCAGGAGCTTATCAAAGCTTTTCAAATATATTTTTGACGTTCTCTCATCAAGCCCCATCAACTCAGCTATCCAGTTTTCGTGTTGTATATTCTTGCTGAAAAACCCTCTGGGTTCCTATCAATAAAAGACCACACTACAACAGTATCCACAACAAAGTTATCAACTGTTAATAGCACCAATACTGTGTATTTAAAGTTGTGCCTGTTTTTGCATTACTCAAACACAATATTATGCTAATATTTCACAATACCATTGCATATTATTCAAGTCTTAAATGCAGTTTGCCTAAAAAACTATGCATGATTGATTGCCCCAAAATTAAATTGATTTAAATAATAAAGTATATTTTATAGATTTACCTGTGTCCCATAATGCCAATCCTCTCAGCATCAACCACATTGCTAAATGCTTGCAGCACTAATTCATACAGTTCCTTATTAATATAACTGCCCATTCTGTAATTCTTTGACCATGGTTCTTTAGTGGCATCGAGGTAAAATCCAGCAGCTACTCCAAAGTCCCAGGAGTCATCATCACCAGGGATCTTCACGCCTCTGGGAGATGTGTCTGGGCCCACAACAATGATTCCATGCTCTGCTGCATACCTATAAAATATTATTATATATTTATGTCAAGCATTTCCTGATACAATTATGATCTTGTGTTCACATACTTTATACCTAAAACTATTAATACTAAGAAAAAACCAGTATTATTATAATGCCTAATGATAATGATAAGCTTATTCATATTTTCGATAAGGACAATAATTAGCATGATATGGTTATATTTAACATATAACAGCTGTGATACAGTTTTATAATCTGCACAAGTTCAAAAAGCCACAAAAACACATTCTTTATATCTTTTTATTGGACTGGCATAATGTTATGTATTAAAATAGGTAAGTATTAATAAATGTACCTAGGGAATTTAAAGCTTGGTGCATATAACATAACAGTCGAAGCAAACCGTGTCGCATTTCAATACAAATAGGCATGGTGCGTCCCGCCTTGTACTATGTGATGGTTCATACAAAATTTATGAAAGAACATCCTTGTCCACACTGGTATCATTTTTAACCGACTTCCAAAAGGAGGAGGTTATCAATTCTATTGTTCATATATTTTTTATTTTATTTTTATGTTTGTTTGGGCATAACTCCGTCATTTATAGACGAATTTGTAAATTTCTTTTTTTGTTTGAAAGGGTATACTTCCGAGATGGTCCCATTGTCATTAAATCAGGATCTGATGATGAGATCCTGGAGAAATCGAGGGAACTCTTCAAATATTATAGGCACACCTATAGCGAATTGGGTATTTTTTATAATAACACGTGCAGTTGCTCTTGGAAAGAACCATTTGGTCAAGTGGAACTGATGAAGAAGACCACAGATGGCCACCGGAACTACTCAATAATAAGTATTTCATGGGTTGCGATTCGATTACATTAATATGAATACCAAGCAATTTATGCTCGTCACAATGTATATGGACAAGTGGAGCTGATGGTGAAGTACCAGGAGAACGCCTCAACGATTAATGTCCCTGCTTCGGGAAAAGCAATATTTTGTAAAAGGTGATGAGTAGTCAACATTAGGCTATTGTAAATTGGATAAATTACAAACTGACCCACTAAAAAGCGAAAAATAAAAACTTTTTTACAAAAAAAAAACAACCGACTTCCAAAAAAAACTACCTGCATAGTGAAAAATAACTTAAATTTCGGAAGTCGGTGGCAAATAACAAAAATATAAAACCAAAGACACCAACTTCCGAAATTTAAGTTATTTTTCACTATGTAGTGTTTTTTTGGAAGCCGGTTGTTTTTTTTGTAAAAAGTTTTTGGTGTATCAGGTCTCTGTTGCGTGTATAATTATCGAATAATCCTAATCCTCCTACAATCAATAGTCTGTTGATAGTAGGAAGATTTTTTAAATGCGTTGTGTTGTGGAGCGGTCCTTATCTCATCAGCCTTACTGTGGGTATATTTCTCTTACCCTGTGTTAAGTGAATGAGGGCCAAGAAAAGTGTAGACTACCAGTGGAAACCGAGTGCTCTCAATCAATTGAGACTTTTTAGATATGGTAAATAACCGCCTCCTTTTGGAACTCGGTTAAAAAGGGTGTGTTGAAATTAAGGCAATAAATTTTATGACTTCATTGCCTTAATTTCCACATTATTTTGCAACATGTTTATGTTGATTGAATCTTTTAATTAATTGTTATTAAAAAAATATACCTTTGGAACCCTGATTTACTGATGAAGTTCTGCTCACTGCAACTCAGTCCAGAAAGGTAGAATATGACAGGCAACTTGACATCACCACCCTCTGCCTGGGGTGGCAGGTATACTGAGAAGTTCATCTTACATTTTAGTTCAGATGACTCATGGGAGTAAACCTTCTGATGACCCCCAAATATCTTATTTGATGAAACCAATGATAAACCTTCCATGGTGGTTTTCTGAAATTATAAAAATATCATATCACACCTGTATGGGTGACAGAGGGGAATGTTTAAAATTATCAGATAAAAAAAGTAACTTTGCGTGTACATGACTTAGACCAAATACATACTTAAACTGATGAAATATTACAAAAAAATTGTTGATTCAAACTATAAGTTGACATTGTATTTTTTTATTACTTATCCATATATATTATAGTATATATGGATAAGTAATAAAAAAATAATGTATATTTTGTAGAGCATTTATACCGGAACTATTTTATGTATAATTCCAAATGTCTAAGTTTTGATATTTCGCAATCGCATCCAGGCAAATCAGGGGTGGGCAGTAACTGAAGTAACAACTGAAAATGCCCTGAGGCCTGATAAGTATATTACAGTCATCCAACAAAGTGTGTGCAAATATTTTTTTACTATATCAAGAAATAAATGTTTTTTGCAGTAGACAATTATTATACTAGATAGGTATACCTACTTATACTAAATTAAACAGAGACCATGACTTTATCATCATCATCATTTCAGCCAAAAGACGTCCACTGCTGAACATGACTTTTATATCAACTAATAATAAATAAATTAACATTCAGCACATCATGTGAAAAAAACCTACCATGACGTAAGCCACGATTAGGTGGTACGTAGGTACATAATTTAATATCTTTGGTTGGTACCAAAAATGATATTAAAACACCGGCTATATTTTGGGGATGTTTTAAAAATAAAATATAGTACCTACGTTTTTCTGGGATTACCTGCCTTGTGAGTGTTACGCAAAACTGAGGCAGTAAATTAACTGTGCGGAAGTTGGGCCGAAAAGGTCCGTGAATACCGATAATTCCCTCCAATACCACAGAACTACATCGACTGAATGACATTGAAAATTCTCAAAAAAACAAAATTTAAGGTTAGAATAGTGACAATGACAATTGACACTGAGGGTGACAACTAGAGATGTGTCCCTCACTCATGAGGTGCCTCGTTTGAGGTACTCGTGATCGCAAATTGAAAGAGTTACTCGAATTTCAACATTGAACCAACTCACTCGTTCACGCGTCCTCACTTAAAAATTGTCTTTGACATTATTGACGCGAGTACTCGCGAGTGAGTATTGAGTGAGCTTAGTGAGTGAATGAACCGACTTTCATAATTGTACAGAATTTATAGAATGAGTTCGGCTCGTGAGGTGAATACATCGACGTACGACTCCTCGCCTCAAATGAGGGGTACCTTTTGAGGTCCTCGCGAGGTAAAATGAGGTACTCCCTCAACCTCATATAAAAATGATGAGTTACCCATCACTAGTGACAACTGATGACATTCTTACAGCTGACAGACCGTGACATATTTTTTTTTTTTAAATTTCTTTTCTTACGATTTTGAAAATCTAAATGTGGTCATCAACTTTTGATGCCCACATTTACACCACATTCCGAGTTAGGCTGTAATCGATTTGAGCGATTTGAATGGCCGTTCCGAATAAGCCTTAGCGCGATAACGATGTATTGTGAATCGTCATAGATGACGTCATGACATGCGCCATCTTGCGATAACGCCGATCATTCCTTTTTCTAATATCACCGTGAGCGCTGTCAAAGATGACAGTTGTGCTGTTTTGTTTTGAGTCGCATCATTACTTTAGACAAACGTGGCATCTTCGAAATTGTGCTTCTGGCTACCGTGGCCACCTAACCAACGAAGAAGAAGAAATGTGTAGTATAAACACAAAGAAATATGTTATACAAGTTTTGACGTTGAGCGAGCACCGTGAGAACGTTCACGGGCAGTCCGAATTGATGACAGCCCTCAGCTGTCATAATCGTGATAACTAACTCGGAACGTCAAATATTGATGTCAGCACTGTGAGCGATTACGTTCTTATTCGGAAAGCGGCCGAAATGTGTAGTATAAACACAAAGAAATATGTTAAGCAAGTTTTGACGTTGAGCGAGCACCGTGAGAACGTTCACGGGCGTTCCGAATTGATGACAGCCCTCAGCTGTCATAAGCGTGATAACTAACTCGGAACGTCAAATATTGATGTCAGCGCTGTGAGCGATTACGTTCTTATTCGGAAAGCGGCCTTAGATTTTCAAAATTGCTGTGCACCGTATTCACTATTAGCACTTCACTATACAGCGATTTTGAAAATTTAGGAAACCGTAGCTTAACCGCTCGCGAATATTGTTGCTGTTGTGTTTTATTTTAATAGAGTATAAATGTATCTTTATATCTATAGTCTAAGTTTTTCGTATTGTTAATAGAGTTTATGTAGTAATAAGTTAGGTTTTTGTGACCATGTAAATGTAAATATTCGTATGCCGCTATTAGCGGCGGATGTGTCTTGAACATATTATACCTAACCAACTTGTACGTACCATATCCGACGAATAAATGTATTTGTCTTTGTCTTTGTCTTGAACATGTCCAACGTGCAAAGGTAACATACAATTTTTCTAAGATGCACGCGAATCGCACTGTTCGTGCGCGTACGCAGGTGTGGACATTAGTGCCCATAGTACGAAGTACCGTCCACACTAGGGAAGGTTTACTTGCAAGTACGCCGACCAAGTGCCGACCCGAAATACTCGCAAGACTTCAAAGTATTTTGCTCCGTCTACGCTCGACGTGATTCTGCTCCTTATGAATATTATGTTACGGATCAATGTTCTACGCAAGTATTTTTACTTTAAAGGTTTGGAAGTTTTTTTTTTTTGTAGTCGCGATTCTGCTCCTTATTTAAAGGAAGTTACGAATCAGTGTTCTATGCAAGTATTTTTTTCTTCCAACAAGGCTTGGGGACTTTATCGAAGTATTTTACTTGTCTACTCGCTCCGTCGACGCGACGACGCTCGCACGCCCTACGCTGGTTCGTGACGTGGCTTGTTCGGTCTAATTCGGCCGCGCTCGGACGGCCCGCGCATTCTCGAAGCATAAGAAAATTATGTTTCATCGCTCTCGCTCGGTCGTGCTTTCCACTGTTTCGCTTGGAAACTAAACTATAAATACTTAAATGAAATTAAGAAACAAAAATGCATTATTATTATGACCTATAACCTTGAACTCGCAAATTCGTAAATTCTGTGTACACGCTAGTGGTTTACCTATTTATTTTAATAATATTATATTCCCAGCTGACGGTCCTAAGCCTGCTTTTAAAGTAGGAAACTAGGGTTTCATGTTCATTTACCATGCTAACCTTTATTATTGACTAATGTTTTTAAGTAATTTTAAGTTAATAAAAATAATTCACTATACTATTTAACGGAACCCTTCATTGTGCGTGGTCCGACACGCACTTGACCGGTTTTTTTTCTATAACTGGGTCGAAAAGTACTGTTTTTGAGCCTTGCACGGATGACGTTAAAGCTCTTTAGATTTGTTTTGTTTCACGGAATGACACAGAGTATTTTAAAACATAATGAAAGGAATTACTTTTTCATGAAATCATGACATTTGAGAACAAATGTAACTTACTCGTATTATTGATATTTTTATAATATACATTAGAAATAAATACAGGACTATATACAAATATTATTAAATCATATTAATAACTATTTACACTAGGTACTAAATATAATAACTAACTATACAAAGAGATACAAAAAAAAAAAAAGGACACTTAGGCGTCGAAGTATTCGTCCGCATCGCTGTCATCCGGAGACGTGCCCAGAAGACTGGCAGCATTGCCACGTTGAATGGCAATGCTAATTCTTTGGCCAAAGAACGAGCCAGCCCTCTGGTCACAAGAAGTGTCGACCAGTTGGCGAGAAATTTCCTTAAAAAGAAGACGCACACTCTGACCCCACGACCCGAGCGTTTCGACCCCAAACGGCTCAAAACTGTAGTTACCCGCAAGGTATTTATTTACAGTATTTGCGCCGCTTGAGGGTCTCAGCAGCCGCTGCAACGGCGCCAGCACAGCCCGCCGTGCTAGGAACATGAGATGGTGCAAGGGTGTCGACACAGGTCACGTCCCACACCAGAAGCCTACCCACCTTCCAAGGCAACAACGTCATGCCGTCTGGTCTCTTCCCATCGTCACGTACCAAGCCGTTTGGTTCTAATACCGCTGGTACGCCGGCGGTGACAAGGGCTCGACGAATAATATCGTTGATGCTGGCGTGCCGTGCAATGCGACCTGCGCTCCTGTAACAGGACAGGCCACGGTACCCGAGACTGTCAACAGCTTCACCGCAGAGACACCGATGTGGAGCAACACAAGGTGCGCCCAAGCGGAGACACGTAGCGAGCCGAAACGATGAGTCATCCATCATGGTGCCTATGGTGGATGACGGGAGCGCCTGAAGCCACAAGCCTGACTCCCATTCTCCCACAGCTAGCAGACGAGCACGCTCAACAGTATTAGGTGACGTGTTTACCAGGGAATTCCGTATAATATTGCAGAGCGGCACGTCCCACCGTTTCTGGGAGGACAAGTTATCAGGCAAAACCGTATTGGGACAAGCCATTTTCCAAGCGTTCAACGCATCGGTCAAACATGGTACCTCAAAAGATAAAATATTCCTGGTTAATTTATCGGTACTGTGGACCGAGGAGAGGAAGGCCGGTAAACTTATACTTGAAATTTTGCGGACACCAAGAACACCCAGGCGAATGGGAATTGTGGCTTGCTGCCACGCTCGGTCGTCCAGGCCCTCCAGGGCCACATTTAAGATTGAGATTAAAGTATTCCTAATAATTTGGTCCACTTTTTCTAAAAGTTGTGGATGCTTCCACAGATGGGAGGAACGAAGGCTATACGTGAATTTTGGTCCAAAGCAACAGTACCGAATGAGTGTGAAGGCCGAATGAATATTAATTTGGAAAAGTCTTTCCGAGACATCGTTGAAATTTTGTATTTTCTGCTCAATAAACGTTGGAAAGGATTCGTAAAAAATTGGGGATCCCAGAAGATGCAGAGAGTTTATTTCTGTAATTTTGATGTTTTGTGCTATAGTATAAAATTTTGCTATGGTAGTCTGTCTGTCAGTGGTTTGAGGAAGATAAATTTCGCATTTTGATAGGTTAAGGTCTAGGCCAATGGAACTGAATTTTTCTTTTAAAAATGTTAAATCTTTTGAGACTGTGTCTACATCACCTCCTAGGGTTCCGTCATCCAAATACCATACGTTGAATTCCGAATTTAGTTGTCGAATAATTGGATTTATTGCCAAACTAAAAATGACTGGCCCAAGGGGGTCACCCTGTTGACATCCGACGGCTGATTCCAAAAGGTTGTCTTTATAGAGTAATTTAGAGTGGTGCCTGTAGCATTGATAAAGAAAACTGTAAATTTTGGGTATTTATTTTTGAACTTCTGTCAACAGGGTGTCCCTGTTTACGGAATCGAAAGCGTTCCTCACCTTTACCGCTATTGAGGTAAGTGGATAATACGTGTACCGCAGACTCACAGCACCCTTTAGACCCGAAGCCTAGCTGTAGGGGCTGGAATTTGCTGGCCAGTGTTTCGCTGTAGAAAGCGCAGCAAATTTTGGCTGCGGTACGACGGTAAGTGGACCCTACGGCAATGGGACGAATGCCGCCATCCTTCTTGCGCAGGGCCCATAGGTTTGCCCCATACAAAATATCAATGATGGCTTCGTTCACATTGCCGGAGAGCATGAGATTGATGAGGGCCGTCAGCTCCTTCAAAAGGGACTCACCAGCCTCCCCGGCAAATTCAAATTCAAATTCAAAAGTCATTTATTCAAACTAGGCTGAAAATCAGCACTTTTCGAACGTCAAAACTACATAAGACAGTCCCCCAAAACGCCCACCCTTCACCACTTCCTAGAGCATTAGCTGGGAAGAAGAAGTGGCGCAACAAACTCCCCAGCAGCACAGCTGTCTGTTCAGATAGAAGAAAAAAAAAAAAAGATTCTATATAATAGTATTCAAAATAATTTACATTACGCAACACAAAACATAATTTAAATTATAAGCCATATGTTAGCTAGCACACGCCATTATACCGAACAAAATCATCGAGAACTATACTCAAGCCGAAATAAAAAACTAAACGTAAACAGCACTTAATATCTAAATAAAAAGCCTCCAGGCATAAAGGGCGTGCCCGCTTACATATAGTTGTTACTGGAAGTTGTAAATGATAAACTAGGACCATCGATGTAAAATAAATAAACAAAAAGTTAATTACTAATAACAATAAATAATATGATCAAATTGTCGAGGTCACTAGCTAACCACATATTGCAAGACAACTCATTAAAAAAAATCCTTGACTTAAAAAGTCAAATAAAATAAACAATTATATATACTCATAAAACTTGTCAGTACGTAAGCTGGAGAAAGAACATAAACATTGTGAGTTAATCACAGTGACTTAACTATTATTATCATTTAAGTAGTCGTTGATAGAATAGTATGCCTTTGAACAAAGCTTGGATTTTACTTTCGTTTTAAACGCATTAAAAGGCAAATCTAGCCAAGAAGAGGGTAGCTTGTTATAAAAGGTTATACCAAGCCCAACAAATGAGTTATGAACCTTATGAAGCCGGTGAAAGGGAGCTCGTAGTTTGTCCTTATTTCTAGTGTTTACATTGTGAAAATCACTGTTTTTAGTGTATAATATTTTTCCTAATATATAAGATATTGGCGAAGATGAATTGAGATGCCACCGTGAGGATACCAATATCTTTGAAAAAATCTCTCAGAGAAACTCTGACACCTAGCTGGTAAATAGCTCTAACAGCTCGTTTTTGAAGAACAAATATATTTTGAATATCAGCAGCTTTGCCCCACAGCAGAAGACCGTAGGACATAACGCTATGAAAATAACTAAAATAGACTAATCGAGCTGTATCGACGTCAGTGTATTGTCTTACTTTCCTGACGGCGTAGGCAGCCGAACTGAGCCTTCCCGCTAGGCTCGATATATGTGGGCCCCACTGAAGCTTGGCATCTACTGTTATGCCCAGAAAAAGTGCCGAGTTTACAGCACGCGTAGCATGAGCACCGTTTTGTCGACGGAAGAGTAGACAAAAGTGACGTTCCGTGTAGACAGTACGACGGCACCAAAGTAGAAAGACTCAACTGCACTTTTTACGAAATTCACTCTTTTACATAAATCGACTCAGAATTCTTTAAATTATTTTTTCTGTTTGATTGACAATTTTTACTGATATTAAGTCAACGTATATAAAGACAACTACAACAATTTTTCTCAAAGTGTCGAAGTACCATATTTTGGAACAAAAAAATATTACAGTGTAATATTGGCTTTAACTATTTTCTTGGTAATGCCTATTAACTAACTATTAACTAAATGATGTAAAATAGAAGATGATAGCTTTGTTCTTCTATAAATTAACGCAGTTCTGCGTTCAAAACGCTCTCCTGTAAAATCATGATTTTGTAGATAACCGTTTATACTTTGTGGCCGTCGAGTAGAAAGTTTTCTACTGTCTTTAGCATATCGATTACAAAATCAAATTGTCTTCACTACCTTAGACAACTGTCAGTTGTCAGTGTGATTTTGACAGTTTGGGATAGAAAACTTTCTTCTGCAATAGTCTACCTTTACAAGGACCTAGACAAAGATCGATAAAAACGAAAGACAAAATGACAGATTGTAGAAAGATTTCTACGGTGCGATGTCAAAAATGGAGAAACGAAATGTCACTTTGTATAGAAAGAGCTGCGTCTATTCTCCGTAGAAATAGAAAGCGTCATGCTACGCGTGCAGATCACCTCTTTATCTAAGACGATGTTGGGACCTAGATTTCTAACATTTGGTAGGGCAAACTTTACACATTTCGTTTTCTTAGTATTGAGAACTAGATTATTTGTCGTAAACCAATCCATAACCATTGAGAGTGCACTGTTTACATCGTCAAAATCTTGTCTATTCCTGTCTACTTTAAAAATAAGAGAGGTATCATCTGCAAACAGTACAACTTCACAGATACCCTTTAATGAAATAGAATGGTAAGTCATTGATATACACAAGAATGGACCCAGTATTGAGCCTTGAGGTACACCTAACTGAACTGGTAGCCCAGAAGATTTCACACCATTAACATCTACACATTGGGACCTATTATGTAAATAAGAATTTATAACTTTGAGAGCTTCGTTTTGCACACCGTAATGACGCAGTTTACGCAAAAGCGTGTCATGGTGCACGCAATCAAAGGCTTTGGAGAGATCACAGAAAACCCTAATAGCATTTTGCGAGTTCTCGCATGCGTTAAATATGTGTTTCAGCAAAGCAACACCCGCATCTGTAGTCGAACGACCTTTTGTAAAGCCATATTGTTCATTATTAAGGAGGCTATTTAAATTAAAATGTCTTAGCAACTGCTTGAGTATTAACTTTTCAAATATTTTGCTAAATGCTGGTAAGATAGAAATAGGCCTGAAATTACCAACGTCACTTTTATTACCTGATTTAAATAATGGTATGACTTAACTATTCTTCACGAGGTCAGGAAAAGTTCCTAAATCAACACATTTATTAAAAGTAACAGCTAGATAGGGGGCTACGATGTCTATTATATAACTTTTTTTATTATATAACTTTTTTTATTGGATTTTTTAATTGTATCGCCTAAAAATGTAGATTTAGCAAAAACACAAACCTTTTTAAATAATTTTGATTTTTTTTTGACATACTCTAGGAAAGGAGTACCAAACCTGTATTTTCTCAAACCATATAACTCGTATAGTCTCGCTCTACTTTTATAAATTCCTGGAGTGGCCCATTGGTTAAAGCCAACGGAGGTGCCATTAGTTTGAATAGTTTTGGTCTTGAAAGTAGATTAGTACTCGTTTTGCACAACATCAAAAAGGGCTCCATGGGCTCGGCGCCTGAACACATTAAGTCCTTCAGATGTTGGGGTGTCAGGCCGTCGAGGCCGCCGGCGGAGCCACTTCGAAAGGAGCACACAGCCGCACGTATTTGTTGAGCTGTAATTTCAAGTGTGTTGGATTCTGGATCGGGTGGGTTAGGGAAGGAGAGGTCATCTGCCGGGGCTGGGTGTTTGCTCTCCAGAGCTATAAGTGTATCTGGGGAGTACGGCGCAACCATATCGCTACTAAAAATGATCCTAGCTGCACCTCTGATATCACCCTCGTCTAGTTTAGACTCCACATGGTGCAATAAATCTCTTTGGGGGAGGCGTGCTGTTAATTTGGGGTCAAAACTTTGGGCCAAAATATTACAATTGTCCTTTATTTGTGCTGTTAATGTTTTTTTATTAGCCAAATTTTTTTGCACTTGTAGAATTAAAGAAACGGGAAGGTGAGCAATTGCTCCCAAGCACTTTGGGAGTTCTCTCTGGCGGCGAGGCGGATACAACGCGCTAAACTTGAAGCCACGGACGGTCTCGCGCCACGAGAAACTCTCTTTAAAACAGGAGTCGAATTTTTTTAATTTTGCCAGTGTTTTCCAAAAGGGTTGAGCGGGTGAATTAGGTGTTAGGCATTGATGTAAGTGTTAGGGATATTGTCGGGCAGGATGAAGGTACATTGTGGGGTTTGTGTTTCTTACCCAAATGTACCTTCAAGCCTCGCTCACACTTAAAAAACCGTGCTTGGGGACAATGAGGGCATCTCACTAAGACATCCAGCGATGTGGCAGGTTGACTGGCGCTTCGTACGGCGTCACTACTGTCGTCATTGTACAACATAAATAAAAAGCAAAGACTACTTACAATTTTTCCTTATAAATAAAACACAATTAAACTATACAATCTAAATAAAATAACAATTATGAATTTATGACATATAAAAAGTAAAGCTTGACTTCTGCACGATGACAGCGGCGCAGTCGCGCTGGCGGTCTGAGGCGCCGCGCTGCCGCTGTATGTCATTGTGGCGCCGCCCTGGCAACTGTTGCCGTGAGACAGCGTCGTTTTGCACTTATAAATTTGTTTTGTGTTTATTTATTGCACTGATTTAGGAGTATTGCAGGTTTGCACTTTCACTGGGTTCAAAGACTATATTCTATTCTAATGTAATGCTGCCATGTTCATAATCGCTCACAGCGCTGACATGAATAATATGCGTACCGATTTAGATACTACAATTATGGCGTATATTATTATATTATATACAGTGCTCTGGGTACATAAAGACACAAACACTAAGGCTAGAAAAGGTTCAGAAAACATTCCTAAGATGCCTCTTCCAAAGGTTATACCATTTCTTTCCGTACATGTACCCTACCAACTATCTTTTAGGGACTTTAGGCTTTAACTCATTGGAGGTAAGAAGAGGTCTTGATCAGCTCACGGTAGCCTGTAAGACCTTACGGGGACGTATCGACTGTCCAGAGCTCCATTGCCTTTTCTGCCGATTATTTGTGCCCGACAAATACATAGGACACCGTCAGAGCCGCCGACACAATCTGTTTGCGCAACTGTCATGCAAAACTGTAGCCAGAGCCGAATCCCCAGTCTGTCGTACCCTAAAGATGCTGAATGCCCTTCTGATTGCTAACCCTGAATGTGATGTGTTTGCGGATGAATGGAGTAAAATTATGCGTATATGTCTGGTGTTCTGTGAGAGAAAGTATGCTAGGGAGTCCACTGTTCCATGTTAGTTTTAAATTAAATTATTGTCAACGTTGTAATTGTTTCTATGTTAATTAATGTAATTGGTGTTGTACCGTTTTAATTAACTATAAATAAATAAATAAATATTATAAAAATATCAATAAACTTACTATAAAAAATAAAAAATAAATATTTAGTTCTTTTTTTTCCAGGCAACTCAGTTTGACCGCCAACAACTTGTCAATGTCATTAAATAAAATATTGAATGAAATATGAATTTCGATTCGACGGTGTGTTCGACGGTTTCTAATTAAAATTACATACTCTACTCTTTAACGGTTTCGACCAGTGATCTCTGATTTCCACTGTTTTCGTGATTTCAATTATCTGGCCAAGTCGTTGAAGAAAAGTTTACTTCCCGGGTAAAATAAATCGGTCAACTGGTCAGATCCAATACAATCATGGTCATGGATCGAATAAGTTGACTCTCCGAGCAGAATATTTTGAACCATAAATATTTCTTTTAACAGTTCGTCTGTCTTGGGATATGAATGTGTGAGGATTCAAGCAACTATGAATTTGCGTGGTTTATTTAAGTTGTACCAAGAAGTTTTACGCAGAAGACCATACTTAGTACAAGCAGTACAGACTGGAGCTCTGATGGGCTCGGGTGATTTAATCAGTCAGACCTTCATCGAGCGGAAAAACATCTTAAATATAGATGTTATGAGGACGTTAAAGTTTTCTTCTATAGGCTTTTTTGTAGGGGTAAGTAACATATTTAAGGATAGCCTAAAAAAACCTTATTTGTAGTCACGCTCATGCAGCATCGAAATTAAATATTGTTTCATGCAAACAAGAAATATATGTTGATATTGTACTATTGGTTGTAGCTAGAGCAGCATCGGAGCTGTATCCAACATCATATCCATAGTCCTTTCTACATAAGGGTTGAATCCTGTCTGTTATGCCCCTGTCTTATTGCAGTCTGTACAATGTAATTCATGAGATTTCATTTGAAGCCATAGAATAATCTAAAAATATAATAAAGCTGAAGAGGTTTGCTTTGTGGTTTGAACTAGCTAATCTCTGGAACTACCTGTTGGGTTTGAAAAGAATGATTTGCATTTGATAGCCCAATTCTTGAGTAAGGTTATTTAACATCATGCTACGATCTTAGGAGTTGAGCAAAAAGAAAAAAGACAGAAAGAATGTTATGCATAGACAAAGTAATAGCACGATGTGAAGCAAGGTGTTTTGGGGCTGAGGAAGTTTTATTAAAATATACCCGTGACTTTCTTCCACACAAACAAAGTCACGGGCAGAAGCTAGTAATGAATAAATGTCATAAATAATGACACTGTACAGACTATGCTATGGCTTAGAATATTAAGTATCAGTTTTCAAGCAATTGCATTGCAATAAAGCACAAGGTTGCAGTTACATTGCAGTCAGGATGTAGTTTATTTTTTTAAACCTTTATGAACACTTGGCAAGGTCTGTGAATCATGCTAATGTTTCTAACTCGTTATATCTTTTGCTTTATCATTTTAGGGGCCTGCATTGCGTGTTTGGTATGGAGCATTGTACAAGTATGTAGGTTCCAGTGGCACGACTGTAGCCTTGAAGAAAGTGTTTATTGATCAGATTGTATTTGCACCACTATTTTTATTTGCTATTCTTAGTGCAGTGGCATTTATGCAAGGTAAGAACTCTGAAAATATTATCAGTGATTTACAAGCTAATTACTTAGACATTTTAAAATCAAACTATTTACTTTGGCCATGGGTACAGATAGTAAATTTTGCCTATGTTCCCCTCCAATATCAAGTTTTGTTAGTTCAGGTAGTTGCTCTGTTCTGGAATACATATTTGTCTTGGAAAATAAACAACAAAATGCATTAAAATAAAAACCAATTTTCAATTACTTTTAATCATGTAATTTTTTAAGTTCAATAATGTTCTTGTAGATAATATTATTGTATTAAGATTATTAGTTAGATATTTTTTCTTTAAATATAGCAGATTAAAAGCAATCTCGAATTATGTTTAATAAGCAAATTTTCTTCCTTGTCTATTAAATAATAATATAGTAGAAATGCTGTGTGTTTTATTTAACCATTTGCCCTGAGATAATGATATCAGATGGTGTGTCATGATCTCATGCCTCACCATCTGATATCACAATCATCTACCACCAAGATGAAACATTACACTATACATAGAAATCCATAGTTAGGTGAGTAGAATAATAACAATACTTTATAGGTATTCTACTTTATAATATATCTATGGCAAAAACTTCAAATATGTTTTATCTACTCTCATAACCTAATAATCGAATTATAAACTTCAAAATGAGTTTATAATGACATACTTTCTAAACACATTATGGTGGATTCGGGTAATTACGAAAGAATTTTTGATGAATTGATGGTATGTTCATATTTTAATTCACTACTCAGAATTGGTGGAGCTGACGAAACTAATTTAGGTCACTTTATTTACTTGAATATACAACCTCTGTTTCGAATACTTAAATATCCTTAGTATTTAGATACAAGTATTTAAAAATCTGATTATTTTTAATTTGTACAAGTGCAATTCCGAAGCATGTTCGGGTAATTCTGAATGATAGTTAAAAGTGGGTTTTTGTTAGTTTTAGCATAAGGACCATATTGCTTTATCGTCCAGGTTTACCTTCAAACAGAAATATTTCTCAGTTTTGACCCCTCAGTAGCCTAAACACATTTATGTGATATTTGAATTTCGGAGTTACCCTACAAATTGTCTACGATTGTCAAACTTTTAGTCACTAGGTACACCATTTTTGCAAGCTATAAAGACTTGAAATAAAAATAGAAATGATAATTATATAGATATAATTATAATAAAGTATAATCAAAATGAGGAAGGTAAATGGAATCAATCATTAACATTCTACAAAAAGATACAAAAGCAAGAGATAAAATATAATCTAAGTAATAAAATAGTATATTATTATACGTTATTCATGGCATAGTTTTACGCTAAACAATAACGATATTTCACCTTAAATAAAAAAGAGGATTTTATTTACTTTATAATAAAAAATAGGTTAGTGTACATTGAATTGGTGTAACTCAAAGAAAATACCAATTCTATAAAAAAAAAATTAAAGAATCAGAATTACCCTAGTCGACTTATTCCGATAAGAATCAAAAACCTTGAACTTTGGGGTTAGGACACCCTAGTCCTAACCCTACTTAACCCTTTATAAGGCACAGAAAACTGCTAAGGGTATGGAAATAAAAAATTGATAAATATGATAACTAGGACCTCTTTATTAAGAATATGAGTTTTTTTTTTTTTTATGTTTTTTTTATACATAGTATCCATTATTTGGCCAGAGCCTTACTAGGGCTTATGGAATTCGGCAAAGCATGGAACCACACACAAGACAACTTTACAGCGGATGCACTGTATTTTGGATTTTTTGCTGTTTTCCTTGCTGCTGCAAGCTCTGCATCTTCGGTAACTTTCCAGTGGACCAGGTAGATGAGATCCTACATCTGTAAGCCGCAGATCGTCTGGGAGACCATACTTGGCTTTCTGTCGGCTATCAAGTTTTGGTTTTTTGCAAACAAATGATGGTATGTTAGACACCCTCTTTTTCCTGCTGCTGAAAGAACCAATCAAATTCCTTCCCAGCATTGTGCGGAACTGCAAACTGTTCATGGGGTATCGCATTTTTTGAGCATATAAAATATATGCGTTGGTGATGGCAGCATCTATTAGAAAATAAAATATCCTCATCCACCATCTTCGACTTCGCCTAGCCACTTGATATGTGCCACGCTTTTGGTCGAAGCGGTCCACACCTCCCATCTTCTTCGTATATTCAAGTACGCCCAGTGGACATGGCACTTCCTGCTTACTGCCATCTTTTTGTGTCCTCTTGCATGACACTTTTTGGTTTGGATGGTAGGCAGTACTAAGAATATTTACGATCTTAGTATCCATCCAACAAAAAAAACTAACATTTTTATTGACCCTCCACTTATATTGCCCCTTAGTTAGTTTTGGTCCACTTTTTTTGGCAGTCTGCTTTTTCAATCGCCGGGGTAAATTTGTTCTGTTAGACCGGACTGTCGCTGTCGAATATATGTTCTGTTCAAATAGACTCTGCATAAGCTCAGTGGAAGAAAAGAAATTGTCAAATGCAACGTGAACAGTATCCATCTTTTCTTCCACTAGTGCTTTGCAGAGACTTTTTACTACACTAGCTCCCAATCCAAACTCTGTTTCATTGTCCTTTTTGCCAGTATATATTTCGTATTCATAAAGATAGCCTGTGTTGCTATCACACCGCGCCCATATTTTGAAGCCCCTCTTTACGGGCTTATTGGGCATATATTGCTTCAAAGTACTGCGCCCTTTAAACTTCACCATACACTCATCTATGCTTTGTGATGAAGAGTTCCTTGCCCCATTTTGAAAAGCCGTATTCATAAAATCGACTAAAGGCCTAATCTTATACAGTTTATCGAATGCTGGTTCACCCCTTTTAGGCATTTTCGTATTATCATTTAGATGCAAGTTCCTTAGGATCATTTTGAATCTTTTGGATGTCATAACATCCGCAATTTCCCGGACGCAAAACAGTGGATCTGTTGCCCAGTATAGATCTAAATTTGGAAGAGGATGTACACCCATTAGTACCAATGTTCCAAGAAACGCCTGGATTTCTACAACAGAAACATCAACCCAATTCTTCTGCTTGTTTTGAGCTGCATAAAGATTCGTTTGCTCAACTATTACAGACAAGATTTCCTCAGAGAAAAATACTCTAAAATATGTTTGAGGACTACTTCTGTTTGGAAAATTCTGTTTTGGTTTTACTGGAATATCATCAAACTTTTCAATAGGTGCCATATGAGGGAAAAACACTTTCTTCCACTCATCATCATCATCGTCGTCTTCAGTGTCTGAAATAGTTTCAGGCTCCGGACTATTGGCATCATCTGGTGCCGATTCGTTGATATCTTGAATTGCAGAAACTCCACTTACAGAAGGTATAGGTGAATTGATAGCAACTTGGCTTCTAGAAGACGACGGAGAATCCAAAATATTTTCGAGGTCTTCTTGACTTATTTCCGTGAAAATCGCCTCATTTTCCCGTTCGTCGCTTTCATAACCATCTTCCGATTGCTCACCATCCGATAAGCCAAAAAGTTCCTCTAGAGTTGCCTCAAGATTGTCTAATTGTATTACCTGAAACAGGAAAAAAACATAAAAGCAGTTTATTCAAAAGCGCACTTGCCGGACAGGCCAACGGGCTCTGTCCAATATATGGACGTCATAAGTTTTCGAAGTTTACTTTGTACAATGAAAGTTATTACTAAAATAAAGACATTTATCCCATATTTACAATATTTTGAACATCTTGTAAAATAAAACTTACCTTTCTATTAATTTTTCACGAAGATGAAGTTGGATAAACACACAGCACTCAAAAATCACTAAATTTTGAAAGTTATCCGAACACCATGAAATACCGTCCATAGATATTGTTTCTTTTTTTTCGTTTTGTTATTGCTAACAAACTGTCAAATCACAGAGTACAAAAACTGAATTTGACTGACGTTTCATTCAGCCGCAAAAATTTCAAAAGTATGGTGTCCAAAATATGGACAGAGCCTTATAAAGGGTCAGTGCACTAAAACGAAATTCTACCGAAATAAAAAGCAACCAGTTAAATAATTTACAAGATTTCTGAATTATAGATCTTTGGATAAATCCGATAATCCAAAAAACGCGGGAAATATCAGTCGTTCACAAAAATTCGCGTTACACACCAACGCTCGCTCATAGCCTCTTAAGCCAATAGGAGCGTGGAACCTTACTAAGATGGCGGTTAGGCGAGTGTGACAAGAGCAAATAATTTTGCCACGATGTGTAGAAAATGTTAATTATTGGAATAACCCGATTTTCGGAGTTAGCCGAATGCACCTTTTTTTTTTTTTTTAGTTTGGGAAATCATCAAATGACTTCTCCCGCTCTGGGCAGAGCGCGAGGGTGTGTCAGACTTTTACTGACTAAAACCCACCCATGTTCCTTTCGTTTACAAAATTTAAAAAAAAATGGAGTCATATTAAAACACTTTTTCTCTAACAAAATAATGTTATACTTAACACAATTTTTTTTCTATTACGATACGACTATTAAGAGCAAATCCAAGAAGATAATATCACCAAGGAGTTTCCATCAACTTTTGTAATGGAACGTTATCGGAGGACAGCAGCACCGCTCTAGCGCATGCGCGGTGATGTGCTTGGTGCAGGCGCCATTCGTACGTTTTGTTAAACTGAATTTCGTGGGAATTTTTTTTCTTGATCTTTTTTTAGTAGGTTCAATCCCAATGTATGAGAGTAGATAAAGTAGTGTATTAAACTGCACTTAACTAGGTATTAAAACACTCGTGTGATACTATTACCAAGCCAAGTGCATGTCGGACCACACACAATGAAGGGTTCCGTAGTTGGGATGAATTTATCGCAAGAACAAACTTAACATTGTAGTTGAAAAACATGTTCTCCCGTACGGAATGTATATGTAATGAGATCATGTTTTTCAAACTACAAATTTAAGTTGGTTGATTATTACCTACTCGTTAACCTGTACAGCCTACTTAGATCTGATAGTTTTCCTTTTAATTTCGTTATATATACTACTGCTTTGAATTTTTTCACAAATCCAAGTACAACCATTTAGTTCGCAGGGGGAGGGGGCTTGATTTTAACAACAGAAAAACAGTTAAAAACTTAATATTTCGCTAACGAATCGATGAATCCAAAAATGGATTTCACAAACTCACAATATTTTTGAACGACCTTTCTAACAATACCCCACACCATGGGGTTGATGAGAAAAAAAAAACATCTACACTTTACGTGTAAGGTAACCTCACCTTAAAAAAAAATATTTTTCTTGATTTTATTTTTCCACTTTGTCGGCATGATTAATATACATATGCCAAATTACAGCTTTCTCGTACTTACCGTCTCTGATCTAAGCCGCGGACAAACAGACGGACATAGCGAAACTATAAGGGTTCCTTGTTTACTATGTTAGAACATTTCAATGCACATAATTTACTACATCTGAAACAGTTTGGTTTTACAAAGGGTCGTTCAACTACAGACCCCAGCGTGGAATTACTGAAGAGCATATTCGAGGCCTGGGAGGAGTGGCAAGATGCCCTTGGCATTTTCTGCGACTTGTTCAAGGCCTTCGATTGCGTACATCATGATACACTCATCAGAAAACTGTACCTATGATATGAGGGATAAGGCTGTCGACCTTCTGACTTCTTATCTGAACAACAGAATTCAGAGGGTCGATGTTAATGGCAAGAGATCTACAGGATCTGCGGTCACTATGGGCGTTCCGCAGGGTTCAATTCTAGATTCTTTCTTATTTTTAATTTATATAAATGACTTACCACCTATTGGATAATCACAAGATCGGATTATTCGCAGATGACACTTCACTTATTTTTAAAATCAAACGTCAGTTAGTCAACTTTGAATAAATACGCCGATGCGATGGCACCGCTCGCTTAGCTCGCTCGGCTCGCTCAGCTCGCGCGTGGTTGTTCGCAGTTCTAACCTATCTTAACTCATTTGGTGGGGGTGCCACATTTTTTAAACTAATTTTGTAGTGTTATGTTGCATTTTACGCCTCTTGTGGCACCACCAAATACCAGCGGCGGCGAGCGATACTTCCAAGTTGGTCGCAGGTACTTGGCAATTTTTATTGTATTACACCTTTTAACGCCTTCACTGTTGCTGTGATGTTCTGCACGTTTGAGGCGAAAACACAGTTTTTTTTCGGGTTCCCAGATAGGCGTGAACCATGGATACATGGCCCTACAGCCCTACATTAATGATATGTCCAAACGTCGACTGATATATCATTAAATGGTGACGTTTAAACGATACGGTCAATTTTTGCTGGCCTTTTCACGAAACATCTTTCCTGCAGCACCGTAGTTCTTTTTTAATTTTTTATTACTTTTGTGGCAGCATCGCCACATGCGAACTAAGCATCAAAGATCTGACGTCACACAAATCCTGCATCGCGCAATTAGAGTTTAGCGCGCGATGGACATATATACAATCTCCCAACTTCAACCTCTGGGCATTTGCCCGCTAGACACGACGGTCGGAGGATCCTCCCTTTTCTATGGTGAAAGAGTGAACTTTACACCCTGTTCCTCATGCCCCTAAACTTTCAACAACGACATCTCCCGCCGATAATACGCGCGGGTTTTCAAACTGCCTTGCCTTTCATGTGCTAGCAAATATTTTTTCTGGTGCCCCCCGAGACGTTATCCCCTAAGCAATTGCTTAATTTGCTTATGGGTTAATCCGGCACTGGATGCACTCTGTAAAGTTGTGCATTGGTTTAATGTAAATAATCTTCTCCTTAACGAAAAAAAAGACTAGAACTCATTAAATTTTCAACGCCAAATGTCAGGCAGCTAACTACCAATGTTCAAGTTAATGGAATAGAGCTGGACCCTGTTGAGTCGACAGTTTTTCTTAGAATCACTATTGACGGTAAACTACAATGAGGCGTGCACACATAATTGCACTTTAATTGTCAGGAAGGCTAAGTTTCGCCGCCTATGCTGTTAAAAAAATTAGACAGATAACTGACGTCGATACAACCAGAAATGTTTATTTTAGTTACTTTCATAGTCATAAGTCATATGGGATTCTTCTCTGGGGAAATTGTTCGGATATTAACTCTATCTTTGTTCTACAGAAAAGGGCTGTTCGAGCCATTTACAACCTAGGTCCGAGAGATTCCCTTCGAGAGAAATTCAAAGAAGTAAATATTCTGACTGTAGCTTCACAATATATATTTGAAAACCTATTGTATGTAAGTACACAAAAATATATCAAATTTTAAGAAAATGTCCATAGACATAAAAATGAAAATGTCCGATATTCTTAAATAGATACCAGGAATAAACACAACCTTGCTGTACATCGCACTCGTCTCCACAGAGTAAGCAACTCGTTCACGGGTCGTATACGTATCGTGTATGTATGTATACGCTTTTACAACAAACTTCTCATTCACATTCGAAACTTACCCATTTAAACGATTTAAAAATTGTATTAAAACCAAAAATTGTACAAAAGGGTAGGTACTATAAAATTTCTGATTATTTAGAAGATAAAAAAAACTTGGGATAGCGCTGCTCGCTCTGCTAAACCTTGTGATAAAACCATAAAACTTGACATTAGAATTATTTAGTAAAATCATGAAATTATACCAGTTTATTATTGAATATTACGTTCAAAATGACATAATTAATTTGTACAGTATTATATTTTTTAATGACCTATTGTGAATGTGAGGACTATGTGGATATATTTTTTTCTTTTTCTCTACTCATATTTTTTCCCTTTCTCAGTTAGTTTTAATAATGCTCTGGCGGTTTGAGTAGTTTATGCGGCCTACCCAAATGTCCTTTCTTTGGTATTGTTTGTCGAGTTGAGCTCCTTATGTTCTGAGTTCAGCTCCACGATTACTGACAAATGCTTGCACAAACTGGACAGGTCCACTCAAATCTGTGTGGTTCTTTTCTCAAAAGACCATTTGAGACACTAATCTACATGGTCCTCATAGGGCTTGACCAAGATTATGGTCTGGACTTTAAAAGAGACTGTGACCTCTGAGTTTGTTTCGCCCTTTCTTCTCAGAGTAGTCGGATAGGAAACGCCAAACTCATCTAGCAAATTTTAATATTTTTTAATATGACGTGTAAAAGTGATTCCTCTATTTACGGAATAAAAAAAATCATTTTATTTCATTTCTACGGAACCCTAAAAACACGCACTCGTATTTTGATGCCCCTCATTATGCAACAGTTTCATAAACTACTATTAGGTATACTAACCAAAATGGTTAAATAAGTAACTCATGGTATAATAATAAACGTAAGTAACTCATAATTCATCACATAATTCATAAATTCATAATACATCAAATTATTTGTTGAGCAAATTGACTAGTAACTTAAATTGTCTATATAATCACAACTCATTGTTTGACAGTCAGTTATAGGAAATGGCTATACCACGGCAAATTGATGTAGGGTGTCGATTTGCATAATAATTAATTTCCTTGACTGTGCTGAAGTACTTAAGACGGCTTCTCCTAAAAGTTGGCAACGTCGCAAATAGCTGTCAAAAATTTACCTTTTTTTGATTAATTTGGCAGAAGAGTGGTGGCCGCACTTAACGCCCACTGTGTCTGTGGCTGACGTGGCAGTCATGAAAATTATGACAACGGCAAATATTTAAATTGCTAGATTCGCTTTATCGGGTCAAAAGATATCGCTTTTCTGTTTCGTTTTGACACGTCTGACACACAATGACGCAGTGACTATACTTGTTCGTCATGAAACGCTATTAAAGTGTGAACTCACTCTTCGCAGCATGGACACTTTTTTTGTGACTGAGCAAGATTAGGGCAAATCTAGCGATTTAAATCTTTGGGGGCCTGGCTTTGACCATTGACCTATGTCAAATACTGGTGAAAATGACAGATTTGTATGACATCCGATAAAGACGAAACCGCTATTCTAGGAAATCGTTGTTAAGTGTAGTAGTTCACGTGCTAGTTAAGAGGGTCGTTCCCGGTCCGTCTATGGTCAACGCGAGCATGGTCGAAAAGCTTGTTGTTTCATCGAGCGCAAATGAGAACTGCTAACAAACAAGAACGCGATAACATTGTTTGAAAAATAGTGTGTAAAAAGTTGTATCAGGAAATACGTGTTTTTGATACTTACTTATTTAGACTACAAGTGCGAGGTTAATATGCAGATGTTTTCTTTACTTTTACCAATTATGAGTATATTATGATCGGCCAAAGTTCGGGTAAAATTGTGCAAAAAAGCAGATTTTTGGAGGCTTATACTGAATTTCTTTCTCAATTTTTTTTTTTTTTTTGCTTTCATAGAAACCTAGATATAGTGCACAAGAAACTGATACTCAGGAGCAGGTTTTACGCAATTAAAACACGAACTTATAATTCACACTCAGTCTGTATTTGGGCAGAGTAACGTTCTTATCACTAGTTCACAATATAATGCATGTTAAAATGATTTGCCTGCCTTTTTATACACATAACTGCCATATTCAAATCAACTGTTAGTTATTTACCCTATAATACTAAATTATTGTTATAAAAATCAAATAAATGACTTATTATGGGAAAATAAATACAAATAATTATTTAGATATTAATGACAATATTTGTAAGTAATTTAGGAATAACTAAGCAACTACTACGTTATAACCGTCGAGTCTATCTGGTATGTACTCGTACTTGTTAACAATACATATTAGTTTAAAAATTTCAAAAATCTGATACAACGCTATAATCACCTACGAGCGTTTGTAGGAAAAGTATGATGGGTTGGCCGCTCTTATGGGGCATGCGCTAAGGTAGCCCGCGAAATTAAAATTTTCTTTAGTTTTTAATATATTGCAGGTCAGTATCATGTTTTATGTTGATCACACACAGAAAAGAAAGAAATAAAGAAAATAAATCATAAAGAAAGTAAATAAACTTTGATGGGTTTAATAATTATGAAAAAATACAATAGGTTTCCAATTTTTGTGTACAATTACAATAATTTTGTGGCGATAATTAAATTATTAAAAAAAATTGGAAGAAATAAAAAACCAAAATTGAACAGTACCTGCAACATTAGATAGCTAGATAACCCTATCTAGTCTTAGGGTATTTATCACTGAAGAAGCCATAGGCGTATTATTCCGAACAAAAAAGTCTGTCACTTTTAGCGGGGGAAGCGGTAGCTAATCGCGGCTAGCGGTATTGAATGGAGAAAAACTGGAATTTATTAATCAAACGGTTTTCCTAGGAATCACGCTAGACGAGAAATTACAAAGGGGACCTCATATAACATCTCTTGCGGGGCGGCTAAGGTCGGCCGCTTATGCGGTTAGAAAGATAAGACAGTTAACTGACGTTGAAACCGCCCGTTTGGTCTATTTTAGCTACTTCCACAATATTATGTCGTATGGCATTTTACTGTGGGGTCGGGCTGCTGACATTGAATCAATCTTTATCTTACAAAAGAGAGCTGTCAGAGCCGTTTATGATTTACATCGTCGCGAATCTCTTAGGGAACTATTTGGAAAGATTAATATTATGACGGTACCTTGTCAATTCATTTATGAAAATATTATGTATGTAAGAAAAAATCTACATATTTTTAATAAAATAAGTGATAGACATAATTTTAATACTAGAAATAAAGATAAAATAGATCAACCATTTTTCAGATTATCTAAAGTACATACATCTTTTATGGGGTACTGTGTTAAATGTTACAACAAAATACCTTGTGATATTTTACAATTAAATGAAAGAAAATTTAAAACTCATATCAAAAGTACACTTTGTAAACAAGCATAAGTATTACAAATTAGAGGATTATATCCAAGATAAGAATGCTTGGAAACATGCTGGTCCAGCTCCATAGGATAATCTAGAATCTAGACAAAATCAAACTGGTTGCTAATTTAAGTTGTATAAATTATTATATTTTATTATATGACATTGATTTTACATTCTGTGATTACTTCCTCACACACTGACTTATTAATTGTAACTTTTTTTTTTGGAAAATCGTCTACTTTTACAATGTTTGTAAATATGTGAGAACCATGTATCTATCACATAAGTAAGTAATTTATCTGTTGTTGCTCTCTTTAAAAAAATCTTTTTACCTATATTGTGGTATAGTAATTTATTTTTTTATTTTTAGATGCATCGTTTTCACATATAATTATATAACTAATGTACCTACATATACAAATATTGTAAAACATTTTAAAAGAGTAACGGTGGAGTTTCTTGCCCATTCTTCTCCATACGAAAACTACCTTTTGGAAGGGGCGACTAGAATCATTTTTTTTTTTTTGTAATTGTTGACGTTCAAAAGGGCCTTGCAAGGGCCTATTTGAAATAAATGATTTGACTTTGACTTTGACTTTGACTAATACAAAAAAAAACAAAAGCCGCTAGTCCGGAAAGAGCCACCAATCACCACCATCAATCAACGAGACCAATGAGACCATCAATTTTTTTATCGATATCGATATTGATTCGGAATTTTGCTTGAATCCATGAAATAAAACAGATGTTGCATAAAATAGTTAAATTTTAATAAGAAGAGAAAATAACTACAGTAACATAAAACTAACTAAATGTGTAATAATCTAAATAATAAAACAGGACAAGTATTAAAAAAACTATAAAACAATTTCAATAGATATAATTATAAAAGATTGAACAAGCAAAAAAAATTAACAAAAATAATGACTAAGTACTTAATTCATAATTAGAAATTATCGACATGTCAATTTTGGTTTCAAATATGACCCTTTTTTTTTGTTGGGAAATTATCAAATAACTTCTTCCGGAGGGCGTATCAGACTTTTACTGACTAAAACCCACCCGTGTTCCTTCCTTTGCCTGTGTGCCGGGGCCGCGATATCCCTTACGGACAAACTCGCAACTCTGGCAGGCATTGGCCCTTACGGACCCCGTCAGTTGGTGCTGACATCTCTTTGAGGCGCGCGTGGAACACAACGCGCCGTCGCCGTCGACCCGGGTCTGGTCCTTATCGGACGGCGAGCTACCCATTGCTCACCGTCCGCAAGCCCGCGCCTACGGTGGCCGGAAGTCGGCTCGCGACTCCCGACGCCCGGGGCGTCTCCTGCGGCGGCTAGGGCCGCGAGGGCGCGAATCTTGCCTCTCCCTCGCGCGCTCCACCTCCTCCTTCCTGCTTCGCAGAAGGAAGTGACGGCGTCCCATGCACTCTAAACAATCATCATATTTTTTTGATAATTGTTATAATTTTTCTGCATATTTCCTTAAATCATTGTACGGCGGCGTTAAAAATGAGTCTTTTTGTTAAAATACCAGATGCATTTGCACTGGCAAAACAAAACATGTTGAAATCTGTAGTTTCTGTCAAACATTGGAACTATGGAACATTGACAGAAAGTAAAGATTTTCAATATGATAAAAATAACGTACTCTGTGGTAAAGATTTCAACATGTTTTGTTGTGAATGTTTCGCCAGTGCAAAAGCACAGGAACACGAAGGAATTCGGATATTTCTAGTTCAGTTTTTTGGTTTTTTCACTAATCAAAAATCTTTAAATATAGTTCAGACTCAGTAGTCACCCGTCGCTTGTTGTGCGGTAGAATTCCTAAAATTCCATGGTTGTGCGTTTGGGGAAACAACAAACCACAGACTACCTAGAGATACTACTTAAGGCTCGTGCAGAATAGCGTGACTTGTTGCGCGATGACGCGACACCGAATAAAAAGTACCTACTATTTAGGCTTGGATGAAATAACGATAGTATTTCAATAGATAATAAGGTAGGTAGGTAGGTATTGTTCCAGCGTGTAGTTTTTTTAGAAATTGTTATTTATTTATAAAGTAGAGTCACATCGCGCTGTCGCGTTGCGCCTGGTAGCGGAAGCCTTTATGCGGGAATCTAAGCCGGTCCAACTTAAGGCTTGTACAGACCAGCGCGACATGTCACGCGACGCGACGCCGGTTATTGTTATACCGTACAGTTTTCTTAGAAATGCATTGTTTGAGTCGCGTCATGCCGCCGCGTCGCGCTGGTCTGAACAAGCCTTTATGTCCGCGAAGAATGTTTGCGCACACACTTTGGTGTGCACAAATTTTGAAAAATAAAAAGTGTGGACGTCATCAAGTAGTTTGTTTGTTGTTCACACAAGTGAAACGAGATCATTGTGCTACGTAGAGATAAGTTTGTGTGTGGACTGGATTGTAGATTGGAATCCGGATAGTATTTGGAACATTTTTGACCTAGGTATATCACTAACGATTATCTAAAATTTACTTCACCCACCAAAAATATTATAATGCAGATTGATATTATTCGCAGATACGAGGCCCCGAGTCCCAGGCCTACGCCATCTAGCTAAACACACTAAAATAATTTTAATTTATCTAATTAATTAATCGCATCTGGCAACACTGACGCGAGAGTGAGATGTTCGTGTTATCGTAATTCGTAAATTCTTCAGGGATTGTGTTAGTTTTGCAATATAATTTCTAGTTCACGTTGTATAAAACCGTTTACTAAATTGTGCTATTAAAATGGATAAAAGGAAACTATCGACTGCGGGGGACAGCTTGTATCTAATACTACAAGTCCCAAAAACTGCTACACAAGACGACGTCAAGAAAAGCTATCGGAAATTAGCGTTAAAATATCATCCCGATAAAAATCCTAACAATCCTGAAGCTGCCGATAAATTTAAAGAAGTGAACCGTGCACATACGATTCTAAGTGATGCTACGAAACGGAATATATATGATAATTATGGATCTCTCGGGCTGTATATCGCTGAGCAATTCGGAGAAGAAAACGTCAACGCCTATTTCGTAGTGACAAGCACTTGGTGCAAGGCCCTGTTTATCGTATGCGGCATTTTGACCGGATGCTATTTCTGCTGTTGCCTATGCTGTTGTTGCAACTGCTGCTGCGGCAAGTGCAAGCCGCGTCCTCCTGAGGAGTCCGGAGATTACCACACGCTGGAGAGGGATGACTCAGACGGCGTGCAGGCCGTGACCGCGCAGCCGGCTGGAGAAGGCCGTCCCAAGGGAGAGCAGGCGCCTCCCATCGCCATGCCTGCACCTGCTCCGACTGGAGCCTCAGAAAACACCGGTTTGAACACAGGTGGGGTCAATTATGGAATTTCAAATTAAACTAGCAAAAACAGTACTACATCAAAATGTCAACCCCCTATTTAAGTACCTATAAGCATCTTCAAAATAATTTTCAGTTATATTGCTAAATAGGTAGACAATTACTTATTTTTCTGTTTTACTTTCATATCAATTGTTTAAAAAAAATTGAATAGTTGTCGGGAAATAGCTATACTCTCTATGCAGCATCATTGCAAATATTTAATCATTTTTATATGAGTAAGATATATATTTATTTGATCATTACATTGTTATATAATAAGAATAAAAAAGAATATTCATAAACTCTATGCATGTCATATAGATAAACACAATACCATATTATATATCAAATAAAGTTTTATATCCAACTAGTTAGCTATAAAACTTGATATATGTGAGTAATTACCATTATACATATTGATATACTTGTTTCTCTATTTATATGCAGGTTAGTGTTTTAATGGTTCTTCTCAATGATAGAGTGGATTTAAAGGGTTATTACATTCAAATCAAGCAACATTATATGAAAATTAAGTTATTTTAATTATACATCAATGATAATTGGACCTTGATTTTTAAATGCCAACATACTAGATGCATGTCGGAAACATGAAATTAACCAACAAAAAGAAAGTGTTTGAAAAACATCCTTTGTCCTTTCATAATGATTAAATACAAGACTTTAATCATATGCATATGTACTTCACAATGTGTTTACCAAACTATATTCAGTCTAGTGCAGGTCCATAGTAATGAGGGATTATGAAGCTTATTTGATTCAAAGCTATAAACTACTTTGAAATTCTGAAGAAATCTGTGATTTTGCCACTGTAATGTTAGTGAAACACAGTATTTCCAATATTGTATAGAATACTTCCATTGTTTCCATTTGATATAACTATTAAACTGATTATAATATGTATCTTGCATGATAGAAACACACACATGGTGTTGGTACTGGTCTTTTTCCACTACTCTTGCATTATCAAACTAATAATAACTTAGCAATCATGCATAATTATTATAATTATTAAAATTACTTCAATTTGGCCTTAAAACTAATATATAAGAGTAAAGCTAGTTATTGCAACTAATATTTGTAGTCAATTGGAGATTGTGTAATATTTAATGAAGTTGACAGTTTTTTAATGAAATCATAAAACATTGATGAGATGTGAACATTAACTTGGAGAGTTCATTAGTGGCAAAAAATCAGTATCGAATATTGCCCAATATTAGCCTTGTTCCTTTATGTGTACGTCACATTTTTGTATTGCACTAATTTTTGGTTTGTGGTAGAATCATTAACAATTAGGACTTTGATTGATGGTACGTATTTTATTTGAATAAATTGTGTATTACAGAATTTATAAAATCATGTTAGGCATTTTTAAAGTAGATTAATAAGAGGTAAAAGTAACGCTACTATTAACTCAATTTGATGAATGCATTACTTGACTGATGCACAGTTTATGGGAGGTTATTAAAATAACTATGCTGTCAAGTTTTAATTGTCTATTGTCTCTTATTCAATCACCATTTAATACACAGGCATAATGACATTTGTTAATATCTAGTAGAAATAGAGGTGTTTGGACAAAGCTGTATTTAAGGATCATAGCAGCTGGCATTCTGTAGTTTTTACCAATTCCCTGGGAAAAAAGTGTGAGTTTATGTAGGTATTCATGTACTAGCTAACTCGTTTTCATCAAAGCAAAATAGGTACTGTTATCTTTGGAGTATATAGGAGTTACCCTGTGCTCCTATCTTGTAAGATATTAATCAATGGATAGATTTTAAGGAGAATGTTTGTTATTACAATGATTTTTCTCAGGTACTAGCCTATTTAGTTACGAGTTACAGCTTCCAAAATGTGACTAAGTACATTTCATGTATTCAGTAAATTTGTTGTGTTCATCAAAACACTTGCATTAATACATCAACCACAACCACATCCAAAAAATCACAATTTCAGCATATGAGGTACTGTCTTGTAAATAAAGGATGTTTTTGAGTAGTGGGAGGCATAATTACTTATTATGTCAGTAAACTTTATAAAGATTGATGATGATTACAAGGCACTTTATTGTTAAAAGGTACTTAATTTGCTAATGAAATAAAGGAACAAATGCAATTTTAGTCATATTTAACTCCGAACGGCCTAATAAATGGGTTCAATTCATCAGTCGTAATAATAACAAATAAGCTCTTTAAATGGATCTACCTATTGGTATGTAACTTTACTCCAATTCAATCAATTGAACTTACAAAAATATGCTTGACACAAATATAAAAAGGTCATGCTTGGCCAAAAATTAAAATTAATTCTAAATTCTTTTTATTTTTTAATAGAGTAAGGACTCCAAATAAAGTTGCCATGTGAAACTTTAAAACTGGATGAATATCTGAAATCAAATTTCGTAGGTATGCCTTTTTTTAGCACGTTAAATCCTCAAGTCCTTCGCGTTGAAGCGTGCGGAGGTGTCTCACTCTCGCCGACTAAAACCACATGATGTTCTTCCAACTACCTCTGGCCGGCTGTAGCACTCGCATATTTTCCGCCGTATTCTTTGCGAGTTTAGCGACCATCACTTCACTTTCCCGCAAAAGGAGTGGTTATTCCACGCTCCACGAGCGCACCCTCCGACCCATGGACCGGTTACAAGAGATAATCTCATGCCTAACGGACGGCGTATCTACCATGCGGTCCTTATTCAAAAACTCACCTTTATTAAATTCCTCAAAATAATCTTAATATTTTTTTTTTAAATTAGTTTATTTAGGTACACTTTAAATTAAACTGCGTGGCGTAAGGAACCATAAAAGTATAGCTTTGACATTTTGTGTTTTAACGGAAGTTAAATACTTATTTGTCGGGTACAGGTATTGAGTTTAGAGTCTAAACTCAATACCTGTTGTAATTTACTTTGGGTCATCGCTAGAGTAATTATAAGATAATGCTCAATATCACATATGTAATCAGGTCCTTGGGGAATTCTCAGTCAAAAATAGAAAATTTTGTTTTTTTTTAGGTAGGTATATTCACATCCAGACAAGCCAGTAAGATATAACGTGCTCTCTTACTTTAATAAATAAATGATTAAAATACAGTGTATCAATATGTGATTTGGTAAATGTATACAATAGCTTCATTTCGTAAATAATCATTGGCGTAGAATGTAAGCCTTTGCGCGCACTACGGTTTGGTGACTTGCGATGCGTTTTTTTCGCTGCAACGAATGAAATCCTGCTTTGTATGTGATTTTTTTCCCGCAGTGAGCAGAGCATGCTTCCACTGTGCTTCATACTTCACAGATTTTGCGTTAGAAAAACGCACCGTAGTGCGTGCGCAGTGCGGTGCGTTCGTATTCATTGCGGCGAAAAAAACGCATCGCAAGTCACCGTACCTCAGTGCGTGCTGGGGCTAAGTTGGCAAGTGAATTAAAAATATACTTATACTGAGGTCTAAAGATTCGAAATGATTCTAAAATGTAACTGTAATTTTATAGAATCTTGCAACATTTTTAAACTAACATTCCAACCTAGTATAATTGTTGTAAAAGAATATTTAATTGCTCTACGATCCCGCACTAAACAAACATTTGACCTACCTACTATTGTTGGGATGGACGATGTCATAAATTGAGTAAAATTACAAACACGGCCTGCAGTTGGAACCTACAGTGATCTCATTCATTAAAACAATTTTGTCTACCGGTAAGTAGGATTTTTTGATATAGGAGGCACTGTAATATTAATACGGTAGTTGATTTTAGTCGCGAGCTCGCTCTGTCCACTAAGATATTAAACATAATATTGTTGATTTGGTAACTCGTAGATTGTACCAAACGTAAGCATGTATAAAAGCCATGTCATAACAATTATAATAGGAACATACTGTATTTATATTATTTTTATCATCATACTCATCCGGTAGGTCCCTACTACTTACCTACCTACCTATCAAAAGGTTCAGTTCCACTGCTGTGGCTCTAACACGATTAATTTGGTATTGTGAGGCGTGCTACACACTTGTCCGGGTCGGCACATTCGATTCGGCGGTATTTGATGAACAACAAAACCGACCCGTAACAAATTATTGTACCTACATATATTCGGCTCGTGCCGATCGGCAAACTCCGTTCGGCATCTACCTTCACTGAATTTGCATGTTACAGTTGTTTTTTTTTACCGCCTGTTTAGGTACATGCGGCTAAGCCGAGGGGCGTTCTCCAGAACAAAATATTTTCGATTTTACTGCCCGGCTGTGCCGATTAATGCCGACCCAAAAAGGTGTGTAGCACTCCTGATATAATTATAACCAAGCAGATATCAGTCACTTTTTGTTCATTTTTGTGTCATTCCATTTCACACGACACCAATAGAATTTTATGAAGCGTCTGATATCAGCTATAATGATGATGATTCTATTGTGTACCATAACGGCTGTTTTTTTTTTGTTTTTTGTCTTTCTTGTATACAAGGAAAACAATAAACAGCCGTTAAGCTAATGCTTTTTTATGCGCATATAATTATATGCGCATAAAAAAGCTTTATCTAGTACAGTTTATAAGTTAGTTGCACAAAAAAAAACCAACGTCTGACCTTACTTGAATACAACCAATATAACCGTTTTATAAAATGTGGCCATTGCACAGGCAGTGTTTCCTAAATTCCATGCAGTTTCTGTCCATGACATTTATACACGCCTGAAACTGAAATTATCCCTCCATATTAAATTAGGGCAGAACAGATTTTGGTACCATTAGCTAAATGAGCCAGATGTTCTTGGCTTAAGCATGGTTAAATTTGGGACAGTCTACAATATTATCACTAATAAGGTGTAATTTGGTGTAAGTACTAATCCTGTTTTAACTACAATATATAATTATGTACCTATTCATAATGGTCATTACTTTTCGTGATTTTTATCGACCTGTATATTTTAGGCTTGATTAATTTAAAGTACCTTTTATCTATGTATCGTAAATGTATGTTCATTGCTTTAATTAGCCTTCCAACGTCTATGTTGGGGTTTTAATGATTTTTCATAAGCTAAATTATTTTTAGCATAAATATCTAGTTGTCGACCAAAATGAAACTTATGAGGTAATTTGTAAGGTAGTAGAAATTACGACAATTCAATTCGAGTCTTAAGACTAGGTGTAGGCGTGTCCACACGTATCTTCAATCTTCCTTCGAAATGTTAAAATAAAACTGTTGCTTGGTAGCGTTAATTTCTGATCAGCTTTAATTTTTTTTTACCGAGGAAATGTTATTTACGCGTACGTGTGAACTGGAATAAGAGATTCAATTTAAGTTTCCTTCGCATACCTAAATGTATTATGTGAAATCCAGTTAATAGGTACTGTGCTACTGCGAACATAATTTATCTATCTGTAGACATTCGATTGTGCTAATTGTGTACAGCACCCTATTTGCTATCCAGATTCATGTACCTACTTATTTATACCATTACATTACTTACATCTTTTCTTGCTTGTTATAAAATGTGTACTAATATAGGTAAGAATAATATGAATTAAATCGATCGATTGTTATAATATGATAATGATAGACAATGAAGAAGTTAGTTAAGATCCACTTTGTAAGCCACGGCCAGTTACGGCAGCTTGATGATTTACAAAATTTTAATGGATACTTATGCTACACATTTTAATATTACACTGTTAACTTTTTGACTAAATATGACCTATATTGCATTAGTTTCAAATGTGTGTGATACTGTAAATTATTGTAGTTGTTGTTGTAACCGTTTGAAAATGATTAGATTTCATTAATGTTCCACTGGCTCACGCAGCAGCACAGCTGCGACCAGGAAAATGGACTACTTGTTATGTCTAATGTGTATTATTATAAAGTTATGGTACTAGTCAACGAGTATTTATAACGACAATGTCAAGAAATAAGAATGTTAAAATGTAACTACACTTATAAACTTTCAATTAAATAAAAATCTACATATGAAACTTTAAATCTATTATTGCAATAACCTCTCATTTTAGTTCTAAGCTTACTTTATGGCTTACAAAACTACAATATTCTTTAAAAACTCGTAATAATTTTAATTTGTATTTTTTCTTATTTCCAGGAAGCAGTATTCCAAAATACACATGAAGTATTTACCTACAACTAGTCTAACATTATTTGTAAGAGAAAAGAGGAACGTACTTGTATAATCACCAGCAATGAACATAGGTACAGATATGTAAGCCTAATTAAAGTTATTGTTCATCATATTTAATATTTTTATACGTTTATTACGATTTATAATTTTCGCTTTAAAATATATTATACAACGTAACATTGTTTTTATTGATCAATGATGATTATAATTTTATAAATTATCGGTAATGTCATTCAACTCTTGCCGTAATATTTTTTAAATTTGGTGATGGTTAAGTACTATTTTTAATTTAGAGAATAATTTATATTTTTAAAGGCCATATAAAGTAATCATTATGTACCTATGTATATTCATGTAGATATTCATATGTGATATATCTATATCCAATTCTTGCTTCACACAATATAAGAATTAATCAATAGTTATCAAATATACATCGTTGGTATGATATTATGAATAGTTAAATGAATGATGTATTGTAGAAAATGATTGTAGATTATTATGTATAATGTAAACTGCATATTAACTAATCGAAAAAATACTCTTTAAAGTTTCGTCCAGGGCTTCCTGCTTAGAAGGCATTTGCTTGTAGATTGTTATTGGCTGTAAGCGCATCGATGAAACTGTATACCGTACCCATTTTTGTCTTAATATTTATATTCCGTACTGATTATGTAAATAAAATATAATATTACACATCAATATGACCTTGTTACTAATTACAATCAATAGATATTCACCACAGTAGAGACATCAAGATTGACGGATAATATAAATAGCGAACTACCTACATAAAACGTTGCCAGTGATTTTTTTACTTGACGACCAATGGCGGGCAGTCACATACCACAGAGAAAAGCGTTGTCTTATTATGAATAATTACTAGGAGTTGATGTTAATTAAAGAGACCATACGAAGTAGATACTGAAGTGAACGATTAAATATTTTTGATCATTTGTTTGGTAATCTTTAATCAAATTTCAATGGTGTGTGGTAAAGAAAATTTCAATATTGATTTAATGAGATATTTTTAAAACAAGCTTATCTCGTTGAGATTCATACCACAATCTTTACTTCTCGTACAGGAGACTCCGCGAGTAAACGAGTTATATTTGAATAATGAATATTAAATGTATAATTAATTTAACAATTTTGTTTGTGGCAAGTGGTGATAATCTAGTGCAAACACGTAATATATCGATGTATGACATTTGCCCTTTATATAAAAAGGGGCATCGTTTAAACGTTCAAGACGTGGTAGGAAGCTGGATGACCGTCTACACGCAACCAAAGGGTCCAGACTGTTTTAAATTTCATATTAGAGCTACTATGGAATTGGTAGGTGCTTACTAAATAATGAGTAGGTAGGTACTATACTGCAAATCCAAACGAAATAACACTTTTACATGTTAGTATCGCACATATTAATGTAACTAATCAGAATCACCACTGTTGCCTAAAATATGGTGATAGGTACTTGGTGGTGTTTATTTTTCTTTTTGGTGTAGGTAACCTTAATTTTTATGATGTTACCCTACACATTTGAGGATATGTAGGTAATAAAAAATAGACTCACCTATTCTTTTATCATCCAGTTTAATCGTAGTAGGTACCTACCTACTTGTTATTTGAATATTATCTAGATGAAGTCAGTGTTACCTGCGTTCACAGGTGAATCAGGCGATGTGCACTCGTTTTGTACTAAATAAAATCGATTGTGTATTTAGGAACGAGAACAATACATCATGAAGTATGGTGATTTTGGTGGTCGCGTGGAATGGAATCTATGCCTATTGCAAGTGGATACGCCATTGGGTAAACACTTTTTAATGGGCACCGGTGCAGAATCAGGACTCATGGAGAATGTTATTATCATGGAGAAGGAACACGGTAACGCCACTATGTACCTATATAAGTACCTCCTACATATACCGACATACTTATAACTATATCGAATACTTTAAGCAGGACATAGGTAGGTAATGTGCAAGATAAGTAGGCGAGTCTTATCTTGGTATAAACTTCCTGTTAGCCTGATACCAACTTGACTCATCAGTAGTCAATGCAATTTTGTCATGTACCTACCTATCTTGATTGTAACATTTTAATTTAAGTGAACCCTCTAATTTTGTTAGACAAACAGTTATAAAATGCTAAACGTTTTTTAACTTATCTAATTACGCATTTAAACTACCTATATCCATAATTTAATTATTAAATCTGTAAGCAGGTAAATACACGTTACTAGAGCAGACTGCAGATCAATGGGCGGTATTCGGTCGTCGTGGGAGTGAAGTGTTAATAATCCGTGACTGCTACGGCGACACCGCCGCGGCGTTCGCGCGCGCCCCCTACTGGCCGAGCTCGCCGGAACTGAGCGCCATATTCCACCGCAGCGGGATCGCGGTGCAAACGCACGGACGACTGCTCTGCCAGCCACAGGGCAACCCCACAGGAGAGCATAAAATCAGTGACCCATATAAAATCAAGAAAAATTACTAACAGCAATGGCATTGTATCCACAAATACACCTATGATTTTTATAGTGGGTAGGTAACTAGGTATTATATACTAGAAAAAAACCGTGGATTATGTTTAAACATCGAGTTTTATATTAATCCTTTTGTAAATTACAGTACAAAATTTCCATTTAAAAGGGTTACGTTGCGCCAGCGAACGAAAAATATGTAGGGTCTATCCACAACGGCTTCTAATTCTGGAGCTTGGTCCCACTCGATACCTGAAAACATACGTAATCAATATTATTACTGGAAACATACATTCGCTCGCAATGCGATATCGTTCGAGATAAGCCACCAATCAATTAACTATTATCTAAAACTGTAATGTGTGAGTATGAATACGTTGACCACCACTATTCGAGTTTATATTTTGTTACTAAATTAATAAAGTTTTTCAGATTGGTAACTAAATAAAATGTTACTTACTTTATTACTGTGTAACAAAGTTTGATATCCTACCTACCATGATATAATAGAAAAGGACTTTCAGATTAGGAATTTGTAGGAAGGAATTTCAGATTCACAATTTATACCATGATGATATTCATGGTGCAGAAGGTTGAAGTGAAATTCATGCAACATTACAAAACTAGTTTTTAACTACTCAAAATGGTAAAACGGGACCCTAACATTACTAAAGCCTACGCCGTCTATCTGTCCGTCCAAGATCGCCGTCTATTAGGTAATTGAGACTGGCGAAATGTGGGTGCGGTTACTATACATCTCTGCCTCACCCTCTGGGAAAAACAGGCATAATGTTACGTTACTTAGAATACCACAGAAATCTGTAGAGCGACGTCTCTGTCACACATAGGCGCACACCTGTGCAAGAATGTATTTTTACTTATCTATCGTCTAATCTCGTTCATAGAAATAAGTAATAAGCTCATTTATTTTAATGTGTTCATATTTACATGATAAGCACGGCTGTAGCCACTAGCCAGTATGAGTAGGAAGAGTGAATATAAATAAATATACCAATGTGGGTACCCACCGTCATCTTTATATGCGTTGCGTCCAGCTTCTGCCCAGAACATGATCCGTTGCACAGCATGGGACAGCCTCAGGGAACTGGCGTCAGTCACGTTGCTAACGTCTACTAGTCTCGGTATACCCAACTGACAACAAGGAATCGATAGGTAAAACGAATATCAGTACCTAGATAAAAAGAAGAAGGACGTCCGGGATGTCCCCAGACACGGACAGGCGATATAGGGGGGTAGGAACAGGAAGCTGAGAAAGAAGGTAGGTATAGCATATCAGCAAAAAGCTTTTGAGTTATGTCATCCTAGTTCACTTTTGTAACAAAAGGTTTGACTTATTCTCTAATTAGAATATTAACACCTATCGCAGTAGGTATACTGCTGCCTGACGTAGGAGAAAGCGTCGGGGAGGCAACCGCCTCGACGCCTAACATGCTGAAAAACCGCCTGCAACCTTTAAGGCAGGCGGGGATTAGGGATCACGGGCGCTCAGAGTGGGGAATCTGTCCGCCCACTGAGTGACCAGGGAAGACGGCGCACAGTGGTCACGTGCTACCTTGCACACTAAGGTTTCGGGGAGACCCCTTTACAGTATCCACAGGGATGTGCCCTAACAGGCGCTGCCGCACAGAGGGGGTTCCGGATTGGTCTTTTGAGAGCTAACGGTGCCCCTGCCATGTGCAAATGGTGATCACCGGGGTGGTTTTAGTGAGGTAGGAATCCCACATTTCCCGGTCTTATCCCCAAAGCCAGGGTGCCTTTTGAAGGTTCCCACCGAAAACAAAAAAAGGTATAGGTACTACTGGGCATAGGTACGGTCGACAAAAAAAGTCGACAGATATAGATGCCAGCATCCATAAACCAAGCAATTGGAACTTATGTAATTATCACCTAACACATTCATCACGACGTAATTACGTATAAGTTGGTCCAACAAACAAATGATGCTGAACGTGAATTTTCCAGCGAGATAAAGAACTACCGTACAAAAATCTTAAAAAAGTGTTATAGACATACGGCCTGCAATTTATTAGGCAGCAGCAAGGTCATGCGCAAAGTGTAGATCGGTACAGTGGCGGCTACCCTCATGGTTTTCATCTTCGATGTTATATCTCCGATGTTTGTGTTGCTCACACGTTGCACCAGATCCTTCAGCGAGTTACCGCGAGGTATCAGCATCAGGAGAGTGAGGCCGGGTGTTGCATACGAAATTTCTAAGGCCTGTAATAAAAATGTATTTAAAATAACAGTTCGTTATTATCCTAAATTCCTAATGCACACGTGCCGATACCGAGTGGCGGACAGTGCCAAGCATGTGTCAAGAGGCAGAGCACACGGTCGAGTGTTCTGTGTACTCTATTTAGCACGGTAGGTTCTCGGTTCGTGTAATCTAGGTAATAGAGTAGGAATGCATGAGAAGAAACTACAATTGATCCCAAAAAAAAGCATCACGACCTGTATTTCTGAACTTTTCATAAATCTAAAATTAACTAAAATATATGTATGAGGCTGGTATCTTTTTCGTCTTAAATCCAGACAGAAAAAAAAACATAAAACAAATTTGCGAAATTGCCAGTATAAGTACCCAACTACTGGAACACAATACACATTATCTGAACATCAACAGTGTCAGACAGTCTCCCGTCGCCTTAGGAATTGTACCTTACTTCATATGAAATAAGGTACAATTCCGAAGGCGATGGGAGCCCGCACACGGCAGCGGCGTTGCGGTAAACAATAAACGCAGGCTACAGTGCCGTTGCGGTTTTGAATCCGAACGAGAAATCACATCTTCGACAGCAGCGCTACTTCTCTTCTTCAACGAAACACAGTTTTTGAACAGTCAAATTATTTTATTTACAGATCATACTTGATCCAATTTGTTAGTTACATACACATCTTAAACACTAGTAACGACACGGTTGGCGCAGTGGCTGAGCGATCGACTGCTGCGCAACGTGTCGCGGGTTCGATCCCCGCACGGAACAAATATTTGTATGATCTGCAAGTAGTTGTTCCGGGTCTGGGTGTTAGTGTATGTGAGTTTCTATGTTTGTAAACGCATCCACGATACAAGAAGAAATTCTTAGTGTGGGGCAACGTTTTAAAAAAAAAAAAAAAAAAAAAAAAAAAAAAAAAAAAAAAAAAAAAACGAGTGTTAGTACACGGTCATAATTACTAGCAATGTCAAAATCATCAATAATAATGTCAAAATCATAACCATAATGTCAAAATCGCCATCAATAATAATGTCAAAATCATAACTATAATTTCAAAATCACTAATAAGACATTAACCAAATATGCACTAATTAACAAAAACATTACTTCAAGGTACGATTTGAAGGTAATACCTGTGTGCTGGTCCAGTGCCTGAGTGTTATACCTTCCATCCTATCAGCCACAGTGACCAAGAGGCTGTTGGCGCTGCCCCGCACCCGCCGCATCGGGGAGGGGACACGCTTTCGCATGATTGCGTAAAAGTCGTCTATACGTGCCTCTGCGAACATCCCTGATGCGCTACAGTGTCGTGGCAACCCCAACAGCGCCCTGTACTGCGCGTTGTTGTACTGGATACGTAAGGCGCTGTAGGCCCACTGCGTGTAGTCGACACATAGACTGCAGGTGTAGAAAGATTGGCAATATGCCCTAAATATAGTACTTTGCAAACTTTGCTACACCCCTCGAACACTTTGCAAACCTACGGATCAACATATTGCTCCTAAAAGACAGCGCCCTACGCTCCCTCTCAATGTCAACATTATCCGTTTGCGTTGCGGTGACCCAATGCCCCAGATATTTAAAAGATTTTATCCACTCTAACGCAGTCTCACCGAGTGTGACAGGCGGCACTTCACGAAAGTCAATAACAAAATGCCTTGAACACCAGACAGTTTACAGAGTTTTAAAAACCCGTTTTGTTTCTCTCATGGTATCGTACACAGAACCCACTTTCGATTCACCACATTAACACCCAATTCTGAAAAGAAAGCCGCGCCCTCGAGTGCGTTTGTCGAACATGTTTGTTCCCTATCACTGGTTTTCTTTTGTTTTGATCCGGCCCACAGTTTCAAACACATCCCGCTTCCTTCCTGCCGCACAAAGGATCGTCATAACAACAATGTTAACAGCATTGTTGTGTTTTGGCAGTTAGAGGTACATAAGATAGCCGGTCGCTCTGTGATTGAGGATTCCGGGTGAAGCTCGATTCCACTTTCGGTCTGATCTTCACTTACCATCAGGTGAGATGAAGGCCAAGCGCTTCGTTGTGGTTAAAAAAAAAGCTTTACGCCGGCTTAC
This sequence comes from Agrochola lota, assembly GCA_947364205.1. Classification (NCBI taxonomy): domain Eukaryota; kingdom Metazoa; phylum Arthropoda; class Insecta; order Lepidoptera; family Noctuidae; genus Agrochola; species Agrochola lota. Next base: position 10,322,009 of record OX376221.1, on the reverse strand, counting down.
GCATTCAGTGCCGTGATGGACTAAGGAGCACTCCTACAGGGTACGCGCTACGCGACTACGCAAGCGTAGGTTGCTTGCTTAGGCACGTAGCGCTGCGCTACGTGGGCTACATATCCCTCGCGTAGTCGCGAGCTTGTTAGCGTAGGCGCGTAAAGTGTCAGCGTAGCGCGTTGCTTGTTTGCGTAGTCGCGTTGCTTGTTTGCGTAGTCGCGTAGCTTGCTTGAGTAGTCGCGTAGCTCTCTGGCGTAGACGCGTAGCGCAGCTACGTGGGCTACACGTCTGAATAGATTATGCTTATTGGCTTGTACCTATCCATAACTATAGTTCAGTGTATAGTCCCCGTCCACAACATTATGCTATATTCTATTTGGGTACAATATAAATAGATATGTGTTTAATGCAATTCTACATAACAAATGTTAATGCATTATTTGTCGATAGGATTTTCTCATTTAATACGGACTTCGAAAAAAGACGCCAAGTGCGTGTTGGACTACGCACAATGAAGGGTTCCGTAGTTGGGATGAGTTTATCCCAAGAACAAACTTAACATTGTAGTTGAAACATGTTCTCCCATACTTTCCACCAACAAATGTAAGTTTATACGTACAATATTGGGAGATTTATTATCTTTTTCAAAAATGTTGGCTCAGTAGTTTCAGAGATAAGGGGGGAATGGACAATTTTATATAAAAATACTTCAGAACCTCACAGTAAGAGCACTAACACACTGGGACGCCATGGTGACGCGATGTGCGTTGCCAGGTCGCGCTGCCAACTAAATGTATATAGTGGGTGGCTCACCTGGCATCCGTTTGGTTACGCAGCCAATCATGTATTCTGTTGGCGACGCTACCTGGCTGCGCCGCTATGGCGTCCCCATGTGTTAGCGCTCTGAGCCCTTTCATTTGATATGTCACACGTTACAGTGTGTAAAACATTTTTTACATTTTCTTATTTGTCGGCCAAAAGTGACAAACATATTCAAAATTCATTTATGTATTATTATTATATATTATATTTATTACTACATATATTTATTATTTACGCAACACGTCCGTGTTCGGGTCACTGAAATTGAATACGTGTACCAAATTTCAACTTAATAGGTCTATTAAATTCGGAGGAAATTGTTTGTGACAGACAGACGCACCTGATCCTATAAGAGTACCGTTTTTTCATTCGGACATACGGAACCCTAAAAATAAGGAGGTTAGGCATTCGAAGCATCGTTTAATGCCAGACACCGTTTTCTCCGAGATATTAGGGATTTCTTTCTACTTCCGAAGAAATAAACGCAAAAAGACTAACCGCTGTTATCTTTACAGACACAAAGATCCGTGGTGCACACTATCTGTTATGAGAATTTGATATTGATCATTATAATACAGTACCTACAATACATGTACCTAGTCGTAGGTAGATAGCACTAAATAGGACAAGTGATACCAAGTTACAATTGTCATCTGCAAATGGTGGGTATCAATATTTATCGCAGGGGGCGGCTCATAGTATTAGGTTTCCAGTGAAAACATGTTAGTGTCTGTTGATGAGGACTTACATTGTCGCTTCAATCATGATGGCGCGCGGTACTCTTTTCGGGATCTGTGTGCTGTTAGCGCTCACTGGGACCCTCGTCACGTGTGACGACGATTGCCCTCCAGATCGCGAAGAAGCCACTCATTATGAGGCGAAGCTCCATAAGGATTTACTCTGTGCGTACAATTATGATTTCCGACCAGTGAAGGATCACAAAACAACTGTAACTGTGAAAGTGCGCTTTGCGATAAAATATATCAGTTTCGATACTTTAGAAGAAACGTTCACACTTCACAGCTGGGTAGCCCTGACATGGAAGGACGAACTTTTAACTTGGAGACCAGAAGATTATGGTAATATAGAAGAAACACAAATGGAAAGCCACGAACTCTGGACGCCGAGGATGGCGCTGTTCAACGCGGATGCTGCCATGTACCAGTCGGACCAGATCTACACGACTTGCTTGTTATCGAGCAACGGCACGGTCACGTGTGTACCGCACATAGCGCATTCCGGAATTTGTCGCACGTCATTGCGGAGCTGGCCTTACGATGTACAAAACTGCACTTTGTATTTCGGATCGTGGATGAACACAGGGGAACAAGTTAATTATACATTTTATCAAAAGCAACCCGTCGTGAAGGACGAATTCCAAGATGGCCCAGGCTGGAAATTGTTGTACGTGGTAAACGAACGTTTGTCAGGGAAGTACAGCTGTTGTCCTAACAGCACGTATCCAATGTTGAAATATACATTTGTAATGAAGAGAATAGCGGCAGGACCAGCAGCCATCGTCGTGGTGCCCTCCATCGGCATAGTGTTGCTCACTCTGATATCTCTAGCAATGGATGCTAAGGATAACACGCGACTAATGTTGATCTGTTTCAGTTTGTATGGACATTTCATGTTTCTTACCGAAATTGGTTACGATATTCCAAAACACAGTGCGGACACACCGATCATATTACTTTTCCTTCGTGATTCGATGATAGTGACATTGGTTGGGATCATAGAAACCATATTTTTAATGTTTTTGAGACGACGAAAGATGCCAGCTCCTGATTTTATTGTGACAGTGAACCGATTGGTGGCCAATGGTCCCAGTAAGTACGTGGTATTCACCGAATTCGACCCAAGCGACGCTATCGACACTAAAGAGTTGACTGGCCATAACTCAGATATTACTGCTGAAAAGCCGCCTCCAACCTTCGACTGGATACAATTCGCTCATATACTGAATAGACTTAACCTAGTGGTGGTGGTACTTATTTACATTGTGCTGATTTGCACTTACATTCCTCATGATAACTAAGTATCTTAAAGATTATTTTCAATTTACCTACTTTCAATATTAATCACTTTGTGCAGCAGGCGACAACATCTTTCATTCTCATTTCAAGTTTCTGTATACAAAAATTTATATTAAATAAAATACTTTATAACCAGAAGCGTAGTTTGGTGACTAACCTGAGCATCCCACTCACTTAGGTCAGCATAGTTCATGATGTCGTTGATCCTGATCATGCGCACTGTCCGGTTGGGGGCGTTGTCGGCGTCGTGGAACGGCCTCGTTCCGTTGAGCACGGTGGGGGCGGCCCGCCAGCGCCCGCGCACGTACAGCGTGCTCACAAGCACCGCGGTGACGCCCCCCGACACGTCATCCTCATCGAATGTGTCGTGTATCGTACCACCGGAGTCAATTTCCACCTTTACATTTCAAAACATTTATTAAGATTGGCCCAAAGTAGGTACCTTAGTACCTACTTTGGGCCAATCTTAATAAATGTTTAACACGTTCAGTGCCGGGAGCCCTCCTGTGAGTGCGGGGAGTTTACTCAAGTCGCATATGGGATGCCAAGAGCCCTCGCGGAGCGCTCACTTGAAATGTAGGTTTTTCATAGAAAGTTAAATCAGTTGTACATTTTAACAAGATATCAAACCTAATGCCGGTGACTCTCTGAGAGTACATGCTCAAATTGTTATTTGAGCATGTACTCTCAAAACTCCTAAATGTCAGTTTAGATTGTTTAGAAACAAGTTACCTTTTGGTTGAGTATGGTAGCGATTGCGTCCGATGTTTCCGTGCCATTAAACCGCCCCACTTGGAGCATCAGCGCTGCGGCCATGCCTGTTTGGAACCGTGGGATCACTTCTCTCCCTGGCCAAAGCATCAGCCGTGAAGACTGCCGCAACTTCAGCTTGTCCGATGAATTCGGCAATGTTGATATGAAGTGTCTCACAAGGCCAACACTATCCTAATAACGAAAATTATTTATGTTATCCTCAGTTATGATAGTTGCGAAATAGGTTCTTAAGGACATTGGGAAACAGTTTACTTTTCTGGCTGCACAGTTACCTATAGATAAGCAGTACCCGCCATGCTCTCCTATCGGTTGCTAGGGGCCGCACTGGACCAGCTATCTAATTACGTAACATATTTTCGTAAACGATTACGACTAATTTGTTTCATTTTGACAGTTCAACAACATTCATTGTGTTATTTATGTTGTCGAGCAGATTTTCTTTTCGAACTTATGAAGCAATGGATTAGCAATCTGTTTCTAAATGTTTCAGATTCTGATTGATCGTGTATTACGTAATTAAAGTACTGGTTTTTTAAAGGAGGCCTATGTCCAGTTCGTCTGAAATTATCATGTTGAGTGTATATAGGTACCTACTTTCCTATTTAACTAGGGTTGCCAACTTTATTTAGAAGCAATAAAGTATTTCTGATTTCAGAGAGGGTAATTATAGAGTACAGACTTTTAAGAAAGAGTACCTGTAATGTTATGTTATTTTTAAAACATAATTTTCCATATTTTTTGCGGATAATAACACATTATTGTGATTTTTTGTACTTAAGAAGTCTAGACTACTAATTCTGAGTTCAAATTGATGACGTACTCAGTTATTATCAATTTCAACGAAGTCCTGTTTCTGTCTTCTCGCCACTTGGTAATTTTGACCGATAACTAAGCCGTCGTAAACTCTAAACCTATTGCTACCCGCCTCGAATAGGTAAGGTTTTCTGCAGCCTCTAACTACGACGCTGGCAGGAACTAGGGGGCCCTTTGGATCGCGGGGCCCTGGGGCACTTGCCCAGAGTGGCCAAAGGAAAAGACGGCCCTAACCGAAAAGAGTCTCAGTGACTGCTGAATTAATTCAATTCAAATTAAGAGTCAATATAATGAGAGTATTTTAGCGTACTCTATTGCTTTTGTAGATTATAAAGTACGCCTACGCGAAAAAGAGCACAATTATCTAAATAAGAGTACGGTTGGCCCCATATTAAACAGCCAAGGGATCTATTTTTATGCGTTGGGTACCTAATATATTCATAATGACTACGGCATCGCGGCACGGCACAGATAATATAATAACTATGGTGAGCAAACACATCGATGAGCTTAGTAGTAGATTAATTTCGGCAATTACCTAATGAAGTTCGATACTATACATGCTACCTAACTGTGCGTTTGCACTGGCGAAACATTCACAACAAAACATGTTGAAATCTCTAGTTCCTGTCAAAAATTTGTATGGAACATTGACAGAAAATAGAGATTTCAACATGTTTTTTTTGTGAATGTTTCGCCAGGGCAAACGCACAATTAGCTTGATTACGTTTTGCTACTGTAGCGGCATCTACATCGCTACATGCAAACTACGCATCAAAGACCTGACGTCACACAACATCCTGACGTCACACAAATCCTGAATCGCGCAATTAAAGTTTACCGCACGATAAACATATATATATACGTACAAGCTTCCCGACTTCAACCTCTGGGCAGTTGCCCGCCAGACATCACACCCGTCTGGACGGAGGATCCACCCTTTTCTATGGGGGATGAGTGAACTTTACACCCTGTTCCTCATACCCCTAAATTGGTGACCCCGAATATGAACGTCAACGCAGCCTTCGTGCAGCTACTTCAGCGTGACGTCATCATCATCATCACTCCCGCAAGCTTCCGTGAGGCGAGTCACACAGCCAGTCAGCACCCACGGCTTCAACGGGTATCCTGACCACCAGCATGCAGTGAACGCGCATTCCTGGTCATCACCCTCAGCCACAACCCAGCGCTGTACCACATCCGACCCACTTGATCATAACGCAGCACTACCCCGACTCACTGGGGAACCACCGCAGACAGTTCCGACTCACCGCAAACTATGCGGCACCCGGTTCCAACTCACTGGAACCACAGCTGGCACTGTGAAGCATCGCAAGATTCAAGACTCAGCCCACTATCGACCTCCGGTCTCCGGAGGGCAGTGATGTAGCGGCATCTACATCGCTACATGCAAACTACCCATCAAAGACCTGACGTCACACAACATCCTGACGTCACGCAAATCCTGCATGGCGCAATTAAGAGTTTACCGCACGATAAACATATATACAAGCTTCCCGACTTCAACCTCTGGGCAGTTGCCCGCCAGACATCACACCCGTCTGGTCGGAGGATCCTCCCTTTTCTATGGGGGATGAGTGAACTTTACACCCTGTTCCTCATACCCGTAAACTACAAACACTAGATTCCTAAGCTACGTTGATTAGGTCACGAAGGTGACCCCAAATAAGATATAAGTTAGTAGTCAGATAAAATAAATACCATGTCCGAAACATTAAATCCAATGCATTGGTCGATTTGAGTCCTGGTATCGGAGTCAACTTCTTTCCAGAGAGCCATTAGGGTTAAAAGTAAAAGGAAGCCGGATTGAACAAAGCTCATTCCATTTTCTTGTCGATCAACAGGACTTATAGCTGTTAGCTTCGTGAACGTTATCTGAAACAACGCCGTGAACTTTTTTAACGGCCTTAGTAAAAGTATGGTCTAAAAAGTTGAATAAAGAAATCATTGGTAGGTATTACAGAATGATGATAAATGACTTGGCATAATTGATTCCTAACGACGAGTCATGATTAGATGATAATGATAACTATTTGTAGGAGCATGACCTACATAAAAAAATATTCATTTAACTCAGATCAAAGATTATGGACGGCTTAACATTATTTCAATTCCAATTGATAACAGTACCTACACTGAATTTCAATTTTATAACCACACCGGTACTGATAACCATACAGAGCGGTCGGAATTAATCAATTGCCATGCAACTATAGTTTCAATAACAAACAACAAATCTCATTTTATGTGTTTCACGACTGTAAGTCCACTTTGGTCACAGCACCTCACTTAATATTTAATGTAATTGTGTTGTATAGTACGATTGCTGTGTTGCGCTTATTGCTACAACGGACCAAGATTCGTGACATGGTCTCATAATTACTTACTGTTAAAAACTTAAATTTGTTAAAATTGTTAAAGTTAGTGCCTTAGTGAAATTCAGTTCAAGTTCAATCATGAATCCGTGTTTAATGTCAATATTGACGTTGTTTTATAAATTAGATTGATGATTAAAACAACTTTACGGATTATGTTCTCTGGTGCGAGCAAGATACAATACAAGCCAATCGGTGTCGCAGTCCATATCCGTATAACAAACCTACATCTGGTGCCCATGACGGTGCTCTTGATCCTGATCCCACCTACGGTCTGCCAGCTATATTATATAGATAGACAGAGAATTTGCCGTCTTTCGGGAGTCAAGCTCAGAGCACTGCCGTTGTCTGTCTGGGCAGTTTGCATCTCGTGCATATGGTAGACACTTAAGCAAGCTGAATATTCCTCACACAGTGCACTTTTATTATACACGTGACCTTTATGGAAAATAATCAGATTTTTATTTATTATTAAATGAATCGTTTTTTTTTTTTTAAGATGAATTGAAGTGAAGTGAAGTGATGTGATGTGATGTATCTATAATAATTTCCAACATTAAACCAATGACATTAAGTCTGAGATGTATCTATAAATATATCCACCCAAATGACTTTTAACTAAGTGTTTAGATACTAATTAATATTAAGATTTTTACTAGGAAGGTATGTAGAAAAACTTACCTTATAAAATTGTCGTTCAAAGTCATCAAGACTTCGGGTAAATTTGACGATGGATGACGAGTTTTTATGCTCCATCATTTGTTGTGGAACACCAGAAACAGCATTTGTCATCGTCACTGGCGGCTTCAGACGGTTGTGAGAAACAAAACTCGAACTATTAACCTTTGTAGATTGCACCGGCGAACTTAATCCGCTAGTAGTATGCGGGTGTAGGGGTGTATTCCATGCGGTATTCATATTGGGCTTCACGTCAGCTTTCGGCAGTTGATTTAGCAGTCCCGGACGATACATTGGGAAAGGTTTAGCAGGCACTGCGCCGTGCAAATCCGACAACGGCCGTATGTTCTTCATTCCAGTAGGACTCGCCATGTAAAGCCGCCTGTACACCGGTTGTGATTCGGACAAATGTGAGTTTATGTTGGAATTTAACTCCTGTATTCTATTATGAGGTCTCGAATCATATAGATGTAAAAACGTTTCTCCAATAATTTTTTTGGTGATACTGTACATTGTATCATAAAAATTGTTTATTGCTGCGCATTCTAGCCATTTATTGTTAAAAAAACAATACTGTTTACTTATCCTTTCAATACTCGTTAGGAGAGAGCGAGGTTTGATATGGCCTACATGCCGAAGATTATAAATTGGTATCTCGTTGGTTTTTACGTAGTTAGTTAGTGAATTAATTTGTAAGAAGAATATAATAAACGCACATTCTTGAATCATATCTTACTTCAAACATCTGACAATTTCTCAATAACGTTAGATTTTGATTCAGTGAGATGCCAAAACATTATATTTTTTCATGCGTCTGATTTGGACTTGTCTGCTTTTCACTGAAAAAATATTTTAGCTTCAATAACGCAATAATTGTATCTATCTATGAATAATAATCTTAGTACCTATAAATTTAGCGAGACAGCGAGATGGAGTTGTCAGCACATGATTATCACACTAAAATCACGACCAGATGATGAATCTAACACGAGATAGCTCGTTAATACTGCACTAACCAAGAGTTATGACTATACTGTGAGCACTCTGCCATATCTGTAGTAAATACAGTCAGTTCCACATAACACTGAACTAAGTAAGCACTTAACGCCGAATTAATGGGAGTAATTAATCCGGCATTTTTCGATAACACCGCTTTATTCAAACACAAATTAGAATCAAAGAATCAGTGTGACGAACTGTAAATTATTACAATAACGCGGAAAGTGCGGAAACAAATGGTTGACTTCCAATAAACTGTTTTATTATGTAGTTTGTATCAATATATCATGACCATGGTATGTGATAAAACACAAAAAGGATTTGTTAGATTTATGGACTACATCATAAACACTAAGGACTGAGGTACAAATTAATGTGAACATGAGCTATTTTTATATTTTATTTAGAGCTATCGGTAGGTAACACCCGATCTGAACTGATGGAAAATACAATCTCCATCTGTATCCTCCTTTTCAGAGGTCAGAGCATAAAGGTCAGATGCCACCCTCTCTCTACTTACTCTGTAACCACCTCCACATCATGGAATGGATAAAATAAGAGCATTAGGTAGTCTAGAATCTTCCAATTTTGGCAACAACTCAAAGTATTTACTGAGTGTCCTAGTTTAACGGCGCTATAAGTATATATAAACGCTATATATAGGCGCTATATATATAAGTAAGAAGCTGGTTCTGTTGGAATATGGATAGTGTTCAACGAAAATTAAAGCTGGCTACAAGCCATTTTTTGAGAACCTAGTTTGGTTATAATACATACAAACTGCTCAAGTTCGGGAAAAATATTTATAATTTTTTTATTGCAGCTTCTGGCGCTGTAGTAGTTGTACTGAGTCGCTCAAGTAGGTGAGTAGATATGTATGTACGTAATTACATCGGGAATAGGACCGTCTCACACACCCTGTCTTAAAAGCAGTTAGAGGAACACCGTGTCATGAGGCGCTAAGAGAATTTTCAGATGGTTAAAAAGGTAAGAATTTAGATAACCAATACCGAATACTTTTCTACTCGATACGACGACGATTCTCGCATATTACGTGGCAACTATATGACTTAAGTTTGTAAGCAAACGACAAACTATGTATACATGAAAATAAGTATTAGCTGGGTTATGATTCATGTAGGTATATAGGTATGAGTTTTAATAGACTAGAACAATACTTAGGCATTTATGTTTGTACCTAAATTACGTCTACATGTATTGTGATTACTTACAGTTGTGCTGACTAGTGCTATCTTCTACTTTAAAGATTACATAGGGATGTAGACAATTTTTTTTTGTCTGACAGATTGTGTATTCAAAAATATTGGACACGTTTTTTTTTCTTTTGTTTCGTAATCAAAAGATAACGGCAATACATTAGAGTTAAAATGTGGCATGACGTCACTGGTCGGTAGATTTTATACTGGAATTGTGACGTCGCGAGACCCCACACCCCAACTTTAATGCGTATCTAAATAATTTTTTATTAATATGATAAAGCAAAAAATACGTGTCTGATATTTTTTATTATCTGACTGACAGACTAAATAGTTATCTTTTTTACTCAGTCGACCACCCTAATAATGTTCAAGTTTAAAGTGCGCGTTGCCGGTATCTACCTACACTTAATTAATCAAACATTTATTGATTAAGAGCGTGAAGATAAACCGACAACACAATCGAGTTTACAAAGATTTTCTCAAGGAAATGCTGAATAGCTACAAATCTAAATCTACGGGACATATAGGCTGACTCACTGACTGTAGGTACTACATAATTATGTTGACGACATACTTATTATTTTGTGCATGTTGTACTCTAAGCTCACAGATACTTAACTCTGCTTAACTTCCTCATTTCGACTACGGCACCTTAGAAACGGGCTAGGTCGACGGAAGAATAGAGAAAATGACAGATACACAATCTGTCATTTTGTCTATTCTTCCGCCGACAAAACCCGTTTCTTCGGTGGTCATGCTACGCGTGCTGGTGTCCTGAGTTTCTGCGTGTTAACAGCAAGAGCACCTTACCATGGTTGGCCAAGATCGAGAAGGTTCGATAATGGAATGTACCTAAACATTGAAATCCAATTTTGAAATGTCCAATTCCAAAGTCCCTTTGGTTTAGTGATCTCCAGCGCGAGATTCAGGTTCGATCCGCGGTTCGGACAGAGTTACCTCTTGGGTTTTTCTAGAAAAGTAGCAGTCTGGAGTCTGGATTTTTGCCCGGAAATGAAATTAAGTTAATGGCAATAGGCTATTATTACACGAAGCTAGGTAGTTACATAACTGGCAGGGCATACAAGCGTTATGTTGTCTTTATTCAGGCAGCATAATTCAAAATCACCTAAAGACATGTACTTAGAGAAAGTAGGGTATACGTACGTACCTACTACCATTCGTCATCGTTAGCTTCACCTCTATAGGAAGCCAAAAATACTGGGTATTTCTTACGGAAAATCACGAATAATAGCGGATGATCCCCGACGAACTCGAGGCACACATTTTCAGCTAATCTCTGTATTCCAAGCGCTGCAATTGTTTCAAATTAATGTAAATTACGAGTTTTTATTACATGTCTAACTAGTTACTTTTCATTGGGTGTGGCACTAATGAAAGATAAACTCTAAAATTCCATATTAATTAGGTAGTTAATTAATATGGGGTTGTAGGTAGTTTGATCCCCAGATTTATTGTAATCTGGATTGCTGTAAGTTAGAAACATTCAGGTAGGTATCTATAACCAGGCATGAGCATACCCGGGGTGGGGGGGGAGGGCAGCTGCCCCCGAGTCCCGAGTCACGTTAAGACTTACTTTGTAATTACAATATATTATGCATTCATTTGAGAAAAACCGCACTGCGCGGCCGTTATAAAATATTTTATTAGCAATTGAATGGTCATTCAGTACCTACACTCAGACGCGTAAAAACATGGCTGAGATCAACAATAGTCAAAGGCATGTCAATGGGCTTTTCTCTGTCAGTTTTTGGCCACTTTTATGTTGTATCTTGATCAAAATATGATTCTCGATCGTAACAAATTTGTATTCAGAATTGTAATTATTAGAATCATTAACAGGACATCTCTCTAAGTTAGATTTCCATTGAATGACTTCTTCATGAAATCATGACATTTTAGAACAAATCTTACTTAGAGAAATGTATGAATTATTCTGAAGATCATAAAGGCTTGTGCAGACCAGCGCGATACGAACAATACAATTTCTAAGAAAACTTCACAGTATAACAATTACCGGTGTCGCGCTGGTCTGCACAAGCCTTAAGTCTGTAAATATATTTTTGTTATGGTGGCGAATCATATTTTAATAAAAATAATATCTGACACTGAAAAACGTAAGAAAATTTGAATTTCGCGGGCACTTATGCGGATCCACCTCAAGAAATTTCTGATTGCCCCCCACCCCCCCGTGCCAAAAGCCAGGTACGCCATGTAACCAGGTATGGAAATTACAATATCCACCTACTTAAAGCAAATAGTTGACCTTACTGAACTGAGTAGTGTACAGTCGTAATTGGGTCAGTGGGGCCAAGTATTATTACGGTCACGAAATCCAAATAGCTGTAGAGTGTAGGTGTTTTAAGGATCATGGCTCGTTAATTTTTATTTGGTTTCAAGGACCTTCCACAATATAACGTTACCTACTGCTACTATTTGTGCTGTACTGTTTCTGCAGCAGGATATAAATTATGTAAGTAGTACAATTCCATACATTTTGACCGCGTAGGTATTGCAGTTTTCCATGAAACAGCAGTTTCTTTTTTTAATAACCGACGAAATATTTCAACGTAGGGGGTTTCAGAATCATGTACCGTCGATGTCCCCGACACCATATGCCATATGCGACGAAGTGCGGAGTTCTTCCAACAAGGATGGCCAGCGTCGAACTGGCCATATAGTCGAGGTGACATTTGCCAGCCGGGCCCCAGCCTGCGCGGGCCCCCCACGGCCCTGGCTTGCGGGGCTTGCGGCAACGGTAGGATAGGAGGCCCACGCAGGCTAGGTCCCAGCTCTTGCGACCTAAATGTAAAAGTAGATCAGATAGTTCGGTCATACTATTAGAGAAATGAAATAGAAAAATCGGTGTGGTCAGCCACCCGGGCCTTTCCGGCCCAGTCCGACCCTGAGGACGGCTGCCAGGAAGGGCCGGTCAGCCACCATGGCAGAAAGCACAGAACCTCCAAACGCTGGAATACAGTACGTAGATAGTCAGGTGTGCCATGCCATTTTCGAAGAACCACAGTTTCCAAGACCACATTTAGCGACTTATTCAAACCAGAAACAACTTACGTTAAAAGCCGCAAAAAGGCAGAAACACAGAGCGGACCACAAGTTCCAATCCAGTTAACGAGTATTTAAAATAAAAACATTCCCCAAGCCGACCAAGATTACCTAACTATTGTCTTAAATTTCTGGAGTTTCACATCACGTAGCTTTTGTTTAGAAGACTTGGGACTTACATAAAACATAGAATTCTATCTATTGAATAAATAGTCTAGGGATAAGACATGTGAATCAATACCAAAGGTAATTTCAGCAAAGTTTTAATTTTATTTACACAGATACATTTTCCTAAATAGGTATGACTTATTTAAAACCCCAATTGCTTATCATTGTTCGCTGCCGCAGTACGCCGCCATGAAATGAGGGACCCCCCGAACTACGATCGACACCAGGAAGGGCCTGTCTGCGACGAAGCGCTTCTTCCATATCATACAACACAAGTCCGTGGCCATTGCTGAAATACAACTACAAGATGCATCACGAGCTCTGAAAAGGGGCACCAATTGCATTATAATAGATAACAAAAAGATTCAGCGGCTAAAGTCACACATTTAATACAGATGGTTCTCTCCGCAAAATCAATTAAACAAAAACCGGCCAAGTGCGTGTCGGACCACGCACAATGAAGGATTCCGTAGTTGGGATGAATTTATCCCAAGAACAAACTTAACATTGTAGTTGAAAAACGTGTTCTCCCATACGGAATGTATGGGAGATCATGTTTTTCAAACTGCAAATTTAAGTTGGTTGATTATTTCTCGTTAACCTATACAACCTACTTAGCTCTCATAGTTTTCCTTTTAATTTCGTTATATATCATTTTTGCACAAGTCCAAGTATAATCATTTAGCTAGAAGGGGGGGGGGGGGGGGGACACTTGACTCTTACAAACAATTTCAGTTAAAAGCTTAATATTTCACAAACGGATCCCTGAATCCAAAAATAGTTTTGACAAAAAACATCCCCACTTTACGTGTAGGGGAGGTACCCTTTTTTTTTTTTTTTTTTCAGGATGTGAAATCATCAAATGACTTCTCCCGCTCTGGGCAGAGCGAGAGGGTGTGTCAGACTTTTACTGACTAAAACCCACCCGTGTTCCTTCCGTTGCCTGTGTGCCGGGGCCGCGTTATCCCTTTCGGACAAACCCGCAACCCCAGCAGGAGGGGAGGTACCCTAACAAAAAATTGTTTCTTAATTTTATTTACCACTTTGTCAGCATGATTAATATGTATACAAATGTCAAATTACAGCTTTCTAGTACTAACCGTCTCTGAGCTAAGCCGCGGACAGACAGACGGACATGGCGAAACTATAAGGGTTCCTTGTTTACTACGGAACCTAAAAACCGACTCTTGCTACGACACAATAAAGTGCATTTCAGGTCGCACAGCGCTAATTACCTACAGTTATATAAAATAGAAGTTGCCTCTCTTTCTATCGCGTACCTCTTAGATCTTCTGACTATGTCACACTCACTGAATTGGCCCAACAAGTCGAGCCCGCCGCGTACTTGTAGCTTCATACCTAAAATGCATCTGTATTCATCTTTGCTAAAGCGGACAACAATCAATCGAGACCGAAACTGTAAGACATCAAAATACATTCTTTTTTTTTTTTTTTCAGGATGGGAAATCACATCAAAATACCTAACGACGAACTCAAGCAAAAAGTGGTAATTGTCTGTATAGTTTGTTTAACACAAGTTAATCTACCGAGGTAAACCTAAATACGTCGTCTAATGGTTGTTCAATAAAACGACAAAAACGTAAGCATCACTGGAATATAATTAATAGTTATCTTGCAGTAAGTAGGGTGATACTAATAAGTAGTGTTGTAGTACTTATATTGCAACCTGTGCAACACTTACATGCAATTCACCACGCGGTTTAGATAAGAGTTCTTTTATTTTTATTTTTTAGGTTCCTATGTGTTAGACAAAAAAATATAAAAACATCAACAAAAAAAAAAACAGCAGCTCCATACATTTACGTTCGCATCATAATCACCCTTTAATGTTTCCACTGCTGGGACACAGGCCTCCTGGAGGGAGTGGGTTGTAAACTACCACGCGGGCCCAGTGCGGGATGATAGATGTCACATGTCTTCGAATTTTTGGTTCTAGGATATGCCAGTTTTGTCACGACGTTTTTCTTCACCGTTTTGAGAGCAGTGGTGATGAAATTATTTACAAAAAGTAAAGCGCTGTTTGCGTAAGTCCACGAAATAGGGAGCTGCAGTTTCTTTTTTCTCGATTTCAGTGTTGGTCCGATAGCAAAAATGTTCATCATAATGATGAATAACCCCTTTCAGGAGTCCCCTTTCCAGGTTTTCAGTTATTTCAATTAAATACACCTTGTATTATTAGGAGAATATAATTAAGGGTTTCATTTTAAAATAATTTATTTTATTTTAAATTGTAATGTGCGGTATAAAAGACCTTAGAGAGTTAAATTAACGCGGAGTAACCGTGTCATCGTTATTTGTCGTTTCCGCAGTATGCTGCGACGAAGTGCGGAGTTCTTCCAACAAGGACGGCTGCCAGGAAGGGCCGGTCCGCCACGAAGCTTGGCACCGGCGTCATGTTCACCATGGCAGAAAGCACAGAAACTCCAAACGCTGGAATACAGTACGTAGATAGTCAGGTGTGTCATGCCATTTTCGAAGAACCACAAATTCCAAGATCACATTTAGCGACTTATTCAAAACTTACGTTAAAAGCCGAACAAAGGCAGAAGCACAGAGCAAACCACAAATTCCGAACCAGTTAACGAGTATTTAAAGTAAAAGCATTCCCCAAACCGACCAAGATTACCTAATTAACAATTGTCTTAGATTTCTGGAGTTTCACATCACGTAGCTTTTGTTTAGAGGACTTACATAAAACACAGGGTTCTATTTAATTTTTTCGAAAATATTTTTGGATCTTCTTAAAACCTATGTACTGACTAAATACTCGTAGTCTAGGTACAAGACATCTGAATCAAAATCTAAGGTAATTTCAGCAAAGTTTTAATTTTATTTACGGAGAGATACATTTTCCTAAATAGGTATAGGTATTCAAAAGCCCAATTGCTTATTTTCATTGTTCGCTGCCGCAGTACGCCGCCATGAAATGAGGGACCCTCCCAACTAAGATCGACACCAGGAAGGGCCGGTCTGCGACGAAGCGGGGGACGGGAGGCTCGTTCAACATCGCACAACACATGGCGATGCCCATTGCTGAAATACAATTACAAGATGCATCACGAGCTTTTAGAAGGAGCACCAATTCCATTACCATTACCATACACAACAAACTTATTTAGCAGCTAAAGCTGACCAACAATTAGTCGAACACAAATCTGTAAGACATCAAAATACCTAACGACAAACTAAAGCAAAAAGTGGTAATTTTCTGTAGTTTGTTTAACACGAGTTAAATCAAAATACGTCGTCGAATCGTTGTTCAGTAAAACGGCGACAGACGTGACAAAAACGTAAGCATCGCTGGAATATAAATAATTGAGTTATCTTGCAATAAGTAGTGTTGTAGTAAAATTAGTACAGATAGTGCCATCCACGAAGACGGGCCCTACTCCGCCATTACTGTACTGTAGGCTGTACTTTAGTACAGAGAGGAGCGGAGCGGGGCGCGTCTTCGTGGATGGCACTATCTTTAGCGTAGTATAGTATAATACGGTTATACCTATATTGTATACAGTGCAACCTGTGCAACACGTACATGCAATTCACCATGCAGTTTATATAAAGAGGTCTGTCTTTTCATAACTTTATTTTAGTACCTATGTGTTACCAAAAAAAAGATAAAAACACTTACATTTACACAATAAATTCAAATCATTTATAAAACGTAAGCTATGCCAGAAAAAAGCCTTATAAACTGCAGCTGGGAGAAAACACAAAAGCTCACTTTGTAGTTTTGTACGACCAGCAATAAAAAGGAAGTCGTATTAAAAAAAATGGGAACAGTTGGGAAAAAGTATCGAATAATTGTTTGTGTCTATTTAGTTGGATGATAATGAGTAGGTACAAGTAACAGCATTATTCGACTTTCGTTGCTGACTGTATATTCCACCTCATAATTATTGCTTTACCAGTTTTGACAACCATTCCCGGTATATTGTAACTGAGTTTGAGCCATCTATCTGTGACATAGAGAAACAAATACGGGGTGTCAGGGACATCGACGCGCGAACTGCTACCATGTACTCAGTACCTACATGATTCTGGACATCTGGTATGTCTGTTGAAACTTTGCGTCGGTTATAAAAAAAAGAAACCTGCCGATTCTTAGAAAAGTGTAATACCTATGTGGTGGGATCAACATCGCCACATGCGAACTACGCATCAAAGACCTGATGTCAGACAAAATCCTGACGTCACTCAAATCCTGCATCGCGCAATTAGAGTTTACTGTGCGAACGACATATATGTATAAGACTATCCGACATCAATCGTTGGGCAGTTGCCCGCCAGACACGACACCCGTCTGGTCGGAGGATCCTCCCTTTTCTAAAGAGGATGAGTGAACTGTCAAAATGTACCTACACGGTCAAAATGTATGGACACGATGATGTGGAAGTAATATTACCTGCCACCCTGTATATGACCATGAAGTGAACTACTTTCTTTACGAGGATTGCGAAGGCGAACGGCCAATTAGCCATGAAGCGATCTACCCTCAAATTATACATGATAAGCACTTCTGTAGTAATCAGTAAACGTTTCAACAATCACGAGAAGAAAAGGCGATGAGAAGTTAACGTTCCATTATTCATTTAACGTCTAACTAAACAAGGTTATCAAAAGCAGAGCTCGTGTTTTGTGACACAAAATATTTTTTACTATGGTATTTATTGTGTTGTGATAGTGTTGATAATTGATTGGCTGGTAACAGGAGACAAGTGCTGTACGGTTGTTATTGGTGGAAGGTTAATTAAAGGTGCAGTGAATAATGAGATGGTTGGTAGTGTTTCTGTTTTCAGACATTCTCTCTGATGGGGTCGGGGGCACAGCTAGTTACAGTCTAGCACAGCGGTTCTCAAACTTTTTTGGCGACACAACGCTTTTGGAAAACGAAATATTTCACGGAACCCTAAATCTAATCAAAAACTGCATTTTATGGATTATTCCACTCTACATCGCCACATGACATCAAAGACCTGACGTCACACAAAATCCTGCATCGCGCAATTAGAGTTTACCGTGCGAACTCCAAATATATATCTTCTTGGACATAAATCGTTGAGCAGTTGCCCGCACGACAGACACGACAGCCGTCTGGTCGGAGGATCCTCCCTTTTCTATAGAGGATGAGTGAACTTTACACCCTGCTCCTCATACCTCTAAATTGGTGAGCCCGAGTATGAACGTCGACACAGCCTTCGTGCAACTACTTCAACGTGACGTCATCATCATCATCACTCTCGCAAGCTTCGGCAGCCAGCACACACGGCTTCAAAAAATTCAAAATTGAATATGGCGTCCTATAGCGGACATAAAGTCAAGAATTAAAAAAAAAGCTTTTAATTACATATTGGGTATCAAATGAAAGAGCTTTTAATTTGCACATTTCAAAAATATATTTATATTATAGCCCCAAAATAATTTAAATATAAATAAAAGTTATAATAAAAACTAAAACCAAACTACGACAAAAAAGTAATTTATGTCCTCTAGAGGGCGCCATATTGAATTCAATTTGACGCCACATAGACTATAACCAGCGGACGATCAAGATGCTTCCAAGTCCAACGATACCTCATTTGTCAAATTATGATAAGTAGTTTAGAAGATATGAGGTAACAGATGAACATACATACATATCTACCAAAATCATAACCCTCCTTTTTGCTTCGCCGTAGTCGGGTAAAAATAGAAACTATTCGTACGAGATTCGGATGATTCTGAAGCAGCTAAAATGCCACAAAGCAAAGACGTCCACCGCTGGACATACGCCATAGCCATATGTCCAAAAATATTGTAAAAATTGTGTCGCGATAATATTAGCCTATGACCCATAGGCTAATATTTTCGCCCCCACAGGGGCTTTGCAGAGTATGACTGAGCAAAGATTACATGCAAGGCTCTAGCACTCTCTCTTTGTTCAGTTTTTTTTGTTATTTTTTCTTCGCCGGTGGTTGTTTTGTCCGCTGGTTGTCATGGGTTATGTGATAATGTCACCACTAAAATGTATATTTGTGTGTATTGGTTTCAGGTGAATTTAAAAAATATATAAAAAGATTAAACTTTAATAAAATCTTACTTAGTAATATCGTACAACAATTTTAAAATACTTTTAAGATAGGTCAACATTATTAATTGGTATACACGGTGTTATTTATTAAACGGTAGGTATTGCTATTCGAGAATATAATTTAATTTAGAAACAAGTCGGTTAATTAATTAATACAGGTTATTTTCTGTTGCTTTTATACTTTTGAAAGCTTCAGATTTAAGCTTCAAATATGTTCGTTTCTTTATTAACAGCGTGTATACCTATGTGTCAACGTGTGATCAAACCGAAATGCTCTCTATAGCGGATACCAATTGTCAAATCTTGTGTAAATGTTTCGAAGATAGGTCTAGGACTTCTAATCGCGGTTTAAAAGATTAGCCAATGTTTTACATGACCAAAGATAATGGGTATCATTGCTATTGGAAAATCAGTTATAGATACCTTCGGGATGGATTTAATTTTGAATACTTTGTGCCACGAAATGCCTAGAGCGAGTTTCTAGTGTTGATACTCGTACGCTCTAGTTGCTGCCGCGATATGCTCCGATGAAGAGCGGGGCGCGATCGGAGCCGAGCAGCAGGTAGAGGAACGGGCGGTCGGCGCGGAAGCGCGGCGACGGCGGGCGCGCGCACCGCATCATTATCACCATGCCTGCGCCACACACACCACTATAGTTCAACCCGCGCGGAAG
This sequence comes from Agrochola lota, assembly GCA_947364205.1. NCBI lineage: Eukaryota > Metazoa > Arthropoda > Insecta > Lepidoptera > Noctuidae > Agrochola > Agrochola lota. The sequence goes on along the minus strand of OX376221.1, from coordinate 10,302,267 downwards.
TGGGCGCGCTCGCGCTCGGCCGGTAGCTGGCCAGCAGGGTCACGTGGCGCGCCGCGCACACCAGCCACAGCGCTGGTCGGTTTGCCTCGAAAACCGTTGGCACCGAGCGCGCGCGACGCGTCGCCATCGCTGCACATCCACACACCACACGACACAGTCAAACGATCCAAGACTACACAGTGCAACAGCCCAATAATACGTAGCAACAGTACACCACAAAACATAATAAACTAACACGACGCCACATCACATGGTAGAAGTAGATTTTAGGCGGATAGTAAAGCGCTGCCAATTCCGTATTATAAAGCCTCTATGTTATAGGGTTTGGTTTCCGCACTTAGTCCGTCAGGTGGACCATTGTGCGTGGGCCATGGCGGCCGTTTGGTGGTTATTCCAACAAGCCCACCTCCCTCCAGAAGTTAATTATAAAGCCTCTATTTTAGAACTATGTGCATTGAGAGTTAGTAAGAAACAGAAACATAGAAAGGAAAGTTATGGTAAAATAATTAGAAAATGCATTAGCAGTCAATATTAATAACTCTATTGAGCAGGGTGGAGTAAGCCATGTTTACTTTCGTAATAATCAAGAATTTTAACACACTTGTTTAATTTATCCCTTGACTAATAATGAAGTATGGAAGAAAAAATATAATGTTGCGCCGACACCAAATACATTGGGAAAAGGGCGGGAGAAAATAATGCTGATGACGATCGACATCAAGGGAAAAATTACCACTAATGCCAAAATAACTTGATATGCATGAACCTTATAAAAGCCCTACACTCTACTCATATTTGGAAGATATTACAATATTTTATCACTTGGTTAGAAAACAAACCGAATACACCAGAACTAGGTATCCGACTTATGATTGCCATTTAACTTCTTTGCAACCCTTAGAAAAATGTGCAGTGTTAATATTCTACACACATTTTCTATTATTATAACCCTTCCGAGAAATGTATTATGAACGGAAGTCATAAGATTATATTGAAAAACTATAACATGAGTGGCTTAGCAGTGTAAGATATACTATTATACCTAATAATTATCGCAACCTCGAACACAGTAAGTTAATTATCTTGCTCAGTCACTAATCAATCAGGGAAAATCTGTTATCAAATATAATCATATCACCGACCAAAGTTAAGTAATTTCAATATAAATTCGATGTTAGTAACCAAGATAAAAAATAATGTTGGAAGTATCTTTCTTAATACGATATGTAGGACTATAAATATATCACGCTTACCGGTAGCCGCGGCGGCCTCCGCGCCTTCCTCGTTCACTTCAATGAAGGCTTTCTGCACTGCCTTCGATACAAAGAGAGGTTCCTCAACATTCAGAATCTTTGTCAGACCCGAATTTTCTTTGTTGAAGATCGCTTGTATTCCGAGCTAGAACAAACAATTGAGCTTTATAGACTCCATAATTTGAAGTTGTTATTCAAGATGTCCGCGTCATGTCCATTTCAAAGTACTCATTACAATAGTGTAGCTGTTGACAATGAAATATGACCTTCATTAATCCCAGATAAGCCGTAGTCGCAAAAAATGTGGGTATTAAATAATTCCAAGTAGGTATTGTGTGACGCATAGTTTTACTGCGATTTTAATCTAAAATAAAAAACAAACCTTGGGGAGCACTTCAGTCAGATCGATTTCTGTTTCAATCTTGAACTTGGGAATGGATACTTGTACTTTAGTTTTGTACATCTTATCCACCTCCGACATGAGATCAAACCCAGAAGCCAGTTTGGACAAAACACTATCGAGACCTTCGATTTCATTTGGTAACACGACGAGCATTGACGTTTCTCCGCCTTGGTAAGGCATTTCTAATAGCTGAAATATAAAACCATTCATTATAACGCTTTTCATTACCGTACAACATAGTTGAAACTGCGACATGTCAATGGAACTCGTACATGGCTCAAGGACCGATCAATAATTTTACTTAAAAAAAACTTTTTTTTCTCTTTTTAGTTGCGATTGACCAAGGTTTTGATAAGTTTGCCCTTTCATCGCACCCGTAGCTCGTATCAATAAGCCAGGCCGTGACACTTATATGTGTTAGTCCATATCTTGAAAACTACTGAACCGATTTTGATGAAACTTGCACTGTTCCCTAATTATAGTTGAAGTAAATGTAAGCCACAAAACAAAATAGACACGATCCGATTAATAGTTTCGAAGAAATGCGTGGAAAAACATACATACACCTATGAAATTTTGTATATAAGCCCTAATAGATTATCATTTGTGAATATATTGCAGTTCCAATAATATTAAATACATACGTATCGAATTTATAACTTCCATTTATTTGAAGTCGGTTAAAAAACAGAATGTTATTTTTATGAATTTCCCACTTATAATAAACAATTCAATAGGTAATTTAAACTATCATATCATAAAGCAAACATGATAATGTTGTTGTTGAAAGTATTGTAGGCAATGTTTGAAACAGAACGTTCTCGGCAAATTCGCGGAATCAGTAGACACTAATACTATTGGAATGTGAGTGTTAACGCTATCTTTTAATTTTTTAAACAAACATAACTAGTGTGAATTACATTGAACATCTCGTTTGTTTTTAGTCTAGGCTATATTTATACCTGAGCCTCAAGGTCGCCGCTATCACCATACATATATTCGTCCTCTTTGTACATCATAGGCACGTTCACTGAGGAGTTGATAGTAATGTGGAATGGTTGGTCCATTGTGTTTGCGGGATCAAACTGCTTCTTCCATGTACCCTATAAAAAACGTTGTATACAATTTAGTAAGATTTACATTATGTTATTAATACTGTAAGAAATCGTATAAAAATAAGACTTACTTTGAAGTAGAGAGCATTAATAAGAACTAGACGAGTGTCACAATCCACACTGTCTGAGCTGAGTAGATCTTTAATCTTGTGATTGGTCTGGTTTTCAACCTGAAATACAACCCAATAAGATTACTATCTTTTCCAAATACTTAGCATACAGTACAGCTCTGCAGGTGATTATTTATAAGCACCACTGGGCACCTACCCATTGGTTGATGACATTGACAGCAGCTGTACCAGCGCTAAAGTCCAGCTTCTCTATGGCAGCATTAAACACTTTAACTGCATCTTCTTTCAACTTAGGCTGTAGTTCATAAGGACCCTCCTGTACATACACCCTATTTGCTACGTTTAGTGTGACTCCCCTCACCGACCTCAACTTGGACGACACATCACTGAATGATGAACGAATCTGAAATAGAACATTTAATATCATTAAACATTGTGCAAGATGAACTTACACAATTAACACAGCTGCTGCGAGTGTTCATGACAAATATGTTTTTGACAACAGTTAGATTAATATATATATTATAACTAATTAGCAGGTACCATCAAACAAGTTCATATCTAACCATTTGCCAAACGAAATCCCGTGAACACGATGACCACATCTGTTACCGACCCGGTGCTATAGCCGTCGACTGCTGCAAGCAAGAATAGTCCTTACGGTGGTTAGATATGAACTTCTTCGATAATACTCATTAATCACCTTTATCAGTTCCAAATATAGTCACGCATGGTCAACTAATTAGGGACACCAGTATGAAATATAATAAACTAGCTGCGCCCCGCGGTTTCACCCACATAACTCTCGATCCCGTGGGAATATCGGGATAAAAAGTATCCTATGTCCTAACCCAGGTCATGTGGCAAATTTAATCCAAATCTGTTCAGCCGGTTTAGCGTGAAAGCGTAACAAACCAACAAACTCACTTTCGCATTTATAATAGTAGTAAGGATAGATATTCCTTCTAAGCAGGGTTTCTAGTTTATTTAGGGGAACTTGCTGCTATTATTATGTTGATAGGTTTTGTTGTTGGTTGGGTCTTATAGTAAATTTTTAGAAAACATCAACAACCTGCAGGTTTTCTGAAAGCTGTATTTTAAGTATTATTTTTGTGAATGTGTTTATGAATATGTCGTGGCTAGATCTTAGAATTTACCATTTCACGAAATGGCCAGCTAACATTGACCATATTAAACGTCAACGTTAAATGATATGTCAGTCGACATTTGGCCATGATTTAAGATGTAGTAAAAATTACCAAGTATCTGCGACCAACTCGGAAGTAGCGCTCGCCGGCCGCTATCTCGGCACCGCTCGCTCGGGGTTGGCCGCAGTTCTAACCTAACCCATTTGGTTGGGGTGCCACATAGCCAATTTTAAGTACTTGTTGTATTTCCAGCGCGCCGCGGCTGCGGCCGTCGAACGCTACTTCCATAATATCATATTTGGAAACCCAATAAAAGTCCATCAACTTTTTTAGCGTGGTTACCCAACTTTATTCAATGATCTGGCCAGACCGCATCATGATGTGACCAGCAGTCGATGTTCATTTCATGAAATGATCAATTCTAAGAACTGGCCATGACAAATTAAATATTTAGTTATTAATACTTACAGATTTGTCATCAGGGAACCCAAGTGCTGTTAGTAGCTCAGAATGTGCTGGGTCAGTGGTCCCCAAAGTCAACAGAGCTAATACAAACTCTGCTGACAAGGGTGATGATACCACACTCTTGCCTTTCTCTAGTTCCTAGGGAATTAATAAATTCGGCATATTAAATAATTAATGGTTAAGAGAGTTTCAGGCTTGAGTAATTAATAAAATCAATTAGTTGTACCACGTAGAACTAATCGACTTTAATAATTACTCAATTTGTAAGTTTTCTTAGGATTTATAAAAAAAAACAATTAAGTACATAAGGGGATATTGAATAAATATTGTATTTTGTAATCATTTTAGAAAATAAATAAAAAGGAAAGGAATGCCTTTGCCCTGCAGTGGGCAACACAGGCTGGTTATTATTATTTATATTTAACAAGAGTTAAAAAAAAGTAATAAAATGTATAAACACCAAATAACCTGTATTGGTTTTTTTTGTATTGTTGTATCTACTATTTCCATATAAATCACTTGCTTTTAAGGGCTCATCATAGGTATATCAAAATTTAACATTATCATTTCAGAAAAACAAGTAGCACTTAAAAGTGCAAAATTGATTTAATAATGTAATGATTGTATACAGAGCCTTCTATTGTATAATTAAGTAGTCACAGGGTTTGTGAATGGATTGGGATAGGGGAAAAATAATGACATGAAAATGCTCTTCTTATTTATGGTAACAAAATCTTGCCTTAGTCAATATCTTGTTAACATATAAAAAAAATAAGTGGAAAAAACATAAACAAAGTTCTCATAAAATAATAGGGTATGCAATTTTTGATTTGTGAATTTGGTTTTGCAACACTATAAGAACAATAATACAATCATTTGACCTCAAATCTGTTAATTTATATATGGGTGGGATGTTTGAAACTATAAATAGAAAACAATAAGACTGTAATAGGGCATTCCCAAATGTAACTAATAATAATTTAGTATTAATAAGTATTTATAATTTCAATTCCAAGTAAAGCCATTCTAACATTTTGTATTGCTTTACTATGATATTTTAAATTTTGAATAGTATTGTGAGATGTAGAAATAAAATCAATAGGTATAATGAAATGAATACTTACAACACAGAATTTGGCTGAGAATTGGGCAATAGCAGAAGAAAGGGTTTTTGAATCCATGTTTTCACTGGTATTGTTAGCAGTTAACACCGAAAGTAATAAAACTGGAACAATAAAATAATATGTTAAGCGCTTAGAGCTGGTACTGACGGCGACCACACACAAACACTACTAAAATGTTTATGACATCATTTGCCGGCGCGGCGTCGATTCGCCGGGCAGACGGCCTCACCATCGCCGAATGAATCACGCCAATATTGGAGGGGATACCACATTCAGGGAAAAGAGTATTCAAGGTTAATATTATTACGCACCACGCAAGTAGCTCCGAATTAAGCAAGTAACAGGACAAAATAAAAAATCTACAACTCACGTATAGTACACAGTAAATCCCACATCGATAACTATGAAAACTGACAATATCTAGAAAGCAACATAGTTTTCGCATTACAATACAAATACTTTCAAAAGATAACTGTTGACCAATCCTACGGTTTTAATATATCTTATCATTCACATTCCTGAAGTGGGTAAAGTAAATCGTCAAATCACTACAAATTCGTGTTCCAAAATTATTTTATCGGTCAGATTAAAGACGAGATTAAAATGGCATTACAGTACGAAAAGATTTACTATATAGTTTATTTCAAGAATCCAAAATTCCAAAACATTCTTTAATTCAATCAAATATTTTCTATCATTTGAGAATGTGTCAAAGTTTAAAGTTTGTCTTTGACCAGTGTTGCCGCAACTGAGTTCCCAAAAGTTACATATCCAGCGGCGCGCTGAAAAGGTACATTTTGGGTTAAAAAGGTACATAAGCAATGCTTTTACCAAAATCGTTCACTACTGCTTCTCTCGCAATGATTGCGAGACAGGGAGAGACTGCCTGCTCGCCAGCAGAAGTTCTATTTTTGCATTCTAGGCGTGAGAAAACTTATCTATATTATAAAATCCCCGCAGTTTTATGATAGTTACTCATTGAATTGTTTCTCGTGGTTAATATTATGGAGAAACCGCAAAAAATACAAAACAAAATGTACCTATCAAAACTTATCCGCTTGCAAACAAGCGCGCCCTGTGAGTAGAGTAGTGTTCTGTGTCTGGGGGTCTACTCCCTAAGCGAAATCTGTACGTTCGGCCGTAGTTACGGGCCCTTCGCTCTCTTTCTCACTGACAGTATATTACGTGAGACGGAGAACAGAGCGCCCGTAACTACGGCTGAACGTACAGATTTCGCTTAGGGAGTAGGCCCCCTGTCTTGACTTCGTGAGCGCGCCGCGCCGCTCGGGACCGTCGCGTCGGATACACGATACAATGTTCATTGCCTACACTCTCGGCGGAAGCGAGACAAAGTCGGATACACGATACAATGTTCATTGCCTACACTCTCGGCGGAAGCGAGACAAAGCTATTTCCTATTCCTACATTACGTAGGTCTGTGACTTCACAGGCCACCGGTACTTAGGACCGAAGATGCTATCTCGTTATCTCGTTTTGGCAGCGGTTTCAAAAAAGGTACGTAAAATAGTCTTTAATTAAATCACGATTTTACACATGATTTCGGATGTTAAGTTGAAAAGGTACGTAAACTAGACATTACACATGGGAGGCCTAAAAGGTACGTCAAATGTGTAAGCAACGCTGAACGCTGTTTTGACGTTAACACACAAACGTAAACATATCAAAGCAGTGTTTCCACTTACGTTTTTGGTTTTTCCCAGCTTTTTTATGAAGTATCCCAAAACTTCCCCAAAAAAACATTTTTTTAATTTTTTGGGCTATTTTTTTGCTTGATTTAGGGAGGATGATTATATTAAATAATAACACATAATTAATAACATAAAATACCTACAAAACATTCATAAATTTACAAGATCTGGTAAGCCGAAGCATAACTTTTACACTTTTTCGTTATAAACATAGCATTGAACACTTTAAAATATTTTATCGCTATTGTTCTGCGACCGTTCGCAATGCGATATCGTCTTTACACGGTTAGCATGGTAAACTAAAATTAGACGGATTAAATTCATTATTGTGTTTGAGGGAATTCCTAAATCGGTGGTGCCATAGACTAAACTAATACATTGGTTGGTGGCTACTTTATACAATAAGGCTACCAACTTAAGTTCAATTTTACCCCAAAATTCCCGAAATCCATGTCAAAACAAAATATGTATCCCTAAGTCATGCATAATATTAATCATTTTACCCAAACAACCGGCCAAGTGCGTGTCGGATCACGCACAATGAAGGGTTCCGTAGATGAGATGAATTTATCCCAAGAACAAACTTAACATTATAGATGAAAAACATGTTCTCCCATACTGAATGTATCGGAGAATATATTTTTTCAGCTGCAAATATAAGTTGGTCGATTATAACTCGTTAATTTGTAGCGCCTACTTAGCTGTGATAGCTTTCCTTTTAATTTCGTTATACTAGTGCTGTGAATTTTTCCACATATCTATCCAGAACCAACCATTGAGCTGGTAGGGGGGTGGGGACACTTGACTCTAACAAAAATGAGCACTTTAAAGTTAAAATGGTTCTTACAATATTTTTGATCGACCTTTCCAACGACAACCCACACCATGGGATAGACGAAAAAAAAGTGTCCCTACTTTACGTGTAGGGGAGGCCCTAAAAAATATAAAGGTTCCTTGTTGACTACGGAACCCTAAAAAGGGAGAAAATCCCTAAAAGTAGAAACACTGCATCAAAGTCAAACTTTGACACATTCTCTGCGGTACTTGTCTTTGATTGACAGATAATCAACCATTTCCAACCGATTACCGAATGTCACTATGATCTCTACAGTCAGCCAGAGAACCACAGAACATTTATAAACTCTGTGAACGATCTAAACTTTGAAAACAAACACTGGTCGAAATCCTTGCCCCATTCGATCTTCCGAGCACGGAACCGAACCAACCGGCACAAATATAAGAACGTATTGCCGCCTGCAGATTACGGTCCTTATCAAGGCCAAAATATATTCTTTAAATACGAGGCTTTTTGCAGTTAGAACTCGTATGCAAAATAATAAACGTAGGAAGCAAAAAATTTCGCAAACCCTAAATCAAAGGTGGCGAACCAATGGCACCAATGGCACGTGTGCCGTTGATGGCACGCGACAAAATGTTTTGGGCACGCCACCGATCAAAACGGTTTGAATTTTAGTTGTTGAAGAGTTTGAAATGCAGCTAATTGATTTCCAGTCTAGTTCAATATGGATTTAAAAAATTATTGGAACAAGGAAAGAGTTGGAATTGCTTGAAACCTTATTGAAACAGAAAGATTTACAAGCAATTTAGTAAAAATGTCAGTAGGTAACAATAATGTGGAAGCATCGAATTCGATTACAGACACATTAAGCCCAGGTACGCACGGCCGATTTTTTTTCGTGCACTGGTTTTTAACGCTCTGCTTAGCGCCGAGAGATGAAATTCCACAAGTGTTTTTTATCAACGCGCTGGGACGAGAGTGCGTCCCAGCGCGTTGGATTCTTAACGCTCGGCTCAATATAGAGAGTTGAAAATCGCGTTAAAATCCCGCTGCGATTTTATGACGTTCTCGCGTACGTGGGCTTACGTATTTTCAACTCTCGGCGCTAAGCCGGCGTTGAAAATCCAGTGCACTAAAAAAAATCACCGCGGGGAAAAAATCGCCCGTGTGGACCTGCTACAACTGTCTGCTTCATTAAACAATTCTTTAAAAAAAAAAAATATGCTGGGACAAAATCGCAACAAAATTTTTACTTGAAGTTTTACGGGCAGCTTTCAAATTGGACAAGTACATTAACAATCTGCCCTTAAAACTTCAAGTTAAAATTTTGTTGCGATTCGTTTTGACACATTAATACAACAAAATTTAATTTAGTATACAAAGATAATAAAAGAAACTGAAACATCCCGATTTTCGGGATTAATAATTGACAAGCAATTAAATTGGAAAACACACATTGACGAACTTTGTAAAAAAATTAGTACGTCGTCTTATGCTCTTTATAAGTTGGCACCGACTGTCAACACAGATACTTTACTTACAGCATATTACGGGCTCACTGAATCAGTGTTAAGATTTGGAATAATATTCTGGGGCAATTCAACTCAGAAGGACACCGTGTTCAAAGCACAAAAGCGTTGCATACGGGCTATGTTTGGGTTGCAAACTACTGACAGTTGCAAACCAATGTTTGTACAGCACATAATTCTAACACTTCCGTCCCTTTACATATTAGAAATATCGCTGTTTGTAAAATCCAATCCTCATCTGTTTCCCCTTCGGATTAACAATACAGGTAGAAATAGACGTGAGAAGTACAGACTTTGGGTGCAATCACTCTCCGCCAAAACAGCATTTCTAAGTAAAAGTGTAATATGCATGGCCCCATTAATATACAATAAAATTCCTAATTCCCTTAAGAAAATGAATATTAATTAATTAATTCAAGAGTGAGTTTAAAAAATTGCTAATTAGTATGGGATATTATAATGTTACAGAGTTTTTGAATGACAAATTTTAAACTTATATAATTTAATTAGTTTTATTTCATTTTATTGTTTTAATTATTATTATTTGTTGACTGTGTTTTTGTATTGATTGTAATTAGGTATTTGAATTGATTGAATTTTGAATATAATTTAATTATTTCCCAATTTATAATTCAAATTACACATTTATGAACTATTTTGTACGCCGAATATGGCAAAACATGTTGAACCGGCAATTTTAAACTCCTTTCCATCATATGTGCATTCTATGTATCATGTCACACATGTTTATACAAATAAATGATCTTAATCTTTATCTTTATCACTTGTCCGTTGCCATTCGTTTTTCCACTTGTCCGTTGCGATTCGTTTTTCCACTTGTCCGTTGAAGTTTCACTTATACTATGTGTCCCAGCACACATTTTTTTTCGCTTGTTTACTGCAAATTATGATTTGGTTAGGTTAGGTACATTTTAATAAATGCATTTTTTATTTAAACATATTTTATTTTATCAAACAAATAAACTGAATTCAATTTAAAAAAACACATAGTCTACTCTAAACTTATACACATACCTACAAAGGAACATTAACAAATGCACATCTTTCGTCATCAATCTTCATTCGGCTCATCTGCGTTATAATCAACTGGCTGCCCGCCCCGGCTTCGCACGGGTAGCTCTAAGTACTTATCTACAGCGCACCTACCTACATATCTACTTATCCTACCCTACCTATCTACACCACCTACCCTACCACTCTACCTACCCTACCTACTCTACCTATCCTACCTACAATACCTACGGCACTTCATTTCTTGACATTGACTGCCCTCCCGTACGGCCCGTACCCCAGTGACACCTACATTGCATAAGGTGCTGACAAACTTACATTAAAATTTGCAGTTGGAATGTATGAGTGAACATGTTTTAGCCTAGTGGTGTGACTGTTAACTGCCCAGTCATAGGTCTCGAGTTCGAATCCATGGCACGCACCTCTGACTTTTCGGATTCATGTGATTCACTTGCTTCAAAAACGGTGAAGGAAAACATCGTGAGGAAACCGGTTTGCCTTAGAGATATTTCTAGACGGCATGTAATAGCTCCTACACACTATGCCGGCGGCAGTGCCGGCGGTCATGCCGCCGGCACGTGGCTTGCCCTGCTGCCGGGCAAGCCACGACGCGCCCGGCCCTGCCGCACACAGCCGCACTAAGGATCGCAAAGGAAATGAAGGCACAAGCCGGCGGCCATGCCGCCGGCATAGTGTGTAGGAGCCATCAGAGACCCATGGGCCCACGGCTTTAAAACTCTGACACCAGGTTAGTCACTAACCACACGAAAAGAAGAAGGCTGGCATGCGGTTTTACGATATTTAACAATTTTTTTTGTGTCTACACGCTTAATTCTTTTTTTATTTTTTATTATATAATTCTGTCTGATAAGAACTGGTAAAATTATTCTAAAGGTAAAAAAATATAATTATTATGTCAACTATTTCCACTAATCTGTGGAAAATGTTACATTTTCGCCTTTCATAATAATTTTTATTTATAAAATATTTTACCAAAAATGTGAGTGATTACTTACATTTTATTTCAAAACAAAACAGTAAATATTATAAAGAAAAAAAAATCCGTGAGTAGATATGGGCTTCAGTTTTCGCAGCACAGTCAGACATTACGGAGGCTGTAGTTGTCCTCCACGGCCACCACCGCGGTGCGTCTGTTATCCCTGCCCGTGCCAGCCGTGCCGGCCCATATGTCCCCCGGCAGACTGTCGCCCCGGACGTATTCCACCGAATCCATGCTGCCCAAGATGTCCTGGTAATGGTGTCTGGAGGAAATATAGAAATTTGTTTTTCTTTATTTGTGTCCCGCTTATGATCCTTCAAGCTATTCACTCGTTTGGACACGAGCCATACCATAAAGGAGTATGTCGTGACTATGAATACATGCGAAGACGTACTAAGAGGTTTCCATGGGGTAGAAAAGGTGTTAAATCTTTGTTCCACAACCCTTGTGCTAATCATCTACCTGGAGAATGTGAACCTCCGGAACCGGAGTGTGATTAATTTTTGATGACAAAATTCATCTTGCTATTTTTTGAGACATAATTGTTGTTTTATAGCAGATAAATGAAGTGAACCTATTTTGATTGAGTATTTTATTTGCAGTACATAGCTGTAACGGTACATGGGTAACCACTATATTGTGCATCAACTATGTTCCGTGCCTCTGCATGCTAATGGGAACCGCTTAGTTTTAATACAAAACCACTTGTGAAGGTGTGAGTTGTCCTAGCAAAATTTCGTCTCCTATCCAGTAACAGATTCGCAGAGCACATTTAATATACACGAATATTAGTGGATACCCATCTTCAGGTACATCGGGTAGCTAGTACCTTTTTTTAGACTACGACAAAACTAAAGGGTTATGATTTTAACAGGCTATATACGTATGTTCATCTGTTTCCTCAAAACTTCTAAACTAGGTACTCATCATATTTTGACAAACAAGGTACCATTAGAAGCTTCATGTTGTTCCGCCAGTTATAGGCTATATATGACGTCCCACAAAATCCAACTTGGCGGCTTATAACAGTTACAAAAAAAAGGGAAATAATAATAAAATTATTTAAAACCCAATAACGACAAAAACGCCAAATAAAAAGGTATAAACAAGTCACCACAGAGAGAGAAATAAAAATCCGGATTCACAAGTAGGTAATTTGTTCGATTAATGCCTTATAAATTACCTGCATGATTCCAGATTTTTAATTTGTCTCGTTACAGGTTGTATTATGCACCCGGAGCCGACTGAGCCGTTCGGCGTTCATATAAACCCTGGCGTTTAGGACATCATTCGAACATTATGTACCCATAAATTCAAGTCAGGCCAGATGAAAACAACTGTTTTCCAGTGGGATATTATACCCTCAACTTTTTTTACGATTACAACGAGAGTATACAATTAACCCTTTCACTGCTATTTAAGTTTGAAAATACAAAAAATCATATTTTGACTTAAATGTTTCTAGCTACTTGCAATTGTGAACTAGGACGTCTATTCCACACAGCGGTTTTCTCGATTGAGTGTTTTTGACAGATTTGTCATACAAAATGTGGCATCATCAGCCTACAGAAGTCATATAGGCTTTTCCAATTGCACGCCATATCAGCTCGATTCTCAGCGACTCCCATCCAGCTACCTGCCACCCTGCGAAGATCGTCGCTCCACCTAGCCTGAGGGCGTCCTCCTACCTTAGTTTGCCGATTCGCGGTCTCCACTCAAGAACACGTCTACCCCAACGGTCATCGGGTCACCCTAATATGGCCGGCCCATTGCCACTTCAGCTTGCTTATTCGGTTAGCTATGACGACAAGTTTGATTCTCTGCCGGATCACTTCGATACGGATTCTATCCCTCAAAGAGATTCCAAGCATAGCCCGTTCCATAGCTCGCTGAGCGATCTGGAATTTATGGACCAGCCGTACCGTTTGTGTCCACATTTCGGCTCCGTAAGTTATAACAGGACGCACTGATGGTCTTTACGCTCTGTGGAATACGCAACGAAGCTTCCCAAATGCTGCCCAGCTCAGCTGAATTCTTCTGTTAGCCTCATCTCAAAGTTGTTCTTACCAAACTGCAGAGTTTTCCCAAGGTTATCGTATTCTCGAATAACCTCGTTCGTTGTGTCTTTGCAGTAGACGATTCGTGACGAATAAAAAATAATACAAACATTTTCCTCAATCTTTAAGTCGCTTAATACCAATGGCTATTATATCATACCTTCGTATTCAAAGTTACCTCTGCGCTGCCACCGATGCCAAAGCCCAAACCTTTGCCACTTCCATGGCAAAGTTTTGGGCTAACAAGATTTGTGATATCATACCTTAGTAAACCTAACGCTCACTCCCATTTTTATCATGGGGTAACAGTCTTAGAACTGAAATCCAGCGAATCAATAACTGTTTGCATCTATAAACGAATGTCGAAAATACTGTTGGCAAAAATATGATGGAGCTCAAATCGCTGTCTACGACGTAGCTATACTATCGACTACGCGCCTGCTACGATGGAGGCCACATCGCTGCCTACGACGTAGCTACTATCGACTACCCGCCTGCTACGGTGATGCCCACATCACTGCCTACGACGTAGCTATTAATCTAACTATCGACTACTCGCCTGCTACGATGGAGGCCATATCGCTGCCTACGACGTAGCTACTATCGACTACGCGCCTGCTACGGTGCAGCCGAAAATAAATACTCGCTGACTACGGATCTATGGAGTTTGCGCCTGCTACGGTGACCTCTATAAATGAATACGCGCTGCCCCTACATCGCAACGTAGCTATCATCTACAACGCGTCAGCTACAGTGATCCTAAGACGTGACTACAATAACGTAAGTGTTCAAGTGTTTATTACTTATTAATAATGCGACTTTACGATACGGCATGATTCGTTTTCAAGTTTATATTACGACTTCTACCAAGAAGAAAACTTATGTATGGAAAGGTATGAAAACTTGGAGCGCGGCCGATAGTGGCATCTGTTAGATCAGAGATGAACTACTTACAATTAAGAGAGGCATGTTACATTCCCTTTGTTGGAGACTAATAAACTTATTCCTGCTGAGACGGATCTTCAAGATCACTGAATGATATTGCAGTTGTAACTTTAATTTAGAAGGTATATATTCTACTTACCTATTATTATAACAACATTTTTAACTGTCTACTGTAGGTACTGTTACTAGGCAGTCACCGCCAAACTCTGGTTGGCTACGAATTTAACGTAGTTATAAGCTTACTGGTCGTTAGAATAATTGATTTTCACCTGACTTCAAACTTCAACTGCAGAAGTCGTATAATCAGTAGCAATTTAGCAAATGAGTCTCTAGCACCGTTCCGGTACCGTTCGGCATAACATGGTGGTGTTCAGAAAAGCGCATTATAAACGTAGCTGATACGTCCAGTGAGGTGCTGCCACGTCCTACTCGAGCTGTTTTACCTATTACCTGGAGTTGTAAAACATCGATACCGCCGTAAAACATTTGAATCTCAAAGTTAATAATTAGATGTAAGCAGCTGGTGAGTACAGATGTGTATATAGATCGTTGCATAGTTGATATGCGCACGCATGTACGTGGAGTCGCGGGGCGAGGGCGCGCGGGCGGTTTGTGCGACTGGCGCGCCCTGCCGCCACGATCAATAGCCGCGCTGACGTCAGAGCACGGCGGCGCGCCATTGGCCCGCCCGGCATTATTAAATAAACCTCCGAGTGGAGTGGCGCCGAGCTCGCGCCGCGGGCACAGCACCGCAGCACGCGGCGGGCCCGCGCCCCGCACGCGGTCGCCGCCCGCCATGGCCGATATGCCGGATCTGTCGCATCTCACGCCCGAGGAGCGCGCCATCATCGAGGGCGTCATGATGCGGCAGCGCCAGGAGGAGCAGCGCGAGCACGAGATCATGAGGTGTGCCCGCGCCCCCCGCCACCCTCGCCCCTCCCGTGTCGCCTTGGCACATTCGACGTACTGCACCACTGTTATTCGTGAAAGTGCCGTGATTCTATCCTTAACCATTGTTCTACTCGGGTGGTATTGCTAAATAACTATTGCATATTCGTCGCTGCATATTGGCATATTGGCATCGCCGCTATTGTGTTGTCTGATCCTGTTCAGTTTCTGCTTTCGAACACAAACTTATCCCGTGCGAGGCCGTGTTCATAAGTTCGGTTCAGTATTGACGTAGATAAACAGTTTTCCTTGACGCTTCACTTTCTTTATTTCAATATTTCTCTATTGCTTTACATAATTTCATTCGTGCTCCTGTTTGCGGATGGCAGGGATACGGCTTATTATCGCGCGTGTGGAGTGTCGCATTAAACATGCAGTGGATTTAATGACGCATCAATATAAATTATAATACAATAATTCAATTACGTCCTTTTTCGCACTAACGATACCTGTTTACTAACTGTGAGACATTTTCTTTCCGGATTCAATTTAATCAATATCGTGAGGCGTTATATTGCACAACGGGGTATCTATCTATTTTATCGAGTTCACTTTTCAAAGATACGTAAGTGCGGAAACTGGTAATACGATGTGTTATTGTGTTCAATTAATTAAATTGAGATGCTGAAAAAATCGATAGTCTGAAATTCGTCCTAGTTTAAAGAGAGCCTAGTATTGCAATTTATTTATCTGACCTACTTTTTAACCTACATAAGAGATAGCTTAAATTTTGGATAACATATTTATTATGTAGTGACATAATAGAAAAATTGTTTTCGAATTACACCACGACTATTACGACACTAATTTGAAAGGAATTTAGTACTGTAGTTTCATAATTTTGCAGGAGTTTCCGATTACTATGAAACCTAAAATATTTTTTGATAAACCAAGCGGTGTTATTTTCCAAGCTATATTGTTGTTGTGAAAAGGTGAAAACCATGCATTACTGTACCCACCTTAACAGTAAGTACGTATAGGGACTTTACACTATTTTTGATCCAGTCTTTGGATTCTATTCAGAAGCCTTTCGTATATTTTTATATTCTAATCAATTATAAAACCCATTAGGGAAGTAATAATAGTACCTACCAAATATCAAATTGTGTAAATGGATGGATTGTGTGAAAGAGGATGTGGCTAGAAAGGAGCGATGGTGGCTAAATAGATATTTATATGGAAGAAAAAGACATGCTGAACCGACCCCTAAATGAACTGGGATAATGGCAGGAGCATGATGTGTGGAGATCTTTTAATAAAAACTGCACGCCCACAAAAATTTCTATACCTACAAATATTTGAAATGTGTATGCAAGAAGCAGTGAAGAGGCGTGCAGTTTTAAAGTAAACGATCTCTACCAACATATTGATAAATGATTTTATTTCTGTAAGTAGTTTTGTACAAATACTTTTACACGTCAATCATATTTTTTAAAGTAGATGAAGTCGGTGTTTCCTATCTGACTACTCTGAAAAGAAAGGCCGAAACAAACTCAGAGGTCACAGTCTCTTTTAAAGTCTAGACATAATCTTGGTTAGATCATGTGAAGATCACGTAGATTGGTGTCTGAAATGGTCATTCGGACGCACAACGAGCTGATATTAAACTTTATAGTACCTAGCAGCATATTATTGTATCACTTCAGGCCAAACAGAGCATTGATTACCTGATTGGGAATTGGCGATTTCAAACTTATATTTATTGTATGTCCAGGCTTCCTCACAAATCACGGTGTCTTCCTTTACCGTCTGTCAGTGAAGTCGCAAGATAAACTTGGATAGTACATAACCCCTCGTCTGTATATTGTTATTATATATTCTCTATATATACTATAAATTCATATAGATAAGAACAGTCTTATCTATATGAATATGAACAAGCCACATTGGTTCTTATATTGAACTTTATCACAGACGTAAGCAAGATGAAGTCACGGTGCTGGAGCAAACGATCCGGACTCGGAATGAGATGCACCGCGCGGCTGGAGTAGAGCTCGCGGCCACCTGCCACATATGCCTCAAGACTAAGTTCGCGGACGGCGTCGGCCACTCGTGCCACTACTGCAGGGTCAGATGCTGCGCCCGATGCGGGGGCAAAGTCACTCTTCGTTCTAACAAGGTCAATAATATTTAAATGAACAACTACTAATAAGATCGTCACTCTAGTCTTTTTCTTACTTTGTATAGGTCAGTTGGCAATCAAATTAACAGACAGTGCTATTTTAATTTCATGGTTACAAATACAATCCCTGAAAACGTGAACTCTTGACCAGTAGTGTTTTCAACTCAACGAGTAAGAACTTAATACATTATACTCATCACAATAATGTTTGATTACTGTCCGTTGTTACAGGTTATATGGGTATGTATACTATGCCGCAAGAAACAAGAATTGTTATCTAAAACCGGACAATGGATCCACAAAAGTGCTGGACAGGATTCTATGCTATGGCGCATGGAAAACGATCTACGAGGTCTGCCGCCACAGCCTGACGGGTCATTCGATAAACGACCGAAACTAGAGAGGGCACATAGTGCCGCGGAGAAAGAAAATCTCCCACTTCAGAGATCAGGCAGCGCTCTTCGTCGCCAATACAGTCAACAAGAGCAGAGATGTTACGGGGAACTTGAAGGATTGGCTAGAACTCATCCGCATCTGGTACACCCGAGACAAAAGGCTGCATACGGGGTGCTTGAATCGGGGGTACTTCCCCCATCCCAGTTGTTGCCGCTCACGCCAGCGTCACACCCCCTCCTCCCGCCTCGGTCTTCCTCTTCAGATGATGAAGTTCCAGAGTGTGTTTCCGATGAGAACGACGAGTATCGTGATCGCGGTAAGTATGCACGCTGGCCTAACACCCGTCACCCAATCCTTTCACTTGTAACACTACAAGATCCTTTCCATCCAAGCTAATTTTGTTTATGAACCCTACACACAACACTACACCACAAATACATTAAGTAGGTACATGTACTTTACCGTATACATAACGTTTGTCATGTTCATCTCTAGCATTACGCAATGATAAAGTTAAGGTGTTCCGTGCGAGGTGTTCATTAATTTAAGTAGCCTCAGGTAATTGTGACTGTTAGTTATCTAAGTATTGTATATCTCACTGAAACTGATAGTGTTGAGCACCTAAACTTATCTGTATCCATATATGTATTCCATTACGTTGAACCATGTAGTCAATTATAATCGTGTTCCATTGTAACATTGTAGAGCCCGAATATTATTACATTCAAGACATAAACACTTGTTTGCTCAATCAGTCTTATTTTCAGAGAACTTCAAGTCTTAAGGCTTCAAACCTCGCACACAGGAGTCAATCAGTGTGGTGCTAGGTTTGGAGCATTACTATTACTGTACATGTACATTTGTCGCCGCGTACGTTTCGCTTGTTAGCACTATGCCCTATGTACGCGCCCGGTACCAGCCGGGCAGCCCGGCAGCCCGGCCCCGCGAGACATACCGCCTGGCGCCTGCGATCTGGCGACGAGTGGCCCTCACTACGCCATCCCCTGTTCGCAGGTACAAATAATGATAAGAGCAGTTCCGAGAGTTCCAGAAGCCAGCGTCAGACGATGTTAAACGAGAAAATGAATAAATTCTTATCGGTGAGAGGGCGAGTTTTGTCGGGAACTTATCTAATTATGCGTTGTAATTATATTGCTGAAGTTTAGATGTGATGATGAGTATTACTGTTGCGTATAACACTTCTTTCTCTGGTGGACCAATTGTGATGGCTGTTAATAACGTCCTATCTCTTCGAAGACACCCGTCTTCAAACCTATCTGAAGAGCATTCACTCATTTTTATTTTGAAGCCATATTTTTTTAAAGTTGAAAGTGTATGTAACACAACCTTTCTTTTAAATGCCAGGATTAATCAGTAAATGCTCTTCTCATTTTACAGTTTTCTGTTGTTTGAACCAAAAATTGCGATATTTTTCTATCTTTACCTGTTATAAACACTGTAAAATTTTATTTTAGTAGGTGGCTTCTGCACTAAATTTATGGTTCAAACAAACGCATGCTTGGGCGAAAAGAAGTGTACTTGTTCATATTTTTACTATAAATCCGTTAGAATTGTTTGTGGTCGTGTACTTTATTTTATTGTTGCTGTTTTACTGTCTTACTCGGATAAGTTTGACACATTCTTTCCGCTTGTGCGTGATGATCACCGCTTTCGATTACTTTATTTTGAACCGGAGAAACACGCAGTTTTAGTTTATTAAATAATCATATGAAACGTTCAGTAAGCCTTCTTACAAATGTCGTTACTGAGGAATGATAGAATAGGAATTCCGAATTGTGCTGGAAAATATATATTGTACTATTGATAAATGAATTTGGTTCCGGGCGCGTACATGCGCGTGGGTCCATAACAAGAACGAACGCGGGCGATGACAAGATGCCTTGTATAGGCAAACGTTGTTATTCATTCGATATCATTCTTAGGACAACTAGAGGCATGTGCTCCAGTTCGGCACCCACATCTGCGTAGCGCCAACGTGGCTGCCAACAATTATTACAATTTGATTAATCATTCGCCGGCCGATTACGAGGCAGAGGCTTGCGGCCCATTCGACGTGGCGAGGACCGGGCCGTCAGGCGGACGCAGTTTCGATTCTGTGACCGATTGCCGGTGGCGGGCCCGCGACGATGGCGAAGGAGCGTACCTCCGCCCCTACGCACCAGAAGAGGGCCCGCGCCCAGATCGAGCTGTGTATAAGAGTGCCTATTTGTGGGAAGACTCCTCAGACAATAGACGGTTCACTGAGAGGAGAAAAAAGACCGTTCGCTTTGACGGGCACGAAGGTGCCGCGACATTCCCGCGCGGGGGGCGCGACGCGTCGGGCGCTCCGCACGACTGGGCCGCGCTGCGCTGGGAGCCCGAGCGCCAGACCAGCCAGGACTCCGCCACCAAAGATTCGGGCATCGATACCTCTAGCACCTTCACCTCCAGTGAAGATTCGAACAGAGGCGATTGCCCTAAGGTACAGACCGCTTCACATTGTGTCGGTTAGTTGCTTCAAATTAGTACTCATTTATCTATTAGTTCAGTTTGCGGTTGAATTATGCATAAAATTATTCTTTATGAAAAAACGTCTTGATTGCGTTCACCGTACTTGACTAGAAAATATAAAATCCACGTTTTCCCATCTGTATAACAAATTAGGCCTTATAACTTTTACATACTCTACTCAAAAGTTTATAAGTAAGTAGAATACCTGATTGACCACTTTAAATATTTATTTTATACGAAAAAAGTAGAAAGCGTGTTTATGACGATATTAATTTCGATGGATATTGTTGGCTGTAGCATGATTGCATTGGCGAGCATGCATTACATCCTATCTATGTTGAGTGTGCACTTCCTTGTAAATTACACGGTGTTAAAGCTTCGTGGACTAGCTGTTACTGTCTTGTAATGTACAAGTTTTCATAAAACAGTAAAAACATAATTAATAGAGCTCTTTAGTGTCGAATGTTTTAGTGAAGCCTATGATTAAAGAATTAATATAATAGTGTTGTGGACAGTTCCCGCTGAGCTGGCAGGTGTCGGCGGATGGCACGCGCATGATTGGTCACATGGTGCTTCGGAAGACCGTCGTAGAAGGTAGCTCGCACTCTTCAGCGGCTATCCTCGGGCTGAAGGTGGTGGGGGGCAAGCTCCTACCCGACGGCACGAGAGTCGCAGTGGTGGAAAAAGTAAAAAAAGGGTCCATTGCTGACCTAGAAGGACAACTTAGGATAGGTGAGTTGAGATTTTAGTTACTAATGTGGCTCGATCCGTAGAAGTTACGGTGAATAAACTACATAAATAAACATTAACAAAACAATAATGTGTTAATTATATAAACATTTAAAATTGTTAACATAAATAAACTAATCGTCTTTAAATTTTCGATATTTATGTACAAGTACACTGCAATATTCAGGTGACGAAGTCCTGCAATGGAACGGCGTGCCACTCCAGGGTCGGAGCGCGGACGAGGTGGCAGCAGTGGTCGCCGATAGTAAACATGACCTGCACGTGGAGCTGGTGGTGTCGCGACCACTCACTGCTACACGCAACCCTGCTCTGCCGTGGAGAACTCACAAAGGTACCCTCTGAGCATATAGGACCTACGCAAATTCCAATATCAACATTAAGAGTAACAATCATAATTAAGTTACTCGTTATAACAGAGACTAAGGCACGCTTGCATCAAAAATCACTGAAATGATGATAAAATGATATTTTTAATATGTTTAGCGCTAATTGCATTTAATGATTTGTGGTGCAAGCACCTGGCCTAAATATAATTTCGTTCTGGCAGAAGGTTCCAGCAGTATTATCGTTTAGGGAGTGAATTGGTGTCAGGACTTCACAAGCCTCTAAACAATTTCATTATTACTAAGTAAATAACCCTTTGGATGTATTGTCGGTTAAAAAGTTGAAATTGAGACCTTTTTAAAACAAAACCATAGCTTTAGGCTTTGCAAGAACATTTTCCTGTTAAGAGTTAAATTTGTTCTACGTACGCAGAAGTATACACGGAGGTGATGGGTGGTTGCGAGAAGCCGAGCGTCCTCGTCACATCACCGGGCTCTCCCGACGTGCACTCGCGGCGCCGCCCCGCGCGGTATAACCACCACAACGCAAATGTTGCTGGACGTATCCAGGTTTGTGACTTGTCACTTTTATTCTAACTTTATTTGCATTACGTTTAGGTACTTATCGGCAATGAACTATCTCAGGATATGCTGGTTGGTACATCAATGTCTGCTGATAAGACATCGAGAAGGAAAAAGACATCATACTCAGCAGGTTTCATCCAAAAATACATAGGAGTGCCCCGTTTTTAACAAAATGGGTACCCATTATACTCCTCCCACGCTCCAAACTGATGTAGCCAAAGTCCCAAATGTTGAAGAATGCGAGCCAGTCACTGTAATCGGGCGAAGTTCCAGGGGCGAGCCTATGTTATTAATCTGGCGCAATTCCAATCCCAGCTTACTCGTTTTTATTGTGGTTTTTGTAACAAAAACTTAACTAGGTCAAATTGCCCATCCGCAGTGAGCGGCTTTTGCAAATACGTTGCTTGTTGAGAAACAAGACAATTAAGCCTTGCTTTATTATCATGTAACCAATCGATAGAACTTGTGAGTAAGTAAATACTTTGTTTTTCATTATACAGCTCAAAATATACTTCGACGTGAGCGCTACTCAGCTGTGCGTCACAGTTGTATCGGCGAGCGGTCTCACTCCCCGGTCTGACGGCTCCCCTCGGTGTCCGTATGCGAAAATATTCCTACTACCCGACAAAAGCGAGAAGAGCAAACGACGCACGAAAACCTTGGCTAACACTTTAGAACCACGATGGAATCAAAATTTCATCTATTGTGGGATTCGTATCACAGATATAAAGAGGAGAACTTTGGAGGTAAATATGAAATATGTTGCTAGTAGCTGAAGTTTGATAGAATTTCTTATCAGTTTATTTTTTGGAAGCTATTTATTTTGGCTCAACTTATTATTTCGTTGATTTAAACATACTCTAGTCAAATTTAAATTAAATTTCTGAACCTAGAACACTAGCAAAAAAGCCTAGAATATATCGTGATGGTAGCACATGGAATGTTTTATATGGAACATTAATTATTTTTAAGGTAACCGTGTGGGACTTAAATCGTTACGGCCCAAACGATTTCCTCGGAGAAGTCCTTCTCGATTTAGACAACATAGTGATGAACCACGAACCTACTTGGTACACGTTGAAGCCGCATGAGGAGATGGGAAGCTTCAGCGTAAGTATTTTGTTTATATTCGTATTCTCATAAATAATTGTTTAATGAACGGACAAAAAATGTTGTTTTAGTATCTTCACATTTCTTACTATGAATGTGTAAAACGCTTTCTTTATAAGAGCGACTCTATAGCTCTATTGGGCCTGATCAAGACTTTTTGAAGCGAGGATTCCCGGGAAATCTGGCCTTAGTCGAGACGAGAAAAAAACGTCGAGAACTCGATAAATTGAGAAATCGCGTCAAGATACTGAACATCCTAACTTTCGAGTTCAGAATGATAAATACTTTCGATACAGCAGCAGCAACAAATCTGTAATGCCGAAGGGCACATAACTAGAAACCCAAGCTTGAAAACATAATAAAACTATATCTAACTATGATCAGATGAATGTAATTTGCTTTTAAAAATAGAGACCAATGGCCAGCGGTTGAAGCGGTTTCTCGTTTTGATCTAGAATCTAGATGATTTTATCTTATCCTATGTTTTAAAGTATAATAATTGGTAGTGTCTTTGAAGATTCTCAGCGTTTTTATTATGTAACTAACAAAAAGACTGTAGGCAAAAATTTTACTCAAGTAAATACTTGTTTTGATTAACCGAATTCCAAAAAGGAGGAGGTTCTATGTTTGGATGTATGTTTTTTTAATTGTTTGTCTATAAATGTTCTCGTCAAGTGTCAACCGATTTTGAAACTTAGATTTTTTATTTGGTAGAGCACGCTTGCGCGGTGGTCCCTTTTAAATTTGATTAACTTTGCTTGGGTAGTTTTTGAGTTAGCTTCAATAATACGAAAACGTATTTTTCGCACTTAGTCTATGTGGATGATGTTATAATAAATTCCTGTCACTGTTATTTACATAGCAGGTAGTGGTATTCGAATTTGTGTGGGGTAAGTACCACAAAACACGACAAAAAAGTGAAAAATAAAAACATTTTATTTAAAAAAAAACAACCGAATTCCAAAAAAACACTACAAAATGAAAACTAGCTTTAATTTTGGAAGTCGGAGGCAAGATCGAAAATTCTAAACCAAACACTGGGTGAGCTAGCCACGAATAAAAGACATTAAAATATAGGATTTTCTTAGTTTTGTTATAAAAATGTGTATGTAATTGAAATAATAATGTAAATAAGACTTAATTAGTATTAATGATTATTAATAATCGTAATTTTATTTCGCAGTTAATTTGTAATTTAATCATTTTATTAAAGTTTAAACTTCTCGAAAAGTCGAGAATTCCCGGGAATTTAAAGTCGAGAAATAAAATAAGTCAAGAAAACAGAAACCCTAATTTGCGCCATCTATGTGAGGAGGTGATACATTTCTTGGGTTCCGTAACCCTTTTATGATCATTCATATCTATGTCTGTCCGTCTGTCACAGCCAATTTGCTTCGAATTTAGTGGACCGATTAAGTTTATTTTTTTTACATGGACGTGTAACGTAAATAAATGAATTTTGAATATGTGGGCCTCTTATGAGCGACAAATAAGCGAATAAAAAAAAGAGATTTGCCCACTGTATCATGTGATATAACAAGGGTACTGTTGGGGTCGCAAATATATTTATGTTTTGTTTTAAAATAAATAACCTTATACTTTAAGAAAATAGATGAAAATGACCATTCGGCTTATCTTCGGAACTAATGAGCTCAAAATAATAAAAAAAAACAGAATATTGTTGTATACTTATAGATTACAGGAAAAGCTATGAGAAGTCTATGGTTTTAAAATAACATGGAAAATTTCATGATGAATTCAATATTGTGCGTAAAAACTTACATTTGCAGTTGGAATGTATGGGAGAGCATGTTTTTCAACTACAATGTTAAGTTTGTTCTTGGGATAAATTCATCGCAACTACGGAACCCTTCATTGTGCGTGGACTGACACGGGACCACGCACAAGTGACCCGTTTTATTTTTTAATACTTCAGAGTAACCTCACCCCCTAGCAATGTAAAAAACAATGCAAGGGGGTGAGGTTTCTCTGGAGCCCACTGTACGAGTTATTTGGGTTACTTATACTACAAGTGTTCTTGTGTACCCCTTCAACAAAGCTTAACGTGCTTGTGCTGAGTTCACGTATATATGATGCAATAAGTGCTAGTAAGGTCCAGCTGGTGCTACATTACTTATAACTTGAGTCACGGAAATGCAAGTTTAATCCTTTAAGCGCCATAGTAACTTCAAGGTGACAAGCCAAATTGTGTCCAGCACGTTACATCTGTGTCTTTTAGTAATCTCATGTCCCCGACACGCTCGCCACAATTTGGCTTGTATGTAATCTGTGGCGTTCACGGGGTCCTTTGGGCTGTTGGAGCTTAAAACGAATAATAACTAACCGAATGTTAACTTACCAGAGGTATCGTGAGGACGAGGCGGACGGCGAGCACCTGTCGCCGCCATCGACGTCTACGTCGCGCTTGTCCGACTCTGACACGCCCAGCGAGTGCGACCTGCGCCGCCATCACTCGCTGTCTAGCCTCGCATCCAGCTCCAGTCCGCCGCCAGCGCATGATGTAAGTATTCTGTAATTATATTCATTAATATGGCACATTGAGTTTTACAGACAAAGCTCTACAAAGCCACTATTTTTGAAAATCGAAGCAACACTATAACCAGTTATAACAAAATAATAGGCAGGTACTAGCCGTCCACTAAAGTTCTAGCAGAAACAATGAGTTCAGACTATTTATATGATTAAGGATTCTAGAAAAAATACAATGTATGGTGGACTTCTATAACACCCACAAAAAAAAGAATACACCTACCTACAATGAACTACAATGCGACATGGGTGTCGGGTACTCTTGGTCAGGGGCAACGCGAATCAGTTTGTTTTTTTTTTTTTTACAGCGTATGGATATGGACGGCGCGCGCTCCAGCCGCCGCGACATGTCCCCGGCGGGCAGGGTGAGGGCCGGCATGAACAGAGAACGCGTGAGTTGTCCGGATTATAATACGTACTCACCTACCTACTTATCACACTGAAGTTAAACTTACTCGAGCGCATGATAAGGTTTCTTAGACCCCTTCCGTTCTATGGGTTCGAGTCCCACTCAGTAACAAATAAATGCTTATTTGCATGACTTCCAGATACAATTTCCCTGAGGAACTTTAGTCAGTAATCCTCTGAGGGCAAATGATCGCATCGAACAATAATCGTGTTAGCAACCAGTGGCGCATGCTTGCCCGTTAATTTTACATTACGTGTACGACTGACGTAAGTACAATTTCTAGCATCACAGTTACAGGACATATTGCAATGTCTTAACAACAGGTATTCTAACAAATAAATCACCGTACATTTCACGTTTTTTCTATAGTCATAGAACACTGCGTAGCCGTAGTAGTATTCATTTCCTGATTGAAAATAGTTTGTAAGTAAAGCATAGTTGCCTACATTATATTTTATTTGAATAAACAAAAAGCGGGCTTACTCATCAGAATATTATATATTTTTACTTTAGGTAGTGAATAATAACAATATATTTTGTTAAGTTAGTCGTCAGTAGCTAAACTGTGGGCCGGTGTTTGCGTAGAGCGGCGGCTGCAGCGTGGCGCGCTCGCAGTCGGCGGCGGGCGCGGCGCGGCCGGCGCGTGCGCGCAGCAAGTCGCCGCGCCGCTCGCTGTCGCCGCCCAACGACCGCGACCGCGACGCCTGGCGCTACTCAGGTGCCGCCCGGCGCCCTCCGACTCTACTCACCAATCACTACCACGGACGCCGACACCCGACTCCGTCGGCGCTCCAAACGTTTTCCGATTGGTCCGTGGACGTCGCAATGACAGCGGGCCTCGACCCCGCACGGAACACTGTCGTCGAGACACGCACGTTCTTTCGCCGCGTCCGCTCATCACCACTTTACTGCCACTTACTGTTTCACCTCCTAGCTCTCTCCACTTTGATTTTGTTTCATGCATCTTCCGCAAACCTCGTCCTTATCTACCTGATATGAGCACGCTATCCATTATGGGTGTTTGTTGTGCGTTGTATTCTGATTTAGCAATTTCAAGTAAAAATTTTGTATGGAAGCAAACCTATGAATACAGCGCATTAATTAATGAATTTTAATGTAATCCATATCATGTCTAATAATTGCATGTCATTCTAAATCTAATTACCTAATGAATGATTTATCTTTCAAAGGCAACCTTCGTAAGTTTGTATCTACTTTTGTATGTTTCAAAGAATATCTTGTTTGTTATGAATATATTACTATTATCAATATGAATAAAAATCAAAGTTTCAATGGCATGTTTTGTGAGAATTTGTAGGAGGTATGCGTCGATGAAAAAGCAATGAAATGTGATATTGCAGTGAACGAGGACCGGGGTGACGGGTCGCGCCTGCCGACGCACGCCTACGCGCCGCGCTTTCAGTCTCGATCAGCCACGGCCACGCCCACAACGAGTCCCAAGAAACGACAACTGCCACAAATACCTCATCACCAGGTACCATATTAATTTCTAAATGGCATTTACTACTGGTTAGCTGAACCTGCCTTAGAACTTGAACATGAACAGCCGCAGTTTCTGAATTAGGTGGAGTGAGCATGTCCGGTACCCCATACCAAGAGGTACAACCGATGCTAGGGATTGACTCTATTAACAGTTCACTTCAAGCTCACTTCACCTTTGTTTACTCAGGCAAGTCGCTTAAATGATTGTTTTGTTTCTGGTCTAGTTAGATCACAGTTACCATACACTCGTCAAGCGCAAGCCAAGATCATAAAACCAGCCAAGTGCGTGTCGGACCACGCACAATGAAGGATTCCGTAGTTGGGATGAATTTATCCAAGGAACAAATTTAACATTGTAGTTGAAAAACATGGTCTCCCATACATTTCAACTGCAAATGTAAGGTTGTACACATAATATTGAGAGATTTCCCATGTTATTTTAAAACCATAGACTTCATATAGGTTTACCTGTAATCTATGAGTAAAGAACCATTCTCTCAATTTTTTCGGAAATGGTCAATTTTCATTAACTTTCTTAATTATCTTTAAAAGTATTTAATTTAAAATAATAAAAAATATAGATTGATTGATTGAAAAACACATGTGTCCAAAATTTCAACTTAATCGGTCCATTATATTCGGAGCAAATTGGCTGTGACAGATAGACAGACACGCGAGTGATCCTATAAGGGTTCCGTTTTTCTTTTTGAGGCACGGAACCCTGAAAATAAGATCAATAAGGCAACTAAAAGTATGTCGTGTTCCCGCAGGGTGGGCAGAGAGCAGTGCGCGCGCAAGTGTCAGCGGACCTCGAGGAACGTAAGTGGATCGCCCCGCATCACATTGGCGCCACACTCACGTACCGCAGCACGCCACAAGGTCAATACACGCTGCCCTGCCCCAATAAACTGCCAGCACTCTATAAGTGTAACCGTGCATCTACCGGTGTACTTGACAGATAAGGTCGCCTATCAAACCCTACATCCAAAATACTAATGAGTATGCGTGTGTCATTTGCCACACGCATGGTACAGGTGTAACTGTCAGGCATACCCTCGCGTGTATGGTCAGCTTCCTAACACTTCACACTGTGTCACCTTGTCCTAGTTCTTGTAGGTAACACCTAAAACCTACACTACCCCTTAAAATAAACAGAGTTGATCTCCACTTAATAACAACAGAGCCCACGGCAGCCAGCTGTGTGACTTAAATATGTACCTATTAGAATTTTGAACGCTTACAGTATTAATTAACAAAACAACTATCAGTTTCATTACTGACGTTGTATTATATGTTTAACAACAGAAATTTGTAGTCTTACAGAACGCACATAATAGAGAAACAGTTAAGCGTAATGTATCATTAACTTGTATATCAGTGAGAGCAATTATAATGTAGGGTGGGAAAGACATTACGCAGGACTGTCCGACTCCGAGCTGGCGGCGCGCGGAAGTGGCGCGGGCGCGGGGGGTTGGGCCCCGCGGCGCCGCCTGTCGCCCGACACGGCCGCGCAGGACTCCGATCTCGAGTCCGTGGCCTCCGTCACGTCCAGCGCCTTCAGTACGCAGTCCGAGCGCCCGCGACCCACCAGGATGCTCAGGTACCACACAACGCATCAACCTCCACGAGCAATCTATCGCAGCATACCTACAAATATACGTATAAATATATTTGTAATACACTTAATTTCAAGAACTTAAAGTAAAAAAAGTTATTATTAACATAACTTTACAGCCGGAAGCGAATCCTCCCTCCTCACAGTACATCTTCTTCTTGCGATAGTGCTACCCCTGTCCCTCACCTGTACCGTACTGATCGTCCCCCTCACCGGCTCCTGCCGTCCATCTGTATCCCGGCGGGTGCGGCGCGCGCGGTACTGCGGCGCCTGCGCGGCCGCGCCTCCTCGCTCCCGCCGCACGCGCACCGCGCACGCTCCACGCGTCGCTTGCGCCGCATCCTCGCTCGCAGCCGCTCCGCCGGCTCCTGCACTCGCGAACGCTCCCACCGGCACGCTTACGAACGAAGTCACAGCTGCCCCGAATACCCTGTATACACCAATACATATAAAATTACTGAAAACAAAAAAGATTACATCTTCCACATGGCACTATCCCGTACAACAAGACCATCGCTTGTCACATCTATATCTATTAATAGAGAGCAAAGAGCTTTACCGGCGAACATATATTATGGCCCAGTGCCGACAAAAGCTAACATATTTATGCATCCTAGCAGAAAAAAAGTGCAAGTTCAACCCGAATCTAGTAACTGGTATTCAGAAAAGCATTTAAGTGTAGCAACAGACAATTATAAAGCACATGTAAGTAAAGGAATTAGACGAAGAAAACTTCCTAATGTAGAAAGTTTACCTAATCCATGCGTAAGATCACTTCCTGAAATTCCGACTGTTAAAATAGGTAAAGAAGCAAATCCGAATGCTGCAATAAGTTGTAGTACTGTAAATTTTGTAAAAAAAGAAGAGATACGTTCTCAATATCACGGTTATGACAGCAACGGCAGTGAAGCTGCAACTACAATACATGTTAGTATCGAGAAGTCGAACAGTTTAGATCTAGAGAACACTAAATCAAATAAAACTCTCTCGTTCGAAGCATCAGATTTACGTCAATCGATAAAGTTTAATCCCCTTATAACTCAAATTAGTCGAAAAAAATTACTATCGCTCGATCTGAAAACTAATTATGATCAAAAAAGTCCTAATCAAACGAAGTCGTTTGACGTAAATAAAATTAAAGAATTAGTCAAACGTCCCAAAGCTGACACATTACTGGCCAAAGTAGATAAAGAAAATAAACCTCACATCGAGCGAAGACGAAATTCTGATTCATTAGTGATACTGAAAACCTCACGTTCAAGTTCACCCCAAGATTTATCAACACCCGATCAAATTAAAAACATGTTTAAGAGAATGAGTATAACTTCAAAAAATACTTTAGACACGCCTACTGAGTCCAAAGTTGAAGATAAAAAGAAGTACGGCAATAACGTTAGTATAAACGAAGTTCCCACATTCCAAGAATATCGTTCACCCAACTCCCTTTCCCCGCAATCCAGTATTGATTTCTCTTTCAAAAAACCTTTACCTTCCATTATTAAGAAAGCTCGCACCCGGTCGTATTCTTTAGCAGCGGCATATCATCTAGATCGAGAATTTAGTATTATGGCTAATTCTTTGTCTGTTGCTCTTTCTCCCCCGAACCTCGGCTCGCCCCGTCGTGCGCTCACTCCCGTCGCCTCACACCTGCCACTTGATGACGCTCATCAAAACATTCATGACGCGGCGATGGAACCCTCCTCCTTGGACGAATCGACTGCCTGCGCTACGCCTGAATCAACGCATCTGACACCTCAACCGAATTATCACCGACGTGATGTAAACCTTTATAAAAAACAATCGTCGAAAAAACATGAAAAACCTTCGCACCGTCGGTATTCAAAGCGCAGTAATGACTACGGTGGACGAGAGAACGGACGCGGTAATGGCAACAGCCAACAACAACAGCCCTTAGAGAGACGAGAGTCGCGCCGCGGACAATTCACTCGAAGTTTGAGCAACGCAGATGTGCCACCAGATGAAAAAGCAGGTAACTCATAAGATATTTTAAAGGTAATTTAATACCTAAAACTCACATTTAAAAATAAGGTGTAACTTTTACCAAAGACGGGAGCCTCAGCGACACTGCTCTTGGTGGGGCGGGCGAACTGGAGCCTGTCAGCGACGATGTGCTACTAAAGGCGGAACCTCGAGACTACTTCGGTCCTGGTATGGGCAAGAAGAGCAATTCCACTTCGCAATTGTCAGCAACAGGTGAATTACATCATATCACCATTGATATTTACTGACTTATTCCTGTAATGCATTTTAGGCCTTTGAATGTTAACAAAGGTTTATATTTATTTTAATTTAGTAAACAATTCAAGTGTTGGTACGATAATCGCAGGACGGAAACGAAGGTTAGGTTTTGGTAAACGTGGAAAAAATTCGTTTACGGTGCAACGGAGCGAGGAAGTGGGGCCCGAAATGCGAGGTGGCATGGGTGGCGTGTCACGGGCCTCGTCAGCCTCCAGCGAGAACGACGAAGACAGGTTCGCAGTGCTCGGCACAGACGGCATTGACACAATAGTGCACTCGCCCGGGGCGGTAGCTCACTCGCGTATTACTGGTCCGTGTTAAGAAGGTCACCGAGAAACGGCAGAGAAGCCATCTGCATTAGCATATTTAATAATTATGGTTAATTATAAAACACAGCATGTTACAGTCATGAAACAAATAAATGTGCAATGTCGCTTATGTAAGTCAGCTAATGTAGAGCTTTATTTGGTAAATGTTTTTCAATAAAATGGAAAGTAATTGTCACAAATATTTGTAACCCCTGTGCGAACTATACTTATACAGGTCCATAGATGATGTACTTGTCTTAGTAGAAATTTTCGTATCCGGAGGACTACCAAATCAATTTAACCACTGAGTGTTTAAATTTTCATCGTGTCATGTGATACGACACCAGTTGCTGAGCCTGAAGTTTTTAGTTTTAACCCACCCCAGAAATAGATCTGTACCTATTTTCTACCCATGCATATTATTAATGTCTAAGTTACATTGATTGGCCATCACGAAATTTTAGTATACCTACTCGTACTTCAATGATAACCTGTGTAAATAACCGCACTTAGCTCGATAAAATCAGCTACTGTAAAATAGAAAACACTATGGTAACTCACAAAATATCAAATAATATACCTACCTATGTGAAATAATGTGTATCCAAATGTCTAATGTAATGTGTAATGAAAAACTAGAATATTCCTTCAAGTATCAATTTGTTAAATCTCGGTTTTAAAATGAATGCAATGTTTCGCAAAGGTATGACATCCAAACTAAGTAGTGTAATGTGCTTTTCGACGGGTAATAAATGTGTGTTGCGCCGGTGTTCTCGGCGGACTGTGCGACAGCGCGCGTGTCTCGCACAGAGGGCGGCGGCGGCGCGCGGCGCAAGCGCTCCGGCACCACCACCACCGCCTTCAAGCGCTCGCACGAGGTGTGCGCCACCAGCCTCGTGTCCATATCTAGCTCGGAGGGATCCTCGTAAGTCGCGCTCGGCCGCTCCGTTTTAAGCCGCAGTTCGCCAGCTGCCTGCAAAGTTCCATTTTTGTATGTGCGCCTCGATGTTGCTCGTCTTCTACATACTTTGCCCCTCTCTGTGTGCCTTTCGTCTTGTCAAAGCATGATTCCAGTTATATTGGTGTGTTTCACTCATCTTTTCTGTTCAGCACGCACGTGTCTTCTCTTGCATAGGCATCGCACTCTCTCGTTAAGTAGGTAACATGACTACATTTACCTCCGGTGTCTCCACCTCCGTGTCCGACGTTTGTTAACATTTTCAGTCACATGCCGGCGAGACGATGTCGTCGGTAGAGAACGAAGCTGCATTCATGATGCACGATTGTGATTGAATGATAAATGTTGCCTGAAAGCCTATGATGTATGCACTTATTTTTTTGGTCTATTACACACACTTTTGTCTGATCGATGTACACACTTACCTACATCAACAATCATGCATGTCTCACTGGAAGAATCACTAGTTATTTTCCATACTAAGTTATGCATAGGGTGACAAAGTAAAACGTGGGTTTGGAGGACATAAGCATCAGTTTCTTTAATGACAATGAAAAGAGAAGATATAAAAGAAGAGAACAGGTTGGTTGTGGTGTTGGTTATGGGTAATTAGAAACATGAACATCACAGTTTTGAAGTACATGAAATAAAATTGTAGATAGACTGATAAGAAGATAGAATAGAAATGGATTGTGTACCAAACTTCATTACTATTATTTTCTTGAACATTGCCTTCATAGATTTAATCTTTAATTCACTATTAAATCTACTACCTATCTACTTAATAGATGCAGACCATTCTCTAGCGTTTCTTGCACCTTTACACAATTACATCTACTACTTAGATGTCTTGATACTTTATAATAGAACCTAGTACCTGGAATCCACGTGCTCTGCCTTAACTTTACCAATCGATGCATCCGAACGACTACCGCCCTCTTCTTCACTATTGTATCAATGTTGTAAATGTTGTATTTTTTTTTATAACTATTCTTTGGTAGTGGCTCAAAAGGTCTGGTCAACATTTTTATTATTACATTACATACAGTTACCTTTTATGTGATACCTACCTACACCTTATTTTAAAATATTTTCAATAACACAATTGCATTTATTTCCATAATTAATCATTTTTGAAAATTGATTTTATTCATTACACTTTTAAGTAATAGGTATATAAAGTAGGTATTGCTTATATTCAAATGATCTTTTTGCCAAAATCGGGGGATTCTGTTAGCAGTGGTGTGGTGTACAAACCCGATTTGAAGACAATGGACATCACAAGTTCAGTTCAGAATCCGTTTAGCTGTTAACAAGTTACGTGTATAAACTATAACATGATACCTGTTTTTAGATGGTCTCCTGGTATGAGAGGCTCTGGCTCGGACGGCGGCGGCCTATCAGACTTCATCGATGGCTTAGGTCCAGGCCAACTGGTCGGAAGACAGTTGCTCGGGGCGCCCACGCAGGGCGACGTACAACTGTCTATGTGTTACCAGAAAGGATTCCTTGAGGTTAATGCTTGATTCTGTTAAAGTACACAAAAACAATTATTACATAAAAATAAGACATGATTGTTTAAGGTGCTGATCAAAAAACTTTAAAAGAAAAGCGTTCTAATGTACGTTCTACCGCAAACTTCACGATCTGTAAGGTTCGTGGAACGGTTATGGAGGGTAGCTGCTGCACAGACGCGACGCTAACGACGGAACTGTTTTTTTTTTGTTTGTTTGCCTTACCGGGCCAAGGGTGCAAATTTTACCCAGACTTCACATCATCCGAACAAGTCTGACCAGATAAAACTATACCTAGGTTTCGTCCATCTGGATTTCAAGTTTTTCCCGGAGTACTGAGGCGACGTGACGCTGTTTCAGGTGGAAGTAATCCGTGCCCGAGGTCTGGTATCGCAGCCAGGTAGACGAACTCTGCCCGCGCCGTACATTAAAGTGTACCTAGTGAGCGGCAAGCGCTGCATCGCTAAAGCTAAGACGAGCACGGCGCGACGAACACTCGACCCACTTTACCAACAAACGCTTACCTTTAGAGAAAACTTCAAAGGTTGCGTATTACAGGTGAGCTTGTCAATTTTTTTTTTCCAAATCTTGCACTTGACTTGGCGTATTTGACAAAATAACTTTTTTCAATAAGAATAGAGTATTCTATTCTTATTGAATAAAGTTATTTTTGTATTAACTAAATAACGCGCATATTTTCACAAATACGCCAAGTGTAGTGCTCGAATAAACATCCAAGCGGCGCATACTAGTCACATGCTGACCGGCACATACTGGTCGCATGCTGCCTGGTCGGTTGTCAGATGCCGCGATATTTAGTGGCA
This sequence comes from Agrochola lota, assembly GCA_947364205.1. NCBI lineage: Eukaryota > Metazoa > Arthropoda > Insecta > Lepidoptera > Noctuidae > Agrochola > Agrochola lota. The sequence continues at coordinate 10,266,932 of OX376221.1, read as the reverse complement.
CTACCAAGACGAAAATCCATAAAGGCGGCTTTCCTCCAACACTAACGTCGGATGCGCATAAACAGCGTGTCCTTTAAAAGACTGCATTGCGACGCTCATGTGGTTTCCAGTCGCTACAGACAACAGCCCGGCCTTAAACTATTGATTGTTACTGGATAATATTATTTCTAAACCTTTAGCTCCATCGGTGTCCGTCAGGATGGTCGGTCACTACTCATGAAACACTTCGAAATGGTTCTTAAAAATTGCTACCCAATTGCTACAAATCGTTAAATAATTGCTACCTATTTAGCTTAGTGCCGCTAGCGGCACTCTATACACTGCCAATTTTTTTTGACTTTAATCATTTTTACACCTTTTAAATAATCTTTCCGTGAAAACAGGGCCCAATTTTCTACTAAATGGCACCCAATTCACATTAGTCACAATGTGAATTGGCTTACTTTTGCCCCAGCCTATATAAACCTTCCGGAATACATTCTCAAAATGATGTCGAAAACCTCATCAAAATCCATTGCGTATTTTAGAAGAACATCGCGGCCATACAGACAAACACGAAAAGCGACTTTATTTTATAATATGATATAGAGATGAGATAGATATTTGATTCTGCAGCCCGCCAGTCTATGTCGTTATTTGTATTCGCCCGTAAACGTCTGTAGCTTGGATACCCCTGTTTTAAGACTGTCAAGTAGCGCCCACTCTTTATTCATTACCTAAGTTGACTGTAATGGCTCCTACACACTATGCCGGCGGTACGTTCGCCGGCTTTTGCCACGCCGCGCGTACCCCCGGCTTTTGTGCCTTCATTTCCTTTGCGATCCTTCGTGCGGCAGGGCCGGGCGCGCCGCGGCTTGCCCGGCGGCCACGCCGCCGGCATAGTGTGTAGGAGCAATTAGTGTTATTTGCTTTGCTATTTTAGTTTTGCTGATTCTTCAGGCACTAATAACTTTATTTTTTCATATTTTTTTTAATTACGGGATCCAGATTGATAATTATGTAGGTAGCAATTATTGGTCAAAGAACATTTCTTTAATTCCTTGTAGTTTCTATAAAGCACATAGGTGACCGGCCAACCTGACATCTGGATGGCCGGTCACTTCAAAAATTGGTTTATTTTTTTAAATTAGAACCATTTCGAAGTATTTTATAAGTAGTGACCGGTCATCCTGACGGATACGCTCTATCGGCTAGCTGGCAATCATTGTAGGTAAAAAAGCCAGTACGATGTAAATTGTTTGCTTACACAGGTGACAGTGTGGGGCGATTATGGACGCATAGAGGGTAAAAAGGTGTTCATGGGGGTGGCGCAGATCATGCTCGATGACCTTAACCTCTCTAATATCGTCATAGGATGGTACAAACTCTTCGGAACTACTTCATTGGTAAGGCATTGTTATTGAATTGTTAAATACTATTTGTTGGTATTACGTATCAATTTAATATATTTTTTTTTTTTTTTCAGTAACCAAGGTTCTACACTGTCTACAAGTGTCAGGCGAACCTATATCACAATAAAAAAAATTATAACTTGTCCAAATAATAAATCTAGTGATACTGCTTTAATATCATGATAAAACGCAAAATATCTTGAATATAGGAAATTTTCTATAAAACGAAAGGTATGAAATAATAATAATAATTTGTATTTTTATTTTCTTTTGGAATGCCTACCGGAGTTTTGAATAGATAGCATTTTATAGCAATGAAACAAATGTATAGTGTACTCAATAATATGTAATTAAGTATTAAAAGCCAAATGGAATTCATGTATATTTTTTATCCTCAACAGCCAATTTCACAACTCTTGAACAAGTGGTATAGATAGATATCTCAAATTGTCAACTGTAATTCATTCTACAAACTTATAAATTTAATTTACGTGTTGTGAAATTGGCTCAAGAACCCAATCTTATCTTTTCCACATCTTTTAGGCATACATAAATACAGGTCGATAAAAAAAATAAAGTCATTATTTCCATATTTATATTCCACAGATATGTGTATAACATTTCCATATTTAGCAATCCATCTCATTGCGCCTAATACATCAATCAGTCTATTATTACCGCCTGACGTGACCTACGGTAACGAGTCCATAAAATTATAGTTTACAATCAACATTATTAATACTAGCTAGAGGAAAGTGGCAGAGTCAAATGTGTATAAGGATTGATAGGTGAAACATTTCCGTGTTTATAAAATCGACATGAGATTTCACTCTCAATGGTGACTTATGCTAAAATAACATAGTTAGTTAGGTACTAACCTTGACTTAAACAAATCTTGTTGAATAATCTGTAGTCCTGTACAAACTAATGTATTGGTCTATATTAAACGTCTAAAAACTGTCTCAAACTCAACACTTAGTGCAACATTTGCTTAGGTTGTTTGGAAGGTGACGCACCCGGTAACCTGCCTTCGCCTGTCCTCTTCACGCCCGTAGATTTTATATCTGCAAAAAAACATCATTTAAAGACATACGTTCATTTTAAAATAATGACACGGCGTGGTAGCCGTCATGCATTCACACGGAAGAAAATATAAAACCCCGCTAGCAGTATTTTCATAGGAAACAAACTTGAGGAAACGTTAGCCGTTAAAATTGTGGAAACAATGTTCCGCAAATTTAGTTTAATACAAAACTTCATCATGTTGCCTGCAATAAACCATCAGTTTGGTTAAACAATGTTGGGCAACTATTTGAGTAATGTAAATTATTTTGCATACTATTATATAGAATCCAGCTTTTTTCTAACTGAACATACAGTTGTGCTGCTGGGGAGTTTGTTGCGCCACTTCTTCCCAGCTAAAGCACTAGAAAGTGGTGAAAGGCGGGCGTTTTTTGGGGGACTGTCTTATGGTAATTTTGACGTTCGAAAACTGCTGATTCTCAGATTAGTTTGAATAAATGACTTTTGAATTCTTTCTGATGAATACATGGCTGCACGATATGTTCGTCATCTTAATGGCTATTTTCGTCTGCTCATTGTACGATAGAATCTACTTTAGCTCAACTTTATCTCAGCATTATATATTGCGTCGTAATGTCAATAACCACGGACTCAGATTGTATCCCTTGTTGAGATGTTCTACGAGGAACTGTATGCATCTCAATCTGTAGAACTAGTTCCTCGCGAAGACGATGCTAGAGCACCACCTATCGAACATCAAAGCTCGGAAATCCGACCACCATTTTACCATGTGAGGTCATAAAAGCCCTATACGGCCCCCCTATAAAGCCCTCTCCTGGTGAGGATGGAATCGCCGTGAAACTGCTAGCAGGCGAACCAGTTCAAAGGATCCTCGTGGAACTTTTGAATAGGGTTATGTATGATGTCCGTACCCCAGACCAATAGAAGAACGCTATTGTCACCATCATTCACAAAAAAGGTGACATTTCAAAACTTACGAATTACTGTCCCATTAGCGTCCTCTCTCAATCATTTATTCAAGCTATTCCTATATGATGAAACCCGGCCCATCGAGCAGGCCGGCTTCCGCAGCGGATATTCGACCATCGACCATATCCACACGGTAAAGCAGCTGATGGAAAAGTGCTAAAAATATAGCGGCCCCTGTGCATGGCTTTCGTCGATTACGCGAAGGCTTTCGACAGTGTGGAGCACTGGGCCGTGTTGCACGTTCTCCATCGCTGCCACATCGATTCACGTTACATGGATGTGCTGCGGGAACTATACATCTCGCCCACTCAGCAGGTCCGGATGCATTCCCTATCTAAACCAGTACCGAAAAAGTGGGGAATGAGACTGGGCGACACGATTTCCCCGAAGGGTACAGGTTGTGTACAGGCTAAGAGTTGCACAGAGAGCCATGAAGCGTTCCATGCTTGGCATCAGGCTAATAGACCGAGTTCCAAACGTCGAGCTTCGAACGTACGAAGGTCTTTGATATCGGAAAGCGTATGATGGAACTCACATGGAGTTGGGCAGGACACCTGGTAAGGCACAGTGATGACAGGTGGAGTAAGGCTGTGACAGAGTGGCATCCAAGCACTGGAAGACCAGATGTCAGTCGTCCGGCGGCGAGATGGGCGGACGACATTGTTGCCATCGCGAGTAAAACCTGGATGAGACTGGCACTGGAACGTGTTGATTGACACAAGAGAAGAGAGGCCTATGCGCAGCAGGGGTGAACTCAGGCTGTGGATGATGATGATGATGATGAATGTCAATACCCCAGAATGACATTCAGCCATCTTTACATATCGGAACGAATTAAAAATGAGACTCACATGATTTATCCAACCTTGATATTATATATTCGAAATTAACCCTGTCTTTCTGTTTGTTACCTTTTCACGCATTAAACGGTAAACGGATTCGGATGAAATTTTATTCACGGATAGAACATGACCTGGATTGGGACATACGATGTTTTTTTTTTCCCCGGTAGTACGTTCCTGCAGGATTATTTCCGACCTCCATACGGGCGAAGCCGCGGGTAAAACCTAGAATTTCATTCATTGGTCAGGCCATTAAAAAGGTTTTAGTTTCATGTCAACTCGACATTGGTCAAAGGTGTATGTTATTTTGAACTTTTTTATCAAGTAATTAAATTTTCTATGCAATAGTCTGTTCTATGCCGTAGCTTCAAAAGGTATTATGTGTCCTGACTTGTTAGAGGACAGAATTTGAAAACTGACTAAGGGTCAGTTCACACTGAGACGTGATGCGATGATGCTTGAAGAGACCAGTGGTTCCGCGCTGCGCAGCGCGGCGCCGCGAGACGCATTGCAACGTCGCGAAGCGCAGCGGCAACGTCTACGTTCTACTGCTCTACTACTACTCTACTGTCTACGTTCGCGGCAAGCTGAGTCCCGCTAGCTAATACTAGAGACAAGTCGCTACGACAGTTTCAGGCTGCGCCTCGCGACGTGCGCAGCGTACGCCGCTCCTGCATGCCACGCCTAACGGCGAACGCGGTTTCGCGAGACGCAGCGTACACCGCTCCCGCATGCCACGCCTACCGGCGAACGCGGTTTCGCGAGGCGCAGCGTACGCCGCTAGTGCAAGCCACGCCTACCGGCGAAGCAGCGCTTGATGCCTCGCGGCGCAGCGGGGCGTAGTGTGACGCCGCGGAACATTTTCGAATTGCCTCAATTAAATGTGTATCTATTTGTGTAGTAAATTAAGTTATATTTTGCATCACTATGTTCAAAAGTGCGCGCAGCGTCGCTTCGCTTCACGTCTCGGAGTGAACTGACCCTAAGATACAAAAAACTTGACTACAGACATCCCATGAAAAATATGCGCTTCGGGAATCATCGTCTATCTTCGGAAATACGAACCCACGATGATGCGTTCTAATATAGAGCATTTACAACCATGAAAGTACTTGCCTTTTTTGTATTAACATGATTACAAAATTAGATTAACAGGTCTATTACAAAATTAAACTTTTTGAGTCCAATGACGATCTACGACCGCAGAACCCGACAAACAGAAAACTTCATGCAAACGTGCATTGATAGGTGCAGTAAGTACTACAAAGTGCGGTAATACAAAACTAGGGAGAATTGCCCCTGGTGCGAGGTAACTCTGTAGCGCAACGTTCGTGCTACTACAAAGCGCGGTAGAATAAAACTGGGAAGCTTTGGCCTGTCTGTCAGTGTCTGTGGCGCAACGTTCATGCTACTACAAAGCGCGGTAGTACAAAACTGGGAAGCTTTGACCCTGTGGGAGGTTAATCTGTGGCGCAACATCTGTGCTACTAAAAAGCGCGGTAGTACAAAACTAGGAACCTTTGCCCCTGTGGGAGGTTACTCTGTGGCGCAACGTTCATGCTACTACAAAGCGCGGTAGTACAAAACTGGGAAGCTTTGACCCTGTGGGAGGTTAATCTGTGGAGCAACATCGGTGCTACTAAAAAGCGCGGTAGTACAAAACTGGGAAGCTTTGACACTGTGGGAGGTTAATCTGTGGCGCAACATCTGTGCTACTAAAAAGCGCGGTAGTACAAAACTAGGAACCTTTGCCCCTGTGGGAGGTTACTCTGTGGCGCAACGTTCATGCTACTACAAAGCGCGGTAGTACAAAACTGGGAAGCTTTGACCCTGTGGGAGGTTAATCTGTGGAGCAACATCTGTGCTACTAAAAAGCGCGGTAGTACAAACCTAAGAAGCTTTGCCCCTGTGGGAGGTTACTCTGTGGCGCAACGTTCATGCTACTACAAAGCGCGGTAGTACAAAACTGGGAAGCTTTGACCCTGTGGGAGGTTAATCTGTGGAGCAACATCGGTGCTTTAGGGGTATGAGGAACAGGGTGTAAAGTTCACTCATCCCCCATAGAAAAGGGAGGATCCTCCGACCAGACGGGTGTGATGTCTGGCGGGCAACTGCCCAGAGGTTGAAGTCGGGAAGCTTGTATATAAGTTTATCGCGCGGTAAGCTCTAATTGCGCGATGCAGGATTTGTGTGACGTCAGGTCTTTGATGGGTAGTTCGCATGTAGCGCTGTAGATGCCGCTACATCACTCCCCTCCGGAGACCGGAGGTCGATAGTGGGCTGAGTCTTGAATCTTGCGATGCTTCACAGTGCCAGCTGTGGTTCCAGTGAGTCGGAACCGGGTGCCGCATAGTTCGCGGTGAGTCGGAACTGTCTGCGGTGATTCCCCAGTGAGTCGGGGTGGCGCTGCGTCTTGATCCAGTGGGTCGGATGTGGTACAGCGCCGGGTTGTGGCTGAGGGTGATGACCAGGAATGCGCGTTCGCTGCATGCTGGTGGTCAGGATACCCGTTGAAGCCGTGGGTGCTGACTGGCTGTGTGACTCGCCTCACGAAAGCTTGCGGGAGTGATGATGATGATGACGTCACGCTGAAGTAGTTGCACGAAGGCTGCGTTGACGTTCATGTTCGGGGTCACCAATTTAGGGGTATGAGGAACAGGGTGTAAAGTTCACTCATCCCCCATAGAAAAGGGAGGATCCTCCGACCAGACGGGTGTGATGTCTGGCGGGCAACGGCCCAGAGGTTGAAGTCGGGAAGCTTGTATATAAGTTTATCGCGCGGTAAACTCTAATTGCGCGATGCAGGATTTGTGTGACGTCAGGATGTTGTGTGACGTCAGGTCTTTGATGCGTAGTTCGCATATAGCGCTGTAGATGCCGCTACAGTGCTACTAAAAAGCGCGGTAGTACAAAACTGGGAAGCTTTGACCCTGTGGGAGGTTAATCTGTGGCGCAACATCTGTGCTACTAAAAAACGCGGTAGTACAAACCTAAGAAGCTTTGCCCCTGTGGGAGGTTACTCTGTGGCGCAACGTTCATGCTACTACAAAGCGCGGTAGTACAAAACTGGGAAGCTTTGATCCTGTGGGAGGTTAATCTGTGGCGCAACATCTATGCTACTAAAAAGAGCGGTAGTACAATACCAGGAAGCTTTGCCACTGTGGGAGGTTACTCTGTGGCGCAACGTTCATGCTAATTCGAAAACACGAAGACAGAAACGCATAGCTTTTCTGATTGAACTGTAAGTTTTTGTACTGCCAAAATGAAAGCTATTAATTTACATTGCAAACATGTTTCGGAATAGGGATGCAGGGGTTTGTATAAGAGGTACCAAAACCCTCCATCCTGTGTAGAAAATAAAAAGAATTAAGTATCACAAAAAATATAGGCGAGCGCGAAAAAAGGTCCTCTTTATCAGTACTATTTTCCCCATACCTGAACCCCCTATCTGTAAAGAGTGTCTCTCCCTTTTGTAAGACTTTTTTAGATTCTACTCCTAAGCTCCATATACTAGAAAGTAATTTTTTCTCACAACAACGGTCGCATCAGAGAGATGTTCTACTTGAAGAAAAATAATAAATAAATTATACAAATAAATATGGTCCTACTTTATTAGTCCTGGTCCACCAAAAATAAAAATAATAAAAATTAATGAAAATATAATATTAAAATCCACATTCGCGCCGCACATTGCGCAGTATCAACACGTGATTGAATTGAATAATTAAATTAACATAACTCGGAAAAAGTGAACATTTAAAACGGCTATCTACGTAGCTTACCGACGGCAACCGTTGACTCCGGCCCGGGCAGCTAATCGTCCACAGTCGAATGCGCGGGCGGCGTGTTCTTGGACCCGCCTTCTCCACCTCTGTTAGTCGTTCGATTTTTTGCGACAGTACCTGTAGTGTACACATGGTTGTGCAAACGTTCAAACGCGCACTCTGAAAGCACTGAAAACTTCACCGAATAGAAGGACCTACCTCACAATTTCTATAGTACTGCCGCAATGTGATCTGTTCCACTTATTAATACATTCCAATAAGTAACAGCACGCTTCGTTAGAGTACGACAGTCGACACGGTACAAGCTAATCCAAGTGATATTACTATCACAGATGACCTATTCGCAACTAACTTACTTATGATAAGCGTTTAAACGACACGAACGGAAATTCAACTGCAAACGTTTAACCGCGGTGGCAGCTCATTGACGCAGAGGACGCTTCACCGCTGTCACCTAGTTTACGCATACGTGCGTAAGGACGTTTTCGCTAGCTAAAGTGTTATAAATTTATGGAATTTGGAAATGTTAATCCGTATTACATCAATCAGCTTCTATTAACGAAGAATTTATGAAAAATAAAAATCAATAAATGGATTAATTGAACAAAAACGATTAGTGATTCCTACATTTGCACAGATTTTCATCTCTGTTAGTTATCTAATTAGTTAGTTTAATCAATAGTATCAATTTAATTTGTAAATGTGTAGTCTTACATAGACAAGCATAAAACTTTCATAAAAATGTAATGCATAATGCATTTAAGACCTCTAACAGACGACGTTCTTTTTGCGTTAAGCGTTTACGTAACATTATTTTTGCGCTCCACAACTGATAATTTAGGAAATCATTCTTCTTAAGCGCCTCTGTGTGATACATACATACAGTGTCCATTTTCACGTGCAATAAGAATGTCGTGAAATTGCGTATCGTCTGTTACAGACCTAAGCCAATGTATCAAAAGAAATTTCCTGTAAGGTTTCCTCCGCTCCCTTTCAGTTTAAACCTTGTTTACGATTTATATTGACACAAAGAGACCGGGACTAATAAAGTAGGACCTTATAACAAAATGTATTGTAAAAAGTATAATTATTTCTAACGGAGACATTTAGAGACATACCTTGCAACCACCTGACTTGAGTAGCCGGGCCGTACCCTTTCTCGTTTCGTGCGGCGATGCGGAATATGATGGCTGGCTTAGTGGACGAGTCCACGTGCGCTGCGCTGAGCGAAGCCTGCGGGACCACGCATGTGTTCGCCTTGCCGCAGTACACGCGCACAAACGCTAATTGTGATTTTGTTGGCTCCTAAAAATAAAAACTTTGTTAATTCATAATATGCATGTAGTCAGAAACGGGTAACTACAATACTTTTAATTAAACTCTAGATAAGAGTTTAACTAACGTTTGTTTGTTTTGCAAGCGTGTGTTTAGAATTAAAACCTCATTTCCAGTAGCATATGTAAATTCTTACCACCAATCAAAACATAATAGAACTTTGATACTAAACTACTCTGACTTAACTTAAAACTGGTGTTTTATGGCACAAAAATAATTAATTACCTTTGATGGCGTAGTAGACCGCACGGCTAGATACACTGAATATTCAAATATTCCTTCAGCAGCTACTTGTGGAGGTTCCCACGACAAATGTGCACCCTCCACTGACTTCGATATTTTGATGGCTGACGGTGCACCCGGGAATCCAGGTAAACAGGTCTTAAATGCAGATTCCTATGAAAAAAGATATAGTATTGTGATGAATATAGCGATCATGTTTATTTGACATTCACCCCATAGCAGGAAATTCGGATGTCATGTGTGATCTGATTATATTTTACTCACTTCACTATACTCGCCGCGCCCACACGAATTGATCGCGGCAATCCTGAATTTGTAAGCTGTGCCGTGTTCGAGCGCCGTCGTGGGTAAACCGGTTAAGTCCGGCAGATTATCCAGAGATAAATTGGACAAGTCCACATTGGGATCAGAAATGTAGTTCTGGACCTAGATTTTAAACAAAATAGATTAGTAAAACACATGAATAACAAATAAAAATATATTCAGTACGCGCACAGATTATTATAGATGGTTCACTCCGCAAAGTCAATTAAATAAAAAGCGACTCTTGCTACGACACAATAAAGTGCAATTCTGGTCACTCAGCACTAATAACATATTTATCTAGAAGTTGCCTCTCTCTATCACGTAACTCTTATATCTTCTGACTATGTTACAGTCACTGAGTTGGCCCGACAAGCCTTGATTTCGGGATCCTGCCGTTTTACCGAAAAGGTTTTGCCAAAATTTAACAACCCAAACAAATTTTAGCAACCTTTTTTTTATACCAATGCAATGTTTAGAATGATTTTAGTACGCACATTTTCATTTGGTCAAATTTTTACTTGGCAGAATATTATCAAGGATAATGTAATTTAGCCATTTATTCTTTAATCAAATGATTTACTACAGCAAACAATCTTTAGACAGTAAACTTTTGGTCAGTTAGTTATGGAACTAGTTAGAGTAGGTTAATTATTTTGGTTGGGTTAGGTTAAAACTGTGACCAGAAACGACTAGATTATATAGAAAAAAATAAATTGAAAAACAACAGGCTACCCGAAACTGAACTAGAGACGAGATTAATTATTTAAAAAAATGCTACTAACTAAAAAAAAATACTATCAGAATAGTTAATATTAATATTACCTGTTTAGAATTTGTCCCAAGTGGAAAAAACGCCCTTGTAATAAAACGTCTTTATTTTGCGTAAAATGAGTTATTCCAATTGAAATATTTGACTATTTAAAAATTGGTAAAAGTGCTAGTTGCTATACAAGTTATTGTTTAAACGTTCACTTGCAAAACATTAGGTTTGCGTTACAATTATTTGTGAAGAGATTTTTGCTAAGTAATAATTTGGCAAATGAAATTATGCGGAAAATTGTTTGGGAAGTGATAATTTGGCAATTTATTTTCGATGAAACAAGGGAGGCCCCTTGACTTCATAGCTAAAATGCGGAGTGCGCCTTCTGTATTATTCTGTGTTACGCGGCCGTAAATACAGCACATCGAATTTTAGAAAAAGTATGGCTTTGTCTCTGTATGCCACATGAATCTCTTTCTACAACTCGGTTCTCACGCCTACGGCCGAGTTTGTATTACACTTATCGAAATGTTACCGTAAAAGAGTTGCCCTTCACGATCCCGACTGTGTACCACGCATCTTCGTCATGTTGTTTGGGCTCCTCCGGCTCAGCCTATAAAAGTATATCAGACAGTCTTAATGAGAAATCAAACTATATTCTTTAGGCAATCAATATCAGAACCAGTCAACCTGAATGTTTATGTAGAAGCAGAACTCCCAAGAGTTCTGCTTCTGCATAAATCACTGGGAAAGGCCATAGTTATGATTACTGAGAAGTTTGAACGAAATGAGATGTATATTTTTATTAATTGTGCTTTGAAATAAGAATAAGGATCAAATATTAGAACCATATATTGAACAACCAATGAATGATGTCGATTGATTATTATCGATTATTTTTTTGGCTAAATAGTCGCATTTGGCGGTGAAGCAAAGGAAGCCTTGCACCTGTATTTGTCTTAGGAATCCCAAGCTTAGTAGTTCAGGGGTTAAAATGTCATAATGCTTAGGAATCGAGTACCACAAAGTCTTAAAATAAGGTCGTGTCGGTACCTGTTCGTGCTGGTGGTGCAGCGCGGCGCTGGCCAGCGTGGCGAGCGCGTGCGCGGCGTCGCTGGGCGGCAGCGGCGGCGCCACCGAGCTGCTCACGGCGCCCTCGCCCTCGCTGGCGCCCGAGCTGGCCTCTGCGGCCACCGACGACGAAACGCCCGCGCCGCCTTCCTCTCCTGGGACAACCAAATAAGCAATACTTTTAAATAACATCAATTTTTTTGCCACATGTCTTCCTCATTTACGAAGATAAACGAACCGAACCAATAACTTTCATTCTTAATGCCAGCATTTCAAACAAAGGTAAGCAAGCAAGACTTGCAATATTTGTCAAAGATTTTTCATTTTAAGTATTTCTGTTTATTAAACTTGAAATATCATATGGCCACAAAAATATATTACCTGGTAGCAAAGTAGGTGAGAGTAGTGCAGAGCCATTTGCAGTCATGGTGAGCAACGGCATTGATTCACTTACTGTCGGCATCGTGTCGGCTGCACCATCCATTTCGGACGTGTCTGCGTCGCTGAACCTACATACAACACGAAATAACAATGAGATGAGCATCCATATGAGAATCGCCGAGGATTTATGCTCGATATAGACGTAGGCGAAAACAGAGCAGCGACAGCGCCCTCATAAACATTAATGGCGAGTGTAACCTCTATTCATTAAGCAACAGCATGGAACTTCCGCACGATAAAATCGACGCCCGGGCATTCCGTTCTCCTCCCTAGCCGCTACAGGCTCATTCAAGTTAAAGCGTACTTGGTAAATACAGTTTGCATGGGACTAATTTTGTTTATCATAAATTAAATACTAACTCGTTGGGTTGATGCTGTTGAGGTGCAAGAGAGAATGAGTGTAGCACTGCAGGTCCATTGGCAGTGGAGGAAATAAGAGGTGCCTCTGTTTGTCCACTGCTAGAAATATCAGCACCACTCTCTGCTGTGCTTGAACTGAAGAGAAAATGCATACATTACTAACGTATTTAAATATGAAGAATATGATGCTGGGGAGTTTGTTGCGCCACTTCTTCTTCCCAGCTAAGCACTAGGAAGTGGTGAAGGGTGGGCGTTTTTGGGGGACTGTCTTATGTAATTTTGACGTTTGAAAAGTGCTGATTCTCAGCCTATTTTGAATAAATGACTTTTGATTTTGATTTTGAAGTAAATAATAATATTTATGGTGTAAACTTACCTAATGCCAGTGCTGAGGACGTCCTGCGCCGCACTGCTGATGTCGTTGACATCGTCGCTACTTGCGACACCCTCACCACCACCCATATCTTCATCCATTGTACTAGATTCATCTGCAATTTCAATATTTTTTGTATGTTTAAGGTGCTTTTTACAAATAAAATTTCAGAAAAAAAAAGTACAAGTTTATACCATCTTGCACAATTGGTGCGCCATCCCCCTCACCAACCCCACTATCAGTAGGCATTGCCGAGCTGATAGATTGGTCAGGAGACTCCTCAGCAGCTTCTGCGAGCCCTTCAGCCCCATCCAAGCTTTGTTCTTTCATCATTGGATCCAATTGGCTCTCAGTGTCCTATATAAACAAAATGTTGTAATTAGGTACAGAATTTGCACAAACTGCAGTACTGTGTCAACAATGAAAGTTTTATAGGCTTTGATGAAGCTTCAACCATTAGTATTATGATAAGTGTATCAATTTCTTACAGGTGTAGACAAGCAGTTGTCTCCAATGTAGGCAGACTCATCTGCAACCGTTCCAGTTGTAGTGTCATCAATGTCCATTTCTTCCTCTGCTTCAGCTTCAGCTTCAGGGTTTGCTAGAATATAGATAAAGGTTCACTTCAGTCAAATATTCAGAGCTAAGTCTTCATAATGAAATATAAAAGAGAGGGCTGATCATGATGCACCTTTAACAAGCCCTTAGAAGGAATCTTTATAACATCTGAGATATTCATCCCCGTCTTTGCAAAGTTATTAAAACTATTGTGTTATCATAATGAAATATACAATAATTTATAAATATCACACACATTTATGAAGTTTATAATTTATTGCATTTTCTGGAAAGTCTAACGTAATCTATAGCATTGCAAAACCAAGAAAAAGCCAGCACTAAACTGTCATGAAGACCATGCAGAAAGAATATTAAGAACAAGGTATGTTAACACATCAGGTTTAAATAATATTCCTAGAATGGCTACTTCTTTCAAGCATTTAAATCTTTATGTTTTTATGTATCATTCTAAATCTCAACCAGACCAAAACATTTAAACATAATCTATAATTCAGGACCTTTCATCCTCTGCTATGTACAAAAAAAATATAATTGAAGTGTCTGTTTGTAATGTCAAAAAAAAACTTTTTATTTAATGCGCATAGAGATCCCGCAAATAGTTGAATACCGATTAACCACCATTCTCTATGGTAAATTGTAGAATACTCGCTTTTATTCCTCGACGTAAAAAAAGGAATATAAAAAAAGTTTATTCTGAAATAATAATATACTTAGTTTATTTATTTACTGAAGCAGGTTTGATTTATTGAAAAAAGCGCAACCGACTTGCATCTGCCCCTTTTGGACTTAAATCAATAATTAAAAAGCCTAACTAATTAACTTCAACATGACTGATTTTTGGCAAACTTTTTATATTAATGATAATAATACGAAGTTTGTTTTGTTTTTAACAATTAATAAAAGTTTAATTAATTTTAAGTCTATTGTTTTTCTGTCCTTTAACTATAATAATAATAGTGAGTATTCACAGCATCTCTAGCATATATGATATGTATAAGAAAAAAAACTATTTTACTATTTTAATTTCTTTGTAAGTCTGTGTTTGTTCCGGCTAATCTATGACATGGCTGGACCGATTTTGACAGGACTTTCACTGGCAGATAGCTGATGTTATAAGGAGAAACTTAAGCTAGTTTTTTTTTTTTTAAGAAATCAGGTCCATGTGGGCGAAGCCGCGGACAGTAGTTAGTTTACAATATGTTATACCATATCTTTCCTCAATCAATCATACCATATTTTCTGAAACTAGAAATTGTAAAACAATAGGCTAATATGGAGATCTAGTCACCTTGTTCAGCCTGTCGTTCTTCACCTTCTGCTAGCTGTGCCGCAGCATCAATGTCCACTCCATCACTGCTGCTGGTAGGGCCTCCATTTGTTGCTACAATAGTATGTTACGTTGTATTTGATGACCGCATTTAAATCGTGCATCTTTACTGATGCTATTAATTAAAAGCACTGAAATGGCACCACAAAAACCAAAATGCAAATCAAAATAACGGTGTCACTTCTAACAAGAACTAATTTGGAATGTATAAAACTAAACAATGCTACGTATAATTAAAGATTACCTGACTCTTCAGCGGCAGCGGCTTCTTCGTTACTTGTTACATTACTATCAGAAGCATCGACAGCTTCTCCAGCTTGGTTCTCTTCTAGAGGCGACACTTCCGCGCCATCAGGTACATCAGCGTGAAGCGCAGAATCCGACTCCATTTTGCAAAGAATTAAACTTTAAAATAACATAAAATTGAAAAATATTGAAACTTAACAAATAATTATAGAGTAATAGTCAACATTTTCAGAATATTCCGAAAATAATTATCTTTTTTGACAATCAAATTGCCATGGATAGCTATAAACCATAGAGTCCAGTTGGCGTCTTCTCTTTTTTTTCTAATTCTTCTCAAATGAATAGACAAAATATTAAATAAACAATAGTCTTTTAGGCAATAATGATAGTTCCGATTTTGTGTATTTCTTAACCCTTTCCTAACACACGCAGCAATTTTGATCAACGGCGACGGCGCGGCGGCGCGGCGGCGAGCAGCGCACTGAGGATCGATAAAAGGCAACCGGAGACATTGGAGCTTAAATTTTTTAGTGTCGATTTTTTGTTTGAAATGGCTTCTAATAGCCAATATTATGCATAAATATATCATAGGTGTTGGACCATGAAGGCTATAATGCACTATTGACTAATGTTCTAGTGGTAGAGTCTTCGTTGTTGTTGCCTAGCAACCGTTATGTGTTTTTTTACTGTCACCTATGTTTCTTTACATGAAGTTAATTGTTCGTTTTATTCAAAATTATCTACCAAATAAAACCACTGTGTTATATGTTAAAAGCAAGCTCAGCCAACAGGTTATGGGCCCAGGAGTGATCTGGTGTGATATCTGAGCGGAGTGAGAAGTATCTGATCTCAATTTCAAATATGGAACTAGCTGTTACAAAAAGTATTGAGAGATTGGCAGGCCAAGCTAATTATGCTACGTGGGCTTTTGCTATGGAAATGTTCCTGGTCGACCTCGATCTGTGGGAGTGTGTAAGCGAGAAGTTCGTTGCAGACTCGGTGGAGGCTAAAAGGAAGGATGCCAAAGCTCGAAGTAAGATCTGCCTTATGTGCATGGAAAATATTTATCCCATGATCATGAATCTCAAGACAGCGAGAGATACTTGGCAAGCGTTGCAGAAATCATATGCTGATGGCGGATTGCTGCGACGGCTATATCTGTTGCGGAAATTATTCAACGTCAAATTGACAATGTTTTCATCAATGGAGGAATATCTCAATGACATCCAGTCAACCAGCCAGTCATTACTCAGCATAAAGGCAGGTCTCGATGATGAATTTGTTGGGATTATTATGTTGGCCGGTTTAACCGATGTGTACAATCCTCTGGTGATGACATTGGAGCATTCAGGTATGAAGATTATGACAGAGTCTGTGCAAGCAGCGTTGCTCAAAGAAAGCTTGAGGAAAACCAGCACAACGAACACAACTGAAGATGACACGGCAACGGCACTGATGTCAAAATCCAAGAAGGGTGTTATATGCCATTTGTGTAAAAAGAAAGGGCATTATAAGTGGCAGTGCCAACGTCGTAAGACAGGAGACAACAAAGACACATCTTTATATAAGAAGAAAGACAGTAAGGAGACCTCGGGTCTAATGGCCGCTCTATCTATGACGGTTGGTGAGGGCCATTGGGTCGTAGACTCCGGAGCTACATCACACATGACGTCTGACGTGCACATTCTTGAAGATAGACAGTACATTAGTTCTAAGTTAGTGACGACCGCGAACAATGATAAGATAGTATCTAGTGAACAAGGGGATGTGTATGTCATGGGGCGCTCTGTGAGGTTTGAGGATGTACTTATGCTTCCAGGTTTGACGACAAACTTGCTGTCGGTAAGTAAAATGTGTACTAAGGGTTGCACTGTTGTTTTCGATGAGACTTCTTGTAAGGTTTACCAAAAGGATTACAAAGTAAAAGTAATTGGAAAACCAGTATTGACAGCACCACTGAAACAAGGGTTATATGTTTTAGATAAAGAAGCAGCGATGGTTCTGACGTGTCCTCCAGAAGATTCTTCTCGCGCCTGTTTTGATTTGTGGCACAGAAGACTAGGTCACCTGAGTGGAACTCTGATGGTGAAGCTGAAAAGTTTGGCAGATGGTCTGACTTTTAAAGAGGTGAGCACGGAACCATGTGAAGGATGCTGTAAAGGGAAGGCGTGCGTCAAAATGTTTCCAAAAGGTAAAAGCAAGAGAGGAAAAGACTTTCTTGAACTCGTGCATTCGGATTTAGCGGGCCCTATGGAAGTGGAATCCTGGGGTGGAAATAGGTACTACTTGATTTTTGTGGACGACTTTAGCCGAAAAACATTTGGCTATTTATTAAAATCCAAGACCGAAGTTTTTGCTAAATTCATGGAATTCAAGGCACTAGTTGAAAATCAGACAGGAAAGAAGATAAAGAAATTTCGTAGCGATAATGGGACTGAGTATACCAACGCAGAATTTCAGGGTTTCCTGAAGAAACATGGGATCCAACACCAGAGATCAGTACCTTACACTCCTCAACAGAATGGAGTGGCGGAACGAACAATACGCACAATAACTGAAAAGGCTAGATGTATGGTGCATGAGGCTGGTTTGGACAAGAGATTCTGGGGAGAAGCTGTTGGTTGTGCCGTGTACCTGAAGAACCGATCTCCAACAATGGCCCTCAAGGATAAAGTTCCAGAGGAGGTTTTTACAGGAGAGAGAGTCGATCTATCGAATCTGAAAATATTCGGATGTAGAGCTCACGTTCTGGTAAAGGATCATAGTCGCAAGAAGTTTGATCCCAAGACGGTTCAAATGATAATGACTGGGTATTCGACCAATTCGAAGGCGTACCGATTTATCAATTTGGAGGATGATCCAACGAGGATTATCATCGCTCGAGATGCTACATTTATGGAAAATGTTTCCATGACTTACAAAGGGAAACAAAAACCCGCTGTTCCTGTTTCTAAGAAGGATGCTGTGGTCATAGATTTACAGTTTGACATTCCTGGAGTTAGTCGTTCCACTACTCAACCAGAGGTTCCAAGGATTGCTGGTCCTGTTGCAGTGGGGGTTCCGGTGGCTAATTCGAATGTGAATGAAGAAGAATCTGGAAGTGTATCTAGTACAACGAGGGCTAGTTCACTGTCAAGATCGGATTCTGGAGAGAATTTTTACGACTCTGTAGACGTAGAGAATCCTACGATAGAGGATTTACAAAGTTCAGCTTCTGTCGACTTAGAGCGTCCTGTGGCAGAAGATTTGCAAAGTTGGAGACGTTACCCTGCTCGAAATAGGGTTCCGAAGCGAGAGAAAGACATGGTATACAATTTCCATGTTTCAGATGATCCTGATCCTATTTCAGTTAAAGATGCCATGGAGCGTTCTGACAAGAAGTTTTGGGTAGAAGCGATGAACGATGAATTCAATTCCCTGAAGGTGAATGGAACCTGGGAATTGGTTGATCGACCGTTAGAAGCTAATGTTATCAAAACGAAATGGGTTTTCAAGTTGAAGATTGGAGCTGATGGCAGCACCCAGCGCTATAAGGCCAGGCTGGTTGCTAAGGGTTATTCGCAAAAACCTGGTGAAGACTATTTTGAAACATTTGCACCGGTAGTCAAGATGTCGTCGATTCGTCTTCTACTAGCACTGGCAGTTGAGAAGAACCTGAGTGTTCATCATATTGATGTTACCACCGCTTTTCTCAATGGAGATCTGTATGAAGAGATTTATATGGAACAACCGCAATCTTTTGTTCAAGAGGGGAGTGAAGGCAAGGTTTGCAAATTGAAGAAAGCCATTTATGGCCTCAAACAAGCTGCCAGGTGTTGGAACCAAAAGATTCATGACCATATTATAAAGATGGGGTTTTCTCGGTCTAAATATGACCAGTGTGTCTACACAAGGAATTATAAAGAAGTTTTCACTGTCATAGCTCTGTACGTGGATGATTTTTATATATTCACAAATAAAGCTGTAGAAGCCAGGACGGTGATCCATCAGATTGGAAGATCTTTCAAAATAAAGGATTTGGGTGAGGCAAGAGAATGTCTTGGAATTCGAATCGAGAAGAAGAGTGTAGGTGAAATCCACTTGTCTCAAAAGAAATACATTTCAAAAATATTGGACAAATATGGAATGTTGGACTGCAAATCCGTTAGTACACCGGTTGAATTGAATCTTCGCCTAAAATCTGGTGAAAAGAATGACAACACGCGGTATCAAGAAATTATCGGTTCACTAATGTACCTGGCATGTTGTACAAGACCTGATATATCGTATGCAGTTACGATGCTAAGTCAATTTAATAACTGTAATGTTTCTTCTCACATGGCGGCACTGAAACGAGTGCTTAGGTATCTAAAGGGGACAGCGGAACTATCGCTGTGTTACAAAAAATGTAATAAGCCTTTGGTTGCCTATGCCGATGCAGATTGGGGAAACGGGCCTGATGGGAAATCTTTCTCTGGTTATACCCTAGTTTTCGGTGGTGCTGCGGTGTCTTGGCAGTCTATAAAACAGCGGTGTGTTGCGTTAAGTACTGCTGAAGCTGAGTACATCGCAATCTGTGAGGTCGCTAAGGAAGTGATATCAGTAAATGGTTTATATTGTGAACTAACTGGCCGGCATAACACTGCTGTTACTATTTTTAGTGATAGCCAAAGTGCCAGTAAGCTAGTTTATACTCGTGCCATTGGAAAACGTTCCAAACATATAAATATAAGATATCATTTCGTTAGGGAGTTAGCAAAGCAAAGGGTAATTTGTGTTGAATATTGTGAGACTGCCCTTATGCCTGCTGATATGATGACAAAGGGAGTTGGTAAGCAGAAACATGTGTTCTGCACACAGCATAGTGGATTAAGTGGGGGTGTTGGACCATGAAGGCTATAATGCACTATTGACTAATGTTCTAGTGGTAGAGTCTTCGTTGTTGTTGCCTAGCAACCGTTATGTGTTTTTTACTGTCACCTATGTTTCTTTACATGAAGTTAATTGTTCGTTTTATTCAAAATTATCTACCAAATAAAACCACTGTGTTATATGTTAAAAGCAAGCTCAGCTAACAATAGGACACAATCAGGTAGGCAAATTGTCAACTTATATGTTTTTACAAAAAAAAATGTGTGAAGCTAATACTTATATCTCCGGAACGGAGAGAATAACCGTAATGTAACTATTTATTTATGATTTTTGACGTACTTGATTGTTTCAGATAAGGTGCCGTTTTTTAAAACAAAAAACGGTAATAAATCTCGTTGTATGACGAATTGTGAATGTTTCGCCAGTGCAAACGCACAGTTAGATCGTTGTACATTTTCGATACCTTTTATTTTGTATGGAATTAGTACAGAATGTCAGAGTATGAGAGTACTTTGTACTTGTGGTAAAACTTGTCCAACTACAATGTTAAGTTTGCTCTTGGGATAAATTCATCCCAATTACGGAACCCTTCATTGTGCGTGGTCCGACACGCACTTGGCCTGTTTTTTTTTAATACATTATGTATGATGCAATGACATAGAAACTAGCGCTGGGTTTATCGGATTAGAGTGGTGCCGCGGACTCTACTACCGTTACCGCTGGGAACAAATTATCGGACGAGTTCGTAAGATGCGGCTGACAGTCGCGACCGATGAGTGTGCACATTGTTCCGAGCTCCAACCAGCCAGATTTCTATCAGACGTCCGAGCGCTCAAGGACGGCCCAAGGTCCGCAACTTTCGACCGATAGTTTGCCCAGTGTAGTGCTAAATGCACTATCCAGATACAAATAATTTGTGTGTGTGTGCGTCCGATAAATTTTTAATTTTTCTCAGCTTTAGTTTGTGCAACAAAGTACATAAACTAGATGAGCACAGAGCACTTTAAATGACTGGTACATGGGTTTCTGTGCTCTGTGCTTTCTGTGTGGTCGAGGTGTTGTCACTTGCACAGAACGTAGAATAGAAGTCTAGTGAACTCTAGTCAAGTAGTCATTTGTCAGTGTCAAATCTGAACTGTCAGAACTGTGGCCGTTCAAAAAAATTTGTCACAGCACAGTTCAGTGTTGCCATATATACAGATTTCTCCGTATTTATACAGATTTTCGATTTGTGATACAGATAAGCACTGGATACAAATTTTTATACAGAATTTTGTAATTCTATTGATTAAATAGCCATAATCTGCTTTAAAACGGAACTTAGGTAAATAAATCGCGATTGGTAATACTGTTCTGTCAGTCAGTGGCCAGTTTCACTTATTTTTCAAACGAGAAATCCGCCAATTAAAGATTTTTGCGTGTTCTCCAAAATACTGCGCTCTCGTGATGCATTTATCGTTAATAATTAATTCCGTACAAACTTTTAATGGTAACTGATATTGATTTAATGCACAATAAAAATTCCAAAAATCTGACAACCAGTCTTATCAAGGGGTATCGTGTTACCCAGTAACTGTGTCGTGGAGGTCGAGGTCGAGGTAAGTGATGAATCAAACCTATTCTCTTCTTTTTCAAAAGAAGCAGTATAAAGTAATTTGACTGTATATTATTCTGTTTCGGTCCTTTTGATCATATATACAGATCTAATACAGATTTCAAGTTAAAATAGCATACAGATATAAATACAGATTTTTGCAGTTTCTACTATAGATATAAGGATCAATGGATCTGGCAACACTGGCACAGTTTAAGGGACTCGTTGGTTTGGTTGGCCAAGGAACAGCAACAGCGTTTTTCGGTTCTGTTGATGATAATGATGATCATACACCGATTCGTCATTAGCTTAGTTTGAAGAATATTCTAAAATCAGAACAGACGATGGACTAGCTAAGACAGACTCCTAGCATTCATAAATTCCTGACAAGTTCTAGGTCACAGATTACCTGCTGTTATTAAACTACTAAGTTAAATCATGGAACCTAAAAATAAACAAGAAAAGCCTGGAGATGGGATTCGATCGATGAGATCGACAACAGCATTTCGTGTTATTAATTTTGAGCTTTATGCGAAGCCTGTAAGTTGAATAATATAACCTATACAATATTTATGTAACATTAATGACAATGGAATATTAATAAGCATGCTTACAATTTTAGGTTTGCTTAATAAAAAATAAGAGTGTTATGTTAAGTATGAAACTAAATCATACGGTGGGAAACTAGAACATACTATAAACATATCATAAATACCTAATTTTACTCAAGGTTTCTGGATTTAAATTTAAGAAATTGACTGCATTCATAGATTGTTATATACTACCATACATTTTATACATTTATAGTGTAAATACCTAACATTAAAACTTTCTTTTTTTGGGGCTACAACTGGTTAAACTCACATTCCTACTGAATGTGACGCAAGCACATCTATTCAACATTGTTTTTTAGAAACATTTGATTAATTTTCAGCATTGCTACTTTCAGGAAGAAATGTTTCCTTCTTTCAATAATAAAAAGTCCATTGTGCCTAAATTTATAATAGCATATTTTTTTGTTCCAGAATATTGTTATTATGACTATAGGGGCTGCATGTTTCACTTTCGCCCTTGGTTATATGGCATATATGAGAACAAAATATGAATCAATGGGATATTATGCTACCGTAGATAAAGATGGAAAAGAGTTTTTCGAAAAGAAGAAATCAAAGTGGGACTAAATGGATATTTAAGTTAAACCACAGTGTATCTACTAATTAGAGTGGTTCAGCACCCACATAGTTATTAACACTTTCAAGGACAGTGAATGAGACACATTTATTTATTTATTTATTGTTATAATATCTATGGGCGTTTAGTGTCCTGGAAAGTGTAATCATGCATCCAAAGAAATATGAATTATGAAAGTATCTACAGTAGAAGATTTTAATGAAGTTTTAGTAAAGAATGAGAGATTTCAGAAAGTCTGGACAAGACTGTTTCTTTTATTCAGTTGACATGAGAGAAGAACAACTGGGCAACGGTAGCAAGTTGTTTAACTGTATGAAAGTTGAAAACGAAAAGCTTAAAGGCACTAAAAAGCGTTGTCATCTTCATATACCGGATCCTTCACCTGTATTTGGAGACATGACGGAGCTTTGAAATACAAACTTATAACATTGTTTTATGAAACCAACAAACACTGACCCTATGGATCTTAGCATGGCTGTCTGTAGTTTCTGTCAACCCATTTGAGAAGATGCATGAGCTTATCGATTAATGTTTAATGGTGCTGCTGATCAACTGTAAATAGTAATGTAACAATAAGTAATATACACGTTAACTTGTAAAATTATACCTACCTACATTGTTAAATAAATTATTTTAGTAAGTATATTGAATTAAATTGTACAAATTAACATTTCATCATCATCATCATCATCATCATCATCATCATTTCAGCCGGGAGACGTCCACTGCTAGACATAGGCCTCGACCAAGCACCGCCACTTCGACCGTTTCGGTGCTTCCCGCATCCAGCGGATTCCTGCGGCCTTCACAAGGTCATCGGTCCATCTTGTGGGAGGCCTTCCAACGCTTCGCGTTCCGGTACGCGGTCGCCACTCCAGAAACTGCCTGAAACTTCTTTGCCTATCAAAAGAAGAAAAAAAAGAAAATACCTATACCTACGCTTTTAAATAAAAAACCGGCCATGTGCGTGTCGGACCACGCACAATGAAGGGTTCCGTAGTTGGGACGAATCTATCCCAAGAACAAACTTAACATTGTAGTTGAAAAACATGTTCCCCCATACGGAATGTACGGGAGAACATTTTTATCAAACTGCAAATTTCAGTTGGGCGATTATTACTCGTTGCTTTTTTTTTTTTAGCTGTGATGGTTTTCCTTTTTTTTTTTTTTATATAGGGCATCTCGTAGCTGACCTCTGAGGTCATGACTACTTAACCGGTCAATCCTGTGGTTGCCTTAAGCTTCTACACTTAAAGCCTCCAGCCAGGGGCAAAACTATGGGATAGTTTTCCTTTTAACTTCGTTATATATATACTACTGCTGTGATTTTTTTCATA
This sequence comes from Agrochola lota, assembly GCA_947364205.1. NCBI lineage: Eukaryota > Metazoa > Arthropoda > Insecta > Lepidoptera > Noctuidae > Agrochola > Agrochola lota. Next base: position 10,242,887 of record OX376221.1, on the reverse strand, counting down.
AATCCAAGTACAACCATTTAGCCGGCAGGGGAGCGGACACTAACGAAAATTAGCACTACAGCCATTGATATTAATCAATGACTACAGCTTAATATTTCGCAAGCGGATCCCTAAATTTAAAAATGGCTTTCACACCCATAATATTTTTGAACGACCTTTCCTACGACACCCCACAACATAGGATAGACGAGAAAAAAAAAAAACAACCCTGCTTTAAGTGTACCGTAGTAAACAAGAATCCTCTATAAATAGTTCCGTCATGTCCGTCTGTATGTCTGCGGCTTAGCTCAGATACTTAGTACTAGAAAGCTGTAATTTGGCATGGGTATAAAATATTAATCACGCCGACAAAGTGGTAAAATAAATATTTTTTTAGGGTACCTCCCTTACACGTGACGTGGGGATGTTTATTTTTTCTCATCTCTCCCACGGTGTGGGGTGTCGTTCAAAAATATTGTGAGTTCGTGGAAACCATTTATGGATTCAAGTGTGTCCCCTCTGCCAGCTAAGAGGCCTCGTTCACGGCGACTTTTTGTAGCGATACTGTCGTGCATGTGTATCGATACAGCCGCGATGCTGTCGTGGGCTGTGTACCTTCGCCCAGAGTCTGTATCGCTACTATCGCGATGCTGTTGCGCTTGCGATTCAGTCGCGATGCAGCATCGACACAGAAATGTGAAAGCGCCGTTAGTGGCGCACTGACTGACACGGCACATTCCCCAGCTCCCCTCCCTCCGTTCCCCCAATGTCGTCAGAAACGGTCGCGCATTTGCATCGTTTCTGTCGCACGTTGCGAACGCGCGACCGCGATAGTAGAAGAAAATGTAACTTGCTGTGTTACGGCAGGTTGATTATGGTCCAACTATATTGCGATTATCTATGAAACTAAGCGCCCTATCTGTATCGTTCTTGTGGTATTGTGAGCATGAAAGACAGAGCTAGCAATAAAACATACCATGCTATTAACATTTAAAGCATCAAAACGAATGCATGGCACTCGGAAGTTACTTCCTGATATTGCAAAAAAAATGGCGACAATTCGCAGATGTTGCGAATTTATATTTTTATTTCACAAATAAATAAATCATAAAAATAGAACTGGTTTTATTGTAAACCACATTCTTATAAGAACTAATTAGAAATATTGTACAGATTACGAAACAGTTATTGTTTTATATGGGTTTCATAGTAAAATAGCGAGAAATCGGGGTTTTATCGCAAGCAAACCCAAAAGGGGCATGAGGAGCAGGGTGTAAAGTTCACTCATCCCCCATAGAAAAGGGATGGATCCTCCGACCAGACGGGTGTGATGTCTGGCGGGCAACTGCCCAGAGGTTGAAGTCGGGAAGCTTGTATATATGTTTATCGCGCGGTAAACTAATTGCGCGATGCAGGATTTGTGTGACGTCAGGATGTTGTGTGACGTCAGGTCTTTGATGCGTAGTTTGCATGTAGTGATGTAGATGCCGCTACATCACTCCCCTCCGGAGACCGGAGGTCGATAGTGGGCTGAGTCTTGAATCTTGCGATGATTCACAGTGCCAGCTGTGGTTCCAGTGAGTTGGAACCGGTTGCCGCATAGTTCGCGGTGAGTCGGAACTGTCTGCGGTGGTTCCCCAGTGAGCCGGGGTAGCGCTGCGTTATGATCCAGTGTGTCGGATGTGGTACAGCGCTGGGTTGTGGCTGAGGGTGATGACCAGGAATACAAGTTCGCTGCATGCTGATGGTCAGGATACCCGTTGAAGTCGTAGGTGCTGACTGGCTGTGTGACTCGCCTCACGAAAGCTTGCGGGAGTGATGATGATGATGACGTCACGCTGAAGTAGTTGCACGAAGGCTGCGTTGACGTTCATACTCGGGGTCACCAATTTAGGGGTATGAGGAACAGGGTGTAAAGTTCACTCATCCCCCATAGAAAAGGGAGGATCCTCCGACTAGACGGGTGTCGTGTCTGGCGGGCAACTGCCCAGAGGTTGAAGTCGGGAAGCTTGTATATATGTTTATCGCGCGGTAAACTCTAATTGCGCGATGCAGGATTTGTGTGACGTCAGGATGTTGTGTGACGTCAGGTCTTTGATGCGTAGTTTGCATGTAGCGATGTAGATGCCGCTACACTATAATAAAGACTTTTTTTTTAATGCGTTTTGACAGCTGACTGTTGAAAGCATGGATTAGATCACGGTTGAAAGGAGAGGTGATAGACGTAAAAACGAGACACAAGCAAGTACGCGTACTTTTGACTCTGCGACCTTTCTACTAAGCACGCGTACTTTAAAACCGCTGAGTAAGTTCATCGGCGACCCAGCAAGTTTGAAACTTTGCTCGTAGCCCGCCTTGGTTGGCAATTTCGTACGTCTGTCATAGCCGCGAGTCGCGAGCATTGATGTAAATCAAAGATACGCCTTCAGCATCAAAAAATGACCGCATTTGTGCTTAAGTTGTCATCTGTCACACAATGACGTAGAGAATTGTCGCTGTACCGTCAGCATACTAGTTTTAAAAAGGGTACTTAATTTTAAAACAAGGTTGTTTTGAAATAATAAAATGTTTGTCTTTATCAATGATATTATAATTGAATTGAATTTGAAAGCAGAAGTGGTAGAGTTTATTAACAGGCTGATAAAAAAAATCAATAAAAATATTTAATAGATCTTTGCCACACCCTCGCGACATAGGAAAATGGTACGATAACAGTTCGGGTCGTCTTGGCTTTAATAAAAAAGCGATAGAGGTTTTAGAAAAAAAAAAAAAATGTGATCCGCGAATATTCTGCACGTTAATTGCTGACGAGATGACTCTTCGCCACCAAACTACGTGGACTGGAAAGAAGACTGCAGGCGTCGTAAATTTCGGTGCTGGCTCGGCAAAATCGTGCGAAATAGCGACTCAGGCGTATGTATTAATATTAGTATGCATGAACGAAAGCTGGAAAATCCCAACGGACTATCAGCTGAAACTCGGGCAAATTTATTGAAAACATGTTTGAGTGAATGCTACCATGTGGGGGTTGATATTGTTGCCATAACTTTTGATGGCTGTGCGGCTAACATAACTGCAGCCAATTTACTAGGTTGTGATCTAAATAACCATCACATCTAAAAACAACATTCAAAAATCCTGTATGTCATTTAGAAGTAGCTATCATGATGCTTGTCACATGATAACTGGTTCAGAATTTAAATTAAATTAAGAAACCTAAGGCTACTTTCCAATTTTCTGTATTGGATACTAGCATAAAAACATAGGCTTGTGTGGCAATATCATTTCTTTTTCCTAAGCCTTCATCTACAAGACCTACAGTTTTATGGCCAGCCCAAATAGTCTGTTGCCTGATGGTCATCTCGTCAACTATGAGAGTGGCGATAATTCGTCAGTCTTTAGTTTTTTTTTTCTAATAGTGAAAATACCTGATTGGTAAAACCTGGTTGACATTCACTATTACCGTACCACTTATATAATGTTCTTGGATGTGGCAAAACATTATTAAATTTTCCTCTAACAAACTTAAAAGCAGCTGGAGAATAGTAATTTAAAGTTAAAGAGAATTTCCTAATCGCTGGTGAAATCTTGCCACGTGGAGTTTTCTTGGACAAAAGAGCAATTAAGTCTTTTTGTGCTTCTTCCGCTCGTCTTTCCACTTCTTCTGAATGTTCTTTTGCTATTATTTTCTTCCCGGTAAACTTTTTCAAAGTGTCTTTTAATCTTAAATTGGTTAATTTCAATCTTTTCGTTTTACGCTTCTCTTTTTGAAGTTCAGATCTATATCTTATTTTCTTTAAAACCTCTTTTTTAATTGTTGTTTTAAGTGGATTTTTCTTGGCGAATCAAATATAGAGTCACTATCAGAAATATAAACATTCTCAAGTGGTGAACCCATCATTTCATATGTGGGTTCTACAAATGATATCTGTAATTAATAAAATAGTATGTAGGGAACTTTCTGAGGCAGTCAGATTTAAAAAGTTAAAGATCGATCTAGATTGATCTTACTACACGGACAGATGTTGGTAATTAGCTAAATCATACATCCATACCTTAAAAGATGGTACAACATTTTTTTTTAATTTTCTCCGACCAGCTTGTGTCAAGTAGAACATATCATCATTAAAATGTGCTGAACAAATGCGACTGTATTTGGTTGGCAACCATTCATCGTCTCTTTGTTCTTCTTGGATTATTTTAATCCATTTTTCTTTAACACCCGGTTCTTGTGGGAACCTAACAGTTAAATACAAATAGTGATTAAAGTACATTTATTTAATATTTTAAATCTGTCTGTCTTTTACCTTTTCACACGTTAAGGCTGAACGATGAAATTTTGCACTGCGCTTTTATTCGCGCTTCTTCCCCTGGATTCCCTCGACATGCTTGAGCAGGTGAGGAATCTCCATATCCTCACTCTCATAGTCTGGCGGGATGGCAACCCACCACGAGCGGAGAGAGATCAGGCAAAAGACCCCACGCTTTATGTGCTTTCGAAGCACATCGCGTTTTATTAAATTGTTTATGTACTTACCTATAATTTAGTATTCGAAAACGATAATCTAAAAAACAAATACATTAAAAAAATCCGGCTTTTAAAATATTTTAAAATTATAATGTAACCTCCATACTTCCTAAATTCTTTTAAACTTTTTTTGTCAACGCTACACTACCCTATCGTTCGTTGTCATGGGAACGAAATTTTTGTTATATGTCATCATCCGTCATAATATTTATTTTTGAAATCGAAATAAATTTGAAAAAAAATTACTTAGGCATGAAAAGTAATACCTTTAGCTTTGTTTGTATTTTTGGAGTTGTTGGTACATTTCCTGAAGGCACAACAAGGCATCTTTGTACAGCTGTGTGTATTAAAAACGAGAAAGTTACTCCGATGTGTCACGAACTATGACGAATGAGGAAATGATGTTCAAATGAGCGAATTCGCTCATTTCAGAAGTGACACTTTTCGCGCGACGTAAGTATGGTGAGGGCGTATCCATGATTTACATCAATGGTCGCGAGCCGCCATTTCTGTAATATTTGTTTAGATTGGTTCAGAAAATTCGCCACATCGCGATACAGTGTGAGCAAGCTTCACGTGTATCACCAACGGCGAGCCGAGTAAGTTCGCGAACTTAAAAACAGCGTAATTTTTTAGCAAATTTATCACCCACTTTAGTTGTACTGGCAGTGGCTCAGTGGCTGTGGATGTTGTTGTCCACAGACTAATTTTATGCCACCTATATTAGTAGTCTGTGACTAATTTATTCGCTGTCGGTCGAGTGTTTTGTATCAATGATGTATAGTTTTTTCATTAGTTTTATTTTACGTGTATTTTACTGTTGACCACCAGCTGATAATGGTATCTTTTTCTTGCAGCTAAGTGTTGTGGTATATTTATATATATTTTACATGTTATTCGTCAGTTAAATATCGAAAAAGAGAATCAACAATGTTTTCTGCTCTCAAAAAACTAACTAGAAGCGGCGATGATCGGTGTCCCGCTCCTTTGCCAATGTCTTCTTCGTTGCAGAAGAAATTTTCGAAAGGAGTTCATTTTAACAGTAAGTTACTTGTGTGCATGTTCCTCTACAATCTTATTTCATACATGAGGTTAATCAGGATTTATTGATTGTAGTGAAAATACTGATAAAAGGCGACAGAAACGTTGGCAAATCGTGCCTGTTGCAGCGTCTACAAGGTGGACCATTTATCGAAGACTATGCACCAACTGATCAAATACAAGTTGCTCCTATACACTGGACATATAAAAATACTGATTACATTGTTAAAGTGAGTGAAAGTACAAAGTAACACAATATTACAGTGTCTGTTTGGTATGTTTTATCTAATAATAAAAATTACTTACATCTCGCCATTGACAAAGCTAATAACTCCACACTACACTAAATATTATTGAATTAAAATTTAAAGGCAAATTTCACGAAGAATACACAGTTCATACAAAATGTGAATACTTAAATTATTTTATTTCCGCATATTGAAACAGGTTTTGAAATTGATATTTTCTATTTTCTAGGTAGAAGTATGGGAAGTAGTAGATAAAGGTCGTACAAAGAAGAAACCGCCTTTGGGTCTAAAACTGGAAAACCAATCTGCTGCAGCAGCATCTGAAGAAGGCTATGAAACACCAGTCCTTGATGCCACATTCTTAGATGTATATAAAAATGCTAATGGTGTGATACTGATGCTTGATATAACAAAACCTTGGTATGTATATTCATGGTTAAATTGTAATAATATGGGTAGAAAATACAAAAACAAATCTTTTATGTAAATTAGTAATATCTCAAAAAATTTGCTTTCACCATTCTAACTCAGTTACAGACTTACTCACAGGTTTACTCCACATTTAAGGTATGAAGTTACAACTAGGTACGCGGCGGGCTCTACTTGTTGAATTCAGTGGGTGTAACATAGTCAGAAGATATCAGAGCTATGCAATAGAAAGAGAGGCAACTTCTAGGTGAATATAACTGTAGGTAATTAGCCCTATGTGACCTGAATTGCACTTTATTGTGTTATTGTGCAAGAGTCGATTTTTATTTAAATGATTTTGCGGAGTGAACCATCTGTACTAATCTGTGACTCAGTCAAAGTGAGTTTTGAGAAAAATTGAATTTTGTAAAAATATATTTCCAGTCATCTTAATGATATATATTTTAAATTATTTTTATCAAAAATAAAAAAATATATAATTCAAATATTAAATTAAAATAAGTCATGGTAGCTAAGAGATGACCAGTCCCTATTGACGACGCCCGTTCACGAACATGACGCATGGATTAGCACCATTCAGCTCAACCATTTCGAAGGAAGCTAAATGATCTAACACATGATCCACCATCGGCGAGACATTAGAGTGAGCATGACATACTCTCAGCCGCCAAGGCACATTCAAGTCAATGAAAGACATACCCATTAACTAAATGGTAACTTTATAGTTGGTACATAGTACTCACACATGTGCTATGCAATTATACTAAAAATAATAAAAAGTAAACTTATGCTACGTGAGCTATGATATTCTCACACTTATTAAAGTTATCACAAGTATTTTAATGTAAATGGTTGTTTTCTACATTTTATATGAACAATAGTAATATTTTGTATGAAGAATTATTTTCATTAGTGCAAACCTAGTTCAATAATACTTTTAAGAACAAAACTCAAACTTTTTGTTGTTACTTTCTTTATAAAAAGAAATTTCATTATTCCACCATAACTTTTAATGCCTTGAAATATTTGGGATGTGTTGGGTATCCTTAGAATCCTTACATCTGATCCAATTTTCATAGGCGAAAAAAAATACTTCTTCAGTTATTACATTTTTAGTTCACTAGTTAGCCATATTTCTTATTTCCATACAGCAGTAATATCACCAAATTAATCGAAACAGAGAAATATTTGACAGCTATTTGCGATGTTGCCCTCTTTCACTATATAAGCTTTTGATAAACACAACTGCCCTGCCAAAAAACTAAAAAGAAAAAAACAAGCTGTATTAGGTAGTTAATCTGTATATAGCGAAAGATTTACTCACTGACTAAATAAAATTTTCATTGCAGTCAGAGGACCTCTTAGGCTAAAAAGTGTTCCACAGAACAGTCTCCCGACAGCACTGACAATGATATTTATCTGTTTAGGCAGCGAGTAAATGAGTGTCCCACTGCAGGGCAAAGTCTCCCTGCCCCTCTTAAATAATTGATAATGCTGAACTTTTTTTCAGGACATTTGACTATGTGGTGAAGGAGCTATCGCAAGTACCAGCAGATATACCAGTTGTGGTGCTGGGGAACCATTGTGACATGCAGCACCATAGACAAGTTCACCCCCACCACATTGAACAAGCCCTTCACCATGCTAAACTTATCAGGTATGGTAGTGAAGCCACAAACTTTTTTCCAGTATCTACATATATTATGTGGAAGTTGTGAAGGAGGAAAATAAAGAAGAAAAAAAAACTAATTTGCCTCATTAATTATTTTGCTTTTATAGGACTGCCCCCGTGCGATATGCTGAGTCTTCAATGAGAAATGGTTTCGGACTAAGATTACTCCACAAATTCCTTAATGTTCCATTTTTACGACTTCAGAAAACAAGTTTATTAGAACAACTTCAGAGAAACCAGAGAGACGTGGAAGAGACTGAAAAAGAACTTGATGACTTCCAGGTATTGTAAAGGTTTCAGAACCAAGTTCCTTTTTTGGGTTCATAGTAAAACAAGGAACCCTTATGGACTTATAGTTTCGCTAAGTCTGTCTGTCCGTAAAAAGTTGTAATTTGGCATGGTTATACATAGTACATATAACATCACGCACCATCACCTAATTTCCCGAAGGGTTAGGCAGAGGTGTACCTGTAGTACACCCACATTTAGCCAAGCTACTACTGAGGTAACGCGTGTGTTTTTTCCTTCGTGTGAGGTGTCATTGGAAAGGTCGATACGATTTTGGGATCCGTTTGCTAAATATTAAGCTTTGAAGTGGTGATTTTTGTTAGAGTCACGTGTCCCTCCCCCCCTACCAGCTAAACCATTGTTTTTGGATATGTGACGAGTATTCACTTAAGTATTCATTGTATTACAATCAGTGATTATTATTTTCAGAATTCAGAAGAGTCCCACTATAACCTTTTTGTTGATCGTCTTGCAAATAAGCGGAGACAGAGTGCGGGTCAGCCGGAACCTCGACCTGCTAGTGATCGTTCTCCCAGCATTGTGCTTGGCGCCGGCAAACCTATTGTGCCCCCTAGTGTAAACCCACTTGTGAGTATTTTAATCCATACTACTACGTACATTTCTTATGTTCCTATTCCATATTTTTATTAATTTTTATTGCAGGTGGCACAGTCACTAGCGGGCAATGGATTGAAAATGCAGAGTCAAGTCACTCAAAGTCATTATGTTAGTCCAGACTTAACAAGGCCTAAAAATCAAGTTAGCATGGAAATGACGACACATCGACTGCCTCAACAAGACAGGTAACAGCTCTCTTTAAAAAAATGAAAGTTAATAACTACAACCCAACTACGACAAAAACGCCAACTAAAAAGGTAAAAACAAGATGTTACACACAGACAAAATCCAGAATAGAGATGGGCGTCGGGTAAATACCCAGGTAAATTCCCAATTGGGTAAATATCGGGTATTTACCCAGGTAAATTCCCAATTGGGTAAATATCGGGTATTTGCCCGGGTAAATACCCAACCCTTGGGTAAATATTTAATAACAGTAATTATAATTTAAGATGTGTGCAAGTGTGTTCGTACTTCTATTTCTCGAACTTAGATTATATTAAATTTATTTTATATTGAAGTGCAATAAAAATATGCTAAATTATACGTGATCTACTCAATAAAAATCTTAAAGTCACTGACAGACAATGCATAGAATCATGAAGTTTTGCACAAGAGTTCCTTTTATAACATGAGTGAGCACTATAAAAATATTTTATAAAATTCATACCTTAAAGGGATTGAATAGGGAATTAAAGTTTGTAATGAAGTTCGTTATTTTAGCCGATGGGCGATCCCATCAGGCACATAAGTTTCTCTACTTAATAGAAATAAAAAAATCTCTGTCAGAGAACGCACAGCGTAAACTAATTGGTCTGCCCGCATGAAAGTTTGCTCAAGAGTACTTTACATAACGAAAGTGAGCGCTAAGGAAGGATATTTGAAAATGAATCCTCTAAAAGGGTTAAATGATGGAAGATAGTATGGAAGTTCGACATTTTGCCGATGGGAAATCTCATCGGGCGCACGGTTATAATTATAATAAAACATTAGGTGATGAATTTTTACAGAGTTTACTGATTAAAACTTATCATTATATTTGAATAATCTTCATTATCAACTAGAGATGAGTCATACTAGGTAAATTTTGTACTAGGTGCACCTAGTCCAATTCCGTACAAATACTCGATCCAAATACTTGTTCCACCTAGTCCACGAAGTACGCATACTTTACAGTATGCTTAGCCTTCGCGTACCACCGATACGTCTAAGTACGTACGTACGCAGTAATGAATTGTAATCTTCCCTTCATACTTTAAACAGGCTTAGGACTGTCAACGTAAAGATTTATCTACATTAAAGATTGTTGGCGTATTTATAAGATTTCAATGAATTTTCAGAGTAATCACATTCTTTTTATTTTTTATATCTTATCTAGTCATTGTTTTTTTTTAAATACACGTAGAAAATCAGCTTTAAGAATTTTGATTTAGGAATATTAATTGTTGGACTTTTCGGGTCCCCAGCCTCGTTCTCCTGTCATTTAATAATAATCCACAGGACGAAAATAATCTTTCAAACCATGGGAACCATTTTTATAAACAATAAAAACTAAAACTAAAATCAAAAGTTTTCCACTTGTTAAAACTTCGTTACGAAAACCGATTAAATAAGTCCGATACGCGAATCCGATTACGACGGCGGCGAGCCGGGATCACATCCGCACGAGTCCGTACTTGATACTCGACTGCATTGCATTTAGTCTAAAGTCTTCATTCGCATCGAGTATTTACAATACCTAGTGTATAAAATCTGCCTAGTAAATTGGTTGATGAAGTCCCGACTACTGTCGAGTATTGACAGACAAAGATGAAAAGACTGCGGAATAGTGCAGTTAAAAAAGGACAGAATTTATTTTTGGACAACAGGAGTGCGCGTTGCGATACTTTTATGTCTATTGAATTATGGTTCAAATTCAAATTACTGACAAACGAATGATTTAGGCAAACCCGAATGCGCTTTGCATTACTTTTAATTGCATTGAAATATGGTTTAAATTCAAATGACTGACACACTAATGATCTGTAAAGAGCTAACACGATTGAGCGGCAAAGCAGCCTTGCTATCTCGCTTCGCCGCGCCGCGCGCCGGTACTTCGATTCGAGTGGGCCACGCGGGTACCGAGTGCGCCGCGTATGCATAGTGAGACTAGATGGATCGACTATTTTAAAAGTTGGAATAGGTGCTACCTAGTCTCATTAAATACCTAGTCCTTGGATCTGTTCTAGTATATACGCCTCATCTCTATTATCAACTCAGTCTATCGCAGGCGACTGCTGGACATAGGCCTCTCCCACGCTGCGCCACGACACGCTGTCCTCCGAGACGAGAAGACTTGACGAAGTTTTCCAAACAGTGCCCAACCCAACTGGACCCTTCTGTCGGCTTCTTTCTTAAAGTTATGTCTATCGAGCTGGATGAATTGCCCCACGGTAGACATACTCGTTCATAACTTCGAGAGTGACCCTTTGATGTGGAATGGACTCGGCAAGAAGTGTGAATTGTACATGAATTTCGTCTAGTGCAATAATTCATGACCAGACCAAACCGCCGAGAGGTTAGGTTCTTCACTTAGACTGTGCAGCATCTGGTCTAACTGTTCCAGCGTCTGCCATTATGACGATGTCATCTGAAAAGCAAAGGTGTGAGATGTACTCGCCGTTCACTTTGATACCCTGTCCAGACCAGTCCAGTCCAGCGTCTTAAAGACGTCCTCTAACGCATTAGTGCAGTTTCGTGGATATCACATCCCCATGTCTCAACCCTCTGAGCAGTTGGACGGGGCTAGTTTTCTTATCCTGGATCTGGACAGTCATCGTGGCAGCGTCATACAAACATCTGAACACGACGAAGTATCGCCAGTCAATTCGACATCATTGCAGGGGGTCGGAACTGCCTCGATGGAGTCTAAGGCTTTCTCGTAGTCTACAAATGCCACAACGGCTGGTCGTACTCTTCTAGTTATTTATTGTAGGTACACTTACATGTGTATTTGAGACAAAATTCATAATAATTAGAAAGTAAAAATACACGAAATGCAAAATAAATACCAATTTAATGAGGTCTCTTGATTAACCTTTTCACGCATAGAGGTCTATCAGAACAGTCAAATTTCAAAGTCAGCCTATTTCATTCTTATAAAAATAAATACCTATCATCTGGGAATTTACCCGGGTAAATACTCGATATTTACCCAAATTTGAATTTACCCGGGAATTTACCATGTAGAATCCCATCTCTAATCCGGAGTCACACGTCATGTAATTACGGCGAATTCAACAGATTATGATCACTCCGGATGTTTTTATCATAACCTCCTTTGGCTTTGCCGTAGTCGGGTACCTTAACCTTATGTTACTTTTTCAGCAGTGGTTACATACGGCGATTTAGTCACGATATAGTTGCCACCTCTTTACCCTTTACCTAGCTTGCTTTACAGTAAGTGTAGCGATGCAATCGTGCGCGTTTGTATCGCTACAGTGCGACACAAACGCGCGATTGCGAAAAATACGGCTGCGTGTAAGGAGACAATTATTTTATTGTTGGTTTATTTTGTGTATTTTAGCGGACAGAGTACGTCATCGGGTGCCATTGCATCTGGATGTCTAGACGAGTTTTATGCGGGAACTTTGGACAGTAGCTTTTTAGAAGACCTTCCCGCAATATCTGGCCCTAATCAAGATGTTGCCTATGACACTGAAAGGTAGGAAACCTCTATTATTTGGATTAACGCTTTTTTTTTAATATACGTCTCTAATAACTATGACAATATTTCAGTGACGATGAGAATATTACTAATCCCAAAGTAACAATTGATCAAGAAGATTTAGACTTCGACGTTAGTTCGTCCGTGGACATTCGAGCAGAGAAAAAGTTGTCAATAGAATTTACTTCAAAGGCAAATCAAGATGAAGACACTACTAAACTTGACAAAATAATGAGTCGTATTACAATGGATGAAGAGGACGATATTGATAGCGTAGATATAGGAAGTATGCCTATATTTGAAAACAGTCGTCACATTGACGCGCAAATACCGTTGGATAACGATTTCCCGCTTTGGGCTGGCGATACTAGTGCAAGAAGATCGCCTGAAGGTTAGCATGAGTTAAAATTGACTGTATTCAATCATGTATAGTTTCTCGTAATAATTGTCGTTTTAACTTCTAAACTTTGCTATAGGCGGCGAAGATCCAGACCCGGCTAAAGAACCTACTGACAAGGTAATAACCGAATCTTTTTCAACCATGGTTATCATCGATCATTGTTAAGGGACGTCCATGACGTGAGGCTCGAAAGGGGGGGGGGGGTCGGAAAATATCACGAAGTATCACAAGGGGGAAACAGGGGGGGGGGGTGCAGTGAGAGATGAGATAAATATTAAAAATAAGATATTTTTCTTTCATTCTTTCTATATATTCTGTAATTTTTTTAAGATACTTTTCACCAAAAAATATACACGTGACTGACTGGGTTGGGTGACCAGGGTGGAGGGGGGTTAAAAGTAGCTAAAAAACATAACGTGATTTATGGACACCTTATATAAAAATAATTCTTAACGTTATGCTAATGCTATTTTTATAACAGGAGAAAAAACACAAGAAGAAGAAATCAAAGGACAAAGATAAGGGAGATTACAATGAGAAATCGGAGAAAAAAGAAAAGAAGCATAAACATAAGAAATCTAAAAGTGATAAAAAGACGACTAATCCTCAACAGGACTTATTGGGACCTTCACCTGCAACTGAGTTTAATTATGAAGATTATGACAGCATTTAACGTATATCTTGTTACTATTTTGAACTTCTACATTCCATTCGTCTATTTTCGTGGCAAATGTCTGTTTATGATTATAATTGTTATTTTATAAATATTAATAGGTCACTGATAGTGACAAAGAAATGCACATAGCTACAGAAAAAATATTTTTATGATTTTGGATGAATTCAAATAATTTAAAGAGAGCGGTCTACATAAAATCGTGACGTATTATTTTAGGAATCTCAAAATTAGCGCATTCAGGGACACTGAACGAGACATAGAAGTTTTATTGATATGACGCCTATGGGCGTTTAGTGTGTCCCTCAAAGTGTTTAAATAAAATCTAGCGCAAACATGAATTGATTAATTATATTGGTGGAATTTAAAACCAGTTTATGTGTAGTCGCGAAATGAAGAGGTTGCGACCTCTTCATATCGCGACTTGGTTTTGTTTTTCTATGGTTTTCTTAAATTTTTTCGACGACTTGATTAGGGTTCCGCACCCAAAGGAATGGTGTCAACAAGACTTACTATGCCGTCTGTATCTTTAGAACCGTAATAGCTATTCGGTAAAAAAAATCATAGAATATCATTTGTGTAACTAAGGTAAGCTATTATAGTTTGCAGTTGCCTCTGCCGTTGGCGCGTGCCCCTCGTTTGAGTATGAGCAGTTAGTGCGCGAGTCCAAGTCTAACTTGCCCGGTTTATTTTATAAGCAAACATTAGCATGAACAAAAGTTCGGAAATGAGTTGATAATGTGCCTATGGCGCAGAAATGCAAAGTATTTGACAGTATTTAAAAGAGTGTACACTCGAAATAATAATGGATGCAGGAATATATATTTAGGAACCTAAGGAATAAATATCATACTAATTATCAGATCCTAACGCACCGCAAACGCCGAGACGTGCTCGCCCGGCTTATGCCACATCTTTTCCAATACTTCTCCAGAAGCTTTCCTGATAGGCTTTCTGTGTGTCTGCTTGCTGCGCTCTGTTTGCACTCTTCCAGTTATACTTAACCTATTTAAAACGTATTGTGCCAAAAGGGGTTCCATTTTGTTTGGGTTCAGAAAATATCCGCCTGGATTTGAATAGCGATTTATTGACTGTATTTATGAATGACGAGCCTTTTACTGTAACATATCCCTTAACATTACCCTCTGACTTGTAACAGTGTCGGATATTAACTAATATTTCAAATATGTGCAATGCAATTTGTATAATGTTAATAATTATAAGTTAAAATTGAAATTACATACCTCGTTACAGCATAAAATATTTTATCACGTTATATGTATGCTTGTTGTCTAAATAAAATGTTTTAACAACGCGTTTCGATGTTTTCATTTGCTTCACTGACAGGTTCTCCAGTATCAGTTCTCTGTCAACAAGACCATCACAGAAAATGGCCCTGTATTAAAACTTGCAATGTGGATGGCAGCGCCGACTTTTTGAAAACCTCGTGGGTGCCCATAAGGCGGTGGGGGGAGGGGGGAGGGGCTTTTTATAGCCTACTAATGAAAATAATCTAATGAAACTAGAACACCAAATTGTCCTAAAACAGTTATTTTTATTACTTACTTTCATTGTTGTACACTGTTATATGTGCATCACCGACCAACATATTCATATAATTATGTTACTAGTGTGTCTGAACGAAGTGTGTTGGTGAATCCGAAAACTGAACTGCGAGCTCGAAATTTTTGCACCTTGGATAGATTAAGTTTTATTTTGAACGTTCGTACAGAAAAAGTGTTACTTCGCCGACTTATGCAGAAAAGCTTAAATCGAATTGAGAAAATCAATATAATATTTTAGCACCTTTAAAAGATTGTATCGCAACAAACGTACGTCTTGCCGCGAGGCGAGTGGTGTTAAAGAGATATCGGTCAAAGCAGATTGATTCATCAGTTTTGATATCTATGCTCATGGGTGTCCTATTTCCCTCTCGCGGGTGCTGGAGCCTCAGAGCAACCACGGAGTTTGTGCCCCTGTAGGGTGGTAATTTTTTCAGTTCTATGTAAGATTAATCTTCTCGGATTTTTTTATTTCTTTAACCACTTTTCTCTGTATGTCATACTACATATTTGGTTTTCACCATTTTCCTATCTCAATAATTCACCCCAAGTATTACCATGTTTCAACTTTGGTGATAAATAAAGATCATTATCAAAAAGTATCGTCATCCAAGAGGGTACGACACCCAACGCGTGGAGCAGAGGTGCGGTGGTGCGTTCTTCAAAAAAGGTGAATAAACCTTACTGAAGAACTGTAGAACCATCTCACTTCTGAGCCACGTATACAAGCTGTTCTGAAGGGTCGTCACGAACCTTCTGCCACGCTATCCATTCCTTTCGGCAGATTGTGCAGAAGAGCGAAGACTACGACCAGCCGCTGTGTATGGCATTTGTGGACTACGAGAAAGCTTACGACTCTATCGAAATATGGGCAGTGCTGGTCTCTCTGCAACGATGTCTAATTGACTGGCGTTACATCAGTGTTGAGATGTTTGTACGATTGTCCAGATCCAAGATATGAAAACAGCCCCATCCAACTGCTCAGGGGGGTGAGTCAGGGGGATGTGATAGCCCCGAAAGTGTTCACTAATGCGTTGAGAGGACGTTTTTAAGACGCTAGACTAAACTGGATAGGGTATCAACGTGAACGGCGAATACATATCACACCTTTGCTTTGCTGATGACATCGTCATAATAGCAGAAACGCTGGAACAGTTAGACCAGATGCTGCATAACCTAAATGCAGCCTCTCGGCTTGTTGGCCTCGGCATGAATTTGGCTAAAAAGAAATTCATGTGCATACAATTCACACGTCTTGCCGAGGCCAATCCACATCGAAGGGTCACTTCTTGAAATTTTGAAGAAGTAGTATGTCTACCTAGGGTAAGTCATCCAGCTCGGTAAGCACAACTTTGAGAAAGAAGCCGCCAGAAGGATCCAGTTGGGTTGGGCAGCGTTTGGAAAACTTCGTCAAGTTTTTTCGTCGTCAATCCCGCCATTTTTGAAGACTCTTTTCAGCCACGTACGTCCTGCTTGTTATAATATACGGTGCCGAAACGTGGACACTGACAGTCGGGCTGGTCCACAAATTTAAGGTCTCTCAACGCGCTATGTAGCGGGCTATGCTCTGAGTTTCTTTGAAGGATAAAATCAGAAACGAAGTTATCCAGAAAATAACCGGAGTTAACGACGAATAGTTTGCAGAGTAAGCAAGCTGAAGTGGCCTGGCCATGTTTGTCGAAGGACCAATGGCCGGTGAAGCAGACGAGTACTAGAGGATACCGCGTATCGGCAAGCGTTGTGGGGGACGCCCCCAGCTACATGGACCGACGACCACATACATGTGGCTGGGAAAGACTGGATGCGGAAGGCGGAGGACATGGTGTTGTGGTGCACCATGGGAGAGGCCTATGTTCAGCAGTGGACTGCGATAGGCAGAGTTGATTGATTGATTCATCAAAAAGTATGTTATACCTAAGCATAAAAGCGTGGCATTGCTTTAGCGGTTTATATGTTTTATGGAATCGAGACCAATTCGCCGTATTCAACTTGACTTAGTATTCGAAAGTGGGATACATGGATAAAATAGATGGGATGATGTTTCTCAACAAAAGAAGTTTAATAAATAGTACATTCTGTTCAAAATGTAAATGTACAACCACATCGATATTTTATTGGTTAGATTATAAAAATTGGACCACCTGTAAGAAGTCCGCTTCGTAGTGTAACAATATTACAAACAAAAATCTCTACATAACAGAACTTACAGATATTAGTCAACTTTATTTTATACATACTATAGTACACGATTATTTAACATAATATTTACCTAATATTATATTTATACATTCTATGTATAGAAGATAATAATTTTTCATTTTTTAATAAGTTAATAAAACTATAAAATATCTCTTCAGTTAAAAGTTAGGCATTTATAAGGCTAATGTAGGTATTGGAAACAATATTTGGTGGTTTTAACGGTCTCTTTAAATACAACACGAAGTATGTACCTATGCAATATATTATACATATAATTTATAAAAAAAAGCACTTTGTACTTGGCTTTAATTTTAAAATAAATATTTAGGTTTGATATTTAGATTTATCTTCCTATAAAAATCTAATTTCATTATCGCCACTAATAAAAGTATAAAAATATAAAATGATTTTAGAAAGTCAAGCACGATTTTTTTTTTTTTATGAATGCATCGCATTGGATCTAGAGTTTTAATTTCATTGCATACTAAATTCATGATTTTCTTATAATGGATATAACTATGCAGGTGTTTATTGAGATTCTTATTCCAATTTGACAACAGTGCAACTCTAGACCCACGCCACGCCGCTTTATTGCAACAACATAGGAGACAAATATTTATGTTTTATACAATTACAATATTTCTAAGCAAAGCAAGATGAAACTAATAAAGACCAAATATAATAAATCCTGAACCTGACATTATAACGCAAGGGTTGATCTAAGTTATCAGTTATTATGATTTACCGAAAACTTAAAATGCAACAGAAAGTAATGAAGAATATAATAAGCACTTGTAGTCATAATGTTGAATAACAAAACAGCATCATTTATTCATATTAATCAAAGACAACTGGCAGATGCAATTACAACAGCTGTCATAAGATTCGGCTGCCGAGAATAATGTCGATCAGTTTTGATGCTTTCAACAAAAACGATTTATTGAGAAGTCGCAGGCGAGACATGTACACACAATTTTAATAATGGTGTTTGTAAATGAATTAATGATGCTGAGTGTGATCATTTAGCTCCAAAAGTACTTTCACAATAGCTAGCAATATTAGCTGCACTAGTAACACAAGTAACACTCCATTTAGAAATTCTACAACACAAATACTTCAATAGTGCAGTAATTAGAATAGATATCGCTTGGTTTTTTTTCGTGAATTAAGGGAAATAGTATGCTCAATATAATTTATAACATATCTATAATTTAAACTGACTGCTGGTCGAATCATTAATAAAATGTGACCCTCAGTTACTGGAAGCCTGGTCAAGTCTTTATTTAATTCTGTTGTTTAATCTCTTGCTAGCTATCGTGGTTGCATGACTAAAAGAACAACAACCAATCATATGAGTTGACACGAGATTTGCCAACAGGTTTATTTGAATAGACTCTCAGATACTGGGGTTAGTGGTTGGATAGAGCTTGCAAAGTTTTAACAACACTGTGGAAACATTAAATATATAATAATGACATGCAACTAGTTAACTACTTTTTCAGAATCATATGTGTTACATCTAACGCCATCAGACACCCATCGCGGTAGTTTCTTCTCTATTTATTTCAATTGTAACCAAATTATGTAAACTTGATACCTATGTTTATGGCCTACTCTAAAGCACGTCAACAATAAAACTTTCCCTCATTCTATGTTAACACAACAATTACTAAAATATCTAACAACACATAAATAAGTAGAGGTTTAGGGTGTCGGCAATTTTTAGTGAAAACAGTGTTATAAGTAAACAATTTTACAGAAAGTGTAAAACGGAATGTTTTTATGCTATTGCAATGATTTCATAGAAAGTTAAACAAAACAAATAAATGTCCTCCTTGTTAATGAGACCTTTTGCTGAAAAATGCTATAAAAGTTAAAACTCAAAGAAAATAAAATGGATAGAAATAAGTTAATTTTGGCCTCAGTAAAAACAGGTTTTGGCATTTTAAAACAAAGACTCATTTTAAAACCTAACTCATGAGTATAATCCAACAATAACTAAGTCGATGGATGAATTTCACTATCCTTAATAATTATAATTTTCTTATCTCATAAATCCTTTCATAAACTATCGGCTGCAAAATAACATTAATGCATTCCTAGCTTCATTACTCTTAATTCTAACTAAATAAATCTTATTTACAATGTCTATAATATAATTGTTCAATCATTATTAAATACAACATCACCCTATATTCCTCAATGAAGGAATTTATCATATTTTAATATATTTTGTCCATAACAACATTCAGTTTCATTCGAGTTACTAAAACGAAGGCGGGCGTCATTCTACGCGAGACGTTTCTGGGAAGTTGTCGTCCAAATAGCTCTGTAATGAGTGCGCCTGATGTCCTAAGTGAGCACTCAAGTCGAAAGTGTTCTGATCCCCGAAAGTGTTGTGCACATGGTGCTCACGGAATTGACCAAAAGTCCACGGATCACTTAAATCGTCATTAGGTCTTTGAACACTACTGTCGAACGAGGGTAAACCGGGCCATGTTTGTGGCGATGGCGTGTTGAGCATAGCGGGAATGTTGTCAACTCGTGGCGGCATCGGAGCCGGCTCCGTGCTGAATGATGACGCTCCCCACACCAGTGACTCGATGCTCGCGGTTGTGTTGGCGCTAGTTATCTGATTAAATCTGTCTATTCCCCAGGAGTTGGGAATCTCGGGTTGTGGTGCACTACTGTGCATCATATCGAGCGCTTTATTTACAGTTCGTCCGTATATGTCTTGTTGCCTTCCACTAATTGTAGGTCTTGCGGTCGAGGCTCTATCCGGACTAGGTAAGTGACAATCTGGTCGCATCATCGGGCTGTAGTTACCAACTCCAGGGCTCTTTTTGTTACTATAAGTCACGTCTACACTTGGTCTGGGTGAATAAGGGCTATGGTGTATGCGGTCTTGTCGCGACATTGGACTATGTCCCGGAGTTTTATTCGGATTGCTTCGAAGGCTATCGCTTTTTAAACCGATTCCTGGGTCGGGACTAGCATGGGTTGATGGATGAGGTGAAAATGGTGGGTGATGTTTGGGCATAGGACTGTAGTTTCCGGTGTTCCAAGCACTAGACTTCTGCAATTCTGGTTTAATAATTTGACTTGTATCTGGGCTTGGTTGGGCCGAATATGGACTACGCTGTGAAGAGTATGGGCTCGGCTGAGTCGAATACGGACTGGGCTGTGTAGAATAAGGGCTAGGTTGAGCAGGACTTGGTTGAGCTGAATAGGGACTTTGGGAGGAAAACTGACTGTCTTGGCGGGGCATTGGACTATAATTACCATAATTCCAGCTATTAGGATTCTTCATATTATCTTGTTTGATACTATGAGTTTCAGGACTAGGTTTATTATCGTGTGAGGTGGTTGGACTACATTGCTCTATAACTTTACCATGTTTTAATTTAGTGTGACTTTCTAACCTACTTAAAGGACTGGCTTCAGATTTATGTGTGGGTGTGGTTTTAAACTGTCCGAGATTCCATGAGTTACTGCTTTTTTGGCTTTGATTTAATAACTCTGTCTGGACATCTGGACTATTTTGTACTTGACTGTCTGGTTTTGCGACTGGACTAAAATGGGGACTTCCAAGGTCTTTGACGGGATCCGACCTAGGGGTGGAAGAAGAATCTGGTCTTGACTGTGCAGCGGGACTTAATAGTTTTGGAGTTGTTCCCCTTGTAGATCTTTTCCCTTCAGGTACCGTAGCTATCATTTCCTTGCCGGATTTTCTTTCAAGTATTTTACTATCTGGAGAAGATCTTACTGGCGTTCTTTTTGAAGCCGATTGCTTATCTGCCACAGCCGAAGGTGACTCTGAAAAGCTTTTCGGTTCTTGAAATACGGAAGACGAGGTTGTATCCTTTGTTGGTGTGGATTCTGTTTTAACGTCAGATTTGTCGGAAACGTCTGCAGAAGGCTCTTGTTTGGCAGCTTCTGATTTGGAGTCAGCTGCTGACTTTTTGACGCCTTTCTTTGTCTTTGCACTCTCCTCTTCTTTTTTTTCTTTGGCTTTTATTTTTTCCGGATCTAAGCTATCTTTGAGGTCTTGTATTTCTAACCCCGTGTACAAGCGTTTCATTCCCCTTGGAAGAGCGCGACAAGAACTTAGATTTATGGACTCAATATGGGGACATTTGAGAAGAACTTTCTTTATGGGTTCCAAGGAGACTGATGACCCACACAAGTTGAGTACTCTGGAATAATAGAGATATAATTAAGCGTGACTTCAGCGGTAGATTTGACTTATTCTAGACTAGCGACACGACCGTGCTTCGCACGGTTTTTACAACTTGGCAAAACATCGAAATATCTTTATTATAAAACATATTTTAAAAAAACCTGTCCGGTCCGTGAGGGTGTTGTTAAGTATCTTACAGACAGTATAGACTCTCAGTCTATTTATGTGACAATTTTCAGGAAAAAGAAAAATAATATTCGCCACATCTTTTTTCAATTGGGAATTTTACATGGGGCGCGGGCGTCCTCCGTTTAAGGGGTGTCTACAAGTCATAACTTAACCCCTGTTGAAAATATGAATTAGGGATAATTTTGGTACTAAAAATGTGAATTTTAAATCGACTTTTTATTTTCAATAATAATTAAAAAAGAAAATACTTTTTGGTAATATTATTGCAGTATCCGGACAAGGTTTTTTTTACATATTGTATGTAGTTTAATATAAATGTATTATACATTATAAACCTTCCGAAATAAATTCTCTAACTGATGGTGAAAGCTGCATCAAAATCCGTTGCGTAGTGTGGAACGGCGCGGTCACACATACAGACACGACAAGCGACAATAATCTATAATATAGCTTATTGCAACGTTTCGAGTGTAGCTTATTCTCTGATTTGATGTATGTGTATATAATACCAGCCTATTACTGTCCCACTGCAGGGCAAAGGCCTCTTCTCATACAGAGTAGGCACGAGCATTGACCACCACGCTTGCTCAAGACGGTTTAGCGATTTCAGACTTATATTAAGTATAAGTCCAGGTTTCCTCACGATGTTTTCCTTCACCGGTATCAGTAATGCGGGGAATAGCACTTACTTGAGCTTGCTGTCGGGCGAGTCGGCGAGCGCGGACACGGCGTCGTCGAGCACGCGCTCGGCCGAGGCCCACGACAGATCCAGCTCCAGCAGGCTGTGCGACCACTTCTCGCAGATTAGCTCCAGGCACGCGCTGCTTTGACGGATCACGTTGCAACCTATACATACAATTTTATAATATTATCATTTTTTTCGGGCGACTCTTTTTATCAATTAACGGTGAAGAATTTTATGTGTACGGTATACGTTTGAATGTATCAGTAAAGCTCTTTTTCAGTAGGTTAGCAACGCCTAATTAGCTAAATATAACCTAAGTAACCACTCCTGATTCACCGTTCCTTTATCTGTAAGCTACGACTTCTACCTCTTTGTCACTTATCTGTGGTTTTTAAAAGTCAAGTTCGGTGCCCATTAATTTTGTTAGAAATCTGTTGTTAGACAACCCGCAAGAGTTGTCTAAGCTTTATGCATCGGCGAATCGGTGTCGTAAATTTAGTGATCGCTAAGTGGCTGTGTTTAATATATATTTTTGCGCTAAGTACCTAAGTAACGTAACGTAACGTAGTAACGTAGTAAGTAACTTCTTAATATCTACGCATTAGTAAAATACAATAAACGACGTATATTTAGTAACCTAATACACTTAACTGTTCTCAAAGAGTCATAAAGAACACTGTAAGAAATCAACCAAAATCGATCTTTCAAATTTGTTCAAACATGTGATAAAGGTCAGTACTAGAGAGTTTAGAAATTGCAAAAAATTATACAGGAAACGCTACACTGTTGAATTAATTAAATACGAGTATTCCAAGGTCACCTTTGCTGCGATTGTTCGCAGGCCCTTATAGCCCAGATGGACCGAGCAATAATCCTATATAAGTGGGATTGTCGGGCGATGTGGCTCAATGTTCTCACCGACCCAGATGACCCCATAACCCTCCTCCAGGAGAGCAATAGGCCACCAGTACAGTATACAAGCACAAACGACGACCCGCATCCCGACCTCGCCGCTGAGGTCACCGCGATCGCGACCCCCCGAGTAAATGATACTCCCCCCGACCCTTACTCGGCGATGCGCCAGCCTTTGTTGAAGCTGAGCCAGTAGTTTTAAATTCCCCTAATAATAATTAACCATGTTTGATCTAGTATGTCCCATCTTGCTGTCCTTCCCCAGCGACGCCCTAAGCCGAGGTTCGTACCCCACAGGCGGTGCCCTTAGTGAGGGTTCGCCTAGTTTATAAGTTATATTTACGCCCTGGCTGGAGGCTTTCAGTTAGTAGCTTAAGGCAGCCACAGGAAAGCCTGGTTAAGCTGCTACGACCTTCTCAGAGATCAACTGAGAGATGCCTCACACTGCATTCGGCGCTTGACGTGGCAACATGTCGTGTCCGGGTTCGCAACAAGTCAATCGTCATCCTAAAGATGCCTTGTTGAAAGGTGAAACACGTGTCGATTTCTTATAGGGTTCTTTATGACTCTTTAAGAACAGTTAAGCGGATTAGGTTACTAAATATACGTCGTCTATTGTATTTTATAATGGATTTCCGCAAAGTCAGGCTTGAGTCAATTAACTATATTAGACTTAGTGTTAGTGGAAAGGAGTATTATTAAGTTATCAATTGAACAGCTATGATAACGGGCACTTCGAAAAGTCTCTAGTTTTTCTTTACCAAAATCAGGACCATTAGTTGACGTCTAGTCGTAGTGCGACGTCTTACAAAAGTAAAAGTGCATTAAAATACATAATCTTCACTAGTAATGATACTTATACAGAAATAATTTTACAATGCATTTGCTCGATAAGAGCGTTTTCCAAGCAGTCAATTTGTGCGGAAAGTGTCACTTTTTTTCACTAGTGCTTTTTACTTTTCTGTATTTTTTTTAATTTTTGAGGCCGTCGTCAGCCCGTCTCGTCCCAGAGATTTTATTATTTGAGTTTTTTTTTTCACAAATTTGTATTTACAAATCAGACGATGATGATGACGATGGCGATGATTATGACGATTGTCAAAATCAAAAAGTCGAAGTCGAAGTCAAAAGTCAAAGTCATGAATTTTGTTTTTATCATTTATATACGTCGTGGTATGTTAGATGTTACACATCGCAGGCGACTGCCGTAAGGCTCACTCGTTTTTTTTTTAAATTTCCTCGCACAATGCATAGTAAAACGTTGTATGATACACGTGCGTAAGATGATTTCCGACTCGTGTCGACTTATACACTCGCTCGCTTCGCTCGCTCGTGAATGAAAATGCCACTCGTCGGAAATCACCTACCTTCCGCACTTATAGCATAAATAACTATTTTATCACTATCCTAATTTAAATGATAATATCTTTGGTGAAAATAATGAAATACGTGTTTTTTCTATAAGTATAAAAATTTAGTACTAGCATATTGATATATGGCATGACGTTGTCTTAATCTTCTTCTATCAAATCAAACGTACACTTTTACGTTTGATTTGATAGAAGACGATCAACTGTATGTTACCGCCAAGGAAGAGGTGTTGCAGATCCCAGGCGGGCACCCGCACGAGCCCCGAGTCGCTGAGGCGCTGCAGGCCGCGCAGGTCCAGCAGGCGCAGGCGCGTGGCGCCGCGCACCAGGCGCGCCAGCGCGTCGTCGCCCAGCCGGTACTCGCCCACGCCCACGCGCTCCGTCTCCGCCTCGCCCGCTATCGACAGTTCTTCCAGCTGTGGCCAGCCTTTGCATTCCATCTGAATAAATGAGGTCCAAAATAATAATAAGTTCGACGTCTGCGAATAGCAGTATCTTGGGATTGTAACTACATCAACCATGCTAGTGACTGATGGTATCCAAAATATAGAAAAGTATAAAAGTAACATCAGCAATTAAATCATTTACTTTTGAGTAGTCAAAGTCGGTCATTAAGAAAGATGAAGCTAATTGACCATGCCAAAGCGTAGTAAGTTCCTATGGAGAAGACCAGCAAGGAACTCCATGGGCACGCTTTAAAATTATATTTAACAAAATATTTGTTACTTCATTAATGTTGAATTTATAAACGTGAGAACGATGTAAAAAGACGTGCACGTTAAAAGCGTCTTGAGTAAAAGCAAAAGGATCAATTAAAAATTAATAATATAACACTCTTGGGCTGTAGCCGTGCGGGAATAGTCGATATAGATTAAACAAACCTGCTGCGAGGTGGTGGCATTGGCCAGCACGAGCTGTGAGTTGGCAGCTCGGAACACTCTCATCTTGGGACAGCCCTTCTGCAGCGCCTCGAGCGGCACAGCGGCCGGGTGCGACGCCGCCAGCGTGCCGGATATGTCTAGCACTTCCAGGTTGATGCAGTAGCTCTGGAAATATACACAGTATAGTTTACTATTTAGTTAAAAAGGCAATGAAATTATCATTAATTCATTATATAACGGGTGTAAAAATACCGAAGCCGCAAGTCAAATGTTCTTCCCGTTATTATAATATTTCAGAAATTTCTTAAGTCGGATCTCCCGCACATGTTTTACCCTACACGCTACAGAAAAAATGAGGTTGGTGTATGTAGTGTGAAAGGGAAACACCCGCAGGCGGTTATTACCCGACTGCGGCGAAACCAAAACGGACGGTTATGTGTTTAACTTTTATGTATGTCCGTCCCTATGTGCCCTCGTAAGTATTAAACGACTGAACCGATTTTGATGAATGATAAGTCGTTCAATTCGTCTTTAATGCGCGAGTGTCACAATATAAATCAAAATGGCGAACTTCCGGCGCCAAAATGTACATTTAAAAAAAAAACTCCCAAACCTATTGACTGGGGTATCAAAATAAAGGGTTTTAAAAGGTGATTATAAAAATATATACAACATACATGTTTAAATGTAATTTGAAATGAGAAATAATAAAAGACTAGAAACCTGAAAATAAAAAAAGTTATTAAAAAACTGAAAAACCCGACTGCAAAAACACATAAATGAAAAGAGACAAACGAGCATTATAATTATTAATAATCAATAAAATTTTGGTATTGCAGACGGGGACACCATATTTCAGGTTATTATTTTGTCCCACCTACAGTACCTACTTAAATTCTTTATGATGAGATGCACATCAGCAAGGTAGATATTCATCATCATCATTTCAGCCAAAAGACGGCCACTGCTGAACAAAGGCCTCCCCCAAGCACCGACACTTCGACCGATTCTGTGCTACCCGCATCCAGCGGATTCCTGCAGCCTTCACACGGTCATCGGTCCATCTTGTGGGAGGCCTTCCAACGCTTCGTCTTCCAGTACGCGGTCGCCACTCCAGAAGTTTTCGGCCCCATCGGCCAACTGTTCTACGGGCAATGAGCCCTGCCCATTGCCACTTAAGTTTGGCAATTCTTCGGGCTATGTCGGTTACCTTGGTTCTCCTGCGGATCTCTTCATTTCTAATTCGATCACGTAGGTAAACTCCAAGCATAGCCCTCTCCATTGCCCTTTGGGTGACTTTTAGCCTTCTAATAAGGCCCATTGTGAGCGCAGTGGCGTTCCCCCCATGAAAACCGAAAAGCCCGGCTTGCCTTAAAAAGTGAGCCCACCAAGTCAATAATTCATCTCGCAAGAATTGATAAGAATAATACCTAACATTAAACTCCGCGCTGCACTGTGTCAGCCGCGCGCTTTATAAGCTACGATGCCAGGTTTACGTACTCAAAGAATAATTATTAAATTCCGCGCGGTTTTGCATCACGCACCGTTGCCAACTATCTCGGATGCAGTTGCGATCTAGCTCTAACACTATAGCGATAAGCAGGACGCGAAATCGCATCGTAAATGAAAACGTAATTTTTATTCTTTCTCGCTCGCACTTGTGCTGGCTTTTATGAGGCTTTTGTACCCTCTCTTCTTTCGCATAGAAATAGTTAAGTTTGTTGATACCATTAGTATGTACCTATTTCGCAAATTGTTCTAATTTTTAAGCCCGGCTTTTGATTTTTTATGAATGGAACGAATCGTGCGTTTGATTATGAATAGTAGGAGTAATGACGTGGCAAGACGCTGCGCAATGCGTGAATTTCTATAGAATGATACAACTTGAACCAAATTTGTTCAAATTTGTTTTGAGCGGCTAGCTACTGGTGCACTTTTTTACGCTTAGATATTTTTTCATTTTCTGTGAGTATTGTGATTAGTTTTTGCTGTGATTACCTTTGTTTTGAAGTGATTAAAAAGTTTCTTATCATTAAAATGAATTCGGAAACGCATGCAATTGTTCCTTGTGAAGAACTAAAGTGTGTGCAATCCTTACTCGGAAAGGTAAATACTTTAGAGTTTTACAGACATCTCGATAGTTATTGTGGCGATTTCATTCCGCGCTTTTGTTAGTGATTATAGTGTTATTTTTATCACCAAAATGGGAATTCGGAAACTGTGCTCGAAAAGGTATGTAACTTGAGTTTTTCGACAGTAAGTAACTCTTTACTTTACCGTAACCAACCTCAAATTACTGTACCTGTTTCTCGGAACTAAAAACAAGTATTTTTGTCAGTCGAAGAATACGTATACATTGAAATAGGCATTCGATTGTTTATTAGACAACTTTAGGTAGGTAGCTGGTGCCATGAAAAGACATAATGAGTGTTGTTTGTATGGCATTTGTAGTTTTGGTTAACCACTGAAAAACAAACCTGTCCTATTATTATTATAAGTTCTCATTGAGATCACAAAACACAATAATTTTCGTATCGAAGAGATTCTTCATAGGTGTTTTGAAATAAAGATAAGAGTTGGCTATTGTCATTATGATATATTATAAAATGTTATTTTGGTATTATCTCATGTTAACATTTTCAATAGACTTAAATTAAACTCATAAAATTGTGCGTACGGCAATAGAACAACAAATCGATCATTTGGGAGCCATCTAGTGGCTTTTGATTGAAATTTTTTGCATGTGACAAGTGAATATGAAATAAGGTGAAAAGATTCGGCTAACCGGTGTGTTTACGCGCATTCATTAATATAGATGGCGCTTATGAAAATTACATACTAATGCTTGATAATACTTATTTAGAACTCTTCGCATTTTATACAGGTTTTCTAACCAACATTATAATAATGTTGTACCATGAACAACATATGAAAATCAGTCAACCGCACACTGTTTTTTTTAAATCGTAAAAATCTGTTGGCTTGCCCTAATTTTGAGACCACGGCCCGCCGCTGTGTGAGCGACGGTAGATATTAGCAACTACTTATTATTAGTATATGGCCTTGCAAATGATGTCTTTAAACAATAACAACCCATAATTTATGGTTGTTTCACACGTGACACGTGGGATTGCTCGCCTATTTAACCAATAAAACTAAAAAAATGGCCAAGCGCCCACCATACAATATTCATCACAACGTTTTTTAAAACACGTTTCTTCTCCCCCTTTAATTTTTAACTTTTTTTACAGTACAATACAGTCTGTGTAAAAAACTGGTTACCTATTACGGTTTATGAGATACAGCCTGCTGAGAGACAGACGGACGGACAGCAGAGGCTTAGTAATAAGGTTCCGTTTGGCACCCTTCGGGTACGGAACCCTAAAAACAAAGTATCGAACTTTACTTGATGAATAATTCAGTAAATAATTAAATGTTATTGAACCACACATTATTTAAGGTAATTGTAAGTAGTTGTAAGTGGTAGGTGTAATGGTAAGTGCGTGTAAGTAATTGTTAATGTAATGTGTGCTGTATAATTATAATGTGTGCCTTTTAGTATGTGCTAAATAAATGTTTTTTTTTTTCTTTCCTTCTTAAGAGGAGGCTCATCCCGCCACATCTTGCATGACGTGTTGCTGTTTCCTGCTATTTAGGATCCACTGACTAGTTGCTTCAGCCCAATGCTCTTCCGAAATTTTACCAGCCCAATTCCACTTTAATATATACAAAATATTTATTATAATACAAGGTAGATTGTAAACACATACCGCTATCGACTGCAGTATCTGCGGCATAGCTATGAACTTGTTGTTCGCTAGCATGAGATGCGTCAGTCTTGCGCCGAAGTTCTCCGTGATGCGCGTCATCGAAGCCGCTGACAGGCACGTACTCGAACCACCCGTTTCAGACTGTAACAATACATAAATTCATTGCTGTATTAAAGTAACATGATTGGCGAAATGTGGGTGTAGTTTACACCACCGGCACCGCCTAAACCTTCGGCAGGCGTGATGTTACGTTATGTCCTATACTTAGGACCAATAAGCTGGGTATAGGTACCTAAATAGCCGTTTCCGTCGTTGAATAGACTATCGAACCAAGTAGGACCAATAACCTTATTTGAATTAAGTACCTCATTTGAAGCACAAAGATTATAATGTAAATCATACTTAGGACCAATAAGGTACCCTAGGTACCTAAATTGCCGTTTCCGTCATTGAATAGACTATCGAACCAATTAGGACCAATAACCTTATTTGAAGCACAAAGATTATAATGTAAATGTTACTTATGTACCATCAATAAATTCAATTATACAAAGTTATGAAAGTGGGAATGCATTAAAGGCGATACTTAGTCTTAATGGGCACATCTTGGACATAATGTGGTAACTAAAAGGATTATCTTCTCTATGAAGGACATCATATTATAACAGAATATCATACCGTCAGCGATAAGTCGATATTCTGCAGCTTCGGCAACGCCTGCATGAGGTCGAACAGTTGCTCGGAGGTGATACGACTCCAGCCGGCGACGCTCAGCTCTACCAACTGAGGACAGTAGTCAGCGACGCAGGCTAGCACCCACGACACGTTGCTGACTTTCCAATGAGCTGTAGAGCAGGATGAAACTCGATTAGTAATAATAATTGATATGGTGGTTTGATTTGGATGGTATTGGCATCGCTGTGAACACTAAAGTGCAAGCCACACTGGGAATGAAGCGAAAAGAAGCTAAGTTAATTTAGCTTTCTTCCGCGTCTTTTCGTACTTCAGTTCACATCGCGTACTATGAACGGAAGTATGAAAAGACGCGCCATCTTCTACTTGGGTTCCTTCCCTTGAGTGGTAAATATGGTCTGCATAGATAATCTCACCAACCGATTTTAATGCTGGATCTTCAAAACGAATGAAGGTAGAAAAAGCTAAACCCTTTTTGAGCATTGCTAGTGAAGGCAATAACTATGAATAGCTATTAAATAACATTGCTTGAAATCGAAAAATTTGCAAGACCTAGTCTTGCAAATTTTTCGTTTTTTTTTTTTCGATAAACGAAAAGCAAGCAGTGTAGGTTGTTAATATCAAAAACACTCTTTTTAAATGTATTACGTAACAAAGTAAACCAGCACAATTATTTACTTACCAATATTTAAGGTTTGACATTGTGGTAACCGGTTTTCCAGGAGCCACACCAGTTTGTAATCTGTTTTACATTTTTCACTAGTGTATTGCGCAAGGTCTACATTCTTCCACAATTCTGGTCTACAGCTCACACTGTGCCATAACTTACATACTCTACCAATTCTGGAAAGAAATGTAAAAGAAGAGTGAGTATTATTTACAAATCTTAGTTACATTGTCAATATATTATAGATTGGCTGGAAGTGTTTACCTGATCACAGAAGGCAATGTGCCCTGAGAGGCCACAACATATTCAAATATCTGTAATAGAATCTCCTTAGGCATAGAATGTCCCCAAGGACTTTGTGGTCCAGTCTCTTTACGTTCAGCTCCACTAATTCTAGTTCTTTCAGTCTTTTCACTTTTTTCTGCAAAAATATAACATTGAAGAGTTAAAATATGTAAATTATGAAGATTGCTGCTTATCAATACATTGTATGTAGATGTAGGTGTTTGTGAAAGTATTGTGCTCTCACATTTATTAAGAATAGGCTGCAAGGTAATTTACGTTAGTACGTTTCTTATACAGGGATATCAAAAGGCATCGAGACCGAAAATGCTCATTGGTGTCAGTAGAACACAAAGGCTATGCTATATTGTTATCTCTGTAATCAAATGCAAACATGCAGCTGAGGTAGAACGGATGCGAGTTCTAGTGCTATTTGGGAGAGTCCTATAAGCTTAAAAATAGAAAAAAAGATTGTGATTGAATAGCCTGAGATGAGGATGTACTTACTTTGCTTACTTTTAGAACTGGTTCCTTTCTTAGGCTTAGGAGTCTTGGGTTGCGGATGGCGCGGCTTTGGCGCGGCGACGCTCATGGCGGCGGCAGTGTCACCACGCGACGGGTCATACTCCTCACCAGAACTCACGCTAGCCGGCGACGCCGCCCGCTTCTTCTTAGATTTCCTTTGGCCAATATCGGCAACCGATGTTGGCGTTGGTGTTACCTGTAATATTAGGTTTATTTAAATGAGGTGTTTTGTAGAATGTGTAACTAGTTACAATAATAAATAACACCTTCCTATATACGTATTTGGGTGTAACGAAAATTCTCTAAAGACTACAGTGAACTAAATGATTGAACTGTGGTTTTACTACCATATTGCTGTATAAATCCGAAAATAAAGGCTTGTCCACATTATGTTAAATAATAAATATAGGAATCAAACAAGATAGGTACAAGGAAGATATAAACTGCTTATCATTTCAAGCAAGTAATTAAGTCCATTAGTAAAAGACCGCCGGAACCAACAAGGTCCAGTGTGCACAAGCATGATTACTGAGTGAGTCCTGGGTTCGATCCCCAGGTCAAGAAAGATCCCGGGTCGACGGCGCGTTGAGTTCCACGCGCGCCTCAAAGAGATGTCAGCACCAACTGACGGGATCCGTAAGGGCCAATGCCTGCCAGGGTTGCGAGTTTGTCCGAAAGGGATATCGTCGCCCCGGCACACCGGCAACGGAAGGAAGACGGGTGGGTTTTAGTCAGTACAAATCTGACACGCCCACCCGCTCCACCCAGAGCGGGAGAAGTTATTTGTTAATGTACAACCCTCAAAAAAAAAAGGTCAAGAAAGATGTTATTTGGGTTTTCCATTACAAATTTCTTAGTAGTTACCTGGAGTCCAGATTTGTGCCTTGATAATGGCAATCGTCTAAGGGGTATACATGAGCCTTGAACATAATTTGTGAAATGTGTTTACAGGTGTGCTGTTATGTTATAAAAATAAACATGACTTATTTTGAACATAACAATATTATAAAGAAAGATAGAATAACTGCATACCATTTGTGTTACAATTTGGAAAATAAGTATAAGCTAAGTACCACCCTATCGCTTTGGGATTTCCTGTTATGATAGAAGTGTTGTGTAAATAAATAAATAAATAACATGGGTTTACTCTTCAAGGACAGCCAATAGGAAGTGTTTTGTTTGTGTTGGTGGCAAGTGAAGACCATTACAATGTGAAATTGTAATCTGTAGAATATGTACTAGTAGTTTAGGGAAATTTAATGTTATTCTATTTGCCTTATGTATCCCAAATAATTCAACTTTGTGTACTAAATAAATCTATCTGATTTATCTCAAATAAAATGTTATACCATAAAACATAAACAAGAGCAGCCACAGTAGATGGAAACAATATAAATTGACCAAATCTTTTATCACTCTTCCTGTTTTATTTCATAAGCTGACATTGTATAATCATAACTGGAAGCAAAGTTCCCTGTATCAATATAGGGTTAACAAGCGAGGCAGTGGAGGGCTACTTGCTGCTGCATGATCCTTACATACAGAAGAATGGCCTATAACCATTTTATGGTAAGGTAAAAAAAAAAAAATGAGGTCAAAAGTAATGTATGTATGGACTCAATTTTTTGGAATTTTTGTCATGTTATGGGCTTCAAAAATATAAATATCTAAAAAAAAGTTATCTTAAGATTGTAAAAAAAAGACGAACTCACTAGTTTAAAGGTCAAAGCGCGTCCGAGTATCACCCTTGGCTGCATTGTCGTTGGTACAAAATAAAATAGTAAGTATATTAAGTCAGTAAACTACACAAATACATAAACTTTTT
This sequence comes from Agrochola lota, assembly GCA_947364205.1. Taxonomy (NCBI): domain Eukaryota; kingdom Metazoa; phylum Arthropoda; class Insecta; order Lepidoptera; family Noctuidae; genus Agrochola; species Agrochola lota. The sequence goes on along the minus strand of OX376221.1, from coordinate 10,209,565 downwards.
TTACAAATAAATTCATAAAACCAGACATCCAAATAAGACCCAATTTCATCAAAGTATAGATCTTTTTTGATGGCAGTTTAATAACTGAGTTGCTATGCTGCTAGTTTTCTACTTTCTCCAATTAATTATTTCATTATTTCTTATGGGCACAGCAGATTTTAAACTTAAAACTGTACATTCATACAATGGATACTGCATAACAACAGTAATAATGCAACAATCTAACTTGTACAAACATAACTATTGACTTTATTTTGTGAGTAAAATTGGAAGGATTCGCATCGTTTTAAGAATAATCTAGATGATATGCATTTTTTCCCTGTTATCGTCATATTACTTTTTAAGCTTTTAATATCCAAAGATAACAAAGTATGGATGTCATTACATTATATATATACCAATCTTATTCAATACAGTTAAGATTACTGAAATTGCGTTACAGGTTTTGGTGTGCCCAAGCAACATTTTACTCTGCAATTCTTCCGCTTTTTGTATTATCATTTGATCACAGCTGTTTATTATTTGTTGTAAAATTTTGTAGTATCATCCACGCAAATTTGTGGTTACTAAGTAAATTATATAGAATTACAGATATTTAATTAACCATGGGATTATTATTAACTATTACATGAGACTTAAAACATAACTGGCATTGTGGGTGTAATATACTTCTCTGCCTGCTCTCTTGCGGAACACAGGTGAGATGTTATGGTTTATAATTATATGTGTCTCATCTGAGCTACATAGTGCTGAACTTCTAAATGTTGTCATCATAATACTCCTAGAATATTACACAGAATGCACCCATATTTAGTGAATACAAAAAGATAAAAGGTCACTGTACTTGTGTGTTGAAGTGATACATACACCTTTAAGTTTACTTTTTCACACTGATCTATGGCCTGTATTACAGAATGTAACTCAAAACTCAAACATTATTTAAAACTTGTTTAGAGCCTCTTGATTGGTTGAAACTAGTTAAGTAATGCTTGAGTCTTGAGTGAGGTTCTGTAATATTCCAAAGAGTGAATTGAAAATAAAGTGTGTGCCAGCAGTTTTTTTTTTTTAACCACAACAGGGAATCTCTTGGCCTTTATCTCACCTGTATTTACTATCCTGAAGGAACCTGCAATAGCAATCAGTTACTATACCACCCTACCAGTATCAAAGCCAATACACATAAATAGCTTTAACATATAGGACCAATACACTCAATGATGAGTACACCAAAAATATTTTTTTTGTAACAAAATTAAGACAGTTGGTATATTAACAAATGTTTATATAACCTGTCCAAAACAAGTTAGGTATAACAATAAGAAAACAGTCTCGAGAATGGAAAGTGAAGCTCACTGATATGCACTGTGTTACTCTTACATTGAATGAATTGTGAGCAAATATAGTAATTTATGTATTGGCTATAGATTGAGCAGATTGCAACAATGATTGATATTCACAGAGGTTTACTTTGTCTAGAGAAAGTGTAATAATAACGCTGTTGTTTTAAGATTATGAGTGAATGGTAGGTATTTTGAATTAATAACCCCCAAATCCTAATACTTTGTTGTATAATATTTGTCAGTATTTTGCATTTACATCATGTGTTTTTAGAATGTTTAGTATTGTGGTATATGAGTAATGCATAAAGCTATAGTAATAAAGTAGTAGTATCATTTAGTGAAGTCGCTAGCCCACCATAGAAGGCAAGTTTAGGAGACTAAAGCAACTACTTACAGTTTCATGAACACTTGTCCTCCTAATCTTAATCTTCATAGAGTTAGTATCCATTATCTGGCTTCGATATGTGGCTGTACTCTCAGACTTCTTCGATTTCTTTTTACTTCGTGAACTGCGAATGTCCAACATAGACCTTGGCTTGCCACTACATGGTATAACTGCATGAGCTCTACGTTCTCTAGACTCCTTTTTACTCTTTTTTGTTGATAATTGACTTAGTTCATGACTGTATGGTTTACCACTTTGTCGAGGCATATTAGTTAACGGTAACTTTGAATTGCGCTTGAGCTGTTCATCCTCTGAACTTTCACTATCTTCGGCATCTTCTTTCTCCACTTCCTCCTCCTCCTCCTCCTCCTCAGCCTCCTCGTCTTCGTCATCATCCTCCTGACACTCACTACTACTCACTAAATTCAAGTTTTTACCACCTTTCACTTGTGACACCACACTATGTTTAGAATGTGTTCTATATGATGAATCTTTTGATGAGTCTTTTCTCCTTTTACTTTTTGGAGGAAGACAACCATTCACTGTTGAGGATTGAGAACTCTGTCGGGAGTGGTGCTTGTGCTTCCTGTGTCGCGGCCGCGTAGGACACGGCAGTGCTCCATTAACCACTTGCGCTTTATGACTGGCGATTTCGTCTATGCTCTGTTCGAAATCAGTCTCCAGCTTAACACCAGAGCCTGACTCGACTTCTTCTTGGTCGGAGTCAGCGTCAGACCCATCAGTCGCCAGCTTAGATAGACGAACCTCCGGGAAGAGATCCTTGCGGACGGTGAGCCTTGCGGCCTCGTAACCGCCGTTCACGGGACTTGATCGATCAGACATACCGCCCGCCTCCCGCCGCCCTCGCGTACCACTTCTACAAACCACTCACCTGTCCGCGAGGTAAACAATCAGTTTGACACATCACATTTTCACTTTTGTGACCAAGCAATTCACCGATCGTTAAGCGATGGCATGAAAAGGTAAATGATTGTCGATAATCGATGTACGAAACATTATAATTACTTCAGTTTACACTTCTTGTGAGTCCCAAACATCTTTTTTTCTTCACATATTCGCATTTTAGGTCATCCATGTTCATGTAACGTTGTGATTGCGAAAAACAAAGTACAGATCATTTTCGCGGACACTTGTACTTGAATATTTGGTGATGACACATAAAACGTACGATTTTTGAAAGTATGGACATAATACACACTTATTTTTAATTATTTTCGTTCACTACGAGTTGATGAAAACTGTTGACCTTGTTTAGAAGCTTATTATGTTTCAAATTTTAATCAACAGATGCAGACATTGTCACAAAAAAAGTTGTACTTGTTTAAACGCAGTAGCCTTGGAGCGACGTTTACTTTATAGAGTTAATAAATGAAAAATTATTATAATCCAATATTATGCAAGTTTCAACCTTGCATCTTATTTGTTCTATTTAATATGAGATTATGAATAAAATGATAAAATTATACTTCACAAAATCATCGTATTCGATTCTTAAAACATTCATATTATTACCTCCATTCAAGCATAATACCAAATGTCAAACTGCTGTGTTTTCTATTTCATCGCTGAATGTTGTTCATGAGAATTCATAGATGGCAGCACTCGTTAAATTTACAGAAATTCAATACCAAGAATTTGTTGTTTTTGAGCGTTGCTTCTCTTTCTCTCACGATAATGCCTGTAGTAGAAATTAGTTACATTTGTTGTATCTAAAATGATCTTGGTTAGTTACATTGTTTAGTATTCATTGAAAAACTCGGAAATGTTAAAGTGTGGGCGATTTGTGACGACGTGTGTGTTCAATGTATTGTGTGTGACGTTCATCAATAGTGATAATGATAACCTACACGGTCTTTCTGTAGCAGAGTACATAACGGGTGAGTCATATTTATATTTATTACATTTGCTGTATATACATATCGATGATCTCATACATAAAATTGTAATACTGGCTTACACTTCATTGCTATGCTTATTAGGTTTCGTCAACAACTTACGCTTAAGCCCCTGACTAGGTACCCTTTCATTATTTTGTTTCTTACAATAATCATTTTAAAGTAAAATAAAATAAATAAGTATTCTGAAGTTAACTACCTAAATAGGAATAAGAAGCTAAGTAGTAGGTAATCCATAAGTAAAGTAAATAAATTTTATAGGTGCTGGCTGATAGAGGAAGGTGTAATATTTAAATGTTTTTGGTATAAAAAAAGGGGCGGTAGGTAATCAGATGCGGTCATCGTGTGCACGGAATTTTGTTTTTAAAGTAGTTAGATATGCGTGACCGCGAAACGGTAAAAAAACACTTTTTAAAGTACATTTATAGGTAAGTGCAAAATACATTGATGAATAGTAGGTTTCTACGTATCAGTTAAAAATCTCAGCCCACTATAGATCCGGGCCTTTACTGAGGTACCTACCTACATTTTTTATCCTAATAATTTATGTGAGTACCTACCTACCTATCCCCCTACTATACCTACAGGTAAGATACCTGTATAGGTACCTACAATACCAACATACTTTTTAAATAAGAAGAACATTTAAAAAATCGGCCAAATTCGTGTCGGACAACGCACAGTGAATAGTTCTGTTGTCGGGGAACTAAGGATGAATAATTACGCATGCAATGCACTCACTAGGTATATTACTATGTTAATTGATTTTATCGACGTCTTCACAGCACACACGAAGATTTTCATTGAAACTAATTTTTTTCAGTATTTTCCACCGTTTACCGAAGGTATGTACCGGTACATACCTTCTTGCGACTTTTTGAAGAGCATATCTCCCCAACTATTGACAAATAAAAAAAACCGCCCAAGTGCGTGTCGAACCACGTTCAAATTATCCCAAGAACAAACTTCACATTGTAGTTGAATAACATGTTCTATTTCAACTGCAAATGTAAGTTGGTCGACTACCTACTACTCGTTACCTTGTAAAGCCTTCTTAGCTGTTATAGTTTTCCTTTTAACTTCATACCTTTATATAATTGTTATGTCGTAGCATTAAATTATAAAAAAAATTAAAAAAATGCATGATTTAATCATGCGAAAATTTTAGGGATACACTAGGGATATTGCGAAAACACGGATAAAACGACTCCGTGTTCTGCGTGCGTGGGCTATGGGGACACTTAAGCACTCTTCAACGCAGCCCCCAACTGGGGCCAGCCCGCCTCTGCGGGCTCTGTTTGGTCAAGCGGAGGGAGTGAGGTTTTTGAGTCCCACCGCGACGTCTAAGAGGGGCGCGCGTGCAACACTATACGCCAACACCTCGGGTCTTATATAAAAGGCGGCGGCGGACGCCCGGAGTCTCCCCCCGACCCTTGCTCGAAGATGCGCCAGCCCGCGTCGATGCTGAGCCTGTAGCTTTAAATTCCCCGATTAATAATAATGAAATACTCTTGATCCAGCCTGTCCCTCTTGCTGTCCTCCCCCCAGCGAACGCCCTAAGCCGAGGTTCGTACCCCACAGGGGGTGCCCTTAGCGAGCGTTCGCCTAGTTTTAATTAGCATAGTTTTGCCCCTGGCTGGAGGCTTTAAGTGTAGAAGCTTAAGGCAACCACAGGATTGACCGGTTAAGTAGTCATGACCTCAGAGGTCAGCTACGAGATGCCCTATATAAAAAAAAAAAAAAAAAAAAGCCCGGAGTCCATCGTCCCTGGACCCATTTAGGGCTATATTTGCCCTCCGCCTACGCCTGCTGCGGGCTGGGAGAGCACTAGAAATCTCCCGCTCCCTTTTCGCTGCCTCCTTCTGTGACATGACATTTTCGCACAAGGAGATTACCGCGTCCCACGACGCTGCGCCGCCGACCATGGAACGAATCACAGACGGCAGCGACAGGTCGCTTCCCGCTTCCGAAACGGGGGCACGACGCGGCTCCTCCCAACCTGCACACTGCAAGCGTATATGCCACGCCGTGTCCTCCCAACAGTTGACGCAGTGATGAGACCGAGTGTCTGGCTCCCTGCCTATGCGACACAGGTACTTTCTGAAGTAGCTGTGCCCCGATGCCTCCTCCCTAGCCAGTCGTTGAGCACCGGCCGGACCGCCTCAATGGTGACAAGGTAGGGCGCGAGGGCTCTCGCTTCCAGGTCCCACGGCGGGGATGCGGCCAGAGCACAAGCCGCCTCGTAAGAGATCGTGCGATACCCCTGATGACTCTGACGGCCACAGCCCTCTGCAGTACTCGCAACACTGCGATACTGCGGGCCGTCAGGTCAGCCGCCCACATCGGGGCCCCGTACAGGGCCATGGATCACATGATCCCAGGTAAAACCGCCTGCAGGCGATGTTCGGACCCCCCAAATTGGGGAGTAGCGTTGACAGTACGTCCGCTGCGCCCATTAACTTGGGCGCCAGCCGCCGAAAGTGGGGGCCGAAGTCCCAACGGTTGTCGAGCACCAATCCCAGGTATTTCATGGTTGACTCAACAGCGATACATGCCTCCCCGACCACGATGTGTGATCTTGGTGGCGGCGCCCGACGGGGGCCATGGAAACTAAAGGCCTCCGACTTGTTGAGGGCCATCTCCAGGCCCAGGCGCCGAATGGGGCTTTTTTTTTTTTTTTGAGGGTGGGAAATCATCAAATGACTTCTCCCGCTCTGGGCAGAGCGAGAGGGTGTGTCAGACTTTTACTGACTAAAACCCACCCATGTTCCATCCGTTGCCTGTGTGCCGGGGCCGCGATATCCCTTTCGGACAAACCCGCAACCCCAGCAGGCATTGGTCTTTCGACCCCGTCAGTTGGTGCTGACATCTCTTTGAGGCGCGCGTGGAACACAACGCGCCGTCGACACGGGCCTGGTCCTCATCGGACGGCGAGTTGCCCATTGCTCACCGTCCGCAAGCCCGTGCCTACGGTGGCCGGAACTCGGCTCTCGACTTCCGACGCCCGGGGCGTCTCCTGCGGCGACTAGGGCCGCGAGGGCGTGCAGCTTGCATCTCTCTCACGCGCTCCGCCTCCTCCTTCGCGAACATAACTGCTTCGCAGAAGGAGGTGACGGCCTCCCATGCTCTCTCGCTCCGAACCATGGCCTGAACCAGGGCCGGACGCGAGAGATCGCCGCCGCCGATCGCCTCCGTGAGGACACGGCGGTGCTCCGCCCAAGCCGAATGGGGCTCACCACTTAACTTCAAAAAGTCACATGGAATCTTCATAATCTTTTTAATTATGGGATCCTACAATTCCCCACACGCGTATGACGGCGTATGTGTGCAGTTTTATTTTTCATGTCCTTTGCATATATGGAGATTGGGGAGTGCCACCCCAATTTTTTTCTTTTTGTAGTTTTACTACACCATTGTTTCGCAGTTTATAGAACACCACTACTAAACCTTCCGTCTAAACTTCATCGATCGATGTTAATACTAATATTCGATATAGTGCCAGTCTGGAGGATGTCTTCAAGGTTCTAGACTGGAAAGGGCTAGGCATCAACATCAATAGCAAGTATATCACTAACCTTCGGTTTGCCGACGACATAGTTATCATGGCTGAGACCATAAAGAACCTCAATACAGCTTCCGAAAGAGTGGGTCTTAAAATGAACATGGACGAGACAAAGGTCATGTTATTTGCCCGTGTAACCCACTCTCATGAAGATCGGAAACGCTACACTCGAAGTTGTGTATGAGTATCTTTACTGAGGACTAACTGTCCAGTTAGGTGGGTTCAACTTCGAGAAAGAGTCAATCGTCGAATCCGACTCGGCCGGGCAGCGTTACGAAAGTCTGACCAGTGCGTGTTGCCAGTGAGGACCTATGGCACTGAAACGTGGTCGCTCACAATAGGCTTTATCAGAAAGCTAAAAGTCACCCAAAGGGCAATAGAGGCTTTGCTTGGAGTTTCCCTACGTGATTGAATCAGAAATTAAGAGATCCGCAGGAGAACCAAGATAACCGACATAGCCCGAAGAATTGCCAAACTTAAGTGGCAATGGGCAAGGCACATTGCTCGATTTGAAAATTTGTTGAGACATTTGAACAGATGGCCGATGGGGCTAAAAGGTTCTGGAGTGGCGAACGCGTACCGGAAGACGTAGCGTTGGAAGACCTCCCACAAAGTGGACGATGACCTTGTGAAGGCCGCGGGAATCCGCTGGATGAAGGAAGCATAGAAAAGGTCGAAGTTTCGTTGCTTGGGGACCTATGTCCAGCAGTGCACGTCTTTAGGCTGAAATGATGATATAGTGCCAATAGTCACGCGAGTAAATGGCTGTGAGTGTGAAATTATAAGTGTTCCGTTTTCACGGTTTGGCTACGGAACCCAAAAAAGTGGTGGGTGGGTATTCTTTAAACAGATTTATTAGTAATTTTATAGGTACAGATTTGTACGGTAATAACTTGGAAATTTTGAAGAAGTAATAAATCATTTAGAATTTCAAACTAGCAACATTTGCCTTGGTGGTCACTACTGGTGAAGGCAGGTGGAGTAAATTCGTTACGAAAAGATGGCTGAGAGTCGTAGATAACACGATAGTGGGCACAAGAAGCGTAGATAGATCAATGCCAAATGGGTCGCGAACCGGCAGATAATATTGAGTTTGTTAGGAAGAGTTGGCCAAAATTATCGCAACTAGGGGTAGTTGCGATAATTTTGGCCAAGTCTCCTCATCCGCAGCCATTTTCAACCAACTGAAGCTGGGAAGCTTCAGTTCAGACGAGTTGATTTAACATCCTTAAATTCGAAGCAAGCAGCAGCCCGGAGTCCAGATTTGTGGCCCGCGGTAAATGGTAATAGGCCCGCCCCCTACCACGTGGGACTTGATCGGACTTAAAATTTGCGAAATGTGGGAGTGGGTACTTACACCACCGCTACTACTACTACAACTCTGTGGAGAACACAGGCTTGACGTTGTTATGTCATGAAGATTAAGTAAATAAAAACATAAGAAGCGGCCACTGTCTTATTGATTTAATCCCATAATTTTTGTAAAGTGTTTCGGGTTACAAGTACACGCGCGAGTATGGCGACGTTGACCAACTCCGGTTAGATGAAATATCGACAGATCACAGGAACAACTTGCAAAAGGATAGCACTCAAAAGAGAACAATCTTGAAATCCGTAATAAGAACTGTCGATGTCGGAAAGCAGGGGCGGGAAGAAAACGGATGAAAAATTGCATGCAGTTGTGATGAGAATTCTGAGACTGAGATAAATGTGTCAAGCGACAACAAAGAACAGAAATAAATTCAAATTCAAAAGTCATTTATTCAAACTAGGCTGAGAATCAGCACTTTTCGAACGTCAAAATTACATAAGACAGTCCCCCAAAAACGCCCACACTTCCTAGTGCTTAAGCTGGAAAGAAGAAGTCGCGCAACAAACTCCCCAGCAGCACAGCTGTCTGTTCAGTTGAAAAAACTTGATTCTATATAATAGTAGATTAGTATAATAATAGATTATATATATTAGTTAAACCCACTTGCGCGTTCATGGGTTAACTAAATAACTCGGAGTTAAGAGCTAACTGAGGGTTAATCCAAAGAGAATTATTTGATTAACCCTGAGTTAGCTGTTAACTCCGAGTTAGCTGTTAACGCGCAAGTGGGCCTTAAAGGAATAAGAAGTTTGAAAGTCGCGCTAGTGGCGGAAAAGTTAAAAATAATCGATTTCTTGGGCATGTTATGAGAAGAGATAAAATGAAACGCATGTGACCAAAAGAGTCAATCTGCCTAGCCTTTTCCCAACTATATTGGGATCGGCTTCCAGTCTAACCGGATGCAGCTGAATACCAGTAACTGGGTAATGCGATATCCATTTGTAAGACTGGTTGTCAGACTTTCGGGCTTCTGACGACTGTCAAAGATCCACGAATGACAGCCGGGACCAATGGCTTAACGTCCTTTCCGAAGCCCGGAGGAGTCTCGGTATGTAAAGATGGTCACCCATCCACAGACCAACCCCGGCAAGCGTAGCGTAACCTGATGTATCGACCCGTGCGGCAGTTATTACTTAGCCACAGCCACGAGCTCCTCCATGTGACCAAGAGAGTGATGAACATAAATGTAAAATTTTTGGCAAACGGAGACCAATAAAAAGATTAATGAATTGTGATTTTGAGGGCTTTTATGAATGAAAAGACAGGTGAACCGTGACGTGAAGATTGTGACGAGTACGAATTGAAGAGAAAAACATTTGCGCAGACTCCCAAGTAACAGTACAAGGGCAGGCAGAACAAAGAAAGTACTTCTGCTGATTTTGACAAGGCCCGAGCTGTTCCTTTAACGGCAGTTTCTTACATAAGAGCGTTTATTTTGAAAGTTGGCAACGTCGCAAATAATGCCGTGCTAAGCTGAAAGGCGGTATCTCCGAGATACGGCCTTTTAGTTTTTTTTATACCATTCAATAACTATAACAATTTCGCATCTAATGGTATAAGCCAAATAACGCTATCTAACTTAAAACATTTAAAAAATCCACTAAGAAGTTTTTTTTATCCTTATGTTTCCTTAAATTACAATTTACAAAAACTTACTCCGATTGAGATAACGCCTTTCGGCTTAGCAGGGCAGAATAGCTGTCAAATATTTACCTGTTTTGATTAATTTGGCAATATTACTGTATGGTAATAAGAAATGTGGCTAACTAGCGAACTAGAATATTGATTATGGAATGCAATAATTAATATCGTAACACCGAATATTTAGTTTTAGATGTAAAAAGTATTTGGAAACTTTCCAAATGCCTTTTTTACACCTAAAACGGGTACAACATGAAATTCTATGTTATAATTGCAATTCATTATTAGTATTCTAGTTCGCTAGTTAGCCACATTTCTTATTTCCATACAATAATATTGCTATATTAATCAAAACAGGTAAATATTTGACAGCTATTTGCGACGTTGCCAACTTTTAGGATAAACCCTCTTAACACGTGTATAATCTAGCTGTAAGTGATTGTTTGAGCTAGGCTTCCAGTAATGTATGACTTCAGCGCGGAGCGAGTACCTCTGAAATATGAATAAAGTTACGAAAGGATACCTATACGTATACACATACCAGGACCTTGAATAGGCCTTTGTAACATAGAGCAATGCTCTCGAAAAACGGAGGACGACACGGCGCACTGTGGAACGAAAAAAGGCTCTCGAGGACTAAATGAAGCTTTAATTTTAAAGTGTCAGTTGTTTGCTTGAAATGGCTTCTAATAGCCAATGTTATGCATACATATATCATAGGATGCAATCTGGTAGGCAAATGGACGACTTTTTTTTTTTGTAAAAAAAAAAATTGAGCTAATGCTCTGGAATGGAGACATTAACCGTTATATCCTTGCTCACGGTGATGTAACTATTTATTTATGATTTTTTGACATTTCTCATATTAGAAGCCATTTCAAGCAAAAGACCGACACTTTAAAATTTAAGTTTAAATGTCTTCGAGAGCGTTTTTTCGTTCCACGGTGCCGCGCTGAGCGGGATGATGTCGCGTCGTCGTCGCCTTGAAAAATTATAGAACAAACGCAACGCCTCAAATCAAAGTAAATTTCTTTTGAATTTTGCTATATATACTTAAGTAAGTAAGTTAATTAGTTAAGTGTTTGCAACGTGACTGTACGTTACTTAGGAACTATTTGATTTGCTTACTCACATAAGCTTGTTTTGGTAATAAAACTATCTTACCCATAGAAATATAAATAACAGATCTTACCTATATCTTTATTATCAATATAGTTGCGTGCTGTGGAAACTTGTGTGTTCATTACTTATATCTTACGATTAATCTACCAAACACATATGTTAAGTTTTGGCTGGTGTCACTCAAATCATCAGACCAGTTAGCAGTCTAGCACTAAGTTACTTTGAAAGGATATAATTTCGATTCTGGCCTTTCCTCGCTTCGAAAGGATAGCGCAGGTGACGGGAGGGGGGAAGGGGGGATGCATAAGCTTTTCTTCATAACTTGACATAGTGTTACGAACCGAATCCTATTCCTATTTCATTATAAATAGACAAAAGAAAATCTAAGGCATCCGCGGCGGAGTGCAAAAAATTACGAGCTTGGTTTGCTTGCTCTTGGATCCTATAAGTCAACAAAGTTAGGTACCTGGAGTAAAAACCTAACTTTGCTGACTATTTCTGTATGAATGGAGAAACCAAAAAGTAACATAGGTGGGGTGCAAAAAATTAGGAGCTTGCTTTGGTCGCTCTTGCATCCTACATCGTTACATCATAAGCTTTTGTGCATAAGTCAACAAAGTTAGGTACCTGGAGTAAGAACCTAACTTTGCTGACTATTTCTGTATGAATGGAGAAACCAAAAAGTAACATAGGTGGGGTGCAAAAAATTAGGAGCTTGCTTTGGTCGCTCTTGCATCCTACATCGTTACATCATAAGCTTTTGTGCATAAGTCAACAAAGTTAGGTACCTGGAGTAAGTATCTAACTTTGCTGACTATTTCTGTATGAATGGAGAAACCAAAAGGTAACATAGGTGGAGTGCAAAAAATTACGAGCTTGCTTTGCTCGCTCTTGCATCCTACATCGAGTACATCGTTACATCATAAGCTTTTGTGCATAACTTTGCTGACTATTTCTGTATGAATAGAGAAACCAAAAAGTAAAATAGGTGGGGTGAAAAAAAAAAACGAGCTGGCTTCGTGGAACTGAAGATGCACCGATACCCCGTGAAAATTATCCTTATAGTAGTTACAAAACCAACACAACTGTGAACCGCGTATACACATAGAAAAACTTATTTTTAGGGTTCCGTACTTACGAATGAAAAAAACCGGCCAAGTGTGAGTTGGACTCGCACACGAAGGGTTCCGTACCACCGTACAATATTTAGCAAATATGACGAATTAAAAAAAAAACTACTTCCTAGATCTCGTTCAAACCAATTTTCGGTGGAAGTTTACATGGTAATGTACATCATATTTTTTTTAGTTTTATCATTCTCTTATTTTAGAAGTTACAGGGGGGGGACACACATTTTACCACTTTGGAAGTGTCTCTCGCGCAAACTTTTCAGTTTAGAAAAAAATGATATTAGAAACCTCAATATCATTTTTGAAGACCTATCCATAGAGACACGTATGGGTGTGATGGAAAAAAAATGGAGTTTCAGTTCTAAGTATGGGGATCCCCCAAAATGTATTGTTTTTTTTTCTATTTTTGTGTGAAAGTCTTAATGCGGTTCACAGAATACATCTACTTACCAAGTTTCAACAGTATAGTTCTTATGGTTTCGGAAAAAAGTGGCTGTGACATACGGACGGACAGACAGACAGACATGACGAATCTATAAGGGTTCTGTTTTTTGCCATTTGTATAGGAGAACATGTTTTTCAACTACAAAGTTAAGTTTGTTCTTGCGATAAATTCAACCGAACTACGGAACCCTTCATTGTGCGTGGTCCGACACGCACTTGGCCGGTATTTTAAGCACACTCAACTATATTTACAATAATTCGCATATCGCTCCGAAATATCTACTATCTACGATTGGCCATAATAGGCTGTTCATCGGCAGACTCTTCACTTTATTACGGTGAAATGTGTCTCATTCCGTGTATGTCACACATTATTAACAGCCGCCTTAGCAAACTTGCTGAAAAATACCTGCCTGAGAGCCAATGTGGCTTTCGTCCTAGCAGAGGTACTATCGATGCCATATCCGTCGTAAGGCAACTCCAGGAGAAAAGCTTAGAATATCAAAGGCCTCTCTACATGTGCTTTGTCGATCTAGAGAAACCATATGATAGAGTTCCACGTGAGGCCCTGTGGCTTGTTCTCTATATTTTGTTAATATTTTAACTTTCAGGGCTACTTCCATTTTTAATATACTGTTTGCTTGTTTTTATTGCATGATGTGGTCTCCTATAATTGAGGAAGCACATATATTGTTGTTCTTGTCTTTATAGTATAGCATGTAAGGTGTATTCTTTGTTGGAGATCCTAATAAAATAAAATAAAATATTAGTATGGTTACCCAAAAAAGTTCGTCAACCTCATACACCAATTTCATGTGCGGGTTCAACACAAAAACGAACTGTCTGAAGCGATCCAAACTACAAGTGGAGTAAATAAAGCAATGTTGTGTCATGGCACCCACACTTTTTGCCATTTACTTCGCTGTTGTTATGAGGGACGCCCTGCTGTAATTTTGTGATAGAATTCAACTGAATTTCCGGACTGAAAAAAGCGTGTTCGATATATCAAGGTACAGACCGAAATCCAAATTACAAAAGAACTCCATTCTGAAGATACTTTACGATGACGATGTGTGCCTCATATCTGACAGCATGGCGCATCTCCAAAGCTATATTGACGCATTTCATATTGACGCATTTCATCAATCATGTCAACGATTTAGTCTAGTAATCAGTTCTTCCAATACGCAAGTCCTCAAACAACCACCTGCGAAACTGAAAAAGCTGAATCTAGATGGGAAAACACTAGAGGAAGTAATGCTAATGCAGTTTAAATATCTTGGAAGCGACATTAGGCATGATAATACGAGTTTGTCCGAAGGGATATCGCGGCCCCGGCACACAGGAACACGGGTGGGTTTTAGTCAGTAAAAGTCTGACACGCCCTCCCGCTACACCCAGAGCGGGAGAAGTTATTTGATAATTTCCATGATAATACACTAGCTTCGGAGATACCATCGCGCATTGCAAATGCCGCTGCGAACTTTGGATGGCTTATTGATCGTGTCAGGAAATCCCATGACCTGAAGCTAGAGACAAAGGTTAATGCTTACAAGGCATTAATCTAACCGGACCTTCTTTATGACGCAGAAAAATGGTGCCTCTATAAACCAGACATAAGGAAACATGACACATTTCACCGAAGGTTTGAGATCCATCTTAAAATTTAAATCGCAGGACCGCGTTCCTAATACAGAGGTCCTGCGCCGTTCTGACATGTATGGCGTGGAGGCTTTACTTATGCAGCGTCAACTCAGGTGGTGAAGACACGTCCTTGGCATGGAGGACCACCTTTTACCTAAAGTGGTCTTCTACTCTGAGATGGGTGAAGGTAAACGGAAGCATGGCAGTTAACATTTCCTTTATAAGGATGTGTTCAAGAGGCATCTAACCGCTTGTGCTATTGACATGAAATAGTAAGTAGTCAGACTGAGTCCGACTGGTTTTTAATAAAAAGGTCGATTACGGCCGAGCAAGTAGGTACCTAAATCTACAGATTTAATAGATTTTTTTTTGATCACACGCACGTGTCGATCGCTAGAAATTAAGGTAATGAGCAGGCATTTTTTCTCCAAGTCGCACAGTTAACCTTGTTTCCTTTTCTTTGGCCTTCACGGATCCCTCTTTTCCCTTTAAAAGCATTACCCCTCTAACAAAGCCTGTGACTGAGGTATTTTAAACCATAAAACAAAATAGTAGATTGTTTGCCAAGGGAGCAAACAAATATTTTTAAGGTGAGGGTGTTTCTTTGAATCCAGAGCGGAGCGTAGGATTCCAAAGTAGAATCCTGAGCACAGCGACGGATTAAAACAGTGTTGCTCCTGAGGTGAACACTCTACTTTTTATCACCCACTATGTGAAATAAAATGTGGACGGTCCGACCCCCGTCAGGAACGAAGTTCTTTCTTACGTATGATTTAAAACGAAATTAAAATTTTCGCAACCGCCATCTTGGACTTAAATTTTGACCTCACGTTTTCATAGTTTTCGACGGTACTATAGTCGATAGCGACTTTAGCACCTTCGAAAACTATGAAAATGACCCAATAATGTTTTCTTTTTAAATCGCAGCCGCCATCTTGAATTTTCATTTTGACCAAATTCACACTTTCTCTCTCTTTCTCTTGCCAGCCAGTTACTTGTTCATACAATGTTAGTGATTGATTTCTTTGGTAATTGGAACTTTTACTAAAAATATCCACATTCAAATCACTTTTAGTCCCTAGGGATTAAAAAGCTATTTTAGTCCCTATTTAGTTTAGAATAGACCAGCTCTTTTTGAATAGATGTGATAAAAAGATTTAGGCCGCGCATATAAAAATATCACCACGCATATAATTCTATTATAAGATAATGTCACCCCCCATCAACACTACGATACGAACGCAGGTTTTTAAAGGCCTTTTATTTATTTATGTTGATGTTGTAATGAAGTTTTTGTTTGTTTCAGGTCATCTATGTGTTCTGGATGTAGCCTTGCAATCGTCGGTATAGGCGAAGTATAGCTTTAATTTGAAACCCCACACGATAGTATCTTATTGAATAGCAACCTCAAGTGATCAGGTTTCAGGCAGGCAGGTTGTGAGGGTTCTGTATGTACATTGTGATGTCAGTGTGGTAGTGGCGGTGTGGTGGGTGGTGGTGAGGTGACGGGGCGAGGTGGCGAGGTGGCGCGACTCGCAAGTGATGCCCATCGCGGTGATGCAGAGGCATGGTAGACGCGGCTGCGGAGCGCCGGGCCGCCGCCGCCGCCGCGCGCTGCGATGCTACCTCCAGCCTCACCAAGTGAGTATTTACAATACTCGTGTTTATTTTTACTATTATTTTATTATCAAATATTTACCTAGTAATTGTCTCATTCTTCATATTACACTTATAGCTTGTAATGTCCGCTTTCACCAGCGCTTAAATGAATCCCTAATAATAAAAGTGCACTCATATTTAGGGATTCATTTAGGTGACACTTAATTGTCGGTGAAAACGGGCATTAGTAGACGAACCTTCCCCCAAAGGGCCGAAGGCTGGTGTTTTTTTTTGTTGTAAATTGTGTTTTTATTTATCAAATAGACCAGAATTTATGCACCGAAAATGTGCAATTTAGGGCGTCAGTAAATTGTAAGCACACACGTTAGCACCAAATTCTCACGAATGTTCGTAATCATCGATACAGACATATAAATGATACGATATAACCATGTCATAATTACAAATTTTGGTAAAATGACAACCAAAGGTAAAATTGGTTGTGAACATGATATTTTTAAGATATAGGTAACACATTCATACGGCCCTCAGGCCTCTGGATGTACAGTGAAAATAGAAATGCAGCTTTAATGATATCAGTGATATCAACCCTTCATTTAGTCACAAGCATTAATTACCAAATACGTAAATTAAACGAGTTACTTCCGACGACCAACACAAACAAAATATTCTTGGCAGTGAAATAAGAGTTTAATTGATTGATTGCTATTCGGTTCGGATGTCAAGCCATCATTATTGACCGTTGGCATCTCGCCGCTGACCCCGGTGCTCTGCGATCATTTTATTGAGATCATTGGCAATGCCTGTCAATAACTAGATCTTTACTGTATTTATATCATCTTACAGTTCGTTGCTAATTATGTTTAAGCGTACTGGCACGTGATGCAGCAGTTCTCTACTGTTATTATTATTTAAAAAAAATGATATCATATAGTTGTCTATGTTTTGCTTGCATTTTCACTGCAATCAGCTTACAAAAAAATACATTTGAGATTGTATTTTGTATATTTATTTTTCGTGTTGGCACGGTTGACTACTGCCTGCGTCGTAACGTCAGTGCAACAAATTGTTTGATTGGGTGTAAGCCGAGCTGGGCACGCAATACGAGTTGGTTGTTTAATGAGAGCACCGATACGTCTCGTCAAGTCGTCACGGCAGCGCGTTATCAGGGCCGTGGGCGACTATGTGTGCCATACTGACTACGCAGCGATTTGCAAATGTGTGCGTCCATAGTAGCGCTTCCAGGAAACGCGAGTAGGTTTCTCGGAACCGATTCAATGTCGCGCGCGTTTTCAGCAATGAATGTGTTAGCAAAACGTCTTCACAAACACATTTCACTTTTTTTATAATTATTAACACAGTGATTGCAGTGCTATCTTATCGTTCTGCATGGCCGCATTCTTAACTCGTTGATGTAGGCACAGACCGTTTGTTTTGTACCTGTACCTACCTACTTACCTATTGTATTACCACACGTGAAGCAGGCTAATTGCTGTAATAAGGCAAAGGTTTTCTGAAAGCATACTTTTACTGCACAGTATCACCTTGTCAAGACATTGGCAACCATTTGGAGCTCAAATAGAGATTTAATTTACAATTGCGAAAGTGCCCGCAAACTACAAACAGCAGCGGCAAAGCCGCAATCCCAGTAACGGACGGTAGCATCCCTACTGGATGCTATGTAACTCTTTGAAAACGCTTCCGTAGATGGCGACATTACCGCCCGCTACGGAAATGTTTCTAGCGAGAAAAATATAAAACTGCAGCTGGAAAGAAAAAAAATACATTACGTGTAGGTACATAATTGAAAGTAAGGATTAATAAAAGTTAAGTAGCAAAATAAGTACATCGTCAGAATAAAATAAACAGAGATGATTATTTCAAAATTTTACTATGTCACTAAGCAAATAAATTATTTGCAGAAACGTCCTCATCTTGTGGGATAACCAAGGAGTGCCCGTCAATTGTTTGATAAAGCTGGCAAAGATGGAAAACAACAATAACTAAAATTAACGAAAACATTAAACTAACGCCTTGGTAACTTCGTAACACTTTTCTATTCAAGGTTTTATTGTAACTACGAATCTCTACACCCGATATCGTTACTGATATCGCCCCTAATTCTTAGTGATAGTTCGTTTTTATGAGTTTAGTTAGATAACCCTCAACACTTCTACTTAGGACGCCAGCTGCAAGTCCAACAACCTTTGCTATTGTCGTTACTGGAAGAATGAGTTGAGAAAATCAGTTTTAGGTACAGATCCATCACGTCTGTGAAGTTTGCAACAGATTTTTTTAAACAATTTTTCTGCATAGTTACTACACTGTCAGTGGTCGTTAACCTAAAAAAAACCTCAATGCAATTTTTATTTTACTTTATCTTGTTTAGGTATCCCCCCCATCCACTTTCACACGAGACCAAAAATTCTTTAGGACATTAATAAACCTTTACCTTCAAAATCATCAAACAGATTCTCATTCTAGTTCACCTCCTTGTCTTCTCTCTTCTCTTCCCTCACCCTAGCATCTTGTTCTGCCTAAGCCTTGGCTTCCCTCGGGACTTGGGACAGTACAGGGTTGTCACCAGCTCCAAGGCCAAGTAAGACACGTTTCTTGGTCAAACATCTTGGAGCACTTCCATGGTTTTCTTGCCTATGGTTTCTAGGGTATCTAGGCCACCGTGTATTACTTTTGTGCTTGAAATTTGAGTGAAAAGAGTAATGAAGATACGAAATCTATTTAATAAAAATCTTAAATTCATTGACAGACAACGCACAGCCTTAATTGCTGGGTTAAATTCAATTAAATAAAGACTTTTATTTTCAAGTTTGTAGCGGCATCTACATCGCCACATGCGCATCAAAGACCTGACGTCACACAAAATCCTGACGTCGCACAAATCCTGCATCGCGCAATTAGAGTTTACCGTGCGAACGACATCTTATATATAAAATTCTCGTGTCACAATGTTCGTTCCCGTACTCCTCCGAAACGGCTTGATCGATTCTCATGAAATTTTGTGAGCATATTGAGTAGGTCTGAGAATATATAGGTAGGGTAGGTAGGTAGGTAGGGTAGGTAGGTAGGTAGGGTAGGTAGGTAGGTAGGGTAGGTAGGTAGGTAGGTAGGTAGGGTAGGTAGGTAGGTAGGGTAGGTAAGTAGGTAGGGTAGGTAGGTAGGGTAGGTAGGGTAGGTAGGTAGGTAGTTGCACCGTAGATAAGTACATAGTGCTACCCGTGCGAAGCCGGGGCGGGCAGCTAGTATTAATAATATTATTATATTATATTAATACGTGAAGCAAAAACTTTGTACCCCTTTTTACGAAATTTACGCGGACGGAGGAGTATAAATTTGGCACAAAGTTAAAGTTTATATGGAGAAGGAGTGCAGAAAGCTAATATGTTTGTATATTACACATTAAAAATAAATTAAATTAATAAAAAAAAAACATTACGCACACTACCATGCGTTTGACACAAGATGGCTACCTTAGAATCCTTACCTTAAAACCTTGTCGAAATTCGACCATAATTCATTTAAATGAACTATGGTCTAATTTCGACCTCTGGGCGTCCACTAGTATATGTATAAGACTATCCGACATCAATCGTTGGGCAGTTGCCCGCCAAACACGACACCCGTCTGGTCTGAGGACCCTGTTCCTCATACCTCTAAAAGTTAATTAATAATTTTTGTTTACTTTATTCATAAGTAATTAAGTTAAGACCGGCTCTGCTTCGGCTTCCGGGGATCTCATTAAAATTTACTCCTCGCTGCTAGGTCGCTACTCAGCTGTGACGACTGGGCTCTCATCCAGTTGCCTTATATGCATTTTTTCAAACGGTTTTTGTTCTTGCTATGTTACGGTGCGGAATCCTTAGTATATGATACCAGCTCTACTCGTCTTTTTAAGAATATACATTGTTGAATTAGTTAAGTAAGTAAAATCGCTGAAAAGTCGCCAGTGTCTGGCCGGTACTTTCTCATCTGCTCGTATAACAACAATCGTACTCATACATATTAAGAGGGTTTATCCTAAAAGTTGGCAACGCCGCAAATAACTGTCAAATATTTACCTGTTTTGATTCTTATAGCAATATTACTGAATAGCAATAAGAAATGTGGTTAACTAGCGAACTACGTATAGAATATTAATAATGAATTGCAATTATAACATTGAATTCGATGTTGTACCCATTTAAAAAAAAACTATTTGGAAACTTTCCAAATACATTTTTACATCTAAAACTAAACATTCGTTGTTACGATATTAAGGCTTGTGCAGACCAGCGCGACTTGTCGCGCGACGCGACACGAACAATACAATTTCTAAGAAAACTTCACAGTATAACAATAACCGGTGTCGCGTCGCGCGACAAGTCGCGCTGGTCTGCACAAGCCTTTAATTATTGCATTTCTTAATCAATATTCTAGTTCGCTAGTTAGCCACATTTTTTATTTCCACACAGTAATATTGCTAAATTAATTCAAACAGTTAAATATTTGACATCTAGGTATTTGCGGTGTTGCCCACCTTCAGAATAAACGCTCTTAATTTATATAAAAAGCTGTGTAGAATAAAAATACGTTACGCATCTTACCCCTCATAGTGTCACCCTGGCCGAGGGAGTGGAGAAAAAAATCACACTACCTTTTTTAGGGTTCCGTAATCAACAAGGAACCGTTATAGTTTCGCCATGACTTAGCTCAGAGACTGTTAAATCCTTAAAAAAACTTTTTTTTTGGGTAGGTCTCCCCTACACGTAAAGTGAGTATGTTTTTTTTTCTCGGCTATCCCATG
This sequence comes from Agrochola lota, assembly GCA_947364205.1. Lineage (NCBI taxonomy): Eukaryota > Metazoa > Arthropoda > Insecta > Lepidoptera > Noctuidae > Agrochola > Agrochola lota. The sequence continues at coordinate 10,188,588 of OX376221.1, read as the reverse complement.
GTGTGGGGTGTCGTTGTAAAGGTCGTTCAAAAATATGGTGAATGTGTCAAAACCATTTTTGGATTCAGGGATACGTTTGCGAAATATAAAGCTTTAAAGTGCTTTTGTTAGAGTCAAGTGACCCCCCCCCCCCCCCCCGCCAGCTAAATGGTTGGTTTTGGTAATGGTTGATGGATATGTGATTTTTTATATAATATAACGAAATTAAAGGCACAACTAACTTAACTGCCACAGCTAAGTAGGTTCTACAAGTTAACGAGTACTAATCGACCAACTTACATTTTTGCAGTTGCAAAAACATGTTCTCCCATACATTTCATATGAGAGAACATGTTTTTCATCTACAATTTTAAGTCTGTTCTTGGAATACATTCATCCCAACTACGGAATCCTTCATTGTGCGTGGTCCGACACGCACAAGGCCGGTTTTAAATAAATAATCACATTAAACAAACGTGCGTCGAGGTTTCGAGGGTGTAACAAATATTAATAAGCATCACCTTATGGAACCGTAAACATCCAGTACAGTAATAATAAAAGCCTATCAAGTATCTCGACCTGGCTCGCGAGGTTGTCGACATGTGGGAAGTGGATACAGCAGTCATTGTGCCGATAGTCGTGACGGCCAATGGCATAATAGCCAAGAGTCTCGACCAACACCTAAGGAGGCTCTCGTTAGGCAGCTGGATCAAGGGCTAAATCCAGAAAGCGGTACTTCTAGACGGCGCGTATCGTTAGGAGATTCCTCTCTCAGGAGCCCTGACCACCGGTAGCTTGGACCCTGTTCGCGATACCGGTATTTTTTATATTTTGAAATGTTTTTATTTTCCCTTTTCTTTTTATAAAAATATTTAAAAATGTAAATTATATGTATATAAATGAAATAAAGGAAAGCCTACCAATAACTTCTACAATGAACGAAAGAGAAAATTTCAGCATTATCAGCTATATAATTACGCAACACATTTTCGTAAACGAATACGACTGACGTGTTTAATTTTGACAGTTCAATAACATTCATTGCGTTATTTACGTTGTTGAGTAGATTTTTTTTTCGAACTTTTGAAGCATTGGATTAGCAATCTGTGTCAAAACGATTCAGATTCTGATTGATCGTGTATTACGCAATTAGGGTACAGGCTTTACTGGCAGACGAATAAATTAATCTTTAGAAGGGCTGTCCATTATAAAATTAACATAGCCGCTAATCGCTTAATCGCTTTGTACCTGAAAATTCTTTACCAGAGAATTTGATAATACGACATCGTGTGGGGTAGATATTATAAAATAAACATCTCTTTGAAGACACCACACAAAGTTTTTAAGTTATAATTCTAATCTTATCTGGTTTTATCTCCAAAAGTACCTACCGCTTAACTTAGCTACCTTACCGAAGTAAAAAACCATTAAACATTTAAAAATTAATACTGTGTAGATTCAAAGAATATCGTTAACAGGATTGCATTACGTCAAATCATGTAAATCTTGTTATCTGCATCACCATATACACCTGCGCCTGTTCCTGCGGTCAACAGGCGACCATCTGAACTAGCAAATGGATCGTCATTGTTGGGTTGGCATGGCTGGTCGTGCCGGTGCTGAATGCCGACCGCTTCGCTCGCTAATTCGGTCGGTGACGAGGCGAGGGGCCGCGGTCGGTAGCGGGGCGGGGACTATTTTCGTCTGGCGGCCACGTTTGGAAAAGGCGCGGTGACGTCACGATCCTCCATAGCGATGATGCCATCAGGCGCCCGCGACACGCACCGGTCGACTTGCCAAAATATAGCAGCATGCTCCCCGCAATGTGCTGCGATCAACTTTATTTTGGTCATTGTCCGACAACGGATGTTGTGTTAGTGCCTCGGGCATTGCATCTGCGTTCTTTGATTGATGATTGTTTACTCAAATAATGAGAAAATAAAAATGTGTAGGAAGTAACGGGTGTTGTGAATGTTAATTCGGATTGTATAGTGATCATACTTTTTTTTAAAATAAATATTATGGATTTACACAAGCTTTGCTCATCAGTAAATTCATTTTATGTCAGTATTATTTCCAGTCATTCATAAAATTCGTTGTATATCTAGTATGTATGTTTACATAATCTACGTTTTAAATAGTTTTAATAATTTATTGACGAGTTTTTGGCGAAAATAAGGTTTGTGATTAGACCCATCTGGCTAGGCTAACATAATTGAAATCATAAGATTTCTGGGACGTACTAAATTCATCGCAGAAAATAGAAAAGTTGCCTAAACCTTCTGTATTATAATAAATTAATGTTGTTAAATTATAAACGTATGATGGACAGAAAATTTGGCACAGAATAAGAATTATGACGTGAACGTGTAGTTCCAAAATATTATTCTAAAAAAAAAAGTCCTAAAAATGTATTTTTTAAGGAAGCTACGCGCATGCCAATTTTCGTTTTGATCAGACGTGGAAGCACGTTACAGTGATAAATCAATCATTCACAGTCACGTAAAACTTGTCAAACAGTTCATTATAAACGAATATTTTCCTTTTTATGAGCTGTTGATATTATTTTGTTGCGCTTAGAAAACTACCTATAACATTCATGCGGCAGTTCATGCGGCGTTGTTATTGCATAATCAATCTCAAATCGCACCGTAAAGGCTTGTGCAGACCAGCGCGACTTGTCGCGCGACGCGACTCAAACAATGCAATTTCTAAGAAAACTACGGTATAACAATAACCGGCGTTTCACACAAGCTAGAACGGGTCCTAGAATAGTACCCTGAGGAACACCAGATTTGATGTGATGATTTAAGGAGACCTGCTACATTGTCAGAAGAAAAATATACGTCACACAGACGATGAGTAGACAATATCACGAAGCCGACAGTTGGCTAGAACCCTGGACCTTGCCCTGTCTCCTAATTTGAAGAGGCTGAAAGAAGCCTACACGTCTCAAGATGATGCATGATGCTGGGCATGGTAACATTTTAGTAAATAAATAAAATAAACGACTCCTTTACACAGTGAGACACATAATGTCGTCTGGCATGTCTTTCATGTCTTTCATGATCATGATGCACACATGCTGCATGCATGATGCTGGGCATGGTAATTTGTTAGTCAATAAGTAAAAGAAAAGACTCCTTTTCTTAGAATCTTACCTTGAATTTTCTCTGACATATGTGCCTTTAGCCAGTATTAAGAGTCCTATTACATTTATTACGCAAATTCATGATTTTCGACGTTGTAATTTTCAGCACCACTAAGATATTTTAATTATTTGATTATGAACAACGATAGTGCCATTCTCTTTCTTTTATGTTGGAGTTACACATTTTAATTTTTCTTTTCGTGTAATCCTACTAATATACTACTAATATTATAAACGCGAAAGTTTGTAAGTATGGATCGATGTATGGATGTATGGATGTTTGTTACTCTTTCACGCAAAAACTACTGAACGGATTTGGATGAAATTTGGCAAACAGATAGTTTATAACCTGGATTAAAACAGGATATTTTTTATCTCGATATTCTCACGGGATCAAGACTTATGCGGGTGAAACCGCGGGGCGCTGCTAGTTTACTATAAATATTTTACGAACTCAGCTTACAAGAAAAACCGCCGGCAATGGATGGAACTTAGACGCTCAAATTCACATTGTTTCATTCAATTCTAATAAAAGCTGAAATTACTAAAAGATAAGTTGAATGTTTTACTTGTTTATTGGAGTTCTAAAATTTCTTTAAATTCCTTGAGTTTTCACGGAATAAATCGTAAAGAAAAGCAATAAATGTCTTGATTCAGCGTCCATTATATTCCAAATAAACACAATTTTACCAAATAAACTAGTGTGATATAAAACTTCTATCTACAATGAATACATTTCATTCTTTTTCGTTTCTCAATATAATAAGACAAAATTACAATAAATAAAATTAAAGTAGGTACTATATATTCCGCGTCTATTCAGCAACTTACATGAAAATAATGTGTAACTCCAACTTACAAGAAAGATAATGGCACTATCGTTAATATAATCAAATAATTAAAATATGTTACTGCTGCTGAAAATTACAGCGTCAAAAATCATGAATTTCCGTAAAAAAATGTAATAGGACTCGTTTAAAAATATACAATTTATTTAACGAACTCTAGCAAATTTTCTGAAAGCAAAGAAGTAGAGCGCTGATATTTTTATAATTTTTATTATACTTTGACATTGGAGTTACTGCTACTCGCTTACAAAATAATTTAATGTCCTAATCTAATGTGGCAATAGTTTGCGTTGAGGTGTTGCAAGAAAAAAGTACATGAGATAATATTTATTAGTTTTCACATTTTGAGTTTCTTTTGTCTGATTCTATCTTAATTTTGATGATTTCGGCATTTGAAACGACTATGCAAGCTAACGTATTTTTTTAAAATTGATAATAATTAGCCATAATGGTACTCATATCTATTCAATTTTGCCCTGATCGTTTTGAAAGTATTGTTGTTTCTGCATTAGCTTTATCTTTATAATTTTTGTTTGTGTTTGTTTTCCATAAATACATTTTCACCGTGAAGGGACATACGTACTTACTTATCAAATACGTAATTAAATATAGCTAAAGTTAGTACTTAACGAATGTATTGTATAGAATCAGATAGAAGTGGTCGTGTACGCAGGTTGTTATCAGCTTCGGCCGTCGAGGCTACAATACAATGCTCGCGTGGTAAGCACGCTTGTTTAGCGTCGCTGCCCGCTGGTACAATCATCAGTTGTGGCCGCGATGGGGCCGCGAACGGCGCGGTACTCGGTGTTTGCGATGCTGTTTCGTCAGTGCGTCTCGTCACCGGTTTCGTGGTACCAGTCGTAGGGTCGGAGTGTCGCTATCGTTCGCCGGTCACCAGTGCTGCGCGATCAACTCCGCCGCGTGGTACTTGCGCGAACACATTACGCTCAAGTTTTTAAAATTTCGCTAATTGAACAAACATGCCAGTTTATTTGCAGTGACGTTGTGTAAAACTGATTTATGAACATAATATTACCTTAGTGGAAAACTGCCATAGCTATGTTTAGCTTATACGGGTGAATAAAACTAGAAACATACTTTTGTTATGTATGTCAGTAATGGATAGGATACTGTATACTTACTGATACTTGTATTCTGCTCGTTATCGAATTGTGGTGAGGGATATATGTATGGCTTTTATGAGAATTGGGTGGTGCAAGTGCTGCTGAGTCGTCACTATGTGCGTGGGTATAATAAATACATAATTAAGATACTTACTTGTTCAAACGCTTAGTTTCGACTATTTAGTTACGCTGACGATAATTTAACCGAAGTTTGGCAAGCCACCAAAGACTTAGATATCATAATGTTTCATTTTTTACAGTTCTCTGATTTTATTTATTTATTTTGAGGTTCTAAATATTGTTAGATTTGTTTATAATTATCATCATTTGTAAATTTAAATATGAACAATGACAATAAATAATGTTAGATGATTCATCATTTCAATAAGGAAGTAGCGCTGTGGTTAAAATCATTTACATCTATATTGGCTTAACTTTAAATTATAGATATACCGTATCATTTAAGAGAACATAACGTACCTAACTTATGCAAGTTTACCCACAAAACAAACTACAAACTGTTCAAAGAGGGACACCTATTATCGATAACTGATATTCAATATTGCAACAATATCAGCAGGGGTATTATACCTATCATATCTCTATTATATACATATGTATGCCTACTTACATTTAGTACACAAGTAGAGTGTGATAAGGTATATCTGACATATGTATGAATATTCATTACACACCTCAGTGGCATGTTCATCTACTTTAGTCTTGAATTATTTAAACAATTTGGAATATTTGTTCAGCATACACCAATCTACAGTTACACTTAGTTATGCTGAAACTATTTGTTTAAGATTGCAAAAACTTCACAGCTTTCAAAATCAATCTTACGTCATTTACGAAGTTCGACTAGTTGTTACAATTTTAAACAATTTGGAGGCCATTTAAATGGTTGTAGAATGTGATATTACGAGCGAATGATCTAATTACGTTTTGTCATAGAATTGTCTCAGAGTTGAATGACCAACTCAATTCGAAAAATAAATTGCAGCAAAACAATACCTACTTTATCCGGTATAGTGAATATTGCCTCAGGCAATATTTTTTCAATTGTTTTTAATATGATTTGTTACTCCAGAAACCACCCTAATGAAAGTGGTCTAAATAGCAATGAAAATACCCGACTGATTTGTGAAAAACGATAAATAAGATATTAAAGGAAATGCTAAAAAAATACCATTTTTGATTTCCTACATAGCAAAGGATCGGATAGGATCGAAGAATAAATATCTTGCATGTATTGTTATTATCAGGTATATAACTGATTTCCTAGTGCAATATTACAGGATGGTATTTTCTGAAACAATGGATTAGTTAGGCAAACTCACGAAACGAAAATTGCTGGTTTTTTATTACACAAACTTACATAAATAAATACTAATAATAATATAAATAATAATACTAATACTTAAATAATATCACTTTTCCCCAAAGTCGCGGGTTAGATTTTAGAAAAAATATAAATATGTTCGTCTAAACCCATAATATATCAATCAAATATCAAATGGTTCTAGACCAATTTGCTCAGTCTCCTTTCAAATGATTACGTAGAATAAAATAAAAGTTGTACAGAAAATCGTTTTTGCCGGACAACGAAGTGATTCCCAGTGTTCTATTTTTCCACTGACTGGAAAACTAACAACAATGCATTTACATAGAGTAGTACCTGAAAAATTTAAATGTTAGTCCTTCCTTAATTTTATCTAATATATCAGATAAACTACGTATATTGTCATTAATTGTTTTTCCTATTGAATTAATGACCTAATTTTTTTGCTAGGCCTCATTTGTTAACTTTATACATAGTTGGAATAGGTTATATTAACTCTGTGCTTTAGTTACTATTAAAAAGAAAGAAAAGAGCGCAAGCACCTAATTCAGGAAAACAATAAATAAAACGCGTTGAATATAAGTACGAGTATATTTATATAATTACATTTTGTTTCCCTCGGTACGATTTTGATTTGCAACGGCTGCCTGATTCCATGCTTCTCGTATTGATGACGAACCGACACCGACAACGATGACTTCATTGGTCATGTCCCCGTTTTTTGTTAAAGTTGCTCTTGTACGGGTTTTTAGCAAAGATTTAAATCGTAGATGTGCCCTCACCGTACTACGTCGCGCGAAAAAGAGCCCATAGTGAGAAGAGTGACTTCGCACAATAATAATGGCGTTTCCGTGACAATCAAGTCAAATGTCTGCGATATTGTGTGTCAGAGGTGTCAAAACGAACCGGAAATGCGACCATCTTTTAACACGGCAGGGCAAATCTACGATTGAAATCTTTGGTTTTTAATATTAAAATGAACCTCGGATAAATTTCTTTAGAAACCAATACGAGCAAAAGATATCATCGGCTCATGCTTGCAGTTTTTGGAACATATCATTTGTTGACTAGCGTTTCCAAACATTTATTTAGTTGATGTTAAAAATTCATTGTTTTGGCGAATTGCGAATCTCTGCCTAACCCTGCGAGGATTAGAAGCGTGATGTCATGTTATGTAAATTGTTATACGAACATTCATCGTAGACAATTTAATATACCGCATATTCCACTTCGAAAATTATGTAGGTTACCTACTAGCCACAAATATCGATTTAATCACTCTTCATTATAAACAAATTAGTTACATTCGCCCAAATATTATGTCACCTTGAAATTATTTCAGATCCGATAGTACCTACACTACCTACATGTGTAGCAACTTGATGAATTCAAAATACGTAGAAGACTTAATTTAAAATACGGCATTTTTCAGATAAGATAAATATTAATTTATGCATGATTCGCATGATAACTAGCTATAAAACTACGAATTATTATTTCAAATTGTTGTCCCCTATGTTTACCAACTAACTCCAATTTCCTGCTTGGTTCTTGCTCACTGGCAAATAAATAAATCAAACCACATTATTATGCTGTATGACTAATAGAAATACCTCATATGGGTGCAAACAGAATCCGGAATACTTAGCATTCTATTTCGAGATATACCTCGTATGAGATAGGCGCTTCGTGTGCCATGTGGAGGTCGTATACCTAAATCTGAACGCTTAGCTAATGAGCAGAATAAGCAGTTGGATTAGTTAGTCGTCCTTTGACATTTATAATAAAAGTTTAGGAGCAAGATCTATGTACGACGACTTTGGGAGGTTTAAACGTTCGCAACCTGGTTGTTGAGTCTTGAATGATGAATCTTGGTCAACAAAAGATCCCTCGTGTGTATTTCAAACTAAAACGTTATAAATGTATTAGTTATTATTTGATTGAAACGTAGCTAAAGCTGATGATGATGATGTAACAGACCCTAAAAACTTAGGTTATAAAAAACGGGAGAACAGTTGAGGGTTATGCCTCCACTGTCCGTCTGTCTGTGCGCGGGCTGCGTCTCATGAACCGTAATAGGTAGACAGTTGAAATTTTCACAGATTGTGTATTTCTATTGCCGCTATAACAACAATGAAAAATAAATTAAAGGCTTTTGACACGCCCTTGGCCGGTTTTTAGCCCTCTCAAATCAAATTTTCATAAGCCATCTAAGAGATATTTGAACGATCCGCTTTTATACTACGGCTTCTAGAACCAACAAGACTACGGCTTCTAGAACCAACAAGACTACGGCTTCTAGAACCAACAAGACTACGGCTTCTAGAACCAACAAGAAAACATATCAGGAGCTTCAGGTTCTATGTTTAAAAAAAATCCTAACCACGCTAAATTGTGTGTAAGAGAAATGTCCACTTACCAAGCCGCTTTTGTGGATTCATATACCTACTGAAGCCTGGATGTCGCTCCATGTAAAATACTGGTATTCAGCTGCATTCGGTTAGACTGGAAGCCGACCCCAACATGGTTGGGAGTAGGCTAGGCAGAATGATGATATTGTAGCCTGGATTGACTTTCCGTCCGCTTGTTAGTTGATTTTATTGTGCAAAGATTGCGAGGATGTTCTGAAGTCGTTCTTTAGATGAGTACACAATCGATGTGCCACAAAAGTCTGACCTCGGACCTCTATTGTTAGCGATCAATGGACAATACTTAGCCTCTTCGCAACAACTCAGCACAATCGTTCTCAAATTACCGGCCACATCCGTGTGCACACCACGAGATGCCGTTAAACCTGTTTAAGCTATTATACCAATTGTTAACACCTAACGGTTTGGAAATAGCTATATTTTTCTCCGTGTCTAACATCTGAAATGTGTTTGACTGAAGCGAACATGGTCGACCTGTCGAATAATTACGTACAGGTACAGCTATCTCCAGGAGTTCAAATATAAAGTGAGTATCTTTTTGACTGTATCAAATAGCTGTGCGCATCTCGCCGGTCGATTAACATCGTGTCATGAATTCAACGGCTTGTACGCACTACAGAACACACCACCCACGTACGGCGGCGGGCCGGCGGCTCCGGGCCGCATCCGTCCCGCCGTGATTGATAAACCAATTTGACATCATTGCCGTGGGAAATGTGGGGATGCATAGTGCTTTACGTTTCATCAACAGAGCCATACAACACTACAATTTAACATAAAACATGATTGTAGAGTTGCGGTCAAAGGGTCCACTGAGGTTAATAGGAACATATCACCTCTAATAGTAAACTATTCGCTCTAGTAGAATACTGAATAGAGAACACATGCATACAATGCAGTTATTGTGTTTGTAATTTGTGTTGAGTATGAGTAGGTATTTAGGAAGTTACTTCATAGTATATATGTATAAGTAGTAAGTCACTACGTCGCGCGTCGGAGACACGTTATTGTTACTTATTATACGCGTTGTGTGTTTAATTTGGGCAGAAATATACAATTTTCTTAATGCTCCTCGAAAACATATATGTTATACACCTGTTTCGAATTGGCATCATCTTTCGAACTGATCCCGCAGGCTAAAGGCAGGTGTATGAAGTTTGATATTGTAGCAGTCTGGATACATCTGTGATGTAATTCGTGAAGATGTAATTAAATGAGAAATTCTGTAACCCAAACATTGGTATTCATGACTAAACTCGGTGATCCTTTTACGTTATTCGCAACTGCTAAACATTTTTTTGTAGGCTTCTACTAAAGCTTAAGTTTTATCATCCAAACATAAAATACTTAACAATTTATAGCTGGTTTAAAAAAATTGCGTTTCATAGTCATCTTCTGAATAAATGGTTACATTTTCATTATTTTCCTAGTAATTCTTCTAACACAACCGCCGATGCTTATTAACTGGTTAATAAAGGTAACAAACAATTATTAACGAATGCTAATTGTTATGAAATTAGATAATAAGCGGTTGTCGTGGGCGATATTAGCCTTGATCTCTGCTGGACAGCAAAAATAATTGATTATATGGTTAATTTCTTGAAGAAATAGCTTTGTCATTGTTCGACGGTTTATTTATTTATATTTTATTATTACAGTTTATCATACTTTCTGTTGTAAAGTAAATAGTTAGCATAGCTCTGCAAAATAATATTGTTTAACAATTATTTCAAAGATATTTGATTACATGAGCACTTTAGCCTGACAAACGTCCGTGAGCGTGATAAACTTGAATTTTGGTAATTAGTAACCATATAAAATAAACTATTTTATTGATCATAATATACTGAGATGAGCATGAAATTATGCAATTTGTAGAAGAAAATAAATAATATATTATGCGTATACGGCTATTGATTTTCAATAAGCGTAAAGGAGTTATGGAGGGGAGGTGCGGGCGCGCAGGCGGTACCCAGTGGGAGGCGTTCGACGGTGATGTAAGACCGGCTGGCTCCGGCGGTGATGTCAGCGCGCCCACGACCGCTCCCCCCTCCACCCTCCGTCAAACCTGCGGTTCTACCGTAAAGCCTTCCGCAAGATCGTGATCCTTTCATGTTTAATGAAAGGATCACGATACTACATAAAAATCTAAATACTGAAATAGTCAGCTATTTACCATGTATCGGGAGAAATGCCGAAAATCATGATTTTTTTACTCAGTAATGATGTTAAAAGTCTACACAATGACGTTCACGACGTTCTTGTACGAAATCGATGCCGCAATGCAGTCAAGCATGCATCTCGCCAAGTAGACCGCAACGCCACTAATTTTGCTAGCTCACTCACATAAATAATATCATATTTAGTCATCAAATTATACTTAATTGCAATACCTTTTAGCTTTTATAGATTAAGGTCAAGATAGACAAGATAATGAACTAAGATGACGTAGTCCTTCGGTGACTTGCAAAACTAAATCCCACCTCACATTATTTTAAATTTAAATGAGAGCAGGATCTCAATGTGCGTGTGAGAATGTTAACCTGATCAGTTTATTTATACATCTTGCGTGATCTATTGCTCACACGTTGTTTAGGATATACCTACAGGGTGGATTTAAGAGACGGGGCTATAGGGGCAGGTACCTTAACCGTTGTAGCTACATTAAAACGGTATAAGGAGACTGTCCTAAACTTTTTGAGATATTTTTATTTGCATTCACAGATTTTGAAAAAATATACAGCCAGTAAAAAAATGGGTAGTATTCACATATCTTTTTTCTTATGCCAAACGATCCTGTTTCTTATAAGGATCAAAAAACTCTATCACTTGCACCACCAAATTTTAGGTATTCGTTAGGAACTTGCCTAACGCCACAGATGAATCTTACGCCCGAAATTAATAATCAATCCTGATCCAATTTTTGACATTTACAATAGATCTCAAAAATTGGATCAGGTTAACATTTTTTTTATCAATTTTTTGGATGAAGCTTGCCAACCAATGCATGGATTGAGTTAACCATCTTTAATCTTTGAGAGGACGAATTACAGAATAAAGATGACAGAAAATGGCACGCGGATAGGAGATCGGTAGAACGATACGCAGAAATCTTTGACGTTTAGATTGTGATCGAGTTATAATTAATTTCTGACGGACATTATAAATTTTCAGCCATTATCTTCCTTCCCATTACTTTTTGGATGGCTAGTGTATCTAATGGGGAATATGTCAAAAGTACCTAAGTATCTGAAATTAAGTCAATTTAAAAGTTTATATTTCGTCGCCTGCTATGAATTCATGATGACTGATGATGACATCGTGACTAAGACTCTGCAAGTGGCGAAATATCAACTTAATTACAAAATTACTGAAGTTGATATGATTCTTTAAGTATATTTGACATTTCGTTTGTAACCTAAATGCCCCTGCAAAGATATACTCGTTATCCGTTAAATATTATGGTAAGATAAAGCTTCACCATAGTAATTTGACGTCTCTTTGTATAGAAGGTTGAATACAATGAAAAGGACGGCGTTTACTCCAGGACGGATTGAGACGGAAGTATAAAGTGTTGACAAAATAGACTAACATGGATTTAAAAAGGTGATACTAACAGTGATGAAGTGGTTTAATACCACCATGGATTCAAACATCATTTAGTGCAGTGAAAGTAATGTGGTCGATGAGATGAAGATGGAGGGCGGTGTACTAAGTGTTTCAAGTAACAACAGCAGATTTCGATCCCATCTAAAGAATGCAGCCAGTGCGTTATGTGCCAGGACATTACCAAAACAGAGGCGTGGCGAGCCAGCCGCGATCAGCAGTGCTCGCCACCACCACACCTACCCGCGAGCAACACCGCCTAAACGGGCTGCTATCTCTTGTCGGATGGAGCCGCTTGCATGCGCACCACCCCTGCATGCTACTACTTTCGACCCGCCCCAACCCATTAAGTGCGAAGTCATCGAGGACCAGACAACGAATAAATCTAACGGTTTAATCAAATGGAAGGGAACATTAGCCAGGTGAGACAAAAATATGGGAATTTAATTACTAGGTTAATAATAAGCCGTGATAGGAATAGGTAGTGCCTATTTGCCTAAACTTCGAAGAACAGAGACAAGAAACGGAGACTTCCTTAGGACTAAATTTTTTTCCGGGACCTCTGTCCCGAAATTCGGTACAACACTTTTAAATACATTAAAAAAATATGTTATTTGGAATAAGTAATTCGTCTATATTTACCTAAAGTTTGCGACTAGACATAACATAATAAATAACATTCACAGTCGTTACAACCATAAAATTTTCAGTTTTTTTTTTTGGAGATTATTTTGTAAATTACTTGTTGATCTTAATACTATGGATCACAATGTTTGTATAAGGAGCCGTACACGTTTCGAAGTAAATCTCTTCTTTCTAGCTCACTCTCGGCTACGTTTAATGAGATTTCTAAAGTTCAAATATATAATTGAAAAAAAAGACATTTTGTCTTTAAAATAATAAAACGGAATTTTTTATAATTTTAGCATTCTATATAGTAGGACGAATTTATCATTTAAAAAACAAACGGTATTTGTATTTTATCTTAATGAAATATAATTCTAAAGTATATTTAAAAATGTGCATGATATTAAAATAATGGCCTTATCACATTGTTTAGTAACACACTTAAACTTTAAAAACATCATTTAATCTTTATTGCACCGAAAGTACAATACGACTTTTACGGCAGCGCATTTCGTTATCTATTCTTAGAAATTACAAAAAGAAACCGCCATGGTCGCATACCTGCGCGGCGCGGGGAGGGTCTACATACCTTCCCCTACCGCCCCGCGTGCCGGTTCGCTCAGGTTACCCTCACTTCACTCCTGTACTTCGGTCTGTTAAGTGCGCATCTTCCTGTATTGTTTCTGTGAATATTGTTTTTGACCCTCGCACGTTTTTTGGTTCATTGGATCTTCCTAATACGACTACCTTGGCTCGATTTTATGGATTACGATTTGGTGCAATAACATTGTTCCTGTCTGTCTACATCAAATAATACGGTAAGTCAAAATTTATTACTTTTTAATGTTTTGACTAAAGTTATTTATTTTATTTCTTGTAGGGAAACAAACAGTAAGTTAGATATAAAGTAGAACATAAATGTATATATTATTTTATCTTAAACTAGCAATTTGACAGTCTAGCTTGATCTGCAGTTGTATGAACTTGACATTTTTGAGTGGAGTTTTTAGATAATTATTGTGTATGAAACGTATTTAAAGAAAAAAAAAATGGTTATTTTAATATTTGATGACCATTACGTACAAGACAGGACATCATCCGCATTTAATTTTTGGTCCAAATATAAAAGTGAACTTAAATACTACCAAGCATAGCGATGCTACATCTTTGGTGTCATAAAGAAATGCTAAGGCGGACGAATTCTATCAAAATATATTATTTTTCTGGCCGGCTTTTTTAATTTTGGACCAAAATGGATTATGTCCTTTGCGCATTGACTAAAATGTAACTCTGTAAAAGAAAAAAAACAATTTCAATAACAATGACTATACGCGTGTTCATATTTTCTAACCGTATTTCATTATTAGAGCGTAAAATGAAATAATAAAATCTTCAAATCGATACAATCGATGCATCTAGGTGGAATGCGCGCGCCTCTCCCGCTTTCCCTTCCACCTCCCCATGTCTATAAGGGTTTGTTTTTCCTTTTGAGGTATGGAAAACTATAAAATTTTATTTTATTTTAGGTACCTCTTTTTGGAGACCATTAAGATTGGCGATGGCGAACAACCCTAAGGAAGCAACAGTACACAGTTGGATTGGACTTCATCCTGAATTATATTACGACCTGGCCAGTAATTTGATTTACAGTTCTAAGTGCGAGAGCAGTATAACAGCTAAACTTAGTAGTGTCAAGAGGCACGTTAAAGGTCCGAAACACAAAGGGACAAGTAAGAAACCAAATGAAGAATTTTATTTGGACCTAGTACAATTTCTCATATTATGTAATATACCTTGGATTCAAGTAAACAACCCCGCTTTCAAAAAATTCTTCCATAAATATATTTGCTGCAATTGTACAAATCGACATAAGGTTTCTGAGCAATCATTGCTGAGAAAAGTTTATTTAGATAAAATTTTTAAAACAAATATTGACTCGATTTATGAACAAACTGCAAATCAAAAGCTGTGGGTATCTTTAGACGAGACAACTGATTTTTTAGGCAGATACATGGTACATTTTCTTGTAAAAACCTTTAAATGCGATTACACAAAAACCATTTTTAGTTGCTTGCAAAGTACTAGAAATTGTTAATGGGAACACAATTGCCCAATTTGTAACAGATTGCCTTGAAAATATGTGGCGCGATTCGTATGAATCCAAAGTAGGAGACGTTGCTGTATTATGCACTGATAGTGTAGCAGATATGCTAAAAGCGGGACGTGTTCTGAAAAATTATTTGCCCAACATGATACACGTCACTTGCTTAGCACATGCACTGAATCTCGTGGCAGAAAAAATACGATACGAATACTCAGATGTAGATACATTAATTTCAAACGTATTTTTTTTTTTTAAAGTCACCTATTAGAGTGCGCTTGTTAAAAAACACCTTTCCCCACCCGTTATTACAAGATGTGGGTACAAGGGTACTTGGTTGGAGGCAGTGTCATATTATGCAAAATATTACGATCAAATTAAAACAATTGTAAATCTTTTAAGAAGTTCCGACGCGCTCTCTATTAGGTGTGCCAAAAATGTTCTTCAAAAGGAAAACTTGAAATCGGACTTGGACTACACTACTAGGAATATTTTAAAGATATACAAATTGGGTTAAAGAAATTACAAAAATCGAATTTAACTCTAACGGAATCCATTGAAATATTTGATCACGTGAGAACTGTGCTAAGCTGGTGTTCGTCTGAGCCTATAAAAAATAAACTCGTAAATGTCATGGATACAAATCCCTATCTAGATAAAATTAGAGACATATGTGACGCGATAACAGCAGGAAGGGATGAGCGATCATACTACATGTACGCGCCTTTAACCTCAGTCGATGTTGAAAGGTCGTTTTTAACTTATAAATGGATTCTTAACATAAAACGAAATCGCCTGACAGTTGAAAATATAGAAAAAAATATGATTGTGTATTTTAACTTAGATAACTCATCTGACAATGAAAATTTCGGTTCTGATACTGAACTTGACGAATCGAATCAAAATGATTAAATTAAAATCGTTCTTTATTTTTTATGGTGTTTGTAATAAAATAAAGATGTTCAAATTCTTAGCAATTTTTAATGATCTGTATCAAAACCGAACAGTTAGTAGTTCACTATTAAAACTGATTGTCCTAAATGTTATACTTCAAAGGTTAATTTGGACTTTGATTTGAGTTAAAATTGCATCACTCAACGTCAGTAAAATAAATATGACATAGATAGATAAACAGAAATTTGTAACTTAAGTTTTTTCCGTCTGTACATTTTGTTTCATGCTTTCCAATTACGTCATATTTAAAAAATAATATAAATAAACATATATTTGTTACAACAATATTCTATGTGTTTTATTTTTCCTTTAGAGCCCATAGAGGATAAGTTATTATTATGGAGTTATAAATTATAAATGTTATGTCTAGTCGCAAACTATAGGTAAATATAGACGAATTACTTATTCCAAATAACATATTTTTTAATGTATTTAAAAGTGTTGTCCCTAATTTCGGGACAGATGTCCCGGAAAAAATTTAGTCCTAAAGAAGTCTCGTCTCTGTTCTTCGAAGTTTAGGCAAATAGGCACTACCTATTCCTATCACTGATAATAAGTCAAACATCTGGATAAATAAAACAATGTGCAACGTGCTAGCGATGCTACAACATTGACTTCCGTGCAATGAAGCACATAAATATTGTTATAAATGTGCGCAGTTATTGTGGATGCGATCAAAATTTTTGTATCTTTGAATTAATGAAAGAATATTCCATAACAATGAAAATTGCAAAAAAATAATGTGAAAAAGCCGTATAAAAAAGTAATAGTTGTTTTTAAAGCGGTTCGCATACAATTTTCAAGAAATGTTTAAAAATAACTATAATTCGAAAACTATCAACAATCGCGCAACATACATGAGGTATTTTCGGATACCCCTGGGCGTGAGGAATCTATTATTTTTATGACGTTACTATTTGGAACCCCTGCATTGTAAGTTGTAACATATGTTCAATGGAACAGCAGGCGCGCGTCTTGTAGTTAGGTCAACAACATCAGCAATGCATGACATCATGGTGAGTTGTTTACCCAGGTCGCGGGGTGGAGGTGATGTCGTTAATTACGATGCTTCGCCAATTGTTGATTGAGACGCGGATTATACATATTTATTTTTATGACTACACACAGATGTTTTTGTGAAGTGATGGATGTCCTCATCTGCTCGCAATGACATTTTGAAATCACACATCTTGTGCAATGAGAATTATTTCGCAATTATTAAAATTTGCAAAGATAATGTGATCATTATTAATCTTCAGCCAATTAACTTGAATCACACTTCCTAGTATTTATCTGTGATTTCTGTGATTCTCTAAATATTCAGATTATTAAGTATAAAAAATCTCATTAACATTTCTAGTTTGATAGGTTTTGTTGCAGTAGTACGTATTCTTAATGGAAATATAAACATTATAGAAATTACACATGATATCATCGCCATTTGTCATGTTATCCTTTATGTATTCCGATACCTATATATTATTTTCATTAATTTATGACCGCGCTGGGTGATAAAGAAATTGTTTTTTGTACTTTTAAAGTAAATGGCGATTGCATTTACAGCACACGACCAAACTTCCGGATCTCTTCAAGGATAAGACGAAATCTAGTATCTTATTGATTATTTTATCATGAAGTCTGGACGGAACTCCTAGGATATGATTAACACAACGATATCATCATAACTATGTTTTCTACTATATTTACGCACTGCATACGCGAATACTATGAAGTTTGTAAAGTGACCAATACCTGTCACGTTTTCTACAAGTGATCAGTTCGAAGCACATAGGTGAACTCATACAAAGAGTAGATTCGTGGATGTGAACTCAGGTCAACAACTTTGGATGACGTCAGATCCAAAAGCTTTCTTAGTCATGGTCATTATGCTACCAGCATTTTTGTCGCCTATGTACTGTAGACAGTAGACACTATGTGACTGTGACGTCACGTACTGACTACAGTGTTAATACATGCACGAATATTTTAATAAAGTAAATTTATGACCACAGTTACTTAAATGACATAGACTTGCATTTATGATTGAACTTTAAGTTTGGAATTGCAAAGCTATTTACTCAGTCATTGTTATTGTAGACATACTTAGTACGTGTGAAGTAGTTCAATTATAAATTTATAACATAAGTACAGGTTTCTATTATGATATTTTAATTGCTTTCTGTAATAATAAAGTACCTACCAATAAATAAGTACCTAAGTACGTACTTTTTCAAAGGTAAAACTACACATTTGAGCTTTTTTTAAAGAAAATAATTAAACTTGACTTTTCCTAAAACGGAATGTTTCAAAAGGCAATTTTATTGCGCAGCAAAAAATAAAGTATTTAAAGCTATTCATTATAATATAATATCTAATTTGGCATACATGATCTCACACTTCATAGCTGAACAAAACAACAAGCAGTCGTTAACTCCGTTATCCGTCCGGAAATGGGGCATGACCATTTTTTATTTTGTAGGAACAACTGCTTTTAAATGTGGTAAATAACTTGAGTCGTTTTCATCGACCTTGTTCTGTAAAACCATCTCCTAATCGCTATTTGATGTCGACTGCCAAATCGAACATACATAATCGAACACGAATGGAGTAAATGCACTCGTGTATTTATAAGCGTGCCTGTGCGAGTGAGACCGAACAGCACGTCTCATTCGCACACCATGATGTCATGGTATATTTTTGTAAGTACTCAACTCGGTCGCACGCGCTTTTCGTTTGTAGTTTTACTATCGGTATCGGCATTGTTGAATGTCATTATACCATTCCGTTTTGAGCTGTAGAAATAAGTATAAAACTTACGGCAATTGAGAGCTACGGTTTCATTAGAAAGTATATATATTTAACCAGTGTTGGATAGAGGACCGTTGAGCTAGATCACACAAATAAAATGGTTACGGAAGTTTCGCTTGAATTCTAGATTCAGTCTTTTCATTAGCTCTGTTTATGACCGACATCAATAGAAGCAAAAATTAGCCACTACTATAACATATTAGAATATTTTACCCGAGCGCTTTATGTGATTTGCTATTGGGTACACCGTATACTGTAAACCGTACGCGCACGAAATACTGCTGCAGTTGAAATTATATCCTATGGCAGCGCGGTCAGTGACCTCTTCAACTTAGGTAAAGGTACAATGTTTTAATTGCCCTATCTTCAACATCTGATAATACATCTTATTTCATATGGTGTACGAACTAAAGAAAGAGTATTGTATTCTATTCTGATAATGTAAGTATCTCTTTTCTTCGCATTGGGAGTTCGTGCAGTGAAGGCTTTGACACCTAGACGTAGACCCCACGGATTATACCTATTGATTAGATTAGATACGTCGGCGCAGTATTAATACTGTACAGTAGGTACAATCTCTACTCTATGGAAACAAAGATTATGTCAAAACAAACAAACAAAATATTCATTTTAATCAGTTGGCCAAAATCTCATATAGTGAGTAATTCTTATTAACAAAAAAACCAGCATTCTTTTTTCCTAGACAGATTATCTTTTGAAAATGATTAGAACTGATTCGAACAGGGTCCGTAATTGTACCTTAGCTCAGTTAGCTCTAAGTCATTATAACACATATAAACCTACATTATGGAATGCAAATAAAGATATTAATATGAATATAATATGATACACTTCATACGGCGGCGGCGTCTACGCCGTGTCTGCATAGCATCTACGCTGTGCCTACGCAGCGTCTAGACAGCGTCTACACAACGTCTCCCTAGCGTCTAAGCGACGACATTAAAATTTAACAAACACATTGCGAAGACACGAAACAAGACGATTACTGATTGTTTGAAACCTTATATGAATTTCTAACAACAAAGCGTCTAGCGTACTGTTTTTGAAAACTCTATTTTCTGTCAATGTTCGACACAATGTTTGACAGGAAATAGGGATTTCAAAATGTTTTTAAGTGAATGTTTTGCCAGTGCAAAAGCACAGTTAAACTTACTTGTTTGAAAAATTGCCTCTACTGAAAACTGTCCGAACTTCAACTATTCGATTGACTAGATGAGATAGCATCGTATACTCTCGTAAAAATAGAATGAAATAACATGTGTGATATACCCCAGAGAATCGAGTCACAGTAGCAGCGCGATATTATATGATAATCACAATTAGGTACCTCCTTATTAACCCCAAGTTTTCAGCTACTGGGGCTTACGTCTATTTGTCTTCCTAGAACGTTAAATTGAATGATTGAGGGTTATTCATGCAACTAACCGTTTCGTTTGAAGGGACTGACAATGAAATGTCATTATGACTAATTTAATGGTCATTCAATAACTGAATAACTGCCGACCTCTTATTAGATTACTCATTTGATGATGAAGTCTAGAAAACTCTTAACATGTTGCATTCCAATCTGGTTATTTATTTCCCTAAAACATAACATCCTCAGGACGAAACTTCTTAAAAAAAAAACAACCCAATTTTAAACGCCACGTTATCAACTTCAAGCCCGTGTTGAAAGAATCGAAATGATGAAAACGGAACGAATTTAGGTTATCAGGCAAGCACTACAAAAATGATGTTTACTTGTAAACACAACTTTTGCATGCAATAATGTCCTCATTTGAAAATAAATAAATATTGTGTTATTTCCTTAT
This sequence comes from Agrochola lota, assembly GCA_947364205.1. Lineage (NCBI taxonomy): Eukaryota > Metazoa > Arthropoda > Insecta > Lepidoptera > Noctuidae > Agrochola > Agrochola lota. The sequence continues at coordinate 10,167,784 of OX376221.1, read as the reverse complement.
TATCATTAAATCATTAAAATTCATTTAACAACACTACATAACTACCTACATACATAAGCACAATTGCTGAAATACCTATTTAATTTAGTTTTAGGAAAAGGAAAATAGCCTTATTATCGAACGCTTATCGCTTGGGTCAGTATCGAGAACTCGACTGGATGCGAAACGCGCTAACGGTAGGCACTGCGAAAAGATTATTTACTACATAAATACGTACAATTTGTCTTAAACGATCTCAGTAGACGCACTTAGGGACCGTCCCGAAGGCGTATCTTTTAGAATCCGGCTCCAGTGATATATTACAGAAAATAATGAAGTTGTTATTTACAAGTGCATTTTTTATTTTATTTTATGTTATTAATTTTAAAGTGATTTTTACTTGTCCTAATTCATGTAAATATGGATTTTCATTTGAGTATTCGTAAGTTGAAAATGTAATTATTAGTATTGTAAGTAACCATATAATCTTTAAAATATATTTTAATAATGAGCATGCTAGCATGGGACTAATATTGTCCATAGCTCGTGCCGACACGAAGGCTTAGCAACGGTATGTCTGTAAATGAGACGGAGAACGAAGCGCCCGTAACGACGGCCGAAACTACGGATTTCGCTTAGGGAGTAAGCTCCCTGATTTCACAAACGAAAACTGCTAAGCTACGGAGCTTACCTTTAGCTAAAGGCGCACTTAATACTTTCTCATGCTAACTGCGCCTTTAACTCTACAAAACCTAATAGTATCTATGGTATTTCTTTGCAAGTTATCATCTGTTTGTTTCACGTGGGAACATTTATGGGTATCACGGGCGCTATCGCCTTGTGTAGGTAACCCAACGCCTTTAGTTGATGTTCTGTCTGCCGACCGCCAGAATACTTTGTTTACGACTGCGATTACACTCGGGATCGAAGAAGTGTGGTGCTGATGCAACAGAACGGAAAGCTGCCTCGCCTTCCCACATCTTTATTATTGCGTAGGTTTAGTTTGTGTAACGTTTACTAGCGGTTACTTTGATATCTCGGCGTGGGTGCGGACTTCATTTATTTCCCATGAAAACCAGCATACCTAGATATGCTGATTATAAAATTTTGTCCAATTGAACTTACGTCGTTGATTTAATTTACTTAGTAAATAGAATTGATTTATTTTCACTAGTGTGGTTAACGACATTTAAGTACCTAACGTTTAGTAGACTAACTGAGTTATCAAAGATAGGGATCCATGTCTCCAGTTTTCTAGTCGTATCATGAAAATCTCTTTTATTTAACAATTATTGTCAGTTTCATACTATTGCTCAAATTGAATGCATAATTTTGCTTTTTCTCAGTACCTAAATATATGTACTGTATACACATATAAATTGACATTAATTATGCTGTCGATGATTTTGATGGGCTTGTGGTTATTCTACTAACATTAATCACGTAGTTGCACGAGTACGTAGTAAAGTGTGTGAGTACATAGTGTATGGCGCGGCGTCACATGAATGACTTACCCGACCGATTAGGTATCTAACAATATTTATAGTGTTGCCTTATCTTTGTTCTTCAGTTAACTCCAATCATTGAAATACGTTACAGACTCTTACAAACTGTTTGGTGTCAAAAGTGTCTCTATTTTACTCACATTTATTACTATAAGCTCGTTTTTATAGTGGTTTTTTTTGATAATTTAGTATCTACTTATTTATTGAAAGCGACAAAAGTAGATTAGATCAGCATATCTCTTTATTTCATTAAATATTCGATACAAAGTTTGATTGCATTTTCAGTATGGTGATACTAACTTTATCGAGTCGTAGGTAGGTTACTAATGGTGATGTTAGATAAAATCAGCATTACAGGAGTATCAGATAAAGTGGAGTACATATCTGTTTGTGTAATAAATAATATATGAATGAACGTCTGTTGTTGTTACAGGGAGGTAGCGAGTGCATGGGAGTGCCGGGTGGGCCCGCCGGACGAGCCGGCTTCTGCCGACCGCGTGCAGAGCCTTTTCAACGACATCGAATTATACCCTACTAAGACTCAGGGTAAGGACCATAACTTGTATACTTATCATCACCAACGTGCTCGTATAATAGGCTACGTCTGGACCTATGCTTTTTACAGATGTCATCGACTCGAAACAATAACCTAACCAGTCAACCTATTAGCTAATGCTTATTTTTAAAACTGACAGGTTGCTTAGTTATCCCGCCACATATGTATAATATAGGTTAATAAGGGACCTAATTACGTCAAGTAAATACCGGCACTACGGAGTCATTAAGAATGAGTAACAATTAAGTCGCTAGCCATGAAATAACTGTAGGAGCTATTTTTACTACGACGGAATTATAAGAGTTGGGCTTCCGGTTTCCCCTGGGGTATAAGTTGACGACCGCGTAGCATTTTATTTAACAGTTACTTACGGAAATCTATTGCAATCTGAAATAGGTATTTTTTATATTACAAAGTCAGGTTATAGAATAAAGAGTTCAGGGGGAATTGAAGGTGTAGCCGTGTAGGTCCCATCAAAGAAGTTCATAACTAACCACCGTAAGGACTATTTTTGCTTGCAGCGCTCGGCGGCTATAGAACCGGGCCGGTAATAGATGTGGTCATCGTGTTCACGGGATTTTGTTTTCAAACTGGTTATATATGAACTTCTTCGTTGGCTTTTTGTTTGGCTTACATGAATGCTTTGTTGTCCAATACCAAGATTTTTTATCTCTAGTTTAGTGGCATCATAACTATAATCAACAAACGACATTTTAACTTTCCTAGCGATCATTGAAATGATACTTGCTGGCTGTCTGTAAAAATCAACCTCGATCACTCAATTTCAACGTGACTGACGAAGCCAACTTTATTCAGAATTCCTTAATTAAATTCTAGGTATAACTTAGATATCAGTAGTCAAGAGCCAAGGATTAGTATAAAGGAAGTGCCCTGTACACGCTCGCTACAGTGACGCAATGACGTCACCGACATTTATTATTGTTTTGGCATTTATTTCCAATGAATAAGTAGCTAACAAGATAGAGTTTATCACTGGTTGACGATAAAATAATTGTATCTTGCCAGTGATAACGATGACGTCATCAAATTTTTTGTCAGTGATTGACTATTTGTTAATAGCCTAATAATCATTTTTCATGCACCAAATATGTACCTACAGTGAAGTTTCTGGATCTTCAGTGGTATGCATATCAGTTCCCTCAGGTGCCTGGCGAGGAAACTAAAGTCAACTTTTCGTATTGCGTATTAGAAAACTGATGCCTGCACGCATATAAATATAAAATATCGATATTCGATTGTATATCTAAGAGTGAGATACAGTTACGAGTTTAGTCCAAAATCTGATTTGTGTCGGTTGAGATTTTTTTTTTAATAACGAACGACAATTTTTTTTTCATTATTGCGAACAATAGGTACTTATGGATTAAATCGATAAGTATTGAGGTCCCCCATAGCCCTGCTTCAGTTATCAACCTTTTGCGGTACGGCCTCGTATGTTTTAGAACATGTATTCAACATAATATGTACATCGACTTGTAACAATATTACTTCAAGGTTCGCTATCTGGTACCAAACGATGTTATCCATATTATTTAATTTCTGTTATCACAAGGGCATTCAAGTTGCCCTTGCTTGCTTGCCTTGTTACCCTTCCATTTTAGATCAATAAGCTCTAATCGAATTTCATTATTTCAAATCATGCAAGTATCTGATGAACAGACAGGAACGTAATTTATAAAATTATTAATGGGTATTGATCTTTGGCGTATAAATATAAAGCTCCAATCTGTTTACATAAACATATCTATTCTGACCTCTCTATCTAATTAATTAAATATGATTAATACGAAACTAATAACATTAATTAAAACTTTATTGATCTCTCAACAAGTTGTGTCACTAACCATGATCCATTATCTTGGTTCCTGTCTTACACAAATACATAGCTATGTTAAAATATGATATCATTGATACGTGGCATACGGCAAATATCTATAACTAGCTGCGCCTCGCGGTTTCACCTTCACAAGTCTCGAACCCGTGGGAATATCGGGATAAAAATGATCTTATGTCCTAACCCAGATCATGGTAAACCAATGTGGTAAATTCCATCCAAATCTGTTCAGCCGTTTTAGCGTGAAAGCGTTTACAAACAAACAAACAAACTCACTTTCGCATTTATAATATTGATAAGGATAGGATGTTATTCACTCTATTACCTACGAATGGACGGAATGGATAGTTTTTAATAATATTTTTTTGGAATATGAATGCGAATAAAATTGGAGAGTAGGTGCAGTCATGTTGCGTGATTACTTGATTAGTTAGGCATACGTAGAAGCTAATGATTGCTACGCTTTAGCGATACCGCGGTGACATCATCATCATCAAACTGATTCAACAGCAAATGTCAATACGCCTGTAAAAATTACACAGTTCAGTTCCGCGTGTTGCCAATTGCTGCTAGTTAATTGCCCAGTATGATATATTGCAACAGTTAGTACTGCACAGATAATAATCGAGTACTTATTCATTGCATTTTATTATTTATCTGCAATCAAAGAATGAAACGTGTTATAAACGGTTTAATAAAATATACTGATAGGTACCTACTAAAGTTATTTCAAAGTATTGATTGTTATCTTTTGTTTACTATGAGTACATGTTGACGCAAACACATTTCAAATACTGCGTGTAAGTACCCGAAATACCGCTGACTCGGTTACTCACGTAAACTACATACTGTTACTGTAGGTACCTACTTATATAATTAGTGAAGTTTACCTATCGCTAAAAATAACAATAGCTGTCCAAGTCCTGCTCATCATAATATACAGGATGTAGTGTTAATAATGCAACTATCCTTAGGTGTATCGGAAGGCTAGTTTGTCGCCAAATAAACACACTGAACACTATCTTCCCATTTCGTCATAGTTGCATAAGTATTTATTATTTTAAATTATATTATAATTATATATGTATAGTCGCAGAAAAATTATAAGTATCTTATTTACGCATCGATCACTAATAAAGTTGTCTTAAAAAAAACTAGGTTAATAGTTTCTTTTTAAGACTTAACTTTATTAGTGATCGATAAGTAAATAGGATAAGTTGGAAGCAACAGAGATACATTCAGACAGATAATATATTTATGATAATTATTTATAAGGATGTTTTGAAAATCGGTTATTTAGTATCCGTAGTTGTTACAAATCCAAAAGTTGTGTTTCTTCGTCGAATATTCGAAACTATAGCGATCGAACAGCGGTTGCGCTACTGCTACGCGGCGCACCTAGCCTGCGTCTTCGCGTAGCAACCGCCTATGCGTGTGCTACGCGGTGCCTACGTCGTCGGCCTACGGGACCTCGTAGTACCGCGTAGGACCACTACGCAACTTCTACGCAGCGTCTGAACGGCTGCTACGAGACGTAGCGACTACGCTACGTGCACTACATGCGTGTGTGTGCTACGTGTAGTCATTGCGAAGCTGCCGCTCAGACGTTCGCGCTGCTGCCATTCGCGCGACTAATGTTACGCTTGATAAACACCCAGTACGAAAGCTCTCTTTACTGCGGAATTCAGTAACCACATTGCCGGTTGTCCTTCAAATTCCAATCTAGGAATTAGACAGTGATATTATTTTAACAAATATTGATCACTGCAACGAGCAGACATCTTAAGGCGGCGATGATATCGCAACAGTACAAACGTATTCTACGATTACTATCTGTCATATAAAACAATTTACGGGTTTGCCACGTTAAGCTTCGCCCCTTTTGTATATTTATCGTCCATAAATCTAACAACTGCAATCAACTCACAGGTCACACAGTTAATGACCACTAACAAACATACAAGCTGATCTACAATGTCTTAGTGTTACATTGTTTCATACATTGAAACAAAATAATTGTCTTGACATACTCGGAATTATAAACAATGTTACTTTCAGACAGTTTGACAAATACTTAGCATTTTTAACAGTGTATATTAAAAGCGTTTATGAAAGTCAAGTAATAAGTAACGTTGTTTATACTGTGTTTGTTTGTACTTTTTTTTACTCTGTGATTCCCAATTATAATCTTTATCCAAATTATGTAAATACGTACTTGATATCGATAAATTCCCCGGGTATTGGAATGATTAGGATCTTTTGTGATTGTGTGACATATCTGAATTTTATTTAATTTTGCATAATATCGTACCGAAATTATCGATGTTGTCATTTGCGAATCAATCATTCTTTTGCAACGTGGTGAAATTGAAAGTATTAATAATACAAGCTTTTAAAATATTTCTACTTTGATAAATTACTGTGACAGGTCAAAAGATCAGTTTCGTAAAAAAAAAAAGTGAAATTGAGGAGGCTTTTATGTAAGTTTTTTTTTAAAGAACTGGTGCCTGATGTAGGTTTAGAAAAAGACAGATGTGCCTTTCTAGGATATTGCTATTTTATTGGCTAATGACGGTGATGATAAAAAAGTTAACGCCAATAATCTATTGCAATAAAAATATGTTAGTTATTTTTTTTCCAACAGCAGTCTCAAATATAAAGCCACTACAGCCCGCGACTTGGTCTGCGATCCAGTACGAAAAGTCCTTCTCCAGGTCATGGTGTACCCCTATGCCCAATTTCATCCAAATCCGTTCAGCTGTTTTAGCGTGAAAGGGTAATAAACAAACTCACTTTCGCATTTATAATATTATTTAGTATTTCGAAATTCGCGTGATGGCTGAAACAACCCCAGTCCATTATAATTTCCTCTGAAACTGGGTCATATCGTTTACGTTTTCTTCTAGGTTTTAGATCGACTGCGTGATACCTAGATGCCATAAGTCATGCAACAGCATTAGGTTTAATTAACTACTGTAATATTACAATCAAACTTATTTCTTCAACACTTATTTGTTCTTTGGCAGCTAGACACAATTTACATAAACATAGGTAAAAAAAATATGTATAAAGCCTTGTACATACTGGTGCGACGCGACTCTAACAAAAAAAATTCTAAGAAAGCTCCACAGTAGAACAATTATCGGTGTCGCTTCGCACCAGTCTGCACGAGTCTAATCTTCGTCCCAACCACAATCCCCGAACGAAACCCGAACAGAAAATCATGAAACAAGAAAATATTTCTGTATCGGAACTTTGGTTGACACCCGCAGGGTAGGTACAGTAGGTACTTATATTAACTATAAGTCCAGTCCTCACGATGTTTTCCTTCACCGATGTCAGTAATGTCCAAGATAAACTCAGAAAGTACATATGAATTGAAAAAGTCACATTGGTACTTGCCCGGATTTGAACCCACAACTTCGTCTATGAGAGGCGAGGCCTTAACCACTGGGCCGTCACGACATATTACACAATATTTGGATACCTCGTAACAAATTAACTCTGTTCTAACTTTACCGCACCATGCAACCTGATCTATCTATCCTAGATTAGATGAACAAAATCATGGTTATTTATAATACAAATGGCTTATTGGCAATCATAGCAATTAATAACGTAATCGTTATTTTATGCTTGGAATAGGATACTACGTGTTTAATTACGTTAGATATCCGCTATTGTTGTTGGGGCAGGTGTGCGCGTGCGCGTCCAGTGATCTCACCGTTATTGCTCATTGATGACCAATTGCCGCCGAATGAGTTCATGACTCCACGCTTGATTCGCCGACTGTTTATTGCATTCTTCACACGAACATCCGACTTTGTCCTTTCATTCTTTATGAGATTAATGTGTCTTTACACACACTCATAAATTTTTATTGCGTGTCAATATTTAGTTAATGCTTGTATAACCTTGAGATAATATGTTGACAATAAGCCTAATATTTTCGTTGGAAGTAGGTATACCTGGCTGTATTTGACAATCAATAAGTTTAGCGTGGACCTCTAGCAATGGAACAATATTCTTTACCTTATACTCGTACGTGTTTAGGAGCTCGATGGTATAGATAGACCGAGGGATAGAATATTATAACTTGCACGCGTAGCATGTCCACCATAGAAACGGGTTTTTTCGACGGAAGAATAGACAAAATCACAGATTGTGATTCTGTCATTTTGTCTATTCTTCCGTCTACAAAGCCTGTTTCTATGGTGGACATGCTACGCGTGCTGGAAAGAGTTGTTAGTCTACGTTTTTTTTTCGTTGTCATTTCTTTCGACAAAGTAATGTATGCACTGATTTTGACACCATTTAGATTCTCTAAGATTATTTTTTTTGCAAGGGCCCCATAATTGCCTTATGATCCATGCAGTTGTATTCTTTTACTTTCTGCTTTGTCGCAGATGACTTTTAGTCGTTTACCAGACAACAAGGCATAATGTGTGTGACAATAAACTGTTGATTTAGTGTGTGAAATGTTCATCACTTGGAATAGAATGTTCCCTCATTTCCAGGCTAGTCAACTTATCTCACTATAATAACATGTTTTGGTTACTTGAAAAGCGCCGTAACAATTAAACTTCATCGGATGTTAATACCTAGTCCTAGTTTACTTAGTGAGCGAAACTGCACGATACGTCTTTTGGTCCACAAAATTATGTGCTTTTCAGTAGGCGGATCTGCAAACGCCGTCGACGGTTCTGAATCTTGTTTACCTAAATATTATTTAGAAGTTCCTCAAATCTTGTATATTAATTAAAATCGGATGAATGTCTTTAATGTTCCTATTCATTTAATTCATGTTAATATGAGTAGTTAGATGAGTGTATGTGTACCTAACTACATAATTGTCTTTGTTATCCTCGCAGTTAAACTCGTTGTAAATAGCAACCGGTTTCGTGCTAGTACATAATATTGAAAACTATACAATTTAAAATCCTGATCGCCTCATGACGCTGTTGTTGGAATTGTAATAGTTTTGTTGTACATAAGGCTGTTTTGCTGTAGATCTCAAAAGAAATTCTCATCTAAAATCTATTGAAAAGCCACGTATCTACTTAGGCCGTATTAAACTAGTTAGTCACTTCAACCAGGAAAGGATATTATTATGCTTGACTCTGGGAACACATGCCTACATATTTCTAACAACACAGTTATTAATATCTAAATTATTTGGACTTCAATCCTCGTCGCCCTCGAAGGGTGACGTGAATGTCCAAAGTACTTTATTTATTATTCGAAATGAGTCTTGTCTCGCGTGGGCTTGTTGTGTAAATTAGAAACATTTAATTTGTATTTAAATGCTGTCCGACCGGTGGTTCTAGATTACGAACCTCATTTAGGGCGAAATAATCACGGATGTTAACTGACTGTAACTTATCAAGAAACAATAATATTCCTAAAAAGTTGAGAGAACCTGCTTGAGTTTTGTTTTTTTCTTAACCGACTTCCAAAAGGAGGAGGTTATCAATTCGATTGTTTATACGTATAATTTTTTTTTTTAAATGTATGTTCGGGCATAACTCCGTCATTTATAGACAGACGGATTTGCAAAATTCTTTTTTGTTTGAAAGTGTATACTTTCGAGATGGTCCCATTGTCATTAGGTCAGGATTTGATGATGAGATCCTGGAGAAATCGAGGGAACTCTTCAAATATTATAGGCACACCTATAGCGATTTGGGTATTTTGTATAATAACACGTGCAGTTGCTCATGAAAAGCACCATTTGGTGAAGTGGAACTGATGATGAAGACCACATATGGCCACCGAAACTACTCGATAATAAGTATTTCACGGGTTGCGATTCGATTACATTAATATGAATACCAAGCAATTTATGCTCGTCACTATGTATATGGACGAGTGGAGCTGATGGTGAAGTACCAGGAGAACTCCTCAACGATTAACGTCCCTGCTTTGGGAAAAGCAATATTTTGTAAAAGGTGATGAGTAGTCAACATTAGGCTATTGTAACTTAGATAAATTACAAACTGACCCACTAATAAGCGAAAAATAAAAACTTTTTTAACAAAAAAAACAACCGTCTTCCAAAAAACCACTACATGTTTAGTTTTAAGTGTTTTTTTGGAAGTCGGTTGTTTTTTTTGTTGTAAAAAAGTTTTTATTAAACAGAAGTATGATCTGAATCATTAAGTTTCTTTGTAAAGTTTATTTTATAACAAGAATTTGGTATGACTACTGCTTTATCATTCTGGGACATTACATTTACATAATGAGATATAGCATCCGTGTCCGCGTCGAAGACGTTTCTACCTACAAATACTTGTACCTACTTTAGAACCTATTACCGTATCCTCACTGACAGGACAATAAGTTTAATGACAATAAAAAATTAAATTATAAGAATAGGATACAATAAAGAGTTACTTTTCCTCAGTTTTCCATGAAGATTAATTAGTTGATGTCATTTGTGTTCCCCCACCCCAAGTTACATTTGTTTGTTATTTAACTGCATTGTTATTGTTTTAGTATTCGAAATGCTGGTCTGCGCGCGGCAGTGTGCCCGCCGCAAGTCGCTCACTCTCACATTCGGAGAATTCTGCGTGTTCGCAGCTGAACTGCGTCGGTGTTCGAGGCAAGCCAGGCAGTAAGTGTTTCATTTGTTTCTGCTTAACACTTGTTATTTTGAAGTCAGTAAATCGCGAAGGTCCTATTTTAAAGTTAACTTGTCCTTTTTAGAATTTAACACAGTACCTACTTAAATCGGTTCATTGAGTTACCCTAACCTACCATGAAATAACCAATATTTCATGATAGGTAAGTACGTAATTTACATTTATGTTACTTCTTGGGGCCGCCACCTCCACCCAAATATCCATATTTGGTTGCAGTTGACGGGTCTTCCGTGTCCCATATTTCAAACTATTTTGCATACTAAAATTATTTTCTAAAGAATTTCAAAGAATCCGGTTGTTTGAAATTCTTTAGAAAATAATTTTAGTCGGTCAGCCCTTGTGCCGCGACGGAGCACATGGTTGTTACAGAATTAGTCAGTCGTTAGTCAGTTTCTGCTAATTAACCGTTTCGAAATTTCGTCTCACATTATTTCCTTCCGCCCCAGGTTGTTCTAGATCTTTCGCCAACATTTTTGTCTCTTTTTTGGCAAAATGAAAAATACACTTTACCATGTCAATAACTTCTACGGTTTTCCAATAATTTGGTCACAGTATGTGACATGGTTGTAAAATGAGCCTTGAAAACAAAACAATGTTAATTGTTTTCAATTATGAGATGTCATTACACCGATTTCACAAGACGTCGTAGTACCTAATACCTATTTATTAAAGTCTAAATGTTCAGCAGATTATGAAAGGACTTCATGAATCAAAACTTGCTTAGTTAGTAGATCATGATTTAAAATAGTAATTAATCTAACTATTAGTAGATAATTAGCATAATTCGGTATTACAGAAATTTGAAAACTGGGACAAGTTAGTAATGGAGCTAGCTCCACCTGCTGTTAAATTATAGTTATAGTAATATAATGCAATTGAACAGGAAACAGTTTAGTACCTAACAATAAAATTGAGATGGGAATTCAAATAACGTAAAATAACCCTGTTAAAGTTATATTGAAAATACCTACTACGACATAATTAAAGGACCACGCAACGTCCTTATTCTCCGCAGCGACCACGACATGAATCACGTTAATTTTACCGATGACGTAAAAATGATCGTTCTCCTTTTCCTCGGTCTTGAACTGAAGACTGGGACTACGTATGACGTACGTGCGTTGACCCTTACATGCCAAACAATAAGATATTTGTCAGGCCAGGAATCTCTACATATAAGGACAGCTTTTGTATAATTTCACCCTTTAGAAATGATTTCATTCAATGTCTGCACTATTCATTGCAGTATCATGCGGAAACGCCTACGCAAGTTCATCGATTGTGTTTTATTTCTAATTTCAGTTTTCATTCGCAGGAGTTCGAACAAACCTGAGTCGCCACAATGGAACGTAGACAAGGAGCTCAGAGATAAGGACAACATTTGTAAACATGTGAACGGTAAGAATATTTTGTTGAATCTTAGAATAATAACACCGGTTTATATACAAAAATTAAGTGATCTTATTCTGGCCCGTCGCGAAGTTACTAAAAAGGCGATTAGGCCGACTTTGCGGAAAGTTTGTAGTGAATAATAAATTTTTGGCTTCGCCTGGGGCTCCCGTCCCCGCTTCAGGATGCACACTCGTGCTGCGGAAGGTCGATCGTCCCGTGATGAAACAAATGGTGACTAAACTTTCCGCACGGTACCAATCCAGAAATACACATTGGTAGTCCCTATGGCTACGCAACAATATCTCATACACTATAAATTCGGTGTCGCCGAGTACTTCCCACGCTATTCTATCTGTTATCAGGCTGTTTGATAGCTGCTGAATTACTAATATTCGATTGGCCAATAATTATCGAAAATAAATAGATCTTAAATTACCTTTATCGAATAGTGAGTCAGAATTGATTGCTTTTTTATTATTTATTTTAAATTCCTACATCGTATACGTTACTACCGTCGTAATTATAGAATGTGTAATTGATTTAAAATTTCCTTTTCATCAGTTAGGATATAGGACTCGGGTGATTTATAGCACATGAACTATTTGTTTACCTTGATAAATCAAATACATTAGAGACAGTGATAGTAGTTAATCAAAGACAGCAAATGAATAAATAATTTATAGCTACATATCAATCAGAAGCTTATCAACAGTTACGTACTTGCTCTGCTAAGCACACAGTAAGATGACAGCTATGATGTTCATATTCATAATAACAAATAGGAACTAACTCACATTCGTGGGGCATGTGGTCATCACTTATTGCGTATATCTATGTTTTTAATTGTTCTGCTATTAATGCGATTGCCCTATGCTAGTCATTGTACGTCCGCTCTTATTTGCACCCGCAGGCTGCACATGTAATGCTCGGATTTGCGTCAATCTCCCGGCGCATCTGACTAATGTATAATATTAGAGACAAGACAACTAAATTAAGCTTCAGAAGCTTTAAAAATATCAGACATAAACCTCTTTTCCTATCTTTGGAATATTAGAGAAAGTTTAAGTTTCATTTTCATCATATGGAACGAAATAAGGCGTTTAGATGTGAATCTCGTAATACATATCGGAAAGAAGTTCCGCTTTCGCACGGTAATTCGAAAAAGGCAGAGATCACTAAGTAAATATGATGCGTGGCCTCCCAGGCTCTTCCGCACATACTATAAACAGAGTACGGAAGCGAGGGCGCGGTGCTCCGTTCAGTGTACTACGCGCCCACGAATTCGGCCGCTAAATGCTACGAAAACATAATACAGATGACATCGCACTACTACAACTACAGATATACCTAACGTAAACAAACGATGAAACGATACTGCGTCAACTTCCTTATCTCCCGGAAGAATTATTCTGTCAAATGACGACTTCTTGAGAACCAACACACAATGGTAATTTTTCTTTATTTTCTATCTACATAGCGATCTTTGTACCGCACTGAAATTATTCATCGATGTTTTTATGACTTTCTTTCAGTTTTCTACTTTTATGAAAATTTTGAAGACTATGCATTCTTTAACTTTGTGACATAATGGTAACATTTTCGCTTTCCTCACGAAGGCACGAATCTCTAGCAATTTGGATAACTTTTTTCGGAATTTCTTTAATTAATTATGCATCAATGGATTGGATCGAAGGCTCAAACTAATAGAAACAAACAGGCGCGACCCGACTCTAATAAAACAATTTCTAAGAAAACTTCACGGTATTACTTACCGATGTCGTGTCGCGCCTGTTTGCAAGAGGCTTTATGCATTCGACTCAATCCAATCCAAATCATCATCCATGATATATAAATAGTATGACTAGGCTAAAATGTAGATACCGTCTTCTAATTTCATTCTTTGAATGATGATGCCGATGACAAATGCTCATTAAAATCATTTGTGGATGAGATGAAAATACAGGTTTGCGGATGAGTTATGGTCAACATCAACACCATAAGTCTTTGTGCCATGTCTTTGTAGTGCTATAGAAATAACGGAATATTTTAAAATGCGGAATTGGCTAGTACTTGGGCGTAGATGTAAGTTGCGAACGGACGCCAGTTGGCCGCCGACCGTTCGCGGGTGGACAGCGTGCACGCAGTCTGCACGATACATCCGCAACCATGCCGCCGACTACAATGATTGTGCCCTGTGCGTTTCTCACATACTTCTTTACTATTTTCATCAATGAAAACCTGTCCGTTTAACGACACCGTGTATATTCCAATTACCCATATCGTATTCATAATCAATTCTTTCGTTATAAACATCATGATTTTCTCCCACAATGTTTTGTATCATATATTTTACTGAGAGACACAAGTAAAAGAGGATGGCTGTGTACACTGGATTTCGGTACATGTGTTGTGAGTTCACGTTGAAGTTGTGACAATTCAGGGACATTCTATTCAAATCCGTGATCTGTGTGCGGGCGGAGCAGCCGATGTTAGTGCGTTTGTTGATCTGGCGTTGTGTTTACGTTTTCGTTTTGGCATTGAACGAAGATCCCGAATTGGATTGATGTGTTTGGTTGGCCACGTTTTATAAACTGCAGTATAAACATGAATGAATTACCTGTGCGTGTCGTTCTGTGTTGTGTATCATAAGTTCTTCAAAAAAAATGTAAATTAATATTGATCATCATAGCAGATAGAAAATATTATTAGGTTAATCAAGACGATATACACCGTGTAATTTGGACTGTTTTCATCCCGGAGTATGGTGACTCCATTTTAATATTACCTACTGGAATGTCCATTAGAATCTTAATACGAGAAAGTTGGAAAGTGATGGATTGGTTGTAGGAAATAAAATTGAAAAAATTAAGGATTAAAAAGAGAAACTCACTAGGATTTCTTCCAAGTTGGAATGAGTGTATGTAATTTTTTCTTTTAATGAATATATCCTCACTAATAAATATATCCTCTCCTATAGAAATAGACTTAGCACACCACCGGATGAATTGGAAGTAGGTACGAGCTTTTTAAAGATCATTGTGGATTAATTGGTCATACATGTGACCAAAAATAGAACCTACCATAATAATAATTATATGTTTTTAACTTAATTTTTTTCTCGGCCGAATGGGCGACCTTTTATGGTAATCATTAATCTACGAGTATGCAAGTAGGTGTTTAATGTAGTACGGTGGTCGGCCTACATATGTGCAGCCTACGCAGTCTTATAGGTCGATACTCATCAATCATTGACGATGAGTATCGCTGGTTGAACGAACCCAGCACCGGCACTCGCCTGGCCGTGATGCTTTCTAATCCACGCCGTATGTACCCATGTTGCTATCAACTATCATTATGATCAATGCACCTACTATTATGCAGATAGATTACATTTGCATATTAATTGATTATCACTATTTTTGGTATGCATCTTAGTTCTTTGTATCGCTTTGTATAATAAGTGTTGGCGCCAAGGTTTCGTGAATTGTTATTGGATATAGAATTTGTTTCAACGTAGATCCGACGTCATGTATTAAACATAAGATACCGGTTTGTATAGGCCACTCATGAATCTTTAACAAATAGTAACAAACCGCTGTGGTTTGAGCTCATTGCTTGCGTGTCCAACCGCAGTACAATTGTTAACAATTAACAGTAGTTCTTTTGCGTGTCTCGAGCCCATCTTAGAAATAGGGTCAACTCATCCTATTACGAGTTGTGTCTTAAAGAACACATGAAATATTGTTCACATGGTGATTGATTGTTTCGTCCTTCATACAATATCTATGGAATTATTCATGTTGTTGACGTAGGCACTACGACATGGTAGACATGGTGTTTGCAATGAAAAGCGTGGGTTGATAACCACGTGATAAGATGTTATGTACATCAGCTAGAATAGATTGATAGTCGGAGCTTATTTCAAAGCACACATAAAATCAACAGAATCAGAAATTGGAATTTTGATAAGACGAAAAGTACTTGAGTATCTATGAACAATATTGTTAAGTATTTAAATTCCGGTAAAGTAAAATCAATTTATTCAGCAGTTACCACACAGTCCGTCCTCTATTCCCATTATATATGCCTACTTAAGCCTCTTGCAGACTAGCGCGACACGACTCGATAAATACAAATTTTAAGAAAAGTTCACGGTATAACAATAACCGGTGTCGCGTCGCGCTAGTTTGCACGAAGCTTTATTTGTGTGTACCTACTATGAGTGTTGTGACAATTTTTGACGTATGATGTTGCGCAGGCAGCGAGGCGCCTCCTCCGCCTTGCGAGGTGTTCCTGGGCGGATCCTGCAACCCTACTACTTGGAGATCGGACATAGCCATTCCGATGCTGAAGAAGATGGGCATTACTTATTTTAACCCGGTGAGTTGAACATTGAACACTACTATTACATTATAATAATTATTAATCATATCAACCTATGTTTTCCCACAGCAGGGGTCTTCTCAAACATGGGGAAGAGATGAGTATCGAATCGAATACTATACCATGCTTTAATTGATAAAGCCTCGTACAGACTGGCACGACGCGACTAATTAAACTTTATAGTAGAACCGGTGTCGCGTCGCGCCAGTCTACACGAGGCTTAAAGCGTGGTAATCGATGCTTGTCTCACTCTGGTATACTCAAGTTATCCTCACAATTATTTCCTATGCCATTAGTCAATAGTGTCTTCCAACATAGAAAGTTCTCAATGAAAGGCCACGCTAATAATTTTTACCTGACGTTGACTGCTGTCACTGCCACATGACTGTGTAATGTCCTTAAAGATTACAGTCCCCGTCATGAGAAGCTAGAAATTTTGTAAATAAAGAACTTCTACTAAGTTGCGTAACTACAATTCAATCAACAACAAATAATCCCAAAATTCAATCAACTCAAAGTAATTATGTGAGATACGTGTAATACGAAACAAACGAGCAATTTCACTTGGTCGGGTTATATTTTAGCGATATAAAAGTACTGTCGACTAATTTTTTGTGGTACTGGATCGGGTCCGAGTTCCAGTATCACAAAACCGAACAAGTGAAATTGCTCGTTAGTTTCGGCTAACGAGCAAAGCTCGAAACGGGGGGCTTTAGAGATATAAATATCTGTCGTATGTTACTTTGAGTTCAATTTGGGATTATTTATTTCGCTATGTAACTTAGTAGAAGTTCTTTATTTACAAAATTTATAGCTTCTCGTGACGGGGACTTTAAATACATGAATAACCAGCGAGCATTCACCACATATTTATAATATTATACAGATGTGTTTAATTTCTTATTTCATATAACTATATTTTATAACTGCGTAAACCCATGTTGGTATGTAAATAGAGATGACGTTTATCATTGATAGAGTATAATGTGATAAGTGTCTTCGAATGTTCAGTTTCAGCGTTCTTGTAGATCAAAGTCACCTACAATACGCTATTACAACGATGCAGTAAACAATCGAACATTGTTCGCCATTTACGACGTGATATGAAGTCAATTAATCGTTAAACAATACTGCAAATGAAAACCTGTATGATATAATCCAAGCGTACTTACAGGTCAGCTGTTGATTGTCGGCTCGTGTCCAATTTAATTTAGATTAAAGAATAATGTACCTTATTGAGCTAGTCACGTGTTGTGTGACACGCGCAGCTTCAATAAATTAATTAATTTGTAAATCGACGCTGATCCTGGCGCAATGTTTATGGTTGAGCTATAAAATAAAACATACATAACATACAATTAAGTATACACAAGTTCTTCTCATCAATGTATTTTGTACTCTGACACCAGGTTAGTCACTAACCACACGAAAAGAAGAAGAATGTATTTTGTATTCGCTCGATTATTCTAAAAAGTACAATAACATTATGTATGACTGAGAAACAAATGGTACTTGCGTTTATCTTTATTTATTTTTTGCAACAGTTACTTAGTTCTTTTCACTCAAGTTTATCAGCTAGAATAAATATTCATTACTGCGGATGACGTTATCAATTTGCAAATTGAATTTGTAAACTAGTTTGTTTTTCTTTCGTGAAATATTTAAACGAACTATAATTAGGTACAATTATTATTATATAAGGTGTGGGCGATCATTAATATTCATAACGTTTGCGGTTATTACAATAACATCGGGGCACAACTTTAAAAGGCCACAGATAATGAGTCGATGGACAGAATTAACTGGGCTTACGTGCAGACCTTTAAAAATAAAAATATGTTCACAAGAAGACCATTCTCCAGTTAATAACAGATAATGCGTATGATAACGCCTGTTTGTTTCACAGCTTCTTTGAATGAAACGTGCTCTCGATAAATATGATTTTGGTAATTAGATATGACACGTTCTATTGAAACGTCTATCACACAAACGTAATAGATATCTCTTCAAAAGTTAACGGTTTCAAATACACATGAAATCATGTAGTTACGTCATATACACTTACTTTTTAGCTGAACGCTCTAAGCCAAAGTGTTTTACGGTATTGGCTTACCCACAGCTATTTCTGCTACGTTCGTAGACACTTTAACGTGACGTTACACAAGTACCTAACAAATTCATGTAAGCTGCAATTGCTGAAAGTGACAGACGGCTAATTTATCTATACTAATATTTTAAAGAGATAAAATTTGTAAGTTTGTATGTAGGGGGTAATCTCCGGAACTAACAGTCGGATTTGAAAAAATCTTTTTGCATTGGATAGCCCAATTCTTGAGGAAGGTTATAGGCTCGTGGACGAAGTCGCGAGCAGAAGCTAGTATTAGATAAAGAATATATTTATTAAGTATTGCACTTTGTGAGCAAAGCCGCGTGTTCACAATAAGCATTAAGGCTTGTGCAGACCAGCGTGACTTGTCGCGCGACGCGACACGAACAATACAATTTCTAAGAAAACTTCACAGTATAACAATAACCGGTGTCGCGCTGGTCTGCACAAGCCTTTAAGCACTGTTGCCCACAATAGATTACGTGCATTTTTTTCCCGGCGAATCGGAATACCTACAGAAGCGGTTTTAAAATCCTAAAACTGCCTGTGGTTTCTTTTTTATCCTACATTTTAAAAGTCGTTTCCAATCAAAATGTGACTTCCATCTGAAGAGACGTATTCACGTAGAGTACTAATGTGACTTTTTCAGAGTTAGTGACATCGGTGAACGAAAAACATCGTGAGGAAACCTGAACTTATAGTTAATAAAAGTCTGAAATCACCAACCCGTCTTGAGCAAGCGTGGTGATTACTGCTCGTGTCTTCTCTGTATGAGAAGAGGCCTTTGCCCTGCTGTGGGAAAATAATAGGCTGGTATTATAATATAAATTAAACATTCACGTAAAAACTAACCATGTTTCGTTTTGCAGCAAGTCGAAGACTGGTCGACGGAGCTGATGGAAGTGGAGCACCGCGCCAAGGCGGCGGCGCGCGCGCTGCTGTTCGTGCTGGACAGCGAGACGCGCGCCGTGGCCGCCAGCGTCGAGGCCGCGCACCTGGCCGCCGCGCCGCGCGACCTGCTGCTGGTGCTGCGGCCCTACGCGCGCCACCAGGCCATCGGCCACGAGGCCATCTCCGACCAGTTAGTGTCTACTCCAGATATGTCTCACCTTCTTTCCTGCTTATCATGCACGACCACCTGCACATTCCATGATTTGAACGAGGCGAATGACAGAGTTAGGTAGCTTCTTATTGGTCGGCCAAATTGAGTAGTAGTCAATCGACGCGAAAAGAAGAAAATATACTCCGTACTAATAGCTGCTTGGGGCTTGCTCTCTTACTTGGTGAATATTATACGAAAAGTGAAATGCCATGCTATCAACTCTAAAATATCACCTTGACCATGCCATGCACATAATATGTATATGGTTACGAATAGGATTCGTCAAGTGAACCCCTTGAACCTTGACTAGTCTTGAGCTCCTCTGTGGCTTCTGATATAGATCGAGCTCTATCGGAATGTTGTAGCTCGCCTATTAAGAACCGCATCGACAAAACTACAGTTGATTCTTAGCTTAGTCCACATTTGAACACACATGTCTCCTAAAAACAATAATAGGTAGATGATTAGCAATAGCAAAGCCAAGCAGGGCAAAAAAATTAAAATGATTAATTTGTCATCAGTTGGTCGTCATCACGAGGATTAGGATGATTCATGTCTTTGAAGTAGATGAGCGATTTGATGAGCGATAGCCGTTCGTCATCATCTTGTCTAGCTGACTATCTTTTTCCTGGTGTCAAGTTCTCCGAAAAGATGAATTATCTGATAAATGACTCTACCTGGTGTAACTATCAGAGTGACTAAAGCTACATTTGTGTAATTATGTCGTTTGGTATTGATCGGAACCTACAACTGAAACCTAGCACATCAATTGTCTGACATGTGTAAATAAATTTGCGAAACAAACATTATAGAGTCACTTGTCTACAAATTTTTGTAAACATTAGCACGTCAAAGCATTCGTAACAGTCGATAAAGGTAGAAACACGATCATCTCGTTAAGTATTGACGTCAGTCACTCGAACCCACGCGCAACGATCGTTGCTTCCATGTGCTTCTATTGTGTCAATTTGTATGCAGAATGTAAACTGTATTTTAATGTTTCGTACGACTGCAGCGAGTACGTGGAGCTGTCGCGTGCGCGGGCGACGCTGCAGGAGGCGGTGGAGCGGCGCGGCCTGCCCGCCTTCACCGACATCCCCACCGCGCTGCGCTGTGCGCGCGCCGTGCTGCGCGGCGCGCGCACGCACCCGCGCCACTCGCTCGGCCACACCATCCTGCGCCTCAAGCGCGCCTACGACGCGGCAGGCGGGCGCAGCGCGCGCCTGCCTCGCGCGCGCGCGCTGGACGCGCTGCGGGATGCCACGCGCGCGCCGCGCGAGCGCGCCGAGCGCTGCCTGCCGCCCGCGGCCGACCCTGTCGACTTCGAGACGTTCTGCGCCGCTGTCGCCGAGCTCGCCGCCGACGCAGGTCAGTACGACTCCTACTTGATGTCCGGAAAGCTCGTTAAAATGCTGTCGTTTTCTGCCAATGTTCCGCCCATAAACTGGTTTTAATGTGTCATTAAGCTGTTTATGTCGTCGCTTTCGTTATATTGCTGCATTTTACATGGGCGATTTATTGTGGAAACGTAGCGGAAGATTTGGCAGTGTTTTTACGATTCACGGTTACGAAACGTTGCGTCGTATATTTGGTTAAGAATATTTGGGTGGCGGGTGTGTGGTAAGGGGTGGTGTTTGTTGAAGGGCGCAGTAGCCCGCGCGCGGCGGCGGCGGACAGCGAGGGCGTGGCGTCGCGCGTGCGGCGCGCGTTCCGCTCGCTGCGCGCTTACCTGTCCCCGCCGTCCCCGCTGTCCCCGCCCACTCCCGGTGCGTGTGCGCACTATTCACTTTACATCATCATCATCATGTCACCCGCAACGCGTCCTCTTCCGGACGCACGCACTATCATAAGGAATGATTTTTGAGCCGCTTGCATTCAACGTCTACCCACGACCTTAACTAAGTCGTTTGTGTACGTAACAGCAGTCCCACGCTCCACTTGTTTCATACAGTTATCATTTTCACTATTGGGTATTTTGGGTGCTACTTGCTGTACTTGTTTTCAACTTTATGCTAGCTTGTGCAGTTTCATGAATTCTGTTTTGATCACTTAAATATGACAAATATTTATTAGTCATTTCAACCTTTTATTGCTTGCAATCTTTTTTATTTTTTAAATCAGAAGACAACGTGTTTATAACGATTTTGTTTGCTGTTAATGTTGAATATGTTTTATTATTATAAACTAGTATAATTTTCCACTCACACAGTAGGTACTCACTCATTGCTCATTGCAAAACTCAACAAACAACGGCAATTCATAATATGAACCATTAGTAGATTTTTTCTTCTTATTGTTATTTGTGGCCGCTGTAAATATAAAAGGTACCCCTTTCTCTTACACGCTATATCATTTGACCGTTGTTTACTTGCAGAGTCTCAAAGTCGAAACGGTACGGAGGCGGAGGCGTCGGGCGGCGACTTGCGCAGTGAGTCGCGCGAGCCTGCCTCGCGAGACGCAAACAACGGACTGCGGTTTGTCAATCCCAGGCTTAAAGCATACGGAAGAAAGCTTGGTTTATTCATTCCTAAGGTAAGAAACAAATATAATTATTATTCTGTAATTATTATCATAATTTAGTCAAAAGACGTCAACTGCTGGTAATGGCTCCCTCAAGCATCGTCTCAAGGACCGGTCCAATACCTCCCGCATCCAACGGATTCCCGCAACCTTCACCAGGGCGTCCGCTCATCTTGTTGCATAAAGATTATTGTTAGAAAGATCCTCTGGCATACATTTACATGAACGATCATTAACAGCAGCTGCTTCTAGAAATTTTTATTAAAATCAAGAAGATATTTATCATAAATTTGGCATGGTAATAGTTATTCTTCGTCAAACTTAAATTTGTAAGCCATATAACTTGAATCGCTTACTTACCGGTTGTTTTTTCTGTTTCCAGAACGGCGGTCACCGGCCAGCAGCTGACAGCGCAGGCGTGGGGCCGGCGGGGCCCGTGGGGGCCGCGGGGGCCTCGAGCGGAGACTCGGTGTTCACGCCGGGCACCGAGCGACGCCTCGAGCGACTGCCCGCCATGCTGGGCGCGCCCACGCATGATGTCTACCTCGGCGGGACCTTCCCGGTAAATAATAATGCTGTAGGACTATACGAAACAGGAATGTACAGGCACTTTCAAACGCACCTTAGTAGTAACACTTAAACTACTAAAACTACCCTTACAGGCATCATCAAAATAA
The DNA here is from genome assembly GCA_947364205.1 of Agrochola lota. NCBI lineage: Eukaryota > Metazoa > Arthropoda > Insecta > Lepidoptera > Noctuidae > Agrochola > Agrochola lota. Next base: position 10,145,067 of record OX376221.1, on the reverse strand, counting down.
AATTGTTAGTAAGGACGTGTGGTTGACAGAAACAACCTGATTTTGTAGAAAAGCGAAGTGGTTGACTTCAGTCCTGATTACCTGAAAGACTTTTTTTTTGCACGAGTTGACCACATTGTCGGTGTTGTTCTATTTTTATCAACCACTGACTTTAAAACGTGTTCAGATTTCAACTACTTTTACAAAGATCCATCTTACCAAATAAATCCATCCATTTCCAGATCCACAACATCAAACCAGAAGAAGTCCTGCGAAGGGAAGGCTTTACATATGTTGTGCCCCGCGCCAACGACTACACCCGAATGTTCTCGACCCCTGGCCGAAGGACTGCGCCCGCGCACCCCGAGTCACCGCGTCGCGATAAAAAGCCGCGCCCTTCCAGTACCACGTTAGAACTGCCTGATGACGTACAGCTAAGAGACCGCACGTCTGATGATAGAGCCGATAAGAATGATCGACTCAGTGCGTCCGACTTCTATACAGTCACGGAAGATGTTACGCCGCAGCCCTTCAAAGGTAACTTATTATTTTGTCTCATTATCGAAGGAACGCCCATAACCACGCATGTTCTCGCCATTACTTGTCTTCCATTCTACTTCTAACATACCGGCATTAAGTAGTAAGAATTAGGCGTGTGTAACTCTTTACGGAACCGACTCACTGATCCGGATCATTGAAGTGTTCCAAAAGATTGGTTCAGTAACAACGTTTCAAACGCATCATTTGAATCTGAATCATTACTTTGTCTCTGTGTCTTTCCGCGCGACCGTCGCTTGCGAGGCGACTGGGCAGCAGTTAGCGAGTGAGCGAGAGAGAAAGCCTGAGACGCTGAGTTACGTTACTTTAGTGTCAGTACTACCGAACTGACACATTACAATCTATTTAAGTCAGAAAGAGATACCAAATGAGATGTGTATCACTCATACTCACACAGTTTTTCGTTGTCTTTATGCATTTTTATATCCTTTGAGTCGATTATTCAAATGATCCAAATGAAACATATCAATGATTCGGATCATACATAAACAATGAGATAGTTTGACGGGTAGCGGACCACCTAACCTATCCTAACAACTTGCCAGCTACTGTCAGATGATTATCTGACAGTCAACAGTATAAAATCAATTTAGCCCAGTTGGTCAACTTAAAAAAAAAAAATTGTTTTCTCGACCGCCATCATTGTGCATTTCCACTGTCCTAACAAGCTATTCCATTACAGGAACATACGACGAGGACCTATTACTAGGCTCACGCGTACTAGTGTTCGCGATGAGTGCGGATTCTCCTTGCTTCGCTGCGATGGTACTGGCCGCACACTATATGGGACTGCGTCCTGCCAACACTGTGCTCTTAGTGCAGCCCATGGACCCGCAGAAAGCACATGGTGTAAGTTGAACCTATATTTATAATTTTAATACCTTAGCAACCCCCATTATGGTTGCACTTGACTTGCCATTGCAATTTAAACCTAGTGTGAATGATATTAAAGTCACATCGTTCGTGATTTGCACCGACTATACTCGTTCTCACTTAGATCAATTATTATCTATTAGCACCTATATGTGAAGCTGCATAAAATTGCTAAAGTACCCTCTAGTTTGAATATATCAACTTGGCAGTGCTAATGAGACAATTCTTTCTTCACAGTATAGTGAAGCAGCCGTCAAGGACTACAACCGGGGCCGCCACTACCTCTCAGACTTAGCGAAACGCTCCGGAGTGCCCGTGTTCGACAACGTCGACTCCGCGATGGCGTGCGTCGTCAGCCGGCTCAGAGCAACGCTATAGCATCAATAAGTGATAGTCCCCGGGACTCACATACCTTAAATCTATTCATGTATGGATGATAACTGTGTTATACACCCGAATATCGATCGTTATCGGTATATCGGAATCATTTTAATCCAGGCAGCAGTGACAGCCGCTTGTTAATACAGGCAGCAGTGACAGCCACCTGTTAATCATAAAGTCCGCCGCTTCTAATTATAATAATAGAGTAATTAAACACAACGCCAGTTGAAGCGAATCTCATCTCAAGCATTATCACATCAGTTGTGATCGCGATTAGATTTCGTTTTCGTTATTTCATTGCGATGCTTAGAGAAGCGGCTAATCACAAATCACGTAATAAAGACATCACAAATGTAATTCATCATAAAACAATCATAGGGTAATTATTTTTACTTGCGTGGCGAAGAGTCTCATAAGAGTGTACTTATTAATTTCAAGACGTTTAGTTTAGTACAAAGAATGTCTCTCTTTATTTCATCACTCTCTATTGCATTATGTAATGTAATATATAGATATTAAAATAAATGTAGTTCAATGGATGTATGAGCGAGAATGGATGGTGACGGTAATAAGGTTATCTTGATGAGGATATAACAAATCTCTGTGATGAATTTGTCTAGGAAATTTTTATAGTAAACTTTCAATGCATAAGCATATAATTAGATGATAACTATACGTATAAGTATTGTTGCAAACAGGTACAGGTAGTAGTCACATGTTGGCGCGTTTAGAGGAATATTGTCATGTCAGGTGTGCACAGGAAGTTTTATAGGTAAAGGACTCGAAGTCCAAAATCAAAAGATTTGATTGATGTTTGAAAAATTATCCTAAAATCAGTAAGCTCCCTCTAATGTGACTTGTGCCTTATTTAGAAAGAGTATGATAGACATACGAGAGTGAGTACATTGTTGTTAGGACCATATTTTCCGACTTCTGATTTCAACTTAAACCATTACCTATAAACATGATGAATGCACAGTGTTATGTTGATCATGATGTACTGGGGCTGACATTGGTATTGATTCAGTAGCCTAGTAGTCCTGGGAACTTCGCACAGTGGGTCTATTAGCCAATTTCTAAATCTTGTTAGTACTAAATTATATTGCATTGACGAATGCATATGTAGACATCAGAACTTTAGGAAAACTGATTGAGGAAAAGTACAAATATCTTGCTCACGTAGCAATTTTAAGAGGTTTTAGTAGTTATTATTTGAATTATGGCAATGCAAAGTTAAATTTTATAATAATTAACATCTTATACTCATTTTTTAATTATAATAAATTGTACCTTTTCTAAAAATACCTATTATGCATCAGAGTTAAAGCTTGCAAGTGGATAATGATGAAATTAGGTTATGATAGCCACAATTCCATACCTAATTTAGGTATACCTATAATATTGAGTAGTTTAGTGGTAAACATATTTGACCCACTGTCACTAAAATTTAATTTGTAATTATAAAATTCAGCAAATATTATTTGCTAGTCACGCCCATTAACATTTTAAGTACTTTGTTAATATTGATCGATAGTACAAATATCTAATTTATAGAAAAATATGTCATATATTAATTGTAATTTTATGCCATGTACGCTTATTTTAAACTAAACATCACATATGTAAATATAGAAATTTGTAATTATTTAAGTGTTTCATTGTTGTTGCCAACTGGCATCGGCTTCTTTGACACCATTATACTTTCCCCTACTATTATAGTGGCGAAACAGTCATCCGTTGCACCGTATCACATAAATTCGAAGTATTTTGATTGTTATTCCTGACATCATGTATTCAGTATTTGTGAGTAATTAGTTGCATAACATCATCACATCCTTATTCACCGAGCATTTACGTAGGCGTAAATGCTCGGTGAATAAGCATGTGATAATGTTTGGATGAATTTTTGATTGATTTGAATTTGGATGGTTTACAAGATTAGGGCGCGTACACATAGAGCGTCCGTTTTACAGGTCCGTTTAAACGTATATGTTATTAGCGTATGTAGTTGTATGAGCGAGTTCACACAGAATACAATATTCCGGATCCAGTAAAAAATACCGATCCGACAAAATAAGCAGCAATCCGTTTTATAGGTCCGTTTAAACATATATGTTATTAGCGTATGTAGTTGTATGAGCCAGTTCACACACATAACAGTATTCCGGATCCAGTAAAAAAATCCCACACACAACGGAAATACTGATCCGTTTTATCGGATCGAAACCGCGCGAGGCTTGGCACGGGGGTGCGCGGGGTGCGGTGTGCTGCACACAGCCGCCATTTGCCGGTTTCATTCCTAGAGTACTGAACGTGTCCAGTGCTCTCATAATCATGGCAAGCAAGGCGTTTGAAAAATATTTTCACCAAGAAGTTTTGATAAATTGTGTTGAAAGTAGACCAGCTATCTAATTACGCAACACATTTTCGATTTGCAATTGAGTCAAATTGGTTTCGTTTGACTAGAATTGCTTTCAATTTGCAACTTTTGAAAGCAATTCTAGTCAAACGAAACCAATTTGACTCAATTGCAAATCGAAAATGTGTTGCGTAATTAGATAGCTGTTCTTTGGGACAAAACACTGGAGATTTATAAAGATAAAATTGCAAAAACCGATAGTACCAATACAAGACGACAACGTCCATCCTCGTAGAAAGTAGGCGATACACTGAAGAACGAAAGTTCAGTAGCGTCGGATCTGTTAAAATCGGTCCTGTAAATGCTGTGTGAATATTACCTCCAGTAGCGACGGATCGGTTAAAAAGGATTCTGTAAAATCGGACGTTCTATGTGTACACGCCCTAAGTCCGATGATCTATGTTATTCCCTATGTTGTCCCTTTATTTAGGGCAACCCCATCCTGGGCTGCTACTCATTTTCCCAATAGAAAAACAAACCTAACATAAAAATAAACCTAAAGTAGCTCAAAACTAAACTTCATTCATATTTCATGAGCGTTCATTTATTGTTTCAGTGTCAAATATACTTCAATGGAGTTAAGAGTTAACTAAAACGATCGTTAAAATATTATAATACCAAATTCACCAGCCACTCCAATTAAAATAGGAAGTTAATTTAATATTCAGATTCTTTCAGGTTTCTATAAAAATGTAGTATCAAATGAAAACGAGTCTTATTTCATAATTTATTGGTAACATTTACCTTTTTTAAATACTTAAACTCGATATTGTCCTAAGATAAAACTTTCTATTAAAAAACAGTCATTTTCTGTTTGTCTTTTCTGTGTGTTTGCTCCTTAGATATTTGCTTTTCTTTCTGCACAAGATTGTTCAGTTCTTTATTTTTCTCTGCAATATGCATATTAATATTTTTGTGACCATTGGATCCAGAAGCATGTCTGATTAATGAACTATTAAGTTTCACTATCTCCTTTTCAATTCGTTTTTTGTCTTCTGTAATTTTGAATTGCTCAATGTTTAAGTCTTTACTTGAAGACTGCTTTATATCTAGAGAGGCTTCGGGTTCGTTTTCTGCTTCGCTCTTATCGCCTAACGTTTTATTAAGGAAATTGAAAACATTTCGCCTGTCCCTCTCTTTTTCACGCTCGTACGCTCTTTTATTGCGCTCTTCTTCTTTCTTCTGCAATCTTTTCAATTTTTGCTCTACCTATAGGCAATAACAGAATGTTGTTATAAAGAATAGTCTACAAAGAGTAAAGAGTACTTAAATCATCTACGGAATGTAGGCTATGATTATGATCTTTAAATATTCTACCTTTAATGGATCTTGAGCAGCATGTTTCTCAGAGATGGCCATGCACTGGTCGAGACTCTTGCCTACAGGTAGAACGCGTGCCTCAACCGGCTGAACACGACCGTCGCTTGCTGCGCCGAGACCAGTCCCAGCAACATAGCCCATTGCGAACATTATTTTCGAGCCAATACCCTGTAAAATAAAAATTTACTGTAGTATTTATATCTTTAAGTCTAGCAGTTATTATAAATTGTTATAAACGTTAATACATACTCACTCTAGTATGTTGCTCCCACTCCCCAATAGGGGTGATGTTTTGGTTTAGAAGACTCCTTTCAACAATAAGTGCATGATTATCAACTACTGTTTCCTCACACATAGCTTTGCTTTCTGGATATTCTGTATCGCTTAAACTATCATCAGAGTCATCACTTTCTTCATTTTCAGCTACATATGAAAAGTAAATAAAAAGTAGTATAAGTTATACGTAAAAGAAAAACTAGTGATATCACAAAAAATAAATCGTGACTTCAACACCATGTCTTTTTTTAGGGTTCCGTAGTAAACAAGGCACCCTTATAGTTTCGCCATTTCCGTCTATCTGTCTGTCCGCGGCTTAGCTCAGAGACGGTTAGTACTAGAAAGCTGTAATTTGGCATATGTATACATATTAATCATGCCCACAAAGTGGTAAAATAAAATCAACAAAAATATATTTTTTAGGGTACCTCCGCTACACGTAAAGTGGGGATATTTTTTTTTTCTCGTCTTCCCCATGTTGTGGGAAGAGTTAGAAAGGTCGTTCAAAATTATTGGGAGTTTGTGAAAACCATTTTTGGATTCAGGGATCTGTTTGCAAAATATTGCTTTTAACTGAAAGTTTTTGTTAGAGACAAGTGTCCCCCCCCTGCCAGCTAAATGGTAGTACTTGGATTTGTCAAAAAATTCACAGCAGTAGTATATATAACGAAATTAAAAGGAAAACTATCAGAGCTAACTAGACTGTACAGGTTAACGAGTAATAATCAACCAACTTAAATTTGCGGTTTGAAAAACATGATCTCCCATACATTCTGTATGGGAGAACTTATTTTTCAACTACAATGTTAAGTTTGTTCTTGGGATAAATTCATCCCAACTACGGAACCCTTCATTGTGCGTGGTCCGACACGCACTTGGCCGGTTTTTTAGAATTGGTTAAGATACATCCCTCATATCATAAGACATGCAATGACCCGAAGGCTTCCTGTACATGACGCCGGAGCCGCATCGGCACTGGACCGCATGCTTGTGTAGACGAAAGAATATCACCTATGTGGCGCCGGACCGCAAGATGAAAAAAAAACGATTATCTTAGAATGCGTGTAAACTCTACTCGGCGTAGGTGCAGCTCCGGCGTCAAAAACAGGAATCCTAAAGATTACTAAGCATAGAACCAATGAGGAAATTCAAATTCTTTAAAAGGAACTTACTATTCAATGGAAAAATGTCCTCAATTTTCACTCTATATTCATCAGTCCCTTGTTTCCTTTTATCCCCTGTGTGTACACCATGCTCTAACTTAACAGAACAAGATCTTTTCTCTATATCTATACTCCTTATTATTGCTCTATGCCATAAGTGATACTTTTCAGTAGATTTTTTTGCTAAACCTATTTCCTGTAACGAAATATATATTACGAGTTGTTTGTCAGGTATGAAACCGTAAAAATGATTGTTCGAGACTGTAATCTGATCCACAATAAATGGTTATCAGAAACTATAATTACCTCATTATCAGGTGGCTTCAGTTTCATCAATATTCTACTACCTACTTTAATTGAACTAAAATCAGGTTCTATTGCTTCTTTTAAATTCGATAATTGTACTAAAGCACCATGGGAATATCTGAAACCACAATCAAATCAGATTAAATTATGACACTATATTTAGAGGGTGCAGTGCATTTTTTTAGGTAACCATGATACGACTCACCTACATTGTTCATCACTGAATTTACATTCACCTTCAAGGAAGAAAGGACAGGGCAACATCTCAGCATGTGTAGGATGAGTGAATAGAACACGGACCTGCAATGGAGGAAGAAAAAAAAATCACACCTGCTACCTGGAACTAGTATAAACATTTTGCTGATTTTATCACCAATTTATGTTCACAGAAGTGAAATAAGCTATACAGTAACCTCTGCACTAGTATAAATAGTTAGTAGGTGTAGAACGCTATGTCATAACTAGAAATTTAAAATCAAATAAACTGTTTATACAAATAATAACTGTTTCTTTTATAAATTTAAATACACAATGTATGTTAAATAAATAATAATAATAAATTCTTTACTGCCATAAACAGGTTACAAAAAATTTGAGACCCTGGCTCCAGAGCTAGGTTAGAGTACCTGTATTTCAGAAACCAATAATATTTTGAAAACACTTTATATACTAACTTGAAGGTCTTGGAACTGGTCCTCATCCTGTCTGGGTACTACAGAACTGACCATAGCATTGTAAAGACCTGGCTGCCCACCCCACTTGTGTGTGTGGTACACTGCACACTTCATGCCCAGTAATGAAGACAGCTCATCCTATGAAAGTTTCAGATTATTTAGTGATTTAGAAGTAGAAAGTATATTTGCTTTACATAAAATTAGGAAGTGTTAGTAGTTTCGCAGGTATACGTAGATGCTTTAGCCATTTGAATACCATACTTAAATGATCCTAGTTAATCATTATTATAGAGTTAATTACCAGAAAATTGCTGGTATTTTGCCTATTTTATGAAATGTTGTAGAACTAGTAATGGCATGATATTAAGAAAAATACCTCAATATCACTATCAGCGTTGGCTGCATCTACATCAGAGTTCTCAGATTTGTCCCCTTTAGCATCTTCATATGCACCACTTTTAGCCATCTCTTGCTGAAAACAATAAAACAACTAAATATTAGACAGTGCTTTTTTTATATATTTGACTGTAATGACAATGATTCCTCATATTTACCATGAACAAAGCATACTCATCATCCAATTCATCTTTAGGTTCAGTAGATTGAGTCTCAACCGGCTGATTTTCTTTAGGAACTAGAGCTTCCAAGTTCTCTCTCGTCAATTGGATAAGTTGTTGCAAATCTGATTTCAAAGTTAATAAGGATTCTCTTTCCGTTGATTCATTAACCGTTTCGAGGGTTAAGTTGACCATTGCCAGCTGAAATTACATTCAAATAGTAATAAACTTGGTAAAGTTCTTGAATTACTCAATGGAGTTGTATTTTTATTACCTGTTCTTCATATTGGTTTAAAGATTGATGTAAATCATCCATGTTTGATACCTCAAATTTGTATTTAAATAATGAAATTAATAGTCTCACACGAAAAATTGTAAACTGATGAACAAGAACAACAATATTTATTAATTTATTCTGCAATTTGCTGAAGTGCATACAGAGCACTAGTAGTGGTCACTTCAGAAGTTGACTTGTATCTGACAGTGACATCTTCATTATTGACAGGTGTTTTGACGTGTTGTTTATGGGCTGATAGAGATGGACTAAGGCAGCCAAGCCTTGGCCGCTGCCAGTCTAACCGGGTGCAGCTGCATACCAGTATTTTATATGGACCAACTGCCTACCAGAGTTGTACAACCCAGTTACTAGGTAACACGATACCCTTTGGTAAATCTGCTTGTCAGACTTTTGGGGTTCATTAATTTCATTTAAATTCAATTCATTTCAGTTATCACTATCAGCATTACGTAACCACCTATTTTAAAAAAATACCCTTGATCTTCAGTTCAAGAGTAAAAGCGCATGACAGACCAGGTGCCTTAAGACTGGCACTTCATTTTGGAGGGGCAGCAGAAAGTTTTGAAAATTAATTACTGCTAGTAAAATATTATTTGATGATGGCTCTTCTCCGCTCTGCTGGGTTGACTTTTACAACGTTTCGCCTCAATGGAATGTCAACCTAATTACGGCTTTCGTATGAAGTTATCCCTATCTTTACGTTCTGTCTGAACGCTATAAACTCAAAAACTATCGTACGGATTTTCACCAACGGATGGAGTGATTCAAGCGGAAGGTTTTAGTATATAATAATTAATTAAGGGTTTGTGTAAATTAGCTAAAATATGACGGTTATTGTTGAAGATATCGGAAAAAATCATGCCGACTGGGAGTTTTACTGGCGTGCGCCTCGTAAGCCGTAAGACATACATCAAATTTATGTTCTACAGGATATAAAAAAGATCTTAAAAAGTTCAACGCGTAAACCGTAAAAGATACATAAAAAATATGTTTTACAAAATGGTTCATCTTAAAAATTTCAACAAAAAAGTCCGCGATGGCATAATGTCTATGTTCTAACGATGACCACAGTAACCATTATTATTTTTCAGAATGTGATAAAAAATAAAAAGTTTTTTCCGAAGCTATTTTGACCGGCATTATATTAATCCTTATCCAATAAAAACATGTTATTTAAATTGGGCATTTAATTTAGATTAAAATATGTCTTGATCATATAATTTAAATGAATAGTTTAAAAGATATCACAGATTCAAAATTACGCGTAACAAAATAATTATGGTTGACCGCTACGCGGGCGCAGCGGTACCAGTCAATGACCTTTCCCTCGGCTATTAGGTATGTAATCCCGGTAGTACGTTCCCGTGAAATATTAAGCTAGTCTAAAATAAAAATATTTTTATTCTTCTCATAAGTTTAATAATCTCAATAATAAGTTTTTTGGGGCGTATTCATATAATATCAGTACAGCTGCTTGATATAACTTTATCAGTTATATAAGTTATACGTCTTATTTACATAGGATAGCTAGTCTTTACTTTAAGGCTAGGCTAGTTCTTTAATTGAATATTATGTACATACAAAAAGTTACTTCTGCAATAACGAAATTAAACATGGAAGGACTGTTACTTAATAGCTACATAGAAACAGCAGGACTAGCCAAATAGAACCAAACAAGCAGTAAATGATTACAGTTCACTTAATGTTTGTATAGTTATTTTTTTTATTACTGTTGCTATAATTTTCTTGACGGTTTCACCTGTGTAACTTTCATTGCTATCAAAATTTACAGATATGGTTTGAAATGTATCATTCATTATGTTTTTTACCTTATCACCAATATTATCATTATTGGCACTTGTATTGGTGACTAAGTTTTCATATTTCTTTCGAATGTCTTCTAATTCCTCCAATTTTCCTTTAGAACTGTTTTCTAAATTACATATTGTTGTTAATAATTCACTTTCATTATTTACATGGTCAACTTTATCTTGAGCATTTTTAGATTTTAAAAGTTCGATTTCTTCCTGAAGGTTTAATACTTCTTTGTTTCTATCTTGATTCATCTTTTCGAATTCAGTGATTTTATTCTTCAATGTTTCAATTTGATTGTCATCATGTATAGAGGTGGCTATATTTTCAATATTTTTATCAGTTCTAGATTTCAGTAATTCTTCATATACTTTAATTTTATTTTCATACTCTGTGAGCAACTTCATCAAAATATCTGTTTGTACATTTGTATTTCCTTTTTGTTCAAAATGATTAATTTTATCTAAAACTGCATCCACTTTGTCTGTTATCCTATTCATATTTATTCTTAACTCACTGTTGCTTATTCTTTGTTCTGATATAAACATACCCATCTCATTACTAGGACCTGTGATAAGATTGGTACTTGTCATAGGCATTAACTGCCCAGCATGGGATGTGTATAATGGAATGTTTCCAATGGATTCTGTTTTTGCCACTATTGTTCTCTGATGTGACTCAGTTATTTGCTGCGATTCAGACATGTTTTCCACATGATTCCTCTTAATAATACTTTTTACTGGTTTGTGTCTTACAGATTTTGGATGGGCTTCAGTTTCCATTGTGTCTGATGAATCACTAGTTCTTTCTACAGGTACAGCTCGAGTCGGCAAAACTGAATGACCCATATTAGCCATTCGATTTAAAATGGAAGCCTTTGTTTTTCTGTTAATTGAAGAGTCTGTATCACTTCCTTTATCAATTTTCTCACTTTGTTCTGAAGTAACATCTACCTTTATTTCAACATTAGTAGGTTCTGGTGGCCCTTGATCTGTGTATGATGAATATTGGATGTTTACTTCAAAACTAGTTAAATGTTCTGCAACCTTTTTCACTTCCTCTTTTGTACCATATATGCTCCAATACTTTCGAAGATTATCATAATAAGAGATATAAGTATCGTTTTTAATGGTGACCTCTAAATTAGGTAAAAGTGTGGTACATGAAAGGGTGGTTTTACTAGAGTCATAGAGTACAATATTATGAGCACCAGTTTTCTGAATCTTAACAATGGCAAAACCTAGTTTTCCTCTTGATGTGTAGACATTATTGAACCTGAAATTACAGAAGGATAATTAATTATAATGTGTAGAATGATCCTACAATGATGCGCTATAACTCAATGTGGAACATCTGTAATTTCTTCTTATAGATCTGGCTGACAGCATCGTCATATTTTTTGAAGTGAAACTTCTTTATAGACAGGGGGTATTCGGATTTTTTCTGTCACGAAAAAGCGTTACGGCCGCGTGGAGGGGGTAGACGATATATCGCGTAGTGAGAGGCGGCAGCGGCGGAGGGAGAGAAAGGCTGGCGGCGGCGGAGAGAGGGCAACGGCTGTATTAGATGGATATAATGCGCAGATATCATATTTTAGTTACCATATGCCGATTGTATCTTACATTGATTATACCGCAGATGAGCCGACAGAAGATTGATGTCGAAAGATGTGCATTTGTTAATGTTCCTTTGTATGTGTATAATTTTTGAGTAGACGTTTTTTTGGTTCCGGGTTGAATTCAGTTTTTTTGTTTGATAAAATGAAATAAATAAATAAATAAAAAATGCATTTTTTAAAATGTACCTAACCTAACCAAATCATAATTTGCAATAAACCTGTGAAGTGAAGTTTTACGGGCAGATTGTTAATGTACTTGTCCAATTTGAAAACTTGCCCATAAAACTTCAGGTTAAAATTTTGTTGTGATTCGTTTTTTTTTATTAATACATTAGTTCTGGAATGGTGTGAAAAGAAAATCAATTCCTGCTTTCTACAAGTTGATAGTAATCATAATCATAAATCTTTTTTATCTCAACATCATATTACATTCACTGGTTAAAGTGGTTAATAAAATGCACAATATTGAATAGAGAAAGCTGTCTGAGGTAAGAGGATACTGGGTTACAGATCACCCGGCTCTCTTATACATATAGGATATGTTAATTTAGAAAACATATATGTACAATAGTTGTGAAATCATGGATAATTTCATGATTTATGCTAATTTAAATGGTATGCAAATAAACCTAAATGGCAGTAGTATAACACACAACTTACCACTCGTGTCCAATAAGAGCACAGGCAAATATGCATTCCGTAGTTTTTATTTGTTCTTGTTTTGGTAGAATGCCTTGAGGCTTCGGAGGGACATATTTTAATGAGTCATTTGCTTTTCCTTCATTTCTTTTAGTTACATTTCCAAATATATTGGCCAAAGATGTGCTGAAAAGATAACACGGTGATAAGTTTCTGTGGTATAAATAAGTGTTCTCTCTTAATGCTAAAGAAATCAACCAGATAGGTGTGGTGTGGGAATTATAGTCTATAATAAATTAATGGCTTTCACTTCACCGCATACCACACTACTCCAAAATTTCCAAAATTTTTAACTTACCCAGCTACTGGAGTAAAGAAATCATCATCAACTTCATCAGTTTCCAACATCCTGACGCTTTGAACTTATGTCTAAGAAGGTCACTAATTTATTATTTTTACACCACAGTGATAAGAGGTCAATGATCCCACATGACCGCAGAGAGGCAACTTTTTATTAATTATTTTGTAGATCTTCGGAATACTAACACAATCAGTCAAGTTTCTGACTTCGTTTTGACCTACGAATAAAAGGTTTTTACAGTGTTTCTGTATTTCTGACAGCCTCGCAGCCACAGGCCACTCAGCCAGTGTCAACAAGTCAACGGTCCTGTCACTTTCAACAAGCGATTAGGGTAGGGCTCAGGGCAGGGGCCTAGGGCAGGGACAAGTCAGTCTTTCGGCTGACGCTAATATGATGGTGATGATGATGATTAATTGGACAAGTTTTGAAAGACAAATCAAAGAACAAAGTACGAGTTGAAATTTAAAATAAACACGTTTTTACTTCAGCACTTTTTCTAAATTATGTGCGTGTGACTCCACATGGTATGATTGTCATATAAAAATTATAGCCAAAGTAAATCAAGGTACAAGGTAATAAAAATATATGTTATTCTGAGCCCTACAGTAAAATATATTTCAAATTGTAGTAGCTTGGTTGAGAAGGTACATATTTACTCTAGGGAGAGCTCATTATACAGTATTTTGACCCCTTGACATTGGACCACTATTTATTTATTTATTTAAGGAAAAACAAACAGTAGCACAATAGGGTTACACTTATTATCTGGAACATTAGGTACATTATAACAATTAATAAAATTATGCTACCCACTATGTTCTCCACAGATTACAATTTAAAGTACTTAAAAACTAGGTACCAACACAGACAATACCTAGCACAGAATACCTAGGCGTTATCCCAAAATTCATATCTGGATTTTTAGAATTTAAGTAAATTTGTAAATTTGTGTGCTTACATTATTAAGTACGTTAATTGGATTTGCTTCTTAAATACATTTTTAGTAAGAAAAAGAATGTCGATTGAATTAAACTCATTGTTGTATGTCTCAACTAAACGACGAAGTGGCGAACGCGAGCCAGCGTTGGATTTACAGAGGCGAGTAGCAAATAGACGTCGAGTGCGTACCTCACGTACATGAACTGTTCGAGGAACCAGGTAACACAGACTCCCAACTAAGTCCGGACAGTCAAAATGATTGCGGCAGACATTGAACAGAGTCATAACTTCCAGAAGTTTCCATCTTGATTTTAAGGTCAGAAGATCATACTTTTTAAGAAGTAAGTGATATGACATTTTATTCCAAAAACATCTAAAGTTCATTGCACGAAGGTATTTACGTTGTACTAGTTCTAATTGTTCACTATATTTGACGTAAAAAGGGTTCCAAATAGGTACTGCAAACTCTAACTGTGGCCTAATTATTGATTTGTATAAGTGTAAAAAAGTGGAAGGTCGACGAAAATCCCTGGAAGATCTCATGACAAAACCAAACATTTGGTAGGCTTTGTTAACAATTTTTTCTATATGAGCATCCAGATGGAGCCTCGAGTCTAGCACTGTGACTGAGGTAAAGTTTATTGGAAGAGCAGTAGCTAGAGAAACGGTCTAAATCCTGCTGGAAGTTGAAACAATCGTCTCTATCAGAAATAATTTTATAGACCTTTAAATCGTCCACGTAGAGAAGAAATTTTGAATTTTGAAAACAGTCTTTTATGTAATTAATATACAAGATAAAGAATAACGGGCCTAAAATGGAACCTTGAGGTACACCGGAGGTGACCCGAAGCCAGATTTAAAGCCATTAAGAACCACCTTTTGTGTTCTATTAGTTATGTAAGATATAAACCACCGTAAAAGGACCCCTCTGATTCCATTGTAAGCAATTTTATTAAGCAGTAGTGTGTGGTCGAGTTTATCGAAAGCCTTCTGAAAATCTGTGTACACTGCATCAATCTGCTGTCTATTATCGAGGCTATCAAACAGTTGGGACGTGAAAATGAGGAGATTGCTAATGCAAGATCTGTCTTTAACAAAGCCATGCTGTTCTTTTAAAACACTGCGAATAGCAGGATATAATTTACCATGTACCAGTCTCTCAAATAGCTTGGAAAAAGCAGATAGTATAGAAATAGGTCGATATGTCGCTACGTCATTCTTGGAACCACTCTTATGAACTGGTACAATATTTGCATGTTCCTGAAGTTTGGAAAAGTTCAGGGAAAATACCACATGAAAAACATTTATTAAATAATATAAGAAGAGGATAGCATAATGTATCGTACGTGTTTTTCAGAAAAACCGACGGAATCCCATCAGGATCAGGACACTTGGTTGAATCAAGTGATTTTAATTCTTTATGTATTTCATCAAGGGACAGTTGCAGTTTGCATAGGGAGACATCGTGGTCGGCATTTCTAGGAGGTGGGTCCCAAGAGTTGTAGTCAAATGTTGAAGGCTCATAAACAGACTGGAAAAATGTAGCAAACATGTTGCAAGTAGTAACAGGATCATTGGATGAAGTTTGATTGTAATGAACCGTGGATGGGATTTTACTTGTAGTATTTACGCCACATTCTGTCTAAAATCTAAACAACTCTTATGCTGAGGCTACATTGTCGCGTTATCGCGAACTTCACGCCCTCTCTGTTGTTCAGCGAGCCATCCACCGGTGGGCGAGAGAGAGCGCGTGAAGTTTAGTTCGCCTTGTCGCGACAATGTGGCCCCAGCATTACTGTGCGTTTGCACTGGCGAAACATCACAATGTGCATCACAATAAAACATATTGAAATCTCTGGTTCCTGTCAAACATTGTATGGAAAATTTAAAGAAAATAGAGATTATAGCTGTGCGTTTGCACTGACGAAACATTCACAACAAAACTTGTTGGAATCTCTATTTTCTGTCAATGTTCCATACAATTTTTGACAGGAACTAGAGATTTCAACATGTTTTGTTGCGATGTTTCGCCACTTCGCCAGTGCAAAGTTTACACTGGCGAAACTGCGTTTGCACTGCAAACGCACACTTTCACTGGCAACTGACTGAATTTAACCGTCAATGCGATGCGAAATTTGAAAAAAATTGTGCTCGACTTGAGCTCAACTAACGTTAAGCATAAATCGGCTAAATGTTGACATAATTATTATTTTAGGCCGCATTTCAATGTTTTTTTGCACCTAGTAAGTCTATATTTTGATAAAAAAATCCAAAACAAATAATACGCTTTTGCGGTTTTCTTATTTTATGAAGACCTTTATTAGTTAGCGTAGTCGAACATGCTAATATTCGACTACAAGATAAACGTGGCGAACTTGGGAGTGTGCATCACTAATGGGCCTAGTATGTATGTGCGACGTATTTGTTGTACGTTTTTTTTGTTCAACTTTATCAGTTTTATCACCGTATTCACCGTTCCTTTTAACATATTTCATATTAAAATCTAACCAATTACTAAAGTAAAATCGTTTCCAGTGTTCATCTAGCTGTGATTACTTCTAGTTGTGAATTGTAAGAAATAAGTAACAATGCCAGACACATTTACTTGTATAACCTGCCAGGTGATGTTCAAAACGCCTGAATTACAACGTGAACATTATAAAGAGGACTGGCACAGGTACAATTTGAAAAGAAAAGTGGCTTCAATACCGCCTGTAACTCTTGAGGAGTTTGAACTACGGGCTAAAGAACACAGAGAACAGAGCCAGAACTTAAATCGTGATGAATCACAGTACTGCAAGTATTGCTCCAAGTTATTCAACACTAAGAATGCTTTTGACAATCACTTGAATAGTAAGAAGCACAAGTTGTGTCAGGAAAGGTATATTGAACATAAGGAGGAGGAGCACAGTGGTAATTCAGATACAGACAGTTTTGTGAAGGTTGAGTCTAGTGCAAATGCTTCCAGTGTGAATGCTTCCAGTGCAAACGCTTCCATTGCCATCGGTTCCAAGGTACCGAACAAGTTCGTTGTGGTGTCGGCGGACGACTCTGCAGAAGAGGATGTTGAAACAGATTCTGAAATTGAAGAGGTTTGTTTTACCATCAATCCATGACTATCCAGAATTTATCTATATGATAATATAAACCTTATTGCATTATATTGTGAAACAGTATTTTTAATTCTCATGGATTATATTCTTAAACATTAAGCAGCCACATTCTATTCGTTGAAAAATATTGATATCCATGACACTAAAAGAATGTCTTATTAGTTTCTTAGATATCTACTGCAGAGCTTATTATAAATATTAGTCATGATAATTAGTCATGGGAAATTGTGTTAAGGTTGTATAATACTGGTTAAGTTAAATCCCTGAATAATAAGATGTTGTCTACAAAATAATATTTTTATTTTCAGCTTGACTCAGATGAGTGGGAGGAATGTAGAATCAGGGGCAGTGACTCTCTAATCAAGCCTCGAGACTGCCTGTTCTGTGTCCACCACAGTAAGAACATGGTCAAGAATCTCAAGCACATGTCTGAGGCCCATTCTTTCTTCATACCCGATGTTGAATACTGTATTGAAATGAAGGAACTTCTTTTGTATTTAGGAGAAAAGGTAAAAGCAATATTATTTAACTTATTTCTTACTTTTATGGGGTTCATTTTACAGAATGAGACAGCATAATGCAAGCATCCATATCAATTTTCTTCCTCTGCACATACATTATCAACATAAATATATTGTTTGTTTTTGTTTAGTCACATGTTTTGTTACGTAATTCGCACAACACTACAAATCTGATGTAATATTCACATATTCTATCATAATAAATTAAATTAACATTTATTTATGCTAGAAAACCATATAAAAAATGAATTACAACATGTAAGTAATAGTTATTGTTTGCCATTTATGTATGTAGGTAAGTAATGTTTTTATTTATGTTCCACAGATTTCACAAGGTTTCATGTGCCTCTGGTGCAATGATACAGGCAAAACATTTTACTCAATGGAGGCAGCTCGTGGCCATATGATTGACAAGGGACATTGCAAGATGTTGCATGAAGGGCTTGCCTTAGCAGAGTATGCTGATTTTTATGATTACAGGTAAAATCAAACCTTTTCAAATAGTGTTCAATCACAATCTTAGCCAAATGAATCATGTTTTTCTTATTCTTACTCCCTGTGGATGTCATAAAAGAAGTAAATATATAAATCAATGATTATGTCTATAGAATAACATAATTACATCACCTGCAGCCAGTCTTCTCTTCCACACACTTATACACATAACAAAGAAGTACAAAATAATTCATTAATCTGGCTTTTTATTATCTTTCAGCACTTCATACCCAGACCATAAAGAAGAAGACAGTGAAGAAGGTATGGAGGTTGATGAAGAAGTAGAAGGTCCTGCAGCACTGCAGGGTGATGACTTCCAACTGGTGCTACCTTCCGGCGTCGTCGTCGGCCACCGATCACTTATGAAGTAAGTTTCGTTAAAATAGGAGTTTATTCCGAAGAAATTAAAAAAAAAAAAACGCGTCACATCTGAAGTTTCGCCATTCAATTTAATACGACCTTGTATAGAGACAACATACTCAATGGGTACCTGCACCCTATTTGCGTAACACACGATCAATCATAATCTGTATAATTTTGAAGGATATTGCTAATCCATTGCTTCATATGTTCAAAAAATTTGTCTGCTCAACAATGTAAATAACGCAATTAATGTTGTTGAACGGTCAAAATGAAACAGATTGTGATTGATCGTGTGTTACGCAATTAGGGCCTAACAAATAGACTATTGTGTGCAAGACAGCTGTATACACAGGACATATTTGCAAGCTCTTTTCTGCAACTGTAGCTAAAGGTTTATTTTTTTCTTTTTTTACGTAATCTAAAGATTACGGCGATACATTGAGGTAACATGTGCCATGACGTCACGAGTATGTAGATTTTATAAATTCTAGTGACGTAGCGACCCCCACTCCCCAACTCAAAATGCATTTTAACTAACCAATTTTTTATTAATATGATAAAGCAAAAAATACGTGTCTAATATTTTTTTATTATCTGACTGACAGACTAAATAATTAGTTTTTTTTTTTTTTTACCCAGGCAGCATCCCTATTAATCTTGTTTCATAATTATACCTGTGGCTTATTGCCCATCATCATTTGTTTTCACCTTAAGTAAAATAAAATGAATCGGTTATATAAAGCAAAGTAGTATTGCGTGGTTCTTTACGCGAAATTGTATACAGCTGCAGTGCGTGCACGGCTTTCAAGGATGTAACCTTCGCATCAGAAAGTTGATTGGAACTAAATTAATTACAATTCTAATAAAACTATGTGGTTAGTTTCCTTTTGATTATGTAAGTTGTTATGATTATTTATGAGGTATGATGTTATTCTCTCATAATATTATCAGAGCAAAATAGTTCGCGTCATAATCATTGGACGAAGATTAGAACTTAACTATGTCTTATCATTTGATTATAACTTATAACATATATTTTTTACTATATTTTATATATATTTTTTTTTTTTTTTCTGCTTATGTGTAGGACCTTTATGGACTTTTTTCAAATTGATTTTCAGATACTACAAACAAAACTTGAGTACGAACAGTCAGGCTTTAGTGAAGAAATCCGACCGCAAACTGCACAGGCTACTCGGTGTGTACCGGGCCCTCGGCTGGGCGCCCAAAGAACAGGCTTTAGCTGCGAAGTAAGTAAACTTATTAAAATAAAATTAGTTAGCGTTATTAGCTGCTCCGGCATTATTGTTGTTTTGAAACATTTGTTATCCATTTGGGTTGGCTGATAATAATTGTAATCTCCTGAATTACATGACCACTTATTTAATGCTTGATTACAGCATGCAAGAAATGGATCTTGGATTGATTGGATTTGTCTAAATATTCGTGTACTTGGGTAATGCAAAATATATCCTATGGTTATTGGAATAAACTTCATTTAGCCAAGTGTAGTGATAGCATTCAATGTCTTTATTCGTATCGAAACGTCTCAATGTGGAAGTGGGCACGGGACATGCTCAAGTCCCACAATCTACCCACAGTTTACTCTGCAAGTACATGATTTCTAAATAAACTTTACTTTTTTTACAGGAAAGCACGTGATATCCACTTCATGAAACGCGTACAGGCGAAATGGCAGATGAAGATGTCTCTTAAAAACAATAAGTTCCAGAAACATTACCGAGCTCAAGTCAACTTCTAATCCTATGTGAAGCGTGTTTTTATCTATGAAATATTTCTTTATTGTTTCATTAGACATTTTAATTTAATTTGCCACACCAGTTGATCCCATATCTGTTATTAGTTCAGCCGTTATTATATTAATCTGAAGGTACATGATTAGTTCAATAGTTAGCATAAACAATTAGGTTATTCAAATGGGTAGTCCCATTTGAATAGCCAGCAATACAACATAAAATACATTGGCTTATATCGACATCTTCAAGGTAGAATTTTTTCACATTCAACTCGACGAAGTTAAATTTGATTCTTATTTGTATTGACAATTTGACAGAAATCACACACAATTAGGGAGCAGTGGTGTCCCAGTGGTAACGAACCCAAGCAGGCGCTTTACTTTGTGTAAACAATTCATCACCACTGCTCTCAAAACGGTGAAGGAAAACATCGTGAGGAAACCGGCATGTCCTAGCACCAAAAATTCGAAGACATGGGACATCTACCAACCCGCACTAAGCCCGCGTGGTGTATTACAGCCCTCTCCCTCTCACAGAGAGGAGGCCTGTGTCCTAACAGTGGGAACATTATAGGGTGATTATTATGACACAAAATTAAATTCAAAACCAACATGACGGGTGTCAATATTACATCTATTATTTCGGTTGATAGAAAGCACTTCTTGTAGAATAGTGCTTAGTTATTTCGACTGATATAAGATATATTGGGATATCCTTACTGTTACGTACCTAAATCTCCGAATATCGCCACTACCCCAGTGCTACTATTGAATAATTAATAATGTACAGTTATTTCATAATTTATTATGAATATTTTCGTTGGTGCTCTAAATAAAGAGAAACACAGTCTGCCATTATAGTGAGTGATGAATGTAGTGCAAATATTAAAACATGTAATTATGAAAAACTTTGGATGTTTGTTTTACTTGTAATTGAACTGTTATCACACCATTATGCCTTTTTAACATGTTTTCAACGAAGGAAATTTTTAAAGTTACCAGTTAATAAAACTATGTAAAGAAATATTTTAAGAATGATTATTATACCTTAGAGTATATAACACTGGAGAAGCCTTACGAACGCTTCCTCTCTGTAAAAGTACAAGAACAAATGTTCTAGTGCGTTCATAAAAACTACTTTCAAATCGACTCTAACGCCCTTCGTCAATCGTTTTAAAGGCGCGCGCGGAGCTCCGTGAAAATGCTTAGCTGTAAAAAGCTTTCAAATACGTCAAACTTGCTTAAATAACTGGATAACCTTCCATATGTTAATATTTTTTTATAATATTTAGCCATGTTTTTATTGAAATTCAAAATCCTAACCTCATAATACATTTCGATTTTTCATTCGACTCAACCATGATTCGACATAAAACATGGCATGAATCGAGTATTTTCCTCGCATTGCTTCTGTGACGTCACCGAGTCTCGCTACATCTCGTCTTTATGTTCATGTTTGCATTACGAAAATATACGTCAAATCAGCAAAATTTACATGCACTTGACATGCGATTATGTCCTTTAATAATAATGATAGCGAGGCTGCCGTAGGGTTGCGGTCATGTTTGAAACCAAAATGGACATGTCGATAATTTCTTAGTAATACTTACTTAGTTTTTTAATTTTTATTGTTCTAATGTTTTATAACTTTTATATGTCCATTGAAATGGTTTAATAATGATTTTTATTTACTTATCCTATTTTATTATTACAAATTTTGTTACTTTTATTTAATTGTAGTTATTTTCTCTTTTTATTCAAATTTAACTACTTTATGCAACAGCTGTTTTATTTCATGGATTCAAGCAAAATTCCGAATGAATATTTAAAAAATTGATGGTACGGACTTATTTTTCCGGGCGAGCAGCTTTTTTAGTAGTTACCGCGTCCCCCGCCAAAAGTGACAGACTTTTTTGTTCTAAATATTACGCTTATGGCTTCTCCAGTGTTATTTACTAAAGGGTTTGATGTGCATCTAATACGATAGTCTGCCTAAACATGTCCATTGCTGTGAATTTTTTAAATTATTGTAGGATATATAGGAAGCTGGTCTTCTTATGATGTTATACTTTAAAAACATCGAGTATATATTGATTTGGTAGTTTTATATAAATATCTTCTGTTATTATATTACATAAGCACAAGACAGTAAATTGATAATACGTACCTATATAGATAAGTTGTTATGCCCAATTATCTTACGAGTTGATATATTTATATCCATCATGTGAATGGGAAGTCTTGTTCAGATAAGATAATATTATTAGGGCAGATGTCACCAATAAAACTAAACGCGAACAACACATCTAAACTGCGTTCAAGAGCTGTCAGTGTCATTGGTGAAATCCGCCCAAAGTTTGCCAATAAAGTCCATATTTGCTGATGTAATCAACTTTAATATTTTACTATGAGCCAGCATGTAAATAGAATGTACTGAGTAACACCAACACGTTACGTTGAGATAAGCTGTTAGTACGTAAAGATGAAATAAACAAGCAATAGAAATAAAAGAACCAAACGATATGTTTTGTTTTATTGTATTTCCTTCAAGGGCGGCTGGGTCGTGGCGGGTGTCACCGTCCTGGCGGGTGTCTCCGTTGTGGCTGGTGTCTCTGTCGTCGCGGGCGTCACCGTCGTTGACGCCTTCGTTGTTGTATCGGGCTTCTCAGTCGATGAACGAAAAACGGATGACTTCACCACTTGGTAATGCCTAACACGCTTATCGATTTTATCTTGTAGCTCGGCCGACTGGGCCCTCTGCATTACAGTATCGCCTTGTGTCTCTTCTACAGCGTCTAAGGTCCATGGGATCTTCACTGGATTCCTATCTATCTTCAAACTTATCTTGTACAGGGGTAATGAAGATATTTTCCCTTTAAAGTAGTGATTTATCACGTTTGATAACTTGTCGTTGATAACGTAACGCGGTTCTATATCGGGTACTTTACTCAAGTATTTGCCGATAATCGTTTTTATATCATCATTTATATCGTTGCTTACTATTGGTTCTAGACAGTTCATCACCGAAATCAAACATAAAATCTGTAAGCATTGTGTAATCATATTGAAAAAATACAAAGGTGATCTTATAGATATGGTTTCAGAAAGTATGATCACACCAAGGATCACACGAGTTCCTTGGACACTCGGTAACTCGCTGTCGATTAACTTAGCGTTCAGCGTACGGTGGAAATGAGCACTGGGGCCTACCCCGGATATCCGGATATCCGGTTACCTATAACAGATGGCGAAAAAGTGATTTCAACTGGCTATAGATATACGTAAGTATCTCGATGTTTTCCTATTCCGACACGGAACTCTGTTTTTTTAATAAATAATCGACCAGTTTTATTAGCTACTCACCAGAATCACAGTCATGTTGGGGCATTTAGAAAATTAAATGGCATGACTGTCTAGCTTTCTCAATAGAAAAGCCTATAAAATTCAGTTTATCACTTCAATACTTACGATAGTTACGCTGATTTTAATTTGGCTCTTTTTATGGTTAGATCGTTAGCAATAAAATAATAATTTTATGTAATACTTTATTGTGAGTCACTGGTATAGCTAATAAAGACGCGCATTCAATGTTCCACAAGAACATTATTATTCACCAAGTGCATAGATATCATAATCTTTGGCGACAAACATGCATGTACGGTCAGCAGCGAAAGTTTACACTGTTACCTAACAAAAGAGTTCGTATTATTTAAATTTTACTTCCTTTTCGAGTGTATTAGGTAAACATGTAATTTGCTCAATAATTATGGTTTAAAAACTCAAGTTTGATCTACTTTTATTACTGACCGTACTTATCTACTTAGTAAACCTACATGCAACAAAATACTGACTTAACTAATAACACCGGCCTACTACCACCTCTAAAGCAGTATTACTTTAATCTTACTTTAGTGGAGGAAAGAGATGGAGCTGTACGTCCAGTAGAGCTTTATCTCTTTCTCACACTAAAGTAATATTGGTAGGCCCCCAGTAGGTACCTACCCGACTGTCCTGTGACTGATATGAAAAATATTGAGCTTTAGAAAAAGTTAGACCTTCCAGAGTCCTCTCTGTCATAAGTCTCTGTTGTGTGGCAGCCTCTTTCTAAGATCACTAAGACATATTTACACCCGGGTTCACTATGTGGGTTTACTAGGTAAAATGTAGTTTTTCTTAAAAACGTACAATATAGGTACCTACACTGTACTGAAAACAATCATACATTTATAAATATTTGGCTATTATAAGTAAACAGTGTTATAAGTAGTATCTGCCTAGATTTACGTGCTAATCAGTCATCGTTTCTAAGGTTCAGGGTCCTGTATGGGTAGGTCCAACACCCCACGGGGAGCAGTGCCTCGTCTCGAGAAACCCAATGCTGCCTTCAGAACACACATCCCTGCTTCAATAGTCTGCTTCCTGTCGTTCTCGTTGCCCAGAGCTGGGTTGATCTCGACCAGGTCCACAGCCCGCAGGCGACCAGTTGCGTGCACTATCTCCATCAGATTGATGGCCTCGCGAAGAGATAGTCCTCCGCGAACTGTAAAATATCATATGTACTAAATCTGTGGAATTGTAAACCAGCAGGCTGAACAAACAGTTGGTAGTAGGTAGGTGCAGGTCAACCTGAACATCGATTCCGGTTGACCCACCCTGTACTTTTTCCATGCTGTTAGATCATTGGATCTAACAGCATGGACATGGTACAGAGTTGGCTTTCTCGGGGATGTAATAAATATTCTTTTGTCACTTTTAACGTTCAAAAAGGGCTGATTCTTAGTCGTTTTCAAAACAAAAAAAACTTATTATTTTGTTAAACAGAATGGAAAAAGAAATAGAATAGACGACGTTTATTTAGTAAACTAATCAGCTCAACTGTTCTTAAAGAGTCATAAAGAACCCCGTAAGAAATCGACACGTGTTTCACCTCTCAACGAGACATCCTCAGGATGACGATTAACTTGTTTCGGACGCGACGTGTTGCCACATCAAGCGTCAAGAGCAGTCAGTGTGTTTGCAATAAGTCAATCGTCATCCTGAGGATGCCTCGTTGAGAGGTGAAACACGTGTTGATTTCTTAAAGGGTTCTTTATGACTCTTTAAGAACAGTTAAGCGGATTAGGTTACTAAATATACGCGTCAATTGTACTTTATAATGGATTTCCGCGAAGTCACGCCTGAGTCAATTAACTAAACAGAATGGAACCAAAATACGAGTAAATGCGAAAATTTACAGAAGGGAGACGTTTTGTTTCGAAACAAAACACCTGTTATTGCGAATACAAACCTGGTGTGCCAGTGCTGGGCGCTTCTAATGCGTCTAAAGAATCTATGTCGAAGCTGACGTGGATAGGCCTGCGGCCTTCAGGGTCCAGTCTCTTTAACACGTGCTCAATTGTCTTTTTAATACCATGCCTAGAAGGACAAGTAAAATAAAGTTTATTGATGAAGATCACCAGCATAACTCCATAAAGTACCTAGTAGGGGAGCGCGGCGTAATGAGAGCGGTCGGGTAATGGGAGCGATGGTGATTCAACGGAAAGTATGCACATTTGCGCGATCGTAAGCACTCGGCCGCTTCCTTCAACCATTGAGAAACTTTGCTGACGCGCACAAGCCGTTAGTGCATACACTTAAATACGGCGTTAAGTCATGAGGGACGGTTGTGTGTTTTTCGCTCCACGAAAAAACTGCCAATTGCTAGCGCCAAGGTATGCATGAAGTTATATTCTTATTTTATTATGTTTATTACATCCCTAGATTCATTTACTAACAAGTCCAATTGGTTAAATTGTGATGGAAAGTACAATTATACATTTAATTTATGTTATTACTTTTCAAAATGGTGGTCAGCGGGTAATGGTAGCCTAGCATGGGTGCATGGTGCATTTATTTCGTTGCTTTGTTTGAAAAGTAGTTTTTTTTATTTGTGTTACAAATAGTTCTTTGTATTAATAAGAAAGATCTCATTTAAAGTATGTGTAGTAAAATTTTCGGGAAATAGTAAATATTATGGATCCCATTTTAAGAGCGTTAAATGGGCTCTCATTACTCGCATGTGTCGTGTAATGGGAGCGACTGACTTTTTTTGTAAAATCGTTATTGTAACTTAATTCATGACTGTAATGCCTGCTGGGGTTGCGGGTTTGTCCGAAAGGGATATCGCGGCCCCGGCACACAGGCAACGGAAGGAACATGGGTGTGTGCTAGTCAGTAAAAGTCTGACACACCCTCTCGCTCTGCCCAGAACGGGAGAAGTATTTGATGATTTCCCGCACTCAAAAAAAAAAAAAACATGACTGTAATTGATTATAGCTGTGTTTAAAATATACTTTTCGTACCACTTGCTCAAAAAAGTGACATTCTATGCCACAAAAAGCGAACATAACAATAGTCATTTTTAACCTGTTAAAAACAGGGAAAGAAAATTGTACTGAATTTCATTCATCCTCTAGGGGGAGAATGTGATTTAAATTTGGAATACTTACCGAAATTTATACTGAACTACATCTGTGTTTACACCATTGAGTTTGTATATATAGCATTATACATATTTTTGAAAAAGGAATACGCATTTATTATGCAGTTATGATTATTAAATAAAATTACGAAAACCGACGACGCCTCATGAGCTTGATACCTTTGCTTTTCCGACAAAAAAATATTAGTCGAGGAATTTGCCGCGTTTTTGTTTTCTTCAAATACATAAACGTTAAGTTTATTTTAATTTATTTTTATAAATAAGTTAATGTTCTAAAAATACGTTACGATGTTAAATCAAAGCGACAGTTACAGTGAATTGTCGGATTCCATCAGTGCAAATGCTGCCGCAATTATAAATAATTTGCTTCCAACAAAATCCAAGGAAAATTATTTAAAAACTTATGAAGAATTTTCAACGTGGAGAAGTGCGAATGGCCTATCAATTTCAGAATCAGTACTTCTTGTCTATTTTGATTATTTATCCAAGACAAAGAATCCGAATACACTTTGGTGCATATACTCAAAACTGAAAGCTACAATAAGCATCAAACACAGCATTGAAATAAATAGATTCACGAAATAACTGGCTTTTTTAAAAAGAAAATCAGAAGGGAATTGCGCAAAGAAGTCTAAAATTTTTACGACTCAAAATGTGGAAAAATTTCTTAATGAAGCTCCTGACGAAATTTTTCTGGCCACAAAAGTAAGTATACATGATTTAACTATGAATATTTCGTATGTTAGTAATGGTAATTATTCTATATATTTATCTGTTTTTTATCTTTGTTATAGGTGGCCTTAATTTTTGAACTCAATGGTGCTTGCCGCGGATGTGAACTTGTAAACTTAAAGGTGGAGGACGTTGAAAATCATTCTAATGAGTTGCTGCTGATTAATGTAAAGGAAACTAAGACAAAGAAAAATCGGTCATTCATTGTACAAGGACAATATACTAAAATCATTCATAAATACCAAGCATTACGTCCCACCAACATGGAAAACAATAGATTTTTTATAAACTATCGGAATAGGAAATGTACTCGACAAGCCATCGGCAAAAATAAAATTAGCAATATGCCGAAGGAAATTGCTAAATATTTAAAACTTAAAGATGTTGAACTCTACACCGGTCACTGCTTTAGAAGAACTTCGGCGACTTTCTTGGCGGATTCAGGGGCGGAAATTACGTCAATAAAAAGACACGGTGATTGGAGCTCTGATGGAGTAGCTGAGGGTTATATCGAAAGCTCAATCGCGAATAAAACCATATTAAGCAGTCAAATTAACAAAAATATAAAACTTAATCCATCAGAGCCACAACCATCAATTTCGGCATCTTATCTTCGTCCGTAACTCACGATGCACCACCACCACTATCTCCGACGTATACTATCTACAATGAAACGCAAGTTCCTCAGACGCAAGAACAGAGAAATACTCAAATCAACTCATCAACAATAAATGTACCAAACAAAAATGTAACTCTCTCTATCAATAATTGGACCAATGTTTCGAATGTTAACTTTTACTTTTAATTGTCATTATTTTTAATAAATGCTTATCTCATATTATTATTGTGTTAATTTTTTCGCAAATGGTACGAAAAGTAGAGTATTTTCCTCGGTGATAAAGCTGTCTTAGTCTTGGGTGAACTTAAATCCCTCGCTACACTCAGGACTCGTCTTAAATCCCTCGCTTCGCTCGTGATTTAAGTATTTAACACCCTCGCTACGCTCGGGAGTAAACCTCGAGTCCTTCGTTACGCTCGTGATTTAAATCGTCACCCGCGACAGAAGACACTGCTTTATCCCCTTGGTTAATAATCTACTATTTCGTACCACTTGCTCAAAAAAGTGACATTCTATGCCACAAAAGGCGAACATAACAATAGTCATTTTTAATCTGTTAAAAACAGGGAAAGAAAATTGTACTGAATTTCAGTCATCCTCTAGGGGGAGAATGTGATTTAAATTTGGAATACTTACCGAAATTTATACTGAACTACATCTGTGTTTACACCATTGAGTTTGTATATAAAGCATTATACATCTTTTTGAAAAAGGAATACGCATTTATTATGCAGTTATGATTATTAAATAAAATTACGAAAACCGACGAGGCCGTATGAGCTTGATGCCTTTGCTTTTCCGACAAAAAAATATTAGTCTAGGAATTTGCCGCGTTTTTGTTTTCTTCAAATACATAAACGTTAAGTTTATTTGAATATATTTTTATAAATAAGTTAATGTTCTAAAAATACGTTACGATGTTAAATCAAAGCGACAGTGACAGTGAATTGTCGGATTCCATCAGTGCAAATGCTGCCGCAATTATAAATAATTTGCTTCCAACAAAATCCAAGGAAAATTATTTAAAAACTTATGAAGAATTTTCAACGTGGAGAAGTGCGAAAGGCCTATCAATTTCAGAATCAGTACTTCTTGTCTATTTTGATTATTTATCCAAGACAAAGAATCCGAATACACTTTGGTGCATATACTCAAAACTGAAGGCTACAATAAGCATCAAACACAGCATTGAAATAAATAGATTCACGAAATTACTGGCTTTTTTAAAAAGAAAATCAGAAGGGCATTGCGCAAAGAAGTCTAAAATTTTTACGACTCAAAATGTGGAAAAATTTCTTAATGAAGCTCCTGACGAAGTTTTTCTGGCCACAAAAGTAAGTATACATGATTTAACTATGAATATTTCGTATCTTAGTAATGGTAATTATTCTATATATTTACCTGTTTTTTTATCTTTGTTATAGGTGGCCTTAATTTTTGGACTCAATGGTGCTTGCCGCGGATGTGAACTTGTAAAGTTAAAGGTGGAGGACGTTGAAAATCATTTCAATGAGTTGCTGCTGATTAATGTAAAGGAAACTAAGACAAAGAAAAATCGGTCATTCATTGTACAAGGACAATATACTAAAATCATTCATAAATACGTCCCACATACATGGAAAACAATAGATTTTTTATAAACTATCGGAATGGGAAATGTACTCGACAAGCCATCGGCAAAAATAAAATTAGCAATATGCCAAAGGAAATTGCTAAATATTTAAAACTTAAAGATGTTGAACTCTACACCGGTCACTGCTTTAGAAGAACTTCGGCGACTTTCTTGGCGGATTCAGGGGCGGATATTACGTCAATAAAAAGACACGGTGGTTGGAGCTCTGATGGAGTAGCTGAGGGTTATATCGAAAGCTCAATGGCGAATAAAACCATATTAAGCAGTCAAATTAACAAAAATATAAAACTTAATCCATCAGAGCCACAACCATCAACTTCCGGCATCTTATCTTCGTCCGTAACTCACGATGCACCACCACCACAATCTCCGACGTATACTATCTACAATGAAACGCAAGTTCCTCAGACGCAAGAACAGAGAAATACTCAAATCAACTCGTCAACAATAAATGTACCAAACAAAAATGTAACTCTCTCTATCAATAATTGGACCAATGTTTCGAATGTTAACTTTTACTTTTAATTGTCATTATTTTTAATAAATGCTTATCTCATATTATTATTGTGTTAATTTTTTCGCAAATGGTACGAAAAGTAGAGTATTTTCCTCGGTGATAAAGCTGTCTTAGTCTTTTGTGAACTTAAATCCCTCGCTACACTCAGGACTCGTCTTAAATCCCTCGCTTCGCTCGTGATTTAAGTTTTTAACACCCTCGCTACGCTCGGGAGTAAACCTCGAGTCCTTCGTTACGCTCGCGATTTAAATCGTCACCCGCGACAGAAGACACTGCTTTATCCCCTTGGTTAATAATCTACTATTTCGTACCACTTGCTCAAAAAAGTGACATTCTATGCCACAAAAAGCGAACATAACAATAGTCATTTTTAATCTGTTAAAAACAGGGAAAGAAAATTGTACTGAATTTCATTCATCCTCTAGGGGGAGAATGTGATTTAAATTTGGAATACTTACCGAAATTTATACTGAACTACATCTGTATTTACACCATTGAGTTTGTATATAAAGCATTATACATCTTTTTGAAAAAGGAATACGCATTTATTATGCAGTTGTGATTATTAAATAAAATTACGAAAACCGACGAGGCCGTATGAGTTTGATGCCTTTGCTTTTCCGACAAAAAAATATTAGTCTAGGAATTTGCCGCGTTTTTGTTTTCTTCAGATACTTATACGTTAAGTTTATTTAAATTTATTTTTATAAATAAGTTAATGTTCTAAAAATACGTTACGATGTTAAATCAAAGCAACAGTGACAGTGAATTGTCGGATTCCATCAGTGCAAATGCTGCCGCAATTCTGCTTCCAACAAAATCCAAGGAAAATTATTTAAAAACTTATGAAGAATTTTGAACGTGGAGAAGTGCGAAAGGCCTATCAATTTCAGAATCAGTACTTCTTGTCTATTTTGATTATTTATCCAAGACAAAGAATCCGAATACACTTTGGTGCATATACTCAAAACTGAAAGCTACAATAAGCATCAAACACAGCATTGAAATAAATAGATTCACGAAATCACTGGCTTTTTTAAAAAGAAAATCAGAAGGGCATTGCGCAAAGAAGTCTAAAATTTTTACGACTCAAAATGTGGAAAAATTTCTTAATGAAGCTCCTGACGAAATTTTTCTGGCCACAAAAGTAAGTATACATGATTTAACTATGAATATTTCATATCTTAGTAATGATAATTATTCTATATATTTACCTGTTTTTTATCTTTGTTATAGGTGGCCTTAATTTTTGGACTCAATGGTGCTTGCCGCGGATGTGAACTTGTAAACTTAAAGGTGGAGGATGTTGAAAATCATTCCAATGAGTTGCTGCTGATTAATGTAAAGGAAACTAAGAAAGAAAAATCGGTAATTCATTGTACAAGGACAATATACTAAAATCATTCATAAATACCAAGTATTACGTCCCACCAACATAGAAAACAATAGATTTTTTATAAACTATCGGAATGGGAAATGTACTCGACAAGCCATCGGCAAAAATAAAATTAGCAATATGCCAAAGGAAATTGCTAAATATTTAAAACTTAAAGATGTTGAACTCTACACCGGTCACTGCTTTAGAAGAACTTCGGCGACTTTCTTGGCGGATTCAGGGGCGGATATTACGTCAATAAAAAGACACGGTGGTTGGAGCTCTGATGGAGTAGCTGAGGGTTATATCGAAAGCTCAATGGCGAATAAAACCATATTAAGCAGTCAAATTAACAAAAATATAAAACTTAATCCATCAGAGCCACAACCATCAACTTCCGGCATATTATCTCCGTCCGTAACTCACGATGCACCACCACCACTATCTCCGACGTATACTATCTACAATGAAACGCAAGTTCCTCAGACGCAAGAACAGAGAAATACTCAAATCAACTCATCAACAATAAATGTACCAAACAAAAATGTAACTCTCTATCAATAATTGGACCAATGTTTCGAATGTTAACTTTTACTTTTAATTGTCATTATTTGTAATAAATGCTCATCTCATATTATTATTGTGTTAATTTTTTCGCAATTGGTACGAAAAGTAGAGTATTTTCCTCGGTGATAAAGCTGTCTTAGTCTTGGGTGAACTTAAATCCCTCGCTACACTCAGGACTCGTCTTAAATCCCTCGCTTCGCTCGTGATTTAAGATTTTAACACCCTCGCTACGCTCGGGAGTAAACCTCGAGTCCTTCGTTACGCTCGCGATTTAAATCGTCACCCGCGACAGAAGACACTGCTTTATCCCCTTGGTTAATAATCTACTATTAATAATCAAGTTAAGATTTCCTTATTAACATTTTTAAGAATGTTAACAAATGTGTTTTTTTTTATCCAAATTTATTCCCTTAGTAGGCTCCCATTACCCTGTTCCCCTACTTATTACTTTAAAAGGTATGAGGTATAGGTAGGTACTTACTCCTCAACGTCCTCCATAGCAAATGTGGGAACGTTATACTTCTCTATGGCAAGCCTCTCATAATGGTCCACGGAACGTAGGCCTATGTATCCTAAGCTTTTTATGGAAAATCTGCAAAGGAGAAAGAATAAGTTTTTAAGAGCCACTCTCAAAAATAACGTGCTGTAGCACACAACAAGGTGATACAACTCTTGCTATATTAGTGACTAACTTCCGCATGCATGCATGCAATGTAGAATGCTACTTTCAAAGATTTTTTTTATTCGGTCCAGTAGTTTTTGAGTTTATTCATTACAAACAACATACAAAAAATTAAAATAATCTTTTCTCTATAAATTAGTTTAGATTAGACAAGTTACTGGCATAATCTAGGGAAGGAATCGCTTCAATGTGCTGAATCATTGACATTATTGTTGCCACCGTAGCCATAGGCCCGATACCAGAGGCTATTTTATGATTTTGCATAGTCTTATTAGTGAATTTACTTACAAGGGTTGTTGCCAGTCCATTGTGGGTAAGTACGGCCAGTAATGAGAGAATTCCTTAACTAGAAGAGCGACCGGCATTCCGTGTACTGAGCCTGAGTCCGATGTTTTGTTCGTGTTGATATCTGCATGAGCGTCTACCCAAATGAGGATCATGTCATTGTTCACTTGGTAGTGCCCGTCAACTGTGCCTGAAACGTTGTAACAACGCGGATTAAAATGAGTGCTCTAAATAAACATTGTGGATCTTAACACTCTCGACTCCACCCACTTTTCATAGAACTCATACGCCATGCCGCCATTCATATTCGAAGTGAACCCTCCGGGAGGGTTACCACGTATACCTATACGTTTGCGCTAAAGTTAACCCTGGCGGACGGTCAACGGCATTAGGTTTAAAACCGTGTAAACAAAATACTGTAAATCGAAGTAAAATTGTGTTTTCAGGGGGTATTTTCGCCGGCGGCGATCTCTCGCGTCCGGCCCTGGTTCAGGCCATGGTTCGGAGCGAGAGTGCATGGGAGGCCGTCACCTCCTTCTGCGAAGCAGTTATGTTCGCGAAGGAGGAGGCGGAGCGCGCGAGGGAGATGCAAGCTGCACGCCCTCGCGGCCCTAGTCGCCGCAGGAGACGCCCCGGGCGTCGGGAGTCGAGAGCCGACTTCCGGCCACCGTAGGCTCGGGCTTGCGGACGGTGAGCAATGGGCAGCTCGCCGTCCGATAAGGACCAGGCCCGGGTCGACGGTGCGTTGTGTTCCCCGCGCGCCTCAAAGAGATGTCAGCACCAACTGACGGGGTCGAAAGATCAATGCCTAATGGGGTTGCGGGTTTGTCCGAAAGGGATAACGCGGCCCCGGCACACAGGCAACGGAAGGAACACGACGGGGGTTTTAGTCAGTAAAAGTCTGACACACCCTCTCGCTCTGCCCAGAGCGGGAGAAGTCATTTGATAATTTCCCATCCTCAAAAAAAAAAGGGGGTACTTTCGCTATACGTAGTTTCCAACCTTTTAAATTTTTGGTGTATAATATTTTTAAACGTGAACAAAAAATTTAAAAAACTTGGATTTAAAAACCAACGCATATAGGTACTAATAAATGTTGTTAAAATATACATCAGATTTTATTTTCACGGTTTATAATACAGTATTTGCTAAGAAACGCATACATTTAAAATGAGCCCTCCGCGAGGGCTCCCGGCATCCCATATGCGACCAGATGAACCCTCCAGGAAGGCTCCCGGCACTGAACGTGTTGTAAATACCACAAACCAAAAAAAATATGAACGTGAATTTTGATTCCGGAAATACATTAAGTAGGTACGTACCTACGTAATGTATGTCATTTATTGAGAATAATTTCAAAAATTTATCGATTGCTTATCGATGAAATTGAGAACCAAACACTGCACAATTAGGTAAGTCATTTCCTTACCGACTCCGATGGAGTGGTCACCACCTATAGTGACAGCGATCCTGTCGTCTTTGAGGACTTGGGAGACCTTGTGCGAAAGCTTCTTGTTGCAGGCGGACACCAGCGCCAAATGTGCCATGTTCTCCATCTTCACCTCTTCGATGCCCGGCGTCTCGATGTCTCCATAGTCTTTTACGTCGAGGCCGTCTGAATTTAAACAGAGGTGTGGTAATTGCATGCTTTATTCTATTTTATTTTTCAATTAGTATAACTACTGGATGGTTGGACTATGTGAAAGATGATATGGCTACAAAGGGAGTGACTATCGAGATGAGGACTAATAGAGAAGTGTGGAAGACATGTTGTGCCGAACCCAAACAAATTTGGATTAGTGCAGAAGAATGAAGGTGATGACCTACTAAGATACTTACGAGAAATTCCGGTAGGAAGGTACAATAGGGATGATGACTAAAATTCCGGTAGGAAGGTACAATAGGGATGATGACTGAAATTCCGGTAGGAAGGTACAATAGGGATGATGACTAAAATTCCGGTAGGAAGGTACAATAGGGAAGATGACTAAAATTCCGGTAGGAAGGTACAATAGAGATAATGACTAAAATTCCGGTAGGAAGGTACAATAGGGATGATGACTAAAATTCCGGTAGGAAGTTACAATAGAGATAATGACTAAAATTCCGGTAGGAAGGTACAATAGGGATGATGACAAAAAATATTTTACATTGGACACGTATTTTATCTTTTTTTATGTAATCTAAAGATTACGGCGATACATTGAGGTAAAATGTGCCATGACGTCACGAGTATGTAGATTTTATACGTAGTTACTAGTAACGTAGCGAAACCCACTCCCCAACTTAAAATGCGTTTTATCTAAGTATTTTTTTATTAATATGATAAAGCAAAAAATATGTGTCTAATATTTTTTTATTATCTGACTGGCGGACTAATTAGATTTTTTTTTTTACCCAGGCATTATCCATATTATGGTACCTACTTAAGACACGGCACGCTAGTTATAGGTAATCTTAGGAATATTCATAATTTGTTTTATTCAAAACCAGAATGTAAGTGCGTACACCCTAAACGACAATCTTTTAAACCGTGCAATATTATGCTCAAGCCAGACGTTTCAGGCCGCACATTTTCTACTATGTTTTACATATAAATTGAGCCCGACAAAAATATAATTAACTGCTTCTTAAAACTTGTTATAATTTTGAATCGTTTTGGTATGGGATGTACCTAGCTAGGGAGGTACCTGCCTAATCGGTGAACTAGAAACCATGCTCTACGATTATCTTGGTGAATTCATTTTTTTGAAAAAGAAGAGATTTACCTATTTCTCTCAGTTGTTCTAGAAGTCCAGCGAACCGCATCGCGGCAGGCGCCACGCTCACTCCGTACTTCTTCTGTCCC
Source organism: Agrochola lota (assembly GCA_947364205.1). Taxonomy (NCBI): domain Eukaryota; kingdom Metazoa; phylum Arthropoda; class Insecta; order Lepidoptera; family Noctuidae; genus Agrochola; species Agrochola lota. Next base: position 10,108,907 of record OX376221.1, on the reverse strand, counting down.
TTCTCAAACGGCACTCCAATGATGCCGACCTTCCGCAAGGGCTGCCATTTCTTCTCTTGGCTCATTTTTCGCACTAATACCTTACAAAAATTCATTTTCTTTACTTAATTATAATATTTCTACATTCACTAACACAAAACAAGATCTTCACAGACACATCTGACGCTATGAGATAACTCATTGGAGACTAAAACACAGTGGCTTATCATCAGGGGTCCAGAGTCAAAGGTTAAAATTATTAATATTGTTTTAGAGTTATTTTTTTTATTACATCATCTCATCATGTTATCAATATGATTATAGTTATCAGAAAATCATTGTGTTTGCGATCTAACGACTACGTTATGAATTTAACTTTGATGAAGAAATAAAAACTATCTGCTTATTATGAGTGTAAGTATTAATGGCCCGTTTCCTTAACGGGTTAACATTGATTCATAATTCCGCTAATAATGGCAGAATAATAGCAGTATTGGAATTGATACAAACCACTAGATCTTCTTTAGGTGGACTGCACTACACTGTATAGCACACAAGCACCACTGCAGTATTTCTTAGCTAATAACTCTCATGCGTAATTAAATCGATAAATACCAGTGCAACGCACTCCCAACGTATTAAAATAGGCCCTGACAAAGTAGCTATCTTATAACTAGTTTGAAATGCTAGCAGAAGATATAGTAGGTACTTACTGGATCGCGTTCAAACAATATCTGAGTGGCTAACGTTTCTTACCTCTTTTTTATTTCGTACCTTTGTGTTGTTTGCAGTCGCAACAAATTCTAGGTCGTAATATATGCTAATTTCCGATTGAATATTGGCGAGTCAATATCTTAAAACGTACTAATTTAACCATTTTACTTCTTAGATCTGATATATAGGAAACAATCTAATTATTTTTATAAAAGTGCTTTACTAATCACTAATAATATACAAAATAGTTTTAATAGACTTGGTTGCAGGTCGGTGTCACCACTTCTGGCAGTCATATGTACTTTTACTGGTATCTTTTGTGATTTCTCTATCCACGGCAGGTACGGCCCAATCACGGTAAAGATATTATATTTTATTCCTAAGTTTTTCATCGAAAGGGTTCCACAAGGAGTAGCGGTGACGCCCACGAGTTGCTCACCGAACAGTACTGGCGCTCCGGTACCGAACTCGTAATTATAGGTCTTCGTGTACGCTGAATACTCGATGCCACACACGCAATAGTACCACTTGGGGTTCGTGCAAGGGGTCTGATGGTATGCTTGGTGCTGTAATGCTACCATATCAGACGTACCAAGTCTCCCATAACCAACGGCTATCAGCTTTTTCTCCTTTAACTCTGAAGCATAATAGTTTCCTATATCAACTGCAATAACAAAAATGTCCAAGACGGGGCGCTTCAAGAACACCAAACCTATATTGCTATGCATTCGAGTGACATTGGGATCCGACGTTTTAAGATCGAATATATAGTCTCCGTGCAGCTTGGTGTAGGCCACGTGAAATACAGTATTGTTATTTATTTGTTTGTTGTATAAGGCTGCATTTATTAGGACATATTTAGGATTGTAGGACACGCAGCTGCCCGACGTGAGTACCGACCGCTGGCCGATGATACTACCCGTGCAGATATAGTCTTTGGTGCCGCTCAACAGGCCGACTAAATAAGGGTGCTCTTCTGCTAGTGATTCTATTATGTTCCAGTCTTGAGGACTGGACTTCGGGGATACCCTGTGCGACAACACGTGACGTATAAATGCTATTATTATAAAGACTTTGGTAATATGTCGCCATGTCAGAACCATGGCAGGTCAATAGAACGAGCATTTGTTAATTGTATATATTTATATCTATTTTAAGAAGAAAACCATTTCTCAAAACAATTCTATCAAATATATTTCTGTCTGTCAATTGACATCTGCCATCTCTTCTATAGGTTCTGCTTCTAGATGGTGAAAAGTTTAGACGTTTATATAGCGCTACAAGGTTATTTTGGCGCGTGGCAAAAATCAGAACTAACGGCGCCACATTGTTTTTTGAATATTTTTTTTGTCACATTTCACAAAACGATATCACATACGTTTACCAACAGCGCCCCTCTGTTTACGTCATTCGAGCGCCAAAAGATTTTAGTAGCATTGTAGTACCTACTACTTGTCTATGAGCCGCAATTTTTATACAAAACTAGATTAACCCGCGCTGGGTTCGCACGGGTAGCAATAAGTACTTATCTACAGCTCTGCTACCTACCCTACATACCTACTTACCTACATACGTACCTGCCTAACTACCCTATCTACCTGCGTAAAAATCTATCTGATGTCTCTGTATTCTAATGAATAACGAACACAAAAAAAAAGAATTATCCAATTTGGTGCAGTCGTTCGGAAGCTATGCGCGTACATACATTTCTGGGATTCATTTTTATACACGGTGATTTTGAATTCACTGTTAACCATTCAGGAGGTGAAAGTACTCATGATTGACAACTTTCACAATGGGACCAACTACGAAATAGCTTAAAAATCACCGTTTATCTACACCGAGACATTTTAATCGTCCTTAGCTTCGTGCAGGATAGCGCGACACGACACCACTTTTATACCGTGAAGTTTTCTTAGAAATTGTATTGTCGAGTCGCATCGCGCCGTCGCGTCGCGCTGGTCTGCACGAGTCTTTACAAAAGCAGGCCACAGATAATATTGAGAGTAATTTTCTCTATTAATGATCAGAAAGAGAAAAAAAATGATTTTCTCTTTCAGATCATTCCTAACATTTTCTAGCTCGCTTCGCTCGCTCTTGCAGCCTTGGTTCGTAAACAGAAAATATTCAGAGTAAATATTTTCTGCATAAATAGACCAAGTAGCTGCTATTTCTCTACGAATGGTCAAAATAAAATTTAACCTATACGTGACAGAGTGAAAAATTTTTTCTAGCATCCAACATTATTTTAATGACTGTCAAAGCATGGCAACCACGCTACCGACCAAGAAGTGTGCCACAAACGGTAACGATGGCATAATGTCCGAAGAAACAACAACCCTAGTAGGTAGGTTTTCAAACACAATTATTAACTGTTATTATTTTACATCTGTATAACTTGTCACCTCAGCAGCTTTCCAGCATAGTGGCGTTGTCGAGCGCAACAGAATAGTGCGATCGGGATGGACAACATTTCTTTAACGCGAATGAGCAAAACAACAGCTATGTCAAGCGCAACAGACACCACTTAACTGTGCTTGTCCCGCACCTGCAGATATTTGGTAGAAGTCTGCATAGCATAGGAACAATAAGGTTTTGTATTTTTGTATTTTTGTACTTTGAGATTTCGTACTACCTTACAATTTTGCAAGGGGCGCCTCTGTAAAAGTACATCAATGAAACACGAAACACTATTATGATCTACGCTTTGTTTGACTGGAAATTGCAGTCTGAAATGACCGCGATAGCGAATCTGCTGCTGATTGCTGATGCTGTCAACATTGTTATCACTGATAGTGGCATTTATGACATGATGACCATGTGATAGTTTCAGCAAGGTTTCAGCAACGGCTTGCGTTGGCTGAATGGAATTAGTAAGTAACGGTTTAGTAAAGTTCGCTGAGGGTGGTTCTTTTGGTGGCATTATCATGCGTTATTTTCTTATTCAGTTTTGGCCCAAAAACCTACAAAAATGTATGCATCCATTCACACCTTTGTTCCTTTATGCTAAAGGAGTTCTGGTTATATTAAAAAGCAGGTATTCTTGGGGTCTGAAGTGTGCTTGTATTTCCATTCCGCCAGTCAGCACGACGCGGTGCGGCAGCGTGACCTATCTAGACGATCTTGGGTTGTAAACTTCTTGCGGTGCACTCCGCACAGCTGAGCTTGAAAACTTGCGCAGGTTGTGCTGTGTCGTGAGGTACGACCATTTTATAATGCTTGGCATATAAAATATAAATATGAAGCACTTGCAATATGACAGGCAGTGAGTCCAAAAGATAGGTACTTTATCGTCTATTTTTTTTTGACCGCTTCTGTGTTCTAATCATGTAATTTGGTATCCTCAGTTCGAAAATGATTAATTGATTAATGACGTGGTTCCAGTTCGTGTTAGGCCCTAGTCATAACAAGCGCATGAGGTGCGCGTCCTGGACTTACGCTTCGTTTTGGGCGCTCAATAAAATTTTATGATTTTTTATGTAACGAATTATATCAAGCGCTGCCGTCAAAGGGCGCGCGTTGAACGCGCGGCCCTACCGGGCGCCATTTGCGCGCCCCCGACGCGTGGACGCAATTTCGTTTTTTATTATTTTTCCGTATTGTTTTCTCTGAATCAGTAATAAACTTAAAAGAAACAGTTATACTGAGCATTTTTTTTTTTTTTTTTTTTTTCTCTTTGGCATCTCTCAGTTGACCTCTGAGGAGGTCGTAGCTGCTTAACCGAACTTTCCTGTGGTTGCCTTAAGTTTCTACACTTAAAGCCTCCAGCCAGGGGCATAAACTATACTAATTAAAATTAGGCGAACGCTCGCTAAGGGCACCCCCTGTGGGGTACGAACCTCGGCTTAGGGCGTCGCTGGGGGGAGGACGGCAAGATGGGACAGGCTGGATCAAACATAGATTATTATTATTCGGGGAATTTAAGACTACGGGCTCAGCTTCGACGCGGGCTGGCGCATCGACGAGCAAGGGTCGGGGGATACTGAGCATGTTGAGGGTTCAAAATTTATAACGAAATGTGGAAATCTTGTTGCGTCTCCCGACCATCCAACGCATGCCTGGCGCGCGCTTGGTCCACGCCCGAAACTTAGTGTACTGAGCGCGCGCCTCGGGCGCTTGTTATAACTAGTCCCTTACTGTAAAGATTGTAAGTACCTACGTACGTAATGCAAACTTGTATTGATTTTACTCTCTACCTATTAGTAATCTATAGAACATACTCTAATTGCGTAATACACGATCAATCAGAATCTGAATCGTTTTGAAGCAGATTGCTTATCCATTGCTTCATAAGTTCGAGAAAAAAATCTGCTCAACAACATAAATAACGCAATGAATGCTGTTGAACTGTCAAAATGAAACATTAATCGCAATCGTTTACAAAAATGTGTTGCGTAATTACGTATATATAGCTGATTACCATGGTAACGTAAAAAAAATATAGCTGTAACAATCTTTGGCAAAATAGAAATAAAAATACGATTATAACCCAGTGAATTATGTTTAAAACAAATATTAATTTATAAATCTTCACAGTTAGGTACTTTACTACTTCTGGTTGTAGCAAATTGCTACCATTAATTAGGAGTGAATTGAACGTAGATTTAACATGTAGTTTAATTGCTAGGAAACAACTTTTCATTAGAAATCATTAAGTTAATATGATGTAATATTATAGAACAATGGTTATAATTGGGAGATGTTGGCTGGTCAACTCATAGTACAATAGGTATAGGTGCTGACTACGAAACGTCGCCTTTGGTACGTTTGCTTTTTGCCTTTATATGAACTTAATGTTTAACTTGCAAGTTGAGCAAATATTAATCTATGCATATTCCAACGGATGTGTTTGGAATAATTGGAAAATCGAGGATAGGAAGGAATGTTTCAATATAATTTTCATGTCGAATGGATTTTAAAGTTTGCGAAGTGTTTTAACTCAGATAACATTAGAGAGTACATTGGGTGTGTATTGAGAAAATTCAAACAATGTGAATTGTTCGATATCTAACGTTTAGGGTGAAAAATGCGAGTGTGAGCGACTGTTCTACTTTGATGGCCCTTCAACAAAAATGTTAAGTTTTTTAAGAGTCCTGACGGGTTGGGTGGAATGATCGCATGTCAAGTTGTTGAAGATAGAAAAATATTGGAAAGGCATCTTTATTACTTTATTTTATTACATCAGGAGTTTGTGGAAAACCCTTAGTGGGAAAACACTACTTATTCGCTATTTTTTATGTGGATAATTACGTTATAAAGTTTGCAGTGTAAAGAAATGATTGATGATGAGTTATATCTTTAGGGTTTGATGTGGTTTGTCGTAAAATATCTAATCTAAAATCACATGAACACATCAAAGAGCGACATTTGGTAATCATATAGGCCTGAACAGTCTACCGAATAAAAAAAAAATTACCACATTGCGAGCAATATAATTTTTTGGTTTGAATTTTCTTCACCAATTTATTTAAGGTTGTGTTAAATCTTTCTTAGATCTTACATATTGAATATTTGCTCGGCTTGTCTTCAATCGATTGGAAATTCCGTCGGTAATGAGTGTACAGAGGGAAGAAACTCTCGGCAGGAGACTGGAGGCACGCGCGACAAATAGTTGATGCGAATAAAAAAACTAATTTCCGTCTGCAGAATGACAAACGGATGAAATTACTTACGTATCTAGAAATATAATTCATATGCTGGGAATACGAAAAATACTAAGAACTTATGTGAGGACTTAAGAATATGGATGATGAGTTTTTTTTTTTTTTTGTGCGTGAGGTAGATAAAAAATATATTGGAGACGTATCTTTTCTTTTTTTACGTAATCAAAAGATTACGGCGATACATTGAGTTAAAATGTCCCATGACGTCACGAGTATGTAGATTTTATACTTGCTTATGACGTAGCGATTCCCGCTCCCAACTTTAATGCGTTTTATCTAAGTATTTTTTTTATTAATTATGATAATGCAAAAAATACGTGTCCAATATTTTGTTATTATCTGACTGACGGACTAAATACAAATTCTTTTTTTTACCCAAGCATCATCCCTATTATTTTTAAGTCTGGGCCAAAAAGGCTCTAAGGTCTATTTAAATCCTTATTTCCAATTTATGTTATTTCTACTCAAACAAACATCAACTTTATGTACGAGTAAATAAAGTTGATTTTAGAATGACTAGTACTGTTGAAAAAGTCATAAAAAAAAATGAAGTTGTAGCGTAAACTGAACCTTATGTATAGGCGTTACAGTTGTTTTTCCTAAAACTAGTGTTTGTTTACATGTTTGGCAAATAAATTGCGAACCCAGATTAGGTGGTGGGTGTTGTGGTGGTCTGTTTTTTACATACATAAACTCACGCCTGCTTCCCATGGGGGTAGGCAAAAAGTACAGAACGCCAGCTGCTACGATTCTTACATACTGTTGCTTCGTTCATATACATCTGTTCATACTCGCATACTGGTTGCGTTTACTACGCACCTGACCTTTCTGAAGAACTAAACTAAACTCTATTAAACAGTTTTTTCTGATGTTGATTAAGTGCAGTATTACTCACCAGTCCACACGTAGTCTATGGACTGGTAAGTGATACCTACGTTTCTTGCGATAAAAACTTATGGCTTCACTTTCAATCTCTTTGTTCAGGGGGCCGTCCACCACCTTTAAAGCAGTATTGTTTTAATATTACTTTAGTGTGGGAAAGAGATGAAGCTCTACAAGTCGTATAGCTCCATCTCTTTCCCCCACTGAAGTAAGATTAAAATAAGGCGGTGGTAGGCCCTGATTTCATCTTCCTCATTTCTACCTAAGATGAACATGAAACTTGAATTTCATGTCATTAAAAATTCACATTCCTAATTCGCATTAAAATATTTTACGGAGTTTCATAAGCAGGCAACCGTTATAAAGTGAGCTCTTGAATTAACACTAAGTAGCCCGAGAGGCGACGAATTTTTTCCCAAGAGGTACTAATTACATTTGCTAGCCTTCATTACGATGCCACTCTTCTTTAGTGTAAATTATGTTTTTGTAAGTACTTTGTTTTACTTTTCATCTCTTCTTAGCAATGAGGTTTTTAAACGAAATCCTGTACCTAATGTTTTTCTAGATTATTGTCCCTTCATGGAGTTTTTTGCTACAGTTTGTGTTTCAGTCCCGTATCAGCAGTAGCATGAACTGGATGCTGCACGTAGCGTCTAGTGTAAATCTAAACTAATATTATTAGAATATAAAAAGAGAAAAGATTAGATTTTTGTATGTTTGTTTGTTTCGGTGTCACGCTAAAACAGCTGAACGGATTTGGATGAAATTTGGCACATGGGTAAATCATGACCTGGATTAGGACATAGGATACCCCATATTTATGTCCACGCAATCACTGTCCATTCCAAGGCTGCCTGGAAGAGATCGCAGAAAGTGATAAGGCCGCCCATTGTATGTTTGTTAAATTTATTATTTGCTATGTAGTTTTTGGTGTAAAATAAAGTATGTATAAATAAATAAACTAAAACTTTTTTCCCGAAATTCCCTCGGGATCGGAACTTATGCGGGATCGAAACCGCGGGGCGCAGCTAGTCAGTTGGAATTATACAGAGTGAGTTTTTCTTCACATCCAGGTATATTGACGATGTGGTTCCGGTTCAGAGTTGTCCATACTGACTGACGTAGCTCAATGAATCATTCTGTAGTTATACTTTCTACCTACAGTTTCTACCTGTATAAAATATTTTGTCGTCTGAATATTTTTTCGTCCTTGACTTTGCATGCTAATGGGGGGTTTACACGGGTCGATTTTAGCCGTGCGGCAACTCACCAGTCGCTTCGCTTGTAAAAATCGAATCGCCACCCCATTTGCACTGGTCGACAAAAATGGCGATCTGTACCGACAACGTAGTGGAACAATACAGCGCTAAACACACCTCATGCGGCGAGCGATCGCCTGCAACTGACCATTTACACAATCGATGTTAGGCACCCATCTTTGGGGCTTGCAATTTTAGCCACTTGCGGCTTAGCGATCGTGTAAACTGTCTATAACATAAAACGATTTAGTTATCAGCATTTCCATAATAAAAAAAAAGAAAGAAAGAAAAATAAGTTTATTCGTCACAGAAACCAGTGCATAAAAAATAATATAAAACTCGAGTAGATAACAAAACAATAACAATACAATAACGAGTACAAAACAGAAATAGTCGGCAGCTGCACGTCATGACTGTGACAAGAAGGCTTCCACTCAGCATGATGCTGTGCTATGGAGACCCACAGCACAGCGCTGATTTTCAGAATAACCTTATTATGTTTTCGTCGTAAATTGAAAACGTAATTCCTTATATCAATAGCCATACATTAAACGATCCAGTATTTATATAGCTTTATATACAGTCAAACGTCCATTTGCGAGACTCGTAATTTTATTTTACTCTCGAGTATTAAAATTGGACATAAAAGGTACACTAATGGAATTAATGCGAGTTCTATTCGTGCTTTTGTCACAGAACTTTATTGAATAATAAAAAAGTCAATTGTTATCGAGTAGACCAATAAATATGATGCTAATGTTTTTGTGATGGTTTGCTTGTGCCTGCGAGTCATTATATATTCTGCATAACACATAAGAAGATTACGATGCGAATCGATGTTTCTTTACATATTAGTACCTGGGCGATCGAGCTCTGCTCTGGTAAAAATAGATAATGCTCATTTAATAGTATAGGATAGTTCAAAGTTCTAATTCTATGCTGCCGTGATGTCAGTACTTACTAATTCCATGCTGCCATGATAGTAGGTACTTACTAATTCCATGCTGCCGTCTATTTATTTAAACTTTTCACACTCAAAAATCCTTTTTTTTTTCTTTTTTTTTTTTTTGGTAGATAATGCATTAAGTCCGCTTTTGTACTCAAAAGCGGACTTAATGCCTTCTCTACCAGTCAACCAAGGGTGGTGAAGAGATTAGATGGCAAGTGCTTTGTTTAAAAAAAAAAAACTAATGCATTATAACTAAAATAGGTACAACAGTACATAAATAGGTTACAAACTACATACACATGCATACATAATTACTATAATATATATGTATATTTTATATACATATATACGAATTCAAGGGAGAGAGGTGTTGAGATGACTCTTCTCTATTCTATCTATTCGTAATATACGTCTGTCAATTATTGTCAATTTCCAATTATTATAAGGTAGCCACCTAGTTCTAAACTTTGGACGACTGAGCTCTGCTCGGGTGAAAGTACGAAGAAAACGAATTTTCCCAGATATGACACCTAGCTAGATCGATTTTTCGCCCCCGTAAAACCCTATATTGCAACTTTCATCAAAATCGTTAGAGCCGTTTTCGAGAAAGTGATTATAAATATATACAAATTTTGCTCGTTTAATAGGAGCAAAATTTGAATATATATCAGGATATATAGGATATATAGGATCGGATATTAAACATAATGCTTGTATACTCTATCCGTTAGCATTTTAGCTAAAGGATAGAGTATACGAGCATCATATTTGTCTTATAAGTGCAGATACTGAAAAGTAAAGACAATAAAAAGAGAATACTTATATTATACGGTATAATGTAGGTAGATGGCTATATTAGATATTCACGTTTTATTTTTATGACGGCTCGTGATTATTCAATAAAGTCCGCCAATGTTTGCGTTTCCCTAATTAGGCGATTGTTAATTATATGCGAAGGCCTTACGAAGTGGACGATGTGAACAACATAATACATATGTTTATTTTACAATGAATAAACATGAATTTTCAATGTGTTCATAGGACTTGTTTTAAGAGCAGAAAATTAGATAAATTCGCAGATAAACCTTAATTTACATTTTGGTTGAAGATGGAACAAATACGGAGCCAAAGGAAAGTTACGCGACATGAGATTAGAATTTATTAATCCATGGGACATTTTTAGAAGTACAGATACTAAAATATACCTAATTTTGTACAGCACGGTGTTTCCCGAATTCGCTGTCTTAGCCACAATGTAATCATGACGCTGACGGCTACGTTCACACAGCGATTTTTTCCCCGTACAGCGTACACGAGATTTTATCGAATAGAGCGGTGGCAGTAGAAAATATATTAAATTGTTCACACGGAGCCTATGCGGGAAAATATCGTGTTAGAGATTTTTTCCCCGTATACCGTCCGAAGTTGCCACCGAGGCGGCCGCGTCTCGAAACGATTTTATCGAATACGACACGCAGTGGCGCTTATGTTCAAGTTGTATCGTTCACACGAACAAACTTTTCACTCGTATTCGAGAGACGTAGCTGCGAATCGAATGGCAATGGTCGTCGTATGAACGATTGTCTCGTATACGGTAAAACCGTATGCATGATAAAATCGAATCGTATAGTCGCCGTGTGAACGTAGCCTTAGTGTTACGTGTCCGTCTACGTCTACGTAGCAACAACGCATTTACATTATTAATTAGTGGAGCAATTCTAACGAATGAAAGTCCTAAATAAGTAATCAGACAGCCTGTATCTACCCTTTTTTATTTTATTTTTTATGGGAAATTATCCAATAATTTCTCCCGCTCTGGTCGGAGCGGGAGGGTGTGTCAGACTTTTACTGACTAAAACCCACCCGTGTTCCTTCCGTTGTCCGTGTGCTGGGGCCGCGATATCCCTTTCGGACAAACTCGCAACCCTGGCAGAGCCTGTATCTACCCTACTATGTAGATATAACTGAATGCACTGAATATCTAAATTTCTAAAATAAGAAGTGCTCGCTAAAATTTTATTGCTAACTACGTTATTCTTTATTTTCAAAAGAAGCAAAGGGCGAAGTAAACATTTATTTCACTCGTAACATTCCAGGAAAACTTGAGATTGTACGCGTAGAGAGAAAGCTTGAAAAAAGGGAGATATTTTAAAAATGAACAACAATGTGACGCTGCAGGCATTTCCGTCGTTCACGAGTCGCGTCGAAGCCTTTAAACTGCAGGCGTTTGATTTTATTTTATTTAAACGCGAAGCGCTTTCACGCCCGCTGCCGCCAGCAGACACAACACGACACCTCGATTGAGATAAAATATAAACTTGCCTTTGTTCCTTGAATTGAGGGTTTTCTTTATTAAAAGGTTAGTTAGCAGAAAGATATGTATATGGTCAGTTTGTGCAGTTTCAGAAAGTTGTATACAAAGCTACTTGTGACATGCTACAAGATGTCATTCCCAGAATTTTCTCGTGAACCCGAAAGTACCCAGAATAACTATGTTCCGTACATTATGTATAGGGGTTTGAGGTCTGAACATATTTTTCATCATGACATACATTCATGGAGGCAGGGACTTGCGGTATAATAACATCTATTCGATATTTTCGCCTTTAAAAGCACTTGGGCCGACTTGGGCCTTTCTTTCCAAAGCGCTCAAGGAAAGGGCTTTGGGTTTTCATAATACACAAAAAGAACCTTTTTATAACGTAGCACAATGAAGCCCAAATCACACACGTGCCTATCTGGAGGTACAGGCACGCGATTGTTCTCCCACGGGGTGCCCGCAAGATTCACAGCTTTATATGTATCCAGCCTCCCTCGGGCACAGCTTTCATTTGAATGGGTCGTCACAGATTATAATAACTTGGATGCGGGAGGGACGACGTGATAAAGCTAGTAGAACAACTTTTTGCGTTCACCATTCTCCCGCGGGTTGCGACTGGGCCTGTATTAGGTTCAGAACGCACTAATGCGATTGCATAATATGAGTCGTACTTATCCCAAATTCCCAACACCAACGTGACTGGTGCTGTCATCGTAATTATCACACCAGATATTTAAGTTGTCGAAATTATTAGCTTGTTCTATTTACTGTTGTAATACAACATGACGAAAGTCGTAGCGTCGCACAGTTGCATGACGATACAATTAGACCAATTTAATATGTTATGTACTAATTCCGGTATTCCGTCCGTTTTCATTGCTCACACACTCACATTTGCCAAAGTGAATCCTGAGTGCTATGAACCTTTATAAAACTCAGCCATTCGAATGGGTAAACTTTTGCTCTTTTAAGATGCAAATATATGGGGCGTTCGTCATTTCAATATTCGGAGGGGCCGAGCCAGTTTGCTTTCATATTGGACTGTGCTTGTGTGTAGTGCAGGTTGTGCCTTTGGTATGTTCGAAAAATATTATGGAGCGTAAACTTAAAGTAGGATTTCTGATCTACTAACTTTACTAAGCAACTCGTCAAATAATTCCCTGAGCATCTCAACGTCGCTCCTTCATTAGAACGTTTAAAAAACTTTAGAGATTTTAGACCATTTAATTTCCTCTCCGCAGTCCGTCGGGGATTTGCTCACATTTAAATAAGAGGACGTTTCGCTAAAAAGAAAGTCTCGGATCGGGAGTTCGTGTAATTTTAGTGGAACACGTAAAACAGAAGCGTTTGGAGGTTACCGGGTCATGATGCGAAATGTGACTGACGTAAATGCAAATTGCATGTCGGAGATTTTGTACGAAGTCGAAGTATCGCCATTTGTTGAGAGGCTCACGAATTCAAAGTATGCGTATGTATTTGGAACAAAGGGTTCGGCGGCAAACTGGATTTCCAGTTTGCCGCCGAACCCTTTGTTTTTTATTTTATTTCATACCAAAACCGATCAAATAGAAATCTATTTGATCGGTTTTGGTATGAAATAAAATATTGACACAGGACCTTCCGTCCTCTACCTTTCCTACTATTTTACGCCATAGTTAAATGAAGACAACCACCAACGATTTTATTTACCTAATAGCTGTTGCTCGCGACTTCGTCTGCGATCCAGGAGAAAAGTAGCCTACCGTTCAGCCGATCTAGCGTGAAAGCTTACCTAACAAACAAACCAACCCACTTTCACATTTATAATATTAGTTAGAATGTACATTTTAGACCTAAGTAGCGGATGTTTCGACCCACAAGTGTAGATTATGTAGAACTTAGCCATTATTCCAATGGCCATAGCTGAACATCCTGCTGGTCAGACATTTAACCGCCACAACGAATAATACTGCGACAATATTGCTGTAATAAACCACACAGCATGCAATTATTTGTTCACAGGTGGCTGCTGCATTGCCATTGCTCATCCACATCGTCCTGAAATAATTCCGCGGTTATAATAAATAGGTATTTTGTTGCTGAATACAAAACTGTTTTTATGTTAGTTCAAGTTGCTGCTTGTTTTTGTTTTTTTTATGCGGCAAATAAGAAAATGTATTTCTGATATTACACTCCCACGCAATGTCTCCCTCATGCAAAGGCGTAAAAGAGAGAAGACAGTAATAGGTAATAATTATGTATATTCATTCTCACATTCTGTACACAAAACCTTTCCATTGATATCGGAGTATATTGCTTCGTTTGGTGTTCGCTTATTGCCAGTGTTGTTGTGTGGAAGGTTTTACAGTCGCAATAAACGGCTTCGGTGAAATACAACTCTCTGGAATTTTCGGAAATGGGCCATGGAAAGGAAAGTTTATTTAGAGCGATCCTAGTTCAATATATCGCACGTGACTCGTCCTCTACAGCATCCTTGCGATTGCTCTTGTTAGAGAGAAGGACGTAACAACCTGAGGACGTAAGTAAGTAGGCGACTTAATACGATTCCCTGAAAGGGTCCGACGAATAAATACACAACTGTGCGCAGATCTGTGATAATTTGATTTTTTCTGGGCTGAGATTTCAATGTTATTGTGATATTGGAGATATATTTGTACGCTTTTATCATCAAATTGTTTTCGTTTCAGAACGAAACGTGATCTCTTTCATAAGTATCTCATTACAGAAAAATATGAGTTGCCTTAAATATAGCTACAAAAATAAGCTTCATTTTAAGTACTTCCTAAGATAGCAAACAAAACAGTAAATACACATAGGCACCTAATCAACCTTGAGTGCTAATCAACGAAAGTTAAAAGATTGATAACGCCTCGAGCTCTATAAAAAGGAAATTAACTGAGAACCCGTTTCTAATTAAAGTGGAGACGATGGAAAAAAGGTGACGTCAGGAGGTTTGGTAGGTACGTATAGACAAGGGCAGATTTAAATGAGAGAATCGATCGTTAGCGTAGCAACGAGAAATGAACGAGTCGATTAGAGTAGGATTTATGGCACCACGTAGAACGTAGCAATCGTTGAAGAGAAGATTTACTGCTACCTGCGAATGTGATACGCTGCAGCAGACTCCAGTGAGATACAATGAAAATACAGAGAAAACATCCATAACACTGAAGCCATTTTGTATTGTTTCCTTAGAAAGTGCGAAGTTCCGGATATTGTATCATTGTAGTGCACGTTTGAAGTTTTGATTGGGATTCAGTTACACGATGTACGTACCTACCTATCTTCTATTATTTCTGTGGCTGGGTTTGATAAATAAAGTGATAAATGTACCTACAGATTATTACCTATAGAATTATTCTGAATGTGAGTTACATAATTTGATTGATTCTATCTTTTCTAATAGCTTACCATAAATTGTTTTAATAAAACATTTTTTTTAATAAAACCTTAGTTTATAAAATATGTTTGTATTTGAACAAACAATCGAATATCCATATTATATAATTTTTTTACTCTGTAATGGTTAATTAACCCTTTTTTGCTGCTGTTGTGGCCACATATGTACGCTACTTCAGGAAAAATATAATAATAAATACCTACGTCTAATAATAACTACAGGGAATATAACAGTTTTTAAAAACAACAATTTAAAAATGTCTTATACCTAAACTTTTGTACTATATTTTAGTAACTATTTCTTTTTCTTCGCTATGGTAATTAAAAAAAGAAAACAGCTGTGACAGCTAACAAAATTGGCGGGGTTAAAAAAAGTTACAAAGAATTTTATTTTGTCGAAGATTCTAATTTATAATTATGTTTGTTTTGTAATCAATTAAGGAGGAGTTCGTGGCTAAGTAATAACTGCCTGTCCTTCACCACACAATTCTCACCAAAGAAAACTTCATGATGAAAAAATAGTCAAGAAATAGTCATAAATAGTCACCAAGGTAAAAAAAATAGTCGCATTATGATTCCGAAGATACAGCTATAAGTTGGTGGTTGGTATAATTTTTTTTCTGTCAAAGTTTAATAAATACCTACCTAGCTGTACATAATATTCCTCCAATTTTTCCCGGTTGGCTTTATGAGACCAAATAAATGTCTTTACAATGCATTTCTTCGAAAAGAGCGTTTTCCAAGCAGTCAATTTGTGCGGAAGGTGTCACTTTTTTTCACTAGTGCTTTTTAATTTTCTGTTTTTTTTTAATTTTTGAAGCCGTCGTCAGCCCGTCTCAGACATTTTATTATTTGAGAAAAGTTTTACAAATCAGATGATGATGATAACGATGGCGATGGCGATGGCGAGTGCGATGGAGATGACGATGGTCAAATCAAAAAGTCAAAGTCAAAGTCAAAGTCGAAGTCGAAGTCGAAGTCGAAGTCGAAGTCGATTGTCGAAGTCAAAGTCAAAGTCAAAGTCAAAGTCAAAGTCAAAGTCAAAGTCAAAGTCAATGTCAAAGTCGAAGTCGATTGTCGAAGTCAAAGTCAAAGTCAAAGTCAAAGTCAAAGTCAAAGTCAAAGTCAAAGTCAATGTCAAAGTCAAAGTCGAAGTCGAAGTCGAAGAAGTCGAAGTCGAAGTCGAAGTTGAAGTTGTAGTCGAACTCGAAACTCAGTCATGAATGCTGTTTTATCATTTATATACGTCGTCATATTATGTTAGATGTTACACATCATAGGCGACTACCGTAAGTCCCGCTCTTTTTTTTTTTTTCCTCGCACAATGCTTAGTAAAACGTAGTACGATGATTTCCGACTCGTGTCGACTTATACACTCGCTCACTTCGCTCGCTCGTGAATAAAAATGCCACTCGTCGGAATTCACCTACCTTCCGCACTTATAGCATAAATAACTATTATCTACTCTCATATCGTATTATTCGAATTATAAACTTCAAAACGGGTTTATATTGACATACTTTATAAACACAATACCGAAATTTACCTATAACACTTTTTCTCTAACAAAATAATGATATAAAACAATTTTTTTTCTATTACGAAACAAGGCAAATCCAAGAAGTTAGTATCACCAAGCAGTTTCCATCAACTTTTGTAATGGAACGTTAAGGCTTGTGCAGACCAGCGTGACTTGTCGCGCGACGCGACGCCGGTTATTGTTATACCGTACAGTTTTCTTAGAAATTGCATTGTTTGAGTCGCGTCGCGCGACAAGTCGCGCTGGTCTGCACAAGCTTTTAGCCGACAGTAGCACCGTTCTAGCGCATGCGCGGTGATGCGCTGGGTGCAGGTGCCATTCATACGTTTTGTTGAACTGAATTTCGTGAGTTTTAAGACGTAGTATGAGTAATTAACACTATCTATCTACTTAAATACTCGTATTATGTACAGTTAGGTAGGTATTTATTAAACTTTGGTTGGTGGGTGGGTTGGTGGTAGCGTGGTTGGTGGGTAGGTTGGTGGGTATGTAGGTTGGTGGGTAGGTTGTTGGGTAGGTTGGTGGTAGGTTGGTGGGTAGGTTGGTTGGTGGGTAGGTTGGTTGGTGGGGAGGTTGATGGGTAGGTTGGTGCATAGGTTGGTCGGTGGGTAGGTTGGTTGGTGGGTAGGTTGATGGGTAGGTTGGTGGGTTGGTTGGTACCAACGAAAGTTTAATAAATACCTACCTAGCTGTACATAATATATAAGTAGATAGATAGTCTTAAATACTCATAATACAATCAAATTAATCTGAAATAAAGACATTTATTTGGTCTCATAAACCCAACCGGAAAAATTAGAGGAATATTATGTACAGCTAAAAAGTTCTCCGATCCGAAGTTGAATAAATACCTACATTTATTAAACTTCGACAGAAAAAAATAATATACGTAAGTAACTACAATATTTTATTACTGTTTTAAATTAATATACAACACCACATTAGAATAGATTTACAATTTTACTGTTCGCGACTGTACCAAAACAAAATGTAAGTAGAAGTTTACGTGGAAGTTTAACATACTTCTACATAGTAAACCAGGTCGAAATTATCATGGTTGGAGACGACTATTTATTGACTATTTTTTGACACCAAATTCAAATTCAAAAACCTAGTAAGCGTAGCGTTCCGGGGTAATCAGGTGAGGATTGTGGCGAGAAAGACTCACCACGTAATCCTCATCAAGACCCCTTTATATCTCTGGAATCCCTTAATGACTATTTTCGAGATTTGGCATAGCGTTATGACTATTTCTTGACTATTTTTTGGAGTTGAAACCAAGTCGGTACTCCCAGCCGTTTGCTTGCACTGAGGTGAGAATTGTGTGTTCACCCCATAATCCTCACCAACTTATAGCTGTATCTTAGGAATCATAATGCGACTATTTTTTTTACCTTGGTGACTATTTATGACTATTTCTTGACTATTTTTTGGCGTTTTCAAAATTGATTTTCATGAAGTTTTCAAAGGTGAGGATTGTGTGGTGAAGGACACATAACTGCCGCACGGGTCGATCCATCGGGTTAAGCTACGCTTGCCGGAGTTGGTCTGTGAATGGGTGACGTTACGGGTCGTCAGAAGCCCCAAAACTCTGACAACCAGTCTTACCAAAGGGTATTGTATTACCAACTTACTGGGTTGTGGAGGTCAGATAGGCAGTCGCTCCATGTAAAATACTGGTATTCAGCTGCATCCGGTTAGACTGGAAGCCGACCCCAATATAGTTGGGAAAAGGCTAGGCAGATTGATTGATTGTAATCAATTAAAAGGATAATCGAAGTTGCTTTTTTTTTAAGTATTATACTTACACACAAATTTTTTGATAATTGAAATTGATATTTTTGTTATCTTGTACATTTAGTATTTAATTATGTAATATTCCTTTGAATAACTTGTTTGTTGTAAAGTTGTATTAGCCCGTGATAAGATGCAACACCAAGGTGAGTTTGAATCATTAACATATACATAGTAAATATACATAATGGGGTATATTTATATGCTTAAAATTAAGTAATGATTAGCGACTATTCATCCAAACATTTTTGACGTTTGAACGTAACTTAAGCAACGTTTATAAATAAACCCCTATAAACATACAAAGTAAATAATATACCCAGTGGAAATTTAACATAATCAAAGAAAAAGACTGCAGATTAAATCCAGGTATACATACCTGGATTTAATCTGCAGTCTTTTTCTTTGAAGAGATACTCTGTGTTACAACACAGAGTATCTACCTTACGCAATAGATTATAAAAGCGACCGGCACTTAAAAGGGGCTTGAAAAAAGCATCAAGCCGTAAAAAGGTAAACATCATCACGAAGTAAATTAACTCGTTGGCTATGAGGGGTTCACTCGGGTTTTATTAGACCTCTCGAGTACCTACGCGGAACTTCAGAATCACGGTACGACGGTGGTAAGGGGTCGTCCTTTAATCACATAAGATTCGTACGGGGGAAGAAAAAGTCACGATTAATTAGCGATGGGGGGTGGGATAATGTGACAATTACGTGTATTTTTACGTCCACCAAAAAATTTAATTCAATGCCTGACGTGTATAATATTTATGGTTTTTCAGTAAGTAATTTTATGATATTTTTAATTGAAATAGATTCTATAAATATCAGAAGGCCAGGTTCTTGTACTTAAAAAACGTTCACATTCTAGACGCAATCTGTCAAACTTGTACAAAGTTTTGGTAAATTGATTGTATTTTTGACAGATTGCGAATGAGATGCGAATACGAACGTTGTTAAAAATTACGGGAATTGTCCCTCTGATCTTTTCATTAATAAAAAATACACGTGATACTGGGTGGAGAGGAGAGGGGGTAGCCTAAAACCTCACTACGTATCACCAAGGGGGAGGGGGGGATAAAAACTGCTAAAAGTGGCCTAAAACCTCACATGGTTAAAGGATGGGCCCTAAGGTGTAGGCCACAGACACACTCAATGTCGTCAGTTCTACTTACAATGTAGGGTAAAGCGGTTAACAACTTCTAATTACCAAACCGATTCGATTATGGGAACAGTATTTCAGAAACTAGAATATTATATCGATATAATCGATGTGATGTTCGATTCCCGAAGTCGGGTAGTGTTATTGGGTTTTTTCATTAGAAATTTCTCAGTAGCAGCCCGGGGTCAGGACATGTGTCCGGTTGATGGTAATAGGCTCGTTCTTGGTGAAATTCTGATGTACTAGGTACACCTCTGCCTTACCCTTCTGGGATTACAGGCGTGATGTTATCATCATCATTTCAGCCGAAAGATGTCCACTGCTGGACATAGGCCGCCCCCAAGCACCGTCACTTCGACCGGTTATGTGCTGCCCGCATCCAGCGGATTCCTGCGGTCTTCACAAGGTCGGTCCATCTAGTGGGAGGCCTTCCAAGGCTACGTCTTCCGGTACGCGGTCGCCACTCCAGAACCATTCGGCCCCATTGGCCATCTGTTCTGCGAGCAATGAGCCCTGCCCTTTGCCACTTAAGTTTGGCAATTCTTTGGTCTATGTCGGTTACCTTGGTTCTCCTGCGGATCTCTTCATTTCTGATTCGATCACGCAGGGAAACTCCAAGCATAGCCATTGCCCATTGGGTGACTTTTAGCCTTCTGATAAGGCCCATTGGGTAAAAGACTTTCGCCTTGAGACTGCTGTATGTGGGACGAGAAGATATTGCGTAGATTCCCGAACGCTGCCCAGCCGAGTCGGATTCGACGATTGACCTCTTTCTCAAAATTGAACCTACCTAGCTGGACAGTTTGTCCTAGGTAAACATACTCGTCCAGAACTTCGAGCGTAGCGTCTCCGATCTTCATGAGAGTGGGTGTTACATGGGCATTTTAAGAGCCACTCTTTCGGAGGCTCTACTGAGGTCATCGAGTATGGTAGGTGCAGATGCAGGTGTAGGTACTGACGTTCTCCATGATAACTATGTCGTCGGCAAACCGAAGGTTAGTGATATACTCGGTATTGATGTTGTTACGCCTTTCCAGTCCAGAACCTTGAAGACATCCTCCAGTGCAGCGGTGAACAGTTTGGAGAGATGGCGTCACTCGCTGGAAAAGGATAGGTTTCGAGGTCTGGTCCTGGAGTCGGGCTGACAACATAGTGGCGTTTTCGTACAGACACTTTAGCATTCAGCACCTCGATGTGCCGATAGTCGATCTGGCACCGTTGAAGAGACTACAACAGTACAGCCCATGTTTCGATCCAATCGAAGGCGTGATGTTATGTTACAATCGATTTTGTATATAAAAATCAATTGCCATGCATTAGTCTCGCAAAAAGTCGAAAATGGCTCGACCGATTTGAATTATTATTTTTGTTTTGTTCGCCTCAATACAGGGGTGATGGATTAGGAAAAAAATATTAGGAAAGACCCAAAGGAACAGCCGAAAAAACCAAATTAAATTTTGGCAGGACTACGTCTGACGGGTCTGCTAGTCACCAATAAGACATAGTTCTCGTCAAAATGCCGTGGACACGATGTCATGCTTTTTAATAAAACTGAATGTTTAAGAAGGGCTATATCAGATTTGTGTTAGCGTGCATTATTATTGTGTTACAATTTAAAATATTTACTGAAGTTGATTATTAAATTCAGTATTAGCAACGTGATTTTCGTTTTATTTATAATATACAAGTATATTACACCTGGAGGAAATGAGAACACATACTTTCCTATATTATAATTTGATGGATCAAGGATTATCATGATGTAGCTTCTATACCTATTATACGTATTATAAAACAAAGTCGCTTTTCACGTTTGTCTGTATGTCCGTGTTGTTCTTCTAAACCAAGCTACATATTTTGATGAGGCTTTCACCACCGTTTAGAGAATTTATTCCTGAAGGTTTATGTGTATAATAAATTAGTATTAAAGTTACGTTTACCAAAGAAATCTCGTTGTTTTGTCAAGTCATAAAAACAGTGCGAAGCAGGAGCGGGTCGCTAGTATTAACTAAAATATAAAATTTTCTTGCAGTGGAATTTACCATGGACGTCAGTTTCCTTCGAAGACACCCTTGATAATAATCCAGGAAGAGCCAAGATGCGTGTAAGTAACACAGCAAAGTTTGAGTCTTGCAAAACTTTATAATTATCGGCTAAGGGAATTAAGTCTGTACTTGAACCAGAATGTTCTTTATTACTGCACTTAGCGAGTAGTGACGTACCGTGAGCATAGTGGAGTATTCGCAACATGTGGCTCGCAACTCGTTCACTAGTGACTTAATTAAGTGAGCACTGAGTACCCACGCCTGAATGCCATTAGCTTCTGGTTACGATGAAGTGGCTTCCATGTCGGTTCCAGATTTCTGTAGTTGTGTGTATGCCTTGGAGCTGTCAAAAAAATTGGCAATTTTAAACGATTTTTGTGCACACGTTGTTGAATAACTATTCACAGATAGACAGTAATAAAAACGATATGTTTAAAGTTAATAAATGTTCGATTCTGAATTCAAAGATGGACAAAAAATACTCGTATATCGACAAGTTTTTAATTTTATTCTGAAAAATTTCCGTGTGTTGTGCCTTGAATGAATGTCTTATCCACAATGATATTCTGAATTCAGCAAGATCGAAGGCGACAAACTTGGCATGGGTTATCACGATTTTCTCAATGCTTAGTCAGCTGAAAAATGGACGACACGGCACGGATCTGGCCTTGATTCGGACTTGGCTATAGTCATTCATAATAAAACAGTTTGAGATGTTCTTCGCGTCCTTCGCAGTCAGGTAAACTGAATTTCTAAATACGTCATTAGCGTTTCAGTATCATTGTACACTGTATATTCATTAACTCCTTCATTTATTGAGAACAATAATACTTCCCATAAATAATACTGCTGTGATACTTATATACAAGCGTTACCAGTTAATATACTTGCATAAAATACTTTATGCATAAATACAGAATATGCTGCAGTACATACGTTATGCAAATACGAGGACATGACTTACGGCGTTGTTGTAAATCAAGTTCAATTTAACATTTTCATATAAAGTGTTAAAGGCAGTGTGGCGGTGCTGCGCGCGCGCGAGATCTGTCATCGACTGCGGATTTATAGCGCATCGTTCGTCGGGATTTGCTTTTGCTTCACGTAATGGATTGCTTTAGAATTCCAACGGTTCCGCTCGAATATATTTTTTGTCCATTTCCCATATGTCTACTTCAGTGTGAAACACCAGGGTTATTGTTTTCCTGATGTATTGGATCGTTGGTTTTATGGAGGTATAAACGACCTTATATTTTCCTTTTGTCCTTTTACCAAAAATATTTTCACACATAAAGCTTGTTTCAAAATGTTTTAGCCTGTATATGAAACAGTCATAAAATATCTGCTGTAAAAAATATGTATACCTATTGAAAATGAGAACAATGAAGTGATATTTTAAACGAGCGCAGTTTTTTCACTCAATTACTGTTTTCCACTTACACTCGATACGTATCTGAACGAAGTTGGCGTGCAAAGGAAAAAGGAATGTTTATTCATGTACTCGTAATTGAATTCTGTTGGGAGTGCGGTTGGGCGCAAATTGAAGTGGAGACGGCGACGACGGGAGGCGGCCAAGCCGCGGCGGTCGCCGGCCGCTGCAGGCGACGCGGAGCACCAGACATCGCCCTTGATATTTTAAAGTCCTGTTTGTGCTTGCTTGTTTTAGTTCAACGTTGTTTTACCTCTTTTAAAATGATGTTATTAATTTTACATTGCAGAATATAATGAAGAACATTTTTGCAACAATGTTTTTAATTTAAACAAGAGAATGGCTCGCTTAATTAAAATAGCACAAAGCACCTATTTCAGTTGTGTGAGTAAAGATTTTAAATTAAGGTAACAATTCATGGAAATCCTTTGTAAGAGATTTCTGAAACTAGAAGTACGAACTTTATAGGTGGTAAGATATTTAATTAAGCGGCTAGCTCGGAGTACGAAGCTGTTCGGTCCGCCGGCTGGTGCGGCAGCCTCGGTATTAAGATATCTTCGGATCTCCGCTAATGGTCACTCGCTCAGTGCACTGCAGATGCTACTGAAATTCGTGGTAAATGCAAATTCAGAACGATAACGCCCGGCATATATAAATAATTTGCAAAGATGTACAGACATATTTTATTTGCATTTTCTGCTGCGTTTGACAGCTGCCCTTGTCAGCTTATTTCACTTTTATGCTGTGATTTTTTTCTGTACCATAAAAAGATAAGTATTTATTTTATACAGACATTCATTTATTTAACACTTTCGTCTCCACCCATTTTTCATAGAGCTCATACGCCATGCCGCCATTATATTGCAAGTTGACTCCAGTAGGGTCACCGGCATTACGTTTGCGCTAAACTTAACCCTCGAGGAGTGTCACCGGTATTAGGTTTGAAATCTTGTTAAAATATACATATGATTACTACATATGTATATCATTTTATTTTCACAGTTTATAATGCCGAATTCGCTAAGAAAAACCTATGCCCCCGGCATCCCATATGCGACTTGAGTGAACCCTCCAGGATCGCTCACGGCACTGAACGTGTTAGATGATAATTTATCTATGTTATGGGAATAACTAATATGAGATATCTATAGTTGTATCAACGGTGAGTATTAAGTTAAGTTAGATAAACCACAGGCCAACAACTGATTTGGGGTCGCTGTGTGGTTAGCCATAATTGTAACAGAATTTAGATGAAGGGGTTGCATTCGCCTTGAACATATTTCTATGCCTGAGTTGATGTATTCTTTCACTAGCGACCCACCCCTGCTTTGTAAGGTTTTAGCGACTTGACCGAACATCGAGATTTCTTAATTATCTATAAGTTTAATATTAATGTTTTACACATAAACCTTCCGGAATACATTCTCTAAATTATGTTCAAAACCTCATCAAAATCCGTTGCGTAGTTTAGAAGAACAACGCGGATATACAGACAAACGCGAAAAGCGACTTTGTTTTATAATAAGCATATAGATTTCTTAAAAAAATACAAAAATCTAGATTCGTTTTTCAATCATAATTACAATTTTCTTAATGCATTTCCACACAAAATTGTCACCTTCCTCGAGTCGGATTTTATTAAGATTTAAAAAGTCAGTGCAGTAGGTATACAAGTAGTGTAATCCTTTAAAATGTCTAACAGGCTTCCCGTGCCGGTCGTCGTAAAGAGATAAGCCGCACGGAGCCCCGCCATTTTTCCTGCCTCTCCAGCTTTGCTACAAGTGCAAAGCCAATGAGATTCCCTATGCAGCACTCATGTTACATGTGATTGAAATTCTGTGTGGATCTATTTAACAGAGAACATGTCGAATGTTGTATGTTATTTAAATCATTTTCTGGAACGATAAAGGAAATAAAAAGTTACCGAAATGGTAGAGCCTAAGCTAGTTTCGTTTTCGGTTTTCGGAAATTTTCAGCCAACATATAAATTTTCAGCGGTTTTCGTTTTCGGTCGATCAAAAACCTGCTATTAAAAAAAAAAATACCAAAACTACCTATCATTGTATACTTACACTATATTCCTTTCGGCTTACCTTTTCGTTTTTTCTTGTTTGAGCAAGAGCGTCGCCAAGGGGGGGAAAACCCCTAGAGATAAAAACAAACTTGTCAAATATAATTTAAGGCATTTTAATGTAAAGAAACTACTTATCTATAAAGCCAATTTATTTTTTCTGGATGACTTTTACTTGGCTTATTAAAGTTCCATATCTCCTAAATGGGATCTAATCCGTAGTCCGGGGACGTAATATTCGTTTCTATGTGTTAGTGGTAGGCCCAGTCATAATACCTATTAGATTTCAGCTCTACAGCTCTGAATAGTTTTAGGAAAAACGACCCAAAAGGTCCGTTTCCAATCTATACATTGGAAATAGAAATTATTATTTTCTCAGTTCCTATCGGGACTACCGAGTTGAAACTGATTTATCAAAAATCAAAACAAACAAAAAAATTACCACCAGCATCGATTTTGATTCTGACCCCATTCTGTGCCGTAGAGGCTCACCTCTACGGCGCATAATGGGGCCAGAATCTTCAAAGTGCGAGTCTTAACTCACACTACAAGTGTAAAATTTCATGTGCTCTTGACTGCACCTACAAATCATACTTTTCCTTATCTGTTTTATTGCGCTATCTAAACTACCCCCATACAAACTACGAACACAGTGTGGAAACCACGTCTTCATCTGTCAAACAAAGCCAAGACTTATCCAAAAGCATACAGTACATTTTAACATGACAATGTCTTATTGTAACACTTTGTGGACTAAGTTACAAATGTACAGTGGTACTACAAAGGTCACCTAGGGAACATTCTTGCATTGCGTGACTTGAAAAATAAAACAAAGTAAAGATCTGTCAGTGGATAAACGAGCATCCGGCTGCTTACTTTCGCGAGATCCCGCGTTGTCCCGTAATCCCGTAAAGCCAGCTAAATGCGGGACTTGAATAATCCCGGGGACAGGTGAGCTGGCGTGCTTCACTTGGAGGATTTGAGGTCGATAGTTTGTTTACATTCTGCGCCTTTACAAACTTCAGAGCCGATATGTAGTGTAAATAGGATGTGAACCAATTGATAGTTGGCAAACTTTGTTGTAAACAGAAGTATGACCTTTATGGTGGGATTTTGTGATATAAGCTGTTCTTTCTATAACTGATTGGTATTACAGTTATTGGTATTAGAGTTTCATTAGCCACGAGACTAAGCAGACGTGTTTTTTGTGTTGATTATAACGATATTGATTTAAGTAATTACGAATAATGTTATTGCTATAATTTGCGGAGTCAGTTTATTGTGGAAGTGATGAGTGTGACTAACACCTTTTTTGTTTTGAAAGATGAACTAAATAGTTTATAAACAATCAACGTTTTCGGTGTTAGTAGTATGTCTAACCCAGGAGATAGCCCCTTCGGCCGCAGTCAATTGGTACGACGAAGTCCTCCACCGACGCCATCGCCTGCCCATCAAAACCAGACAAGGGATCCAGCGCCGCCAGCAGCCACGGAGAACGAATTACCGACTGAAGTCGTCTCTACGGCAGAGCTTCAGAGATGGCTTGGGTCCATCGACACAATTTTGACCGAAATTTGCTCAATTGTGGCGGACGGAAAAATGAATTCCGACCAAAAACTCCGTGTCACCAATCTCTGTCGAAAAGTAAACCATGGGACGTCTCAGATGGCCGTGCTGTACCAATCCCTGAAGCAGAAGTCCATCCAGGCGCACACAACCATCCAGCACCTTCAAGTGCAGCAGAATCTTGCGGAATCCCTTTGCCAGTTCAAAGAGGTCGTGGAAACGAAGATGAGCCGAACCGTACCAGAAAGTACTTCCTATGCTAATATGGTGAAGACAGGCTCTGATAAGTTTATTCGCCCTGCAAATCTCAGTTCGGTCGCTATATATCCCAGCGATAAAACCAAAACCAGTGACGCAACCATGTCGTTGGTACAAAAAATTATCTCGCCAGAGGAATTAAAACTCCATGTTCGTGGTCTAAGGAAAATTAGAAACGGAGGAGTTATCATTAGGACGGATAACAAAGACGACATTAATAAATTAAAAAGCTCACAGAAGCTAGTTTCCTCAGGCCTTACAGTTGAAGAACCATCCAAACGCCGTCCCAGGATTGCTGTCATTGGTGTCCCCGTAGTCCTAACTGAAAAAGAGGTATTTGATTGCATTTACGTCCAAAACTTGACAGATAAATTGCCGAACACTACTCGTGAGTCCTTTTTAGAAAGTATAAAATTGAGCCATAAGTCAGGAAAGAAAGATCGTCCTACTTGTAATTATATATTGGAAGTTCCTGCTAATATCAGGAAAATTATGATGGACCAAGGCCGAATTTTTATAAATTGGACATCATGTCCAGTGAAAGATTTCACTATTGTGACCAGGTGTTTTAACTGCCAGCAGTTCGGACACGCAGCCAAATTTTGCAGAGAAACGAGCCCTACCTGCAACCTCTGTGGCGAAACAGGACATTCTTTCAAGGACTGCAATAATAAAGGTTCTCCGCCTCAATGTGCGACCTGCAAACGCTTCAAGAGGAAAGATGATCATCCAACTGGTGATGTAAATTGCCCAGCACGTAAATATGCAGAAGACAATTATATTAATTCCATTGACTATGAAGGCGCCTAGGAGCGCCGCCGACAATCTAGTCAATTCAGCACATAGATAGTAGGTTAACTTCTACATATATTTTTACTTTTTTATGACCAATCAGCTAATCTGTGATCTAGATGAGTTTTCCGTGTCTGAAGCTAAAATCTGTAATGTTGAGGAGTGCAAAAACATAGTATATACTGGAGATAAAACATTGACTCTACTTACACAAAATATACGCAGTATAACCCGAAATTTTAATGGTTTCCAAGTTTTGTTACAAAATCTTGATATAGGCTGCGACATTATCGTTCTAACAGAATGTTGGTTATCCAAACAAACGGCCAATATACCCTCTCTCGATGGCTTTACTCTTCACAAAAGTGTTAGAACATTCAACCAGAATGATGGCATAGTGGTTTATATTAAAAATAATTTAAGAACATTAGTAGATGAACCCTATTTTCTAGACTGCAACTGCTTAGTAATTACAATTATTCCTGATACAGTAATTATGGCTATTTATAGGCCTCCATCACAAAGTATTGAGGGGTTTTTGGATTCGCTTAACAGTAACTTAGGAAAATTATCTTCGTTTAAAAATATTATACTGATAGGTGATATCAACATAAACATTGCTGCCGAAAAAATCGATACTCATTCACATAATTACCTCAATATCTGCTCATTTCATGGACTATTACCAGCTCATTATCACCCTACCCACCAGAGCGGCTCTTGTCTAGACCATATCCTTATAAAATCGAAAAGTCCATCCAAAACATTGGTTACTAATTCGTCACTAACCGATCATCAAGCTGTTTTACTAACATTACAAATATCCTCACCTAGAAATAACTGCATGCGCAGCTATACTAAACTCAATATGACGAGTCTTGAAACCGACTTACGCGGCATTAATTTTGACCCCGTTTACGATTCACTTGATCCAAATGTTTCTCTACAATATTTTGTCGATTTATTACAATCTACAATAAGGAAAAATACGTTTACTAAAGTAATACCTAGAAAGTATCGTAATATTAAACCATGGATTACGCCAGGACTTGTTCGCTGTATTAGAAATAGAGACAAACTTCACCAAAAATCGAAAAACGCACCGGATAATGAACTACTATCAACTACTTACAAACGTTATAGGAATTTCTGTAATAATCTGTTGAAAAAGCTTAAAAACCAATATGATCAAAGTCAACTTCAGAAAGCAGGGAAAAACAGTAAACTTATATGGAAATTCATAAAAACTAACACTTTTAGGTCCAAAAATCCCGATACGACGCTTGATCTTTTATCTTCTGAGCTAAACCCTATCGAAGCGGCAAATAAAGTTAACAACTTTTTCATTAACGTAGGAAAAAACTTAGCAGAAAAAAACCTATTATCTAATAGATGTTTTTCCATTCAAAGCCAAACTAAGACATATGCAGCACGAAACTCTTTCGTCTTATTAGATACTGATGTTAATGAGGTTGTAAGTATAATAAATGGATTAAAGGAAATGTGTGCCGTAGGATGTGACGATATACCTAATAGCATACTCAAAAGATTTAAATACGTCATTGCCCCTCCTTTGACTCACATTTTTCAGTTATGTTTAACAAAAGGACTATTTCCTAAATTGCTTAAAAAAGCCGTAGTCACCCCCGTGTTTAAAGCTGGAGACAAAAATTGTTTAAATAACTACAGACCAATTTCAGTTTTAACAGGCCTCTCCAAGATTCTGGAAAAAATTATAAACAGCAGATTAGTAAACTATCTTGAAAGTAGTAAATTACTCTCTGATCATCAATTTGGTTTTAGGCCTAAAAGATCAACAAGCCAAGCTGTTCACCATCTGACAAATTTTATAAGCACAAACTTGGATAACGGCATGCATACCATAGGGATATTTTTAGACCTTGCCAAGGCTTTTGACACAATTTCTTGTACTTTGCTTTTATACAAGCTGGAAATTCTGGGAATACGGGGAATACAATTGCAACTATTATCTGATTACCATACCGACCGCCATCAGTGTGTAAAAATAGGCCAATGGATGAGTTCTGAACTTAAGAATAGCTGTTATGGAATCCCACAAGGCAGTATTTTGGGTCCTACTTTGTTTTTAATCTATATAAATGACCTGTGCAATTTGACACTCCAAAAGGGTGTAATTATGTCATATGCGGATGACACAGCTCTACTGTTTGCAGCTGAATCAAAGGCCGAGGTCTATGAGGTAGCACAGAATGGCTTTAATACTGTGTCAAATTGGCTTCATAAAAATCTCTTAACTTTAAATACAGATAAAACCAAGTACCTATTATTTACAATGAGAAACACTAATCCAACGCTTACTAATCTAAACATTCAAGCGCATAACAATTGTAATATACATTATGCTGACATTGCATGCACTTGTCCCACTTTAGCTAAAACCGATCATATCAAATATCTAGGCGTCACGATTGACACAAACCTGAATTTCCGCAAACACATCGATGTATTATGCACCAGGGTACGTAAACTAATATACATTTTTAAAAATTTACGTAACATTGCCGACTTTAAATTAATTAGGCAGATTTATTTGGCGTTGTGTCAATCTATTATTACCTACTGCATAACCTCCTGGGGTGGGGCCGCTAAATCAATTTTACTCCACCTAGAACGCGCCCAAAGAGCAGTTTTAAAGGTTGCCACTTTTCGTCCATTTAGATTTCCTACACACCAGCTTTATATGGCATGTAAGGTGCTAACAGTACGTCAAATATTTGTTTTGAATGTAGTTTTATTCCAACACACTGAACTCTATTTTAACCCAGTACCTTCAGATAAGAGAAGAAAAGATTTGGTTTGTACCAACTCCCAGACTAAACATGCTTTTGCTAATCGATTTTATTTATTTTTAGGGCCCTACTTGTATAACCAGCTTAACAGAGTGCTAAAGATTTATAGTTTAAGTTATAATAGGTGTAACTTACTAGTACAAGAATATTTGTCAAAACTCAATTACGCAGACACGGAAAAACTACTAGAAATTTTAAAATAATATCTCTATCTATCTACTCTATATTAAGTCTCTTCTTTTACCTAATTAATAACAGTGTCCAGTTTATCTACTTTAATATTATTTGTTAATTTATTTAAACATAATATATCTTAAATAATCTAGTCTTAAAAAAATATACCCAAATAAATAGTTACTCTTTAAGTCATTGAAAATATCATGTCTTCTTTTAATTTAGCTTAGTAATAAACCTATTGTTGTCTTCTTTTTAAATGTTTGATGTAAATTGATGGCCTGAAACACAGGTTTTTCATAAACCTAGATCAGGCAGGTCTACATTACAGTTAGAATTTAATTTTCCTCGATTGTAATTAATCTATATCATAATTTTACTTTATACTTATACTTGAATAAATTTTTATTATATTATTATTATTTATTATTTTATTATTTAAGTACTCGTTCAGGTCTTCCACATGTGTTCGACTATCAGTTGTATTAATTGGTAACTAACACACTTGATATTAGGAAGGTGTCTGTCAGAACCATTATTAATATCCAAACTTAGTTTACCTCAAAGGAGAACGGTGTGCTTGGCGACAAGTTGCTTGTAGCTGCGTGTAGCGTTGCACGAAATGCAATTTCAGTTGGGCGTCCGACGTGGAGAAGGGAGGTGTTGCCTCTTGCAACTAATAATGTACGTTAGACTTGAGAGCAGTTTACAACTCCACTCACAACTTGATATCGCTTCTCGCAGCCACTTTTCTATATATTCGTCCTTCCACAAAGTATAATATTTTTTTAAATTACTTGTATCTCAACCTTCTTTAACTTGTTTCATTAAAACTGACAATTTAAGTAGATTTTGGCTGAAAAAATATCCTATTTCGGTCCCGTAGAACATCGTAATGGGGATTACTTGTTATAGCCTTCATATACATCCATTCCATTTTCTCTGAATGGCGTATAAGGAACCGTTATACAAGAAAGCAGTTCCTTTTTATTGATAACCGAAATTAAAATATCTTTGAAGTTATTATCTCATTCCACGGTTCTTGTAAGTCACATTTTGTCAGGAAAAAAATTCAAGATAACAAGAGGCCGTTGAAATATTTCATGACTGTTAGCTATCGGTACAAACAATAGAAGTGAAAGTTAATATAACGTGCGTGTTCCATACTAATTGCATTGTTTCAGAGTCACGTTTTAATCACATCTCCGCATTGAACCAGTTTATGTCGAACCTCGATATTTCAGGAAGGATTACTGAAATCATATTACCAATGGAGATCAAGGGAGTTGGTCGTCATTGCACATGATGAATTCAATGATTGCAGTTGACATCGTTTGCGGCGAAATTGGAATAATTAAGTCAGAAATCAAGCAGACTGTAACACTGAAATGGTAATTGGTTTAATATACGGTGGTAACGTGAGTAGAATCCTTTTGTTTTGTTTACTGTTTTCTACGTATATAGACTGTTACATTCATGATGTGTCTGCCACTGTCATTGAAATTAAATAAAAATTGTTTATTCTGTAAATAGGATATTGGAATCCATGTACACGTCCTATTAAAAAAAAAAAAAATTGCTAGATGAGTTCGGCGTTTCTTATCTGACTACTCTGAGAAGAAAGGCCGAAACAAACTCGGAGGTCACAGTCTCTTTTAAAGCCCAGACATAATCTTGATCAGGCCATATGAGGACCATGTAGATTACTGTCTGAAATGGGCTTTTGATAAAAGAACCACACAGATTTGAGTGGACCTGTCCAGTCAGTGCAAGCATTTGTCAGTAATCGTGGAGCTCAACTGTTCGATTCTGTATCTGCTCAATAATAATATTGCAATAGATTTCAAGACTGCGTTTATTTGAAGAAAGCACCGATTTTTATTTTGAACGTATTTATATTTTTACTAGCAGTGCTCCGCGGTTTCACACGCATAAGTCTAAATCTCGTGGGAATATCGAGATAAAAAGTACCCTATGTTTTAATCCAGGTTATAAACTATCTGTTTGCCAAATTTCATCTAAATCCGTTCAGTAGTTTTTGCGTGAAAGAGTAACAAACATCCATACATCCATCCATACACACAAACTTTCGCGTTTATATTATTTGTAGGATAATGTTTACCTACCTAGAGCTTCTCTGATGCCGTCTGGGGCATGTAAAAGAAGCACTAACTGGCAGTCTCTAGATTTGCTTGGGGCAAATATTACCGGACCGGATAAATAGGCAGCATGGATAACAAGGCTGGTAGTTTTCCTCAACGAAAAATATGTTTTAAATTTTTTATTGTCTAATATTTTCTATTCTAGGAAATTGTAATCATAATTACACTTGATTAAAACTTTTATCATTTAAAAGTAGACAAGAGGCATACATTATCTATTTTTTAAATTATTCCATTATGTATCTAATGGAATAATTAAAAAAAAAGATAATGTGGGTGAGGAACTTTGTAAATTTTTTCTTTAACTTCAATACTCCGCCAATTATGAATTGATTTTGATGATTTTTTTTTATTTGGTAGGTCAGGCTTTAGAGCCCATATAAATTTTATTAACTTTCCTTAGGCAGTTTTTGAGTTAGCTATTTTCAATAATACGTATTTTTTCAACGGTAGTGGTATTCGAATTTGTGTGGGGTAGGTACCACAAATAAAAAGCGAAAAAAAAAAAAACAAAAAAAAAACACTTAAAAGTGACAAATCAGACAGTGTCTTTAGTTCTGTATTTTCGTTTTTTGCTACCGACTTCCGAAATTAAAGTTATTTTTCACTTTTAAGTCGGCTGTTTTTTGTTTAATCATGCTCTATTACTGTGATTAGGTACTTGTCCGCTAGTGGAATTATTTATATTACACAAAAATACTTCAAGGAGGTGTAGGTAAACTTTTGTAAATGTAGAAAAGTTTTGGTCCTTTTCGTAAAACCTTTACCTGGTTATTACAAACTTTGATGGTCGCTAATGTATGGTTTACTTGTTCAGATTTTTACAATTTCTACGTTATTTTGTACATAATTAGGTAAATAATATATCAAATACGTAAAATATAAAAGACACAAACAAGGTAGGTAAAGGGTTTTCTGACGCAGTCTTATTCTGTTCGTCTTGATCAATGCTCGAAAATGTCAGAGCAAGAAAAAGTTGTTGCTCGGAAGGAGATCCATGAAACATTGAATCTTTGTAATATTTGTGTTCGCATTATAGGCCTTTCCTTCATAGATGACGTACCGAAAACTTTCTACTACAATTTAATGTCTTATCTGCCGTTCATAATATCGTCGTCTCTGTTGGTTCTAATGCTGGCTGGTGAAATGGCGTATGTATCCGGACAACTGATTAATGCCGCCTCCGTAGAGGAATTTCTCGGCAGCTATTTACACATCGCTGGGTACGACTCTATGAGTGAGTATACGATATCTTAATATCACATTACCATGACGTTTTTGGCAGTAATTAGGTGATCAGGTATGACGTATTTATCTCTACATATAATAAAATCGTAGTGGGGTCAAAACTGAACATTTAATATTTTTGGAAAAAAGTAATTGCTGCGAGGTCTGGGAACGATTCTAATGCCGAAAATATAATTTTAGATTTTTTGCCTGTCTGTTCATCTTAATGTACCGATGTTCCAGCCTAACGCAAAAAATTGTATCGATATTCCCTATAAGTCTGGTCTGTAGGCTATAAATTATAACGCTGCTACGGGCGATGAGCAATATTTCATTATTTTCGTATGCTTAAGTTTACCCTATATTGTAAAGATGAACCAAAAGGTTAGAAAATTGCAGATAGTTACAGATTTATTGTTTTAAATAATTATCATCACGCTATACCTTTATGGCGCTAAGCAGTCAATCATGACATATACAACGTATTCCTTTCGATATTGCATCAAAGAAACATTTTTCTATATTTTTTTTTTCTTTTTCAATTTCATATAAATAATTATAATTAAATATAATTCGACAAAGTCACAATTATTTGTGTAAAACACGCTTACGCCAAAAAATATATTTAATTCAGACTATGCTTGTCAATAAAATAAAATAAATAACAACGTCGCATTTGCTTAGCTTTAAATATCAATGATTGGTTTGAATGAAAATGATTTCCTCGTACAGTACGGCACAACTTAGATGTAGCATCGGCAAAATTCGTAAAACCGATCACCATCCGAACTGAGTGCGCCTTTAAAATCAACAATCTTTATACTGCTTTAGGTGAAAATGATCTTTACTTAAACGCAATAACTTGTAAAGTTATATAACCAAATACATTCGTAAAATTGAAATGAATGATTTAAATTTTTCAAATTTATGTTAAGTTGTGTCGTACTTCACTTACCGATGAAACTTGGGTACACACATCGAGAGTCTAGTGATATGTAATCTTAGAAATTCTGTAATTTTGGAACACATGTTCTAGGACTTTTTCTATTATTTTTACTTATAGCTTAAAACCTTATAGTTATGGGACATCAAAAGGAACACGTTGTATAAGTACAACTAATTTAGATCACTTTCAATGAAGCAAATAGCTTAACAGTTCGACGACTGCTTTGCAAACCTGTGGTTGAAGTTCGATTTCTAACTTTTTACATTATTTTATACATACTATTAAATGATAGTTCGTATAAAAATGAAGTTTAAGCCTCTTCTGTCATCTATGGTTATAATAAAAATTAAATATTTATTGTTAGGTGACTGAGAGCGTTACCACACTGACGATTCGCCAGCGTTTTCCCAGCGAAGCGATTTGTGAACGCGCTCTCCGCGGTTGCGAAGCTAACCGCGACTACACAATGCGATTTTCACAATATTGTACACTCGCATGTCTCGCTCTCATTTGTACACTCATGTCAATCTCTCGCTACGCACACGCAGCGAGCACGTTGAATAATCGCCTCGCGGATAACTAGCTCGCAAATCGCCAGTGTGATAAGGCCCTTAATGAGAAATCCCGTGTGTTCACAATCTACTGTTATACATGGTGGCACGGCATCGTCGCGAAAACTGTTACCATGGATTCAGTACATGATTCTGAACCCCCCTACGTTTAATTTTGTTGTTGATTATTAAAATAAAAATCTGCTGTTCTATTATATACATTTTCATCGAGTAGGTATTGCATTTTTGCATGAAACAGCAAATTTTTATTTGAATAACCGACGAAAAATTTGAACGCAGGGTTCAGAATCATGTACTGAATCCATGGTAACAGTTTTCGCGTCCATGTCCTTGCCACCCTGTATTATTTTAGTGATAGCCGTTCGTCTGGAAAAATCTGTAAAAATGCATCAGTCAGTGTATCAGTGTTGTGCCATTAGGTAGTAGGTATATGGAGGAACGCAGGCTAAAAACCAAAAACTTCGCAACCAATAGGAGTTTGCTACTAAATGCTGCGGGTGTCGACCTCAGACCGAGCTGCTCCACACACGGACAACTGTACGTCGCTTGCTCCCGCGCCACCAGTCCTGACTCTGTATATTTTGGCTGCTGAGACCAAAACTACAAAAGTAGTATACAGGGAAGTTTTATAATAATGTGGCTGTTATTTTGTATTGTGGAGTCTCGCGACTTCCACGCGAACGAAGTCGCGGGCACAGGCTAGTGTGTAAACAACTAACTTAATGTATTCGTTATTGCATAGTTAGAAGGTCAATAATAAGAAAAAACAAGAAAGCCTTGGAACTGGTAAAGAGCTCATATAAGATATTTAACGGGTGCTCAAAGTTGGTCATGCCAAGGAGAAGAATGAAATAAGAGAATCTAATAGTTTACGATCTACTCGAGAAATCCTTTAATAGGCTCTTGAATAAAACCGTAAACAAGAGTGAGGAATAGGTATAATAATATGTAATTAATATTTTTGACTCCTCACATTAGTAATTTCATTACATGTCCGTTGAAAACAAAATATTAATATTAATATTCAAATTACTTCTCGGAATTAAATGTAGGAAAAGTTTGTAAATAATAGAAATGTTTAGAACATTATGATTTGGGAGTGACAGAAAAACTTTCCGAAGAACCTCCTACGTAACTGGTAATTATAAACTTTGAAAGTCGCTAATGTACGATTCACTTTTACTTATATAGTATGTACTACGACACAACTTAGATGTTGCATAAATTTGAAAATTTGCATTCATTCATTTCAATTTTACGAATGTATTTGGTTATATGACTTAACAAGTTATTGCGTTTGCGTAAAGATCATTGTCACCTAAAGCAGTAATCAAGATTGGTGATTTTGAATGCGCACTCAGTTCGGATGGTGATCGGTTTTACGCAATTTTCCGATGCTACATCTAAGTTGTGTCGTACTGTACCAGTAGTCCATAATTAAGTATATTATTTAATAACGAAATAAAGCATAAAAGCTATAAACAAAGTGGCGGTAAGGTATGTAGAGGTGACACAATATTTTTAAATTCGTCGTGATCAGTGATCGAAAATGTTGGGCGAAGAAATAGATGTTGCTCGGCAGGAGATTCGAGAAACGTTAAGTCTTTGCAATTTTTGTATTCGCATATTAGGGCTTTCGTTCATAGACGACATACCGAAGAGTTTTTACAAAGGTTTATTGACTACTGTAACGTTCATTATGTCGTCGACTCTGTTAGTTCTAATACTGTCTGGTGAGATAGCGTTTGTGGTTGGCAAGATGATTCATAACGCGACTGTAGAGGAATTCGTCGGTAGTTATTTACACATCGTTGGTTATGGTGCTATGAGTGAGTATATTTTAGCTATATAATAGCACATTATCGTGACGTATTTGGTAGTAATTAGGTCATCAGAGATGATATATGTGTAAATAAATAGCTTAATGTATTCGTTAATGCACCATTAGTAGCTGAAGGATAAAAGAAGCAACTCATCCTCGGTACTTGTACCTCATTTGAATGGTATATTTTCTAAGAGCTCTTACAGGACGGGTCTTCAAAGTCAGACGGAATCAGTAAGTAATATTTAAAATGTGAAAAGGGTAAAAAGATGACCGTCGTAAAATCGGGGTGTTCGAAATACATAAAGTACGGAATGCTATTTTATTTATTTGGACCTCTTGTATAGGTTGGCAGTTGTTCAGAATATCATTGAAAATTTGTACCTATAATCGAAAAAAACAACTATATTTTGCTCTACTACTCGCATGAAATTCGGTTCATGACATGCATTTTTCAGTCGACACCAACAGGTTTTCTTTTTTCATTAATTACATTGATCGAGTGAAACCGAAACAATGTTGAAGTAACCTGTTTGAATTCTAGGTTTTGGCAAATTGTTAACCATCTGGTATAAGAGACATACGTTCAGGCAACTGGTGGTTGAGCTGGCAGAGATATGGCCTGTTTCTATCAAAGACAAAGAGGGGGTTGAGATAAAGCGGAACAGCCTCTCAGCACTGAAACACAGACAATTTAGTAAGATCTATGTATATTCAATGATTTGATTTGGATTGCTCGCACATTAGTTTGATTCCCAGTGTAGAGCACCTTCGAGTACCGTAAAAGGAGATTAAAGAATTCTTACTACCGACCAAGCTGATCTACTAGTTATAACACGATTCTGTTGATCATTTAGTAATTTTCATGGTTACCTATAGCAATATGAAATTGAATATTCTATATAATCATTGGTAAAACCATTTATTACATGTATACGTTTACTGAATAACCTCTAAAAAACAAAAAATCACTAAGGGTTTTCCTACGTTCGGAAAATCTTTTACCTCTTCCCTGAGCTGCAAGATTTTCGCTTTACCAAACCACAAATGCTTCGCTTTTTTTAAGTTTTCTTCCAGACAGTGAATCGCGTTGAAGTTGCTTTTTAACGATATTTTTCAGTGTACGCCTTTTGGAATATCTTGGGAGTGTGGCTGTACAACTTGACGCCGCTTGCTGTGCTCGCGTACCGCAATATACGTGGCATTCCGTCAGCTCTTGGCTACGTGTGGCAGATGGC
Source organism: Agrochola lota (assembly GCA_947364205.1). Taxonomy (NCBI): domain Eukaryota; kingdom Metazoa; phylum Arthropoda; class Insecta; order Lepidoptera; family Noctuidae; genus Agrochola; species Agrochola lota. Next base: position 10,070,110 of record OX376221.1, on the reverse strand, counting down.
ATATCCTTTTGATAAAACCAAGCCTGTCATCCATGGCTTGGTGTACATTTTTGAAACATGCTCCGGTTTGTAGTTTGTTGAATATTCTTTTCATGTCAGTTAAAATAATTATTGTGTATGCTGTGTAGTCTTGGTAAAATTTTCACAAATAATAAAAGCTTTTAAAATACAGTCTGTCTGAGACAAATAAGGGGATTCCGTTTCTTTCCTATTATGCTACTGATAGTGACTTATTGCAGATGGTGTTTTCGTTTTTCCAGGCTGTATATCAGTATGTTGCATGCTGGGTTCCGACCTACTATTTATGACCATGGCAAGCCATATCAGCATGCTCTTGCGTCTTCTGCAGGATCAAATACGCCATGTGGGAACCATCCATAGGGAAGACTCATTGGAAACTGGAAGCAATGACTGTTATAACGATATCGTCGAGGTTGTAAAAATACACCAGCGTCTCATCAGGTGGATCACCAATTTTTATATAAACTTAAAAAGTAATAAATTTGTTGGCATTCCTAAAGGATCAATAATAATGTGACATATTAACATTTTAGGTACATAAATGATCTGGAGGACGCCTTTTCAATTGTGAACCTTATCAATGTCCTGCTAAGCTCAGTAAATATTTGCTGTGTTATGTTCACCATAGTTGTAAGTAACATAAAATAACCATAGAATAAGTTGAATAAGAAATATATGGTGTGTTCGTTTATGGTGTCTTCTTTGTTTAACAGTTTCTAGATTCATGGATGGAAATGAGCAATAAGTTTTACCTTGGAGCAGCTTTAACTCAGATGTTCGTAATCTGCTGGTATGCAGACGATATTTACAGAGCGGTGAGTCTTAGTTTGGGTTTTATAAACAATTTGCTGAATTCAATTATTTTTGTACATTTGCAATAAAATATCACAGTTCAATTTAAATATTAACAAAACAGAGAAAAGCAAACACTTCCCAAAAATAACACAACTGCATTCAGTGTGATATGTAAATTAACTTACAAAAACACCCAACTCTTTCCTGCACTCAAAGTACATTTGTTTAAGCATTTCAATGTAATAGCTTACATGCAAATTGCACCAGACGTGGGAATATTTTTAGTGTGTTTTTCAATGAATCTCGCAGAGCATAGGTGTAGCCGACGCGGTGTATGAAAGCGGATGGTATAAAAGCAACACGAGAAGTCGACGCGCGATGCTCGTGGTACTACAACGGTACGCTCTTTGACTTTATATCGCAAGAAACCTTATTTGCTTATTCACTTTAATGACTCACGTATGTTGATTTGCCTATTCACTTTAATGACTCACGTATGTTGTCTCGTTTATAGCGCACTGTTTTTGACAGTTTCCTCTTTTGTTTTACTTTTGAACCCACGGTGTTAAGGCTGCCTGTCCATTAGCGAAGCGGAGCGAGGCAGCGGAGAGGAGAATGGTAGCGGAGTGGAGCGGAGTTGCGGACAGTGTCTGTCTATTGATGCGGAGCGAGGTAGCGGAGTGGAGTTACGGACTGTGCGGAGCTAGACCGAGTTCACGCGACGAGTAATAATTCCCCGCTCCGGTTTCCCGCTCCACTTCTCCGCTCCGCTTCCCCTCTCCGCTTCTCCGCTCCGTTTGCTCCGCTTCCCAGTTTTGTATGATTTTTTAAACTAGTTCGCAAATCCCTGTCCACTGAAGCGGAGCGGAGGTTTTGTGCAATTCCATTGGTTAATATTGGCACACCGCTACTCCGCTCCTCTCCTCTCCGCTCCAGTGAACAGGCAGCCTAAGTACCCGTAATTAATAGTAAGCAAACAAGTGGCATTGGACAGGGAAAATGTACTTGATTTTGCATACATTACATGCCCTTGCTTAGAATTTGTCACTTAAACCAATACTGTGCATGTAAACATGATGAATTAGTGCTTAGTATTAGAGAATCAGCTAGTGCGAGTAAATACGATCCTATTTACTTTGCGACAAGCCGACTAGGTAAGGCAGTAGTGACAAGTTCTTACGCTCGTATTAACTAGGCATAGGTAATATAGGATGAGAATACTTAACACAAAATTTTACGTAAAGTCCCCGTCACGAGAAGCTATACATTTTGTAAACAAAGAACTTCTACTAAGTTACGTAACGAAACAAATAATCCCATCCCCTACTGGAACTCAGACGCGTGCAGTACCACAAAACATTGGACGACAGCGCTTTATATCGCTAAAGTATAACTCGACCAAGTGAAATTGCTCGTTAGTTTCGTATTACACCTATGTTATTTGAGTTGATTGAATTTGGGATTGTTTGTTGTTGATTGAATTGTCGCTACTTAACTTAGTAACAGTTCTTTATTTACAAAATTTTTAGCTTCTCGTGACGGGGACTTTAGTTTGAACTTTTTACATGGTATTTGGTTCGTAGAGCCCAAATAACCGCTTACGGGAAACACTGTGGTTTATTCGACGTATAAAATTGTAAATGTTAAAGTGAGTTTTGTTTGCAGGTCACAGAGGCCTTTGTACTTCACAGCCCTCAAATTCCGAGCTATCACAATGATGACATATAGTTCAGTGAGTATTTGCTTTGACAGTTTTTTTGTTAGAAAAACATCACAGAGAACAATGCGTTAGTTTACAGCATTTACAGTCTATATCTAGCTGTACAATATAATAAAAATTAAAAAAAAATGTTTTGAATGGAATATTTTTTGTCGGATATGCGTATTGTGTCCTGCATGTTTTTTTTTTTTTTAAGATAAGATTTCTTTATTTGTTTAAATATTGTATACATACAAGAGCATGCAAGATATTAGTCCGTCGTTTGAGTCCAATCATGTTTAGCCGTAAATGTTACGCGATTCTAACTCCGTTCTACGTTTTGAATGCCTTTTGGCGTGGTGTAAGTTTAACCCAAGAGCTATTTTGACAATACACATTACGACATTTATATCCTTCATTGTATGATATGAGAGTTTTTTTTTTTTCGACTGATCTGAAGGTGACGAGTGATAATAATAATTGTAATGGTTGTAACTATATTATTAAATTCAAATCTAATATTTTGCATGCCGTAAGGCAAAATGTATCGGGACAATTTACAAAGAATCTAACTTATATGTACGAGTATACCTACATTATTCCTAATTTTTAGGAATAATTCCTAGGTTTAAAAAATTAGGAGCTTTTGCAACAGACATCGTTTCTTTAAACCTATGCTGTTTTTATATGTGACGAAAGCCTTTCTTTTGGCATCAAGATTTGAAAGAAGAAAGAAAAAACTCATTTATTTGTTTAAAAAATTAGGAGCTTTTATATACCTTTGGATAAGAGTATTTCATAGAAAATGTATTGTTTCAGATCCTAACGACTTCGTATTCATACTTCACACTGCTGTACACATCATACAGTCAAGATTAAGCTTATCGTAAGAATTTTTGTTCGTAAATGTCACCGGTAGTTGTATATTTCAATATTTATACTAAACATAGTTTTCAATAACGTACGCATAGAATACCTTGTTGTCATTCAAATCGAGAAATAGTTTACATTGATATGGTAAAAATATTTAGTAGTGGAAAAAATTATTTTATTATTAAATTAAGTACTTACAGAAGTGGGTTTTTTCTAGATTAAGTTACATGCTTACCTACCTATATAATAATAACCTAATACAATAGACGACGTATATTTAGTAACTTAATCCGCTTAAGTGTTCTTCTCTCGTTAGTTCGTTCTCACGTGGCAACACGTCGTGTCGATTTCTTACAGGGTTCTTTATGACTCTTTAAGAACAGTTGAGCGGATTAGATTACTAAATATACGTCGTCTATTGTATTTTATAATGGATTTCCGCAACGTGGATCCTGAGTCAATTAACTATCTACCTAATCTCCGCAAAATTTCAAGTATAAGTTTACCGGCCTTACTCTCTTCGGTCCACAGTACCGATAAATTAACCAGGAACATTTTATCTTCCTCACTGGTCGATTTTGAGGTACCGTGTTTGACCGATGCGTTGAACGCTTGGAAAATGGCTTGTCCCAATACGGATTTGCCTGATAACCCGTCCTCCCAGAAACGGTGGGGCGTGCCGCTCTGCAGTATTATACGGAAATCCCTGGTAAACACGTCACCTAATACTGTTGAGCGTGCCCGTCTGCTAGCTGTGGGAGAATGGGAGTCAGGTTTGTGGCTTCAAGCGCTCTCGTCATCCACCATAGGCACCATGATGGATGTCTCATCATTTCGGCTCGCTACGTGTCTCCGCTTGGGCGCACCTTGTGTTGCACCGCATCGGTGTCTTTGCGGTGAAGCTGTAGACAGTCTCGGACACCATGGCCTGTCCTGTTAAAGGAGCGCAGTTCGCATTGCACGGCACGCCAGCATCAACGATATTATTCGTCGAGCCCTTGTCACCGCCGGCGTACCAGCGGTATTAGAACCAATCGGCTTGGTACGTGACGATGGGAAGAGACCAGACGGCATGACGTTGTTGCCTTGGAAGGTGGGTAGGCCTCTGGTGTGGGACGCAACCTGTGTCGACACCCTTGCACCATCTCATGTTCCTAGCACGGCGGGCTGTGCTGGCGCCGCTGCAGCGGCTGCTGAGACCCTCAAGCGGCGCAAATACTGTAACCTCATGGGTAACTACAGTTTTGAGCCGTTTGGGGTCGAAATGCTCGGGTCATGGGGTCCGAGTGCGCGTGTCCTTTTTAAGGAAATTTCTCGCCGACTGGTCGACACTTCACGCGACCAGAGGGCTGGCTTGTTCTTTGGCCAAAGAATTAGCATTGCCATTCAACGTGGCAATGTTGCCAGTCTTCTGGGCGCGTTTCCGGATGACAGCGATGCGGACGAATACTTCGACGCCTGTCCTTTTGTTTTTTGTATCTATTCGTGTAGTTAGTTATTGTATTTCGTACCTAGTGTTAATAGTTTGTAAATAATTTTCAATACATCTTGTGTTACCTAAATAATGATAAAGCCTAACTTTTGTCATACACGTCAATTCCAATTGTACGCCAAGATGTCGGCGTAGCTCTACGCAGCCAGTTTATATTAAGTGTATAAAAAATACATTTTAATAAAAGATCAGTAGGTACGCTCTAAAGAAAGTATGGCTCAAGAGCACGAACAATATTTTCATTTTAAAGATCATAAATTATGGACAGCTTCGTTTCACTGTAATGGGTATCCATAAAGTGCCACCAGAATACAAGAACTGTAATAAACCTTAATCTTATCCATCGTTTTTATGAAGTTTTATCTTACACGTTCAGTGCCGGGAGCCCTCCTGGAAGGTTCACTCATGTCGCATATGGGATGACTGGAGCCCTCGCGGAGGGCTCATTTTAAATGTAGGTTTTTCTTAGCGAATTCGGCATTAGAAACTGTGAAAATAAAATCAGTTGTATAATTTTCAACAAGATTTCAAACCTAATGCCGGTGACACTCCTCGAGTGTTAACTTTAGCGCAAACGTAATGCCGGTGACCCTCTTGGAGTCAACTTGCAATATGTATGGTGGCATGGCGTATGAGCTCTATGAAAAATGGGTGGAGTCGAAAGTGTTAAGCTCTGTGGTATATTGAATTTAATATTTTAAGTAGCGTACCGAATACAAAATAAAATATGTATCATAAAGTCGTACTTAACTTAATTTACAATAGATACTTAGATAGATAATGGTGTAACGAATAACAAACTGCCGGCCTAAAAAATGTAAGGTAGTTAGATAGATTTTCAGGCGGAAGCAGGGTTCCATGGCCAGCAATTGTAGTTCCATATGGTCCTACAGTTCTTCAAGTACAGCACCTACAAAATCATACTATAAAATAATCTAAAAGTAAAGCGGCAACCTTAAATCATCAACTATACGAACATGATACGGACAAATGGTTAAATTGTAATTGTAACGATGAGCCATATCAATGTCGTCCCAAATCACAGTACGCCTATTAAATGAGCATCGAAAATTAGTGAGCTGGAATAGCTTGGTGGCGAGGACGCGGGGCGACGCGGCGCGGCAATCACTCGCCGCTAATGTCCCGGCCTCCAAAGTTAACGTCCAGCCATAAATCAGCGCGTCCTTGGCCATTGCGATCCACCCCATACGAGAATAATTTCCTCCTCTCGCAAAATAAATACGAACGCACTAACGACACAAAATCGTGTCCAAAAATTCCCATCCAAAGATAAATGTGTTATCACGCTGACGAATTGCGAATTTAATTAAATTTTATAACGTAAATCTCTTGTGCGAACATTAAAAAGTAATTCCAATAACACGGTAACTCGGGGCCACGTGCCGACTAGTGTGACAACAGCAAACGTTAAATATGAAATAAATCTGGAAAATGTTAATTCCATATATTTTGTTGAGTAAGTATGAATTTAATAACTTCATCCTTAACAATACTTTATTCGTTAATTTGGTTTACGTCTGTTTTTTACCATTTTTGCTAATGTAGTAAAACTGAACATTTTAGATTTTTTTTCGAGAGAATGCATCGTTACTGCTAATTTCATTTACTCAGAAGCGGTTTGCATAAAAACCCAGCGGCACGATAAATTGTTTTTTTTTTTTTTTTTTTCTCATATTTCGCTTTCATGCTATTCTCATCATGTGCCTAGTCTTTTCTCCACTATGTTGGGCACGGCTTCCAGTCTAACCTGGTAAATATAAATAATAAATACCAGTATTTTACATGGAGCGACTGCCTATCTGAGCTCCACAACCCAGTTACTGGGTAACACGATACCCCTTTGTTAGTTTAGGTTAGGTATGGTTAGGCAGCCGGGACCAATGGCTTAACGTGCTTTCCGAGGCACGGGGGAGTCTTGCTATGTAAAGATGGTCATCCATCCGAGGACCAACGCGGCAAGCGTAGCTTAACTGATCGATCCACCCGTGCGGCTGTTACTTCTAAGCCACAAGCCCCAGCTTTCATGCAAGCAAATTAAATTACTCTCGTATAGGTGTATTTCTTTTCTGATTTTAAAAGATTTAATATAAATACAGACAAAAGATGGCACCGGTGACCGAAAAGTTGTTCGCAAATCGGTTCTCATGGTATGGGCATGTGCTGCGGAGGAAAGTTTTGAGTATGAATGTCAATGGGTGTAAGAGTAGCGGAAGATCAAAGAAACGATGTATGAGGGATGATATTGCTAAAAAGGGGGTGACTACCAAGATGACGACTAATAGAGAAGTATAAAAGAAAGGGACATGTCGCACCGACCACAGATAATTTGGGATAACGGAGGATGGTGACAGACAAAAGATGGCAAAGAAGCCATACATACTTATAAACCCAATGATAATCAGATAGAATAAGAAGTAGTTGCATACAAAACAAGAGCGAAGAAATAACTCTCTGTTTATTTTCAGACTTGTTGATAACCTCTACATTAGGAAAAAAATGTGACACAGCATGTTCTCTTATTATCGACGAAGTTTGTGGAATAGCGGAGTTAAAAAACCGCACTCAAAATAAGTTGATATATCATAATTATTGCTTTATGAAGAAAGCGGAGTGTGAACAGGAATCTATTGTAGGTTCGTTAAATATATTAACAATTCATATTTTATAGGATAAATAAACGAGTTAGTATTCAATTGGATTCGGAGACAGAAACGAGTTGTTGGTAGATTTTATGTCGAGATTTCCATATTCCTAAATTGGAATCGATATAAGGGGAGCTAGGGTGACATGTTTTATGAGTATTTCTTGTATTAGTTTGATGGCAACTTTTATATGCTTACCTGCATATATTGCACGACTATTTTTAAGATATTCTTAAAATCATAAAAATAGTCGTGCAATTGTGAAAAAAATATTTTGTGGGCAATGCAGGTAAATTACGAAAACAAGTCTTCCGATTTAGATTAGCATTGTACACACGTTGTGTAAATATAATAAATATTGAAATTTTTAGAAATTAATCAAGTAGAAAACGAGTTTTGCAACTTGACGCAAAGGAGGATCATGCCCAATGGATACCAAGATGATGGTCGTCGTGTGAATGACTTCAGCATAGTGGGGGCTCACCAGGCCTGCAACCACACCTGCCCCACTTTCTGCACCGACACCTACGAGCCTGCGTGTGCGTATATTTGGATGGACGCAAAGTCCTACACCGCCAGAGCTATGATAAATCATTGTCATATTGACTTGTTCTCCTGTGCTACCGGACTTAGTAAGTATTACCTACAGGTTTATATTTAAGTTATAGTTACAAATGATGATGTGCTTGGCATCTTTTTAAGTTTATTACCGCATTATCAATTTATTTTTGTTACAGATGTAACCGTACAGAATCTTGGTAGCTGCTACAAAAACCCAATGAACCTCGTGTTCATGCAGAACATAGCAGCCATGAAATCCCTCAGATTATTAGATTTAGGTCATAACAAAGTGGACAGACGAAGAAGAAATGTAGCTGTACGTGATGAGGATAGCGAGATCTCTTTAAAAAATCACTTGAAAGAAATCGTAAGGCGAATTTTCGAAAAATATCGTGACATATCGTATACATCAGACCCGGAGATTTTAGGGTCTTCTAATTAACTTTCTAACTAATGTTGTAGACATACTATGACTTTTTGATACGCCTGCAAATTATTCTATTGTCTGACTTTTTAATGTTTATTGCCTACTCTATGATGCATAAGTTGAAAATCAACGCGACCCAACAGTATTCACTACATTGCAAAAAGCCCAAATTTTCTCCATTCATGAAAATTTCATCAATAAATCATCATCATTTTTGAAGAACATAATACCAAATATTGGTATCTAACTTACTCGAATCTAACATTCATACAACAGCTCAATCGCAGAAGGTATACATCTCAGTTTTATACGTAAACAGCAGCGATAGTTTCTGCATTGATATTCGCAATGACCGAGCGTTAAATCGTGGAGCGAGGCTTAAATCCTCGGTCTCGTGATTAATGCTCCCGTCCGCTCCGATTTACAGCCCGCGGTTTTCAGGGCCGAATTAGCCAACGGGCTCATAAATTCTCGAAAGGTACTCGTGATGTTTGCCTAGTTGCCCATTATGCGTTTTGCCGCACTAGTGCAATGTGCGCTATAGAAATAGAGGCTTTTATTAGAACTGTCGCACTCTATGGTTCAGAGAATTTAACTTTACTTCTTGATGTAAAGAGTGAAATGGAAATTATGATGCACAGTTCAGATATACCTACTCTTCCTTTTTGAACAGACAATCACTTTATTTAGTTTTACTGCATTTTGAAAATATTTTATACTGAATTCTGACTGTATGAATAAAGGCAATTTGCTAAAACAAAACACAAAAACAGTTAAACACTTTAATACAAAATACTTGCCTATAACAAATATAATGTTAATTTTATTATACGAGCGGACTTACGATACTGTTCTCATAAATTTAAAAGGCCAATACCGAGTTTTAATTAAATTTCCGTACTAGAATAACATAAAGAAAATGAACAGCTACTTACTGCACTTCGGCAGCTTCGGTAAAGAAAAGATTAAAATGTTGGATGTTTTACATTACCCGGCGAAAGCAAACCTTTCAAACTTTCCGCTTTCATTTTATGTTTGTCTTTGAAAAGTTCTACCCTCGTTAATATTTATTTTTATTTTAAGAATTGTAGATATATGCCAACGAGCTTTATAACCATAAGTAGATAATAAAGTGGCTTTATTGCTGGTGTCTCAATTCACTGTTGCCCAGCCAATAACGTAGTTATTGCTGATTGCTACATATCTGCTCTACAATACTACTAAGAACTTTTAACTTCTTCTGTTTATCATATATGTTGGTTCGGAGGGAAGTCCCACAAGAAACTTTTATTAAAACATGCTTCGTTATCGGTATTGGATTTTCAACGTCTCCTTAGTAGCACTCCACATTGTCTAGTTCGGCACAAAAAGCAATCATTCGACAAAACCTTAAAAAAAATCGAATTGTACTACTTGGTATTTAAGGATCACTTTAATGAAAATGTTTTGGATACGAGGAATTCGTAAAAAGGTGTTTTACGAATTCCTCGTAAAATTCATGCGAATACCAAACCCTTCATACCTTTAAAAGAGGAAAAGGCACGGTTGCAGAAACGTGAAAATATTTCGGAAAAACATAATAATAATGTGTAAAGATATTCCTAGTATGAACCTTACGTAAACTTAAAGTAATTCAATTACTGTTATTGTATAATTAATTATGTTGGTTTTCAATCTGAACATGAGTTTGCTCTACTACTGCTGAATTTCGAAGAAAGTTTGCCTAAACATGCGGGTGAATCGTTCGAAACAGCCCGCATAAAACAGGTAGAAATGTAAGAGGCTAAACTTTTGTACAAACTATCTGTAAAGCGATCTAACGCACCCCTGGAACTATGTTCCCCAGTTGTTTATCTGAAGAATCACTGGCATGCGCGACATTACCCTGTCACTCATTCCGCGAATGTTCTCGCTAAACTACGTGAAACAAATGGTGTTTTGGAAGGGCTGATTTTACCAAAGTCAGACATATTTTATGTATGGAATACAATATACGAGTAGTAGAAGTATCACAAAACACTCAAAAATTCAAAATTAAATCACGGGACTAGACTTACCAATATCGCAAATTCTATTCATCTTTCAGAATGTTTTAAATTTTTGTTTAACAATATCGATATCTTTTGTTTCAATGTACTTTTGTGGAATCCAAATCGGTAATGGTCGGATCGGTCTCCGATATGGCGATCCAAATAATGATTTAACTTTTAGACAATTTAAGCCCAGCCAGTGGCCCAAATATAATTTGGGCTACTGACTGGGCTTAAATACAGTTAGGGGTTGACCTTTAGTAGTTAGCCTAGTTGAATCTAGTTAAACCTCTGATAAAAGGGTATAATATTTAAGACAAAGAGACGCCTAATTCCAGGTTACTTTGATCGAGTTTATTTATTTTTATAGATTAACTTAATTTCATCAGTCTGATCAACATTATTATTTTCTAATCTGCCTGACCAGCGGCTTTTATGGAGTGTCTTAGTGAGTAGATAAGAAGCTCTAGCCGAAAGGCTTCTTATGTCTAGTTTATAGCTATTCAGAACGACGAGATAATAATTACAATACAGGATTAAAAACTTTACAAAAAAAAAAACAAAAAAAACATTATAATCTGTCACTGATTTTGGTATATAAGTCACCATATCCAATAGTCAGCTTCATGTTCATCTGATGGCTATCATTAATGTAAAAGGAAAATTGAAAGGAAATTTATTTTGCCAAACTGTGCTGAATCAGCCAGAAAAACGAGTTCGACCGAAAACTATATTGTGTCCTAAATTCCGGATCCCCGATAAAACTGCTCACATTTTCCACATATTTATTACCCCGAACAACCAGTTGGTTCAAGATTTCTTCTTTATATTGTTTTAATGTGTTACTGTATTAGATAGGACAATAATACGTTTTTCCAAAAAAAAAAAGAAAAATAGTGTAGGTATTTAGGAACGGACAAGTAATTATTACGGAGCAAACAAGTCTAAAGTACCCTATTTCCAAGATAAACCAACGCGTTATCAAACATCTTCGTGCATTATCCTCTTACCTGTTTCAATTGTTCTTACTAATCGGTTAATCAACTGGAATAGCTCTCGTTACCTCGAATTCATAGAATAAGATCGTGGTAGTAACAAACTAACAAGGTGGATTTGTGCTGTCGATTTGTAAGAAAAAGTCTGGAACATCAATTTCCAGAACAATGCAAACTCTGAATGTGGAAGTTTTGCACATAAAAGTGCCCTTATACAATTTAGTGGTGGGAGGGAACAATAATTCTCGGTCCGGCAATAACTTGGCTGCGTTCACCTTTTTGGATGGAAGACGGCGATTCGGTTCTTTTGAGAATATGTTTTCTAAAATATAGGGTTATGTTTATGACTTACGATTAATGTTCAAAAGGTGCTAGAGCACCAATTTTTGTTTAAAAATACAACAATTGCTTCCTAAACAAATAACAATAACATTAACATTAGGACGTTTTTAAATATGTGGCAGCGGTTTTTAAGGTAGGTAACTAAATAAGGAGAAAATTCTGAAGCAGGAAAGCGTAGATAGCAGATAATGCTGGTAGTACGTTTCAGTTATAAACGCATTACGATAAAGGTGGTTTGATGCAGTGCCTTGGCAGCTTGGCACAATTCTCTAGGGCGAACAAGCATGGTTACAAATCTACATTAGGGATCATTAATTCATTAGTGTAACATTATGTTATGTTTATGACATTATGTAGGCTATTAGGTATGTCTTGTTGTTACGCTTGCCAGACATATCTATATGTAATACGTTTGTGGATAACCATAGGGTCTGACTAACTAACAAGATAATTATGATGCATTGAGAATTAAGCTTACCCATCAATATTTATGTATTACTAGCTTTCGCTCGCGGCTTTGCCCGCGTGGAGGGCAGAAATTATCCCAAGGGAACGTTATACTGGGATAAAAAGTATCCTATGTGTTAATCCAGATTATAAACTATATGTGTGCCGACAGGGCCATGCCGAACCTCAGCAGCGCCTGTGTGCGAAACCACAATGAAGCGCCTCTTATTTGTTGTCGTCTTGGACCGCGGCATTTTTTTTTTTTCAAATTTTTGTTGTTCCTAATTGTTCTCTAGTTATAAGATACATATATAATTTTCGTAAATAGATAAAAACTATTCGCTTCCGCTCAGTAATTACCGAGAAAAAGAAAACGCGAATTAAATTATTTAAGTAGGTACATTCTTTATTCAAAATACAAAATGGCTGTCTTTTTTGGAACGAAGTTGTTTAACGCGGTTTGCGGTAGAAGTAAACTGGCAGAAGTGATCACGCGAAAAAGCTTCATACTTTCAACTGTCTCCATCTAATTCGATAGAGAAAGAGAGAGTGAATTTGGTCAAAATAAAAATCTAAGATGGCGGCTGCGAAAATTCACATTGTTCGTTTAGGGTGTTTTTTTTAAATTTCACGCGGTCCAAGTCGCGGGCAGAAGCTAGTCATTAAAATGCAAAAAAAGCAAGATGAGCCGAAAATTTTGAACAATGTAAAAATAATTAAGTATATTATTTCCGAATGGAAATTGTTTCACTGGAATTCATTTCACTTTTCTGGTTGCGAAATCCAAGATAGTTGAATGTACCTTTATCTATAGGTATGGTCTAATATGGCTTCCTCTATAGATATTGTTGCTAAATTTGTTAACCTTTCTAAAACCCGAGACCCATTGGGTCAGATCAAATAATGTAAACTTGAACCACAGACGTAAACGTAATTGTCTTGGAGGTTTCTTTGTAGGTACTTAATTATCGATAAGTCGACTGTGATGAGTGATTATGTGATGAATGTTATAGTATATAAAAAAATTACGCTAGCATTTCATTAAAGTCACAAGGGGCGCCGAGGGCACCCCTAGTGCCCTGGCGCCTGTGTGCGCCGCACACTTCGCACATATGGGCGGCGCGGCCCTGTGTGCCAAATTTCATGTAATTCATTCAGCCGTTTTTGCGTGATTGAGTAACAAACATACAAACTTTCACATTTATTATATTAGTAGGATAAAAACCGGCTAAGTGCGAGTCGCACACGAAGGGTTCCGTACCGTAAAAAAATGCAGAAAAAATTACGTTTTTGTATGGGGACTCCCTTTAATTATAAACTTTGTTTAATTTTTACGGGCAATAGAAATACACAAACTGTGAAAATTTCAACTGTCTACCTATTACTGTTCATGAAGTACAGCTGACAGACAGACGGACAGCGGAGGCTTAGTAATAGGGTTCCGTTTGGCATCCTTCGCTTACGGAACCCTTAAAATGATATTAGTTTAATTGTAGGTTGTAGTATTAACGACCTCAGTGAATACGAATACATACAGTTGAATTAGGAAATGGAAAATATATTCCATAAATTTTTATGTATCAAAAGGAAACCTTGCAACTCCCGGCAGTACCATCGTGGTTTCCAGGTTTTTTTTCGCAAATATGAACATTTGGACGCAATAGGGATGACATAAAAAATTTTTTAGTCCCTCTTTGAGATTATGAAAAAATATTGGACACGTATTGTTTCTTTTTTTACGTAATCTAAAGATTACGGCGATACATTAGGTAAAATGTGCCATGACGTCACGAGTATGTAAATTTTATACATACTAGTGACGTGGCGACCCCCACTCCCCAACTTAAAACGCGTTTTATCATAGTAATTTTGTATTAATATGATAAAGCAAAAAATACGTGTCTAATATTTTTTTATTATCTGACAGACGGACTAATTAGAACTTTTTTGTTTACCCAGGCGTCATCCCTATTTGAGACGTACCTAATAATGTAACTTTATTTGTTATGACGTGTATAAGTTACATTCCGTTCCCTCTTTTCCTGTGTCAGAAATTTAATTTGGTTGGAGACACCTGGTTGATATCACGGCGCGCACACATCCTTTATATTAATCAAAGTCGGTTTGATATATCTCTTCGTTTTCCCTTCCAGTATAAAAAATACTGTTGAAAATTTCACCGAGTGGTTTTGGAAAGATACCGTAATTTGTCCATAGAGCACTAATATTGTCGTGACGGAAAGTATTGAGATGAAGTCAATATAATCATCGTAAAAAGCCGATGTGTGTGATATCGTAAAAAGCGGTAGGTAGCGCAAGCTTTCATGTTGAGCATAAATCATAGGTGTGACATGAAACATGGAGTGTCAAGCTTTCACAACAATGATTGATACTCGATAAGTCGATATGTTGCTTTACGGCACAATATGAAGATATGGGTTTGGTAAAACAGACCAAAATATATTAGTATCGTTGTACAATGTAAAAAAGTTTTTTTGCAAAAAAAAAAACAACCGACTTCCAAAAAAACACTGCATAGTGAAAAATAACTTAAATTTCGGAAGTCAGTGTCTTTGGTTTTGTATTTTCGTTATTTGCCACCGACTTCCGAAATTTAAGTTATTTTTCACTATGCAGTGTTTTTTTGGAAGTAGGTTGTTTTTTTTTGTAAAAAAGTTTTTATTTTTCGCTATTTAGTGGGTCAGTTTGTAATTTATCTAAGTTACAATAGCCTAATGTTGACTACTCATCACCGTTTACAAAATATTGCTTTTCCCGAAGCAGGGACGTTAATCGTTGAGGAGTTCTGCTGGTTCTTCACCATCAGCTCCACTTGTCCATATACATTGTGACGGGCATAAATTGCTTGGTATTCATATTAATGTAATCGAATCGCAACCCGTGAAATACTTATTATTGAGTAGTTCCGGTGGCCATCTGTGGTCTTCATCATCAGTTCCACTTCACCAAATGGTGCTTTACAAGAGCAACTGCACGTGTTATTATAAAAAATACCCAAATCGCTATAGGTGTGCGTATAATATTTGAAGAGTTCCCTCGATTTCTCCAGGATCTCGTCATCGGATCCTGACCTAATGACAATGGGACCATCTCGGAAGTATACCCTTTCAAACAAAAAAGAATTTTGCCAATCCGTCTATAAATGACGGAGTTATGCCCGAACATACATAAAAATATATATATATATATAAACAATCGAATTGATAACCTTTTGAAAGTCGGTTAAAAACTACTTTTACCCGACTACGGAGAAGGTTATGATTTTGACCGGTATGTATTTGCGTAATTATGTTCATCGGTTCCCTCAAATCTTTTAAACTATTCATCATAATTTGCGTTTCTTCAAATACTTATCACGAAATTATAACCCAAAAATTATTTAAATAAAAATTAAATTCTAAAACTAAAACCCGACTACTGAAAAATCACGCTCTTACTTTTTTAAATCTGAAAAATAAATTCTTTCTTAGCACTCTGGTAAAAACGAGGTGCTGAGCAGAGTTTAATTTAAATTATTTCTAAAAACAAAATGCCTATAGCAGATTACGAATTTCATTACTGTAAGAAGAATAAACTAACTCACTAACTAATAACTCTGACTTCTCGTTGGATGCGAGAAACAAAGAACTTGTCGAAGTGGCCGTGCTTGGGGGAGGCCCATGTCCAGCGGTGGACGTTTTATGGCTGACCCTATCAAAACAGATTTAGCAAGAAAACTGGGTGCCTTTGAAAAACTATCTTTTGGACCCCTTCCAAAAGATAGTTTTTCAAATACCAGGCACCATGTTTTCTTGCTTCCTAGCGTCTAACTCTTCAAATATTATAGGCACACCTATAGCGATTTGGGTATTTTTTATAATAACACGTGCAGTTGCTCTTGTAAAGCACCATTTGGTGAAGTGGAACTGATGATGAAGACCACAGATGGCCACCGGAACTACTCAATAATAAGTATTTCACGGGTTGCGATTCCATTACATTAATATGAATACCAAGCAATTTATGCCCGTCATAATGTATATGGACAAGTGGAGCTGATGGTGAAGAACCAGCAGAACTCCTCAACGATTAACGACCCTGCTTCGGGAAAAGCAATATTTTGTAAAGGGTGATAAGTAGTCAACATTAGGATATTGTAACTTAGATAAATTACAAACTGCCCCATTAAAAAGCGAAAAATATAAACTTTTTTACAAAAAAAAAAAAAACAACCGACTTCCAAAAAAACACTGCATAGTGAAAAATAACTTAAATTTCGGAAGTCGGTGGCAAATAACGAAAATACTAAACCAAAGACACCGACTTCCGAAATTTAAGTTATTTTTCACTATGCAGTGATTTTTTGGAAGTCGGCTATCTTTTTTTGGTTGGGTCTGATCGACTAGAATCAATTCAATTTTTTTGTAAATTTCGACGTTCAAAAGTGCCTTTTATGTGCCTATTTGAAATAAATTATTTAGCTTTGACTTTGATGTGCAACTTAGGTAGAATAAGCCTGCAAATTGTGCCCATAGTTCAGTTTTAGTTTCAAAGGATAGTCGGCTGTAGTAATATACATAGTTCAGTGGCCACCTGGCGGCCATGCCATGCCGGACTTGCAATATTGTTAATATTCCTCGCTAATATTGTTACAGTTTGCAGGCAGGCAGCACGCCGTGGAATGACCTCCTCAGTCCGTGGGTTTGTTACTAACTAAAACATGGCTGTTTGTAGACTGTAGTACATAAACACAACGCGCTCTACAGTAAAAATCTAACAACTACATTGTTCTCGTATGTTTTTATTGCATGGTAATTCGGTGGTATGGTAGTATAGTAATTTTTTTTTAGGTGCATCGTGTTCACATATAATTATATAACTAATGTACTTATACATACAAAATATTTTAAAACATTTTAAAAGAGTAACGGTGGAGTTTCTTGCCCATTCTTCTCCATACGAAAACTACATTTAGTAAGGGGCGACTAGAATCGTTTTTTTTTTGTTTGTCAAAGTTGACGTTCAAAAGTGCCTTACAAGGGCCTATTTGAAATAAATGATTTGACTTTGACATGTAGCCTTTTTGTGTAGGTTGTTCATAAGTTGCCAAAAAAATCAAAACTTACCTTGTAGAAAAAAGTACAAAATATAGTGGTCTGTTTGGTTACCAGAAACATAATATTTTATATATTTGGACGCATTTCAAAACGACCCTTAAACTTCTCACAAATTTTCAATTACGAGAGTTATCCGTTAATACTGAGCTGCTAATAGCATTAGTAAAAGTTACGAGACAAAATAGCTCTAATCCCTGTTCATCAGGATTAACGTAGTGCGCTAAAAGCATAACACTAACAGCGGCAAAGTTGAACATACTTCAGACAGTTGCTACGGAACCACTTCTTGCCGACGAGGCACTTAGCACTTCAGATCGGGGTTTTTTCAAGATTTTCACGTCGATTAATGTTAGTTGATGTTCTAGTTCGTGCCATGTTTTAATTATCTACAACGAGGATCCCAGGAAGTTCAGCAACATTGCTCGTAATATAAATTTACATTTTAACGGGCTGTTACTGTGCAGTCGGGCGGAGCGGCCGCTTGAGATATAACCTTATACTGCCCGACATGCATTTAAACTGCCTTATGAACACTTTTAAATTATTATCATACCCACATATTGAATACGTGAACATTTTTAGTTTCCGTGCAGGTAGCTTCTATTCGGAGTACAATTTACGATTGAGTGTAGGATATCTCGCCTTCAAAGAGAAAACTTTCGCTTCCGGGTTCGAAGGTAACTACTGCAATTTAAATTGCATCTCTTTGATATAAGTAAAACAACTTTATCTAACTTAATTTGAGATAGTGTCGAGTTTCCAGAACTAATTTCAGTAGATATAGCTCCGCAGAAAACTTTTGTGCTTCGGGGCATTTTACAGTTGCAATGCTGAAATTAATCTACGGCGACACTAGTATCTGTATATTTCCGTTTATACTTTCTATATACCTCTTTTCTTGGTGTCAACTTCAGCGTCTTAAAAAATCGCCGAGGGGAAATAGTCGGAAACACTTTAAAACTTTTTTAATCTGTGACGAAACTTTGTTCGCGTTGTCAGTGAACAGAGCGGCTTCAGATTTTTCTGAATTGCTTTTAGGAAGTTCAATTTTTAACTTTCCGAATTGAAAAGGAAGTTTTGTAGTTGGAGAACGGGTCATCTCGTTATCTGCTTTAAGTATCTCACTGCAACTTTGCCCAGGAAGTGAGGTAGAAGTTTTGACTATGTTTAACCTTATCAATATTATTCATACAGATCTATTTACTCCTACCTCTATCATTCAGCACTTATACTTTTTGGAATAAAGTAAGGTAGGTATGCCTTTTGTTAAACGTCCATAAAGTTAAGTAGAGCTATGCAAAGTTAGTTCGAGGTTCCGAAAGGGTTTTTATAAACTGTGCCCGAAGATAATTTCCCAGTTGGTCGATTCTGTAAAAATATTAACGTGAAGCTTAGGTGAAGTGAGCGTGAAGTGAGCTGTCACTGCCCCAGAATCGACCGGCAGGATGCTAGGGATTAACACTATTGGCAGCTCACTTCACGCTCACTTCACCTAAGTTTCACGGTGATGTTTTTACAGAATCGAACGGCAGTTCTCTTACTTGTCTTTCGATTACATACCTAAAAACTGCACTTATCTAGTGTTTGGGAGGACAGTTAGCAATAGTTCTGACTCTGTTAGAAGGCTAATTAAAACGTCCCCGGGGTGAAGCGTGTCGCGGTTAGCCGCATTCCTGTCACTGTGACTGCAGCTTCCGCTCCGATAATACTGACCTCGGAAATTCACCAGCTCTCCAACAGGAACGTTACATTTTGTGAGGATTAGGCGGCTGTCGGACACAAGTGCATGTGCGGTTACAATAAATTAAGCAGTCTTGTATGACTAAACCAACTGAATAGTTCGCATAATTTTTATTATATCTGATTGTTTATCTATCTTTTACTCTTAATTATTGAATATGTTTTCAGTTCCACTACCATTGTTTCGCGTTTAATGAATTATGAGCAGATATTATGGGAAACAAACACGACGTAATCGTATTTCCTCGAAAGCTGTTCAAATTAATCACACGTTACGCGTATACGCGTTATTAGCAATTGAATAGGTGCTACGTAGCTTAAAAGTGAGTTAATGTTGTCATATATCTGTAGCGGTTTTACAGCGCGCGCAATAAAACGTGATGTTACGATATGTGCTCAAGGAATTATGAGCCGAAATTAAATTTTTAATATCCTCGTAGTAATAACATCCTAAAATTGTTACGATCGTCGTATCATAGTACGTTTTTACATTAATCACGAGGGCCGGGCGAGATCGACGGACGGTAAATAATTTACTGCTGATATCGAGCCTTCGCTCCATAAATCCTCGTCATGAAATAGCAACTGGATTGACAGTCACTCGATTATAATCAGCGCTGGCGGTCCTCATCTGATATTCTGTATTAATCACCGGTTAAGATCGTTGTGGGCGTGAGGTTGCCTGTTTACAGCTAAGGATTACTGCAAACTAACCAGGGATCGTTGGGCTTAATAGGAGCACAACAAAGTCGCTCGTGAAGCATTTTGGTTTGTTGATAATGGCTTGCACAAAGGATCTGTAGTAACAGCCGGCTTAGCTCCACGTGTGTGCTTACTGTAGCTTGCGATAAACGTGGCTCTAGCGACTGCAAATACGAGGCCTGCAGGGAACTCATGAATTTTGCACCTTGTTATAACGCATCAAGTATAGGCAGCAATCGTAACTTGAAGCAGGTAGTTTCAACCGACTATATTTACTTATGCTAGCGCTAGTTAAGAAATTTGCGCAAATTTCTTAGAACACACGTCACGTTAGACTTGCGCAAGCCTTCATTTGCGCAAGTGAATCGTTACCATTACATGTTTTATTAATATACGTTTTCTTTCTTTTCACATCAAGAGTTTACCAGTAAAATTACATGATAGTATATTATTACTTTGACTGGGTATTATAAGAAAAAAACCACTTAGCAACAAACTTCATATACAATGTATATGCACTGCTGTAGCTTCGTTTTTAATATAGCAACATATTTCATACATTACCGGAAAAGAGTGTAGGTAAGTACTATCGTCCGTCGAATCTAACAGGAAATTGTGCTTATATTTGAGCGGTACAAAATTACTTATATCGGGGGATCCAGAATTTTATACACGTAGGAAAATCATAAATAGGAGGACCCTTTCTTCCCTGAATCATTTATCGTCCGATACGATGACTGTGTATATGTATCAGTTTTATATTCTTGGAACAGATCAGTGATATTTCAGCTCTGTGAGATTACGTTTCACTTTGCTCCGTCATCGCACTTTATTAAGAGCAATCTCGGCTGCTATCTCACCGCTTATTTTGTTACGTAGAAATTATACAGCCACTTCACTTTGTTGATGAAATGCGACAAGATTGTTTTATGATGAGGTAGGAAGAGCATTATCTTTCCACAACGGCCGATGTGCGACCCTCTTCAATGTCCATTGATGTATTAGTAGGATGTGAAAAGGTCCATAAAAATGGACGTCCATTAATGGATGGTATCATGAGGCAGAAGTACACTGATCATATAGCACATTCTATATTTTTTGTAACTTATAGAGCATTATCACACTGAAAATTTGCCAGCGTGTTTCCAGCGAAGCGATTTGTGAACGTACTCTCCGCGGGTGCGAAGCGAAGTACGCGCGACTACGGGACGTGTGTCTCCGCGTTTTCATAATTTTATACACTCGCTTGTCTCGCTCTCTATTGTACACGACGCCACAAACGCTCCTCGAATGAAACCGCGATGAACTCGTTGCGCAGACGTGGCGTGCTCGCTACGCACACGCAGGGAGTGCGTTAAACAATCGAATCGCTGGAAACATGCTCGCAAATCACCAGTGTGATATGGTCCTAAAGCTTCTATCGCCATCCAATTATTAGCTTAATATCAATGAGTTAAATTGGAAGCACGTATGTATGTATAAGGAATACCTACCTTTGCTATAAGTTTCACTGTTATACCCTCTTAGCAAAGAGCTTCAAGTCGAGTCCAACTTTAATGTTCTGCAATTCTTAGTTGAAGTTATAAGGAAAGTTAAGCAGTTGATGTGTTCCAGGGTTTTCATTGATCTTGGATTCATAAACATTAAAGTTTTATTACCTAGTGCCGCAGACATTACAGGCAGTTATAGTTCTCTATCTAATATGGGAAATATTGAACTGATCTTCTAAACACTTATTGACCTCCTAATGATGGACACTTTTTAAATTAATGAACGTCTAAAAACTTTATGCGCTTCTAATGATGCACACTGTTTTTCATAATTGTGTCCCTTTTGAACTTACTGGCCTATTCTCACAGTTGGTCGCGTTAACTAAGCTAGGGTACCCGAACCAAACGTTGGGTTGGGTTAGAACTGTGACCAAACGCGCGCGAGCCGAGCGAGCTAAGCTAGCGGTGCCGCGGTAGCGGCCGTCTAGCGCTGTATCCAAGTTGGTCGCAGTTAGTATTTTTAGTGCCCCAAAATAGGAAATATTCGAGGTTCACAAAAAGAGGCGCAATCATTATATTAGAGTGTTCAAGAATAGTTTTAGGAAATTAAAATGGGATTATATTATATAATTTTTTCATATTACCTACCTGTATATAGAAATATTTTCTTCTTATATATGATGGAGTTCATCGAGTTAAGAATGTATGGCTTACTAGTACAGGGGTCATGTGAACCCTGATGATGATTGACCACGCATGCAAGATATATATGGACAGAATAATCTACGTTAATTCTAACCTCCAGGTTAGCATCTAGCAACAACACAGAGATGAACGTTTGATAAAGATTCTGCAGTCATTAAATCGAGTTTGACATACGATTTTTGGAGAGATTTACCTAAAAATTAAATCCGATGAGGTTCAACATATTCTATTTTTAAGCTTAGGAAAGGCTTTGTTCGTTCCATATAACGTTTCATCAGAGCATTTGAAAATGTTTTAATAAAATTATTACAACACAAATGATAAAAGCAGGACAAAAATAGCTCAAAGCTAAATATAGCTCTCTCGTAAATTCTCTACAAATACACGCATACCCTCATGTATCTATTTATATCAGTATTATGTTGCAGGAGGCAAAATTTATGTCAGAATTAACTGCCTCCCAGCAACTGGTTTGTAGGTCAGGCTCGTTCAAGCTTCAATTTTGCATCACGTTTAGATATTAAGGTGTGAGGGTGTAACTTAGCGAAGTGGACCACCTGAGCTCGGCGTATCTTAGCCGAGTAAATAATAGCCTAGATTAAATAGTAATAGAACTGCCCCGGACTGTGGGCTTTGTCGGTAGAATATTAATTCTCAGGACAATGGGGTAATGGAAAATTATGCATTGACTTGTGTATTGAGGTATCCCTTTCTTGGGTCCAGATTCATTGTGCTCCGAGCTTTATTATGTGAATATGGAAGCTGGAGGTGAATAGGAGCGTTAAATATGCAGCATTTGGTTTCATCGCATGGATACACATACGTTTATGATTTATTGTGCATTGAGTAGTTCTATTGAGTGATTAGAGTGCCTTTCATCAAATAGTTCCTATGCCATAATGTTGGGTCAGCTGTGGTAAGACCAATACGAATACGTTACGGCGCTACCTAATAGGTCCGCTTTTTAAATTTAACAGTGGTGCCAACATTACGGCAAAGGAACTATTTGATGAAACGCACTCTAGTTAAATGCGTTCAAGCTGAGTTGTATCTACTTTTATTAAACGTTTATTTGCAAACTGTCAGTACGAAAAACTGACCAACCAGTAACCACAACACGTGTGTCACGTGACATAAAGTCCGGTCATTGTTTATGGAAACACAAACCTTTAAAGGCTATGTTTGGCATTTCAACCGGAACATAACAAAACTGGCCAAAACAACAAACAATTTTGAAATTCTGTTTTTCATACGTCACGAGTTCGAATATAATTCAGTGAGATTTATAGGCGAAACGCGAGGTACATGCAAATGCTTTACAAATACTAGCGTATCACAAAACAAAAAGCACATGTACCTATGGCATAACTTGTTGGATGAATCGTTCTAGTGATGCGTGTCGTTGCGGGGAACTACGGGATTTTCCTGCTATATAAATGTAACAAAATCGAGAAGAATTAAAGTGCTATCGTCAATCTATTGACTGATATCAGTATTGAGGATTCTCTTTAATTTATTGTTAAAATATACATTTTTAAATGCTTACAGTTAAGAGACTTAAAAAACCTTTAAAAAAAACACTGGTAAATAAGTGTTCTACCGAATTGTGACAGAGATGCTAATGAAATACCAACCACAGACAAAAACACGCCCGCTCCGTAATAAAATTGCAACAATATGAGCCAACGCGTAGCCGAGCGTAGCTGCCCTATAATTTGCTACGACAGTGTAGCCGGCGTGCTACGCCGTAGTAGCAACAATTAAAATTGGGAACTTGCTTTTCGTGTCTGTCGGTGTTGACGCGGTTTTCACCATCATTTACAAAATTCAGAATGGTTTATGTAATATATAACATATATTTACAAGTACATTATTATCTATTATTTATATATTTCTCAATCTTAATCAAAAACTTCAACGACATTTCGGAAAGAATTTCCTGAATTAATTAACATTCAGCATTCACCCAGATTAGATACTGTTGTTTTGGCACAATTTTTATATATTTTCTACATTCTTTCCCTTTATGGAAGCACCCACACCTCTTGGACACAATTGGTTGACTCTGAAGTGCCGTGCTTGACCGACGTGGTGAACACCTGGAAAATGGCTTGCCCGGATACAGATCGGCCCGTGAACAAATCTTACAAGAGGCGGTGGGATGCAGGTTGGTAAGGAATAATCTTATTAATACGTCCTTTAATACTGCTGAGCGTGTCCACCTGCTGGCTTCAGGCGCTATCGTCACCCAACATAGGCACTTTGCTGGGTGATACCACCTCCCAGATCGCTACTTGTCTGCGTCTGAGCGCTCCTTGTGTGGCTCCGCATCGCTGCCAATGCGGTGAAGGTGTCGCCCGCCTCGGACACCATGGCCCATCCTGCAGTAGCTGGGCGCAAGCGGATAGCACGGGATGCCAACATCAATGACATAATCATCCGGCGAATACCTTAAACGGCGCAAATACTTCAATCTTATTAGGACTTATAAGTTCGAGTCGTTTGGGGTTTCGAATCATCGCTAAGCGATTGGTCGACTCTTCAGGTGACTCGAGAGCTGGCCTATTTTTTTGCCAATGTATCAGCATTGCCATACAACGTGGCAATTTTCATAATTATTAATATTTTAAGAAAGCTAAGCTATTTAAATTATTTAAATATTATCTTGAAAATAGAAATAAACATTATTTATTTATATCGGGACAGGGGGCCGATTGGAGCTGGAATCTTCACCGTTGAACATTTTACTGAAAAAGTCTGAAATAGATTATTGATTTTTAGGATATATTTGAACTTGACAAAATTTACTAAACGAAACGTTGGACCGTTTCTAGGCACTTGTTGTCCGTACGATGGTCGATGGTCAAGAGAGCTGCGCCACGCCACCGCAGCGCCCCTCGTCGACTCGTTCGAACGTCAGGCTAGACTCTGTCGAAGCGCGCCAACTTCACACTTGCGTTTCGTTGTCAATTGACATCCCGTACTCATGACCCTTCCTATATATATAATAATGTTTCTTCATGATTTTTCAAGTCGTAAAAATCGTGTGGAGCAGGGGTGGGTCGCTAGTCTATTATATTTTAACGTCAAGGATAGTTAGCTGTGATCTCCTGTCTGCTTCAGGAGTTTAATTATTCGTCTGCACTTGGCAGATGAATAATCAAACTTATAGAGATTATGGCAATTCCCTTTTTGTGTGCTAATTGCAGCAGCAACAAATATTTATGCTTGGTAGCTATGAATATTTGGCATTATTAAATCTTCCTACAGTTTTGCAACTAAATATGACTAACGTTGCTAAATCCCCGTGTCCGGGTTTAGTATGCTAATCGCGGCAGCACTAGTTGTATCGGGCGTGGGGCGTGGGGCGTGTGGCCCGCGCTATCGGTGGCGTTTTCGCGCTCCGCTGGATATAGTGAAAAGCGTCCGTTGCAATCTCTGCCCACGCTTGAACACTTCGCTCTCACTGCGTATATACTGTGCCCCGCTATCACTTAGATATATTGTTTTATAAATGTTATGTGCCGCAATACCGCGCTCCACTTCCCCCACGAGGAAATACTTCGACCCATTTTAAAACGCAGCAATAAATTATTTTGGAATTTATATGGAAGTGAAAGGAAATCGAATAATGGAAAGACTGCCCGTTTGTTTTTTCTGCCCCATAAATGTCCACTGGAGGAAAGGAATTACGAGTTGCGTAAGCAAGGAGGTCGAGGTTCTTTTTTTTATTAATTCCTATTTATAAGATCTGACTAAAATACATATTTGGAATAAAATATTAAAGGAAAAGTGCCATGATATATTTTTTCATAATAATGGCGTGTTCTGTTCGATGCTGTTCATCATTAGTGGATATGGATCAGATCAGCCGTAAAGTTTTAACGAGCGGTCCCGGGGGCGCACATACTCGTGTAAGCATATCATATACGCATGTCATAGTTATTCATATCTCTCTATGAACTTATGTTACTATGGAAGTTAATGTGTATTAATATTACGTTAGTCTCCCATTATGGATAGTTAGGAAACTACGTGGAGGTAACTTAACAACATTAATTTGTAATCATACAATTTTTTTTATAAATCATGTGTGGAATCATATTTCGAGACTGTTTGAATTTGGAATCGAATGTCATGTCATTTTTGTTTTTAGAATTGTTTTTCCGACATTACTGAATTGAATTGTTTTGTTTTGTGAACACATACATAAATATCTATACTAATATAATAAGGCTGAAGACTTTGTTTGTTTGTTTGAACGTGCTAATCTCAGGAATATGATAGACCAGTTAATGAGGACTGATAGGCTATTTAACATCACACTACGACCTTTAGGACCTGACACAAGAGGGTGAAACCACGAGGCACAGCAACTTTACTAATATTGACGAATTAACATACTGCAAACATTGGAAGTAATTTCTTAATCGAGTTAGTTTCTCAATAATAGTAGGTACCTAAAACCACAACGGTTGATTAGTTTTCCGGCTAATAATAGGAAACGCATCACTAACCAAGTGTTTGTAATCAACAGAGATATATCCGTTAATTCTAATTGAATTAGACCAGAATCGTGTTGGCTGAACAGACATAAATATGGATAATAGTCGGCTCATTAATTCCCAGGTGTGCTGCATCGGATTCCAATGTGTTTGAAATAAATAATCCATAGGACAAGAACGTAAGTCTTTACTTAATTTTTGGTCGAATAATATTATAGCATAACATCTGTACTGCCCTGCTAAGCCGAAAGGCGCTGTCTCTGAGATACGGCCTTTAACTTTTTTATACCATTCAATAGCTATAAGAATTTCGCATCTAATAGTATAACCCAAATAGCGCTTTAAATAACTTAAAACATTTAAAAAAACCACGAAGATTTTTTTTTATCCTTGTTTCCTAAATTACAATTTACAAAAGGTAAATTTTCTCATAACTTACTCCGATTGAGATAGCGCCTTTTGGCTTAGCAGGGCAGTGCAATCCCGGAAGGGTGAGGCAGTAGTGAACCTACAGTACACCCACATTTCGCCAGTTATATTTCAGCTCCGTGTATTATGGGGCCTATTGCTATCAACCGGGTAGAAATTTAGACTCTGGGCTGCTACTGCGAAATTCCTGATGAAAAACCCAATAACACTATGGCCGACCTGGGAATTGATTCCAGGATTTCATACACAGTAGGTACTGTCGAAGAACTTCATATCTAAGCAGTTTGAAAACAAAATCCCGTGAACATGATGACCATATCTGTCACCACCCCGGTTCTATAGCCGCCGAGTACTGCAAGCAGAAATAGTCCTTACGGTGTATAGATATAAAGTTCTTCGAGGCTTTCGATATATTATATTATTGCAAAAAATTAATACCTAATACCTTATCACTGAATATGCTATACCTAGTTATAGTCCAAACATTCTACATATAATCATAACGAAAGCAACTTCGCATATTTCAATAATCTTCAGCCAAGCCAAAAGAGAGCTTATAATAATCCTTACAGGCAAACTTTCATTTCATTTATCGATTGTTTGTGTAGAAATATCGGTGCAATTAAGTGTAACAGACTAATTGTGGCTCTGGCGGTTTAGACGCCCTGCCCTAGCGCCGATCAATTGTTCTAAATTAGATTCGGGCACTCGCGACCGTATCCCAACTTATTACGATAGAACAGAATATATTCCAAGCTGATACATGCGAGAGATAGGGAGAAAATATGAAGACGTTCCCGAGCAGATCAAATAGCGAATATGAACGATCGTGTTCTATATGAACCTAGCTATGTATATCTGTTCCATATGTATGTAGTTGTGAATAATCCTCATTCAGAGTTGACTTTGATGTGCAAGTGCTGGCCGCGAGTTAGTTAATTAATGTTCAACCAGTTCTTTTGCATTATGAGATTGGGGCCGTCTGTATTTTTTTTGGTGATGATTAGGTTCTCGTTTTTTATGAGAGTTATATGTACTCATCTGTCTGTGTCTGATGTAATTAAATATTTTCACTGAAAAACTATCATTATCGTTAACGGCCCTAACTTCGCTGGCGTCCTATGTTTGCCTATAATGGAAAATATGTAATATCTTTTTAATTTTACTTGTATGGCAATCGAAACTTAAAGCTCTCTATGAAAACTCAAAGTTAGGGCAATTGACTGGTATGTACATAAATTTACTTATTTATGTTTTTCGTTTGCACTTCTTAAAATATCCTGTTAAGGAAGAAAAAGAACATTTTAATTGCGTTATGTAAATGTATGCAAAAAAACTTCGCGAAGGATTGAGTTTCGGCCTCTGTTTATTGTTCATTTGATTAAAAAAGAGAGACGAGGAAACAGCCGCAAACATTTTAGGTATATACTCGACTACCTTAAAGCTGTTGTTTTTTTACGGTATGTAATTAACGCAGCGAAAAAAATATCTGAATTTGGGATTAAAACATAATTGAAGCCGGTAGCAAAAAATAGTAGGTTGACTACAAGGGAAAGATAATTTTAAGTAGAAAGTAGCAGCTTAATAATCAGTTGTGAGCTTTGTTTTAATGTAAACTGGCATCGAGTTTTGTAAACTGAATTTATTGTTAAGCCATCACGTGACAGTGGCACTCGCCGGCTGCTGCCGCGGCACCGCTCGCTTCGCTCGCTCGCCTCGTGCGTTATGTGGTCACAGTTCCAACCTAACCTAACCTACCTTTCAGCCATTTTCATTTACTACTTCATTTTTAACCAAGGGGTTATGGCTTCACCGGCTAAAGATGAAAGAAATTAAATTTGCCTCTCCTCAAATAAACGCTTGTAAGGTGTTTTTTTATATGGAATCCTAAAGTTGCCTATAATACAATGTTTGTTATCCCACTGTTGATATTAGTCACCATGTCATTATTTATAGTACCTCGCCTATGATTACAATTGGGCCCGTTTAATATATTCGCTACCTTAAAGTAACAGCCATTGTTTAGTTTTTATAATTCCTTGCATTTTGAAGGTCATCTAATATAATTATTAGTAAAAATATTTCATCGCTACCAAGTAATTTTTTTTTGGGCAAATACTTGTATAGTTGTTAGCCCTTTAAGTTGTTAGTCGCTTGGAAAATAAATAGCCTCGAATACATAAACTGTACAGCAAGTTATGAATTCTATCGTGAATTAATACTAGTATTATTAAACTAGTGCCGTTTGGAAGACACACCATAGCAAACAATCCATGATCGGAACAGCGATTGATTCCGCACACACAAATATTTGTCTGCAGCGGTCAATAAGCATTGTACCCGAACAGACTGGTCACTATGTAAGCATACAATTTAATCTAAAGCGTGCCATTTATACTCGTAGAATCCATTACAATTGAAATCTGGTTTGTTTTCATAGCTTTGAGTATGGCTTTTAGCCTTAAATATCGCAGATAATGTATGTTTTGTTGTATATACCATCAATGTTTCTTTGATGTTTCTCTACCACTGTGAAATGTGTGCTTATTCGACTAATGTTTTTCCTAAAGATATATTTATTCGTCGTAAAGTCCGATATAGTATCGGACCTATATAGGGCACATATCTTTATTCAATATTTGACGATCATATCAAGCTCTCTCCGGCTCCGTCAAGAGGGTTGGTGAAGCGAGCAATAATGCCCGTTTCCAGTTAATGCTTCGATGGATTGGGTAACGTTACGCGTTTCGAATCAGTGGGAACATGCTCAATGGTAATAGGTACTACTAATATATGCGAACATTGAGCGAAGGTGTCTGTTAACAGTGCTTTGGAACCACACCTTCATAAATTATATCTCGCAGCTATATAAAATATTTATTGGTATTAAAACCAAATTGAAACTATTCTAGTATTCTTAATAAGATGATCTTATTAAAGGCCGTTTGGGCATCTTAAATTCAATTAATATTATTCTTTTGATCGAGAGGCCTTCACTAAGACGTTTAGATTGGTTTTGAGTTCATAATTACTAAGACAAGCGAGCCGAACACGGATAAATTGATAATATCTTCTGATAGACCAAGGTTCTTGAGTTGTTTGCGCGATCGAGTCGAGCTCAAAACAAACGCAAACAATCTTATTTAAACAATGTTTTGTTAATTCTTTTATAATTTATTACTTATTTATTTGTCTAAGATTTTAGTATTTATAATAAAATTTTGGCCGCGTCACTTTTGGTAGAGAATGAAAATTGATACAGCTTTACCGATATCTTTATTAGTTTATTTATCGATACTAAAATGATTCAATCAGTTTGTTCCGCCGGCGCGGCGGTGCGGCGCTACTGTCACACAAAAGCCCGACGTGGTAGGTAATTGTTTATCAGTCGCTAACAGTTCAGTCGGAAACAATTACGTGGGGATTGGTAGCTGTGTCACGCTAACGCACACCCTGTCACCTGTCAAGTAACGAAAATCTCTAAAGAAATGGCGCAGCCGCCGGTTTATATCGAGTCACACGGATTAGATGAAAACGAACCGACAACAGATTTTCTCGGTTCGTTTTCATGTTTGAAAAATGATCTGTGTGGCTAAAAATATACTGTGGTGATCATTTTGCGTGACGCTCATATTGTACTACATAGTAAGTCACTTACAGGATTAGCTAGAATCATATCACAACATCTTCTAATAAGATACTCTTGGTCTGACTGCTAAAAGAATGTCATTAAAAGTCATGATCACCCCAAGAATGTTTGCAAGTTCGACCAAGTGTTTTACTTTGCAGAGTCAGTCTTGGTTAAAATAAAAGGCAAGGGACAAAAAAAAACTCTTTCAATCATAATTAGGAAAAGAAAAAACAGTTTTAAGTCAAAGTAATTACTTAAAAGTTTTTCTTTGTTTCCGTTTTTTCTCGTCGTGAAACCTAGAGATTTTATGTAACGTGGCGCGAGCAAGAAGTCACTTCTAAATCCTTTCTGATATTACGGTGGTGGACGGAGCGATGAGAAATATGATATATGAAGTGTGTAGTATGATAAATGCGAGGCGAATCCAACCTAAACCTCCCCGGACGGTACTCTCCTAAATTCAGGTAGGTGGGCAAGTACTGAACTCATCGCACAAATGGTTTTGTTATTTAGTCCGTCCCTCCGTCCGTGAAAACGCATTTTATCCCTTTTTGCCCTACTTATGGTTGAATTTGTGATCCTTTCTCGGTGTGCGTCCGCATTATAAACGGTGTTCGGCTAGCATGTTTCAAAGCCACGTCTTTGCCGAGGTCTGCGAAGTGTCAGATACACGAGATACTTGTTAGCTAATGATAGTGCACTTGCAATGTGGTTTACATTGGCACTGTGGCACTGCTGACGGTGACTCTCAACGCTATTTGTTTAGAAAAATTCTAAACAAATAGTGTTGAGTGTTAACATTGTTATTTTCCTTCGTATTTTCCGAATGCACTCAGCAGCTGTTGAAAAAACCTTAGTAAGATTTAAAACATGTTTTTTAAATCACAATATATAAACATTAATTTATATTTAAATAATTAAGTCTTACAGCTTTTACATAAAAAATGCACACAACTAGGCACTTAATTCCCCAATCATAAACTCAAACGTGTATCTGTAACACGACACTTCATTTATTTAACTTACACTACACATAACAAAATAACAGAAACTTATTAACATCAACACCGTTCATTTGTTGTAATAAATCATGTTTCAATAATTATTTGGCCGAACACTGTATCTTGGAATACAGGCTATCCTAATCTAAGAGACAGGGTTCTCTTTTTGTACAGATCTTGCAACTTGTAATGAATTGTAATGTACATTATAAACGTGTTTCTGTATTTTTTTGTGAATAAACCTTTATCTTATATTTAAGCATCTCAAGCATTGATCTGCGTAGGTTTCCGATTCCTAATTCATTGCTTCCTTTGGGAAGGTCTGTCATCATGAATTACGGGGCGGGTCATAATTATTCGCTGGATCTACGGTGATTTCCCCTCATCACTGCTAAATAGAGGTCGGTTCTAATGTGACTGATGAATTGTTTAGTCACCCGAGATTGTGGCGAACTCCCAATATTTATTCAGGTATGGTGTTTTTGTATTGGATTTCACGAGAGTAGGCGTTAATATATATTTAAGTCACGCGGTATTTATGAAGTTTATTTAAGTAGTTGGTTTTCAATGAACGATTGGTTTTTGACCACTACGATATTTTAATGGTGAATGGAATTCGTGTCGTATTAACAAACAAAAATTATCAAAGCTACAAACTTCAAGTGCTGATCACACGAGTGCAGCTGGCTTCTAACTAGAAGCCAGCTTTCGAGCAGTAAACAGCTTCAGAAGCTTACATACTTCGGGTTTAGTATTTAACAAACAATACGAACAGTGTGAGAAATACGAAGACATTAATATAATGTATTGTTTGTATTTTAATTTTGATACTGTGGTATTGAAATTCAGTTTCAAAGCTCAAAGATAATAATACGAACAATGTGAGAAATACGAAGACATTAATATAATGTATTGTTTGTATTTTAATTTTGATACTGAGGTATGGAAATTCAGTTTCAATGCTCAAAGATAATAATAATAATCTCTAAACCCAATTAAAGTTGGAGCAGTTGTTTTAAGACCTGCATATAAGTACAATAATCCTTATTTAATGTTTCAAATGACTATTGTTCTCTCAAATTGGATTAGGTACATTTAATACTTTCAATGTACAGAATCAAAATAGGATAAGATATAAGCAGTAATAACGAACAAACTAACATTATACGAAACTGAAAATTATAGAAATAGAATTTGGCGTAGTGCCAGTAACAACAGGCTCGCAGAGGATTGGTGATTGTGCGCCAATGTATGGTCCATTCTATACGTATATTGGCGTAGCTCGATACTACTTCCGTAACATGTCACGAGTTTAAATGGTTGAATTGCGGATGCTTTCGTTTCTATTGTGGCACTGAAATTAGATACAACTTAACGTCGGGGTAGAATTGTGGTGGCAGGGAAAAACATTAAAACGCATGCTCATCATTAATCATTCACTGTTTCTCTTGCTCTGGGGTTAGATTCACAGGAAATGTTTTTTAAGGAATCAAATATTTAGGTTTGATGCGTGTTTTTCAAATGATTCTGCAATGACCAATGGACAGTTAAGTTCAAACCTGTCCATTCGCTTTTACTGCACTAATGTACGAAAGTGTGGTAAGTGATAACCAGTGATCGGAGTAGGTAGATTGATTTTTAGTACTTGTATCATAAATGCACACAGAAAGAATAACATGGATAAGCCATTTTTCCGGAAAGTAATTCCGGTATTTCCGGATTCAATTAAATATTGTTAATGTTGGTAGTGATATTATTACTACTCAATTCAAAATTTAAAGGAAGGTATCAAAACTAAATTAATTCATTATTTATCTGTTGAATAATAAAAACAATCGAATTCCGATCGAAGCTTTAATATTTATTTTTTATTTTTAGCCTAGGATAGCTAGATAGCTAGATCTTTTATAGATAGATATAAATTGTTGCACTTAAATTTAAATATTTTCCTACATAGGTTCCGGTTTTTTTTTAATAATCCACCAATTCCGGAGGAATGTCCATAGTAATATATACGTTTCGGATCAATGACCCCAGTTCAATCTACCTACTCCGATCACTGGTGATAACCCACGAAAATAAGATTTTATAATCATTATAAGCTTTGGTTACAGTCACGGGTGGGGAGCAAACGGTACCGTAGGCTATGTGCATTCATTTGTAATAATTACTTAGATGAAGCGCTTCGGAGACGTGGCTGACAATGAAATTCTTCTAAAAAGTGAAACAGCTGAATCTTGAGCAATTGCGGTGTCCCGCAATGAGTTGCGCTCATGCCGCAATACACTGTTATAGTTTTCGAGATTTATTCCTTCAATCTCCGCTACTAAGGGGGCGCAGGGGGCGCGGGGGGCGCAGGGGCGTTGGGGGCGCAGGGGCGCGGGGCAGTCACTCACTCTAATGGGGTAATAACTACACTTGAACGTGGCAATTTGTACTACATTTTTTCGCTAAAAACTTTTTCCTGTTAGTGAGCTTTGCGCTCGGAATGTTGTGTTACTGCGACATAATCCCGGAAAAATATTATATACAAGCTTTTCCTCTCCCATTCTACCTTGCTCTGATTATAAAATATGCTATGTTCCTCCAGGAGGCTCTGCGCTTTAGTAATTAACGTTTGTTTTCTTAATGCTCTTAATCTAATTAACATCTTTTTCAGAAAGCAGCATCAGAGCCATTAGTGTTATGAAATACTATAAAAAAAAAAAAAAAAATAATAATTACTGTACGGCTGTATTATCTAGAGGAGCATTACAAGTGAAGTTCGGACATATAGGTACATGTGCAATCGTCTCATTTGGACGTACATAATTAGCATACATACATATGTAAAGCCATGCCTTCATTAAATCTCTTGCATTAATTAATGGCGACTACCAATTAAATTATAAATCGGACATAGTACCTACAACATAATATCTGCCTAGGCTTTTCCTAACGATGTTGGGGTCGGCTTCTAGTCTAACCGGCTGCAGCTGAATACCAGTATTTTTCATGAAGCGACTGCTTATCTGACCTCCACAATCCAGTAACTGGGTAGAACGATACCCCTCGGTAAGACTGGTTGTCAGACATTTGGACTTCTGATGACCCGTAACGACTGTCAAAGATCCAAGAATGACAGCCGGGACCAACGACTTAACGTGCTTTCCGAGGCACGGAGGAGTCGTGTTATTTGTTGAGTTGTCAGACACAGTACAAATGGGAGGGAATTCAAAATTTCCTTGTACATTAACGCTGAAGGGTGTTGAAGAGAAATATTCTAATGTGTATGCAAATGCTAAGCGCAGTACAGCGCACTCAGTTTTGCTGAAACAGAGCTGCAGTTTAGGCAAATTGAAACTATAATTAGATTTAAAAATAAATCCTGCTTGTAATCCGCCTTTATGTATATTGTTATTCTCGGTTTATTTCCCGGAGTTTACCTAGCGGATTTGCGACGTTATTGTGATTGGATTTTGCGTTGATAGCTTCACTCGTTTCCAAAGTTTTAAGTAGACTTTGGATTGACTTTACTTTTATAACTATTGCCCGTAATAATGACAAAACAAAAGCTTGTTTGAATTATTATGCAGGAATGTCATTGCAAATATTTAAGGTTTGTAAAATATGCACGGTGATGAATAGCATACAAAACAAAGTCATGAATAATTTAAAACAATTCCGGCTCGCAGGTCGCGCATGTTTTAATAAAATTTAATCCTAAACTGATTATTTCATTCAAGCCTTAACATATTGACTATTTAACAACGCTGAAAATATAAATAATGTATTAATTTCCGCTTGTTTGTTTCGCTAATTCGTTTGTATTTGAGTAAACATCACATTAATAGTTAAATAAACGAAAAAACCGGTCATGTGCATGTCGGATCACGCACAATGAAGGGTTCCGTAGTTGGGATGAATTTATTCTAAGAACAAACTTAACATTGTAATTGTTTGGGTCAAACAATTAGAATGTTAAGTTTGTTATATGTGCACCAAATTTCAATTTAATCAGTTCATTAGATTCAGAGAAAATTGGCTCTGACAGACGGACAGACAGACGGATAGACAGACACACGAGTGATCCTATAAGGTTTCCGTTTTTTCCTTTTGAGGTACGGAATCCTAAAAACCGGCCAAGTGCGTGTCGGGCCACGCAAAATGAAGGGTTCCGTAGTTCGTATGAATTTATCCCAAAAACAAACTTTACATTGTAATTGAAAACCATGTTCTCCCATACATTTCAACTGCAAATGTAAGTTTGTACGCACATTATTGAGAGATTTATCATGTTATTTTAAGACTACAGACTACTTATAGGTTTTCCTGTAATCTATGAGTAAAGAACCATTCTCTGTATTTTTTCATAATTTTTGGCTCGGTAGTTTCGGAGATAAGATGATCTTAAATATCTTTTACAGTATTTATTGCAAAATTATAAAAAAAAAAAGATTGAGATCCTTACAAGAACTTGCCACTTCATTTGATACGCCACATGGTACAATTTTTTCTTTCCGGTTTGGCCCCGCAAAGTGTCCCGGGATCATATTCAAAATTAATTTAATAACGTTACTCGTCCGTGTTTGGGTCACAGAAATTCATACATGTACCAAATTTCAACTAAATTGGTCCAGTAGATTCGGATTCCCTTTTGAGATACGGAACCCTAAAAAGTATATAGTGCCAAATTCTAGTGTTGCTATTAAGAATCTACGCTGCCTATCCCTTTGAATGAAACAACCCTTTAGTCGCTTTTATGAAACCAATGCCCGCAAAATGTCTATTCATTGCCGTACAGTACAGAAATAGTTGTTTTGTATGAAACAAATGAAATACGAGTTACAGCTCGTCTCTTGTCTCATAAACCTCCGCAGACTTTAGTAAAGTATTATTGTTTGCGATCGTCGGCCGACGTTTTCATAGCTGGGAACACTACCCTACGTCGTTCTTAAGATAGGCGGATAAATAAAATATGTTACACTACAACTTGCGAGTGTTACTTATTACCTCTTTTACATTTTATTACAATTTTGTTTTTTTTTTTTCGTTTTTTTTTTACTTTTCCCCACACAAAATTTCTTCTTGTATCGTGGGTGCGTTTACAAACATAGAAACTCACATACACTAACACCCAGACCCGGAACAACTACTTGCAGATCATACAAATATTTGTTCCGTGCGGGGATCGAACCCGCGACGTATGTGGGATAAAAATGATTCAATTTTATGAGGCTTTCTAGTTTTAACAGTTTCCATATTAATTATTATGGTGAAAAAACGTTCAAAGGTAAGATTGTTGGATTGTTGTCACTTCTAAAGGAACCAGGAAGCAATTAATATTTTTTTTTGCTTTTGACGGATTTACCATTAACATGAACCGGTGAGGTACTTGTAATATAGATGGAAATCTCAAGGAAAAAATAATTCTCACAAAAAAAAAAGAATTTTCTTTCCCTAACCAGTCTACTATCTAACAGAAGTGAAAATTTAATTAAAAACTGGAACCTCGTAATTGAAAAGGCGGATAAAATCTATAAATGTAGATGCAATAACATACACAGGAATCGAATAAACGGTAAAACAATGGGCTTTTCCCAAAAACACTCTGGTCTGTTGTTTTTCAATTCGTTCTCGAATGTTCGGCTGTGTATTATCCTGAAGGGTAATCGTGTTCAATCAATCACTTTATTAGAGTACGTTGGACGTGGAAATTGTTCCTTGTCCTGGTATATTAGGCCCGTGTCAAAATACATCAACGTGCTCAGATGATGGTACGTCTGTTATATAATGTATGCACACGTAAATTCATAACAATGTAAACATTTTTGAAGTTATGTCGGATGACGAAGTGGAGAGTCGGTGTGGGATGAGGTGTGCGTATGTTTCTAACTAATAGATGCATTTGGTGGTCTGACAACCAGGCTTACCCAGTAACTGGTTTTTAGAGGTCAGATAGACAGTCGCTCCATGTTAAATACTGGTATTCAGCTGCATCCGGTTTGACTGTAAGCTGACCCCAACATAGTTGGGAAAAGGCTAGGCAGATACGGAAGCATTTAAATAATGAAGGTTTTAACTAATTAATAATACCTAAAATACCTTTCACGCCTTCTTCCCAGGGGGTTACGCAGAAATACCTTTCATTTAGACCAAAAAGCGATTTTCGCATATTTTATTGGCAACGAACCTAACAGTTCCTTTGTTCCTTCTCGGAATACATTTTGCTAATGATTGTATCAAAACTAGCGTAGTCTACGTGACAGCTACGCAGCGTAAAAATAAAAATAAAATAAAATGTATTTAAATATA
Organism: Agrochola lota; assembly: GCA_947364205.1. Lineage (NCBI taxonomy): Eukaryota > Metazoa > Arthropoda > Insecta > Lepidoptera > Noctuidae > Agrochola > Agrochola lota. The sequence goes on along the minus strand of OX376221.1, from coordinate 10,032,151 downwards.
AAGTTAAATTATGATTTAGTTTAATTACAATCGAGGAAAATTTAATTCTAACTGTAATGTAGACCTGCCTGAGCTAGGTTAATGAAAAACCTGTGTTTGATGAAAAATTGATGGCTTGAAGCCATCAATTTACATCAATCATTTAAAAAGAAGACAACAATAGGTTTATTACTAAGCTAAATTAAAAAGAAGATATCATATTTTCAATGACATAGAGAGTCATAGTATTTGGGTATATAAATTTTAAACTAGATTATGTAAGATTATATTATGTTTAAATAAATTAACAAATAATATTAAAGTAGATAAAGTGGACACTATTATTAATTACGTAATAAAGGAAGAGACTTTGTAGGTAGATAGAGATACTATTTTAAAAATTTCTAGTAATTTTTCCGTTTCTGTGTAATTGAGTTTTGACAAATATTCCTGTATTACTAAGTTACACCTATTATAACTTAAACTATAAATCTTTAATTGAAGTTGGAATTTAAATTTGGAATATAAGGGAGTTTTTTTTTTCAACTGCAATGTTAAGTTTGTTCTATTATAGCCGGTTTCCTTTATTATAACAATAAATTATCTTAACCTGTTATTAGGACTACCAACTTTATACTGTTCTAGTCTGGCTTCTATCCGTGATTTCGTCCGCGTGATATTAAATGGTCTCCCAACCCACCGCGTCGCGTCGTATCGCCCGCCCGCGCTATTACTTCATTTTCGCTTAGCGTTATTTCTAACTTTTTTTGTTGCTCGGCTCCTCAGGGACGTGTAGCGTGATGTTAAATAATGATTCAAATTGTGTGTAACGACTACGTGCAGACTGCGTCAAGACTGCGCAAAGACTAGGCAAAGACTACATGAAGACTACGCGAAGACCACGTGAAGACTACGTGAAGACTACGTGAAGACTACGTGAAGACTACGTGAAGACTACGTGAAGACTACACAAAGACTACGCAAAGACTACGCAAGGACCACGCAAAGACTACACAAAGACTACGTAAAGACCACGCAGACTTCGCAAAGATTACGTCAAGACTACGTGAAGACTGCGTCAAGAATATGTGAAGACTACGTGAATAATAATAATAATAAACACTACGTGAAGACTACGTGAAGACTGCGTGAAGACTGCGTGAAGACTGCGTGAAGACTGCGTGAAGCCTACACAAAGACTACGCAGTGACTACGCAAAGACTACGCAAGGACCACGCAAAGACTACACAAAGACTACGCAAAGACCACGCAGACTTCGCAAAGATTACGTCAAGATCACGTGAAGACTGCGTGAAGACTACGTGAAGACTATGTGACGCCTACGTGAATACTACGTGACGACTACGTGAATAAAACGTGACGACTACGCGAATGCTACGTGAAGACTACGCAAAGACTACGTGAAGACTACGTGAAGACTACGTGAAGACTGCGTAAAGACTACGTGAAGACTACGTGAAGACTGCGTAAAGACTACGTGAAGACTACGTGAAGACTGCGTGACGACTACGTGAATAATACGTGACGACTACGTGAAGACTACGTGAAGACTACGCAAGACTACGTGAAGACTACGTGAAGACTACGCAAAGACTACGTGAAGACTACGTCAAGACTACGTGAAGACTACGTGAATAATACGTGACGACTACGTGAAGACTACGTGAAGACTACGTGAAGACTACGTGAAGACTGCGCAAAGACTACGCAACGAATACGTGAAGACTGCGTGAAGACTACGTGAAGACTATGTGACGACTACGTGAAGACTACGTGAAGACTACGTGAAGACTACGTCAAGACTGCGTAAAGACTACGTGAAGACTACGTGAAGACTGCGTAAATAATAATAATAAAGACTACGTCAAGATTGCGTAAAGACTACGTGAAGACTACCTGAATAATAATAAAGACTGCGTCAAGACTGCGTGAAGACTGTGTGAGGACTGCGTGAAGACTACACAAAGACTACGCAAAGACTACGCAAAGACTACGCAAGGACCACGCAGACTTCGCAAAGATTACGTCAAGATTACGTGAAGACTGCGTCAAGACTGCGCAAAGACTACGCAACGAATACGTGAAGACTGCGTGAAGACTACGTGAAGACTATGTGACGACGGGGTGCGAGCAGAAAACCTCCCCGTGTGCCTGATGCCTGCTGGTCCCTTATGGATACGTCCGAGGGGAAGAGCAGTCGTTGGGCCGGTGCACTCTGGGCATGGACAATACACTCTTCGAAAAAGGTAGCGGAGTTTTTCGGAGTGGGTATTGTTTATGGCGAATTTCTGCGAGGAGGAGAGCGTTACGTTCCTCCAGGGTGGATGGTGGCCTACTCCCCCCTCTGCTTACAGAGGGACGGTCGAGTGGGCGAGGTTAGGACCTGGAGGTCCGTAGAGGAGGGAACTCCATGTTGGAGAAGCAGGGGCGGGGCTCGTTGTGCACTCACCCTGCCAACGAGCTGGCAGCGGGAGAATTTATTCTCCTGACTGCACCCGTCGATATCGTAATCCGGAAAGAGTTCACGGTCATGTTTTGTGACTCGGAACGGGACGAGGATCTTGGCTTAACCGCCCGGATCGCGAGGACGTAAACCTCTATAAAAAAATCCTCTAATACCAAGTTTTGGTGCGTGGCGAGGGTATGGATGGCTGAGGAGTAGTGCCATCTGTGACTCTTAGTTGCAGGTGGTGCATCAGTCGTTAGCGCACCCCCAGCCGGGGACCAGTGGAATCCTTGGGTTGGGTTACAAATGCACACTTACCTAGGGACAGTTGGTAACCCTAGGAATGACATTTTACATCCCCCACACTCGTGGGATCAATTATGACGAAACAAAAGAATAAAAACAAAATTAAAAGCGTGAGCGATTCGGGGTCGGAATCCGACTCCGCATCTGGCGCGAAGGGCTCTTCTGAGAGCCCGGAGCGCGTTGAGACGGGGGCCGCAAAGAAAAGCGACTTCTTCAAGCGGTCCAAACCAGAGGGGTCGTCCTCTGATGGCGAGCTGAACTCAGCTCGCAAAAAACTAATAAAGCGGGGCGGGGCTCGGGAACGGGGTGTGGCCAGAAGGCTCACTACCCCGGAGGACAGCGAGCCGAACAGAGGCTCTGAGTCCTCGGGCGGTGAGCCGGACGCCGCTGGCAGCTCCGAGCTGAAGGAAGCGGCCAGCAGCTTCGAGGAGGTCGTGGCAACAGCCATCCGGGCTGTGGGCTTGAAGAGGATTCAGTCCTCTAAAGACAAGGCCATGCCCGCTGCCACGGCCTCCATAATGGCGGCAGCGAAGGCCCTTCAGGTCGGGCCTCCGTCGGACGTACTGTCCGAGATGCGGGCGGAGGTCGGCCGCTTGACGGCCGCTATGGAGCTTCTCCGAAAGGAGAACGAGGAGCTCCGAGCGGACCTGGCCCGGCTTCGAGGAGCTGGCCCCCGGGAGGTGCCCCAGGGGGGAGCGATGCAGTCGCAGGCGGAGGACCAGGTTTTGACCCTGGTGCGGCAGGAGCTGGCCGCACTCAGCAGCCGGTTTTCCGTGATGGAGGGCATTATCCTGCGCCCTCCGCTAGCGGCGAGCAGGCCGGCAACTTTTGCCGCCACCGTGGCTACTCCGGCCACGCCTGCGGCCAAGCTTGCGGCCAAGTCCGCGGCCAAGCCAGTGGCCAAGCCCGCGGCTAAGCCAGCGGCCAAGCCCGCGGCTAAGCCAGCGGCCAAGTCCGCGGCCAAGCCGGCGCCTCCGGCGAAAGTTGCGCCGTCCAAGCCCACAAAGGGCGGGACGGCTGCGCGAAAGGGGACCCCAGCTGTGGCGGCAGGACGGTCGCCCCCGGCCCCGCCTCTTAATTCCTCTCTGGCCGACGCCGAATGGCAAGTAGCCGGGGAGAAAAGGCAGGCGGGAAAAGCCAAAAGGGCGGCCAATCGGAAGGAGAGGCAGCAGCAGCGCAAAAAGCGAAGCGCCGCGGCTAGGCTCCGCGCCCCGAAGTCCGCAGCTGTAGTAATCACACTACAGCCGGAAGCGGAGAAGAAGGGCGTGACCTACCGTCAGGTGCTCGCTAAGGCGTGGGCGGCAGTGAACCTGGAGGAGATCGGCGTCGCCGATGGCTTCCGCATGAAGGTCACTGCGACGGGGGCTCGGATGCTGGAGATCCCCGGTGCGGCCAGCGGCCCGACCGCGGACGCCCTGGCCGAAAGGCTCAGGGCGTCCTTCAATGCGGAGGAGGCCCGAGTCTCCAGGCCCACCAAGTGCGCTGACATGCGCATCCTGGGCCTGGACGACTGCGTGACGGCGGAAGATGTTGTGGCCGCCGTGGCTAGGACCGGAGGGTGCTCTGCCGAGCAGGTGAGGGCAGGCACTATCCGTCCTGACAACACGGGCATGCAAACCATAACGGTGAGCTGCCCCGTGTCGGCGGCCCAAAAGATAGCCGGGGAGGGCCAAAGGCTCCGGGTGGGCTGGGTATCCGCGCAGGTGAAACTGCTGGAACCCAGACCACTGAGGTGCTTCCGCTGCCGGGTGGGGCACCACGTAGGAGCGCAGTGCACCTCGGAGGTGGACCGCAGCGAGGAATGCTTCCGCTGTGGTCGGCCCGGTCACAAGGCCGGCTCGTGCAATGCCACGCCGCACTGTTATGCGTGTGCGGCGGCTGGCAAGCCGGCCGATCACCGGGCCGGGAGCAAGGCCTGCGCTCCACCTGCCAAATCCAGGGGCAGGGGCAAGCCTTCCGCCACCGCCGTCACCGCCGCAGCCGCCACCGTTGCCGCTGCCGTTGCCGCCTCTACTGGCGCCGTCGTCGCCGCTAGCACCGCGGCAGGGCCATCACAGGGGGCCCGGGAGGAGGCTGAAATGGATTGCCATTGATGGCCCCATTACGCCTCCTTCAGGCGAATATCAACCACTGCGCCGCCGCTCAGGATCTGTTGCTCCAGAGCATGGCGCAGTGGTCGATTAACATCGCCGTGGTCGCTGAGCCGTACTTTGTCCCGCCCAGGGATCACTGGGTGGAGGACCTGAGCGGCTCAGTGACCATTATTTCGTCGGCCGCCGCCGGTACCCCGTCCCTCGAGGCCGTCAAGAGGGGATCGGGTTGCGTGGCAGCACGGTTCGGGGAGATTGTCGTGGCAGGAGCGTACTTCTCCCCGAGCCGAACTCTCGCCGAGTTCCACAACTCCCTTGGGGAGTTGAGAGTCATCGTCGTCGGGTACCATCCCCTGCCCGTGATCGTCCTCGGGGACTTCAATGCCAAAAACGTGGCTTGGGGTTCCCGGTATACGGACACACGGGGCAGGATGGTGGAGGACTGGGCTCTGGAGACGGGCCTGGTCGTCCTAAACCGGGGTTCTGTCCCCACGTGTGTGCGGATGCGGGGTGAATCAGTGGTGGACATCTCGTTCGCCAGCCCCGCTCTGTCGCCACGTGTCATCGACTGGCGCGTCATGGAGGGGGTGGAGACCTATTCCGATCACCGGTACATTCGGTTTGAGGTCTCCGCCCAGACGTCGGGCGCGCCGGTCCGACAGACCCCGAGTGGTCCGCGGTGGGCGCTGAAGCAGCTGGACCGGGAGCTCCTCCTGGAGGCCTCGATCGTGCAGGCCTGGGTGTCATCACCGGACAGGCCTGCCGACATCAATGACGAGGCGGAGTGGTTCCGGGAGGCCATGTCCGTAATATGCGACGTGGCAATGCCCCGGGTCCAGCCCGGAAGTGCTCGGCGCCAGGTGTACTGGTGGTCGCGTGAGCTGACCGCTCTACGCGCGGCGTGCGTTGATGCGCGCCACCGGTACTCCAGGCACCGCAGGCTCCGTATCCGCCCTCCGGATACGGAAGCCATTGAGGCGGAGCTGTACGAAGGGTACAGAGCGGCGAAGACCGCCCTCCGAGCGGAGATCGGGCGGGCCAGAGGAGTGGCCCGCGAGGAGTCGCTGGAGACTCTGAACAGAGATCCGTGGGGACGCCCATACAAATGGGTGCGAGATAAACTCCGCCCATGGGCTCCCCCGCTGACGCAGAGTCTCCGGCCCCAGCTCGTGGAGGACGTGGTGAGCGCTCTGTTCCCTTCGCGAGGGGAACACACGCCCCCGCCCATGGCTCCGCCTCCTGCGGTGCCCGACGCGGACCATACCACTGACGACGACGATGAATCTCCGGAGGTGACCGAGGTAGATTTGAGAGTGGCGGTACGTAGGCTGAGTGCCAAAAATACCGCCCCAGGACCCGACGGCTTACCTGGAAAAGCCTGGGTTCTGGCCTTAGAGGCTCTCGGGCCTCGACTTAGGGGGCTCCTAAGCGCATGCTTGGAGAGAGGCCAGTTCCCACTTCGTTGGAAGACAGGGAAACTGGTCCTCATTAAGAAGCCGGGGCGCCCGGCGGACTCTCCGTCCGCTTACCGGCCCATCGTGCTGCTCGACGAGGTGGGCAAGCTCTTTGAAAGAGTCATTGCAGACCGCCTTGTCGGGCGGCTGGAGCGAGTGGGGCCGGATTTGGCGGACAGCCAGTTTGATTTCCGCAAGGGGCGCTCTACGGTGGATGCCATCATGCGCGTTCGAGCCCTCACGACGGGGGATGCTGTTGCCCGGGGTGGGGTCGTCTTGGCGGTGTCTCTCGACGTCGCCAATGCCTTCAACACCCTGCCCTGGAGTTGCATTAGGGAGGCACTCCGGTATCACCGGATGCCGACCTACCTCTGTCGAGTGGTCGAGGCCTATTTGACGGATAGGGCCGTCATCTACCCCGGTCACCACGGAGAGTGGAACCGGCGAGAGATGTCGTGCGGTGTCCCGCAGGGATCGGTCCTGGGGCCGCATCTGTGGGACATCGGCTACGACTGGGTGCTGCGCGCCGACCTCCCTAGCGGCGTCAGCGTGGTCTGCTACGCTGACGACACGCTGGTCCTGGTGCAGGGGAGGTCGCATGAGGCGGCGGCCGAACTAGCGACACGTTGGGTTGCGACAATCGTCGATAGGATCCGGCAACTGGGACTCGAGGTGGCCCTGCACAAGTCCGAGGCCATGTGTTTCTATGGTCCTCGGAACGCGCCACTGTCGGGTTCCCAGATAACGGCGGGAGGGGTTCACATCGGCGTCGAGTCGACGATGAAGTACCTGGGACTCGTCCTCGACAGCCGGTGGAACTTCGTGGAGCACTTCCGACGTTTGGCTCCCAAACTGGATAGGGCTGGGGCTGCTCTGAAGCGGCTTCTGCCCAACCTAGGGGGTCCAAACGCCTCCTGCCGGAGGCTTTACGCGGGGGTCGTGCGGTCCATGGCCCTTTACGGGGCACCGGTGTGGGCGCGTTCATTGAGGCTGCGACCGGCCCGGCGGTTGAACGCGTCCCAAAGGGTCATGGCCATCAGGCTGGTCCGGGGATACCGCACGGTCTCCCATGAGGCGGCGAGCCTCCTTGCCGGACTACCGCCATGGGATCTGGAGGCGAAAGTCCTCGCGCACATGTGGGAGTTGCGCGAGGAGGCGAAACGCCGGGGTGTAACTCCGCTGCCGCGAGAGATCACGGCACAGCGGACAGAGCTCCGGCGGGATCTCATGGCGGCATGGAGTGTGCGATTGTCGCAACCCAGCGCTGGGCACGCCACAATTGCGGCGATAAGTCCCCTCTTTGAGGAGTGGCTTGAGAGGCGCCATGGCGTCCTCACCTTCCGCCTGACGCAGGTCCTCACCGGACACGGTTGTTTCGGGAGGTTCCTGTTCCGAATTACGCGGGAGGAAACGCCCGGGTGTCACCACTGTGTGGATCGCCCGGAGGACACGGTGGAGCATACGGTGGAGGTCTGCCCGGCTTGGGCGGAGCACCGCCGTGTCCTCACGGAGGCGATCGGCGGCGGCGATCTCTCGCGTCCGGCCCTGGTTCAGGCCATGGTTCGGCGCGAGAGTGCATGGGAGGCCGTCACCTCCTTCTGCGAAGCAGTTATGCTCGCGAAGGAGGAGGCGGGGCGCGCGAGGGAGATGCAAGCTGCACGCCCTCGCGGCCCTAGTCGCCGCCGGAGACGCCCCGGGCGTCGGGAGTCAAGAGCCGACTTCCGGCCACCGTAGGCGCGGGCCTGCGGACGGTGAGCAGTGGGCAGCTCGCCGTCCGATCAGGACCAGGCCCGTGTCGACGGCGCGTTGTGTTCCACGCGCGCCTCAAAGAGATGTCAGCATCAACCGACGGGGTCGAAAGACCAATGCCTGCTGGGGTTGCGGGTTTGTCTGAAAGGGATATCGCGGCCCCGGCACACAGGCAACGGAAGGAACACGGGTGGGTTTTAGTCAGTAAAAGTCTGACACACCCTCTCGCTCTGCCCAGAGCGGGAGAAGTCATTTGATGATTTCCCATCCAAAAAAAAAAAAAAAAAGACTACGTCAAGACTACGTCAAGACTACGTCAAGACTACGTGAAGACTACGTCAAGACTGCGTGAGGACTGCGCAAAGACTACGTGAAGACTACGTGAAGACTACGTGAAGACTACGTGAAGACTATGTCAAGACTACGTCAAGACTGCGTAAGGACAACGTGAAGACTGCGTGAGGACTGCGTGAAGACTGCGTGAAGACTACACAAAGACTACGCAAAGACTACGCAAAGACTACGCAAGGACCACGCAAAGACTACGTGAAGACTACGTCAAGACTACGTCAAGACTACGTCAAGACTTCGTCAAGACTTCGTCAAGACTACGTCAAGACTACGTCAAGACTACGTCAAGACTACGTCAAGACTACGTCAAGACTACGTCAAGACTACGTCAAGACTACGTCAAGACTACGTCAAGACTACGTCAAGACTACGTCAAGACTACGTCAAGACTACGTCAAGACTACGTCAAGACTACGTCAAGACTACGTCAAGACTACGTCAAGACTACGTGAAGACTATGTGAAGACTGCGTAAATAATAATAATAAAGACTACGTCAAGACTGCGTAAAGACTACGTCAAGACCACGTCAATAAAACGTCAAGACCACGTTAAGACTACGTCAAGACTACGTCAAGACTACGTCAAGGCCACGTCAATAAAACGTCAAGACCACGTAAGACTACACCAACTGAAGGGGTCCGTAAGGACCAATGGCTGCTGAGGTTGCGGGTTTGTCCGAAAGGGATATCGCGGCCCCGGCACACGGGCAACGGAAGGAACACGGGTGGGTTTTAGTCAGTAAAAGTCTGACACGCCCTCTCGCTCCGCCCAGAGCGGGAGAAGTCATTTGATGATTTCCCATCCTCAAATAATTAAAAAAAAAGGATTCTACGCAACACAGCGCTACGCGGGGTCTAAGCGTTGCTACGTACGTTCTACGCGGGGACTTATAGCGTTTTTAACGGTCTGCGACATGAACGCCTGCGCTAGACATACCAAAGAAGTGCCAAAAAAGAGCGTTAATCTTCGCACTAGACGCGAAGAATTAACGCTCTTTTTTGGCACCTCATGCATTACATACAGCCGCATAAAAATGAGTGTCAAATGTTTTTCAGAGTGTGTATTATAAATATAGCGGGGCAAATCGAGCGACGTATCCTGGTGCCGCAAGATTTTCCTTCGACAGCGTAGGTATTTCGTAATATTAGGGAATGAATACTAACAAATATTTTCTTTTTGTATCATTACTTGCGAAATTAACAAGTGTCGAAAAAATCGGGGTGAGTTTTATACGTACATTTATAAAGAAAAAACTTCTATTAGTGCATAGGTGTACTGCGTACTCAGAAATACAATACTTATACTAACATTTTTTTCTACCTAAAGAATTTGAAAATTACGGACATAAATAAGAAATCCCAAAAGCAAGTGAACCTACCGAATTTCGGGCGTACACATTTTTAAAGGTTATCGATAACGGAAACGATTACTGTGCCAATGCTTACCGGAAGGAACCGATTGCCTCTGAATTATTTTTTATAGCTCATGGAATGGTATTTTAACATCGATACGCGTAAATAAGGTCGATACCAAGGAATGATGATGAGGAATGGTGTAACCAATATACATATTGTAACAATATTCTTATTTAAAAGAGTGTCCGTGGAGTTTCTTGCCCGTTCTTTTCCATAGGAACCTACTACGCGTTGGAATGGGCAACTATAGCTTCATATTTCTGACTGACCGACCCCTTGACAATTTAAAAGTGCCTGTAATTGGTTTATTTGAAATAAATGCTTTGTGAGTTTGAGTTCGATATTCGATATCTTTTGCCTATTACAATCCTTTTGTGATAGTAGTTGGCACCATGTAATTGGGTGCAGTTCTGCCATAACGTACCAATCTATATCACTTGCACGTTGTAGAGAAAAGGACTTTTTCGGTTTAATTGCGATTGCTTTGTTTTCACTGATTAAATGTTATTATTAGTTGTAAATGCAAGTTTATAAACCTTGTTTTAGAACAGTTCTTCATAGAATATTTTTTATTATTTTCTTAAGATTTTGGAAATATTCGACAGTAAAACATTTGGTACATTTTGCCAAATTGCATTTTGTGTGAAGTAGGTCAAAATTCGTTAAGCAAAATCGTTAAAATTTTATGCTCAAACTGTTACAGCGAGTTGAGATAAGCTTCAAAAAATGTAAAGTCAAAGTCAAATCATTTACTTCAAATAGGCCCTTGCAAGGCACTTTTGAACGTCAAAAATTACAAAAAAATTGAATTGATTCTAGTCGCCCCTTCCAAAAGGTAGTTTTCGTATGGAGAAGAATGGGCAAGAAACTCCACCGTCACTCTTTTAAAATGTTTTACAATATTTTGTATATGTAGGTACATTAGTTATATAATTATATGTGAAGACGATGCATCTAAAAATTAAAAAATAAATTACTATACCACAATATAGGTAAAAAGAATTTTTAAAAGAGAGCAACAACAGATACATTAATTACTTATGTGATAGATACATGGTTCTCACATATTTACAAACATTGTAAAAGTAAACGATTTTCCAAAAAAAAAAGTTACAATTAATAAGTCAGTGTGTGAGGAAGTAATCACAGAATGTAACATCAATGTCATATAATAAAATATAATAATTTATACAACTTAAATTAGCAACCAGTTTGATTTTGTCTAGATTCTAGATTATTCTATAGAGCTGGACCAGCATGTTTCCAAGCATTCTTATCTTGGATATAATCCTCTAATTTGTAATATGCTAGTTTACAAAGTGTACTTTTAATATGAGTTTTAAATTTTCTTTCAATTGTAAAATATCACAACTGTAATTACGACTTCCTTTTAAATAGTTCGCAAATGAAATGAAATGAAATGGTTTATTCTGTAAATAGGATATAGGAACCACTTTTACAGGTCATTTTAAAAATATATAAAAAATATATTAAATTTTGCTAGATGAGTTCGGCCTTTTCTATCCGACTACTCTGAGAAGAAAGGCCGAAACAAACTCAGAGGTCACAGTCTCTTTTAAAGTCCAGACATAATCTTGGTCAAGCCATATGAGGACCATGTAGATTAGTGTATGAAATGGTCTTTTGAGAAAAGATCCACACTGATTTGAGTGGACCTGTCCAGTCAGTGCAAGCATTTGTCAGTAATCGTGGAGCTCAACTCAGAACATAAGGAGCTCAACTCGACGAACAATACCAAAGAAAGGACATTTGGGTAGGCCGCATAAACTACTCAAACTGCCAGACCGTCATTAAAACTAACTGAGAAAGGAAAAAAAAATAGTAATAAAAAAAAAATATCCTCATAGTCCTCACATTCACAATAGGTAATTCAAATAATATTATACTTTACAAAGTAATCATGTCATTTTGTTATAATGTTTAAATAAAACTGGTATATTTTAATGATTTTACTAAATAATTCTAATGTCAAGTTTTATGGTTTTATCACAAAGTTTAGCAGAGTGAGCAGCTCAATCCCAAGCTTTTTTATCTTCTAAATAATCTGAAATTATATAGTACCCTTTTTTACAAAGTTTGGTTTTAATACAAATTTTAAATCGTTTAATGGGTACGTTTCGAATGTCAATGGGAAGTTTGTTGTAAAACCGTATACATTGCGAGTTGCCTACTCTATGAAGACGAGTGCGATTTACAGCAAGGTTGTGTTTATTCCTGGTATTTAAACTATGAATATCAGACATTTTCTTAAAATTTGATATATTTTTGTGTACATACATTAGGTTTTCAAAAATATATTGTGAGGCTAGATTCAGAATATTTACTTCTTTGAATTTTCTCCGAAGGGAATCTCTCGGACCTAGGTTGTAAATGGCTCGAACAGCTCTTTTCTGTAGAACAAAGATAGTATTAATGTCCGCACAGGTTCCCCAGAGAAGAATCCCATATGACATAAGACTACGAAAATAACTAAAATAAACAATTCTGGCTGTATCTACGTCAGTTATCTGTCTAATTTTTTTAACAGCATAGGCTGCCGAACTAAGCCTTCCTGACAATTTTTCTATGTGTGGGCCCCATTGTAATTTACCGTCAATAATGATTCCAAGAAAAACTGTCGACTCAACAAGGTCAGCTCTATTCCATTAACTTGAACATTGGTAGTTAGCTGCCTGACATTTGGCATTAAATTTTTTATGAGTTTAGTCTTTTTTTCGTTCAGAAGAACATTATTTACATTAAACCAATGCACAACTTTAGAGAGTGCATCGTTAACTTGTTGAAAGTTAACGAACTGATGTTTGATTTAAAAAATAAGGGAAGTGTCATCTGCGAATAATACGATCTTGTTATTATCCCTTATGTGGTAATGTAACTCATTTATGTAAATTAAAAATAAGAAAGGACCTAGAATTGAACCCTGCGGAACGCCAATGGTGACTGCAGATCTTGCAGATCTCTTGCCATTAACATCGACCCTCTGAATTCTATTGTTCAGATAAGAAGTCAGAAGGTCGAGAGCCTTGTCCCTCATACCATAGTGGTACAGTTTTCTGATGAGTGTATCATGATGTACGCAATCGAAGGCCTTGGACAAGTCGCAGAAAATGCCAAGAACATCTTGCGACTCCTCCCAGGCCTCGAATATGCTCTTCAGTAATTCCACGCCCGCGTCTGTAGTTGAACGACCCTTTGTAAAACCAAACTGTTTTAGATGTGTGCATTGAAATGTTCTAACATTTGTTTCAAAATTAATTTCTCAAAATTTTTGTTTAATGTAGGTAATATCGAAATAGGCCGAACATTCATAGGAACGCATACTTATACTATAGCCTAAATCACAAACGAAACAAAACTTGATTCAAGACAAAACAGTGACGTTTATTTTTACGGCAATCGATTGATTGACATTCATTAAATGATGTTAAAGTAGGTAACAATATTAATAAAGTATCTAATAAAAAATGCCAAAGATACGGATTTATTATTTAATTAGGTACCGTTTGGCAGAAGTTATTTCGGTATTTTCGGCTAACCATATTAGAAGTAGGTATGAAGTATGTTTGTTTCTGTATGCATTGAACTGCAAAATCCCTTAAATAAATTTTAAGGGATTTTGCAGGATATTACTCGTAATATACCACATTAGGACCAATGTGGCGTAATAAAATGAATTTTGACAGAACTAAGTCTAACTAAGGTTTGAGTCATAGATATAACGCTAGTCTATCTATCTTCTACATATTATTATCTATATCTATCTATACATAGTAAAAAACAAAGTCGCTTCGCGTTGGCTGTCCCTATGTATGCTTAGATCTTTGAAACTACGCAACGGATTTCGACGCGGTTTTTTTAAAAATAGATAGAGTGATTCATGCGAAAGTTTTGTGTAAATTGGCTGAAATATGACGATTATTGTCGAAGATGTCGGAAAAAATCAGGCCAATTGGGAGCTTTAATAGCGTGCGCCGCGTAAGCCGTAAGAGATACATCAAATTTATGTTTTACAGAATTGTATATTATAAAAATTTCAAAAATAACGTCCGGGATAGCATATGTCTATCTTCTAAGAATGACCTACAGTAACCATTTTTATCTTTCAGAATTTGATAAAAATTAAATTGTTATATCCGAAGCTATTTAGACCGGTATTTTATTTAGCCTATCCAATAAAATATGCTATTTAAATTGGGCATTTAATTTAGATCAAAATATGCCTTGACATCATGTAATTAAAATGAATACTTTAAAACATATCACAGATTCAAAATTACGCGTGACAAAATAATTATGGTTGCCGCAAACGCGGGCGCAGCGGTAGGAATCAACGACTTTTCTAACTAACTAATCCTGGTCGTACGTACCCGTGGGATATTTTCCGCAATCCACGCGGGCGAAGCCGCGGGCAATTGCTAGTTATATATATAAAAATGAATCCCTATTTCCCTTAGACGGCATCACGCGTGAACGGTTGGACCAATTTCGCTAATTCTTCTTTTGTTGTGTTTGTTATTGTAAGGAGAAGGTTCTTACGGAAAGAAAAAATAAGAAAATTGCGCAGAAAATTGGAAAATTTCAGAAAACTTAACGACTATTTTAACTTCGCGCGTTGGACAGTTAGCGCGTTTGATGAATGTGAATTTAGCAGATTAGGGTAGGTATGTAGGTAGGTAGGATAGGTAGGTAGGGTAGGTAGGTAGGTAGGTGTAGGTAGGTGTAGGTAGGGTATGTAGGTAGGTATGTAGATACGTAGGTATGTAGATATGTAGGTCGCGTAGGTATGTACGTAGGGTAGGTAGTTAGGTAGATAGGTAGGTAGGTACGGTAGGTAGGGTAGGTAGGTAGGTAGAGTAGGTAGGTAGATAGGTAGGGTAAGTGGGTAGGGTAGGTAGCGTAAGTACATAGGTAGGGTAGGTTGGTGCGCATTAGATAAGTACATAGTGCTACCCGTGCGAAGCCGGGGCGGGGCAGCTAGTTTTAAATAATACATCTATGGTTTGAATATTTAAAACAAGATTGGACTAAGAACTCAAAGATTTTTTGTTTGCTTAACATGTTCAGTGCCGGGAGCCCTCCTGGAGGGTTCAACTAGTCGCATATGGGATGCCGTGAGCCCTCGGGGAGGGCTCATTTGCAACGTAGGTTTTTCTTAGCGAATACAGCGTTATAAACCGTAAAAATAAAATCTGATGTATATTTTAACAAGATTTATTAGTATAAACGTTGGTTTTAAAACGCAAACTTTTTAAAAAAAAAATTGTTCACTGTTACAAATATATACCTACAAAAAATTTTAAAGGTTGGAAACTACGTATAGTGACAAGAAACCCTGGAAAAACATATTTTTACTTCGTTTTACAGTGTTTTATAACACGGGTTTAAACCTAATGCCGTTGACCGTCTGCGATGGTTAACTTTAGCGCAAACGTAATGCCGGTAACCCTCACGGAGGGTTCACTTCCAATATGTATGGCGGCATGGCCTATGAGTTCTATGAAAAGTGGGCGGAGTCGAAAGTGTTAATTCGTGAAAACGCATACTTATAATAAAACTGAAAGAATAGTATTTTATGCCGTGATATTTCTTTAATATCTGGCTACAATGAGCTCCTTATTCCTAATGAGACCATTTAACTGTATTCAATTTAATTATTTTCGTATTATCTTGAGAACAGCGCTAAACCGCCTTTATTCGCCGACGACAATATTTTACCAGTAAAAGAATCGAAAGCTCGGATTCGAGCCGATTGTTTGGCTCGAACATTAACTAGAGCTAAAGCCTAATCGATATCGGGGCGTGCAAAACATTATTTCCGATATTAAAAACACTGTGCGGATACATTAGCGTTTATTACGACTGTTTACGAGTCCAGCACGAGCGCTCGGCCCGCGCTCGAATGGATAAATGGCGCCGGCGAATTATTGTTCTACTGCTAAATTATCCATCGGTTGTAGCCCTCTATGTGCTCTCCAATAAAAAAGAAGAAGGTTTTCATTATCGTTTAGTGCTCTATAACGCGTTTTTGGCATGATTCACCGTTGGAATGGGAATAGTTAGCCGATGTTATGGGTCCCCAATTAACTAAGAATTACGACGCGGTTTAATGACTCAGGTATGCATAATATATTCTTTACAGTGAATTTTCAGCGCATGTCAAGCACACAGGTACTTATTTTGGAGAATGTGCTTACCGACCTATAATAAGTTACCTACATCCGATTTAATTTTGTTTATAAGACATGGTGAGTAGTTTACATATACGAGTATAGTATTCCTATTCAACATTATGATATAACATACCTAATGACCCCCTTATCTTATAGTGAATAAGAAAGACGTTATTGGACGGTTTCTTAATTTTAAGTTACTTTTTTTTTTTTATATAACTAAAAATAACATTACAGAAAAAAGTTTATCGTTTACTTAGTAGTTTAAATTATATTTCAATTACTTATTAGCTAATAGGCTATATTGTAATGTGAAAAAAATATCACCAATTGTGATCTTACCGCACTTATAACTAATATTATAAGTGCGGACGTGAGTTTGTTTGTTTGCTACGCTTTAACGCTCAAACGGCTAAACAGATTCGGATAAAATTTGGCACAGGGTTAGACTTTAACCTGGTGAAGGACTAAGTCTATTTTTCATCCTAGATCGCAGATGAAGTCGCGGGCAACAGCTAGTAATAATATTATGGATGCAAAAGTGAGTTTGTTTGTTTGTTACGCTTTCACGCTAAAACGACTGAACGGATTTGGAAGAAATTTGGCACATGGGTAGACCATGATCTGGAAAAGGACATATAATTATTTATATCCTGGTATTCCTACGAGATCGAGACTTATACGGGCCCGCGCAGGGCGCACATAGTAAGTTATAAAGGAAAAAAACACCTAATGAATGATACTAGCTTGTCACTAATCGTTTCAAGATTACATTGCTTGCTTGCAATTTTCATTTCCTTTAGAAAAATATGAACTCCCTAAGTTGAGTCGGGCCCTACTTTTTCTACTAATTTGTTTGTATTTAAATAAATAATTTTCTTCACGAAATCCGAGAGCGTAAAATTTTAATTTACTTTCAATATTCCGGCTGTTTTTTCAATAAACATCAAAGCAAAAATTATGTGAAGACACGATTTCGGTTGGAATAATTTATATTCGTAAGGATAAGCCACGCGCGCAGTTTACTTTATGGTAACGTATAGCTGGGCCGCACTGACTTACTGTGTGCCTATGAGGTGATAGATCGTAGGTATTTGATAAGGGTCGCAGTATACTACTTTCGGTGCCCGATGTTTGATTAAATGTAAGTTGACGAACGAATTTTCGCACTAATACTGAATTGCAAGTTACTTTACACAAAACATCACGCCTGTATTACGAAGCGTTAGGCAGAGGTGCACCTATAGTACATCCACATTTCGCCAGTTATGTTTCATGGTCCTCCTATACCAGTCCACTGCTGGACATAGGCCTCTCCAATTGCATGCCATTCAGCTCGATACTCGGCAACTCTCATCCAGCTGCTACCTGCAAAGATCGTCACTCCACCTAGCCTGAGGGCGTCCCACATTACATTTGCCAATTCGCGGCCTCCACTCAAGAATACGTCTACTGGAGCGGTCATCGGTTCTACGGCTAATATGGCCGGCCCACTGCCACTTCAGCTTGCTTATTCTATGAGCTAGGTCGACAACTTTGGTTCTCAGTTATGTTTAAGTCCCATGTAATACGGGGCGAGCCTATTGCCATCAACCGGGCAAAAATCCAGAACCCCGGCTGCTACTGAGAAATTCCAGATGGAAAAACCCAATGACACTTTTCACGACCCGGAAATCGAACGCAGGACCAGTTACTCAGTTACTTTTATTCCACAAATATGGAGGAACGTTGAAAATTCAGCGCAGTTACCAGTTAAACGTTATAATAATAATATCAGCCTATTATTGTCCCACTGCAGGGCAAAGGCCTTTTCTAATACAGAGAAGGCACGAGCATTGATCACCATGCTTGCTCAAGACGGGTTAGCGATTGCAGACTTATATTAACTACAAGTCCAGGTTTCCACAGTGTTTTTCCTTCACCGATGTCAGTAATGTCCAAGATAAACTCAGAAAGTACATATGAATTGAAAATGTCACATTGGTACTTGCTCGGACTTGAACCCACAACCTTGTACATGAGAGGCGAGGCCTTAACCACTGGGCCATCATGACATCGTCAGTTAAACGTTACCGGTGGAAAATTCTTCTGCAAACATTTCATACAATGAAGAATTAAAAAAAATATAATTCACTGTTTCAGGATGGATTGTTCACAATACGAATTACAATTCTGATGATGTTTTAGGATACAATGGCGGACGCGGTCAAGGCAGGGATATGACAAATATTATGTATGAATGTGCAGAGGGTTTGTCGCTTGTCGCCTTTTCACGAATACATAATGAGGGAAACTTGGAATTACGGACTTTATAATGAAAACAGTAAGGTACTCATTGGTATTTAAGTGCCTACATATTATGTAGATACTGTTTGGAAAGGTTCATGAATGAGTACAAAGTATTAAACAACTTATTTACTAGAGAATTTTGTGTGGAATATAAAATAAGCTTGCTCTTTTCAAAATTACTAAGTATTAACTGTATTAGGAATGTAATAGCTGTAATCAGGTATAGCATTAATTACACAGTCATAAGCTGCACTTATATATTTTTATTACAGGTATTAGAAAATTCTAGACACACTTACTAAGGGTCCTTACTAGCCGTTATTCATAATTCCTTCTCAGTCACGAAATAATAATTTTTTAAATCAGTGGCGCTAGTGGACTATTTAAGAAGCCATGTGTAGGTATTTTTCATTTCTTTTGTAACATAGGTCTATCTAATGTTTTTCCTAATAACGTTGTTAACAATTTTAATACTAACGATAACAACATTGTTAGGTACATCAGAATATTAAGTGTAATCAGTACTACATGCATAGAAAGCAAACCTGTCATAACATTCAGTGTAGAGGTGCTAAAACAGAATTATTCTTTCAGCACAACGAAGGAAATTTAATTAAACCTGGCTATTTAGATAATGGAAGTGCCATCAGCGCGTCCGGCCGCGCGCAGATTATAAAATTATCACTTACCCCTTTTCAGTGGTGACAATTGTTTTTAGCCAACCCTATCAATGTAATTTATTTTTATACCTCAACATTGTGAACGAATGGAGCGTTCGCAGGCCCTCGGGTAACAATTATTTGCGGAATTGTACAACATTTTGACAACGAGCCGGTAACAAGATGAGAGATAACGCAATAATTGCATTTTTTTTCTTCGATTTCACCGATCTATGTGATAATGTAAATTGTTTCTGAGATTTATTATTTCCGGAAAATGCAATATAACTTATTCCTTTTTTAATTAAGCACAAAAGGTGTATTCCCATGTTTGAGTGACCCAAATATAAAACTGAAATAAAGTCATTTGCATCCATATTTTTGTAAATTGAAAATGATTACTTAATTTCGTATAATGGATTAATTATTGAGCTTTCAATAAACTGTTATTATTTCTCGAAACGCGTGGTTTAGCTTAAACGAATATTCAGAACGTTATGATAAAATAATCGTATCAAAGGATCTTTTCTAATTAATATTCATAATGACTTTGCCAACCACATCTCTTCTGCTACATAAATTCGAATACAAAAACTCACACTCACAAAGGAAGCATTTGGACCCCCTACAAAACACAGGATTTTTTAGGTTATTTTTGTTTTCTTCATCGAACTTTATGATTCTCTATTACTTGAAATAAAGCATTTCATATTTTGTGAGATTAAAATTTCTCTTTAAGTCGTCATAGGGAAACTTTAATCTAATGTTACAAGGATATTCTAAGCGGGATTGTGCCTATTAAAAATGTATCAAAGGAGTCTTTCCCACTAGCGGTAGCGAGTAAATAATTGTGTACCTCACACGTCACTCAGTCAGTGATGAGATAGGTGAGAGGAAAGTCGTTTGCTGGAAAGTTGGAAATTGATATTATAGTTCGGGCTCATTAACGCTTAGCTTAGCTTATATTAGATTTATTTATGAGATTAAAACACATTGTTAAATAAATCAATAAACAATTAGCCAATTCGTAGATTCTGGATCTGTTATTAAGATCACATTTCTAAATGTGAAAAACTCCGTTCACATTTGTCAGTTGTGCCGGTGGCTGTGTCGTCTTAATATGAGTGGGAGCCAAGTTGGCGAGTTGGCTAGCTAATGTATGTAGATGAGGGCGGTTAACTTCACATCGGCTGCGACGTGACAGGTGTCATGCGGCTACACCGGATGGCGGCCGCGATACGGCACCGGGCGGCGCGTCGTTTGTCGCCGGCGACGATTTGTCAGTGTCGTTTGACGCGATTTTACTAGCCGGCGACCTACAGGTCACGCCCACCGGATACCAATCGCGCCTACATCAGATTTCTGAACAAATTTTCACTTCGTTTCTCAGAGGAGATCCTGCATCTCCGAAAACCTTTGACTGCAATCACTAAGGGTTTGACGGACGTTGTTGGAATTTTGGCGATATTTTTCGTAAAACATTTCATCTTTCCTGTAAAGGCTACATTCGAATTTATGTAGTAGAAGAGACGTCGGTCGACAAAGTCACTAGGTGAAATTGAATGGAATAGACTTTGATCATATCTGGCCCGAAAATTGATTGCTCGCTGTTTCACCTGACAGTCTTTATTTTTTCATGTCGGGGTAAAAATATAGCGCAAGGTGGAAGCAATTTATCCAAAATAAATCTAAGCTGAGAAAGGCCATATAGCTGCCGTTTTCCAATGTGACCTCGATCTCATAAATAAGAATGAGGAGCGGTGGAGGAACAAAGCGCCGGCGAGCGGTGCTCAAAGACGATTTTAAAATCTTGTCTAAGTCTGAGGCGTGATTGACAAAAGTTGGGCGGAATTCGATACGGCTGCGGATGTTTGTCGAAGGGTTTTTTGTGGGCGCGGCAGGAGACGCTTTCCGCCGCGGAAGCGTACAAAGAGATGTAGCTTTTGGGCCGATCGTAAAATCCGTCGTTACTGCGCGTAATAGCAGCTGGGCTCTCGGCGCCGAAACACGAAAACTGACAGTTGCTTCAAAATGGAATAAGGATTATATGTTTGTTCTAAACTTTGATGCATGAAATTTGGTCGAGATAAGCCAGTTTTATGGGGAAGGGGCTATGAATATTATGATACAGTTAAGTTTGTTTTTTAAAAGAACACGGGCATGCTTTAATGTATTATTTCGTGTTCCCAAACATTAATAAAAACAATTTTTGTAAATCGCGCAAACGGAAAACGATTTTCCTCAAATCAATAATCCAAATCAAAACGATTAAAGTGAATGGAACGTAATGGAAAAAATATATTCACACCATTAAACTTATTTTACGATTTAATCGAGAAGATAATGTCATCGAAAAAAGTCGTCGGAGCAGTCATCAATCAGGCGGACGCTCTCGAGCCCGCACCGAGTGTGTTTTTGTTTGTCCAACAGTCGCGGCTCTCGGAGCGGTAACGCCACTAAAATATATTGTGTTCACTCACTAAACAAATTGTTTTAAAACGGAAGAACGCTCCAGTTCCATCGTAGCTTGTTTAAAGTTTAGCTGCAACTATTCATCTTAAGTGATTTACGAATTAAGTGAAAAATGTTACCAGTTGCTACTTTATCCTTGCAGAAAAGATCTAAATCGTTCCTTAAAATTTCTACCGTACTTTTTAACACCGTTTTTCACCACTTCACCCCGATGTCAGACAGACATCTACAGAAATTCATGATCTGGACCTATATTCATTATATCTCACTAACAACATGTCAGAACCAAGATTGTTAATAAATTGACCAACTAATACAAACGGAGGTCGTACACGATATCTCCTGATAATGTTTCCCAATCATCTGTTGAAACAATTATAGGTACGTGATCTCTGTTCGTAAGTAAGGTACGAAACCTGATCTGTTCTGATATAACTGTCCGAGACACGTGTTATCTCAATCACAGACGTAATTATAATTTGCTGACGAATACAGACCCAAGTAACTATCAGAATCCCCGATAAACTCGATATTGAATTATCAGATAATTGGAAACATTTCTGGGACATGACATATCTGATCTTATGCTTTTCTAATGTATGGAAAACTAGCTGCGCCCGTGATTTCATTCGCATAAGTTTCGATCCCTTAAGAATATCGGGATAAAACGTATCCTATGTCCTAATCCAGGTTATGGTGTAGACCATGACCTAGATTAGGACATCTACAGGAACAGACCCAAAATGATGCAAAATTTCATCCGTTCAAATCTGTTCAGCCGTTTTAGCGTGAGAGCGTAACAATCAAACAACCAAATAAACAAACAAACTCACTTTCGCATTTATAATATTCATTAGGATAGTTATAGAAAATTATTGTTTAAAAAGCAGGTATTCATTTAATCTACAAAAGAACAAGACAATACGTACATATCAAATGAATTAAGTGAGAAATCGATAGCGGTTTTAAGTGGCGATACTATTAATGTTACAGGAACGCCAGGCGCACCCCAGACATTCAAAGTCAAAGTCAAAGTCAAACAATTTATTTCAATTAGGCACATAAAAGGCACTTATGAACGTCAAGTTTACAAAAAATAGAATTGATTCTAGTCGCCCCTTCCAAAAGGTAGTTTTCGTATGGAGAAGAATGGGCAAGAAACTCCACCGTTACTCTTTTAAAATGTTTTTACAATATTTTGCATACATTAATTATATAATTATATGTGAAGACGATGCATCTAGAATAAGATTACTATACCGCGATAGGTAAAAAAGAATGAAAAATAAAGCAATTACAGATAAATTAAATATGTGACAGATACATGGTGCTCACATATTTACAAACATTGCAAAATTATACGATATTCCTAACATTTTAACAAGTAATACTAATAAGTCAGTGTGTGAGTTCAAGAAATCACAGAATGTAAAATCAGTGTTATAAAAAATAACAAATACATAATTAAATAAGCAACCAGTTTGATTTTGTCTAGACTCTAAATTGTCCTATGGAGCAGGACCAGCATGTTTCCAAGCATTCTTATCTTGGATATAATCCTCTAATTTGTAATATGCTTGTTTACAGAGTGTACTTTTAATATGAGTTTTAAATTTTCTTTCATTTAATTGTAATATATCACAAGGTATTTTATTGTAACATTTAACACAGTACCCCATAAAAGATGTATGTACTTTAGATAATCTGAAAAATGGTTGATCTATTTTATCTTTATTTCTAGTATTAAAATTATGTCTATCACTTATTTTATTAAAGATATGTAGATTTTTTCTTACATACATAATATTTTCATAAATGAATTGGCAAGGTACCGTCATAATATTAATCTTTTTAAATAGTTCCCTGAGAGATTCGCGACGATGTAGATTATAAATGGCTCTGACAGCTCTCTTTTGTAAAATAAAGATGGATTCAATGTCAGCAGCCCGACCCCACAGTAAAATGCCATACGACATAATACTGTGGAAGTAGCTAAAATAGACCAGACGCGCGGTTTCTACATCTGTTAACTGTCGTATCTTTCTAACAGAATAAGCGGCCGAGCTTAGCCGCCCGGCAAGAATTGTTATATGAGGTCCCCATTGTAATTTCTCGTCTAGCGTGATTCCTAGGAAAACGGTTTGATTAATAAATTCTAGTTTTTCTCCATTCAATATGATGTCACATTCGCTACTTCTAACATTAGGTAATTTAAATCTAATGCATTTGTTTTTTTTTTAATTTAGTACCAAATTATTTACCGTAAACCAATCTTGGACTTGAAGAATAGAGCTGTTAACGTCGTCAAGATTTTGTGACGGTCGGTTTATTTTAAATATCAACGATGTGTCATCTGCAAATAACACCATCTTAGGTTGATTTTGAAGTAATTGTGGTAAATCATTAATATAAACTAAAAAGAGTAATGGACCCAATATCGAACCCTGAGGAACGCCCATTGCCATTTCAGACCCCAATGAGTTTACGCCGTTTACTTGAATTTTAACTTTTCTATCTTTCAGGTATTATCTTAGTAAATCAAGAGCTGTATTCCTAATCCCATAGTGCTCAAGTTTCAGCAGAAGTGTTTCATGGTCTACGCAATCGAACGCCTTCGAGAGGTCGCAAAAGATTCCAATGGCATCGTGTGCTTCTTCCCAGGCGTTAAAAATGTTCTTTATGAGGGTGACACCAGCGTCAGTGGTACAACGCCCTTTGGTGAAACCGTACTGTTGTTCATGAAAGATGGAATTCTTATTAAAGTGACGTAACATTTGATTGAGCATCAACCTTTCAAACACCTTGCTGAGAACTGGCAGAATTGACACAGGCCTATAATTGTTGGGTTCCTTACTATCACCGGATTTGAACAAAGGAATTACTTTACTGTGTTTCATGAGTTCCGGAAAGACTCCTTGGTCTACACTGGTGTTAAATATGAAAGCTAAATAAGGCGCAATGGTTTTGATGATAGATCTACAGACTTTTACAGACATTCCCCATAGATCTTCTGTTGATTTAATTTTAAGATTCAGCCTTGCCAACCTCTTTACCACTGCATTCATGAGCTGTTTTTATAAAGCTTGTGCCGACATAAGAAGACATTTCAGGGCGAATTTAATCTATGAAACTGAACGCGATCAACACATCTAAACCGCGTTCAGGAGCTGTCAGTGGCCAATATTCCGGAGCATTAATGACACGCATTCAGTTCCATTGGTGAAATACGTCATAAGGCGAATACGAGAAATGAAAGGTCTGTTTTAATGTTTCGTTATTTACAGTACGCTTTAGTTGAATCCGTACTGAGTGAAACATAAAGACTACAATTGAGCATACGTTTAAAACTTTATCCAACGGGCTTGGAACTTGTTACGTGATTTGAATATCCACTTTGTAAAGACGTGCACTCGCCACCAGCTTATATGCAGCCGTTTCTCTGAATTTCACTATCGCCTAATGGATACTTTGGACAATTCGTTCAGTGCCGGGAGCCCTCGGAGGGCGCATTTTAAATGTAGGTTTTTCTTAGCGAATACAGCATTATAATCCGTGAAAATAAAATCTGATGTTTCTTTTAACAAGATTTATTAGTATAAACGTTGGTTTTAAAATGCAAGGTTTTACAAAAAAGAATTGTTCACTGTTACAAATATTCACTAATAAAGGTTGGACACTACGTATAGACAAGAAACCCTGGAAAAACACATTTTTACTACGTTTTATCGTGTTTTATAACACGGGTTTAAACCTAATGCCGTTGACCGTCCGCGATGATTAACTTTAGCGCAAACGTTATGCCGGCAACCCTCCCGGAGGGTTCACTTCCAATATGTATGGCGGCATGGCGTATGAGTTCTATGAAAATGGCTGGAGTCGAAAGTATTATTGAGAGTTTATCATCTACATTACTACGGGTTGTTCGTCCTTCTCAGTGCTAGTGTCATCATAACATTTAACAACACTACAACTATGGGACAAGTCTGACATGTTCACCGCCGTGTCCTCACGGAGGCGATCGGCGGCGGCGATCTCTCGCGTCCGGCCCTGGTTCAGGCCATGGTTTGGAGCGAGAGTGCATGGGAGGCCGTCGCCTCCTTCTGCGAAGCAGTTATGCTCGCGAAGGAGGAGGCGGGGCGCGCGAGGGAGATGCAAGCTGCACGCCCTCGCAGCCCTAGTCGCCGCAGGAGACGCCCCGGGCGTCGGGAGTCAAGAGCCGACTTCCGGCCACCGTAGGCGCGGGCCTGCGGACGGTGAGCAATGGGCAGCTCGCCGTCCGATAAGGACCAGGCCCGTGTCGACGGCGCGTTGTGTTCCACGCGCGCCTCAAAGAGATGTCAGCACCAACCGACGGGGTCGAAAGACCAATGCCTGCTGGGGTTGCGGGTTTGTCTGAAAGGGATATCGCGGCCCCGGCACACAGGCAACGGAAGGAACACGGGTGGGGTTTAGTTAGTAAAAGTCTGACACACCCTCTCGCTCTGCCCAGAGCGGGAGAAGTCATTTGATGATTTCCAATCCTGAAAAAAAAAAAAAAAAAAAAAGTCTGACATGTTCTTTCCCTATACACAAACACCAAATCCTATACTATTAAATGAGCAATATTTGTCTAGGTGTCACATCTGGGAAAATTCGTTTTGTCCGTATTTTCATCCCAGCAGAGCTCGGTCGCCCAAAGTTTAGAACAAGATGGCATAATGACATAGCAGCATGGAAGTAGTAAGTACCTACTGTCACGGCAGCATGGAATTAGTATGTACTATACAAGGCATTAGTATGAACTTTCCTATACAATTCAATGAGGATTCTCTATTTTCACCAGAGCAGAGCTTGGTCGCGTAGGTACTACTTATAATAATGGCGATAGATTTTTGATACACAGTCAATTTTCAAATAATGTTTTTAATATCTCTGCTGTCTACCCCTGTAATTTACGTCTATTTCTTACTATTTTGAGTCAGTTTCCCGTATAATCAAATGCAAATAACTGTGCTAAAGTGCAATGTCCGGTCCGTAAATGGTGGTGTCACACACAACCCGCGCTTGCGAACATTTGTCGGTTTCTCGCCTGCTGAATTCTCCGCTTTACATGTCCTGTCGCCTGCAGTCAGTGCAGCAATGGTTTTGTTGTCTAATAGTCTAACCAACTCATCCCCAGAAGTAAGGGGAAATGACTTTAAATTGAATAATCTGATTACGTTGGATTTTGACGTCGTTTGACGCCTTAATTGTGGAAGAAAATAGTAATGTTTAAATCAGAAAATAGTATTTAATTTAATCAAGAAAGAAAAAAAGAAAGAACAGAATTATTTTTACCCGTTTTGCTTTCATATTATATCTGCTGAAACCATTGAAGTTGTTGTCCCTAGAAGATAGAGCTAGCAATTTAAATCAATTGATGTTGATGCCACTCATAAGACATTCTTTCTGTTTGATCCAATTTCCCGGAAAGGAATATTTCCTTTCATCACATAATATAAAGGACAACTTTATCATCGTTTCTTATCTTTCAGTTACGCAAAATTCAGAAACAGCTTCAAAAGAAAATATAAATACTTACCTCCAACAAAGAGGCCCGGATATTGTTATTTTGAAATCTGAAAGCGTTTTGAGAATCGTGGCAGGTGGCGCTACCTGTCACGTTGTATCCAGGAGGATCTTCTAAC
The DNA here is from genome assembly GCA_947364205.1 of Agrochola lota. Lineage (NCBI taxonomy): Eukaryota > Metazoa > Arthropoda > Insecta > Lepidoptera > Noctuidae > Agrochola > Agrochola lota. The sequence continues at coordinate 10,005,061 of OX376221.1, read as the reverse complement.
GTAATACATGACATACCACGCATTCAAAGCAGCGGTTCTGATCACACCACATTACACCCAAGACTCACAGCGTGATAATATCTTTTTTATCTGCAATAAAGCTAATTTACTGCTTCGTTTTTCTTTTTTCCCTCTCTCTTGGCATGTTTATTTTGTTGCAATCCCATACGCGACATTACTATGGAGAAAAAAGTCAAAAGTCGTATAGTCATATGAGGTCGTGGGCTACACTATTCATTTTCTTTTATTTGTATTTACAAAAGCCTTGGAGCATATTTACAGGTACTTATGAATACTGAGCGAGGCATAGACATTTCAAAGAGCGAGACGTCATATCAGTAACGGGAGCAGAGCATGATATTCATGGGTCGGCAATTTTCGTAAATCTCTCAGTAAGTGAGCTCATGTTGCGCTACACGTACAGGATTAGACTAAGCTCTGAGAACTGTTTTTCCCTCCACGATTCATTCGAGAGAAAGTGTGTCGGAAATAAATAAAGCGGAGCGGGAATGCGAGACAAGAATACGACCTTTGCGAGCGAATTTTCAACGAATTTTTCTCGAATGGCCTCAAGCTCAAAGATAATATAAAAAGTATTGGACCGCATCAAAAGTAACACACGAGTTTCCAATCATTTTAATATAAGTTTCCGTCGAGAGTGCTTGACAGAAATGTTGAATTACACATCGACAAAGGAAGACGCTAAAACGAGCAAAGTTTTGTTGAAAAATTACTTTTGGAATGTTAAGGAATATTCTGTTTCTTTCATCAACGTTGAGTTCTTTCGCTCTTGAAGCTGAGATAAGTCATCAAATTATGCGAACGCTATGTTGTTTACAATTTGTTTCTGAAACGAGTCACGTTTCCATTTGGAGGTAGGGGCAAAAATTGGCCCAATTTAAATAATGTTCAGTTCCTTACGTCCTCCCCCTGCCCCGACAGACGCTCTGTTTGTTTGGATGAGGTGACAAGATGACTCGCACAATTATTCTAATACACTTACATAAATTTAGTCTGATTTGTATTTTTTCCGGAGAAGATGGAAACATTTTTTGACGTTCCGTTATATGGTTCACGCGAGTATGTTTCATTGTTATTGTGTTATGATATTATTTTGAATATTTGGTAACTTCGATTAAACCTCGGCAAGTGACGTACATTGTGTTCATAAATCGTTCACGTTTCCTACGTGATTTCAGGCTCGCACGTAGAATCTGAACCTATCAGCGTTCAATTTTCGCTGTACATTGTTCAATAATAAATATGTATTTGCATATTGACAGATTTATTATATCATTCATTGGTAAGGAACTTGATCAGGAGAATAAAATTTGTTCGTAAATAAATCATATTTGACCGTTCGAAAGGTTTACCGTTCGTATATGCGCATTTTGCGTAATTGTATTTTATTGTTTCAAAATGTTCATATGCTAGAACAATCGCGCCCACTTTAGGATTGTTTGAACGTTTAATTTTAAAACAGTACGCTGTTATTTTTGGTTTTACAAAGCAATAAAACGTTTGTGAATTCAGCAGCTTTTTCCCTAAATGAGAATATTTGAAACGATTACGTTGCTGGAAATGGTTCGAATGTGAAAATAGGTACAATTTTATTATAAAAATCTAAGAAGGTAGCTATGCAAGTTCAGGATCATACAGTGTCGTTTGGAGGGGAGTGATATGAAGATTCGAATGACGTTATTGCGACGCACGCTATTTCGAAAAAAATTAAGAGTGGTACGCCAGTTCGAAAACACATTAAGTCGAAAACTGCTATATCGAATGCCGTTGTCGCGAACACGCTGATTCGAAAAACTGTGAGAGGCAAGATTCGCGCCCTCGCGCCCCTAGTCGCCGCAGGAGACGCCCCGGGCGTCGTCAGTTGCGAGCCGACTTCTGGCCACCGTAGGCGCGGGCTTGCGGACGGTGAGCAATGTGTAGCTCGCCGTCCGATTAGGACCAGGCCCGAGTCGACAGCGCGTTGTGTTCCACGCGCACCTCAAAGAGATGTCAGCACCAACTGACAGGGTCCGTAAGGGCCAATGCCTGCCAGGGTTGCGAGTTTGTCCGAAAGGGATATCGCGGTCCCGGCACACAGGCAACGGAAGAAACACGGGTGGGTTTTAGTCAGTAACGGAAGCATGCTAGGGATACATAGCTAAATCATAATAAGTACTAATATTAATCATTTATACTTAGTAGTATAGACAACTAGCTCAGTGTCAGTTTTATCATCGTAGCGTAGGTAGTTCTTGGTAATCACTGGGTGACGAATTCGATCCCCAGACAAATTCAGATTGGAATATGCTATTCGCAACAGTGGATTTCAATGCCAAGACTTTCGTACTAGCGGACCATTCAAACAGTTTTTCGAATCAGCGTGTTCGCGACAACGTCATTCGATATGGCGGTTTTCGACTTAATGTGTTTTCGAACTGGCATACCACTCTTAATTTTTTTCGAAATAGCGTGCGCCGCAATAATGTCATTCGAATCTTCATATCACTCTCCGTTTGGAGACATTTGTATTAACCTGAAACTTCTCCATGATAGAAGATAATGATTACCTACGTGGGTTTATACATGCATGTTTCGTCTTCCGTTACAACATTGTATTGTAACTGGTTTAGCATCTTTTGATGCACATATTAATATAATAATAATATTCTGATACCAAAGTATAGCTGTATAAGCAAAACCGAGTGATTACGCATAACAAAACTTATTTTGCTTTTATCAAAAATAACGAGACTGCCATAAAAAATGTTTACCCATTTTTATTTCTTCAAAAAATTAAACAAGCATTACATAATGCTTGTAAAATTTTTACTTTCTTAGGTAAGCAACTCTTCAACAAACTACATAATTAAAAAGCTTTTTTAAATTGTAATCGGTTATGCATATATGTAGTTTAAATAAAACTTCACTTTAATTCAATCTGCCTAGCCTTTTCCCAACTTTATTGGGGTCGGCTTCCAGTCTAACCGGATTCAGTTGAATACCAGTATTTTACATGGAGCGACTGCCTATCTGACCTTCACAACCCAGTAACTGGTTAATACGATACGCCTCGGTAAACGTGGTTGTCAGACTTTCGGTGACTTTCTTTTCGTTGTCAAAACTTCACTTTAATTAGCGGTTTTTTTTAGAGTCTACGTTTTCCTCAACTTTCTTTTTAATCCTTCCTTCCTCTTTTAGTAATTTACTTGCACCAATGACTAATGAAATGGACTTGGAAACAAAGAGCAGTTGGTAAAAGGTTTCTGCCAGTCTTTTCATCAAAATCTGAATTAAAGCAACCGCATTGAAGGGACTTCCTTGTTCTGAGTAATAAAGATCACGAAGTAAAAGATATATTTATCAGTAAAGATGGAGCAAAATAAACTTTAAAGTCGGATGAAAAGTGTCTTAAAGTTTAATTACAAGCGAACACTTAAGTTTACACGACCGACTTCATATCCTTTGTTTTATAGACAAAGGGGGGCGTCTCACGACTGCTTTTACATTAAATCCCGGCTTAAGTTCCGTCGCAAACGGCCACGGCTAATGTATGGGAACGTACGAACTGATATTGACTTGCTCCAACATTGTGATTTATTTCCCTAATTGCATTCATTTGAGATATGGGAGTGATTTTGTGTGAGTTTGGTTGCTTGTGCAGGGATCTAATCAATTAGTTGTGTTTGCAGTGCTTCTGCCTCTGCGTTTGCAAGTTTGTTGGTATACGGGGCAGGTTTGAAAGAATAACAAATGACTGCTGCTGTAACGGTACTGAACAGAAATCTTTTCATGTTTACCGCAAATAACGTATTTTCTTTCTTTCTTTCCTTTTTTCATGGATCATGGATCCGACCTCCTTCAAAAATAAGATAAGTCTTTCCGTGTTTTTTTCAAAAATTAGCCATAATTATATTATTATCTAATAGAAACATACGCCCACGATCAAAGCTCCGTGAAGTGGAATTTATAAAAAAAAAATACGCCTACAAATAGAATTTTCCAATTTACCATTTTGTGGTCGACGATAAAATGAAATTCTGTTAAAAAAATTCGCTGACAAACGTTTTAATCAAATATCAATTTTGGAAGTTATTCACTTTGTTGGAACGGAAATAAAAAGTTATTTTATCTGAATGCTCATTCCCTCTACCCACATCCATTTGGTGAAACCTCTATACGTAGAGAAATCTGACGATATGCCAGAGTGAATTTCATAAACGTAATACATTAAAGCCTTCACATTATTATTATGTTCTAACCTCTATGGGTAGAGATATACAAAAAGTAGATGTTATGTGTGGATGGTATTTTCCTTATGATTTGAGGATAAGTCTTTAAGACACCTTTCAATTTATCGCCAGTCTTATTATTTTACTGATAGGAGGAAAATATAATGAAATACCTACAAAAAAAAAAATTTTTTTTTTTTATGTTAGTTAGTTACTTTCATATAAAAAATAAGCAAGAGCTTCAAATAAATAAATAAAAAGTGAAAACTTAAAAAGTGAAACTGGTATTAGCGCCATCTATATTCTATAGCCCAGCACTACGCGATCCATAAGTTTATCTTTTACCAAAAATCGCTCTACTAGCCTAAAGAAGGTTTCACTTCAAATCCATTACCTAACTAATATATTTTTCAAAAACTGCAATTACTTACGCACCTATACCTCAAAGCTACGTTAGCGCTAGCGTTACGCGCGCTCGATGTTGAAATATGAAAAGAACGTCAGTCAAATCTCTGCCCCATTGCGTTCTTAGCTATTATTCTTGTATGATGAGCCTCGAGGGAGCCAAGTGTTTCAAACCGAATATTTTTCAACGCAAACGTATCTACAGTCATTTATCCTTGCATTTATCATGCCAAGCTCGCCTTTTAACTTTTAGGGCTGCCTACGAATTCTTGAGTGAATCTATGAAACATGCAGCTTTGGTTGAAACAATCCTTTTTCTGATAACCCTCCTGTATCTTTATTGTATCATTTCAACTTTTACACAGTTTCATAGACATATTTATGTAAAAACGAGTAGTAACATCAACCTGATACAAGTATCGTGACAACCCTAACTGCTAAAAGCATGGTTCTGCCTCGCAGTCCGTAGGTACTCGGGCTTGTCTAACGAACCGTGTTTAAAGGCTCGTTAGTATCACTTGTCTACGACTGATGATGTACTACGGACTACCACACCTATTTGCGTACTCAAAATGTACAGACTAATTTGGAGAACATACAAAAAGTTGTGGACTGTGGCGCGTCTTGGAGTATTGACTCGTAGAAAGTTCGCAACGTTCAAATGTTTTATAGTGGCATGCGGGTTTAGTGGTCTACTGTTAATAGTATTAGGTATATAAATTAAACAAGTATCCTTTGATGGTATTTTTGTTGACTGTGTTTTGTATTATAAGAGATCAGTATCCAGCATGTATGTGTTTTGTGTGGTGCATGAGAGCGTTTTTAGGGTTCCTTACGTCTGAATGGAAAAAAACGGAACTCTTAGAGGATCACTCGTGTGTCTGCCTGTCTGTCCGTCTGTTCGTCTGTCACAGCCAATTTACTCCGAAACGAATGGACGGATTAAGTTGAATCATTTAGTACACATATGAATTTCTGCGAGCCAAATGCGGACGTGTAACGTAAATAAATTAATTTTGAGTATGGGGGTCACTTTTCTGAGGTAAATAAGACAAAATTATGTTCAGCAAACTGTACCATGTGACATATAAAATGAAAGGGCTTACTGTGAGTGTCTCTTTAAAATTAATAGTTTTAAAGTTATTTAGAGAAAATAGATAAAAATGTAACCCTCCCTTATTTCCGAAACTACTGAGCCTAAAATATGAGAAAAAAAAACAGAAACTAGTTCTATACTTATATATTACAGAAAAACCTACAAGAAGTCTGTGGTTTTTAAATAACATGGCAAATCTCTCAATAATGTGCATGTGCGTACATTTGCAGTTGGAATATACGGGAGAACATGTTTTTCAACTACAATGTTACGTTTTTTCGTGGGGTAAATTCATCCCGACTACAGAACCCTTCATTGTGCGTGGTCCGACACGCACTTGGCCGGTTTTTGTCTCTATGTGTACATGGCATATTCAGTAGGTTGTAGGGAAAAGCTACGAAAAAAGATTGGTCGATAGATAAAATAAATAAATCAAAATTCAATCTGCCTAACCTTTTCAAAACTATGTTGGGGTCGGCTTCCAGTCTAACCGGATGCAGCTGAATACCAGTATATTACATGGAGTGACTGCCTACCTGATCTCCACAACCCAGTAACTGGGTAATACGAGACCCCTTGGTAAGACTGGTGTCAGACTTTCGGGCTTCTGACGACTTTTAATGAATGTCAAAGATCCACGAATGACAGCCGAGACCAACGTGCTTTCCGAGGCACGGAGTAGTCTCGGTATGTAAAGGTAGTTAAATACCTATTTGGTCCGTGGATGGGTCCACGGACCAAATAGGTATTTAAAAGTAGAATATTCATCTATTAACTTTAATATTTACTTAAAATATTTACTTAAAAAAATTAGAAAAAGATAAGTATACTTGAGATATTTTTTTCAGCTTTGAAAGTAACATTAGAACATATAAAACGCAGAGCGGCGCTTTATAAATCAGCTTAATATTATCAACTTAAAATTATGAAAATATATCTTGGCCTTATTCTAAAACGCCGTTAAAGTAAACAAGATTAATTATCTTCCTAGAGATATTCAACTTCAAAGTATTCGATACATTTTCATTTGGTACGCTTATTTTATTTGCAAGAAAATACCAGTATCGTCGCCTATTAATATAATTTCGGATATTTAATAAAATCTCAACAGAATTGAAAATATTTTTATGTTAACTTGACGTACCTATTTATGGTTGATTTGTTTTCGTATCTACGATCCAAATAAAATGACAATTGTGACAGGTGTTATTTTTAGAGCGCTGAAGAAACTCAATAGAATGATATCGTGAGCCCAAACCATTGAAATCTTGTTTCGTAATGAAAAGAAAATATTTCAAGTTATTCGTCCATAATAATAGCTTCGCAGTATTCGGACCTGGTCCTTTATAATGAAAGTCATAGTTTTTTAGGGTTCCGTACCTCAAAAGGAAAAAACGGAAACCTTATAGAATCACTTCGTTGTCCGTCAGTCTGTCTGTCAGTCTGTCAAGATTCTTTTTGACCTAGGATCATGAAATTTGGCAAGAAGCAAGGTCTTATAGCACGAGTAAAGGAAAAAGTCTGAAAATCGTTTTTATAGTTTATCACAAAAAATATTGCGATTACTAACTTACATTTGCAGTTGGAGAATTGCCCGTGACGGATACGGCCTGCTGGGGTTGCGGGTTTGTCTGAAAGGGATATCGCGGCCCCGGCACACAGGCAACGGAAGGAACACGGGTGGGTTTTAGTCAGTAAAAGTCTGACACACCCTCTCGCTCTGCCCAGAGCGGGAGAAGTCATTTGATGATTTCCCATCCAAAAAAAAAAAAAAAAAAAAACGGATACGGGAGAACATGTTTTTTTACTACAATGTGAAGTTTGTTTTTTGGATAAATTCTTCCCAACTACGGAACCCTTCATTGTGCGTGGTCTGATACGCACTTGACCGGTTTTGTTTTCTTAGTTATTATTCTTTTCGAGTCATTCGATTGACTGTTGCAAACATTATTATTTCATAAGTCTGTCGGGGTCGTCACCTTGTCAGCGAACTTCTTTTTTGTTGTCTAATGAATACCGAAAGTGTTTGAAGTTCAGGCTGTCAGTGTAAAACTTTTACAATAATCTTCCCTCTTCATTAAAGGAGCCGAACAAAAACGGGGCCTCATTGGCGCCCAACAAGGCTCTCAAACTGGCCTATTGAGATTAACCAACTTCGACAGAAAACAACGTAATTAAGTTTAGTGTTGGGCTTCGGTGATGTTTATTGGATTGCCACCTTATTTATTGATTTTCCAGTTCTCAAGTCCCCACTTATTGGTACCTAAAAATGGCTTGTTATATTAAGTTATCAAGGTCACCTTTTGCCGTCGTTCACCACGAAATATATTTAATTTCAGTTGGTTATATTGCTCTACAAACAGATTCTCTGAAATTTGTTTCGGTAACGATACTAGACTACTTAATGAATTTAGCCGGGGTAGCCGATTAGTTTGTCAAGTAATTATTTCAGTTAACAGCAATATTATGAATTATTTTGAATAGGTGCTATTAACATCTTCACAAAATTCAACATTGTGACTTGATGCCTTTGTACTTAATTGTATAGCACGTTTCTCATTACTAATATCTTTGTCACTGGATTAGTCCTCCCGATTTATGTTCCAATGGAACTATTTATCCTTTGGAGGTAAATAGTGTCTCTGTGTGACGTCGGCATCCTTTGTGCAAAATTTCCTTGTCGTCCACTGAAACGTGATTGAGTAACCAACAAACGAGTATAGGGACCACATATGTTGTACCGGAAGTATCCAATCTTTCTTCAAAAACTACAAATTAGACATGTTTTGCTTATGAATTTGTCATAATTAATTGTCTCAGGCGTGACTTTGCGGAAATCCGTTATTAAATACAATAGACGACGTATATTTAGTAATCTAATCCGCTCAAGTATTCTTAAAGAGTCATAAAGAACCCTATAAGAAATCGACACGTGTTTCAACTCTCAACGAAGCATCCTCAGGATGACGATTGACTTGTTCCGAATCCGGACCCGACGTGTGGACACGTCAAGCGTTATGGATTTGTCTTTTGTATCCAATGAAAAGCCAAAGCCTTTGCATCTTCTCTTCTATTTGCAAAAGCTATATAAGAAAAATCCCAATATTTTTCTGCTTCACCGAACTAAATACCTACGTGTATATATTTAAGCGCTTATATCTTACCTTCATTGACCCGATAAGATAATATCATAGATAAACATATTATACCTTTAAAAGAGCCGCTGTTCAATTGTTTACGGGACATAAAACAGGATTTCTACCTTCAGATATGGACCTTTGCATATAAAAACACAATTACGTCTATAGCTTTCTGTAAACCTCTACCAGAACCCGGGACTTCTTTTCCTATAACATTTCAATTTTTTTGTGAAAGTAAACGGAAATTGTATTACAGAAGTTTTGTATTTATTGTTAATATTTTCGTTTAGAGTTAGTAAGTCATTCGTCACGGGCAGTTCGGTAGTTTTGAGTTTGTTCTCCCGTGACCACGACCTTGTGAACTTTTGTTGAACGCTTACTGCAAACTCAATAAAGTACTGAGTATAACATAACATCACGCCTTTTTTAACCGAAGGGTTGGGCAGAGGTGTACCTGCTGCAGGTACACCCGTACCTAACCGCGAAGTATGGGTATACTTCGCCAGTTATGTTTAAGTCCCATGTAATAGGACGCGAGCCTATTGCCATCAACCGGGCACAAATCCTGGCTCCGGGGTGCTACTGAGAAATTCCAGATAGAAAAATCCAGTGACACTTTGACCGGGAATCGAACCCAGGACCTCATGACATGACACCTACTGAGTATAATGTTGTATCATACGTTTAAGATAAATGTGATACACGCAATATCATGTACCGTCGACAATTCGTCGGTGGTGACACTTTGACCTTGAGCTGGCCTAGCCTACAATGGAGTTTAAATAAAATAAGCGGCCAGCTTATACTTGTTTTGGTTACAACTGACATGAGGTCTGCTGTTCGAATAAAACTGCCGAATTAAGGCCCTTATAACGTAAACAATAATGTCTGTCAAGACTAGAGTTTGTTTTCGGCAGTATTTATAATAGAAATAAGAATGAGAACACCACTGTCCTTTTTCTTTACCTACCAAACTGTTGTCGTTGCACACAATATATACATACATATTGGGTTACCTGACCTGATTATGTGCTGGTCAGTCGGATTCCCATCATGACCTCTGTTCGAATGCTCCCTAAGGAAATGCTTTTCCTCGACAAGAATTCGTAATTTTTTCGACGCCCGGAATGATTTCCCCACTGCATTCATGGATGAGAAGCCAACTAGAAAACTCAAGGAAGCCTGGCTAAATCTCCAGTAGATTTAAATATTTCAGGTTCAATTTTAAATATTTATCTTCAAAGGGAGCCGCATTGTGGCTGTTTAAATATCTATGTGTGTTTCATTGAGATGGTAGGTGCCTGCCTATGAGAAAACAACCTGCCTAGTAAAGTAATAAAATTAAGGATTTGTTGGGTCTACAAAAGAAAAGAAAAATTCCGGTGTCCTTACATTAAGTGCGACCGACGAAGATAAACCGTACTCTGAATTAACGACATCATTTTAAAACTGCCATTTTTGTACGCAAATGTTGTTGTTTCTTACAAGAATTGTACTTGTAAAGTACTTTTCTCAAATAATGCGCGGAAATTCAAATTGAGTAAAGTAATTATACATTCCAGAATCAATGACGAACAACGATAATTTTTCACGCGCCAATCTGTTCATTTGATTTTTCTTTACTTTCAACAGCTCTATTTGCAAGCCAAATCGAAATTTAAATAAAATCTTTGATGAGTTACCTCCTTGGTTGCCATGTGTTGAAGAAAAAGTTCGTTCCATTTTTAAATAACACGACAGATATAAATTTTCATAGAAACATTGCCGGCCTGGCGCTCGCATGTATTCGACCCGTACCGCAATTTCGATTTATCTCGAAGAAGGTTATCACAATAATGTTCGAATTTTCAAGCATGTTTGAGAAAACTCATAACCTTGAGTAGTTATAACATATCATCAGTTTTCTGAAGCTTGTAATAAACCAAAGCATCACTTTCTGTGTAGTGTGAATATTTATCTTATTCAGCGCTTCCATTTGCCACTGATCTGTTTCGCGTCCCGAAAGAAACAAAAGCAGTGTGTATGACATTTGTCAATCCTTATAAAGGATAAGTTGCTATTTCGGATATGAAATACCTTTTTCGGTTACGAATTATATTCCGATATGGGTCGTTATTCACGGGTATCTCTTTTATCTCTATACGCTACATGAAATCTGTCAAATACTGAGATGCTATCTTCTTTGCGGAGGCAATAGATGTTCCCGATGTCAGTCGAAAATTGCAACGTTTTAATAAAATGTCGATGTTATTGAAAAATGATAAAGCCTCTGCCTCACTTTATGATATGTTCGTAATATTTCAAACATTGTTCGCTTTTTATCAAACAATACAAAACATTGTTTTTTAAATTGGTTTATTTAAACTAGAATCCAATCGGTGGCATAGAAATAAATGTGGAATTAAGTAGTTACAAAAATATTCACAAAAATGCTATAATTGGTTGTGCAAAGCAAAAAGGTTTTGTAACATAACATATAGACCTCATATAAATTATATTCGGTTATCAGTCTTTCATAGTCTACACCTGAATAAAGGCCGTTATGGTAATGTACCTACAGTAGAACGTGGCAGATACCTAAGTACCTACCGTGTTCTAATGTAGGTCCATTACCTAGAATGTAAAGAGACTGTATTTTCTCATCCTATGTTTCCTCAAATTCCTCGTTCCAGTGCTTTTCCGGGGTATACTTTTCTTTGAGTGGGTGCGTTATTCTAAAAGCGTTCCGGTACTAAATTCTGAAAAAAGTTACGGAATTGTAGCATAATGGGTCTTGTTTCTAGACAGTCTGTGATCATTACTTATTTCGTTAATACCTGAACTAAATTAATGTCGGAGACGCTAAAATAGATTCTATATACTTAGGTATTTTTACTGAAACCTTGTAGGCTTTGTTTGTGTACCTCGATTGTTAGTTTTTGTACGTAAACACGGCCGTACTCTTGATAAATAACACAATCTAAGTTCCGAGTTTTTGGTCATAAATTGCCTACTTTGTATTCCTGAGGTATTGGATACCTGCGAGCGTGGGGGCTTTTAATGAGATTGGAAATATCATCCTGGGAGCATGTTTTGGGTTTACGTAACAAAATATTTTTGAAACAATTCCTATTATATTTATTTCTCTACTTGGGTATATGTACGTAATTCTAATAAAATAATATGACTAATATGTAGAATACATTGCTTAGATTGTAAGCACCTACATAGATATAAATACACAGTTACTCGTAAATAACGATACCGGAGTTTGCGCACAATGGTAAGATCCTTTCATCTTAAAGTATGCTCGCAAGTGCATTTTCAGCCCACTCAAAACGTAGCTGTCCCCATTATTTCCGCAGCTGCCTATTCCCACAAAATAGCTATATCTGAAGGATTTATCTGTACATAGCAAGACGACGCCAACCGAAATTCGGGGCCCGACAAAACAATCTCGACTTGACAAATCCCAGCTAATAATCGACGCTCGTTATCCGCACACGTCCGGCCCCGTTCGGATAGATTCTGACGTATTTGTTACCGGAATTTAATATCGCTAATGTTTTATTGACTTTCTTTGAGTCCTGCTAAAGGTTCACTTTTAAGACGCATAGGAAAAAAGATTAAAAAAACTGCTATCAAATAAAAATAATACGCAAAATTATTATGACAGGCAATCGTTATGCACGGTCTGGAATCACTATAGTTACCAATTCCGAGAAACTTATTTCCGTATACACGTATAATAAGCACAGAACGTGAGTCCAATTTCCACTTCCCCAAGTTTATTTACGTAAGTGAAGCTACAGCTTTTGTTTGTGCCAATTAAGTTTATTGTGGACGCAGTAAAAGATACGTTGAACAAGTGAGACAACTTCTACGGGTCACGACCTACATGATAACTACTAGCGTACTTTGTTTTTACCTACGGTATGGTAGTGCCTTTCCTAATCTTTATTTCATCGGCTTACTGGAATCCGATTGGACCTAGATCTTTATATTTTCTGTCTACACTAAAGTTATTTTAGAACTCCCAGGCAACGGGCTAAGTTATTTTCAAATTCTGCCCGTCGGCGCTCCAGGTACGCTCCATAACAAGTGGATATATCACATCAACCTCGGCACGTATACTTTTGTACATCGCGGCACAATGCGCGTCTACAATTGAAACATTCGCTATCGGGTCAAAGTGACACATTTCTCTTTGCCGACTATCTTTTCGGGCGGTTTACGTAAGTTCAGAGAACGCCTCATTCAATACGGGAACATGTGTGTTGACATCTGATTAATGGCCGTTTCGAGCTTTCCCCAGTTTGGCTTCGAAGATTAAAAAGGAAAACTGGGGAAAATGTTTTTCGCGCATCCCGTTTGTAGGGGCAGTTGTTGTGATGTCCGTCAAAAGATATCCTTTGTTGGGCTGCTTATCTATCTATTAGCTTCCCTTTATATTTAGATTACGTACATTGCTATTTGTTAGTAGTGAGCAATTGTACCTATGTCAGGAATTTTGGATGAAAAATAAAATCTAAGCTTTTCATTCTGGCAAAAAAGCTTACCCTGACCAGTTACAGTTGATATTTCGGATATTATACAAGCAACAAACTAGAGTAGAATGCAATATTCTTTTATATACGTTTTGTAACTGAGTCCATTTGTCCGTGTCGAGCATGTTGGACGTTGACGACTGCTATGGATACTAACAACAACGCGAATCATGTTGTGTTGCTATGACGTCACTCAGATTTATTTGGTCAATGTATCGGCTATGACTTACGATTCTTGAGTTCAAACCCAGCCAGGCACTTTACTTTGTGTATTTAATTTCATTACCACTTCTCTCAAAACGGTGAAGGAAAACATGTTTGAATGTTTACATAAACATGAGGGAACCGGCATGTCGTAGAACCAAAAAATTTGAAGACATGCGACATCCATCAACTCGCATTGAGTCCACGTGGTGGATTATGGCCAACTCCCTCTTATCGAGAGGAGGCTTGTTTCCCAGCAACTTCAAAATTTCGATGTGGTTGCGTTGTCGCTAGATAGTTGCGACGTAGTTACGTTGCGGCTAGTGTTTGCAGACAGGTAGATCGATTCGTGTTTGCGATGTGGTTGCGTTGTAGCTGCGACGTGGCCTTGATGTGGTCGGTATTGCCCACACGGTTGATTTTGAAGGCCAAATGTGGTCCGTGTGAACAAACTATTCATTTTTCACTGCCCACGTGTTGCCGTTGTGGTGTGGTTGTGGTACGTATGATCGGGCCCTAAGTGCGCATTGGTATTGAAACCTCAAAACTTCGTTTTGTATAAAGTAATTGATTAGCGTTGTTGGACGAAATTATTGCTGCCAATACTGATAGACCATTTTTTTATTGGGCGTGTCAGACACTTACTGACTTAACCACCCGTGTTCCTTCAGTTGCCTGTACGTTGCCAAGGGAAAATTAGATCAAAAAGTAGTCAGACCATATTTTAAATGTAAAAGCTAACCATTTTGTTTAATTATCTTTTAGACGGTTGAAAAGAAAATAATTAGCCACATTGTTTCGAAAATTTATTTTTGATGCCAATTTCTAGCTTGGACATTTTAATGATAATTTGACTTTGTTCTCTGAAGTGATAATAATAGGTATTTTATTGCAATGTTTCTGTTTTATTAAATTTCTGTTTAAGCTAAATACACAATGTGTACATTGTTCAATGAAATAGGTATCGGAGGATTTATTTATTTATTTACTTTGTTTATAGTGAACGTACTTTATGTTTGTTATTTATGGCATGACACTCGACATTTTGGGGCAAATAAAAGCAGAATTGCTAAATATCTATTTGAATAAGCCAGTTTAAATTAGCTGCCCACTTCGTGATTGAAGTGGAATTCCGTTTAATTTATGCTTGAAGAGTAGTTTATAAATGATTTTAATTCTGTTTCTGTGAGCTGTTTCTGTGTAATTATGGTATGCTCAGGCTGATTTTTTTCAAATTTCAAAATCGTTCGAAATCGTTTTACTATTTTAATTTTCAAAAAGAGTCGTTTAGTAGAAAATTCCACACAAGGCTGGACCACGTCCGGACATGGAGCCAAAAAGCCGGACATGTCCGGACAAGTTCGGACGAATAAGATCCCTATACTCCATTGGCTTAGGTAATTAAATAAAGGTAAACAAACCGTAAAAAGGGTTTTTATAGATGTCACTTTGTTGTTTACAAATACGAGTACGTTATAACCAAATTAAATTTATTTTCGATTTCTACGATAATATCCTTTTTTATTCATGTATGTTATACTTTATCATTTATTCCTATATACCTCTTCGTAGATGTAACTGCTTCACCACATTTTTTTAGTTAGATTTATAATAATAATATAATATTTTGTAATGCCCAAAAAGACAGGTACTCTAAACGTTAACGAATTATAACGTTGCTAAATTGAAGAGTACAACTGTGACGTAGCATGACAACTGAAGTGATAGGTATTACGTTTAATCGTTTACTTGACGTGTTATATTTGTTTACCTTTATTAAACTACATAAACCAACGGAGTATAGGTATGCTCTCATTTCTAACACTTCCCACATGTTTTTCTTTTTTTTTACATCTAATATTGGCTGAATTGTTATCATCGACATTGCTTGCAATAACCCATAATATCATTTCCATCATAGATTTCCATTTTGTTCTGAAATAAAGGTTTTGTTACACAATACATACGTACTTACCTACTTGAAACAATTTGTTTTATTGTGTTATAACTATGAGGAGCTCGTGGCTAAGTAATAAGAGTATAAGAGCCGCACGGGTCGATCCAACAGGTTAAGCTAGGCTTGCCGGGGTCGGTCCGTGGATGGGTGATCATCCTTACATCGAGACTCCTCCGTGCCTCGGAAAGCACGTTAAGCTGTTGGTCCCGGCTGTCATTCGTGGATCTTTGACAGTGGTTACGGGTCGTCAGAAGCCCAAAAGTCCGACAACCAGTCTTACCAAGGGAAGTCGTATTACCCAGTTACTGGGTTGTGGAGGTTAGATAGGCAGTCGCTCCATGTAAAATACTGGTAATCAGCTGCATGCGGTTAGACTGGAAGTCGACCCCAACATAGTTGGGAAAAGGGTGTAGATTAATTGTGTTATAACTGTAGCGCTTGTGTAAAATAATACCAAACAAGAATCGTGTTTATTTTAATGAATTATGTTGATTTGTAATAACATTAGTTAGCAGAGTTGTACCCTATTGTACGTACAGTCGTCCCCATTTCGCCAGTTAACGAGGGCGAGCCTATTGCCATCAACCGGGCACAAATCCCGACTCCGGACTGCTAATGAGAAATTCCTGCTGGAAACATTCAATAATACTTTGTTCGACCCGGAAATTGAACCCAGGACCTCATGCTCAGCAGTAGCGGTTGCGACCACTAGACCAACAAGGTAGTTATTGTATACACTGTTATACATAATATATTAAGATATTGAAGGGAGCGAAGTGATATACACCTCCATTAATACTGATGTGGAGGAAGATGATGAATTCTGAATTCGCTAATGGCAAGTGGACTTCCAGCGCACATCATTCAGCTGAATGTCGGTGTCAAATTATGCTCCTTCGGAACTTAACTCCGCCGAAGCTGTGTAACGGAATTCGGCTCAAAGTCGTGTTGTTGCAGAGAAACGTCATCGAGGCGGAAATTCTAACAGGTTGTGGCATTGACGAGACAGTGTTAATACCGCATATACCACTAGCTCACAATTACCAGTTTAAGCGCGTGCAGTTCCCAGTGAGCGTTTGCTTTGCGATGATTATCAATAAGTCACAGGGGCCGACACTGAAGGCTGAAGGCTGCGGGTGTCGACCTCAGGACAAGCTGCTTCTCACACGGACAACTGTACGTCACTTGCTCCTGAGTCACCAGTCCTGACTCTCTGTATATTTTGGCTGCTGAGAATAAAACTATAAAAGTAGTATACAGGGAAGTTTTATAAAAATGTGTCTGTTATTGTAGTATATTGTGGTGTCTTACGACTTCCACGCGGACGAAGTCACGGTCAGAAGCTAGTACATAATTTATTAAGATAGCAAGTAGATAAAAAAGAGGTATTTATTTAAATTAACAAATAACACCAAACGTAACATTTCGTTTAAAAAAGTTAAAATATCGATGCATGAAGATGATTTCATGATGTTGTTTTTTATGTTACCTATCCTAATTGCAATATTGTTAGAAATTCAAACATTATGGTCAGTTTTGTTCGCGTTTTCTTGTTATATTATATGTCGCATGAAATACAGTGTTGCCGACTGAAGTACTCTATACAGTCGGTGTGCTATGACGGAGTCTAAGGACCTGCGGGCGAGGGCGCCAGAAACAACCGGAGCGCCAGTCACCCTTCAGCCCTAGGAACTGTCACACGTTCATGAGACGCGTGCGCACATAGATTGATCCCAAGTTTTATTACTTTACTTTTATTATTATTATTAATGGACAAGATTAATTAGGACAATAGTTGTTAATAGTGATTTGTGTAACTGTATAGACTAAGTGTACATAAACTAAGTGTAAGAAGCTGTTATCATCGTTTAATTGCCCGAGATCCACAAACAGCCCACAACAATGTCAGAGGATGGAAGCACGACCCCCTCCCATGTCCTGTGCCGACATATATTATATTGATGCGTACGTGAAGTGAAATAAACTAATTATCTAATACCGCTGTGGACTTATTTTTACCAATGATCTAACACTCGTCAGATCTAACAGCGTCTTTTCAACAAATCTCGAGTCGAAACAAACTTGACTGAAAAGCTAATAAACATAAAAGTCAAAGTAATGAGCTTTACTCGAGTTCGAGTATCTTTTGATGAGTGAGTTATTGTCCTCAATATTGAGATGATCTCTTGCTCCAATTCATTTGTTACATACATATATTGCTCATATCCAAAAACATACATAGGTACAAGTAAACCAGAGAAGGTATGCGCTTCGTTTATTTTCGTGTTTCCGAATTAGCATAAACGTCGCGCCAGAGAAAGAGTAACCCCAGGAAATGCTTCTAAGTTTTGAACTGCGCATTGTAGTAATGCACCTATCATTGTACGTATTTATGAAGTTATCTCTCTGTCAGTTTACCTACTCCGGTCTCCAATCGTTATTTGTCACTCAGAAGTTTTATGGTAGGTATAGCTTGGTTTTTTATCTAAATAGCTACGCTTGCCACGGTGGTGTCGTATTACATTACATATCGACACCTCTCCATGTCTAGGAAAGCCTTTGCTCCCTGTAGTCGTTAAGGGTAGTTAGAAACCCAAAAGTCTGACAACCAGTCTTACCAAGGGGTATCGTACACAGTAATTGGATTGTGGAGGTCAGATAGGCAGTCGCTCCATGTAAAATACTGGTATTCATCTGCATCCGGTTAGACTGGAAACCGAAAAGGGCTAAGCAGATTGATTGCCACGCGTTCGTATTTCCGAAGATAGACGATAATTCCCTAAGCACATATTTTATTTGGAAAGCTGTATAGCCTGTTGCACACGGCACGGTTTCTTTACGGGGCGTGTTAACCGCGCCGTAGAAAAATCGTGTGAGCTTGTACAACATACGCATAAAGGTGCTGATAGACTTGAGCATTCACTTGTAATGAGTATTCTAGTGAATGTTACATTACAGAAAAATAAACGGGGGTGTTTTAGCGAGCATTCTAGCGAAAGGACAGTAAATTTGCTTCGAGTTTTTTGCCGAGCCGAGCCATTCTGTTATTGTTCCGCCGCCGTCCCTCTATGCCTAGAGCGTTCGTTAGAATGATCGTGAAAATTTTCGTAGCGATGTTTGGCTCTATGCTTGGCTCTGTTCGTTGTTCAGTTCGAAAAATTTTAAAACGGCGAATGCTCGATGTTCTGTTACAAGTGAATGCTCAAGTCTATCAGCACTTTTAGGTGGCGTACCGTAGTGCCGCCGTGTCTGTCAACAAGCTTCCATAGTTAGCCATAAAACACTGACGACCGTGTACTATCTACGCACGGGGAATCAACCGTCCTTTTTCATGGAGAGAAAAACGTGTACAATTGGTAACAGTGCAATCTATATATATAAAAGAATCTAAATATATAAAATAAAGTCGTGTTAGTTACACTATTTATAACTCAAGAACGGCTGAACCGATTTGGCTGAAAATTGGTTGGATAGTTTTTAGTAGGGTAGGTAGGGTAGGTAGGGTAGGTAGGGTAGGTAGGGTAGGTAGGGTAGGTAGGGTAGGTAGGGTAGGTAGGGTAGGTAGGGTAGGTAGGGTAGGTAGGGTAGGTAGGGTAGGTAGGGTAGGTAGGGTAGGTAGGGTAGGTAGGGTAGGTAGGGTAGGTAGGGTAGGTAGGGTAGGTAGGGTAGGTAGGGTAGGTAGGGTAGGTAGGGTAGGTAGGGTAGGTAGGGTAGGTAGGGTAGGTAGGGTAGGTAGGGTAGGTAGGGTAGGTAGGGTAGGTAGGGTAGGTAGGGTAGGTAGGGTAGGTAGGGTAGGTAGGGTAGGTAGGGTAGGTAGGGTAGGTAGGGTAGGTAGGGTAGGTAGGGTAGGTAGGGTAGGTAGGGTAGGTAGGGTAGGTAGGGTAGGTAGGGTAGGTAGGGTAGGTAGGGTAGGTAGGGTAGGTAGGGTAGGTAGGGTAGGTAGGGTAGGTAGGGTAGGTAGGGTAGGTAGGGTAGGTAGGGTAGGTAGGGTAGGTAGGGTAGGTAGGGTAGGTAGGGTAGGTAGGGTAGGTAGGGTAGGTAGGGTAGGTAGGGTAGGTAGGGTAGGTAGGGTAGGTAGGGTAGGTAGGGTAGGTAGGGTAGGTAGGGTAGGTAGGGTAGGTAGGGTAGGTAGGGTAGGTAGGGTAGGTGCCCCGCAGATAAGTAGATAGTGCTAACCGAGCGAAGCCGGGGCGGGCAGCTAGTAAAATAATAAAACTCAATTAATCTTTTCTAATTTATTGACGCTGTAACCAATAATATACTGCGTGTGTGAATGTGTGTTGTGTGAACCAGGCGGTCGTCACACAGCTGTGTGATGCTGGCTCCAAAGGACAAAGAGGTAAGTAATGGTCACTAACCCTTTGAAAACCTTGGATCCACTGTACACCCGTCGCTTTTTTATCGTAGCCATTTTTTTGAGCAGAATTGACTCTTTTTAGTGTATTTTTGGAAACCCAAAAATGCGTACTCGACATGATCCTGCGCCAACATGTACCAATTACCGCTAATAGGTGTCGCGCTTGTCCCGCCACTATTTACAGATTGTAATAAAATTTATGTTAATGCTTCACAATTTTCTAGACATCTTCTCCAGCTCGTTATTTATTCTTATCTCTTTGGTAACTTGAACATGAAAGTAGAGCTGGTGGTTTTAACAGAAAGCTCTCGAAATTGGGACAATATCGGAATATTTCAGATTCCAAATTGGGTATCTCCGCCTCAAAGCCATTGGTATGTAAATACAGAAATTTATATCGTTTCGAAATGTCTGTCGCGACATAAAAAAACTTTTCTTTTCTTACAATTGATGTTGATCCCTTTCATATTTCTCCAATCCAAATTGAGTTCTTTTTTAAGAAGAAAAGTGTGGAGATTCTTTTTGGAGTGTTTTTTTAGCCTATGTAACTACGTAAATTATTCATGGCTTTGGTGAAAGGTTTTAATTGCGTTTTGAGTTAAAAATGTATTTGAAGGTGAGGAAAAGCTTTGATACCTTCATTTTGTTATCAACTTAAGAAAAAATATTTCATCGAGCAAAGTAAAATATAAAAATGAACCAGGTGGTATAGACGAAATGAAATCTATCGTTCATCTGTCTGTACTAATATAACAAAGCTGAGCAGAGTTAGATTTTTTGTCGGATTTAAAAAAAAATATTTTTGCATTTGATAGCCTAATTCTTTAGGAAGGTTATTTAATATCACGCTACGACCCCTGGGAGAAATGAAAACAAGTCTGAAAGAACTTTAAGTAAAATCGAGGTTATAGCGCGGGCGGGCGATGCGATGGGACGCGGTGGGTCGTAGGATATATTTGATATTACGTTAAAACAAAAAATCACGTGTTTTAATTAAGTATAGCTAAAAGTAAAGCTAATGGTACTGAGATGTTTAACATAATATTTTATTAAGCTTTTACCACAGATTACTTTTACAAAGAGTATTCCTAATTAATATTAATTCTTGTGTGAGCATAGGTACATATTTATGTCGTAGATGGATTGTCGAACCCGAAACCGCTACCAACTTTTAATCGTAATGCAGAATGGTTTGTCTGCAGTCTTCTCTCGTTTGACATATACATATACTCGTATATACATTGGTGTCAAAAACGCTCGGTAATTGGACAGCCGTTACCTATTGTGTGACCGTTCACAGCTCTCTTAGAAAACCTAAGCTTATATGACAACCTTTAATTCGGATTTCTCCAAGACCAATTTTACAGTTCACTGATACGATTTTTTTACTCTATAATATTTCAGTAACTTTTAAATTCAATTAATAAAAGTTTTCAGAGAAGAACGTCATTTTACCAAGATTTAAATTTCTCTTTTGGCCTTTTTTACTCATCTGCTTCTGAAAAGGATTTGAAAACTTTATTTTGATTCATCAATAGGGTGTAAAATAGCGGAAAAAGTCACATGAAATGCTTTGGTATCTAGTAGTAGGTACCTACTTACTTGGAATGAATACTTTTTTTAGTTATAAGGTGTATTTTTCTGCTGTAATGCCAATAAATGCATTTTTCCTTCTTTCTTGCCATCATTAACGATTACTACTCTAGTATTTATAAACCAAATTAATTGAAATTGAGGGGTTTATTTATAAACGTTGCTTAAAGTTAAGTAAGAGTGGAGTGAGGAGTTTCTTGCCCATTCTTCTCCATTGGAACCTACTACGCTTTGGAATGTGCAACTAGCTTCATCTTTCTGACTGACCGACCCCTTGACAATTCAAAAGTGACTGTAATTGATTTATTTGAAAACAAATGCTTTGACTTTGAGTAACGATTAGCGACTGTTATACCATACATTTTTGACTTTTGAACGTCACTTAACTATAAGCAACTTTTATAAATAAACCTCTGAATGTGTAAAAGTGCGACCTACCTAAATGTGTTGACGAATATAAGTCAGTAACTCTAAGACAACATATATAAGAACTGGAAACTAAAATAAAGATTTCAATTTCAGTGCAACCCTGTTGCATCTCACACTCATTGACAATTTTTGTTGTCAAACAAGATAAAAGATTTAATGGCGTCCTTAGCAACCGTGTCACCGCCATTGTTGCAAAACAATTTCCACGCTTTAATCGGTCCCCTGAACAATTTACCGCTCGACTGTCGCCCGCACGCAGTTACTTATTGTTTTGTACTGAAAACAGCCTTTTTGTACCCTTTGTGGAACTATGGAGCTTTATGAATAATAACAGTTCTACTACAATCATGTTTGTCGACATAATTGGCCAAATAACTTGTTTTTAAAATAAGTGATGCCTTTTATGTTGAGCATAGTTTGTTTTTGGAACAATTCTGAATATTGTTTTGACGAATGTGTGGCATTACGTGTTCCTACCTACATTATATATTCCTAGCGATTTTCTCGGAAACGGCACACCAATTTTGTTGAATCTTCAATACAAAAAGGAAACTAATGTAGAGAAAATATTAAATAGAATTTTCTGCTTATTTATATGGAAACTGCCAGGAACTGCTAAAGGATAGTTGAAGACTTTATACTTTTTAGTCAGTTTCAGTGGGATTAGTCATTATTTTTCCGCAAACTGGGTTTGGAATTAAGGCATCACTCTAAGTAGCTATTATTCAACGCTGCTCCGCGTGTCTTGTAAAGTTTGGTACTAATTAAACGTCATCTTATAGGCGTCATAATAGTTATCGTTTGTCAGCCTTGCGGTTAATTAGGACCAGTAAGGGCTCCAAGAAACTGTTTTGTTGTGAAATATTGTAACACCTCCACGTCTTAATTAGTTGTGTTTTTTGTTTTTGGTAACTAATATAACCTAGTTATTTTTATTTTGTTTAGGAACGTTGAAGTGTTTTGTTATCTGTTTTTGCTGAGTAGTGCCTACTTGGAATGATAAATGTTAGTGAATAAATGGTTGAAAAACATTGAAATTATTTTTTCAACGTAGTTTTGTCAACAGCTTAGCTGACAGCATATGAATATAATATTTTTCTATGAATTGTTTGTTATGGATTACTAAAATAATCACACAAAATATTCAAATTTATAAAATATAGTATTCGTTTTACGAAAAATAAAAAAAA
Organism: Agrochola lota; assembly: GCA_947364205.1. Lineage (NCBI taxonomy): Eukaryota > Metazoa > Arthropoda > Insecta > Lepidoptera > Noctuidae > Agrochola > Agrochola lota. Next base: position 9,981,935 of record OX376221.1, on the reverse strand, counting down.
ACCGACCTCAAAAAAAAAAAAACACCACAATGTGAAAATTAACTTTAATTCGGAAGTCGGTGTCTTATTTTTTGTTTTTTGCTAACATCATCCGAAATTAAAGTTACTTTTCACTTTGTAGTGTTTTTTTTTTTGGAAGTCAGTTTTTTTTGTAAAAAGTAATTATTTTTCACTTTTTAGGTGTGGTACCTACCCCACACAAAATCGAATACCACGATCTACTATGGTAAATAACAGTGACAGGAACTTATTATAAAATTATCCAGGCTAAGTGGGAAAAATACGTATTATTGAAGCTAATTCAAAAACTACCCAAGAAAAGCTTTTTTAATTTTTTATCCTCTCTGCGCCATGACAGTCTGTCCTAGAACAATAAGCGACTGTGTTGACCAACTTCGAGTCTATTTGGTTTTTATTTATTACTAGCGACACGCTCCTGCTTCGTGCGAAGCAGGTTTTTACGAATTGAAAAAACATCGAGATTTCTTAGGTAAACGTAACTTTAATATAAACGTATTATACGTACACATAAACCTTCCGGAATAAATTCTCTAATCGATGGTGAAAACTTCATCAAAATCTGTTGCGTAGTTTAGCAGAACAACGCGGACATACAGACAAACGCGAAAAGCGACTTTGTTTTATAATATGTATAGATTATGAGAGAGCATCCATTTGTGTGGCGTAGCTCTTGTCTCTCTATGCGAATCTGTCACTGAGACTGGGGATGTCACATCTCTTCAGCCTCGTTGTTATCCTCCTACTCCACTCAGTGCTAGTGCTAGCTTATTTGTGTGTTGTGCAAGTCTTTTCTGATATCTTACGCTATGCTGACTTATTTCTTGATTTACCGTTCGTATTGTTTGAGTTTTTAGGGGTATGAGGAACAGGGTGTAAAGTTCACTCATAGAAAAGGGAGGATCCTCCGACCAGACGGGTGTGATGTCTGGCGGGCAACTGCCCAGAGGTTGAAGTCGGGAAGCTTGTATATATGTTTATCGCGCGGTAAACTCTAATTGCGCGATGCAGGATTTGTGTGACGTCAGGATGTTGTGTGACGTCAGGTCTTTGATGCGTAGTTTGCATGTAGCGATGTAGATGCCGCTACAAGGTCAAACAAAGTCAATAAACTTTATATGGGACCACCGCGCAAGCTTCCTTTACCAAATGAAAAAAATATTTTCAAAATCGGTCCACAATTGACGGAGTAACCGGTGGACATCCATAAAAATAAAAATAGGAGGAGCTAGTGGCTAAGTAATAACTGCTGCACGGGTGGATCCGTCAGGTTAAGCTACGCTTGCTGGGGTTGGTCTGTGGATGGGTGACCACCGAGACTTCTCCGTGCCTCGGAAAACACGTTAAGCCGTTGGTCCCGGCTCCCATTCATGGGATCTTTGACCGTCGTTACGGGTCGTCAGAAGCCTGAAAGTCTGACAACCAGTCTTAGCAAGTATCGTATTACCCCGTTACTGGGTTGTGGAGATCAGATAGGCAGTCGCTCCATCTAAAATACCGGTATTTAGCTGAATCCGGTTAGACTGGAAGCCGACCCCAATAAAGTTAGGAAATGGTTAGGTAGATTGATTGACATAAAAATAAATACACTACGAACATAGAAACTCCTCTTTTTTGGAAGTCGGTTAAACATGGTTTATACCAGTTTTACAACAAATATTGATTAGGCTAGTGAAACAATCGGGATATATTACAAAGAAATTAGTGCGTGTTTAATTGTTCATTTAGACCCACTCCGAGGGTGTTCTTCGGGCAAATCCCTCTGATGGAAAATGTATGTTGCGGCTGGATGCCCGTTACAGTACAATTAATCTCACCTAAATGTGCCGCCGCAGTGAAATATCTAGTTTCACAGGCTCTAAAATATATAGAAAGATTTACAGCTGCAAAACGATCATTTTGATATCAAAAACCTATACGTATATTTATTGAGTATTTATGAACTCTTAAATGTACATGAGTTATGATATTGCAAATAATTTGAAGGGTATGAAAGTATTTATGAAATCTTAAATGTACATGAGTTATGATATTGCAAATAATTTGAAGGGTACTTTAATTTTTATATAGTTTTCATCAAAATATCGGTCTTTAAATGAAGAAGATTCTTGAGTTCACTGTTTGTCCCATATGACCTATAGATAGATAGTGTACCTACAAATGAGATATATGTCATGAAAAAGGTTCAGCAGTCTGAATACGTTGAGCGATTTAATTAATATTTTTAGCCTCGCAATTAAAATTTACGAGGCCTTCTGATAATTGAATGGCACGTTCGCATTTTATTCAAGTCAATTATGATCGAGTGACAGAACAAGGTGAAAATGAAATCTCACACACGGAACGGTATTGACGGTATTATCGGTATTGGTATAGGAAGGTAGGCCCGATGTACACGGTGCGGTTTCTTTACGGTACGGTGCGCCAGCCGCACCGTCGAATAATCGTGTGAGCTTGTACATGACACGGCAAATCACCGGGCACCGAACAACGCATACGACGACAGCGCTGTGCCGTAGTGCCGCCGTGTCTGTCAATAAGCTTCTAAAGTGATCCATACAACATTGACGACCGTGCTTATACATGGCGAATCATCCGTAGCTTTTCACGGCAATAAAACGTGTGTGTAGGTAATTCAGTAGTGCGGTAGGCCGGACGTCAGTGATATCAAAACCAGTATAAGCTGGCCTCTTATTCTATTGAAACTCTCTACCGTAGGCCAGCTTTAGGTCTAAGTGTTACCACTAACGTGTGGCCAACCGTACCTAACACTTCAGCCCTTACTGCTGCGAAATAGGCGCTGTCAATGTTAAATGGTACCATGAACGTCGCCTGAGTCTTACCTCGCGTTCTAATTAAAAGCGATCGTTCGAACTTTTCGTTCGATGAACTTGAACGCGTGGTCGCGCCGACGGCGACGGAGGGCGCTCTACGGTTTTCACTTTACGGTTTTTCAACGAAAAGTGACACATGATCGCTTTTTGTGAAAAATAGGTACTTCTGTTCTACAAAAATATAAAGACTACTACTACTACTCCTGCTGCTACTAGTACTTTAACTTTATCCGAAAGCTTTGAGGGGTGAAAAATTCAAAATTCAAAAACCAAAATTCAAAGTCATTTGTTCAAACAAGGCAGAGAATCAGCGCTTTTCGAACGTCAACATTACATAAGACAGTCCCCCAAAACGCCCACCCTTCACCACTTCCTAGTGCGTTAGCTGGGAAGAAGAAGTGGCGCAACAAACTACCCTAGCAGCACAACTGTCTGTTCAGTTAGAAAAAAAAAGATTCTATTTGTATGCAAAATAATTAACATTACGCAATCCAAAACATAATTTAAACTATTAGCCATATGTCAGCTAGCACACGCCAATGTATGAAAGTACGTCAACCACTCACGAATATAAGCAATTTTTATAATTTTTGCAATGTGTCATGTTTTCACTGGGTAAGGTCGTAAACGTAACTAAAACTGATGAAATTTTGCACAAAACAGCACTTTTAATATTACTGAATTGATCTGGTTAAAGAGTTATTTTTTATGAGTTCTTGATATATTGCCAATGAATTAAAAGTCAACCTGTAGGTATATTACATATACAGGTTGAAGCCCTTTCGAACTTGATAAGACATGTACCTGTTTTACCCCGTGTAATCAATGATCGTGCAGGTTATCAGAGTAACACAACCACGAAGCTTAAGTTAAAAAAAAGAGGCAAAAAAGGTAAGGTTTTTAAACGAAAATTGCCGATATCACGATTTAATCTACGTTAGATTTTTGTCGACCTTATAATCTTTTCCCATGGGTGGTGAGACAGCTTAGGGGCTTTAAATTATAGGAGGGGTGGTAGATTATTACCGTCTGCGACTAACAAACATAAACGGGTCTTTCAGAAAATACTGTTATGTTTTGATTTCTCAATTCGTTCTAATAATGTTTTAATAAAGTTGTAAAAACGTTTATTTATAAAGTAATTACTAACTTATCATTAATTTGGCATGTTATTAAATTAAATTAGTGTCGTACCGGCAAAGCATATAATTCAGGCATTGTATAGAATACCTAGTGATTCTAAAAAATGCCGAGCTCGTCTAGGCATTTTATAAAATATTTTATCTATCGTTAATCATTATACGAGTATACCCTGCCTAGTCAATGTATGCAATGCCTCGGTATTGTATAGAATGCCAGGAGAAGATTAGGTAAAGTATAAAATGAAGGAAGAATATTACCCTAATAAGTTCTCAACTAAGTACCTACCAATGTACCTATTTACCCTCTAAGCTGGCTGCCACGCAACCTGTAGAGATGGTTCAATAAACAATAATCCTAATGAAGATTCATTTACGAGTATTCAAGACGAGCTTCGAAATTAAACTGTGTTTAGATAAAAGTGTACAAATGTGCACGTGTAACAGAGAGTTCAGACACCTCGACACTGGAGACGGCATGTGTTTTGACGTAAATAAAAGGCAAATCTACACGTGTTCAGAATCTACATTTTTGTGGGCTTAATTTGAGCTTTGTTACGCCTACGTTCGAGTTTACGATGAAATACAGAAGAAAAGAGGTTTTTATTCTTATTCGGTAAGCTGTATTCACATTTTACAAGAATTTTAAAGAGCAACCGGGTCACTGGGTTCCTTTATGATGGTGACACTGTTTATCAACCTAGAAGTTACCCTTTATAACCTTAAATTACCCTATTACCTTATGCTAGGGTTATTTTGGCGTATAGAGTATGTAACCTAAACCTCTGGATCAATCTTTCAACTATGGACACCTAGTAATTATTATTATGACCTTTATGCAAAGTTTGTCTTGTTCCAAACACAACATAACTAACAGACTAAATGGCTAGAAAGCTCGAGGGCACGCTGTGCCGGCTCCAGTGTAGATTGTACTCTCTAAGGACTTGTACCACGGGAATTAGAAGCCAAGTCACGCTCCAGAACGAGTATTATTATTCCATTATAGGATCCGAGGAGTGTGGATAGCTTAACAGTAATTATGGCCGCGTACGTGCTGCGGGGAATTTCTCATATAAGTGCGCACGGGCACACTTTAATTAGGCAAATTACAACTTCCTTAGTTCAGTGACCTACATAATTATATCATTTTTGGACGGAAAATAGAAAAAATCATCCTTTTTGTAGGAGTCGTGAAAGTCGAATGGTTATTTCAAAAGCGTGGGCATTGCAAGCTTGCACTGCAGCAATACGACAGTCAAGCGTAGTAATAGACCGGTGTAAGTTTCGGTCTTTCACAAATGCAACAGAGTAATTGGGTTGGTGAAGGCATTCTGGCGTCTATCTTGTAGAGAATCATTTAAAGTAGATAGTTGCCTACCAACATTTCAATAAGTAGGTATACAGGGTGGCATGGACATCGACGTGAAAACTGTTACCATGGATTCAGTACATGATTCTCAACCCCCTTGTGTTGAAATTTTTTATCGCACGGGAGTTCAGAATCATGTACTTGTTTCCTTGGTAACAGGTTTCGTGTCGATGTCTCTGCCACCCTGTAGAGATAATTATTTCAATTAACTCTTTTAAATAGAATTTCTCTAAATGTCTAATCCTCAAAATCCTTTCACCCGTAAATATTTACGAGTCAAATAATCGCTATTTCACTATAAGTGGAAATGCCGGGATTCTCTCAGAGGGCTCAAAATTAATTAGAACGAGACTCATTGGACGGCCACCTTTGGATACAAAGGCTACAAAATCCAGTGATGCTTACAAAATTGCTACGGTTTTCAATCATACGTAGCTACAGGGTATGGAGACGTCTGCCGGGGTCGCGGGAAAGACCGAAAGGGATACCGTGGCCCCTGAAAATGTACAGGCAACTGAAGGAACATGGGTGGGTTTTAGTCAATAAGAGTCTGATACGTCCTCCCGCTCTGCGGGAGAAGATATTTGAAAATGTCCTAGCCACAAAAAAAAAAAAATAATAAGGGTGAGGAGACGTCCACTCTTAAGTGTTCTTTCGAAGGGATTTAATGATCTTTGGCTACATCTGTTATATCATGTTTATTTAATATTATTTACCTTTAGCATCCGGCTGCAGGGCATTCCCTTTTCGTTGCTGTCCTCTATCTACTGCTGTCTGAGGCCAATCTTTAATGAAGGAGTCGAGTTCGTCTCGCCGTGTACTTATGGACCTTCCAAGCTGCCGTTTGCTGCAAGGGACCCGCTGTGTGTTTATTTCAGCCCGTAGCTTTTCCGACATGCTGCAAATGTGACTAGCCCAGTTTCATTTAAGCTTATTAAAATGCATTCTTTAGAAAAATTGTTAACAATAAACTAACTAGCTAGGTAAATTAATGGTTTATTTCTACATCTTCTTAAAACCGCCCATGCGCTTCTGATTTGGCTTCACATGCCGTCAAGAAATATCTCTCAGGCATGCTGGTTTCCGCACGATGTTTTCCTTCACCGTTTTTGAAGCAAGTGATAATTATACAATACGCACATGAATCCGAAAAGTCAGAGGTGTGTGCCTTGGGTTCGAACTCGAGACCTATGACTTGGCAGTCCGACAGTCACACCACTAGGCTATCATTGCCTTTTCTACATATTTCATATGACAAGTTATAATGAGTTTCGTCTAGAGCCGGTTTGATTTCCAGAGGGAAAACTGGAATAGTATAATTGGCTTTTTCTGATAGACAGTTCTGAGTAGTTGCGAGTGGAAAAATAAAACCGAATCAAATCTTAGTTAAAGGCATGACGTCAAACAGTGGGTGTAGAAACAATATCAGAAAAAAATATTTCGTATTCTTTCTTGTATTTCCAAAGTTCTATCAATAAGGCCGCGTTCAGACTGGTGAAATGTAACACGCAAGGAAACAATTTTCCGACCGCCTTGCTGCAATATAGTTATCATGCAAAATAACGAATTCTCATAATCTGGATCTCATAACCTTGCGCACGCGAATTTTGCACTTCACAAAATGAAAAAGAGAAAAAGATAATTTTCAAAGCTTGTTGCCGTCATCCTTAAAAAAAAAATACATCGTCGACATATGTGCTGAAATCGCTTTTTGGTGTTGTTTCATTAGTTGATGTATTATTAACAATGAAGCACTGACAATCGTCAGAGCGAAAAGTTGGTCTTCGCACTCCAAAACGCTTCGCGTGTTCGTGGTAAACTGGCCGAAACAGACGCGCCAAGTAGGTGTGTAGTAAATGCGCGGTTCATCCGCGCGGTGCATCCTAATGCAATGTAACATACGGCGTATTGAAATATTTCACTTCACGTTACGCTTCACCAGTCTGTACGCGGCATAAGAACCAGATATTATCCAATATAGATTCCTAATTTTAAAAGTTCAATTGGTAGCTGTTGGTTTAGTTTCTATATTTCGTAGCCAATATCAAGAGCAATTATTTTCCTTTGTGGCTCTGGGATTTTATTGAAGAAATATCTGGACATTTCGTTAGTGCCGGGAGCCCTCCTGGAGGGTTCACCTAGTCGCATATGGGATGCTGGGAGCCCTCGTAGAGGGCTCATTTTAAATGAAGGTTTTTCTTAGCAAATACAGCATTATAAACCGTAAAAATAAAATCTGATGTATATTTTATCAAGATTTATTAGTATTTGCGTTGGTTTTAAAAACCAAGCATTTTTGTTTTTTTTTAATTTTTTGTTCACGGTTACAAATATTCACAAAAAAATTAAAAGGTTAGAAACTACGTATCGCGATAAGACCCCCTAAAAACACTATTTTACTTCGTTTTACAGTGTTTTATAACACGGTTTTAAACCTAATGCGTTGACCGTCCGTGATGGTCCGGGAACCCTCCTGCACGCGTAGCATGAGCAACTTTTTGTCGACGGAAGAGTAGACAAAAATGACGTTCCGGGTAGACAGTACGACGTTAGCAAAGTAGAAAGAGTCAACTGCACTTTTTACGAAATTCACTCTTTGACATAATTCGACTCAGAATTCTTTGTTTTGTCATAGGACTTTTTTTCTGTTTGTTTCTCTATTTTTACTGATATTAAGTAAAGTATTAAAAGAAAACTACAATATTTATTCTTAAAATGACGAAGTACTTGTGTTTTTGAACAAAAAATATTACAGTGATATTGGCCTTAACCATTTCCTTGACAATGCCCTATTAAATAAATGATGTAAAATAGAAGATAGCTTTGTTCTTCAATTATCACAATTTTGCATTCAAAACGTTCTTCTGTAAAATCATGATTTTGTAGATAACCATATACACTTTATGGCCGTCGAGTAGAAAGTTTTCTACTGTCTTTAGCATGGCGATTACAAAATCAAATTGTCTTTACTACCTTAGACAACAGTCAGTTGTCAGTGTGATTTTGACAGTTTGGGATAGAAAACTTCCTTCTGAAATAGTCTACATACAAAAGGACCTACACAAAGATTGTTAGTAACGTAAGACAAAATGACAGATTGTAGAAAGATTTCTACGGTGCGATGTCAAAAATGGAGAAACGAAATGTCAGTTTGTATAGAAAGAGCTGTCTATTCTCCGTAGAAATAGAAAGCGTCATGCTACGCGTGCTGGAGGGTTCACTTCCAATATGTATGGCGGCGTTGTGTATGAGTTCTATGAAAAGTGGGTGGAGTCGAAAGTGTTAATCTTTATTATCTACCTAAGTGTTTCTACGCCAACTTATGAATACAGTAGGAACAATAAATCTCATAAGTAAATAAAAATAGCATTTAGCAATATTTGTAGGGCAGTAAACGGTTGAAAGAGCAGTGTTGGCCGAATACAGACAGGCGCTTTACTTTGTGTAAATTATTTCATCACCACTGCTCTCGAAACGGTGAAGGAAAATATCGTGAGGAAACAGGCATGTCCTAGAACCAAAAAAATATCGAATACATGTGACATCTACCAACCCGCGTTGGGCCTGCGTGGTTGATTACGGCCACCGAGAGGCCTGTGTCTCAGCAGTGGAAACGTTATTGGCTGATTATATACGTACATATTATTATATTATACAAAATAGCGGAATTGTAAATAATTAATTAACAAAGAAAGAAAGAAAAAGTATTTATTGAGACTTGCACAGGAAATCACACATTAAACTAAAAATACATTAAACATAAATACAAAACAAAGTAACTTTAAAATTTAAAGAAGGAAGTCCTGTACCTAAAATGCCGCGACATTTAAAAATAAATAAAAATGTCGCAGCGCTGGTATTCTGATCTCTATTACTCTGAGATTCTGATAGGGCCCGCAGTGATGTCACGGATAGATAAATACAGACAAATAAATATAATAAAAAATAAAAAGGTGTGTGAAATACAATGAAGAGTAAAATATTAGGTAATCCGCGTGTCTGCAAACAACAAACAAATAATTAATAATTTACTAACTTAGTTATAAGTACTTTTTACTAACAATGTATGGAATGTTTTATTCTGAAATAAATGATTAATAATAATATATATCTATTCTAGACTGGAATCAATTCAATTTATTCTGTAAATTTTGACGCTTAAAAATGCCTTGTTTGTGCGTAATTGAAATAAATTATTTGACCTTGACTTTGGCCTTATATATGTATTATATAAACGGGTGAAAAATATGTGGCATTGATAGGTTTCGATTTTCTATCGATAAACAATCCGTCTGTCAAAAGTGTGTAATTGCAACTTTACCTTAGTTTGATGTGTTCGTGGACGAATAGACAACCCCCTGACCGATCATTGAAGCAGTCATTGAAAAGTCAACATTCAACCGGAAGTTTTTGTTAACATTTGTGTTACAATTGACATCATTAAAATTAAAATTGATTGATTTATTCAGTTTTTGACTCACATTTCGCCAGGCTAAAAGGTGGTTAGCCTATTCGCAAAATTCCTAATGGAAAACTTAACATCACTTAGACCGACCTGGGAATGGCGGTATGAGTATGAGAATACAGTATGGCGGTTAAGCTATACAACAAGCTACCGGTAAAAATGAGAAAACTAAATGAATTAGAATTCAGTAGAGCCTTATTTAATTGGCTGTGCGACAGATGTTTTTATTCCATAGATGACTTTATGAATTGGAAATCCTTTTGACATAGTGATTATTATTTTTTTTTTTTTATTATTGTTAATGTTAATTTTCTTGTTTGTGTTAATAATGTAAGAAGACAAAAATATTTAATTGTATACTGTAATTGACATAGTGATTATTTTATTATTTTTTATTTTATATTATTGTTAATGTTAATATAATTTTTTGTGTTATTAATGTAGGAAGACAAAAATTTGATGTAATAATTTTTTTTAAAGCTTTGACTATGTCTATTAAAAAATTTGCACGACTAGAAAGTCGAATATAGTGAAACCATATAAAAAATTACCATATACAATGTACCTATATTCTGGCAAATAAAGAATTCATTCATTCATTCAATGAAACCCAAAGGCCAAGGCTCAGTGGTTCGGTCGTTCAGGCTTTATAAAAAATCCGCTCAAAAGCAAAGACTTCAGTAAATACGTAGAAAAGTCCCAGTATTAATAAACCTTTCATCTGTTTTCGAAGTTACCTCTACAAAAGTTCGTATTTCTTACTTCACAATTTAAAGAACCATTTTATAAGAGAAAATAGTAAACATTAATAGCCCTAAGCTGACTAGAGACAGCTCTTAGCATTTATTTTTTATTTGCTGCTTGTTTGGAGTTCGAAGCGCCTGTCTAGTTAATCTTGCTTTTTGCTCCGCAGTGGCGTCAGGCATCCATGGACTGAGGAGACTATAGAAACTGTGGGACAGACACTATTAGGTTGTCTTAGTGACTGGATGCTAGAAATGGACCTTTGAAATATCGTTGGTGTATTCTGGTTAAATGATGAATGGTTTTAAAACTATGTAGTCCGATTGTATCAACTGGAAAGGTTGCTTCTTAGCCGTAAAATGCAAAAACTTTAAAAGATGATTAAATTGAGGAATTGTAATTTATTGTACTCATTGTTCCTGATAGATTCAAAGCTCGAAACGAGCACCAATTAGTACAATATTTTAAAGTATACTTTAGAAAAATATTGAGGAGCTCGTGGCTCAGTAATAACAGCCGCACGGGTTGATCCAACAGGTTAAGCTATGCTTGCCGGGGTTGGATGGGTGACCATTTTTACATATCGAGACTCCTCCGTGCTTCGGAAAGCACGTAGCCCTTTGCTCCCGGCTGTCATTCGTGGATCTTTGACAGTCGATAAGAGTCGTCAGAAGCCCGAAAGTCTGACACCAGTCTTACCAAGGGGTATCGTATTACCCAGTTACTGGTTTGTGGAAGTCAGATAGGCAGTCGCTTCATGTAAAATACTGGTGTTCAGCTGCATCCGGTTAGACTGGAATCCGACCCCAACATAGTTGGGAAAAGGCTAGGCAGATTAATTAATTAATTGACTTTAGGAAAATATTGTGAAACTACATATAGAAGACTAACTAGATTGCTACGTAGGTACCTATATAAATTAACAACCACAATAAAAGATGTTTAATTAAACCAAATCTAGACTAAGTAAGTACTGTCTCAATAGATGGCAAGTTACAACTACGAGTATATTTCAGTAAACAGCATGAAAGTGTCTCTGTAGTTACAATACATAACATATATTATATACAAAGCTAACTGGTGTTTGCCTACGTCAACTTCTCTTTCATAACAGCTGTATGGAGTTTGTTGCCATCTACCGTCATTGTTGGCTTAAATACGCCGCGGTTTCCAGATTATTCCACGGTCCTTGGAAACCTATTATTAATGGAGCAAGGCTAACAGAAAGTGTTATGGCTTCGTCTTTTATTAACCCCTTTGCTTATTTAGGTGCTGCTCGCTCAGCCACTTTGTTGAACGAAGATGGGAAAACCTCAGACCAAATAATGAAAAAAAATAAAACATGGCGCTGGTAAATGGTTGTACATGTGTGCGTGTGAGCGTGCATGCACAGCAATAGGTGTTTATTTTTATTATTTTACTTATGTTTTGGGTGTATAGATTATTTTCTTTAAAATTTTGTGAATGTGAGAACGTTGTAGGCTTAACAGACTGTAGATCTGTGGACCATTTTATATTTTGCTAAGTACCTGGAACTTGTTGATAGGCCTACACTGTCTTCTCATACTTTTTACACTGTATTTTGAAAACATTGTAAAAAAACCATTTACTTTTTAAAAAGTAACCGTGGAGTTTTTTGCCGGCTCTTCTCCATAGGAAGCGACCAATTGGAACCGTGCACCTAGCTTCTGACGTTTCATAAGTGCCCCTGTAGCTTTATGTGAAATAAAATATTTTGAATTTATACAGTGTGGAGGTGTAGTTTTGGCATGCTTCACTGTATTGTTAGCAACGCTATGTCTTGGTTTTTTATTTGGTCTGCGGGGTAAATGGTATACCTAAGTATGCAAACAGCTCCGGTAACGTTTCCGCGAAGGTATTTTCTTTTTAGTACCGATTTTCTGTACCGTCTTCTACTTCGTTGAGGTAAAGTTTCTTGCCTTACAATATTTTATCGGTAAACAATAAATCTCCGCCCGCATGATCTCGGAATGAACTGAAATGGAATGTGTCAGCAGGCTGTGATTTAAGGGAATCGCTGTATATACAGTCGTTGACAGTCTTCTTACCCATTGTCTGATTTAAGTTGGTTATATGGCAACGTTTTCGTTCGTATGGTATTCTGTGTCGATTTCCGTGATGTCTAAGCCCTCATTCATATGGGAGATTTGTTTATCGTGCACGGTATTTTCACCGCATTGGTTAGCGGCGAAAGTTGAAAATGCAACAGTGTATTTTTTTAAACGCGCTGGTATCTATTGGATGCTTGTCTCAACGCCGAGAGTTGAAAATCCAGTGCGCGATAAAAAATCGTCGCGTAAAATAATCGGCCGTGCGTAGGTACCGTTTCGCTGTTGGCCTGAAGGAACGTAATTTCGTCTACCTTACCCTAGGTTCATAAACTCTACTCAATTTATGACCAGCCGTTCGATTCTGTAAAAATATCACCGTGAAACTTAGGTGAAGTGAGCGTGAAGTGAGCTGTCAATAGTGTTAATCCCTGGAATCCTGCCGGTCGATTCTATGGCAGTGACAGCTCACTTCACCTAAGCTTCACGTTAATATTTTTACAGAATCGACCGACTGTTCCTCTACAACCGCCAGACAAGCCTCGGTTATAATTACTTATCTCCTTAGATTATGTCAATAATGTTATTTTTTTTACGAGTATTTATCTGGAGACTACAGTGCCAGTGACACTCCATGTGTTTATTTTAATCAAGCGTCATGTTTTTTGTGACTCGACAAAACAACGAGATTTCCTTATTAAATTTACATTTAATAAGGAAATCTCGTGGCACCAAAATCCGTTTAGTAATTTAAAAGAACAACGCGGTCACACAGAAAGACACGAAAAGCGACTTGTGATTCGATTGTCGATCTACTGATTACTGATCTGCAATTTGATCGGGTTTTCAAAAGCCGAGGGTGATTCTATTACGACTCTGTTTTGCTTCCGTAACTTCAGGTTGCTAATTGTCTTGCCCACTGCTGTTCCAAAGCTTTAAAAGGAGGACAAATTGGGTTTTAATCCTTCGTCGTATGTTCGTTACACAGAACCATACAACAAGTCAGCGTCTATTTGCGTGAGTAATGTTCCTCTAATCCAATGCGGATCCACTGGTGGTTGGAACCTTTGAACCCCCTTTGGGGAAAATGCTTTTCCATATTTTTCACTACGTATTGGATGTCTCTAAAGATTTAATCTTCAATGACATGTAAACATTGATCCACGTAATAGATGAATATTGTATAGTCGACCTTGTTTGCTTATCGCTCTAAGGTTGAATGTCAATTGCATGTCATAAAACGATATGGTTGATTTGTTTATATCACAGTTACCTAATTTCAACCTTAGTGAATTTTCACCTTACTGGGAATTGCTGTCAATAGTGTCGTATAGCAATTACGAGCCCGAGTATACGTAGGTACCAATACTTTAAGAAGATAATAGAAATATGAACTTGTAAGACATTATAGAACACTTATTCGATCAAAAAGTAAGAGGTTGAAAAAAGGGCTTCACTTACAGTGATTAAGTTAATTCACGCCGCGTGTAGCGTAGGTATTTCAACTCTGAATGGGCACTTGAATCGCCAACTTCTAAATCTCTACACTGCCATGACTAATGAGTACTTTACTCACTTTTACTGCACTTTCCGAACTAATAATGGCACTTGATGAAGTTTTCCGAGTAAAAACAGCCAAGGATGGCTACATCGACGAACTTGCTGACTGTGCGCTGTTGCTCATTCGAAAGAGCCCATTATGTTGTCACTAGCTCTATCACTCGATTTCATCTGCGATGAAAAAAATACTCCGACAGCCATTTAACCACAGGACACAGTTATGGGACGGAATGTAGGTACAGTCAGCATCAAAAGTTGATGACCACATTTAGATTTTCAAAATCGCTGTACACCATATTCACTATTAGCACTTCACTATACAGCCATTTTGAAAATCTAAATGTGGTCATCAACTTTTGATGCTGACTGTACCTATCTTATTTTTGCAAATCCACTTATTTTGAAGCGTCGATTTTTAATAGGCATGAAGACAAAAAATTATTTTAGTCCGTCTTTGAACTTTGAAAAAATATTGGATCCGTATTTTTTCTTTTTTTTACATAATCTAAAGATTACGCCGATACATTGAGGTAAAATGTGCCATGACGTCAAGAGTATGTAAAGAAGGATGGCGAGTTTGGACCCAGATTATTTATAAATTAACGAAGCGTCATTCACTTGCAAGTTCATATTTATTATAAATATGAGTTTTTAAGAGGATTATTTAAAAAAATATTGAGTCACTAGATGATGGGAATTAAAAGTTAGAAAATATTTTTATTTACTTGAAAATAAGTCATCATGCAGTTATTAAACGCACCGTGTTTCGTATTACATTCCAACCATAACATTACATGATTTACGTTCTTACATTTGTAGACGTTTACGCTTGTCAATTATTTTTTAATAAACAAAACTACTAAAATATAAGAAAAAAATACAAAAGTTAATAATTATTAAAAATGCATTCACATTTTTTATACAAAAAAGTACAATATTGTAATTATTACGATTATTTGGACTATCGTAGAATGAAACGTTATACTGTCAACAGGAGTTGGCTGTCAGTGTCAAAACCAATTATTGTTATTCCATTGTTTGTTTTCAACGACTAACGTGGGATAACTATTATTTTCTATGCGATTTTGTGGATTCTTGACGACTTGGCTTTATCTTTGGACTGACTATTCTACGTACCGACTTAGACAACCGATTTTACCTTTGTATTCCGATTTGCAAGTGGTTTGGATTTAGTTACCCGTTAAAATGCGTTGTGTGAATTGTCAATTGCGCATTGCCCGATTACAGAGACATCGTTTGTCCGACGAAAGTGCTCAGGTAGTTGAGAGAGTTCAGAGATGGGTTTATCCGCGTGATGTAAGTATTGTAAAATCTATACATAAATTGGTACTTAACTTAAGCGTGGTTTTGTTTCCGTTTGATTGCAAGACTCGCCCTCTATTACAAGTCTCTTAAAAGTATAAATAACCGTCACCCGCAGGATGATAAGAAGTGATCGCATTCTTGATTTTGAACCAGTGACATGATTATACTTAACATTAACTTGGTGTATTTGATAACTCTAAAACCATGGTAATAATTATTTTTAGATGACTGGAGATGACTTTATTTGTCATTCCTGTTGGGAGTTGATAAATCATAACCCAAATGAAGATCCTGAACGTAACACCCAACAGCAACTTGGACATCGTAATGTGTGTGCTGGGTGTGGAAGATCTATTTTGAGAATCAGGAGTAGACTGGTCCTCAGACCAGAGATGTCTGAAAGAGAAGTGCAAATAGGAAACGTTGTGTCTGAATGGATAAGACCCCGCCAGGTTAGTAATTAAAATAAAAAAAGACTGATAATGACGTGCATACTCAAGAGATCTGTATTTTTATTATTTTTGTGATTGTTTTTTTAAATCTTTTCACTTGTATTGTTTCAGTTAACCAACACTGATGAAATATGTGTGCCTTGCTATTTACGTGCACAGAGAGTGTTTGATAGCTCTCATAGAAGTTCTACCCCTGTTGCACCTTCCACATCTAGTGTAGGAGGTAGTGCCGAGCCTATATCTTCGCAACAGATGGAGCAAGTTGTAGAGGTCATTCCGTCGACATCTGGACAGCCACTGAATGAAACATCTGCTGACCAAATATTGCCCACAACACAAGCAGCTGACACAGCAGATATTGAAGAGGTTGGTCTGTCAATCACCAGACCTCCATTGCAGGTAACATCTACTGAACAAATAACGTTGCCTACATTAAGAAGAACCGCTGATACAGCACGTCGTTGCTTGTTTTTGGAGTGTAATGACACCGAAAAACGACGTGTGCCTGATCGATTGAGAAAACAGATTATTAAAGATTTCAATTTCTATTTACCCAGAAATGCCAGAATTTGCAATTTTCACTTAAGTGCCAACTTATTTCATGAATTGTATGCTAGTGAAAATGCTATATCAACATTTGGTGCTGCACATATAGAAGAAATTGTGTATTTACTAGCAGATGATTCAAAATTGGATTTTCTGAACCCTGAAAGTATTGATGACCATCTTTTGAAGTACTGGTTTGGACGGACAAAAGATGAATATCGTGAGATATTAATAGAAGTACCGCGATTAAATAACCATAAAATAAAAAGCGGTTTTAGTGCACTTCTGTGTAAAATGCGGACTGGAGATAGTGATGAGAGAATCTCAGCATTATTCCAAATACCTAGAAGAACTCTTGAAGACTATATGCAGCAGGCACGAGATTTTTTTTGCCAGGACTATGTGCTTAGACATTTGGGATGGGCACACAAGCCCAGGGAAGAATTTGTTGCCAGAAATTCTTTGCTTGCTGAGCATCTTTTTGGCAATCCTGAAGCGCCAACTGAAGAAAAACGTTTAATTGCCATTGCTGATGGCACATATTTAAGCACTCAAAAGAGTAGTAACTATTTATTTCAAAAAGAAACTTATTCCCTTCACAAATATTATAATTTAGTTAAACCTTTTCTCATAGTTTGCTGAGATGGTTACATCATCGAGGCAGTGGGTCCGTATCCAGCCACCAAAAATGATGCTTCGATCATGAATGACCTTATGTCAGAGCGAGGTGCCTTTACGGATTTATTTAGGGAAGATGATGTTTTTATTTTAGACCGTGGGTTTAGAGACTGTGCAGACAACATGGCAACTAAAGGTTTCTTAGTACATATGCCCGAAACAATTTCGACAGGGGAAAGGCAACTTTCGACTCTCCAAGCCAATATCTCGAGATGTGTGACGATGAATAGATGGGTCGTTGAAGCTGTCAATGGAAGGTTCAATAGGGATTTTAAAATATTCCGTGCAGATTATTTAAATAAAAGGTGCCCTCATATTATGCAAGAGTTTTCAATTGCTGCTGCCTTATTGAACCATTTCGCAGTTCAATTCAGGGAACGAACAAATGTCCATGAAGTCATTCAAACAATTGAAGCAAAAATATTTGAAAATAACGAACTTGCTGAAATTGTTCAACATAATAATTTAAATATGAGACATACAATGTTCCAAAATGTTACACATTCAAATATAGAATTCCCTGAATTGACAACAGATGACCTAGAACTAATCGCTTTGGGTACATATCAAATAAAGCAAGCAAAATCATATGTCGGGGAGCACCTTAGAGCCCACGGAATTTATGCTTTAGAAGTTTGCCAGGACAACACACCTCTAGAAGGGATATATAATGACAGCCAACCATTTATTATACGTGGCAGAATTAAATCTAGGCATATAGGAAGTAAGTCCTATTTTACATATATTGCAGTTGAGAGAAGGCTGGAGGGGCGAAGTGCCATATTAGGATATTATTGCCACTGTCCCGTAGGGACACGGACAGTAGGCTGTTGCTCTCACATAATGAGCATATTGTGGTACATGGGTTATGCCAGACACCAAAACTATGTTGCTGCACCAGCTTCATTCTTAGATAACCTTTTAATTCGATAAATAATGTATTAAAGGTTATCTAGGAACGAACAGTAACAAGGTATAACAAAAATACAATTACTGTAAGTATCAGTAATTATTAAAATCATCATCTTCCTGCCCTTATCCTATTTTTTATCACAACCTGTATTTTATAATCACAAACGAAATAAAAGATTTGTTTTTATATCCTAAATATTTGTTTTATTCAACAAACCTCTTGTTTAAACATTCAAGTTCCTAATAGTCTGTAACATCGCATCTTTGCTTAATTCCTTTTCACGGAGGGAGTTCCAGGAGATAGATATTTATTCCTATTGGGTACCTATACTTCGTTTTCGACTGCTTCGTTGGTCTAGTGATCGTTAGCACGACTGCCGAACGTGGGGTCCTGGGTTCGATTCCCAAGTCAGGTAAGGTGGAATTCTTAGTAGGTATCAGCCTGAACTCTGAATAATTGCCCGGTCAGTGTCAGTAACTGTCACTAACCGGGCAATTATGTAACTGGCAAAATGTGAGTGTATAGCACGCGACTCCATACGCAGGTGCGACCCGACTTTAGAAAGAATCTCGGTCGCAACTAGACACTACATAGGTAGGTATTCTGCTAGATATTTACGCTTCTTTCAGCTTACTTTTTTACCAATAATGATTATAGTTTCATCCTATAACAATCTAGTCTATGTTTACAGTATTTCATATCTCGTTTTGACCAGGTGACTGTAGTTCCTAGTTCCCAGACATAGTAGGTATGTATTTTTTATTTTGAGTAGGTAAGTACCTATATTTGGCCAGAGAGATGCAGATCCACGATGGTAGTGTTGGTAAATATCTTTATTCTAAATGAACAGCTTTTTGAAACTACATAATACATAAAAAAAGATATTGTGTTATTAAATAAGCACTATTAGATTCGTTTTAGTTTATAATCTTTTACCTTGCATATCTTTTTTCTCCCAGCCTCTACAACTTACTGCCCATTTGCTTTTTTGCTAGTTTTATATAGTTCTACAACTAGTTATAAGTTTCCATACTGTACGGTACTCCTAACAGTGGGTCCCATTGTACATGCAACCTCGCCATTCTCCTTTATACATACTAGTGACGTAGCGACCCGCACTCCCCAACTTAAAATGCGTTTTATCTAAGTAATTTTTTATTAATATGATAAAGTAAAAAATACCTATCTCTCTCTGCCTAGCCTTTTCCCAACTATGTTGGGGTCGGCTTCCAGTCTAACCGGATGCAGCTGAATACCAGTATTTTACATGGAGCGACTGCCTATCTGACCTCCACAACCCAGTAACTGGGTAATATGATACCCCTTGGTAAGACTGGTGTCAGACTTTCGGGCTTCTGACGACTCGTAACGACTGTCAAAGATCCACGAATGACAGCCGGGACCAACGGCTTAACGTGCTTTCCGAGGCACGGAGGATTCTCGGTATGTAAAGATGGTCACCCATCCACTGACCAACCCCGGCAAGCGTAGCTTAACCTGATGGATCGACCAGTGCGGCTGTTGTTACTTAGCCACGAGCTCCTCCAAAAAATACCTATCTAATATTTTTTTATTATCTGACTGACGGACTAATTAGATTTTTTTTTTTGGCCAGGCATCATACCTGGCGATTTTCGCCACTATACCTATATTTCCCAATAAATTCACTTTACGTTTGAACTGCTATTTTCAATATCCATTATATTGGAAATGTTAGCGCGTAAGTTTGCCTCGTTGGTCTAGTGGTCACAAGCGCTACTGCTGAGCATGAGGTCCTGCTGGGTGTTTTTCCATCTGGAATTTCTCAGTAGCAGCCCGGAGTCTGGATTTGTGCTCAGTTGACGGCGATAGGCTCGCCCACTATTACATGGGACTCAAATATAACTGGCCAAATGTGGGTGTACTATAGGTACACCTCTGCCGAACCCTACGGGGAATACAGCCGTGATGTTATGTATATGTTATGTTTCCTATATTTCCCAATAAATTCACTCTACGTTCGAACTGCTATTTCCAATATCCATTATATTGGAAATGTTAGCGCATGCAGAGAGTGTAAACGCGAATAACTGACATAACATCAAATAGCGAGGTATTTCCTGTATTTTATATTCGAGAATTAACTTCAACACGTCATTAAAAAATAAGTATTGTTCTGATTTAATCCAATCAAGCTATAAATATTTAACGAACCAAAATGAAATATTATTCAGTATTCTGCATCCTTTATGATGCACTGAAACGTTATTTATTTATAGGCAAAAACCAAGCGAATGATTTTAATATTACATATTTTATGTCAGACCGACGGTAAAATATGTACGGATCTGAACACGGCCTTTTAAAGTGTACATAAATAATTTCGAACGTATTCGCTTTGTTGTTTCAAAACCGTCACGCCTACACGCCTATTACGAAGGGTAGGCTGTAAGTGTCACACACTAATAATTCACTTGTGAACTTCCCATGCGATCGAAGCCTATACGTCATTACCAAGTGAATATCGTTAGCTTCTTATATAGGTTTTACAAAAAGAATTGATCCATTTGTAAACCTCTTGCTCGGAAGTTGCAATTTTCACAAACTTGATAAATACTGAGTTACCTACTTAGAACGATATAATTACCATCCACACACACACACAAAGACATTTAATTTTATTATAAGAAATCCACATTTCATCAAAATTATACGACAATCCGAAAGGTAAGAAATCCTACAATTCAAGGCTTAGTCGTGTTCTACGATTTCGTTAGGCTGAAAGCAAACAAAGAACTTTGCGAACATATGGCGCACGTGTTACTGCATAACAAGTTGTTTGTGAAAGCTTTCCACAAGGTTGATTTTCTGTATTATACATAATTGCTCTATGTAGTATTGGTTCGATGCTCGTGTAAATTAATAAACTGTAGTCCAGCTACCTAATTACGCAACACATTTTCGTAAACGATTACGACTAATTTGTTTCAATTGGACAGTTGAACAACATTCATTGCGTTATTTACGTTGTTGAGCAGATTTTTTTCGAACTTATGAAGCAATGAATTATCAATCTGTTTCAAAACGATTCAGATTCTGATGATCGTGTATTACGCAACAAAAAAAATACAATAATACAGCATGTATCAGATAGGTATGATCATATTTAAGGGTGTGGTACAGACCATGAAAAGTCAAAGTCAAGTCAAATAATTTATTTCAAATAGCCCTTTCATGGCACTTTTGAACGTCAAAATTTACAAAAAAAAATATTGATTCTAGTCACCCCTTCCAAAAGGTAATTTTCATATGGAGAAGAATGGGCAAGAAACTCCACAGGTACTCTTTCAAAAAAAATTACAATATTATCCCGATAAGGAACAAACTGAACGAGATATGGTATCGAAGTATCCAGCCAGAGATTTCTCGGGTTCCGTGCATTGATTGTGACCTTAATACAAAATTAATTACTATAGCCTATAAAGACTTCGTTCCGGACATATTCCATCAAATAAGTTTTATTACATAATGAAGAAAGTTTTGTCTCCAAATTTTAATGACTGTGGAGAGGTTGATGATGTTTTACATATTCTGATGGAGTGTATCCGGGATGAGAATACTAGAATCAATGTTTTTGGACGATGTGAAATGTATGATGTTGGCATTTTTAATACCATCCTTGCGTTTCCAGAGTCCGATAAAGCTAAAAAATTGTACAAGTTAGTAATAAGGTAGATCGTAATCAACAATTTTGTATTTTCCTGTACACCCAGTCCAGGAAAATACAAAATTGTTGATTGGCGGGCGCTAAGCAACGAAGCAAACTAAATAAAAAAATAATTAACGAACCTTTCTCTGAAGCGACTGCCTATCTGACTTCCACAACCCAGTTACTGGGTAACACGATACCCCGAAGACTGGTTGTCAGACTTTTGGGCTTCTGACTACCCGTAACGACTGTCAAAGATCTGAATGACAGCCGGGACCAACGGCTTAACGTGCTTTCCGAGGCACGGAGGAGTCTCGATATATAATGGATGGTCGCCCATCTACCAACCGACCGCGGCAAGCGTAGCTTAACCTTCGATCGATACGTGCGGCTGTTATCATTTAGCCACGAGCCTCCAATATAATACAATACTGGTCGGCATAAGATATTGAATTCGGGCTGAATTAGTAGAAGTAGAGTCAAAATGGCTGAGGAACTAGATTGGCGAGTCACATAACATTGCCCACGTACATGTTATTTCATGATTCTGTGTTACCTACCACATCGTATGATCTAAGTGTGTCCGCATTCCGCTCGACATGAGCATGGATACTTTTGGATGCCGGATATAGAGTTCTTTTTATTTGGAGCCGATTCTAGATATGGCCATAAAATAAGAAACCACGAACCAATGTTACCTAAGGTTTCGCCGTGAAAATGATGCCTTATAGGTATTCTACTGGACATGACTGCAAAAACCAAAATTTACCTATTTCTCTATTATATTTGACAGCGTCAAATACGAATGACGACGAAATGACGTTTTTTTACGAAGTTACTTGAATCATCGAAAAGGTGACAGTCACTCTAGCAGAGTCGTCGCGTCGATGGTTGCGAGGCGGCTGTCTTCTGAAGGCGGAGATGATGTCAGGGGAGCCGCTGTCGTGCATCGTCCATGACGCACTACTATATTCCGCCACAATCCTGATGATATTGAAGCTGCTGAACCAGTAATACGATGACCACTTCTGGTAAAAGCTATCCTGCGCGGTTATATATTTTTTTGAAAAACCAAGAGACTCCATTATGAAATTTGATTTTATTAATTGAGAGATTCTTTGCAGTAAAAAAGACTGATCTAGAACGAAAACTACCAATTAATATCTAAATTGACAAATGTTAGAAAATATAAATCACAGTTGAAACAAAAGGACATCATCTCAAAACGGTCGTATTTGCAATGCCAGGTCAAGTCAACCTTTAGTTGACCTCAACCTTTACGTCACCAAACAACGACCACTTCCGGCAGGTTGATCGGATTCTTCCGTCAGATGTTCATTTGTTATTATCGGTTAACAAAGCTTAAAATAATCCATTTTCGTTTCATTTTGAGCGTTACCTACCTAATTATAATATACATTTAAGCAATTTACTCTCTAAGATGTATACGTATTTGTAACCGGAGACTCAGCAAGTTACTATATTTTTGGGATGAAAATAACCAGGAAAAACGTTTCGTAGCCTTCGTAGAACAGAAACAAACAATAATTATAGAAGATCTTGGTAAAACATATATTAACATAAACAGGTAAATAAATAACTTGTATATTTATGTAAACACCAAATTGAGAAAAACAGGCACAAATGGTATTCTGTGATAAAAGGAAAACCCTGCACCAGGTAGGAATTAATGTGATATTGATACAGCCGCGGCTTCGCTTTCCCTAAACAAACATTCTGACTAGTTTTTATTTCCATGGTAATATGTATAATTCCAGCATTTCCAGCCTCTCGCTACATGTCTCCATAATGCCGGGAAAACCCAACACGACTTGCGGGTTGGAAAGCTCAGCAAAGCTTTTATAAGTGATGAGATCTAAGTTCAAACGCTCCAAATTTTGAAGTTTGTGTTATGTAAACTCTTTGGTAGACCTTTGGAGAGCTTTTGAATCTCGAAGTTTGTTCGATCGACATAAGGCGCTGATACAGTAGGTATTGATTACCGTAACACGAATGAAATTCGCTGCGATTCAATAGGTAACACTCTAATAAAGTATTTATATTGCATGTGTTTATTGTATTACGAATGCAGCACAAGGCTTGGTTTAACAGAAATTCAATATAAATAAAAAATCGGTATAGCTTTCAGCGGATTACTTTTTTTCGCATTGCAGAAAAAAATCCGAACGAAATTTTTTCGGGGGATATTCTTTACCACAATTCAACTGATTGCCGTCATATAATGGAGCTTCCAGTTTACCTCAAGCATCTGTGGTCCTTTACGTATTAATTAATATGCAATATGTTTGTTATTTCGTAAGGGTTTCTCAGCACCCTCGTAATATTATAATACGTACTTGCTTAACTACAGAAGATGGGTGCGTGGGATTTATACACCCTTCTCCCTTGGTTAATAAAGATTATGCGGAGTTGAGACTTAGGAGGCATGCGTGGCTGCAGCTTTCATACAACGTTTTAATATTCATGGAATTTTAAATACATAATCCGTCTACATACGCCTATCAGGCTTTTCTTCAGATTTCAATCGTTCATTGTTGCCAAATATTTTATGAGTCCGTTAAAGAAAGTCGAAAAGATTATCGAGTATGAAAATGGCCCAAATTTAGGCCTACTTTTTCCTTCGTTTTCAAAGTAATCTTAAGATCTTTACAGTCTTTGTGCTTTGACTTTGTATTCAAACAAAAGGACACAGAAATGTTTATTTTCTTTGAGAAAAATGTTCAACGGCTTCCTAGACCGAGACGGTGCCCGATAAACGGCAATTCCATAGCTCTTTTATCGGCGTACCATTGTGGGATCCCATTTGCTTATCGCCATCAGTTAATTTTTCCATGACATAGCTATAAAAGTATGGAGATCTAACTACGGGGAGCGTCTGTCCTTAAATTTTGCGTCCTCTGGGAATCGGAGGGTCGTCCTCTTTATCATTGGACCTAATAAAGTTATCGACGAACTATAGATATAGATATTTGTATTTATGGTACTGCCAACCCCTGGGAAAGGACTTTGCAAGGAGCAGAGTATGAGTGTAAAGTTTATAGGCCAGTACGACACAACTTAGATGTAACATAAATTTGAAAATTTGCACTCATTTTTATATGACTTCACAAGTTATTGCGTTTGCGTAAAGATCATTTTCACCTAAAGCAGTAACGAATATTGGTGATTTTGAAGGCGCACTCAGTTCAGATGGTGATCGGTTTTACGAATTTTGTCGATGCTACATCTAAGTTGTGTCGTATTGTACCAGCTTATCTTCTAGAGAGGGCAAAACGTGTAGTCTTCTTATGCAGACTACTTATGTTGGATCTTCACTTTTTCGACACAAAATGATGTCACAGTTTAATAAAATAATATAACATCAAGCCTGTATTCCCGGAAAGGTTAGGCAGAGGTGTACCAATATTACACCCATATTCCGCCAGTTATGTTTAAGTCCCATGGAATAGGGGGTGAGCCTATTGCCATCAACCGGGCACAAACCCAGACTCCGGGCTGCTACTGAGAAATTCCAGATGGATAAACCCAATAACACTTTGCCCGACCCGGGAATCGAACCCGGGAACTCATGCGCAGCAGTAGCCCTTGCGACCACAAAACCAATGAGGATGTTTACTAGGGATTGAATTGGTTATTTATTCTTCTTTAATGTAATGTTTTACTTATAGTTATAGTAGGTTCCTCATATCCAGATGTGTGATTGGTTTTCGATTTGTTTTTGAAAGTGTTCTAATATTATTATTATTTTTATTTTTTATTTTTTTTGGTAGCTCAATTTTAAATTTAATAAACAATCTTAAATATAATAAATATCTAACACTAAAAAACATAAATTATGTACAAATATATAGAGAAAAAAATAAAAAAATAAAGGAAGAGCTCATTGGGCATAAAAAAATCATCCACATTCAAATTAAACATTAAATTATGACTAGGTACACACGGCTACATATCAAGCTAATGTAGCCGTGCTTATTCATCTGCCTCGCCTTTTCCCCACTATGTTGGGGTCGGCTTCCAGTCAGACCAGATGCAGCTGGATACCAGTATTTTACATGGAGCGACTGTCTATCTGACCTCCACAATTCAGTAACTGGGTAATACGATACCCCTTGGTAAGACTGGTGTCAGACTTTCGGGCTTCTGACGACTCTTATCGACTGTCAAAGATCCACGAATGACAGCCGGGAGCAAAGGCTTACGTGCTTTCCGAAGCACGGAGGAGTCTCGATATGTAAAAATGGTCACCCATCCACGGACCAACCCCGGCAAGCGTAGCTTAACCTGATGGATCGACCCATGCGGCTGTTATTACTTAGACACGGGCTGCTCAGCCGTGCTTATTACACTATTCATTTTCAGTATAAGCTGATCTCACATTGTATAGAATTTCCGTACGGTGAGAGGTCAGCTTATACGTGAAATGTACTGTGAAATGTAATGTACTGTCTCGATATGAAGCCGTGAGTACCTTGTTCATAAACGTTTTTTTATTACATATTAGGTAATTATTAGTTTCCCGGAATGATTATTGAACTAACGATCCAAATACTGCAAAAAAATCAGCTACATAATATTATGATATGTAATGCTGCGAAACATGTAATTAACTCATATTTAAACGCTTATTAACAGAAATAGTTAATTGAAAGATACTTGGCAACGTATTTACATAGGGTATCTAAATTATTTGTATTTTAATCTTGGTTATTATTCAAATAGCGTGTGTAATAAATGAAACAACAGTGTACATTATATATTTATCTATATTCAGGATCTTAATGGTTTACTTTGTCTCTAACTAATCAATAATTAAATTAAAATCTACATGTACAAAAATTGTTTTATATACACGAATTCATGCAATACTATACTTAGTCTAATTGGTAGGTACATAATGACCGTGACGCTCGTTACTCGAGGAATTTACAAATACAATTAATGTAATATATCTGACGAAATTCATCATTTTGACACATTCAAGTAAATCCAAGTTTTTAAAACTTCCACACTAATTAGGGTTGTTATTTATTTTAGGTAGCTAATCGCTAATTATATTTAAATTACAATTTAACGTCTTTGTGAGCCTGTTTGACGATTTTTGCAATAATTAAAAATTGACGATCATCAATTACATTCTTAAGATTATGAATTTCATACATGAAGATCGTTAACCTAATGCGTTTCCAATGACACTGAGTAATGAGTATGAGTAAAAATTATCGAATAAATATGATTTATTCTGAAAATGGGAACACACAACATTCCACGTAAACGTAAGTTCGCAACATCGCAACCAGCCCTCGCGGCGCGGTATGGTAGGCCTGTGCAATGGTGGTCCGATATCTATACCCACGAACGTTAATGTCTCTATACGAAAGGAATATTATGTTATATTTACACGCACACACAGACGCACGAACATTTGGCACAAAGAGGCGTTTCACGCTCACACACGGGCCACGGCACGATCCCCTACAGGTTCTGAGCAAATATAGGTATGCGGAGAGATATCTACACAAGTACTTAGTAGCCTCACCTATTAGTCTCCACTTATAATATTGGTGAGTTCTTATTCTACTTATTTACATCTCACAATCAGTCGTAAATAGTTAATATTTTGGCAGATAATTTCCATTTAATAACTATTTTTTTATTACAGAAATATTGTTGTTTACAAAATAAATATCAAACGCGACATAACCATCTGGGTTGGCACTGTTAAGTCCTAAATAGGCCGGACTAAAAGCTGCTAAAAATATCATGCAAAATGTAAAGTCGTATCGTATAATATAAATTCAGAAATACGAGTCTAATTTCGATCTAATAATTTTCGGTTTCATAGTGATAAAATTATTTCACAACCTGTTACAGTATGTTTTGAAGTTAATGACTAATCTACACAGAATGGATGAAACGTTCTATTCGAGTATTATAAATTAGGGTTCCAGATTAAAAAGGAGATATTGTCAAGATTGTGTCAAGTCTCAGTAGGCGAATATATTTCTAGAAGGGTCTAGAAGTTGCTGTCGTAGTCAGAGCGACGACGCGAGTAGTGCGAGCGCGGGTACTCGCCCGTGTAACCGTACGCTTGGGAGCCGCCGCCCGTCTGCCCGTACAGCTGCGAACCACCGCCGTATCTGTCGACACAACACACATCTATTAACATACATAATATCTACCCACATTTAAAACTTGGTCGACCCTGCCCCGGCAGCCAAAGTTTTGCCATGAAACAAGCAGCAGCGGTTTTCCATGAAACATGTAAGGCGGGGTTTCGCTGCGGGAAAAGTTTGTGGTAAAAGTAAGCTTTGGTCGTCTCTAGCGTATTTCATGGAAAGTTGGACGATACAAAAATTCTGAAGTACCGGGCGATACTTATCCGGTAAGCTGGCCCGCACCTGCCGTCTGTTTCATGTGAGTTTTATAAATAACTGAGTAGGTAAGGACAGCTTTTTGTTAACTAATTATCTTTTCATTTTAAAAGCAAATAAAAATTCGTACCCATAAGCATTTCCAACGGGCCCGTAGATCTGCGAGCCTCGTCCTGAGTCGGGTGTGTAATGCTGCATGTACTTCTGGAGCTGCGGTGTCCACTCCGATCGCCACGAGTCACCCGGGTTAGGGTAAGCCAACTGCTCGATGAAGGCAGTTGACATACGCTGGACAAAGAACAACAATAATTAAGAGATAGGATGAAATAATTTTAACTTTGAATCATTGGATTAGGACTCAATTTACCTTGCCCGAAGGGAGATACGGCAATTCCCGTTCTTTCACTGGATGCACGTCATCGAAGCCTCCCATATGACTCTTATCCAAATCACGAAGCATTTCCTCGCTGAGAGGTATTGGTTGTTTCGCTTTCGCACTCTTCTGTCGATTAACCAACTGAGAGAAACAAAAGAAGAGTTATATTACCAATAACAAACGCATCATCATCATCATTATCATCATTTCAGCCGAAAGACGTCCACTACTGGACATAGGCCTCCCTCAAGCACCGCCACTTCGACCGGTTCTAGGCTTCTCGCGATTTCTGCGGCCTTCACCAGGTCATCGGTCCACCTTGTGGAGGGCCTTCCAACGCTACGTCTTCCGGCACACGGCCGCCACTCCAGCACCTTTCAGCCCCATCGGTTCTGCGAGCAATGTGCCCTCCCCACGGCCACTTAAGTTTGGTAATTCTTCGGACTATGTCGGTTATCTTGTTTCTCCTACGGATCTCTTCATTTCTGATCCGATTAAAACAACAAACGCATAAATATCTTTAATTAATTTCGGTTCGGGTTTACTTACTACTGTGACTCCAAATATAACGACGAACAGAAGAGAAGCCAAAGCAATGACAATCACAGCGATGCCCCACTGAGGCAGGAACGATTCTTCTTCGGGAGTTACAGGAGTTGGCGCTTCACGCTTAGGTAAAACTATACAAAAGAAATCAAAGTCATTTATGTTCAAAAAATTATACATGGTACTAAAATAATTAAGTGAGAATAATTTACCCACCTATGAACTCGGTGTAAGCAGGGTCCATAACAAACTTTCCGATTTCTAGTTTCCCAGCAGACTTATCAATTGTCTTAGTCATTTTCTCATTGCTTTTCTTCATCCTTTCGTCATCCGGTTGATCACCTAACATTACGTCAGGATCAAAATCATCACCATTGGGTGCTTCTGTAACTGTTTCAATCACAGAACCAGGCCTGGCATCATGAAGAGATTTGTGGAACATTTTCTTTAAATCCAATGTGTCCACTCTTTCTTCTACCTCTTTGAGTTCAATGAAGTAGTCAACAAGAACAGAGCCTTCGCTGAACCCATCAATTCTAATACCCTTATACCATTTCTGTAGATAGTCTGATTTCGAATAGACAGAATTCAACTGGAAATAAAAAAAGCATTTGTTAGGTATGGGATAGCTTTCTAAAGTAAAAGGAACTAATGTGTTTTTGCACTTAATCGTTTATCAAGTGAGGTATTCTCCAATTATTAATATACAACTCACCTCTTCCTTTACATCTGTGGCAAGTCGTTTCCATTCTACAGTATTGTGATCTAATAATTCGGGTATCCATTTGACTCCTGAAAATATAACAGATTTAACTAGAAAAACAGTTTTTATTTTTTTAGCATTTTTGAAAAATTCGTTTCTCTTTTTACTTACGCCAACTTGACAATCTTATGTGAATTTATGATTGCGAAGTTCTAGCCTTTTTTATATCAATAGAGGTACTGATAATAAATAAATACTGGTACCTGAAACGATTTTTATAGTGGCAGCGATGTCACACTCTTTTCTACATAATCCTGGCGTGGTCGGTGGAGGGGGAGCAGGTGTCGTCGTTGTCGTGGTCGCACGTCGTGTCGTTGCTTCAGTACTAAATTCTGGCATTGGACTGGTAGCAGTGGCATTCCTTTGAGCTTCTAGAAGTTTTTCTATCGAAAACGGTGTTGTAGACGGCGATGGCCAACCAGTGAATTCAGTGGAAGCCCTGAAAATATTTAAAAGTCAATCATTATTGTGCAATAGTACAATGTAGTCACTTTAAAATTATAGTGAAATAAAAATACCTTATAGGCCAACCCTTTTGTATTTTAGGTGTCGCTGGAACAGGACCCAATGGTTTAGAAGTAGTCGTTTTTCTTTGAACTTTACTGCCTGGTCTTGAGGGAAATACCAGTTTAATCATGCCTCCAGGAGCTTTAGTCGTACTACTGGGCGGCGCGGGCGCTTCATCAATAGTTTCGTTTAATTTAAATCCAGGTGGCAATAGACTTGAAATATCAGCAACTTTGAGCTTGATAACAGGACCTTCTGCAGTTTCTTTTTCCGTCTCGTTTAATTTAAATCCTGGTGGTAATAAAGCTGATACGTCTATTGGTACAGCGTTTGCTGGTAATTTGAGTGCAACCTTTGGTTTTTCTGTCACCGTAGTATTTAACTTAAAATCTTTTGGCAAGAGAGCAGAAATATCAATTTCTTGAACTTTGTTTAAAATACCAGATTTAGGACTTAATTTGACATCGGAACTCTCAGAGCTTGGGGGTTTATAATTAGATGGCAATAATTTACTAAGGTCATCGTTTTGTAGTCTTTTGCCAAGATCTTCTTGGGGTTTATTTTCTTTAGCCTTATATTCTTTAGGAAGTAAAGATTTATAATCTAAAACAATAACTTTGTTCTTCGCGCTGATACCGGATGATCGACCCTGTGTTCCATTAATGATAGGGACCTCACTAGAAGTTTCTGGTGCACTAGTAATTGTAGTAGTGGTTGTGGTGGTCGTGCTGGTTCGTTTGTCTTTAAATGAGAGCCTTGATTTATAACCAGCAGGCAACAGTCCGCCTATGTCATCCATCACAGTCACTAAGGAAAGTTTTTTCCTCGGTTTTGGTGTGGTAGACGTGGTCACACGATGTGCGAATTTTTTGATCTGCACTGGTAATGGATCTGGAGATGATTTTTCTGTTACGGAAGGAGATGAGGTGCTCTTTAATGTAAATACTTTTATAGGCGACGGGGTTGTAGTAGTAGTAGTTGTTGTTGTTGTTGTGGTTGTCGTACTTTCGGTAGTTGATTCAGTTATAAGCTCAATATTTTTATTTTCGTTATTTAAAGATCCAGATAAAACTGCGCTAGATAGCTCAGACTGAATACTATCCAATTTGTCGTTAATATTTTCGGTCGACGATGGAGTACTCATTAGACCATTTGTTTGCAGTCTAGGATCTTTTGTTACAGATTCGACGTCATCTTCATCTTCTTCTTCATTGTCGTCTGCTAATACTTGTTTCTTTTCATCTTGCTCCACGGTTGGGAAAGGTAAGAAACGAGCACCTGAAACACTTCTACTAGTCTGAACTGACGCAACTACAATCCAGTTCTCAGTTGTTACTGGAACAGAGGCGTCACTCATTTGATTGCTAGTAGACGAAGTACTTTCTGAAGACGGGCTTAGCTTGGTTGTACTTGGTGCAAAAGTTACGTCTGGAATAGATATAGTGCCATTAACTACACTCTTAGTGGTAACAACTGACACAACTTCTTGTCCTAGAATAGACGGTGTTTCTATCGACGTCACATCTTCTTCAGTATCAGGTGCACTATAATCAGTGACAGGAGTTTCTTTTTCTTCATTATGTTTGTGTTCAGTTTGGTCTATTACAGTGGTATCAACAAAATGTTTGAAATTATCATC
The DNA here is from genome assembly GCA_947364205.1 of Agrochola lota. NCBI lineage: Eukaryota > Metazoa > Arthropoda > Insecta > Lepidoptera > Noctuidae > Agrochola > Agrochola lota. The sequence continues at coordinate 9,949,908 of OX376221.1, read as the reverse complement.
TTTAACCATCGTGTTTTCAGGTTTCATTACTAAAACGTCAAAAGATTCCGTATTGTTTGCTTTAGCTAGTTCTGTAGGTTTTTCAGGTTCTTCAGTTGTGTCATATTCATCGTCATAAATGTCGGTATGTTCTATTGATTGTGGTTCTTGGGTGGTGTATTTCACTTCAGTACTTTCAACATCGTCGTAATATTCCACATACTCTCCTTCGTCTCTTGCATCGTCAATTTCATGATCTTCACCGGAATGGTAACTACTTTCCGTAGTAGTTGTTGAAGTTGAAGTAGTTGTGGTTGTTAATTTAACTGAACCTTCTTTTGGATAATTGTCTGCATTCATAGAACTTGCGTCGGGTTTACTGTCATCAGCTGATTCAGATTGTGTTTGATTGGATTTAATAACCTCTACATCAAAAGAACCTTGAGTATTCTTCATGAGCTCCCTAAATGAACTAATATCGCTTATGTCATCTTCAAGTAAAGGTTCTATATCTAGGAGTCCTTTATATTCAGTGGAAGAACTTTGATATAAGTTAGGATTCGTTTTGGGTGCATTGAAATTGTTGTTTTGATTAAATGCGTTGATTGGTGTATTTTGAGAATTCGTGTTTTCATTTAAAGAGGGTGAATCTAATTGAGGGAATCGTGGAGTATTAGGTTTAACATTCAGTCTTTGTTTGATTGCAAGTTTATGAGGATTATAAGTGGTCACCCTGTGATGGTCAAATAAGTCTTGGTTATCATTTTCAATATCTTCATCGTGTGGAATGTGACCGCTTGCACCGTTGCTCTTTAAGCTATTACCGTCAAATGGCATGTTTTTAAATCTGTTATTTTGTAGGTAGTCAATATCAGGATTATTTAAAGTAATCTGACCTAAAAATGTTTCAGGTTTTGACGGATCATTTTGATACGCTACAGAGTGTATTTGTGGCACGTCGGGCCTTTTAGTTGAGGCTGGGTGTACGAATTGGAAATTGTACGGTAAAGCTGGCCTGAACCTTGGTCGTTGTGCGCTAAATTCGGGTTGGTTTACATAATACTGCGCTCCGGCTTGACTCCTGCCCGTCGGTAATTGAAAAGGTGTCGGATTTTGGTTGTAGTTAGGGCTAGGAAATCGGGCATGACCCTCATTGTAGAGCGGCTGCTGCACAGTTGGCGCAACTCTGTAGTTGTCACCATGTTCGAAAAATGAAGATGGGCGAGTGTTCGGAAATAAAGGCGGTTGAACTTGAGCAAAACTTTTTTCTACCGGTGATAGGTAATAGTTAGCATCTGAAACAAGGAAACAAAAAAATATTAAAATTCAATACGGATCGATCATATTAAGTGCGGATTTCACCAGTGAAACTGAACGTGATCAGCACTTCTAGACCGCGTTCAAGAGCGGTGTCAAAATTGTTATGGAATATTGACACTGACAGCACTTGAACGCGGTTCAGTTTCATTGGTATCAATTGGCCTTTAATGTTACAGTGATTAAACTTGCTGCTTATAAGTAAGAAGACTAGTGTATGTTTTACGAAGTAGAAAGAATATAAAATTATTAGCCTGACACCGTGCGATGTAAAATGTTGCATCGTAAACAATGTGAGGAATGTATCAGGTATTTCCGCAGAATGCATACGCGAAGAGTGCAGGGTCGAGAGAATGCAAATGTCTGAAATAATATATTATATTGCTTTGTTGGACATTTTAAATGCAGCATATATTTAGATAGCACGAGCACCTGATAAAACTAAAGATTTTATTGGCATGATTAAACTTAGCACCGGTTGGACAAAACTCGTTCTTATGAACGCTTACTTTTATTTTCTGCTATTAGGATTCCGACTTTCAAGTTTGCACTTTAAAATTCACCCAATGTGTTGGCGACAATCTTTTAATATCCCCTTATTGTAATACTTTGTGGCAAATGACCCTAAAGATAATCCTTCAGTTAAACGATAACCCAAAGTAATCCCAATAGACTATAATACAAATATGTAGGATATGTAGGAATCTAAAGCATTAACTAACTTATAAAATGAATTGCAAACTATGTGCAATTATTTAAACCCACGAGTAAATTGTGACGTAATATCGGAATATTTTACACGTTACGCTCTTCGTGAACGTTACATGTGTACGTAATGTGTCAACTGTACATGACTTTGATGTACTGCTCAATTTTATGGAAATTAACTACGTTTTGTTAAAAGCCACTCCGTTCTAGTTTGTATGCATTATGTAGCGTTCGCAGAATATAGAGCTTTTTATTAATTAAAAAATACTAATATTAATTCTTTGGCATTAATCCTTTAGTGATTATTAAATGCGAAGTCAAAGAAATTAAGCCTCTTAATTAGCCATTTGAGAAAAAACAAAAACAAACTAATTACTCCCTTCAAGACTAATTCCAAATCGGAAAGCACGTTAAGCCGTTGGTCCCGGCTGTCATTCGTGTATCTTTGACAGTCGTTACAGGTCGTCAGAAGCCCGAAAGTCTGACAACCAGTCTTACCAAGGGGTATCGTATTACCCAGTTACTGGGTTGTGGAGCTTGCTCCATGTAAAATACTGGTATTCAGCTACATCCGGTTAGACTGGAAGCCGACCCCAATATAGTTGGGAAAAGGCTAGGCTATTGATTGGCTAATTCCCAATTAATTAACAAAGTTCATCTTAACATAGTCATAAAACTGTTTGTTAGTGCTTATGAAAGTTATTGAATGATACATCACAGGCCACAGGGGAAGATAATAAATAACATGATTAATAAAAGTGAGTGAAAAGTAATCCTATTATTTGTCCATAAACCAAGTTAGTGTACAAAACAACTCCTCACTTGTGGGGAACTGGGGAAAAACAATATCGTAATGGCTTCGGAGTTTGTTTTGCATGAATTTTTGTTAGAGTCGGCTTTAATAGTATTTTGTGAGTGAAGGGTATTCTTGTATCAGTTAATGCAAATAGCGAGGCTGCTTCTGGGTTTTATACATCGTTAGTCCATACATTCGTTCAAAATATTTAGGGTTTAAGTATATATTACATGGAACTTCAAGATTATAACTGGTGAAATGTGTACTATAGGTACATCTCTGCCCAACCGTTCAGGGAACCAAGCCGTGATGTTGTGTTACGTATGTATTTATATCTACTAGTTCGTGAAAGAAGTTCGTTGAATATCATTTTTGTTGTGAGAACACTTGATTAAACTATTTAACAAAAACCTCAAACAAATAGGTGACCTGTTTCTTTGAGGCAATTGTTAAATAGTAGACGCCTTCTACGAATAATAACCTACAATCGGTCGATAAGACCCGGTCGGTACGACCTATAATAGTTTCTGGGATTCGTAGAAGGCGTCTGGAATATAACGAGAGGATGTAGGTAGCGCCACGACACGGTAGGACACGATGCAGGTAGCGTCGTGCTCGTCGGGAACTGTTTATAACGGCTAATTGCAATGATCAATTCATCTGCCAAGTGTAGTGATTTTGACAAACTGTTATACTAAGAGTGGGCAACGATAGCTGTCTAATATTTCGCTGTTTGGATTCATTTGGCAATATTACTGGATAGGAACAATGGCTAACTGGTGAACTAAAATATTGATTATAAAATGCGATAATTAATATCGTAACACCGAATATTTAGTTTTAGATGTAAAAAAAGTATTTGGAAACTTTCCAATTGAAACTGTATACCTAAAACGGTTACAAAATCAAATTCAGTGTTATAATTGCAATTAATTATTAATATTCTAGTTCATTACTTAGCGATATTTCTTATTTCCATATAGTAATATTGCCAAATTAGACAAAACAGCGAAATATTTGGCAGCTAATTGCTTCGTTGCCCACTTTCAGTATCAACGCTCTTAAGGCAGGCTTTCCTAGAAAAGTGGTTCCGTCATATTAACACGCCCGTCATGAAAATCTGTAATTTTCACCAATATTTAGGTGGTGGTTCTTGTTGGTCTAGTGGTCGGAAGCGCTACTGCTGAGCATGAGGTCCTGATTTCCAGGTCGGGTAAAGGGTTATTGGGTTTTTCCAACAAGAATTTCTCATTAGCAGCCTGGAGTCTGGATTCGTGCCCGGTTGATGGCCATAGCCTCGCCCCCTATTAAATGGGCCTTAAACATAACTGGCAAAATGTGGATGTACTATAGGTACACTTCTGCCTAACCGTTCGTGGATTACTGGCGTGATATTGTATTATGTGTCAAAAAACGCTCTATATCGCAGCCGTTATTGTGTGACCGCTCACCGCTTTCATAGGGAACCAAGCTTAAGGCTACGGACACGACGTCAGCGGGCGCGGGGCGGCGGGGGTGCCAGCGCGGTTTTATATGGAACCACTTCCACTCCGCGTCGCTGCCTTCAAGGCCAGGGCGGATACTCCCTAAGCGAAATCCGTAGTTTCGACCGCCGTTACGGGTGCTTCGCTCTCTTTCTCACTTACGGTATGTCTGTAATCTATGCATTGAAACGCGCCGCTCTCTGCGGCTCCGCCGCCGCACCACCGTGCGCCGCCTCGTGCCGACTCGCGCCCGGTGACTTCGCGTCTGTAGCCTTATGGCTGATCATTGTAGTGGTCGCAGTCATTAGGATGCCAATGTTCACCAATAGACTATCCATAATCAACCATAATGTTCATAATGTTCCCACTGTTGGGGCACAAGCCTCCTCTCTTTTGACAGGAAGTGGGCTACGAGCGCCCAATGCGATCGGTAGATGTCACATGTCTTCGAATTTTTGGTTCTAGGACATGCCGGTTTCCCCTTGATGTTTTCCTTCACCGTTTTGGGAGCAGTGGTGATGAAATAAATTACACGACTGGGTTTTTAACCAACGACGTACAACTCGTAAGTCTGGGCTGTTATTACGCGGCCACCACTGCTCTATATCAATAGACTGTACCACTTTAATATAGGACGGTTATTATGGTTAACATAGTTTACATTAAAGCATAATAAGGACGAAGGTACCTACAATAACCACCGGGATTTATAGCCACTACGTGCGAGACTACGGAACGATTAATATAGTGATAAATGGACATTCTCTATCGTAGAATAAATTTACCTTCTCTTTGTTACGCGAATATGTATGACGTGCATATTTCAAGACTTTCCTGCCATTTTATTCTGACCTTGTAATATATAATGCAGTTTTAGTAGACCTTAGCGAACAGCTTAGGTTCCTAATGCTTGTTTATTAGGTACTCGAAGTTAACACTTTTTACATGAAATATTTTTCGTAAAATATAAAAACATACATATCTTTCTTTCTTTTTCGTGTCGTTTGCGACTAACCTGACGTCAGTTTTTACGCCGCCTTTGGGCCTCTGACTTCGGTTCATCAGTTTCTCGTGAATAATTTGTCCTAGAAATAGTTAAAAGTAAATTGAGTTTAACTTAGGTGTTTTGTTTTTATTAACCCTAGATGAGCTTCACGGACAAAACTCTTTGCTTCAAAAGTTATAAAAATAAGCATGCAGGTAATATAATTAATAAAAACCAGTTAACTCAGTTATAAAAAGGTACGTGACGTTTCTAATCTTCTTCTCGCAGCCTAGTGTGTGACCGTCGGACTGCCAAGTCATAGGTCTCGAGTTCGAATCCACATCTGACTTTTCGGATTCATGTGCGTATTATATAATTATCACTTGCTTCAAAAACGGTGAAGGAAGACATCGTGAGGAAACCGGCATGCCTGTGAGATATTTCTCGACGGCATGTGAAGCCAAGTCAGAGGCCCATGGGCGGCTTTAAAACTCTGACACCAGGTTAGTCACTAACCACCCGAAAAGAAGAATTAGACGTTTTTAATTATTTTATTTCATTTCAAAATTATTTGAAAAATAGAAATGAAACTTTGAAACACCGAATTGCAAAAATGGTGTAACATTTTCTCAGTCCTAGAAAACTCTTTCAGTTTTATCTTAAAAAGTTCTTTAATCTTCATTATTATTTAGGTACCTACATCGATATGCGTGCGGCAAAGAATCATATCTCTGAGCAGACCACGGAGTCTAATCACATTTTATGACTCTTGTAGTTTATCACGTTCTTGATTTCGGCCTGTTTATCGTTCTGAAAGATAATCTTGAGGAAATTACTTTCTTGTGGATCATATCCCTAATTAAGAATGGCGGCGGGGCTCATCAGGTCTCAAGTGGGAATATCGTTGGCTTAATAGGAAATCGATCAGCCGAATAACTCATAAACTACAACGGCTCTTCGGCCGTGGAAAGTTTCAGGCCTGCTTACGTAATGGTTCTTACCCACTTACAGTAATCCACCCACGTGTGCCTATTTTAGGGTACTTTAGGAACAATTACTTATACCTATGAAAAGGTCCCTTGATTTTCCTTCCAAAAATTGTTTTGGTTATTTTACTAAAATTATCTCGACATTATGTAGAAACATATTAATGTCCGCATATTTTGTGCTGAGCGAAGTTCAAGGTAAGCTAATTGTTTTTTTATATTATTAATATTTAAGTAATTGCTCTACTTGCTTATATCGTAACCGTGAAATGCATAACTCAAATAAATTAACAAGCGTCTAAAATCAGCATAATGTCCCCACAATTTGTCTGAAAAATTTAAAGATCCATCGTTAATATCAAACTGGAGGAAAATTCAAAGCAAATTAAAGAGATTTATGCTTCGATTACACTTTAGGGTACGCCTCTAAGCTCAGCGTTTTTTAAATTTAATATTATGGGAGTCAGGAGTGCCATTGAAAGTAAAGTAAATATGGATAAAAGAGCATTTTCATGTTCGATGTAAATTGCCGACCGGTTTTATTCGCATTTGAAATTACGAAGAGCATTTGAATCTTAAACATAGGACTGTTTTTATAGTTACCTACGACGAACCTACATAAAGGCACCTTCATTTGCCGTTGCTTTATAAAGCTTCGAATTCATTATTCCACAGAAAAGAAAACCTATTGTGAGATGAAATGTATTATGCTTTCAAGTCAACGGAGTGTTATTACTGCATTCCTTTTATACGAAGGTTTGGCAATGGGGCGGATTATAATAACTGATTGCCGCCTGACCTCGCGGATCCCGGAAAATTTCCGTATTTTTATCAGAACAAATTACCAACCCTAAATATAATCCAGCGAACTGATGGATTAGAATAAATTATGATATATTGTATTCTTGCTTTTCTTTTATATGGCTGTCAGAACTCTTTTATATGGATGTGAAACAAGTTCGGTCTAAGTGAAGGAAATATTGGATTGTCAATATAAGTATTCTTAGACACTCTTTTCTCAAAGTAAAAAAAGCAAAGGTCTGTCGTTGAAGGGTAGAAACATAACTTAAATAAGTCTCAAAAGTGAAAAGAGCCTACATAAATCATAAAATTATCTGGAGGTCGATCTCTCAGCCAATTTCAGCATAATTTCATCCTTTTCAAACATCAGCCCTCGCTCAAAAAGGCATACAATCGACAGGCAAGGTTCACCTGATGAAAAAAATACTGTAACATTCACAGTACCTTCAATATATTTTCTGATTAAGTCTAAGGTCGCAAGAACCTGGAATTTCCCCTGAGACTGGCCGAGTTTCGTGGTTTTATCGCTCATGTCAATGTTTATACTTGTACGCCACGGTTGATTATGAAAGCAGAGTTGCAATACCTACCTAAGAAGTAGAAGGAGGCGTGTGAGGTCCCTTCAAAACTTTCCTTTATGAATACGGAATTAAACGAATCGCTTATTGAGGCTGTGAGTGAGGGGTTGAAGGAAATAAATTACTTTGTCTTTTCTGAATGTGATCAGATAAAATCGTTTAGAGGCGTATGGCTATATGATTTTCTGATTTATTTTTCGTATCGACTCTATTTAGAATACGTAAGTATTGATAGATATAATTTTTGTGCTGCACATAGGCTGTTGTTGTGATTACCTACTCAGCAGGTTCTAATAATATGATATCCCGGGGACCGTTTTAGCATTCACAAGACTTTTATTTTAAATTCATTCATTTTAAAATGTTTTCAAAATGGGGTATATTCTAATTGCCAACGCTGGCGTTGTTTCAAACTTGCTGGCTCACGGTGAAATGAAAGGGCTTTCTCTAAAACAAACACATGCCAAGTACAAGCGTCGTCATGGCAACCTCGCCCTCCGCAGGTACTCACTCACAGCGGTTATTCATACTAGGTACTCTCAAATTTTGATCGAGTGATTGATACCTATGTGTATTAGGTAACAAAGGAACTTGAGGGGGATGTATAAGTTTGATTAATATGAGGGAATCATGGTCTTAGGTAAAATGTCGACTCGCCCACGCTTCAGTCGCAATGTTTACTTAATGCTAACATCACGACTAGGGTATGTACACTCTCTATTTTAAAATTAAATACCCTAGTTTAGCCTGAGATTTATATTTATAAAGGTATAAGGTATAATGACTTTATACCTAAGTGGAAAAAAAACACTAATTAGCCCACTACATTTGAGATCACCCTTCACATATCCACAAAATATACCGTTTATTTATAAAACCCGCAATATGAAAATATAAATATGTTTCTAATTTTGTTGGCAACTCTTGCTAATGAGGCCATCGTATCAAAACAACATTATTTACATAAACTTATCTAAGATCAAAATGAGGATCAGTGGAGGTCTATATTTAGATAGGTCGACAGTATTAGCTAACTCTTCATTAACCGAGATACACCTATGTACGTTATGTAAAGCAAAAATGTTTGGCAGAGACACACACGAAAAATTAACTCGTGTGTATGAAAATGGTCAGGATTTACGAGGCCTTTGGGACTGAATGTGTTATGTTATGGTCCCACTAATCTCACTTATCCTTTAGCTCAAAATCTATGTTTGTTGAGGATCTTTTAGTTAGTGGGTGCCGCAAAATTGGGTCATCATTTTACGTTTGAAAACTTTGAAACTCGGTTTTAAACATTTTAACTGAAAACTGAGTCAGAATATGTAGAAATGGCTGGCTTGACATGAAATATTACCCACTTTATCCACAAACCCAGAGGCATTAGAAAGATCTATAAACTCGACAAAACAATGGCGCTAAATGGAATTACATGCGACCAAAAAATTTGTCCAGGCTTTTTGCGAACATTTTGAACTTTCATTAGAAGGTCTCTTGGGCCTAAAAAACAACATCCATTAGAACAATAAGTTGTAATTAATATTAGGGGAGGGGCACACGCCGTAAATCGCAGGTAATTAGGCAGGCACACGCGTCGACTAAGGCCCGGCCTGCACGTGACGTGTGCGGAAAGGGCTTAAAAGCTCTTTGTAATGCCGCTGGCCCGATGTGTAGCTCGCTTAAAGGTAAACATTTCACTTTATATTTCGACCTTAAAATGTTTGCATGGAATTTTTTCACGAGCTAAAATAAAAACAGGTAGTGTATGTTTTGTTTTCTTTTTATTTTACCTGAGACAATCTTATCGTTTAAGTTAAGTGAGAATATTAGTAACTATTACTGGACTCGAGTATAAAATTCACGCAACGACCCCAAAATTTTATATAGGTTCATGTTTACTTAAGTTAGTCTGTAGGTACAACAACTTAATTTTCAGTTTATAATCATAATATTAGTACCGAATCCCCAACGTTGTAGATGATTATCCCTAACATTAGTTTCAAAAAGTGCGCTCCCAATGAAGTCGTAACGTGGAAACTGGATTAGTCTCTCCTCAGTGCTCGGGTGCCCGGGGGCTTAGGAACTGGATCATAGTCTGACGAAGTGTAATCCCTGGAGCACACTGCCAGCGCTACACGATCACAACTTTATCACTAGCGCCATAGTCTAATATCATTTAACATTAGAAGTCTTTCGACAAAATCTTCCAGCAATTTGTAAAATTTTGCTGTAAACCCATTTATCCCTTTTAGAGGTTCATTATGGGAAAATTTAACCAATTTGCTTCCATCACTGAAGCTTATTCTTCGCTATTAAAACTCTTTAGAGGGCACAGGTTAATCTATCTAAATAAATGGTTCTAAAGGATCTGGTTTAAATTCCCCCTAATTCAGGTGAGATTTTTTTTTTGCTATACGACCCAGAATCTTATCCAAATAATAAGCAAAGCTATCGTGAAATGAACATTGAAAAGCAAATTTTGCACAATTCCACATAGTAAATACCTTGTGCTCTATTAGATTAATGACAAAACCGACCTCGTCGTGAAAATAATTTAGATTAACATGTATTCTTTCAAGGCTGGATTAAATTATGAATCCTTCACACTAACAGATATTCGCTATGCGGTCCAGACGAGGCTATTAGTATGCAAACTGAGCAATCTGCGCAGAGCACTACGGACCGTTATTAGTACTCGTAAATAGACCGTATGCATCTCGCGTTTTTATATAAAACTTAGCGGCTGATTGTCCTACTTTAATACCATAAAAATTCTGCATGAGATGTCAGTTTCTTGAACCGCTAAGCTTAATGGAAAAATTATAATTATTTTCAATGTATTCTAAATGAATAAGAATAAGCAACGTGTGAATGCTCTCTGTACGTGTCTAATACAAACATTACTATTCTTAACATGTCTCTTTCGTCTGTCCAGAAGCGGCCTAAAACCATTTTTGTACAAGATAAGATCTTAAACATAATACCTCTCTACCCAAAATTTTGCTCAAAACACCTTTTTATGACGAAACCTTGTTAAAAAGTCGCCTATCCTCATTGTATTAAAGATAATGTAAGTAACAAACAAAAAGGAAGCGCATCAAGTTTTATGGGTTAGAAAAGTTCCCCGTAAGCGAGTTGGAGGCGAAAAGTTAGTGGAATATTTAGAAGGTACACCTGCTTTGCAGCTGTTGCGTAGTTTTACCGTTTTGTAATATTAATGTAACTTACCCGTTCGAATTACCGTCGGTTTAACGGTTCCCTAATGAAGGGGAAAGGAGTATCTTATACGGAAAGGTTTAATTGCTCTGGGCCGTTCATCTGCGGAATCTTCAAAAAGGAAAAGTAACTATCATTAGCAAGAACTCTTGATGGGAGGGTACAGTATAATAATTAGCGACATTTAACGCGACCGGTTAGCTTTTCTATTTTCCGTTTCTTTTCTTTTATGTGAAAGGATGTTTTTAATATCTTGAGGAAATTCTTTGGTGTAGGTACCAACGAGGAAAAGTTAAGTGCAGTTGGTCCGTTTACTTAGAATTGGGAACAAAAAGATTGGATTCAAAGAGTATAACGCTGCGGGATTTATGTCAAATTCCTTTTAGGTCTCCCTTTTAATTTTACTTTTAGAAACAATAATTCTACACGATATAGTGTAGCAATTTCCGATATTGCTAATAAATTCGATAGGTATTGATCAAAAATGTATTATTGTAAGTCTAGACTCAACAATGCTTAGAAGTCTATTCAATAAACTTTAACTTCAACTACTTAGGTAGTACTGGAAAGTAAATATAACCAGTGAAAGTTTATGAGTTTGTTTGTTCGTTCCAATGTTAGTAAATATTGAACTGATTTGAATTTCTTTCAACAGCGCGAACTTTACCACTATCAATCAACCAACTTCAGAAAATGAGAAAAACGTCGAAGAAAATTAAAGGTAAGTTTTTGTTTAATTTCTTCATAAAGTACCTACGTGAAAAGAAACTGAAAACTCCATTTTGCACGCCTCTATAAAGCAACATAAAATTGTTAAAGTTTCCATACTTCAGAACGTCGGTAACAAAGAATAAATCAAAATACAATTTAGAATTAATGCGAGAAGAAACAAACTTTTGCAAAGTTTTCCCAAATTACTGTTTCATTATATTCACACTAGCGGCCGACTCTGACTTTGCCCGCACATATTTTCGTTTGATATTTACCAACCCCATTTACAATATGACAGGTAACAGAGTGCAAAGCACAAGTAATAAGCTTGTCAAAAATTTGATATAGGTTCAATCGAGTAAAATTAGCTTGGACAGGTACACAGAACGGGGAAAATATAAATCAAAATGCTGTACCGACTATCGATCCTTGTAAATAAGATGATATTTACACAAGCTTTGATATTTTATACAGGTTAGTACATATAGACAGACAGACATCAATAGAAACGGTACCATGCAAATGTAAATAGCGTCAAATTAATATTCTGTACGCGTGGGAATTTTAGATATATGAGCAACATACGCAAAATATTTTGATCCACATAGTCGGTGTAGTATATGAGGGGGCTCCACATTGAGCCACTTGATCCCTAATTAAGTAGGGCCCTCACGTACGCACCTCTGCAAACCTTTGAATAAGAGATGTTCGAAGCCCCCACGATCATAGTTTTATACACCGGTGTCACATAAATTGCTTTTAGAAATGTCAATTACTTATTGATTAAAGTATAAAATAGACGAGACAGAGTAACTTTCCCATTAGGGAATTAAAAAGTGGAACCGAAATGTTGAATTAAATTGGGGACCATCCTACGCACATTGAGGGTTGCCATTGTTTTAGATTGGTAGACATTTAGAGGTATGAGGAACAGGGTGTAAAGTTCACTCATCCTCTATTGAAAAGGGAGGATCCTCCAGACGGGTGTCGTGTCTGGCGGGCAACTGCCCAACGATTCATGTCGGATAGTGTTATATATGTGGTTCGCGCGGTAAACTCTAATTGCGCGATGCAGGATTTGTGTGACATCAGGATGTTGTGTGACGTCAGGTCTTTGATGCGTAGTTCGCATGTGGCGATGAAGATGCCGCCACAGACATTTTCTGTTTAGACTTCAGAAGACGTTGCGAAAAAAGCTCAGAAAATGTCAGATTGTAGGTACATGCGACATCTTTGCTCCAAAAGAGATTCATTAATTTATTATTTACAATACGTGTTGTACATATTTACATGAACTCAAGCCTTTTTTCCATGCCACCTGCTATCCTTACATACTCCGTTTACGTTCATACACGCACACCGGTTGCGAGTACTACGCTCCTTACCTTTCTGAAGAACATCACTAATATGGTATGGCCTATATGTCCTAGGGTGCCATCGGCGCCCGGAGGACACGGTGGAGCATACGGTGGAGGTCTGGCCGGCTTGGGCGGAGCACCGCCGTGTCCTCACGGACGCGATCGGCGGCGGCGATCTCTCGCGTCCCTAGTCGCCGCAGGAGACGCCCCGGGCGTCGGGAGTCGCGAGCCGACTTCCGGCCACCGTAGGCGCGGGCTTGCGGACGATGAGCAATGGGTAGCTCGCCGTCCGATAAGAACCAGGCCCGGGTCGACGGCGCGTTGTGTTCCACGCGCGCCTCAAAGACATGTCAGCACCAACTGACGGGGTCCGTAAGGGCCAATGCCTGCCGGGGTTGCGAGTTTGTCCGAAAGGGATATCGCGGCAACGGAAGGAACTCGGGTGGATTTTAGTCAGTAAAAGTCTGACACACCCTCCCGCTCCACCCAGAGCGGGAGAAGTTATTTGATAATTTCCAACCCTCAAAACAAAAAGGGCGGCATTGGCAATAATATTACGTCGTTAAATTAGTTGTTCTCTAGAACGTAGGTAACGGACACGTTTTGTACTGAAATCGAAATCTCCACAGGATCTGGTTTTCGCAATATACATTTGAACGTACTACAACAAAGTAACTAGTTATAAAAGTTCATGTTTTATGGTACATTTAACAAAGGTACCTTTTTCTCTCAGGGTATTTAATTTACGTTATAGCAGTAACTTCAAATGAACTAGGAAATTCATTTCATTGTCTCTCTCGCATTTTTGTATTGTCGACTTCATCACGTTTTATTGTAAATTGTTATTAGCAGTAACAAGAGTTATGTTGTACAACGCTCTGTGTTTATTTCGGTACGTTTTTTATCCTCCTGTTCTACACAAAGAGTAATTGCAAAGCCTTTGAGGTGATAAGGCAGGGACATCGTCAGTTCAGACGCACTTTTCATGGGTGCGTCTCATCATATAAAGTTATTTGGTATATTTTCATTTCAATAACGTTCACACGATGTAATAAACGTGAGATATACCAAATTTTGATATAATTTCTTTACATATAACATTTATATACTTACTCTAAAACTTATTTCGTATAACGTATATTTAATCGAAAATCATTAGGTCTATCGTTTAAAATATATTGATACCAACATTATACTTAACACCCCGTTTTAGAGCAATCCGACTCGGATAGATTAGGTTAGAAGGCTAAGGCGGGAGCGGCCGCCGAGCGCCAAATCCCCTCTATTGTTGGTGAATCGTATGGGTTAGGTTAGGTTAGGGCAGTGACCATTAACGCGCGAAGGCGAGCAAGCGAAGCGAGCCCGTCGGGGGAGCAGCCGCCGATTGCCAGAGCTCCTCTATTGTTGGTGAATCATTTGGGTTAGGTTAGGTTAGAACAGAACTTATTATTTATTTGTCTGTTTTTATTATAGCTGTATCCATTCATAAACAATTTTACTGCACCCTTTGAACTTTTGTATGTCTCACATTTGTAAGAATCCATTTTTAAAGAAATAAATTATTATATAACAGCAAGATTATGCACACAAGATGACAACTAACAATGATATTTGTTAACCTACCTACAGGCTACAACTTATCAATAATAAGACTAAGCTATAATGTCTATATATGACTGCTTCGTTGGTATAGTGGTGGCAAGTGCTACTGCTGAGCTTGAGGTCCTGGGTTCGATTCCTAGGTCGGGCAAAGTGTTATTGGGTTTTTCCATCAGGAATTTGTTAGTAGCAGCCCAGAGTCTGGATTTGTGCCCGGTTGATGGCAATAGGCTCGCCCCCTATTACATGGGAGTTAAAACATAACTGGCGAAATGTGGTTGAACCACAGGTATACCTTTGCCTAACACTCTGGGGATTACAGCATACAGGTGTGATGTTATGTTGTGTATATATGCAATTTTGCTTTGTCTTTTTAACTAGGCGTTTTTATCATATTAGACTAAATAGGTTTTCTGTCTTTTGAGTGGAATATCAAACGATTTTATATTCAATGTATGTTAAGCTTATAGAAATTTGTTATTTTAAAATTATATCAATCGTTTATTATATTATCTGATCATTATATGAAATGAAATTGTAGATTCAGTTGTTATATTTTGAAAATATTAGAGATTTTGTAATTATATCATATATTACTTACTCATTTTAAATCGGTGATTTGATTTGATGGTTTGTTGTGGTTGATTGCGTAATGTGTGTTGCAAAGTTTGACAAATCAATTATTTTTTATCGTCAATCTCGAACACTGATGCTTAACTAATGCTGTAGGATAGGCAGTGATAGCCTAGTGATGTGACCGTCGGACTTGGCAGTCCTAGGTCTCGAGTTCGAACCTAAGGCACCCAACTCTGACTTTTTGGATTCATTAGCGTATTGTATAATTATCATTTACTTCAAAAATGGTGAAGGAAAATATCGTGAGGAAACCGGCATGCCTGAGAGATATTTCTCAACGGCATGTGAAGCCAAATCAGAGGCGGCTTTAAAACTCTGACACCGGGTTAGTCACTAAACACACAAAAAGAAGAAGAAGAATGCTGTTAGAAAACTCGTTTAAGAAAGTTTCAAAAATAAATGTGTACCTACTCTATCTTGTTTCGCCTCGAGCTTCCAATTTATCTATCAATCTATATTTTGGAAAAAAAAACATCGCAGAATTTCTAGATTTCAAACGGATATTAGTATTCTGGTATTTGTATAGTAGGTACTCTCGTAGTTACCCTATTAGGTATCATATGATAGAGCCTGTCATATTTATCGAAAACTATTTCAATAACCGGCAATAATTCAGAATTGTTTAGTAGAAAAATCAAATTATACTGAAAAATCGAAAATAGAAGCTTGTACTCTGCTGAACTAGGACAATAAGGCCACCCACTCTTTTAAAAATAGATTTTGTTATGAGCCTTCGTTGTGAAATGGAAGCTATTTTTATATAATTTCGAGTGCCTACCTAAGTATGTTTTAAAAGTATCAGTGCTTCATCAAACCAGAATATCTTTAAAGGAATATAATTAAAGGAAAATTTATGCTAAGATTACCAACTAATTAATATTCAATCAAACGTAAATCGTAAGTCCACCATCAGGTTCTGTCAGAAGTGTCCAACTTTGGCCGGCGCCTGTCCGGAGCGCGCCTTATCTACAAATCTTCAGCTTTAACAGCAATTTTGAGAGGTTTAAACAAAACTCGAGGACTATTGCTACCCCGATATCCCCCTCTTTTGTCTTACCAATGCTGTTCTTAAGTGCATTTGGTAAACTTGAGATCCGACGCAATATCCTCGAACAATTCGTACAAAGGTCTCAACGACCTTATGTTTCAATTTACCGGAAACTCTAAAATAATTGACCTACATTTTAACATTGAGGGAGTTCCGATTAATTTTGCTAACGAATGAGTTAATTTCATGCAGAAACATGACAATATTAAAATTAAATTGTGGACATGCACAATTCCATTTAATTAATTTAACATGGCTACAATCAATTTCCGTATTGTTAATCAAAATATCCTAAATGTCAGCTTTGAATTATGGTTATTGCAATTTATTAATATTTGTCGTAATAGAATTTACCGATATATCTAAAATCAAAATGGTTGATTTCAATATTTTCCGTGCGCTCACCACTGCTTCAAACGCGGGAATGGTAATAAATTATTTGTCAAGACAAGAAATGGAAATCTCTAGAAAGAAAATTGTTGAAATAACGAGGAATAAATTCAGCTTTTCCTCAGCAATTTCTTTGTCACTAAAGTTTTTACTTATATTCTGCTTTCTCTACTGAACATTTTCTTCAAAACCATACCTAGACACTTCATTTAAATCGTCATCAATTAAGTAGTATGGTACTAAATTATTACCTATCTACTTACCCCAGATCAGATTCGATCAGAAGAAAAACCAGAAAGTCTTCGTTACTCGGTAATAATTTTTTTTAAAGGCTTCTTGTAATTATGGAGAAGACGTCAAAATGTCATAGCTATGTCCTAAATAAAAATCTCGCTTTATTCTTTTTTAAGGTGCGATATTTTTAACTAAACTATCAGCAGATTTTTTTTTATATAACTGACGAAACATTTCAACGCAGGGGGTTCAGAATCATGTACTGAATCCATGGTAACAGTTTTCGCATCAATGTCCCTGCCACCCTGTATATCATTAAGTAACGAAGATTTTCCAGTTTTTCTTCTGATCGAATCTGATCTGGGCTGAGTAGGTTTTATTTAGTAGTACTTAGTTTATGATGTCTTAAATGATGTGTCTAGGTATGGTCTTCCGGAAGGAAGTAGATTTGTTGAACCAAGAAGTGGTTCTAATTTTAGATTTTCGCAGGCCATAAACGGCAAGAAATCTATTTGAATCCACTAAAACTTGAAGTCGATCACAGGCAGTTGCTATTCGCGGCTCGGCTCTTGAATAATAAATAAATAGAGCAGCGACTGGGCGCACGTGGGCGCAGTCACTTGCATTGTCCACCCACGCGACACTGCACAGCTTGCACACCATTTTTATGTCATTTTACGCCAGTTCTGTCTTTATTGTATCCTTGTTTATCTGGGTTATAAAGCCAGTATTGACTAGAAACCTTTCCTGTGTAGGTAGGTACCGTGTTTTTCAAATGACCTTATTCTGCTCGAGCCAAGCAATGTTATTTTCATACATAGCATTTTCTTGCTCCACCGTGTACTCGGAGCTTTTGTATTTGTTTACGCAAATTACGTCACTCGGAAATTCAAAGGATAAATTATTAATTCATGTTGCTATAAATACATCAATTAAACTAGATTTTATAATCAATCTCT
This sequence comes from Agrochola lota, assembly GCA_947364205.1. Classification (NCBI taxonomy): domain Eukaryota; kingdom Metazoa; phylum Arthropoda; class Insecta; order Lepidoptera; family Noctuidae; genus Agrochola; species Agrochola lota. Next base: position 9,932,123 of record OX376221.1, on the reverse strand, counting down.
TTCATTAATAAATTAGCACAGGTAGTAAGTCTGTTTTGAGAAGAACTTCCCAGGGTGAATATGTAATATAAACTTCGTTGAGGGATTAGCTTGCATAAAACATTATTGACAATGAATAGAGAATGAGCCAACTTTAATCATGCTACGTGTGTGTACAGGCTGCCTACTACACCTCTACCGTGCACTGTTACACAATCTCGAACATGAGAGCAAGTTGTTTGCGCCGAAGCGATTAGTTCTTACCTTGACACTGCGTGTCTTTTATAACGAACAGCAAGAACGCCGTGATTGTAACAAATCTCCAACGTCGCCTCCCCATTGTTGTGATTAATTTTCACCGAGTCATTGATACCGTCACACACACCACTAGAATGTCCACTTTAGAGTTCATCGGAGGTGTCCCGAGGTTTGGAGAAAGCCATGTTTGGCAGTGAAGAAATTGGAAGTCTTCGCTACGCCATGCCGGTAGCTCTGTCACATCTGAAACAAACAAATTAAGCGTGACTTCATTGTTCTTACTAAAATTTACTTCACATTGTTGTTTTGATGAACTTTTCAAATCCCGAATTCCGATTAGGGAACTGCGATCTTGTCGAACATTAAAGAAAACTATCTTTCTTTATCAGTCTTGGCACGCAGTGCTCAAGTGGGTTAACAGTTTTTATAAAAAGATTGTTATGGCACGTACATGATTTTAAATTCAATAGAGTTGCTGGATGTGACATTTATTCTCATTTTTGTTTACTCTAAAATGGTAAAACATCTTTCTTAATTTATCTAACACAGTATCTTTTTAGTCTAATTCACCTACCCAATTGAACGGCTCAAGAGTTGAGCTATTCAACCAAAATATTTGTTACTAAATAATTATGATAAGCTAACTACTATCCAACCCTAAGCTCTCGCAATCAATAAACCCCATAATTGAGTGGTATCCAATCAGTGACCCCGAGACGAGGTGTCAGGTAGCGAGCAAACTTTAAGATAGGTTCACTGAGCGCCAACAGCGATACTGTTAAATATTTATTAGAACATTGTCAGACAGCGGGCGCACTGTCACGCTACTACAAAGTTTACGTGACAGCCTTCGAAATTTGAACGGAATCGAACGTGACCACAAAGATGGCCGATATCAACTGTCATTGCGCCGCCTTTGATGTTTTGATGATTTGCTTTACTTTGGTACGTTGATTCATTAGTCCGTCGCTTTAAGGGGTCTTGTTTGATATTGCTTTGAAGCCCCTTTGCTACTAAGCCGCCTGTCGGATGTTTGGATTTGACACAGTTTGTGATTACCACTAGGGTTTACGTGAGTAGACAGCCAAGTCAATTGAAAATTGCCAATTACTGGAGCCATGTATTTGGATCAAAATAAACAGGTAGGTCTGTTCTGAGTCAGCTCATTAATAAGTTGTTATTTGAGCTCCTCTTACCTTCAAGGAAACTGGTTAAATGTAATGGTGACGGAACGAATAAGGAGCGACAGGACGGAAAACATTCCAGCGTAGCACTCGCTTTATCGAGCTGATACCAGCATTAAGAACCGGAAAATAGATATTTCCGTCTCTCAGGAGAGTTACCAGTGACATTGTAAATATTGTGTTTAATAAATTTTATTTATCTTCTAGCTATATTCATGGCTGCGTCTTTGTTAAATTGTTCTCGAGAGCAATATTATCTCTTGTTATTTACGCAGGTTTCTTCGTCCCGAAGGAAAGACATGAAGTTCGAATACTCTTGTACTACGTTGTATATTATATTTCCATTCTAAAACTTAAAATGCTAATGGACTGGATGAAGGAATCCAAGTTAAACATAGGGTAATATCACATGTCAGTTACTGTCAGTCACATTGAAATACTTAAATAAGTCATAACTTCCTAAATGTCAAACCTAATCCAGTTACATATAACCACTATCTGCGTTTGACAATTAATTGGATGTAGCTCAAATCTTGATGGACTTGCGTAATCCTGTATTTACATTGAATCGCGTTACAGTAAAACAATTGGTAATTAATATGAAAATTTGCTTATGACAGATTTAATTATTGTCAGCATAGTTCTTTTTTTGCGAATCAAGTTGCATTGCAAGATAAGTTTCACTGTCATGCAAATTAATAGAGTACGCCATCACGCATATAAATTCGACGTGCATGAATTTCCGTACAATGAATTCAATATAGCCACACGACGTATCGCCGAACACTTGCTTAATGTGCAATCATTAGGTGATTACAGTGATTAGTGTCACTTCTGGTGGTTCAACATCTAGGTCCCTATTATCGGAGGTAGTGAAACGTGTAGTGACGTCACCGCGCGTCACGTATAAAGTACCTTTATACGACGTGCGGCGTACGCCGGGCGAGTCGTGAAAGCGGCGCGTTCCGGCTCGACGGACAGTTTCTCGCGAACACATAGCCGCGCCGATACACGGTGATGCGTTAATATCTCTCTAATAATTCACGTAATCATAAAATAACTCGAGAAATAACAATAGAAAGTCGTTTGACGACAAAATTCGAGAATTCGTGTCAAAGCACGTAATTAGAAAACTTTTTTCTGAAGAAAAAAATTTAAATGGAGTCTGTTAGGTACTGTATTCTATATTGAATGAATTGAATGAAGGGGTGCAAAATTGTTTACTCGCGAATGGTATATTAAAGTCTTTATAGCAAGAAAACTAATCTAAGAAGTAAATGAGTAACGTTGAAAGGAAAACAAATACTCTTTTTATTTTTGGTTCCATCGGCGAGGATACTGCATGGAATTAGTATGTACTATAACGAGAACAGAATACTTTTAATTATAATAACTACTAAGAATTCGTCATAGGTCATCAGAAATATAATAATTATTATCGAGTTAAAAGAAATAATTTCTCATTCTAATAAAATAATTATATTATTTATAATTTTTTTTTTTTTTTTTTTCAAATTGAGTACTTTATATTATTAACAATTTAAAATGGGGCAATTGCCGTATTTTTTAAGAACGTTCGCCTATGTCTCAATCTGTCAAAAGTAGTTATTATTTCCCTAGATTTTTGACAAGTTTTCGGCATTGATTGCCGCTGTGAAGAGATTGTGACAAAATTTTGAACGATTTGAATAACAGGAATTTGCTTTCAGTTCACAATTCTTGAATATCTTAATGCCAAAAATTTAATATTTTTGAAATTTTGTCAAGGGAAGTTTAAATGCTTCAGACCTAATGAATTTGCTGATTATATGTGTCTAACTTGAAAAGGCGAATGGATACAATGAAGTTATAATTGTGTTTCTCGTTATTTCAATATTGTCTTTGTTTTAAGCTACAATGGAAAAGTTAAGATTAGTTTTCAAATCATAAAATTGATGAACATTAGAATTTGGCTTGTTCTACTTGATTTGGTTACAAATTACGAAATAATTATAACTCTGAACAAGATCTCTTTTACGCAGCTGTTATTAATTTTTTAGTCTCCCGAAGGCCAATTTTGTGCCAATTCTAGAATTTCCATGATAACGAGTGTCCAACGAGCGACATACCTCATCAGCTCATTGCCAAATGCCAACTCGTATCTATCTATGTCAGGGTTAAAATAATAAAGTATCGCCTTCTTTCTTATTACTTTACTAGCTGCGCCCAGCGGTTTCACCCGCATAATCTCGATCCCGTGAGAATATCGGTATAAAAAGTATCCTGTCCTAATCCATGTCATGGTCTAGTCATATATGAAATTTCATTTCAATCCGTTCATTCGTTTTAGCGTGAAAGCGTAACAAACAAATAAACAACACATTCGCATTGATGTATTAATTAGGATTAGCCATACTTATCCATCCATAATATTATAAATGCGAAAGTAACTCTGTCTGTCCGTCAGTGTGTTTGTTTTTACACCTTTTTTATTTTTTTTGAGGGTGGGAAATTATCAAATTACTTCTCCCGCTCTGGGCGGAGCGGGAGGGTGTGTCAGACTTTTACTGACTAAAACCCACCCGTGTTCCTTCCGTTGCCTGTGTGCCGGGGCCGCGATATCCCTTTCGGACAAACTCGCAACCCTGGCAGGCATTGGCCCTTACGGACCCCGTCAGTTGGTGCTGACATCTTTTTGAGGCGCGCGTGGAACACAACGGGCCGTCGACCCGGGCCTGGTCCTAATCGGACGGCGAGCTACCCATTGCTCATCGTCCGCAAGCCCGCCTCTACGGTGGCCGGAAGTCGGCTTGCAACTCCCGACGCCCGGGGCGTCTCCGGCAGCGACTAGGGGCGCGAGGGCGCGAATCTAGCCTCTCCCTCGCGCGCTCCGCCTCCTCCTTCGCGAGCATTACTGCTTTGCAGAAGGAAGTGACGGCCTCCCATGCACTCTCGCTCCGGACCATGGCCTGAACCAGGGCCGGACGCGAGAGATCGCCGCCGCCGATCGCCTCCGTGAGGACACGGCGGTGCTCCGCCCAAGCAGGGCAGACCTCCACCGTATGCTCCACCGTGTCCTCCGGGCGATCCACACAGTGGTGACACCCGGGCGTTTCCTCCCACATATATATGGAACAGGAACCTCCCGAAGCAGCCGTGTCCAGTGAAGACCTGCGTCAGGCGGAAGGTGAGGACGCCGTGGCGCCTCTCTAGCCACTCCTCAAAGAGGGGACTTATCGCCACAATTGTGGCGTGCCCAGCGCTGGGTTGCGAAAATCGCACTCTCCATGCCGCCATGAGATCCCGCCGGAGCTCTGTCCGCTGTGTCGTGATTTCTCGCGGCAGTGGAGTTACGCCCCGGTTGTTTTTAAGCCTAAACCGCTGAACGGATTCGGAAGAAATTTGACACACGGATAGACCATGACCTGGGATAGGACATAATTTCCTTTTATTCCAATAATTCCACATTCCCGTGGAATTTCGACCACCGGGCGAAGTTGCGGGCAAAAGCTAGTAAGTAATATTCCCGGGATAATTTGATTCCCGAATAAATTATACGAATAACAAATTCATATTTCGTTACTAACTCAATATTCATGAATATTACTTTGTGTTTCATGAATTAGAATTATTTAATGCCGATCTGTTATGGTAATGCCGATAATAAGAAAATGATGACTTTTGAGGCTGCGGGCTACGAAATTGATGCCGTACCTACCTATTGTATTACAGAGCGGCAGCCTATCAGATCATTTTAATTGAAAACTTTGTAATTCTGTTTGTATTTTGTTTTCTTCTTCATTATAGGCTTATCGTCATCCTTTCTTGTTATTTAACGTAGGTACGTATTCTTATAAATAAAAACTAGGTAAGCACCTACCTAATAGGGATGTTGACAGGGGAAAAAAAAAACTATTTAGTCCGTCAGTCAGATAATAAAAAAATATTAGGCACGTATTTTTTGCTTTATCATATTAATAAAAAATGTAAAACGCATTAAAGTTAGGGACTGGGGGCTCGCTACGTCACCAGTCAGTATAAAATCTACCGGCCAGTGACGTCATGCCACATTTTAACGCATTGCCTACTCAATGTATTGCCGTAATCTTTTCATTACGTAAAAAAAGAAAAAAACGTGTCCGATATTTTCTAATAATCTACCTGACGGACAAAAAAAAAATTTGGCAACATCCCTATTGGTAATGAACACAGAAAAAAACATTGTGCTAGACCAACTTTTAAATAAAAATAATGTAGTTTCAGGTAAAACAATATCTGACACATTGAAAAGATGCGATTAAATTATTTATTACCAAAGCAACAAAAATATATTCAAAGTCACATTGAAGAATATGGAAATTAATTGACCTTAGCGTAGACACAATCCGCACAGATGAAGTTTTTAATGTCACAAGAACCATATGTAGTAATGACGCCATTTTTTTATTCGTAGCTTAGCGTGAGCGTGCATTCTGAAAGTAGGCAACACGGCAACGTCGCAAATAGATGTCAAATATTTCGCTGTTTTGATTAATTTAGCAATAGCATAGTAAATACGAAATGCAATAATTAATATCGTAACACCGAATATTTAATATTAGATGTAAAGAAGTATTTGGAAACTTTCCAAACGAATTTTTTACACCTAAAACGGTTCATCAAATACAGTGTTATAATTGCAATTCATTATTAATATTCTCGTTCCTAGCGATATTTCATATTTCCATATAAAATTTACTAATATTGCCAAATTCATCAAAACAGCACAGCACAGCTTACAGCTTTTTGCGACGTTGTCAACGTTTACAATGAACGCTGTTAACAATATTTTATCACAGATGTATGCGCATTTATTTCAATTTCTAATAACCAGCCTTAATAAATCTTATTAAGGCTGTCCGGGAGACCCGTACGGGCCGTCCGTACACGGAAGACCCGTACGGGTAGCGCCCGCGAGGGAGTAACTTAGTACGATACGTTGTACGGGTTCTACCCGGAGCGGGTCGCGCACGGACAAATCCGCATCGCTGTGAAACAATGTTTTAGCGCCTCACGTATGTCTCCGTTCCGGGAGCTCGTACGGGTCTCCTTGACAGCTGTGAAACTTCCATTCGGTTGATCCTTAATTTTCTGATGATAAACAGGGTCAATTTAAATTAGCTGGCTAAACTTCACAGACGTGGTGGGTATTGATAACTAAACAAAAAGATTTTCTTATCTCATAGTTTTCAAGCATACCCCGTAATCAGCTTTACTTGAAATTATGAGTAGTTTTTTTTTTGTTTTATCTTCATTAGATATTGATAGCCATCATGTTTCTGTAGTTTCGCCAGGTAATTTAAGTTGACCTTGTATACAAATGTTAATTACATAGGTACCTACAGCAAATATAAACAAGATAACTCCACATACACAAATGTTTGTCGAATCAATTTAAGTATCAAAAAGAAATCATTTGCGATGAACTTGATCAGTTAAAAAACTAGATGAAAAAGCCCAAAACAACCGCTATTGTCATACTATTATAATTTAAATCGGGAACCATTTCACACTAGAATGTGACAGCCAGAGAATTTGTGCTGACAGAATTCTCATCTGACGTCATTGTACCCATTAAATTGTTTGACATCATCTCCAAATTCCGTGGGCGCTGTGTTCAGTAATTTGCAATTAACAAACCGGACCTGTCTGCTTCCACGGAATACTTCGATGAGCCATCAGACTTTATCAAGGTCGCAAAGGAATTAAACTCTTTGTTTGGTCTCTCGAATTTGCATTCGCGCATAATACCTTTTTTAGCTTTTTATCTTCCGCTAAACTCGACGAGTTGAGGTACTTGAGGTGCTCTCTTACCACAAGATCTTACTCTGTCTAATAAACTTCTTAAATATAAACTTTTCACATTTACCTGCTGGCACTTAATTATTTAAAATGAAAAGTACTTATTCAAGAAGTTGTTGAAACTCGCTCGTTATAGCAATTTAACGTACGTAATTGGCCACCTTTAAAAGTAAAAGAAAATTTTAAATTGCACTGCGACCTTTTAACAAACAGTATTAAAAGCTGTTCTACCTACAAATTTCACAATTTCGGACGTGGCCGGTGAAATTTTCATTCACACTTTAATTAATTGTCGATTAACTAAAATATTGAGACGTGTAGTACGTAAGTTAATTGCATGTGCGTTGTTATAAAGCGTTCTCGCATACAAATGGGGAGTCCGAGCGTGTCTGAGGCGGACTTAAATTGCCCCTATTGTCGGCTATTGTGTGAGTTACAACACTAGCCGCACATTCTCACGGCCGACGCCGCCCGCGACGTATTACCGATGTATACAAGTATATTTAGCCTAACATATTCGAATCAAACACCTTAATGGCTAACTAAAAACATCATTCATTTTACTAACGATTTGTACAAAAACTTACATTAACACAGAGGTCAGTGGCAACAATAACTATGTAAATCTTTCAAGTGTTAACGACATTATTGCAAAATGTAGACCTTTGTTATAATACTCGTCATTGATTGACGTTAACAATAACTTTAATCGTTAAGTTTCCCAATATTTAAATAACACAGTTTAGCGACTGATTACTTAAGAGGTATCGGTGTTAAAATATTACCAAATATGTTTCGATACAATAACGATTGATATATTAAATGATCACAACACTTGCGTAAAGTAAGATATTATCAAAAGTTTGAATCAAATATGTACTGTGTGCTTTTTCATTCAATTTCTCACTCAGATACAGAGAAAAACATATATGTGTACCATACAGAATGTATCCTTGCCAATAGGTACGTACATAAACAACAGAGTGAGAACCGAGATTGTGAGCTTAATAAGGTCACAGAGTCACAGCACCTTCATCAAAATTAATACACCTATCTAAAGCAGCCAAAGCCGCACATATTTCTCAATCGAGCCGTTACATAATACATACCAATGTCAAGCCAAAGACTCGCACAACGGTCACAAAGGACACGGACTTCGGGTCAACCATCAACTGTTTCAAGGCGCAATATCGTGCTATACTCTATGAAGGTCTATTTGACACTTAATACGGTCTATGCTCGTAAATAAATCACGATTCTCCTATAAAATTGGTATATAATGTACGCCCAAAGTGATAAATATTTAACGCCAGCGACCTCTGTGCTTTATTGGTGATAAAAACAATACTTCTCAATGATTTTTAATTTTAAACGAGCTAATTTTCTTGCGTTTTTATCGTTATCGTTTTCCAAAATGGTTTTGGTATACGTACCTATTAAAATCTAATTGAATTCACTAAAACAATTAAAACTTAGATAAAAGAATCGAATAGAAGAAAATTAAAAAAAAATGGATTAAACCGTAAATGAAAACAATAATTCATCGGCTACCCTTACCTTCGTTGGTAATATGGCTCTCATAGCATCCCCATAATTGGGAAAACGAGTTTTATAGACAATTAATTTTTTCCTTTATTAATCCTGGAAACGTGGCAAATTAATAAATGATGAAATAAAAATATTATTCAGCATCAGTTGTAATTCCGATGAAAATACGAGGTTAATTAAATTTTAATTTACTAGCGAACTCAAATTTTTCTAGCTTTGCTCCGACCTCGCTTTTTCGGAGTAATCTGATAAAATAATAATCAATCAGTTTTATTGCTCGGGGGATAGTAAATATAAAATACTTAGGCTATAAAACTAAAGGCCGCGGCCGTCTACACACTTAGTAAGTTTTTATAATAAATGGTTTTTATGGAGGTCCTCATCCAGATTTATCAGTGATTTGCCCTACTTTCAAGGGTTACATCGTGTGGCCTATTTCGCGGAAGTTGTCTGAACTTTCAAACGTCAATAGCCCATCGACAGGTACAAAACTTCTTGGTAACAAACAACTGTAGCTGGCCTTAGTTAAATAAATGTTAGGTTGGGAAATTCGAATTTTCAAGGTCAATGCAGAATGTTATTCATTAATAAAAGCGTCATCTTAACCATTTTAATACGGACAGTGTAAGAAAACTGCTCTTCATTGTTGATTGTGAAATTATTTATATGCAAATGAAAGAATAACGCCGCGCTTCACTAGTTTGTCTTCTCATTTAAATTACAAGTAAATTGGTAAGCGTTGGCTCGAGGAAATAGGCTCTTAAATGGTTTCCAAAGTAAACTGGCCACAAAGACAGTTTTCGAGCGTCAAGCGAGCGAAAAGCTTACGTGCATTAGGCAAATTTTCTGAAAGGAATTGAGTACTTTAATGCCCGACTTTATTACACTGTATAAACTCAAAACATTACAGTTTATTAGAAAAAACACAAATTTGCTGAAGTGGTGAGACGTGAATGTTATGATGAATGTGAATAAAGTATAAATCAGATTAATCCCTCGCCGAGTTCGTTACATCGCAGACCGCTCCCCCGATCAATTAGTATTCTCCCAACGTAGCTTTGACCACTAATGCAAGGCCCTATCCACACTGCCAACGAATTTTATGAAAATAACTCTATTTAAGTCTAAAATCCACGTAGTTTTACTACTTTGTTGTTAATAACATGACTTAAGTCTCGAGTCTTCAAGCAAAGGATGAAATTCAACCTTTGCTAGGTCATCGCAACCTCGCCGTAATGAAAAATGTGATTAATGGCTTGAAAAAATACACTTATCTCTAGACGTCAGGCCGAAGCTCGGGTCTACGTTGATTTAAGATAAACTGACGTTGATAGCATGGATTTATCTAGTTTTTCTGTTTGTGTAATTATCACCTTTCTGGGAATGTAAGCAGCAGAATTTAAGCCTGTTGAGGTGTCTGGCTGTCTGTATATTTTTTTCTCACAGATCGTCTTTAATTCTGTCTTATCGTCCATCATCTTTACATCTGACTGCGTTTGTTTCTTCATAGCATAATATTTCAATAATCTCCGTATCTCAGCCTCAGCTCGGCGGAATGTTTTATACTTGACTGACTTCTACCATCGAAGAATGAAATCCTAGCACAATATTTGTAATTTTTCTCAATATTAAATTATAATATTTCATAACTGCGGCAAAAATAACGCAACGTGCCACGTTTCAATGCACACGGACACACATAACTGGAGCGTAATAAATTCTCTCTTTTGAAGTAACGCCAATCATATTATTTCACAGGCGAGTACAGTAACTGGTGCGCGCCGATAATGTTTGTTACTCAATGGGATTATTTTGTGTGATCGTTCTGATTGAGCGCGATCACCTCAACCGCAAGCCAATAAAATTTTACACTTTAACCCTTTTATAATTAAGTCCAAAATGAATTGGCAGTGTACAAAAATTGGCCAGTTCATTTGGCAAGCGCATGCTTTCAAATTCGAGTATTGACGTGAACGCCTGCCAAGTTTGGAGTGGTCAAGTATCTGACCGAGTTTTATTAACGTGTACTGTATTTGCTTGCAGAAATTTGCTAGCTTTGCTTCGTGAATGCATTGCAAAAATTGCTAGTTGAATATTAATAAGTAATCCATATAAGTCCAGTAGATCTAAGTATGGAAAGACCCTTGTGAATGCAAGTTATGTTTCTTCCTTTATTTATGAGTGACTCAAGAACATACAGATTTTTTGAACACAAGGAAACCGATTCTGGCAAAGTGTTAATAGTGCTGTCTTGGTTAAAACAGTGCCAACTTGGTTTTAGTTTTAATATAGTTATTTGTAATTTTAATTTTATCCTCACGCTGTGCCCTTACGGGGTCCATATTTTTGTAACTAGCTTTAAGCCTCATGTAAAATCATTTTTACAATATGGAATGTAATAGCTTAATGTATGTAAAATGTATCTAAAAAAAATATTTCACATGTATGCATATGGACTGGTTCTGAAATAAAATGAATTTAATTTAATTTAATAAATAAATATGAATTCAAGAATAAAATTCAAATGCTGACGGAATGAATGATGACTGGATTTTTTCTGAGAAAATCCCATAAACACTTTCTGTGGCCCATAAAGGGTTACTCTTCGTCCCTTGATGAACCCTGAAGTTGTGCCCACGTAACCAGACAAACTTGAAGATGTTTTATGTAATTACAGCTTTAACGCAATCATAATTACAGATTATATACGGACAGCTAGCTGAAATAACATGTAATTTGAATGTAAAATAATTAACCTTGTTCCACGTTATCTGAATAGGAAACCTGAGTGTCTCAACATCACAATGGCACCATACATCACCGAATCATTAAGCTAACGCAATGCTTATTACTTATTACTCAATGCGTTGTTTGGCATGTCTAGAGCCGGTGCAGCCGGTTCGCAACCTTGTGCCCCCCTCCCCCTCTCTATGCCAGCCCTCCCCCTCCTCGCCCCACCGCCCTCGATTCACTTTCACTAGCTCGGCTACTCGGGCCAATGCTTCGGCCTCCCTCGGCCTTCCTCGGCGACTTCGGTATTTCTGTGTTCGAAGAATTTGAATAACAAAAATGTTTCCTTGTGGCAGCTTGATGGTTTCGCAAGAATTTGTTTGTATGGATCTGCGTTTTCAATGAAACGAAATGTGAACTCTTTTGTCGTGAGGTTACTTCAAAATCGGATATGTTTAAGAAAAGTTTCGCTAGAGGTAGAGAGATACTATTGTATTCAAACTGTTTCCAAAAGAAACTAGGTGAAGTATGAGAAAGCATTCTTACACAAAGAATTTGATAACAATCATTGTCTAAAATTAACAGCTGTTTTAATTGTACCGACGAAATATTTATAGAAGGTCAAATTTGTATTAATTGATTCCGTGACAAGACTACGCTGAATATTTCAAATGCCGAATAACAAAAAATCTTAATTAACAAGTTTTTAATTTACTTCCTTTGACAATTTTAATTAACGAACTAGTAATGCATCGCCGATCCAATCAACTATATGTTACGGCCTTCTCATCACATTCAATTAAATGATATATATCAATGGATCGTATTAAATTTTATGGAATTATTTAAATAATTTAGTCATTTTGTCTGATGTTAAATAACAAAGCGGCCTCAAGGTGCGGCCTAAAATGTTTACGTCACACCGAAACCTAAAGGTTAATCTAATTATAGCCTAAAGTTGACCCTAAAAATAACTGGTAATTAGAAAACTAAACAATTATTTGTAAGCGTAGTAATAGTACAGTGTTTTTATTAAGTCTCTGATGACTAACGCGTTGATGTCTTTTGAATGACTTGATGTTACGACATGTGCTACATACATCATGTTTTTTTTTTTACGACAACTTAACCAAATACCCTTCACTGCATAAAATAAATACTGCGTGTTTTCATAAATTAGTTTTAGTTACAAAACACGTACTGACTACGTAGTTTATAATATTAATGAATCCGCAAACATGACCAATTACAAACTTATTTTAATTAACCTTTTACGTTATTGCGTATGACTGTTTACAAGCTAAATAATATTTTATTAGGCAAGCAATTGCAGTTGATCCTATCACACACTTATTATAATTTCGTGTACGGAAATTAAAAACCTGTGTAATGTGTAAAAAAAAACCAAGATGGCCGCAAGGACCGGTTTATGCAAATATCACCTGATGCGCACAAAATTACGACTGTCCGAGGCGCGGAAGACAAACTGAATGTCACTTGATCACCTTCTGGACCAAACCGACCAGATAGGACATCGTCACATACTGTTCATGTTTAATAATATTAGGTACGACTGACGTACAAATATAGCTATCTAGTTTCATTGATTTTTGATTCGACGAAGTTTTTGTCGTATCTATATTAGACATGCAAAATGCAGACTTAAGTCCGTGTTCCGCCACAATCTGACCTTCGGGTAAGGATGGAGTTGAATATGGAAGTTATTGTTAACTAGCTTTTGTCTGCGGCTTCGCCCTCATGGATGTCGGAAAATATTCCACGGGAACGTACAATACGGCCGATATAACTTGGCAGTTGTGAACATAGGCACTACGAACTTTCGCGCACGTTCTCTCACTCACACTCGCCTCATGTCACCATTTGGTTCCTAAAAAATGTTATTGCGCAGCCTTATGCGCGAAGTTCGGAATGGCCTAGTTATATTGCCCGTATTGTACTACCGGGATTAAAAGTACTATGTGTTAATCCAGGTTATACAGTCTTGACTTCGTTATTATTTTATAGATAATTAAAATGTTAAGTTAATCCCAAAGATCTGTGTGTGAAGCGAAGAAGACTAGGAAGTTAGGGAGTGAAGTCAAGCGCAGCTCAAAGCCGACGAAGATGAAGAGTCACTGGGGATGCACTCTGCCCGTTCTAGGAAATACAGAATCATTACAAGTCCTGTTGTACTTAAATCTTTCAATTTAAGACATTGAATAATCTCAAAATCTCCAATCTTTAAAATTATGCAGGAATCAGATTATGAATCGTGATGATCCAGAAACTTAAAAAGATTAAATTTAAAAATATCGTTTAGGGCTTGAATTAAGTGCATTGTACTAAACTAAACTTTTTAATACAAACTATAAAATACGAATTTGGATATGACGTAACGCCAGGTGGCGACCGGTTCTGCAACGTCCTTCTGAAGCGGACCCTCGCAAAAATCTACACAACAAGAGTATAAAACTGAACCTACGTACAGTCAATAAAAGAGGTGAGTATCCAGAGACGACTACAAAAAGGAATGGTACAGTCACGAGCATAAATGCCTTACAGTTACGCGAAATTTAAAAGCTTTTTCCTCGTGAAATAAAAATTGCAACGTTGAGAATAGACTTTTTTCAAAATAGTATGGTTTTGATACCATAAAATATCGATGAATACTTTAGCAGAAAAATCGCTTTTGAATCTTGCATAAGTGTAAGATATTTTTGCTTGTGACTGTACCACAGAGTTTTTAATCAATGTTGTGCTTTACTAGGCCAAACCTTTTGTAAATGGCTCCACTGAGAGAATCTTATTATGTACCTACACAATCAAAGATGATAGATATTTCCAGCGAACCTACTGTATGTAAACAAGTTTAGTTTTTGCCTGAATACGTCTTTTGTTGATTGTAGGTACATATTTAACATGCCTACATACATATGTGTAGGTATATAAACATTTTTGCTGTACATGAAGTATATTCAGGTGAACTTTGACTTTTAAAAAGAGTAAACATATAACAGGTAATAAGTCTAGATTTGCTATTTACTTGTTTGATTAAAATTCATGGAAGGGAATTGATAATAACAATTTTAGATTACCCGACCCATCCATTTCGGATAAGCCCAACTTTAAAGGCTTCGACTAAACTAAATTGTAGCAGTGCCTGCAAACGACAGCTACTCAATTATCACAACTAACTAAGTTTATTCGACCATCGACTAAGGGACTAATATTTGCAAATTGTGTTTTACGTCAAAAGGCAAAATAATTTTATCATTATCCAATACAAAATAGGGATCGCGATAACTATTGTACACACGACTTTCAGCTTTATCCTAAAAATAATAAATGCTATAATAGCGAACACATTAAACAGGCATAACGTTACAAGAGTTGGCAGCTGTGCGGGATTTCGGCGAACCTCGTTTGTTTGACGAAATCACGTCACGATGGCAGCGAATATCGACTATCGAGCTGTTATTGCCACAAATTATGTAAATATACGCAGAGTTATCAAATTAACGTTTCCCTCCTCCAATTAGTGGAATAACCTCTGCAATACTGGAATCCATTCATTGAATGCACTCCGATATGAAAGGTGGCACCCATTCAGTGTTGCCACACTCTGTCTCCTAGGCTTTTGATCGAGCTAACTCACGTAACGATTTTGCTTCAGCTTTTAACAACAAACCAATTAATTTTCACAATAGTAAATCTAAACAGAATGAAATATTTTCATTTACGCGTGGGTTCGAGCTTGAAGGAATTAACCCTTTTTTAAATTAATTAATATTCCTTGATGAAAATATTAGACATAAAACTGATTCTTCCAATCAATTAAAACAAAAATTACAGTTACCAACTAATCAAATCTAAGTTGGGATAAAACAAAAACTAATCTCAGTCTTAATTAATTGAGGACGGAATTACAACATTACGAGGGGATGCATTTAATGTAACAACTTACTATTATTCTTGATGAGTTTCATTGAATCTATTACAATTTCAGAGCCTTCATGATCCCTCTAATGAAATCTGTAAAGAACATTATCTCGGCAATTTATTACGACTTGAATATTAGCTAAGTTTTAGAGTTATAGCACCGCATAAGAAACTTTTATATCCGCCTCGGCAACTTGCTGTCGGCGACGAAAATCGTTATAAATCTTATACCATTTCTCCAACAGCGTCGAAAATATTTCTGGCCAAACTCATTGGGTAGCTCGTGCGAAAACCGTTTAACATTTTAACTTTGATATAAAATAGGTAACCGCCGGTTTACTAACAACCAAATTACATTAAGGCAGTTTTAATTGTTACGAAGTCGGCGACTTTGTAAATCAATTATCTTGCAGGTATTTTATTACTTAATATCTAAATGTAACGCCTACTTGTGTGTCTGATTCCAATTTGAAAGTTTTCGTGCCTTTCCTTGTTATTCAATAGTTTGTGTAATTGTTTTGTTCTATCAAATAAAAATCTACTGATTATAACTCTTCGTTTTCGATGCGTTATTTGCTTCGATAAATATTAAGAAAACAAATAAGAGCATTTTAAAATGTAGCTCAGATTTAGTCACAGCAATTTGTAACGCAGAAAAACGTCAAAGTAAAATATTCTGTTCCATATTTTGTCAGGAAATAACAAACCGTTTTGTACGGCACTGGAATTTCCTTTAAATGAATAGATTGATGAATTAATTGGTCGTTTATATTCTTTGTCATCTAAAAGACTATTCCTTGTTCCTATATTTTTAAAATGGTTATTATAGCAATTTGATGCAAATGTTTTTACGTCAATAAAATCAGAGTATGGTAAAAAAAAGTGAGGTCATGTCTACATATCACAGAGCGTTCGGCCTTGCTGTGTCGTGGCTTATTTATGTAGGAATTTCTTCCACAATGAATATGTATCACCTACAATAATCGTTTTTCTAGATACGCCTTAACCGAAGAAAAGCAAGGCTTGAACACAAAGCTAGTGAACTTTTACTTGTGACACAAAGAAAACGATGAAAACTGTATTCCTTAAATTTTTTGCTCATTTGTTTTTCTAGCCATCTCCAAATTAATTATTTCTGTGACGAAATCACGTCACGGTTTATCGTGCAACGATAAAGTTGCTCCAGTTTATTTTCTGTTATTTTTTGGTCTCTTTCTACCTATAAGGGCCATGTTTGGCGGAGATAAACGTGAACTTAATATTCGTAACGCCTCGAGCGGTTGCCTGACAAAACACTCGATTGTGTATTTTGTTGTCGTTTGAAGCCACAAATAATACTGACATAAGATCTGCGACAAACAATACACTTGGTTAGACTTTCATCGTAAAAATTGTGTGAAATAACGCGAAAGACCCTTGAAATGTCGAGTATCAAACTTTCGTGGCTTGCGTACAAAGGACCTAAAAGGGAGGTTTGACTTCTTCCCTTCTGATCTGCATGAACCCATCAACGAAAACAAAACAACAAACAAATACGCGGAGGCTTCGTAAAAGCCGTCACATAAATACTTCGCTTGTGTTTTACATTCCTTCGGTTCCCGGATGCAATCGATCTTGAACGCGACTGAATGCTGCTTTATTCGCACTCATTTTTTAAGTTGGGGAAAATGAAAAAGTCAATACACTTTATAGATGTAACGTTTTTGGATCAATTTGAACTTAGAATTACGTTCGTTTTTGCGATTAATTATGTTGGATGTCTATTAAAATATTCAGAAAAATTCAAATATTTTAATAGACGGCCAACATAATTAACCCTTAATCCATCATAATCCTGCTGGGGTTGCGGGTTTGTCTGAAAGGGATATCGCAGCCCCGGCACACAGGCAACGGAAGGAACACGGGTGGGTTTTAGTCAGTAAAAGTCTGACACACCCTCTCGCTCTGCCCAGAGCGGGAGAAGTCATTTGATGATTTCCCATCCAAAAAAAAAAAAAAAAATCCATCATAATTAAAACTTTTCTTTCACTTAATTAAGATTTTCCAGTTTTTCCACGAATGACCTTATTTCCAATTTCAGTTTGAATTGACCACCCACATACTTTAATAAAAAAGGTTTTTATAACGTCTTTTTCTATTCTGAATTGTCCATAAAACTTCGTCTACAACTTTCGATTATTTTGTAAATATTTGAATCACTTTGCGGCCGCCTCCGCCCCCAGGCTTTGACGGCTCAAACCTTTTTAGTCATTCAGAATTCAACACAAGCGAACTGTGTGAACCTGACACTACTTTTTTTATAAATAATACTAAAGGAAATCTGTACCTACATTTTTAAAATGTATATTATTTTTATCATGTTGTTTATTGCTTAATTGGACTTCTTGTAGAGCATAGCCAATTATGTATTATAAAACTTTTGTCATACAAATGTTCTTAATCTTCATCAAAATTACTTCATCAGACTTTAGTTCCGCAGATTGCAAATTTTATAGTTTCTAAATAATTAATATGCAAAATAAGTTGACAGTGTTGATTTAAAAAACTACTTTTCTACCAATTTCTCTAACAGGTTTGTCAACTAGTCTCTAATATCATATTATTATGCCTTTTAAGTAATATACGTGGTACAACGGCTTCAAAACGCCTTGAAGCAAAACACTTTCTGTTTAAACATGGCAATACTGATAATCACATGTTTTCTAGAAAATTCCTTGACACTAAAATTAGTTGTATGGTCTGTCCCTAGTAACTAGTTTGGTCCGCCCGCGCCACAGTGTTTAGCTGCAGTAGTTTCACTAAGAAAAAACGATAATAAGCTGATGCACTCGAACCTCTAAACAATCAAATGCAACAATACATATGCACTGGTAGTTCGGTTTATTTCCGTTCTTATATCGTACGTGTATACTTTACATAATTATTTTGTTGAGAACTTTTACACCTGCCTATAAGGTAGCAGAGTTGATGTGTAGGATGAGAGGATATAATATAGAGCAGTACACCCACACCACTACATCATTTGTTAAGGGGAGTCACGTCTGTATATTTTAAAGAGCTAATCATAAAAAGTGCTAAACGAATTTTCATCAACTTTTTACCAAAAGTGTGTGTTTCGTGGTATTTCGTTTCGTTAACGTCAAGTACCTACCTACATTAACTTGTACCCGTGGGTGGGACGCCAGGACATGTCAGTTTGCCTTCTCTACTACACTACTCTGTGGTCTCTGCCTAGTTGCTAGTTAGTTCCTGCGGCTACTGAGTGGTCGCACTTTCAGTTGCGAGCACTCGACGACCTCGGCCCACCACGCCTTGTCGCCGTTCACATGCCATACCTGCGCGTGATTCGTGATCTAAACTGGTTTATCAATACTGCTCTGCGCATTCGAGTCGATTATGCTTTGGCAATATTAGAAACTTGTACGACTTGTTTCGGCATATAACTATTTTGCATATTAATTTGTTGAGACTGGCTTGATTACCTATGCTGAATGCTAATGGATGTCTGCAGAATAATAAAACGCTTTTAATTTTATAACGTGAAATTTCGACGCAGCCTTGTAAGGTTATACCAGCTATAAAATATTGAAATAAAACAAGAAAATAAAATTAATAAGTAAAATAATAAGTTAGTAACATTGGCATCATCTTCGTAGTTCTTGGAAACTCCAAATTTAACCCCAAGAAGCCATTTGAAAACATTTTCCAATATATCTACAATAAACACGAAGTTAATAATAATATAATCAAGAATAAATTTAATGTAGCAAAGATGTTCTATGTTTACTCACTGAATAAACAATAACTTTAATAAAACCTAAATAAAAGAGAATGAAACCAAAATGTTTCATTTCTTGGAAACTCATAACACGAAGGCTTTCCGAAGGGTCAATATGTCGTACCATCGCCCACATTATTTCAACATCGACTTGATTGTTCCTGGTAAAAATAGAAATGGCGGTCCGGCAAAAACTGTCCTTCAATTTCGATAATTGAATTTGAATGACATCCACTAGGAACGGCGTACTAAATATAGCCACAAAAAATTCGATGTCGATCCTTAATTTGATTTGGCAAAAACTCAAAGACCAGTGCAATTTTTTCGGGCAGAAATATAATTTATTTACCAACGGAAATGTTTCGAGCGTTCCACTAAATTAAAGGCACCGAAAAATCGTACAGTCACCCGGTCGATTTCCAATGTCATTAACAGAACTGAAGAGTGTCTGTAGCTGGCTGAGGGCGCTCGGCCCACGGACTCGGCTCTTTGTGAATTTCTCGATTCGTCATGGGGACGGTACACCGGCTTAATGGGAAACGCTTGACAATGAACGCGGAAATTCCGGTGTGCACCAGCTGTGTCCTATCCAATTATTTTCGCGAATAACGGCGCGGCCGTTGCTGCTGGTAATTTGACGGCCAAGTAAACCCACGAAGTACGTTTTTCATATCATTTTTCGCCTTTGACCGTACGCTGAACAGGATATAGTTTGACTGTAAATATGTTTATTTTGCTAAACATTGTTTGACCCTGAGATCATCGGTACATTGTACGAGAAGGTGAGGTGATTACGTCACCTAAATCTAATTTCGTACTAGTATTTCCAATTCGAAGCTTGGGAATGAGTCACTAGGACCCATAGCTTGACTACAATCACTTATTTGGACAAAGATAAAATAATTCAAGCTTTATATGACTAGAAATGCACCTAATCCTAACTTATCATTGGTTTCAAGGGTTATCGAATTATACAACAGGTGTAAAGTTTATATGTCGTGAGAAACTTAAATGTTCGCACGAATGAAGTAAATAAATCTTCGCCTTTATTTAATCTCTGCGCAAGAGTAGCAAAGTAAAAGAAATAAATAGTGCAGAACTTTAAACTACATCATTATATTACGTTATCGGCGGTTATCTCATCTATCTTCATGATGTGGTTCCTTGGTAGATGAAACTTGTTATTTCAAAACTCAATTAGGTACACAATAGCAATCTAAGTAAGAGCTTAGGAAGTCACTTAAGTGGAGCCTGTAGCTCCTAACTTTAATTGGGTTTTGAACAAAATTACCTGGATTCAAGACTTGAAAATAACTTTTCAGATATGAAATTAATTTACGGCACGTCGACAGCAAAAATTCTCTAAGAATTACATGATATGATTCCTTGACGTTTTACACGTCATAATCTATGTCGTAAATTGAGACATTATAAAGTGATCCGATTTTCAAAGCAGATGATTGAAATTGCTATTATTGCATCATTATTTGGCTAGTTCACACAGCTTTTTATAGATTAGCCATCAATTATGGTGTTTAGAATAAAAAGTCACGCATAGGAAACTTGTATCAAGTGACTCGATAAAATTAAAGTAATTGATTGCACTTTAAGGTAACGAAAAATCGGAAAACTATCAATTGGAATAACTTCAAGGACTGGTTACTTCACGATTAACGTCAAGCTCTACAAATAATACTACATTGACCTCGGACTACAATTCGAGCATAGCAATGAGAAGTATTTTTTAATAATTATTTAATTATAATTATTATTAATAATTTGTAACATTTAATAAATGCGAATATTTTCGTTGCGGTCAGAATAATGCCACCATGTTATTAAAAAGTTTCCAGACGTTTCATTTGCCTTTAACAAACTAAAACAGTTTTTTTTTACAGCAAAACTAGCTTGATACTTTTTTTATGGGGATTTGATACCTACATAATTATATCTATAATACTATATATATAATAAATTAAAGTCACTTTTTTTCTCTGACCGCGTTGTTCTTCTAAAAGGGAAGTAGAATGAAGTGTAAGTTGGAAGGGGCAACAATTCTATTTTCTTGGTTAATGTTCAAAGTGCCTTTTAATGACCTACTTGATAAAAATTATTTGACTTTAACTTTTACTTTGACCAAACTCGGTAACTCGACGACGACGGACGAACTTAAAAAGGTGGCTAGGACAGACTGGATGCGGAAGGTGGTGGATAGAGTGTTGTGGCGCAGCCTGGGAGAGGCCTATGTCCAGCAGTGTGTTGCGATGATTGAAACTCGCAACAGATTTTGATACAGTTTTTAGCATGACATGATGAGCTCAACATGGAAACATGACATGGATTCAACAAAACAAAACGCCCTTAAGTTTACTCTCGCATTTAGTAGTTCTATTAGATCTTAAATCAAAAAGTAAGTAAGATTTTTAAGAAGCTTTAAGAGTGTTCATACTAAAAGTTGGGAACGTCGCAAATAGCTGTCAAATATTTACCTGTTTTGATTAATTTGGCAATATTACTGTATGGAAATAAGAAATATTGCTAACTAGTTTACTGTTAGCCATATTTCTTATTTCCATATACTATTATTGCTAAATTAATCAAAACAGGTAAATATTTGACAGCAATTTGCGACGTTGCCAACTTTGAGAATAAGCCCTCTTAATAAGTGACACGTAATATTCCTAGATGGTGCAGCCGGCTGCTACGAAAATTGCCTCACCTCACTTACTAAGCATATTTCATTATTAGCCGTTTTTGTGTTGCAAGTTCGCTAACTTTATTTATCCCTGTAAGTAGCTACAAGATTCTGTAAAGTCGCACTTTAATAGCACTTGCTTTGAACTAGTTGGATTTTAACATCTTAACTGCATTATTTACTTTGATAATGGAGCTTTTATTTTGGATAATAAGTTATAGAGCGTCATTAACTTCGGAGAGTACTAAAAAAAAACTGGCATGATGACTTGATTTCTTTATAAGGAACTTGCTGAAGTGCGGCAAAGATGGCACCACAAATTAAGAAGTAAAAAGTAACAGAATCAAAAGTCAAATTCAAAAGTCTGAGAACTAGCACTTTTCGATCGTTAAAATTTTATGAGACAGCCCGCCAAAACGCCTGACACCAACAGAAAAGGCTTTTGCACGATAGGAAAATATTCGAAAAAAGAAAAATATAGATGAAAAAAATGCAGTTATTTCGAACAAAAATTGAAGTACTGCAGTTTTTCTTGTTGTGCTTCGTGTAGAGTGTTAACGACATACGACAAAGTTTAGTTATCCTAAAACTTGAAGTACCAACCGTGTAAGTTCATGTCACTTGCAGTTTTAACACAACTTGTATAGATACAAACTGTCCATTTTTCTAGTCAACAACTGTATATCTCTAAATCTTAATGTGTAGGTAGGTACAACATGTTTGATATAATCTGTCTGAGATAAAACTGCGTTTCCACGAATGACTGTTAAATTTTTAATCTGATCAGTCCAGGAGAAAGTTTTTGTTTTGAAACGGTAAGTCAAATTGTAAGTTACAACAAATATTTGCGAAGTGGTTTAGTTTTATTCGTTGATTAACTAATTCTTGATTCAATTATTTTATTATCTAGAGAGAGAGAGCGGTTTCCTTTATAAATCTAATTTTAATTGTCTCATTTTAGTCATTAAACCTGATGTAATACAAAATGACATGTACCCATACGTTATTGTTTACTAAGGATGGTATTCAAAAATATTGTCGATTTTATAACATTGTTTGGTTGTTGTGTAATTTTTAGATTGCGTTTTCTGAACAGCTTTGCAAATTCACATTTCATTACAAATAATCTTTTTATACAATTGCGCAATACAACACGCTTCATATTCATTTATGAATTCACTTAAATTCTAAAATAGACATAGACAGTCTACATCTGATTCAGTTTAGATGTACAATATCGCGAGTTCCCAATATTTATCGATAGAGCGGACGAGGGAATTTCAATATTGTCTCGGGTCGGGCCTCTCTGGCGTGGATTGACGTAAAAACTACCTACTAGTAAGATATTTTCATATAAGTACGGAGGAACCAAGGCGGAGGAAGTAATATGTAGCTGAAAGCTGCATTTTTCTAGCCAGTTCTTAAAAGTTATATTGCTTTGGTTTTAAAAATGGTGCAATAAGGAAGATGATGGTGCGATTTAAAGCTAAGCTTATGGCTCTATGTTTTCGGGTTAAAGCGTGATTTTTACAGCATTTAATAAATTTTCATATTTAACATTTCGAAAATAACTTTTTTTCAAAATATTTTTCTAATCTTGCTTGATGGTCGTCATGAAGTAACCAACTTTATATTTTTTTACTTACAACTAGCAATTTTTTTCAGATATGACAATCTTGATGATGACTGTACTGTAACTGTATTGTAAAATAGATAAATCCTGTAACACCTACCACGTAAACTACTCAGTCAAGCTACAAGAAATAAGTTACATAGCAAGCTGGATAAGGTTAGTGATTAGTGCACCTAGCATACCTAAATACTAGATATAATTAACAAATCACGGCGCATTGCAATAATCAGATATCTGGTTATATATTTATGAATACCTGGCACTTATCTAACCATGTTGAAATTCAAACGGTTAAGAAATCAAGCGTGAACGATGTGGAATCTAGCACAAACATACTACTTACACGTACTGTAAGTTTTTGTCAAGAAACGTGTGGCCATTATGACAAAAAAACGAACTGCCCAGTATGTTATAGGAACTGAATATTTCAAAATCACAGAAAAATCTGTGCCACTGCTCTACAATAGAGATTTAACAACAGCTTTAGTTTGATTTAACGAAACCATTCGTCTCAAATGCTTATGGTTGAACGGTTGTCGAAAAACGAGTGAAAAACC
This sequence comes from Agrochola lota, assembly GCA_947364205.1. Taxonomy (NCBI): domain Eukaryota; kingdom Metazoa; phylum Arthropoda; class Insecta; order Lepidoptera; family Noctuidae; genus Agrochola; species Agrochola lota. The sequence continues at coordinate 9,908,002 of OX376221.1, read as the reverse complement.
CGATTCACGTAGGACCCACAACAAAAGGAGAAAAAACTGTTTTATCCGTGGATGCGTGAATGATTCATGGGTTTTTCCGTGTGCAGTGAGTCGGCATTGCGTGGGTTTTATGCGGCAGGGCGAGTGCGAAGCTCTGCCTACCCCGCGACCCGCCCCGTGTCGTGAGCATAAGGCATTGCGTTGCGGTCACATTCCTCGCATGCCAATGTCGCCTGCTCGCAGATAGGGCTGCCAGGCCCAAACAAAATGCTAATCTTGACAGGACGGGTGACATGTCGACGCTCTGCTGGGATAGGCAAGGGCCGACATTATCATAGATTAACAACAATGAGGAACATTTTGAGCAAGACATATCAAAGATAACGAATATGTAAGGTAGGATTTGCATAACATGGCCATTTTCAGTAATCGGTTTTGAAAGTCTACTTTAAATGAAAACACTTTTTTTTTAACTTAAACGATAATACAAACCTTGTGGACAAAATAATATAAATCTTATGGCTGAACATGCATAATTCAAAAGTATTGTCTAGAATTTAATAGAAAGCCTGGTGGGCCAACCCTAGCAGCGGTTGTCGGCTTTTTGCGGTTAAAAAAAACAAACTTCATGGGTATAATTGCTTCATTCTGCTATTTACATAATTGTTATTACATGTGATGCCGACGCGGAATGCGCAATCAAAATGTGTTTACACTCTTATGGAAACCGTATTTTTACAAAACAAGTCATTCACAAGGTTGCCTTACTTATTTGCCAAAAGAATGACGGCATTTGTATAAATCAGGCCCAGAAACGAAACTGTTGTGTTATTATTGGTAACGAATGAAATTGAAACTTAATATTGTAAAATACTGGAGTTTGTGACATTCCTATGGTATATAACATGCATATGGAAAAAGGCATTGAACGACCACAATGTTATATCATTTTCATACACATTGGTTATGCATGACAGATTATATTATTTAATTATGATGAACGATACTATCACATGTTAAATATTTTAGGGCTTCCTATTCCATAATTAGCGGTGAAAGTAAACAGACGAGTTAGAAAGTATTTGTTCGCCAACTATTGATATTTGCATTAGAAATCTGTGAAACACAAGTGTTACTTTCTCACGTGGAGATTCAACACATCACTTGTCTTTTTGCTAAACTATAGTTTTTCCACAATTCCCTACACAAATAGTTTCGGTCACACAATTGTGCAAATTTCTTTCGACATTCAACGTATCGGACCCTCGATTTCCATTTTATTATTACATAAGAATCACAGTAATACCTTACAATATGAAGGTGAAAGGTTCTCTATAAATTCAGACGTCATTGAGTTTCCATCAATATTATGAATGGCTATCAGGCAAGCCAGCGAGTCGGTGCGTGCGTACGCAAAATAGTAAAAATAGGGTACACTTACAGGAAAAGTTTTATTATTGAGCACGTCGGGCCTGAAAACACGGCTCCTCAGTATGAATACCGTTATTCGAGAAGAAAATTTAGTTAATGTTTAGAGTGAGCCAAGTTTTATCCCGAACACGACGGATTGATGTCCCCGGGGGAGTCGGCGATGTCGCAAACAAAACAAAAAGATTCAAGACGCTGTCAGGGGAGGATGTTTTCTTACACACGACGCTACCCCGCGGCCCTGTACCCTTAACTTATTATAATAAATAATGGAAAGTCTTGATTCGTTATAGACCTTGTTAATTTTGGGTGAAATATTTCCTAAAAATTTTTTATAATATTTTCGACTTCGCTGTAAGGTTCAGCCCTCAAACTGCCCCTTTTCGGAGAAAACCCGTGAGGGGTGAGAGATAAGGGGGTACGTCTGGCAATTTTAACGAAACATGAAGCGTGAATTGTGAACCTGTCTTCAATAGCAGAAGTTGCTTTGACGCGACGCGAGTGAAAATTAAAACATTTTTCGTTATGCAAGTAAATAAATCTTTATATATCGTAGCTTATAGAGAAAACTTTCCTTTATTTTCCATTTTCATGAATGAATCAAAATTAGAAAAAAAAGACAAACAAACATTGCCTATACATCAGTGTATTAATCTTATATACAGCAAGAGTAATATATTAGATTAAATTAAATAATAGCACAGTGCGTTCGGCGCTTGACGTGGCAACACGTTGCTCTAGTCCGGGTTCGCAACAAGTCAATCGTCATCCTGAGGATACCTCGTTGAGAGGTCAAACACGTGCCGATTTCTTACAGGGTTCTTTAAGACTTTTTAAGAACAATTAAGCGGATTAGGTTACTAAATATACATCGTCCATTGTATTTTATTAGCTAATTAGAATACAAAACATCCTCAAATCGGACGAGTACAACCATTTTGTTCTTGTCATAAGAGGTTAAGTAACGGCCATCGCGAGGACCCCAATTTAAATAAGTCCTCGTCGGAACTAGCCCCATTATCCCGAAATACGGCTTAAAAATAATTGAGTGGGGCCAAATCCTCTGCGGGGAAATTAAAAAGGAGTCCACTGCAGTGTCTTCCGCAAATAAATGAGCTTTGCTTTCAAATGGCGTTTATTGCCTTATCTCAAGGAGAATGATAGCATTATACCCCAGACAAAAAATACTTGTTCCATGCCTTTGAACCTTGGCGAGACATGTTGGATTCGAGCCAATGACATTGCGTTAGATCCGTGAGCTCGAGCCATTCTTAAAAGGCAAAAACATAAAATTAATGGTAACATTTTTACGGAATTTACTTTAATTAACGGATTGAAGAAATTTTAACTTAACGCAGACACTAGATACCTAAACTTAAATTAACATTTACTTAAGGCTTTTTAGTTTAATTGTTGTTAAGCAAACTGGAAATAATTAAGTTTAAATAATTGTTTATTTACTTAATTTAAATTGAGCATAGCTCTTAGAATTCTAGATTTATGCTTTACAAATTGACAATGACAGTCATAAAAACTTAAAGGATACTTTTGAAAGACAAGATGGTGTTCATTAAACAATTATTAAGCAATATTATATTAGAGAGCAATGGTGGCTCAGTGGCAACAACCCCGACTTACGAGTTGTAGGTCATGGATACGAATCCAGACCGGCGCTTTATTTTGTGTAAATGATTGAGGTGAAGGAAGGCATCGTAAGGAAACCAGTATGGCTTAGAACCAAAAATTTTAAGTCAATTGACATCTACCAACCCGCGTGGTGAATTACGGCCCACTCCCTCTAACCGAAAGGAGGCCAGTGTCCTCTAGCAGTGGGAACATTCTTAATAAGCTGATGTTATGTAAGCAATAATATAATATTTTATGTTTTTTTTCTTTTTCATTACCAATTCGATTGATAATCAGATATTCGGGTGTAATGGAAATTCAATAATGAAATGACTAAAGACCTGTGGTAGATTAATAAAACCTTTTCGTCCTAGATTGAAATTAATATGAATTATAAAACCAAGTCTTTGTTTTCAGAAGAGATAGGCCGAGTCGTGGGTAGATATTACGCACATTCCGCTAGTTATGTGTTATGTAATTTCATATATTAGTGTATAGGGGCCAGCCATTAATTGGACACAAAGGCTAAGAAATTCCTTATTCCTTACTGTTAAGGGGGTTTATCCTAAAAGTTGGCAATGTCGCAAATAACTATCAAATATTTACCTGCTTTGATTAATATAGCAATATTACTGTATGGAAATAAGAAATGTGGCTAACTAGCGAACTAGAATATTAATCATGAAATGCAAAAACTAAATATTCGGTGTTACGATATTAATTATTGCATTTCATAATCAATATTCTAGTTCGCTAGTTACCAGCATTTGTTATTTACATACAGTAATATTGCCAAATTAATCAAAATATTTGACATCTATTTGGGACACTGCCCACTTTCAGAATAAACGCTCTTAATTGCATAACACGGTCTTAATATTTACTTAACTTAGTTCTGTTAGAACAGCTGTATTTCTTTGATAAAGATATGGAGAATTGAAATACATTGTGCAGCATCTCACTGAAATATAATATCCAGCCGGAGCTTTCTCACTACAACAGTCACTTTGATGTTCTTAGCTTCTTCGAGAAAGCTTCGGGAAGTCTCAAAGGTATGTTGCTGCCTCGGACTATCCCAGCCAGATTAGACAGATTGAATAAAGGGTGTCAAAGCCGGCGGAGATTTCACCATACCTACCTACGTAAACAGTGTTCTTTAGTTCCTTCGCTAAAGGGAACACCCCTTATTCGATTTTCTTCGGGAAAAGTGTGACGTTTCTTTCGGAAAAGTGTACCCATTTTCTTTTCGAAAAGCGTAATTTTTCTTCGGGAAATGGGAAAATCGTAATGATAAATTCGGAGCGATCCTGCCCCTTTTTTAAATCCCGGCTATTACTTTTAGTTGGAATAAAAAATAGGAAATAAAAGCCGGTTCTCGAATGGCAAACACGTGAATCGGTCGATTGGTTCTAACGCGAAAAAAGCAACCGTATTCAACATATAACTTGTGTACATGTAAGTAAACGAACACGTTATGTTCCCGGTTATTCGAGCGAATTTATTAGACTCCTTTTAAGTTGTAAAACTTGTTTGTTTTATAAGTAGCAACGTATAAAGGCCGAGTTATAATTTCACATAAATTTGCCTAACTTAGCTTACTTACTGGAACGTGTAAAACATATTTTTACATTACTCTTTGTATAAATTACGCACTCTGATTAATATTTAGGTAACTATTCGAATAAATTTGAAATATTTTGAAATTAATGTTTGTTATTGCTATTTGAATAATTTCTTATACATACGCGTCCATTCATTATCAGTAATGGAATAAAAACGATTTTGAATATTTTATTTTTATTTTTCTTTGATACTTTAGGTACAATCAGAGAAATGTTACTTACGCCAGTTCAAATGAAATCACTTACAACGCTAATTAAATCAAGTTAACCTAAAAGGGAGGTACCTAAGTAAGACACGAATATTAAAAGAATATTATATCTTGAAATATGTTATATTAAATCTTTACATCAAAGCAATGAAACTGTCCATTAGGAGTGAAAGAAAGCATTCTTATTCGTAGACCAATGAAACAGTGTGGCGCTTGTGCTACATAAAGTTCAGTTTAAGTATGCACCTTAAGTGCATCGTATAATTTGTACACTTCGACCAACATAGTTGGAACACTACTAGGGCAATCGATAGTTGGGTCACTTTAATTTACGAGCACCACTAAGTGTACCGCGTCCCATATAAACTGACGTTGAGAAACGCGCCTATAAAACTGTTCCAATCAAACCATTCACAGTTAATATTTATGCGTAAGTTATTATTAATCATATTCAGCTCACATCCCGGTCCTTCGGCTCCATTCACTGACTGAAAGTGGCTCACGTAACAAAGGAACGGTAACCTGATACGTGACAAGAAATATGATGTATTAGTCGCGACGTATAATCTATTGTGGTAGACCTATTTACCGACTAATTGGTTCCGACTGTTCCAGAGTTATTCGTGACTTTCGCAGCGTATCGCGTGCGTAGTGAAATCTCGGCTCCGCTCAGTTGACGCCAGCCACCCGAGTTTCCACCGACAAGCGGAGTGTCGCAAATTGCGCAGATAATTCACGGGGAGATGCTTAGATCTTACAGTAGCATTGTCACTATAAATCCTTGTTTACAACTTAATAGCTAGAAGTATTTTATTGTATTGGACTGTCTAGCTATCTACGGAACTAGGTGTTGGTCAAATTAGTTGTCTAGTTTAAACAAGTATCATCTAAATTCAAATGACCCTAAAAAGTTTAAACTACATCTGATCACTTTTACGAAACCCGAGTCGATCACGTAAACTAACTGTTCAAATAACGGATTGAGGATTTTATCGAACTTTTCTACAAAGGGAAACTGTGAATCATTGTTTACATTTGTTGGTTGGATTTTTGTTTTCGTTGTAGATAATAATAACCGTCTATCTTCTTACCGTTATATATTCGCTGCTAAAATATTCGGAAAAACGCGGATATACTATGACGATTCCTTTAAGACTTGGCGAAGGACTAATTCAAAGGTTAAATGAAATGTAAGAAAGGCAACGTGTTTGCACGCATCATCGTCAAGTCTGACTCACTCTCAACCTGTTCAGTGTTTATATGACATACACCCTAAGGAATTTAAAACCTCACTGCTAAGACTTAGTCACCTGATCAATATGTGCATCTTGCATGGTGTTTTTCCAAAAGAATTAAAAACTAGTATCATAAAACCGCTTTTCAAAAAAGATAATAAAGACAACATGTCTTCCTATAGACCTATAGCACTGATACCTATTTTGTCAAAAATATTTGAAAGAGTAATATACAATCAAATCAATTCATATTTTGAGAAAAATAAATTATTTGTCAATAGCCAAAAGGGCTTCCGGAAAAATAAGTCCATTGACATGGCAATCTATGATTTTTTAAAACTCGTTAGCAACAGAGTAGATAAAAGAAAACCGGCTCTGGCTCTATATATGGACATGTCGAAGGCCTTTGACCGCGTAGACCATAAAATATTAATTAATAAACTTGACGCATACGGGATTAGAGGTAACATATCAAATTTAATTAAATCATACCTACAAGATAGACAGCAAATAACAGTTATTAATAGAATATGTAAAAAAAATGAAACAACATTTAAATCTAGCCCGAGAACAGTGATGTATGGAGTTCCACAAGGTAGCATACTTGGACCTCTCCTATTTATTATATATATAAATGACTTCCCAAAAGCATCAACCTATCCCATGACAATGTTTGCAGATGACAGCACTCTACTTTTCAACAGTGACCAATTAGATACATTAGAATCAGACATTAACTCTAACATAAAATCAGTTATAAATTGGCTAGAGAATAATAATTTGGTAATAAATTTAGATAAGACTGTAATAATGAAATTTCAACAAACAGTAAATCAAAATTTAAATTTAGATATAAGATATAATGATAAAAGGATTGATGAGAAGAATGTGACAAAATTTCTGGGATTAAATATTGAAAGCACATTAAAATGGAATACCCAGATTGACAAAGTATGTAGTAAAGTAAACCAATTTTCTCATGCGCTGCGTATGCTAAGTAAAACGGCCAATCAAAACACCGTACTAACTGCATATCATGGTCTAGTAGCCTCAACATTAAGATATGGCATTATGTTTTGGGGAAACGCCTCGGGTAAAGATATGGTGTTTAAGTGTCAGAAAAGGTGTATTAGAGCGATCTGTAACCTGCAAACCACTGACAGCTGTAAACAATATTTTAAAAGTATGAACATTTTAACAGTGCCCTCATTGTACATATACCAGACATCTATGTTCGTTAAAAATAATATGTATAAATTTGACCGAGTAGGTAGTCAGCGTCGAGCTGACCGGCTACAAACTGTTGGATCTAAAACTGCTTTATACAAGAACAGTATTTTCGTAATGGCTCCAAAATTATACAATAAATTGCCAAAATGTATCAGAAGTGAGGAAAATGTCAGCCATTTTAAAAAAAAGTTGTTCCTGTTTTTAGTTGAAAAGACGTATTACTCGATTGAAGACTATTTAAATGACAAATTATGACTAAATTTAATTTTCTTTGACATTCTTAATAATTAATAATATAATTCAATTACTTTATTTTATGCGGCTCATGACATTTTTCAATTGCTTCATTTCTTTTATCCTAGAATTTATTCATTATGATAGTAAAAATAACCTGCTTACTAATATTATATTTGTATGCCGATTATTGGCCGAACATACAGATCAGCTAAAATGTATAAATAACATCTTTTTGTACTTATGTTCACAAATAAAGATTTGATTTGATTTGATTTGATTTAAGAAGTTGTGTCACTGAACGACCTTATGCAATCACTTTGAAGTCACAGACACGTTGCGTCAGATTGTGTGGCATATCTTTTCCAAGGGAATAAGTGTCTATTACATACTAATTACATTGGACAAGGTCGCATGTCTATCTTGTCTAAAGACTTTTGTACAGCCACCCATATAAGGTGACTTACGACGAAGCAAAACATATATTTAAGCTTCCATATAAATCTTTTGTTCATAGGAATTTCAAGTTGTGAGACTATAATGTTAGAAAGAGAAAATACTATTGGTATTCGAAACGACACTCAACTCTTCAAACGTATATTTTATTTCTCGAAGTGTAAGCGTGACAAACTCTTAACAATATTTGTCGCTTCTGGTAAGCTGTAAATACTGACTACACTATAGCATAAGAGCTATATTTGTTTGCCCAACTACAAGCCTTGCGGGGTACAAACATGGTGAACTTTTGCGCGCTGTATGTATTGTACTCTCAACTTTAGTGAACAAATAAAAAATACATGGTCATGTAACACTACGTTTAGTTTTTATTACTAATTTACGTGCTTATCTTTTGAATATTTAGCAAATTACCTTTTGTTGTCCTTGATTATGATCTTTAAAACCTTATGAACTTGACTGAGATTTCTAGTGTTCTATATGTATATTATGTTGGACTTTATCGTCAGGATAGTCCAACATATTTGCTTTTGTAATGTTTTGTAGGTGCGACTCTTAATACCCGATTAAAGGTCCGATAGTTTAAGGATGAGAAAATAATTAATTGACAAAACCTGAATATCTTATTAAACTACATTGCTTATTATAACTTTACGCCAGTATTCCCTGAAGGGTTCGGCAGAGGTGTACCTCTAGTACATCCCACATTCAGTCATGCTTAAGTCCGAATGTATAGGGGGCGAGCCTATTGCCATCAACCGGGCACAAATCAAGACTACGACCTGCTACTGAGAAATTCTGGATGGAAATACCCAATATCACTTTCACTATTAATATTTATACAGGAACTTCTAGTACAAGAGCTGGGGCTACACAGATGTTTGTGTCTCTAAAGTGAGGATAAAGAAATTACTACTTTTCCCGACCCGGGAATAGTACCCAAGACGTCATGCTCAGCAGTAGCTCTTGCGATCACTAGACCAACGAGTATGTAAAATGTCATACTTAATTTATCTTCCCAAGGTCGTGTAAAAGTGTCCCAACTAGTTTGAGTATCACCGCGAAAATTGCAAGTTTAATGTTATCCAAGTAAAGTTATCCCGTCGAGGGAGCTATTTGCGTCAACTCGGAAATTAGCTTTAATTCCACTAAATAGAAGAGAATTGATGTTAGTTCCTCAACTAATTTGCAATTAAGAGCTGAAATAACCGTTATTGGAATACCTCGTGCTTAATTCTGATTATAAACGTTATGTACAGTGGCGTGCCTAAACAATGGGCGAACTCGAATAAGAAGAAAATTAAATTATTTGCGGTAAGATTAATTCAAAGGAAAATATTTTACTGATCTTCAAAAAATTTCTAATAACGTACACTTTATAATTAAAGAATCTTTAAAATATTTTGGGCTTCTAATGATGCAAACTTTTTTTTAATATTGGAGCATCTTTTTAAATTCCTGGCCACAGTTGGTCACAGTAACTAAGTAGAGAGTACCCCAAACAAATGGATTAGGTTACCAACCACTACATCCATGTTGGTCGCATTTGGCTATGAAGTATTTTAGAAGGAATTATTCGAGGTTCGATTAAATACATGCATAATTAAAATAGGTTAAGAGTTTGTACGTAGCCGTTGCGTAAGTTAATACATTTGATTGGCAAATTAATGCCTTATATCTTCGCAAAAAGAAAGGTACATTTTACCCACAATTACCTTTTCTAAGAAGATACCAAGAATAACTTTCACGTTAGATACCAGATCCAACATACATGCGTACCTTTAGACATTCAGTAAAGTGATTCGCAAAACTTGCACGTAAGTTTAGTCACCACATTTATCCTCGCTTTTTTCGAAGACTTTAGTTCTTGTGCGTGATCTCTTTGCCTGATTAATGCGTAGTGCGTACCTACCTTAGTTGTGTAATGAAAAGTTATATGTGTGCATCGGAGACGGATCTTGACCGACCTCGGTTAAGTTTCCAATAGTATTGTGACTCATTCGAATAGAGAATCCTATATTTCTGCCCACACCTCGGTTCCTTCAATGTCATGACACCTAGCTGTTTTATAATAACCTTACGTGTTGTATGACATTCTAACTTGTTACACGTAGCATAAAAACAAAAGCTTAGTTTTCTGTGAAGTCAGTAAGAGACGCAGGTGACGCAGGTCAACGCAGCGCAGGGCAGAGCAGATTTTGTAATGCATGAACGTACTGAGAGCTGCGTACGCTGCAGTGCAGGCATGTGTGACGCAGACATGTGTCTGTTCTGCGTCTTTCTCGAAACGTGCAGGTCGTCAATTGTTTTTTTTCTGAGACGCAGGTTACGCAGCAAAGCCATCTATTGTTTGTACTAGTTAGGATGTGAATGTGTCTGTGTAGCTACGTCACAGCATGCGCTCGTGGCCTATGTCTGCCTCGCCTGCCCTACCCAGTAAAATCGGTACTGTGCTGTGCTGCGTCAACTGCGTCTCAACATACGCTTAGCCTAATTATTTTCTAAGAAATGTGCTTAAAAAATATCTACAAAGACAAATCAAACAGTTATTTTTATCATACCTACCTAATACAATTCCGCAAAACACATAACATATATATAAGCATTTCGACGACGTTAAATACTCATAATATCATTATCATCTTATGCAGGTAATTTAGATCAGCATCCACTTCCTATAATTGCTTGAACAATAATTAATCGCTAGAACAAAGGACGCCCTGATAAGTCACGTCAAACTGTATTGTACCTAGGCCTAAGGCTAACATGTCTGACAGAATTATAGCATATAGCACCTATGTAGATAGATAGATATCTAAAGACAGCACCACAATGTAGATTGATACAGAAGGTTGACTCCAAACAACGAGTGAACACGCACGCACACATAGATACGCCTGACGTACAGCGAATGCACGCGTACTCGAGACTGGCATTCCTTTGAGATCGCCGTACGTGTCGCTGTGTACGTGTCTGTTTTGGTTATTTTTATGGAGCCAACCTTCTGTACCTATCTATTGTGTGGCAGCAGTATGCTAGTATCGTATTCTACCGGCAACGGGAAGACAGGTACAAACGGGGATTGACCGACACTAATCGGGAAACAGATCTGGTGCCGATTTGACATTTGCAAAAACTTTCCTGAACTGTGTAGAAGGTTTGAAATTAAGATATAATGGTAATAACACTACAGACTTAGTTTATTTTATAAAGAAAAGCCAGCCGCGTCTCTGTTTGGAAATTCTAATCTCAAAATGTGCTGAAATAGATAGAGCGAGAGTGTAGGGTATAAATGTGCAAAATTAATTCATGAGTCCATCTGCCTACCCTTTTCCCAACTATGTTGGGGTCGGCTTCCAGTCTAACCGGATGCAGCTGAATACCAGTATTTTACATGGAGCGACTGCCTATCTGACCTCCACAACCCTGTTACTGGGTAACGCGATACCCCTTGGTAAGACCATATCCACGAATGACAGCCGGTACCAACGGCTTAACGTGCTTTCCGAGGCACGGAGGAGTCTCGGTATGTAAAGATAGTGTAGTGTATGTAGAAATAGTTTATTGGTAAAACTAGTATTGGTATCAACAAAATTATTTGATTGGATCCTCCTTTTAGGCAGATAGTGCCTGTATTAGAAATAGATGTGTAGATGAATTCAAAGCTAACAATATTGTTCAATTTATTAGACAATCATGTCAGAAAACTCACAGAGAAGCCGTCATTAGGAGCAACCACCAAACAATAGAAAAAGTGAGCAGCGACTAATGTAATTAAGCGTAATGTTAAAGAATGAACGGACAAAGTGAACGAGATTGAATCGAGAACCAGCCAGTATCCACTTGAGCGGAATAAATATAGTTAGGGAAAGAATGCAACGCTTTACAATTCCTGAAGCAGAAATGTGCGAAGTTCTATCTAGCAGAAACGTCTAAGTGACCAACAAAGCTTTGACTTAGCTTTTGCAGCTGAACTCGAGCGTCTCAGAGGGGTTACTGAATTATCCTTTAAAACAAATAGAGCATTGACAACTATAGATAAATATAAAGTTATGGTGCAAAATACTTTTGACTTTTAAGTATCATAAGTATAGTTAATTGATTCAGAGGGAAATCCAATATAAAATACAATAGACGTAGATATACTTAGTTACCTATAAGTTAATCCTAAATATATGTACGTCTATTGTATTTTGTCATAAGTATCGTATACACTACACAAAATTGTGGTTCTAAATGTTGATGTGACCAGAAATTCTATTTGTTGCAAAAGGGATCTCCACCAATTAAGTTTACCTAATGATAGCTATTTTACTTTTGACTGAATGAAATAGACTATATGACACAAATGTCCCTTATTATTATAGGTAATTATCCTAATGAAGTGTCCGGATATAATCAGCTATGTAGTTATTACGTAACACATTTTCGTAAACGATTACGACTAATCTGTTTCACTTTGACAGTTCAACAACATTCATTGCGTTATTTACGTTGTTGAGCAGAGTTTTTTTTCGAACTTTTGAAGCAATGGCTTAGCAATCTGTTTCAAAACGATTCAGATTCTGGTTGATCTTGAATTACGTAATTAGGGTACAGGGTGTTAACGGAAATGTTTACACTTTGTCTATCCATAACTTTTTAAATGTTTATAAATAAAAATAAAACATCACGTAACATATAGGTGGATAACCAACAAAGGACCGCTGCTACTAGGTACCTGGATGAGCTAGCCACAGACCAGGGAAGCATAGCACAAAGAGAACAGCTATCTAATTACGCAACACATTTTCGATTTGCAATTGAGTCAAATTGGTTTCGTTTGACTAGAATTGCTTTCAATTTACAACTTTTGAAAGCAATTCTAGTCAAACGAAACCAATTTGACTCAATTGCAAATCCAAAATGTGTTGCGTAATTAGATAGCAGGTATATATTCAACAGTGAATGCAACTAAACTGCCAATGATGATGATGACTAAATTCTAACAAAGAAACAATACTTACATTTTGAATGTATTACAGGTATATATTAAGGCACGTTTTACAACAAAAACATGTCATGTTTTCCCTTGAAACCAAAGCTAACGTCAACTTGACAGTGACAGATCAAACTGTCATTTTCAACCGGATCTAGTTAACGCGAGTAATTTAACTCGTTACGTATCGTATCATTAGATAAAAAATAACTGTACGATTGCGTTGTGAAACCTTTGATAGAATGATTGATAATGATGTAGACAAAACAAACTGGTAGTAGGTTAAGACATGTTTTCTATTGTTCTTTATTGTTTTAGAATAGAATAGAGTATTTATTTTTATTTGCACTAAAACACGTCAGATTTCTTAAAAAAGGTTTTGTCTAAAGTATTGAATTTTTTATCTGAAGAACAAATATTATTTACAAAAACAATTTCGCTTTTAGATTGTTGAAAGGGCATTGTTAGAGGAGAATATATTGACCAATTGTCGTTTTGCTGACGACATCGTCTTATTCTCTTGAATTAGAACAAATGCCCGAAGACTGTAAGAGTTGAATGCTCCAAGTCCAGAACCTGTCAAAGATCAAACTCATGATCAACAGTAGGTGCAGTACCTTTAAAACAATAAGTTAACGTTGATGGACCTAGGGCGGAATAGGTCCATACATACGAAGATATATTTGAGCCAAATTGATTTGAGACAAGACATAGCTGTTGTACATGTTAGAGCTATTGGTTCATGAAAACCCGATAAAAGGGAAATTCCCATTACGTTGAAGCGAAAGCTCATGAACGTCTCCATCCTTCCCATCCTAACATTTATCCTATACTATTAAATGAGCAATATTTGTATGTATATATATTTGTAATCATGTTCTCGAAATCGATGGTTCTAACGATTTCGATGAAAGTTGCAATACAGGGCTAAAATCGATCTAGCTAGGTCTCATATCTACAAAAAAATCTTTTTCCCTATTTTTACCCGAGCAGGACTCGGTTGCACATTTATGGGCTTTGACAAATCATCTACGCTCCCGGTTTGCCATCGACGCAGTAATTCCTCATAATATTTTTGTAATTAAATTAACTTCTGATTTTGCTAATTAACGAGACAAAAATATATATATAATGTGAATACTAAAGAGGCTTTATTGTACTAAAAGCTAAAACAATCCTATTCTTTGAAAGGATGATCAAATCGTTTCAATAAAAAAACTATCTGATTAATTAATTTATTTATTTATTTATATATACTTTATTGTACACCACAAAAATACATAACAAAAAAATACTAATCAAACACTACAAAATATACAATGGGCGGCCTTATCGCTTTCCGCGATCTCTTCCAGGCAACCTTAGAATGGACAGTGATTTATACCTGGACATAAAATGGGGCTGTCGTTGGTGCAAATTAATCTATTTCACATGAAAATTACTTAGCACTAATAAATACACTAGTTTCATTGTATTGCTAAATAGCTTTAAAAAGAAAAAGCTAAAAAGGAAAACAAAATAAAAGGTTTAATAAAGCTGGATTAATTGTGTTCTGTGAAAATGCTGTTTACTTATCGTTAATTATAAGCAAACATAATATTTCGCAGGATTGGAATTATTTGTGCTACGTTGGATTACAAGTTGATTAGTACACACGGCTACACATCAAGCTATATATTTCTAGCATTGTATAGGATTTCCGTACAATGCGAGGTCAGCTTATACTGGAGATGTATAGCTTGATGTGAAGCCGTGTGGACAATATACTTGATCGTATCGGTGGAGGCTCGTGGCTAAATAATAAGAGCCGCAAGAGTCGATTGAAGGCCGACCTACGCTTGCTGCGGTCAGTTCTTGGATGGGCTATCACCCATTACATATCGAGACTCTTCCGTGCCTCAGAAAGCACGTCAAGCCGTTGGTCCCGGCTGTCATTCTTAAATCTTTTACAGTCATTACGGATACTCTGAAAAAGTCTGACAACCAGTCTTAACAAGGGGTATCGTGTTACCCAGTAATAAGGTTGTGTAGGTCGGATAGTCGCGCCTTGTAAAATATTCAGCTGCATCCGGTTAGACTGAAAGCTGACTCCACGATAGTTAGGAAAAGGCTAAGCAGAAATATTTTTTTTTTTTAACGTCGGATTACAAGTTATTTAATACAATATACTTGATCGCATCAATAAACGGTGACTCAAAGCTAATTTAAATACGTACAGATACCTAAATCATGTTTTATATTCAGGGATTTCCAAATTTCTTTAACTTTTATGCTTAAATGAGTAGGTGTGTCATCAGCATAAATATACGTATTGGTATTGCTTTGAAATATCAAATGTCCTTTGCAATAAAATATAGCTAAAGGTTAAACGTGAGCTATTTGTTGCATTTTACTATTTTGGGTGCTACCTACAACATAATTAATATTCTGGTTATTAAAATGTCTTCGCAACCTGCAAATAGAAGCAAATGAAGACGACGTAGTTTAGAATCTATACTTTATACATAAAATAAAGCTGAAGAGTTTGTTTGTTTGAACGCGCTAATCTCTTGAACTAACAGTCGGATTTGAAAAAATATTTTTGGATTAGATAGCCCAATTCTTGAGGAAGGCTATCACATTAAGATGCTTATCCTTAGGCCGAGCAAAAAGAAAAAGTCAGAAAGAACGCTAAGTGGAAACCAAGTAAAAGCGCGGGCGGGCGATGCGACGCGACGCAGTGGGTTGGGAAAACAAAAAAAAAAACATGCGGTCGAAGTCACGGGTAGAAGCTATTCATGAATATTCTTATTAGTTCCAATTAATTCATCATCATCATCATTAGTCTACAGCAGTCCACTGCTGGACATAGGCCTCTCAAATTGCACGCCATTCAGCTCGATTCTCGACAACTCTCATCCAGCTGCTACCTGACACCCTGCGAAGATCTTCGCTCCACCTAGCCTGAGGGCGTACCTTACGTTTGCCGATTCGCGGTCTCCACTCAAGAACACGTGTACACGTAAATATGGCCGGCCCACTGCCACTTCAGCTTGCTTATTCTGTGAGCTATGTCGACAACATTGGTTCTCTGCCGGATCACCTCGTTCCGGATTCGATCCCTCAGAGAGACTCCAAGCTGTCGACCTTGAATTTATGGACCAGCCGTACCGTTAGTGTCCATGTTTCGGCTCCGTAAGTCATAACAGGCAGGACGCACTGATTGAAGACCTTCTTCTTTAGGCTTTAATTCATAATTGGCCAATACTTTTGGAGTAGCAGATTTGGTTTCGAATTGTTAAAAATTGCGTCGAATAATATCTGGCACCCAACAGGCTTTTCTCCTACATAGTGCTATATTTAAATATCGTTACAAGTTACAATGAATAGAAGTAGAATTCACGCCGCCTACTCCTTCGAAAATCTAAAGTCAGCTATTAATTCCCCAAGGGTTCCACCTACGCAATGTTTTTATTCTCTTGGTATAAGTTTAAATACGTCTATGTATCAACTTGAGAGAAATTATAATATAACCCGAATTTTATAACTGAGCGCCTGTCAACGTCAAATATTATAATTATTACAATAACAACTTAACGAATTATAAGACAGAACTGTGGAGACGACACTAGTTGTGTAGCCCGTATTAAGAGGCGTCGGGGCACTGAGGAGGTAACCAGGCGGGTGAATTCAAAGTTATAAAAATCGAGTTATACACGAAAATCACACAAAGGATAAAAATAAATAAAGCAAAACAGTACAAAATAATACAAAAATACAGTTTCATTTTAAACAAATTCTAATAAAAAAATGATGAAAGAATATAAGTCACAGAAAAAATAAAAAGTTACGACTTGGATATGGACTATGACTTTTGTCTTTTTTAAACTTTGATAATTTGCATGTAATATCGTATCGTATCGTTTAATAATTCATTATCCTTGAAATTGATAATTGTTAGAATTGCGTCAATTAAAATATCTAATAACAGATTTGTTTTCCTACCTAGGGCTTTATATAGTAACAATGAATAGAAGTAGAATTTTACGCCGCCTACTCCTTCGAATAACTAAAGTCAGCTATTAATTCCCCAAAGATTCCACCCACGCAATGATTTTCTTTTCTTGGTATAATTTTAAATACCATCTCTATTTATTTAGGGGTTTATTTATAAGCGTTGCTTAAAGTTAAGTAATGATTAGCGACTGTTTAACCATAGGTACATTTTTGACGTTTGAACGTCACTTAACTTTAAACAACGATTATTTTAACCCCTTTGTGTCAACTTGTGAGAAATTATAATATCATCAGCGTCATTCTCCTGCCCTTACCTTGGTTTATTTGTCAGCGCAACATGTCTTTTTCTTCCATACATCTCTATAAGTCCAGTAATTATAATACAAAATCTATCTGGTGG
The DNA here is from genome assembly GCA_947364205.1 of Agrochola lota. Classification (NCBI taxonomy): domain Eukaryota; kingdom Metazoa; phylum Arthropoda; class Insecta; order Lepidoptera; family Noctuidae; genus Agrochola; species Agrochola lota. Next base: position 9,890,609 of record OX376221.1, on the reverse strand, counting down.
CAGGGACATCGACGTGAAAACTGTTATTATGGATTCTGTACATGATTCTGAACATAACCGACGAAACATTTCAATGCAGGGGGCATCGAAATTTTGAAAAAAAATGGGGCATTGGAATTGAAATTGAAAATCTTTTTTTAAACATAATGACCGCGTAGGTATTGCACTTTTCTATGAAACAGTTATTTTTTTTTTAATAACCGACGGAAAATTTCAACACAGGGGTGTGCAGGATGATGTACTGAATCCATGGTCTCAGTTTTCATGTCAATGATGCCACTCTTTATATAAAAATTAATTGCCGTGCATTAGTCTCGCAATAACTCGAAAATGGCTCGACCAATTTGAATAATATTTTTTTGTCTTTGTTCACCTCAATGGGGTGGGTTAGATTTTTTTATTTTGTTATTTTTAAACAAAACAATAATTAAAATAAAATTGAAAATTATTTACAAACTATTAACACTAGGTACGAAATACAATAACTAACTACACGAATAGATACAAAAAAACAAAAGGACACTTAGGCGTCGAAGTATTCGTCCGCATCGCTGTCATCCGGAAACGTGCCCAGAAGACTCGCAAAATTGCCACGTTGAATGGCAATACTAATTCTTTGGCCAAAGAACAAGCCAGCCCTCTGGTCGCGTGAAGTGTCGATTTGTTATTTTAATTATAATTTAATTTTGACAAGACAACGTCTGACGGGTCACCTAGTTATAAAACATACATTATGTAGTTTCGTCCAAGGAAAGGCTACTCTTTCCACTCAACAACGATGCTGTCATATGGTTCCTGGCTGCCAATAATAACAGCCTAACGTTGCCTAGCTTTTCGGTTGTAGATGAAAATCCGCGCTGTTGGAACAAAGCAGAAGCTTTATGCATGTGCCACGGCAAAATGCTGCGATAGCCATTTGGACGCATATTTTCAAAACCACCTTTGAATTTATTTCTTGTATACCTACCTACCTACGTATCAGAACGAATATAATATATATATATTATTATATTTAGTACCTAGTGTAAATAGTTATTAATATGATTTAATAATATTTGTATGAAAAACCTATAAACTGGAAAAAAATAATATATATATATATATATAATATATCTCCCGCGCCGAAGGCTAGTCTCCGTTGAGATTAGCCGCCATGACCGAAACACGATCTGGAGCACTATAACCTACGTATCAACCTGTTTTGTTTTACAAGTACTCTTTTCTTTTTGGTGGTTAAGGCCGTCACTGCAAGGCGGAAATGAATATTTTTCTATTACAATTTACTGAATTTTCCGGTTCACAGCTCAATGTGATGTAGGCAGTAGACGTTTTCGGGCAGATATAAAACCTTGCAACAATATCATAGCAATATAGAACGACAACCTCGTTGGTCTAGTAGCTGCAAACACAGTTGCTTCATCATTGAAGGTCTTGGGATCAATACCCAAGTAATTGGGTTTCCTGTTGGCGAATCCTCAAAAATTACTCGAGATAGATCTTGTTCCGGTTCAATAGCGTTGATCACGCCTATTGTATCATTGCCAAACTTATATCTGTCGATGGATGTGTGGATCCCACTGGATATATGTACGGCTATAAGTAAGTACCTATGTGCTATCTACTTTTAGAAACTTCTTCATCCTTCAATTTTCTTTTTTATAATATTCATCCGTATCAATACATTGTTAGCTGTATAACGTCCATAGCTGGAAAAAACCTTCTTCCTAAGTTGCATTTTTCTGATCTCCACAACACAGTTACTGGGTATCACCATACCCATTGGTATGACTGACTATCAGTCTTTCAGGCTTCTGACTACTCGTAAAGTCTGCTAAAGATCTACGAATGACAGCCAGGACTTTCCGAGGCACGGAGGGATCTCGGTATGTACCTGTCAGTCATTACCTCGTAGTCATATATATGACTTCTAGACATTGGTCTAAAGAACAGTGAAGTCTAAATGGGAGACCTCATAAATAGCTACAATTAATCTTTTAGCAGGAGCCAATACCAAGGCTTCAGGAGTAGAGAACCCTCTTGTTTGTCGGAAGCAGAATTAAGGGTCTTTCTGACCCATATCGATATTCAAATGGAAGTAATATAAATTATAATATAATTATCATATTTTGAGTTACAATAACAGTATTATTAATTGACATTTAATCAATATTTGACAGTATCATTCTAGGGACAGAGCAGCGACCTTTAACGAGCTAGGGCTACGTAATATAACCAAAAATACATGTGGCATAACCTTCCAAGAGCAACAATAATATAGTTAATTCAGTTTACTCGGGTAATGCAGGACACATCCATGCAGCAACTCTAATGAACACTTGTTATGACGTCAAAAAGCAATTTTAGAAAATAAACTTATATGATATAACTACATTAAAATTGTATGGTACATTATCAATGTAATTAAAATACTATAGGTACATTAAAAATAAAAATACAATTGCAAATATTATAAAGCTAATCACAAAAATAAAAAATACTTTAACTCACCAACAACTCCAGTGACAATCCAAAGATACAGAAATAAATCACAACAGAAACACAGAAATGGACGATACAATGAACACCACGGGAGAGGGTTACAAAACAATATAATAAAATAAAATCACCAGGGTCAAACAGGATCGCACAATCAAACTTAACGCGGACGCACCATGCACACCGTTACGTAGGAATGTTCAGGACTCGGCCTTACAGATGTTTCATAATCAATGCCTGAGTGTTGTAATATTTACGTAATTTTTTTTTCAGCTTGTCAGACTGTCAGCGCGATGTATTGTGGCCGCAGCCGAATGTACCGCTCCCGGTGAACGCTCGGGCCGCACTGCTTGCCCATAACGGCAAAAGGTCGTTCGTTACCCACATTCTCTTTCCGCGCAAGCCTTCTCAAGTTAGAAGGAGATGGAAAATTTACAGCTCTACCGAGCTGGCTGCTAGAGCGAGACAGCTGCAACACAGCCTTACAGGAAAACCCGAACTCGAGTCTTGATAGTTCTAACTTAAGACCGTGCTTTGCCTTTGTGAGTTATTTGAAAGGTATATCTCATTGCACAAGCATTTTACTATGTGTAAAACGGAAATAACAAAAACGTTCTAATTGTCACATAAATGGCATGCATTGCAAGGTAAATGTCTATTTCGTAACAAGTTCGCACTGTGCGTGTGTTTCTCCGATTCCCACAACGTAGTGAGTAATATGCGTGCGCCTCAGGCAGTCGGAAATATTTGATTGTTTCAACATTATATTGTGTAGTTAGCCCGGGTCGTAACAAATATTAACTGAACAAGTATCATGTTAGTGATAATAATACTCTAATTAAACATAAGCTCCTATTATCCTTGTTATCTTCATTTTAACAGCACAATTTTGTCACAAGTGCAAATCCCCAATTAAATATTTTGTGTAAACAGAAGATCCCAAATCATTAATTTCGACTAACATAGTAGTCTATGGCGTATAATCCCTGAACCGTAACTACGCGTTCTCGATTTGAATTTTCGCCGATCAGTGAGTTTTATCTGCAAATCGATACCTACCAGTACCTAAGGCTGAATGATTACTCAAATTACTTAGTGGATTTCGCTATTCAATTTGGATTTCATAATGAAGGATTTTCTCTATGATTAAGTAAACTTTGACTTTTCCGCTCTTTACAGGGAGTCTGGTAGTTTCAATTCCCAACCCACAGACTTCATTGCTACTGCTATAAATTCAATCCACGTTTCTTATATTTTATTACCTCTTTGTGATTGAAGTCGAAGGTTACCTTTTATGTATTTTCTTTGACCTAATAAAAAGGCGTTGGTTTTATTCAAATATTACATATTTGCTAGGTTGCTAAAATAATTCTGTTTAGCTCTACCTAGGCACACAAAAATTATTTATTTATTTGCGAGTATTAACATAATTTATTTATTTATCTAAAATTTTCACACTCAAAAAGGTACAAAGGCGGACTTAATGCCTTAGGCATTCTCTCCCAGTCAACCAAGGGTGGTGAAGAGATTAGATGGAAGGTGCTCTGTTTGAGAGAAACAAAGATTTAAAAAAATATATATCATAATGCATTATATCTAAAATAGGTACAACAGTACATAAATAGGTTATAATTTACATACACATATACATATTTACTATTATATAAAAATATACGAATTCAAGGGAGAGGAGAGGTTTTGGCTATTTGCTATTTTTTTGTTAATGTGGCATATATGGCCTTAGAATTTTATTTCGTTGACTTAGAAGCTTGAAATTTTTAGAGTTCCAAGGGACCATAGACTTACGTATTATTTGATATCAATTTTAACTTGATAGCTCTACGCGTTCCCAAGAAAAAGGGTCTTGACAGACAGATAGACAGACGGACGGACGGACAATGAACGAAAGCATAGAAAACTGTATTTAATTACTTGATAACATAGATCAAAATAGCATACACCTTTGAGTAATGTCGAGTTGACATCAACCTAAAACCTTTATTAACTTGGCTTGACCATTTTATTAAATATATGTCTTTTTTTTTCACGTAAATATTTTGTATTTGACTGTACAGATAATATTTTATTAATTCTGAGAAAATGGACGGTTTCCGGTAACATTTTCAAAATTATCCAATATCCACCTCTGGAAATTTAACCTGAAACTGCTCTTTGCTAAACTCGGAATATGTAGAGGAATTAAAACGAATAAATATTAATTTAACCAATTCTGCGTATCAAAGTGATGTTGTTTTGAGTATGCAAGAGCTTTCCTTTAGTTTCGTGTTAAGTGGATGACGGTAAAAATTAAACTCTTGCCGTCTTATTACAAAAAACTGCATAAGTAATGGTTTAAACCAAGACTAAAAGGTCTAGGATTGTTACGGTAACAAAGCTAGTACCAGCCTCAAAATGTGTTCTGATTACAAAACGAAGACCAATCGAGGATCAGTTAGTACCAAAGAAGGTTCATGGTTCAAACAATATCCACAGATAGGAAACAAAAATGGCATTCATTCATTCGTTCACATAGGCTTTATTTGAAGCAACGTTCTGTTTCTCTAAATGTTGATATTGTAATAACACTTGAAATGCTTAAATAATTATTTATCAATACTAAAGTATGTCCTAAATTGTTCTTTGTTTAGGTTACAATATATTGAACAAGCAAAACTTGTACTTTTGATGCGCTTTTTATAATCAAGTTGTCATTATTTTTTAACACCTCTGTTGAGGTTTCTTTTGTGAACGAAACGTTAGTTGGCAAAAAGCTGTCAAGTTGACTGATTAAACGTGAGTGACGTTTCTCTTGGGAAAAACGACTCGAAAGGACATATTTTATTAATAATAATTCCTGAATGTTACCAATTCCACTAATAAACCCACTAATGAACCTGAAATATCCATTAAAAACATCCAGAGATTCGGCGACGGACGCTGGGCACTCGTGAGCTTGCCAGACAACCTCTAGCGTGAAGTGCAGCGACTTACATACTGCGGCGGCGCGCGTAATTTTAAACGCATGTTTATGCTACGTCCTTTACATATTAATAAATAAATGCACTTCTTATTTGTATTCATTGTTCTTAATATACCTAACTGTAAAGCTCAATACACACACAAGGCGGGTGCGTATCGGGCGCGGGTCGGTACGGTACGGTGAGACGCCGTACCACCCTACCGTACCGAACAGGCGTTCAAACTACCGTTCCTGGATCGCGACGCTGTACGCTGTTACGAAACAGAGGTACGGTACAGACAAAAAAACAAATTTCTTAAATAGTTTGTATAACATTTAATGAAGAAAATCCATTTCTATTAATATATGTATAACTGACCCCCATCAGCATTTACTTTCTTTACTCTTATATGAGTTCATTGTATTGGTCCAATTACTGTAGGAAAATTAGCAATACTGGGGAACTTCCTAATGCTTTCCTCCTGTTTATTTAGAGTAATAGACATTTTTATAAATCTTCAGGACATTTGCTACATTTTTACAAGTTTTGTTGACAACTGGTTGAGACACACCATGTAAATCAGCTGATACAGCTGATCATGTTGTTGCTGATCAAGCTGTCTTGAATCTACGAATAAAACAATAATATTAGTATATTATTTGGATTTTGTCTAATGTTAGGTTAGCATTGACCAAGGCTAGGTACTTACATACTTAATGGCAAGCCCAGTTGCGTAATGCGCAAACCACTTGCACTTCAGGATTCAATGGGCATCCTCGAGGGTCGTGGGATATATCCTCACGTAAACCATCCACAATTTTTTCTCCAAAACGTTTTGTGAACCTATACTTATTCTAAAATCTTCGTCACTCAATTCAAAAGGATTTACACGATGTCGATGTCTGTAAGATCTCCGAGACGTTTCCAGCATATCCAAATCTTCCAAATCCATCAAGTCAATCAAATTAATATAATTTTTTTACGATTTTTATAAATTTGACAAACAATAATAATCAACGCAAACGTCAAATAAATTAGTACCAAAGATAAACTAGGGGACTCGGCGGACTAACTTTAGTACCATAAACAGTTCTGGAACTAGTGATAAACTTCATTTTATAATAACGTTTTATTTAGTCATGGTACTAAAGCTAGTACTAATCCCAGTACCAAATTTAGACCGTGTTTTGGAATAAGACGGTTGATCATTTTTCCGGAAAGAAATGTAGGTATATCGTTTCGGTAAATTCGGAGATAGGATTTCTACTAGACATTTCAAAGGCAACGGGTAGTTGCAGAGCTTCTATCAATTGAAATGGTTTGTAATGACACCTTCAATAATATATTGTGGCTTTATTTACAAATACATAGTTTACCTACATAGGTGCAATGAAAAAAAAATCAAAAGATAAATACTTAATATCAGTTAACATTTTCGACTTCACCGACTGTTCATAGAACTAATACGCCATGCATACATACTGGAAGTGAACCCTCCGGGAGGGTTACCGGCATTACGTTTGCGCTGAAGTTAACCATCACGGCATTATGTTTAAAACCGTGTTATATAACGAAGTAAAATTGTGTTTTCAGGGGGTCTTGTCGCTAAACGTAGTTTCCAACCTGTTAAAATTTTAGTGAGTATTTGTAACCAGCAGCAAAAAATTACAATGCTTAGATTTTAAAACCAACGCATATACAATAAATCTTTTTTAAATATACATCAGGTTTTATTTTCACGGTTTATAATGCTTCATTAGCTAAGAAAAACCTACATTAAAAATGACCCCTCCGCGAGGGCTCCCGGCATCCCATATGCGGCTAAGTGAACCCCCCAGGAGGGCTCCCGGCACTGAATGTGTCAAGTTACTCCAATTTGGATTGACCTTCACCAAATGACACAATTGCACTGCCATGCCAAACACCATTTTCGCCAGTACAACCATGAGTACAACACATTAGATAATTAGAGTTGACAGTTATTTGAAACATAAACAACAACAAACAAACCAGGAAGAACAAGAGGATTCCGCAACATTAAAAATGAAGCAATGTTCAATTCTGATTAGGGACCTGTTTACGAATTATCAATAATTGGGTCGGACGGACTAGCATTATGCATCATTGTTTATTCAGTACAGCACTGGTTACACCACTTGCCGTTGCGACAACAATTAATACCACTGTGGATGGCTAGCCTTAATTAGCGGTCATTACAGTGTGACGTCACTTTAATATGTTGAACTTTCGACTTTTTGGAACATAACATTTTGCAATACTTTGTTGTTTGTTTACATTTTCGCTGGGTTTGAAGAAGTTTCATTCTTTGTAAAGAAGAGTTCTCGAAGAAATAATGAAATTCAATTTTAATTAGATTATGCTTACGCGTAATATAAAGATGTTGTTGGCACGAATGGAGAGTTTTACAATAAGTAAGTAGGATTAAACTTTGAACACCCTCTTCATCCTTTAGAAAAAATATACGATTAAAAAACGAAAACAAATTCTGATGCCCTGCTTGCAAAAGAAGTCAAGACTTGCGATGCCAGAGGCGCTGCTAAAGATCAAAAAGACTTTCTTTGAATATAATCCACTCAAGTTTAAGTTAATTCGAGTTAAGTTCCGTCAATCACCTCAAGAAAGCACACTCAGATTCTAGCTCTGTTTTTTTAATACAAATTCACTTCTACATATCTTCTATTTATACATATTTTAAAACAAAGTCTGTCTGTATGTCCGCGTTGTTCTTCTAAAATTAATCAACCTGCCTAGCCTTTTCTCAACTTTATTGGGGTCGGCTTCCAGTCTAACCGAATGCAGCTGAATACCAGTACGTTACATGGAGCGACTGCTTATCCGACCTCCACAACCCAGTTACTGGGTAATACGATACCCCTTGGTAAGACTGGTTGTCAGAATTTCAGGCTTCTGACGACCCATAACGACAGTCAAAGATCCACGAATGACAGCCGGGACCAACGGCTTAACGTGCTTTCCGAGGCACGGAGGAATTTCTGTATGTAAAGATGGTCACCCATCCACAGACCAAACCCGGCAAGTGTAGCTTAACCTGATGGATCGACCCGTGCGGCAGTTATTACATAGCCACGAGCTCTTCAAGCTCTGTTCTTCTAAAATACGCAATGTATTTTGATGAGGTTTTTAACATAATTTAGAGAATATATTCCGGAAGGTTTATTTGTATAATACATTAATAAACTTAAAGATAATTCAGAAATCTCGATTTTTATCAAGTAGTAAAAATCTTGCGTAGCAGGGGCGGGTCGCTAGTGAGAAATAAATAAGAAATCTCTTTTTCTTTTCTTTTTCGGGTGACCACTGAAAATCAGTGCTGTGCTGTGGGTCCCCCCCATAGCACAGCATCATGCTGAGTGGTAGCCTTCTTGTCACAGTCATGACGTGCCAGCAGCTGCCGACTATTTCTGTTTTGTGGTCGTTATTGTATTTAATTCGATTGTGTTTTATTTTCTTGTTCAAATGAGTTTATTATCTTTTTTTTATGCACGTGTTTCTGTGACAAATAAACTTATTTTTCTTTCTTTCTTTCTTTCTTTCTTTCTTTTATAGCACCCGGCAGTTATTCTGGCACATCGAGTCTTAAAACAATATTCGGATTTGCAGTAAGTAGTTATGGTAAGTATGTCATAAGAGAAGAATGGTGTTCAAATAGTTCACGCAAAATAAAGCTCCTGTCCAAGGACTGGAAGACAAGATGTCGGTCATCCGGGGGCGAGATGGGCGGTCGAAATTATCCTATATATACGACGGAAATTGATTCAGAAGCCGATTCTGAACAAACTACGTTTTACGTTTATTCTGTTACAACTTGTATACATCTGAATAGACTTCTTCATTATCAGTGTTTCGTGGGCAGAATAGTTAGGGTCAGCTTTGGCAAGTCGGTTTTGCTATTGCGCTCATTAGCAAGCGTACTGTGATTCACGGAGTTTCTGATTTCACGAGAAACGGTAGCCATCTGACCTCTACAAACTCCAGGAGAATACCTAAGTGTAACGTTGTGGGGTATCCGTAACTGTTCAGTGAAATATTTTCTTTTTTAGTGTAGATTTTAAGTCATAATTGACCCTGAAAAGGGGTTTTAAAAGGTTTTGGGAGAGCCTAAAAACAGATTTATAAATCCTATTGTAGTTTGTTTCAAAGAAAATAAAGCAACTCTTATCAGATAAAAGTTATTGCTGACTAAAGAAAGACCTCGTTAGTCTAGTGGTTGCAAGCTTAACTGCTGAAATTGGGGTCATGATTTTATTCTCAGGTCGGGCTAAGTGATATTGGGTTTTTCTATCAGGAATTTCTCAGTTACCAGCCCGGCGTTTGGATTTGTGCCCGGTTGAAGGCAATAGCACAATATAAATATGGACAGAATGGAAACTAATCCTTTTTGTTGAAATAATTACTTACGCTCCATTTTTAAAAACATCGGGGCGACCCCTCGTCTCGACACGGCACCCGCAACTGAGAGCACCGCGACAATCGCTTAGTGTGCCGTTTCGAACGTTAACTACGTAGTTTCTGTACTGTCCATATTTATACTGTGGCAATAGGCTCGCCCCCTATTACATGGGACTTAAACATTTTTGGGGATTATAGACATGTTATCTTATGAAACGAAAATATTTGCTAGAAAACATAATAACTCCTTACCTTTGTCACTTCTAAAATATAATAGCATTGTTTCCGGCGAGCGTCGAGCCTCCATCAAAACTTGGCACAACGCTGTATTGTATTTCTCGTATAAATATTATTTACATATTTAGTTTATTCGGGTACGTGGTTCTAATCTCACGTCGTAGCGGACATGTTTTGTTTATTATTTTGTTGGATAAAATACAGGGTGGCATTAATCCGATCCAGCCTGTCCCTTGCTGTCCTCCCCCAGCGACGCCCTAAGCTGAGGTTCGACCCCACAGGGGGTGCCCTTAGCGTGTAGTCACTAAGTTTCTAAGTTTTATGCCCTGGCTGGAGGCCTTAATTTATTGAGGCAGCCACAGGATAGTCCAGTTAAGCAGCCGCCAAGCTAAAAAGAAATGTGGCATTACATCGACGCGAAAACCGTTACCATGGAGTCAGTACATGATTCTGACCCCCTGCGTTGAAATTTTTCCTCGTTTATTTAAAAAAAATCTACTGTTCCATACATTTTGACCACGTAGATTTGTTTCCTATGAAACAGCATTATTTTTTAAAATAAACGCCTAAAAATTTCAAGCCATAATGGGTTTCAGAATCATGTACTGAATCCATGGTAACAGTTTTCCCTGCCAGCCTGTATATCGCACAAAAAGTAGATTATATTGGTCCAGTTGTTTGTAAAGGTGATACATAACATCACGCCCCTATTCCCCGAGGTTAAGGCAGAGGTGTACCTATTGTAGGGTACACCCATATTTCACCAGTTATGTTTAAGTCCCATGTAATAGGAGGCGAGCTTATTGCCATCGAAAGGGCACACAGGGTATAAAATTCAGTCATCCTATATAGAAAAGGGAGGATCCTCCGACCAGGCGGGTTTCGTGTCTGGCGAGCTAGTGCCTAGAGGTTGCAGTCGGGAGCTTGTATATATGTTTATCGTGCGGAAAACTCTAATTGCGCGATGCAGGATTAGTGTGACGCCAGGATGTTGTGTGACGTCAGGTCTTTGATGCGTAGTTCGCATGTGGCGATTTAGATGCCGCCACAACACTTTGCCCGTCCTGGAAATCGAACCCAGGATCTCATGCTCGGTAGTAGCGTTTGCGACCACTCGACCAACGAGGCAGTACATACATACATACACAGTTATATATAGTTTCGTGTATTTTTAAATCGATTCATTCTTTGATTAAAATAGTGTTCGGGAACGACTTTAAAGGCTTCAATTCCAGTATCAGGTTCTCACGCTTGGATTGAATTTTCCATTAAAATTCATTGGATTCCTAACATTCCATGATCGATATGTGTGCTTAAATCAATCAAATAGATATTAGCTAGAACTCTGGAAACAAATGACACTCGCGAGGAGTTTTAAATTGATGACAAATGCAATCAAGTGACGAGAAACATTTACCGATCTGCATTCGTTCAAAAATATTGAACTGTATCAAAATGCAGGCAAGTTTACGTCTCAATAAATATGTTAAAAGCTAGTTTGTGAGTATAAAAGGCCACGTACTTGCACTACAATGTTAGAGTGGACGCGGAACTGGTATTGAATGCTAACAACCTTCGGGCAGCCGAGGTGTAGCTCGAAATATTGCGATAATGTGAGGTTAATACACCCTCCCCTCTTACCACACAACCGACTTCTTACATGCTAGTGTTTGGCAACCAAAAAAACTGTTCTTTGTCTTTGGGATACCGTGCGGTGAGAAAATAATAGTACCTTGTCTATGTACAGCGATAATTTTTTTTTTAAGCAAATTGACACTACGTGAATTTGCCGAGTTTAGGTAGCCATTTCATACAACTGGAGAATAACTCAAATCCGTATATTCCAATGGAAACTGCATTGGAATATACGGACAATTTAAGTTGGTAGTCAATTTGATTAACAATTAATTTAGTCAGACTAAATAAATCAGATTTTACGTACGTTTGTTTTGTATTTGTTTTATCTTTTTTTAACTCCTACCTGGTTGCTCTTGGCCTGCATCTCACTGGATGGTAAGTGTTGATCAAGCTGAAGGTGTAAGCGAGCTTCACCCGGAACCTCAACCATAGAGGAACTGGCTGTCTTACCTCTACTGCCGAAACACAACAATGCTGTTAATATTGTTGTTATGGCGACAGACTTAGATAAGATGGTAGCTAGCCAGGCGGACTTAGAACAAGCCCTACCACCAATCAAACCGAGCCGAAAATTTTACCTCCATTGGGAATCGAACTCGAGACCTCTGGGTCTGTGACAGGTGGTCTAACCACTAGATCACAGAGATATTTTGTAAACAAGTAAGGATCAGAAGCAGCGTTTGTAGTACATTTAATCGCAGTATTAATATTTTAAGCTTGCAGTAACACAATAAAGCGCTAATAAATAAGTTATCATCCCCACAAGCTAATGAGTATTCATGCATATTTCAACAATAAACGTTTAACTCAGGCAGTTAAATTAGGAGCTACGTTCATGCAAAATGAACTACATTAGTCAGGCGTAATAATTCAAACAGAGTAGAGTATTTAAAATTAGCTTCGGAGTATTAGTAAAGCTAAGCTGCTTATAACTTGGGAACTTAATCAAGTTCAGTATATGCTGTTTTATTATGTGATTTAAATTGTTGGAGTATGCTTGGATGGTTTTGTCATGTTGAGAGAATGAATGAAAGGCGACTAACAAAATGTATTTACAAGGCAGATGTGAATGGAAACGCCGGGAGGGGACGCCCTAGAAGGACATATACTGACGTTATTGGTGATGTTCTTCAGAAAGGTCAGGTACGTAGTGCTCGCAACCGGCGTGCGTGTATGACCAGATGTATGAACGTAAAAGAGGCACACGTCTAATAGTTTATTTATGTATGTACAGTAGGCGCTCGGTAATCCGGCGCTCACAAATCCGACACGTCCAATAGTTTATGTACAGTAGGCGCTCGGTAATCCGGCGCTCACTAATCCGACACGTCCAATAGTTTACTTATGTATGTACAGTAGGCGCTCGGTAATCCGCCGCTCACTTATCCGATAAGTCCAATAGTTTACGTATGTATGTACAGTAGGCGCTCGGTAATACGGGGCTCACTAATCCGACCCGCCAAATAGTTTGTTTGTATGTAGTACAGTAGGCGCTCGGTAATCAGGCGCTCACAAATCCGACACGTCCAATAGTCCGGTTGTTTTCTAACTTAGCTCTCCTACCATAAATATCCGTCTCCTACTAAGTAATCCGGCAGGTTTAATACAAAAATGCTGGATTACAGAGCGCGCGCATTGATCGTTGACGTTCTGCAGTCCGGTCCGATTCTACGAGTCAGTATTATTACGTAAACTAATAAAGATTTTTTGCTTTGCAAATCTGTGTGAAAATTAAAGTCAAAGTCAAACAATTTATTTCAATTAGGCACATAATAGGCACTTATGAACGTCAAGTTTACAAAAAATAGAATTGATTCTAGTCGCCCCTTCCAAAAGGTAGTTTTCGTATGGAGAAGAATGGGCAAGAAACTCCACCGTTACTCTTTTAAAATGTTTTTACAATATTTTGTATACATTAATATAAATTAATTATATAATTTAATTATTTCTTACTAGCTAGCTGACATTTCCTACGGAAATCCAATAATCCGGCGTTTCCAATAACTGGCATGGGCGAAAAAGTGGATGCCGGATTATCGAGCGCCTACTGTATGTACATTGTAGGATTGCCTCATTGGTCCATTGATATTCGATAACCTGCACCCCAATTGTGAAATTTTATGTTTTTGTTTTTTTTAACCAAGTATTTAACACTACTTAAGTTGTTTAAATTCTCTACTCTATGTAGTCTATGATTTTGGTGCACGGTAAAACTCTAATGAGTCTCTGTTCGCACCAACTTAAATGTATAAAATGTATGTGTGAATAAATAAATAAAAAATAAAAATCTTAATTAATATTATAAAGAGAAAATATTAAATTTTTGTGTTTGTATGTTTTTTTGTTTCTTTGTATGTAATTAATAAGCTCAAAAACCACAGGACCTATATTAAAAAATATTTCGCCTGTAGTATCACCGAGTAGTAGTTCCCGTCACCTTCCCCGATTAAAGGATTGCGAGGTCATCTGCATACCCTATTATGTAATAGCAGTTGGCGTTGAGTTTATTGATGAGGTCATTAATTACCAGATTCCATAGAAGGGGGGACAGAACTCCTCCCTGGGGACAGCCTCTGGCTATCATGGCCAACTGCCGCTCATCTTCAAGGAGAACCACTCGTTTGCTTAGCAGCTTTGTAATCCAGTCCGTTAGTACCTGTTCTACTCCATGTCTGGAGAGAGCGCTGCTGAACTGAGTAACATAGGCTATGGTTTATAAAGATATCACGCGAGCGAAGCCGCTAGCGGAAGCTAGTAAAAAATAATCACAATCCGTACGATTTTGAAGGAAATTGCTAATTAATTCAAATATTTGAAAAAAATCGTCTGCTCGACAACTTATCTCAATGACGCAATGAATGTTGTTACATTATCAAAATGAAAAGCATTGCCATCGTAAGTTCGTTACACACAATTACCTCGCTGGACTGCTAAGCAAAGGGTTATTTATTATTTATTTATATATACTTTATTGTACACCAGATTATACATTACATAAAGAAAAAGTAATACACTACGGAATATACAATGGGCGGCCTTATCGTTTATTGCGATCTCTTCCAGGCAACTTTGGAATGGACAGTGATTTTCTGGACATAAAATGGGGCTGTCTTTGATGCAAATAAAAGGTATATAAGTACAATATACTATAATAAATACACATTTAAATGCTATATAATAGATAAATACATACTAACTATATAAGCAACGAAAATAAATGACGAATATACTCCCATCTGGTTCTGATTTTAATCTCCAGTTTGGGCATTGTAAATGAGTTTTCCCTCTAGGATTTTTTTGAGCCCTGAGAGTCTGGACTAGTGCGGCTAGCGGCAATAGGCTCGGCCTACCGACAAGACCTTTAAAAGGTCTTCATCGTACATCAAGATGAATTGTGTAAATTGTAGTAGTTTAACACAGTTGCGTAGTTTTATTAATCTCAATAAAGCGATTTCATTCATCGGCGCAGGTGCTGGTTGATGGTCGCCACGCGAAAGTGAATCGAGGGCACGTCAAGGCCCCGGTTTTTTGCGATGATCCAATAGAACACGACTGAAAACGTTGCTACCTTCATAAAGTCACGTATTGTAAGGGTTGATTCGTGACGAGAAATATAAAATAGTGTCGTACGCAGCGCCGCCGGCCTTTGCCACTGGATATTTGCGTCCTAAACGTTTTTAGAAATACAAATTCGTCTTGCGATTCGTATTTTAGCTTTTACCGCACTTTTGTATTTATTTGGCGGGTACCTGTATGAAAAAATGATTAGGTACGTGCCGAAGCAAACTGAATAACCCATATTTTCTGCTAAGTATATACGTATATACCTCTATCTAACACTTAAAGGTGAGATATGTAATTTTATGTTACTTTATTCTTTTTTTAAATTAGGTAATTACCAAATGATTTGTAGTCTCACAGATGGATTTATCTCCAGAATCAAGCAATGTTGCTCCGTTTATGTTTCACATGAATCACCTGATACTCGACAACTCGTCTTACCTTCGGATACCTACACCTAATATTACACTAATTGGGTTGCGAACTTGTTAAAGACAATAGACAGAGTTTTCTTGTTAAAATACGATGTACAAAAACTCACCGCAAATTTGAAGATACATACTTTAGCGTAGAAGGCCGTTTAAACTCTATAGTAGGCCTAATTTTATCCCAAGAAAGCGTTTAAAATCGAAATGCCGCGAATACTCGCTATTATTCGGTATTCGGCATTACTCGAAATTTTTTTGTTATTCGTTGAATACCGAATAATAGTGTCTATTATTAGACATTCGGGAAATAGTTGTCTAAATAAAAAGAAACTTTTTATGAACAGAAAAACTGCAGACTTGTATATAATTAAACTTTTATTAATCTTTAAAAACAAAACACACTTAGTATTATTATCATTAATATAAAAAGTTTGCCAAAAATCAGTCATGTTGAAGTTAATTAGTGAGGCTTATTAATTAATCATTTAATATTTAAATTGTAACATGTAATTGGGATCAAGTCGGTTGCGCTTTTTTTCATTCTCAGAAAATAAAGAAACTATATTATTATTTGAGAATAAATAAACTTTTTTAAATATTCCTTTTTTTATGTCGAGTAATAATGGCGAGTATTCGACTATTCACTATATCAACTAGTCAAGGCATCTCTCGTTTAAAACCCTTTCGTAATTACACTAGCAGTGTTTAAACTCCAGTTGCGTGAAAAATTCCTCGCATTCAGGGAAGAAAATCTCATAGCTTCCGCTCCAAAACTCCAAGCTTCTTATCTAAACTATCATATATTAGCATTCTTCATGATTGATCGTGATACAGATGTAGGTATATGTAAAATTCATCAAATTAGTATTTATCTTACATTTTATTTTATAACAAAATAAATCACGAGATAAGTGACTACGTAATCGCTTCAGCATCGTATATTCACAGCGCGGAGCTCAGTAACAATATTGACAATGCCATAAAAAATAGCAGAGCGGGTCAGTAGCAACACGGAACAAAATCTATAAATTATTTAAACAGATGTAGAACAAACTATATCGAGAGTTTAAAACAACAATGTCCACTTTAGCGCACACGAACAAAACTCAGCTGTAAATAAAGTTGAACTAACTTTTACGAGCGTCCACTAGCGCGAGCCAGGACAAACACGAACCTTTTAAAAATGGCGATGAGCTCGAGGATTCTGTTTTTTATTTAATCTTCCCGTAATCTGGTCGTAAAAAGGACAACAGGCCGCAGCGCCACCTAGCGGCCGGGAGCCGAGTGTTTCCGAAGCGCCGGCCGTAAAGTTTTTATTGTTTCCGGGTCACGGCGCGTCGACAATTCGGTTTTCCAATCAACATCTTTATAGTGATAGAGAGCGTGATACCAACCACAATAAAGCGTTTAGGGTCCGAATAGTGCTAACTGTGCCTTTATCTGCTTTACACATGACCGGCTCTCGAGATCCTGGCGATATTGGTTTGTAATGTTTCTGTGTGTGAGGTGAAACGAATAGATACCAAAATTCCCCAATATTGGAAAGGCAAGTTAATAAAAACCTGCATGATTATAACATATTTTAATAAAATAGGGACAAACTCCTACCTAATATTATAAATGTGAACGTTTGTATGATACTCGATCACGTAAATGAAGGCACAAAGATAATAAACGTTCATCCAAAAAGTTGGCAACGTCGCAAATAGCTGTCAAATATTTACCTGTTTTGATTAATTTGGCAATAGGACTATATGGAAATAAGAAATATGGCTAATTAGTGAACTAGAATTTTAATAATGAATTACAATTCTAACACTGAATTTGAGGTTGTAACCGATCTACGTGTAAAAAAGGCATTTGTAAAGTTTTCAAATACTTTTCTCTAAATCTAAAATGAAATATTTGTTGTTACGATATCAATTATTGCATTTCATAACCAATATTTTAGTTCACTAGTTAGCCATATTTCTTAATTCTATACAATAATATTGCCAAATTAATCAACATAGCGAAATATTTGACGACTGTTTGCGACGTTGCCCACTTTCTGTTTAAACGCTCTTGATACTTTTTATCGCGGTAAATGATATGACTTAACGACTGTTATCAATTTATTACACTGACTATTCTATGTTCTATGTATGTACTATTCTTAGTCCTTCAGGTGGATCATTGTGCGTGGACCATAGCGGCCATTGATGGTTATTCCAACCAGCCCACCTCCCTCCAGAAATTAATGAAATCTCCGTCTGTTCAGAACATCTGTTCAAAGATCTAGGTGACCCGAGGGTTTCTGTTCTAATCTGGGTGACGCCTGTGCAGTCAAAAAGCACGTGCGTGACGGTTTCCTCAGCCTCCATGCACGTTCTACACAGAGGACTGTCCGTAATGCCTATTGTGTGGAAGTGTTTGTATAGCGAGCAATGTCCCGTGATGGTCCCCGTCAGCAGGCGCAGGCCGTTCCTATCCAGGCGTAGTAAATGCCTGGTTAGCCTGCTATCCAAGGATGGCATAGGTTCCTTAGACTGCCTGCAGCCCGGTGTCGAGGTCCACCAGTAGTCCGCTTGTGTGGGTGAACTCTTGTAGCCACCTGCGTATGTGGTTGTAGGGGATGGGTACGATAGGCTCGGGTCCATAGACTGCCGTGCAGGATTCTCGTCTAGTAAGTTCGTTAGCTGCGTCGTTACGTAGCGTTCTTTTATCCATGGCAGTGTCTGTGTTTTCGAGATCCCTTTGGGCTGTGCTCAGGTCTGTCCTGAGTCACCAGACCAGTGAGCCGTATGTGACAATTGGTCGGATGACTGTGGTGTATAACCAGTAGGTGATCCTGGAGCTAATTTCCCACACTATTTATACAGGGTCAAATAAAATTTGCTAGCGAAACTTTGCAGACATGATGGGTATCGATTTCTAAATACGATAAAATAAAAATATAAAAGATTGATGTTTTTGGGGGACCGCTGGCAGTGTTCTTACATAAAGTATGAGTTGAGAAAATCTGTTTTCTTTTGTATTATCGTGTTTAGATACCGACACCAATCACGTCTGTGAAGTATAAAAAAAAAATACAGAGGTTTCAAGTGAAATCATCAAATTAATTTATTTTTTGTTTTATCGTGTTTAGACTCGATACCCATCATATATCTGCGAAGTTCCGTATGATTAGACTGTCCATTGTTTTTTTTTCCGCACATGTTTTTCATTTCTTACTGGACCCAATAATGAAGTCCACGCAGACGAAGTCACGGGCAGAAGCTAGTCTGTGTACTTACGTAATCTGCGTTCGCAATTTATTTGCCAAACATGTAAACAAACACAAGTCTTAGGAAAAGCAACTTTACCGCTTACACACAAGGTTTCGTTTGCGCTACAACTTCATATTTTTATGACTTTTTCAACAGTACTAGTCTAAAATCAGCTTTATTTACACTTTCATAAAGTTGATGTTTATTTAAGTGGAAATAACATCAATTGGTAACTAGGTTATAAATAGACCTTAGGTATAACAGGATCTGCTGGGATTGCGGGTTTGTCCGAAAGGGATATCGCGGCCCGGGCACACGGGCAACGGAAGGAACACGGGTGGGTTTTAGTCAGTAAAAGTCTGACACGCCCTCCAAGTCAATTGATGATTACCCATCCTCAAAAAAAAAAAAAGGTTTAACAGGATAAATTTTAATTGCGATAGTTGAAGGAGCTTAACCAAAACTTAATAATTTCCCGTCTATTAATAGAGAACACAGCTGAAAACCGCGTATAAGCCTCATTGTATGAAACGAATGAATTAATTTCATGCTTACGTTTGGTTTCGTTATGAACAGCGGTCTCTTTTAACAAGTGGAAAATTCACGGAACGTTACACAGATAATTTAATTCCTTTGAACCGTCCTATTATACGTATTGTGGCACCAAACGTTTGTGGATTAGGATTCAGCGGATTTCGTTTAGTCTATGCTCAAGCGTATTTATGAACAGCCAGTAAGATTACCCTGGTCATTCATAAAATTTATTTATTTATTCAGTATTGAAAACATGAAAACTGGTGTAGCATCCAGTGATTTTTGAGTTAAAACTTTCGTTTTGTCCCCTCCGTAGTAGTTTGAGGTGCCACCCACCATTTTAAGAAAGTGCCAAAAACATTTTCCGGTGCTTCCAGCAAGTGGAGCGCAGTTGCAGTGGAGTTTAAAACCGACATTTCTTGCGAACGAATCGTTCTTTCTTTAAAAGTGTACAGTACTCTTTTAACAGATCCTGATTTATTATTCGCGACAAACGAGATATTTACTCTCAGTAGAATCGTTTTAGTTCGAAGAAAAAATAGCACGAAAACAAACCACTACTTCCATTTATACTGAAAAGCCTTATAGATTTAACATAATGATTGACACCAACTCATCCAAAATTCATTAAAATAATGCCAGTCAGTATATTTTAAGGGGTTGTCTAATAGCTCAGATTATGGTAACGCGCCTCCCTAAGATTTGAAGAGGCTTTTACGGAAAGATATTATTACGCCGCTTTATAAATTATCTTCTACTTTTCATATTAAAAACGGTAATTTATGAGATCTTTAATTAAATTTCGTTTGGCAAGACTTTGATGGAAATATCAATATTAAAGCTATTAATATCAAAAGACGCACTTTACAATTTGGTATTAATCTAATTACAACATCCAAGGAGCTAATGCAGCACTATAGCAGAAATGATTTTATGTATAGGTTTATTAGGATATGTATACCTCTAAACGGAAGTCGCTATTAGCTTCACAAAAGCTATCTGAGAGTAGCTACTCACAGAGCTGATGATAACAGGAACAATATGTTACAATAGGGATGATGCCTGGGTAAAAAAATAAATTCTAATTAGTCCGTCGGTCAGATAATAAAAAATATTAGACACGTATTTTTTGCTTTATCATATTACTAACAAAATACTTAGATAAAACGCATTTTAAGTTGGGGAGTGGGGGTCGCTACGTCGCAAGTGAGTATAAAATCTACATACTCGTGACGTCATGGTACATTTTAACTCAATGTATCGCCGTAATCTTTTGATTATGTAAAAAAAGAAAAAATACGTGTCTAATATTTTTTTTATAATCTCCAAGACAGACTTAAAAAAATTGTCGTCATCGCTGTTATTACAATAAGTACGTAGTATCTAGTTGTATGATACAACAAAGTGCTAATAGGTATTATTTGATACTTTTTGTTGTTAGTTTAATACATTTGCACAATCATTGTGTACAGTACAGCTTCATTACCAATACCCATAACATTTTAGGGGTATGAGGAACAGGGTGTAAAGTTCACTCATCCCCCATAGGAAAGGGAGGATCCTCCGACCAGACGGGTGTGATGTCTGGCGGGCAACTGCCCAGAGGTTCAAGTCGGAAAGCTTGTATGTTTATCGCGCGGTAAACTCTAATTGCGCGATGCAGGATTTTTGTGACGTCAGGATGTTGTGTGACGTAAGGTCTTTGATGCGTAGTTCGCATTTAGCGATGTAGATGCCGCTACAACATCAACCTGCCCTTGTCCCATGTGACTTAGGGTTTATTATTATCAATCAATCCGCCTAGCCTTTTCCCAACTATGTTGGGATCGGCTTCCAGTCTAACCGGATGCAGCTGAATACCAGTATTTTACATGGAGCGACTGCCTATCTGACCTCCAGAACCCAGTAACTGGGTAATACGATATCCCTTGGTAAGATTGGTTGTCAGACTTTCGGGCTTCTGACGACCCGTAACGACTGTCAAAGATCCACGAAGGACAGCCGGGACCAACGGCTTAACGTGCTTTCCGAGGCACGGAGGAGTCTCGGTATGTAGATGGTCACCCATTCACGGACCTGATGGATCGACCCGTGCGACTGTTATTACTTAGCCACAAACTAAGTTATTTATTATTATCAATACTCTTATAAAAAATGCTTTTTAGGGTTCCGTACCCGAAGGGTGCCAAACGGAACCCTATTACTAAGCCCCCGCTGTCTGTCCGTCTGTCTGTCAGCGGACTGTATCTCATGATGAAATTTTCGCAGATTCTGTATTTCTATTGCCGCTATAACAGCAAATAATAAAAATAAAATAAAGTTTAAAATTAAAGGGGGTCCCGATACAAGAAACGTGCATTTTGCTAAATATTTTACGGTGGTACGGAACCCTTCGTGTGCAAGTTCAACTCGCACTTGACCGGTTTTTATAGTGCTCAATATTTTTGGTAACGTAAAATTTATGTTTATTAGTGACAATAAAGTGATACGAACATAGATTACGTTTAAATATGTTCCTCAAAAACAATTAAGGCCATCATCCTTATCCTTACATATGAGTAATAAAAAACAAAGTCCCCCGCCGAGTCTGTCTGTCTGTCTGTCTGAACGCGATTAACTCAAAAACTACCCAATGAATTTTCAAACAGTTTTCACCAATGGCCTGAGTGATTCTTGCGGAAGGTTTTTGTGTATAATTAATTAAGGTTTTGTGTAAATTGGCTGAAATATGACGATTATTGTCGAAGATGTCGGAAAAAATCATGCCGACTGGGAGCTTTACTGGCATGGTCCGCATAAGCTGTGAGAGATATATCAAATTTATGTTCTACAGAATTGTAGATCTTATAAAGTTCAACAAAGAAGTCCGCGATAGCATACGTCTATCTTCTAAAGATGACCTACAGTAAACCTTTCAGAATTTGATACAAATTTCATTATTATTTCCGAAGCTATTTTGGCCGGTATTATATTTATCCTTATCCAATAAAATATGTTATTTAAATTGGGTATTTAATTAAGATTGAAATATGCCGTGACATCATATCATTTAAATGAATAGTTTAAAAGATATCACAGATTCAAAATGACGCGTAACAAAATAATTATGGTTGACGACAACGCGGGCGCAGCGGTAGGAGTCAGTGACCTTTTCCTCGGTTATTAGGCATGTAATCCCGGTAGCACGTACCCGTGGGATATTTTCCGACATCCACGAGCGCGAAGCCGCGGGCAAAAGCTTGTACATCATAATTCTCTTGTTCTTATCCCTATTTATTTGAGGTCGGTGAAACATGCCTTCTTCTTTCTGAATTCTCTCCATATCTGTCGTGTTTAGCGGCCGAATAAATTACTATGAAAACTCATATCTGTCGTGTTATTTAAAAATTGAACAAACTTTTTACATCATCACATGGCAACCAAGGACGTAACTTATCAAAGATTTTTTAAATTTCGATTTGGTTTGGAAATAGAGCTGTTTAAAGTAAAGAAGAAACAAATGAACATATTGACGCATGAAAAATTATCGTCATTAATTTTAGTTTGAATTTCCGTGCATTATTTGAGAAAAGTACTATACAAACCTTGCCCGCAACCGGGCATTGATGGACTCACGTATGTGTGCTTCGGCTTCGCCTCGGCCCACACTTTTACGATCGTCCATCAATGCGCTTGTTGCAGGCCGCGACATTAATGTACTATTTCCTAACCCTCGATATTTTTCTAAAGTTTAAAAACTGATGATTGTTTACCCTTGATCCGCCGCGTCGTATGTCGTTTGCAAATGGTCCACACAATTGTTTCGCTTGGCAAACCTTTCGAGTGGCGACAAGCGTGACCGATCCCTTTCCGGTTCTGCATTGCGGCCTTTTGTGACGCCATACTTCCAATTTATTTTGTCGATTATTAACATATTTTTATTCTGAGCCTATGTTTTTTTTTTATTGTTTTGTTTGGGATTTTTTTTTACATGTACTCACTAAAAACCTTTTGCATCCCATAATAATTAATTTCGATTATGGTTTTGTGTCTGATTCTCTTCGATATATCTTTTGGCGGTGCGTTACAATGCTACGCAGCGCCTACGCGGTCCCTACGCAGGGTCTACGCTGCGCCGCGTCTAAGCAAAGTCTAATTCCCGTTTCCTCTAAAACGTTGTTGAATTTACTACTTTCGGTGCTCAGCGGAGCGTTGAAAATCCATTAGAGCGCTTTCATTTAGGTGTCGTCTAGTGTTAGTTAAAATGGGCATACTCATAGTGTAGGTTCGCTGGGTATGCGTCCAAATAATGCATTGAATATAGCGCTAGATAAAAACTCATTGCAATGAAACTTGAGTAATTTATGGTATAAACAACTTATTGGCATTGGTTGAGCTTTGTTGAGCTAGAACTGCACATTAATCTGACAGCACCTTGCTTTTTACAATTCATCAAAGTTTAAGTGTTGGATGTAATTTCTTAATGGCTTCTTTTTCTTTGGAAGGTTAGAACACTATTCTCGATATTCTTGAAATGGCCACAAACCTTTAAAAAATCCGTAACATATGCCTGCATAATATGATAGATATGCATAATTAATATTTTTTAAGAAAAAAAAATATAGTAACCTGCCTCAGTTGCACGATCGATGTAGCCAATGCTTAAGTATTGAAAAAGTTCATGCTCTTCCAGTTGCGATCAATCAAGAACTTTATAAAAGTTTATACGATTTGTGAATTGACGTTTATCTTGGAAACGAAAGATAAGCAACTTGTTATAAAAGCTTTTATTGAAAGTTTTCGGTGAGAGCTACAGCTTCCTAGATTTTTTAAATCTGATGCTCTCGCAGGTCAACGTTTATGCAAAACTTCTGTAGCAACAAGACTAAGTTATTACTACCCAGTCAACTAAATAGAAATACAGTCAACTGCAAATCAGTGGTACCACTTGCACTACGGAAACCCCTTACTACTACAACATAAAGGCGCTGTCAGTGTCTAACTGTTCTAGTATTTTTATCTCACGAAGCGACGCGCGCTTTACTTATGGTAACCAAGTGTACAATACGATGTGAATGTGTGCTTGACGGCGAGTAGCGTCAGCTCATAACACATACCCGCACTCACACACACTTACTTCCAACTTCGCCATTGTATCGGCCGGTACCGAGCTCCTGCGCTTACACACACATTCACAGCGTGTTTGTACACAAGTAAAGCGCGTGTTTTCGTGAGATAAAAATACTATTCCACTGATGTGCCAACCGCACATCAGTGGAATAGTATTACCGTACGTAAAAAAATATTTTAAAGCAAGATAAAAGTTCTCGACGTTTATTTTCACGAATTTTTCTTTTATTATATCTTCTTTGAAGAAGTCCACTTGGTATGCATTTTATTTTCATCAAAGTGATAGATCTAACAAAGTTTCAATTCTACTTGCTCTAATGGATGCGTGGCTCGAATATGTGCTAAACTAGTTCCTAGAATTCAAGAAACAGAGATATAATGCAAGAGACAACGTTACTCGGAAGCCTAGCTTGACAATTAAGAACAAAGCTAATATTCAGACGTCTGACGCACGGTAGATATGGTCTGTTCCAAAAGTATCTGATGAAAATGTAAACAAATGGAACAGGATACCTGTAGATGTGAATCTGTAGTGCCACTTACAAATTGATCGTTTTGATTATTTGAATAATTAAACCCGAAGTGCTAATTTAAAATCACTTTGAGGGCTCTTGTACGAGCCCTTAAGGCCCGTGCCCGAGCCCCCACGGCACCGCAGCCTTGATTTATTGATAGTTGATTTTACCATATCACTCTACAATCCGCGGCGGCGGTGCGGCAGCAGTCTGGCAACGTTGCTACACAGCTTAGACGCGCGGCGGCGGCGCAGTGGCACACAGTGGACTGAAATCGAGAAGTACGGACTTAAGGATTCGTATGTACATTTGAAATCTACATACTAATACAAAACTTTTATTTTTTCATAAACCCATTACTTTCAAAGTTAAAGGTAGTTTAAATATTGTATGGAAAAAATAAAATATTTTGATGCACGATTAGAATTGTATTACAAAATATAGTCAAATTAGACTTAGTTGCTGCAACTTCAAGTCAGCCTGTAGATACGTTATGATAAGTTTAAAGACTTGTACGTTGATTTGTATAATTGGTATTACATGCTTGCAAGTGTACATACAATTCTTGCTCACGGGGCAGCTATCTTTGAATATTTGGGTGTAGTACCGATTGGAAAATTATCCGAAAAAGCTGCTGAAGCTCGAAATAAAGACTCAGGAGATATCATGTACATCATTTGAGAACATTTTTTTGAAATGCTACGAATGAAGATATAATGAATAAGTTATTAATCCGCTCTGACCCACATAATTATATAAAAAATACGTCACAAACTATTGCGAAAACACAAATCCCTCTCAGAAGAGGCAAGAGCTTTGCTGATTATTACGGAGACATTAGCTGACGATAACGATCAGGAGAACTTTTTTTTTTTTTATATAGACCTCTCATTACAATGAGTCCGAATCGGACTCTCCTGATTAATTTAATGATGCCTTTGTCACAGGACGGAGAACGTTTGCTGTAGTGGATTAGGCCTACTAGGTATACCACTGATTTAAAAAAACCGGCCTAGTGCGTGTCGGACCACACACAACAAGGGTTCCGTATTTGGGATGATTTATCCCAAAAACAAACTACAGTCCAACTAAACTAAATTTAGGGGTATGAGGAACAGGGTGTAAAGTTCACTCATCCCCCATAGAAAAGGGAGGATCCTCCGACCAGACGGGTGTGATATCTGGCGGGCAACTGCCCAGAGGTTGAAGTCGGGAAGCTTGTATATATGTTTATCGCGCGGTAAACTCTAATTGCGCGATGCAGGGTTTGTGTGACGTCAGGATGTTGTGTGACGTCAGGTCTTTGATGCGTAGTTTGCATGTAGCGATGTAGATGCCGCTACATCACTCCCCTCCGGAGACCGGAGGTCGATAGTGGGCTGAATCTTGAATCTTGCGATTCTTCACAGTGCCAGCTGTGGTTCCAGTGAGTTGGAACCGGGTGTGGCATAGTTCGCGGTGAGTTGGAACTGTCTGCGGTGGATCCCCAGTGAGTCGGGGTAGCGCTGCGTTATGATCCAGTGGGTCGGATGTGGTACAGCGCTGGGTTGTGGCTGAGGGTGATGACCAGGAATGCGCGTTCGCTGCATGCTGGTGGTCAGGATACCCGTTGAAGCCGTGGGTGCTGACTGGCTGTGTGACTCGCCTCACGAAAGCTTACGGGAGTGATGATTATGATGACGTCACGCTGAAGTAGTTGCACGAAGGCTGCGTTGACGTTCATATTCGGGGTCACCAATTTAGGGGTATGAGGAACAGGGTGTAAAGTTCACTCATCCCCCATAGAAAAGGGAGGATCCTCCGACCAGACGGGTGTCGTGTCTGGCGGACAACTGCCCAGAGGTTGAAGTCGGGAAGCTTGTATATATGTTTATCGCGCGGTAAACTCTAATTGCGCGATGCAGGGTTTGTGTGACGTCAGGTCTTTGATGCGTAGTTTGCATGTAGCGATGTAGATGCCGCTACAATCCTCCGACCAGACGGGTGTCGTGTCTGGCGGACAACTGCCCAGAGGTTGAAGTCGGGAAGCTTGTATATATGTTTATCGCGCGGTAAACTCTAATTGCGCGATGCAGGGTTTGTGTGACGTCAGGTCTTTGATGCGTAGTTTGCATGTAGCGATGTAGATGCCGCTACACTAAATACATTCCAACTGGAAATGTAAGTTTGTACGCACAATTTTGAGAGATATGCCATGTTGTTTTAGAATCATACACTTCCTATAGGTTTTCCTGTAATCTATAAGAATAGAACTAATTTCTGTATTTTTTTCAAAGCTCAGTAGTTTCGAGGACAAAGGAAAATATTGAAAAAAAAAAAAAAAATCAACAAGATTTTTTTTTTTTTAAATATTGATACCCTCACAGTAAGCCTTTCATTGGATATGTCACATGGTACAGTTTACAGTTTTTTTTTTTCAAAACAGTTTACAAAAGAATATCTCCAATATCGCCAGATAGATAACCAGATTAGATGCTAAAATAGGTTAATCATTTGTTCTATTCAAATATATAATTAATTTTTTGAGAAAATTTGAGAAGTACGAGGTATTCACGAATTTATGTTTTTGTTCATACAAAAAAATCTTCAAATATCCTTAGCATTGAAAATAGTGAATAAAACGTAAAGTCATCGAACAATATTATATTGTAATGGATAATAGATTTCATTTGCGTATTTGTTTTTTTTAATAGAGCAAATTTTTTTTGGATCGTAAGTCCTCTACGGTTTTATATCAGCCTACCGTGTGGCGGCGCGGCGACGACGCGACGTCGTCTCCCTGAGCACTAAAGATTTTTTTCATTTTGAAAATTGAGGTCCCAAATTTTCGTGGATTTTATTCAAACAATAATTGTTGGAAAACGTTGTGAGATATAAAGTTGAAACCTTCTAAATACAGACAAACGTTTTACTAATTCCCTTTGGTAAGTAATTGCGTACGAATATGACTTGAAAAGGGTTTGTTTACACTTTCATCAGATAGTTTTGGACCATACTATATTAGTCGAAACTGTCACTTCCCATTACTCAAGATCTTCGTAATATAGGTAGTTGTGGAGATGGGTAGTACTCAAGAACTTGGTAATATACGTAGGTAGATGGGTGTCGGTTGGCAGGCAATAAGCAATTTTGCTCGCTACAGCCAATAGCCACTTGCGACACGTCACCATTTAAGACCGCAAGTTATTAGTAGGATGCGAGGCGATAAAGGCCGCCTGTGCGAGTTAATTTAGTATTACGTCCCTCTAATATCTATTTGGAGCATATATGATAGGCATTACATGCGTGCTTTTGGTGTAGAAATTAATATTAAACATTAACCTAGGAGATATTTGGTGATGTTGTGGCAGGATCTTAGAATGCTGAGCTAGACTTGAAACCGCAAGAGACAAAGTTTTAAGAAAAATTTGAGCATAAAGGCTTGTGCAGATCAGCGCGATTTGTCGCGTCGCGCGACACGAACAATACAATTTCTAAGAAAACTTCACAGTATAACAATAACCGGTGTCGCGTCGCGCGACAAGTCGCGCTGGTCTGTACAAGCCTTAACCCTGCAGTTAAACACCTCTGTGTTACAATATTAATAAATATTCAAATTAATTTGTTTCTTGAATTAATTCATTTGTTTCTTGTTATTAATAATTTTATTCCAATTACGAGTATATCTAATCTTATCTAATTTTGTCTACTTTTATGTAATTTAATCTAATTTTAATTTTATGATTGTATGTGTAATTAACTAATTACTAATAGATATTGACCTATAACTTGTAGGTATGTGTTCTGCAAACTGTAAGTATAAGTTGTTTTTTTAATAAATATAAGTTAAAGTCATGGATTCACTTTTATCGCAACAGATTATTCAGTGACAAACGCGGTAACAAGCTAACGCGTTGTTTGTATCTCTGTTTGTTTAGTTGTCCTCGGGATGTATTCAAATTGAATAACGAAGTGCGACAGTTGGCCCATTACGACTGCAGCTACCAAACCTATCTCTGAATTATGGCCGAATAAACCTCGTAATAGACGGTATTGTCGTGAAATTCGGACCACACTCGTGCCCCGCGATCAATCTATAGCAATTAGTCCAGTACGCGAAGGGTGTACGGGTTTACGGCTATCGAATTTTGTGTTAAACCATTACGATTCTGGGTACTGATCAGTCTGAATCGGTGATTATGCTTAGCCAGCCGTTCATCGATGTTGTGCACAAATTGATTTTGAATTAAACCTCGAGTCCCTCGTAATGACGTTCAAATTGTTGAATTTGTTGTCAAGCTCAGAACGTGCATCCCGATTTGCATCTAAAACTAACACAATAGTCGCCAGTAATTACTGCAGTGTTGAATTTTTGTCTCTCACAGTCGAACCTACTTGTAATTAATCGATTCTCTCGTCGCTTCGATCGCAACATCGCTCTCGACGAGTTAAAAAACGGCTCGTGTCAACATGTCGCCGCGACACCCAACGAGCACACAAGTGCACATGCCCGGGGCTTGTAAAACGTCAAAGTTTTTCTCAGTTACTGTGCAGCCAATAACAATTTATCAGAGGAAACAAAACATTGTGGTGGACGCGATCCCGGCGGCACAATCATGTTGCGAGTTTACAGGGCGGGATCGTTTCACGCACCGCCGCCACCGCCGGGCCCCCGAGTGATGCGAGAAAGTTCCTTATTGCTTCCCACCGTATTCATCTCACCTGCCGATATTGTAATCCGAGTCTTTTATGCGATTGCTTCCGGAATCCCGGGCCAATTTTATGGCTTTAGAATAAAAAAAGAAGAACAAAACGTGATAAATTCAGATAGAAACAAATGGTTGCTTATTGGCTTTTTCAATTCGTAATTTTGAGATGTGTTTTCGCGGTTCGGTGGTTATGGGGTACGTGAGCAATATTGTGAGTTATATCAAGACAGCTCGTCAAGCTACTCGTGGCCATTATAATCGACATTTACAAGTTGATATAAATCGGAATGCCAACGCATATCAGTAATACGTACTGGAACCTTGACCTTGATCATTAATTCCATGATATGTACCGACATTAGAGGAACACAAAGGAATGATTATTGGTGAATGACTTGAGTTTGAATAAGTAAGTAACCTTTGTAAATAACAAGAGCTTACACTAAATCGCACAATGAGCTTCAGCGGGATTCTGTTCAATCAAAGTTTTGTTTTATAAATCTTGGATTTTGAATTCTGATCCAAAACATAACAATCTTTTTGTTTTTATCTCTAAAGAGAAATAACGACTGACGATATTTTTGAGCAAGCATTTTCAAATGACCTTAAAGGGACTCAGCGAGATAAAGAGGATTATTCGCTTAACGTTTAATGAATTGAATGCTATTATAAACCGCTTAGCCTAATGCAAGGGCACACGTCCAAAATGGACTAGAAATAAATTACTTCAAAGGTACATTACTTACATAAAACTTACTTACTTACTTCTTAGTGCGGGACAACGTTTAAAAAAAAATATATATATATATAATCTATTTAGGTACAAAGTAATTTTTCATTTTGATGTAGGTAATAAAAATATCATTTTCCCAAGAATTTACATTTTAAACCCTTTGTGTGGATAAAACCACTTTATCCAATAAAATTATTATTAAGCTGTGTTCCAAAAATACCTTCTAATAACAATTCAATGTTATCCCGGTTGTGCGAGAAGTAAGCACCACGGCTATAAAGTCAGGTCAAGTCAGGTCTAGTAACTTGACCTTTTATTATTAGGAAAACCTAAGCAACGCCAGCTCAACTAACACTGGAAATCTAAAGCTTGGTATGTCGTCGTGATACACACGACGGGTGTAAAAAGACGCTTAACGAAGCCGAGAGTCACTTGATCTTAACGTCATTGTGGTATTTTTTTTGTACTGGACCATACCTGGGAACCTTCAGGTTACAGAAATATTGAAGGTTAATAAAGTTCCAACTTTTTACGTATTTGAACGAAAACTAGTTTTAGAAGTTATATCTTAACTTTAAATACTCCTACGATTGTACCACTGTAGCGTTGCATGCACCCATATTATGCACAATATATTGCGTGTGCTACATTACGCACTGCTGTAAATAGCGATTTATTACACCAAAAATAAAAGTCGTTTCCCAACAAAAAAAAATTGTCCAATGTAGCTTATTTTGATGTTCGAATGCGAAGTTAACGGCTGTGTAAAGAGTATTTTTACACCCTGTATATGTGAAGCGCAAGGTTTTGGTGACATGAGCATTGTTCCCCTTTCCTTTGAGATCACAACATTAGGAGCTGAGTGAAGAATCGCTTCAGGCACTAAGCATTCTCCGAGTTGGCATCAATCATAGCTTTTTGTGGGGAACGGTAACAAAGCAATGTGTGTGTCGTTATCAGGTGACATTACTGCACGAACACATATGATTTAGAACATTAATTACTAGTGTATTATTACTATACTCCAGAGGTTTAGGTAGTTAAATAAAGGTAAACAAATCGTAAAACTGGGTTTTTATAGATGACACTTTCTTATTAAAAAATATGATAAAACAAAATTAAATTGATTTTAGATTTTTACAATAGTTTCCTATTTAATGCATGTTAAACTTTATCGTTTATTTTTAAACTACTCTTCGTAGATGTAACTGCTTGAGCACAATTTTTTTGTTACATTTATATTAATAGTATAATATTTTGTAATCTGTCGATTGTAAAGAGCCGAAATTCTAAACGCCAAAGAATTATAACGTTGCTAAATTGAAGAGTACAACTGTGACGAAGCATGACAAGTGAAGTGACAGGTATTACGTTTAGTCGGTTACTTGACAGCTGTCTCGTCACGTCGTTTTTTTGTTTACGTTTATTGGACTACCTAAACCTATGAAGTATAGATAGATATAGGATAGGTACAGTTGTTTCCGCTTACTCCCATAGGAAGAAGTCGTGAATTTATGTATGTATTACTATACAATATTAATTATTATTGGTGTGGAATACAAATAAGTTGTTTACAACCCATAATTTGTTTAACACATTCACTGCCGGGAGCCCTCCTGGAGGGTTCACCTAGTCGCATATGGGATGCGCGAAGGGCTCATTTTAAATGTCGGTTTTTCTTAGCGAATAACAGCATTATAAACCGTGCAATAAAATAAAATTTTAACAAGATTTATTTGTATATGTGTAGGTTTTAAAATCCGAGCAATTTTTTTTCCCGTTTACAAATATTCACAAAAAATGATCCTATTTATTATTATTATTATATTCGTATCGTAGCGACAAGACCCTAATGCCGTTGACCTTCCGCAATGGTTAACTTTAGCGCAAACGTAATGCCGGCAACCCTCCTTGAGGGTTCACTTCCGATATGTATGGCGGCATAGCGTATGAGTTCTATGAAAAGTGGGTGGAGTCGAAAGTGTTAAACGCAGTTGTTTACAAAGTCGCTCGTCAGAGAGTAGCCGCGACTACTATGTTGAAATTGGTCCTAAAACTAGCCAGAGTAACATAGCTTGGTAAATGAACGTTTATTGTTACCTTGTTGGTACCAAGAAAAATAGGAAAAATGGAAAAACTAAGTCACGACTAACATTAAAATTCGACATCTTGAAACCACTTGCGCAACTAAAAGTGAGAAGTTTGTAAACTTTTTGTAATGCTAATGTAACGCTCCATATTTTTGTGAAACACTGAACATAATTATGTGCTGCTCTAATACACTCTTCGGAGTTTGGTTAACAACCTCAGCCTTGTATAATGAGCGAATCAATCAAAGGTAAACTGAGCACAGCTTGCGATTGATTGATGATTTTGTGCTGAACTTAATTGAGCAATCAGTTGCGAACGCTCTTCTGAGTAGGAGAGTATTTGCACGTATGTACCTGTATACCTACACACGTAGTGTACGTAGGTATATATATACACGTACATCCGTGCCATAATAGAGCTGTATACAGAAGGCCGGCTCCATACAACTAGCGAAGGAGGTAAAAAAATAACGTTTATTTGAACACAGTTCGTGAAATACAAATTACAAATAACAAAATAAAAAGGCGAAAATTATGTTTTAACAACTTCATTTCAGCATTATGCCAGACAGATGCTATCTGACGCTGGTTTTGTATGAACCTTTAGGTTCGTACGGCGATCTCAAACCGTCTCAAACGAATGCTAGTCGCGAGTACGTTTGCACTCGCTGTACGCCCTTTTTTTTTTTTTTTTCATGATGGGAAATCATCAAATGACTTCTCCCGCTCTGGGCAGAGCGAGAGGGTGTGTCAGACTTTTACTGACTAAAACCCACCTGTGTTCCTTCCGTTGCCTGTGTGCCGGGGCCGCGTTATCCCTTTCGGACAAACCCGCAACCCCAGCAGGCATTGGTCTTTCGACCCCGTCGGTTGGTGCTGACATCTCTTTGAGGCGTGCGTGGAACACAACGC
Organism: Agrochola lota; assembly: GCA_947364205.1. Taxonomy (NCBI): domain Eukaryota; kingdom Metazoa; phylum Arthropoda; class Insecta; order Lepidoptera; family Noctuidae; genus Agrochola; species Agrochola lota. The sequence continues at coordinate 9,857,029 of OX376221.1, read as the reverse complement.
GCCGTCGACACGGGCCTGGTCCTTATCGGACGGCGAGCTGCCCATTGCTCACCGTCCGCAAGCCCGCGCCTACGGTGGCCGGAAGTCGGCTCTCGACTCCCGACGCCCGGGGCGTCTCCTGCGGCGACTAGGGCCGCGAGGGCGTGAAGCTTGAATCTCCCTCGCGCGCTCCGCCTCCTCCTTCGCGAACATAACTGCTTCGCAGAAGGAGGTGACGGCCTCCCATGCACTCTCGCTCCGAACCATGGCCTGAACCAGAGCCGGACGCGAGAGATCGCCGCCGCCGATCGCCTCCGTGAGGACACGGCGGTGCTCCGCCCAAGCCGGGCAGACCTCCACCGTATGCTCCACCATGTCCTCCGGGCGATCCACACAGTGGTGACACCCGGGCGTTTCCTCCCGCCTTACGCGGAACAGGAACCTCCCGAAACAACCGTGTCCGGTGAGGACCTGTGTCAGGCGGAAGGTGAGGACGCCATGGCGCCTCTCAAGCCACTCCCCAATGAGGGGACTTATCGCCGCAATTGTGTCGTGTCCAGCGCTGGGTTGCGACAATCGCACACTCCATGCCGCCATGAGATCCTGCCGGAGCTCTGTCCGCTGTGCCGTGATTTCTCGCGGCAGCGGAGTTACACCCCGGCGTTTCGCCTCCTCGCGCAACTCCCACATGTGCGCGAGAACTTTCGCCTCCAGATCCCATGGCGGTAGTCCGGCAAGGAGGCTCGCCGCCTCACGGGAGACCGTGCGGTATCCCCGGACCAGCCTGATGGCCATGACCCTTTGGGACGCGTTCAACCGCCGGGCCGGTCGCAGCCTCAATAAACGCGCCCACACCGGTGCCCCGTAAAGGGCCATGGACCGCACGACCCCCGCGTAAAGCCTCCGGCAGGAGGCGTTTGGACCCCCCAGGTTGGGCAGGAGCCGCTTCAAAGCAGCCCCAGCCCTATCCAGTTTGGGAGCCAAACGTCGGAAGTGCTCCACGAAGTTCCACCGGCTGTCGAGGACGAGTCCCAGGTACTCCATCGTCGACTCGACACCGATGTGAACCCCTCCCGCCGTAATCTGGGAACCCGACAGTGGCGCGTTCCGAGGACCATAGAAACACATTGCCTCGGACTTGTGCAAGGCCACCTTGAGTCCCAGTTGCCGGATCCTTTCGACGATTGTCGCAACCCAACGTGTCGCTAGTTCGGCCGCCGCCTCATGCGACCTCCCCTGCACCAGGACCAGCGTGTCGTCAGCGTAGCAAACCACGCTGACGCCGCTAGGGAGGTCTGCGCGCAGCACCCAGACGTAGCCGATGTCCCACAGATGCGGCCCCAGGACCGATCCCTGTGGGACACCGCACGACATCTCTCGCCGGTTCCACTCTCCGTGGTGACCGGGGTTGATGATGGCCCTGTCCGTCAAATAGGCCTCGACCACTCGACAGAGGTAGGTTGGCATCCGGTGATACCGGAGTGCCTCCCTAATTCGCTGTACGCCCTACGACACTTTTCTAGTACAAGCTGACTGTTCCGGCTGTTACCACTGTGAATCTGTTAAATTTTTCTGAATAATCTCAAAAGCGAAACGTCCGCCATGCGGTCTCTGTTAGAGACTTTTTTTTTTACCTTTTTTCAAAAACGGAACCCCTGACGCGCGGCTTGTGCAGCGACATGGCTACAGTAAGTCTCGCCGTGAGCCACCGAGCGGCGGCGAGGCCGTAACACTGACCTCTTAAGTACGGAAAGCCTTTAAGTAAAGTCAGATTCTAGGAAGGTATAGCTTTTTTTAGCAACCGGGCGGCGTGTGTTTATGACCAGATGTATGAATGTAAACAAAAAGCAAGACGAGTGTATAAGGATCGCAGCAGGTGCCGTTCAGTAGTTTCTGTTTACCGCCATGGGAAGAAGGCGTGAGTTTATGTATGTGCCTAGCTTTATGTCGTCGTGTGTACGAAAATCCTGTCTATGTACCATCGCGGACACTGGTGGTTGACCTCTTTGAACCTTATTACTTAGTCAATAAGGTCGAAAAGTGGTTAACCACCAGTTGGTACGTGCATTTTCGTTCATTGTATGGAGCTGACCTTCTGAACCTGTCTATTCTGTGTCCTTGCTCTAATAACGTCCTCGTTAGCGACACTTGTATCCGACGGTACGACTTAGCCATCGGTTGGGAAATAGGAACACATGCGCTAAACGATAACACGACATCAAATCCTTGATACATTTTACCCAATCGGACCCTGTGTACAGGGTCCGATTGAGTGAAATGACGTCATATCATTATTAGTAGTGCATGCACATTACTCGAATGTCAATAAAATTGCGGACACTACTTACGAAGTTTTTTTTACATTATTTTTAGTTCCATTTTGAAAGACTGACAACCAGCCTTACTGGATAGAGGCCAGATACGCAGTCGCTCCATGTAAAATACTGGTATTCAGCTTTATTCGGTTAGAGTGGAAGCCGACCCCAACATAGTTGGGAAAAGGCTCAGCAGATGATTAATTAATATAACATCATGACAGCATAGGAAAATTTCATAAAATAATTATTGAGCACTATTCTCATAAACAATAGTGTTAATGTTCTGAGTGTTTTTGCTAATTTTAATTTAAATTTTAAGATGCTATGTATTTAAATTGAATTATGAGATTTTTTTATTTTTAATGTTATTGTTATCAATCTGTTTTTTTTTAATATTGAGAATGCAATTTTTGTTATTATTATTGTTACACATTAATTACCAAAAATTATTGAATATTTTTTTTTTATTATAAATATCTTTTTTGAATTTGTAATAATGTAAAACTATAAATTGTGCATGTTGTGTTAGCCTGTAAGTAATTGTTGCACATAAAAACGTAGGTACTATTAAATGTATCGTGTAAATAATTGTTGGCTAACCTAATCAAATAAATAAATGACTCTCAGTTGCATGTTGAATATTATTCCTATCTATGTAGATTTACGGTATCAGACATGCTCAACTCACAAATTAACATTTGCCATTCAATGAACTCGGACTTCAATTAATTTGAGGTTTCGACCGTCTCGAATGACAAATGGAACCAATTTTGTATTAAATTAATGCAACATGTGACTACATTTCAGGTGGGTAACACGAACAGAGAACATTAACAATATAACCATAATGAAAATTCCAAAGCATGTTCTTGAAAGTCCTTGTAAACTTATGTTGGCACGTAGACGTTTGACGAAATCGAATCAAACATTTATACGAATATATTCCAATATTATTCAACGCCAGTGCGAGTTAGTATGAATTTGATATGCGGGAATATAATTGAGTTAATTAATGAAAATCTTGACTTACTTGACATGCGTGGATCGCGACCGTGCGTGAAGCATTCCGTAATTGAATCGCTGTCTTTATCCATTTATTTACATAATGCGTGGGTTTGTATGTGGGGCTCGTCTAACCTGACATAACCCACAATACTGCCGAAATGAGCCCCGTATTCTTATCTGTGGGAAGATATTTTGAAAAGGGGACCACCAGCCGTCGCTTCGCCCGCATTGAACAACATTCGAGCTTCATCTTAATAAATTCGGGCAAATTGTTGTGAAATTGGCCTTCTTTGTAAAAATCGTGTGATTTGTGAATTTCCTTTTTTTGGTATCAGGGAATTGTTTTGTTAGTCGGAAAATATTGATTGAAAAGAGAGCTCATGATTCTGATAATAACTAGGTTTACTTATTTGTTAACATTTAAAAGCGCTACTTACGAGTATTTATAATTAATTAATACTGCAAATCTATAAGAATTTTTCAAGGAAATTCTTTTACGTTCAAATCTGTTATTGTCATATACCTTTATAAATAAAAATGAAATGCTGCTTGTTGGTAAGCGCATCAGTTGAGAACAGCTGGTACGATTTATATCTTTTTTGCTTTAATTTGTTCGTAATAAGTAAATTCGAAAATTTCCCCGGAAATTTTTCATATTCGGGAAAATCTGAGCGTCTTTTAAAACGAAGTTCTTTAAAACGCGGCTTGCGGTAGGGTTGACTGTAGAAATCGTCACGTTACGGAAAAGCGTTATGCCCTTTCAGTCAATTTTCAGGTCTCAAGTGTCGAAAGTTTTTTTAATACGGAGCTATCTAGTATAAGTTTTTGGCTTCGAAAAGCTTAAACTAGATGGCTCTTTATTAATCCTAATTAAAATTATAAATGCGAATCTGAGTTTGTTTGTTTGTAACGCTTTCATGCTAAAACCCTGGGCCCTATCAGAATACCAGCGCTGTGGATTTTTTTTTTAAATATCGCCGCATTGTGCTGAGATAGGAGCCTTTTTAGCCTCGCATAGGTCGTTATTATTCTGTTAGTTTTTAAATTACCCTTTTTGTTTTTTATTTCATATTTTTTTTATTATTACTTACTGTTTGTATTTCCTGTGCGTGTCCCAAGTAAAATTTCTTTCTTTCTTTCTTTCTAAAACGGCTTAACGGATTTGGATGAAATTTGGCACATGGGTAGACCATGACCTGGAGAAGGACAGGACAGGATGGTCTACTTTTCGTCCTGGATCACAGATGAAATCGCGGGCAACAGCTAGTACATAACATCAGCGAAAGGTGGGTGTCCCAAACACCTCCCGGCTTTTTTTTTTATGAATTATTGAAATGTTTACAGGACTAAGTCTGTCGGGACAGGTAGTAGAAAATAAAAGACATGGCTAAAAGATACACGCGCCTAAGTTTCCGAAAAGAATTTTAATCACAATTGTGAGTCAGCAACGAAACGGCTCACCCTCATTAACATGGAAAGGAAGAATAATTAAAACTCACGAAAAAGTCGCGGCGTGTCTTTGAAACTCAAATTACAGCTTCCTGCTAAAGTTAAAAGATTCCCATACGTGCCGAAATGATGTTACGTTTATCCTTGGTAGGGTTGCCAGGTTATAACGAACATGAATTTTCACCAAAGAGTTTTCGTCTATATCCATGTTAAAATAAGCGTTGTTCATTACCCATTGCTTGGCTAATCTCTTCGACAAAGAACATAGAATTTTATGTAGTTTAATGGTTTGCTTAATTGGGCAACTAAAATTGTGCATTTTTTATTTATTGACATAGCACTTCAACGACTTACTTAAACATACACAAACAAAAATCACATACGGTTGTAGGTATTGTGAATTCGTGTGCACAGCACAAGCAGAGAACTTAGTGACTTAAGAGGGTTTATCCTAAAAGTTGGCAACGCCGCAAATAACTGTCAAATATTTACCTGTTTTGATTCTTATAGCATTATTACTGAATCGAATGAGAAATGTGGCTAACTAGCGAACTAGAATATTAATAATGAATTGCAATTATAACATTGAATTTGATGTTGTACCCATTTTAGGTGTAAAAAACGCACTTGGAAAGTTTCCAAATACCTAGTTTTTTTTACATCTAAAACTAAACATTCGGTGTTATGATATTAATTTTTGCATTTCATAATCAATATTCTAGTTAGCAACATTTTTTATTTCCACACAGTTATATTGCTAAATTAATCAAAACAGTGAAATATTTAATTACATCTATTCGCGACGTTGCCCACCTTCAGAATAAACGCTCTTAAGGGCATGTAAGATACCGTTAGTTGAATTAGTTACAAATACTATGGGTAGTACAGAAATAATTACCAAAATATATTTTTGATAAAATCTATACAATATTGGTACCTATTTCACCATTGCTCATCTTAAGACGCATATGTATGCCAGTGACCTTGAGTATTCAGTTTGCGTGTTCTATATTGAGCTCACGCAACTCGTCGTATGTCCAGCCAGTAATAGGACTCGCCCATCAAGGAGCGCTGCCCCAAATTAGATGCATTATTAATTTATTATACATAAAACAAAACGTATTTTAATAAAAAAACAATAATTCAATCATCTTTAAAATGCTGAAAGCTTCAGAAAAATACGCTTGATAGATTTTGCGTGATTCTCAGTTTATTATCCGCTTTAGACATAACTTTACAAATTAATTTCACTATGTAATATAAACATAATCTGAAATATTCATATATTAAGTTATTAAGAAAAGGGTCTAATTTAATATATTTTTTTTCAAATCATTGACACTACTCGTTTATCTTCAGTATAAAATCATTAAAAGTCGGTTATCGTCGCCTTAAGTCCTAGGCCGCGTTCACGCCAAAACGTAACGCTCGCTCACACACAGTCAGCAGTCAATCGGCGACTGAAGTAGTTTTTTCATAGATTTTGAACTTAACGCGCATAATCGACGGTGGACTATACATTTGGAGTGAACGCGGCCTTAAACTTTGCTTGTTTTACTCTCATGTTTATCATCCTGCACAATATTGTCTACTAAGAGCAACAATCCTGTCCTCTAATATGGCTACACTAGCGAGCTACATGCACGTGATCGCGAAATCTTATAATAAAGGAAAGTGTTTTAACCAGCCGCTGTTAAACGAGAACTATAGTCCGGCCGTCGACATGGAGAGAATGCGTTCACGACACCTGCACGTGTAGCATGACAAATAAAGAAATGGGTTTTGTCGACGGAAGAATACACAAAATGACAGATTGTGATTGTTTATCTGTCATTTTGTCTATTCTTCCGTCGACAAAACCCATTTCTATTGTGGCCATGCTAAGCGTGCTGTCAGTTTCATACTAATGAATATATGTTTTACGAATTTGATCCTTATTACTATTAGAAATTGTCCAACTGACAGGTGTCAGGAACGCATTCTCTCGTCGGCCGAACTGTAGTTTCAAATTTCACCTAATACATATTTTGCTTTACACCTACCTCCCATGAGATATAATAGGTACCGTGTAAACTGTACGAAATGAGAATAAATTCTTGCTACTTTTATTCAGAAGGCTTGAAGACAGACACAAATAATAAATAATGCCTATTACCCTCTAATACCACCATTAATATACTGTACACAAAAGTGCAATAATTTGTGCAGAGTATTTTTATATTTTTTAACTTCATCAAGATAGAAAAGCTTCACCGTAATGCATAGTCAAAATAAAATATTTCAAAAAACCGGCCAAATGCTCGTCGAACCACGTACAATGAAAGGTTGTTGTTGTGAGTTGGGATGAATTTATCCCAAACTAACTTTGTAGTTGAAAAAAATTTCTCCCATACATCGATATACGTCACGGTCAAGTCTCCATCTGCAAATGTAAGTTTGTAATCGCAAAAAAAATACGAGCGAGCCGTTTGACTGATGACTAAAAAATATTTAGTCATCATTCCTATTCATTACAAGTTGCAAGATCTGTACAAAAAGTATATAACCCTGTCTCTTTGACTAGGATAGCCTGTATTCTGAGAAACAGTGTTCGGCCAAATAATTAGTTAAACATGATTTATTACAACAAATGAACGGTGTTGATGTTAATATTAAGCTTCTGTAATTTTGTTATGTGTAGTGTAAATTCAATGAACAGATAAGTAGGTGCTTATGAAAAACTACTGAAATCGATACAGTAGACGTATACTCTGCTAAGCTTTGTATATAGGCACGTAAGTATTTACATCTTAGCTTTACCAAAGGTCGAAGTTCAGTGTTTTTCTTTAGAGCTAGACAGACGCTGGAGAAAAATTGCGGTCTGCAAACTTTTTCTTCTTGTGTAAGAGCTGCGTTTTGTGTGAATTATTGTGAAGTCGTTTTTCGTATTATTTTCTTTAAACTTTAACTCTTTGTTTAAAGTTTTTCGAAAAAAAATCTGTTATTTTCTTATATTTGCTGTTTTTAGGGTTCCGTACCTCAAAAGGAAAAAAAAGCGGTACCCAGGATCACTTCGCTGTCCGTCCGTCTGTCTGTCAAGATTCTTTTTCTTATTAACACGTATCAAGGTAGGTATCAAGTTGAAATTAATGTCAAAAAAGGAAATTCTTAACTGTCCGAAAATCGTTAATTTGTTGTTTAATCACATAATTTCTTGATGCGTAACTTCTTTCCCTTCGCTTCCCTGGAGTCTATGGGAATGATTTCGTTAAAAGGGACGGAAGTGTGTAACAGAAAACCGGGAAACCGTGCGCTATTTGATTTGACCAATGATGCGCTCGCGGTGCTAGAGTTGGCCGTCAGATGGTACCAACCCATTTTCCGAGAGGTTGGTACTGTCAGCCAAGATGTCAGATGTTACACATCATATGCGACTACTGTAACGATACCTGGGTAAAAAAAAATCTAATTAGTCCGTCAGTCAGATAATAAAAAAATATTAGACACGTATTTTTTGCTTTATCATATTAATAAAAAATTACTTAGATTAAACGCATTTTAAGTTGGGGAGTGGGGGTCGCTACGTCACTAGTAAGTATAAAATCTACATACTCGTGACGTCATGGCACATTTTACCTCAATGTATCGCCGTAATCTTTAAATTACGTTAAAAAAGAAAAAATACGTGTCCAATATTTTTTTATAACCTCAAAGACGGACTAAAAAAAAACATTTAGTCATCATCCCTATTAGAGCTTAGGTACTATTCTCGTCGCAAGGTTTTTAATTAGTATGAACATCGAATTGAAAGTAATATAAATATTACAGTAGTATACATACTACAGAAGCATTAATACTACAGTAGTATAAATGCTACAGAAATATTAATACTACAGTACTTTCTCGGTATCATCATCATCCACAGCCCAACTTCACCCACTGCTGGGCATAGACCTCTCTTTTTTAGTGTCAATCCTCACGCAGGTGCCAGCCTCATCCAGGTTTTGCCCGCGATGGCAACAATGTCATCCGCCCATCTTGCCGTCCGCCGGACGACAGCCACCTCGTCTTCCAATCCTTGGACGCCACTCAGTTACTTTTTCAGCATAGGTAGTCACAGTTAAAAATCACCCACAAAATGGCAATAGTTTTATTTAAAAAATGGTCTGTATTTGTTTAAATATTTTTTATGTTTTGCTTCTTCTGCTTCTTTTCGTATGGTTAGTGACTAACATGGTGTCAGAGTTTTAAAGCCGCACATGGGCCTCTGACTTGGCTTCACATGCCGTCGTGAAATATCTCTCTGGCATTCACGATGTTTTCCTTCACCGTTTTGTTAAGCAAGTGATAATTATAAAATACGTACATGAATCCGAAAAGTCACAGGTGCGTTCCTTGAGTTCGAACTCGTAATGAACTATGACTTGGCAGTCTTTTTTTTTGTTTTTGAGGGTGGGATTTTTTTTATTGGCCATAAAGTACCCCGTCAGTTGGTGTTGACATCTCTTTGAGGCGTGCGTGGAACACAACGCCCCGTCGACCCGGGCCTGGTCCATATCGGACGGCGAGCTACCCATCGCTCACCGTCCGCAAGCCCGCGCCTACGGTGACCGGAAGTCGGCTTGCGACTCCTGACGCCCGGGGCGTCTCCTGCGGTGACTAGGGGCGCGAGGGCGCGAATCTTGCCTCTCCCTCACGCGTTTCGCCTCCTCCTTCGCGAGCATTACTGCTTCGCAGAAGGAAGTGACGGCCTCCCATGCACTCTTGCTCCGAACCATAGCCTGAACCAGGGCCGAACGCGAGAGATCGCCGCCGCCGTGAGGACATGGTGGTGATCCGCCTAAGCCGGGCAGACCTCCACCGTGTGCTCCACCGTGTCCTCCGGGCGATCCAAACAGTGGTGACACCCGGGCGTTTCCTCCCCCTTTATCCTGAACAGGAACCTCCCGAAACAACCATGTCCGGTGAGGACCTGCGTCAGGCGGAAGGTGAGGACGCCGTGGCGCCTCTCTAGCCACTCCTCAAAGAGGGGACTTATCGCCACAATTGTGGCATGCCCAGCGCTAGGTTATGACTTGGCACTCTAACGGTCACACCACTAGGCTATCACTATTTTGCTTACAACTTTATATTGGGGTGTCTGCAACCTGCCGTTTATTTAACACACACATACACACCCTCTAATTACACGTCTTGTATAGCCGCACATACAAGGACAAAGAAATAATATACTTCGTTAAAGACGTAATTATCACAACAGAGTAGACCGAACACGTGACGTCATTAAATTAACAAGCATTAAGCTTCATCAGATAATTACCTCGTTGCGACAAAGGAAACCAATATCGGATCTATAATAATGAACACGATAATTGAAATAATCTGTTCTGATAACGTTGAAAAGATTTATCACAGTAAAGTTAAATTACTAAGTTGGATTAACTTTTTCTTTATACAGAGTGTTTAGTAGAAGGACCGATTTTTTTTCGAGGGATTGGACGTGTCATTTTCTATCACAAAATTGATTTATTTTTCGTTTTTTTTTTTTTTTTTATTGAAATAAAAAAATAAAAAAAAATGAAATTTTTCATAGTCAAAGTCAATGCCGAGAACATAAAAAATTATTGCATTCTATTAGAACCACAAAAAAAAGGTGACGATATTTCGGGTAACTAAAAAAAAATTATTTCATTTACCTACCGTGACACCTAAGACAGGTTTTGTGGTTGAAAACTAGGATATGACGCTCCCTAGCCCTAAAAAAATTGTGTCGGTCCTTCTACCGAAAACACTGTATATTGGTACAGCTTACACGAAGACTTTCTGTGCTGATTCTGGATCGAAGAAAAGCATACGGAAGATATTATTATACCCAGACATATGAACAAGTGACAGTTGCTGAGAATTCATGCTCATTCTCATACAATAATATCTTTAGTAACCTTAACATTGTATGAAGCCCCCGCAAGAACCATCAATAACGGGAAGACTTCATAAACCAATCTTCTCCGGTAAATATCTCTTTAGAAGCACTAGAGGTCATGGAGAGTCCTTTGCTCAGCAGTGGGATGAAATAGGCTAACAGTAACAGTAACTCTTTACAAATAATTCATCTTTCGAATCGATCCGTAAGGGGGTGTTGCTAGGTAGCGTACTGAGTCTATTTATGAGGTAAATACCAGGAAAAAAGAAAAAAAAAATTGTCACATTTTTTTTCAATGAGGAATTTTACCGGCTTACATGGGGCGCGGGCGTCCGTCATTTAGCGGGTGTATACAAGTCATAAATTATACCCCTGAAAATTATATAAATGATATAAAATAAATATTATAAAAAATATACTAATAATTTTTCATGGATTTGGGGTAATTTTAGTACCAAAAATGTTATTTTTAAATACCAATAACTTTTTTTATTTTCAGTAGTAATAAGATTTTTTATTACTTTTAGGTAATGTTATTGCAGTACCCTTTCGAATCGGACAGATTTTTTTTACATATTGTATAATATTATATCGAAACAGCGGATAAACATGCTGAAACAAATGACGCCCGGAAAGTTTTTCTTACAAGATGAACCAAGCATGGAAAAGACCCGAAAATTACGATGCTATTAACTATAACGATGCCGATGGTTCCCCACAAAAATAATTGTATCTCGTACAAAAACCCTGCTCATCCTCTTACAGTTATCAACAGCATCCCGCCTCCACAACTGATTAGTTCCTGCGGACGTCCATAATGTTATAACAGATAAACCAATTTGTGCCATCCCTGTTTGGCTCTGACAAGCGAATAATTGACTGGATGGAGGCAAACAATCGAAATGTAATAAATATACGTTGTTAATAACGATCGCGATTGCATTGTCTTCGGCCTTTGTGCTGACGATGACGCTAGAAATTGGTGGAGAAGACAAGAGGCGAATTACTTACTATTACGAGTATTATTGATTGTCATTTACTATTATGTTAACTAATGATTAATATGCCAACCCTTTTATGAGTAGGCAGGCAAACATAACTATACTCTATACTTATCTATATTATACAATGCCGCCCATGGGCATGTGACCGCCCGTATTTTTCTAAATATTTATGATTTTTTTTTGAAAATTAACTTTAGCTTTTAAATTAACTTTTTTTTTTTTTTCATGTAGTTATTTTTTTTGGAAATCCCCCTGTGATTTTATGGACTTACACTTGTGTTTTTTAAATAAATACTGTTTTTTTTAGAAAACAAAATCTTCGCCTCCGTTTTTTTTTTTCATAGTCGACAAATTTTAATAAAAAATGTTAGTTAATCCGATAAAATACTCATAAACTTTTAGAAATAATAAATAGAATCCAAATCGAGCCAATAACATCGGAGATTGCTACTCAAAAAACAGAAAAAAAAGAACATGAAAAATATTAAAAATAGAATATAATAAAAATTCTCGAAAGTTAACTTTAAAAGAAGCTCTTTTAAAGTTAATTTTCGATAAAGGCTTGTGCAGACCAGCGCGACTTGTCGCGCGACGCGACTCAAACAATGCAATTTCTAAGAAAACTGTACGGTATAACAATAACCGTCGTCGCGTCGCGCGACAAGTCGCGCTGGTCTGCACAAGCCTTAATGCTTCATGAATATTCAGAAAAATACGAGCAGTCACATGCCCATGCGGTGACATTGTATATTATTACTCTTATAAAGAGGTAATTGTTTATTTGTTTATATGTAGGGGGTAATCTCCGGAACTATCACTCGAATTTGAAGAATTCTTTTTGCATTGGATAACCCAATTCTTGAGGAAGGCTCGCGGATGAAGTCGCGGGCAGATGCTAATCATTATTATAATAGTTCTTTGATCTTGTTTCATGATTGTTATTGTATAAGTATATGCTTTATGTATCTTTGTATTCATTGTATATATAAATGGGTGTACCACAGATTACCTGCAGTAGTGTCCTCCCAAAGATCGCTTTTAGCGATGAGACCGCCCATTGTATGACCCTATGTAAAATTTCTGCATTAATTGTATTGTGTATATAATAAAGAGTATTATGTATGTGGATGTGTGTATTGTATATGTGTGTTGTGTTTTGTTGTTGTGTTGTATTATATTCTATGCGTGTAACTTATAGTCAAATATTTTGTACCATGTCAGCGGCGTTTTAAAGCTAAGTTCTACAACAATAGCTTAATCAAAAGCGAAAAGGTCTTACTTGTAACTTAACGCAAGTTGCGTTCTACAAGTATGACTTTCTTCAATATAGCGCGGTTAATTCCTTCTAAAAACCGATGAAGTAATTTTCGTACCTACTTCGTTAGAATATTTTCTCATAATACCTTACCTAGACTTCCAATACAACTTCCAGAGAGAAAAAAGAAAAGAAAAGTCAGTTTTAAATTTTTCCCTCGTAAAGTACGTTAAACCTCCTGGTTTTTATACGTTTTCTTTACTCAACCTTATTTACCGTCTATAGTGAATAATAAAAGCTCATTAAACCGTCTTTTGCAGCATAAAATGTACTGACTGGAGGCTACCTCTAAACTTCTTGAAACTTTAATTTGCTTATTTGCATTAAGTTCAAACTCATTTGTCGTCGCGGTAAAGCGAACGTAATCTGAATTTCTATTGAAGTAACTGTGTCAAACGGACAACATTTTAAGGAGTATGAACAGGGTATTTTATACTCCCGATAAAAGTGCGGAAAATACTTCGCACTTTTATAGGGAGTATAAAATAATTGTGTTTAATATTAAAATCGCAAACAGTACGACAGATTCATTAAGACAAATAATATGCAGTTACGAAAACGGGAATATTGTGACGAACCGAACCAATTTTCGTGAGCATTCATTCGCTCAAAATCGTTCATGCATGCCTTCTGTAAAGCACTTTGTGTCCGATTCATCAATTATTTTCCCATTTTTACGTGTTTCACCATCGGACCGACGACTATATCCTGCTATGGCACAGACATGCGCCTCTCTATGTAATTGGAGCGTCAATATTCGTTCGCAGAACGCTTTGCATATTTCATAGCTGGAGTGTAGGCCTTTGAAACTTTGCAAACGAAGGTAGGACTGAAGTTACCTTAGTACATATAGTTCAAATGTCAAGGTCAAAACTTAAACAAATGCGTTGTGTTTGTTCGAATTGTGTTAGGCCTCTATCTTAGCAGCTGATCTGACAAGGTACAAATGTTCATCGTCTGCAATTGTATGAGACATGTAAAGGAATGGATCATTAGGATTCAGCTCGTAACTGATCTACCGGCGTCTATCACTGATTGCACACTGTTCGGTTCTTGCAACGAAAAATTACTTTTTGCAACTCACATGCTAATGAAACTTGCACATTCACTATTCAGAGTAGGATTGTAATATAGGAATGGTATATTGTTATTCATTTGTTTCTACAGATTCTGTACAAAGTATCTACATAAATGAACGATATCGTATGAGAAATGTATGTATTTTTAATTCAAGTTTTGTTTCCGATTGAAGGGAAATAGGTTCTTGATAGATTTCATCCGGACCACTAATGCCTCGTTACTTTTCAATATCCAAACATCTTATTTCGGTAGCGTAATAGACGTTGTTTTATCTTCGTTTCATACTATTCCTTTTTTATCGAATTCCACAAGATTTTTTTCATCAAACATTCAGGAACGCTCCTTGATGTTTCCCAATGCCAGGATCCATATAAGTACGTATTTTGGAGGCATATTATGTTTCTCCAATCTAATTGAAATCGATATTCTTGTATAGGCAAGAATATCTATTTCCACTTGGCACATACATGTAAATCCTAAATCAGTATTTGTCACGTTACACAATGTAGTTCGGAGCTCAGTTCGCCGTTTGTGCCAACAGTATGTGTGGTGATCACAGTGCTCAGTGGCTGTGTTTGACGTGCTTACATGTAGCACACTTTGTTAGCACGCTGTTATACCCGACAACGAGCAGTTCAAGATGTAGCCTGTTGCAGATCAAAGAGCGATTAATTCTCGTCAGAGTATTCGTGAAACGTCATTTTATGTCCAAAAATCAATTGCTAGGGCTTAATTATGTGCGTCACCACTACAATGAACAAATTCTAATTTGATACTCAGGCAGAGCATTCACAACAACCTTTTCCTATAAGCGTTAATAAATCGCATTGTGTTAGGAAGCATGGAATCTTTGGTATACCTAAATTCGAATAGAATATCCAACCCTTTCAATGGTCTTTCCCGATCAAAATTAAAATTTTCCCCTTTCCGATATTTTTTGTGCTTCATTTTTCATTGTCTCGTTGTCTTTCGCTTAAATGATTCTATTAGGGTAAGATTTCGATTTAGCCAGCAACGCTCGAGTAAGTCAATATTGCCGAAAATTGTTTTGCGATCGTCGGCCGATAATTTAATTATTTCGGGATCCAATTTAACAGGGCTGTTGTTTGGGCCGCTTACACTGGCCGCCACAGATGTGATTACCCAGCCTGGACTGTAGCCCTCTGTTTGAGTTAATCTCCAATATTGTTGTTCGTCAGTTACACTCTCGGCCCGATGATGTGTAACATATTGCTGTTGACTAACACTAGGTAGGGGTAAAGTTATTGCTATTATTCGTGGGATTGGTTTGTTAAATCACGAGTGAAGTTTAACAATCAACATTTGTATCGTTGAGGTTACTATAGGTATTAGTGTTACTATAGGTACAGCACTGCCTAACCCTTCGGCGATTACAGGCGTTTTGTTATTTTTGTTTTGGTGTTTGTTTTGTACAGGAGTTTTGTTTTGATTAGACACAAAGGTACATGTCGGCTACAAATGCAATCATGCGTACGTTATCAACGTCAAATGAAGCTAAACATTGACCAACATAAGAAATAAACAAAATAAAAAGGGCCCGAAGAATAGTAAGAACATACTTTAGCCCGCACATTTACTCTATGGGAGCAAGGAAGCAAAAACCGAAAGTAAACGCAATCTCATTAGACGAATAGCCCCCCGACTATCCGACCTAGCAATATTTTCCCCAAAACACAGGGGTTGCCAAAGATAAAGTCTAACAAACGTACGCAGGAAAGAATCCTTGGACTTCTTGGATGTACCATAAACACTTACCCCTGGTACAAATTGCAATGTGCCTAGTATATGTAGACAGCTCATTGTGGCGCTGTTTACATAAGGAAATGTCAATAACACGTCACTTTCAGTACATTTCAATTTGTTTCCGTATCTCGCCGTGTGCCAAGAAATACTGGGTTAGTGTAATGTTATTTATTATCTGTCCCCTCATTATCTATTCTCCTGTCGCAGTGAACCAGTGAACGTAAGCGGAATCGAAACGCAACTTTTTAATTATTTTCGATTTGTGCCGAAACTTTTTTGGAATGCCTCAAGTGTACCATTAAGTACGGCGCCTGAATTTCAGCATAATCGATTTTGAGCTTAAAAGACGAGAAGATAAAGCCAGGGATAATTACATCCAGCCCAGTCTTATGTACCTACATAATATAATAACAACACAATTTATTCATATGAAGCTTGTACCTATTTGTAGAGGCTTTAGTTTATACTTGAGCAAATATCTGTAATACGGTAGGTAATTGGATATCTTGTATTCAGAAATAATACATGAGGGAATTATTACTATTCATGTTCCAGTCGATATTTTTTATATAATATTTTTATGAATATCTCCTTATCTTGGGAGAGACGGGTTGTGGAACGTACATAACTGTACATATATTTACGGAGGGACATATAAACTTTTACATATATTTATTGTTTTGGAAAACTTTAACTGTGTTACCTACATCATGTTGTCCGTAACTCAACGACGACATGTCCATTTGAACTTCTTTGTATATTTGTGACACACAGTTGGAAAATGCTACCGATAATATAGTAAATCCAGTAAGTGTTGTTAACGACCAGAAAAATATTATGACATAATTATTGTGTCTATTTAAATGTACCATCTTTTATAATAAAGTAACTACTATTTTAATTAGAACGGCACGCTGACTAAGAACGTAACAAAGCATTGCCTACAGTCAAATACAATAATGGTTTTGTTTTTTATTATTAGTTATTATCTAACACCATTAATACGTCGCCGCTAGGTATATCTACAGAACTTTCGCTGGAGATAAATAAAGTAAGTTTAATGTATTTAAGTTTGCTTAAGGAGGTTTAATGCCCGAGCCACCACGCTGGGCAAGCGGGTTGGTGACCGCAAAACCAATCTTTTCCCAACGATGACGCTGCTGCCCGTCATCGCTCTGGAGAATTTAGGGCCGCATTCCGAATTACGCCGTAATCGCTCACAGCATCAATATTTGGCGTTCCGATTCTATATCACGATTATGACAGCTGAGAGCTGTTAATAATTCCGAACGCTCGTGAACGCACTCACAATGCTCGCTCAACGTCAAAACTTATAGTATAACCCCCAACCTTGCACAAGATGGTTGGATAACAGTATTTCTTTGTGTTTACATATACACCACTTTCTTCTTCTTTGGTTCGGTACGACTGCAGCCACAAGCACAATTTCGAAAATGCCACGTTAGTATAAAGATAAGATGCGACTCAAAACAAAACAGCACAACTGTCATTTGTATATTTTTTTGTTTATTTGTGTATTTTTGACAGCGCTCACGGTGATATAAATTTACGGCATGATCGGCGTTATCGCAAGATGGCGCATATCATGACGTCATCTATGACGACTCACGGGACATACTTATCGCGCTCACGCTAATTAGAAATGCAGCCTAGGTTGGCTTGTTGGATGATTATAACGCCAATCGGTCGGTCGCCAGCAACTCGACCGTCAGTGGGTAGGGTGTACCGCGCGCAGGTGTGATTGACATTTGGGGAGTCCGGTTGGTGTGCGATACCCGTTACACCCTTGCCGTAGGCTTCTCTCAAGTATCGCAAAAATAGCCGGTCCTATAACTTCTATATCCAGTCAGTCCCAACCAACCTTTTTAAGTTTTTTGTCCATTTTTTGAATAAAATAGAATAGGATGGAAACTGCTACACCGAAAAGTGACCAACACTTTTGAAAGGATGGGTTAGTGTTAAAAGTTTTACTTATGTAAGTATTTACCGGAATCTTCATCATAAGCTTCGTACAAGTTCGTTTTTTTTTCTTCGGAAAAATCCGAAATAAATACAATATAATTATATAGAGTCTGTCCACTACACCGTACCATACCATGACCATACTATGAACGTATCAGGCTTCGCCCGCGTGGAGGTCTGAAAGAAGCCCACGTTTTCGCGTGAGGCAGGCGCCTGAGGAAGAGCGACGTGTGTCTTGTTGAACTGACGATAATAAAGTGGCAAGACAAGTGCCAACACGTTTATAACCCGTTTACAACGGGTTTAGAATGGTCATCATACGCGGTTATAGCCCATATACTCACACAGTCTAGTGGGCACAGTCTTGAATTTTTCAATACGAGGAATATTTTGTGCCTGACAATTTACTAGCACTGTCATGGGATGATACGGTGTAGTGGGCAGAATCCTTAAAAATTTGGTTATTATTGTTTGTTTGTGCTAAATAAATGCATTTAGTTATTTTTTTAATAAATAGTGGGAGTAAGAAGTCGTGTCCCGGTGGATAACACGCAGGTGTTCGCAATCTGAGACCTTCCCCCAGGACAGAGTTGTTTGTTCTTCTTCAAAGGTGTTGAGTACGAGATATTATATTTAAGAACAGTTATTTACCGTTGCGACGCCAAAACTGTACCCGGAATTAAATGTTAATAAGGATTACAAACAAGAGTATACGTTTGTGTAGTACTTTGGTGAATAGGTATTATATATTTATACACAAATTAGGAATCATAATCAGGGGCGGAGTCATGTTGCATATATTTAACTAGCTTGTGCCCGCGACTTTGTTCGCGTGAAATTTATTATCCATTCCCCAACCACCGCATCGTCTCGCATCGCCCGGGCCCCCGCTATTACTTCCTTTTCGCTTAGTGTTCTTTCTTATTTTTTTTCTGTTTGCTCGGCTTCTAAGGGTCCTAGCGTGAAGATAAATAGCCTATAGCATTTCGCAAGAATTGGGCTAGCAAATGCAAAAAGAATTTATCAAATCCGACTAGCATTTTTAGAGATTAGCTATTTCAAACAAACAAAAAAACAAACTTCAGCTTTATTATTAGTACAAATATAAATTATACAGGGTGGCAGGGGGCATCGACGCGAAGCCTGTTACCATGGATTCAGTACATGATTCTGAACCCCCCTGCGTTGAACTTTTTCGTCGGTTATTTAAAAAAAAAACAGCTGTTCCATAGAAAAGTGCAATACCTACGCGGTCAAAATGTATGGAACAGCAGATTTTTTTTAAATCAACGACGAAATATTTCAACGCAGGGGTGTTCAGAATCATGTAAAGAATCCATGGTATCAGTTTTCGCGTCGATGTAAACAGGTAGGTAGGTACATCAGAAAGTTGCATATAAAATGGCACTATTTTACAAAGATAATTAAATTCCCTGTAATTACGTACAGTACGACACAACTTAGATGTAGCATTGGCTAAATTCGTAAAACCGATCACCATCCAAACTGAGTGCGCCTTCAAAATCACCAATCTTCACGCAAACGCAATAACTTGTAGTCACATAACTAAATACATTCGTAATTGCAATTACAATAAGGATGACGAGTTTTTTTTTTTATACCGTCTTTGAGACTATAAAAAAATATTGGAAACGTATTTTTTCTTTTTTTACGTAACCTAAATATTACGGCGATACATTGAGGTAAAATGTGCCATGACGTCACGAGTATGTAGATTTTATACATACTAGTGACGTAGCGACCCCCACTCGCCAACTTAAAATGCGTTTTATCTAAGTAATTTTTTATTAATATGATAAAGCAAAAAATACGTGTCTAATATTTTTTTATTATCTGACTGACGTAGTCCATCAGTCAGAACAGTTTTTTTTTTTTTACCCAAGCATTTTTTTTTAATTTTCCTATTGAAATGATTGTATGCAAATTTTCAAATTTATGCTACATCAAAGTTGCATCGTACTGTACCTGGAAAAAGTCTGGTGAACGTATAATAATAACTAGCCATGGGATAAAAAAGTATACTATTAATTATAAACTATCTGTGTGTCAAATTTCATCGAAATCCGTTCAGCCGTTCATACAAACTTTCTCATTTATTATGAGCAGGATTCGCATAACAAACAACAAAGTAAGTCCTCGTAAGTATACATGGGCCAATGTTATAAATGCGGCAGTTATATCAATGCCCGGCCATTGGCAGCGGCACAAAGCTGAGAATAAACTAAGTTTACCAACATATTAAGTGCTTAAATCGCTAAGTTTATAATGCCGTTATTATGGACGCATGGACGACATTCCTTGACATAAATGAAATTAAAATAAATGCTTTAAGTTTGAGAGTTTCAAACGGAAATATTTAATAACTTGATGATCCAAATGTAAATGCAAACGTTACTGCTGAGCTTCCTGGGTTTGAATCCCAGGTCGGGCAAACTACATCTGGGAGAGTCGCGAGGAGGCGAAACGCCGGGGCGTAACTCCGCTGCCGCGAGAAATCACGGCACAGCGGACAGAGCTCCGGCGGGATCTAAATGGCGGCATGGAGAGTGCGATTGTCGCAACCCAGCGCTGGGCACCCCACAATTGTGGCGATAAGTCTCCTCTTTGAGGAATGGCTAGAGAGGCGCCACGGCGTCCTCACCTTCCGCCTGATGCAGGTCCTCACCGGACACGGTTCTTTCGGGAGGTTCCTGTTCCGCATAAGGCAGGAGGAAACGCCCTGGTGTCACCACTGTGTGGATCGCCCGGAGGACACGGTGGAGCATACGGTGGAGGTCTGCCCGGCTTGGGCGGAGCACCACCGTGTCCTCACGGAGGCGATCGGCGGCGGCGATCTCGCGTCGGCCCAGGTTCAGGACATAGTTCGGAGCGAGAGTGCATGGGAGGCCGTCTCTTCCTTCTGCGAAGCAGTAATGCTCGCGAAGGAGGAGGCGGAACGCGCGAGGGAGAGGCAAGATTCGCGCCCTCGCGCCCCGAGTCGCCGCAGGAGACGCCCCGGGCGTCGGGAGTCACGAGCCGACTTCCGGACACCGTAGACGCGGGCTTGCGGACGGTGAGCTATGGGTAGCTCGCAGTCCGATAAGGACCAGGCCCGGGTCGACGGCGCGTTGTGTTCCACGCGCGCCTCAAAGAGATGTCAGCACCAACTGACGGGGTCCATAAGGACCGATGCCTGCCAGAGTTGCGAGTTTGTCCGAAAGGCATATCGCGGCCCCGGCACACAGGCAACGGAAGGAACACGTGTGGGTTTTCGTCAGTAAAACTCTGACACACCCTCCCGGGAGAAGTTATTTGATAATTTCCCAACCAACCAAAAAAAAAAAAAAAGGTCGGTCAAACTGATATTGGCTTTTTCCATTAGGAATATCTCAGCCAGCAGAGTCTGGATTTGTGCCCGGTTGATGGCAATAGGCTCGACCCCTATTACATGGGACTGAAACATAACTGGGGAAATGTAGGTTTACTATACGTACACCTCTAGCTAACTCTTCGGGATTACAGTCACTACGTTATGTTATGTTGATTCAAATGACACAACGCAGGGGAATGTGGTTTGATTCCAATTAATTCAAAATGGTTGATTCCAACTGGGCAATAGAACGAACATAATATAGAAATTTCTTAAGAAATAAGCAGTACCTTTGTACTCTAAATTATATTTTAAAAAAGCCAAATGCATTAGATTTAAATTGCCTAATGTTAGAAGTAGCGAATGTGACATCATATTGAATGGAGAAAAACTGGAATTTATTAATCAAACGGTTTTTCTAGGAATCACGCTAGACGAGAAATTACAATGGGGACCTCATATAACATCTCTTGCGGGCTGCTAAGCTCGGCCGCTTATGCGGTTAGAAAGATAAGACAGTTGACAGATGTAGAAATCGCGCGTTTGGTCTATTTTAGCTACTTCCACAGTATTATGTCGTATGGCATTTTACTGTGGGGTCGGGCTGCTGACATTGAATCCATCTTTATTTTACCAAAGAGAGCTGTCAGTGCAATGTCTCAGGGAACTATTTGGAAGGATTCATATTATGACGGTACCTTGCCAATTCATTTATGAAAATATTATGAATGTAAGAAAAAATCTACATATTTTTAATAAAATAAGTGATAGACATAATTTTAATACTAGAAATAAAGATAAAATAGATCAACCATTTTTCAGATTATCTAAAGTACATACATCTTTTATGGGGTACTACTGTGTTAAATGTTACAACAAAATACCTTGTGATATTTTACAATTAAAAGAAAGAAAATTTAAAACTCATATTAAAAGAACACTTTGTAAACAAGCATATTACAAATTAGAGGATTATATCCAAGATAAGAATGCTTGGAAACATGCTGGTCCAGCTCCATAGGATAATTTAGAATCTAGACAAAATCAAAGTGGTTGCTAATTTAAGTTGTATAAATTATTATATTTTATTATATGACATTGATTTTACATTCTGTGATTACTTCCTCACACACTGACTTATTAATTGTAACTTTTTTTTTTGGAAAATCGTCTACTTTTACAATGTTTGTAAATATGTGAGAACCATTAACGGATTAATGGTCCATTAATAGTTATCTATCATATAAGTAATTAATTTATCTGTTGTTGCTCTCTTTTTAAAATTCTTTTTACCTATTGTGGTATCGTCTTCACATATAATTATATAACTAATGTACAAAATATTGTAAAACATTTTAAAAGAGTAACGGTGGAGTTTCTTCCCCATTCTTCTCCATACGAAAGCTACCTTTTGAAGAGAATCAATTCAATTTTTTGTAATTTTTGACGTTCAAAAGTGCCTTGCAAGGGCCTATTTGAAATAAATGATTTGACTTTGACTTTGACTTTAATTTAATTATGTCATATCTCTATGTATTTTACTGTATGTACATAAATAATAAAATAAATATAATAATTTGACAGTTTATTTTATTTTATTGTATTTGGGTGGCTTACAGCTATCAATACAGAAGTAACAGTGAAGTAATTGACGACACGCCATTTACAAGCCTCCACAGTTAGCAATAGACTATTGATGTACAAATTTTCAAATTGAATAACAATTCATAAACTATAAATAAACACTAAGTATATTTTTAAATTAACTATTAAATTATGTAACTAAGTACCTGGATAGGCAAAGATGCATGCGCAACCGCTATTACAATATATCAGCAACAGTAATATAGTGTTTAGATAAAACAGTAGAAATGGATGCTAAACTGCTTGCAAACAGATCGATTGAGGGGTGTTTATTCTTAACAATTTCGTTAAATACTTTGACTGAGCGAATTATATAAGAATTAGTACGGTAAACTGTGCGACCGTAAGGAGCATGAAGGAGATTTCTCAAACGAGAATGTCGAGGTGGAACATTCAGAGACAGCTTAGAAAGAAGTACAGGACATTCAATCCTTGATTGTGCTATTTTCACTAGGAACCGTAAGTCAGATGTTTCTCCGAGCTACAAGTGGAAGTAAGTGGAGTCGAGCGCACCCTTCATTCAAAATTCAAAATTTAAAAGTCATTTATTCAAACTAGGCTGAGAATCAGCACTTTTCGAACGTCAAAATTACATAAGACAGTCCCCCAAAACGCCCACCCTTCACCACTTTGTAGTGCATTAGCTGGGAAGAAGAAGTGGCGGAACAAACTCCCTAGCAGCACAGCTGTCTGTTCAGTTAGAAGAACAAAAAAAATATTCTATATAATAGTATTCAAAATAATTTACATTACGCAACACAAAACATAATTTAAATTATTAGCCATATGTTAGCTAGCACACGCCAATACACCACACAAAATCATCGAGAACTATACTCAGGCAGAAATAAAAACTAAACGTAAACAGAACTTAATATCTAAATAAAAGCCTCCAAGCATAAAGGGCGTACCCGCTTACATATAGTCGCAAGTGGAAGTTATAAATGATAAACTAGGACCATCAAGATAAAATAGATAAAACAAACAGTTAATTACTAATAACAATAAATAATATGATCAATTGTCGAGGTCACTAGCTAACCACATATTGCAATACAACTCATTAAAAAAAACATTGTAGGGAGTAGATTATGTCAACAATAAATTAAAATAAAATTAAAATAACTTGACTTATAAAATCAAATAAAAAAAATTAAAAAAACAATTATATAAACTCATATAACTTGTCAGTAGGTAATCTGGAGAAAGAACATAAACATTGTCTTGAGTTAATCACAGCGACCAACTATTCTTATCATTTAAGTAGTCGTTGATAGAATAGTATGCCTTTGAACAAAGCTTGGATTTTACTTTCGTTTTAAACGCATTAAAAGGCAAATCTAGCAAAGAAGAGGATAGCTTGTTATAAAAGGTTATACCAAGCCCAACAAATGAGGTATGAACCTTATGAAGCCGGTGAAAGGAAAAGAGCTCTAGTTTGTCCTTATTTCTAGTGTTAACATTGTGAAAATCACTGTTTTTAGTGTACAAGTGTATATTTTGCATAATAAATAAGATGTTGGCGAAGATGAATTGAGACGCCACCGTGAGGATACCAATATCTTTGAAAATATCTCTCAGAGAAACTCTGGCACTTAGCTGGTAAATAGCTCGAACAGCTCGTTTTTTGAAGGATAAATATATTTTGAATATCAGCAGCTTTGCCCCACAGCAGAAGACCGTAGGACATAACGCTATGAAAATAACAAAAATAGACTAACCGAGCTGTATCGACGTCAGTGTATCGTCTTACTTTCCTGACGGCGTAGGCGGCCGAACTGAGCCTTCCCGCTAGGCTCCATATATGTGGGCCCCACTGAAGTTTAGCATCTACTGTTATGCCCAGAAAAACTGCCGAGTTTACAGATTCAAGCACCTCTTTATCTAAGACGATGTTGGGTCCTAGTTTTCTAACATTTGGTAGGGCGAACTTTACACATTTCGTTTTCTTGGCATTGATAACTAGGCTATTTGTCGTAAACCAATCCGTAACCATTGAGAGTGCACTGTTTACATCGTCAAAATCTTGTCTATTCCTGTCTACTTTAAAAATAAGAGAGGTATCATCTGCAAACAGTACAACTTCACAGATACCCTTAAATAGAATGGTAAGTCATTGATATACACTAATAACAAAAATGGACCCAGTATTGAGCCTTGAGGTGCACCTAACTAAACTGGTAGACCGGAAGATTTCACACCATTAACATCTACACATTGGGACCTATTATGTAAATAAGAATTTATAACATTGAGAGCTTCGTTTTGAACACCGTAATGACGCAGTTTACGGAAAAGCGTGTCATGGTGCACGCAATCAAAGGCTTTGGAGAGATCACAGAAAACCCCAATAGCATTTTGCGAGTTCTCCCATGCGTTAAATATGTGTTTCAGCAGAGCAACACCCTTATCTATAGTCGAACGACCTTTTGTAAAGCCATATTGTTCATTATGAGGGAGGCTATTTAAATTAAAATGTCTAAGTAACTGCTTGAATATTAACTTTTCAAATATTTTGCTAAATGCTGGTAAGAGAAATAGGCCTGAAATTGCCAACGTCGTTTTTATTACCTGATTTAAATAATGGTATGACTTTACTATTCTTCATGAGTTCAGGAAACGTTCCTAAATCAACACATTTATTAAAATTAACAGCTAGATAGGGGGCTACGATGGCTATTATATTACTTAAAAGTTTAATGGAGATGCCCCAGTAATCACCAGTGTTTAGACTTGAGTGTGTTAAAAACATTACATCACGAGGCGTTTCATGTTCGAAGCTAAATAAGGGACTATTTTTAGATACACTACTAAGCAAAAGGTTTTCAGCTTTAGAAGGGGATGAATTTAAGGAGCGAGTCGTAGTTACAGGTATGTTGGCAAAAAACTCATTAAACGCCTCAGCTACGTCAGCTGCTTTATTAACTAATTTACTGTCGACAATAATCTCAAGTTCTTTATCTTGTTTAACTGACTTACCCGTTTCATTGTTAATAATTTTCCAAGTGGTTTTTACTTTATTACTGGATTTTTTTATTGTGTCGCTTATAAATTTAGATTTAGCAAAAACACTAACCTTTTTAAATAATTTAGAATAATTTTTGACATATTGACACATTGTAACTCATTCACTTATAGCCACTCAATACATAGAAACTCCATTGGTATACTTTATAGTAGTAGCGTCAACAATACTAAATGAGAGCAGTGTTCATTTTTATACAGGCACAAATTAAATTTGTTAGCGAAATTCCGCAAATATGATGTATATGGATGTAAACATGACAAAGCAAAAAAAAAAAATTGACAATTTTTTTTTTGAGTGTTCGACCGTAAGTGTGTCGTGTAGCTCTTGGAATATTATCTTCTTTGTGTAAACTTGACAGACGATACGATAAAACAAAAAAAATGTAGATTTGCTTAACTCATACATCAACTAACTAAACCACAACCTGTCGCCGAAACCAAAAAAAAAAAAACTCGTAGGATATCGATATCCACCACGTCTGCGGAGTTTTGTTAGCTAATTTAATTTGACCCTGTATTCAACTTCACGTAAATTAAAATCAACGAATCTAATAAATTCAGCCTCGTAAAACAAGAAACATAAAAGCTGTACGTTCTTATTTGTTTTATATCTTTAGTTGACATTACCAGAAAACTAATTAAGTCAAAGACAAACTATAAACAGTCAAACGCAATAAAACGTAAAGACGGTATTGTACAGTAAGGTGCCATCGCAAAATTGGAGTTTAAATTGCCTGCAAAATGGCAATATTAAAGTCTTTTATTGTATAACGCTGCTCACGAGCTCCGGCCCTCAAGCCAAGTAGCTGAACGACGTTAATCTGAAATGACAATATTTTCCTTCTCACGTACAAACTCCTCATCCTCCCTTGAACATAAATGCTTACATTATATCCCTATAACACTTTTCAATTAAACCTGAAATATCGGAACTTGTTACTGCTAATCAATTTTATTTAGGCCTGATGATTAAAGACTTAGCTCACGTTCAATTTTCTTGACGTAACTTTGACGTAAATGATGGAGGAAAATAACTTGAGAGAAGCACACATTACATTGTACTAGTATGTTATAAAAAATAGACAATTACTTGATTTATGTGAAAATCGCATTAATTACTGTTGACGCCATTAAACTAGAACTATCAATGCATTCACATATGAATAATGGTACTACGGTATCTACTTTTACTCTTATATGTACTTAAATAAGTAATCGAACAAATTTAAACCTTATGATAACTAACAATAATGACGTTTCGTATAAGTACAGGTTGGCATTGTCATGCGTGGAAGTCATATAGAGTCTAGTAGAATTCAAATTCAAAATTCAAATTATTTATTTTTGCAGTAAACACTGTTACGATGGTGTTATTAAATGTACATGTTTCAAGTGATTCTACCGCAAGCCGTGCAAAATGTATACAATCATGGTTTATCAAAATCAAGATTGACATTTAAACATGTACATAAAAATTAGATAAATATTTTTAGATATTAAATTAATGGAATGTCTTTTTTTATTTATTCATTATTTATTTATTATTAATAAAATTATTTCAGAGCATGGTTGTGTTGCATAGTTTGAAGAGTCAGCGGGCTCTTTCCGATGTAAGTTTACAGGGTGGCAGGGACATCGACTCGCAACATATTACCATGGATTCAGGACATGATTCTGAACCCTTGCGTTGAAATTATACGTCAGTATTTTTTTTTTATTGCTGTTCCATACATTTTGAACACGAAGACACTTTTCTAAGAAACAACAGATTTTTTGTTGATAACCTACGAAACATTTCTACGCTAGGGGGTCTAGGATCATGTGCTGAATTCATGGTTACAGTTTGCGCGTCGATGTCCCTGCCACCCTGCATACCTGCTGACTCTTCAAACTATGCAACACAACCACGCTCTACTAGACTCTATATGACTTCCACGCATGACAATGTGACTGGCAAAAGCACATATAAACTGCAATGAACCCCACGCTAACTGTATAAGACAGCAAGTAGTTGCACCAGTTATCCACAAATGTACAACATTCGCCTTTGTGTAGCTACCATAACATTATCTCTACCAGCGCTATTCTTTTGTTTTTATATCAGACATTTTCCCCAGGCGACCTCAACCTACAAGCTCGAAATGACATTAAAAATAAATTCACAAAGGAATGCGACACGCTGTGCGACCCCTGAACTGGTGTTACAACTATAAACAGCACATTAGGGAAAGCATCTCCGTACCTTCGTAGCAATTCAACTTTCATTTGGTATATGTTCACACATTAGGGCGGGGTGCGGGCGCGTTTATATTGTTGTGGTGTTGGCGGCCGCGCAAACTGCCAGTTAACTGGACCCGGACACTTCGGACAGTCGGGCTACACGGACATCGCCACATATTATACTTGCAATAGAATTTGCTTGCGACAATTTATCTTTAGAACTGCTAGCACGAACAACGCGGTTAATGGCACTGCACGCGAGCCGAACCTGAGTTCCTGTACAGCCTTTAACATATTCCATATGTATATTTGAGCTGTTGTTATAAATTCTGATCGTTAAATAACCAGTAAAATACCATTATTACCGACAATAAAAGGCTCTTTAGTTGCGTCTCGCTGCAACCACTATCCTTTTCTAAGTACCAATATCCTCTTTTGCATGAACGAGAAACACACCAATAACTTTCATAATAAAAGCGATATCATAATAATAGGGTTTCTCTTATTTCCTTTCGTATCTTTCAAGATTATCGTAGCGAATAAAAGTGGACGAAATTGAATTCGGCCTGTGATTGGGCCCTGAACAAATAGGTGAACGATGCCAGACTACTGAAAGCTAACGAATTAGGTATTCACCTGCGTTCGTGGTTGATTACACGATTCATTTAAAATAGCGTACGGAATGTAATGGAACAGCAGGTAATCATCCCATCCCTATTCAGGCTATTCCGTTGTATATTGATAAAATCAATGAAGGGAGGAACATTTTTCGGGGAAATAATTAGATTAATTTTAATAATTGATTGATTAATTGAAATAAATGTTACAAAAATAAGGTTGTTGTAGTTTATTATTTACTAGCTTTACCCGGCCCGACTCCGCACGGATAGCACTAAACCCTACCTACCCTACCTACCCTACCTACCCTACCTACCCTACCTACCCTACCTACCCTACCTACCCTACCTACCCTACCTACCCTACCTACCCTACCTACCCTACCTACCCTACCTACCCTACCTACCCTACCTACCCTACCTACCCTACCTACCCTACCTACCCTACCTACCCTACCTACCCTACCTACCCTACCTACCCTACCTACCCTACCTACCCTACCTACCCTACCTACCCTACCTACCCTACCTACCCTACCTACCCTACCTACCCTACCTACCCTACCTACCCTACCTACCCTACCTACCCTACCTACCCTACCTACCCTACCTACCCTACCTACCCTACCTACCCTACCTACCCTACCTACCCTACCTACCCTACCTACCCTACCTACCCTACCTACCCTACCTACCCTACCTACCCTACCTACCCTACCTACCCTACCTACCCTACCTACCCTACCTACCCTACCTACCCTACCTACCCTACCTACCCTACCTACCCTACCTACCCTACCTACCCTACCTACCCTACCTACCCTACCTACCCTACCTACCCTACCTACCCTACCTACCCTACCTACCCTACCTACCCTACCTACCCTACCTACCCTACCTACCCTACCTACCCTACCTACCCTACCTACCCTACCTACCCTACCTACCCTACCTACCCTACCTACCCTACCTACCCTACCTACCCTACCTACCCTACCTACCCTACCTACCCTACCTACCCTACCTACCCTACCTACCCTACCTACCCTATTTGACTCGGCCGCCATCAATCATAATTATTTTGTTATGCGTAATTTTAAATCTGTGATATCTTTGAAAATATTAATTTAAATGATATCATGTCAGGCATTTTTTTAATCTAAATCAACTCCCCAGTTTTAATACCATATTTAATTGGATAAGGATTAATATAATAGCGGCCAAAATAGCTTCGGAAATAACAACCAATTTTTTATCAAATTCTGAAAGATAAAAGTGGTTACTATGGGTCAACCTCAGAAGATAGACATATGCTATGGCAATTTATTTTGCTGAACTTTTTAGGATGTACAATCCTGTAGAACATTAATTTTATATATCTTACGGTTTACGCAGCGCACGCCAGTAAAGCTCCCAGTCGCATGACTTTTTCCAACATCTTCAACAATAATCGTCATATTTCAGCCAATGTAAACAAAGCCGTAATTAATTATACAACCTAAACCTTCCTCATGAATCATTCCGTTCATTGCCGAAAACCGTTTGAACACCGTTCTACAGATGGACACACGCGGCGGGGGACTTTGTTTTATAATATAATAATCCCCCACCGCCGTATCTCTACGTTGAGTCGTGGTGGGGCTTGCGCGCTCCGAACTCTGGGTCTGTGCCGGTATAGTTTACTTGGTCTAGGATGAGGAGCTAGACCAAGAGAGATACAGTAAACCGCAGGGCAGCATGTGGCGAGCTGATGGGCAGTAGCGACCTCACGGACCCTATCTCCCGGGAGAAATCTTGTTCCTCATCTCTGGCTTGCCTTTATTGGCCGGCTGGAGTTAACACTGACGAGGAACAGAGCTCCCACCTCATTCTTGCCTTAATCAAGAGCAAACGTGCTTGAAGGAAGGAAGTATTCCAGTAAGTGCTCGTAGGGATCTTGACCATCTTCCGGGCTCTGGAATTGTTCTGATAGCCGTGAAATACCTCTCCACTCCTCAAGCACCTCAGGACATGTTGCCCCCTTGTCGCTACGTCACTATGTGCTAGCGACAGTTTTCGGGGGCCCATTATTGAGTGTGCAAGTCACCCCCTGCCATTTTATCCGTGTACATATAAAACATTGATCAGGCAGGGGCCATCGTTTTTCCATAGTTCCAGGTCACCAGTCAACTTAAGCCACCCAAACCCATAGTTCAATAACTTTTTTTCCATATCCTGTAATAGTCCTACACCGATCGGGGGTTGTTCTTGGGTGCATTTGTATAGTACACACAGGGATAATCGTCGGTTCGTGCCTCATATCATTAAAACGTCTAACGGGCCTCTGCGAGTTGGCTTTGGCCCCTCGTACGCCTTCTAAAGGTCTGGGACCCCAGGGTCCCGAGAAATGTCAAGACGTAAAAATAATAATATAATTAAATAAAATATAATATGTATAGTAATATGATATGATATACTATATGATATGATGTAAGGATGTAAGGATTTGCCCGTCGACTGCGAGACTTAAATACTTAAATACAGTTCATTTTAAAATATTATTTTTAATAAATAGATACCTATTCGTTCATTAAATTGACGTTATATCCGTAATGTACAAATGTACTTAATAAGTAACTAGAAAATGATAACTCGAATATATCTTGACCGAAATAATTTAAACAGTTCTTAATTTGGCATTGTACAAACAATGCTTCCCCGTAATATGTAACATAACATGCTCTAAGCCCAATAAAGGTGGTGCCAAGACCATTTGTAAAAGCTCTTCCGGCTAATTACTTTGTGCAACATTAATTTGTAGGAGTCTGCTTGCGTCTCTTGAATTAGTGAAACGTCCCAAATTATTATGTCATAATGCTTGTATCACGGCGTTGGTGAAATATAAGGGAAGGGTTTGTAAACATTTTGAACAAAGAGTCGACTGTCGACAAACGTTAGGCACCCCTGTTTGTTACGTTGTACATTGAAC
Source organism: Agrochola lota (assembly GCA_947364205.1). NCBI lineage: Eukaryota > Metazoa > Arthropoda > Insecta > Lepidoptera > Noctuidae > Agrochola > Agrochola lota. The sequence goes on along the minus strand of OX376221.1, from coordinate 9,825,384 downwards.
ATACTTGTAGGTAAGCAATTATCTTTAACAATGACCGCGTACGACCACGACAATGTTATAATGGAGTACGGTTTTAGAGCAGGGACCGAATTACACGGACATTTGTGAATATTATTTCTGATCAGAATTTGTAGGAGATTATTACCATACAGTCTTATTTACGTGCCTACCAACTATTGTATTACATTGTATTTTGACTATTCAAACACCTAGTTGCTTTTTCAATTCTCTGCGAACTTTGAGTCTATATTACTAAAATTCCTGTGATTTATAGAGTATCTAATAAATACCTAATCCTAGTTAGTAACATTCAATATTTCCAACCAACCACACCACGAAGTAATCACAAATAATAACGTAGATCGTGGGCAACATAACAAACAAGTACCTAAACCAGTACACTGAAGGCATATTTATTTACTTAAAGCCAAAGAAAACATGTTAATCTTTTACTGAATCCAAAAAACATATTTTTGGGGAGACGTCAAATCGTCCTCCAATTACCCATCCTTTAACGTATTATATTTTTCTGCGACAATATTATCGATATCGATGTGATCGGTATTTCGTCGGTGACGCAATGACGTAACTAATATTCATTAAGGCTGCAGTTATACTTAGCTTGAGGCGTGTTCTTTGATCCCTCCAAGTTGTTTGTCACGTGGGTAGAGTCACGCGAGGCACACACTTGCCCCCGCCTCTCTAGACTCCTGCTGATTAGTAACGCTGAGGATTCACTAACAAACATTATTGGAACTCGTATCTAAATTACGATAGGTACAGGTGTTAGCAAATCACGCCAATTTGTAAGTAGCAAACTAGCAATTTCTCAGATTGTGCTACGTTGCGAAAATTTCACATTTCTCCCAATCATTTTCTCATTAAAGGAGTTATCAACTTTCTTACAAATATCAAAAATAATGATTGACCAAAAACATACCTACTTAGAAATGAAAGGTATGAAAGATGTACACACATCGAGATCTAATCGCGAGACAATGTCAAGGGCGAACTCATTGTTAATCCGTAGCCTTCGCTCAACTATTCGAATGAAAGGAGTTTTTATTGCTAAATAATGATACAGAGGCTACATCAATTACCCAATATGTCTATTCATGCCCTATTATTTGGCGAGACTCCCGCGATATTGCACCGAGTTGCCTCATCTCGTGAGTACCAGGCTTGGGCACAAATATTTACATGGTAATCCAATTCACGCCTGCAGTGCCACCCGTCCAATTTAATCTCGTAGAATTTAATTTAACCTGATGGTATCTGCTCTGTGTCTTGCCAGGACATTCATTAAGTGTCCCACTGTTTATATTGCTCAGTATATCATGGTTTTGTAGTGTTATTAGGGTTCCGAGCCTAAAATTTTAGATAAAAATACAGAAAATGGTTCGTTACTCATAGACTTCTTATAGGTTTTCCTCTAGGAAAACCTATAAGAAGTCTATGGTCTTAAAATAACATGGTGTAAATCCCTCAATATTGTGTGTACAAACATACATTTGCAGTTGGAATGTATGGGAGAACATGTTCTTCAACTACAATATTAAGTTTGTATTTGGGATAAATTCATCCCAACTACGGAACTCTTCATTGTGCGTGGTCCGACACGCACTTGGTCGGTTTGTTTTTTATTAACGTTCAATGCATAAATTACAACAACGGTTGAGCGCCAGAGGCACTAATAAAATTTACTTGGTAACGAATTCTAGATATTAATTTGTGAATTGAAATAATTTTACGAATAATATTAAACAAAGATTACGCCATTGATTACAACTCCAAAGAAAGTTAGAATTCACTAGATACTTACAAATTGAAACAAATGACGGTCTGTGAATGAGAAGTCATAACGCTATCAACTCGGATACTCAACATAAACATCCTAGCCCCTCAATTTTCCACCTTAATGCTTGCGAACTCCAATTTATAAAGTTATAAGACAACTTCTAAATGGGCTAATGGGGCACAGAAGACTTTTAAACTTTTCAACGCATTAATTAAACACAATGAAGTTTCTTAGTTGCCAGCCAGTTAATTAACATCAATTACTTATACAATGCCTTATTTGCGTCATTACTTTTAATAGGTATAGGCATGTAAGCTACTAGCAACTCGAATCTAAAAGATATTTAAATGGATGAACTTGATTTATTACAATTTTAAGGCGGGGTTATCCGAATTTGCCTGTTTTAGAATCAATTTTAAATAGTCAAATTAGTGTATTTAAGTCCTGAAAAAAAAATATATTATAGATACATCCTTGTTGGAGGGAAATTAAAGGTTCAAACACGATAAATTTAAATTTTCTCGATAAAAAGAAAATCCGAATCGGGGTCAATTTCAAAACCATTTTTCATCTCATTTCCTAATTACAGCACAAAATAGTATGAAAATTGCATGTGGATGAGGATGAGGTAATCGTATTTTCGGGGGAAACTAAAGGTTAAATTTTTTAGTTTAGAACATATTTTTTAAATAAACCCAAAAATAGTAAATCAGGCTTAATCGGCTCGCGCTCAGAGTCCTGCGGGACGTCATCGAGGGTAGACCTGTGTCAAAATTTTTAAAAATACGCTAAAAATCTAATAAAAGAAGAACACATTAGATACGAAATTGCGATAGCTCAAAAAAAATATCTCGTAATTATATTGTAGTTTTAATTCATAATATTGTTTTCGAAAGTGTGATTTGTTGTATGTGATGGGACGGATTGATGACGAAGGATGGATGACGTTGAATTGTCATCTTAAAATAGTGTTACACACATTAAAGATTATTATCGATAAAATTATACTCAAGTGTGAGTCGTATATAATTTTTATCGTCGTTTATGAAGAAGCTTTAATAAAACACATATTTCTAAGATTTTTCAATCAGATTCGTCCATGTTACTATATTCACTCTCCATCGAACTGTGTTTCCTACTATCATATCTTAAATTAATAAACACACAATATACAATGTGTCCGGTTGTCGGTTGTATATCAATATTTAAAACAACTTTCACTCTAGCAACAACAATGACGATTAGAAATAAATCGCTGTTTCAAACAAAAGTGCTATACTAACACGATCAAATGTATGGAACACGATAAAAATCGTAATGATATTTTACGAATAGCGGAGCAAATTAGCAACACACGATTTTTTTATTGAATCCGTGATTTTATCTTATTGGCTCACTCTGAACAACTACGTATATGTATACGAAAAAAATGTCGTTCTAAAATGTCGATATCCTAAAATAATAGATTCGATAAATTATAGCTGTAGCAGTAGGTACGTCCCTTGATAATAAAGTACGGCAATTGTTACTTCATATGTAGCTGTCAATATTTACGGATCTTCATGAGCGGTGGGAAACACCCAAAACAAAAGAATATGGACACAGAATAAGCGAAACAGTTAGACAAATTTTAGCCCATTCTAATTAATAAAAATCTCTGTCACTGAAGGGGTTAAATAGGGGATGAAAGTTTATATGGAATTTCGCAATTTTTGTCTTAAATTCACTTACTTGATAAAAAATAAAAGTGGCCAAGTGCGAGGCGGACTCGCCCATGAAGGGATCCGTTCTAATATTTGAGTTGATTGAATGAAAGGTAAATTGCGGTTTACGATTTATGAAGTATTAAAAAAAAACTACCTACTAGATCTCGTTCAAACCAATTTTCGGTGGAAGTTAAAATTTACATGATAATGTACATCATATATTTTTTTTAGTTTTATCATTCCCTTATTTTAGAAGTTACAGGGGGGGGGACACATTTTACCACTTTGGAAGTGTCTCTCGCGCAAACTATTCAGTTTAGAAAAAAATTATATTCGAAACCTCAATATCATTTTTGAAGACCTATCCATAGATACCCGTAGAGACACGTATGGGTCTAATGTTTTTTTTTTTTAGTTTCAGTTCTAAGTATGGGGACCCCCAAAAGTTATTGTGTTTTTTCTATTTTTGTATGAAAATCTTAATGCGGTTCACAGAATACATCTACTTACCAAGTTTCAACAGTATAATTCTTATAGTTTCGGAAAAAAGTGGCTGTGGCATACGGACGGACAGACAGACATGACGAATCCATAAGGGTTCCGTTTTTTGCCATTTGGCTACGGAACCCTAAAAATCACTGTGAGACAACGTACAACCTACACTGCTGGGTCTAGATGCATGCAATTTTGCACAAGAGTTCCTTTTATAACGAACGAAATTACGACTTTGGTATTTTCTATCAAAATTACGTTTTGCGTGACTTTTGAACCATTGCAATACCCAACCCAGTAGAACCATTGCAATTTTAAACTTTCACCTTACTACCGCAAAGCCACTGGTTGGCTTGATACACTAACTGAGTCTTACATATTATTCCCGACTACCCCGGCTATCACTAAAAAAATCCCGTGTACAGTTTGTACACTGGATTTATCATTAACAGTCACGTAATCATAGATATTTATTTTTATTAAAACCATAGATGGCAGAAGAGGCCTAAACTTCATGTTTTTCTTTGTACGTTCTACGAACTATCGCATAACACTATATCAAAATGTAAAAATGTTGTTTCTTTAACTTTTTAATAAAATGAATTGATTGTTACAACACAGCACATTAGCCGATAACGACACCGAACCGACATCGTCACGATATCGCCGGTCAGATGATCGGATACGTTTAGTGCCTACCAAACGGTTTTATATTATCTTGTTTTTGTCACCTATATCGTCGCAGACAGCGACCGACGCCGATATCGGCATGATATCTGCCGGCAAAGACACAGTGTCGTGAAAGTAGCGGCATTCTTTCACTTGAACACACTTTTTCGCACCGACTTCGAGACGTCGATACTTAGTAGGTAGATACCGTGGTTGTTTGGTGAGTCGCGATGGTCATCGATATTCACCAATATCATCGGGCCGATAATAATAATATCGGCATCGAATCGATGTCAGTATAGCTGCCGACATATCGGTATCGGGTTGGTGTCGTTATCCGTTATTAATGAGAAAACGCCCATCAGGTGCACAGGACATTTTACGTAATCGTTTTAGTTCACTACACCGTAGGTCCCATAAAATAAAAACTTATGGAAAAAATCAAACCTAAGAGGTTGGTGTCGTTATCTGTTATTAATGTGAAAACGTCCATCAAGTACACAAGACATTTTAAGTAATCATTTTATTTCACTACACCGTAGGTCCCATAAAATAAAAACTTATGGGAAAAAATCGAACCTAAGAAAAACTAGTTCAGTTGATCAACTGCAAATATTTTATACTGTGGCATGGATTTTCCCCGAAATGGTCGGCACTGCATCGTAAATAAATACGTCGCTCTACAATTGGGGGAGGCGGAGGTAGCGTATGAAAGGCCCACCGGCCCGGAAAACCTAGCCTTAAGTTTGGCACACTTTCCGTCGGAACCCTTTCAACCGTTCTTAATTATAAAGTTTTCCATACAACACGTCTGTCGTTGAAAAAAAGATTATTCTCAAAGAAAGTCGACAAATAAAGAAAAGTAAACTCGTTGGCTGCCAGCTCCCAGAGGAAATGTCCGCTCTCGCCTTTAACACTTTTCCCTTTTTTCCAATTGCTTGACGTTGACTGTGTAAACCACAAACACTAATGAATTTAAGCCGCAGTGTTCCCTCGTGTATCGAGCTAGGTTAATTAACAGGAGCAGCGAAGGTGACAACTACACCTAATTCGTTCTCAGATCCTTGATGTTTACTAAAGCGTCGAGTTAAAACTTTTCAGTCGTTTACTATGGAAAACTATGTAGCGTTATCAAAATTCCAATACTTTGACATAACCATAACATCACCCCTGTAATCCTCAAAGGGTATAGCAGCGATGTAGGTTATAGTACACTCACATTTTGCAAGTTATATTTTAAGTCACATGCGAGCCAAGCGAGCCTATTGACATCAACCGGACACAAATTCAGACGCCGCGGCGCCGTGGCTGCTACTAACAAATTCCTGATAGAAGCAGTAGCGCTTGCTATTACTACACCAAAAAGGTATTCCAATGTTTTATGATCAAATATTTCAAAAAGCAATACATTTTTCACTTGTAATACTCTAAAAAGCATGAAATAGTACTTATCTCGCTTTCGATATTCTGAGAGAAAACTTTTCAACCGCGCAACGAGGGTTGTCTTGTAAAAAGCTTTTGTTGTTCCACACAATCAATGGATCCTAAGTTTTTTTGGGATCCGTATCCAGCCACCGTACACAATCCCATTGACACTTTATTTGTCTATCCAACTGTCGAAGCAAATATAGGTAAGCTTTTATCGTACCGTTGTTCAATACTTGTCGATAAACTGGCATTTTTATCAGGGGAAAACAGACGGAAATCCCGGGGATTGAGCAATACTATAGTTAAGGGATATTGATATCCTTGAAGGAAGTTGGGATATAAAAATATCCTAAAATATTGTTTTATGTTTATTACTTAATGAGCAGTGCTGTCCCAGTGGGAGCGAGTTCGAACCCAAAAAGGCGCTTTACTTTGTGTAAAATAATTTCATCACCACTGCTCTCAAAACGGTGAAGGAAAACATCTTGAGAAAACCGGCATGTCCTAGACCAAAATTTTTAAGACGTGACATCCACCAACCTGCACTGGGCGCGCGTGGTTGATTACAGCCCACTCCCTCTCACAGAGAGGAGGCGTATGTCCTACCTAGAATTGGGAACATTATTGTCTGATTATATACTCGTCCTTACTTAGCGCAATACTATAAAATGGATTCCTAAATATACAGTGGTCTTGCAACAGTTGCAACGCGCACAAAGTAGAATAACTATTTAAGTACGCTGAATTGATTTTCCTTTCTACAAGATCCGGGAAAACAACTTGTTTTTTGCAAAGTTGTGCAGCTTTATCCGATTATTATTTTCAAGTTAAGCGTCTGAAAGCACCTGTGTATCGTAACGAAATGATTCCTTTGAGCAATCGTGATTCCAATTGGAAGCCGGACGAGAAATCTTTTTCCCTGTTGCGAAATATGAAATTGCCGTCGGCAATGGTTAGAGAATAAAAGGCAGCCCCTGCCATCTGGAAACGGCAAATGGAACTATTTGTCACAACGATGTATAAGGTAATCGATTGACCCCTGTCGCCGTATCTCTTCCAAGGATAAATTGCTCATTGTTTTGATTCAGAAATTCCACCTTATATTTTTCTATTTGTTTTAGAACACAAATGGTTCAGAGCGAGTTATTGTGTTTGCTCCTCATCCAAAATAAATACACTCGTATACAGGTATCGTAAAGATAAATAAAACAGAGGCATAAATAAATATAGCCACCCCTCCTTTAAAAACAGCACTATATATTTTATAAACAAATACGTAACGAATAATTATTGTCCGAATGTTTACCTATATTGACATTTGCCTTGTTTACCGCTAACAGTTTAGCAGGTTGACGCGACCCCTCAAATTGCATTTTTAACGTTTTGAAAAATTTAAGTAAAATTATTCACTATTCCGAACTGAAGTTCACATCACACAGGATTTTATCATTTATATAATGACGGTACCGGAGCTTTGTTAGTCCCAAAGGGCAGTAAAATCAGAAAATTAAGTACCGTAACAGTCCGGTACCGGCGTCGGACCAACATATACGAACGATAAAAGACACAATGACCACACATCGGCCCCTGAGGAGCCGCGGTGCCCTTGGCAACTACGTCACGACAATTGCGCCATTTTTCATTTACAGCCCATTAAATACACTGTTCCCGAGGCTTATGCGACGGCTATTACCAGAGTCATAAACATACACAGCAGCAGTCCATAAAGACATAATCTCAGCCCCAAGTCCGCTTTTCGCTGTTAAATTAATTCAATAATAGGATTACACTACAAATTATAACATAGTTGAGACGCTCGTATAAAATAACAATGGTTTAGAGAATATAAATAAAGGTTGCTCTGCGGGCAGCGCTCTTATTCCAACTCACCTATTTGCGGTTGGACTTTATAGTTTTATGCTCCGGTCAAAACCCCGGGAGTTGCGAACTAAGCAGTTTCTACAAACCCCCGCGATATTATCATCATTGTTTCTTGTAGTCACGTCTTTCCTCAAACAATTTATAGTAGGAATCACATATTCAGAAACCACGAGTATTTCCAAATACAGTAAAATACAGCTTCCTATTTATTTATGATCAATTCAAGAGCCGTTCGCGTGCTGTTGTTTTAAAAGTCTGTTTGTAAACATTGTGGCAAATGGTTTACATTGTAAAAACAAAATGGAGGAGCTGGGCCAGCGATCTTTTGATGATACATAGATGAACTAACACGCTACCAGATTATTGGGTGTCAATCATTCTCGTGTTAGACAACGTGATTGACACTTGATTAATTGTCTTACTGATATTTTAAGAATTGAGATATCTTGATCACTGTGGGTTTCGACACTAGCGATATCATTATCATCTCAGAAATAATTAATATTGTAATATCATCACATCGTAGATGTACGCTGCTGGACAATTGGACATGCATTAAAGATTTCTTGATTAAGATGTGACCACAATGCTGTCTGAGTATACGAATAGGTCATCCTAGGGTTCACCTAGTCGCATATGGTATGCCGGGGGCCCTCGCGGAGGGCTCATTTTAAATGTAATTTTTTCTTAGCAAATACAGAATTATTTTCACGGTTTACGCGAAAATAAAATCTGATGTATATTCGAACAACACTTATTAGTGGTTTTATTTTAGTAATTTTTTTTACGGTTAGGTACAAATATTAGTCCTCGCGCACATGTCGGAGTTGCGCGAGGAAGCGAAACGCTGGGGTGTAACTCCGCTGCCGCGAGAAATCACGGCACAGCGGACAGAGCTCCGGCGGGATCTCATGGCGGCATGGAGAGTGCGATTGTCGCAACCCAGCGCTGGGTACGCCACAATTGTGGCGATAAGTCCCCTCTTTGAGGAGTGGCTTGAGAGGCGCCACGGCGTCCTCACCTTCCGCCTGACGCAGGTCCTCACCGGACACGGCTGTTTCGGGAGGTTCCTGTTCCGCATAAGGCGGGAGGAAACGCCCGGGTGTCACCACTGTGTGGATCGCCCGGAGGACACGGTGGAGCATACGGTAGAGGTCTGCCCGGCTTGGGCGGCACCGCCGTGTCCTCACGGAGGCGATCGGCGGCGGCGATCTCTCGCGTTGGGCCCTGGTTCAGGCCATAGTTTGGAGCGAGAGTGCATGGGAGGCCGTCACCTCTTTCTGCGAAGCAGTTATGTTCGCGAAGGAGGAGGCGGAGCGCGCGAGGGAGATGCAAGCTGCACGCCCTCGCGGCCCTAGTCACCGCAGGAGACGCCCCGGACGTCGCGAGTCGGGAGTCGAGAGCCGACTTCCGGCCACCGTAGGCGCGGGCTTGCGGACGGTGAGCAATGGGCGGCTCGCCGTCCGATAAGGACCAGGCCCGTGTCGACGGCGCGTTGTGTTCCACGCGCGCTTCAAAGAGATGTCAGCACCAACTGACGGGGTCGAAAGACCAATGCCTGCTGGGGTTGCGGGTTTGTCCGAAAGGGATATCGCGGTCCCGGCACACAGGCAACGGAAGGAACATGGGTGAGTTTTAGTCAGTGAAAGTCTGACACACCCTCTCGCTCTGCCCAGAGCGGGAGAAGTCATTTGATGATTTCCCACCCTCAAAAATAAAAAAATAAAAAAAAGGTACAAATATTAACAAAAAAATTAAAAGGTTGAAAACTACGTATAGCGACAAGACCCCTGAAAACATAATTTTACATCGTTTTACAGTGTTTTATAAAACGGTTTTAAACCTAATGCCGTTGACCATACGCGATGTTTAACTTTAGCGCAAACGTAATGCTGGCAACCTTCGCGGATAGATCACTTCCAATTTGTATGGCCGCATGGCGTATGAGTTCTATGAAAAGACCCTATTTCGGAGTTGAAAGTGTTAATTTATTCATTACGACACCAAAAATATGGTGGCTTTCATTGATCCGCGGTGTCAATTAAAGAACCTTGCCTCCATTAGCACACTGAAAAAGGTTTCATTTTGTTCAAAAAGTAGTTTAATTGTTTAGGTAGCCCTTTGATAATTATTTCTCATATTACCTACAGTATATTTATCAGTATTACAAATTTTGGGAAATTTCGCGTTGGAATCGCTATGATATCCAAAGTTTTGTAAACGTACCTTCTCACAACATTAACATTACCAAAAACCCCAAATCAATTAAAATGTTCGTAACACGGTACATGATATCCGTCCCATGTATCAAAACAACTCGTTTGTTTTGACCGACACGTACCGAATCTCCTCGTTATGATCCCACCATAATTTTATATCTGTTGATTACACTTTGATCTCTCACATCATTGGATCTGACCCTTCCGGATGTGAAGTAATTCTAAATTCAAAACGATGGGACTTTACTCAGCTGCCAGCGACATTTTTATTTTACCAGAGTGCTTTGCAATTAGTTCATCAAAACAATTGTTACATCAAAACATTTTAGTCATTTTTAGGGTTGCGTACCACACAAGGAAAAAACGGACCCCTTATAGGACCACTTTGTTGTCCGTCTGTCCTTCCGTCTGTCTGTCTGTCAGTCTGTTAAGACCCTTTTTCTCAGGAACGCGTAGAGGTATCAAGTTGAAATTAATATCAAATACGTAGATCTATAGTCTCTTGAAAATCTAAAAAATATCAAGCTCAAAGTCAACGCAATAAAAAAATACGGCCATTTATGCGACATAATTTTGATACTCGCAAATAAATCAAAACCTTAGGGTAGTTCCCGTTTCCGGGGATACCGCACGGTCTCCCGTGAGGCGGCGAGCCTCCTTGCCGGACTACCGCCATGGGATCTGGAGGCGAAAGTCCTCGCGCACATGTGGGAGTTGCGCGAGGAGGCGAAACGCCGGGATGTAACTCCGCTGCCGCGAGAAATCACGGCACAGCGGACAGTACTCCGGCGGGATCTCATGGCGGCATGGAGTGTGCGATTGTTGCAACCCAGCGCTGGGCACGCCACAATTGCGGCGATAAGTCCCCTCTTTGAGGAGTGGCTTGAGAGGCGCCATAGCGTCCTCACCTTCCGCCTGACGCAGGACCTCACCGGACACGGCTGTTTCGGGAGGTTCCTGTTCCGCGTAAGGCGGGAGGAAACGCCCGGGTGTCACCACTCTGTGGATCGCCCGGAGGACACGGTGGACCATACGGTAGAGGTCTGCCCGGCTTGGGCGGAGCACCGCCGTGTCCTCACGGAGGCGATCGGCGGCGGCGATCTCTCGCGTCCGGCCCTGGTTCAGGCCATGGTTCGGAGCGAGAGTGCATGGGAGGCCTTCACCTCCTTCTGCGAAGCAGTTATGTTCGCGAAGGAGGAGGCGGAGCGGGCGAGGGAGATGCAAGCTGCACGCCCTCGCGGCCCTTGTCGCCGCAGGAGATGCCCCGGGCGTCGGGAGTCGAGAGCAGACTTCCGGCCACCGTAAGCGCGGGCTTGCGGACGGTGAGCAATGGGCAGCTCACCGTCCGATAAGGACCAGGCCCGTGTCGACGGCGCGTTGTGTTCCACGCGCGCCTCAAACAGATGTCAGCACCAAACGACGGGGTCGAAAGACCAATGCCTGCTGGGGTTGCGGGTTTGTCCGAAAGGGATATCGCGGCCCCGGCACACAGGCAACGGAAGGAACACGGGTGGGTTTTAATCAGTGAAAGTCTGACACACCCTCTCGCTCTGCCCAGAGCGGGAGAAGTCATTTGATGACTTCCCATCCTGAAAAAAAAAAGGGTAGTTCCCGTTGACCTAGAATCATGAAATTTGGCAGGAAGCAAGTTCTCAGGGCACATGTAAAGGAAAAAATCGAAAATAGTTCATTTGTAGTTTTATGACACAAAAATATTTTTTTGCGATTACATATTTTCATTTGCAGTTGGAGAATTGAACGTGGCGTATATCGATGTATGGGAGTACATGTATATCAATTACAATGTTACATTTGTTTTTGGGATAAATTCATCCCAACTACGGAACCCTTCACTGTGCGTGGTCCGTATTATTATTAGTCGATGGGTCCAACAGACACTTGGCCGGTTTTCATAGCCCGGAATTAAGTCCTAGGCGTAGTATTAATATTATTTGTGCCCCAGGTGTATAATTTCACAAAACTCTTCCTAAAGCCTTGTTGACGATGTCTTTTAATAATAGTAGTGTGTTTCTAGTGTTCTTTTGTTTTTTTTATTTATTTGTTATTACTTAGTTAGTCATTTAATTTAGTACCTAGTGTAAATAGTTAGTTGTGCTATATATTGTATTTGGTCATTTTGATATGTATGAAATAAAAACAGAATTACAGTTTTATTAAATTAAATAAGTACCATAATTCTGTCTTTGAGGAAACTGATATGTTGCATAACAACACTGGTCTGTCAGTAGATTTTGGTAATGTTTATTTTATAAGGGTAGGTAATCGTACAATTCTTTTCGTCAACACACAAATATTATATGAAAAGGAAGGTCGCCCTTTGAAATAAACATCAAAGTAATGGTTTCGTATAGTCGTCACACGATTTTATTCTTTGGATGTGGGTAGGGTACTTTTATTGAGTGGGTATTATTTATGCAATTTATTATGTATATGTTATTATGCTTACGGGTATTTGAGTTGAGTGGGGCTCAAAAAAATTGGAAAGACAAACAATATAATAAATTGACTTCACTTATCTGATAACTTTCAGAAGAATAAAGTACCTATAAGGTCTTTGTCTTTTATTTAAAGACTAAAGAAAAATCTTCTAAAATATAAATAAAGAACATAAGTTGTAGTAGACTAAGAAATGAAGATAAGTACGAAACAAAGCTGTATCCAGAATCGTATCAAAGCGCTTCTTGGTACCAACACCTTTTTTTTTTTTTTGAGGATGGGTAATCATCAAATGACTTCTCCCGCTCTGGGCGGAGCGAGAGGCCGTGTCAGACTTTTACTGACTAAAACCCACCCGTGTTCCTTCCGTTGCCCGTGTGCCGGGGCCGCGACATCCCTTTCGGACAAACCCGCAACCCCAGCATTGGTACCAACACCTGCGTTTCTTTTTTCCGATACACAAGAACTACCTTAAACTTTGGCATAATGTACAGGAGCCAATCGCGGCGAGCCACCGACGTCATAATAAATAATATAGGTAGAGATGGAACAAGAGCAATTTAAACTTTATCGTCTCGCTCATATTTCACAGTTCCGGCGGGGAACAATTGGGGTTTTGTTAACACGGCAATGCCCGAACAAAGTTGCCGTAAAAAAGAACGAAACTGTGCTGTTCCACTGTACTCAGCGAATTGCCGTTGGTTCAAACATGCTCGCACATTTCGTGAACAATACAGCCGGTCTATTATGTAAAAATCTGAGACCTAAGAATGTGAGATTTTTTAAGTCAGTTTGAAGTGGACTGTCATTCGATCTAATGCTAGGGATTGACAAATTTTACAGATTAGACCGGGTATACCAACTTGTTTTATTGGAAACGTACCTACAGTTTGAACAGGACAAATAACAAACAAGGGAGGGAAATTTTAAATTTGTGTTGATTTTTCTTTTAAAGGAAAACAGCCGCACGTTTTTATCGATGGAACAATAATATTTATTGTATCGACAGGGCTTGGTTTTCTCGACGTTTTGAGTTTACTACTATATTCACGAGATAGCGAGTACGGTTGGAAAAAGGTTCGGTAGTGAGGGATGCCTGCACAAGGTAGTCACTTCACCATATGCCAACTATGGGAACTGAATATTTACTTATATGGGACGCCAAGTAAAGGAGGAGCTCGTGGCTATGTAATAATAGCCACACGGGTCGATCCATCAGGTTAAGTTACGCTTGCCGGGGTTCGTCCGTGGATGGGTGACCATCTTTACATACCGAGACTCCTCCGTGCCTCGGAAAGCACGTTAAGCCGTTGGTCCCAGCTGTCATTCGTGGAACAGTCGTTACGGATCGTCAGAAGCCGGAAAGTCTGACATCCAGTCTTACCAAGGGTTATTGTGTTACCCAGCAGCTGGGTTGTCGTGCTTAGATAGGCAGTCACTCCATGTAAAATACTGGTACTCAGCTGCATCCGGTTAGACTGGAAGCCGACCCCAACATAGTTGGGAAAAGGCTAGGCAGATGAATGGGACGCCAAGTAAAGATTCTGTCCGTTTTCATAGCAGGAATGAAAATAACAATAAGTATTTAATTATGAATGTTGTCAAGTAATATATACAAAAAATTACGTCTGCAAATAGAGTGCTTGTCAGAGTCTAAAACTTGGACCCAAATTTTTTTGAGCGAGTTTTTAAGAATACATTTCGAAGAATTTCGGAACGTATACGTATAACATGATCCCAAAAGCAACGTAATAAAAAATGTTATCATATAATTATAAACTGTTATCGTTACTTCACAAAAAAAATCAAGGCTTTTGAAAATAAAGTATAAATATAAAATTATATAATAAAGGAGGATTTTATAACAGTAGAGCCGTTTAATTTAAGCAAATGTTTCAGTGGCTTAATTAAAAACATTTCGAGCGAATTTTTGTGGCTTACAACGCTTTTAATAAAACCTTCACAATGATCTCTGAAACCTAAGCAAAGTTATTAGGGTATTCTTTTGTTATTTCGAATGCCCACAGGGCTTTATTATTTTAAGAAATTTTGTACATGTCTTGAAACATACATAGCGTAATGATGTTATATGTTTCTCAGAATGATTTTACATTTGTGAGCATTTCGTCTCTTTGTTATTTTGTTACCGAATTTGTAACATAATGTACGAGAAATAAATAAATTTCACGTACCTACCTTATATTACAAATTCGGTTACAATTGTTTTAAGCTTACTGGTTTGGCTTGCTAATTTCTAACGTCAAGTTTTTTTGTTCTGTTCGTGTGTAACTTCTTTTTATGAAAATTTTAGTGAAAAGAATTTGTTTATTCTGTAAATAGGATAGCGAAATCACTTTTACACGTCAAATTAAGAAAAAATATAAGCTAGATGGAGTCGACTTTTCCTATCTGACTATGAAACAAACTCAAGGATCATCTCTTTTCTCCGGAGGTGACCGAGGTAGATCTGAGAGTGGCGGTACGTAGGCTGAGTGCCAAAAATACCGCCCCAGGACCCGACGGCTTACCTGGAAAAGCCTGGGTTCTGGCCTTAGAGGCTCTCGGGCCTCGACTTCGGGGGCTCCTAAGCGCATGCTTGGAGAGGGGCCAGTTACCACTTCGTTGGAAGACGGGGAAACTGGTCCGCATCAGGAAGCCGGGGCGCCCGGTGAACTCCGCTTACCGGCCCATCGTGCTGCTCGATGAGGTGAGGCAAGCTCTTTGAAAGAGTAATTGCAGACCACCTTGTCGGGCAGCTGGTGCGAGTGGGGCCGGATTTGGCGGAGAGCCAGTTTGGTTTCCGCAAGGGGCGCTCTACGGTGGATACCATCATGCGCGTTCGAGCCCTCACGACGGGGGATGCTGTTGCCCGGGGGGTGGGGGTAGTCTTGGCGGTGTCTCTTGACATCGCCAATGCCTTCAATACCCTGCCCTGGAGTTGCATTATGGAGGCACTCCGGTATCATCGGATGCCGACCTACCTCTGTCGAGTGGTCGAGGCCTATTTGACGGACAGGGCCGTCATCTACCCCGGTCACCACGGAGAGTGGAACCGACGAGAGATGTCGTGCGGTGTATGGTGGTGGTGTGATGTCATCGCCTACGACTGGGTGCTGCGCGCCGACCTCCCTAGCGGCGTCAGCGTGGTTTGCTACCATGATGACACGCTGGTCCTGGTGCAGGGGAGGTCGCATGAGGCGGCGGCCGAACAAGCGACGCGTTGGGTTGCAACAATCGTCGAAAGGATCCGGCAACTGGGACTCGAGGTGGCCTTGCACAAGTCCGAGGCCATGTGTTTCTATGGTCCTCGGAACGCGCCACTGTCGGGTTCCCAGATAACGGAGGGAGGGGTTCATATCGGTGTCGAGTCATAATCATAATCATAATCATAATCATAATCATTTATTCATTTGTAAACATAGGTTTAACATAGATGGTATTAAAAAATTAAAAAATAATAGTAGCTCTATGTTTTGCTTCATTGGCATACAAATGTTTTTTTTGTTGAGAACTTAATAACTAGATTCACATGCTTAGATAATATTAGTACAATAAATTTAAAATATAATTAGGAACTATAACAGTAAGGTTTTTTAAGTTTTATAATTATTTCTCGTTTAAAAATTCGTCTACTCTGTAATAACATTTTTCGGTTAAAAATTTCTGTAGAGCTGTTTTAAATTTAACTATTGGCATGTCTTTTATGCCGTTAGGTAATTTATTATAAATCTTAGGAGCTAATCCAAAAAAACTCCCGGACATAAGTGCGGTTTTACATTTTAAATTACATAATTGATTTGCATGTTGAGATCTTATTGGGTTTTTCTTTACTGCTGAGAATTTAGGGAACAGATTCGGATTCATTTTTACAAACAACGCAGTTTCTAAAATATATAATGACGGTAGAGTTAATATTTTCAAGGATTTAAAATAAGGAACACAGCTGTCTGTTACTTGAAGACCGCACATTGACCTTATGCAACGCTTTTGCATTCTAAATACCGTCTCACTGTTAGTCGATTGACCCCAGAAAATAACCCCGTAGCGAAGGACTGAACCAACTACTCCGTGATATGCTGTGACTAGTGTTTCAACGTTTACTTTTTTTGAAAGCTGAAATAGTGCATAGGCAGATTTACTTATGCGCTTACATAACAATTCTACATGAACTTTCCAAGTTAGCTTGTTGTCAATAGTTATGCCCAAGAACTTACTATTCATAACCTCTTCTATTATTTTATCGTCGTAGGCTACAGAAATGGTAGGATTTACGCGTCGTTGGTGAAAATGCATTACGTGAGTCTTGTTTAAATTTATTTTTAAGTTGTTGTTTTCAATCCATTTAACGATCTCGCTTAGAGTAACATTGATATTATTTTCGTGGTCTTTAGGGTCTGTACACTCAATAACTACTGTGCAATCATCAGCAAAGAGGACCATTTTTTGTTTTACTGCTCTTGGAAGGTCATTTATGTATATTAAAAATAGTAACGGACCCAGTACGCTGCCTTGTGGCACGCCGTATTTAACCTTTTTGAATGCGGATGTATAGGAAGTCTCTAATTTAGTTTTAGGGGATATTCTACAGATTTCAGTACATTGATACCTGTCACTTAAGTAAGATTCTAGAAGGTTAAGGATGTTGCCTCTTACTCCATATCCATATAGTTTCTTTAGTAGCAGGTTGTGATCTACATAATCAAATGCTTTTGACATGTCAGTGTATATGGCGCATACTGGGTTCTTTTTGTCTACAGACGTCATTATGCTTGATAATAGGTCATAAAGTGCCATATTTATTGTAGAGTTTTTCCGGAATCCTTTTTGTTCGTGGCATAATAGCTTGTTTTTTTCAAAGTAGTTGCAAAGAGCATTATATATTACTTTTTCTATAATTTTTGAGAATACTGGAATTTTTGCGACTGGCCTGTAGTTTTTAATATCGGATTTATCATTTTTTTTGAAAATTGGCTTAATAATAGCCTTTTTGAGGTGTGTAGGAAATATGCCATCGGTTATGCAATTGTTAATAATATGAGCTAGAGGCTGTGATATTGAATCTTTAACATATTTTATTACTTTTGTAGATACGCCATCGTAGCCAACAGTATTTGTATTTTTTAATTCATTAATTATTTTAATTATATCTAACGGTGTCACTGGAAACATGAATAAAGATTGAGATGTCAAATTATTAAAATTGTTATTAGTTGTATTATCACAATCGTCTTTTATATTATCATTTTCAATTAATTCTATAAAATAGTTATTAAATGTTGTTGCAATTTCATTTGGATGAGTAATAGTTCGGTTTTCTGTTTTTAATAATAATACTGAGTCATGAGGAAAGTTGTATTTAGTTTTGTTGATTACTTTCCAAGCAGCTTTGGATTTGTTTTTTGAGGATTTAATAAAATGATTATTTTGGGCTCTTTGAGTTAATCTTATTATTTTCCGGTATATTGCAGAATATTTTTTAAAAGCAAGTTTATTTTTTGGATTCCGTTGCATTCTATATTCCCAAAGTAATCGTCTTTGTTTTTTGCTGCATATTTTTATACCATTGGAAATCCACTTGGTAGATTTGCTAGTTTTTATAGTAACGTATTTATTTGGGAAGCATAATTTATATAATAGTAAAAAGTTATTTATGAAACTCTGAAACGATTCATTTGCATCCTTGGCATCATAAACATTCATGAAAGATAGACTTTTTAGATGTGATTTGAATTTAATTAGGTTTTCTTCGCATATATCTTGTTTTATTGTTCTCCAGAATTTAAGTTTACAAGTTTTTTTGACAGGTACCTTAAGTATCTGAGAGGTGTGATCTGAGAGAATTAGGTCGATTACTTCTGCTTTACATGCCGCGCGATAGTTGTGTGCAAAATTATCAATGCATGTATTGCTGCCAAATCTAGTAGGTTCATAAAGGGCTAGTCTTAAGTTGTATTGTTGGAGGAAACATTCGAATTCCATTGTTATTTTGTTTCTCTTGAGTACGTCTATATTGAAATCTCCACACATAACAATATTTTTATTTGATTGTAAACTAATTCGTTTCAGTATGCACTCTAACTTTTCGTAGAAAGTTGAATAATTACTTTTAGGTATTCTATACACGCATAATATGACAATATTGTAAGATATCAATTCTATTGCACAGCATTCGAAAACTTTTGAAATTGATTGTTTGGCTATCTCCGGTATTTCTTTGTACTGAACTCCTTCTCTCACAAGTATACAAGTGCCCCCTCTTTTAACATTCCTCGAAAAACATGCAGCTAAACAGTAATTCGGAACTTGCAGCAAATCTTCATATCCTATTTGTATAAAATGTTCCGTTATGCATATAACATCTACAGTTCTGTCATTGTTATTCAGTTCACTTAGTTTGACTACAAGCATATCCAGTTTATTTAAAAGTCCCGCTATGTTTTGGTGCAGAATATTAATCCAATTATAGAAAAAACTGTGAGTTTAATCTTGAATCATTTTCAGTGAGAATTTCTTTTTCATTTAATCGGAAACTATCAACCTCTAAGTGGACAGCATTTAGTACGCTTAAATCTTGAATAAGGTTCTGCAGGTCAGTAATAACGATTATTTGACCTTTGTTATTTAACGTTCCAAAACGTTTATTGTAGGTATCACTTGTATATGGCAGGTTAAGGTTCGAGTCCAAAGTAAACGCATATTTATAGATTTCAGTGTCCATATAGAGTAAGTTATTGAAAGCTTCTACTCTGCTATTGAACATCACGTTAGAATTATTCATATATTTGAATGTTGGTAGACAGATTACGAAATTAGTGTGATGTAATGGCGTTAATTTTTTATTAATAAACCCGACCATTTCTCTATAGTCATGCGTTTTCCGGAAATCTTCCTCACCAATAAAGATAATGCAGTAATCGGACTTATTAAAATTATTGACTTTGCCCTCAATATTATTAAGAATACACTCTATTCCACATTTAGGTTTACGATAGTGGCATATTTCATAATTAGATATAACCCTACTTTCCATTAAAGTATAAAGCCTGTTTGTGATTTCACTACTGATGAGACACAGCTTATGTTTTGAAGACGATGGTGAGTCTTGTAATGAGGCATCATTAATCGTGGTGCGGGGAGCATCTTCTGTAGTTAGTGTTAAAGTTGTTCTTTTTTGACTCTTGGTTTCGTTCTCTTTATTGTTTTCAATGGAACTCCTATTATTTTGTTTTGTTTGGGTCTTTTTCTTTTTAGTTGGGCCATTCTTCTCGGTATTCTTGTTTGGTGTTAAGGGTTTACTTGGGCTGCTAGCAATTTTTCTAAAAATTATGTTTTTCTTTGTTAAATCTTCATTATTTTTCTTCAAATTATTATTTTCTAATGAAAGCAGTTCAATCTCTCTATGAGCGCTATTTAGTTGTGAAGTTAATTCTTCAACTTTTTTCTTCAATAACTCAATCTGCTGGTTATATTCATCATCATCTGATATTTCGGGCATACTATTAGATGTACCGTCCAGTGTTTGGGAAGTAATATTTTTGTTATTTTCACTGTCGCTTATTTCCGAGCGCTCCGATCGAGTGCGAGTACGTCGAAACGTGATATTTTCTAAGAAATTCATCCTTTATCCTTTTATCTAAATATACTGTGAAAGAGCCAAAAACGATATGAAAGATTTTGGTTGGATTCGAACTCGGTCTCTTTAACACTCTAATGTAGGCGCTTAACCAACTAGACCAGCTGATCTTGTACTAAACCGGTGAAATTGTGCTTCTTATTATGAAGTGTCAAGTTTTTATGTTTTTTATTATTGCTCAATAGATGTCACTATACTTAAGTTTATTTGCGATATTCGCAATGTCAAACACTAACTAGTCTGACAACGCTAAGCACTATGTAGTTTAGTCCGTATAATAGAGATGGCGTTGTAGTTGTTCTGTTATTGTGTCAACGTTCAAATAAAAAACGGAACTTTTTGATGTGCAATGTTTGAATTCGTTTCTTATTTTTCTTCCTTTAAGAGTCGACGATGAAGTACCTGGGACTCGTCCTCGACAGCCGGTGGAATTTCGTGGAGCACTTCCGACGTTTGGCTCCCAAACTGGATAGGGCTGGGGCTGCTTTGAAGCGGCTTCTGCCCAACCTGGGGGGTCCAAACGCCTCCTGCTGGAGGCTTTACGCGGGGGACGTGCGGTCCATGGTCCTTTACGGGTCACCGGTGTGGGCGCGTTCATTGAGGCTGCGACCGGCCCGGCGGTTGAACGCGTCCCAAAGGGTCATGGCCTTCAGGCTGGTCCGGGGATACCGCACGGTCTCCCGTGAGGCGGCGAGCCTCCTTGCCGGACTACCGCCATGGGATCTGGAGGCGAAAGTCCTCGCGCACATGTGGGAGTTGCGCGAGGAGGCGAAACGCCGGGGTGTAACTCCGCTGCCGCGAGAAATCACGGCACATCGGACAGAGCTCCGGCGGGATCTCATGGCGGCATGGAGTGTGCGATTGTCGCAACCCAGCGCTGGGCACGCCACAATTGCGGCGATAAGTCCCCTCTTTGAGGAGTGGCTTGAGAGGCGCCATGGCGTCCTCACCTTCCGCCTGACGCAGGTCCTCACCGGACACGGTTGTTTCGGGAGGTTCCTGTTCCGCGTAAGGTGGGAGGAAACGCCCGGGTGTCACCACTGTGTGGATCGCCCGGAGAACACGATGGAGCATACGGTGGAGGTCTGCCCGGCTTGGGCGGAGCACCGCCGTGTCCTCACGGAGACGATCAGCGGCGGCGATCTCTCGCGTCCGGCCCTGGTTCAGGCCATGGTTCGGAGCGAGAGTGCATGGGAGGCCGTCACCTCCTTCTGCGAAGCAGTTATGTTCGCGAAGGAGGAGGAGGCGGAGCGCGCGAGGGAGATGCAAGCTGCACGCCCTCGCAGCCCTAGTCGCCGCAGGAGAAGCCCCGGGCGTCGGTAGTCGAGAGCCGACTTCCGGCCACCGTAGGCGCGGGCTTGCGGACGGTGAGCAATGGGCAGCTCGCCGTCCGATAAGGACCAGGCCCGTGTCGACGGCGCGTTGTTTTCCACGTGCGCCTCAAAGAGATGTCAGCACCAACCGACGGGGTCGAAAGACCAATGCCTGCTGGGGTTGCGGGTTTGTCCGAAAGGGATATCGCGGCCCCGGCACACAGGCAACGGAAGGAACACGGGTGGGTTTTAGTCAGTAAAAGTCTGACACACCCTCTCGCTCTGCCCAGAGCGGGAGAAGTCATTTGATGATGTCCCATAATCAAAAAAAAAAAAAAAAAGGATCATCTCTTTTAAATTCCAGACATAATCTTGGTCAGTATTCACACACTTTGTTTTGAAATACCAATAAAACCAACCCCAAAATCAAAAGGGTCCATTCAATCTTTACAATAAAGAATCGTTTAGATGACAGTACATTTAGTTTCCACGGCGTCATGCCATCATTATGTACACATGACGCCGTTATTGTTCCTAATATTATGAGGGCCGGGGTGATGTATGGCGGGCCCGGGGTCCTATGCATATAGCCTTCATTGTGATATGGGAAATATTAGATATGCGTCTTTGTATTTGAGCGGTGTAATGGAAATAGGAGGTAGAAAGGGAATAGGATGGTTTATGATAGTGAACCTTTTACCACTGCCAAACATAGGCGTCGAAGCTTTCTTGGAAGGACGTTTGCGAAATACAAATCTTCAAGGATAACTTAAGAACGTTTATTCTAAAGGTGGGCAACGTCGCAAATAGATGTCGAATATTTCACTGTTTTGATTAATTTGGCAATATTACTGTGTGGAAATAAAAAATGTGGCTAACTAACGAACTAGAATATTGATTAGGAAATGCAATAATTAATATCGTAACACCGAAAAACTATTTGGAAACTTTCCAAATGCGTTTTTTACACCTAAAATGGGTACAATATCAAACTCAATGGTACAATTGCAATTCATTACTAATATGCTAGTTCTCTAGTTAGCCACATTTCTTATTCCTATTCAGTAATATCGCTGTAAGAATCAAAACAGGTAAATATTTGTCAGTTATTTGCGACGTTGCCAACTTTTAAGATAAACCCTCTTAATAAACCACGAACAATTATAATGTTGGTTTTAGGTTCAGAAGTTAATATTATCGCCACAGGAAAATGTACACTTACTTTTATTGCCGCATTTCATACCTGTGATAACCAAGACTTCATGGTACAATCTTAGATATTCCTGGGTACTTACCCTAAGTGTCATTTGTGGTTTACAGATCGCTCGTGATACCCTTTCAACTTGTTTAACTGTCAGTAACTGTGGCAGTTGCTTAAGAGCAGTCTAATTCGTATAAGCCACACGATCTCATACTACAGGGAATGTTTAATTGAGTACACACTCAACCGCCCACACACACAGTATCAGTATTTGTTTAAACCAGCCGATGTTGATGGTAGTCTACATACATAATCTAACAATCAGCGCTTTCCTAGAGGCCCTTTGACAAGGCAGCTAAGTAATTCATTTCATGCAAATTGAAGCTATATGTAGCACCTATGAATAGGATATTCAATTGCCACAATATGCTGTACAATTTGGTCTTTGATGTATATATGTGAGTGAAAACGTGATAAGTTTAGATTATATTCGAGTTTCATGTACCTCGCGACTTTATATATGAATAATTTGTAATTGGAAAGTTACTAATACACTTCCTGTTTGAGGAAATGTATAGGGAACTGTTATTAGGGTTTCCCGATGGATGGAAACCTTATTATTTAGATGGGTGTTTCCAACATAAATCTATTGTATGTAGATATAGATATATAAGGATGGTGTAAGCGATGTAACTGACCCGAATAGAGTCTCTATTTCTTACTAAACCCAGTTCAGCATTACTTAAGGTTGAGAATTAAACAAATATTGGTATCATTTTACCAAAGCTCTCTACTGTTTTCATATTCATGTAGTGTAGGCGTATATTGGGCTACACACTAGTTCTACTAAGCGCTGTGGCGCTGAAAACCAGCGTCAGGCACTAGTTGTCTGGCATTTTTGCTGAACTAGGCCTATTTGGCGCAGCCGCAAGGCACACTTTCCTGCTAGTATCATAAAACGCAATTTACACTTTATTTGTTTTCATTCTTTTTTAATTTGATTTTTGTTTATAGTATAATATGTTGTGTTGTGTGCCTTTTGTGTGCGTGTCTGTGCTAAATAAATGTATTTTCTTTCTTTCTTTCTTTTCTTTCTGTGATATGATCCAGTGAGTCGGATGTGGTACAACGTCGGGTTGAGGATGACTGCTGGCGTCGACCAGAAGAGGGTTGAAGCTCTGCTTGAGGACCGGGTGAAAGTGTATAGTGTGCTGTGCCAAAGTTGCTGATGAGGCTGAGGGTGATGACCAGGTGTGCGCGTCCGCTGCATACTGGTTGTCAGCATACCCGTTGAAGCCGTGGCTGCTCGCTGGCGGTGTGAATCGCCAATCGAAACCTGTAGGAAGTGATGATGATGACGTCACGCTGAACTAGTTGCTCAAAGGCTGCGCTAATGTCCATGTTCAGGTTCACTGGTATAGAGGTATGAAGAACAGGGTGTAAATTTCACTCATCCTATATAGAAAAGGGTGAATCCCCCGACCAGACGGGTGTTGTGTCTGGAGGGCAACTGCCCGACGATTGATGTCGGGACGTTGTATATTTATTCATCGCGCAGTAAACCCTGCTTGGAGGATTTGTGTGACGTCAGGTCTTTGATGCGTAGTTCGCATGTGGCGTTGTAGATGCCGCCACACTTTAATAATGTCCATCCAATATTTATGCGGGATGAATAATGACTTCTCTCTGGACTACATAACTCAAATCTGAGTTTAGGAAACGTGCAACAATAAAGTTGTTCAATTACCTACCGTTTTCACTGTATGAAATGAAGGTGGCAGTATTAAGTACACTTTAGCGTGTCAGTGAGGTTATTAAACAGCCCTGGAATAGCAAAGAAAGAAATAATAAGATGGAAACGCATTTGTGTTGAGAAATGTATCCTAGCTGTCTAGCAGTTCAGACGCATAGCGCTGTCCATTGCATTGTTACACACGCAATGTTTACTGGTCGATACATAATTTATATTAGTTATTTCAAATCCTTATCTTTGTGCTCTCCAGATTCTCTCAATGGAATAGTGTAAGGACTATGATAAAAATGAAATGATATGCAACGCTAAAAAAGTCTTTAGTTCCTACTTAAATGTTAATAGATTGACAGCTGTCATCTGTTAAGTGGAAGAAAAAAGTTAACAACATAACATAACATCACACCTGTTTCCCCGAAGGGTTAGGCAGAGGTGTACCTATAGTACACCCAGATTTCACCAGTCCCTTGTAATAGGGGGCGCGCCTATTGCCACCATCGGGCACCAATCCAGACTCCTTCCTGGCTGCTACTGAGAAATACAAGATGGAGAAGCCCAATAAAACTATACCCGTCCTGAGAAGGCAGATTTATTATTATAGGTACCCAGAATTAATGGTGGACGCCAGTCAATGTAAGATGGAATAAACGATTGTGATTGAAATCGAACTAAGACTTAACTTTTAATAGGTACAATTAGACAATGACCCATAGATCACTCCCGATGAAAAATATAGAATTTTACTTACTACTCAGGAAAATTTTACAAACAGTATAAAGTCTGGTTAAAAGCAACATGGCAGTTGACATGAAACGTGTTCATTTTCAAAATTAAATTTGCATGAAATTTGTATTTTTGTCCCTTAATAAAATGTAAATAAATGCAATAACTGCGTTACTTTCCATTCGGGATATTATGCCATATTTTTTTTTTTAATTTGTTTATCGGTGGTTATGATGATACTGATAAATAACAACTTTCCACCGAGATTTTTGCGTAACTTTGTATTAATGGAAAACAGTACCTATTTGATATTTCAAAATTGTATTCACATCTTCCAAGAAAAAAACTTTACGTAAGTTCTATATAAATGTCTAAACAAATCAGTAAGTAGGTTTGGTGTCTCAGATCTGTTTAGACATTAATAATTTATATTGTATTTGTAGATTTAGTTTAGAATAGTTTAAAATAGAAGAATGAGAATATTTTATGATGAGGCTGACAGGCCACTGTGGATAAAAGCCTCTTATAAAATTAAAGTTTTTTTTTTTTTTTTACTTTTATAAGAACAAAGAAGAATATTATATTAGCTTGAAAACATTCGAGACATACCCATATCACCCATACCTACATAGGTAATTAGACAATACACTGGAAATAACTTTCAAAAGCCACAAACTGTGTTGTTATTCAGGTATTTTCTGGAGGATCATTCTGCACGAAATATATAAATTCCGGAGGTTGACAGACAAGCTAAAGCAGGGTATTTGACGGAGCGCACGTACACGTATCACACATGCAATGCCTGCACATTTTACAACGCGAAAACGAAATCCACGGGGATTTTCAGTTTTGCACAAAAGAAAACTCATTTGTTATCTAAAATAATATATATTGCAAAAATAAAGAGTCATATTGTTACATTACTCCACTAATCAATAATAAATCAATAATTATTAATTTTGTACAATAGTTTGGCAAAAAGAACTACATCAGGTTCCATAATATTTGTCACAAAAAACTGTTCCAATGGTAGTTTCAGCACTCTTTAGAGCTACAGGTAGTTGTGCCTTTTCTGACCCTCCGCAACATGATGTTAATTCAAATGCCTTTTCACTTTTAAAACTACAAGGAACATTTTACTTTGAGTCTACGACTACTGAGTACCTACTGTCCTTTCAAAAACAAAAGCAATAGAGTCTCTTTGAAATAAATTCTTAAAATATGCACTGTGCGATATTATTCCTCTTTTGAGAGTGCACAACAAGACGCTATAGTGTTCATCGGAGACGCGGCTGCGACTCAAAGAATTTGATATTTCCACTCGCAGTGAGCGACCGAGCGCACAGGAACACACGTACGGGCAAGAACAAATAGAAAATACCATTTCCACATAAACATGTAAAGGAAATTGAATAGCAATCCTTTACTTATTTTTAATTTTCTTTTGAAGAGCGTACTTTTACAGACTTTTACAAAACTTGTTTTTCATGATTATCGTACTTTCTATTAACATCATTTTTGCTAACGCTCGTCAGATTCTGCAGACAGGCCTAATTTTTAAAATTACGAAAGTGTTTGTGCACTTGTGGTACCTATCTGTAAACATAAACGATATCTACAGGAGAAATCATAGCGTATAAAGTAAGCTTTATTTAAATAGCTCTGTTTCCCGGTTAAATAAAATGTAATATTTTAATAACGTTTTTCTTTCCCAATTTCGAAAATGTAATTAAGCGGAAATTGAGGCTGATAAATTATATAAGGAAAGTTTATTCATTTACATGAAACAATGTGCTTGTAATTACTTACACAAATCTTATGATTTAATTCAATTTTATTTTTGTAGATTCATTAATACCTATGTATATGTTCAGGTTGTACCTATATTCAAAGAGATAAAAAGCTGGACAATATTATTTATTTATTTATTTAACAGTTTATGTACACGCATATAAATCGGTAACAAGGTATTTTAACGGCAGATGTAAGTGGAAGCGCCGGGAGAGGACGCCACAGAAGGACATACACATTGGTGATGTTCTTCAGAAAGGTTCGGTGCGTAGAATAGTTCGATTCAAACTTAATGGCGGCTCGGAAGTTAGCCACTCGATGCGCAGTACCGCACCCCTCACCCCCGCTGACACATGAATTCGTTACTGCGCAGCGACTCGCCTCATGTTCCGGCGCCATTAAGTTTGAATAGGGCTGTCGTGTATGACTAAATGTATAAACGTAGGCGAAGGAAAGGGAGTTCTGTAGTTTCTGTTTAACCCTATGGGGCAAGGCGTGAGCTTATGAATACGACAGTCAGGTACAGGTATTTTGTAGATATCTATTGATAAAATTCTATTTCAAATGGTGGCTTTGCCTTTCTCTTCCACTAGGCCTCAAGATTTCATCATGTTGTCTGTCAAACTACCTCATTCCCTCACCTAATGAGCCAAATCTAGCAGAGATTAATGTTTCGTATTTAAAGTAAGTATAGAGCAGCAAGAGCCAACTAGTGTAGAAAGCCACAAAATTACTCGACTTAGAACATCACATGTAAAACGTTTAGTTTTGTACTTATATGCTACATTAATCTCTCTCAGATCTTTTACTTTACTGTGCAAGAAGCTCTTAAGAGTCCATGCTTCCTCAGCTCAAATCCTCATACAATACCTCAGCTCCAAGACGCCGATGCGCCTTAGAGCTGAGGTATATTTTATGAAGATTTTAAATGAATTGTTTAGGTAACTTCTTTTTACGTTGAAAATAATAGTGATTAAATATATAAAAAACAAAGTATCAGCTTTATATTAAGTTCAATTATTATGCAAATTCTCATGATCTGATTTGAAGTATTTTTTTTAATGCTAGCGGTTTATTGTTCGGTTTGGAGGTAACTTTGTAATGTTTTTTCTGTAGAGGAATTTTTATGGAATCGTGTTTTCCTCAAATTTATCTTAACATTAATCCTCAATGTTATCATATATTTATTTCAAAATTAATGCTGCAGTATTTTTGATATAACGGAGGATCATGCTAAGCAATTAGAGGTATTGTAAACTCTTAACTAATAACATTCTTCCAACTTTATAAAACTTAAACATCGTATCCACTAAAAGCCGACTAAGGAACATTTGAGTCAGTAGAACAATAAGGTTAGTTCAAATATGCTTACCACTGGGGTAACAGAGCATATATAATCAGGACACACTTGAGCAAAGTCTAATAGAAACTTAATACTTACACATATTCTCGTGACTAAGCTAAGGGTCGGATCTTTGTCACGTCACTGTCGTGTAAAAGTCATCCTTTATTATTACGTGCAATATTAATTGTGTCGAGAGCTCATATCGCACGCCATTGTGATACTAATGACAAAGAGATGAGAGCCGAAACATGATACATTAAGTATTTAAGTGTGGAACATAATGTGCGTATTAATCTTATTAAAGCTTCGTGGTGGATATGTTAAGTAGACTCAAGAGTTGCTGTGAAAATTTATCTTTCTTGTAAGCAAAAACAACGGATTAGCTAAAAAAAACAATTTGTGGTGGAAAATGTTTTTTTTTTAATGCATGTTAGTATGAAAACCTTTTCAAAGCTTTCCACATTGAGGGGTACCTACCCTTCGCAAAAAACCGTATACTAAAGTTAA
Source organism: Agrochola lota (assembly GCA_947364205.1). NCBI lineage: Eukaryota > Metazoa > Arthropoda > Insecta > Lepidoptera > Noctuidae > Agrochola > Agrochola lota. The sequence continues at coordinate 9,796,471 of OX376221.1, read as the reverse complement.
CTTTCGCTGTAGCCAAGAAAAATCCACAAACGTTTTAAGTAAAATAAAGTAGTCGCCATTCATAGCAATCATTTATAGGACCGTTGGCAACACTGCGACATTCATTATTGTTCCAGCGCAAACCGGGTCATAAGGCAAGTCTACACGATGTTATAAACTTCTTATGGTGCCCGAAAAGGCAAGGATAAAAACACGTAACAATAACACCAACACATTAGGGTCATATTTTCAAGATTCCTCGCTGGAGGCTGCGGAACAACATGCCGTCATGGCAACGCTTCCGCAGAGGAAATTGCCTCTCCCCCGCGTTCCATAAATCAAGTCTCAGGTAAAATTTAATATCATTGCACGAATCAGGGCTCGTCTTCTAGTTGACATTTTGTTTTAAAAATGGCAACACTCCAATTTTCCGGGCGTCATTGTTGGGTTACGGTATAAAATGTTGGATCAATTTAGTGATACCAAAGCTATTTTATTTGGTATTTGCTCGCTCTTTCATTTCCGCACTTGTTTTGCCGGCGGCGATAGTGTCAAGTAACGATGTAACTTGATTTTTCTCATTATTTCTATTCTCCTGCGTACGCTACTCGGGTTCATCTGCGGAGCGATGTTTGGTTATGTAACAAGTATAAGTACTTATCAGTAATAAACGAAGTTAAGCGTTATTATAATATCTGAGCCCTTTATTTTGACTTAACAAAGCTGCTTTCCTTATACATATATTAATCTTGATTTTCTTGCTCTGACCACAGCTGCACATAAGGAATAAGTCTTCTCCTGAAAAGAAAAAGTTATCATCCCAAGTGTGTATACCATGCGGGCCAAGTGACCATATGCTACCGTAGGTATCCACGTTACATGCCTACTGTTCTACATTTATAACACACATAAAAGATAAACTCATTGTTTAATAAATATTTGGAAGGTTGATTGTCCAACCTTCTGACCACTAAACGGGATTTATAATACCCACTTTTGACCATGGTCAAACACCTAACCAAATAGTGTCCAATCTTCATTCTTCGTTCACGTCACTACAACTATTTGTTCGAATCTCAAAAGTTTTAAACGTTCATAACCGAAGCTTGAAACAAAAGAAGTAACTGTTTCCGTGTAGGGCTCGAGACTGGAGTGAACTCGAAACGTCGAGAACTATTCCAGTCGGGAGACAGACTAGGTTTGAACAAGTCAGGCAACGTTCCTAGCACGATAGTACTTGAGCTGATGTCGACTTATCTGCAGGCTCTGCAACGCGCCTCTAACTACACACAGAAGAGTCGTTCAAACAACGTCTACCTACAACTTTGAAGCGCTACAAGTATGAGCGGACTAATGAATTTAACTATACTTCATCATGTTGGTGGGTTAAACTTAGAATATTGCGCTGAGAAGTAAATTATGGTAGGCATATTAACGTGCTATATTCCCAGGTAATTTCTCAAGTCTGTTGCTTAACACTTTCGACTCCATCCACTTTTCATAGAACTCATACGCCATGCCGCCATACGTATTGGAAGTGAACCCTCCGGGAGGGGTGCCGGCATTACGTTTGTGCTAAAATTAACCATCGCGGACGGTCAACGGCATTAATTTTAAAACCGTGTTATAAAACACTGTAAAACAAAGTGAAATAGTGTTTTCACGGGGTCTAATACGTAGTTTTCAACCTATAATATTTTTTATGAATATTTGTAACAGTGAACTGTATTAGCTAAGAAAAACCTACATTTAAAATGAGCCCTCCGCGAGGGAAGCCGGGATTTCCATATGCGACTAGGTAAACCCTCCGGGAGGGCTCCCAGCACTGAACGTGTTAAACAGGTACGTACTATACTGAACACCATCTTTTGCTAGATTTTACTGACTGACTAGCAAAAAAACGAGTACTAAGTGGATATCTTCTATTATTGATAAGGTAAGCAAATATTCTTGCCCATAGAGAGAGAGGCCTATGTCCAGCAGTGGACGTCTTTCGGCTAAAATGAAATATTCTTTATCGTTTTTAAGACATGTATTTTTGACTCGGTATGGTTCGATGTTTCCAACAAGTTTTCTTAGTATTCTCAGTTACTGGTCCTTAGTATCTGTATATGACTGATGTATGAAGAACTACGCCAATCATAGCGCTAAGAGTACGGACAGACGATGCACGCCCGGCGCCCGCCGCCGCCGTCAAGCGCGAAGCCGACTGTTTTCATCAGCTTACGGCCACGCTCACTCACTTTACAAACTCACACACTGGCAGTCACAAACAACTACTGTATTTGTAGTTATCATACACAACTTATACAGTAGCATTGCAACCTGTTTGCTTTAGTAAATAATGGAATTATTTTTCTCATCTTAACTGAATGAAAAAGATCGATCGCTCCCAAGGTTAAAGCCAAATTACCGTAGTCCTTTTGATTGAGTGATCACTGATCATTGCTCATACAGAATATGGAAATGTAATACTTAGCAGCGGACATAATGATATCTAATACAAACCTAACATTTTGTTTTCTTTTTTGTTTTTATGCTTGCGGGTTATGTACCTACGTCACTTTTAGAAAGTAGCGTAGTAGTACGAATGAGGGTGTACTTGTGGTGCTCCTCTGCCTAACCCTTCGCAATAACCCTCATACGTACATTTGAGCTTATGTAGGTACCTCATCATAATCATGATAACTTCAGCCGAAACACGTCCACTGCTGGACATAGGCCTCCCTCAAGCACCGCCACTTCAGCCGGTTCTGTGCTTCCCACATCCAGCAGATTCCTGCGGCAAAGTATTTACCTAGGTACTTATATTTTCCCAAAATAAATTCGACACAATATTTAAGATATTCCACTCGTCATTAACTTCAACATAAGTAAAACTTAGTTCAAATAACAAACAAGCAAGCATTTTGCTTGCGTATTTTATTTATGCATAAAATATAAGAATTCTCTTCACAAATTGCTTCGCAACCGTGGGCCCGTGGCCACTCCTAAATAAAATTATGATGACATTAAGCTTACACCAAAAATGGTAATTGATAAAAAGTGGAACCGACCACCGCCGGCCATTTCCGACCTAATAGATTCTGGGTCGGAACTTAAGAGGCACTTTCAAATTTACATGTGTCGTTATTGTACGAACACCGTGGCTAATGTTGGGAATCGCCTTGGGATTTTTTTATCATCATCATCATCAGCAGTCCACTGCTGGACATAAGCCTCTCCAATTGCACGCGATTCAGCTCGATTCTCGGCAACTCTCATCCAGCCGCTACCTGCCACCCTGCGAAGATCGTCGCTCCACCTACCTTACGTTTGCCGATTCGCAATCTCCAATCAAAAACACGTCTACCCAACGGTCATCAGTTCTACGGCTAATATGGCCGGCCCATTGCCATCAGCTTGCTTATTCTCTGAGCTATGTCGACAAGTTTGGTTCTCTGCTGAATCACCTCGTTCAGGATTCGATCCCTAAGAGAGACTCCAAGCACAGCCCGTTCCATATAGCTCGCTGAGCAACCTTGAATGGATCAGCCGTACCGTGACACACACTTTTTATTTGAAACTATTGAAGATTTATTACATAACTGTAGAATCCTGATGATTCCGTATTTAAATCGATTATATCAGTACACTAGCTCATTACCACACCAAGCTTCTCGTGTGGGCCCTGCCTCACCTTCAGCTTTTTCCCGCGATGCGTGGTAACTGACAGATGACATTAGTGACAGCAGCTACCTCACTACATAAGTGAGTGAGACATTGTTTATACAAAAAAAACGATATAATTATATAAAAATCATTGCCGTGCGTTAGTCTCGCAAAAACTCGAAAATGGCTCGACCAATTGTGATGGAACTTTGGTAAGTTGTTGAGTGCGTGGCGGAGCAGGTTCGTATTTTATTTTTTTATGGCGTTGCTGCGCATTAGCTCGTATCTATTAAATACTCGTAGATACACTCCACTAATGATTGTATCATATTCAACAATAGCTTTCTTTATTTTCTTCCACAAATACAATGTGTTGCTATCGAAAATCAGAGTAATAACGGTTAGAATAACCCTTAACAAAACTTCACATTAGTAGGTAAGTAACACCGCATAGCCCTGATTTATATCCATCCATTACACATTAAACCACAGGATCTTAAAATGAAGCGGCTCATAAAACAAGAGGAACACTCCAACCAACCCAATGGCTTTATTTCGCTGATTCGGCAAATGACATTGATAAATGGACCACTCTATCAATCAAAGCAAATTGTACAGTAAGCTTTTAACAGGTAACTTCAAATGAATGGTAGTGTCAAAATATGATTAAAGCGATATTCTCTCTTTTGTGGATGTGAAACGCAGAACTGAATATCGAAACTGAAAAATATAACCACGTCCGAAAATCAATTTGTCTAAAAGTGAAGACTCTCATCATTACGATAATCAATATGATCCTTAGCAATTATGCATATTTTCCGGATCATTTAGGAACACAATTAGATTTTCAGTTATTTCCTAGCTGGGGCCCATTTAATAAAACCGAAAGGCGACAGGTGACAGGTGACAATCTGATATTTTTTGCAAAGGTTTCTACTTTATTAAGCGCAGGCCACACTGAGAACGAACCGAAACGAAGCTAAGTTCGTTTAGCTTCGTTCATGTAGCCACCACGTCTTTTCATACTTTGATTCATAGTTTGCGGGGTGAACCGAAGTATAAAACGACGCAGTAGCTACATGAGCGAAGATAAACGAATTCAGCTTCGTTTCGATTCGTTCACTGTGTGGCCTACACTTTATACAGCACCCATCGTGAAAATGTGACAATTATGACGCTTTTGACATATATTTCGCATTGTCGGTTGTATTAAATAGGGCCCCGGAAATCATCTCAAAAACAAAAGAAAAATTATTTGAAAAAGACGACCCTCCCTTTAAAAAATGTCTACATGTGATGCCAATTGTAGGTCTCTGAATATCATTTATAATTTAATAAACTCATCATCTCAGACAACATCAAATGGACACTTAAGGGTCCCTCTTAAATAAAGTGGGCTTTATTAATCCGGGAGTCATAGTAAATTACCAACACGGAAAATATTACAGCGAAGTATAAAATTAAGTATTAACATAACTCGTAAGGCCCCGTGCACACGATGTGCATTAGCACTAGTTGCGTTTACAGCGCGTTTTAGTTGCGTCATACGCGCGTCTACAGCGCGTGAGAAAGTCGTCATTAGCACCTGGCCTAAAGTTTACAAACCCGATCAGCATGTATACATCGTTGCAAACATATCACATAGGCCAATATTCTAGTAGGTCACAAGACCCCCTGAAAACACTATTTTAGTACGTTTTATTGTTTTATTAAACAGTTTTAGGCCTAATGCCAAGAAACGTCGAGCGTTCACTTTAGAGCAAAAGAAATTCCGGTTACTCTCCTGGAGGGTCCACTAACAATATGGCGGCATGACATATGAACTCTATGAAAAGTGGGTGGACTCAAGATGGACTCAAATGTGTTAAGGTAGGTTTTGTACCTTGAGTTTGGCAGAGGATTCATCACCTCCACTAAGGAAAGTTGACTTATATGTCAATTCAGTTCGCGAGCAGATTAGCAAGAAGCTGGCTATCATCACAACGTTAATTTTTTCCCATTGTTTGTCTTATTTATTTTAGTATATTTATTTGTGCTTACATTTATATAAAATTAGGTGTATATATATTTATAGTTTTTAATAGGTATATGTATATCTTTATATTTAAATAAATATTGATTCCTCAATTGCCGCTATTGCACCTACCAATCTTTGTCTCTGCATCACCCAAAGGTTGACTGGTAGAAAACATTTGGGTGCTTGAAGTATTAAATAAATAATTCATAACATGTTTTAACTGTCAAAGCCGGCGTAGGAAATGACTTAGAATATGGATGTTAGTATAGCTTGTCTAGCTCAATTAGATCCCTTCCTCTCAACTGCTCTTTAAGCGTTTCACAGTTTCAGTGATTGGCATATTAAATGCCCTACCTATATCCTGTACCTATTTATAGCCCTGTCTTATAATATTTACTTTAGACTATGTTTCGGCAGGTGATTATCATTTATGAAATGGTGACGCATGCCAAATACCGACCTATGCTTCTTCTTGTTCTATTATTGCGACTTATGTTATTGAGATTGTTAAAAAAAAATTGTGTCCAAGTCAACTTGTAGAAATAAAATGGTCTATCAACTCAAAACTTCGGGCAATACAAAATATGTACCTACCTAAGTAAATTGAATTTCCAATGACAAATTGTTTCGAAGATTCATGTACCAATTAACTGGTTATTACAGTTGAGTATTACCAGTTCAGTTAATTTAAATGTTCATATTAAATAAGAAATTATAATGGAAATCATCGCATTTACAAATTCATCGGCGTAATATCAGTGTAATTTCAACGTCTGCTGGGCTCATATCGTTTCATACCACGCTTTACGGCTCTGCGACTGGTACTCTCTCATAATCACCCCTCAATTTAATGGCAGTTTATTTGTAATTATGTAGAGACGCTATTCAGCATTAAATAAATTTTCCAATTTGATTCGATCGATATTATTACAAACACTCAGAGAGTGTCACTCCTGTCGTGATTGCATTTTAAAGTAACATGACAAAATTACATTTACAACAATAACTGTACTATAATTTGTTACCTATAATTTCTTAAGTGTGTGACTTGTAACTAGAATCTTGTGAGAAACTGTTGTTCTAAGGTTGAGGAAGACTATCTGCTCGTGATACAGTTTTATACTGCACTAGTACAAGGAGACAAGGCGAATCAGTCCAAAGACAACCAATTTCACATTCTCCAACTGTTGACCTGCCTAAATTTTATTTTCGAAGAAACGATTTTTGTGTATCCTGGGCTTATTATTAAGTAATTATTACGTTACTCTTTATGACTGTCTCATATTCATAAATAAATAATTTAGTTTAATTTAATTAGCAGACATGGAGATATCGGTAGTAATTTGAAACTGTAATAAGTAAGTACAAACTCTAATAACGAACCATAATTACAAAGGGTGCACACAGTTTCTTAGGACGGCAGCCGTCTCAACCTTAAAATTGGAAATCCGATTCGTCGTTTGAACTAATTTAATTTTACAAGCTTTCTGGGACAGCCCTGACGTAATAAAATTTGCGCCGATCGAAGGGGAAACTTCTTAATTAGCGACGGCCTATAACGAAGGCCTCCACGTAACACCCCGCTGATCCAACCACTAGACATTTTCAATTCGTAACTAATTCGCAAAGCGATAAACTCGTCCTTAGATAACTTGAGGGGGAAACCAAGCAATGTTCAGTATGTATCTCACGCCGAAAATTCTGGGTAAATAATATTGAAGTGAAGTCTAAATGGAATGAAATAGAGGGAATTTTAAATGGGAAAGTATATTTATTTTGACCTTAATACACTTATGAAAGTTCCCTTGTGGGAAATGTGTTCGTATTTACTTTGATTTTCCGCAGTAATACATCAAATCTCGGCAAAATGGCAAAATGTTACGACTATTCGCGGGAAATGAAAAGATATAATTTCCTGCACATCTGTACGAGCACGTTCGTCGGATTCAGCGCTTCCGTGGAGTGAACACGGCGCACGGGGCCGGGACGGTGGACGGTGGTGGTGGACACGGGCACACGGGCACACCACACTAATCGAATGACCGACACGTTCCGTCCCCACTCAAGCAAATTACGGCTGTAACAGCTAGAAAAGGTGTCCGACACAGATTGTCGGGTTACAGCTGACCTACAATTTTCCAAGTGTTTTATAAAATTGACTTTTGTTCTCAATTCGTATTACGAACCCCTGCAAACGCAGCGGTTTCTTTACGTTCTTTCTTAAAATTACTTAGCTTTGTATTCAAAGGTTCTGGAACATAACGCAAAACTTGAAGGGAATGTTATCAAAGGAAACGGTTTGGTTTTGTATAAAAGGAATATTTCGTTTATTTCAGTTTCGTTTTTGTTTGTGTAGTCAATATTATATTTTGTTTATAAAAACAATGAAAAGCTCAAATAAGATGTTTTACATTACTTTATTATATCAATTAGGTACATTCTACATAGGAAAATACTATACCGAATGTATTTATTTTATGCCTTTCGTTGTGTATTTAAAATTTATTTCATTTTAAGGACCTACGCTGGCGTTATTTACATTTGCGAAAAACAATATAATAAAACTTCAGTGTAATAAAGGCTAAAGTCATGAAAATTCCACTTTATTTCGTGTACAATTTCGAGAAAATGCATAGTAAACACTTTACAAAAGCTATTTATCGTGAGTCTACATTAAATATTTAAAGCAGCAGTTAATATTGAACATTTAAAAGTCAACGAACACGAATTTTGAATTTCGAACAGTATAAATGATTTATTACCCGCAAGCGCTTTTCATATTTGGAGACTTGGTTCGGTAAAAAGTTCAATATTAAAAAACTTTGGTGGCCTGTCGATGTCATTATTTTTGCAAGTCGCCCCCTGAGTTTACGTAATACGTTTTGAGAAAATTTTCTCATAAGTTTACGTACCCATTCCTTTATTTTCATCTCTTTCTGGCATTGTGCTGGGGAGTTTTTAAAGTACCGATTTTACGTGCGACTGTTTTATTAGGAGCACTTGAGCACTGCGTCTGTTCGAGGACCAACCGTGAGTGGGCCCGGAATAGTTGTATGTGGTATATGGTAGTGAATATCTACATGAGTTACCACTTTTACACTTCATACATACATACATACACTCACGCCTTCTTATGAGGATAGGCAGAAACTACAGAACGCCACCTTTCACCATGCTTACAAACGCATTCGATCTGAATTCAGCTTGTCAAGTCACTGTACTCACCGTATAGTTTTCTCAGACAGTTTTTCTCGCATTCCGCAGGACATATTTGTTATCTCTACACGACAGTGGATTTTATTTTTTTTAATTTACGAGAAACTCGTGGCCAAGTAATAACTGCCGCACGGGTCGATCCATCACGTTAAGCTACGCTTACCGGGGTTGATCTGTGGATGGGTGACGATCTTTACATACCGAGACTCCTCCGGAAAGCAAGTTAAGCCGTTGGTCCCGGCTGTCATTTGTGGATCTTTGTCAGTCGTTACGCGTCGTCAGAAGCCCGAAAGTCTGACAACTAGTCTTACCACGGGGTATCGCATTACCCAGTTACTGGGTTGTGGAGATCAGATAGGCAGTCGCTCCATGTAAAATACTGGTATTCAGCTTCATCCGGTTAGACTGCAAGCCGACCTCAATATAGTTGGCAAAAGGCTAGGCAGATTGATAAACATAACAACATAATTGGCCAACCTATCGGGGAATACAGGCGTAATGTTATGTTATTTCAATCATTTTCTTTACAGCCGTTCTCGGTCTCACAACAAAACGGACAGCTCATTGACACGGGACCGATACGTCATGAGGGGTGCACGTTCACATTGCATACGGAAACGAGTTTTTTGGCGATTCGTGCAAATATCCGAATCACACTTAATTCGTGATTCAGCGGATCCGTCTACACTAACGAGCACTATTTTTCTTTTTCATTTTACTTACTGTACCGAATACGTCAAATCTCCTGATGTACCTGCGCCTGGCAACAAATCAAAACCGTTCTGGAATTTCCTCATAGGGTAAAAAACCGTGACCTTTACAATTATTATTTTGGGAGTGGAAGCGAAAAAAGCCCACCTGTTTACAACAGGAATGCGAGCCTTTCCCTGAAGGCATTATATAATATAACCAAAAGCCTTTGCAATTATAATTGCCTCTTTTGGGGGTATTTGCTTTCAAATACTCGGACCTTAGACCTGTTTCATTTTGTGGTTTAATTTATTCATTTACGGTTTAATTAGCCACGGGAAAGCTTTGTTGGGACGGATATTGGTCTTAGTAACAGTACGTACTTCATTTCGTCTCTTTTGTTATGTTCATAATTTCTTGAGTAGGTACCTTGTATTTATAAGGGATTGTAAAAGGACGAATAATTACAGTTTTTTTTATTCACATAAATATATAGTTATAAATGATAATAGTGACATTAGGAGTAGGTAGAATGCTCGTGATCTCGTCGATAAATGAAAATCTAAACAAGACACACACACATTCATTGACATTTCTTATTTTCATACAGTAATATTGCCAACTTAATTAAAACAGCGAAATATTTGACATCTATTTACGACATTGCCCACTTTTAGAATAAACGCTCTTAACAGCTGTTCATACAGAGCGTTTTTTAAGACCTTAAAGTCAAATACTAGTGAAAATTATAGATTTTCATGACGGCCGTTATGATATGACGGAACCGCTCTTCTAGGGAACCGTTTATAGGTAATAGTTAATGACGTCGATATTGATCAGTAATGAGGTTGTGTCGGCAACAAATAGCAGCTGTTACATGAAAAATACTGATATTCAATTGATTGGAACTGATCGATGACAGGATAATAGGGAAAACTCTCCGTTATGTCTGTAATGGACATTTGTAATTACAATCCATATTCACGAATACAATACGTGGCTAAATAATAACCGTACGCGGCGATCGAATGATTAGCTACGCTTGCCGCGGTCGGTTCGCAGATGGGTGACCATCCCATTAAGTCGTCGGTCCCGGCTGTCATTCATAGATCTTTGACAGTCGTTACGGGTAGTCAGACACCCAAGTCTGACAATCAGTTCTACTAAGGGGTATCGTACTGCCCAGTAACTGGGTTGTGAAGGTCTGATATTCAGCCACATCTCAGAATAATAGGGAAAAGTCTCGGTTATCTCTGTAGTGGACACTTGTAATTACAATCCATATTCACGAATACAATACGTGGCTAAATAACAGCCGTACGCGGCGATCAAATGATAAGCTACGTTTGCCGCGGTCGGTTCGTGGATGGGTTACCATCCGTTACAAATCGAGACCCCTCCGTGCCTCGGAAAGCACGTCAAGCCGTTGGTCCCGGCTGTCATTCATAGATCGTTGACAGTCGTTACGGGTAGTCAGAAGCCCGAAAGTCTGACAACCAGTCCCACTAAGGTATCGTGTTACCCAGTAACTGGGTTGTAGAAGTCAGATAGGCGGTCGCTCCATGTAAAATACTCGTTTATTGCCCGTGGTCCGACCGCGCAGTTCTACTAGTAGGACCAAGGGCATTTTTCTTTTCGGTGATCCTATCAATTGGACCAAGGGCAAATCGAGTTCTAGCTATGATACTATGGATACCTTTGTTTATCCATGGTTCTATTAAAACTAAATTGAGGATTTAAACCTCTTTGCATGTAAACTTCATTCAGGAAAATGTTTTAGATTAAAAAATATGTATCATTTTGGCATTGACATTTATATTCACAGAGCATCATATTTGTTTATAGTCGTTGGCTCCTTTTATCTTTGTGGAGTGTATAGTTGTTGTTCAATAATGGTTGTACGTTTAGAAAGTGATTTTTGTTTCATTAATAGGAAAGGTGGTACACACGGCTACACATCAAGCTATACATTTCCAGTATAAGCTGACGTCGCATTGTACGGAAATCCTATACAATGCGAGATCAGCGTAAACTGGAAATGTATAGCTTGAGGTGTAGCCGTGTGTACTGTAATATTATATCGCCATTAACTTTTTTTTTTTTTTTTTTCAGGATGGGAAATCATCAAATGACTTCTCCCGCTCAGGGCAGAGCGAGTGTGCCGGGGCCGGATATCGCGGCCCCGGCACACAGGCAACGGAAGGAACACGGGTGGGTTTTAGTCAGTAAAAGTCTGACACACAGTCAGTAAAAGTTTAGGGAGAAGTTATTTGATAATTGCCAACCCAAAAAAAAAAAAAAAGTCGAGCAAAGTCTTATTGGGTTTTTATATCAGGAATTTCTCAGTAGCAGCACAGAGTCTGGACTTGTGCCCGGTTAATGGCAATAGGCTCGCCCCCTATTACATGGGACTTAAACATAACTGGCGAAATGCGGATGTACTATTACACCTCTGCCTAACTGTTCGAGGATTCGGCGTGATGTTATGTTATTTATTACTTTCTTTTCTCTAATATTCCTTGCCGAAGGATTCATTGTTTCGGGCGTACATTATTAACGGCTGAGTCGTGACGTCACTGACACGATCACTATCTGCGTAGCTCTCTCGTTTACTCTAGAATCTCACAGAGACGTGACACTGTATTTTTATTAATATTGGACCTACGTTTATTACATATCACGAGAATAATGGCTGATTTGGCAAGACAAGTAGTCTTTGTAGTACATGGAATGAGAAAATAAAGACAAAAATAATGTGATATTCTTGAAAGCTATGATTTTCTCCAAACACAACCTTTAGTACAGATTCTCCGAATATTTGTTATGTTATCGTCTTGATTACACCCGAACAAAGCGTTGGTTTCAGATATCGCAGGTAAACAATGTTACCTATATTATTTAGACAGGTAATCAAGATAATGCCGAGTTAGGTTTACTCCTTTTGCTTGACAGGTGCGATCTTGATGATATAAATGATTTATACATGGTATAAATGAAGAAATTAAAAGACGAGGAAATGAATTAATAAGAAAATTGTAAGCAAAATTAATACCAACTAAAATTGACCGTATATTCAAATCACAACTAGAATTCTTTGACAGTTGCATGAAATGGCTATAACACGGCAAATTGACGTATTGTGGCAATTTACTTAACAATAAATTCCCCTCCCTGAAGGTCACAAGGACTCAAGGACGATGGGAGAAACATAATAACAGTATAGGAATATCTATTATACATTATAACACCGAATCCATTTTTTTTTTGCCTGCCCGCCTTCGCTTGCGTTGCTTTTTTTTTCCCTATAAATAAAAACGTATGAAAATATTTGGCCTTATAGGTCTTAGGAGACCTAGGCCAAATATATTTCGATATTTGGATAGCTCATGACCTAAATAGGTACCATGAAGAATATGAATTAAACGAATACCCGCGAAAGGACATTGTTCGGCGTCCATACATCGTTCGCCGTAACACGTTCAGTGCCGGGAACCTTCCTGGAGGGTTCACTCAAGTTGCATATGGGATGCCGGGAGCCCTCGCGGAGGGCTCTTTTTAAGTGTAAGATTTTAGTTTTTTTTAAGTTTAAGTTCACTTCCAATATGTATGGCGTTTGAGTTCTATGAAAAATGGGTGGAGTCAAAAGTGTTAATAATCAACAGAGACGTGAATTTTACTTTCCATGTTTGAAATAATGCATACAATATATTCAATTGAAACTAAATTAACATCACGGCACTGCTGAGAATTGTAAAAAATCTAAAACACTTTCGGATTTTGGGGTTAAAATTAGGCCAATAGAAACCTATTAACTTTAATTAGTGAAAATATATTGGATTTTATTTTCAAACGTTTCATTACATATTTTATATACGATTAGGTAGTCAGAACCATTCTTTCTATAAACTAAATTATTTGTAGAAAAGACCTATAAAGAAATGTACTCTGAGTGACAAAATTGATACTGTCATTACTATCAAATATCAAAGTGTCATCTGTCAATTAATCGAATATCATTGTCGATGTTGTTTCACACAGCGCTTTCAATCGCTTTATTCTGTTTATAACTAAAAACCTTAATCACAGATCAAGCGCTGAGAGAAGCCTATTCAAAACGTGAAATTGAAACAAAAAATAATGGTGCTGGGGAATAAGATCGAAGTGAATTACATTTTAAAATGTTTTTGAAACTATAAAGTGTCCGTGTTGTAATAATTGTGATGTAAATAATTTAAAAAAACTAGTCATTATTGTAAAGGTTTCATACGTGTTTATATATGTATTCATAGGCCATTTTTTACAATGTCCTTTCGCAGGTACTCGTATAAGTAACTACTTCTATGTAAGAGACGATTATCCACCAGCGGTCGGTGGCGGACTGAATACATACCATTTGGGACTAAGGGCGAACATCACCAATAAATCTGAACGCGATCAGCACAATCTAAACTGCGTTCAAGAGCTGTAAGTGTCAGTGTCATCATTGTTGTCGAATATTGACACTGACAGCTCTTAAGCGCGGTTTAGGTGTGCTGATCGCGTTCCGTTTCATTGGAGAAATTCGCTACGACTACGGAAATGAATCTTCCGACTTTGTTGGTAGAACATTACAATATCCGCGGTCGGCAATGTTCCAATTGCCTATATTATATAGCCGTCGACTCCTCGTAATAAATCAACATCACAGTTTTTAAAGTAACAATTGATAGATATAATAACTTTTAAATAAATATACTAAGTATCAAAACCTGTGTAACAGTATATTCTGAAAAAAACACTTAAAATATAATATAATTTACTTTTTATTTCAATTATTTTCGTCAAACATGTTGACTGTATTATTTTACTTAAAAATTATTAAAATATTTTTAGGATAGCTTGAAACAGTAATGGTATAAAAATAATTTTATTTTTGATATCAATTTTCATAAACAACATTCTATATTTGAATATTTTTGAATGAAGTTAATATTTTTGCGAAAAATATTAAGATAGTGAAGACCTTTAATGTAAAAATATTTAATATTTTATGAAAATATAATATAAATCAGGTAGATCAGGTAGGTAGTAGAGGTACGATGGATTCAGGTGAAGATGGCAGGACGAACTTTACGCCTTTTAAGACAGGAGCAGCTCAAGAACGAATTAAATGGAAAAAAAGAAAGGCTTTTCCTGTATTGGGAATCAACCACACCACAACGACAACACGTGGACGGGCGCTAATTTGTATAAACATGAACAGTTATTCACACGGACCACATTAGGCCGTCAAAATCAACCCTGTGGGGGATACCGACCACATCAAGGCCACGTCGCAGCCAAAGCCCAACCACCAATACGACCACGCACTAGGGGCAAGCCACATAGCAAACACAACGATCTGTCTGTCTGCAAAGACTAGCCACAACGTAACCACATCGCAACTACTAGCGACAACGCGACCACATCGAAATTTTGTAGTCACCACAACGCAACTGCACGAAGCTGCAGCGACACTATTCACATGTAACCACTGCTTGCCCAAATTTTGTCACTGCGATGGGGTATAGTTGTGTTACGTGTGATCGGCCCTAAATAAACAAAATACAATCACAGTAAAAACTCTCAGGCTTAATAAACAGAATGACGTACGAATAAAACAAAATCCAATCTAGGGTCACAGTTGCAGTTATAAAAGACTCTAATCTAATGCTATTTCCGATACTCAATTTCGTTAGTCGCACAGTCGAGTTCGATCGTGAACTAAAGTGCTTTCACGCCGGCTAAGCTATTAATTTCACTTCAAACTAACGTCCACCGTCCATTGTACTGAAGCTATGTAGACATGTTTAAGTAAATCGTGTAAAATTTTCGAGCAGGAAGAATCATTCAGATATTTCTAAAAACTTCCTAAGAATTTGGTTTGAAGGTTATGCCAACTATTGACAAATCATACTAATATTATTTGTGAGTTTGTATGTAGGGGTAATCTTCGAAACTATCGATCCGATTCTGAAAATTCTTTCACTTATTGAACACTACAGTAGGTACTGCCGAGTGTCATAGGATATATTTTATGTTAAAACAAGAAATGAACACTTTCGAGTCCACCCACTTTTCATAGAACTCATACGCCATGCCGCCAAATACTTTGGAAGTGAACACTCCGAGAGAGTTGCCGACATTACGTTTGCGCTAAAGTTATCCATCGCGGACGGTCAACAAGAGAAAGGAGTACATAAGGATCGGAGCAGGTGGCGTTTCATAGTTTCTGCCTACCCCCATGGGACGACAGCGTGAATTTATGTATGTATTGACCGAGGCCGGATTCAAAGGTGTGGAGGCCCTAGGGCAACCAAGAAGTGGAAGCAACGATTTTGTTTTTGGACCAGAAGAAAAAAAAAATAAGTTGAAGAAGTTTTCAATCATTTATACATGATAGGTACTAAAAATATACAAAATAAAAAAAGATAAATGTTAGGCGAATGGAACTTTGCGAGCTTTTTTCGTCGAAAAATCATTGATGATTTCGGTGAAATCTAATTCTCGGAGTAAATCACTTTCAATACTAAGTAGGGATAACTTTCATAGGCGGTTCTTTGTCATTGTAGTCCGAAGTCTATTTTTTATAATTTCATCTTCAAAAATTAGCATTCTCCAGTGCAGTTCCATCGACACCAAGTACATTCTCAAATTAATTTCACTATTTAGAAATGTAACTCTGAATTTTCGACTATTTGCTAATAGAAGATTTCCATATATTGATCTTTTTGATAATCGTTTTTATAGAAACCGGTAAATTTAGCGTATTGGACCAACTAAACTTTTTTTTATAAAAAAAAAACAAAAAGGCCCGGGGCCATGGCCCCTGTTGCCTTGCCTTAAATCCCACCCTGGTATTGACTTTCAACTGACTTATTGTAAATAAAATGCTTTATGTTTAATTTAATAGTGTTTTCAGATTTGATTTCTTTGAATAGTTTTTGATTGTCTTTTAGGGGTATGAGGAACAGGGTGTACAATTCACTCATCCACCATAGAAAAGAGAGGATCCTCCGACCAGACGGATGTCGTGTCTGGCGGGCAACTGCCCAGAGGTTGAATTCGGAAGCTTGTATATATATCCATCGCGCGGTAAACTCAATAGTTAGCGTGCCGCATAGTTCGCGGTGAGTCGGAACTGTCAGCGATGATTGCGGTGATTCCCCAGTGAGTCGGGTGGCGCTGTGGCGCACATCCAGTGCGTCGGATGTGGTACAGTGCCGGGTTGTGCCAAGCTTGCTGATGAGGCTGAGGGTGATGACCAGGAATGCGCGTTCGCTGCATGCTGGTGGTCAGGCAACCTGTTGAAGCCGTGGGTGCTGGCTGGCTGTGTGACTCGCCTCACGAAAGCTTGCGGGAGTGATGATGATGGCGTCACGCTGAAGTAATTGCAAGAAAGCTGCGTTGACGTTCATGCTCGGGGTCACCAATTTAGGGGTATGAGGAACAGGGTGCAAAGTCCACTCATCCACCATAGAAAAGGGAGAATTCTCCGACCAGACGGGTGTCGTGTCTGGCGGGCAACTGCCCTGAAGTTGAATTCGGAAGCTTATGTATATATGTTCATCACACGGTAAACTCTAATTGCGTGATGCAGGATTTGTGTGTCGTCAGATCTTTAATGCGTAGTTCGTATGTGGCGATGTAGACATATTCTGTTCCGTTCTCGTTGTTTTAGCCTGTTCAGCATGTCGATTCTGTAAAAATATCACCGTGAAAACTTGCGTGGAGTGAGCTGTCAGTGAAAACTCACTGATGCTAGGGATTGACCAAGCATTACATTTACAATCGTAACCGAGATTTAAATTATATTTTTTATGCTAATTCTATTGATCATTTTATATTAAGTATTCTAAAGCTAGTATTTAAATGTCTAAACATTAGTATAGTATAGCAGTCTGGGAACAAAATAGAATAAAACAAAATTGAGTTTCTGATTGGATATCTGTTTTGCTATTTTATTATGAGGGTAGGACCTTACCTTTATTTATTAGTAGAACTCAAGATAGATAGTGGGTAGGTTGGTGGGTTGGTAATACAAACTCAGAGGACACAGTCTTTAAATTACATAATCTTGGTCAGATCATGTGAAGACCATGTAGTTTGGTATCTGAAAAGGTTGTTTGAGGAAAGAACCACACAGATTGAATGGACCTGTCCAGTCACTGCACGCATTTGTCGAATTTAAGGAGCTCAACGATTTGACGAACAATACCAAGGAAAAGCCATTTGGGTAGGCCGCATAAATTACTCAAACTGACAGAACATGATTAAAACTAACTGAGAAAAAATATTAAGACAGAAAAAAGAATGACTTTACACCTGCTTTGTCGAAAATTGTAACAACAATCCATTACTCGCATAATATACTGTAGCTTCCAACTTGAAATTAATTTAGAAAATGAGCTTACATAAGTGAATATAAGATACATTTTCGAGATTTTATTTGGCATGCATCGCTTTGAAGGTAAGTATGTTTGTATTAGGGTTGTAACGAAACGTCGCCTCCGCCTCCGCAAATACGGAACTTCCGCAGGAAATCCTACATTGACATCCGCATTCACCTCCACAAAATTTTAATGGAGTTACAACTCCGTTAAAAGAAGGAAGTACAGATGTCTAATGAAGAAGGCTCCAAAACTAAGCAAAAACCCTCTAATGTGGTGGAGACATCTCATAGTATCAAATTTTTGCTCCCAGGTGACCGAGAGCACCAAGAGAGCAAATGATTAGTGGAGCTGGTTTAATTTATGAACCACTATGAAATCACCTAGAAGGTGACAAAGCCGCAATTTTTGTTTCTGTAAAATATTGTTTGCTCCTTCTAAATTTTGATTACCAAAAGGTGATTTTTTTTTTCTTAAATTTATGTTTTCTTCTTTATTTTTCCACCACCGTGTCCACCAAGATTAAAGTCTGCACCTCCGTCTCCACCTCCGACTGTGCTAAGAAGGCCTTCGTTACATCCCTAGTATGTGTGTACGTATGTAGAACAGCTTACTTGGCTCAAAAACAAATTGAAATCCGCAAAACTTCTCTTCGAGATACTCGTCTCGTTTGAAGAAGAACATAATAGTTTTAGTTTCAAGCTGCATTTGGCCTACATAGGTTTTAAGCTGAAATGTAAAGTTTTAAATACTTTTCGAAAAATTGATTGTGTACACACGGCTACACATCAAGCATAAGCTAACTACACATCAAGCATAATCCAGTATAAGCTAACCTCGCATTGTACGGAAATCCTAAACAATGCGAGATCAGCAGAAACTGGAAATGTATAGCTTGATGTGTAGCCGTGGGTACAAGAAAAACTTGTGATCGAAGATACTAGGCATAAGCACGAAAGCTTCCCAATATTTTTGCTTACCGAGGATTAGATTCTAGTCGGTAAATCGCATGGTGCACTAAGGGTTTTATAGGTACTCGCATTATTCAAAATGTTAGAAGATAATTGACACAAACACAGATTTATTTATAACTAAGTAGAGCACAACTTCTAAATCTTAAACGGATACGCAACCATTATTCACGCTCCTTTTCGCTTCTTTCAGCATATCGCATATCGCTTTGACGTTATTCATTGATGACGTAGCTGTCAGCGTGACGTCACACTTTCGCAGCACATCAGCCAAAGAAAATAATATCGATATATAAAATTGCGTGCCAACATTTTCTTCGCAAACTTTCGATTGAACCTCGGCTCGGCGAATATCGAGGGAACTTGTGAAAAGAAAGTTAGGTACAAGGCCTCAAACTTTGAAATTTCATAAAGTCTGCAGTGTAAACGTTTTCGACCCTGGTACGCATGTGTTTTAAGCACACGATTACAATATACCACGCGTTATTACTTTGTTGACACACAATTCCTCTGCTTTTATGTTTCTGTTTTAGCTACATAAAAGTTTTGTGTAAGAATTCGTGACATATTTCTTAAGAATGTTCGCCGTATGTCGCGAATGTTAGAATTTCGTCGCTGTGTAACTTATGAGTCTTGGCTGGCTTCAGCTGTTACGTTTTTTGTTTTTACTGTGAATAAGTAAATATTTTTTCCTTGATTGAAATGGTAGGGACCAACATTACTGTAAGGTCAGCATTTGATTATAATTCAACTTAATTTAATTACTAGTGCCACGAATTTCATAGCTTTCTCTTGTAGTGGCATCTACATCGCCACATGCGAACTACGCATCAAAGCCCTGACGTCACACAAATCCTGCAAGGGTTTACCGCGCGATCCACATATATACAAGCTCCCGACTTCAACAATTTGGCAGTTGCCCGCCAGACACGACACCCCTCTGGTCGGAGGATCCCCCCTTTTCTAATGAGGATGAGTGAACTAGACACCCTGTTCCTCATACCTCTAATATGCGAATTACAGTTTTATGTTTCCCATCAGGTCAATCGATGATCCAATATTTTCTAACAAAAACAAATAATTTGTGGATCACCCTAAACTTATTTCTTTAAAACAAAACTGCTAGTGTATAAATGTCATTACATTGCATTACACATTTTTTTTAATGTTTTATGGTAAAACTTTTAATTAATATTGCCTTTTGTAGGTAATTTAAGAAGAGTAGTGGTGGCCGGTGGTAACGCCTCCGACTTACGAGTAGGTAGGTCGTCGGTTCGAACCCAGGCAGGCGCTTTACTTTGAGTAAATTATTTCATCACCACTGCTCAAAACATCGTGAGGAAACCGGCATATCCTAGAACCAAAAATTCGAAGACAATTGACATGTACCATGCCGCACTGGTCCCGCGTGGTAGATTATATAGACCACTCCCTCTGACAGAGAGGAGGCCTGAATCTCAGCAGTGGGAACTTTATAGTCTGATTATGTTTATTATGCTATATAAATTGTAATTAATTTGTTACCATAGTTGAATGATTCATGTTATTGTTATGTGTTAGGTAGATTATTTTACGTGTAGTTTCACTTACCTACTATCTTAAGTGAATACCATTTGAGCAGAGTTAAAAATAATATTATTATTTGTAAATGTAGCGTGCCGTAAGGTAAAATGTGACGGTACTATTATTATAAAAAATCCATCTTATCTGTATACCTACACTGTAAGAAAATAACAAAATTATTTATATTTCATAAACCACCCAACAAGCGGGCACAACTACACAGCATCCACTACTTCCACCTTGAATGTCCTCCAATCCGTATTAAGTGCCTATCGATCCAGTCCCCTAATTTATGAGCCGAATTAGATACGATTCTAACTAGTTAGTACTAATGAAAATCAATTACCAATAGATACGCACAAGTATCTTCATTGCCACTTAGCAACAAATGGCGTAGCAACGAATCCACTTGAGACATCGAATTTCTATTACACGAAGAGGTAAATGGATATTAAACGAAATAATTTTAAGGATTCCTTTGTGTAGTCAAAATACTAGGAGGCCATAGCAAACACTCACGAGGTGATAACTTTGTACTACTGTATTATTGAATCGAGCTTTTGAACTGAAACTTCCTTTGTACTTTATTTCAAGATTTAAGTAGAGATCGTCTAATTAAACCCTTTACTGCATGAATTATGAAGAAGGAAGATTATTTTTTTTTTGCTACAAGTTTTTTTTGAGCTACAATAAGAAGTACGAGTACAAATCGAAAAAAAATAACAATGGTTATATATATATATATATATTGTGCTGAAATTACAGCACAATGTATAGGGTTTGGTGTGCATTGTCGTAAATGATCGTTCGTGCATATGTGGCTTCGCATGCGGTTAGCAATTATACTTTATGGAAATCTTTGAAACAGTTGCGTCTGTCATTATAGCACAAATAGACTTCACAACTTCATTCTCTTAGTGAATGAACGGAACTTTGGGCAGTTTAGGCATAACTGTCGAATTTTCAAGTACGCGGCGATATTGTCGAGGCTACCAATTCGTACAGAATTAATCGGCAGGTCATGATGTCTGGCAGGAGCTTTTCTACACTTTTTAGTGGGTATCGGCGAATTGGGCAAGCTGGATGGAGTGCCACCTCGGCTTGTGGTACTTCCAACTCGGCCTGGTTTCAAAAAGGCTAGCTTGACGGCTTCGTTTTTTACCACTACCAGTACTTTTCCTGCCTTACATATACGATCGGTTGGATTCAGAATCAAGGGCATCATCACTCAAACACCTATCACCGGGTATCGTATTTGCTCACCATAAAAGCGTGAAACGTCCATGCCTGAAAAGAAATGGAAGCGTAACGAAGCAATGCATATGAATCCAAATATATTTAGGATTATATTTTGGTAGATAGAATGTATAGGAATCCTGGATTTTGATTCAAACGGAACAGTTGAAAAACTAAAACAAAAAAAGTGTCAACGCAATACACATTGCCTGCATAACATGATTCAAAGAGTTCATAATTATTGAATTTGTTTGAAGTTTTTACTCACCGTTTTATTATTATTTTCCTCTGTCAAATTTAGTATTTTATTTTTTTAGCTTCACTGACCTTGACACGCTGCACATACCCTCTAATACGTTTCACATATTGCACTTACCATAGACGAAAAAAATACGTTCTCTTTTAAGAATACATGGATTATGGCATACTTTTTTTTGTAATTGGTCTTTTGTTCAACTGTAATAAAATTTGAAACTTATGAAGCCATAAGGGGCTTCGTTTGCGGAAAGGGGTTATGCGTGCCACTCCACTAAAATGTCTATACAAACATTTGCCATGTGTTTGCAAAAAGCAGTGGAGCGGTGTACAATTTTAAATTAGACGATCTCTACAAATATGAGAAATATGTAGGCTATCTATATATAGAAGTTAATAAATTTTACAATAATATGTAGGCTACTAAGAAGAGCAACTGCCATGCCCATTATTCTCTACACGAAACTACCTTATGGAAGGGGCGCCTAGAATAAATTCTATTTTCTTGTAAATTTTGACGTTCAAAAGTGTCTTCAATGGCCTACTTAAAATAAATAATTTTCTCTTTGACTGACAATAATTACTATCCTGCTCCACAACATAGCTCGGTGGCTCCGTGCAGTACTTAGAGCACAAACTGTTTTATAACTAGAGTAGTTAGGGAGCCAGTTAAAAGTTAGGCACAGGAACGCACGCAGTCATCGCTTGTTAACATCACTGACTTTTAACGTAACGAACACAGGATTAGTTACTGAATAGCCTTGGATTAAAAGTTTAAAAAGCTTAGCTTGTGGCTTGTATAAAATGGATTTATTTTAACGTAGATAGTTAATGGAGCAGGTAAACTTTTAATATGGTGTCTTTTTCGCTTATCTTCTTTTCGAGTGGTTAGTGACTAACCTGGTGTCAGAGTTTTAAAACCTCCCATGGGCCACTGATTTGGCTTCACATGCCGTTGAGAAATATCTCTCAGGCGTGCCGGTTTCCTCACGATGTTTTCCTTCACCGTTTTTGTAGCAAGTGATTATTATACAATACGCACATGAATCCCAAAAGTCAGAGGTGCGTGCCTTGGGTTCGAACTCGAGACCTATGACTTGGCAGTCTGACGGTCACACCAATAGGCTTTCACTTATTCTATAACATAACACATAACATCACGGCTATATTCCCCGAAGGGCTAGGCAGAGGTGTATCTATAGTACACCCACATTTCACCAGTTATGTTTAACTCCCATTTAATAGGGGGCGAAGCTATTGCCATCAACCGGGCACAAATTCAGACACCGGGCTGCTACTGAGAAATTCCCGTTGGTAAAACCCAATAACCCTTTGCCGGGAACCGTACCGGCTTCATGCTTATTATACAGGGAGTAAAAAGACACTTCACGAAGCCGTCATCTTTCTGTACATGAAACTAAGTAACTTTGTGCAAAAATAATTGCTGGAAAACGACTTTTATTTTCGGTGTGAAAAATCTCTGTTTAGGTACGGTAGCGCGCAATGTAACGCACGCAAAAGATTATGCTTATTTATATGGGTGTGAGCAACGGTACAGGAATTGTAGGAGTATTTCAATTAAAGTTAGTTATATCATTTAAAACTTGTTGTCATAAAAAAAAGTTGGAACTTTGACCGTCAATATCTCCGTAACCAGATAGTACCCAGTTATGGTCCAGTAAAAAAAAAACATAATAAAGGAAACAACAAGTGACTCTCGGCTTTTTGGATGAAAATAATAGGTTCTTAGATCCTCTCGTACTTTACTGTTTATAAATTGCCTACCCAGTCGTAAAAATCCTACTTGTTATATCTGAAAAGAAAAACATAACTGTATTCCATACCCTGAAGCTCCCAGTAAAATAAAGACCAAGAACAGAGCTTTCAAGGCATTTATTTTTAAATCAATATTAATTTAACAAAATATACTTTCTCATCTTATACAGTACAAAGGTCACGTGAATAACCCTTAACTTTTAATAAAATGTTTTGTTATTTTATCTCTGAAATAACATTAATAACTTGGACAATAGTATTTTGTATTATAAACATTTTTTTTTTAAATATATACGTAATACCAATCACAATTTAGAATAGGTTCGAAAATATAAAAGCTTTATTTATTATTTTATCTCCAAATGAATATGTTTAATTACAGAATTTGATTCTACTGCGGACTATTTACTTACCATCAAATCAAGAATCTCCATAATACATATTAATGAATTTTATATGAAATTTATGTGTATTTTTGAAGTTCAATTACCTGTAGCTACTGCGGTGAATACTTCGTTATTCGAATAACCACGTTCAGTGCCAAGAGCCCTCCTGGAGGTTTCACCTAGTTGTATATGGGATGCCCGGAGCCCTCGCGGAGGGCTCATTTTAAATGTTGACTTTCGTAGCGAATACAGCATTATAAACCGTGAAAATAAAATCAGAAGTATATTTTGACAAGATTTATTAGGATATGCGTTGGTTTTAAAATCAAAGCAATTTTTTTTTTTTTGTTTACTGTTACAAATAATCACAAACAAATGTAAAGGCCAAACTACGTATAGCGACAAGGCCCCCTGAAAACACTATTTTACTTCGATTTACAGTGTTTTAATACGGTTTTAAACCTAATGCCGTTGACCTTCCGCGTTAACTTTAGCGCAAACGTAATGCCGGCAACCCTCCCGGAGGGTTCACTTCCAATATATATGGCGGCATGGCGTATGGGTTCTATGAAAAGTGGATGGAGTCGAAAGTGTTAAAATAATTCGTAACGATTTTACATACATAAACTCACGCCTTCTCCCCATGGAGGTAGACAGAAATTACAAAACGCTTCGTGCTACGATTCTTACATTCTCCTTTTATATACATCTGGTCATACACGCACGCCATAAAATTTTAATGATGATGATTTTCCGATACGTGAAAATGAACCCAAAAACTTAGCAACCACGAAGTTTTCTTGAACGACCGCGTCATAATCGACATGCGCTAACACTAAAGGAACATTTGCGGCCCCGGCCTCGCTAAGTCCTTAGTCGTTAAAACTCCGTAACTACCCTCCCCATATTCACAAGACCCGCTGCCCCTTCCGCAGTTTAATCTTCCATTAACTGAGTATGAGCGACACAGCGACACTAGCTAGTTATTCACGTTTGTTTCACTAAACAACTTGATGACAATAACAGCCGACAGCACACTACTGTTCTCATTAGTGTTCGGTAACGGATGCGTCCCTCATGAATGATTACTTACAAACTTCCACTCGACTGGGGACTTATCACAAGTCTCATTTATCAGTTGTACCAAAATAAACGAAACCCGACGCTTCTTAAGCTCCTATTTAAACGTATAATAGCAGTAGAATTAACCAAGTTCCCCAAAAACAATTCAGATAAATTCGAGGATCTCGATGAGTGAAAAGGACGCGTTTCCCGGGGCTATTTCTTGGCCACGATAGTCTATTGTGATCGGGCCCGCGGCGACCCGCCACCAGCGCAACCCTAATTGATATCAATTACTGTCATCTCTCAAAATCTCTTTGAAACCGCCTTACATCTCCAAATATTCGAGCTCTCAGTTCGCGTTTAATTTTATGAAAGTTTAATAAATTATTCTCATCTTCTAAAAGTGCGTCAGCGTTTCTGTGGAAAAATTTATAGTAGGTATCTATTTTAATTAAATAAAGATTTTTCGATTTAATTTCGTATTCCTTTAACTTATCAATTAAATTGTCAGTCAGCAGGCCTGCCAGCGTTTTCACCGGTATATCTGTTTTTGGCAGTCGTTAAATACTTTTTACAAAATAAACTTTCCTGCATCTGACGTGTTTGGCGTTTGCTTGAAACATTGTACATAGTGGTATAAAACCATATTCATTTAATATAATTAATAAGGCATATCAACTCCATAATAACCCTTACACGTCAGAAGTAAGATATTGGGTAGGTATACATGGATCTGGCGATGGCGGCGAGTTTAAAACATAAGCTCAAGTACCGTGTCGCACTAGATGCGTCCTTACAACTTGCTCCCATTAGCAAGTAACAGCTTCAATCCGTCTTGTGTAACATGACCAAAGCAACCAAAGATTAATGAAATGTAAACACAGTTAACGACAACATTAAGATCTGTTCGAACGGAGATAATGAGAACGCAATCTATTTACAGATTCTGTGATCACGCGACACTTACACCGCATGAATAAAGTATTTTTGGTTTTATATCTTACCTCCCTTTATCTAGAAACTTCCAAAGCTTCGTAATCGTATATCCAAAAAAATATTTGTACCAGACATAGCAGTTAATAAAAGACATAATTTCACTTACCAAATAGGTTACAAATAAAACGTATAATACCATTAATCCATAAGGTAAGTACTTCGTCCCTCGCATACATTCGGAGCCAGTTTTTATACTCTCCGTAAACGGTGAGGATAAGCCTCCACATTAGTACGCCTCATTACGCCTCCAATTTTATCGAACCGAATGTTTTCCACCAACATTCCTGATCAAATTGCAAGGAAAAAGATTGAATTTATTAAAATGCTTATTCAGGAGATCATTTGTTACAGAAAATACGTATTTTGAAACTTGCCACATTATAGTAAAATGTTTTTTATAAATTTTCTACTTTTCTTATTCCATAGTAGAGCAACTCTTTTTTTTAACACCCGAAGCAAAAAGAGGGGTGTTATAAGTTTGACACTTATGTGCCTAGTATGAACCGATTTGAATGCAGTTTTTTTTTTATATTTGAAAGTAGGTTTTCTAGCGATGGTTCTTAGACATTATCAAAATCAGCAGTTTGAAGATTACCAGCTCTTTTCTAGTTGATGAATGGATGTGAGCGTCTTCCACAGGTCTGATCGATTTCAGTTACTTCAATGTTCTTAATCTGTTCTTCATCATCAGGAATTTGCAGGATACCCACCTCCCTTACCAACTTACAGCACAGGTATCGTTTTTGGGCTCATTGGGATGGTCCCAATGAATAGGTTATAGATAGATGAACATGGAAAGAGAAATGAGGAAATATTTGTGTCGGGGGTTTTTTAAATTCTAATATAATTTCACTTATACATGACCAATAATACAAATGTGACCTGGACCGCTCCTTCATTTAGGTACATCTTTTAAATCCTGAAGGATGACGGACAGGCACGTTGTGAAGTATCGTGTAATGGATGGTAATAACGAAGTACCGGTTTTTCAGATATAAACTACAGGCTAGCAAATAGTAAGTTATACTTAGTATCCTATTATTTACTTTACTCTTCAACAATAGTAATTAATAGAGTAATATGAGAACCATCTCAAAAGTAACTCACCAAGACGGTGCCATACAACAAAATGAACTAGGTAAACTAATAAGTATATTGAAACAACAGCGAAGGCTGTTGGCACAGAGTTGGGTTGTAAGTGAAGCTGAAACTATCGGCATTGACTAGGGTAATCCTACAATCGACTAATCCTGAACTAATTGAATGGATTACTTCCCCTGACGAATTGTTAACGTCTACCCTCGTAGATCGCGCGTTTGTAGATAAACTATTGATTATGTTTGGCTGACAAATCTTGGATACGTAACACGTTATATCTTCAGTTAAAGGTACTGCTATATAGTAATGTAACCGCTACAATGTGATGTTAGTATCTGTAATTTAATTGTGATTGTGATTATACATATTATAAGCGTGACACACTGAACGCTTTTTCAGTTCCAATAAAACATTATATATACTGCGTTATTGTATTATATAATAATACGTGAAGCAAAAACTTTGTACCCCTTTCTACGAAAATTACGCGGACGGAGGAGTATGAAATTGGGCACAGTTAAAGTTTATATGGAGAAGGAGTGCAGAAAGCTAATATTTTTATATAATATACATTAGAAATAAATTAAATTAATAAAAAAAACATTACACAGAATCACAACATGCGTTTGACACAAGATGGCTACCTTAGAATCATGACATTTAAATGAATTATGGTTGAATTTCGATCTCTGGCCGACCACTAGTTATAATAATTAAGGAAACTTTGAAGAATACAACTTGGCTTTTTGCATATTTTTCAAACACCTTCTACTTAGATACCTCTACCTTTCAAAGGACTTAGCGATTACGTCAGCAATAGTTAATTCACATTGGAGTGACCCTGGCACCCTGGCTGGCCGGCAGCCGGCTGAATAGGTGACCCTGTATCGATCCCGGCTTACCAAACTCCCTAAAAACATTTGTCACTCGCTTTCCGGCGGAAGTAAACATCGTGAAGGAAATGTGAGGTCGAATAAGTCAACCTATATAAAATATATATCGAAAGTCCGGACATTTATAGACGTTTCATAAAAAGGAATGGCGAGAGAAACGTCGCCAAGCCGACTTTACCATAAAGCGAAGTCGACGGTTTTGTGCCCGAATTGTATGGTAGTCATATCACTTAGATATTTAAATACAATCACTGACATATTCCGTTACTTAGTACATTACATATGTAACACAGTTACAAACGGATATAACATCACATAAATAAAGGAATAACGTTCGTGCTTTGATAATAACGAACAGATTATCAACTTAGCATTTGCAAATCCACTCGTGAATATAAGTATCTATTTAAATGTACTTAGACTAAGTTTTTCCTTGACACTAATGTAACCTAATGAGAAACCAGTATGTTCTGAATAACAAGAAAATTCCATAAAGTTTTGTCGCTAACAAATTGGTTCCACGCGACATATCGCCGCACCACATAGTTGTACCATTAAAACTACTAAGCACATATTAATTGCCCTAAATAGGTAATTCAGTACAAGTTAAAATGTTCACAGTTGCGTAAACTAGAATTAGACCTCAAAAAGGTGCATGGACCCAAAAGTTGTAGTGCGTAACCGAGCCAGTAAAGTGGCTGTGAACTACACTATAAATAAACTTGCGTTGGTAGGTACATTATGTACGTAGAAACAACTTGCCCAAGTCCTACACTAACATTTTATGAAATATGTATATTAATGTGGGTGCCTCTTGGAACCTTAATAGCCAAACTGTACTGGTCTCACTGAACTACTTGGACTGTGTAGGTGCTTGTCCTAACATACTAAGGATAAAATACTTAGAACAGAAGAGCCCTGTTATATATTATAAGAGGTTAACTTTGTCGCTATGTATATAAATTGTATTTTTCTTTAGGTACCTACTTTATAAACACACAGGAAAATTATGAATGAATGATAGAGTATATAAAGTTATGGTAATTCGAAGTAATTTTGATGTAATTCAACCATGTTCG
Organism: Agrochola lota; assembly: GCA_947364205.1. Classification (NCBI taxonomy): domain Eukaryota; kingdom Metazoa; phylum Arthropoda; class Insecta; order Lepidoptera; family Noctuidae; genus Agrochola; species Agrochola lota. Next base: position 9,767,192 of record OX376221.1, on the reverse strand, counting down.
TTAAAAAGATCAAGAACTGTGTAACCTTCTTGATATTTGTACGTAACAAACACAAGTTGAACTGTGCGATAAGTCATGGTTTTCGTGCCATGTCTGTTTACCAAATAAATCATTTAAAAAAAAATACACTGTACAAATAAAACAATTGAATTGATTTTCTAGTTCAAATTCCAAGAAGTCCGTCATAAAAAGCCTACGTCCAGTTGTAATTGGGGCAATATGAAAGCGAGGAAATATCCGATAGGCTCGTTCAATGCACCATGCAACATGGACCGGAGCAAACCTACGTAGTTACACACTACACGGTTGACACGACACAACTTAGAAGTTTCTTAGGCAAAATTCGTAAAACACGATATCGTTTAACTTGAACTTAAACAAATAGAAGTAGGATTGCGGGCACTGACAGAGGATATGACTGGTTTATAAGTAACTCTATGAAAACGCTTCCGTGTACGGTGATATTGTCGCCTGTTACTGTTTCCGTAGAGTAACATAGAAACTAGTCGTGTTACTGCGGTCTGTCGTTGCGATTTCGCGGCGTTGCCACTGCGGTTTGCGGTGGCGGTCGCTTTCGGAAGAGCTTTAATGACTCGAGTGGAGTAAAATGACGATGATGATGCCATCTAGCCGATTTCAGCCACAGCGACTGCATTCTATGACTTCCAATCATGGTGGTTGGGAGCTTAGACGTGCTCCTCTTACATGCGCTCTAGCACAAAGCCGACATGTTGAACAAAGGTGCAGACATTATAAATTGTTGCTGTAGGAGGTCTAGCTTTGAAGTCTTCATAAGCTATTGCTTTTACCAGTTCTGAGCGGTCGATTAGATACACAACGCAACTTTTAAGTTGTGTCATACCTATTCGTACTGAACCAAGTTACGGACACACTTATGAATAAAACATACACTGGAAATGTGAAGGCTTAGCCCTCAACTTAGCTACAAACGACAGTTATTTCAATTTATATGTTTGGGCTAGTTTTCGTAATATGTTTACACTGTTGGAAACTTGGAATAGGAGATCAAGTACTGTGGAAAATTGCGACGGTAGGCGGTTAAATATGTGTAAATTAGAATCGACATGTCATGAGAATCGTTTGGTACAACAATTATCGTCTATTAACGGGGTATTTAATTATTGAAGTCAGAAAATCTTAAGTAAAGCCCTTACTTAAGATTTTCTGACCTCAATAATTCATTCACACGAGGACGATTCGTGTATTTTGACGAATCGATTTTTTTCACGATTCGTTTTTTTTTACGGCGGCATAGCTTTTTAAATGCCTGTATTCACACGCATCACGAATCATGAACAATTACGGACAAGCCATGAATCATATATCGTCTTTTAAAAATCAGCAAAAACATGAACTGTATTTTTTTTGTGGCGGATCCGCTGAAGCGTCCGTCAAATGCTGAACTCTGAATCACGAATCAAGTGTGTTTCGGATATTTTGACAAATCGCCAAAAAACTCGTTTCCGTATGCAATGCGAACGTGCATCCGTCATGACGTATCGTTTTCTTTGAGGAATCGTCACCGACGGGTCCCGTGTCAATGAGCTGTCCGTTTTGTTGTGACACCGAGAACGGCTGTAAAGAAAATGATTGAAATAACATAACATTACGCCTGTATTCCCCGATAGGTTGGCCAATTATGTTGTTATGTTTATCAATCTGCCTAGCCTTTTCCCAACTATGTTGGGGTCGGCTTCCAGTCTAACCGGATTCAGCTGAATACCGTATTTTACATGGAGCGACTGCCTACCTGACCTCCACAACCCAGTAACTGGTTAATACGATACCCCTTGGTACTGTCAGACTTTCGGGCTTCTGACGACTCGTAACGGCCAAAGATCCACGAATAACAGCCGGGACCAACGGATTAACGTGAACCAACAAAAGTTGAAATTTTTCATCGGTAATTTTTTTTTTAATCTGCTGTTCCATACATTTTGACCGCGTAGGTATTGCACTTTTCTATAAAACTGCAGATTTATTTTTTAATAACCGACGTAAAGTTTCAACGCTGGGTTCAGAATCATGTACTGAATCCATGGTAACAGTTTTCGCGTCCATGTCCTGACACTCTGTATACTTTTGCCTCAATCGATACTGAATACTATAATTTTAACTAATTTTATAAAAACGGAATAGTTAATCTCAAGCCGTAGCAAAAAAGTTTGTTAACAGCTGAAATATTTCGCGAGGTTCCATATGCCACGCGAGCGAAACTGCGGCCGGAATTAATTAATTATTTAATTAACGACAAGCATTGAAAACACAAACATAAACTAGATAGTTACCTACTTACTTGACGCTAACCTTCGTACCTACACTCAACCGCACATCACCAGAAACAACATTACATTAACAGCTTTACGTCTCAGCAGTAAGAGCGATTTTCGTAGTGCAAGTGATTCCACTGATGTGCGGTTGTACATCGGGGCTTTAGCTAAGGCTGCCGGATTAAAGAGCCATTTGCAAGTAAAATTGTATAAGTTAATTATTAATGCTTTACTTGACACTGACATGCTTATGTAATATTCGAGATCCCGGTTACATAAAAAATGTACCTTTGAGATAAATACCTGGGCTAATATATGAAGAGCAAAACCTATTTTTTTTAAAGCCGAATGATAATTGACGACCTTAAGAAGGTGGCTGGTGCAGACTGGATGGAAGGTGGAGGACAGGGTGTTGCGGCGCAGCCTGGGAGAGGCCTATAGCCAGCAGTGGACTGCGAACAAATAAAAAAAAAACGGTACCGACTTCATTCAAAAGTCATATAATCAAACTAGGCTGTGAATCAGCACATTTCGAACGTCAAAATTACATAAGACAGTCCCCCAAAAACGCCCACCCTTCACCACTTCCTAGTGCTTTAGCTGGGAAGAAGAAGTGACACAACAAACTCCTTAGCGGCACAGCTGTCTGTTCAGTTGGAAAAACTTGATTCTATATAATAGTACTTATGCAAACATAATTTACATTACGACATATTGCAATACAACTAATAAAAAAAGGATTGTAATGAGTATATTATGTCAATAATAAATGAAAATTAAAATAAAATAAGTTGACTTATATAGTCAAATAAAATAAATAAACAATTATATGAGCTCATAAAGTGCGTTGATTCTAAAACACTTGTTTGTTACATTGGAGTAGCTTAATTAGTCCCAAGCCTTTTTGTCGCCTAAGTAATCTTTAACTTTATAAAAACGTTTTTGACATAGTTTCTTTTAAATTTATTGAGCTCAATTCTTTAACATGATTTGAGGGTTTGTTGTAAAAACGTATACTTACTTTGGTACTGAAATTAATTACACATTTTTTGAAGCATAGTTTTGGGCACAATAAATAAATCTTTGTTTCTAGTATTTATTCTATGAATGTCGCTACGTTTAGAATATACCTAGATTCATATTCTTTTTTACATAAATTACTTCGATAGGCAGTTGATTGTAGATTGAAAGAAAATTAACTGCGACATGCAGAGGTCTGATATGTTGGTAGTTCATGTAGTTCAGTATCTTGACTCATCGCAGCAGGAACACTTTAGGACTTTAGTCACTAGGAGTACGCCATACAGTCAGGAAAATTAAATGTTTATCAAAATAACACTTATAGCCTTTTCATACAACTCCAAAGAATGTGAGTTGCGATTTGAATATACGGGCAATTTTAGCAGGTAGTCAATTATTAGCTAAACAATTAATTTCCCTGACTTAACATAACTACTTAACCAATTGGAAATGTAAGAGTATTTTCGCTCTTAATAATGATGATGTTAATCAATTATGTACCTACCTATGATGTAGGTAGGTAACTCCCACGGAATTATCTATGTGTAGCTCTTCATCACGGAACCGAATAATAAAATTCCGTGGTCGTCATTCCGATAAATTATTATCAGTATTATCAAGGCAATTTTATAAACATAAGATACAGAAATATGACCTCGGTATTTTCAGCGATCTCAAACGACGCGACGAGGGAAACCCCGGGAGGCAACAGCATTACAGAACTACATACTAATGAGTGTTCTTACTGAATTCACATATATACCTACGAATATAACACAAACTCTTCATTACGCTGTATAACCACAAATTAAAGTAACTGTATATTTTGTAATAACTAATTAGGTAGAGCTCACATTGCTCGAATTCGGAGAGAAAACTTTACAAATGTTTTAGAACTAGTTAAAAGGATTATTTAAATATTCGTTTCGAACCAATTCACAGAAGTTTTATTGACTTTGAAAATTAATATTCATTATAATGTATTTTGATACCCGAAACTCTGAAAGACCACTTTCAATAACTCTGTTTTAGAAAGTGGTTTTTCAGAGAATTTTATTTAAAAAATCTGTAAAGGGTTTTTATTAATTAAATACACACCTACCTATGTTGTGGGTTGGTTTATAAAAACCAACACTGGGTACTTAGCACTTAGAATAACTACACATTCGATCCAACGAATACCTGAAGGGTAAAAAGTAGGTGTATATGTGGTTTGTCATGTGACTACCGGTATCGGTGTTTTGTGCGTTTGTAGCGGCATCTACATCGCCACATGCGAACTACGCATCAAAGACCTGACGTCACACAAAATCCTGAAGTCACCACACAAATCCTGCATAGCGCAATGAGAGTTTACCGCGCGAACGACATATACATGTATAAGACTATCGGGACATCAACCGTTGGGCAGTTTCCTGACACTAAACTTGTCTGGTCGGCGGGTCCTCCCTTTTCAATAGAGTATGAGTGAACTTTACACCCTGTTCCTCATGCCTCTAAACGTTAAAATTAAACGCAACGAACCCAACCTAATTTTAGGGTCTGGCAAAACTGAGGCGAATCACGCGCTGAAATCACGTGATTAAATTCGCTCGCGCCGATTGTGTCAACTACATTTAAATGGCGCGAATTATCGCGTGAGTTCGTAATCATTAGAACTATAGACGCGCGCAGTCGCTTCCCGCGTACTACACGGGACTCGCCACAGTTTGTCCAATCTTTTATCTTTAATTTTTAACCAAACATGCGTGTTTCTAAACGTATGCGTATCCATCCACACACAGACGTAAATGTGGTCCTCACTACATTCCTGAAGGGAGTCGTAGGCTGTGGCGCTACCTATCGGCCTTGTCACGAAACTACGCACTCTAGGAGTTTATTATTAATGTGTCGGGGTGTTTGCTACGTTTTCCTGCACCTTTTTAGGCCCCTAATAGAATTGTTTACATCGTGAACCGTAACACTATGCTTAAAAGCAGGGTTGTCTGTACACCTACCGAGCTTTATATTCTGCGCTAAAAACGCTTTTGTTAAACACACTCCAAAAATAAAAGAATATACTTAAGGGGGATGCGTTTAGATCGCCCGCGAAATTCAAATTTTCTTACGTTTTTTGCAATTTGCAAGTCAGTGGGGTTACATATTGATTAAAATATGATTCGCGATCGTAACAAATATGGCTTTACAGAATTATAATCATTAGAATCAGCAATACAATAACCCCTTATGTTAGAATAATCCTCTAATGTCATGATTTCATGAAATAGTCATTCAATATTCATATTCAGTATTTATTATATGCACTTAGAGACTTGTACTGATGATTTTTATGATTATAATTCTATAAATAAATATTTGATACGGCCGCGAATAATATTTAGATCAACATATAACCTGATACTGACCTGCAAATTGCAAAAATACATAAGAAAATTTGAGTTTCGCGCCCTACCCTGACGCTATCGCCTTAAGCCTCACATTTTGTATCACACTTGCAATTTATAAAAGAAATATGTTATGCAAAAAGGCGTTGTAGACTCGAAGCGACTGGAGGAAACGACGGATAATAATATTCTTTCATCTCTTGACAAATTAAATTACGCATACTACAAGAGCGGATATCCTGAAGGCATGAAACATTTCACGCTCATGAGGATATTATTATTTTTTGTATCCATTTTATTTTTCATATCCTGTATTAATCTTATAATGTTGAAAGATAAACCTACTGTTAAATTATATTCACGGGTTCCTCATTAAATATTTTCGTATATTCTTGCACATTTACCTATAACATCATCATTATAAAATTTGCCGAAAGACGTTCATTACAGGACATAGACCTCAGCTAGGTAACGAACAAAGCCCGAAAAATTGCCTAAATAGTGAAAGTTTTCAAAAAAAAATAGTATTTTTTTCCATTGAAGAGGAAGGCAACATTCTTGCTGGAAATTACCCATATTAAGTCAAACCAAAACATATTGGGCGAAAATTAAGTACAAGACACTACGCCGGAATTAACAAGGTTCATTTACATGCAAATCGATGTTATATAGGTCTGAGACGTAATCTCTTTAGCCAGCTAAGCCCAAATATATTCAGATACGATTGCGATTTGATTGCATCCTGCCTGAAAATTACCGCATATTGATATATGTTGGTATTAGCGAGCAGCGGCGACATGATTAATATTTAGTTGCGGAGGAGAATGTTAAATATATTATTTCTTGGACGTAGTGTTTGCAAAATGGAATTACTTTGACGAAAACCATTTTTTGTGACGATTGTTTAGGTACCTTCATAATACACACATCAATCCTAAGTATTCTAGTATCTATTATCTAGAAAAGCCTATAAATGTAGAAGGCAATGTCCTACCAAACTATAGCCAGCGGTACCTACAGAATTAATTGTTTCAGCAAATTGACACTAGTAATCTCTCGGTACATCGAGAACGTTACGACCCTTGTGTGGAAGCATGTCATAAAAGCTTTCAAGGAGACCACTAGGTACCTTATACTTACCTATATCTACAGGGGACGGGGGTTTACACATAAAGTTATTTCCAAGTCAAACACCGAACCCACGTTACTGGAAATATCTTTGATATTACGACGGTCGGGAAATATACCAGATAAAATAGAAACTTTATATATGTATTAAAATTATATTTCAATCCATTGGTCACCAATGGAAAATTCCGTAGTTGCTTAATACGAGGCCAAGCGAAAACCCCTTAAGGCAAAGGTGTAAGGGTCGTATTCGTTTGCCGCGACACCTATCTCAAAGAAGTAATATCCCAGTCCCTGTGAACCCGGCTTAGTAGAGCACAATATATCGTGTCCAAAAGACTTTAGATACCCGCTGTTGACTTTATCGGAACACCCGTAAAGGACGTCGGATTAAAGCCTAACCTTCATAACTATTCATAGAATTGAATTTATGGAAATTATCTTTTCCTTATAATAATAATATTCGTTACATCATATTCTCATCATATACTTTTAATAAAATTCACATAATAACTCTACTACAGTGGAATCTAAAAATGCGCGTAACAATTTGTAACATATTGCTACGCGGTCCCTACGCGTGCTACGAAGCGTAGAGCAATTTTGTGTACATTATGAAAAAAAATACGAGACGCTATTCACCAAGATGTGTAATCACAATAATATGATCACGTACAGCCTTGTACGTACTGTAAGGGCTAAATACTGAGAATGCTAGGTAAAGGAGTAGAGAAAAGGAGAACGCTAGGTAGGTCTTGAAAAATAAATTACGCCGTTCACATTTCTAGACAACAGATTAATTTATATTATTCTGCCAGCGCCAAGTTTCCGTGTGATTGATCCTCCAAACGATGAAATACTATAAACACGTAGATACCGCAGTATTACACGTACACCATAGTTTGTGATTGCTAAGATCACGTACCTACGTAAGTTTCGCTACACACGTGCGATATCAACAAACAAAATCATAAACATTCGGGGCGGCGCGGGGAGGAGAAGTGCGCCACTCTTCCGGTTTCAGTTTCATTACAGATATTGGTAAGTAAGCTGCTTCGATTCAATTTCCTCGGTTCGGCTCACATCTCGAGACTGACGTTTATATAACGAGCCCATCCGGGATGCGCCTTACTCCGTAAGTACTCCATATTATAAGTAGGTAAGCTTATTTACATAAAATTACTCCGACACGGTGCTGAACAAATTCATTCTTGGGCACAAGGTTAGATACATCCAGACTGCTTTAAATATTTATGATCAGCTACTCTATTTGCTAAATAAGTAACTAACTTTCAAATACTCGTCATGGTCTATCTACACATTACTATTCTTTCCGAATTCTTAGGAAAGCAGAGATACCTAAGCGTTTGATGTTCCTCTAAAAAATAATAGCCGCAATTGTATCTCAGTGTGTGCTTTCCCTCCACTTATATAAAACAACATCTACCCCCTGCCGCTTCGACATTGCGCTGTTGACGCCCTCAGCAGGACATGAGCTGAATAAAAATGTGGCCATTATTTATTCTACCTCTGTTGACTCGTAGGAGAACTGCCATCAAAGCTTCGTGACAAAATTCGTCGGCAAATAGAAAATATTGACGTCGGCAAAATGTATTTTCGTCACTAAAAAGGTGCTCGGGGGATTTTTTTTAACTGATCCGGTGGCGCTTGCCAGTTTCGAACCTACATAACATCTGCGTGTGAGGACCGATTGAAATACATCGTATGTCGCAAGAAATCTGATTCAAAGCTATAATTAAATGTAAAAGGCAATAATAACATCTCTTGCCAAATATTTTGGAACAGCTCTTTACCTTTATTAGAAAATTGCCTTCATGTTTCTGAAAGGAATGAGGGTTGACATGAAAGGCTTCGCCGTAATTGCTATTTGCGTGTAAACTCCATTATTATAGGTCGCGTCGCATGTAACAAAGGGCTATTATGTCAGAGCACTCGGGTTTACAGATAAATCTAATGCTCGTATCAACTTGATTCTGTCGCAACCTGCCAAATACATTTAATATTTATAAAAAAAAATTATGAAGAAGAATTTCGAGTAACTACAGTAGGTAGATAATCAAGCACTTTATGAGGCAAACGAATTAGGGAATCTTTCGAGTGTTTATGATCGAAGATAGGAACTTTTGCCATTGATATGCTAAAAAGATTAGGATAGGTATTAATTATTTTACAAAAACTATTGAAGAACTATTGTGTATCTGTTATAAAATCTGTAAAATACCATATTTCAGGCAAATAAATGAATCTATCTAAAGAATAAAACAAAAGCTTTGTGTGCTATAACTTATATATTTTTCATAAATAAGTGTTAACAATTCAAAAAGTAGGAAAATAATTTCACAGCACGTATAAAAACGTGTCCGCGTGAATATCAGGTGTTCAATATCAATCACGTGACAGGCATGCTTTACATCCTTAACAAATAATTGCAAAATCGATGTCGTGTGCCGATTCGAAATATCAAACAACACACTCAAAGCATTTAGGGAACAATTTCAAAAGATTAAATGGAAAAAGGTGGGTAAATATAATATGTACAAGTACCTGGTCGTAGATATGACACATCGAGCTTTAGGCCCCGATCACACGTACCACATCTCAACCAAACCACAACCACACCACACCACACCACACCACACCACAACCACAACCACAGCACAACGACAACACGTGGATGGGCGCTAATTGTATGAAAATTAATAGTTAATTCACACGGACCACATTTGCCTGTCAAAATCAACCGTTTAGGCGATACAGACCACATCAGGGTCACGCCGCAGCCACAAGCAACCACCAGCGAAACCGCGCAGTAACGGCTGGCCACATCGCAAACACAACGTTGCACCGACCATTTGATTTGATTTTGTAGTTACCACAACGCAACTGCAAGAAGGTGCAGCGACACTATTCACACGTAACCCCTCTGCCCATATATTGTCGCTGCGATGTGGTGTGGTTGTGGTACGTGTGGTCGGGCCCTTAGAAAGAGGCTGACAAAGCAAAAAACTTTTCTAAAACTTTTTGTTTCATATTTACGGCCGGACAGTGTAAGTATGTAGATATACTTTAAAGACTATAATACAATATTTAGTTATAAGCTAAAACAACGTTGTTTAATTCTGTTTTAAACTTCAAAGAAAATTTCGTAAATAAAATTATTCATATGACATCTCATCACAACATCATTATGGCAACAAAATTAAAAACTAAACTGAAACAATAAATAATAGGTAGATAGATACTATTAGACATAGGGATCTACATATTTATGACTAAGAGTGTCATATCCACGTCACGTAAATGACTATCTTGGTTCAAACATTGTAAATTCCGATATCTATTGCACTTTCCAAATAGCTTTTTTCATCAGCAATCAGAACAATATTAATATAAAGTAGGATCTGGGGGCCTACCACCACCTATTTTAGCAGTATTATTTTAATCTTATTTCAGTATGAGAAAGAGATGCGAGCTGTAAAGTTCTATCGTTTTCCCACACTGAAGAAAGTATAAAAAAAATACTGCTTTATGAGGTGGTGGTAAGCCCTGGGGGCTTACCACCACCTCATAAAGCAGTATTTTTATTGTAGTTAAATGCAAAATGTAAATCCGATATTTTGGTCAGTTACGATGTATTGGTTCAATATTGAAAGGTCCTGTTTGCCCAGTTTCGCTAGGGTTATTATAATTTGTAACGTGAATATTGGTCTCATTAACGCCATCTGTCGGGTAGTTGTAAAATCAAGTTATAACCGGAAAAATTCCGGATAGTTCTACTAAGGTTGCCAACCGTATTCTATTACAGAGTATTTTACTCTATTTCGAATATGCATACTTTAAAATCTACAAAAGCAAAATAATACTCTAAAATACTCTATTTAAGAGACTCTCTTTGACTCGTGTCTTTGAATCGAATTGAATGAATCGCTGCCATTTCAGTATTCGGAAAATTGTTATTTTCCGCAAAAGGAAAAAAATGCTGTTTTAAAAATAATATTAACGCATTGAAGAACACTGAACGAGACACAATATGAGTATTATTGTTATAACGCATCAGGGCGTTTACTGTCCCTCAACGTGTTAAGTAATACTCTTTTTATATGTCTGTACTATTTAGCCCTGTCTGAAAACAGAAAGAATTATTCTTAAGTTAGCAACCCTAGTTCTACTATACATTTTATATTCACAAAACAGTAATATCCAGTACGTTTATTTGAATTCTTTCGAACCCTATATTATGTTGTTAAGAAGAGTTCAATGTACGGGAAAACGACACAGTTCTTTTAACTCCTCACAAAAATTGTAAGACATAATGCTTCCTGATATTAAATGATACACTTAACTGCCAATATTTGTGCATTATTGTAACAAATCTTATATTAATGTTATTGCTATTATGTAGTCTTAACTTGTTCCAATATATTTCATAACAATAGGTACTTTTATGTTCTGTTACCCCTTGTGAGTATATACGTAATAAATGATCAACAAAAATCCATTACAATAACAAACATTTTCTACTACTAAATGGCAACTTGATATAATATTGATGTTTTTATTATAATCTGGGAAACTTTTTCAGTAATTTATGTGTATTTTTAAACAACTATGTTAGTATGTTTATTATAATAATTAGTCTTTACCGCTTATTGGAAGAGTTTAAATCTACCTCATCTAAATTACTCATTGTATTGACCTTACACATATTACTTCTATTATTTGCATCTTATTGCCAGTAACTGCAATGTTTATCCAATGTACGGTACATTAATTTAACATTCTATAGTTGATACATTTCCCGGGCGGTCATCAGTCATTGTAATTTAATCCTTATATCAGTGATATAAAAGTCAAATGACGTGTGCCCGTGATTTGCATCGACTATACCATGTACGATTTGCTTACAAAATAATTTTGTTTTTACAGTGTATACAGTGCTTTGGCTTAAAAAAACAATACTTTTTGAAACATACAACCAATAAAACTTAATTATATAAAAAGCGTTTCCGATACAGATATAGATTACAATCTATTCATAATCGTATAAAATAATGACTTAGTTTAAGAATAAATGAGCGTTTTATGGACAAAGATACGTTCGAAAATATATTATACTTAAACTAGTTTTTTTTTCATGATCCAATTGGCACAGCCCTTGCAAGTATTTTCTTTCATTTAAAAGCATCAATAATGTTAAAAGTCGTTCATTGCATGAACATTTCTAGAAGAAAAGTGATGGAAAAAATGCCAACCTCGACACTGGCATCAACTAGAAGGCACAATCTTTTAGATTGACTCTCATTACAAAGTCACAGCCGGCAGCTGCTTAAGTTCTATGTTACAAGATATTTTGACAATTTAAACACGAATTATTTCATGTATCAACACGCGCTCTCCTCCTGGTGAATTGAATTGATGCGTTAAATTACAGTGACTAGTACGTATTTACATAACATTAACAAGTTAATTCCTTAAACACATAGGCATGTTGTGGGTCCAGTCTTCTTTATGTGAATAACAATTCAATACTTTTGTAATAACGCTAAAAGGCTATCATTATTTTTAAATGTTAACAATACCCGAGGGAAACTCATGCCTTATAAATTAAAACGCATTGACCGAAACTTATATTGCTTAAATGCGAAAAAATAATATGGCAAAATATGAATAGTATTTGGTACACACGGCTACACATCAAGCTATACAGTTCCAGTATAAGCTGACCTCGTATTGTACGGAAATCCTATATAATGCGAGATCAGCATAAACTGGAAATGTATAGCTTGATGTGTAGCCGTGTGAACCTTTAAAATGGTAGTAAGGCTAGCATAAAATGTATCCAGATGGCGCTAGTATTAAGGTTTTTTTCAAAATGCCACACGAAATGCCTTTTAAAATGAAAAGACGAAAATGTATTAAAACGAATCAACTGATAAAATCACATTTAAATTTAAGTATATTCTCCCATAGGAGTAACTTGAACTACCAAGTATCCATTTCCAGTAAAAAATATGCGAGTCCTTTAATTTTTATTTTTTTTTACTGAATACTTATTTGATTATAGTTTTGTTTATGTGATATTTCTATGTAATTGATTGGTAATTTTATAAAACTTGTTGTTGTTCATAGATAGGAAACGTCATGCAAACGTGCAATAAACAGTGTTCCAAGATAATGTCAGGTAGGTTTATGAGTCATGTGATAAGTGTGTCTCATACTTTTAAGTGATATATATATTTTAATATGGGGAAGATAATAATTATGGCTTAGAAAATGTCATGCTTCATTGATAAATAGATTATTACTCACACATTTTAATTAATGAGTTCATAGATGTGACACATTAATAATTAACTTACACAATGAAGAATGGCCAGAGATATTTAAAAATGTTGTAGTAAATGCTGAGTATATTCTTTTGTTACTTCTTTTCTCCGTGGGTTGGGCATCCTGAAATAAACAAAAGTACTTTTAATACACATTTCCTTGTTTGTTTCCTAGCTGTACAAAATTGTACCATTAGAAATGATGACACGGAAGGATAAAATTACTTATTTTAATATTTGAAATATATTTACCTTAATATTCAATCATCATGCAATCATTACTTTGATTGTCCTTTCTATGATAGTCCGGCACATAGGACAGTTCTCCATTCCTTTGCTTGCACATGGCTGGCAGCAACACATGTGTCCACATGGTACAAATACTACTTCGCTCTTAGCATCCATACAAATGACACACTCTGCCTCCAACACTGTATCATCAGACTGGTTAATTGTCACCACTCCAGTACATTTCTGTTCTTCAGCCAGTTCTACATCAGATGGAGCACTTGGTGTAACAGAAGAAGATGCTTCAAAGTTGTGATTCTGACTTTTAGCTGCTACATAAAAGTTTATTGCTCTAATAATACCTTCTCTGTCACAAGCCAACGAGACACCACTCAACTTTAGCTCTTCCGGGGTGATGTTCAATAACGATTCACCCGAAAATAAGAATTTAACCAAGAATGGCAGACAGTGTATAACACCTTCCTGTAAGAGATAATTTGCCAGTGCTGGGTCCAAAGTTTTCCCTATGTCCAGTAAAGTTCTGGGTGCTGAGTTGATTAACTTCTGATAATTTTTCAACCAAAAATCATTAGACTTATTTGTTTCACTTTCCATTTCTCTTAAAGTTTCAACAAGCTGTTTTCGTCTTTTATTTTGTTGACCAAAAAGATCATCTAATAAAGTAATCAAATGAACTCTCTGTTGAAGCAACTCATTATAATTATAAGTTATTTGCAATTTCTTCTTTTCTTGTTCAATAACACTGAGGCGTGCTAAATGTGAAGAAACCAATGATATTTCCTGGTTAAGACTCCAGGTTCGGGCATCAGTTTTTTCCAACAGTGATGCAACCATTGCCATTTGAATGTCCTGATCTTCTAGAAGTTGTTCAACTAACATGGTGCGTGACTGATCTTTAGCATTTAATAACTCATTCAATTTCTCACTTACTTCTAAATCTTGTATGAGCACGCTCTGTTTCATATTAGTCATAGAATCTTCGTAATGTTTCTTGGAATGTCTCATTGAATAGTCTTCTTCTATGAGCATTTCCATTGCTCTTAAAACATCAGCCTTTTTAATATTATCATAATTTTGTCGAGTGATTTCAAGTAGCCTGTCGTGTTCAGCCTGTTCATATGCAAGTTGCTGTTGTATAATTTCTGGATTTAAATTATCTGACTGAATAAAGTTCTTAACTAAACATTCAATTTCTTTTTCATCATCTTGTATAGCTTTGATCAGGTTTTGCCGATCGATTTCTTTCACAATGTGAACTTTAGCTATCTCACTGTCTAGCTCCATCTGCTCTTGTAGCACTTGATTTAAAAACTTTTCTCTTTGTTCTTTAGCTGCTTTATGTAGCCTATGTTCTTGTTCTATGATTGCAGCTTCTTGTTCCTCCCAAGTCAGTGTATTGCGTCTTGCAAATGGATCCAGGACCATGTTTGGAATTTGAACTGTGGGCATATCTTGTTCAATGGATATTGGGGGGTTATAGTCTATGTTCATTTTATCACATAAATATTTCATAACTTCAGCAGTATCCTGTATGGCAATATCTGATGGAGGGAATAAAAACTGTTCACCATCTATCATTAGTGTTATCAGATTAGTAGCTAAACATAGTTCTGGACAGAGTTCATATAAATTTTTATTTTCAGTGAGGTTTAGTTTTCTTAGATTCTTCAGCTTACCTACTGATGGTGTTAGGCTTTGTAGCTTGTTATTTGATGCATCTAATATTTGTAATGACTGCATAAATTGTATATTGTCAGGTAGGGTTTTAATTTGATTATCTTGAATGTATAGCTCAGTCAGGTTTACCAAATATCTAATATCACTAGGTAGGTGTGAAAATCTATTACTGCTAAGATTGATAACCGTAAGAAGGTATAAATCTGACAATTGACCTCCTTCCTCCAATGATTGTAAACTATTAATGTGCAAATACAAACGTTCTTTTCTGTATACCTTGCATAATGAAAATGTACCGGACGGTACTTGGCGCAGCTGACACTCGGACAGGTTAAAATCAGGTTCAGGCGATTCTCTGGCAATGTATAACTTCCTTTCTAGTCTAGCTCGTGCATCATTATCATTATTTTGTCTCCCAAACAACGACATTGTCGCTCGGCTGACGCACGACACAGCACAACCCATTAAACAATACGTATAATTTGTTAACAACCTTCACAATGTCACCGACTGGGGATATTCATTGCAAATTGATTATCGTAGAACCTTACGTAGAAAGTAATATCACAGCTTCTAATTCATTATCAAGCAATGAGAAATAAACCGAAAAACAATAATAATCAATCGCAGTACACAAGAATGATACGAAGAGGCACTCATTAGTGACAGATGACAGCTGACTTGACAGGACTGACATTGACCAAGTTATTTTCGTCTGTTCCGTTCCACGTTACTGCGGGAATATTTGAAAAAAAAATGCTTTTTTTAATTGTTCTGCTCGTAGATAGAGAATTGGTTTTGCTACTCTTGTTTTTGTTTTAAAATTATTAACCCACTGATAAAATTAGTTAATTCTTACTATTTAATATGTAGCATGCATGAAACTATGTTGAGATAATTTAGAGACATTGTTAATAGCTTGGGACAGAATTATGTTGCATTTTCTAAACCAAATATTTTATTACTTGAATTAAAATTAATCGTCGTTGTTAGGAATCTTCTAAATTATGCTTAAAAGATGGAAATGAACCCTGCAACCTGTAAAGCTACGGTTTTCTTGAAGAGCGGTGACCGCTGACGTAGCGTCCGAAACTTACCGGCGAATGACGTCACTGAAACGTTGAGTAAGTCGGTGTGTTTTCCTTTAAAGCGTTTTTGACTCAGAGTAATGTTATTACTCTGAGGTTTTTGACGACGTAAAGCTAACCCCGCCCCCCAAAGATTTAAATCGATTTAGATTTACCCTCACCGTACTATCATAAGAAAACGTGGCCATACTGAGAAGAGCGAGCTCACACATTTTATAGCGTTTCCATGACCAACAAGTGTAGTCACTGCGTCATTGTGTGCTAGAGGTTTCAATACGAAACAGAAACGCGACTATCTTTTGACGCGGTAGGGCGAATCTAACAGCCATCACTGCGGCCATTAAATGCGGCCACCGCTCTCCTAGCACAGCGTCAGCCGCAGTATCCAAGTGATGCTCACGGTGATTACGCTGTGCACTAGTACGAGAAATCCACAATGGTAACTCTGAGCACGTAAAATTATATTAGACCCTAATATCCACTTCGGACTATGCTTCAGACATAGACCCCGTCTTCTCATAGACAGAGCTAGAGTAAGATCCAGCCATTAAAATATGTAAGAAAGAAAGATAATAAATAGATTTGTTTCGTAGAAACAACTTTAACTTTAGGTAGGTAATGGACCGAAAATTGTTATGATACCTGTAGGTATGCAGTTTAAAAATTAAGTGACTTGTTGTCGTGTAGGTAATACATTTATTTATTAAAAATTAATACAAACTGTACAACATCCTAATACCTAATAATTACTTATAAATTAACATGTGTAGGTAAAACTCATCTAACGTGGTGACTATCATCGTTGTACCAGTTTTTAGTTACTTTTGCTGGAAAGCGAATTGCAGAATAGTCTTGAGTTCTTTTTGGAATTGAAGAACTATAAAGAGTTTCTTTCTCATCTCCGTCATGTTCATGCTCTTTCGATCTTTCCTCTGAATAATCATGATATTCATGATCAGGATAGTGTTGAATATACTTTTGATACCAATCATCTCGATTTTCGTTTAGCTTTTCATCATTATGTAATTTCGGGGAATGTATGCTTGTATATTCAAGATTTTCTCGATGATGTTCTAGAGGTTTAAAATCTGGTACATAATCATATTCTTCTTCATAATTTTTATACCATGGGGGATTACTTTTCATCGGTTTATCTTTAATAGGTTTCTTTGTTTTTAGTTCATATTTTTCGTCGTACATATCATTTATGAATCTAATAGCAGAGTGCATCTTATCTTCTTCCGGTTTATTTGCTTCAGTTAGCACAGGAGGAACAAACTTGATATCACTAACTGTTTTTATTTGTGGGGGATCATAATGGTTAGTATAGTGTCCATTCATTTTATAAACACTCAAATCTGGTGTCTGTGAAGGATATACGTGCATTTTTATTATCTTAGATAATCTATCAAACGCATCGATTAAATCTGCATCAACTACTTTTGCGTCTGGTGGACTAGAATGTTCATCATGTGTAGAGATATCAACAGTCAATTCAGGATCAGACAGATGGCCCAGATGCTTCTCATTTTGGCTATTTGTTTTTTTTACTACTGCAACATTTGGCCCCTGGAGCTTTTCTTCATTACGATTATGATCCGTCATAAATTCTGACACGGTATCAAAATCAACAGGTGAATGGTTTTCTGGTGTAGTTTGGTGGTGTTGCGTAGTTTCGGGTGGACTGTAGGAATACGCTATTTCTTTACCAATACGAAAGCCTTCGTTTTCCGACGTCGACAGGATTTGCGGCTCTTTACTAAAATAATCAAATACATGAAAACTGGGTACGTCAGGTAACTTATATGTTTCAGCTGCAGGTAATATTTTGATAGCCACAGCTTTACCTTGGTGGTATCCAATCCCTTGACCTTCAAATGGTTTATTCTTCCCGTTCTTTTTTTTAGTTACTGTCTTCTTAGGAGGGCTTTCGTCTGCTTGGCCGCTGTCCCAATCAGCGTCGCAGTACATTTTGTTCAATTTTTGTGTATCCTTATCAGACAGTCCTACTCTTTGACCGATTTCAGCACCACTCTGGAAAAAAAATAGAACCATTATAATTGATCAGTTTTTGCCTTCACCTTTGACCCTACATTATTAGGTAGGTCAATGTTTTGTCAAGAACTCATCAGTGGATTATTAAACTAGGCAAAAAAATTGCCTTGAACATCCAACACCAGATATTATGCATAAAAAGCTTTTAAGAAAAATCTCAATCACCTTTTTTGGAACAATCGTGTCCTGACCGTTGGAGGAGAAAGCTCGTCGGCTGTAATGCAGGACACTGTCGTAGTCGTACCCCACGCCGAAGTCTGACACGGAGAACGAGTTGTATTTGCGAAAGTTATGCCTCGCCGCTGCAAAGAAACAAAATATATCGACTCAGTAGCGAACACTGTTTCGACGATATATTTCTCGGCTACAAAAATGTACCGACTTCGTTTCTGTTAACATACAAAGAAACTTTCAATAGAAATCGAATTTACTTCACACCGTAATTTTATTGCTTAGACAGACGGTGGGTTAATTGACATTCGCATTGTGTAGTGTTCGTGACAGGCTTCCACCTTCTACCTACCGGTCGCTGACTTTAGCACCTAGATAGGTATGTAACAAAATCGTAAGTATTTATCGATTAGTATGCAGCGCATTATTCTTAAAAATCGCTTACGTTGTAATATGTTGGCCCAAACAATATTGACATAGTCATCTCTATCGGGGCTGCTCTGCATGTGGTAGAATCCAAGAGTATGCAACAGCTCATGAACGACTGTGCCGTGTCGGAAGCAACCGCGTCCGACCGGATGCCGACCTGACAAGTTCAGCACTTGGTACCCGCCTTGGTAGCCCACTTGAGAGAAACAACCTCGTCGATTTCCCTGCAACAGAAAAACAGGTGCTTCGAAAAAGTTCCGTTCTTGCAAAACAGTTTGCTTTTATAATGTCTTCTGATACCTATCCTATGACATTTCGTTGCAGATGGACGGTTCATTACGAAATATACAGAACACATATCAATTAAGTGTATATGTAACTACCTAATGTAACTACCTACATACGATACAATTTGAAATTTTGAATCTTTAGAATTTCTTTTTCATTACCATCAAAGCTGGCAATATATACTTCAACAATTCAAATATTCACTTTCAATTGCACTCGAACTGCAATAATTAACTTGTGGTGTGGACTTGTTGCAAAGGACGAGTGTCCTTAGAATAAGTGGAAGTGCTAAAAAAAGTAGGTAGGTACCTGTATCACGACAGCATCTCGGTCTCCTTTCTTGTACCGACGGAATTTGACACAGGACGCAAGTGCAAGATCCTTTATTCCACTTTCAATAGCTTGCACTTGATCGCTACCTGAAAAATAATATGAGATCCGTATTAGATCCTATCATTATCCCCTGCTAAAACTAATTTTTTTTTTAATCCGGCGCTCCACCACTCATTAGAAGTGCGAGCGTGGTCGAAGAAATTTAGTCTTGTCGCTTGTGCAAAAGTTTGCAGAAGCGACAAGACTAAATTCCATCGATAGGCAACTGCCTGGGAAATAAGATAGCTATCGTTCGACCGTCTGAACTAGGTCAAATATCCTTGGGATTATCAAGCTTCCAGATACCTACATCTAAAAACACGTTATACTTACTGAAATGTTCTACTTGAATGTAGACAATGACTTCATTATTGGGCCACCTCTTTGCTCCATCCCTGATGCCGTTCCTAGCGAGGCCCTCGGCGACATTCTCGACGATAAGCCTCCGCTGGCGCTCGTTGAGGATCAGGTCACCCTCGAACTTGCCACTTTCCTCCCAGGCGTGGTCAGACACGAGTTCGTCGTCATCATAGTCGACGTCGGGGTCTACGCCTTCTGTTACACGACATGAAGTGATAAAAGGGATATCAAAATCTATACAATAACAAGTAGGTTCCTACTTATAAATTATAAATTGGCTGTCAACAACTCAATTAATATCAAGTTGTTCCAGTCCGACCCAGAATCCACCGCTAAATCTGGTTGGGACCGAATATACAATGTCACCCATAGGCATGTAACCACCCGTATTTTTATGAATATTCATGAAAAATTATCAATATTAACTTTAAAAGGGGGGATATTTTTCATGTTATTATTTTTTTAAATTTTGCGTATTGTTTGCCATATTTCCGATCTTATTGGCCCGATTTGGATTCTGTTTATTATTTCTAAAAGCTTATGAGTTATTTTATCGGATTAATTTTAAAAAAAAAAAAAATTGTCGACTAAGAAAAAAAACGAAGGTAAAAGATTAAAAAAAAACAGTTCTTATTTATTAAATAAAACACAAGTGTAATTCCATAAAACCAGAGGGGGTTTTTTGAAAAAAAAAAATATGATATATACCCCGCTTTTAAAGTTTATTTTAGATAATTTTTCATGAATATTCATAAACATAGGGGCGGTCACGTGCCCGTGGGCGACATTGTATACCTACATACGTAGATGGTTTTTTTTTTTTATAGCTTTTCAACATTTTCATTCACTGCTAGTGCTAGGTTTTAATAGTAGGTAAGTAAACTGACCGATTAATTATTGCGCAGACACGATAAAAAAGCACCAGAACAATTTAATTGCCCACTTTCATTTTCAACACTTTTTGAACCGGTCTTTTATAGGTACCTACTCGTACAAATTAATCAACTTGAAACTTACAATTAATCACAGTTTGCGTAATTGCGTTATTAATGTAATGTTCTACCTGTTGACCTCTGAACTTAAACCTCCTCAATGGTTGCTCGCTACGCTACAACCTTAGTCGGAACTATGCCAACAATCATCTCGTAAAATACGCAAATCAATTACAACCTACAGAATGTTCTCAATTCATCTTACATATCCTAATTAGTAGGTATGTAGTACTCAGAAAAAATCATTTAAATACATTACCTGAATAAAAATCGGAATTCGACTGGAAGCAAAAAACAGAGAGAATACAGACAGACAGACCGTCTCCGGTAGACAGAGACAGAGTTTACTATTTACCAGGTTCCTGTTTTAAAGTTCTAGCACAATCGCTTAAAGCGTAAGCATGAGTTGGGATCTTATCTATGGTTTATCATCCTTTAGATCTATCTAGACTAGATCCTGTCTTGAACTTCCAGCTTAAAATTTTATTAAAGCTTATACATAAGTATTTTACTTTTCGAAAAAAATCTAAGTTAACATACCGGTTTGAAACTGTGTACCTAATATAAATTGAAATTACTAGGTTGAGTAGTCTGCAGTAGCCATAAGTATCACTTACTTTTCAAAGTGGGGCTCAGCTGCGACGTCTTCTTGATGTGCTCCGCAAAATCCTCCAGTTCGTCATAGGTCATCGCCAAACACTTGACCGCACAGACGATTATGAGAACCACCGATAACTTTGTCCGTCCCATGATAACTATAAAATCTTCGCCTGCTTTCGATTAATATTCATAAATACATGCGATATTGGTTTCGCTTTTTTTGTAAACTTAACTCACACGCTGTATCCGAAAAAAGTGTGTCATATTAACGGTATTGTGTTTATAAATATTTTGAATTCTTATTTATGTAAATGACTTTTAAGCTGCTGCTGGTTTACTCCAGTCCCGCGTGATTTTTTGTGTAGGACAAAACCCGCCGGGGTGGGGCGAGGTTTAATATAGCTTCGGATACGACCATTTCACAAGGTGTTAGACCGCAACTGCGCCG
Source organism: Agrochola lota (assembly GCA_947364205.1). Taxonomy (NCBI): domain Eukaryota; kingdom Metazoa; phylum Arthropoda; class Insecta; order Lepidoptera; family Noctuidae; genus Agrochola; species Agrochola lota. The sequence goes on along the minus strand of OX376221.1, from coordinate 9,745,293 downwards.
GTGACGGCGACGCTTGCGTCAGCGCGGGCGCTGGTGACAGCGGCAGCACTCCACGCCACCACGCATAACTCGTGCAACACAGAGTTGCTACATTTATTGGCTCCAGTTATTCTTAACGTTTACGTCCTCCAACAATAACACCAACTTGCCATTTTTGTAATTGAATGAGTGAAATAGTAAAGGGAAAGCAACCGTTGGCCGTTCCGGTGAAATAAGTATCGACATGAAATCGTATAAATTGTACCCTTTGTTGTAACAATATTTTTATACCAATGACTCCTGAAATAGTAGATAGGTTACCTAAACTAGATATTTTATAAAGTCTTACAAAAGGCTTATATTATTCAAATATTAAGTTAAATAATATAGAATCTTTTCAAACGTAAGAACTGAAGACATCCCATCAAAGAAGAGAAATCATCAAAGAAGTTCATATCTAACCAGTTTCAAAACAAAATCCCATGAACACGATGACCACATCTGTTACCGGCCCGGTTGTATAGTCGCCGAGCGCTGCAAACAAGAATAGTCCTTACGGTGGTTAGATATGAACTTCTTCGATGGTACTTACATGTGATACAGAAGAAGAGCCCACTACATTCAACCCTTCCCACATCAACTGAAAGGGCAGAGAAGATGCTGCTTGTTTGCCTACACGGCTACACACCCACGCCAAACCATTGTAATCCAGCATGAATGTAGAATGGATGGCAGTAAGTCGCTCCGCAGTGAATCAATAACCCTCCTTTTTTGGCTTCGCCGCAGTCAGGTGAAAAAGACACGTAAATCCTATCCACATAGTCGGTGAAACATTGAAAGGAAACTTATAATGACTATATCTTCATTAGAAGCATATCGCCTTGATATGGCAAAAAGACAATAAACAGCATTAGGACTCGGATAGGTTCTATAAAGTAACTAACTTTCTGGAACATTAAATTAACGAAGCCTGAAGCCGGTTCATTAATTAGATGAAAGGTTTTTTCTTCATTCCCTTATCTAATCACAGCGTTGTAATTATTGCGACTAATTCATCAGAGCAAAACAACAGATCATTCTTGATTAGTTGGCGGACATTATACAATACAAATAAACTATTATCAATTCTTGCAAAGTGTTCTGCAATCTTCAATGCCATTGTCAAACGAAAACGCGTGTAATTTCAAGAATGCAATGCAAAAACTATCTCATATTTTATTTTATTGTCCTTGCATAAAATGAGGTCGATGTCGTAAAGAAAATTGACCGTGACTATGACAAGTAATTACGATAAAAATAATAGTAACTTAAGATAATTCTATTGTAACAATTAGTTTATTGGGAAAGTAATCCCTATTAATGCCGCTCGATACGTAGATACCAACACTTTCGAACAATACGATTTAAGTATCTAAGTAGCATGTAAAAGATTTGTAGCCCAGAATTGTAGCCATAATACCCGATGACCTCTCTGACTCTCTGTCTTTTACTTATATTAATATCTCTAACTTCTCCCAACATTTATTTCAAGTCAAAAATTTTACTTTCCAACTTAGTCTGCAACAGAATGCCTATCTACAAGAGACGAGAAGAGGTTGCGCTGAATCTAAAGTGCACCTATTGTTTGATTGTTATGCACCAATTGACGCACTCAGCCGAAACTGACACATTGCGAGTGACACTTGAATAGCCAGATTGCTAAACCTTGTTGATACAGCTTGTTTTATTAATACCTACTGGGAGTGGGTACTATGAACCTCCTCTCTGTAGCCTCCGCCGACCGCCGCGCCTTTGGTCAACGAGGAAGTAAAAACCTAGTGGATGGTAGTATTTCCGTACCTCCACTATACATCAAGAATGAAACACATTTATATAATATAATCGAGCGTTTTATTTCACAATTAATTATACAACACTTTATTATCCTATTAATTAGGTTTATTACTAATCATTTATTTGTCAATCACAACAACTTTGTCGCCATTAATATTGTCAGTCAGTTCCTTATCATCGGTTTCTTCACAATACATCTTGTTTAACTTCGATATATCGCTTTCAGATAATCCGATTCTTTGGCCAATGGTCACATTTTCCTAGAAATATAAAATATAAGTGTTAGAAAAGTGTGTCAGATTATGTGCGATGTAGGTAGTTGTGGAGCAAAGCTGTAGCTTAGCACGCTATGCGTTATTGTAGAGTCATAAATCTCGTCGAAATCCCAACTATTGTGACGTGAAGTAGGTACATAAACTCCCGATCTGCAAATTGAGTTATCATCAAGCCCAACTCATTAAGGTTGTTCTCATGCCACAAAATAGCTTTGACTTCAATAAATCTTTGTAAATACTTGAGAGCTAGCAAATCAAATCAACCTTTTTGATTTATTATAACCCCCTCCGCCCTTTTTTGATAGGTGCCTATAAGTATCGTATTACTTATAGTTTGAATGTCATTTGACTGAATAAATCCATACAATAGGCATGAAATACATTACAATATTCATGTAGGTAGGTAGGTGTCCCATTCTTAGCATGAGTCAAGTGGTTAAATAAATACGTTGTTGTATGATGTTTCATGCACTCAAGGAAACAGAAGAAAGAACCAAATGACACAGTAGCACTAGGCACGGCAATAGGCCCCTATGTCCCCTATGGCCCCATGTCGGGGGAAAGCAGGTGCAGTGTTAAGGGGCCTGCGGGCGGCGGAATTGGGAGCTGTGACATCCCCCGAACAGTCAGATCCAAAGAGGTGGCACGCAGTGTTTCATGCGCGCCGTTTGACGTGCGGTCGTGGCATCGGCCGCACTTGGTGATACTTGGGCCCGCTAGGCATGGCGAGCTGATACCACTCGGGGGTGCATCTCCCGGGCATCAGACTCATGGTATTAGTAAGACCAGTGAGGTTTTAGTCGGTAGGAGTCCGACATAACCCTCCGTTCTCCTAAGACGGAGGGTATCCATGAGGATTTCACAACGGAAAAAAAGGTGTAGTGTTATGTGTAAAAAATATATCGGGTTTTAGAGAACTGAAAGTAACTTTACCTTTGTCGGGATAATGGTTTGATTGCCATTTACCGAGAATGCTTTCTCCGGGTAGTGCATTACACTCTCGTAGTCGTAGGGTACTCCGAAATCTGTCACTGTGTCATTGCTGTACTTTGCGAAATTATGTTCGTGACCTGTAAGATGTCAACATTACAACATTACTCACGGTTACGGTTTGTTGAATAAAATTATTGACCTGTACCTAATTTTTTAGGTTCGTCTAAAAAGCCTGAATGACTACAAATATCGACGGGACAAGCTACAGTCATTATTTGATCAGCTGGGTACTAAGTGCTGAAGGTCTACAGTAGGTACCAAAGCAGAAGGTACAAATATGGCACATTAAGGCTTAGAAAGAGACTGTTACACATGTATGAGTGACATTCTACAAACACTCGATGTACCAAATTTTCGGCCGGGTACAAACCTTTTATTTTTATGTTTTAATAAGAACTACAAGTTCTTAGTAATTGATTACACACAAGCCTAAAAGACTAATAAGCAATTTAACTCGCAGAATGGTCGATTCCTACATTGGGACTTTTGAACATATAGACATTTTTGTTTGTGCTCCCTATACGTTCAAGTCATAAACTTAAGGTGCTTTCTTGAACATAATGTTTCCTTCTTTTTTTGTGCACCATTTCTTAAGATTTATATGGATACTAGATATATTAAATACGTTAGTTAAGAAAAATTCAACAAAACATGCATATGTAGCCCTAGCGATTATATTCACTGTTTTTACCTATCCTGTAGCTAATCTGTGAACAGCGTTGTGGGCTGCAATATTGTCTATATTTTTAATTAATTTTTTGGTTCTATGTTTTATATTGTAGCTGTTTCCGTTTGAATAAAAATTTAAATTAAATAAACTCTAACTTAATCTTTTATGAGATAGATTATGTTATAACTAAGAATAGTGTCAATTTACACTTTTATACAATTTCGTAGCCTTTTTTTTAGGGTCTGATAACTGATGAAAACACTTTGTTCATGTGTTACATGTACAGCACAGCATTGTTAGTATTATTCATTCACTATTTATACACTACACTAACTCAAATAATTTAGTTCTCTTTAGCCAACGCACTATGTTCATGTTGTCTAGCAGCTGGATTGCCTCGACATTCCCGACTTACTCCAATCGGATCCCAGAATCCGATCCCCCTTTGTGGTTTCGGACCGATCCCAATACGAAATGATCCCCGTTATGAACCGATTGATGAAAATGGACATATAGAATATCGACATACCTACATAGTAAAGTTAATGGTAATAAAACATAGTAAAATAAAAAGAAATACTACTTTTACAACATTCTAAAAGTGACCAAACGAAGCGTTTCCGATGCCTTGCGATGTCTCATGGACCTCGGGATAATCGATTCGAAGCAACATATTAATTTCAACCCCATTACTAACGAATTCCAATAAATGGGATCGTCTCGGAACAAAATGTTAATTTTATCCACATTCCTAACGAATCCCACAAAGTGGGATCGGATTGTGGGATGCGATCGGAATAAACCGACATTCACATGTCGGTGAAGTCTGTGTTCGTGGACTTTAAAACTGAGTAATTTAATACAAAATTTCTCACCAGGTTTAATGTTTTCCCAGACGATGGTGACAAAGTCATCCCTGTCGTAAGTGCTTTGCATGTGGTAGAAACCAAGGGTGTGCAGCATCTCATGAACTACGGTGCCGTGTTTGAAACAACCTTTGGCCAGGTTCAGCACCTGTCGAACTGCGCCCTCGTCATCAGGAATGCTGAAGCCCACGTTTGAGTAACAGCCACTCTTGTTACCCTAGAGACAGGTATTTATACATTTTTATATATTATAGGTTCCAATAGATAGATATAATGTTAGTAACACAGAGACCCGAAAGGCGCGAATGGTCTCCTTGGGAGATTATAAATTATGAAAATGATGAAAATTTATAAAAATATTCACTTGTATATGAACGGCATGTTCCTCATCCTTGTCTCTTCGGTGGAACGTGAGACATGACTTGTTGGCAAGGTCAGCTATAGCGTCCTCAATCTTCTGCACGTGTTCCTCATCTGTTTCATAAAATCCATAATATACTCCTTATCCTTACATATTATAAAACAAAGTCCCCCACAGACAGACAGACAGACGCGTCTGTCTGTCTGTCTGTCTAAACGCGATAAATTCAAAAACTACGGAACGGATTTTCAAATGTTTACCAATGGACGGAGTGATTCATGATGAAGGTTTTAGTGTATAATTCATTAAGATTTTGTGCAAATTGGCTGAAATATGACTATTATTGTTGATGATGTCAGAAAAAATCATGCTGACTCATTGATGTAAATCACATCAATGTGCTGACTTTACTGGCGTGAAGGAAACCTCTCTGCGCGACAAGATTTTGACACGTGACACATCAGCTGACTCGACGGGGTGTTGCGTATTACGTCATGAAATTCGGGAATTTACATCAACTTTCAGCATTCGAATTTATTAAGAAACTTATGTTACCGCGCCTATTTTATACAATAAATTTGTAGCAAATATCTTTCATTATATGTTGAAGTCAGTCAAACCGCGTTAGTACACTGAGAAAGTTGCATAGAATAGGTATTACTACACCTATCCTATTTAAATTCGCTGAAATTATGTACATAAACAACCTACTGTCTTGCTGCAAATATGCAAAAGGGAATAATAAAGATATTATCATTCTCTTTTCATTCTTACTTTTACCATTTTTCATACTTATACTACATGAAAAAGACAATCAAATCTTGATAAAAATTACTGAAAAATGTATTGCGACGTGACACTTCTTAGTGCTGCCCGTGTACCCAATTTTCTTATTTCGATTCAAAAGTCGCATTAATCCTAATCGATAGTCGAAAAATCGAGCATAAAAAAGTAGTAGAAACTGAATAAAAACTCTTTGGTATATTTCCCATTTATTATTTTATTTTTGATACTATTAATTTTATTTGTAAGTACATGCACGTACAGTGTGGATAGGGGAGTAAAATTGAATTGTTATTTCGGAAGTTATTTTGACCGGTATTATATAAATCCATATCCAATAAAATAGGTTATTTAAATTAGGCATTTAATTTAAATTAAAATATTCCTTGACATCATATCATTTAAATTAAAAGATATCACAGATTCAAAACTACGCGTAAAAAAGTAGCTATGGTTGACGGCAACACGGGCGCAGCGTTAGGAGTCAATGACCGTAGTACGTTAGCGTGCAAAACCTAGTCTATACTAATATAATAAACTTGAAGAGTTTGTTTGTTTTGATTGAATGTCCGAAACTAACAGTTGGATTTCAAAAATATTTTTGCATTTGATAGCCCTATTCTTGGGGAAAGTTATATGCTAACATCACCGACCCTAGCAAAAAGAAAAAAGTCATGAAGAAAGCTAAGCGAAAACGAAGTAATAGCGCGAGCGGGCGATGCGCTGCGACGCGGTGGGTCGGGGAACAAGTAATTTCACGGGGAGCAAGTCGCGGGCAACATAAGTAACTCTGTCTGTCTGTCTTTCACCTTTTCAAGCCTTAACGGCTGAATGGATTTCGGTTAAATTTGGTACAGCGGTAGACCCTGTCCTGGATTAGGACATTGGATACTTTTTATCCCGGTGGGATAATTTCCGAACTCCACTCCAAAAGCTAGTAGTCATATAATATTAGGTATTTGATGACTTTTTTTTGGAAAATCAGTTGCGGTAGAAACTGTAAAAAGGTAAAACCTGTTATAACACTACACACTGACACACCTATGTGAGTCTATAATTATAACAATGGAAGTAGTGTTCCAAATTACCAATGACCAATGCGGTCAATAACTCAATTTTGTTACTCATGGCCAATTACTAATATTACCCCCAATTAGTAATCCTACTAATAATGTTTACTCCATTACAGTTTATTCCCGTGCCGTGCTGTTTTTCACATAAAAGGGTATAACCATTTTGGCCCTGGTTGAGAAATTGATTTAAAAAAAAAACCGGTCAAGAGCGATTCGGACTCGCGCACCGAGGGTTTCGTACCAACCAATCTGCCTAGCCTTTTCCCAACTATGTTGGGGTCGACTTCCAGTCTAACCGGATGCAGCTGAATACCAGTATTTTACGTGGAGCGACTTCCTATTTGACCTCAACCCAGTAACTGGGTAATACGATACCCCTTGGTAAGACTGGTTGTCAGACTTCCGGGCTTCTGACGACCCGTAACGACTGTCAAAGATCCACGAATGACAGCCGGGACCAACGGCATAACGTGCTTTCCGAGGCACGGAGGAGTCTCGGTATGTAAAGATAACCAACCCGGCAAGCGTAGCTAAACCTGATGGTTCGACCCGTGTGGCTGTTAATACCGAGGGTTCCGTACCATCATACAGTGGCGGACTAACAGGGGAGAGGAAGGGGCGGCCCGCCCCGGGCCTCCGCGTTCCCCTGATCATGGGGTCTCAATTCGAACAAATTATAATTAGTCTTGAAAAAAATTCAATAGATGGCAGCATAGCATCAAAAGAGTTAAACGGCAGATTATGGCTGAAGTAAGATTAGTCAAAATCATAACTTCCTTGTTTAATGTTGATTTGTCTATTTACACTCATAAATCACGTATTTTCAACGTAAAAGATAAATGAAGCTTTTTACGTCAATTCGAACTCACAGAATGATAAAGTGTCTTAAAAGTTTAGTTTTGCAATAGATGGGGTTTTACTCAATTTGTCTTATTGTCATTGAAATACAAACTTTTCACCATTTGAAGTTCATACAATCCTACTGAATGCAATGAGTTGTATTGATTGAATGACTATTTTCATGCCTATTGACAATAGGATTCTTACGAAAAGATTTAATTGTATTGCCGATTCTAATGATTATAATTTGTAAAGCCATATTTTATATGGCCGCGAATCATAGCTCAACATACAACCTTTTACTGACCTGCAAATTGCAAAAAAACGTAAGAAAATTTTTATATCGCGGGCTTCCTTAGCGCATGCCCCGGAAAAAAAATCGGCCAAATGCGAATCGGCCTCCCACACGAAAGGTTCTGTACCATATCTTACAAGATTTAACACTTTTACTTTCGTAAAAGAAACAAGAGAAGCGCTATACCATTATGTAAAGTAATTGTCTAATTTAATTACATCCATCAATAAAACATATGACATATGACTGTCAAATAACGTAAATAAATATCTGTAGTCAATACAGATATTTATTTACGTTATTTGACAGTCATATTTTTTTAGCTCCGTTATATGAAAATACTGAAAGAAGAATACTTTTCATCTAAAATTTTTAAAATTGCCAACATAGTGAATTAATGATGTTGTGAATTACAAAGACGATAAAGTTGTAAAGTTGACGTAAAGTTGTTTTTTGCAGTTGCCGAAAATCACCCTTATTTAAAGAAATTAAAGACTACAAACAGTACATGATATACAGAAGTTTCACACACCCTCCGGGTTCGAAACCCTAAAAATCACCAAGACGCTTTTGGCTTTATATTTAGGTATTATAGAAAAAAATAAAAAATAAAATGTGTGCTGGGACACGTAGTGGAAGTGAAACTTCAACGGGCAAGTGGAAAAACGAATCGCTACGGACAAGGGGAAAAACGAATCGCAACAAAATTTTAACTTGAAGTTTTACGGGCAGATTGTTAACGTACTTGTCCAATTTGACAACACCAGAAGGGTTCCTTTTTACCATTTTGCTACGGAACCTTAAATATAGATAGGTAGGTGTAGGTAGCCCAGGAAAAGAAAATTGGGGAAAAACCCTTATTCAGCATCTTATGATGTATTGATACCATAGGTCCTTTACCAGAATGCTATTCTCCTTCAAAAACTCTAACATCCAGTTGAAATTCCATAGAAATCGAAATAATACCAACATGCTATGGTCTCAAAGGCATTGTAGGTACACATTGTTTTCGTTAGTGCTACGTGATCTACGTCGTTGTTAATAGCAGCCTGCAGCGTCCACTAGGCAGGTAGGCACTTAGTATTCGCGTCGTCGTTTGTGGGTAACGGAGCGGCTACCTACTCCGTTACTCCATCATTGTGTGTGGTTTTGACCAATGACCGAATCACATTACAGGAATGTCTAGGATAGTTTCCATAAATGGATGTTAGACAAAAATATCATATTCTTTCGACGGCATTATCTACATCCAAGATAGAGGATGACAACTCATTCAATCGATTAGAAATCATAATAGTATAGTATGGGGCTTCTCTCAAATAGAAGGCCAATGGAGGCAGACTGGATGGGGACTAATCGGCTGGTGTGTCAAACTTTGGAGAGGCTTATGCAGAAAACTGTGATAAAACTGTCTTGAGAAGTAAAACCACGATAACAATTTTATCGGGTGAGGATTATAGGATTGTTAACGATATATTCTAGGGAAAAAAAACAATAAAATTGTTGAACTAAGTACCTACCTATGATGCAAATAACAAACCAAAGTCATCCTCTTCGATGTAATACACGACTGTGCGGTTCGGCCAGCGCTTGACAACATCCCGGAGTCCGTTGCGACTGTCAGGGTCCGAGGCCTCGGTTATTGCTTCTCGCTGGGACTTCGTCAGCAGCATGTCACCCTCGAAGTAGTCTCCGAACTCACCTAAAGCAGGGGCATATACTTACTCCGATCTAATTTGTATTGTAATACTCAAAAAAGAGTTACAATAAGAATGACTACACGGCAAAAGGGTGAATGGTATTCCCTCCCCGTAACGCAGCATTTTGTCATAGAAAAATATTATAGTGGTCCATGGTCCTCCAATGAGGAATCCGGTTTGACGCATGAAATCACAACAGCTCATGTATGCTGAGCAGCTATACACAATCCGCTGCAGCCATATCCTCTTGACAGGGAAAGCATCAGCGTTCTAGCTCTGATGCAAGTTTAGCTACCATAGCAGGCATAACATTGGCATCTTGTAGATAGAAAATTGTAATTAGTGAATAGGAAAAACGTGATTAAAATAGTTGATAGTTACCATCGTTCTCAGGATCCTTGTCTTCCCAAAGTGGTGCAGCTGTAGAAGTAACTAGGATTGTACTTAAAATTATCAGTATAATATTATGAAACAGTTCCATATTATAATTCTTTCGTTACTGTTCGACCGCCAACTTATATGAACCACTAACGCACTGAACATCGTCACATTTCTCCACGCCTTTTAAACGAGTGCTGCTCCTACTCACAATAGCTAAACAACGGGACATCACAATCGATCACCTAATTAGATAGTCAGGTTATCTTTTAACGCGTTTACTTACGAAATGGAGTGGTTTTTATTTCGCCACTCGAGTTATCTCTAAAGAACCCTGGGGCGCTCTCATCAGGACACTGTTAAGTTTGAGTATGTACTTTTTAAGATAGCTACAAAATAAAGGTCAACGGTAAATCAAAACATCATAGGAATAGTCATCAGGCATTAGGTAGGTATTTAAATTACGCCAACCGCCAACCGTGTCAATTGGAGTGCGAGAGCAAGATCTAGATGGAACGAGCGCAAACAAAGATGCCTTAGGTACCTACTTTGCAGGTTAACAGAAGTAAGGGAAACCTCTCAGGAGACTATCGGAAAGCCTATCGGATCACACTGCGCATCTTCTGAAATGTCCCGTACGTTTGAACTGTGTTCTGAAATATTGGTATACATCACAACGGGATTATTGCCCAGAAAATATTACTAGATTTAGAACCTGCCTGGAAAAACTAACATTCTCTGAAATTTATGATAATGATGATCCAAATAATTCATTCAACTTATTTTTTGAACAATTTAAATTATTTTATGACCTGTGCTTGCCCCGTAGACGTATTAAAATACCAACAACCCAAAAACCAAAATGGATATCGCGAGGACTTAAGCTATGTAGCTTAAAAAAAGGCAATTATTGTGGACGTCTAGACATAAACCTTCTCCTTTAAATAAAGCAAAATATTCAAATGATACAAAGATATTTAAAAAAATTATTAACCTGACTAAACGATCTCAAAATAATCACAATATTAAAACTTCTGACAATAAAGCAAAATGACATGGAAAATAATAAAGAACTCTAAATTAAATCTACCTAATGACTCAATAAATACTGTAAAAATGGACAATAAAACGATTGACAAACCACAATTGATTGCTGAAAAGTTCAACGATTATTTAATAGAAAAAATTGTGCCAATTCCCGGAACATCGACTGCGTATATCACAAATAAACAAAAATCAATGTTCATGCCTCCATGTCAACCGATAGAAATATTTAACATTATAAAATGTATCAAAAGCACCAATAGTGTAGGGTATGACGAAATTTCAAAAAAAAATATAAAACATGTTGCTGACTTAAGGCTTCTGCAGACCAGCGCGACTTGTTGCGCGACGCGAGACCGGTTATTGTTATACTGTGAAGTTTTCTTAGAAATTGTATTGTTCGTATCGCGTTGCGCGACAAGTCGCGCTGGTCTGCACAAGCCTTTAGCCACGGTGTTTTTCCGGACCGTCTTAAGGTCTCCATTGTTAAACCTATATATAAAAAAGGTAATAAGCAATTAATGCAGAATTATAGACCTATCGCGCTTTTGCCAATTTTTTCCAAAATATTTGAGAAGTATATTTATAATGAACTTTACAGTTACTTAGAAAAACAAAAGATTCTCTGTAACGAACAAAAAGGTTTCCGAAAGAACATGACTATAAACATGGCAATTTATGACTTTTTAAATAAAATTATGACTAATATTGATAATAAAACACCTGTTTGTTCTGTGTACTGTGATATGACGCAAGCTTTTGATTATGTTGACCATGCAATCTTATTAAACAAACTTGACTCCTATGGTATAAGAGGTAACGTTCTTAGCTTGTGTATAGGTACACAAGCTAAGAACGTTACCTCTCTCCCTCAAAAAGAAAACAGTCTACCTGCAATAACAAACCTAAACTTAAAGACTAAAGAACAAGTAACATACCTGTCTAAAGAACGCACTGTATACTTTGGTGTACCACAGGGCAGTGTATTGGGTCCGCCATTATTTCGAATTTATATTAACGACCTCCCCAAAGCTATAGACTTCCCAATGACACTCTTTTCTGACGATAGCACGATTAAAATAGCATGTGATAAACCTAATTCATATGAAGCTGATGTTAATAATGCGATAACTTCAATAATCTCTTGGCTGGATAATAATAATCTAAAAATTAACCTTGACAAAACCCAAATAATGCACTTTGCTCATAAAAAAGCTAGTTCAAAGATGGAGGTTCTATACCAGAATATCAAAATTCAAGATGTCGATAGAGCAAAATTTCTAGGTCCGGTAATTGACAGGCAGCTCAATTGGAAGGATCATATTAAAGCGCTTTGTAAGAAAATTAGTAGCTCATCCTATACCTTGTACAAACTTGCCCCCACAGTTAACATTGATACACTACTTACAGCGTACCATGCAGTGGCGGATTTGCCCTAAGGCCCAGTAGGCCCGGGCCTAGGGCGGCCAGATATTAGGGGCGGCAAATCGTGACAAAAAAATCACTGATGATAGCAAGAAATAACTCAAATGCAAAGTACCTAAATATTTAAATGGCTGCGCATATTATGGCGAGCCGCACTGCACCGCAACGTATAGCAATAATCTTCCTAAAACACTTTTTTACGTGTAAAAATATAAGTAATTATTAAATATCGTAGATGTAAAATATTTCGTACTTGTAATATTATACGTAATTATGTGGTTTAGGAAGAATCAAATCTGCCTAGCCTTTTCCCAACTATGTTGGAGTCGGCTTCCAGTCTAACCAGATGCAGCTGAATACCAGTATTTTACATGGAGCGACTGCCTATCTGACCTCCACAACCCAGTAACTGGGTAATACGATACCCCTTGGTAAGACTGGTGTCAGACTTTCGGGCTTCTGACGACTCGTAACGACTGTCAAAGATCCACGAATGACAGCCGAAACCAACGGCTTAACTTGCGTTCCGAGGCACGGAGGATTCCCGGTATGTAAAGATGGTCACCCATCCACTGACCAACCCCGGCAAGCGTAGCTTAACCTGATGGATCGACCAGTGGGGCTGTTGTTACTTAGCCACGAGCTCCTCCATTTTTTTAATGTCCTTAGAGCTTATCGCTGAGTTGGATCCATTCTTAGCCAAACACATAATACATTATGGGAATCCAGGCTCAGGATTTACGAGTTATCTTTCGTTAACAACATGCGAAGAATTCATTCGGCTTATGGGAAACAAAGTTTTGGAGACAATTGTAATGGAAATATTGACACCGAAATATTTTTCTCTGATCATTGACTCGACGCCGGGTATATCTCACGTAGACCTGTTATCAGATATGTCCTGCCTAATGGATCACCTGTAGAACGGTTCCTCAAGTTCATTTCAAACACAGGTCATAAAGCACAACATATGGCAGAAGCTGTTACCTCAACTTTAACTGTTGGGAATTGACATTTCAAACTGCCGCGGGCAATCTTATGACAACGCAGCTAACATGTCAGGCATATACAACGACCTGCAAGCTAAAATAAAAGAAATTTCACCCCTTGCCGAGTATGTACCTTGTTCCGCACACTCGCTCAATTTTGTAGGTGAATGAGAACTGAAAGCAGCCAAGAGGCTTGTTCGTTCTTTTCTCTACTCCAAGAGTTGTACAATTTCTTTGCAGCGTCAACTCAGCGTTGGAAACGCCTTCAAGCGTGCTTCAAGCCTATTTCACTGTCAAAAGTCTGTCAACGACTCGTTGGTCAGCTCGTGCAGACGCATGCAAAAGTTTACGCGAATCCTGGAATGAAATCCGTAAAGCGCTAGTCTCTATGGAAAATGACACGCAACAGAAGAGAATCGTTATATGCGAAGCAAGAGGTATTCGTTTGAAAGTAGAACGTTTTGAAACGGCCTTCATGACTGTTTTTTGGGGATGTTTACTGGATCGCATTAACGCCACAAATAAAAAACTTCAGAGTGTGGTATGAGACACTGATACATTTTATTGGCGAAACAAGAGATAACTTCGATGATTTCGAAAACAAAGCCAAAAAACTGTCTTTCGTACCGGAATATGAAAGGGATTTTCGACGCAATCGAAAGCGTAAGCTACTCCCTGGCGAGACTAATACAGGTGAAGAGATGCAACAAAAGAATGGTCGCGAAAATTTCAGAATCACTAGTTTTTTGGTAGTAATTGATACATTGTCAGAAGAACTGAAAAAACGACGGGATGCTTATAAATTACTTCATAATAAATTTTACTTTATTACTAACCTGACGAAACCGAGCATAACAGAAGTCCAAGAAAAGGCCAAAGCATTGCAAATGGTTTATTCTACTGACTTAAAAGACAATTTTTCGGAAGAATGTCTACATTTTCGTTCTCACTGCAGTATAAAAAATGAGGAGCCGAACAGTGCTGTCAGTTTGTTAATATGGTAACGAACTGAAGGTCTTCAAACCATTTACCCAAACGTGGATATTGCTCTTCGTATGTGTGTGTGTGTCCTCCCGCCAGCAACTGTTCAGGAGAACGGTCGTTTTATTGTTTGCGCAGAGTTAAAAACTATTTACGCACAAAGATGACGGAGCAAAGGTTAAACGATCTTGATTTGCTTGACATAGAAGCTGATTTTTTAAGAAAGTTGGATTGCGAAGATTTAATTAATGATTTTGCTGCGCTTAAGTGCAGACGAGTTTTGTATCTCATGTTAAAACACTTTTAACACTTTATTAATAAATAAAACCTAAAACCGTTTTATTGAATTGTGCAATTAACTCTTAAAGCTCGGAATATATTACAAATTAGTAGCTTCAGTTAATTAAATTTCTGATTTCGATTTGGATAAAAGTTGGCAATAAAGTAAATTAATTATGTACCTAGTCTATATGATGGGTGCTGATAAAGGGGCGGCACATGGTCTGGGGCCTAGAGCGGCCAAGACTGCAAATCCGCCACTGGTACCATGGTATTGTAGCATCTGTGCTAAGATGTGGTATTATATTTTGGGGTAACTCCACAAATAGAGAAACCGCTTTTAAAGCGCAAAAGCGATCCATCAGAGCCATGTTCAGACTACAAGTAACGGACAGTTGTGAACCATTTTTTTAAGAATACAAAATTTTAACACTTCCGTCTATGTACATTTATGAAACTGCCTTATTTGTTAAGCTGAATTCACACCTGTTTCCCAACCTATCAGATACAGTAAAACGTAACAGGCGAAATGATATGTTGCGTGGACGTAGAGCAAAAACAGCTTTAATGTGGAAAAGCATATTTTGTTTAGCCCCGCAAGTTTTTAACAAAATCCCAAAGCAAATTAAACAGTTAAATTTAAATGGGTTTAAAAAGGAGCTTAAAGAGTTACTATGTAAAAAGTGTTATTATAATTTGAACGACCTTTTGAATGATACTTTGACATCTTAATCGAATTGTGATCTCTCTTTTATAACAAATAGCTTGACATTACATTTTGAAATTGACATTTGTTAATTATTGTTCATTTTTTGACATATTTATTGACACTGAAATGCCTCTTATTGTAACATTAATAATTTTATGTAATTGTATCAATTCTAACCTAATTATTTCTATTTTTGCGTTGTAATAATTCATTATGTACACCTGATATTTGCACGCCCCATATGGCAGAATGTGATGAGACCTTTATAATAAACTGTGACCTTAAACTTTATGTACCCTTTTCCACCCCGTTAGGAGATGCTTTTTCAAAAACCCTAAAACACATTAATTTTTCACTCACTGAATCACTTTTACACGTCATCAAATAAGTTGGATGGAATCGACATTTCCTATTTGACTACCCCTCAGAAGAAATCGCGAAACAAACTCAATGGTCAGTCTCTTTTAAAGTCCAGATATAAGTAGGTACCTAATCTTCCGGTGGGATCCCATGCCGACATGGAGAGTGCGATTGTCGTAACCCAGTGCTGGGCCCGCCACAATTGCGGCAATAAGTCTTCTCTTTAAGGAGTGGCTCAGAAGAAGCCAGACAGAAGCGTCCTCTCCTTCCGTCTAACGCAGGTCCTCACCGAACACGGTTGCTTCTGGAGATTCCTGTTCCTGATAAGGCGGGAGGAAACGCCCGGGTGTCACCATTGTGTGGATCGCCCGGAGGACACGGTGGAGCTATGCCCTTGAGTGGGGCACCGCCGTGTCCTCGTGGAGGCGATCGGCGGCCTCTCGCGGGTGACCTCTCGCGTCCGGACCTGGTCCAGGCCATGGTAGGGAGCGAGAGGGCATGGGAAGCCGTCACCCTCTTCTGCAAGGCAGTAATGCTAGCGAAGAAGGAGGCGGAGCGCGTGAGAGGGTCGACGGCGCGTTCTGTTCCACGCGCACCTCAATGATATGTCAGCACAACTGACGGGGTCCTCTAGGGCCTCTAGGGCCGATGTCTGACGGGGTCCGCTAGGTCCGATACCTGCCAGAGTCGCGGGAACGTCCGAAAGGGATACCGTGGACCCTGGTAACATACAGGCAAGCGAAAGAACACGGGTGGGTTTTAGTCAGTAAGAGCCTGACACGCAACTATCAAACTGATAGTCACACCCAAAAAAAAAAAAAGGCTTTGCAAAAACCGGATTTGGGTTTTCGTTGAATTTTCGTTTGGATCAAAGATTATTTATACCAATTTTCGAGTTAATCAAGCCACGCAGTAAAATCCTCTCCTGTATAATTATTTATCCCTTTTCACTCCGTCAGGGGTAGATTTTTGAAAAACCCTGATACTCGTTATTTTTAATTTTTGGTCTTCTTAACACTTTCAGTCCCGGGAGGGTGCACCTAGTTGCATATGGGATTCCGGGTGATTTCATGGGATTCCCTCGCGGAGGGCTATAAATACTGAGTTTCCAGTTAATCGAACCACACGTTAAAATTCTTCCATACAAACTTTGCCAACCCCCTATCCCCCTTTAAAGTTTAGAAAAATTCAAAATGAGAAACTTTATAATTTAATTAAAATATATGCGTGGCAAGTGGCAAGTTTCAAGTTTATTAACTCAAGAAATAGCATTTTTCATACAAACATAATTGTATTTTGAAAAAACCAGGCGTGACGGCGTGTTCTAAAGAATTCTAAATAAAATAAAACAATCAGTACCTACATATTAACACTTTCGACTTCACCCACTTTTCATAGAAATCATACGCCATGCCGCTATACATATTGGAAGTGAACCCTCCGGGAGGGTTACCGGCATTACGTTTGCGCTAAAGTTAATCATCGCGGAAGGTCAACGGCATTAGGTTTAAAACCGTGATAAAAACACTGTAAAACGAAGTAAAATTGTGTTTTCAGGGGGTCTTGTCGCTATACGTAGTTTCCATCATTTTGATTTTTTTTTGAATATTTGTAACCGTGAACAAAAGAATAAAAAATGGTTGTTACTAATAAATCCTGTTAAAATAAACATCAGATTTTATTTTCACGGTTTATAATGCTGTATTCGCTAAGAAAAACCTACATTTAAAATGAGCCCTCCGCGAGGGCTCTCGGCATCCCACATGCGACTAGGTAAACCCTCCAGGAGGGCTCCCGGCACTGAACGTGTTAAAGAAAGGATATTGTTATTGATATTGGGTGAAGCTTACTAGGATTAAAGGTACACAATCCTAGTATGTGGTTAAGGCAAAGTTAAAATAAAAAACCAGCCAAGTGCGTGTCGAACCACAATGAAGGGTTCCGTAGTTGGGATGAATTTATCCCAAAAACAAACTTAACATTGTAAAACATGTTCTCCCCTATATCGTTAGACGTCACGGTCAATTCTCCAACTGCAAATGTATTTATTTAATTTTTTTCTAACATGTAAAACACTGGTTAGTAGGCATACATTAAAATTTCATGACACAGTATTAAGACATGCACCCTGTAAATGTTTCATATCAAATGATTAAATTACATAATATAGTATTGATGATGATAATAAATATTGATAATTTTGATGTAAGTTTGTAATCGCATTTTTTTTGTGATTATTCTACAAATTAACAATTTTCCGACTTTTCCTTTACACACACCTCGCTTCCTGCCAAATTTCCTGATTCTAGGTTAATGGGAAGCACCCTGTAGGTTTTGATTAATTTGCGAGTACCAAAATATGTAGCATAAATGGCCGTGTTTTTTATTGTGTTGACTTAGAAGCTTGATTTTGTAGAATTCCAATGGACCATAGACCTACGTATTTGATATTAATTTCAACTTGATACCTCCACGCGTTCCTTAGAAAAAGGGTCTTGCCAGACTGCCAGACAGACAGACGGACAACGAAGTGATCCTTTAGGGCTCCGTTTTTTTCCTTTTGAGGTACGGAACCCTAAAAATTATTATTATTGTATAAGGCCCGTTTTACACAACCTCACTCAAAACGCAAGCATTACTTAAAACTCGTTTAGAGCCTTTTGATTGGTTGAAACTAGTTTTAAGTAATACCTACTTGAGTCTTGAGTGAGGTTCTGTGATACGGGCATAAAAATCATATTGCGAAGGGGCGCTAGAATCAGGCTTTACCCCGGGCGCAGTTTTATATACGCACGGCTCTGCCAGCATCCGTATTAATTATACGTAGATACATACGACATTTTCATACAAAACGAAGCTAAGTACATTCACGTGCGTAGCGTGGGCAGCAATTGAACATACTAAGTAGAAGCAATAATCTTTTAATCATGATTTAATTGTATTGTTGGACCACGTATCCCAGTTGGTAGATATGATCCAAGTTGCTCGTGGGTGCCAGTCATTAGGTGCCAATGGGGAGAGACACTACCAAATTTATCCCGCTAGGTGACGCATCATCGCTGGTGTAGTTTTGATTGTTTTGACCTGTTAAACCCTACACAATCACACCACATCGCAGCGACGAAATGTGGCTAAGCAGTGGTCTTGTGAGAATAGTGTCGCTGCAGCTTCTTGCAGTTGCGTTGTGGTAACTAAAAAATTTCGATGTGGTTGGTTTGTCGCTAGTAGTTGCGATGTGGCTATATTGTGGCTAGTATTTGCAGGAGGCTAACAGATCGACTCCGGCTTTCGTAGAGGAAGACATCGACGCAACGGGGGGTCTCACTATTCCCGTTGAGCTTTCCCATTGACGGTAATACTGATACTACTTGTATCACTATTCCTGTTGCGTTTTTATACTGCGACTATTCGCAACCAAGAAAACGGTTCTTTATTTCAATATTTCTCGACTCGATATTATGAACTCTTTATCGATCTGACCATTAGATATTGTTTTTGATAACAGCAGCCATCCGAACTGCATAAAATATTAATGGAAATACCATTACAAAAGTTCAAAAAAAATTGGTATTCCCTTATAAATTGAAAAGTATACTTATATAAATTTCTTTTTACTATAAAAATGTCTACGATGCGTATTAAGATACGTAGGTACTATTTGTTACTTTAACAGTTATTTGTTTTCAGATAAAGTAAAGTAAAGACCATTTTCTGTAGGATAACGTCGATTTTATTTTTCACCAGGCATTTAAAAAAAAGCTCTAAATGGGAATACGGAGACATTTTGTAGGAGGACATGAGTCTCACTAATTCCATTCGTCGTTTCTTAAGTCAATGTATAGTGAGACTGATTTGAGAAAAAACGTGCAGTCTCAGTATTACCATTGCAATGGGTAATGGGAAAAGTGAGACCCACCCGAAGAAACGTCGTGGCTGCAACGTGGCCCTGATGTGGTTGGTATGGCCCACACCACACGGTTGATTTTGACGGCCAAATGTAGTTCGTGCGAATAAACTATACATTTTCATACAAATTAGCGCCCGCCCACGTATTGTCGTTGTGGTTGTGGTACATGTGATCGGATCGGGCCCATAACGTCTATTTTTCCGTATTAATTAGATAATGATTTGAATTGTTTAATACGAGTATAATACCTGTATGTAGTGCAATGAATTTTAATAATAAAGACGTACCTACCATAGATTTAAAATTTTAGATCAATGGTCAACCTACACCAAGGAGCTCGTGGCCAAATAATAGGCCGCACGGGTTGATCCAACAGGTTAAGCTATGCTTGCCGGTGTTGGTCCGTGGATGGGTGACCATCTTTACATACCGAGACTCCTCCGTACCTCGGAAAGCACGTTAAGCCGTTGGTCCCGGCTGTTATTCGTGGATCTTTGACAGTGGTTACGGGTTGTCAGAAGCCCGAAAGTCTGACAACCAGTCTTACTAAGGGTATTAATTACCCAGATATTGGGTTGTGGAGGTCAGATAGGCAGCATAGATAATACACTTAGGCAGTCGCTCCATGTAAAATACTGGTATTCAGCTGCATCCGGTTAGACTGGACGCCGACCCCAACATCGCAGAGAAAAGGCTAGGCAGATTGATTGGTAACTACACCGTTTTCCACCTAACAGCGAGGGTGGCGGGCATAGGCAGCGTGATCTGTTATTAGCTTTACTCTTTAGCTTTGCCTATCCCTCCACATGTATGTAGTTTAAACAGGGTGCTGATTTACTACTCTGATTTTTTTAATTTTTACCGCAAGGCAGACAATACTTAACAATACGGTGAAGTAGATCTGATAATGTGATGTCTCATAGGACTGAGTCACGGTTACATGCGATACTGGGTTTTAAAGAAAAAGATAAACTGTTGTAAATAAAGTGCTATATTTATTTTACAAAATAGTTACAAAAAGAACTTGACACACACATATTACTGTACACACCAGCGGTTCTGATTACTTTTTAAAACCAACTAACTCAATAAATGTACAATAAAGTATAATAATATGTAATAAAAAAACTTTACTTAAAGTAAGAATTAAACTTAAAAAACGGTCCCAAAAAAAAATAAAAATATACTAATATTTAATTCAATTCATAAGATTATGGCATTTCTTTAATTTATCGTAATACTGAACTTGCTAATACAACAAAAATATGTACGCTGTTCACTATAATGTGATCTTTATACTTCTTATGAATACGTTAATAATGTATGTAATAAATATGAACATTGTGACAAATTATCATTGTGTATTGTAAAATTAAGCCAAGGCTACATTGCTTTGCGATTAGAAATCTTACACATGAGTGATTGCATCAAAGTCATAATGATTTTCATAGATAAACCAGATACATAATATCATAGTTGTATAGCTTAACATGTTAAGGTGTTTTCTTTAAACAGAGATCAACTTTGATGCAACTCCACCCTTATAAGACATCCTTTGGTGACATAATGGGACATTTTAAATATTTCTCTAATTTACACATCAAGTACAGTGAATAATTAATTTAGGCAGTCTTTAATATACTTTAGATAATAATTATATCCGTTAATCGCTCCGTATTTTCATAATACACTAAATAAATAATAATACCAGATAAAGAATGGTAACATACCCTATTAACTTAACTATCAATCAAAATATTTTACATACAAAATACAATATCAGCACATAATTCAGTAAAGCACTGTAAAACATTCTAAATATTGGTCTAGTTATTATTGCATGGAACGTTATGTTCCTTTTGAATATACGAGCTACCTGATCGATGCAAATATATGTTATTCTTAGCCTGTATTAAAAATGGTATTGCTTGTTTCAAATCTTTACTATTGATACACAGACACTGTAGTAGCACGATTACACATATTGCGCGGACAATCGCAGGTCGCAACAAACGAGGCAGCTCGGCAACAATCGTTCACGTAAGTAACATACGGCACGCCTCAGCAACACTATCATATTGGGGTTTATTACGCTTACTACTAATATTCTTCTAATACAATTGCCTACGCGTACAGGACGTCAATAAGACTGAGTAGTAAGCGGCACGCTACATGATTAGTATCACAAATTGTGCAGCAATTCTAACAACAATTAAATTTTATTGCTATTTCACTGAAGACTCGTTCGTCTTAAGGCAAATTAAACGTTGATTATATTACACTATTCGAATTTGTCCTACCATTATCTATTTAAAAAATGCGATTACTGTGAGACTATCAAGTATCAAGTGAATTTAAATATTTATCCAAAGTTTCGTACAATACCTAGCTACTTGTAGCTTCAGAGCTAGCAGCGTTGTATCTAAATCTTACATTATAGTAAAATTACGCAAACACTGAAGAATAATGTAAATAAGTATACATCTCAAAAGTATGTAATTCGTTAGCTTCCTTGCAGGTAGCAACCTATAGGAAAAAGTTTTTGAATATCAAAAATAAAATATGCATCAAATTCATATGAATACTTTAAGAGCATGCACAAAAATATTGCATTAACAGTAATACTTCAACAAGAATGAAATGGCATTGACGCGTTTCAACAGCGTCATCTTTTCACATAAAAATATTAGAGACGAGTCTCATATGAAAGTATGAACTACTTATTATTAAATGATTGAAGTCCATTATGTATTATATTAGCATTTAAATGCGTTCACAAACTCCTAATAGACTCCCTATAAGTAGTATTTCCCATCGACGGTCAATTATAGCCTAGTAATGTTGCAAGATATTAATTATATTTAACTTTTCTATACTTGCTTTCTGTGTAAGTCAATTAAGTATATTTAAATGTGAGATTTTGTTGCCACTTTGTACCATTAGAGCATTTCTACAAGTTTTAGATACACATTTTCGCTTAGGTACTTATTAAGTAATTACTTGTACTAAGTATAGAAATGGGACATTTCTGTTGGTTTCAAAGTTTGGCACACATTTAAAAATGATATGTTTATATCATAATGCTTTGCAATGAGGGTATACTTTAATACAAGTGTATACAAAAATATAACGTATCTATTTTAAAACTTCATGACAAGTCATTTTGGTTAGGGGTATTAAAACTTCTCACTCCATTTAAATGTATGGAAGCCCCTTTGAGGCGAAATTTGAGTTTTGAAGCGTGCTCATAAACTTTCGACTAAAACTAAAATGAACTGTCCCATTTCCTATAGGTACTTATTTACGCGTTATAATTATGTTATTCAAACAAGGTGAACAATAAATGACTTTAAAAATGAATACACTCGAAATGCTTATATCAACTAAGTCACTATGATCAAACAGTAGTTCTGCTACCATTCCTAAGACTTCAAAAAGTTTCCTCTAATTCGATGTATAGAAAGCTAATTTCCGAAGCTGGCTTACTCAATAATGTATAATGACATCAATGGCAAATACAACAACGAGATGGTTCAAGGACTTTACTCTAAACACCCAAGGTGTCGTTCGTTTCATTTAGTACACTATGCAAGTCACATGCTGATATGTAATAGACGACAGTTATTCGATTTAAATACTGATAGAAATAATATTTACTCGATTATTATCATTTGTTGCACATGAAAAGCGTTGTAATCGTAAGCGCATCACCTCAATCCTCGTCGCACCGACCGCTCCACGCGTCACACTCACACTCGGTTCAATCACAGTCGAGAAAATCGCACAATTAATAAATACACTAATATTAATTAGGCCTTTTTAGGACAGATAATCACAATTTCTCTAAATTAATATATCTCCTCGACACACAATTCAAGCGACTCGTTTAATATCCTATTCCGTCTTCATATTCTTTGGATTCAAAATTTACCTGCAAAAGAAAACATTGAAATTTAGCAGGAGCTTATTCGTGTCTTGTGCACGTGGCGAAGCGCAGCGCGGTTTTCATTGCCACTTGACGAACATCGGCTTCGTCAAACGTGCATTCCATATTCAAATGTTTGTTTTAAATTGTGTAAACTTTATATTACTGTAAATTCAATTGATTTCAAAATGACTAGACAGAAGTACTATTGAAAAAGTAGCAACATGTGAAGTTATAGCGCAAACTGAATTTTTGCAAAAACACATATTGGTGTACATTTTCAGAAAGTCAACGTCCGTATACGCACCGCTGGCCAGCCGGCGTCAGGCGGCGGCGTGCGCGGGCGGCGCGTGCGCGGCCGGCGCGGCGCGCGCGCGCCCTCCGCGCGGCTTGATGCTCTCCGACACCTGCCACATCGCCTCCTCGCTCAGCACATCGTCGAACTCGTTGAACATCGCCAGGATACGCTCGTTCTTCTTGTACTTGTACTGCCTGCAGACAAAAGTTCCATAGAAATATAAGAAACAGGAGAAGTGGCATAGGCCGTGTCTGTGTCCGCGCGTCGTGATCAAGATGCTCATGTCATAAGCAAATGGCCGTCTCCGCGAACTAGTACGCTTTTGACCGCGATCTTGACAACACTTACAACAAATCTTAAAATATTTCTTGCCTTTAATACGTTATTTTTGTTTTCATATATCACAGCGACTGTACTATTTTTGCAGTAAATACACTGCTTCTTAACCACTACCTCAGTTTGTTGCTAAGTGACTGGACAAGCAATGTAAAAATCTGAAAACAATATTTTATTTATGCGGTTGCATCGCGTAGTACGGCCGCTGTATCTTGCGACGAGTTAGTAATGTGCTTGTACACATCCACTAACGTAGGCTATCGACAACAAAGTCGATAGCCGTATGAATATTACATACTATTAAAGTTTATTCTTTAATTTGTCAACCGTTAACGTTATAGCCCGTTTGGACGACCGATATGAAATCATGTTTTGTACTCATTTTGGTGATTTTCTCATATTGTTTAATTTTTTTGATTTGCATTTTTTTCTTAGCTACATTTTGTTTATTTATATCATATAATTATTATGTTTATAGTTTTTTATTTATTTTATTTTCAGGAACCCCAAAAATGTTTAATACAATAAAAATAATGGGAGAACCGATAACTTTCCGATTTAGTCAATCACTAGCGTATATTTAAAATAAATGGCTTTTGCACAGCACAACGATAGCGACCGATGTTCTCGTGTAAGTTGTACGGTGCATGGTAAATGCACCTGTGTTTGAATTTTTTTTTTTAATTGTTCATGGGTGTCGTTTTCATGCTTTTCGAGGATAGTAAAGCCGATAGCGACGTTAAAATGTAAATCCAATATGGCGGCTGCGTAAATTTCGTTTTTGTTTTAAATCATACGTGAGAAGGAACTTCGTTACGAACTTCTTCTGCCTAGGGTCCCTGACCGCACACGTGTTTTTTTTATATTTTACAAGTTTACAGAGTCAAAATAATCAAATGAACAAACTATGTATTTATGGATTACGCACTCTTTATGGAATCTCTTCATATTCTCCATGATGTGATACTGCTGCCACCTCTTGGTGAAATTGATGCAGCCTTCAGGAAGGAGGTCCGGATTGCCGATATGAACGAAAGTCAGATCTTGAAGGACTAGACCACTGAAAAAAAAAACCACAATCATATTTATGAAAATGTTACTAGCGTTAACTAGCTTAACATTATTGCATTAGATGCAAGAATTTCACGAATACATTTTTAATGCTCCGTTTATACAAGAAGTTTCTCGACCTACAAGAGGTGGGAATGTCCATGCAAACGTCGTAGGCCGGGATAATTGTCAGCGAATTTTGCACTTATCGTGTAAAAGTTGCTTTAAAGTACATGAATAATAATATAATGAACATACATGTAGGGTATGCAGGGCGGCTGCGTCTCGGAGAGCGCCTGGCGATAGGCGCGGAAGGAAGACGACGAGTCAATGATGGTGCAGTAGTCGTGCAGCGTGTCTACAATAGAACGTGGCCAGCCGAGGCGCCGCACGGGAGGAGAGTCCAGCGCGGATACGAGAGCCAGGTACGAGTTGAAATTGTTCATCTTGCGTAACGCCTTCATTACTTTCAGGAACTTGCTAGCGTATTTCTCTCGCTCGCGGGCTTCCTCCTGTAATTTAAGTTTTTGACAATGTAATCGGATGGCAACAACGGCAGATGGTTTTGATCCTCCGCCGTGCGTTGCAACTTAGAGACAATGCTGTCTCATGTGCTAGTAACGATACACCGGGAGTCACGCCCTCCCGCTCCGCCCAAACCAGAAGTTATTTGATAACTTCCCATCCAGAAATAAAAAATTAAAAAAATCCCAAGGCGAGTTTTTTCACAAAGAGCTCTTACTGTAGTAGTTTATTGATTATCTTCGACTAGCTGCGCCCCTCAGTTTACCCGCGAAAGTCTCCGGGAAGATTCCATGGGAATATTGGGTAAAAAGTATCCTATGTCCTAAGGCCACCTCATGGTCATGGTCTACCCATGTGCCAAATTTCATCCAAATCTGTACAGCAGTTTTAGCGTGAAAACGTAACAAACAAACACACTTTCGCATTTATAATATTAGTTAGGATTAGGAAGATATTCATGAGCTCACACTGAAGTTTGCAAAATTCGCACAAAATTTAACTTTTTGACCACTTTACGAACCTGCTCCAAAATCCTAGAGCGTGCCCAGTAGCTCATCTTATTGAAGTGTTCCGTGAACCGCGTTAGGTTAGGCGAGCTCTCTTCTGATTGGTCGCGCGGCCACAGCAATACTTCTGCGGTCGTGAGGCGCACGAACAACGCGGCGTCTAACAACGTCATCTGTTCGGCCAACTCCGTCGCTTTGAAGTCGAGGAGAGTGTCGCGACGCGTTGATACGCTGCCGAAGCAGGGATTTTCGTACTCGTATCTGTTGTTAGTCTATAACAAAAAAAATAAGATTTATTCGCTTTTGTTGCCTCACACCATAGACGTAATACAATTTTAACACCTTTTTTTTTTTTATTAGTGTTGAAAGAGTTTAGAAAACTAAAACTTTTTGTTTTATCACCGTCTGTGAAGTTTCATCAACTAATTTAAATTGACTCTGTATAAATAAAAAATAAAAACATATTAAAAAACCGTTAACTGCAACTGAATTCACCTGTTGGAAGTGAAGCTGTTTCTGTTTGTCGACTAGAATCTGCCTGAGCGCCTTCGCTATGATCAGCTCCTCAGCGTCCACGAGCCAGTAAATAAACTCCATTATCTCCTGCATCAGCGGGCAATCCAAATCGGACATCCTGGAAACAAACGCAACGTCGTTATTAAATTAATGATTAGCTAAATGGCTTGTATTTGTATGTTTTTAATTTTTTCAGGTCCCTTATTTTTATTTTTTCGGGTCTACCGATCGCAAGCGCGACACCCAAGAGTCCTGGGTTTAATCCGCGTCGGGTAAAGTGTGATTAGGTTTAGTAAGTCTGGCTTTGTGCCAGATTACTGGCAACATGCTCGCCGCCTATTACACAGAATTAAAGCATAGTCGGCCAGTCTGCCCAACTCTAGAGAAATACAACCTAATAAAAAAATATGTAGAACTAGCGATCCACCTCTGCTTCGAACTGTTTTTACGACTTGACAAAACATCGGGAATTTTTTATTATTTGTAGTTTAATACACATAAATCTTCTGGAATAAATTCTCTAAATGATAGTGAAAATCAAATCCATTGCGTAGTTTAGAATAGAAGAACAACGCGGTCACACATACAAGACACGAACAGCGATTAAATGCTATTTGTTGATAAGTGTATACTTGAGAGCGGCTGGACAGATTTGTTTTTTTTTTACGTTTTTGTAAACTTCCCATTATGCACCTACTTTTCGGAAGGGAAGCCGGTATGAATCGTGTACTATGAGGCTTTCGCCACTGCTTCTCAATATGGTTTTTAGGATAAGAAAATGTAAATATTCGGGATAAACTGAACGTCCTTTTTTCTATGGGATTATTGTATGAACTCAAGACCATATTGACATTTTGAAAGGACGAGTGTCGGGTCAGCTAGTTTATAATATTTGTAGATATAGACGAAGACGTTGTGTGTGGATCAACTCACGTGAGGTCTGCGACGACGCGCGTGAGCAGACACAGCGTGGAGCGCAGCTCGTGCGCGCGCGGGCGGTAGTGGTGCGCGCGCCGCACCAGGCGCGCCAGCAGGCCGCCCGGCGACACCCACGTGCGGTACGTCGCCAGGAACGCCTCCTGGTACGTGAAGTCTGCGCGGACAGGCGGCACTCAGTACACACGTACACCGGCACAGTAGTTTACAGATAATGACGGAGTCCACAGTTACTATGCCCATGGATATTCGCGTTGTCGCAACAGGTTCGAACACATTATAAACGTTGTGTGGTCTGCTACCTGCCGGTAATCGCGATAGCAAAACTATACGAGCCTTCCTATAAAAGGGAGATGCGCTAAGGTAGCCCGCGAAATTATTATTTTTTTACATTTTTTGCAATTTGCAGCAACTGCGTTTTGCGTTTTGCATTTTGCGACCGTAAAAAATATGTATTTACAAAATGATATACATTAGAATCATCAATACAACTCTCGAGTTGCAAAAGACCCTTGATAATACATTGTGACTGAGACTCGAGCATTTATCTGTAAACTTCTTGGTACATTATACTACCCAATTTTGAGCGGACAGTCAAAATGAGTAGTATACTTCAAAAGCAGAACAAAAGCTTGTAACATATTTTTGAGTATAACTTTAGTAACCCAATCGAGATATTTTGCCATAAAACTATGGTGTAGTTGTTAAATAATTTTAATCTTCAAAAACGTATGTTACTTCAAAACTACATACTGCTGAAGCCAAAGCGGAAGTTCGTTTGCGCAGCGCTTAACTACGTCTAAAGCTTTCGGTTAGGTGTTTAATAATACAAAATACGTTTGTACGGCTGCTTAGCTCAGCCTGTGACACCATAACGTGAAAATATGTCACGTATTTTGTAAAATACATTACTTCTGTCTCGACAGAGCTGTGTGCTTTAGCTACTTAGTAAATTATTTTCATTCTGTGTTTTAATCAGCGCAGAATTATCAACATCACTACTCAAAACACTTTTCAAGGCTACTCGAAGCAACATTCGACAAGCATCCAAATATTAGTAAAAATAAAAACCAGTAATACTTCCAGCCCCCATTAAAAGAATGGTTCAACCACTTACACTCGTCCGTTTCTGGAATGTGAAAGCATGACAGTTGAGAGGTTAGAAGCAATGATAAGACATGACTTAGATAAAGATATAGTTACAGGTTTAGTGGTGGTGGTTTTATGTCAAGTCCGAAATCGATGGGAAATTTGTATTACTGATTAATCTGTATTATCTTTAATTTAAAAGTATATGATATCCGGTACCCAAAATGCATTCATGCCTATTACCACCATATTAATAAATAATGAGATGATTTAGGAGGTTCTTTAATTTCATGTCAACCATTCAAGATGATTATTATCGTCAAAGAAAGTTAATGATCCCATATCCATGACATTTTGACAGACTGACCTTTGGTGGCTTTGGTGGCAAGTACGATGAGTGCGTCGGGCTGCCCGCCGCGCACCTCGGGCCCGTCCTTGCTGGGCCCCTTGAGGACCAGCCAGGAGCTGATGTCAGTCTGAAGGATGATGTCGTCGGGGTCGGCCTGAGGAGGCTCGCTGTTGGTTTCCACTGCAGCCGGAGCGGGTTCCGTGCTGCCTTCGCTCCTCTGATACAATTATAATAAAAATATATAACTTTTCTCTCTCTTCATCTGATAATTAAAGCATTGAATCGATGTATGCATTACCTGCGATGGCACAGGCGAAGGTGACGGCGGTTGTTGCACAAGCATTTCCAACTCATCTTCAAGTGGGAACTTTCCGGGTGCAGGTGCCGTGGTACTTGTAAATGATTCATCAGAATTCTGAAACAAGATGCTATCATGAGTTTGAGCAATTAAATATCAATTAAAGCTCATTTAGGCCATAATTAACCTTATTTCACACTATCGAAATAGGCACTAACTACCAGATAAATTTAAAATAGAATAAAAATGGTTTGAAATTATCTTCCAGGTAAATAAATAGGATTCAGACCATAAAACTTAAAACCTTCAATTTAACTTACATTATTCAACAAAGTTTCATCAGCGGAGCTATTGTGTGAGGACGGCCGCGGCGATGGAGGAGGTAATAGCTCGTTACTTGAATTCACTGAGAGCTGAAAAGAAATAAGTGTTCAGAAATACGGCACTGCAATTTACACTCGTGTTACAGTCAACCAAACATCCTTGGTATCAATTTATAGCGCCTTTATTTTGAAACAGTAAAACCGGTTTTCGTTTCGGTTTCTAGAGACATTCGGTTGACTGTACAACTTCAGCCAATAATTTTAATAATATAGTAGTTACCTGTTTACTCTTGTTCATCTTAGGCGGCAGCGCCGGGGGCGGCTCCAGCGGGATCGGACTAGTACCACTCATGTTCACACTATCTTCTGAGCCGCTGCTAAAGAACATAACATAATAATCAATATAGCGAACGTTTATATTCTTTGCTCATGTTATGATAATTTGCATGAAACAAAAACCAAATGCTTATTTTAGTAAGGGGTTTCGAAAAAAGGTCTAAATTCTTTTACAGAAAAAATTATAATCGACATTGTTTTAATACGGATCTTGGCAAAAAAATATTTTTTGTCCTTCAGGTAGGTTATTAAAAAATATTGGACTCGTATTTTTTATTTTTTTACGTAATCAAAAGATACGGCAGTACAGTTAAAATGTGGCATGACGTCACTCTCCGGTAAATTTTATACCGACTTGTGACGTAGCGAGCCCCCACTCCTCAACTTTAATGCGTTTTATCTGAACCATTTTTTATTATTATGACAAAGCAAAAATACGTGTCTAATATTTTTTCATTATCTGGACCGATGGACTAAATTGTTTTTTTTTTCTCTAGACAACATCCCTATTGTGTAAGTTAGGTAAATAGCGTAAGGAAAATGAATACGTAGCTTTCATACCTCATTGGTGGGTTTCCAAAGTGTTGGACAGTGAACGACTGCGCAATAGAGCGCTGTACTTGTTGACGTTGCATACTTATGGAGCCGTCACCGATTTGTTTGGCACTAAAAAAAGGTTATAAATGTAAATTATAGAACATCTTATACCTGTTAACTACTCATCACCGAGTCGTCAAGTTATACATTAATTGCACAATGAACAATAAAAATTTAAATAATAGGTTGAAATGTTGACTATGCTTTATTGCACGGCCTAACGAACATTAAGGCTCAGTTGCACCACAGATCACAGAAAACATTTAACGCCAAACGAATTAAAAACATGGTTTTATTTAGCTGAATTGTTTGAAGTAGAATTGACAGAGCACCAAAATATTATATCGGTAATAATAACAGACTACTATAGTCCCACTGCAGGGCAAAGGCCTCTTCTCATACAGAGAAGGCACGAGCATTGACCACCACGCTTACTCAATACGGGTTGGCGATTTCAGACTTACATTCACTATAAATCCAGGTTTCCTTGCAATATTACGTTTAGCGCTAAATGTTTTAAGTGCAAGTGGGTGGCTAAAACGTTGGGTTATTTTCTAATTACCTGGCTACATTATACGTGTGTATGGAGTGACGGAACATGTCCGGTGGTGCTGCAGCTCCGGGAGCATTCGGCGGATGACTGCAGTTTCCGAACATCTCCATGTACGCCATAACTAAACAAATAATCACATCAGTTATATATCACTCTACTATGACAAGGCGTACTTCAATTAAACACTGTATTTCATTTGACGATTATAATGTTCGAAGTTAATAATTTGGCGAACGTAAATATTCATTTAGTTAGAAAGATAAAAGTAATCTTATCTTATATTTTTATTTCTAAAATCAATACTTGTTTAATTACAATACACCTTACAGTTAGTCAAAAAGATGATCTGATACACTAAGAGCGTAGGCGAAAATGTGTTTTCCGAAGAAATACAGTCATATTAAAACATGAAACAGCAACAACACATGATCGTAATGAAGCGCTAAATACAATCCACATCTTGGGTGATAATTAACTACGGCAAGAACCGATTCCTCCGTTGTTAACCAACGCATGTAAGCTCATTCGTACAAATGCCATCATTTCGCACGTGGAAAGCAAGCAAGGCGTCCACCATGACAGCAACTCTTTAATACCATTAT
Organism: Agrochola lota; assembly: GCA_947364205.1. Classification (NCBI taxonomy): domain Eukaryota; kingdom Metazoa; phylum Arthropoda; class Insecta; order Lepidoptera; family Noctuidae; genus Agrochola; species Agrochola lota. The sequence continues at coordinate 9,713,314 of OX376221.1, read as the reverse complement.
CACGGAAGGAATGTACGTAATACGGACAAATAAGTTTGAATATTCATGGCAGACCCTCCAAACATCGAGTGAAATTGGCGCCTAGTTTTGCTAGTGTAAGTGACAAGAAGCTTGTTGACTGCTAAAGCACGTCTGATGAGTCTCCAACATGTCCGTTCATGGAGTGGACCTTTATGTCTAAAACATAATGAAACACGTATGCTTGCATTTTCAAAGAAAATGTTTTTTTCGGAGCTAAATAGCGCTTTACATGCATAGATCCACTCACCACTGTACGCGACGCTTTGGAACACTGCCGCGCCGCACCGGCACAACAGACAAACATGCCGTTATAGCCCCACACATAACATTATCATTCATATACCATAGCGCCCAAGAAATCACAATGACCAAAAGAGTTTTTAGAAAGTCACAGAACCATTGAGTGAATATTGGAAGCATTTATAGATTCTCATTAATCACATACAAATGAAAACAATACTTGTTTAGGATAACATACAAACATGAAGTGCCATTGACAATGTGACAGTGTACAGAATACATTCGCAGTTTTCATTTATTGACAGTATACTATTTACACCCATAATCGATATTAAATGTTGAGAACTTATGCAGGCATTCCCAAGAACTTGTAGTTAGCAATTGAAGTAAAAAGTTATATTAATCGTTTTTTATTTAAACGAACCATTTCGTTCCGCCACCAAGACTGGGTCAAGTAGTTTACATTGGAGTTTATTTTTTTCAGGATAGTGCTTAAACAGTTTGACAAAAAGTATACTGACTGTGTTTTTTCTTTAGTGGCAGCGGCGGCGGTCTGGGCGGCTGGTGCACGGCCAGCGTGTGCGGCCGCGCCTCGCCGTGCAGCGAGCACACCGGCGCCGGCCTGCGGGACACGCGGTATCATGCACCATGAACACACTCCACCTCTTGTTTACAACAGACGGCGACAGGCCAAGGTTGCGTGTGCTAATCACCTGATTTCGACGGTTGGGAAATGTTGTTGCACGTCGACGCGAATGTTCCGGCGCGTCTTGACGGGCAGTTCGGGCGGCGTCTCGTTCTCGTCTGAGGTGATGCTCGCCAGTCTGGGGCGCAAACAACTAAGTTACGAAAATAAACAACTAAATTGGTTAGTCCGCGGTGCGTCCTTGGTGATGTAATTTATACCGTGTTGCGATGTTTTGAGTAAGTAACGAAATTAATGTACCGAAGTATGTTAAATTGTAGGTAGAATCACTGTGCACGTCAAGTTAAGAGATTTTATCAGTGCTAGTTATTTGTGTTTGTGCCACAAATGGAATGTTATTTTAGAATGTGAATAAAATTTATAACTGTTGGTATGTGTTAATTTTAAGACTATTTAAACTATTTTAATTGGATTTAATCACATGTCAAAAACAAAAGCAAGCAAGTTCTTATACTACAGGTATAACTCGATTTTTATTGATCCGCCCGGTTTTACCTCCTCAGTGCCCCGACGCCTCTTGGTACGGGCTACACAACTCGTGTCGTCTCCACAGTTCTATCTTATTATTTATTAAATTGGTTTTGTTATTATTTAAACCAACCACACTGTAATATTTTGACGTTGTCAGGTGCAATTATAAAAATCGGGTTATAAGGGTGTTGTGTGTGGTAAAACAGAGGAACACTCACTTTGAAGAATGGTGCGTGGTTATACTGTTCATATTGGATACATTCATGCGGCTCTCAAAGCTTTGTAGTGTGCACTTCATTTCGGTCACACAGTCTGTACTGTTAAAAATACTGCAAAAACAATAACAGGAAGCATGATACTTAAGATATTTAATATACTTTGCTATAAATAGACGTTCAAAGATTGAATAACATTTAATTTAATCATTTTAAATGTTATTTTATTTCTATCACACTCAAAGTATATTAAACGTCTCTAAAACACAGAAACCAGGAACATGAAGAAGATAAGAGAAAATAGTGATTATTAAAAATGTAAGAGGTGTTTTAAAAACGGATGTGCAAAAAACAGTAGGAAAGACTGGCAAACTGGAGAAAAATAGGTGAGACACAAAGGCGGTTACCTGTCCGCATGGCTCGTGTAGTGATGTGAAGAGAACGACGATGTAAAACTGTGCTCAGCAGACATTTCTGCATGGCCGACTGACACAAACCCGGACTCGTTGGAGAAACTTTGAAAAATGATACGCAAATAAAATTACCTGTCATTGTTCGCTAAAACCAATATAGTTTAGAATTATTAATGTAAGTATGTCAGAGATAAACATTGACCCAACTTGTGCAGACAGGAAAATTATATTTATAATAATTGTTATTATTACTTATTGAGTTGGCTAGACATACAAAATATGTTGTATTATATTTAATACTAGCGGAAACGTACCATCCGGATAAAAGTATCCTATAATAGGATAGGTCTTGGTCTACCTACGTGCCAAATTTAATCGAAATACGTTAGCCGTTAACGCGTGAAAAAGTGACAGACAGAGTTACTTTTGCATTTAAAATATTGATAAACTAACTAACGCAACTATCGCATTAGGGCAACCTGTAAAGATAGATTTAAAGATTGTATAAATAAATAAAATAAATAAATAAAATTTTATCAAACACCACTTTTGTGGCTGTATTTCTTGTAACTTATTTGACAAAGCGGAACTTATTATCAGAGAAATTCAATTAGACTTACCGATTGTGGTTGGAATGGGCGTGCGCGTGAGTCGAGTTCAAGTGCGACTCTTGCGACTCCACCGACGTGCGCATCTCGTTGACGTTATTGCAACTGCACATGCCTATAACGTAATAATTATCATTACGAATACATTCTTAGTAATAAACTACTCACAGCTGTTAATGTTCAAAGTCCCCACCTGTGCAACTGAGTCACCTAACCCTCTTACTCATTCAGGTCTTGTTACAAAGCAAATAAAAAGGATTTGTTGTTTTACTGCATGAATGGAGAGTTCTGACAACAAAACTTCCTTATACTAGATGCCTATACATCACGTTGATTACAGTATGTAGTCATCATGGGTGCACAGGAGCATAATATATGCCTTGTCGAAGTACGATGGGAGACATCGTTATGAACTGGAAATCTAAGGGTGCAAAGTGACTGCGGTTGATCAAGGCGTCGTCGTAGCGTATTTTGAGATATACGATATTTGAGGGGACATATTTTTTAGGCGACAGTCGGCATCGATCGACCTCTGTCTGTCTACACCCACAATTCTTAGATAATTCATAAGTTACTTAGTAAATTTATACTAACCAACTAAATCTAAGTTAGGCGGCGTGACGAACACGTGGTCGTGATTCGTGGAGTCGTGTGCATTCCTCTCTTCATCATTTGACACGTTCAGCATCGAATCCAGCGAGCCGCTGCTGTGAGATTGCAGAGACAGTCTGTAAAAGTACAAAACAAGAACTATGTTATATTGGTGCTATTTTTTTACCAAGTCTGTGCAGTGCTTCCAGTGCTTGCCAATCAAAAATGATTCATTTTGCAAAGTAAATTAGAATTAAAGTTCTAAATCATAATTTAAAACATGAATGTATCTAATAGTACCTAAGTACGCATGAAAGTGATAACAAGCTTTCGAAGCGTAGCGTAGTTGAACCATCAACTAACCTATCAATAGAGAGAGCCAGTAGGGAGTTGTCGTTCGCCGACTTACGCTTAGGCGGCAGAGGTGGGGCCAACTCGATTTTCCTGCAAACACACATTGCACTCTCACTGACCATACCATTGAATAGGCTTCGTTAAGATTTAGACGAGCAAACCAAGACTACGTACCATCTCACTAATCTAACGCCAATATCCTTGAAATTAACTATTAGGATTAATTTGCGTACAGTTCATTTGAAAACATACGCTATTAAACAATAACCCCAATACAGTAATTAAAAATTGAATCCTGCGTTCTAAGCATCTGTAGCTAACGGGGCCACGATACTTTGAAAGTGTTATAGTGTCGCCATAAAATTTAACGCCATCCATCAATACTGTATGTGCTATTGTGAGCGACTTTCACGTAGTCGACACGTTCCAGTAGTGTTTGTTGGCGCGTCGATGTTAGTTTGAAGTAAAAGTATAAAGCCTATTCAAATCTTTGTTTCCAATAGACGTTATTTCCACTTCAATAAACATCAACTTTACACGAGTGTCAATTAGGTTGATTTCAGAATGACTAGTGCTATTGAAAATGTCATGAAAGTTGTAGCGGAAACTAAACTTTGTGTGGGTTTTATTTTTTTTATTTTCCCATTATGTTGTACTGACCGGTTGGGCCTGGCGGGCTTTGGTGGAGGTGAATCGGGCGCGTCCAGCACGGATTCGGACGAGTGCGACGCGCGAACACCACTGGATTCCGACCCCGCCTCGCCTGACAGCAACGACCGCTCCTTCGGCGTCAGCGGAATATCTAAAACAGACGTAATGGTGTGCTTACAAATTGATTGCAATCAAAATCATACACAAAAACATTTGTTTTGCAGTAAAATGTCTTCTATAGTTGTCGTTTCATTAAAAATTTCATCTAAAATATAAAACGCATATTTACTTGATCTAATTTATGTATCAAACAGTTAAAGATTGTTGGTTTTGCTGCAATAAACTACAAAGTATTTATGAGCAGCTAAATGATAGCTAAGAATTTAGCCGTTGTATTTAATTAGCGGAACTGATTAGTTCCATCACAGTGATTTTGTAATAGAAGCTCTATTATGTATGATAGCGTTTCAACAGAAATTAATAACGCACCTGGCAAGGAATTCCTTTGTGTGGAAGACCGCGGCGAGACGAGTGCGGGGCGTGGGGAAAGCGCGGGCCGCGTCATGTGTTGCTGAGCCAGCCCCGACACTTCTTCGACAGCACCAGTCACCCCTTTCACTACTGAGCTGACATACTCTGGCGACAACGCTTCAGCCGAAGTATCTAGTTCCTCATTACTGGCATCAGCTCGCAAGCTCAAAGCAGTGATCTCGTCGCACAGTCGTATCAACGTTGCTAATGCCGCACAGAGACGCTTCACGGCACTTGTTAGTTGCGGCGATCGGCAGCAGTATGGTTTTATTGCTGGAAATTTTATGATACAAAGTTTTACTAATTATTTGGACTTCTGAGGTAACCTAATACCGGGTTCACGAAAACACTGAAACACCTTTTAAGTTAGCTGTAAGTTCCCCGAATAGAATAAAATAAAATTAATTTGGAGACAAAGTTTTAGGTACAACCCAATAGTTTGTCTACAACAAAACTTTAAGCATAAGTTTAAGCACAATCATAATCAACTTGTAACTTCAAATGTTTCGTAGTTATGTATAAATCAGAAAAACAGGAAAGATTTTGTTAGGTCTGGTCATTGGTACAAAAATAAAGCAATCCTTAAGTACCTAAGTAAATTAAAATGATGCACAATTTATTTACCTTTATGTATATTTGCGATTGATTCAAAAACAATAGTGCCATTGTCGGGGAGCATTTCCAGTTTCCCCTTTGTGATAACATCCGAAAAGTGTTTTAAGCCGAATGTAACCTGCGGACAATAGACATGTTAAGATTTAATTTATGTACAAATTAGACAGCGAAATATTTACTTTGTTGGGGTTAGTACTGACCTCTTTGACTAGCCGTTCGAGTTCTTTGGCAGGTGTGACTTCCCCATCCTCATTGGTGTTATTAAGGTTTTTCGCCATATTCCGAATTTTCGGGCTAAGTGGCGAGTGCGATCTGCTGTAACATACACAAATACAAGCATAAGTATAATTAATACTAAGTAAGCAATGGAACAAGTGGAAGTCATAGAAGGGATTTTTGCCTAGCAGTGAAATGATACAAGGCGAACATACGCCAATATGAAAACAACGAACGTTACAATGAAATCCAAGCATAACTTTCGTTCACGATTTTTCAACTTTACAACACTATTTACATTTCATTAAATTACTAAACAACAAAAATAATCCACTTGTTTATTCAATAGGAGTGAGAACTATCTATTATGAAATGATCATTTAAAATGTCATTGCTTGGTATGCGTTACGAAAGAATCTGCTTTGCATGCAAGCCCACACCTGTACGCGAATACAAAGCTAAGCTATATTTGATATTCAAGTAGGAGGTCCCGGTTCACCTTTGTGAGTTCAACTAAAGACAATAAATAGACTCCTGATACTATCTTTTTTAATTACCATTGAGATCACGAGACTCGAGCATGTAACATGTTTTACTACTTGTCTTATTTGGTAAATAAATATGACGTAGGTACTGGGATTTTATTTTCAGAGAAATCATGTGTCAATGTTTGAGTTTTTTTATAAAGATGACATGAAAATTCGTGATTTTCGTACGGTGTTTGTCTGAAACATGTAAGGAAAAATTGTGTACTAGGTAGTTTGGTACACTAGTAGTTACAATACCTATATTTTTTGGGGTTGTCTCTACACATAATAAATACGGGGTGTCGGGGACATGGAAGCGAAGCCGGTTACCATGGATTCAGTACATGATTCTGAACCCCCTGCGTTGAAATTTTTAATCGGTTTTTTTTTTTAAACTGCTGCTCCTTACATTTTTTACCGCGTAGATATTAGGTATTGCACTTTTCTATGAAAAATTTCAGTTTTTTTTTTAATAACCGACGAAATATTTCAACCCAGTGGGCTTCAGAATCATGTACTGGATCCATGGTAGCCGGCTTCGCGTCGATGTCCCTGCCATCCTGCATAGCATAGGTATTCCTAAATTAACAGAAAAATAAAATATTTATTTTAAATATTGGATCCTATATATATCCTAATATGAACCTATGCCCATTGTTTTAAGATTTTCGCAATCAGAAAGTGAAGTAGGTACCTAGTTCCCATTATAACAGTTCAACAATATCTATGCATTGCTTGGTTCTAATTTTACAGATTTTTTCCACAAAATAGTGTAATCGATATTGGAAAATTGACAAAAATAAAAATATTGTGCCGGAAATAGGTAGGCTCGTTGTGGTAATATGTTTACAGTATACAGTATTTTTATTTTGCCTTTTCAAAATGTGGAACAACTGTTATTGTGCTAATTCGAATCGTATGAGGCGACAATACAGCTGTGCGTTGTTTATGATTATGTTTTAACGAGTCATCATTTCTTGTGTTTGTTTTTTGATACTTCTTTATCTTGCTGGTATTTACTTTGTGTATGGTACATTGATTACGTCCCTTTATTAATAAAATAAACAATTTCATTCTAGATATTTCTTATTACAAAATTTTAAAGGAATAAACTTTTTTTTTTTTTTTTAAATTGGATTTCATAAATTCTACTTTTCATAGACAACTATAAATTCGTACCGTTTTCCATTGTTAGCAAATCTCCGTTGGAGTTTGTTTGTCCGTCTATGAAACCATCCGCCGACAGGCTTTCTCAACGCGTTCGACATCATGTCGAAGAGCTCTCCTGAATCGATCGACCAATCACTTGTTTCATGCACTTATTGGACGTAGAACTACTTTCGAACAACCTCACTGAGACAAAACAAAAACTGGTGTCCACCGGCCGTTTAATAAATAAAAAGCGGTTCGGTCACGCTGACAGCCCGCGTAGACATTAAAATGTAATCACTTAACATTGCACGCACTAAACTAATGAGATTTCAGCGGACAATGTACTAATGAGTCCGACAGTCGCGGGTCGTGCTCATGACTCATAATTAATGCCACATTTTAGTGCAATGTCCACACTAATAACAAGCCAGATAGTTAGACTAGTTACTACTTCACAAAACTATACGACTTCTTTTACGAATTACGACACTACAAAACTATTTACGTGACTATTTCATTAATAAATATGTTAAAACTTAGCACAATAACATTGTTCTTGCACTAGTGGCGAAGATAATACTGTGTTAGTATGAGCGACACTTTCTTGTCGCTGTCAGTCGAAAGATAGGAGAGTTATGTATGTAAATTTATCAATATAGATAACAAGTAATATACAAAGATTTCATCGCACTGTAAACAAGTTACTAGATAAGGTGTGTATACCATAAGATGTAATCAACAAAACATCTGCAGTTTGTAAAGATAACGTTTCTGTCATGAAGGTTATGATTAGTTCCTTACATACTGAATTTTGCTACTAGTATTAAGTTTACAAACATAAAAATGTGATTGGTATAGTGTCACGTACTGATTGTTTAGATTGAAGTAGCGTTATTTGGAGCATGCGCCTAATAAGGTAGGGACCCCTGGGCGACGGGCGACGGGCCAAATCACACTTGACTCTTTCTAGCTGCATCAGAATGCGCGGAAACATGGCGCGTTATCATAGAAACGGATGTGCACGTATGTTGACCTGATATTGGAGGAGAGATGCGGCCGGTGATGCTGCTGCGCCGGTGATCGCATGTTTGAGATGCGCTCGAGCAGGTCGTCCTTGAATGAGCGTGCGCGCCTCGCCAACTTGTTGGCGCCGCGCAGCGACCCGCGGTGCCCCGAGCTCCCCTCGCTGCCCGATTCGTTCTCTGTAATTTCATTGAATCAATTACTACAAATTACGACTATAATGAATTTAGAGGAAATACAACAGTTACCAAACAGACATTTGCCTTGGTTTTATTTTATTATGCAATCATAATCATTAGCATTATCAATGTTTGCTCCAAACATTACTTTTGCCTGACCAACTCGAAATGGTGTCATATATGTCCCTACTTCTACACGTAGCATGGCATAAATTCGTGTTGTAGGTGTGCCAGGGGCCCACGGTATAGGATGATGGTACGACAGTCTTAGATAAAGGCATCCATGTAAGAAACTCGTGTGATTAATCTAAAAATCGCATGTCACTGAATAATATCTGGAATCTACATGCTCTTGGTTAATCATCCATCAATATTATCAATCAAAAAGTATCATAACATAACGATAAAATTGTATAAATACATCTTACATGTACATACAACTACTAGTAAGGCTGGATAAACAAAAACTAAAGTAAACATATTACCATTTTTTAGATGACCTTACACATGATACAGTCATAAAGTTACGTCATTCTGACATTGAACACAAGAAAACACCTTGTATTTGGACCTTAGTTAACAAAACTTATAAAATAACTAATCACATTAATTTTAATTCTTAATTTATTTGGCTGTTTTTTTTTTCTTCCCTTGGATATATCTTTAAGGTATTTTCGGATGAACAGACACGATGACGTTTCTTAATAATTCTTTGAAGTACTTGTCCACAGGAAGATCATCAAAGATTAAATATATAAATAATATGACTTATTCTTTTTATATTATTATAACTTAGTGTTAGAATTTCAAATATTATTTCTGTGTTAACTTTAAATATTGGCTGTAGGTACCTACAAACAAATCTATGCCCAAAATTATAAAATTGTTTTATTTTTTTAAAGCCCTGCCTTTTACCGTTTTTGGCCTTTGGTACTTTAATAAGTTGACAGAGACCTACATTATTATGACTAAATGCACAGGTAGGTAAGACTTGCACTAGAACAGACGGTAATGGGGAAAATAATAATTCAACAAGTTATCTTTTAGTTGAGTGCAAAACAAAAATACATCCTGTGGGCAGAGAGCGAAATAAGTTTGAGATCCTGTGGTTTAGTACAATCATGCTTTTAAAACCAAAAAATACTACTATGATATGATAAAATTAAGGGTAAGTATCAGTGTTCGCAAAGGCATTATCCAGATAAACAAAACAAAAAAACCATGTGTATGCAATTATCTGCCAAGTAGGCTAACCGTGATCCGCAGGTGGTGAAACAGAAATAATTTTAATGGTTAAGTAATACATAATTATTTTTATATAGGTACATTGGCTTTAGTAAGAGGAAGTAAGAACTTGACTGAACTGAATTATTAAATATTGATTACATATTTTATCCTTTAGAAACAGGAAGACGTTTACAAAATCAACCAACCAAGGTATTCTTTAACACCTGCTGGGGTTGCGGGTTTGTCCGAAAGGGATAACGCGGCCCCGGCACACAGGCAACGGAAGGAACACAAGGTATTCTTTAACAGGAAAATATTTCATAGTGTTTGTCACAGTATAATTCAAAGAATCCATAATTACAGTAAAAAAATAATGGTTAAAATAATGTTTTAGAATCTTCAACAGAATTTATTTAGTTAGAGTAAATTTGTATAGACAAATAATATCAATGCATCGCTACAAAGGAAGAAGAATTGTTTAGAAGAAAAAAATACCTCAACAGATTGCAGTTGCTGCTCTATGACGTAGAACAGGTCTTCGTATCCAGAACATCAATTGTAGTACCGTATGGAAATTGAACTATGGGTCACAATAAACGGGAGAATATAGACGTAGTAAACATCAGTTTATCAATTATAATGCCGATGACGCGTGAGTTTATAAATAAACGCGAAGGCGACAGGAGGACGCGCCCAAAGTCGCAGTGACGACTGGCGTCGACTGAACCAGTGAACCTCCGTCCGCACTTGTGAGTCGCACCGCCCGCGACAGACGGACGCCGTAGTACATACTCGCTTCCCAAGCCCGAGTGCGTCATACATAACACATCACCAGCACAGTGCACACACACTCGGTATTAAGTCCTACTTAGCATGCGACTTCAGTACAGCACGGCTGTCCTGGCAACGCAGCAAACCCTTATGCGTACAAGATCATTGACGACAACTCTTTTAGCATCGTGCATCGTCGCGACGGAAAAAACGCATTATTTAAATATAATTTGTGTAAGATTTATTCAGATTAAACATAATGCAAACGGCATTGAAATAGCATCTTTAGCAGTACTGACATTCGCGACATCTAGGACACTCATATTTTATTCATGAACGTGTAGATAATCTCTTGCATTTACATCGTGGTTTGTATTTATTGGGTGTGATGTGGCTCATGTGGCAGTACTTTGTTTTTAATTTTTCGTGCCAAAATTGCTAAAATAATTTTATATGAATATTATCATCAGCGTTTCAGTCCATTGCTGAACGTAGTGCGGTGCCAAAAGCACGACATTTAACTCCATCCTTGGTTACGCTCATCCAGCTGCTATCTATCCACTGACATGACGTAAGTCTTGTACAAATTTGGAATTTGGCAATGATATCTCAGTGAATACCCACCTTGATCTGATCATAGCACGATGGTTTAGTTATTAATTATCAAGTGAAGTTAAATAAATATTTTAAAAAAAGAATTTAATTGGGACTGTTTGAAATTGAGGTGTGGAAGAAATAGAGTCAAAAATGGTATTACCATGTTTTCAGAAGAAAGGTAATCATGCGGGGTGTTCAGGTGTTCAATGAAAGCTTATTAAAGCAAAAATTAAACAAGTGAAATTATATTAAAATTTAAAACACCCCCGACACCGACACAAACATTTCCTCATTTATCATTCCTACTCCATTACCAGACCCTGTTCAGCATCTATAACCTATTCATTGAGACCATTCTAATGAGCCCAAACACGATACCTGTGCTGTTAGTTGGTAAGGGATTTGGGTATCCTGCAAATTCCAGGTGATGCATCAGTTCAAGGTTACTATGTTCTTCCAATATCATTGAAGTAACAGTATACCAAATTTCAAATCGATCAGACCTGTGGTAGACGCTCACATCCATTCATCAACTATAAAAGAGCTGATAATCTTCAAACAGCTGACCCGATTTTGATAAAACATATTATCTAAGAACCATCGCTAGAAAACCTACGATGCCACAGACAGACACACACATAGCGGTCCAACTTATAACACCGCTCTTTTGGCGTCGGGGGTTAAAAAATATGTTTTATACAGGATGCAACTGTATAAAAAAAAACCGGCCAAGTGCGAATTGGACTCGCACACGAAGGGTTCCTTCCGTACCACCGTACAATATTTAGCAAATATGACGTATTCAAAAAAACTACTTCCTAGATCTCGTTCAAACCAATTTTCGGTGGAAGTTTACATGGTAATGTACATCATATTTTTTTTTTAGTTTTATCATTCTCTTATTTTAGAAGTTACAGGGGGGATTTTTTACCACTTTACCACTTTAGAAGTGTCTCTCGCGCAAACTATTCAGTTTAGAAAAAATTATATTAGAAACCTCAATATCATTTTTGAAGACCTATCCATAAAGACCTCACACGTATGGGTTTGATGAAAAAAAAAAATTGAGTTTCAGTTCTAAGTATGGGGAACCCCCAAAATTTATTGTTTTTTTTTCTATTTTTGTCCGAAAATCTTAATGCGATTCACAGAATACATCTACTTATCAAGTTTCAACAGTATAGTTCTTATAGTTTCGGAAAAAAGTGGCTGTGACATACGGACGGACAGACAGACAGACATGACGAATCTATAAGGGTTTCGTTTTTTGCCATTTGGCTACGGAAGCCTAATAAAGGGAAGGGCGAGAAAAGAGGCTTTTAAAAATGTTTATGTCTATAGATATACAAACATTTTCATAGGTATATATATACCTAAAAGGTAGACGAACTTCGTTATGTTCGGACAGTACCATAATACTGAAGAATTGCATCTGGTAGGATTTTTCAGATTAAAATTCAACAGGACTACCTACTCACAGAACAGATAAATTATCTGTTCTGTGGGCCTACTCACCTTTTAGTATTAATTTAAATATCTAGAAAATGAAAGTCAACCTAATCATCATGCAAATAAGTGAGATTCTTGTTTTAGCAATCATCTGGAAACCTACTGACCTTAAGAATGAGGAGTTTACGAAATCGAAAGTTGTGTGCATAAATTAATAATACGAAATAAAATATAAAACATACACATCATTATAATAATTCTATTAATCGTTTTTCTAGGTGCTTAACCGATATGTGTAAAGTTAAAATGTATTGAAACAATGAATTATTTATGTTAATTGGGAACACACATCATTTTATATATAGTAACACGAGTAGCGTAGTAGCATTGTTTAGTCATTAGTCAACTTTTTTGTCAACGGCCTTAACATTATGATAACAATAGACACAATGGTGCAGTTCCCGCGTCTCTTACGTCTTGTTACACAATATCAAGCATTTCATTAGATGCACTACCTGTTTATAAAGCGCAAAGATACGAACAAGGAAGAAAAATCGAAAGCTTAGCAGCGTCTCTCTTCCGTTTCGTTGTAGAAATGCCTCAAGGTAACTCTTTTCGACGACAGAAAAACGTTTAAGTGAGAGTCTGACACTGGAGTAAGACCATGATTATTACAATTTTTATGTCAGAAACAGAAAAAAAGATGGAGCCAAAATAAATAGGGATAATCGTAACCACAAGGTATGAAACGTTCGGAAATAACAACGCAATAGTAATATCGGGTGGGTATAGCACGCAGACTAATAGAATAAGTTATACACCAATATGTAGGTATAACATTAGTATTAATTACATCATGAATTAGCCGTAATTCATTGCGTACCGTTCTTTCCAGAAACGCCCTCGTTGTTTAGTTGGCGGTAAACTCCTGGTCCTGGCGCTGGAGTACATAGAGAAGTTCGGCTGTGTGCTGGTCGACTTTGGGCATCTACTACGGAATATGACTTCCTGGCATCTTCTCTACGTGACACTGATGCATCACGATCTTCCGATGGTGATGCAAAATGCTTCAACTGTCCATCATCCACCAAGTTTTGAAGACTGCTCCCGTTTCTTATTTTATTTTTATAAAGGTAGTTTTTTTTGGACGGTTTGAGGGTCAGATTGTCAAAACTTTTACAAGGTGTAAGGGAATACACATTATTGTTTCGTAAGTCGTAATATTTATTGGGGTCGAACACAGTCATTCGTGGACTGTGATCTACAATAATATCGGGGGTTTTGTATTTCACTGGACTGGTACTTTGTGATGCATTTTGTGCTACTGGTTTATACCGATTGCCACGGCACTTAATATTTCTAATATTATTTTTTATTACCGATGATCCTCTCTCTTCTAGAGCGTGAAGCATATCACTTGTCTCTATCAACCTCAAGGGAGTTAACCCATTTTTATAAACGTGATAGCTTCTTTTGTTTCGTCTTTGATTAAGGTTGTCGTCGTGAATGAAACTTTCGTCGTAATGTGGCATTTTTTTCTTCTTTTTATTTACTATTATTTCTTAATTAACTGGCGTTTTCTCTTGTATCAGTTTCCTATTCTTGAATATGAAACAGCTAAGATTTAACTTAGTTTATCACATTCTTTCTGAACATAATTCCAATAACTTTGACGACTGGTTCGTTTCTAGTTGGGGTCACACATTGCGGATATTTCCATAGTAACCGGTGATCGCAAGCAACGAAGCGGATGCTAGTGCCGCAGTGAAAAGGAGGGCCCTCTAGAAATCCAAGAAAGTGGGCAATGTACCTGTTAAGTTTCACTGTTTAGTGAAAATATTGCCATTTATCACATGGCTTTACATTATCACGATATTAACATATGTGTATCAGGCTTCGGTCAGGCACAGAAATAGCCAATACGTTGGAAGATACAATTAGATCATTATTTATTTACAGTATGTGCCCGTCGTCGGTCTAGATGGCGACGGCCGTCAAAATATGTGTATCACGCGCGTTTGTTTTACACTGACTGATGTCCAACGTCCACTGTCAACCTTGACACCACAAATTCGAGCGCAATAAAACCAAACCGATTTAACATTAGCACAGTAACATTATTTCGTTCACAAAAGTAGCTCACGAGCAGAAGTCGCGATTCAATATCCAACACTTGTACACAAAACACAAACTTATATGATCCGCTCACAGATTTGTAATTAATTAAACACTTGTCTTATCACGAGCGTATATGAGAAAGTTAGTCAAAACATTACGCTAAGGGGAAAACTTGACATCGGAATCTGTTTATACTTTCTCTACAAAACGAACGCCTGATTTTGGATACTGCAGTTTTCACTTTAACAATATTTGAATAAACACTGATTTTAAATTCCATAAAATGCATATGATTGCCTTACACCAGATAATTTCCTGTAACAACACACGACCGAACAACACCTAATCTAAAAATATCTGTGCGCTTTTTCACAACACGATCTCGATATTCAGCAGAGCAACGAGTGAGCGAGCTCATGCGCAGCGGACCATAGTATTGACACAGGGTGTCGATCGGTCGCGGAGCTGGGCGGCGCAGCCGGCGGCAGCGAGCACAGGCGCGGCACCACTGCCAGCCTGTGACCGGTACCCCGGTGCTGTCACACCGGCGAGAGTGAAAGTGCAGCCACCGCCGCACATCTCCGACATCTAACCATTGCACACCTGTCCTAACAACATACACCATTCCTACGCTAATGCGTGCTCATTACATAACAATCGTAATCTCTTCTTTTCTTGCAGTCGCACATAGTAAATTGACTCTGACATACAGATAAATGTAGACCATTGACAAAATGCAGTGATGTAATGTGGGATTGGGTCTTTTCATAAATCGTGATTGATGCGTTCTCAATATTATGTGTTGTAATTAATACCCACAACTATCATATGACGAGTTTGGCAAAGAAAGTATTAATTGGTTATACTCTAGTAGGCTTTACAACTTTACATCATAAGGCAGTTTTCTCTTATATAACGCAATACTGACCAAACCAAGATTGTTGAGTATGTTGGTACACAAAATTCGAATCCCGCATTCCTGCCACAATGTGAATGTAATTTTTTGGGTACCGTAGCCAAATGGCAAAAAACGGAACCCTTATAGATTTGTCATGTCTGTCTGTCCGTATGTCACAGCCACTTTTTTCCGAAACTATAAGAACTATACTGTTGAAACTTGGTAAGTAAGGCATAAGTATTCTGTGAACCGCATTAAGATTTTCACACAAAAATAGAAAAAAAAAACAATAAATTTTGGGGGTTCCCCATACATAGAACTGAAACAATTTTTTTTTTCATCAAACCCATACGTGTGGGGTATCTATGGATAGGTCGATAAAAGTGATGTTGAGGTTTCTAATATCATTTTATTCTAAACTGAATAGTTTGTGGGAGAGACACTTCCAAAGTGGTAAAATGTCCCCCCCCCCTGTAACTACTAAAATAAGAGAATGATAAAACTAAAAAAAAAATATGATGTACATTACCATGTAAACTACCATCGAAAATTGGTTTGAACGAGATCTAGTAAGTAGTTTTTTTTTAATACGTCATATTTGCTAAATATTGTACGGTGGTACGGAACCCTTCGTGTGCGAGTCCAACTCGCACTTGGCCGGTTTTATTGTGTCTAAATACACATGTTTAAAACAATTAAATTGATGCTTAATTGGAAAGCGGAAAACTAAAGATCATTTCGGTAATTGTATAAATAACAAACAATTTTCATGTAAAATCAAATTAAACGCGTAAGTAATCTATTATGCAGATAAGATCTCCTGATATCATGTTTTAGAAATCAGGTGATTTTTAGGGTAGGCATAAAGCGGTTAATTAATTAAAGAAGTTTGCTATCAATACATATAATATCATAATATCCTTTAGGACATAACATTCCTTTGCAGGTTTTGGTCTTTAGCACCAGTTTACCATACACTACCACTGCGGTACAAATACAGGTGGAGTATTTTTATTTGTAAAAAAAGATAGTGCTTTATTCTAGACTAAACTTAGGAACTTTAAAAATAATACTTTAAAATGTAGTTTATTATCAAAAGTTTTAGGTAAACTGATTTAGCTAAAATTTTTGTAACTAGCGCTTTCCAATTGATGGGTAAGTATTCGATGAATGTGATTTTCAATATTAATGCTAGTATCCCAAAACTACATTTGATGGCGTATAGATAAAGCAAAATAACAGTACCATGATAGACATGCCAGCCAACATGGTCAATACAAATAGAATAATGGAAACAACGGAACAAAAATTTAACCGCAATGATCTTCGAGCAATAATACTCTTTTGTACAAATCTGAAGTTAAAGACAGCGAAAAATAATTACATGCGAAGAAATAAACCTGACACATGAAAGATTTTACAATATTTCTTTTTCAGTAATTATAAATACAAATTATTGAAAAAAATAAAGGATTTATTGCTTTAACGGTTGGATTTGGGTTTTCTTCCGACAGCAGCTAGCCACACGGGCGCACGCGCACTCGGCCACCGGCCACGGTCCATGTAACTCACTTTCCAATAAACTAGCCGCGGTCGTGATACCTAGCTAACGGGATCATATACTTCTAGGTAGATTGCAGCCTGATCATTACACTCAAGATAATGTAAGGTACGCCGTCGTCCGTTAGCATTGAATTATTGCGTGCTCAAGCTCGATATCATTGCTTGTACTGAATTCCATTTTGACTATCACCTCTGCTGTTGTAACTTTATCAAGATTCAACAGTATTTTGACATTATTATTTAATTATTAGTCGTTTAACATTATAAAATCTAGGCTCATTCCGGCACATCGTGATGGTTAAGATAACATTGCGTTTGCGGTGACGACCATCTCATCACGATTCTTCACAATAAGAAACCGTAATGATAAAGCGAATTACATTGCAATTCGAGGTTGCAAGCTTCAGATTGCAAATTTTTTTTACCAATCGCGATCGCAAATACATGATTACATCCAGCGTAGCTTCCCGTATTGCCACATGTCTTTGGATTACTACTAGCCAAGTAGCCCACATAAGATACCACTTAGTAAAAATACAATTTTGACAAAATAATAGTAAGTAGCTGTCAAGTGAAGTTAACTGCCCATTTTAAATCAGGCTTAGTGGCTTCTACTCAAAAACCTCATCAAATCGATCCACACGTTTGACATGTTGCGAATGACGGAACAGCAAAGATTTAAATAATTGTGGAGATATTTTTAAACAAAAATATTGTTTTGGCATGTGTATCAATAGTACAATGAACAGTGAATACCTACAAAGTAGTATATTTCCGTATATACAATTTAGAAGTTACTAGTTTTTCAGTCATATTTTAACATAGCCCAAAGTGAAAGATATGATGATTTTTATGGGATATTTTAGACGAAATTACAATATTTTCTAACATTTGAAGGTCAAAAACCTTTCAACAGCAATTTGTCAATTCGTGTATGTAATTGGCCGTGATTGGCATATAGTAATTCACACGCGAGTATTCTCACGTTCATACTGCACTACTGCAGAATTTTCATTAATATTTCGGAAATGTCCATTTAAAATGTTTAACCTACTCTATTTCTAACAATAATTGCACGTTGCAATAAACAATATGCCACATTCTTTAATAGTAAGGAAATTAAACAAAAATAAGCATCATACTTGTAATGAAATATTAATGAAATACTGCGAAATCGAGCGCACGATCATTACGTACGTTGTGGCAACACCATGCTATTATAATTGCGTAAATACATAGCCGAGAAGAACCGTACGTCTATCTCAGGGGCATAATAAAATATTTAAGACTGGAAAAACAGTATTATGGATATTTTAGGCAACAATCTGAGTCTTGTTGCCGGCCGAGCACGGCCAAGCACTTTTACTGTTACTTTAATCAAAGTTAGGGCACAAGTTGAACAACAAAAAACTGCGAAAAAAAATTATTTTTCACTTTTTTGTAGTGGTACCTAACCCAAACAATTTCGAATACCACCTGCTATGTAAATAACAGTGACAGGAAGTTATTATAACATCATCCACAAAGACTAAGTGCGAAAAATACGTATTATTGAAGCTAACTCAAAAACTACCCAAGCAAAGTTCACTTTATATGGGACCACCGCGCAAGCTTCCTCTACCAAATGAAAAAAATAATTGTTCAAAATCGGCATTTTGAGAGGGGGCAGTAAGGACAACTTCCCACAAACTGTACGGGAACAGTTTTTGAGATTTCTGACTTTTCTAGAACTCAAACCTCGGTTGTTGCAATAGTTGTTTGATCCTTATAAGAAACAGGATCGATATTGGCATCGCAAAAGTTTTTGCGATAATTGCCGCCTGTACTTTTTTTTTCAAAAATCCATTGTTCAAAATATTTCATAACTTGAGGACAGTCTCCTAAGACCGTTTTCCTATAGCTACAACGGTCTCAAAAATCCATCCTGTATACAAAATATTTTTGTCATAGGCGCAGTTAAAATAAGGAGTCCTTACTTTAATTTTAGGAAGGAAATGCGGAAAAATAGACGAATATTCAAATAAAGTAAGTGCCTGAGTATAGTACCTAGTCTCTCAAACAAGTTACAAAAAACTACTCGCCTGCGACATTGATAAATTATTTTAATAATTCTAGTTTCGGTAAGGTCAATTATATAATTTATTCGTTTAAAATCGAATGTCATACCAATTACATGAAAGAAGTCAAGACGCAGTCGCAAAAAAATTGCTCGAAAAGTTGTTATTTTACTTCTTCCCTTTCACTTTCATCAAAATATGAATAACAGTTATCCAGTTGTGCTATCCTATCAAACTAACCTATCAATAGTTGTACAATATGAGAACCACCAGCTACATCAATCAAGAGTCGCCGAAGAGAATTGAATTGGCGCACTTAAACACACATTTGCATAGAAGACGCTATGTGAATAGCTTTGTAATGGAGGTAACATGTGGCAAGTGCAAATGGGTTCCATATAACGGGTCTCTATATTCAGAAGAGCATTATGAAATAGCTCGGGTAACTGTTGAGGTACAGTACACATTATGCGAATAAAATTTACGTCAACGTAATAAGTACTCCTGTGAATAGTTACGTGCAATATGTTTTACAGACTGTCATGATGTAATGGTGATGAACGAAAATACGAACCTAATAAACGTAGCTTCACTACACAAGATTACTTAAAGAATTGCGAAAGAACTGTTCATTACTTAATGCTTAAAAGGTAATTTATGTTCCCTTAAAATTCCAATGTTTTATTTACTGTGAGTTATTAAAGCCGAACTACAGAAATCGACGGAATCGATTATGGCACTCTTTGTCAATTGCCTGCAGAAATATCGATAATAGTGGGAAACTTATAGTGACATGAAGAATAGTAAGGGCAAGGAGCTAAGACAAAGAGGACTTAGGCCAGAAAGATGGTCAACCCAGATGTTGGAGCAACTGGAAATGCCGGTGAACGTGGCACTCACATACGTTTGCTATAGCCTGTGGCACATAAAGCCACAGGCTATAGCAAACGGAGGTCAACTTTTCAGAAGTTAATGAGGAGAAGTCACGATCCTCAACAGTGAGGGATAGACTTAGGAGGAGGAATTTAATTTTCGTCCTAAAAAGCATAATTGACCATGAGCTAGGAAGGAATAGATCGAATTTCCAACCATAAAAGCATTGTTTCCCATATTGTAAGGAGCATAGATCTAGATCAAATCCTACGATTCAGGTAGTATTATCAGGTATAGCAATAATATAAGACAAAAATCCCGTTCGAAAACAAACTTTACAGTCGCGACAAAATCATTGTCATTTGAACTATCCCGTATTCTTCTCATAACAATGAACCGTGAAGCCTGGAAACCAAAACATTAATTTTAATTACAACGGTTACAGGAAATAACAGTCGCAGTACGTTGTTCTCTTATGAGCGAAACGAGGTTGTATGACCGCTATCACGTCAAGCCTGCGTCCGTGACTGCTTCGCCATCGAAGTCTATGTATGCACAGGGACTACAATATGTTCTTTGAATATTGCAGACACAAGAATCTATCATCGATTTACTTAAAGCTCTACAAGTAAACTGTGGCACAGTACGATAGCTAACTATTCATTAATGTCTCATTTATTGTGTTGTCTACACGGCTAACATACTTTTTGTTATGCGTGACTAGAGGCGATTAATAATTTCTAATCTACACTGCATTTTTAGGGAGTCAATTAATGTGCTTGAAATACTCAAATCAAAATTAAGCACGTGAATATTTGAGTAATAATTAGTTAGAAATAATCTATTCCCCATCTTAACAGTAGTAAAAGGCGTCTTGCAGATTTCTGACTCGACTCCTACCGAAGCACTGGCCCACATTAGCTGAAGAGAAAAAAGAGGGGACGGCCTATGCCCTGCAGTGGGACAATACGGGCTAGATAGATGCCAGAGTTATCCCCAGAGTCAGAAACAGAGTCTATCCCACGACTCACTACTCAGTAGTGTTAGTTTCTTACTGTCTGCATAAATCCACATAACGGATTGCCAACCAGACTATATCCAGCATTATAATTATGTCAAGAAGCCACGATCCTTTATTGTGGCGGTCGTTGGGAAGCCCATGTTTAACAGACAATTTTAGCTGTTATTGATCAGTGATTTTAAATTCATTGCTATTATCGATAAGAGCGAGTTGTGAGTGATTGAACAATGATTATTTACGTGTTAAGATTGATAATTACAGATAGAGAAAATAACTGCCGCCTAGTGGAAGAGGACCAGGCAAGTAGGAGACTATGGACTGTACTAGTTTAATCTTGTTAGAAAATTGAACAACCTATCCTAATGCACAAGCATCGACAAATCTCGTAGCTGTAAAACCTCGGAAATATTATAATTAGTGGTGCGAGACAGAACGCACTGCACACAAATCTCGCGTCTCTGCCAGTATCGTTCGACACAGGAATGTGCCATTTTAATAGTCCCATTAAGAATACGCGATTCCGTTACGGTTTTCAGATAGGATTATCGTCGCAACATGGTCGGTGTCGAAGAATTTAAAACATTTTCTTTTCAGTATTTTACAGGTTCGAACGAACGATGATTTCATACGTTTTCGTAGTAGGTACCTATGTGGTTATAGCATCACAGGAAAGTCCTTACCGTAAATAATATGAGGACAGCATACTATACCGGCCAAAAACCACTAATATTTACATCAATGCTAATAGGTAATGTACCGAATTTAGTTGTTTTTTAAAAAGCGCTTGTATGATCCGCATTTCGAACACAAGCGCGAATACGTATCAATATAAATTATATAGAACTTGTATTGCCATTACATTCGATATCTTTTTGCCAGCAAAGATTTGGCGCCCACATCTAGGCAGACCTCCCCTATTTCCTTTAATTCAAACCTTTCTATTGTAGAGTGTCCTGACCCTGAAATTATGTCGAGTTCTAGACGCAGGTACTGCAGGGCCGAATAGAACATTGCTAGTGTTTAGTCAATTCCAGTCTTTGAGATCGACAGAACATCTGCCCTGGTCACCCGTGTTTAAACACGACGGCAATATCCTACCTCAGGTGTTTATTTATTTAACACTTTAAGCACACAAATGTACAAAGACGGACTTAATGCCATAGGCATTTTCTACCAGTCACAATCAGGTGTTACATCTGTTAATATCTTTGTTCTTTCTATTGAGGTGGTAGTTAATCGCATTACCGAATTCCCAATGCTTGATAAGTAATCACCGACTACACTTCAGACAAACTCGCGCGCGCTACTTACTATTTTTCATCAGACAAAATAAAAAAGTTTCATACCTATCTTACTTTAAATTAAGTAAGATAGATAAGTAACTTTTTTATTTTATTAAAAACTCAAAAAAAACTCAAAGCATTTATTTCAATTAAACCATTTACAGGCACTTTTGAATTGTCAAGGAATCGGTCAGTCAGAAATATGAAGCTAGTTGCCCATTCCAAAGCGTAGTAGGTACCTATGGAGAAGAATGGGCAAGAAACTCCACGGACACTCTTTTAAATAAATTGTTACAAAATATTGGTTACATCAGTCATGTACAATTTATATAAGTACCTAAGTATTTATTTATCACATTCATGTGTTTGCCAGAAACAAAGACTGAGGATAGAATATTTACCAAAAGAATGAAGATCAAGCCATTTGACAGTCATTTTTAACACTGACTACTACACTACAACTACACAGGTTTGGATAGACAGTTGTTGTGTGCCTTCATAATTTATGGCAAAATAATGATGACATATTGTTATTATTATAACTTTCCTTCTACTATTTCCTTGTATTGCTTTTATTAAATACATGTAACAAGAGGTGCTGCTAGTGTACCTACTTTTAGATGAATTTCATTAATTAAATTTAAAAAAATAATATGTCATGCTTGTATTCCGCAAAGTAGTTGGTGGAGGGTGTTGAACCTACACTTCATAAACACTGCCAAACCTAGGGATTGGCATCCAGTACAGTACCCTATGCTAAGCAGTCACGCTTGGAATCATAACAACAACGAGTCAGTCAGTAAAAATTTTAACCTACACTATTTTTAACTGATTTTCAACATATTGTCCCAAGTAGATGAGATAAGTTGATATCAAATGCTTTGTGTGAGTCATTTCATTGATAAAATGAGGTTTACTATATTGTGAAATGACTTTGCGAACAGCATTTTTGATCAAGACTTAACGAAATATGAAAACATTATATTGTTCCAGTCTTTATGGTTTTCATACTGAGATACACATATTTTATAAACAATAGACAGCAAAATAGGATATGTATTTGAATATCAGTAACATAAAAAGTAGATTTGTGTGTGTACTGTAACTACTTATACTAAAGAAATCACAACAACAAGGTATGATATCATAATATTACAAATTATATTATGATTAATTCATGATAAAATAAATTTACCTGTGTCACTACAATCATGTTTATGATACACATATTACCTGGTTGCGACTACTTTGGAAACAAATATAAACCTATTTAAAAAATTTGGGTATTATTTTATTTATCATTTTTAAGTAGTAACAAGACTCGCGATAGTTTCGATCAAAATTAGAATTATCAATTTGATTATTTGATGGGCAGAGTTTAATAACCTTTGTTGTGCTCTGTGTAAATTGTCGACTGAATGACTGCTCTGGAAATAAAAGTCAATAAAAGACTAAGAGCAGATTAATGATTTCCTATTTGAAGATGAGCAGTCAGACTGATGAGCACTGCCACAGTACCAGAACACTGTCAGAAAAAGTTTCCAAGTAAAACTGCTCTGTGGGTTTCACACAGTAAATTATATTTGAGGACAAATTTATAGAATAACATTGTATTGGAAGCTTGTACTAAACACTATGAACAGTAGGTAGGTACATAGCCATACAATTTGTAAAATAACTTGCTCCTCTAGAATACTTGCTCAAAGATACACTGAGCTACAGAACTACAATTACAATTTAATTTACGTAAGTTATGTGGTTCAATTTCATACGCATTGAGTTAGAAAATATAAATAGAACTAGAGAAACAGATGAACAAAAACTATAATAAATTACTTCAGAATGAAAAGCATTATGTTAGAAATAACTTACCTTGTCCGCATTTGTCAGTCTTTGGAGTGGAAGTCATTTTATTTCAACTGTAACTACTATGTCATATTATCACCGATAACAAAGTTTTTATTTGATTTAAAATTAGTTAATAGGGCAGAATTCACAAAAAATATCATTAGACTCGACCGGCAGCCATGTTTAGAAAACAATTTATAATTTGTTGTACTTAACGCCACCTATCCATATTACAGGGAAAACTCGTCACAATTATTTAAAAAATAACCCACTAGATGGAACTGGCATTACGATTGAAGTTATTTGATGATTTACTTACTTTTACCATCATTTTCCTACTTTGAAAATACACACCATTCAAGGTTTAAGAAAATCTGATTATATTATTCAGATGCGGAGGCTGTGGCAAAATAAGATTCGCAATAGTAGAAACTATAACAATAATTGAAATACATCAAAAGATTCGAATCAAATGAAACATTATAGGGCCTATCCAAAGGCTTGTTTGCATTTTTCATGGATATTACTAAACTGCTTGCTGTTTTTTTTTTGTGTTTTTTAGACTGCTAAACCTTTTCTTTATCTGTATTTTTTTTTAGTTTGCCGACTCTCGCGCCAAACCTACCAAACCGTACCGACCTCGACAAATTCAAACGTTAAGTGGGTGATAGACATGAGAACTTAAAGTAAGCGGTTTTTAAGTTTGCGAACTTACTCGGCTCGCCGTCGGTGACACACTGTAAAGCTGGGAACAAATTATCTGACGCGTCCGTAAGCCGCGGCTGACAGTCGCGACCAACAGACGTCCGATAGCTCAAGGGCACGTCCGCGACTTACGACTGATACTTTGCACAGTGTAGTACTAAATGTACTATCCAGATACAAATAAGCCGCGACTCTCAGCCATGGCTTACGGACGCGTCCGATAATTTGTTCCCAGCTTTACGCGATGATGTCGAATTTTCTGAACCAAACTAAACAAACATACGTCGTAACAAATTGGCGGCTCACGACTCGCGGTGGTGACAGACGTACGAAACTACGAACCAACGGCAGGTTACGAAAGGATTACAAACCAGTTGGATATCCGACGAACTTACTCAGCGGTATTATAGTACGCATACTTAGCATGACTCACGGGCGAGAAAAGTTGCCGAGCCATAAGACCACGTACTTACTACTCCCACGTCTATCACCCCTTTTATGGCGCTTAGGCATGCAAACTTAGACAAATATTTTTGCAAGCACTTTGTGCCAAAGTGCCAATACCTTTGAGCAATGAGCTTGTCAAAGCACACTTGCGAAGCTGCGATGTGTGTGTTTGCAGAGGTTCTTGTGTACTAATTAATATGAAATGTAATAATTAATATCGCAACACCGAATATTTGGTTTTAGATGTAAAAAAAAGTATTTGGAAACTTTCCAAATGCCTTCTTTTACAATAATTGTACATTTAACAGAATAAATGGTGACCTACGACTTTCAAAAGTTGTAGTGGAAAATATAGATTGAATGACCATAATAAGTTTTTAGTATTTCGAAACTCGTTACAAAAATGAAAACTATGAAGCAGTAATAAAAATATAGAAATTACAAGAAAATAAATAGAAAGCCAAAACTTTTGGAACAGCAACAAAGTCGTCAGTGGCAAATTGCAATTATTAGTACTTAGATTTTTTTTTTCTCTTGTCTTTATGAATTTATCCTAACGTTATTTGTGGTCGTGAGTAAAGTTTTCAACATAAGAAACATTTGTGAGTGTCATGTGTATTTATTTTGACCCGTACCTTTTTGTTTTCTGCAAGGGCCAAGCGTATAGTTCCGTTATCATACACCACAGAGTGAGTGCAAAGTAGGAATTATTTATCTGTTATATTATTTATCTGTCTGTGGTCAATGGCGGAGTTGTGTCACACTCACTATGTCACAATGTGTGTGTGTTGATGTGTATCGGATAAAAGCATAAAATTTTAACGTGCTGCCTAGATAATAAAGCACACAACTTTAATACGTTTTGTATTACACATTATTAGACGTTCTGTGCAACTGAATTACGTTTTATCCTCATTATTATACGCAGTGAAAACGGCAGTGAATGAAGTAGGTAATCATGGCCGACCCGCTCAGTTTACTTCGACAGTACAACGTAAACAAAAAAGAAATAATTGAACGTGATAATCAGATTATATTTGGTGAATTCTCGTGGCCCAAAAATGTCAAAACTAACTATCTTATGTGGGGGTATGTATCACTTGATTATGTCCATTTACAACATATTGGAAATTGTCACAATATGTCTGATTTCATAACAAACTATTTACATCTTTTAGTTCCGGGAAAGAAGGCAACGACAAGGAATATTATACACTAGAATGCCTGCTCTTCATCCTCAAAAATATACAATTGACGCATCCTGTTTATGTCAGACAGGCAGCTGTAAGTACAGCTACATCTTGTGTGATAGAACTCTCCCAACATGAATATGCACTGACTATCTAATTTTCTACAGGCTGCAAACATACCTGCTGTCCGTCGTCCAGATCGTAAAGAATTATTGGCATATTTGAATGGCGAAACTGCAACTTGTGCATCAATTGATAAAAGTGCCCCATTAGAAATACCAACACAGGTGAGGGTTTTTGTTTGAACCAATTATAGAGTACATATATACTACCAAAGGTGAAACAAACCATGTGATTGTAGGTCAAACGTACTCATGATCATGATGGAGGTGAATCTGCAGCAAAGAAACCTCGTATTGAGGAGACCCATGTGCAGAAAGTACGAGAACAACTTGCTGCTCGTCTGGATGGACCAAAGGAAGCATCGGTTACAGTTGATAATATCAAGTAAGCAATAAAAATTAAATAAAGAAAAAGAATTTAGTAATTTTAATTCTACATTTATAATTTGTCATACATTCAAATATTGATCAACCTTTTGAGAAAGATAGTTATGAATGGGAACTTGCACCTATAGAGTTGAATGTTACATGTTGATTAGACAACAAACTTTCATTTTGGGTAAAACTGCCAACTATGTTAAAATGATATTCATTTTTTACAGGTCCTTATCGGAGGCTATGTCTGTGGAGAAGATTGCTGCAATTAAAGCAAAACGTCTAGCTAAAAAGAGGACCACAATCAAGAGCAATGATTACTCTGACACACTGGGTGTTGTTGGATCAGACTTCAGAGCTATTCTCGATTATGATGTAGACTTAACCAAGGATATCATCAGCCGAGAAAGACAATGGCGTACTAGAACAACAGTATTACAAAGTAATGGAAAAGTAAGTAATGTTGGAAAGACCCTTGATATGTATTGGTGACAAAACATTAATGTGCAACTAATATAGAAGAACTGGAAAGCTACCAGTAAAAAAAAAACCCTACAGGTACAACAAAATTATCAGATAAAAATATTCATACATTAGTTATAATATGCTCATGGCTAAGTAATAACAGTTAATGTTTAGAAATGTGCCACCTCGATAGGGGCTAGGGAAGGGTAGAGGGGGTGAGGGTTAGTAAACACCCACTACCCCCTCCCCGCCGGATGATAGATAGATAAATATAGTTTTTTTTTTTACGATTTTTTTATATGACTTAAGTCTCTTATAAAAATGAGGAGGTGGAAGACAGGAGAGCACACCATTTTCAAAGTCAATATCAAACGTCTCGAAGGTCAAGCCCAAATTAAAAAAAAAAAACAATGTTATGTATATGATAAATATAACATTTTTGAAGTGTAGTAGGCGTAGTCGACGGAGCCCTTCGAGCCTTCGCGGGGCTCCTATTACTATCTACAGGATAGCCTTCGAACCTAACCTGTCCGAGTCAGGGTGCCCCAAGTCCCGACCTCTCATCACTCGCTCTTGCACCTGTAAAGAAGTAGAAGAACATGGAAGAAGAAGAACATTTTTTTAGGTAAGTTTCAAAACAAAACTTGCCTAAAAAAATGTTTTTTATTAACATAATAATAACAGCCGCCCGGATCGCTCGATCAGGTTAAGCTACGCTTGCCGCGGTCGGTCCGTGGATGGGTGACCGTCTTTACATACCGAGACCCGTGCCGGTTGGTCCCGGCTGTCATTCTTAGATCTATGACAGTCGTTACAGTTCGTTAGAAGCCCGAAAGTCTGACAACCAGTTTTACCAAGGGGTATCGTATTAACCAGTAACTGTGTTGTGGAAGTCAGATAGGCATTAAGCAGTCGCTCCATGTAAAATACTGGTATTTAGCTGCATCTGGTTAGATTGGAAGCCGACCCCAACCCAAGTTGGAAAAAGGCAAGGCAGATGATGATATTTTTCTTAGTGCGATCGTCTATTGTGTTGAATATTTTTATGTATGTGAACAATTTTGAAAATTCTTTATTCTTTTGGTAGAGGAAGCTTGCAGCAGTTGCTCCTACATAAATTTTATTAACTTTGCAAGGGTAGTTTTGAGTTAGCTTCAGTAATACGTACGTATTTCTTGCACTTAGTCTATAGGCCTCTCCCCCCGGACCGCCGTAAGGTGTAGACGTGCCACCAGTTATATACGCAATTATTTTTCCATACAAATAAATCATTTTGAAAGTTTTAATTCGTCACAATAAATAGGAGTGCATAATTACCGAAGAGTTCACAACAACGTCAGCTACGTTTCGCGGCACGGTGAGTCGGTGACAATAATACTAACTCCTGAGATCGTGTGCGCCTGGTACCTGAGCCCCTACTCCTGCGAAGACTACGCCCAATTGAAGAGTAAGATCCAATAATTACTAATTACTGCGCGGGCGCACCTCCTCCACGCTTTGGTGACGCACAGGCCACATCCCACTGTTGAGTGATTAGACAACAGGCCTAATTAGTGGCCCACCCACCTGCGTATGCTCCAATAATACCCGAAACTTCGTCGTCGTCATATACACATATCTGAGTACATTATTTTAACTTGCGTACCGGCGATTACACCTTTTCTAGTTTCTGGTAACTTAGTAATCATGAACTCCTTAGTAAATAAATCTCTATCAGACACGGAAATTAATTTACTGGACAATGAGAATAAGACGCCGCCTAATTATGTAGTCAAACGGGTAAAGAGAAGCTGGGAAGATACCATGATTAGTGATCAGCTTGATGAATTTAAAAAAGAGATGAGAGAAATGATGACAATTTTCTCAGGTAAACGTGAAAACGAGATACAACAAATTACTCTCACTCTGAAAGACATTCAGCAATCCAATCTCAAAATTGAAAGCTCAATCTCATTCGTAACTGCACAGAACGAGCAGCTCCAAAAAAAAATTGACAAACTAGAAATCCAGGCCAAGGAAGATAAGAAATACGTCACTTTGCTAGAGAACAAACTTGAGGAACTTCAAATGGGTTGTCGCAAATCGAATTTCGTTATAAATAACGTACCGAAAAAACCAACTGAATCAAAGGAAGACCTCGTAGAAATGGTTATGTCCCTTTCCCAAAACATAAATTGCACGATCAGCAAATATGATATTAGGGACATATATAGAGTACGTGGAAAAAACCTGGAAACTCAAAAGTCGCCTATTATTGTTGAAACTGGATCAACACTATTAAAGGGTGAAATTATGAAACTGGGAAAAGCCTTCAACTTAAAACACAAGTCCAAGTTATGCTGCAAACACCTAGGATTTAAGACACAAGAAGACACCCCTATATTCTTATCGGAACATCTGACCCCTAAAGGGTCCCGCCTACACTTCCTCGCTCGCGATTTAACTAAAACTGGAGCCTACAAGTTCTGCTGGACCGCCTATGGCAAAGTCTATCTTAAGAAGGACGAGCTATCGCCAACTTTAGCTATTAGAAGTGAAGAACAGGTACATCAGCTAATATTAAAAAAGTGACTATTAGACCACAACTCTATGGTCATCCAATACCTAACTCTAAAACGAATTATGCTATTGCCCTATATTATTCTTTTGTTACCTACTCTTTGTTATTGTTATATATCATCTTGTATTTTGTTAATTAACCACGTTTCCTTAGATACCATAACAAGTTATTTTGTTACACATACACTATATAACACTTTTTCTGAACTTTACACACACAAACTACAAATACACCACTTATTTACTCAAATTCATATTATACATCTACTACACGACCTCACATCATCATTCATACAAACGTTATTACTGCTGCGCTATTTATACAAAACCACTTCTATTGTCTTTAACCCAGCCCGACTACAATCAGCCTATATTTTTTCTGTAAATCTTGCTCGTGACGACTATTCTATTGGAACCATGTTAAATGGGTGACAACCTACAAACCATAAATGAAATTGACAATATTGAAATAGCGCGTACAATTGAATGTGATTGCTCTGAGATCTCTAAATACATTACAGTAAATAAAAATGACTTAACGATTGTCTCTCAGAATATTAGAAGCGTTTACAGTAACTTCGATGATTTCTCCCTTCTGTTATCTTCTTTTAAATTTCAAACTGACATCATAATTTTAACAGAGTGTCGACTAAACGATAACAAACCAATTCCTAAACTAAATAATTACCACTGTTTTGCTTCTACTCGACATTTAAACCAAAATGACGGAGTAGTAGCCTATGTTAAGGACACATTAAAACCAAAAGTAAAGGAAATAAAGTTGGCCCAAGCGTCCTGTCTCCAGGTAGATGTTCTGAATAACCATATTTTGTGTATATACCGCTCTCCATCAAACACAAACACTGACAATTTCACTGAATCTCTTTGCACTCACCTTGATACTATAACATCGCAAAAAAACATAGTTATAGCGGGAGATATAAACATTAATATTAGAACTAAAGACATAGAGACGCCACAGGACAGTAAAAATAGAGTGAATTATTTAAATATGTTGTCATTACATGGTATACTCCCTGGACATACATTACCCACTAGGGAAAGGAATTGCTTGGATCATTTTATGATAAAAATTAACAAAAAAAAGGTGTCCGTATTTATCGCTATCCTTCATACCACTGTCACTGACCACTACACTACTTTTATGTCACTGCGTAAGCAAAAATACACACAAGTTGCAAATAAAACCACTACTCGTATAAATTTCGAGCAAGCTTTAAATCAAATACGTGAAAAAAATATTGCGGAATTATTGTTCTGTGACGACCCCAATTTATTGACGGAGATACTCATTACTGAACTAACTGAAACAATTAATCTCAACACTACCACAGCTAAAATTCCAAACAGTAAACGTATAATTAAACCTTGGATAACCCCAGGCATACTTCGTTGTATTAAGAATCGGAATAAATTGCAAAAGACATTTAGAAGTGACCCACACAACGAAGTAAATAAAATAACATACAATCGGTATAGAAATCACTGCAACGGACTCATAAAAAAAATTAAAAGAAAACATGATCGAGAATTACTTGCTAAGTCAAAATCAAACAATAAATTGCTTTGGAAAAATATTAAAACAATAACCTACATAAATAAATCTAAAAGCCAAAACATTGAACTAACTAATATTAAATCAACCCCTATTGAATCGGCTAATTGTATTAATGATTATTTCGCAAATATTGGCAAACAGCTGGCCCAACAAATTCAACCTAGCGCAAATAATGACCCTAACTATGTACCTGATCGACTGTCAACACAAAGTAATTCCTTTGTACTCTTGGACACAGAACTCAATGAAGTAGACAGAATCCTGATGAACCTAAAGTCGGATAGTGCCGCTGGCTGGGACAATATCCCCACAAGATTTTTAAAGCATATACGCGAGGAGGTTGTCCCAATTATAGCACATCTTGCAAATCTCTGTTTTAGAGATGGTGTTTTCCCAGCTTCCCTTAAAAAATCTATTATTACCCCGGTTCACAAGGGTGGGGACAGAGACGATCTCAACAACTATAGGCCGATATCTGTCCTTCCAGCTATATCGAAAATCTTGGAAAAATTAATAAATAGTAGACTTCTTAAATTCTTAGATAAATATAAAACACTATCCAAAACACAATTTGGTTTTAGGCAGAATATATCTACCGAAGACGCAGTTACCGCCTTAAACTCGCTAGTTACCAATCAACTCGATAAAAAAAAAAAATGTTTAACCATCTTTCTGGATCTTAAAAAGGCATTTGACACCGTCTCTGTGCCAATCCTTGTGAACAAACTAGAAAACATTGGTGTAAGAGGAACTTCACTCAACCTGCTTAAAGATTATCTCTCTAACAGGATGCAAAGGGTTAAGCTGGGGCAATACGTTAGTGATGATGCAGAAGTGTTGTACGGCGTGCCTCAGGGTAGTGTTTTGGGACCCACACTCTTTTTAATATATATAAACGACCTCTGTAATATGAAAATTAATAACGCCAAAGTCTTTTCGTATGCAGATGACACTGCTGTCGTTTTCTCGGGGAGTTCCTGGGATGACGTAGAGCAAAGTGCGTCATGTGGTATGGCCCAAATTTCTATATGGCTAAATAATAATCTACTGACGTTGAACACCTCAAAAACTAATTATATATGCTTTAGTATATGTAATCGCACACAACCAGATAGGGACCTCACAATTAAAGTTCACAAATGTGGTGACACTCAAAGCGAAACCTGTGACTGCCCTACCATCAATAAGGTCACCCAAACTAAATATTTGGGTGTCATGATTGACCAGAGATTATCTTGGTATCCTCACCTTGAGCAGGTCTCAAATAGGATTCGTAAACTCAGCTGGATTTTTAAAACACTGAGATATGTGGTTCCAAAAAATGCTACTGATACCGGAGACCCATTTGGAAATCTATTAAAGGATATTTATATTGCTTTAGTGCAGTCTGTTTTGGTGTACTGCATCCCAATTTGGGGAGGGGCAGCTAAATCCAAATTTATTACTGTGGAACGAGCTCAACGAGCCCTAATAAAAATCATGTTCTTTAAAAGGATTAGATTTCCCACCGAGAGTCTTTATCAGATAAGTGATTTGCTTTCGGTGAGAAAACTTTACATTGTTCAGACTATTTTGAAAAAACACAAAGAGCTGCCTTATGATACCGCTATCTTATCAAAAAGGAGGAAAGATGTTATAGCACCGATTCCTCAAACAAAAACCAGGTTTTGTAGCAGGCAATACGAGAAACAGTCATCTCAACTCTATAATAAAATAAATAAAGAAATATATGTCTACACCAAACAATTTCTAGAATGTAAAAAACTTGTAATCCAATGGATAAAACCACTATCATATGAGGACACTGAGGCCCTCCTGCAGCACACATCATAACTCACTCATTCATGCACACACTTACTCTCATGCACAACCTTTACAATTACACACATACAGGTCACACACACACACACATCCTACACTAACATACATCCCATAACACAGATCACATAATTATGCCCACCTCACCTCACATTACATACACAAAACGCACACTAAGTTATATTAAATCTAATTAAATCTAATCTAATCTAAGTCTTAAAATTGTAATTAATTATAAATAGTAAATAGTAAACAATGGCATTTCTTGTGTACATTATGTAAATTTAAGTTACGGAAGAGGGGAGTGTCCTAATACAGGCATTTACTTGCTTAAAGGGACACTTCTATCACTAGTATGTAGTACAATTTTGTTAAAGAAAATAAACTATTTGTATTTGTATTTGTATTTGTAGGATGATGTTATAATAACTTCCTGTCACTGTTATTTACATAGCAGGTCGTATTCGAATTTGTGTGCTATAGGTGCCACAACTAAAAAGAGAAAAATTAAAACGTTTACAAAAAAAAACATCTGAATTCCAACAAACACTCTAAAGTGAAAAATTACATTAATTTCGGAACACGGTGGCAAAAAACGAAAATTCTAAACTAAACCAAAGATACCGGCTTTCGAAATTAAAGTTAATTTTAACATTGTAGTGTTTCTTTTGGAAGCCGGTTGTTTTTTATTGTAAAAAGTTTTTGATAAAACATGTTGGTTGTAAAACTTGTTTTAGTATACAAATAGTTAACAGTAGAATTGATTGTTTTTTTTTTACATTCTCATTACATTCGAACTAGTGCAGCTAAACAAATACATGAATATTACGTCTTCAGATGTTTGCAAAGAGTATTCTGGCTCTGCTGGGCAGTATCCGCGCGCGCGAGGAGGGCCGGCCTGGTGCCCCGCGACCACAGCCCATTATCATGCCGCCGCCCACATCCCTACCGCAACAGCAGACACAGTACAACAGATACGATCAGGAAAGGTTTATTAGGCAAAAAGAAGGTATGTAATCTTATATCCAGCTTCTTTCTGCTTCTTTTACCAGGCAATCACGCGATCACATGAATTTTTATTAAAAAAAAAATTAGCTAGAGAATGTTTTTAATGCATCTACATTGTATTGTTACAGAAACCGAGGGCTTCAAAATCGATACCATGGGTACCTATCATGGTATGACACTGAAGTCGGTGACAGAGGGACCAAGCGCTCCATCAGCTGCTCGTGCGCCACAAACACCAAACCATCCTCGGCAAATGCCGCGTAAGTATTTTTATTTGGCTACTTTAGAAAATAAAAATACTATTCATTTCAATATTCTGATTAAAGTCCATCTCACGTAAGCAGTCTAACATCATATTACAGGCAATGGTTAATAAAATGCACAATCTTAAATAGAGAAAGATGTCTAAGGTTGAAGGTAAAGATATGTCAGCACATCTGACGAGGTCCGCTAGGGCCGATGCCTGCCGGGGTCGCGGGTTAGTCCGAAAGCGATTCCGTGGCCCCTGGCAACATACAGGCAACTGAAGGAACACGGGTGGGTTTTAGTCAGTAAAAGTCTGACACACCCTCTCGCTCTGCCCAGAGTGAGAGAAGTCATTTGATGATTTCCCATCCTGGAAAAAAAAAAAAAAAAGGTTGAAGGTAAAGATATGTCAGCACATCTGACGAGGCCCGCTAGGGCCGATGCCTGCCGGGGTCGCGGGTTAGTCCGAAAGCGATTCCGTGGCCCCTGGCAACATACGGGCAACTGAAGGAACACGGGTGGGTTTCATTCAGTAAGAGTCTGACACGCCCTCCCACTCCGCCTGGAGCGGGAGAAGTTATTTGATAATTTCCCAAACAACAAAAAAAACAAATTTTGTAGGGTTGTTATAAGAATGCTGCTAACTAATAACTAGCTGCGCTCCACGGTTTCACCCGCATTAGTCTCGATTTCGTGGGAATATCGGGATAAAAAGTATGCTATGTCCTTCTCCAGGTCAAGGTCCCTGTGCCAAATTTCATCCAAATCCGTTCAGCCATTTTAACGTGAAAACGTAACAAACAAACAAACTCACTTTCACATTTATTATATTAGTTAGGATAGGATATTTAGTTCCACTTATTGCCGCGGGACTTCTCTCGTGAGACGGACTTCATATTCATTTTGTAATGCTTTTTCTGTTTGGTCTGTATGTTAAAAGCAATCACGTCGTGCGCATGCTTTCTCTCTATTGATGTTCAAGCTATCAAAGACGATCAAAGCTGTATTGCCCTACTGCAGGGCAAATGCTTCCCTCTTCCCTTTACACAGACTTGTCCACTACAAATATTTAATTATTTCGTCATGATTAGATAACGGATCGATGGGCGGGAGCACACCGGGTCGTCGTGAGCTGTTGCCTGTGGCAGCTGCGCGGCCACCTGCGGGCGCGGGTGGCAAGCGGCCATCTCGCACGCCGATCATCATTATTCCCGCAGCCACCACCTCGCTCTTATCCATGTACAATGTTAAAGACACTCTGCAAGATCTTAAGTGAGTCCTTCTTTAGAATTGTTTGAGGTGAAACTTCTAAGGCAGCGATTCGATAATGGGACGA
Organism: Agrochola lota; assembly: GCA_947364205.1. Classification (NCBI taxonomy): domain Eukaryota; kingdom Metazoa; phylum Arthropoda; class Insecta; order Lepidoptera; family Noctuidae; genus Agrochola; species Agrochola lota. The sequence goes on along the minus strand of OX376221.1, from coordinate 9,677,246 downwards.
GAATTGAGAGTGAAATTTCAAGGACACGTCACGTTTAGGCACATTTCGTTACACGAGAGAGAAGAAGGATATAACTCTGTCTGTCTCTCACACTTAATCTCGCTTATTCTTTTATGTTTTAACTCGCACGCAGGTCGCGAAGCAAAGCATGAACCGCAACTGATGACGACAAAATATAAAGACATTTGGCGTATTAATACCCTATTACTTTTAAGCCCACTTATCGTTGTCGATGGCGTAGTAATAAATTAATATGTCTTTAACTTTCTCGTCAGATTCGTTACTGTGGAACAAAAGAAGACTGAAGGCGTAGCGCGTGAAAATGAAATCCTGTTGCAGAGGAGGAAAGGACCTAGCGGAGACTTACCTAACAACGCGACGACTATGACGGTACGTCTTACAGAAAGATATTTTCGTACAAAACACCGTCGTATCATGGTTATAAAACGTGCGAGCAGGACGATGATTTCTATTTATCTAGGAGTCTCGCTCTCTCGTTATATGACTGCGACTGCCACGAACATAAGCGTTTAGCATAGTCATTTATTGTGCTGCTTGTCGGGTGATAATTATACCTGTTTGCACAGCCACGTTCAAATTAACATTAATTGTTGTTTCCAGGTACCTTATCGCGTGGTAGACAACCCAGGCAGACTGTCAGCAGCAGAATGGGACCGCGTGGTCGCCGTGTTCGTTCAGGGACCAGCCTGGCAGTTCAAAGGGTGGCCTTGGGATGGCAACCCCGTCCAAATATTTGCTAACAGTGAGTTTGCTGTGTATGCTGATTTGTACACTTTAAAAAGTCTTGAAACTTACAGAAACAGCTCAGTGTATAACGTTATTATAATCATGGCGGAATTGCGCTCGAGTTTCAATAGTGTTAAATGGCCGAAGTAAGCCCACGTTTGCCCGGACGTAAAAATATCGCGTTGATTTTTTTTCGGGCACTGGATTTTCAACCGTCTGCTTAGCGCCGAGAGTTGAAAATCGAACAGTGTGTTTTTACAACTCACTGGGGACGAGAGTACGTCCCAGCGCGTTGGATTTTCAACGCTGGGCTCAACACCGAGAGTTGAAAATCCAGTGCTCGATAAAATCCCGCCGCGATATTTTTACTTCCGTGCGAACGTGGGCTAACTATAGAGTAGCAGAAGAACCCAATTACATTGCTTCCATGCGTGGTCTTCGACAGTTTTTAATTACATAACATTAGCACAATATTGTAGCCCGAAACGCTGTTCACAGATTAACTGTGGAATATAATATACAATTAATTAAACGCTTGGGTAATAATCAGTGATCGGAGTAGGTAGATTGATTTTTAGTACTTGTATCATAAATGCACACAGAAAGAATAACATGGATGCGCACTCTACGAACCGAAGTAAACGAGTGAACTACCTGGCATGTCGTCGGCGGGCGTACGCATTGTTCTGATAACCGGTTATTGTACCACCCATGATCCTTTGTTCTGATTGGTCGTTGGGTTTTGTCAAATCGTGACAAAAAAAAAAAATAGGAAGAATAATAAAGAATAAAATTGCTCATTTTATTACAATTCCTACCTTTTTTTTGAGGATGGCAAATCATCAAATGACTCCTTCCACTCTGGCAGAATACAATTCCTACATAAGTTCCGGTTTTTTTTAAATAATCCACCAATTCCGGAGGAATGTCCATAGTAATATATACGTTTCGGATCAATGACCCCAGTTCAATCTACCTACTCCGATCACTGGTAATAATACATATAATATTAAAACGAAACTTACATATTTCATCATGTTTATCCATATTTTTTACACATAAATCAAGAGAGCTCCTTATGTAAAAGACTGAACTTACTGGGAGAACTAGTTTCTATAAGAAACCGTCAAATATATCGATGTAAATGAGAGAAAAGGAAGGCCTATGTCGAGAAGTCTTTCAGATGAAATGATGACGAGAGAGGAAGTCGGTCTGTTGCATATCAAATACAATAGACGTATATTTAGTAACCTAATCCGCTTAACTGTTCTAAAAGAGTCATAAAGAATCCTGTAAGAAATCGAATGTGAGCCACTTCGCCCGACAATCCCAGCGAAGTGGCTCACACTACTCTCGACGCTTGACGTGTCAACACGTCGGGTCCGGGTTCGCAACAAGTCAATCGCCATCCTGAGGATCCCTCGTTGAGAGGTGAAACACGTATCGATTTCTTCCAGGGTTCTTCTTTATGACTGTTTAAGAACAGGTTACTAAATATACGTCGTTTATAATGGATTTCCGCAAAGTCACACCTGGGTCAATGAACTATCTGTTGCATATCTTTAATAAGGAGTCAGTACGTTTTATTTTAGCAATAACATAACGCCTGTATTCCCTGAAGGGTTAGGTAGAGTACCTACAGTACACCCACATTTCGCCAGTTATGTTTCAAGTCCCATGTAATAGGGGGCGAGCCTATTGCCATCAACCGGGCACAGATCCAGACTCCAGGCTGCTACTGAGAAATTCCAAATGGACAAACCCAATATCACTTTGCCCCACCCGGGAATCGAACCCAGGACCTCATTAATGCTCAGCGGTAGTTCTTGCGACCACCAGATCAACGAGGCAGTCGTACTATAGCAATCTTGTATTGTAATCTATTTGCGGGAAAAACCGGTGCATTATGTTTCTTTTCTCAGTATGTGCGTTCCACTTGAAGTTCGACGAGATGAAGTTGGACGCTAACGTGGCTCGCTGGGCGGTGACCGTGCTCAACCTCAGTCGCACCAAACGGCATCTCGACCGCGCCGTCCTTCTCGGCTTTTGGGAGACACTCGACAAGTTCGTATCTATTTTTATCATATGACCCAAATAGCTTAGTTTAGAAGTGCCTATAATAATACTAACCTTATGCCCATTTTCTCTAATGTAACGTTAAGCAATGCGTAATTGAGTATTACCCAAATAGACAATTTTTACTTCCATAATCAAAAATTTAAACTCATTTATTTTTTAGTGTTGCAATTTTTTTAATAAATGATATCGTTCGTTTGCTGCCATTACCTCTGCCGCAATTTATTTGATTTCAAACCTCAATGGTAGCATAAGATTAATATGATTTCGGTTACTTCGCCGCTCCCCTGTTTGTTGACCCCATACTCTATGGTCCGTTATAAAAAGTTCGAGTTACGTTTTAAGTTCTCGTTGAGGCATCTGCCAATTACCATTACCGAAGACCTATTTCCCTCTCTTTGTTATGAAAGGAATGTGCAAACATAGTTGATTCTTCAGAACTTTGTTGATAGTCATTCATCCGTTCTCATTGTTCCAGGCACATGATGAAGAATAAACCGCACCTTAGGTTCTAAGTCCATTGTAGCTATATAATTTTATCTAATAGTATATTATAATGCCATGTGAATATCAGAATGCCTTCAAAGCAAAGCGAATCTAAGTCAATTCATACCATTTAAGAAATATTTTGGCCAATTTGCATAGTGAACTTATTATAACCATAGTATGCTGAGTAGGGTATAAACGGTTGTTATAATAGGGAAATTGACAAAAAAATAAATTTTGTTCGTTAGTTAGATTATTAAAAAATATTGGACACGTATTTTTCTTTGTTTACGTGATCTAAAGATTACGGCAATACATTGAGTATGCAATGCGTTAAAATGTGGTCGACGTCACTGGCCGGTAGATTTTATACTGACTTGTTACGTAGCGAGCCCCCACTCCCCAACGTTAATGCATTTTATCTAAACCAATTATTATTAATATGAAAAAGCAAAAAATACGAGTCTAATATTTTTTTATTATAAGACGTCAGTCTTATAATAAAAAATAAAAAATAAAATAAAAAATTTACAGTCAACATCCCTATTCATTATTATAATATAATGTGACAGTTTGATATACACATTTTCTAGTTTTATAGTTAAGATTATTGGACAGTATGGTAGTAACACCATGTAATATTTTTATTGTTTGCAATGTGACCACACATTTTTTTATGTTGTGCAATATGTACTAATGTAAAATATTTTATGTAAGTATGTATACAGTCTAGATTGAATGGCTTGGAAATATTTATATATGAGTGGATTATGTTGAATGTTAAAATATAAATAAAGTATATTTACTACTATAGTACCATTTTTGACTACACAATCCCTCTTTACTTTACTTTTACTTTAAGGCTTTTTAGCGTAATGATCGTCATATAGACAATACTATAAAGTAGGTTCGTTTCTTATGTATAATTTTATAACTTTACAATAAGCGATTTTTTGTTTTTCTATGTTCTGTTCGCCCACCTGCTGTTTATTGATGTAGCCGTATCGCCAAAATATTTCAAATGGTATAGAACTGTTCAAAGATCTGTGATCTTTGTTTATTGACAACAATAAATTGTTGAACATAATTTGTCCTTTTATTAATTACACACACAGTCTCACTTCGAAAGAGATTTCATTCAATCAATCTACCTAGCCTTTACCCAACTATATTGGGGTCGGCTTCCAGTCACACCGGACGCAGCTGAATGCCAGTATTTTACATGAAGCGACTGCCTATCTGACCTCCACAACCTAGTAACTGGGTAACACGATACACCTTGGTAAGACTGGTTGTCAGACTTTCCGGCTTCTGACGACCTGTAACGACTGTCAAAGATCCAAGAATGACAGCCGAGACCAACGGCTTAACGTGCTTTCCGAAGCACGAAGGAGTCTCGTTGTGTTAAGATGGTCACCCATCCGCAGATCAACCCCGGCAAGCGTAGCTTAACCTGGTGGATCGACCTGTGCGGAAGTTATTAGTTAGCCACGAGACCCCGTCTCGAAAGAGATTTCATTAGTGATAGAAAAAAAACACAAATTGGTTTATTTGTCTTTATTTAAAATTTCATTTCAATGGTAGTATATAACAATAAATAATTCTGATCTCTTTCAGAGATAAGTACACACATTTATATTATGTAAGTACCTATAGGTATGTTTTTTATGATATTTTCTGTACACAAAAATAAAACCATTCGTTTTTTACCCATAACAATATCACATCGTTAGGTGTGTACTTTCTGTGTGCCCGTTTTTGCTTAGTATTTAGTAACTATACAAGTTATGTACTCTTAAATGTCCAAACTGCTAGATAGTACAATGGAACAAAACTATTGGGCAACTTATCGAAGTTAGCATTAAAATTTCTAATTCACTGTAATGCACCTAAATTGTAAGATCTCAAATAAATAAGTAATAAAAAACAATAATTATAACACAATCAATAAATATAAAAATATCTTCACTAAAAAGTCGGTGGTACAGCTTGCCCCGGTAAGGAATGATAGGACCAAATTTTACCGGTCGCAAACACCAACCATTGAAACATTTTAAAACTATTGTTAACACACACTTTAGTCTTTCAAAAAGGATAAAGTATCCGCCCAAGATTGATGAGATTTTTTCCGTTTTAAATGTAATTAATCTTAGCCTTTTGTGCCGCATCTTAGAACCTTTCTTGTACAATCAGCGATTGAGATTTATTGACATATTTAGTTAAATACATTAGCATTACATTGATTGTACAAAGTGGCAATCTACAGATAAGTACATGCTTTCTTGGGTAAAATCCTAGCCCATCAGCACCGTAAACAAATAGGTACGTCAAAACTAACAATTACCCCCTGTAAGAATTACACTTAATGCAAACCGAATATAATTAAATATGTATATTATCAAAATAAAACACATTGCTATACCTACTCCTTTACTTCTAAGAATGAGTCGATGAGCTACAAACTATGAGTTAAGCACAATCACTCATAGTGATGCGAACAGGGCTCGAGTCTTATCGAGAACTACTGCATACCACGTATCATTCTAACTATCCCTTGTGTAGTTGAGAATTAAGGACATTTTACGCAAAATATCCTAGATTAATTAATTAGCTTATAGATAGTAGCCTCTGACAGAGCTGACTTACATCTAAAAAACTGTGTTACATTATAATAAAAAGGGGTTAAGAGCACACGGACAAATTTAAGCTTAGCCGAGCTCGGCTATCAACTGGAGCAACCTTACTATAAAGGTTCCTAACATCAGAATGTAACATAATGCAAGTACACTTAACTACCTATTGTAATAGGTAGGCCATTGACATAGTTCAAGTGGTCAAACGCTAACATAAAGCTAGGGAGCATAAATGTAAGTATCGTGTAATTAAACCATTATCCTTAACCCTCACCTCACACGTCACATAATAGATATTAGCGACTGCTATCCTGATCACCTCGCTTCGATCCAACATGGCGCAGCGTCAACACCTCGAAATGCATGTCCCCCATAGGAATGATTCGTGCAAACTAATGAAATGAACGACGTCTTTACTACCTAAGTTATAGCAAAAAATATTGCCTTTTGGCTTTCACATCTTTAAACACTGCATTATTACCAAATATATTTCATAAGTACAACGTTTTTTTCTTAAAATTCAAAATGAAAAGTGTAAAAAGCTTTACGCTGCAACAACATCAAAATACCATGTAATTTTTAAGTCATTAATATAACATGATAATACACAATTATATTTTACAGTTATTGCATTTACACAATATTGTGGGCAATCATTTTGGATAAGGAACATACCTATCAGTCAAAAATTATATCAAATTTTAATTAAGTAACTAGGTACATCACCGCCTCCAAGAAATTGAGGTATTTAGTTACAAAATATATTATCTTTGTTAACATTACCTTTTTAAACTTTCTTGTAGGTAGGTGAAACAGGACCAAAAATAGTTAACAATGTACGAAATCCAAATAATACTCAGATATGGTACAATAAATCGACGAGTAATTTTGTCACAATTGCTTCTTTAAAGTCCAGCTCCGACTTCTTCCTAATATTCGAAGGTTGTCGATGTTGGCACTACCTCCAGCGCCATTTGCAGGAAAACTGTTATTTTATCTGAAACAAAATTCGAAATAAGATAGATACCAAGTTCTATAGAACGTTTTCCATGAGGGTTGACATAGCCAGGAGGAATATACCGTACAGTAAAAAATACTTACCCATAAACGGCAAAGAGTAGCCCCATTTGACGAAAGGCACGTACACCAAGCCGCCGGTGCATATGAAGGCGGTGGCGTACAGGTACTCCCACTGGGGCTTGTCCACGATCGGCGCCACCACCAGGTACGTCGACACCAGCAGCACCACGTACGGAATTATTATCGGCACCTAAAAATAGATATAACATTAGGTACAACACGCCTGTGTTCCAAGAAGCTGTAGACAGACCGCAGGTGTTAGTACCTACCACATTAATACTTTCAGATTAAACGCGTATCTGATATCTACATAATAATATCAAACAAAAATTTGGGAATGAGGTAACAGGTAGGTCCTAACTCTTATATTGTGATGCGTGATATGCGACGGGGTGATTGACATTTTTCTTGCAGGGCCTAGAGATCGAGAGTCATAAATGGCATCTTCCGGAGAGGATCATTATTAGTATGAGGCCTTTTTATGGCATAAAATATTAAATAATAAAACTTTAAAAATTCTTACCTTGTATGGTCTGGGTGCATGCGGCTTAGTATACCTCATCACAATCAGGGCGAGCATCGCGCCACCGTAGAAGATCCACGCAGTGAACGAGAAGAAATCAATCAACGAGTCTATGGTTCCGTACAGCACCATCGCCACTGCTATCAGAGACTGAAACGATAGGAACATTAGTGCAAGGTATTTAAATGACTCTTACAAAGTTATCTTATTATGTGCCAGTTATAACTTACATGGAATATCAATCCAGGTGCAGGAGTGAAACGACGAACATGAACGTACGATAAGATGTCCAGTAAATGGCCTTCCCGAGACGCTGCGAAGCATAACCTGGACAAACAAAACGAAGACAGTCGGTGAAAAAGAAGAAACGGTTTAATTACGCAAACAGAAAGTGTTACTGATTGACTGTGAATACTGGTTGCGTAGAGTAAATAAAAGGGTTTAGTCAACCTGCTTCATTAAGGCCATGTCACGTACCTTCCCGCAACAAACAGCGTGCCATTAGCGGATCCGAATGTGGAGATGGTGACGGCGAGCGGCATCAGCCAGGCCATCGGTCCCAGCAGTCGGTTCCCGAAGGTGACGGCCACCGCCTCGCTGTCGGCCATCTCGCTGACTGACATCACGGCGAGATACGAAACGTTGACCAGCGCGTAGCACAGCGTGACCAAGGGGATGCCGATTATTATGCTCAGCGGCAAGTTTCTATAAGTTTAGTAGAACGATTCATTAGTAACCTACCTACCACTTTTTGCCATATACGGTAGCATATATCTTAATTGGATTAAACTTGAAAACCAACTTGGCTTGGCCTAGATAAGGCCACAGCTGGATACAATACGTGTTTCAATTTCAACAGCTATTAATTTCTCAAGCCACTAGGGATACAAGGGGTAAATAAATAACAAGAAAAGGTTTCTGATTGCATTACCTACAACAAATCCTACGAGTATAAAATTGGATCAAAGACAAAATAAAACGTACGTAAGTAAACAAAAGAATAATGAACACTTACTTGGATGGATTCTTAATTTCCTCAGTGACATAGTTCAGGTTATTCCAACCGTCATATGCCCAGAGGCCAGTGTAGAAGGCTGTGGCAATGTTGCCCAGCGTGGCCGTGCTACTTGCGAAGTTGGGCTCCTGTAAATGTCGCGTATTACCTGCACCATATCGAACAACCAACCGTCAGTGTTTGAACAAATATTTACAACCCATTAGGAAAATGAAAAAGGTAGGTAATGGATACGTTGAGCTTGAATTAGGTGGCTAGTTACGGTGATTCATTTGATAATAATAATTTCTTTTCTTTTTGGGTGTGTTAATTTAATTGTTTTGGTTCAATTCAGTGTGTAGATACGAGTAGATGGATGTTAAAGGTAAAGTTCGAAGTATTTTTCCGATATTCGACCGCATCCGATCAGCCTGGAAGCTGACTCCAACACGTCGTTCGGTATCGTCTCAGATGATGATGGGTAAAAGCTCTTGAGTGTGAACATGGGCTTTACTCTTGTGATAGGGGTTGCATTACCTAATATTAACTTATAAGCTCCGCCGCCCACGATGATAGCAATCGCCACCAGCTTAGCTGCTGTGAAGATGTTCTGTACATTCGTAGCTAAATTGACGCTGTAGCAATTAACCGCTAATATCATCACTGGAAAAGAAAAAAAAAACTAATTTAGACTTGACTATTTATGGCTTCCAACAGACGACATCTTATTGACTTCAATTAGCACTAGCTATATATATCAATTTGTGTTCGTCTATTTCGATCTTTAATCAAGCTTATTGAAGCCTGTAATAAATTGTACGAAGTTTGTTCGGTTATCGTTATTTGTTCACGTACCAATAGCAATGACCGCGACAAGTTTGACTAGGCTGACGGGCGGCTCACATTCCGATACGAATGGCTCCACTGCATATTTTGCGAAGCTCAGACATATTATAGCCATCTGCGATGGTTTCAGTACTAATGTCGATACCTGCAATAAGGAGAACACATTTTAGTACTTATTGTATTTTATGTAGTTAATTAATTTACCTTTATTTGATTTAATTTACCCATGAAAACAGAAATGCGGGAGGTCCTCCGAACGCATCCATAAAGTAGGCGTACTCAGCGCCAGACGAAGTGTTCATCGTTCCCAACTCCGCGTACGCGAGCGCTCCTGAATAAAATATATTCTCATTAATAAATAAATGCATAGAGTCTGAAAAATTTTACTCATGTAATCGTAGGTAATAATTACTACAGCACGCTGAGTCAACGAAACGAATATCTACGTGCCACATACCACGATTAGCTACAGTCAACTACAGCAAAACAAGCAAAGCAATTACGGCAATGTCAATATATGAAATTGAAGCCGGCAACAAGTAGGTATTTACAAAGTTGATAGGATTCATTGATCTACCAATTTGCAAGCTCATTTGTCCATACGTTACAATGTGGCAGTTAAATTGATCTTTGAAGTACATGAGGCAGTCACGGGACTGATTAGTGGGTACTTATTGTGCCATGTGCCACTTACCAAGCAGCGAGAGCAGGCCACATGCCATCCAAATGATGAAGCTAATGCCCACTGAGCCTGTGCGCTCCAGAAGCCCAGAGGGCGAGACGAAAATTCCTGATCCTGCAAAAACAAACACAGCTTTACATTATGCAATTTATTGCACAAATATTTTCAAGTTTTTGGTGCCGGGAATATAATTTGGTTCTGCTAGTAAACTCTTATCTTCCTAATTTGTCTTGTTTATTCTTCTATTCGACGTATAGTAGGTGAGACTTATCTCTCAAATAAAGAGCTAGCGTAAAATAATAATATTTTATTACTATGGTCATCACTGCTATAGTTAATTAGGTATTTTTATGCAGCATTATGAACTTCGCCTTTCTCTAGTACCATCTACCACCGAAAACTTTCCCTTGACTTAAAAATTTTCACGCATTTTTTCCTTTCGTCTATGCCTCTGCGTACTTTGTGATATTGTTAGATTCGTCAAAAAATTGTCTAAGCTTAGCTTTTTATTACTAAGTTGTTTTTCAGAGCACTTCATATTGTTTCAAGCACTATATCGACACGTGGTCAGCACTTTGGCACGGTTCATGTTCGGCGCTACGGCCAGTGTTGACGTGTCGGTTTAAAAAGAACAATCTTTTAAAACAATGACAGATCGCTGGCCCGAAGCCTATTACTACCAACAAGTAGCACGGTTTCCCATAATGGAGTTCCACGTTGTGTAAGAATAGTTAAGTACTTGGACTCGTCATTTCAACGGTAATTAATTTGGTCTCTATTTTTCTAAAATACAATAGAAGACGTATATTTAGTATGCGTATAGTTAGAAGCGTATACCTAATACGCTTAACTGTTCTTAAAGAACCCTGTAAGAAATCTACACGTGTTCACCTCTGAAGGAGGCATCCTCAGGATGACGATTGACTTGTTGCGAAACCGGACACGACGTGTTGCCACGTCAAGCGCCGAACGCAGTGCGCTCTCTATGACTCTTTAACAACAGTTAAACGGATAAGGTTACTAAATATACGTCGTCTATTGTATTTTATTATGGATTTCCGCAAAGTCACGGCTGAGTCAATGAACTATCTATTTTTCTATTCAGATCACAGTAAGAGAAAATTTGGTAAATATAAGAAATATACCTACTTGCGTAACCACAGCGGCTAATTCAGGAAACGCAAAAACATTTTTCTCGTGCCGGTCGTATTAATTTCAATGCTACGGGAACTAATTATAATTTATTTGGATTATTATAATTAATTACGTATCTTGCGTAAGTAAATGTATATCTTGAGCCAGATGCACATCTGAATAATTTTTCGGCGAGCCAATATGCCCGTGACGCTGGTGCGGTTAGCACGTGTGTCGATAACATGAAATAAACAATCACGTGAAGAATTATTTATAAGTCGCGGTTACCATAATATTTGCAAAAGGCTCCATTTGTAGGCGAAGTTAATATTTGTAAGTAAATACCTATACATTGTAGTTGCAACCAATGAAGGTAAATATTAATTTAAAGCATTAATGACCATTTAAAATTCATTAATTCATTAATTTCATCTAACATTGAACAAGGTTTTTACAGACTCTCGACTCTAAAGAAACTGGGATCCTTGATTAAAATAAAATATTTTAAAGGACTCCTGCGAGCATAATAATTGCCTCCTCCAGTGACAAAAGGTTTGGGTCGGGCCGCACTCAACAGAAAACATTACAATTCAACAATAACGTGGGCAAGAGACTACCTGAGCGTTTTCCTCAACGAAATAATATTTGAATATCAGAGCTGGTTTACTGAAGGTTAGCAAGTTTAGGTCACAGTAAGTAAAGACGTCATACCGATCATAGTGCCGACAATTAGAGCCACCCCACTGAAGAGTCCCACCCGTCTCTTGAGGTGAACAGGGTCGTCCTTAGCTGCGTCCGACCCCTCCAACTGCGTAATCCAATTAAAAACAATGCGTTAGTACTATGTATTACCAAAACACTAGACGGCAGATATAAGTTAGACAGCTATTTCTGAAAAAGAAAAAAGTCGTTTTCACTACGCGACACCTAAATTTAATAAATAATAATGTCTAAAAAAGCGTTTGGATTTTCAATTACATGTCGCGTACCGTACATGACAACTAGCAAAAACTTTTCGGGTCCTCGCTCCTAAAATATACGGCTCTTGTTCTAGTGTCCAAATGATCAAAAGTTTTATCTGGCCTAATGACTAAAACCCAACCCGACCCTGCTTTCTCATCTCAGATTCCAACTGTTAAAACAAAGTGCACTTAGGGCAGCTTCATGAGGACTAACATAAAACTTTTTTTACATATACGTACATAAAACATTAACAGAATTTTTTTCTAAGAAAATATTAAGGCCACATAAAAGCAGTGGGCGGATGAAATGTCTCCGCAAAAGAGGAAGAGGATTCAAGAAAAATATCACGTTGGCAAAAAGAACAAAATAATGTTTCAGAACTTTGTAAATACATAGAGCTCACGACTTGGCCGCTAAGAAGATTTACATCGACACAGAAGGACACTGTAAACATTGAAGGCTTTATTGAATTTGTCATTCCTCTCAAGAATGTCCTCGGGCGACACTTTGTAAATAAGATTTTCTATTTCAACAGTTCCAAGAATTTCTTGTAGAACGATAAATAAATTTCCAGTGCACTTCCCATCATGACTGATTGTGGCCCTTTCTCAATAGTTATATAAGAGGGGAAAACCTATAGGTATATTCTTGACTAAACCTACATAGGTGCAGTACATACAGTTGAGTATGCACTTCAAGTGATAATGGCCCTTTCTCAATAGTTATATAAGAGGGGAAAACCTATAGGTATATTCTTGACTAAACCTACATAGGTGCAGTACATACAGTTGAGTATGCACTTCAAGTGATAAATCAAAGCGAATCGATAATAGCATCGTAAACTGGATACTTTATCACCCAGGTAAGAACCAGAAACCTAAGTAGCTACCACATTAACTGCTCAATAACAGTTTTGATTTTTCTTTCAAACACTAGCTTATGGCTAAAGTGCTTTTACAATTCGTGTCTTACATCGGAAAACTTTCATCGTTGGTTTTCCGCAGATGCGGAGTGAACACTTCATTTCTACAAAGGTTCGTTTCAAGCATCTGTGCCATTAACTGTGTGTGTTAGTTTTCGACTCTATTCTAAGATAGTTTTGTTTTTAGAGGTCTTTAAGTAGTAGAGTGTCAGTTGAGCTAATGTAAGATAAGTGGACGCCGTACGGCTTAATTTAATCCTTATTTCAAGGGAATATGGTCTTTACTTAGGTGTAGGGAGTGTCCTGGGTTTTCTTTACAGTTCTAAAGCCTCTTTTACGGCGGTGGAGTAAGCTTCAAGCTTTAAAAAAATCAGCGATATAAGCATAATTGTTTAAAAACGACTTGGAAAAGATTATAACATATAAGGTACAGCAGGGGTCTGTTCCTCTGAGTTGTGTGTTATGTATGTACCTTGTTTCCTAGGCTGGTGTTGCCTCTTATAGGGATGTCTTACTTCTCTCAAGTACTTTAGTGGTGTGTGGTAGTGTCTGGTGTGTCGATGTGGTGGTTGTACCTTGTCTCCTGGGTTGATGTTGCCGTCGGTGAGCGCACCCGCCGCTCCGTCTTCTGCGTCGCACTCTGCTGAGCACCCGCGCCATACCAATCCGCCTTCGCGTGCGCTCCCTGTGTACAATGAAATAAATATATCAGCTTATGTTGTTTGTTCGTAAGAAACTGAAATTCCGTGTAAAATGCTCATTTGAGTCCACCCACTTTTCATAGAGCTCATGATGCAATGCCGCTTTGTATACATTTGCGCCATATGTACTAGAGCCTCCAGGGCATTACGTTTGCGCTATTGTCAACCCTCCAGGAGGGCTCCCGACACTGAACTTGTCAGCGCACTAGCCGCATCCATCAGAATTGATGGTCTAACTAAAACGGAGTCGCGTAGACCATCTACCGTAGACCTTAAACTCTACGGCATGTAGGTACCTATGTAATGCAGTCGCAGGGACTATAACCAATTGCTTTCAGTTGTTAATAAATTAATTGCATTCAGAAAATTATGTAGAAACAATGTTCATGACTAAAATCAAGCCTAATGTAGGTAGCCTAAAAATGTAGGTGTTCCTATCTACCTAATCATTGTGGAAAAGAAGTACGACAATAGTATACAATCAGTAAAAAGTAAGTTAGATAAAATCATGTTGCTTCGTTGAGGAATTTTAAAGGTGCAGGAAAATCCTTTCTACAGAAGAGATTTTCCGAAAATCAAGCTCGCTGCAGTCAATGTTTGTATCCACGTGGACAACGCAGCAGACATACACTAGTACCTAGGTATAATTTGCAGCTAACTAGCACAATCACTGATTAAAAGTGTTTACTAAAGTACTGGCATAACACAATTTCGCAATATCAACCGATTACTTTTCTACAGACGTAGCACAAGCTACATGTACACTCATGAACATAAATATTTATTAAAATAATGTTTACTTGTTTCAAATAAACTAATTTCACTTTTACTTTAACTTTCCGTTATTTCAAGTGACATATCAGACAACTATACAGGGTGACTTCGATTGGTTTCATAGTAAAACTTGTTTATGTTTTGATGGGTAGAACACTTCCTTAAATTTTGTCGATTGCTTCCAAAGTCGCCCTGTTTATAATAGTAACCGGTTATTAAAAATTACATCAAACAATACCACAAACTGTAAAAGGATAAAATTTCCCTTTTCCTGTATGTCTAAGTAGAAAAAAAATATAAAAAAATCAACACATTACCATTTTTCTTCTTCAAATCCATAAAAGTTTATGTTTCCTTAGGCAATCACTATTATAAATTTTATTTAATTAAGTTTTATGTTACCGAAGATAAAACCTCGTTGCAACTACAAATAATAAATATAGGAACTGGGATTCATTATTGGTAAGTATTATATTTTATTACTTGAAACCACAAGACACGTTATATTTGAAGGACTATTTCTAATAAACTGATATGTTTGATGAACGTGTGCTGAGGTTGAACGCAGACGGTGTAAAGAATTAATTTATTTTAAGGAAGATGACTGACTAAAATTAACAGTCGCCGTGTAAAACCCAGCTGAATTCACCAATCAATGTCCTGTTTACACTAAAGGTATGACATAGTAAAATTTACCTTTGATTATCTAAATTAAACACCTACTTAGCTAAATACGCACTTTGAATTTGATAAGGGAAAATAAGCAAATTTTATTTTATTACTAAAACTATTAGTCACTTTTGCGCTCGTTTCCGAACTTGTGATAACAAGAATGTCTACGTGATTTCTTAGGCGTAAAGCCTGCATAACGGTACTCCTTATGTATGATTTCTCCGAAGTCTATTATCTAATAAAGCTTAGTCAACAAGCTTTGTAAAGATCATCGACACAACAACTTTAATTGAAGTAATTATCCAGTTTTCCTTGTATGATAAGACGGCCATTAAAAATAACATAAAATAACATCACGCCTTGTGGCTCCGAAGGGTTGGACAGAGGTGTACCTAACACCCACATTTAATTGGACTAGAGGGCGAGCCTATTGTCATCATGGGGCACAAATCCAAACTCCGGGCTGCTACTGAGAAATTCCAGATAGAAAAACCTAATAACACTTTGCCCGACCTGGGAATCGAACCCAGGACCTCAGCAGTAACGCTTGCGACCACTAAGCCAAGGAAGTAGTTTCTCATTAAAAATAATGAGTAAAAAAACCTTTACTTGACTACTTGGATTGGATATTACAGACTGCGGGATCTTCAGAAAAATTGCTGTGTTCTTTTCTCGATAATTGAATATAACTTTCTCTGATGACTTACAACTGAAATATTTTAGAACCGTGGACAGTTTTTTACCGAAATAATGTTGTGTAAAACATAACTTCTTCAACCAATTACGTAGATTGACATTAGGCTTAGTAACATCTCTACTAGTAAGATTAGTAGAAGGTTTGTATTTCTTTGGCAAAATTATAACGATAATGTAGACCTTCGTAGAATTATGTTTTGTGTTGCGTAATGTAAATTATTTTGAATACTATTATATAGAATCTTTTTTTTTTTGTTCTTCTAACTGAACAGACAGCTATGCTGCTGGGGAGTTTGTTGCGCCTCTTCTTCTTCCCAGCTAATGCACTAGGAAGTGGTGAAGGGTGGGCGTTTTGGGGGACTGTCTTATGTAATTTTGACGTTCGAAAAGTGCTGATTCTCAGCCTAGTTTGAATAAATGACTTTTGAATTTTGAATTTTGAATTTTGACTTCCAAAAGGCAGATAGTGTTTTGGAAGCTCTACTTTTTCTTTCAAGAGAGTTTCAGGTAGTACCTTTAGCAAGTAGTCACGTTGTGAAAGATGTGCCATGACTCCCTCAAAAACATAATCATTCTTAACACTTTCGACTCCAACCAGTTTTCATAGAACTCATACGCCATTCCGCCATACATATTGGAAGTGAACCCTCCGGGAGGGTTACCGGCATTACGTTTGCGCTAAAGTTAACCATTGCGGAAGGTCAACGGCATTAGGTTTAAAATCGTGTTCTAAAACACTGTAAAACGAAGTAAAATAGTGTTTTCAGGGGTCTTGGCGCTCCGGGTGTCACCACTGTGTGGATCGCCTGGAGGACACGGTGGAGCATACGGTGGAGGTCTGCCCGGCTTGGGCGGAGCACCGCCGTGTCCTCACGGAGGCGATCGGCGGCGACGATCTCTCGCGTCCGGCCCTGGTTCAGGCCATGGTTCGGAGCGAGAGTGCATGGGAGGCCGTCACCTCCTTCTGCGAAGCAGTTATGCTCGCGAAGGAGGAGGCGGAGCGCGCGAGGGAGATGCAAGCTGCACGCCCTCGCGGCCCTAGTCGCCGCAGGAGACGCCCCGGGCGTCGGGAGTCCAGAGCCGACTTCCGGCCACCGTAGGCGCGAGCTTGCGGACGGTGAGCAATGGGCAGCTCGCCGTCCGATAAGGACCAGGCCCGTGTCGACGGCGCGTTGTGTTCCACGCGCGCCTCAAAGAGATGTCAGCACCAACCGACGAGGTCGAAAGACCAATGCCTGCTGGGGTTGCGGATTTGTCCGAAAGGGATAACGCGGCCCCGGCACACAGGCAACGGAAGGAACACGGGTGGGTTTTAGTCAGTAAAAGTCTGACACACCCTCTCGCTCTGCCCAGAGCGGGAGAAGTCATTTGATGATTTCCCACCATCAAAAAAAAAAAAAAAAAAAAAATTAAAAAAAAAAAAAAAAAAAGGGGTCTTGGCGCTATACGATTATTTGTGAATACATATTTGTAACCGTGAAAAAACATTGTATTTTGAAACCAACGCATATACTCGTACTAATTAAATCTTATTAAAATTTACATCAGATTTTATTTTCACGGTTTATAATGCTGTATTTCACTATACAAGTCTATACAGTTTCCAACTTTTTTTTTTTTTTTTGTAACCATGAACAAATAATTTTAATAGCATAAATATGCTTGGATTTTAAAACCAATACATATACTAATAAATCTTGTTAAAATATACATAAGATTTTATTTTGACGGTTTATAATGCTGTATTCGCTAAGAAAAACTTACATTTAAAATGAGCCCTCCTGGAAGGTTCGTCTAGTCAAATATGGGATGCCGGGACATCCCATATGCGACTGTGAACCCTGCAAGAGGGCTCCCGGCACTGAACGTGTTAAGTCGCTTTTTCGTTACAAAATCTCACCAATAAAAACATATAATTCAAGTAATTAAATAAGATAGGTATTTGGCAACCATTCAATTACACCTACTATAAAATAACTACACGGATAAGACGCGTATTTTGTAATCCTGCTGTTAAAATAGAACGTATTTCAGACCTTCGTATCTACTAAAGTTTCTAGTGGTACAGCCTGAAATAGTGATAGTCACGCCCATTGATGTCACACAGACAATATGAATTGAGTGTGAATATTCTACAGTTGGAAACCCGACGTAATCACACTTATAATAGTTGCCAAAATAGCCACTAAATCAATGGATAATGAGACTTTAGCATTGTTACGTGGACTATCAAGTAATGTGTTGAAATAAAATGTAAGAATCTAATAATCTTTTCACACTTATGTCGACTATCACAGAGCTATTTCAGTTGTGGAAAAATTTTATTCACGAAGGCCGCGTGAAGTAGGTATACGTTGTAATGTTTCAAAAGAACAACGACAATAAAGATGATGGCCGATTGTTTCACGTAAAGTTGACCGCTGTTGAACGTTCACAAACAAAACACTTTCAGAAAACAAATGACCAACAAATGTTCACATGCGCAAATAAAAACTTGTGGCTAGACTTATAATAGTTATAATCATTTAAATATATTTTTCATTCTTTGTTTTAATTTTTTTGAAATCTGATTTGATTTAATTTCATTTGAAGTTTAAATTAATTTAATTAGATGTTTGTTTTTTTTAATCTTATTTGGTTTTATATGATGATTTGATTTAATTTCATTTGAAGTTTAAATTAATTTAATTAGATGTTTGTTTTTTTTAATCTTATTTGGTTTTATATGATGATTTCTACTAACTTAAGTTTTCCCATATGTGCTATTTACCAAATTAATTTATTATTTTATATTCATTGAAATATTTTTTCATTCTCTTTGTTAAAGAATTGAACTAACCGTATTTCGGCGAAAGGTTTCATAAAGTGAGAGTTTTATTATACCTAGGAAAAATAAAATCGATTCAAGGGCGTATTGGTATTGATTTATGAAGCAAAAACTGCCAATCATATACACGTGCTATTGCCTTTGCGGTACCGATTATGTATGCTTAAGTACACAGTATACATAATTAAAGATTTAAAAAAAAATGCTATAAATAATGAACGAATTAGACCAATAGTTAAACATGTGCAAACCAAAATAAAAAACACACTAGTTGTTTTATAAGGAAATCATCAAAGGATGTGACGTCGAAAAAGCACCTAACCAAACGAAAACCAAACCGAAAGCAAAGGTCGATTATCTTGTGTTAAAAAAAACAAAGCAATAAAAGCTTAGACAATGCAATAAACACGCGAAACATTAGACAGTTTGCCAATCTTAGTTATTATAATGAGTGTTTTGTGATGCCAACACTTTTAATTGAGGACAGAAAATTGTCCTCTGGTACCTATATCACAGGGTTCTACCGTGTAACAATACCAACGTTCATACAAGTTCGAAAGTAGGTAATAATTCAGCGCAGTATATCCTAGTGACGCACTTACAACGAACATCATTCAAATCATATAATCTTATCTTTAATGTTATTATGGAAAACGATAGTGTGATGATGAGCACAGACAGACCACTCAGGACATCATATCTCATCAATACAATTATCCCTCAGCTCAGCTTATGTCTCAGCTCAATCATATTGGAAACGTAAACAATTATGTCGATAAGCATTGGGTTTATTACAGCTTTGATCTAGATTGAATCACAGTAATTTCGTCATCTTTCGTATAATAAGATGCTCTGGGTGACTCCAAATGATTATTTTAAAGTAGAATATATTTGGCGACCAGTGGTCCACATTAGCTCTGCCTCTGTAAGTCATGGGGAGATGCCTTTGCCCTGCAGTGGGATGAAACAGGCTAACAGAAAAAGATACACAAATAAAATATATTTCAATCACGAAAAACTTTTTTTAGAAATACGGCACTGAAGGACGAAAGATAAGCTTCTTTTTCAGGAAATTCATTAACATAAAGAGAAAAACTTTCATAAAATTAAGTTAACTTTCATTAAAAAAACTTTCGAAAAAATTCTTATTGAAAATAAAGCCCAAAAAGTGTCATGGACTTTCGATACAAGCTAACATGCATAGAGGGAATATCATTTTTATATTTGTAGTTCTCTACCCAGATAAAAATGCCTCACTAGTCTCAGATTCTGCTAACTCAAGTTCCAGTTTCCATTTTGATGACGCATACAGCATATCACATGACACACCGGACACAGTGTAACCAAAACACTCCGTGTGCAGAGAATCACGTACACCAACTTCTTACAAACTACCTATTGTATGATTTACCTCATTTCATTCAAGAATTTGTGTTAATTTCCAATAATAACATTATACTATTTCTATTAGCATTAGATCACTGTGCTCATCACATACCTATTTAACTCCTATTAGCAAGTATATTGAACGCGTATTTTTCATATTTAACTCCGGAAAATATAAAACATTATTCTTGTGCGTAATCCAATGAGTTGCTAGTTGGGAAACTGATTTAATCAATCTGTGGCGCTTTTTGAATGAAGCTTGCACATTCAAAATATTTATTTGGCTTCTTCATTGGAACAATTCCAAAATACCTGCATATAAGTTACTTATCTGTAAATATTAGAAGGACAAAACACCTTATACAAACGCTGTTTATCATAAGGCCAAGCTTTAATCCCAGATCGTAAACATTATCCAATCTCGAAGGCTACGCTAACATTACTGCTAAGAGGACAAAAGCTAATACAATATCGAACTTTGTTGTGACAGCGTACATACCTACATCATACGATTCTTAGGAAAACAATAGTACATACATAATATTTATTATTTCAGCAGCAATTTACTTGGACACACATTATCGACAGAGTGTTAGTAACGGACAGGATAACTTTGTTCACGTAGATATAGTTATCATAAAATTGAAGCCTTTCCAAGTAGCGTTACCACTGATATTGTAACGTTATTTTACTTAGGTTGATAGCTAATTGGTACAAATATAGTATTAAATGGGTGAGATCTCAAGCGTTATTATTACACACAACTTATCGTCGCCCGCGCCGGTAGAGCGCGCTCATTTAGTGGGTTGCTTCTCATCTTGTAAATGCTTCGCTAGAGAGGTGGTCGCACCTCGCACCTCCATAGGTTGCCAGGTGTCTGGCTTCATCCGGACATATCCGCCTTTTTATAAACGTATCTGGCCAAATATACACAAGTCCGGCCTGTCCGGCTTTTGTTAGGCTTTTGGTCAACCCCGCCCCGCTAAAAGATGCCTGATTATTGATTGTTTTAATTACTTTCAATATAAAGAAGTTACATAATTAAGAGTAGAGGAAGTCTCAAATGAATAACAGTAATAAATAATAAATAAAAGTATATTTCTTTAATTCTTTAAAAAACCATTGTTTCAGGCTTTCAGGGCATTTTCATGTTTCAGACTTTTCTATTTTTGGCCCTGCACGCTTAGCATGACAACAGTAGAAACGGGTTTTGTCGACGTAAGAATAGACAAAATGACAGATAAACAATCACAATCTGTCATTTTGTCTATTCTTCCGTCGACAAAACCCCTAGAGATCGTATTTCTATGGTTGTCATGCTACGCGTGCTGGCAACCCTACACACATAGCTTGTTTCAATACAATAATAGTAAGTAGGTATATCATTCTAGACGAGAAATATTTCAGAATGGAAGAAAAAGATTTATCTCCACATACGAGTAGTATGACGCAAAAGCGGGCTCTGTCACGAGTTTCGCATTTCGTAACAGGAAGAAATAATAATTATTCACAACGTTGCGCTCCAGAGTCTGTCTAAATATTTATCTAATAGTGCGATTTTTAAAACGGCGCCGGCGAACCTTTATCAAATTGCGCTGAGAAAATAAGTTTTACTAATATAAATTTCCGCGTTCTTCATTCATTCAAGAAAGTCTGATGAGTTAATCTCTTCCTCAACTAGGCTGAAAGTAGCATCTCAGACAATTGCGCCCGAAAAATAATTGGCTAGATCTATAACAAGCTAATTGATTATTAGCACGAGGCAATAACGTCTTGAATTTTATTATAAACGTAGTGAGTGAACAATTTTTCGCAGAAAATAAAATAAGAAAATCTTTGAAATAAAATTGCCAATCCGTTTCATTGGATGTTTGTCATATTTGCCCAGGCACCTTAAAGGGCATTGACATTGACCATGAGGTCACCAGTAAGGCCTACTGAATCTTTCTTATCTTGACTACATCGTTGATTAGCTCGTTATTGGGGCGTGACAGGCATGTGCCCGACTTTATCCGCACAGGGTCGGATATAAAATAAAGTAGGCTTAGGGACACTTCACATTAATATCAAGAGCATGACAATGTTTAATGGGGACATATCCATTAGGATGCTTTTAAGTAATTGTACCATTTTAGACCTATATTATTTAACGCGTTTCTTCATTATTGTCAATTAACAATACAGAGAAATTTTAAAATACACGAATGTTAGAATAATACACACATTTACTGATCAGACTACACAATATTAAAAATGTAAATTGCAAGTAGCGTGAGCTCTAGTTCAGTGCAGTAGGCGGGTGAAAACTGTCAATGATAAAGTGATAATGATAACGTTGTGTGGAACGACTAAACTAAATGCTACGGCCTTGCCTACGTGCTACGAGAATAACTGTGCCCATTGCAATAAATCGATACTTCAGGTACTATTTCTCACTGGATTTTTAACTGAAAAAAATATTATTTTATTTAAACTTTCATGGTTTTTAACTGGCACTTGCAAAACAAAACTATTTATTTATTTATTTAAACTTTTCACACTCAAAAAAGTACAAAGCGGACTTAATGCCTTAGGCATTCTCTACCAGTCAACCAAGGGTGGTGAAGAGATTAGATGGCAGGTGCTCTATATGAGAGGAACAAGGATAAATTAAAAAAAAAAAAATCTAATGCATTATAACTAAAATAGGTACGACAGTACATAAATAGGTTACAAACTACATACACATACATACATAATTACTATAATATATATCTATATTATATATATACATATATACGAATTCAAGGGAGAGAGGTGTTGAGATGACTCTACTCTATTCATTTTGAAGATAACACTGTAATTTCCGCTTAAATGCATATCGACTGGTGGCCGTCCTGATATCAAGAGCAAGCGCATTCCAAAGAAGAATGGACTGAATATGAAAGGAAGAATGAACAAAGTCAGAAGTATGAGAAGGACAGAGAAGGAGAAGATTTTTAGAAGAACGCAGATTTTTTGTGTGTGAAGAACATAGATATCGGAAGTGAGACACAAGATAAGAAGGAGGAGTGGGAGAGTTGAGAAGTGAGAAAAGCGTGGTCAAAGCGCGCAAACTTCTCCTTCGGCGAATGGACATCCATTTGAGCTCAGACCTATAGCAAGACACAAGATCATATTTTCTGAGGTTGAAAATGAACAGGATACAATTGTTGAGCAGTCTGTCGATGACAGAAAACTATGCTCCACCTCTTATCCTACCCTCTGTGTCCCAAAACATGCAGTCAAAGTGACCTCTGCGCTGCTACCGGCCGACGAAACCGTGGAAGTGGCGAAGTTTTGGGACAACAGGATCTGAAATACTGTCGTGACAGCAGCACGAAGGAGAAGAAGACTGCCACTTACGGCATATCAACGTAAAATTAGAGATGAGATCCGGCTCGTTAGTGCTAATTACGTGCTGAAAAATCATCATCTCCAAGTAAATTAAGAACTTACATAAATTCTCAAAAAGGACCTGCAAAATAGATTAAATAAACTCTCTGGTGTTTGTCGTCGACGTTAAATTACATTGTTATTGACCGACGCAGGGCAGATTTATAAATATTTAGCGCTAATTACAAGTAAACATGTTTTTATTATTGGTTAACAAAAAAGCAATAATATTCCGATTGGCAATGAGCCGTCTCCATCTACGTCCAGTCGAACTTTTAAGTTCGACAAAGTCAAAGTCCTTAAAAAGATAATGAAGCTTCTTCGTCTATGTCAAAATCATCCCGAATCATTGAATCATTCCATATCATAATTATGCATATATTTTCAAACCTTGAAACTGTTTGAAAATATATAATTATGATATGGAATGACTGCATTGTCATCCGATTTACACATGCATGCAAAATTGCAGCTCAATCGGAAACCGGGAAATGGGTTAAAAACTTGGAAGATTTAATTACAGACAGACACCGGGGCAGGTGAAACTAAATAAAAGCTTGTAATAGATTAATTCTATGTTTATTCTGCAGAGAAAGACATTCCAAGAAAGTCTGTTTAAAATTGTGGCGCCAGCCAGACAACATAGTCAAGAAAAGTATAATAAATATAAAGTAACAGGTTTTTATAAACGTTATAAGTGGCACGGCAGAACAATTTACTGAAACAATAACATTTAATGTACTTTTATTGTAACCAATCAAAGCATACCGCAAGCATTTCACACAACTCATGCAATGTTTTCAAAATATATGATGTTACATTTACAGATGAATGATAACATCATTTACATAGCAAATTAAATGTGAGTGATTTACATTCGAAGCATGATTTGATTAATAGTTTTTTTTTTTATTAGTGTTGCCACTTAATTGTTTAAACGGTATTTATTATTCCAACAAAGGAAAAATAATTAAAAAGCCAAAAATTAAAATCGAAATGTTTAACGCTGTCCCAACTGTGTTACCTCCATGACTTTATTTTTTCTTAAGCCCCCATGGTAGGCTAGTTTAATAGCTATAGCGAAGTTCAAGAAAAAAAAAAAGTAAGTAAGACAAGCACCTTCATCTGTGAACACGAGCACTGGTCCGTACACATCATTGTGCAGCTTGTCGCCGTTGTGGTGCGCCGGCGCCTGCACCGAGCTCCGCAGCAGCGCGGACAGTTTGTCCCGCATCGCATCGCACATGCGCCCGCCGCACAATCACACCGCCGCGCGGCGCCGGCGCCGACAAATGACGATTATTCACCGCGGCTATATCAGCACACTGATACACTGACTCCTCCGCCAAAATTCGAACGTATTCACAAATAACTAACACAACTATTACTGAATCCAACACACCCACGAACGATCTTGCCCCAGTCAATATCACTGCACTTATATTATACCACACGTATTTCAATTTGTATGTATGTCAAACACCATACACGACGTGACAGAAGAATTATTACGAATATTGCTTACGTCCACAACACGACCTTTGGTACCTACACGAACACGAGGAAGTTTATAATTTATTTAAATACTCGACAAACTCAAGTTAACAACCTTCTAATTACTTAAGTATATTTACTATCACAATTTGTATTGACTTGAATATTTATTTTAGTGTAAAAAACCTTTTTTCGTTTAACGATATATGTGTAAATGTTAAAAACTTTTTGGAGCTAGAGAGATGTGAGCTGAGAGCAGTTGCGCGGGGCGAACTGTCTATTCCGGGCGTGAGCGAGCACGTGGGCGCCGCCCGCCCTGCCGCCGCCGCGCGCCCGCCCACCGATCAATGGCCACGAGATTTGATATCTAGCCGTATCCACATCTCTGTACTTGTCACATTATGACCAATTTAGTAAACAATACATTCACACGACAACAACACATTACACATTCACACACACATTTCACATTTCATTTAATTTTTTTTTTTCATTTCATTTGTAACAATACAATTCTACGTTTTATTTTAAATCCGTATTGTAATAAGTTTTGATGAAATTAAATGGAAATGGAAATAAGATCTCCATGAATTTGAACACATTATCTGTTTGTTTTATACATGATGACCTTCAGACTTGAGCCCCGTGTACGAGTACTGTGTAACTAGTTTGGGTCGAATCCCAAAAGAAGAAGAGTAGAATATCAAGAGACCTCATTATCATAGAAACAAGCAAATAAAAAGAAATAGCACAAGAAAAAGGTTGCCAACACCTTCGAACATAATTAACGAGGGGTTACTCGTTATTTCTCTCCGTAGAAAAACAAGTTTGAAGGAAAACTAGGTACGGTTCAGTCCATCAACCGATGGTGACGCAATAGTCTGGCGGGGATTGCGACCATCACCACACAGTGTAACCGATTCAAGTAAGGCTTCTCCAATAAAACCCACACGTGTAACTGTAAACTCATTGTACAACCAATCACTGAATGCCTAAAATGAAAAATTTCTTATCGGCCAAGTATTAAAATAAACCAATATCAGAACGCAGCGCTTATAAAATCCACGCAAGTAATTAATTTACTTGAAGGTGAAATTCTTGCAGTGAATCACATAGTTCAGCGAATTCTGTCTCGTGATCAACAAGGCTTTATTTATTTAAAAACGGTAGAGACGAGCGTCTGTTGGGTAACGCAATAGATCACCAGAATGTGGCTTGTTCATCAAGATTAGATTTCATTTTAATTTGGCGTCAATTTACTTCAATGAAACGTCATGGTCTTATAACGAATACAAATAGCAAGGCATTTCCAATAATTTATTCATTTTCGAGCTAAAATATATCTTTGTGTAAATAATAATAAGGATCACGTCCAGTTTTATCTCGGTGAATAAATCGTAGGTAGTAAAGTTTAGAGAAATATTTAAATTACTCTATAAATGTTCGCTAAAGACTGTGATGAATGTTTTCGTGTAATGCTGTTTATTTTGCTTTATGCCCAGCCTCTAAATCTGTCTTACAGCACACCCAGGTTATATAGCTTTACACCAATTCAATAAAAAATAAAAATGTTTGAATCCTAGCTGCTTTAAATTGTGGTGTGGATGGCTTATAAATCTTAAGACAAACAAAGCTTATTTAGACGGTCTCGATCTGATACGACGATTCCTTGGCACACGTTACAATTATCACACATACCAGCCGAGTAACATGCATCTTATTACAGAGCCGCCCAAATTAAATGCACTTTCGTCCCTTAATCGCAAACAATTTTCGACCCTAAAGCAAATGAATAAAGGTATCACCGATTTTAAATTCCTGTAAGTTATATGGATCGTATATCGTGTGACGTCGAAATATTTAGCGTTTGTTACATAGGAAAAATGTCTTTGAAAATGGAGACTACCTATAAGTAGAATCTGGCATATAATTACTACCATTGACAGAAATAAACTTAAAGTAGAGCAAAAATATAAAATATTGTACGTATTACTTTAGTAGCGACTGTGGGAAGCTTTTTTATTGATTGGATATAATCGCATGTCTGTATTCATTTATTCGTAATTTTATGACCACCACACCACGTTCCACACGACACGTTATATACCTATGATGATAGAATGATAGGAAACAATGCCATTACTGTACCACGAACATTTGTTTTTAAAACTTTTATACGTATTACTATTTATTTTAATGTTATGTAAACGAATCTTTTTATAGTCATAATATTCGTATGAATACCTTCTTTTTCCGTGAAGAAGACACAACAGTTAACAATCGCCATGAATCATATGTGATCACGAGTCCGGGAAGGGATATGGAAACACGTTTGAAAATTACAGTTTCATTAGCAAATTAGTGAAAACGACTTAATTCATAATTTTATATTTAACAGTTGGCAAGTAGCCATTATTAGTACTACAAATCGATGTAACTGTCATAGAACTTAAGAATTAAGATCACTGATTATTTCTGTATCAAAATATTGTCATCGTGCCACAGTATATATTTTATAAAACTTAAACGAGGGTAATTTACTACTTTCTTGAACGCAAATTTAAATGCAATGAGCTGCAAACACAGTAAATAGACCTCGATGATACAAACAAATGGATTATATTCAAATGCCGTACGTAACTTCATAATCATAAATAAATACTGTCATACACAATACTTAAATTGAATTTCTCACAGGTCTGACTGACTGGAGGTAAATGAACCCTAGCTGTGTCAGAAACATTCATAGACATTGTGTCGCCTGCGTCCTGTGTGCCCTTCAAGTGACCTTCCACACGATTCACTTTCGAACCTACCATAGGATTCTATATACCTACGGATAACGCCTCCTGAGCGCGTTTAGTTAAAATAATCCAAAGCCCATATGTACGAGAATACATTTGTGCCGTAAGAAAATGAATGAAGCATGAAAATAAATATGATCTTTCATATTTTTGGCAATTTTCTCAAAGAAACCACTCTAAGTTATATTGCTCATAAGAACTGCAAATCAATGAAGAAAAACTGGCTATGTTATTGTGTATTTTAAAACGGTGCCAAAATCGTGAAAAATATTAGTTAATCAACATGAAAAGATAATTTTTCACACACACACGCACACAAACACAAATAATCCAAATGTCAAAAAGACAGTAATTTGTGATTTCTGTAACAATGGTTTTGTGTTAACTAGTTTTAAAAACGCACCCAATCTGCCTGCAATTTCTTTTGTGAAACTGAAGTATGTATGAGCTTGTACCACTGGCATTTTTTTTAATTTTTTTACCATTGCCACTCCAAAAAGGGAATTTTATTCATCGATATCAGTGAATAAAACTCTTTTACTCATTGAGTGAATAAAAACATTTTGAATATGGAACAAGCACGAATTAAGGCTTGTGCAGACCAGCGCGACTTGTCGCGCGACACGACACCGGTCATTGTTATACTGTGAAGTTTTCTTAGAAATTCTATTATTCGTGTCGCGTCGCGCGACAAGTCGCGCTGGTCTGCACAAGCCTTTATACGAATTATGTACAAAAAATAAATGAAACGAGCAGAAAGTACCTATTCTGGCTGGCTAAATGGAGCTATTCCATAGAGCTATACAACTATTTTTTTTTCTTTTCTATCTGTTTTCGTGTTTTAATGTCATTGGAAAATGTATTAACATAAGATAAAATGAGTTCTTCCAGTGACGAAAATGACACACTGACTCAGCAATTATAGTAGATAATTTGTTGCCGCCAACAATTTGATACATATAAATAACATAACATCATGCCTTGTTTCTCCGATGGGTTGGGCAGAGATGTACCTGTAGTACACCCACATTTTGCCAGCTAAGTTTTTAAGTCCCATGTAATAGGGGGTAAGCCTATTGCCATCAACCGGGCACAATTCCAGACTCCGGGCTGCTACTGAGCAATTCCAATTGGAAAAAACCCAATAGTACTTTGCCCGACCTGGGAATCAAACCCAGGACCTCATGCTCAGCAGTAGCGCTTGCGACCACTAGTTTTTATATGACTGCCTCGTTGGTCTACGAGGCAGTCATATAAAAACTACGACAGGTAAATATAAATAATATACCAATATTTATTTTCTCGCAGTCAATGGTAAAAAGTAGAGTACCTAAATAAAATGTGAAAAAAAAAAAAAAACTCGGTCCTTGTATCCCTCGCTCCGCTCAGGATTCAAATCTAGAATCCTTCGCTACTCTCGGGATCCAACTTAGTCCCTTGAATTAAATTCCTTTTTTTTCACTTTATTTCATTTATATGGCTTGAGAAACCAATTACATAAATCAAGGCTTAAATAATAAGTACAAACATAATAACACATTTATTTAAGTGATCGGAAACAATACGCTGTTTTTTTTCACTTGTTGTATAATCTACTATTATAACTTAGTAAGAGGGCTGGTTGTAACACACCTACCTGTTTTGTTAACTAGTATACGTCAAGTGTACCTACAGATACTATACTAAACTAAACTATACTATACAAATACTATTTAATGTTAACACTGATATATGATTAAAATTATTAATTAAAATTATTTGTTTTTGAGTTCGTAATACATTTACGTCAGAAAGAAAATTTGGCCGTGTACCTATTTAAACTTTGGATGAGCACTTAAAAACATAGTAGTCGTATCTCATAGAATTTTAATTAGATAGGCTTGTCAGTCGCATGGCATCGGTCAATAGAAAACGGGTAGTAACCACACAAACTTGAATAAATTACTTACTTCGCGGCATTTATCAAATTAGTTATGAAAATAAGTTGTGACGTCTTATTTTCATAACGACTTAGTGCGGATTTCACCAATGAAATTGAACGCATTCAGCACATCTAATCGCGTTCAAGAGCTGTCTGTGTCAAAATTGTTAAGGAATATTGTACACTGACAGCTTTTGAACGCGTTTAGATGTGCTGAATGCGTACAATTTAATTGGTGAAATCTGCACTTGGTCGTATGTCATTTGTACCTATACATTTACATATCGTCACGTATTTACATATTAGCTTACTTTTGAATTAAGATTAAAATATCTGAATTTATTTATTTATTTAAGGAAAAACAAACAGTAGCACAATAAGGTTACACTTAAGATCTTGAACATTAGGTACATTATAACAATTATGCTACCCACTACGTTCTCCACAGATTACAATTTAAAGTACTTAAAAACTAGCTAGTAACACAGACACAGAATTTAGGATAAAGCCGTTGCAATTTATATTTATTTAACGATCAACTGTACCTAAATATTAGTTATGTACATTTTTGTTTGATGGTTTTAAACTAGGTGATTTAACGTTTCGTGTTCTTTTTGTAGAAAATTTTAAACATGCTATTTGCATAATAAAATTTATGTAACATGAAATAAAACGTGTTACATTTAACATCGCTTAGCGAAAATGTAAAGTTTGCAAAAAATATCATTACATAGATGTGCGAATCCTAATGCAAGCAGTACGTGACACACAATCCGATTTATAGGAAACAGCTATTTATTGAGTCAACAGATTCTTGACAGACCTACATTACCTATTTGTGTCTATTCAATCCAAGCAAATTATTTTTATGGACAAATTGCTTCTTCAAGACAGGGCTGCTTGCAATGTTCAGGGATCAATCCAAAATAAAAAATCGAGTTTGTCCTCACTTCTGCCTCTGGCATAACATAAGTTGCGGCAACGATAAAAGTTGCACCATTTAAATAGTGTTTAGACGATTATCCTCTTTATATAGGTAACTATATGATTCTTCTGTATGTCTGTAGGTCACTGAACTCCTTCTAAACGGCTAGACCGATATTGATGATACCGATATTTTTTTTGTGTGTGTGAGGGGTCCCTGGATGGTTTAGATTGACAATTGGACCCGGTAGGTGGCGTTGCATTTGAGTTCTATGAAACAGGGCAACGTCTGTCAGCTAGTAAAAATATAAAATTGAAGCAATACATGTCTTGCACATGTCCATTGACTATTACTCAAACTTTGTCCGATCAATACTTCAAAAGCTGCCAGGACAGCTCCGATTTTCGCCTCGTTCAAATTCTTGAATGTGCAACTCAATAATAGTAGATTACAAATTAATAGGTATGTATACCTACATGAGTAGTATTACATTACAAAGCCACAAGAGTCAAATGTCTATGTAGTACAATAAAATAGCAAATATATATGTGTTCATACAGTAAACGATTATTCTAAAGAACATCACTCTCAAAACACGATTTCTACAATATTTTCTTTCTAACAACTGTTTCAATGAGCGACGAACCGAAGAAAGCAACTTTTCACACCGCGTTTTATAACATCAAGGTAAATCTGTTAGTGCGGTGGTAAAGTGGCTAGTATGAAGCATTGTTCTCATTGTTAACACATTACATTATTACTGAACTCAATATCAACGTGTACCTTGGTGGTTTGTTAACCTTTAAAATAGAACGACGCATGTGCAAAATTAATATACCTCACCTAGCTAGTTACTAAGTTCTTAATATGGTTTTAATACAAATTCTAAACTATCTTTCAGCTATCTCAATTTGTGTGGATATAAAAGAACACCGAGATCCGTATTATAATTAGACGCGACGGTCAGTTATTCTGAGATTGCGAACGATGTCATGTGACATGGCCTACAGCACGCATGCTTTCTGGAAGCATTGCGTTATAGAACTACTCGTAAATCTCGCATTACTACACTAAACAAGTAGGTACTTTAGTCCGTTAATAATGTAATACAAATTTTTCCGCTCATACCTAATGGGTTCGTAATTTAGACCAATTAATACGAAGACGCTTTAAATAGCTAATAATTGTCCGTAAAGCATTTGTTTCATACATTCATGAACCAAACTAATTAATGTTCACAGTGAGCTGCTACCTACTCAAGGTCGTCTCACCATCGGTGTAATTCATGTTGAAGGTTACGTCTCTTATCTAAACTTCCAAAGTTTCAGATAGACAGAGAGAATCTCCGAGAGCACGATGAGAGCGAAATCAGCGTGGTACCAATCAATATATTCACGCATGCGTCACAATGACTTCTAAACGTCTTCGAGTACTCGGGAGCGTAGGCGTTTGACGTGTTTTGCTGATTCTCTCATAATGAAAATGTCATCGAAAGGAAAAATACACTTCAATCATGAAATTCTACTCTCGAGATAGCTTTGTCACGCACCGTTTTCATCCAGGGTCAGCCCTAGCAAATGATTGAAATGCCCTTCATACAAGGACGATCAGGTTCGTCACTGAAACTCGGGAGGATTTTTTGTTAGATGCAAGGCGGTACAACGCTATGGTCAAGTAACTATAGCTTTAGGTATTATGTTGGATTACTTCGCCAAGGGTAGATAACCTAAAAAGGAGAGCGCGAATATCTCCCGAGAATTTAGAAAGTAACCTTGAACGTTGTGATACAAGATTGAAATATCTACGAGATTGTTCTTTGAAATTAAAATATTTGCGAAAAAAAATACCTACTAACTCAAAATAATGAACTCTACCTACACCTTACCCTCTAAGGATATTACGTACGGCTTTGACGTTTTAATAAAACCCAACTCTTCGCCAACCCGTAGGTACAAAAATGTATATTTTATTTAATAGCCCACAAAAGCATCTGTACATATTATAAAACGAAGTCGCTTTCCGCGTTTGTCTGTATGTCCGCGTTGTTCTTCTAAAATACGCAACGGATTTTGGTGAGGTTTTAAACACAATTTAGAGAACGTATTCCGGAAGGTTTGTGTGTATAATACATTAATATTAAACTAATAGATAATTAAGAAATCTCGATGTTTTTTCAAGTCGTTAAAATCTTGCGACGCAGGGGCGGGTTGCTAGTGAGGTAAAAAACGATAATTCTGAAAGACACTGGTATTGTTCATTGGAATTGATATTTACTCTACAAATACAAACTATCCTCGTTCTAAGTATAACACTGAAAATGATTGACTAATACTTATCAAATTTATCTCCTTGAGATATTGAATGGAAAATAAATTCCCAAGTGGAAAATTACTAGAGAGTACTTCTCCTCATTCGTTGAACCACTCTGGCTAAGTAATCGTAGAACCTACTTATAAAGAGATGTTCTTTAAGACTTCGTAATACAAGTATACGCTTAAATTATGGTGAGCTTTAGCAAAACCTCTTTACAAACAAAACTTGGTATAATACTAGAGCTTATCAAGTCGCAAAGAGTGCTATAGTGAAAAGGATGACAGCATTTTTTTTTTTTTTTTTTTTTAATCTTTTAGTGGAAGGAGGACCACAGCAATGAGAGAAATATACCCCGACTGTGACCAATTGGTTACGGTCGGCTCACGCGGCTTAAATCACTATTTGTACTGCTAAATAATGGCTAATATCGTCTGTGGGCTGTTTCACTCTATGGCCTGACAGATATTCTCGTCAAATAAACCTAAAATAACCAAAAAATTACAGATAACATCGATTCAGAAAAATGTCGAAAGTGACGTAAAGCGCGCGTCAAGCTAGACCGGTGTAAAATAACAAAAAAAAATACATTAGCAAGTTTATGAAGAAATCAAAGTTTTCCATCAGACTTCAACCATGGGGCTAAAATACATACCTATATCTCATTCATACATAAAACTATATCAAGCTAATCAATGTGCAAGTATACTTCCGACCTTACTATCATTTTATACATTCTCTTATCAATAGATAAGACTATCAATTCTATTGGGATGGATTAGAGGCTTAAATGCAATAGATTTGTAGATATTAAGATAGATAAAGCTGATAGCCATCGATTCTCCTTACTTATGATGAGTAATTATAGCAGTTATGATAAGAGTTATCTTTCAATACGTGTCGAACCATGATTATTCGGAATTATTGAGTTTTTTAATAGGGCAAGCCAAGCTTTGGTTTTATATAGGCACGAATGGAAACTTCCTGAACCAAGCAAAATTGTATGGTTTCCGCTATCATATATATATATATATATATAAAAATGAATCCCTATTTACCTTGGTCACGGCATCACGCGTGAACGGCTGGACCAATTTCGCTAATTCTTTTTTTGTTGTGTTTGTTATTGTAAGGAGGAGGATCTTAGGATAGGTCGGTGAAGGTAGGTTAGGTAGGTAGGTAGGTATGTAAGTAGGTAGGTAGGTATATAAGTAGGATAGGTAGGTAGATAGATAGGCAGGTAGGTAGGTATGTAGGTCGGCTAAGTAGGTAGGGTAGGTAGATATGTAGGTGTAGATAGGTATGTATGTAGGTAGGTAGGGTATGTAGGTGGTAGGTGCACCGTAGATAAAGTACTTAGTGCTATCCGTGCGAAGCCGAGGCGGGCAGCTAGTTATTACATAAAAATACATATATTTAAATCTCTCCGTATGACTCAACCCGACACATCTTGACCGATTCATTCTAGAGGGTAGGGGCATTCTGGAGGGTAAAATTTAATGTAACAAGTGACTACATACTCAATCAGCTTTTAATGTTCCCACTGCTTGTACACAGGCCTCCTCTCAGTGAGAGGGAGTGGGCCGTAAACCACCACGCAGGCCAAGTGCGGGTTGGTAGATGTCACATGTCGTCGAATTTTTGGTTCTAGGACATGCCGGTTTCCTTACGATGTTTTTCCTTCACCATTTTGAGAGCAGTGACTACATACTTGAAAATTATCATCTATGTAGAATTTATTGCGCGGTATTATTTAACAGCATGTTACCGTTCAAGGAATAAATAATGAATGAAAGACGAAAATTTGTGCAATTTATAAACTAAACCTACCTTTTTGTGAACCCACGTGTTTCTGCATATCTCGAAAGGCAGTGATCGCAATATTTATCACACTCACAGTAGACCAGCAATGGTCGGTGATACGAACTCCGATATCACACGACTTAGGCCTATATTGATAAACACCTACCTAACAATTTTGAGCTCACTTATCAAGAACTGTCATCAGAATCAAGTCATAAAAATCTTACACTTGAGTTAGAGAACTCCCGTTCTCAATTAAGCTTCGATTATGGCCCTTAATAGTCTCAAATCCAAATAAATACTTCACTAACGATAAAAACGACCACAATGCCCGAATTTTAGAAAACAAAAACGCGTATGGAGTATAGGAAAAACAGTAACACGTCACAACAACGGTTCATAACGATTCACTCAGTTATGATTACGTGTTTGCTACGCGACCGCTAAGCATCGACTATGCATCGACTACGCGTCTCGTACCGATCCGCCATGAGTATGCTTCTTATCTGCTACGCGTCTACTACGCCCTGTGCATGCTACGAGCATGCTACGCACTTCAACGAATCTGCTACGAGTATACTACGCATAAGCTACGAGTCTACTACGCTCTGCTTCTCGTCTGCTACGAGTGTACTACGCACCTGCTACGAATCTACGACGCTCTGCTTGTCGTCTGCTACGAGTATACTACGCGTCTGCTGCGCTCTTCTACACGTCTGCTACGGCGTCTGTTCAACGGTTTGTCGATACGATATAATCACAAAAAACTGCCAGTGTAAAACTCAAATCGTATATCTACAATTTACGTGAAGTAAACTTCTCTCTCTGAATAAATCAAGCATTGTCTCATAATAAAACTGTCAACATTTCGGCTAATAGAGACATTAGGGACTAAGTATTTGATTAATTAGTGAAATATCCCATTTGAAGATGGAGCACGTCATGATGAAATGGCCTATTGGCCTGTGAAGTGGAAGCAGAACGACACATAAAGACAGGTGCATCAGCCATCCACATCGTGGCCCTTACACGAACGTTAACACGAACACTATATAAATAAATAATCATTTTAATTTATCATCGTTGCCCATTTGGCTCGGATGTTATTGTAACGTGACCAATAGACATGTACTACACAAAAGGAGTAATATTCCTTGGAAGAATTATATTGAAATACATCTTAAATAATCTGTGCCCTAGCGCTCCTACCGAGCATGAAGTCCTAGGTTTTCAAGGGGTGGCCGTTCAACAGAAGGGGGGTAACCTTGTCCTGACCCTAAAGGGAATATAGACATGAGTACTGTTATTTATTATAAGGTTTTATTTAATTTTACTTGATAGTGTTGATAGTAAAGGAGGGGCTTGAGGGGCTCGTGACAAAATAATAACAGCCGCATGTGTCGATCGAAGGTCAAGTTATGCTTGCCGACTTTGGTTCGTAGATGGGTGACCATCCATTATATCGAGACTCCTCCGTGCGTCGGAAAGCACGTTAAACCGTTGATCCCGACTGTCATACGTAGATCTTTGACAGACGTTACGGGTAGTCAGAAGCCCGAAAGTCTGACAACCAGTCTTACCAAGGGGTATCATATTACCCAGTAACTGGGTTGTGGAGGTCAGATAGGCAGTCGCTCCATGTAAACTACTGGTATTCAGCTACATCCGGTTAGACTGAAAGCCGACCCCAACATAGTTGGGAAAAGTATAAGCAGATTTTTATTTAATTTTACGTGATAGTATGTAAAGAAGGACATTTGCAAACTAATTTGTATATGGTCAGGTTTGAGCTATATTAGTCTACCTAATTTAGAATATCAATTCAATATTTATTAACTTATTATCTTTCCGTTTTCGATAGTATCTTATCACAAATAATTAATAATACCAAGAAAATTTTGACATCATAAAAGGTCGAATTAAATCATGCTAGTCCGTAGTAGTTATTTATGACTATCTGTAACCCGCGACTTCTTCTACGATCCAGGATGAAATGTAAAGATCAATTTTATCAGATGAGTATTTGTTGTTCAGCTTTTTAAAACAGGAAGGTATTCATATAGATACCTACTTAAGACCTAAATTCGTACCTGCCAGACTAAACAAGCAGAGAGCGGTCATGTTATTTGTATGTTTGAGGAAAAGCTAGAATTTACTTACTTAAAAATATAAAAGTACGAAGGATGGCAGCTAAAATGACGAAATTATTCATTCATATTACATCATTTACCGGGAAAAAACGCAGGGAAGTGCTTAGAATAAAAAAAAAGAATCGGTATCGCCAGATTCAACAAAGGTTACCTACCTTATTGGCGATTGAACTATAGTTGCAATCTAAAGATTATAAAGATACTAGCTTTTGCCAGGGCTTCGCCCGCGTGGAGGTCGGAAATAATCCCACGAGAACGTACTACCGAGATAAAAATTATCCTTTGTCCTAATCTAGCCATGTGCCAAATTTCAGCCAAATCCGTTCAGCCGTTTTAGCGTGAAAGCGTAACAGACAAACTCACTTTCGCATTTATAATATTACGGCAGTTATAACTTCTGAAAGACTAGCGGCCTAATTTTGTACTTTAGGGACACAGACATAAGAACTAAAACTGAACTAGAACTTCTGTATTCGGCAGGATCCGGCTAGACTGGAAGCCGACCCCAGGATAGTTGGGAAAAGGCTAGATGATGAGACGTATGAACTAAAAAAATTAGGTTGGTATCTCACTTGTTGAGTTTTTAAAACATTTGATGTTTAAAACCTTCTATCAACAGCATAGCTTGGTGACATGCAATCTATGTGCGATTACTGACAAATGCTTGCACTGAGTGGACAGGTCCACTCAAATTTTTGTGTGGTTCATTCCTCAAAATACCATTTCAGACACTAATCTTCATGATCCTCATATGGCAGGCCATATCAAGTCAAGTCTCTTTTAAAGTCTAGACATAATCTTGGTCAGTACCAATATTATGTCTGGACTTTAAAAGAGACTGCGACCTCTGAGTTTGTTTCGGGCTTTCTTCTCAGAGTAGTCAGATAGGAAACGCCGACCTCGTCTAGCTTATTTTTAATTTTTTTTTTAATATTACGTGTAAAAGTGATTCTAATAATCCTATTTACAGAATAAGCAATTTCAATTTTATTTCATTTATTATGTAATAAAAATGAAACCAATTTTTCTGGTGACGCCATATCTTAAGAACGGCTGCACCAAATTGGATAATTCTGGATGGTTTTGGTAGGTGAAGGTAGGTTAGGTAGGTAGGTATGCAAGTAGGTAGGTAGGGATGTAGGTAGGAAGGATAGGTGAGTAGGTAGGTAAGTATGTAGGTAGGTATGCAGGTAGGTGTAGGTAGGTGAAGGTAGATGTAGGTAGGTGTAGGTAGGTGTAGGTAAGTGTAGGTAGGTAGGTAGGTGCGCCGTAGATAAGTACTTAGTGCTACCCGTGCGAAGCTGGGGCGAACAGCTAGTGAAATATAATTGTCAAGTATGGTAAAGAGAACATGATAAGAAAAAAAAATAAGAAAATAAGTTTGACATTCTTCCTAGTTCCCAAAAGACACTAAATAGCAAGTCAACTACTGATCATCTGTCTAGCCTTTTCCCGACATTGCAAGGGTCGGCTTCCAATCTAACCGGATGCAACTGAATACCAGCACCATGGTAAATAACGCAACGAATGTTTTTGAACTGTCAAAATTAAAGCAATTGCTACTGTGTGTTACGCACTAATAAATAAAATCTCTGCGAGAGTACTCTTACGGAACGCATATTTTTACATCACGAGGACCATAGCAACATCACAATTGGGACAATGACCATAAATAGGAATGTCGATACTCGACAGACGATGTCAATTTATTTTCAGCTATTAATAATCTGTGGTTCGAATTGAAATGCTCTTTTGTTACTTTGACATGTAACACTCGCGTGTAGTTAATATACTGAGATAGAATAGTAGATTATTAACCAAGGGGATAAAGCTGTGTCTTCTGTCGCGGGTGACGATTTAAATCGCGAGCGTAACGAAGGACTCGAGGTTTACTCCCGAGCGTAGCGAGGGTGTTAAAAGCGAAGCGAGGGATTTAAGACGAGTCCTGAGTGTAGCGAGGGATTTAAGTTCACCCAAGACTAACACAGCTTTATCACCGAGGAAAATACTCTACTTTTCGTACCATTTGCGAAAAAATTAACACAATAATAATGAGATAAGCATTTATTAAAAATAATGACAATTAAAAGTAAAAGTTAACATTCGAAACATTGGTCCAATTATTGATACAGAGAGTTACATTTTTGTTTGGTACATTTATTGTTGATGAGTTGATTTGAGTATTTCTCTGTTCTTGCGTCTGAGGAATTTGCGTTTCATTGTAGATAGTATAAACGGAAATAGTGGTGGTGGTGCATCGTGAGTTACGGACGAAGATAAGATGCCGGAAGTTGATGGTTGTGGCTCTGATGGATTAAGTTTTATATTTTTGTTAATTTGACTGCTTAATATGGTTTTATTCGCCATTGAGCTTTCGATATAACCCTCAGCTACTCCATCAGAGCTCCAACCACTGTGTCTTTTTATTGACGTAATATCCGCCCCTGAATCCGCCAAGAAAGTCGCCGAAGTTCTTCTAAAGCAGTGACCGGTGTAGAGTTCAACATCTTTAAGTTTTAAATATTTTGCAATTTCCTTTGGCATATTCCTAATTTTATTTTTGCCGATGGCTTGTGGAGTACATTTCCCATTCCAATAGTTTATAAAAAATGTATTGTTTTCCATGTTGGTGGGACGTAATGCTTGGTATTTATGAATGATTTTAGTATATTGTCCTTGTACAATGAATGACCGATTTTTCTTTGTCTTAGTTTCCTTTACATTAATCAGCAGCAACTCATTGGAATGATTTTCAAAGTCCTCCACCTTTAAGTTTACAAGTTCACATCCGCGGCAAGCACCATTGAGTCCAAAAATTAAGGCCACCTATAACAAAGATAAAAAACAGGTAAATATATAGAATAATTACCATTACTAAGATACGAAATATTCATAGGTACATCATGTATACTTACTTTTGTGGCCAGAAAAATGTCGTCAGGAGCTTCATTAGAAATTTTTCCACATTTTAAGTCGTAAAAATTTTAGACTTCTTTGCGCAATGCACTTCTGATTTTCTTTTTAAAAAAACCAGTAATTTTGTGAATCTATTTATTTCAATGCTGTGTTTGATGCTTATTGTAGCTTTCAGTTTTGAGTATATGCACCAAAGTGTATCGGATTCTTTGTCTTGGATAAATAATCAAAATAGACAAGAAGTACTGATTCTGAAATTGATAGGCCTTTCGCACTTCTCCACGTTGAAAATTCTTCATAAGTTTTTAAATAATTTTCCTTGGATTTTGTTGGAAGCAAATTATTTATAATTGCGGCAGCATTTGCACTGATGGAATCCGACAATTCACTGTCACTGTCGCTTTGATTTAACATCGTAACGTATTTTTAGGACATTAACTTATTTATAAAAAAATAAACTTAACGTTTTTGTATTTGAAGAAAACAAAAACGCGGCAAATTCCTAGACTAATATTTTTTCGTCGGAAAAGCAAAGGCATCAAGCTCATACGGCCTCGTCGGTTTTCGTAATTTTATTTAATAATCATAACTGCATAATAAATGCGTATTCCTTTTTCATATAGATGTATAATGCTTTATATACAAACTCAATGGTGTAAACACAGATGTAGTTCAGTATAAATTTCGGTAAGTATTCCAAATTTAAATCACATTCTCTCCCTAGAGGATGAATGAAATTCAGTACAATTTTCTTTCCCTGTTTTTAACAGATTAAAAATGACTATTGTTATGTTCGCTTTTTGTGGCATAGAATGTCACTTTTTTGAGCAAGTGGTACGAAAAATATATTTTTATATGTCTATGAGTTATTATGAAGCTAAAATGTTTGCCGCGCTTTTGAAAAATGAGTAGGTATTTTAGGTATCACCTTATTGAAATTCAATGAAAATTGAATTAATAAGCGATTAGCGTGAAATAAAAAACAGGGATTCAAAATTTAATTTAACCATTAACTTAAATAACCAATTTATTTAAAATTTAACCATTCAACACAGCCTAGCTGTGTGGGGTTTGTG
This sequence comes from Agrochola lota, assembly GCA_947364205.1. Taxonomy (NCBI): domain Eukaryota; kingdom Metazoa; phylum Arthropoda; class Insecta; order Lepidoptera; family Noctuidae; genus Agrochola; species Agrochola lota. The sequence continues at coordinate 9,636,291 of OX376221.1, read as the reverse complement.
TACACTCGTCGACATGACGCATTCGGATACAGGTCACAAATATGCCTGTTTTATCACACTCGTGAGGCTCGCACGGCGCCAAGGAATCAGTAAGAAACCGGTCGTCAGCCAACTCATACGCAACTACGCATTACGCAAAGCAAACAATCTCTTCATAATGTTTTATGAACTTTGACGGTCGTCAAGATGAGTTGAAACTCTACTTAGAAAATAGTTGCCACTTTTGACTGTTATCTAATCCTACTAATATTATACCTGTTTTATATGTTTGGATGTTCGTTACTCATTCTACTTAATAATACAGGTTGGCTGGGACATCGACGCGAAAACTGTTACCATGGATTCAGTACATGATTCTGAACCCTTCTTGCGTTGAAATTTTTCGTGGGTTATTACAAAAAAAATCAGCTGTTCCATACATTTTGACCGCGTAGATATTGCACTTTTCTATGAAACAGCAGATTTTTTTTATAACCGACGAAAATTTTCAACGCAGGAGATTTAGAATCGTATACTGAATCCATGGTATCAGTTTTCGCGTGGATGTCCCCCGGGTGTATATAAATGTGGTAATAATGTATGATGATGTTTTAACAAACATCATCATACATTATTACCACATTTATATCACGCAAAAACGGCTAAACGGATTTGGATGAAATTTGGCTCACAGGTAGTTTATAACCTGGATCCTATGCGTTAGCATAGGATACTTTTATCACGGTATTCCCTGTACTACGTTTCCGTGGGATAATTTCCAACCTCCACACGGGCAAAGCCGTGGGCAAAAGCTAGTGGATAATAAATGATGAAGAGGACATAAATAACATAGATAACAGAAGTCAGTAATGAAACACACTTCCACCTTTATGGAACTAAGTAGGTAGGTACCGAACAGGCGGGTTAATTGCGTAACACACTTACAGTAGTAATGGCTTTATTGTTGACAGTTCAACAACTTTCTTTCGTTATGTCGTTGAACAGACAAATTTTTCGAATATATGAAGTAATGGATTAGCCAAAACCACCCCTCCACCACCACCATTCCTTCAAAATCATTCAGCTGACTGTAAAGTATCTAACCATCGATAAATGAAAAGAAAATTGTTAGTTTATTATATCATCACAAACTTACAATAGAGACGCATGGAACCTATAAATCCACATTGCAAGTTTGTGAAATAAATAAATATGAAGGACTGCCAAGGGTGCAAAAGGACTTCATCAGAGATAGGACGGGAAATCATCAATCTTTTCCCGCTCTGGGCAGAGCGAGAGGGTGTGTCAGACTTTTACTAACTAAAACCCACCCTTGTTCCTTCCGTTGCCTGTGTTCCGGGGCCGCGATATCCCTTTCGGACAAACCCGCAACCCCAGCAGGCATTGGTCTTTCGACCCCGTCAGTTGGTGCTGACATCTCTTTGAGATCAACCGAGTTATGGTCTTATTTGGTAGATAGAGCCCGATATAAAAACAAGTGCGGATCCACCGTTTTGGGCACGGTGACGTACCCACAACCCTAATTAAGGTCGATAGGCTGATGTTCACACATATTTTGTTCAGACCACTTTTTCCCAGTCTCCTTTAGTAAGGTTATCCTTACCAAAGGAGCCTGGGCAAAAGTGATCCATGGACTTATAGCAACATGGTTTTGATATTTAATGTATCGATACACTGAGCGACTCCTAATCCAACGTGACCACAACCTTTTTAGAGGATTGGATCTGCTCCTGTATAAAAACGTCGTAACTATAGAATGATACCTTCATTAACAGACCACCAAATTGTGGTTGACTTTGACCTTCACGGAGGTTTTTCGAGAGCCTTTCCTTGTGACCTTCGTTAGGAAAAACTGGACAGTTATAAACCTGCAAAAACTACAGTAGACCGTACTTAAATGTCTTTAGGTACCTACTTGTGATTTTTTTATTTGATTCTTACAATATTTTAAGCGCTCCTTTATAAATGTATAGGTATGCTTAAACTTAAATACATATAACGTAGGTATAATTATATCCTAACAATATAAATGCGAAAGCGAGTTTGTTTGATTGTTTGTTATCACGCTAAAACGGCTGAACGGATTTGGATGAAATTTGGCATATGAGTGGTTTAGGACATAGGATACTTTTTATCTCAGTAGTACGTTCTCGTGGGATTATTTCCGAGCTCCACGCGGGCGAAGCCCTGGCAAAAGCTAGTATCTTTATAATCTTTAGATTGCAACTATAGTTCAATCGCCAATAAGGTAGGTAACCTTTGTTGAATCTGGCGATACCGATTCTTTTTTTTAATTCTAAGCACTTCCCTGCGTTTTTTCCCGGTAAATGATGTAATATGAATGAATAATTTCGTCATTTTAGCTGCCATCCTTCGTACTTATATCTTTAAGTAAATTAGTTATGTTTAATTTATGTTACAAACATAAAAATAAAATGATCGCTCTCTTTTGTTTAGTCTGGCAGGTACGAATTTAGGTCTTAAGTAGGTATCTATATGAATACCTTCCTGTTTTAAAAAGCTGAACAACAAATACTCATCTGATAAAATTGATCTTTATAAAATAGATAGGATAGCGTTAATTAAAATATTGATGATAAACTGTAGATATTAAATGGCGCACCCGCCCTGTTATCTCAAGCAAAAATCTATTGATATTTTTTAATCTAATTAAATGCAACAAAAATATTTAACCAGAATAGATTTATTTCCATGTGCAAATATTGGTAAATTAAACTCAACACTCAAATGAATTACCTAAGTAGGTAGGTAGGAACAAAAATACGAATTGAATAAATTGCATTTTGCACGCTGATTTAATATGAACATCAAATTTCATTTCAGTGATTCTAAATCACTTTTAATTTAAGAAACACCACTCAGTAACAGTTTTCATTGGTGTTAAATAACACTACGAGCAATTAGAATTGTACCTTACCAGGAATTGTGAAATACAACTCTACGATGTACTCGAGCAATATTAGAAACTAACGTATGGTAAAAGAGAAAGATAATAAGAACAGTTACAATGAAAGATATTGTCTAAATACTCACCATTACATGCATTCCCTGGCGTTTGTTCATGGTGATGCATTGCTCGAAGCACCGTGTTACGTGTGAAGGATCGCGCCCTTTCATGTCACAAGCAAGACTGAATTTTACGAGCGATCAACTAGCCGGCTGAAACAGCGAGCCACACCCCGCGGCCCCGCCCCTGCCCCCCCGCATGCGCAGGCTGAATTAAAGCCGTTATTCTTCTGAGTGCCAATACATGAATGACTCCAGCGAAATACCAAAGTAACGTGAAACCGTCGCCTACATAAACTATACATAACTGTCACACACTTAATGTTTGGATGCTGCATGATTTGTTACAGGCACCACTTTGTTCATTAGTACCTAGTTACCACGCAGTGTTCTATAGGAGGCAGGAGGCTCTTGTTTGACTACTACGTTTATTTGTAAATTATCAAGCAGAAGATGGCTGTATAAACGCTGAACGAGAAGGTTAGGTAGGTACTTATATTTTATAAACTAATGGCACTCAGTATAATGAAATCTAACTGCAGTTACGTAGAACAACCTTCAGCACTTCAAAAACTTAGTTTGATTGATTAAGTTCTTAGGATTTGCATTGCAACTGCTGACTACTGATAACTATTCCTTTTCAATACTATGAAAAAGACAGGATAAAGAATATAATATTTTCATAACAATTTCATGAATTCATTAACATACATTTAAGTTTATTTTTTATTTTTCATATACATACATAGATAAAAATAAAACATATCAAATGTAAAAGTAGTAGCCCAGCCCATTCAGAAGGTCCATCCAAGACATGAAAGTATCGGTTGGTGGTTAGGGCTCTAGAGGGAGATCCACTTTCCACGTTGTACCGTAACTACTTAGGACTTCAGGAGGATCTACTGCCGATCAAGCACTTGTCAACCTCTTCACGAAATTTTGATCGAGGCTCAGAGGCTCTTTAGTTATTTAAGAGGCCATTGACCGTAATGAATGACTATCGATACCTACTATAGTTAATTTTAGACATTTGTCGAGTTCACGTCCAATAGGTCGACAACGTCATGTGCGTTCGCAACACAATATTTCAACCGTAGGATAAATACCTACCTGCTAAGGTTGCGGTTTTGTCCGAAAGGGATATCGCGGCCCCGGCACACGGGCAATGGAAGGAACACGGGTGGGTTTTAGTCAGTAAAAGTCTGACACACCCTCCCACTCCGCCCAGAGCGGGTGAAGTCATTTGATGATGACACACCCTCAAAAAAAAAAAAAGGATAAATACCTACACGCAGGATGTTTATAAATATGAATATGGGTACAAAGACAGCTGAATAAGATGCATTTTTCCAGGAAGTTGCTGTGAACTGCGTAGTTGTAGGCGATAGGCTAGTGATCGTGCTGTGATGACACTATCTATAGCCACGATTAGAAACTGCTTTTGTTAACCCAATTTTATGCGGGGTATGTAGGTACACAACTACATACTTAGCTTGTCAAGATAGAGTCGTGTTACCTTACCTATAAATACCAGCATATTTTAAGAACAAACTGCATTGTTGGTTAGGTACTTCATATATAATGTAGTATGTACTACGGGAAATTTAAAATATTCGAAGCGAGATAGAAACGTAGATAGATACGTACTTAAAAATGACTTAGTATGTACTTCCTTAGGTACTAAACGAGGGATGGTGTGGTGGAGTGTTGCATGCTTCTAAAACGAATCATTTCATGTCTAATTCATTACTTCAAGGTTGTTTTAAAAAGAAAAAAATATGATAAATATAATAAATGACTTTATTTTCAGGACACAACCAAAAGATTTGAGTGGAAAATCAGTAGTTCTGCTATTCGATTATAGAGGGCGGTAGCTCCATAGAACTGTTAAACAAAAGACTAACATGATAATGAAGACAGATGGCGTGCGGTTGTGTAACCGAAAACTTCCGGTTTCAATAGGTACTTGAAACCGGAAGTTTTCAATTTGTATACTAATATGGATGTTCTAGGATTTGCTCCATCTGTTTCATGCAAATTTATTTTTAGTAGCAAACAAGCGGGTTTCTCTCGCGACCGTGTGTTGATGTTGTCTCCTCTTGATGCGGGATGCCGATGGGCATAAGCATCATCTAAGGCATGACAGGTGTAAGGTACCACACTTGCCACCCCATCACAGAGACAAAACTGAAATGGCTCTTGTGCCTGTAATTACATCTACTACACCCACACCCAATAGAGTACAGCTGGTTTTGAACTGGTTTTTATTCCCCTGCTCCACGTGCGTAGTATTACCATTGAGTTAGAAAATATTTATTTTATATGTCTTTGAGTATTACCGACCAGTGTGTAGGTACTCTACGGGCAATTTACCCGTGCGAGCTGCTTCAGAAGCTCTGCTACAGTACTATAATACCGCTACGAGGATCTTTTAGCCGTTGACAGGGGGTCGCGCTGTGAAATTTCATATAAAAACAAGATGGCGGCGTTAGTTCCGATTTTGGCCACGCAGCGCGAACTTTTTAAAGCCCCGTGCAGAGTTGCGCGACGCGACACCGGTCATTGTTATACCGTGAAGTTTTCTTAGAAATTGTTTTGTTAGAGTCGCGTCGCGCCAGTCTGCACGAAACTTAACGCATTATCCCCGCGAACCTTGTCGATTTTGAACTAGGGAAAGGATTCATAAATACGAACATTGAATTAATTGTATTGGATTTTGAATCATATCGCAATGTCTGCAATAAGACATTGTAATAGGTAAGTCTCCGTGCATAACACGATGAGACAGCTTAGGTACAGTAGGTACCGACAGGTTTATGAGTAGGTAGAATAATTATTATGACTAACCATTTAAAACAAAGATCACATGAGCGAATCTAAAGTAGGCTAGAATGCGGGCGGGATGTATTAGATATTTGTGTAAGTTCGGTTTGTGAAATCGGCAATCAGGTACGCTAAAGAAGGCTGTGATCGAGAACTTTTTAAATAAAACGGAATGATGTTTTATTTTATTTATTAATATAAAATTAAAAGCAACCATTATTACAGCGTACATCTTTGTTACCTTCCTTTATTATAACTAGATCTTAATTTATATTTTGCTGTAGGTAAGTAATTTAATTATACACACTATAATAATTAAAAATATGCGATGTAAAAACAAGTGAGAATCATATTGATCACTATTTTTTTTTTTAATTATGGAAATAATAGGTAAGGTCATGTGGATGACGAAGATAATAAGCGACGTTTATAATAAAAACATTAATAGTATGTATTTATACGTAGTTGTCTAAATTCAATGGACTTCATGATGCGTATGTTACATAATATCAATAACAACAGTGACATACAGTACAAATGCTTTTCAAATTTCTACAACTCTAAAAAGCTGTTTATTACATTAGCTGTAGCTTTAAACATGCTTGAAACATACGTGAAACCGAACAAGCCTTTTTTTATTTAAAATGATATATGACCAGATACTTTCATTTTGCTACTGTATGCAAGGGTATTTAGTTTTTAATTTGAGTCAGTGTCTTGACGTTTTTGTTCTCATAACCCACAACTTGTTATGAATAGTGGCGAGTAATAACATGTTATTTTATAATATAATAATGTTATCATTAACTACTTATAACTAATATTTAAAATCCAAATATATACAGAAATGTTTATTGTTGCATAAACTCTGTTCAAACACTGTCTATTTTCCATAATCATAATCCAATTATGGCGAACAGAGCAGTGAAGAAGCCACAGAAGTCGAATTTCCACATCAATACTGTATATTTCGGTTTTTTTACCAAAAGCAACTGAACAAATAACAATTGACATATTTTAACAAAGAATCCAACTTAAAATATCACATTTTGTATATCATGAATGTTATGAGGAAAGAACTTCATCATACTTCAGTACGAAATTATATTCTTTTAACCTCAACACATTTTCAATTTGAAAACGTTTTTGTTTGCTATTAGCATATTGCTATTAGAGGCAAAAACCATAAAATAATTTAACCTAACTTAATATTGGCAAAGTTTCTCAAAGTCGTATCAATTCTGAATCATAATAATTCTACCTACAATAACTTTTGTTTTTACCAGAAATTACAATATGCTTGTAACATTACCTACAAATAGAGAATTCATTATCTTACCATTGGAACAAAGAGTTAAAAGAATATTATTTTGAATAAAGCAGAGAAGAAACATACCTTACAGTATTTTATAATTTTGTTAATAATTACACACAATAATACATAATTTTGGTATACACTAATCCATAGCCCATTTCTAACAAATAAACTTTACTTTGTCATTGTGTCACAATCAAAAATACCTGAGTAATATAGAATGTCTTTAAAGTGTAATTGAAACAATGAGCTTTACATAATCATTGTTTAATAATATTGTTTCATCTTATAAATTTTCAATAATAACAAGAATTGTACAAAAATCAAAAGACTTTTAGTATGTACTTTAGAACTTCTCATTTGATGCCAGGATAACTGATAGATAAGGTTACTACTACATCTTTATGTTGTAACCTTGAACAAATACACATTTTCAATGGATTCCAACTAGTTTATTATACTGATAATATAATTAATTTGAATGTAGATTATATTAGACCACTTCTTTAATCGGTTCTAAAGCTTTGGGACTGAAACTAATAATCGTATTGCGATTTTGCCAAAAATAATCAAAATAATATTGTACTTACACAACAAAAACTCAAAAGTTGTAAAAATATTTTGGAACAATGCATAATTGTTTTGCTAATTTAAAAGTGCTTATCAAACCCATCAATATAAGTTAGTGTGAATGTGGTACATTTTATTTCTATACATTTTTACATGATATAAAAGGAAACATTACTTACAGAATATTATTATACTTTATTGTATGTTTACTTTATATAATCTGAGACTAATAAATTGCCATCACTGAAGCGTATCTCTTAGGGCCTAGCAAGCACAGTTGTCACCATCCCTGTTACGACCGTTGTCATTGGCATTAAGCTTGATTTGATCAGGAAACTCATTGTAGAGCTCTGCTTCTGTTTCCTGAGCCAAAGCATTCCGAGCTATGGTCTGAAATGCAAGCTCCACATTGACAGCTTCTTTGGCACTTGTTTCAAAGTAGGGAATATCATTTTTACTTTGACACCATTGTTGTGCGCGCTTGGCAGAAACAGCGCGATTGTCCAGATCCACCTTGTTGCCCAAAATGACGAATGGGAAGTTGTCAGGGTCCCGTGGCGAGGCTTGTATCAAAAATTCGTCCCTCCAACTTTCCAAGGACTTGAACGTGTTGGGGGCAGTTACGTCAAACACCAAGACGCAACAATCCGCCCCACGATAAAACGCCACTCCTAGAGACTGGAATCGCTCTTGACCAGCAGTATCCCAAATCTGCATTGTGACGATTCGATCATCTACGATTACCTCTTTCGTAAGAAAATCTGCGCCTATTGTTGCCTTGTACTGGTTGGAAAATTTCTTGTTGACAAACTGATTCATAAGCGAAGTCTTGCCCACACCGCTATCGCCAAGGATGATTACCTTCAGTAGTACCTTTTTTCTCGATGACATTTTACACAGAAATTTATAAAAACGTGGAAAATTACAAAATAATCACACTCTTTGTCTGCACTTTTGACATAAAACGAAATTGATAAATGCGTCACCTGTTTTTCGTGGCTAGTTTATTTCGATGGCCATTGAATGTTGCCATGTAATAATCTCTGGAATTAACTAGTAATAAGATTTTTGTAGATAACTTATTATTTGTTGGCTCCCACATCCATTTCAGCCATCGTATTTGTCTCTGAACAAAGTTTTAAAATAAATCTCAATGTTTTAACACTGTGTAGAGTCTGACGTGGTGACATTTGGAACAAAATATTTTTGATGCAGATCTAAGATGATGACTGACACTAGCTACACACTATTAAAAATGCGAAAGTGAGTTTGTTAGTTTGTTTGTTACGCTTTACGCTAAAAAGGCTGAACACATTTGGATGAAATTTGACACATAGGTAGACCATGACCTGGAAAAGGACATAGGGTACCTTTTATCCCGATATTCCCACGGGATCGAGACTTATGTGGGTGAAACCACGGGGTGCAGCTAGTACACACGGCTACACATCAAGCTATACATTTCCAGTATAAGCTGACCTCGCATTGTACGGAAATCCTATACAATGCTAGATCAGCATAAACTGGAAATGTATAGCTTGATGTGTAGCCGTGTGTACAATATATTTGTATTTTCTCTCTTTTCAACATCAAAAACAATCAAATCTTTAGAGCATTGTTCGCACTACATTCTATTCTATCCCCAGACACTTGGGGCTTAGACGAACCTTAACGTAAACTTACGCTGCGATCTGTCAAAACCAGTGCATTTTGGTAAATCGAAGCGTAACTTTATACTCTGCTCTGTATCTTATCTCTACTCACAGAATCGTAGTTTAGCGAGTCTTGTTACGTCTTGTGATATCACGCGCCAAGAGGACCGTGGAAAGCAAGCTTTATATACAGCAGATAAATAGGAAGTAAAAAAACTAAAAAAACAATCATTCATGACTTCATTCACAGATTACGTTCAAGTCTTGCTTCACATCAATTTGTTCGAAGTCAGTCGTTCAGTCGTTCGTTCCTTTGATCGGTCTGCTGTCTACGCTGATTTCTGTGTGATTCATGAGTTTTACACAAATTATTCTAATTCATTACCTGTATAATTTTCACTTTTCAAAGTGCAAAATGAGAAAATAATAAAAGTGATGACTTCCTGTTCCTTCATTACATAACTAAAATAGTTCGTTGAACCGAAAGGAAAGAAGGTGAGGGTTAGATCGTATTGTAAAGATGATCCGTTATGCTGCTCCAATTTTTGACTTTGATTTAACTTTTATTACTTTTTAGATGGAGAATAACTTGAGCCGTAGTGGCAGCCGATCGAGCTCCGTATGTGAGCTAGAAAAGGACTTTAGCGATATTGAAATTATGAAAACTAGGACGAACCGACGTAACGTACTGCTCCGAACGCCAGCCGCGCGGAAAGCAAAACGAGTCAGATTTTTTAGAAATGGTGATAAGTTCTACTCAGGAGTCATAATTCCAGTCTTGCCAGAGAGATACAGGTTCGTAATATACCTACAATACTTGAGAAAACACTGTAAAAGTTTTAGTTCTAGTTAGAAAATGTTTGGAACACTTTCACTTTTATACATACCTATAGCTGAATATTCTAAATTAGATGTCTATAAAGTATTTTTGTAAGTAGTTGCAGGTCAATTGTGAATTATGAAGCAATGTTCAATTGTTGATACCTACCAGGTAATTGCATGTTTGCAATACTGTAGCTAGCTGTTTTTGTGTCATTCAGCTGATCTAAGTGATTCTAAAGTACCTATTTATCATGACAGGGTGAAATGCAGTCACTACATCATTCTGATTAGTCTAAATTGTTTACAAATTAATTAGCTAGTGCTGTCATGAGAAAATCAATTAGTTAGGAAGTAGAGATTATTATCACTAAGGTTAATAATAAACATATTACTGAATAAAATATATTCATAATGAGATTATATGTTACAATTTGTAATTTTTTTGAACATAAAATTACATATATTGTGAAACTGAATCACTTCAAATATATGTTACAATTTGTAATTTTTTTTAACATAATTTTACATATATTGTGGAACTGAATCACTTCAAAGGAAAGTTTAATTAATGAAATATACTCTAAGATAACTGCTTATGTAACTTTATTATTGATAATTATTGTTCTATAATAATAACATCCATCCACAAGCAACCTATGAAGTCTAGGTCAGTTGATTGTATACTTGTTGTAATCAGTGAAATAAGCAACAATTATACTATCAAGGTTTTGCAGGATGCTATGATAATTGGTTGATTGTAATTTTGCCTTTCCTTCCCGTGATGTATAAATACCCTACTGAATCTGATTATAATTAAATGCTAATTGTTATTCTAAAAGAACCAAACATATTGATACCTTCCTATTGTCAGTGTGTGTTTGTTTGCTTTCTAATTTTCTATGCATTTCGTGTTCACATTAACAACTGAGACTCATTGAACTGAATTACAGAAACACAATTATCAAAGATTTTTTTTAATAGGTACAATACATACAAATCAGAACATGGTTTCTAGTGCTCAAAGATTCTATAACTATGTGATAATTAAATCAAGAGTTTTGAAAAATAAAAAGAAGTGAATAACCTGTTCATAATAATTGCTGATGATGAAAATAAATTCCTAACAAGGCTAATGACTAGGTATCTTCAATATTATGTATTTCCTGTATTATTTTTTTCTGGTTACAGGTCATTTGATAGCCTCACAGCAGATTTGACAAGAGTGTTAGTTGACAATGTAACTCTGCCAAGTGGTGTGAGGGCAATATATTCACTTGAGGGTAGGAAAGTAAGTTTAATGATTATACATTTTTAATTTAATATATTTGTGTCAATTGCACTAGCAAGTGCCTATTTTAATAAAGGTATGAGCATTTTAAATTTCTGCTACAAAATGAAATACAGTTAAGGTTTGTAATACTTTTACAGATAGGCAAACTGGATGATCTAGAAGATGGGCAATCATATGTTTGTAGTGGATTTGGTGAGCCCTTCAAACGTTTAGATTATGAAGCCAGTGCGGTTACCCCTCAATCTTTTAGACTGAGTGGCCCAGAATCTCTGAGTGACAGCTCAAGTCCTTCCCCAGCCAGAGCTAATAACAGATTGTCCCGATATTTGCAGGTAATGTATTGGAAACAAATTGGTAACCTTGTTGATCATGCTCATTTATATGAGCTTATAATAATTTTCCTTGATTTCTATATTAGTTAGAAGATAAAAATATTTCAGGCAAATGGTAGTAGTACTACTGGCAACGGGACAGCACGAGTTAGCCCAGCTGGGGAAAATGTAGTCCGACCACGCATAGTTACTATTATTAGAAATGGAGTGAAACCACGAAAGGTAAAATATAAATTTTGTTTATCAATTTACAGGCAATAATGTGTCATTCCTTGATTAAAAATAAGAACATCTTTATTTCCACGCATTTGTGAGCATTTCTTGATAACATTAATTATGAATCAATGTATATTACCTACTACATATATACGTATACATATTACTTACATAGAAAAATCTGGCTACTGACTGGCTTTGACGTACGTCAAATAACAGGAAAATAATTTAATTATTATGTTGAATTACGTACTATGTTAAAAACCCACTTTTATTATTATATGTTCAAAGCAATGTTTGTCCACAGGTGTGCAGATTGTTACTAAACAAACGTAACAGCCCCACTTTAGAACATGCACTAGCTGCCATTACAGAATGTGTTAAATTAGATACCGGTTGTGTCCGTAAAGTCTTCACGAGAACTGGCTCTGTGGTTACAGCATTAAACCAATTCTTTGAAGTTGAAGATGTTTTCTTTGCTTATGGAAATGAAAGGTATGTTGGCCTATGTTGCACAACCAAAGCAATTATAAAAATATTTTCTTTATAAACTACTCCATTATTGGTTAGCTAACTCCAGGATATTTTGTTCTCAGGGTTAATCAAGAAGACTTCGAATTGGAATTCGAAGAAAATAAGGCTGTGCTACAATGTAGAAAAACTCCTATATCAAGAAATTCAAGGTATGAAATATTTTTTTCATTAAATCGCTTGGAAATTTAATTATTATCCTTGGAACCAATAGAAACACAATTCATATAAGCGACTGTATTCTCCGCACAAAAATTCTAGCAGCAGATATCAAACACTATGGTAGTAAATGATAATAATAAACTTCATTCTTCATGCTCAGACCAACTAAAAAAACTAGATAGAGTGCTGTCAACAGTGAAGTGAAGCCGGTTTCGTAAACATGTCTGCACTTTGTGTGGTGTAGTTTGATTGTAGTGTCATTGTAATACGTTGTAAATGTGTGCGTGTCTACCGGCGGCCGGTGTAGCGGCGCAGTAGTTTTGGCATGCTTCACTGTATTGCCTCCAGCGGTTTATATTGGTTTTTTATTAGGGTGTCGTAGTAAACAAGGAACCCTTATAGTTTCGCCATGTCCGTCTGTCCGTCCGCGGCTTAGCTCAGAGACGGTTAGTATTAGAAAGATGTAATTTGACATATGTATGTATGTATTAATCATGCCGACAAAGTGGGGATACACATAAAGTGGGGATGTTTTTTTTTCTCATCTACCCCATGTTGTGGGGTATCGTTAGAAAGGTTGTTCAGAAATATTGTGAGTTTGTGAAAACCATTTTTGGGTTCAGGAATCCTTTTGCGAATTTTTTTGTTAGAGTAAAGTGCCCCCCCCCCCCCCATGCCAGCTAAATGATTGTACTTGGATTTGTGAAAAAATTCACAGCAGTAGTATATATAACGAAATTAAAAGGAAAACTATCAGAGCTAAGTAGGCAGGTTAACGAGTAATAATCAACCAACTTAAATTTGTAGTTTGAAAAACATGATCTCCCATACATTCCGTATCGGAGAACATGTTTTTCAACTACAATGTTAAGTTTGTTCTTGGGATAAATTCATCCCAACTACGGAACCCTTCATTCTGCGTGGTCCGACACGCATTTGGCCTGTTTTTTGGTCTGAGTCTTGACCTTGATGTAGCCAAAGAGCTAAGAAACAGAACATACATAACATAACACACACCTTCTTGCCATGGGGGTAGGCAGACCCTACAGAACGCGATCAGCTACGATCCTAACATTCTCCTTTTACTATGCGTACATCTGGTCAAACAGAACATGTTTTCAAAAAATAATTATTTATTTATTTTCTCATCATAAAATATATCAACTAAACCTGCGTTTACGTACACAGGGCGGGTCCTAAACCGCGTATGCCAGTGAAAGCCGGCGGTGGTGCAGCTCGCGCAGCCAGCGAAGCGGGCGCAGGCGCTGCCGGGGACGCCGCCGACGAATCCGCGGGGCCCCTACTACCACAGCCCTTGAGACTCAAATACAGTGTCGGCAGAATCATAGGTAATAATCCGAACTTCGTATATAACAACCATCATTCATTTTCGTATCTGTTATTCACTTGATATTTCCAATGTGAACTTGTCTTGTGTTAAGTGTGTTGAATAGATTCCGGTCAGGGTATTTCAATCTCAATACAGTGTCCTAAACCAATTAGAAATCAATGATAATTATCGAGGGTTATGTTAATATGTTCCCTGTAATTTTTATTAATTCGACTTTTGAAGACACATTATGTCTCTTTCAGAGTTCTTCTTAGAATAATTATAATAACTGTAGAAGTTTTTAACGAAAAACATTTATAATAATATTTTTCTAACGTAAAATTCGCCTTGACCGGGTTTTATTTTCTCTCTATATATACCAGTAATATCATTATCGTACCATTTGTCATATCGATAATAGGTGACGGCAACTTCGCTGTTGTACGGATATGTAAAGACAAGACCACCAGCAAGGAATATGCTCTGAAAGTTATTGATAAGGCCAAGTGCAAAGGCAAGGAACACTATGTGGAGGCAGAGGTAAATATACTAAAAACTACTTTCTTAGTTCAAAATACATACCAACAGCTAGTTATGAATTTCTAATATTTAGTAATTTTATGCGATGCAATAAAATATTTTTAGCAAGATTCTATTTGCAAACAGTTTTTGAAACCTGTGACGCATTTTGCAGCTGTTTATAGAGTAGAGAAAATATTTTGCAGTGTCGCATGCGCTTTAGACCTTTGATGTGATGCCAACAAACTTTTTATTTATTGATGAAATTCGTGATTTTATGACAGAATGACTTTTATCTTCAGGTTCGAGTCATGAGGAAGCTGTGTCATCCACGAATTGTCTCACTTATCGAGGAACAGGATAGCCCTGAGTGGCTTTTCCTTGTAATGGAATTAGTCAGTGGTGTGTATATAAATGGGACTTGTAATATATAATTTCATCATTAACAATCCAATGATACCTAATAGAACATGGCTTTATTTACTCTCATTCCACTTGATTGTTATTTATATTTTTAGGTGGAGACTTGTTTGATAGTATCGCGGCCGCTTCCAAATTCTCTGAGCCCCAAGCGCGTTTGCTAATCGGCCACTTAACATCTGCTATCGCATATCTACACTCGCTTTCTATAGTGCATCGTGACATCAAACCTGAAAATCTATTGGTAAGCTATCAACTAACAAACTTAAAAAAAAAACTTGAATTGAATTCATTCAAAGTGGCGGCATGTTATAAATATTGGCTCTTTCAATTTATTAAAAATATTACATTTCTAATTCTTGTAAATATGCATCATAATTCATTTGTATATTTATTTCACTGCATATTTCATAAAGCAACTCAGTAAAAAACATATTAATATATTGTTATGAAACTTAATTACGTTACATTAAACACAATTACGTAACTTGCATGTATTTCCAGGTGGAAGTAGGTTCGGATGGCAGCATACGCGGCCTGAAGCTGGCTGATTTCGGCCTTGCAGTAGAAGTATGGCGGCCACTCCACGCAGTCTGCGGTACCCCTACATACGTAGCGCCCGAAATACTGCTCGAAACTGGATATGGATTAAAGGTAGTAATACAAAACATAGGAAGTCATGGGGACTGCCGACAGAAATTAAAACTTAAATCTATGACATGCTTTCACTGCTGGCCAAGCGCAACACGTCATACTCATAACTACAGGTATACTGTTAAGACGCAGATATATGCCAGTGACCTTGAGTGGTTATCTTGCGTGTTCTGTACTGAGCTCACGCGACACGTCGCACGTCCAGGCAGTAATAGGACTCGCCCATCAAGGAACGCTGTCCCAAATTAGACGTATTATTAATTTATTATACACAAAATAAAAGGTATTTTAATAAACACGTATACTAAAACATCAAAGATTGAATTATCTTTGAAATGGTGAAGGTTTGGCAGTTTTACCCGCGTTAGACATAACTTTACAAATTAATTTCACTATGTATAAACATAATCTAAAATATTCAGTTATTAAGAAAATGCTCTAATTTAACTTTTCCAAATCATTAACACTACGTGTGAATAAAATCATTAAAAGTCTGGTATAGTCGCCTTAACATTAGCAAGTCGGTGACGTGAACCCATATGATTTTCCCTTACCAAAAATCGCTCAACGCGTCCAGATAAGTTTTCTCTTCGAAAGCCCTAATTCACTGTAGTGCCATCGACACGACAAAGAAGATATCTTAAACATAATATAACACGACGTTTGTAATTCCCGAAGGGCGAGTCAGAAATTATAGTACACTCACATTTCTCCAGTTATGTCTAAGTCCCGTGTAATAAGGGGCGAGCCTATTGCCATCAATCGGGTACAAATCCATATTCCAGGCTCCTATTGAGAAAATCAATATACTTATTCATCGATTACCTAATAAAAAGTGTATTGTTCCTCAAACAAGCGTATTACCTTATAATACTCGGAAACTTATCATTCACATTATATTAAACAATACATTAGGTAACATTGAAATTATTATGTAAAAGTGATTGTAGATGAAGATAACGATATTTTTCCCACTATTCTTAACTGTTCTTCTGAACTTGAACTTCTAACTCGATTTTGTCTAATGTTATGTTATACTTCATTCTGGCACTACATATATATTCTTATTGTCCTAATCCCGTTCTGTTTTTATTGTAGATCGATGTATGGGCCGCTGGTGTTATCCTATACATCTTGCTGTGCGGTTTCCCGCCGTTTTCATCTCCTGACGGCGATCAAGAGAAGTTGTTCGACGCAATTTTGTCGGCTCGTCTTGAGTTCCCCGCGCCCCACTGGGAGCGCGTATCAGCCGGCGCTATCGACCTCGTCGCCAACATGCTGCGTCCACAGCCCGAACTTCGCTTCGCTGCTGAAGATGTACTCGACCATGCTTGGATGGCGGTTAGTTGATTACTTTAATATCATTAAACAGTATTGTAACGCGGACAACTAAAATGCAGTTTGAATAAACGTAATATTTGTTTGCAGGACGATTATGACGAAAGCTGCGACTTCCGCACGTGGTACGACGAAGACTCTTCATAGCTGGCCCAGTCTCGCCGTCAATCGGTGTCGGCGCCATTGTGACGACGCGCTAGCGGCCAAGCCGAGACTTGAGCTCGTTTGAATCTACGCTACGGCTTCAGTGTTTAGTGCTGTTCTTATCACAGCGATGTATGCCTTTCGATATGTTAACACCAATACCAAAGTTATTATTTAACATATTTTACTTAAAGATACTGCATGCATAAATAGTTTGTGTATTTATATATTGTTTGGTGCGAACTCCGGTGCAGTATTATTGTTTTGGTTTTGAATTATTGTGTTATCTTATATTGTAAGACAAATTCTTAAAATGATTTCCATTCAGCGAAATATAATATGGGTGGAATATCTGCGTCTATTTTTGCATTAGAATATTCGGCGACATGTTTATCGGTATTGTATAGTGTCGCTGCGTCAGCATATAGCTTGCCAAAATTTTAATTTAGCAATACAATGGCGGAGTATATACAGTGGCTGCTCAACTGCTTTACTATTTCGTTTTTCGCGTCTTTGTCAGCCAGTGAGTACTATAATGTTATATTTCGCTTGTTGAATCAAACTGACAATTTTAAAGATCTCTTGATTTCTCTAACCGCTTTATTAGCTATTCAGTTTTAGATTGAACTTTAGATTTAATGAAATTATAATATTTAAAATGGATATTTTTATTTAATGGTAACATTCTGTAATATACGAGTAATATATCTTATTTAATTATTTGAATGAATTCATATTTACAAGTGTAGAGCGCAAGTTAATTGTAATGATTTTTGTATAATATGAATTGCTTGTAGGCGTATGTTCAATGCTATTGCTTCTATTATATCATAATCATATCATTCATTTCTTGATTAAAAACATTCCCCTCTCTTAGAAAGAAACTGAACAGTGACCATGTAAGACAAGAATGTAATCTTTTATGTATCGGTATAAATTAAACTGCAAAAATGGTGCTAGTGACAGTGATAACATTTTTTTAATAAATGTAGTTAAGTCTTTATTGAACATGTCCATGACACAATAACCAATCTACTGATTGTTGAATGTGGACACACCTTTTTGGTATTTATATCTTATCAAAGATGTTTCTATAAGAAATGTCGCAGATACAACGATCTAGCCATTGCAATTGGCAGATTTAAAATCAATTGGTAATGAGAACTAGTGATATGAGCCTAGTAGTCGAGTGTAAGTAGGATGTGGCGTGAAACAAATAATTATCCTTATTTTTGAAAATGATTGTTGGCTTGATGAAACACGATTGGTCCCTGTTGCAGCACAACATGTATCAACACAAGCAGTTCATAGCTTTTAACTATTGCTTAGCATCTTAGAAGCTGAAGCCTAACTTATTTATAATTAGATAAGTGCCAAATTCATTTTATTATTGCGCTTATATGTATCATAATTCACGCAGGTCGCAGCAATCAATGTTCCTCTCGAATATGTAATGTATTTTTTTTTACTATCAATTATTTAAGTTATTTTTCATATATAATAGTGTTAATATATCACTGAGCAACACCAAATGCAACCCACATTAGACTGAAATACATTCCTCCACAGTATGATGATGTGACACTGTAGCTTTTCATCACAGTGCATTGAAAGATATAATAACTCTGTACCTAGTGATTGTTCTGTGTATGTTTCCATTTTGTATTTGGTGGTTTTGTATTCCACAATTTTACGAAATTTTATAAAGAAATTTACTGTTGCGATTTATACATGATCAGGTTTGCCTAGATAGATACCCCAATTTTTAATGTGGATTTAGAAGTATGAATATAAATTATGAAAGTTATCAAATAAATTACACAGGAAATTTAACAAAAGATATTAAAACGTATCTACTAAAAATACAGTCGCAATTCATTGCATGTCAGTCATAGTGATTCATAAAATTTTATAATGCATTTAGACATGATATGTTCATTGAGTAAATGAGAGAAATAAATAAATTTATAAAAAGTTGTAGTTTATTTTATTTACATTTACAATCCTCATGATAAAATTTGTACATTTTTATTTATTAAGAACATAACCACTTAACAAAAAGCCACTTGAAGCATTCATTGTGACTTCTGGGTGTGTTCTGTCTGGCAGCACCTGGAAAGATTTGTGGAAAGTAAGTAATTATACCCCACTTGTACTTTTATAAGTAACCACTTTTTTTCTCATACAAGCTTATAAATTCTTCAAAAATGTTTGAACAACAGTACCCTAATTACGTAATACACGATCAATCACAATCTAAATCTTTTTGAAACAGATTGCTAATCCATTCAAAAGTTCGAAAAAAAAATTGCTCAACAAAGTAAATTTAAGGCAATGAATCTTGTTGAACCACCAAAATGAAACAATTAGTCTTAATCATTTACGAAAATGTATTACGCAATTAGTTAGCAGGTTCATGACTGCTAAAATAATTGGCTTAGTAGATGGCAGTGCTTTTTCAAAACTGTATTTCAGAAAAATTATAATGTGGTACCTAATAACTGTAACAGACAAACTCAACTCATTGATCCCATTTAACTGTCACTAACGAGACAATAGAATTTTAATTGCTATCGACTTCTAAAGGTAAATCAACAGTTGAGTGGATGCTATGTACAGTTTTTTTGCTTCAACTCTACCTCTAACCACCATGCATAACAAGCATTGCCTACTTAGGTTTTGGTTGGCAAATTGTGCTGTTATTTACAAGTAGGAACCTATGTGTGTAAACTTTCACCACTACCTGTTTTTTTACAGATTTGTTTGACCACTTATTACTTTTTTAGAATAGAAAAAACTCCTTACCTGATAATTTCTCATCCAGTTGCATGATAGTTTCAGAGCAGCCACATTACTTTGTGCCTTTAGTGACATATACAACTGCTGCAATGGTTCTGCAACATTGTAGTAAATCACAAACGGCCTGCCTGGTTTCACAAATGTTACTAATTCATTGAAAATGTTTTGTGGGTCTTCTTTACATGCTATAACTAATGAATCCATTTTATTATGCAGCAGTTCGGAGGCAGCTATATTATCAAAGTGCCATTTTGGCTTTTTATTTTCCCTTGGGGGCTCAGAATCTGTGTTAATATTAGCATTTTCACTAGGTTTATTCTCAATATCATCTTGTTTAGTTCTTTTAGATTCATGCTCTTCTGTGTTTTCATCATTTTTCCTCTTTAATGGATTTTGCTCAGTGCCATTTGCATCCTTTTCAGGTTCTGTAGTGCTATGAGTGTCACATCCTTGATAAAATTGTCTAAGTGCAGAATAAACATTGACTGAAACACATCTGTTCACCTGTTCTTCAGGAAAATTCATAGCTAACAGTGCTTGTTTCTGTGACATGTTACCAGGATGCATGTGGACTAATTTACCATTTGTATTTTTCCCAATGACACTCAACAATGCAGCCGCCACTAAACCATTGGACCCAGAATCATATAACAGATGATTCCCTTCACAATGAATATTAACCATTGTTACGATTTGTGATAATGTATCAATTCGCAAGTTTTGGATCTTATTTGGCTCAAGTTTGTACATAATTTCACTAATGATTCGAAGATTTGGTTTTACTACTTGAAAGTATTCAAAATACTTTTTCTCTTTTTTCCTTAAATACTTATCTTGTGAAAATTCCGTTTTATTGTGAAATGTGTTGGAATTACTGATTAATGTTTCAACAATATCTGATGCTTTGTTAGAATCACTTTTTAGTGACTCTATATCAGCTGCTGACAACTTTTGTGAGCGTCCATCATCAAGTATATTTCGGTTGTCATTTCCAGATACTTTTATATCAATTTCAACTTTTAATTTTACGGCTTCATCTGCTAGTTCAACAGTGAATTCTTTTTTTTTCTTATTCGTTTTCGGTATCATTTTAAATACTGAGAAATATGGGGAGCCCTCTAATCCTTTCAAATTGATAGTGTCTCTTCCCAAGCTAATAGTCGAATCAGACTTATTAAATTTGAGTAGCTTTTTAAAGTTCTGTTTCTGGATTATAATGTAATCACCTATTTTAACTTCGTTGGACATTCTGACCAAAATAAGTTTTTTGAAGGTTAGGTCACAATATTGTATGTAATAATTATTTGAACTTTTTCTCACCTTTCGCGTATAATTTATATTTTATCAGAAAGTGGGTACTGGTAGTATGGGACAACGTATATTGTAAAGTACTAAGTAATTGAGCTTTGTGGTAAAATTGATAAATAATAAAACCTTAACTACGTGTTTCGTTCGTCAACATAATCAGTGTTGCCAGTACCTACGACGACTTTCGGACGATTTTTGGACAAAAAGGACGGCTGGAGAAATATTAATTTGTAACGATTGAATGAGAAAAAAATATACCTGAAAAGGCGTGAGTACTGTTATACTTTTAGGGTAAACAAATAAAAACTGAAAAAAAATTTTAGATATACACGTGAAGTTTGAGCCGACCAAAGACATGCAAAAAAATAAAAATTGGTTGCCTGTAAAGTCGGTATACGGGCGAAAGTTTTACGTGACAACGACTTTGAGTGGTAAAATAATTTTAATGTGAATATTCATTCGTATAGTAGGAAGAAGGATGAAATAATTCTGTCTCTCTCGCTCTTAGGCGGGCTAACTGTGCTCGAGTGGAAGGGACGCGTGCCTTTCACTTTTTATGTCTGTCTCTCTCGCTCTTAGGCGGGCTAACCATGCCCGAGTGGAAGGGACGCGTGCCTCTCACTCGCTCTCATTGTGAGCGCATAACGTGAGCGGAGCGTAACGCAGTTTCTTGAAGTGTCACCCGGCAAACCAATTTATAAGACGTTGTCACGTCAAAACAAAATTAATTTGTTTTTTGCATGTCTTTGGTCGGCTCAAACTTCACGACATCCTTGCCATCATTCCTTAACTGCCTGAACTCGTTGCCATCAAGGATACTAAGGTGGGTATTACACTATCAAATCTTTGATCAAAGTTATAATGAAATTGTAAATAGACATACTATGGGTAATTTGTGAGCGTTGTAGATAGGTATATGATATAATAATGATAGTGTAACACATCACCCTGAGGGGGATATACTCATAATATGTCTATTTTACTATTTCATTATAACTTTGATCAAAGATTTGATAATGTTACCCCCCTTAGTAATGAATTCAGCTGATTATCCGAATGATTGTGGTTGTTTGTGTGCGTGGAAGGCAAGGCAAGCGATACGGGATCACTGCGCGTGGAAAAAGGATGGCTGGCGATTCGCCAGCAGTCTAAAATTGCATTCACACGCCGCGTGTTTCGTTTTTACTTAAAGTTTGACGCATTTTTGTAATTTTAAAAACTGCGTTTTGTTATTTGCATTTTATCAATATCAAGTATCATTAAAATTTTGTACGAAATTAATTATTTACGATAAATGCATCACTGTATTTTGGAGAACACGCAGAAATCTTTAATAGGCGGATTCCCTGTTTGAAAACTAAGTGAAACTGGCCACTGACTGACAGAACAGTACTACCTATCGCGATGTATTTACCTAAATTCCGTTTTAAAGCAGATTAGGCTATTTAATCAATAGAATTAGAAAATTCTGTATAAAAATCTGTATCCAGTGCTTATCTGTATCATAAATCGAAAATCTGTATAAATACGGGGAAATCTGTATATATGGCAACACTGAATTTGACGGCCAAATTTGATCCACAGACAAAGTAGATTTCAGTGCTGTCAGATGTGGCACGCCAAGACGGCTAATTATTTTAAGGGTTTAATTCAAATTTTCTTTAGTTCTTTACATTTTGCAGGTCAGTGTGAGGTTTTATGTTCATTAAAATATGATTCGCGGCCGTAACCAATATGGCTTTACATAATTACAATCAGCAATATAACTCCATAAGTAAGCACAATCGCCAAATGTCATGATTTCATTAAAATAGTCATTCAATGCGATTTATATGAACTTAGAGAGTTGTATTGATCATTTTTATGATTATGTATTCTATAAATAAACATTTGATACGGCCTCAAATCATATTTAGATCAACATACAACATGATACTGACGAGCAAATTACAAAAAACGTAAGAAAATTTGAATTTCGCTGGCTGCCTTGACGCTTTCGCCACCTAAAGTAACCAATTTTTTTTTTTTTTTTGTAGAATAGCTTAAGTTCGCCGAATTAAAAGTGTGATAACACACTTTATATGTGAAATAAGAAGAATTTCATAATGCAGATGCTAATTTTAATGGGAAAACTGCCGGAAAATATAAATGAACCACTTTAATGCACCTACCTACTTATTTTAAAAATCTGTAGTTTTTTCCCAATCGTCCTTTTATTGTTTATTATATTTTCCGCATTTTCCCATTTTCATTTCACAAGACAACAGTTTAACAAATATACACTCAAATCATAAGTAAATCCTCTCAACGTATGCAGAAACTTTTATTTTAATTTATTTGTAGCGTCTACGGAGCTCGTGGCTATAACAGCAGTGTTGCCAGTGGCAGATAGTTACATATAACATGAGCTATATTAATGGCACTTTATTTACACAATAGTTATTTATGCTATAAGTGCGGAAATCATCTTACGCACATGTATCATACAACGTTTTACTATGCATTGTGCGAGGAAAAAAAAAAAACGAGTGAGCCTTACGGCAGTCGCCTGTGATGTGTAACATCTAACATACCACGACGTATATAAATGATAAAAACTAAATTCATGACTTGGACTTTTGACTTCGAGTTCGACTTCGACTTCCACTTCCACTTCGACTTTGACGTCGACTTTGACTTTGGCTTTGACTTCGACTTTTTGATTTTGACCATTGTCATAATCATCGCCATCATCGTCATCATCATCATTCTGAAATAATAAAATCTCTGAGACGAGACGTGCAGACGACGGCATCAAAAATTTAAAAAAAAAACAGAAAAGTAAAAAGCACTAGTGAAAAAAGTGACACTTTCCGCACAATTCTCTTGGAAAACGCTCTTTTCGAGCAAATGCATTGTAAAAACTAAAACAGTTCTCCTCCCAATATTAAAGCTTCGAATAAAAAAAAAAACATGTTGTTGTGTTCGAATAATTGTTGATCGAGTTTAATTTTTTTCGTTTCAGTTTTGGTTGGATGATCCAACCACTTGTCACTTAAGCACTTTATGAGCAGTCATGATGAAATAAATTGTTATGCCTAGATAAGCTAACTGGGATCGAATCCACGAATTAAAAAATGCAAGTCGGACCTAGGGCCGGGTGCACAGAACACTGGGCAATAGCGAATTAGCGGCCAGGTCGATTTTGTTGTCGATCCACTGGCCAGATGGGCCTGCACCGTACCGCCTCCACCCATTTAACAGTGAACGTGGTGATCCTAATATATGGATATTACCAGATGAACAGTTTCAGATGCTAGTGTGCAGGGATGTTGCGGACATCCGCATCCGCAACCGCGGAACTTCCGCCTCGATTTACACATCCGCATCCGCAATAATTAATGCGGATGTTTATGCGGATGCGGATGTAGCACAGGTCGCGACAAGAAAGATAATGGGCGGGGCCGGGTCTGGCGCGTGCCGTATGCGAACGAAATCTTCGGTCCTATTGGCCAGTGCGCATTTCTCATTGACCAATAGGAGCGAAGATTTCGTCCGATGACAAGATCCGCCGTGTTTGTTATTGTGTATCATTTGTTGTCGCGTAATCAGTGATAACGTGTTTAGTTGCGCTTAATGTATAAAGTTTATAAGAATGACACTCGAAAACTGAAATATTTATACTATAAATGTTTCAACTGTCGAGTTATTGTGTCTGTGAAATTGTGAATAAGTAAAGAGTGAGCATTATACTATAAACATTTCAGTTTTTGAGTGTTATTGTGTCTGTGAAATTGTCAATAAGTTTAAAGTGAGCATTGCGAGATTTTTGCAGAGGATAAAGTGAATTTACAATGCCACCACCGACGCAAAGTGACATTTGGACTTATTTTAAACCAACTGCACGTAACCAGGAAAAGGCTGATTGTAAATGATGCAATAAAACATACTCACGCAAGGGCCGTACCACCACGTCCTTGAAAAATCATCTAAAATCGATGCAACCAGAAGAGTTTAGTACCTTTGAAAGCTCGAGTAAAGAAAAACAATTATTACAGAAGATAAAAACTGACACTGGTAAGTTTTAACAAAAAAAATATTAATTAGGATTCGCTGGTGCTGCCTGTAAGGTCTTTGATCCTTGCGGAATGAAAAGTGGACTGTATGTATAACAGATGTATTACAATAAGTTACACTAGTACTCCCGACATTAATAATTATCGAATTTCGTTACGGGTGCACGTGCGTCTCGCTCGGGCTTATAAAAAAAAAAAACTTATAAATATCTTAACATCCGCGGATGTGAGCCTTCAAATATCCGCATCCGCGGATGTGAAAAAATCTGCATCCACAACATCCCTGCTAGTGTGTTGAATGAAAATCCTATAACTTATATTAAAATATATTTTATTCAAAACATATTTTATTTCTATAAACAGGAACAAAAATATACATATTTCATTATTTTAACTGTCCTTTGATTTATATAAAACTATTCTTACAAATAATATAATATTTACTCTTTATATTCTTGCAATTTCTATCATTTTTTCTACACTACAAATTTTTTCACGTGGCTTGCCTAGTATTTTACCATGTTCTTTTTCATATTTATCAATTTTCTCCCAACCATTCCAATCTATAACACTGCTATTGTTCTCATTTATGATTTTCTTGATTTCTTCAAAGCCACCTTTGTTTTGGTTGTCAATATTATTTAAATTTTCATGTATTACTTTAGCCACTTGGAATGCATTTCCCATTGTGTGTAATATTACACCAACGGGTCCAGTGCCCAGCCATCCTGCCACATAGAGCTTGGCTAAGTTTGAAGATGCATTTTCAACAATGCCTTTTTCATTTGCTACAAAGCCATGATTTAGTACCAAGCCTTTGTCTGCTTGAACACTCTTGTAACCTATACTTCTGAATGCTAAATTGCAATTCAGTATTTCTTTCTCTTCAGTAGGTACACATTTTAGATCTTCCAAAGTTTCACCAACAAGTTTGTTACCGATCAATTCAATTCCTGTTAATTGCTTCTTATCATCCACAAAAAATTTTTTTGGGCTTCTAAAGAACACTGGTTTGAAATACTTAATATTGCTATCATCAGTCATTGTTTGCTTCTCATTTAAAGATTTTAACATTAGTTCAGTCAATCTCTTTCTAGGGCGAGGTAGATCAGGAACCACTTTGTGCACATCAGCAAAGTCATTCTCATTCCATATTGTTCTACAATTTTTCAGTTTAAGTTGTTCTCGGAGTTCTTTTATAGTAAAAGCAACTTGTAGAGGTCCTCTCCTACCAATTAAATATATTTGTTTTAGTTTAGATTCAGATAAAGTACTCAGAGCATGTTCTGTAATGTCAGTTTTTTTCAGTTCATCAATAGGTGTTAGTAAAATTCTTGCAACATCCAATGCAACATTTCCTTGCCCAAGAATGGCTGCAGTTCTGCAGGACAAATCAATCTGTAAGAAAAACTTCATTTATAATAGGGATGATGCCTGGGTAAAAAAAATTAAATTCTAATTAGTCCGTCAGTCAGATAATAAAAAAATATTAGACGCGTATTTTTTGTTTTATCATATTAATAAAAAAATACTTAGATAAAACGCATTTTAAGTTGGGGAGTGGGGGTCGATACGTCACTAGTACGTATAAAATCTACATACTGGTGACGTCATGGCACATTTTACCTCAATGTATCGCCGTAATCTTTAGATTACGTAAAAAAAGAAAAAATACGTGTCCAATATTTTTTTATAAACTCAGACAAAAAAAAAATTTTTAGTCGTCATCCCTATTCTTAATATTAAAAAATAAACTATTTAAAAACTTCAAATATTTCAATGTCTGATGCAACTTTAAAAATCGTATTATCAATTTACTTTTAAATCTTTGTCACAGGGGAGTCCATTATACCATCCTACAAAGTTGCGAGCAGCTATCACATTGTTTGCATCTTCATTTTCTATGCCAAGTGTTTTGTCTTCTTCAGCACCATAAGTCTGAAATAAGTTTATGATGTTTTTGGTTAACTACATTGAAAAGAACTATTTTTATTAAAGTAATGAACGATACATACTAAAAGCACTGCATCATAATGTTGCCTCAACTGTTGAAGATTTACATCTTTTCCCAAAGTTATGTTTCCATAGAAATTAACATTGGGATGTTGGGCTACCTTAGTGAACTGATTTATTACATTTTTCACTTCTGGATGATCTGGGGCCACTCCATACCTAACCAATAACAAAAATAGTTTGTATTAAAATAATAAGGTATTAAATACAGAAGTTTTGTTAATTTATAATAAACAAGTTCTTGTATGCTTATTTAACTGCTCTCATATTTGTTTCACCAAATATTATGTAATAATAATTGAATAATTATGTATATTATTTATATTTACGAATGTTTTGAAATTAAACATACCTAATCAGTCCAAAAGGTACAGGAAGTTTTTCCAGTATATCAATATTTAAAGAGTCCAGCTTCTTAGTAAGATGCATCGCTGCATAAAATCCTGCAGGTCCAGCACCAACAATACATACTTGAGGGCGTTTGTTGTATGATGAAGAACTAAAAACCCTTTTCAATAACTTGTAAGTCATTTTGCGTTTTATTATAGCTGCACACGCCTAAGACCAAGGTTGTACACACAGTACCACTGATTTAAAATTTAAATGCACTGTGAGTTATGATAAATTATAATGAATACATAATACACCGCCAAAAAATCATTTTTTAACTGGTTACCACGGGACTAATATCGAAATTGTGTGCTGTGCAAGTTGTCTTAATTGCTCCTCAACAGTATGCATGCTTGAATCTAATTACTATTGATATTTATATTCTACAAAAAACTCAGTTTTATTAAATCAAACAAAACAACACAACTTCTCCAAAGATGAACTTTGGAAGTGGAGTGGAGTTTATTATGTGGCAGTGACACTGACTGACACTACTACTCACAGCTACTACCGAGTCTGATAGTGACAGTGACAGCGAGTGAGTCGACAGCGGTGAAAGGAGTTTAGATAAAGCTGGGAACAAAATAAAGGACGATATACATGGTGGGTAGTGGTGAAGGATACAAGTGCTTTTGTTTGTGTTACGAATTTTCTCGATTTTTGGTAATTTTACAAGTGTGAACTTCAATCGAGACTATTCTTTGTGTTTGTAGTTTAGCCTAAGGTTTGTTTTAACTATAATTGTATATATTTTTTAAAGATTTTATCCAATATCCATAATGGATAACAAAAAAACCCCCTGATCCTCCAGATCCCTTGAATACAACGGTGTTAACGGTTTCTCTCCCCAATGACAATGTGCTAGAAAATGCAATGGACTCCGAATCGACAAGTAGAAAAAGACTAGCTACTTCTCCCCCGACTACTATAATAAACCCTCCTAAGTTAATCAAAAAAGAATTTGGAAGACAATCTTACACGTTCAGGGATAACCCACCCTATATTGTTCACGTTTCTTTGAAGGATGGCCAAACCCCAGGTACTGTACTGCACCCAGTTAAATTTGGAATGTTTTTAACTAAAAATAACTACAGCAACATTCTCTTAGGTAGTGTAAAACGCCTTGGAAGGAACCGGATGTCAGTCGAGTTTAAGTCACACCAGGATGCAAATAGCTTCTTGTTAAGTAAAACATTAGTACAAAATAATTTTGTGGCTTCGATTCCTCAGTTTAATATAACTCGTTTGGGTCTAGTTAGAGACATACCAAATGAATGGACAGAAGATGAGATCATTGAGAATATCAAGGTTCCTGTTGGATGCGGCCCCGTTATAAAGGCAAGGAGAATGAACCGAAAGGTGACGTATCTGGGTGTTACAGAGTGGAAACCCACTCAAACTGTAGTTCTCACTTTCGATGGGCAAATCTTACCTAAGCGGGTTTATTGTTTTTATTCTGCTCTTTCGGTCGAGACATATACGTATATGTACCCAAGTATACAATGTTTCAACTGTTGTCGTTTCGGTCACACGCGTACAGTATGTCGCTGGCAACCCCGCTGTTTCAAATGTGGTCAAGACCACCCAGGTGATGGATGCCAGGTTTCTGCTGACTGTGCCATTTGCGTATCCTGTTCTGGCAATCATTACGTCAATGATAAGGTTTGTCCTGAATTGGGTCGGCAGAAGGGCATAAAAGCTCTCATGGCCGAGAAATCTGTCTCATATGCGGAAGCAAGTCAAATTTTTCCTCCAGTCTCACGATCATATGCCGAAGTGTCACGAGTTTCACCGAAATTCAAACCAACAACCACTTCGCCTCAATCCAGTCTAGCTCCCCAAACACCAAAACCATACCGTAAAACGGTGTTTCTCAAACCTAAATCCCATGCCCCTCTTTCACCTAGCTACGATAGGCAGGCTCATCAAGCCCTTACTCAGGATTACTCCTTCTCTTCTTCCCAAAACGGTTGTGCCTTCCTTAGAGAAGGTGTAAGTACTCCTGATAAGCCCGAACACATACTAAATATTATAGCCAATATGCTGATAACTGTATTAGCTAACCCTGCACAATATTTACCTGACCACGTTGCCAATAAACTGTCTTCAATAGTCCAACACATAAATAATGTTCCATCCCCTGACATTCCTGCAATGGAACGTGAGGAGTATTTCTCCTAGGAAGCCTGACCTACTCTTTTTAATTAATAAATTTAAACCATCATTCTGCGGCATCGCTGAGACGTGGCTTCGTTCTGAAAGCAATTTCAGGATCCCGTGTTTCAGTGGTGTTCGCCATGACAGATCAGATGGATATGGCTTTGTTCATCAATAACAAAGTATCATTCTCCCAGATCCCTCTACTCTACCCTCCGTTGGCGACAACATAAATGTTGTTGCCGTTAAGGTTGAGGGTATAAATCTTTTTTCTTTTTATATAGCACACCCATGTTTTGAAGATCTTGTTTTAATTAAAAATTTACTAAGTAATATAAACGGCCCATTACTTGTTATGGGAGATTTTAACTGTCATCACTACCGGTGGGGATCGGATTCTTGTGATAGTGTTGGTGTAGATTTAGTGGATATGTTGGATGATCTTGACCTGTGTATTATTAATAATGGCAGTGCCACACGTAGGTCCCGACTAGGGCAAAGTAATAGTTGTGTCGATCTGACATTTTGCTCATCCAGCATGGCTAGCCTTTTTATTTGGAATCGTTTGAATATGACCTATGGGAGTGATCACTATCCCATCACAGTCGAAATTCCCTCTAAATCTCTCCCTGATAAAACTACCCCTCCCTTACTAAAGTACCAGCTTAACTCTGTGGATTGGGATCTTTATTCGAAAATTTTAGACCTACGTATCTCCTCCCTCCCAGCCATCAATGCTGAGAATGCTCAAGAATGTTTTACGTGTTTTTTCAACACCATATCTGCAACAGCTGATGATTGCTTCCGTCCTAAAAGATCACCAACAGGAAAAATCCCTTCTCCGCCTTGGTGGGATAGGGTATGCACTACCATGATCAGGGCCAGGAATGAGGCGGAAGAGACTTTCAACCTTGAAATGAACCTGGATAACCTTCTCGCCTTCAATAAAATATTGGCTAAGTCCAGGAAATTAAATAGAAAAAAGAAGAGAGCAGGCTGGGTATCGTTTTGTAGTTCCCTAAGTCCATCCACCCCAGCGTCGGTGGTGTGGCAGAGAGTGAAAAGTTTTAGAAACAGTTTAAAATCGTCTCCCACGAACATCTTATCTGAAGATTTGGGGTACCAGTTTTTCACTAAAGTCGCCCCCGTCTATGTTCCTGGTGTAGACGAAATAAACTTTATAGGCTCTGTAACTTCAAATGATCCTCTTGATAAACCATTTTTCCTTGACGAACTTAAAACGGTTCTTAATTATGTTAAGGATTCTGCACTTGGCGTGGATGGATTCCCTTACTCTTTCATTGCAAAAGCAGGTGTAAAATGCCACCAATATTACCTGGACTTGGTCAATTTTTGTTTCATCTCTGGGTATATTCCTCCAGCCTGGAAGGTTCAAGTGGTTATTCCTCTATTAAAACCCGGCAAGGATCCTAGTGATCATTGTTCTTAGACGATAAAGCAATTGGTCGACCAATTGCTTTATCGTCTATTCTTATTAAACTTCTTGAACATCTAATTAAAAACCGTCTAGAATGGTTAGTTGAACATAGAAAACTGCTCCCAACGACTCAATTCGACTTTAGGAAAAGTCTGGGTACAACTGATAGTATGGGTATCCTCACGTCAGAGATCGGACTGGCCCTTAGTAGAGATGAGTCTGTGGTGGCCGTTTTTCTAGATATATCAGCTGCTTATGATTCTGTCCTCCTCCCCGTTCTCAGGCAAAAGCTGCTTGAGCTGAGAATACCGGCTAGGATTATTCAGATCACCTGCACCATTCTTTCAAGCCGCACTCTTCAGCTGAGGATTCCAGGGGAAAACTCTGAGCAGAGGGTGACCTGGCGAGGCTTACCTCAGGGATCGGTAATTAGTCCCATACTATATAATATCTACACTTCAGATCTCCATTCATGCTTAAATTATAATTGTAAAATCCTTCAATATGCTGACGATACTGCATTATTGGTCTCTGGCAGTTCCATAGAGGATGCCGCTCTATCTTTGAATGTCTCTTTATCTTCATTAAACCAATGTCTACTCCATCACGGGTTGTCTTTGAGCGCTCCTAAGAGTACAGCAGTTATTTTTACCGACATCCAACGGAAACCTTGGTTTTTTTAAATGCACAAAATTATCTAAAAGAACTGTTTCATCCCTGTGTAAGCTGAGACTCGGTCACTGCTGCAGTCCAGTATTTCTTCATAAGATTCGTGTTCGTGACAGTTCCTTGTGCGAATCCGGACTTGATGAGGGTACTGTTAACGCATCAGTGCCACCGTTGGTTCAAGTAACTCGGAGCAATTTGTAGACAGTAAGATTTTAGCTATAAGTTTTTTATCAGGCGTTGAGCTTGATGTCCTTGGTTGTTTTTTCAATGTCATAGAAGTCATTATTAAAGGGTTCTCTGCGTGCTATATCCTGAGTTTATTTTTATTTCCCAATTTCCAAAGAGGTTCCTTCAGTTTTATACATGGTCCTTCGAGCCGGATATTATTATTATCATACTAGCAAAGTGGAATGAACTGGAATTGGATATTCTGGAAATTGGATTAAATAACTACCGGAGTGACGAGGTGACGAACACGTTTTTGGAAAAAAGTTGATCGGACATTAAGTGAAATAAAACAGGAAGTGTTTAAGCATTATAATATTAATTAAACTCACCCAACACTCATTAATGTAAATCAGGTAAAATAAAATACAGGAATTAAGTAGGTATTGATAATAAGAACTTAATTAAGGTTAGTAACATATTTTTATATTACATTTAAAAAGTTATTTACTTGTTTTATTCTTTTGTGGAGACATATTTACAAGGAATTATTTACAGAGCATTAGGTTAAATCACAGTTGTAAATTAATATAGTTAACATGTGCTTAAAATACAGTACAGTAGTGTTATTGTTAACCTTCATTAGTTAGCTATTTATATTTAAATATACAAATGTTATTTTCTAATTAAAACCTTTAAAATTAATTGTTGTTTTGTAAACCATTTAACCGGCAGATAATTAATTTGTATAAGTTATTTCTTTGCAATAGTAAACCTTACATACTTTCCTTCGGTTCAGTGATAGAACTTAAGAGTCAAACTTGCTCAATTTATAACTTAGGCTAATTTTGCTCAGGTACAGTCTCATTAAACCAACGATAGGTATATATGTTACAAACAGTTTCGTTGTTTAACATTATAATTGTATAATTACAGGTCTACGACACTATCCTTTCGAAATGGCTGAGATTAAAGATCTTAAAAGGAAGCGAAGCAGTTATAAAGGAAGGTTAACAGTATTTGGAACCTATTTATGTAATCTAAAAGATGCTGAGATAACCCCCTTTCAGGTAATTGAGTTGCAATTGCGAGTCACCAAATTAGATGATCTTTTTAATGAATTTAACGAGGTTCAATTAAAATTAGAATGCATGTGTGATAATATTGATACTGAGGCACTCGAAAGAACTACAATTGAATCTCAATATTATGGGTTGCTAGCTCAAGCTAAAATTATGTTAGGTAACTTTTCAAAACTTGAGCAAGAAGAAGTAAAATCGAATTGTAGTAGTGGTAAGCGTCAGTTCGTCAAGTTGCCTACAATACAATTACCCAAATTCACAGGGTCATATGATAACTGGCTTGAATTTCGCGATACCTTCGCAAGTCTCATTCATGGCAGTGACGATATAGACGAGATTAATAAATTCCACTACCTAAGATCATCATTAACAGAATCTGCTGCTGTCGTGATCCAGTCAATTGAGTTTTCTGCTCAAAACTACAAGGTGGCATGGGAGCTTCTTTGTGAGCGATTCGATAATGAAAGATTATTGATTGAGAATCACGTTACAGCATTGTTCAATGTCGAAACAATCACTAAGGAGTCCTCAACTGCATTAAAAGGAATTGTAGACAATGTAAACAAAAATATCAGAGCGTTAAAAACATTAGGCGAACCTGTTCATAGTTGGGACACATTACTTATCCATATAATTCGACAGAAGCTGGATACTACAACATTCCGAGAATGGGAGGAATACAAAGGGCGTATCGATAAGTCTAAACGAATCACTTTTGAACAGTTCATTGAATTTATGCGTAATCGCGCTGATTTAATAGAAACACTGGAAAAATCACGTCATTCTATAAGTAACATCAAACATAACACTAAAATTAAAGCCTTTGTTACAACAAAAAATAATAACAGTTCTTCATCACATAGTTGTCCAAAATGTAAAAACGATCATAACCTCAATTCATGTCCACAGTTTCTATCATTAAGTGTCAACGATAGAATGTCTTTACTAC
Source organism: Agrochola lota (assembly GCA_947364205.1). NCBI lineage: Eukaryota > Metazoa > Arthropoda > Insecta > Lepidoptera > Noctuidae > Agrochola > Agrochola lota. Next base: position 9,602,120 of record OX376221.1, on the reverse strand, counting down.
CTAGCTATAAGGTATGTTATAATTGTTTGCGTCACGGTCACTATCCCAATAATTGCAAGAAGCCAGCTTGTAAAATATGCAAACGCAAGCATCACACGCTTATTCACAACACAGATTTTAAACCACAACCTGTTTCAAGCAAATCACCTGACGGTACGACCGATAAGGCTAAGGTTGAGTCATCCTCTACTGCCGCCGACGCAAACAATAGTCACGTTGCACTCTCAGCTAATATCTCTGAGCATTCGCATACGAGCAGCACAGGCGACATCCTGTTGTCAACTGCGTTAGTTAGGTGCTACGATGCCAATAATAAAGAACACATCGCTCGAGCTCTTCTCGATTCTGGTAGTTCGTCGTGTTTAATGACAGAGAATTTATTTAATAAGCTAAATCTGCCCCATTTAAACACAAACAAATCTATACAAGGCATAAATAATTCTCTGTCGCATGTGAAAAAAATGTGTCGTGTGCACATTAAATCGTTGCATGAATCGTACGCTAATGATTTAATATGTTTTGTCTTGCCCACGATAACTGATAACGTTCCCGCTAGACAGGCACATGTCAATATACCTTCAAATATTCACTTAGCTGATCCGTATTTCCACACACCGGCTTCTATTGATATTATTATAGGAGCAGACGTATTCTGGAGTTTATTAGGATCTGATAAGATTTTACTAGGTGATGGGAAACCAACACTTTATCAAACTAGACTTGGTTGGCTAGTTTGCGGCCCAATTAACGGCGGCTTTAGTAATAATTCATCTCAATTTTCATCAATTAAATGTAATTTTACAAATGTTAACGATTATTATGAAAGTTCTTCCAGTTCGATTGAGTTATATGACATCCGAAATCAATTGACGCGTTTCTGGCAGCTCGAGGAAGTTTGTCATGAGTCATCGACTTATTCAGCTGAGGAGAAGATGTGTGAAGAACACTTTATAAAAAACACAACGCGCTTGGCAGATGGCCGTTTTAGCGTAAAAATACCGTTTAAGGAATCTTCGAATAGTTTGGGCGATTCATATCATCGTGCAAAACGATGTTTCCTATCATTGGAGCGCAGAAATCTCGGCCAGCCCTCACTCGATAAAATGTACAAAGATTTCATGACTGAGTACATTTCTTTAGGCCATATGTTCGAGTGTAATATTCATGAAGATCAGCGGTCATATTTTATTCCTCATCATGGAGTACTGCGCGAGAGTAGTAGTACAACAAAATTACGGGTAGTTTTTAATGCTAGTGCACCCACCACCTCTGGTCTTTCATTAAATGCAATACAGATGGTGGGGCCTACGGTCCAGGACGATCTGACTGCAATCCTTCTTAGATTTAGAATGCATAAGTACGTCCTCTCTGCTGACGTAGAGAAAATGTACAGGCAGGTGTCCGTACATCCATCAGATAGGCACCTGCAGCAAATTATTTGGCGTAATGACGCTTCTAGTCCTCTTAAAGCCTACCAATTACATACAGTAACTTACGGTACGGCTAGTGCACCGTTTCTCGCTACTAGGTGCCTCAAACAGGTCGGTCTTGAATGCCAGGATCAAAAGGTCGCAGAAGTTATCCTTCATGATTTTTACGTGGATGACCTTTTGACCGGTGCAGACGTCTTTGAGGAGGCTCGAATGTTGCGTCATGAGGTGACTAATGCTCTTGCTTCTGCTTGCATGCCTTTAAGGAAGTGGAAATCTAATGAACCCAGTTTAATTTCAGAACCATCTGGTGGTTCTTATTTTGATTTCCACAAGGAAAGTGATGTCATCAATAAAACGCTTGGTCTTTGTTGGCATACTGACACAGATGATCTGTGTTTTCCTATTAATATTCCTGAATGTATGGAAAATACTAAGCGTGGCATGTTAGCAGTAATCGCAAGAATATTTGATCCTCTAGGGTTGTTGGCGCCGTGTGTCGTGAGCATGAAGATGTTGCTTCAGAGACTTTGGCTGGATGGGTTAAAGTGGGATGACCAGTTATCACCTGAGGTTAAAACAATATGGGCAAACATAATTAAAGCCTTGCCTTGCCTTCATAACTTGCGCGTTTCACGTCGTGTGGTCTGCGACGCATACAAGCAGGTTGAATTTCATATTTTTTGTGACGCTTCGGAGCGAGCTTACGGCGCTTGTTTGTATATTCGCAGTATCAATGAGCAGGGTGACGTCGACGTGCGATTGTTAATGGCTAAAAGTCGCGTAACTCCTATTAAACCATTAACAATACCGCGTCTTGAGCTCTGTGCTGCTGTGCTTGGTGCACGTTTACATAAAAAGGTTGCTAGTTCCCTTCGCATTAAACCATTAAGTGTAGTCTTTTGGACTGACTCCATGATAGTGCTGGGTTGGTTAAAAATGTTACCTATTAAATTAAATACTTTTGTTCGCAACCGTGTTGCCGAAGTATTAGAATTGTCCAGTACAGGCACCTGGAGACATGTGTCGACACACGACAATCCAGCTGATTTAATAACTCGCGGAGCGGAACCTACCGCTATGCAATCACTGGATTTGTGGTGGTTCGGCCCGTCTTTCTTAAAGTATGACATTACTACAGGAATCTTACCAGACATTAAATCTAGTATTTTAATTAATTTAGCCCAAGATCATGCTAACGAAGATTTATTTAAAGCATTCATCGAGTTTAATCGTTTTTCCAATTTTATTAGATTACAGCGTTCTATTTGTTACGTTTTTCGTTTTATTAATGCATGTAAAAGGCGTTTAGCAAATACGTCCTATTTGAATGCTCAAGAATTACAAAATTCGTTAAACTTGATTATTATTCAGTCTCAAAAGGAGTCTTTTCCTGAATACAACTTACTATTAAATAATCAAAAATTACCACATAAAAACCAATTATTAAGCTTAAATTTGTTTCTAGATGAAAATAAAATTATTCGTATAGGTGGTAGATTACACAATTCCGAATATTCATTTGAAAAGAAACATCCAATTTTATTACAGTCCACTCATCACTTTGTCAAACTTTTATTTAGATTTGAGCATATCAGATTGTTGCACGCAGGTCCTCAGTTATTACTAAGTACAATTAGAGAGACTTACTGGCCACTTGGTGGTCGCAATTTAGCCAGAGCCTGTTATCATCAGTGCATTCGATGTCAGCGTCTAAAGCCACAGGCAGTTGTCCCTCAGATGGGTAATCTCCCATTGAGCAGACTCTCACCAGCAGACTTTCCCTTTCAAAGCGTAGGAGTTGACTACGCAGGCCCTATAATCTCGGCTAGTCGTCAAGGTCGTGGATGTAGATTGGTTAAGGTATACATAGTTCTTTTTGTGTGCTTTACTACAAAAGCCATTCATTTAGAGTTGGTGGGTGACATGACGAGCAGTAATTATTTACAGGCTTTACGTCGGTTTATGTCTCGAAGAGGAAAACCTCTTAACATCTACTCCGATAACGGAACATCGTTTGTAGGAGCCTACAATGAGATATCTGATTTCTTGAAGCGCAATTGTGACTCCATCACTGATAGTGCGGCTCGAGATGGTATTAAATTCCATTTTATTCCTGCTTACGCTCCACACTTTGGTGGTCTTTGGGAGGCGGGTGTCAAATCGACCAAATTTCATTTGTACCGAGTGTTGGGCAATTGTAATCTAACATATGAGGAGCTTAACTCTGTTTTAGTTCAAATTGAAGGCATTTTAAATTCTCGCCCGCTCACACCGTTATCGTCAAATCCAGAAGACCTGTTGCCTCTCACTCCTGGTCATTTCTTAATTGGACGACCTCTCACGTCTCTTCCTGTAAAGGATATCCGGGACAACTCCACTCATCACTTGACGCGCCATCAACGTATTGAGCAGCTGCGGCAGCATTTCTGGTCAAGATGGAGCAAGGAATATGTCTCCGAGCTTCAGCAGCGAGTAAAGTGGCGTACCGGCAACGACAGCCTGAACTTGGACTCCCTCGTTGTCATAAAGGAGGATCACCAGCCACCGCTGAAGTGGAAGTTGGGCCGCGTTGTTAGCCTTCATCCTGGCACAGATGGCATAAGCAGAGTAGCTGACATCAGAACTTCAACTGGAACTATTAGACGGGCATTCTCCAAGATTTGCCCATTATTGGAAGACAACTGTTGAAAGGCGAGCTTCCAACGGCCGGGGGCATGTTAACGCATCAGTGCCACCGTTGGTTCAAGTAACTCGGAGCAATTTGTAGACAGTAAGATTTTAGCTATAAGTTTTTTATCAGGCGTTGAGCTTGATGTCCTTGGTTGTTTTTTCAATGTCATAGAAGTCATTATTAAAGGGTTCTCTGCGTGCTATATCCTGAGTTTATTTTTATTTCCCAATTTCCAAAGAGGTTCCTTCAGTTTTATACAGGTACTCTGGACCATATCTTTTTTTCATGTCCCTCAAATTCACAATCTTGATTTGTACCATAAGCTTCCCAAAATTAAAATCACCCTTCCTACTAACTTCCATTCCCTCTTGACTAACTTTTCCCCTAAACTGGTCCTAGCAAATTTTTTAAATGAAAATGATATAAAATGTAGTCTGGTGTGTAATATATAATAATTATAACTTTGTAAATATCTGTGTCGTTTTGTAGTAGAGTAATGATTAACAAAAAAATAAGCTATTTGTTAACAACTAACAACAATTGTCTCGTCCTTTCAGCTAATAATACTAACTACTAACAACTACCTCGAAGTCACGAAGTGCGAAGTTCGACGGCTAATGTTGCTGTGTTGCCGTCTCTACATGACACTGGCAGAATAGTCGACATCGGCTCAGTTGCCAAAAGAAAAAATAAAATAAAGGACGCATCCGCGGCTGACAGTTGCGACCAACAGACGTCCGAACACTCAAGGGCACGTCCGCGACTTACGACCGATAGTTTGCACAGTATAGTACTAAATGTACTATCTAGATACAAATAATCAGCGACTCTCAGCCGCGGCTTACGGACGCGTCCGATAATTTATTCCCAGCTTAAGACTGCATTCGGAGTTACACTGTAATCGATTGGAGCATGCTAACGGCTACAGAATAAGCCTGAGCGCGATAACGATGTATTGTGAATCGTCATAGATGACGTCATGACATGCGCCATCTTGCGATAACGCCGAGCATGCCTTTAAAAAAAACAAATAAAAAACTAGTAAAAGTACAGATTTTTAGTATTTGATTTATTGATTTTTGTGGTCTAAGTATAATAAAGTATATATAAATCTGTAACTTTCACCAGTATTTGGCCAAACCTTGGGCAAATCTAGCGATCTAAATCTTTGGGCAACGGGGTTTCACTTAATGCAAAGATTTAAATCGCTAGATTGGCCCTCACAGCACTTAGGTGGGGATTACACTATCATATCTTTGATCAAAGTTATAATGAAATTATTAAATAGACATATTATGGGTAATTTGCGAGCTTTGTTGATAGGTATATTATATAATAATGATAGTGTAATATCACCCTGAGGGGGATATACCCATAATATGTCTATTTTACCATTCCATTATATCTTTGATCAAAGAATTATGATAGTGTAATACCCACCTTCGTCACAAGAAAAATTATCCATACTCAGAGAAGTGAGCTCACACACTATAACAGCGTTTCCATGAAAATGAAGTGAAGCCACTGCGTCATTGGGTGTCAGAGGTGTCAAAAAGAAACAGAAATATATATATAATATCGCGTTAACGCGTTAAAAGATAGTCGTTTTTTAACGCGTTAATGCGGTAGGGCGAATCTAACGATTTAAATTTTAGCCTCTGCCATCATTTTCATGACAGCTATTCTATCACTGCGGCCGTTAGTGGCGGCCACCACTCTTCTATGAAACCGTGGCTTTACGTGACGATGTCTACCAGTCAACCATAGAGTACATTGTGCAGTCAACTCCTACCGCTAGCCGTGTTATGGAACTGCGTTCAAATACCAAAAAACTACACGCATTGCACGCCCGGTTCTGGCGAGCTTGTGCATGTGCGTGCGGCACAGATAGAGTAAGTGAGTGTTCACGCTCTTGTCTGCCTTCCTTCTACTAAGGACAATAAATAAAGAGTATGTCGACATAAAAGAGTCCACGTCAGACTCTTTTATGTCGACGTACTCTTTTTATTACATGACATGTGGAACTAAATATTTTACTTAGTTATGCAGACCTGAGACCTATGATGATGGCACTACTTTGCCGATAAGTGCCAGTAGGTTTTGAGTCACCCACAAGTAGCGTTTTTAACAATATGTTTACATTCTTTTATTCATTTCACAGTCGAAGTGACCTAAGTGCGATAGTGGCGCCCTCATTTTTTCCAAGCTATACTTTGTTTTTCTACATTTTCGGAAAATTATATATTCCAGAAATACTACTCCTACCAACTACTGGTTTATTACTGGCAAGTACCTGGCAAACGAATGAAACAATTATTATCCTTAGCTGTCATTCATTGACTGACTGTCAAATGTCATGAGCTTCGTCCATCGTCCATCTACCATTTCCATACAAGTTACAGAAAAAAAACTTGGTTTCATCTTTGTTTCATTCAAGAAAAATATAAAACTCCTGTTCAAAAAATTCAGTGTTAAATCCCTGCTAGGATGGCGCATGCTATGGATATGAAACATCTCTTCACTAGGTTATTTTCTTTGAAAAATGGGTGAGTTTCATATTTTTCCATTGTCAAGACAGCTTTCTCGTGTTAAATCTACGGCTGCTTATCAATAATAACCATACTTAATTTAACTGGTTTTCACGTATCTTAATTATATTTGAGTTTGGTGCAGGGCGTCTAATACTTGGTTTTATTGCATCATTAACGTAATAAACTTTATAGGTTCAATACAAATAGATGGACTATAAAAAACTACAGTCAGGAAATCAAAATAACCGCACCAGTGGTAAACAGAGGCAATGTAACGCCTCTGCCACCGTTGTCGGAACAAATGACCCTGCCCCCAGTGATTTACTCCGCAGCTGAGTCTGAGGATGCTCTAACAGAAGTCACTGTACTCAGCAATGGACTGCTAGTGGCATCAGAAAAAAAGTTTGGACAGTTTTGCACTGCTGGTGGTAAGAAGCATAATTTTTAATACATAATTATTAAAATAAGTTAATGTTTTAGTTTATAGTTAGCTTATTATGAACAAGGTTCCGCCAGTGGTTTCGCCCGAATAATATCTTCATAAATTATAGCCCATGTAACTCAGTGATAATAAAGCAACATACTGGTGAAAGAATTTTTAAATCGGTTCAGTAGTTTTTGAGTTTATTCATTACAGACAAAATACAAATCTTTTTATAATATGAGTGTAGATGAGGTTAGGTTCTTTCTTATTTTTAACCTCTTCGGTATGACTCACTGCTTCTTTGTTTTCAGTGGTCATTGACTCTGGTCCAAGATATGAAGTTGCTTATCCCAATGGTATTTGTCATTTCCTTGAAAAACTGAGCTTTGGTGTAAGTATTTATCTTAGTTATAATAGTGTGGTTAAGTTTTAAGAGACTGATATTTCTACAAAAATAATGTTACTAATAAAAAACTAAAACAATACAGAATGAGAGATGTAGAGTAAGAGAGAGACAGAGAAACATATATATTTCTGCTCTCTCATGTAACGAAATGTGCTTAAAGGGAGCATTCAAGTATTACGTAACGCAATTTGGGGGGGAGGGGTGTCTCGTAAAATGTTACGATGCGTTACAGGGGCGGGTGGGGGTCTTTCTTACAAGACGTTACTTAACATTGTTTCTTTTTTTTAATAAAAATTTAGGGAATTAAAACTATACCAAGGACAAAAACTATAACATAACTTTTAGCACCTTTAGGGTAAAAATGGTCACTTGAGTGTTACGTAACGTTTAGAGAGGGGGAGGGGGTACAGAAAAACGTTATGGTGCGTTACAAGGGGGGGAGGGGGAGTCTAAAATCTTCAAAAATTGCATTACGTAATACTTGAATGTTCCCAAACATGACGCATCCTTGAAATGTAATTCTTTATTATCGTCCATAATTTCACGTCAAAAATTTCTGTTACATTTCAGGCCACACATAAGTATGCCACACGAGACGTGATGCACAGAGAGCTTGAGAGACATGGAGGCATTTGTGATTGTCAAGGTTCTCGGGACACCACTGTATATGCCACCAGCGCCGATTCTAGAGGCTTGGATGCTGTTACTCAGGTAAAAACAATAACACATAATTTTTTTTATATTGACAATACTGTCTTGTTCTTGGATGATTTCTTCACTAGATTGTATGCATCACGCTGTAAGAAAAAAAAAAAAAAAAATAACAAATACAAATCACATTTCAATCAATCTCTTTCATCAATTTACATCAATTAACTTTATATACTTGAAAGACAGATTTGTTTCCCAACATTTTTACATAATTGTAACTCTATATTCCAGGTTCTAGCAGAAGTAACATTAAGACCACAACTGAATGCAACTGAGATTGAAGCAGCGAGACAGGCTGTTGCATTTGAATTGGAAACACTGTCCATGAGGCCGGAGCAAGAAACTATACTGATGGACATGATCCATATGGTATGTTTGCACAGTACCGGCGTTAGGGTAGGGCGCGCATGGGCGCCAGACATAAACGGGCGCCCTACCTGATCCACTGGCCTCTTATTCCCTAACTTTTCTTTTATTTAACTCTTACTCTCTTTTTTAACCGACTGCGCGACAGCAAAGACAGGGTTATGTTTTTCTCCAATTTAAATTTATATGACTGGGCCTAAGAAAGGATGCAGCGGGATACAAAACATTTTAAGCTCGCTCTTGCAGCCTGCATTCTCTGAAGTTTGAATTCTCAAACTTTACTGCATAAAAGAAATCCTATATTTTTTCGTGGCGGGGTGCTAAAATTTTAGAGCTTGCTTCGCTCGCTCTTGCTGTCATATTCCTCAAACCAGACTACATGAGTCTACAAAGTACCTTCTATTTTTGTGTAAAGGAATTAACATATTCGAGGAGGGGTCAAACATTTTCGAGCTCACTATGTTCACTCTTGCACCCTGCTTTCTGCCTTTTCTGCAAAAGGTGTAACTCTTATTGAATTGTATCAATGCACATGAACAAAAGCAAAAGTGTTTGCCCCCACTACTCTCCAAAAGTAGCGAGGGGCGCGACAGAAATCTTGCTCGGGTCCCGGTATTGCTAAAACTGGCACTGTGTTTGCACAATGTTACATCAGACTACAATTTAGTGGCACTTAACACATATCTGTATGTATATGATTTGTGGCAGCCTACCAAGAGGCCATCATTATTACTTAAAAAGTGTTCAGTTCATTATTCCCTTACAGAATAGATGCTATTTGTGTGTTATAGCTTCATCTCTTTTTGTGTCATCAAAACTATGATAGTGCTACCATATCATACAGCCCCTGAGGTTTTTGTGTTTGTTATTATCATTTTATTGACTGATGTTATTATTTTCTTCACAGGCAGCCTACAGAGGAAACACTCTTGGACTTCCTAAGATTTGTCCAAATGAAAATGTTAATAATATAGACCGCAATTTAATTCTGAACTACCTCAAAAATCATTATACACCTAATAGAATGGTTGTTGCAGCTGTTGGGGTAAGATAATCATAAAAAAATACTACACTTTTGCCAGCAATAAAATAACTGCCTTATGGTTGCTGCAAATTTTCATGATCCACTCAATTCATAGGTTGAACATGAGCCGTTTGTGGAGTATGTGCAGAAATATTTCGTGGATATGAAGCCTACTTGGCATGTGGATGAACTTCAGACATTTAAACCGAATGTTGACTCTTCAATTGCTCAATACACTGGAGGAATGCAACAGGTAATTTCACAGTACATTGCAGAAACAAATTTAAAAACATTCGAGATGTGTTGTGGCACACCCAGTTGGAAGGAAGTTCCTTTCGCTTTTGCACACTTGGTGAATGATGGCTGTGTGATGACTGATGAATGACTGTAACATTTTGACCGTCACAACACTCATAACCGTCAAAATTGAAGACTCTTTGGTTTAGCCCTCATCCGCCAAGTGTGCAGCGTTATAACGTACGATAAAGATCTTCATTCCAAAAAATAAAAGTTATAAAAACGAAAATCCAACTCTGGAAAATACTCCAACATAAAACGTATAAACAAGACACCACAGACCGACAAATTAAAAATCCGGAGTCATACGTCGTGTTAAATCTATAATAAATCGAACAGATTACGTGTGACTCTGTATTTTTTGAAGTGAAAACTTCTTTAGCATCATTGTGATTTGAAAGTCGATGAAACGAAAAAGCGACAGTAAAAAGAGACACACATAAATTCATAAGATTTAATGTGGGAGAAAATGAGATAGGAAGCATTATACAGTGTTTCTTATATTCGTGGTTCTCTTTGTGCTCTGCTTCGTACCCCCTCCACTCGTGTTTACCAAGGCATAGTGGGAGTTTGCTTGGGCCTAAATGTTTGAAGGTTTCACTTCTACCACGTATGAATTGAACACATTTTTTTTTTTTGTTTTTGACGTAGGTTTTAGTTTTTTTTATTACTTAATTTTATTTAAATGAATTTGCGATTAGAATATACATAATTTTGAAATTAATCCCATTCATTTGATACCCAACATGGCGCCTTTTTTTCCCTTAACTTTGTCCTCTAGAGGGCGCCATATTAATTTTAATGTGACGTCACATATAACTAGCGGACGATCAAGACGCTTCCAATGATACCTCATTTGTCAAATTATGATAAGTAGTTTAGAAGTTATGAGGGAATAGATGAACATACATACATACCGGTCAAAATCATAACCCTCCTTTTTGCTTCGCCATAGTCGGGTAATACAAATAAAAATAAAGTACTTCCCTGATTAATAATGAATTAATAATATTTCAGGATGATTGTGAAATACCTCTGTATCCAGGATCTGATCTCCCAGAACTGTCTCATGTTGTTATTGGGTTGGAAAGTAAGTATCATATTATCACTCAGTAAGTTTAAAGGCTAACCAAGCTATTTTCTACATAAGTATCTATTTGATATCACGGTAAAGTCACATGACATTATAGTAACAAACTTTTTTTCGAATTATTTTATTGTTAAGAGAATCACCACTGTTCTTTATTCCAACATATTTTTGCATTTTCTAGGTTGTTCTCACGGTGACACCGACTTTGTGCCAACATGTGTGTTGAACATGATGATGGGTGGTGGCGGCTCGTTCTCAGCCGGCGGCCCCGGCAAGGGAATGTACACACGGCTTTACACCAATGTCCTGAACAGGTAACTATTATAATTAGCATGGTATACTGAGGTGCAGCTTAGAAATCAGCTATAGAGTACTTACTCCTCAGTATTTGAAGCTAGGTTAGCAGCACATGTCTGCCAGTCTTTTACTTGGCTTACAGCCGGGGACTTGAGCAAAAGTATTACCGCGTAAATAGAAATAATACATTGTATAGAAGTGATGAGTCCTTTCTTAACATTGTCGCCCCAAACGCGTTCCAAATTCAATTTCTTTTTTAACCAACGAAAAAAGAGGATTCTCAAGTGGGCGCATTGTATAATAAATTATAATGTATATATGAGCCCCTGAGACGCATAACTTTTTGCAAAGTACTCCGATTTTAACGATTTTTAGGGTTCCGTAGCCAAATGGCAAAAAACGGAACCCTTATAGATTCGTCATGTCTGTCTGTCTGTCCGTCCGTCCGTCCGTCCGTATTATGTCACAGCCACTTTTTTCCGAAACTATAAGAACTATACTGTTGAAACTTGGTAAGTAGATGTATTCTGTGAACCGCATTAAGATTTTCACACAAAAATAGAAAAAAAACAATAAATTTTGGGGGTTCCACATACTTAGAACTGAAACTCAATTTTTTTTTTCATCAAACCCTTACGTGTGGGTTATCTATGGATAGGTCTTCAAAAATGATATTGAGGTTTCTAATATAATTTTTTTCTAAACTGAATAGTTTGCGCGAGAAACACTTCCAACGTGGTAAAATGTGTGTCCCTGTGTGTAACTTCTAAAATAAGAGAATGATAAAACTAAAAAATATATATGATGTACATTACCATGTAAACTTCCATTGAAAATTGGTTTGAACGAGATCTAGGAAGTAGTTTTTTTTAAATACGTCATATTTGCTAAATATTGTACGGTGGTACGGAACCCTTCGTGTGCGAGTCCAACTCGCACTTGGCCGGCTTAAAAAAAAAAAAAAATTCCCGCCTAAGGCCCCTGTCAGGTGCCTAAAAGTATAATAAGAATAGGGGTTGGATGATATTTCCCCTACTGAATTTTTACTTGTGAACCGATTCTGTTGAAACTTGGCACACATAATTATGTAGTTCTGATGACACTACAACATAATAGATACCTGAAATTGATCTGATGATTGAGACGTCTCCGTCCTGAACATATTACAGCAGCTATATCGTGTTTGGGGTTATTTCATTCATCTTGATGAGATCTTCAGACCAAGCTAGGCTAGGGTCTGATGATGGAGGCGGAAGTCTGTCAAGGGAATTTCTTATAGAAAAATAAAACCTTTTAGTCTAACTAATCCTAGCCTCCTATTTATAATTATTTACTTACAATAATTTAGGAGCTTAGACTAAAAGAGTTTATTTTTTATTTTTCCCTTTACGGTTCCACTTTTTGTCAGTAATTTTTTTTTGTGGTACATAGTCCTATTATTTTCTCAGATATCACTGGATGTTCAACGCTACAGCGTACAACCACGCATACGGCGACACAGGCTTATTCTGCATACACGCTGCCGCACCTCCTAACCGCATTTATGATACGACGCTAGTCATCGCACGGGAATTCGCTAACATGGCCGGCAAAGTTGGAGAAGCTGAACTTCGGGTGAGATATTTAATTTAGGTTTGCCTTGACCAGTTTGTGATATTATGGTGAAATGTGTTTCATCGTGAAGGCAACTGTAGGGCGACCACATCGTACTTCATAAAACGTCATCGCGAAGCCGAGAATGGTTATAAAGAATTTGACAGACCTTATCGACAACTTTGGTGCCTGTCAGCTACCGATTCGATCCTTCAGCTTAAGCATAGCCCTATCCAGTTATAATATGGCAATCTTTATTTTCAGAGAGCAAAGACCCAGTTGCAATCAATGTTATTGATGAATTTAGAAGCAAGACCAGTTGTATTTGAAGATGTTGGCCGACAAGTGCTTGCGACTGGCAAGAGGAAGCCACCCTCATTCTTTATCAATGAAATTGGTAAGTAAAACGAAAAAAAAAAAAAAATTTGCTTGGTCGCACGTATCTGACGGAAGATGCGTAGAGCGTAACTTCGGTCCCGTCTATTTATTGGCTCGACGCACTAACGCATCAGCTGTTGAATGTGTAAGGTTGAATGTTTTATTATCTACTTGTCCGTTTTGGCGTTACGCGACGCATCTTCTGGCAGATGTGCGACTATCCGTAAGGGCGGACCGAGCGTGCGGGGAAGCGTGAAAGCGTGGCGGCTCTGGGTAAGACCGGGCGGTTGGCGCACTAATTTAGGTATTTCCTTCGTGTTATTAAAACAAATACATTTTGAAAATGTAAAATGTATACGTTATAGAAAACACGTGGTTTTGTTATTATTAAAAAAAACTGATGACCTTCCGTGAAGTACTTACGCCGTATTAAGGATTTCTTTTGTTTTTCAGAGATTACTTTGGATTTTTTTTCTATCGAGTAAACTACAAGTAATCGTATTTCTAAAGTGTATGTAAAAATATAGATTAATTGCATAACTAAAGGTTAAGTAATAACGATGCAGCAAGGGATTAAACGAACGCAATTATTTCGAAATCACGTACTGTTCCCTCGCTGCGTCACCACAAACAAACATAAATCACATCTGTGTAGCAAAATGACGTAAATAGAGCTTAGAGATATATTCCATTATGATTTTTCTTATTGCAGAAAAAATTACATCTGAAGATATCATTCGCGTTGCAAACCGAATGTTGAACACAAAGCCATCAGTAGCCGCCCGCGGAAAACTATCTCACCTCCCCCTCTACGAAGAAATACAAGCCAACATGTCCAATAGTAAAAGTGACACGTCAACCCAAGGGAGAAAAATTAACCTATTTCGCGCTTAGATAACATAGGACCCCGTCTGGACTTATTTACTGTACTGTAGTCATAAATTGTTAAAAAATAAAGCTATTCATTTTTTTATTTGAATTTCATTTTGCTATTAATAAAATGAAACACTAGGTAATGATTTACTCTATATTTATAAACTATATACAAAACATTAACAATAATAAAATTCATGGCAAGACATTTGATTTACATAAACACAACTAGTACCTACTAGAATTGTTAATTTTGTTAGCAAATTAGAACAAATATTCAGTCTTAATTTATTTCTTAGTCAGAAAAGCTTGTATCTACAATTTTTTTTTGTTTGGATCCTATCTGAGCATTTAAAATCACGCTGTTTAAATTATTATGAGTCACCTGGTAATTTGTGTTGCTCAATATGAATAAAATGATTTTGAGCGACAAAAATTGCCCCATCTTTGTGGTTAAGTTTTTAGAAATAAGTACATTTTATTTTGAAATAGGTAAATTCAGGTAATACCTAGTAAACAGTAGTTAAATACTAATTTAACTACTGTTTTACTGCTCTATCTATAGTTTTGAACACATTTTTAAGAGAGCTCCTAATTTATTATAATTATAATAACAGGTGGATTGATTACACACATGATATTATGTGGCATAGCAAAATAATTCGGATAAAACCCATTCAATGTCTTTGTGATTTGCATTTGAATGTAAATCAATGAATTGTCAACTCAATTCTTTCAACAAACATTTCAAAATTAAAGTTTTACTGTGCCAATTTAACAGCAGTTTTTGCTGCCTCATCAACATCCTTGATGATCTTAAGTGGTAGACCAGATTCCCTAAGCAGTTTTTGCGCCAAGTCTGAGTTACTGCCTTGCAATCTGATTACAAGAGGATGTTTTGGAGGATTTTCCTTGCATGCTGTGATAATACCCTGTGCAATTGTTGCACAGTTGACAATACCTGTAAACAAGCAATGTATAAAATGTCATATCTGAAAATATCCTTTATAATAACAACTTTAAATGAGACATGACATATGATAAGATAACTTACCACCAAACACATTAACAAAGATACTCTTTACTTTTGGGTCTGATTCCAATATCTTCAGAGCAGCTGAAACTTGTTTTGGTCCAACACCACCTCCAAGATCCAAAAAGTTTGCAGCTTTTCCACCATTCAAGGTGATGATGTCCATGGTGGCCATAGCTAAGCCAGCACCATTAACCATACATCCAATGCTGCCATCCATATCAATGTACACAAGGTTATGTGAAGCTGCCTCTCTCTGAAAAAAGAGATTAAAGAATTTGTAGCTTACTTAGAAAAGTGTACAAAAAACTAGGTGTAGTCGCAAGTTGTATGAGATTTACATTTTTTATCTAAGGTAATTGTACCATATAAAAAAAATTGTTCCATGATAAGCTGGAGAAGTTAGTTAAAGTAATTGTTTGGCTTTTTTTCTGACCCATCTTTAACTAGGACAAGCATATTAGAAAAGCATATCATATATCTGCTTTTCTTTAGTATGTGAATTTGAGTGTTTCTTATCCCTTAGTAGCTATTGCAAGCAGTAGCAACTTTATCTTCATACAAATATTATCACAAGTTGAAAATAGCACCAAATAAAGAATAATAAGTGATAACAGGGGTTATTCAGATAGAGGAGGAGATAAAAAAAATACCCATTATTTACATTGAACAATGATAAGTAGAACATCCATCCATGTTTAGTTGTGTATATTTTCATGCTAGTGGAGTAGTTTATTGAAGTTAGGTAACAATCATACCAAGGTCTTCATAAAAATTAACATCATTTAACCTCTTATTGCAAAAGCTCAAATACCAATAGTCAGACTGTTTATATAATGTTATTTGTACAGTTCCCTTGCACACACTTGCAGACCAAGCTCTATAAAAATAGTACATCAGTACCCCCCCACCAGGCATACAGCCTTTATGAGCTTAAAAAAAAGGGCTTGTAATGAACTTTAATGATTTAATCAAAACTTCATTACTTACTTCTTTGGGGTCACTCTCTGATAAATCATCCAGGGCAAAGATCTCATGCTGTCTGAATTCAGCATTGTCGTCAAAGTTGATCTTGGCATCTACAGCGATCACGCGCCCATCATCAGTCTCAACAAGAGGATTAATCTCTAACTGTGTAGCATCTACCTGGAAACAGAAATAGCAAAAAGTTGTATACCTCTACTCTTTGCCCAGCAATTTGAAAGCGCTTTTAGCAAGTTTGCTTTTTGAATAACTTATTAGATACCTTTACGAATAGTTGCCAGAGCCTTTTAAGTTCTTCAGCACATTTCGACTTCAATGGTCCTTTGAATTCCAAAAATTCTGCAATTTCGTTGGCTAATTCGTCAGTGATACCGTCAAATATATCAACGGGCACAGATTTCAACAAGTGTGGAGTCTTTTCCGCGACGGTCTCTATATCCATGCCTCCAGCAGGAGAAGCCACTATTGCAGCCCCATTGTAAGACCTCTCCATCACAATACTGAAGTATGTCTCCCGTTTAATGTTGACACTTTCTGCCACCATTACCTTCTCCACTAATATTCCATCTTTGGGAGTTTGTTTTGTAATTAATTTGTGCCCAATCATACTCTTTGCTAATTTCATAACTTCATCACGATTTTTGGTAAGGTGGACACCTCCTTTGAAACCATTGTCGAAGTGACCTTTGCCGCGACCACCAGCAAGGACCTGCGCTTTTACAACGTACTCATCAGCCTTAAAACCCGCTAGAGCTTTGGTTTCCAGTTTAGAATCGAGAACTCGGAAGTCTTGTACTGAAACTTGATATTTCCTTAGCAAATCCTTACTATGGTACTCTTGCAGATTTAGGTTTCTTGTTGCCGTTACTTGTGGGCAATATCTAGGTACAAGTCTCGTTAACAGTTTCAGATTTTTTGTTTTCAACGCAGCCATAGCGAACTTTGTCCAGTTACGGAAATCTTAACCTAAAGATAGATAGCAGTATAGCACTCCTTTACTTTGAATACCTGATGACTTTGTGGAAGATGTGATGTGCACTGCGCTTATTCATGCAATCCTTGAATTGAATATAAATTCTAACCTAACAGGTGGATCCACTTACTAATTATTATTATTAGGGCCTTTTTAGCGGTGAAGTCTAAGCGCCAGCGCAATAACCGAATCACTGGCAATCACCGAATAAATATGACAGCAATAATGTCAGATTAAAAGTCACTCATCACTGTCATGTCACCAAAGAGTACTGAACACATGTCACCCCACTGAGCTAGAATAAAGCTGCGAACAAATTATCGGACGCGTCCGTAAGCCGCGACTTACGACCGATAGTTTGCACAGTGTAGGGCTAAATGTACTCTATTCAGATACAAATAAGCCGCGACTCTCAGTTAGTTAGTTATGGACGCGTCCGATAATTTGTTCCCAGCTTTACTGTGCGTTTGCACCATAGTCCATCTCAATGGTTTGCACTGGCGAAACGTTCACAACAAAACATGTTGAAATCACTAGTTCCTGTCAAAAATTGTATGGAACATTGACAGAAAGTAAAGATTTCAACATGTTTTGTTGTGAATGTTTCACCAGTGCAAACGCACAGTTACACAGTCACACAGGCATGTTTTATACCCCATTTACACTCAGCTCAATTCCACAATTCCACTTGAAATTTTTATTTTCTGTCAATTTTCCATACAATGTTTGACGGGAACTGGAGATTTCAACATGTGTTTAGTTGTGAATGTTTCGGCAGTGCAAACGCACAGTTATATTGTAAAGTCCTTGATTGACGCAATCCTAGCAATGGCAGCCATTTTATTGTACATTATGAGTAGTAGGTATGCACCTTTTTTTTGTAGGTATTTCCAGTCCGTAGATTTATATATCTATGTGTCAACCCACACACTGTCCTAAGAGTATAGAGTCAGTCGATGGTCGACAATGGGGATAAAAACTTCCACTTGCTCACTTCAGATGTCACTACTATCACTAGTCCAAGAATTTGACTGCTAGTTGTCACTACCCATATTTTTTTTGTATTAAGACTTCTTTTTCGCGTGCCCCGTTGTGCAAATGTGACTACAAAAATAACCCATATTTACCAATGATGTATAAAGACGAAAACTGTGGGCGAAATTGCCTAAAATTGTAGTAAAATGGCTTCTTCAAACTTATATCCAGATACACACCCGGCAACTTCATTCACCAGCGACTCGTTGGTGTATGTAGACACGGCTACACATCAAGCTATACATTTCCAGTTTATGCTGATCTTGCATTGTATAGGATTTCCGTACAATGCGAAGTCAGCTTAAACTGGAAATGTATAGCTTGATGTGTAGCCGTGTGTACTATTGTCTTATGTTAGCATTAGACCAGAAATTGTTTAGGTGAAGGAGTTTTCCCGGCTGCATGGAAACGAGCGTTTATTACGCAAATTTATAAAAATGGGGACAAAGAAAACATCGA
Organism: Agrochola lota; assembly: GCA_947364205.1. Taxonomy (NCBI): domain Eukaryota; kingdom Metazoa; phylum Arthropoda; class Insecta; order Lepidoptera; family Noctuidae; genus Agrochola; species Agrochola lota. The sequence goes on along the minus strand of OX376221.1, from coordinate 9,583,542 downwards.
AAATTACCGCCCGATTTCAATCCTCTCCACCTTGTCGAAACTTTTTGAGAAGCTTGTGCACGGTGCTTTATACCCTCAGTTTCATCGACTGATTATACCCAAACAACATGGTTTTGTTAAACGGCGTTCTAAAACTAACCTTATGATGTTTACCAACTTCCTATTTGAAAGCATGGATCACCGTGTCCAAGTTGACGCCGCGCCGTGTACACTGATTTTCAGAAGGCTTTTGACAGGGTGGACCACCAGCTCCTTTTGGAAAAGCTGGCCTTTAACGGAATTCGTAGGAACTTGCTGCGTTGGTTTGTCTCGTATATTTTTAACAGGACTCAAAAAGTCGTTATGGCTACGAATCTCAAGCCATTACTGTAAATTCTGGAGTTCCTCAAGGATCCATTTTAGGACCTTTTCTTTTTATTATATACATAAATGACATTAAATGCATGTTTCATTAATGCTCGTTTCTTATTGTATGCAGATGATATAAAAATATATAAATCATGCAAAAATATCCAAGACTGTAGACTCCTCCAAGACGATCTTACCAGACTTAATAAATATTGCAAAGAGAACAAGCTCTTTCTTGGTCTTCCAACATGTCATAGTATATCATTTACAAAGAATAAGAATAGAATTAACTTTATTTACTCCATCAATAATCAACATCTAAATGTAGTAGATTCCGTTCGCGACCTAGGTGTTATTATGGACTCGTGTTTGCATTTCAACCTGCACATAGATAATAATATAATAAACTAGCTGACTCAGCGAACTTTGTTCCGCCTACCCACCTATCCTACCCTACCCTACCCTATCTACCCTATCCTATCTTTTAAGTTAGATCAAACTGCACACGGTGTACAAATTTGATTAAAATCGGTTAAGTAGTTTAGGAGTCCATCGCGGACAAACAACGTGATGCGTAATTTATATATATTAAGAAGGTAAGGCTTTTCGGATGTATGGCTTCGTCATGAGATCCTCAAAGGACTTTATGCGACCCTCTACTTTTTTGATGTTGTATAGGTCTTTAATACGCTTTCAACTTGAATATGCCGTACCTATATCGAATCCATATTACCTCAAATACAAAAAATGGTACAGAAAAATTTCTTGCGTGGCATGAACTACAAATGTTATTCATTTATTCGAAGATTCCTTACACACATTTATTACTTATGTACAACATTCTAAGTCTACAATCTAGACGATTACTTTGGATGCAATGATGCTGCATGGTTTGTGCCACAATCGATTTGACTGCACTGAAATTACAAATAAAATATGTTACACGGTACTCAGAAATGTAATCAGACGTGGGACTGGCGTGCCCCACCTTTTCCACGTGATTTCATGTACAGAACATATATACTCTACGAGATTTCATGTAAGACCAACGCCGGGGCCCGAGTATCTCTTCGACGCCTTGTGGCAACTTATAACGCACACTTCATGGCCATAGACATTTTCTTTTCTCTAGTAAAAAAATCAAAACTCTCGCTATAACTTCATTAGCATCAAAACTTTAAATTAGCACTTGATTCAAATAACTTAGAACAATATTCTTAAATCAGCCTTCGTTTTTCACTTATTTGATTAATCCGTGGACAATAGTGTGGGTTATATGTTTATATATTTTTCTTTAGAATCTTATTGTATCACCTCATGTAACTGTTTTTTTGTCCCTAATAAATTAAATAAAAACACAGTCGCTTTTCTGTTTCATTTTGACACCTCTGACACACAATGCAGTGACTGCACTTGTTTGTCATGGAAACGCTATGTGTGAGCTCACTCTTTTCAGTATACACCTTTTCTTTGTGACTGAGTACCGTGAGAGTAAATCTAGCGATTTAAATCTTTGGGGGGCGGGCTTTGAGATTTTCATGATGTCTGTTAATTTATGACGGAACCGCTTGTCTAGGAAATCGTAGGTTTAGGTTATAACCACAGATTAATAAATTATAGTTATAACTAAAAGTAAGTACATTCATCGGGTCAAATCGATTGACAGCCAAATGATTGTAAATTGAATTGTATTGTGTGGACTATGCATAAATCATGCTTATTTGGAATACTATCACATTTTTTAAATATTGTAACACTGAGTTGTAATGCCAACCTTCAAACCTAAGCGAACTTCCTTTTTCTCGTGTTCTTTTGACAACGAGAGGTTAGAATCGCTATTTAGCTTGAAAAAGTATGTATTTATTAAAATAAGGTAAACTATTGCTTAGTTTGTTGGTGATTTGTGATAGATTCTAATTAGTTCATGTTTATTTGTAGGCAATCATAATGGCTGAGGAAAACTGGAATGATGATAATGTCGAAGGCGGCAGCATGGCTGTTGACAACGCGCCGCTGCCGCTAGCCGCTGACATTCCCGAAATTAAGCTGTTCGGAAGATGGAGTTGCTATGATGTCCAGGTTTCTGACATGTCCCTGCAGGATTACATCTCCGTCAAAGAAAAGTACGCGAAATACTTGCCCCACTCTGCTGGCAGGTATGCACACAAAAGATTCCGTAAGGCTCAGTGCCCCATCGTTGAGCGTCTGACCAACTCACTTATGATGCACGGCCGTAACAATGGCAAGAAACTCATGGCTGTCCGGATTGTGAAGCACGCCTTCGAAATTATTCACCTGCTAACTGGTGAGAACCCTCTGCAAGTGCTTGTGACAGCTATCATCAACTCAGGTCCACGAGAAGACTCTACTAGGATCGGTCGTGCTGGTACCGTGCGTCGTCAAGCTGTGGACGTTTCTCCTCTGCGCCGTGTGAACCAGGCCATCTGGTTGTTGTGCACTGGTGCACGTGAGGCTGCATTCAGAAACATTAAGACAATCGCTGAGTGTGTTGCTGATGAGCTCATTAACGCAGCGAAGGGTTCATCAAACTCTTATGCCATCAAGAAGAAGGATGAGTTGGAACGTGTTGCTAAATCCAACCGTTAAAACTTATATTTTAAGATATGTCTCAATAAAAAAAAAGTCGGAATGGATTGTTTTATTTTTGTTAGCCCATTTCTTTAGTTTTTTTAGAATCAATATCTTCACATGTGTTTATGTGCTGTGATTACTAAATGTTTTTTAATAGTGCTATTGGTGGTTGTCATCAGTTCAGTGTCGCCTACAGTTTTCTCCACCCACAGACGGGAACGGATCCAAACCAAAAGGTTGTGGTCACTTTGGATTAGGAGTGCCTCATGATCAATACATGAAATATCAAAACCATGTTGCTATAAGTTTGTAGACCATTTTTGCCTGGTCTCCTTTGGTAAGGTTACATGCTCGCACTCAATGTGTGAACATCAGCCTATCAACCTCAATTAGTGTTGTGGGCATGGTGGGCATGCCCACTACGGTGGATCCGTGCTTGCCCACAGATTACTTTTACTCTCCACCCACCAACTCGTAGAGTACCTACTTTGCTGAACCCTAAACCAACTGCTGGGCTCCCTGGCTACTCAATTATTGGAGTATAATATATTAATGTTTATGTAGTACTGGATGATATAAATGGATTATAATCAGTAATCATCAATCAAAGAAAAGAGGAAGCAATTGAGTCATGTAATAAATAATGTGAAATAATTAACTATGTCAGTCAAAACATGAGCATTCAGTTTTGGACAAATTGTGTTACAGAAATGGGTGGTGTCTTTTTGTTTGGAGATATGTTTATGTAGTTTTAAAATTGATGTACGATTTAGTTTTATTTACAACTCATTCATATTTTGTTTACAATTTACAATGTGGATGACCACGTGTAACAAGTTCATTCATGGCATAAAAATCGATGTCATTTGTCATTTCACTTCACTTATCGAGTTAGGCCTGCGACAAAATATCGATGTTTTTCATTTGGTATATCGATATTTTTTGGCGATATTTAATATCTCGATGTATCGATATTAAATACAGAGTGTCGAAAACGTATTAAATGTTACAATAAAATACCTCAATTATGTGAGACGAAAAAAACTTGTATTATAAGCACACTATGCTGTTAAGCACATTATAAGTTTGTGGATTATTGATAATGGTGATTAATCACACTGGCACTTAAAGTAATTGATTGGCATTTGAAAATACCGTTGGAGCTGGTGAAGATTGCAAGACTATCTTTGCATTGTATTGTATAGATTCAATCACTTAGTATTAAATGTAAATTATATACTACTACCCGCCAAGCGCATGTCGGATCACGTGCAAAGAAGGGTTCCATACTTGGGATAAATTTATCCCAAAAACAAACTGAACTATGTAGTTGAGAAACATGTTCTATAAACGTCACGGTTAATTCTCCAACTGGAAATGTAAGTCAATAATCGCAAAAAAAAGAAAAAAACAGTTTTCGGACGTTTTCCTTTATTTGTGCTGTAAGACCTTGCTTGGTTTTGATTTATTTGCAAGTATGAAAATATGTCACTTAAAAGGCCGTATTTTTTATTGCGTTGACTTAGAAGCTTGATTTTGTTGCAGCACCAAGCTCGGATCGATTATACAACTAACTTATATAGAGATGTTCAAACTGGCGCTATACTTTCTTATCACTATAACAATCGACGCGTGCGAAGGATTCGCCTCAGTTGGAGCAGACCCATAGATAGACTGTCAAACTATACCTAACAAATAAACATAATGACTAAGATACTAAGCCAAAAAATATCTATCAAATGTTGATATCTATCACTAAATTGTAATTGTATGGTAGGATTCTTTACGATTACTGTGTCAAATCATATGTATGGAGATGTTCAAACTGGCGCTATACTTTCTAATCATTAAAACAATCGACGCGTGCGAAGGATTCGCCGCAGTTGGAGCAGACCCATAAATGTATAGACTGTCATACTATACCTAACAAATAAACAGAATGAGTAAGATCCTAAGCCAAAAAAATCGAAATGTGTGCAGGGACACATAGTAGAAGTGAAACTTCAACGGAAATTGGACAAGTACATTAACAATCTGCCCGTAAAACTTCAAGTAAAATTTTTGTTACGATTCGTTTTGCCACTTGTCCGTTGCTATTTGTTTTTCCACTTGTCCGCTGCCATTCGTTATTCCACTCGCCCGTTGCGATTCGTTTTTCCACTTGTCCGTTGAAGTTTCACTTCTAGTGAAACAAATGTTTATATCAATCACTAAATTGTAATTGTATGGTAGGATTGTTTACGATTACTGTGTCAGGGTCCACACAAGTGTTTCGCATAAGGCGGGAGGAAACGCCCGGGTGTTACCACTTTGTGGATCGCCTGGAGGACACGGAGGCGGAGCGCGCGAGGGAGAGGCATGATGCGCGCCCTCGCACCCCTAGTCACCGCAGGAGGCGCCCCGGGCGTCGGGAGTCACGAGCCGACTTCCGGCCACCGTAGGCGCGGGCTTGCGGACGGTGAGCAATGGGTAGCTGACCGTCCAATTAGGACCAGACCCGGGTCGACGGCGCGTTGTGTTCCACGCGCGCCTCAAAGAGATGTCAGCACCAACTAACGGGGTCCGTAAGGACCAATGCCTGCCAGGGCTGCGAGTTTGTCCGAAAGGGATATCGCGGCCCCGGCACACGGGCAACGGAAGGAACACGGGTGGGTTTTAGTCAGTAAAAGTCTAACACACCCTTCCGCTCCGCCCAGAGCGGGAGAAGTTATTTGACAATTTACCATGCTCAAAAAAAAAAAAAATGTCCGTATTCTACAAGTAGTATCGTTTTAACCCACAAAAATAACCGACATCAAGCAACACTAGGAGGTGACAACTCGACTTTTCATTTTTCAAAATGTCAAGCGAACTGTCATTGTGATGTGAAGTTTAGCGAAACACGAGAAATGTCGAAAAACTAAAGTGAAAACAGAACATTCTCATTAGTTACTACATTGCAAACAGTGGAAATTTAATAAAAAATATATTACAAACTCATTCGTAGTAAATAGGCTACAATGATTCACAGCTTGTTTATAATAAACCCATCTGGGTAGGTATTTAACAGAGCAGTGCCTAAGATCAAGCTAAATCTTTTTTGAACTAGTCTACTTACTGTTCCCATTAATCTTCACTGTTCTTAGGCCATAAAAAACTATAAAAACTATCATGTTTATGTCCCTATTACCATCTATTTAAATTTTTCACAGGGATGTATTTCTCGAAAAGCATTGGCGGAGTGTGGTTCCAAGATCAGTATGTGACTACTATTTGGAGGCACAGCGGGCGTCTCCCAATGTAAGTAAGGTTTAAATGATTAATTATTAGTATAATAATAAACGTTACCATTCTGTAATGGTCCCAATAAAGGTAATAGCCTCATACAGAGAAAGCACAAGCATTGATCACAACTCTTTCTCACTGTGTTGGTAATTTCAGTTTAAATTTCCTTACTATGTTAAGAATAAAAAGTCACTGGCACTTGCCAGGTCTGAACCCTGGCTAAGAAGACAATTTTATAGCATGACTTCCAAATTGGCAGTTCCCTTTGTATGTTATACAGAAAATATTATTTTTCTGGGATGTTCCTCCAGTGTGAAATGTTTTGTTTCTAGGATGTTCCTGCAGTGTAAAATATTGTGTTTCTGGGATGTTCCTCCAGTGTAAAATATCGTGTTTCTAGGATGTTCCTCCAGTGTTGGCAGCCCCCCATCACTACTTGATATCAATCCAGAGAGGTGGTGTGGCTCTGGTGGCCGTGTGTATGCAAGAAGTTGCTCCACTGTTTGTGATTGAGTTCCTGCACCGAGTTGTTGACACATTCCAAGTAAGTAAACTTTAATATAGCCTTTTTGACTGGCAATACTTATATAATATATTGGGATATGGGCAGGAGAATGGTGACTGGCAATACTTAAATGTACCTACTGCTACCTACTTCTAATGCACTCTAGCTTGGGCACTCAGCTTTGCTACAATGATGCTGATTGGCTAATATTTCAATCTGGGCATGAGTATTCGAATGGTGGATCACTATTCACATATCAGTTGTTCGAGCCAATATGTGAGAAGAATTTGATTCTAAGAAATGAAGACAAGAGAAAATTAAACACCACTGTGACAATTGGTCGTGGTTTCATCAGTTTAGCCAATATATAGCTACGAGCTGCACCCCGCGGTTTTACCAACATAAGTCTCGATCCCGAAGGAATATCGGGATAAAAAGTATCATATGTGTTAATCCAGGTTATAAAGTATCTGTGTGTGATATTCAGTGATCGGAGTAGGTAGATTGAACTGGGGTCATTGATCCGAAACGTATATATTACTATGGACATTCCTCCGGAATTGGTGGATTATTAAAAAAAAACCGGAACTTATGTAGGAATTGTATTCTGCCAGAGTGGAAGGAGTCATTTGATGATTTGCCATCCTCAAAAAAAAGGTAGGAATTGTAATAAAATGAGCAATTTTATTCTTTATTATTCTTCCTATTTTTTTTTTTTCAACAGATAAATAATGAATTAATTTAGTTTTGATACCTTCCTTTAAATTTTGAATTGAGTAGTAATAATATCACTACCAACATTAACAATATTTAATTGAATCCGGAAATACCGGAATTACTTTCCGGAAAAATGGCTTATCCATGTTATTCTTTCTGTGTGCATTTATGATACAAGTACTAAAAATCAATCTACCTACTCCGATCACTGGTGATATTTCATCCAAATCCGTTCAGATTTTTTTGTGTGAAAGAGTAATAAACATCCATCCATCCATTGTTTATAATATTAGTAAGGTTGTTTTAGAAATAATGTTCACTTAATCAAATAAAAATGATACTAACTTTTTAAAGACGAAGCATTTATTATGTTAAAATTTTCTTTTCAGGACTACTTTTCAGACTGTACAGAGACTATAATTAAGGAAAACTATGTAGTTGTATATGAGGTATGAATCTGTTCATAAGGCTATAAAATACATTACTTTAATTATTTCATCTTCTTATTAAATATTAATTTATTTTACAGTTGTTAGATGAGATGCTTGACAATGGTTTCCCTCTGGCTACAGAGAGCAATATTCTAAAGGAATTGATAAAGCCACCAAATATTTTAAGAACTATTGCCAATACTGTTACTGGGAAATCTAAGTAAGTAAAATTAACTAACAACTCTTTAATGGCATTGCCATAGATAGCCACTATTGGATCATAAAATGGTGTTTTCAACCATGGTATGGCAGGATTTAAAGTTTTAAATCAATCTGTCTATATTTGTATAGTTAATTATTTAATTTAGTATCTATCTTGTGCAAATAGGTAGTTGTATAATAATTAACTATTGTATGTTTCCCTAATTACATAAAAGCGTTTGTCACTTTGCCATATTACTCGTAATCTGTTCCTACCTTCTCAAATTTAGAAGGTATTAGGTTCTCCATATGCTTGATCACCTCGAATGGCGACTGTATTCCGGAATGCTAGCATTGGTAAGCAGGCTCCCCACACGGTGGGTCAGTCACCTGGTGAAAGTCACGAGAATCTGTTGAAATATTAATGATGATCATTTAGTTAATTGACTCAGGCGTGACTTTGCAGAAATCCATTATAAATTACAATAGACGACGTATTTTTAGTAACCTAATTCGATTAACTGTTCTTCGTGTTTCACCTCTGAACGAGGCATCCTCAGGATGACGATTGACTAGTAACGAACCCGGACACGACGTTTTGCTACGTCAAGCGCCGAACGCAGTGTGATGGTCAGTTGCCAACACACATGTTCGGGTGGTCGGCCTAAACCTGACCTGAACAAGTGTATAACACGACTAATACACCATCACATAGGACGTGTCCTAGTGTTATTTTTGCCGTTATTACAGCAAACATACCCAGAGCCTTAGCCCTAATGTATCTCCAAATAACCATCAAACATTACATTTGCAGTGTTTCTTCAATACTCCCATCTGGGCAGCTGTCGAACGTGCCGTGGCGTCGCTCGGGAGTTAAGTACGCGAACAATGAGGCTTACTTCGACGTTGTAGAGGAAGTCGACGCCATTATTGATAAGAGTGGTGCTACCGTGTCCGCGGAGATACAGGGTTATGTAAGTAGCCTAAAATAAACCATTAGTGCTGTCTGTTACTAATAGACAAAGCGAGAAAGAGACGCGATAGTGTTTGGAGCTGTCAAACTCTTTTACGTGTTAAATAGCATGTTTATACAGAGTTTAAAAGACCTTTCCTTTTTTTTTAAGAACAAGACACAATCTCGGAAATATAATGTTTCTACTTCAAATGTATGTATGTGTGTGAGAGTGTTTGTCTTCTATGTATCAAGTTGGTAATCTTGAAAAAAAAACAAAACTAAAACAAATCTGCAGCATATTGTTCAAGTTGTATCTTGATAGACATTACTAAATAATCAATATTTGTATTATCTATACATATTATAAAACAAAGTTGCTTTTCTTGTTTGCCTGTATGCCCGCGTTGTTCTTCTAAACCACGCAACAGATTTTGATGAGGTTTTCACCATCGTTTAACGAATTTATTCCGGAAGGTTTATGTGTATAATACGTTAGTATTAAAGTTTAGTTTACCTAAGAAATCTCTATATTTTGTCAAGTCGTAAAAACCGTGCGAAGCAGGAGCGTGTCGCTAGTATAAAATAGAGGGCTGTGTCTACTTCTTATCCTAGACGTTTGACCTGCATGTGAGAAGTGGGCACTTTTCACATAGTATTTTTCTAAAAGTCTGTTTTTATTATGGTTTCAGATTGATTGCTGTATAAAGTTAAGTGGAATGCCAGATCTGACCCTTACTTTTGTAAATCCACGTCTATTCGACGATGTATCATTCCATCCATGTGTGAGATTTAAAAGATGGGAGGTAAGTGAATTACTCAAACTTTGGTACAACTAAATTATCTAAATATGAATTTATTCCATACTTAAACTTGCTTTATCAGGTTTTATGGTAAGAAAAATAAGAGGCGACATTTTTAGGGTTCCGTATCCAAAGGGTGCCAAACGGAACCCTATTACTAGTGTCCGACCGAAAACAGATTTACACCCAATAACGAAAACGAAAAAGAAGCTTCGGCTTTATTCTTATTTTCGGCCGAAAACGAAAATGATTTAGACATTGAAAAAAATTAATATTTCCGCTGTATTCTGAAATTTTATTTGTTTTTTTTTTGCATTTAGGGAGAGGAAGAGCAAATATAAGCTTTCAAAGAAATAAGTAACGATAGCCGAACGTCACCTGATATTCCCGAGCTTTACGTAGGCCGAATGACGCGCGAACCTTTACAAACTTCTGATTTTCGGCTAGGTCGAAGCTTCGGCTGGTTTATGGTCTAAAACGAAAATATGGGCGAATCATGATTTGTTGTTCGAAAATGGCCGAAAACGAAGCTACGGTCGGTCACTGCCTATTAGCCTCCGCTATGAGTCCGTCCGTCTGTCTGTCAGCGGGCTGTACCTCATGAACCTTAATAGGTAGACAGTTGATATTTTTACAGATTGTGTATTTCTATTTCCGCTATAACAACAAATAATAAAAATAAAATAAAGTGAAAAATTAAAGGACCCCCTTTAATTTTCCCGTTCGCTGCAAATTGCATAAATCTTAAGAATAAGTCGATTTCGGGAGAATACCGTAGCGCTTTCGCCTAAAAAAACCTGTAAATTATGGCTCTCAATTCTGGTTCATAATCCTTCAAGTAGTTTAGAAGTACTTAGTGAATGCTCAAACAAACAACTTTGTTTCATGTTATTTGGAGATGCCCTACAGCTAATAAAAACTAATGAATGTGTTCATCTCTTCCAGTCTGAAAGAATACTCTCATTCATCCCGCCGGACGGTAACTTTCGTCTTATGTCGTATCACATTGGATCGCAGAGCGTCGTGGCGATTCCGATGTACGTGCGACACAGCCTCACGCTCCGGTCTAATGGCGACCAGGGACGGTTAGACCTCACAGTTGGGCCCAAGCAAACTATGGGGCGAACTTTAGAAAGTAAGGATGGATTTTTCGTAAGAGTCTGTACGTTACACGTAACCTAACATCACGCCTGTGTCTTCCCGAAGGGTTTTGCAGAGGTGTGTATCTATAGTACACTCACATGTCGCCAGTTATGTTTAAGTCCCATATAATAGGGGGCGAGCCTAATGCCATCAACCGGGCACAAATCCAGACTCCAGGCTGCTACTGAGTAATTCCAGATGGAAACCTAATAACATTATGCCCGACCCGGGAATCGAACCCGGGATCTCACGCTTAGCAGTAGCTCTTGCGACCACTAGACCAACGAGACAGTTTTGATTTGATTATTCTGAGAAAACGTTCAAAAGTATCGATCAAGTCAATTCCCACATAGTAAAAATATTTGTATTGCCTGTAGATATTTGAATACCCAAAAGAAATTACAATATATTTTGAAATACCTAACCTTTTTATAAATTAAAATCATAACCCCCTTTGGCTATACCGTAGTCGGGAAAAAAAAAAACTAAATGGAATGTAAGTAGGTAGTTTTTGATCAAACAATTTTATCACATTGTCATCACTACTATGCACATGCACACCTTATGACACTATGTGCTAGATTTCTAGTATTAAAACTATGTTAATTTTCTTTCCAGATGTAGCACTAGAGATCTGTATGCCTAAGTGTGTGTTGAATTGCTCTCTCACCGCAAATCAAGGCAAATACTCGTACGATCCTGTCAGTAAAGTGCTGTTATGGGATATAGGACGCATCGAGTTACCAAAACTGCCAAATATAAGAGGAACTGTGAGTAATATTGTGATTATTAACTCTTTTTAGGGAAGGGTGCCAAACGGAACAATATTACTAAGCCTCCGCTGTCCGTCTGTCTGTCAGCGGACTGTATCTCATGAACCGTAATAGGTAGACAAATGTTCATAGATCTATTGCTGTTATAACAACAAATAATACAAATAAAAGAAAGTAAAAAATTACGTTTTTTGCTAAATATTTCGACTCGCAATTAGTCGGTTTTTAGGATAGCGTTGCCTTCTAGAAAAAAACTCACTACATGATGTCATTTGAGCTCTAGAACCCAGTCTATTATGTTATTATAACTCGGTTAATATCGATTAGATTTTTGCCTGCGATCATAATTATTTGTTGGACTGTAGGTGGGTACCAGTCCTTATTGGTACAAAATTAGCTCGCGAAAGCATTTGTGGCCTTGAGCCCCAAATGCTATATATATCATCTATTAAATTTCGCGTCATTTTGACAAAATTTGAGACGCTCCATTAACAGCATTTTGAGGGTTGTCTCGTGCAATCTAGAAAGCCCCATATTTGTGCACTGGATTTCTATTCACCTAAACGAGAATAAAAAATGGCGAAAGAATATTTTTTGTTTTTTTTACGACTATGGGTACCTACCGTTTTACTATTTTTGTAAATATATGGGTGTTTTGCCTGCATAAAAACAAAAAACACTATTATTTTTATATTCGCCTATAAAACGTTAAGTACTGATGTTTTTTAGTAACACTTTATACCAAAAACATTTTTTCCCAGGTGTCAGTAGCATCAGGCGCCGACACATCGGGCGCGAACCCAAGCATCAACGTGCACTTCACGATACCTCAATTAGCCGTCAGTGGGCTCAGAGTCAGCCGCCTAGATATGTACGGAGCCAAGTACAAGCCCTTCAAGGGCGTCAAATACGTCACTAAAGCGGGCAAGTTCCATGTGCGCATGTGATCGGAGGCCGACCAGCCCGAACCGTGGATGTGCTTGGGATTGTCTATGACTGGAAGTCGTGTACAGTGATGTCAGTGTTACTGAGTGAAGGCCTGTAAAGGGCCAACTTTATTTTTTTTTATTTTTGCGTAGTGTTTGGCGGTTATATCTGGTCTTATTCGTCATTTAAATATGAAGAAAATAAATTTACTTGAGGTTTGTGTTTGTGTAATTGCGTGCACGCAAGCGCGGTTTGTTTTGCGCATTTGCTGCCCGTCCAGTGTACTACATTCGGCGCTCACTCACACTTACAAACTTCATGTCTAAAGTTCATAACAGCACCGCTCCAGCGCAGTAACGCCTCGGCACCGCCTCGAAAAATCTAGTCGTCAACTCGCCGTAAGCAAGGCGACCGCTATAGTTTGACCAAGAGCGCTGTACCGCGCCTTAGGAATGCGCGGTGAGGCGGGGGACAGTGTTGACGAATAAGCGGTGGGGCGCCGTGAGCATTGACGAATGAACAGCCTGCACTGCCCCCCATCTCGCCGCGCACATACCTAAGGCGCGGTACAGCGCTCTTGGTATAGTTGCCAACGCGCCGTCAACAAGGCGACCGCTCACTGCCGGCACGCCACCGGTGAGGTGATACTATAGCCACCGTAAAATAAAATTTAATGCATTTGACTTAAAATCCTAACTTGAATGACACGTTATTTGCCGTATCAGAGCCGTGCTGCTATAATGAGCGATGTACTTAATTGTGCAAAATGGGTTCCAGAATGGAACGTTGAAGTACCAGGTCTAAAGATATTCTCGCCAGGCAGTACCAAATTATTATAATATCGTTTATTGTCAGTATAAGTGAACTCATGAAAATATATATCAGTGTATCCATGTCAAATAAGTTAGTTATATAAGTTGTAAATAATATATTCTATTCAACGTTATAAATACTTGTATTAAAACATTATTATGAAGTATATTGATGACTTTTATTAAGCAAAATAAATTAACATAATTGTTTTCAGAGGCTAAGTTACTAATAAAATTATATTTTCTATCAAGAAAATTATAATACAATAAAATAGGGTGTTTGACATTTTCTAATATAAATATTAACAATTACAGAATACATTCAAGTAACTTTAAAAAAATACTCATGTAATAATTGAATTCCACATCTTTACATTTTAGTTGAAACGGAACGATTATATTTATAGTACATTATTGCCGCGGCCTGCAGCATGGGCATTGACGGACGATCGTGAAAATATATGTGAAAACATACGTGTATCCACCAATGCCTGATATCTAATTAGTATCATTGACTCTGGCAGGGCCACCATCAGGGATTAAAATTTTGATTACACAAAAAAATTGTCGTTAATTAGTCGAAATTTGTCGCCAAAATCAGAATTTGTCGGCCACTGGTTCAAAAGGGTTTATTTTTTCTTGGCAATTTTTCGTGAACTCTTCGACTATAGCTCTTGGACTATACCTTACTAATTGACCTCATTATATCTCCTAAATTAAGACCCGATTAAATCTGTGACTTGGCGACAAATTGCGACTAATTGGCGACAAAATATGGGAGAAAACACATCTTCTAGGTGTCCTAGTTTTTGAGATATAAATGTGGCCCGGCTGGGGAGACTCTCCAGATCGGCCAAAAAAGAACAAATCGTTTATGATAAATTGTTCGTTCGTGGAATCCTAATACTGGCGAGGTTCTTGCGCATAGCCGCAATTTCGGTCTCGAGCCTGTGCGCGTTCATATGCGAAGTGTCTTTGTCTCTAAAGTATCGCTGCACTAGCACAGACATCAGCGCTGGGTACTCTCTCCGCACAGTCGCTTCCACATCACGCTCCTAATGCAGAAATAATTAGCGATAAATGTTCCGTTTTGTTCACACGCAAATAACCACATAAGTACAGGAGATACGAACGGAAGTGATTGTAATTGCTTACCATTCACTTCAAGTGATTACCTATTGTGCTTTTTTTTACATGCTGTATGTAGGCAGAGATGCAATTATTTCCCTATGGGTTAAGCAGGTGGAAAGCTGTCTGCAGTGGCGGATCCAGGATTGTCGTTTGGGGAAGGGCTTGACCCTGCTGAGGGTAGGTTTTAGCAAAGTAAACACTAAAAAAGCACACAACATTTTATTTTGCTAAACGCATAGCAAGCCTTCTCGGATTACTGTTCGCAAATTCCTCAATGCCTTCGTTGAGTTGTAGACTACCAGAGAAATCTCGGTGAATATACATGGCTGCCAAACCGGGCAGCGTGAGTAGCAGAATGAGAGGCGCGCGGATTAAAAATTCGTCACGTAAACAAAACAACACATAGAAAAAAAACTTGAAAACATAATAATTATTTATGTTAAGGATAATTGATGACTCGCGTAGCTTGACAGCCATAGAAACCGGTTTTGTCGACGAAAAAATAGTCAAAATGACAGATTGTGATTGTTTATCTGTCATTTTGTCTATTCTTCCGTCGACAAAACCGGTTTCTATTGTAGTCGAAGCGTAATTCTAGTGTAAGCGTGCTGGTAGTGTAATGCTTGCTAAAAAGTTTAATTAGAATAATATCAGGTTCACTTCAGATTTGTCGCAGCAGAAGTCAGATGTTTTTGGGCGGGGTTTGAGCCCCTTAGCCCCCCCCTGGATCCGCTACTGGCTGTCTGCATTGAGTAGGTACCCCAGGCAGATCCCATATCATGGACACATAGGTAACACTATTAAGTAGGTACCTAATTGAACCCAGAACCTCACACTCGTAAACACACTTACGATCACACCAATGAGACATAAAAAAGTGAGTTATGCTCAAATTATTCAGAAACGGGGCACTAGAAATTAATGTTCCATTGTCTGCTTTATGAATTAAAGTAAAATCTTTCATCGATTCATTGATACGGGTATTCATTGCTAGTTGCGTTACATTCTATGGGAAGCATCTTGGAACGGTAAGTTAGCATAAACATACCTACCTTGGCTTAGTCTTTCCCTGCAGTTGACTTTTATTGAGGTAGTACGATTTGCGGAAACAAAGATTATATACCTTCAGTGCCTTTTGTTTTGTTTACGTAACGAATTTTCACACGCTTCGGCTGTGGGTAGTTGACGCCGGATACCAGTGGCGAAGTTAATCGGTAACTTAGCTTCGTATAAATGCTTTCACACTTTATCCAGCTTACCCATACACTTCCGTCACTGCCGGCTACGAGCTTGAACGTGTGAAAATGCGATACCTAAGTGTAGTTTATGTCAGTGTAGAAATACGTACAATATAACAACAGTATTGGGGAGACCACCGGGCGTGCATCCCCGGTAGGCGATTGAATCTACCACGGAACCATTCCATGACGTTGCCCATTCCTGAAGCTGTGGGGATCAAGTTGAACGGCGACGGTAGCGTTGTCTGCAGCATGTAGTCTATGTATACCTGTAAACAAAAAAAATATTAACGTCTTTCAGAGTCATTTAGTAAGGCCGCACCGCACGTGTTGATGGGACCTGCTAGCTAATTTGCATAGTGGGTGGAACCACCAGGGCCCCCGACTCATGGTAGCAATAAGAATCGTGGGGGTTTATTATGTAGGACGATTTCCGAATTGTCTGTTTCTGTGCATTATTAATATAATATTCCACCACTAAAATTATGATGATAGATAGGTACGCATTTAGTCTTAAAATTATAATTTTTATATGGACGTAGTAATAAAATTTTGTTCCATATTTAATATCAGTTTATTATTGAATAAAGCAGCGATTTTCAAAGTTCTTTATCGTGATATTATGTTCTAGTCTTCACTTAGGGAACTGAAAAGAACTTTGCTAGAGGTTTCCATCAAAAAGGCGCTACAAATTTTGCTGCTTTTCTCATTCAGCTTATTTGGACGGGGAATAACTCGTATGAAGAGTCGTGATCTCGTTTTAAGGAGAAGTCTTCATTTTACTTTCTCAGAAATTTTTGGTCTAAAAAGAATGCTGTCAAAGAGGAAGGGTTTTTGGTGATGGAACCAAATGTTCAGGACTGTGGCTATAAAACATTTTGCACAGCTGCTCTAGCGACTGGTCAGTAGCTACCAGCCTACCTGCCTACCTACAAAAAAAGGGAGATGCCAGATCTGATTTATGTACGTATTATCATTTAGGTACGTTGCTGCATGTATTGGCAATCACTGTTCAATGTACTTAAACTTTTCCAAATAGCCTACCTATTTCAAAAAGTTTTAGATACGTTGACTATTATATACCTAATGAATTCAATTGTGGCAATTCTCAAGAAATGTTCATTAGATAGATACCTACTTAGAGATCCTTTAATTGGATTGCAGTTTTTATAACTTCATTAGGCTTATTAGGGGTTCTCCAGTAGTTAAAGCGAAGGATTTATTTTTTACTCTATCCTTTACCTTCCGTCCACTCAGAGCTGGATTTAAAGATGTGGAGGCCCTGGGGCAACCAAGAAGTGGAGGCACCGATTTTGTTTTTGGACCAGATGAAAAAAAATGGTTTTAATCATTTATACATAATAGGTACTAAAAATAAAAAAAATAAAAAAAAGATAAATGTAAGGCGAATGGAACTTTGCGAGCTTTTTTCGTCGAAAAATCATTGATAATTTCGGTGAAATCCAGTTCTCGGAGTAAATCACTTTCAATACTAAGTAGGGATAACTTTCATAGGCGGTTCTGTGTCATTGTAGTCCGAAGTCCATTTTTTATAATTTCATCTTCGAAAATGAGCATTCTCCAGTGCAGTTCGACGCCACCAGCACCAAGTACATTCTCAACGTAATTTCAACATTTGTAAATGTAGCTCTGAATTTTCGAATATTTGCTAAGAGAAGATTTCCTTAGATTGATCTTTTTGATAATCGTTTTTATACAAAACGGTAAATTTAGCTTAAAGGACCAACTAAACTTTTTTTTTATCAATATAAATCAAATTGTGGAGGCCCGGGGCCATGGCCCCTGTTGCCTGCCTTAAATCCGGCCCTGCGCCCACTAATGGATGATTAAGGGTCTAAGTAGTTATAAAAATATTATAAAGAATGCTTCTCGTATACCTACTTAATTCCTAGCACTTAGTTATGTGCAAATTAAGGATTGTTGAAACTTTTACCTTTTAGCTTTTTTTTTGGGACATCGTGTGCATCAGTCGTAACTACAATTTCCTTATTGGCATACCTACAATACCTCTACTACACGCTTGGATGAAAACCTGTACCTGACCTGAACTTGAAGTTGAGTAACTATAAAGTTTTATGGCTAACTTGAGACCACCCACGAGTTCGTTAACCTGGACTTTTTATGAGTACCTACTACTTAGATCATGGGCACTTGTAGTGTGTTGTGTAAGGCAATTTTATTGAGAATTGTTATACAATCTTGACAGGTGATAAGCAAATTGCGAAGGCTTGTAGATGGAACTCTTAACACTTTCGACTCCACCCACTTTTCATAGAACTCATACGCAAGCGCGAAGTGAACCTCAGTGAATATTTATAACCGTGAACAAAAGATTTAAAAAATAATTAAAATGTTTGGATTTTAAAACCAACGCATATACTAATAAATCTTGTTAAAATATCCATCAGATTTCACGGTTTATAATGCTGTATTCGCTAAGGAAAACCTACATTTAAAATGAGCTCTCCGCGAGGGCTCCCGGCATCCAATATGCGACTAGGTGAACCCGCCAGGCGGTCTCCCGGCACTGAACGTGTTAAAAGAAAGGCTATAATAGGAGACAGGCTGAATGGTCGAAGACCTTTGATACCTAATACCTTACACAGTCATATTAAGATGACCACCAAATACAGAGGTGTTTGTTTGTATAAAGTGTGTTTGTATTCTGACCTAGCTATAATTACCTCATTGCAATGTTGTCAGGCCAGCTAAGGAAATTCTGTCGTATCCTTAAGGCGGATATTGACTTGTAACGTTTGTTTGTAATGTATCAGTAATGTATCATTCGAGGCGAGCTTGGTTACAAAACGACGATACACAAGACGCGGCGAACGCTCGTTTCGAGCACATGAAATTTCCTGATTCGATTGATGCGCCGGATTCTCCACTCGACTGTTGGCTGGAGACAGCCGACAGTCGAGTGGAGAATCCGGCGCTAGCATCGAGCGGCTCGGCTCGCTGCTCTGTCTGCTGTGACGCGTTACAAAAACTCGATACATTACAAGTCAGTCGCCGCCTTTAGAGCCATAAAGGGCATCTTAAAATCCAATCAATATGGGGTACAAGGGATTTGTATTTTAGAAGGAATGTTAATTTAATTAAATAATTAAAATTAATTAATTAATTAATTTAAAATAATTTAATGTTTAATGCTAATGAATGCTTACATTCATTAGCATTTGCACGACAACCGAGCATGTTTGTTCTCTCATCTTCATTGATGACAATGCTGAGTTTTCGATAAGGTATAGTCGACGTCGTAACTGCCTTAACACTTTTGACAAACATTCTCAGTAAATTGAAACTTCACAAAGGTTAACATTATTTAACAGTCACATTCTCACAGGCTCTAAGAATTGCCAAACTTAAGCGGCAGTGGGCAGGGCACATTGCTCGCAGAACAGATGGCCGATGGGGCCGAAAGGTTCTAGAGTGGCGACCGCGTACCGGAAGACATAGCGTTGGAAGGCCTCCCACAAGGTGGACCGATGACCTGGAATCCGCCGGATGCGAGAAGCCTAGAACCTGTCGAAGTGGCGGTGCTTGGGGGAGGCCTATGTCCAGTAATTGACGTGTTTCGGCTGAAATGATGATGATGATGATTGGTCTTTAAGCAGAAATATACCTTGACGATTTATGAAGTGCAAGTAACATTCGACCTTAGTATGATAGAGCAATTATATCTACAAGTAAGTATCCTCTTCCATAGCTAAGGTAACTGAGTTCACTTCCTAGGTGCCTTTGTAATTTCTTAATGTGATTGTGCATGTGTACTCACCCTATTTGCATTTACATAATATTTACAAACACTTGTGGTGCATCTAATAGAGTGAACTTTACGATAGCATTTCCCTTTTGTATAGGATTGCGTCTACCTTTCTTTATAACTTAGTGGAATCTTGTTGAAAATGACCACATTAACATAATAGAAATAGGTACTATTAAATCACGGAAAACAGTGAAATTCTTCAGTTGACGAGTTTGTGGAGGCTCTATTATGTAATACATAATGCTAGGAATAACGTAAACTTACCTCAGTCTTCCCGAATGTCCACTCAATGTCTACGTTGTCGTTGACCCTTTGAAAGGTGTTGGACATAGTTGCTATGAGCATGTTTAGTACGACTATTACGGATATTACTTCGAAGCCTGTAATACAATTTAAGTTAATTTCATTCTTTCAAATAGGTAGGTATGCTATAGCGACCATTCGTTTGTGGGAATCTTTCTATGAAATCGCAGATCGCGATGAATATAGGTAATCCTCATTTATATAAAAAAAGGAATATGGGTTCCTTGTATTGGCTTGATAGCAGGTTGGAAGGGAGACCAAGTAAAAGTAACATCAACTAGGATGATCGGGACAAGATGAACCGACGACACAAAGCTAAGCTAAGTAAACTGAGATAAATCAAATACGTTTAGGGCAGATCCGGTGCCTATAAATGGTAGTCTACTATCTAAGTCCGTCAACGAAGATACGGGCCCGTCCGAAAGAGTCGATCTGCCAAAACAAGTGCGAAATTCAATTTATCGGATGGGCAAATATATAACGTAGGTAAGGACAACTGTTAGAGAAAGAAAGAAACAGACTAAAAAGCACACAACAGATAAAAAATCGTGTTGTTATTCATTCTTAGTTCGGGCCCCAAATATGTCCGTAAGTGAACCGCGATTGGAAACGCCCATAACTTCGGCCAAAACGACGGATTTGGTTAGCCCTCTGGTTTGACGAGATTGTAAAAATTCAGGGGTAAATCTCAGAGAGTTTTGAAATTGAAACTATTTTTGATTTTGAAACTATCTTCACTTATGCTATGACTTACACCCAAAACAGAAGTATCCAATACGTTCGGTATACGCGTGTCTATTCTCACGAAACTTCTCGAAGCTCGGGTCCCGAGTGTTCTCCAACACCACGTCAGCACTTTCCAGAGGCGCCATACAGAACAAGGCCCAGAACAAAGTGTTCAAAGTATCGGTAAAGCTTGTGAATGAAGAGACCTGAAAAGTTCATAATAACATATTAACTTATACATTCTACTCAGGGGTTGGCAGTGGTGGTATTTGAAGACACATTTCATCAGTTCCACGTATTACCATTACGCGGGTGCAAATCCGGTAACAGGGCTAGTAATATCTACTGAAAATGTCTTAATGGAAAACCCAGAAACCTTTCAGCCGACAGCGACACAGTTTTCCAGGGCTAGGTTCAATGCAACATAATTCTTTCATTTGATGTAAAGCAGTTTATTTTGATAACAAAAGCACCTCCTGAGTCGTGGGAACCAATGTCAATGTTTTATAGGCAGATCATCCGGTTTTTGTTCAACGACTAATGTAAAGTAACAGTTAACGTTTCTTTGTAAGTTGCAATGATCCGTGAAATAAGCTGCAGACAATGTGAACTAATGATCGAACGCGAAAGCTCGTACCATAGAGTAGACTTAGGTACTACTACTGGGTTTACGGCCGTGTCGGTACCGTCACTATACGTAGTTTACAGCTCAGTAATGTGAAATGGGAGACAGGAGCTCCACTGTGCAGTCTAAGTAGTAAATCGGATGAACTTTAAACTTGAATCTACGACGTAGTAAAGAGGTCGAGTTCCGCTATAACGTCAACGCCTTATTTTACTACCGTTTTAGTCAGGCCAGAGATACATACAGATCTGACCTTAACCTTACGAATACGAATAAAATGCATGAACGTTCAAACATCAACATTTTTACATAAAAATCCCGTAAAGTTTAACTGTCTCGCTTGTTTAGAAGTAGTTACTTATGCTATGAACATTTTTATTTGGTATTAGCCTACTCTGTTAACTTCTGTTACAAAATGACATGTGTGGAAGATTGTAACGACTATTAAACTCCGTTACTGTCTCTACGGGTTAAAGTTCAATTTTATAGCTACTATATTTTTTAAGTCAAATAGCGTACTCTGTCCATAGTAGGTACTAGGGTTTTAAGGTCGATTAGCTTTGCTTTTTTACCTGTACTGTCTTCATTCCGAATTCGTCTTCATACACCATTCCATCGTAGTATTGGTAGAATCGCGCGAGGCCGGCAGTAAAAGCGGTTATAATGATTGCAAATATTAAGATGTACTTGTAAATGTCGATAGTCATTTTCCCTAACGACACCTGTAAAATAACTGTATACGTGTTGAGCTGTTCAAGTGCGCATCGATTGCTTCCATGTAGCGATGCCGGTCGAAGCAGAGCTAATATAACTTGTATATTGTTACATGTTTGCATAGAGAGGGCTCTTGAAACAGTAAAGCTGAAGAAGGAGATCTAATTTGAATAAAGGTATGTTTGCAACATTTTCTAACGAGGGCATTCTTACATAGAATCAATGCGGCATTTAAATGTAAAATCAGCATACCTGCAGCGGCCCTAGATGGTAGTTCAACTGGCACAGGAACATAAGTCGGAAGAAAGCGAATATAGTCGCCAGGCAGAATGTGCCCTCGGCTAATAGAGTTGGGTCGTGCTGGTTCCAATATTTGCGTTCTGTACATTTTAAAGGTCGCATTCAGTATTCTATTGCAAATAAGATGTAACATACAAGCCACACACTATAAGCTATGCGAATTCTAAGTTCATAAGAATGTATAGGCTACTGAATTATGCTTGGTTTATCTTATCTCACGTAAGTATTTGCTACTAACAGCTAGAGCACAAGTGCCAACGATATCTTCTCGTACTTTGCGGTATTTTGCCATCTAGTGGTTAAAGTAATTACGCTAAGTAGTCGCTAAAGCAGTACATTCAGTAGTTTAATAGCTCTTAGGTAAGTAGGTATCCTATAAAAATATGCAGTATAACTACTTCAGACGAACAAATGTAACCTATTTAAGGTTACATTTAACCTATACTTTTAGATACCCTATTCATAGTTTATGAAGTAGGCTAGGCTAGTACTCTATTTACCTGAAAATTCCTCATCATTTATAGCAACATCAATGGCAGCTAGGATCCAGAAGACGAAAGTAAATCCGAACAGCATGAGCATAATGATCTCGGTCCAATTCCACATCTTGCTGAAGTATCGATGAGGACCTTGCATCAGGCACATCCGTAAAGCCGACCAGGCGTAGCCAAAGACATATAGTATCAGGGGCGCCTCGGCACCTAGCACACCGAAAAGATCACGTGGATAAAGAATTGACCATGGATTGCGTGCTGCTTTGTGAAGGAAGATGTAAAAAATCTGTCTATTTATTTAGGTTAGCCAAAAATGTTTTTCATAATACGAGTATATTTACAATAAATTGCTATTGCAGTGTATTTCATTTTAGTCTTCTATGTTACCATGATCATTTAGAATTTTAGATCCACGTAGCACTGTAGCGTATTAAAATATAAGTTTATACACAGCAATCTACTACACCTATTGACTGACGACGCTCCGGCCACACGGGTGCTGTATCTGGTGGGCAACTGCCCAGCGATTGATGTTGGATAGTAGTCGTTTGCGCAGTAAACTTTAAGGCTAAGCGTATGCTGAGACGCAGGTGACGCAGGTCCATGCAGCGCAGGGTAGATCAGAGCAGTTTTTGTAATGCATGAATGTACTGACAGCTGCGTACGCTGCGGCGTAGGGACGTGCGACGACAGACATGTGTCTGTTCTGCTCTGCGTCTTGCTGTAGAGTCTGCACAGATTTCTGCGCGACGCGTGCGGTCATCACTTATTTTTTTGCTGATACGCAGGTAACGCAGCACAGCCGTCTATTGTTTGTACTAGCTAGGATGCGAATGTGTCTGTGTAGCTGCGTCGCGTACGCTCGCGGCCTATGTTTACCTCGCCTGCCCAACCCTGCAAAATCTGTCCTGTGCTGTTCTGCGTCACCTGCGTCTCAGCATACGCTTATCCTAATTGCGCGATGCAGGATTTGTGTGACATCAGGATTTTTTGTGTGACGTCAGGTCTTTGATGCGTAGTTCGCATATGGCGATGTAGATGCCGCCACATCAGTCCCCTCCGGACACTGGAGGTCGATGATGGGCTGAGTCTTATATCATGCGATGCTTCACAGTGCTAGCTAAGGTTCCAGTGAGTCGGAACCGGGTGCCGCATAGTTCGCGGTGAGTTGGAACTGTTTGTGGTGATTGCGGTGATTGCCCAGTGAGTTGGGGTGTGCGTCATAATACACTGAGTCAGATGTGGTACAGTGCCGGGTTGTTGCTGACTGCCGCCGTCGACCAGGAAAGGGTAGAATGGGCTCTAAGTGCAGGTGCTGTGCTAAGGTTGCTGATGAGGCTGACGTTAATGACCAGGAATTCGCGTTCGCTGCATGCTGGTGGTCAGAATACCCGTTGAAGCCGTGGGTGCTGGCTGGCCGTGTGACTCGCCTTATGAAAGCTTGCGGGAGTGATGATGATGGTGACGTCACGCTGAAGTAGTAGCACGAAGGCTGAGCTGACGTTCATACTTGGGGTCACCAATTTAGAGGTATGAGGTACAGGGTGTAAAGTTCACTAATCCTCTATAGAAGATCCTCCAACCAGACCGGTGTCATGTCTGGCGGGCAACTGCCTAACGATTGATGTCGGATAGTTTTAAATATATTGTTCGCGCGGTAAACTACAATTGCGCGATGCAGGATTTGTGACGTAAGGATTTTTGTGTGAGGTCAGGTCTTTGATGCCTAGTTCGCATGTGGCGATGTTGTTACCACCACACTTCCTTAAAAATCATTAACTGTAACGGTTTCTGTGGTTTCTTAACTGGCGAAATATGGGTGTATTATAGGTTATACTAACCTTTCAGGAAACAGGCGTGATATCACGTTATGTAACGGTTTCATTTAAGTATAGCTGACTAACAAATAAAGAAATAGTATCAGCAGAATATGTTACACAGCAACTTAACTGTGCAGCACATTTTAATGATACGTTATCAAGCCGCAACTGGGATATCGTGTGCAATTAATTGTGATAATCTTGACAAAGCATCTCATCAGCGTCATTAGAAAGTAAATCGCGAACCTGTGTTTGGAGGTCCTCGCTTCTGATTTAACTTATCTTGATTAGAAATAAAGAAGACCAGGGCAAGGAAGACGAAGTATGCGGAGACGTGTGTGATCAGTTTATTCAACGGGATCTGCCAGTGTGCTACGAGGTGATGACGCGGCGCTAACTGCAAACACACTCATTATAGACACACACTCTCATTGACTGTTGTTGTTCAGATTGACACTACCTCGTTTGTAGATCGACTGCTAAACATCTGGTCCTGGCTTGGGAGGAAATTCTCAGTTAGTAGCAGGCCGGAGTCTGGATTTGTGCTCGGTTACAACATGGCTATATGCTCGCTGCCTGTTACATGGAACTTTTAACATAGACAACTGGCAACATCTATCTAATTACAATTACAAAAAATACAGGTGAGGTATTATGTAGACATACATTTAGGTAGGAGGTGACTAGGAATAAAATGGAAACTGAATTATCATGCTCACCATGCAAACAATGAGAATAAATGGTGTTATGAGCACTCGGGTCAAAACTGTGAAAGCTTTAAAAAGTACTGGTTTGGTTCTCCAACTGTGCCAATTGCCAAGCCAGTACGACTCCAATACCTGAGGATTAGTTATATAAATTTTAGATCATCATTGCATTCGGTAGAAATCCACTGCTGGACATAGGCCTCTCCTAGGCGTCGCCATATCGACGCAGATTGCCACAACCTTCATCAAGTCATCGGTCCACCTTGGGAGAAGTCGATGTTAAAATAGTAAGAAAGAAAATACGTTTATTTGCGTTAAGACATGACGCAAAGGAAAAAAACAAACACAAAAAAGAAAAAGTAAGGGGAAAATATGCGTCACATCCACGCAAAACGGCCATACCTAGTCAAATACGGTCATATAATGTTGCTTGAATAATTTTATTTGATGATGAATGGAACATCTTTTTGAATTTATTACGGTTTTGCGAGAAGATTGAGTCTCTGTAACTCATTTTAATACACATAACATATGTACTAAATATATAATACTGTATACCGTTTGAGTGTTAGGATGAGCGACAAATTCTTTCTGCTTATAGTCGACAGCCATTAGCAACCTCGGCAACACGAAGTGCCGACGTCCTTTACCACCCGTCGTCTGTTTCAGTACAAATTCCACTTCTTCTGACGTACGACAGCATCCTATTCAGAATGGTTGTTGCAATTAGAGCATAGATCATTGTGACTTCCTAGTGTGTATCTAAAATATTATCTTTTTAACAAGTGTTTTTGATGTAGTTTCACTTATGTTAGGATGGATTTTTGAAAGATAATTTTGGACAAGTTCGTCTTGACTTTTCAGGTTGAGACTTGGCGTGCCAACTCGTTCCGTTTCAATAGCAATAATTTTTACTTGGTAGTCAAGGTATACTATAGCCAATATCAAGAGGGAACACTCTTCCACCCTCTCTGGGATTGGATTTCTTAATAATATTTTTTAGTTGCATGATATGATCGAATGAGAAAACGTAAAACCTTGTGTTCAAAAAGATAATTTTTAATTTAAGGGTTATCATAGAAGAATACATATGGTTCGCTCCGCATTTTGGGTATGAAGCTACAAGTACGCGGCGGGCTCGACTTGTCGGGCCAATTCAGTGAGTGTAACGTAGTCAGAAGATCTAAGAATAGGGATGATGTCTGGGTAAAAAAATGAAATTCTAGTTAGTCTGTCAGTCAGATAATAAAAAAAATATTAGGCACGTATTTTTTGCTTTATCATATTAATAAAAAATTACTTAGATAAAACGCATTTTAGGTTGAGGAGTGGGGGTCGCTACGGCACTAGTGTGTATAAAATCTACATACTCTTGACGTCATGGCACATTTTACCTCAAGGTATGGCCGTAATCTTTAGATTACGTAAAAAAAGAAAAAATACGTGTCCAATATATTTTTATAATATCAACGGACGGACCAAAAAATATTTTTTTGTCATTATCCCTATTACGCGATAGAAAGAGATGCAACTTGTAGGTAATTAGCGCCGTGCGACCTGAATTGCACTTTCTTGTGTCGTAGCAAGAGTCGCTTTTTATTTAAATTATTATGCGGAGTGAACCATCTGTATAAATCTGTAGTTATATTCAGTAAAAGCTCTCACCTAGGAGGTCAACGGCAAATGCGCTGACGTCATCAGCAACCTGTAGATAGGCTGCGGCCAAATGCCTGTGGGCGGCAGCATTGTCGGCCAGTTCCGAAGCCAGGCAGAACGCGGTCAGGATAGGGTCCGAAGTGACGTGCACCATGTATGCTGGGGAAGCGATAGCTCGGTACACCGACAGGCGGAAGCTACCCTCGTGCAGTGGATCATTGTTCATATAACAATTTCTTTAAGAAAAGAATGCATTTGAATAAAAGTAACGGTATTAAAACAGTAAAGCAACATTAGGATTAGAATAGGCAGGCGGCGCGTGGGCACTGTGAATGTCGTCTTGTATCTTTATCTTAGCACTATTCAAATTTAATCCTATTTTCATTGTAAAAAATATTTTATTTCTGCAATCTAAAAAGAAACTGTCAATATATTTTCTAAATTAAATAAAGATATTATTGGGGCTCTAACACTAACAGTAATACTTCAAAATCGATTTCAAATTGGTTCATTATTGTTATTATCATTATAATAGAATTCTATAGGTTTGTAATTTATAATCTAAATAGAACCCTATTGGGATCACAATTCTATTGATTTTAAATAAATTATCATAAGTTAAAAATATGGGAATGGGACAATACTTAACTAATTTCTGCTCAGTTAATGAAAATCTATAGATTTATGTATTAATTGAAACACAAAATTAAACCTTATCTAAGTCAAGTGTGGATCACTGTCAACTGTTTCAAAAGATCTCACCTGCAACAAACACACATACAGTTAGCTAAATGAGGGCGGGTGATGCTGTGTCCCCTATCTATCAGGAGTGAGACAATCTCGTAGTGTCCCATCTGAGCTGCCAGAACCAGTGCATTCACATGTGCGGGGAAGTCTGCCGAGTGCGTCGCCCCCGCGAACTCCAACCCTGGCGAGATCTTACACTGAGCCTCCAACAACATCTCTGTAAACATAAACGACCTACTTGAATAAACCTTAATGTTTATAAAAGGCAAGTGAAAGCATGAACGAGGTTATCTTCACCCAATATTTTAATATTGTTATATCGGACAGCCTGCAACACACAGTCACCAATTTCCACATTTGGAAGCTTCAAGAGAAATTCTACCATCGCTTGAGATCTGTTTTGCACAGCTATTTGGAGTGCCGACACTCCCTGCAAAGTAAAAAGGTGTTATCTTTATTGGATATTTACGCATAACTGAACTTGAATGAAAGTAATTGTGTCTTTAACCTGAAAATTTGCGCAGTTTACATTCAGGTTTGGATTCCCTTGTATAAATTTTTTAAGTTCGTTGACGTCATCTTCTGATACGAGTTGCAAGAAATCGACTTCATTTGGTTGAAGTTTTGGTAAGTGAATGCGTTCTTCGGCGTTAAAATCAACGTCATTTTTGCTGGTCTATAAATAATGAAGTTCATTATTTTGTTGTGATTACAGGTACAGAAATCGTAATATAGCTAAGGTCCTACCTTATTAGTGCTGGGGGCCTACCACCACCTCTAAAGCAGTATTACAGTGTAAACTCCATGTAACGTCACTCTATTTAACGACAAACTCCCTTAAGCGTCGAAATCAATTGGCTTTGGTTGGTTTAGCTTGTCTTTCATACAATGTTTCACTCTACATAGCATTACACCCACTCTCAATAACGACAACAATTGAGTAATAAAAAGTACCTTTTAAGTTGCTAAAATTAGTAAAAAC
Source organism: Agrochola lota (assembly GCA_947364205.1). Classification (NCBI taxonomy): domain Eukaryota; kingdom Metazoa; phylum Arthropoda; class Insecta; order Lepidoptera; family Noctuidae; genus Agrochola; species Agrochola lota. Next base: position 9,554,841 of record OX376221.1, on the reverse strand, counting down.
TGCGCAGCTGTGTACGATCTACTGTCGCTTTATTATCCTAGCCCGCAATAAACTCGACTGTCGGCATCATGCATACCGAACTTTCTAAGAAATTCGTTCTTTTGTTTACAATTTGGGATTGCTTGTACGTGTAGACTGTTGTTGACCATGACTCATAAGTAGGAGTCATGGATTATCTATACCTTATCATATTCTTAGTTGCTCACAAACTTTCAAACTGTAAACATGGCTAATAAAAGAAAATCACTGTGTATTGACGAAAAAGTTTTACTGATACGCGCAATAGAAACGGGAGAATAGTCGGAAATAAACTTTTTCTTTTTCTAATTCTGATGTTTCTTCTCTCCATTTAACGTCAACTCTCTATAACGCCATAAAATGCACAGTCCCTTCAGTGTCGCTATATAGAGTTTACACTGTATTTTAATCTTACTTCAGTGAGGAAAAGAGATGGAGCTAGACGTCCTGCAGAGCTTCATCTCTTTCACACACTAAAGTAATATTAATTACTTTATTATGTGAAAAAGTAATTTATTATTTTTCAAAATTCATTCTTTATAAGGACCGGTTCTAATAAAGTAGGATTAACACATAAAATATTATAAACATATGTTTTTACCGATTCCATTTTCGCATACATCTTAGAAGAGCATTTGGATGGCTTCTTACAAGTTTGGTTAGAAAATAAATCTATTTGGTATTTCGACTTGCAAACTTGAAGTGATGAGTTGTTTCCCATCACGTTGTAACTCATTGTGCGGTTTGCAAATGGTGGATGATAGCTGAATTTTGGTAACGAGTTCGCCTTTCTTTGACAGTGGTATTTTTTTGTATCTTGGCCTGTAGAACTTTGGTCTTTGTCCTTATGATAGTCATGATCAGATTTATGCATTATTCTGGGATGTCTACTTGATGTGGCCTTATTCTCGAATCCTGGTATGTTTGGCAGTGTTTCATTTTCAATAGAATCCGTTTTCACTGATGTCTGAGACTTCGGTCGTTTCTCCATTCGAGGCATTTTATCAGAGCAGTTAAGCGGAAGCCATCTTATATATAGTATCGCAGGCTACGTGTGATCCGTACAAACTACTGTATAGTCTTTAACCGATAAATTGCCCTGTCTTAATATTTTCTGACATATAAGCACCTTATTTTATTACCTTATTATTTCTGGGTGCAGATTTATACTTTTATTTTTATAGCCTATTTAAGAACCATACTTTGTAGCAGTTAATTACAGCATAATCTAACATATTATTCCATCGATTTCATTTTTATTCTTGAAGAAAAAAAATTCGGAATATTCGACAATTCTTCTGTCACTTATTTTCCTCTGAGATTAACCATAAACAGTCTATCTAATAGGGTACCTCCTTGGTACCATGCCTACTGATGTGTCTTGTCTATGTTTAATTGTATGTATTTCCAAGGAGGTTGGTAATATATCTACAATAAGTATGTGCAATAATACGGGATACGACATCTATTGATACTGTTCTTATCTACCCATCTACAGCTTTATCTACATTATCTGGCTATTTTAAATGTTACAGCTAACATTTAAAATACGCAGTGTCTAATTTTCGCTGTACATCGTGTACAGTAATGCAAAGTACGAGTAAGATCTCGTCAGAATCTGAAAACAAATACAGTTTAATTTGGTCCTTTTAATTACCTTAATCTTACTGTGTTAAGTAGGTATATAAAACTTATTAGTACGTCTTATTGAACCATGGCAACGCCTTAGGAATAACTGTCACGCATTGTTCGTGTATTTTCCAATAAAATAATATTAATAAATTATAAACAATATGTTTGACAGGATTATATTTCGATAAACTTTTACTTTGAAACGACTTTTATCTCTTTGACATTTATTTATTCTCAATCGGATTTAATTTTAGAACGATGATATCACCGTAGAACGGGCTAATGCCAGATGCCAGTATATGATGACCACAGTCGCACGCCCAACCAGTACATAAAGTCATAGAATGGGCAGGCCATAGTCATATAAAGGCATTCTTGGTCAATTGTCTAGCAATGTTGTTTCATCAAGTTGTTTCCTTGTTACTGGACACATTTTACTGGCAACAAAAAGTGATAAAATGTTGTACGTAGCGTGTTTATAAATGGCCGATCTAACACAGAAATTAAGTTTTAACTTGATCGCTGTAATAAGCGATATTACCTGCTTATAGCTTTTCGCAGGTGCATGTAAAGCGCTTTGATGAATAGAAACTAAAAATAATGCTTTAAAGGTACCTTTTCTAGTACAAGTTTTAATATGTATGTAAGTTTTTTTAAAAGTTTAGTCTTAAAATCACAGAGAGTCCTTCTGAGAGAAAATATTTACTTACTTCCATTAAATTTTAAAGAAATTGCATGCCAGAGTGCCAACCCAGGGTAGAAAACTTATCGGAGGCGGTCACTTCCTTCTGCGAAGCAGTAATGCTCGAGAAGGAGGAGGCGGAGCGCGCGAGGGAGAGGCAAGATTCGCGCCCTCGCGCCCTCGCGCCCCTAGTCGCCGCAGGAGACGCCCCGGGCGTCGGGAGTTGCGAGCCGACTTCCAGCCACCGTAGGCGCGGACTTGCTGACGGTGAGCAATGGGTAGCTCGCCGTCCGATAAGGACCAGGCCCGGGTCAGCGGCGCGTTGTGTTCCACGCGCGCCTCAATGAGATGTCAGCACCAACTGACGGGGTCCGAAAGGGCCAATGCCTGCCAGGGTTGCGAGTTTGTCCGAAAGGGATATCGCGGCCCCGGCACACAGGCAACGGAAGGAACACGGGTGGGTTTTAGTCTGTAAAAGTCTGACACGCCCTCCTGCTCCGCCCAGAGCGTGAGAAGTTATTTGATAACTTCCCACCCACAAAAAAAAATTTAGAAAACTTAACAACACTTACCGCTGAATATGTCACGAGAGTAATGTTAGTAAAACCCATTGCTGTGAAGGCAATTGGTTTTTGAGCTCTGAAACAAATTTTCATATATTTTACACATTTTTCAACGTGGCAATGCTGCCAGTGTTCTGGCCACGTTTCCGGGTGACAGCGATGTGGACGAGTACTTCAATACCAGTGTCCTTTTGTTTTTGCATCTATATGTATAGATTGTCATTTAAGTTTTTGTACCAAGTAGTACTTGTATAAAATACATAAGCATTTTAATGTTAATAATAAAATAGTTTTATACTGCAGGTGACGTGTTGCCGCGATACGACTGGTTTGTAAAATTTATTAAAACAGCAAAATATTTGACATCTATTTGCGATGTTGCCAACTTTCAGAATAAACGCTCTTAAGATAAACAGTAGAAAAGATATTCAAACAGGTTGTTTTGTTTTCTCATAATAAGTTAAATATCTTTTCATTCGTTCTATGGTTAATTTAACATCGAATTAAGTTTTTATTGTATTGAATACAACTGACCTCTGAATAAGGAAAAGCAAGGCGCGGCGACACCGGGGATTAGTACGGTACCAACCACTATTGTAAGCCGCTGCAGCTACATCTGCGTTCTGCAGGAAATACCTCGTGTTAATCGTGTTTATTTACATGATTGAGGATGAGAGAAATGCAGTTGTATTGTACCTGAATGGGTCTACCAAAAAAATCTGTTTCAAATAAAAATGAACAATTCAGATGATTTTCTCGCTATTTTCAATAAGGATTCCGAGTCATTTACGGGTTGGTTCCATTAAGGTTCTTATAGTCATGAGTAGGAGCTTGAGTGTGCCTCTGATTAAAATGACACCCTGTGTTTTATTATCAGACAGATTTTTCTATGAATGTCATGTTGTTAGTGCTTCAGTAGGTAAACTAAATAAGATTAACATAAGTATGTCATACGTGATTTCTTCCATCTTCAATTATACTAGTTTTGCAGAATTCAATGTTTAGAATCTGTCGAATTCAAAGAACCTGATCTTGTGAATAAATCTTCAGATAGGTACTTATTTGCATTAAAGTTATAACTAGATCAAAGTATTTTTTGTAAACTTCACATTTCAAAACATCTATTTCGGTCATAATATTATTAAAAAAGAAATGGAACGAAGACTGACCAAAAGTTTATTTCATAAATAAAATAAAACGAGAACTAACCGCATGGAAAATGTCGTCCGCGTACCAACACAGCATTCCGATTTGAATTAGAGCTGAACCTAAAAACAGTTTGTTACTGATTGCCATTAGCGGTTCTAAAAGCTGAAAATGTACACAAGAGTATATTAATTTTGAATTTAATATTAAGATACAGTAAAGCTATTCGTAGCATTGTGCTTTTACAGCGCGGTGATAATGCTTTCATAAAGGGCTATTATCCGTAGAGGAGTATTGAACAGCACACTGAGCGTCTGTTAAAGTTTTTTTTCGCAAAGCGTGCAAATACTTTACCACGGTTTGTTACAATTTACAATTTTTAGGTATACTGTGAACTACGTGTCTAGGTTATTATGAATCAAATGCGTGCAGTAATACTGACCACAATGACGAATACTACGCAGCAGATATTGACCGAGCTCAACATAATGTTCACGAAGTTCGACAAGGAGAAAGCGTTTTCTAAATCGTTGCAGTATCTGGAATACCGAAAAAAAACTTGGTACAATACCCTGAATAGTCTTTTGAAGTTTTGAAATATACTTTTTTATATCAATCACGTCTAAAAATGTCTAAAAAAGATACTTACGCAAGAAAATCTACGTGCTACGGTAAAACGGAAGACATTCATAATGTGTTTTGAATGTTTGGATTCTTTGACCCAAGATCACGATGTGGCCGGGTAAACATTCGTAAATGAGTATTTAAACGCATTTCTGTAGTAAATTAACTTGGAAGTAGGTACATACATACTGAACTGCCAGGTCATAAATTATAGTTGGATGGGTAATTCGGTTTATAGTCTTTAAAGTTGGATGGACGGATTAGCTCATGGCTATAAGAGGAGGTTTTATCTTATCTTTCCCACTAATGAGATGACGATTAAAAGAAAAATATGGAAGAAGAGGAAACGTTTCGTCGACTTCAAATAAACTGGGATAAAGGCACTTGAATGATGATGGTTGGGTTAGCTCACGTTATAAGTCGCTGATGCAACTTGATGTCTCCCAGCACCTCCTGATAGTGGTCATTGTCGTCTGTCCCCACAGATTCCAGCCGGCGCTTTAGCAGTCGTAACAGTATACTTATATGACTCGCCATTGCAGAGAACAAGAGGTCTGTGCTGACCATAATCCAGACGCAGGTTTGACCTAGAAAATAAGCTTTGTTATTTTAATAGGAGGAGTTATTCTTTAAAGATTAAATAAAGGTAGCTGCACAGACATTTAAAGAAAAAAAAAACAATTTATTTTGGAAACGAACCAAAACTTTTTGACCATCTTGACAGCCTCCTTCACTTCTTCGTTTAGCTTGGGAAGAAGAAGTGAAGCAACCAAATCCACAGACAAAAATAATTAGCGAAACCTAAGTACTAACTAAAGTTCAAATGTATGAACTAACTAGAGCATATCATGACTCAAGCATATTAACACCCTGAAAACAAAATAACATATTTTTTTTACCGTTGACAGCTAAACGATATTTGTTTTGAGTTCATCATGCGATCGCGTTTACACCTTCATTCTTAGCGAGCCCAAAGTGTACAATCAAATGTTTAAACTGGATTAATTGCTACTTTACTACGTCCAAAGATGTAGCTCTCAATGTGATAATAGGGGTCTAAAGATGATTCTATATCATCAGGACTTTCACTCTCTCTATGTCAATAAAAGAAACGTTTTGTTCGAAGAAATGGTTATAAGTACTATTATTTTGATGTTTTTTGCTCCAAGAATGAGATAGTAAGGCGAAAGATTCGATTAAGTTATTAAGTTCTTTAACAATAGTGGTGGAGGTCACCATCTTTGAAGGAAAAGTGTTCTTCATAAGTGTCAAAACCATGTGGCAACATCTTGATTGAGAATGTAGGTAATTGTTATGGTGTTTCAAATTGCTTTAGTTCACTTTACATTGAGTAAAAAAAGTATACAGAAAGACAATGTTTTTTTTTTATCATAGGAACAATATGGCGAATGAGATTTGAGACATGATGACGCAGCATTAAAACTGTTTGTTGTTGGACAAGGCGCTTCCTCCGGTCTGTATAAAGTGTTTCAACCAGGTTTCAAATAACTATACAATAATTATGTAGTTTGATAACTGTACTATATAACACCTAGCCCTTCACGGAAGTCAGAAGACCTAGAAAAGACTTAACGGCCTTCAATGTAATGTAAATAAGGTTAAAAATAAATTCATTATTTATGTAGGTATGCAGCAGCTAATCTTACCTGCGAATATTTCAAAGAGATAAACGGCGACATGCGCAAGCGTCTGGTGTTTATCAAACGGATACCATGACGACCAGACGTAGCCAATGTTATCGTCCTTGCCCTGAATCAGGCCAAACAGATAGATGACGATCGGCGTCAAGTTGTAGAACCAGACCCCGGATACGTTTATGAAGAAATACCCTGCGAGGAAACGATGCAAACTTTGTGCAGTTGCCATAAAAATGCTTAAAAGTAAGAGCAATTTAGTCGGTTTTAATTGAAATTTCACCGGTTTTGATGTTAATTCGGTAATCTTGACGGTCTGAAGGTTCTTAATATGGGTTTTATGAAACCTGTTTTTATAAGTGACTTACATTTGCATGACTCAGATTGAGAAAGCCACCCAGGTCTTATTTCGTTCTGTGATAACACTTTGATGCAAATCTTGAAGTAACAGTCAGTCTAAACAATCTTGTACATATGTCACACAAAAGCGGACCGGATTATCATGTGTTCGCACTTCAAATAGCATAGTAAAGAATGTTATGTCTTAATGTAAACACACTTACATCGATGCGTGATGCGAAGAGCGGCAAGACTCTTGCTCTTAATGAGTTGCGCTTCCTCTTCCAGCGGAGGCATCGGCCATATGCCTGCCAGCTCATTCAGTAACTGACGGAATACGTCTTTTTTGTACCACAACACAAATACTTTTGCAATACCTAAGAAACGTAAAGTTACATTATTGGGACAGAAAATAGATGAAATAAAATAAAAGAAACATGGAACAAACAGACACCTCTGTAGACACATTTGCGTGTCTTATTATGAATAGACTATACTTCACGCTTCATTCAAATAGTGTTTAATAATCTTTTACTCTCTCAAGATTACACTTTATCATAATAGTGAAAACCGCATCCTGTGTTCTCGAAAGTAGTTCGAACACAGACAGATAGCCAGACTAACTCAATGTATACTTGTACATAGTTACTTACTTAAAGCACCGTACCCAAAAGTATGGAAAAGTGGAACGACATCCTCGACTCGTGGCGAATTCGCCAACGTCAGACCTATGAAGACGATTTCACTGAATACGTGGTAGCAAATGCCGCAGACGGAAGCTATGAGCATGAGCTTCTGACGTAAGTAAGCCGATCCGGTTTTGGGATCCTGGAACGACAGCCCGATGCGCCGCATACAGAATGCGCTCAGAACCAGGGATTCATCAATTTCCCGTTTCGCTTGTTCTATTGTTGACTCGGACATTTTCGCTAATGACCCTTTGTCTGTGGAAGAGTCACGGATACTTTGGTTCGAATAAAACTGGGCGGCCTTAAGTAGAGTGTGAAGTTAATAAATAGTTTATTATTTTAAAGTGTTGATTGTTGGGCGTACCCGAACAGTTGGAAGTGAGTCTGACAGTTAAACGAAAGTTTGTAGAACTTAGTATGTCGAACAACTGCGACCTAGCATTTTCTTCGAAACGGTATTAAATATCGATGATGTGTATTATAAAATTTTAATGAAGCTGCTGAGACTACATTGTTTTTATTAAGATGTTAATGTATTCGATTAAAGTACAAACTGGTGTGAAGAATAGAAACTCTATCAACTAATACCGTAATGGGATAAATCTCATAGTTTGTTGGCATGACATGATTGGATTGAAGTAACAATTCTTCATTGTTGCGGTAATAGACTGCGTCGTTACTGACACGCGAACTTGTCGTAATTAATATGCGATATGTTCTTGCTAATGGCAGGATCAGGATGATGAACTCCGCATCGGAATTTTATTGCATGATGTAAGGAATATTGTTAAATAAATTGCTTTACATTGCACGGGCCACTTTCGTCATAGCTTACGAACTTTAAAGCTTTATTGCTTATTCGAACTAGAAAATTATGTTTCACCAATTTGCAAAAGTTGCTCTTGTAAACCTTTATGCCGCACGTAGTTTGGACGCGTTTTCGTACGAATTTCATTCGTCCGAAAACGTACGAACACGCACAAATGATCCCAACCTTGAGCGCGCAGACGCGCGAGTTAGTCGTACGTATAGTTCTGACGTCCGAAAACAATCCGAACTTATTGGGATTCTTCGTGCGTTCAATGCAATATCACCGGAACACTACTAATTTGACGGAGTAAAACGAATTCAGTGTGTGCACTCAATTCGTACGACCACGATCGTACGTTTACGTACGATACAAATTCGTGTCTAAAGTGCGCGCGTGCTATGTTACAGCTTTAACCTGAAACACAAATACATTTATTTTGCTCAATTTGTTTTTTGTCATCGTCAGAGGAGCTCGTGACTAAGTAATAACTGCCGCACGGGTCGATCCATCAGGCTAAGCTGCCGTTGATCCCGGCTGTCATTCGTGGATCTTTGACAGTTGTTACGGGTCGTCAGAAGCCCGAAAGTCTGACAACCAGTCTTACCAAGGGGTATTACCCAGTTACTGGGTTGTGGAGGTCAAATAGGCAGTCGCTCCATGCAAAATGATGGTATTCAGCTGCATCCGGTGAGACTGGAAGTCGACCACAATATAGTTGGGAAAAGGCTGGGCAGATTGATTGTATTCAGACTGTCATACCATATAATGAGTCACCGTAGCCGGCTAGACAGGGTAGACAGCTGTCCATACTGCCTGTCACACCGTCACCCGATGCAGGATGTGATGCATTCATAATTTCTACAAATCAGTAACACTTCGCATCAGTAACATAGTAAATAGAAATGCAGTTTTATTTAAAATAATAGCAATTGGAGACGCCCCATGCTTTGATCTTTTAACCAAACAGGTGATTGCTGAAAGTTTATTTAGCGGGTGTTCATTAACTGCTGAGACAATATTTTTGATTATTTGTGCTAAAATGCAACCAAATGACTAACGTTTTTGGATACTTTAATGATTCCAAGGAACTTACAATGCAGGGTGGTAGGGACATCGACGCGAAAACTGTTACCATGGATTCAGTAGGTACATGATTCTGAACCTCCCTGCATTGAAATTCTTCGTCGTTTATTTTAAAAAAATCTGCTGTTTCATAGAAAACTGATATACGCGATAAAAATGTATGGAACTGCTGATTTTTTTTTAAATAACCGACGAGAAATTTGAAATATCTAGCTCGTAGGATTTCTCATAATACGCGGGCCTTACCTCTGAAACAATATTTTTGTTTATTTGTCCTAAAATGCAACCTAATGACTAACTTTTTCGGATACTTTAATGATTCCAAGGAACTTACAATTATGTGTCATAATATCTAGCTCGTAGAATTTCTCCTACTACGCAGGCCTTAACTTCTCGATTCTGTAATCTGTAAATGGTACCTAAAGTCATTTAAAACTCCTTTTAAAGCTTTCATGATTAAGGTTAAGAGGACGTTGACCATTAGCATGTGAAATTATAAGCGACGTATAAGGTTTCAGTGAGCTCAACATATTGGTTTTAGTAATGGCCGTGTTGCCTAAGAGAGAAGCTCCTCAAACACGACGTTTCTGATACTGTCATGGGTAAGAAATTCCGTATATTGTCGTTTTGCGTTTATGGGCGGGCATCGACACGAATTTAGAGTGATTTAAGATTTTCCCGCTAGAGATCGCGGTGTTTCGGCAAATTTAGCACGCGGCCCGCGGTCCGTGGCGAGCTTTACAGTTCGCCACCGTTACGCGACGATTAGGCTGCGCCGGCGCATGGCGCGCCTTCCCTGAGCGCCTGCGACGACGACCACGGTGCACTTGTCATCGTACGTCGTAATATATGGAATATTATCACGTGTTGCGAAATATATCATAAATTACATATGAAAATTGAAATAGTTGGCTTTCTTAACGAAAGCTTCGAATCCTAAAAAACACAAATTTGTATGTAGTTGAAGATAAAAGATAGTGTTTATAAAAATTCATGATATATTTTTTGTTAAAGTTTAATTTCTTTTGTAGACTACTTAAAAAAAAAAATAGTAAATCTGTGATGAAAGGAACCCTATTTTCCATCAAGATTTTAGAGAGAGACATAAATATTCGGCTTTCTACCTTTTTTCAAAGCTCTTTGAGAATTAAATATTTGCAGAATTCACATTTAATCAAAGAGTTCTAGATACCTATAAAATCATAACTGGAGTGTTATTCATAAATAAAAATGAATACAGATCTATTTGCGAAGTAAAAGTGCTATGTATTATAGAAGTTTGAACGAACGACCCAGATCTATTGACGAGTTGATCGTCGGCAAAAACTTCACTCCATCCGTCGAACTCCAAATTAAAGCTGCGAAAACGAAGTGAAATAATCGAATGAAGGTGATTGAGCCGACAGTTTTAATTAGGATATAAATTATTGCGACAATTGTTCGCGATTACTTTGTATGTCGTTGTTTTTCAAAAAGATGAACGATTCAGGCATTTGATTTATAATGTTTTAATTTCATTGTAGTTTTGGATTAACGGAAAGTTAGATCGCGCAGGTTGCTGAAAAAGAATTTGAACTGGCATTTATTTGAAAATATGTTTATTCACAAAAAAGAAGTATTGATTGTAAATCTGAAAATTCTAGGTGACTGCGCGTGCGCTTTACTATATCAATAGATTATTTGAAAAAACTATTTTCTACATTGCATCTTTTTCAAATGTCCTTCTTCAGTTTGTTATTTGTTTTCAAGATGTTTGTGTTGATTTGTTTAAGTATATTTGTTTCAAAATTGCAACTGCGTCTTCTTTCAGTTACTTCGCTGAAAAAGCAGATTTTTTTTTGCAGTTTTCTTTTTACAATGACATGATGAATAATATCATATTGACTATATCCGGGTAAGTATTATGCAAATTTGCGTTATTACATAGAACATAGACATTGGTGGCTCATACAAATAAATTAAAACATCTATTGGTAAAAAAAAAAGAATTCATACTGTGAGTTAAATTATCATTGATGAGGTACATGATGCATAAACGCAATCTATACGGATAAATCACGTGAGGCTCGATAGGGGGATGGGGTTCGGAAAAAATCACGAAATATCACAAGGGGGATGCAGTGAGATATCACGTGTATAAATTTTTTCATTGAACGCGCATTTCTAAATCAAAAAGCGGCCCCCAAATAAAATATTTTTCTTTCTTTCTTTCTATTTAAATATAAAATATACTTTACTTTTTTAAGATACTTAGCACCAAAAATATATACGTGACTTTGGGTAAGGGGGGAGGGGTTAGTCTAAAACCTCACCACGTATCACCAGGGGGGAGGGAAGGACGCCCCCTACTACCACACGAATAGTACTATCCACATGAATAGTATTTATGTATAAGGTCTAGAATATCACTTAACAATAGGATACATACATAAGTGAATATCTCGTGTCAGAAGCACTTGCTAGGCGCACCACGGGCCACGATCATGGCTTCCCCGACATTAGCTCTAGCCTCTAATGCGATATCGTGTCGTAATGGATTAAGTGCTCGCATTAGCACAATAACCCACATTATGTGCATTAAAATCATTCGGAAAATTGCTCCCATGACACCATTCATACTGATACTGTGTTTAATCCGACTACTCTATTCTATTATTGTAATTTTGAACGATATTTTGATTACGCGCATAGCGATAATGTATGTGCGTAATATCAATATTATTATTGCTTTAAATTAAGATTTGATAGTTTTTTGTTTTCAAGAAAAATTTATGTACATGTAGGTAGGTAGGTGTTCTTTTATAAATATTTGGCAGAAGCTAAGACATAACAAAGCAAGCACAAAATTCTGCAAACTCAATCCTTATTCAGATTTTAATGAAATATGTTTGTTAGCTTGAATTACTACGTTGTTTCATGAGACAAGACTGAAGAGAAAAGCTCCATGACTTAAGAGCGTTAATACTGAAATTGGGCAACGTCGCAAATAGCTGTGAAATATTTCGCTGTTTTGATTAATTTGGTAATATTTCTGTATGGAAATAAGAAATATGGCTAACTAGTGAACTAAAATATTAATAATGAATTGCAATAATTATAACACTGAGTTTGATGTTGTAACCGTTTTAGGTGTAAAAAAGGCATTTGGAAGGTTTCCGAATACTTTTTTTACATATAAAACTAAATATTCGGTGTTGCAATATTAATTATTGCATTTCATAATCATTATTTTAGTTCATTTGTTAGCCATATTTTTTATTTCCATACAGTATTATTGCCAAATTAATCAAAACAGCGAAATATTTGACAGCTATTTGCGACGTTGCCCACTTTCAGTTTATAAGCTCCTAATCAAGACGATGGATACCCATTTTATTACTTTGGAGTCAAATTCTAGGTCAAATATTCTACCCCATTGCCTAGAGTCAGTTTCGTTCGAGCTATCTACCTCTAAATCAATTACCTTCACTTTATAAGCATCTATCAATATAATTTAACTAACCATCGATCGTTCAATGGGCTATTATTTAAATACTATCCAATAATCTGCTATTCTGATCTGCACAAAAAGTTAATAAATGCGCTCGTCATGTCAGCCTCCGAGTGATTTGTAGTTGATATGTTCCTCTTTTACTTTTCTATTTAATACTTAAGTTTTGACATGCAATACGGACTTAAATGAATAAAGCAATAAAATATTAAATTATTACAAGTTCTCATCATGTAGATAATTGTTTTCTTTTGCCGTGGAGCGCACTCATTACACGGCAGCAGAGACAAGATGTTATTTTCTTATCCGAAGCCTACGGCGCTGTGCGTCATTAGGAGTCGAGTAATTGAATCTTACACAAATAAAAATAGATCAAAACATGGCATGTGCAGTGTAATTTAAGATTTTCATCGCGCAGATAATGAGCGAGCCAATGCGTATCAAAATTAACTTTCACTGCTGTACCAACTTCGGTGCTGGCCTTAAATCCTCCTTTGGGAAACCGCAGGAAGTGAATTAAAAACGGCGCCTGCGCATAAACATTTGTTTTTATTTGCAACAAAGCTATTAAGTGATAAAACTATGCGTTAAAGATGCTACCATTTGTCAGTTTTTATTGCATCCAATTTTGTACGTGCATATTGAAGAAGACCTCGATTTTTAATAATAGATTTGTTATTGATTCGAAATTTTGATAGAAAAATGAAAGTTCTTTAGAATTTGTTGTCTGATGGAAGTTGTTTTAAATGTAATAATTTCAGTAATGTATTATTTGATCTATCATAATCTTAAGTTATTACAATGCCTACGCAGCGGTAGGTTTATCTGTCCATCTGCAAAGATGGCTGCGATTATGGCCAACCATTCGTAATTTAAGAAACAGTAATATCTATCAATAGTTTAATATCATTTTATGTAGTGCATGTGCTCGGGCTTTATATTTTTTGCAAAGTGGTATTATTATTTCTATTATTTCCGACAAAGTAAAATTTTAAGTATAAAATTATTCGATATCTTCAAAGATACACTGCATGCATTATTTCGCAGGTCGCACGCTTTGAAAAGACTTTTTCAGAAAAATTTAACTCGTAGTTTATAAGCTAAGTGTTATAGTGGTATATATATATATATATAATTTACTGTGACTTTTAGGTTTATGAACGAATATGATCTTAAATGACACATTGCTCGGTGTGGGGCAGATGTAAAACTAAAGAAAACTCGTTGAAAATAAGTTATGGTTTTCAGATAATCTGCATCTATTTAGTGCGTTCCCTGAAAATAGGTAGTAGTACCCTAGTATTAAACTTTTCCAAGGAAATGATGGTGTGAATTACCACCTTTGGGGTTCTATGTTATTTATAATTTATTAAAATAAGGATGTAAAGGTTATATGCATGGACTGAGTGTTCCGTATTCAGTTGTGCAGTGAATACATACCGAAAAGTACGAGAGAGATAAAGCGAATGTGCGTCCAGTAGTTGTCGGGTTAGTAGTACTACAGGTATTGGCCGCACAGGCACTTTGTCAGTTTCTAGAGAGTGGTCACTTTTGTGAGGCTAACGCTCAGTCCATTCTCTATGTCTATTATAAATGGTATAGTAGCAATCTTGTGACAAAATGTGATGATTGGGTTATTTATTCATATTATAAATGAATGTCGCTTTTCGTGTCTGTGTGACCGCGTTGTTTTTCTAAACTTCGCAATGGATTTTGATGCGGTTTGCACCATCATTTAGAGAATTAATTATGTAAACAAATAAATACAATTGAAGTGTCTGTTTATCATGTCAAAGTAACAGCTTTTTTACAAAATCCATATCTTTTCTTTTTCGCGTGGTTAGTGTCTAACCTGGTGTCAGAGTTTTAAAGCTGCTCTCTGACTTAGCTTTACATGCCATCGAGAAATATGTCTCAGGCATGCCCGGTTTCGTCACGATGTTTTCTTTCACCGTTTCTGAAGCAAGTGATAATTATACAATACGCACATGAATCCGAAAAGTCAGAGGTGCGTGCCTTAGGTTCGAACTCGAGACCTGTGACTTGGCAGTCCGACGATCACACCACTAGGCTATCGCTGCTATACTAAATGTATATGAAAGTATTATACGGTACTTATAACAAAAAAACAATTGTAAAAATATCGTGTGTCTGTCTGTCTGTTTGTTCCGAATAATCTCCGAAGCGGCTGGACCGATTTTGACGGGACTTTGACTTACTTTTTATTAGGAGTAACGTAGGCTACTTTTATTTTAGAAAAAGAATAAGGGTCACGCGGGTGAAGCCGCAGGCAGCAACTGGTATCATCATCTCAGCTTACAGCAGTCCACTGCTGGACATAGGCTTCTCCAATTTCACGCCATTCAGGTCGATTCTCGGTAACTCTCATCCTGCCGCTACCAGCCACCCTGCGAAGATCGTCGCTCCACCTAACCTGCCAGTCGCGGTCTCCACTCGAGAACACGTCTACCCCAACGGTCATCGATTCTACGGCTAAATATAGCCGGCCCATTGCCACTTCAGTTTGCTTATTCTGTGAGCTATATCGACAGCTTTGTCGACTTTATTATATGTTTATTAATAAAAACCGTATGTGTGTGAGGTGACGTGAAATAGGCAATCTACATGTGTTATTAATTAACTACTGATTTTAAGTATTTTTTCAGTATTATCATCATAAATCAATATAAAATTATAATAATAAAAAGAAGGATGAATCATTGTTTCATGTAGAGGCACTACATGAAACAATGATTCATCCTTCTTTTCGTGAAGTTTTGTGGTGGGCCCCTTTTTTATTTTTTCAGGATGGGTAATCATCAAATGACTTCTCCCGCTCTGGGCGGAGCGAGAGGGCGTGTCAGACTTTTACTGACTAAAACCCACCCGTGTTCCTTCCGTTGCCCGTGTGCCGGGGCCGCGATATCCCTTTCGGACAAACCCCAGCAGGCATTGGTCCTTACGGACCCCGTCGGTTGGTGCTGACATCTCCTTGAGGCGCGCGTGGAACACAACGCGCCGTCGACCCGGGCCTGGTCCTTTTCGGACGGCGACCTACCCATTGCTCACCGTCTGTAAGCCCGCGCCTACGCTGGCCGGAAGTCAGCTCGTGACTCCCGACGCCTGGGGCGTCTCCTGCGGTGACTAGGGGCGCGAGGGCGTGCAGCTTGCATCCCCTCGCGCGCTCCGCCTCCTCCTTCGCGAGCATAACAGCTTCGCAGAAGGAGGTGACGGCCTCCCATGCACTCTCGCTCCGAACCATGGCCTGAACCAGGGCCGGACGCGAGAGATCGCCGCCGCCGATCGCCTCCGTGAGGACACGGCGGTGCTCCACCGTGTTCTCCGGGTTGTGGTGAGCCCTAAAGGAGAAATGTGTGCAGTTGATTATAGTCGATGAAGTTCCTAAATCCTGACTACAGTGGGCATTACTGACAGCTTTAATGTGGCTGTCGGCTTGCACCAGGGTCGGTACTCAGCCCTTACCTCTTCCTGGTTATAATGGAGGCTCTAACGTCGGATATCCAGGAAGAGGCTTCGTGGTGTATAATGATCGCCGATGACAGTGTGCTAGTTGCCGAGAGCGGCTTAGAGGTCCAGAGCAGATTGGACTTATGGTGTGAAAGACTGGACCGTTGGCCTGAGATTAAGTCAGACCAAAACAGATTACTTGTTTTGTGATTTTGGAGGTCTCTCAAGTCCTGTGCCCATATCTCTCGCCGGAACGTCCTTACTTACGGATCTGCTCCGACTTCCGGTACCTCGGATCGCTTGTCCAAGGGGATGGCGAATTAGACCGAGACGTAACGCAAGATGCCAACGCAGGTCAACTCAGGATTCATGAAATGGTGACAGGTCCCGGGCACAACTTTCGACCAGCGAATGCCCCTCAAGTTAAAAGGGAAAATCTACGATTCTAAGATTACATGCAGTGGAAAAGAGAATGTTGAGATGGATGTGTGGAGTAACAAAAATGGATAAAGTAAGAAATGATTATATAAGGGGAACTTTGAAAATGGCGTCAAAAGGAAATCGTTTGGCCTGGTATGGGCATGTGATGAGGAAACGGATGTCACTAAAAAGTGATGTATATGTTGATGGATGGAGCGGGAGAGGAGGGCCTAAGAAAAGGTGGATGGATTGTGTAAGGAATGATATGAAAGAGAAGGGAGTGAATGATAGAGTGACGGTTGCCAGAGGAGATGGCAAAACAAAACGTGTTGCGCCGGACACAAGTAATAGTAGAGTTTCTTGCCCGTTCTTCTCCATAGGAACCTACTACGCGTTGGAATGGGCAACTAGCTTCATCTTTCTGACTGACCTACCCCTTGACAATTCAAAAATACCTGTAATTGGTTTATTTGAAATAAATGCTTTGAGTTTGAGTATGAGTTTGAATATGGGACAGGGGCAGGAAGATGTTGAAGATGATGATGAATCATTGTTTCATGTAAAAATGTAGTTTGATAAAAATAAAAATAAAATATTACCTAAAGTTATTACGTAGGTTGATAACTCATTTTTCTCACGAAAAACCTGCTTTGAATAAAAAAAATAAACGTTTTATTTTTGTCGGGGCTTTCTATTACAAGCTAGACTTTAGTATTCTGCGTAGACAACAAACGGCCTGGAGCGAAAAATGCCATAAAAAACACGTTTAATAGACAGATTAGTGATTGGCCATGGCGCTATTATGGCGCTGCTCAGGTGCTCATCTTGCAGATGTAATGCCATATAGTTGTCTCTTACAGCACCCATTCAAACTAATGACCCAGAGCTAACTTTATTTGCAATCGAGACTACGATTTTATATGGTTCTATTTGAATGTGTCCTTGAGGGACCGGGAGCTATGGTTAGGCGCCAGTAACGTTGCAGTGGTTGTATTGGATGACCAGACAGTTCATCTTTATTAATCGATCTATCCTTGGAAACCAAGTTAACGTTCAGAGGGTGTCATAAGGAAATATTTCGACGGTCGATAAAGACCGAAGTTACTGAAAATCTTCATATCTCTATTAATTTGAATATCGAGGGCATTTGTAACGGTGTCAAAGTTTCTGTAAGCTGAATTCTAAACAACGTAAAAATTTACTAATTAATCTTTTATTTAGTAGGTATATGTTATATTAATTAGTAAACGGGTGGTTATAATGAATGGGGGCTTGTGGGTAAGTAATAATAGCCGCACTGATCGATAGATCAGGTTAAGCTACGCTTGCCGCGGTTTGCCCGTGGATGGGTGACGATCTTTACACACCGAGAGTCCTCCGTGTCTCGGAAACCACGTTAAGCCGTTGGTCCCGGCTGTCATTCGTGGATCTTTGACAGTAGCTACGGGTCGTCAGAAGCCCGAAAGTCTGACAACCAGAACTACCAGCTGCACTAGTAAGCAGTGTATTTTGGTATACCCATAAAGTTGGCTTTCGTAATTTTGTATTTTACAAAAGATGCCTATAATGTTTTCCTTCCGTTTTTCTTTCATTGTACTCGTGGAGCTTTCCATTTATGCCCTGTTAGATTTTTTTTCGTGTTTTTCTCTTTTTATTCGATATTTTTTAATGCCTCGTTGGTCTAGTGGCCGCAAGCGCTACTGCTGAGCATGAGGTCCCGGGTTCGTTTCCCAGGTCGGGCAAAGTGTTATTGCAGGGCTTTTTCCATCAGGAATTTCTCAGTTGCAGCCTGGGCTTTAGATTTGTGCCCGGTTGATGGCAATAGGCTCGCCCCCTATTACATGAGACTTAAACATAACTGGCGAAATATGGGTGTTCTACAGGTACACCTGTGCTTAACCCTTCGGGGATCACATGCGTGATGTTATGTTATTTTTGTAAAGGTTTTTTTTTGTTTATTTTTACAGCCAACAGCGATACATATAGTATGTTACAGCTAAGTATAGCTAAACAATGCTCACATAATACAATGTTTTTATTTTAATTCCAGTACAAAGCTACCGGACGCTCTGGCGCCTAGATTTATACTGACTGAAAACGTTATTATTGTAAAACCTTAAGAACGTTTTCACAAGAAAATCATCCAGATAGATTGGCACCGATGCCACACCCTGATGGCATTAGAATTCCGTTGTCCTGTCGTCTCGTTTGGGTGCGGGTACCTAAGTTCGAGCGCCAACGCTGGCAAATTGCAGTGTTAAGCTCGGGGCGCTTTATTGAAAATTCGATCTATCTGTTACATTGGGAAGGGTTGTGATTAGAGTTCGAATGTGTCTCTTGCGTGCGCGCAGAACGATCTATAGTCGAGTGGCACGTCCGTCGGCGGGAGTCCGTTATCCGGCGTCAGGTTACAGCCACGTCTATATAAGACCGTGGCGTCTTCTTCACCATTTCATTCCGTTTGAGACGCTTGGTCGACTGCGTGACTGTGTTGTCTGACGCGCCCCGTCTCCGGCCCGCAACCGCGCCGGTCTCTAGTTCTCATTCATTAGCCGGTGCGTCCGTTCAGGTCGAGTGCTCGCATAGTTCCCGGACACAGTTCAGTTTTGTGAACACTTGAACATTAATCACGTGTCACAGTTGAAGAAAGTGAAGCGTGTCGCTGTACTCAGGTATTTTATATGACATTTATTTCATTTTAGTTGGTAAGAGAAAATAATTTGCAATGATGGAATCAGAAGTGGAAAATGGGCTGAAAATGTAGTTAGATGTTGCACCGTAAGCGGTAAGTAAAGGAAAGCTAAATTAAACTACCTAACTTAATTAAGGTACTCTTTGCGTTATTGGTAATTGGACATTTTTATATTATCAAAATTGTAGAGTTTTTATTTTAACGACCGTGAATATTCAAAAATCATAAATTAGGTA
Source organism: Agrochola lota (assembly GCA_947364205.1). Classification (NCBI taxonomy): domain Eukaryota; kingdom Metazoa; phylum Arthropoda; class Insecta; order Lepidoptera; family Noctuidae; genus Agrochola; species Agrochola lota. Next base: position 9,535,293 of record OX376221.1, on the reverse strand, counting down.
TTTGAACTCACTTTCACATGCGCGTGCAAAAGGATAGTTTTCGTGATGTCTATTTTTACCGTTTGAAAACCGTCATCATGTTTCTAATTACCTAAAACGTTTAGAATCTCTGCCATGACTACACGCAATATAAGTAATTACAAACAAGTTAAAGAAAAAAAAAAAATTAACAAAGTAATAAATTACTGCTCTAAATATGACAGCTAAAACACTCGCTCATAGTAACGAAGAGGCAAGCGCACGCGCAATCAAGGCCGTCAAAGAGAACTGTTTGTTTCTTTTTTTCTACGTTTTATAGCCCAAAGACTAGAAAAAAAGAAGAGCTTGGAAATCTGTTTAATAATACCGATAAAATTCATTAAACATTATTTTTATGGCGAGAACACAGACCGTAACATGGAAGGCACATCATAAAATACAGAAACACACTTCTTCCGCAGTTTATAACAAGACAGAAAAGCATTAAATTACTCAACTATAGGGCAGTTAAATTGACCATTCAGAATTTATAATCCTTTATCAAACCGAAACAAAACATAATTGACGTAGTTCGAAACTCTAACAAAATTACTGTTCTCCTGGTTGTTTCTGTAAAAGGAAATGAACGCGGAAGTGCAACAGGTCCTCAACTCCTCAACATCATATCAATCATACCTTATTTCGACATTTCACGCATAAAACTAACCACGGCGAAGCACCGAGCGCGTCCAGCAATATTGTGAAATAATACCGGCAAGGTATTCGTAATAACTAAATTACATATGGACTGTCATCTATCATTTATTCGCACGGTCCTGCCGACTCGGCGACGTAACCCCATTGCACTAGGTAAACGCACGTTATTGGTACGAAGATGATAAAATGATTACCGTCATTACTGGAGAATTACGAGTAGGAGACGTCGCCGTCCATCTCTTGCACCATTATGTGCACTTGTGTGAGATACCCGCCTCGCCTCGGTCCACCATTGTTTTACTATTTTTTGCTAAGAACAAAATGGACTTCGGATTGGATTTCGCCTCCGACATACAGGATAAAAAGTAAAAGTCTTAAAGTAAAAGTTAATCTCAAATCTTCACTTATCTCTAGATGTCTTCCATTAGATTATTACTCTAACTTTCTTGTGATAGCATTAGTAAAAAGTATAGACAAAGATGAAGTAGAAACTGGTAAAAGAGATGAAAAAGTGGATGATGCGTTGCAAAAACTAAAGTTGGTATCTAGCGAACAAAATTATCTTTTGTGGACGACGAGCATACTGAGTCCGAACCGGGATCATCAATCAAGTAAAGCTTGGCACTAAAAGTTATTGACTCGAAACGGCAAATAAGGTATTGCAAAAACTTACTTTACCTTTAAAATATTTTTTTTCAAAACTGATAAGTTTGTAAACACGGTGGTTATTAATTAAAAAATATTTAAAAAAATTACTTACCTGAACCGGTGAAGCTTTCTACGCTATAAAGAAAAACAGAGCTGAAATACCTTCTGAAAAGAATAATATGTTTATACCAATCCTAAAAAGAATACAAGAGTATTATTAAATCTTTGCAAGTCACTTAAATTAGATTAAATATACGTGGTAGTTTCTTTAGTTATTCTGATACAACAATTAGAAGTAATGGACGCTAGACATTCAATTAAATACAGCAAAGCTTCAAGGATGTTTCCTTGACTCCGGAAGCACTTAACCGAAGCGTTAACACTTAATTAAAACAAAAAAGTCCTGGCCATTTATGTACATTTCAAAAATTATAAGTAAATCATTTGGGAACAACAAAAAACTAAGTTGCAGCAACATCTGCTTGTTCTAAGACTTGTTCATAAACAGGTTACACTTCAAGTCGTCTGGCACAGGATGCTCGTTATTAAAATTTAATAACACCGTCTGGGTGAACTGGCGATAATGAAAAAATATGACTTACCCACCTTTTTATTTTTAGCGATAAAGTGGAATTAGATGGTTACAAAAAAGCCTACCTCTTAGCCACTTTTAGGTATAGTGTTCTTGACCTCTGACATTGACTTTGCTCATCGCAATAGGCGCACTGTTCGCACTGAATCACAGGCTCAGAGCCTTAGACACACCAGTTAATGATGATGGCCGTGTTTTATTTGTCGTGGTCGCAAAGTGTACTCGGTGACTAACGTAGGTGGTCATTATGCAAATGTCTGCTATACGAATAGGACGTAGAACTTGATGAGATATGAGATACAGTAGAATAAATAAAGAAAATTACGGAGATGTTTATCGTCAGCAAGGTTCTGCAAAATTAATCAAAAACATCCAATTTAGAATTCGTATTAGAAACAGAAGTCAATTTTGTGATTAGAAAAGCTAAGAGGCTTAATTTGACAGGTTTAATAAAATAAAGCTTACTGTTACAAAAACTCATAAGCGAGCAACGGCCTGAGCACATAGTGACGTAGATATGAATATGATCGCAAAAAACGCGAGTATGATAACCGCATGCGTGGGCACACAACCAGTTGGTCGGTTTTTTGCGAGCAAGTGCAAGCGGCCTTGACCGGGTGCGCCCGCGACGCCCAAAACGCCGATCGGCCCACTTAAAACCATACATTAAGCTCATTACATATTAGATATGACTAAAATTATACCAATTTGTTGGTTTAGCTTAATAGTGTTTTAAGTATAGTGACTGAGATCGTAGGCGTGAAAATGAGTTTCCAATTGAAATTGTAGTGTATTTATGGCTATTTTTCACTGTCGAATAATGTGTGCAAAGAAATATATAACACCTTTTTTGTGAAGAAGTGTTTCGTATGCCTACTCATTGTATTACTTCTACCACTGTTTAACATCACTATAACAACATGTAAAAGTAGAACAAATTATTAATTTTTCACATTTGTATGACATTATGGTTTCATTCATTTTATTCTATTGAAAACTCATGACCGTCAGCCACCATTCGGTTAGCAGGGTCTATGTCCGTTGTTTTTTCCGTGCCAATTACTAGTGTCTTCTCAGAAGATTAATCACCTGGTTGTTTTGTTTATATCATTGTTGATTGATCGATCGACTATAATAGGTACTGTCAATGGGTTTAGTTGTTTTGGATATACACATACATGTACTGATGGCAGGACCTTTGACTGTCAGATGTAGACAAGTTGTAGGATTTAAACTATACACTAAGAGGTATGTTTTTATACTTGATGTATTTTAAATATAATCAATCAATCTGCCTAGCCTTTTCCCAACTATGTTGGGGTCGGCTTCCAGTCTAACTGAATGCAGCTGAATACCAGTATTTTACATGGAGGTACTGCCCATCTGACCTCCACAACCCAGTAACTGGGTAATACGATATCCCTTGGTAAGACGGTGGTCAGGCTTTCGTTCTTCTGACGACCCGTAAGGACTGTCACAGATCCACGATTGACAGACGGGATCAACGGCTTAACGTGCTTTCCGAGGCATGGAGGAGTCTCGGTATGTAAAGATGGTGACCCATCCACGGATCAACCCCGGCAAGCATAGCTTCACCTGTTAGATCAACCCGTGCGGCTGTTATAAATTAGCAACGAACTCCTCAAATTTTAAATATAATATACAATCTAATATTAAAATATATATATTACATACAAATTGAAAAAGGCAAAAAAAATAAAGTGATGAATGAGCTCATTGGGCATAAAAAAGTTCGTCCGCAACGCTGTCGGTAGGAAAAATGCCCAAAAGGCTGGCAGCGTTGCCGCGTTGGATGGCAATGCCGATTCAGTTGAAGTTATGCAGGTTAAAACGCGATAATTTAGAATGCGGCCTCCACACACTCCACAAAAGCTTCTGGTTATCATCATTAGCATTCTCTTGCCCTCATCCCAATTTATTTGGGGACGGTCCAGCAGGTTTCCTTCTTCTAAACTTCTCTATTAGTCGCCATCTTGGTACTCAACCTCTTTTTAACCATACCATCTTTCACAGTTCATTCATCGTTTATTTGGTCTTCCCCTGGGCCACTCTTAGAGCCATGCAAACTCAAAACTTTCCTAACGACGTTTTCCACATTCCTTCGCATCACAGACTGACAACCGATTTCCACAATTTTTTCATTCACCAGTGTTAACTTCAGATGTCGCTGTTATGTACTTATTTCTTATTCTTTTAATTCGCGTTCACCACACATCCCAAAACAGCTTCAGTATTTTTTTAAATGAAAATGCAAATACTAAAATTCGAAAGGCCAAATCTAGAAAAGGCAATGGCACCTGTAATACAGTAAGTTCTTACTGTTTTACGCATTTCTGTGACATATTGTTTTAAACAGTAAAAGAAGTAATATTCAAATTCTCTACATAAAATCATGCAAGAGAAGTGCTGGTTAAGTGTCACCGTTACTCATAAACTGCAAAGCGATTCTGATGCTGTTAGATACACTGGTAAAAGCAAAGTATAATGTCTGTTCAATAAATCGATGGCGGTTGGTATAAAGCAATACGTGCATAATCTCCAGACGTACCTGCGCAGAGGTCAGCCATTTCCCCCCCAAGGGGGTAATGTCGTTGTATGTATGTACAAGTTTATTGTCAAGGTAGGCTATTGGTGTCACATGCGATTTCTAAATTGGCGTGCCGAGCTGATGTAAGGTGTAAATTATAGGCATTATGTATTATGCATGTTAGGTAGCGACGCTTCGTGGAACAACGGCTCATATTTGCATGGTGGCGATGTTAGAACAAAAAGCATGCATTATAAGGGAAGGGTTTTGAAATACTTGCGCATACGTCGCTTCTGTGCGTGAAGAAAGTTTTGTAGTTTCAGTTTTTACTTTAACTTAAACATCTTGAATGTCCAACTTCTTCTTTTGGTAACACGTAGTGGTTATTCAGGTGTTAATTTCGCCTGGAACGCAACTTGAACATGGATTCCGTGGATGTAATTGCGTCGGCATGCACCGTGCAGGCGTACATAAGGCCCCACTACTTTCCCCCGACCTAGTGCCCTCCTGCCGCCCAGCCGACCCACAATCTTACAATTCCGTAATGTTTCACATTTTATTTGAGATTTTGCTGTGGCTCATTACGCGTCACTTTTACAGTTACATCTAATAACAGCAGTATTCTACGATTGTCCAGTCTGAGGTATATACCTGCGCTAATTGATGATAAAGACATGTTGTGTGGTCGCGTATGTCACGATTTTGTAAAAAGATTGAGAGAAACTAAAAAAATATTAAGACTCATGGTCTGTCATTTTTAGTAAGAAGAAGAGATTGATTGATTAGGCACTGGATACGAAGACCGTAACAATCCATCATTCATCAATCAGAATCAAAATGGTTTTGCGTTTTGTGGAAAAATTGTTGCGAATATTTTATGGATGAGTCAAAAGGATTTATTATTTAATAAGTCAAAAAAGTGCGGTTCATCAATCTGTGCGCGGTGTTCGTGCAGAACATCGGCGCACGACACCTCACGTGCGCGCATCCGCGCCGAATGTTCTCTAACACCCGTGTAATTCAATCGCGCCTTATGATCGCATATGAAAAAGAATATTATTCCTACCACTCAAAAAAAAAAAACCCAGGTAATCACCCGTTCGTGATTGCTGAGAGCAAGTTACTTTGTCTGCAGCAATTTATTTATCCGTTTTCACAAAAGTACCGAACCATTATCTTGCTACCATAAAATGAGAAAGAAATACTAAAAATATTTTTATTGAAATTGAAATGTTACGCCAAATTGCATTATAATTTATAATCATAGTCTATTTGAATCTTTAAATTGAGTAATGTTTTACAATTACGGGCTACGAATTCTAATAACTTTGACAAATTGTTTGAAAAAGCAGGTGGGGAAAATCGAGTTGATTAAATGTCAAGACCTCCTTTAGTTAACCATGCCGCAATCTACTTTTTTTACATCGTTAAAAAAACAGAATAGGGCAGACGGGTCGATCTCTCATTTGATTAAACATATATGGTGTCTAATGATAAACGCATCTGAAGTACACCGGTACCAGTAAGTCCGATTAAAAACTTGAAACGAGATTACTTTGATAATGCTGACGTATGCATGGTGGAGTTTATTTCTGTGGCTTGCTATCAACACGTGTGCTAAGACGACGCGGGGACATTATCGTATGCATCTCATTCTAAGCGCGGCCGTCACGAAACAGTTAGACGAAATTTTTCACATTCCACACTATTCGTTTGTCGAATAACACAAGTGTTTAGCGAGCGTGGGCGTGTCGTTCCAAATAGAACATGAGGTACCTAATACGAATCTTATGCTATAGGTCGAATCGTGAATTGAAATGATACCTTCATTGGAATCCTTACTTCCTTACGTAGTTCGAAGTACTGGAAACACGGTCTAGTTCCATTAATACAGTCAGTTCATTTATGTAAGTAGTTCGCTGCGTTCCGAACTCTATAAACCGTCCTGAATGGATAATGCTGTGAGCCCTGGCGGCACTGAGAAATGTAATAAGGAAAGTCGTTGCTGATTTATTTACGGCTAACTTTAACAATGCGCATTTTTGCAGGAGGTCCATTTGAAAAGCTGCACGGTAAAAATCCAATTCGAATGTTGTGCCGATATGTTGAAACATGACTGATGTGTAGTATCTTCAAACGCTTTAATGGATTAAGCTATGAGACGTCCCGGGCGGTACGAAGCGTGTGAGTCGCGGGCACACGTCGTCGTTGAACCGCGGCCCACTAAACTGATAAATAAGCGAGAAAGTGCACACGCCACGAATATGCGTTTATGCCCGGTTGCTTGAACTAATAAAATTTATTAACCTATTCGATTTCGTGACCTCAATGTTTTTTGCTGCACAAGCGGTAGCAGATTAATAGGTTTTTGATAGCAAGAGAAATGCTAATGGCACGGTTGACTGGTGATACATAAAGCTTGATTTATGTTGGGTGGATTATATGGCTTGCGTATTTTCTCTGTTAAGTGGGGTAGTGTGGCGGTCACACGGCGGCCGGCTGCCGGTGATGTTTAGTGGTGCGTGTCATCTTGGGAAGCATGCCGGCGGCGCCGCCCGGCGGAGTCCGGTGGCGGCCTGCTTCCACAGCCACGGCACACGACAATAGCCGGCGCTCGACCATGACCGCTGGTCACTCCTTACTCACCAATACATGACTAGAACAAATTGCTACTGCATATTTTCAAGAAACTCTCAAGCCATTATCGGTCTAGTAGTCAAGCGCGGCTGCCGAGCGGATGGTCTAGGGTTGGATCCCCAGGATGAAGTGAAAGGTTTTTTTGTCTAGGAATTCCAAGTTACGAACTAAGGGGAATTATGCTCACAAAAGGGCCAATATGCTCAACTCTAGTATTTGCGATCTTTTATCATCATCAGCAAACTTAAGGTGTTTATAATTTTGCCATACCCCGAAGAATTCACTTATTCAAATTATGATCGATAATGTCCAAATGCATACCCCGCAAAGTCAATTTATGACCAAAGAATTAATAGAAAAAGAGAATTGGATTCCTTAATCCCTTGAAGAGATATAATATAAAGTTGTATTATTTCTACATGCAGTGAGAAATCCCATAAATCGTAAAGATAACGTAAATTCCGAAGCTGGCTCGATTTTATACATTGATATAAATGATTTTGCTGCGCTATTGATTCATACTCATTAAGGGCCGCCTCGCATATCACACTGAATAACTAATTATCTCTAAATAGAGATCTTGAGTGATAATATCGAGCTCCCTAACGAGATCATTATGAATACTTTATAATAAAGTGATCAAGTTAATAAACGTGTATTGTTATCTAGCTTCAGATCATGACCGATCTAGTTTTTTCTTAACCATGTTGGTGTGGTAAGTGAAACTAGATCCGTGTGAATATTGATATCACATACACCTGTCGTGAGCCCTCTTTTAGGAAATACATAGATCGTCACGCTAGTTCAGATTTCCCTGTTATGTGTTCCATAATCATAATTTTGTCCACATGGGCACTAGAACATGCATAACAGCATGTATCAGAAAGTTGTGGGCATATTTAAGGATGCAGATCATCAAACTGCCGTCCCATAAATTTGGGTTGAGTATTTATTGAAGTTTTGTATGGGACGGTTGATGATTTTATCGCTTTTACGATATTGGTCACATGGAGAAAATTGTCCAGGTTGATGGTCTGTACCACACTCTTAAATATGATCACACCTTTCCGTATACATAGAAAATATATTCTACGTATTATTACGATTAAAAATATTACTTTCCAAGTTTGGAGCTAGCAACCTTGTGTAGCAAGCGGCCACCGGCCTACTAACACTCCAAGGGATAGCTCATACATCAATGTATAATAGCTGAATATTCACTTCATCAAACATAACTGCGGTAAATTCTATTTTACGACAAGTACCTAAAATGTCCAGCAGTTATCAACTCTCAAATCTGCCCACAAATTGAATGCTCAAAACATTTATTCGACGACACAGTAGTCACTATGCCTGTCACATTACATTATGATAATTAAGTGACAACACACGGAAGGGGGCACGAAGCCTTGTGTCGGATTATGGATATTTATAATATCATTATCACTTACTGACATCATGACTGGCTTGTTAGTTTAGCGGTTGCAAGCGCTATATCTAAGTAATGGAGCCAGGTTTCGATTCCTAAGTAGGACAAAGTGTTACTGGATTCTTCTGTCGCAAAATTCTCAGTAGCAGTCCGATGTGTGGATTTGTATCTGGTTAATACCAAAAGAAACCAGTGATAGCCTAGTGGTGTGACCGTCAGACTGCCAAGTCATAGGTCTCGAGTTCGAATCCAAGGCACGCATTTATGACTTTTCGGATTCATGTGCGTATTGTAAAATTATCACTTGCTTCAAAAACGGCGAAGGAAAACATCGTGAGGAAACTGGCATGCCTGAGAGATATTTTTCGACGGCATGTGAAGCCAAGTCAGAGGCCCATGGGCGGCTTTAAGAAACTCTGACACCAGGTTAGCCACTAAAGACACGAAAAAGAAAGAGAGACAGAGAGGAGGCTTAAATTCCAGTGGCGGGAACATTAGAGGCTAATTATGTAATGGTCACCTCCCATTACATGAGACTTAACCTAGCTGGACCATGTCCCATATGCTGGAGTACCCAAAGCGCCCATAGACCTGCAGTTCTGAGAACCTAAAAAACGCCACTGATGCTGCGATTGGGGTGGCCACACTGGCCACCTACTGGGTCCAACTCATCTAACATAATATCTACAATATTTTTACCTACCTGAAGACCTACCTGTCAGTTTCATACTAACGAATATGTGTTGTGCGAATTTGATCCTTATTTCTATTAGAAATTGTCCAACTGACAGGTGTCAGGAACTCATTATCTTGACGCCCGGACTATAACTGGAGAAATATGGGTGTACTTTACAGGTGTAAAATACACCCAAATTTATTTTCTTCATTGAATGCAGGCGTGTCATGTGTATGGTAATGTAAAGTTATGATTATAACATCATAATAACATCATAATCAGTTGATGACGTAACAGATCATAGCCGTGTTGATTCTATTTGTGATGCAAATGAAGTGGAACGCTTCAGTGACTCCGGTCGATCGGATCTGTGATCAACCGACGCGGAGACGTGATGCGATCATAGATAACTTTGATTGTTTTGATTCGTATCGTGTGTAAAGAGTCCCGATGTTGCTGACTGTTGGACTATTGATAGGAATGTCTTCTGACGCACGGTCAAGAAATTTTTAATAGTCTGAAATAATTAAATGTGTTAAGTGATTAACGTTCGTTTTGTTCGTATCTATGTGGTATATTGGCAGAGTCGTTACAATTGGCAGAATTGAGAAAATTTTCTAAGTAACTGAACTGCAATACGATGCTGGTTCGGATTTATTACCAACAGCTTCAATAAATAACAGAAGAGAAGATTCAGATATTGTTTTCTAAAAGGTTGAATAATTCAATAGGGATTTTTATCAGGCTGCCTTTTATAGTTAGTTTATTACATGCGTAACCTGCTCGAGTAACTTAGAGCCCCACGTACGCTGGCAGACGCATAATTTTCCGCAGGGTTGAATGATCGCGAGAACATGTATAGGCGGAAATAACGATATAAATCGATAGGTTATTGCATGTTTGGAACAACTAAATAGATAGATATACAGCTCTCGTAAAATATGAAGTAAAATGCGTCTCTCGGACTAAAGTAAATAAATCAATGTGCACATCACAAGGGATAGAATCGTTAAGTTTCCTTCCCCGTAATCTCGGTAGGTATGCGGTCGTATTCGAAGCCGCACTTATTATTTTTTATTACATAATAATTGTGGGGACGTCGTGGTTCTAGTCGGTCGGTGACTCCCGCCCCCCGTGCCCCGCAGTTCCCAATACCTCCCCCTCGCGCCTCCGATCGGGATCACCTCGCCGCCTCCCGCTTCTGGTTCGCTGAGAAAACAATGCGATAACATTATCCACGCTGTCAACGATCGCTGTCAACGACCTAATAAGTCACGTCGGCTCGCGATTGTTTGATAATTTCTACACCGGACATTACTACTCTATGACAAACTCAGACACAACACTTTCTACCTTCTAATAGGAGGGAATCGCAGTTAGTATAATGATATGATCGAAAGAAAGTTCTATTACTGCTGATGAACCAAAAGAGAAAATGTGTCGATTAGTATCGCATTAGTTGAATCTAGTTAATTTATTTTATAAGGGATTCTAAAGATGACCCTATTAAACCTGGTATCATTTTTTTTTTTTTTTTTTTTAATGCGGTCGTAGATTGCGTGCTACGAAATCCGCTATCGCTATCCGAATCCGAAAATCGCGACTCGACTTCGACTTCGCGTCAATACAAAAGACATCAACGCGTTCAGTTTGCTTCGAACATTTTAAAACTTCATGACACTTTTGTACTAAACATTTTGCTGTGAAGAATCTACATTACCATGTCTATTTAGATTAACCTCATATTTATCAGAAACCATGTTAAATAACTTTCCCAGTGATTCAAAAAGCTATTATTGGAAAAGAACACCCATTTTAATCAAAACACAATAAGTAAAGGTCAATTTGAGAACCGTTATTTTAGATGTATTGTAAAAAAGTCGGTTAAATGGTAAGTACCACTTTTTATAATGACATAACTAACCGATCGCATTGCGATACAGACACACAAGGAAAAGAAAATAATTGTATTAACCTACTACAAAGCACTTTTGTTATATCGGTACTCGTTGGCCTGTAATTTGTAATTATAGGCGTAAAATTTGTTATAATGGCGTATCGGACTGTGTCGGTCGTCAGTTGTTTGCGAAAAGAATGTTAACGGGTCTGCTTGGCTTCCATGTCAGAGGTACGGTCAACCGCAGTCAGAAGTAACACTTGAACGACCAGAACCGCACTTGCTGTTACAACATAAAGGCGATGTCAATGTCAAATTTTTGATATGTATGTCCAGTTGACAGTCCGTCCGCGCGTCCTAGGCGGAGATGCGAGATAGCGCCACAAAGAGTGACCGAGCGATGTGATCGTATTACATCATACTGATACAGAGATAGTGCGGACAGTCGGTAACAGACCGCGTTCTTACAAGTATTTATGCAATCCGTTCAACAGTTGAACTGGACAGATGACCGATGACATATAGATAAAAGTTATGACACTTGCTCGCTTTTTTATTGCTTCTTTCCTTTTAAATATTCCGACATGTACAGACTTAATGTTACTATTTATTATTAACTATGTATTTCTGAATATGAGGCGTCCAAAATAACACATAACTAGGCACTTGTTAGATTTCAAGCATTACCACAGCACTAGCATTACTATGAACAAAAAACTCAAAAAACTGGATAAACTTTATCGCGCATAAAACTATATTTTTCAATCAGAATATTTGCAGCCGGCATAGCCCGGAGATTGGAATAAAACCATAATATACAAATAAATTAAAAAATCTATTCGTATTTACAACTATTTCAAGAACTAGGACAAAATGCCTTATATTAAAACAGTCACAATGTTCTTTTATAACATAAACAAAATCACTTAATAGTCTCAAAAGGTACAGTAAAGCGGTGACATTAGCATACTGAGAGCGACGCAACTGTTCATAATGTCATAAATGTGGTTTATTCACAGATTCTATCGCGACCACATCGATACAGTTATGTTTTTTCATTTGCACGGTTCTATTATGCCACATTCCGTAATCAAGCAATCTTCTTCACACCTGCGTAGGAATGTACTTCTATTCTTTTGCATACAATGTGTTGATAGTTTTCAAGATTAAAAAGTCTCTTCATTTTACATATCTCAGCGTCTCTTGTCGGATGTGTTGTATTTGCAAGTTATGAAGCTATTGTTTACCATATTATTCATACCATTAACTTCCCTTGATACGGCCGGCTATGTGGGTGTTGAGAGGCAATGGAATGGGCTAAAATTAGAAGCGCCATTAGCATTATTCTGCAATTACCAAGGATCATTTGCTGCGGAAATGTACGGGAGAGTATTCTATAGGTTACGTTTACAGTGCGCTAATAATGACGATGGAACTGCGGCCGCAATGGCTCTGTATTGTTACTTCTAATTAACAATTTCGGAATACCTTCAAATTAACGACCGAAGTCCGACATTACAATATTCCCACCGTGTAGTAGCAACTAAAATAAAAAAGTAAAATGCCATACTGCTCTCAAGATAGAACAATGCTCATAACTTTAAATAGGCAACCTCTTACTATAGTTAATTATATTTAACTAATGTTGCTTTATTATTCAGTTAAATTACGTGTAATTGTACGGTATTTACGGTGTTTATGGGCGTATTTCCCATGGATTAGCGTCGCAATAATGCGCTTGCAATGTATTCTAAGTGCGGGAACAACTTAATACAGTTAGCGGATAGAATCGCACGCCTTTTTAATGTCAAAAAACACAAAAAGATTATGAAACAACTGCTGTTTTTCAGTGACACTAGGGTTGACAACTCATCAATGGAATTGATTGGGTCAAGACATATTTTGGGATTGGAAATAAAGTGGCGTTTTACTACCTTAGGTCTAGATTCTGCCATGCTGAAATTAAGTTTTGACATAATCAGTCTGAGAGGATGAAAGGGCAGACCCAAACAGTCTACCTTATCTAAGCTTGTCATACCCTTTTTTTTTTCTTTTTTGAGGATGGGTAATCATCAAATGACTTCTCCCGCTCTGGGCAGAGCGAGAGGGTGTGTCAGACTTTTACTGACTAAAACCCACCCGTGTTCCTTCCGTTACCTGTGTGCCGGGGCCGCGATATCCCTTTCGGACAAAGCCGCAACCCCAGCAGGTTGTCATACCTTCAGGAACTACGTGATAATACTTTTATTTACATAAAATTACCAATTATGAAATAAAGATTTCGCCAGATAATGTCAGATATTAATTTTAATATAACATGAACGAATGGTGTTCATTTAACATTACGAGTACCTTCGTTAGTAATTAGGAACTATGACAGCGTTAGTATTGCTTTTGTTATAATTTCAATGTAATCTAGGTGCATACATCACTCAGGTGAACAGGTGCATTAAATGAAACGTTTCTGCATATGTATTTTTATCTAAAACCTACTCGTATAAATCTTGTATTATTATAATCATAATAAAGCACCATTTTATTGACTTCTTCGTATTAATTTAAATATTATTTTCTAACCTGGCATCGTTTCACTAAAATGCACATCAAATGTTAACTATTACTAATGTTCATAAAAAAACATAAATGTTATATCAATTAATAATAATAACTGTTTTACCACTAGAAAAACTTAAGAAAGAATAATATTTTCTTTAAAAACTATCTCTTCGAACTAATCGAACTATATCTGCTCTTAAACACTATAATCTCATTAAAAGATTATGACATTATATTAATAAACATTAAACATTACAGCATTCAATGGCAAAGACATGGGTGCAAGATACAAGTAAAATAAAATGGCGTCATAACTTATGCAATGCCCTAAGTTGTATGTACTATATAAGGCGGGCCCGGTCTCGTTTAGCAATTATACATGATGTGTAATTGACGTAACGTAGACCGGTTGCCGGCGGCTTATTAATAGCGCCGGTTATGTGTCATAAAAAAGTAGAATTATACTGCACACTGATGTATTTACGTGCCAGTGTGACGATCTATGAGCATATGTAGACTGGATTTGTAATATGTGCTCTACTAAGTTCCGAATGAAGAATGTTTCAGAGGATGTCCTGCTAAATAGTTTGGTATTTGAAAAATTTATAGATTTTATTAGTTTTCTTTAAGTTAGGAAAAGAACCTTGAACTAAAACATTAACATTTTTAACATAACAAAAGAAAAAATTGCATGACACTTTCTCTCAAGCATATTATTGAGAATCCATTCTGTGGTTGACCATTTAAAACAAACATTTGGGTAGTATTTTGGAAGATTAAGTATACAGAAGTGTACTCATTACGTATATGTGTTTGGCACACTTTGTGGACATTTCGTCCGTCTGTCGGTTGTTTAAAGCCAATTCATACTACATATTTCTGTCTTTTTCTTCTTTTCATGTGGTTAGTGACTAACGTTTTAAATCCGCCCATGGGCAGCATGAGAGATATTTCATGACGGCATGTGAAGCCAAATCAGAGGACTTGGCTTCATATGCCGTCGAGAAATATCTCTCGGGCATAACGGTTTCCTCACGATGCTTTCCTTCACCGTTTTTGAAGCAAGTGATAATTATACAATACGCAATATGCATCCGAACTCGAGACCTATGACCTGGCAGTCCTCCGCTCACACCACTAAGCTATCACTGCTTACTGTTTCTGTGACGTTAACTCACTGTTTTCTGATTATTTGGCACCAAACCCGTTATTTTCCGTCTAGGTGACGTCACAACTACTTAGATCTAGTGTACTAGATCAATTTACAGACCGTTGCATCCTGTGTCTAACTCGTAAAAAAATAACTAAAATGCTTCCAAGAATTTTGAACCATTTAATTGAATTATAGAGCGTGACATTAATTTATAATTATAGCATATCCGATGAACCTATTTTGAGAGTTGTGTAATTTGACTTGTCCAGTAATTCACCTATTGATATTTCCGATTTGTAACTCTTCGTTTCCAGTGATTTTGCTTCCCACATAAACTGCAAGCAAAACTATAATAAAAAGTGCATCTATTCCCATAACACACGCTTACTGCACATCTATGCATATTGATGATTTTGCAAAAAAACGGAAGTCATACACTACTTAAGCGGTCTGACATTACGTTCAAATGCAGGATATTGTTTAAATGATTTTCTGCAGCATCCTTCGAGGTTACTATTATTTTTTTACAACCACTAGTTCGTAGTAAACTATTTTTCTAATAACGACAAGCTATCAGCGCGTCGAGTCTATATGCGTATTGATGGGAACATTTTTTCCATGTTTGCTCAGCTTGTTTGCTTCTGCTATGTTCGTCTTGAATGTTTTCTCAAAGGTTATTAACCTAGTTTCGCTCATGTACATTTGTAGAAGCTCTGTTACGAGTATGTCAGTATACAAACTTGTGTTTTACTTGCAGATTCTCGAGATGAAATATAATGTAAATTTTCTTAAACGATACTTCATGTTGCGCAATCGTCTTTATCTTTTTAACTCCATTCAATTCACACAATGTAGATAACACCCGAGCGTTTTGTACTACTCCGTGTTAAGGTAGTTTATGGGAGACTAGAATAGAGCCGGGAGAGCCTGGAGGGCCGCGGGAGCCTTCGAAAGAGCGGGCGGAATGCGCGCACAAGGTCATTGCGCCCTGCGCGGTCATGCGCTTGCGCCCCTGCCCCGCCTCGCGCGCCCCGCCGCCCCTCACCCCGCATCTCATCCGCACCCACCACCACATTGTCTAGTGCGATCAGTTGCGGATAAAGGGGAACCGACTGGACCGACAATCGATAGAAACCATTTCAATGCGAATTTATTTTTCCATTTTGCGGCCGCGCAGCACAGCACGAACGCCCCCAGCGATGTGCTTCGTTCTAACGCTCTTTTCTAAGCTCCTACAAAGAAAAAGACTACTTCGTGCCGTGTCGTAGTTTATTTACGATGCTTACATTGGCTAACATTTATCCTTGGTCGTATCTATTGTCCTAAGGCTGCTAAGAAATTGCTCTTAGCCTATTAACTGGCCGATACCGGGCTATCTATGAAAAGTAATACTTGCGGGAACATTAGATTAAAGCATAATATCAACGAGTTATATGTTCAACAAATGGAGTCATTAAAAGCACAATTTTGATTCTTCAAATAAATAACTTTTATATGATAATTAGTAACATAAACAGACAACATTCAAGCTACTTTCACTTCTGACCGTTACTGTTTCCTTAAAGTGTGAATTAAAGGCCTATCTGGTGGCAAGATGAAACGATAAAATCTACATTTAAAACTTTAAACATAAAAGTGAAAGATTTATACAAAAAAATCCCGTTACTGACAAGTTGAATAACTTCTTAATAAGTAATTTATAATATTTGGACATGCAAATAGGATCGTTCAACAAATTAAGATTAGTTAAGCATTTTGTGGAAGCAGATTTAAATTTAGATAAATTATATTTAATTATTAAACCAGTTTCTGATGGCACAAGCTGTGGTTAATATATTTTTTTTATGTACGGAAGAGGAAATGTTGCAGTTTCACTTTGTGCAAGATTAATGGGGTGTTAAAAACCGCATGCCAGATCGCGGGTCGCGGGCAGTCGGAGCGGATGTCACATCATTACTCACATGCAGGCGCCATCCTTACCTGCGTCCGCGCCGCCTCTCCAGTCGCCACAGTATAAATAACTCTTTTATTCCGCGGCCGCTACCCGCTTCTTATTATGAATATTAATGCGTGTGCACGACTTTATGAACCATTTGTTTGATTATAACGTTAACTCATAATTCTTAATCGTTGATAGCTCAATTCCGAATTTGGAACGTAGAAAGTGTTCTTGTTGATTTTGCACCAATTAGACGTCAAATTTCGTGAGGCAAAATAAATATTGCACAGCCTTGACTATGTCTACATACGTCTTCTGTGTATGTAACGGTACTTACGCTTAATATGGTTACGCGAATGTAGAGCTAGGCTTTGCATATTAATGAGCTGTTTGTTTATAACGTGGTTGTCACTTGGACGACTGGCTGGGCTTAATAGGAGTGGGTCACGCAATCCGATTGTTAACATAAATACTCATTTGTTACAGGATTTGTGTCCTGACTCGGAGGAAACTAATCTCCACTACACATTCCAGGTAAGATGTTTTCTTAATGTATTTTTCTTGTCTTACTAAAGCTTATCTACTTTCCGCGACAGCTGTAGACACAAATCTCAATTAGTCATTATTAGAGAGTAGTGTTGACACGGTGGTACACATGGTAGCGACAATGGGCGGCCCGTGGGACGTCTGTGAACTCCGCCCGACTGTTTTTGCCACATCAAGTGTTCGACTCGTTCTGAACGAGACAAGAATGCATATTTCCTAGGAACTTATGTCTGGCCATCGTAATAAGAACTGCCCTGACTCCTTGCCCACGTCCCTGCACAATGAATAAGGGGACAGTAAATTACATATCGCGGCCATTGTTAGCCTGGACGTTTAGAGCGTGCGCGGCGTGGGCGGCGAAACACGGCTCCCATTGATTGCATGATTTATCGATATTGAATTTGCACAGGTGATTCCTTTGTTATTGTGATTGAATGAAAATAAAATGGACATCGACAGATGTAAGATATAATTTAGTTCGTAAAGCATTCGAGTGAAAGCGAAAGACGGCAAATAAACTATTCTGAAAAAGAACGATTTTGAATTTCAATTACATTCGTCTACAAGATAGAATTGGTACGTGGGATATCTTTCATCGGATGAGAGTTTTGATTTCTTACGACTATTCGTGGTAGTGTAGTTAAAAGTAGGTAACTCTTAGATAGGTATATGTATGTTTAGAGATGTTAGAAACATGTATAAACCGCAGTGTAGAAGGCGACAGCTAATAGGGTTCCTCTGTATGCAAATAAGTGGCTATTGAGATGTAACACGCTAACTTCTGTAAGCATGAGTGACAGGCAGCGCTTTGCTACACGCAGTTTGCCCGAGGTCGGTGAAATTTGCACTTACCGATCGATTCCTTTAAAGTGTTTCCATGAAATGGTCCGGTAATACCATATAATGGGCAATATCATAATTGACACACACAATGTCTGTAAACACGCCGCATTTGTGATAATGCGGTCGACATCACCGCTCGGTACAGTTAGCAGAGGTGGAGTCACCATTTAAATTACTGTCTATTAGCTTCATTGTAAGTCGGTATCGTATTAACATGCTTTGACATTTCTCAGGACTAGTCAACTATATCGTGTGGGAAAACTGGTCTATTTATTTCCTCGTGAGGAACTTCAGTATCATGTTAGAACGCGGATAAGACAATTAAGTAAGAGCAGTAATTAAGTTTCTTTCGGTTGATCGAATAAATAAAGCTTCACGTGCGCGTACGCAGAGGGTCTGCGGTGAGGTTTGCATGGATTCCAGTCATTACTCTCCGCTTCCCAGTTAGCTATTGCGGCGGAAGGCTGTAGCTTTGAATGCCAGTAAGCGTTGTCGGAACATAAATTTACATTTCGTTACGGTCGTTTTGTCAATACAATTCTCTCCACAGTAACAAATAAAAGATGTTTTTGGTGTTCTCTGGCTAGCTTATGTTTGAAAACTTTTACTTAGCTCTCAAACTTTCTAATTCGAAATAAATTGAGGAGAATGTTTTATTATTGATAGCGATAATTGTTGTGTATCCGAATGTTTAGCTTTACGAGTGATGATTGCCGTGTGAATGCACACTATTATGATTTAGATAAGATCGTTTGCGCATGCGATGCCATTAAATCGATTGGCATATTTCGCATCGTGATTATTAATGTTGAAATCTGGTCTTAATATTATGTACTTACTTGTTATAA
The DNA here is from genome assembly GCA_947364205.1 of Agrochola lota. Classification (NCBI taxonomy): domain Eukaryota; kingdom Metazoa; phylum Arthropoda; class Insecta; order Lepidoptera; family Noctuidae; genus Agrochola; species Agrochola lota. The sequence goes on along the minus strand of OX376221.1, from coordinate 9,516,306 downwards.
TTAGAATTGCTAAATTAATAAAGAATGCAATCATAATTACAAATATCGTATTAAATACTTGCATAATAACGAATGTTGCGTTAACTGAGTATTGATAGAAAACTAAAACTAGGTAGTAGCGTTGTTAAACCTAAGATAGGTACTTCCTGCTACCTCACTTCGCGTACTTAAGCTCTCAAGCTTAAGCACGCGATAACTTAAGGGTCCACTACCGTGCCTAGCTAAGCACACAGCACACAACTTAGGTATACTTAACTTAACCATTCCTTTTAGATATAAGGAACAACGGCTACTCGGAGTAATTTATCGTTAAACATGACATATCAGAAATGTAATTTCCTTCATAAAATTAATTAAACGCATATCTTTTCTCTAACCCATATGTTCGTCGATAAACGAGAGATGTTTATGAAACCGCACGGCCACTGCGCGGGCGCTTTCCTCTGTGGGTCCGTCGAACGAAGCTTTTCACCGCACATCGCGATCTGTTTGACATCAGCCTGTATACTTGTAGTTTCACGACCGGACCATCCAGTCGCGGCGCCTCTTAACGACATCGTGCATTTACTGTTTGCCTTAAGAGCTCACTTTTAAGCTCAAGATAAGCTCTGAGTAAAAGTTAATTAAAATTATATTACAGCTCGAAAGTATGTTGCGATCGGTTATATTCAATCTAAAAGATTTTATCTTCAATTAATTAATGACATTCGATAAGTTTATTTGAAAGGCAAGCAAATAGATGTTGATTACTGTATTTGTGTATGTTTTGATCGTGAAGTGTTGAGTGTGATGATTGACAATCGATTAAGAATCTTTGACCCCGCATTACAATGTTAATGGTGCTTTTTTACGCGTTTTTATTCCATTCAACATGATACGATTTATACAGACACTAAATTGTTAGATTTCTCTTTCTTTAGCCGGCAAAAAATAACATTTATAAGCTCATCATCATCACGTGTTTAGTTGTAAACGCGAGTCAACAATCGTTTTTTTTGCTTTTTCGGATTGATATTTTAGAAATTTAAAATCTAATCGAAATTCAAGTTACTTTCATATCAACCAGCAGCATGTTTTAAAGTTAATAATTCCTAATTAAAACCTCATTGTATGCAGATGAGGGCTATAATTGCTATTATCTTACCGCTGACGCTTGCCGCACGGTCCACAGATAGTACAGCGCGGCTTGTACAAGTCGTCGGGTCGACAGCGACACGGCGCGGGCGCATGCCGCCTGCTCGCTTAGATAAACACGCGATCCCTGGACACTTGTAGGGCTGCTCCTGATATTTACTAGAACAGAGGTCTAAAGATTGTTAAACTGTAATAGAATTGTTAAATAAGGAAAATGATGAAGGAAATAAATAGAGGAGAAAGTGACAAAACGATCGAATTACGCTGACCGAATGATTAATGATTGTACTTGAATCACATGCAAGAATAAAATATAAATAATATTTGTAAGTGGGAAGGTCTTGGTAGATAATTTCAAATGACTACTCAGTTTACATACGTAAAGGAAATGTTTCAGGATTAGTGTGGGCGCAATTCCTATAGAATTCCAGACATTTGCCAGCCCTGCTCCGGCAGCTAGTTCGAATAAAAGGAATTCTCAAATTATGGAGGTGCAATGCAAACGAGCTAAATACAGAAAGCACGTTTAAGATTCACCGGTAAAGGAATGCGCTATTTATTCGCAAATACGTTTAGTATAGGTACAAGTCCTGTCTCGATCCCGGACCATTTGTTAGTCATGAAATATTTAATCGCCACCAGTATAACTAGCAAAGCAAGTTTGTTTCTATGAATACCAATATAATGGGTTATCTTGTTACTGGGGTACGAGTACAAATATTTGTTGGCGAGAGAAGAATTATGGCTTTAGACACGCAGATCTTCTCGTCCGACATGCTTTAAAAGTTATGTGTTCAGTATACTTCGTTTAGTTGATGTTCTATATTTCATTCGTTACAAAAGCTCTTTATTTCCTTAATAAAATACGAAAGAAAAAAAGTAGTCCAATACGACCTTAAAAATCCTTAATTTCGCGTAATTACTTTCAGAAACATTTATACATGCGTGAAAGTACAGAAGTATAAGAATTTCACACGCATTCGAAAACAGATGGCCCAGTTGGTGCAGATAATTGGGTCAGGCGAGCAACCTGTCGGTGTGCTCACACGCATTGTCTCGCGTCTCGGTACGCCGGCTCAGTACCGTTAGCGGTCGGTCAAGTTCGGCCCATTGTGACGTGACTGCTACCAGTGACATACGGATTTATACTGTCCGATTCGGTCGACTACGGAGACAAAACAATTGTTTGGCCTAGTTTTCCGTCAGTTTTCTTTCCATAAACACATAGTTATTATAACTGCCTACTTTTATGATTTCAATTTAAAAACAGTTTCTTATGGCCCTACAAAAGCTGCACGCAGTGGAATTTACAATTTTCTATAAACCGAAATGAAATTCCCAAAAAACACTCAATTTTTATGCTTAACAAAAAGCTTTTTTTTGGGGTCTTGTTATCTTTGAAGCCACGCGAGATCGGGCGCGATCGTCGCAATTCGGACCGCTAGAAAATAGTTTTTATTATAATAATAAGCGGTGACTGCAAGATATGCACTTATTATTTACGTGAGCTTATCTAAAACTGAAAGGAGGCGGGTAGGCACGCGCGGATTTGACCCCGCCGCCGAACATCAAAGATCTTAATGCTAGACTTGTGTGACTGGCGTTTTTGTTCGTGCCTCACAAAGATTGGATTATCAGTGACCTCTGTGCGGACATTATGTCGGTAACAGTTCTAAGACCATTTATTAAACAGAAGTATACAAAGACACGACACACAACCTGAATATAGGCAATTATAAAACAAATGTAATTACGCCTTAATAGCTGTAAAACGTCAGTTATCTCGGTCAATTAAAGGAATAAGTTGTTCCATTCTCATAAAACTGCCTAGTTTAATTTATTGAATACTAAAGATGGGGTTAATAGCGGTTTACATGTTTGTGTCACGTCAATATCCGGTTAACCGTATTCATCTGGATAACTATACAGGTAATGGTGCTCTCGAAATTACCCTTTTCTTCATAATATTGTATTAAAACTAATTAGCATTGACTTGCATATATCTGCCCGCAATTCTTATGAGGTTAGTAGGTCCCAAAAATTTGAATATGTGTGATTGTATGTGCCCATAATCATGATATATAATTAAGTAACCGTTTATTTCTCACTCCGAATATGCGTATGCGCCATGACTCAGTATCTTACACTAAGCCACTGATTGTTCTCTACAACCACTTACCAAGTTTTGATGAGCACGCCTGCCTATTAGGAACATGATTTGACAATTGTGGGCATTGGGTCAACCGGTGCTTTCTGTTTGATTAGATACTATAATCATTACAAATATTGTATTTGAGCTGTTGATGAATGTCCTTAATTAGTGGGTGTCAATGTCCCGTTTCACCAATTAATACGGTGAAATCAAAACCTTATCAAATTAACGCAGATATTTTCTTAATTTAGAATATTTTATACTTAAACGTAAAGTTTTAAGATACGTGTTTCAGTAAAAAAATTAGTTACTGCTTAACCCATTATATAATATACTTACAACAGAATGGTCTTAAGAATCGTAATTTCCCTCAATTAAAACTAGATTAAACATTTTCTGATGTCTTCTTAAACATTTATTCCTCGCTTCAATCGTGAGAATTTGCTTCCAATGTCGTAATGAGCTTTACATTGATTCTATAAATGTACGTAATAGCCAGTGTTAATAAGTGCAGAAATAACAGGAAATATAAACTGTAATTTCTTTGTATCAGGCATCAATGAGAATGATTGTATGCTGTCGAATCGGAGATTGGCGGCTACTGATCCATTCAGAGCCCGCGGTGTGGGAACACAATGCTATTGTATGTTAAATGAAAAATCCTTCCAGGCGAACCACGGTTCATTACGTTGTAATTAGGGTGCTGAAGCAAAAAAATTGGGTTTTCTAACATTCGATTACGCATTCCTGGTCATAGCTGGTGACAATGGGTAACCTGTTGGAGCTATTACATCACTAGATCAAAATATTTGTTGTTTTATGACACTGTGAACTTGATTAATATACAGGGTGGCAGGGACATCGACACGCAATCTGTTACAATGGATTCAGTACATGATCCCCCCTAGAGCCCCCTAGAGTTGAAATTATTCGTCGATCATTAAAAAAAAAATTGTTCATCCATTTGGCCGCGTTTCTATGAAACAGCAGTTTTTGAAAAAAAAAAAAATACTTTTTGCGCGTTGAGCGATTTGAGGCGCGACACTGACATGCTCGCTCCGTAGTGCGATAGGTACTATAGGCCATAGCTGGCGGTGATACCAGTTTTAAGTTTTTAATTCTATCGGCAGACTGCTTATTTTTTATAACCGACTAAACGACGCTTGGGTGTCTAAAATCTATAATCTATTCAAAAGTCATTTATTCAAAATAGGCTGAGAATAATTTTCGAACGTCAAAATTTCATAAGACAGTCCCCCAAAAACGCCAGCCCTTCACCACTTCCTAGTGCTTAGCTGGGAAGAAGAAGTGGCGCTATAATTTTAGACTCCCATAATAACCATGAGGTTACAGTTTGCGCGTCGCTGTCCTTGCCACCCTGTATATATATATGTTCAAGAATGAGCACATGACTGTAATACACTTTGAGTTTATGGGTCCTTTAAAGTGTCGGAGATCAATAAAGTGAGAATAGGTTTCTTGAGAGACGGTATTGAAAAGACAAAAACCTTCGGTCGGGATATTTACAGCCTTTGATGAATGCATATGATCAAGCCTTCTATTCATTAAAAATAGTTAACGAACCAGAATCATAAAACGATTATAGTCATGTAGCAAAGTATATTCTAAAGTTCTAGTAGTTGGTTGTTACTTTCTACATAGTGTCTATTTCAGATCTTCAAAGTGACTTTGTAAGGCCTAAGGAAATATGGCATATCAACTTAAACCTAAGACAACTGAGCTTTCAATGTAATTTTTCATACATCCAATAATAATATTTTTTTGATAATAATTTATTTCATAAACATAAGGAGAGAAAAGAGTTAACAGTGAATTTCTTATCCAAGAAACAGCTTAGGAGCTTATTATCCATTTAATTATAGAAATATCTCAGGTAATAAAACTAAAAGCCTGTAACAATTTAGAGTACTGTTCGTTGATCTGTCGCTCTTAGCAGCGGGCAGATTACAGCGTTATTGTTCTAAGTGTTTCTAGTTAGCGTTCCGAAGCTCAGTGAGCGATGATAGAAATGTTGAGAAGTACGTGAAGATCGCGGAGCCGAGTTCACCGTTAAATTGGGCAATTTGTGCGCGCACAGCACGGTGGCTGCGCCCGCGCCGCTCGCTGAGACTAGCGCTGCTCGTGATATAACTGTTACGTTCATTATGTGACATATGGATCATGTGATCGCGTCACCTGTGCGTAATAATTGTTTGTAGTGCACGCTTAACGGCACCATGTTGTCTCATGCATGATCTTCGTAACCACCTCGTAAACCGAGTGCACTCTAGTGTTACGGGGCTAAGCGTTGAGTGGTAACTGTTCGTGTTGAGTGTTGTCGTGGGTGCTTCTTTTACTGCTTCCGTCGCTAATTAGATGCATGTTTCAATACAATGTCATGAGAGACAATAATGTCCATTCTGTAACAAAAATGAATGATGGTTTGTTAAGATAAGTTCGAATATAGTTTATAATTTTTTTATGGAATATAAAATGGAGATATAGACACGATCTGGGAGTGCCTAGGTGATAAAATAGTCCAAACAAATTCGTCTCCTAATTTAACGATCACCAAAAATCTTACACTTTCATACATCAACCGTTAATAACACCACATTTACCAAACTGACTCAGCACACCGTGATCTAAAAAAAAGGAAAAAACCAAGTATGGCGCCACCATTAACGCGCGTAACATAAACATAACCTCCGAAACCTCACACCTACAAAATACTGAACTATACTTACTGTTTATTGTGCCGAGTGACCAAGATTGGAGCAATGTTCCGCTCTCGGGGTATCTCGGCTATACCCATAGTGTTATAGGTGAACTAACTGTATCGCAGGCTTCCTCCGTTGTTCCACCATATATGACTGCCATAAATGTCAGCGGGTACATTGTTTCACTTCTTTATGTTAAAGAATAAGGACCTTTGACTGTCGTTATGCGATTTGAATAGGTTATGAAAAGGAGGTTTTGTTATTCAGTGCTGCTTTTCCACTATCTCACAAGAAATGTTCCTGGTTTTTGTACTTCTAAATCTGCATGCAAAATTTTAGTATTAGTTAGTGCTGTGAATTCTTTGAAGTATGAGTAATTTTTCATGTACTGTTGTATTTATTTAGTGTTAATAATTAAGCAGTATTTTATGACCTCGACTCCTCCGTCGAATATTAGATTTTCATAATTTTTGCAGAAAATTTCTTTGAAATTTTGCAGATTAATTATAGTCGGGTCGTAAATGAATGCGGACGGAAAGGCTTTATTAACTTTCATACTTTATTCAGTCAAGTGTTCTCAATATTTATGCATGGTTTAAATGAGCTAAGTAAGGTCTCTCTGAATGCTAATTAAAAGCAATTTATGATGCTAATAAAACAGCAAGTAGGTCGTGAGTGTGTATTACCCTGTTAAATACGGTATTTAAGACTAAACACTCGTTAAGGATTTATATCGTGCCTTCATCCATCATGTTTTCCAACGTAATATGTCGTATGAAGCTCATTTTTAGTTCGAAAACATTAAAAAGATTTGCTGGGAACGTTAATGCAGTGCAATGTGTGTAATACCCGTAATGCGTGTAAACGTTAGGCGCGCTTCTCATCTGCGCCGGAGTGTGCGGAATGCGTGCACTTTGTTGCTACACGCTCACTCTACTAAGAGGACAAATTGTCTCAAATTGTCAGTACCGCAGTACCGTTGAATTGTTTGTGGTTCGTTAAAGTTTAAAAATCAGTACCGCGAAGTCACCTCTTCCGGTGAATTTTGAGAATCACTCCACATAATAGTTTCGCTGTAAGAGTACTTAGATAAACGGTATCTAAGTGCAATTACTTGTACATATTGAACAGTGAACGCCATATACACTCGTGTGCCGTGTGCTGGTATTCAAGTTCACACAGCAAATAATATTATAATGGTAATGAGTTTTCGTTTTTGAGAGCTCAAATATTTTTATAGAGCTTGTTTTTATTTATCTTATAAATGTTTTCATAAATCTTGTTAAGTATTGGCAATATGGGAACATGAGCAATCGATGACTGCCTCGTTCAATTAACTTTTAATCAATATTTATCTGATTTACTTAATCGAACTGTTACACAACCGCATTTCAGAGCCAAGTTCAGGCATGTGTCGTTCGAGAAAACTTAATTAACATAGCGGCACTTATAAAGTGCAATTTATATTACGAATTTTATGACACTCCTCTGCGTGGGTTTCCGTTCCTTGATTGGTTCAATTGCTAAAATAAAAAGCGTATGAGTGCTGTATAACTTGCAATTTAAATAATATTGAACACGTTTAGCCAAGCACAGACATTGTGAATTGATTGAAAGCTATTTCATTCATTGATGATGTATAAGAAATTATTTTAACCGTTGCAGAGACTAGAGAGTACCTACTATACAACAATAGTTGTACTTTCTCGTTTACAAATGCTCATTCATTGTACTTGATAAAAAGTCTAGTGAAAGCGATATTGCGATGCAAAAAAGTAAATGAAAATTCGTGTCACTGACTTTCCTATTAGCTTTCATGGGTCCATGCAGTGCTGATCTTGACCTGCATTCGGCGCATCGACAATCACAAAGCGCGAGCTGCTAAACAATCACACCTAGACGGCGCGGGCGCAGGCGCGGCCATACAATAGTCTTCGTACATAGACACACACACACACACATAATAGATATGAGTCAATGAATAACGAAAAACACATTACTTCTCTACTTTCATTTTTAATCAATAATATTGAATTACATCCTGTCGGCAATACATTTCTCTATAATAAGTCTATTCGGTATGTCAAATGTAGGTGAAATATCAAATGTAATAGTCACGATACGCACGTATTTACAATGATATGTCTGTTATGAATCACTCGGTACATTAAGTTGCTAAATTAGTAAGTTATTGCTTATATGATTGCGCTTCCTCTATAAAGAACTAATGCCTATATCTGCCAATCATTGGTTTGTTATAACAGTTCTATTTTTGATCAACTTTCGATTTTACTAGCGTATTGTATTGATGTCAGCATTATCTGCACGTATGCTAAGAAAATACACAATAATAATAAAAGCAAAATGTTACAATAGACAAAAAAAATACTTCGCGTCTCAGTCTTTTGTTGGTGGTATAAGTGCTACGCCGTAGCACTTTTTGTGCAAACAGCGTAGAACTCGTAGAAAGCGGGTTGTTTGAAAGCCTCGCTCCGGGATATAGATCCGACATGCAAGAGCATTAAAGGAATTTTATGCCACAATATATTAAGACACTAACGAGAGATTCTATAGAAATACAGACAGGGATTTTCCATGGAATGTAATAGAATGCAATTGCAGATATCAATGCATGATATGGTGTGCTCATATGAATGGTTTGAGTTTATTTTTCTTTACTTCTCTTATTTGGTAAACTAGGCCTGCTGAGATATCGATTTTAAGATGCAAATATATGCCAGTGACCTTGAGTGGACCTTGGTTAGCATGCGTGTTCTGTACTGAGCTCACGCAACGCGTCGTACGTCCAGCAAGTAATAGGACTCGCCCATCAAGGAGCGCTGTCCCAAATTAGACGCATTATTAATTTATTATACATAAAACAAAAGGAATTTTAATAAAACACATATAATTAAAGATCAATAATTAAATTATCTTTAAAATGGCAAAGGTTTCAGAAAAATACTTTTGATAGAGTTTGCGTGATATTTAGTTTTTTATCCGCGTTAGATATAACTTTACAAATTAATTTCACTATGTAATATAAAGATAATTTAAAATATTCATATATTAAGTTATTAAGAAAATGCTTTAATTTAACATATATTTTTTTTAAATCATTAACACTACTCGTTTAGACGTGATCTTCAGTATAAAATCATTAAAAGTTGGTTATCGTCGCCTTCAAAAAATTAATGGATTTACGTAGTTTTGGATGTCATTCAAATCGTGTGTTTCTTACAAGATTTTTACTTTTATATTTTATATTTAAAAGTGTGTGATTGAATTTGTGACTTCTGTTAAAAGAGAAATACACTGTATGTATTTTTCAGTAGATTCTCGATGTTTTGAAGTAAGTTTTTCTAATATTTTCATTTATTTCAGGTGGTTCTATCGGCATGAAGGGTGACGGGCTGCGCTTAGCGCGGCTGGCGCTACTGTTATTGCAGGCCACATTTGTAATAAGTGAGTATCTCAATATTATCCGTATTATCTTGATTAACTCCAGTTTTCCAATCTTATCATAAATTAGTTGTATTTTACCCGGCAAACAATGTGAGAATCGTTTACTACCCAAATCAGATGAAGCACATAAATATTCAAAACAGTATTAATCTACTGTTGCTATTACAGGAAATGGCAGAATACTACTTCTGAAACTGTGGTTTCTAAAAACTGTGTGCGTAGAGAAAATGTAATCCTAACTAATATTAGAAATGTGAAAGTGAGTTTGTTTGTTACGCTTTTACGCTAAAAAGCCAGAACAGATTTGGATGAAATTTGGCACATGGGTAGACCATGACCTGAGTTAGGACAAAAAATACGTTTTATCCCGATATTCCTACGGGATCGAGACTTATGCGGGTGAAACCGCGGGCGCAGGTAGTATTGTAATTAATAACATCCTTGCTTGTTTCAGGTCGAACCGCATTCGAAAAGCTAACGGATGTAGACTTCGCAGGCACAGCATACTACACAGTACGCAACCTGTCCCTGTACGAGTGCCAAGGCTGGTGCCGAGAGGAACCCGACTGCCAGGCAGCCTCGTTCAGGTACTTAAAACCTTATTAATTACAGCACCATATTTCCTAGATCCAACCAAGTATAGCAAAATACGATCACCCGTACATGGACTCTTATTAAAACCTGAGCGGTACCGCCTTTGTCTACCTATTAATATTAATTATATATCAATTACTACCGACAAGATAATGTCAATAAAATTAATCTGTGAATCTGACCCAGTAAAGAGAATTTCGCATCTAACGACGTCAAACGACATGACTAGTCAGTCCGAGTGATCACGAAACAAATAAAAATCAATGTGTCTGTGTTATCTTAGATCTAGATGCCGAATGTTCTACTGATATAGATAGAGATCTGATTGACGTAAAGATTCACTAATTCAGCGGTGATTCTGATTCTGTGGGGTGGAGAAATCTGGTGGAAGTGTGCCGTGTCGACCTCTGCGATCGTTTCAACGCACGATGCATGCCAATGACTGTATTGAAAAGTTAGTTACTGCAGAAAGTAATCCGAAAACAGATTGTAGTTTACTTTCTGATGTTGTTTATGTTTTGTTTGGCATAACCTGACCAGTTGCTCCGAATAGGTAGTGTTGTAGGTACAGAGTAGTATCTAAAATCTAAAGTTGTACTCTTCCACTTTTTCCTTTTGAATGCCAAAAACGAAAGGTAGGGCACGACATACATACATAAGTGGCTACGTGCATAATCATAATTCTAAATCTGCGCGCTTACAGTTAAACTATAAGTCCTGGATTCGTGAGGTCGGCGTCAGTTCACGTAATTTACATGATGTAGTGAGTTCACGGCGAGTGGGGATGTGTGTCAGTCTGCCACACGTCCTGGCCCGGCCCGGCGACACGCTGCCGACTAATAACAATGTGTCTCGGGCATAGCCACAAACCGTGTAAAAGCGGAAACCGACCTCGCCGCGTTCCAAATTGGATAACAGTAAAAGTGATCGCATACATCTTCAATGGATATTACTGCCAGCAACACAAGCACGCCCGATAGTTTTCATGACTATTGGCGGTTTTGAACGCATTATATTAATTTATTGTTATTGTCTGCCTGTTCTGATTCACACTCCGTGGCAATCGTCTGGCTTAGGATTTGGAGCAAACATCATAAGTACATTTGTGTGCATTCCATTCTCTCCCACAATGTATAAGGTAATGAAGCACTTATGGAGCAATTTCTAGTCTGGTATGCGCTCTAGTTGAAGAAAAGACGATTCAATAGTTGACAGTATAGGAAAGTGTTGGAAAAATGATTTATTGTCTATTTTTCCCGCCACTCCCGTCGTCGCTAACATGTCGCACCGCGTTCATTATCATAGCTGTTAGCGTGCACTGCACTGCAAAAACTCTAATTGTATTAGACTGTATTGAACCGTGTAACAGTATTAAAACGCTACTTAGATTCCTCGAAATCAATTTGAACGGGATCGATCGAAAATCAATTCAGTATTCAATTAAACGAGACGGAACTTTCCCGCGCTTCTAATCTACCATTGTAAGTTAGTAATGTGTACGTATCTCGAATCGATCCGTCCAAAGAAATAGCGATCCAGCGATCTGACAAAAGAATGGGACGAATACGATTTTAACAATCGGTAACTGTTTACCGCAGTGCGGTGGTGCCACTGACTCGGAAACATTTTACGGTATTCGGGAGCGAACTGCTCGGTGAGCGACCATTCTGTCTAACCGAAACTCTAACTTGAAGTTTAATCATGGATTGAATATCTAAAATGACCAGATCACGACCTCTACTATCTGATGTTGTCAAGTTTTGATAAAATCTGTACGAGCACGTTGTGACGAATATTTCAAATATTTTAGCATACATACTGGAAAGCTTTCTCTGTAGCTTTTGGGACTGTGAACTTATGATGCGTCATTATATAAAATTTATAAAAAGTAAAAGGAAAACATTCATTTCTCTATATGGTTGAATTAGGAGGTTGCCGACAACAGCTTAAAAATAAATTGATTAATAACATTCACTTAACTGAATCCATTAATTAGCTGGCTTCTGTGGAGATATTATCAAGTTCAACTACTTGTTCTCCAGTTTACATGGTAGCATCAATTGATCTCCGACAAAATATAACGGCAGAGAAAGATCATTACAGAGTTCAAAAAGATTTGTCGAAATAGCGTGTTTACAAACAACCCATTAGTCATGCGAGATAACCCGTCATTAATTTACCCATCACAACATTTGAAGCATTTGCTGCATAGTAATGAAATGCATCGATATGTTTCGCGGGATGCCTCACAGTTTCTACCGGTCGCTCGCGCCTGCGCTGGTCGGCGCGTGATTGATGCGCTGGGTGCGCGGGCGCCGGCACCGGCTAACGGACTACGGACTGCACCGATTTGATGATCGGTCTGATCCGACCAATTTGTGTAATAAACGTAAATACTACTTGATACTAGTGCGCCCATAATAACCTCGACACTGTAATGATGTTAGGACGTTTGTAATTTCTATAAATACGATGTAATATGCGCAATTTGTAGTCGCTGCGGTTTGGATTATACGCCAATGTAATAGATAGTACAGTTTGTACCGCCTTTGCTATTTTACTATGCTGTATTTATTTTATGATATCGGCATAAAGATGCAAAGATAACCCTGCGATATTTATCGAACTTGATGAGGCACTCTCGGATTTACCAGATTTATTTGAAGAACATTCTGTAGTTAAGCGAATGTTCTTTCAATATAAAATAAACAGCAAAATTAACTCGCATTGTAATCGAACGTGTGCGATCTGCGTTGCAGTTCCACCTCATACGTGTATGTAAATTGCTGTTACGTAGATAATCGACCATCTCCGTCGCTCGCGGCAAATACTACCTATCGATATTGATAATACGAGTGAGTGCAGCTCTAAAATTAAATAATCACTGTGACATGATGCACATTAGTCTTTGCTTCTAAAAATATCACTCATATTTCTCTCTGCCATTACTATAGCCGGCTTGATTGACGTCCTTGTAAGCCCTTGGCACAAATGCATATAACTCGTCATTATGTTAGGCAACGAACTCAGAGGTGTAGCGAGACTTAGAACCTGTTTGCTGATCTTCGTAATTTGCAGGAGAATATTCTGAAAATATACTCTATGTAAATTCAGTAAGATTGTTTTTTGAAATCTTAATATTTTTCTGAGAAATATAACGACCAAATTAATAAAGTATGGATTACACACCATATGAGGTTAATTGGGACAGCATTAAAATGAAAAATGTCGGAGAGATACGATCTGTCACTAATTATGCGCTACTGCAATCTTTAAATCAAAAACCTCCTACTTTCCCATATGTTTGAATCTGCATATCTCATGTTGATATCGGATGTAATTTTGCACGCTGCTTAGGAAAAGCGTAAGCGATACTCACATACTAACGCACACCTAACGTAGACCAAGCAAATTACTGTATCGTCTGTATTGTAATTGCAACTTGAGCCTGATTTCCCATGCGATTCTTAATGATTAATTGTCAAACCTGCGCACACACTCATACATATTCATAGTCGCAAGCACACCTGCACTTGACTCTGATAAATTTTAAATCAGTTCTCAGTTCTGAAGGCCATTCTATCTGCGTTTAATTACTGTTTTAACAGTCCGCCCGAAGATTTATTACGTCTGTTTTGAAACCGAAGCGAAATGCAATGTCATTAGTTTAAGGGCTCTATCGCCGCATTAATCATAACGTTTTTTTATATGAATTCTTTGTTTACAAGTAGGCGCTTAAACAGTAATTTATTAAGTGAAGCGCAGCAATTTGTCAGAGTCGAGCTTTCAAATGCTTATTATTATATTGTTTTTGGGCTTTGGATTGAATGATTAAGATTAGGGATTGTGTTTGGATAATAATCTGAGACTCGAACAGATGATCGAGTATTTTGATTGTTCTTGCACCTAGCGAAAGTTCATTAGAAATAAGAATAATATATTTCTAATAATAATAAAAAAGTTGAAAGAAACATTGTTTATTCTGCACAAACGAAACGCATGTTACAAAAAAATACACAAAATAAACAAGTGCCAAAAGCTTCGTGTTTAACAAATAAAATTTTAAAGTTTGTCAGCTTTGTCCATTGCTTTTGTTCGTTAGTTAGTAGAGTTAATCATATGTGCAACAAATATCCAATGAGAGTCTACATTTTCAACTACCGACCAAACGTTGATTTTAATAGCGTTCTGAATTAATTCGATAACCAGATAGCTATGCAAGATAATTCTGGATAACTCGGGATTAATCATGAATAATTGAGCTATTTTGTAACGGCCCATCATAGCGTGAGGTGCACGCGTATTAATAAGGCGAGCAATCTCGTAAAGTAGCTCGGGTTATTATAGCACGAAATATTGCGTCGAACGGTAAGTTCCGTTATTCTGCAAGGAAGTGTAACGTTGAGTTTTGGTGTCACTTTTATTGGTATGGTCACAAGAAAGAAACAAACTAAAGTAAATGTGTTGAAAATTGAGCGCGGAGCTCCGTGTGGTGCCGGACGTAAAGAATAGTACCAACCTATTTCTTCCCGCGGGTGTCGTAAAAGGCTACTAAGGGACTCAGTGGAGAATGGGCAGCAGCGTTCTCTAAGTATTTTAACACCATACTGCGATCGCCAACCTGCCTGCCAAGCGTGGCGATTATGGCAAACTCCCCCATTTGGGGGACAGCAGTGGACGTCTTTTCGGCTGAAATGATGTTGAACATTAAAACCTTTTCCTCGTGAACATTGCTGAGTGGGTTCCACCGATGCGGCCTGAACTTTCTAAAGCTTATTCGGGATATATATCCCTTTTTATTTTTTCTGACATAACAAACTTAATGTTTATTTTTTATGTAAACAAGTTTCAATTGTTGAATCTCCAATGGATAATGATTTTCTTTCTTTTTGGTAGTAACATTCTATTAATCTCTCAAATACGTATACATTGCAAATTAGTTTTGTATAATTTAGAAGCAATTTTTTTATTTTTTTTTGTAATGTTGTAACCTTGGAGCCGTTTATTTTTTTTAAGTTATTAAGATAAGATGTATGTTGACTTGAAAGAGCATGGCAGTTGAGAGTATGTCATGCTCACTTAAATGTCTCGCTGATGGTGGCGCGTGTCTTGGATCATTCGGTTCCCTACAAAATGGTTGAGCTGGATGGTGCTGATCCACGCGTTATGTTCGTGAACAGGCGCCGTCAGTTGTGACTGGTCATCTCTTAACTGCCATGGCTTATTTTTAATCTTATATTTTGAATTGGTTTGATTATTTTTTTCTACATTGTTCTCACATATAGAAGCAACAAGAATAATTTACCCAGGATTTTGTAATTTTCTATATTTAAAAGAGTGTCCTTGGAGTTTCTTACCCGTTCTTCTCCATAAAGATCTACGTTTTGGAATGGGCAACTAGCTTCAACTTTCTGACTAACTGACGCGACTATTTGACAATTCAAAAGTGCCTGTAAATGGTTTAATTGAAATAAATGCTTTAACAAAAAAACAATCGATGAAGTTCATATCTATACACCGTAGGGACTATTTCTGCTTGCAGCGCTCGGCGGTTATAGAACCGAGGCGGTAACAAATGTGGTCATCGTGTTCACGGGATTTTGTTTTCAAACTGCTTAGGTATGAAGTTCTTCGATAGTACGTACTATTTTCCGCCAGCGGCATCTTTATAAATTATAGCCTATGTAAGGCGCGTGACATACACAAGTGGCGACGGGCGCGGGCGTGGCGACGGTCTGACTAACTGACCGACTATTCTGACTATTTGACATTTCAAAAGTGCCTGTAAATGGTTTAATTGAAATAAATGCTTTGAGTTTGAGTTTGAGTTTGGGTGTGGCATGGGCATTGCGCCGCCGGTTTCATATTTCATAAAAAAATGTATAGGAAGAACGTGGCGCTGAACATACACAAGAGGTGTGGCGCGGGTGAGGGACGGTGCGGCGCGGACGTTGTGTATGTTTCGCGCCACGTCATTCCTATACATTTTTTATGAAATATGAAAACGGCGGCGCAACGCCTGCGCGACACCTTCGTTGCCACGCCGGGCGCCTCGCGCCATTTGTGTATGTCCCGCGCCTTACTCAGTGGTAAATAGCATTCTACTGTTGAATTATTTTTTTAAATCGGTCCAGAAGTTTATGAGTTTATTTATTACAATTAAAAATACATTTTTTTCTCTTTATAATATTAGATGCGTGTGTATAATAAAATTTATTATAGGTATTTTTGCATACGTATGTCATTTGTATATTATTAATGCATACACATTCTTAGTCATAAATTAAAATAAATTGATGTAGTAAGCAATAATCATTTCTCTGTTTGACTGTATCCCACATATGGTGTTTCGAAATCATCACGACATCGGAATTAGAGAGGTTTCTCATTGTCAGCCGGAAACGGAAATGTAGAGAACTCTAAATTCAGCACGACGTCAAATAAATTGTGTCTGCGTTAATTATAGTTATTAAGAAATGGTTGATTAGAGTCGGTATACACGCAGCTTCTATTCGCATATTAACGAGATTTTGAATCGATTAAATTGGAATGTGTAGACTTTTCCTAATCTAGCACAGTCATTTATTATCTCGTATTAAATACTGAATTTATTATTCCTACACTTTACACGTATTGATGTACCTACTAGATTTTCTACTACGCCCCTTCGGGGTAATTCATAATTAATTATTATAATGAAATCAATATAAAATAAATAATTATACATATACTGAAATGAAACATGGCTGTCAATATAATAAACATGCTTTATGTAGTATTTCGTTTTAATTAGTATATCAAAAGATTTATTTTTTATAAAGTTTCATCACGACTAGGTCAAACGGCACGTTATAATTTTACTAATTATTTTCTCGTATATACACTTTTACGCTAGTACCTAGCTACTTCATTTAGAAAATTAATTGGATCCCATACATGATATAAATAATTACCCACTAGATACGTAATGAAGATCCTAACATGACGCATCTGCGATTGAGATAATATAGCAGCTCCATTTTAACTCATTAAAGGGTTTCTCACATCTAATTTTAGAACAGAAACTCCTCCTTTTTTAAGTCGGTTAAAAAGCGGTTTGACGCTTGACGTGCGGTCTGGTACGAGCATTTTTACTACAATCCGTATGGATATCATTAGCCTGGGGAGGGTGTTATTAGTGTTAAAGAACCCTTTCTACTCGCACTATACCACTCAAGTATTATAAAACTGGCTGCGATGTTCTACTGTTTTTTTTCTTGAGAATTTGCATCCTGAAGAAGATTAAACTGAGTAGAGATATCGTCGTACTTAAAACGTAACGAAGACTGATAAAAAGAGTTTGTCGTATTATAATAGTGCCTTCCTTTTTATTCAAATCAAATCTATATATTGTTTCGGTAGGTACTTCTTTTATAAACGATTATGAACTTATTGAAGAAAGCCTCGGATTTTCACTGTGGGATGAAAACTTTATAATTTTCTTGGAAACATTTTAACTGACAACACCTTTCTATATCAAAATGCTTGGTGTTTGCAGTCCCGCTATAGTTACCTGTCAGTACATTCTGCTCTCCGATGGCCGTCTCACACTTCCTGGTGCAATGGTCTACCTAGACGTTCAACTAAAAAATCTATCCGCCTACGTGCCGCCCGACAATTGCCACTTTTTACCATTCACACAAAAAATCCTTTAACTTGAAGTAATTAAAATAAAATGCTTCAATTACTACAGAGCCGTTGGCAAACCCGATTTATTTTATCGTGTAAATTGTTACTAAATAAATAACGGTATTCCAAGAACCACCGTGACGTTCGCATATCATAGATACTAATAGATATTTCATCAATATTTACTCTATGGCCAGTTAACACGTTCACGCTAAAACAGTAATGTTATTTATTTATGAAAATCGTACAGAACATTAAAAAAATCTTTTTTATTCCCACGTTGAGCCGAAACGGTTGAATGGATTTCGATGAATGAGATATCAAATGATTCGTCATGACACTCCCAAACGACATTATATCAGAGGATTTTACAAAGAATGACATTAGATACAGTTATCACAACTTTTCGATTCATATCTTTATCAATAAATAGGTATCAATCGTTTGAATTCGAAAAGGTACAGCGCTCAATTCGGACCGTACAAGTTATTTCAATAACGAGGTTGATGCATGAAGAATATATTCTTGATTTTAATTGTAAATTGATTACCACAAAAATTTGGTTATCGAACGTACTTCACATTTCTAAGAAAACCGGTGGAATTTAGTTACAGCTTGGTGTACAACGGTTTCTTTGTGCTATTGGTATCCTGCAGAGACAGGCGAATGAACGTAGCTAATGAAATAATTTGGGCCGTTTTACAGGCGAAGCACCGTGGGTATAATGACTCTCTTTTATTGAAAAACGACCGTATCGCTATGTTGGCGAGATTAACTGCAAACGGTAGGAATACAACAACAGTTAGTGCCGCTTACAATGGGAATGTATAAAAGAAAACGGTTAAGATAAATTATAATTAGACGCTTTAAAGCCGTTTTGCGAAACATAACCATCCGGTATTTTATTTTGACGTGTGTTTACAACAATTGGTATCGATAACAAGTTTTATACATTTTTACCGTTTGTTAATTGTTTTCTGCAGCTAATTGTAGCTAGCTATACAAATTGCGACTCCTTTTTGTAAATGATTCACGATATGTCATTAGCACAACCTTTGTTACAGCTTTGTGTTGAACCCACTGACTCCGGTGCAAGAGACGCGATGCCTGCTGCAGAACGACACTCAGGCCAACAACCCTATGGCCACTCCACAGGTATGTACTCATGGACGATCGAATGTTAAATACTGCTATAGATACGCCAGTATAGCCCAGTCAGCAAAGATACGACTGACAATAAAACCTAGGAAATAGAATTGGTTCCAATGAAATTTCCTATTTCTCGACTTTAATTGACGTACTTCTCAACCAACGTTTAAGTGGTTATCATTCTAACCCTAGTTTTACAGCTAGTCTTATTTACTATCTTCATAATCTCAAGACAGGCTTTGTCTGAACCGTACGGTGTAATAGATAACAGTTTACCTATTTAATAGCCAAATACATTTATCTCGGATATCTACCGGCATTCCCCCAGTACTGCCAATTAGCCGACCGATGCTGAGATTGGATTAACAATTCAGATTAAATCGGTCAACGAGTCCCAGGGAAGCTAACTGGCCGGCCACACTACATTGTACGTAACTGTTCAGCTAAACGCTCGACAGTTTAATCGCTTTCAGGCCTAATGAACAGTGCCGCTAATAAATATACGATGTGAAACGATACGGCCAACACCGCCTGCTCTTTGTTGATCTTGAATGAATGAAATTAAAGTGAAAATAAGTGCTGATAAACAACGGCTGCAAGCAAATGAATATTGTTTGTGTGAGTTTTATTAGAACCGAATCATTTGCGCGCGAAGCAGTTGTATTTCAATTCATAATGGGCTCATTTTATCTGAATGCATTATCGATAATGATAGGCTGAGGTGCGACATGAGATTAATGTTGTTTGTTGGTGCAGCGGTCGGTGAACACGTACTACATGGTGAAACTGCAAGTACGCACGGAGAGCGTGTGCCTGCGGCCCTGGGCCTTCGAGCGAGTGCCCGGCAAGGCGCTCCGCGGCCTCGACAACTCTGTCATCTACACCTCCACTAAAGAAGCCTGTCTCGCCGCCTGTCTTAACGAGGTAGCGTATATTTTCTATTTATTCTAAACCAGCTTTTCCTATCTTTCAATCGTGTTCAACGTTGCTGCTGATTTCAAATTGTTACGGATATGCAGCCTTGCTTATATAATATATGTAACTTCTATATATGGCCTTCGTGGAGGGCTCATTTTAAATGTAGGTTGTTCTTAGCGACATCAGATTTTATTTTCTCGGTTTATAATGGTGATTATAAACCGAGAAAATAAAATCTGATGTATGATAACAAGCTTTATTAGTATATGCGTTGGTTTTAAAATCCAAGCATTTTTATTTTATTTGAACGGTAACAAATATACACAAAAAAAAAAATTAAGGTTGGAAACTACGTATTACGACAAGACTCCCTTTTTTTTTTTTGGTTGGAAAATTATCAAATAACTTCTCCCGCTCTGGGCGTAGCGGAAGGGTGTGTCAGACTTTTAGTGACTAAAACCCATCCGTGTTCCTTCCGTTGCTTGTGTGCCGGGGTCGCGATATCCCTTTCGGACAAACTCGCAACCCTGGCCGGCCCATACGGACCCCGTCAGTTGGTGCTGACATTTCTTTGAGGCGCGCGTGGAACACAACGCGCCGTCGACCCGGGCCTGGTCCTTATCGGACGGCGAGCTACCCATTGCTTACCGTCCGCAAGCCTACGGTGGCCGGAAGTCGGCTCGCGACTCCCGACGCCCGGGGCGTCTCCTGTGGCGACTAGAGGCGCGAGGGAGCGAATCTTGCCTCTCCCTCGCGCGCTCCGCCTCCTCCTTCGCGAGCATTTCTCCGTCGCAGAAGGAAGTGACGGCCTCCCATGCACTCTCGCTCCGGATCATAGCCTGAACCAGGGCCGGACGCTAGAGATCGCCGCCGCCGATCGCCTCCGTGAGGACACGGCGGTGCTCCGCCCAAGCCGGGCAGATCTCCACCGTATGCTCCACCGTGTCCTTCGGGCGATCCACACAGTGGTGACACCCGGGCGTTTCCTCCCGCCTTATGCGAAACAGGAACATCCCGAAACAGCCGTGTCCGGTGAGGACCTGCGTCAGGCGGAAGGCGAGGACGCCGTGGCGCCTCTCTAGCCACTCCTCAAAGAGGGGACTTATCACCACAATTGTGGCGTGCCCAACGACAAGACCCCCTGAAAACACTATTTTACTTCGTTGTGCAGCGTTTTATAACACGGTTTTAAACCTAATACAGTTGACCGTGCGCGATGGTTAACTTTAGCGCAAACGCAGGCAACCCTCTCGGAGTGTTCACTTCCAATATGTATAGCGGCATGGCGTATAAGTTGTATGAAAAGTGGCTGGACTCGAAAGTGTTAAAAGTGTTAAAAGAAAACAAAAAATACAAGATTATAATGTAGTTTTATATAACCAAAAATTCTGGGGCAGTATGATTTTGAGAACGCATCTTAGAGTCATAGATTATTCTGTATCCGTTAGATGTCTTTTAGGGCGTGTCGTATTGCTTGGTTATCTATGAAGCTTTAAGAAAACATCGCCTCCACGCTGCAATTTAGTGTTTATCTATTCAATTTATATTTATGGTTTTGCCCTACTTGCAGTGGCACTCAAGATACCAATGAAATGATCGGGGTTTCTTTAATATAGTCTCGACAACAAAGTTATTCAAAATCTTTATACAATGTAATGTAATAATTCAACACTGTATCATGCTTTTAAGCAAGCTGTTATTATATAAATTGATACAATAAGGAGCTATCTTCGTAAACATGAGTCTGTGATCCGTGCATTGTAATCTTTTCATTTATGGATAAGTGATATTCAACAAATATTTGCAATTTACATAGTGGATAGTTGATGCATTTTCTCTTTTAACTGCACATTAAATATGATTATAGAGCACTGCAATTGGTTAGTGGAATTAATTGGTTTGGTAAGCAGTTTACTGGAAGATTGATATATGATGGTCTGATTAATTGATTCTTCATTATTTGCAGAGCTGGAACTCAATCATAATTTGTTACAGAATCAAATGGTTACTGAACGTCGCACGCATGTAACCATATGTGAATTTTAAGTAGACTTGTATGTTTTACTTAGAAAAAGTTCCCGTGCCGTTCTGCGGAGTATGAGTACGGCAGCATGCGGTGTTCACTCAGCGACTCCGACCGACGCACGGCGCAACACTTTGTGCAGCTTGTGGACACGCCCGGTACCGACTACTTCGAGGTAAAACACATTACACACCACACAACACTCATTTACTTTACACAAAACACTTATAACTAGCAAGTTCCCAGTTTGTTACTAAGTAAACCACATTTGTCGCCCATACTAAACTTTGAGCAGAACCAGTCAATATGTAAATAATATGCTGTAATATTTCAGCTCAATGGGACGTCCAGATTATTAAAGCTATTTCACCTGACATCATAAAGTAAGATTCTCATTCCTCACAGTTTCATATTTTACAAAACACGATACAAGAAAACAGTCGAGCTAGTACTTACGCTAGCTCATTTATTTCGTACCAGCTTTAAATGACTCGAAGTGGCGCTTCGGCCCGGCTTCAGAGAAAGCAATCACAATAGTAATGCGGTCCGTTTGAACGCTCGTGAAAATAAACATGTATTCAGTTAACGTTATTACCATTGTTGTGTGTTATTTGACGTGATTTGGTCGGTGTGTGGTCGTGCAGAACCTGTGCCTGAAGGCGTCGCAGGCGTGCAAGGGACAGCGGGTGTTCACGGCGCCGCGCGTAGGTGTCGCAGAGGACAAAGTGGCTCAGTACGCCGGCTTGCACTACTACACCGACAAGGAGCTACAGGTAACTATCCACCCCAATAAAAACTCTATATCACTCGTAACTAGATTCACGTTTCCTCAACGTCCCAGTAATTGTGACGTTGCAATACTCCGAGGCCCTATTTGTAAAATGATATGCAAGATGAAAAAGGCGCACTGCTGACAGCCACCTATTAACGTTTGAGTCGGATAAGCGGAGAAATATGGATTGTGTATTATTGTACCTTTATTATTTGTTTCTGCGATGTTATCTTAATATGGCTTTATGATTTCTATCTCGGGTCTCTTTACACAAATGCAATAACCTGGCATTAGCGATAGTCGCTAATAAATTAAACTTGTCGCCTAAATAGGTTTCGACCTCAAGTCCGTCCTTTTCCGCGTCCCACAGGTTTAACGAGAAATGGCAGAGGTTAAATCGTGTACACTTGTACATAATCAAGAAGGAAGACGCTGCAATTAACTTAACTTTCGTATGCAATAGTTATAAAGTTACGACAGTGATACATCGCTTCTTGTTATGTATACAAATGATTTTATGAGTGTAGCACAGACTTCAGCGGCCACATAAGAGATTTATAAAATTATCCAAGTTTGTAGACCCCTTACAGTTTATTATTCCCCTGGTGCATCTAGTCAATTTTTTTTTATTCTACTTTCTTTCGCCTTTACAAACTACAGGTGTTAATAAATCTACAATCAATTGCGTAGGTGCTACAACGAATAAACGATCATGAATCACTCATCGATGTTATCTTTAATATGGTCATCTATTTTGTATTCGATCAGGTGACATCCGAAGCAGCTTGCCGTCTCGCATGCGAAATAGAATCGGAGTTCCTGTGTCGCTCGTACCTGTACATGGGCCCCCCTCACTCGGCCGCGTACAACTGCCGTCTGTACCACCTGGATCACCACACCCTGCCTGACGGACCCTCAGCCTACTTGAACGCTGAGAGACCGCTCATCGATGACGGAGAACCGATCGGGAAATACTTTGAAAACTTCTGTGAGAGTGAGTAGCTTTTTGTATTTCTGATGATTGCAGAGATCGGCTTGTCTTGTTTTTCTTTACTTAAATATAGTACTTAAGGAAAATAATGTCGGGTGCTGTTGTATCATTGTAATTGCATCGATAGAGCGGACTATTTTGCGAGTATCGTTAACTTTCTTGTGGTCCTATTTTCAAGAAGGCAAATGGCAATACATAAATCTTAAGCATGTATTTTGCAACACTAACCCAGTTCGAAGTCTGGGCCGAAGCTATAACGATAACAACATTGTTTTATTTAAAATCGGTCCTAGCTGCGCAGGCGCCGAGATACATCAGTACACGTCGCAGTAAATTGTAGTCGTCTAAAAACTGAATAAACCACTTCGACGGCTCAAAAAACTGTAGAACACGGTGGCATTAATGTTTTATTTATATTTGTATGTATTATTACGGTCGGTCGCTCATTGATAATGGAAAAATAATACTAGGTTTAAATTAAAACCTTGTAATGACTTCATATGGGCAATACATAATAACATGATCGCGGCGCTCTATCTGGTCTGCGCTTCAATCATCTTAAAAGATGGAGTAATAATAAATGAAAGCTCACATAAATTTTTGTAGCCAACTCTTTGATATTAATTTAAAATTATGTACTTGGTATTGTTCAGTATCTGAAGTAGTGTAATTGAAAAAATAGTTTGGAAGACTTTAGGTATTTTATCGCGCATCTTTTATAAATTAGGCTTAGTTAATTGACTCAGGCGTGACTTTGCGGAAATCCATTATAAAATACAATAAAGGACGTATATTTAGTAACCTTATCCGCTTAATTGGTCTTAAAGAGTCATAAAGAACCCTGTAAGAAATCGACACGTGTTTGACCTCTCAATGAAACATCCTCGGGATGACGATTGACTAGTTGCGAAACCGGACCCGACCTGTTGACACGTCTGCTCTCGACGCTTGAAGTGTCAACAGGTCGGGTCCGGGTTAGCAACAAGATTAGATTACTAAATATACGTCGTCTATTGTATTTTAAATTAGGCTTGTTTAAAGTTGGTAAAGAAAAACGTACTTGTGGTGCAATTTTCATATGTAATGCAGTATTACCAAAAGCATATATTATTTTCGTTACATTTCGGTGGCCAAAGTGTCATAAACAATGCAATTTACGTAGAAAGTGGAACTGTGTGCCGATGCATATACTTAACATTCACATACAATAAGTATGTTATTTACAGCCGCTACGGGGAATATAGCTTATTATTTGGTCGTACATTTAGCGGAAGCCGGCCATCTAGAACTGAATTACGGAAGAGATCATGGCCGGTGTATTTTGCCAACGTATTTATTGTTAGTACCTACTTTCTGTTGATAGCACCATACTTTCTGTGGGAGGAGCTCAGTCACCGCTAAGACGGAGCGCTCTCGATACTATCGACCATCGTTATATTTTATTCAACATCTCAAACCTTATCTATGTATTTACATAAACTACTTAGTTTAGATTGCGAACATGATACGGACAGCTTCAATCGCGCAAGTTTAATATTATTAAAGTAACTTCGTTACAAGTTGTAAAGCATCATGTTAATATTCGCGAGAATGTAAATCATAGAACGGCAGTTGGTATAAATGGCATATATCTTAGATAAGAAAGTGGAGTACGAATGTCGGCCTTGCTAATGACACCTTGCAATAATCGCCCACAGTTAAGTGAACAGTTGGTGGTTGTTAGTGTACTAGTTGGTGGTACACTGGCCAGCTATACGTGCGTTCACCCTCGCGGGCAGCGACGCAAGCGGTCAAATACTCGTAAATAACACACGTTAGCACTTCGTTACTTGGTTGCGTTACTCAAGCAATGCGCGATACGAGCTTCTGCATTATTTAAACACTCAACATTAACAGTAGTCTTCATGGAATCTGACTCCATTGTGCTGTCAAAGTTATCGTCGTAAAATATAAAACTGCGATGTATGTTGACGTTAATACGCTAATAAATTTGCAAAGAGGATATGATTAATATTTCTCACGCGTTACCTTCGTGTAGTCCATACAAGCATACGTTAAGTACGTGAAAGCAATTTGTATGTCACTATATTTTTCCTAGAACGAATAAACTGGACAAACTGTCCCTGTATATGGTTACCAGTGCTGTTTGTGGCCAAGTATTTAGCGATAATGATGTGAGAAACTATCGTAAGTACCCAGCGAAGTGATCGGCGTAAACGTTAACGTCATTAACTCAATAATTACTTCATTCCTACCCTCTGTCAATTTAATTTGGTCTTGCTTCGTCTTTTTTCTCTCTTAACTAAAGTAAATGGGAATGGTTAACAATTACCATTACCTTCACTTGCTTAAAAGCCAAAGTGGAGGTTTTTAAATTGGAAACTTTCTGAGATGAGTCTCCGTTTCTTAGTTCTATTTTAGAACTTTAATTTATATTTTACGTGTGCAGTGAGCATGCTATCATTTGTTCAGTAATTTTAAGTAAAAACGATCTTACATATAAAAGAGAAGCTATCACTTACAATTAGCGTTAGACTTGCCGAATAACATAAATCATGTTAATTTACGAGCGAGCTTTTTATTCTGAAAGCCCAGGAAGCGGAAGCCACGCGCAAGATGACGTATTAGGTTAGTGTTGATAAAAAAGTTGCTTTTAAGTTGCTCTAGCGCTGAATATACATCTTGATGATCTATGGTTTCATCAAACTTTACTTTTCATTTAAAAGTAGACCCATACAGGTCTACTTTTAAATGAAAAGTAAAGTTTGTATTTCGAATAAAAAAGTAAAATAAATAGTGTCAACATCTTGACAATATTGCCATAGTGATAGAAAATCGCCCATTGTCGATAAAACGCGTATGCATACCTACAGCTCAATAATAACACATCGGCAAGGCATGCGAACGGTTTTTGTAAAGAACATAATCAACACAACGTGTAACGTCTGATACAGTTGCGCGTCCGCCGGTATTAACGCGCTTTCGTAGAAAGCTGGAAATTATCTGCGATTTTTGTCTTATTTTTATGTCGCTTTGCCACAAAATTGGATAAAAAAAGTATTACTTTCCACCAAAAGTATGTGATTTCTTTTTTATTTCCGAGATCTGTTATTGTTTGGGAAATGTAGTGCGACATTAGTAGCGGTGATTTGCGGTGACCGACTTAGTGTTTCGAGACTGTTACTTGGATTTGGCATAAAATAAGGGATTTGTGGTTATGACTGTTTAAAACATATACCGTTTAATGGAGATGGACAATAGAGGATTCAAAGGCTCGTTTTGTACTTTCACAATCGGCGTGTGGTCCGTTTGTAACGGGTTAAGTTTCCGTCGAAGGGAAGCTGCCCGATCAGTTTCGCCCCTAATAACTCTGAGGAGTTTTTATTCAGAATATATGATATTACTGGCGCTCGTTAGTGGGCAACGGGATAAGTATTTGCTCACGTCATGATGATGTTTTACGACGACGCGCCAGATTGATGCTGCATGGTATCTACTAGATAACGATGTTGCTTCATTAATATAACTCATTTGCTTAACTAACTAAGGTCTCTACCTTTAAGATTTACCACCAGACGAGGTTATACGTTTTAGTGACGGCTTAAAAGTACAAGGGACTAATTATCAATATTTTTTTTTAACAATAAAGCGATGCAAATCTGGATAATAGCGCCATTAGGGTACGCTAAAGCAACGGAAGTTAATTGTCAGACGATGCTCAGCAGCTCCGGTGGAATGATGAATAACTTCTCACCTACGGTAGTCGTGAGAAATGATTACACACACAATACAGATTGTTTTTTGCCACTTTATCTGATTAAACATTGAAACAGAATGGTGTGAGCCAACGTCGTGAATTAAACACCGTACTGCAGTACTGCGAAGTATTTAACTGTTAGGGATTTTATTATCTATTAGCATAAAAAGAAAATGTAGATAATCCAATACGTTAGCGTCCTCTCATAAACCCAGCATTGATCGGCCATCCTCTATCCATTGACATCTACAGATTTATACTGTTAAACAAGTTTAGATAAATGTGCTGATGCATTTTCTATGAGGGAAACGTAACTGCATTTCCTAAAAGCGTTAGTCTGTAGCTCTCGACAAGTTAAGAGCATGAATCTTGCAATACTCGGAGTCTGAGCTCCTAACAAGACGTAAACACTGGCGAGTCCATATCTCACGCCACGCCGCATGCTGCAGGGTCAGGGTCAAAAGCGTTCGATGTACTTTAATCGAGTTGACTCGCCTCGATCGAACCGATACAATCGATTTGCAACTACGAGTACGGGAGATGATGCTGGCTGTTAAGAGAAAATAATGCTCTGCCATGTTGTTATAAGGAAAAGATCGTGACTACATAGCTTGTAACTTTCGGATGAAGACAGTAGACGGGTATTCACTTTTATTGATGTACTTTATTAGACTCATCGCGGCGGCTGTTATAAAAAGTTGTTTGGGCGATATTTACCTTTAGTTGATAACTAATAGTTAACTGCAAATACCTTGTTAGGTATGATTCCAAGGCTTAGGTTGTTCCGCTATAAGCGAGCGCGATGCTTGCTACTCGATTACGTAAAACTGTGTTATGGCATTAAGATTGGCATCAGGCAGCTGCCGGCTTTTCATTGTATAGGGCAAAACACACATAATATAATCAGCTACTCAAGGTAGTTTCCCGCACTGATACCGTTACATGAAACTCGATCCCTGGCATTTCTTCCTCTGTAATAGACTAAACATAATTACACAGATCCGAGGTTATCTGATGATCGAAATAAGGAATTGTAATAATACCGAAGAAATTACGGGTAACTGTTATAAACCAGTTCCTGAAAGGCTTATACGGAGCAATATAGTCAGATATTTTATGATCCAGTAGAAAATAGAAACGTTTAAAGTCTATTCTTGTTACATCACGATATCAATAAACTGATTCACCGCAATAAAAACGCCTCTCGTCGGATGCACGCGGCTACACTAATATATTCGATAAAAGTGATATTCATTACAGAACTGATCAAGCGGAACCTTGTTCGCCCGTATCTATTTAGCACTGTAATTGGTGTATTGGCGGTGAATAGCCACACCGCTGTTGATGATACGTAAGCATAATTTCGTTACTTATGTTTACAATGACAGAATGTGCCGAGTCATGATAACAGTCGCTGCATTTTGGTGCAAAAAGTAACAAAGAGAGTGGTATTGTATGCGGGAGCGGAGGCGGCGCAGGCGGCGGCGTTCGTGCGTGCTCTCATAACGGTGGTCATACACAAATTGAATAGGATTTTTTGTGGCGCCCGTGATCTCGGCTCCGCTTCGTGCAGCCCTAAATCTGAGATAATGGACGTGACGGATATAGAACACTGGAAATATGGCTCTACTACGAAACAAGAAGGAAATCACTGAGAACTATCATTAAATTAAATTGAAATTACATAAATTAGTGCGTTAACCATTAAGAAATCAAGACCAGAGGTCGTATAACGAGGAAATGGCACAACCACTAGAAAGCCACACACTGAGATTTTAATAGCTAATGGAATTGTCAATTAGTTCGCGATGCAAGATATACTATCGTTATGTAGAAATTCATTAGAATTTCCATTTATGTAAGTGCATAATAGGATCAGGCTTGTTAAAATTGTTTCTCTACCTATTTATCTTCTCCGCGAACTTTTTTACAGCCATTCAACGTTTGGTTAACTTCGATCTGTCAAAGTAAATGCTAATTAAAATGTCGGTTATTAATTTGAAGCGCGTCGTTTATAACAGCAGTAGTACGGGTATAACGGCCTTGGGCGGCCTTGCCCGCGCGCGGATACATGCGGCTGCGCGGGTCAGCGCCCGCGCACCGCATGCTGCTAATCGAATACTTAATTGAATTTATGCAACGATTTAGACAAATTGAAAATACGGCGTTACTGTCAAATATACTCGTTCGTGAAAATTTATTCACTTTTAAACGTTCATTGAATATTTATAGTTTCGAAATATTACTTGCTGTTTTAATCCTAATCCTATCTGGAAAATTAGCACACTCTGGTACTTATTGAAGATTAATGTGGTGCTTAATAAATCCATGAATATGTAAGTACATTTGATGTGTATGCGCACTTTCTATCGATTTCCTTATCTATTCAGTTCGGTAGGTTGTCTCGCCATGGAGACCGTGAAGTTATGAGTAAATAGGTAAACAAGTTTATTACTGGCATCGACAATCTAGTGGCAAGATAACGGCATTGCTTCTCAGTAACAAGATTGCGTACGGAACCCTGTCTTGATATCCAGTGGGACCGTTATATCCTTATGCGGACACTTCCGAACTCGCAACTGCTTCAGACTGCATCAATACCACACTTTTTCTAGCCTTAGCTATGATATTGTATGGCGTTTTTACATTAATAAAATGACGCTTCTATAGGTATAAATATTTACGTTGCTTTGAAGGGAAATCATTTGGTGCCTATTTTGGTACTTCTGATTTGTTATCAGCTTCCACAAAGTGTTCAGAGATTGCTATCAAAGTTATTTTGTTCTTATAAAACGACAAAGTTCTCTCATTGAACGCGGCCACGTCTAATCTCAACCTAATCTAGCGACAAGCTGTGAACAAATTTAGCCACAAACGGAAAAAGGAAAACGACTTCGGATCTCATCTTTTTTTGTAAAACGGAGTTCCTATAAAAAAACGAGCTGAAGCCTACTTACGAAATGTAGGTAAGTCGGAGAAATTGTTGATATTTGGTAATTTCTTTGAAGATAAGTATAATAGCAAACTACAATTGAAGCTCCGCAATCCGTTATGTATTGTTTTGTTAGCACTTTCGTCAACTTCAAATAATCCGTCGAAGGCGACAAACTTTGGTCAATGGGATCGGATTGAATCACACGAGAGGCGAGATCCAGTATGTTTAGCAAAAGTGGTTTGTCTCTGATTTGATCATTTCTTTGATGTTGTCAAAACAACTACAAAGATTATGGTAGTTTGATTTTAATATTCCATATTCGTACATAATCGCATAATAAACACGTAAGCTTGCATTAACTCATTGTTTAAGTTGAACATTAGTTAAGGCGAGCGTGGGAAGTTGTTGATAAGTTTTTTACAAGTCGTTGAAGCGTTGCAAATATGCTGGCGGTTGTTGCAGCAGTGTCATCGACTCCGGCGACTCGGAAACAGGCACTATCCGAGGAATGGACAGATTTATAAATCAAAACTCGTTATTTTTTGCAGCTTATCAAATTATCATTAGGAATGCCTAAAGGATATCTCACTCGAGAAGATAATCAATGATTTACGCAGCACTAAATCATAGTGACAAAAACAAATAAATTTATATTTTTAAGCTGGGAGACGAGACAATCGATTAGACGTGCTGTTTGATTGTCTCGTCGTATCTCATAAATCACCTTCATATGTTCCAAACAGGAATATTGTGGGCATACCTATTCATAGTTTTTAAGGGGTGTCACTAACGTAATGATGGCTTTGGCATCAAGATGTAAATTTTGATAGAAAGTTGAATTCGACGGCTTTAATAATATCACCTCTATAAATTACTGAAAGTTCGCATTTTATTTAAGAACTTTTAGCGAATTATTTGTGTCACTAAATTATTTAGCTTATTAGTTGTTAGTGTGTCATAAAATAGCTATGACATTGATTTATAGTGTTTCTATGTGCCATTATCGGCTAGACCGGCTTTCATTCCAATCAGTTTTTGCTTCGAATGCAATTTCTTAGAAGGTGGCTATCTTAACTGCATGATTATTTTTGGCTATCTTGTTTTTGTTAAGACTTTTTTCTGCAGAATATGAGATTCTATCTATGCCATAATCCTGGGCGTACCCAGTTTTTGGCCCAGGAGACGGCAAATCAGAAATTTCTTAAGCCGGGTCACATGTTTTACCCTACGCGTATGTATGTATGTATTGTATGTAGTATGAAGGGGAAACCATCGCAGGAGATCCTGGTTTAAAGGTAGTTAAATAAACTGGGTGCTTGCTTGCTGTGTTCATGTATTTTGCACAATACAATATGACCCGCTGCGCAGCGTGTTTTTTTCTAAAATTAACAGCTTAATATATTGTAATTGCCAAGTCTTAACGTGACTCTAACATACTTTTATCGACAACAGTACGTATACAAAATCCATGGGGGGCAGCTGCCCTACCCTGCACTCCCCCTGGCCATAATACTCGTACATATGGTATCGGTTGCCGTAAGTTCCAATATTGGATTCAAGACCATCACATCTGTATGCTATGGTATGTTAAATCAGGCAGAAAATTTGCACAATTTCCATTTCCTCAAGTTCTGCTCTACAATATTTTCATTCACCTTTCCAACGATCTATTGTCCATAGTGCCATAAACGGGCACTGGCTTGGCGTTTGGCGACGGATAAGCCGTGGGCGAATAAGATTCTCCTTTGTCCAACACTTAGCGGTCAACGGCCCAAATCTTGTTCACGTCACCTTATTATTATTGGCTGGGCGGCGGTCGTGAATTTATCCAGACTAGGCACTGCTAACGAATCGATTCGGAACGGTTTCCACGCCGGCCGCCATTCTGATTTGTCTACTGTTGCGATCCTGAAACCAATTTGGGATACCTTCCGCTTCTGCGGAAATTGTGAATGGAAAGAATGTCAATTGTTTCTTAAAGAGCAATCTCTTGTCTAAATATGCCAGGAGTATGTTTCTCAACCATTCATAGCAATATGCTGGAACACTTACCTAAGTGTAAGTGTGATGATGGGCAAGTTTTACTCGCGATCGAAAAGCTCGATAAATTATTATTGCTAATCATGAGAATAAGTTCATATTTTACGAGTCCCACTTAAATTGCACACTGTAAAAGCATTCATATTAACGACGTACTAAAAGTGAACAATAGATTCTAGGTTATGAGAACTTTCAACTGCCCGTCTTTACTGATTGCGTGCGAAAACCCAGAACAGCTAAACACAGGGAGTACGCTCGGCGTACCTAGGGGACGGTAATTGCACCAACTAGGTACGATGCACGGGTAGGTTGCATTTAGAATCACCGCGTACGCCGCAGAATCTTGTAGCAATCTTGATTCGATTATTATAATACACGCAGCGCACGTACGGTTGCCTCTGCCTAATCAGGGGTTCGCCATGCGTACAGACGTGCATTCGGGATTCATGCATTTATTAGGCTTTATTAACCAACGAGTCTGTAATTTGCTGCATTCTTGGTTTTCTGTTTAGTCGTAGAATTATCTGCATGTGTTTAACCTTTTGCTATTTATTGCAGAGCCGCCTAGCAACGCGAATCCTCCCGGCGAGCTCCCGGTAACGATTGAGCACCAACAAGACCCGAACATGACAAGCAACTTAACGAGGAACGATGCCAACTGCGACAAAACTGGAACTTGTTACGATGGTACGTCTCGATTCTCGATATAAGATTACCTACTATTGTTTTACGAATGTCTTAAAAGTGAGGTGCTCTACATTAACTTCATTGTTTTAGTATCAGTGCTTTGCAAGGACACGAGGATCGCAATTCAAGTGCGTACGAACAAGCCGTTCAATGGACGTATCTATGCTTTGGGACGCTCGGAGACCTGCAACATCGACGTCGTCAACAGCGACCTCTTCCGACTCGACCTTACCATGGCTGGCCAGGACTGCAACACTCAGAGTGTCGTAAGTAATCCTGCCTCATTTGATATTTTTTGAATAAGCTTGCTATCATCTGAAGATCTGAATTAACATGAATGATTTATATTTTAGACCGGAGTGTATTCAAACACGGTTGTCCTGCAACACCACAGCGTAGTGATGACGAAAGCGGATAAGATCTACAAAGTCAAGTGCACATACGACATGAGTTCGAAGAACATCACATTTGGAATGGTACCAATCAGGTCAGTAGGACGTTCACATCGTATCGCTACAATTTATCATGAGCAGGGTTTTTGAATACAATTCATTCATGAAGTAGGTAAGGTACCGCAAAAATGCTAAGTTCGAGAATTTACCGTATAATTTATTCGTGCGCGTCAAGAGACAAGTTACGTGATATGTTACAGTAATATGAAAAACGGGAGCTATTTCGACATGCCTTCATGGCAAGACCATTTGAAATTCCATCGACCTAATATCGTTTGCTGCATTGTAAACACGTAACAATTAGATTCACATCAGCAAGATACGGCTGTTGGACGTGATGAGCAATTTAACACGAACATCTGTTCATACATATTCTTAATGAATTTAGAAAAGCCTGATAGCATCTTGATCGCCGTGAGGGCAGCATTATGGCACTGTTGCATACAAGATAATACCCGTGCGTTATGGCTGTTGAAGTTCAAAGCCATAAACAATTTGAAAACGCATAAAGTAGCAAAAGTACTTACATACTGGGTATAAGTGATTTTTGTAGCAACAAGGTTATTAATATTTGCTTTTTATGGCAGAGACCCGGAGATGATTTCCATCACTGCCGCGCCGGAGGCACCGCCACCACGCATCCGCATCTTGGACGCGCGCCAACGCGAGGTGGAGACTGTCCGCATCGGAGACAGGCTTACCTTCCGCATCGAGATCCCCGAAGACAGTAAGCATACAAGCATTATAGACATTATCTACGTAGGTACAGTTTTAGAAAATTCGTTGCGGTTTCTAATGTTTTTCTATTATTCTTTCAGCTCCTTATGGCATCTTCGCCCGCAGCTGTGTCGCTATGGCCAAGGATTCTAAGAGCACTTTCCCGATTATTGATGATGAAGGGTTTGTGAATTTGTTACACCCTTGGAAATATTATTGCTTTTATGAAAATAGTTTTATAATCCATCTGTTTTGTCTAGATGTCCCTTGGACCCATCGATTTTCCCGGCGTTCACTCCAGACGGCAATGCACTCCAGTCTGTGTACGAGGCATTCAGGTTCACCGAGTCTTATGGAGTCATCTTCCAATGTAACGTCAAGTACTGTCTCGGACCTTGTGAGCCGGTGAGTAACACATGAATCAACGATTTTGATGGAATGGGTGTTCGCATTTTTCATAAGACTATTAGCAACGGTTAATTCAGTTAGTCACGCTAACATTACGCAGATGACACGTTAACATTTAAATGTTTCTAGGCGGTGTGCGAATGGGGTCGCGATTCTTTGGAGTCTTGGGGCAGAAAGAAGCGTTCGTTGCCCCACAACGAGACCAGTGAGGCGCATAACCAGGAGGAGGATATGAACATCTCGCAGGAGATCTTAGTGCTCGACTTCGGTGATGAGCGGCAGAGCACAGACTTCCTACGCTCCGACAAGCCTGGTGGTGTGGCATCTGAAGCCAACTATGGAGGTAATTATCCTGTAGAATTCGCATATATCGATGTTTTTAAGGATTTCCATTTAGCTTTTCTTTTGTTTCATCTCGGTATCACGTAAATATTAATGAATTCCATGTATTCTTTCGCCAGAAAAAACAGTGACGATCGTGGAGCCGTGCCCCAGCAAGGCATCCGTGCTGCTGCTGGGAGTGGCGTGTGCCCTGCTGGTGCTGCTGTACATCGCGACCATCTTCTGCTACTATATGCGCAAGTGGCTGGCACCGCCCAAGCACATGTCGTAGACACACATTACATTAGAGGCTATGTTCACGTTGGTCTCGACAAATAGTAGG
Source organism: Agrochola lota (assembly GCA_947364205.1). Lineage (NCBI taxonomy): Eukaryota > Metazoa > Arthropoda > Insecta > Lepidoptera > Noctuidae > Agrochola > Agrochola lota. The sequence continues at coordinate 9,481,060 of OX376221.1, read as the reverse complement.
GGACAGTATCGTTCCAATGCTTGTCTTGTATTGACGAACATGTGATACAAATGACTGACGAACACAACAGTAAATAACGTATTCTCAGACACTATCCGTCCATTTAGTTTTAGTTCCGTGAATATTTTCGTGGTGTATAGATTCGGGAAATGATTTTGACGCTAATGTTTGGTATGATTGTTGTAACCACCGCGTGATTTGCATTTAATTTAGGAATAATTTATTGCATTTAGAAGCATTTATTAATTTTAAGTAGGTGTATGAGTAGATAAAATCACCTTATACAATCTTTCTTTCGATCCCTTAATACTGCAGTTTAAAGGGTAATTATTGCATTTAATTAGATAATTTTAACAGTATAAGACAGTGCATTTATTACGATGTTTAAGTAAGATGACCAGTTTTTGTACAATTTTTGAGTACTCATCATATCAGTAGTTACAAAATAATGTTTGGAATAATCCCTGAAAAATTATTAAGGTTGCTATTCATCATGATTTAATTTTAGGGGATTATTCTGAACCGACTACATTGGTAATTTTAGATTATAGGGCAATTCATTATTAATAAGAGTAATAATAGTCACAACTATTTGCATTTTTTGTAACACTATGTTAATCATATTATTTCATATTATTACTACATTTTGGGGGAAACAATTTATATTATGAATACAAAACTAAAACAATTTGTAAATATACTGTTACCTTATTGACTTTGTGCTAAAATGCTTAGTATGACTTTTGGAACTTTCAGTTGGGTTTTGAAGAAATATGTAATGCACAGTTTGTACAGCTATGTATGGGTACAAACTGACAAAATTGTGTTTCTCTTAACCCAACTTGAGATTTCTCTTTATTTATTTAAAATAATTTTTAATTTATCTATTTATTTTACTTTTCATTTAAATAAGAAATGAAATAAACTGTACAAATTTACAATTTTTTTTATTAATTCACCATGTGGCCACCCAAAACAGTAAATTTACAATAAATAATAACAATATCACTAGATAAATTTTCTTAAAAGATTCTAACAATTGAGATATCTAACGAATTCAAACAACAAACAATAATAATCCTAACATATTATTTCAAGAAACAACATTTTGCATTAGAAGATTATTGTAAACACTGTTCAAAATCTCTTGTTGACATTGTACATCAATTTCCTCAGATTTGCAATCAAAGACTTTATTAAAGCATTTAAGAAAAATTGGTACAATTTTCTCAACGGTGCATTCCATTCCTGTTTCTTTGGTTAGTGAGGTGACACCCTTATCAGCTATGCCACAAGGGTCAATATTATCAAACCATGAGAGATCATTGTTACAGTTCAGTGAGATTCCATGAGTAGTCACATACCTGGATGCATGGATGCCTATGGCTGCTATTTTATTATCATCCACCCACACTCCTGTGTATGGCGATCTGTTCCCTTTTATTCCTGCAGAAGGAAAATAAAATTAAGTAGGTACTATCGAGGACACAGCCTAAGTTTTTAGAGATCATATTTGAGGAGTATACGTTTTGTTGTTACTGATGGAGAGTTTATTCCAAGTACAAGTGTCAGAACCATTTATCATTATTTGCTGTAATGCTAAATTGCTGTCTTTTTACAAAATATATGTATAAAGACTCTCCTGTTTATCCCTCTATTGGCAAGCAGTTCAAAACAAATAATCTTTTAAATAAAATTAAAGGTTTCTCACCTAACTCATCACAGACATTGAGAACAGTCTCCTCCAAGCTTTGGACATACCATTTGACACTTGTTTTGAAATGCTTCAAGTTTAAAATAGGGTATGCAACTAGCTGGCCGGGACCATGAAATGTGATGAGTCCCCCTCGGTTAGTCTTTTTAAATTCTGCTCCAAGAGTACAAAGTCTCGTGACTTCCTGGGCTGATGTTTCATCTCTGATACCTTGAAAAATAAGCTATGTTAGTAGTTAAGAGCAACTTGATGAAAGTTTTGACATTTTCTGTGAGTTTTTCTAAAAGAACGAGGTCTAAGTTGTTTTGAAATCCCCACTTTGACTTCAAATTTCAAGTGAATATTTGAAAGGTTCCTATTTTGAAACGGAAAAGAAAACGTTGCGCCGACCCCAAATCAATTGGGATAAGGGCAGGACGTCGATTATGACCTATTTTGAATCCTGACTTTTTAGGTTATGTTATGAATTCCTCGACTTACCAACAGTGAAAACCGGTTTGTGTTCTACGAGCAGCAGAGTGTCGAAGTTACTATCTTGATTTTTCATTATAGCATCCAAGTGCTTCCGAGCCAAAGCCATTTGAATTTTAAGCGCCGTGTCGTAACTCATCAAACCTAATTTCCATACGCTTACCATGATGAATGAGATAATGGAACACTTATAGTAATTTTCGAAATAATATAAATTTATTTTTTGAGTTTTTTTTTATAATTTTCTAATTTTCCAAAAACAAAAACAAATCACGGGTTTAATGACCTGACAGTGACATTACTGTGACATTGACATTGACAGTTCTTCAGATCGTGTTTTTTTTGAGACGATTGTTAAAACATGACAAAATTCATTAGTTCACATTGCACCTGAATAATCATAAAAAAATTATGTACTTCTTTTATAAAAATAATGAATGATATTGCATTGTGAATCATTTTATGCTCATGATTTAATAAATATGAAAGTATCAATTGAACTTGTCTTCTGTGTCGCTATCTAGTAACACAATAAAAAAGTGTAGTTTTAAAAGTTGAAGACAGATGTCAGGAACCTAATTTGAAGGCGTTATCTTGGTACTAGAGTTTTCTAATAGATGACGTTAATGAGTTGTTAAAATAAGTTTGGCTATTTGACAATAGATAGCGCTGTGATAAAATATCGAGGCCATCTTCATATGTTTCTATAGTCAGTAGAATACGTATACCTACAACATCTTTCAGTGGGTTCAGTTTTCGATGTTCCCTGCCTGTAGGGCGGTGTTTGGCTCGTTACGTAAAACCAGCTGGTATAAACATTGTATGCAAGTGAGACTACACTAGTTTGAGACGCTTATCAGGATTGTTGTAATTTTATACAATTTCTGTGGTAATTGAGTGTCTTGTTGTGACGGACGAACGTGCTCCAGTTATGTTATAATCCCTAGGGTTTAGTAAAACACTCTTATGCTACCGGTTTCACAGTTTTATGTCGTGTTTAGACAAGGTGTTAGTGAAATCAGAAATGTGGTGCTCTCTCAAGCGATGACAACAGGGGTAAGATTTTTTTAAATAAAGGTAGGTACTCGTACATACCTACCTACCTGATTTTAGTTCATCCATTTTCGCGCGAGAAATTCTCATTGTATCCGTGTTTAACTACCTAAGATTATGGTACCTACTTTAATAATACCTAGGTACTTACTATGTTTTGGCGGCAATTACTCTACCAACCAAAACATAGTTGATGGTTGGGAATATTTATGCAGCTTTTCTCTTGAGGTTTTAAGTGTAAGCTACCATACCCACCTACTAGTATTATCCTTAGTATGGATTAGTAAGTAAATATGTACTTACTATAAACTCGGATTTTCGCGGTATTCTGTTCGGTACACAAGATGGTAAAAAGGATTTTCGATAACGTTTTATGAAGTTATAAGAATGAAATAGCAATGGAAATAGGAGCTAGGAGGCTAGGAGTCAACTTTAAAAAAAAACATTTTTATGAGCTTTTTTATGTCAGTCGTTAAAATACAGGATTAAATTAAATTTTCAATGAAACTTAGAGTAGGAAGCTTTAGGTAGGTAGGTACCTTTACCTACTTTTACCGTTTTTAAAGCTGGTCTTAGTTTAAAAAGCTTTATATTCCAGCTTCCAAAATATTAGAAATCCTTGAAATTCTCACCACGTTAGGTAGCAGTTCAAATATGTGGCAGCCCATGTTTGCAATTGTTTTAAAACCATGTACCTACCGGTATTTATCTTTACCTACTTTGGGCTGATTTTACTAAAGATACTGAACGCGATCAGCATTTCTAAAACGCGTTCAAGACCTGTCAGTGTCAAAATTGTTAAGGAATATTGTGCCAGGCAGCGCGTTTAGATGTGCTGAACGCGTTCAATTTCATTGGTGTAATCCGCACTTAATCATCTACCTAGCCTTTTCCTTACTTAATTATTACTGAATAATTAAAGCAGTGAAGTGCTGCATAAACCAATGGCTTTCATTTTGACCGTAATGAATATTTTTGACAACATGCATTACGTTATTTACGTTGTTGAACAGATTTGTTTTCGAACATTATGAAGCAATAGATAAGCAATCTTTCGTGTTTTACGCAATTAGAGTGCAGGCCAAAATTTTACCTCTGCTAAACAGGCCGCAGAGTACCTACCTACCGCACAAAACTTCAACTCTTCCACTAAATTAGTAAGAACATAAAACGCGTCATCAAAGTTTCTTTCATCGGCTGTAGTTTATAGTTGGGGGTCATTGACCGATCGTTTGCTACCGAGTGCACGGTTCAAAACCGCTAGTAAGGTAAACAAGTGTCTAAAGTTTAATTGGTGAAGCAGGAAGGCGGCGCGGGCGCGTCCTGTCGCTATTAATAGTTCAATAGCTTCGACAGGGCTGATTGTGCAGGGGTGCGGTGCGTGCGCGCAATTTTATAAAAAGTTGTCACGCGTCACTACATGTTATTTAAGCTTGGTAAAACATATTTTTGTTTACCCTGCTTCGCACGGTTTTTACGACTCCACAAAACACAGAGTTTTCTTTATTACCTATATTTATGTTTGTTATGAATTATATAAATAAATCTTCCGGAATAAATTCTCTAAATTATGGTGAAATCCGCATCAAAATCCGTTGCCTAGTTTATAAGAACAACACGGTCACATAGACACAGGAAAAGCGACTTTAATTTATGTACAGATTAACCCAATACTGTAGTACTGATATTCGGATGATTTACCTAAAGTTGAGATGTTGGCTATTATGGAATGCACTTTTGTACCGAAAAAATCCCGGGATTCCGGGATCAACAATTTTAGAGTTCTGATTATAGAATCGAATGTATCCTTACGTTCAGGTGTTGGCTAATATGGAATGCACTTTTGTATCGATCGTTAAAATCTCACGATTCCGGAATTGATAAATTTTGTGCTTTATGACTATAGAAAAGCTAGGTAATGTTGAAAAGTAGGTTGCCAAACGGGCATAGCATATAGCGACATTAGCGACAAACAATTCGGTGCCTTGAGTTTCGTAAAAAAATGTTTAAGTAGGTACAGTATATTTTTATTTTTATGTTAAAACCGCGAAAGTAATCTTCATATGAGGGTTGATAAGTCGTTTCCATACCATGTATCCGATTAGTTGTGCATTCCCGGATTTTCTGGAGTTCCGGGATTTACATAAAGATTAAAAAAATAAGAAGCCGCTTCCATAATTTCTCAGTCAAATATTAACTTTAGAGCTAAATATGCATCCGATTATCCGTTCTCTAGAATTTTTTTTATAGAAATTATTCCCGTCGCCATAACCCCGTCGCATCGCGCCAGTCTGCGGGACCCTTTAAAAAATCGGCGGTAGTATAACATTTGCCCGCCATGTGGTACGCAGGTCACGCACTACGTCATACACGCCCCACGGTTGATGGATTTATAATTGCAATGCCGTAGTAGTGACAGGTGACGAACTAATCTAGTTCAATCGATCACCTTTGTGTGTAATATTTTTTACCATTCCTTTCATGGATCTAATTATTTATTAACTAGAATTGATTTGTTTGTAACTAGGTACAGTTCGCGTCAAATAACTTTGTCGCTCTGAAGTAGGCTACAATTTACTGAAAAACAGTAGGACGCATGCAAGCGCGCATGCGCAACGCAACTTCAGAGCGGCAAAGTTATTTGACGCGAACTGTAGGTTACGTTACCTACGACGAGTACCTACCTGCTACCTATGCATTATGATGAAAATAAAAATCGTTATTTTTTTAATAAACATTACTTATATTGTTGTAGTAATTATAGTTTCTTTTTACTTTTTTTTCCATTTTGTATTTTTTTTACTTTTGTTTGTGTGTACTTTACTGGTATTCAGCTGCATCCAGTTAGACTGGAAGCCGGCCCGAACATAGTTGGGAAAAGGCTAGGCAGATATATTGCTAGTATAACTTTATGTAAGTCATCAACACCATCCTCCTGCTTATTCCTTGGGGTCCGCGTATTAAGGCTCGTGCAGACTAGCGTGACGCGACGACGCGACGCAACTTGAACAATTATACAACTTCTAAGAAAACTTCACGGTATAACAATACACGGTGCTGTGTCGCGATGTCGCGTCGCGCTAGTCTGACCGAAGCTTTATGCCTTCTACTTCCATAGATACATCACTAGTTAGCCGTCATCTCCGAAGTCATCCCCTTTCTAGCCAAACCCTTTCTAATACATATAATTAGTATAGTATAGGTTATTAATATATTTGCAACGAATGGTACCTATGCAGTTTCCACATCAACTTTGTGAGCTACCAAGTTTTTTCTTCAAAAAAATACTTTTATTTAGGACAGACAAACTAAAAGAAAAGCCCACATAACCAACATAAGCGCAAGTACTTAGGTATATAATTAGTTTCCAAATTCAAATCATCACATTCTAGCGCGTGCTTATGTTTCCAAAGTTTCGAGACGTAGCGGTAAGGTCGTGCCTCGGTGCTTACGTAGGTAGGTTGGGGAGCTACATCTGCATTCCGGGGTCCTGGCGATAAGTTCACACTTGACATTGGGCTCCTCTTTCGGCATACCGTCTGCGGCATCTTCTTTCTGCATGCCGTCTGCATGCCGTCTGCTACTATTTTGGACCTTTTTTATAGGGAATCGTTTCTGGAATTTGGAAGTGTCTGTTGTTAGCTTTTTATTTGAAAACACCTAACTTTTCCCGAAAATTTCTTGACTCAAAAAGTTTTGTAGTCGATAAGTAGGTGTAATGAAAAGTCACGATATACTTTAAAGGTCCAGGACATTGCAGCCGCAGTCTGGCAGGTGTATTTACTGCGTCCCGTAAACTTTTGGCCCTCCACGACAACGTTAGAGTAGATTTAATCTACGACGTGTACCTAACCATACAACTGTCAGGCCCAGAGGCCCTATATCGACGTTAACGTAACGTAAGTTCGAACGATTTTAGAAAATACTCCGGTTATCATATAATATTTATTTAGATTTAAGATTATACAAATCTGTGATTGGTGCATAAAAAAGCAAAATGCTATAGGATAAATGTTTTTTTAAATTTAAAACCCGCCAAGTGCGTGTCGGACCACGCACAATGAAGGGTTTCGTAGTTGGGATGAATTTATCCCAATAACAAACTTAACATTGTAGTTGAAAAACGTGTTCTCCCATACGGAATGTATGGGAGATCACGTTTAACAAACTGCAAATTTAAGTTGGTTGATTATTTCTCGTTAACCTGTACAGCCTACTTAGCTCTCATAGTTTTCCTTTTAATTTCGTTATATATACTACTGCTGTGAATTTTTTCACAAGTCGCAAGTACAATCATTTAGCTAGAAGGGGGGGGGGGGGGGGGGCCCTTGACTAACAAAAAAATTCAGTTAAAAGCTTAATATTTCGCAAACGGATCCCTGAATCCAAAAATGGTTTTTTCCAAACTCACAATATTTTTGAAAGACCTTTCTAACGATACCCACAACATGGGGTAGATGACGAAAAAAAAAACATCCCCAATTTACGTATAGGGGAGGTACCATGATGATTATTGATGTACATGATTTTATTTTACCACTTTGTTGATTTTATCAATCTTTGATGATTAATATGTATACATATGCCAAATTACAGCTTTCTAGTACTAACCGTCTCTGAGCTAAGCTGCGGACAGACAGACGGACAGACAGACTAAAGGTTCCTTGTTGGTTTACTACGGAACCCTAAAAATCATTCGAAATGACTTCGCACGTTCGTGCTAGGTGCTCTGTTTGAAGTTAAGGCTATCCACTAATATTTTGACAGTAGAATAGTAAATAGGTCTCGGTTGGTAGGTCTCGGCTCCAAAAACTTTAAGTGTAAAAATATCCTAGTCGAATAGCCTACCATACTTTAGTTATCATTATTTACTAGCATTTGCCCGCGGCACGGGACCGTACTTATCATCGGGTTTTTTTTCCTATGTCCTAAGTAACCAACCTATGGTCTGCCTGTACGCCAAATTTCATCGAAATCCGTTCAGCCGTTAACGCGTAAAAAGGTAACAGACAGAGTTACTTACTTTCGCATTTATAATATTAAGTATTGAATACTTTAGTTAAGTATACTATTATTAAACTGTCCAAAAGAGTATTTAGGAGTGTGCGGCACGGGCTCGTTGCCATAGCGACGGCGCAGTAGGCCTGCACGCGTGACGCGAATCTCAAACACTCTGGATCGATGCCGACACACACTTTTTTTCATATCACCTTCGGGATGCTGGCACACACGGTGTCTTATGGCACTCATGTGAATGTATGAGCATTTAAAGAAAAAAAAAAGTGAGGAATAAAATGTTCGGCCCAAGTTTTAGGTCATATCCGTATTGGAGTGTATTTGTCGTCATTTATCAAATTCAAAATCAAACATTCCATTTCACATAAACCTACATGAAAAGTTAGACGCTAGATGCACGATTCCAATTGGTCGTTTCCTATGGAGAAGACTTGGCAAGAAACTCCACGGTTCCTCATATAAAAATAATTGGCTTTTACAACGTTAACAAATTACACTGTTAATAGGTATGAGAGGACAGTGTAAAGACTCGTGCAGATTAGCGCGACACCAGTAAATGTTCTACCTTGAAGTTTTCTTAGAAATTGTTTTGTTAGAGTCGTGTCGCGCTGTCGCGTCGCGTCGGTCTGCACGACGCTTAGGACGTTTAAAACTCTTTGAGGAAATACAACTTTAAATCAGTTTTAATCAAAACGGAGTTCCCAGTGAAGCACTAACTTCAAAAAGTAAGTATTCGATAGATCCAGTTGAATGCGCGGGAAATTATTAACCTAATTCAATGAACCCAAATCTGTCATACATACTTCACCCTAATTGCTTAACACTCTTTCAATCACAATCAGAATGATTTTGAAGGATATTGATAATCCACTGCTTCATATTTGAAACATTTGTCTGTTCAACAACGTAAATAACGCAATTAATGTTGTTGAGTGTGTTACGCAATTACCCCGCTGGTCTGGTTGACAGTAAGTAGTTGAAAAATTAAAAGTTAGGTAGGTAGTTTTATAAGTCACCTTCAAAATTACTTGTGATAATGGTGGACCAGTGTCCTTCAGCAAGGACAATAATTTAACTTAATGGCTCATTGAATAATCCCACAAAGACCAAGAAACAATAGAAATACATCGAGCTGTTTCTAAAGAAGCTAAATGGCAGTCGTTGAGCAATTGTCTTTCCGCGCTAGTGGGCTACCGGGTTCGATTTACTTGTAAACATATCTACAATACAGGAGGAATACAAATTAAACCATTTATACAACGTGTTCATTTTGATCGATTCCTATAGCTCTAGGGCAATGTTTCTCAAAGTGGGGTACGCGAACCCCAAGGGGTCGTCATGGGACGGTAGAGGTTCGCGCCTATTTATAGTCACGACGAGAGAGTAAATTATAGTTTGAGTATTAAGAAACAGGAGTCGTTACTAGAAGTGTCCGTTGATGAAACTCTTCGAGCTGATTTTAAAAGGATGTCTGATATATTTTTGGGCAGCTAGATAGAAAGAATATCCCGAACTGTCACGCAAAACGGTGAACGACCTTAACTTTGCTACAAAATACTTATGTGAGAGTGGGTTTTCACACCTAATTATGATAAAAACGAAATACAGAAATCGACTTGATACTGAGTCAGAATAAAGGCTTAAATTTTCTAAAATTATATAAAAAATTGGTCCAATTTGCGACAAGAAACAAGTCCCGCCATCACATTAATATTAAAAAGATATTTCTTTTAGCTCTATATTTGTTACCTTTTATTGAAATAAAAACCTTATTTTCTTCAACATACTATTTTATTCTTTTTTTATCGTGGAGCCATTAGTTTGAGAAACCCTGGTCTAGGGTATTAATGAGACCATGTCAAAGAATCAACTAGCATATACATATATATATATTTATAACATAACTTATCTCTAGATTCTCGATGTGTGTATCTATGTTTCATTGTTAAGTAGTAGTAGTATCGAGTAAATCATTTTCAATCAAACCAATCATTAATATTTAAAGCTAAGAAAATGCGACGTTGACATATTTTCTTTTTATGAACAAAAATAGTCTGAATGAAGTGTTTCAAAAAAAAATATATTTCACCTAAGGATTTGTTACATAAATAATTGTGTCTTTATCGAATTATTTTGAATAAAAAATTAAAAAAGAAAAAAAAACATTATGCCACTTGACTCTTTGATATTCATACCCTAGAGTTATGGGATGTAAAAAAAAACACCTTGTATAACTTTCTCTAAGTATACTACCCATTATCTCATAAATATTTGCTTTACGTGCGTGCGAGTATGAATGAAAAGGAGTATGTAAGTAAGAACCGTAGCAGGCTGCGTTCTATAGTTTCTGTCTACCCCCATGTAATGAAAGCATGAGTTTATGTATCTATTAGTTTCACCAATTTGTGAAAACGTATAATTGGCCATATTCGTGGTAATGCATTATTGTTTAAATATGTTTAAATCGTTTATTGGGAACAAAAAACAAATACATACAAGACAAAAAAGTTAAATGATGATCGTTGCAATAGTTAAAACTGTGGCGCAGCTATTAACGCCCGACTCCTAGTGAGGGGGTAGGTTGTTCCAAGACGAAAACATAACAAAATAAAGTAATACATTTTGGGAAAAGTGCCGAGTACCTAATGTTGAGTAAGAGAGGCTGAGGGTGTGGTGAGTTGTGTGTCGTGTGTGTGTGTTTTCCGAGATGTTAAATTTCCATAAGTTTTTCTGTTGCATCATAAGTGATTTTAATAAAATTTCGACTTTTTTCTTGCAATTTTGTAAGTATATAGCAGCTGTAAGTACTACAAAAAATAAAATAAAAAGACGAATAATCACCCGAATTGAGGACCTCCTACTTTTGAAAAATTAAATTAAATCCTGTTTTATTAAATAGTTCCAGGGGTCGCGAAAAAATGAGGACTCCATAACTTACAATTTAAAGTCAAACTTTAGCGATAGTCATCTAATTTATTCAAGTCTAGACTTAAGCAGAAACCAAAAATTAAGCAGATTAGGAATATTCGGTATTCACAAATTCTATTATTATCTTGGGCTTATCTAAATATCTTAGCGAATATGAAATGAGCTCGGGACCTGAAAGTTTGTTCAGATTTCTATCTAAGTTATGATAAGGTTTCAGTGGAGGTGCTTATTATAGAAGATTTTCAGATTATTGTCGTCAGGATTTTAAAGTTTTTCATGGATTCACAAAAAACATGCGGCTCTGTCGAGGTTCAACTCCTATATCGATATAGAGTGCTCATAGCTAAGAGAAACAATTATATAAACTTTGGATGCTAATCATTACAGTTTGCACCAGTGTCAATTCAGGGGTCTATTACTTTGCCTTATTCAGTAGATACATACCTACATGTATTCTTTTTACTTGGAAAATTGACACATGTCCCTAAACAGACGTAACAAACTACTTTGGGAAGCGCAAGAGAAGGTACGTGCTACCAACATTAGTGAATGAGCTACCCCCAAAACTGATATCGCATGTCAAGTCTAAGGACCAACTTATAAGAGTTTTACCAACTTAAAAAAAGTGTTATTAGTATGGGCCGATTAATATATAATAAAATACCTAACATAATTAAAACTGACCGAATACGAAACTTTAAAAAGATACTGACAGCATTATTAATTGTAAAATGCTATTATTCTGTGAATGACTTTCGGAATGACACTGACTTAAGTACTGAATAATTTAATGTTATTTAATTTGCAACACCTAATTATGACATTGTTTCAATTTATTTAATGTTATTCAAATAAAAAAATGATTGAAATAATCTACAATAGGTATTCTAGATTATTTAAATCATTTTTTTATTATAATTATGAATGTACACACGGCTACACATCAAGCTACACATTTCCAGTATAAGCTGACCTCGTATTGTGCGGTAATCCTATAAAATGCGAGATCAGCATAAAATGGAAATTTACTGCTTGATGTGTAGCCGTGTGTACCATAACGACTATTGTTGAACTGTAATACCTCAAAAATAATTTAGCTGTGTCATCACTGTAATTCAATTATTAATTCACTAATTTTATAATAAAGTTTTGCATGCCTATTATAAGGTAGATTGCAAAAGGATCAACCATATTTTAACTGTCACATCTTATTTACTGTACCTGCAATCTATGCAAATAAAATGTTTACTTTACTTTACTTTACATCACGTTTGCTGTAATGCCTTTTTGTAAAATGTGAGATTTTTTATCTCGACTTGACATATAGGTAAGTATATTATTTTATAGTTTACTTAGCATAATTAAGTTTTAGCAAATTCATTTTCAAAATTCATAATTTGTAATCCATTGATAGACGACAACAACTGCCGAAAAACTGTTATGCAGTTTGGCAGATTTTATGTATGTTATTGTTAATAAAAATGTTGAATAAAAAAAAGAAAATAAAGACACCATTACCTTCTAAAACTTTTTTCTTTATTGAAATAGCAGTGGGAAGTCCATCCAAACTTGCTAAAGCTATACTAGTTTCAGTTAAACTTTCTAGACGAACCCGAGATGCACTAACCACTACTCTCAAACCCTGAAGCCACAAGAATCAAAATGAAACATTCAGTGAACCTGTAAACTGGAAAATTCGTTAGCAAGATTCCTTATTGCATTCTGCGGTATAACTCTGGTGCTGCACTTTAGATAATCAGAACTTTATAAATATGTGTCTGAACCGAATAGTTGTCTGTTCAGTCCATTAGATGGCTAACTAAGCGGTAACGACGGTAGTCTGCCGTTTGAAAATGTTGGAGATATAAAAGATAGTTCTATTGGACGATAGAACTGTACATTGTCGAATGTGGTTGAAAAAACTTTAAGCGTCGGTACAGGTGCTTTTGGGCCTGAATAAGACCATTGTGTGCTTATAAAATGGGCGTACAAATGTCAAAGATTATGTGTAATAAGTCAATCTGCTTATAGAGCCTTTTCCCAACTATGTTAGGGTGGGCTTCTAGTCTAACCGGATGCAGCTGAATACCAGTATTTTACATGGAGCGACTGCCTATCTGACCTCCACAACCCAGTAATTGGGAAATACTATACCCTAGGTAAGACTGGTTGTCTGGTGCTATACTAAGTATTGCTAAATATACATATAGTAGATAGGTATAACATTGTTTTCCTCTCTACGCTCCTACTATGGCGTGCCCGACTGGGTCCACAATGATCATGTCTTACCTGCCACCTAAAATTGTGATTTGCAATCAATATATTGAGTATTTCGAAGTTGTTATTGCAAATTTGTAGTTGTTGGAGGTAGTTTAGGCATTAGGGTGGAAAAAGTCTCTCTCATATCTCTAGAGACCTGTTTCGCCTTATGACCTCTCCTAGTCCTAAATGGGAACTCCTATGACCAGGATTGACACTATACAATGCGTAGACACGTTCCTGTCATCATGCATTGTGTAGCTGATTAAAACTTTGGTACCATAACCTACACTTCTATGGTACCACCAAATTGATGCGACCCACTTGGAGAACAAAAGCCGGCGCGTACGGCGTGACGTCGCCATAATCCAACTTGGAATGACGCAGCATTTTTATTACTTACCCTTGTTAAGTTAATTTCGGCTCCGACGCGTACACACGCTTCCGCATAGCACGTCTCGCGTCTCTTGGGCCGAGATGTATCTAATTAAGTCATAAAAAGCGGCGTTTCCTCAACAGAAGTGTTATTTTGTGAGCGAACCGGGCGCGGGCCGTGAGTTATCGCCGCTATCCCCGCTTTTAATTATTCATGAGCCTCCCGGACAAGTTTCACCAAGTTCAGACCAACAGCTGGCGTGCTTCTATTAAATAATTTGCACTCACTTCTTTAAGACTTTGCGTGTGCGGTTTTGCATATTAATTTCGGGTTATAGAGATGTAGATATTGGGTTGTTATCTTTACCTCTTCTTCGTCGAGCGGAAGTTAGAATGATGGTAAATTCAATCTGAACGAATTGTTCGCTGTTGCAAAGTGAATGAAATTATTACTTAGCTGCAGACTTCGACACTCAAATGGCATAGTTTTTTAGTTAGTAGATAGCATTTTTTTTATTTTTCCAGTGCCAACCCAACTCGAGCTATTTCGGGCCTGAAAATTTAACACTACATTTATTATTGTGTTGTATCTAGTGTTGTGATTAATGATTTCATCGCCCCCATTCTTTATTTTGTTCGAGCTGAACTTTTGAAGCCATTGTTTATGTTGATAGTGGTATGTTTATGTGTGGCACACAGTTATGTTGAACATGAACATGTTGTTGTTCCAGATGTCGCCGCAGTCGTGCGCGCGCCGCCGCCGGTGAGATGAGCACAGCGGCCTCGAGCCGCAACTACTCCTATGATGAAACTATACAGGTACTGTATTTAAATAGAACCTTTGGAATGAGTCACCAGACTAAAATAAGTTTGGGCATCATTGATCTGCTGGCACAAAATTATCATGTAACGAAACAGTTAATGTTTAAGTAACACATCCAAACCTTACAAGCACACCTTGCAGCTATCTTTAAAAAAAAAATTAATACCAGAAGAGAATGAATAGCAACCGAAAAAGCGAATTATTAATCTCAGCAATTTTTGCGTAAATGCAAATCACGACTGAGAAAATGAGTAGACTAGAGCTAGTATACCTGACCACCGCATGTTTAATTTTGTAGATCTGTAAATTAGTACAGGATCTGTAGAACTACGTAAAACAAAATACTACAAATATTAGTTTAGGGCTTACCTCTATTAATTCTCTACATATTCCTACCTCGTAGCTGAAATAGTCGTGGTTTTTAGGCCAAAGTTGTTTAGTCCCTATTTAGCCACTCCGCCAGGGTTGGTCGCCTCTCGGGGACGTATTCCTTTTTTGCTGTTAGAGAAAATCTAGGTCGGTAGAGGCTAATCCGTTTGTAGGAAAACACTTTTTGTGTCGTGTGGTAATTAATTTTCATTTAACTTGATTTTACTTTGTGGTGAGTTCAAATTGTCCTTATTACTAAGTTTAATAGAATACTCTTTATAATGTAAACTATATGAATTACAAATAGGTCCTATTTTATGGCCTGTGTTCCGGATCTGAGGCGCATAATGTTTCATATTCCATTCCACCCAAACTCGAGCAGAGTTAATTTTTTTAATTACTATCTGGGAGTTATTACCTTACTAGACAGTGTAAAACGGATATAACATTGAAAGCGCTGCTTCTGAAAAACAGAAAAATACGACTGAAAACAGTAAAAAAAATCTGTAACATAATACCTACCTCGTTGCAGCCTTTGCTGCAAAACAGCCTAGACTCCGTACAATAATGAAAACAATACAATAATAAATTCAGCCTTCTAAATTCATGGGTGTTAACATTTCGCGTCGGTAGCACTTTCACCGACGCTCGTAGTTTTCAGCGCAGACTAATGCTTTGTACAATGGACTTTCGCTGCGATCGAAAGTCTGGTTACAGGCCAAAACGTGCTATCATCTCCGGTGATAAAGTTTATTTTGAGTTGCCAAAAATAAAGTGCTAAAATTGCAGGCCCTTCATGGTTGCCCGTAAACGTGGCTCAGATATGTGTACTTCAATTTTGTGTCTTATTACTTCAGTTTTAGTGCTGAATTTAGATTGTTGACGGCAGTATCAGGGGTATAGAAGAAGTTTTTCAGGACGGGTCATAACGACACATTAAGCAACACGGGCGCACTTACCTTTATTAATGCGGTACAGGGCTCAGCGCTTATCCGGCTGCTCAATGCGTTGTGCGGGTCAATGGGAACTGCCGACACTTAACTAACTATTAATGCCCTTTAACCGAATGTGTGCGACGCCCTCTACGTGAGAAAAGTCGCTTGATTTCTTGTGGTGTCAGATTTTGTAACGTTGGTTAGGGTGACAGTTTCTGCGCAATACCTTTTACATCCATGAAAATCTCACGCTCGTAGTAAATAGAAAAACATAAGAAAATAAATGCAAAACAGCAGGTACAATTACATTTTTAATCCGAACCCATGCATATTGAGTGAGCCCTAACGAATAAGGAGAAAGCAAAACCCTTGCATGTAAAACAATCAGCAAGAACAAAAATTAATATCTCTAAGTAACAGACGATGTTACTGAATACAACAGACCCAATGCTTTGCGAGACAGATAATGCACAACACCAGTCGTTAGCGCTTTAAAAGCGGCGTGGTTTAATTCTCGTGTTATCGCAGCGTGGAAGCCGCGGCACTCCGCCATTCCCCCGGGCTCGCGAACATTTATCAGGACCCGACCCACATTGCTCCAACATCTGCCGCCGACTCCTCGCCTATATCGGACTGCGATTACCTCGACGTTATTGTGAGAAAGTAGTTTCGGCACCCATATTGCCTTTATTGTTTCCTACTTTGTTTCCCATATGTTATTTAGAAAATATATTGGGAAAGGCAAAACAACAATATTTCGTCATCGGTATATTTCTGAACGTAGGCAATACCTATCTACCGCCGCCGAATTTGATCTTGAACCCAAAACAATAACAGTAATCTGTATAGTTTTGTATTACTCGTTTATACGTAAGATTTGGCTGCTCTCTCCAATGCTTTTAGACCTATGTAATTGAGGCTCCCAGACACAGTACCTAAGTTATAAACTTTGATCAAAACAAACTCTTCAGTAAATACTAATAAACATATACAATTCGGGACTGTGATAGTTTTCTTTGACCTTTTTTTGTGGTCGCCGCGAAACAGGCGGTCAATATAGCGGCCAGCAATTTCCTTCGTTGGATTGTTTTATCAGGGTCCCGAGCAATATATTGTGATTTCGCTATCTGTATCGGAGATTGGTTTAGTGAATTTGATTAACGAACTGTTTCCGTTGCGGCAAGGGTTGGGCCTAATGCGTGGACCACGCCGCATTAAGAGGCGCGGGCCAGAAAATCGAATTTTCCGCTTTTGTGGGTCCGCATACGCGCACCTTTGTCGGGGTTTTCAGACCGTGTCGTTTAAACAAACTTTGAAACGATCCTCCCTTGCGACATTTTCTATTTATTTTTTGGTGATTTTTCGGCCGTTCTTTATTATTAGGAGACGTAAGTTGTGTAACAAGATCATTATTAATTATCACGCTTTTAATTACATTTTCCGTTTACATTTTATCTTCTTCCGGTAAGTATCAGTTAGCTTGAGTTTCTCGGGTACTTGAATTAACGCGTTGGCATAGATTCCAGGGGGTCGGTCCTTAATCCGAATACAAATTTTCCGAAAGATAAACCTGCGCAGGTTTACGGGCCCCGGGAGCACTCGCCCTATTTTCTTACACTCCATCTCTATACGTAGGTGACACTATAGGAAAACGATCGCCCGTGAACAATTTATTTTACCCACTTTTGTAAACTGTTTCCTTTTGATAGAGAATCTCGAATCGGTGAACATATATATATTTTTGAATGAATTTTAAACTTTTGTGTTAATTCCTTGGTTGATGATAGTAAATATTGAACAAAGTTGTTGCAAGTAAATTAATATGGTATAGGTAATGTACCAACAAATTATTCGCAGCTACCATCGATCAAACGTTTGGGTTGTAAAATCAACAAAAGAAATATTACAAAAATCACCAATTTCCCTCGAAAAAATTAAAAACAACAAATCCTAAAAACACAAACGAAATCCAATTGGAATTTTAAAAGCTGAACGTGGAATATCAACATGAACATCTGAATTTCTATGAAAATTTATGTCCGAAGTTAATTAAAAGGCTTTTGCCTCTCGCGACGAGCCTTTATCTGGATTCAAATTTTCCGAAAGATTAAACTGCGGACAGAAGGTTTACGATCCCTGAGAGCTTTCCGAAGCCTTAGCAACTGAGCTGCGACCGTACTCTCCGTATTGACTACGAACTTTGGAGAGATCGTGGGTCCCAACATGGGCTCAGCACTAACTACTTTTGAGACATTCTCAAATATTCGATTACCTACTGCTTCAATTTCTATCTGATTAGCGATTCGGCGTAGTTTGTGTACCAACTAAATTAAGTAGATAGTGTAGAAGGAATATAATTTTCCGCCCCAAGTTTGACTGTACTCTTGAGTATCTCAACAATATTTTTGGGTTTACTCCTAATTTATCTCTGTGTAGGTACTCTGTGTAGCTCCTAAATATGTATAGTTATCCCTCTAATCTGCTTCAGTGAATTTGGGGATATAGCTGCTCACAACGGCAGGTGGCCACGTTCGGGCGATTGATAATAATGGCAGTGCAGTCATTAGTACACTGCAGGTGGACTTCCTGATTTAATCCCTATAGTCGTATCTTATGGTTGCCATTGGTAATAATGTGGTGAGCAACGTTAGTTGAGGCTAGGCTGAGGTGAGTTTGCCACCTAACGTTGGCACGTGTGGTAAATTACCAATTGGCCTTACTCACGTCAATATTAAAGTGAATTTGAAAGACAGTTGGTTCTTATAAAGGTAAGGCATGAATTAGTTAGAGAGCATACAAAGAATAATAAAAAATGAGGTCCGTTAAGTTTCTTTTTATTTTTGAAATTATCATTAAACTGTTTATAATTGACGTGATTATCCAAGTGCTAATTTTTCAAGCGTCAAATCATGTATCTGAGTAATAAGGAGGTGGAGCTCGTGGCTAAGTAATACAGCTGCAAAAGTTGATCCAACAGGTTAAGCTATGCTTGCCGGGGTTGGTCCGTGGATGCCCATCTTTACATACCGAGACTCCTCCGTGCCCCGGAAAGCACGTTAAGCCGTTGGTCTCGGCTGTCATTCGTGGATCTTTGACAGTCGTTACGGGTCGTCAGAAGCCCGAAAGTCTGACAACCAGTTTTAACAAGGGGTATTGTATTACCCAGTTACTGGGTTGTGGAGGTCAGATAGGCAGTCGCTCCATGTAAAATACTTGTATTCAGCTGCATCCGGTTAGAATGGAAGCCGACCCCAACATAGTTGGGAAAAGGCTAGGGAGATAATGATAAAGGTAAAAGTTACATGAAGATTGTAAAATCAGTCCTAAGTTATAATAATATAGATTTAATATGGGATTATATACAGAAGTAAAACAGGTATCCACAATGCTGAAAAACAAATGAGTGCGCCCTCTATCTGGGTTGAAGCTATTTATTGCTCCGTGATTGTCCGGGGCTCTATTTTTATTGCCGCTATTCGATACTAGATGGCGGAATTCTTCACTGCCGAGTTGGTGCGTGTACGGGTTTGATAGTTGTATTGGTTTTTGTTGTGGTTTAGAGGGTTTATTTGATGTGTTTCGTCCGGATTTTGAGTATCTAGCATACTACCGGATAACTTGAAAAATGTAAGAGAATTTGAATGAATCCATATTTAATACATACCTATTAATATTATAAATGTGAAAGTAACGTCTGTTGTCTGTCTGTCACGTTTTCGCGCGAACGTCTGAACCGATCGTTACGAAATTTGGCAGATAGCTGGTAGCCTAAAACCTGGAAAAATACATAGTCTACTTTTCATCCTGGATATTTGTTTAAAAAAATTATGGAATACAAAATACACGCAGATGAAGTTGCGGGAATAGCTAATGTTAGAGTAATTACAAAAGATGTTACAAAAGTTGGAAGGAACTTAACCGTAAGTGGTTGAACAAGCCGTTGAACTTGTTAAATTAAGCCCGGATTTGCTCGCTTGCAAATACAATGCACACATTTTTTTTTTTTACGTAATACAGATAAATTCATACAGTTGCTAAGTTACCACTAATCTTGTAAGAATCAATCGGATCTACAATTTAGTTACATACATTTTATCCTACTCCTCTCATCATCTGTCAAGTTGTGTTGTACTTTAAGACTTGAATCACTTCATTAACGAAATAATAACACATTAACCAGCCCATCAATCCAACCCACAGCATAACCACACTTAATTAAGTCACACTACGAGATGCGGACAATTATCACCAATTACATGACAGCTGTCATCACACAGCGTCGCACTGATTGGTCTATGGTCACATTAACAGCAACGTTACAGTGCAGGCCGATAAAACTGGCCCCGGACCATTATTCGTCGTTCAATGACCATTTGTCGTAATTAACAGGCGATGGTTAATCTCGCTGGACCTCCCCCCTCCGCGTCACCCCCCTGCAGTGCGTCGCGCCGCCCTAAATCACGGTACTGCCAGGGCCTGCTGCGGTCTGCCGTCACTACTAGCTTTTTAACTGCATTATGCTGTGAAAGTTACTGAAAGCTTAAGTAAGAACAGGTGTGTAGTTTCAGGGTATTACAGCGCTAATTTTTTTAAGGTTTCATCGTCTTTTTTGTTATAAAAACCAGCTAAATAAATGCAGCGTTTTGATCACTTTTAAACGGAAACACAACACACAATGTGTGAAAAGGTTTAATTAGCATTATGGTCAAAGTTTTTCAAGTTGATTTTGAAGAAATCTCATTCCTTAGTAGCATTCTTAAACCTGTCTAATTAATAACCCTCTTTTTCCTGTAGCGCAGTCGGGTAAAAATAACATTTAGGTTCCCAATCAATTTATTCTAATGTAATTCCTATTCCTAACTTTTCTTTTCGCTAAAATAATGAAGGGAGCACCCATTAGAACTTACATCTCAGACATAAAACCAGGTATGTAGCTCTTTCCACTATCTTCATTGCTATCTCCGGTCTAAGTAAATATACTTAGGAGCGGAAAGGGGTTAGTGAGAACTGGGACGTCTAAAATAAACTTCCCACGGACCACTCCAATCTCTGCAGTCTCCAAGACATGGAACATCTTAACATTCTATTTTTATGCTAGACTGTCATCCAAATGTGCAGCATGTTGCAGATTTATGAAATAATAAATAAGAAGGATGAAATTGTCTTTCTAGGAAACGGCCATTTTATGTGCTATTGTGATTTTATCGTTCTTTAGCAATTACTTTGCCTTTTTGTGTCCTTTTCTTCCTTTTTTACGTGCCACTTGAGTTAGGAGATTGGTTGTACGTACGTTCCAAAAAATCATATTTATAGAATAGCCTAAAGAACCTCTCACTTAGAAAACTTTCCGAAAAAAGAACGACCGGTTTCCTAATAAACGCGGTATTTTAGAGATTATGGTACTAATAAATAATATTATAACCAGAAGTTTTCAGATGCTTTATCTTCGAAGTTAGTAATCAATTGGATATAGCAGCCCAATGCCTGGCATATTCCTTTATGAGGCTTACTTTACTTTGAAATATTATATGTAGTAAAACTATACCATTTCCAATTTCCTTTCTAAATTCAGATTCCTTTTCGATAAGAGTTGATCGTCGCAGCTAATACACCCTCAAAATAATCTTGAAAGGCGCTGGAGGTGGCTATCGGTGACGTCATCTCGCCCCCCGGGACTTCCCGGATTCTTTCATCAAATCCCAACATTGCTCCGTGCGATTATTCACACGATACTCCAGGGGTACTCAAACTTTTTGGGATTAAATTGCCATCTGTCCTTGTTTTTTTTTTTTAAATGTTGTACATTATTGTTGAATGTTCAGTAAGTGGAGAGTTTTTGTAATACATAACATCACGCCTCTATAAGGTTAGGCAGAAGTGTAAGTATAGTACAACCACATTTCGCCTGTTATGTTTAAGTCCCATGTAATAGGGGGCGAGCCTATTGCCATCAACCGGGCACAAATCCAGACTCCGGGCTGCTACTGACAAATTCCAGATGTAAGAACCCAATAACACTTTGCCTTACCCGGGAATCGTACCTGACCGCTGTAGTGTTACGAACCGCTTACGAACACTAGAACCACGCAAACATAGAAGATCATTTTAAAAGTGTAAAGTTTCAACTTTCCTGGGTTCTCAGCGAGTATATTTTACGCTTGTAGCGAATTATGTAATTTATTGGTGTGGGCGCGTTCATTAAGGCTACGACCGGCCCAGCGATTGAACGCGTCCCAAAGGGTCATGGCCATTAGGCTGGTCCGAGGATACCGCACGATCTCCCGTGAGGCGGCGAGCCTTCTTGCCGGACTACCGCCATGGGATCTGGAGGCAAAAGTCCTCGCGCACATATAGGAGTTGCGCGAGGAGGCGAAACGTCGGGGCGTAACTACGCTGCCGCGAGAAATCACGGCACAGCGGACAGAGCTCCGGCGGGATCTCATGGCGGCATGGAGAGTTCGATTGTCGCAACCCAGTGCTGGGCATGCCACAATTGTAGCGATAAGTCCCCTCTTTGAGGAGTGGCTAGGGAGGCGCCACGGTGACCTCACCTTCCGCCTGACGGAGGTCCTCACCGGACACGGTTGTTTCGGGAGGTTCCTGTTCCGCATAAGGCGGGAGGAAACGCCCGGGTGTCACCACTGTGTGGATCGCCCGGAGGACACGATGGAGCATACGGTGGAGGTCTGCCCGGCTTGGGCGGAGCACCGCCGTGTCCTTACGGAGGCGATCGGCCGCGGCGATCTCTCGCGTCCGGCCCTGGTTCAGGCCATGGTTCGGAGCGAGAGTGCATGGGAGGCCGTCACTTCCTGCTGCGAAGCAGTAATGCTCGCGAAGGAGGAGGCGGAGCGCGCGAGGGAGAAGCAAGATTCGCGTCCTCGCGCCCCTAGTCGCCGCAGGAGACACCCCGGGCGTCGGGAGTCGCGAGCCGACTTCCGGCTACCGTAGGTGTGGGCTAGCGGACGGTGAGCAATGGGTAGCTCGCCGTCCGATAAGGACCAGGCCCGGGTCGACGGCGCGTTGTGTTCCACGCGCGCCTCAAAAAGATGTCAGCACCAACTGACGGGCTCCGTAAGGGCCAATGCCTGCCAGGGTTGCGAGTTTTTCCGAAAGGGATATCGCGGCCCCGGCAAACAGGCAACGGAAGGAACACGGGTGGGTTTCAGTCAGTAAAAGTCTGACACTCGCCCTCCGTTCCGGAGAAGTTATTTGAAAATTTCCAACACTCAAAAAACAAAAAAAAAGGTGTGCTGCTGATGGTGTTGACTTCGTAACAAAACTACTTGATTTCGATAATATAACAAGAACTGTACTGCAATATTGACAATAACCGAATGAAAAATCGATCTGGCTATGTAGCTAGATCGATTTTTCGCCCCCGTAAACCCCTATATTACAACTTTCATAGAGATCGTTAGAGCCGTTTTCGAGAACGTGATTACAAAATCCTTTACTATTAAATGAGCAATATTTATATATACGTATATATATATCTATGTATACAAATATTGCTCGTTTAATAGTATAGGGTTTATTATGGAAGTAATTTCTAAATATCTCTCTATATATTCGCTGATTCATCTCATCTAGCGAGGTCTTTGCAGAGCACTTAAACCTTTAGTTTACAACGCAAACATTTTATAGTTTGTCAACGTGTCGTAAAATAATTTGAGAATATGGCGACATTAAATTTACAATGTGACAAAGGGTTTTACATCGAATGCGTCTACTAGAGTTACCTAAGGACCTGAAATTACACTCAACAAGTCGTGTTAATTACTCCTGTGTTTTTGATTATTTATCAAGCATTTTAACCTGTTATGTATCAACATTTAATAATCTGAATCGAGCCATTATAAAAAAGAGGTTGTGTGCTTATGACCAGCCGAGAATACCCGCGTCACCGACGCGAGCGTGACAATTTCGTTCACTGTTCCGAAAGAGTGCGAAGTGCGCTTTAAGGTGAAACTAGTTGATATTTTTTCCATACAAATTCCTGGGTGTTTTACTCCACTGTTTGACATTGTACATCCAAAGTTATCGTTTGTTTTAAATATTTATTTTGTCTGTGGGGAAACAGAATAGTAAAATAATAAGCCATTAAAAAGTTAGGAGCCAACAAATATTCGTTTTACTTGCAAATTTTAACACAAATTTGGGCGTGTTTACGTAATTAAAGAAGTGTAAAATCTCCAAAACAAAGTCAGCACTGACAAAGCTCAATTATTGAAGAGTTCAATAAACTTTATTTGTGATTGATTAATGCAGTGGTTTTATCATAAAACTCGTTTTTCCAAAGGACTTTTCGTAATTCTTTACGCGCTCGTTTTTACTAAAATAGTTCGGAACAGTGTTTGTGTGCGTGTGAACTAGACGTTGTGCATGTAGATCAGCGTCTAACTGCTCATCACTGATACTATCTCTGTCGGACACAATGCCAGGTCAGACAGCGTGCTTTTTGGCCATGCCTATGCCCACCAGTGAGTTCGAGCCCGCGACTAGTTCAACCTTAAGTCTTTACTTTTCTGCAAAATGGAAAATTAACCTAGTTTGAACTTTAAAATGAAAGCCGTAGCAAAAGTTTTGGAACCATTCGAATAGAAAGGAAATAAATGATCCCCTTCTTACAACGGTAATCCCAACAGTAGATGGCAATGTGGCGAAATGTATCTACAGCGGGCTCCGAAACCAATTAGAATTGGGAATTTTGTTACTTAGTTGGTTTATATAATAATTTACTAAAGTTATAATTGCCGTTAAATTTATTATTTGTAAAAGTTACAATTTAAAGTATTGTTTTTAATAGTTTGTCCTAAATATTGTTTCTGGTTTGATGTTTAGCTTAAATGTCAGTGACTCGTCTTTTTTAAATTATTACTTAGGCATCTAGGTTTAGGCTTAGGTCTAGGTATTCTATAAAGGGAAGTGGGACAGATATACGCATGTGCATAAAGTAGAAAATGGCTCAAGTGTTTAAAGTTCATCCCAGTTAAAAGAGTGTCATTTAGACACGTTTCTTTTGCATTGATATATAATTTCGATAAAAATTACTCATACTCATAGGTACTACTAGGATCTTCTTTTTTATGTAGATAGATAGAATTGATTAACTGCATTTCAATAGAAATTGTCACTGTTTAATAAACTCTTTATACTAAATTAACTAACAAACTATTTAAATGATCTAAACAAATAACAATATACCTATTTTCTTTAGATTTCCATACACTTTATAGTAGGTAGGGTGGAGTTCTTGAACACCCTGTACCACGATGCACCGGTGCATAGTGCAGGGGCGCTGGCGCTGCAAGATCGCGCTCGCGCCGCCTTAATCAAACCCAAGCAATTTATGATCGCCGCCACGACAACTACATTCTGCAATTTTTGACATTGTGAACGTATTGGACGTTTCATCTTTTAAATTACTAGCTTCTGCTCGCGACTTTGTTCGCGCGGAAGTCGTAAGACATCATAATATTTATAGCCTGGATGACCAGACCTTTAAGGCATATTTGTGCAATATTTGAACAGAATCTTTGCAGTAGTTTTCGCACCAATCCGGAACATACATAAGGATAAACGGTAAAAAAATCTAAAAACTATATTTTCGGCATCAGAATCGTTCCCACACTTCGTAGAAATTACTTTTATCCAAAAATATTCAATGTACAGTTTTAACTTAGGTACTATTTTATTATGTATATAGATAATCGTGTCTATCTTTGTATATAAATGTTTCACTTCAAGGAGTATCTATACTTTACATATAAATCTATCTACGTATATATATTATTATTATATATATAAAAATGAATCCCTATTTTCCTTGGTCACGGCATCACGCGTGAACGGCTGGACTAATTTTGCTAATTCTTTTTTTGCTGTGATTGTTATCGAAAGAAGAAGGTTCTTACGGAAAGAAAAATAAGAAAAGAGGGTAGGGTAGTTAGGTGCGCCGTAGATAAGTACATAGTGCGAAGCCGGGGCGAGCAGCTAGTCTTATATACAATATACAATCTAACACTAAATTAAATGACTAACTATACAAATAAATACAAAGACAAAAGGACACTTAGGCGTTGAAGTACTAATTACTTCATGATTAATAAAAGAGATTTGAGATGGAGGGAAAATTCATTCAATCTAGTATATAACAGGGGTAAGTAATTGTTTCGTTAATAAAATCAAAGCAAAATGGTTCTTTAGTAAGAAGCTTTTCCTTGATTGTGTTCCCGTTGTCCAGGGAAAATAAAACAATATTTTGCAATTTTTTAAAGTCTTGTTAAACAAAACGATTTTCTTTTTAGGGTTTCGTAGTAAACAAGGAACCCTTATAGTTTCGCCATGTCCGTCTGTCTGTCTGTCCGTCTGTCTGTCCGCGGCTTAGCTTAGAGATGGTTAGTACGAGAAAGCTGTAATTTGGCATTTATATACATATTAATCATCATATCATCAAAGTGGTAAAATAAAATCAAGTTTTTTTTTTTTTTAGGGTACGTCCCCTACACTTAAAGTGGTTTTTTTTTCCTCGTCTACCCCATGTTGTGGGGTATCATTAGAAAGATCGTTCAAAAATATTGTGAGTTTGTGAAAACCATTTTTGGATTCAAGGATCCGTTTGCGAAATATTAAGCTTTTAACTGAACTTTTTTGTTAGAGTGGAGTGTCCCCTTCTAGCTAAATGGTTGTACTTGGACTTGTAAAAAAAATCACAGCAGTAGTATATATAACGAAATTAAAAGGAAAGCTATGAGAGCTAAGTACGGTGTACAGGTTAACGAGAAATAATTTATCCATTTTATTTTGGTTGCAGAATAACCAGCCGATACAATAAATACGTCGTGTGTTGTATCTCAAGCCGGGGGCCGGCCGGGCCCCTATCCAAAGTGCTTACATTAGAACCTACACCCGCCGCCGTTATTGTGGGCCCGTAATAAAACTGAACGCTTGTAACTGATAACTATTGCCGGATACTTTTGATGGTATTGGGTTATCAAAATAATATGAAATACACCAAGATTCTATAATTTTTTAACTCGTGTGATGCCAATTCTTTTTCCTGTATTTTTTTTACGTTACAATATTTAAGCCTCTATTGTCCATTTCCCAAAAAGATCGGGGGGCACGGCAGTGCCCCCGCCAAATCGAGCAGAACAAACACAACGGCACAGCCGTACCATCTTTTCTCGAAGCCATTCAGGACATTTTCGGACAGGATAAAGCTAGAAGCCTGAATTTTCAGTGACCAAGAGGACTTAGTACAACTAGGTATATTCCCAAATTACATTCAATTTGAACTAGTAGTTTAAGAACTATTGCAGGTCAAAATTCCTCACGACTAACATGACACACAAACTTCAAATTTTGTACACAATTAGTGTTTAGCCTATAAAGCAAGGAAAATAATTAAAAACTTGGCAATCGCACACGGCAATAGAATCTACATTCTTCATACCACAAAATCTACCTAATATTAGCGCTGCGCTTTACTTAATTAGGTCTGTTTGAAATAGTAGATTATTCTTATGTGATTATGTTGTTGTGCGATGGCCAAGTCATTCTATTTATTAAAGAAATAATGATGACAAATAAATAAGCACTGAATAAATTAACAGACTTGGTTTAACATTAGATCTCACAACGTTTTGTGGTAGAAGAACTGCGTTGCGAAACTTGCATTTTTGAATAAAGAAGTAATTCTTCTTTATTCAGAAACCACAATCTCTTCTAATAATTCACATAAAATGTCTGTGAATAGGGACCCACCGGTCACTCTGTAGGCACAGAATGTAGACGGCCCACAACTGCAACATTCGCGTGAAATCAATATTCCAAACTGCTATAGCAATATTTATATCTGGTTTGAAAAGCAATAAACTCTAAAAGGATAAATATTTATAAGACTTCCTTTTTTTTACTGGAGCAAACCCCGAAAAAAAACTTAAAAAGGATGCGTATTCGTTTCGTTGTTATATTGTCAATGCTTTTAAAAATGTCGGTGCTTGATTTTTTTTCTTTTATAATAAATACGCACTTGTGACAAATAAACCTATTTTTCTTTCTTTTCTTTTTTCTTTGTTTTCCTGACTATACCTTATTACAATTCCACTAACAACACTAAAACAAACAAACTATCTATACTCTAAAACAAAAGCACTCCTAATTAAAGCCACGTGTCTGCTAAATATGTTTGAAATAGTTGAGTGCAATTAAAGTACCGGCCTTTTTGAAAACAAACCCATTAAAATGTGCATTCAAAGTGCAAGTCACTGAGGGTTGGTTTGTTCTGCTTGGTCTGGGCCGAATTGGCACAGAATAGATAGACACAGAAAGCCAGTTCCATACAACCAGCGAAAACAGGCGCAAGCAAACATAGACACGTTCCTACGTACGGCGGGCTCACACGAATGCATGCCAGTCGTGAGTGCGCTTGCACTCGCTGTACGCAGACGTGTTTATAGCTGATATCAGACGTTTCACTCGAGTGAATGTTCATTTTCGTTTCATTCCACGTGCACACGACATTGACATATATAGGAATGATAAATGATAAATTCTGTGTCAAATCTAAAATCGTAGGATCTGTTCAATAATGAATTCATTTTCTACTTTTGATTCATTTTGTTTTTTTGTTTCCCTTCTAGTGAATGATGCTGAATGAAAGACATAAATGGACAATAAAACCGGCCAAGTGCGAGTCGGCCTCGCACCCGAAAGGTTCCGTAACACCTTACATATTATTTTTCATCTTACTGAAAATCGCAAAGATAAATTTGTATTTCATAATGATACTTTGAATTACAAAGTTATTTTTACAGTTGCAGAAGATCACCTATATTTAATTAAATACTTCATGAATCGGCGTTTTTAGTATATTTTGTTGATTATAATGTAGTATAAGGTATGCACAGTAGTTATAAATTCCTAACTTGTTTAGTTGTTGAGCTAGAGCTCGTAAAAAATGGTCTAAAACTGACAACTTTTACGGCCCCCTGTTGCATTATTTTTGAAGATAAAAAAATATTTGTTCTCTACTCGATGAGCACTAGACAAGGACACTACAAGCCATTTTATCAAAATCAAAAAATGATTGTATGAACCCCTTTAGTTTTTAATTTTTATTATTTGTTTTTATAGCGGCAATAGAAATGCAAAATCTGAGTAACTTTCATCTGTCTATCTATTAAGGTTCATGAGAAACAGCTCGCTGACAGACAGACAGACAGACGGACAGCGGCTTAGGCTTAGTAATAGGATTCTGTTTGTGGCACCCTTCGGTAACCCTAAGAAGTGAAATATCTGATATCTGCTCAACGTTAGTGCGTCTCGTTGTACGGAGACGGGCTTCTGTATCCTATCTATGTCGTGGAGTAGGGCCGAGTGCACTGTTCTCTTGTAATTTAAACAAGCGACGATGCGTAAAAATGGGTGAGCGTTGTGGTACCACTTCAATTAGGGGTGGAGTTTTTTTAAGTGGAGGCGACAGTTTTTAAGAATTGGTTAAAATCACATTAGATTTTCGTGAAGTATGCTGGGTTTAGAGGGTATTTTGCGGTGATTAATTATGAGGATCACGCAAATAGAATTGAATTTATGTCAGATGGTGTCAAAATGAGGTCTAGTGAACCCAAAAATAGTTATATAGAATACCTAAGATACACCAAGCGATACTTGCAAGTGAAATGTCAAAAGATAAACTTATTCCGGGCGAGACATGTAGGTATCGACAGCTTATGGAAGCATTCACATATTCTCGGACTTTATCGCCGCTTGACTATACGATTCCTAACCATGATCCTGCTTTAAAAACTTTCCAAAAATATTGCGTTCAATGCAAAATGCATTCCTTTGCGCCTTTCAGTCAGTACATCCCTTTGTGCGCTGATCTCGTGCCTTAGCAGTTTAGAACAAGATCAAAAAGCCATTCCCCCTACTTTAAGATGTCAGTTGAAGTTATTGGGATGTACGTGACTGGACCCCGGACTTCGGAATAGTTTATTTTATAGCTCGCCTCCGTTCTCTTTGTTTTGTATTCGACTTAGCTATAATAAGATTACGTCTAGCGTTTTATCAGCAATTTGGTTTATGCTCTCGACGTCCAATGATCGGAGGGTTTAGGGAAATAATAAAAGGTTATTGTAGAAAGTTGTTGATTGATTGCAAGGACTCACCTTGATCCAATAATAAGATAGTGTTAAAATGTTCATTTTGGAAGTAGGCATCTACGATAATTATGAATTTAATATATGATTATAACTAACACTAAATCAGGGAGCATATATAAAAATTTACAACAAAAAAAAGTGATTTACCAGCTGCGAGCAGCTTTTCAACTTTAGTCTAAGATCTAACACTCAAGTAAGGGTCTATAAACATCATCGAGCAAGTATATTTACTTGCACACTCAACAAACAACATCAAAAACTACTCTCAAACTTAGTACCTTTGCCAACATTCACGTAGTCGCTACGAGTCCATTCAACTTTCGAACTCATCCATCGTCTGCGCGACACTTTAAATACAACATGATTAAAAAAATACACAAGTTATCGTCCGTAGCTGTACGTGCAACCGGAAAGTACAAGTGATCTACGTACAAGTAAGTGCGACGGTCTACGACACGACATGTCGTAGGCGCTTCGTAGGCAGGAAGCTACGCCGTAGCAGCCCTTTGCGCAAGAATCTTCGACGAACACTTATCGCGATGTCCCTGAACACATAAATAACTGCTGATACGCAAACAGGTGAGTTATGTGTGTATTGTGTTTAGAGTTTAATGTAGGACGTTAATGTTGCTGGTTTGGGGGCAGGTGTTAATAACGTGTTTACGGTTAATATTCCCAAGACAAGGATTAATTAAATGGCGATAAGATTCGAAAAATGATATAATATTTTAACAAATTCAGTCTGTAATGTGCATTGCATAGCATGGTAAAAGTTTGCTCTATTTAATTATCGCACTACTTTACCTTATAATGTAATTGAAAATAGGCATGCCATTTAATACACGGTTATTAGGTTCTGAAAAGAGAAATGTCTCCTTTTACATAAAACACAACGTCTTTTCATCTCGCAAGTCGCACCCCAAAGAAGCCGGTTGTTTTCTCACCTAGTTTGCTTCATAACACCGAAACACGAAACTGATGCAATTTCCGTAAACAAAGGTGAGAGTAACCTTGGTATAACAAAACATATTTTCCCTGGAAAGATAAGACGAAGGCAGTGCAAGTGCGCATCCTGTAGGGGGTGGAGGGCAGGGGAGGCTGCATGGAAACTTGTTTTTCCGGCGAAGGGCGGCAGTGCGCCCCGCGCGCTCCGACTAACGAGACGCCTCGCGCGCGGCCGGCCTGCCCCCGCGAACTTCACTTGTTTATACATACCGGTAAATGTGTCAACAACATGATGCACGTGTACCGCACATACGTGGCAAAGTGATAAAGCTTCCATACAAAATAACTGTGTTAGCCGTGTGTTTATGTTTACACGTGAGTTCACGTGATCTTTGGATTAACTGCCGCATGGATCGGGTATAAATTAAAAAGTTTTCAAAAGATTCCACCGTAATGTTGGAACATCGTCCGTAGCTCATATTTATGTACGTCATATTTCCTTAGAAAAACTTTTCCATTCCCTTTTACGGCTTAAATGGGCTGAAGGGATATTTTTTAGGGCTTGCAGTTTTCTGTTTTATGATATTGGATTTCTTAGATATGTTGGAGACGTAATATCTTTCTGTCGTGACTTTGTTTGAGGAAAAGGGGAAAGTTATCAAAGTGAATGGGGCAGTACGGTATAGTGTAGTAAAGTGGCAAGTCACTAGTACTTAATCGTATTATGATAGATGACTGGCCACGCTTGTGACTCACCGGTTGCTCAGGAACCGTGGAAATTCAAACGGCTTATTATGTGAAGTTGATCAAACGAGCTCATTAATTAATTAGTTTGTAATATATACTGCGGTAATTAACTAAATACCTGTTGAAAACGATTAATTACGTGTTACCACGAGTTAAAATATAATTAATTAGGTATTTGTCCGGAACTTGTAACTAATAGCATTTCGAAACAGTTACACATTTAAACACAAAGATAAGTATTGTTAATTAATAACACTAGAAATAAACGGTATTAACTGAATAAATGTAATTAAGATATTCTTCAGTTTTATAATTTGGTCTGTATTTCATTAAATCAAAAAAATGTCTTCACATATTTCAATGCATTAAAAAAAACAACTACAAAACAGCCAAGTACGTAGGCGAGGAATACCTTAAGTATAATATTATGCAATTACCAAGTGTATATAATGGGCACACGTAACGCAAACCCCAACGAAACTGATACGAAATCTCCTGATACTTAATTCCGAATCCGACACAAAATTGATATTCTTAAGCGACAACTGTAAAAACAGCCAACTACGTTACATAGTCATGGAATACCTATATTAGGTATAATATCATTCAATTACCAAGTGTATATAATGGGCACACGTAACGTAAACGCCAGCGAAACTGATACGAAATCTCCCGATACTTAATTCCGAATCCGATAGAAAATAGATATACTTCAGCGAAAACTGTAAAAACAGCCAACTACTTTACATAGTCAGGGAATACCTATATTAGGTATAATATCATTCAATTACCAAGTGTATATAATGGGCACACCGATACGAAATCCTCGTACTTATTTGATATTCTTCAGCGAAAACTGTAGCGAGATGAGTCACATGAAATTATTGGCTCGAGACGTGCCCACACGCCGTGCGCCGAATAACAATGTCTATGCCGCGGCAATATTTGTGCAAGTTACGGAAACTCGTCACATGTTCTGCTTTTGTGCAATCAACGCCGCGACTGTAATTCTAGAGAGGAAAGTTTTTGGAAAAGTCGGGAATAGTAAGAAGTCGTAAGTCTTAAGCTGGGGTGGCGTTTGTGTCCAGCTGTAGTTTTTGATAAACTAAATGTTTGCGTAGAAAGTTTAATATATATCTTATTAACCTGTTATAACGGAAAAGACAAGTTAAAGTTTTGGCAAAGTCGTCTGTAGAATACCAATAGGGGTGTTGCTATGTAATACATCCTTTTTGGGGCAAATTATGCAAACTCGTCACTTAATCCGTTTAATACAATCAAGGCTTTGCCTATTCTTCTAGAGCGGAAACTTTCAGGAGAGTCGGTAGTACGGTGTGGAGAACTGCCGGTTAGTTTAGGTAACTGTCGTGACGTCATGCTGTAGTTTTTGATGAACAAATATTTTCCTAGAAAGTTTAATCTTTCTCTTATTAGGTAGTCTTATTTTAATAAGCTGTATCGGAGGAGATGAAATGGCGAATCCGTGGGAGGAATAGTGAACTGAATGATGTGACATTGTTGGATTTTTTTTAGATAATTGTGAAAATTTTTCACATTATTATGTTTTTTGTATGCTAAGAAAGAATAATCAACCAATTATTATGTGTAAGTTTGCTATAGGATTATTATAAATTCTCGGTCACGTATGGGCTACCTGCCTTATCATGGTTAGCGCCTAACACCTTAATTGTCCTATACTCTCGAAAGTTTTTACAAAATAATATCAGGCCATAGTTAGTCATACTATGTTCATACTTGGCATGAGTCTTTGGCAGTTTACAGATCCTTTCATATTTTAGAACTACCTTTATAGATATCAAATCCATATACTTAGGTAGTTTTAATAGTATTTAAGTTGATGCTATCGAAGTCGACTTCTGAAAGGTTGGCAAATGCGATTACCTGAGTCAGGTCTTCCAATTGCGGCGAGGAACAAAGTTTGCTTTTCAGATGAAAGTTTGAACTTGTGGATTTGTGCTGGACTTGTTTAAAATGTTGGACACGTACGTAGGATGTTTTTATAGTAGGTATTATGATAAATAGATAACGTCTACTTATTATATAAAATTATATAGTAAGTAATAAAAATTAAGGAAATTTTATCAATTTCCATAATTTTTATTTTACTATAAATATTATTTATAATTTTTATTTAGCCAGTGTGCTGCCTAAATAACAAGTTTTCTGATTTCATCATTTTTACAGCATATACCTACCTAAGTAAAAAGTTAAGTGATTTTTTATTGTTGTAAATTTCCTATACCTAACTCATTTGTAAAACTAACTTTCTGAAAGCCAATACAATTTATTCTGTTGTCAAATCGTATCAAAACGAGAAAACCGATGTTTTCTCTTTCGCTCACGAGAAAGAGGGGAGAAAACCAAATTAAAGTAAATTATTAAAGATTCTTTTATGCTAATATTATCTAACATGACAAATCTGCCTCGCCGTGGCAGATGTCAAAACAAAAACAAAAGAGTGTCGCGTTACTCAACCCGCCGCCGCCGGGGGTTCCGCAGGCCTCCGAGTAGCTACATTTGTTTTTGATTAAACAAATTGTCCGCGCAGTTTATTGCTCCCCCGCGCAATCTCCCGTACTTAGCTGCGACTTTTGCTACGTAACTGCATGAGGAAGGTTCGCAGGGATGATGCCAAATAAATTGTTAATATGACCAGGTTTTTGTAACTCATACTCGTAGAACGGAAAAGAAGTCCGACAACAGTCGGGGAAAGGTAATCGAAGTCAGACATTTACGAGCTTTATGAAAAACAATACTGTTGTGTTGAGAAAGGATATTACGTACTTGTTCAGATAACAATAAGATGGGTGTAAAATTCACTTTCTTTTTATTACATAGTTTTTCTATATCACGTAGGTAATACAAATTTTTTCAGACAACATTGTTAAGCGACATATTAAAAAAAAAACACAATCCCAGTTCGTTCCGTACGTGCGTTATAAACGTATAACCCCAGGTATTGGCAGAATTTTGTATGCAGCTGGCGACAAATGCAATAAACTTGTCCGGATCGGCGAAAACGATGCACTGAAGCGATTACGCAAAAAAACTATATCATGTAAATAAATATTCATAATGATGACGTGATTGGTGTGTGCACAATACGCTTCCAGGAGTACTGAACATTTTGGCGGCATCCATAAAATCGATAGTCGAAACTAATAGTGAATATTGTTGTCACCTCCTCGGTGTTGGTACGAGCTAGTACCATCAGAATGTTGTACTTCGCTTTTAGTGCAGTACATGCTTAAGTTATTTGGTTGGGTAGGTACTGCGCAATATACCAATATAGGTACCCTAGAGTTTATGAAATTGTTATAAGGTTTACTACAAAATATTCAAATCCCTCAGCGTTTAGAACGAAACTATTTTAGATAGTAACTTTTTTGTTGTTTTCTTTGACTTTAATTACATTGCGGTTCTTTAACTACAAACTTTCCTTAATACTCGAGTTCGACACCAATATCCGCGTTACTCGAACCTACCTAATCAATAAAAATTTCCAATAAACGTGAAAAACACATTACCCGAAGATAGAAAAGGGCCGTTTCAGTAGCGAAAGCAATAAAAGTAAGGGTTTCAGCTAACCGTTTCTCAAACAGGCCTGTCTGGGTCGAACGTAGGCCGGGACTGAGCTCGGTAAAATTGCTATTGCACCTGACAAGCGTACCAAAACGATTCAAAGCGAAGTCTCGATCCTCTACTAGTTCGTCGGTACTCGTACATCGGCCATTGTTGTTTTTCTTGGCAACCGTTTAAATTGAGAATGGTAATGATGTCTAGTTTATGTCTTTTTGGCCAGGATTTCTTTTCGTTCAAAGGCAGCATTTTTCTGTGTTGTTTATCGCTCGTATGTGCTAGACAAACAAGATTTCTTATTTAAATTGTATATGCTATTTGCATTAACGCAGCATGGTAATTATTGGTAACTAACTTTTTCCAGCGGATTTGCCCGCGTGGGGTTCAGAAATTGCCCCACAGGAACGTACTAACACGATAAAAAGTATACTTTGTCGTAATCCAGGTCATAGTCTATCCATGTGCCAAATTTCATCCAAATCTGTTCAGCCGTTTTAGCGTGAAAGCATAACAAAAAAACCAAGCCACTTTCGCA
Organism: Agrochola lota; assembly: GCA_947364205.1. Taxonomy (NCBI): domain Eukaryota; kingdom Metazoa; phylum Arthropoda; class Insecta; order Lepidoptera; family Noctuidae; genus Agrochola; species Agrochola lota. Next base: position 9,445,125 of record OX376221.1, on the reverse strand, counting down.
TTTATAATATTAGTAAGGAAGTTAGGATTAGGTTTTGTAATTAATGGACTAGAACTAGATTCTCGAAGATCCACATAAATTTATATAAACACAAAACAAAACGTAAACGTAAACGTTTTATATTTCTAATGGTATACCTAACTATATGGTGTAAGTCAAAGGGCTGGAAATTTCAGACATGTCTACGAGTACCTACTTTGATGGCTGAAATTCAATTTGTCCTACACTGTAGGACAAATAAACCAAATAGGTACTAATTAGCAGCAATATAAATTGATACAATAATACCTATATCATCTAATTAGAGCCAACAATAACAAGGTAAACGAATATTTCGATCCAAAAATACATTATCTATTATTACCGCGAATTATTTTGAAGTCGTACAAACACATTATGATAGGGAAACTGAATAAGGAAAGATGGCTCCCATGGATGTTATGTCTGACTTTGATAAATCTTTGTGTTATGATGGTAAATCATACCTACATAGTTTATGGTAGAATAAAACAAGCTATATTAAAACTAGAAACACATTTTGTAAAGGAAATAATTTAGTCAGTTTAGTCATTTAGTCATATTTGAATGTATTATGTATTGTTATTATTTTTCTTCGATATTCAAATATCTCAAATGAATAATGACACTAGATAGGTAACCTTTTGTGACTAAAGACTATAATAAAATACTTGAAAGCAGCACTGTACATCATCCGCTGCAGAAACTTGTGTCACGTTGTTGTCGCGTGAGCAAATAGCATTAGACGCGTGTAGAAACCCTTTGGTGTTATTTATTGAGGAGCGCAGCAGGCGCAGGGTTGAATCCAGAGCTCGCCGTCCTTTACGTTACGTTGTCAAAGGCACATAACGCCAACCCGTACACGCAAATACCATTAAAATGGTATATGGATATTTTGTGACAATTAAGAAATACACGTTCTTTTACTTGATTTTGTTTTTCTTTGGTAGGTAAAGGGTTTATTAATGTTGTTTGTAAAAGAAAATTTAACTTCGTTAAATAAATCATGAGCTGTTAAATTAAATGAAGTCGTGTTAAAATATTAACAATCTACCTTGAAAAGTTCAATGGTAAACCTACCTACAGGTTACTTACTACCAAATACATGAACAATCACAGACAGAGTTCTACTTTATTCACGTGTTGATTAAACTTTCACAAGGCTACAACAAGAGCAATCTTGCTGCAACAAAAGCTTGCAATTTATCTAATTTTCATCTCAGGTTTTTGTATCAAATTAAAACTTAAGTAATTTGGCTACTCCAGTTCCTCCGAGCGAGCTCTTGAATAATAATTGCAAGGTTAATTCACTTATAATCAAAAGTCTGTTATTAAACCTAGTCGAAACGAAAGTACCGTACTTAAAAAGGAATACCTTTTTATGATTCTGTTCAGATCGCGCAGTGTTGTGTTGCATTTCGATGACAAATGCTAATCGATTAAAATCGATTATAATGTCGGTATAATCGCAGTGAATTAGGGAGCTGGGACGAGCTCGTTAAAAATTAACGGCTCGACTTTCTGATGGCAAATCGATACCGTCTCTATGACTGTGTATCGTGTCTGATGGGAAGACTTGGAAGTCGTTTACTTAATGTTTCATATTGTCCACCTGTTTCGTGAGTCGTTACGATTGGGAGTTTGTAAGTAAGTAGGTAAATAAATAAGTTTGAAGTCGTGCTTGTCAGGGCATTTGAAAACGACACAAGTTGTAATGATGTCGTGAATAGTTTATTAAATGGTTGCTAATTATTTATTGATGTTTTGGGATCTTGAATCCAGGCGGTAGGATTTCTCAAAAAAAAATGTTTTATGTGATTGCCGCCATAAGGGCTACACGGAAGCACTTTGAGAAGGACTTCAATTATTTCCCTTCATTCGTTATTCAAAATGTTGGAACGCATGGGAAACACACATTTGAATAATCATAAGGGTCTTTTTGGACTTATAAACCACTTTTTCTTCTGTGAATTTCTATCTGTTTGTACAATCTGAACCATTGCAAGTTTGAGTCGACCAGCTGCCATCCAAACGCTACCTACGAACCCGTTCGCATAATTCCTCTATCACACATTTGGGACAACTAAACCCATCATGGCGGCAAGAGATATTCCGCTAATGCGAGAAGGGCCTTTTATTAGACACGTTACGTTCACATAAATTCAGAAACTCGGTCAAACTGTTTGAACCCTAAAACTGCGGAAGTTAGGGGTTGAAATCAAGGACGATCGTAAATTATCGTTCGCTGCTTACCCCGCGCCATGTTGTCTCAAGGGTCGTAAATATATCCTGTTTTAATTACGAGTACCTTTAATTGGTGTTTCGCACGCACGCCTGTCTTCGGTTATTATGCGTGTCGTGGATGGAGCAAGTAATGTGTGGACCTATTAGTAGCTATCTTAGACAACAGAGTTGAGGTACATGTTTGTAAACTGTTCACACTTATGCAAGGAGTTGGATTAGTTGTGTTTAAAGAGATCGAGATGTTTTGGGGCTTCGTCGAAAATATTAATTTCAAAAGGATCATAATAAAAAGTTTCTGTAATTATTAAAGTTTTGGAATCGGTAATAGATAATGTGGCTATACATTTTTTACCATATTTTATAAGTTTAAATATTGTCAAATCAAAAATCATTTATTCAAATTAGGGTGAGAATCGGCACGTTTTAAACGTCAAAATTACATAAGACTGTCCTCGAAAACACTCGTCCTACACGACTTCCTGGTGTTTCAGCTGGGAAGAAGAGATGGTGCAACAAACTCCCCAGCAACAGACCTGCCTGTTAAGTTAAAAGAACACATACATTGTGTACTTTAAGACACAAAAGGTACTCTACAACCCAATTCGTAAAGTTAAAAGCTAGTTAGTACCTCAAGTAGTAGAAAGTAATCTCTAATTGTGGCCAATTCAGACTTGGAGCGGAAACACTTGAAGCAAACTTGCATTTCCGAAGTAAAGTGGAATGTACTGAAAATTTTCCACTTACGGCAATTGCTCGCGTTCGTGCACTTATAATACGAATTTCTTAGAAATTTTCTTCATTCGTACGAATAATAACATTTAATTGGTATATTTAAATTGTTTACATACAATGGTGCGGAAGGGATGGATTATTTTCACATTTATTTCAAGTAGAACATTACTCATGAACATTTCTAAAGCATTTTATACCAATATTCAAGAAGTACCATATTTCTTCACATATATACCGTACAACTCAATTTTGACATGTATTGAAAATAACTCATTATGGGTTTGCTAACAAGGACACCAAGTTTTTCTTTATGGAAACCTTTTCGACGCTACCATTGTAGAGAACTGTACTTCTTTTTAACCAACTTCCAAAAAGGAGGAGGTTCTATGTCGTAGGGTATTTTTTAAAATGTTTGTCCTCCAATTTCTCCGGCAATTGTGGACCGATTCAAAAAAATCTTTTTTTGTTTGATAGAGTATGCTCTCGAGTTGGTCTCGTATAAATTTGATTAACTTTGCTTGGATAGTTTTTGAGTTAGCTTCAATAATACGTATTTTTCCCACTTAGTCTTTATGGACGATATGATAAGTCCCCGTCAGTTTTATTTACTTAACAGGTAGTAGTATTAATATTAAAACTTTGAAAAACATTTTACAAAAAAAAAAAAAAACGACTTCCAAAAATAGTGTGTTTCTACATTTGTCTTCTCCTTCATTGGTAAGTATGTGTACTAATTTCTTCCTTATGCTCTATAAGGAACCCCAAATACCTATAAAACTGGACCACAACATGCTAATACAATACATAATAACCTTCTAATTACTTCATAGTTACATAACTAATCCGTAGTGTTGTAACATAATCGATTCGGAACATGAAAGGCGGTAAGTACGTCGTCGGAACAACAACACAACAAGCGATAACGTCTTCACAGATAAGTTTCAGGTTTCCGCTTGAGGCGAGATACTGGTTGTAAGTACGTCGAATAAATACCGAGTTAGTGGTTGTGGTGTAACTAAAGATATTATTGTAGTAGTCGTAACAACATGACAATGTAAAACAGAGTGAATCAAAGTGAAGTGCATTTTGATTCACTCTTTTCTTTTATTGGACTTCTTTTCTTATTGGTGTTTATTATAATAAAATATAACAGATAAGACTGCCTCGTTGGTCTAGTGGTCGCGAGTGCTACTGCTGAGCATGCGGTTTTGGGTTTGATTCCCAAGTCGGGCAAAGTGTTATTGGGTTTTTTTATATGGAATTTGACAGAAGCAGCCCGGAGTTTGGATTTGTGCCCAGTTGATAGCAATAAGCTCGCTCCCTATTACATGGAAATTTAACATAACTAGCGAAATGTGGGTGTACTATAGGTACACCTCTGCCCAACCCTGCGTACAGGGAAGCAAGGCGTGATGTTATGTATGTTATATAATATAACAAAATTATTTTGCCTGGATTTGTTGTGTATAAGTATTTGTAGTGTTTGTTTGCTATACATCCCTTAATTACAAATGGTTTTTATTGTTTTTAGTGAGTTGCGACCAAATCCAGATTAGTTATCTGTGGCGCACATTACCGCACTAGTGCGGAAATATAAAATAAAAAGCACTCGTGGTTAAGGCACTGCATTATGAACCTAAAAGCGGTTCTATAAGAGCCACTTTACGAGCAAGTGCGTTGAAAAAAAAACCTTGTTATGCTAATTAATTTGCTAATAAAAATGGTAAATTTCCGTCATATTAACATCTAAATAAACACCGCTGATATTTCCATCACGATGAACGAACAAAGCGTATTTCAAAACTACCCCTACCCAACATAATCTCCTGCTGTATCAGTTCATAAATAACCAGTTATCATAGCGTGGGGTCATTAACAGTGCCATAAATCGTATCGTCCGGCCGGACAACCCGGACAGTCCGGAGGCCATGTTAATTCGCGGCCGGACACCGGTCATTCAGGATCACGGTAATACCTGTTGAGTTACAGCCTGGCTTACCCATACCTGCCCCTTGTTTGACCTTTCACGGATGGCCGAACTTTCACTCAATAATTGGGGTATTAAATTAAGTTAATGCCCGTTAAAATTGAGTTTAGGGACGATATTAGTGTGTTACTGCTGATTTAGGTCATTTAGGGTTTATTAATTAATTAAACAAAGATGCTATTGGAACGAAACGACTTGTCGTCTCCGTGCAGAGAAAACCTCGTAAATTAATTGTTATTTTTTAATTTGTTGTGTAGAAAGCCTGAAACAAACGTGCACAGCTCTAAGATGCTTCTAATGCCTTCTGTTGGTGATAATGAGAACCTCGGAAAAAGTCAATAATGGCCATTATTCAGATAGTTTTTTATCTTCCCATGTAAAATAAATATTTCTAAACGTTGACAAAAAAAACAACCGACTTAAAAAAAAAACAAACTTACAATCGAATTGAGAACCTCCTCCTTTCTGAAGTCGGTTAATAACGTTTATTACAATCACGAAGTTTTCACTGCAAGACGACGTTGAAGAGAAGCACCTACATAATATTGTCTTCAAAAATAAAGCATTCATTTTATTTCTGAAGTAGGTACCTAACTTAGCCATGTTGTAGCAGTTTTCATTACTTTAGTCACAGAGTAAAGATACAATTTAGTAGAGTAACTGTACTGGCATAAACAAAGTGTTCTACGTAATGGTACGTAATGGTACCGTAGTTACGTAAAGGGAGCCGAGAGTAACATTTTATTGAGATAAGCAATATTTTGCATCCGCACTGTCGCCACTGCAGCTGTGGACAAAGTGTATCCATATACTAAACATGCTATGTTACGTCACACTACGTTTTACCGATAGAAAATGTTTTGCTTTGCTCATTTCTCTTTGTAGAAAATTCTTTTGTACCTATTTTGTAAAACACAATTTTGAAAATATACAAAGAAACCTAACTTTACTAATAAAAAATGAGATATTAAAATAACTACTGAATTCGTTAGTTTTTCCAATCAGAGAGATGGTTAGGAAGAAATTGCATAAAATATGGTTTAAAAACTCATAAAATTAATTTACATAAACCTATTTAACCCATAAACATAATATATAAATGTTCGAATAAGTTCAATTAATCGTCTGTTGAAATAAAACTCATGCGTGCCCATTGAACCGCCGATCGTGACAAATGACGTCAGAATTTAGGTACTCGCAGTTAAAAATGTAAACGCTACCCCGTTCGACATGGCTGCAATGTGCAAGTGTCAGAGCCACTATTTATCTTGTGCCCGACGGACAGGATTGATGGTCCGGCCAGTATTTGCATATTGCTTAGTTATGTACTAAGTTACTTGTACTCTGTACTGTGCATAGTCGCATATCAACGTCAGTGACAGTACAAAGTGACGTTGAGTAATTTGGTGACCCTTTTTAATCGGATATTTGTACGAGATTAATAAAATTATGTCTTTAAAAATGCTTATATAAATGTTTGATGTTATTACAGATTACAAAAAAACGTTTTTACATAAAAACGCGTATAAATATTTTTATGAGGATTCATTTCCCTTACCCGGTAAATCGAATTCTATATTTATTACTTATTTTACAGTAACTAGTAGTGTTAACTGGGAAAAAAAATTACTATTTAGTCTGGTAGTCAGATCAATCAATCTGCCTAGCCTTTTCCCAACTATGTTGGGGTCGGCTTCCAGTCTAACCGGATGCAGCTGAATACCAGTATTTTACATGGAGCGACTGCCTATCTGACCTCCACAACCCAGTAACTGTCTGGTAGTCAGATAATAAAAAAATATTAGACATGTATTTTTTGCTTTAAAATATTAATAAAAAAAAAATTTTGGATAAAACGCATTAAAGTTGGGGATTCGAGGCTCGCTACGTCACAAGTCAGTATAAAATGTACTGGACAGTGACGTCATGCCACATTTGAACTCAATGTATTGCTGGAATCTTTTAATTACCTACGTAAAAAAAGAAAAATACGTGTCCCATATTTGTTAATAACATATCTGACGGACGAAAAAAAAACTTATCAGCATCCCTATTCATATAAAATTCTGTACCTATATTACCCATTGACATATTTTAAATCAATGATACCTTAAACTTTTTTACTCTTAAGAAATATTGAAAGACAGACATCAAGTAAAAAATCGATACTCGATAGGTCCTACTAGAAATCTAATAAGATGCGGTCCTAATTAATATGAGACTGAAACAGAATAAATAATCCCCTGCCTTGCGAGAATATTTTCTTAGTAACATTAATCTAGCTTAGCTTCTATATAAAATGTTGATAACTCTGAAGCCCTTGATGTTACACTAGAATGTCGTTATCTAGATCCATAGATCCAATTTTAAAACAGAAACATTTCAATTGCCTAGAAATAGAACTAATCTTGGTCGTTCAGCTCCTTTATACCGGTTTTTGTCTAGCTACAATAAGCTGAGCACGCGTACTAATGACTTGGACATATTTTCGAACAGTCTGAATGAATTCAGACGATACGTACTCAGTTCTTGATCGATTTGTTTGTTTATTTCTTTTACAAAAAATGTTTATTTGTGTGATTCATTGTACTTATTTAATATTGTACAATCTAATTCAATCTTTAAATTCAAATTTTAATCTATTTTATTCTTTTAATTTATTATAAATAATGTAATAATTTTGTGTCCTAATTTATCTGTTATTTTTATAGCTCTAATTTATAATTGTTTTTATTTTCCAATTTAATTGTTTTTTTTATTTTTTATTATAATGTATTTTAATTTAACTGCTTGACATTTTAGATTTAATGTAAACTTTGTAAATTTTAATTTTGTTAGTTTCATATCCATTTCAATTTTTATTATTGATTATACAAGTGCTGTACACACCTATAAGTGACGAATTCACCGCAAAGCTGTTGAATATATTTAATGTAATGTTTTAGTGAATAAGTCGTTGGTGTGTCAATAAATAAATAAATAAATAAATCTAGCACTACGTAACAGAGTTTATGTACTCGTACTTTATAGTACATACTAATTCCATGCTTATTTCTTTACATGTTATCGAAATTTTAAAATATATCTCAATGTTAAAACTAAGTCTAGCCAGCCAGTCTCATATTCATCAAATCATAGACAATGAATACCACCAAGATTTATTTTTCTCCGAAATTAAAAATTTAATTATTCAGCCAGTATTCATGATTACTATTCCCTAATTTATGAGAAGGAGGTTGTATTGTTTCACGAAGGAGAAGATAATAAAGAAATAAGACAGGATACCAGCCAAGCCAATCTTATAATCGAAGCACGCCGATTACCCCGGGCAATATTTTCATTATTTTCCCTCAAACGCGTCTCCCCTTCTTAATATCGTTTAATTTAATCAAAATTCTGCTTACTCAGTAAGCAATTTTCAACCACAATTTTCCATGTAAGATTTTATAATTATTCGTTTAATAGATTTAAGTTGAAGTAATGCAGCACGTATTTTCTAATTAAGTTTTATCCGTTAAGTAGCTAAGTTATGTAATTTATTCGATTTATATAAAGAAATATGTTATGAAAATATCATAATTTTATTTAAAGTAGCTTGTACTAAGGTGACCTCGTGAAGGCCGCAGGAATCTGCTGGAAGTACAGAACCGGGCGACGTCTTTCGGCTGAAATGATGACGATGGTATTACTAAAGGGTAAGATAAAGCAAAATTTATGTTTAGCGTACTGTTAGTAAAGTCAGGGAAATATTTTTTTTTGCATGACAACCTACTTAAATTATACCAACGTATATTCAAATCAAATTGCATTCTATGAAAGTTCTAAAAGAGAGCTCTAATCAATGGTTCTTACACGGCAAACTAACGTAGAATTTCAATTTAATAAACAATTAATGAATTTCCCTTACTATATACATCCTAGTTTAATATTTTCAACAATTAGGTATATAGTCCGAATATCCTCCAAAAGAATAAAAGTAAATAATGAAACAATGTGATTTGGCAGAATATATCTGCTCACAAAAACCTAGATATAAAATATAGTTTATCGGTCTACTCAAACAAAGAGGTCAAGGTGACTTTGAAAGTCCAGACAACTTGGCACAGAATAATGTTGGAATGTTGGAACTATGTGGAGTAATTTTCCACTAGAGAGGTTCACATCGAAAATTACGTAGCATTCCTTGTGACAGTTAAAGTACCAAACACCTAACTATAGGTGTGCCTACATCACCTATTTCCTTTATATAGACATATTTTACGACATCCACAAAAATAAATGAGATGATAAAAAATACATGTGTGACAGTACCTAAATATTTTACAAGTTTTTCTTTTACCCAAAGAACCAACAGGATATAAAACTGAGCTCCTAAACCTGTAAAGCTCAACTAAGCTGATAAACTTGAAACCGCTAACAAAGTTTACTGTATAGGTAGTGTAAAATATTGTGAACAGTGTCGTATTAAGTAGGTAAGCCACAACAAGAGGTATGAAAACCGAGCTGCGATATTTCTTGAGCTCGTTTGTTTTGTATTTTTGGTCGGGAACCTTTGCAGAGCTTTCTATATTTTACTGAAGATATTCTTTACTAAAATCAGGTTTAATTATAAAATGAATAAAGTACAGAAACTGATTCTAATAACCAAACCTTTCACTAACAGGGTAGATCAAAACAAATCTATATATATATATGCTTAAGTGTTTGGTGACACGACGCCGTTGTCGCGCCGCCACCGCGCCGTCGCGTCGCCGCGCCGCGTAACCATGTAGACTGAGCCACTTGATTTTGCCATATCACTTTACAATCCGCGGCGGCGGAGCGGTAGCGGGGTGGTGACCTTGCATACACACAACTATGTGAAGCAGCGGTGCGGTGAAGGCGCGGAGGCGGCGCGGTGGCGTCGCGGTGGCGTCGCAGTGGCGTAGCGGTGGCGTCGCAGTGGCGGCGCGGTGACGGCGTCGTGTCGCCGAGCACTTATACTCATAAAATTACATATAACGCCATTAAAACGAGCACAGCCTGCACAAAATTCGCTACAGCTACCTACAGATAACCACTAACGATATTAATCCGACTAATCCCTCCGCATTTCAATAATAAAACAAGATGTCGCCCCGCATTAATTAATTCCAAACCGTTGACTCTTGACGCATTTATTATGACAAAGTTCTAAATGTGTAAAAATTCGCCCCTACGAAGAACCATTTCCATTTATCCGAGTATCATTAAGGGTATGATCCGGTGTTCGGATAACTTATGGTCGGTCATGGAATCTGCATATAAATAGGAAAGAGGTTTAGGAGGGATCGGGCTCTCCTGTGGCACTCTCGCTCGCCTGCATGCACGCCCGTACGCCCGCACGCCACGCTCGCACGGCCAGCGACTTATGAACTTGAGGAGTTTGGGCATACTTTGGAATAAATTATGTTGGCTCATGTTTTTGTAGCTTTTTATCTTACGATGTAAGTTTAGGATAAAAGATTGGCTAAGTTTTACTTTTAGCAGGTATTTAAATACGTGCTTGGCATATAAAACGCGATACATACGGTAGAATGAATAGTATTCCAGCATAGAAATTGTGAAGTAACCTAATCTTCTTCAAAAATACTTTCGGGAACGTTGATTATCATCAGTCTTGTTCTAATTAATATAATCTCGATATCAGTACGTTAGGTACATTTCGTAACAAGATTCAATGCTGCTATTTTTCATTGTCTTTATTAATTTCCTAAAGAAGGTTATAACTATGTAACAATGTTTATTTTCTCTTTCTATTTCATTGGAACAAAGCTCTAAGGGAAAGCCTTGATTCATTTAAATCCCTAAAAAGTTGTAATTTCATTACAAAATGTTTCAGTAAACACGGAGAAAAGCACAGTATTTCACGATCAAATACGTAAGGTTAAGTAAAAAACATTGTTACCAAAACACACGGTAAACAAGCTAAAACATATTAGGAGAGCACATAATAAGGAAAATACGGTTTTACGGTTTTTATGGTCGTTGCGAACTGGGAATGGTGATCCCTTTGTAATGGAACGTGTGTTCCAAGCTATGTCGGCAAAGGCAATAATTATTCAGCCAAATACGTCCTTTGTGATTGGCAGGATTGAAATGAATGTTAAATGAAAATTGGCGTTTAGCGTTATTGTTTTGTTTTTCAGTCGACCTGCGAAATAATTGTTTCGTTAACGAGTTTGAAAAGTATTGATTTCGGAACAAACCTAAATAATCAACAGAATTGATCTGTAATTGTTGTTTAATTAGATTTTCTGTCCGTACGTCAGTTGCAGATTGAAGAACTGTGTTAGGAAACCTACCAACCCTATAAATTGCTTTAAGTTCGCCCCTACATGACCACAAATACAGCTTCTGACGAAATGTGGATGGTGGATGTAGTACTTCTGTCTAGTGCCAACCTCTTCACATATATACAGTCTTAATTGTAATCGCATTATTAATAATCCCATAAAAAATAACATACGCATTACCCAGAAAAGAACAGCTTTGCCTTAATAAAAAATACCGTATCGATATCGCAATCGATTAATCAATATTAATTAATGCTTCCAACGTCCAAATGACTGAATGTGAACAGAATACCCATACATACTACTGTCCATGGACGCCCGCAGGTCTGTCTGCCTGGTAAATACTCGGATATAATTACATGCTTTCACGTCCACGTATGCGTACATGCTTTCACGTCCACGTGGGACAGCCGGACGAGGTGCATCTATTTCATAATTCATATATATTGCGAATTGTCTGGACAGCTCTCTGCGATTAAATGAGCAATTAAGTTTACACTGTTAAGATGTCTGACTGCTCTTAAGATCCAATTTGGTAAGTCATTAAAGTGTGTGAAATAATATGGTCCCTACAGGCTGAAACTTCAATGCGTCTCACATTTAATGAATTAATCTTATACGGAATACTGTCATAATCGATTTTATAATAGTTACTAGCTTTTGCTCGTGGCTTCGCCCGCGTGGAGATCAGAAATTATCCCACAGAAACGTACTGCCGAGATAAAAATAGTATCCTCTGTCCTAACCCAGTTCATGGTCTACCCATGTGCCAAATTTCATCCAAATCCATTCAGCCATTTTTGCATGAAAGCGTTATAAACAAAAAAACTCACTTTCGCATTTATAATATTATATAAGTTAGCATTTACCCTTGTGGTAGAATACCTAGTGGTAGCAAGAAGTCAGTCACGATTAATAAATAAATATGTTGATCATATAAGCTATAAACATCACAGGAGAAACGAGGTTCTACTAGAACTTATGATAATGATTAGGTTTCATTTCATACAACCATGATCAAATAAGGTTTATGTATTGTGTGCCTTCATCTTGAAAGAAAAATAATAGCCAATATCACCATTCCAGGCTTTGTCTACAAGGATAATAGCTATTATTCTCAGTACTACTGAATATAAAAGAGAGAATGTGCGAATAATGTTAATACGAAAGTACCTAATACAATTCAAAGACGTCCAAAGGGAGAGAGGTCCTCCGTTTTCTTATTACATTATCATATCAAAGGATTACAAAACAAATCTCTAGAAACACTATGGCCACTTTCATCAGTGTTAGAGCCATCGCCCCAACACAATTAAACCATGATAAATGGATCACGAAAAATCTAATCTAAATATTTAATCGAAAATTCCCCTGCATTGCAACAAATGCATTTGTGTGTATTTATGTGGGGGTGTGGGTGTAACTATTGCTGTTTGACACACAGCCTTTATACGCTCTAATGCTTTTAAAGATGTTTGTTTGCTCAGAGAAGCGTATTATAAGATGAATCGTAAGTGATTCGATATTGCAAATAGTTTGTAGGCGTTTCGTAGCGCGTCCGTAGACGTTTGCTACGAGAAAACTGAACACTTGAATGAAGTGCGTAGTAAGCGTATCAATTCGTAGCGTGTTTTTTTAAAAACAATTTACTGTTGAAGGTGACGTCACAGTTATACGATACGAATGTTCAAGAGTTCTTAACTATAGGTGCGACTTTTGCACGTATCTGTACGCGTCCACACATCGTGTATGTGTACATACCCTAAGCGATGACAAGTGCACTGTAGTGCAGGAATGCACACCCCAGTCCCAACACGGCCACCCCAGCATTACGAATGCAAATAATATTTCTTTCCGACAAAATATTGCTGTGTTAATGCCACGCTAAATTGTGTACGATGCAGCCCCAGTGTGTACACGGCACATTCGGTTTTATTTGTTATGTTTGTTGTTGAAAAGGGCATCGGACAGTTTGTTTTGGGCCTTTTATTAGTTTGGTTTAATCTCGCGTTTGTAGTTGTGACCGCGGTTTAGAATAGGCCAGTTAAGCAATTAATATGTTTATTTAGAGGTTTGTGGGATTGGGTTTTGGACTGTATATTATTTAAGTGGTACTCCTACTACATAATAGTAACACAACTATGAAAATCAAGTTATGTACTACCAGAAATATCTACCTTAAAGGTCTCTCTATCCATCTTAAGGTACCATCTTAAATAATCAAGTATGTTTTTCATCTAAGCATGTAAGTATAGCTACAGCAAAATAAAGTCAAATTCGCTGGAGCCATAAAACAAATTATAAAGCAAGGTTTACGAGTCTTATGTATGCATACAGTGGGAAATTTAATCTCCATATAAAGAGCATGAGTGAGTTTGAGAAAATAATTTAATATACTAATCATAGCCTTAAAGTTCATGAGCCCCTTTTGGAGGTCGAAGCTCGAACCTCCTTCGGTATAATTTTGTAATTCCGCCTCTATTGCCGGATTTTATTGCATTTCGGTTTCCCTAATGCTGAAATGCGACGTAAACTTCGCCTTCCTGACCCATTTAGGCGGATATTGTTGGGGCGTACACCGTTCAAATTTCTATTGCAGGCTTAAAATATTCTGTCCTTCTCTGGGTTTGTATTAAGAAAAGGGACGGATGGATACATTTGTGCGATAAGTCTAGTAACCCGGTTCAAGGAGGCTCTCCCCTTGAAGGCTGTTCCGAGGCAGGTCGCAGTGCGCCTGTAAATCACTTAAGACGAACGGGATCGGGGCCCGTCTTGCAGTTAAAGTTCCTGTTTTTGCTCACGGGGGAGTCGGAACGCGACGATAAGAAATATTTGAAACAGTATACGTTAGCCTCGTTTTATGGGTTCCGTAAATTAGATGGTCTGTTTTTCCTTAAAATTGGCGTGTTTTTGTTATTCCTGGTGTGATTTTGTGCAAATGTAGCTAATTTGTACCGCCCAGGTGTTTTAAAGTAATTGCTCCGTATCTCAGACTTTGAATTTTATTTGTATTTATATTAGGAGCTTAGAGGCCTTTATAATTACGAAATAAATAAATCAAGTGGGACTAAGTTTTTTTTTGTGTAGATGTGTTCATTTAGACAAACAAGAGAGCTTAACTAACTCGGTAGGTACTTCCTAACTTTTATTAAACTGACATTGAACGTGTAAATATTGGTAATAAACTATTTGTGTGCTATGTGTTAATGTATTAACCTTATTTGTAAAACTTAATGGCAATAGTTACACGATAACCCTTCAATCAGCAATAGACAGTGATAGCCTAGTGGTGTGACCGTCGGACTGCCGAGTCATAGGTCTCGAGTTCGAACCCAAGGCACGCACCTCTGACTTTTCGGATTCATGTGCGTATTGTATAATTATCACTTGCTTCAAAAACGGTGAAGGAAAACATCGTGAGGACACCGGCATGCCTGAGAGATATTTCTCGACAACCTGATGTGAAGCCATGTCAGAGGCCCATGCGCGGCTTTAAAACTCTGACACCAGGTTAGTCACTAACCACACGAAAAGAAGAATCAATAGACAAGAGATCAATGAAATATACAGTCTGCGTAAACTCACTGCAACATATAATCCAATCACAAGTCAACACAGACTTACAAACAAACTCCCGAGTTCACAGGGCATGCAACTGTACAAACTTGAATTGTAAACTTTAGTCTAAAGCAAAGGGCACGTGCGGAACCAAGTACAGGTAAATACATTGCACCGTATGCAGGGCTGCCAACCTGCCAAATTAACTACAAAAATATGGACATCGTAAACACTTCGTTGAAAACTTATGAATGGAATGAAAAAGGGGAGGGTGATAATGATAGCACATTAGAGTTTTTTTGAGGTTGTATATCGTTTAGAGTCCTACTATTGATTTTTGGGAGCTTTTAACAACGGCCTGACAAAAAACAAATAGTATACTTACAATCTTTGAATAAAAATTTGTTGACTCACTTGCTCATTCCCCTTTCCATCGCAAAAATGACGGTACATTCTATCGCATTTTTACTTGAATAGGAGGACAATACTGATGGTATTTTTATAGCCCGATAAATGTGAAGTTTCCATGAATTAGGGGTTTCATCTTTATATATTTTTATGTAGTTTAGTTTTCCTTATTCAGCATACACAGCAACAAATCGAATTCTATTCTCTCAATAAACCAATAAGTTCAATATTCCACATAAACAATCTCCCTACAAAGTTATCAATTAGTTTCCGTCTGCGGAATGAATCCTGGGAACCAATATTAGCAACCCTGGTTGCACCGAGCTAACAAATTAGAAAGTTTGTGTCGGATGTAGAGGGGATGTGTTGTACCAATAAATTTCATGGCTTTGGGACGAACACTGGCCGATAAAGTTGCTTTCCGAAGACAATCCCAACCATTCCTTTACTGAAACTGATATATTGATGAAGGTACGCGTGCGATGTAGAGGGAACTTGTGCTGGCAGTTGATAAATGTATTATGTGTTACTGTGCTTCGGTATTTGGAGTTGCAGTTCGTTTTTTAATGTTGGTAGGGCTATTTATACAATTTGAAACTGTTTTTTTTCGGTAGTGTTTAACAAAACTACTATTATATATGTATCTTTATGTCTTCAAATAGTTAAATGATTGCTTGAATACTAAAAAGGCTCATACAACATCTTAATTAATTAATTAAATTAAATTAATTTATTAAAATCAGATAAAGTGATCCGTATTTACCCACTTAAAAATAAAACTAGAAAAAAAAATTGTTAGTGGAGTATATTGGTTGTTGTTGTGGTAGTATCTTAAACCTTTTCTATTGTATTTGTGTAATCTGTTGTTGTACAGATGTGACGCACGACTTGATTGTTACTTTCATTGTTGTTTGTTTTTTTTTAAAGTATGCAAAAGTAGTTACTTTTCCACTCTGCAATCGGCATTTTGTTTTGTTAAGATTGTTTGTTTGTTGTCATTTGCCAGTGTCGTAACACAGGTTACGCAATCTTCTTTTCTTGTGGTTAGTGACTAACCTGGTGTCAGAGTTAGCCGCCCATGGCTCTGGCACCAAACTCTGACTTGGCTTCACATGCCGTCGATAAATATCTCTCAGGCATGCCGGTTTCTTCACGATGTTTTCCTTCACCGCATGTTATTTGTTTAAAGCAAGTTATAATTATACAATACGCACCCGAATCCGAAAAGTCAGAGGTGCGTTCGAGCGCCTTGGGTTCGAACTCGAGACCTATGACTATATTACTTACTACATGATATATTAATTTTTTGCTTGAATACGAGGCTACTTTGTATGTGTGTATTTTATGTAATTTTGTTGTAATTTGCGTTTTGTTTATGCAGAAAAAAATCTTTCTTTTTTTCTCTTAGATGCACGACCAGATTGCCCAATTATAAGTATCAGTAGCCAGTCTGTCTAATATGACTAGATAGGTAGGTATAGACCAATGCTTACCAATAGGGTTTTCCGAAATAGAGGTAGTTAATTCAAATGGACACAAACTGGTACCGTGACCACAGACAGAATCGACAAGAAACAATATTGTGTTTTGGTGGAAATGTGGTCACGTTGTTCAAGACCACTAGTTATCGTAACCGCGAACCGAAGCATTCCCACAATGTACATTTATAGAAACAAAGTTGGTTGAAGGCTTGAGCATATACGATTAGATAAAATATATTTAAACAAGCATCCGATGATGTCTATGAGCTCATCGTCCTTGTTTTTTTTTTTCTAATAACTATATCGTCGACCGTAGGTTCAATTGAGGTAAGGGACAAAATACGATTTTTCAAGAGAGGCCGACAAAGTATTTTTTCGGACTAAATCACCCATAACTTTTTTGTTATTAACCTTTTTTGGATCTGATTTCACAAATAATCTTGTATTTTAGTGTTCTATCTACCTGTGTAACATTTATTTAAATAAGTTGGCTAATTAAGAAAATAGATGTCCCTTACACCAACGTATTTTGTTAGTAATGTCACTTACTGACCAAGTATCTCGTAGTCCCGTCCCTTACATTATATTGACCCCTACGTTGGATCCAATCTATTAATGAAAAAGTTGTGTAAAGGACATGTTGAAAAAATTTATTAAAAAAATACAGTGTAAAGGGATTCTTGACAGAAAATTAAGTACACATTTTTGACGTACTGAGTAATCCGTAATGGTAATTTGTTGATTGGGAAGACCCTTACCTTATTTGAAGTGGATTGGCGACGGTAGTTACACCATTTCAATTTGCTATATTGCATAGTTTTTCAGATACTTTGTTATTATGGGGCTGATTCGAAATTTGGATCCAAAAAATCAGTAGGGTAAGGGACATTTTTCTTAAGGTCAAAAAGGTCAAGTCAAGGTGTATATAAAAGAAATCTAGCTTTTATATACACCATTCGAAAGAGAGAAAAAATCTGAACAAAACTGTATACTCAACTCATTTTGGGTATTTTGTCCCTTACCCCAATTGAACCTACGGTTGACGATATTATATTTCCTCTGCAATCGATACATACATCATGTGTACTGTGCAGTTGTGCACTACGGGATATTAAGACGCAACATGTAAAGTTCCTAGCGCACACCATTTAAACTAACTTCGGTTACTATTAAGGTTCGGTATAATGTGTACCGGTCTTAACTAGCCACGTAGAACTATTGTAGTTTCGGCTGCTTCGGTGCAAGTAAGTCCTCGCCCTTCGTTATTTATTGCTTTAACTTATCGGGTAATTAGGTTAGTGAGGGGACACTTGGGGGCAATTTGTCAGAATCCCGCCAACTTCGTAAGTTCATTCCGTTTCACTTTATTGTTAGTAGTTCTGACGTTCTGCACTGAGGCATCAGAAAAGTTAATTATTGTTGTCGAGGTTTTATTCCGATTGCGAATTCTGATGTTATTGTCCTTTATAAGGTCTGTCATAGACCAAATGCCTTTGATCACTAAAGTAGAAGATACGCACAACGTCAACACTCGCCATAAAAAGAGGTTATGCGCTCCAGCGTCAAGAATTAAAATGTTAAGTGATAGCCCATATTATATGGCAATAAAAAACAAAATTCAAAAAAAGGCTAAAACTTTACCTAATCTAAAAGAATATAGCTTAAAATAAAGATTTTCTCTCATGTACAAAAATGCCGATCTGCCATATACAAACAATAAGATTTAGTCTATCCTATTTAACTTCATCTAACTATAATTAAAATTTGTACTACCTGAGAAGGATGACATTCATATTGCTGATAATTTTTATTCAATTCATTATTATTGACATTTAATTTTGACATAACTATAATTTATCAATTTAATTGTACTAATATAAAAGAAAATAATTAAGTACTAATAATGTTTAATGCATGCTAATTAAGGATGGTATGGGCAGGCGAATGATAATTGCAATGCTTGTCTAAGGCTGCTAAGTCGTAAGTACTAATATAAGATAACACCAACAATGTACACTTAGTTCGCAATAAACGTTTTTGACTTTGACAAATGACTTTGATTACTATGATTTCGGTTTTTAAACATAGTTATTATATATATAACATACCGAATAATTTAATTCATTACTGTATGTGTAACTAATTAAAAAAACGTGCCTTATAAAGTGAATTAGTCTTTCTACAGTAGGTATATGTCCAAGACAACACCTAAATGACAAAACAAACACAACAATGCCTTCACTCTAGAGACAGAATATAATAAAAATGTTGAATTTCAACTAGCCTGCATAATACAAGACCACGTAACTTTCTCCCAAGGCGCACGTACGGACGGCTACCGAGGAGCCAAGGAGGCGGCGACTCCGCCCGGAGCCCCGGACGGAACATAAAAACTACCTTCCGCCACCACCGGCCGCCGACCTACACCTAAACGTTCATGTTTAAGAGATAAAACGTGCTGTTACTACTTTATGTCTACCTGCACAACTTACTGATTAAATTGAGGCATTTTTGCCGAGTTTTCTAGCTGTTAAGACTTTGAGCAAGAGTGTGGGGAAAGATTTTTAGTTGAATAAAATTTTGGTTTTGCTTTTCGCAGCCATGAACGAAATTTTGTTTCGTATTAGAAATCTACTGCCTTTAGGCGATAACTTGGCAATTATACTTAGCTTAAATGGGAAACAAACTCGATTTTACTAAATAAATGCCATTATTATCAAAACTAACCCCCTTCCGTGTCACAGAACAGAAAACAAATGGTTCCATTAGAGAAAATAACATAGATACCAGCGCGGTCCCATGTGCACCAGCGTCAAGTTTGTAATTAGATAACAATCTAGCCCGATACCCGTTCGTGTTTGATTCCACTAACGATCGTAGTGCTCGTATGGCGTACATTAAATATGAATTCTATTGACAATTACTAGCCAACGATGTTTCAACATTACAATTACAGGCGTGTACAGTATATGACAAACGATAGACAAATGTAGATAGTGAAATAACGATGCGATTTTACTATAATGACAAGCCCAAGACGTTCTAAAAATAGTGGGGCGCAGTGTGCTGTGCAAGTTTCAGACTGGGATTTACCATCTACAGAAACAGGTACTGTGAAACGAAGAAGATCTTCGTGTCCAGAGAATTCAGGAAAACAATCTGTTCCAACACACGATGCTATATTTGAAGTACAAACGCCCTCAGACTCCGGCAGCGGTACCTCACGAAGTATAGACGAAACTGACAAATCAGATTCACTCATTGATGTGGAAGAAAGAATATCGTGCATAATAAATGAAAATAGATCCTCTAAAAGCAACTCTGAATCCAGTGACGTAGATATCATAATAGATAGTATCTTTGGTAACCCTAACGATCAATTATTTGAAGCAACACAAAATGAAACACTCCTACGTGATCGTAGCAAAACTTTTATCAAACAAGAGACTTTATCTATTAACGAGAAACATGATACTGCTGCTGCCAATGTTTCCCCCGATAAAAAGATCAAAGATAGACGACTTAAAACGCCCGCACCAATAAGGAAATTAAACAAATCATTTGACTTAGGTAAAAATAGTTCAAAATTAGCCAAAGAACCTTTAAAGGTCCAGGAAAAGGCAAGTGTGTTACCAGTGTACAAAAGTACTCTAAAGGGAAGTATAGACTTAAATTCAAGTCAAAAGAAAAAAGTTACAACCAAGTTAAAACTACCCTTTTCTCCAGTAAGAACAATGGATAAACCAAAGATCAATTTATTTCAAAACAAAACTAATTTGCAAGAGTGTAAGCCATCGCCTTTGCTCTTATCACCAGTTAGACGAACAATATCTAACGAATATGTGCGATTGAAGTTTACTAACGACACTGTGATAAGGCGCACTATAGACGGCAAATCAGTACCAAAGATATCACCTAAGATACAATCCATAATACCTGAAAGTCCTATTGATACCGAAGATCCTTTTCTAAACCTTAGTCCTAATAAAAAATATACAGTGACGGTGAATAATAAAGTGAGGTGCGACAAAGATAACTATGTGATATTCGATCCAACCACCGGATTTACTCCGGACGGGTCGAGACAATCCCGGATTCCTTTGAAGTCCCCTACTGGAGACAAATCGCGGTTTCCACTAAAGTCTCCAGGCGGTGAAAACTCCGGTCTAGTCCGGAAATCGGCGAACGTTAGTGATACAGACAGTGGTATATTGTCTCCCAATTCTCCGGTAGAGACAAGTGAAAGGGGATCTGCGTACTATGTCAACGCAGCAGCGTTTAGTGAGGCGGCGAAGAAATGTGCCAATGACTTTGACATCACAATACTGGATCCGGGGCTGGCGAAAAAAGCTGCTGAGCAAATTCAGGTGAGTTTCATTTCTTTATTCTATAAAAAGTCCTACCCTATAGCGATGTATTCAATGGATTTTATTATTTAAAACCAATAAAATACTGGTAATTTCAACGAAATGCCGAAGTTGAAAAATGTGCAGCCATTTTTCTTACACCAAAAGATAGCAGAGATACAATTTATTTTACTTCGCTCGAAAAGGTCATTTTTCATGGCAACAGTTTTCAACAACACGCTCCGGTCTGTTGCATGGTTTTTCTTTTTCAGTCGAGAGCTGTTTTTTAAATACTGTTGTTTTCATGTTTACTAGCTGCGAATTGCTTTAGCATAAGTTTATATCTCTCTTTTAAAGACGAATGGATGCAGCCAATTAATAGGTAGTTATGAAAGTTGTGTACTAAACAGAAAATTTCACTGTTCTTCTTATTTTACTGGTAACTAATTATATCAGTAATTAATGTTTAAATATTACTTTAAAAAATCTCTCTATAAACAGTCGGTCGTTGATAAAAAATATGTGCCTAAAGAAAATCTTTGGTCGGATATAAGCGTGAGAAGAGTTGTATGGTTTGACTCGTAACGCCATCTCTCGACGAGTAGAACAATTACACCGTAAACTCCATGCTCTAAACAAATGTTTTCGGTTACTAATAGTAACTAAGACACATACATAATAAATAAAAAATATATTGTTTAGAGACTTATGTATATTTCAAGATGAAAGTGTTTACTAAAGATGTTCATGTAAGTTAGCAAGTTGTCGTTCAAGTTCCGCTACTACCTGCAAGATGGCGCTGTATTCAACCTTTCATTTTACGCACAACATCCCCTTCATTTGTTTAGCAGCACTTGTCGTGAGATATATCGCTCCACACTGGCGTATTATTCGGAAGCAATCGTGCAGTTAATTTTCAAATGGGCCCATTTAGCGAAAATAACGAACGGAGTGGCGGGCGTGTGCTCGGGGCTGACTTTTGTAATCGGTGTAGTTTGTGTATGTACCTTCCTATGTATAGGCAATTATTGCGTCGCTAGCGATTGTCCACTGTCTGGCCGTTATTGTTTGTGTTTGATGATGTCCGGCGATAGATGCTATCGTTAGCGTCATTTTTCGATCGTCCCTTTATGTTGCTTGTCAGGGGAGAGGTGTTTTATTGTGTGGGTTATTTGATAACATTGTTTTTATGTTTTTGTTTAGTGTGCATACTAGACGTTCACATACATTTTACATTTATTTTTTGGTAAACATAAAATGAGTATGGTATGGACTCAGACCAAATAAAAACCCAAGACAGAGCGTTACGAACAATACATTGAAGCATGCCAAAACTACACCGCCGCTCTGTGCATACACATCACACACACACATTTACAACCTTTTACAATCACACTACGATCAAACTACACCACACAAAGTGCACACAGTGCAAGCCGGCTTTACTTCACTGTTGGCAACGTTCTGTCTTGGTTTTTTATTTGGTCTGAGGGTATGGATAAACGAAAAATATTCAAATAAATGTTAGGTCTCAATATTATGTACGGGTAACAGAAAGGATGAATAATTAGGAGTTGAATCAAACAACACCTTTTTTCTTGCCACAGCAGAATAATCACACACACACACATACACACCCATACACACACATACACACCCATACACACACAAACACACACATACATACATAGGTAGGTACCGTTCATTCATGCAACCAGACATTCTCACAATCATGTCCCATGAGTGAATGTAACTATGAATATGTTTCCATGGATTGATTGATATTATTAGCAACTTCATACTAAGGTCCTTTCTAGTACTTAACAGAGTCGCATTGGTACCTACCTAATCTCCCTCGCCTTACTAAATTACAAAACTCCAAGTATTTTAAGTTTGGTCGGTACATTAATTTGTCCAACAAACCTTACATATTCACTCATATTTACCGCACTAGAATTCCTAGCGGAACTCAATAATCGATACAATCTGACACAGTTTCACCGCTTTATAGATAGCATCGAAAACCGCATCGAAAGCAATACCTTATGCAATAATTGCAAATGCAAATCGTGTTTGAAAACAATAGTAATACGTCACAACACCAACAACTTTAACATTGTCTAAGATTTTAATCGTTAGATTTGGCCTCACAGTACTTAGGTGGCGCGAAAAAGTGTCCATACTGACAAGAGTGAGCTCAGACATCCCGATTGGACCGATAGATACGATTCTCAGTATGAGTGAGCGAGACAATACTATTCAAATATAAATATAAAGTCTCCCGCAGAAAGGCGCGACGTGACGCTACTCTGGTGGAACAATTTCTATTACTTCACGGAAATTGTTCTACCGGTATCGTGTCGCCCCTGTCCGCGGGAGCCTAAACTATCGTTTGACGGGGTCGGGAATCTAACGATTTCAATCTATGCAAGCGATAGAATAAAATTATCAGAAGTGTAACGGTCCTGTAAGTAGGTCTACTGCCTAATGATGCATTCGTGGTCTTATTTGTAATTTAATGTGCAATCGCCAGTCGAATCGCATTCGATAGTACAGTCAGCCTCATAAAGTTTTTTATATCGACGAGAATTAATTTTGTTATCTACAATCTTTGTTCCATAATCTTGAATCAATGTGTTGTCGATCAATTGAATTGAATCAATCAATTGAAGTAAACGTCAAAACCTATTACATTAAGCGTCGTGTAGACCGGCGCGACGCGACTCTAACAAAACAATTTCTAAGAAAACTTCACGGTACAACAATTACCGGTGTCACGCGACAAGTCGCGTTAGTCTGCACGAGCCTTTAACTTACTTAAATACTTATGTAGTTTTAGTTACTCATTGCTACAGTCATAAGGAATACAAATTGTAAACAAGTAAATTAATTCTTGTAGATGTAGATGTACGTATCTTTTTCAGACTGACTATACCTGGCGACTTCTCAGAATCACCTGCCTGATTACTGACGCTGCACGTGATGAATAAATAAATGTTTTATGCCTAGGAACGTAGCTTTTAAACTTAGGCTCATAGTGTGTGATTTTATGTTTCATTGCTTTGCGACAAGCGACGCAGGAGTTCATTATGAATGACGTTTCGATTGCTACGTGATAGAATTCTATTCATAGTTGTGTGACGTAGAATCGCGATATAAGTTCGTATCTTGATACAAAGTATTCATACCGATACTCTCCTTGAGACGGAATGGGCTGTATTCCACCACGCGGGCCCAGAGCGGGTTGGTAGAGGTCACATGTCTTCGAATTTTTGGTTCTAGGATATGCCGGTTTCCTTACGATGTTTTCTTTCACCGTTTTGAGAGCAGTGGTGATGAAATAATTTACACAAAGTAAAGCGTTCGAACCTATAACATACAATTTGTAAGTCACGGCCGTTACCACTGGGCCACCATAGGTCTCATATTGCATTGCTTAGAAATTATTTGAAAGTGGGTTCCTAGGTACTTGTGGATTCTTGTCATACCTACTCGCTTGTTTTAAAATGTGAGTCTTCAGCTTGAAACAAAATTGCACGTTTATTGGCTTATTTGGGATTACTGAGCATCTTCTTTTACTGAATGCCTCGTTGGTCCATGGGCCGCAAGCGCTACTGCTGAGCATGAGGGCGATATTATTATTTTTTTAAGGTAGGAAATTATCAAATAGCTTCTCCCGCTCTGGGCGGAGCGGGAGGGTGTGTCAGACTTTTACTGACTAAAACCCACCCGTGTTCCTTCCGTTGCCTGTGTGCCGGGGCCGCGATATCCCTTTCGGACAAACCTGCAACCCCAGCAGGGAGCATGATGGCCTGGGTACGATTTCCAGGTTGGGGTAAGCGTTATTGGGTTTTCCATTTGGAATTTCTAAGTAGCAGCCCGTAGTCTGGTAAGACTCTCAATGTTATTTACAATACAATGAATGCAATGCTTTATTTGGTTTGTGTATTTAATAACTGTCACTTATCTTCCAGTTCTTCTATAGTGCAATGCCAACATTATCATTAGGGATGTAACGATACATGATTTTCCCGATAACGATTAGTGTAGTAAATAATCCGCGATACCGATACCGATTCCGATATGGCTTAGTGGATAATAAATGAAATAAATAACGAAGTGAACAGTGAAGTGCCTCGGGCGTTTGTGTGTCTTTTGTATTTTTAATTTCGGGCACAATTGATTAATAGTGCATTATAATCTTCACTTCACTGTGTGAATAAACAGAAAACTGCCGTGAAACAGGCTCAAAACAATACAACACTCAGCCAACGCTAAGCAAACTGCAAAAACTGCCGTTTGCCGTGTTGCCATGTCGCAAAGCAAGTGCTGCGCGGCTCTCCCCCAAGTCAGCCTGCGACGGAGCGACAATGTTGTGTGCGCGTCTATATTTCACGCGCTTCTCGAACTGTTTGATATCGGTTGTATATAATCGGCGATGCCGATGTATCGGCATCGGTATCGGAATCATTACATCCCTAGTTTTATCATCATGTTTTTATGCTTGTGCTGCATTTTTATCGTTTTATTTGTTAACTCTAAAAAAATATTCTGCAAAAGCTTCGTTCACCATCTTAAGCTAAAATACAAAATTCCTCACTTTTCTTCATAAACATTTTAAGATGCATCCCTCAGCCTGTACCTCGCCGCGTTATACGCTAATGAGTAATAAGGGGAGCGTGGGGCATGGAGCACAAACACTCGTGTTGCCTCCAGGAGGCCGCCTCTCCCCGTAAGGGCTCTCCACATAAACGGGTAAACGCTCTTACGCTCACACCGCTCCTGAAAATGTTTCATCACTTAATTTTGACTGAAAAGAGGCTCGGCTCCTTGTTACTAAGGAGTTATAATCACTTAATCTTAGACACCCACCTCTGCGCATGGGTAGGGTAATCTCTCTCTCGGTGTGTATATGCACTGTTATGAAGTATCGACATAATACATAATACATTATGTAAGTAATACAAAAGTTTAAAAAAACCGGCCAAGTGCGTGTATGGACCACGCACAATGAAGGATTCTGTAGATGGGATGAATTTATCCCAAGAACAAACTTAACAAATGTATGGCAGTACACGTTTTTTCGACTGCGAATGTTAAGTTGGTCGATTATTACTCGTTAACTTGTAGAGCCTACTTAGCTGTGATAGTGTTCCTTTTAATTTCGTTATATATACTACTGCTGTGAATTTTTCCACATATCCAGAACCAACCATTTAGCTGGCAGGGGGGAGGGGTACTTAACTCTAACAAAAATTTGCACTTTCTAACGAATCCCTGAATCCAAAAATGGTTTTTCATAAACTCACAATATTTTTGAACGACCTTTCCAACGACGCCTCATACCAAGGGATAGAAGAGAAATAAAAATCATCAATACAACTCTCTAAGTTCATATTACTTTATTGAATGACAATTTCATGAAATCTTGACAGTTGAGGCCAATTCTAACTTAAGGAGTTGTATTGCTGATTCTAACGATTATAATTCTGTAAAACCATATTTAT
The DNA here is from genome assembly GCA_947364205.1 of Agrochola lota. NCBI lineage: Eukaryota > Metazoa > Arthropoda > Insecta > Lepidoptera > Noctuidae > Agrochola > Agrochola lota. The sequence continues at coordinate 9,418,530 of OX376221.1, read as the reverse complement.
CTCGGTCACGAATAATATTTTTTAAATTAACATACTGACCTGCAAATTGCAAAAAACGTAAGAAAATTTGAATTTCGCGGGCTACCTTATCGTATCCCCCTTAGGCTGCGTTTCCACCAGAGATGAGCGAGGATGCGTAGCGAGGGATGGGTGTGAAACTAACCAATAATAAACCGAACGTAGCCTGTGATCCCTTGCTACAGTAGACTCTGAACTAAATTATACTGATACTGAAACAAAACCACAACTTTCCTTCCACAGCAAAATAAACAAACATTTCAAACAAAAAACGCATGTAACGATTTCAGCAGCTGCTAAACGGTACAAGTAGCAAAAATGTTTGGGCAATTTGCTTGTTTTGCGCGCGTCTGCAGTGAAATCAAAGTGTGGCCGCGGGCGCGGGGTAGGTAGGTACCTACACTACGTATCACTCGTTGGAAGTCCGCTCACGCGCGGGACTCTAACCTAATTACTGCTGCCCGTAGACTGCAGTTCGAATAGACATGGGACCTTTAAATGAGGTCTGGTGGTAGACTCTGGGCCGGGAATAAGAATAATATAGAGGCTGGTGCATCTCATGCTCTCATCTTATTTTTTATTCTGCAATCTTTTGTCAACTTGTTGAGAGCAAAGTGTGGTGCAGTTGGAAATAGTTATTTGTTATGCAAAGCTGCAAAGTTGTTTTTTGGTGCGAGTACTTGTGTTGAAACGTGAGCTAGCGAAGGATTCTAGGATCAAATATAGAATCCTGATCATAGCGAGGGTTTCAAAGGTACGAAACGCAGGATCACTTTGCTGCCGAGTGAAACACACAACTTTTCACCTCACTACAATTTAGGTAAGAGGAAATTTTTAGGTGCAAGAAAAACAGCTTAATACGAGTATATTAAATTAGAAAACGAAATTCGGCATTATGTTCCCCTTGCACTAACTCTGATATCTTCGTCGCTACTGGTCGCGATTTTATTAAAAAACAAACCAAAATGATAGAAAATTAATTGAATAAACAGGAAAAAAAATAAAAAAGTTTTTTGTTTTTCATGCAGTTGCTAGCTAGTGCGATTATTCTAAAAATGAGGTTGGCGCACTGACATGAAATAAGTATTAATGCATTTTCAGTGGACTGGCGGCTTATAAAATAGGGATAAAGCCTGGGTAAAAAAAAAAAAAAACTAATTAGTCCGTCAGTCAGATAATAAAAAAATATTAGACACGTATTTTTTGCTTTATCATTATTAATAAAAAAATACTTAGATAAAACGCATTTTAAGTTGGGGAGTGGGGGTCGCTACGTCACTAGTACGTATAAAATCTACATACGAGTACTTACTCGTGACGTCATGGCACATTTTACCTCAATGTATCGCCGTAATCTTAAGATTACTTAAAAAAAGAAAAAATACGTGTCCAATCTATTTTTATAATCTCAAAGACGGCCGAAAAAAAATTATTTAGTCATTATCCCTATTACTGAATAGAAAGATTCCAATTTTAAAATACTCTTTCCGCGCTAGCGGATAAAATGCACTTTTGCACTCAGATTCCGAATGATAAACAGAATCTTTCTGAGGTTGTGAGGAGAAAAAGAATTTAATTACTTATCAGTGTTATGATGGCGTGGGTATAGATGATGTCATCCAATAACTGACCTGTGGCGGTTAACCAGTCGCTTCATGTAAAATACTGGTACATATTCAGCTGCACCCGGTTGGACTGGAAGCCGACCCCAAAATAGTTGGGAAAAGGCAAGACAACTGTGATATGTTATGAAGTGGTATGCATACTAATAAACACAATCAGACTTTTTCAAAATAAAGTGTTAACAACAATAGATCTCAGATACAAAATCAATCTGCCTAGCCTTTGCCCAACTATGTTGGGGTCGGCTTCCAGTCTAACCGGATACAGCTGAATACCAGTATTTTACATGAAGTGACTGCCTATCTGACCTCTACAACCCAGTTACTGGGTAATACGATACACTTTGGTAAGACTGGTTGTCAGACTTTTGGGCTTATAAAGACTGTCAAAGATCCACAAATGACAGCCGGGGCCAACGGCTTAGCGTGCTTTCTGAGGCACGGAGGACATCGGTATGTAAAGATGGTCACCTATCCACAGACCAACCCCGGCAAGCGTAGCTTAACCTGATGGATCGACTTAGCCAAGAGCTCCTCACTCAGATTCAATGAAACTAAAATGTTGAGAATAAAATGTTATCTGTAAATACCTATGTCAATACTATAGATTCATTCATCTGTGGCATTGTCAAAGCTCCATCCGGACAAATCTTGGCCCCCAAAGAGGCTATTTCTCGATTGAGTGAGGGCGGCACAATGTAGTTACCAATGCAGACCCGTATTATTTAGAGTTGTCAACAAAATTATGTATTTTACTCTTTGAAAGATATTTGGGTAATATATAAAACCCATAGCAGAGAGAGTGCCATGGATATTCCATCACAAACAAACGAGTCGGAAGTTAGTTAGTAAAGTCATAGATTTTGTGATAATAAGTTTAGTATTTTCACTTACATTACGTTAAAAATAGGGTGTTCGATTTAAAAAGCTCTATCAATATCATAGTGGCTATTCAAATACCTGTGTATTATTTATAGAAGGTCTTAAAACATTTTTCTGATTGAATATTGCCCATACGTCTAATAAAGCTATAAGAAACGCAGCAATTTTCCCGCTAAAGATATCATAGAGAAGAGCATAAAAATGTAAAAAAAAAGTTAACAAGTAGTTGTTCAAATTAATTGTTTACCTATCGCACGAATCATAGTAATTAAATCCATGTCATCTGTACGTATTTATGTGTAGAATACAAATAGATTGCTCGCTGTTCTATTGCTCAGTATCCGGGAAACTCCCCGGATACTGAGGAACATGCCCTGCGGCACTAGACTTGGGCAGGTCCAATGGGGGTTGCACTGTAATTGCAATCAACATTAATATTCCCTTTGGTAGGACATTCGTAACATTGAATTTGTTTGTACTTCTTGGCAATAAATTAAAATACAGGTACTGTTGCTAGACATGCGAGATTATAACTTTTTTTCACTTTTGGTTTGATTTAGGTACTTCATAAAGGCCATAACTTTCATATTTAATTTTGGAGTCATTGTTGAGCTGTAACGTGAAGGCCAAGTCTCGTACTTAAAAAACGTTCACATTTAAGTCGCAATCTGTCAAAATTGTCAAAATTTTTGGTGAATTGATTGTATTTTTGAGAGATTGCGAATGACATGCGAATGCGAACGTTTTAAAAACTACGGGAGTTGCCCCTCTGTTGTATTTGATGTATGTAGTCTACAGCTCTTAAGAGTTTCAAACCAACACGTAGTCTGAAGTACCTACCTAGTAAGAAGATTTTTTACTGAATCACCCTTTAATTTGTTTACCTATTTCTTAAAACTCCAATGTATTTTTCTTTTGTACTCACATTTCAATGGCGAAATAGACAAAGTCTGAATCATTTCAGGGACATTTCGTCTATTCCATATTCCATTCACTTCCACATTATCATGAAAGTGCTCTATCCCGGTAAGGCAGTGTCATACATAAGTCTTACTTTACAAAACTATGGGTGTACTTCTAACAAAAAATATCCTCACCATCTATTTACCCATGAGAAAGATTCAGCGGAAGTACGGGTTCATATATCAGTCGGGACGATCGTAAATATTCTAAGCGTCGGTACGGACCTCGCATTCACTCATATGTCGCTGTCATTGTGGAGAGACTGACTTGTTTGTAAGTGACTAGAGAATTGATTGGTCGGATAGTATGTCGATTTATGTGTTAGGAAAGTTTAATATAAACATTTAGTATGTCACCTGTACATACAGTGTGTAATTTATTTATTTAGCAGCTTTTACTTTCAAGTAAAACCCGCTTTTGTAAATAACCCACTTAGATTGTGCTGTTAGTGTTATGTTTTTTTTTAAATTAACCTTTTCATCATTAACCTATCGCATTATTTACGGTTAACACATTATTTTATTAAAAACTTTTAAATTGAACACGGAAACTTAACAAAGTTGTTTGCCCGCGCAATAAATTATCTTTACCTCCAATTTTCTCGCTGTTAATAAGATCTTTCTAAATTAGGAGTTGAGAATTTCTGTACGCCGGCGCCGGCGCCGCATGACTAGGCCTAAAGCGCTCCTTATATTGTTGAGTAAGCATTTTGTACTATATAGATCTTGTTACTAGTATCGTACCCACAAACCAATTTGATGCACTTAATTTCGAAAGACACTTCATAAAGCTGAAAGTTTGCACTTATAGATAAAAAAATGCATTTTATAACGTTCTTTAGATACGAATGTTCACACAAAGTCAACGAAAGCTCTAATGTTTGCACATGTCTGGCTCCCTAAGAAATACTAGACAAGCATAAGATATACCGTGTCGTTTTAAACGTATAGCCCGGACATTAATCTTTAGGGCTCAATTACATAAATGTCTGTAACACACTACATCTTGTGTGCGTTAATAAAGTATGAGTTTGTGCAGTACCGCACCCCCGTAAATATGTAAAGCTGGGTGCATTATTAAACATTACCCCTGGAGCGTCATTTGTGGTACTTTGCGCTTGGTCCTTATGTCTTCAGAGAGGACCGGCTTTATACTTTTTACTTGGCCCTTATGTCTTCAGAGAGGACCGGCTTTATACTTTTTACTTGGCCCTTACGTCTTCAGAAAGTAGTCTACTTTCGCTGGGAGAAAATCATAGTGCAAGATAGCAAAAGGGGACCTCAACAAAAGTTTTGCTGTTTTTAATAGCAGTCTGTTGGAGAAAATTATGTGGTTGAATGAAAACTTGATGATTCTAAAAACGAAATCTTTCAACATTGCCGTAATATGTGGGATGGTTGCCAAAATGTCAAATTGCTTCCGGAATGTATTGTATCCGTGTGATTCTGTTTTTCAATACTTCATTTATATTACAGAGTTTAAAATTTTTGCTATTTTAGGTATCAGCTACGATAGGCACGCCACAATTGCGGCGATAAGTCCCCTCTTTGAGGAGTGGCTAGAGGGGCGCCACGGCTTCCTCACCTTCCGCCTGACGCAGTTCCTCACCGGACACGGTTGTTTCGGGAGGTTCCTGTTCTGGATAAGGCGGGTGGAAACGCCCGGGTGTCACCATTATATGCGCCCTCACGTCCCTAGCTACCGCAGGAGACGCCCTGGGTGTCATTCCCGGCCACCGTAGGCGCGGGCGTGCGGGCGGTGGTCAATGGGTAGCTCGCCGTCCGATAAGGACCAGGCCCGGGTCGACGGCGCGTTCTGTTCTACGCGCGCCTCAAAGAGATGTCAGCACAACTGACGGGGTTCGCCAGGGCCGATGCCTGCCGGGATCGCGGGAAAGTCCGAAAGGAATACTGTGGCCCCTGGCAACATACAGGCAACTGAAGGAACACGGGGGTGGGTTTTAGTCAGTAAGAGTCTGTTTTTATTTCTATGTTTGAGCATCTGACTCATCTTCCCAGGGATATTCAGATAGGAAATGTCGACTCCATCTAGCTTTATTTTTTTTTCTAATATGACGTGTAAAAGTGATTCTGTTATCTTATTTACAGCATAAAAAATTTCCTGCCAGGGTTGCGAGTTTGTCCGAAAGGGATATCGCGGCCCCGGCACACAGGCAACTGAAGAAACACGGGTGGGTTTTAGTCAGTAAAAGTCTGACACGCCCTCCCACTCCATCCAGAGCGGGAGAAGTTATTTGATAATTTCCCAAACTCAAAAAAAAAAAAGCATAAACATTTTAATTTCATTTGACTAGCTTCATCGTTGTTTTTAAGCATCACATTCTACATTCCTCTTGATCCTATCATAAGTTATTTCCTTGACTACTTCCATTATTTTTACCCTGGACAGGTGTCAGCCGTAATACATCTCAATTGTTTCAGTTTATTTAAAAAACTTAAGGGCTCATATAAAGAGCTGTAATGTCCGTATCCTGTCTGGTATTTATTCTGGTTGTTAGGGATTAGGAGTCGTAAATTATTTTCCTTCAGCTTGAATTATGGCCGGGTTGGGCGACAGACCGTTGTCTCACGTCTTTAATGGGGTGACATATAATTTTAACTTGTCTTTTTTATAAATATAAGTCTATTTAAGGTGATATAAACACGTTTAATTAGTTTAATGACCGAATGGAATGAAATGAGATACTTGCTCTTTCTCGTTCAGGTGGTTCAGAGTTAACACTACGATTCAGTATTTGAATTTTGTGATGAAATTTAAAGGGATTGGTTGAAGCCGTCGCTCCGTGTTGTCGGCTAAAGCTCGTCTCTCTCGCTAATTAAGCAGAACAAATAAGCTACTGATGGAGTAAGACCGACTTAATTATTTTCATTTCACTCGAAGGGGTTTACAGAATTTTGAAATGGAAAACAGGTTACCGTTTAATGGAGATAAAAGAGAATTAATTCGTGTTTTTATTTATACGGATGCGGGTTTTTGTTTTTTGCCCATAAATATCAGGAAAGTTAACCTTTTAATTTATGCTAACCTATGAATAAACTAACTTTTTACTATAGGTACCAAAGAGTAATGAAAGGTTACCCTAAAATGTTGAAACTTTCAGTCGTCGGTAACTACAAACTATTTCTTTTTCAGCTGGCAGCTGCTGGCAAAGCTACGAGTATATTCACAACTTGCCGCGATATTTTCGCAGTTCAAAATACCTTGAATTAATATGAAAACAACAAGAATCAGTCTGCGATCCGCGATGTGCCGCGTCGAATCACAGCTCCAATATTTCATCGTACATCTGAATTTAATGAACAGCATTTGTTTCAACGCAATTTAAAACGCCTGTTTAGATGTTCGGCCGAGATTTTATGATCAAACAACACATGTTCATCATTTGTTTTTTTTTTTTAATAAGTACTGATTTAATATCAGCCGTGCGACCGCTGCTTCGTACGCGTGGATTTCGGATTTTCTCCTATAAACATTAACCGAGGGTCAATAATTTAGGAGTCGATAAAAAAAGGTTGCCTCTGGGTTCAGGCTTTCTTTATACGAAACGCCATTAAAATTGGTTCATCGGTTTACCCTGGAAAACACAACAAACAAACAGACGAGAGATATTTTCGCGTTTATAATATTGGTATGGAAGCATTCGGTATAGAATTTCATATAAATTGCTACCGAATTTATCTAGAACCCCCGTCCTAGTGACAGATGACAGGGGTGATAATTAGTATGATCGTGCTATTCCGGGAGAGCGGCTGCCCTTCCTCGGCGTCGGCTAAAAATGGCTCAATCAGTCAAACAGTGCGTCTATGCCACCGAATCACACACACGCCGTAGTAATGAACTTTAGAGTACTTCTGATGACTTCAAAGTTTGTACTACGGTGTGGATTGGATGAAAGAAGATCAATAAATTTTTGCTTTTACTTCTGGGAGGGATAACAGAATGGAGTAGGTAGGTTCAGTTGAACTACGCCTTACGGCAATTACACATGTAAGTCCTCAATTAAATTTTACAAGGATTAGTGCTCATTTTACCAAAGTCTTTTATCACAGTTTTTGTATGGAAATCTGACAAAAATTCAACATTTATTGGCAGGCTAAATTTTGCATTTTTGTCTGAATTCGACGTGTGTTGTTTACTAGTACCAGAAAAACTGAAATGAGAATCCAAGCTTCTTACATCCAGAAGCGATTGTCACTGTACTGAACACAAACAAGGTATTCTTTTTCCTTTTATCCAGACAAATGACGTTTTAAATTATACGTATGAGGTAGTAGGTATAAAGTATCGTATCGTAAAATGAAATGGAAACGTTTTGCTGAAAGCTTGAAAACAATCCTTTGAGGTATCGACTTAAAGTTCGCGAGGGACTTTGTCAAATGAATTTCCATAAATACGAGTTTTATTTGAATGTGATAAAGTTGCATGCAGACAGCTGTAGTATTTTAGATTCAAGAAGGTAGGTAACTAAAATACTTAGTATTCGATTTAGAGATCTTTTTGTTTACAATTATTTTTACATAATATTAAAAGTAATTTAATTTTGTCTGTACTTCCTTCACTTGCATAAAACACTAGCTTTAAATATTTTTCTGAGAAACAAGAGCATAATTTCTCAAAGAATAAAGGAAATTAAAAAACGCCTATCTAAATATATATAATATAGTAATTGAGTAAAATGTTATACTAGTTGAACTTTAAATTCGAGCACACTCATTCATTCCTAGTTGACACAGCACATTTACCTAGTTCAATGAGTTAACAACTGTGTGGATTGCGTCACCGACATTAGAAATATTAAAGATACAGTATAGGCCTAGTAAAAGCGGAAGTAATCTAAAATAAGGTCCTAATAAGTATAACAGGGCCTTATTACAAAAAAAAAAAATCCTGCTCGTCATAAAGGTGCATCTTGAATGCGTTTGCAAATAAAAAGCTCATTTCCAAATGCCTTTGCAAACGATGTTATACATACACCTAGAAGCTACAGTTCTGAGTTCGAATTTAAAACCAATTCAAAGCAGTAAAGTAGGTACTTATTTAAAAAATGTCCAGAGGGGTCCTACCAAGAAAAATCAAAGGGCTTATAAGACATGCAAAAAGTCGCTGTCATGTCGCACCGATCGAGTGAGTTCGGTCGCACTTTGAGTAACTCAATCCAGCGCTCAAAGGGACAGCCACCTCAAATAGATGGCCCGTCGCACTTTAGATCCGAATACGTGGATCTTCTGTGAGTTATTCAATTTGTATTTGTGTTGACGTATAGTGCCTGGAACTGGCAAGTTTGGTGATGGAAAATTTGGGCGTTTGTGTCGAAGTTTTTCTGAAAAATTCTCTACATGCATATTGGTATGATAAAAGAACTTCGTACATACCTATCATATTTGTCTATAACCTGTAAAACATAATAATAGCAAGCAACAAGAATGAGATTCCTAAATTCATATAAATTCTTGGAACTTCTCTACTTACATTCACACTATGCATATCGTGCACCATGCTCAATTGCTCATAAGCACACAGAACTTTAATCAGCCAGAATACCGGATATCTAAGCACTGTCACATCTAGCAGCCCTATGGTCCCTCTTGCATCTGCATCCCCGCGGGACGTCGCTGGCTGTGCCGGCTAGCAGGGCGGGATCGATCCGCCCCAGTCGCGTGCAGAGCGCCCTGCGAGCAGGACGACCGCCCGCCCGAATCAAAAGCCTTCGCGTTTAGGCGGGAACGCGTACCAATCGCGAATTTCATAACAAATAAACTGTATTTTCTTAGATAATTAGTTACGTATTTAAATTAAAGACAGTAGTTTGTGATAGTTTAGTTTTCGAGTGAATTTTTCGTAGTTTTGTGTGCAGTGATTAGGGTAGTTTGTGTATAGATAACGAATTCAGTATTTTCGGTGTAATCTTTGTAGTCAATTTACAGTAGTAGAATTTTTAGCAAGGTATGAAAGTGAGCCTGAATTTTTCACTTTTCAATAGCGATTTCTCGATACATTATTTATAATAAATACTTGAGAGAAGTAAACAATAAATTACCTTTCCTTACCTTCAGTTAGTCCCCCAATAGGTACAAGTTTACAACTCTCATTTATCACAGAATTGGGCAACTTTGCCAGTACTTTGGTATCTTTCGTTTAATTCGGAAATATTTTGTTGCAAATGGCGAGGGAGGATTGTGGAGATAATTTATATCGAACTTAATATGATTATTGTAATCTTGCAATATTCATTAGGCTTAACTTTTAAATTAACTGAACTAACATACTGAATTTACATTTAAAGATTGCCCTATTCCCCTTTCAAATGAATGTTGTTATCCAACAAAAAAAATTACAATTGACGAAATAATTGACAATTGCCTGAAATTACTCGTCATTTTTATTTATAGCTGTTTCAGCCATTACGAAAAATTGGACGAGATACTCGACGATATAAATTGGCGGGAATGACTATAGTGCAGCTTTTAATTGAGCTGCATTGTCAACATCGAATGTTTTTGTTCATATGAATTAAAAATATTTCGTTTCATAATAAATTGGAGTAAAGATTAAAAGTGCGGGAGGATTGAGTAGAGATGTAGGTACTGATAAAACTTAAAATTTTTCACATGTTATATTCTTGTTGGATGGCCAAATATCGACCTACTGATTCAATTATACCCACACAATTCTACCACGTTGACAACCTTTATTATGTGTTACAATGGGGTCCTGGAGGTCTCAAATACAGGCCTAGGGTCCCCTACGAATTTATTCGTAGGATCTCCCACAAATGACATTCTTTTTTCAAAATATCTATCAACTTAATATGTATAACTCGTATAAGAATGTAATTTGAATTTTATATTATTATTTTACTATCAATTTTCATTTACGTGTCTTCAAAATGAAAATGAAAAATTGAAACAGTTTCGTTAATCTCATTGTACTTTATCGGGCACAGTATAAAATATATCGAAATGGCCAGTATATTTTAATGGTCAGAGTTTAAAGTTCTAATTTCATTTATGAATTTATTGTCTCCAAACTTTAAGCTGAATCATTTATTAATATAAGCCACTTATTTGAAGAAGAGTTTACCGTTAAAATATAAGTCAAAAGCGGGGTCTATGAACTATGAGTAATATTCAAGTAAGGTCATAGTTACGTTACGATGACAAAGCGTGGGTGTTACTACGATTTCATTTACAGACATTAATTTTATTCAGAGAACAATTTTACGCGCTGTGTTCAATTTAAATGTTATTATTTTTATGAATATATTACACGTGTAAAAGCGTTTTTGGGATTCCAAAACTTTCTTTATTATATAACAAGCATAAAAAACATCAGCATTTTCTTGAGATGAGTATTGTCATATTGATCCCATACAGCGTGTTATGTTTTCCATACAAAATAATGTGGATCCATCCATGGTATTTGGTTGGCGTTGTAAGTATTTGCATGGCACTGTATTGAATACCATTAATGAAGTTCTTAGATGTAATTTTGTAAGGCTCTTTGCAAACGAATCGATGGTTATAAAAATAAGGGCAATTTTGGCCATAATCTATTGGGGCCATTCAGATATTGAGTGAGTAGATAGCGATTAATGAGTAGGGAAAGATTGTAAGCTCATCGCTTATGACGCATTTCTTTTCATTTTTGAACTGTTTACGTGGGAAGAAGACCAGCTGATGCATTTTTACTGTCCTACTGGGGACTGGGAACAAGGGATTGATGTTACGATTAATTTTTTATACTTCTACTTTGGGTTTGCATTTGTAAGCGTATGATTTATGTAAAGAACATTACCATAGTAAATAAATTCGTCAAAGAAAACAAAACACAAATTATAAGGTAGCAATTTCGAAAACAAAAAACCTCTCATTTTGCGGAAGTGACCAAATTATTTTCATATCGATTTCACGTTTAAAACGCTACTTGATACTTTTATAAAAGAAATTATGAAAAAAAAAAATGTTTATTCTGCAAACTAAACGAACATTACAAAAAAAATACTGGCCAAGTGCGTGTGCACAATGAAGGGTTCCGTAGTTGAGATGAATTAATCCCAAGAACAAACTTAACATTACAACAACACTTTTGAGAGATTTACCATGTTATTTTAAGACCATAGACTTCTTATAGGTTTTCCTGTAATCTATGAGTAAAGAACCAATTTTTGCATTTTTTCAAAAAAATTGGCTCTATAGTTTTGGAGATAAAGGGGGGGGGGGGGAATGGTAAATTTTCATCAATACACATTGACAAATAAGCCAAAAGCCTCGTATTCGATATTCAAAGTGAATAAAAGTTTGACAAATATAAAACATTTTAAATTGTACTCCGAATGATTAAATCGCAAAATTTAGATAGGCAGTAATATCCCAGCGGCCCCAATTCCCAAAATTAATGTAAATCCTAACCGATATACGTATGTCGTGTAAGGTTCCATCAGGCACTTGTCACAGGGGATTAGCGCCCGCACAAGCAATGTCTCGTCTGCAACCGGCCTAATCCGCACGCACGCAACCCGCACCGAATTACATTGTTCCGATTATTATTTATTTATTTCTTTAATTAATTTAGTGTTGCCGTGGCCGGTACTATTGTTGTGTTATCGTAATATCGTCGAAATAATTAAGATTAAAATGATTCATTGTTTTTTTATGTTACGGTTTTCGATGTTTTTCAATACCGTAGGTATAATAAAAGGTTATATTGGCGCAATGTAACTTAGAATCGGGCAGTAAAGGAATAAGCAGGTTCTTTTAAAACTTAATTAACCAAAAATCAACAAAAATGCAAAGAAATGGTTCATAAAACCTTCGAAAAATAATCTGTAATACCGTATTCTACGGACAAACATAACAAAAATAACTGTAAAGAATTTTGGAAGATAAAAAGAGATGAACCGCTAAAATAGCTTCAAATCAGACAATCAATCCAAGAAACAGGTAAACACAAAGCCTTTCTAAAAACCACCTTTGATGTCCTTTCAAAAAATCTCAATTAAAAATACTCCTTGAGCGTGTTCTAGGAAAAACGTTTGGATATAAACATGAAGCGGATGCGAGACGCCATACAGTTCCGGACAGTGAAAGGGACGACTCATTAGTCCCACGGATATTTAGGATAGTTGTGATACCGCTCCAATGACCTTTTGCGCGCCGTGTACCGTGTGTGATATGCATGTGTGGGGATTAACGAGTAGCAGGGATGGTGTTTCGTTGTATCATGGAAGGCAAGAGTGCTTTAGTGCGTGTCTGTTTTATACAGCGTGTATTAGAAATGTGTGGTAATTTTTCGCGATTATTATGTTGGTCCCATTGAGAAAGTTGTTCAGTTTGCCGGTATGTACCACACCCTTAAATATGACCACACATTTCTGGTACACGTTGTATAGAACTTTAATCTGTTCCATGCAACGTTGGTGCGAAGCTGTAGAATTTAGTCGGCACCAGATGATTAATTTAAAAAACCGGTGGGATATCTTTACGACCCATTTTGGTTCGACTACCATCGTCCTAATCATCTGCCAGCTTTTCCTAAGTATGTTGCTACGTGTACCGTAGTTGAATATGTTATTGGACAGACTGTTTTTGGTTAAATCCTTCTTGCAGTTGATGAATCAGAAGAAGCCTTTGTGGGGTTCCAAATATGACACATTCGCCACTTCCATAGACAAGGCTTTACTAACTTATCCCCTTGTTCGTACTAAATAATCATATAATTGGCCAACGGCCACCGCGTCCGGCGAAGGGCGGCCATTTGCATTTTAATCACGTGTTGATTTGAAGTAATGCCTCTACGTGCGCGTATAAATTACACGCTTACATGTGTGAACGGATTGCTTCGGACCTGCGGCCTGTTCCTATGTGATGAAATGATTGCCTGTTTTACTGATGAGCTTTACGTGTCTGTACAAGGATTCTATATGAAATTGTGCTCTTCTACTTATTTGAAGCAACATTCTTAAAGCTTCATACAATAAAAAGTCAGAATTAACGAAAACGCCTGAGCTTTTCTGACAGTTCAATCAAATTTGATTTTTTCATGATTCGCAAAAGCACTGACGCAAACACCTCATGAAAATCTAAATACCTACCTAATATTTCCATGTTTTTCAAAAGAAAAACTCCGAATCTCGAACTCTGAATTAAACCATTTGAGTTAGTGTAGTGTGTAAATAGTGAATTAATAATAAATAGTAACAATGCTGTGCTATACATGTGACATATGAACAAAGTTTTTTTATCAATTATCAGACCCTAAGAAAGTGCTACGAAATTGACCTTGTGTAAAAGTGCAAATTGATATTATTCTTATTTATAACATAATCTATCTCGTAAAATATTAAGTTAGAATCAATTACTAAGAACGTAAGTTCTTATTAATACAGAAAAAAATAAAAGTGCCCTCATGTTAAAATGAGATTTTACACAAATAGGAAGGACTATCCGTAGGGATTGTCCTTATACGAGGGTGGTACATTTTCAAAGTCATGAATCCATTTTAAGATACTCAATTACCTATTTCTATATTTATTTGCGTCCTTCTTGTAAAGTAAATAATTACGCTCATATCTTTAAAATAGTTCCCACATAATCGTTCATAAATCACGCTCATCCTACTTACCTAGTGCCAGAACAATAACTCATGCGCCGAGTCAAGCCGGTACTAAGGACCGGGACACACGAGCTCCTCGCTTCGTTCATTTTCAACGACATAAGCTGCTACGGACGAGTTTCGGACAGTTAGAGGCTTTTCGGAGTACTTAATTAGCTGGTAGCTAACTTGCAGTTGAGAATTTGAGATTAGTTTGAAACTTCAGGTGAAATGGCATTGTCAGTCCGAACTGTCGTGTCACCTATTAGGTTTAGGGATTCCGTTGGTACTCTGTGGCGCATCATTGAATGCTTGGAAATTCAGTAACTTTTGGTTGGACCAAAGCTAATTGAAATGGTGTTCAAAAAGGGCAAATCTTCCTATTACACAATGCGATACTTATTTCAAAAATAGCCAAATCTTGCTACTGAGATAGAAATACAATCTTGCTGAAACGAATACTTTACCTACCTACTTCATTTACCAAAAACAATCCAATAAGGACTGAGTTTATGAGATTTTCACTTCATCTATCCTCCCACTCAATCTATTTGGCATTGTCGCTGCGTCTATCTATCAATGCATCAATATGCATTGTATTCCTAACTTTAGTCGAGCGAAAAGCGCCTCGTGTGTTCTGGGGTTATACCTTACCGACTCACCGCGGAGTTCCTGGCCGCGACACGTCCCCGGGGTTCCGTGAAACTTAATTCGGTTTTACTTGACGCGACGACTTAATTAAGTCGGTCGACGCGTGCCTCATGTGGTTATAAGTTTTACTTACTATGTACATTTTGTGAAAAGCACTTAGCTTATAGAAGGCAAGTTTTTATTGTAATTTTGAGTGAGGCAACACTATTTCACTTGTAAGGGTGACTCTATCGTAGTATATGTTTTCTCTGTAAAATATGGACGAGAGAAATATTTTATACGCTCACAATTTTATCAAATTGGTAGTAAGAACCAATATTTGCCTAACAATTCAAATGCAGCTTGTTGCGTTCGGTTCGGAATTTCAGCAAATTACGTCCGCAACGTAAATTCTGATGCAGATCGTTCACCGATGATGTTAACACATGATTGGACCAAAGTAATTGGTTTATACACGTTACACATAACACAGCGAAGCTCAGCCTCCCGTGAAATAGATCGTAACAAATCTTCAAAGACGTGCAACCATTTCCGAGCATTTCCGAGTATTTCCGAATACAATAAGATAGTGTTAAAAATAAACATGCGGGTGGATTGTCAAGTTCGCGCGAAGCACATGGGGAGCCGACTATTTCTGAAGCCATGTAGTTGTGGCCTGGCCATTATTTGTATTTATTTTGTTGACAACTACCGAACGTACATTACGAGGGTTATTGAACTGGCGGCTTAGACATCAGAAATACCTTTGTATCTTAATGATTTTAAAGTATGAGCTTAGTTTGAAGGTATTTTTTGATGATTATATTTAGTTCTATCTTATCTTGATGCTCGTTTAGCGTTACGATGTTACACAGCACAGATTGTTTAATACTGACACCGTTCATAGCCACATGTAGCCGGTGTTAAGTAGTGAGTGTAAGGTTTCGAGCTTAGGGAGTTGTAGTTACAAGATATTAGCCTACAAGTGCCTGCCATGACTAGAATATGGGATATATTCTAGTCAGGGCAGGCACTTTTAATTGTAAAAAAAAGCGTAAAGGGACATATATCCCTGTATTTGTAAAATTACTCTCACACGTTAATTAATTTACCTATTAGTTAGGTAGATAACGTTCCAGCCAGACAGATTTGGGCAGGTTATCTTACGCACTGTAGATTTGTAGACACCTTTGAGTGTCGAGGAATGCCTTAATTGTTGTATCTCCATATTCAATTACTTCATTAAAACAAAGTAAAAATCAAAGAAAATTCTCAATATATAAGTAGTCACTCAATATATATTTTTTATATTGAGTGACTACTTATGTATTGAGAATTTCCTTATCCGATTACTTGAAAAATGTGAAACAACAAGGGGTTAATATAACATCTTGAGTTTTCGAGTAAATATAACGTTTTTATGACTGGTGTATCGGAGGGTCAAGTGCGACCCCTCTTGTGTCATCCGGAATTCGTCATGTCATCGAAATGTAATAACTACCCCCGAGTTCGGAGCTTCGGAGGTGGAATCGGAAAGCTATTTACAAAGAAACTGGGGACATGGGGGAAAGGGGCGCAATTTATTGTGGAAACTAAGAAATCCGGGGGTAGGTATCTACTACTGATCGAATGTTGTCTCAGTGGAGCTGTTTTTGTGAGAGATAAACTTTTGGGTTTTCCTAATGTTTGTGAAATGAGTAATTTCGAATAAAATGAATCACGTTTGCTCTGAATAGTCTTTCTACGCGAAATAGTAAAGTGTTTTAAATAGATATGTGCTGTTTTAAAATCACAAAGATATAGGAATTAAACTAATTCAATACCTACTTAATTGAGAGTGAAGTCTTAATATTCAATTATTCCTATGTAGATGCCTATTATTATTTTATTATTATTTAAGCTTTATAGTTCTCAAAAATTACATTAAAAATCATTACATTGTATAATAAAATATTCTTTTGTTTCATTTTTTTTTTGAACTAGATGCCTTTATAAGCCCCTTATTTAGAACCAATACATGAATCGATTCTCCTGAAATCTATTTTCCGAGTACAAAATTGCTCCATCCTCACAAAATCTATTACCTATATCTAAAAACGTTTAAGTTTACGGTAATCGTCATATACTTACGTGTGGCGGTGAGTCTGTTAGGGCGACAATAACACGCCGGGGTCAGCACTCGCGAAGGCTTATAGGCGATTGACCGCCTGTCTTGATGCAGATAATCGGAGTCACGACTGCCGAACGGTATCCGACCGATATAGTCCGGCCTACTCCCGTGGACGGTGGACCCGTAAGCCGTAATGGTCAGACTAAACGCGGCTGATGTTGAGATTGTAACAATTTAAAAATCACCCGTTGTAGGTACCTATATATAGGGTGTTGTTTAAGTTAAATAGTAGGTGTTCAAAATCACGGCTGCTGAAAGTGAGGTGCTAGGTTTGATTGTCAAGTTGGGCACTAATCAAGGAAGTCTCTTTGTCTAAATTGAGAAAATTCTAAGTGATTTATTTAAATTTTCTTTCATTTACAATTAAATGAGAGAAAATTTAAAAGTGAGATAAGAAAGTACACTTTGTAAACAAGCATATTACGAATTAGAGAATTATATCCAAAATAAGAATGCTTGGAAATATGCTGGTCCTGCTCCATAGGACAATTTAGAGTCTAGAGAAAATCAAACTACATAGTTGCTAACTTAATTGTATAATTTATATATTTTTATTATAATGACATTGATTTTACTTTCTGTTATTACTTCCTCACAAACTGACTTATTACTTGTAAAAATTTAGGAAAGTCGTCTACTTTTACAATGTTTGTAAATATGTGAGCACCATGTAGCAAAATTAACAAAATTAAATTAGATAAACTAATTAAATTATATAACTTAGTTTATCTATCATTGCTTAATTTGTTAACGAGGCACAATATAAGTTTTATTGTTACAACGTCTGGAACGTGTTAACTTTAGCACCGTATAAGAAAGGAACAGTATTATGTATCGGCAGTGACCTTGAAATAATTATCTAGCTACCGCTCGGTAGATGAACCTTCCGCGACCGTGCGCATTTGCCGCGCACTCGAGACTGTTGCGTAGGTACTGATACACACTGAGATTTCGAAGCGCCCGGTTTCGGCCGTTTTCTATGAAGTCATAATACTGTTACTTATTTATACTGTGATTTTAGTTTCGATAAATTTAGTTAGCACGGTTTGGTTTTGTTTTAGATCAGCTTGTCTATGTGTGCTATTCCGAAGTACCTAATAAGGACCAAGTTTTCTTCCTGAACCATTTTCAGCCTAAGTTGCAAACTTGTTAACATTCTTTCCTAATCAATTATGTACAAGACATTTTACGCGTTATTAATACAACATAAAACTGTGTTTTATAGCTCATAAACTGCCTATCTACTTTACATTTATGAATATTATGAATTAAATGTGAAAGGTTATGTCTTTCTGTTTTCATTGCGATCGACAAAAACTTTTATGTGCATTTGATGTTTCCACGTGGCTTTTATGTGATTTGATGGAGATTTTATTTAATTTGACTGTCTATGATGATTCATTTTATCGAAGGTAACATAATTATATAATGCATAGATGTGATTTTATTATAGAGAGAGATAGGCCTTATACCATTTGGTATAAGGTTTTAATTCATTTGAATTAACCTTGTACCTTTAGCCTTGTAGACGTTTAATTTAAAGCTTAAAATTAAGTCATTTCTAATATCCACCCTATTCATAAAAATATTGAAATAAATTTGAAAAGTCCACCCTAATGTGAGTTAAGTAACTAGTTTCCAGTAATAATAATAATAATAATAATAAATAATAATAAATGTTTATTCACAACCCTTATTACAGATGGTCTTCCTTAATCTAAGGTATACATCGCAGTGACTTAAAAAAAAAAAAAAAAGGAGATTGGACATTGCAAATTACATTGAGTACTGTATAAGCCGATCTCTCATTGTACGGAAATACTATACAATGCGAGATCAGCTTATACTGGAATTGTATAGCTTGATATGTAGCCGTGTGTACCATGTACGTTTTTGCGTAAAACAGTGGCCTTTTTAGTGTTAGGTCAGAATAGTATAAAGATTTTGGCCCTCAAAAGAAAGTACATAACAAGATATAAAAATACAGTACCTGGGCGACTGAGCTCTGGTCTGGTGAACATAGAGAATGTTTATTCAATAGTACAGGATAGTTAATACTAATTCCATGCTGCCATGATAGTAGGTACTTACTAATTCCATGCTGCCATGATAGTAGGTACTTACTAATTCCATGCTGCCATGAAAGTAGGGTACTTACTAACTCCATGCTGCCATGTCATTATTCTAAGATAGCCATCTTATTTTAAACTTTGGGCGACCGAGTAAACGAATTTTCCCAGATATAAGACCTAGCTAGATCAATTTTTCGCCCCCGTAAACCCCTATTGCTACTTTCATCGAAATCGTTAGAGCCGTTTTCGAGAACGTGATTACAAATATATATTTACAAATATTGCTCGTTTAATAGTATAGAATAAACGACTGCATAAACAAACTTTCTGCTTTCCTGACATCAGAATTAGTGTGAAAATATATAAATTTACATTTCACTCAAAGCGTGTCAGTTTGATTGCTGTGAAGTGCGGTGCGTGCTGACTAAACAGAGAGGGTTACGTGGTTTACTTTCACTACGATTGTTGTTCCACGTTTCCTTTGTTTCGGAAATTATACAGCCGCAGCCGTAAATAAAGCAGGGACATTCAGGAAATTAATCAATCGTGCCACATAAAATTACCAGTTCTAATTCTAAAGGTTTGCCTTTCTCAATTAAATGAATTGTTTCTCATAATTTTTTAAAGAAAGTCACCGGAAAAATCAACAAACATTTTTTTTACGAAACATTTTAAAGTGCGCGCTGAAGACTTTTGACAAGTTTACTTAGATAGCTGGAACAAGGTATTTTAAACTTTATTCCTAAAGTTTTAAGTCTCAAAGCAAGTGTACGATAATTTGCAATAAGGCTGGGGCGGCAATGTTTACCCACGCACGCGATCGATACCGTAGAAACCTCTGCGTGAAAATTGCAACCTGTCGCCGAACGACACCGCCGTCTAACAGAATTACTGGAAACGAGATGAAAGGGAATTAGTTATTTTTCGGTGGGTTATTGAGTTCCGCTTTTTTAGACCAGCCACGTTTACTGTCATTTACTTTTTCAAAGTTAGATTTGTTAGAAGTGCTTTATGTAAAAACGATAGGAAAATCGTTATATTGATCGTTATATTGATTATTGCGTAGTTATATTGATCTGGGCAATTATCGTACGTAAATAGTTGCCCGTGTAGATAATAGCGAAGTTGACAAAAAAAAACCCGCCTGATAGATTATTAAAAAATATTGGACACGTATTTTTGTATTTTTTTAAGTAATGAAAAGATTACATTGGCAATACAGTGAGTTGAAAAGTGGCATGATGTCACTTTCCGGTACATTTTATACTGACTTGTGACATAGCGAGCCCCCACTCCCCAACTTTAATGCGTTTCATCTAAATCATTTTTTATTAATATGATAAAGCAAAAAATACGTGTCTAATATTTTTATATTATCTGACTGACGGACTAAATTGTTTTTTTTTCCCAGTCAACATACCTATAGGATTATTAACTTGGTGTGCTTATTATGTACCATCGAAGAAGTTCATATCTAACCACCGTAAGATCTATTCTTGCTTGCAGTGCTCGGCGGCTATAGACCCGTGCCGGTAACAGATGTGGTCATCGTGTTCACGGAATTTTGTTTTGAAACGGGTTAGATATGAACTCTCAGTCTGTCACATACAATGTAATACCCAAGTCCCAATAATAGGGATGAACACTATTTTTTTATAGTCTGTCTTTGAGATTATAAAAAAATATTGGACACGTATTTTTCTTTTTTTACGTAATCTAAAGATTACCGCGGTACATTGAGGTAAAATGTGCCATGACGTCACGAGTATGTAGATTTTATACATACTAGTGACGTATCGACCCCCACTCCCCAACTTAAAATGCGTTTTATCTGAGTAATTTGTTATTATTAAGATAAAGCAAAAAATACGTGTCTAATATTTTTTTATTATCTGACTGACGGACTAATTAGAATTTCATTTCTTTTACCCAGGCATCATCCCTATTCCCCTTTCTCTCTATTATTATCTACTTCTTGATCAGTATTTTTCCACAATCTCACCAATTTGTACGTTTAAGTGACGAATAGATACCATTTCTAGCTATCACAAAGTCTTATCCAGTAAGTGTTAGGGTCCTCTCCCGCCCCGCCAGGTGAGGGATCAGTATAGTTTACGAATACCTCCCGCCTATCTTGCCAACTCGAGGGGACGTCATAGATTTATTCTGCTCGGTTTATTTTGCCTTTATGTTTACCTTTTTTTCGTGAGACGGATATGAATCACGATACAGTAATGATAATCGAGAAATCGCTATATCGACGTAACGGGCTGTAACTTTTATTAGTGATGGTTTTTATTTAAACTTCAGTGATATAGGTAATTTAATGACAGCGTAGAAGACTAATGAATACAGAAGTGCATGGCATGATATGGCAAGAAAATACATGGAACGACGCTTCTCGAAGACTCATCGAACAACCATCCCGTCCAGCTTCAAAGTACCCGAACCTCATGAATTCTATAATAAAGCGACACCATTTGTGCAAAGAACCTTATTGTTCGTCGCTGATGAGAGTTCGGGACCCAAGCCGAGTGGCAGCGGGAACACAATTGATAACGACGTTCAAGATGCGCCTGCCGCGGAAACAGTCGCATCTACGTCTAAATCGGGCGATGAGAGAGAAAAATCGCCCAAGAAGAGCTCATTTTTCTTCTCCCCCTCGAAAAGTTGCAAAACTCACGGACGCAGCTTTTTCCGGCTTCAGACGAGTCCCAAGAAGTCGAAAGCGGAGACAAGCGAGGTAGTTACCGCTAGAGCGTCTCCGGTGCCACCGGGGGGTGCAGGGGCGGCGGGACTCATCAGCTATGCTCCCGGGTGGTCATTGAAGGGCGAACACCTCATGAAATGGCAGGAGTCTGGGAAAACGACAATAGAGGTAAATTTTCTTTTTAACTTTTCTAAATTAGCTGCATTTTTCCACAAAACAATAAATGAATAAACGAAGCAGTAAATATTTCCTTTTTTAATGGAATTTTAAATATCTATAAATCTTAACTTTTCGTGTACTTTTAACGTCTTTAGAGAGGTAAGCTGTTGTAAAAAGTTCAAAAGTGGAAATTGTGCATGCAAATCTGTTCGTCAGTGGTTAACAGGGTGGCAGGGTCGGTGAGGGGAGGTTGTTTTTAAGAAGAAAATGAAAATTTCAATCTAAACGCGCCCTCAGGTGATGCCGAGGGAAGGCGAACGACGAAGGAAAACTTTTGGAATCGAATAATTTCGCAACAGTGTTCTTATTCAAATAAACAGAAATGTGTGAAAGAAAATTGAGTGAGGAAAGGCTACATACCTACTTTTAAACAAAAGAGGAATTCATTATGTAGTTAGGTTGGTAAATTTACATACCTACATACACATATAAACTGACGACTTCTTCCTTTGGGTCAGACACCCCAAAATGTTACGCTATGCTACGATTCTTACATGCGGTATCAGTATTTATTCTGTTAAAACATTAAAAGTTTTCTATAAATCTTCATTCACAATTCATAAAAAATATCAAAATCATCACAAACGATTATCGACGGCTAATTTACCATGGCGACGAATATTGCCGGATTCATTCCGTCGTTTTGGCCACAATAATAATATCAGGCGCATTAGCCGGTCCGCCACCCCCGTCTTCACTCATTGCTAACATTTTTCCTATTTTCTCTCGACGGCCGGAAAAGTGGGGAGAGATGAACACGCCGATAGCCTTTTATATCAGTGTAATGCGAGTATAATTTTCCTTTTTACTGGCAACATTAGGAAAATGTCGCAGGTAGGTTACGCGGGTGATATTGGATCATTTGTCTTATAGGGTTGCAGCAGGAAAATAAGTGTGAATTTGTTGGTACCTAACTAGTATGAAACAACTTTTTTTGTATTTATCACATAAGTAACTAATTTATCTGTTGTTGCTTCATTTTTAATTATTTTTACCTCTTGTGGTATATAATTTTTTTTCTAGGTGCATCGTCTTCACAAATAATTATATAAATAATGCACCTGTATATATAAAATATTGTAAAACATTTTAAAAGAGTAACGGTGGAGTTTCTAGCCCATTCTTCTCCATACGAAAACTATCTTTTGGAAGGGGCGACTAGACACAATTACATTTTTTGTAAATTGTGACGTTCAAAAGTGCCTTAGAAGGGCCTATTTGAAATAAATAATTTGACTTTGAATTTTATGGAACATAGGTACGACTTACACACTGCTTAATTTATCCTCATTGAATCATTCGAGTTTTTTTTTACTGTTAACGCTTTTATAAATGAAGAATCAAGATAAATTGAGTAACAAAATAAAACTTACACCTTTAAATAAATCATAAAACACGGAAACAAATACACCAAAACACACGCAAAAAATTAACCTCACAACGCAGGTAAACAACCTCCGTCATCAACAAAAGCATTCACGTACAAATCTAATTTGTTGACAACAAAAGGATTTCAACCTGCAACTGACAATAGATTCTACAGTCAGTCAGTATAAATAGACAGGGTTTTACAGAAGGCCGACTCCATACAGCGAGCGGAAACTGGCGCAGGCACACAGAATATAGACTCGTAAGTAACGTGATGACGACAGATAGTGCAGTTTGGAAGAAAAATACACGTTGTGCAAACCCACAATAAATTGGGATAACTACAGGAGAATAATGATGATGACGTATTATGATCTCAAACTATATAAAACGAATGCCAGTCGCGTGTACACTTGCATTCACTGCACGTAGACGTGTGTCTTACTGCGTGCGTTTGCACTCGTTGTATGGAACTGTATGGAACCAACCTTCTGAACTTATCTGTTTTGTACAGCCAGGTTCATTAGAAGCACGCGAGGGGGGACCCCTGAATATGTATGAGGAATCGAACCCGCTGTCACGAGCCACGAGCCACGAGCCACGAGCCAACGACATTATGATAGGGCTCATATCAAGCTCGATGGTAATTATACGCACTTATTAAATGTAGAAGGGTGAGATAATGAATCCTCGAGCGAATATTGATTGAGTTTTGATTATGAGGTCTCTGGAAACTCCAAAGTTTAGGGTGCTGGTGTGGCCTGTCAATCAGATAAGAAGGCTGATTTTGAAGAAAGACTATTTGCCTTTAATCCTCAGAAACTTTTGTAAAGCTCCAATCAAAGTTAATAATGATCTTCTTGACTTGATCTATCGGCAATTTGGTTTTTTTTTCTATCGAATTTGTTTTACGTCAGATATAACTCAGACTCTCACATAATATTTCTTTCAATCCCCTATCAAAGATAAATAAAATAATCCAAATTATTATGTCTCCATTCCCCCATTCCCAACAATATTTCTCTATCAGTTTCGTTCATTAGTGCAGTTAATCGAGGAATTCGGAAACAATAATATTGATATAGAGTGATCAGCGCCCCCATTGGTTTTGTTTACCTCCGCAAGGAGTGCATCAGTAATGCACCCTTCTGAAATACACCTATTTGTTTTGCAAAGTGCTACGAATGATGTATGTGTAATAAAGGAAATTGTATGTGAATTTAGATTTATTGTCCACGATTACTTATGCTGCAAAGAAGATATATTGCTGAGTTTAGTGTACTTGTTTATCCGTTATAGGGAATAGATGGTGCGTATTATATTTTGATCGGAAATCATAATATTAGGCTTTCTAGGTGGAAAATATTTTACTTAGAGAATATTGCAATATTCTCTATAAGTAAAATATTTTCAATAAATGTTTTAAAAATCAATCTTAGCATTTCAAAACCATTATTATTTTTCTTTTTCTACAATTATTTAGCGTTACGGTACTTCCAGTACTTTCATACAATATTTAAAAAAATCGGTGACATCAATACACAAGAACACCAAAATTATTGACTCAAAAAAAAACAACCTTATAGGATAACCTTAGACCCACTCGATACTCCGTAAGAAACACTCCCAACGGAATTAATATCGAGAGGTTCTGTAATCGCTATTGACAGTTCCATTCACAATCCGCGGAGGAGGCCCCGACTCACTGAATATTTCACTGAGAGACTTATTAGCCAGCTAATTATACAAAGGAAGTAGTTAGGGCGCGGCGGAAAGACGAGGGGATCTTGCCGCTCTTAAACATTCCACGGCCCTACTATGAAAATGTTGATGCTTTTTTGTTTTGTCGTTTTTTGTAGGTTTGTAGTGAGTTTTGATTTATTTAAACTTACTATGGAAATCTATGACGAGGTATTTAATAAGCATGATAATAAATGGATATAAGTCACATATTAGCGTGTAACTTTAATTAAAATAGGAAATACGACACGTGACAACCATAGATAGGATCTACAACTTACGTAATTTAATCCGATGACACAGCACTTTAAAAAAAAAATTGTCTATTCTTTGTTAAAATAAAGGCAGTATGCAGTATGCTCTTGCATAAGTAGGTAGATATCATGGTCTAATAAAACAAGGTCTGGCATTCCGGGATTAACACATGCTTACGTCACTATCCAGTTGCCACTTTATTGCAACAAAACACGATTAAGGAAAGATTTTCAGCCATCATTCTGTTAAAAATATGTACAAAGCATTTAATTATTATTATAATTGTCGTTTCGTGGTTCTAATCAAACGAAACAATTCAATTTAAACATAAACCAACGTAATTTTTAATTAAAACCTGATTGTTTTATCGGATTCGCACAGGTAATAAAGGTGGTTGGGGAGTTATTATTACAAAATTCTGGTAACACAGATGTGATGACGTAGACTTGTGTTACCCACGTGACCACTGTATTTCGGAATGTTATACCTGGCGAAGTATATTATTATACCATGGTAGATATCATCGGAATAATAGTAGAAGATAGAGATACATTATGACCATGAACGATAGTGTTTTGTTTTCTTACTGCTGATTGAATAACAATGAAGTACCTATTCAGTGATGAGAATGATTATGTTTGTACGTGTTGGCGTTCGAAAGTACTTGAGACGTGTGAAATTAGTTATAAATCACACGATTCCTGGACCCGGGATGAATCATGAACGCCTCTGTAGGAATCTGTGGGATCAGTCAAGTGGGTGGGAAATTATATGGCTATTAGCATTTTGTTGTGTGAGAACAGACCACACACTAATGTTGTCAATGAATGAATCAATTTGTTACATTTGTTAACCGACGAAAAAAGGACGAGGTTCTTTTTTTTATTTAAGTGTGCATAATCAATCTGATTGTTAGGTAGTTTGCCAAAAGCTAAGCAAAAATATTTTTGAAAAACTTTCACGGGACACCAATAAAAATATTGTAGTAAAAATATTGGGCCCCATCTATGCAATTGGCGTTTTTTCTCACAAATAGAGAAGCTCGTCACTTCTATGATTTAAAATATTCATCAATTGCTTGGTATTATATCGAATAATGACCATCATAGACTACCAATAGTAAGAAAACCTTATTACTTATAGTTCTCTAAACATAAAAAATACCTTAAAAATTACTCCTCATTTTGTTAGTAGAAATGATCACTATTTGTTTTATCTTAGCCAAAACTTATTTTTCTAAGTGGCATATTACGTTAACTTAGTTTTTAAACATTAGTGCATAAAAGTTTTAAAACATTCGTGTTCATGGTTGTTAGGTATATAAATTAAGAAAATGTTAGTATGAAAAATGCAACTTTTTCTAAATTCTCCATACAAAACGCTGATTTCATTGGTGGGGGTTGTGGGTTCCCTATTACTTAGTCCAATAGAGGAAGAAAGCATTTAGTAAATCGTGAAAGTATGTCAATACGTATAAGTATTTCAATGAAGGAGATTATGTTACAGAACATAATAATAAACACTATAGAGGTACGTACATACCTATCGATCAGCAATATTTAAGAGACCTCAAAAGTTGACACCACGATTTGATATCAACATGTCAGGTGTCGGTCACAGATACAGGGGCTGTCAATTTATAAACTACTACCTCAATCTTGAGGTACAAGACTGATGGATGGGCGAATAAAAACTGTGCGGATGATATCATGTTGTGATTATGTTTAAACTTTTTTAAGTCGCACTCGTTAAATTGCTAAGTAAGTTTCAGCATAAAATTTTATGCATAAAAGAGTGTGAACGACATAGGTTCATCTTTTTAAGCCCCGAACGAAAAAGAGGAGTGTTATAAGTTTAACGTGTGTATCTGTGAATCTGTCTGCGCTATCGTAACTCCCAAACGGCTAAACCGATTGTGTTTTTGTTTTTTTGTTGTTTGAAAGGTGAATTCATCGAAGTGTTCTTAGCTATTTGAAGATTATCAGCTCTATTCCAGTTGATGAATGGACATGAGCGTCTTCCACAGGTCTGATCGATTTGAAATTTGGTATTCTGTTACTTCAAGGATATTACAAGAACATAGTAACCATGAACTGATGCTGCTGCATCACCTGGAATGTGCAAGATATCCAACTCCCTTACCAACTTACAGCACAGGTGTCGTGTTGGGGCTCATTGGAATGGTCTATAATGAATAGGTAATAGATAGATGGTGAAAGGGTCTGGCGATGGAGTAGAAAAGAGAAATGAGGATATGTCTGAGTTGGGCACGCCACAATTGCGGTGATAAGTCCCCTCTTTCAGGAGTGGCTTGAGAGGCGCCATGGCGTCCTCACCTTCCGTCTGACGCAGGTCCTCACCGGACCCGGTTGTTTCGGGAGGTTCCTGTTCCGCATAAGGCAGGAGGAAACGCCCGGGTGTCACCACTGTGTGGATCGCCCGGAGGACACGCTGGAGCATACGGTGGAGGTCTGCCCGGCTTGGGCGGAGCATCGCCGTGTCCTCACGGAGGAGATCTCTCGCGTCCAGCCCTGGTTCAGGCCATGATTCAGAACGAGAGTGCATGGGAGGCCGTCACCTCCTTCTGCGAAGCAGTTATGTTCGCGAAGGAGGAGGCGGAGCGCGCGAGGGAGATGCAAGCTGCACGCCCTCGCAGCCCTAGTCGCCGCAGGAGACGCCCCGGGCGTCGGGAGTCGACAGCTGACTTCCGGCCACCGTAGGCGCGGGCTTGCGGACGGTGAGCAACGGGCAGCTCGCCGTCCGATAAGGACCAGGCCCGTGTCGACGGCGCGTTGTGTTCCACGCGCGCCTCAAAGAGATGTCAGCACCAACTGACGGGGTCGAAAGACCAATGCCTGCTGGGGTTGCGGGTTTGTCCGAAAGGGATATCGCGGCCCCGGCACACAGGCAACGGAAGGAACACGGGTGGGTTTTAGTCAGTAAAAGTCTGACACACCCTCTCGCTCTGCCCAGAGCGGGAGAAGTCATTTGATGATTTCCCATCCTAAAAATAAAAAAAGGGTATGTCTGAGTCGGCGATTTTCTTTTTTAAATTTAGGCTTGTCTTATAAATACCTACATAGGTTATTAAAATTGTAACTACAATAAAAGTTGCTGTTACCTCATTTACTTAATTAATTTAACTCACTCAAAGTACTTATAGTAAAGTACTTTTCGAAATAGCTATTATATGTAGTTTAGTAAACATGGACCGCATGAACGGAACAAAAATAGCACATGGAAAAATACAAAAAACAACATTCATAATGTTTTATCAAGTAAAGCCACAACTGCGCAAATACATTGACTACAAAAAAATGCGGTTTGGGTTACTATGTAGCTTCTGTTCAATGGCGCCATTGAATAAAATAACATTATTTTATAATATAAATCATTCAAATTGTGAATCAGAAATCAATAAAGTCAATGACATATACTCCTTACTGTTTATTATTGTTTTATGAAACAAAGTTTATTCATGTCATACATACAACAATATGTGAATATAGAGCACTATTTCGAATTACACTTACAAGATCATCACGCAACTGTAATGAAGGTACTGTAATTACAAAATCATCACGCAACTGTCATTTGGTTTAAGCGAGTTGTATTCAATAAAAGGTACATAGTAGCCAAATAATCTCGATACCTGATACCCGAATAGGGATGATGCCAAAAATTTTTTTTAGTCCGTGTTTGATATTATAAAAAAATATTGGACACGTATTTTTTTGTTTTTTTACGTAATCTAAAGATTACGGCGATACATTGAGGTAAAATGTGCCATGACGTCAGGAGTATGTAGATTTTATACGTACTAGTGACGTAGCGACCCCCACTCCCCAACTTAAAATACGTTTTATGTAAGTACATAATTTTTTATTATTATGATAAAGCAAAAAATACGTGTCTAATATTTTTTTATTATCTGACTGACGGACTAATTAGAATTTCATTTTTTTTTACCCAGGCATGATCCCTATTGTGTCTATTACATGTCAAACAAAATAGGAACAATAAAATCAATCAATGATATTATCTACCTTGTGCAAAGTGCCGCCAACAAAAACGTGACAGACCGTGTCTGCGTTGCGTTAAAGCCGGTTCTAATTAAAAATACTGGCTTGTCCAATTAATATCTTTAAAAAAAAGAGCACTGGCTGACTGCACTCTACTCCTGTTCCAAAATTAAATAACAATATCGCATGACACAAAAAAGCGATTATCAAATTGTCAGTTAGTTCAAATTGTCAGCTAGCAAAAACATAGACAATGCAGTTTCGGGCAAAAACTTGTCGTAGTGACGTCATCCGCGCCTGTCATGTCGGTCACCGGACAGGAGCGAATAAATTACTTGCGGCATGTTCGGATTGTGGACAGGTGGGATTGTGGAGAAGCCTGAAGCTGTACCGAAAATATTCCACAAATATGCTCGGTATGCGAGCGTTGAATCATTCAGACTTTTATTTTGCAGCTTAGGTTTTATTATACGCAGGTATTTAAATTACCGACCCTTTAAAGCAAGGTAGTAAATTTTATCTTCGTTCCTTT
This sequence comes from Agrochola lota, assembly GCA_947364205.1. NCBI lineage: Eukaryota > Metazoa > Arthropoda > Insecta > Lepidoptera > Noctuidae > Agrochola > Agrochola lota. Next base: position 9,388,716 of record OX376221.1, on the reverse strand, counting down.
CCTCGGTCTGCGTGTCTCAATTGACTCATTAGTCTTGAATGTGTGCTACATACAGTACTTAAAATTAAACTCAAGCCCTCATTAAAATATATGGCTTTACAATTCAGTTGAACTGAATCCAAAATACTGAAACCAATTACCGATAAAAATGCAAAAAAAGAACAGTTAAAAGTCCTTTAATTAAAGCAGCACAACGCGTTTAATGCCAAAAACAAAACATAAAGTATGCGACACGCGGGCTAACATAATTTTGTATAAATCGATGCATGAATCGGCCTGTGGAAATTGGTTTTCCGTGGCTTTTCCGCACTGTCGGATCGGCAGCATCCGCTTAATGCCGCGACCGAAGCGATATGAGAGATCCTTTTACCCAAACAGTTTATGAGGGGGATCCCACAACTCTCGTTGTTGCTCTTGCATTACCGCAAACAAAACGAACCCATGAAAATGAGTTTTTGTTTCCCCCATTGTTTTAAACGCGATGACTGAAGATGGAATGAAAATGCGCAGCATTTTTACAAAAAGGACGTTGTTTGAATCATTACCTACGTTTAATAAGTGCATAGTTTTGTGTTGTTCTGAAAAGCGAACAATTTAAAACATATAGAATATAGTTTATTCTTTCATTTGTTTTTCGAAACAAAAGATTAGAAATATGATTCCGCTATTCGCTCGGAGTATTTTTAGTAAGTTCAATATTTCTAACCGTCAAAAACATGTTGAATTTCAATTGATAATAACTACGAGACTTTTAATGCTTTTAATGCCACGCAAAAGATAGGTCATATTTATAACAATTTTATCATTTGTAAAACACTGCGAGGGTAGGCACATTTTTTTTTTTTTTTTTCAGGATGGGAAATCATCAAATGACTTCTCCCGCTCTGGGCAGAGCGAGAGGGTGTGTCAGACTTTTACTGACTAAAACCCACCCGTGTTCCTTCCGTTGCCTGTGTGCCGGGGCCGTGATATCCCTTTCGGACAAACCCGCAACCCCAGCAGGCGAGGGTAGGCACATGCGCGCGACCCTCTATTTTTCACTATATGTAGAAATTCCAAATCGTATAGTACAAAGAAGTGTTCTGCTAGAACGGTGATTCCAATGTCGTTTCCAAAAGTTGACAGAGGATTACACGGGCTTAAAGAGATAGAACAAAAATATTTCGTAAAATAGGGGTAAAAATGCGTATGAAGTTGACGATAGCTAAATAATTTCATATAAAGACTCTGATCCGCCATAAATCTGCTCAGAAAATTAAAAAGTCTCAATCGGAGAAAGTTTGCGTCTTAAGGAATGCAATGAGCCTAACTAGTGCCGAGCAAATACAATAGCAACGGCAGTGTCAGAAACCGTAAGAAAATCTGTTACAAAGATGTTGTCTCATATTGGCCGTAAATCTGCTCAGAATCAGAACTGAAAAATATTACAAACGATGAAAGCTCATTAGGAATGAAATTTTGTAATTTGTTGTAAATATTAAATAACATCGTTTTAAAGTTTGTTACTATTTCTCCACACGTTTTCACGAATCTCTGCGGCGCGGGCTCAAACTGCGTCTAACTCATTTTTTTCTCGGTCTCCGCTAGACATCCTTGAATGTTCAGCTGGCCATACTTCAGGCCACTCTAGACTTACAGATTGTCACACTGTAATTAGTAAACAGATGCTGGATATCGTGTTTCACAGCATATCGCGGTCCAGTAACCCGACGTGTCAATTAAGAATCGTCGTGCGTCGTCCGTTCATTTAGATTTATTCCAACTGGTAACGAAATTATTGTTAATCGAGAGGCTAGTCGTTCATTTGTGTTGATTTATATCCGACGATATATCCATGTATGATTTGTTGATGTCATTAGGTACGTGTGGATATGGGGATTTATAGCCAGTACTTAAGATCGCTAATTGATAGGAATGATAAGGCCTAAACAGTCTCTGTAAGCATGTGAAGTGTTAAAAGAATAATGGTTATGCAATAGGGTAGTTGACAGTTTTTGAGAAAGCATTTTTTTTTTCGTTTCTGGTGTCGAGTTTTTATTCCGCCCATGGGCCTCTGACTTGGCTTCACATGTCGCCGAGAAATATCTCTCAAGCATGCCGGTTTCCTCACGATGTTTTCCTTCACCGTTTTTGAAGCAAGTGATAATTATACAATACGCACATGAATCCGAATAAGTCACAGTTGCCTTGGGTTCAAACTATGACTTGGGAGTTCAACGGTCACACCACTAGGCTATCACTGCTGACCAACTAGGCTATCACTGCTGAATTCATAATGATCCTTGTGGTTGAATTTTCTCAAAATATGAATATTTCAGTGAAATATTAATAAGAAACGAAGATTTTTTTCTCGCAATTTAATTTTTATGGTCAGAATGAGGCAAATTGTCATGGCGGTTCGACTGTCGTCACCCTTTTTTTCCGTAAAACTCAACGTTTTTTACAGTATTGTCTGCACACAAACTTCATTTAAATACTTCTGTTGGAATATTATAGTATTCGGTAGTCTTAATTAACAAGGTTTTATAATATATAAAACAATATTGAAAGCAAATAATTATTTGTGTTAATGTTTACTTTGACAGTCTTTATGTTGGATGGTTTCCATTTCCAAATATGTATGAAATTACCGGAAAATGAGATTGAATACTAATTTGGTAGATTAATTAACAATGCCATATTGTGCGAGAGGGAAACACTACTTTCTTACAGTCAACTAGCCTATTGCGTTGGGCGTATTGGTCTACATTACTGCAAAATACGCAACGTGATTCTTTCTAAATTCTAAATTCAAATTCAAACGTCATTTATTCAAACTAGGCTGAGAATCAGCACTTTTCGAACGTCAAAATTACATAACTCTTCACCACTTCCTAGTGCTTTAGCTGGGAAGAAAAAGTGGCGCAAGAAACTCCCCAGCAGCACTGCTGTCTGTTCAGTTAGAAAAAAAACATGATTCTATACATCAATAAAGCCTAATGTAGACTAGCGCGACGCGACTCTAACAAAAATATATTTAAGAAAACATCACGGTAGAAAAATTACCAGTGTCGCGTCACGCAACAACTCGCGCTAGTCTGGACAAGCCTTAAAAATAAATTGATTTCGTCTTTTCTTTTGGACAACAAGAACATAATTTACCTTCAATATTTATATTCTTTCATCAGCTCGTGACGGGTTGACAGGGCGTGTCATATGACGATTTTTAATTGGGCCCCATAATCTTGATCGAAGCTTGGCAGCCAATAAACCAGCGCACATGCACGTCACAGTTACAAAACGTTCGGGACCTCTCGGCCTCTTTCGGCCGAATTCGTGTCAATCTTCATCAAACCACACGCATTCGATTAGATTCATTTAAACGCTGTGATGTTGTTATACAAATAAGGAACATTTACTTCTGTAGGTGTATGGGCGTAGTTTTAGTGCAGATACTCGAAAAGCGCACCCTCTGATTTACGGTAAAGATTGATGCGTTTTCGTCTTGGAAAAGAACAATCACGAAACAAAACAAAAATTATGAAACTGAACTAAGATGGTAACTGTATTCCTCCTAGGTTTAATACCAGCCGGAGGCTCTATGCGGGGGTTGTGCGGTCCATGGCCCTGTACGGGACACCGGTGTGGGCGCGTTCTTTGAGTCTGCGGTCAGCCCGTCGGTTGAACGCGTCCCAAAGGATCATGGCCATCCGGACGGTCCGGGGATACCGCACGGTCTCCGGTGAGGCGGCGAGCCTCCTTGCCGGATTGCCGCCATGGGTTCTGGAGGCAAGAGTCTCGCGCACATCTGGGAGTGGCGTGACGAGGCGAAACGCCGGGGCGTAAATCCGCTGCCGCGAGAAATCACGGCACAGCGGACAGAGCTCCGGCGGGATCTCATGGCGTCATGGAGAGTGCGATTGTCGCAACCCAGCGCTGGGCACGCCACAATTGTGGCGATAAGTCTCCTCTTTGAGGAATGGCTAGAGAGGCGCCACGGCGTCCCCACCTTCCGCCTGACGCAGGTCCTCACCGGACTTGGTTGTTTCGGGGGGTTCCTGTTCAGGATAAAGCGGGAGGAAACGCCCGGGTGTCACCACTGTGTGGATCGCCCGGAGCAAAAGGTGGAGCATACGTCGGAGGTCTGCCCGGCTTGGGCGGGGCACCGCCGTGTCCTCACGGAGGCGATCGGCGGCGGCGATCTCTCGCGTCCGGCCCTGGTTCTGGCCATGGTTCGGAGTGAGAGTGCATGGGAGGCCGTCACTTAACAAAGCAGTAATGCTCGCGAAGGAGGAGGCGGAACGCGTGAGGGATAGGCAAGGTTCGCGCCCTCGCGCCCCTAGTCGCCGCAGGAGACGCCCCGGGCGTCGGGAATCCGCAAGCCCATTTCCGGCCACCGTAGGAGCGGGCTTGCGGACGGTGAGCGATGGGTAGGTCGCCGTCCAATTAGGACCAGGCCCAGGTCGACGACGCGTTGTGTTCCTCGCGCACCTCAAAGAGATGTCAGCACCAACTGACGGGGTCCTTTATGGCCAATGCCTGCCGGGGTTGCGAGTTGTCCGAAAGGGATATCGTGGTCCCGGCACTCAGGCAACGGAAATAACACGGGTGGGTTTTAGTCAGTAAAAGTCTGACACGCCCTCCCGCTCCGGGCAGAGCGGGAGAAGTTATTTGATAAATTCCCACCCTCAACAGGACAAACAAGCTAGATAGTTTGTTACTTCAGAATTTTCCATTACGCAGTTTATTTCCACTTTTATTGGTAAATTAAAACCTCGTGAATAATATCGTGTTTCAATAGTGGCTTTGAAATCATAACAGAGATTAATACAAATGGAGCTGCGGTTAACGGTCGGCTTTCACGATCACGACTAATCCATATCGTGTTCAATTGCGTGTGTTATTTGCAAATTTATAATTTAACACAAATAGTGATGGCAATGGATCCATATAATTTGTTGGTATTCGTCGCACGTGTCATTAACGGTTCATTACGATTCGCCGCCGGCTTAATTGGCTTACCGTTGCGTATCGTGCTTTGAATCAAAACCGTAATCAATTTCGGACCATCAAAGCGTTGTCAGATTGATATAATGGGCTTATCTCCAGAGGTACAAGTGTTCCTGTGATCGTGTAAAATTAATATTGATGACACATTATTAGACTACTAAGAAGCTTAGTAGCCAATCAGCGACTAGTAAATAAATATAGATCAGACAGGCGACAGACGGATGATATTAACGTTGCCTACTGAAGGGTGTTTGAGTAAATTTTATAGAATATATTATTTTTATAATTCATAATTTGTTTATTGAATTTTTGTTTACTAATGGGCGCCCAGTAGTCGAAGTTCGACCATAATTCATTAAAATTTTAATTTTGATAAGATAGTTTAGGGTAGTTCATACTAATTCCATGTATAGTACATACTAATTCCATGGTGCCATGTAATGACATGGCACCATGGAATTAGTATGAGAAATTCTACTTCTTCATGTCTTATCTTTGACCATAGTGTGTGTCAAACGCATGTTTAATGTTTTTTTATTAATTATATTTATTTATTATGCATATTATATAACAATAGTAGCTTTCTGCACTCCTTCTCCATTTAAACTTTAACTCCGCCAAATTTCATACACCTCGTTCTGCGTAATTTTCGTAAAAAGGAATACAAAGTTTTTGCTACACGTATTAATATATAGATTCATTCAACTAACTTTTTCCATCGGTGTTTAGAGCAGTGAAAAACAGCATATAAGCTTTCACAAGCCCTTTTAAATATAGAGTGTCCTAAATTAATTAAAATGTGGTATCTACAAATTCGTTCGCTCGTGTTTCCCGCCTCTCCCTTTTAGGCGCTTAATTGTTTCGAACACACCGAATTATTTTGATTTATAGCTTTGTGATTGCTGCAACTCGATTATATAGGGCCTTTGTTGCTCTCTAAATTGAGTGAAATGAAAAATAAATTAAGTCCAGTTGTGAAGTGGAGCATTGAGGAAGAAAAGATTTGGAGCCATTGTGTACCTTTCGGCGACAATTGGACGAATAAAGAACGATAAAAAGATCGTGGGCAACTGCAAATAACCCTGCAAATTCGCAACATTAGCACTGTATGCTTATTGTTGAAACAACTAATAAAAAATAATGGACATTTGTGAGAGAGAGCTCCTAGTTGGAGGGAGTTTCATGCTGTGCGAGAAATTTAAATAAAGTAGGCAATTATAGTAATAGCTTTTATGAACTAGTACCAATAAATCAAACATTCTACCTAATGTTCAGTCGATTATTGAGATAATCATGTGCTATCCTATGTGCTCGGTTAACCACCAGACTAACGAAGCGATTTACTCCGCACAAGTTGCAGGAATCAATTCAATTACTACAGACTACGTGCTTTGAAATACCTGCTACCTGTGCGCAGTGAACGCTCGGAAAATCTATGTATCTACAGTCTCTCTACGGGGTTTCCAACTTCAGTTTCTCATCTATTCATCGAAAACTTACTTCACGTCTTAACAAAATATACATTTACCTATCAATATTTACGTCGTTTCCCGGTTATAATTGCAGATCACGTCATAATATTGAACGAAATGCTAATAAACCATTATTACGCTAATAAATTTGTAGTATCGTGTTGCACAACACAATGTAGGAACAGGCGCGTCTTGGTATATTCCTGTAGCGTAGTTAATTCAGGCATAGGAGAGGTGAGGTGACATGACTCACAGAAGTGACTCACTGGACTATCTCCGAGTAGTTCAAAATATTGGAACAGTGTGATATCGGGATGAGTCCCAGACTGCGTGAGTAAGCGTTCACAAAGTTATCATGTCGGCTTTTTATCGATCAATGAAACGTGTTCGAATTTTATGAGCTCCTGGTACATTGATTTCGGGAACTTTATTATGAGATGCAATTTTCGACGTATTTAATCCGATTATCCCGTTTGGGTTCGAAACGGAAAACATAAAAGTGATCACATTATTGTTTTTTTGATATTGCGCGGTATTGTGCATATTTGCAGAGCTATTGAAATTGGTTTCACATGAAACGGATACCAAAAAACATCCATAATTTGCTGAGTTAATCGTGATCGGACAAATTGCCAGACCATTGCTAAAAGTGTGGAAAATAAACAGATTTCGCTAAATTTAAACAGAACTTGTAGGTGAAGTGGTGTCTATAAGCGATGTAGGTAAATATTGAGTAAGGTTCAAGTACCTAATAAACCTCATTTAAGTTACATAAACAAATATCATACAGGATGCGGTGTAAGTTTTGTCCGGTGAGTAAACGCTAGCTTAGTTCACTACACACCATACTTATATTTATTTATTAAACTTCCCGCTACCAGCAAACACTGAACTGTGCCGTTAGTTCAAATAACCATAAATTAAATTATGTTCATATTATACGAAATCACAAGCAATTATAGTTTTTAAATTATAAGAAGCATCTGAGAAGCTGTTACGACAAAATCTTTCAATTCACTTTGGTTATAAAATAAGTGTTAATAGTTACTTCTTTTATACTTTTGTTAACTGAGATTTAAGTGTCTGTTAATTAAATCTCACAGTTTTTCACACCTCTCTTTCCATCTTTTTAACATTCGTCATTAATTTCATCTATGATCAGTTAAATTAGTAAAACATAAATAATTAAACGAACTAATCGTCTAATATAGCTGAATCTTTTACTGTTATAAATTTATATTGCGTAATAAATTCGTTGCAAACGCATAGGTCCGTCGAATGAAGAAAGAATCATTAAAAGTGATAAACACAAATATACCGCACATAAACCCAGTTTCAGACAGATAGTTGCATCGCCTCAATCGCGAGTACCGACGACGCTAATAAAGCTAAATTTATCATAAAAAGTTGCACGTTTAAGACAGAAACAGTCGTAAATAAGAAAATAAGACCACCTATTTATATTTGTGGCTTTAGTCAACGGAAACAATCTTGGTAGTTGGTGAATATTTTATGTTAACTTTACCACATACTTCTTAGCAAGTTTGTGCCAAAAAAAATAATAAAACCGTTCAGTCAGTCACTTCTGTCGCACTATTTCAGTCAGTTAGTGTCCCTATTTTATCAACCTTATACTCATACCTCGTGGTGAATGCTCAAGTTTAAATAGCAGTCTATTGAATAATGTTAATATATTATCTGCTGTTGCCCGCGACTTCGTCTGTGACCCAGGATGAAACGCAACCTATTTCCATCTCCAAGTCATGGTATACCCATGTGCCACATTTCATCCAAATCCGTTCAGCCATTTTAGCGTGAAAGCGTAACAAACAAAAAAAATCAATTTTGAATTTTAGAGGTATGAGGATAGGCTTATATATATGTCATTCACGCGGTAAACTCTTATCGCGCGACGCAGGATTTGTGTTACATCAGGATTTTGTGTGATGTCAGGTCTTTGATGCGTAGTTCACATGTGGCGACGTAGATGCCGCCACAGCATTTATAATATTATAAGTTAGGATACGTTTCTTTTCTTAAAATAATATTACCAATATGTTTGTTTATATTACTCACGCCTAAAGATGTAAAGACGTAAATATTTATTAGAAACTACATTAAAGAATCTTCTTCAAAAACTAAAAGTATCAAAGCATCTTAGTCGCGGTATACCATCGTAGGGCGGACGAAGAAGTAGTTGGGCGAAGCGTTCATTGATGTGGGGCGGAGGCGGGCGTTAGTGGCGAGACCAAAACGTATGAAAATAGAGTCGAATGCACCGGCATTTCCGCGACCCACCTGCGAGCCCAAACTCATGGGTTACTAACTAGGACGCAGATACACCATTCGATATTGCAGCAACAGCAATTATAGAATCGGAAACTCGATTTGGATCGATTTGATTCTGTTTGAAAATGATATTTCCCAGCTCCATCGTTCATTGCATTGGCATTTCCGCAGCGTACCTGTGATTTTATCGTCAGTTCAACGTATGAAAATTAGAACGCATAAACAAATGAATCTCCATATTTATTCAAACACGGCTTTTGTTTATTGTATGACTGCAAAGCTATCTGAAATGCAGTTATTTCACAATCAGCAATTAAATGTATTTCTAAAAGAGCGTTTATAGCCGTAGTTTTTCCTAATACAGAGAACATCTCAATTTAGAGCGTCAATAAAATTCTATCGTTTGATCTAATAAGTTTACCCATTTGCATATTTTATAAAGACCACACGCCCACATAAAATAAAATAGAATTTTATTTAGATCGATTCATTAGAAGTCAAGAAGGTGGCGATCAAATAAAACCAAAAAAAGGGTTAAGTGTTACAAAATTTATGTTAATACGGAGTCTTTATTCATAGTTTTTTTCTGTAGCCCGAATAGGATAAGTCATGCTTCCCTTTATCCCCGCACACAAAAGATCTAAATACGTTGGTAGGTCAAGTGTCGGTTTCCCGGACATGAGACCTCACGCTTCGCCAACAAAGGCAACCTTTTTTTAGCTGAATTTAAGTTTGGTGACAGGTTGAAGGTGCTAGGACCAGTGTCACGGAAAGGTGCCCAAGAGAATAATAGTCAATCTGGGCATTTGATACTGGTTACGTTTGTAATCTTAGTTCATTGTGTGTTTGGCCGTGAGACTTGCGAAATGTGATTGTATCTGATTGTAATGTCTAGACTGATTGGATGGATGCTTTCGTTGCTCGCTTGTATCTTCATTAATGATGAAGTGATTCATTAAAATAAATTTACTATGGTGGTACTCTATCTTAACTAAAAGTCTAAACGTTAAATGCAGCCCGTTTCTCATACTCTTGAAGTTGACCACTTAAGCAACAGTTGAGCTTCGGCCAAGCTTTTGCCTTCATATAATCGTCAACACCTCTAAATTATTTTGAGTATCAACAGATTTGTTTCTAATTCCCCTTTGTGTGACAACGGTGCGAGCTTTTAGGCTATTCTCACTGTCCCTCTCTAACGGTCGAGAGCTTTCGTATGTATCGCTTTCGGCTAAGCTGGGCCGGGCAACGCCGGGTTAGTCACATGCGCGCGCGCAACGAACACGCGCGCCGGAGCCACGCGCGTGCGCGATGCCACGAGACCGTTTTGCGCGAAGGGTTCTCTCGTAAACGGCTAATTTTGTCCAGTACTTCGCAGACAGTCTGTTACGTTCCTATGATTTTAGGACCAAGTGTTTGTTTAATCCTTTATCCTGTGTTTGGATTTCTGGGAAACATTCCGTTTACTTCTTGATAAATAGTACCTAATTTCTAAATGAGGTTAGAAGGTATTGAAATTAGGACAGCTGGGCCAGTTCGCAACCATAACACGAGCCAAAATTTCTCACTTAATTTAATAACAGTTTCACGTTCAGCTTTTAAGAAAGGTGTGCATGCCTGTCCTTGGCCAAAGCTTACTAAGTTCATTTTCATTACAAACATTCCGAATCGTCTCTCGTTTCGATAAATTGCAAATGTAGATTGTGAGTGCATTCAGAAAGATTTATTGCAGGGTCGTGTTTAAGCTTTTTGCTTCAGCAAATGGATTTTATCAAGAACACTCACTGCATTAAGGATATACCTACTAATGTACGTCTCGATATAGTGCTGTTCCCATTGATGGATTCATTCATCTGTATCGGTTGCTATTGTTCGTCGAGTTTCAACAACACTAGCAAGTGGTTAATTAAGGGAGATTGTGTTTTATTTTTTACGATTGCATCACTTTCTGTACACGTTGGTAATGCAGAAGATATTAAAGCTGTTGCGACAGTTGAGCGTCAAATGATTTAGTTAAACGTTATCTAAGACTAGTTTAGAGAACATAAGCAGTCAATAAAACATAATTAAATTTCGATCACGATGGGTTCACAATTTAATATTTTAAAACAATTAAGTATTTAAATGACGTTGGTTGTTGTGGTTTATGATAATTAGCACAGAATAAAGAGTTTTGCATAAATTGAATATGAAAGTAATTTGTGGGTTATTTTAACAATATAATTTAAAGTTGGTCACTAATAAACAAGTTCAGTTAATAATTTCAATTAAATTGAATGCCAGATTGGCGACCACTGAAAATCACATTGTAGAATGTGTGAAAATTGATCTATGGTATCAATTGATCTATGGTATCAATTGAACTGGCTAACAATCCCAATTAAGTACGTATCTAATGACAGTATAGCTTTTAATGCTTCTGAACGAGCGAATGAACATCAAAAACACATTAACCACGATGCGAATGAAATAATAGTGCGATTTATCTATTATCTGCTTAACAATCAGCCGCTCCTTGTGTTCACTTAGCAGAACATGGGATAAGCTTAATCAGCTATAGGAAATGTTCCCACTACTGGGACACAGGCCTCCTCTCTGTGAGAGGGAGCCATAATTCACCACGCGGGCCCAATACGGGTTGGTGGATGTCACATGTCTTCGATTTTTTGGTTCTAAGATATTTTACTCGCGATGTTTTTCTTCACCGCTTGACTAGTTTTAGAGACAATCATCAAAGATATATCTTAGTTCTTTACCATACCGAAGCCGTCTTCTGTCCTTCGTTCATAGAAATCTGATAACTCTATGTTTGTTTGGGTGTCGGGTGTACGCCGAATAAACAGTAGTTCAACTTATATTTACGAGAAACGAAGTTATTTGTAGAACTAGATCGAATTTATGAGAGAGACGCACATAATGAGGTTTGATATGTTCTGTTTTGGGGACTTTGATGTGCCAGATGTAAACGACATAAGTTCATTAGGTAAACGCTTTTATTTGACGGCTTCTAGGCGTTTGTATGGAAAAGATCTTATCTTACCGTATCCGGTTTGACCATAACTGTAGGTAGCAAAACTTAAGACAATTCCTTTTTTGTTCTATCTAACCGTATTTGGCTATAATCACACAATCTATCATGAATTTCTCAGTAGCAGCCCGGGGATTGGAGTTGTGCCCGGTTGATGGGGTGATAGGCTCGCCCCCTATTACATGGGACTTAAACATAACTGGCGAAATATGGGTGTACTACACGTACACTTCTGCCTTACAATTCGAAGATTACAGTCGTGATTCTAACGTACACACAATAGTAAGATAATATAATTTTAATGTACATAACATTAAAATTATATTATTATCTTACTATTGTGATTCACATTGATTGCCGCGCCTCTTTTGCTCTATGGCCCTCTACCTAACAATAGGCATCTACCTATCATTACTTGTTTCCTTTACGACGATGTATAGCGAAATAATTAGCTACTGCTCATTGACCCGAGAACTGTATGAGCAAAAACACAAAAATAATTATTGATCCATCGGACGCAATGATCCGTGTGTTTACAGACATCGAGAGTAATCGATACTATTTATAAGATTCGACGAATTGCATGAAATCGAATGAATGAGTTCATGATGCTCCAATACTTTTTTTGCGAATCATTTATATTTGGAACGCTTGTTTTAGAACCAGCTGGGATTGAGTGATTTATTACCTCGTGTTAAGTTTTCATTAAGGTTTTCAGATCGCGGTTAGGAATACTGATAGGAATCGATGTTTTATGTCACGGGCAACAGCTAGTACTAAATATTTTTATAAAACATGTAAAAAATATGACATACGGTTATAGTAGGTAGTAAGTACCATATGAAGTTTTTATTGCATTGATTTCTTGTTTATTAAACCAAACAGAGCTTTTTATCGTTTCGCCTGAAACTGTGTCTCCTATATTCATGTAGGTTACAATAACAATTCATGTCACGATGTAATTTTGTGGCACATTGTGTAACATTAGGTACCACGAAAACGCATAAAAACGTATTCTCTGAAAATAGTCCGTAAAAATTAAATAAAAATAATATGTCTCGGAGCCGGACGGATGGACGGATGCCCGGATGTTACAAAACGTAACGATTCCTAATGACTAGACAGCTTCGAAAATAATTTTCTCGACTACGAACGCCATCGGAATCGGTTCGTGAAAACAAAAGCTATGAGTCAGGCTTACGTTAGACGCCTATTTACTACACCTACACTTATTTAAATTTACTTAAAGAGCACACCAATATTTTGGCGTACCATTAATATGTATATAGGTCAACGATACTGATTTATCAGTGTTTCTGTTTACTTGAACACACAATTTTTGCAGAAGCTGATAAATATTTATAAAGCAAGTCGAAATGATATCGCATTCATACCTATTCCATTCTGTTCTATTTCGCATTTCAGAACTTGTTTGGTGTGAAAACTGTATCAAAGTCAGCAAATCTTTGATGGCGCCGGCGGTCTATGTGTAATCTAATCCCGCATAGACAAACCTACGCATACTAGGAAATAGATACTACGGTGTTGCGAACCATGCCTTATTGTTTGTAAGCCGATATAAAGCCGAGTGCACACTTGACAAGTATCGTAACAAATCGAGTGCACTCGCCCACGTCACAATGGCGCAGATACCGCACATCTGTGGCCCAAATACGAGCAAGGCCGATACATCCTTTTATTAAACACCGGATCCTATAACGGAACGATCTAAGTTTGGAAACGATGCCTTTCTGCGATGTTGGGTCTATAAACAAAGGTGACAAAGACGACCTTTGACTTTGACTTGTGAACACGATTTTGCTATCAAATATCGACGTCTAACATTTCATGGACGGGTGTTGTAGATCGCTGTTACATTTGTCTCTAAAACAAATATCAAAAACATAATACGTAAATAATTTCGCTCCTACCATAAACCCTTTTACGGAGGTCTACAAATCTTTTAATGGACGTTATCTTATATTGTTTGTTGCTGTAAATGTCCATGTTTTATGATTATGTCACAAAAGTTCATTGCTCCGGCGCACCTTCCGCACGGTTATAAATACGGCAGCGTGTGTCGAACTTTTGACAAGCGAGTAAATAAACACGCGGATGGGATGCGGTCCGGACGCTGCGAAGCTAAAACGACGCGCCGCCCGCCGTGTTGCCGTAACCCACCGTTCAGGACCGGATTAGGACCAAAATGGCGCTAGAAAATGGCGGTAAAAAATACCTTTAAAAGCATTTGGGTCCAGCTAGAAAAAAAAAATAGGAAAGTATAGACACATGAAAACCGTTTTACATTCTTTGAGAATCAAAGGATTCAAATCTTACATTCTACTTCGGGCCTCGCTATGTCTGAATACAACCCTGTCCTTTTATGATCTTTACACGAGCTTACGCAAGTTTTAAACGATCTAAACGATACCATAATACATTGTAAAACATGAATACGAGATATTTATTAACGGTAAGAGACGGTGTCAGTGCTTCTTTATGTTTTATACTCCTTTGTATCTCTCAGTTTACAACCTCAAAGTGTTTACTGTACTTTATCAGTTTTTATGGTGAGTTTGAGTATTTTCCATTGGAGAAATTGTCATACATCTCATTTATTGTTATTTTGTCTTTTGTCATGATTGTGTCCGTTGGCACTCCGCTAATGATGACTGCTTTATAATAATATTTGTAAGAGAGTTTCAAAGGGGCGTGAAAGATGAAGTGTGTCCTATTTCCCTCTTTAGTCGCTTTTCTTGTTATTAGGCGCTAATTACCTGCAGCTGTTATGTGACTATACTACTATAGGTAATTACTTAATTAAGTAAGATAGACACTAAACTGCCAGCGTACCTATACAACAATGCCCCTCTAAGAGCTGCTTCGATTCTCAATTTACTGCTGCAGTTAAATTAGAATTGCATTTTTAAATACTAGGACGATTAATCATATAATCCTATTTTGCACAAACCCATTACAAAATGGAGAGGGTAAGTGATTGCGTGACCTTTCCCGATATCACGTAGGCAGACAGAGCCGTGGGAGTACCAATCTCAGCCTCTCAAATTACCAAACACGAACAAACACCTAATTACATTTTAATATCTTCAATTTGAGTTAAATGCTCCTTATTGTGGCTTTATTGCCCGCTGAGCATATTATATCAATATGTAAATTTATTGTAACTGTAATGCAAACGCAAAGCGGGCATTGAATTGGTCTCATACCTTTTATTAGTAATAATAATCATATGAATGTATCGATATATACGCCGTTGGCCCTTACAAAGTTATTTAAATCTTAGTTACAGATAATCTTCTTGTAGCAATATGAATAATAGTTGTGTTTCCGACCTCGGGCTGTAAAGTGCATAAAGACAAAAGTAATAAATAAATAAATATTAACTAGCCCACCCACTATACGGTTCTGTCATTGTTTCAAGCATATGCAGCACTGTATCATTTCAATATAATTGTTGCGAGGCGCCTACACTAGTCATGTTATCGAGTCGTGAGAAGGCTTCGCGGTAACATGTATTTAAGCTCGGGATGATCGACACTTCATTAGTCGATGTTTATCGATTGTTAAACCGATACGTACGTCTCTACTCTGCTCGTACTGTTTGATATTCATTTCCCGTTACGATTAGTGTCGGTACATAAAAATAAATGTACTTAAGGGGGATGCGCTAAAATAGCCCGCGAAATTCACATTTTCTTAAGATATTTATGCAATTTGCCGGTCAGGGTCAAGTTATATCTTAATCAAAATAAAATTCGCGTCCGTATGTCGTTACTTACCGAATTTAATCATTTAAATCATCAGTAGACCTCTCTAAATTAGAATTGAACTCAAATGTCATCATTTCATGAAATCCTATACTGTTAAACGGGCAGTATTTGTATGTATATTTATTTATATTACGGGGGTGAAAAATGGATCTAGCTAGGTCTCATATCTAGGAAAAATCGTTTTCTCTATTTTCACAGCCTCGAGAACGTGATACAACGTTGGTATACCTGGACGATATATTTATCTATTTTCACCCGAGCAGAGCTCGGTTGACCAGGTACTAGTAATTTAATAGGGCAATTTGGATGTAGAGACAGAGTTGTGTTGATGATTTTAATGATTATGATTTTGTACCTACATATTTGTGGAGGTACTCGGAAAGCACGTTAAGCCGTTGATCCCGGCTGGCATTCGTGAATCTTTGACAGTCGTTGCGGGTCGTCAGAAGTTCGAAAGTTTGACAACCAGTCTTACCAAGGGGTATCGTATTACCCAGTTACTGGGTTGTTGAGGTCAGATAGGCAGTCGCTCCATGTAAAATTCAGTTGCATCCGGTTAGACTGGAAGCCGACCCCAACATAGTTGGGAAAAGGCTAGGCAGATTGATATTTGTGGCGGTACTGACCAGCAAATTGCAAAAGACTAATGAAATTTTGAATTTTGCGGGCTACCCTAGTGCATGATCATCTTGTTGCTAGCTACCGAGAATTATAATCATTTAGTGTGTCAATGGACTGCTATTTCGCAGTATAAGACCAGTACGAACAAGCTGGTCCGGTACTACTGGGCAATGGGCCAACCAAGTATTACTAATCCTGTACCATTGTAATGGCCTGCGCCTGTTATTAGTGCACCGTAAAGTTGAAAGCTTTTGGCTTCCGCGCTGCAGTTTCATACGATGTCGGTTAATCTACTTTTGATATAGCCTGTGTACTACAACATAACATCAGGCTTTGTTTCCCCGAACGTTTAGGCAGCGGTGTCCCTATAGTACACCCACATTTCGCCGTTAGTTTAATTCCCTTGTAATAGCGGGCGAACCTATTGCCATCAACTGGGCACAAATCTAGACTCCGGGCTGCTACTGAGAAATTCCAGATGGAAAAACCCAATAACACTTTGACCGACCTGGGTTTCGAACCCAGGACTTCATGCTCAGTAGTAGCGCTTGCGACCACTACACCAAAGAGGCAGTCCCCAAGCGAGCCTCTATAATCTGTTTTCCAATTTCGGAAGTGAGAAAATAGATAAGTTATGCGTTTGCGCACACGAGTTGTGAAAATGTTTATTACAGTTAATATTATTCATCATTAATGAGAATCGTTTTACTGCTTAACTCATCTCACACATTCTTGTTATAAGGCTTAGCTCATCTAACACATCTACAATCTGGTTATAATCCGCTGACGCAATAGATCGAGGAAAATTATTCAGCGGTTTCCCCGTTTATATGTTACTTCAGGCACGGATTACTCACAATTCCTGAACGCGTCAGTCAATTTTTTTCAGCACAGCTTATTTGTGCAGTAATAAATATTACAGCGCTTTTGTTTACAAATTTGGAAGATTTGTCGGCTTTAGTACATTTCCTAATTGCAAAATGTTCAACCTGGTGGACTTTGAGTGAATTAGTAAGACGTAGAATAATATTTTGATTCTAAACAGTAGTATTTGAGTGTTTTTTGCTCTGACCCAGTGTAGTCAGCGTAGCGACGTGCGTGGGCGCAGCGGCGCCGACCGTAGAGTAAATATTCTCAGAACTTTATCGCATAACCGCGTTGACGCATCCATTCATTCATGAGCTGTAGCTCACTATACAACCATACAACGGTGCTCAGTTTACACAAATACTAGGATTTTGACGTAGGTCTAAGAAAATTGGTTTGCATCTATCATTGTGTCGCCGCATCTCTTACTGAATTACACAAAAAGTAAAATACGGAGGGCTTAGTTTAACATTCGGGACAAAGTTACTGACTGTGGATATTTATATTTTGTTTTTAAAGTCATTTCCACAGACTGTTTCCCAGAAATCAAAACACAATTCAGGAATTCTCATAACAATTAAAATATTTACAGTTTTGACAGTTCAAAGTGTAAAACGAAAATAAAATGTGCTCCAAGTGGACCGAACTTTTCCTCAATAAACTATTTGTTGTTAAACTAGTGAAGGTTTGACACCATGATACCGACGTGCATTCGAGCCCCACGATCTATCCAGGGCTCCACCGATGACGTCACTCGGCAGACAAGATCTATTGTACAGGTGACTCCATCTAGACTTAATTAACTAATGACTCGACTAATTAGCTGGAAGCTAGTGTGTGCTAGCGTGTATTAACATTGATTTATGAGCTGGAACTAGATTTATGGGTGTAGAGATAGGGTTCAGTGAACTTTCGAGGTGAGTCATTGTGTTATCACATCATGTTTTAATTGCCTTTCAGATGATTTATACCTACTACCTAGGATAGAGGGAAGTATCAACTTTGCTGACAGTTTACCCCATATTATTTTAATTTATTATATTGATTCATACTTTCTCTAGTAGATACCTACTTTAGAAAATCAAGGGAACGTATACCACAGGATCTATTTTGTGCCTTTGCCTAGATGTGTCTTAAAATATACCTCACGTACCCACTAATTAAGATAGCGTTTTGCTCCACTTTGTAAATGCTAAGTAGGTATGCGAAAATAACGTGAGAACATTAACGTTACGTTTTCTTCTCGCTAATTAAATAACAAACCGCTGATTGTACTAACATAACAATCCTTTTTTATCGACTAACTCCTTACGCTGCGTCCAGAATATGTTCTTTTGTCCGTACCGTACCTCCGTTTCGTATCAGCGTCGCGATCCAAAAACTCCTGGACGTTTTATCGTATCGCCTTTGAACGGGGTGAAAAACCGACTCGCGATGGATCGGAGCGTACCTGTATCCGTGTCGAAACGCCGTAACGAACCGTACCGTTCTTGGATCGCGACGCTGATACGAAACGGAGGTACGGTACGGGCAAAAGAATATATCTGGAAGGAACTTTAGAAACTTCTCGGTCCTGACCTCGTTCCCTCCTAATGTCTGACAGTGAAGGATCCCCTCAAAGCGTCATCGTTGTTAAGAAATTACCATCTGATAGTATTATCAATGAAAAATTGGTACACGTCGACGTCACGCGAGCTGATAAATAATTTCCCTTTGGTATAATCGAATGAACTAACAGGATTTTAGGAAAATGAGCTAAGTGTAGGTATTATAGTTAACCTTACACTTTTATTAAAAGTACCTTACTCGTAGTTTTAGAAGGATGTCCAATTGTTAATCCTCATTAAATTTTCCGAGTCGACGTTTGACACGGCAGTGCGAATGGCGGTCATCTTTCTATTGTTTTACAAAAACAAATCTTTCAGCAAATTCCAATTTCAAACACACACGATCTTTCAAATATCTAGACATTTTCATTCACTCGCAGTTAATTTGTCAAAGCTTCGAAATTCAAAAGCAGCGGTGTTTACAAAAATGATAACTTCAAAGCAGATCATAGTGCAGCGACGCACCTCAGTCGCACCCCGGCCGCGATATTAAAAGCCACGCGACCTCATTTCGCTTCCGTACTAAACGCTTTTAAGCTCACACCTAACGCCTGTGACGAACCATCGATAGTTATGTCGATAAAAATGTTATGTGTCGCTTTTTTGGTAACAACTCCACTATGTTAGGTTTCATGTTTACTTCAAGTCACTTGAAGTAGGTTCTCAGTTCTAAGATAGAGAAGGGAATTTATATTTACGGTTTTAAAGAGTAATTAATAACCTCTACAATAGGGATGATGCCTGGGTAAAAAAAATGAAATTCTAATTAGTCCGTCAGTTAGATAATAAAAAAATATTAGACACGTATTTTTTGCTTTATCATATAAATAAAAAAATACTTAGATAAAACGCATTTTACGTTTGGGAGTGGGGGTCGCTACGTCACTAGTATGTATAAAATCTACATACTCGTGACGTCATGGCACATTTTACCTCAATGTATCGCCGTAATCTTTAGATTAAATAAAAAAAGAAAAAAATACGTGTCCAATATTTTTTTATATTCTCTAAGACGAAATTAAAAAAAAAAATTGTCATCTACCCTATTAGCAGATAGCAAAAGGTTGTCATCAGTCATGGTATAAATGACATCAGAATCCAATCAAGCCGCTTGCAATATTGCTCGTGAATGCAGACTTGCAGAGACATTTTTATATCCTGCTTTTAGTTCACCGGTTTCGCAAAATTTTACAGTTATACGGATCTATTATTGCGAGAATAATTTATTATCACTCGACGATCTAATCAAGCGTTAGTTTGAGTGGGTGTCTACCTACACTTCACAAGTAGGCAATAGTCAAATCTTACACACGGCTTCTGAACTTTGAACCCTAAAATTATTTCAGCCCACGACACCTAATGGGAGCTTCGTAGCTATAACAATGTAGGTACCCTAAAGTGCACCGTTCTATTTCCTTACGTGGTGAATGCTGAGAGCTACATTTCTGCTCAGCCCGTTAAGGATAAGATATTGATATCGCGGTAAGTGCAAGCAAGGTAGTGGAAGGTATAATTTCATCATAAACAATACGCTTGCTATCCCGGAACAGAGATGCAAAATTCACTGCAACTATCCCGGGATCCGGGATCCCAGTCATATTACAAACAGTGGAGTTCCCAGACGGAAAAACCCGGAGACAGTTTGTTTGATCTGGGAGCCATGCTCAAGATAACTATCGATGTTAAACTTTTTGTTCCAACAAGAATAATTCATAGATATGAAAATCTCACTGTCTCATACATAGGGATGTTGTACCGCTTACTACACTAATTGAGTAGGTAAGATAAATTGAACTCATTTATCATAAGCGTTAAGATTTATGTGAAAATTATAATAACTGTTGAGTTCGTGTTAAAGTGCAAGAAACGTCGTGAGACGTGTTAAAAATAAGAAATTATCAGATTTTTTATTCACAGCACATTATTCATTCGAATTAAAATTATATTTGTGAACAGACAGATATATCTTTATTTAAAAATCTTTATAGAGCTCGTTGAATCAACATGACATTTAATTGACCCTTGAGTTCGGGTCAAAAATATGCAAACAACTTCATCCTCCATCATTAATTCTTAGCTTCAATTAATTTGTATTGGCTCAATTGAGAGGATATTGTGATTGTATGTATTAATTTCTCGGTAATATATCATTTTCAATAAAACTTACCGACCCGCCCAAAAGATGTTACAGTAATAAGTCATTGGTCACGCCTTATCAATTAAATTCTATATTTTTATAGCGTACTTTAATAAAAAATAATTCCATTTAGGGACTGATAGCGTAAGAATTTAACCTGAACAGGATTTGTTTACACATTCATCAAATACTTTTCAAACAGTCATTACATTCAAATACATTTATGAAATCAAGGCTGCAAAGAGCCTCTATCTACCTATACAAATATCGTCTGATAGTTCCTCTGCTTCTTCACATAATCTTTTCCTTGCATACATCCGCATTTCTCAACCATTCCGCTCGGTATTACATCCTAGAGATGGTCAGAGCATGCCATAAGTAAATGCAAAATGAGATATCACAGAATCGTGACCATAGTGAGTACGTTCGCATTATTACATACTTTCTAGATGCTTGCGTACTGTCAATGATTGCGTACTGTCATTAGAATAATAGCAATTCCGTGAAATCAAATGTAACTTCATGATATCAATGCCAAAATCATCAGCCTCAAGGAATGATTAATATCTGTTCTACAAACAGTCTTTATTGACCGTAAATATTAAGTTTACGATAGCCACTGACTTACGTTCGTGGAACATCGAGGCAAAAAACACAATTTTACCAAAAAATACTTTAGAAAAAAACTACCATCTTCCAAAAAAAAAAAACACTACAAAGTGAAAAATTACTTTAATTTCAGAAATCAGGAGCAAAAAGCGAAAATATAAAACCGAAATTAAAGTTATTTTATACTTTGGAGTTATTTTTTGGTAGTCGTATTTTTTTTTTGTAAAGTATTTTTTATTTAATTTTTAGTTGTGATACCAACCCCACTAATAACTCCTCCTTTTTTGAATTCGGTACAAAATTATTCAGCTTACAGGTTTTATGAAAACAATCGGCCCGTGGAAAGGGGAGCGCGGGGAATTCACGATACACAATGAATGAGAACGAATTTGATTTGTTTATTTTGGTCCGGCTCCCGGTTTAGGGCCGGCCGGACTTACGAGGCACATTGTGAGCGTAAATTACGTTTGTTGAACGCAAATAAAGTTTCACCGTGTATTATGATAGTGTAACGGACGCCGAGCATGTGCAACCTATTCGGGAGCAGGACAGGGTTGTGTGCCGGTGTGGTGATGAACGGACTTCATATGTAAAAAATGGTTAGTCAGAATATGAAAACCGAGACCCTATCTGTGCACCGTAGCACAAGTAGCGGCAGGAGCTCGGTGGACTTTTCACCATTTTGAGTGAGTTTTTAGTTTCTAATTAGATTTAAGAGGTTTTAATTGTGTTCTAATTAGTTTCTACTTAGTAAAATTAGTATAAGGAATCTTATGTGAATCTTATAAGGCCAACAACGTAGCATTTCTCGTGATTTTAATGTAAGAAGAAAATGTTAGTATATTTACGTAGATTTGAAATGAGGTTTTTTGTATGTAAAGATATCCTCAGGATCTTAGTGTCAAATAAGAGGACTAGGCTCAAAACTACCTGCTGCGTTCCAATTCTGTAAATCGGTCCACGGGTTTTAAAGATAATAACAGATTTGTATAGTGAAAATGTTCAAAAGAGATATTTTAAGCGTTAATGTTCTAGAAACTTTTTAGTACATAAAGATACATTGAATATTGTTATGTGTTATGACAGGAGGATATAAGAGCTATGTTTTGTATAAGTTTGAGGGTAATCCGACTTAGGGAACTATTAAAAACAGAGCTCCAAAGAGCTGGACCATAGCGAAAATTGTAATTAGAATGGTCTCAAAAATCAGAGGCCTCGTTAAGGTAACGTAGGCTTAAGCAATTTTGTATAAAAGGCGGGCCATTGGGCCATAGGGACACAGTCGGTTCCCAGCTCTCGAGAAGAAAACAACTTCGAAATAAATAAGAAGAATAGAAGAAATCTTTTATTGAAAAATATACAGTCCACTTCAGTCTGGTCCATCGAGCGGCGGATATCAAGAACGAAGAAACCCGCCACAGGATCCTGGTCCACCAAGCTGCGAGGAAGAATCAACAAAGAACCCGCAGCAAGAGCGAAAAACGGAACCGTCAGTCAAGCCGACGTCACCGAACCGACGTCACCAAGCCGACGTCACCAAGCCGGCGTCACTGAACCGACGTCACCAAGCCGGACGTCACAAACAGGACGTCACATACCGGACGTCACAAACCGGACATCACAAACCGGACCACACAAACGGGACGTCACAAACAGGACGTCACAAACCGGACGTCACAAACCGGACGTCACAAACCGGACGTCACAAACCAGACGTCACCGAACGGACGTCACAAAGCCGAAGAGTTGCCGACTGAAGCCGTGCCGGACCGTGCCGACCCGAACGAAGAGATTCGACCGAGCCGAGCCGGAAAGCCGCTGACCCGAAGCCGAACCGAAGAGTTGCCGACTGAAGCCGTGCCGGAACGTGCCGACCCGAACAGGAGAGGATCGACCGAGCCGAGCCGGAAAGCCGCTGACCCGAAGCCGAACCGAACGTGCCGGCCCGAACCGAAAGTGCCGACCCGAACCGAACCGAAAACTGAAAAAAATTGGGATCCTTCAAGATCCGAAGACGCCTGAAAAACCAGAAGATTCCTGAAGAAAAGTCTCAAAAGACAGAAGATGGTGGTCACAAGGAGCCAACGGGACGCAGCGAAGATAGAAGAACAGCGACGCATCCAGTTGCAGCAAGAGGCGCGACGCAGGGAAACGGAGCTGATAGAGCGAGAACGTCTAAGAAGAGTCTCACTGGACCCGCCGGCGTCACCTTTCTCCAAGCCAGCAGACACCAGCACAGCAGGACCTTCCGGGATTCAAGGAACAAC
Organism: Agrochola lota; assembly: GCA_947364205.1. Taxonomy (NCBI): domain Eukaryota; kingdom Metazoa; phylum Arthropoda; class Insecta; order Lepidoptera; family Noctuidae; genus Agrochola; species Agrochola lota. The sequence goes on along the minus strand of OX376221.1, from coordinate 9,365,042 downwards.
AGCTGCGGTTCAACGAAGACTGGGATCACCAAGCAGATCGGTTAGGTCACAACGATCGACGACAAGTGTAACCACGCGGCTACGGATAGCGGAACTGGAAGCAGCAGAGAAACTGGCTACCATAAGAAGAAGGGAGTTGGAGCTGGAAGCGGACCTAGTCAAGAAGCGATTAGCCGTGGAGGTATCAGCTATCAACGACGATGAGAGCGTGCACGAAGAAGGACCCAGCCCTCCCCGTGAAGAGCCACATCAGAAGGTGGACGAGTGGCTGAGAACAAACCCCCTTAGCACACGGGGGGAGGAGGCACGGGGTGAAGAAGGAACCCGCGAAGAACAGAAGCAGCTGCGATTCGAGGTTCAACGTGCAAGATCACCGACTCCGACAAGGAACAGAAGCAGCATCGAGCACCTGGCAGCCACATTAGAGAAGATGGCGAGGCCCAGGCCTCGACACATGGACCTGCCGACCTTCTCCGGAGCAGCCAACGAGTGGTTGCCGTTCAAGGCAGCAGTACGAGATACGACCAGCATGTACCAGATATGAGCAGCAGAGAACATCCAGCGACTGAGGAGCTGTCTCAAGGGAGAAGCAAGAGACGCCGTGGCCGCCCTCCTGCATACGGCCACCGATCCAGACATCGTAATGAAGACCCTCGAGCAGTGCTTCGGGAGACCGGAAGTGATCATCGACAAGGCGCTGGAAGACCTCAAGAAGCTGCCGAAACCGGGTACATCAGCTGCCGAACTGAACAGCTTCGCGATCAAGCTGCAGAACATCATCTGCGTGCTGAAGACGATCGACCGAAGAGGATACCTATTCAACCCCCTGATGACAAGAGAAGTGTTGGAAAAGCTGAGCCCGCATCTCCGATCCCGATGGTGCGACTACGCCTACGATCATGAAGGAACAGCGGACCCGGAGATTGTCGTCATGTCTCGTTTCCTGATACGCGAAGCGGACAGAGCGTTGCGGTACACATACGCTCCAGCTACATGCGCTGCAAGCCAGAAAAAAGAAACTCGGCCAACTATAATGTTGAAAAGGAAAGCCAGCGTGTTCAACACTACTGCAGGAGCGGAAGAACAAAAGGATAAGTGTCCTAAATGTGAACAAGCTCACATCCTAACGCAGTGTCCCAAGTACAAGGCACTGGCGATAGAAGAACGCTGGAGGTTCTTAAAAGAAAAGGGGATATGCTTCAAGTGCGCCCAGAAGCAACACAGGCGCATGAGCTGCAAAGCCAAATCATGCGGTGTGGACCAGTGCAGCCGACCACATCATGCGACCCTCCATCAAGCGAAGAAAGAAGACCCAAGGCCAGCAGAACCACCAAAGGAAGAAGCGGTCATGTCAGTGGCACCACGCCTAGCTGCCGGATCAAGAGCAGTCCTGCTGAAGATGTGCCCTATCGTCGTATCCGGACCACGGGGGGAGGCAAGGACATACGCCCTCCTGGATGAAGGAGCTACCATTACCCTCGTCGACAAGGACCTGGCAGAGAGCATCGGAGCAGAGGGACCGTCACAACCACTTCATCTGAACGGGGTCAACATGTCGCAGCAAGAGATGGAGAGTCAGCTGGTGAACATACGGATCAGAGGCCTGAAGAATGACAACAGCTACAAGGTCAGAGCGAGGACAATGAAGAATCTTCGGCTGCACCAGCAGTCTATTCCGGACACGCTGTTGGACTACGAGCACCTACGGGACCTGACATCAGAAGAGGTGTGCTACGAGAAGGCGCGCCCCGGGCTTCTAGTGGGAACAGACCACTGGGAGTGCATCGTATCCCGCGAGCTCCGAGTCGGCGGCCCTGATCAACCAGCTGCATCAAAAACACAGCTAGGATGGGTGGTGCACGGAACCGCGCCACGCAACACCATCTATCAAGAAGGAAACGTGCTGCATGTCTACGAGTCCGACCGAGCGACGGGACTGTGCAGCCAGGAACTTCATGACTTAGTCGAAGGCCATTTCAAGATCGACTCACTCGGCATACAGGGGAAGCCGAGAATCAAGGAGGCGGATCTACGGGCCATCGAGATAGTCGGAACGACCACAAAGAAGACTGACACCGGGTACGAAGTGGGACTGCCATGGCGACGGGACAACGTCACCATGCCGCCGAGCTACGGGCAAGCATTTCGTCGGCTGAAGAAGATCGAGCAGAAGATGGACGCAGATGCAGAGTTCGCGGTCGAGTACTCCAAGCAGATCACCAACCTGCTGGACAAGGGGTACGCGACGCTGTGCGACGGATCCGAAGAGAAGAGCGCCATCTGCTGGTACCTGCCACACTTTGCCGTGCAGAATCCAAATAAACCCGGCAAGCACAGGCTGGTGTTCGACGCGGCAGCAAAGAGCAACGGCGTGTGTCTGAACGACGAACTGCTGGAAGGACCCGACCTACTACTGTCGCTGCCAGGAATCCTCTTCCGATTCCGAGAGAAGACGGTAGCGATTACAGCGGACGTGCAGGAGATGTTCCTGAGGACCAAGATAAGGCCGGAAGATCAACCAGCGCAGCAGTTCCTGTGGAGAGGAAACGAACGAGAAGAGCCTCCGAAGAAATACAAGATGACCAGCATGATCTTCGGCGCCGCAAGTTCCCCCTACATGGCCCACCATGTTCGGAATTACAACGCGGATGTGTACGGGCAGGGGTGTCCACGCGCGCTGGAAGCAATCGAGAGGAGCCATTACATGGATGACCTGGTGGCCAGCTACGAAAAAGCCGAGGAAGCTTGGAAGGCGGTCGAGGAGACGAGAGCGGTACACGCACATGCTGGATTCACGCTACGAGGATGGAGCTCAAGCGACAAGACGGTGTTACGCGACGTGCCTCCGGAACTACACGCCATCAGAGAACGCGTGACGAACGACCTACGGCAGCGGTACTGGGTTATACACTTACGACCCACGGTACGCGCCGTAGAGAAGAACTGCGCCTTCTGTCAAAGACGCCGAGCGACGCCGCAGCCACCAGCTACAGGGGACCTGCCATACGCCCGCCTCGACCAGTTCCACCGCCCGTTTATCAATTGCGGGGTGGACTACTTCGGGCCAATGATGGTCAAGGTGGGGCGCCGCCGAGAGAAGAGGTGGGGCGCACTTTTCACGTGCCTCACTTCCCGCGCCGTGCACATCGAGCTCGTCACATCACTCTCCACCGACTCAGCAATCATGGCGCTGAGGCGTATGGCTGCGCGCAGAGGCTGGCCAAGACTGAGGTACTCCGACAACGCGACTAACTTCCGTGGGGCGGATCAAGAGCTTCGCAACGCCTACACCGAGTGGATGCCTGCCCTGCAAGACGAGGGGCTGCTGCATCGAATGGAGTGGCACTTCATACCTCCGGGCGCGCCCAACCAAGGCGGCGCGTGGGAGCGAATGGTTCGCTCCGTGAAGACAGCTCTCAACGTCACTCTCCGAGAGAAGGCACCTGCGGAAGAAGTACTGAGAACTCTATTAACAGAAGCCGAGTTCTCCATCAACGCAAGACCGCTGACCCACGTCAGCGTGAACCCCAGCGATCCTGAAGCCCTGACCCCCAACCACTTCCTGTTGGGGTCATCAGATGGGCTGCCAACGACGGGGCCTTGTGACGAGGCCGACAGAAGAACCTGGTGAGCTAGTCAAGCGCTCGCTGACCACTTCTGGCGACGCTGGCTACGCGAGTACCTTCCCACTCTGGTACCTCGCGGCGAGCCACAGAACGACGTGCGACCGATGCAAGCTGGCGACGTGGTCCTCGTGGTCGACAACACGCTGCCCAGGAACACCTGGCCGATGGGAGTCGTCGAGCACACACACTGCGGACCAGACGGCGGCATCAGGGTCGTCGAGGTGCGGACCAGAACCGGGACCTTCCGGCGCCCCGTGAGCAAGCTCGTCGTCGTGATGAAGATTGAAGAGGCTACGCGAGCTGCGCCGGGGGGAGAAATGTAACGGACACCGAGCATGTGCAACCTATTCGGGAGCAGGACAGGGTTGTGTGCCGGTGTGGTGATGAACGGACTTCATATGTAAAAAATGGTTAGTCAGAATATGAAAACCGAGACCCTATCTGTGCACCGTAGCACAAGTAGCGGCAGGAGCTCGGTGGACTTTTCACCATTTTGAGTAAGTTTTTAGTTTCTAATTAGATTTAAGAGGTTTTAATTGTGTTCTAATTATTTTCTACTTAGTAAAATTAGTATAAGGAATCTTATGTGATTCTTATAAGGCCAACAACGTAGCATTTCTCGTGATTTTAATGTAAGAAGAAAATGTTAGTATATTTACGTAGATTTGAAATGAGGTTTTTTGTATGTAAAGATATCCTCAGGATCTTAGTGTCAAATAAGAGGACTAGGCTCAAAACTACCTGCTGCGTTCCAATTCTGTAAATCGGTCCACGGGTTTTAAAGATAATAACAGATTTGTATAGTGAAAATGTTCAAAAGAGATATTTTAAGCGTTAATGTTCTAGAAACTTTTTAGTACATAAAGATACATTGAATATTGTTATGTGTTATGACAGGAGGATATAAGAGCTATGTTTTGTATAAGTTTGAGGGTAATCCGACTTAGGGAACTATTAAAAACAGAGCTCCAAAGAGCTGGACCATAGCGAAAATTGTAATTAGAATGCTCTCAAAAATCAGAGGCCTCGTTAAGGTAACGTAAGCTTAAGCAATTTTGTATAAAAGGCGGGCCATTGGGCCATAGGGATCAGTTGGACGGGTCCCAGTGTTCGGCCTTGGGGGATCTCCTAGTCGACATTGGTGACAGTTTTGCCTTCACAGCCACACACCTAGTGTCGGTCGGGTGTGTCTACCCCGGCGCACTAGACTGGTTAGGACCCCGTTGCACAAATAAGATAGGCAACGGGCAAAAGCAAGCTTAGGGCTCACTATAAGTACACAACCTCCCTGTCTTTACCCGACAGGGAGGGTTTACACATCCCCGGCCAATCCGCCCGGGGAGTTAGTGTTAGGAATTGTTAGGAGAAATAGGTACCACTAGAATCGACTAAAATGGAGTCCTTATTAAAGTCTCTTCAAGACGACATAAGGTCACTCAAAAGCGACAACGCTAACTTAGTAAATATCCTGAAAAAGATATTGTCCGACTCCCCCGGACTCAGAGATGTGTATGGCCCGGAAATAACTCAATTACGACGGCCTACTCCCACTCCCACTCCTACTCCCACTCCCACTCCCCAACTAGGACCTTCAGTCGCCAGCGTCACTGAATTCAGTGACGCACTGGAGTGCTCGCTCCCAGCAGTCGAGCTAGTCAGTCCGCCCAGTCCGCCTGAGCAAATGGACACTAGCGCACCGCTAGCCGCTTCTTCAAAGCGCCCCCAATCCCCCTATACCGCGTCAGATTTAGAGCCAATCCTCACCGGCTCTTCCGCTTCGTCCCACTCCGAAGACGAGGGATTCGTCCCCGTCCAAGGAAAGGGGAAAAAACGGAAGAACAGGAAGCAATCCTCCACCCAGGCCAATAAGGTCGTAGCCTTCGAGGACCGAGACACGTTCTCGCAATCCTCTCTACCCGCTACTTGCACCCCCGTCGCTACCCCCTCCCCCGCCCCCCACCCGATCGCGTCAACCTCTTCGCAGGTTACCCCCTCCCTCACCCCCCGCCCGACCGCGTCACCCTCCTCGCAGGTTGCCCCCACCCCACCTACTTCTGACCCTAAGAAGGTCTCTCCGCCACCACCCATGTTCATTCAGGACAAGGGAAAGTGGACGGAAATTTCAAAATGGTGTTGCGATCAAAGGATTGCATACACCAGCGCCCGAAATACCCAACAGGGTATAAAAGTCCAAACCCCTACCTCCCACGACTATAGGGAATTAGTTAAACTCCTGAGAGAGCGACGTGTGTCATTCCACACGTACACTCTCTCAGAGGAGCGTCAAATCCGAGTGGTGATCAAACGGATCCCCAAAGAAATTGCCCCCTCAGACATCTTAGCCGACCTTCAGTCGCAAAACGTCCCGGTTGACGAAGTCCACCGTATGCACCGCGCAAAACGCGGGGAAGCATACGACATGATTCTCGTCGTATGCTCCCCCGTCGAGGGGCATCACCCCATCTTTCAGTTGAAGTCCCTGTGTTCACTCACGGGCTTCCAAATAGAGAAGCCATGGAAAAATGGCGCCATAGGGCAATGTCATAATTGCCAGTTATACGGACACTCGCAGAGGAACTGTCACGCAAAACCCAGGTGCGTCAAGTGCCTGGGCGAGCATGGCACTTCCGACTGCACCCGTCCCAAGGACCGTAGTCTATGCCCTGACCCACCTAGTTGCGTACTATGCGGGCAAGTAGGCCACCCGGCTAACTACCGCGGCTGCCCGAAAGCCCCCAAGTCCTCTTCTCCCAAACTGGCCAAGCGTTTCGACGCCCGCCAGCAGAGGGAAGCTCCCTCCACCTACACTCTCCCTTCATCCCAAATGCCACAGAGACTTAGCCCCCAGAGGCCCAGTCCGTGGAATTACCTCCAACACCAGCAGGCTTTCCCAGCCCTGGGTCACTTCCAACCCCCACCCCCTCCCCCACCCACCACCACCCCCCGCCAAACGGACCCCCGTACTCGCGGCCCCGCGCCCCTTATGGGCACCCCCATGCCCCTTATGGGCACCCCCATGCCCCTTATGGGCCCCCCCGCGCCCCTTATGGGAGCCCCCGCGTCTTTTACTCGCGCCCCCGCGCCCCCAGTCAGGTCCGCACCTGCTCCCGTAGCACCGCGTTCCCAACCCAAACCCACAAACACTCCCGTGGCCCTCCCCAACACGATCCAATCCGGAATCATGATGTTCCTGTCCCCTCGCGCTTACCAAATGGGTCGCGAACTCATCGCCGCCCAAAATGCCCTCGACATAGTTAGGATCCAGGCTATATACAATGCGTACCCCGACATTACGCAAGCCCTGATATCGTCCGCCACTCAAGGAACCCCCAATGTCTAACACCGTCATAGCTAGGTTCAAACCCCGATCCCTCACGTTAGGTTTTTTCAATGCCGATGGCATCCAAAATCAACGCGATGAGATCGCGGTTTTCCTCCGCGCTCATCAAATTGACATCCTTCTCATTCAGGAAACCTTCCTTAAACCCTGTAATCGTGACCCCGGCATTGCCAACTATCGTGTAGTTCGCAATGACAGGGTTCACTGTCACAAGGGTGGTACTTTAATATATTATAAAAAGGATCTGTACTGCATCCCTATGGACCCTCCTCCTCTTTCACGACTAGAAGTCTCAGTCTGCCGCCTAGGCATGACAGGCCATCAGCCGATCATATTAGTATCAGCCTACGCTACTCCCTCTAGAGGTACGGAGGACTTTCAACCCTTCGCTAACGATCTCACATCCCTACTAGCCTTGAGCGACTCCGTTATCATAGCGGGCGACCTCAACGCCAAACATCCCTCCTGGAATAGTTCCAGATCCTCCATAAGAGGGCGACACTTGTTCGACCTCTCAAACTCCCTTAATATCGACATCATCGCTCCGATGAATTATACCCACTATCCCCATACAGTAGGCCATATCCCTGACGTACTAGACTTGGCGATCCTTAAGAACGTCAATCTAAGACTAGACTCAATAGAGACGGTGGACGAGCTTCACTCTGATCACCGTCCTGTAATACTAAAACTCGACCCCCGCATAGGTCTCCCTGACCCCAATCGCCCCCCGACCACCAAAAGGGTAACGGACTGGAGGAAAGTAAGCACCCAGCTGAAATCCAACACGTCCCCCCAATTGGACTCCATCCCCGACCAATTCCACTCTATCGCAGCAACAACGGCCGCGATCGACTCACTCACTGATCACGTACAATCCGTCGTGAGCGACTGCTCAAAGGAAGTCCCAGTGGGGGAAGACCCCCGCTGGAAACTACCTGACGATGTGCGTGACCTATTGACTGAGAAGAACGCAGCCATTCGTGCATACAGTAACTTTCCCTGCGCCGCAAACAAAGCCCATATGCGCTATTTACAGAGATCTGTAAAGACACGCATACAGGAGCTGCGTGACACGGGCTGGGACAAGATGCTGAGCGAACTAGAGCCAACCCACCTAGCCTTCTGGGAACTTCAGAGGAAACTCAAGTCCCAGCAAGTCGCGTCCACACCACCCCTAATCCGCCCCGACAAGACCATAGCCTTCGACGACATCGACAAGGCTGAATGCCTAGCCGATAGTCTAGAGGCACAATGCTCACCCAGCACTCTACCAGTAGACCAAGCTCACCTCTTAGAGGTCGACGCTGAAGTCGAACGTAGAACCTCCCTCCCTCCCGTTGAAGACCCTGAAAGTCCTCTGCCCCCCGTCACACCAGACGAAGTGCACGACATCATCAAGGGTCTGAAAATCCGTAAAGCCCCCGGCTCAGACGGAATCACTAATAGGGTGATTCAGCTATTCCCTGCCCACCTAATAATGCTACTGACTACCATCTTCAATGGTGCCTTAAGCAACAATTTCTTTCCACAAATGTGGAAAGAAGCCACCGTCATCGGTATCCCGAAGCCCGGCAAACCCAAAACCGAGCCTTCGAGTTACCGCCCCATCAGTTTGCTCAAAGTCCTCGGCAAGGTCTACGAGAGGCTTATTTATAAGCGTCTCAGAGACTACGCTGAGACAAAGGGCCTCATCCCCAACGAACAGTTTGGGTTCCGCACCCAGCACTCTAGCGTGCATCAGGCCCACCGGATAATCGAACACATAAGCGCTGGCTTCCAGCGCGGTTTGTATACCGGTGCAGTATTCTTCGATGTAGCTAAAGCGTTCGACAAAGTCTGGCACAACGGCTTAATATATAAGCTGTACCAACTCGGCGTGCCAGATCGTCTCGTGCTCATCTTACGAGACTTTTTGTCGAACCGCACATTCCGCTATCGCATCGAAGGCGCAATATCCTCTCCCCGTCCCATCCGCGCAGGCGTCCCTCAGGGCTCTGTGCTTGCCCCCCTCATATTCACTCTATTCACCAGCGACATCCCGAAGAGTAAAAAGGCGCAGTTGGCTCTGTTCGCAGACGATACGGCCATTTACTACAAGGGCGCTGGGCCCGATTCGATAGCTCGCATTCTCCAAACCGCAGTCGATAAACTCGGCGCTTGGTTTAGGAAATGGAGGATCGAAGTAAACCCCGACAAAAGTCAAGCGGTTTTATTTTCAAAACTGCACGTAAGATTTAGACCCCCCCTGCCCCGACCCATCACCATGCTCGGCAAGCCGATCCCTTGGGAGAAGCGAGCCAAGTATCTAGGTGTGGTCCTCGACGAAAAACTCACTTTCGCAGACCATATAAAGCAGGCCCGCGCGCGGGCCGCTTTCGCTCTCGGAAGACTCCATTCCATGCTAAATGCACGTAGCAAATTGTCACTTAGGTGCAAATTGCGAATCTACACCACATGCATTCGCCCCATCATGACCTATGCGGGCGTCGTTTTTGCCCAAGCTAAGCCCCGACAAATTCACAGACTGCAGGTGATGCAGAACAGATTCCTTCGTATGGCCACGGGAGCCCCTTGGTTCTGTAGGAACGAAACCCTCCATCTCGATTTTAAACTCCCCACGATCCACCAGTTTCTCAAACGCAATTCCAAGCGTTTCTTTGATTCCGCCGCCACCCACCGCAACCCTCTGGTTGTCGAGGCCGCCAGTTATGTCCCAAGTAAAATCAGTAAGACCCGCCGCCCGAGGCTAATCCTTTCCGACCCAGACGACCCCATAACCCTCCTCCAGGAGAGCAATAGGGAAACCAGTACAGTGAGAAAACACACACACCGACACACTTTCCGACCTCGCCGCAGAGGTCCGCGATCGCGACCCTCCCGAGTAAATCATACTCCCCCCCGACCCTTGCTCGAAGATGCGCCAGCCCGCGTCGATGCTGAGCCTGTAGCTTTAAATTCCCCGACTAATAATAATGAAATACTCTTGATCCAGCCTGCCCCTCTTGCTGTCCTCCCCCCAGCGAACGCCCTAAGCCGAGGTTCGTACCCCACAGGGGGTGCCCTTAGCGAGCGTTCGCCTAGTTTTAATTAGCATAGTTTTGCCCCTGGCTGGAGGCTTTAAGTGTAGAAGCTTAAGGCAACCACAGGATTGACCGGTTAAGTAGTCATGACCTCAGAGGTCAGCTACGAGATGCCCTATATAAAAAAAAAAAAAAAAAAAAGCCATAGGGACACAGTCGGTTCCCAGCTCTCGAGAAGAAAACAACTTCGAAATAAATAAGAAGAATAGAAGAAATCTTTTATTGAAAAATATACAGTCCACTTCAGATAGCTTGCACGAGTGAAAGGATTCATTACCAACGTCGAGCGTACATATTTAACACCAAATGCGTTCGTTTATTTTCTAGGATACTGCACCTGTACCTACCTTAATTGCATAACACACGAACAATCAGAATCTGAATTGTTTTGAAACAGATTGCTAATAAAAAAAATAAAAAATTAAAAAAAACTCAACATCGTAAATAACGCAATGAATGTTGTTGAACTGTCAAAATGAAACAATTTACAAAAAAATAATCGCAATCGTTTACGAAAATATGTTACGTAATTACATAGGTATTTTATAGCATTTTCTAGCTTCTGCCTTGACTTCATCTGCGTGGATTTCACAATACATAATTATGTCATTTACCGGGATAAAAAGTATCCTATGTGTCCAGCACCCTTATTACGTAACACACGATCAGTCACAATGTGTTTCATTTTGACAGTTCAACAACATTCATTGCGTTAATACGCAATGAGCGTTCATTACGTCGTTGAACTGACAATTTTTTCGAACATATGAAGCAATGGATTAGCAATACCCTTCAAAATGATTCAGACTTTGATTGATCGTGTGCTACGCAATTAGGGTATAGGTTATAATTTCATCCAAATCAGTTCAGCCGTTTTTGCGTGATTGAGTAACTAACATCCAAACATGCTGATTACATAGCATACATTCACATTTATAATATTAAGTGGGATTTAACACTTTCGACTCCACCCATTTTTCATAGAGCTCATACGCCATGCTGCCTTACATATTGCAAGTTGACTCCAGGAGGGGCACCGGCATTACGTTTGCGAGGAGTGTCGCCGGCAATAAGATTGAAATATTGTTAAAATATACAACTGATTTAATTTTCACAGTGTCAATGTGGAATTCGCTAAGAAAAACCTACATTCAAAATTAACCCTCCCCGAGGGCTCCCGGCATCCCATATGCGACTTGGGTGAACCCTCCCTGAACGTGTTAAGTAACACCAAACGGGCGCGTTTATTTTCTAGGATACTGCACCTGTTTTATAATACTTATATCAGCTTTCTACTGTATTTTTAAAGTAGCATTAATGCTATAAATGAGCCGGGTCTCACTTAAAATAGAATTAGAGAGTAAAGTTTTATTCTAGCTGAATGCGAGTCCCAGCTGTTTGAGAGCTTTGAGCAATAAAGCGATATGAGCACAAGCGCCCTCGCCGCGTTGAGCTGGACACTGGCGAGCTATTTACGTAATAGAAGAGTGCACTAGTTCTGGTTTATTTTTTAGAGTAGAGAACACGTACCTACGTTGAAAACCTTTAACGCAATGCCGTAACCAGCATATTTTGACACCAAAATAAAAAGTCGTTTCCCAGCAATTATTTTTGCAAAAAATTACTTAGTTTGATGTACAGAAGACAGAAACAAAACATACGGAGTGAAGTTAGCTAGACGCACGATCTATCGAGCTTACCTTAGCGTAAGACTCCGTAAAACTCATGGCGAAATCTATATTATATGATCCAAGTTAATACGCTAGCGAGTATTTTTTCGATAACAACTCATGTAGGCCTAACATGACACACGCGACAATTACTCACTCTCGCGCGAGTAATTGTCGTCTATTTCTGTCACTTTTCTCGTTTTCTGACAGCGCTGCCATACAAAATAGACGACTCGTTCTGTCAAACTTGATCTTTTTTCGACAAACTCTAGTATGACACCTTAGTTATCTTGATTTTTGACAATTCAACACGAGATAATCTGCGATTTTTCTGTAATTTTGTCGTATTTACTCGTCCTCGATTTTGACGACGAGAAGAGTAGACAAAATAATGATTTAAAAAAAAAACTCCCAAAAAGCATGGCAGTTTCACAATTGTACTTATTTTAGTCATATTTTTTTTACTATATCTTAATAATGAAAATACTTAGTTTTAAACTACTATTTATATTCGAACTACATGTTTTATATGGAATTTTTCGCTTTAGTATGGATTAAAAAAATTACCTACTTTTTGCGTTTTATGGTTTTAAGGGTTCTATTAAGGGGGTCGAAATTTTCATTATTTTTACAATAGGACATACCATTTTCGAGATATAAGCAAAAGAAAAGAAAAAAAAGATACAGTACTGTTTTTGCAACGTCGAAGTGTTGGTGTGAATTTTGGTTCATGACAACTCATTTAAATTCACATCTTTTTAGTTGCGATTAAAAGTAGTCAGATTTAGATAAACAATCAAAATTTTAGGTGAAAAACGTCAAATTCAGAATAGCAAAATTTCCATTTTCATAAAATTAATAACTCAGTGCCATATTAGTGGGAAATCGTCGTTTGACAGGAATAAACAAAATTTTGGTGATTTTTAGTCTAGGTTAGAGGCATTTGTGACAAGAGAATCGGCACCATTGAATGAATGAAAAGGAATCTCAAGCCGAAGTTGCTATCATAAAAATGATTTGTTTTTAATAATTTGCAACATCGGTTTCTCGTCGCGAGATATAGAAGTGTCAAAGTGCCTTTTTCGAGTTTCTCGTCGTTTACGGTCATATTAGGGGTTAGAATGACGTCAGATTTGTAGACAAATTTCGACAAAACGAGATATATAGCGATCTCGCGCTTGTCATGTTAGCCATGATGGTAAAGGTACCTACCGAATGTACAAGACGGCTTCGTCAAGGGTCTTGTTACAGTTACAGTCAGGAAAATGTATTCTTAGCAGATTCTCACATTATTTAATTTGCCAAAATATAGTAAGATATTTCATTTGACTTAAATAGTAAGTCACATGGTTTGAATATACCTACGGACGGTGTCGGGCGCGGATCGGGACGGCAGTACGGCGGGATTGTATACATTATAATTCCTTGTATTATATGGATGTCAGCACACGAAACGCGTGCGCGGCTCCCGCTCCCGACCCGCTCCGCGCCCGCACCGCGCACGCGTAATACAAGGAATTACAACATATACATATACAAGCCCGCCGTAATACCGTCCCGACACGCGCCCGATACGCAACCGCCTTGTTTGTGTGTTGAGGTTTATAGTAGACTAGCTTTGCCCGCGATTTTGTCCGCGAGCCTATAACTTTCCTTAAGAATTGGGCTATCCAATGCAAAAAGAATTGTTCAAATCCGACTGGTAATTCCGGACATTACCCCCTACATTCAAACAAACAAATTGTACCTCTTTATAATATTAGTATTAGTCATAGTCAATTTGCTGAACATTCGCTTCCCTGACAGTACAACATACCTCCCTATCTTGAAACTCTTTCTTAGGTCTCGCCTCATACTAATTTAATGACATTAACATCTCCCGGTAATAACTAAGCCCGTCTGTCGGTTCACCGCCCTGTGTCAATGGAACAGAACTTGAACCCACGACCTTACAAACTGTTAACACCATCTTCTGTCGCTCTATTAATTAATTGAGATTTATTTTATTTTCTTTCATTCTTTTACACGTTCCCGGGAGCCCTCCTGGAGGGTTCACCTAGTCGCATATGGGATACCGGGAAGCCTCGCGGTTTTCTTAGCGAATACAGCATTATAAACCGTGAAAAAAAAAAGATGTATATTTTAACAAGATTTATTAGTATATATGCGTTGGTTTTAAAATCCAAGCACTTTTATTTTTTTTGTTCTCGTTTAAAAATTATCACAAAAAATTTAAAAGGTTGGAAACTACGTATAGCGAAAAGACCCCTGAAAACACAATTTTGCTTCGTTTTTACAGTGTTTTATATATAACACGGTTTTAAATCTAATGCCGTTGACCGTCCGCCATGGCTAACGTTAGCGCAAACGTAATGCAGGTAACCCTCCCGGAGGGTTCACTTCCAATATGTATCGTGGCATGGCGTATGAGTACTATGAATAGTGGTGGAGTCGAAAGTGTTAACTACAAAGAAATAAGCTACAGATACAAAATAAACAATTACATGACTCGAATGCAAACACAAAATGTTTCATAGGTATTTCCATGAACGTGTCGGCACCGCAAAGAAAACCAAGTCAAATGCCCGTTTTCTCTAACAAATGGCAGCACACAAATAACAGCGCATTGTTGGATTTTCAACTTTCGACGCTGAGCCGAGCGTCGAAAATCCAACAGCGTGTTTTTATTTAGGCATTCCTGTAATATAGGTGTCATCTAGTGTTAGTGAAAACGGGCATACATTATGACAGGAGCGGATACAAGTTATTCCCGATAAAGCATCTACACGGCGATAAAAATGTCCGGTCAACTAGATTTATTACAATCGAAAGCTATTCGGGCCGATTTGAATAAACAGCCGTGTGATAAGACTTAGGCCTGTCGTCCACGACGCTAATCGAGCGAAAGTAACCAGTTACAAACTCAAACCACCAATGAGTAACCAGAATGTCACAGTACTAGTATTTCAATGGTGGTCCGTACATGACGGAACCAATCATAAACTATGATTCGCGATTGTAACAATTATGTATTTTTACAAAATTATATTCATAAGAAAGAATCATCAATATAACTCTCTAAGTTAGAATTTGCCTCAAGTGTCATGATTTCATGAAATAGTCATTCAATAAGGTAATTTAAACTTACACAAGTATTTTGATGACTTTAATGATAATAGGTCTGTAAATACATATTGTTACGGTTGCTAATCATATTTTGATCACCATACCACCTGATCCTGACCTACAAATTGCAAAAAAAACGTAAGAAAATTGTAATTTCGCGGGCACCCTGGCGCTTTCGCTTATATAGCATCGTGTACGGACTTCCATGGAAATACTAGTGCTGTGAAATTATGATCACTCATTAGTGATTTGAGTTTGTAACATGTACTTTTGAGTAACGTCGTGGACGATGGGCTGTATGATTGAGACGACCAACTGCACTTATCTGAGCACCTTCCAATATATCTTGTCATGATTATTCTATTAACGTGTACGATTAACAGATAAGATCGCGGAATATTGATTTGTGGTAATGGCTTTTTAGTGCTGGAAGCTATCTACCATCGGTACACAAGCGAGTTTTTATTGTACAAGGGCGGGTATTGTCACTTGGATGACTGTGTCAGACTATGCTTGTTAAGTTAAACGCATTTTGTATAGAACGCTGCGAGGTACAGCCAATATAAAAGCTTGCTTGCACTACAAATTAAAAAAATGCATTTAGCGCTATAGAATTTTTTCCATTTCTGCTAATCGTTTGAAGATGTAGAACCAAAAATTCGAAAGGCTATACGCACTAACTAATAAGAACATGGTGAACACGAACACTTTGTTCGCAAGTGCGTACCGCTAACGAACATCAATCACTGTGTTCTTCAAAAACGATAGTTTTTTGTTTTCTGTGTGGACGGTGTTCGGAGAAATTTGATGTAACATTACGAAAATTGACGAATCTATGACTATTAAAGAAAGCGGGGGCTGTTGAGCGTGAATTCAAGTCGAACTGTGTTCGTATCGTGTTCGTGTTCGCTTTGGTAATTTATGTCCACACGTATGAACGAAATGTTCCGTGTTCGATGTTCACCATGTTTTGTTCATTAGTGCGTACATGCGTTTAGACATGTGACATCCACCAACCCGCACTGGGCCGGCGCGGTGGACTACAGTCCACTCCCTCTTACCGAGAGGAGGCCGGTGTCTCAGCAGTAGGAACGCTATTTAGCTTAGGCTGAGACTGATGCTATGTTTGAAGATGACAGAGACAGAATGATGTTTGCAACTTTATAAACTTCTTGTCAGTCAGGAAAATTCGCAAAGCAATAATGAGCCGATTACGCATTTTCGCATCAAGGCTTCGGAAGATAGAATTACGTGTGTAATCAAATTACCGTGGGATGTCGTTTGCAGCCGTCCGAAGTATAAATTCGCTGTTTAATTTTCCTCAAAATGTTACACGTATCTTTTTTATTCCCGATAAAGATCGATATCCTTGACACCATATGACACGGCTCGATTTCTCTGATTATCCATTACATCAGATTCATCTATAAAACTTATTAAAAAATGCGTCGCGTTTAAATCTAATAGGCTTATTCAGATTTAAGTGCACACATATTTCTAATTCGAGTTCTAATCGAGAAAGCGTTAACAGTCATTAAACAGACCTCCCTCGAAAACCATTAGGGAGTGAGATGAGTGCGAGGAACATCACACGTAGGTATTAGTATTATCCAGTAGTTGAGGCCGCCGAGTGGCCCCGAGCCGGCGACGCCGCGGCGCGTCTTCGCCACTTGTCCCCATTCTCCTGCAAATTGACTCGAATATGACTAAATCCTTTTAAGAATTCATAGCGCCGAGCATAACACTCACTTATTAACTTATGTATGACCTCATGCCATTAACTCCAACACAATATAATGGTTTTTTTTTCAGTAAATACAGTACTTAGTTGCCTAAAGTCGACTTCCAGAAAATCTGTCGTTAAACTTTCTGTAAAATTGTCGACGGTGATTCAGGATTTACAGAGTATTGTATGAAGATTTTTTGCAATATTTTATCTTGGTTTGAAAGACTTGCATAGTCCTCATAAACCGACGTCGTGCTCAAGTACCGTGTGTGAAATTGTCGTTAAAATTTTAGTAGCAATTTCGCATCTCATGGCCTTTAAAATGTTATCTACGCGTCTTTGTTAGTCATCGTTTATCTGTTGTTTACCTGGTAATCCCTGCTGTAAACTGTAGTCCGTCTTATGATTGAATGCGTTTTATTTCCCACTACATAAATCCTTTAAAGTATTTTTCTACCTCCATAATTACTGTTCTTTAAGGTATCTGTCTGATTTGAAAAGTACAAAAACATGATTTGATTACCTGTAATAATATGTGCAACAAAAAGGGTATGGAATCCCCAGGTTAGATTGGCTGTTAGTAAATATCAATCAATGTTATTAATATCTACAGTTTCCTGTTCATTATCCTCTCCACATGAAACAGATTTGAGTTTAGTTTATATCATGCACTCAGACTCAGAAGTTAGACATACGATATAGGTACCTATTCTTGGGTTAGAGATATAAAATTCAAACCAGGTACAATATCACACCTAAAGGTAAAACTCTAGAATCCACATACTGCTACTCTTAAAAAAAATCTGACCCAGGAAACTTATCAAGCTATGTAGTCTTGAAGACGAGGTTCTGCAGGGCGTTTTTAGTCTATAAGGATGGGTCAAATCAATACTGACTTATAACCATCTTGATCTGACCCGTGTTCTCTTCACCATCAGCTAACAAGTTCCCTTTCTCCACAGATCTACACAGACTGGGCGAACCACTACCTGGAGAGGGCGCGCTCTCGGCGACGCGCGGGCGCATCGGGCGGCGGGTTGGCTCGCGATTGCGCAGACGGGCTGCTACTGGCTGATGTACTGGAAGGAGTGACTGGCTTGAAGGTGCACCGCGCGCATCGCAAGCCGCGGAACCCGCAACAAATGGTGAGTAGTTGTGATGCTAATTGATCCGAAGGTCCAACCGCATCAGCTAGGTAGTACTGCTGGGCTGAGAAGCGTGCTCCAAGTAATAGAGTTTACTGTACGATTTTAGTGGATCTGGTTGAGCTGAAAACCAAAGTCGAAAGTCGTAAAAAAAACAACCTGCTTTAAAGGTCTAGTTGAAGTCTCTCCTACCGCGCGTCGAAACAGTGACCGTGCGTATTAACCCTTATTGACCATTTTTTTCCTCACAGTGAGAGCTAGTAATCTGGTCGCCTAAGTCGTGCCTGGGTGAGTAAATTGAATGGGTTTCCAATTAGGAAATTTTGAGTAAGCGAGCTTAAATTATCTTGGATTGGGTTTGCCTCGAATTGGGTTGAATAATCATCAAATGAGGGCCTAACATTGGGACCTAAAATCCTATTTGAGAACTTAATGTATTGGGTCGTCTCCGGCCGTTATGGTTGCCCACAAACTTTCCTGAAAATGTAGCATAATATAGTCCAGAAATTTATATGGAAATGTACATATTAAAACACTATTTTAAGAAATTTCACAAAAACCTTAACCGGCTTAAGTTTACAAAGTGGATGGCAAGTTCACACGCGAATTTTATGCAACAGGTGAACACTCAACCTAGTTCTAAACTACGTTTTTAGCTTGAATAGGCTTAGGTTCACGGTCAAGAATATTACAGGAGATGGGAAGGTTATATAGTTGAATGATTACTATTATAATCTACTAGACGACACGGTTGGCGCAGTGGCTGAGCGATCGACTGCTGCGCAACGTGTCGCGGGTTCGATCCCCGCACGGAACAAATATTTGTATGATCTGCAAGTAGTTGTTCCGGGTCTGGGTGTTAGTGTATGTGAGTTTCTGTGTTTGTAAACGCACCCACGATACAAGAAGAAATTCTTAGTGTGGGGCAACGTTTTTAATTTTAAAAAAAAATTAAAAAAAAATACATGGCTAGTCAACCATTGATATATAAAAAGCCTAGTATATCAATGTAGTCTGCCAAGTTACATTTATTGTCTTGACTCTTCTTCGCTCCCGATAATTATGACATGCCGTCCTTCTTCCGCGTGTCATCCTCTAATGCAGGTAGTGTGACATTGTGCCATTTTTGAATATCGAATGTTGGGTAGGTAACCTATCTACTTCTTTTGTACTTAAGTATAATATAATTGTGCATCTAAGTATCTATAGGGTTATATGATGGTCAACTTATAGGTATATATGAGACGATGACGTCACGCCAATAACCTACAGATCCTCGGTGGCGTCAGTCGTGATTAATCACTCGTGTAATCGGGCTATGGTGACTACAGAATTTGCTTGGCACTAATTAATTTAGTGGCAACATCGGTTACATTCTTGCACATCTCTATTACTGATTGTTGCAGCAGTTGTAGGCTAATTCACTGTTACATTTATAGGTTTTTGACTTAGAAAGTACTTTAGGAGCTCGTGGTTAAATTATAACAGCCGCAAGAGTCGATCAAAGGTGAAACGCGATCGTTTCGGAGATAGGTGACCATCCATCACATATATCGAGTCCCCTCCGTGCCACGGAAAGCACGTTAAGCTGATGTTGGTCCCGGTTGTCATTCGCAGATCTTTGACAATCGTTACGGGTCGTCAGAAGCCCAAAAGTCTGACAACCAGTCTTACCAAGGTGTATCGTGTTATCCAGTAACTGGGTTGTGGAGGTCAGATAGGCAGTCACGCCATATAAAACACTGGTATTCCGAGCCCAACATGGTGGGGGAAAGGCTAGTCAGAGTGGCTAACATAGAAAGTACCTACAAGTTTCTGAAAGTTGAAAATGGTGACTAGACAGATAATCTCGTGTTTCGCATGAAAACGAAAGTTTCCAACTCACTGAATAGGGAATAGGCTTCATAGTGATTTATGCCCAAATCGTATATATGTAGAACGGGGGAATAAATCACGTTGAAAAGCATAAATCTTAAGTAGTATCTAGATCATTCTTAGATCATAATTTCCAACTTATCTCACAGCATTTATTTAAATGAAACCATTAACATCACTTTTGAATTGCCAAGAGGAGTCGGTCAGTCAGAATTATAAAGCTAGTTGCCTATTTCAAAGCGTAGAGGTACCTATGCCAAAAAACGGGCAAGTAATTCCATGGACACCCTTTTAAATCAAAAATATTATCACAAATTCAACGCTCTCTATCTCTTATAGCTTCAGATAACGTGAAAGACACTACAGAAGGCATAATAAAATATTATTACTACGATATAATCTATAAAGCGGCATTCATTTAACGATCCTCATATTAATTTTCCAATAACCAATAAAATCAATCATATTACGTCCAAACAAAACTTTCAAATATCCGCCGCATCTTGTTTATTATTATTCACGTATAAAAATGAAAGCGGCACAGGAATATTTGGTTTACCCGAAATAGCTATCGGTTCACAAATCATTCGGGCAGGTACACACGGTCGGTGCGCACGCGGCTGCGCGGACGCAGTGTCCGCACCATACACGGCGCGTAAATTTGATAGGTAGCACAGAAACCCGAATCCTGCTGGGTAAACGACGCCGAGTTTCCGGCGTGTGTGAAAGTGTACTTACGAATTTTAACTGCACGTGTGCATTGGCCTAATTTTACTGCTACGACTATTTGCGAATTCATGACACGATTTGGAGGATTATACTAATCCTAAATGGGACTGAGGCAGCATTTTTATTAGATAGAAAAGCTGAAACATCCCAAAAATTATGATTAAAAGACTCCAAGTAAACATAATCTACGGCAGAGGTTCTCAAACTTATTTCATCTACCGCCCACTTTGAAAATCAATTATTTTACAGCGCCCCCTTTTTTTTTACTTTACCAGAGCTTAAAAACCACAATGACCTTCATTACTTTAATTAATTAAATTGCAGTGTACTATATTAGTCTGGTCTGGAGTTTAAACTTACATTCTAGACTAAGACTACCGACTAACTAGACTTTTTTTACCAGAGTGAGAGCAATTAGAACGCAAACTCGTTTATCTCATTCGACGTACAATCGTACTGAGCAAGTAAGAACAAGTATTGATGAACCAGCCGATTGATACAGGATTGCACAAATCGCGTTATTAAAACTTGATTGCTCATGGGCTATTCTGCGAAATCTATGTTAAATATTTTTAGTTTTTATACAATCAAACAGGGCAGAAATATTAACTAAATAATCGATGTTGTGTAGTAGGTAGATTTAATTTCAGTGAATTTTAAAATATTAAGTACGTGAAATTACAAATCAGCCATCGCCCCCCTAAACCACTTCAACAATCCCTCTAGGCCTCCAGCGCCTACAAGAGGGCGTTATCGCCCACTTTGAGAAATACTGATCTACAGGCTGGCAGAGACATCGACGCGAATACTGATTCTATGGATGCGGTACCTACATGATTCTGAACACCCCTGCGTTGAAATTCTTCGTACTGAATCCATGGTATCAGTTTTCGCGTCGATGTCCCTGCCACCATACTATAATATTAAAAAGAGATAAAATTTGTTTGTTTGTTTGTAAGTTCGTATGTAGGGGGTAATCTCCGGAACTACCAGTCGGATTTGAAAAATTCTTTTTGCATTCGATAACCCAATTCTTTTGCAAGGTCATAGGCTCGCGGTTAGAAACTAGTATAAAAATAAAGTACTTACGTTAGTTTAGTTGTCTCCTGCGGTTCTACTCCGCGTTAAATAACTTGACATAAGTTAAAAACTACCTACTGAAATCGATTCCATTGTTTTGCAGTATTTTTCAAATAACATTTCATAATATTGAAAAAAATACCTAAATCAAACATTTAATATTATTGAAAAAAATACTTCAATCAAAGAAGGTGTTACGTAAAACAGACATTGTCAATAGATTTTTTATACAGTGAAACGCGATAGGTTGTGGTGTAGAGGCCAAGTACTAGCGACCACATCCGCATCTACTCTATAATATCAATTCCCATTAAATAACCCGAGGGCAAAAAGGACACAAGCAAGTTGACTAGGTAACTAATATTTAAAAAAAAAGTTTTTAACTGATAAAAGAAACAACCGGCTTTAATAAAACTTATCAAAAACCCACTGTGAAACTACTACAAAATTGTTAGTGGTTTTTTTTCTTTTCGAAAGGCCCTATAAGAAAAATGCTCGTGCCTTCACAGTATGAGCAGAGACATTACCACTGCAGTGGGACAATAATAGGCTGGTATTATTATAACTGAAAACACTCGTATCATTTACCACTACATTGTTTCGGAATTAGAAGCCCACTTTTTTTTATAAAATATCTATTTAAGACGCAGATATATGCCAGTGACCTTGAGTGGTTAGCTTGCGTGTACTGTATTGAGCTCACGCAACCCGTCGTACGTCCAGCCAGTAATAGGACTCGCCCATCAGGGAACGCTGTTCCAAATTAGACGCATTATTAATTCATTATACTTATAAAAAATGGTATTTTAATAAAACACGTATACTAAAAGATAAATAATTAAATTATCTTTAAAATGGTGAAGAACAACAAAAATACGCTTTCTAATGATTATTGATTTTTATCCGCGTTAGACATAACTTTACAAATTAATATCACTATGTAATAATAGTTATTTATGCTATAAGTGCGGAAGGTAGATGATTTCCGACGAGTGGCATTTTTATTCACGAGCGAAGTGAGCGAGTGTATAAGTCGACACGAGTCGGAAATCATCTGACGCACGTGTATCATACAACGTTTTACTATGCATTGTGCGAGGAAAAAAAAAAAAACAAGCGAGCCTTACGGCAGTCGCCTGTGATGTGTAACATCTAACATACGACAACGTATATAAATGATAAAAACAAAATGAATTTATGACTTTGACTTTTGGCTTTGATTTTTACTTTGACTTCGACTTCTACTTCGACTTCTACTTCGACTTCTACTTCTACTTCTACTTCGACTTCGACTTCTACTTCTACTTCGACTTCGAGTTCGACTTCTACTTCGACTTCGACTTCGCCTTCGACTTCGCCTTAGACTTCGCCTTAGACTTCGACTTCGTCTTCGACTTTGACTTTGACTTTGACTTTGACTTTTTGATTTTAACCATCGTCATAATCATCGCCATCGTCATCATCATCTGATTTGTAAATACTAATTTGTGAAAAACTTTTCTCAAATAATAAAATCTTTGAGACGAGATGGGCTGGGCTGACTACGGCCTCAAAAAAAAAAAAACAGAAAAGTAAAAAGCAGTAGTGAAAAAAAGTGACACTTTCCGCACAAATTGACTGCTTGGAAAACGCTCTTTTCGAGCAAATGCATTGTAAAAACATAATGTTTAATATTCCTATATTAAGTTATTAACAACATACTCTAATATAACATGATACTTTTTCCAAATCATTACACTACTCGTTTAGCCGTAATCTTCAGTATAAAGTCATTAAAAGTTGGTTATCGTCGCCTTAAGTAGGTCCTTATCAAAAGTTTCTCCTCTTTAGAAGTCTGAACTAGCCCTAGCAGTTTATGATTTGCAACCATAACTATACGGAATCGTTGATTGTTTAATACGTCTAATATTAAGTACGCATTTGACCAGTAGCATAACACAGGTCTAAGAATAAGTCGTAAAGCTGGCCCTACGATAAGCTGACAGGTTGTTAAACATGAACTAACGAATCGATAAACGCTGCTATTGTGAGTTTCTTGTAATTTAATTCTCGAAGAAAGGGTTCAACATTCGTACATTTTGTTTTTATGTGTTATTGGTTGGTGCAAATAAGCAGGCTAGGACCACCTTTAGGATAATTCACCATTGCCGCACGCACTTTTCAGTAACACTAAGTGACGTCACAATCAATCTGCCTAGCCTATTCCCAAATACGTTGGAGTAGGCTTCCACCGGTTGCAGCTGAGTACCAGTATTTTACATGGAGTGGCTGCCTAACTGACCTCCAAAACTCAGTTACTAGGTTGTCAGACTTTTGAGTTTCTGATGACCCGTAACGACTGTCAAAGATCTACGAATGACAGCAGGGGCCAACTGCTTAACGTGCTTTCCGAGGCACGGAGTTGTCTTGGTATGTAAAGATGGTCACCCATCTACAGACCAATCGTGGCAAGCGTGTAGCTTAACCTGGTCGATCGACCCGTGCGGCTGTTATTATATTTAGACACGTGACATCTATGCCTAAATAAAAGCACAAGGTAGAATTTTTAAAGCTCAACTCAGCTTTTTAAGTTTTTTTCTTTTTATTTCTGTAAATAATGTTTAGGCGTGAATTTTAGTGTTTCCTAGAGTTAATAAAAAAGGTGATTAGACATCTGCAATACCGTAGAATGGAAAGACAAAACTGAAATACCTCAAATGCCTATAATTACGAACAACATAATTTTCAGAGAACTAACGTCATGTAGAGGTAACAGGAAAAATTACAGATTCTTAATTAGTCCACACAAGGATACTGGAAGTCCTTGATTAGTTTTCATCTATTTAAACATGGATTTCGCTGAAGTGCGAAGTATGTAACCGCATCTATTTCTGTCTATATATTACTTAGTAATATAAAACCACTGACTGTGGAATTATATTAGTATTATTTTGTGGAATAACGTATTTGTTTTGTTGTTTCGCAGCATCGTAGCGTGGATTGTAGATATTCACGGACGCCCGCGGCGTAGCGCCGAAATGTTTTAATCAGTTAAATTACAGGTTTTAAATTAAAAATAACAGTGAACTAAAACGGAGAACAGTAAAAAAGAACGTTAGATAGTTTACGCGCAAAAATGTGTTTCCCATAAAATATTCCCAAACATGTAAAATCCACATCTGTTGCACACAGCACAACACTAGGCTGTAAAAATAGCCTTATTATGAAACCTAATAAATAAATCCTAGAATAAACTTTATTTGGTCAGCCCAGCATTCTTGGGCCTTTGTTTGCATTCATTACATCGGAAGTAGAGCATTGTTTGAGCAAGTGTTGAAAGAAACAAACCAGCAACTGCGACTAGGCAAGCGGTCGCCGCACGCGCCGGTTACGTTTCTTAAGCGCCCTGTAGATGGTACACTTTGTTGGCCAACCAACTGACAAATTGTCTTGTATAATATATTATTCGGGGCTTGTTGGCCGACTTACTTATTAATATTCTTCAACGCTTTCGGGTGGTTGCGACGAACAGCAAACTTCACCCGAAAGCCAATTTTTTGTAGTGTCTAGGTATATAGAACGGAGAACCCACAGCGGGACATGATTTTTTTTAATTGTCAGAACCGGAAAATGTTGTGATTGCATTTAGATTTAGCGGAAAGATACTGAAGGTTGGACAATTCTGTTGGTAAGTCTATTGGTGAGCGCTAATGGGTTGTAAGTTAACCAACCTATTGTACCAACCAGTTGTAACGTCTATAGGGCGCTTTATTGATTGTAGTGTGCTGTTGAACTCTCAATTGTCCAGGAACATTCGCTATGAAATATTAGCACTATGTGAAACGAGATCCCATGCAGCTATTAGAATATTAGAAAATAAAGAGCTTTTACACTGGGAGCTTTTATGACTACGAACTGTTAATGCGTGTACAGTCGATATACTTCCAACTCGTTTCAACGCGTCAGCAAAAAAAGATGTGGGAATAAACTAACCATATTACAAAAAGGAACAAATTAAAATCATTGTATCGGGATGAATAACAAACCTGTCAATAAAACCCACTAATAGATTTAAATCAAACACACTCACAACAAACAAAGCTCTCCTATCGTTTTTATTTCCCTTAAACACACCCTTTTAAGTAGTTAATGAGATGCTTACGAGAGCCCTCCCAGGGTGCTTTCATCGCTCGCTACATATGTTAGCAAAAAAGTTAAATAGTTGGAATGTTCAGAGTTTTTTTGCGCAGTACTGATGATAGATCGTTAACGGAGATGACTGGTAACTGACAAACAAACCAATTGTTTGCTTGTCTAACACCATTTGATTTATTATGGGTTAACGGGTACAACCCGTAGATAGCGACATCACACATATTATATAGTTGAGTGTTCCGATATCAATCAATGGTTTTCAGGGTTTTTAATATTGGAACCTTAATCAAGAGCTTCGTAATGAAATGTCGAATGAAAAGTGGATTGAAAAAATTGCTGCTAACAACATCATGGCTGTCATTTAAAGATCTTTGACAGTTGTTACGGGCCGTCAGAAGCCCGAAGTCTTACTAAGAAGTATCGTTTTACCCAGTAAATGGGTTGTGCAGGTCAGATAGGCAATCGCTCTTTTGCAATTCGTTGGTATACAGCTGCACCCGGTTAGACCGGAAGCCGACCCCAACATATTTGGGAAAAGGCTGGCATTATATATGTATATATTTATATATATATAATATGTTGACTTTGTATTAATAGAAGTACCTGAACTCATAGGTATTTGGCCCACTTGATTATCTTTTGTTATGTTGTTAGGTCAGATCGAAAAACTTCGATAAGTATTATTTACTGGAAATAACTAGAAGAGAATCCTTTATATGTGTACCTATCTAATAAAAAAGTTAATCTCGTAATCTGTAGTTTTGCTGAAAAAGTTCACGACTCAGAGACAAAGCAATATCAATATCAAGGCAATATCTTCAGACTACGATCTTATAGGAAACCTTGATTATAAGAGAATAGTAAAGAGATAATAACTGCCAACGCTACTCTAATCTGCTAATTTAAAATCATAATCATAAATTACAGAAAATCTTGTTGACTAAAACTTAATTCTGATCTATTTTATAATGAGATCTCTCGCGTTGATACAGAACTGGTATTATAACAATCTTGTACGGAGCTGCTGCGGCTGTTTCCTCTTACGAGCTTACAAGATTCACGGATACTAGTACTGTTATCCGTTATAAATTTACTATAGAAAACATTGTATCTATAAATACATTTGTAAAACAGCTTAGTACGGATTATTGTCTACCAGCAAAAACAAATCAAATAACAATAAAAATTCATGGACCCCTTTGATTCATGCGACTTTCAGATTGTCCTCTGCGTTCACATGAACATCTGTGACTGCAAAATGTAATCTTACATCTTTATTGAGCTTTACGCTAAGCCATATTTGCACAATCGTTTACCGGCCGTGACCCACCCGGACGCGGCTTCCCGATAATCATCTCATCTGATCTTCAGCATGACGATGCACAAGTGCGCCATTGTTCCAACCTTTAAACCGTTACGGTTATGGGACATTTTAAGGCCCATTTTCCTTATATTAAGGTTATGAAGTTTACTCGCCAATTTCGCCTGCTAATTAGTCGGCTAAAAGGTTTCCCGCCCGTTTATCAGCTCGGTCTCGCTGTCTTCGAAGTTCGACACATCTCGATACCAAGTGTTCCATGTTTGAGTCTCGAAGTCTCGACCATTCATTCGCGCGCGCGCTTTGCTCTGTGACGGGTGCGTCCAACGACTCGAACTTTGTACACTCGATGTACGACGACTTATCGATGTTTTTTACAATCGATTAAATTTTATTTTGACCGCTTACTTTTGAACTAGTGAAGTGATATCGTATCAGTGTTGTGAGATGATGATAAAGTGAACTGTGGTGAAACATTGACAAGTGAATTTTTAATTTACACTTCTTAGTTTTTTACGTTTAGTGCTACGAAAGCAGGTCAGTCGTATTATTTTATGAAATTCTGATTTAAAGAACCGTTTAGCGATATAGACATGAGCTTAACGAGCTATGTCTACAAATTATACGTTTTGTTGTTCGTAACACTTAATGTGTCTTTTTAATCTTCCGACGTGTACCGGTTTTTTGAATAATCGCTTGATTTTCTGATCGTACGATTTATATTATGACAAATTGTAGGTCGCAGTATACCGCGATATTTTATACATTTGTGATTCGGTAATTATAAAATACATTTAAAACCTACATGTTTAATTTTATTTTAATTGAAGGTAAGTTGTAACGGTTGTTGGTAAGATTTCAACTGTTTACTCTTCTAGATTAGTTGATTAACTATCAGAATTGAATCGGGTATCAACTTTTAATAAGACTGTGACTTAATTGAAAATGTTAACTCTATTTTCTTATCAAACCAGATCTCCTGGTAGCCTGGTACAGACTAATTTCGTTTTACTAGCCATTGGGAGAATAATGTGAGTATATTTAATTAACTAGATACTTTACTTACGGTACTTTTTTTGCTTCAGAAGCTATCCAATTGGAAACTTTAAATTAAAGAGAGTTTCTATTACACTAGCACCTAATGTAGCTAGGTTTTAAATTCCTAATTACTTAGGTTCTATTCATTAGGATTAAAATTGTTTTTTACAATCAAAGCCAACCGTTAACCTCGGTTGACCTCTATATGTAGTACAGACTTAGGTGTAGCTCGTGTGGAGTTTCGATGCAATTAATCAAATCAACTCTAGCGTAAATTCAAACTCTAAGGTTTATTTGGCTTATTTTTCTTGAAATTAACGTCTGAAGTAAATAGTATCTGACCTTGTCAATTGTTATTTTTAGGACAATGATGTGTTAGGAATTGAGGAGAGTAAACTAAAAACGGTGTAAGATACCTACAGATAATATTACAAAAATCTTTATCCCTACTTCTTTAGGGTAGAAGTTTTATTTTCAAGACTTCTGCTTGATTGAAATCAATGAATTCAATATTATCAGATTCTTTCAAATCAATGAATTCAATATTATCAAAGCCATTTACTCTATCAGAGAGACGGTGTTATCACCGCCTCTCTGCAGGGTATATAATTACACCGAATATTTTTTACCGGCAAAGTGCAATTCTATATGCTGTACATCAAAGAGGTCCTAAGTACACGACGCTTAGGATATGCCTTGTTGACCATGTCTTCCGGTCCACAAAGTGCGTGGCATCTATTGCACCTTCACACAAAAAAAAAATTGCAGTAGTTAACAACGGTGTATGATTAATCTCAGCAGTTTGCCAAGCCAGTTCGGTAGCTTCCTTGGATGTGTATCCTATGCTACCCAAGTTTACCCTACTCATGGATAAAAAAGTACCACCTTCATTTTGAATTTTAAGCTGTCAACTAGTATAAGAGAAAAGAAGTTAAGCATAAACTTTCTTAATTGCTGATGGGAATAACAAAACATCATGTTCATCACATACCACAGAAAAAACAATAAAACTAAATAAATCACACTTGATCGCGCGTACAGCTGTAAAAATGATCCGATGAAATATCTCCCCCTCCCTACTAAGTGTGATGCGCGGGCGCCACTTCGCAGACCGCCTTGAACTGTCACACGAGCATTTAAGAGTGGCAGATTTAATGTCAGGGCCTGAACTCATAGGATAGGTTTTTTGTTCATAGTTTAAACAATAGAGAAGCGATAATTCTGTCTGTTACTCGTGATGGTAGTGGAAGCTTTGGCGTTTGAAAAGGCACATCGATCACCCTTGTTGAATTAAAGATTTTCGTTTTATTTTCATACTAGCTGCTGCCCGCGACTTCGTCTGCGATCCAGGATGAAAAGTAGCCTATGTCCTTTTCCAGGTCATACTCTACTCATGTGCCAAAATTCATCCAAATCCATTTAGCCGTTTTAGCGTGAAAGTTCAACAAACAAACATCCATACAAATAAAAAAATTCACTTTCACGATTATAATATTAAGTTAGGATAGAATTAGTAAAGATTTATTTGTAGACCTTACAAAAGCACTTACGGAATCACAGAATATAGTTTTTATTTTGAGGATATTAAAATTGTAATCACTTTTCCTGAAATATTCCTTTATCACACGAACCCCATGGAAATGTATAAAACTCTTATGGAACTATAAAAAATCTTAATAAAATGGCACTGTAACGTAATTATTGAATCTGTAAAGTTCACGCAAAACTTGTAGACCTTACACTATTGCATCAGATTTAAATTTTTAATAGGCCAGTTTCAGCACGAAAGCGTGCACGTGTGTACCGCGCCTCGGGGTGTTAAGAAGCCATAACATATGTATTATGTATTCATAATTGCCAAAACCAGACGCAAGTGGGGCACGCTGATTAATGCCAACTTTTTACGATACTTTTTTGTGCTCTGAGCTAGTAAAGTCACTCATCTGTAAACGACCGTTAAAGTTTATCAATTTGTTATTATTTTATTATGTATTTCGATCACTGAACCGTTCAACTGAGATTAAATTAAACGTAGGTACCTTTGTGAAGTAGGTCTTTATTCATTTGTTTGCTAAGAAATAGCTAGTAGTCAGTATGTAATCACATTATGTAAATACTTGGGCCCGTATTACAGAACCTCATTCAAGACTCAAGCATTACTTAAAACTGGTTTCAACCAATCAAAAGGTTTTAAACGAGTTTTAAATAATGCTTGAGTATTGAGTGAGGTTCTGTAATACGGACCTTAGAGGAAAACATTTCATTCATGAATGCTCAAGGTTTGCGTTACTATTCATGAACAGTTTAAGACCTTGTAGAAATTCCCTATTTAAATTCTATTTTCCTTATTTTTTCGCTCATTTAAAATAGAATAAACAGTAAACACCTCCATCACCTCTGCAAGTGTGAGTCAGCATCAAAAGTCAGTCTTACTCAACGCATTGCTCATACAATCTGGTTCTCTTGTCAGTAAATGTTTTTGCTGAACGCAATTAGAGGTCCACGGTTTCTGCGAATCTTACACATAACAATGTATGAATGTACCCAGCCGAATAATCTTTATTCTAAGAATTCACAGTCAGCGTACTACAAAAATAGATCAATTACGGCTTGAATTATGTGTTTTTAGGTCTATTTATGCGTCATCAGCTGGCTTTAATAGTGTGATTTATATTATTAAATGCATGAATTATTTAATTATGTCTCATAATTCTAAACAGATAATATTTTATGAATGATAATGAGAACTTGAATGGCGTCTATCTAAAATCGTGTACTTTATTGGGGATATCGTGTTGTGTGGTACTTATGACGTCAAATGGAACAAACAGATTGCACCAAAAATATTCCTCTCTTCCTCTCGTCACATAGTGTTGGGTTACTGAGTAAGCCGACCGACTGATTTCATGTAAATGGATTCTCATGGGTTTTCCACGCGCCTTAAAAGCATAACCACGTTCATCCTATTGTTTTAAGAAGGTCGTCACAAAATATTTCGAGCTGATAATTTATTAATCTGACACGATACGAATTGAAAATTATAGCCATCATAATAATACAATAGCCAAGAATCGATTCTCGTATCCTTTACGGTACCATCTGATGGCCAAACTGCAATTGGGTTAGAGTTGTCGGGATTCTGGATGTTATCTCAAAACGAGATAGTTGTCAATTCCTGAGAGCCTCTGGTGAGATCACATCGTCGGTGTCACGTCGCCGACACAATTGTCACGTCCGCCGAGAAATCCTATTCTACCCACAATAATCACGAGGTACACAATATGGGACAATCCGAGTATCTTTTGAGGAAACTAAATTCTCATCTCTATGCTCATTTGATGATCTGAATCTGTCACACTTCGATCGACGATTCTTTTGTGCTTTTGTTGGTAGATTTTTTATATCCTTTTAAAAATAAAATGCAACAAGTTAAGGAAGGTCACTTTTAAAAAAAAATCATATTTACATTACAACGTGTGAGTTTTAAGACCATTAATATTTATTGATATAGCCGCATAAATTGTATACGAATTACGATTTCGCAATGTCATAAAATAATAATCTGAAAAATGCGGGTACGCGTGTCGGTCTGTCGGCGGCCGTTCATTAAAATAATAACGTGTAATTATTCCACATGATATTCGTCCTACAGCTGTCGAATAAAACAAAACGTTCGTTTCTATAGGCATGTGTTTAGTGTTAGTGAGTTAGTTTGTATGAGACGATGTCCGCAGCATCTGTGAGTTTGACCCTGACCCTGAACTTGAACAAGGTCAAGACGGAACATCGGAATCATGTCAATACCTAGCCATCGACAGTCGGCTCACCATCTCAGTAATTGTACCAACGAATTCATGTTTGAACAAGCTCTTTGTTCCTAAGTAAAAAGTAAGCGGATGTACAGTCGATCAATTGTCTGAATACATTGTAGGTTCTCTTCTTAATAGGTCGTTTGTATGTTAGCACCGCACTATGAGGTCTTTCTACACGTTCTTTACATGATTCTTCAATAAAACACAGATGTTCCTTAAAATAATAATGCCATTAACTTTATTTATTCGCAGAAATAAAACGGAAAGATGAACTGCGGTTGATGTAGGTATTTTAATATTTTACCATATTCGTGGGTAGGTAGTTAAAGTAATTTAATATTCCACAACTTTGTTACCTTTAAGGCTTGTGCAGACCAGCGCGACTTGTCGCGCGACGCGACACCGCTTATTGTTATACTGTGAAGTTTTCTTAGAAATTGTATTGTTCGTGTCGCGTCGCGCGACAAGTCGCGCTGGTCTGCACAAGACTTTACACGTAACGTTTCTTAAGTTATTGGAGATTGTTATTACTTCTTGTGGAATATAACACAAGTGCAGTGTAATAAAATAAAAATAGAGGTTATTTCATATTGCTTATTCAATGTTTTAATAATAACAAGCGACCCGTCCCTGTATCGCTCCGTTTTTAGACTTGGCAAAACATTGAAAATTCCTGTTTAATTTGTCAATATTACTGTATAGAAATAAGAAATGTGGCTAACTAGCGAACTAGAATATTGATTATGAAATGCAATAATTAATATCGCTGAAAGGTAGATTAGGTTAGAACTGTGACCACACAACGCACGAGCCGCGCGAGCTGAGCGAGCGGTGCTGCGGCAGCGGCCGGTGAATGCCAGTGTCAAGTGTTCGCTTAACAATAAATTCAGTTAGTAAAACAAATTGCAGTTTAAAATTAAAACAAAGCTAACAACTGATTACTAAGCTGCTACTTTCTACTTAAAATTATCCTTCGCTGTAGCTGCCAACCTACAATTTTTGCTACTGGCTTTAGTTATTTTTTTATCCGAAATTCAGATTAATCTGTCGCCGCGGTAAATACATGCCATTTATAATATGTAAGTGCATCATATTAACACACTGACCTTAGCCGACCTTACTAATTAAGATGTAACAACAAATTCCTGATATGTAAAGCGTTCGTTGTTTAGAGGTTCACAGAGCACCTGTGTGAGTAGCTTTATTTATACACAAGTAGATAACTGGATTTCATAAATCATCATCTGGCTAGCCTTTTCCCAACTATCAGCCGAATACCAGTATTTTACATGGAGCGACAGCCTATCTGATCTCCACAACCCAGTTACCTGGGTAACACGATACCCCTTGGTAAGACTTGTCAGACTTCCGGGCTTTTGACGACCCGTAACAACTGTCAACTATCTACAAATAACAGCCGGGAGCCCGGGACCAACGGCTTAGCGTGCTTTCCGAGGCACGTAGGGTCAAAGTCAAAGTCAAATCATTTATTTCAATTAGGCACATGAAAGGCACTTTAGAACGTCAAAATTTACAAAAATATTAAATTGATTCTAGTCGCCCCTTACAAAAGATAGTTTTCGTATGGAGGAGAATAAGCAAGAAACTCCACCGTTACTCTTTTAAAATGTTTTGCAATATTTTGTATAATTGTATACAAAATATTAAATTATTATTTAATAATTATTATTAATTGTTATTTATTATATTTATTGAATTATATTTGAAAATAATACATTTTAATAATGAAGTCGGTAAAAAATGAAGCAACTAATTATGTGACAGATATATGGTGCTCACATATTTACAAACATTGTAGAAGTATAAGATACTCGTATAAAAAAAAAAAGTAAAATTAATAAGTCTGTGTGTGAGTTAAAGTAATCACAGAATGTAAAATCAATGTCATAAAAAATATTAAATTAGCTACCAGTTTGATTTTCTCTAGAGAGGGGTCTTGGCATGTTATGAGCGTATCCTAAAAGTTGGCAACGTCGCAAATAGCTGTCAAGATATTACCTGTTTTGATTAATACGGCAATATTACTGTGTATGGAAATAATACATGTGGCTAACTAGCAAACTAGAATATTAATAATGAATTGCAATTGTAACATTGAATTTGATATTGTACCTGTTTTTGGTGTAAATAAAAAAGGCATTTGGAAAGTATACAAATCCTTTTTTTACCTCTAAAACTAAATATTTGGTGTCACGATATTAATTATTGCATTTCATAATCAATATTCTAGTTCGCTAGCTAGCCACATTTCTTATTTCCATACAGTAATATTGCCATATTAATAAAAACAGTGAAATATTTGACATCTATTTGCGACGTTGCCCACTATCAGAATAAACGCTCTTAAGATTGTCACCCATCCACACACCAACTGATTGGATCACATAAATAATGACCTATAATTAAGGCGACAAAATAGACACTTCAAGGTGAAAATCATTATGAATAAAAATCACACGATACTTATAAATAATTATGTAATATTTTTTGCAAACTGGTTTGTTGACATTGGAAAAATTTCAAAAGTATTTATAGATAATAATATATTTTTTCTGTAGATAGTCTCAAGGGTACATGATCTACCAAATTCGTTGGAGAAATAGTTTAGTCGATTATTTTATGTACGACTCGCTGCGCCCCGCGGTTTTACTCGCATAATTCTGGATCCCGTAGGAATATCGGGATAAAAACTATCCTAATTGTTAATTCAGGTTACAAACTATCGGTGAGCCAAATTTCATCCAAATCCGTTTGGTAGTTTTTGCGTGAAAGAGTAACAAACATCCATCTATCCTCACAAACTTTCGTGTTTATAATATTAGTAGGATTGCCCTTTTAAGTTTCCAGTTGGGATCAATTTAAGGAAAAAACATAACATCACGCATTGTTAACCCAAAGAGTTAGGCAGAGGTGTGCCTCTAGTACACCCATATCTTGCCAGTTACATATGTCAAAGCCCCATGTGATAATGAAAAGAGGAGACGGTTGCGGTAAAAACCTTACATCAATTACTTCTTTAACGTGATGTTTCTTTTAAAAAGGCGCAAAACAAAAACAATTGAATGTAAGAAATGTAGGGCGGTTTAACCGTCACATACTTACTTAACTTTTGGTTGTTCTTACCTTTTATTTGTTAAGTTAAATCTTTATCAAAGGAAATAGAGAGCAAAGTTCTTCTGAATGTTACGAATCACAAACAAAATGTATTTTGCTAGCTTCCGCGAGCGGCTCCGCTCGCCTGATATCTTTATAAATTATAGCTTATGTTACTCAGTGATAATATAGCATTGTACTGGTAAAATAATTTTTAAAACGGTCCAGTATTTTTTGAGTTTATTCATTACAAACAAAAAAACATACAAACAATCTTTTCTCTTTATAATATTAGTTTAGATCACATTCTTTTACGTACCTACGTGGTCTGTAGAATGCGAACTTGAAAAGATGCTGTTTTAATTACGATATTTTAAAGTCGCTTATTTTACAGTACAATGCCTTGGTTAATTAAAAATAAAATGA
Organism: Agrochola lota; assembly: GCA_947364205.1. Lineage (NCBI taxonomy): Eukaryota > Metazoa > Arthropoda > Insecta > Lepidoptera > Noctuidae > Agrochola > Agrochola lota. Next base: position 9,329,800 of record OX376221.1, on the reverse strand, counting down.
TTCGGTTCCGAGAGGGCGCTGTTATTACTCAAGCACGATACATTTTATCGGGTGCAGCCATTAGTACATACATATTGTTTTTTTCTTTTTGGTCAACAAGGTATTCGGAAACCATAATAAAGATGGTTATACAACACAGTTAGTACATATAATGATCCCATATTGCAATATCAAAAAGGGTGCGATAGTAAACTGCATACAAGAACGGATAGTGAAACTAGTGTGGCCTTTCATTGCATTCAATTCAATGCCTAGGACTTAGTGTTAGACCAAAATGGAGGTGAAACTTTGTTCTGCGTTTCCTGTAAGAGCTCATATCGAATTACTTTTATGTACTGTTGCTGAATTGTATTGATTGTTATTTAAAATAGGGTTACTCGTTACTTACTGTTCACGATCTTGTAAAAAGGGTTGTAGTATGCTTTATAGGGATGATAACCCATTTTGACGTAAAACTGAACCATTTCGGAGATACGTTTTTTTGAATTTATTCTAGTTAAAGAAAGAGATAGGTTACTTCAAACGTTTAGTTGAAAAATGATTAAATTTGCATAGATAGGTACTTACAATAAAATTGTACCTATAAGTTTTTCATAGAGCATAACGTGTCCTACAACCCTTTCATGGGCTCCAGTAACCTTGTATAAAGCAGACACTTCTTTATTTTGTTTGAATTCATGGAAGCATCAATTTTTTCATTAGGAGGTTGATTGTGGTGAGTGCCCCTCAGTTTCTCTTATAAGTACTTGGCAGTTCATTCGTTTCCAAGCTGTATATTTTAAAGTATTAACTCTTTCTTCGTCGTTAGAATCCAACATAATGAATCGGAATGTGAAACCAACAATAGTGCGCAGCTACTTAAAATCTTTGAATAACTAAACATGTCAAAATTGTTCTACAAACTTATGAAAAATGCCCATACATTTCTCACGGAGTCACGGCACTTCAATGGGGCAACATTGTTGAGTGTTCAAAACAAAACAAGTCGCTTGTTCGATTTGTTCCGGCCGTCGGATCCGGCGCACCTCGCTCCAAATGTAAGTGGGCTAATTTGTTACATACGACAGATTTATGAGTTGTAAGGTACAACGCTGTAAGTACGCGCGCGAGAATACGCGGGGAAAGCAGTTAATGGGTGAGACTTGGGCACTTGGGCAGCCACCTCGCATACCTATGGTTAGTTACATAGACGTAATTTACTATTTAGATGAGGTCGAGCGCGTAACTGTCGAAGTGTAGCGAGACATTATAATAGGTACTTGTATTGTGCAGGGTCCTACATTTCCAAAATTGGCTTGGAGATGTATGAACCTGTACAGTGCACTAATGCAGGATTTGTATTTTTTCAAATACCAAGAAACAGAGATGTAAATCGATGCCACAAAATCGCTTTCAGTTTCAGTTTTCGGTTAGAAATCCGTCAATTTCCAGTGCTGGCACACATATTGTCAGCACACGGACATCTCTTGATTACTTGTTGCAAGTAATTCCAAGTTCTACTTAGGATGCCACTTATGATGTTTGGGAATTTTCCCAAGATAAGCTGTAATCGCACGGAAGTCATATAATGTCCTTCGTCTTCAACTAAGTTTCTAAGAAATTTGCGAATTTCAATCATTTCATAGTAAGCTCGTTCGGACATGCTTTACTTTTGATGTCAAGTTGTTTGAGGAAAAGCTTTGAAGTGGACGATCTAGTCTTTATTCTACAAGTTAGAAACTTTGCAATCGTAGAAATATCATTACCGGGACATAATGGGAAACGGTTTCTTGAAAACACGAGGAGGAAAATGTTCTAAAACCCTGCTTAGTTGGTAATGATGACTAGCACATAATTATATATTAAAGTTCCTTCACCTTTGCTCATTACTCTGGATATGCGTCAGAAGCTTGCAATAATTTTCAATTGTTTTTAAAGAAGACTAACGAGAACTATGCACCCTATACCCTATCCTATACTATTAAATGAGAAATTTTTGTATAAATAATAGTACCTGGACGACCGAGCCTCTGCTCTAGTGAAAATAGAGAATGCTCATTTAATAGCATAGGAAAGTTGCCACGCTGCCATGTCATTATTCTAAGGTAGCCATCTTGTTCTAAACTTTGGGCGATCGAGCTCTGCTCGGGTGAAACTACGGAAAAAACGAATTCTCCAGATATGAAACCTAATAAGATTGATTTTTCACCCCCGTAAATCCCTTTATTGTAACTTTCATCGAAATCGTTAGAGCCGTTTTTGAGAACGTGAAAACAATTAACTATATATAGGTATACTAGCAGCGCCCCGCGGTTTCACCAGCATAAGTCTCGATCCCGTGGGAATATCGGGATGAAAAGTATCCTATGTGTCCTGTGTGTTGTATGTGTTAATCCAAGTTATAAACTATTTGTTTGCCAAATTTCATCCAAATTCGTTCAGTAGTTTTTGCGTGAAAGAGTAACAAAGATCCATACGTCCATACTCACAAACTTTCGCGTATATAATATTAGTAGGATAAATAAATATTGCTCGTTTAATAGTTTAGAATTTATATATATTTGTAATCACGTTCTCGAAAATGGCTCTAACGATTTCGACGAAAGTTGCAATATAGGAATTTACGAGGGTGAAAAATCTATCTAATTAGGTCTCAAATCTGGGAAAATTTGTTTTCTCTATTTTCACAGCCTCACAATTACTATTGTACAATATCGGTGTACCTGAACGATATGATTATCTATTTTCACCCGAGCAGAGCCCTGTCGACCAGGTACTAAATAATTGACAAGAACGAGAAGAATTAATTTATTAACGATCACCAAAATGAGAGTGGTTCTGGTAGTCAGTAGTAATTAAACGCATGTACACTCATTGTGTTAATTATACATTGGCACTTTCTGAATGCGCTTGGTTGGTCAACACCTATTACGTTCATTTAAAATATCTATCACGTATAAAAATACTACAGATAGTATCAAAATTCAAAGAATTCATTTTCCTGCGCACATTTTCAGCGCCAAATATTGCTTATACAGACACACAGATAAATATTACTGCGCATTTTATTTGATTTTATTCCAAAATGTAAAAATAAAAGTCTTCTCGATCTTCTCCGGAGAGTGACAAAAAATCCAACACAACTGCTGAATTGAAATCAATAAGTCAATAGTAAGTGCCGTCCACTAACTCCAAAGTATCAAGTGAGTGCTAAACTGCTAATCAACGATTCCCAATATTTACCGGGTCAGCTGTCAGCTTCCGAACATGTTGGAAACTGGGCCACGTCGGGCTATGACGGGCAATGACAGGTGGTTCACCTACAGGCTACAACATGTCTTGTCGCGTGACCGCGTGTCGTGACGGCTCTAAATTGTTATCTACGCACTTTTAGGAGCCCCACTGTTTATCATGATTTATAGTACCCCTTAATAGCTTGTCTGATTCTTTATGAGTTGTAGTTGACAAATCGTTGGCAGTATTGACATGGTGATAATATAGGTATAATAAGTTTCTTTTTACCCAGTTTGAGTATAGTTTCTAGTAACTATTATGTAGGTTAATTGGCATTCGTTCGAGGAAACTACGATACTATTAATTAGCATCTCTATCAGCTACCTGTGTAAAGACCAAAAGGTGAACTTGAAAAACTGGCACAAAAAAGATAAATAAACAACAGCAACTTCATGTAACATAAAAACTAAAAAAGGAAAACCACGTCTTTAATTTTTGGTACCATCTTCATTTTAAAGCAATTTACATTTATTGCTTACTCACCTTTAAAACGAGATTTGCATTATTGTCATTGGTGGAAGGTGCGAACGGTTGCGTGTACGCAGATAAGGTGCGTTCCAGTTGTCGCGCAGGACAAGGCCTCGACATACATGCGCTTGCGACGCGACGACGGTGTTGCCAGAATGCAACTAGTTTTGGCAATGCATAATTTGAATGTGTCAAAAATCGTAGATTAAAATTATGCAGTTCCAAGCATATTGTAAATTTTCAGTTTCATAATTTACCTAAATTATGAAACTGAAAATTTCAAGAGCAACCTATTATTTCATATTCTACCAGTTTTCAGCTATTCAGGTGCATATCCTTGGTTCAAGTCTCTTCAAAGTTTCATATCAGTAAGCTTAGCATGACCACAATAGAAACGGGTTTTGTCGACGGAAGAATAGACAAAATGACAGATAAACAATCACAATCTGTCATTTTGTCTATTCTTCCTTCGACAAAACCCGCAGAAAACCAGTTTCTTCGGTTGTCATGGTACGCGTGTTCATTTTAATTTCTACTTAGGTATTTATAATGCAGATTAAAATTTTCGTAACTTTACCTGGATCTTGAAGCTATGGCTAATTCTCATAACATCTTATCAGTCGGCTCTCAGCTCTCCTTCTGAATAAAACGACGATTACAAATTTTGATATCAAACTGGCCACACTATCATCAGGTCTGCCATAACCTACCACCGCATAACGGGAAGCACTTGACTTTCAGTGTTTATTTGCTTTTAAAATCCACCGCCGACCACAAAAGTAATGAGCTATTTGCATACCGCCAAGTACTGTTCACCTAACTGTATAGCCATTAGGTATTACTTATAGAGAAGCTATTAGAGACCTAGTATTTGGAACTGTATACCTAATGTCTTAACGTATATTGACTGGTTATTAACTGTTTACCATGCATTTATAAGGTGGTCTGGGATTTCATTGTAGATACAACGTAGGTATAGGTAACTATACAGGCTGGCAGGGACTTCGATTCGAAAACTGATACCATGTTTTCAGTACATGATTCTGAATTTTTCGCCGGTTATTTAAAACAAAATCTGCTGTTTCATAGAAAATTGCAATACCGACGCGGTCAAAATGTATAGAACAACTGATAAAAAATAAAAATCGACGAAAAATTTCAACGCAGGGGGTTCAGAATCATGTATTGAATCCATGGCTTCGCGTCAATATCTCTGCCACCCTGTATACCTGACGGTGCAGCAAGTGGCACAGCCTAGTTTTTTAAGGTACCATTCCGTACCCGACCGCAGGAGGCAACTGCAGGCGACGTGTCGTCGCGACACGACTGATTTCTGTGAATTTCTATGAAATACCTTCCGTAGCTAGTGACACGTCGTTGACAGCTGCGGGCGTGCGACAGGCGACCCGTGTAGCCCGACCGCAGACCAGTAGTGCCGCCAATGCTCGAGCGATAACACGTTTTTCTATCTTCTACCTACCGACTGGATTACGGGCTGCTGCCGCCTGTGCTCGGGTTCGGAATCATGACTGCAGCGATATGACGCCGCGACGTGTCACCGCGACATGACGCAGCATGCAGTTGCTGTCCGGAAGAGGCTGAACAAGAGTGACAATGGCTAGAGAGTGTCACTCTAGCGGAGCGTGGCATCGTTGCGTGGCGTAGATAGAGATTGTGTGGTGGCCGTCTTCTGATGGCAGAGATGATGTCACGGGCCGCTGTCGTACCACGTCCACGACGAATCGCTATATTCCGGCACACTCCTGATGATATTGAAGCTGGTGAACCACTAATACGATTACCACTTCTGGTAAAGGCTAACTTTTGCGACGTTATACCCTATCCTTTTTTTATCCGGTGACCGATACACTTTGGGCTAAAGCCTTGGCGGATTTTCTCAATGTGGCCATATCACTATCTTTTACATCGGAAGGTTCAAATCCTGACTTCATCTAAGCATAAAGTGGTTTTTCTTGCGTTGGGCCCAGGGCTTTGTCGATGAGCAGTAGGGCTTATGTAAATACTGAAAAAAAAAAAAAAACCCGTTCTATATCAGTGGGACGAACGGGAATATACTTTATTTTAGACCTATTGCTAAAGCTGCCTTTCCATTGAATCTAGACAATCAAGTATTCAAAATTCAAAATCATAAGCAGCAAAAGACACGACATTATAATAAGCATGCTATTTCTATAGAAAGTAATAAACATACAGACCATAGGGAAGACCTTTGTTTAGATTATTCTTATGATCGTGATTGACATTGGTCGTCAATCATCATTGTTTACCTAACAAATCTGCTGTACATTAATAAAGCCTTGAGAACTAATGCTAATAAAAATAGACCAATAGAACTGCTAAGTTCTAGAACTGAATATTTAAATTCAAGATGTCTTCCATCCCACGGAGGTGGTGGGTGAAGATGGAAGGAAATAAGTCTTTATTTGGATGATGGTAGGCGATGACGTTAAAAATAGACAAAAATATGAATATATTCGTGTAAATCAAAAAATTGCTAATCTAAATCCTAATCATAACTTAATATTATAAATGCGAAAGTGTTATTATTATTATTTGTTACGCTTTCACGCTAAAACGGCTGAACGGATTTGGATGAAATTTTGACCATGACCTGGGTAAGGACATAAGATACTTTTTATCCCAATATTCCCACGGAATCGAGACTTATGCGGGTGAAACTGCGGGGCGCAGTCAGTAAGTACAATAAATTCAAGCGTGTAAGCCACTGAAACCAGTGAAAGTTACGCATTGTGCACTGCTCGTACCTATACTGTCTGTCTGTCAGTTACCGCGTAAATCCCTCGACAGTTTTCCAATTTGTTGAATTTTTCAAATTACTTAAACTCATCATGACTGTGGGTGGACTGACGTTTCAATCACACCTACATTAATATTTCGTTATTACCCAGTCTCGTTAAGTCACATGATTAGACTAAAAGACAACAAAACCACATGATTACAAAAAACGCAACACAATTTGTGGTTTCAAACGTTGCAGCCGAACTACAACATGCTTGTAATTCTATTTTAGCTTCTTTTTTTAAAGAATATGTAACCTACATTCGCATTAAGTCTATAAAACGAGTTTGTTTTGCTTTTACGCCTATCTAGCGTACCGAAGGGCAGAGGTCTTACCTTGCTGCGTGCCGAGCAACGTGGCGCGTGTCCCGGCTGCCGCATGGTGGATTTAAATACTTTCCTCTGTTTATAATCGGAGCTTATACTACCTGCACGGTAATAAAACTGTTACGAAATTCGAAGCGATTTATGTGACATTTCTATATCGAGTGAACGATCGATTTTTAGTTCACATATAAAAAAATGTGTGCAGGTCGAGATTTCGGCGGAGGGATTGTTGTGCAATAGGATAAAAGAATTAAATGTGCAAGACCGATTGCAGGGATTTTGATCATTTTTGCAAAAAAAAAAAAAAAAAAGCTTTATAGATGATGAAAACATAGTAAAGTGTTGTATAATTTCTTATATCCCAGGAAAAATATTTAACCATATTATGTGCTGACAATAAGACAAGATGCCGTGCCAATCAACTGTAGTTCTCAAATAACCGGAAATATTCATGTTACTCTTACTTCAACAAATTTAAATATGAATAAAATTATAGTTATTTTGAATATCACTACAAAGAAACGTTTGGTAAAAGTGGCATATAGAAAATAAAACACCCTATTACGGATCCTAAACAATTGACCATCAAAATTTATAAACACAATAATGGTCTCCACGACAATCACGAACTTGAATAAATTATTTATTTATATTTTCTCGAAACCAATGCAATAAACGATCAATTGAACGCTTTTCCTATTATTTTATTGGTTTGTTCCTACATAATAATGAAAGTAAATGTAATGTTTTTATCATTATGCAGACTCCTCATTGTTTTAAAAGCTTTCTTTTTTTCTATCTTTGGATACAAGCTATGCTGTTGTTCTTTACAATGCTAGAGTAATTAATACTTCACTTGTAATACTGATAAGTAAAATGTTATTTACCTAAGAATGATACTGATGTGATATGGATGTTTCCGTTTCACCAAAACATGACTGAACAAGATACTTTGTTTCAGTAAGAGATAGACCAAAACAAATTCGAAAAAAAGGTTGATAGTGACATTTTATTGTGAATTTTATCTACAAAGTAACGTCTTTTTTGGTGTTCATATATATCCAATTATGATGACAATTAGTACCTGCTTGTGTACCTACTTCTTCTAAGTGTCCTGATCCTGATGGCAATTATTTTATGAAAAGAAGTAAAAAATTTTGCCTGGCCCTGTTCAATATTAACACGATTGATAACTAAAATTTTTATATTTATATGGCTAACACCATTCGTTGACGTATTACATACAGTCAGTTATTTAGTTTCATTCAAATATTCTGTAGGTACAATTGTTCTCATCAGTTTTCTCCGCAGACCACCGTGACAGGTCCTCGTCGTTTCATACGACACCCATGGGAAATGATGGCGCAACACATTCGCAGTCGTGACCACAACGTTACGTGGTGGTGCCATTCAGTGTTACGCTAACTAATTCGCGCAAACCGACCGCAGTGACAAATGACAATGCCTGCATAATATCGCCACCCATGTGGTTTACATAATGAAAATATTACTGAAATGATTAATGTAATACAAGTGTGAGAAGTCATGTAAAAATTTAATTAAGAAGTCATAAAATAATTAACGTTTTGATTAATTATTTTCTTGTGCAGTAAACTGAGCAAGCACGGAAATGGTTTATTCTTCAATCTTATTCGTGGTACTAAAATATACAGAAGCTAAATCTACTATTGGGTCAGATATATATGACGATAGTAATCTCTTTTGATGAAACCTCTTCAAATGAATAGGTAATTTACACCTCTGCCTAGCCTTTAGTAATGACAAGCGTGACTATACTGACTGCTTTGACGTGTATGATTTATTTACTGTTACAGCAATCTGTTTGCACAATAGGTCAGATATTATTACGATTTCTCGTTCCCAAGTGAAATCTAATTGTAGTACGATAAACGAAGACCAATTAGAGTTGCACCATCGATCTGCGCACGATTCGATTGTAAGCTGTTAGGCAGATTTGTCACGTTTGTGACTAAGGTTACATCTAGGTGTTCTAGAGAGATGCTATTTATTATCGCTTCTCTAGCCAAGTATGTAAATATCGGACATGATTGTAATACTCTCAAAGTAGAGCTACAAGATAAGATTCGCCAGATTTCTAAGAATAGTGCATTGCAGAAGTGTTCATTACCTGCAGATAATAGTGATCTTGCTGTAATTTTATAATCTTAGATTTTTATTCGTTTTTATGCAATAAAGCTTTAATAAAGGATGACACACTTTCTGAAACTTAGATCTGTATCCTAATTGCATAACATAGTTTTAACCACAGTCTGAATGATTTTGAAAGAATTGAATTGATTTTGCTAATCCATTGCTTTATATGTTCGAAAAATATGTCTGGACAACAACGTAAATATAACGCAATTGATGTTGTTGAACTGTCAAAATGAAAGCCATTGCTACTGTAAGTGTGTTACGCAATTACCCCGCCGTTTCATAAATTGGTTTTACTTTAGTCCTAAACTCAAAAGTGTCTAATTACTCAATACTCAATACTTAATTGCGACGTTTCTATTAATAGCTCATTTCCGAAGAGTTACAAGATCCGTTTCAGTTCCGAGAGGTAAATAACTTTCAGTGTTTCGAAATAAAGAGAGAACTTGTGAAACCGGTGACGGTTTTTCGTTTTGGCTTTATTTTCACGTAGGTAGACAGATTTTCGGGAAAAGAGGCCGTGGACGACCACCAATAACGTGGCTACGAACAATAAAAAACGATATGATGACGAGCAACACAGCAAAAGAGACAACCCACAACCGTACGATGTGGCGCAGAAGTACTGGGAGGGCTGACCCCAAATAAATTGGGATAATATCCAGAAAAAAAGAGAGATTTTCCTTGAAACTAATATTTTGGTCAGAAACTTAAGGATATAATATAATATAATAATGGATATAATAGCTAAGTTAACCTATTTTTCATTATTTTATTTTATTTATATGAAAATTTATTAAAAATGGTTTTAATACAAAAATATTTAATAATAACAATTAATAATTAAATTAAAAAAATATATGTATTATATTATTGAAAAAACAAATAATAAAACTAAACTAATAAATCGTGTTAAATTTAATTCAGATCTTATATATCTTTTTCTATAATAAATAATGATAGGGGTAAAAGTTGGCATTTAAACTGACCTTTAATTAAAACCTACCCCTTTGATTCATTCTACAACATAGGTGATATATCATTTTTACGATATTATAATTGCATAAAGATAGGGTTTGGGCAATGTGTAAAGATAGCCTGAGCTAAAAACTGCAATACAAGGGTGCAGTGTAATTATAACAGCTTCAATGCACGTACTTATGCTTCAATAGAGCAATATTTGTCAATCGAAGAAGGAACTAAACAGTGTAATGTGAACAAAACATTTGTTGTTTTACTTAATGTAAATGTACAATTTCCATGCTGATAAGGGAAATTACAGGAAAACAAAACTGCGAGCTTATCTTATCGGGAGCTAATAGCCAATGAAGGTAAATGGCCTAACCCAGTGGGTGAGAGCTAGCCAAAACTTCGTGTTTAAAACTCGGAAAGTGGGATGTACTTGCAATGAAGAGTTGAAATAGGATCATTCATAAGTAAAAGTCCAATTGGATTAAATAACACTGATTCCAAATGTTGTAGTTTCCTAGGCAGAATTGATTTTCTTACTAAGCAAATAACTAGCTTATAAGATAGTAAAATTATAAGCTGTAGCCTTTATTCGTAGAAAAGGGACCATGAATTACTTTCTATTAATTTCAGGATTTGTTGTAGCGATTAAAATATCTTCTCTATTTAATAAAAATCTTAGATTCGTTCACTGATAGACAACGCACACTTTAAAGCGATAGATCTGAAAGGAATAAAATTTTGCTTAAGTTTCTGTTATAAAGAAAGTGTTTCAATAAAATAAAAAATCCCATGCCATGCCCATGGTTTATGTGAAATAAAATATTTTGAAACGGTTTTTATGTTTCAATTTTTAGTTGTTCCCCACACAAATTCGAATACCACTACCTGCTATATTCAAATAACAGTGATAGGAACTATAACGATATACTTACATATAGACTAGGTGGGAAAAATACGTATTATTGAAGCTTACTTAAAAACTACCCAAGCAAAGTTAATAACATTTATATGGGACCACCTCTGAAGAAAGACCTACCAAACAAAAAAAAAGAATCGTCAAATTTAATTAATAATTGGTGGAGTAATCGCGTAATAAAAATACATCTAATTTAAAACCTTCTTTTCGAAGTTGGTTAAAAATCTTGCCTAAGTGCTCACTCAATACCTAAGGACTGAAAAAAAAAACATCCCTTAAAAGGGATGAAAGTTTGTATGTAAATTCGTTAAAATTTATTAAAAATGGTTTTAATACAAAAATATTTAATAATAATAATTAAATAAAAAAATCAATAATATATTATGCCGATGAGAAATCCCATCGGATACACAACTTGTGTACCTATTAAAGACTGTTCTTCTGACTAAGTTCAAGTGTGCCACAGCACGAAATGCCACCGTCCACAATGCTTGCGAGTTGACAATAAAACTCCGACAATACACTTCCTCTGACAGTTTCCTACGTAATTGAAGTAACGCCGTGACATAATTGAGACAATTTTCTCATTCTATTTCTGTACCTAAGCCAATTTCAATCCTAAGCGGTACATGCGTGCAATCTACAAATTCTGACAGCTTGGTAAATTGTGACCTCGTTGGCATAATAACGTTTTGTGGTTCATTAAGCGCAAGGACTCATTCAGTATATATATTGTATTGCATTGTTCAACGTAGGACCTATTTCTGCTTTAGTAGTATGAGTTTCGGATGATATATTTGAAGACCAGTATGGTCTTCAAATATATCATCTGAAACTCATGAATGAAACTGCTCATTGGTAACGTCACGGACAGAGGACATAAGGACCACGATGGGAATAAGTCGGGAACATGGTACTAGGTATTAAAATACACCAAATAATGAGAGTTTTTTCCAGAAAGGCTTGCGAGTTTTGCTCAGTGATTAATTACAAAACTGTAGCGTGTGATTAGACATGCAGCTTTAATTTTTTTACAACTGGGTGGCAGTGTCATATCACATCTCAATTTCTTTGCCAAACTTGGCACTTAATATATTAACGTCAATCAAATCGTACCTACAGTTTCAAATGAAACATCAGCAAGTATTCCTTTTTTCTTAACGGATGTTTTGTCACGACGAAGACGGTTCGTGTGAGGGCCACATTTGTTCCTGTGGGATGCGAGAAGCCACACAAAAGATACAAAATAGCAGTTGTAAGACATGTTACCATAACACAGAATTGGTTTACTTTACGTGTGTTCAGGGCTGGCAAAAGTTTTTTGGTCAGGTAGATAGGTACCTATTTTATGGACTCAAACGGTGGTGGTGACAATAGTAGACTCGTATTACTATAATAACCTGTCAAAATTGTATGTAATCTTACATAAAACATTGTGATTTAATATAACAAAGGATTTGGCAGTGTTCTTTGATCATAATATTAGCCCACTGAACTTTTTGAAGAATTGTTACGAGTTATTCATTAGTACTCGTATTTTTACTATTTAATTTTTTACAATATACAACATCCAGACAGAAAATATACCAGCAGAATGGTATTATCTACTCCAGACTGATCCCAACTGGTAACTACTCTATTGTCATGCAAACGCCACCGCAGCACCTATTAACTAACGCACCTCATATCGGCAAGACTGCATAGAAATTAAGTGACACTAAATATCATTATATTTCGATACGCATGAAGAACCCCTTGGATCTTTATCTGCAAAAAATCAAACACACAATGCAAAATCCACTGCTGTCAAAACTTTACTCAGGGAAGTCAAACAAATGAAATCAACTGCATCTACATCAGACAAATCAAACTTCTTCTTCGCTTTGCTCTTGACTTGCAGGTGTATTCGTTGCCCGCCTCACAATCTCTCTCCATCTGGTTCTGTTACATGACTCTCTGGCTTATTCATTAACAGGGCCTCCAACCACGGATTTTATTTGATCAGTTCACCTCATCGGTGGATGTATTTACATTATCACACAGCCTTACCAAAAATTTCGTCAATCTCTTACATTTCTTCTATCAGTCAACCCTGATCTTGCCAGGGTAGGTCCACAATGACGGTCGTCGGCTCGGGAGTCAGTGGTTGTGCCGGTGACCTATGAGCTCAGGAGACTTGCCTTTTAAGGGCCGGCGCCGGCCGCAGCCGTGTCGCAACGTGCGCGAGCGATGCATGCTTTGTACCTGTTCAACATGTCACATTGAGGTCACCAATTGATTCTGGAAGCCTCAAAAGTCTGTAGTTTTGTTGTCTGTTTCGTGTTTACAATGGAATCCTGAATTATGTTGCTTTTATTCGTGATATGAAACAGTGAACACATAAGGTATACTGTATGCAAAGTAACTACAACTACAGCCCAAAAGCTAAATGAAGTGCAAAGCTGGTAACTTGATTGCCACCTATAGGTGGCAATCAAGTTACCAGCTTTGCATTGCATTTTAAGATACTGGTGGACAAGAACATTCATGAAGATGCATGCACTCCGAGTCGTTGGGGAACTCTTTCTGGTATTAGTTACTCAATAAGTATCTAGTCTAACGCGTACCTACATAAAGTAACGTGGTTACCAAACTTTTTTTCAAAAGCTTAGCATCAAAGAACGCAAACCAGCTGTTGCTAACTTGTAGACATCGATAAGAAACAAGCCAACGAAATCCACAAAATTATTTGACATTAGTAAATAAACCGTGAAATAAGTGCACGTATTATCCAAACACCTATTTGATATTTCAAGGACTATCGTCAAGCGATAAACTCATTGACACGCTGCCCGTGTAAGATCGGAAGCCACGCGTGTGCGCATGACAATAGCAACAACACGTAAAAGCTTCGTGTTATTAATTATTAATAGTGTTAATAATACGGTCACATTGTGATTGCGAATTTGTGCACTGATACCATTTTTGTATTTAACAAGCCGATCTTTATGATACTTTACGAGCGGTGGATGTTTTCAATCATGATGATGACTTGAAATAATAAGTCGTTACTTATCGCTGTTTTGTTTATATGGTGATGCTTAATTAAATTTTCATCACCTAACGACAAACAAGTCACCATTTTTTTTTAGGGTTCTGTACCCCCGCCGGCGTTGCGAGTTTGTCCGAAAGGGATATCGCGGCCCCGACACACAGGCAACGGAAGGAACACGGGTGGGTTTTAGTCAGTAAAAGTCTGACACGCCCTCCCGCTCTGCCCAGAGCGGGAGAAGTTATTTGATAATTTCCCACGGGTACTAAACGGAACCCTATTACTAAGCCTCGGCTGTCCGTCCGTCTGTCTGTCTGTCAGCAGGCTGTACCTATCTCATGAACCATAATAGGCAGACAGTTGAAATTTTCACAGATTGTGTATTCCTATTGCCGCTCTAACAGCAAAGAATAAAAATAAAATAAAGTAAAAATACAAGAAACGTGTTTTTTCGGCGTCTGTTGCAACTAATTGCAAGGTGGTACGGAACCCATCGTGTGCGATCCGACTCGCACTTGGCCGGTTTTTAGTCCATGGCAGGTAGGTAGTATGGCCAATATTGACCAACCTACATATAATTAGATCGTACTCTTTACGCTAGATAGGTACTGTTATGGCTGTACAAGTTACACTATAATATTGTTTTTAAAAACATTATTTTTAATTTTTGTTTTTTGTGTTTACGAACTGTGCCCAAATAAATGTTTTCTTTCTTTCTTTAGGAAAATATTGATCTTGTAAATCTGTGTTTTTTCGGTTATTTGTAAGCCCATCAGTCTAACTCCAAAGTTAATTTTTTTTTGTCGTTCCTAATGAATCCTTTTCCTTCTTTACAGTTGGAAAACGTTCAATGCTGTTTGGACTTCCTTCACGCACAAAAAGTCCAGGGATTAGAACAAGTAACAGCTGCGGACATCCGGGATGCGAAACTAAAAGCAGTATTGGCATTATTTTTTGCGCTCAGTAGACATAAGCAAGCGACCAAACAGAGAACAGCGCCATCTAGCGGTAATGCTCCGAACGCCGGGAAGAATTCAAGCGAAGATGTTTCACTGAGTGCGGTACAGCGCATAACAGGTGGCAGCAGCTGCGATGAAATATTAACAGCGTGCGCCAATAACGTCGAGATGACGACGTTAACAGCAAATAGGTAAGTTCCTTGCTATTAAAATAATACGTTTTTAATTGATATTTGTTACGTATTAATCGTTAAATGATAGTTTTTACTCCAATAATGAACGCCATCTATGTTGACATTTTTAAACTTCAGTGACTACAGTTGAACTTCAAGGGTTGCAGTTACTCGACGCTAGATGGCTCTCATACACATTTTTAATTAATTCTATGAACTAACGAGCGTGTTGTGTTGGGCTGTCTGTATTGTACTTAGTGTGTACGGTATATGTATACTATTACATTATTATGATATAGAGTTATTGAATCAAAATGAACTTGTTAGTTTTCATTTACTTTTTTAAATATTGTATATGATAGTAAGTAGATACCTACGAATATTTTACTTGATGATGCTGACGGTAACAAGCAAAGTTTTATGTGAAAATGAATACTAAAATTCGTCTAGGTACCTTAAAATTACAGGTTCCTAGCATAGTCATTTTAAATCGTTTTTCAGTCTTTGAAATGAGTTTTGCTCATAGCTTGTGTTATGATGAGTCTGACCGTGAATAGATAGGTAGGTGTATACCTATGTACCTACCTGTAGGTACTTACCTCATACCCTGTTTCAAAGTTTACCAACTGGATGCCTACCACGAGCTCTTAGCGCGATCCATTTTAGGACCTAAACTGTACTGTTCTTCTAATTCGTACCATGACGTTAGTTTAACGATTCAATTTAGGCCATGCCATGTGACAGCGATTGTCCCAAACTGAGTCGCAAGTTTTGGTTTCATTCATTCTTGTTTGGTACCACGACGTCCTTATAGCAGCTCAACTGAAACGCTCAACTGTCAAAATAAGCGATTCAATAAAAGTTACTATTTCTCTAACATAAACTGAAACGTTTGGTGAATTATTGACGAAAATAAAGTTTTTTAGTGCTATTTTAGTGGAATTGTACAAAAACCAATGTAAGTGAGCTTTAATCTTTCTTTTAAACGTCTAAAACACCTATTTTATATGCCTTTTTTAACCGCATTCGTTTTTGTCTAACAGATTTCTGATGAACTACTTTTATTTGAGTTTTTTGAGGAAGATTCTGCCCCACACTATGCCCACTATGCCCCAACTCAACTCGCACAACTTTGTTTACTCTGGTACGTTCGAAACAGAAACATAATTTGTTTTATTACGTCGAAATAAAAATATTTTTTTCGTATACTTAATAAATAGCAAAAGGTAAATAAATATCTACTTTGACTAAGAATTATTTTAACAATAGTTAAAATAGCTGTTGAGTGTCTGTTTTACTTTGAAGTAATGATACTGAGTTAAGAACAAATAAAATGTTACTTGCTTCTGAACGTGTCTGACACTAAATAACGTGCGCGAAACAAACTTATTTGACAATAATAGCGTTGTCTCGTTTTCACCAAAAACGTTCCAAACGCGGCCGCGCGGTTCAGCCACAGATTGCGATCTTTCATTCACTTTTAACGATCCAAATGCCGCTGAGCGTATTGGACGTCATGGTACGACTTTGAAGCGATGCAGTTTAAGAACCTAAACTGAAATGCCTTGCTTTTGAATCGTTTTTAATTAGATCATGGTAGGCATCCTGTTCTGAATTATTTTCGTGTTCAGTTCCGAACTTGGACGCGCGATCTCCGTAGCTAGCATTTATAAATAAATACCTCTGAACTTACACCGCTTTGGGAATCATCTGATCATGTATTTCATACTCTAGTATAATTATCACTTGCTTCAAAAACGGTGAAGGAAAACATCGTGAGGAAACCGGCATGCCTAAGAGATATTTCTCGACGGCATGTGAAGCCAAGTCAGAGGCCCATGGGTGGCTTTAAAACTCTGAAACCAGGTTAATCACTAACCACACAAAAAGAAGACTCTAGTATAGATTTTAGTTTTCAGGAGTCTACACTCTTAAAAACTGAAACCTAAACTAGAATGTGAAATACATAAATTCAATCGGACGGTCGATACGGGACGTATCAGAGCGCGTAGACTTCCGTAAGTAGTTATGGCCGTATCTAACCACTTGAAACAAATTTGTCACTTACTATTACTTTAAGATAAATAAGATGATCTTACTATAAAAAATTTAGTCAATGAGAGGTTTTCATTTTCATTAATTTTATGGTTAAAAGTACCTAAGTACCTGAGCTATTATTATCGATAAATTTGCATCTATGCTCGTTAAACGCTAGGCATGGAACAAAACAAAAACATACAATGTTTTAAAGCTCATCTCGAGTTTAGTCGGAAGATCGGAAATGCCTACCGCGGAGAAAGCTATAATTCTCGCGTACGCGGGCGCCCAATGACATTTCTATTTCTGACTAGCGCCCTCTATTGGCGAGTTGCCGAGATGAGCTTCAGGTTTACTCATGTTCTATGTTAGTAAACAAAGACTGCACTTGGCAACGTGAACTTGGGCGAGACATTACCTTTGGCAACGTTTTGTAGACGTTGGAGTGAAATCGATGTTTGTTTGCCTTGTTTCAAGATGCAGCTTGCATGTTTTATGGTTTAAGCGAAATATCCAAGTAAGTAAGTAGGTACCTACACTGTGTGGAAAATCGTTTACCTTTAAACTTATATATCCTACGTGTGGAATACTTATATCCTACGTGGAATGGGATAAACAAATAACCTTCTTTTATCTTAACGGCACTATAATACCTAATCATGAAAATAACAAAAATAATATTGGGTAACTTCTCAGTATGGTTCATGTACATCGAGACTGATTGCCTGGGGTGCACTCGATGCACCAAACGTCCATTAAGTATTCCCAATATGGCTATAAAGCAAACAACCAATATTTAATAACATATTTTACAGTCTTACAACACGAACTCAAATAAACACATAACGACCTCCAAATCTCCCATAAAACACACAACAGGTAGCAGCAACCACCTTAAGGACCTAAAGGGCTATTTACATGTTAATAAACATCGCCTACTGCGGCTGACGGCCCTCAGCCCTCTTGACACCGGAGCCGGTCAATGCTTCCCTGATTGCGAGCACAATGCGAGGATGTCACGTCAGGAGTCCCGAACTTGACTCACGACAAAGCGCTAACAAGCTATTGTTTGTCATTTGTTGCGTCGCCCGCTTGACTGGGTAGCACGTGCTCTGTTTTGTATGGATAAAAAACGTTTTCATTATCGTCTACAAGTTTTAAATGTTTACTGTCTACTGTTATAAAAATTATGACAGTTGGAAAGTTGGAAGAAATTGCGTAAATGGAATTAAAGTTAATCAGAAATTCTGAATCGAAGCTTTTGATAGATTTTCTTTATTAAGGGTACATCATAAACTAATGATAAAAAAACTAAAAGAGATGGCGAGGTTTTGTTATCTGAGTCCTCCGTAAGCTGTGGATAAAGAATAGATAAGGTTAATGACAAACTTACTTAACACAACTAATCACTATCGTCTTTAAACTAATGCAGTCGAAAGCGTTTTCCAAATCAGTAAGTAAATGTTTGTGTTAAACAATAACTCCATAGGTAGCTCTATTTTCAATCCAAAATGTTTGAATTAAGAAAACAGGCAATCACAACTTACAATACTTTGAATTAAAAGATGTTTCTAACTTTTCTAAGACAGATTTTTGTAAGAAACATCAAAGCAAAAGTGAGTGCATTCCTCGCCAAAGAGGACCGGTCCACATTTAGAATTCCGCCAGTTTTTCACATAGGTGAACAACCGAGGGCGCACGTTTATACAATGGGACCACTTTCCTTACCGGGCTGGCCCATGTAAGGGCCCGGGCCCGCAGAGACCAACTGAATACCTTTTATGTGCCCTGGGTAAACACTTAAAACCGTTCATTAAGTATAATGATGTAAATTGTGTAACACATCAAATGTCGGAGTGACATTCAACGTGATGCAATAGTTGTGATAGTGATATTATGGCCCATTCTTTTCTTTTTTGGGAGTGTTCCTCCCATCTGGATAGTGATCTTGTTGATTATCTTGCTGTTTACTGATTCTTAAACTTATGAAATACCCGTTTCAGTTCCCATGTATAGAAATATAATTCTCAATCCATAACAATCCTGGGAGAATGCACTGTTGAAAAATGTTTAAACAATGCATTCTTTAATTCATTTCAGCTAGTTTTAGTACAGTGTTCTACTGTTTCGTTTGATGTTAAGAAAATATTTGTAAATAAGGCAAAAACAAAAACATGCAAGTAAAACAGACCGCACACGAACGGCATGTTTCTTAAATCATGGTAATGTTATATCTACGATCCTCTGGAGGTTTGTCAAATATTTCGGTTACACAGCCCATATTACTCAAGGCATCTCTCGTTTCAAAGAAATCTTGAAGGAGTAAAGAATCCTGACGAAACACGAATCGAAAATACACGTTATCCTGCCAAGAAGAAGCATAAAACAAATGAAGAAATATAACAGTTACAATAAATAACAATGAACCCGTTAAAATTAAAACTAATTACCGAAATTCGCATTGACTCCCGACACCGCAATCAATCGTAACCGATGCGAAAAGTCCGATACTTAATTCCAAAGATAACGGTATCATGACAGATGACAGAATCATCGCTCATTTTAAATAACAGGCCGGCTTCGTCTCCTGCCGCGATAAGTGTACAATTACTGAGGGCTGAGGCGGCCAGGGTTCGAGTAGCCAATTACGGAACTTCGAATGGTGGCTGGTGGTTTGAACTTACGAGCTCGTATCGAATTCCTCGTTGAGTTGTCAATATAAACATCGCCTTAGGCTCGGCTAATTGCTGCTTAGAACAGTTTTTAACCCCTGGATTCGAAAAGGAAATCTTGATCTTTCGTGTGGTCGTCTGCGGCTTTGCAACTCCTTACTTAGGTGCCTATTTCAGAAATTACGATCAAATGGCATAATACTTTAGCAAATGCTATGATCCTTTTAAAACATATCGCTTTCGAGCCGAAAGCCGACCGCTACTGCATGTTTTGGTATGTTTGTACTGTCAGCAGCCGCGGCGTGTCATGGCATGTTTGTTTACATATCCCTCGCGCCGCTCGTCACTATCGTCTGTCTATTCCGTCAACAAACATAATTCTCTTACGCTCTTTAATGGTAATGGCATACACAAATACCCACAGCTAGTTCAGGGATGTGGTTTTGGTGCTTTTTAAGTTCACGTAGTTTGATGCTCACTTACAACTGGTGTTTCATGCTCATCTCTTTTTAGTATTCGTTGAAAATCATCCTGGTACAGAAGTTTTCTCTGAATTTGATTATACATATAATAATTTAAAAGCAAAGAATACTTAGAACTAACACAAATTAGCAGAACGCAGAAACATAAACACTTAAAGCTTTGAAAGTTCCTGAAACTTTCGAATTTCTTCAACCAAAATTGATTTAAGTAAACTCGTCAAAAACACGAAACACCATAGCGAATTTTTGTAATAGAAAAATGACTCCTGCAGACTCGAGCATTTCGAGCAAGACGGTTCGTTTTACGATCGCTCGAGCTCGAGCTTGACAGGCCCCTGTTGAAATATCCACTTATTAAACTGCACTCTTTATTGCTCGTAAATTACGCCTTATGAGTTCAATGCTTCGTTTAATCCAACTGTTGTTAGGAATGGACAATACGTGCTGCTCTTAAGGCTTGGTGTCGGTTGAAGCGGTGAAAGGATGTCTGTAACTGCAATGTTCTTGAAAGATTTGGTGTTGAAAATGAAACTGAAGAAAATTGTTTAAACATGGGTTCAACAATCAGCTAAGGCAAGTAATTAAGATTAGAAACTAACTCTTTCAAAACGAAGGTCTTACTTGACACATTTAACATGAACATATTAGAGGTAAAGATTGCGAAAATCCTATAATATTATATTATGATTATCAAAATTCGCCTTATCCGTTATCTACTTATTTTAAAGCTTACTGTAAAATATTTTTTTACCATAATTCTTAAGCTATTTGCTTCTATTTCTACAACAACCTCGTAAAATAAACCAAAACTTTATCATACAATTTAAAATCTTGCAATTCTCATGTTTCTCAGTAACTTAACAGCCCGCATCGGCACCATGCCCCTTTAGCAAACTCAGAACTTTCGCGTGTAAAAGACGATAAGAATCGTGTCTTCAAAAATATATCCTCTCTTCATATTGATGTTCTTACCTACTACTTATACCATACGTGGCTACTGACAGTATGATGGCAATATTACACAGTTCAACCAAAATTTGATCTTTCTAACAAAGTTTATGGGACGGTAAAAATCGAATATAATTATATTGAACGATTCACTTCTATGTTTTCATGTTTTATAAAAGCAAAAGTGAACAGTGTAATATTGCCATAATGGCGCAGTACATTAACGTGTCTCCATCGTCCCATGCCATCGACACGCTTCAAAAATATAATTCATATTTTCTCACGTTTGTATTATAAATCACTCTGCTTTTAGATGTTCCACGAATAGTTTAATCCGTTTTACAAGCGAAAGGGGAATTAGTTGATTCTTAACTGAGCCGGCACATTTCCGCATTATTTCAACACTTTGAACAGTGGTTATTTTAATTGATTTTATTAGAAATTGGGGAAATACTTGTATTTATACGTCGTGTTCCAGCGAATGGTTGTGACTTGTGACATATTGACGAAGTGATGTGAGCGATTCGTTGAAGTTCGTTAGTGGGCCGCACTGCAGCAAATTCTTGTGATGCAGGGTGAAATGTGTCCCCGTTTACATTTTCTTTGCATTTTGCAAGCTGCTCAGTGTTCTTTCATAGAGCGTTTAAACTTTAGAGCAGTTCATGTTTATGGTTGCTTTTTTACTGTTCCTATTGATTTAAATAAGGATATAGATTCTATTCTCTCCATCACAATCGGTTTATTCATACGACTGCAGATTTCTGCGTCGTGAATGCATGTTTTGTATTCATGAGACCGAAGCTGCCGATAGAAATAGACACTGTTTATAATATGAGTGAAAGTACAGTGCTAATAATAAATTCGAATTGATTATAATAAAAATTATGGAAGATCTTACAGATCGATCGATCGATAGTACAGTCGTAGATATTTTATGACTAAATAATGGAGCTTCGAAAATTGAATCTTTCGAACTTTTTTGAATTTTATTCCGTTTTTCTATAAGTTTCGTAGCACAACGTAACATTGTCAACAGTTTATTTGTCTTTATAGTGTTTGTTATTTCAAACCGCCCTCGGCTTCGTCGCGAGCGCATGTAGATAAACAGCGAAAACAATACAAGCGTTCATGTTTTTTCTTCCGTTTTTTAACATTATTTCCAAGTTTTATGAGTTTTTAACGGTTAGGATAATATTGCCTTAGTTCAAACTGCGGTTATTAAAAGCTTTTTGAATTGAGTTACTAGTATTTATGACCTTTAAAATGAAACTTCAATGAAAATCTGAAGAAAGCTTCTCATATTCTTTTCTATTATTATGCATCAACTTCAACAAAATCATGAAAAGTTTCCTTTAGCTTTTCATGATCATTAAACCCATAATTTTCTTTATTATCTGTTTCTTTTACTAGGTATATTATATTAGCATCGAACAGAGAATAAATTAATAAAATTAAGTCTGCAATAAACAGCTCGTGTGCTAGACGTTTATGTCATTATGATCGATAAGTATGAATTCTAAGTGACGCAATAGCCATAGGGCCGCATACGCACCCTCCGATTATTACAACACGTTTAATAGCTATGCGAGATGTAGTCATGAGCTTAATAAATTATTACTTTCATGGACTCTGGAAATTAATATCGATTTTAATGCGTAATATCGTTTATTGGTTCTTTATCATTCGCTCAAAGTAATTTCAATCATAAATTTACATATAGCAGGTAACGAACATTTAAGGCGCCATTTGCGTACACATAAATTCACTGATAAGAACACTTGTATAAGTGTGGAAGGATCATTTCCGGTGCCTATCTCATATAAAATTCAATCTGTGGCAATAATTCTGGACCCTCCTCAGAAAATGTCGACAAGTAACGGGCATAACCGGCCGTAAAACCATGTCTGCCGAAAGGTAATCGTAGTTATCTCATAGGAAACTGTTTACCGCACACCTCTGTAAATTATTTCGCAGCGCCCCGGCTCGAGTGATTTAACGAGATAAGCCGCGAACCCTTCTGGGAGTGCATAACGTCATCCCGCTAATGCAAGGGTCCCCTCCCTAGCGCAGATGGCACCCGTGCTGTCAGTTTTTCATACACTATCTTAGTCAGGGCTGTGCCTATAGAACTAGGAATACCATACGCAATAATACAACTTCTAAAGACCAGCACAAACTTATCGACTAGGTCGTAATCAGTCGTGATTTGAAAAGCTTAAAGCTCAATACTGCTTCAAGTAAACAAGAAACAAGTTTCATCATTAGCACTTTAATAGTCAATGCGACTGTAAATCAATGAGGATGGTGCAATTTAACTGCTTCCCATAATCCGAAGGAACGGATGAGCATGGCGTAAGTCGAGCTTAACGAGCGATGCGGGCTTGACGGACAGCCCTGTTTAGTATTAGCATTCGCTGCATCCCGCCGCGCGATCACGGATTCGGAAGGGGCGAAGGCCCTTGCGCTTTCGACGACTGTTTTGTCTGTCGTGCGGACGCAATGGCCGCGCGTGCACGCTCTCGCGCGCTGCCCGTCGCACGCGCCCGCGCCGCGCGCCGCTGAACCGTCGCGAGTGCGCCCCGACTGTGACAAATCGTGTTAAGGATTATTGTTTATGGTGTGCAAAGCTCGCTGCCGAGTATTTATAGCCTGAGTAAAGCGGTGTTCTAATCGGAGTTGTTTAAGTAGACGCAATACGACCAGAGATGATTTTCATGTTTACGTTTTATGCCGCATTTGTAGTTAATTCGAGCGGCTAGTCGTTTTGTTTACACGCATGAATCACTTCTCCGTAGCTTACGAAAATGAGAATTTATCTGGAATGGCATGAGTTCACAAATTAGTCAAGCCCTCAAGCGGTTGAAATAAATTGAAGTGGCGTTTCTATTGAGAAATCCACTGAATTAATGTCACACGAGTTGAACTCGGTTACGTAAACAATGTATACTCCTGCTGCATACTTAAGACCGAATTATCCAAAGACAACAATCTGAACATTTTGATGGTTAATTGGATTAAATCGTACTTCGAATAAAGAGGGTATAAACTGAGGTATAATAAAGGTAAACATTCAACTTCTTATCTTTCATCATTGATCCTTTTCGCTTCGTGTTACCTGGCGCTGTCACATCGGTTGCGTTCAAACGTGAAGTGTAACTAGGTTCGTGTTTAAAGTTATTGCGATGCTGAGGTTGCGCGTGAGTGTGCGGGCGCAGGACCGGGTTATCTCGCCTGGCTGCCGCCGCCCACGGACCGAGCCTGGCCGACTGGTCCTGAGCCAGCAAATAAAACTTCGAAATGAACTGCAATATATTGAAATAAAACAGCCTGTAAATTGATTCTCGATAGGGAAAATCTGTTTGTGTTTGTCTGTCCTCTGTTATTAAGTGGCCATCGCATGACATTCGTGAACTGTGATTGACAAGATAATATTAGAGTCCATCAATCGTTGTGTTGACAGCTGTGGGAGTTTACGTAAACGGTCTTTTGTTTAGATTTCTTACATAAGTACTACCTAGCTAATCTCAACTTCTAGCCTATTTAAAAGTATTCTTCGCAAAATATTACGTTGTTTGGTGATGATGAATCTATCTGTGTAATTTCAATACTTTCTAGTTTACGGCTGCATCTGCTTATGCATTACAAAGATCTGTATCTGATATTGTAACTGTTGATCACTTTCTACCAGTAATCTGCCCACGCTCTACGTACGAAGGCTTGCCTAACTGACCCACACTAAACTCAGCTCGGCTACACAATAATTTTGTTCTATTTTCAGGCTTACAAGAACTAGCACTACCTCCACCCGTTCAGATAATCGTTACAAAGGAATTTGAAACAGATTTCTACAACCATAGCAAGCTTTACAACATAATAAACTTAAATGGCGTGACATACTTCGTTTGAAAACACAGTCTTTTTGACAAATGGTGTTCCTTTTACGTATCAATAAAGTTGTTGGCAAATCTAGCTCGAACAAGCAATTATATACAATCTGTAGTATCGCGTAGAAGAACGTAATATGCCAATTGAACAGATATCTATGAATAAAGCTGGTTCAGCTCCATTAAAGTCCAGTGCAAACGTGATTAATGTATTTGCAGCCAGCCGTTTTGAAATAGAATCGCAATACAAAAAGGTGCAGTCCGTAGGCAGAATAATATGAAACGCGAAGATAATTTACAAATTACAACACTTCGAGTATTAAAACTTGAATGTCTGAAAAGAAAAGTTTTGCTTCTTTTGAGGAAAGTGAAATATCTAATGAGATCGCTGAATTTTATCTTTCAACACATAAACAGATGTTTTTTTCTTAAAAATCTTTTCTAATGGTGTTACACCAAAAGACAGGCTGGAAAATGGACGACCATAGCGCCGGGTCTGGAACATTGTTCGTAAAAGTAATGGTTCAAGATAAGGGTGGATCTAGATACCGTGGTTTCGCTGAAGGATGTTATAAAAATGGTAGCTGTACAAATGTTTCATAACAAAGTCTAATTAGACACAGCTGTGAGTGACGACTTTAATAACAAAGTAGTAAATCTAGCAACAACAAGCAAGCTCGGGGTTATTCACAACAAACTTGAAGTGTTAGTGTTTGCGCCTGCGAATCACCTCCGAGAACATTTGAATACAATCTTAGTAAATTGTGCTAAGCCAAGTCTAGTCTTAGTACATGTACCATACTTCACGTATATGTTAACTTGAAGCTCCAGCCGCTGCAGCGATTCAAGCCTGTTTTACCACTCCTTGATTAGTTTTAGATAAAATAACTTTGATGGTAAACAGAAATATATTTGAAATTTATTGATCCTAATTTGTATGTTGCGGTTTTACAATGATGAAATAAATCTAAGTGATTCTTTAAATGTTGTCTCGCAAGTGCTACTTTTGGCTTTTACTTTGAAAGTCACTAAGTAAGCGTGCTCGCCGAGAAAATAATAAACAGAAACATTGATGGTTTAACGTTCCCAACTACTGGTAAGTAACATTCCGTGTTATATGAAAGAGACTGGAAGATCATAAAAATGTTATTTCTGTGACATGGCTGCGGTTCACGCTATGTTTTTTGTAAACAGCACCGACCTGTAGGTTGAATACACATTTGCTCACATGTACTTTGTGACTGCAACCTCGGTTTTCTATTACTGCGGACATTCATACCAGCTTAGTACTTAGTCATCAACATTTCGGCGCAAATGAACTTCTCGTCAAAGTAAAACATTCTGTTAACTGTACTTCTGATTTTAACGACAATTTTGTATTTAAACTTGGCTCATTAGCAAATTGAATATCAAATGACACTTAGTTCAAACGATAAGAACATTCGATTACGTCAGACAGTTCGGGACGTTCGCTTATTAAAGTGGATAATGGCGTTGATTGGAATTTGTGATTTCTGTAGAAATTGTTCGCTCGTTTAATGTGTGTGTTTATCGCGGAACCTGTTCCACCGTCCGCGGGGCGTCTGTAGGCGTGCATACTTGCTGCAGTTCACTGCAATGCAACACTGGAATAAATTTCAATACAAAACCTTTGTACGAGAGAAGTAGTTAAGTACTCTCGGATATTTAGCACGTTTGAGGCTATTGTTATGGTGTTCGAGTCGTGATGTTTAACCGACTGATCGTTTGGATTCAGTTACTGCAATAATACGAATACGATCTATAAACGAGATCTCTTAAACTTTTATCAAACAATTCTTGCGCTTTTTCCGTTGATAAAGAATTCAGTTTAAAACTGTCGTCTTTATACATAAACTTGTATACTTAAGAGCCTTACAAACATTTTCAGTCTTCCCTTTCGATGTTCAAAGCCCGCGTTTATTAGTTTTCTTTAGCATAGTTCATTTAATTGGACACAAAGAATAATTCTAACGCTAGTAAATAGCAAACAAATGTCCTTTTGTCACGCTAAAAGGAATGACCCTCTAAATTCACCCGTAGTTTCTGCATCCAGAGGAAGTAAAACCAGTCGAATGGGGAACAAACAATAAAAACGCTGCGACACCCTAAAATACAGAGCATTTAAATTTTACGACATCTGTGACGTGTTTCTAACTTCAAATATTTCGAAGTACATATTTCCTAATTATTGTAAAAAGTTTATTGTTCCTGTACAAAATATTTAAGTTTAATGCGTTGTTACCACAAAACTTAATTGTTTGTTATAGTGTGGCGTGTTAGTGTTGTTTCGAATATCATCGGGAAGGGATGAAGGGGAGGTCTCCCCTTAAGATTCTGGGGCCCCCATCTGCACAACAATAGTTCACAGTCACACGGACTGATCGATAATACCGGGCCGTGAATTGAGCGCCCCTGTGAACGATCACATGCGCATGCACTGTTTCGGAAATTCGAAGTTCGAACGCGTTTCGTTTACCCCAAACCATTGTTATCACTTTCATTATGTAATGTACGTCAATATTATTAACTGATCGTTATTTGAGATTGAATTGTTTGGATAGTTGCCATATTTTTGAACACGTGCTGGTTAGAGCTTTCAATATTACGATGATAACCTTTTGAATGCTTTACGATCTTGTTAGAAATAATAGTAATAGGTAGCTATAGAAGAAGTAAACAACAACAAAGGATCGATCAACATGGCACGTGTGAATCAATACAACATAACGATTTATGCTCTGTATACGTAAACAAACAGCATGTTTATAATTAAAATTAATTAATTAACTGACACTTAGGGCGCAGATAGGCGACGAAACGTTATTCGCGAGAGCTTTGATAGTTGCAATCGCTGTTACTTGTACCGAGGTCGTTGAGTTTAACAATCTGCTCGATGAAAGTCCTATCTGATTTTAAATATAATTTCTACACAGATTTTATATTTAGGCCGTTTAACGTTAAAAATATATTAGTCATCATGCTGTCTCTATCATCTTCAAACGACTGACTGAAACAGAACGATGTCTGAAATTCGTTTAGTGGCAAATGTATTTAAAAGTAAAAGCAGGCGGCTTATTGGTTGATTCGCACGAATTTATTCGCCCGCAAGTTAGTGTACTCTTTTCTTAACTTTACTGCATACAATTCAAAATACGAATGTCTGGAGTACAATTCAAAATACGAATTTCAAAAGTGTCGAGTCCCCCATTTCGGGCGAGTAAATTCGTGCGAATCAACCAATAAGCCAAGCGGGCATTAAAGTATTAAGTAGTCTAAAGACTTATATAATTAAGAAAAGATAATCATCTAGTAAGAAGGTCTTCAACAAACGCTGAAATTGTAAACTACGAACCTAAGTTAGTAGCCTGTATTCAAGTTGAGTAGGTACGTATCTACGCCAAAATCTTTCGATAAATTGTTTGCAATGACTTTCTTTTCCGGAAAACAATAATTTACGGAGAAAGTAAACGCTATTGAAGAAGTTTTGGAAAGTTTTTCGCCTCGTTGAATGACACTGAAAAAGGGCGGAGGGTGCCCGCGTGATAAATCTGACTTAGTGTCGTGTGCAAGCAGCTCGAGCCCACAGGTACCGTGCTAATGAAAATATATGGTAGCCCGCACTTCCTGCATTTCGTTGAAAGTTTTTTTTCTAAGTAACGAAAACATATTGCGTTTAAAGTATGTTTGCTTAATTAACGTTAAGAGTTATCAAACGCGGTTCCTTTTCCACAAATCCAATTATTTTTTTACTAATCCTGGAAGTTGTTTCTTGATTAGTATCTCTACGTTGGATAATTTTCATATGTGCTAAGTTATATACAAATAAATATTGGAAATAGAACGAATGTTAGAATGAACTAATAGCGATCAGTGACTTACATTTGCGTTGATTAAGAAAGAAAGAAAGAAAGAAAGAAAGAAAAATATTTTATTTGGGACACGCACAGGAAATACAAACAGTAAGTAATAATAAAAAATAAAAATATAAAATTAAAATACAAACAGAAAAGTAAAGACCTGTGCGAGGCCAAAAAGGCCACTATCTCAGCATAATGCGGAGATATTCAAAAAAAAAAAAAAAACGAAACGAGTTACTTCGACGATTACGTAGAAAAAAGTGAAACACTTTTTCAGCGAGTCAAGTGCAGTTGCACTCGCTGACTCCGTGTGTAACTGAATGCTTGGGGGCTCCAGCACCCACGAGAGGTAACTAGGGGTGCGGCGCACTCATGAGCATACACATCCAAAACTGTTCAATCAATCGGATTTGACCGATATCTCTTTATATCACTCGCCGCGCGGCAGGACATACATACTTACGTAACTACGTTGGTTCTTTTAAAAGCAGAGTGCAAAAATTTTGGAGCTCGCTTCGCTCGCTCTAGCATCGTGGATTTTCTCAATTCTAATGGTTTTGTGCATAAGGCAGCTATCGAAGTGCTCAAATTGTCGAGCTCGGGCTCGCAGTTCAGTTTTTGGATTCGCCAGCACAAACTACTCTACGTCAGACACTAATAAAATGTATGTTGGTCGGTGATGCACTTAAAAATAGTGTACTTACAGCAATAAAAGTATAAGTATAACAAAACAGTTTTTTTGGAAATTTTGGGGTACTTTGATTAGATTGTTTCCAAAATATATTTTCTTAAACTTAATTAATAAGTGTAGGACTAATAATACCTAGATCAAAAAAAACTTGAAAAAACGTGACAGAAAGTTATCATCATATCATCCACTTAATAAAACTAAGTGGGAAAAATACGTATGATTGAAGCTAACTCAAAAACTATCCAAGCAAAGTTGTTAAAATCTATATGGGACCAACTTGCGAGCATACGCGTTCACAAAAAAAAAAGAATTTTTAAAATCGGTCCACAATTGACGGAGAAATCGGCGGACATACATTAAAAAAAGAACATACTCTAATGTACTATATCTATTCTGTAAGTATGATCACCCACGAGGTTTTCTAAAAGTCGGCACCCCTGAGCATACCTCATGCTAAATCAGCCGTAATCACGAACAAAACAAAGCACTTTTTTTCTTTCAGCAATAAAGGGCATCTGCAAAAGCGTCCGATCCAAGTGTGCCATAAATCCAACCTTTCGCTCCCCTTTGTTTAGAGACAAAATATGAAAGCAAACTTTAAATAAAATTGCGCTCATTTCTTTTACAGTGTCTGCGTTTGAATAAATAATGTAATCTTAAAGTAAATAATGGGAGAAATTCTATTGCAAAATGTTTTTCTAGCTCTCAAATAGAATAGGAAAATATGTATATTGGGATGAGTCTAAGTATTAATTCGGTTTGTAGATTTTCAGCATCCACTTACAAATAGCATCCGGGTTCTCGCAGACAGGCACGACGCGTCTCTGGTGGAACAATTTCTATGAAAACTTCACGGAAATTGTTCTACCGGTGTCGCGTCGCGCCTTTCTGAGCCTTCTTTCGAAATCCAAAAAAAAATATTATTACTGGCTAGATTAAATTTTAAATGGAAAATTGTCCAAGTGTGGTAATTTTCCTTGTAAAACTACCTATTTCCCTCGGATTCGTAATAAACAGGCCCAATTTGTAATGGAAAACTCATAAAAGAAAGACTCCTACAGAAATTTGCCTTCGCCGTATCCAAGTAACGCGAGGAAAATCTATCTCTATGTAAAAAGATGAATACCAAAAAGATTTTAATTCCGTGAATCGCTGAACAATAAATATTTTAATATGTTTTATGAAGGCGCGCCGCGAACGTGTCTGCGGAGATTTTTCGCATTGGAATTTCACACAAAAGGCTTTACGTTATTAACGGCACTCAGATGATATTAAAAGCTGATTTTGCTGCGTAAGGTTTGGTGTGGGGTGTAAGCTGAAGCGGAAGTACTTTTTATGTTCACAAAAAATCTGATCTTTGAAAAAGATCGAGACTTTAGGGGCCAGATTTGGTACATTTTACGTTTAATTGACTGTTAGTAGAATAGTTACAGACATTTGTGCCCGTTTTCACAAACACTAGGCGACGGCTAAATGTAAAGTGTAAGAACAATCACTATAGTGCGATGGATGACTAAAGGTTACGATACCGATTTGCCGATGCGCAATGCTTCGGCAACTCTTACGAGTTGCCTAGAAAAAACGGAATTCTAACAATTTTGCCCTAAAAACCATAAACTACTGTCAAAAATGTAGGTAGATTTCAAGCCTTGCCACAAACAACACCATTCAAAAATAGTGAAACAGAGTTGCTTAGGGATTTGCTTAAGTTAAACATTACCTAACAAGAGCGTAGATAAACATGTCGTTAGTGAAAAGAGGTATACATTGGTATTCTGCTAGAGGTATAACTGACTTTCCATTGAACAAAAAAAAATCAGTACGATTTGCTTATGAAATCATGTGAAACGCCTATTAACAATAATACCTTTCCTACTTATTATTATTATTTTTAATCCAATTGTTGAATGTATATGCTGTTTGTGTTCTTTAATAAATAAACAAATTAACAAATTGTTATTTACGAAAAGTTTCACTAGTTATGTATATTGACTACTCATACTAAGTAACCCATAACCCATTAATTGACAATTATAGTAATCATCATGTGATTTTTCTAAATTGATGTTGGCTAAGTAATAACAGCCGCACGGGTCGATCGATCACGGGTGGATGGGTGCCTATCTTTACATACCAATACCCCACCATGCCTCGGAAGGCACGTTAACCCGTTGGTCCTGGCTGTAATTTTAGATCTTTGACCGTTGTTGTGGGTCGTTAGAAGCCAGAAAATCTGACAATAAAGTGTTACCCAGTAACTGTGGAGGTCAGATAAGCAGTCGCTCCTTGTAAAAACTGGTATTCAGCTGCATTCGGTTAGAATAGAAACCGACCCCAACATAGTTGGGTAAAGGCTAGGAAGACTATGATAGATTTTCATTACTTCTCACCCCATAGTACCCAAACTCCGCCACTCCCCAGAACTTGGACCACGCACAACCAATGCCCCAGCTCACGCCCCAATCCCGCACAAACAAACACCCTGTTTATAGCAGCTATTGTATGGGCTTAATTAATTTGCTTTATGTGAGCAGTCTTTACGTTGTTGTTGAATCACCATCGCACAGATATTTCGCGACTTTTAATGTGCCTGTAATGAATTTGGTATCTTTTTATTGCGGAGGTATTTTGAACCTAATTTGTAAATACCGAAAGTTCTTTTTCTTTTCTGTTTAAAAGCTTTTTCGTAAAATCGCAAAATGATTTAGTGAGTCAGGCGTTTGATGATAAATTAATTAAATTAAGGTTTGATAATATTACTGCCGTTGTAAAATAGTCAATAATGGTAGGGTTTGGCTCACTCTTCTCTCGACGCTTAACGTGTCAACACATCGGGTCCGGGTTCGCAACAAGTCAATCGTCATCCTGAGGATGTCTCGTTGAGAGGTGAAACACGCGTCGATTTCTTACAGGATTCTTTATGGCTCTTTAAGAACAGTTAAGCGGATTAGGTTACTAAATATATGTCGTCTATTGTATTCTTTTTTATGGTAGGGTTTGTGTATTAATCATTGATGCAGTTTTTGTTGCGTTACGAATAAAAAAAATTAAAATAAATGTAATACCAGCCAATTATTGTCCCACTGCAGGGCAAAGGCCTTTTCTCATACAGCTAAGGCACGAGCATGTTAGGAATAAAATCTATACATATTATAAATTAAAGTCGCTTTTCGTGTTTGTCTGTATGTCCGTTTTGTTCTTTTAAACCACGCAAAAGATTTTGATGAGGGTTTCACCATCATTTAGAGAATTTATTCAGGAAGGTTTATGTGTATAATACATAAATGTTATTATTATAATAAATATTAAAGTTACGTTGAACTAAGAAATCTCGATGTTTTGTCAAGTCGTAAAAACCGTGCGAAGCAGGAGCGGGTCGATAGTGTCAAATAAATCAGTGAATGCACCAGATTTTATGCACAGCTGTAGCAAAGATAATATGATTAATCACAAATATAGGTACACTACGACACAACTTAGATGTAGCATCGGCAAAATTCGTAAAACCGATCACCATCCGAACTGAGTGAGAATACATTCGTAACATTTAAATTAATGATTGAAATTTTTAAAATTTATGCTACATTTAAGTTGTGTTGTACATATTCCTACTTGTTAGTACTAGGACAAGTAATTTATCACGTGCAATAGCGATTAGGTACAATAATTTATGAATGTAAACACAGTAGTTTATCAATGAGGGTGATCACATAAATTTCCTCAAATGCAGTGCATGAATGTAAATGAACGGCGCACTATCACGTCCACCGGCCAATTTGTCGTCAATAATGCCACTAAATTAGCATCTATATCTTAATTATGAAGGAAGTAATTAGCTCTTCGCCCCACTGCGTTATCACCAATTATTTTTATTTCCCTATGGTATTATTGACGACCGTTGTCAATGTCCACACGGACAGTGACAAAAATAAATATTGGATTTTTGAACGCCGAAATGCAGTAAATTCCAATTTGAGCGCATTTTGTCATAAAAATCCTGCACCTGTCCGACATCCTGAAGCTTTAATGGATTCCAAATAAAAAAATGTCATAAATTTTTTCCGTG
This sequence comes from Agrochola lota, assembly GCA_947364205.1. Lineage (NCBI taxonomy): Eukaryota > Metazoa > Arthropoda > Insecta > Lepidoptera > Noctuidae > Agrochola > Agrochola lota. The sequence continues at coordinate 9,296,028 of OX376221.1, read as the reverse complement.
CCTAATTTTGTAGACACATTAAAACCTGCCCTAGGGCCGAAAACGTCAACACTATTAATGTCCAATACAAATTGTATCCATAAATGTCATATACGGACATACAACTTACAAGGCTAATAGCTGACATGTCCCACCAAATCACTTTTATGTTATTATCTCACGAAACAAGAGCCATTGGCGGCTGCAGGGAGATAAATCTGTCCTTACCAACATGCACTTACCTTGGACTTGACTTATTTATTGCCCTGAATATCTGAGCGACCAGAGAATAGATCTGAGTACCCAACGTTCATTATTCTGGAGGGAATATGATTCATCTCGCGTCTTCTCGGGAACGATTGATAGATTCATCACTTCTTTAAATAAATTAATATTTCATCTTCTTTTTTGATCGTTCAAAAAGTGACAGAAATGTGTAGCTAAAGTATGTCCGTTTCTATTTCCGTAGCAGTAGTAAAGCTGGCTACGAAATTCGTAGGTCGCTACTACGATTTTTGTAGACGAATCATCACATTTCCGATGCTACAATTAAATAAATTGTCAGTAATATTTTGCTCTTCCATCTGTGGCTTGTAAAAGAACTACTTAGACCTGTTTTCACAAACGCTGGGTACCGTCGTCTGAAAAAGAAGATTAAGATTAACACGAGGCGAGCGCGCTTTTAGATTTACAAGGCCCGGCTCAACGCCGAAAGTTGAATATGAAACAAACAATCTGCCTAGCTTTTCCCAACTATGTTGGGGTCTAACCGGATGAAGCTGAATGCCAATATTTTACATGGAGCGGCCTGTCTGACCTCCACAACCCATTTATTGGGTAACACGATAGCCCTTGGATTGCACTGGTTATTTGACTTTCGGACTTCGGAGGACCCGTAACGATTGTCAAAGATCCAAGAATAACAGCCGGGACCAACGGTTTAACGTGCTTTCCGACGCACGGAGGAGTCTCGGTATGTTAAGTTGGTCACTCATCCACGAACTGCAAACTGCGAACTGAAAGTTGAAAATCCAACAGTTTTTATAGATGTCACCTCTGAAACATGTTTATCAGATTTCTTGGAATTTATCACTTTGAATACTTAGAACGGCTATTAATTCACATTTTAATCCTAAAAGTAGTCACACATGATAGTTATAATATAAATCAACGGATTTTATAAGATTTATTAGGTAACTCGATTGACTCATTTAGTGAATGGTGCTCAAGCAGTTAAATGCTTGACTTGAAACTACTGAATATTATGTTGCGTGTTGGTAATAATTATCCTGCGCGACGTTTTCTTGGAAAACTTCTTAGTCCTACAATGTTATTTGAAAAAGTGCAGTAAAAATAGCAAGTGCGTGTCAAACGTTAACTGTTTTGTTAAACATTCATCTTTGTTTTACGTTCGTATCTGTGTAAGTCGATAACTTTACTGCAGTCACAATGACCTATAGGTAGGCTTTTAGATTGTTAAAAAGATAAAAAAAAATCACAAAAAAAAAATACAATACAAACAAAAAAAAACAAATAAAATACGTTTGATAAATAAAATACTAACTTCTCGTCACTTCATCCGCGTGAAGTTTCTTATTCCTTCGCATCGCTGGCCTGCGCTCATATTATTGCAATTTTCGCAGGGATTAAATAAAAAAACACGTCTTTGTTACTCGCTGATGATTAGGTTTCTATAGGTGACCACATCACCTGATGTCACCGTAAAAACTTAGATGAGGTGACTCTGAAGTGAGCGGTTATTCCACCGATGCTAGAGATTGTCACTCAAGACCACTGCTCACTTCACTTAAGTTTTCACGGGGAAATTTTTACAGAAAGATCGGCTGTAGTTAAAAATACCTCAATTAATAATCTTCTATCAGCAAATTAATCGCGTAACTAATTGAGAGGTGCTCAGATCACCGTGAGCACGTTGCCTGTGCTGCCACGTACAATTTATGTGGTTCAATTAAGCCACGTGAACTTAGCGAAACGCATTAATGGCCGATCGAATATGTACGTACATAAATTTGCATAAAACTGTGTGCCGTACAAGCCCTGTCGATGTTTGCTTCGACGAAAAGCGATTCTCTGTTTGCTGGTTACACAGGGTTGGCAACTAAACCAGTGAACCGAAACTGGAAATTTTAACTAGAATTCAAAGGAAAGTCTAGCCTATTTTACTGGACAGATACAATCTACCTTTACCACGAAGTTTTTATGGATAAAAGTAAAAAAAAATAAGTTAAGTTATGTCGACGTTAAGTTAGAGTTAAGTTGAAGATAAGTTGGTTTGTTGCCAACCTTAGTAACAAGATAGGTACATTGTTTAAGCAAAGGCACTAAGCTATCGCTATTAAGTTGTACCTTCGTATTGCTAGTTTAATTCACAGATGTTACTTAGATGCATAATACATGCTGCTGGCAGCTAAGGTGTGTTATCTTTAGATGTAACTTATTCTAACTTGTATGGTAGTGCCAGAATTGTAGCGATCTCACACTCTTTTTTGTAGAACAGGGCGCCTAAAACGGCCACTTTAGCAATTCTGCTGAAAGCAATTCATTTATCTGAATCATATTTGGTGTAAATATTGCCATATTGGGCAATATTTACACCAAATATGATTCAGATATGAATTGAATTGAGATATTATTCAGCTAATATGTGTCACCATATTCACCATATATTTGTGTATTCATGTCTGAATCATATTTAGTGTAAATATTGACATATTGGAGGAAATGAATCGCTTTTAGCAGTATTGCTAAAGTGGCCGTTTTAGGCCCCGAGAATGTTACAAACATAAAAAGGAAATGCTGTCGCTAAAACCGACGAATTTATGACTGTCCAAACAATGGTTTTGTAAGTTTCTTAGTCACATTTCTTAATAGCCATTTAGCTTTCCTTGAAAACGTAAACCCATCTGCAGAAAGCACATGATTGATATAACCAACAAATGGAATGTTTTGTTCTCAAACAATTGCAGTTCACGCTCATTACGGACGAAATAAACCAGTCGAGCAGTCGCAGGGAATTCTTGGAACATCGCGCATGTCGAAAATCACAAAAGATGTTTGAATTAAACCAAGTAAAGCTATGCATCACCCACCAATCTAGATTTATACCTCACGAAAGACATTCGACATCTCACGAGATCCCCCTCCCTCCACTCCGCTCTTTTACGCGATTTGTCCATTGTCATTATGTGAAGTGGGCGTTAGGCTTATAGGCGTCGGGTTTAAGTGAAGTGCTCATGAATTATTTACCTCTGTACCTTCGCATATCACATCACAATATCGTCTGGAGACCCTTGTAATGTTTATTTGGTCGCAGCCTACATGTTTGTTCTTTGATATCGTGCTTTTTAAAAACGTGGTTACAATTACTTAAAAAACTTAATTTTCATATTGATAGCCCCATCATAATCATAATCATCATCATAAATAAGAAAGAGCCATTGAACGTGTCACGAAAACAAGAAAATTCAAAGCTCCGGCGTGTCATAATAGCGTCATAACAATCGCTGTATTTAAATTAGTAACAAAAGCTCGTTGGGCGCACAATGAATGAATAAAGATCACGACTAAGCACCTTCACTTATTACACTGCTTATGTAAAGTCTGTAAATTATCATTCGAAATTTTAAAAGCAACATGAAAACGGTAACGGTATTTGTATTTGTATTTGGTATTGTAAAGTGTATTCCTTTTAGAATCCACAATCTAATCAAAACTTTCTGGTTACGAGAGAATGGAAATAGTGCAAGTTGCCGTAGAGCAGGTAACAGAATAGGTGCATATTGCACGCTCCAGTGGTCGGTGCTACACTGCACCCGCTATGATAATTTCGATAATGCGCTCAAAACACCGCATTATTGGCGTTCAGTTCCAGTTACAACTCACAATAGACAATTTGCAGTGAAATTCGCTTGATGACTGGTCTATTCAACTTCGCCCATTATGCCCGCTCTACTTCCATTTCTTTGGACCGTCTCTTGCCTACCAGGGATTACATTAGATAATTTTTGACAAAAAGTTTCAGCGTCAAAGAAGGTTAATGTACCTTGAACTCTCTCGGAGCGACACTCGTAATTAGGCCCTTTTCTCCATTGTCCTTAGTTCTCGGAACAAAGAGACAATAATAACTAATCGTTCGGTACTTCGCTTCGGTCCCCCTCCTTCTATCCCACTATTAACTAAATTGATGATTGTTGAAGATCAATTCTGTAAGTACCTAATCATACAAGTACCTAATACTTGTAGTAAAACTTTACAAGGTTCTTTTAGCGTCTGGCCAAAATCGGAACTAACACCGCCATCTTGTTTTGTCAATGCAATTTCTGTGACAATTGCACAAATGTTTACCAACAACCCCTGTCAATGTCATTCAGGCTCCAAAAAATTCTTCTTGCTCCAGGTCTGGACTGCAACAAGGATCTTTTGGCTGTATAAGTAGCTGCCTTCTTTGAATTTGTGTCCTCATTATAAAATGCAAGTCAAAAATAGATATTGCACATAATACAAGGAACGTTAGTGGTCGTGCGCCGTGGTCAGTAACTTATGGCTTGGTGGTTCAACCGACCTGACCTTTGAAATTCCAGCAATGCTCGGAGCGCCGCCGAACATTGGCATTTGTGGAGTTTGGCTCGCTGAATTATAGACAGGTATTGAGTCACGCCAAACCCATAACAGCGATCAGAATTTTGGTCTTAATGCTTGACATTAAAGTAAGGACATTCGAACATTTATGCAGAAACAATAACTGACGTAACAATTTTTGAAATATAAACTTTATATGTAGTATCAGTAGGACGATTTTTTATAACTCACACATCCAGTTAACCACAGCATAAACAATAACATACATTGAAAATATTTTCCAGCGTGCGCGGGTAGACAATATAAAAGCTTTTCGCGTGACAACTCCGCTTGGAATAGCTACCTACTTATTATAGAAAAACAATAAAATGGGAACAGTGTCATCCGTGAAATGTGCAAAATGTGTGTCTTTTGCAACTCGAGTGTATTGTATTCTTTGTACTGCGACATGTCACGTTATTTGAAGAGTTGAGGGCAATAAATGCACCATGGGAAATACCAACTCGGGTCATGGCCACCATCGGCAGCACAGCAAGAACAGGAAATCTAGAAGCCTTCCAACGTCGCCCGAAGTCAGGAGGTATGTGTATCGTTGGAAAATATTCAATTCAATCAATACATAATTATACTTGGTACTGTTGCCATGGAGCCAGCTTAGAACTGGTACTTGAAAGCCTCTTAGCAACAGGAATATAATTCTCCAAGATTTTAATTGTTGTAATTCTAGGTAATGAAGTGTGAAAATTGTAATTATGGAGCCTCATAATAAGATTCATGTAACCTTACATTTATTAACGTGTTATTTAACGTTTTGTTACTGAAGCTATATAAAAGCCCAGGGCTCAGACGTCCTAATGATGTCCTCTTTTATACTGCTTGCGAAGTGAATTAAGCTATCCGTGGCGTTTCATTTCATATTCTAATATGAAGGCGGAATCACTCTGCTTGTAACGAGCCCTATTTTCCCAAGGCGTCTACTTTCCTCAGTTAGTGCGAAAACTCTTTGTTCAATATTTCTTCAGATCGAAGTTTAAGAGCAGTTCACTTAGCGAACGTGTCTTAAAATACACACGAGCTTCAAGACTTTCAAGTCACGCGCAAGATTTTACTGCAGTATTTCATCAATATCGTAAAAGTAAAATCTTTGATGTCTAGATCTCGTCGCTGAGAGTCGCGGAGGTGCGTAAACAATGAAGGGAGGTGCATCGGCCTCGACTCGCCCTTTGTAGGCTATATTAATCGCTATGAAGACACAGTTATGAGATTATATGGCCGTGTAAGTGTATCCGTACGAAATTCAGTACAGCAATCTGCAGCCTATCTTCGCTTAAAATGGAGTGTTTGTTTAAATTTTGATGTTGATTCCAAGTTTTCCTGAAACAGTAAATGATTTACGACAGTTTACGCGTTAATTTACGTTTTCAGAAGCAATTATTTCTATATTCGATGAACTATCCAAATAAACTTCAAAAGTAGGTCTACCAACAAAAACCCAACTCCGTTGATATCTTATAACCCGAATTCAAAATGAGCATGACTGAAGAGAGCAGTAAATTTTGAAGCGGCACTCAATACACCGCGTTGTGTGAAATTGTAGAACGTGACGTCACGTGGTGCGGGTCCCACGACAGCCTCTATTTCCGAACGAGCCGCTTGCTCCGGAAGCCATGTCACGCGCCACGCTCCTATTTCAAAAGTGTCACGCCCTACAACACTGACACCTATCTACCCACCTGTCTGTGTAATAATATTCTCCTCCATGCTTATAAGTATCGCCTATTCCCTTAAATACATCGATTCAGAAAGAGATAGAACTACAAACAATCTTTGGCTGTTCCAGGATTTTCTTGTTTGTTTAGTGGGTAGTTTGCAAGTATTGCGGTAACTAGAGCAGAGTCAGTCATTTGTAAATGATAGCCACGCTTCCCTGAGCAAAAGTTCTCTTCTCATGCGATGCGATATAGCTACTTTTACTTTCAGATTTGACGACGAATTTTGACCTCGGAAAAGGGGAACGTGTATAGTCCATGTCACGCTACGTACTATTTACTTACCTACTATTAGGTACTATTTTAGTACCTAATAGTAATTTTTGAGCCATTGCTATATCTTGGCTCGTTCAGAGGTTGTATTTTAGGGTTGGTTTCCAGTTGAACTGATTGTCAGATTTTTTGTAACTAGAAACACGCAAAAAATCTATCAGATTCTATAGGATAAGCATATCCTAAGCCCAAGATTAGGAAATTGATATAAAATTAATTAACATTAAAGGATGCAACCAAAAGCCTTCTCAGATTATTGAACTATGATCTTCAGTCCCTGACGATTGACACAGTATAGATATCCATAACATAACACCAAACACATGCAAACATATTTACCAAAGCGTAAAAACATACAGTATGCTACTATTGCCACTCTATCCACTCTATCTATCCGGCCACTCGTGTCAAATATCTGTTACGCAAAGCATAGCGGCGCATGTCAAATGACACGGAGTCGAGTTGCGCCGGCGCAGGCGACGCCACATGTTCATTGTTTGGATATCGCCCTCGTTATCGATCGGAGCTTTGATCGGACAAAAGGCCTGCACTTAGCTGCATTCTAAACAAGCCCTGCATTCTGTCAGCAAACTGTTACAAATGCATAAAATTGATGTTGTTACTGATACGTAGCCATTCCAACGTAAAATTATACTTAATTATTATTTTCCAATTCGATCCATTTACCGATAATCACAAATTTTAATCCTCTTAGAGACTGTGACAGCCTGGTGATAAAATGGAGCTTTCTACAATCCGACCGTGTCTCTAAGAGCAGGTAATAGGTACGGTACCATACCACTACTGTCTGAGTCAGTCGTTTCAGCCAAAGTTACGGGCGCTGCATTCTCCGTCTCACCTATGGACATACCGTAAGTGAGACGGAGTACGAAGCGCCCGTAACTTCCGCCGAAACTACTGATTTACGCTTAGGGAGTAGACCCCCTGATTTGGTTGCAGAGGCCAGCATGATATGGTACCATAATTATGGTAACTACAAATTTGATACGTAGCTAATTTCCACATACGAAAATGCTAGGATTATGTATAATGAACTGTGAAACTCATTATGAGGGAGATTCTTAGTTCCACATAGTTACGAATAAAAATTATGTAGTCTTTAAATGAGTTCGATGTAACTACTAGTCTTTTTATTTATTGTAGAGGTACCCATGTGAATGATAGCATAAGAATAAAAAAAGCAATTCCCGTCTAGACCGCAGACTATTGGATTAAGATGTGTCGTAGTGCAACTTTAGACCACAATATAAAAGAAAGCTGAACTTGAAAGAGATTTAATGCTTTTTCTATTGTAACATTCGTTTGTTTGTCTTTTTGGTGAGAGTACAAAGGAAAAACATGAGCTTTCAGCAGTCGGTAGGGACCTACTGAATACTAACTTTGTAACTAACTTTTTCTTAAAAACACCGTTGTCTCAAGTCTTCTTTTTACAATATCTCGATTTTTAAAGGAGGAATGTTTAATATTGAATTATTACTTTAGGTACAGTCAATTTTCATGATTGTGACCTTTATAAAATCATGCGCCGACTTGTAATACACATCTAGTGGGGAGTAGCAGTAGCAAGCAGCAGAATTTAATGTTTAAATCGCAATATTTATTTGTTTGTAAACAAATGTTACCCTTGTTTAGATTTGCGGTCTTGCAAATGAATTTTACTAAAGGTAATGTGCAAATGAGTAACTGGAACGTAACTATTTTATTTGGTTACTTCTGAAATTATTACGGAAATCCTTCAATAGGAAAATCGACTAGGTATGAACTACCTACTTAGTTATGTCAGTAAATATTATTTCATATGACATAATGGCACAAGCCACTCGAGAGCTTCTTAACCTGTGGTATTATAAATTCGTGAGCCACGCTCGTGCCTAGGCGCAGTTCAAGCGGGCGTATCGTGTTTTCCTACACGGCCAGTCTAGTTTATCTAGCTGAGTAGTGAGTACTGACCCGTACCTAGGTCCTTACTAATGTAGAATCATTTCCTTAAAGAGCTTCTCTCCTATTTATTTATGCTGATACAGATCGGAACGCCGCACTGCTTCCAACTCGGGAATATATACAAGGTGGCAGAAAAAAACGTTTTTTCATAGAAAATAGCAATACCTACATGGTCAAGTTTTTTTTTAATAACCGACGAAAAATTTCAACGCACGGGGTTCATAATTATGTACTGAATCCATGGTATCAGTTTTCGCGTCGACGTCCCTGCCACCCTGTATAGGTATGAAATTGGTTGGTCGTACTGAATTTTAATTAATATTTTATCTCTGCATGTAGAATCACATAAGTAGGTAGGTTGACAAAGTCAGTCTATCCTCAAAAGAGAATCTATTGAATTAATTACTTCTGTCGATTTAAAACACACCGCAGATGCATCAGGTTTGTTATGGGAAAAGATGATTAAGAAAGCTGCCAAAGATTTTATGAAACCGAAACCATTTTTAGATCTTTTTTGATGTTAAAAATACACACATTTTATGGCTTCTGCCATGTCTCGGGTCATTACTTATGAAATAGTACGACAATGTTAAATATCGTTGTGACTTCAGTGATATCTTACTGCCGAACTTTTCTACGTTCACTTTGAACTGTTTACGTAGTTGATAGGTTGAGAAAACGTTTTATTACTAAGACAAATAGATTATTTTGACAGACTAATACAGACCTAAAGCATCAAAACGATTTTGTAAATATTTTTGTTTAAGTAAGGTACATATTTTTTAAGCTAGATGCTCCAGCCAAAATGATTTTTTCTCTCAACGAATGAGAATAAAATAATGCATTTCAGATGTAACTACGGGACTTAATGGGACTACGGGTGTTAAAACCCGGAAACCCAGTAAAATATATCATCACCTACCCTTCTACCGCTGCAGAGGGGACTGAATAATTACGGTTCATGAAAAAAAAATACAAGAAAATCTGTAGCAAAATTTTTATGAAATGGAAAAGAAGAAAAATTGCGTGACTCGTTTTCCTGTTTTAAGAGTCCGATTGCCTAGGAGTGTAAGTGCCTAGCCAACACTTCGGTCTTCTGTTGAAGACGTTTAATATTAAAAAGTTTCTGTGACAAAGGTATGACAGAATATGAAGGATGTGTCTCATGTATGGTGTAGCAGATAATTTTTATTGCGTCAAATATTATTTTATCAAATTACACTGCCGAGCAATATAAAAGGCTTTTTTACATTGCTCGTTAGTGTAATTTGCAAATTCAAGTGGCAAAAAATCTAAATATCTCCTAAACCCATAAAACGGTTTTCAAGATTTTTTTTACTTCATTGTAGCTAACTTGTGTGGTTTAGGAGATATTTAGATTTTTTATTTAGCATTTAAATTTGTAAGTGGCTTTTTTATATTGCTCATCAGTGTATTAACATACAAATTTACGACATCAAAAAATGCATAACGTAGGGAAAGAAGCAGTTTCGGCCAGGCATTTTAGGATAACGAAAATTACATAAATGGAAACTCGGATAAATCTAAGTTTTGAGGCCATAGTACGAAAGTGCGACATAATCGTAACGTAAATACAAACGATTTTTTATCGAAAGCTCAATTATCGTTTAGCATTTTGGTATTTTTTTTTTGGGATAAACGAAATTAGTATCACCCATAGATAAAAATAAATTCTTAAAACAAAGTTAGTATAATGTGTGAGAGTATTTTCAATTTTAAAATCGTTGAATTATCGTTATCGAATTTACGTTACGTTTACTCCGCGCGTACGTGTTCGGCCCAAAGTATAAATATTGCTACGTCTAGTGAGTTACGTTATGCTCCATATACAAGTAACGTAGTGATGTAGCTTACCAAAGTAGAAATACAGAGTATCCCCTAGAGTAGACCAGTGGTCACCAGCACTTGTACATTTTAATTCTTACTACTGACCTCTTTACTGGGCATTTGATTGCTTCTACAGCAAAGGCTCATAACTCAATGAACCGGATCGCCTTACACTCGTAAAATCATTGATTATTTTACGCTTTTACGCATGAATGAAATAAAACAATAATTAACGACTTTATATTAATTTATGTTAATTGCTTGCCCATGTAGGTATGTATTCGGTTGGATATATGTATTGATTATCTTATTTCATGCATTATGCATGAAAGGTATGAGAGCTGTCTAGCGTCGAACGTGTAATACAACTTGCGACATTTCATTGAAGGGATTATGATCTTACTTGCGACTTGTCACTAAAAACTATTACAAATGAAATAATTGAAACGGAATTTTTAAGATGGATATAGCATTGCATAAATAACGAGTTCCCGATAAAACAAATGGACGTGATTTTGTTCAGTATGTTGGTTCCAATGTTTGTTCAACAATCTGAATGTTTGTGCAGGCAAGTGTCGGTGCTGCAGACATCGATTCCGTTGCCCGCTTCCGCCGCTGCTGCTCGCCGCGCGCCGCCCGACAAGCGACCGCTGCCCGCCACGCCGTCGCATGCAGGTAAACACTACATCCTACTATCTATGATGTCCTGGTACTTGTATTTTTGGTTTTCTGTTCTGTTAACAGTGGTTCTAATGGTCAATGGTTAATGAAAATGTTAGGAGGTTGATTATTATGGCAATGGTACATATAGATGAAGGAGCTCATGGCTAAGTTCTTATAACAGCCGCACGGGTCGATCCATCGGGTTAATCATTAGGGGTTGGTACGTGAATGGCTGACCATCTTTACATACTGAGACTCCTCCGTGGCTCGGAAACCACATTTAGCCGATCTTTGACAGTCGTTACGTGTTGTCAGAAGCCCGAAAGTCCGACAACCAGTCTTACCAAGGGGGACCGAATTACCCAGTTACTGGATTGCGGAGGTCAGATAGGCTGTCGCTCCATGTAAAATACTGATATTCAGCTGTATCCGGTTAGACTGGAAACCTACCTAACATAGTTGGGGAAAGGATAGGCAGATTGATTCGGCAATGGTAGATGTAGGTAGGTACCTATAACATTATATACTTCTTTCCAAAACCTTCCCAAGGTTTTGAATAGTCAGATTAATTCTTCATTGCCCAGCATCAACAACGGCAACAACGGCAAATATTTTTACTCCAGTGATGGCTATAGTAAGAAATGCGATTGTCTCAGATCCAATCATAAGAAAACAGAATTTCAACAAACAACATTGTCTTATCTTGACGTCATTCAAAACACAGCAGAACGTACTAATTCACCTAGTGTAAAAACGTTTGAGGACGACATAAATCGATCGATGGTTCTTAAATCAAACCAGCCCTTATTAGTAATGAAACACAGTAGAACAGGCCACCGCATCGACGAAAATCAATAAGGAGCAGTAAATGTCGTGAGGGATACCAATTACTGTTGGATGTCAATTGTATAAACTATTCAACTGAATTACGAAGCGATTTATTTTATCGTATCTTCTCTTACTGAATTACGATAAATTAAAAAGCTAGCGATTTATTTTATTGTATCTCTCTTACACTCTTCTCATTCATTCTTGTACAATGCGATTAAGTAGGAGTAGGAGTGACCTTCCGCCATATTGTGAACTTTTAGCAAAACAGCAATTGACGTTCGTATTCTTAGTTGAATCGCATTGTAAATCATGAGACACTCGGCAATACTGTAAGTAGTTTCCCATAAAAGTGAAAGAATTTTGGATCAGTGACAGCTCGGTTCGAATCATCTCAAGCTCAACCCGAATAAGAATACTTGATACTATATCGTCAAAGCGCTTAAAAACGTGGTGTGTACTGTCGACATGAAACGTACCAACCTCTTAAAATATTGAGGAGTACAACCGGGAGATGGGAAGCTGACCCCTCCGGGCGCCACGTGGACCTACCGTGTTAAAAAAAAAAAGGATAAAATTTATTAATTATTTTTTATGAATAAATGTAATAAATATTATTATTTTAAATGAAATTGAATGCTGTGAGCTTGTTCTGCAATAAAGACTGTTTTTTTTAATGTAAATACTTATTCATATATACCTAGAGATCAGAAACGCAGAAATCTCCTTGTCTTTTATGTTCTAGACATAGAAAACTTTTATATTGCCATCAGATCCGATGAGTGAAATTTCCTTAGCAAAGGAACGCTTGTCTTTTTACAATTAAAATAATAATTAACTTATACTACATATATAAGTATCATAATTGAAATAAGAGTTAATTGTAGATAATAATGTTTTCCTGATTTTTATGTAAATAAAAAACCAAAATATTCAGAACACAAAATTCCATTCGTAATGATTTATTTAAAAATATCGATGTTCTTCCTGATCTTACAAATCACCGGCATCGGGAGTGAAATATCTGGTATTATTATTCGGGTTGAGACGACTCGGGCCGAGCTGTCACTGACCCAGAATTTTCGGAATCGGATCAGTAGTTCCGAAGATTACCCGCTACATACAAACTCACAAATTTTAACTCTACACAGTGGCAGGGATATCGACGCGAAAACTGATACCATGGATTCAGTACATGATTCTGAACCCCCCAGGCAGCGTTGAAATTTTATTTTTTATTTAAATCAAAATCAGCTGTTTCATAGAAAAGTTTTGACCTACACGATCAAAATGTATGGAACAGCTGATTTTTTTTAAATAACCGACGAAAAATTTTTATGCAGGGGGGTCCAGAATCATGTACTGAATCCCTGCCACCCTGTATATATACTCGTAGTTAAGTATAATACATTTATTAAGACAATGGCTAGCAGCTGGTATCATCATGATTCAAGTAGCTAGTTACTAGTTACAAGACGAGTCTTACTAAACAGGTCACTGTATAATATTAACTACTTACTTTGAATATAGCTTACAACTTCCTTTTCATAGAGGCAATTTAAATATAAAGTGGTTATTTAATTCGTTTATTGTCAACGCATGTGTAGGTTCTAGGCACTAAGCTATTAGTCAGTCATTCTATGAAAGGCCGTTGTCGTCAGTATTGCAAGTAATAGGGATGATGACTGGGTAAAAAAAAAAAAACTAATTAGTCCGTCAGTTAGATATTAAAAAAATATTAGACACGTATTTTTTGCTTTATCATATAAATAACAAAATACTTAGATAAAAGGCATTTTAAGTTACTTGTACTTACTTGTGACGTCATGGCACATTTTAACTCAAAGTATCGCCGTAATCTTTAAGAAAAAGTAAAAAAAAATACGTGTCCTTAATTTTTTAATAATCTAAGACGGACTAAAAAACAGAATTGTCTTCATCCCAATTAAAAACAAACATATGAGGAGTAATGTATTGACTATTTTGGTGAAAGTAATCGAAGTTTTCTTATAAGAAATTCAGAGGTATAATATAAAAGTTGTCACGTTTATAAAATGTTCATATTACGAAGCAAAAACTGTTACCATGGATTCAGTACTTACATGATTTTGAACCGCCGTGCGTTGAAATTTCTGGTTGGTTAGAAAAAAAAAAACAACTTATTCAGAGAAAAGTGCAATACCTACGCGGTTAAAATGTATGGAACAGCAGTTTTTTTTTTAGCTGGTTCAGAACCATGTACTCCTTGGTATCACCTATAATTATTTGTAACTTTGAAAGAAAAGAAAGAAAGAAAGAAAAATGAGTTTATTGGCATTATAGCAGAAAAGCAACAGCAGCAGCAACAGCAACAACAACAGTTGCAGCTTTGGTTACAGATCTTTTTTTTTTTTTTTTTGTATATTTGTGTAGACATTGTGACTTTTAACATCGCCTTGGATGAGCCTGTAAAGGTGTTGTAATTGTGATTTAAATAAATAATAATAAATAATACTAGAACCTAGAATGGACCTAAATGGATCTCTTGAGAGTCATGAAAGTGTAAGTAACAAAGCGTGTAGATATATCCACATTAACTATAACGGATATGAGTATGTAAACTTAGTTCATTGTATAAATACTTGCGTTCTATCACAGATGAATACAGACGGTTCACTCCGCAAAATCATATAAATTAAGGGGGGCTTGACTCTAACAAAAAAAAATCAGTTAAAAGTTTAATATTTCGCAAACGGATCTCTGAATCCAAAAATGGTCTTCACAAACCCTCAATATTTTTGAACGACCTTTATAACGATACCCCACAACATGGGGTAAGTGAGAAAAAAAAAACATCCCCACTTTACGTTTAGGGAAGGCAGGCACCCTAAAAAAAAATATTTTTCTTGATTTTATTTTAACACTTTGTCGGCATGATTAATATGTATACATATGCCAAATTACAGCTTTCTAGTACTAACCGTATCTGAGCTAAGCCGCGGACAGACAGACGGACAGACAGACAGACAGACAGACGGACATGGCGAAACCCAAAAAACCCAATTACTACGGAATCCTAAAAAGCGACTCTTGCTACGACACAGTAAAGTGCAATTCGGGTCGCACATCAGTAATTACCTACAGTTATATTCACCTAGAAGTTGCCTCTCTTTCTATCGCGTAACTTAAGAGTTTCAGTGAGTATAACGTAGTCAGAAGATCCTTAGATCTTCACACACTGAATTGACACTCATTGAATTGGCCCAACAAGACGAGCCCACCGTGTACTTGTAGCTTCATATCTAAAATGCGGAGTGAACCATCTGTGTTCATCTGTGGTTACAACTTTTTTTTTTTTGTGGGTCGCACATTATCAAATAACTTCTCCCGTTCTGGGCGGAGCGGGAGGGTGTGTCAGACTTTTACTGACTAAAACCCACCCGTGTTCCTTCCGTTGCCTGTGTGCCTGGGCCGCGATATCCCTTTCGGACCGACTCGCAACCCTGGCAGGCCCTTACGGACCCCGTCAGATCTGTGGTTATATCTACAGTAATATTCTATAGAGGTATAGTTTGTAAGTTTGAATGTAGGAGGTAATCTCTGGAAGTACTGATCCGATTTCTAAATTTCTTTCGCTGTGTGCCCTGCTATGTTTTATAGTATAGTTGACTACCACCCAGGCGAAGCCGCGGGCACAAACTAGTATTTTGAAAAGTGCTGTTTAGATTTCATGAAAAGTAGGTACCTAGATGACAACCTTCTTCTCTCCAATATTATTTTGCACAAAGAAAGTTTTACTTCAAACGAATTAGTAATTAACATTAAAGAATTAACAAACACAGCTTCTCGGTTTCACTCAAACCATGCCAACGCCATAATTCATGAGCATAATACTTCACAGCCAGTCCAGACCAGACGTTGGAATTAAGTGCAGCGTCTTGTGAGTGAGAAGTCTAATTAATTAAATCCAATTACTTATTTAGCTCCCGTCGATATCTAGCCTCTGCACTCAGTGGGAGGCGTCTGTTTGTCTGTTTGTCTCAACGCCTCGACAACAGATAAACAGAGTAAATTAAGACTAACGATGTGAGGAACAGGTCGACGTTCACTAAGGAAACATTTTCGTTTAGTTAAGTCTTTAAATTGAACCTTATCAGTCACTTACCTAGCTATCTACTATATTTCTTGTTCTTCTTTGAAAAGCAACGATGCAATTCTATAAAAATTCAATCCCAATCAAGTCTTGGATATAAAATTGCTAACCTAAATTCAAAAATTCTACGATTGTTTCATTTTCTTCAGTAACCCTTAAATCTTTACCAGAATAAGGCCCAGTATTATGTACAACACGTACTTTCATCTCAACATCTCAAAAGTTCGCAGAACACGTGGAATATGAATTTGTAGGCGACCTTTAGCTTTCATTCCCAAAAACCGTCGCCGCAAGCCAATTTGTCGCTCGTAAACTCACCTGAGGGCTGAGAGGTCTCTAAAATAAACCCCGAGTGCCATACCTAAGGGTTTACACAAACTTTATTCACTTACTCTCACTGACAAGTGCCCAACGTCATCCATTTCATAACTTGCCCACATGCTGATGAATTCTGGTACACGTGTAGTGTATCGTCCCCTTCCTTATCTTTAGATTTTTTTGTTACACTTTCCTTATCAAGGATCGTAGTCATAAATGTTTGGTATTAGATCACTTTCTTCGTGTTTATTTTGATGAGTAATGAAGATTAATTTTCTTCTAAGTAATCGTTTACCTATTTTGTGCGGTAAATGTTTAAAATTTTCTCTCATTTTTTGACGTTTAGACGTTAACGTCTTTTGAATAAGTAGGGTAGGGAATTAGGGTTCCACGGACTTCTGTATTGAATTTTTCTGTGAGTTATTTACATAAAACATACTCGTATGCCCCGCCTACTGATATTCAAGGGCATCTTAAGCGAGGGTTCAAAGGGTGCACAGCGGTAGGGCCCGGAGCCCGCTGTAAGGTCTCGGTTGGTTGGATTATTGGATTTAGATGTTTACATTAAAAGATTTATCGTTGTTTGCTCTGGAGAAAGATTGGTTTTACACTTCATTTGGCATCTGCCCTTGAAATCAAATGTAATCCGGATGTATGCAAACCGATGCCTCTTTGACATTTGATAAAATAATTGACGTCGATACCTATTAAACTCTCGGTAATTCAAAACAATACTTAAAAAATCAGCCGACAGTTCAAATTATTTATCATTTCGGTTAAATAACTTAGTTGATTTGCCGATAACTTTAAATTGAGCGACACGAATTCGTATGTCAACACGATTGTTATGATTCTCACGCGGATCGAGTTATCTTAAGACTCGCCGTGCCCCGGTGATATCGTGTAGATGTCGCGCTGTGGTTGATGCAGATATGCATCCTCAGTTGACGGCCGCGGCTCATGCTGGCCGCTCATTGAAATTCTAATTTTAAAATAAATTCTGAAATCAAAGTAATAATTGAATTATTTTCTTTGAAAAGTTTGAAGTGTTTATAAATTATAACAATAGTTATTTTTTAATTTGTGGTGTTAGCCAGTGTGACCAATTTGAGTTTGTGCGTTTATGTAGTTAAGTGGGTAGATTGAACTTCAGTCTCTTCTGTAAGTTATGTGAATATTTTTAACAAACGAATCTGGATTATGATTATAAGCCATGAGTTAATCAACGATTTATTACAAGAACTAATAAACATTAACACAGGTGTCTACAGTTAGATTATTAATTATTTTGATTTATTCAAATTTACATTTTTGTTAGAAGTAAAAACCCTTATAAAACTTTTCAGATGGCAAAAATTATGCTTATAGGACTTAGTTGAGTGTGTCATATTCGTCATAGCTAAAGTGATGGATAGTCTCGGCCTGAATAAAGAACGGATGTAGTCCACAGTTGATTGACAATGTTATTTGGCGCACTACAACGATCCGCTTCCTTCGAGCTATGCAATACCACCTGAATGTAACCATTGTTATTGATATGTTCTATACAAAGTTTATTTAGCATACAAAGTTAAATTACTATGATACATCTAGCTGATTTAGGCCTTTGTGCTTTTATGATTAAAAATGAGGGTAGGACTTAAACATTGTGTGTTGGTTATACGATAAATATCCAGCCTAATGCTTATGTAACACGTTATGGAACTGAAAGTATCTAATTTACGAAGCACCACACAGGTGTCATTATTAACACAAAGGCATATTTATGAAAGTACGTAGGCATTTACTTACATAATTATAGGGCACATACGAGACACAACAGAAGCTATTCCCTTCTGAGTCAGTGTCCATATCGGGCCGTTGCTAAGTCGGTAATATGTACCGTATTTGTTTACTTTCACCAATGAATAGGTATCAAAACACTATTATCTGATGCCAAAACAAACTGAGCTCGCTGGGAACCCATAATGAGTGCTATTTATGGCCACCATTGACTCATTAATGTCCCTTGTTTAGGGTTACTTTACGCACACGCATACATTTAAAAAGTAATGTAATGACATCACGAATGATTATTTTCGTCGGTATGGTATCGATTAATATAGAAAACCAGTGTTAGGTGATCTGTTGCATTGAATCGAAGTTCCCTCTTGTGGGAGGACTATGTGAGGAGTAGAAGGGGTGTTAGGGTTCAACAATTTTTGGTGGGTAGGGTACAGCGCATGCACTGTTTGCTGCAGCTCAGTAGGCGAGTAGTCGCGCGCGCAGCACGGACCGACCACCCGTGCCTTTCGATAAAAGCTTAGACTTATCTAGCGAATGTTAGCTCTTCATTGATAATATTTACTCAGCTTGATGTGCGAGATAATAGTTTGTCAATATAAATGTAGATTCGATAAAAACTGACATAGTTTCCGTAGGTGAGTCGTGTGTGAGTGATTTAGTTTATAGGATGACGACGAGAAATGCGGATGCTTAATGTAATCATTGACGGAATGCTATTGTTTTATTGCAGGTGGCAAGAGCGGGTTGTCGGCTAGCTCCAGTCGCTCGACTAGCCCGCTGGGACAAGGAGCTGTCAGCTTTATACCGCGAGCGCCAACTTCTTCATCCGGGTAACTTTGCTTGTTTAACTAATGCGGTGATTTAAGAGTTTAAGTGCTTTTTGTCTGTATTCTTTTGTTGTTTTCATTTTAAAGGGTGAACGGCATTCCAAATGATATTTTGAATACAGCTTATTTTTCTGGAATTAGATTTAATCTAACATTAGGGACCACCTCGCAACTGCTGAGCGTGGAGTTCACGGTTCGAGTCCCGGGTCAAGCAAATGGGACACTGTATTCTTTCTTGATGTTTTGGTGTTCGACCAAAGTCACCTTTCAAATTCAAAATGGGATTGTTTGTATAATATTTTACTACAATAATATTTTAAGGCCAATACTGAATTTAGCAATAATCTTTAACGATTTAGTAATGAATGATCTGTTTAAGGTTCTTCTTATGTGCCACACAAGCATATCTCCCTGTGTTCGAATAGAAAATTATGAAACGTCATTAAACTTGTTCTTCTTGGTTACAGGTCACGACCTAACTCCTCACTCCTGGCACCCGGTAGTAAAATCCCGTCGACACTAATATCAACACAACACCCACAGACACCGTCCAGTCAAAATGGAACACCTACAAAGCATTCCATGCTCGATAAGTTGAAACTTTTCAATAAAGACAAAATAAGTAATGAAAAACAAAACAGCAAAAGCACCGCAGTTTCAAAACGCACCAGTTCATCCAGTGGCTTCTCATCAGCCAAAAGCGAAAGATCCGACTCCAGTTTAAGTCTCAATGAATCTTCCAACACACCCAACTCACATATCAAATCATCTAATTTAGTAGGACCCAAAAGTATAAGGCAACAAAGCGATACGTTATCAAAAGACAAGTCTGCTAAAAATGTTAAACCTAAGCTAGTTAGTTCTAAATCCCCTAAAGAATCCTCTACGAGTTTGAATAAAGGTAAAACGAGTAGTAGTGACAAATCGAGAAATAGCCCGAAGCTTCCTGCTCGTGACAAAGAATCAAAACTGGCTGCTCCGAAATCTATTAGTAACACTAAACTAAATCAGATCGATGACCATTCAAGAAACGCTAACTCGAAGATGGTGAAACTATCTGGA
This sequence comes from Agrochola lota, assembly GCA_947364205.1. Classification (NCBI taxonomy): domain Eukaryota; kingdom Metazoa; phylum Arthropoda; class Insecta; order Lepidoptera; family Noctuidae; genus Agrochola; species Agrochola lota. The sequence continues at coordinate 9,275,983 of OX376221.1, read as the reverse complement.
AGTCAAATGAGGCTCAGTGAAAAACGAAGTGATAGTAGAACAGACGTCAAAAATCACCAGAGTCACGAAAATGTCTCATCACCGTCAAGCCAAGGAAACCAGAATCAAGCAGCATCAGGTCAAAACTTTGGACCACAGACTGGAATCCCAAAACCTACTGCTGCTGTGAAAGGAACATTCAAAATAGCGAAAGATGATAGACATATTATTCATAAAAGTACAAATAGTCAATTAAGTCCTATACAAAGCAATTCTAGTTTAAATTCTACAAATAACGTAAGTGCACTTCCATTCAGTAGAGAACAGTCTAATTTAAGTAAAGATATAACACAAAAGCAGACTTTGGCAGTATCTCCGATGCCTGTCGTTAACGCAGGAAGTCATACTCATACATCGCAAATGTCTGAAAGTTCGCATTCGAATTCCACACATAGTACTACAGGGCAACATTCTAATTCCAGTGATAGTAGCGTTATATACCGTCCTTCCAGTGAATCTGGTTCTGAAATATCTAAAACTGCTACGAACACGGTGAATAAAAGACTGGACATGAATACTACTTACATTAACGAAGTTATAAATGAAGCTGAAATCTCTGAAAAAGAAGCAGCACAGAGAAGACCTTTGGACAGGTCAGTCCCAAGACCTACGTTTGATCACAACAGGACATTGACAGAGTTAAACAAGAGGATGGAAAATGATAGTAGGTCCAGTACACCATCTCATTGTCGTGACAACTCATTGGGTGACGATGAAAATCCAATGATGAATGTATTGCCTATGAGACCACTATTGCGAGGATATAACAGTCATTTGACACTGCCTATGAGAACTTCAGGTTTGACGCAAAAGAACATTCCGGGTTATCCGCATCATGCTAATACGGTGAAAGCAAACTTTGGTAGGGAAAACATGGGATTGCGTGACCGTATAAATTACGGTCCAGGATTTTCTAACCCAGATTATTGTGATCTGGAAATAGCCTCGGGTTATATGTCTGACGGTGATTGCTTGCGTCGTATAAATCTTGGCGAAATGGAGTGTGGCCGAAACAATGATATCATGGATGGATATATGTCGGAGGGTGGCGCATCTCTGTATGGTCGCCGCATGAACTACCAGCAGCCTTCCCAGCTTCAGCAGCTTGATGAAAGGTGAGTTTAGTTTATATGTATTCCGTAGTGTTATTTTCAAAACGCCACTTCGAAATATTCAGTGTCGGTTGTAAATCTACAATGATTTACATTAAGAAATTTGAGTTCGGTATCTAATTATATGGTCCCTTGAATGCTGTTCATGCGTCTGCGACGTGACCTTTACAGAATAAAACAGTTTTTTTTTTGTTGTATTTCCTTATGATTTGCGAAGACGATGCCTCTCGTCGAGACACAATAAAGCACAAATTAAAAGGGTCCCTTAGGGCGTGAGATTCATTGCCGTGGTGGAATTGCGCCGGTAATGGCTGTGCTTTTTAGGGTTTTTAGGGGCGCCGAGTCAGCTACATATTGAATTATATACAGTTTTATCACTCGTTTTAAAGTCCATAATTGAAAGCCTCGTAAGCAGTCTATTTCATCACCATTCAACTAGGTAGCTATAGAATCAAGTTTTTGTTTTATATTAGGATTTGTAGCAATGTTAATGTCAACATATATTTGCTTCCTGAATGTTGCTAGACCTGCATCATTCATTTAACAAAGTTTATGTAACCGCCCAGGTAGAATAGTTGTATCGATTCAACCTTTACACAGATCTCTAGAAATACATAAGGCCAATGTGGACATTCAACACTGAACTATAAAACTAAAGATCTGACAAGCTTTTAAACCGTTTAGCTAATCCTTGATTTTTGGTTGAGTTTTTTAATTATATATAGAAATGGATATACTATGGACTATTCCTTAGTTATTTATGTACTTAGATAAAGTAACTTAAGGAAATCCATTTTCCAATAGCTTCGTCTGGGGCTCTCAATCCACAAGTGGTCGGCCCGCCTTCCGTCACTCTCCGACATAATGTAACGATGGCCTAATGTGTATGTCACTCGGATCATGCTTACATCTACATTATTTGATAATTTATTACCGGCAACTTAGTTCTCTAAGAGAATGTTCGTTTTGTGGGCTTCGTAATAGTTTCAGGAAAGAATAGGACCTTCAGAAATGTGGTTAGGTTTTGTCGCAAAATGTTTGCATTTAAAGACCTGCTGTAGCTGTAGAAATGTTGTCTTCTATTGCTATAGTTTAATAAACTGCAAATCAACTCAATGAAATTACCTATTATTTAAAGTAACGTAATACATCAAATATGGAATTCATATTCATCAGTCCACTATTACCAAGTAACTACTTTCCGAATTGTGCCCTATTCAACGCATGTGACTCACCAATCTAAAATCAAAAGCAAGTAAATGTTCTGGTTGCGACAGTTTGCGAAGTGTTAGTACTGTTAGTAGCCTGCTAGTGTGAACAAAGCGTTTTGTTAATATTTGGACGCTGCTTCCCGCGGTGTGCAGCCTACGATCTCGCAGTCACGACTATACAGTTCGGCTCACCCACACTGTCGCAGCGTTAGGGGAGAGGGCGGGGTGACCAAAATCGATACTCCTACGTCTCACGCCGCCCCTGCCCCGCACGTCACCTCTGTGCCACCGCCTCGACCCTAACCACCCCCAACAGTACCGCACCATTCGGCACCTTAACGATCTCGACATAAAACTGTACTTTCGACAGTGCGCTCTCAATGACATCCTACGTTTTTAGGCACAGATTCCTTCTGAATGCTATCATGGTTTTTTTGCGTTTTCCCATAATATTGTCAATCGATTTCACACAAATAAGCTTCGAACCGAATTACTTACGCTCTGTTTTTCATTTCGAGGACTAATCGTGCTTAAAATAATGGAGGTATTAGCGTGTGGGGTATGAACCGTGAGGATAGAGGGTTTCAATGTCATATAGTGAGTGTCGGTGTGTCGCCGGTGGTGTCGGTGTGTCTTGCGTACGGGTTGGTCGGCGCGGCGGTGGCGGCAGGGCGGGCGGCACTCGGCGCCGCGCACTATCGGCGTGCGGGCGCGCCGTACTCGCCGCCCGCGCTTACACACGCACGTGACAAACTTTCCCGATTTCCTCGACGGAAAATGTAAATCTGTTGCCGGCATCGATCGTACCGTCGCCAGACGCGCGCTCGACGAACCGAGCACGCCGATCACAGCTGGCGCCATGGAGCTGGACCGCACTTAACAAAGGATCGCGGAACCAACGCGCCACACGCTAATCTCGTGGACTGTTATTATTCCATTTAAACATTGGTGTTAGTTAATAAGTGTATCTTAGACGATGTAGTGGACCATATGCGTTGTGCCTTCTGTCAGTTGATCTCGCGTACCGGTAGCTTGACGGACAACATTTGATTTGCTGTAATTTTATACGCCAACTATGATAATAATTTCGTGAACACTAATATAAGATCAGTGTTGCCTTGCTATGTGTCTTTGCTTTTCGCGTTAGACGTTGTTACTGTAAGCTTACGGTGCTTTATATATAATAAAACATTTAGAAGAGTAATAAGTTTTCAACCAATTTGAATCAACTGTGCTGAAGATGGATAAAACTAATTTGGTGAGCCATTCTTGATTATTTTATTATCTCTACTTTAGTATTAGACCAATTTAACTTATTATTATGATCAAGTTAATTGTCGTTAAGGCAATAACGCTCCAAACATGTGGCGGTTGGCGAAGTCAATGTATCACTATTTTGTCACATGTGGCCACCATTCCTGGCACAATACCGCATACTTATCATCATTTATAGCTTGAACAAACAATGCATAAAGGAGTCCATATCAAGAGTATTACGTAAATATCCTTAATATGTGCAATAAGTAGACGGTTAGTAACCCGAAACGATTGATCCGTGAAAGGTTATTACTTCGGCATCTGCAGGGTTATGGGTCGGGGCGGGAATCCCTAAACCTGATCCCCCGGACTGGGCTCCTCAATTTCATTGAATTCCCAATGTTATTACAAATTTCGGAGTATATTGGTACCTATGTGTATATTTTAATATACATGTGTATCATTCCAAATAATGACATGTAGATATTCCTATAATGTTTGTAATAGGTAGGATACGTTATTATGATATCCAGAAATAAAAGAGTACCAAAATATTTAAATACTAGTCGTAAAACAGCAAGGAGTCTTCGTAAAAATGCTTACCCGCGTAGAAAGTTAAAGCGATCAGAGAAATTTAAATCCACTACATAAAATTCTGGTCCCCTTCTTAAATGGGGCTAACCAACCGAATCGGGACGTATGTCGGCGATTTAAGTTTTCCATATAGGCGGAGACTTTTAAAACAAGTCGCGTATTATATTGTTTAGATTCACGTCCTCATGTTTAGGCAGGGTTATAAGGGCTAAAATGCATTACCGGCGTCGATATTTCAGAGGGGTTATGTTGGCCGTGAATCATAAACTGGGTATTTTTATTTACTCGTTTTATTCGCAATACACTGTCAATAAATGCACATTGATTGCAGATCGCTGAAGTTGATTGAGTCTATTAACGATATTGAAGTTTCATTTGTGATTGGATGTCTGATTGGTCATATTGTATTCTATTTTCAAAATGTAATAATTTAAATAAATAATACTTCAAAATATCACAATGCAAAAATAATTCGGTTCTGTAGCAGACGTAATACGACGTATATGAATATAAATCAAAAGAACTTCATTCCACAAACTTGGGAGTTATGTAGCTGAAATGTCAAAGTCTTTTTTTTTCTCTTTTCCTTTTATAACAGCTGGAAAACGGCATGCGGAAAAAAAAGGACCTAACAATATGGGAACTATTCTCGCTGCAAAACTTTTAAATTCCGCGTTCGGATATTGCAAAGCGAATGGCGTTTTGTTTGTTCCGCTCCTTGAAATTTTAATGAGACGAAGTCGAGCGTTGGAAATAACTTGTTATCTTCCACGGCAGGTATTTCACAAGTACATAATTAACACGTTACAATCGGGTTTCTACAGTTTTCTCATTGTTTATTCAATGATTCGGGTATTGGGAAATAAGGAACAGAAATTGCGATGCTGTAGGTCTCAAAGTTATCAAACAGACTCGCTTAAAATTTTAATATTTGGGAATGTTAAAGCTTCCGTTGGCAAAATATTTTTTTTATTTTTTTTAATATACTTTTTTTGCATTGTTCGAACAACATTGAGTGTTGTATTATTTTATTTGTCTTACGGTTTCTACTTTGATGTATAAACTTTTATATAAGTACCATCGAAGAATTTCATATCTAAGCAATTTGAAAACAAAATCCCGTGAACGCGATGACCACATCTGTTACCACCCCGGTTCTATGGCGGCCGAGCACTGCAAGCAGAAATAGTCCTTACGGTGCATAGATATGAACTTCTTCGATGGTACATACATGGTTTACAGTTTGCCTAGGTTATGATTTGAATATTATTTAGGTAGGTATAGGACCTAAAATGCTATATCTACACGAGATGTATACTTTATGTTGTGTGTACCCAACATAAAGTATTCCGTCTATAACATACACTATTTCAACGTACCTACTAGGTTCATATGTGTTTCAAGGAAACTATAAGAGTAACAAGTCTAAGCGTTGACAAGGGTAAGCCTCCAGGCAGGGACATGTAGGTCCTCGCTCCGTTATACCGAACAAAATTAATGAAGCGAGACACTCGATACCGAAGGTCTTTTCAGCTCAAGTATAACACAAAATATCAGGTAGATTTAAGTATCCAAGTAGTTTAGTAGGTACACATGGTTATATTCCTTGTTGACTCTACGTAGCTTTAAAGCTACGTGTTCAGAATGAGCGGTGAAAAATATAATTTTATGAGGAGAATTCTTTGAGCGTACACAAAAAAGCTGTGCTACATTAAGTTTTTAAACAGATTTTGCCGTAAACAAAGGATTGTAGGTGCATTTTGTTCAGAACATTTGGATATTTTGCACTCGTAGCGCTGATTCAAAAGACTGTAGGTTACGTACTACGTTAACGCTACGACGTAGACCCTGCTACGACGGAAACGTTTTTTTTTTTGTTGCAAACGAGATTTAAATGAAAATCTCTCAGGTTGTCAGTTACTTGCTACGAAATTTGTACGTTCAGCGAACGGTAGGAAATGTAATCTGCATACTGGTTAAGTAAATGATCGAATTTAAACAGAAAATTACACAACAGAAACTCTAAAACCCGAGTATCGGTTTTCGTGCAGCTATTCCAACATAAAAGCATCCAAGAGCCTTACTTAGCTGATAACAAACTGAATTCAAGTTGTAATAGGTACAGCGAGAGGAAATCCGGTTAGGTTTGAATAGCTTTCAGCGTTCGGCTCGGCGTCTGTTTGTGCAACTTTCGTTATCGACATTTCAATATGTTGCTTTAGAGCATTATTCAGTTTTGAAATACAAGTTTGAAACTGATCAGGCTGCCGTATCAGTTTCAGAGCTGTAATATTGATAAAATGGCACCAGTTGTGTATCAGTTTCAGTTAAAATATCAATAAAACGACCGATGACAAATGGAAAATGGAAAGTTTTTAATTGTCTCGTTGGTCCAGTGGTCGCAAGCGCTACTGCTGAGCATCAGGTCCTGCAATGGGTTCGATTCCCGGATCGGGCGAATTGTTATTGGGTTTTTCCTTCTAAAATTTCTCAGTAGCAGCCCCGGGTCTGGATTTGTGCCCGGTTGATGGCAATAGGTTCGCCCCCTATTACATGGGACTTGAACATAACTGGTGAAATGTGGGTGTACCTCTGCGTAACCCTTACTCTCCATACAGGCGTGATGTTATGTTAAAATTTGAATAGAAATATTCGAAGTTGTCCGTTGTCGTCGTTATAAAATATCCCATACTATAATATCAGTTAGTTGTAGAGTATAGTGTCCCTCTTCGGTATCTCATTAAAATATTATTTTATATTTTCAAGCGACTCATAATGAGGTTGTTACTGTTAATGAGGTTCGGAGCTTTTACGTGTTTATTATCTACATAATGTACGTACTAGGTACGTATTGCGTAATTAACAAAATGGAACACCTCTGTTATCATTAACGCCGCCACTCGAACTCGATAAGTACATGCTTCAATGCAGACTATGTGTTTAATGTAATTGTGAAAATAGTTCATTAACTTCGCTGTGAATTTGACAGAAGTGTCTGTTTGAGATATTGAAATGTTCAAATTCACTCGATTTTATGTAAACGGTTGAGAAAAGTAGGTAATGATTAGTAGCAAATATAACACAAATATATTCACCAAACCGCACTGGGCCGGCGTGGTGGATTATGGCCCACTCCCTCTGACAGAGATTAGGCCTGTGTCCCAGCAAATATGTAAAAATAACACACTCTTAATCGGCACTTATAATTCAATAGTTGTTACATAAATAGTCTCTGAAAAAGTGTAAGCACAGTGTTTACGATCCCAACACAAACATACATCGAACACATTCAAATATAACAAAAGAGCATTCATCATTTCAGCGAAAATAATGATGAGATGAACGAGAGAATAATGAGAGAGAGCTGCTCGGCTCATAGATAATGAGAACGTAGGAGACTGTTCCTTTCAGGAGATCCGTCATCATTAGCGAGAGGCTTCGGGCGCTCAGTTTTCATTAAGACGCCAATGTTTCAAATGACAACAGCCAAAGGACTGTAGGGACGTATTGATGCACCTTACAATAACTATACACCTACATATAGGTGCCTACGTTTATCGTTAGGTTCTAACTGTCGTGGAAGAAAGCGGCGTGTTCACCACAATGCCTGATTACAATTCTATCTCCCCCTGCCTTGTATACATGGCGTGTTGCACTGTGTTTTCCCTCAGGTTCAATCCATGAAGTGTGGCTATTTAGATTTATGGAGTACCTTTTATAGGTTGTATTTGTTTTAATAGAGTTGATTTACGAATGGTTACCTACCTACATCATAGTAGAAAGCGGTCTGGTTGTAAAGGTGTCAATGTATTTTTCAGTTAGATTCTACTTACTCGAATGTTGATCATTTTCATGACCAGTACCTAATTAGTTTTATTTATTTATAGCAGGAACTGTCGGGAAACATTTGATTGTTTTAACTTTTGTTGTTGTTTTGTTTTTTAATTAGAACTTACCGTGAAAATTAATCGAGAAAGCAAATTTTTGTGTCTAATGATTGTGTGTAGGTTTAAAACAATAAAATGTCAAGGCAAGGGCATATTTTTAAACTACCCTATATGAACATTGAATAGTAATACATATTCATATTGAATACTAAGACCTTTTCATATAGAGCGCTTAAAATGTGCCAACGATCCCTGGTTGCAGCATTTAAAATGTTTCTTCTCAAGTAGCAAAAACCGTTCCACTTTACGATCTTGAATCTTAAATCGTGTATGAAGAATACATGAAATGGGAACGCTTTTACTCAGCGAATTCGTTAGGTTAGGCTAAATAATTCAAAAGTTCTCTCTCTTACACGTTTTAGCCATTAAATACTTTAATGTTGAATTGCGGGACATTTACAGTCGGGTTACTTACTTATCTACACTAATATTTAAAGAGGTAAATTTCTAAGCTCTTTATCTGATCTGATTTCGAAAATTCTTTCACTGGCGGAATTTACACAATTGCCCGAGTGCCATATAGTTTTGTTTTATAGTATAGCTGTCTACCATGCGGGCGAAGTCGCGGGCAGAAGCTAGTATAACATATTTTGTTTACAGCCAAACAATTCAAAAGTCATTTATTCAGACTAGGCTGAGAATCAGCACTTATCGAACGTCAAAATTACCTAAGACAGTCCTCCAAAACGCCCAATCTTCACCACTGCCTAGTGCTTTAGCCGTTTTCCTTTTTTGTCGAACGATGTTAAAATAGTTTTATAGGTATTAGTTATGAGTTGTAAGGCTCGTGCAGACCAGCGCGTCTTGTCGCACGACGCGACACCGGTTATTGTTCTACTGTGAAGTTTTCTTCGAAATTGAATTGTTCGTGTCGCGTCGCGCGACAAAATGCGCTGGTCTGCTCAAGCCTTTATCCGCTCCAGATGAATTTAATGACAAAGTGAAGTGGCTCTTATTGTTAATTTGTTATTTTTGTTAATGTAAAGTAAAAGTTAACGTGTTATATATCATAGTTTTTAAGTTGGCAAGAGGCCATTACGAAAGGTAAACAAGGGAGGTAACATGAATGGCTTAATGCCAGACAAGCTGGAGGTTTTAAAACTTGGCACATTACATTTTTCACTGCGGACTTTTAATAAATAAATGAAAGAAATACGTATCCATTTCCATTACATGAGTGTACTTTAATGCTAGGATATACAAAGAAATAGTCACGATTTGGGATTAGAACTTTATTTACTCATAGTGAGGATAGAAAAATGTATTAGAAACAATGAACAAAACATTAAATAAAAACAAAATCATAATGGTAATTAAAATAAAAAATAATCAAAAATCAAAATTATCATTAGAATCAATAGAACAAAATTAAAATTAAAACGGCAAGATTTAAAAAAAAAATAGGCAGTAAAAATTTTATGCAAAATTCAAAACGGTAGAACGCGAAGCAACGAGTGCAATAGCAGATCATTCCAAAATTGTTGAAGAGGCAGGCACATGTGGCAAAAAACCAAAAAAATAAAATAAAATAAAAAGTAAAAAGTAGGATACGGTAACTTTCAATTCCTTTAGTAGCAGTAAACATTACTTTGGCATTTATCTTTGGCATACCTACGTAAGGATAGTATTGGTACCTTATGTAGTCTTCGTCGTTACAGACAAAAACCTGAAACCCTTTTTAGGTAGCTTGTTTAGACAGACCGCTGAATTGAATATTTTCCGCCGAAATTACAAAAATATGAAACAAGACCCTCTATTTACGTACAGGAATTTAACTTTAGAATATGCATACCGACATTTAATGTCTAAACGAATAGTGTCAATGATTTGCAAAAAATATATGTTAATTAGAGCATTTTTTTGATTATGTTTATTATTACATAGTGAAATTAATTTGTAAAGTTATGTCTAACGCGGTAAAAAAACTGAGAATCACGCAAAATCTATCAAACTTAATTTTCTGAAACCTTCACCATTTTAAAAATCATTTAATTATTGATCTTTTAGTATACGTTCTTTATTAAAATACCTTTTTTATGTATAATAAATTAATAATACGTCTAATTTGGGTCAGCGCTCCTTGATGGCCGAGTCCTATTACTGGCTGGTCGTACGACGCGTTGCGTGAGCTCAGCACAAAACACGCAAGCTAACCACTCAAGGTCACTGGCATATATCTGCGTCTTAATTCCCACTCAGCGTAAAAAGACAAACGCCGCGCGGCCGTGAGGCGATACAATATTTTTTCCTAAAATGGAATGCAAAATGGATTACTGCATCTCGTTAGCAATAAACTAGGACACTGCGGCATTTGTAACCGCAAAGGCTTGGCTCTGACTGTAATAGATTATAGTTTGCTTAACCTGCCTCCGCGACGGACGAACAATTTTCTCGACACCATTTCCTTCTATTCCGACGGGGTGGATTTCTCACTCCATGTAATTGTGGTACTTACTGAAAGTGGAACACGGGAAAACTGGAAAGTTATAAAGTTGACGTTCTTTTTCTTCGTAACGTAATCCTTATTGCAGGATAAGGAATTTTTGTCCCCTTTTTTACTACGCGGGGATTACTGAAGTTGCTGAAACAAACTTATCGGAGCAAAGTTGTTTTATAAAGCTTCGTTACGATTGACAGCATAAAACAATTATTACTTTTAAACAATTAATTAAATAAATATTTAACAGTGATTTCTAGGGCAATGAAAGCCGTCTTATCAAGTGTGATTTTTATTATTAATGATGTATAAAAATAATTAAGACCTACTATGTTTTTTGTCATCTATGGAAATGCATAATAGCGGCTATATTTCTGTTACATAAAACTCGGCTATCAACACCACTGTTCCTCGATATTGCCCTTTCACTTATCAAAGTATGGTATCGACCTGCTTACGCAAGTTAAAAATAAACGAACTCTATTCTTTAGCATAAAGACTCCATTGATCCTAAATGAGTGCAATAAAGAGTGATTAATGATCATACTGAGTACACCCGTTCTTTCGCAGTATTAGGTAGCTCACTCATCTTGTTATAATTAACACGCACTCGGTTCTTTGTTTTTATGTTAATATCGAATATCAGCCGCATTGCGTACCAACTAAACCAATTTTATAATTAGGCGAGATAAGTATCGTAAACAAAGTTCACTGACGCTACAAGTAAGATTGATTTTGTGTGTAAATGATGGCTGGTTAGCCTAAAATATAACACGAAATTCGTTAGACGAAGTTAGACTTTATTTTGCAAAATGTGACAAACATGATTTAGAAATAAATTACATTTCGTTCGTAATAATGAATTTAATTAAGGACTCCGAGAGAGAGCTATAAAGTTTAGGGGTAATATCTTTGTATCTGCGCCCCACACATCTTTAAAAGTAGGTCGCAGCGACATGTTGCTCGTCTCCATAAGAGAATAGAGTTCCCCTTTTATCAGTTGCCATCAATTCAATGCCTTTGTTCAGGCCAGCCGGGCCTGTACGGCACCCTGCGTTCAATCTCCTTTGATCTTGTTGTATGTACACAGAACAGTACACACACGTAGCCACTTATAAGTCATGCAAAATAAAAGTAGGTACTGGATAAAGCTCGAGCTTGGTAAAGATTAACCATCTAATCCTAACCTATGTTGGATTATGGTGGAGGGGTCAAAGGCTTTGTATAGTAGAGGTAAACAAAGTAGGGGGCAGAAATGTACTGTAATATGGGCTTTATGTACAACAGAGGAAAAGAAAACAAGTGACTAATGAAGAGAAGGATATCTAATTAGACTGGCGACTATTGCCGTTGGAGAAAAATAAGACTGAACTCCAACGGTGAACGGTTGATTAAAAATAACGCTATTTGTAAGCGCTGTAAACTCAAGCTTCACTAAAGAGGTTAAGTCAAGTTACGTAGTAATAATGGGTGTTTTTCTTAATGAGTTAAGCCGATTATGCGATTTAAAAGTAGTTAAAGCAGGTTATATTTCATAAAGTGCCCGTATTACGTTGTCAAGGCAAACTGTACCGTATTATCTTCCATGTGTAAATAAATATATCGCTGCGGTTTGTAATTCTGCGAATGACTCCTAGGTTCTTTTAAGGCTTTTAACCCTGACTCATACGTAGGGGAAATGCGGTGGCACCCTTTAATGCCATTTCTAAGCAGAGGGACTCGTACCTACGTGAAAATAATGGGACCCCTTTCAATGTATTAAGTGAAATGGTACTCGCGAGTCGCGACGTCATTTATTGACGTTGCTGATATCATTTGTGAGAGGAAGACTTTAGTGATTTGCTGTAATTACGCCGTATTTTAAAAGTATTTTTATGTAGATGTGAAACGAAATATTTCTTTTAAGTAGGCTATTCTAGGAAATTCTTTCTGAATCAAAAGTCATAAGAACTTCCTCCTGAAGGCAAAAACACGTGGAAGGTACTTTTGAACAAAAACCATGAAGGATTTCATAATTATGTATTAAAAACAGGGTTACAGCAAATCGTGCATATTTTGGTAGCGTAGACGTTCAGATTATTACTTCTTAGTTCTCCAATTTCTTTCAGTCCAATTTGTGGGTATCTAACTTAAATGTATAATTTCATAATTTTGCAAATAATAATCAGCAATTCCTATCAATTCTCTAGACGCGGCGGTCGCAATAGAGGCATGGAAGGCGGCAGTGGCGTCGTGTACCGCGTGGTGGGTCGCACGCGCAGCAAGGCGGACTGCGGGCAACAGACCGAGCGGCAGCCGCCTGCGCCGCGTCAACAGGACACCACATGGAAGAAGTACACCGACTCGCCGGGAGTCGGGGCTCCACCATTGGTAAATATTTTACGTTCTTCTCAATTAAAGTGCCTATAGAGTGTCTTAAGTCAGGCTACAGCAAATTGAATAGCTGATGTGTGCGCAGTGTCACCATTAGCAGAAATTACACCGACTTGCCGTGTAAATATCCTACTTTCGTCTGAAATGATTGCTAAGTTTACCCACCGTGGTACAACACCTGCAAAAACTAAATAGTACCTAAAGCTGCTGCATCACAGGAATTCCTACACATAGTCACAGGTTAGCCAAGCGTATTAGTGACATGCCATTGTTCACAATGTCATTTCAGCAGGAAAATTCAGGTTTTGAGATCAGGCAGTCCATACGTGAAGATGGTGTTTACATTTGACTTTAAGCGAGATGCTTTCCTGCTAAACTTGTAGACCTTAGTAAATTTGTATTTCGATGCCTCATGTGTTTGTTTTCCTTATTCCAGAACCAACCAGCGCAAGCGCCACCAAGTCCGTCACATGGACGGAAAGGAGAGCGTCGCGCTGGTCATCACTCGCCGCAGCATCACAAGCGGGAGAAGCTAACTGCGGCTCAGCAGCTCGGTATTGCGCCACATCCACAGGTAACTAATAACTACTTTTTATAAAGGTTAGATACGGAAGATTTGTAATGTGGCCAGTATTTCCCAAGACCCCTCCTAATAAGCTACATGTCCCGCCGGGACATGTCACTCTTCAGGAGGGAAGACGAGGTGAAGCGAGCGTGATAGTGTGGATGACGCTCTCGCCTCTTCTTTTCGTCGCTCGCCTCACCTCGCGTGCGCTTGGCTCGGTGTCGGTTTTTGACCGGAGTCAAAGGATGCGAAGCGCGAGGAGAGCAAACCAACCACACTCTCTCTAATTATAATATTGGTAGGCACACAAAGCAGTCACTTCCATCACGTCCATCTTTAGGTAGACGTGGCGGACAACTGAATAAAACGAGAGTGTGGATGGGTAGCATTCGTGTAGCCTCCGCTTGGCGCGGTTCGTGCAAGGGCGTCCACGAGGCGGACTTGCGAGAGTGTGGACCCGCAAGCCCATTTGTGCTAGGAGTGGGTTCACGACGCCTGTCATCCTAGACAATTGCACTTTTGCTGCTGATACTCAAACTATCGCAATGATATTGAAGCAAGGCCATCCTAACTAATATTATAACTGCGAAAGAGAGTTTGATTGTTCGTTTCTTACGCTTTCACGCTAAAACGGCTTAACGGATTTGGGTGAAATTTGTGGCACATAGGTACACCATGACCTCATGGTTTTTCATCCTGAATCGCAGCCGTCGCGGGCAACAGCTAGTAAATATTATTTTTATCATGTCCGAGTTTATTGACGTTCTTGCAGACCTGTAGGTAACTCAATCCATTGACGTTAACCGGGCTCCTTGCTGGGATAACAAGCATTGTTATAAGTTGATATAACAGACTTGGCAAATGGAGAAAGAACTGCTGCCCATTGTCTTGAAATAGTCCTTGAGGCTCCTTTTACGATACTTTTCTTGATCGGCCATACGGCCAACATAGAACGTCATATTCTGATATAAACTATAGGTAGGTACCACAAGTTAGGGACAGGGTCCCTACCAATCATCTAATCAAAGAGTCTAATAAGTATTTTTATTTTATTTACAGTATGCTGCATCCAATTCATCTGGTCAACATCCATCTAGAAGTGGAGGATCACAGGTATCATACTTAACGCCATATTACCTTAAGAGCGTATATACAGAAAGTGGGCAACGTCGCAAATATCTGTCAAATATTTCGCTGTTTTGAATAATTTGGCGATATTACTGTATGGAAATAAGAAGTATGGCGAACTAGTGTACTAAAATATTGATTATGTAATGCAATAATTTAATATCGTAATACCGAATATTTAGTTTTAGATGTAAAAAATGTATTTTCTAGTACACCTCATCACCCTTGATGAAGCTTGTTGTTTTTTTTGTGGGGTTAGTGACTAACCTGGTGCCAGAGTTTTTATGCCGCCCATGGGCCTCTGACTTGGCTTGAAATGCCGTCGAGAAATATCTCTTGGGCATCACGATGTGCCAAGGTTGCGAGTTTGTCCGAAAGGGATATCGCGGCCCCGGAACATGGGCAACGGAAGGAACACGGGTGGGTTTTAGTCAGTAAAAGTCTGACACACCCTCCCGCTACGCCCCGAGCGGGAGAAGTTATTTGATAATTTCCCACCCTCAAAAAAAAAAAGGCATCACGATGTGAAGGAACCGTAGTAATAAACATCCTGCTTTTGTGATCATAAAAGGTTTAGTAAAACTGGGTGTTGTGTGCAAGACAGTAATTCATGGAAAAGTATCATAAAGTACTTATAATGTTTCTAGAAAGAAATTAATTATTAATTTAATACTTAAAATATTTTAGCAGGTCCAGTCACCCAGCGGTGGATCACGTCCGTCTAGCGTGTCAAGCGGAGGAAACGGCAGCACTTGTTCCTCGAGTAAAGCGAAGGTCCCTCAGAGCTTCGGCTACGTGAAGAGACAGAATGGCGTCCCACAACAGCCCGCACCGCAGTCTAATGGACCTCCACAGCATGGTAAATAAACTGATTATGGTTAAACTACTATCTATTTGAAGCGCTACTGCTGAGCATGAGGCCCTAGTATCGATTCCCGGGTCGGGCGAAGTGTTATTGGGTTTTTCCATCGGGTATTTCTCAGTAGCAGTCCGGAGTCTGGATTTGTTCTCGGTTTATGGGAATAGGCGCGCCCCCTATTACATGGGACTTAAACATAACTGGCGACATGTGGGTGTACTATAGGGACACCTCTGCCTAACCCTTCAGGGAATATAGGCGTGATGTTATGTTATGTAAAATTAATTCTATTAGGAAATAAAACTATTAAAATAAGAGAACAATCATCGATAAGTACTATGAAAGTAAATAAAAGTTTAAATTAACATTTTACCAAATGCTCATGAAACAATACCTAATTTTGAATTTTGAATCGGAGCAATAAACACTTAAAATGCAATTTTCCCTTTTGTAAATACTTCTGGCTGACTATAAATATCGCGGCCGATTTAGAAGAGCAAAATAAAACTTGTTTTCCATAATTTATTCTATGACAAGAACGGGAAAAATATTGTCGATGTTCAACTATTTATTGAATATTTGGAAATAGTGTGACGTAATTTTAGGTTGCGTTAAGTAGATGAGGTATTTCAAATTATTGTTTGTTTTAGGTGGAAGGACTGCTCAAGTTTCTGCTGTGCCAAGAACAAAAGTTAAAGTATCGGGTGGTACGCAAACATGTACACAAGATCTCCAAATTCACAGTAAGATTATTTATCATTTTTTCATACAACATTGTTTACTTACTTCATCTCATGCACGTAGCATTTCAGCATTAAGTAAATCGTACGCGTAGGCACGAAATCAATTTTGGGTAGGTACTCTTTAACTAAATAAATTATCGGAAATTGATGTAATCACAAATGTAGGGTTCCGTACCTTAAAAGGAAAAAATTGAACCCTTGTAGGATCACTTCGTTGTCCGTATGTCTGTCAGTCTGTCAAGACCCTTTTTCTCAGGAACGCGTGGAGGTATTAAGTTGAAATTAATATCAAATACGTACGTCTACGGTCCCTTGGAGCTCTAAATACATCAAGCTTCTAAGTCAACGCAATAAAAAATACGGCCATTTATGCGACATATTTTGATACATGCAAATAAATCATAACCGTAGTATAGGGTACTTCCTGTTGACCTAGAGTCATGAAATTTTGCAAGAAGCAAAGTTTCACAGCAGAAGTAAAGGAAAAAGTCCGAAAATCGTACGAATTACCGTATTAGTACGTAATTTGCAGTTCGAAAATTGACAATGACGTAAGTATATCGATTTATGGGAGAATATGTTTTTATATACAATGTTAAGTTTGTTTTTTGGATAAATTCATCCCAGCCTCGGAACCCTTTGGATTATGCGTGATTCGACACGCTCTTGGCCGATTTTTTATGTAGTTATTAGTTTACTGCTAAAATGTGGTTTTAAGAGTGTAAAGAATGTAGCTATTAGCGTCACTGTAGATATTACATTCTTCTTCTTTTCGTGTGGTTAGTGACTAACCTGGTGTCAGAATTTTAAAGCCGCCCATGGGCCTCTGACTTGGCTTCACATGCCGTCGATAAATATCTTTTTGTTTCCTCACAATGTTTTCCTTGACCGTTTTATAAAAAAGTCATAATTATACAATACGTACCATCAAAGAAGTTCATATCTACCCAGTTTCAAAACAAAATCCCGTGAACACGATGACCATGTCTGTTACCGGCCCGGTTCTATATTCGCCGAGCACTGCAAACAAGAATAGTCCTTACGGTGGTTAGATATGAACTTCTTCGATGGTACATGAATCCGAAAACTCAGAGGTTTTTTACATTACATTTAGAACTCTCATCAAGAATTTTCAGGAGTGTCTTACAGTTGGTATCTATGCATGACAATCTTCAGAAAACCAATAATCTATGCTTTCCATTATCATACATTCTTCATTTTCACGCCTACGCAGAAAATGGAATCGGTCCGAAATCATTTTCTTTGGGTGGCACAGCAGCGGCTCAGCTGTCGGCCTCGGTGCGGGAGAGGCTGTTGGGCTCGCAGTCCCTGCCCAAGCCTGGGACACACGAGTTTGCAGCCCTCTTCCATCATCACAGGTAATTATCATAATATTTATGTACCATCAAAGAAGTTTATATCTAACCAGTTTCAAAACAAAATCTCGTGAACACGATGACCACATCTGTTACCGGCCCTGTACTACAGCCGCCGAGCGCTGCAAGCAAGAATAGTCCTTACGGTGGTTAGATATGAACTTCTTCGATAGTACCTAATTATAAAGTTTGTTATGAATGTTGTTCTGTGTCTGCACTTCGGGGAAAGTAATGCAGTGTTTGATAGCTGTTTTGCTTTTCAATAAGATGCATGAGGTCATGATTCAGCTTAGGCATTATGTTTGTGCTGATAGTACTAAACACTAACTGTTTGATGTCTATTAAAGGAATAGGCTGTCTAGCTATAGTGAAGATACGTTTAGATCGGGTGTAGGAGTTCATGATTAAAGGTTAAATGCCTACAAGACCGCGCGCAGTTTGGATGCGTTTTCGTACGAATTTCACTCGGGCGTACACGTACGAACACGCACGAACGATCCCGACCTTCCAAGTACAAAGGGAGCGCGCAGACTGGGTGCGACTTAGCCCAGGTACGCACAGAGGATTTATCCCGCGGTATTTTTTTTTCGTGCACTGGCTTTTCAACGCTCTGCTTAGCGCAGAGAGTTGGGAATCCAACATTGTGTTTTTTCAACGCGCTGGGACGAGAGTGTGTCCCAGCGTGTTGGATTCTCAACGCTCGGCTCAACATCGAGAGTTGAAAATCCAGTGCGCGATAAAATCCCGCTGCAATATTTTACGTCCGTGCGAATGCGGGCTTAGTCGGAACTATACGTATACGTACGTATAGTCCTGATGTCCGAAAACAATACGAACTTGTTGGGATTTGTTCTATTTGATGAGTGTGCGCACTCAATTCGCACGATGGTCGTACGTGTACGCACGAGTGAAATTCGTACAAAAACGCATCCAAAATGCGCGCGGACTTAAATAAATGATGTTTATTTCTGTAAATTGGTTCGAATAAAACACGTAAAAATAAATTATTTTTTTAAACTAGAACCATTGCACAAGGTGAAAAAGGACTCCTTATGAACCTGAAATCTACCCATAGTTACAATTAATCCGGAAAGGGATGATAGTAGATGCCTTGCGTATAAATTACCTCACAGCAGTCACAGCTGATTTCCAGCCCAAACAAATGAACGGTTGGTACAAGACAATTGTTTCGTTGACATCAGCAATTAAACAGTTTAACTAATAATCGGGATAGCCGATATAAGTGAGAGTGAGATGAATAGATCTATTGCTCTCTCTTTACGGAGCTAGAGGATGACTATGATCTTGAAATTATGAATACAGGGCGGAACTGGAGCCTAAATAAAACTGGACATTTTATATGTACAGGTGTCCGGTAAAGAATGGATAACCTTGAAATAGTACATAATAGACCCTATGGCCGTTCTAAAAAAAAATACCTAAAAAAATATCCCAGGTAGGTAGTACCTACTAACTTTCTTTTTTCCCTTTTTTTACATTCTTCTTCACCACGACCACAAATGAATAAAATTAATCGGTTATTTGTTGTTGTAATATTGTACGTTGACTATGCTGACAGAGAAACGAAAGAGGGCAGTAGCTAAATAATGTGACAAAAAATTGCATTGTTTTTTTCTTAGTTAGGTACTTACCACTACTTTGGATATATATTTTTTTAGTATTTTTTTAGAACAGCCATAAGGTCTATACTATTTCAAGATTATCTATTTTTTACCAGACACCCTGTAAATTAACCCAGATATAATTAGAAAAATGCCCTGCTGAAACCCTAAAAATCTATACTTATTTTATAAAGAGGTAAAATTTGTTGTAGGTAATCTTCGGAAATAGATCGTATATCCCGTTCCGATTTTTTTTGCGCAAATGGAAAGCTACAGTATTGCTGACTGTCATAGGATATGTGTATCTATTTTATGCTAGAACAAGAAATTTCACGCGGTAGAAGTCCCGAGTACAAGCTAGTAAATAAGCGAACAAGACTGTCTGTAAAGTTTTATTAGGTAGGTAGGTACCTAGGTACTGAAAATAATTCCGGCTAAGACTATTTACCTTCTCCGTCGTGTAGATTTGTAATCGAGTCACTTAGATAAAACGGTTCATAAAGTTATTAATTACTCCACATCCTTATCTATTTCGGGACATTAAATGAAAGGAATTATTGTTCAATGGATAAACTTATATGCTAACGAATTCTTTGTATTTTTATTTATTAATTTGTTTATCAATATTTGACCTATGGGCTCCAATAATTCCATTGATATCAACATATTTAAATTGGAAATGCAAACAAGGATTGAGTTATAATCCGGGAATGTGAAGATAACTTTCATTTGACTGGCTTACGAATCAAAGGAAACTTGTAATGGAACAATATGACGTGTTCTTTAATTGAACTGTGACTTAATTCGTCTCTGTACTGGCCACCGACAATATAATTGAGTAAATACACATTGCGAAGAAGAATTTCGTGGTGTTCGGACGATATTTATGCCTAATAATTTTGAACGTTCCTTTTTTAAATAGTATTTTTTTCCATCGGAAGTTCGGTATAAAAAAGTACTGGCCGTTGCCATCATGAATGTTGACAAGTAAGCAAATAGTCCTTATCAATATCGGTTAACATCGTGGGAATTTCAAATCAGTGTTGAGACGATCTCGGTTTAAGAGTCATGCTCTTTTTAAGTTGTTCATAGTTTATCGTCACTTTAAGTAGTTGTTCTTCAGTGATTTAAGTATATTATTTAATCCGTAGATAAACCGGCATTTCTATCAAAAATTGTGTTTTTCTCGCCAAACGTTTGGCATTAGTTAATACATGCAATGGCTTCCAGGATCGCACCTAGAGGTGGCATAAAGATAAGTGACGGCAGTCTTTCTGATACGCAAACGTATTCCGAAGTTAAGTCTGACTACGGGATCCCATATGCACCTTGGCTAAGACACAGGTAATGATTGTAAATATCTACTAATTTAGTTCTTATGTTGTATGTGGTTGGGTGTTTTTTGTATGGACATGAGTGATGAATCGTAACCAGCTGTATAATTTAGAATGTTATTGTGACAGTTGAGTGTATAAATATTACTGTTTGTGTCATTATCATCAGTATCACCATACTCCCTCATCATTCTTGTATGCTTATTTTGTGTGTCATTATTTTTCTGTAATTTTTAATGTGTCATACAATGGGCCTTGTCTTCCTATATAGAGCAAAGTTAAAATTCTGGTTCTGTTTACAGGGATGCTCAATTTTTTTTTTGTATTAGTTACGAAGTTGTGTACATCACAAAGTATTATTTTCAATAAACAAGTAATGAATTTTCTTTGAAATCAAATACTATGACACGCAAAACCCTTCTATCATGATCACATGCTTTTTCAGCCCTATTTTCAATGGCCAGTTGTTTGGACACGGCAGTGTTTTGTTTGATTCGATTTTATTTTCTTTTTAACTTGAGTTTTAAAAATAGAACATCTCATTTGAGATATGGTACAGCTGGCCATTCCGTGCCGTCATCACTCTTCCCCTTTTCAGCAACACATACTCTGCGAGTGGTCGCCTGTCCGAGGGCGAGTCGATGGAGTCGCTCACGTCGCTGCACTCGGCGCAGGCGCACAACCACACCTCCTCCCCTAACTCACACCACCGCAGCTCACTCACACACAATAAGCTCATCATGCACCGAGACGCACAGGGCTCCAGGTTAAACAGGAGCAACAGTATTAGGTGGGTCCCCCAAATATATATTGAATTTTAGAGAGATTACAAAGATTACGCTCTGGGGTATCAAGTTTTATATATTTTTCTACCTAGGTACCTACCTAATATAATTATTAAAAATCCCAAATTAAAATTTAGGCCCACTTGCACCACAAATCACCAAAAACATTTTACGTTTAACGAATTTGAATCATCGTCCTATTTCTGTCAAACTTTTGAAAATGACAGAGACAGAAGATGCTTTAAATAAGTTTAACGCTAAATGCATTTAGTGATTTGTGGCGCAAACGCGCTAACCCTTCGTATGCCGAACGTAGGTCCACGCGAGACACAATGGCTTTTTAATTGTGTCTGTATACGTACATACGAAAGGTTAATATACAGAATTCATTAAAAATATGTTTTCTAAGAAAATCTATCACTACTGGAATAAGAGGTTCAAATTCTCTTGACTGCAAGTCATTGAGCGAAATCAATATTTTTATTTAATTACGATATATATACGTATTAGACATATTTTAACAATATATATTGGTGGATTGTTTACATACCTAATAGGTCCCAATCTACTCGACATCCTTATCCAAATATCGGCTTTATGTTTCCATACATTAAATTGAAAATGGGTTGACAAAATTAACACGACGTGCTAAAATTCTAGCTTAATTCTTCCCTTCTCATCGATCATGCTTATGTGTACTTACATACTATTAGTATTTGTATCTACTATTCATTAATGCTTATGTTCTTCCTTACGTCATGTATTTATATTTGTATACGGTGGTTGGTTATTTACAATTTCTTGACTTCTTGGTTAAATTTTTAGCTACCTCAGAGATAGGACGTTTCCAAGGTATGCTACACGGTTGGAAGTTTGTTCATGTTTTGGCTTCAAGGTGGCACGCTTCATTTAAATAATAAACAATTATGCATGATTTGAACAAGGCACGGCTTCTCTATTTTATAATTTACACTTCATTTACGTCATTGTAAATGCTCATTTTAATATTGTTTTATTCACAAAGTATACATTATTTGGTACGTTTTAAAGTGTATACCTACTCAGTAAGTGTACACACTTCATTTGTGCGATGATATTTTTTTTCACTCATTCACATGATTCGTTTTCATTAGTTCACACGCTATATCAACCAAAAACCAATCAACAAAAACGATATGAAACACAGAAAATAAAAAAAATATTTTACAATTTCCAGTCTATGTTTTCTACATAAGTGTCTTATAAAATCGTAATTTGGAAGCAAGTAATATTAATTTATAATATGGTATTGTATAATTTATTTTCAACAGGCTTTTGTCTACCGCTAAACGTACTGTGTCATGTCATGTGTCATGTTGTATTGCGCGCTAAACGCCAAGGGCTTTCACGATGTATTGGAGTACTGCGTAGCAAGCTTGGAATGACTGAGATACGATTAGACCTTCAGATATTACATACTCCTTGGCAATCGCAATAAGTACTTTGTCAATATTTCTTGAAGAGACTGGCACATTCTTCACACCCTAACAGATCGATGTCTGACTGTATTCTAACATTTCTCATGACAAGCAGCAGCACGCTTAGTATGACCACCGTAGAAACGGGTTTTGTCTACGGAAGAATAGATAATCACAATCTGTCATTATGTCTATTCTTGTGTCGACAAAACCCGTTTCTATGGTTGTCATGCTACGTGTGCTAGACTGGCTAGTCTATGGTATTGTACAGGACTCGTCCAAGTTCGGCTACAGATGCTCCCATGTTATATACTTCTAAGTACTAGTCTAAATGTATGTGTAATCGGTTGTATTATTATTAGTGAAATAAATAATAATTATATACATTGCCGCGGTTTCACCCGCATAAGTCTCGATCCCGTGGGAATATCGGGATAAAAAATCCTATGTGTTAATCCAGGTCATGGTCTACCCATGTGCCAAATTTCATCAAAATCTGTTTAGGCGTGAAAGCGTAACAAACAAACAAATCCACTTTCACATATATAATATTAGTTTATTGATATTTCACTTCCACGAGTCAGGAAAGCACTAAATGCACCCATTCATGTTTCAAACTGTAGCCTTTAGACATTATTGTCTGTTGTCACCGTACCTCCATTCATTCCTAGCTTGAGAGCACCGAAATTACCAAGCAATGTCAAACACAAAATGTGCTTCATCGTAGATTGTGAAGGGATACACTTCCCTACAAAAATTTAACAACTAACGCTCTTGCAGGTCAACAAAATCAGAGAAGTTATACCCATCGATGCTGCAAAGATCTTCGGAGAGTGATTACGAGCCGTATTATTGTTTACCAGTGCAGTATGGACCATCTGGACAAGGTAATTCTATGAGTTTTATGATTCTTGAACAAAAACATTTTATGGGACATAAAGTGATGTATGTTCCACAATCAATGTCCATTACTAATGTTTTTATTGATTGTTTTGCTCACATCGATTTTACTACTAGTAGGTACCGTTGCATCATTCATCACACGGACATTTATGTCAGCTACCCGACTGTTTTTAATAGGCTCTAGGAATGTCGTTACATATTCACTACTGCACGTGGCTTTGGGCGATGCCAATGCGTATCTTGCTCATAGTGTACGTTCCTGCATCAATCAATCTGCCTAGCCTTTTCCCTATTTTACATGGAGCGACTGCCTATCTGACCTCCACAACCCAGTAACTGGGTAATAGTACGATACCCCTTGGTAAGACTGGTTGTCAGACTTTCGGGCTTCTGACGATGTACCGACTGTCAATGATGCACACATGACAGCCGAGACCAACGGCTTAACGTGCTTTCCGAGGCACGGCGGAGTCTCCGTATGTAAGGATGGTCACCCATCCTCGAACCAACACCAGCAAGCGTACTTTAACCTGATAGATCGACCCGTGCGGCTGTTATTACTTAGCCACGAGCTCCTCACATAATTAATCTTAATCAGTGTATAATAGTACAATTAGTGCTTACGTTTGTTTGTTGTATTTTTTCATCTACGACCAAATTGCGCTATGATTTGCAAGATTTGATACAATAGGCATAATAATAACAGACAAAACAAAAATATTGTACTAATGATATCATACTTAGGTACTGTAAACATAATTGATTGATTTTTCAAACCATTGTGATTGTATCTTTACTCAGAATCTATAGTTTATTTAGGCGTGAGGATAAAATAAAGAAGTTTTTTTTAAATTATCATATCTGAAGAATCTGAGACCATGGCATGCCTATCGAGAAAAATCAGCATGTTTATCCATGGTTAATCATTTGTTTTGATTGTTAAGCTTAACTTACCTTTCTGTAGTTGTACTTTACCGTTTGTGTGACGCAGGTCTGAACTACGGCGTGTCGGAGCCACCGTCGCCGTCTCCGAGGTCGGCGCTGAGCCCGACGCACCAGCCTGGGAATGTGATGCACACGCCACGGCACTCCCACCATTATCCTAAGAAAAATGATGAAGGTATGTCAACTTTTTCATAAAAGCTAAAAACGTTTATGAGAAAGTACAGGTTTACCTACCTACTGTAGAATAAATTGAAACTGATCTATCAACCAGTTCGGCAGATTTCGACCTCTTGAACGCAGCCTAATCGTGTCTAGGAATTTTCTGGATCGTACCTACCTATTTTTTTTAACTACGTTTTCGGCTAGCATAATATTATACGTAACCTACCCAGTATCTCAAGCTTTGAGTTCAAATGTTTTATTGAAAACCTTCAATCAGATAAATATGCGAAACCTAACATACATACTCGTAAATCAATGTTATGCAAAAATAATGAGGTAAACAAAGCATTCAAAGCGAAATCCAAGGAAATAGTTTAAGGAAAAAAGTGTTTACGCAATAAGTATCTTTCCCCAATACTTTAATTAGAGTGTTCTATATAACGGTACTTCGGTATCGTCCGGTCATTGGTATCATTTATACGAAGCAGATGTCCGCGGCACGGCATAATGTCGCAACCGCAAACATGTGGCTCGCATCGGAGACAGAATTCGAACATAAAACATTTATTTACGGTAATGTTTGGGAATATTTTCTCGCTGATACGATGACTGTAATATAGACATAGGAGTTAACTTCTTTAGATATATTGGATACTAAAACCAGTGCTGAAGCTGTCGAAGTAATGGCTGTAGTTGAATCAGTCATAAAGAGATCTGTGATGAGACTAATGAACGCCGATGGTGCTGTCGTTAACGTGGCCACATACTAGGCCCAAGTTTAAATAGAGCTTAAAATCTAAATCTTAACGTAAAGACATAAAGGCATTGCAAGAATAAATTCGGTTTTCTGGAAACAGAAACTGTTAACAGTGGCCACAGTATTGAACCCTTCGGAAACTACCAGCACCAGCCTATTTCTTAAGTTTTGAACTGATTGCAAAGTACAATGGTAAGGAATATTTCGTATCAGTCTTGCCTAGCCTTTAAATGACTGCCATTATATAGGTTTTAACAATATTGCGTTGTCCATAGTGCACGGTTCAACAGCATCGTTGGTGTCGACGGCGTCGTCATTGGCTGCTGGTGCGGGCTCGGAAGAGAGGCAGGCACACGAGGTACCTAATGTAAAGTTCAATCATATCATTTTTCTTGCTTTAGCAATCCGAAATTAAAAAATCATATCCATTTTTTTAAGTGTCCATTTACATTTTCTTGTCTACGAATATTATCTCTCTAATCAAAATTTTTACATGTTCTCAAACATTCTAGCTTTTACGTTATCAACTTATCGTATACTTTCTAGAAAGTGATGGGAAACTAATTAAATGAAAGCAAGCTTATTATGACCAACTTTTGTGCAAAATTAAACCTGTAAATTTTCCTGTAGGTCCGGAAATTGAGGAGGGAACTTGCTGACGCTAAAGAAAAAGTACACACGCTGACCACACAACTCACAACCAACGTAAGTACCCATTTTCTTACAATTAATTAGGGACCTACTTCATTAATGTGTTTACAGATGTATAAATCGCGTAAGATATGAAAATTACCAAAGATATTTAAAAAAATCAAATTAAAAAGAGATATCGTCGTGTGTGTTCTTCGAATTGTAATGTTATTAAAATGCAATTAAGACGGTAAATTTGAATGATCATCGTTGTTGAACCGCATTGAACCTACTTACAGAATATTGAGCTCTCTTTTACCTCTATTTACTAGAAACTTTTGTTCGAACCTACCCACGCATAGAAGCTCTAATCAATAGAGTAATGTAACTTGAGATTGTTTTGTAACTATTCTTTGAATGTCACCTTAAAACAGGCTGTCACATTGCGTTTGCTACCACACCTACACCATTGAAACATGATATTATCTCCGTAGACAAAATAATGACTAGTCGCCACCTTGTTAAGCTATCTCAGTGATGATATGCTCACTGATGCTTAGCTGCCCTGCTTGTTTTTGTTTAGTCACAGTGTAATTCATACCGATCCAATTTAGTGGTCATCATATTTCATAATACTGCGGTTGACTACAGATCTCCCTAAGTACAGATTCGTGCTTTCACTCCATGGTCGTATTACCCGTTTCGAAACTTCGACGTTTTTTTTCCAACCATCACTTTTTATGGGTATACTTGATATCGCGTAACTTTTGGATATCTTTGCCGATAACCTATTGTAGCCCTTTAAGCCCCATTTCAAGAAAGTTTAGATGGAATGTCACAAGTTAGGGGTCAGTAAATAATATCAGAGGTCCGTGCGGCCGTGAGACGCCTGTTCGCCCGTTTCCTCCCATATCGGGCGTTAAGAATGTATGCCAACTGCCACCGCCGCTATCTACTGTAACGTACGATGTCTAAGTCAAAGACGAATAGTTCCATGTCTATTAGGAATTTGCAGAAATTGAATTTTTGCCATTTTTATTTCAAGTTTGTTAGTAGCCTTTATGCATTCTTGAAATGTATCGCTTTTCTCTTACACCTTGACAACCACGCGACAAACCGCCTATAAATGCGAGCGAATATGACAAGTGACAACTTTGAACTTGGTGCCGCCGATGTAGACCAGATAAAGGACATTCATATTATAATTCCTAAGATTTCATACCATATTCGATTAGAAATAAAAAGCTGGCGCCATCAACAAAGGGACTAGCT
Source organism: Agrochola lota (assembly GCA_947364205.1). Classification (NCBI taxonomy): domain Eukaryota; kingdom Metazoa; phylum Arthropoda; class Insecta; order Lepidoptera; family Noctuidae; genus Agrochola; species Agrochola lota. Next base: position 9,248,475 of record OX376221.1, on the reverse strand, counting down.
AGCAAAGTTTTTATATTTTCCATGGTAGAATATCTTCATGGATATCCTCCGCCCTGGGGTGGGCGAAGGGGTCTGTCAGACTCCTACTGACTAAAAACCACCTCGATGTTCCCTTCCCACACTTGGACCGGGGATCATAAGATCTTTTGCGCCTTCCATGATCTGTGCCTTCCATGATCCAAGCTAGCAAGCTAGGCTTACCTACAGGCATTTAATTTTTTTCGTTTAATTAGCAGGTGGTGTTCTATAGTTTCTGCCTACCCCCGTAAAAAGATGGCGTGAGTTTATGTATGGGTGTGTATGTAACTCGATTTCCCTTCTTAATTTTATTTATGACGGAAAATCCATCATTAGTTATCCTAATCGTTAATATTATGTACCAGATCACAAGTCACCCACCGAACTGATCAGAATTGGTCCTTTTATTGCGTTGTCAGAGTTGTCAGTCACATTATTCACTAATTGTGCTTTAAATTCTGTAGCTATACATATTCGAATGTTAAGAAGTGCACTAATTAGCACGACATGTTTATCAGTAAGCTTTATCTATAAAGCTGTCATAATAATCTTGACGATGATAGGAATGTTATTGACATATCAATTAGCTTATTGCACTCTCTATTATTTTTATTAACTAGTTACCAAACTCGAGGGCATTACATATTAATTAATTATGCAATTGTTATGTACTACTTCAGTAATTACTGAATTACCTTGGTAGTTTTTATTAACGATTTTATTATTAACAATATCCTGTTACAATCAATTATATTTTAATTTTTATTGTGAGTTTACTGCTTACTTTAAATTGTTGACTTTCCACATGCAATGCGTTTCCTACGTAAATTAAAATTTAAAACGCATCCTGTTATAAAATGGTTGCTTATCATAAAATACCTTTAATTGAGAACAAGTAAGAACACGCATCTGATTTTAGTTTTGTGAATTTCTGATTGATTGATACTTCAAAGAAATCTTGAAGGTATCAATCAATACAAAAGCAAAAGGGGGACGAATAAATGAATTTTCTTTGGTGAAGATCAGACATGTAACGGTGATCGGACTCATTAATGTTCCTACATGTGTTCAGTTAATTCGTCTGGACAAAGAAAAAGTGGACTTTTCAATGAGTGAAGTAATTTTTTTGTGTTTCTAATTTACTGGTCATTAAAGCATCGCCGACATGCATAATTCAATACGAAAGACGTCCACCAATGTTCTTGTGCCGCCATTGTTTAGTTTTGTACCAATTGTGTCGTACCAGACTTTGCCACAGTGGATGATGTGGCGTCTCAATGCCATATCATTGACTTTGAATTCCCTACCTTTACAAATAAAAAATACATTTTAACGTCATGAAAGTGTCTTGTGTCATTGAGTACGCTATTTCCTTTAGTGCCTATTTCAGCATCCTAGCCAAATTAAAGCCTTCGCTATTGACATTAATTACTACACTTTATAGTTGAGCAATAAGATATTTTTCTTGATCGTTTTACATTAGAGTCAAAAGCGCGACAATGTGGACGGTTACACCCGAGATCCCAATTGTATTCAATGGCGATTTAATTTGTTATATCGGTTGTTCTTGTGCCTTGCCTGCTTGCCTTGTAACTTGCCTTTACGTATACCAATTCACAGTTCTTGTAATGTACAGCATTTTCTATTTTTATTAAATATCTCTTTTACATTTTTATTTCCTTTGTCGTTTAACAATTTATAATAATATTTTTATTTACAAGGCTTACATTGACTCACACAACCAATAAATGGTCTTAATATTTTAATTGTGAGAAAAACCGGTCAATAGTCTTATCGACTTTATATCTTGTTAAAAATTTCAAAGCATGGTCGGTACTAGTGTTATTTGTCGGTTGACGTGTCCCTGTGCCATGTCTTGTCCACCTTCACATAAACACGCTAATAAAGTTCGTTTAATATATCCGTTTTCTATTGACTTTGCCCACATTTTGTCTCCTGTTGTTAAAACGATTTCCAAAAGACTTAACAAACAATTTAATAATGATAATAACTAATGTCTAGTGTGACAAATAGTAGTATTTGTTGGCAGGTAGCCATTTTAGTCAAAGAACATCGTTATCCTCGTTGAATATAGCTTACCATATACAGCGGAATTGTTCACTTGAAAGCTAATTGTTCGCGATGAGTTGAAGCATTTAAAACTAGTAAATATTTTATGTTATTCTGGTCTGATTCTAAATACCTACTAAATGAACAAACTAGCGTTATTATAACAGGTTTCCTATTAAGTCTACTTTTCTTAGTCTCTTCTGGCTTACGTTCTTCTTCTTTTCGTGTGGTTAGTGACTAACCCGGTGTCAGTGTTTTAAAGCCGCCCATGGGCCTCTGACTTTTCTTCTCATATCTCTCAGGCATGTCGGTTTCCTCACGATGTTTTCCTTCACCGTTTTTGAAGCAAGTGATAATTATACAATACGCACATGAATCCCAAAAGTCAGAGGTGCGTGCCTTGGGTTCGAACTCGAGATCTTGACTTGGCAGTCTGACGGCCACACCACTAAGCTATCACTGCTTACGTTAAGTTTTCTTTATGATGAATATATTTTCTTTAAGATTAACTTCTTTTATTCCCTTTCGTGCTTCAAGATAGTTTTATAATATTAAGTAGGTAGGTATCGCGCAGGGGCAGCACCCGGCTCCTGCGGGAAGTGGACAAGGGTTGTTGCACCACCCCGGGCGGGGGCAACGTAAGAAGCGAGCTCGGGAAGTGAGACTGAGGTATGCTAGTTGGAATGTTGGGACGATGACTGGAAGAGCCAGAGAGTTAGCGGATGTATTCAAAAGAAGACGAATAAATGTAGCGTTTTTACAAGAAACAAAATGGAAAGGAACTAAAGCGAGAGAAATTGGTGAAGGATACAAGTTTTTCTACTGTGGAAGTGACGGGAAAAGAAATGGCGTGGGAATAGTACTAGACAGTAATTTGAAAGAAGGCGTGATGGAGGTAAAAAGAATTAATGATAGAGTAATAGTTGTAAAAGTAATGTTAGAAAATATAATGCTGAATGTAATTAGTGTGTATGCACCGCAGGTAGGATGTGATGAAAGGGTGAAAGAGAAGTTTTGGGAGGACTTTGACACAGTTTTGATGAATATCCCGGTGCATGAGGAATTGATAATTGGAGGTGATTTTAATGGACATGTGGGAAGAAGGAAAGGGGTTTATGAAAGAGTGCATGGAGGATGGGGATTTGGTAACATAAATAACGAGGGAGAGATATTGCTGCAAGCCGCTACCGCCTTTGACCTGGCAGTAGCCAACACTTGGTTCCAGAAGAACAATGGACATCTAATTACGTACAAAAGTGGCAATCACAAGACGCAAATTGATTACTTTTTAGTACGACGCAACAAACTAAAAAACATCAAAGACTGCAAAGTGTTACCGGGAGAAGACTTAGTTTCACAGCACAGACTCCTTATTATGGAAATGGTCTTAGAAATGAAGCTCAATAAAAACAAGGAGCGACCCCCCCCTAAAATAAAATGGCATATGCTGGAGAAGAATGATTGTGCAAAGAAATTTAAAGAGCGAGTTGTGGATAAAATAATAGATATGGGAGAGATGAAAGATAGAAATGTAAATGAATGTTGGAATGAGATGGCAGGGTATATCAGGAGTGCAGCGAAAGATATTTTGGGAGAGACGAAAGGAAAGGGTACGATAGATAGGGATACATGGTGGTGGTCGACAGAAATACGGAATGTGTTGCAGGATAAGAAGAAAAAGTTCAAGGAATGGCAGAGTGTTGAAGATGAGAATGTTAGTTTGAAAACAGAAAAGAAGAGTGAGTATGATGCTCTAAAGAAAAAAGCCAAGAAAGCAGTGGCCATAGCGAGAGCAAAAGCCCAGGACAAGCTTTATGACACACTGGACAGTCCAGCAGGCCAAAAAAATCTATACCGGCTTGCTAGAGCTAGAGAGAGAAAGACGAGGGATGTTTGCCAAATAAAATGTGTAAGGAATGGAACTGGAATAGTCCTTTCGGATGATGAGAAAATTAAGGATAGGTGGAAGGACTATTTCGAAAGACTGATGAATGAGGAGAATGACTGGAGTGGTGTGCTTGAGAATAAACCAATAAATGAGGGGTTAGTGAGAATGATTAGTATGGATGAAGTGAGAATAGTAGTGAATGGGATGAAGAATGGTAAAGCTACAGGTCCTGACGGAATACCAGTTGAAGTGTGGAAGTTATTACGGGTAGATGGATGGACGTGGTTAGCTTTATTCTTCAATAAGTTGTTGCGGGAAGAAGCCATACCTGACGAATGGTGTAACAGCTCGCTAGTGCCTATTTTTAAAAACAAAGGTGATGTGCTGGAGTGCAACAACTATAGAGGAATAAAGCTAATGTCACATAGTATGAAGGCTTGGGAGAAAGTTATTGAAAGGCGACTGAGAGAAGAGAGTGAAATTTCGCAAAACCAATTCGGTTTTATGCCTGGTCGAGGAGCAACGGATGCCATCTTCGCTATCCGCCAGCTGTGCGAGAAATACAGAGGTGTGCATAAAAACTTGCACATGGTTTTCGTTGACCTCGAAAAAGCATACGACCGAGTGCCTCGTGAAGTTTTGTGGTGGGCTCTTAAGGAGAAATGTGTGCCAGGGAAGTATGTGCAGTTGATTCGAGCGATGTACAGTCGATGCAGTACCCAAGTCCGGTCTACAGTGGGCACTACTGGCAGCTTCAATGTGGCGGTCGGCTTGCACCAGGGGTCGGCACTCAGCCCTTACCTCTTCTTGGTGATAATGGACGCTCTTACGTCGGATATCCAAGAAGAGGCCCCCTGGTGTATGCTGTTTGCCGATGACATTGTGCTGGTTGCCGAGAGTGGCTTAGAGGTCCAGAGCAGATTGGAGGTGTGGTGGGAAAGACTGGAGACCGTTGGCTTTAGATTAAGTCGAACCAAAACGGAATACTTGTTTTGCGATTTTGGCGGTTCTTCCAGTCCTGCGTCCATATCTCTCGCCGGAACGCCCTTACCGATCTGCTCCGAATTTCGGTACCTCGGGTCGCTTGTCCAAGGGGATGGCGGAGTAGACCGAGACGTAACACGCCGGATCAACTCAGGATGGATAAAATGGCGACAGGTCACAGAAACAACTTGTGACTCACGGATGCCCCTCCAGTTAAAGGGGAAAATCTATAAGTCCGTGATAAGGCCTGTCGTACTGTATGGATCGGAATGTTGGGCCGTGAAGAAGACGGATGAAAAAAGATTGCATGTAGCGGAGATGAGAATGTTGAGATGGATGTGTGGAGTAACGAAACTGGATAAAGTAAGAAATGAGTATATAAGGGGAAGTTTAAAAGTTGCGCCAGTGACAGAAAAGTTGAAAGGAAATCGTTTGGCCTGGTATGGGCATGTGATGAGGAGAGAGGAAACGCATGTGACTAAAAGAGTGATGAATATAAATGCTGATGGATGGAGCGGGAGAGGAAGGCCTAAGAAAAAGTGGATGGAGTGTGTGAGGAATGATATGAAAGAGAAGGAAGTGAATGATAGCATGACAGTTGATAGGGGAGAGTGGAAAAAGAAAACGTGTTGCGCCGACCCCGAGTAACATGGGACAAGGGCAGGAAAATGAATGAAGTAGGTAGGTATTTGCCACACGTTATATGGTTGAAAATCTATCATTTGTAGTCACTCTTGTTCTCCACTCTTTAGACTTTAAAATTTGTTGTTGCTTTCAGTTGTTAACAATTGTACACATTCTTTGTTAAACTTCCGGTACCTACCTTGTTCTTCTTCTTTCTTGTCGATTCCTGGATCTTGTATTTAAAAGTTAACGGTTTGTGTATCATCCAGATTAGAGTCCGTTATTGTCATCTGTTTGCTTTTACTAAATTTAAACATGTTTGTGTCGTAGTCGCCGCGTGCGCAGAGACGTTATCAAGTGTAACTCGAGCCCGAGGCCCATAAATCCTCAGAAGTGCCTGCCACACTTGCGCAACAAGTGCCTCGCGTACTATAGATAATGTGTCCGACCCGCCTTCTTTGCTGCTCTATTTTTTATATTGTTATCTTAATTCAATTTGTTTAAAAATCTGGCCTAGCTTGAAAAATTAAACACGAATTACTATCGTCAAAATATAATTGGCGTTTACTCTTTCAAATATTTGTGTCCCCTATTGCTTTTATTGTCACAATCGACATTTCATCTAACACCATCGTGGTTGTTTCTCCACACCCTAAATATCTCCCTCGTCCCCATCCTGTCTGTAATCAATAGACCGTGTGGTACTGGTTTGATCAGTGATCCGGGTTCCTTGGGTTCCGTGACTCAGTTAAATTCAATGCAGTCGGTCACAAACACGGTACCATCAGCGATCAGGCAAGCCAGTGTAGACGGAGCCTCGTTAGAGTGCGGTCGCGCGCGTGTTGGCTCCACGCATTTATGCACGTTACTTTTACTACGAACCTTATAAACAAACTGTTGCTTTATGTTGTGAACTATTGTGTTATGAGTGAAAAGTGCTACATGTTTAATAGTTTCAGTGCGTTCTCTACGAGTTTTGGTACTTAACTACACTGGAGCATCGTACTTTCAGTCATCTTTTGAACTCCATATGAGCGAAACACGTTTGATTATCGTTTGTTGTTTTGTTACCAAGGCATCCGGGTCTAACATTTGTATCAGTTGCCCATATTTGATGGGTCTAATGATGCATCATATTCTAATGATGATTATTAACATTACATCTTTATTAATGTAACGAAAATCATTGGCGGTTTTCTACTTGGTCTTCACTTGGGTATAAGCCGTTAATAACCAATTAGGTTTCTATTATAATTACAAAGTTAATTATATAATAGCCCGTGTTATTAACACTACAATAATTTGCAGAGTATTTTGGTAGTTTTAAGTTTTTCGTCTTTACCATCTAACTCCTCTATGGAGCAGGTAACTGCGTCCCTTTTTTACACTTCTGTAAGAAAGCCCCCTATTGAGAGATCCTGCTTCGCGCGAACAATATCCCTTTGATGATTTTGTTTATGTCCACTATTGTACTTGCCTTTGGGTCCTACTCACAAAGTAACAACAGACGTTTTACTATATTGGTTGCGTACGAATTGAGTTGGTTGGCTACTAATTTTAACTGCTGCAACGTTAAACAAGCTTTGTAGCCATAACTATAATAATTACTACAACAACTTGCATCTTTATGTTTTCTCTAGAAATAGTTATAAGCCGTGTAATGATGGCCATGAAAGTTGTCAATTGGAAAGAGTTGCGTATGTTTTGAGACTAACGATAAAAGCTAACATCAAACGTGAACCGAAATCTGTTTATAGACGATCTGGTTCTATTTGGGGTCAAACGTTTGATATCTATCTCGTTTGATGTGTTTTACGGGGATATTATAACATGCAGTTTTGTAGCCCCGTTGACTGCACTCGTGAAATTAAAATAAACATAAATGTTTTATCTTTTTGCTGATTATAATTCTCGTTTTTTTATTGCTACGATAAATAGCAACTGCTTTGTAGCAAATTAGCGACCATCCTCAGGTTTTCCTGATTGGTTCCTATTCCTACTCGCTATGATAAGCCTAGTTACTTCAATTCTAACTCAGTCAAAATGTTGAGCAATGATTCTTATTTTAATCTAACATAGATAAAACTTTATCATGCTTGTGTCATACACTTGCACCTACTACAAAAGTTTAAGTACAAAACACATTAACTATTAAATTATTATTTTATTGACACTGCGAGCGAGTGTCTTTGTTCCGTATACATTATATGGAAGGCTTTTAAAGTTAAAAACTAATGTTATTTCTGTTTGTTCTTAGACTTTTTATGGGTATAATAAATCAATGTGGTATATTACACGTTGGCTGCGGTGGGCCGGCAGCGGCCCTGACGCACATATGTCACCGCAGGACAACGCTTCTCGTCCTATTTACGCAACTCCGCGGCCATCGCTTGCAGCATCCCTATGTAATCTAAACTAATCTATGCAAACATGTCTACCTCATTTACTTTGTTCCAGTTTGCATATCAAACTATATTGTACTGATAACAAGTACTTGCTCTACTTCTAAGACTGGTACGGTATTTTCAAAAGACTGTTCCTTATTACTGGCAATGTTTTAACGTTTAAAACTAGATTATGTTTGCTTTTTCTGTTTAGATGGATACCATTTTTGGGTTTTGTGTACCTACAGACTCTTGAGCTAAATTGTTTGAAGTTTTAGCCTTTCTGCCCATATACGGTACCTAACACAAACTAAGTACCTAACCACATTGTCAATAGATACTCTGGGTTTGATGTATATATGAAACTTTAATAACGAAAATATTTTTGTAGATTACGATTGATAACGTTGTCTAAATATCGACACAAAACTGACGCTGTTTTATATCTTATCTCCACATAGTTTTATGTGACTGAAATGGTTCGGCAAATACGATACCAATACAACATCTTATTTATTTATATGAAAGACAAAGACGAACCTGCTTTGAGTTGCAAATATAGCATTATTTATTCAAATATCGAATACAGAAAGCGGCACTCACTCGTGGTTACAGTTCGCTGTCTTCAATCAGCGAAGCGCCTCCTCGACACTGTCAATTGAGGTTAATTCGTATGGAGACTGGCCAGGGATCTCTTGATAGTGCCCCTACATTATTTATTTGTTCAATAAGCTAAATGGCCTAGTAAATAACCTTCATTTTAATAAACAAGTTGTTATTTTATTACTTAGACTTTTTTCCCATATCAAGTCTATTTTTAAACAAGGAAATGTTATTTGCCATATAAAGATGGTCATCATTCGCCAGTAGTGGCATATTATGTGTCTTTTACGAGCACCGATGTTAACATAATCTTTTAATGTTTTATACTGTTTGGGCGCATCGCAACTGAAAATAGTGTTTATAGAACAAAGACAACGAACTCGTAAAGTGTACGTAAAATAACATGAACTTGCAGGTGCTTGTATTTTCAGCCACGGTTTTAGACACATGTCGATAAAACACAAATATATTGCAAACAACACTATAAAAATAAAGAAAGTTAATAGAGAGACATATTACGAGCCACGTTAATTAATAATTAATGCAGACTAAGATCGAAAGTAAGAAATCCGTTGTTATACTTGTCAACGAATGGTATCGGAAATATAAATCGACTACAACTTATCGGTAACAGGAAGAAACGCATTATAAACATTTTAATTGTTGGCTATTTAATTAATATCGTCCGCAATGGTTCAAGACGTACCTACTCGCTTTGGTAATCACAGACTACGAGCCACAGGAACAGGAAAGAAATCGTGTTTTGTTTTTCAGACAGTCATGTAAACCCTACATCCTTTTGAAATCCAGTGTTTATGTGTTTTCGACACGTAACATTTGGTGCCAATAGCTTCTTATCACGCATTTGGTATTTTATATTCGATTGCTTTATTTTCCCATTACAAACAGTCGTTATTTTTAAACATTAACACAATTTGCAACTTAGATCATTATTAATTGATTTACTTTATTTGCATTTGCTTACTTTATTTAATTCGTGACTGAACCGTTTCAATAAAAACAATAATTGAAAAGCCGTTGCTGTAAGCTTTCAAAATAATTAGGTTCTATACACGTAACGCACTCTTAAGAAATAATTAGTATACCGAAATGGAACTGTCAATTTACAAACCGTATTGTATCCTATTTGTTCTTAATTGCTACTACATTGTCATGACTAGTGTATTTATTGGACGTTTCTAACATGCTGTTGTAATATCGCACGACAGACTGCGCAATATCTTTCGACCATTTAGAGATAATCAAAACTTGTTCTGAATACCATAAAATATTATATTTATCTCAAATAGTAATAGTTACTTAGACCATTTTAAACCGAAATCAATACTATTAACAACTTGAGTGTTGTAATAACCATGATAGGCTAATCGTCGGGAATACATTTGCCATCCCAAAAATACTCAATAATCCTCAACTTGAAATAATCTTTAAGGGATTGAGGTGTACTCGTATAGATGTTTACGAATAGTTTTCTACGTTCACACTTCTGATTTATATTAATTGGTATGAAGGCTTCGATCATTTCACCTCGACAGGGATTTTATCAATGAATTACGCGTGTTAATACAAAACCCGTTCAGCGTCGGTTGCGTCATCTCCAACGGCCGCCGACCTTGACAGGAAGACTGTTTCAATCTTCCAAAAAATACGTACCTACTCGCAGTGTGACTTATACGAGATCTTCAATCATCCTTGGCTTGTAAAAAATTACGTATGGTTCGATATTATCAGAACTGGTTTGGGCAAACTTCTCATAGCCAAGTGTTGTACAACGTGTTGTTCCCTAAGTGGTTTATCCGTTATCCTGTGTAGAGAGTTCAATAGCAAGCGCGGAAGGAAGCTCTACAAGACAGGATTGTACCGTATCTAGTCAGGAAGTGCCGTAACAAGCACATATACTCGAAAGTGGATTAGCTAGGGCTCAGGCTCGAGTTACAGTAAACTATAAACATCTTTGTGCTTAAACGTACAGCATAATGTAAACATATTTCTGCTTAGAGAACATTTAACGCAACTTGGTGGTCCTTTGACTTGACAAAAACTTGAGATAATGTTGTCAACGAATGGCCGGTGACCATGAGTCAACAGTATCAGTGCCCCATTCGTTGCTTACCTTAATGACAGTAGTTTTGTTATCGTTATCAGTCCCATAGTAATGTAAAATATGATAACATGTTCCATTCGCCTAACAATAATGACAATACACAGTTGCTTTCTACATTGTTATCGATTTCGCTTCATCGTTCTTGTCTGATTTTCGTCACAGTGGATTAATAACTGTAGTTATCATTAGCATGACAATAGCTGAGAATGGAGGTCGGAGGTCATGCCGGCGCCCTTAAAATTCAGTGCTGCGGCACCTAATGTGACATACGTACCTATGTATATAAACTTACAGGAGAGGCAAACAATGCGCCCAACCCACGCAGTATATTTGCTTGTTACGGCCGTCGTCTGTGAAATTTGCTCTTGTATTACGTACCTACCTACTTGTGGTTAGCAACCATTCGACCTATAGCTACTCGTATTGGAATATATCGCATTCTTTATTTAAAATCAAGTCCGTTACTTTTATTTGAATTTTAGCAATAAATATATAGCGCCGTAGTTACGTTTAGAAATCACATGTTTATGATAATTAGAACATAATAATATATTAGCTCTGTTAATGGAATTTCGGAATCCACAATAACATAAAAAACAGATATCTATTTCGGTATAATTTGCTCATACCTTATCTTGATTGTGACATATAACAAAGTAATTTTGAAATGTTGTCACAACCTACTTTGCTTACTAGATGCCTGCATTTTACAATGATAGATAGCCGTGTCGGCTTCTTTCAGGTCCTTGACTTCGTTTTCAGAGCCTAACTAAAAAATTTACAGATCACTGGGTGATGTCGATGTTCATTCCATGCTTGTAGGTAGATATCGAATGTCTTTCCATCAAGTATGCTCTTATAACGGCTTGCTACTGAGCCATGTGCACAACAGATGCTTCCCTTGAGCCTTCAAACTGTTGCTTTATCGTTGAATCATTCTGAACACTAGTGAACCTGTACATATTGCTTTTGTTATTGTCATTACCTAGTTAGTATTTGAACATAATATATTTTACGTAATGTTATTCTGATTGAAGACAAGATATTTTCCTTATTATCTAAAGGAATTACGTAGAGACACATACATGTTTAGAGGTCAAGTCTGGCATAATGATTACTCCAGTACGTTGAGATCATCACTATTAACATTATTGTCCTTTTTGCACGTGATTTACTCTAAGATTAATGGTATAAATTTTAATGGTTATTGAGCATACGCGGTTAGAATGTCACATTTGAATATTTTGACATTTAATTTTAAGCCAAACAATTTATATTCTTCTATCAGCAAAACATTTTTATGATCACACCGTGTGATTTTAGTATTCGTTGATTGTTATTACGTAAGCCCGGATTTTAACACATGATTTCCATAAAAAAACCTGTTAAACGTACTTTCTACATAACGTTTTTATTCAATCAAATGTTAAGTTTTAAGAGCTTCCTTAGTTTTCGATATCAATTTATTTACTATATCGCCTGGGGTTATCTTACGATTTGGAGTAAGTGTCAGTGTCAAAGATAATGCTACAACTTGCATATGTATTTTTAACATCAGAAAAAATGAATGGCTTATAACGTAACGAATAGAGTCTGGTTGCTCCGGTTTAAAAGTGTTGTTTTGTACGTGAAATTGCTTCAAATTACTGGTTGATTATCTTTCGTAACAATTTGTGTGCCGTCCCGAGAGGAATGGTACCTATTACTAAATATGTAATGCTCGAGACAAAACGAGAACTGCTTTGTTTAGTATAGTTACTTGCCACATAATAACTTAAAGAATGAGTATGGAACAGTAGCTGACTTCAAAAATAAAAAGCAACATTTCGTATTCACATAAGAACTTTCATCGACCTTTCCCCTACGTCTTTCTCTATCTCCACATACAGTTGCTTGAAAATAGTTCGGCTAACGGCCAATTTCCACATCACTCATTATCTACCACATCACACATCACAGCATTGGTATGTTTTCTTTGGATGCAATCACGGGTATCCAGTTCGAGTACTGTTAATAATCATGATATTATTGCTTTTCTAAACAATCGATTCTCATGTGTTTTGCCGGCGCCAATGAGACTCGCCATAGGAACCGTTAGGGCCATGATCTCATTGCCACACGTGTTCTTCTTACCTTCCCTGTGCTGTGTAGAGTAAGTTGAAGGGAAAGTAATGAATGTGGTTGGTAATAAATGAAAATAAAATACTTAACACAAATTAAAATGCCATTAGAGATAGATGCTTACATGTAAGCATGCGTTAAGTAAGCGAAAAAGTTGCTAAGGAACGTTAACCTACGTTTATAAAGATTTTCTTAAACCATAAAGAATAACATAACACCGACTCTTTATGAGTACTCGGTAACAAGTCCACTAAAAGCTGTTTCCACAAAAGGCAAACAACATAATCTACACTAATTGAGAATTCCCGTGTGACAGAACATGATACACATGAATAGATTATTGTCGATTCATTCTATGCCAAATCGAGCCGGGTTGTACCGTTATCAATACAAAATGCTACAATCACGACTATTGTTATGCAGTTGCACAGTACCGAGGTTTATTTACAAACGTCAGTCAACGAGCACTGGGGCAGGGTTATTGAAATGTTACGAAATGACCATGAAATGAAAATAAGTATTGTGCTGAGCGCTGTTACTACGGCGTGGTACGGCCTCAGTAAGCAAAGGCTACAACACACCACAACAAACAGGTCGTTGATACGAGAGGCGTGCAATGCATTAGTGGGAAAGAGAAAGATATATAAACATTATGTTGTCCTGCTTCCCGGTCTACCTGGCAACGATTCTCAAAATTTTGATAAAGGAAGGATTAGCCCCCTTCTTAGAGTGTAAGTTACATTCTAGTACGAGGTTAATGAGGTTCACTTATGACTAAGTGATAACTTAATGAGTCATGTCAGTGTGTTTTTCTCGCAAATGATAGGCAAGCACTTTGTTTATATTTAGAAATATTTGCTTCTTTAACTGCAACTAAATACAACTTGACACAAAAACTCCAGAATAGTTTTTCTATAGCTTGTTTTTGCCCACGTTTGCCCTTAGATATGAAAAAAAAGGCTAAACTTTGAGAACTTTGAAAAAAACATTGGACGATGCAAAGCTGCAGGGACGGTTCCCGGTGCTCCCCTCCGTCTGAGACGTTTGCTTGTTCGATTGGCGCCCGCGATCGGCCCCCCACATAATTTATGACTTAACCCGTATAGCGACATGACCTATCATTATTTATTTGAACACGGCTTATACAAGTAGCGTAATACCAGGCTCGACCGGCCTTTTTTAGTTTACAAATACGTAACACTATAATGGGCGGGTAGGAAGAAAGGTAACAAATGGTATCCGTAACTTTTAAAGAACCGTTTTATTGTCTGTTACCAAAACATACTGTTTTATGCAAAATAGCATTACAATATCCTCTTTATCTTTCGCAAATCGCTGCCGCCGTAACACTTAAAACATTGTTTTCAGTTTACTGCAAACGTATACACGACTTGGGTGGCTCTTATCGATAATATGCAAGAGTCAAAAATTATACTTTCTCGATACCATAACCATTCGTTATGAATGCGATTTCTACCTTTAAGGAGTACCTACAAGGTGACTCACATATTTTGGGAATTATTACCTACCGAAATAATTTCTAGATGGGGCGTAGTTACATTTCGGACCTCGCCATTTCATGACTCATGCGACAGAGGGATAGTCGGAAAGTAAAATGACTTATTATTGATAATTATTATAGTTTATTGCTACGGACTTACGGAGCCCCAATAATATGTGATTTATTGATACTAATTACTAGCCAGCTATGGTTATTGACCACGTCTGCTTAGTATGTGTAAGCATTACTCCGTATATAGTCAGCCGGTTACGCTATTGTGTTGTGATGCAGATGAATAATGCAGCACTCGTAACTCTGGCTTTTATGATCTAACTCATCGCCTATAAATCACACACAACACTGTCGTTAATAGATAAATATTTTACTTTAAGGTTCAAGTTCATTGAAACTTGTATATTTATCTTTAATATTAACTATCATATCATCATTTCACTCTACAATTCATTACTTGCCATTTAATACTTTATGGTCAATGATACTTACACAAGAATAACGTGTTAGGTGAAATTAAATCGATGCTGCGCAATGGAACTAGCACCTCGATTCCATTTGCATACGGGCAGATGTGTTATACAACCACTACACAACGTTGTTATAAGAAGCTAAGAACAAAGCAATTGGAATTTCTAGAATCGTAAAATGAGTAATAACGTAAAACCGTAAAATGATGTAACTGAAGATAAAACGATATTCGCAGATGTAATTCGTAGTTACGATTTAGACCCCCCAAGTTCTATCGTTCCCTTACATAGGTCATACTTACATATTAGTAAGATAATGTTTTGGAACTTCTTGTATAAGAACATACACTCACTCATGAGAAAAACTTCAAATATCTCATAACTATATAGTTGTTTTAAAATAGACATATGCCTGCTAACATAAACATTAGATGAGTCCATAAATATTTGATATCAAGACAAGAACTCGATCAATGTTTTTTGTTGCCGGCTGTATCTTATCAAGTGCGCGAGAGTACGTACGAGTTTGTACTATTATTGAGTTAGAAAGTTGATAGATATCATAAAAGGCATCTTGACTTTACAACTGATAAGTGCGTAGTACAACATGAACAGAAATCGTAAATACCGAATTACACAACGTCTTCTGCTAGTTTGACCAGTCTAATTGCAGTATGGCAGTAGGTATCATACGTTCATAAATGTTAGGTAAGTCCTGTGCCACTCATATTTTTAATATTCAACGTTACTGTACTTTGTTGAGTGGAAATCTACAAAGATTTTATTGAGCCGGACGTTGAAGCACTTTAATGGATTCCCAAAAATAATTCCCATTCATATCCACTTCGGTTTTTTTACGGGTCAAGTGGATTAGATATGACAAGAATAGTCTTAACCGAAACACCAGTCTCTATCTAATCATTTTGAAAAATAGCCAGACACGATTAAGCTTACCCTTTAAAGTTTTCCGCCGCCAATGATTTCGATTACATACATTACAGAGCCTATGAAAGTACCAAGACTCGATAGATGCCAGTTAGACGTGTATTTTGCAATTTTGCGCTTTCCAGGTAATAAGGAGGAAGAATTGCAGTACTTACTATATCATCTCGCACTGTATTGTTGTTTACCTTTGGGTTATTAAGAGTGAATATGAATATTGTAGAAATTTAAAATACTATGGAAACAATTAAAATGTATATTGTAGAAACATGAGAAATATACCTGACATGGCAGTGACCACATCACCGACGTATCATGGCTCGCCAATACATGATGGATTTGCTACCATTAGAGCACCTAGAAGCAGGATAAAGATTAGGAATCTAGTTGAACCAAATCAAAGCACCAATCTACCTCAAAGACACTCCGAGTATTTCACGTTAAACAGGACATCCAAAAGTAATTTCTTAGATAGCAGCTGTGGAGTTCAATATGTAAACAATGGATCAGCAAGCAATTCGTTTGTTGATAAACCATCGCGACTTAGCTTCACTGAACCTATTTATGCCAAAGTGACTCCACCTCATTCTAAAAGCAGTTCTCCAGTGAAATGTTTAAACGGCAAACAAGAAACTCATTACGATTCTATAGACACAAAGCCTCGTAGACGTTTAAAAAGCTTGGAGCTATCAACGGAGCAGGACGTTAGTGGCAGCGAAAAAATTGGAATCTCGAACTTGAGTAACGGCGAGCGCCAGTCGTATGAACAGCACGTACCCAACCAGGATGGCGGCGAGCTGCATTCCGTACGCACGGACTTTACTGGTTCCTCCATCGACTGTAGAAGGAGTCACAGCGATCGAGATAATTGCTCGGAATCCTCCTCATACTTCACAGATAACGACAGGCCTATATCAAGTTACAGTGATAATTCCACGATACCATCTACAGACACTGAGGATGTATTGAAGGATTTACCAAATAAATCAAAATTCCATAGATCTCCACAGAAATATGCTACATTGAATCTACGGAGGCCAAAATTTATAGACCTAAAACCTGCGAATATGAAAGAAAACGCGTTGTACGGAAGCTTGCAACGAAATAGAATAGGTTATCACTCTGAACCAAATACACCGTTGAATGATGAACATGTCTCGGGTCTACATAGTGAGCCTAGTATTCTCAGTGAAGTGCATCAGATACCTAGAATGGCGCTGCAAAGTAATAGAAACGGTTTCAAGAGATCTATAAGCGAAACAAACGGGTTTTCGAAACGACTTAACTATAGGCATTCCTTCAGTGCTGACTTTAGACCACAGAGAAGGCCTCACAAATGCTGCGAGTGTATTACTGGAATTCCCGTGGAAGAAGATTCTGAACAACAAACGTCGCGGTCAGCATCGAGGACATTAGGAACTCTATATGAATCACAAGATCCAAAAGTTGGGTGCCAAACAATCCTACGATCCAAACCACCAGTGCCGTGGTGGGAATTAGCTCTCAAAAAGTCCCGCTACAAAAGTTGTCCAATTTTAGAAGAGGTGAGTTATTCCGTTTTTATTTATTTAAGACTAATAGTGCTGTATAAGTTGCTCTATTAGGTACTGTTCTTATTATGATATCCCATGAACTTTTAACATATTGTTTCAAGTATAATGGTTTCAAAGAAAATTATTACCTAATTATTCTGTCGTATGGGAACTTCTTCAACATAATCAGTGTTTATACAATTGGTTTTTACACATGTCTCTCAGAGAAAGCATGTAGGAGGTGCGGTTTTTATTCCCTGATTTTTAATGGAATGGTATAATAGACCGCAATGGAAGTACACGCGTATCAAATCGAAAAATCAGCTAGGGGAGAATACTAATGAGTGACGTAGCGTGTTCACCTGACATCTCATGGGTGGGGTGTAACGTCCCCTTAAATAGATTACTCAGGGAGTGCCATGCCGTGTTTCAATTAAAATTTTAAAATTTACGTCCTTTTCAGCTTTCATTTCTTCTATGAATGCCTAAGCTATGACTATGTAAATCATGACGTAGACACTTTTCTATGACTATAAATGAAATCAAGATAATCACACTTCGATTCGAATCGCTTTCCAATCCGAACTTTCTTAAAGGTTAACATTGTTAACAGGTGTTTGAATAAAAAATCTCGTTCAGAATCGCTGAGAACCTTTTGCCATTATAAATTATAATCGTCCAAAAAAACTTTACCTGACTACCGAGGATTTATCAAAAAGGTCCTCTATTATACTGACTGACGGTCAGGTGCTGACTTAATCGTTCTCCAAATCCCATTCATTGGGTTTGTAATAATATCCTTTCCCACGATCCCAAAATAATCTTATCATGTAAGGTCAGATTTTTTTCGGAAATCCAACAAACGTAAATGATATAAAAGGAGTTACGAGAAAGAAGTTAATAATTATTTTCTTCCGGGTAGCAAAGATTTTTAAAGGGATTTACTGAATTTTCCTTAAACATAAGAGCGTAAGCAAAGTGGTGAAACCTCTCAAAATTACTTAGCAATTTCCCAAATAGTTCAGTTGTTTGTAGATCCTATTTCGACTATACGATACTTTTTATTTCTAAGGGAGCGTGGGTGACAGGCCTCCAATAACAAACTATTGTTATCGCTTGAAGGGACACCTTTGAACTTAAGCAATTAACAGAAGGGTAAAAGTGTCTATATACGTATATATATATATCTACTGTAGAATTTATTACTATTTATGTTTGAAGTTTTATGTAAGTAACAAGCCTTCACTTAAAACGATTTTTACCGCCCATGTCAGGTTGTTAAAATTGGGATTAATTTTGTCTTATCTGTTACTATAAAAAAGAGCCCACCTGAAATTCAACCGTAAAGGTCCGATTTTAAAGAGAACCAGCAAAATAAAGCGTAACTAATATGGTTAGCCATTTACTAATATCTCTTATAGGTACCTAACTTACATTTTCTAATCATTCTAACCTTTGCTCACTGAAAGACGACAAAAAATATGTCCAATACTTGGAAAATCAGTGTAACTACCAATAAAGACACGGCTTACACTCCTATTAATATTAACGACGATCGGTTCCAGTGGTTTGTAGGTACAGAACCACGTATAAGTACATTGGGATCGAGCGTGAGATAACTATCGTTCCAAACGCCTGCGCGTCGCAACTTCAGATGTCCGCGAAGGTGGTGGCTACTGCGACCACGGCACACTTTCCTAACGCAACTGCATCCGCTTACACCATTTCTCTCAGGACTTGTGTTATGGGCTTATTGTTTAAAAACTTGCGCTATCTTGAATCCTAGAATTTATGAAACTTACAATAATCTCTTACTTTCAAGTCATTGACAATAACAATTCTATACAATCGACGAATGTATCTATTGTAGTCAATAGCACCAAAATAAATTAATCTTTACCTTCCAACTGTTCAAACAAAACCTCCAATAAAGCCTTTTTAATTTTGACGGTGCGGTGGTTCTGTACAGCCGTTCAAATAAATTGACCGCCGACATGCAGCCCAGATATGTCCAAACCGAATAAGGAAGAGTGCACTTGAACAAATAATATCTCTTGTCTTGTACCAATCTCTCGTAAAACGGAACAGTGGGACGTAGAGTGGGCCTTAAATATTATCGGAGGGACTTGTAGGTAACACCTACTCGATTTGTATTTGTTATCGATTGTATTGTTTCTGAGCACATGTTTTTTCAAATTATGTTGTTATGTGATGGAATTATCTCTTGTATCCATATGTCTTCATATTGTGGTAAGAGCTATATTTTGGTTCGTTTATGATACAATAAAATCTCTTCGGTTTACATTGTTATTGGGCATCGTAACCTCTTACGAAAGATGTTCCGTATTATTTATTCATCATAAACTCCCATATGCCTTCCGCTTTTATATTGAAACTGCCTCTTTATATTCGCGCAAACTATAAGTGTTTGTATGAAATAAGGACTTGAATATGCTATGGACATGATTCGTAACACTACAAAATTCCGTATTTTTTACCGAAATTTAAAACAAACAACAAACTCAGCTTAAGATCAAAGACCGGTAAGGTACAGTATAATTGTTCTAATTCTATATTTTTTCTAATAAAGATCCTGCCATCTGCCTGTAAATTTGAATATTTAACTGTATAAACCTCCTGTAGCATTCACCTGCGTCTATAAGAAGATAATTTCAATGTCCATTTGCGAAAGCTCCTGCAAGACAGACGGATGCATTAAATATTTCGCAATAAGAACTCTCGCGGGCACACTCGACATAATTCTTTCCTTGCAGAACACTAGCAACTATTTGATCGTGTCATTAAGTTCTTAAAGCGCGGCTGTTTCCGCAGCTGTTGATAAATAATTAGTTTCCACCTGTCTGATGTACTTTTATGGTATCATGATTGAGAAGCTTATTGCTTTATTTGAACAAAGGATGTCAATGCATTTGAGCACGTCACTGCGACAAGAGTTTCTAGACATTGATCAAGGCTCGATTCGCTATATTGATGAAATGTTTTATAAGAACTAGTGTTCCATAGATTTCGCATCGTTACCATGTTCGATCTATATCTTCGTGTTTTGTATTTTTAAGATTTCAGATAGACTCCATTTCCGCCCTGATAAAACCTACCTCTAAATATACATCCGTAAAATCAGAAGGTTGTTTCTATAAATAAGACTTAGCGTGTGCCTTGTAATTAATGCGAAGTCTTCTATAATAGCCGGTAAATGATGAATAGGAGTATTAGAAATTATCAGTAAAGGCCCTGATGATCAGAGTTTCACGAACAGTAATTGCAGACGGTAATACTGACTCGTTAACTTCGGCACGCGTACAAGGTGTCTCATGGAGAGATCTATCAATAAACGCTCGGCCATCGTAATTGGCTAAGCAGCATGCGTCGAGGCAGGTGTATGGTCCTATTAAAAAGATATAAGTATTTCCATTTAATTTACTTTTATTTAAGTTAAACGATGGCACGAAGCAAAAGGAAAACGTCTTCGAGTTTAATTTCTGAACAAATGAATTTATACGTTTATCGTCGTGTTGAATTAGGTGTGTTTACATTCATACTGTCGTAGGGACCAGGGACGATACCCCTGTTTTAATTTTGCTGAGTGCGTGCTCGCAACGCAGCAAACAAAGGGTCCTGTGACCAGCTACACCCACGTCCACTATTACTGAGTTACCGTCCTATAAAGCAATTTATTCCGATGAGTCACTTTTACAGTTCATAAAATGTTTATATCCAATATTTACTACGACGTAACTAAGGTAAAATGTGACGTAAGTAATTATTTTCTCGTCAAGGTGGTACATTTAACCGGTTTCTTGTGACTCGAGAGCAATTGGTGTCATTATCGAGCTAAGGATGTCGAGCTGGATACATAATAATCTAACCCTGCAACTAACCGAAGTTATGGAGAGATCTATGTCGGTACTCGGTAGTCAGCTTGTGGTCGCCTTTGATTACAAACTAATCTGAATAGAAATTACAGCTATAATGTGGTTGAACTGGCCGGAGGAAGGTATAAGGTACCCGTTAAAACCATAGTTATTTGTTTAATATCCTGAATGTAACGTCAGCAATCAAGCAAGGTTATTATATTGAAATTACACATTAGGTGTAAGTCGATTATCTATAATTTTCCTTCAAAACTTTACGAAATCTTTGCCGACATTTTTGATACCTGTGGTATTTATATGACTGGGTTTTTTATAGCGCAGCAAAATTCACAGGATGCCTCAAACTAACCAAAATGTTTTACGTTGTTGCAGGCTCACGTGGTGTCTGCGTTTGAACAGAGTCTGTCCAACATGACGTCGCGACTGCAGCAGCTCACCGCAACCGCCGAGAGAAAGGTAATAAACAACACGAATTTCCATCGTTAGATCACATCACTTACACATCCTTTAATTTCATTTTATTACTCATTAAAACTTAACTACTGCTGTTAGATAATTTTAATATCCGTATACAAGATCTCTGAGTTAACGAAACAACGAATCGCGGTACTTAGCATCATAATGTATGTGAACGCCTCAAGCCACTAGCCGTTCTGCCGGCAGTCCAACCGGTTCGAACGGAAACAAATTACTTTCTTTTAATTATAAGTTTTATTGTTGTTATACTTCGGATGTGGTCTCATACGTTTTGTTTGCTTTAGGACTCTGAGTTAACGGAGTTGCGTCAAACGATCGAGCTGCTGAGGAAGCAGTCAATCCAGGCGGGGCTTACGACGGCCCACATGCAGTCTATGGGTATTAGGGCGGATGGTGTTAATGTCACCGGGCCGGTAAATATGATCCTCTAACTAACATTAACACTTTCGACTCCCCCCACTTTTCATAGAACTCATACGCCATGCCGCCATACATATTGGAAGTGAACCCTCCGGGAGGGTTACCGGCACTACGTTTGCGCTAGAGTTAACCATCGCGTACGGTCAACGGCATTAGGTTTAATTAAAACCGTGTTATAAAACGAAGTAAAATTGTGTTTTCAGGGGGTCTTGTCGTTGTACGTAGTTTCCAACCTTTAAAATTTTCAGTGAATATATTATGGATCCGTGAAAAAAAATGCTTGGATTTTAAAACCAACGCATATACTATAAATCTTGTTAAAATATACATCAGATTTTATTTCCACGGTTTATAATACTGTATTCGCTAAGAAAAACCAACATTGAATATGAGCCCTCCGCGAGGGCTCCCGGCATTCCATATGCGACTAGGTGAACTCTCCAGGAGGGCTCCCGGCACTGAACGTGTTAATTAAGCACTACCTGACTAGAAATATAATAGAAAATACACAGTACGGTAGTCTCATGCATATTTTGCCCTATTAGTACGTATTCGAAATCAAAAAGTCTTAGAAAATCAAATATTCTGGTCATATTTTGCTTGTATCGTTCTTAACGATCTATTATCATGTCAAAGCTACAAAAAATAAACGATTGTTTGAATATGTGATTAGGTTCTAATGTTGCAACGTCTTCATTTGCATTTGTATTCTAATGTTGAAACCTGGTGCGGTGTCCAATGTCATCTATCAATCAATGTAAATAAACTAGGCATGCGTTGCAATAAGACCAACATCATTAGCATATAATCAAACATACGGAACGATGTACGGAACGCAAAGACTACGTAGAAATACATGTAATCTGTGTTCGTATTTTATTTGCCAAACATGTAAACAAGCACGAATTTTCCACTTTGACAAACATAACTTTATGCTAGTGTAAATAAAGTTGATTTTAGACCGACTACTAATGTTGAAAAAGTCATAAAAAATATGAAGTTGTCGCGCAAACTGAATCTTATGTGTAGGCATAAAAGTCGTTTTTCATAAAAACTCCTGTTTGTTTACATGTTTGGCAAATGAATTGCGAACGCAGATTAGAAATACTTGTAATCTACGATCGCAATTTATTTGCCAAACATGTAAACAAACACGAATTTTCCACTTAGACAAACATCAACTTTATGGCAGTGTAAATAAAGTTGACTTTAGACCGACTTGTACTGTTAAAAAAATATGAAATTGTAGCGCAAAAAGGAAATAGGCTATATCAGAATCAGGACGTTCGAGGTCCAATAAGCAGAAACAAATAAGGCAACGATAGCATTTGCATTAAATTGACCGTCAATAGATCCGTCCCTGTTCCACATTTGAGACGCGCCGAGAATAGACAAGTGACATGAGTTACTACCTCCTTAATATTAACTATTAGTACATCGTGAACTGTTCAAATTGATACAAGCATACATTACGATCGTGTTGTGAAACCTAATGATAATTAGAGAGAGTGATAAATATAGCATACAGCTTCTACGTAAATGTAAATGGTTGCTGCAAATATTTGATACAAGCTATGATCCGCAGTTTCACCCGCATAAGTCTGGATGCCGAGGGAATATTGGGATAAAAAGTAGCTTATGTCATTTTCCAGGTCATTGTCTACCCAAGTGCCAAATTTCATCCAAATCCGTTCAGCCGTTTTAGCGTGAAAGCGTAACAAATAAACACACTATCGCATTCATAATATTACTAGCTTTCGCCCGCGGCATCGCCCGCGTGGAGTTCGAAAATATGTTATCCGACGGGATAAAACGTATTCTATATGTTAATCCAGGTTGTAAACTATCTGTGTGCCAAATTTCATCCAAATCTGTTCAGCCATTTTTGCGTGATAGAGTAACAAACATCCAAACTTACAAACTTTCACATTTATAAAAATTAGTAGGATTATTAGATAGGATTAGATTTGTTCATTTACCATAAGTGCTTGCATCAAATATTGCATTAGTTGTTTTTAATCATGTTTTGAAATGTCTGTACCTACACATTATTATTCATGAATTACATTACATTTATAAATAAATATAGTATTTGAGCAGGTTTCGTGACACAGCAGACCTATAAGGTTTTGTGCGTAGTCAATGCTATTTCTGTCGAAATCTCTAAAGTTCAGGGACGCAGAATATAGTTTTAAGCGGTATTAACTTAAGCCAATCTAAAAAATAACGATCAATTCTTACTTACAAAAGAGTAAATTGAAGTAAAGTCGATGAATAGTTGAATATTGACGTGTAGGAGCCAGGCAGTCAAACGCAGTCATCTCCGCAGCGCTTGGCGCAGACGGGCAACGGCGCCATTACGCGGCATCTGTCCACTGACAGCGTGTCCAGCATCAACAGCCTCAGCAGTGGCTCGTCCGCGCCGCACGACAAGAAGCACAAGAAGAAAGGATGGGTAAGTAACACCCACCTACAAAAAACAACTAAATTGTTTTGATTCAGTG
Organism: Agrochola lota; assembly: GCA_947364205.1. NCBI lineage: Eukaryota > Metazoa > Arthropoda > Insecta > Lepidoptera > Noctuidae > Agrochola > Agrochola lota. Next base: position 9,223,907 of record OX376221.1, on the reverse strand, counting down.
CCTGTCCCCAAAGGGCTTTTTTCTGACCTAGCACTTAATGTCAAAAGAGACATTTATTTATTTACTAAGGCACCAAGTCCCAATATTCAAATCCCAAATCTATAAAATTCATTACTATCATACAAATAAAATTCATAAAATTTTATGAGAGTATAATATTCATTTATTTTTAAATGAAAGTATTCTCTTTATGTAAATTCCAGCTTTGTTATTAACTTTGTCTACAACAGACTGAATAAACTTAAGTCAATATTAGCCGTCCTTTACCTCATATTGACAATGTAATAAATATGAACAGAGTACAAGTAGCCTACATTGGACATGTTTGAATGTAAACATTGATTTTCTAAGTAAGCCGTTGAAGAAATTTTACATAATCAGGACACAAGTGTTTCTTATGGAATTGAAGAATATATTTTCGTAATAGAGAAGGTACCTACACAACGCCATGCGCATGTACCTACAGCTCAATTCAAACTTAATGACGGCTCGGAACACGAGGCGAGTCGCTGCGCACAGTAACGAATTCATGTGTCAGCGGGGGTGAGGGGTGCGGTACTGCGCAGCGAGTGGCTAACTTCCGAGCCGCCATTAAGTTTGAATCGAACTATACCTATAATTCAGTCGCACACTATCTAATTAAATGTAATTTAACATTTGATAAATATTTATATGAATAAAATTATAGAAAAAAATTAAGTGTTATACGACGCTTGGTTGAATAACATTGAAATGTACGCCATATTCATGCAGAGCAAATTCAGCTCGTTTTAAAGCATGTTTAGAAACAGCCACTGTCTCTACCGGTCTCCAAAGTAAAGTTATCAATTCCTAAGTAAACAAAACACTAACAAAACAATCGTTACACAACAGCTCCGCTCATCATTCACGAAAGCTTTCTCGCGGAACGCCAAGATTTCAAAGACAGCGAAACACTCCTCCCTCGGGCAACTGTCATCGCAAGACAGCTCGTCGGGTTCCCATCACTACGACGACCCGCACACGATCCGCGAGGGAAGCAACGAGAACAGTCTAGAACATTCGCACGAGACACTCGACGTTAAGGACAAGCCCTGCCCGCCGGCCAAGACGGAGGACCAGACCAAAGGTGAGATATAAGGGAAATTAGTTACTGCAAACAATGGATGGCGAATCAGGTTGAGAGAAAGTTAGGGTCTAAAAGTTAATGTAAGCTGAGGCACATAGGACAGTGTAGTACAACTATCTAATTACCTACGTAACAGATTTTCGTAAACGATTACGACTAATCTGTTTCATATCGACAGTTCAACAACATTCATCGCGTTATTTACGTTGTGGAGCAGATTTTTTTTCGAACTTTTGAAGCAATGGATTAGCGATATTTTTCAAAACGATTCAGACTTTGATTGATCGTGTATTACGCAATTAGGGTACTGGACCTAGTAGATCAAATATTGTTTTGAAACTAAACAATTAAAGTAAATTGGTCCTATTGGCCTTGCATTACGGTTCTATCTTCATTTTAATTAGGTAATCAAACTCACATTGATGGGCAAACAAAATCTCTAATGTCTTTAATTTTAGTTGTCTTTAGTTGAATTAATAAACTCAAAACTACAGACGGCCACTTTAGCAATTCTACTAAAAGCGATTCATCTCCTGAATGCCCAGAAATTCATTAGCAATTCCTCTAATTTTCGTGATGTGTGACACATATTAGCTGAATAATATCTCAATTCAATTCATAACTGAATCATATTTGGTGTAAATATTTCCATAATGGACAAAATTAATCGCTTTTAGCGAATTGCTAAAGTGGCCTTTTTAAGGCTTGTGCAGACCAGCGCGACTTGTCGCGCGACGCGATACGAACAATACAATTTCTAAGAAAACTTCACAGTATAACAAATGCCGGCGTCGCGCGACAAGTCGCGCTGGTCTGCACAAGCCTTTAGGCCCCCTTGTCTGATTTTAACAATTCATTCAACAGTTTAATGGTATATTATCACTGAGAAACAGGCTATCCTAACTATAAATGCGAAAGTGAGTTTGTTTGTTTGTTACGCTTTTACGCTTAAACGACTAAACAGATTTGTATGAAATTTGGCACATGAGTAGACCATGACCTGGAGCAGGATATAGGCTACTTTTCATCCTGGATCGTAGACGAAGTCGCGGGCAACAGCTAGTAATTTATAAAGATACTAGCCCCGCGGTTTCACCCGCATAAGTCTCGATCCCGCGGGAATATCGGGATAAAAAGTATCCTATGTCATAACCCAGGTCATGGTCTACCTACGTGATAAATTTCATCCAAATCTGTTCAGCCGTTTTAGCGTGAAAGCGTAACTAACAAACAAAGTCACTTTCGTATAGTTAGGATTACTCGGGCGAACCCGCTAGCGGTAACTATAGTTATTAAATATCGCCAGTTAATGCGGTACTTGCGATTAAATTAAACTTAATGTTAAATCTTCTAGTTTAAAATATGTATTCGGTTTTCCTTTTGAAACCACTTCCAAGTTATTAGTGCAGTGGTTTCTTTTATAGCTTTAGAAGCATCGTCAGAACATTCCAGTTAAAGTTTACATCGTAATTAATAGAGTTAATTACTGGATGTGGCTGAAGATCTTCATTTTATTTCCAGATAAACCAGATGATGCTGTGTTAGTTGATGAGTTGAAAAGGCAATTAAGAGAAAAGGATTTGGTGCTAACAGATATCCGATTAGAGGCTCTCAGCTCAGCGCATCAACTTGAAAGCCTTAAAGATACCGTCATCAAAATGAGGGTAAGAATATTAAGACCAATCTGAATACATATACATACAAATAATTAAAATTAAAGTACCATCGAAGAAGTTCATATCTAACTACCGTAAGGACTATTTTTGTTTGCGGCGCTCGGCGGCTATAGAACCGAGCCGGTAACAGATATGGTCAATGTGTTCACGGGATTTTGTTTTGAAACTGGTTAGATATGAACTTCTTTGATGGTACCTGTTTGTAATTTCAAAATAACAGATTTTTACTAAATGCATAATTATGAATTTGTATACGGTGCAAGACTTAGGTATAACAAACAAACAAAATTTTTTTTTTGTCTGTCTGTCTATTCGTCCCGGCTAATCTCCAAATCGGCTGGACCGATGTTGACGGGAGTTTCACAGGCAGAACTGATGTTATAAGGCGTAACTGAGGCTACTTTTATTTTAGACAAAGAACTACCACGCAAGCGAAGCCGCGGGCAGTAGCTAGTTATTATTAATAAATAATTAAATAGCGTTTTTCTAATAACAAGTCCACTAAATATAGCAATAATCGTTGTAAGATTCTTATCATTAATTGTGAAAATACCCCAAGGAATAGTCGGTATCCACTTACTTAATATTAAGGTAGTACTGTAAGTATTCATTAGGGGCTCGCTAGCAGCCCATTACACAAATTAAACGCGCTATTTGGTACTGATTATAGTCGGTGTTCTACAAAATGTTCGTGAACGGCCCCTCATATATAATTAAATTGTACCTCGTCCTCGATTAATAATGTTTTTTAAGAATACTTATGTACCTACCATCAAAAGAAGTTCATGTCTAACCAGTTTGAAAACAAAATCCCGGAACACGATGACCACATCTGTTACCGGCCCGGTCTATAGCCGCCGAGCGCTGCAAGCAAGAATAGTCCTTACGCTGGTTAGTTATGAACTTCTTTGATGGTACCTACGCAATTTCAGCTTATTTCACCGTGTAAAGGGTGGCCGGGACATCGACGCGAAACTGTTACCATGGATTCAGTACATGATTCTGAGACCCCTGCATTGAAATTTTTCGTCGGTTTTTTTTTTTTAATCCGCTGTTTCATATTTTTTGACCGCGTAGGTATTGCACTTTTCTATGAAACAGCAGATTAAAAAAAAAAAATACGGCGAAAAATTTCAACGCAAGGGTACTAAATCCATGGTAACAGTTTTCGCGTCAATGTCCTTGCCTGCCTATATATTATTATATTTTTTTGCCTCACCTATACAATTTAGCAGTTAATAATATCTACCTGCACTAAGATTTTTTAAAACGAATACGTTGAAATGTCCTTCTCATATCAAGGTACACTTCCAGAACGAGATGTTAAACCTCAAACAGAACAACGAGCGGTTGCAGCGACTAGTGACGTCACGGTCGTTGGCTGGTAGTCAGAGTTCGTTGGGTACTGGAGGTTCTGCTGTAGAGGACCCGAGGAGGTTCAGTCTCGCTGACCAGGCTACTATGCATCAGGTGAGATATTTCATTAGTTTTATGAAGGACAACGTATTGGTAATTGTGTGGGAAACTCAGATGTAGAGCGTTTATCCTAAAAGTTGGCAACGTCGCAAATAGCTGTCAAATATTTCCTTATTTTGATTAATTTGGTAATATTACTGTATGGAAATATTAAATGTGGCTAACAAACAAGCGAACTAGAATATTAAACAATAAAAAATGAATTGCAATTACAACACCGAATTTGATGTTGTAACCGTTTTAGGTGTAAAAAGGGCATTTAGAAAGTTTCCAATACTGTTTTTACATATTATCATCATATATTCGGTGTTAAGATATTAATTATTGCATTTCATAATCAATATTCTAGTTCGCTGGTTACCCACATTTTTTATTTACATACAGTAATATTGCCAAATTAATCAAAACAGGGAAATATTTGACAGCTATTTGCGACGTTGCCAACTTTTAGGATAAACGCTCTTAAAGATCGACGATAATCTAGCTGCCCACGCTGCTACATACTGGATGTGGAACGTGGAAAACCGGATGTTGTGATTGTGGCGCAACTTGGGAGGGGCCTATGTCCAGCACTGGACTGCGACAGGTTGAGATGATTGATGAAGCTTAAGATGTCGGTCACAGATAAAATCTATAGTTTAAGGTGCAGTGCATTCTTTAACGTATGGAAATTCTATCGTCCATTTGGGGAAGTTGGTGGTGATTTTGTGATGGCTTTCCATCTAGCAAAACTACACGGACCTCAACACTTAGGATCTAAACAGACGGACTGCATTTGAACTGCACGCCAGCCGCAAAATTGCAGTTGGAATGCTTGTGAGCATATTATTTTCGATGCATAACTGCATCGAAACTGCCAACCGACTGCGCAGTCCTATCGCAATGCAGTCCATCTGTTTAGACCTTCTCCTCCTCCGGTAGCTCCGGTGTTACGCGGTGCACCTGTTCATGCAATGTCACTGACACGTCACGGGAATGTTCAGCCAACAGTTCCTACACCCTCACCCTTCAAAGATTAGTAACGCATGACGGCTTTACCATACAAAAAATGTCTACATATAATGACACCAATTTCATCGTTTCCATATTTTCACACGACTGCACACGCAAAAATGTGTCCGTGTCAATTTTATAGAGAGCTGCAGACGGAATACAACGTACCGTTTAAAAAGAGTAGAAAACGTCAATTTGGTGATTTCCATGCGCTTAATGGCTACTTACTAATCGTAAATCAAAATCGTGGGTACAAAAACTCGAAGCCGAACGTTGTAGAAAAAACTGATTACTGTGTTAAATAATCAACACATTCAAATTGATAGCCTTTGAAACATAAAGCTTAATAGTTACGACCTAATAATTTTCTTCGTAAGCAACAACTGTGTTCTCTTTCCAGGCGACACTAGACATGCACTCGCAACCTCTAGACTTAGACTTCAACTGCATGTCATCGACCCCTACCATGGATTTCTCCAAAAAAGGGTCGCCTAAATCGGGCATGGTCGAGCCCATATACGGCAATAAGGCCGCATGCGAGCTCAATGAAAACAACGAGACACTATTAGCAGCACTGAATGGCAGCAGTGATTTATTCGCGAACGGAGGCGAGCGACTGAGTGGCGACTACGACATCAACACTGTGCTCCCTCCGCCCAAGACTCGGGAGCTAGCGATAGGAGAGAGCTATTCAGACATCGGTAAGTCTAATTTTAAAACAACGCCTTTTGTTTATTCCAAGTTACAAAAGGATTCATTTAACGACTCATTGTGTTTGTTTAACAGGTGTTGCAGACAGCCAAGGAGATACAACTGACGGAAAAAAGATAGCTATAGCCGTATATTTAGGACAACCGGAGACATTCCAAAGATATTTCGAAGAAGTTCAAGACACGCTCACAGAGTCTGAATGCAGATTCTACGCTAAACAATCAGCGAGCTCATACAACAATCATTTTGAGAAACAGTCCAGTTTCGACTCGCCGCGGCTTTCGCAAAACCGCAGCCCCGAAACAGAGACGCAAGACTACTCGCAAATAAATAAGTCTAACACAAATAGCCTTAAAAGCAATAAATCTACGCACAGTAGTTCGTATAAGAACGTTTATAATAGTGATTCGACAATAAACTGTAATGAATTCACCATAGCTTACACTTATATATCTGGCAAGACGACTTGGCAGAACTTAGATTATATAGTTAGGAAGACTTTTAAAGATTACTTGTCCAGAATAGACTTGGGAACGAATCTCGGTTTGAACACTGATTCCATAACATCGTATCACCTCGGCGAAGCGACCCGAGGCCCTGAAATAGGTTTCCCGGAGCTCTTGCCTTGTGGATATATTATCGGCACTGTCAATACGCTGTACATCTGCTTAGAAGGAGTTGGGAGCTTGGCGTTCGATAGTCTTATACCAAAAAATATTGTATATAGGTAAGTGTTATCCAACAAATATTTAAATATTAACTTCCTCTGTGGTTAGACCACCTGTCTCAGACCCAGAGGCCCCGGGTTCGATTCCCAGTAGGGTCAACATTTTCTGCTCGGTTTGGTTGGTGGTAGGGCTTGTTCTAAGGCCGCCTGGCTAGCTACCACCATCTTATCTAAGTATATCGCCATAACAACAATGTTAACAGCATTGTTATGTTTCGGCAGTTATAGCTAAGATAGTCAGTTCCTCTGTGGTTGAGGATTCAGGGTGAACCTCGCTCCCACCTTCGACCTGATCATCACTTACTATCAGGTGAGATGAAGGCCAAGAGCTTCCCCGTTGCTGTTAAAAAATATATATTTCAAGACCAATGGCATCCCCAACTAATAATATTTTTTCTCCAGATATGTTTCACTGCTATCGGAACACCGGCGAATCATTCTGTGCGGTCCAAGTGGCACGGGAAAGTCGTATCTAGCTGCGAAACTAGCAGAGTTCTACGTACAGAAGACGCAACGTAGAGGCAATCCCGCTGAAGCAGTGGCTACTTTTAAGTGAGTACTTGCCTGTATTCGTGATTTTATTTTATAGACTCAAAGATTCTTAATTGACCAAGTAGCAAAGTAAGTATCAGTTGAAAGACGAAGGTTATTGTGACTTTAATTCGAACCTGTGAAAATCTGAATGGGATGTTAGATAGATATCCAGCCATTTCCACTACATATTTATTGAAAGTGAGCTTGTTCTTAAAATAGAATCTGGTCCTGACACATCCTGCACCTACTGCAGTTTTGGATTTTTGATCTGCCGATAAATACTCTTTCATATTTGTCCCAAACACAACCCATACATTATAAGAGTTGCTACTTCAGCGTTTCTCAAACAGAACCTATACATTTTAAGAGATGCTACTTCAGCGTTTCTTAAACAGAACCCATACATTTCAAAAGTTGCTACTTCAGCGTTTCTTAAACAGAACCCATACATTTTAAAAGTTGCTACTTCAGCGTTTCTCACACAGAACCTATACATTTTAAGAGATGCTACTTCAGCGTTTCTTAAACAGAACCCATACATTTCAAAAGTTGCTACTTCAGCGTTTCTTAAATAGAACCCATACATTTTAAAAGTTGCTACTTCAGCGTTTCTCAAACAGAACCCATACATTTTAAGAGTTGCTACTTCAGCATTTCTCAAACAGAAACCATACATTTTAAGAGTTGGTACTTCAGCGGTTCTCAAACAGAACCCATACATTTTGAGAGTTGCTGAAGTAGCAACTCTCAAAATTCTCAGGTTCGGTTTGAGAAACGTATACATTTTATGAGGTTGTACTTCAGCGTTTCTCAAACAGAACTCGTACATTATAAGAATTGCTACTTCAGCGTTTCTCAAACAGAAACCGTACATTTTAAGACTTTTTACTTCAGTTTCCCAAACAGAACCCATAGTTTTTAAGAGTTGCTACTTTAGCGTTTCTGGCACAATTATCATGACTTTGCTTAGAGGTAACTGAACTTGCCAAGATATAAATTTAACAAGTAATAACCCTCTTACCTTTCCAGCGTGGACCGCAAGTCCTGCAACGAGTTGCGTGCCTACCTCGCTAACATCGCGGAACAGTGCGGCGCGGCGGCGGCCGGCGAAGAGGCTGCCTTACCTTCAGTGGTCATACTCGACAACCTTCAGCACGCGTCTGCGTTAGGAGACGCCTTCGCTGGGCTACTGCCTCCTGACAACAGAAATATGCCTGTTATTATTGGTGAGTCTTTTTTAGACAAGTTTAGAATGGTCTACGGTAGAGAACACCTTCGATGGATGGACTGTTTCATCATCAATACCATATTGGATAATTATGAAGCATTGAAAACTTCCACAATAGGGATGATGCCTAGGTAAAAAAAATGAAGTTCTAATTAGTCCGTCAGTCAGATAATAAAAAAATATTAGACACATATTTTTTGCTTTATCATATTAATAAAAAATTACTTAGATAAAACGCATTTTAAGTTGGGGAGTGGGGGTCGATATCTCACTAGTTTGTATAAAATCTAAATACTCGTGACGTCATGGCATATTTTACCTCAATGTATCGTCGTAATCTATAGATTACGTAAAACAAGAAAAAATACATGTCCAATATTTTTTTATAATCTCAAAGACGGACAATTTTTTTTTTTTTGTCATCATCGGTCTTGTAGATATAGTCTCTCCAAATATCGTCATAACGACCGGTCTTACACTGCCTGGGGGTCTACTCCCTAAGCAAGAAATCCATATTATAATCCGACGCAACGATACGGACGATTCCAACTTACGTTCGGGGCTCGAACTCAGAATGAATTCCCGGATTTAAGAGCGTTTACATCTATTTACGACATTGCCAACTTTTAGGATAATCACTCTTAAGTGTATTTATCTATGGAATGAATCCCTAATGAAATCTTAAGAAAAATGCACTCTGTGGAATGAATGCCAACACGATTTGACAGTTGTCCCTACTTCTGAAGTGTTTTTGACACTTGTTTTGACGGATCAACTACTTTCGGAAGGGCCCGTATCTTCGTTGAAGGACTAGTGGTATTAGCAGGATTGGTGAATGCCAGAGGCCATGTCCGTATGGGCTGTGGCATGATAGCGAGTATGAGAGCAGATCCCCTGCATCCAACTTTAATTCCCGTGAATTATATCAAAATGGCAGTGATCTACCTGTTTTTAGCTTACAAACTACGATGGACTGCTACAAGAATATCCCATTATTAATAATTCATGCTTGCCTAATGTATCTCTCTGTAACTTCACCGGCAGCCGGCACATTTGTAAAGGGAAATTATAAGTGCAACAACAAAAGTTTTCTTTAGCACCTGCAACCTAACGTCTTTTTTTATATGTAGGCTACGAGTTAATAGAACAGCTTCAATTATATTCATTCATAATCTTTACTATTCCAACAGAATATAAAAAAACCAGCGTCAATTTACGAACGTAAATTAATATGACTCAGAGCTACCGATAAATATATTTACTTCTGACTTGATAACTCAGCGACTAATGTTGTAAGTGAGCTACTTTATATATTTTAGAGATTCAACATCTGTCTGCTAATAAAATCAAATTCCAGCCTCAAAATTAGCAATCAAAGTTTTTTATTCAACAAGTAAATTAATAAATCATATTCGTTTTTCTTGAAAATTAGCAACACAAGCGCGGGACTGTACCTGATGCTCGTTGAGAATGAGAGGGGCGCGACCGCGTATTTCCAATCTATAACAAGGCCAGAACGCAGCCATAGGAAACTGCTCGCGTATACATTGTAAAGCTATTTTTAAATCTGTGATTACAATGTAATCACGAATTTTGCGTACTGCTCGTGTTTAGTTTGTAACGTGGACGCGCGCGCCCTGGTTCCAAACTATACTACATCACTTACGCTTGACACGAGTTTTAAACATAAATAGTAAAAAAAAAAAAAAGTGAACTGGGTGAAATGGAACAGATAATGGAATATGAAATGGGTTAGGTTAGGTTAGGTTAGAACTGTGTCAACCGCGCGTGAGCCGAGCGAGCGTAGCAAGCGGTGCCGCGGCAGCGGCCGGCGAGCGCTACTTCCGAGTTACGTCGCATTTGTTTTTGATGACAATATTTTTTGTATGTTCAATTGGGTAGGTATAATAGTCAAGTCATCAATTATTTACATTGACCATTATTTGATGACAATAATAAGGTAATTTTATGTTCAAATATAGTAGATTCACTCATCAATTACTTATGTTAACGTATAAAAATAAAGGTGACTATAAGAAATTAGAGTTCGTTGATATTATTTTATAGATGCAGTTGATACACTTATTAGAAGCTGGCAATGCGTAAACATATCACAAATTTAGTTGCTTAAGAATTATCACCATGCTGCGTCATAATAACAGTAGGTTGTTTTACAATATATGGTCGCTTGAAAACAATTTATTAGACGCTAAAAGTTCGTCGCTGACCTATTAATTCATTAGACAACTAAATATATTTGAAGACGAGACTTACATTTTAAAGAAGCTGCCTTAATTAGCACCCATTTGTAAATTACAATGAATCTCCTTTCTTGTGCTAGTTTAGTTGCTGTTATTTTCTTTCCTGAGTCCGAGATATATTATAATATATCTCGGAGTTCAGTGTGCCTCTTGGCAAAGGCCTCCTCTAACGATTTCTATTGGATTCTGTCTTATGCAACTCTTCTCCAGTTTGGACCTGCTATGAGATTAAGTTCGCCCTCCCATCATTTCCGTTGTCGACGTCTATTTCGTTTGCCATCTCTAGAGTACCATTCTGTCAAAGTTTTACTCCATTTATCCTGGGGGCTCCGTAACATGATGTGACCCGTCCATCTCCATTTTATTTGGTCCATCTTAGTGAGGATATCTGCCCCCCCCTGTCCTAGCTCTTATAGATGTGTTCTTTTCTCTGTGTGCTGGGAATTAATAAACTAGTTACATTACTACATAACATTACGGAACGCCTCTTTAGGATCATGTCAATAAAGATGACATTAATTGTCTCATTAATAGTGAAACGATCGTGAGAGAATAGTAATGAATTAATAAAATCGTGTAGGCACTCTTTCCCCATACCTTTTCCTTTTAAGGAGACTTTGAATGTTTTGTACGGCATAATATTATGCTTCTTTTTTAACCTGTATTACCGACTGAACAAACAGTATCTACATTCGTATGCTGCGGCCGCATCTGCGTCTAGCGTGACAAAGCTTCGCATAGTGATACGATACACGCAGATGTGACCAACCATTATCGGTTATCGTTCGGGCTGCGTAGCACTTCTCGCCCGGGTGGCGGTACATAATAAACGTGGCGAAGCCGCTAATGTGACCACCGCATTAGCGCGGTACTTTTTAGCGAGCAAAACATACGAAGTTTCGGCACGCATTGCTTTGTCACGGTAGACGCAGATGCAGCCGCAGCATATAACAAGTTATTACTAAATAGGTATGCTAAGCAGAATCTCATTTTTTAGGATCTAAGCAGGAAAAAACCAAAATTCGGAAAACGCCTTCGTTGAATATTTGGGTAATAAGTAATGCTTTGTTCCAGGAACCATGTCGCAAGCCACGTGCAACACAACAAACTTACAGCTCCATCACAACTTCAGGTGGCTCCTCACAGCCAATCACATGGAACCCGTCAAAGGATTCTTAGCTAGGTAAGCCGTGCATATAACCTAAGGTTTGAGATATATTTTATTTAAATTAATTTAAATTTTATAGTTCACTTACATGTGAATATTAAAACTAAAACATAAGTCAATACTTTTGGGTGTTTTACAAAAACTAGACATTTGAACCTACAATAATTATTTTGTGGGTAGATAAAGAAAAAAAAAAACTATATTCGCTTGATGTGGGGCTCAAACATCAAATACAAAAGTAAACAAGTTTTCGTTCAACACAGATATGCGTAGCTGGATATGCCCTACCAAAATTATCCTGCTGAAACAATTTAGAAGGCCAAACAAAACCTGAAAATTTGACACTGCATGCAGACTGGTGCTCCTAATCACATTTTGATCTCCCAACTTTATCGTGTCTCAAACGCTTTTATAAAACAGCCGTTCGATTCTGTAAAAATATCACCGTGAAACTTAGGTGAAGTGAGCGTGAAGTGAGCTGTCAATAGTGTTAATCCTTAGCATCCTGCCGGTGGATTCTGTGGCAGTGACAGCTCAGTTCACGCTCACTTCACCTAAGCTTCACGTTAATATTTTTACAGAATCGACCGCCAGGTCCAAACAATCTATAGCTTTAAATCCAGATGCAATTATTAATTTGACATAAGTAAACCTTTTCTTCAACTTACTAATTTGTCAAAACTCAGATTTTACGACCACAATGCAATTGAAAAAGCAAAAAAAAACTTGGACTACCATTCTTCCTTCTTATTCGTGTGGTAAGTGACTAACCTGTTGTCAGAGTTTTAAAGCCGGCCTCTGACTTGGCTTCACATGCCGTCGAGAAATATCGTTCAGGCATACCGGTTTCCTCACGATGTTTTGGAGAGACAAATCGTAAAGTGAACTTTGCAAAGACAGAAAGCTGTGGATAGGTAATTCGCTGATATTTTCAGGGCTACTTTTCAATACCAATTTCTTAGCAATGATCTAATTCAAGCACGCTTCACCCAGGTACCTCCGTCGCAAGCTATTCACCCTAGAACTCCGGCTGGGTCGTCGCGAGCCCGCGTTAGCCGCCGTACTAGAATGGTTGCCGGGAGTGTGGTCCACGCTCAACGCCTTCCTAGAGGCTCACTCGTCGAGTGACGTCACTGTGGGGCCGAGGTTGTTCCTCGCGTGTCCTATGGACTTGGAGGCTAGTCAGGTAAGGACGAATACCGACTTGTAATATTCTGCTTGTGACATGACATACCTAGGTATATTGAAATCTTTGTATACGTATGCCATATGACCACCTACCTGGTACCTGGTAAGGACTGATTTCTTGATGAATCACCCTCGTTTTCAAGGATAAAGGTCTGTAAACTGTAGGTAGGTACTTTCTAATGAGAAACGAGTTTTTGTGTTTTAGGTTTAGTCCTGTGGTCCTATCTACATCGCCACATGCGAACTACGCATCAAAGACATGACGTCACACAAATCCTGCATCGCGCAATTAGAGTTAACCGCGCGAACATCATTATATATATATAACTTCCCCGACATCAATCGTTGGGCAGTTGCCCACCTTCTCTATAGAGGATGAGTGAACGTTACACCCCGTTCCTCATACCTCTAAATTCCACTTATTAGTCATAAACACAACTCCTGAGCATGGGGAGCATGGGGCGTTACGTTCGATCCCCGGGTGGGGAAGAAAGTGTTGTTTCATTTTACCATTCGGACTATGTCAGTAGCAGCCCGGATTGTGGCAACTGGCTCTCCGACGTGGACTTCAACTTTACTGGCGAAGTGTGCCATACGTAATTTTAACGTTACCTTTATGTCCTTAGGCGTGGTTCGCGGACGTGTGGAACTACAGCATAGTGCCGTACGCGTCGGAGGCGGTGCGCGAGGGCATCGCGTTGTACGGCAGACGACGACACGCCGCCGTGGACCCGCTGCAACACATCAAGTCTTCATACCCCTGGAGAGAACCCAACCATTCACACGTAAGTACCTATTGAACTTTCTTACTAGGAATTGCATAATTATGATGAAATACAACAGACGACGTATATTTAGTAACCTAATCCGCTTAACTGTTCATAAAGAGTCATAAAGCAACAAGTCAATCGTCATCCTGAGGATGAGGATGAGAGGTGAAACACGTGTCGATTTCTTACAGGGTTCTTTATGACTCTTTAAGAACAGTTAGGTACTAAATATACGTCGTCTATTGTATTTTATAATGGATTTCCGCAAAATCACGCCCGAGTCAATAAACTAATTATGATGAAATATTTTATCTACTTACATCATGGATTTAATGTATGATGATCACGTAGATCGCAGCAGATTTGATATGAGATTAGAGAATTTACTGATGAGATGCAAAAACTGCCTAGCCTTTTCCCAACTATGTTGGGGTTGGCTTCCAGTCTAACCGGATGCAGCTGAATACCAGTATTTTACATGGAGCGACTGCCTATCTGACCTCCACAACCCAGTAGCTGGGTAATACGATACCCCTTGGTAAGACTGGTTGTCGGACTTCTGACGACCCGTAACGACTGTCCAAGATCCACGAATGACAGCCGGGACCAACGGCTTAATGTGCTTTCCGAGGCACGGAGGAGTCTCGGCGTGTAAAGATGGTCACCCATTTACGGAACAACTTTAGCAAGCGTAGCTTAACCTGATGGATCGATCCGTGCGGCCGTTATTAGTTAGCCAGACATTGAGATGCGATAGACCAATAAACTACTGCCTATCCAAAGACGGGCTAATACGAAACATTTTTTTCCCGGAATGATCACTTTATTGCCAGGTTATAGGTATATTTAAGTGTGAGCTCGAAGATACGAAAAATTAATAAAGTGTACTAATAAAATTTTATTTTACAGACTCTTAGAGCAATCACGGTGGAGGAGATTGGCATTGAAGAATCAAATCAAGATTCTAACACGAACAACAATCAAGACCCTTTGGTAAGAAAATCTTCATTTCATTTCTGTTTTGATATTTTTGGGGCATTGGACCATTTTTAACCGACTTTCCAAAAAGGAGGAGGTTCTCAATTCAGTAGTTTTTTTTTTTTTTTGTTAAATGTTTGTTACTTCATAACTCCGTCATTTATGAACCGATTTGGAAAATTCTTTTTTTATTAATCTACCCTCCTTCTCGTTACAGTTAAACATGTTGATGCGGCTGCAAGAAGCGGCGAACTACAGCGGTAACCAAAGTCAGGACTCTGACAATGCGAGCATGGATTCGAATCTCACTCACGACAGCTCCATGGGCAACGAGCTATAATACCGACACCTCGTCCCGACTGTGTTGTGACGTCACTATCCTCTAAGATTTTATACTACCCGCTGGTATTCTGTGATATTGCTTCTCAACTCGTAGTTGAAACAAAGTAATACCAGCAGCAATTCCATGCAGTGTATGAACTAAACTGACGTTCCTTACATGTGGATTATAAATATGATATATAAAGCCAAATATTTGCCATATGTACATTATTGATATTTATTATTTACTTATTCTAAGTGTTACTTTAGTTGCGATTCTAATATTATTTCTAGTTGATTTTTTTTAAATATTTTATCGCTAATTTGTAATGGCGGTATTTATTTTCATTTTGAAAGGTTTTACTCTGCAATATTTGTGAATTCTAGCAAATATCGATAGCATGAGTATGAGGACCTTTCTGTAAGACTGTTTTAGTTTCGTTTACATACGAGAAAAAAAATCATTTCAACTCGATAAGTGAATAAGAAATCAATAACAGTGCCTGGATCGATAATTTTCCATTTTTTTACGACGTAATAATTACAATGTTAGATCTATTACTGTTTATATGAAGCATTGTGGCTTTTACTATTGTTATATTTTTTCAAAGTTAGGATATAAACCGCATTTGTATTACTGAGACATGTATGTAACATATGAAAGTGTAATTTTTATACCATTTTCATATTAAATTTCATGTACCTAATATAAAATATTTAAGTGTAAATATGTTTAATATATTTCTTTTTGTATGCGATTACACTAACCGTTATCTATAATTAACCAGCGTTACTTTTGTATAGAAATGCGTAACAACTGTGTTACAGTGTTCGGTATGGATTGATTCGTGTGCATAAGTGAAACGTGATATCTACAATCTATGCTTTACAGAAAATGTGAAATAAAAATTGATTATAAAAATCTTGGTGTCTTTGATTTAATTACTGTAGGGACATACGGCTACACATCAAGCTATAGATACATTTCCAGTTTATGCTGATCTCGCATTGTATAAGATTTTCGTACAATACGAGGTCAGCTTATACTGGAAATGTATAGCTTGATTTATAGCCGTTAGTACCTACCTACCTACAAAATGAAATAAGTACACACGGCTACACATCAAGCTATACATTTCCAGTTTATGCTGATCTCGAATCGTATAGGATTTCCGTACAATGAGAGGTCAGCTTATACTGGAAATGTATAACTTGATGTGTAGCCGTGTGTACCTAATGATACAAATCCAAACATATTTTGAATAATAACAACAGAATATGTAGAGGCATTTTTATTGAAAAACTTAATTTACAGCACACTTTCATCAAACATTCGCCAGAAACAGATATAATAATGGAGCAATTTGGACGGAACCAGTTTTATTTCATTTAGGACTAGAATCTTCATTTATTGAGTACTAAAAGGAACAATCGCATTTGTTTGGTGAATCCAATAAGGCACAACCATTTCTACAAACCAGTATCTGTGACTGACATTTCAATTAATTGTAAACAGGAATGATTATTCATTAATAATATAAGTAAGCATTGACAAGCAGTGGTACACAGGATGCAGGTAAATGAGAAAACATAATATTAAGGTGCATCCACAGGCAGCAGTGGGTTGAACTGCGTACTTGTAATATGTTTGCCAACAAAACTTCCAACATGTGAAATTGGGTTTTTCGCAAAAACCTCAAAAACTAGGTGGTCTAGGTCAAAAATAATAACATAAACAACCATACCTAGGTACTCTTAATGACGTTGACCATGACCTTTGTGATTTTTTTTCAGTGAAAACAGGCATTAATATTAGGTAGGTACTTACATACCTACATACGATGCACTAGCGATACTAGGTAGGCAAAACACGATAAACATACATATTTGCCTCTTAACGCTGCCTACGAAATAACGGCTCCGCTATAAGCACGATAATCGCCCAGAGCGGAAGAAGTTATTTCATAATTTCCCACACAAAAAACATATAGGTATATAAAAAATTGCACGATAGTAAAAGTATGATTTGAATCTCGAACCATAGCGTCGCCGCGTTGTTTGGACTAGCTCGAACCATCGAACTAGTCCAAATAATAATATCCCCGTGCACATTATGCGTAACATGTTGGTCACTATGATGGGAGAGTTGTTGGCGTGTGTATTACAAGTGGGGACGTAGCTCAAACGAACAAACAAACACGCACGCAAAGCAGAATATATTATCGCTCACGGTATGGACGCACCTATAGACTTACCTAAAGTGACTTATCATAGAAATAATTAAGCTGAAGCTTTGCAATTTCTCAACCCTCATTTTTGTTAAAATAAAGTGTTCTTAGTGTCAGTAGGTACTCTAAAGTATCAATCATACGATGTATTTACTTTACTAGGCAATTCATTTATAAAGAAAACATTATCAAAACGACACCACCAACATCATTAACGACACGGTTGGCGCAGTGGCTGAGCGATCGTCTGCTGCGCAACGTGTCGCGGGTTCGATCCCCGCACGGAGCAAATATTTGTATGATCTGCAAGTAGTTGTTCCGGGTCTGTGTGTTAATGTATGTGAGTTTCTATGTTTGTAAACGCACCCACGATACAGGAAGAAATTCTTAGTGAGGGGCAACATTGTTTAAAAAAAAAAAACCTGTAGGTACCTACCTATATGTACCTACACACAGACACTATACCAAACCTTAGTATGAACGTACATATTACAAGCTGCTTACCTATACTTAAATTCAGAATCATAGATGATTTATTTTACATTCGTTGCCACTTCTCAACAATCTTTTTTAGCATAAAGTTTTAGTTTTTAGCATGTTTTTTTGTTTTGTGACCAAATTCAAATTTATAAATATTTTGTTTCACATAAACCTACATGGGCACTATTCCAACCCCAGGCACGGTTCCAAGTGGTCGTTTCCTATGGAGAAGAGCCGGCAAGAAACTCCACGATTTAACCACCATTTGCAATAAACAGGTCCAAAATAAATTATGGATGCATTAGAATTTGAACGTAGTCTTGCATGACATTGCATTTGTATCAAAAAGTTGTTAATTAGTTATGTATTTTTCTCTGTACAATAAAGAATTTATAAATAAATAATTTTCCAAGATTCTGAATTCAAGTTTAATAAGACTTCCTAACAGTGGGATAAACTTTGATCAATATCACAATGTAAAATCACCAAAGATGACACTTCATTATAAATACTAAGATGTGTTAAAGAGGAAAGAGACATTATTCAATATTGTTTTAAATGCATCTGAGGTCTGAAATATTTTTCTTATTGATTAATTTTTAACAAGTAATTATTACTCAAAATAGGTACATGTTTAGGCATCATCAAATTGTACACAATAGTCCAACAGCTTTATGAAACATTGAAAGCTTAAAATATCCACCAATTATTTTTTTCAATATTTTAAGGAACTTATTTTGTATAAAAGACATGAAATATTATTGCTATATCTCACTAAGTAATACTATACTTTTTAAGACAAGGAGGAGTATTTAAGTGCTGAATGTTTTAATCACTGTGTATGTCAAGACTCAAATTGGACAAAGATGGAACGGGAGACTCTGTGAAGTCTCCAGAGTCATCACTGTGAACTTTACTTTGTTTAACTTCTGTTTTTCCCTTTGAGTGAATACTTCCTGACTGCTTTGACTTATTATTTGTAATACTTATGGAACTTTTTTCACTAATCAAATCTGCAACATCAGATAATGAAACTGAACTTTGTGAGCTCTGAGAAGTTTGATGTGGACTTCCAACTGATGCATTTTTATTTAAACTTTTTTCTAATTCACCTTGAGCAGAGCCTGAGGACTTTGATTGTTTATCTATATTTTCTTTAAACTTAGAAACTGGTGATGATGAGAAGTCATCACCATAACTAAATTCTGCAGTATCCTCAGACTTGCCAGATTCCTGTGATTTTTTCTCACTGACTTCTACAATTTTATGTTCAGTTTCTTGTTTATGAGATACAGGTGATGTAATACTCGAAGTAGCAGATTTAGCAGATGATAAATCATTCTTTACATTTGTCTCAGATAAAATATTAGTGTTTGTTTGATCCATAGCAACTGTTTGCATAATGGGCAAGCCTGCTGTATTGAGCATTTTTTCATCTAATGAGTTAAAAGGTTTTAATTCTACATATGAGGTAGAGTCACTACTACTATTAGTTGTCAATTTAAATTCACTCATTAACAAAGCAGTTTCATTTCTTGGTCTGTTAAAAGTTACAAACTTTTGATCTCTTACATCTACACAATCACTGGATTTTTTAGCAATGTAATTATTAGAGTTAACAACACTATTATCCACTTGAAGTATGTGATCTCCAGGAATATATTCAGAACTTGTTTTGTCCCGTGCAGAGTCGCTAGAGGTGTCTGTATCTGAGTTATCTAGCTGCAGCCGCAGATGTAGTTTATTTTTTTCATCAGATGAATGATCAGATTGGGAAGAACTTGTAGTACTACTCTGTGAGTCTTCATGAAGTATGTAAGTACAGTTTTGTTCGTCCCTGTAATTTTTATCATCAATTTTTTCGTCATTGTTGTACTTTGAGTTAGTATTTGGATCAAAATATTTCTTCTGATGTGGTTTTAACATATTTTTAAGAAGTGTGAACAGGAGGGGTTCTTTTATATTACCAGATTTGGGTAAATTCATCTTCTCGGCCAATTTTTTCTTTCCTTCGTATTTGTATTCACTACCTTGCCGCGACTCCGACATGTAAACGAATAATGTGTTCTTCAAACAACAGAACTCTAAAAACTCATGGACCACCGATAGAGCTAATAGGCCCTCCGGTAATTTAAGTATATTATCTAAATTCACATTCTGTTTTAAGTTTTCACATTCATCTTCAAAAGCTAAAAAAATATTAGCTCTTAGCAACGCGCGTATTTTGGCTAGCGATCCATTTCTCTCTAAAGCTTCTATAACTAGATCTCGAAGTTCAGTGTCTTCAGCTTGCGCCATTTTAAGAAAAAATAAATATGTTAAAGTTATTACGAGTTATCACGTAAATAAAACCAAATTCGGCACTGACTAACGTGTTTGACTCGCTTGTTTTGCTTGTTGAGACTTTGAGAGACGCAATTCCGTCAGTCTGTGAAGACGTCACCAGCATTTTCGAAACCAATGACAGCAGGTAAACAAGATTCACAACCAAAGTGTCAAAGCAAGACAGCAAAGAAAAAATGCTAAAGATACTCTTTTGCAACGCTATGGTTCGCTCGACCGGTACGTCATTTGAGAAGCTAGTGAACTGTGCTGGATTGGCGCTGGCGTCGTTTTCGTTCAGAAATATAATTATTATTTCGTGTAGGATGATGGAATTGTACTATTGTAATTTTTTTACTGAATTTTAATTGTTTTTTGTGATTCCGTAAATTATTATTTTATATCAATTAGAAATAGGAATAAAACCAAAAATATAATAATACGTGTGAATCAGGAAAAAAATAGGTAACCTAGAGCTACAAATAAAAAATAATAATTCTACACAGGCTACATATTTTATTGACTTGATTTTTTTTATCTTTATTCACTATTTATTCACTGGACTATTATTTTGTAAGGGTACACAAGGTACCTATAATAAAGTAAGTATACCTACCTCAAGAGTTGCCTACGTACCTATGTAAAAAACTATTTACGGATTCAGAGACAATGAAAGAAAGCTTCATGATTTATTTACAAAAAATCTACCTATTTTTATATAAAACATGTTGTACCTACTTACCTACTTAAACTTCTTAATCTCGGTAATTAAACCAATTAAAGCGGGTTGATGTTTTCAATTCTTGCTTTTAAAAGTGCACTACTTTTTTAAACTGTAGACTGAAGAGAACAGGACGCATACGTGTAAGTACATAAAATTTTATTTACTCGAAAATAAATATTTTTAAAGAAAAGTAACTAGGTAGGTACATCTAGATATTCACCCTTATATCTTTGCGAACGTGCTCGATTACAAGGGGTGAAGGCTTGCGCCGGGAAATGTAGGAAATTCAGTCAGTCGGGTCGAGCGAGCGTAGGAGGTCGGTACGGTGTCCGCCTCGAAATTTAACGGCATAATGAAACTTTTAGTCCATTTTCCTATCATATCCTGAGTAAAACATTTATAAAAACTAAAAAACAGTGTTGACATTGTTATGTTCGCGCACCGTGGGTTAAAATTTTCACAATGGCTGTATAATGTGTTAAAATACTAGTGGCGGGAAACCGTTTTGATATCTCGCTTGACGTGTTGTGTCCTATGTGTACGTAGAGCGAGAGGAGCCGTCTGCCCTAGAGGGCGGCCGACATGCTGGATTCGTCGTGAATCGATATTTTTGGAACGTTGTAGAGCTGAAACCATGAGGTTCGAGCCTCAATAAAGGTACGACAGGTGATAATATTAATAGTTTCCGTTCACCCGACTACACCCAACTCATTTCGCAAAATATGTGCTGCGGTAAACGACGATAACTGGGTCCCACGTTGGGCTCCAGTACCCCTCCTCCAGCCGCAGCAGCTGCTCTCCGGATGTTTTGTGCATTTTTTTTACGATTTCATTTATATCCGTTTAATTATTAAATTGGATATTTTAGTTTTCTTCAAAATAATCATTTTTTATTTTACTAATTTGGATGTATCAACTCCGCTCGAGCTACAGCTTTCTTTACTTTTAAGGGTAATACTATTTTAAGCATTACTGAATTTAATTTAGTTAATTATGCAGGAACGTAATGAATTCACTTGTTGTTAGTATTCACGTGTAAATTAGCATTTCAAAACATGGTTTATCTAGAGTACAATAACATTTTTCTAAAGGTGCTTTTATAGGCACCAAACAAAATTAAGGAAAAATCTATTTTAAGGACTAATAATAATTAATTAAGTACCTACCTACTTTTCTACTTATTGGCTAGCTACAATAACGAATACTAAATTAATTCGTGTATTTAAAAAAGAAACGTTCTTTTTACCTAAATAGGAACGTATTACCTATTAACTTGATTGGCACTTGTTAGAATTTAATGAAATTTCAAACTATACAAAAATTACCTGGATAAAAAAGATGGGGACTACTAAGGAATACCGTGGTCAGTGTGAGCTCTAGAAGTCTCAAGAGGGATGCCTCTTGAGACTGTTTAGGTTAAATGAAGTTAAATCACGTAAGTAGGATGCTACTTACGCGGTAATTCTTTTTTTAACCTAAACATTTCAACTTCATATCACACCTCAACAAATCTAAGCATAATTGCTTAGATTTGTTGATAAAGCAACATTGATTTAAAAACTAAATTACTAAATCTGTAAATATATTCAGTTCCAATATTCTAGAACCAGCAAAATACATCGGTTGTCGGCTAAGTATCACGTGGTGGCCCGGGATGTCACCCAAAAATCCCGGGCATACGAGTGTCGAATTTGGCGCCGTGCTCACACGGGCTCAGGAGGGATTAGGTCGTGCATACCAGTCTCCAGTGGCAAATATCGAACTGACAGAACCAAACACACTTACGTTTGCGCATATTCATGTGTTGCAAGTGTGGCACCGGTCTTAGGTAAATGACAATACAGAACTACACGACCTATAATAGGCTTGGTCAACGGCAAAAGTTGATTACCGCTACAACTGCTACTTATTTATCATATAAATTAAGTAACACAAAATTATTCGATACATTCTAACAATTTCAGCATTTCATTTAATAACCAAGAATTAATATTCTTTTAAGGAGGTAATTTTACTTCGGTTCCGATTTTAATTAAATATTAGGTTAGCTCAATAATTAGATTTTTATAAACTGAAGTGTTAATTTAATAGAGTTTTATTGCTTGTGTTCGCTGAATGGAGATCTAGTTATTTGAAATGGTTTTCTAAGAATATGTTAGCGGAGAAATATCAAAGCCGAGTAACAAAGTAGGTAGGTAGGTACTATTTTGACTTCGAATAAAACAACATTTACATTTATATCGAAGTTTATTTAAAAAGTATTTTTTCTGGAACGTGAGACTTGCCTGAACCTTTGATTTTCTGAAAGAATTTATCAACGTTAGGGACCTAGTAGATTTCTACCTGCTTATATAATTAGTACCTATCATGTTTGGACTGTCTGGTATCTAGTGGTATTAACCCTAAATTAACTAAATTAACCATTAACTACCCATCATAGCAATGATGAAATTAAAAGTTTTTTTGATTTATCGTAGGAATATCTAGTAGGAGGTAGGCACCTATTAGAAGCCATGGGGTGGCATTTTAGAGCTATGGCTAAGTTATGGCATGTTATCGTGCTGATTTGACGATAGCAATAACAGCTCTGAGTGACGGTTAGCCACACTTCGACGTTAGAATCAAACACTTTGGTATCGTGAAATGAATATGATTTTTCGAGAAAACTGGGAAAAAAAATTGGAGTAGGTAAAACCGTAATTAAAACATTATTAACAATAATACAAAACTAAAAAACCGGCCAAGTGCGTGTCGGACCACGCACAATGAAGGCTTCCGTAGTTGGGATGAATTTATCCCAAGGACAAACTTAACATTGTAGTTGAAAAACGTGTTCTCCCTTATGGAATGAATGGGAGATCATGTTTTTCAAACTGCAAATTTAAGTTGGTTGATTATTTCTCGTTAACCTGTACAGCCTCCTTAGCGCTCATAGTTTTCCTTTTAATTTCTTTATATATACTACTGTTGTGAATTTTTAAAAGCCCAAGTACAACCATTTAGGTAGAAGGGGGGACACACACTTGACTAACAAAAAATTCTGTTAAAAGCTTAATATTTCGCAAACAGATCCCTGAATCCAAAAATGGTTGTGACAAACTCATAATATTTTTGAAATAACTTTCTAACGATACCCCACAACATGGGGTAGATGAGGAAAAAAAAACATCCCCACTTTACGTGTAGGGGAGGTACCCTAAATAAAAATATTTTTCTTGATTTTATTTTACCACTTTGTCGGCATGATTAATATGTATACATATGCCAAATTACTGCTTTCTAGTACTAACCGTCTCTGAGCTAAGCCGCGGACAGACAGACGGACAGACAGACAGACAGACGGACATGACGAAACTATAAGGGTTCCTTGTTTACTACGGAACCCTAAAAATCATGCTTTGTAGGATAAATTAATGATCTAAGTTTGGCATTATTAAGAAAAAACGCAACATGACACAACTATCTACGATCCCATCTTTAGCATATTCTAGCATGTTCATCATTATCGTCGCACATTTTTCCCAAATTTCGCCGGGGTCGGCTTCAGTCTAGATCCAGATGCGGCTTATTGATTCGCTCGGAGCGACTGCTTTCTGACCTCCGCAACCCAATTTCTGGGATATATTGATGTCGTTCTTATCCTAGCTATTCATAAGATGAACCTGAGAAGAAAATATTTAAGTTTAATGAAAAGGTAAGGTGGGTAAAAAGAAAAGGTCTGACTGTCTCAAATTAAACCCCTACGCCAACACCTATCTTTAACCCCAAGACAGTTTGGACGTCTATTTTGAGATTTGGCACCGAGAACTAAATATACAGCTTGTCACTAAGAAAGGAATTTGGGCACACAACTTAAACGGTAGACGGGTAAAGGGGGATTAAAACCACGAAGTGCGCGACAAAGTCGAACCCAAAACTAACCTGCATTGGAACGAAAACAGCTTTATTTTTTCACAATAAGCTTACTGATAAGTCGAACCACGATACGATGCTGGAGGCATAAAAGAATGTAAAACATCACGTATTGTTGAATGTTCCAGCGATCAGGTGTGTTGTACTTATTCCTTACAGGGGTTTAATTCAGATTTATTTCAATTGTTCAGCTGAAACGTTTCCCACAGCGTGATTTACGAAGCGTTTTAAATATAACACATTCGTACTTACTGTCTTTGCCAGTCGCTGGCAGTTCTGGTGCTTAGTAAAATGTATTTTATGCAGAGTAATAACTTTACTTAAGACCGCGCTGCAAAAAGAAAACTGTAGTGGGTGTAATGTAACACATGGAGAAAAACGATGAATTATACAGGGTGTTAAAGAAATTGCGTGCCATAGCTTAGGGGTAGGTTCAGTACCGATAAAGGAAACGAGGAAAAAACAAAAAAAAAAATATTAACAATAAAAAAATGATTGCAAGATCAACCTAATTTAGTACCTACTAACTTAAAATAGCAATCGTTTAGAATTAAAATTATTTTATTTGTTTAAATGCTTTAATTACTTACTTTCATTGCGTTCGATAGTAGGTAGGTAACTCTAGGAAATTATTAATTAGCATTTAAACATAGTAAAAAAATATTTTAAGCAATTTTTTTATCAATTCTAAACGATTGCTATTTAATTAGTAGTTTCTACATTAGCTTCATATTATAATAATATTCGTTTTTTTTTTTTAATTTTTAAAGGTTTTTATTTTTTATTTTTAAGGGTTCATTTATCGATTCTGAACCCACCCTGAAGCCAATGTTAAAGAATTTGCGTGTCATAGCACGCAAACTTAACATCCTGTATAAAGTGATGATCTTATATTAAAATTTATCTCGACCATCAATTAAATTAAAATCCACAAAACACACAAGTTAGGCTTCTAATTTCCAAGTAACTGGAACCTACCCAGAAAGAAACTTATTTTGGGTAAATGGGTACAGGCCTTTATCAAGTGGCAATAAGGTGTGAAGGAAAGTATCTAAAGAGGTCTAAAAGACTCGGATCTAGTTTAACTACTGAACATTAATCTACCTACTACCTTTCTACACCCCAGAGACCTCTGACCAGACTACTTGCCAAAGTTGAGAGTCCTTCGAGAATCCTTGAGTTTATCCTCCATCCAATAAAACCAAGTCGGCCATGACGGACGCTAACGAAAGTGGAGTTTCTGACCAACTGAGAAGAAGTTTTATTATTAGTGATACCTTCCTGCGTACCTAATTGGATCATAAAAGTTCTAGTAACTGCCTATTAGACGTTCCATTGAATTTATACAGAAATCTTTGAGAGTTAAAAACAAAACTCATCAGCAAGCCTGAGACTTTCTCGACGGCATGTGAAGCCAAGTCAGTGGCTCATGTGCGGCATAAAAACGTTGCCACCAGGTTGCTCACTAACCACCCTAAAATAAGATCTCAATGCAATTGAAACCTTGTAAAATTATTTTACTATAGTCAGTATGAGCCACAAGAAAACAGCTCATGTAGGTTGTAAGATTATCCAGTAACCATGGTTAGTAGCAGGTCCGACTGACCAGAGCGCCGGACCTACTTCAGCTTCACTACCTACCTATCGTATACTGGTTGGATTTTTAGGATGATAAGGCCAGGTTACTTAAGATGGAAATAGTTGATGTTTGATCCATACAAATTTCGGGGGGTTTTACTCCACTGTTTGACATTGTACATCCAAAGTTAAACATGATATCATTTTGTCTCAATATTTATTTTGTCTGTGCAGAAACAGAATAGTAAAATAATAAGCCATTAAAAATTTAGGATCCAAAAAAGATTTGTTTTTCTTGTTAATTTTAATGCAAGTTTGGGCGTAAATAAGTAATAAAAGAAGTGTAAAATCACCAAAACAAAGCTTAATTATCGAAGATTTAAGTAAACTTTATTTGTGATTGATCTATGCTGTGGTTTTGTCATAAAACTCGTTATGCTAAAGGACTTTTCGAAATTTTTTACGCGTTTCGTTTTACTAAAATAGTTCGGAACGGTGTTTGTATGCGTGTAATCTAGACGTTGTGCACGTAGACCAGCACCTAACTGCTCATCACTGATACTATCTCTGTCTGACACGATGCCAGGTGAGACAGCGTGCTTTTTGGCCATGCCCACCAGTGAGTCCGAGTCCGCGACTAGTTCAACCTTAACCGTACTGTATTTAAAAAAGTGAATTACAATTACCAATTCAGTACTCAAAAACTGTCTCTTAAGAACGTTTTTCTGTATTCAGTACTCAAAAAATGTGACCTCAGAAGCTTTTTCTGTAGGACCCTTGCCGTCCCGTCTCAATACTCAATACTTTATTTGTATTCCACAATGTGCTTATGTGGTGACTTAAAATTATATTATGTGATCATTATGGACTCATTCGCACTCAGCAAAAAAGGAGGAAAGAGGAAGCATTGAAAAACTTAGCTCATAAAACACCACCTATAGGCCTACTTTTTATGCAAATACTTGTGTTATAGCAATAGGATAGTACCTCTTCTTTACCTATTTAGCCTAAGGCAGTAAAAAATTATTTTATCCTAGATAAACTGCTGATAAACTCCGCATTTCTCCCATTTCGGGGGCATTAACGTAGAAATAGTCGGTTATGTACGCCAATTAAGACATAGGAAGCTTGTCAGCGACTAATAAACATTTAGATAGGATCACTTTAATTGTTAGTAGTCCTATTTTAGTAAACATAATGTAGAACAATACACGTTACTTTTTGTTTGTTTCGAGTTAACCGGGCCATTCTGTACCATAGACGCTGTAATAATCCGTTGAATATTCTTCTGCACCATAACGGAGAATACATCATAACATAACATAACTTTAGTAAACATAATGTAGAACTATACACGTAAATTTTTGTTTGTTTCGAGTTAACCGGGCAATTCTCTTTCATACACATTGTAATAATCCGTTTCATATTTTTTCTGCCCCATAACGGAGAATACATAACATAACAAAACATAACTTTAGTAAACATAATGTAGAACAATACACGTTAATTTTGTTTGTTTCGAGTTAACCGGGTTATTCTCTTCAATACAGACTGTAATAATCCGTTGCATATTTTCTTATATTTTTCTGCCCCATAACGGAGAATACATAACATAATATCAGATGCCTGTTTCCCCAAAGAATTATGCACAGGTGTATCTACCCCCCACATTTCGCCAGTTATGTTTAAGTTCCATGTACCTATATACCTAATAATGTGCGAACCTGTCAATCAACTGCGCACAAATCCAGACTGCTGCTGAGACATTCCGGATGGAGAAACCCAATAACACTTTACCCGACCTGAGAAATTGAATCTCCTGCTAAATCGAATCTTCATGATCAGCAGCGCTTGCAACCACTAGACGAACGAGTGTTGGTTCATTCGTTTAAGCCAGAGGTTCCCAAACTTTTTTGTGGCGTAGACCACTTTCAAAAATTTTCTAGTTTTGGTGGACACCCTGCTGCTACATTTCTACCATATTTCTAAAACTCGTAAAAAACGATGGAAATTGCGTCGCGGCTGAGTTTCAACCCTAAATTTGGAGTGGTAAGTAGTAAAAAAATTAGCAAAAAAATCTGAAAATTAGAATCTTAAAGCTTCAAAATGCTTTTTAAAGTCTAAATATGGCCATTTTTCACCGAACAACGATAGCCTGTCGAAAATCACCAAATATTTTTGGTCCCTTTATTTTTTTGACTAGTTTATTGTCTGCCTACATTGATAAGTAAAGCCAAGCCAACATTTTTGTTATTTACTATCGAAACCAGATAAATTTTCGTGGACGACTTACAACTTGTGAACCCCCATTTTTTTTCCACGCCAACGTAGACCCCCGTCGAGCTTCCCGTAGACCACTTTGGGAATCATTGGTCTAATTAGTCCTTATTAATAAGATATAACAAAGGCATTGAAAAATAATAATAGCCAATACTAACAATCTTACAAGTTAACATTCATCTTATTTCTACTATTACTACAGGAATTTTTAGATTAATAAATATCTTTTTTTCTTATTCGACACAGGTTCCTTGATTGTCTAGATTTTCAACATAGGCCTCCCCAAGAGTTCCCCACAAGCTTAGATCTTTTGCTTTCCTCGTCTAAGTCGGCCCTGCCGCGTATTTCCAATCTATACAAGGCCAGAACGCAACCCTATGAAACTGCTTGCGTATACATTGTAATGCTATTTTTAAATCTGTGATTACAATGTATACACAAATTTTGCGTACTGTTCGTGTATATTTTGTAACATGGACGTGCGCGTCCTGGTTCCAAACTATACTATATCACTTACGCTTGACATGAGTTTTAATAATATAGATTAAAAAATAAAAATAAATTGAATTGGGTGAAATGGAACAGCTAACAGATGACGGTATATGAAATGGGTTGGGTTGGGTTAGAACTGCGACCAACCCCGCGGGAGCCGAGCGAACGTACTGAGCGGTGCCGCGGCAGCGGCCGGCGAGCGCTACTTCCAAGTTGCTTCCAGCCAGGCAGGCTATTTAGCGCAAGGTGCATTACGCCGCAAACATGTTTAATACCAGTTCACAATTTGTCGCAATCTATACACGATTAGTCCGTATGCGTACTGGCACTGTACGTATTTGGAATAAGGTAGTTAATTAGGTCACTACGAAGTATACGCGAGTATTTACGTACTACTCTTGTATAGATTGGAAGACCTTAGTAAAAAGGTAATTTCCAATCTATACGCGATTAGTTTCGCACCCTTGCGGTCTGGCCTTGTATAGAATGGAAAGACGCGTCCCTGCCGTCTTTTTGATGTCTTCTTCCTATCTACGATACTGTCTGCCTTATCTTCTTATTCTATTTAGGACACTATTCTGTCACTTCTTTGATCCATTTCTTTGTCTTACTTCTTATTAATATAAATTTCGTCTCCACCCATTTTTCATAGAGCTCATACGCCATGCCGCCATACATATTTCAATGTGACTGCAGGAGGGCACCGGCATTATGTTTGCGCTAAAGTTAGCGCTCGAGGATATAATATACTGATTTTATTTTCACAGTTTATAATGCACCTGCTTTAAGAGATCCCATTAGTCTCCACATAGCACATAGTATTCTTTTATCAGAGAGCGTTTAACTTACAAGTCTCATAAAATTGAAGTATGATAAAGCAAAGTGAAATTTAAGTGCAGGAAAAGTTTTAACTACTTAACTACACTTGAGAGCAATAAAATCGCACACCCCTTGTAATTTGGTTTATTACTGATTGTTTTCTAAAATCGAAAGATATTGAGTAAAAATCATTAGACAAAATTAAAGCATACAAGCTTAGCTTTACAAAAACATAAAATTAAAATCATTGACCTTCACGTAACTTACAAAAACCGACCGTACACCGAATTCCCCAAATTCACGCGTTTGCGTTGTCACTACTTGCACCCTTAGCCGCAGGTATAAAAAGGTCAGTTTATTGGAATTTTTATTCAGTTGCATACCGAAGGTCAACGTGATAACATCTCTACTGGAAGCATACGGATTTACTGGAAAAATATGGATACCACGCCCGCAGAAGCCGCTCAAGTTATTGCCTTGCTCGAAGCAGGCCATAACCAAAGTGAAGTTGCTCGACGGCTAAATTTGAGCCGCTACTCTGTTCGTCGTGTATACCAGAGGTTCCAAGAGACCGGTGGCTACATTCGGCGACCAGGATCTGGCCGGCGACGCACAACATCAGAGCGTGATGACCGCTTTCTTGTGACAAGGTCTTTGAGAAATCGGCAACTGAACGCGGTTCAACTGGGACAACAGCTTCGAGAAGTTCGCAATGTCAGTATAAGTCGGTGGACAGTTCGAAGAAGACTAGGTGAAGCAGGAATGACTTCACATCGCCCAGCAAATGGTCCCAAATTGACCACAGCTCACCGACAAGCCCGGCTACAATTTGCTAGGGAACATTTAAATTGGACGTATGACCAATGGCGGGCTGTTATGTTCTCTGATGAGTGCAGAATGACTTTACATGGTCATGATGGACGCTCTAGGGTCTACAGAAGGTCATCAGAGCGATTTTCACAATGCTGCATAAGCGAACGTGTGGCTTTTGGAGGTGGATCGTGTATGTTTTGGGGTGGCATAATGTTGGACACTAAAACTGACATTGTATTCATCACTACGGCGAATACCGGCCCGAGATCGAGAAGTTTGACGGCTGCACGATACGTCGAAGAAGTGCTCGAAGAACATGTGAGGCCGCTTGCGTGGCTTATGGGAGAAGATTTTCTCTTAATGCACGACAACGCCAGACCGCATGTCGCTAGAACAGTTTGCGACTACATGGAAGATGTTGGAATCACCGCGATGGAGTGGCCAGCTCGTAGTCCTGATCTCAATCCGATTGAGCATGTCTGGGATGAGCTAAAAAGAAGAGTTCGAGCAAGAAGCCCTGCTCCTACGCGCCTCCAAGAGCTTCAACTTGCCATTGAAGAGGAGTGGAACGCCATACCACAAGATTTCATGGTGAAATTAATACGGTCCATGAAAAACCGATTAAGAGCTGTAATCAAGGCTAGGGGAGGGAATACACCTTATTAAAAAACAATTTGATCAAGCATTTTGAGTTTTATTTTTATTCTTTGTTAAGCTAAATTGGGTAATGTTATCCGTATGTTGGGTTTTGTGCCCTAAAACTCCCTATGGGTACTTTTTTTACACTGTATTTGATATCATTAGAAAGGTACTGAAGTAAACATTCAAATAGTGTAAGTTTTATTTTAATATGTATTCACATTTATGAAAAAAACTGCTTTAACAACAAAAAGTCAACGTGTGCGATTTTATTGCTCTCAAGTGTAGTTCAAGAAGAAGTTTGGTAATAGATGTGATATCTTAGTTTTTCGCACGGGCAGAAGCCCGTATTATTTTTTATTAATTATTTTGGTAAGTAATATTAATAATAGTTCGTGAAGTCTATCAATTTTTATCCAAAAAGTGTACAATCTAATAACACGTCCCTTATCTCGGAATATTTATTTTCCCAGATTAAATTTTTAGGTTCGTTATTTACGCTTTTTACATTGAAAGAGTCATCCCGAAATCATAAATAATTTGATCCTAAAGGTACCGATGGAAATTCAATCAGAAATAAGGTTACCTACTTTTTTTCATGGGTATGCTTTTGGGAAGGTTCCTACACAAACAAGAGAGAGGCGAATTCATAAGGACAAAATAAAATTCTATAAATTCTCCTCCTTATAGATGAGTAGGTACGTACGGACCTATTTGGGGCAACCTATCCATTCTATCCAATAGCATACCTAACAACTATATTTGCTATGAAACGATTATTATGGTATCGTGTTGAAATTACATAATTATCGTGATTGCTTACTCGTAATCATTCATAATAACAGTTACCAATCTATATTTTTCCATGAAATTTCCACGGCCTGCAGAGACATGAAACGTTACTTTGACATGCAAGTTATTGAAAAATAAATATACCTAATTTTTTTAAACACAACGCTTGTTTTGTACCTTTAAAAATCAACAGCGGGAGTATCTTATTGACACGGAGAAACTTATACAGGGTGATTGGTAATTGGGTACATTACTTGAAATGGGTGATACTAGAGCATTTTTTTTACATTTTTGACCCGATAACTTGGGGTCCAAAATGGTTGTTTTGGATATACTGTTGTTTTTTTTTTTGGGAATTGCCCTTCTCTCGTCGTTAAACTGCTAATTGTGAGAAATCTGCTGCTTTAGATGTTAAACTGATACTTTTCTGATAGGTTATGACCAAATGAAGCCTTCCAAAATCGATGAAATAAATATCCATGTCTTCAGAAATCAAGCGTCGTGAAGTTCATGGTATGTTGGTTTAACCTTCTTCTTTTTCGTGGCAGTTTAGTCATAGTAAATGTATGACACTTAATGCGCAAATAACAAAAACATTCATTGTCTTGTAGGCTTTCTAAAATGGTACAACATTGCCCACTTTTAGCACGTGTCTGAAAACACCTACAAATGTTGTACCAAACTGGGTAGTATTTCGATATCCCCAAAACAATCCATTTTGGAGCCAACTTGAGGGGCCAATAATGTTGCGAATTCGCTCTTGTATCACCCATTTCAAGGAATGCACCCAATTATCACCCTGTAAATCAACAGCTAGGAAAACGTGTTCTTCATTTTTGTTGCTGTGCCCATTTGGTACAATTTGATTACCTAACACCGCGCCACAAAGATCAAATAACAATCAACCTAGCCTATCACAGTCCACTGCCGAATATAGGCCCCTCTCAAGCTGCGCCACAATACCTTGTTCTCCACCTTCCGCATCCAGTCTGTCCATCTAGATGCGTCCCACGCTACGCTTGCCGCACAGATGGCTACAGATAATTTTAAACTAGTCAGACATGTGCACTTTTTTTAATCTCAGCAAAGCGCCTACATGTTTTTTTAATGCCTAATAAATAATATGTAATAAACAAAATATAATAAATAAACATTATATTTCAGCAAATCGTTTAATATAGTAAACAAATTAACATTAATTTGTGTTCTATATACATTTTTATTACTTACTAATAATATGCTATTTGCTGGCTTCGTCAGTAGATACCTCTCCTTCAACCTGCGAATGCACGGCACCCGAAAAAAGAAATCCGCGCGTCTGTTTTTATAAATTAATATTTGTCTTTTCCTCGCAAATGTATTGTAAAACGTCAAAAGAAACGTGTCGAGTTTTTCATACATTCTCGACACCATTACGCCCTCGCCTTCGGCTAGAGCTACAAGCTGCAATTCAGCCTCGAGTACAACGACAAACTTAGATCACTTGTATTATAATGTAGGTACTTATTGTCCGTCTATCTCAAGATATCTAAAACAAAATTGGTACCTACTTATCTATTTGCGTGCATTTTGTATTTCAAATCTGGGTCAATAGTTGAAAAGCTTTTTGCACCTCTGTGTTAGGCACGCAGTTTTCACTTCATTTGCGAACTTTTAAGTGCTTTCTCACTGATATTAAACAAAGAACTTTACTTTCGAATCGTCATTGCTTTTAAAACTTATTTTTATTCAACTTTTTAATGCTTCGCCGATATCGAGTGGATCGAGTTACCATCAGAGTTACTATGAAGGGAAATACATAACCTACTTAGGTATTCCTCTGGTTTTCTTTCAATTTATTTTCATCTGACCATTATTTATGTAGCTTTGATGAAAATTATGGATCGCTCAGACTGCAAAATATCAACTCTAAATTAGGTTTGTGGTAATGTTTTCCCATTTCACAATAATAGCGAACTCCATTAGCCCTGGTCGCGCTCGGTTGGTACCTATGCAAGTTATTTGTCGATTGTGACCTAATTTATTTAACGAAAGTTCACAGTTAGCTTTGGGAAGCTACAGATAGCAAATTGAGTTCCAGTTGTTTATTTTAGTTTATTAAAATGACGTAGTATATTCTGGAGCAGATTGTGAAAATGTCCTCAGTTTCATATTAATTCCACTCGTCGTATGGCAAATGCTTAAAATTTAAATTAAACACAAATTGCACCACGACCCACAACTGTTTATATAACTGTAATTAAAAAGTTTTTAATGAAATCTAATATCAGATCGTTAGAACCTCTTCCAGTCAGTTTCAAAGTTTGTTTCAATATAAATGATCTTGTTAATAAGTTTCTCAACTCGGCCGTATTTCGGGCAGCACACTCGGCCCTTTTACAAAACGGCCTATTGTAATTGCTTCACGCAAAGTATTCAGCGTTGCGTTAATTGCCGTCGAACAATATACAGGTATTGTTGAAAGGCAGCATAACTGAAAGTGTAGTTAGACAGTAATGAATAGCTCGTTTCGCTCTAATTGTCCACTGATAGGTTCTACTTAGGGGTGATTTGGTCGAGTTAAGGGCGTTTTGGCAATTATAATTAACAGAACGGGTAAAAATAGGTTGAGTATCGAGTGTTGGTGTGGCGCGAGCGGCGGTGCGCGGCCTGTTTCAGGGTTTCACGTCGGAAGGGGCGTTATTCTTGGAGACAATCAATACGAGCGTCTGCATATTTAAATCAGCGGTGAGGTGAACGGCTTCTGCGGTGAGCGTGCGATGACTGCGTACGTCACAACAATTGACATCGCTGATTGATTTTGGCCGCAGTGGAACAACAACGCACTTCAGATGGAATTATTTAGCAGAACGATAGGTGCAATCCCTTTTAGCTGCTGTAGACACACCAATAAAAACGACAGCATACACAAAGGAGTAGATTTACTATGTAGAGGCAACACCTGAGCATTCAGAACAGAAAAAGGAAAAAGAAACGTTATCTCGACATGAAAAAAAACACTCTTCGTTGGAATATATTGATCAACGTTCTACATGAGTTCAGTACAGATTGTGTCCTGCCAGAAAAGTTAATGTCCAAGGAATTGACTTAGATACTGATATATATTGTGGCAGCTTACGACGGAAATTCTGCCTGGCATATAGGAACTCTTTTGCACTTTCCTTAAATGTTGAATTCAATTTAGTCGGCAGAGTCACTTCGAATGGTTTCTATTTTAACGGTTTCTTATGCATTTCTTTGTGGAAACGTAACATTCTTGGACTTTGTGCGATAGATTACGTCATCGTCGCCGGTATCCATCGCATTCAACTATATCACCTATATCGTATTCCCCACTATTATGGCAAAATAATTTGAATTCACGTCGGGGCTTAGGAACCTAATCCTGAATAACATAACACGCGATAACGTAAATACGTCAAAAGGGTGAACGAGGGATGTAATGTGAGGTGTTTAGCGGGCTCTCGGGGCTACGGGCCTCCTTATGAATAAATATGGAGCGGACTACCTTGACACTCGCCGAGCACTTTTGAACATAAAAAGCTGAGTAGCGGTTCACCAACTTGAAAGCAACGTCTTTCAAGTATTTAATCTAGTTTCCAGTCACGTGTGAATTGAAAAATGGTAGGGCACTAGTTTGTTGTTGTGTACTGAATACCAAAATATTGCGCAGTGGATACGGAGGCAGTGAGTGCACGATCGCATACACTGGCGGGCGAGTCGGTCCGCGTGGCTTGTGATATATCTGTAATGTCAAAGGTTATTTTACCGATACTCCAGTACACACGTGGAGATGACGGTGATCCATCACGTCTCCGTATTTGATCGTATATTTCATCGTATGACTACACGAACGAGTTATTGGGTTTCCCGTTGAATCCAATCATCCTCAAGTTACTGCATTACTTACATAGATCTACCTTTCTACTTAGACGCTAATACAAGTTGATGGGCTTACAAGGTCAGAGCTCGAGATCCAAACGAGGTTAAATCGAGCTGCTTTTCATATTGAGATTCAATGCGAATCGAGATTACGAAACCTTTTACGAGTGCAAGGATACCTAATAAAATTTTCGACCAACACTTGTTTTGTAGTACCGGTACACAAGATGAAACAGCTGACATAACAGAATCTTTAGAGTCCCGTGCTGACCTTTCTGTGTCGCTTAACTTTATGCTTACTTAACTATATTATGGTAGAGGTGGGCCCTATTTGTAGAAGAGCTATAGAATTTGTATATACGAGGATACGGTTATGGCCTTCATGTATTTGTGATGTGGGTAATGAAAACAGTTTATGTCGGAAGATAATGAAAACCTTCAACATTGTTTCTGTCATATCTGAAGATTGTAAGATGAATGTAATTGAGGATACCTATACATTTGCATCTGCCTCGTTGTTCAAGTCAAAGTTAGACTCTCGGGTTTGGTAAATTGCGGTAGGCGACCAATTTATCACATCGGATCCAATATTGGTGAATGTGGGCCAGTCAGTACCTATACCTCTGCTAAACCCATTGTGGATAACAAGGTTGACCTCTTTTTGGATATATTGATAGCCTGCTCCTTAAATTACCTTTATCTTAGCATATTTATAACATAACCAGAATATGAGGATGACTTACAACCCCTCAAAAAATCTTTAACGCAAAAATCGGTTACGATAAGCTATTATAACTTAAGCAATACCCATGTATGTATGTTTTAGTATGTATACCTTGTATATAGGTACCTCTCAGAAAGTGCCTTTTACTTATTGCTCAATTTTCTAATTCAGCCGCCTGAATTCTTTGAACTTGAGAAATTTTGTCGGCGGCTTTTCAAATGTGGCCTTAATGATAAAGTACCCACATTTTTCACTTTAAACACATTCCCTTTTCAAAGCGGTCGCTGGTATTCGTGTGATACCGATATACATACCTTGCTATGTAGCCGAAAATCCAAGGGTTTTAGTGCAAACGAAAATATCAAAGCCCTAAGCATTGTAAAAAGAGGTTTTGTAGAGGTTTAACTGTAGAAAGTCATGTATTTTTTCGTAAGAGAACTATCTAAATATGTACCGTGTCATTTCAAATACGATATTAGTCTTTAATGAAGCTTTCCTTAATTAAAATCTATTGTTTGTTTCATTCACTTTTATCATTTCAGCCGGTAAGTTTTTATTTCCCCTTGGATTAAATAAGTTGATTTTGGTAACTCTTCATTTCGGTATTCTTGTGATTAATAGTTTAGACGCTGGAGCGTTATTAGTTATGCTACAAATAAACAAGTAAAAAAACAGATAATGGACTGTTAGAATTTACAGAATTTCATTTCACGAATAATACGCGTTGAATGATAGAGGAGCTCGTGGCTAAGTAACAACAGCCGCACTGGTCGATCCATCAGGTTAAGTTACGCTTGCTGGGGTTGGTCAGTGGATGGGTGACCATCTTTACATACCGAGAATCCTCCGTGCCTCGGAAAGCACGTTAAGCCGTTGGTCCCGGCTGTCATTCGTGGATCTTTGACAGTCGTTACGAGTCGTCAGAAGCCCGGAAGTCTGACACCAGTCTTACCAAGGGGTATCGTATTACCCAGTTACTGGGCTGTGGAGGTCAGATAGGCAGTCGCTCCATGTAAAATACTGGTATTCATCTGCATCCGGTTAGACTGGAAGCCGACCCCAACATAGTTGGGAAAAGGCTAGGCAGATTGATTGAATAATCCGCGTTGAAATAATAGCTTCGTCGTATTTCGAGATATAATCACTTCTTTCTTATTTTTACGTGGAAAACCTTAAGTATTCTCTCCAATAGAAATATCTGTACGGCTAAGCTAATCGATATTTTTATTATATTGTAAATACGTAATGAGCTCGTCAGTCCACCTAGTTATTTATCGATCTACATTTTTAACCACTTCATCGCGACTTCTGAACAACGATTAAAGGCTTGTGCAGACCAGCGCGACTTGTCGCGCGACGCGACACGAACAATACAATTTCTAATAAAACTTCACAGTATAACAATAATCGGTGTCGCGTCGCGCGACAAGTCGCGCTGGTCTGCACAAGCCTTAAAACGTTTCTCTTCATAATTTGTTCCCACAATTTTCAAGTCGTCGGCACCAGACGTGATACAATAAACTGGCTCTCATGTAAACTTATTTATATTTCAATCAATGTTGTAATCAATTAATCATTCGTTCGTTCGTGTTCCACATCCGTTCGTTAACTTCGCGTTAAAAGTTCATCGCCAAGCATTTTCATTTTTGTATACTTATATCCTTTAAACGTTTATGTATATATCATATATGTCGTAGGATCATTTGATAATTCGAATTTTCGCGAAAACCCTGTGATATTGCAAAAACACGGATAATTAGAAAATGGTGGAAAAATTGCTGCGAGCAACTTGGCTAACTGTGACTAACCGCGCTCGAGCCGAGCGAACAAAGCGACCGGTGCCGCGGCAGCGGCCGGCGAGCGCTGCTTCCAAGTTGCTCGCAGAAATGTTTTCACCATTTTCTAATTATCCGTGTTTTCGCAACCTAGGCATGTTGCTTTCCGCGAAAATTTGAATTATCAAATCATTCTGCGACATATATATCGTTTAAGTATATGCCGTTATATAGAGACACGAGGAACAGGGTGTAAAGTTCGCTCATCCTCCACAGAAAAAAGAGATTCCTCCGACCTGCAGACGGGTGTTGTGTCTGGTGGGCAACTGCCCGACGATGGATGTCGGGAAGTTATGTTATATTGCTGATCGCGCGAAGCAGGATTTCGCGTAAGATGCGTAGTTAATGGCAAGAGTGCCAAGAGTAATTACGCAATATTGTCATTGGTCCGTGGCCTTGACATCAACCAATGAACAACATTGTTTTTATTTTTAGTTATTGGTTGAATACGAGGCCTTTGGCTACTTTTGTATGTGTGTATTTTAAGTCTTTTTGTCTTAATATGTGCGTTTTGTTTGTGCAGAATAAACAATTTTTCTTTCTTTCTTTCTTTCTAGTTCGCATGTAGCGATTGTAGATTCCGCCACAGCGTATTTATCGTATAAGAATGTATCGTATATAGTTCGTATACAGCTAGTAATTCAATACGTAAATGTTTTTGAAGTTCTATTTACATGTGATTTTACTGCGGATCATCTTCCCACGCCCGTTTTGAAAACTATTACTCTGTACCCGTGGGCGTTTCAATTCGCCCGCTACAAAAGAATGATAAGAAAATTGGCTGTGATATTTATCTTTATTATAAAATCTTGGGGAAACAAGTATGAGCATATTATGATATTATTAAAATAAAATGGCGTGGTAATATTGCTATTGCTTTTGGGATATATGTCGTTTTGTATGTGAGGAGATGGGATGTTGTGGGGCGTATGAAGTGTGCTAAAAAAATAATCTTGTCCTTTCTATTGTAGTCGGGTAATACTTTCAAAAGAAATCGTACCATGACAGCCGTTTTATTGGCCCTAGTTGTAAGCTAACAACTGGGGTCAGACAAAACGTTAGCATAAGAGAAGGAGATAGAGAAAATATATTTCTGTCCCGGTTACTCTTATTGCTGGATTTAATAAGTGTGTCCGGGTCTCATTATGATTATTATTTAGTGACTTGTCTGTTGCTATACTTTGTCTACGAAATAAGTCGGTACCATCGATAACTGTTAGTGATCGATAGTTGGTTTGATTGTCAGTTTCCTTGATAATTAATTGCCTTGACTTTATTATAGACGTAACGTATACTCCCTCCGAAAAATCTAATTTAACAGCCTCGTGGGATATCGGTTCATTTGATGCAAAGGTCAGATTACAGCCGCTTCGTATGAAATCTGATATTTGTTAACCTACATAGTGACATTGTAAGCTGACCTTATATTTTCCGGCAGTAGGGTCGGTATAGGTAGAAAAGCTAGTTTTTACCCCTTAGGAAGCATCTCTAATTAAGTTATACAGGGTGGATTTTTGAGATGGGGCAGTAAGGGCAGCTACCTTAACCGTTGTGGCTACAGGATCTATCTAGTACTCAAACCTCAATTGGTCCGTTAGAGTTTTTTGATCCTTATAAGAAACAGGATACCTAGATTAGCATCAAAAATAAATTTGTGAAATCTGTATTTTTTTCAAAATCCGTGATGCAGATCAAAATGTCTCAAAAAGTTAAGGACAGTCTCCTAGGACCGTTTTCTTTTAGCGACAACGGTAAAGGTACCTATCCTTACTGCACCATCTCAAAAATCCACCCTGTATAATGGTTCCGGTTTTTTTATGAAAACATTTTACTTCTTAACACTTTCGTCTCCACCCATTTTTCATAGAGCTCAAACGCAATGCCACCATACTGCAAGTTGACTCCAGAAGGGTTACCGGTATTACGTCTCGAGGATTCTCACCGGCATTAGGTTTGAAATCTTGTTAAAATATCCAACTGATTTTATTTTCATAGTTTATAATGCTGAATTCGTAAAGAAAAACCTACATTTAAAACGAGCCCTCCGCGAGGGCTCATTTTAGGTGTATTTGGATGTGATCACGGCTGTATTCCGCGAACTGTTAGGAAGAGGTGTACCTCTAGCAAACCCACATATCGCTAGTTATATTTAAGGCCCATGTAATAAAGGGCGAGCCTATTGCCATCAACCGGGCACAAATCCAGACTCCGAGCTGCTACCGAGAAATTCCAGATGGAAAACCCAGTAACACTTTGCCCGACCCGCGAACGCAGGACCTCATGATCGCGCTCACGACCACTAGACCAAGGAGGCAGTCCCACACACCGATATTGCCGCAAAGGAACCAACCATTGAGATAGTTGACTATTCCGCCATTACGATGGTCTATTAGGCTCTAATTTCCTCCGCTAAACAGCCTAAATCTTACCGGTTACTAAGTTAAAAGATAGGAAGAAAGAAAGAAAACGTGTATTTGGACACAGTTCGTTAAACACAAAATACAAACAAAATAAAATAGTGAAAATAATCTTTTGACAATAAGTGTG
This sequence comes from Agrochola lota, assembly GCA_947364205.1. Taxonomy (NCBI): domain Eukaryota; kingdom Metazoa; phylum Arthropoda; class Insecta; order Lepidoptera; family Noctuidae; genus Agrochola; species Agrochola lota. The sequence goes on along the minus strand of OX376221.1, from coordinate 9,182,701 downwards.
TACCTTGTACGGTTGCGCCAAAAAGGTTCATTTCAGTATTAATGCCAGACAAATGCTGTGTGACGCTGGTTTTCTAATGAAACCCTAAGGACAAGTGATGGGGAGTACAAACAGTTCAAGATTAATAAGTATCTACTATTATGGCCACTCCAATTATAAAGATTATAAAAGAAAAAAGATTTGATCTTTTGTATGTTTGTTTGTAATAAATAAACTCAAAAACTACTAGACCGATTTAAAAAATTCTTTCGCCAGTTGAATGCTATATTATCACTAAGTAATATATGTAAATGGAAGGGTTTATTTATATAAATGGGTACAAACAAAATATTTACAAATAAAAATGTTTAGTTTGTAAATAGTTTTAGTTAAGTTAGTATATAATTTTGCTACTTTTATTAATTAATTAGTTATAAGTTGTTTGTAAAATATGTAGGTTATCATTTATGAAGATATCACGCGGCCCAAGCCGCTGGCAGAATCTAGTATTTGATAAAATAATCGTATCTAATATTGATCAATCTGAAATAGGGCAGAGTGCCGATATTGTGAAAGTTTCTTGGCCTTTTAAGGAGATTATCCTTAGTGAACTGGGATTGATAAAAATAGGTAGATACTAGGCTGTTCAAAAAGTAATGATAATCGGTTCATATTTTCTACACTAATAATAAAGCTGAAAAGTTTTTTTGTATGTTTGAACGAGCTAATCTCTGGAACTACCAGTCGGATATGAAAAAATCTTGAGGAAGGCTACAGGCTATTTAACAATAGACCGGCCGAGCAAAAAAAAAAATAACCGATTATCATTATTACTTTTTGAACAGCCAAGAATACCTACATATAACTACAGGGATTGACCCAAACAATTTGTAACATCATAAGGAAAACCCGGTTTTATTTATCGATGAATATGGCCGACTGCTCTCGAACTTGGAGCCCTTATTCATGAACTCTTCATGTGTCGGTGTCGCGAACCGAACCTTTCATTTTATACGAAAACATTGCATTTGTGTACTGGATGTCTGTTCACCTAAACGAGAATAAAAAATGAAGTGAAACGAAAGACAATGTATGTTTTTTTGAAGACTGATAATTTTTAATGATATTTTATTTTTATTTTAATGATAATTTTTTCATGATAATTTATTTTTTGTGTTTTTACTACTTATTTATTATATTTTTTGTATATTGGTATTTTGCCTGAAATAAAATATTGTTTTTATTTTATTTTATTCTATTTTTTATTACCCTCCCTTTGGGGTCTTCCGCAGTTGGGTAAAAAAACCGTTCTGTCTGTGTTTCTACCAGATAACAACATACTTACAATACCGCAGGAACAACCTGGTTAGAGATTTACACAGCTGGAACATAATGATGTAGGTAGGTTGGGTTAGGTTAGGTTAGGGGCGACGGACTCGGGGAAGGGGCGACGGACTCGGGGACGTTCGTCGCCCCCCACACATCAGGACCCGAGGTGGCGGCGCGTAGTGTTCCACGCGCGCCCCTCTTAGACGTCGCGGGGGGAGTCAAACACCTCACTCCCCCCCCTGACCCGAGGAGGCCCGCGGTGGCGGGCCGGCACCAGCCGGGGGTTGCGGAAGATTTCAAGTTCCCGCGACCCCCGGCGTAGGTGTGAGTTGGAATACCGGGGTGGTTTTTAGTCAGTAAGAGTCTGACAGACCCCTCCGCCCGCCCCAGGGCGGGGGACATCCATGAGGATTTTCCACCCCGGAACAAAAAAAAAAAAAAAAAAAAAAGGTTAGGTTCACGTTATTCTCCTGATCCGCAGCAGGAAGACCGGGCGTCGGTGGAGGGCGGACAACGCCCTCTTCCAGCCCCCGTAAACAGGTCCGGAGATGGCGGCGCGTAGTGTTCCACACGGGCTTCTCTAAAACGTAACGGGGGGAGTTTAACACCTCACTCCCCCTGCGGGACGGTGTCACCAGTCTGGGGCAGCGGGAGTCGCACATGAACCCGCAACCCTTCGATGCAAGTTTGCGAGGGAACTCCGAGGTAGTTTTTAGTCACTAAGAGTCAGACCCCTCCGCCGCGGAGGACATACATGAGGATCTTCCAACCAGGAACAACAAAAAAAGGTTAGGTTCTCATTACTCACAGGTTCAGGTTAGTTTCGGTTTACGGGTACTGTTTTTTTTAATGCACGAACTGTCCAGTGGCAGCCCTCTACAGGTTAAGGGTATTTTAATAAAGAAGCGGATTTTCGGCCCCAACTCCCGTTGTAGATTGGTCTTCGGAAACAAAATTACATGATTTAGCTGTTTCTTTATGCCAGCTTGACCCGCGCCGATCGGTACCAACTTGTCATTAACGGGAACCCGCTTCTTTATGCAAGCACTCTAACACGTGGAGTATAAATTAGTCAGTAGAGGATGTTGTTCCGGTATCATGAGTCAGGAGCGCAGTATTCGCTCACGCATGTTCCGACGTTCCACGCCCACGCGACAGTGCAGTCTTTTACCATTCACCCTGTGTCGCCTTGCGTTAAAGACGAAGCCGCAATGTCACTTGTGACGCCTGAATTTAATAAAATGATATTGCATTTTGAGGAAATAGGGGGACATTTTGAGATGACATTTTTCATGTGGAATGAGAAGATAAGGAAACGTTGTGTGAAAAATGACTTGAAATAAGATTACAAGGAATTCTCTACCAGTTCATGATTTGAGAACATAACTGTCGCTACGAGGTTTCAAGTAACCCTAAAATGCGTTAATAGAGCCACTAGTAGCTTAGCCCACTCAGCAAGCAAAAAGAGCATGTATAAAGTAATAAGTGAATAGCAAGGTACCTCATCATCATTAACCTTTTCTACGTTGTATAACGTTGCTGGTAGTTTCCTAAGGCGCGCCACTCCGCTAAATGGACAGACTGCAGTGGAGGGTTGCCGCGGTTTCCATACGACGGCATCTAATTCGCCCCGCGCTGCACCGCAACGGTGAACGTAAATACACCTTAAATTAATTCCAGTTTCTACCTAATTATACATCCCTACACGGAATTTTAATCCGGATTTGTGTTCTTACAAATTGTTTTATTCAACGTTACCTGACGTTATCCGAGCTTTGTTGTACTTTGCTACGAACGATGAATGTACCTAGCTATGAAATATTGCGTTGTACTTACCGGTGTTGCTATAACAGTACTGAAGTAGAATTAGCTCAAATGTTTTGACATGTAAGTATCTTTTTATTTACCATTTGGTCGCGTTTGTTTTTAATTTAGGTGTTACGCGAAAGTAGTTCTTCTGAATTCTATGTATTTCTACGCCCTATTTGCAAATTGCCACATTTCATAAATGTCGGTATTTTACGTCAAACAAAACTAATAACGTCTACAGCAAATCCTAAAATTAATTTCAAAACTCCTACTTCACCCCTTTTTCAATAACAGCATTTATGGGCGTCATCTGTATTCATGCCCACTGGGACTACACGTGTTGGCACTACGGACCCAATAAACTGGAATTACCCGAGTCTACGTGTGGCACCCGTTGTGTGGACACCCGACACTCGACACCCGAATATAACAAGAAACTTACAACTTATGAATATTCTCCAGTGACTAACTGTGACCGTCTCGTTGGTTCAGTGATCGTAAGTGCCTACCGAGCAATGGGATCCTTGGTTCCTAGATCGGGAAACTGTCATCGGGTTTTCCATCTGGAATTTCGCAGTACAGTCCGGAGTCTGGATTTGTGCCCCGGCTAATGCCGTTAATGGCAACCCAGTCGCTCCCTACGGGAAAGATGAAATTATGTTTATTTCTTTAACTTGTCGGACACGTTCCCCGTAACATCAATATTTTAACACTAAGAATTATTTTCATATGTAGAGCGACTTCAAACGATTCTAAGCGAGACGTGTTTTCGTAAACTTGCATGAACATCACACAGGAATGGTTAATTACTTAGAATTCGTTATCGCGTTCCTCCTAAAGTATGGTTTGATTATGACACTCCCTAATTAAGATCATGAAAGGTGTTTTTGAGTTTTTTTTGAGTGGAAAATCCCGCTTCATAAACAAATATCGTAGGTTAATTTTGTACATTTCACCGCTCACAGTTTTCAGTCCATATTGTTAATATTTTATGTGGTTTAGATTGACAATTTCGGTGAGCAAATTTGCCGGCAAAAGGTTAGATAAAACCACTTTTTTATATTTTATTCCTGAAATCTCGTAGTCACAAATACTCATTCGTAAGTAAGAGGTAAAATAGATATTTTATTGGTATAATAGACATCACAGACAAAGTCTGGACCAAGACTAACGTGACAGCCGAATAGTTTTCAAATCAATCGCTCTGTTACTGATCAAACTTAATTATATTGGCACGTGTATTGATTGCCTGTCTTTGATTTAGGTCATAGTTATATGTCTTCGAAACTCAAAAGGCGATAAACTGTGTTACAAATAAATTAATTTGAATTGGATCATTTATTTGGTGCCAAGAAAATGGAGCTTAAATAAATATGTATAGTACATACTAATTCCGTGGCCAAGAACGTTTGAATTTCGAATTCAGTGCAGTGAGGTGGGGAACATAATTTTTTTACAGAAAAATACAACTGGCCAGTGCGAACGGCAAAAGCCATCAAACCTCGCATCTGGCCTTAGAAAAAGAGAGAGGTACAAGACTGGACTTTTTATAGTAAAGCTGCACGCTTAGCATGACCACAATAGAAACGGGTATTGTCGACGGAAGAATAGATAAAATGACAGATAATCAATCGCAATCTGTCATTATGTCTATTCTTCCGTTGATAAAATCCGTAGAAAACCCGTCATGCTACGCGTGTTGGTGGCAGTATGTTGAATAAAAATACGAGTATTACATTTAATGAGTGGCCTCTCAACGAGAACTCTCTAACTGGAATTGAACTTACCGATTTGAGCTCTGCCTTCGGACTGCGAACAACGTTTGCCACTCTAATTAAATGCTACTCATTGAAAGAGCTGATGGATAGAGCTACTTACGTTAGTTTTCATAGTTTAAAATGAATTTCTGTATCTAAACAATTTTTAGGTTCACTGTACATTTATTAAGGAGGTATTTCAGTTCAAAACTCCATTATACTTACAAACTTCTTTTAACTTTTATTGAGATACTTCTAAAGGTAGGTAAACTTCATAAGAATCTTGATTCCTGAACTCAAGTTCTACTATATTGAAAAACATAAGTATTACGAACTTACAAATTCGAAAACACTTATTTTATTGGAGAATTCGAAAAAAGGGTTCAACTTTTCATTTATTCAAATCTTTGGGAAAGTGGAGCGTGGAAAATTACTTGTTTTTTGAGGGTGAAACACGTCTAAACGCTTAATCATTGTTATTAAATATTGTTTATGAAAAGGGTTTATTTAGGCTGGCTTTTGTAATTATCTAGGCACTCGAGTAATTTGCTGAGTATAATGATAACTTGCAAGCCATTTATTAATTTAATTACTTGAGAAAGCAATTTATCTAGTTGTTAGTAAGGACACATGAGGATGATTGAACATTTTAATAAAATCTAGATAGTTACCTATATATTTTTAACAGAATTTCAGATATTTTCGTTCATCTGCCAGACAGGATGCGGTTCGTTAACTTGCTTCTAAGTTTCCGAATGCAAACTTCATGTATACATGAAAATTCATGCAAGCACTACTTTACTTGCAACGTATTCGCTGAATATGATGTAAAGTCTGTTTTTATATTTAAATTAAAGTCATGAATTTTGTGGGTAAAATGCTCGGCGAAAGCTTTTAATTCCGCTCAAAAAGCTCCTGTCTTAAAATCCTTCATCGTTCCATCAGCAGGAAAATCTACCAATCAGCGTTCTTCATAACAATTCGCTGATTCTGCCCCGGCTTCATTAGCATAATTTTGAAGTTATGATAAAATTATTATATCGACGAAATTGTCAGTCGAGCCATAAAGGAATAACAACCAAAGATAATATTTTATTACTTATCTCAGGGGAAGCTGCCATTGAATCTGGATAAAAGAAGTCTTTGCCCGTTTACGTGACGTAAGCTTCCTCAGATCAAAGTTTCATTGTCATTCGTCGATCTAGCGTGACGTGATTGAGCGCAGAATAAACATGCGAACATATTTTCTCATTTATGACATAGGTACCTAATATTGGCATTGGTTATCGGGATTCATATTTGCCATCTTCGATATTTGCTATAAGTGAAATTCCGTCTATTTTACGTACAAAACGCCGTCAGTTTAGTATCGGGATTGAGCGTCGAACTGAAATCAAAGGTCGCTGGAGTTTTTGCAAAGTTCAGCAAGAGACGGCAAGTTCATTAGCGAAATCCGAGGTTTAATTGAAATGTCACGTAAACTCCGCCGGACTCGGTTTGTATAGGTGCCTTAGTTACCTTGGGAATTCTCAAATCAGTTTTATAACTTCCTTGATTACTTCCTCACTTAGCTCGTAACCCGCGCTTAGCAATAAAGTAAAAATTATGACGGATTTTTTATGTTTTCATACATAAGAGTCAGAAATTCAGCTTGCGAAAGTAAGTTCTCCTCAATAAAATACAGTGTAGTGTTGAATTCACAAGATTTTCTCTTTTATTTAACATTTTTATGTTTGGTCGGGCTTATTAAACTAAAATATGGTAGGCTTAAGGCCGAAACAATACGACGAGACCGCTGATACAAGTTTACAACATTTTAATTAAAATTTGGGGGAATTTGAAAGGGTCGCTTAGCATTGTGACTGGATCACTGGGTGCCCAGAGAGCAGCCGTTTGGTAATACGGGGTGGAGAGGGGGTTGGGGTGTAGGACACGTTAAATTACAATTATCATTTGTTCACCGACCTGCTCCGTGAATCGTAGCGCTTTTCACGACCGCACGTATTTTTATGGTGGTATGAGACTCATCTACATTTTTGCGTCGTTGGTCAATACAACCTAATTCATCTTTGCTGTCTCACAAACCTTCGTGATTTTCATATGAAGCTAATAATGTTGCTGGAATTATTTGTTTTGATACTTACTGATAGTACAATGTTCATTGAATCGATCCTGGCCTACTCTAATACTCTTATTTACTCAATAGTATTACGTTCTACCTCAAACAAACAAACACTGCTAATTACCTAAGGCCTACTGAAAGACCAAATATTTTCAAATGCAGCCTCCGGAATTTGTTTGTTTTAAAACTTAGTTAATTAAAACGAGTTTTTGTTACCGCTGAAACAATAACACTGAAGTCCTCAGAGGGATCTTATATTTTAGAAGAAAAACTTTGTATTTCAAGCGTTGACTTTCACCACTTCAGTATCCAGGGTGGTGGACGGTACTTAAATGTACTTTAGGCTATTCCCTGAAGGGATTGCGGTTTCAGGAACACGACCCGATTTTATGTTATAAAAGCCTTGTGTAATATTTTACGCCGCTATCAACGATAATTATGTGTAATCAAATATAATTATTCTCGTGAAATATAATGACAGTAGCATGTAAGCTTCTAATACTCTAAAATTATTTCTTTATGGTTATTTAGAATTTTTCTACCTAATACCTATGCAATATACTGCCTGATACAAAATTGCCGATACAATTAAGTACACAGAGAAATCACAACAGTCTATACAGGTTCAAATGCTGGAACTGTTCATCACATTTTCCCGCAGCTCTTGCTTGTCGTTAGACACAACAATAAATTCAGCGATTATCCAGAAATTTCAGGCTCAACATCCCGCATAGTAAACTAGAATTACCACCACCAATAATACCAGAACGCTTACCTAAGCCATAGCAAACATCTGCCACTTTATAACGGTCTTTCGTGTAATCGAGTGTCATACAACATCATAAGGTTTCCCTCACAACGTAAATACAACGTACGTGTAGTTTCAGCGGAGCGGAACGTGTAGCCCGTGTAGGCAGTATTTTTTCAGATTTCGTGCTGTCCGCGGAACAAGGCGAGTTGGACCCAAACAAATGCCACTATAATTCACGAAGAGGCTGACTGATGCGTTCACCCACACATAAACTAAATCCTTTCAGTTTCCCTTAACGTTAAAGGCTGAGTTATTTTTAAGGTTGTTTGCGAACCCCAAATAAATACAAAATAGATGTACGAGTACCGAATATTTGTAATGTGCGCGACGTGATACATAAGCGCAATAACATGAGGTTGTATGTTGGTAGAAAAGAAATAGAATTATTGTATCATTTTTCTAACCGTTACGCTTCTACAGGGCGTACTGAAGTCAACGTTTCCATTTATATATGCCTGTCAGGTACAGATAAATCATGACAATATAGGTTTTTTTACTCGACATCAAATTGGGAGAACGGTACGCTGAGTGTAAGCATATCTTTCGATCTAAGCATTCAGGTTTTTGTATGACGGTTAGAATACTTACCAATTCCGTTTCGAAGGTATCATGTTTTCATACTAAAATAATCGAATTATTACAGTAAAAGAAAAGAAAATACGCCCAGCATTTCTATGAATAAATAGACTCACAAATTAAATAAAAAGGACCATATATAACGTGAAAGACTTGAAAGCAAAGTTCTCAGAAGTGACCAACCTATTTATAACGTACATTCGGGTACACGTGTAAGTAATTCACTCATCGTCTGCTAACTTTATCATCAGCGACCTTATCAAAGAAACAGACGGTTAACCCGATCTTACTACATATTAGTCCGAAAAGTCACAAAGTCACCTACGAGAGAGTTGTTGAACACAGTGACGGCATCCGACGTACCTAGTCCACATGATAAATTGGCAAAAGGCGGATTGCGTGACTGACTCCTAACTAGGATAATTTGTTAGCTAACTAGTTGTCTTTACCGACTTCTCTGGCATTCCCTTCACTCCCTTCGTGTTATTTGCTTCACATGATTCCAACTTTCACCCTACGCTATGACGTCACTCCATGCCGTCATACAGTGTGACGAAAATACTTTCAGTAGGAAAGCGGTGATATTCGTGTGTTCGGACAATAATTGTCGATAATTCCTTTCTATTTTCGAACAACTCTATCGAACTAGTTATTACCTTAATTACTCAAATTAAATACCTAGTTTTGTTGGAAAGTAAATAATAAATACGGAGGATTTTTGATGAACTTTATGAGTCGATTTGCTTATTTAAATACACACACTGTACGACTGAATAACGAAAAAATATTAGCCTTGACGGTATGATAGTACTTACATACTAAGTTTCGGTCGTAAAATCGACAGAGGGAAGCGGATAGTAAATACATCAGCTTAATAACACTAACTCCGCGCGTTATTCACTTAGCACTACTTTGAGTTTATGTGACACTTCCTTTGTTATGTGAGTTGTGACTGCTCTCTCAGTAATCAGCCCTTTCTTGATTTACTGTTTGTAGCTGCTCTATGTGAACAACAGACATGAATAACAAGACAATATAGTTGTGTAAATGTGTCTTTGTGGTATAAACTTACACAACGCGTCATACAATAACTTAGGTAGGTACTATCGCGGATACTGGCGCCTGATTTTTTTTCGACCTTATTGCTTAAGTAATAAGGTCGAAAAGTTAGATGTAGGTATCTTATTTATTTACTTACTTAAAAATTTCTTTGCACGTCCTTCATCCTAAGTAAGTCCCTAAGAATTTAATTTGAATCTCAACTTCTCAATCAGTCTATAGTGTTCCCACTACTGGGACACAGGCCTCCTCTCTGTGATAGGGAGTGGGCCGTAATCCACCACGTGGGCCCAGTGCGTGTTGGTAGATGTCACATGTCTTCGAATTCTTGGTTCTAGGACATGCTGGTTTCCTTACGATGTTTTCCTTCACCGTTTTGGGAGCAGTGGTGATGAAATAATTTACACAAAGTAAAGCGCCTGTCTGGGTTCGAGCGTACGACCTACAACTCGTGAGTCGCAGCCGTTACCACTGGACCACCACTGCTCTACTCCACTGCTCAATTTGATTAAGTCTAGTTCATTATTTTTACCTATAAACACATATTTCACGAAGACTGCTAAAACCGGAACATGAAATTCTGCATCAAAAAATTCATGGTTATTTTTCCTACACAATATCACAGAGAAAAATCTCAACATATTTACAAACAAAGCTTTGACCATTTGTACTAAGAAAAACTTGATTGAACATTCGCGTTATATTTCTTCAGAGCTATTTTCTACACTGTGACGTCGGCAAAATGAGTGGCACACAGTAAAGTGCAACACAATGTACTTCAACCTTACACCCTTGCTTGACAAATGACGTCGTCTTTCTGTTGAAAGAAATAATGCTTTTATTACATGCCGTGTTATAAAAGTATTTTATTATTAGACATTACATGATATTACAGTAAGGTGTCGCCTAGTGTTAGTGAAAACGGGAATACGTTTTTCTACTTAATAACAACTTAGTAAAAATCACAGACACTGACAGACAACGCGCAGCTTAAACCGTCAGGACTTAGCATGACATTTTGCACAAGAGTTCCTTTTTTAAAGAAAGAAAGCATAAAGAAAAAAAAAACACCCCCTAAAGGGGTTAAATAAGGGATGAAAGTTTTTGTGAAAGTTAGCCATTTTTGTCGATTGGAAATCCCATCGCGCACATGGATTGTAGATATAGAAAAATTGTGACATTTTAAGGTACCTTTCCTTCAATTTTCCCAATTTGGTACCCAATCTGAAAGGCGATTAATCGAGTAACGCCTCCATCCTTATTTTCCAACCTATATGAAGGCGACCTTTCGATTTGAAACTCGAAATCCCTTCCCTTACCTACCTGTCCCACCTTTTTTTCTTCCGATTCGCTGCGGGCTTCGAGATAGTTCTTTGATAAATGTTGTCCCAGAACCGAGCTACGGTGGGCGCCATTTTTCGATACTGACTTTTCCTGATCTTGGTTAGCAGTTACAGATGTTGAAATATGGGCTAGACTGGGTCCTAAATAGTGTTCATTTATTTTTGCAAAGTCTATAAATCCACCGTATAGATTGAGAGTCAATTCATTATTTTTATCGGATCTCCCCAACTTACAAGCCAGCATGAAAACGAAAGAAAAACATAGTTTATCAGTTAGTGTAAGTTGTTACAGCAACGCGAGCAGCCTGTCACTAACTTATTGATGTATGAACGTGGCTCCAAACGGCACCAACTTATAGACACACAGCAAATTATTCTGAATGGCCTCACTAGAAAAAAAAATAGGTATGATTCCGACCAACGCCGCACGTGGCATTGCCGCCCCGACACTGCTGCGCGTCAGTGCTGACTGCCGCGTTCCGAGCGCCGGACTACTGTTCGTGAATTACTTCTCAACAGTTGTCAACATTCACGTTTTATCGCTGTGATGAACGCCGCAGTACTGCCGCGCAGCAGTACCGTCGCAGCAATGACGCGCAGCACTGCTGCCGTGCTCGGAATGTAATCTAAACGAATAAGATTCAGATTTCATTTTTTGTATGTTTATTTGTTTGAATGAAATGAATAAACTCAAAATTTACTGGACCGATTTAAAAAATTCTTTCACCAGTAGAATACTATATTATCACTGATCATAGGCTATAATTTATAAAGATAGCGGACGCGGGCGCAGCCACTGGTGGAAGCTACTTTCATATAAGCCTATAGAAAATGTATGAGGACCAATAGCAATGCGGCAGCAATGCCGTGGCAGCACTGCCGCGTGCGGCAATGTTCGGAATCATACCTTTAATGAGCAAGTAATACCACGTTCAGTATACCATTGCCGCTCGGTGGTTTTGAGAAACTCTACGTAGGTAAATCAATGTTGATCTTGAGATTGTCTTAGGCCTTATGGTTCCCTGCTGGGGTTGCGAGTTTGTCCGAAAGGGATATCGGGGCCCCGGCACACAGGCAACGGAAGGAACACGGGTGGGTTTTAGTCAGTAAAAGTCTGACACGTCCTCCCGGTCCGCTCAGAGCGGGAGAAGTAATTTGATAATTTCCCACATTCAAAAAAAAAAGGCTTTATGGTTCACCAGTGTGAGTCTAGCCTACCAAAGGTCGGAGGTTTTTCTTGCTTGAGCATTCAGCTCAAGAATGCATTTGAGCGACGGTACGGTGTCTTTTATTACTCCTTTAGAAAACCAAAGCTACTTACTAACTAAAGCTGCTTACTTTATTACAAAATAGTATTTATAGCAAACTTTTGCATACCACCAAGCATGTATTCCCTGGAGAGGTAGGTAGAGGTGAATAATGCACCCTCATTTCGTCAGCTATGTTTCAAGTTTCGTGTAATACGGGTCGAGTCTATTGCCATTAACCAAATCTTGTTTTGCATAATTGTTTCAAAACTTGGCAGTCATACTTTGATAGAAATTTCAGATAGGAGTCGATTCCACAGGTAGGAACTGAATAATGGGTTACATAATAATTCTATAAAATTATTACAAGGGTCGAGAACTCGTGTACAGTCGAGTCTTTAAAACTTTGTCAGTTTTGAAATTCTTTCCTTTCAAGTCAGGACACATATCTAACACCTTTTTAAGCTACTGCACTGAACAGACTGCATAGATAAACTATATTTAATAACTTGATAACAAAGATCATAGCATACACCTTTGACTAATGCCAACACAAACTAAAACCTTCTTAATGGCCTGGCCATTTTATGTCATTGTTACTTTTTTAATTCGGTCTGACACGAAAAGAAGATGGCTGAATGTCATTTTGTCGTATTGACATTACCAAATATATAATGCTGAGTCGGTAAAGCAGGGTCTATCGTGCAATGAGCAGGCAAAAATAACTCTTAAGGTGACGAACATATTATAGCTGTGACTGTACAAGGGTAGAAAACTCACGTAAATACCTTCTGAAAAGTTTTTATCGAAAGAAACTGCAGGTATTATACAGTAGACTACAAAACAAATGTGTAACACACGTGCCGAAAGGAAATAGTCGCATAACAGTAATAAATAGGAGTTGTGATTGTTATGATACAGAAACGAAATAAATACACGCATTTAAAGTATTACATACGAATTCACCTATACCACAGAATAGACTGGTACAGAAGATTCACTCCGCAAAATAATTTAAATAAGAAGCGACTCTTGCCGCCACACAATAAAGTGCAATTCAGGTCGCACAGCGCTAATGACTATCAGTTACATTCACCTAGAAGTTGCCTCTCTTTCTATCGCGTAATTCTTATATCTTCTGTCTACGTTGCGCTCACTGAATTGGCCCGACAAGACGAGCCCGCCGCGTACTTGTACGTAGTTTCATACCTGAAATGCGGAGTGCGCCTTCTGTACTATTCTGTGGCTATACAGGAAAACTTGTTCAAACGTACCTCTAACGGAAAACTCATAAAAATACTGGAACTTCGAGTATAAAAACTTTCCGCCAATATTTTTGGTACAAAAATATTATTATAGTGTACCAAAGTTGGCCGTGTTAGGTGGAATGACAATATATTATGTAATGTACTACAAAGGCAAAACTAACGTTGGATAAAAACACAGTCATTAATTTCCCTAAGTAGTCAGGTAGATATTGCATAAAGAATATGAGTATTTCTCATATTCCCGCTTACGTTATTAAATTTTTCCTCTGAACCCTTAACTGATTTGTCGACGTTCATAGCTATGCTTTTTATCATGATGATATGCTAGTTGGAAATTCGGAATAGGTACCCGAAGATTGAAAAAGCTGTGCCAGATATTGTCGACTTAAAGATAAAACTATATTCGTGGATATTGGCAAAGTTTTATTTATTTTCATTGTTTATGTCTTATGTGTCAAAACAGAAATAGCTTCGCGGTGAACATGAGTAATGTGATGGCAGTGTTTCATGTACAGGGTGGTTAAAGCTTGGTAATTCAGATAAAATATGTATTGGTTTTATATAGTAATATACAATGTCGCCCATGGGCATGTGACCGCCCGTATTTTTCTGAATATTCATGAAACATTATCGAAAATTAACTTTAAAAGGGGGGGTCTATCTTTAATATTTTTCATGTTATTAATTTTTTTATGTTTTTAGTAGCGTTTGCCATATCTTCTATGTTATTGGCTCGATTTGTATTCTGTTTATTATTTCTAATAGCTTACGAGTTATTTTATCGGATTAACTAAACATTTTTGGTAAAATTTGTCGACTATGAAAAAAAACGGAGGTGAAGATTTTTTTTTCCAAAAAAACAGTTTTTATTTTAAAAAACATAAGTGAAATTATGTTAATTATACATAAAATAATAGCGGGATACTGAAAAAAAAAAAATAAGAAAAAATGAAAAAAAAAACAATTAAAGATAGACCCCCCTTTTTAAGTTTACTATCGATAATTTGTCATGAATATTCAAAAAAATACGGGCGGTCACATGCCCATGGGCGACATTGTATAATAGCATGGTTCGCATGGTTTTTACGACTGGACAAAACGTGAAGATTTTTATTATATCTAATTTAAATACTAAGATCGCACATTCTGACAGTGGGCACCGTGACTCATTGATGTCAAATATTGCGCTATTTTGATTAATTTGGCAATATTACTGTATGAAAACTACAACAAATATATATATATATGTATGTGTATATGCGTGTGTGTATATATGTATGTTATATTTGGCAATATTACTGTTGTCTATAAGAAATATGGCTAACTAGTGAACTAAAATATTGATTATGAAATGCAATAATTAATATCGGAATACCGAATATTTCGTTATATGTAGATGTAAAAAAAGTATTTGGGAACTTATAAATACCTTTTTTAGACCTAAAACGGTTACAACATCAAATTTAGTGTTATAATTGCGATTCTTGATTAATAATCTAGTTCATTAGTTAGCGATATTTCATATTTCCATACAGTAATATTGCCAAATTAATCAAAAAACAGGTAAATATTTGACAGCTATTTGCGACGTTGTCAACTTTTAGAATGAGTTGAATGAATGAATGAGCTCCTATTGTATTAAAAACATTAATAAATCTTTCGGAATAGAATCTCTAAATGATGCTCAAAATCTCAACAAAATTTGTTGCGTAGTTTAAAAGAACAACACAGAAAGACACGACAAGCGAATTTAGTTTATAATATGTATAGTATATATAATCTATTTCACCTACAAACTTATTGGGACTTATATGTTTGAGCCGTTTGGGGTTGAAACACTAGGGCCATGGGGTCCAAGTGCCCACTTTGAGGGGTTTACTGACACCCCAAAATTATCAGACCACTTTTTAATGGAATCTAAGTCCCGGTTTACATCTGCTAAAGCGTCCGACAAACATTCTACCCGCTCAGCTGTATACAATTGAAGATCATCAGCATAAACTCTTCATGTGACTAGAAGGCTGGCCTATTCTTCGGCCAAAGAATCAGCATTGCCATAAAACGTGGCAATGCTGCCAGCCCTTTGGGCACTTTTCCTGTTGACAGCGATGCGAAAGAATTTTTTGATGATTTCCCCCCTTTCATAAATACTTGTACATATTATTATTATTATTATTTTAAGTCTGTTAATTTTTAAATCGTGCAAATACGTGTGTGTAAATAAGTTTACTGACTAAACATAATATTTCCTACACACTTATTAAAATTTATAAAAGATCTGAATTTGCCATGCTGTCAGGTAAGCTGTTCTTTTAGTATTAGTTAGTGCTTATATTCATCGATCAATTCAATTATATGAACTAGTCACCGGTAATATTAAAGTCTGCGTGGGTAGCTACTAATCACCACTTCAAGACGTAATTACGGACTGATTTATTAATGAAGAATATTGTATAAGTACCCAGCCCAGCCATTAGGTATAAATTATATTAATTTCAGTATTACAGTATTTCTTTATTACTAACGTATTAGTCTTAGCTTTTATCATTAACGACAGTAGCAGTGATAGCCTAGTGTTGTGACCGTCGGACTGCCAAGTCACAGTCCTCGAGTTCGAACCCAACGACACCTCTGACTTTTCAGATTCATGTGCGTATTGTATAATTATCACTAGCTTCAAAAACGGTGAAGGAAAACATCGTGAGAAAAGCAGAATGCCTGAAATATATCTCGACGGCATGTGAAGCCAAGTCAGTGGCCCATGGGCGGCTTTAAGACTGACACCAGGTTAGTCACTAACCACACGAAAATAAGAAGTTTAACGGCTAACTGTAAAACAAAAGTGTTTGGGTTTTTCCATCAGGAATTTTTCAATAGCAGCTCGGAACCTGAATTTCAGCCCGATTGATGACAATATGCTCGCCTTCTATTACATGGGACTTAAACATAACTGGCGAAATGTGCATGTACTATAGGTACATCTCTGCCTAAACCTTTAGGAAATACATGCGTGATATTATGTTATGTCAAATAAAATTCAATTTACTTCGACCAAACGCGACATCATACATGAATACAGGTTTGTATAGACTCATAAACAAACCCTACAATTAAAAGTCGCGTGTGTTGTAATTGTTAAAAAGGAAACGTTCAAGGAATGTAGAAGAAATGCAAATAATCATGGCGGCGGGTGGGTACAGTGGGCACAATACAAACACACAAAACAAAAGCTTAGGGGAGATGGGGAAACGAGTTAACAATCACATTGTTTGCCCACTTACCCGCTGGGCGGCGGAATAAACGAACCTAAATGTTCACCGAATTGACGATGAAAACTCTATTTTTATACTGAAATCGTTGAATACTGACATTCTTTATTTGAAAGAGCTATTAACATGGATTTTGGCACTTTGTATTTTTATTTTGACTTGACGTTTGAATTAGGTTGTGAGTTTTCTAAAACTATTGCTGAAACTATCGCATAACCCTGTTTAAAGCTGTTCGAAAATGCAAAGAATTTGTTCTGTTTTATTGAATTTGCAATTCCTTTGTTTTTCATTAGATTTATTTATTTATTTATTTATATATACTTTATTGTACACCAGATTATACATTACATAAAGAAAAAGTAATACACTACAAAATATACAATTGGCGGCCTTATCGCTTACTGCGATCTCTTCCAGGCAACCTTGGAATGGACAGTGATGCTCTGGACATATAATGGGGCTGTCTTTAGTGCAAATAAAAGGTATATAAGTACAATATACTACAATGGATACACAGATAAGTGCTATATAATAGATAAATAGATACATACATACTAACTATATAAGCAACGAAAATAAATGACGAATTACAGCTAACGATAAGAATAAAATCATAACGACAAGTAATTAGATTTACACATTTAGACAAGTAATTAGTAGTTAAATTTTGTAAAAAAGGGGCTTATTTCGGGTATAACAATTTCAATTAGTACTAATGAAAAGAAACCTTATATAAGTACAGAATTATGATCATCATTTAATGAAAATCGCAATCATAGTGTACTATTTGTTTAGGTACATCCCTAATCTGAAGTATTAGCTCCCTGCTTTACACATCGCACACACGTCCGTCCCAGTCCGCAGCCATAAGCAAAGTGGATGAGGGAGGGGCATGTGCCCCGCTCCCCCCACCACAGTGTGCGGCGTGTACGCATGAGCCGACAGAATCTTTATTATTATTCACATACACTACGCATAGGGTCTATATTCAATCAAAGCGCTTAAATGAAAACTTTTTAATTAAAACATTTCTACACCAAGCTGTTTACTTGTGTCAATTCAAATACCTTATCATCATCATCTTGTGGTGTGGTTGCTGCAACACGTTTGCTTTTTCCACTCTCAATACGTCATACGTCAACCATCACGCTATCATTCACTCTCTTCTCTTACATATCATTCATCACACAATCCATCTATCTTTTCTTTGGTATTCCTCTTCCACTCCATCCATCAACATTTATATTAATCACACTTTTAGTTACATGCATTTCCTCTCTCCTCATCACATGCCCACACCGGGACAAACGATTTCTTTTCAACTTTTCTATCACTGGCGCCACTTTTAAAGTTCCCCATAAATACTCATTTCTTACTTTATCCACTTTCTTCACTCTACACATCCATCTCAACATTCTCATTTCCGCCAAATGCAATCTTTCTTCATCCGTCTTTCTCACGGCGCAGCATTCCGATTCATACAGTACGACAGGGCATAACACGGACTTGTAGATTTTCCCTCATTTCAAATCCCTCAATCATTAAAAAATGTTTTAAAGTGTAGGAACACTGGTCGAAACACATCTGTCTTTCACCTTGAAAACTTAAGTGAAGTGAGCTTGAATAAGCTGGCAATAGTGTCAATGTCTCTAGCATCAGGTGAAATGACAGCTCACTTCTAGCTCACGACATCTAAGTTTTCACGGTGAGATTTTTACAGAATAGACCGGCTGGTGGAATTTACGTCGCCAATTATTTACGTCACCAATAATTTACGTCGCCAATTATTTACGTCGCCAATTATTTACGTTACCAATTTTCGGTCGTGTAACATCTGTAGGTAGGTACACTCAATTTCACACTGTAACGTAGGTACAGGTACACATTTAACCAAAAATGATTATTCGTTATCGAAATTATGTACACCATGAGTCGGAAGATCCGAGACATTTTGTCAAATTTGTTATGCCCCTTAAATAAAGGTTGCTTCTATTACAATCTTTTTTTGTTTTATCCACTCCCAGCTCATGTATTTTTAAGAAAGTTGTTCGATTTGATCCCGAGCTTTCTAGCAACAACCTCTGAAAAGTCGTGACGTCAACGCAAAAGTTTAATGAAAACGATGACGTAAATGGCTGATTTTTATTCAGAATTAATGCTGACCATTCAAATTTGAATTATATGAAGAATCAAAGCTAACTTTTGCTTGCCCAACTTTTACTTTAAATTCCTTTGAATACCAAGTACTTATATTTCTTTAGGTGATTTCAAAGTTTAAGTAAACCTGAAATTATTCCTAGAACATTATTCTGTGAAGTCAGACATAAATGAATAATGGTATTTAAACCATTTAACGGAGCGTTAAGTTATATCCTAAGGGTTTGTTTTAGTACCCAAAATTCTTAAGAAGTACGATCGCTTACACTTATTTACACAAGGTGGTTTAAGACATAAAACAAGAGGAAGAGCATTATTTTCTTGAAGAATTTGAAAGCTGGGAACCTAATGAGCATTCGCTCGTATGGTCTAAACCCGCCTTTAGGCTGACTGTCCATTGAAGCGGAGAGGAGGGGAGTGGAGCGGAGCTGTGCCCATATCAACCAATGGAATTGCATTAAATCTGCGCTCCGCTTCAGTGGACAGGGATTTGAGAACTAGTTTAAAAATTCATACAAAGCCGGAAATCGGAACGGGGAAGCGGAAAAACCCAGCAGCAGGGTATTGCAGCCCGCTCAAATTACTCGTCGCTCGTAACTCCGCTCCGCACTACCTCGCTCCACATCAATGGACAGACACAGTCCGCAACTCCGCTCCGCTTTACTCCCTGGCTCCGCTCCACTGCTTCGCTCCGCATCAATGGACAGGCAGCCTTATCCATGGTATATATCTAAACAAATGACGACCGCTTTAAATATGATTATAACTAATCAGCTAACTGAATTTCACTTCATTTATAAAGCCACAGAAGACATCAAAAAGCAAACTGACGTGCATTTGAAACCGAAACTAAAACATTTAACTAGCGCGTCCTTGAAAAAGCAGGCACACGTGAATAGGCCGGGTTAGACGGTAACATTGGACTACAGAACGAGGTCAAGGCGAATAAAGCCTTCGATTAACGTTTCCTTATTCAAACACGATTTCTTTTACAACCCCGTGGCTTGTATTTATTTTTAGTGTTGGTGACTTGGGTGACGTCACTCGGGTTTCCCTTGGAGCTTTGGACGATATGGGGTTGCGTGCGTAGATGTGCATTATGATTCGAGGGTTGGAGCATAAACAACGTACTGGTGGTATACGTTACCGTACTATCGTTTTAAAAGGGTTATTTAAGTGTTATTCGTTTGTGTTACGTTTCTTTTAAATCTACACTCAGATTAATTACAAATACGTCGTAAACTAGGTATATCAAGGATAACTTATGTATTTTCGGTGTCGTCATCAATCCATCATAACAGTATTGTCAGCTTTAATTGGCTCATAAGTCATAACCTTCCGATTGCTTCGTCCTAAGGATCAACTTCCGATTGGTTCTCTTTCCTGTTGTTCATAATTATTTCCTGCGGTAATTACTGGCGTGTAACCTTTTTGTATGCAGGAGAGCAACACAGTAAACAAGTTTCCGAAGTCAAAACTACGCTAACAGAAATCTGACTCCAAGAAAAAGCGAGTAGTAAAGTGCACTGCGCGTTGCGTGATTAGTGTTACAAATGCAACTGTCAGTTCAAGCTCTGCTGGATGCCAATTAAGAATGTAAAGTTAGGTACGTTTGGATGCCAGCTTTGTTGGATTTCATGCTCATGTCGGATTTCAGTAGGTGTTTGTTGATCTTAGTCAACTCAAAGGCGATACGTATCCACCACAACCACAGTTCTGCTTACAGAAGCAGGATTTTCAGATGTCATCAAAAATAAACAATGATTAGTTTTGAGTTCACAAATGTTACCTGAATAAAAAATTTACCAGGTGTATTTTGTCAAAAATCTATTTTAATATACAATAGATCATTATTTTTGCTGTGCCCATCAAGGTATCTACTTACCTACATACATATAATTTATAAAAAAGGTACTTATATTTTTATCTTATAAGTGGCATCAACTTTTGACACAGACCGTACGTATTTTCGTAACAAATATCCCTGTTTAACCTCTCTCCTCACGTTTATAATTTGGCGAATACTTCCTGCAACAAAATTTCAACTTGCCACGACAATGCCCCGGGATAAAAGGGTGTGACAGAAAGACAGTATCCGAAAGAGTTCGGTTTTACCAATTCTTTACAAAACACTTAAAATAACCCAGCGAAAGAAAGGAAAGAAATCACACAAAAGAAATGTTAGCTTTTTTATACCATGGAGAGGGTGTGTTCTTTTAAAAGAGCACTTTGGCCGCTAAATACTCCTCCATATCGCTATCATTTGGTAACGTGCTCAGATATTGAATAAGGGTTAAGTAAAAAAGAATTACGGATTACCTATTCTACCAATAATGTAGGATTGTGTGGAACAAATGCCGTCAAACCGCTTATATAGCAACTACGTTTTCATAACACGACAATATCAGTGTTCACATGACTGCTGATGTACTTCCACCTAATTAATTCCTTAATCGCTCACACCCACAGGAATACAGGGTACGGCTAATTTTAGCGAAATGTTATTAATAACAAATTTACCTACTCGTAGATCGTGACTTAAATTGAAAATGGCGCAATAAAAAACAGACATGGGTAAATGTAGGTTAAATAGACATCACATATTACTTTGTATAGCCCGTAATTACTTCGATACATGAATCAATATGCAAAGATTGGTGGATAGCGAAAAATCAATATCCGCTTTCGTTCCAAGGTGACAGTGGAACGTTCATCGATTCTCAAGTAATATTTCATTACGTAAAAAATGTCGTACTAATAAGGTCCATAATGAAAATTAATGGCCGTATAGCACGCACAATTACACACTGGCCAAGGTAAATGGAAATAGGCTAGAGAGAGCTCGAGTGGGACCTATTATGTAAGTGCGTGTGTTTCGTCACAATATGCAAAGGGAATTTCAAGGGATCTCAAATCTCCCGCATAATTACGTGGAATGTACACGTTATACACCTCCAACTGTATAATTTTGTACCCGCCAAATGTACGTACTAAGTTCTTATGCGCGTCATGTGTCTTGCTCCTTTTCTTAATGACGCGTGTAATATGCCTATCAAAACCGACACCATGTGCGTAGGCTTACTCATCCGTGAAATCTCAATTCTGTACTTGATTAGATACTTGATTTGTTTGGTATTGATATAAAAACTTTACTAGAATAGTTTAGCAATACTTGCCTTAGTTTAGCGAGTTTCTGAAACTGGACTTTGTATGCGAAGACCCTCGTTAACTAAAGGTATGGAAGGTTTCCTGTACAGCAACGTACTGACGTAAAGGGCTCGGTCAGAGATAAAGGCATATAACAAGCGCCATCTATCATGTTGAGCGTGAAATTCCGGCGAAACGTAAACGTATGAAGAGCGAGCTTTATCTACGGTGATTGATATCCGATGAAGTGTATGTATCTCTGATTATACCTTAAAGGATAGCTACAGTACTTTTATCCGTACCAGTAACTTGCTGGCCCGACCTTACCGAGTACTATCTCATCTCCCCGATCTTTACCGGTGGATAGATATATGCTTCATGGAGATACATGTGAATGTTGATGCCGCTCGTGACACATTTGCAGCGGTGTGCTGAATTTAAAAGGTGCAACGGTGCATAAGCTGTATACAGCTCATCGGCTCCGGACCGTGCACCGACAGCGGCGACACATTTCTCTCAGTTGGCTTCTACAATATGTATTATACAATGTTATGCGGCAAAACAACTGCCACAGACTACGATTTAAATCCTAGATTCAGTCATATTTCTTGTCTTTGTGAAAATAAAATACTCAAAGCAACATACAATATCTCATTTTTCAGAACACAGCATTGATTATAAAATATGAACCCATAATATTAAATAAAAAATATACGTAACGTCAGGCAAAAATATAACTGAAATATTATCCGCGAAAATATTTTAGGGGCTGTAATAATGTTCGGGATTATGACAAACAACCCTATTATCATTCCCGGTACCTCTGCCCGTAGTTCCTATATTACCGAAAATACCTCTAAAGCCAAGGCTTTGCTGAGATTTTATACTCTTTCATTCATCCACAATCGAGATTTGGCTAAGATACGTTATTGCCGAAAGGTGAACTTTAAATCGATACTGTTTTCCCTAACCCTTTTACCCTTTCATATAAAAAGGTCAAATGTGGTTTTATCATCACGCTTTATCCCGGCCTGGCGGGTTTGTGGTGTCGGGAGAGCTATCCCGGCATCAAATTGCGGAGATTTGTTTACTGTACACCCTCGTAGGTCAAAATATGTGAAATTTGTAATTAGACGCCTGAACTCACAAGCACTTATTCCCGAGATACTCAATTTAACTTTATCCTATAAAATAAATTTCGTATTTGAGGTATGATGTGCTGGTTCATCGTATATTCTTATTGCGAATATTTGAAGAAACTTAGCATGGATCCCGTCCCTGGTAGGATGACCCACTATCAATTCCCGTGTCTCGACGGTAATTATAATTTATATGTTCATAATGTTTGAAAGCGGTTGTTGTTGTTAAGGGGTGTTTGTGGTTCGTTAAGTGAGTGGAAAAGCCCCGTATCTATTAACACGTCCACGTAATTAAATTATCAACTTTCTGTTGGCAGAATCATGCTTCCGTCACGAATGTGAGGGGAAAGCAAAACCTCATTAGGAGGGCTTTTTGCTAATATGACAAAACACTCATTAAAAAAGTTGCAGTCACGAAAAATCGCGTGCTGACGGTTTTTACAAGTAGACAGAGCCGCCGGGTGAGTAATAAGTGTGTTGTTACACGTTACGCCACCGTCGCCGTCGCTGTTCAAACGTAAATGTATGTATGAAAATCAAACGGAACACGTAAACCATCTTGCAGGAAATTATAAAATTTCTCGTCTTCATATCTAACAATCTAATTGAATTTTACTAAAGAATATAAAGTCAGCAAAATATTGCTGAATATTCTTTTCTTTACTAAAACCTAATTTCGAGTTTATTTCTTTCCTTCTTGATTTAGACGTCATAATAAACCAGATAAACTTTCGAACGCGAGTATTAACTTTATCTTAAAAGTAGATTTATACCTATATTTAGCTAAAACATTATCCTTATTTATAATACAGAATATAAGGCAACTTTACAACCTTTATTAAAGAAACCAGATCTTCGAAATTCCCAATATTATCTCCGAGGTGTTAATCTATTAAGCCTCTTACGTCACGGCAGATATAGGTGCCTAATACCGCCATTTTTCCCCAAGAGTCGACGTAATTCCACAGTACAGATATAATAAGATTTATCGATATGTCGCAGGTTTATGATAAAATCAGGTTTTTGATCAAAACCTAGGCTTTTGATCAAGAACCAGAAGAAGACAAAATGATTATTTTATGTTATCATAAACCTGAGAAAATCCAGACCGGATTACGTTTATGATAAAATCAACGTCAAAAACCTACTCTGCGTTCGCAATTTATTTGCCGAACATTTAAACAAACACGAGTTCTAGGAATAACAACTGTAATGCCTACACATAAGGTTCAGTTTTCGCGACAAGTTCATATTTTTTTATGACTTTTTCAATACAACTAGTCAGTCTAAAATCAACTTTATTGATATATGTAAAATTATGCGATAACAGCTTTTTATTTTATTTCAAATAATTCTTACATTTCTTGATGCAATCATAATTAGTTGAAAACCATTATGGATTATGTGCTAAATCTATAAAACATTATTAGAACAAAAATAACAAATTATATTTAACACTTCTTGATGCAACTACAATTAGTGGAGAACCAATATTGATTATGTGCTAATATGTATGTAAAATTATACAATTATGCAAAAAAAAAAAAAAAACTCTAATTGTTTTATTTATTTAAAAAAATTGCAACCGACATTGTTTTTATCATAAAACTAAATCAGACTAGGTTTTTGATTTTAAAAAATCTAGATTTCCTCAGGTTTAATATAACATAATAATGTTGCCTTATTCCGGTTCTTGATCTAAAGCCTAGGTTTTTGATCAAACACCAGATTTTCTCATAAACCTGCGACAGATACATATTTAAGGAGAAGAAATCTAATTATGTCCACTAAAGCAGTTTCTCGTAACCTTTAGCGTTAAGTTCATTACGCAGTAGATACTCCTTGGTTCCATAGTTTCTGTTATCAGAAAAGTTTTGCCCTCTTAAGGGGAGGGGTCCGCTTGCTCCTCGGATACTAATTAGACATATACTTGCGTATTTCTTGGAATCTATCTCCTGGTAAAGGAAACTTTATATGTAGGTAAAGACGACGGTATTATCATACTGTGAATACTCAAAGGCTTTACATGTGTCTAGTCTGTAACTTCAAACATCTTGACAAAATATTCAGTAATACGTTAATTAGGTTTATGTTTTCTCTTGTCTTACGATGTTATTATTCAAATATTGTTGATTGTTCTTCAACAATCATTGGTAAGACAAAACCAACCGTTAAGACAGCCGGGCTTAAAAATACTGGCACAAGCTTTCCCACTTTGTTGCTACCTAAAGAAAGAAAGAAAGAAAGAAAAGCATTTTATTTGGGACACGCACAAGAAATACAAACAATAAGTAATAATAAAAAAATATAAAATAAAAAACAAAAAAAGGAGCATTTGAAAACTAACAATAATATAGACCTGTGCGAGGGCAAATAGGCTCCTATCTCAGCATAACGCAGCGACATAAAAAAAAAAAATACCGCTGCGCTGGTATTCTGATGGGGCCTACGTCCAATGTCTTTGTAGTCTTTTATATCAACATTAATATTGGGAGGCTTAGTTGAAGAAACTGTGCAGAAGCTCAGGACACACTGAAATACGGTGGTATACAATTTATTTTTTGTATAGTTAAAATAAAATCATGTCCTCGAAGTGGTAGGCACCGTTGTATAGTACCCTCTCAGACCAAATAAAAACCAAGATAGAGCGCTGCGAACAATACAGTGAAGCATGCCGAAATTACACCACCGCTCTGTGCATACACGCTTACACGCACACATTTACAACCATTTAAAATGACATTACAATCAAATTATACCACACAAAGTGCACTTATGTTTACGAAATCGGTTTCACGTCACTGTTGACAGCGCTGTCTTGGTTTTTTATTTGTTCTGAGAGAACCCTTATGTTGCCAGTTTTATAAAATACAAATAATGTTACATATGAGATAAAAAGCAAACCTTTAGTAATTTTGTATAACTATGGATATTTGTACTCCGTTTCATCGAAACGGCTTTAAACGTATCCACTTGTGTATTCAATGCAATTAAGCACATAAGTCAAGTCAAGATCAAGACCACAACGTTTCGAATAGAAGCTAGTTCCTAGTAGATCTGAGCACAAGTTTGAAATAGTTACGTTACTCGTAGCGTGGCGGCCACGGCTACGGCGTAGCGGGCGTAGCCAGGAATACTAGTAACATCTCTTATGACAAAGGTACTCGTACACAGTAAAATATGGTATTCTTAAGCACCGATACATCTCAGGAACTGCTACTTGGTTCTTGAATATTGTATGTAGTTTCATACTATCCGCCATTTGATGTTGAAGCATCAATTCCTTATTCGTTTACGTTGATAGCTACTGCATCGCTCTTCAGCAAACTCGTTCTCTTAATTTTCAACGTAAAGCTTTGTGAAACCCGTATATCTATTTCCATTTCGATACTGTCCACGTCAACGACATTTATTTAATTTATATTGCCTCTGCCTCTATAATAATTAAAAAGGGCGACGCATATTGAACTCCACTAGACGGAATGAAATTACGCGAACCGTGTGCATTTATTATTTTAACAACCATTTATTTTCAGATTAAATAGTCTGTTGTTTACCCCTGAAATATACCTTTCAACGTTTTGTTTTCATTTAAGCGGTTTATAACATTGTATCTTCTTAATAATACCAATGCTTCATTTATTTTTCTTTCAATGCTATAACTAGTAAGGGAGAGATGTATTATTTATGCTCTGAGAAACACATTGATCTGCTGAGCACTACATCATCTCCATATTTTTACTTGACATTACTAACTTTCGGTCTGGTCAGCTTTATTTATAAACGTTGCTTATGTAAGTTAAGAGACGTTTAAACTTAAAAAAATATGGTCAAAAAGTCGCTAATCTTTACTTAACTTTAAGCAACGTTTACAAATAAACTCTTTAAACTAGAGTTTCCTAAGACTGCGTTGGCCGCTATATAGCGTTCGTAATTTAAAATCGAATGACGTCACTGAAACGTTATTTCTGAAAGTAAATTGGTATGTTTTCTTAGAGAGTTTTTTGACATCGTAACGTCAAACCCCGGTGCCACCCTGCCATCATTTTCATGACGGCTCCCAGTGCGGTCGTTATATACCGGCCACCGCTCTTCAATAAAACTGTAGCTTTAGTGCATAGATTTAAGCTCTAACCGTACGTTTAAAATCTACACACATACATTGTAAGCATCACATGTCATTTTATCATCACACTTTTACATAATAACAAATTCTGTGTAAAATTACTAATTCGACTCTAGTCTTTAACAAAACTTCTCAAGGGCTGTAGTTTGGTTCATTTTCACGAACTATCCAACTATTAGTCGGTCTTGTAGGTACAACTTGTTCAAACTCCCGAGAATCTTGTTAACTTTCGATATTTGATCAAAGTAATATTATTGGAAAATAAATTATGAAAGTTGGAGTCGAAACTAGAACACCTTGAAGTCTTGATAGACCCCATCATATCGATTCACTATGTAATAAATCATATAAACATATGTACCGACGAATTGAGAATCTCCTACGTCGTTGAAGTCGGTTATATTAATCAAAATACGAACCAACTCGGAACATAGGATGCTAATTAATAAACTCGCCCCCCTTCCCTTTCCCGTCCTCTTTGATCCTGTAAAATAAAAATGGAGTTATCTTTAATCTTGAAAGAGTATTTGTCTGACTGTAAATCAACATGAAAAGATTTTTCAGGACCTGTTATTGATCAAAAGAAACAAAAGATAAGAGAATACAAAAATAATTTGAAGATGACACTGAGCTAAAATGTATTTTATACTAAGTAGGTACCTACTCTAAGTCCGACCTCAGAAAACAGTGAAATAACGGCTTTAAAAATCTGACTACACTACAACATGACAATAAAACCAGTAGGACCTATAAACCGCGAATACGTTTTATAGGTACCATTTAAAATCCATATAATACGCTCGTAGCATATCTAGCTTTTGTACAAGATACAAAGCGCACGGCGCACAGACAGAGCAGTAACTTTAAACGCCACTCTAGACCGTGTGACCTAAGTATTGTATTAGTTGCAGACGTTCCACTTTATGTCGTGTAAGGGAAAGCAATTTTAAAAACTATAAAACTCCGTGTAACTTTGAAACTGTTGTATTTTTGATAATCCTTAAGAGCGGGGTGGACGAGTAGCGATGTCTCGTCTCTAAGACTTTTCGATTCGAATTTGTAGGGCGGGCTGTATCGAATGTTGCCGCATTTAATGGAGGGTACTTGGTGAAGTTTCCCGTCGTACTCCTGCCGCTACGCACTTGCGGGAAATATTGACTTTATCGATAGTGTAGCACTTAACAGTTTACCATCACCTATAACATGCTGAAGAACACCCGGCCGACATTATTTTCCCGATGTCGAGGTCGATGCTTAATTTTCTCTCGCATAAGACACGAGGTCGGAGGCATATTGGAGTTTCAGCTTTAATATTGAATATTTTCCCCATACACCGTTATTAGCAGTACGTCAAACTGCTGATGAAATAAGTGACTTGGGAATATAAGAACACAATTTGGGAGACTATTTCTTTGTTCATAAAGGCGATGAGCCAGCAACTCAAAGATATGTGCTCACATTTTTGTTATGAAAAAGTGTCATACCTACCCAAGATATTTATTTATTTGCTATCAGTCGGCAAAACAACGTAGTGTATGATGTAAGCCGAACTTAACTTAAGATACTATTATCATTGCTTCATGAAACTATATTACAAGCCTGAAAGAGGCAATGTTTTAGTGGGTCAACTCAAAAGTAATGTAAAATGACGACCTTGACAAAAAAATACAAGTAACTAATAAGTTTACGATCGTTGTACACAATAATCTATACGACAGATCTGTTCAAGAATATTACTAGTTTACTACTTCTATAAAATTAATTTTAAAACATTTCGCTTCTCGAATTATGTAGTATAAGTTTTATTTGGCGTAACCTGCAGAAGCCCATGAAAAGCAACCTTCGTGATCAGACGGCCGGAATGACTTTCGCTTTCCGCGACCTATTATTATATGTAATATCGCTTTCTTCTTCGAGCTAACACACAAAAAGTTCGCAACAAAAACTGAGCGAAAACAGCCGTTTATATGCTCAGGAATTACGAACAAAAAAGCTTTCGGATTAATACCGCAGTCGTGTTCTTTCACGATTTCTTTAAGTTAAGACTATGAACGAGCCGCATGTTTTTAGTTTGCCCAGCGTCTTTCTATACAAGGCCAGAACGCAGCCATAGGAAACTGCTCGCGTATAGATTGGAAATCACTTTTTTACTAAGGTCTTCCAATCTATACAAGAGTAGTACGCAAATACTCGCGTATACTTCGTAGTGACCTTATTAAGTACCTTATTCCAAAATATATTTATTTATTTATATATACTTTATTGTACACCAGATTATATATTACATAAAGAAAAAGTAATACACTACAAAATATACAATTGGCGGCCTTATCGCTTACTGCGATCTCTTCCAGGCAACCTTGGAATGGACAGTGATGCTCTGGACATAAAATGTGGCTGTCTTTGGTGCAAATAAAAGGTATATAAGTACAATATACTATAATGGATACACAGATAAGTGCTATATAATAGATACATACATACTAACTATATAAGCAACAAAAATAAATGACGAATATTATTACAGCTAACGATAAGAACAAAATCATAACGACAAGTAATGTTCTTTCACGAGTATACAGTGCCAGTCCACGTTACCAACTATACACGAGCAGTACGCAAAATTCGTGTATACATTATGATAACAAATTTAAAACTAGCATTACAATGTATGCGCAAGTAGTTTCCTATGGCTGCGTTCTGCGCGTTTTCCCATTACCGACCAGAATAGTGACCATTAGTTATGGGCTCCAGATGAAATATCTTCTATAAAATACCCACATAAAATAACATTACGCCATGTTACTTCGAAGGGTTGGGTTGGTTCGATATCTTCTATATCATTAATTTTAAACATGAATAAAGTAAGTTTGGTATTGATATTCCCCGTATCCAACACAACAAAGTCGGAATATCCAATTTCCTTTTTAATATAAACATATTGTTATAAACCCGCAAATCGGATAATAAAGAAATCCACATGGAAATGATAATATACCTCTTACTTTATTAAAATTGGTCGGATGTATCCATCGACCACATTATTTCCTACAGTTGTACATAAGTCAACCTGCCATGCTTTAATACTGAAAGCTGACTCCAACATAGTTGGCTTTTCTCAACAATATTGGGGTCAGGTTTCAGTCTAACATCAGTATTTGGATCGACTGTCAAGTAAGACTGGTTGTTAGACTTTCTGGGTTTCTGACTACCTGTAACGACTGTCAAAGATCAGTCGGGACCAGCGGCTTATCGTGCTTTCCGAAGCACGCAAGGGGCTTCGATATGTAATGGACGGTTACCCATTCATGAACCGACTGCGGCAAGCGCAGCTTAACCTCAGATCCCCGTGACACCTATTAGAAACCCGTGCAGCTGTTACCATTTAGCCATTAGCCGCTCGAGAGTTGTACTTAAATAGAATCATTTATGACTTTTATCTTTATACGCCGGCTTATTAGCTAGCGAAGAGCTCAGTAAAACCATAATAACCTCTTTGTAGTAGAGGAAACCCCCCTCATCAATTTTTGCCGAGAATAATGCATTCTTCTAGGTCTTCTTCTTCTTTTCGTGTAGTTAGTGAGTAACCTGATGTCAGAATTGGTCGAAGTAAATTGAATTTTGTTTGACATAACATAACACCACGCATGTATTTCCCAAAGGGTTAGGCAGGGATGTACCTAGTACATCCACATTTCGCCAGTTATGTTTAAGTCCCATGTAATAGAAGGCGAGCATATTGCCATCAACCAGACACAAATTCAGACTCCGGGCTGCTACTGAGAAATTCCTGATGAAAAAACCCAAACACTTTTGTTTTACAGTTTGCCGTTAATAGTCTTCTTGTCGTGTGGTTAGTGACTAACATGGTGTCAGAGTCTTAAAGCCGCCCATTGGCCTCTGACTTGGCTTCACATGCCATCGAGAAATATCTCTCATACCAGTTTCGTCACCATTTTTGAAGCAAGTGATAATTATATAATACGCACATGAATCCGAAAAGTCAGAGGTGCGTGCCTTGGGTTCGAACTCGAGATTTATGACTTGGCAGTCTGACGGTCGCACCACTAGGCTATCCCTGCCCATCAATTTTTCTAAGTAAAAATGTTTGTTTACTGCTCATTATAACTTTTTTTCCAAGCAAAATGTCATGTCATACCTGACAACTCTTTTTCAGTAAATTCCTCATAGTAGGGTCTTCCTACTGGCGGCAAAATGTTTGCTGTCCTAGCACTTAATATGGAAAGGGATTCAGTGCTGTGTGCGATGCTTTTGGCACGTCCCGGAAGAAACAAAGTCGTTTTCCGCAACATCCTCGCGGTATACGGCAGCACATGACCAGAACGTGACATAATGCTAAAATTTACAAACTGAGGATAGACAAAATTTTGTTACATAAACAGCTTACCCAACGGAGCTTTAAAGCTAGTTGTTCGTTGTGTATTTCGTTATTAAGTACGTAGACGTGTCTGGCAAATCCATCTTAGTATTTAAGTTAAGCCTTTTTCTGTGAACGTAATATTATGTTAGTCAAGATAGAAAGGCGTCCTAAAATTTTGTATGAGACATTCTAAGTAATGAGAAGTTCAAAGTAACGAAAACAAATTGCTTAAGGCGCACTCAAAATGAAAAAGTCTTTGCTGTAATAGTTAATACTTTAAGCCTTTACACCGAGCTAAGGATTTGCCTGAACCTTATACGACAGTGTATAAATATAAAGTTTTAATTAAAACACATGCCATTTTATGAATACGATATTACGCGGCGTCCTAATTCAGCCCCGAGATTATTTTGTAAGCGAGACCATTCGATATTGATTTTACTTCAGCTTGCTACTTCGAAGATTCATAACTAACTAAGAAAGTATACTTAATGACTCTGTGTTACTGAACTTATGATAAGAAAAGATATGTTATTTTGAAACTCATAAGGAAATTATACAAAACATTCTTGCAGCTTCGCGCTGCAAACTTCGTGCGTTACGAGCTGCGGCAAAAACTTTAGAGGGTGTCTTCACTTAAAATAAAGTTATCTTTAGAGTTCCCGGCTCGAGGATGCCGTCTGACGTTTAAATGGGCAGCTAATATCATGCTCATCGTGAATGTGGACTCAAAAATCCCATTTGAATGCTCGGCGTGAAGTTTCAGCGCAAAGCGCCTGAGCAATACTGCAGAGCCAGAGACCAACGCAACGAAAATCTCTTTTATATGCGATCCTAACTTAATTTGAATACAGTGGAAGCTATTCCAGTTTCGTGGTTGGGATTTAAAAACGGGTGGAGCTGATCCCAGAGAAGTTGAGGAAATAAGCGTGGATCTAAATAAATTACAGAAGCAATCATAAGTTAGACACTCGTATGTGTTGCTTAGATACGGCAACATAATACATTATTGTTTAGTGAGTTGTAACTTGCTTAGGTATTATAACAGTTATGAATAGCCAGCGCAGTGAGATTCACACGATAGCAGCATTGTTTTAATATGTTTTGGCCAACATCAACGCACAAAGCAACGCGACGGGCATGTATGTGTTTTAAATTAACTTTAACAGTAGGAGCGCACAACAAAACGATTTCCGATAAAAAAAAACGAAAAATCTGAAACTAGTCGTAAATATTGAGTTCGGAGCGTAATAAACATAAATGGACGCTTGTGAACCGCGTTCTAGATTCAACGGGATTGTAAGTGGTTGGAACAAAACAGTTGAATCAGTTTTAACTGAGCCATCCATCAAGCCACTGATTACCGCGCGTCGAGCAGACGTCAACCACTTCAACACAATTCATTGGCCCTGCTCAATCCGTACCTGTATGAGATCAATTTTCTGTTTGAAGTCTTATACCATTTCCTATATTACTCCTTCCATAAATTGGCTTTAATGTGACACCTGTGTCGCTGAACTTCAAGTTACTACAACAAACTAGTGTTCAATACACCTAATGACAGGGCCCATTACATACTGCCAGGTATAGCTCACACTTTGCGGCTTACTATCGTCAAGTATACCCTAAGTTTAGCTAAGTATTGTTAAAGTGAGTTTGTGTTAGGCTGGGTGCAGACTCAAAACTCGACTGTGAAAACTATGATGGCGTGAACACTCGTAACAAGACATTGTCATTGTCAAAGTTTTCAAAATGTACTGAAAAACCTGTTTTGACACAAACCAAAACTGTTCTATCCATTATTAGAAACCACATGGTTTTATAGTGTTCACATCAGTAGCAGTTCTAAGAATGGACTAAAACTTATACATAAACCCCTTTATTTTTTGACGTTGACGTTTATAAACGTCAAAAATATATGGTTGAACGTTCGCTAATCATTATTTAACTTCAAGCAAGCGTTTATAAATAAACCTCATACTCGACTAGGTATATGCATATGTCACAGTAAGATGGCTATAGCCGTGATATAGTTATAACTCTAGGGATATAGCTATATACCATAATATAAATATATGAAAGCGGTTCATAACTGTCGGAGTGCCCTAATTTATTATTACTTAGTTCATAACCATCTTACTATGACTTATAGACATCGCACTGCATAGTTAATATAAATAGAATTCTCTCGGCGACAACTTAGTTGAAATGCGCAGTTGTTAACCGATGTCTTGGCCAGACTGAGACGGTCAGACATCACTCGGGTACGACAAAGAATAGTAGTAGTAGAGTTCTTTGTTAAAGTTTGTCTCGGAATGCGCTTTGTTATATTCCGTGTAAAGGGTGCCGGAAAAACTAGTTATACTCACATGAGACACTCTATCAAAAATAAAAGAGACAAAAAATATAAACATCGTGAGCAATCACTAAATTAGCGTTCCATTCACTCGGTCCTCATAATTGAAGTGTAATAATAGAGAACAGATACCCTGTGTCATTCGTTCATTGTGCCACGAACAATAACACGGAAAGAATTCGTTCTTCATATTCCGAGAGGAATTCAAAACGGCATGAACTTGTTTCTAAGACAAAGTAATTGTATTTTTGGGGAAACAGGATAATATTTCTTAGGTGATTCTATCGGGAGATATCCATTCCGTTATATACGAGGTAATTATTTACCTTGTGTGGATATTACTCTTGGATCCCAATTCCAAGTCTTTGGTTGATCATAATTTTTCTTTTTTTTTCTTGAGACTTCCAGTTTTATTATGGCTTTGGTTTTATTTGAGTATGTTTCAACGAACCACAAATCATTTTGTAAGAGGCTTGTTGAGAAATTCTACTTTTATTCCCTAAAAAAGACAATAGTAAAAAAAAACCGTGCGATCACGCACAATTAAGGGTTCCGTAGTTGGGATGAACTTATCCCACTCCCAAGAACAAACTTAACCTTGTAGTTGAAAAAATGTTCTCGCATACATTGACATACGTCACGGTCACTTCAGCAACTGCAAATGTAGGACATTTAAAAGAAAAGAAAAAGTGATAAAACTACAAATTAACGATTTCCGAACTTTTTTCGGGAAGTACCCAATAGATTTTGATTTAAAATGGCCGTATTTTTTATACCTGCGAATTTGATATTAATTTCAACTTGATACCTAACGCGTTCCTGAGAAAAAGGGTTCTGAATATCTGAAAGACAGACAGACGGACGGACTGATGGACAACGAAGTAATCCTAAAAGGGTTCCGAAAACGTTGTACGAAACCCTAAAAATACAAGATCCACTTCTTTTATGTAGATGCAATTCGTATCATAAAACTCCTACCGCTGCTGCAAAACTTGGGGACAAGGCAAAAAATCTTCAATCGACAGACTACCATACTCGATTGATTTAGTCTTCATGCGCAGCTAGCCTAAAATTTACAGCCAGCCTGCATTCGAGAGCTCACCCGAACGTGTGACACCCGTTACACGCTGCTGACGTCATAACACACCGCACCAACTTTATTATTTTATTTATCAGGCGTTCTTTATTTGAACATTGAACGTTTCTTTTTTCTCTTGTTAGATATTCTAGTTTTAAAATGTTGATTAAAGTTTTAATATTCCTTGGATAAATAAGGGTTGAGAGGAAAAAGATAATTATTGTCCACATAGGTAGGTAGGTGGTAGGTTTTGAGAATTATAATATGTATTTATTGTCTGTGTTTTACTCGTGCGGTACTTACGTAATTGTTATTATTTTTAGCATTTTATATCTCCGTTATAAATTTTCAATAAAATCGTCCTGGTTAGACTTATGAAAAAGATTTAATTTGTATAAAAACTGCAGGTGAGTATTGAAAGACAAACTCACAGTCCGTTTGATGTAATATCAAAAGAAAAATTGATTTTGTTAAGTTTATTCATAAACTGAAAAGCAGTTGCTAACTTAGCTAAGTTACAAGTCTTGTGAAGATATTCATTTTTATTCATTCATCCATGGAAATGTTACAGTAAAAGGACTCGATTTCAGAATCATGTATGTAGATCAATACTGTTACATTTGAATAATAGAACTGAATCAAGTGATGGTTTTATAAATTTTGTCTGCGATTTTGTACGATCTTTTACAATATACCCCTTTTTTTAATTTTTTTTTCAGGATGGGAAATCATCAAATGACCTCTCCCGCTCTGGGCAGAGCGAGAGGGTGTGTCAGACTTTTACTGACTAAAACCCGTGTTCCTTCCGTTGCCTGTGTGCTGGGGCCGCGATATCCCTTTCGGACAAACCCGCAACCCCAGCAGGCATTGGTCTTTCGACCCCGTCGGTTGGTGCTGACATGTCTTTGAGGCGCGCGTGGAACACAACGCGCCGTCGAAACGGGCCTGGTCCTTATCGGACGGCGAGCTGCCCATTGCTCACCATCCGCAAGCCCGCGCCTACGGTGGCCGGAAGTCGGCTCTCGACTCCCGACGCCCGGGGCGTCTCCTGCGGCGACTAGGGCCGCGAGGGCGTGCAGCTTGCATCTCCCTCGCGCGCTCCGCCTCCTCCTTCGCGAGCATAACTGCTTCGCAGAAGGAGGTGACGGCCTCCCATGTACTCTCGCTCCGAACCTTGGCCTGAACCAGGGTCGGACGCGAGAGATCGCCGCCGCCGATCGCCTCCGTGAGGACACGGCGGTGCTCCGCCCAAGCCGGGCAGACCTCCACCGTATACTCCACCGTGTCCTCCGGGCGATCCACACAGTGGTGACACTCGGGCGTTTCCTCCCGCCTTACGCGGAACAGGAACCTCCCGAAACAACCGTGTCCGGTGAGGACCTACGTCAGGCGGAAGGTGAGGACGCCATGACGCCTCTCAAGCCACTCCTCAAAGAGGGGACTTATCGCCGCAATTGTGGCGTGCCCAGCGCTGGGTTGCGACAATCGCACACTCCATGCCGCCATGAGATCCCGCCGGAGCTCTGTCCGCTGTGCCGTGATTTCTCGCGGCAGCGGAGTTACACCCTGGCGTTTCGCCTCCTCGCGCAACTCCCACATGTGCGCGAGGACTTTCGCCTCCAGATCCCATGGCGGTTTTACAATATACCCCTGGAAATAACATAAGAGTTTTCTGAAAACCCCTTTTATGTTATTGCCAATGTGAAGAGTGGGTAGTAGGTACCTACTCTATCATTTTTATTTTCTATTTTCGAACAGAATCCTGTTTGTGTTGAAACCAGAGACAAATTAATTGAGGAAAACAACAGACAACGAAGTTTTTCGATTTTGCGAAACTTGCCGGGTCCAAAGACAATTAAAAATGTTAGGATTATAGTCAATGTTAAGAACTCCAAAAACGTTCACACAGATTTTACAGTAAAGTTAACTTGGATACTTTTCAATCAAGAGCGTAAAAACTATTATAAATTTTCGTTATTGAAAAAAGGAGGACACGTCGGCGTTTGCGTTCACTTGAAACAGAAGCTTTGACTGATGATACGCTATGTGGGGGGAATTCATAATTCATCTCAGAGTCGTCTGTTCTCTTTGATGACGTCGCCAGAACGCGTCACAAGCTCTTCCGAGCAGGTGAATAACATGTATCACCCCGCTTTGATATGTTTAGTTTCACCACAAGGTATGTCAATTTCTATTACCCACGATACTGAA
This sequence comes from Agrochola lota, assembly GCA_947364205.1. Lineage (NCBI taxonomy): Eukaryota > Metazoa > Arthropoda > Insecta > Lepidoptera > Noctuidae > Agrochola > Agrochola lota. The sequence goes on along the minus strand of OX376221.1, from coordinate 9,145,537 downwards.
GAAAAGCCGTTTTTTTTTTGTAAATCTCCACTTTCCGGGAAAATTGCGGCCAATTGTACCCAGACCTCCCTTGTAATATCGACGGAGCTCTCGAAAAGTTTAAGAAACGCAAGAGCCTCTGAATAAATAATGGTGCGGCGCGCCAAAACTTTTACAGATATTGGCTTTGTTTCGCAGCGGACAAATATTAACGCTAGCAGCTGCGACACACGTATTTACCGTGGGGCAGAGTGCCGCGCCGACGACGACAGAATATTTAGTTCCCACCTCCATAATTATTCCGCTTCCACAAGAACAGTCATCCATGTTAAACGCACCTGTTATTATGTCCACAATAATAAGGAATATCTCTCGATAAAATATCGTTCAACAAAATACTCCTTCCCCCGTGATAATAAGACAGCAAATTAAATAAACCGGGAAACTTAATTCTCATATCGATTTCCAATTTCCCTCGACGCTGCGGCTACGTTTGCTTGTGTTACTCTATAATTTACTTTCTAGAAAACCTTTCGGTGTTGGCTATGGTTTCGAGCAAAGTGGACATTATTGATGTAGTAGCAAATGCGCTGCTACGTTGCATTCCACAAGCGATTGAGTTCTGTCGATCCGCTGGCCTGCACTACTTTAATTTCGTTGCAGGACTCCGCAATACATACAAGCCAATAAATTGAGCATGGATCGCGTTGATTTCAGGATTAACGTTCTGTGCAGCAGGAAAAGAGTTTTGTTCACCTTGTAATTAAGTTTACAGCAACTACAGAATTTTACGATATTATAGATTTATAGCGCTATAAAACTCCGAGCATTGCAGTCTTGCGATAACGACAAACTGAAATGTTCAGTCAACGGAATTGCTTGTTTTGTATGCATAAAATGAACGCTACCACACTTCTTTTAAAATACATTCGAGTACAGAATCGAGCACTACTGCCCTTTTTTTTATTCCTAAACGACTATTAGATGTTAGTGCGCTGCAAAGAACGTTTTCCACCAACTTTCCTTTAATCCAACGTGAATGAATTTCTTTCTCCATCCTCCGTTCATATTTCACAGTTACACAGTTTCCTTGCGGCTCTGTAACAACCAATTGTGACTAATTAAGCAAATGAAATCCACAATGGAGTACATTAATTATTATCACAGTTGAATTGTCACTAATAGAATCAGGGGCCTAATCGAATGTCGCGTACCTATACAGTTTACTTGTCTCAAGTGGCTCTTGACCCCAAGTCGGCTGTGGTTCGAATGATTATTACCAGTGATCGGAGTAGGAAGATTGAACTGGGGTCATTGATCCGAAACGTATATATTACTATGGACATTCCTCCGGAATTGGTGGATTATTAAAAAAAAACCGGAACTTATGTAGGAATTGTATTCTGCCAGAGTGGAAGGAGTCATTTGATGATTTGCCATCCTCAAAAAAAAGGTAGGAATTGTAATAAAATGAGCAATTTTATTCTTTATTATTCTTCCTATTTTTTTATTTTGTCACGATTTGACAAAACCCAACGACCAATCAGAACAAAAGATCATGGGTGGTACAATAACCGGTTATCAGAACAATGCGTACGCCCGCCGACGACATGCAATTCAACAGATAAATAATGAATTAATTTAGTTTTGATACCTTCCTTTAAATTTTGAATTGAGTAGTAATAATATCACTACCAACATTAACAATATTTAATTGAATCCGGAAATACCGGAATTACTTTCCGGAAAAATGGCTTATCCATGTTATTCTTTCTGTGTGCATTTATGATACAAGTACTAAAAATCAATCTACCTACTCCGATCACTGATTATTACCAACGTCTTTGACTTACAAGGTACAATATTAATGTGATGTTATTGTGTAACAATGTAACGTGCATGCCGCGGTGATCGTGTCGTGTAGCCTCTAAGCCACGGCAGCCATCTTAAACGCCTCGCAAGCCACTGCTCTTGTTCGGCCCAACCGAACAAGCAATTACTCCAAGCCAGTATTAATTGAGTGACTGTTTATTATCCATGGCTTAATTTAATCACCGGACTAACATAAGCCTTGTATCAATATCTATGGAGTTGGTCCCAAGCAGGAACATTAAACTAATCCATCCCTAACATAGTATAAAGACACAAGATAATATCTTCTTGTAATCCACAATAAAACTGCCGACATAGAATGTTGTCGCAAATTGGGTTTGGATACACAATAGTTAATAGTGGTTTTATTACTGAAGTTATAGATGTATCAGGTCATAACTAACCAACGCTTGATTAGTTCTGTCAGTAGTTATACAAGTTATATACCTACTGGCACAACTAATTTATGTTTTTGGTAAAATAACTAGATAGTCATACGAATAGCATGCAAATAAATAATTAGCATACAAAGTGTGTTTCAAACTTAAGACGAATGGAAAAACAACCTACACATAATTTCACAAAAACATTTTAGTATTTTCGTTTCCTTTCTAGTAAAAACTGCAGTTTGCTGTAAGCACGACCATTCCGCATTCAGCGAGATCGCTATTCATTCTCAAATAAGACTTCTTCAACCTCGCGCCTCGCTTGAACAAACTAGCCGCGCGCAATTAACTAAAAAAGCACGACCAATTTCTTCATCCATGAAATGACAAGTTCCTGAATTTATCTCAAGTGACTTGGGCAGTCCTTAAGACAAAATAAGTAAAGAAACAAATGACAGACGAGTACGAACTTGATGACGACGGATAACAAAGCGAGAGGCCGTGAGAGACAGCCGAGATTATCTGACAGTTGAAACGGTTTTCAGACAGAAAACATCTCGGAGGCGTGTGCGCAAAGATCTGCTGTAACCAAATCTACTAACAAACCTTCTAGGAACGCTTTCTGGCTAGCATTTGACCCGAGGTGGTGCAAACCTATTTATAATCACATTAAGGTTTCACTTTGTCGTTTCATCTGAAATGCGGTAAGTTTGAAGACCTCTGAATCTCTCGTTTGAATGTAATCTGAGGATTCACTCGCGCCATACCAATTAATTTTGCCGTAACTCGGGATTTTAAGCTTTAAAAATGGTTGTTTGTAGTTCCTACAATTTATATTTTGTATAATTGAAAAAAGCTGAGATATAAAGTACTCGTGTCTTTAAAATAACAGAAGTATGTAGTAAATTTTAGCATTAATTCGTTGTGGGAACAAGAATCGTATTTGTTTTGTGCAAAGAGAACTACACAGAAGAAACTTGTTCAAATGAGTAAAAACTTAAGAAATCCCACGGCGAAAAATGAGTTACGGAATCACTTCGAAAAAAAGAAAATTCCCATTACTTTTTCGGAATGCAGATCAATCCTCATCCATCTCTAATATGTCCAGCACTGTCGTATTTTTTATTTATATCTTGCAGTGGTCTGTCTACTGTATACATTTCGCTCGATAATACAAATATTTCGCTGATACTACTCGGGCGTGGCTGTGTTGGAAAATTTATATCAATTTGTTATTTTTCTTTGCATTTAGAATCAACATGTTTAAAACGTTTTTATCGCTGTATTTTATTCAAGCAAGGTTATCAAAATCAATGCGATTTTTGATCATTTTCAATATTAGCACTGCTGAAATTATGGCATTACACAGACTGAATAATGATGAAATCATAATAGATAAATATATAAATAAGTAAATCACGAGACAAATTGAAGATAGTAAGATTACTTATTATGTAAGACATATTACTGCTGCAAATGCTGTTCTCTTGATCTACGTAACCCCAAAGTTAGAATACTCTGGGGGTAGTTTATGTTAAATATGCATATATTGCACTTATATGTATAGAGTAAAAATGCTGTCTGGAACATAACACGATTGATATTAGGTCCTCACTTGATAACATAGACTTTTCCAGACTGTCTAGACTTACACATGCTTTAATTTGTACAGTAACGATAGCTATCGTTCGTAGATTACATATTACATATACCAAAGCATGAATATAATTTAACTATTTCACACCCGATATACACCCGCCAATTAATTAGCTTTGTGGCTTTTAAATCTATATCAACATATCGTATTAACAGCCACTGCGGTGTCGAATTTTATCATTATCGGGTGTTCACGGTCCGGTACGGCCGCACAGGTAACATCGCTAATTGGATCCCACGTCGTTATGACTTGATAGCTTCGTATATCACCCACTATATACCGACAAATTGCACTCTTCTCGTGACGTATTCACGAGATAAAATCGTAATTCGATTCGTCATCGCGAAATATAAACATTAATTAGTCGAAATTGTATCGTCAACCCTACGCGACCAACGCTATTCGTAAAATTGAAAATTATAGGGATCATGCATTCGATTAAATATGCCAATTGTACTGCAGTCGTGCTTTTAATCACGGCACTGCGTAGAATGTATACAACCGAAGTATTGTTTCCGCTGTATTTTTTTGGGTATAGTCTTTTTGGGTTTGCACGGCAAGGTTCGTTAGATTTTCACGCAGGTGCGCCTAAATGAATTATTCTATAAAAAACTTTCTGTACCCAACAGTTAAAAGGTCTTCCTTTTATAATTAAATATATTGAAGGGGAAGAATGTGTTGCTAAATTATTTAAGAGGAAGTTGAAACATAAATCTTAATCAACATTCCTTTTCTACAACTCTGATGTAACTTAAAATTAGTTTCAGTCACCAATTTCCGTCTCGAAAGTCAATTCCGTCGAATGATTTGAGTTAAAATTTACAAACTTTATACAATTTTACTCAAAGGATCAAGACAATATCCGACAAGCAGGGAGTTTTAGACTGGAGAGGAAAGCAATTTAAAGTGCAACCGTTCGGTTTACACAAGTTGATTGCAATGAGGGCAAGTCGCACGCGATAGGAAGGAGTGATATGGAATGTCTTTCCGATTATCTCTGTGTTCAGAACAAAGCAGCCAAATGGATAATCGATGGAGCCTTTCACGTATCTCTGTTCTTTTAAATAATGAGGGGCGAGCGTTGCCTGGGAGAAAAATACGCCGGAGATAAAAGCGATTAAAGTTATTTATCAGAGCTCACATGCTCCATATATGTACGTAGTTATACCTACCTCGGTGATATTAATACAAGAATTATTCGTAGAATCATGAATTGTGGTAAACAGTTCCCATAATTGTGTACAAACTGAGCGTGTAATCAGGATTCTGTCCAAAACATAATTACCTCGAAATTATAAGCAGTGAAAGGAACAGACAGAAATGATTAGCGAACTAATGAAACGTATAATGTTGTGATACTGAGTATGTATCTATTACCTGGTAACACGTTTATATGGTCAAATTAACTAGCAACTTTGCTTTTTCAGTCTAACATTTAACAAAATCTGAATTTATAAAACGGACCGATATTAATAAATAAGTCCTAAGATCGTGAGGTAATTGGAGTATAATTGCGGTTCTCGGTTCGGAAACTTCTCGAGTGGCCGAGGAGATTTTCTTTCTACTCTATCGCAAGGGACTTAAAAGCTTCTTACACGAGCTGAGCCTTTGTAACCTTGATTAAAATTGAATGTAATTGCTGTAATAATAATTTATTCACCAAAATAAGAACACGTATTACAAAATTTTATATTGAAAATATACAGTAAATTAATGACTTAACGTTTGTAATATCCACAGTTTGGGACTATCTGCATCTGAACTAGGTGGCAAACCTGTATCTTGGATTACAATTGATCCCCATAAATAAATTGTGAATATAATTTAGTAGCCATGTTTAAAGTTCTAAACATTATTATATTAGATTGCCATGTAAGAATGTAAGTGTGGTGTGAGAGTGTATATGAGTGTATGCGTGGGTGTGTTTGTGCGTGTGTGATGGTGTGTATATGCGTGTGTGGGTGTGTGTATGCGTGTGTGATGGTGTGTGGTTCAATATGAGTGGAAGTAGTAGCTTGTCTATTTGGGAATGTTTGTATTCGGAACTCGGAATACTTAAATCTGCCAATGTAACTATGTATTTTACTTGTTAGTAGGATGAGTCTTGGAAAACCTCCCTTTTAAATTGTTTTAGACTAGACAAACAGTCGGGTAAGGGTGAATAGCAAATAAATAGTCCCAATGAATCCTTTTTATCGTTTTAGTTCCGGGCATCACCTCTTTCAAGCTCAGTTGGGTTTAATTGTTCGTTTTGCAAATAAATAGGGACGCGGGCAGGAGATAAATGGGTGGCACGCCAATTAACCCTTAATATATTAGTAAAACAACTTTCGCAAACTTCCTTATTACCTTATAGAGGGCCTCTTAGTTGAGCCTCCTTAAATAAATTACTCGGCGAAGTGACGTCACCGGTTAATGTCACGGCGCATGTCCATAGAGACATTGTTACCCATAACCATGCCCCCTATCATGTATACATTGTAAAACCCTCCGCTATCTTCATGTTACGGTAGGTATGCATCAACAAAGTACCTATCCCTTTAACTATTATATAAATCTTCTGACGAAAACTTGCCGGGCCTATGTAAAGCAATGATTTATAAGTATTTACGTGGACACAATGAGCAAGGACACAACCTTCCCTTTAAACTAAGTTATCGATTTCATATAATGTAATATATGTGAGTATAAAAGGATCCTTTTCCAGTGTCCGGAGGGCGCGAACAATGCGGTGACATAAAATAAAGCATTGTCACCACTCCACGTCGCGATATTGGTAAAAAAGGCCTGAATCTTTATGATAATAAGTCACGGAAGATCGCACTCGGAACCGTCATAAATAAAATAAGATGACTAACCCTCGAAAATCTTAAGCAGATTATGAATAAGTGGCCATCCAATTTCGTGGGACGGCTTTCTACTTGCAATAATCAAAACGGATCAATATATCAGGACAAAGGAAGCGACACTACCAGTTTAGAGGTGTTTGGAGCCGTTTAATCTTATCTCGCTCCGATACTGGGCCTAAACATGCGACTTAGTTCGCCTCCGATACCTCCAGCGTTCCCGCCGAGCAAATAATACCCAGCTCTTAAACACAACCGCTTTGTTAACTCTGACGTTCCACCAATTTCCTACACTCACTGCGTACGCAATTTCCTACTTAAGTACGTGTTTACCTACAATAAAAACAACAGATAGAAAATGCGATCGTCCTGCTAAGACAGAGAATTACTGTTGAAGTGTCCTGGGAAAGATTAACAGACACAAACATTTAAACCGCAATTCATGCTCTACCTCTTAATTTAACACAAACATAAAAGATATCTCCACCACAAGAGTCTGAGTAACGAGATTCCCGGGGTCTTTGTTTTATATTCAAATACAATTTCCTTAATTAGACGCGAAGTATCTCTTGAAAGAATAATGCGAGTTGCCCGAAGCAAGATAAGCTTGGGGCGATGAGGAGTCGTGCAACAAGGGGAAGCAACATTTTAATAAATACCATGTAAGGGACTGGCTTAAGACCCGGACTTCACCAAAGCGGACATTTATTTATTTATTTATTTAATAAACATTTGTAGACATAACAGGTTAAGGTGGTTAACATATTATTATTATTATTGGATACTAACATTAACTTGTATGACAATGTGTGAGGTGGACATTTCCCGCAAATATAATTTTGCACAGTTTGTCAGTGAACAGGTCCACATCTTGAGTAAGTATGATTGAGTTGAGGAACGTCCGGAGATGCCCGAAGCGTAGACGAGAAAAGATCTTTTTCAACTAGGGTGTATCCACCGAAGCTGTGTGGAGATGAACGCACAGTTTATTGCGATCTGACACGAAAGGCAGACGTCTCAGTCATGTCACTATTACAAAAACTATATGTTCTTTTACTTGAAGAAGAAGAACTAGAGTCCGAAGAAACAGAATTACTGCTCAACTCTCTTCCCGTCTCGGCTGCGCGCCGACGCCAGCTCGAGGCACAGCTCATATCTCCACTTTGTACCGCCGCCCAGCTCAATCGCGGTAAGGCACAGCTCACATTTTCGCTTCAATCGCGCCATATAAATATGATACATCTCCGCTAAGTGGCATTCACTGAAGCTGAGTGGAGACGAGATGTGTGGACAACGAAATTCTATTGGTTGTTTAAAACACATCTCCTCTCGTCTCGTCTCGTCTCGGCTTTGGTGAAGTCTGGGCTTAACGGTGAAACTTCACCAAAGTTGTTCATAGAACGTAAATACTGTAGGACTACAAGGGACTATTTTAGCGTCGTATTTCAACCTTGAATTCTGTCGCATAAAAGATATCATAAGGTACAACTGTCGCGACTCGTCACCACGAACGCTTTCATGGTGACTAGTCGCGACAGCTGTTTAGCAAATTACCACAAACTCGAACATCTGAACCTGAATGTAATTGGAGCTGTAGTTCAATTAAATGTTGACAAAGGAACAGCGTGCTCACTAGGGTACGAAATTTTCATTTGATGAATCTTGTTTGTTCATGAGTCGAAGGGCAAGATGTCATGAAATCGGCCACAAGGTCGTATGTTGATTATCAGAATAATATCTTGCTAACGTAGTAGGCACTACAAATCTTCGCTACGGACTGAAAATAAAAGAAAAGCTTAAAGTTTATTAAGCTGTAAACTGACCGTAAAGCGAAACATTTAGGTCAATAGGTACTTAGCGCGAAATCCAAGGTACAAAATACTTTAGAAGTATGGTTGGTTGTAAATGTTTTTCCTATTTTCCCCGTAGATGTTGCATGACTAAGAAAGTAGCTACCTATATCCGGCCATCGCATATCTAGATCGGAAATTACTCGGATCTTATTAACAAAATGGCATCCGAAATGTTTGTTACTGTCACTATTATAATTATGTAGGGCATAGCCAAGAGGTATATTCAGAAAATATTGATGAAAATGTTTCCATGACTCATTATGTGGTGAATTTAACAATAATGTATGCAATAAATTGCTCGATAAAGTTGATGTATATCCCAACACCTATGTATAAACCTACATCACACAAATGAATAAACAAAATGAAAACGATACGGTTTTATTTTAAATTATAAAACTTTTACTTGTGGTTAGATTTTCGAAAGGTTAGCTTAGGTGTTTATTTGTATAATTTTCACAAAGAGATATCTGAATCTACTTTGTGAAAATTATACAAACAAGCATACACACTAATGCAACACACACACACACACACAACACACACAACACACACACACTACACACACACACACACACACTACACTTGCTACACTTTAATGTAATAGAATACGAAAACCTCTTGAAAATTGAGTAGGATTTAATGTTAGCCTTGTGGAAAATGTTCTAGTTACCTTTCTAAGCATCGCTGCGTGGGCAGACGGCCACTACATAGGTACTGGATTTATATTATTTGTTTTACCTACATATTACTTGAATACATAAAAGACAGATTGATAATATTATTTATTTTTCATCCATCCGCACCACCGGCTCTATGTAAAGTTTTTTGTTGACCTTATTCTTTTCGTGTGGTTATTGACTAACCTAGTGTCGAGAGTTTTAAAGCCGCTCATGGACGTCTGACTTGGCTTCACATGCCGTCGAGAAATATCTCTAAAGCATGCCGGTTTCCTCACGATGTTTTCCTTCACCGTTTTTGAAGCAAGTGCATGATAATTATACAGTACGCACATGAATCCGAAAGGTCAGAGGTGCGTGCGTTTTTCGATGGGAAATTATCAAATAACTTCTCCCGCTCTGGTCGGAACGGGAGGGCGTGTCAGACTTTTACTGACTAAAACCCACCCGTGTTCCTTCAGTTGCCTGTACGTTGCCAGGGGCCACGGTGTCCGGAGGTGCGTGCCTTAGGTTCGAACTCGAGACCTATGACTTGGCAGTCTGACGGTTACACCACTAGGCTATCACTGCTTTTACGTTATTAATATAATAATATCTTATGTAAATACGTACCATATGATTAGTATCGTTTTGTTTTACTAAGCTTCGAAGAAAATGTAGATGTCATTTGAAATAGGTTCTCCACCTACCTAGATTTATTCTAGTCTGTCTGGGACCGTCTTCTAATGAAAATGTCCTACAATTTAAAGTTGAACAAAGCTCAAGTGGTTCTGTCGCTGTAACAAGTGGAGTTTAAGATGTTAGTTCTACAAAGTAATGACAGATTACTTTGTCCTTTAGTTGCATTACTTGCAGTACAGTAATCAGAAATTTTCCCTTGGATAGCTTCTGCAGCTTATCGTGTATGACAAGTTACATTATTTCTTAAGTAAACATGGACAATGATAACATTACACATTCATGCATTTTTGTTAAGCTTGAAAGCGTATACTGCTAGGCATAGACGGCATTTTTCTAACCCTTTGTATAGACTTGTCCTTAGGGGATGCTGACCAGGCCCGGGTCGACGGTGCGTTGTGTTCCACGCCTCAAAGAGATGTCAGCACAACTGACGGGGTCCGTAAGGGCCAATGCCTGCCGGGGTTGCGAGTTTGTCCGAAAGGGATATCGTGGCCCCGGCACACAGGCAACGGAAGGTACACGGGTGGGTTTTAGTCAGTAAAAGTCTGACACGCCCTCCCGCTCCGCCCAGAGCGGGAGAAGTAATTTGATAATTTACCACTCTCAATAAAAAAGTATTGCTTCAACTAAAGCTCCCATACAAAGGATCGTTTTAAGTTCCTAGTAACTGCATACATTACGACCACAACGATCAATATGAACGTAAAGCCGACATCCCACCAAATAAAATGATGAACTACGGTTTTCCTTTAAATACTTAATATCAATAACTCAATTCATATTTTAGTAATCACGAGGAGATCGTTGCTAAGTAAGAACAGTCCCACGGGTCGATCCAAGCTACGCTTGCCGGGGTTGGTCTGTGGATAGGTGACCATCTTTACATACCGAGACTCCTCCGTGCCTCGGAAAGGACGTTAAGCCGTTGGTCCCGGCTGTCATTCGTGGATCTGTGACAGTCGTTACGGGTCGTCAGAAGCCTGAAACTGACAACCAGTCTTACCAAGGGGTATTGTATTACCTAGTTACTGGGCTGTGGAGGTCAGATAGGCAGTGGCTGCATGTAAAATACTGGTATTCAGCTGCATCCGGTTAGACTAGAAGGCAACCCCAATATAGTTGGGAAGAGGCTAGGCAGATTGATTGATGTTTCAGTAATTTCATATTCACCCATACCTTTTAGAGCGAGAGCGAGATCTGTGGTGGCCCAGTGGTAACGGCCGCGACTTACAGAGTACGCAGATTACGAGTTGCAGGTCGTAAGTTTGTACCCAGACAGGCGCATTACTTTGTATAAATTATTTCATCACCACTACTCTCAAAACGTTGAAGGAAAGCATCGTGAGGAAACCGGTAGGGCCTAGAACCAAAAAATCTAAGACATGTGATATCTACCAACCCGCACTGGGCCCGCGTGGTGGATTATGGCCCACTCCCTCTCATAGAGAGGAGGCCTGTGTTCCAGCAGTGGGAAAATTATAGGTTGATTATGCTAAACCTTAATATAAAAATATTTAAAAGGAAGATAAACAGGTATACCTGTTTATTTATCTCGGTTGCTGGGATATATCGCAGTAGCGCACATCGGTAAGTTTTCTGACATTAATCTACGTTCGTAAACGTATAGTAAGTACTCAACCGGGACATCCCAGACACCCGTGATGGATGTGAAACGAATAGGCTCTTGACTACTCATCGCTCCATCAAAATATCTCAAGGGAGGCTGTGCAATAACCTAAAAATATTGCTGAACAGCCGGTCATAATATCTTGCTGAGGACCTTAATTTTTTTGTGGCCTTCAGGGGGTCAATATCGAACACTTAATTGCCTTTTCCTTTTCTATTTTGTGTCTATTTTACAACCTAAAATATTATTTTCGTTGTTGCCCTACAAATTTTATGTAAAAAGTAAACGAAAGAACTACTGCTGCTTTCGAACACAAAATATATAAAACATCTTCAGTGATGTGCTATATAAATAACTGGGTATGTGAACAGCACTTGAACATCGTGCAACATGAGGTGAAAAATTGCAAGTAGCGACTCAACAAGTAGCGACAGATGCTAGCGTTTCTATTGCAAACATCTACACGTACATATGTCTCTTTACTTTATAACCCACACACGAACCACAACTTACAGAAAACTACGGTTAACCGACCAACCGCTAATCAGCCAACGAGACTGAAATAAAGTTGTATTTTCACTCCATATAACAAAGTATCATAGTCAGCTGCCGAGAGCGTCTGTCACGGTCTGGTAAACATTTAACGTTTAGTTGTAACTTATAACTGCCGAGTGACGAGGCGTCAACACATGACGAAGGCCCGCTTTGAGGCGAGATCAGCCCTGATGCAGGATGGCTGCCGCTCAATCGATCCGAGTGCCGGCCATTAAGTCATGGATTAAGGGCTACCAACTTTGCATAGCCTCGTTAATGGGGTTTACCGGATAAATAGGACAAAGCAGAAGTTTGAGTAAACAAACGAGAGGTTCAAGTTACATCCGTAATCGCTGAGCCTATCCGTTGACAGTTTCATTATAATAACATATGTATTAACGACGCCTAAGAGGATTATCAAAAGTCCCGAACTCTCGCATTAACAGGTATTAAACATATGGTTTATACAGAACTATGGACGCTAAAACTATGAAACTATAACAATTTCTTCAATTTAATGTCGAACTTGGCTCGACTTTGAACACTACAATACCGAATTCCCAGCTTGGGAACACTGTTATATACGATACAACGTTAGGCTTATATGCCGGGCACGCGAGGACCCCGTGTTTCATCTACGCAATATTATGTCCGAAGTTGAAATATTTCGTGTGATTAAATGTCGGACTCCAGTCAACACCGCACTAAATGGAAAAAGTTTCAACGATCGTATCAACTTTAATACATTAAAGTGTTAAATGTCGACCACGAAAATTGACATTCGACCATTTCATCTACAGTCCAACGACTAAATAGGGTTTGATAACTTATCCATTATTTTTAAAGTACATAATGGATAGTTAAAGTAGTCACATTGGAGCTAGATATTTTAATCACTGACGTCACTCACCGATAACAAATTCTTTACAGTTCAGTGTTACGGTGAAATTTTTTCAACATTTTCCTTGAAAGGTAAAACATTGGAGCACGGAATGTTCTAAACCGCATTAGCGTGAGTCCAGTAGCCCCTGTTTCCTAATGCAGGTGGTAACGCAATCAGTGGCGCCGACACCTCACGGTGTGGGCCGGGGCCCGCCATGCATACTGATGCTCCATGTATCCGATGAACACTACCAGCTAATTTAACTCCACAATTTCCCTAATGAGAACCCCGAATGCCGTCTATAGACTGTTTGCTGGCAACCCACCCCGGTGGAAACTACGAATTTGCTAACTATCAATAAAATGAAATTCAATATTATGTTTCAGTTTGAAAAGCGTTTAATTTTGAAACAAATTTATGCATCGACAATGTTATGTGGTTAAATTATGGTAGGTGAAACGTGAGCTTTAATTTACATTTTACTAAATTAATTTGTTTATAAAATAAATTAAATACAAACAAAGTTGGACAGCAACGATTTTCCATGAAAATAGGAAAATTACTTTTTTTTGTTTATCCATTAAAGAATGTTGATAGAACGCCGTCGCGGCTTTCCATTCTATACAAGGCCAGAACGCAAGGGTGTGAAACTAATCGCGTATAGATTGGAAATCATTTTTTTACTAAGGTCTTCCAATCTATACAAGAGTAGTACGCAAATACTCGCATATACTTCGTAGTGACCTAATTAACTAACTTATTCCAAAATATACAGTGTCAGTACGCATACGGACTAAAGTCTATAGATTGCGACAAATTGTGAACAGGTAGCCAACTCGTTGGCGACGTAATGCACTTTGCGCTAAATAGCCTGCCTGGCTGCGAGCAACTTGGAAGTAGACACAGGTCTAACCTAACCCATTTCATATTCCGTTATCTGTTCCATTTCACCCAGTTCTTTTTTTTAATTTTTAACTATTTATGTTTTAAACTCATGGCAAGCGTAAGTGATGTAGTATAGTTTGGAACCAGGACGCGCGCGTCTACGTTACAAACTATACACGAGCAGTACGCAAAATTCGTGTTTATATTGTAATCACAGATTTAAAAATAGCATTACAATGTATACCCGAGCAGTTTCCTATGATTGCGTTCTGGCCTTGTATAGATTAGAAATACGCGACGCCGTCAAATATGCTCCATGATAAAGAATAATAAGGTCCTAAACAAATAATTGGCATAAAAGCAAAAGTTTCCAAACACCTGCTGCCGTCTAATTCACGTTGCCGCAAAATACGAGTAATTTCGTGTTGATTTTACCCCGCAAATCCCATGGGAATAAGTAACACAAATGCCATAACAACCCTTTAACCTAACAAAGAGGCTAACAAGCTTGTAACTCATCGGATTATTTTGTTCGCACTTATTTCACAATTCCTCGTCCTTAATTTATCAACATAAAGTAGTAAAATACTCGACCAATTTAATAAATATTAAATGAGCTGGCGCGCTGTTAAAATTCTTGCAGGCTTTCAAAAGTTTTTTATTGCATGCATGCGAAGCGCACACCGAGTACTTTATTATTGCGAACGTTCACAGCGTATAGTAGGACGTAAAACCCACTAATATTTACAGGTGGGAACGGCTTAACGCTTTGAACACGATAAAGGTAAATTGACTGCGAGCCCTCCTGATAGTAGGCGTCCATCCTCGTCTGAATAGTCCATTTACGCCACTTGGAACTTTTGATTCAACGTAGTCTTAAATGAAATTCACTTTTCATTAATAATAATTTTAATTAGCACTTCGATTGCAACGTTTCTAACTATCTCGATGTGTTTATTAAAATGGCACTTACTAGTATGATTCTGAAATGACGCAATTGCACATTCCTACCAAATTTTCAAAAATATCCGTCAGCTAGTTTTCGAGTTCTAAGGTGGATATTCAGACGTCTGAATTGAGGAGCCACCGTAAACTTCATGTAACTTATTAAAGGTTTTACAAAAAATCCAGGATCGGTCCTACAAAAGCGGCTAATTTACTACTAAATATTGGTAGTACCCACATTTAAATATGGGACATAGCTACTCAATCCATAGGACACTATTTATATAACAAACTAATGGAACGTATCCCACAAGGGGAGCAGTATTTTATTCCAACTGGAAGCTCGTTACGTCAGTTAACTGGGAACTCCTCCGTTTTAATTATACTTGAACTTAAGCCTTATTAACAATGGAACATCGAATTTGACAGTTGAATGCGAAGTGTTGCGGCAAGACAAATGGTCGTGGCGCGGAGGGTCGATGCTTACGGCTAAGGGCTTGTGTACATTAAACTTCAGGTAAAATGTTACCCGTTTTAATAGCTTTATAATATAATTGTTATGGTACAGAAATGTTCAGAGACCTTCACAAAATATTATCCTAACTAACAATCCTTGTTGATGACGTCTGTCGTGCCTTGCCGGAACTCCATAAAGCGCATATATCTAGATATTTGTTCCGCGTAGCTAATTCCGGATGATGAGAGATGACATGTGCCTGTCATGGCCTCCATGCGGCTTTGTTGTCGGGAGAATATACAAGGTTTAACTGTGACATTGGCTTAACTAGGACGGAGGTAAGTAAGCGTAATATATGTGCACAAGTAGTAGACGATGATAAATGTACGCAGTCCATTGCGCAAACGACGTTATTATGCAATAAATGCGACACCCTGAAAATTGTATCTACTCTCCTAAACCGCGCGGTAAACACCCCTTTCCCGCAACCCTAAATATAAATGGGTGCTTGATGATATTTCAAAACTCATTACGATAAATTTCGTTGCTTTAGACATCTTGCGCTGTTGTTCCCCTTTAGCTATTTTCAGATCAGCACAGCGTTTTGTTTCACATAATTATGTTACTTTGTTCATTCACGCCTACGACCCCTTAATAGAGTGCTTTTGAAAGTTATCTTTACTTTACATACATTTTTAAGTTAGCGATGCTTGTTAGGAGTCCCTAGCCGGCCGGCACCAGAGATAGTAAAGCGGCACACACAGGTAGATAAAACTAACTACGTACAGGTGTGAGCTCGAGATGAGTTTCACACTAAGAGTTTCCCGCACATGTAGAGGTGAAGGAGGTTACCCCACTCTAATGTAAAGTACACAGACTAGAGTAGGTTATACAAATATGCGCAAGGGATAAAACTCCCAGGTTGTGTGTTTTTCTGTGTAAGGGAAAAATGAAAAGGTAACCTAATTCGTGCTTTAGTATAAAATATTTGATCGTTACAAATGATAAATATTGACGGGTCCTAATTGGAAAGCAATAAATGATTCACTCGAGTTCGCACCTTATCGATGGTCCGGTATTTTTCATATTATCGTCACGTTTAACGAACCCACTGAAAAGGTTTTAGGTAAAAAGATGATTCTCGAAACAATATTAGGGCTGACCCGCGGGGTAATTACGTAACTTACTAAGCCGACGTTTGCACGGACGTAAAAATATCGCGGCGATTTTTTTTTGTGCACTGTGTTTGCAACTTTCTTCTCTGCGCCGAGAGTTGAAAATCCAACAATGTTTTTTTTCAACGCGCTAGAGAGTGCCTCGAAGCCCGTTGAATTCTCAACGCTCGTCTCAACAACGAGAGATGAAAATCCAATGCGCCATAAAATCCTGCCACGATATTTTTCCGTCCGTGCGGACGTGGGCTTACAGTAGCAATGGTTTTATTTTCACAGTTCAAAAACATTCATTGCGTTATTTACTTTGTAGATCAGAAGAACATATGAAGTAATGGATTAGCAATATCCTTCAAAAATCATTCAGATTGGATTAAAAGTGTGTTACGCAATGAGGATGTAAAACAACATAATGCTATTCAGGTACCAAACACAAGTGACACTGAGAAAACACAGCTCAGCGACACGGTTGGCAACAAACAAAGGTAAATGCTGCATGCGTCCACTCCAAAAACAAGGTAAATGGCGTCGAATCCATTTTGTATGAGCTGTCTCAGCACATTTCAAGAGGGTATCCTGATTTAGCAAAAATATATGACGTACGCATTCATGAAAATGGAAAAAAGCGTTCAGTATGTATATTAGGCGAATACAAATATTTGTGAAAGTATTTAATTGCTTAAAATTCGCGGCCATGTTCCCAGTATCCATATCATCTAAAACAATGTTTTGTTTTGTGGTTGTTTGTTTAATCGCATGAGAATCTCTCAGTCGCTTTTGTTTATAACTTTACTCGAAGTTTGTCAAAATACGCGTAGGTAGGTAGATCTCGCTAATGTGTTCGCGGTTCACCCCGAGTGTGTTGGGATCTTTATTTAATTAAATTATGTTACAGATGTTAATTTCGGTGTTACTTTAAGCAAGTAAATTTAGTATTATGGAAAGCTTATATTCATAATACAGTTTTAATGAACTAAGTACATGATATCGGAATCTTATGAACGTTACTAGAACATAATTTTCTTCAGCACTTCACATAAAACGTATAGGTATACCATGTGTGTGCATGTACCAACATAACTACATAATGTTTCAATGGTGGCCCTCCTGTCCTGACAATATGTGAGAGATGGTTCTCACAAGGACGGCCTAGCTTCGGCATCCCTTTGACCTCAGCGAGTGTCTTTGTCACAAGTTTGCCACTTAACATCACTGCCCGGTGACGTCCTTAATAATTATAGCGTTTAAATATGGATGACGCTTTTACAGCAATTTAAATATTGAGTTGATTTGACACGCCGACTGGAGCGGGAGAGGGTCTACTTAAGACCTATCTTTATCTCATTAATAATAAATTACGGATCGGCTTACCGTCTACTTTACAAAGAGCGTTTAATAATCAAATACCTTGTCCTTTTAGCGTTAAAAGGGACTCGTGAGCTATGTACGAACACAATATTCCGGCATTTTAGCTTAGCGGATCAAAAAAGAGACCCTAAATATTGTTTGGCGTCAAACTTTGAAATGAGTTGTTAAAAGTCCTTGGCCACACATAGACCCTTCATATTACTAAGCTTTTAAACTTTAGCAATGACTACAAAGTACAACGCATTAGGGTCTTACGCGGTCATTAGCACACTTTAACGTCAACATGTGACCAGAAAGTAATGAGCATCTAAATGAAAAAAACATTTTGAGTTTGTTTTTACACCAACCATCAGTGAGAGTGTGCTATTTGTGGAGTGGCTAATTTTAGCCGAGAATAACACCTCTCACCTGTAATTCAAAGGTTAGAGGTCAGATCACATAAAAAGATGCCGTGAATTCAAACCGTACAGGTTACTCTAAATACACTCATATTTGAATGTTGGAGGTTATCACAACAAAAGCCCAATATTGCTATAAAAAGCTCGATATTGGTAACATATAAATATTATATACATAGGTATGTAGGACCACGTGTTCCGAACTGCGAAGTAAGGCGGGAGCGCCAAAGACTACTGATCGCCGGATCTCTACACAAACCCTCGTTTATTGAATTTTCATGATTCCTTTTCATGCAAGTTCGCCGATTTCGTGGAATCTCGGCTCGCTTGCCTTTAGCTACGCGTACCTGCTTTATCTATTTATTTTCGGATAAATTAAATAAGAATCAGGTCAGGTCTCCGTTAGCCTTTTGAAATAGTTTAAATTTATGTAATACAAATAAGGTTAAAATGTCTTATAAAAACGGCTTTCATTTTCAGAATACACACTGTATTCTGACAATGAAAGGAGTTTTTTAAAGATTTTTTTAATGATATTATTTATATTTTAAATGATTTTTTTTAACGTCTTTTTTTTATGTGTACAGTCGGATTATAGATGAAATAAAGAATTATAACAAAACAGTAAAATATTCTATGATACTTTCAGCGGCAAATTCGTATGTACGTGTTCAACATCGTGAAGCTCATTATTAAAAATTATTTAAGTAAAAATATATATTATCTTCACTGTTTGTGGTGGTCCATTAATTTTCATGGTGAGCGATATGTCGAAAATAATATGTATTTTATTTTATCTTCAAACTGGACGACCTTGACGTAGAAACTGAAACGAAATACTAGTTGTGTCATCAGAAATTCCATCCTAGAATTCCACATTGCGAGTATAAAATACAATAGACGTAGATATATTTAGTAACCTATTCCGCTTAACTATTCCCAAAGAGTCATACAGGGTTTCTATAACTCTTTAGGAATAGTTAAGAGGCCGCTCAATGGTCCACTAGCGCCACTCCTTTAAAAAAACTTTTGCCCTGCAGTGGGACAGTAACAGGCTGATATTATTATTATTTTTATTTTTATTCAAACTATACTTAGATTACAAATATAAAATTTTATTTTATTTTAACATATATTTTCCAAAAATACCAACAAAAAATAATTGCAAATCACGTTCACACTATTTTCCTACAAAAAGCGAGACGCGTAACAAAAAGTTCAAAAGGTTACTAAGTCATTAAGATTGATGTCCAAGATTGGTCCTCAGTAAAAAAACTTTTGAACGTTCCATCTCACTAATATCCAGCCATATATGAAGATAAATCTATGCCCTAGAGGCGAAAGCGTTTCTAATCTTCCAGAAAGCCTTGACATTGTTTCTAAAAATAGAAAAGAAGGGCGCTGTGTGAGGTCCAAAGATTTGGGGAACAGCCGCAGTTCGTCACTTGCAAACTAAAACATGAGGACATGATTTTGGGAACGTTCCACATTCCCAAAATCAGGGTTTCAGGGGTTTTTAGTATATCAATGGCAAACAGCGAGCAAAAACTTTTACTTTTAAACTGTTTTTTTCTGTGAACTGAGTACATAATATATTCGAGTTTGTCAGCGCTTGTCTGCTGTCCATAAACGAACAAACGTGACGTAAACCGAAAATACAACTATCCTACATGTTATTTTTTTTTGACAATCGCAATTCTTTCACCCATTTATATGAATAAAGTCTTAAATATAGTTACTTAAGGTTTGGTAATAAGTAGGTACTCAAATATTAAGAGCAAAACGATTATTTCCAATTTTAAAATTGATCGAATTTAGATAAGTTACATTTACGTCACGCGTCTATGCTAGGCCCACTGGCTATCTTGTATTCAAAAAGAAATAAGCACGCAACAAAACCGAATATCACTTGCATGTATTTTTAGGCCATTCTCACACGGGGTGACGGCAACTCAACCTAAATTGGTTGGTAACCTGCGATGCAACTGGTATTCTCATATGGCGCAACTGAAGTTGTATCAATTTTAGTCATTTCATCATTCATTCAGACACCGTTCATCGCGCTAATTTTATGAAAAATTGCGTTGGCAATGACAGAGCGACCTGCGTTGCTAGTCGCACGTGACTGTTTGCATCGTCGTTGAAAACTAGTTGTCGACAAGTTGCGTGAATATCACCATAGAAAAGTATGTGCTAACGCGATTGGTTGCGTCGGCGTTGAACTAGCTGTATGTTGGTCACCTCGTGTGAGAATGGCATAATCCTGCATATAACTAACCTCTTTTGTCGACTGTACAAATGTAACATAGCAAGGTGTTGTTCGAAATACTCCCTGAAGAGTTCTTTCGTTGGCGGCGCCAAATTGAATTTCCGTTTCGATACATTTAGATAAGTGTTGGTATTATTTTGCATTCTATACTTAAACTTTCAAATGGAGTTCTATTTGGTTGTGGTGTCACTATTTCCTGTTTTGAATTCTGTTCAAATAGCAGCATATTTTCAGGAGCACACCAAGTTGGACAGAAAAGTCTACGTTCAAACATACGACTGTAGTTCTTACTTGCCTCCTAAATCGTATAAGTTAGAGTTTTTACATTATGTATTTTCCTCACGTATTTTTCTTTCGCAGACAGAATAGAATTGCAAGTCACCAATACTAATTGTATCTTTACAGTACAAAATATGAGCAGCAGTAATGTATTGGATATATCGGAGGTTGTTAGAGCTCCTCTATAAGTGGTCCCTGTTTACTCCAGTTGACCCTTATAACTTTCACGCGATGATGGCCACCTAATAATATACTCAGTTTACTTTCTTGGACCAAATGAAGGTAAATAATTCGGACACAGTTCCATTTTCAGCAATGGGCATGTGTTGTGCTGACATCTAATTAGGTTCTACTTACTTTGGTAGACAATATAATAAGTTCTTCATATGTAGGTCAGCGATTATCTTTTTACTTACTCGCAAATTCTACGCAAGACATCCAGTTATTTTAAAAGCATGACTAATTAATAAGAGCCTGATTAGATTTTTGTTTTGGAATGAAGTTCTTTAACGCGGCTTGTGAACTTTCAGAAATCGTCACGTGAAAAAAGTGTTAATATTTGCGACTGTCCTCTCGGTTTAAAGAACTTTATTTCTCATAAGAACTTAAAACTAGGAGTTCGCTTATAATGACGTACTTAAGTGATTTTAACTAGTACTATTAACATTAGTTAGTTAGTTACCTCTAGGGGTATTGGAGGCTAATTCCTACAAGAGGTAACTAACTAACTAAAAAAATAACATAAAATAGACTATGCTAATCTAATATTAGCATAGTCTATTTTATGTTATTTCAAATGTTGTGATGATTGCCTTAATTTGCGCTTGAATGTGTTTATATTATCACATTTTTTTTATATCCTCCGGTAAACTGTTGAACAGCCATGCTCCTTCAACCAATAATGTTTTTTGCCATAATTAGTGCGAGCGTAGCGTGCGCCGGTTTTAACTGTATTTTGAGACTTCTTCTAATTCAAACAGAAAAAGGAGAGAGAGAGAGAATGCCGCTAGAAAAAACAAAAGAAAAGAGTAAAGTGATTACAGTAATGAAAATTCAAGATGGCGGCTGCAAACATTTTCAAACTTTTCGTCAATCGTGTCGTTTTCATAGTTTTCGAGGGTTCTAAATCCGATAGTGAGATCAAAATGAAAATCCAAGAAGGCGGCTGACAATATTTACAATTTTTTTATCATTTTCATAGATTTCGAAGGTGCTAAGGTCAAAATGTAAGCCCGGATAGCGGATTGCAAAATTTGTTTCTCTTTTTAAATCATACGTAAGAGGGAACTTCGGGGGTCCCCCGACCGCACAAGTTTTGTTTCTCATCTTGGACGGCAAAAAATGTCGGCTCAATATACGAGTTTCTGCAGTAGCACAAACTCAAAAGATCTATCACAATAAATTCATAATATTTATCATAACTTCATTCGTCCATTAATTTTACGTAACCAATCAGCTGTCAGAATTGACTCAAAGCAATTAGGGGCGGTACTGCAAGAGTGATTTAAGTAAAACTTTGTTGTTTACGTCCCTGCCGCCCTCGTGGACTTGCTGAATGTCATTCAGTCGACGATTAATCAAAGCTTTGTCTGAAGATGCAAATAGCTCATAAATAGTTCTTTAAGGGATGTCTGACAGAATTTTCGTTACATTAATTAATAGATTTAAAATTATTATGAGATTCGGAGAGGTCAATTCTATTTTCTTGTTTTTGACGTTCAAAAGTGCCTTTTATGTGCCTATTTGAAATAAATGATTTGACTTTGACGACTCGTAAAATGTAATAAGCGGTAAACATGGATGCAACTGGAGCAGTGTTTTGAAGTTATATTCACGGGCTTATTGCAAAACAAGGGTTTTTTTTTACATGGTCGAAACCATCGCCGATATTTGTTTTAATATCGTAACTGTGATACAGTTCTATAAACAAAAGTGACAACAAAACTTAGTACCGGACTAAGTTATCATTATTGTATTAAAAACTTTACCTCAGTCAGAATATACTTCGTTCGAAATACAAAAACTGGTTCGAAGGATTAAGCTCAGGCTAATGTTAGATCAATCCTTATGTATTAGTAGGCTGTGACAGAGTGACGTCCAAGTACTGGAAGCCAAGATGTCGGTCATCCGGCGGCGAGATGGGCGGATGACATTGTTGACAACGCGGGCAAAACCTGGATGAAGCTGGCACAAGAGCTTGGGAAATGACACAAGAAACCACCACCACCACCACCACCACCACCACCACCACCACCACCACCACCACCACCTTTGTACGTTTTTTTCTGTTCCTTTCTTCTTGTCTATTTATAATGTGTGTACATAAACTGTTAAATAAATAAATAAGAAAATAGAGGTCTATGCCCAGTAGGACGCTTAGCATTACCACGATAGAAAAGAGTTTTGTCGACGGAAGAATAGACAAAATGACAGATAAACAATCACCATACGTCATTTTGTCTATTTTTCCGTCGACAAAACCCATAGAAAATGCGTTTCTATGGTTGTCGTGCTACGGGGATGATGATGATGAAAGTTAGATCTCGTTTTGTAATAAGACGGTGACCATTTGATACAGGGAGATGATATAAAACAACGTTAACTATATACAGAGCGTCGCCCTACATGCCCTTCTTTAATGAACACCCATTTATTTGAGTGTCTCTTGAAAAATAAAGCGCTTAACCTCAACATTGTCCAACGTTAGGCAATATAGGTAGGTAATCCGTTCTCATCACCCCTTCGACCGCCCAAAGTGTTGTTACGCGTGTCTCTGGAGTTATCCCCATCTATCTTCAAGGGTGACCGCTTAAGAATGAGCAGGACAAAGAGCTGGCCATTACGACGCGCCTTGAAATTGCACATTGCTCGACAAAGGACTTTGCTGTCTCATGTCTATTCAATTACTGTAGAGGTCAACAGACGACACTATCTATATATATTTGTCTTATAGCAGTTTTGTAAGCCACAAAAGCTATATTATCACTAAAATACTCTTAGTTATAAAATCCTGTTGCCTACACAATTGCAAAAACCTCAAAACTCAGTTTCAATTAAGAAGATTAATGAAATTCGATACCCCGAATATCGATTGACACGATATTGTCTATGAAGCGCCTATTCAAAGTGAATAGAGCCTCGAATACTGAGTGACGTTTCCGTGGGCGAGTGTTCACTGTGCACACTATATGTATGGCTTTCGGAAATCTCTCAGTGCTAAATAAAGCCCATCAGTTGTCCAGCAGAAAGGGTTTTCGATGAAATCTTTGGAAGAAGTTGAAAGGGAAACATTGCAAAAATCTTTTTTTATGACGCTCGCTCGGGTTGTGCCGTCCGGTGAGCTCACGGACGCGATTGATTCAGCGGAGGATGGTTCAATAATTCAGCAGGATGACCGGCATGTCGCATGTACCTCACGGGAACTGGCCGCGATATTGACAGGGCTGTCAGCCAACTTGGCCGGAACAATAGATAAATAAAACAGAAGGGTTTTCAAATGTCGCCGTGTTTCACGTTAAAACTCCGTGGCTATGTAGGCCATAGGTAAAGGTCAACATGTTTAAAAAAGTTAACCTTTTCATTCATTAATACATATTTATACATATTTATTTATATTAATAATAATATAAATAAATATTATTATAAATATATAAATATTATTTATATTTATATTAATAATAATTTATTTATATTAATACATATTTATACATATTTATTAATACATATTTATTAATGTGTCTTACAGCAAAAACAAACCAATAGTAACAACATGAGTATAACCAATAACATTCTCGTTTTCCGAATAGCTTAGAAAATGGCGGCGCGGTTGCATCGCCAAGGCCCACAACCCCGCAAGCTATTTCCAATCACACGTTCCGTATCACTTACCAAACATTATATTAAACGGTTCTATTAAAACTTATGAGAACTAGATTAATGTCATAATATTTATATCATAACTTTGTTTGCATTGAACTTTAAACAAAGTTATGTAAGCATGTGATTTTTGATGATTTGAATAGAAAAGTTCCAAAAAATACTTAATAAAAAAACCACTAAGAAATAATTAAAAAAAATATATACCTACCATACCTACTAAATACAACCAACATTTTGAATGAAACATTGTTAATTACTTTTTATTGAGATAATGTTTCTAATGTAAGAAACATTATCTCAATAAAAAGTAATTAACATTTGTAAAAAGAAGGTGCAGTTTACTATTATCTATTTAAATTAATGTTTATTTTATGCACTTCAAATTCATTGTTTTATTCATTACCTGCTAGATATTCTTTTGAATTGTTTTGGAATAAAGAAGTTAAAAGGAGAATGGGCAGTTTATGAACAGCTTGTCTTTATGGATTTTTTATTGAAAACCACATTTACAGAAAGTAGAATAGGGATAAGAAAAAAAGATAAACTGACAAAAGAAGAAGAAAATATATAGAACATCAGCAAGAAAGGCAAATGTGGATACATTTTATAAACAGCTTAAAGAATAAGGATTTGATAAGTTATGAATGGAAATTGCTAAGCTTAAGTTTTTAAATAACATAATTGTGACCAAAATAAAATAAAATAATATTTATATTTTATGATTTTTGGGCTGGGCCATCATCAAACAGAATACAATATAATGAACAACAGAAATTTCCTAGACTGTAAATAAGTAGTTTCATCATAAATCATAGGTCAAATCCAGGGAATACAAGTCCTAAGAACAACTTTTCTTTGAGAATATTCTCAATCAGTAAAAGCCAGATACTGACTGTAAGCAATTTCCAGGGTATTTTACATATTCTATTCGAAGAGCATTATTATCGCACAAAACTTCTTGGTCCTGCTTCCATAGTAGCCATTCTCCTTTCTCGCCGCAGACTTCTAGGTATAATAAATATAAAGTCATTATCATATCATTTTGAATTTGAACTAATTCTACAACAAAAAAACAACTTTAAAACCAGTTTGTTCCTATCTAAAAAACACATAATTTTCAGTAGATCAGTTTTGTATAAATACGGAGCATCAAGTCCTAAGTTGCACAGAACAACTCCTCATCTCTTCAATATTTTACTTGTATCACACAACCACTACAATGGCTCCATTGAAGACGACCTTCGTTCTGCTGCTCATCGCTTTCACCATGTTGGCCGCCACGGACGCCACCCGAGTCCAGGCCTGCGACCAGGTCTGTTCCCGTATCGAGGCCGAGAGGAATACGTGCTGCAGAGACCACGGGTACACTCGCTACAACAACTGTGATAATGGCGAAATGGATTGTGTCTGATGATACTTTTCAGATGCAACCGTGGAACTTCATAGACATCCATATTTGGAAGAATATTTGAAGGTAATCAATACCTGCTTTTAATTGTACAATTTATTTAAAGTTCCACGCATTTATCCAAATTAACATTTTTAAAAACTTATTTTTTTCTTTCCCAATATTTTAACTAGTAGGGTAATGTTTATATCTACTGTCACTACTTTTCTTTTATATACCTACTCACAATAAAAGTGTCCAGCGATCAAGGTGTTTTTATTAGCCTGAACTGTCCCACATTCTATTATTATTTTTCTATGAGAAGATCTATATTTTCTAGATAAGACTCTTCTTTCTAGGTAACTGGTTTCAATACTTTTGTTTTCCTAACGTTAATTTTTTTGAGTAGATACGCATCCTTACTAAATTATCATAAATCACAAAGTTTCTTTGTCTGTCAGTTTGTTAGCGCATTTACCTATAACACGACACTACGTATTTGATATCCATTTCAACTTAATACCTCAACGCGTTTCTGAGAAAAAGCGTCGTACTTACCAAACAGACGGAAAACGATGTGATCCTATAAAAGGGTTTCGTTTTTCCTTTGGAGATACGGAACACCAATAGGAAATCAAAGATAATCGTCATCAAAAGAATAATATAACTGTTATAATTATTAAAAAATATATATAAAGATCCAAATGACAACGTTTCATGTTCTGATAACTATACAGGGTGGATTTTTGAGATGGGGTAGTAAGGACAAGTACCTTAACAGTTGTCGCTACAAGAAAACGGTCCTAATACACTGTCCTGCCAGGGTTGCGAGTTTTGGGCACGCCACAATTGCGACGATAAGTCCCCTCTTTGAGGAGTAGCTTGAGAGGCATCATGGCGTCCTCACCTTCCGCCTGACGCAGGTCTTCACCGGACACGGTTGTTTCGGGAGGTTCCTGTGCCGCATAAGGCGGGAGGAAACGTCCGGGTGTCACCACTGTGTGGATCGCCCGGTGGACACGGTGGAGCATACGGTGGAGATCTGCCCAGCTTGGGCGGAGCACCGCCGTGTCCTTACGGAGGCGATCGGCGGCAACGATCTCTCGCATCCGGCCCTGGTTCAGGCCATGGTTCGGAGCTAGAATGCATGGGAGGCCGTCACCTCCTTCTGCGAAGCAGTTATGCTCGCAAAGGAGGAGGCGGAGCGCGAGAGTGAGATGCAAGATGCGCACTCTCGCGCCCCTAGTCGCCGCAGGAGACGCCCCGGGCGTCGGGAGTCGTGAGCCGACTTCCGGCCACCGTAGGCGCAGGCTTGCGGAAGGTGAGCAATGGGTAGCTCGCCGTCCGATAAGGACCAGGCCAGGGTCGACGGCGCGTTGTGTTCCACGCGCGCCTCAAAGAGATGTCAGCACCAACTAACGGGGTCCGAAAGGACCAATGCCTGCCGGGGTTGCGGGTTTGTCCGAAAGGGATATCACGGCCCCGGCACGCGGACAACGGAAGGAACACGGGTGGGTTTTAGTCAGTAAAAGTCTGACACGCCCTCTCGCTCCACCCAGAGCGGGAGAAGTCATTTGATGATACCCACGCTCAAAAAAAAAAAAACCGCGGTAAGTCTGTGTGGGGTTTGCTATTTTCAGTAACAGATAACTTATATTATTAGGAACGTTATTTTTTATTTTTAAATATCTGTTATTTATATCTGATACGATAAAATATGCCTCCTCCCTACTGTTATGCTTGAAGTTTCTGATGTCAAGCAAAAAACGTCAAATTTTGGATTTTTATTATTGTGTTATACGTGGCAAAGATCTTAGCCTCCGTTATGACGTCAGCATGAAAGGAGACTGTCCATAACTTTTCGAGACATTTTAATCTGCATTCACACATTTAAAAAAAAAATACAGTCAGCAAGAAAATGGGCAGCTTTCACAAAAACTTTTTTTGATGCCATCCGATCCTGTTTCTAATAAGAATCTAAAAACTCTATCGGACCAACTGAGGTTTGAGTGCTAGAAAAGTCAGAATTCGCAAAAATCTTTTCCCTTATATTTCGAGGGAAATTAGACTCCTAGAAACATACTTTTCACGATGGATAGACTGGCCGAAATAAACAAAAAAATGGGATTTCAAATTTCGAACGAATACGCGTTATAATTTTATTTTATTTGAGAACAAAATGACGATGACCATTTAATCCAAAGAGTAAAGTAACTATAATTTAATCTTATGCCCTAACCATGTCCAGACTATTCATATTTTTAAGTATCCTTTATTTATTCAAACTAAACTTTGGAAAATAGTCAAAAACCATTTTTTTAGATTTAATAAAAATAAATATTATTTGTGGCGACTATAAGGCACATAAATGGCGTCGGGAGCGTCGGGCGAGGACACGGCGCGGGCGGCTTCCTGTTCCATTCAAATTTCATATCCACGCCCGAGCCACGACATTCCGTGTATCCTAAATTGCGCTTTATTTCTATGCACTTGGTATAAAATTTGAATGGAACAGGAAGCCACCCGCACCGTGTCCTCGCCCGACGCCATTAATGTGTGTGTGCCTAAGAGTGAAAGATTACAAGTTAATTCCGTTCATTCGGTCAATGTGATCAGATAAATGGTAGGAGTATACCTTATTTTTGGGGTACAGGAGTATCCATGGAGGCCACCATATTATTTATTTATTGATATGGCACTTCAACGACTAAGGGTGCTTACATAAAGAAGTAGGTTTGTTTATTCCTAGAGTAGTCAGCAAGGAAACATCGACCTCGTCTTATTTAAAGAAATGTTTGACGTATAATAGTGGAACCAGCTAAATAAATAAATATAATTTTTCTACTAGTACCTACTCATCTCTTTAGTGATGAGAATCATACGATTTCCTTCAAAATTATTAAGCTAAATGATGCTGATTCATGTCATGGTTTTACTAAGTTACATGCATTATAATTCAGAATCTGTTTCTTACATGATCTGATCATTACAAGTAATTGTATGGACTTTAAAGGAGACTTTGGCCTCTGAATTTGTTTCAATGTTTCTTCTCAGAGCGGGCACTGTCAGTTAGGACTGGTCATCTCTTTACTGCATTATTCAGTTTTTGATTATTATTCACACTTTAGTTAACATGCGGTCTCTCTTCTCACATAATCATAAGTATAGTTTCAATATGAATGATGTTACTAAGATGTTATAATATATTTTGATTTTATTAATCAAAATATATTCTGTTCTTTTGTAGGTAGTATTTTTTCCGAAGCAGATTCTTGAAAAGGTTTTGCGTAAAAAAAATAAAAACATCTGGAAACACTGATTGTAGTTGTCACTATCTCATTCACTCACTTTTCACTAGTCGCCATAGAAACCTACTGTTACATTCAAACTTGTGCTCCGTGCGTGTGTTATTGTTTGTTTGTTTATTTATTTATTGTTTATTTAAACACTTACAACAACACCCGTACCTTTTCTGCACATTCTAGCTCGATATAAATATTCTTGAACGCTATAGCTCATTGTCGATTTTAGTTTTCCTACTGGACTTACGATACGTGTCAGTTTATACGTGAAAACGATACGATATTTTTTATTTTTTTATTTTTTTTATTTATTATTCAAAACTAGAACAAAAAAACAGACATTTGGTTAAACACACCACAAAAACCATCGCGGGTTTAACAGTGGTGTGGCCAGACACGGCAACTCGGTGCCACTACATATTAATTATTGAATAATTTGGTAGGTACATAGATTTTTCCTAGATCGCACTGCTATCTAGAAAGTATCTTGCTTGTATCTTGTATATTGCGGTGCTGAGTTGATTGAAATCATTCATCAATGTTTCGATGCATCAAGTGTGTTGTAGGCGTGCAACGTATTTAGAGACGTGCAGCCAGTGAATAATCCATGCAACTGCAAAGCATCTTGATGGAGAACAAAACGACGAGTTAAAGCATTCAGTTCCCTACAAATTGGTTAAGCTAAATGGTGCTGGGACTAGTTTGTTGGGACTGACCATATCTTCACTGCCTTGGCTTATATTTATTTAGGTTTTGAAATAAATTCTTAAAGATTGAATAAAAAAGTAGTATTACGTTGTTTGTGAGAGATTTGTTTTATTTTCCTTTGCACTATTTGATCGCTTTATTAGTATGTGGAATCCTCTCAAAAGTCATAAGCATCTGGTAGGCCCACTCCAGATGCTTATCCTAACGCAGCTTTGCCACCAGAGATGTGCTAAACTGCCTAGTGATCGATCTAATAGAATCGTTTGATTTTCATAGCATAGTTTGATTTAATTCTACTCGAAAAGGGTGAAATGATATGTGGTACCTACCTACACATAGTTTCGTAGCTTAGCTTCTCCGCTTAGTGACCTCACATATTCCTGATGGAAAGACTGCCAAATTCTCAGGTTTTAAAAATACAGGTAGGTACATAGTTCTGTCCACAGTTTGGTACATTTTGGTTCCAGCCGCTGCCGGACCTAGTGGCGAGTTGTACCACAACATTTAGTCATTTATGTTGCTAAAACTAGTCAACCGCTACTAGGATACTGAATTAATTGTGTATAAAAACGCCTGACAGAAAATGATTAGCAGTCTAACGAATGAGCTGTTTGGCAGGAAAAGTATTTTTTTTTGTTTTGAAATATACAAAAAATTGCGCTTTAAATTAAAATAGAGGAATTCTTTCAAAATCTAGGTCTAGTGTACTTTTAAATGCACTATGTGTAGCTTTTGTACATGATTGTTTTGGTTAGGGTATGCATGTATAGGACTTTGGTCATAGTTATGTAGGTAGGTAGTTTGTTGATTTTGAAAAAACGTTTTCCTTATAAAGGTTTTTTGCAATTTCTGACTTTTGTAGCGGACCGTCGTTCTTAACGTTTGCATTACAAGTCTGAAAGTTCAAAATTATTTGACGTAATATTTTTCTCTGAACGTCGGAAATTACAAGCAACAAACTATCTTGTTCTCAAAGGAAATAAAATTATAACACGTATTCGTTCGAAATTTGAAATACCATATTTTCTTTTTCTCAAACATGCTCGGAAATTCGAACATTATTTTGACAACCTTCTTCGAAATAAATCGAAATTGCTGTACTGGTCAAAAACATGCGAACGCCCGGCCGGAAATGTTACTATGAAAATCCATATCTGTCGTGTCTAATCACGATATATATGTTTTCATAGTAATTTATGTGGCCGCTAACTACCAAATAAATTACTATGAAAACTCATATCTGTCGTGTTATTTAAAAATAGAACTAACTTTTTACTTCAACACATGGCAACCAAGGAGGTAACTTATCAAAGATTTTATTTAAATTTCGAACTAAAGTAAAGAAGAAACAAATGAACATAATGACGCGTGAAAAAAAAAATTCTTTGTTCGTCATTGATTCTGCAAGTTATAATTAATTTCTTTATTTGAATTCTGCGCATTATTTAAGAAAAGTATTAAACAAGCCTTGGCCAGGTATTGATGGATCAGGCAGTGATGGACTCTTTTTACGATCGTCCTAATTGCTGGCCGTGACAGTAATGTACTATATTTTCGGTCAGTCTATCCATTGTAAAAAGTAGGTAATTTCCTACGAAATGTATGGGAAATGTTTTTTGCGATTTTTGATTTTTCTAGTACTCAAACCTCAGTTGATAAATACAGTTTTTTGTTCCTTATAAGAAACTGTATCGATAGGCATCAAAAAAAGTTTTTGTGAAAACTGCCTATTTTCTTGCACACTGTCTTTTTTTTTCAAAATCTGTGAATGCAGATCAAAATGTCTCAAAAAGCCATGGACAGTCTCCTAAGACCACTTTCCTGTATATTTAAGTAAGTTAAGGTAGTTGTCTTTACTGCCCCATCTCAAAAATCCATCCTGTATAATATATTTTAGTAAAATGTTTAGTCGTAAAAATAAGGCAGGGTGTATTTTAATTATTTCAAAATATTGTAGTTTTCATTTAAAAGAACATCTTTGAAATAGTTCGGAATTGTAATCTCATGTCAAAATCAAAAAGTTGTCAAAAATTTTAGTAGGTAAACGTATTTTAAACGTAGACTTGACTAAAGATAGTATCGACTTGCGAAATAGCTATAATTAGGCAGCCGGAAGCCATGTCGCAGAATAGGTATGTCTCCCGCCACGTTGCCAAGATATCATCATTAATTTATTTTTGAGAAAAAATACGTTCTCAGGGCATTTTCGTCAGTGATCCGCTTTTCGAAGATAAAAAAAAGAATGATTATATTCAATTAAGTAGGTACTATTTTTCAAATCTCAAATTCGTCGATCAGTTACGTGAAATGTTCCCACTACTGGGACGCAGGCTTCCTCTCTGTGAGAGGGAATGGGCCGTAATACACCACGCGGGCCCAGTGCTTGTTGGTAGAAGTCACATGTCTTCGAATTTTAGGTTCTAGGACATGCCCGTTTCGTCACGATTTTCCTACACCGGTTTGAAATTATTTAAACATATTAAAGCGCCTGCCTCGGTTCAAACCGGTTCTACAATTCGTAAGTCGGGTTACCACTGGGCCACTGCTCTTGCGTGAAATATTCCAATTTCCTAACCAATATTATAAAATAGTTAATTGACTTAGGCGTGACTTTGCGGAAATCCATTATAAAATACAATATATACACGACGTGTTGCCACGTCAAACGTTGAGCGCAGCGCTCGAGGCTTAAGCTCCGCAACAAGACAATCGTCATCCTGAGGATGCCTCGTTGAGGGATGAAACACGTCTCGATTTTATCTTATCTTTACGACTCTTTAAGAACAGTTAAGCGGATTAGGTTACTAAATATACGTCGTCTATTGTATTTTAATATTATAAATGCGAAAGTGACTTTGTTTGTTTGTTACGATTTCACGCTAAAATGGCTGAACGGATTGGGATGAAATTTGGCACAGGGATAGACCTTGACCTGGAGACAGACACAGGCTACTTTTCATCCTGGATAGCAGACGAAGTCGCGGGCAACACCTAGTTAACGTATATGTGCTTAATAATAACCAAAATACCTTGCAAAACGACCACATTTATCGAATACCGAACTGCAACTTCGTATTTTCTTACCAACTATGTGTTATTTTATTTTAAATTCTCACATAAAATTATATTTTCGATCCACACTCCGATTGCAAAATCCATTCGCTGGTCGGGGCTTATCATCTAATTTATGTTTTTTCACTTCAATAAAAACGCTCTAAAACCGATATCTATCGAGTGAAATATGAAATTCTTCTACTCAAGTGTACGTATATATGTGTATATAAAGTAAAGTATGAGAAATATGTTGCGGTTCGTGCTACTCTTCAGTTTAATATTATATCCTTTGGTAATATGTAAACGAAGGCAGCATAAAGGCAAAGATTTATCTGAAAGCGCCGGTGACTTGGGCGGGAAGTTGGTTTCTGACTTGAGGGATGACGCTAACATAGACCTCTCGGCTGACGAGGAGTATGAGGATCTTCGAGCCGAGCTCCTCGCCTACCATACAGCACTTGCTTCTCTCACTGCCAGTCGTAGTGAGTATATTAGAGCATTATTACTTTAAGTACTTCTAGCTTTAGACAGTTTTAAAGAAACCGTCATATCGGCAACGTGGTTCAATTTTCGAGTGCTATTTGCAACGCGCTTGTTATTAATACTTTGAGAGCCCTTACTTATTAAACTGTAATCAATTTACATTAATAGGTTAGTAAGTTACTGGTATTGCTTCCGGAGGATGTTTATGTACCAAACAATAATTAAAAAGTCAACAGATTCACTGAGCTTCTAATAACCCGAGGTGATAATTAACTTGGGTTATTAACTCTTAAACTTTAGCGTTGATTGGTATAAACTTGCAGTTGTTTTATTTACTATATTGTATTTAATAACAAGCCTTACATCCATATCGGTTCGATACTTTGGAAGTAAACTCGAATGAAGTAATGTGAAGGTAATGAGAAATCTTTAAATGATTATTTACGAAAAATACTCCGATACGAACTCCAAGCACGCTCGTAAAAAATATTATTTCGAGACATTTACCTAATGAACGTTTTCCTCAGGATCAATGAAAACGACGCCGTGCTGGCAACTTGGTGGTATTTGCATCAACCACAAGATGTGCGAGGGACACCGCTCCTTGACCGAAGTCGCCGGCTGCAGAGACAAACTAGAAGTCTGCTGCTTCAACTATAACAAGTTCCAAGTCAGAGATATGGCGGACAAGGGCATAGCTCCACCGATGCCCTGGTCGCAATCTAGAGATTTTGGTGGTAAAGGCGTTGTAGACCCACCCAGCTCCGATGAAAACCTGAAAAAAAGAAAGAAAATGAAGCCAAAGATGTTAATAGTGGATAAAGATGAAGACATTTACGGAGACACACCTAATGAGAAAGAACAGCGTGACAAATCGCAGGAGAATCCGCCTTTGTTAGTAATATTACGAAACAAGAAGAAAACATAATTGTTAAGTTACTAGTAAACTGCTTATGGAATCCGTATTGAATATGTCTAATTTATTTAATTCAACATTACATGGCTCGTCTGCATTAACACAAAGTAGTTAAATACTTCAACCACAACATCAGGTGCCTTATCGGCTGTCGTTCCTATTATTAATTAAAAAATCAATCGTATATGATTCCATTTCCATTCGTTTCTTTAAAAACTTTGCCATGAGCATGTAAACAAAAACCATGTTTCTATTGGTTGGAGGCGTTATCGTGTTAGTTGTTTCAAATGTGTTGTGTCAAGGAGGAAAAAACGGAGTTGGAAATGTCAACAGAAGGTTTTACTCTGTCCAAGAGTTGCCAGACACCTTCGTGGACGTATTCAAAGCTGGCATGAACAAACGCCCTACTCTTGGTTAGTTTACAGACTATGATCATAAATAATTCTACCATAAGGAATTGCCAATACTAGTAATTGCGTAACACACTGTCAATCACATTCCAAGGGTTTTGGAGAAAACACGTTCAGTGCCGGGAGCCCTCCTGGAACTGTGTAATTTTAAATGTAGCTTTTTTTAAATAAAATCTGATGTACATTTCAACAAGATTTATTAGAATATGCGTTGTTTTAAAATTCAAGCATTTTTGTCACATTAATGTTTGTCACATTTTCAAATATTCACCAAAAAATTCAAAGGTTGGAAACTACGTATAGCGATAAGACCCCCTTTAAACACAATTTTATTTCGTTTTACACTGTTTTATTACACGGTTTTAAACCTAATGCCGTTGACCGTCCGTGATGAACTTTGCCGGCAAACCCTCCCGGAGGGTTCACTTCCAATATATATGGCGTCATGTCGTATGAGTGCTATGAAAAAGGGTGAATTCGAAAGTGTTAATAGGTTTGAAAATTCGTCTGTTTAACAACGTAAATAACGCAATGAACGTGTCTAATGTGAAATGTAATTTTATATTTGTTACGCAATTACTGCGCTGGCTAATAACACGAAAGTATGTATACGCTATTGAATAAGTCACCTGCAATCGTTAATATAAGAAAAGTTGACTGAATGATTGTTTTAAATTGAATTTTATACGTAACTAGCTGCCCGCCTCGGCTTCGCACGGGTAGCACTATGTACTTATCTACGGCGCACCTACCTACCTACCTACCTACCTACCTACCTACCCACCCTACCTGCCTACATACCTACGTATCTATATACCTACATATGTACCTACATACCCTACCTACACCTACCTACCTACCTACCTTAGGGGTATGAAAAATAGATAGTAGCCGATTCTCAGACCTACTGAATATACATATAAAATTTCATAAAAATCGGTCAAGCCGTTTCGGAGGAGTATGGTAACTAACATTGTGACACGAGAATTTTATATATAAGATAAAAATGTCCGCAGTTATTTCATCAGCTATACCTTCTTACGTCATCCAGGGTCTGCTGGGCCCACCTGCTGGGCGCGCGGCGGCATCTGTGTGACTATCAATAGCTGTCGCTCACTCAACATGGACGTTGGAGTAGCTGGTTGCTCGTGGGGCCACATGGTCTGCTGCAG
This sequence comes from Agrochola lota, assembly GCA_947364205.1. Taxonomy (NCBI): domain Eukaryota; kingdom Metazoa; phylum Arthropoda; class Insecta; order Lepidoptera; family Noctuidae; genus Agrochola; species Agrochola lota. Next base: position 9,109,455 of record OX376221.1, on the reverse strand, counting down.
GATCCACGAGCAAGGCTCCCCCACTGTGGGCAGCACAAGGAGAGACACCATACCCCTCATAAACAACCTAGATGAACTAGGAACCCCCTTGGAAATTATCGCGCTAAGGAATTCGATGCTGATGGCCAGCTGGAAATCTCATAAATCTGAGAGCGACGATAGTGGTAATCTAAACGTAGGTGACTTATTGAATTGAATAAATATAACATTAAACAATTTGTTAGATTTTTTGGAAAGACGAACGGTCGCTTGTAATAACTACGCATACGTTGTTATTTTATGATTGACTGCCCCGTTGGTCTCGTGGTCGCAAGCGCGACTGCTGAGCGTGGTCCTGGATTCGATTCCCAGGTCCTGCGCCTGGTCTCTCTCCGGTCGTGGTGGATTGCCGTCCCATTGTACTATGAGAGTGAGGGAAGAGAGAGTGCACCTGTGTCTGCGCACACACTTGTGCACTATAATATCTCCCGCGCCGAAGGCTAGTCTCCGTTGAGATTGGCCGCCATGGCTGAAATACGGTCTGGAGCACTATATATACTCTATACTTACTATATATATATTATGATACTACCAACACCTATCTACATACCAATATCCCGGATCAATGGGTCTGGTAATTATATCAGTTACATAGCCTATTCTTATTTCTCATACGCAATCATCAGGTATCTAAAATTCAAGTTAATCAATCAAGAAACAACTCCTGACGTGACTGCTGAACCTCATAACATAATTTGAGCAATATACCACAGAGAAGCTTAAGTGTTACCAATTCATTAACCATGAAGTGCTTGTATTAAGCCCACCATTGTATAATAAAGTGCCTCATTCATGCTCCACCACCGTGCTTGCTAGCAATTAGAATATATATTGCATAACATCTTGAAGCCTGTTACAGCATTTACTCCTGTATTAATGTGAAAGTAGATGCTCCCTTCGATGTTCAGCTTTGATGTATTATCTCTGGATTCTGAAGTATTGATGCTGAGTGTGTGAAAAAAGAAAAAGTACTAATTAACCGTAATTAGTATTAGTACAATCACGTATACGACACGCGAAGCACAAATTTCGCAACGCGTAGACTTGATTAGTCTTTATTATTAACATAATATTTAAAAGTGCATACAATAAGATCTAATTCTAATTGTGTACAATCTTAAAAATAACAAGTTCTTAAGGTGTGTCCAAACTGAGCAGCAATCGTGCGCGTCTGCCGCGCTGTTTGGACGACTGCCGCGCGCGAACACTTCTGTCCACCTGCCGCGCACTAACATTTCTAGGAATCATTTATCTCTAATTGGGTCTGGACGTATAGGCTAGGCATATTGATATTGTTAACTCAGTGCGTGACGTGTCTCGTATTTGCCGTGCAAACATTCGTCGGTTTAGTCCAAACTAGAGGGTAGCAGAAATGTGTCCTCCAAACGCCGCGTGTTGCTGCCGCGCTCTTGTGCACCTTTAGGCTAACTTACCTTTACAAACATTTTACACTGAGTTTACCATTCATATTCTTTAAACATTTTATAATAAGTCCATAAGAACACAGTAATATTCGAGAGCAAAAGTCTTAGTAGCACTGACTCTAAACGCATACCACTACTGTTTACCTACTAAAGGTAATGCACTCAACTAATACAATAATGATGAGATAAGTAAAAACAAAGAATATAAAAACAAAGAAATGATAATAATTCTAAACTGTGGGTAGTTGGCGTAACTTTTCATAATTAGTATTGGTACAATCACGTCTACGCCACGCGAAGACCGCGTAGATCGCGTAGACTTGAGTGTAACGAAAGAATCATCGCGTATGCGCCGCGTATACGTTTGACGAATACAGGCGCAGAGTGCCTATCAATTATTTGCTTGTTTTTTGTAACAGCAACATCAGAATTGAACACCACGATAAAGTAAAACTAGGTGTCTGGTATTTATCGAATTAGTAAATGAAAGTTTTTATGAATCTTCGTCCAAATGGCCACGCTTGAGCTCCCTACGGAATACCACCGTTCCAATTAGCATCAACACTCTATAAACATCGCAATAAAAAACATCAAACGCAAATAAAACTTCCAATCTCACCCGGACCGTTTACCCAAATCTACAAAAGGTGCAAAAATCCTCAATTAAACATACATAATAGGTAAACATTAGGGGTAAACTAAGCAGAGCCGCGAGCTCTCGTCGTAATAAGGATTCTCGGTTCAAAGATGGGCCGTTAGTTTGAATGCGTTCCAAATTAGTTTACCTCGACCGGGTGCCTTCAACATTCGTAATGAACACAACTAAGTTTATATATTCGTACGTAAGGCCGGCCACAAATTACACATTGACGTGAAATTTTATGTACTTAAAGTCAGATCATAACACTTATGTTAGCAGTAAGTTATACGTAAACCATCAGTGTTCTTAACGTGCCTCGACGTAACTTGGACCCGAGGCCGCGGTAATGAAGCAGATTCTGCCGTAATGCGACGATCCATGCCACTTATTAGATACCCTTTAACATTTAACATTGGAGCACCATGGATTTGAACTAATACGATAATATTGTTTGCTTACCTTTAACACTTTCGATTCCACCCAATTTTCATAGAACTCATACACCATGCCGCCATACATATTGGAAGTGAACCCTCCGGGTGGGTTGCCAGCATTACGTTCGCACGAAAGTTAACCATCGCGGGCGGTCAATGATTTAAAACCGTATTATAAAACACTAAAAAAGGAAGTAAAATTGTGTTTTGGCGGTCTTGACGCTATACGCACGTTCCAACCTTTTAATTGTTTTGTTAATATTAAAAGTAACAAAAAAAAAATGCAGAACGCATAAATTAATAAATCTTGTTTAATTATACATCAGATTTTAATTTCACGATTTATAAAGTTGTATTCGCTAAGAAAAACCTACATTTAAAATGAGCCCTCCACGAGGGCTCGCGGCATCCCATATGTGACTAGGTGAACCCCCCAGGAGGTCTCCCGGCACTGAACGTGTAAGCCTTAGTACCATATGACTATACAACACTTAGAAGGGAAGATATAATTTGTCATTTTATACGTATCGGGCCCGTAATGCCCGGGCATTCGGCAAATTTTTCTTTATTTAAATATAAAATTCTCTCCATGGTCTGTGTGAAAGATGATATGGCTGGAAGGGTTGCCCCTACCAAAATGAAGACTTATAGAGAAGTATGAAATAAATTGGCATTTAGGGCAGGAGAATGGTGCTTCTCTCCATGGATAATCATCATGTATTATATATATAGGTTAATAGGTATATGTATATTAAAATAAATATTTATTCCACAATTTTCGTCATTGCACCTACCACTGTTTATCTCTGCATCACCCAAAGGTTGACTGGTAGAAAATGCCTATGGCATTAAGTCCGCCTATGTACATTTGTGTGTAAAGTGTTAAATAAATAAATAAATAAATAATCTTAAATAAAAGTGGAATAACAAATTCAATTCTACATATCTAGCAAGACATCGTTTCGGTTTCCTTCAAGTAATCAAAAATTAACGTAACGATCTCCACGAGCTTGAATTGAATTAAGTTTTTTACGAGCGAGAATATGAATAAGGCTCACTCGGCTGAAGGAGTAAAATTTTTATCTGTGGAAACTCCGTTGTTTTCTATATTTTATGTAGTACTTCATGTAAAAATTACGTCTTCTGTTAGGTACTGAAGGCGTTATTTTACAGGAAGGTTACCTATATTTTATAAATTACGAGTGTAAGAGTTTCTAGCCTAGTCGCCTAACTCTTAAGTCACCTAACGGTCAAGTCATAAAAGTAACCGAAAAATGCGCACAGGCACGTATGGTATTCACGAGCACGAATGATCCATTTTTAATCAAGCAGCTATTCAAAATATTTCCCTCCCTGCCATTTTATTCCTGAATATTAAACTTCGTCGATTTATTGAATTCTTCATAACCACTTTTTGTTCGATTTCGAATAAAAGAACCTCAGTAATGTTCGGAATAAATTGAGGGTCGGGACGTTAATTAGCGAAGCATTTAGCTGAATAGCTTCAGAAGAAGCTTTCGGTCCGCGCGTGATCGCAGCTTCAGCTTCGCGAAATTTATAGCTTTAAAAAATCGTTCCATTTCCAAACTGCTCGCCATACCTCTGGATAAGTACTTCCCTTGAATGTTTTAGTATCCATGATAGAAGGAATTTTAACAACCAAGCTAGAATTCTGAAAGAAAATTCTATGAATGAATTATTAACGGATTTCATTCCAGTCAGTGATTCCAGTAGTTGCCATCATTAATTAACGATAATGAGAATCGTTAAATACCTTGATTCAAGGTGATTTTAGTTTATGCGTGCCTACTTAAATCATTTACCGTCTTATTCCAAAACACGGTCTAAATTTGGTACTGGGATTAGTACTAGCTTTAGTACCATGACTAAATAAAACGTTATTATAAAATGAAGTTTATCACTAGTTCCAGAACTGTTTATGGTACTAAAGATAGTCCGCCGAGTCCCTTAGTTTATCTTTGGTACTAATTTATTTGACGTTTGCGTAGATTATTATTAGTTGTCAATTTAAATAAAAATCGTTAAAAAATTATATTAATATGATTGACTTGATGGATTTGGAAGATTTGGATATGCTGGAAACGTTTCGGAGATCTTACAGACATCGACATCGTGTAAATCCTTTTGAATTGATTGACGAAGATTTTAGAATAAGTATAGGTTCACAAAACGTTTTGGAGAAAAAATTGTGGATGTTTTACGTGAGGATTTATCCCACGATCCTCGAGGATGCTCATTGAATCCTGAAGTGCAAGAGGTTTGCGCATTACGCAACTGGGCTCGCCATTAAGTATGTAAGTACCTAGCCTTAGTCAATGCTAACCTAACATTAGACAAAATCCAAATAATATACTAATATTATTGTTTTATTCGTAGATTCAAGACGATACAGCTGATTTACATGGTGTGTCTCAACCAATGGTCAGCAAAACATGTAAAAAGGTTACAGATGTCCGGAAGATTTATAAAAATGCCTATTACTCTAACAGGAGGAAAGCATTAGTTCCCCAGTATTGCAAATTTTCCTACAGTAATTGAACCAAAAGAATGAAGTCATATAAGAGTAAAGAAAGTAAATGCTGATGGGGGTCAGTTATATATTAATAGAAATGGATTTTCTTCATTAAATGTTATACAAACTATTTAAGAAATTTGTTTTTTTGTCTGTACCGTACCTCTGTTTCGTAACAGCGTACAGCGTCGCGATCCAAGAATGGTAGTTTGAACGCCCGTTCGGTACGGTACGGTGGTACGGCGTCTCACCGTACCGTACCGACCCGCGCCCGATACGCACCCGCCTTGTGTGTGTATTGAGCTTTACAGTTAGGTATATTAAGAACAATGAATACAATTAAGAAGTGCATTTATTTATTAATATGTAAAGGACGTAACATAAACATGCGTTTAAAATTACACGCACCGCCGCCGTATGTAAGTCGCTGCACTTCACGCTAGAGGTTGTCTAGCAAGCTCACGAGCGCCCAGCGTCCGTCGCTGAATCTCTGGATGTTATTTAATAGATATTTCAGATTCGATTAGTGGAATTGATAATATTCAGGAATTATTATTAATAAAATATGTCCTTTCGAGCATTGATCTTTCGAGTCGTTTTTCCCAAGAGAAACGTTACTCACGTTTATTCAGTCAACTTGACAGCCAACTAACGTTTCGTTCACAAAAGAAACCTCAACAGAGGTGTTAAAAAATAATGACAACTTGTTTATAAAAAGCGCATCAAAATTACAAGTTTTGCTTGTTCAATATATTATAACCTAAACAAAGAATAATTTAGGACATATTTTGGTATTGATAAATAATTATTTAAGCACTTGAAATGCTTAAATTATTTTATTACAATACCAACAGTTAGAGAAACAGAACGTTGCTTCAAATAAAGCCTGCGTGAACGAATGAAAGAATGCCATTTTTTTTTCTTATCCGTGGATATTATTTGAACCATGAACCTTCTTTGGTACCAACTGATCCTCGATTGGTCTTCGTTTTGTAATCAGAACACATTTTGAGGCTGGTACTAGCTTTGTTACCGTAACAATCCTAGACCTTTTAGTCTTGGTTTAAACCATTACTTATGCAGTTTTTTGTAATAAGACGGAAAGTTTATTTTTGAGCTACCTATGATCATTATTGAAATGATAACCCTGTCAATATAATCATCTTGCGGTAATCAGACAATTTGTATTATAAAGACATCGTTATTATAACTTAGGAACTGGTCAATATTTTTAACAAAGGACCAAACTACTCTGCTCTAAAATCATTGTGTGATACGTCCGGCCGTAAAATATTAACGGTCGTAATAAACGACCGTAAAATAAATGTCCGCACGTGAATTTGGACCTCGGCCATAGAAGCGGCACAGCGAACAATCCTCGGGGATATTACCATAACCATCGCGATTGGTAAGCGGATTCGCGATCACAGCATCGTGTTGTTTGCACACAGGTAACACGGGTAATGTCCTATTACCTTTCATTTGACAGAATGTGTAAAAGGTTTACTTTGCCCTAACAAGGCTTGGACGTAAGCTAGAAATCACCGACCGTCTGCTTGTTTGCCACGCTATGGCATGAAAAAAAACACATAATTATTTTAAAAAACCATCTAGTCTACACAGGCAACAATATAATTTTACTGTAAAAATGCGTAAAAATTTCTAGATTTTTATTAAGCTAGGTTTCTTTTACAATATGTAACACTTTGACTAGCTAACTAACTATACTTACAAATAAATACAAAAACCGGATGACATCGATGCGCAAGAGAAGGTAAAAAAAAAAAAAAATAGGTACTTCGACACGTCGAAGTACCTACCTTTTGAAACATTAAATTAAAAAAGTGTATTTCTAAAGAAATATTATTAAAAAAAAAAACTTTTTCCTAAACCAAACGTGCATACATAAAAGGGATAATGGAAAACATTTTGGGGGCCATTCTCACATGATAGCCTGCATACGGGGACGCGCCCCCAAAGTAATTGAAATATGTCACGGCTTTGGGGGCTTCGTTATCTTCCTGAAATATTTCAAGAGATTTTTTACTTCCAACATCCCCCCACATTTCTAATGGAGCTTATTCTTAATATAAAATCGCCTTAGGGCTATTAACATTTCAATGGTCGGGTCATGAAAGAAAATTGTGGAGTATATCAGCTTATTCCGCCCAATTCATGAGGCAATAGAATGGAAAGGGTTATATTTGTTGTATTAAAGGCCCTGAAAGCAATAGGTCGTATAAAAGTGGACCTTGTTACGAGGTATCGGGCAATACGGCGTACGTAATGAGTTCGGTAATAAAGCCGGTATTGTTTCTGATCATCGCGACATTTGCATGCTCTTGTACAGTTACGGGCACCAATATGTATACACTCAGCAACTTTAAAAAGAGATTTTCTCCTTCAGTGATGATTGTAATTTTATGTTGTTACGAAAATAGTATTTTGGAACCCCTTTTGCAGTCGTTATTCCATGCGAAAATCGCTTTTAAATTTTGCGAAGTGGATACATATCGGTGCTCGTGAATGTACAACGAAGAATGAATTGCTACAAAAACAAAATTATCACCGTCAATTAAACTGAAAGAGTGGTATTCATGAAAACACACCATGTAGGTAGGTATTTTCTTATTAATCAGTTTTCTTCAAATACATACATGCAGGAAATTGAAGTTGAAACAAGATTCATGGTTTGATAATGTTAATCATTGTTGAATTAGGTTATTAATATTGGACAAGCAAATGGCTGAAAATCCTTATTAAACTTGCAACAGGTGTATTATATACAAATTTGCGGGGAAAACAGCAAGTATACGTATAATGAATATTAGATGCTTGTAATAATAATATAAATATAAGCGCTCGAAATCAAATTACAGCTCCAGTGATTTATTCAGAATACCACAGTCAATAAGGTTGAGCCGAAATTACACAGAAACATCCAGGGTTGTGTAATAAATTGTTCGATAGGCAGGTTAATTAGACAATTCCTCCAAATGGCACCACGTAAATCGGAATCGCCCAACGTAAACGCTTCACAGAAAACACTTTTCTGGAAAACAAATGAATTCTTAACTGGCTTGAAGCTATAGTGATCGTAAAGCACGGTAATGCAGTGAATGGCAATTAAAAATGTAACCTTCCACCAACAATAACGTGTATTTTAGTTTCTCAGAAGGAATTTTTTGTACAGAGGCAATGTTTGTTACAAATTACGCAAACTTGGAATGGCGTTCTGTTCTCACCAAACGAAATTACAGTGAGCAGAGCATTGGTTTTTTAGCTTTACGATGAAAGTTTTGAACGGAAGCTTATACAGGGAATGGGTGCGCCAGGCCCTCGGAATTCCGTCCGCTCGTCGCTTCGTATGCAAATGTGTTCAACACTACAATACATTTTGCTATTTGCATTCTAGCTAATTGCTTTTCCTTTCGACGCCGCCCGAACAAACGGCCGTTTACTTCTTTGTGCACCAGGCACCTTATCGACATTGTTAACTGCTCTACAATTAACTGATACATTGATTTACTTCGATATAAACAAAGTATTACATTTAGTTCGTAAGATTATATTCGTACTGTCATCAAGATCAATATACTTTTAAAATATTATTGTTGTATCTAAACTATACAAACTAATATTATTATCATATTATATTATTGGTCCCGGCTGTTATTCGTGGATCTTTGACAGTTGTTACGAGTCGTCAGAAGCCCGAAAGTCTGACACCAGTCTTACCAAGGGTATTACCCAGTTACTGGGTTGTGGAGGTCAGATAGGCGGTCGCTCCATGTAAAATACTGGTATTCAGCTGCATCCGGTGGTACTGGAAGCCGACCCCAACATAATTGGGAAAAGGCTATGCAGATTGATTGATTATGCTTACGTTACGCTTTCACGCTAAAACGGCACGATTTTACGCACGGCATCGAGATATATGTGGGTGAAACCGTGGGGTGCAGCTAGCATATGATATATTTATTCTAGAGGTCGCAAGCACTACTGCTGAGCATAAGGTTTGATTCCCAGGTGGCCAAAATAGTATTGGGGTTTTCTAGCTGGAATTTCTCAGTAGCAGCCCGGAGTCAGGATGCGCGCCCGGTTGATGGCAATAGGCTCGCCCCCTATTACATGGTACTTAAACTAACTGGCGAAATGTGGGGGTACAATACGTAGAACTCTGCCTAACCCTTCGGGGCAACAAGGCGTGATGTTATACTATATTATATAATTATAATTTAAGTGATATTCAAATCATAAAATATTAAGTTGTAGAAACAGATTTACAGCCAATAATCCTAAATTAACTAAATTGTTAGTATTTAACTTACTTCATGTAAGTTAACCAAAATGTAATTACAGAATAGTTGAATCACAGATTGCCTCTAATTACATTATGGAGCGACAATACACCTCGCTACGACATGTACAATAAATATTTAACAGTGTTAAGTTCTCAAGTTAAATGGATACAATCAAAGTTGTGACATAGCACGAGATGTTCTGTGATGGGTCTTTTCAAACACCATTTGTTATTTATGTCGCAGAGGACTGTTTTCGAAGAGAGGTAGCGGCCGGGGGCCACTGCGGACCATGTAACGCTCATTATTATCAGCACCGGCATTGTGCCGTCTCACACGATTTTTTTTTTTTTGGGGTCGGAAATTATCAAATAACTTCTCCCGCTCTGCGGCGCGGACGGGCGTGTCAGACTCTTACTGACTAAAACCCACCCGTGTTCCTTCAGTTGCCTGTATGTTGCCAGGGGCCACGGTATCCCTTTCGGACTTTCCCGCGACCCCGGCAGGCATCGGACGTTGCGTACCCCGTCAGGTATGCTGACATCTCTTTGAGGCGCGCGTGGAACACAACGCGCCGTCGACCCAGGCGTGGTCCTTATCGGACGGTGAGCTAGCCATCTCACACCCTGGGAAATAATTCAGCACCCAACTGTCAAAATAAAAACGCAAAAATCCTTAAATAATTTTTATCCTCAAAGTGAAATGACGGAAGGACATGGAATAAACCGTGGTGGTGCTGCGATCTGCTCGTTAGCCTCATTACGTCGACTCGTTTAACGCTCATTTCCATTCACGATTTACCTTATAAAAGAATAAATTCCCAATTTTTTTATTATATTTGCGGCTCAGACTCTCTTTGTGGTCGAAAAAAAGCAGAAAGCTGCCACCCAATATTCTGAAACCGGTTTCATTCAATCCGAATTTTCCTGTTATGTAAAGAATAACAATCGGCAGTTGGAATTTGAACACGAACTCAATAAAGGCTCGTATCTCGTCCTTGGTTGTATGGATGTCAAACGCTGGAAAATGAAGTTAGTTCCCTTGTCAAAGAAACCAGGTTTGCTTGCACATGTAGGAGGTATGGTGAATTTAATTATGCTGCTGTTGCCGGGCCAGCCGCCGCGCCCCTGGTACAACCGCAATTTTGCGGCGCGCGCCTTACGCAGCTAAAGAGCTCGCAACAACATCAGTTAATGTTCCAAACCCCCGTCGGACGTAATCGGATCGTAAATTGAACGTTTTTACGACGCCATCGTTCATAAACCTCTTGCGCAACGTGTCACGAACGGTTTAAACAAGTAAATGATAACTTGCTGTGTTATTGATGCATTATGGAATTCACAAAGATCATGTTCCTGAATATTCATCCAGGAACATGATCACGATCACGCAACTTATTCAAGTTGCGTACCACTATGTAGTTTCAAATCATGTCTTTGAGTCAATTTTACCAGTTTGCTATGCTGCTGCTTCTACTGGACGGGTTGCTATACTAAACTATGGAAAGACTTCGAATCTTCGAAAACAAATCTTCGCTTTAATCGTTAAACTGGTGATAGATTAGATTATATATATAGATAGATTTCACAATTGGTGGATAAACTATTGGGAATATTCTCCTCGGTGGAGTTACAGACAAATCTGGTTGGTTAACGAGCATGACATCGGTTGTATTAGATCGATTTTATTAGCCGATTCCTACGAAGTATATATTTAAGTGAAGATAAGATAGGTTGACGATAGAGTTAGCTAGAATTATATATCATGTGGCACCTCGATCAAATGGGTTAGGTGAGGTTAGAACTGTGACCAACCGCGCGCGAGCCGAGCGAGCGAAGGGAGCGGTGCCGTGGCAGCGTCCGGCGAGCGCTACTTCCAAGTTGGTCGCAGTTACTTGGCTTTTTTTACTACACTTTAAACCATGGATACCCTACATACATTAATTATACGGCCAAACGTCGAATGACATATCATTGAACGTTGACGTTTAAACGATATGGCCAATGTTAGCTGGCCATTTCATGAAATCTGAGATCTTAGATCTGGCCACGACATATACATACATAAACTGGATGCGGGCAGCACAGAACTGGTCAAAGTGGCGGTGCTTGGGGGAGACCTATGTCCAATAATGGACGTCTTTCGGATGAAATAGGAATGATGCCTAGGTAAAAAAATAAAATCTAATTAGTCCGTCAGTCAGATGATAAAAAAATATTAGACACATATTTTTTGCATAAAAAATTACTTAGATAAAACGCATTTTAGGTTGGGGAGTGGGGGTCACTACGTCACTAGTATGTATAAAATCTACATACTCGTGACGTCATGGCACATTTTACCTCAATGTATCGCCGTAATCTTCAGATTACGTAAAAAAAGAAAAAATACGTGTCCAATATTTTTTTATAATCTCCAAGGACTAAAAAAAAATTTTTAGTCATCATCCCTATTATAATACACAAACTCACGCTATCTTCCCATATGGGGGCACGCAGAAACTATAGTTTGTCACCTGATACGCTCCTTATATACTCCTTTTGGTCCGTTTAGGTTCATACACGCACGCTGGTTGCCAGTACTACGCACCTGACCATTTAGAAGAACATCACCAATAAGGTCACTTAGAAGTCCTCCCGGGTCTTTTCCACTAGCTAGAATTAATTTCAACAATATTTATTTTTGAGCCTCACAGAGAGATGGTATCTAAACTTATCTCCACACATTGATCTACTGCAATACGCACCTGACCTTTCAGAAGAACATCACCAATAAGGTCACTTAGAAGTCCTCCCGGGTCTTTTCCACTAGCTAGAATTAATTTCAACAATATTTATTTTTGAGCCTCACAGAGAGATGGTATCTAAACTTATCTCCACACATTGATCTACTGCAATACGCACCTGACCTTTCAGAAGAACATCACCAATAAGGTCACTTAGAAGTCCTCCCGGGTCTTTTCCACTAGCTAGAATTAATTTCAACAATATTTATTTTTGAGCCTCACAGAGAGATGGTATCTAAACTTATCTCCACACATTGATCTACTGCAATACGCACCTGACCTTTCAGAAGAACATCACCAATAAGGTCACTTAGAAGTCCTCCCGGGTCGTTTCCACTAGCTAGAATTAATTTCAACAATATTTATTTTTGAGCTTCATAGAGAGATGGTATCCAAACTTATCTCCACACATTGATCTACTGCTATACGCACCTGACCTTTCAGAAGAACATCACCAATAAGGTCACTTAGAAGTCCTCCCGGGTCGTTTCCACTAGCTAGAATTAATTTGAATAATATTTATTGTTGAGCTTCATAGAGAGATGGTATCTAAACTTATCTCCACACAATGATCTACTGCTATAGAAGTTATATGTAAACTATTCTCATTATACGCTTTTCTAAATTGGGCTGAATTGACAGGTTTCTCCGAAGACTTTTAATACATATAACGTAACCTATAATCTACGAAGGGTTAGGCAGAGGTGTCCACCCACCTCCCACATTTCGCTAGTTATATTTAAGTCCCATGTAATAGGGGGTGAGCCTATTGGCATTGGCACAAATCCAGACTCCAGGCTACTACTGAGAAATTCCTGAGAAATAGAAAAACCCAATAACAATTTTCCTGACCTGGGAATTGAACCTAGGACCTCATGCTCAGCAGTAGCGCTTGCGACCACTAGTACAGTGGTCGGAAAATCGCGGCTCGCGAGCCGCATGTGGCTCTTAGGCCTAAAGAGCGCGGCTATGTACAAATTTCGATGAGTGCGCACGTTAAATACGCGCGAGGGTCGGGGTTTCTGTCAATCAAGTTTTATTCTAAATTCAAACTATATTTGAAAGATTTCGTTCCGAAATATTTTCACCAAAAATTTACAGGACATCGAAAATGTATCATTTACCTTTCAAAGTTTTCTAAGGTTAACTTGTTAATAAGTAAGATAGATGCCTTCATCATATTATTATCAGCCGATATGATAATGATGAGGTATTCTACTTCTTAGCAAGTTAATTTTATAAAGCGTTGTGGAATGAAAGAGGATGGGAGTTTTAAGGATTAAGAAAAGTGTATTGAGACAGTTTAGACACACAGAAAGGATTGGCCCTCATAAGAAATCTCAGTCGTTATGGCTCTATTGACTTATGAGTTGGCCTACCACTGCACTAGCCCAACTAGGCAGTAGCTTTTAATAGTGATATAATAACAGTAAGAAAATTGGTCATAAATCAATTCAATTCTGAACTGATTGTCACAAAATTATCTTTATTTTAAGCTCTTTATTTCCAGTACTAAAGTCTCATCAGTACTGATATTTCATTCACTCTCCAAAACTGTTTCCCAATATTCGAAGGTTCCATAGGAAATTGTATCTGCATATCTTCCCCAAATTTTTAGGCTGATGATTTAATTTGATTGCATGTCTGTCCGCTGTAAACACTAGCGAAAACCCCTAAATTATGCGACCTCATCAACTCCTGAATACAAAGCTGCTCAAGTAAGAATTCAAAATTGGAATATTTCGGGTGTTCACCCTTTGTAGGGACCAGAGACGAGCCTTATTTACAGTGAAAAAAATTCTTTAAAATTTTCAAATGGAGAAACGGAGTGAAAAATTTCACCAAACAGTATGCTTTGCAAGAAAAAGTTAAAGTTTGTTGGCCCCAACTTAGACAAAAGAATCTCGCTTTTTAATTTAAAAAGTTTCGATAAAAGATTTTTCGAGTTTCTAAATTCAGTTTAGACGTGAATAGGTTTTAAACAAACAAAAGGATTAAACTTGTGTGTGGCGTTGCATATTTTTGCAGTACTAAATAGATTCAATTAATCTCAGTCGAGATAAATTAAAATACATTAGGTGCGACAGCTGCCGCCATTGACAGCCGTCGTTACGCTTGACAAAAGAGAAAAAGACGTAATTTAACTACGCTCACAAATCACAAAAAATCTTTTTGTTTTCGCTCGAGCACAGAATACCAAATAGAGTATCGTTTTATATCACAGTCGCAAGATCGAATTCAGCTATTTACATGAAAAGAGCGACAAACATCGCAGCACAATGGCACACTGATTGCGTTAGATGTTTATTTTTCGTCTTGATGCGTCTATTGAAGATAATATTTATGTTTATGCGTCGTGCTTACTAATCAGACGTGACATATTACGAACGTGTAGATATATATGAAAGCCTCCCAGCCTTTTCATAGGCATGAATAGTATGATCCTCTTGATACTTCACCTGTTCAACCTTGTAAAGATTACTCTACCCAGGCAAGAGTAGATAAATCCCGTCTCAAGGTTATTCATGTCAGTAAGTCGGGCACACGTGGAAAGTGTTTCGTAATATAAAAGCTCGTAGCATAAAAATACATAAAAATTGTGTAAATGTCTGATTTTTATATGAACATTTTAGCTTTTGCTTAATCTTATGAAACATTTCAATCGTAACTACTATCCAGCTCCTAAACAGAAATTTTGTACCAGGAAATACATTGAAATCGAGATCGCGGAGCTTTCGAAATTCTGCCTCTCGTACTTCAGTATCGGGAATTCGAAAATTCACCGATTTACATAGTTTATGTAGAGATATATACGTGGCCTTATCACGTACCCATTCCTAGACAGAAAATCAGCTCGGTTACGAAACGAGCCCCGAAATGTAAATGAACCGAGACGAATGCTGTACTCTATAAAAGTAAATGGTTGATTTCGAGGTTCACTCTGCCCCCGGGTGTTTTTTTTTTTCTTTATGTTTCCAACGTTTTATTACATTTATGGTATCGTGTCAGCAAAATGTCAATACAAACAGAAACACGTTGGCACGTGAAGCGATGTTGTTACGTCGACGTAAAGGACCCAGCTTGCACAAACGTGCCAACGTAATGATCATCGTTATCAAAAATATTCCGGTGACTGTATCCAGTTACCGACAATGCGAGTATGTTTTATTTGCGAATATGAATAAGTGACACTATGGGCGTAGATAAATAGTTATGCTATAAGTGCGGAAGGTAGGTGATTTCCGACGAGTGTATAAGTCGACACGAGTCGAAAATCATCTTACGCACGTGTATCATACAACGTTTTACTATGCATTGTGCGAGGAAATGAAAAAAAAAACGAGCGAGCCTTACGGCGGCAGTCGCCTGTGATGTGTAACATCTAACATACGACGACGTATATAAATGATAAAAACAAAATTCATGACTTTCACTTTTACTTTGACTTCAACTTCGACTTCGACTGCGACTACGACTTCGACTTCGCCTACGACTTTGACTTCGACTTTGACTTCGACTTCGACTTCGACTTCGACTTCGACTTCGATTTCGACTACGACTTCGGCTTCGACTTCGACTTCGACTTTGACTTTGACTTTGACTTTGACTTTGACTTCGACTTCGACTTCGACTTTTTGATTTTGACCATCGTCATAATCATCGCCATCGTCATCATCATCATCTGATTTGTAAATACTAATTTGTGAAATACTTTTCTCAAATAATAAAATCTCTGAAACGAGACGGGCTGACGACGGCCTCAAAAACAAAAAAAAAAAATCGCTCTTTTCGAGAAAATGCATTGTAAAATAATAAACAAGTTATATTTTCCGGTCACGGATGCTATTCAAAGAGGATTGTTATCTTACGAAGACAAAGTAATGAATTAGATATCCAGTTGTATCGTGAATGTAAACCGTTCAAAATAATAAAAATAAACAGACAATAGTAATGATAGGCGAGAATGGAACGGTCGAATGGTTCCTTTATGTGATTTTCTCGGAAATTGCCGCAATGACGGCCTGATTGCGTTAGCCTCTTGCCAACCACTCGAACAGGTCTTCAGACTCAATGTGATTGCTTACTGCCTTTCATTAAGTGCTTTATCTATTAAGATTCCCCAAGGAATTACATATACAGGGATCAGCAAGCTAAGATATTCATTATTTATCATGCTTTCTAATATGAAAGGTTATGAAAACATTATCGTAGGGCCTGTATTACAGAAATGGGTTAGTAGAACTAAAGCATCACTGAAAACTGAAAGGGACGAACTGTGGACCGTTTACCAAACACTATTCTGAGCTACTCCAGGAAACTTATTTAATAATACTGCCCGAACTGTGAACCACATTCAGAAACTTGGGTTGGCAACACTTCGGATTAGGAAAGGTTGCCAATTAAAAATAACAGGCAATGTTTTGAAGTTACGATGTTTAACTTCGTTAAGCCAAAGTGTTCTATAAGATTAACATCTTAAATGTAAACAAATAAAAACATTCAGACTTTTTATTTTCATTTCTTTATCGTCATCTCAGCCATTATTTTTAAAAGCCTTAATCTTTATACCTAACTTTATCCGCTTTTATTTACCGTGAAATGGGAACGTTTTACGCATAACAATTTTTCTTTTTAAACACGGTAGAAAGGTAGCTTTGAATTAAAGCTAATAGTGTCCATTAGATTATACTCGAATAAAAAGAAACTCTAATTCAGGCGAATAAAGATGAAATTAGCTTATAGAGTTCTACTAAAAGCTCTTGTGTTGTATTCGAAAAAACGATAACGAAAATGAAGAATTGTTTGTCTAGTAAGAACTATTTATCACTAGCTGTATTACCCCTACTCACTCTACGGTAAATTGAAACCTTTTGACCTCAATTGAAATATTGCTTATAGAAGGAACAAATCTGAAAATACGATTTGAAAAATGATTGCGGAGGCGGACAGTCGACTTGCCAGAGAATGTCGAATTTAACGTCGCTCTGTTGTGAAACTTTCATTTACTCTCTAACCGTCGTGTCTGAGCTAAAATACACTGAAAATACCATTTGTGAGATGGCCAAAGTTTGTAATAGGATATTGTTTTATTCCGTTTACATCCGCGATGAGAGTTGCAACTTTATGTAGGGGAAGTGATATATCATTTGGATGGATGCGGGCACTCGACCAGTGAGCTGAGCTGAGGTGGCTGAGTAAATATCTAAATTACAAACTCGACATATCGCCCCAGCGCACTCGATACGGTTCTGATTGATCATCGCGCACCTAACTATGTTGACCTCACCCCTTAACTAAACTGCCACATTACACAATAAGTATATAAACGCCTCGCCTTGCCTCGTTGGTCTAGTGCTCATAAATGCTGCTGCTGAGGTCCTGGGTTTAAAGTGTTATTAGGTTTTTCCATCTGGAATTTCTCAGCAGCAGCCCGGAGTCTGAATTTGTGCCCGATTGATAGCAATAGGCTCGCCCCCTATTACATGGGACTTAAACATAACTGGTGAAATGTGGGTGTACTAGGTACGCCTCTGCCATATATTTCGGAAATTACAGGTGTGATGTTATGTTGTGTGTTATACAGGCTGGATCAAATAATGACGTCTTAAAAAAAATAAGATTCCTCATATACAGAGGGCATAGTTTGCATGCATAGTTTGTAAAATCAGCTAGAACCTATGGAAACTCCTTTTTGTATTTTTAAACTGAAGTGTAGTTGGAAATAAAATCTTTAATTTCTGCTATCGATACTTTTTTGAGTAACTTGCAGGAATGTTAGGAAATTTATTATTTTACGTATGAAAGTATCATTCAGTAAGATTCTGTCACAAAAAATAAACCTGAAAAATATAAAAAAAGATATGAATTTATTAAGCTCCACCGGCAAAATACTATTAAAAAATACAAAAATAAATGACACGAAAACTACAAAAATCGCGGAACATTCCTGGGGTTTCTTCGGATACCCCTGGACATGAGGAATCTAATTTTATTTTTATGACGTCACTATTTGGTCCATCTATATAAACGCGATTTGTTACCGGAGGTCACAACGTGTTATTACTCAAGGGGTCATACTATCGCTGTTTATTGGCAATATTCGTAATGAAATTTCAATTTTATTGAATATTCATAACGGCTCCATCATATTGACGAACCTCTTAACAAAGCGACAAGTACCTACTAACAGAATTATCACCTTAACATCTACCTGGTTAACCCAGTAATAAAATTATAACCTGAAATTACTTACCTTGTCTTCTACACCACCACAAATGACGTTCAGTTTTGATTAAATTCACATTGCTAAAGTAAAATTAACTTACTTCTTCCGCATTTTCCGAAAATGCGGAAGAAGTAAGTTAATTTAACATCTACCCGGTAACCCAGTGATAAAATTATAACCTGAAATTACTTAACTTGTCTTCTACAGCGCCACAAATGACGTTCAGTTTTGATTAAATTCACATTGTTGAAGTAAAATTAACTTACTTTACTTCTTAATTTTACTTTAACAATGTCGAAGCCGTATCTTGGTTTTTGCAAAACAGGCAGTAGTTCAAATAATTATAATGGCAAAATTTGAGAAAATTCAATAAAGTCTTGACCATGATAGACTAAAAAGGACGAAAGTATTGATTTTTCATACAACCAATTTAACAAAAGATTGCCCAATGTTTGTAAAGGTGTGTTCAAACATTGAGCGGTAATCGTGCGGGGCTGCCGCGCGCGGCATGTCGCGCTGCGATTGGACGACTGCCGCTCGCGAACGCTCCTGCTAAACGCAAACATTCGTTGGTTTAGTCCTAATTATACTCCATTTGAACATTTAGACATTTAGATAAAGCTTTTTTACAGTCCGTTTAACCGATTTTTTTGACTTCTATTGCGTTGGTGGCATGACAAATGGCAGCTGCAGTAAACACTTGGTAGTGTAACAACTTTTTTTATTTTAATGCCATCCTTATGCTTACGGTTTAGAACTCAAAATCTGTTGAACGAATTATAAAAAAGGTTTATTTAAATGTCTAATCTTATTTCAAATAGAGTATAGAGCTCGGCAGAAATGTATCCTGCAAACGCCGCGAGTTACTGCCGCGCTTGGCGCTCAATGTTTGAACACACCTTTAGGTTGATAAATAAAAGACGACACTCAATTAAGTCTCTTAGCAAAAACCGTCATTTTAATTGAACACCATTTCCTTCCATTGATTAGCACCGCTATTACAAAGGAATACGCTACGAATCATTAACTTCTCGTTTCATTGCGGCGCGATTACAGAGAGTCGATTATTATCAGGCTTTTTGTATCCGCCAGCAGAAATGCTTACTGAATAGGTCGCGGTTTCTGTATTTTACTGATCGCTATGGATGAACGTTACGACTCGTTCGTGAGTCTTTAGCAGTATAACCTAGTCGATTATTCACACAGTTGGCATGGCTCTGATGAATGCTTAATAATTAGTTACAGCATTTATGTTATTCCAATGTGGCGATAATATCGTGGACGTCCACGTCCACGTCACAGCATCACGATAACATATGGAAGTAAAATGTATGGAATATATGAAACCACTTTTAAATTTCTGTCCACGATAACGTTATAGCGTAACGTAAGGAGCTCGTGGCTAAGTAATAACAGCCGCACGGGTTGATGCAACAGGTTAAGCTATGCTTGTCGGGCTTGTTTCGTGGATAGGTGACCATCTTTACATACCGAGACTCCTCCGTGCCTTGGAAAGCACGTTAAGCCGTTGTTCCCGGCTGTCATTCATCGTGCTTTGACAGTCATTACGGGCGTCAGAAGCCCGAAAGTCTAACAACCAGTCTTACGAAGCGGTATCGTATCATCCAGTTACTGTGTTGTGGAGGTCAGATAGGCAGTCGATCCATGTAAAATACTAGTATTCAGCTGCATTCGGTTAGACTGGAAGCCGACCCCAACATAGTTGGGAAAAGGGTAGGCCGATTGAGATTGATTGATAACGTTATAACGTGCACGTGGTTTTCTAGAAGTCCACGATAATATCGTCACGATAGAAATTATAAAAGCGTGCATTGCAATATTTTTTTCAGCGCAACCTTCGATCAATAGTGCATTATTGATCGAAAAGCGCAACGATTAGTTTTGCTTTTTTTTTTACCGGGTGGAAGTCATTCTCTTCTCCTACATTTGGAGAGAATTGAACTCTTTTTAAAAGTATCAGCTTCGAAGTCTGCTATTGTGATCTACAGTTATCGTCTAAGTGGTTCTAAAGCCGCGCCAGACGTTAATATTAAACTGAAACTCCGTTATTGGCGACATCATTCCGATATCGATGAACGGCTACATTTGTACAATAGAGATATGAAAATGTTCAACTTATACAATTTAGATAAAGATTGAGAATATCGAGACTCCAGAATGTTAGAAATTGAAGATAGATTTAATATTTACGCTGTTATCAACGTTATATAGTTATTTTTTATATTATGGATTGCTCTACTTACTTGCTTTACACTCCTTACGGGAAATAAAGACATCTCAAACCTTTACGTATTGAAATCAAATATTGAATGTCTATGAATAAATTGCGGCGAAGAACAATTATTTCTTGGTAGCTTTTACACTAGTACTTTTTTTTCTCCAATTACAATTTTATGATATCTGATGTCACACACAAGAATGTTAAAGAGTATATAGTAGTAAATGTAGGTATTAAAGTGGCAGGCCACTTGCCAAAACCGGCACTGGTTCTAAATTAATGTAAATGAAGCATTGCTGCCCTCATTTTGGTTAAAATGTCCGGTTTATTTGGTTTTTAATGCCCATTTGGATAGAATTTAGAACATTTCTACAACCAAATTAGCTGCTAGCGGTCTGTTGAATTAAGCTTAATGACACTCTCCCGAATACTATTGTAACATCTCATTTAACGAGAATGGTCGGTCGAAGCGTTTGAACTGCAAACAGTATCCACATGTGAAAGTACCCACTACTTACCTGCAGTCAAACAAATACCTTCACCTTGTTGCTGTTGTTAGCTTTGTTGTAGCCGGGTAAACTGAACGAAAACGATTCCATATTGGAATTTACAAGCTATTCTAAAGCTCACAAAGTTGCAATTCAAATGAAAACGAGATCGTTTGTTTGTTACAGGAGAGAGCATGGAAAATGCTCGGAGAGGTGAACAATGACAGCATGTCCCCGCCGCGAGCGATGACCCTGCAGGGCGCCGAGGGTCGCGCAGTGGCCGCGGCGGGGCGCGCCCCCCCGGGCCCCCGTGCACACTCGATGCCATATTTTATAGAAAAATTAACGCTTATTAGGCTATGTCTACAATATCTACGGGTGATATCACGTTTATATCAAAACGCCGCCGCCTACCTACCGCGGGTGCGAGTAAACTTTAATTTTTCAAAGCGTCCGCTAGTCAAATTAAAAAGTGATGTGAATAATATGTTTAGTTTTCGAACTAGAACAGTGTATTGTGATATTAAAGCATTGTTAGTGAAGACGTTAGTGCAATTATTCGTTGTTGCCAAGTGTGTTGTGTGGCGGCGGCGGTGTCGAGGCGGCGGACGGGCGCGGACGCTGTTGGTGCTGTGGCTGAGCGGGTGCGGCGGCGGCGGCTACAGCGAGGGCCGGCGCGACGGGGACCTCCATATTGGCGGCATCTTCCCCATGGAGGGCGAGGGCGGCTGGCAAGGCGGGCAGGCCTGCAAGCCCGCCGCCGAGCTCGCACTCGCCGATGTCAACGCTCGCTCAGATTTATTGTCCGGCTTCAAATTATATATTCACAGCAACGATAGCAAGGTATATTTGATTCATTAATCATCCATTTACCAAGGGAGTCGATAAATTACTTTCATGTGCCAATACGTGTGTATTGTGTGCGACAATTTATGTTTTTTTTTCATTTGTCGGTCGTGGCCGTAGGTAAGCATTATAAGCTCTGCAAATTCATATTTAATCTACTGCTGAAATTGGGTCTTATAATGTAAATTCACTTGGTAATACGAAACTTAATTATATGTAGACAATTTAAGTTCGTCAGCAGCACAGTTACGAAAATGCCAATTATAATTCCAATCAACTTAATGTGCATAACGTGTCGTCACCACTAGCTCTTCATTCAGAATGACAACTACCAACTTAATGGATTACCAAGTTAAAGCCCGCCCAGCTGACTGCGGTCCTCTAATTAACAAAAAGCGATCGTATTTCTATCTACGTGGACTGCTCCCATAAATCCAAATGAACTAAAATCATAGGCTTATGATATTGCAACCGAGAGGGTGAAGCTGACGTTCGATTCAATTATTGAGAATTTATGAATGGTTCAGGAAGAAATTTTTATTGGATAGAATTTCCGCGCCGGTTGAAGGTAACTTCCCGATTCATACCTATTCACGACCAAATTGACAATTCCGATCAGTTCGAAGTTGATAGCATGGCGATTACTGACGGAATTTGCGGAGAGGAAGTGATAACAGAATAGGGAGGAATTATTGAGGATAACCTCAAGAGTCATTATGGTACCGAGTAAAGTGGCTTTATTGAATTCGGATATTACACGGTGTCAAATAAATTTATACCTACCTAGGGTATCATTAGGGAACAAAATTTCTCATTATAACATCTTGATGAGAAAATAATTTACTGAGCGCAAAATGTTACATTATTACACCCGAAATAAGGCATCTTTGAAATAACTTGGTAACTTTCAGGCCGTCATGTACATATGAAGTTTAATTAACCCTATCCTTTGCTATTAAACTAGGTACATAATTATGATAAAGGTACAGAATATTAACAGTATTTTTTTTTGACAGCGAGGATTGGATTCTTTTCTCAAATCTAACTGTTGCTATAGGTTGACCAAAATAACAACACTAAACAACAGATTAAATTCAGTGCCTTCCAGAAACTAAGCGTCGTTTTCCATGACTTGACCACCGAGGATTCTGAGAAAAATATAGAAACAAGACTCTGTTA
This sequence comes from Agrochola lota, assembly GCA_947364205.1. Classification (NCBI taxonomy): domain Eukaryota; kingdom Metazoa; phylum Arthropoda; class Insecta; order Lepidoptera; family Noctuidae; genus Agrochola; species Agrochola lota. Next base: position 9,086,321 of record OX376221.1, on the reverse strand, counting down.
CAGACTCTGGCCAGTAATGCACCCAGAACACTGACCTATTAAATAGGACAGAGGAACATTTGAATTTAGAGCAGAATTACATATTTAAACGTAGTATTTAAAAATAACAATGAACAAAAGAGGTCATTTGGTATATCTAATACAGGCTGAATATAAATTGGCATAGGTACCTTAAACGAAAATTAAAAAAAAAATATGGACACCATATTGGAGAAATTAATATCGAAAATTGACCTGACTTAAAAAAATATTTCCTTCCTCATTACCTAGAGGTGGTTTATGGTAAGTTTATCACTTATTTTTTTCTAATAACTTAGAAACGTAACTAGTTTAATAATTTTCAACCAACGAAAGCATGAGAGATAAAAGGCTAAAAGGCACAGAAATCATTCTTTTGCATTGTAAATAAAGATATGTACAACATAAAAGAGAATTTAAATTGGACAAACTACATCGTCAACTTCATTTATGATAAATTAATAAAGCTCCGTAATTAATTTAAAATATTATTCGTACCTACAATCAAATTAAGCAAAACAGTTTTCATTGTACGTGGTTTTGTCATTAATAATTTTAATTTTATTATGCCTACTCCAATTTAATAATTATTATGTCTGTACATAAAACGAAACTCAGTGATAAAATAATGCTGATACCTATGTAATGTTTGTAAATTAATAATAGACTTATCGTTTACAAAATAATTATAAATAGATAATTCTAAAATGAAAATGATACCATACTGAGTTCTGCTGGGGTTGCGGGTTTGTCCGAAAGGGATATCGTGGCCCCGGCACACAGGCAACGGAAGGAACACGGGTGGGTTTTAGTCAATAAAAGTCTGACACACCCTCTCACTCTGCCCAGAGCGGGAGAAGTCATTTGATGATATCCCATCCTCAAAAAAAAAAAAAAAAAACATACTGAGTTAATTCGATACTTTGTTACTTTTAATGCATCCAAACGCAACTATTGTTAACGTAAAAACTTATCTATGTACATAAAAATATAAAAGGCATTGCAACGCATACCGGACATAAAACATAAGTGACAAAAAATGTAAGTGCTAACATAATCTAATAAGTATTAATACAGTAAACTATATAATTATGTAGCAAAAAAAAATAAAAAATATTTTAGGTATTAGATTTAGTTCAGAAGACTTATAAAGCTAAGTTCTTTCAAAGCTTCCTCTCTCCTACTATTTTACTGTGCCCGACAGACTCCATAATGATCACATATAACTTTAACTTACCACCTAAGTACACATTGTGGAATGCAAAAAAAGTATTGAATATTGAACATAAAAATCTATTGTAAAGAAAAATATTACATTACAAAGAGTTAACCAACCAATTTCTGGAAACGCTACCATGAAAACTATTTTCCATATTCACAAACTACCGTTAACCGTAGTTTTTAAACTACGTGCTCACCATAAAAGTTTTCCATCGACTATTAATTTACCTGGCTTTTATGTTAAACTCCCAGCTAGCTGAACATTTGCCTTCGAAAATTGAATAAAAAACACGAGCTCCGAAACGGCAAACCTTTTTACTGTCTACCTAATTACTTTCCTCTCTCGAAAAAGTATCACATCGCCAGATAAACTCAATATATCACGGATATACAGGCATGTAGGTTCTACTTACTAAGGGATATCGAATCAGATTAAATGGGCTGCCGTAATTATATTTAAGTAGACCTTTCCCTTATCTCGTAATATGGTCAAGTGCACTAATTAATTAAAAAGTCTTCGCCCTGATTCGCGGACTACATGCGCCCCCTTGATTACGACCAATCAGGAGCACTTCGGAATTCAATTACCTAATCGTAACACGTTAAACAGTTGCGTCATTCATGAATACGAATGTACAATTCCTTGCGAATTTCCATGGTCTATTTATTTTATGTTTTGGGGAGCTACTTTAAAGGGACGGAAGTTTCAATAAAGTAATATTATTAGTATTATTTTCAAGTTTGAAATAACTTCTAGTAGAGATAAGTATCTACATTTCATCCTTAGTTAATTCAATACCTTTATTACTTACCCTTAAAGTATGTATGAAAGTTTGTGTGTTTGTTACTCAATCACGCAAAAACGGCTGAATCGACTTGGATGAAATTTGGCACATAGATAGTTTATAACCTGGATTAACACATAGGATACTTTTTATCCCGGTAGTAGGTTCCCGTGGGATAAATTCCGACCTCCACGCGGGCGACACCGCGGGCAAAAGTACTAAATTAAATCAATTACAAGATACATCAAATTTTTGAAATATATTAATTTCAAAAATATTCTTTACTTATGGGGAATCTAAAGGTTAATTCGTTTTGAAATGAAAAAGCTATAGAGCTGTAATTCATTCTAATCATACTGTAACAATAAGAGCCACTGTTGGAACAGTTTGAATTCAGGTCACATTAGTAACTATCACACCAAATATAGATATTAAATTAAACTAATTGGTATGCAGTACACAGGTACCTAACAGTAAACCATAACAATCGCATTTCACATTCAAATAGTAGTTCCGAAACAGTTGAAAGTACATATCTACCTATTTCTCATGTTTGTTCATTAGCTTAGTTAACGAACGTAGACCAACAAATCATTTAGGCGCTTCACACACACTTCAAACAGAGCTGGATACTGTTGTACTGTTTGCTAAACAAAGTCCAATTAAACTCATACGGCAACTATGATCGGCAGTGCGAGCCGGGCCTGGGGGCGAGCGTGATGTACAACCTACTGTACAACCCACCACAGAAGCTGCTGCTCCTCGCCGGCTGCTCCACAGTATGCACCACAGTCGCCGAAGCCGCCAAGATGTGGAACCTCATGGTTGTAAGTATATTATTTACTACTCATACTTTTAAAAGTCTCACCCAACTTAATTCCCTGTTGGGCTTACCCAAATCTTCTAACATTTCGAGTTACCAAACTCAATTTAAAGCTATATAAGTATTAAACAAGTTATAATTTAGGGATCCTCCTAAATATTTAGCACTAACAATCTTTTATCCAACAATTTTATCTTTTTCGAAACCCGACCTTTGGGCCTGAACTTTTCAGAATGGTTATATTTTTGCCACATGTCCACATTACAGGGATTTCACGAAGTTTGTTCTCTGAGGACCGAGAGATAAAGTTTTCTTGTGCCTAGTTGCAAGATTATCGACTAACATTTCTAGTAAATATAAATTCATTATACGAGTAGGACATCTAGAGATGTAGAGTTAACCAGTTCGCTGAAACAATAAGTACGAAACAATTTTTTTTTCGCCTCGAACTTCACTTAGACATTAAATTTCATAACTTAACAAGCTTTGGTTAGGTTACACTTGATTCATGATTACTACGAGAGCCGACTATTTCTGATGAAGACTAAGTTTTTGGAAAAATGCCAAAAAATTTGCCTACAATATTCTTATATGAGAGCTCTATCTAGGCTCAATGCTTTATTTTTTTCAGCGAACTGTAAACCCGGGCTTTAAATCAAAACAGTCTAAAATTCGCTCGAATTCCTATAAATGAAAAACAACTGGAAGATATAAAAAGCTTCCTGCACATAACCGAGGGTCAGCGTTGGGAACATTGTCATAACGTGTTTTGATTGGTTAATGGTGTTCAAGTGAATCCGAAGGGCCTTTTATGAATATTAGGGTTGGATAGGCAAACAGCGTTTTTATAGTAATGAGTTCAGTCATGCTTGTTTTTAGGTATCTATTTCACGGGAGTATTAATTAATTAGATTGTTCAGCGTTTAAGAAGTTCCTGAACAAGTTGATGATGTTAGCGAGCCGTTGTTCTAAACGAATTTTCCACGTAAATGAATTGTGTTAACTTTTATTCGGACTATAAACTTTTTATTTCTTACTTTGAGACGTAAATAAGAGACTCTCCACACAGAATCATTTTTCAAACCGAACTGGAGAATGTACCCTTATATTATTTTGTGACTCCCATGAGATCTGGAGCGACGCGAGTTCTACGAATATGCGCAAAGCAATTTTAGATGTGTTATGAAATCGCCACATTATGTTCGACTGTGACATAAATTCTGTCAAGTGTAAAATGAATTCCCATAAAGAAAGGTGGCTGAGCAATTAATTTTTATTATTTTTGCTTGGACATTAGGTACTGTGTAACAGCTAATGTGCTTTGACCAAATTAGGGAAATTTCTTTGGATCTAAGTTTTTCATGGTTTAGGGGCAACAAAATTAAATTTTAAGGGATAATAAGGGCTGTAATTTAAATTTATACAAATATTTAATTAAACTTCAATGGAAACTTTTATGATTTATATTGTTAAAAAAATACAATTTTACTATAAATAATTTATTTTCAAATAAAATGTAATCATTTTATTATATTATTTAGTATTTTTTTTCCTATAATCGATAATATTGGAAAATTCCAATAAGAAGATAAGATAAAATATTATCAAGAAAAAAAAAGAAAAGTAAAAAGAAAATATATATAACCACATCCTGCCGCAGTCACCAGCTATTGTTATACCTTTTATGTTTTATGTACTACTCACACTAGTGACAAGGTATTTTACTAACAAATTGGACCATATTGTTGTCCGAAATAAATAAATAAATAATATAAAGATAAGATATGCCAGTTTCCTTTGACATTGCTTCTTATTTTAGCTGTGCTACGGCGCTTCATCGCCGGCGCTGTCAGACCGCGCGCGCTTTCCGACGCTGTTCCGCACGCACCCATCGGCCACAGTCCACAACCCTACGCGGATCAAGCTCATGCAGAAGTTCGGCTGGTCAAGGATAGCCATCTTACAGCAAGCAGAGGAAGTTTTTATATCAGTAAGTACATGAACTGTAGTTATACAAAATATCTAAATCTGAATATTCATAATCAATGAAATTGCGGTCTTGTCTTTATTCCCGTGCAACCAAACAAGCGTAAAAAGATAGAATGAAGGTTTACATAAGAAATAAGAAAGTAATTGTGGCCGCAACGAACCGGGCAGAGTTTGCGTCTCCGCAGCCATGTCTCCCTTGATAAAACGTTTCCATTTTATGGGCAAACTTAAATTTATTCTCCCGTTTCGAACCATTACAACCGCCATAATAGATTTCGATGCTTGGGGTATTGTAAAACGAGATAGATGACACAAAGGGAAAACACATTCGTCTGTTATTCCGTGTTGTTACAAACTACATCGTCTTCGTCTGCTACATGTGTTATCTTTACATTACATTAGCTTTCGATAATTCAACCTGTGGAGCAGTGAACACGCCGATGATACGAAGGCGAGTGATTACGAAGGGGTACCATATCGTGTCGGCTGTTCCCAGCGGTTGCGTGACTGAAATTGTTCGATCGGCAGTTGTTCGTATCGACATCGAGTGGAATATGACACGCCAAGCGCTTTGTGCCGTTTGACAAATGATCTTCGTGATTGGCCTACAGTGGATCGACGGATCGACTGTTTCGACTTCATCGCGTATTGGGAACCGCTGACGCAAAGCAGATCTTCACAAAAGTCTGCATATAAGCGGCTGAGAGTTAAAGAATAAATGAGACAAAGCACTCGGCGATCCAACAATCGATAACCAGTAAACGGAGTATTCGATATAACTTGCGGCAATATGAAAGACAGTATTCGCTGTAACGATGTGTAAGGGCGAATGGTAGGAGATATTGGATTTTTTTTTGATACCTCGCGATCTATAGCTATAAAATACTCCAGATAAGTAGTGGCTAGTGGACATCTAAACATTGTTAGGAAATAAAATACGAGGGAAGTTTATGTTTAGGAACTCATTTTCTGTGAGAGTTCTCACAGAAAATAATATGTCAGAAATATCGAAATATTAGGTACCTAAGCACATGTATATTTAAGATCGTTTATATAGCAAGGAAACTGAAAGTGCGTTTAAGTGCTCACTAGATAGTAATCTAATTAGCTTAATTTAAATTTTAATCACATCACAACATCACGTTATTACTAACATCAAGTATGTTACACTTAGCTAAAAAATAAACGACCTTTTAAAACCATATTAGTTTGCTACGTTAAAAACGTTTTCCTACAACACACATTACTAGCCCGTGTAACGACTTAACAATCCATAGTGGTAAACAGGCGTTTAGGATTGCCGGACGTATTAAACCCCCACGTAACATATAATGTAACAACGGTTATAAATGGAAAATAATCGCCCACGAGTGAGCCAGGACTACAATGCGTCTTGCATGATAAATGGACATAACTGGACATTTTTTACCTCTATGCGACATCCGCTTGCGACCTATCTCGCTGTACGTCAATTTTAGCCACAATATGAAATTCAAAGGGTGAAAATATATGTTACGAACAAGTACTAGTATTTACTGAATCTGACTGGCTCGTATCTTCTCGAATACTTTCATAGATGGAACGGTATTTATTCAGGCAGCGCGGCCGTAGCAGGAATAAACGAATCCAAGTGAAGTCGGCTGAAAGTGTTTTCTGTAACAGATATATTTATATTGAGAATATTTATGAGTAGCTCTCTGTTCCATACGTGTTTATTTTTATCTGTTTATCGTGCCTCCGAGCCTTTGTTTGTGTCATAAAACTGAGATATTAATATTGTGGCGTCATGTTATTATGTGGTATTATAAAAATGACGTTAAAATACATCATATCACCGAGTGAACCAACGACTTGACGATTACTCTAAAGGCATGCTTATTTATTAAATTATGATGAGCCTGTAAAAACTCTATAACTTTGTTACAATTATTAAGTGTAAAGTACTTGAAAAGCTTTATAAATGTACGAACATTCAGACTTGATTAATATAGATGTAATATCGTCGCGAACACGGGCCTAATCTAAATAAAATTCACGAAATGTCCACCTTTTATGTTAAGAGGTTCTTAGCGTTAATTCCTCTTAAGAGAAAGAGGTGGACATTTAATAAAATACATAGCTTTCGTCTTACAATAAATCTTTTTAAGTTCCTTCAGTTCACGGAGAGCTGAAACATTAACGGCCCCTTTCTCTATGAGAATGTGAAAATGAAATATTATGATGTAGCCCTAGATTTATGCATTGAGACGGTAGGCCATTTTGTCAGGTAAGAGTACGTATTTATATAGCGCACGCGAGCACAACGAAAGGTGTGTATAGTTACTCGCAATGAATGGAGCGAGGCCTTTCACGCTGGTTTCAATGTAATTAGAGCGGCCCCGGTTTTTTCTCCATAAGTGGGTTTGAAAGCGTTCTTGCGCTACTGTTTTGCTTCCACCGCGGCAAAGAAATATTTTTGCTAGAGTTCATGCACATAAAAACAACTGACGCCCTAAATATTTGTATAATAAAGGTTTTTCATTTTCGTTCGTATTGACGGGGATCGGAGCAAAAACCCTCAACGATCCAATTTACATACAAACACTTATTCCGCAGCCACTTTAGTACTCAGGATTTGAGGAGTTAAGAAAATTCAGTTCGAGTTGAATTTCCTTTGGAATGAGGCTATCGAGTCGATCTTGGTACATGTGATTTTTGAACTGGTGATTTATTTACTTTGACTTTCAATTTAGGCGGAACGGAACTCAGTGATGCGTGAGGTTTCATTGAGACATTAATATCCGTGATACCAATACTGACTGAATAAAGTGCTTGGATTTGGGAACTTGATAAACATTCGATTTTGATGCTGACATTTTTAGTATTGATTATTAAAGTTGACTTATTCCACAGACCGTGGAAGATTTGGAGGCGCACTGTAAGAAGGCAGGGATCGAGATTGTGACGCGGCAGTCGTTTCTGTCTGACCCGGCTGATGCGGTGCGGAACTTACGGCGGCAGGATGCGCGTGTCATCGTGGGACTGTTCTACGTGGTCGCGGCCCGGCGCGTGCTGTGCGAGGTCTACAAACATCGCCTGTATGGGAAGTCTTACGTCTGGTTTTTTATTGGTAAGTCGTCGTTTCTTCGGTACTTTGTCACCTAAGCCCATCTGCTGTTGCACACTGAGCATCTGACAGCAATTTGACCTTGTTCTTCAAATTCATGCGTACGCCAAATATTTAACGATGTGTCGTGAGTCAATGATTTTCTAGACTTGAGAAGGAGGAATCTTCTACTGGTTGCCTCAAACAAATGTGGAAACTAAAGCTTCGTGTGTATTCCAAAGGAGCTAAATGTATGCACCCATAAACAATGGTATGAAAATTTTATAAAATTTGCTTGAACCCTTGAGGGGATTCCAGCTATTTGGAGGTAAACCCGTAAATAATATTACCCGGTCTCCGGGCACTGACACGTAAGCGGAAGATCATCCTTTTTCATGGAAGCACCAACACGGCTCGACATTATTATAATTTCATAAAATGCCTACACAAACAGGAAGTATTGCCGTTTTGTTGTGTTATAAGTGAAGTTACGTTGAAACTACGTTCTATCGCCCCTCAATATGTGCAGGGTGTTGTGAAAAGCGTGACTCCAATCTACCGACTTCAATAAAGTAGAGATAAATTTTAAATGAACCTGTTCCTCAAGTGTCTCATTTGGTTTTTATGAGGCAAACGAATCTCTTATTAAGTCGGATGACGTAATATCATCAAATAGATATTTCGGATAATCAAAATAATTTTATATTTCCACTAAAATTTAAACTCTATACTTCACAGAGAGGTTCCCACTTTAGTAAGGTTCTAAACTTTATGGTTCTTTTAAAATTTAGCGATAAACTATCTCGCGCGCTCAAAGCTAAAATTTATATTCGAGTCTAAGAACTGCAATTTATCAAAACACATTTTTCCAACTATGTTTAAAATACTGATTCTGAAAAAACTTAAAGGATTTCTTTAGATTTCCACATTGCTCGAGGTACTAGACCCGCCATAATTCTCATACCCGGAAATGGCTTATGGTGGCCTTCGCATAAAAACACGTTTGCATTTGGCGAGAAATAAACGAGACGTAACCGTATATTTTGTTCAGATCATATATTTTACCTTTTCTCACATTGTTTCTTTTATGTTCCAAAAGTAATTTTGAAAGTGAAATATGAAACTTAGTTGCCAACCGTTTCACAGGGTGACATAACTGTCACGAACGCGGTACCAGAGGAGTAGGATTGTGTTTTATTGACATCGGGTTTAACATTCGTGGTTTTATGTGATTTGGGAGAAAAATAAATGACAAATACACTTCATTCCAGATCCAGAAAATGGCTTACTTTCTGGAAAAAACAAACAACCTTCTGTGTAGGGTCTGTTCCGTAGGCAGTTAAAGAATTAAATTACAAAACATAAGAATAGTATCCTTATTCTCACCATTTCATTAAAGTGACTTCATTTGGTGTGGTCTCATTCCACACATACTGGAAAGAAAATATCGCATTATAATTTAAATAAACAAGCACGTCATTAAACGAGCAATGGCCGTAAGTCATAAGCATTATAAATTGTGAGCAATATTATGGAAGGAATAATATGAGAGTGGCAACATTTGTTGTCGTGGCTTACGAGGTCGCGGATACAACTCATTTAGACGTTGTTTATGAAGAAGGATAATAAGAAATACGACTGTTTGCCGAAAACGTAATAACAAAAATTTACCTACCTATACAGTTCTTGTAAAGAGGCTCGTGGCTAAATAATAACAGCCTCACGGGTCGATCGATGGCTAAGCTACACTTGTGGAGGTCGGTCCGTGGATGAGTGACCATCTAGTACATATCGAAGAAACCCCTCCGCACCTCGGGAACCACGGTCCCGGTTGTCATTTGTAAATCTTTGACAGTCGTTACGGGTAGTCAGAAGCCTGAAAGTCTGACAACCAGTCTTACCAAGGACTATCGTATTACCCAGTAACTGGGTTATGGAGGTCAGATAAGCAGTCACTTCATGTAAAATGCAGATGAAGACAGTTCTTGTAATATTATTAAGCCTGTTTAAAAATAATACCTCGAGCTATGTCTGGGAAAATAATTGTTGTGTATCAGCGGAGGTTCAGCTTGTTCTAGTTAGGTATAATAAATTACCTTTGTACCAATGTTTTTATTTTTTGTACCATTAGATAAAACATAACAACAGCAATAGATACGCCCACATTTCACCAGGTAAAAGGGGCGAGCCTCTGTCAACCAGAAATTATTGAGAAATTCTATAAAGAAAAACCCAATAACACTTTTCCCGACCTGAGAATCGAACCCAAGACCTCATTCTCAGCTGTAGCGCTTGCGACCACTATACCAACGTGGCAGTCCATTACATCCAGTACTATGTATTACATTACATCATAATATCATATACTAGCTTTTGCCACGGCTTCGCCCGCGTGGAGGTTGGAATTTCTCCCACGGAAACATACTACCGGCATAAAAAGTATTCTATGTCCTAACCCAGGTCATGATCTACGCATGTGCCAAATTTCATCGAAATCCGTCCAGTCGTTTCACCGTGAAAACCTAACAAACAACAAACTCACTTTCGATTTGCAAAAAAAAAAAGTATATGAAAATCGGTTTCTCATTAAATATTTAACTTTTTTCGCACTTCGTAAACGTAGCACACTGACTTTTCTCTTTCCGTTGTAGTTCTTTTTATTTCACAAATGACTCCTTGTGTCTGACTGAGATATTTATTAATGAATTTCCCGGATGAACCCCCGGGGATAAACCGCAGGCTGCGACAGTAATGGAAGTGAGAAAAAATCTTAGATAAAGTGAAGAACAGAGTAGAGCGGTCGTTAACGACACTCGAGAGTCTAATAAAATAAGCAAATGGATATTTTTAAGGAATGACTCCCTCTTCGAAGGTAGTTTAAAACAGTGGCTTTATGTGAACAGTCAGGGCCAATTAATGAGACTAGTAAACAACATCATTAATCATCATCATTTCAGCCGAAAGACGTCCACTGCTGAATATAGGCCTCTCCCAAGCACCGTCACTTCGAACGATTCTCTGCTTCCCGCATCAAGCGGATTCCGGTGATCTTTACATGGTCATCGGTCGATCTTGTGGGAGGCCTTCCAACGCTACGTCTTCCGGTACACGGTCGCCACTCCAGAACCTTTCGGCCCCATCACCCATTTGTTCTGCGAGCAATGTGCTATGCCCTTTGCCACTTAAGTTTGGCAATTCTTCGGGCTATGTCGGTTACCTTGGTTCTCCTGCGGATCTGTTCATTTCTCATTCGATCACGTTGGGAAACTCCAAGCATAGCCCTCTCCATAAACAACATGTCCCTGGGCATTTAATTTGAGTAATGTAATATTAAAACATACAAGCCTTTGTCGTTGAGTGTTAAACCATCTACCTGGTAGAACTTTTACCGTTGCTTTTTAAGGGATGTAGAATTACAAAGCGTAAAGTTCCTAAATAAAGTTCAGTCTCGAGTAATCGCAAAAACAGCAATTTTTTAACAAAAATCTAAGTGGCCCTGTACATAGCCGAAAGTTCGGAGAGCGTAGTCGTTCATATTATGTCAACTCGATTTAAAAGTTTGTTTAACAGCTTCCCAAGTTCGTTCCCCAGTAAGGCAGTTTCTGGTCAATTTATGTGTTTTATTTAAATTATTCACATGGCCCTCGTCCTAAGGGACGACAGGAGGTAAGCATGAGGCTGGCAGCAGAGTAAAATGTTTTGTTTTGACCTGGTTTAAACATTTAGTCTAAAATCGTGATAATGAAAACAGAGTCGCAATAAACCCCCATTTGTGTATACATGACTCCGCAGCACCACCGGGCGCGACGGTTGTTTGGGATGGTGATTGTCTTTTGAATCAATTCTCATTAATGTATCCAATTTAGGTACATTTGCATTCCTCTCCTGTGCCCACATTGATTTAGTATAATGAGGTATATTCACTCCTACATTGGCAGCGCTAAACTCACAATAATGAGTGTGATGTGCCTCGGTATGATAATTCGGCTCAGTTTCAAGTCAGCATACTTATGTACATTCGCCGTGAACAGTAGTCCAAATTAGTTCAAGGTGGGAGTCTCGAGGCTTGGTAGATAAGTGTACACACTTGTGCGGCTGGGCTATTGGCGTCCTGCCAAAGGTACGTCAGCCCAAGTTCGGCAGGTTATCAACGTCCGGTTGGCCTTAATATAGGCTCCGAGAATCTTTTCTCTTCCGTAATAAAAGTTTATTACGGCATAAAATAGCCCACTAAGAGATCACTTCATATAAAAATAATCGACACGTTCCCCAACTTGAGGGAGATGTGAGTTTCGTGCTTGCGAAATTTTATGATGAACATATTTCCCGTAATAAATCTGTATTTTTTTTTTTGTAAAACTGAAATTTGAATTCTTTCACGTTGCAGTTGTATAAAAAGCTTGAGCTTGAGCTTGTATTTATATTTATTTTATTTTAGAAATGTTGAGAAACGATTAATTCGAAATAAAAATTAAAAAAAAACAATGAAAGGTAGACAAGTAATAGAAAATCTTCTTATTGGCATGTGAGTGTTTCCATGAATATGGTAACACGTACGTAAGTTACAATTTACGGGTAACCTGCGGGAGCGGGTCAGACCAACAATAAATATATATTTTTTTTACAAAATAACTTACTTAGAAATAAATCATGAATTTAACTTCTATTGAGATAAAAGAACACTCATAAACCCAAACACAGAAGAAAAATGACAAAAAAAAATTGTTATTAAAAACCTTATTTGTCACAAACAAATAAAACTGCCGTCGGGTCAAAACTTTGAGCAAGTATAAAAATTTAGAACCGACAAGACTCCTTTATGACGCAATTTGAAATGTTAGAAAAAGTATGAAAAAGTTATATTGCCACACAAAAACATTTATCTCGACTTTCATGAAAATATATCGCTTCAAGCAAAGTGGAGATGACACAGCAAACACACATTTGTTCGCATCAGGTTGTACCAACAAACAGGACAAAGGAAATGGATAGAGAAAGGGGATAAATAATGGACGAGGGCGAACCTCGCCGTAAACGCAAAATAAAGGAAAATAATTTCCCGCTTATTCTTGAATAAATAATTGGCATTATGATAATTTGGTCATTCATGTTTTCACACCTAGGGTTACGGTAATAAATAAGAGCTTTATGTAAAATCGCATTTCAGCATGATATGCCAGTTTATACATTTTCGCTTATTTAAAATGTTTAACTTGTTAAAAATGAATAATTATAATAGCTTGCCTCATAATAGGACGCTTGCCTATTTTTCTATCATCTTTAAAAAGACGTTTTATTGATCACCGCAATATTTGAGGTTCGCCCTGCCATGTTTTACGTTAGCTTCGGGGCGAAAAAGATTGAACACTGACTCGATTGCTTATCATTCCGTGCAAGTCGTAAAGGTCAACTTAGTGAAAAGGCCGACGGTTCGTCTGCGGTGGTCGGGAAGTTACTGAATGTACAGACTTTACCTACCCATTCACAGGGTTGTTACAAATAAAAGCAGTTGATATGTTTCATCTATGGAGCCTTACTTAATTAAATGAACCAACTTAAGTAATGATTTCTGTTGGATTAAGAAACCTTGGCGCACTAAGTAATTACATAAATTAATATATTTTCCCAATCCGACTATAAGAACTGTGGCTACGTTCTTAATAAATGAACTATATACCATGAGATGTTAAAAAATTAAATAAAAGGAATAACTTTAATTGTTCTTCAGTTAATTAGCTAAACTTTTAAAATTAATGCTTCTTATCTACCCGAGCTTTTACTGAACAACAAATCGTTAATGCAAAATGGTTTACTCAATCGTTTCACACTTTCAGTAATTATAAAAAATACATTCTAATTGACAACCTCTCTCATTTTGGAGTTAGTAAAGAATGGTAGCTAACTGATCACGTGTAATATTTTGGCAGGTTGGTACGAAGACAACTGGTTCGAGACTAACTTGGAGAAAGAAGGCATCGACTGCACACCTGAACAGATGAGAGAGGCAGCTGAGGGGCACTTGACCACGGAGGCTCTTATGTGGAACCAGAACTCAAACCAGACCACCATCTCCGGGATGACATCAGAAGATTTTCGGTAAGTTGTATTTTTATGGAAACGCATGTAAGTATTAATGTACGTCAATGTAGATCAGCTCTAATAAAATAAATATAGTTTTTAAAATATTTCTACAACAGAATAAATAAAATATTCAGATTCGGTCGTTGGACGTCAAAGAGCGCGGTCGTCCCGGGAGAGAGCCCCGTCCAAATAAAAAATTAGGAAAAACAAAAAAAGCAGTGAGACATGCTTGCACAAATGCACATGTGGCGCGGCACTTGCCGGCGAAATCGAATAGTGATTCTTTGTTTGGATACTGCTGTGACTTTACTAACCGACAAATAAATACATTAAAATAGTGCAGTACGAGAAAAAGTACTGTAAAATAGTGTATAGCGTGTGTGTAGTAGGAGGATATTAAAATTGTGCTAAAGTGAGGTGTGTTCCTAATCTCAGGCGAGCCAAGGAACCCAAGATGATCTGGTGAGACCTTTCCATTGTCCTTCAGGGCATTACTTCCCTCTGCAAAATCGTTATTTTATTTAATAAATTATGGGACAACATTTCTAGCGCGCATGTACAGTGGTGAAGTGTCTGGCGTTTGATGTCAAGCGCACATTCAACTATTTATTTCATTATTTTCTAAGCTAATTTTAGCTTTAGATTTAGCATAAAAGCTATCTTCTCATAAAACTTCTTATTTTGACCAGTGTTCTAACCTCTTGCATGCTGACGATTATAACATCAAGCTTAATCCCCATAAACTACCCTTAACTAATTGGCTATAGCCATACAAAAAGTTCCTTCAACAAATATTACTTCTGACAGCCATTAATCAAGTTTTATTATACCCGTATGCGCGCAGGACTTCAGTCGGTGTAGTACCTACTTTGCGCAAGCTTTTTAAGGGATTGCACATGAGTGGCCCACTCACAAAAAAAAACAAAAAACTTGACCCGGAAATCTAAGTCTACATAACAAGATGCATGCAACAAGATGCTACAGAAAAACTAAGAAGCAATAATAAATCTCCGGGCAACCCGCAGCCCTGTCAAAGTTATGTATCCCTCAAAACGAAACCCAGTCTATTACCCAAACAAAAGTTTTACAATGGTAATGGTAAGTTTTTACAAAAAGTTGGTGACTGCCCGTTTACGGGCTGACGTTCGACCACGTGTCTGTCCACCGAGACCTCGCTACCTATGTTTCAACGAACCGAGGTGACACCAGAATTCGATTAACACTTATAAATAACATTCATGAGTTTCTTCCTAACTTTCCCAGCTTTCCTAGCTTTCTCAGGAACAAATAATAACAAAATACATAACCGCGCAGTTTAACGAGACGTTCTGGGGAGGAAAAGACATCATAATCGCTGCGTCCGAATTCTATCTCGTAAATATGCATGTGCAATAACGACAACATACTGGTTTATTGGTGGTGTGCGGGTTTTTTAACAGGTTGCCATTGGATTTAAAAACTATAATTTACAAGAGCTCTTATAGATATAATATGATAGGTCGGAACTCTGAGCGGTCCTACTCGAGAAATGTCTGTATGCGATAGACGATGACTTAACCACGTTTAATATTCGTTAATGTGAGACTGGGTAATGTTGGTATTAGTTGCTTGTATGTAATGCTATTGAATTTTATGGAAAAAAAATTTTTTTTTTCTATAATTTATTGTGTTGTGAATGTGTTAGTTTTATAGTTTTAATGATCGTGTTTTTATTTATTTATGATTTCAAACACAGCGTGAATTACTGCTGAATAAATTGAATTGAATTGAATATTCAGTTGCCGGCACTTCAGTACCCGGAAACATAAATATATTATAATAGGATCAGCATTATGACAGCAAGGCCATGAGGGCCGATGAACAATACAAAAATAACCTGCAAAGCCTAACGCAAGAATCAACAAACCAAACCAACCATCACAACATAACAAATCGGTAGGTAACAAATACAACACAAGAGATGAGCGAGGGCAGACCACAAAACCCCGATTCCGGAACAGCCTCCAATTAGCTAGCTCATTAATACCGCGTGAAATATTAGAATCAACATTACGTACACCGATATCAGGGGAAGTCGAGGACGACAAAGTATACACAATACTTAGAAACCCGCCTTCTTGATCAATTAAGTACACTTGCCCAGACCTGCGTATTGCCACTTGGAATGTCCGTGGGGCCTCGTAACTGGACAAAAAAGAAACAAAGCAGATGCGGACCTTTCAAATAGGGGAATTCACGTAGCCTGCCTACAAGAAACAGGGATGAACTTAGGAACGTAAAACTTCCACTCATTAAAAATGGTACCTATCTGGAACTGCAGATAAAGCTCACCGGGGATTTGCAATTTTAATCAGAAACGATGCGCAAATCGAAACAATAAACAGTAAGAAGGATACTGACGCGATGTCAATCACTAGTAAAGTTGATAGGGGAAGCGTCAAATCTGCTCCTCTTTATATAATTAACTCTCACATCAACAGCTCGACCTCTAAAGCAACCCAGATCATTCACAGGTCTATTAAACTTGATTAGACAAAAACCAAGGAAATGTACTCTATTAATCCTAGGCGACTTTAACGCCTTTATTGGTAGACAGGATACACTAAACTCTCAACGCAAAGGGCTGAGTCACCAAAATCTACATGATTAATATTCTAACTACTAAAATGTTAATGGTTATAGCCAATAGGGAAAAACTTCAAATAGAAACAACAAAAAGGACATCATCATGCAGGATAACATGATCTACGGCCACGCAGAAATCCCAATTGGATTACATTATTACGCTACAGGCAACAGGAAAACTCCTTAGGTCCGGTAGGGTCCCTCCGACCATAAAATAATCTGGGGACAACTTCAAACAAGTCAAATTTTAAACAAAGTTGAAAGCACCAAACACGAGACACAAAAGAATCGGACAACAATTGAGAACAAAGATTTCAACCACAAACAATGCTACCGATGCCGCTCTCAATAAAAATCCTCCAAAACAAAATACCAAGCATGCATAACAAAAAACTGGAAAACATAGCAATCAACTTAGCAGTGAAAAGCATCAACATATCATGGAGCACCATAACTGGAGTTTGAAAAGCGGCTGCCCAGGAACCTTAGTTTTATCAGCCGATTAACCCTAGGGATTATCGTATAGCTCTTGCCAACCTACAAAAGGCAAAATTCTTACAAAAAGAAAACCTGGTAACCCAAACTCGGGTAAAAGAATGTCAGGCAACATTTCAAAAGGTTAAGCTCCAAGCACTGCGATATATTTTAATACATCGAACCAAAAAACGTTAAACAACAGGATAATCAAGGTATGCATGAACGAACGAACACACAATAAATGGTGTGGACAGCAAAGTAGGTGCATCATCAAAGGAAAGGAAGTCAAACAAGGTTGCCCGTTATCCCCTCACCGTTTTACAGTGGTCATGGATAAGGTTCTTAGAACACTCGAGGAAGAAACCCATCTAATCAAACTAGACCAAGATCGTGAAATCTCACTCCCTCTGGTACTATCATTCGCGGATGACCTCATCTACATTAGTTGTTATCATTAGTTAGTAAACCCCTAATAGCTAGTGTCGGCCTCCAAATAAACGAAACAAAAATACTAATTAGAGACCCCATAACTACATGGAAAGCGACATACGTGTCAATGAATGAATTAAATCTACCTACAATCGTTGAAATTAAATACCTAGGCACATACATAACATCTACACTAAACAGGAGAAGCACAATAAGAAAACGGTGCGAACAGGCCACTAGAAACACAAATCAAAATCATCATTACTACCATTCATAGAAAACTTAAAGATGGACGGGCAAGCAGCCAGACTCATGTATAGAATAGTAATCGTACCTGTATGATATACGGTTTGAAAGTATCGACAATCACCAAAGCTAACAAACCAAGACGCGAAGATATGAGAAAGTTATCATGAGAGATTTGATTAACCACGCTAGGAATAAACCAAGCTAAGGAAATTACACGAAATTTTAGACGGAAAAAACAGTAACCAAACTCATCAAGAATCACAGGTGTGCTATCTCGCAGACGTTCACAGACGCGGCAAACCTCACCTGTTACATGCAGCAATACAGTACAAGCCCAAATTCAAGAAAGTAGGCCGATTGGATTACACATGGAACGACAATCTTAAACAGGACATGGCGCACTTCGATAAGGAAATCAACTTTTGGATGGACACGGCTGAAGACCGATACAATATCAAGAAC
Source organism: Agrochola lota (assembly GCA_947364205.1). Lineage (NCBI taxonomy): Eukaryota > Metazoa > Arthropoda > Insecta > Lepidoptera > Noctuidae > Agrochola > Agrochola lota. The sequence goes on along the minus strand of OX376221.1, from coordinate 9,068,077 downwards.
ACGGCCAGCGAGAGGTACTAGAAACCTGAAACGGACAGCGAGTCCTTTGATGAAGACACAGAAAACAGTAAAGTCTAAAACAGCACAGCAGGGAGATAGAAAAGAGCCTAGAAAGCAACGTAACTCCGCCAAAGGATTCACAGGCGAAGATAGACTAAGCCAACTGGCTGCGACGTCGTAAAAAGATGCCCATCCATAGATAATTAACACCCGTCTCTCCACTATTCCAATGCTTACTCTAGGATGCATATCCGGTATGGCTCTCAAATCCTTCCTTATCCTAAGGGCACGTCTTCCTTACCATTACCCGCGCCCCCCGGTCTACTCCTAGATATGCAATGGCCTTTGTAGTCCCATGAAACATGAGGCTTCATGGGCTAGTGCAAATCTTGGGGTTCATTCGATTTATCGAGTCTGGTTAAACCACGCTGGGATCGGTGCATTTCATTCATTCATTCATTCAACAGAATAAATAAAATATTCAAGAATAAATAATTCAGACCGTCAGAATATCCATAAGAAAGAAAAACAAATCCATTTTCATCTAAAATATTGCAGAAACCTTGTTATTTTTGAAGACGTTCAGCCGTCATGTGCATGACTATAATATTCTTTAAACAGTTTTAAATATAGTCAGAGACACGTTTTCGCGATGCAATGTAAATAAAAAATTTATGCTGTTAAACATAATATTCTATTCGTTCGTCATCGCGGCGACACTTCGAGTTGAAAATGCCCAGAGATATGCGATATCGCGAATCGCGTCGGGATTTTATTGTTATATCTGCGTTAACTTCACTGTTTTTGGGATATCCTTTGTACCCTCAAAGATAATAAAATATGCTTCAGTGAACATTAGCATAGTAATTGCGCGAAATGGTGGAAAAAATATAAAGGGTGGAGGCTGCACATAATACGTTGTTCTCATACATCGAGGTGCTCCTTTGTGATGGTATAGAAAAGGCATCTAATACCAGCCCGACGTGAAAGGCGACCCTTACACGTAATGAGGTACCCGGTGTACCGAGTTTAAATCTTTTTTAGAAAACGTACCAAACTATCAAGTTGTGATTGCGCTCACATGTGTCTATTTTCCTTTCTTACTGCATTTTGAGAACCTTAATATATAATGTTATAAGAAAAAGAGTTAAAATTTCTTTCAAACACTCACACAACACGCAAGCTATTTGCAGTATTATCTGTTTCTGTGTGGCTAAGAGCTTTAAGCTCGAGGTCGGTAGCTGGCCTAGGATAAGAATAATCCGGCGGAATTCCCCACTAAATCCTCTTATGTAGGCTTTCCTGTGTTGTAAAAATTAATGGGCTGGAACGCAAAATAATGTAGAACATTATATTCCGCAGGGATTTGTGCAATATGCTGTGTTACAACTTTCATTTGCCGCACTTAATATTTCATCGTTGCAGCGGCCCCAATCCTCTCATATCCTTTGCAACACACTTCTTAGAAAAAGTAAAAGAAAGAGCTGCCGTACATCTTATGAACAAAGCTAAGTACTGGCGGGCTCTCGCCGGAGGTTCCACAGCAATAAGCTTTTCATCGTAGTTGTTAAGCGAACCAAATACATATACGTACAGTACGTCACTGCAACTGTAATATCTTAGTATTGTGGCACCACTCATATCCTTGCGACCTTACAGAGCTCAACGACGTTATTTATGTCCCTTATTATGAAACATGAACTCAACCATTAGTAGAAATACAAAATGTATCATCTACTTATTTACATGCCATTAATATTGATGTAAAAAAGCTTTCTAGCTCCGTACAAATAATGCGAAGCAGCCTGGTTTATGGAGTGGAAACATTTTTGCGTGTTCAATAGATCCAAATCTTTTGAACAAGCTGAAGCGCATTTTATTCAATACACGGTACAGCTAGAGCATTCTAGCTGTACCGTGTAAGCAGTTAAGCAATGCTTTTTCATAACTTAACGTGGGTTGGAATGTGAAGTACAAGCTATTTTAGGTAAATGGAACACGACATGTTATTCAAATGAATTTTTGTGCCTTTCCTATGACATTTGAAACGGCTGGCAGTTGTTTTTGTCGTCACTGACACACTTCCTTAAAATAAGCTTTGTGTTTATTTAAAAACAATTGACGTCTACAAAGAAATGAAGCTCGACTTTTGTTATAAATAAACATGTTCCTAGTAACACGCGTAGCTAACTAATGATAAAGTAGAAAAAACACTACGTAATCAAAGACGGATCCGAAATCCTTGCTTTAGAAGTAGGCCGTCTGATTTGGTACAACAAACACAATGTTTTATCTAAACAGATCGCGCCTAAACGAGGCTTTGCGGGAAGCTGGCTACGACATCGACGGCGAGAGATATCCGGAAGGCTATCAAGAGGCACCGCTGGCCTACGACGCAGTTTGGGCCGTTGCCCTGGGTACGTACTCCTGTTTTATGTACAAATAAATTTTAAGAAAAATGTTGGTCTTAGTTTTGTGTATCTGTTTAGCTTGAGCCTTATATAATTGTTAATTCTTCGATTGTCTTTTATTTTGGGATTTATTTATTAAAAACTTTATGCACAAGTTAATACCGTACAAAGGCGGACTTAATGCCTGGAGCATTTTCTACCAGTCAACCTTAGGGTGACGCAGAGAGGACACATGGCAGGTGCGACATAATGGATAAAAAACACGAAAATATCTATAAAATATATAAATATAAACAGAAAAAACTTTGTCAGGAGAAAACGATCATTAGAGGAGAAAACGAATCCAGCAAATCAGTACTGGGATGTTTCGATTTGTCTTCATGTTCTATTCTTCTATCAAAAATCTATGCGAAAAATAATCAATGAATAATGTTACGAAAAAGAAATTCATTGGCTCATCGCTGATGTAGATTTTGCTATTAATCGCAATTCGCAATGACGCAATAAAACTATAAAGGTAATCTTCCAAAAAAATTGTAGAATCGCTTAATTTGAAAGATAATGAAATTTAAAGCCTCAGAATTACTTAATAACGTAGCGGCTGAGCCATCAATATTATAATAATATTTATTTCGGTACCTCGTCTTATCATTTTTATTTTAAACATGGATGAAAACTCTCGCGATCTCAAAAGCTAACGTTGGGGATTTTATTTCTCGGATAAAAATAATCTTCTAATCTTCGATTAGAAATTAATTCGCTAAAGAAACTACTTATATGAGTATAGTATGTTCGAACAACTAAAGAAAGCACATTGAGACAGCCCTAAAATACGTAATAAAATTTAACAAGTGTAGTGCTCGAGCAGTACAATAGGGGGCGCCCCACGTCACGTGCGACATTACGTGCCAACACGAGGTACGTATACGTGGAGCCACGCGAGGAGCACACCATAACAATTGACAACACAGTACACTCTTCCTTTGCTTACGTAGGTTTAAGCTGCTGTGAAATAACAAGAATTTACTAGAGACTAGTTAGAAGATATACTGAATACACTAAACTGAAAGATATAAGTAACGTTTTTTTACTAACGGTACGAAATATGGTAAACCTAATGAACCTTGCTAAACCTTGATGATGTTCTATTAAAATCGTTTAAGAAACTAATAACTTTTCTCGATTTATCGCAACAAGTCCCTATTCATAAGTTTAGAAAAGATCAATTTCATATGAAGAAAGTTGTCGGACAAAAAATAACGTGTGCCTAAAAACAAATAAAAGGTTCTAATGGGTAAAGAACAAGACCCCAATTTCAGTTCGCATTTATCTTTTCCAGAACAATTTGGTTCTTTGAACATTTTCCCTTCCCATATTAATTTACCTATTCGCGGTATCCTACACTTGAATGGTTTTGTTTTTTTTTTCATCTTCCTATCCACAAATCAGAGTCACGGCCGTGAACAAAAGCCCTTTGAAATGGATGGGATGTACACTAATACCTTTCCAAAATTGTTTCATATGTCGGCCCGGAAACAATTACAGTTTATTACTTACCATTCCAAAAATATCAATCATTTTTTCACGCATTTTGTTTATGGACAGATGAAATCTGTTAATAATGATGGCAAATGTTTTTGGCATTGCTTTATTACTTTTACAAGTGAACAGTTTAGCCTAGGTTACGAATATAGTGGTTATATGATCCAAATGCACGATCACGGAATGCATTGTACATAAGAAAAAAGATATTTGCCGGTCTGAAACACTGCGAGCAATTATAATGCGTAGATGTTTCGTGCGTCTACGCGCTACGTGCTACGACGATGCTGCGAGCGTAGCAGTGCCTGGCGTAGCTCAAATACATAGGGTTAGTGGCAACGACAACGCACATAGTCTAAAATACGACATAGGAATACGAAACACGCCTCGTAAACCACCCAGTGTGGTCTCAAGCTTTGTAAAACTAAGTCAAAGCCACTATTCACACAACTGTCACCAAGACTCTTTGAGATAATTCAAAATGTATGCGCGGTATCTCCCCGAACAGTTACACACAGAAGGTCGATACTCAAGCACACGAACAATACATAATCCTCATATCCTTGGCTGAAGAGATTAACCTATTTGTATTTCCTTAGCCTTCAACAAAACTATGGAGAAACTGGAGAAGAGCGGACTTAGTTTGAAGAACTTCACATACACGAACAAGAAGATTGCCGATGACATTTACGAGGCAATAAACTCCACTTCATTCCTCGGTGTATCGGTAAGTACTGCTCTATCTACTGCACTATATCTTAAGTACCCTATCGCTTGTTAACTCGATATAAATCACGAGATTGATACTCCATAATATATTCACTCAAATCTAAATTTTATTAGAATACCGTATAAAATTCCTAAAAAGCTTCTCTGGCATAGAGATAATAAAATATGAAAAAGCAATCTACTGTAACAAGTAAAGTACTTTGTTGTGTGTTGGTATAAAACACTCTTTTATACACACAGCTTGCTAGCTTTGTTAAAGTTTGACATACATTGAAAATATAAAAAACATGTCAGTATTTCAGAGGTTTCGATTTTTTCCCGGTTTGAATTTCATAGCCCATTTTTTTTTTTTTTAATACAAAAGGAAACCTAAAACCGCACAAGTGCGTGTCAGACCACGCACAACGTATTATCCCAAGAACAAACTTAACATTGTAGTTGAAAATAATGTTCTCCCAATCATTCCAACTGCAAATGTAAGTTGGCCGACTATTACTCGTTAACTTGTAAAGACTTGTATAGCTGTGATAGTTTTCCTTTTAACTTCATTAAACATACTACTGCCGTAATTTTATCACATATCCCAAAACAACCATGTAGCTGGCAGGGGGGGATACTTTGTTTCGGGAGGTTCCCGGGTGTCACCACTGTGTGGATCGCCCGGAGGACACGGTGGAGCATACGGTGGAGGTCTGCCCGGCTTGGGCGGAGCACCGCCGTGTCCTCACGGAGGCGATCGGCGGCGGCGATCTCTCGCGTCCGGCCCTGGTTCAGGCCATGGTTCGGAGCGAGAGTGCATGGGAGGCCGTCACCTCCTTCTGCGAAGCAGTTATGCTCGCGAAGGAGGAGGCGGAGCGCGCGAGGGAGATGCAAGCTGCACGCCCTCGCGGCCCTAGTCGCCGCAGGAGACGCCCCGGGCGTCGGGAGTCCAGAGCCGACTTCCGGCCACCGTAGGCGCGGGCTTGCGGACGGTGAGCAATGGGCAGCTCGCCGTCCGATAAGGACCAGGCCCGTGTCGACGGCGCGTTGTGTTCCACGCGCGCCTCAAAGAGATGTCAGCACCAACCGACGGGGTCGAAAGACCAATGCCTGCTGGGGTTGCGGGTTTGTCCGAAAGGGATAAAGGGGGGGATACTTGACTCTAACATACATTTGCACTTTAAAGCTTAATATTACACAAACGGATCCCGGACGGACACCATGGTATAGACAATAAGGGTTTCTTGCCGACTAAGGAACCCTAAAAAAAACAAACAACTTAATGTAATATTCTATTGAAAATAACTGATTTAGTGAAGAAAAAATAAACAATTTTTTTTTTCAAATCCAGCCTTTTTTCTACGCCATAAAAATAACTACATAGAATTTTATTCACGAATTCATCATGACCATATTTGTTTAAATATCTAGTACCTACCTATACATACGTTCACATCGTTTCAGAAGCGTATTATTACAATTAGTCTGAAAATGAAACTAACATTAGTTGCGGTAAAGGAACGTCGATAGCATAAAACGGCTGCAATTAAAGCTATAAAATTTATTTATGACTAGTTTTTGCTCTCAGCTTGACTCGTGTAGCCTTCGAGTCAAGAGAAACGTTTATTGCACACAGTGGTCAGAGATTCATGAATACAACAATACTAGGTTCTATAAAATATGCAACTATTGAATAAAAAGGTTTTTTAAATGATTAAATAAGCCATAACCATGAACTGCAAACATAAAAAGTATTGAATACTGTCAAAATATCGTGTTTAAGTTAATTCAGTGAAAGACGTGCGGGTGTAAAATCTATTACAAGTTTTTATTTTATACATAACTAGCTTTTGCCCGCGGCTTCGCCCGCGTGGATGTCGGAAAATATCCCACAGGAATGTGCTACTGGGATTCAGAGTATCCTATGTCCTAACACAGGTCATGGCGTATCCTTATGTCTTTCATCTAAATCCGTTCAGCCGTTACGATATGAAAAGGTAACAGGCAGATAATAAATCTGTTTTAGGGTTCCGTACCTCACAATGAAAAATTGAAACCCATAAAGGATGAGTTCGTTGTCTGTCAAGACCCTTTTTATCAGGAACGCGTGGAGGCATCAAGTTGAAATAGACATCAAAAACTTAGATCCACGGTCGCTTGGAGCTGTAACGAAAATCAAACTTCCAAGTCAACGCAATAAAAAAATACGGCTATTTATGCCGCATATTTTGACTCTCGCAAATAAACCAAACCCTATTTGGTACTTCCCGTTGGCCCAGCAGCGTGAAGTTTGGCGAGAAGCAAGATCAAGTAAAGAGGAAAATCCGAAAATTGGTAATTTATAGTTACATATGAACTGCAAAGTTAAGTTTGTTCTTCAATCTGGGATCAAAAATTCACAGGCTGTGTCTTGAAGTAACAGAATGAAATACAGACTTAAAGTCTGTATTTAATTTAAACCGGTACTCTCCACTCTATTCAAAGTTCTTTTTCCACCGAAAAGTTTAGTTTGTCCTTCTATCCGAATTTGGAAATCCGGGTAGCCGAGCAAGCACACCTTTGAGACGGAAACCTCAAGGCGCAAGCCAGTAGTAGTAGTACGGCAAAAAAAAAACAGTTTTATGTTTATGATTCTAAATGCCTTAATACTTATTTATGCTATAAGTGCGGAAGGTAGGTGATTTCCGACGAGTGTATAAGTCGACACGAGTCGGAAATCATCTTACGCACGTGTATCATACAACGTTTTACTATGCATTGTGCGAGGAAATATAAAAAAAAACGAGCGAGCAGTAATCGCGTATGATGTGTAACATCTAACGTATGACGACTTATACATATAAATGATAAAAACAACATGCATGACTTTGAGTTTCGACTTCGACTTCGACTTCGAATTCGACTTTGACTTTGACTTTGACTTTGACTTTGACTTTGACTTCGACTTCGACTTTGACTTCCACTGACTTTGACTTTGACTTTGACTTTTGACTTTGACTTTTGACTTTTTGATTTGACCATCGTCATCGTCATCGTCATCGTTATCATCATCATCTGATTTGTAATATAATAAAATCTCTGAGACGGGCTGACGACGGCTACAAAAATTAAAAAAAAAACAGAAAAGTAAAAAGCACTAGTGAAAAAAGTTACACTTTCCGCACAAATTGACTACTTGGAAAACGCTCTTTTCGAGCAAATGCATTTTAATATTATTATTACCATTCATTTGTAATACCTACTCTATTGCCGCCATTGACCGCGTAATACCTACATGTTAGAAAGATAAGTATAGGAATTTAAATTACAATAACTTTTGACAGAGTGGGCCCATTTGAATGAAATAAAGACATAATGTTAATAGGGATGCTGACTAAAAATTTTTTTTAGTCCGTCTTTGAGATTATAAAAAAATATTGGACACGTATTTTTTCTTTCTTTACGTAATCTAAAGATTACGGCGATACATTGAGGTAAAATGTGCCATGACGTCACGAGTATGTAGATTTTATACGTACTAGTGACGTATCGACCCCCACTCCCCAACCTAAAATGCGTTTTATTTAAGTAATTTGTTATTAATATAATAAAGCAAAAAATACGTGTCTAATATTTTTTTTATTATTTGACTGACGGACTAAATAGAATTTAATTTTTTTTACCCAGGCATCATCCCTATTCAAGTTACAGACTACGAATATGTTTCAAATCCCTTAAATCTCTTGAAAAGAAGACACAAATAAAACAATATTACATATGAATTTTAAAATCATCCACAAAATTACCCCTTTGGGGGATGATTTTACAAAAACGCTAAAACGCGTAATTCTTTATATCTCCCATACAAACTTTCATCCCCTATATCACCCCCTTTAGGATTGACTTTGAGACTAAAAGTACCCAGGATGCCCTCTACCTCCTTGCTAAATTTTATCAAAATCCGTTCAGTGTTTAGCCGTGAAAGGTACATACAGACAGACAGACAGACAGAGAATATTAGTAAGGATTATAAGTATAGGTTATTATAAATTATAGTCACTTATCGTTTTTGTCTGTGTGACCACGTTGTCCTTCTAAACTCCGCAACGGATTTTGATGCGGTTTTCACCATCATTTAGAGAATTATTCCGAAAGGTTTATGTGTATCATACATTCATATTACACTTACATATTATAATAAAGAAATCTCAATGTTTTGAAGTTGTAAAAACCGTGTGAAGCAGGAGCACTCACTAGTTTTAAATAAATATAACAAACTGGCTTCCGCCAGCGGTTTCGCCCGCGTGATGTCTTTGTACTCAGTGATAAAAAAACATTCTCCTAGTGATTTTTTTTTTAATCGGTCCGGTATTTTTTAGAGGAGCTCTTGGCTAAGTAACAACAGGTCCGCACTGGTCGATCCATCAGGTTAAGCTACGCTTGCCGGGGTTGGTCAGTGGATGGGTGACCATCTTAACATACCGAGACTCCTCCGTGCCTCGGAAAGCACGTTAAGCCGTTGGTCCCGGCTGTCATTCGTGGATCTTTAACAGTCGTTACGAGTCGTCAGAAGCCCGAAAGTCTGACACCAGTCTTACCAAGGGGTATCGTATTAACCAGTTACGCGGTTGTGGAGGTCAGATAGGCAGTCGCTCCATGTAAAATACTGGTATTCAGCTACATCCGGTTAGAATGGAAGCCGACCCCAATGTAGTTGGAAAAAGGCTAGGCAGATTGATTGGTCCAGTAGTTTTTGAGTTTATTTATTACAAACAAACATACAAACACAAAAATCTTTTCTCTTTATAATATTAATTTAGATACCCCGAAAAAAATATTCTATTTATTTATATTTGTCGTAGGGAAAAGAGTAAAATGAAATTACGTCGCCTTTGTGACAATTAAGCCTCAGTTTCAATGGGGACGTAACTGGAAGTTATTTATGAAGAATTTAATGGAACAATAGAATTAAAAAGTTATTTCGTCTAGAGTTATTAAACTCCAACCGGTGTTCAAAGAGTTTTCACAAAAAAAAAAGTCACTTGAAAACATAGATTATGGCAACTTGAGTTAAATGAACATGACGTAACAAATCCGTTGTAGATTTTTTTTTTCTTTACTTAGTAACCATTTTTTCATGATAATGCCTCATCCCAGTTACATTTCCATAAACTGAAAGTAATTTTATCGCAGTAACAGGATATAAAACCCAAAACGTCATGAATTTATCACCGATTCATCGCTAGAGTCGAATTGTTCATAGTAGATTTAAAATAGACTAGCTGTTCCTCGGCTCTGCTCTCGAATGAAATGAAATAATACAGAAATCTGATAAATTAGAAAAGTCATTCTCGAGTTCTAAGTGCATTTATGAACAAACAGACAGATGTTACGATTACACATAGAAATAATTTATCACAAATTCATAAAGTTAAATTACTTAATTCAACGAGATTTTCATCTATTCCATACTAGAATCTTACCATTTTCCTTCAATAAACGTAGAAATTATAAAGGTTTCACATAGTTTAATTCAAAGTTCCAAACTTTATAAGTGAACATGTGAAAGTTAAATGAGCTACGAAATAATTTGTGAATCTAAGAAGTTTCATGGGAACTTGAAGTTGTGCTTACTATTATAATAATTATAATTGGGTAACTATGAAATGGAAGTGATCTAAATAATATCTTTATTTAAAGTATTAATATACTCGCCCCCTATTATATGCTGGGTATTAAATATAACTGTCGAAAATCGAAGGGGTGGGCAGGGACCCCTTTAAGGAAAAAAAGCGTAATAATGTCATATAAGTACAGATAGGGAAATACATGCGTCAATATGCCGTGTTATAGCCATTTCGTAAAACTATCCAGGAATGACAGTTGTGATTTGAATATACGGAAAATTTAAGTTGGTAGTAAATTTGCTAAGAATTAATTTCCCTGACTTTATGTATTGTGTTCATTTCGTAGGGTCTGGTGGCATTCTCGTCCCAAGGCGACCGCATAGCGTTGACTCAGATCGAGCAGCTGAGTGACAACCATTACGTGAAGCTCGGCTACTATGACACGCAGGCGGACAACTTGACGTGGCTGGAACGAGAGCGGTGGGTCGGTACGTACGACATACAAATGAAGCTTGACAAAACCATGTCTGTTATAAGCGATAACACTTCAAAATAATAACACGATAGAACATTTTTACCAATAAATATACATTTTTGGAGTAGAAACAGAACAAGGGCAACCAGAATGCGTAGCATGGCCGCCGTTGAAACGGGTTTTGTCGACAGAAGAATAGACAAAATGACAGCTCACACATCACACACACAATCTGTCATTTCGTCTATTCTTCCGTCGACAAAACCCGTTTCAACGGTGGTCATGCTAAGCGTGCTGATGTTTGTAAACTTCTTTATTATAAACGCTAACAGCTAAGTTCTTGTTTTTGTAGAAGGATCCATATTTTAAAGTGAACGTGTCCAAAAAACTATCTAGAAAAACATAAATTCGCTATTTAACACTCATGTTGTCACGTTTATTGCCAAAACTGTACGTATCCGTATCTCGAAACCAACATTTTTTGTTAGTGTCATATAAAACCTTTTCAACAATATAGCATTAAATACAGGCACATAAAAACGAGGGACCGAAAAATGTCAGCGGAAAAACCGTACACAAAACAACAAAGCAAAAAGAAAAAAGAAATTGTTATTAATTATTTTAAAGGAATATTGCCTCAAGGCCTGGGAGCGCGTAGTTCTTAGTAATTATAACAACCGAGTTACTGGGAACGTTAAGTCAAAGCAGCAAACATTCTTTCGTTAGCTGAACGAGAGAAACATGACCAGTAAAAGGAAAAATAGCAGCAATTATATCGTGTAGGTACAGTTAATTTCGTTTCCCTTATATAGCTAATAGTTTTATATGTGTTTTACGAGCGTCACACACGTTGTACTGAAGCATGAAATGGGTTTGGATTTGGACAGGTGGGAAGGTGCCCCCGGACCGCACGGTGGTAGTTAACGAGTTACGGACGGTCTCTCTGCCGCTTTTTGCGTGCATGACCGCGCTCTGCATCGCTGGGATCCTCGCCGCCATTGCACTAATTGTCTTCAACATCTTGCACAGACACCGGAGGTAAGAAACCCTATATATCTTGTTTAAAGATCCTTTATCAACGTCAGCCCTTACCCTGAAGTTACTGCTGAAATCGGGTAGTGCATGATATTGACAAGGGTCGTATTAAGACAATCCACTTAATTTACTGAATGGTCGGAACGCGTCCAATTGACATAATCTAAGCTTGATTTATAAAACACAAAAATAATGAATACTGTTGGTTTTTTGCGGTGTGTGTTGTCACTTGTTATGCTTAAAAATACTGTTCACTTCCCATATTTTTACAAAGTTAACTTAGAACCCAGTCATGATATCTATTCAGCAATTTTCTGCGCTGAAAACAAAAAATCTAAGCTCAATGTTACATTGAGTTATCGAAAACAAACGTAGCTAAAATAAAACCGCGCTTCTCGCTGCGTCGCTCGCCGGTCGTTGTTTTATCCCGGCGGCGGAGGAGTTTATATGCCAAACGAGCAATTTGCGATGAGATGAATGTAAATGATCTGAAGCAGTGAACAGTCAAAGGGGAACTCCGATAGTGTTGAGGACCGCCATCTTTATTTTATTTTTGTTTATATTTTATTCCTTTCTGAATTATTCCACTCCTCCTCGACGGAAATGAAAATAGAACAAGATTTTACAGGAATATAAAATGACACAAGGAAAAGTAACAAGAGTACCATACTGTTTTAACGTTAAAGTCGATATCCCGTATCCGCTGTGCGCTTACTTTGTTTTGGTTTTTATTACGTGGAACCAATGCTGCAGTCGTTAAAGTTGGTACATTGGGTCGTAACTTTTGTTCGATTTAGGTATCCTGCAGTACTTATAACATAGAGTATTGTATGCAGGGTGATTCAGTGGTCGCACCCGGCGTGCAACACGGTGATGTTGTGCGGCTGTTGCATCTGCCTGAGCGCGGCCATCGCACTGGGCGTGGACGGGCGCTGGGTGATGCCGCAGCACTTCTCCGGGCTGTGCGCCGCGCGCGCCTGGCTGCTCGCCACGGGCTTCTCTATGGCATACGGCGCCATGTTCACTAAAGTATGGCGAGTACATCGGCACACCACTAAACCTAAAGTGGAAACAAAGGTAATCAACTCGGTAATTGGAATTTCCGTGCAGTCCCCCCACCTAGGTTTTGAGAAGAATTTTAAGTGGCTGGTTTTACGGAGCGTGCAAATGTTTACGAGTACAATAAATAGGTGCCATAATATATAAACTGAGAGGGAAAGAATTGTATTATATTATTTTACTGTCTTTATCCTGTCTAATTTATGTCACCTGTCACATTATGTGTATATCACATTTCACTCCACACTTAACCCAAACAAAAACGAAAATCTTTTTTTTATGCTATTACGTATACATTAGAATGAATGTGAAACAGACGTCTGTAACGCTCATTGGATATTAACGTTTACATAAATTACATGTAATGTGACATAATCTTTGTCGAATATCTCTTAAGTATTTTGCACATTCATCTAACTGAAGACAGATTCAGTACGGATGACATGAATTTAAAAGCAACTCCTTTAAACCCCAATGCGCAGTACAAAGGAAATTAGATCGTCTTGTGTCACTTTATATATGGAATGTTTGCGTTTTTTGTTTCCGCACTTCATTGCGTCCTCTGAAGTTTTCCTATAGGACTTATTGAGATCACATCCGACGAGGCCCTTGTAACCAAATACGGGGCAAAAGGTTTTTGAGATATCGGGATTTTTTATTTTCTTGAACCTAATACAACGCCCACCCGTAGCGTCCTTTAAATATATTGTATTGTTGACTTCTGATTTTACTTTATTCGGAGCAGCCGTGTTTTTTTATTTTCGGAATACGGAATTGAGTGGAATGATGAATCAAACATGCGATATTTACTTATGTAGGATTCTAAATATGTCCAGAAATATATGTATACGTAACATAACATGATTAATTTAGTTTAACGGAATGCAATTGAATTAATTGTGTAATTACAATGACGAGTTTACATAGTTATTGCAAGGGTGATTTGTGATCAAGACGGGCATTTAATTAATTACATCAGAATGTAGTCAATGTTAATTAACTATCACTTTTTTAATTATGCTACACTTAGGCCTGTTTTTATCACAACTCGCTAAATGGGGGTTTAACGCTAAATAAACGTATTTAAAACAGCATTCTGTCTTTGTCACCTTCAAACGATTGGCAGAAACAGAATGACGTTCTAAACGTGTTTAGGACTAAACTACGATGAATAAATACTGAACTTCCATCAATACCTCCTAACAGAAAAAGCGCATCCACGGCTGGAAGCTCTACACAATGGTCGGAGGCCTGCTAGTAGTGGACGTGGCCCTCCTCACGGCGTGGCAACTGCGGGACCCGCTAGAGCGACGCGTGGAGATCTTCCCGTTGGAGGCCCCGAGGCATCATGATGATGACGTGCACATACGACCCGAGCTCGAACATTGCGAGAGTAAACACAATACTGTATGGCTTGGTGAGTGACTTTACATTGCAGAATACTCGTCGTTTTTTAAATCGGTTTTGCAGGAATTGCAGTTATTGCGAAAAAATAATATAAATAATTAAGGCTCTGGAACGTGTTTGGAAAGTTACTTATTTGGTTAATTTTTGACAAGACCTCAACAACAAGAATGATTTCTGTTTTATTAAAAAAACAAGCGTTTTCGTGGTGGTCCAGGTATATCGTAGGTACACTCATAATAATAAATTGCTCTAGCATTCATCCATTTTGATGTCTCAAAACATATATTCTAACGACGTCAATGAGCAGGCGAAAAAGAAAAATCACAAACTGATTCAAAATTCAAACTAGGCTGAGAATCAGCACTTTTCGAACGTCAAAATTACTTAAGACAGTCCCCCAAAAACGCCCACCCTTCACCACTTCCTACTGCTTAAGCTGGGACGAAGAAGTGGCGCAACAAACGCCCCAGCATGAATGATCACATAAAACAGATGAAAATCTGCTCGCAGGCGCCATGTTGAGCTAGCTTTATTACTAACAGCCATATACTACAAGATCTAGAATCTAGATTGTATGTTCCTTAAATTACATAACTACTCGTAGTCTTCCTACACGTAGTTGTACGTCCGGTGGCGTCTCGTACTACGAACCGTGGACATACGCCAAAAACTGTTACAACGGGAAATACAATCTGTATCAAAAAGGAGACAAGCTTTTATAAAAATATTATGGCATACAGCTCCATACTGCTGCCACCAGCAGCATTATGGTTATACGTAATCGAAAATAATATGAAAATGCGAGATATCTTGAAAGGTTTCATCTGCGTAATGGCCAAGTGACAAAATTTTCTTAGAATACAATTTAAACTTTAAAGCACTTGGGTACCTAATTTCCAAGAGAAAGTGCTAGACTTTGTAGCTAAAATAGACGTAGCTCTACGTGAGCTCTGATAACTTATAAATAAGTTAAAAAAAATGATGTGAGTAGACCTACTACTTAAATGTTTAAAACAATTAAGTAATTCAACTTTCATTGCAGTCGGGTACTAAAACATGGATTTTTAGTAAACCTAACATTGGCCAAAAGTGCAAGTTTTCAAGATAAAACCGGCCAAGTGCGTGTCGGACCACACAAAATGAAGGGTTACGTAGTTCGAATGAATTTATATCAAGAACAAACTTAACATTGTAGTTGAAAACTTTGTTCTCCCATACATTCCACCTGCAAATGTAGTTTGTGCGCACAATATTGAGAGTTTTACCATGTTATTTTAAGACCATAAACTTCTTATAGGTTTCCTGTAATCTATGTGTAAAGAACCATTCACAGTATTTTTTTCAAAATTTTAGGGTCAATTGTTTTGGAGATAAGGGGGTGAATGGTCAATTTTCATCTATTTTCTTAAATATTTTTTTAAAGTATTTATTTGAAAATTATAAAAAATAAATATTTGAAATCCTCACAACTTCATTTGATACGTCACACTGTACAGTTTCCAAAACCTTTTTTTTTATTTACCATATTGCGTCCGAAAAGTGACCCACATATTCAAAATGAATTTATTTACATTACTCGTCCGTGTTTGGGTCACAGAAATTCATATGTGTACCAAATTTCAACTAAATTGGTCAAGTAGATTCGGGGCAAATTGGCTGTGATAGACGGACAGCCAGACATACAGACAGACACGAGTTATCCTTTAAGGGTTCCGTTTCTTCCTTTTGACGTACGGAACCCTAAAAATAAAGGAGGTACCTTATTACCTACCTACTTGATTTTAATATCAGCCTGTCAAAGAATCGTGAATCCCACGAAATGTATTTATTCTTCAGGATGGGATTATTTTATAACAATACGCAGTTCTAAAAGAAGAGCTTATGAAACCATCTCAATTAAGGTTTCCTTTGATGTCAGGTTCTGAGGAAATTATGATCAAACAGTTCTTGGTACCATTATGTGAAGCTAGAACAAAGCAGTACGATGTGGCACCGCAACGCATAATTTACTAGTAAGTTCCTGCGTTGAATGCAACGCAGACTTTTGCGTTGCGGGTTTGGTACGGCACTGTCGTGTGTGTTCCCTAATTGGAGATATATTATGCATAATGAGGATGACAGCAGCTTCCCCGTCCGTATGCACTAATATTATTAACAAGTATCTCAAGATTACGACATTAGACGCCTTGCTAGAAGGCCTCTAATCTCGTAATCTGTTTGTTAAGCTTCATAATAATGAGTGTTTGAATGCTCATATAACGCAATTATATGTTAATACTGTGATGACCTAATGGACCATAAAAACAGGGCTTTTAACGAGCAATCAGAAGGAAAACATTTTTGGCCCTTGTGCATTACCAATTTTATATACATTGTCGCAACCGTTTTAAAATGTATCCAATTATTTTAATTGTAAAGGGAAACACGCTTGTGAAACATGTTAGTATTGGCGTGGAACTTGTCCTCTCTGCCTTGAACAACGGATACGTTTCATTTTCACGCATCACTTATTCCAGAATATTCCAATGCGCGCAGTGCGCAAACAAAAATATTGTTCCCCGTAACCTTAACTGAAACTAAAACATCCTAAAAATAAAACGCCCATTGATGGCTCCATTTTTTATCTAAAAGAATACTTACTTGAGTCAGCCGTTTAATTTGATACCAACTTTTAATTACAAAATAAACCAACTGAAATCTGCGCCCGCCTTTAATACCAACAACAATAATTATAAAAGATGAGTTTTAATACCAAGTGATTTAAAGTACCGTAAACAGTAAATTACATTATATAAATCTCCTTCCAAGTCCACTGCGACTCATTTGCGACGGTAACTTGGGGAATTTTAAAAGTTTTTCTTGAGTCGTTAATAACAGCTGTTCTCTTTGTAATGTTGTTTACTGTCACCTTTTTCTTAAAGGTGTGCGTGTTGATCCTCCATTGGTCCAAAAGTCGCAAATGCAGCTTTCAAGAGAAAATAACTGTTTTTAATTCTAAGACCGGGGCCGTTTAAGAATATTCTCGGTAATAACCCGAACTTTCGCAATTGTGCTCTTTAACACTTTCGACTGCACCCACTTTTCATAGAACTTATACGCCATACATATTGGAAATGAACCCTCGGGGAGGGTTTCCGCCGTTACGTTTGCGCTAAAGTTAACCATCGCGGACGGTCAACGGCATTAGGTATGTAACGTGTTATAAAACACTATAAAACGAAGTAAAATAGGGTTTTGAGGGTCTTGTCGCTATAGGTACGTAGTATCCAACCTTTTAAATTTTTTGTTAATATTTGTAACCGTGAACAAAAAAATTAACAAAAACAAATGCTTACATTTTAAAACCAACGCAAGTACTAATAAGTCTTGTTAAAATATACATCACATTTTACTTTCAATGTTTATAATATTGTATTCTCTAAGAAAAATCAATATTTCAAATGAACCCTCCAGGAGGGCTCCCGGCACTGAACGCGTTAAATTCGACATAGTACCTTATATTAACTATAAAACCTCTTTGAAGCGGTTTTAGCCATTTTCAAATACGTATCTTATTTGCGCACGTAAATATGGTACTACAGGCGCTTAACCATAACTCATCGACTGTACAAGTTGTAAATACGTCTCTTTTACTTCCAGCAATTAAAAGCATGACCGTACCTACAGCCACATCTTTGTTCCAGGTGTAATGTATGGCTACAAAGGCCTAGTCCTAGTATTCGGTCTGTTCCTTGCCTACGAGACGCGCTCAGTAAAGGTCCGGCAAATCAACGACTCGCGCTACGTCGGCATGAGCATTTATAACGTGGTGGTGCTGTGCCTCATCACGGCGCCCGTGACTCTGGTCATCGCTAGCCAGCAGGATGCAGCCTTCGCCTTCGTCTCCTTGGCCATTGTCTTCTGCTGCTTCCTCAGCATGGCATTGATTTTTATTCCCAAGGTGAGTAAGGTGAGAAAAACTACAAAGTTTTAATTATTTTAATATTTTGTGTAAGAAAGTAGAAATCCATCTTACATGTAGTTGTAAATAGTATCATTTTATTCCTTGTACGGTCCGGGAACTTGATTGTTGAGTAGATTAACACACTATGTTGATATCCCTTTTTAAAGCCTTTTCATACGATCGACAAAGAACGACAATTTTAATTGATTTGCTTGTCAATCAAGTTCCTTGACCTTACATTATAGTTTCAGGTTCATTTAGTCATATCAAATCAATGTTAAAGCTTCTTAGTAGACAAGATTTCTCCATGCCTTGCATGAAACAGAGAAACTGAAAGCGTAAATCTACAAAGTTAAAATACATAATATTCTGAAATACAAAACACTACAACGGTCACACCTGAAATCTAAATAAACACGCGATAAACATAAACTTAGTCTATAGTCACTTTTAACGCCATAAACTAAATTGAACAGTCACGAATTATCACGAATAAAATACACTGAACATTTTGCTATTAAAATAAATGTCTGCGTATAATGTTACAACAAATATTATCTTGCTCAGGACCTTGCTAGAGAAAATTGGTTCTTTAATATTACATCTGACCTAATTTACAGTAACCTATTTAATTATAAAGATCCCAGCTTCCAAGAAATACTAACTGTCTACTTACTGATAAAGCGTATCGCACAATGTATACAATGAAAAAAAATTGCGTGCAGCACCGTACACGTGATAGAAGTGATACTTCTTAAAAAATAAAGAATTTGTACCTTTTCATACGTTCCGGGTGCCGCTGGGTAGCTCTGCCGGGTACCCGGGCGACTAAGTGCTTTTTCATACGTCCCGGTTGCCGGTAGCCGGTGCCGGGTATCCGGTGGCTAAGTCTTGTGTATGGGTATGTACGTAATCTTCCACACATACGTAAGATAACCTTCATGCCCACACAATTAGCCGCCGGGTAACCGACACCCACTATCCGGCAACCGGGACGTGTGAAAAGGCACTAAGTATATGGGCATGTACGTTATCTTTCACACGTACCGGCGAAGGATAGCGTACATGCCCATACAATTACCCACCGGGTACCCGGCACCGGCTATCCAGCAACAGGGACGTATGAAAAGACAGTAAGAGAGATGTAACGTGTGAGACAGAGGGAGAGATATCTTTCTTTTCTCCCATGTAACGAAATGTGCCTAAACGTGACGCGTCCTAGAAATTTCATTCTCAATCCTCGTCCAAATATCGAATCGCCGCCTAAGAAATTTCACTTCAATAACTATAGACAATAAAAAAGTTAAATCTCTACTGATAAGCCTGCGTTCAACAGATTAAAAAGAAAGTTTTTCCCAACCGTATCGTGAATTACCAAAAGGTCTTAAAAAACCGAAAACTAAATGAGTCTTCAGATCTTTTATGAGGTAGATAATGATGCTTATTTATTACATAGACGAACGTTTTGTCTTGGCTTGTGGAAATTGAGAGCACAGATTACAACTATAAAGGTCGAATTGATTCAGTCGTTAAAATATAAACCTAAATGTGATTTACGGCAAAAGTTGGTCTCCCTTACTGAAATTAATACCAGCCTACCTTTGAGATACTTTCACACGATTTAACATCATAATCGGTATTGTCAAGCGACAGTTTAAATAGAAAAATGTCTTTGTGGGATATTAACGTTGCTTTTAACGGCACTATATTCACATTACAGGCCTCAGCTGAATTTAAAAATTATGACTTTGTATAAATATACATTATACAGAGTTACTTTTCAATGGCCTTCAATATTTTTCCTAGACCTCTAAAATCATTATTTATTTAAGAAGTTACATCGACTTTTTGCACCTTGCGTAAACGTAGGCAAATGTTAAAAATATTGAATTATCAGCGTCTGCTATAAAAACACGGTTTAGTCTCTATACTCGGTTTATTTGTTTAGTCTTTGAAAATAACCCTGTATTTTTATAAATGTTCTTGGCTTGATAAATGTTCGATACTAAATATCCTGAAAAATAGGTACCGATCTATACTGCCCAGCTAAGCCGAAAGGCGCTATCTCAATCGTAGTATATACTTATGTCTGGACTTTAAAAGAGACTGCGACATCTGAGTTTGTTTCGGCCTTTCTTCTCAGATAGTCAGATAGGAAACGCTGACCTCATCTAGCTTATTCTTAATATTTTTTTATATGACGTGTAAAAGTGATTCCAATACGATTTACAGAATAAACAATTTCATTTCAGTAAGTTTTGAGAAAATTGACTTTTTGTAAATTGTAATTTAAGAGCGTTTATTCTGAAGGTTGGCAAACGTCGCAAATATATGTCAAATATTTCACTGTTTTGATTAATTTAACAATATTACTGTGTGGAAATAAAAAATGTGGTTAACTAACGAACTAGAGCTTTCATATTGATTATGAAATGCAATAATTAATATCGTTACACCGAATGTTTAGTTTTAGATGTAAAAAAACTATTTGGAAAGTTTCCAAGTGCGTTTTTTACACCTAAAATGGGTACAACATCAAATTCAATGTTATAATTGCAATTCATTATTAATATTCTAGTTCGCTAGTTAGCCACATTTCTTATTTCTATTCAGTAATATTGCTTTATGAATCAAAACAGGTAAATATTTGACAGTTATTTGCGACGTTGCCAACTTTTAGGATAAACCCTCTTAATGAAACATAAGCATATGAAAAAAAAACATCTTAGTGGTTTTTTTATGTTTTAAATTAGATAGCGCTATTTGGCTTATACCATTCGATGCGAAATTGTTATAGCTATTGAATGGTATAAAAAAACTAAAAGGCCGTATCTCAGAGATAGCGCCTTTCGGTTGAGCAGGCAATAAAGTACATTACAATCACTCTACGTGTCCATTCAATCAGAAATAATGTGTGTTATCTAATTATTATCTCCACCATCTGGTTCGATGCACATTATTCGTAGTATTTATTTTATATTAATAATATTGCGCCGTAGGGAAAAACCATAATCTTGTTTATTATTTTATCACTGATTGTAGACTTGATTTATGATTTATTTTTACTTCATGACGCATTACACACCTTCCATATGCTTATAGTTTTAAAAATTAAGTCTTAAGTAGACCACATTACCGAATTAATTAATCCTGAATTATCCTAAAATAATATTTAAAAAGAAATCATAAGCTAATGGTGCAAAAACACATATTAGTTTGTATGTAGTTTTACCATTAATATTTTGTAGTTTTTATAACACCATATAATCGATATTACTCAATCATCAGTGGTTAGTGTAGTAACGCTTACACGTATACACTAACTGTTTTGTAATTAATTTGCAGTCATTTAAACGACCTCTAATTTACTAACAATGTAATCCACTACATATTGAAACTCAAAGCATTTATTTCAATTAAGTCATTTACAGACACTTTTCAACTGTCAAGACAAAGGTCAGAAAGATGAATTTAGTTGCCCATTCCAAAGCGTGGTAAGCTCCAATGGAGAAGAACGGGCAAAAATCTCCATGGAAACTCTTTTAAAGCAAAATATTGTTATAAAATATTAGTTACATCATCCATTTCACATGCATTTCATCTAACAATATGTAGGTATATTGCTTCAGATGCACTTACACATGCATGCATGGCGTGATAACGCAAGCGTAAAATAAGAGTTTATATGGTAATACAGGTGATCGAAGTGATCCGTCACCCGACGGAGCGTGCGGAGAGCGGCCGGGGCTCGGGGTCGGGCTCCGCCCCAGCCGACGAGGAGCGCTACCGGGAACTAGTCAAAGAAAACGAAGAATTACAGAAGCTCATCGCGCAGGTATAAATATTACACTACTTCTCTCATGTTGACACTTATACAGGATTAAGGTCTTTTTCTTTTTTACTTTCTGCACCGCGGCAATTATTATTATTTATTGATTTGTTCAGACTACAAATAAGGTCCATTGTGTTAGTAACAATCTTACTTAGCCTAAGTTAGTACTTAATAACTAAAACAGGTCTTGTTCGATCGGCTAACACCCACACAAGCAGACTACCTGCCCGGGCGGCTATCGAGTGCAGAATGATGTTGGGACTGTCACGCAACCTGCGAAGTAACGAGGCAGATTTCTTGCGCCATATTGCGTCATAGCTGTGCGCGTGTCGGCAAACATCGCCAAGGCCCTGCAGAAGCGTGGCAGTGGCAACAGCACCCTGAACGCATTGTTATATTGGATACGCAGAGTATTGCAAACCCTTTGGGTATATCTGAACCACAGGGCCCCCGAGTAGTGTTGTACAATACGCCTTAAAAAAAGGGCTATTTTAACTGCGACTGTATATCGAGAGAATCTGCGGGCCAGCAGTTCGCCCGGACTGACAACGCTCTGTGTTCGGTCTCCAAATCTGAATTGTCTTTCAGGGAATCTGTTACTAGATAGCCCTAGTACAATAAGCCCGCCTGTTCGTCTGATACTTGTATCTGTTTAGGATTTTTAGCTTGGAGAGACACTTCTTATGTAGGTGTCTCATTTCATCCTAACGAATCTATCTTGTAGTGTTGAGACACTAATCTTTTATGTTGACAGCCTTGATCTCCGCTCAGTCTGAGGGCAAGCTCATTTGTTTGAGAATCTTTTCTGCTAGTTGGTACTATAAAGTAAATTAACTAACGAAAAATGACGGATGTGATGGATATCGATAGGTTTCTGGAATAGTCGACCTCGTAACTGCTATACCAGTCCTGACAACAAATCCTAGTAAATTGAAACTTCTCTAAGGTTGAAACTAATAGAAAAATAGACCGTCATTATTTTAAGGAACCAACTACAGCTGATTATGGGCACATCAACCGCGGCTAGTATACAATGTATACATAGTCAGGTACTTAAATGGATGAGTTTAGAAAACCTTTTTTTATGATGAATAGATCTCAGAATCGATACACATCGCGTCGGTGAAGTTTTGCCAGATAATTATTAATTATTATGATAACAGCACATATCCCAGTGAAATTATTGACCAGTCTACTAGTTTTATAACGGAACTGACTGCCTAAGCACTCGTGAAGATTCTTATAATTGTGAAAATGTAGGACGTGTTTTCCAATTACCTTCCTATTTTCCTATGCAAATTGAAAGGAACGGGCTCGTATAAGATTCACATTAGATAAATAGGTTCTAAGCGATAAATAATGTTTCAATTACTTACGGTTCACTAGCCACCGTTGATTTCAACAAACAAGATGTTTTTGGATCAAGAACACTATAATCCCGGCCTGTTTAGAACGTTGATAACGCCCCTAAAAGGAGTTTTAATGGTTTCTGAAGAGTATACAAAAATATGGATGGTTTTAACCGAAAACAAGTCAGGTTTCTATATCAAACACTAGTAGATGCGTTTAGTGAAACTGAAATTTAACACTTCTTCTCTAGTTACCGTTCAAACATTTCTGCATGTCCTAAAAATATTCATGTTTCCGAACCGTTTAGGTCGGAGTGCATTTGCAAACATACATTTATGCATAATGCAGGTACATACTCGCTACATAGATATATACCAGGTATGTATTACTCGCGTGCAATCACGGAATGGAGTCTTCACAATGTCGTACATAAATAATATGGATCTCAACCTGACTGACAAGTACGGGAAATAAAATCCTTCGTAAGAAGGAAACCCGGTCAATCGGCTTTACTGGGACGGGGCTCATGTCCATTACAAACTATTGACAGAATTTTATATAAGGTAAATGGATTTATCTAGACATAGACGGAGGGTTTCTACCCACATATCGCACCTTTGGTAGAACAAGGGCATAATTGTCATAAATTGCCAAAATGACTTAAATATGCAGAAATGCTTTAAAAAGGCCCTTTGAACTGGAGGGACAAAGACCCGCCAGATGGAAATAGTGGCGTTGTCTTTTTGGCGCCATTTTGTTACTCTCTTGGCGCGACAAAGAAAAAAATAATTAATAATAAAATTGCAAAAACTGCAATTGTGCCCTTGTTCTACCAAAGGTGCGATATTATGTTTGTCTCTACTACAGTAACTAGCCGTTGTTAGCAATTTTGTTCGCATATAAACTTCAACTCTTCGTTGGACACGCTTAGGAGTTGAGTTTCGAAAAATCTTAATTACTTATATGAAACAAATGCAAAAGCAGAGGTGGAGTGGTAACGAGGTTCGAACCCAAACAGGCGCTTTACTTTGTGTAAATAATTTCATCACCATTGCTCTCAAAATGGTGAAGGAAAACATCGTGAGGAAATCGGCATATCATAGAACCAAAAATAAATAAATTCGAAGACATGTGAGATCTACCAACCCGCACTGAGCTCGCGTGGTAGATTACAGCCCACTCATTCTCTCAGAATGGAGGCATGTGTCTCAGCAGTGGGAACATTTTAGGTTGGTAAGTATAAATCAAATCAGTAGGTACGTTACAACAGCGTCGGCGTCGTATCCGCATCATGCACCCCTCCCACATTTATCTTATCTGTACCTACATATTTCTGTCATGTGCTACGCTACGCCTGCTTATTTGTGCTAGTATCTTTGTTGTTTTAGAATTATTTATAGGTGTGCTATCAATACATATTATAAATTAAAGTCACTTTTCGTGTTTGTCTGTATGTCCGTGTTGTTCTTCTAAAACACGCAGCAGATTTTTATGGAGGTTTCACCTTCGTTTAGAGAATTTATTCCGAAAGGTTTATGTACGTATTACGTTAATATTAAAGTAACGTAAAACTAAGAAATCTCGATGTTTTGTCAAATCGAAAAAACCGTGAGAAGCAGGAGCGTGTCGCTAGTTAACAATAAATGCTTCATTAACAGAATTTATGTTCCTACTTTGCAATTTAGTTAAAGATAAACAACATCTTCTAGTAGTCAACTCTCCGTTTAACACCCTCCCTATCCATAATGGATGGCTTTCGCAAACTCATTATTCAAAACGAGAGATTCCTGCCTGAGGAAAAGGCTTAATCTTGACACTTCCTCCAAAAAAAGTATTTACTCTGCTTCATCCCTAGCACCTTAAAGGTGCTTCACATTCATGTTTAATTCATCTCGTCTGAAGGCACTACGAGACATCCTCCGTTAAATAAAGCACCCTTCCACTAACTGTATAAATATTCGTATAGTTTTTATAAGCCACGGAGGCGCCTAAAGCTCACAATACAATGTTGTTGTTTTCCAAGTCTACGTGGGTCTGTGTGTGTAATGCCTCTGTTTCTGTTATACTATTTCACACATCACGTTCGTGAAACAGAGAACAAAAGTGATGCGCATTCATAAATGTAACGAAGGGATAACATGACTGATTGGCAACCACACAATACCTCAGCCAATACGGACTCATACCGGATTTTTTCGAAAGGCAGTTTCTGTTATAGACGGAGATTTTATAACTCTTTTGTAGTGTGCTCGTAAACACATGGGATTAATACACATGGTGTTTGGAAGTCGGGAGCAAAGCCTTAAAGAGGTGATAGTAGACACCATTTAGAGCACTTTGAGCCATATGTCCCTTAGACGAAATACGTTTGTTTTTTAATTGCCCATTTCACGTCCCACTTATTGAAATTGGTTTATCCTATGTAATTACCCAAGTTCTAACCATCTGTGTTATTTAATAAAATACTAGAAAACTGCGTAGTTTCTGTACGTCATTTATAAAATTAAATTAAAGTCTCAATCGTACAATTTTTTTTTTTTTAATGCTGCATATGGTGTCGAGTATCACCCCCATAAGGCTTTGCACCCTGCTTCCAAACATCCTGTGTATAGTTGTTAATTACACAATACTTAGCTGAAACTTTGTATTTTATTGATTGCATCAATTAGGTACCATCGCATTAGAACCATGAATAAATTAGCATTCACCTATAATCAATTTATCTATAACGTCACTCGTCAGCTCTCTACAAACAAACCGATTGAAAACGAATTAGTGAGATTATTATCAAATAAATCTTGGATAGTGCCAATTAGTTTAAATTGACTGCATACCTACATGAATCGGATTTACAAAGTCAGTTTGAAAATGGTTTGTTCGAATTAATTTTCATCGAAACAGTTCGTCGATATATTCATGTTGCCTTGTTTTTTTAAGAAAAAGACGGCCCTTTGTCTGCGATGTAACCTTAGGTACCTACTTCGAAATATTGTTTACCTATTTCAAAAGTCTCTACTCAACAGCTCCTTGAAGCAATAATAAGAAAACTGCTTCAAACTAACATTCTCGTTAGTTTGAAAGTGGTTTCGGTATCTGATCATTAAGTATGACAAATAGTAGTCGATCTAAGCTTAGGGTGTGCATAATCATCAAGAATAGCAGTGACAGCCTAGGCCTAGTGGTGTGACCGCGCGTCGGACCGCCAATTCACAGGTCTCGAGTGACACAGACCTCTGACTTTTCGGATTCATGTGCGTATTATGTAATTATCACTTGCTTCAAAAACGGTGAAGGAAAACAGCGTGAGGAAACCGAGAGATATTTCCTCGACGGCATGTGAGCCAAGTCAGAGCGGTATAAAAACTGTGACACCAGGTTAGTCACTAACCACACAAAAGAAAGAAAGAAAGATTAAGTATAAGAACTTTTTGACGGTTCAAATAAATGACTACTCTCTAATTACCACGTTTTTATAGAAAAAATCTGTTTTCATAATTATTATTTAATTATACCAAACACTACGTCATGAATGATTAGTGATTAGGTCGTTACCAGAATTCCAACCATCTTTATCAGTTAACTTCTAATTTTGAGGCATTATGATGATTACTTTGATTTATCGGTTATGGCTCGCTCGGTATAGAAGCTAATTAATTAATTATTCATTTATTTTCTAATACAGAGGAGACAAAAAAATGTTCTACTACATATATCAAATGTTAAACGTATATTGACCTTTAAAAAAATCTCGGAATAGGTCGTCATGGTAATATTAACCTTCTGATTGAATATCTCTTCAATAACTTTTACTCACTTCGAACAAAATATTTGTATACTTACCGTTGTTTTTCTTACGAATAGAATTGATAAATTCATGTCTTGTTTCTATATAAATAACCTTTGAAGATATGTCTTAGGTTAAATTACGGTAAACTTAAATATGTACATTTTAGTGAACAAAATGAAACTGAAATGTCAACTGTTTTCGGTAATCAGATTGCCATGCGAACCAAAAGACGCACAGCATCTGCTGCTGTTTCGAAATATAAACTTAAAGTCAAAGTTGTACGATAGCATTTAATTTGCTCCAATAAACTTAAACGGTTTCCAGCAGAATTGTTTACCGTGTTGCACAATTACAGCTCTTGCATAATAAGATGAGTTTTAGCGAGTCTAGTCCCAAGGAAGATAAAAATACCGGCCAAGTGCGTGTCGGACCACGCATAATCTTCTTATTTTCGTGTGGTTAGTGACTAACCTGGTGTCAGAGTTTTTATGCCGCCCATGGGCCTCTGACTTGGCTTCACATGTCGTCGAGAAATATCTATCAGACATGCCGGTTTCCTCACGATGTTTTTCTTCACCGTTTTTGAAGCAAGTAATAATTATACAATACGCACATGAATCCGAAAAGTCAGAGATGCGTGCCTTGAGTTCGAACTCGAGATCTATGACTTGGCAGTCCGACTGTCACACCACTAGGCTATCACTGCTATAATATATTTATAAGAGGGTCTCTTAGTTGTGATGAATTTATCCTAAGAACAAACTTAACATCGTAGTTGAAAAACAAGTTCTCCAGTATGGAATGTATGGGAGAACATGCGTTTGCAACTTTTTTTGAATGATTTTGTTGTACCTACCACTTTATCAGCGTGATTCATATGTATATCCATAGTACTAACAATCTCTGATTTAAGCCCCGGACAAGCAGACGGACATGGCAAAACTATAAGGGTTCCTTGTTGACTACGGAACCCTAAAAAGAGAGCGATTAAGGAGTGTTCTATGTATCTATCTAAAAGTATAATTGCAGAAGGAGGAGCGGATCCGGGTGCTGAAACAGAAGCTGGCAGAGCGCGAGGCGGCGGCGGCCGGCGTGACGCAAGGTACGGGCGGCGTGCTGGCCGACCTCGCCACCGCCACCTCCGACTACGGCACCTCCACCAACTACACGCGCTCCTCGCGCGCCTCCGTCTCTGACCTTGACTTCTCTGAGAGCTACCTCTAACTGACCCCTGACACCCACCTCACCGCGACTTTTACTCAAAGCTCTCTCAACACTCTGTTCTAATGATTTCAAATCTTACATTTGTTTCAGTCCTCTTAATATAACAGAAAAACCACTATGTTAATAACAAACTTGTACCTGTACCTAATTTCTAGTGTTCTTACTTTTGATAAACTAGAACTATTATAAGGTTTACCCTGAATATTCAATCAAAATAAACTAAAGCACACCCTACCTCCCAATCCCGTAATGTTTCATACTCTTAGACCGTGATCTTCACTAATGAACTATTAGTTTTTACGGCCTATAAAGTCGGCCTATTAAACTGCACGTCTGCTGAAAGTAATAATTTGAATCGATAATTAAATTTCATTCGAAATGGCTCTCTTTAGTGAAGGGAATCGAATGGCGGTGAGATTAGTCAATCACCGGTGGAATCACACTCGACCCTCATTACCCACGTCTGGGCTCGTCATTAGGCGAGCTGGCTCGAGCCTGTGAGTCGCCCGCACCGCTCGACTCGTGTTTAATTAATATGCTTCGGTAACACGAGTTGAGCCTCTGCTAGCTCCTGCATTACCTAATAATGCTCACCACTGAAATGACAGTCTGTGAATCCCAAAATCCTTCCTTTGATATTCTCATTACCTTTATAATAATTGTGTCCGACTGGAGTATGTTGATTGCGATCTTGTTTTATACCTATCACCTGTGAGACTAATTAAGTAATTACCTATCTTATGATCACCTATTTTAATCCCTTATCAGACTGAAAAACAACTTTACTGTGTCCACTTAGTCTCACGCCGCTTACAATCGATTATGGATAAAGTAATTTGTAGTAAAATATTTTTACTTTCAAGTGAGCGTCATTAAATCAGAACGACTCTTTTAATAACGGATGTGACGTCAGCTCGTGTCAGTGATTGAGCATTCTATCGTAATGTGCGAGTATTGATGCATTGTTATTGCATTTTAATATTTATCTTGATAAGGATATTATTCCCAAAATTACGCCCAACATTATGTCCAATCACCAATATTACAAATATGTTCGCATCAATAAGTTTAAATTATTTTATTGACAACTAAAAACCGCTTGGCTTCTTAGTTTCATTCACGTATGCGAATATATTTGAAACGTTGAATACCCCTGAATTAGGCCGCGGTCTGTTGGAAAACGAAAATATTTTCAAGTCACAATTTTTTATGAAATGTTAAGATTATATTTTTTTTAAATATTATCCTGATATTTTAAATTAAAAAAAAAACTAGACTTTGTAGAAGTTAATGCCGCTGCGTTCCCCGCTGTCAGGCAAACCGCGGCCTGAGCCACTCTACCTCACACGTACTGTTACGTACTGTTACGATTGCACGTGTCTCTACGTCTAAACAGCCTATATTCTATTCCTACTAGACTGATTTAGTGATACTCTTAGCATTATGAGATCTACTCATAAATTGTTTCTACATACTCAATTGTAAGTTACGATTTGTAGATGTTACTCTCTAAAATCCATTAGACTATTAGTTACTAGTGTTAATTTGTGTCTCTACAGACGAGAACCTATAGCATTAAGTATCGCTACAACGATTGTTCTTTGTGCATTTTAAGATATTAAAAAAAAACATGATAACTTACACGAATTTCTTCAAATTGACACATTTCTATTTTATTGGCACAATATCTAGATAGCTTTAGCCTCATATTAACGTTGACAGATTACATTTCTTTATGTAAAAGTTACGGTTGGTTTTATAGAGAATAAGTATAAAATAATGTCCATTTCACATTTTGTTCTCATATTCAAATTTTATTGCATAACTTTAACGCGTAGCTTTTGGAATTCATGCAGTCAAATCTCGTTATGATGCACTTGTTAATTTTATTTAATGTTTAAAAATAACACTTTGTTCGGTTGAATTGTTACGAAGAAACTATTAGGACACACGATAGTCTGTAATGGGGAGAAAAAGACCATTTAAAGGAAGAGTAAGAGAGGAGCTCGATACATAGGTATGTTGTGAGCCACGTGTGACCCCAGCTCCTAGTAGTTACGTAAGTAGTTTGAAGATGTTGTCCGAGCCCGTAGTTCCCCTGTTGTCACCCCCGAGATGCATGTCACCCACACTACACCGCACTCCGGTCCTCCGGCCCTCTATACTTGGTGCTTATTTGTGCTTTATAAACGTCCAGTTCAGTAGCGATATTGAGCACTAACCAAATCTTATAATAATTTATACTCTCACGAATATTTTATACCCTTCTAACCTCTTGGAGTACAACCCTATTCAACACATAATGATTTACACACAGCACTCTATTGATTTATATTGCCGTACCTCAGTTTAATGTGTAACATTAGGTATTAAATATGTATATAGTAGGTAATATATGGTAGGTGTTGGTAAAGGCTGACTAACGAGATTTCCTTGCATGAATGTTTGATATGGTTATTTTATTTTATGTAAATTGCGCTTACATTTATGTTTATCTGAAATATATTGCGGTAAAAAAACGCTGGGAAAAAGTAAGCTGAAAATGTATTCAAATGGCATCATTGAATCAAAAGAGGGAAATTTTAGTTTATCCGTGATCGTCCCATCTCCATTTCTTCTTTAAGTTGTGGTAAGATAATGAAATCTTAAGGACATTTCCAACTCACCTTGAACAATCTTTTCTTCCGTCACCTAAACTTCTTGACCTCACCAAAGTTTCCGATAGTCCAACTACTTGAAAACTTATTGCTACCATGGAAATATATTCGAATATCGCTTTGATGTTTCTTTTGTTTGCTTTTCTTATCAAGCTTATACATATATGTACCTGCTAGGTAATGTGTAGATTTGAACATTTATGGGTAATGGATACTTGTATATCATCAGTCTATATGTGTAATTTCGTAAATGCAGACTAGCACATATTTCTTAAATGATAATATATTTCAGGGGTTGGCTTTCAGCGAATGCAGTTTCAAATTACCATAACAGTTGATGCTGTGATTACGAAATAGTACATATAGAGGGAAGATATATACATTGTTAACTAAATGATCTTTTTCTCTCTCGGCAGATGTACAGGACGAACACATCTGATCGCAAGGCAATCATCGATAGAAATATTAGATTAATAGCAGAATTTCATGTTGAATAGAACTCTCATGGCGTCGTAGTGTATTTCTTTTATATTGATAAGAAATAAAAGTGTTCTTATATTGTTAGTTAACTGGACTAAGTACGTGCGTTCGCGTCGGAGGAACGTTCGGAGAACTTACCTAGCGAATCAATTACTATTATATATTGTACCTCATGGTGCGCATTGTTTCGTTTTAAGTTATGTCTAGGATTCTACATAGTGTGCACGGTTTACGAAACACAACATAGATGTGAATAAACTTGTTATTAAATAGTTGAATGTAATTGATCGTTGCTCAGTGTATAATAAAATGAAGGTAATGTTAAAATGAAATTATAAGATCACAGTAATATCCTCGATATCGAAGACTTTGATGTACCGTCTGTCTATATACCTATGATTTAATATAGAATGTTAAACAATATAAAATTTAAAAAGAAACCTTAAAATCTTTCATGTTTCCCTTTGAAATATACTTCTTTATACGTCTGGATCTAATACCTCTAAAATGTACCTTGTAAATTTTATAAATACATGTTTCAGTCTACAATTCCAATAAAATGTAGCATTATGTTTTACATATCACAATAAAACGTACTTAATGATGAAATCTGAATAGAAAACATTTTTTGAAATTATAAGTAAGATATTTGATCAATGTAATATTAATCGAGCGGCTCAACTCCAGTGATAATGTATGCCAAAGTCTTGTTAGGAACAACACATACATTATATATTTACAACATATGCATTATCAGTTCGTTAATTTAACCGCCTTTAGCATACAACAGAAGCTGTATTTATTTAATTATAATTATTACGAGGATAGCTAGTCAAGCAAACACTAGAATGTAAGTAAAATATCCAATTATTATTTATCTAGTCAAATCGATAAAATTAATTCAAAAACAAATCCGTCATGTTACCATACAGACAATTAGAATTACGATACAGTTGTTACAGCACTGCCAAGTCATTTATATTTCTAAGTAGATTAAATGGAGACAAGTCTAGAACTCTAGGAATAGGCCCTGTTTGGTATTTAGTTTTGGTTTATTTCGAGAATTTGGTCCGGTGCAATAGAGGTGAGTGTAAAGATAAAGTTTTATGAGATTACTTACGATATTTTAGGTTTTCAGTTCATTCCAACTGAAAATCCGTAATATCGTTGTCCACAATGCAAGCCGAGCTCGTGTAGAATGGCTGTTCCCGAATGTCTTTTTGGCGTGTGTTCAAAAACCAGTCCAGTTTTATTTCCACAACTTTAAAAGAAAGATCCATCCAAGTAGCATTGCTGTGTCTGAAGTTCGCTATTACTGTGGAATGATGTTACATAAAAGAAATGCTAGGTACTTTATTTATTATTACCGAGATGTACCTATGTTGTATGTCAAACACTTAACAAATATGAACCTACCGATTGTTTTGAACAGAAAAATAGTCACAAAATTAGATGTGTCATATTATTTTGATCGTTATATTGGATGCGTTATCAATTTGTTGTTAAAAAATATAAATATGTTTTATTTATATTTCTCTATAAGTCACAATCTTTGTTGATTATTATAATAAAATAAAATACTAACATCACGCATTCGGCCTTAGAAAGATTTGACTGCATAGAATTAAAGATTTTTGTTACGGGTGTCACCAAATTGTTGTCTAACGTTGTACATATTGTTTCTTAAATTTTAAATACATTTAGGAAATCGTTGGTATTCTAAATTTTATTACATTTTGAAATGATTGCGATACATTATTGTGACCCCGTCAGTGAGAGAGGCTCCGCCTGGCGCGGGGCGTCTGCGGTGACGGGCCGAGATCGTACAAGTTTATCTAGAATGTTAGTTATATAATGTCAAGTTTATTATAAGCTTCGTAATAATTAGTACATTACTTTCCTGTGATCTGTACGTTTGGTTGTATTAAACGTTTCACCCAAATCATCACTGTGTAAATAAAGAGTCATCGAATGATCTGAATGTAAAAATACTTTTTATTTCTATAAACCCCGATCGTGACGCTCGACAGCGTGAAAATAAACATTTAATTTTACACTCTACCTTTTCGATCACAGTAAAATGGAAACAGAGTGATTCTGCGAAATGCTCGAACGTTTAACTATTTTAGCAGCCTTTATAAACGAAATCGATAGTTTGTCCACGGGCGGAGTGCGCATCTCTACATTTTATAATAAAGTACTCGATCTATCATGCGTCATGTGTGAGCAACTTTCTGATAGTATTGAGTCCCATCAATAATCAATTTGGTACTTATTTCTCAAAATGAATAAGTTGCAGTGCATTTACTACATCCTACGACTGACGAATGAGAAAACAATTTAATCCAAATAGGCTTGGTAGTTTCGTTAATTGTAAACGACACTACTGGTAGCGCGGCTGGCAGTCTCCTTGCCAAAAAATTAAAATTACAGTACCTAGTAAGGAGAAGCTTCATAAGAGATCAGTCAATAAGTTGATTAAGCATAAGCATTTCATCAACTGAAAATAATGATAACAGTTACCTAGGAGTGATAGCCTAGTGGTGTGACCGTCAGACTGCCAAGTCATAGGTCTCGAGTTCGAACCCAATACACGCACCTCTGACTTTTCGGATTCATGTGCGTATTGTCTAATTATCACTTACTTTAAAAACAGTGAAGGAAAACATCGTAAGGAAATCGGCATGCCGGAGAGCATTCTCGACGGCATGTGAAGCCAAATCAGAGGCCCATGGGCGGTTTTAAAACTCTGACACCAGGTTAGTCACTAACCACACGAAAAGAAGAAGTTACCTACTTAAATCTGTTGCATAAGACGCACTGGGCAGTGATTTAATTTTTCACAATGGTAAAAGTAAGTACTCCCAAACCCGCAAAGGAATTAAAAACAATCTCCGTCAGAACAATGAACATTTTATAAAACTGAACGAATTAGTTTCACGTTTTCATTAACGGAGAAGGTTATTTCTAAGCGTAGCGGGAACGAAGCCATTTGTTCTAAGAGCTGGATTAAACGATGACTGACGATGAAGTTGGCAGACTCCTGACTAAAGTTTTCGACCGTGTTATTAGATTTCCGGACGGAACTAGCCGACTAGGTGTCTATTCTCGTTCGTACACTTAATTATATTGCGACAGGAGCTCATCCTAGAACGAACTAACTCCTCAACTGAAAGGAAAACTGAACTAAACATGTGATGAAAAGGTTAAAACTAAGGTCATTAAAACAGACCATTACAAGAACCCATCCTATCCAAATATAGTCGAATCAATACTTCTAGTCATGCATAAGTTATAGGTTCAAACGAATGTTGCAAAGCCAAATTAGAATTGTGACGTCAAAATTCCAAATTCAAACGCAATAATTGTAATGTAATTGCATTATCAACTGAATCAACCACCCACTTTTAAACTCGTCGTTTTAAGGACTTTCGTGAGTCTCGTTATTTTGCAATTCAATTTTCTTTTCATTCGCCTAATGGACTGATATTACCCAATTATAATGATATTAAATGGAATACATTTTTATTATATAACATTACATTTGCCAAGTAGCTATAGAAATGAAAATCTTTGTAAACGTATTGTAATCACTTCGCTCTTTTTATCATTCGACCGAAAGAACCGCTTTGGTAAACCTGCCAGCGTTCAGAGAAAATAACAGTATGTTGGATGATTTGAATGGAAACTCTATAAAGTGGGACAAAGAAGCAGTAAAATTGCTGTCTGGAGAAAAACACAAAGTGTACACACACAGCACTCGCATGTTTTAGCAAATAGGTATTTTATGTGAAGAAGTATTTTCATGAAACTTTCTCTTACGCTTCATTTGACTTACGTAAGTGGTCTACGTGTCTACGTAGAGTTTCGTCACCAAAGTTATGCATTTCATGAGTAAGTGTTTTTTTTTAAGTCGTTGGTTTCAGGATCTGCTCGATGAATACCCAAATACGTGTTGATATTAAATACGAACTAATATTATAAATGCGAAAGTGAGTTTGTTTGTTTGTTACGCTTTCACGCTAAAACGGCTAAACAGATTTGGGTGAAATTTGCTACATGGGTAGACTATGACCTGGATTAGGACATTTAATACTTTTTATCCCGATATTCCCTCGGGATCAAGACTTATGCGGGTGAAACCACGGGGCGCAGATTGTTAAATAAATATCTTTATCAAATTAATTAAATTTTATGATCCGTTAATAATGACCTCGAAGGTTACCTGCTCCATCAGAACAAAGGTGCGTTTAAACTGTCTATCAAACCTAGAACTTTATCTACAAAATTACCCTGAATCCCTCAGATTTGTGCGACAAAGTATGAAACATAAACAAAACTCATCACTGAGGTTACGCTTCTATTCAGACGGTGGATGAAAAGGTTATTAGTGGGTTGCGCGATGTTGTGGTGGGACGCAGATGAGCCTATTCGCCTAAAAGTCGACGACAGGCATACGATAGCGCGCTTTCAACTGCCGCATCTGAATTACAAATAAGGGCAATTGAGTCTGCCTCAGCACCCACCATTTGAGGGGCGGCGAGCTCTTAATAATTTTTTCGTACCTAAATGCTAAGTTTAGGAGATATTTTGAAATTGAATTACCCGACAAAGAGAGAGTGAAAACATGTCTTTATAAACTTTGACGAAAAAACGTGTATTTTTGTCGTTGGGAATTATTAAATACGCTGAAAAGTATTTTATTAGGCCCCTCGGAGTTGTTACCTTAACTTTTGGGAAATTTTATGAAAGCAAATTAAGAAGCTTTATATCAAGGCTGCGCGTTGAGAGATATGACATTCCCAATTAATTAGGTCCATTGTTAGAAAAGTTTTCAGTGAGACGTACCTATATGTGGTAATATGCAATATAAGAGCTGTGGCCCAGTGGTAGCGGCTCCGACTTACGAGTTGTAGGCTGTGGGCTTACCCTGGCAGGCGCTTTACTTTGTGTAATTAATTTCATCACCACTGCTCTCAAAACGGTGAAGGAACACATCGTGAGGAAAACGGCATGTCCTAGAACCAAAATTTCGAAGATATGTGACATCTACCAACCCGCACTGGGCCCAAGTGGTAGATTATAGCCCATTCCTTATCGAAGAGAGGAGGCCTGTGTCCTAACAGTCAAACTCAACGCATTTATTTCAATTAAACCATTTACAGGCGCTTTTGAATTGTCAAGGAATCGGTCAGTCAGAATTATGAAGCTAGTTGCCCATACCAAAGCGTAGTAGATACCTATGGAGAAGAACAGGCAAGAAAGTCCACGGACACTCTTTTTTCAATGGGAACACTATAGGCCAGTAACGGACGTACAAATGCCATTGTAAATATCTGGTCATACACCCCATGACCTGAATAATCAATAATATCGCTGAAAGTTATTATAGGTTGTATTATCCATACAACATTGATAACGTGCAAGTTATAAACATTATCAAGTGTAGACGCCATACAGCAGATAAGGTATGTAAAGTATCCACTGCCAACTTTGTCCATCATTCAATATTTACAGGGAACTGGGAACCAGGCCAATTTTGCTTAATAGAAATTGCAGTAAAGATTTAATGTTACGAAAAACTTTAAGGTATTTCCAGGAGCGACAGCTTGTAATAATAATTGGAGCGATTTACATTTAATTTGTGAATATCAAGCAGGTTCCTTCGTATTTTCAAATGGAATGCAGCTACCGGTCCTTTTTATCTTACGAAATACAGTGTTCTAATCCCATTAATGGGAAGCCAACATGTTGTTTTCTATTTCCCATTCCGGAAATGTAGAAAATAAATCCGAAAAGCAAATATCTACTACTTAGAACAGATTAAAGTTGCATCTTCTATAGCATGAGTGTGAAATGGGTGTCCGCAGAAAAAAAAACAAGACACAAATAAAAATGTTAACCAAATACGACGTTGGACATATTTTCAATGGTTACAGATAGATTATTATCAATACGACCTGATTCTCATACGAATGGCGGTGAATAGATCCATTTGGATAACTATTAGTTTGAATTGAACGCTGACCAAGTAAAATAACTTTCTTTACAAAACATTACCTGACTAAATTATTGCCTACTCTGCCTATTGTGTATTTAAATGTAAATAATGAAAATGGCTTTTGATATCGATGTTTTGTCGATTTTCGTACTAATGGGTACTTCAGAGTACTTATTTTTGAAGTATCTACACTAAATAATAAAGGAATACGAAACAATTAGAATCGAATAATGAGTGAGAATGTTTGTGGTATAGTATTTTTTTTTAGGTGCATCGTTGTCACATAGTATAATTATATAACTAATGCACCTACATATACAAAATATTGTAAAACATTTTAAAAGAGTAACGGTGAAGTTTTTTGCCCATTCTTCTCCATACGAAAACTACCTTTTGGAAGGGGCGACTAGAATCAATTACATTTTTTGTAAATTTTGACGTTCATATGTACCTTAGAACGACCTATTTGAAATAAATGATTTGACTTGACTTTGAGTCATCATTATTTAGCCCTTTTGCCAATTATTTCAGTTATTGCCTGCCCTTTAACCAACCACATGCCTAACACAAATTATTACACAAACCTGCAATCTAATCTCTTCACCACCCTTGGTTGACTGGTAGAGAATGCCTAAGGCATTAAGCCCACCTTCGTACCTTTTTGAGTGTGAAAAGTTTAAATAAATAAATAAATTCAACATTTTGTGGTGAACATATTCAAATGAATGTAATAATTCGCAATTTCTGCAAATCAATTACATTCCGGCCACAGTATCACACAAACGCGGTTACACAAGTCTGAAGTTTTTGCAATTAAGTACATATGTTGTACAAGACTTCTTAGATTTCCAAGTTGGTAGCACACGAGCGAAATGGGTAAGTGGGTCACATCCCCAAAAGAAATAGGCGAAACATTCTAATTTCAACCGATTCTGTTCAAATATGTATAGATTGTGCAAACACTTGCAGGTGACCCTTCAGGGAGGGCTGCCCTTTGTCAACGGCTCCGGAATTGTAGGGCCCTGTATAACTCCAAACATCGTATAGGGACAGGTTTGCTTTACCATCCAATAAAAAACTGTAAACAGCATTATAGGTAGGTAGGTTCTGCAGAGGCTTTGGAGGCTTGTAGAGGCTCCATATGGTTTTAGAATGCAACCTCCGCGAGTTCAGATAGACGGCTTGAATACGACACAAACATTTGATTTATATTAATAAAAGAAAAATTGGAGTCGGCCGCCCACTAGGCTGTCAGACAAGAGAAAAACGTAGCTCCACTTATATAAATAATTATTATCCTATTACATAACATAAAAAAAGTGTTTTATTCGTCCCAGTACAGTCGACTAATAGAGTCTACAGTACCTACCGTCCTTCACGAAACCACTAGCTGATGACCTCAAGTATCGATCAAATTTTCATTGCCCTCGGGAGCCTTAACTGAAACTATCCACATGGAAGCACTGTTTCTAGAGAAATTCTACAGGCTAATAAAGTAGAAGTGCCTGGAACTACTAAACTATCATTTCTCGGAGAATTCAGTCATAGTATTAGGGTAATATTAGTTTAGCGACTGTGAACTGTAGGTAAAAGAAATTGAAGGGTACCTACTGGAGCACACATAATAACGAATCGACCTACACCCATATAAGATGTAATAAGAAAATGGGAGATATTTGGCACATGACCTCTCGCTATCAGTGCCAGACGATAAACAGAAGCTGAGCACGGAATTCAATTTCCAAAGTATAAGCCTACCGTGACGGTCACGAATTTTTCGGCCATGTTTATTTGGGTCAAGCGCCCAACAACGACATATAAGTTCTTGTCGTCAATACCGCAGCCTTCCGACTATTAACGAATATCTTCCCGATGTTACCCCCGAGTTTATTAATACTTAATACTTGTAATAAATCTTTAATTAAAGGATAAAAAGGAAGTTATAGAAATGTATTTCCTGCTGAGAAAGCATTTATGAGGGCAAAACATAAGTAGATAGTATATGATTTTTTTCCAACTAACGCAACCATTGCAATCCATCTAAGAGACATTTCAAATTACTTCCTGTTTGAATCTATCTGCGTAATCAATAAATTGATTATTTTCAGGCTAAGGCTTTCCGCAAATAGCGTCGACGCTATTTGCAGAAAGCACGGTCCTAGTCCGGTTTCTCTAAATACGATATTCCGGCGCTTGCCCGGCCCGGGCGGCAGCGGTAAGTTAACTCGTCCGGTTGAGTAGCGAGCCGCATATTTTTGCACCACTCTGTATTATTACATAGGATGGAGTTTTGGCCGGGTTGTGCTCGGCGGATTTAATATGAGAGTCTGTGCATTGTTTTAGCGGCTTTGCGCTGCTTATTGCAACTACATTTTGCTACTTAAGGCGTGGACTGACTACGATTTTAAACGCTACAGCTGCACTCACACAACTTCGTCTGCAAGCTACGGATACGGTAGCCCGACGACTAAAGTATGACCGCAATATCTATTTTCACAATTACAGAGCATTAAATAAGGTTGAAAATCGAATAAATATTTGTGTTGACGATGTGAGTAAGCTGCGAACGGGCATTTATTTTACGGGTTTTATTTAGATTATTCTGAATATACACATTTAATTAAATAATTGTCTGGTTAAAGTTATAAAATAATGTTTATTCTATTGAACTCTTAAAAAAAAATGTTGTTATCGCTGAAAATACGGAGATGTTCGACGCCAAAGTTTATTTTTGTGAAGTATTTTTTATTGGGAATATCAAACTATTTTCTACTATTCTATTCGGTTAAAATTTTACTTTAAACCCTTCTCTGTCCACTGTATTTTTTGCATTGTATATTTTCATTGCGTTACGTCATACTCGACTATCCAAGAAACCAGTTTTTTTGTGAATATTGAGGTAACACCGCGCCTTAAGGCACGGGACATACACAAGTGGCGGGTGGCGCGGGCGTGGCGACGGTGTGGCGCGGACGTTACACCGCCCGTTTCAATATTTCATACAAAATGTATAGGAACGACGCGGCGCGGAACATACACAAGAGGCGTGGCGCAGCGGAGGTGACGGTGCTGCGCGGGCGTTGTCTGGATAGGAACGACGTGTCTCGGAACATATCGAAACGTCGGTCATTTTATACACTTTGTATGAAATATGAAATGGGCGGCGCAACACCCGCGCCACTCCGTCGCCACGCCCGTGACACTCGCCACTTGTGTATGTCCCGCGCTTTTGTAAGTACATCTCGAGTTGTAAATATCTCAGCTTTGATGTAATAAGTATTTAATTTAAATATGTAACAACAACATGAATAATAACAGACAGCTTAATTTAATTATGGTCATATTATACTTTCCGCTGTGTTTTCTTGTTTGAATAAAAACTCAGATCATTTCCCTCGCCGCAATCATTTCTTCATCCGTGAAAAATTCATGAATCTTCATATTTATTCATCACGGTAGTCGCAATACGGTGTGGAAATGTTGTCATTGTTATGCTTAATTCATTAACATACGCAATGACTTGCGTACTCACGGACCACAGACTCACCAGTTATTGAGTAATCTTACTAATCTTTGATATAGGGATGTACGATTCTGAGATGTATCGAAAATTTAATGAATTGCAGTCGCTCAGATTTCTTACCTTCGGACTTAACGAACCATCGAACTGTTATTCGGACGACCGAGGGATCGATTTGTTTCATTCGATTCAGTCTAAGTACCTAATAATCTTTAGTTCAGTGATCTCTAGAGTGTCTATTGGTTCACAATGCAAACAGCAGGCATTACAAGGCCTACAAGAAATACAATTGAATTATTAGAAAATAATCCATTTATCTTCAAGACGTTCACTGCATTCAGTCTTACAGATCCTTGTATTTCACGAACTGTGTTGAGTATTCTACAGTAACGACATGCAGTGTGGCCTTAGGCAAGAGGCTAACAGCCTAATACTCCACTAGGAGGCCTCTCCAAATTCGAGTGCTTACCCACACGTAACACGATTACTCCACGTTCGGGTAGATGCAATTCAAGCAATATTCTGAGTATCGACTCGTGGTCCTTCGTAATTCCGGCGTTGACCACGGAACGGCACATAGATTTTATGTACGATATCGATGTCAGATGAAGAATATAAAATGTTTGCGTTTAACCCCGTTTTTTCTAGTATGTACAAAGAACTTTAGAGTAAGTGAGTAAGTGTTCCCCCTTTAAATATTCACTTTCATCACTTTGGTTTTATAAAACTGCATCAAATTCTTTATCGAATCCATTATCTACACAAACCCTGTCTCTTAGACTAGGATAGCCTGTATTCTAAGAACACCGGCTCTTAGAATACAGGCTATCCTAGTCTAAGAGACAGGGTTATATACCTTTTGTACAAATCTTGCAACTTGTTATGAATTGTAATGTACATTAAAAATGTGTTTCTGTACTTTTTTGTGAATAAACCTATAATAATAATTATTATTAATTATATATATTATAATTATGTCGTATCTCTATGTATTTTACTGTGTGTACATAAATAATAAAATAAATTAATCGTATTAAATTAGCATTTTAGTACCAACTACTTAGCAATTTTTCAAAAGTATGCATTTCATTATTTTATTGAAAACTTAAACGTTTATTCACTTCTCTTCTATTATATTATCAAGGTTCTTATAATAATATGTAAAAACAATAACTTATGAAAATGAGTGTACCTTAACATTCGTTTAATTAAGTCGTGTTAGTTTTCGTTCTTGACTTGTTGTTTGTTGAGAACAACACTGTTAATTTTACATAGATACTTACCAGTATGTATTTGTACTGTATTTGTATTTCTAGGAAAACCTTATAAGTAGGCACGTTAGTACTGTACAGCCTTCCAAGAAATACACTCAAAGTTAGGTGATATCTACGTAGGTTTCACCTAATTTTGAGTAGCGTGAATACTCGTGAGAGCTTTTGTTGGCTCCTAAACGCTGTCCACATCACCTGTCCAGTTTCAAACTACTTAGCATGCCAATAAACTGCGATATTCATAGCACAAGCAAACACTCAGCTAACCAAAGTGTAGGTTAACTTGAGAAACTAAACTTAGTCATCCTCAATATAATCCACACTTCAGTATTGCATTCCATGTATCGCGAAACACGAATTTAGACCTTATTTACTTTCTCCGTATCATTACTGAAGATATGTTCGCAAACTCCAGCAATACAGGTGTACCGGAATGTAATAAAAAATGATTCACAACCCCCATCTTTTACCTTGGTTGAAAGATACTAGGGCACGGGTGGCTTGTAATATACCATCGACACATATAGCAAGATTCATGCAAAGCTTCTTGTGGGGAATTACGGTAGGTAAGTTTTATAGGCTGGAAAAGATACCAAATCAACCCGTAAAAGAACAATCTGGAACGAACCACTCATAAATATTGTGTACCCATATAGGTACAGACAGCTACACATGAAGCTATACATTTCCAGTATATGCTGATCTCGCATTGTATACGATTTCCGTACAATGCGAGGTCAGCTTTTACTGGAAATGTATAGCTTGATGAGTAGCCGTGTGTACGGTGAATAGTAACTACTTACTTGTTAAATTCTTAATGATTATGAAATATTCGTAAAAACTTAAGTAAGTAGCCATTACAACTGTAAGCACGTTACTTAAGTGAAACCATCATTTTCATGTTCTTCAAACATTCCAAGTATCAATTTAGACTAAAAGTATTGAAATTAAACAAATACTTCACAGAATTTGTAGATCGTTAGCTTCGGAACGAGGGGAGAGGACCTCCATTTCGAATCCGAATCAACATTCCACGAAAAATATGGTTCAGAATGCCGCTTTTCCGATCATGAAAGGACAAACAAAGCGGCCCCGTTTCCAAATCCGATTTTTGTGAGAGTTTTCAACAAATGTCTCACAATTAAATTGATATACCCAAGTGTAATTGAATATCACATCATAAACTTAAACTACTATAAAATTCATCAGTGTTCGTAATTGGAATTAATTAATTTCGCAATGGCAATTCAATCAATCTGCTTAGCCTTTTCCCAACTATGTTGGGGTCAGCTTCCAGTCTAACCGGATGCAGCTGAATGCCAGTATTTTAGTATAGTGCCAGTTAGTGGGTAACACAATACCCCTTGGTAAGACTGGTTATCAGATTTTCGGGCTTCCAACGACCCGTACCGACTGTCAAAGATCCAAGAATAACAACCGGGACCAACGGCTTAACATGCTTTCCGAGGCACGGAAGGATCTCGGTATGTTAAGATCGTAACCCATCCACGGGCTGACCGCGGCAAGCGTAGCTTAACCTGATCGATTGAGCCAATTATTGGAATGAAAACTTATGGGAAAGACCTTTGCACTGCAGAGGGAACGGCAATTTTTTGTTTCGAACTGCAAAAATAAACTTTTCACAGAATACTTTCAGCAAATTACTGTGCTGTCACCGTGTCACAATCTGTGAACATTTCACGAACGATTGCATTTGCCGCGCAATAATACAATTGAGCAATCAAACCGATTTTGTTTAACGAGCTTTAGTCGAATAACTTCATTCATAACAAATTGTAAATAGTGCTCGTTATGTGGGGTCTCGAATCAGGCTCCCAGCAGACGAGCGCGACGAGGCAACGGTGTGACGCGATGTTGGTAGAAAATTGAAAATTTTCTACTAGACTCGCGTCGCACCTACGGACCCATAATGCAATCATCGCTTCAATGCGATAAAAACATCATGCACACCTTAAGCTAGAGTTTCCTAACACTGTAACCACCACATAGCGTCCGCAATTTACAGTCGAATGACGTCACTCATAATTATATTTTATTTATGAAAGTAAAATGTTTCCCTAGAGAGAGTTTTTTGGCACCGTCATGTCAAACTCCGGTGCCATCGTTTTCATGACGGCTGTCACTGCGGCCGTTATGTGACGGCCACCGCTGTCACAGGAAATCATAGCTTTAACCAATAAAAACGCGGTCAAGTAAGAGTCGAACTCGCATGGGAAGGGTTCCGTACCAGGATCGAGCAAAATACGCCGAAAAAAACACGATTCCAGTTTTTTTTCTGCAGAAAACACTGTTACAATGAATGGTGTTATTAA
Source organism: Agrochola lota (assembly GCA_947364205.1). Lineage (NCBI taxonomy): Eukaryota > Metazoa > Arthropoda > Insecta > Lepidoptera > Noctuidae > Agrochola > Agrochola lota. The sequence continues at coordinate 9,023,436 of OX376221.1, read as the reverse complement.
ATGTACATGTTTCAAGTGATTCTACCGTAAGGCATGCAAAATGTATACAATCTTGGTTTATCAAAATCAAAATTGACGTTGAAATATATAAAATATTTTAAGATATTAAATTAATGGAATATCCTTCTTAAAGATTTATTAATACAGATTAATTATTTATTTAGTAATAATAATAATTAAATTATTTCTATGTCATTCTTAGAATTATTACAATACATTAAGACGCAGATATATGAGCGACCTTGAGTGGTTAGCTTGCGTGTTCGGTACTGAGCTCACGCAACGTGTTGTACGTCCAGCGAGTAATAGGACTCGCCCATCAAGGAGCACTGTCCCAAATTAGATGAATTATTAATTTATTATACAAAAAACAAAAGGTATTTTAATAAAACACGTATACTAAGAAAATGCTCTAATTTAACATATATTTTTTGCAAATCATTAACACTACTCGTTTAGACGTGATCTTCAGTATTAAAGCATTTAAAGTCGGTTATCGTCGCCTTAACCAGATCAATTATTGACATGCATTTATTGTCCTATTACTTGATGTCACTGTGAGTTTGGAAAAAATATCGTTTAAGTAATCGTTCATCTATTAACTAAAAGGCTCTTTAGATTTTTCTTAAATAAGGCAGTATTCATTTGTGACTGTTTTTTGTAACTTTATTTATTTTTATTATTTATTGATTGTAATAGCGGCCATAGTAGTACACTCTGTGAAAATTTCAAGTCTCTACCTATTACGGTTCAAAAGATACAGCCCTATGACAGACGAAATCCGGAGCCTTAACACCCTTTGGGTACAGAACCCTAAAAAGTCTCCTCTAAAAGTCTCGTCTAGTCAGTTTCTAAGGTAGATTGTATCTAAGTATGGTACAGCTGAGATAGCAGTACTAAAATAATCAGTTTTAAAGCATCTGCTCCCAGTTTCCTCACGTACAAAACTTTAGATACGCTTAGATTATTTCAACTAGAGTTTTCCTGACGCTGCGAGGAGAAGCAAAATAACTGTATACACCTGCCTCTGGCGTTATCTTGTTAACATCATAAGCATTTCATGGTTTGGGATAAGTTAGTTTAGTAACTTAACGGGCATACATAAGGAGTTAAGTAGAGAGATACAGTACCTATCATAATTTGAGCTGAATTTCAGTACCTACTTATATTTTTTGGCCCCACTTAAATTCATAAAGGAGGAGTTCGTGGCTAAGTAATAACTGCCGCACGGGTCGATCCATCAAGTTAAGCTACGCTTGCCCGGGATGGTCTGGATGGGTGACCATCTTTACATACCGAAAAAACGTTAAGCCGTTAGTCCCGGCTGTCATTCGTGGATCTTGGACAGTCGTTACGGGTCGTCAGAAGCCCGAAAGTCTGACAACCAGTCTAACCAAGCGGTATTGTGTTACCCAGTTACTGGGTTGTGGAGGTCAGATAGGCAATCGCTCCATGTAAAATACTGGTATTCAGCTGCATACGGTTAGACTGGAAGCCGACCTCAAGATAGTTGGGAAAAAGCTAGGCAGATTGATTGAAATTTATAAAGTAAGGACCTATTCAAGTTACACTTATTATACTGGTGGTTCTTACAAATTGCAGTTACCTACTTCGTTAAAGAATCAAGTTTGAACATTTTTCAAATCCATTTTTAGCATGTTTAGAGTTAATGTATAGTATACAGGGTCATATTAAACTAGCTAGCGAAACTCAGTAGACGTGATGTGTATCGATATCGTAACACAATCAAATAAAACTTCTTACAAAAAAAAAACAACCGACTTCCAAAAAAAACACTACAAAGTGAAAAATAACTTTAATTTCGGAAGTCGGTGGCAAAAAATGAAAATTCAAAACCAAAGACACCGACTTCCGAAATTACAGTTATTTTTCACTTTGTAGTGTTTTTATTATTGAAGCTTACTCAAAAACTATCCAAGCAAAGTTAATAAAATTTATATGGGACCAATTCGGAAGCATGCCTTTTCAGAAAAAATAGAATTTTCAAAATCGGTCTACAATTGACGGATAAATCGGCGGACAAACATAAAAAATAAATAACATACATACGCGATGAACATATAAACTCCTCCTTTTTGGAAGTCGGTTAAAAACAACAAAGGGTTCCGTAGTTGCGAGGAATTTATCCCAAGAACAAACTTAACATTGTAGTTGAGAAACATGTTCTCCCATACATTCCAACTGCAAATATAAGTTTGTACGCACAATATTGTGACATTTGCAATGGTATTTTTAGACCATAGACTTCTTTTAAGTTTTTCTGTAATCCATGAGTAAAGAATTCTCTGTATTTTATTCAGAATTTTTGGCTCAGTAGTTTCGGAGATAAGGGTCGGATGGTCATAATTTTCATATTTTTTCTTTAACATCTTTAAAAGTATTTATTTTAAAATTATAAATAAAATATATTTGAAATCTTCGCAATAAGACCTTTCACTTGATATTTCACACGGTACAGTTAGCAAAACTTTTATATTTTTATTTTTGGCCCCCCAAAAGTGACCAACATATTCAAAATTTATTCATATTCAGATACACGTCTTTGTGTAACGTACGTTTGTGTTTGGGTCACAGAAATACATATATGTTCCAAATAAATAGGTCCTTTAGATTCGGAGCATATTGGTTGTGACAGACGGATAGACAGATAGACACACGAGTGATCCTATAAGGGTTCCGTTTTTTCCTTTTGAGGTACGGAACCCGGAAACAAAACCCGGGAAAAATAATGATTTTTGTGTGTGCGTGTAACATAACTGGCGAAATGTGGGTGTACTATACGTACACCTCTGCCTAACCCTTCGGGAATTACAGGCGTGATATTATATTTGTGTGTGTGTGTGTGTGTGTGTGTTATGATTTGATGTTTTTTTTTGGGGTCAACGAACTCTGGTAGTTTTGTTACTTGAAGTTTGAATTGAGAAAATCTGTTTTCTTTTGTTTTATTGTGTTTAGAATCGAAACCCATCATGGCTATGAAGTTTACACAAAAAAAAAACGTATTTTTTTTTTTAAACTGATATTTCTAATGTGTACAACAACTGCGGTCGATGACCCTACAAAAAAGGCGTTTTTTTTTAAATCATTTTTAAAGTCAAAACCAAATTATTTATTTCAATTAGGCACATGAAAGGCACTTTTGAATGTCAAAATATAGAATTTAAATATCGATATCCATCTCGTCAACGGGAGCCCTCCTGGAGGGTTCACCTAGTCGTATATGTGATGCCGGGAGCCCTCGTGGAGGCCTCATTTTAAATACAGGTTTTTCTTAGCGAATACAGCATCATAAACCGTGAAAATCTGATATATATTTTAACAAGATTTATTACTATATGCGTTGGTTTAAAAATCCAAGTATTTAATTTTAATTTAATTTTTTGTTTTATAACACGGTTTTAAACCTTATATCGTTAACCGTCCGCGATGGTTAACTATAGCACAAAGGTAATGCCGGTAACCCTCCCGGAGGGTTCACTTCCAATATGTATGGCGGCATGGCGTATGAGTTCTATGAAAAATGGGTGGAGTCGAAAGAGTTAACCCTTTATATCTTTTTAACAGTACAATTAGATCTACTTCTTGTAAGAACTAAGACCCACACCCAGTATTCTGTTAGCTTGTTTCAAATTCATGTTTTAATTTCAAATGATTATTGCGCATTTTCTAAATACATTTGGCTCATTCATTAAAAATAAGTTATGAATTTTACTAAAACTTATCGATTATTACGGAAGTTTGGATTTAATTATTTAAATGTATTATTTTAATACCGAAGTATAATATCCTCTATGGCAACACGGTCAAAAACAAATGATTGTTATTCTAACAAACTTTTAAATGTATTTTCATTATGGTAGGCTGAATGTATTATTTTTACTTTGGCAACACTTAGAAATGACGGTTATGACATTCTCGTTATTTCTGGGTGGGGCAAAAGTCATTTTAAAAAGGGTAAAAGGTTGTGCACGGCAGTGATCATGGAGCTATGAAGCAAGTCGGTTGACATTGTAGTCACGATTCCGTGTGTATAATAAAGTTATTTTATACAAAGAAAGAATAGTGATTTAATTAAAAAAAAGGGAAGTATTTAACAATTCAGAAGCAGGGATAACACCAGGGAATTCTGGTGTAGCTATTGCTACCACCCTGGTGTGATCATACGTCCACAGTAAGGTATGTTAATAGTTAATTGATTATTCAAAAATATTTTTGTTTTTGTAATTTTATTGAAAGTATGGTACAGTGGTAGAAATCTATTAATAGTTATTACAAAACTGCAGGTAGATTTATTCATCATTGATACGTTATAAAAAAAATATCCTATGGCAAGTATACTGGTTAGCGTGATATTTAATTAATGTCAAATAGCAGTTAATAATTACTTTTGTATAGGTAGTGTTTTGTGCAGGGTTCGTAAAAATTTAGTCTTACTAAATCAACTATAGGAGAATACCATAAAGTAACGTGCCCTACTTATAAACTCTGTTATTGATATAAAGTTTAAATTTCCATAAAAAGCTATACGTACTGGCTTGTTAATCCCTGAAACTTATGATTAGATTGCCACATTGGGAAAGGTAATCCAAATAGTAGTTTTGTTGCTGGGGTAAACTTTGAATCTGCAAAATTTATAGTTTTTACAATAGTTATCAGTTGATACGTGCTGTACATAATATATCATGATGTGTATCCACTGATAGTTGTCAGCGAACCCTGGTTTTGTTTGTGTGATGGCCTCGTCAAAGGATAGTTTGTAATCAACCTTATTCCACTAAAAGGTATAGAACAAACATGATTAGACGTGTGTATGATAGATAATTATTTTTCTGCCCTGAGACATAATTCATTTGATATTACATAGGAGGCAATTAATAATTTCAATATTACATTATTTACCTACTTTTACTTTTATAACATGTTTTTATTCAATGAAATAGGTACTCGTTGCTTAAACATTTTCAGATCATTGGACAGTTAAATTTTACAATTGAGTGAAGATGTCCAGTGACCGGTCAGAGAAGTCGAACGGGAGTCATCACAGCATTGTGCTGGGAGGGCCCGCGACACGCAGCGGATCTTGGACACGTGCTGGAGACTTGATGCAAAGTCGGCGCTCGTCAGCAGTGCCCAGGCAAAATCGTCACTCACCAGCATTGCCCCGCACCGTTAATCGTAGCTTCGAGCGGCGCAGATCCAGAAGATCTCCTCAAAGGGTTGAGGCGCAGGCAAGAAGTCGAAGCAGGTCAGTCGTAATACCTCCATTGCAGCGTTGCACATCGCGTACGCCATCAACGGACGTGCAGATATATGAACCAACAAATAGATTTATAGATCGTAGTCGTAGTAGGCAGAGGCGTCACAGATTGAGAACTCCTCGTAGAGGAAGTGTTAATAGATCACGAAGTCCAGTCCTCTCTGGTATAAATGAAAGATTTACATCTGTTACGCCGCAGCCTCCACCTATCGATGTTAATAATGAATTACTAAAATGTATCAAAGAGTCCTTACAATCTATCTTAGCCGTAAATCCACAGAGTAAAGAAAGATTTGCTAATAATAACGTAGTTCCAGAATTCGATCCTAAATCGAAACACCAAACAATTATTACTTGGTTGAATAAAGTCAAAGAATGCTCTGAGATCTATGGTTGGGATAGTCGACAGACCGCCCACTATGCTCTTCCAAAGTTAATCGGTACTGCAAAAAAGTGGTACGAAGGACAGTCATCAGTATTGCTTTCATGGGATGAATGGGTCGAAAAACTTAAATCTGCTTTTCCGTCACATGAAAATTATGGCAACTTGCTTACGGAAATGTTAGCTATAAGGGCAAAGTTTGGAGATGATTTAGAAGGGTACTATTATGAAAAGTTAATCGCCTTAAATCGGTGTAATATAGTAGGTAAGAATGCTGTTGACTGCATTGTTTACGGAATAGATGATAGATCGGTTTGATTCGGAGCAGAGGCAGTAGGTTTTAGGGATGTTGATAAACTACTGGGCTATCTGAGGGGTGTTAAACATGAGCGATTAGATAGGTTCAATAAGAAACCAGTACGTTCTGTAAACGAAACACGTAAACCTGTAAAACATAATTTGACTAGAGTCTTGACATGTTATAACTGTCATGAATCGGGCCATTACGTATCGGGATGTAAAAAACCTATAGTTAAGTGCCAAAAGTGTAAACGCATTGGTCATGATGATCCTAAATGCAATAGGAGCATTTGGGTAGATAGAGCCGAAGTTAAGACATTATGACTATATAATAGTATTGACTTGGGAGTGGACAAAAAATTTATTAAGGATGTTAAAGTTAATAATGTACATTTGACAGGATACGTAGATTTTGGTAGTCAGTGTACTTTGATAAAAGAATCCGTCATGGAATTAATTATACCACGTGGAAAATGGCAAGTGATTAACTTGCCATCTCTAAAAGGTTTTGGTAATACATTCGTGATTGCTTTAGGTAAAACTAAGATTTCATTAATGATTGATAATGCTAAAATGTATGTTGAGGCAGTTGTCGTTCCTGATAGTTATTTGAACTATGATCTACTTATTGGGCAGACTGCTACGGAGCAACCTCACATATGGGTATTTAAGTCTGATAAAGAATTGATGATTACTGATAAAAAAATTGATACACGACTGACTTTAAAATCTGTTAAAGCAGTCAAGGCTGAAGGTTGTATTTCTGTAAAGGTGTTGACGGATCGAAATGTTAGTGGAATAGTTTTCGTTGAAAATGGTCATCGTTTAAACTACCGTATAGAAATTGGAACATATAGTATAAAAAACGGTAGTGGCCATCTAACTGTTCTAAACTATGACAATAGGTTAATCCAATTTAAAGAGGGCCAAGTCTTGGCTCGTGCTATTCAAATTTATAATAACATTAAAGGTATTAATAGGATACAAAAGGTTCAAAATCACGGTGGTAAACCTCCATTTACATTGTATGATCTCAATATTGATGAAAATTTAGATAGCAATCAGAAACTTCAATTATTCAATACTTTGAACCAATACCGCGATTGTTTTTCCAAAGACTTGTCTGAACTAGGTCAGACCACGGTTGCAGAAATGGATATTGTGTTAGGAGATACAGAGCCAGTCGTTTATCGACCATACAAGTTGAGTCATTCAGAACGGGAAGAAGTTAGAATTATGGTTGAAGAACTCTTAAAATATGACATCATAAGAGAGTCCCAATCTCCATACGCGAGTCCTGTTTTGTTAGTGAAGAAGAAAACTGGTGATAAACGGCTCTGCGTGGACTATCGCGCCCTGAATAGGAAAACGATTAAGCAACATTACCCGTTGCCTCGTATTGAGGACCAGATTGATCGTTTGGCAGGGAATAAGTATTTTTGTGCTTTAGACTTGGCCTCTGGTTATTATCAGATTCCATTGACTGAAGAGAGTAGGAGTAAAAGCTCGTTTGTAACGCCCGACGGACAATTTGAATTTAATAGAATGCCCTTCGGGCTGGCGAATGCACCGGCTGTTTTCCAGCGAACTATCAATTTGGTGTTAGGCAATTTACGCTATAATATTGCACTAGCTTACATGGATGATGTCTTAGTACCCAGTAGTTCATTTGAAGAAGGTATCAAAAGATTAGAAATCGTACTTCAAAGATTTAGGGAAGCAGGATTAACGTTAAAACCACAAAAATGTTATTTTTTTCAAAATCACGTTGACTACCTAGGTTTTGAAATTTCCATCGAAGGTGTAAGACCGGGTAATAAGAAAATTGATTGTGTCAAAAACTTTCCTAAGCCTAAAGATGTACACAATGTCCGACAGTTTATTGGCCTAGCTAGTTTTTTCCGACGTTTTATCAGAGGTTTCGGGGAGATAGCTCGTCCCCTTACGAAATTGCTAAAGAAAAACACTGTTTGGGTTTGGTCACAAGCTCAAGAAGAGGCTTTTGATAAATTGAAAAGTGCACTTGTTTCAAGACCCGTACTAGCATTATATAGCCCCAAACTTGAAACACAAATACACACAGATGCAAGCAAACACGGTATAGGAAGCGTTTTACTACAAAAACAATTCGATGGAGTTTTCAAACCGGTAGCTTATTATAGTAGACAGACTTCCCCTGAGGAGTCCCATTTTTCATCGTATGAGTTAGAGACTCTTGCAGTCATTGCAGCACTAGTAAAGTTCAGAACGTACGTACTTGGGCTAAGCTTCACTATTGTAACAGACTGTAACTCGCTTAGGGCAACGTTTTTAAAACGAGACATGGTACCAAGAGTTGCGCGATGGTGGAGTTTGATTCAGGAATATGACTGTAACGTAGTATATAAATCAGGCAAAGGCATGATTCACGTTGACGCATTGAGTAGAAATCCAACGACAGAAAATGCAGGAATAATTCAGGCTATTGACACTTTCGACATTATGACGATAACCGATGATTGGTTAACGACAGTACAGTTAGAGGATTCTAAAATACAACGCATTAAGAAAATCCTTTCTGATAAAGAATTTGATGATTTGGTAGAAATACGTAAGAATTTTGTCCTTAAGCGCGAGAGAGTATATAAAGTAACTGAGGACGGATTAAGATGGGTGGTGCCGAAGGGCTGTAGGTGGCAGATACTCCAGAAAAACCACGATGAAATAGGCCACTTTGCGTTTGATAAGACATTGGATAAAATAAAACAACATTATTGGTTTCCTCGTATGCGTAAGTTCATTAAAAAGTATGTGAATGCCTGTTTAGAGTGTGCTCATAATAAATTGCCGGCGGGAAAAAAGCAGGGTCTCTTGCATCCTATACCTAAGGAAATTGAGCCCTTTCACACAATTCATATTGATCATGTTGGCCCATTTGTAAAGTCAAAAAGGAAAAATTGTTACATTTTGGTCATTGTAGAATCGTTCACAAAATTTATTGTTCTGAAGGCGGTTAAAAATACAAAATCCACTTCCACCATCACGGTTCTTAGAGACTATTTTGGGACGTTTGGTTTGCCAAAACGACTAATTAGTGATAGAGGAACGTCATTTACAAGTTCTAAATTTAAAAGTTTTCTTACTGATGTAGGAGTTCATCACATAAAGAATGCAGTTGCTTCACCTAGAGCGAATGGCCAGGTGGAGCGATATAATAGAACAATTTTAGACTCTTTAGCTTCGCAAAATCATGGTAAAGACGAAAGACTTTGGGATGACCGACTATTACAGGTACAATGGGGTTTAAACAATACTGTAAACAAAGGCACGGGTAAAGCCCCTGCTGAGATTTTGTTTGGGTTAAGGCTTACTGGGATCAATGAAGGTAGTCTAGTTTCAGAAATAGATGATGATATAGTTGTAAACACACCTAAGGAAAATGGAATTAGCACAGGTTATGAAAGATTACGTAAGATTAGGGATGAAGTAGATGAACATACGAAAAAGTCACAAGAAAAACAGAAAAATAGATACGACAAAAAAAGAAAAAAGCCATTAGAGTTCAAAGTTGGGGACTTGGTTAGAGTGGAAAGAGCAGCACATACTGTAGGTAAAAGTAGAAAATTATTATCGAAATGTTCAGGGCCATATAAAGTAACAAAAATTTTAGATCACGATAGGTACGAAGTAGAAGATACTCCTATTACAAAAAAAAAGGGGGCGTCAAAGTATAAGGGTATATTCGCTGTCGATAAAATACATCCTTGGCTTTGTTTTAAGAATAATGATAGTGAATCATCTACTAGTGAGAGTACAGATGGTTAATCAAATATTATCTATGTTGATATTTAGTACTATAAATATGTATTGTGTGTTGTAAATAGTTAGGGAAGTTCCTTGATATGAAGGATCGAACTTACTTTTATGCAAAAATGTAATCAAACAATGTATGAGAAATGATTTGAGTTTATTGGATATAATTTGTTAAGAACAATGATTGAGTTTATATTCTTTTCCTAAATTAAAAGTGCGAAGTACGCAAATTGTACATTTACTCTATGTGCGTGAGTATATTTAAGTATGATTATTTATTGTATTTAGTAATTAGTAAATAGCATAATAATGAAGTTTCTTGTAATGAAAAAAAAAAAAAAAACTAAAGTAAACAATGACAAACTAATGAAACAATGTACTTATGAGTAATGAATTGAGTTTATAAGATATATTTTTATTTAGAATAATGATCGAGTTTCTTTTCCCGAATTAAAAGTGCGAAGTATGCACATTGTACACCGACACTACTATGTACATGAGTGTAGAGACAGAACTACATGAAGTGCTATGTGCACGTAGTTATATTAATCTATACACTGCTATGTGTGTCAATGTAGAGAGAGGACTATTTGAAGTGCTATATGCACGTAGTCATGTTAATCTATACACTGCTATGTGCGTGAGTGTAGAGACAGAAGTGCTATGTGCACGTAGTTATGTTAATCTATACACTGCTATGTGCGTGAGTGTAGAGACAGAAGTGCTATGTGCACGTAGTTATGTTAATCTATACACTGCTATGTGCGTGAGTGTAGAGACAGAAGTGCTATGTGCACGTAGTTATGTTAATCTATACACTGCTATGTGCGTGAGTGTAGAGACAGAAGTGCTATGTGCACGTAGTTATGTTAATCTATACACTGCTATGTGCGTGAGTGTAGAGACAGAAGTGCTATGTGCACGAAGTCATGTTAATCCATACACTGCTATGTGCGTGAGTGTAGAGACAAAACTACTTGAAAGCTATGTGTACGTAGTTGTTAATCTAAAAACTTATGAGCGGAAGTGTAGAGAGAACGTCATTGAAGTGCAATGTGCACGTATCGTTATAAGCCGCTATGAGTGAACATTACTTTTGAAGTGTAAAGTGCACAATAGCTGAAAATATAGCATATTATATAAATCTAGAAAAGTAAATATTATCTATGAAATACGATGTGTATTAAATGTTTGTGTTATTCTTATACTAACTTTTTGCAAAATTTTGTCGTTCGCGGGGACGCGAAGCTTATCAGGATGGACGAATTGTTAGCTTGTTTCAAATTCATGTTTTAATTTCAAATGATTATTGCGCATTTTCTAAATACATTTGGCTCATTCATTAAAAATAAGTTATGAATTTTACTAAAACTTATCGATTATTACGGAAGTTTGGATTTAATTATTTAAATGTATTATTTTAATACCGAAGTATAATATCCTCTATGGCAACACGGTCAAAAACAAATGATTGTTATTCTAACAAACTTTTAAATGTATTTTCATTATGGTAGGCTGAATGTATTATTTTTACTTTGGCAACACTTAGAAATGACGGTTATGACATTCTCGTTATTTCTGGGTGGGGCAAAAGTCATTTTAAAAAGGGTAAAAGGTTGTGCACGGCAGTGATCATGGAGCTATGAAGCAAGTCGGTTGACATTGTAGTCACGATTCCGTGTGTATAATAAAGTTATTTTATACAAAGAAAGAATAGTGATTTAATTAAAAAAAAGGGAAGTATTTAACAATTCAGAGCAACCTCCTCAATGTTCCCGCTAAATAAACCTGTGAATAGCTAACCGAGTGAGAATAGCTTTACTTTCCCTTTATCAGCGGCCGCCACTCACCCTAAACAAATTTGTCCACAATTGGAAAATTTACTCAGCTAAATTAAAGTTGTGAATTATGTTTATTAGTATACTTAAGGTAGATCCGTAGTTGTTGCCTACGAAATATAGATTTTTGCAATTTGCAGGTCAGTGTCTGGTTGTATCTTAATCAAAATATGAGTCGCGACAATAACAGACATGTATTTACAGAATTATAATCATTGGAATCATTAATACATCGTCCTAAGTTAGATTATCTCCATAATAATAAATTTATTAAGGAAAAGTTTTTATGGAGCAAGTCTAACTAATAGAGATGTATGAATAATTCCAATAATGATTATAATAGGAATGATGACTAAAAATTTTTTTTTTAGTCCGTCTTTGAGATTATAAAAAAATATTGGACACGTATTTTTTCTTTTTTTACGTAATCTAAAGATTACGGCGATACATTGGGTAAAATGTCCCATGACGTCACGAGTATGTAGATTTTATACGTACTAGTGACGTATCGAAAGATACTTAGATAAAACGCATTTTAAGTTGGGGAGTGGGGGTCCCCAACTTAAAATGCGTTTTATCTAAGTAATTTTTTATTAATATGATAAAGCAAATAATACGTGTCGAATATTTTTTTATTATCTGACTGACAGACTAATTAGAATTTCATTTTTTTTACCCAGGCATCATCCCTATTCTGTAAATACTTTTACTTAGGTTTTGTGCAAATTGCAAAAAACCTAAGAAAAATTTTAATGTCGCAGGCTAGAACTGCGATAGGAAGTTATTGGTTCTTGGTAACTGATAAATGTTTGTTTTGAATATTCGGGGATTCTTTGTATCAATTCGTAACCATAAACGTCCGTGCCCTAATAGACCGCTACTATATTCACATCTCGCGGGGAAATGATCCTAATCACCACGCATGGACTGATGATTGTGATTATATTGCAACATGTATCATGAAAGGACGTGGTTCACAGCGGTAAAGGGCTCAGAAATATGCTCTGCATTCTATAACTTCAGAGTGTTTGCCTATGAAAATTCAGAGCATATTTATAACACGTGCATGCTTATTTTCGAACAGTATAATTACGTAAACTTTGACCCTCGTAAAACACCGAAGTGTAATGACATTGAACGTTGCCCGGTCGGTGTCACTCAACTTGGCAACATCAATGTTGATGCATTTTTAACTACAGGTTTTAAATTGGGTTTAAAAATAAAGCTAGTTAGTGAATGGCCGAAAAATCTTTGTAAGCCTTTGCCTTTGTTTTCAGCACAAATTATTTATCAAATGGTTCAGTATAACAGTATATCAGGGTAATGTAAAAGTGCGAAACTTGCCAAAACGTTCTGAGAAAAACTTTAGCTAAAGTTCCAAACATCACCTCCAGCGCATAAAGGGTACTCAAAAATGTCTAAGCGTAAAAACTAATTTTTAAGTTGGCTCTCGTGTGTGTAGTTAGACAAACTTTTTCTTTTTTTAACAAAAAACTGTATTTAAAAACCCGTATTAGCTTGCAGGCAACAAACGTTGCCCGTGGTGGCCTGTATCAGTTATTTAGTATCGCTGTCCAGTCGAAACATTTGAAATATTCAAAGTAAAAGTTCGTTGAAACGCTGAAAGCATGTCGGCGCTCAAATGCCACGAACAACGACCAGCGCTTTTTTTATAGAAATTCGTTCCATAATAAATGTAACGTAGAAAATCAAGGTGAGCTAGACGCATATGCAAAAGTCTTACTTTGCTCTATCAGGTAATTATTTTTTAAGTTATTGCATACCGTTTTCCTTTTTATATTGAGCTTAGAGTGCTAAACGGCATACCTCGCATTCTCTAAATTAGTCCGTACCACCACTCAAGTCTGATAGATGCGACGATAGATATACAATATGTCACATTGTATTAAAAAAAAAATAGTTTCACAATACCGATTTTTCGTCCATTATTCAATGTAAGTTTCATTGTTGACACAGGCTCTATATACAGATACTCAAAAACACATAAACAAAACATCATTGAGTCAACTGTCATCCTGGAGTCAACCGTACATATTGCAAGTTGACTCCAGGAGAGTCACCGGCATTACGTTTGCGCTAAAGTTAACCCTCCAAGAATGTCACCGGCATTAGGTTTGAAATCTTGTCTGCTCGACAAGATTTTAACACGTCACACATCAGCTGACTCGACGAGGTGCTGCGAATTACGTCATGAAATTTAGAAATTTACATCAACTTTCTATTTATTATTTCATTATTATTATATTATTATTATTTCTCAGGTTAGTCACACGAAAAGATGAAGATAATTAAAATGGTAATGGTATTTGTAGGTGGCTTTACTTTTAAATATGGTGTCACAACAGACATACATAAGGGACACGTCGGAGGGAGATTCCGACCTACCTATATGCGGAAAATTTACGAATGCCATATTGTTTTTGCTAAAAGCCAGTGTTGGAGGCCAGCTGTTCAGGAGTCCGGTTCAAAACCCGACTCAAGAGCCCGACTCAAGAGCCCGACTCAATAGTCCGGCTCCATAGTCCGGTTCAGGAGTCCTGTTCAGGAGTATGGTTCTGGAGTTCGGTTCAGGAGTCCGGTTCAAGAGCCAGACTCAACAGCCCGACTCAAGAGCCCGACTCAAGAGCCCGATTCAACAGCCCGACTCAAGAGCCCGACTCAAGAGCCCGACTCAAGAGCCCGGTTCAAAAACCCGACTCAAGATCCCGACTCAAAATCCCGACTCAAAATCCCGACTCAAGAGCCTGACTCAAGAGCCCGGTTCAAGAGCCCGGTTCAAGAGCCCGGTTCAAGAGCCCGGTTCAAGAGCCCGGTTCAAGAGTACGGCTAAAGAGCCCGGCTCAAGAGACCGGCTCGAGTGCCATTAAAAAAAAAACGTTTTCTTGAAAAAAAACGCCCTCTATTCTGAAAACATTAAGTACGTCAATAAATCATAAATTTATAAATAGTCACCATATAACGGTTATTCTCTCCGTTACGTAAAAGTGTATGGTTCTAATGCTTATGCATTAGAACCATACCTTTTTCTTCAGAACCCTCCGCGAGTGCTTCCGGCATCCCATATGCGAATAGAGTGAACCTTCCAGGAGGGCTCCAGGCACTGAACGTCCCAAGCACAAATCCCGACTCAAAAACATTTGTTATTTATAGCTGAAGTACTATTTACAGCCAGTCTGTTCTGTCTGTTCTATACCACCATAAAGAAATGAGCACAAAATACGAATACCAAATGTGTTATGGGTATAATTTAAGTATAACATATGTATCGAGCACAAACAAATAAATAATTTGATCCTGTTTATACGTAAACCAACGTGGGAAAAGGCAATCCCGCGAGAATGTAAACAGGTTATAAGTAAATACAGTCAGACAAATTAACTGCTAAGCAAATTGACACCCTACGTCAATTTTGCCTGCTAAATAATGGATAGTATTTTAACAATGAACTTAAAGGTGCTCTCTCACCGGGAGCATTCGTTTGGAATTTAACGTTCCAGATTCGATTTTGAACATTACGCTACAATACTGCCTCCCTGACTGACGAGCATTCGCCTGTAATGGTGGTGCGCAT
Source organism: Agrochola lota (assembly GCA_947364205.1). Lineage (NCBI taxonomy): Eukaryota > Metazoa > Arthropoda > Insecta > Lepidoptera > Noctuidae > Agrochola > Agrochola lota. The sequence goes on along the minus strand of OX376221.1, from coordinate 9,008,254 downwards.
TGATATTAGAAGTTGTGTCAAAGTATACAGACATTGCGCACTGTAATGCTCGGTTGTCCTCCCTCTCTGGTGTAATGCCCGGATTGTATCATTTCAGGTTACGCACTGTAATGTTCGTTCGCTTCACTCACTGATGAATACTCGACCCTGTAACATTACATCGAGGGAGCACCTTAATAACATTTTACTATAAAAATGTTAATAGGTCGGTGAACTGTGTGCGTGAACTGTGTAACAGCTGATATTGTTTTGTTACAAGAAACGTGTTTAGACCACATGATTATGTGTGTGCCTAATTGTAATACTAACATAGATTCTAAGTAATTTGTAATACTAACACGCTATGGGCCTTTGTAGCCTGTTAATAAAGTTTATATTATTCTATTAATATAGCCATTTTATACAGCTTTCAAAGAACTTCAGTTGTCATAAAATACAATAGACGACCTATATTTATTTTAGTAACCTAATCCTAATCGCTTAACTATTCTTAAAGAGAACCCTGTAAGAAATCGACACGCTTGACGTGTCACAAGTCAATCGTCATCCTGAGGATGCATCGTTGAGAGGTGAAACACGTGTCGATTTCTTACAGGGTTCTTTATGACTCTTTAAGAACAGCTAAGCGGATTAAGGTACTAAATATACGTCGTCTATTGTATTTTATAAAATATTTCCGTAAAGTCACGCCTGAGTCAATTAACTATGTCAGTTTTCATGGCAGTGCAAGCGACTGCTTGGCAGGAACTGGGGGATTAACCCCAAGGTCACCTACTGGCTATACAACACAGTCATCCGATCAATTATCACATACGGCTCACTTGTCTGGTGGCCCAGGACAGACCTGAGCATAGCCCAAAGAGATCTCGAAAGGCTGCAATGGTTGGCCCGCTTTGCTGTCACTAGCAGTATAAGAACCACACCCACTGCCGTCCTACAAGCAATGCTTGAACCACCACCACCACAAACATCACCTCTACACGTCATCGAGCGGGAGGAGGCGGCCCTGGCCGCCTTTAGGCTCCATATATCAGGAACCCTGACTAAAGACTCCAAAGTCAAGCACACACGTATAAAGGAAGATGCGATTAAACGACAACCAATGCAGGCATTGCCCTGCGGCAAAACACCGAAACTACATTACTTTCAAAAGCACTACAGCGTAGTACTCACAGAAGAATCGTGTGACTACTCAGGACCGAAGGAGATGAGAGTACGAGATACACCGAAGTATCGAAGACCGACTCCGGTACCGGAATCGGAATCTTCTCACACGACTTTAACATAAATATATCCAGCCGGCTGGGAATGCTAACACCGTCTATCAGGCGGAGTGTGTGGGCATCATACAAGCGGTCTACGCCATCGAAGCCAGGAGAGTTACGGACACCCGTATACTCTCCGACAGCGCCTGAGTTCTCCAATCTTTAGGGAAAAAATATACTACCTCGAAGCTAACACTAGAATGTCACAATGCACTAGAACGAGTTACGGTATCTTACCGCAACACAGTGACACTGCAATGGATAAAAAGACACAGCGGATCGCTAGGCTACGACGCAGCTGACGAACTAGCAAGGGGAGCATCCAGCAACAGATTGACATCTGTGGACTCGAACCTATCGTACCCATCAACCAACTACACAGGTAGCTACAAGAGTTCACCCACACACAAGCAGAGAACTGGTGGACCTCGACACCGGACTGCAGGCAGTCCAGAGAAGCTATGCCATCCTTGAGGCTATACAGGAACGGCCTGCACCTGATGACAGGGACCATCACGGGACACAGCTCGCTAAACAAGCACTTCCACAAAAAAGGTATCACGGACAGTCCTCTGTGCAGGGCATGCATGGAGGCAGAGACACCGTTGCGCACGTGCTCTTTGAATGCGCAGGCGTCACCCAGATTAGAGCAGAAACCCTCGGGTCACCCAGATCTTTTACAGATGTTCTGAACAGACCAGGAGACTTAATCAGCTTCTGGAGGAATGTGGGCTGGTTGTAATAACCAGCGACGGCCGCCATGACCCAAGCACAATGGCACCTGAAGGACTAAGTGTGGAAACCAAACCCCATAACATAGAACAGTTGATGGACAATTTAAGTTGGTCAATATGCTTAACAATTAATTTCCCTGACTTTACATGTAAAGCGGACACGATCAATCACACGGAGAGCCAAAGTCCACTTTCATAAAAGTCTGAATAGATACCTACGGCATGATATTGCAATATCACGAGAGATTCTGTCGTTGATGGGAAAGCTGATCAAAAATGACGGTAATATACCTAGCCAACCTTAGATATTATACCAGGATAGATCTATTCAATATGATGGTTCATTTTTAAGGTTTCAACATAACAACTAGAAAACAACCAGCAGATGGTGCATCAATGCAAACAAATCTATATAAATAAAAATCTATTGCCGCATGTGCCAAAGACCATCACTTGAGAACGGGTGAACCGAGTTGACGGATTATTTTTTGTTGTGTACGTAATTCAATCAATCTACCTAGCCTGTTCCCAACTATGTTGGGGTCGGCTTCCAGTCTAACCGGATGCAGCTGAATACCAGGATTTTACATGGAGCGAATGCCTATCTGACCTCTCTCCCTCAATACGATACCCCTTGGTAAGACTGTTGACAGACTTTCGGGCTTCTGACGACTCGTAACGACTGTCAAAGATCCACGAATAACAGACGGCGGGACCAACGGCTTAACGTGCGTTCCGAGGCACGGAGGAGTCTCGGTATGTAAAGATGGTCACCCATCCACGGACCAACCCCGGCAAGCGTAGCTTAACCTGATGGATCGACGCATGCGGCTGTTATTACTTAGCCACGAAAAAATAAGCTCAATTAAAGATTTATTTTCGTTAATCCACGGACAATGTCGGAAAATTGCAGGGTATTTTTTTTTTTTTTTTAAGTGAGTAAATATAAAGCCACTGGAGATAAATACATGAAATTCACCCGGATGACGTCGAGTACGAACACTTAGTTAATAATAAATGCCTCAGTTTTGTCTGAAACGCCTCTATCTTTATCTTTTCCTAAAGATGTAATTAGCGTAATTGCCACATTAATGATCACACACCCGAGACGAATTAAGACGATGTGTTTCGCCTCACTGGGGAATACTATCCCGACACTGCGAATACTGGCCGCATAGAGCACGTAGGAATAGTTAGTGCATACATTAGGTTTAAAGGAGGTTACAAGTAAATACGACACATTCAGGCTCCGTTTGGTGGTAAAAATCTGACCCTGAAATGGCTTACATAGGTAGAAAACGCTGCGTAATAGGTATGTATTTACAGAATTATAATCATTTAGTTTGATTTGTTCCATAAAAACAAATCGCATATGGAAAAGTTCTTACGGAACAAATCAACTTAGAGAGATATATTAATGATTCAAATGTTTATAATTCTGTAAATTCATTTTTGTTATGAGCGCGAATCATATTTAGATCAAGATGCAACCTGACACTGATCTTTAAATTGCAAAAAACGTAAAAAAAAAACAATTTCGCAGGCTACCTCTGCGGATCCACCAGGTCAGGTCAGGATGTCTTGCGACATACACCTCCTCTATTTCCCTCCACTTTTTCCTGTCCAAAGCTCATCAGCCTTTTGGCATTTCATTCTCCCAGGTTTTCACCTGTCTTCCTCCACGTCTTTTTAATTCCTTGGGTACCATTCTGTGACTTTTTTTTTGTCTATATTTCCGTCTTTGCTCTTTAGCTCATCATATGATCAGTCTGTCCATTTCCATTTTAGTTATAATAATCTATATATATAAAAGAAAGTCGTGTTAGTTACACTATTTATAACTCAAGAACGGCTGAACCGATTTGGCTGAAAATTGGTGGGGAGGTAGCTTAGAACCAGGAGACGGACATAGAATACTTTTTATCCCGGCGACCACCCTCTAAAGGGGTGAAAATAGGAGGTGAAAGTTTGTATGGGAAATTAAAAACTGATGACTGGATTTGGATGAAAATTTAGTACTAGGCTTGCATGAATTCACGAGTATTTAATTTTTTGGAAAATCCAACGGAAAAGTTATTATTTATCAAGACCGTTCTGAGATAACCTAACAAAAAGTACTAGGCTTGCATGCATTCACAATAGTATTCAATCATTACGTTATGCTACTAATAGGATTTCGATTAAGGCAGACAGAGGTAGGTAGGTAGGTAGGTTAGGTAGGTAGGTAGGTAGGTAGGTAGGTAGGGTAGGTAGGTAGGCAGGGTAAGTAGGGTAGGTAGGGTAAGTACGGTATGTAGGTAGGGTAGGTAGGGTATGTAGGTAGGTAGGGTAAGTAGGCTAAGTAGGGTAGGTAAGGTAGCTAGGGTAGGGAAGGTAGCCAGGGTAGGTAGGTAGGGTAGATAGGTAGGGTAGGTCGTGTGAATAGGTAGGGTAGGTAGGTGCACCGTAGATAACTACTTAATGCTACCCGTGCGAAGCCGGGGCGGGCAGCTAGTATAATAATAAATGTAACAGATAAAGAAATGTATCAAATGCTAGAAAATACAATCAGAGGAAGTTTAGCCCAGTGTTCATTGAGATATGCACAAGCCAATAATAAATATCTACCAAATTATAATAAACAAGCTCCTAGTACACACGGTTACACAGCCTGCCGAGGTTGCGGGTTTGTCCGAAAGGGATATCGCGGCCCCGGCACACAGGCAACGGAAGGAACACGGGTGGGTTTTAGTCAGTAAAAGTCTGACACACCCTCTCGCTCTGCCCAGAGCGGGAGAAGTCATTTGATGATTTCCCATCCTAAGCTAAAAGCTATACATTTCCAGTTTATGATGATCTCGCATCGTATAGGATTTCCTTACAATGCGAGGTCAGCTTGATGTGTAACCGAGTTTACATACTTATCTTATTTAGATTGTGTCAATTTATATGGCTAAGCTATGATACAGACTGGAAATTTTAGATTTTTACCAGTTCACGAAATAATGAAGTTAAATATAAACTGTGTTTCGTCTGACAGTGACGTAGGTTACATACTCGAAGTTATATTATATTAACAACTATTACCTATGTCTAAATATTAACGTCTATATGCGATGAAACGCAAAACATATTTCCGGTGTATCCGCTTTCACATTTCCGTGAATCGGCGGAATTGAATAACTTCAAAACATCGGACAGAGGGATTACCTACAGTTTTGTGTCGTAGATACTACGCGCAAAGCCTGAATGGCTGCATTATATTACCATATTTGTATGTTCATGATTTATGCTTCCGTTTTTTGTTGAAACAAGTAATATACGATAGATTTTAAATGAGTACTGCGTTATTTTTAACAAAAATCACACTGTTTCTAGTTATGGGACTGCTTCAAGTCCAGATACACGGAGTAACGGCCATCTGTCCACCCAGTTACTAGGGAATTATTAAAACCAAGGATTGGAGCGGTTGTCAGACTTACCGGCAAATTCGGTCATAAGCCTTCAAATGTCATAGGTATTCGAATGAGAACCGAGACCGGATTACAGTGCTATGCAATGTCTTCATCGCATTTTTAGTGTTGGGTTGTTCCTCTGTGTGCTTTTATGGCAGCGCAACGAAATGTTGCCATTTGAAATATTATATTTCGTACAATTACCAATTTCACCTATAAAATATTCTCCTTCATTCTCTTATTTATTTATTTTTTAATTGGTTCATTTAGATTTGATCTACTATAGGTACCTACTTTATATGCTGTATGCTGCACCGGTCGACATCGCATCACATGAACGCCGGCTGTCGTGGAAAACCAGCACTGCGGCTCAGTTTCGCACGTGAGTCGCAGCATTATGCTGAGCGATACCCGTTTTGCGCGGATGTCACGCATATTTTCCCTAAATTTATGCGGCATATTAGGCGTAAATAAAGTTATTTTCCTTCTTTCCATGATATCAAGGATCAAGTACCTGGATATAGTCATGAACCTTTTCAAAGTTCGTAAGTAGTATGTCAAGGAAATGCCTGATTACTGAAAGCTACAGCTTTATAGTTCTAATCCTGCCTGAGCCCATTCATTAGCAACCGGGTACACACAATTATGAACATTTACCCCCAGCTCGTTATTACTATCACAATTTACTATGTGAGCTCCGACAGCGCTGATTGTATCGCGTGAGCTTCTGATGTATTCACTATATACTTAGCTACATCTGCTTCACCTCCCTACCTTTCTGTATAAATAATTCTATTTAAAACTACTCCACAGACCGGTTCGCGAAGTGCACTTAAATGCTAAAAGCACAATGTAAAAACATTGCACAAAATAATTCGATACACAGTGATGAAGCGAACCTAACTTGTAATGAGACTACTGTGTTAGAAGAAAAAACAATGTTCTACTTGAAAAATACACAACTAAAAGTTAAAAAGCCAATTAAAAGTTGTTTCTATTGTACCTACAAAGTTTGGAACTCTCTCTTCGTTTTTTAGTGGCGAAATAGTACTAAAAATACGAGTACTAGACTTATATTTTTTTAATTGAATTACTTTTTAGTTGCTTTACCTAATTTAATTTGAATGTCCTACGCTGTATTATTGGATAATTTTTTTATTATCTTTAGCACAGCTGCGAATTTCATTTACTTAGTGGAGAGAGATGGGCTTCAGCAATCAGCTGGGATCTGACGTCATTTGTTTATCTTTAATCGTGGACATTTCTCCGTGACAGTACCTACTAAAGATAAAAGAACTTGGAACCTCCTTTGTTCTTATAAAAGGGTTTAATCATAGCGTTATCACAGCGTGCGGTTGAAAGGGGCACGCGCAATTTTAATAACGAAGGCCATGTGATGTGGACTGTCGAGATAATTTATCCGAAGAGATTAAAGTTCTGAATTAGCAAAACGTACGACTCGAATAAACTACCCTTATATGGTTAACATTCTGCAAGTATGGTACTGAAATAGTATCAATTTATTTATTTATTGAGCAAGGCACACCAACGCCATAATATTTACAAGGATAGTAACAATGATAGTCACAAGGCAATCTAGTATCTATGGAAGTTAATCTATTAGTAGGTACTATGCTATATATTATATATAACTATCTCTCCCATGCTCGCCTTACTTTTCCACCTATTACATACGTTGCGCGCTTTATTTACCAATTACTATTTCATTTGAACAGAGAAATAAGTCCGGAGCCAGCGGTAATAAAATAACGTCAACAACTTGTCTTAACCCATAGGGAATCACCGCAAAGGCTTGGAAAATTAAATTTAGACCACAACGTTTGTTTCACCAGCTGTGTAATTGAAAAAAAATGAAACCAAGCGAAAAAGGTGAAATTACTTTCCAATACTTCGTTAGTGTATTCCCATATGGAAACTGGCTGAACATTTCCTTGCAATGCTTTTCATGAAATAAATTCCGCGTTCATGAATAAAACAATAACATTGTCTGTGATTTCGAAATATATAAATAACTTATAAGTTTTTAAAAGCTTATATTGTTTTTTTTTATGTAACTGAATATGTAAATATTTTGTATGGACGAATCTATTTTTGTCGTAACGTAACGTAAAGCAATATTGTTTTTCGAATACAAAATTTTAGACCCGCATTTAAATCACTTCTGGTTTTCAAACCAATCAAAGCTCAATATAAATATAGTTTTAAATATATCAACCCCAATACGGGTGTAAAAAAGATATAGCTTTTATCCACAACTCAATTTACCGTACAAAGAAAGACTAAATAAAAAGCACTCGACTGAAAAACGTATATTAGAGGAAGAAGCAAAACAAAGGCTAACATGTTTTATTGGCACACTAAAGCACAATTCAATTTTATTCTTGTTACGAGAACAGCGTGTAAAAGCTATCAAGGAAAAGAGAAAATTTCGTTTTACGATAGTCTACGTGGACAAAGCCGCGGGCCGTCTCTACGTGAAAAAGCGTAGTACTTCGTATAAGAGCTAAGACACGACACTGGGGAACTCGTCGTTTGCATACACCAAAGGAAACACTACATTATTTTTCTACAAACTGTCTCCACGACTCTCAGAGGAAGCAAATGTATTCGTTGGCGTAATTCTCTAGAATGAGAATTGCTTCTGTTCTTTGTGAAAAATCTTCAAGTTCAATAGTCAAATCTACTAAGCTTCTACAACTTTAAACATCTGTCAGTTTAAATAAGCCATAACAAGAACAAATTATGAGTCATGATCCTCACTATGAAACTGTAGAGTTTCATCTTGGTTCAAGAGTAAATACATTTTATGAAGTTCATAAATTCGAATGTGTCTGGCTTTTTGCGATTTTGTGATAAAGCGACGATCAAACGACGTTATATAATAAGTTTTCTTCTGTCTTGATGTTATTAGCAAGTTTATTACGTGATATAACTGAACCACTTATAAACCCGTCATTCAGTTAAATGAAATGAAATTACTTATTCTATAAGTAGGATATCGGAATTACTTTTACAGGTCATATTAACAAAAATAAGCTAGTCGATATTTTCTATTTGACTACCTACCCTTGAGAAGAAATGGCTAAACAAACTCAGGTCGGTTTCGAATGAAAGATTTCAAATGTAGCAATGCCGAAAAAATTGTTTATGCTTTTTGGAACGAAGTTCCTTACCGCGGCTTGCGGTAGGAATTGACTGGTAGAAATCGTCATGTAAGGAAAAAGCGTTATGCCCCCTCCATGCGAGTTTCTGTCTCTCTTTCTAATCGTCACGCGTGAAAGCGTACATACTTGCGACTGTCTTCTTCTAATTCAAAGAGACGGAAAGAGAGAGATAGAGGGGGAGAGAGTATAATTTCACAGTTTCTTGTATGTGAATTTGGTAAAAATGAAACCAAGATTGTGGCTGCGAAAATTTTCACATTTTTCGTCATGGGTGTCGTTTTCATAGTTTTCGAGGATATTTGTAAAGTCAAAATGAAAATCCAAGATGACGGCTGCGAACATTTTCAAGTTTTTCTTCATGGGTGTCGTTCTCATAGTTTTTGAGGGTGCTAAACCCGATAGTAAGGTCAAAATGTAAATCCAAGATGGCGGCTACGACAGTTTTCGTTTTGTTTTAAACCCCCGACCGCACACGTTTTTTTATTTATAGATACGTTCCAGTTTATTTTGAGTATTATATTTTAATGCTGACGAGTACTAAGTTTAATAACTACACTAAACTAATTTAATTTTTATTGTTTCCTCACCTTATAATATCTAACTACATCTCATCCGGAAGTTAGATCTTCAAGTACCGACATCGCTATAGCAGAGACAAGCCCGGATGCAGACAGATGAGTATTGAGCCCTGTTCAGCGCAGCTTCCGACAGGCAATGCTTCCCGGTAATCGACGTAACGGCTCAGATATATTGCCTAAAGGATTCCATTCACGATTGTCAGAAACTCAGAATGCCGTCATATTGACTACTTTCGCTCAATTCGAAGTCTTGATAGTGCTCCAGCTTTGACATTTCCAATTTAATTTTACGGTACAGTCAGTCTTTTAAACCTTCGTTAGTATTCGAAGTCAAGTCAGTACACATGATACCTTTTGAAGCTACGCTTGACTATTGCATAAGAACCGATAGAAAAATGTCAAACTAACCCATAGGATTAGACCTTTGACCAATGTCGAGTTGATGACATCACAAAACCTTTTTAATGGCCTGGCCATTTTATAAAATATATTTGTTATTCAGCTGGTTGAGAGAAGGCTAGGCTAGGCTGGCTGGGATGATGATAATAATATATGATGACGATGAGTCGGTATACCAAATTCTATCGTGCAACATATTTTGGTTGTAATTGTACATTACAGGATGATTCTTTACGATAGATCAGTAGACAAAAATCTGAAACTAATACCAGGCAGATACTTTTTATTCCCATTTTTATTGCTTGCTCCCGGCTTTTATCCCAGTTGGTCGACAAAATCCACGGCAATATCAGCTTTTCAGGAAATTCAATTAAATAATATTCAAATTAAGGTATAGCATATGCAGTCAAAACCGTTTATAACGACATCGCTTAAAACGACTTAAAAGATTAAGACGAAATTCTTAGCTCTCAGCATTTCTGATTATAAAATATTGTTTTAGGTTATAACAACTATCGGCTTTAACAACCATAATCCGACGGTCCCTTCGAAGTCGTTATAAACAAATAATACATCTACCTATGTCATAAACGGTTTCGACTGTTCCTTTATAAATTGCATATTATCTATCCGATAATTCCTACAATTTATAACTACTTGCACATGCCAGTATAATGCATGTAATCGATGCATTATTTAATAGGCAAGTAAGAAACGTATTAATCACTGGCTATGATTATGATACGATTATTTGTATGTCTTACGTTTGTGATAATTATGATAAAAAAACATAATCTCTTTATTTCCTTTTATTAACTTCCTGGCGCTTAGAAATATTGCTGAATGTAAAACACCACTTTATTGTGTACTAGTTTTAAATTCGTTCAGTATTTTTTGAGTTTATCCATTACAAACAAACATACAAAAATTCATATCTTTTCTCTTTATAATATTGTTATTAAACGAGTATATTAATAATTAAGTAGTCAGAAACAACATTCATAAAGAAGTTTATAAGGAAAAGGGAGAAGGCAAATAATTAGATATTTTATAGCCTATAACTGAACCAAAACCAAAGTACTCCAATTAAAAGTATTATCATGCATCGTGGACTTTATTAATTATTATTACCTTTATTTTTTATTTATTTACTCTGTAAAGAAAAAACTACTCTTTTTGATCCGAGGATTTTTGTCGCAAACGGTGACTAGCTAGCATCGTTCGGCAGCAAAGCCTTTCCTGAATCTGAATATAACTACGATTATCAACCATCGTCAGGTAAGCATAAGGACAGACATGCCCCAAAATAATTTAGGCATGTCATTATCGCTGTAATTTTATTTAATTATCAGGCCGGTCTGATAAGTAGATTGCGACACCATAACCTTATGACTAATATCCTCCCGACTGAATTTCAGTCACAGCGGCCAATCTTAACGGAAATTAGCCAAGTACGCAGGATTTATTATAGTTGCACAAGTACGTGTTAAACACAATAGGGACGTTGAAAAAAAAAATTTTGTCCGTTAGTTATCTGACTGACGGACATATTAGACACGTATTTTTTTATTTATCATATTAATTTTTAAAAAACAGATAAAACGCATTAAAGTTGCTGGGGAGGTGGGAGTCGCTACGTCACAAGTCAGTATAAAATCTATTAGGGAGTGACGTCATGCCACATTTTAATATATTTTTTATTGTTTTTAGTCTTCATCCCTATCAGCCCACTTCCTCTTCCCTGACTCTCATAGTCCGATGGGATGGCAATCCGACACGACCGGGGAGAGATTAGGCGCAAAACCAACAGCTTTGTTTGCTTTCCGAGACTTGGGAGTGTCACTGTCACACCACCTACTTCCAAACTCCGTGCTGCTACTGAGAAATTTCTTCTTTTTTTTTTACTAACCTTGTACTTACACACCGCGGAAAGCATCTCGGCCGCGGTCAGCCTTCCACGCAAGCTAGTGCGTGCAACGTCGCTCCCATCGCGAGGACCCTGACAGTGACAACCGCGTCGCATGCCACGTATAAAACATTACCCTGTTTATAAATACTTCACCTACAGTCCCTCTAGGTGATTCACACATGCTTCCAATGAATTATTCAAACTTAAGAGCGTGCATTCTGAAAGTGGGCAACGTCGCAAATATTACGCTGTTTTGATTAATTTGCCAATACTAAGTTCACTAGTTAGCGATATTTCATATTTCCATACAGTTATATTGGCAAATTAATCAAAACTGGTAGATATTTGACAGCTATTAGCGACGTTGCCAACTTTTTGAATGAACGCTCTTAATGCAGATTTTAAGGTTATTTACACAATTCTTTCACGACTGGAAAATTCATATTAAAATTTCTATTTTATCGTCCATGAAATGCAGTACCGCCATGTGTGTAAAAAAAGTTACTAAGCGTAAACACGATGAGTTTGAAAAATATAAAAATGTATGTGCTTAATATTATTTGACATGAAGGTAAACGCTCTCCGTCTGTCAATAAAACAACGGTTTGTAAAGATATTTTTATTACGACCCAACAAATTACTGCTACATGAGGTTTCATGCACGGATGTATTGATGAGCGTAAGGTTAGATTACGAAGCCTCAAACACGAGCACTGCTCACCTCGTCACGAAAAGAGGATAAAGTCGAAATAAACCCCTCGAAATACGACAGAATCTGAAAATAGAATGCCTCTTTCAAAGTTATTACTTCATATAGAGCGGGTACATACAAGGGTGTTATAACGCGGCATCGCTCACACAAGATTGAATCATGTATGTTACGTGCGAGTCCTTTATTTTCTCCTTAAATCATTATAAACATAAACAACGCCCAAATTGATTTTGTTCTCAGAATCGCAGCCTTGTACGCGATCTTTATTGATATTTTTTGTCCGGTTATTTGTAATACCCGATGGTATATGTATGTATTATAACGTTATCATAGAGGCAATAGGGATTTTTTTCGTCCATCAAGTAGATTATAAAAAAATTTTAGACACGTATCTTTTCTTTTTTTACGTAATCAAAAGATTACGGCAATATATTAAGTTAAAAGGTGGCATGACGTCTCCCCCCGTAAGATGTTATACTGACTAATGACGTAGCGAGCCCCCACTCCCCAACTTTAACGCGTTTTATCTAAACCATTTTTTAGGGTTCCGTAGTAAACAAGGAACCCTTATAGTTTTGCCATGTCCGTCTGTCCATATGTCTGTCCTTCTGTCTGTCTGTCTGTCTGTCCGACTGTGTGTCTGTCCGTCTGTCTGTCCGCGGCTTAGCTCAGAGACGGTTAGTACTAGAAAGCTGTAATTTGGCATATGTATACATATTAATCATGCCGACAAAGTGGTAAAATAAAATCAAGAAAAATATTTTTTTTAGGGTACCTCCCCTACACGTAAAGTGGGGATGTTTTTTTTCCACGTCTACCCTAGGTTGTGGTTTATCGTTAGAAAGGTCTTTCAAAAATATTGTAAGTTTGTCAAAACCATTTTTGGATTCAGGGATCCGTTTGCGAAATATTAAGCTTTTAACTGAATTTTTTTGTTAAAGCCAAGTGCCGCAACCCCAGCAATTGCAACCCCTTGCTGGGGTTGCGGATTTGTCCGAAAGGGATATCGCGGCCCCAGCACACGGGCAACGGAAGAAACACGGGTGGGTTTTAGTCAGTAAAAGTCTGACACGCCCTCTCGCTACGCCCAGAGCGGGAGAAGTCATGACACTTCTACCTAAATGGTCGTACTTGGACTTGTGAAAAAATTCACAGCAATAGTATATGTAACGAAATTAAAAGGAAAACTATCAAAGCTAAGTAGGCTCTACAGGTTAACGAGTAATAATCGACCAACTTAAATTTGTGGTTTGTAAAACATGATCTCCCATACATTCCGTATGGGAGAACAAGTTTTTCAACTACAATGTTAAGTTTGTTCTTGGTATAAATTCATCCCAACTACGGAACCCTTCATTGTGCGTGGTCCGACACGCACTTGGCCGGTTTTTTATTAATATAATAAAGCAAAAAATACATGTCTAATACATGCTATATACTTATACTTTTATACTTATACTTTATTATCTGACTGACGGACTAAATAGTTTTTTTTTTCCTGTCAACATACCTATTTATCATAACTAAAAAACGATGGGCAACTCACCTACTGCATTATTAATAATTGGGAACCAATCACGTTCTAAATGCATTCATAATTTTTTTGTGTACTTAGTACCTAACTGAATACATATAGTTATGTAACTTGAAACAATGTATTCAACCAACTTCTCTAGAAATAGAATCGAAGGTAAGGTAAACGGCCCAGTAACCACAAAGTTTTGAACTTCACAGAGTTTGCAGTTCTGCGATGCTACAACTAGTAGACTTACATTAACGAAATTACATAACCAGAGGGCCTAGACAAAGTAACATTCTATGGGATAACGATGATGGAAAAGTGCAAAATGTATGGGATTGACATTAGCTACCGAAAAGATTTTGTCGGTATATACAGGGTTATTGGTTATATGTCGGCAATCCGTTAAGGGAATGTAGGAGAAGTCATTTGCAACCAAATTACCCCTTTCGACTCCTATGCAAAAGTCATTTTTTTTCGAGTATGTCATTTATTTTAAAATATAAAATTACTTGAAAATGGTTACATTGGCATAGGGGTTATGAGGGGTCATTTGGTTGCAAATGACTTCTCCTACATCCCCTTAATGGATTGCCGACAAATAACCAATAACCCTGTATATACATAAATATATGTATAAAACCGGCCGGCAGGAGATACTACGTGAGACTGAAAATGTCGACTCCCTTTTATACACCTCTAGAAGAGCAGGGCTGAAACTAGAAAGTGGAGATCCAAGAGCAACTTTGACACAGAACAGAAGGTCTGCCCGAAATCAGCATATACGAAATAGAAAGAGCCTTGAAGCAAATGGAAAACACCCGGAAAGGACAAAGTGTCCTACGAACATCTTAGCTTTGGTGGAAAACCTGTGCTTAAGCATTCGCGAGACCTACACACAGCATTGCATGATTGGGTGGAAACGGGTTGAAGAAGAGTGACAGAAAGAGAAAATTCAACCACCGAAAGTTCTGATCCGTTTTCAGAAATCCTTTCACTGATAGAAAACAACACTATTGGCTATGTTTACAAAAAAAGGTAGGTACAAAAAAAAGGCAATCAAAAAATGTAATGCAACCTATCGAGTCAAAAGAAAATAAGCCTTATCTCAAGGCACTAAAAACCATGACGAATTTATATGCAACTTTTTTGTGCGGCCCAGTAGCCGGCAGATATGTACTATGGTTTCAAAGGAAAATGAGTCCTATATCGAAGTCATAAGGATACAATTGCGGGCGGGTTCCAGTGTGACGGGTATTAACGGGTTGATGCGTGTATCAACATCCGGTAGAAAGTTTCCGATTTTGCCGGCTACTCGGTACAAGTCGGGATTTGTGAGTACTCATATTATGTGACAGGCAAAAATAATTATTTTTCAATTAAATTTACCTCAACTTATAGGCTATATCGCTAGATAATTCAGTTGAATATTCTAGGAAACTTATACTCTCACATTATCGTTATCCACATCAGCATGGCGAGCTAATCAATACAACGTGGTGGTCACAACACCACAACTGGTGGTGGAACATTCTTGAAAATTGCGGACCGCATACTTTTGTTGCTGCACAGTTTCAACCCCATTCAACTTTTTGGTCAGTGTTATCATTTAAATTGTTCAAAATATTACCCAGAAAGTATTGCCATTCACAAACTTCAATTTATAATTGGTTGAAAGGTGCAAAGTTTAAGAAATGAATAGTTACCGGGTACCGGGACACTTACTAAGGGCAATAGGTACTTCTACCTTAGTTATATTTTGATTTTAATTAAGGTAGGTCTCAACCAAATCACATTCAATAATAAATTTGCCATCCACTGACACCCACGTTCAGAGGTCACATGAAAGATATGTTCAAATGTTCCTAAATTCCAAATTCAAATACGAAATGGTTAGAAAACACTGATGGGTTGTTGGATACCACCTGTCAAGAACATGACTTCTCAACACAACCCGTACGTACTTATTATGTAGATACACCAACCATGCCACATGGTAACTGACATTCGATTACGTTTGACGTATCCATTTTATGTTCACCACTAGAAATATACGAATAATAACATATTCACTTTGTTACAGTTAATCGCACGATACGAGGATTGTATGTATATTTTATTAGGTTATACCCATGTGTATTACAAATGAAGAATATCTGAAACCAACTTTGTTTTCGATAAAGCTTGTTACATTTGTATTGCGTGACGTCACGCCTTACATAAAGGCAAAGGTAAGATCCCTAATACCTTTTTCAGCAAACGATGTCGTTAGTACAACTTTACGTAGCCTTTCAGGAATCCAACCGTGATGAAACTAGAATTCTAAATATACGTTCTCAAGCGAAATAAGATCTATAGAGGGGTAGTTAACAGCTCGGGCAGCGAGGCTTTATTTTTGGCCTGTCTGACGTCATGCCCGCGACGACCGCGACATTTAACCACAGACCGTCGCTACGTTCCACCTACTAACTAGTTCTAATGCACTTTATGTTTATTTATTCATCGAATCACATCGGTGTTTATGGAATTACGTAAATATGAGTCCTTCGGCTTGGTCAAACTCAAACTCAAAGCATTTATTTCAAATAAACCAATTACAGGTACTTTTGAATTGTCAAGGGGTCGGTCAGTCAGAAATATGAAGCTAGTTGCATCTCGGGGGTCGGTCATGGTCATGTCTACGAACTCTCTATGAAAACGAAGATGTTGCTATTTAATCATTTATCGAATTTCTATTATTTAAAGTCAGAATTTTCTTTCTGAAAATTCAGTTTTCCCCAGTTTTGATAATATGTTTGAAAAACTCTAGATGAATTTTTAACAATAATTTCTGCTGCCGAACGAGGAGCTCGTGGCTAAGTAATAACTGCTGCACGGATCGATCTGTCAGGTTAAGCTACGCTTGCCGGGGGTTAGTCTGTGGATGGGTGACCATCTTTACATACCGAGACTCCTCCGTGCCTCGAAAAGCACGTTAAGCCGTTGGTCTCGGCTGTCATTCATGGATCTTTGACAGTCGTTACGAGTCGTCAGAAGCCCGAAAGTCTGACAACCAGTCTTACCAAGGGGTATCGTATTACCGCAGTCGCTCCATGTAAAATACTGCTATTTAGCTGAATCCGGTTAGACTGGAAGCCGACCCTAATAAAGTTGGGAAAAGGCTAAGCAGAAATTCTGCTATCGAACGGTTAACACAGCTGCTGCCCTGCAAAAAACTCATCGTTGGTAGAAATAGTTAAATATAATTTTTAGTGTTTTCTTACATTTGAATCACACTTTTTTTTTTTATCCCACCTTGGAACACATAACGGACCAGATATAGTTATAAATTTTCCTATTTCGAACCGTTTTATATACACCTTAATTTTCTTAGCTGCTCAGTTAGTCTTGCGGAGTTAGGGGCAAATTGACGGCAAATATATCTCGGAAAATTAAATAATATTCTCCCGTGTTCCCCGTTTTAACCGTGTTACCGGAGCGGGCCCGGCCACCCCGGCCGCCGCGCTCCGATTGCAATTAGTACCGATTCAATTAGTTATCCACTGTTTCTCATTTTATTTTAGCCTGGATAATGAGGGTTTTTGGTAAAGACCCTCCGCTAAACCCTGTTGGCTGTGACTGAGTCCTGTTTCCCTGATCCGCCTTTTCATTGTCCCGTCCGTGTTTATTCCGCGTCATAAAATTTACTGCCGACTGTTGAACACTCGTACTAGTGGAGTTTCCACGAGTTGTTGGTAAAGAAAATTATGAATATGATACTTGTTGCTATGAACTATCACTATAACTAGGTAACCTACTGTGTCATGACCAGTGATCGGAGTAGGTAGATTGATTTTTAGTACTTGTATCATAAATGCACACAGAAAGAATAACATGGATAAGCCATTTTTCCGGAAAGTAATTCCGGTATTTCCGGATTCAATTAAATATTGTTAATGTTGGTAGTGATATTATTACTAGTGGTATTATTATTAGTGGTAGTCGTTGGGTTTTGTCAAATCGTGACAAAAAAAAAAAATAGGAAGAATAATAAAGAATAAAATTGCTCATTTTATTACAATTCCTACCTTTTTTTTGAGGATGGCAAATCATCAAATGACTCCTTCCACTCTGGCAGAATACAATTCCTACATAAGTTCCGGTTTTTTTTTAATAATCCACCAATTCCGGAGGAATGTCCATAGTAATATATACGTTTCGGATCAATGACCCCAGTTCAATCTACCTACTCCGATCAGTGGTCATGACAGGAGAAACCTGTTCGTGGGCTCAGTTCTTATGTATAACGAAACAAGGTAATAATTATGTTGGTAACTCGATCAAGTCGTTGGCTTGCTTTAAATTATTACAGAGGAAGGAATCGCAACCCTGAGCTCAATCCCCAAACTAGTACATCTAAAATCTTTCGGCGGAGAATCGCGACAATTGCCTGACAATACGTGGGGCACACAAAAAAAATCCGGAATGAATGAGAAAAAAATAGTTTGAATGGTAAAAATGAATTTATTGTTTTCTCCGTTAGCGTAAATGCACTTTTTCATACGAATAAACCAATTTTGAAAACATTTATGCCACTCCTCCGTGATGACCTCGTAAACACGTTTTTCAAACTCTTCGACAGCCTCTTCTGGTGATGAACGGGCGATTGCTGCTTAGTTTTAGGGTCGTAGCTATAAATCCCTGTTTCGCCAACTGTTATTATGTCCCGCACCAAATTTGACTTACTTAAATCTGGTAAGCATGACTTTGCACTAAGTGACGCGGTCTGTTTGTCAACCCTCAGTCAGATTGTGTGCGATCCACCGCGAGCACAGCTTTTTTGTACCCAAATGTTTGTGTAAGATTGATTATATTTGACTCATACCTATGCCTAAAAATTCCCGAATCTCATGGTAGGTCACATGCCTGTTTCGATCATACGGCGCACAGCATGTTTCTGTTGTTCACAGCGGTGGTCGGGCGACCATCACGAAATTCGTCACTGAGTTTGACACGACCGCGCTTGAATTCTGCAAACCAGCTAAAAATAGTCGTCTTGCATGGTGCTTCATCGCCAAAAGCAGTTCGAAGCCGAGCGAGGGTCAGCTGAGCTGTCAAATAACACTTAAAATCGTAGAAAA
This sequence comes from Agrochola lota, assembly GCA_947364205.1. Taxonomy (NCBI): domain Eukaryota; kingdom Metazoa; phylum Arthropoda; class Insecta; order Lepidoptera; family Noctuidae; genus Agrochola; species Agrochola lota. The sequence goes on along the minus strand of OX376221.1, from coordinate 8,989,399 downwards.
TCATACAACGATCACGCGTTAAATTCATGGTGATGGAGACAAGCTATTTTATTAATGATGTCACAATGTAAAAACAATTGACAGTTAGATGAAACAAACTGTATTCTACAGCCAAAGAGTTCCATTTTCAAATGTTGTAATTTTACTTTTTTTTACATTGTTTATTTTAGTGGCTAGTTCCGGAAACTTGCAGTGCGCCTTATGTATGTACCTGTAGGTATAACTGTTTATACCCAGTTAGAATAATCATGTGACTCCAGCCAATGCTCACTTTGCAATCTGTTTTTTCTAAAAACTTTTGCAGTGACAGTCTCGAAATCTCTTTGTGGTTTAAGTCGAAGCCATTTGCAAAATTTGTTTTTACTTATCAAATCCGTGATGCAAATGCAGTGAAACAAACTTAGTGATGGCAGCACGAAGTTTGTTGTCCCGCCGAGATAACTCTGTGCCAACTTATTTATCTGCACCAACGTTGGATAAAGATAAGAAGCAAATTTGTCGCTCTCTTTACCATGGGGCTGATACCCACTGTAAAGGGAGCGTAATTGACATTAAAATTAACGTTATATTAATCCCACTTTTATTAATTTCTAGCTGCTTCATCTCTGCGCCAAAAATACGAATTGCTAAAAAAAGTTGAACAATCAAGTAAACCGATTTACCTTTTTTTTTGTAGTAGGTAGGTATGTCTTGTACAAGTTCAAAACAGTTTTTTTTTTTGGATTTATTAGTAAAAAAAAATCTGATAATACCACGTTACCTCATTGTTCAAAAGAACATGCTGTTTATAAAGTTGGGAACCACAAAAAAAATGTTTTTTCGCATCATTATTATCTATGTTCACACATAACATTAAAAACTGGGAGCCTACAATAAAAGGTATTTATAAATATTATTATTTGGTATGTAACGAAAAACCATATTTTTTTGTCTCTTCATCTAAGTACACGCGTGGAAATATTTAGATCAATTTAATGACTAAGTTAAAAAAATACAATAGTTCCTATATGGTAGTAAATTATGTACTTAATAATAATAATAGCAGCCTATTACTATCCCACTGCAGGGCAAAGGCCTCTTCTCATACAGAGAAGGCACGAGCATTTATCACCACGCTCGCTCAAGACGGGTTGGTGATTTCAGACTAATATTAAGTATAAGTCCAGGTTCCCTCACGATGTTTTCCGTCACCGATGTCAGTAATGTCCAAGATAAACTCAGAAAGTACATTTATGTACATATGTAAATTATTTACTTACAAAATTTTTACTAGTTAGTTCAATTTTTATTTATTCTCTTTGATAACGTGTTAAATGTCTACTTGGAAAACTCAACAAATATGACTGACGACTATAATAACATCCACGCTGATATTCATAGTACCTTAGCAGTTACAGGTACAACATATTGTTGACTTTTGAAATTAAACCTCCCGATTTCACGATTCTTTCCTACACGTAGATGAGAAGACAGAATTCCTCTAGGTGCTAATAAATTGTAATAAAATTAATAGATGCCCACTTTTAACCAGAATTCCCTTGAAAGCATTCTCGTTTAAAAAGCAGATGTGGCGAATACCATCTGGAGCCAAGAGCGCTTTTAACGTAAGTGACGCGAATCTACTTATTCATGTGTTTACTGAAGACGGGCAGAAGAATTTTAATGTTTGATTTTGTAATCAGTACACACAACGTTCATTTTTCATTCCAAGTTTTAATTAGATGGAGATAATGAAAAACCCTCACGTAGTGACCCTCGAGCTCACTTTGCATATAATTTAGGAACAAATTCTTTTTAACACCACTTTTGATTCGCTGCGATGTTTACGTTGAATAGGTACGTAGATACCTAAGGTTTGTATGAATGGATGTATAATTCTGAAATATTCAATTATGTACTATTTGAATAACTACTATGAGTTGATATGAATTCGATAACCATAACAATGCAGAACTTTTTAACCCAAACTTTTCAAGATTGTGCTACTACATCTATACTATAATAATATCATAAAGAGATATTTATCTATTTTGTAAGTTTGTATCTTAAGGAAGGTTACTCGGTGGGTCGCGGACGAAGTCGCGGGCAGAAGCTAGTCATTTATAAAATGTAATAGGGATGTAGAGTGAGGAAAAAAAAAGAAAACTATAAGTCCGTCAGTCAGATAATAAAAAAATATTAGACACGATTTTTTGCTTTATCATATTAATAAAAAATGGTTTAGATAAAACGCATTAAAGTTGGGGAGTGGGGACTCGCTACGTCACAAGTCCATATAAAATCTACCGACCAGTGACTTCATGCCACATTTGAACGCATTGCCTACTCATGTATTGCCGTAATCTTTTGTCACGAAAAAAAAGAAAAAAATACGTATTTTTTAATAATCTAGGTACCTGACGGACAATTTTTTTTTTGTATAAATATTAAAACAAAATATATATATAAAAATAATTTTAATTGTATTTAACAATTAAATTGTATTTAATTGTTAAATACAATTTTTTATAAGATATCTACAATAGTAAATATTTTATAAAAAATTGTATTTGGTTGATGGACCAAATCACACAGCAGAATTTTGACAAACATCGACTCCAGAATTAAAAGGCCGTGCACAAAATCGATCGATCGATCGATTTTGATCATTAGTTGTGAGGGAAAAGGAAAAAGAATTTAAACAAAACTATTTGTGATTTGAAAGGTCGAGTCCTTATTTTGCATGTGACTGAAAGGTATTTTTCAAATAAGTTAATAATTCATGGAAAATCACAAATATTCGTAACAAGTTTTCCGAAAAATGACGCGAGACTGACGTTTGTTCACCTTTTTACAAGAAACTACTTTCGATTTTGTATATTTCAAAATATCATCCACATCGTTATATGGTCTACTTGCATGCGGTTGAACCACTTATTTCAACTTTCGTACAAAATAATGGTGAAAACATTTTTTTTTTAACTTTTGTAATGTATTTTTTCCTTTTATTTACCAAACCATATCAAGAAATTTAAAAATAACACATTAGTCATCAGCTATTCTTGAAATAAAATCAAAATTTTATTTTTGATTATACAATATCTTCATTAAAGTATGTTGAAGTAATTAAAGGTGAAATAAACTATATTTTCGAGAGTGCAAAACTGATACAACTAACAGCACCAATAAAACTGTACTTTTATATTTACACAGACTTAATGTTTCAATTATGTCAAGCTTTATTACGATTAGATAAGTTATTGACGAAAATGGGTTTTTTCGTGCACGGATCCTTAACACATTACGTTACTAATCTATTTATTTATATCGATAGGTCAAGGAGATCGGCTTTAAGCTTGTAGTTTATTTGCCACTGTAAGTATTATACATAATTTAACATGCCCGGAAACAAAACGCTTTCCGGTTCCGAAAACTAAACCAGTTTTAGACAACATTTACACTTTTATACAAACATAGATAATAGGTATTAATTTTCTAGAAATAAATTCGACTATTTAGTTCCATACCCATAAATATGGAATATTAATTAGTGAAAACAATGAAAGCTTTGGAATTCACTATAGTGTAGGTAGATTGGAAATAAGCGTCAAATTTTTCACTGAAAATAATAATGGCTTTTACCTTTGTTGATCAAATAATAGCTGTATTCATCATTATATTAGGTTTTAGAATGATTATGTAGTTTTATTTATAGGTACAGCTGCCACAGCCTACATAGATGTGCCTATGTGTGTACTTTACGATGGCAATGGGCAGACTTCCATTTGGCTAGGCTGGGGCGCTTCAATACTCGTAAATTCTTCGTAATTAAGCTGACTCTAAGGTCAGCGGGTTAATACAATAGGCGACTAATGTACACAGATGTAATGAATGCCTATTTTACATACGTTTAATTTGCGTGCAATGAGTCTAAATTAACTTTATAGTGTAAGCGTGACGTTTATAGACCGTACTTATACTTTATTGTATCGCTTTTAGAATGAATTAAGCCTCGTGCAGACTGGCGCGATGTGACGGTGCGACGCGACAAGTTAATTGTTGTACCGTGAAGCTTTCTCAGAAATTGTATTGTTAGAGTCGCGTCGCGCCCGTCTGCACGAGGCTTTACTCTTTGAAAGTACTTATTGGAATTTATAATTGTGAGTTAACTTTAACAGTCATAGGAAAATTAAAATTTTGAGTAAATTCGTATTACCCACGTAACCAGGTACACACGGCTACACATCAAGCTATAGATTTCTAGTATAAGCTGACCTCTCATCGTACGAAAATTCTATGCCATGCGAGATCAGTATAAACTGGAAATTATAGCTTGAGGTGTAGCCGTGTGTACCTACTCAGTAAAGGGCAAAAAGTAAAACAAAGAAGCAAGAAATTAATTTCACAGCTGAATTGGCCACCATGGTCTCAACTCAACCAGCAACCTTAGGCAAAACTAATTACAGTACAACTATTTTCTTAATGTCCCTCGGCAAACTTCGTGTTTCGTGAGTCGTCGGATTTCCATCAGTTGCCCTTTGCACTTGGTGCTTGTACGTATTGACTCCTGCAGCTGCACCCGCGTTCTCGTCAACCATAATTACCAATAGCAAAGGGCAACTGATAGAAATCTGACGACTGACGAAACAAAAAGTTTGCCGAAGGACATTAAGTAAATAGTTGTATTGTACATAGTATTATCAAAAAAATTCTTGAATCAGGTAATCTGCTGACCCTGTCAGTTGGTGCTGACATCTCTTTGAGGCGCGCGTGGAACACAACGCGCCGTTGACCCGGGCCTGGTCCTTATCGGACGGCGAGCTACCCATTGCTCACCGTCCGCAAGCCCGCGCCTACGGTGGCCGGAAGTCAGCTCGTGACTCCCGACTAGGGGCGACTAGGTGCGCGAGGGCGTGCAGCTTGCATCTCCCTCGCGCGCTCCTTCTCCTCCTTCGCGAGCATACCTGCTTCGCAGTAGGAGGTGACGGCCTCCCATGCACTCTCGCTCCGAACCATGGCCTGAACCAGGGCCAGACGCGAGAGATCGCCGCCGCCGATCGCCTCCGTGAGGACACGTCGGTGTTCCGCCCAAGCAGGGCAGACCTCCACCGTATGCTCCACCGTGTCCTCCGGGCGATCCACACAGTGGTGACACCCAGGCGTTTCCTCCCGCCTTATATGGAACAGGAACCTCCCGAAACAGCCGTGTCCGGTGAGGACCTGCGTCAGGCGGAAGGTGAGGACGCCGTGGCGCCTCTCTAGCCACTCCTGAAAGAGGGGACTTATCGCCACAATTGTGGCGTGCCCAAGCCACAAGACCCCTGAAAACAGTATTTTACTTCGTTTTACAGTGTTTTGTAATACGGTTTTAAACCGAATGCCGTTGACCGTCCGCGATGGTTAACTTTTGCGCAAACTTAATGGCGGCAACCCTCCCAGAGGGTTAATTTCCAATATGTATGGCGGCATGGCGTATGAGTTCTGTGAAAAGTGAGTGGAGTCGAAAGTGTTAATCAACCTTGATTACTAAATCATCTTTTTAGCACAACATGGCCTTTTTCTAAATGGTTTAGGCCGACATGAGTTATGATCAATAGGTAGTTATGTAACTCTGAATTTTATGTGACTAATTCAAAATAATTCACATTTTCAGTGGCTGTAAATTCGCATAAGGCATCTTTTGTACACATAAACAATTACACATATAGGGTATGTGTAAACGTTTTAAATTATGTAATGGCAGGAAACCAAAAATTCAATTTCACCAACATCGTATTTTGAATTAAACGAGATGTGAGGTACCTAAGCTCTACAGATTTCAGCTGAAAACTCGAGCCGGATTTACAGGATAAAATATACTGGTTTGTGGTGTATGCTTACGTACTTTTCATGTTACACGTTGACATTTCAGTAGTCTTACAACCGGCATAATTACACTACTCTGCGGTTTCATGTGAGCCCTCGAAACAATACAACATTGAATCAATAGCCAATACTGGCGAACGAGAGCTCCTGATTTAGCTCAGGAGCTCCCATTCCATAATCCATTTCTCCATTATCTAACAGAAATTAATTATATACCTATAACGGCGCAGGATAGCCTTTACCAAAAGTAGTCATCCTATAAGTGGTTCAGGACCTTCAATATCATCAGGATTGTGCCAGAATATAGCAGTTCCAAAGATATAAATGTGTCTAAATAACAAACAAAACTGTGAACTCGTCGAAAAAAATGCCGTCCAGCTGTTAGCCGGCTAATCCCTTCCACGCGCTCAGTGACATATAAATAATAGCTCTTTGAGTAGTTCGTCTTGGAAGTGGTACTACAGCGGCTCCCCAGACATCATTTGTCATCTCGCATCGATGGTTGCGTGTTGGCCAGAAGACAGCCGCCACGCAACCATCGATGCGATGCTCTGCTAGAGTGACAGTCATTATCCAGTGTCACTCTTATCCGACCTCTTCGGTGGTTCCTAGTAACTTCATAACCAAACTAGACGACGCCACTTGCTTCGCCGTCTAGTTTGGTAAGTAGAAAAACAAACATCAAAATCCATTGATTTGAATTACATTGTATATGTTCTTCAGTACCTATACTACATACTAATTCCATGGAATCACTTTCTTGTGTCTTGGTAGAATTGTTCTCGTAAAATTATTAAATGAAAACGCTTTGATATATCCTGCCTATAATCAAATTCTTTAATTTCTTCTTAGATGATAGGTTACACGCCGCAAGTTGATTTTTTTAATTTACATACACAACATAATACGTTAATGTATAACTTGGCAAGTTATTTATGTCAATCTCCTCTTACTAACTATTAAATTGAGATGTACAGCTGTTTGCCATCTGTGCTCAATAATTCGAGGGCATTAACTTGTATAATATATTCGAGAACCGACTTAGTAATACTTACACGGGTTACAGGTATACAGGTTACAATATTGTTGTACCGAACGGCTTCGCAGTCGTTCGCTTTATTGCTTTACGACTTGACGTTAGTTCGGAATTATGTAACCAAGCCAAATAGACGTTAGGTTAATTTACGTTTATCTTAATCTAGGCTTTCGCGTTAAGTTGGCACATTTGACACTCGCGACTCATGCGGCATAGGCATTTGTTTTTTTTTTTGTAATTTCTCGTTGGCTGGTCCATATGCAGCTATACTCGGGAAAGAAGGCTTGCTTTGTTAAAAAACGAAAGATGCGCAGCACCGTACACCTGCTACAAACGAAATTGCTTAAAAAAAAGAAAAGAATAACAGAGATTTAGTGTGAGAGACAGAGAGAGCTATATCTTTCTAACGAAATGTGCGTAAACGTGATGCTTCCTTGAAATCTCACCGAATCGCCGCCCTAAGCTAGACGAGCCGAGCACGACCGGATCACGAGCACAAATTCGTGTAGTGAGAACCGACTTACAAACCTCGAATGAGCGCGCTTCGAGCATTTGCTTCGTGCTCGACTGTGCTCCGCCAATTGTCGGTTTTTTGACGAACACAAAGGGATTTGCATCGCGCTCGCAGTGTAGGTTCATTGTACGGCCACACTTGACGCCGCGAACGACGACGCCCTGAACGTCTCCGCTCGTGCTCGGCTGTGCTAGCGTAGATGCACCTTAAGGAGTTTCACTTCAAAAACTGAATACTCATTCACTTAGTATTAGTTCTTCTGTGTACCCTACGAGTCGTGTGTCGTGTGTTCGTGTGTGTTCTGTGTGTGTGTCGTGTGTTCGTGTGTGTTCTGTGTGTGTGTGTGTTCTTGTGTGTTCTGTGTGTGTGTGTGTTCTTGTGTGTGTGTGTGTGTGTGTGTGTATGTGTGTGTGTGTGTGTGGTGTGTGTTCTTGTGTGTGTCCTAACATAGTAATATTACTCACGATTGAGGTTCAAATCAAAATCTATTTCGCCTCACCGATACGACCTTGACCTGACACCAAAACTGGAGTTACTAAAACAAATTCTCTTCACATCGCCGATATGAAAAAACAAGGACAGGTCTACCGCTCCGCCCGTTTCCGATCCGGTAATAAATTGGAAAAGTACTACACACGTTGTAACGTACGCGATACTGGGAAGTAACAGCGAAAATAAACATTGAACCTCTTGTATGCTAATACTTGGAGATCCTCAATCGTTCTTGTGTAACGAGAAGCGACCATTTTTGTGTACTTCTCTGTCTTCTTCTTTCTGGCTGTCGCTTTCACATGGGACATTCATGGATAAAGTGGGTTTACTTTTCATCTCTGTCTAGAAGACAGGCATAAAGTGAAGTTTGTCTAACAATACTAGTGTAAAAAAAACAAGAAAAGGGAAAAAGGGGGGGGATTTGTATGTATGTTGAGATGACTTTTTCATTTCATTTAATTTTAAGAATATCTCTAACTATGTATAATATTATTTGTGTTAAAGTGAATCAATCATCATTTCATTGATATTCACTTCACTTACACTCGAGCAGGTATTATGCGATAAGAGAGCCGAGTGTGTAATGATCAATGCACACACGTTTCATATGACGTTTTTCAACACACTTGCGAAGAAAAAAACAGACTTGTTGTAATAAATCAAAGTCTGTTGGTGACATGCCATACTTTAGATTTCGTATTTTTGATAACAATTAACCACACAACGAAAACATTAACAAATATTTATGGAAAATGGCGCGCTGGTTAAGTTTTTCCCTCGCGTCGCGCCAGCGATGCACGCACTTATAAATAAAGGCACTGGCAAACCCTCTAAACAGCCTATATAATTTTTTATAAACACAAAATAATGTTTTGAATACACAAATTAAGGTAGATTAAAAAAAGTTATCTGTGGCGCACATTACCGCACTAGAACAGTAATATAAAGTAAAAATCACATGTGTTTAATTCACTGCATTATGAACCTAAAATCGGTTCAATAAGAGCCACTGTACGAGCAAACGTGTTGTAATAGTAGATTGTTTGCCTAGGGAGCAAACAACTATTTTAAAATCGAGAGATTCAAAGTACGTCATTCGAGCTTAAAATAGTGTTAGAATAGAATAGAATAGTTCTTTGTGTAAAGTTGCTCACGAGGTGGACACTCTACTTTTTATAAACCTTTATGAGAAAATAATTTGGCTCGCGCGCGGTTTACTTTATCATACAGCCTGTTACTTGTTCATACAATGTTCGTGATTGATCTCTTTGGTAATTGGAACTTTTACTAACAATGTCCACATTCCTAATTCAAATCACTTTTAGTCCCTAGGGATCAAAGAGGTATTTTAGTCCCTGTTTACGAAGAATAAACTAGCTATTTTTGAATAGATATGATAAAAATATTTTTTCAACACACGTTGGTATTAGCCTGAACTGCCCTACATTCTGTTATTACTTCTCTATGCGTAAACCTATATTTTACCAAAATAGCACACTTGTATCATAATTTACTAACACTATATGGATATCAAAAAAAAAACTGTTATTATCTACAATCTTATGTCAAACCAACACACCACGCCCTCGTCCACTATCGCTACAATACGTCACAATAAAAAAATGTACATTGCACTTTGGTGCAGATAAATGTCTAGAACGAGAACACAAAGCAGGGATCTGCTCTCCGAGTTATATTTAATAGGGATGTATTTAATAGCACTTAAAATTTGATGAAAACAGCTATAAAATTGTATATCAGCACTTTAAAATAATAATACATCCATAATTTAATATTATCACTTCAAAATAATAATATGTACATCTATAATTTAATATTATCACTTTAATAAACATGAATCAAATTTCTGCGAGCAACCTGGAAGTAGCGCTCGCCGGGCGGCCGCTGCCGCGGCACCACTCGCTTCGCTGGCTCGGCTCGCGCTCGGTTGGTTGCAGTTCTAACCTATATCACCCAGTTCAAAATGACGGATCAAACAATCTGCCTGCGACTAGATAAATAGACAATCCTACGACATAGTAATAAGCTAAGCATATTTATAGTGGAAACCATTATTTGTATAGTTCATTCAATTAATTTTAAAGCTAAACATTTTATACCATTATATAAACATTATTTTTAAAGTGTATTTATGTATTCCTCTATTTAATATGCTGATTATTGAACCTGAACCAATATGTAGATGGTCTAGACCGTGAGCAAGCACTTTCACTTCTTACTTCGTGCTCGAGTAATTCATTACTAAGTTAGAATACACGAAAATATACTCCGTTGCCGTCTCGTCACTTACATAAAACACATATATTTCATAAACTTCAGCGGCCGCACGTTGCCTTCAAAGCGTGAAATTAGCATTTGTTTTGGATGGCCCGGTTTTCGCGCACCTAAGTATAAACTTTTGCAATATCTAGACAAATTCCCAGCTACAGGGCTGTCAACATTAATTACCGTCTCTTTACATTCCAAGGGTCGAAACATTAGTAATTCCTGTCTAGTACTAAACCACGTCGAATGGAAAATGTTGTAGAGACTTTCTAATGGATAGGTAGGAGTAGGACAATAAAATGTCTTTTATTTATCTTCTAAAACGTAATTTGCCGATAACTTAATTTCACTTCGCCTTTTGTTAGATAACAGTTTCGTATTACAGCATTTGTTAGGGTTCGAGAGAGGGTCCTGCGCGTGACCAAAATTTAGGTTCGAGGGAAAAATAACGCAGCGCCGCCGCGCCGTGTTCGTCACAGCAATACCATAAATATCATTGGTTGTTTACATCGGTTGCGATTGTTTCAGTTTGTTGTCGTGCTTCATGGGTCTAAACATAGTTTTTTCTTAACTTTATTTTGCCTCACTGTCTAGTTTTGCCACACAACCAACACGATTTGATTAAGCTTTAGAATTACCTACTTCCTACGCACGGATCACGCATCGGCGGAAGCTTACAGTACGACACAACTTAGATGTAGCATCGGCAAAATTCGTAAAACCGATCACCATCCGAACTGAGTGCGCCATCAAAATCATCAATATTTATTACTGCTTTAGGTGAATATGATCTTTTCACGCACATGTGGGAGTTGCGCGAGGAGGCGAAACGTCGGGGTGTAACTCCGCTGCCGCGAGAAATCACGGCACAGCGGACAGAGCTCCGGCGGGATCTCATAGCGGCATGGAGTGTGCGATTGTCGCAACCCAGCGCTGGGCACGCCACAATTGCGGCGGTAAGTCCCCTCTTTGAGGAGTGGCTTGAGAGGCGCCATGGCGTCCTCACCTGGTTCCTGTTCCGCGTAAGGCGGGAGGAAACGCCCGGGTGTCACCACTGTGTGGATCGCCCGGAGGACACGGTGAAGCATACGGTGGAGGTCTGCCCGGCTTGGGCGGAGCACCGCGGTGTCCTCACGGAGGCGATCGGCGGCAGCAATCTCTCGCGTCCGGCCCTGGTTCAGGCCATGGTTCGGAGCGAGAGTGCATGGGAGGCCGTCACCTCCTTCTGCGAAGCAGTTATGTTCGCGAAGGAGGAGGCGGAGCGCGCGAGGGAGATGCAAGCTGCACGCCCTCGCGGCCCTAGTCGCCCCAGGAGACGCCCCGGGCATCGGGAGTCGAGAGCCGACTTCCGGCCACCATAGGCGCGGGCTTGCGGACGGTGAGCAATGAGCAGCTCGCCGTCCGATAAGGACCAGGCCCGTGTAGACGGCGCGTTGTGATCCACGCGCGCCTCAAAGAGATGTCAGCACCAACTGACGGGGTCGAAAGACCTTCTGGGGTGCGGGTTTGTCCGAAAGGGATATCGCGGCCCCGGCACATAAGCAACGGAAGGAACACGGGTGGGTTTTAGTCAGTAAAAGTCTGACACACCCTCTCGCTCTGCCCAGAGCGGGAGAAGTCCTTTGATGATTTCCATCCACAAAAAAAAAAAAGGTGAATATGATCTTGACGCAAACGCAATAACTTGTTAAGTCATATAACCAAATACATTCACAAAATTTAAATGAATGAATGCAAATTTTCAAATTTAGGCTACATCTAAGTTGTGTCGTACTGTATGTGTGTGTGTGCACATTTATTTAATATAACAAACAGAATAAAATGAAAATAAAAACTTATAAAACTTTTAAAAATCTTTTTCATCAAACTTATCTTTCTATTATGTTTCAAATTCAGTGAACTAGGGATTGAATTTAAAAAATCAAGGACTTCGAAGATATTAAGTATTGTTTGAAACTTTATCAAGATTTGGGACAACTTGAGGGTACTTTGTGCTGTGCTCGACGAAGGGGTACATCTCCAATTCAGTGTAACAGCAAACCAAATCTCGCAAATAACAAATACGCGAAATGTACAACATTTTCTTTTCTAGACATTTCCCCCTTTTGATACATTGACCTCTTTTCGCGGTACACGACGGATCTGAAAATATACGAAGGTAGATGTATTATGAAAAAAAAACATAGTTTTTGCTTGAACCCTTAATTTTTCATGAAAAACTGACTGTGGTAGTGTAGGTGATACTATTATATATGTTTTCTTAGAATTATTATTAAACTTAATTACATTGAAATAAAGTAATGTCGTTACTTGACTCAGTCGTGACTTCGCGGAAATCCATTATAAAATACAATAGACGACGTATATTTAGTAACCTAATCCGCTGAACTGTTCTTAAAGAGTCATAAATAACCCTGTAAGAAATCGACACGTGTTTCACCTCTCAACGAGGCACCCTCAGAATGACGATTGACTTGTTGCGAACCCGGAGACGACGCGTTGCCACATCAAGCCGTATCACATAGGTAGTATAGGTACTAATAATAATTACATAGAAACTGCAGTATTTATTTTATAAAAACGGTACATACGTATACCAACGGGGAAAAATAATTTCTGACCGTTTTCAGTCAAGGAGGTGTAGACATGGTCTCTGTACGATGTAGGATATTGATAGTTAGGATCTAGCGGCTTGTATGCCAAAAGTGGCAGGCGCACGGGTGACGACGCAACACACAGAGACACAGATACAGCTATCACACAGGATATCATTATCCATTTGTTACACGACATAGTGCATTACGAGAGTCACAGAAACAAATAGAATACAAATCTTAATTGGTATAATTGAAATAAGGTAATTTGTGTGTTTTTCCATTAAACTGCTAATTAGTCAATTAATTCGCTTCTTAATCCAAGAACTTCGTAGTTAATCAGAAAATTTTATATTTTTTTACGATTGAGATTCTTTACAAAAATACTTACGGACATAAAAATAGAGAAAAAAGAGGTACTTATTGTGAACCTCGAAAGGTGTGCTTTTCGCGCCTCGAAAGTAGGTTACTTTACCGTCTGGTTTACGACTAGGCTACGCGATAGGTACATAAAACTTTTATGTCCACACTTTGTGACATTAGCCACGCTTAGAACTAAACTTTGTGTTATTTACTATCAAATTGTAGGTCACGCCAACCTTCGGTTTTAAATATAATAATTTATGCTTATATTTATTGAATAGTCAAATTATTGTTTCGCATGTTCTAGACACTTCCTTACTTCCTACCCAATCGAGTATGGTACAGTTTGTTATAAATTTCCTCTCATCCATTAACTACAGAATATTATAAGCCTTAGTGTTACAACTTCCGAAATAATCATAACTTGCATTCTTCTATTTATAATCTCATTAATCAATTCCTCTTACAATCGTAAGCACGAAGAGTGTTCAAAATAGTAATATTATGGCAGTGTATTTACTCCTGGAGCATTTAGCCTAGCCATAGAGTTATTTAGCTAAGCCTAAGTAGATGTCAATATTATATATGTACTTACTCTCATCACACACTATAATGGTGCTATTTGACGCTGACGCCCTGTTGACCCTGTGCAGCAGCTCGCGGCGTGCGTAGCTGCGGCTTCGGGCCTGCGTAGCAACGGTGTAGGCCCTTTGTAGCAGCAGTGTACGGCCTGCGTAGCAGCGGAGTCATGTCCGCGTCGTAGCGGCGTAGGGCTTACGTAGCATGGGCGTAAAGCCTGCGTAGTAGCGGTGCAAGGCCTGTGTAGCAGCCGTAAGACCTGCGTAGCGGTGGTTTAGAACTTGCGTAGCAGTGGCATAAGGTCTTGGTAGCAATGGCGTAGGGCCTGCGTAGCGTCGACGTAGAACCTGCGTTGAAGAAAGTTGTGGTGTTCACCCTGCTTACTGCTTAGCAGCTGCTTTGGCCCCACGTAGTTTACGCTGACGCTATTTATACAACAAGTGGACGCTTTTTAGATGCTGCAAAGATGATACGTGTACACAATATAGTGTTCGAATAATTAATTGATGAAGGAATTACAACGAGGAGACACCAGCTATTTTTTTTTGCTATAAAGGAATTATAGCTATTTCAGGGTTGGTCCCATAGTAAAAGTTTTTCATTATGATAAGTACACTGACTGGAATTACAGGTAAAGGTTAAACAAAAACAAAGTCTTATGCCAAACAGGTTAACCACAGAGGTCAGCCACTCAAAAAATGATAAACAAAAAATGGTACGTAGTTAAATTCTCGTCAATAAAGGTGAATGCTATCTCTAATCAGCTTTGTATAGCCGCGTAGGTGAGCGGCACGATAACGCAGTTATCTAGCAATGAGGATATAACGTTGTAAACTTGATTTGGTATAAGGGCGGTTGCATACTGCGTTCATCTTTTGTTAGCTTATTTTTTTCATGAAATAACCGCACCTGTTTATACACCATAAGTAAAACTTCTGAACATCTAGTATTTGTATTGCAGGAAGAGGAATTAATGAACACTCGCGTTCATTAAAATTTCTTAATTAAAAATTAATATAAACAGTCACTTATGGCCGCGGCACGTCGTCACCGTATCTGTCCTTTGTCATTCAATAAACAATTTCCGTTCTTTTTTTTTTTTTCTTGCAATATTGCTGCTTTGTTACGTACTTGCGTTCCATTGTAATACAGACTTTCGAGAGTGCGGCTTCGTAAAACTCTCACTTATAATGGTAATCATTTAAGACTTAAATTATTGTTCTCCGGAGCTCCTTTTGTCCTACTTATATTATAAGTAGTGCAAAGGAGCTTCCAATTTCAAACAATGTTGATGTTAATGTAGATAGCTTTTTAATAAAAGCGCTATCATAGTGCTGGTAGAAATCCTATAGAACCTATCTTAACGTTTTTGATGCTGATACACTAATAATTATTTAAACAAACTTATGGTAGCTAATGTTGTTGTTGTTGCCAGGCGCAAGGTCCTGTACTGAAACAAATGCGCCGTGTACAACAGCCCTTACGTGACGTCAGGGCCGGTAGATATCGAGCCGGGCCCGGGGGCGCGATTCGCATCAATCTTTCAACAGTTCCGTACATTTCCGTAGCGAACGTTTTCGGCGCTTTTTGTGGAAAACGGAAGCTACATTGGCAGTGGGATTTAAAGAAAAATATACACATATGTATTCATGGGCTAACAAATATTCTGTTCTGCCATTTACGCCACAACGTATTCCTTATTCCTATATATGTATCTACTTAGATGGCTCTTCTATTTGTAATTAAGATTTTTCTTAATAATAACGCCATAAAAGTTATTCAGAAAGCAAATAAAAAAACGAATAATAGTTATTTGTTATGCAAGGCTGCAAAGTTGTTTTTTGGCGCGAGTACTTGTATTGTAACGTGAGCTAGCGAAGGAATCTAGGATTGAACCACGAGCGAAGCGAGTGGTTCAAATATACAATTCTGAGCGTAGCTGAGTAGGGCAAGCGTAGAATCTCGGATAAATACTAACTTATCCGAGATTCTACGGATTGACCAAGTTGAGACTATTTATTTTTATTGATATTTTTTTATATTTATATTTTTATTTATTTATTGATATTCCATTAGTAAAGATGTAGTTAATGGTAGTTGAATGGAACCCATCATAGTTTTTTTTTTTTAAACGTTTGGCAAAAACTTGGTATCACATAGGTAGCACCGTACCGTCGTTGGCACCACCTTGTACATAAATAATAACAATCTATTCAGAAAGCAATTGCATTCCTAATACCATTGTTGCTGCAATGAAAATCGATCGTGTGTCTAGGCATTTTTTTATAACGCAGACCGCACAGGGTTTATGTGACCATAATTTACATTTTGAGTATTAAAATACTTTTTAATCCTAAATGAAAATCTCACTCAAAAAAAAACTAAAAAGCGAAAAATTACCTTGTTTCCCACCGCAAGTTTTCTCCACACATTGACATTGGCAGAATTGTCGACATCGGCACCATTGCCATAAGGAAAAATAGAATAGAATAGAATAGAATACCTTTAGTGTAACTAAGCTCCTGAACTAATTTAAGTAAAAAAAACTGAGACGACGCCTGCTAAGGAGCTCTCGCGACTGTCTTCCGTCTCTATCATCAGATCAACTCCAGGCCTTTATTATGTGGTTGTGTCATAAGAACTACATATGTGTGCGAAATTATAACAGAATCGGTTCACAAATGAAAAATTCAGTAGGTGAAAAATCAATCACCCCCCTTTTTTTACCAACTTCGAGGTATACCCACCCCAATAAAACAAGAATCGTTCTAATCGAACTACTCAGTAAAAAAATTATGCGTGGCCATACATAAAAAAAAATATATATATATATATATGCATCGACTTGAGAACCTCCTCCTTTTTTTGTCGGTAAAAAAATTGGTCATTACTCAATACTTTTATTAGTAAGTATTCGTAATTCCACTCAATTGCTGTTGCAAATATGGTATTTTTCTCTATATGAGCTATACAAGAATAAATCAAGGTAAGAATATTAGTGACGGGGCTGGTTGCCCAGTGTGCAGACGAACCTACCTACTAATGTCAAATCCATGAAGCACTTTCAGTGCACCAGAAATATATTAAAAGGGGCAATAGTATTGTAATACCGTTTACACATACACCAAATATACGTTTAGGTATAAAATAGTTGTAGATACAACGATAAGTTCGTTAACACCTACGTATATACTACAAACGCTACATAATAGGTAGCTGTCAATCAACTCAGCCTATCGCAATCCACTGCTGGAAATAGGCCTCTCCCAGGCTGCGCCACAACACCCTGCCCACCGTCTTCTACACCCAGTAAATCCCAGCCAGCTCGTCGGTCCATCTAGCTGGGAGGCGTCTCACACTACGCTTGCCGATACGCGGTCTCCACTCTAGGACTCGTCTGCTCCACCGACGATCGGTCCTTCGACAAACATGGCCAACCCACCGCCACTTAAGTTTGCTTACTCTGCCAGCTATGTCGGTAACTCCGGATAATTTAATCCTTCAAAGAGACTCCGAGCATTAGCCCGCTCCATAGCGCGCTGTACGATCTTAAATTTGTGGACCAGCCCGACTGTCAGTGTCTACGTTTTGGCACCGTGTGTCATGGACGGGAATGACGCACTGGTTGCAGATCTGAGGTAACTGTTTCGTGAGTAATACTTGATAAGCCGGTTGATCTCTGTAGCACCCATAGTATCAGGTATACTCGTATTAACAATCCCATTCATAAAATATACCGTGGTTTTTTCTTGCTTCCGCAGAATCCTAGATATATAAAACATAAATAGCAAGATAAAGTAATTAATTCAGTATGAACATAAACATATCACGGTGCGAATGTGTGTTTGGTGCCGACAGGGACGTTCACGATGTGGTACAAAATATTTATATTTACAGTAGTATGTGTGATGACATATATTCTCAAAAAGTTACACGACACGGGACCTAATAAAGTCAAGTTTTATTTCAATTTCTGTATATTCTATTTTGCTACTTCGGTGATATCAGCTGTGATTTGGCCTTACTTTCTTCTGAGTCCCAAAAATGTGAGAAATGCAAAGTAAGTGCAAATTAATATTAATTGTTTTTATCCGATTTTTTTTACACGTTTTAACTGATTATAGTATACGATAGGACACTTGCGCGAAAACACATTTCCACGAATCGACTTTTGTGCGAATGGACGAAATGAGATTCCTTCATAACATCACGCCTGTATTTTTTCAAGGAGTTGTTTAGGGGTGTATTATATTGTGAATAGTACCCATAATTTACCAGTTATGTTTAAGTTACAAACACACTGGTAGTAATGATAGTCCAATAGGCGTCAATAGTTATTGTCCTTTTTGTATTCATTTTTTACTTTTTATTTATTTTCGACATGGGTGTCATTTTCATGATTTTCATGGTCAATGTGTAGCAAATTTTGATTTTAACTCAACGTCAAAATCAAAATATGCCATTTTTCCGGCATGGGTGTCGTTTTTATGGTTTTTGAGGGCGCTGATAACGATTATTTGCATATTTCTCCTCATATGTGACCCCATGGTCACACATGAGGAAAAATATGTAAATTTTTCCATCTTGAATTGCGATTTTGCGACTGAATTTCGCAAAAGTCCATTCGCGGAAATGTCTTTTCGCGTAACTGGGTTCGCGCAAGCGTCTTTCCCTGGAATGTCTTTCGCGAAACAACACTGTAACAACAATTATGAACTTTGAACAAAAATTACTTATTTATTTAAATATTCAGAGAGCGTTCTGGAGACGGAGTTGAGGGCAAAACTGAAACTATGAGAAATAAGGGAAAATTATGAAAATAATAGCCTCGCTTTCGAAGAAATCTTGTGTTCTTTTACTATTATTCCGACCGATAATGTTTCCGATAATGATCAAAGAGAAAGGCCAAAGGAAACTGTAAAAGAAAAGAGAAAAGTAAAATAAAGCAAAGAAAAAGTGGCAAAGTAAAGAAAATGCAATGTTAAATTTTTCTTGATTTTTCAAATGAAAGTGGTAGAAGTCAAAATACTAGTCGAATTCCACCACCTGAATATAATACCGAGTGTTTTACATAAAAATATAGATAAACAGGTATCACCATTAACATTTTATCAACCACACTACAATCAAAAATATCATAATTGTGCGTATAACTTTATAATCTTAGTAACGCGATTAAATATTAGCCATGGCGGCCTTTAATGATAATAATTTATACTATTTACATAACCTTCTAATAAACAGACACACATTTGACATTACATATTTTGCATTAATTCACTATCAATAAAACAGCTGACTGGTTCGGGGTCGGTTTATTGACATTGAATCTCTAAAGTCGTGTATATCAGCATAATACATAACCAATATTGATTATAGTCAGGAAGGATCTACTTCCTTATCAATAAAACAAAGTCTCTTTTCCTGTTTGTCTGTATGTCCGCGTTGTTCTTCTAAACCACGCAACAGATTTTGATGAGGTTTTCACCATCGTTTAGAGAATTTATTCCGGAAGGTTTATGTATATAATATGTTAATATTAAAAATATGTTTAGCTAAAAAATCTCGATGTTTTGTCAAGTCGTAAACACCGTGCGAATCAGGAGCGGGTCGCTAGTATTATATAAAAGGTAAAACAAACATAAAGGAAAATGATTTATTTTATATTTACAAATACCTACTACTTAGTTGCTCTACAATGGAGTGACACAGATTACCTAACGGAATACTTATCTACGCATTGTACATGTACATGTTATCCTATATAGATCACAGGTACACTTATAGGTACATACGAATACACATATCATGATGTAACAACCGATTAAAAAAAGATTTACTTGGATATTTTTCACATGTTATAAGCTGTGGCAATCCTACTATTTATAATATTATAAATGTGAAAGTTTGTATGTTTGGATGTTTGTTACTCAATCACGCAAAAACGGCTGTATGTTTTTTTTATCCCGGTAGTATCTTCCCGTGGGATAGTTCCCAACCTCCACATGGGCGAAGCCGCGGGCTAAAGCTAGTAATGAAATAAATGAGTTCATTAGCTATATATCTTTTAGCTTGGGAAAACTAACAGCCGATTTCTGATTAGAGAATTTTAAGTTTAGCACTTGTCAAACAGGCTTAATGATAACAGCCGCACCGGTCGGTTCGTAGATGGGTGATCATCCATTATATATCGAGACCCCTCCGTGCTTCGGAAAGCACATTAGCCTTGGGCAGTCGTTACGGATAGCTAGACGCCCAAAAAGTCTGACAACCGGTATTACCACAGGGCATCGTAATACTCAGAAACTGGGTTGTGGAGGTCAAATAGGCAGTCACTCCTTGGTACATTCAACTGCATCCGGTTAGACTGGAAGCCGCCCACAACATAGTTGATAAAAGGCAGTAAGATTGAGACTAGTCAATCTCTGCCTAAACATTACTTAATTATTTTTGTTTCCGATTAAATTTGTCTTCACCTATAATTTTTTGAGTATTTGAGTTAATTTTGCTCTAATGGACAGATTGCGTGCTAATCTCAAGCAAATTCACGTCAATTGCGTTTCACTTAGAACAAACAATACGTTTGAAAATGCTCAAAGTCTTGTCAAAGCAGTCGATAGTTGAGCACAGAAATTAGGCTGCATAAACTGTAATCATCCGTGTTTTTACGTGGTTTTGAAAGAGTTATCGGAAACATCGTCCTGCCATAGGTACTGGATACAATTTGTAAAGTATCCACAAGACACGGGTATGATGAAAATCAATCCCGAAAAGGTTAATAACAAGGTGTATAGAATTTGGCAACATTTTTAATAGAAACATTTTGACAAATCATTTCAATAAAGTTGCTTAAAAGGAACATACAATATTCTCAGTATTTTTACAAATTAATCAGGTAGGTAGATAAGCATACCAGGCATAGTTCCCATAGTAATGAATCACTCGACACACTAAGCTGTTTCTAACCTCTTGTATTTATGATATGTATATTTATTTATAATTATTTATTTAATAGCCATGTCACCAACTGCAGTTATTTATTATACATCTCTTTCGACACAACACCTTTTTCTAACGCTTAAGTTAGCGTTTATATGAAGTGGCCTGGTGGTCCATTCCAGAAATATTGTTTTTTTAAATTAACCATTTTTTTATAAAAAAAATTACCGATAGTTCGTAAGCCATTCCGTCTGTATCGCTCTAACCGAGCACACCTCCTATTTTGCTAAGATTTGTAATTAAAGTTTATTTTAAAACTAAATCACTGCCGTTCATATTTGACTAGGTACTTATTTCATTGTTTGTATCCACTTATTAATAATAAACACATCATACAAGGTCGCAGTCAGGCTTGAGCGACTTTGTAACAATTCCACATTAGTAATTTGTAGATAAGTTACAAGGTCACGATCAACCCAGATTCACAAAATCTGTACCTATATAACAATGTATATGTACTATAAGAGCGCTAACACACTTGAGACGCCATAGCGACGTCGCCAGCTACGAATCCAAACAATTCGTATTGCAATGTATGACAGTTAACTCACTTGGCTACGGTCTAGTCACGTCACCAATTTGGAAGCGTAGCCACGACCGACCGGCCCCTACGTGAAGACTGGATCCTCTGGCAAGCTGGCGACGCGTACAACCAATAAGTCGCCAGTATTTTGTATTTTGTATACAAGTAAGTTAAGTGTACTCCCGCGTGTTACTGGCTACTTATTTGGCAAACTCATTTGGCGACAGTAGGTAGCCAAAGGTGACGTCGCCATGGCGTCCCAGTATGTTAGTGCTGTAACGCACTATGATCCTTGTGAGCTCTCTTCGTTTCTATGAGACAAACGCCAAAATAGTTATTTATGCTATAAGTGCGGAAGGTAGGTGATTTCCGACGAGTGTATAGGTCGACACGAGTCGAAAATCATCTTACGCACGTGTGTCATACAATGTTTTACTATGCATTGTGCGAGGAAAAAAAAAAAACGAGCGAGCCTTACGGCAGTCGCCTGTCATGTTTAACATCTAACATAGACGACGTATATAAATGATAAAAACAAAATTCATGACTTTGACTTTTGGCTTTGATTTTTACTTTGACTTCGACTTCTACTTCGACTTCGACTTCGATTTAGACTTTGCCTTTGACTTTGACTTTGACTTCGACTTTGACTTTGACTTCGACTTTTTGATTTTGACCATCGTCATCATCATCATCTGATTTGTAAATACTAATTTGTGAAAAACTTTTCTCAAATTATAAAATCTCTGAGACGAGACGGGCTGACGACGGCCTCAAAAATTAAAAAAAACAGAAAAGTAAAAAGCACTAGTGAAAAAGTGACACTTTCCGCACAAATTGACTGCTTGGAAAACGCTCTTTTCGAGCAAATGCATTGTAAAAGTATTTTAGGAAGACCTCGTAATGGTCAAAAATAAAGAAGTCAAAGTCAAAGTCAAAGTCGAAGTCAAAGTCGAAGTCGAAGTCGAAGTAGAAGTCAAAGTCGAAGTGAACTCAAAGTCAAAGTCGAAGTCGAAGTCGAAGTCAAAGTCAAAGTCAAAGTCAAAGTCAAAGTCGAAGTCAAAGTCAATATATGTTAGATGTTACACATCACAGGCGACTGCTGTATAGCTCGCTCGTTATTTTTATTTTTTTCCTCGCACAATGCATAGTAAAACGTTGTATGATACACGTGCGTAAGATGATTTCCGACTCGTGTCGACTTATACACTCGTCGGAAATCACCTACCTTCCGCACTTATAGCATAAATAACTATTTTGGCGTTTGTCTCATAGAAACGAAGAGAGCTCACAAGGATCATAGTGCGTTACAGCACTAACATACTGGGACGCCATGGCGAAATCACCTACCTTCCGCACTTATAGCATAAATAACTATTGTAAAACAAACCGGCTATCTAACGAAACACATTTTCGTAAACGATTACCACTAATCTGTTTCATTTTGACAGTTCAACAACATTCATTGCGTTATTTACGATGTAGAGCAGATTTTTTTTTCGAACTAATGAAGTAATGGATTAGCAATCTGTTTCAAAACCATTTAGATTCTGATTGATCGTGTATTACGCAATTAGGGTACTGGATGACTAGAGAGAGATAGACACAAGAAGGTTACAACTAATAACTACCTAAAAGTTCCCATCTAACAAAAATATCCCGGATAAAGATCCTTTCATTCAGCTGGTAGTGGACTTAAAGTTGCTTTTAAACACACAAATGAACTTTTCTAAAGAACTTTAGTTCGATAAATAAACCCAAGTTAAATGTGTCCCCACATAAACGAAGCTAAAGTTTTGGAGTAAAAGCCACTTAGGGAAAGCGAGGCTAGTTTAGTGAGTTCCCTCATCAGTCCGAACCAATCAAATCCTTAGGTCACTGCGTAGAAAATACGGAACGCAAACATTGGACGGACGCATAATGTTATCGTTTTGGTAAAGAAACACAAACAACTCGTGACACGGTGTTCAACCAATTTTATCAATAACTGTAGATGACCTGTCAGTGAATAACAATCACAACAATAAACAACATTTAGTTACGTCAAGGAAAGAGCAGAGTTTATAGACAGAGAAAGCTGTACGTTTATAACAAAACATTGGCAGTACAAAAGACATAAAGATAAAATTCAACGTAATTGCATGGCTTGATACGGAAACGGTAAAAAAACATTGTGTTACACTTTGTTGATCTTCTCTTTAACTGCGGAGCCATTAGTAAATTAAAAATGCATACGGGTGCACGTAGGTAGTTTCAGTTCGTGGTCATGTAGAACCTAGCGCTAGGTGATTATGCGGCACGTGTAGGAAAATTCCGTTTGGAACTAAGCATAGAGACTAGACGATTTAAAAATGAATCCACATAGGTAGGATACCTGGTAGGCTCGGTCAGCAACAAGTCTGCAAAAACAAAACATCTAAATTGACACATAATGATTAGATAATCTGCAGTTTAGCATAACAAATAGCAGCTAAGAGTTAATTTTGTTCTGTTCCGATTCTAGGTTTTGCTCAATAACTAAGAGTTTGAAAGCTCTATGAACACTTCGTTCATAGAGTTTTGTTACTGACTGTACGGACCTACATACTATTGGAAATGTCTTTAGTCCAGATATTAAATTGACTAGATATTATCAAGGAAAAGTAATGTATAAGATATTTAAAATATATATATGCTATTCACGAATGTATACACGGTTACATATCAAGCTTTACATTTCTAGTACATATAAGCTGACCTCTCATTGTTCGGAAATCTTAAACAATGTGAAATCAGCTTATACTGGAAATGTATAGCTTGATATTGACCTGTGTACCTATGTAGGTTTCGTCTTTATTAGGTTCTAATCAAACGATTTGGCTATTATTAGGGCCCATCTGCGATAACAGCTTTATCAATCTATCTGCCTAGTCTTTTCCCAACTATGTTGGGGTCGGCTTCCAGTCTAACTGGATGCAGCTGAATACCTGTATTTTACTTGGAGCGACTGCCTATCTGACCTCCACAACCCAGTAACTAGGTAATACGATACCCCTTGGTAAGACTGGTTGTCAGACTTTCGGGCTTCTGACGACTCGTAACGACTGTCAAAGATCCACGAATGACAGCCGGGACCAACGGCTTAATGTGCTTTCCGAGGCACTGAGGAGTCTCGGTATGTAAAAATGATCACCCATCCACCAACCCCGACAAGCGTAGCTTAACCTGATGGATCGAACCATGCGGCTGTTATTACTTAGCCACAAGCTTCTCCGATAATATCTTTATGCAAAGCCTTAATTTGGATTACTGAGACATCTCGCATGTCGGCATGGTGTGAAACGACAGCTGTTGATCATACCCGTCTCACTGTCACACGGACCTGCTTTCTTCGGACTATCGGATAGAAAACGGACGCCGTTCACGCACAAAAAGGGCAAATATAAACAACGTCATCCGATTTTAGAGGATTTTTGACGGATGACAAAACGTAATTGAATTTTATGTTCAAAAATTTATTTTTGAATGGAGTATGATTTGTTATTGACAAACATACATACATAAAACTCCTTTCTCCCAGGGGGTAGGTAAAAATTACAAAACGCCACCTGCTACAATGATTACATTACATACTCGTTTTGCTTTGATGTAAATTTACGTTCATTGTCAACACTTGGTCTCAATTAAAATTATTTACACGTAATCTACAAAATTGTATCAAATTAATCGTCATGTAACCCCATTTCCTAGTTTTTTTATCAACAATATCACAGTTTTATAATCTCAATAAAATAAATATGAATGCTTTGCATTGATATCCTTTTGTTATTATCAGATCATTTATGTATCCAATAGGTAAATGCGTATTGGACTCGTAACTAGCCATGATTTCAACAAAAGCTATAACGGGCTATGTCAGTACTATAAACTTCCAGACAAAGACCTGCAGACGCAACCCGCAAACAAATTTAAAAATAATGAAAATCTTTTTCTTTATATATTTGTTTATTGAATTCTTAATAGCTAAATAAAGCTGCACACACTTTGATAGGCCAAAGTCTGTGTTATTGCATGAATTATTATATAATTTTATTTTAATACAGCTTCATTTACCCATTTAGAATTCAAAAAACAAATTAAAAAAATTAAAAAAGAGTTCGTGCGTGTTACGTCTGCAGGTTTTTAACACAGACTTTAGTAGGCCAAAGTCTGTGTTATTGCATGAATTATCTTATTATTTTGTTTGAATACAGCTTTATTTTCCTATTTCCTCTTAAGGACAAAAATAACATGAATATATTATAAATGTGTACCTACCTAAAAGCTTTGTTAATTTATTTAAAAAACTGATGTCGTTTTTAGAATAGCAGTTCGAATGCTGAAGCATGTAACTAAGTTATATGACTTGGAATGGCATCTGCGAGACGGGAAGATTCTAGCCGAGGACCGAGGAGCCGTCATCATCTCGAATCATCAGAGCTCGCTCGACATCTTAGGTAAATATTGACACAAGGAATACACAACAATCAATCTGCCTAGCCTTGTCCCAACTATGTTGGGGTCGGCTTCCAGTCTAACCGCATGCGCTTGTTATTCAGTATTTTACATGGAGCGACTGCCTATCTGACCTCCACAACCCAGTAACTGGGTAATACGATACCCCTTGATAAGACTGGTTGTCTGACTTTTGGGCTTCTGATGACCCGTAACGACTGTCAAAGATCCACGAATGACAGCCGGGACCAACGGCTTAACGTGCTCTCCGAGGCACGAAGGAGTCCCTGTATGTAAAGATGGTCACCCATCCACGGACCAACCCCGGCCAGCTAGTGTACCCATAGTACACGCACATTACCTCAGTTGTGTCTAAGTCCCAAGTAATAGTGGGCGAGTCCACGCCACCATCGGACACAGATTCCAGACTCCGGCCGAAAAGTGCAGTTTTTTCCGTGGAGTAATCCTCATATATACCGGATACCTTCCGTCTTGGGACAGCGGAAGGTTATGTCGAACTCCAACTGATTAAAACCCCACTGTTCTTGTTCCCCGTGTCACTACTACCATGAGTCTTTGGCCCGGGAGATACTTGTACATTCGCCGCACCCACTTTGCCTGGCCTGGGGATTGAACCCAGAACCTCATGCATAGTCAGCAGTAACGCTTGCGACCACTATACCAACGAGGTATCCTAAAATGATGTCTAAACTGGTCTATGGAAAAATCTAAATTCTGCAACATCGATCTTAAAGTCCTGTTTTAGATCGAAGAATTATTACAGGCGAGACGTTAACTTTTTAACACGTTCAGTGCCGGGAGCCCTCCTGGAGGGTTCACCTAGTCGCATATGGGCTGCCGGGAGCCCTCGCCGAGTGCTCATTTTCTTAGCGAATACAGCAGTATAAACAGTGAAAATAAAATCTGATGTATATTTTAACAAGATGTATTAGTTTATGCGTTGGTTTTAAAATCCAAGTTTTTTTTTTACACGTTTCCATATAATCACAAAAAAAATAAAAGGTTGGAAACTACGTATAGCGACAAGACCCCCTGAAAACACTATTTTACTTCGTTTTGCAGTGTTTTCTAACACGGTTTTAAACCTAATGCTGTTGACCGTCCGCGATGGTTAACTTTAGCGCAAACATAATGTGAGTAAGCCTCCCGGGGGGTTCGCTTCCAATATGTATGGCAGCATGGCGTATGAGTTCTATGAAAAGTGGGTGCTGTCGAAAGTATTAAGGATTAGAAGTAACGTTGGAATAGAATTTAGTAGCTACTGCTAGACCTAATCATCAATGAAGTCAAGTTGTAATATTAAATAAACAGCTTGATGTGCTATTATGTATTATACTGTAGTAAATAAGTAAAATACACAAAATAATTAAGTATTATCAACACAATTAATAGAGTAAATATTATTTCTTTTAATCCCACTGCAAACCAATTCCGAAAAGCAATTATCATTCAATTTCACATGTACAAATATGTACTCCTAGGTAGGTGCCTCAAGTTCGTTCACCTTTGACGTTATTGATTGCCAATACGTTTAAGTATTGATATTATCTGCAACTGTTATTTACTGTTAGTGTTTATTCATACTCGATCGTTTATTTACCAGGAATGTTCAATATATGGGAGGTGGTTGACAAAATGGCGGCCATTGCTAAGAAAGAACTGTTCTACATATGGCCGTTTGGTCTGTCGGCCTACCTGGCCGGTGTCGTGTTCATAGACCGAAGCAACGCGAAGGGAGCTTACAAACAACTCAAGCTGACCTCTGAGGTCATGGTAAAAAATAAGGTTGGTATCATAATATATTATCTACACGGGTACTTCCCTGCGGCTACGATAACGCAGACTCGGGGATTGGGCAATAAAATTTATCGTCCGGCCTCCCTAAGCATAACACGATAATATACAGCTTTTCCGGTCTCCAAAGAAAAACAATCCCATTAAAATCTGTTCTTTCACACGCATTAAGAAAAACGCAGAATGTTTATTGTGTATACCCACGTATCTATTTTATCATTTTCCTGTTTCTAGTAATTACCTAATGGGAAAAAGATAAAATTGACGTTGAAGTGTCGAAGGTTTGATGCAGTTTGTACATCAATCCATAACAAAAAGGAAAAAAGTATATTCTTAACAGACCTATTGCGTGATGGCACCGACTGAAACCAACAACCACCACAACACATAAATGCCATGACAGATACTAGTAATGTCCACCACCAAACTTGTCACGATTTCACAAATGATAAAATGGGTAACAATTAGTATTCATATAATTATACAATGAGCAATTTAAAATATGATGAATATGTAAACATTACTTTCACTCTTCTATTTTTACGTTAGTACGTTCAGTTTTTTTATTCAGATGAAAAAACGGAACACTTAAAGGATCACTCGTGTGTCGTCTGTCTGTCCGTCTGTCACAATACAATTTGCTCCGAATCTAATGGACCGATGAATTTGAAATCTGGCACACATATGAATTTCTGTGACCCAAACACGGACGTGTAACGTAAATAAATTAATTTTGTATATGTGGGGGTGTATAGGGGTCATTTTTGAGAGATAAATAAGAACAATTAAAAACAGTTTTGCAAACTGTACCGTGTGACATATTAAATAAAAGGGCTTACTGTGAGGGTCTCAAATATATATTTTGTATAATTAAAATAAATAGTTTTAAAGTTATTTAAAAAAATAGATGAAAAATTACCATTCCTTATCTCCAAAACAACAGAACCAAACATTTTTAAAAGCTTCAGAAAATACTTCTATACTTAGATTACAGGATACCCTATAAAAAGTCTACGGTCTTAAAATACGAGTAACATGGTAATCTTACATCTGCATTTGGAACGAATGGTAGAACATGTTTTTCAACATATTATAGCCGCTTTCTTTTATTATAACAATAGATTATCGGAACCTGCTAAACCTAGTGATAAAACCATAAAACTTGACATTAGAATTATTTAGTAAAATCATTAAAATATACCAGTTTTATTTAAACATTAAAACAAAATGACATGATTACTTTGTAAAGTATAATATTATTTTAATTACCTATTGTGAATGTGAGGACTATGTGGATATTTTTTTTTTTTTTTTTCTCATTACTCCTTTTTTATCCTCTAGTTAGTTCCGTTAGTTTTAATGATGGTCTGGCAGTTTGAGTAGTTTATGCGGCCTACCCAAATGTCCTTTCTTTGGTATTGTTCGTCGAGTTGAGCTCCTTATGTTCTGAGTTGAGCTCCACGATTACTGACAAATGCTTGCACTGACTGGACAGGTCCACTCAAATCTGTGTGGTTCTTTTCTCAAAAGACCATTTCAGACATTAATCTACATGGTCCTCATATGGCTTGACCAAGATTATGTCTGGACTTTAAAAGAGACTGTGACCTCTGGGTTTGTTTCGGCCTTTCTTCTCAGAGTAGTCGGATAGGAAACGCCGAACTCATCTAGCAAAATTTAATATATTTTTAATATGACGTGTAAAAGTGATTCCTATATCCTATTTACAGAATAAACAATTTCATTTCATTTCATTTCATTTCATTTCCTGCTATTAGGGCTATCAACTTTATATTCTACTGGCGTTTGCCTGAGATTTCAAATCAAATCAAATCAATAATCTATTTGCATAATATATGCTAAAAAGGTGTTAAAAGTATAAAAGGTACAATGTATTATAACCGAATGAAGTGTGGAAATTAATATCTTAGGTACTAATCGCAACATTAAATATACAGAATAAATTTTATTTATTTATTTTATTTATTTTATTATTTATGTACACACAGTAAAATACATACAGATACGACATAATTATAATTTGAGTACAAAGGTACTGCTTATTTCTTAAGAAATTTCTTCCAGCAGACCTGCGAAAGGAGAAATGAGAAAGAAATGGAGACAATAGTGTGTGAGAACAAAAAGAGAAAAATATGAATATGCGAAGTCTTATACTAAAACATATCAAATATACCTACACGTATAACGTAATAAATTAACATATACTTAAATAAATACATAAAGCTTAAATAAATAAACATACATATTATAGGTATATAAATACTCACAGTAGAGAGGAAAGATAATGCTCTTTTACTCGATATTTAAATTGTGAAACAGTTTTTAAATCACGAATGCTAGGCGGAAGTGAGTTCCACAGTCTTACTGCGTGCACAGAGAAGGAATAAGAATAGTAGCTTGTCTTATGAGGATGAGATTTAAGGAGGGATCTAAGGTGTGATCTACACGGAGCGTCGCTAGGGCGAGCGTAAGAAAAACGCTCACGCAGGTAGGAAGGATAAGACGGGTTGTGTAAGATGTTGAAAACGAGACATAAAATCCGAGTGTTCCTGCGAAGGCGGATTGGGAGCCACTTGAGTTCCTTGCGAAGGTGAGAAACATGGTCATACTTTCGTAGACCGAAAACAAAGCGAATGCACAAGTTTTGCAAGCGCTCAAGCTTATTTAATAGCTCCTCGGTAGCATCCAGGTAGCAGGCGTCGGCATAATCTATAATCGGCTGAATAAGTGTTTGTGCCAAAGAAATTTTAGTCTTAAAGGGCAGAAGACTTTGAAGGCTTTTCAATGAATGAAAGGAGAAATGTACCTTTCGACTGACCTCATTGACCTGAGCACGCCATGAAAGATTGGAGTCAAAAATTACACCCAGATCTTTGGCAGTTTCGTTGTAGTCAATGCGAACACCATCGAGATACAAAGGCATCAGAGATGCAACATCAGCCGCATTGCGAACGAATCTGCTGCCTATGATCATGGCCTGGGATTTAGTTGGGTTGATTTGCAAACCAAATGACTTAGCCCAAACGCTGATACAAGCCAGGTCATGATTCACAGCAGCAATTGCAGAACCCGCGTCAGCTACAGTAAAATGTCGGTAGAGCTGCAAGTCATCTGCGTAGAGATGAAAACTAGAGGAGATTACTCTGGTAACAAAGTTAATAAATATTGAAAAAAGAAGAGGAGAGAGAACGCTACCCTGAGGAACACCCTCAGTGAGGCTACACCAATCAGAGAAGGACTCCTCCAGGCGAATACACTGAGAGCGTCCCCGAAGATAAGAACTGAACCAAGCTAAAGCGGAAGAAGAGAAATTGATAGCTTTAAGGATACCTAATAAAATGTCGAAATCCACTGAGTTGAAGGCGCTACTAAAGTCAAGCAATACAAGAACAGTAAGGGACTTATTCTCCATTGCCCAGCGGATGTCGTCAGTTACTTTCAAAAGCGCGGTTACAGTACTGTGACCCGAGCGAAAACCGGATTGAAATGGGGAAATTAACGAGTTTGACGCCAAGAAAAATGATAATTGTCTATGAACTAAGTGCTCAAAAACTTTAGAGAGAAATGGAAGAATAGAAATTGGTCTAAAGTGGGTCAATAAAGTAGGATTGTTAGTTTTAGGTAAAGGTATTATGTGAGCCTGTTTCCAAACAGATGGAAATGAGCAAGACGAAAATGAGTGGTTGAAGATGTGAGTGAGAGTAGGAAGTAATGAGGGAAGGATAAGAGTTATCATTCTTGAACACAACTTATCATTACCGACTGCTGAAGAAGTAATCGCAAGTATAGATTTCTTAACGTCATCCTCAGTAACAACGCTAAGCTTAAAGTGAGAACATTGTGGTAACGGCAAACCAGCAAGACTCTCTAGTGTCGCAGCTTTGACAGACGGATCAAGAGAAAAGGGAAGGAGAGAGAAATGCTTATTGAGATCATTGAGGTTCACATCCTTACACAGGTTGGTAGGTGACTTGCCTATGCCTACAGATTTGAGAAATTTCCATACATCGGAGGAACTGCGGTTATTGAGTTTAAATTAGTTACATTAAATATAGAAATGCCAATGTAAAAAGTCTAATAAAAATTTCAATAATCAATATACTTGTGATGCCATTTCAGATAAAATCAGTTATATTTCATTTAAATAGTCATTAATTGAATTGTAACATTTTCGTCTTTCTTTCTTTTCTTTATATAATTAGGCAATGAAACAAGGGTAGAGCTTTGTTGAAGTGAAAGATTAAACTTATAGGTAGAACTCCACAAAAAAGGGAGGATTGAAAAAAGGGAGGATTAATAGTACATTATCTCCCTCCCTTTATCCCGGCATAGCGCCGTGAACATTATAACCTCGTACATTGTACTTACTGCTCTCATTTATTAAATAGAGGAAGCTTCCAGGCTTGGATAATATTAAACTTATAAATTCAGCTTAATGCGCCACTAACGAACTAGGATATAACGCAGATATAAAATTGCCTTATTGCAAGATACAGTGCTTTGTTTTCATTGGTTGTTCTCTAAACGCTTTTTGATTTGCACGTAGTGTATCAATAATGTATGAAATGAACTTCAATGTCGGATTTCAATTCTTAATATTTTTGCTCTATGGTCAATATGCTTATGCCATTAGCTACTTTAGATATAATTTGTTTTATAATAAAAACATGGAATGAAGTAAACAGGTAGGTACTACTAACACTGCTTTCCACAATCATATTCAATTCAACCACAATCAAACAAGATGTCGAAAACAAAAAATAAATCCATTGATTTACAATTTTTCTCAAAGAGTTCAAAGAGTATTCCAAAAACATTATAAATAATCAGTTTTTCTTTGATCAAAACGAACACAAAGATCACAACTGTGAAGAAATATCCAGAGGGAATTCAAACAGACATTTCGCTAGAAAATATGAAAAAAAAATGTTCGATCTAAAAAAATATTTTAGAGAGAAAAGATGTTATTTCTGTGTTTGTGTGTTTGTTTGTTGCGCTTTCACGCTAAAACGGCTGAACGGATTCGGATGAAATTTGGCACATAGGCAGATCATGTGCCAAATTTCATGAATTAAGACATAGGACACTTTTGATTCCGATATTCCCCGGGAGAAACCGCGGGGCGCAGGTAGTTGTTTATAAATTGAATAATTTCTTTTGACAGACGAAGATTTGGTTGTTCCCTGAAGGAACAAGAAACAAAGATTATACAAAACTACAGCCTTTCAAGAAGGGCGCGTTCAACATAGCGGTGGCTGCGCAGGTGCCCATCATACCCATTGTGTTCTCGCCCTACTATTTCATAAATAAGGAGAAATACATTTTCAATAAAGGTAAGCACCGCCTCCCACAATTTACTTTCCTCCGATCTAGAAATATTTATATTGACATTTATACAGGGTGGCCAGAACATTAACTTCTAAAAAAATTTGTTGTCTCTGGTATCGTGGGGAATCCGAATCACCCCCATATATGTTCCGCGGCTTTTCATAGTTTTCGAGTTATGATTTTTTTTTCTGTATTTTTGTAAATTTTCTATCTGACCAACATAAAAACAAAAAAATTGTTTGCAACGGCATATGAATATTCTCAATGGTTTATTTATTATTGACACTTTACATAACTACACGTGAATTTTGTATTTTTTTCTCGGAGTAAGCTGTGAGAAAAACCGATCAAAATTCTGAAAGAGTCGTCCTTATTATAGTAATTTACTTTACAAATTCCATTGAACATTTTGTCCACGTACATTACATCCTAAGGCCTAATAATAAAAAGGATTTCACAGCCTATCTTGCTTTGCAACTTCAATCTGAAAGGTTAAAATTTCCGTGACCCTTCCTCTCCGGACAAAAAGTAGCCTATATATATTCTAATTTGAACTTTAATCTTCTTACCAGTGGAAGGTCCATCACAATCCACACCAAACTTCCCTTGTGTAACTGAAAATATTCAGAGAAACGAAAATATTTTTTGAATTCTCTCACAAAGGATTCTTTTGTTGGAAGAACCTTAGACCACACAAGCTTAGCATTTCCTTATCTCAGTACCGACTGCTGCATTAATGGTTACCCCTTTTTGAAGTGAAAAGTTCTTTGGCGCGTTGAGCTATTTTTGGTAGGTGGTACACAATTTTTTTTTTCACTTTTTTTTTCCAATTTGGAGCTGAAACCTAAAACACAAAAAACTGTTTCAGTCGTTGTACTTATGTGCTACAATATCATCGTCATTTCTGCCTTCTTATCTATACATAATGACGATTAAGGGTGGTACGTGTGTGGTACTCTTTACTGGGAACCTGGTAAAAGCCTAATAAGTAATATTGTTAACCCTAGTTAAAAGATTGATCTCAATTGAGATGGCGCTTATCAAATTCTTACTGCAAAAGAAAAAAAAGTAAAGAAAAAAGAAGAAGAGAAGTCTCAAAGATTTCGAAACGAAAACGAGATAACAATACATTTTTGGAAATCCAACGAAGATTCTTACGTGAACTTATTTTACAGGTCACGTGGTCATCCAGTGCCTGGAGCCGGTGCCTACGATAGGACTAACTTTGGATGATGTACCGGAGCTGATCAATAAGGTCCACCAACAGATGACTGTAGCTTATAAGGAATTATCCAAGGAGGTCGTCAGCGCCTTGCCAGCAGACTACCCCTTTACTTTATTAGGATAGGAAACCACGACTGTATAGGTATTAAAAGTATTTGGATTATTATAGGTAATAAGTTAAGCTTTAAAATGTAAATGTTTTGGTCATAAGTAGGTGAGGTGTATGTTTTGAAATAAATTATTAAGGAAAAAGTATTTAATATAAACTTTTTCTACACTGTGTTGTTTTTCATTTATTAACACTCATTTTAGGTAGGTATTATTAAAAAGTATAGCACAAAAAAGAGTGACTGCAGTAATCTTTTCTGTTCTTATTAACCTATAAACTCTTGAACAAAAACAGCTTTTAATATTTTTATTCCACATAGAGTCTTTTAATTCAACATGTATATGTTAGGTACACACGGCTACATAAATATCAAGCCATACATTCCAGTATAAGCTGATCTCTGTGTAGAATTTCCGTACAATGAGAGTTTAGTTTTACTGGAAATGAATAGCTTGATATGTAGCCGTGTGTACACGACCTAAATCCTAAGCACTCAACTTATAAACAATCTTTACCTAAATAC
Organism: Agrochola lota; assembly: GCA_947364205.1. NCBI lineage: Eukaryota > Metazoa > Arthropoda > Insecta > Lepidoptera > Noctuidae > Agrochola > Agrochola lota. The sequence goes on along the minus strand of OX376221.1, from coordinate 8,954,676 downwards.
CTAGTTTGTTTAAACTATTACTACTCCACTGAAAATAGAAGAGTAGAGTGGTTTGCAAACTTTACTACTTCAGCTGTATGCCGCTAATATTTTAAGAGATTAAGCAGTATTTTCAACTAAAGACACGGACTTGAACAATATTATTACCAGCGTTAGACAATTTTGTTCCAACATTATTTGAATTATGTTCTAAAGAGTAACTTTATTTAAGGCATGTATTTTATCGAACCTCTAAACTACAATGTTAAGTTTGTTCTTGGGATAAATTCATCCCAAGAACAAACTTAACATTGTAGTTGAAAACATTTTCTCCCGTACGGAACGTATCATGTTTTTCAAACTGCAAATTTAAGTTGGACGACGATTATTAATCGTTAACCTGTAGAGCCTACTTAGCTGTGATTGTTTTCCTTTTAATTTTGTTATATACTACTGCTGCGATTTTTTCACAAATCTAAGTACAACCATTTAGCTGGCAGGGGGTATGACACTTGACTCTAACAAAAATTAGCACTTTAAAGCTTAATATTTCGCAAACGGATGTCTGAATTGAAAAATGATTTGCATTCACCCCCAAAAGTTTTGAACGACCTTTCCAACGATACCCCACACTATGGGATAGACGAGAAAAAAAAGAAAGAAAAAAGAACTTGACATGTAGGGCATATTTTTCTTGATTTTATTTTACCACTTTGTCGGCGTGATTAATATGTATACCCATGCCAAATTACAGCTTTCTAGTACTAACCGTCTCTGAGCTAAGCCGCGGACAGACAGACAGACAGACGGACATGGCGAAACTTTAAGGGTTCATTGTTTACTACGGAAGCTTAAAAAGTGTGCATCATTGGTAGTGCAAAAAGTTTTTAGAGTTTTAATACTTACATTTGCCTGCGGATTGTGTTACTAAGCTACAATAACACGAAAAATTACATAGCGATGGTATTATGGTAGGGCGCCCGGAGGGTTTGTGAGCAAGCATAAGCAGGGTAAAAAATTTATAGCGGATTAAGTGCGTTATGATGAGAGAACACCGAAAATATATTTGAAACATTTCAGATACGAGCCCCGTGGATCTATTTTCAGATTTCCAAAATGGGCAAAAAATAACTTGCTCACACTAAACACAGCCAAAATTAATGACATATATTTCAGTATATCAAACAGAACACAACCACATAACCCATATTAAAAGAACCAATACCCAATAACAAATACAAATCCAAACCACCAGAAACCTACTCAATGAAATATACATAGCTTTAGTACAGTCTGTCTTACGGCCGAACTCTATCTATTTATGGTTTTAACGTCCCAATAATCTGTCAGAGAATAAGGAATCTTACGGAATGACATGCAATGACAGATATAATTATTCTGTCTACCATCAAAAGCGATCTGTCTTTTACTGAATATAGTTTATTGGGTTCGGCCGTTAGTTTACTGGGGATGCATTAGGGGGAGTGCTGCTAAGACAAAATTTATAGACCTTGAGCGAGAACAAAGGGCTCTAATAAAACTGATATACTTCAAAAACCTTAGATATCCCACACAGTCTTTACCATATTAGCGATTTCTCTCGGTGCGAAAACTATACGGTTAAAACTGTGCAAAAGAAACACAAATGTCTTCGTTTTGATAATAGCGGAAATTCCTCAAACGAAAACCAAGTTCGTCCGGATACAATACAACAAACGCTCAGCTCAGCTATACAATAGACTAAACCAAGACATTTACGTAATAAGAAACAAAATTAATTCAAAAAGAAATAAAACTAATTGGATAAAACTGCTGACGTAAGACGCCACGCTGCAGGAATAAAATATAACCCCACACCTAATGCCTGCACCATTCTTAACCTCACGCATACTCTCTAATTCATTCACATTCACACACCTTCACACTCACATTCACACACTCTCACTGTCACTCACACACTTGAATGCCTGCATACGGGCTGCGTTTTTAGTTTTTAATTTTAATTCTCTTTTCTTTATATAATTATTTGATTAGAATAGAATAATATTTATTTGCTTGAAAACATGGTATAAAAAGATGGTAAAATACAAAAAATTATAATAAGAGCATACATGTTTTTGCTTAACATTAATAAGCGTACAAATTTTCACAAGCATTGTTAATGTTAACATTTATTTTCAAAGAAGTCTTTGACACTATAAAAACTATGAATACACAACTATTCATGCAATTTAGTTTGGAATAATCTCATATTTAATGTCTTATATTACTTGGTATCTTATTATATATACGTAGATATACAACTTTTATTATATTTAGCTAGTCTCGGAAGTACATCCAGTACGAGCCTGTGGGGGTCTCGTAGATTACGAGGAAATAAATCATCTGCAGTACTAAATAATTCCTTATGCTTCCTCACAAACATACATGTTTCGTATATGTAAAGAGACGGTAGCGGCAACAAGCCAAGCTTTTTAAATATCAGCCTACAGGATTCGTCAGGTCGATATATTGCTCTGATGCATGGTTTTGTGCGATAGATGCCCTATTTTGATCTGTGCTATTACCTCACATTATCAAGCCATAGCGGAGCAACGATTCAACGTATACATTCGTTTGTTATATTTCTGACTTTTTAAAGTGCATATACGAACTTATTTATTCGTTTGGAGACGATATCAACATGTGCTTTCCAGTTTATGTCTTGATCTAAAGTTACGCCTAGATATTTAGTTTACGTTACTTCATAAATTTTATGTATATTCATTTTAACATTCTATTTAGCATTATTTGATTTATTGAATTGTATATAAACGGACTTTTAAAGATTTATTGATAAATTATTTATATTCAGATATTGAATTAGATTTTCAATAGTGTTATTAATATCAGTCTCATGATCGTCAATCGTGTTATTTTTCTTATCAGTTGTTACAATAAAAGAAATGTCATCAGCAAATAATCTACATTTATGGTTGTTTATATCAATTATAGAATTTATGTACAAAAGGAATAAAATTGGGCCTAACACACTTCCTTGTGGGACGCCATATCTGTTGTACAGTCACCGTCAGATATATTGTACCAGATAAGGTGACCAAATACATCTGAACAATTTAAAATGTCAATAAATTCCTTACACTACAACTTACCATTAATAACTGAACATTCATAACTTCATTAATATGTGAGCAGGTGCTTGTCAATAATTTATATACTCACAACTAACCAAAACCATCTGAACACTTACAACGTCAAGTGTAGGTATCTACGCAGGTGGGATGGTCTTAAATATCTGAGCATTTGAGGAAAAATTGCAGTAGAAAGTGCTTCCAACTTTACTATACTTACAATTGAAATAGAAACCCTTTTGCTAATTTATATATTCAGATGATGCTGGCAGTTTATAACATTACGTAGTTTTCAGCCTTGTCATCACGTGTGTCATGCAATTAATACATTCAGGCAAGCAACGCAAGATTGATTTTAATTATTGTAATATTATGAGTTCATACCGTACAGATGCTGGATTAAAATATAAAATAATTCAGTTAAAGAATGATCGTTTATCAGTAACAGATATCGCCGATGAGCTAGGGATAGCCGTAAGTATTATGGTGATGAACGCTAAGAACATTTAACAGTTACTACCAATACACATTACGACTGTTAATATAAAACTGTATTTATTTCAGAGAAATACTGTATATTTATGGCTGGAAAGATGGCAGCAAGAGGGAACTTTGAATAATCATGTTTCATTTGGTCGTCCGCGTGTAACAACAAGAAACCAAGACATGGCTATTCTAGACAAGGCCCGAAATGACAGATTCATTAATACTACCCAGTTTTCAAGTACGTTTCCAGTATCCAGTAGCACCATAAGAAGACGATTAAAAGAAGGAGGTTTACAAAATAGCGTTCCGGCAAGAAAGCCAACTCTCACACTAAGGCACAAAATGCAACGGTTGCAATTTGCGGCCAGTTATTTAAATTACAATTTTGATGGACGAGAAAGTTTTCTGTTCATCGGATAATGGCAGATTGAGTTTGTGGAAACCAGAAAATACACGGTATTTGGAACAAAATGTGCTGCCTAATCGTCGGAGTGGTCGTATTACGATTGGATTCTGGGGGGTGGATGTGCAAAAATGGCCCTGGTGAGCTTTTCTACAAGCTCACCAGGGCCATTTTTGCACATCCCCAGAAGTGAAGTGGACAAATGAATTCAATTAATTATAAGGAACTTCTTGATGATACTTTTCTCCCAACTGCTAATGTATTTTATCAAGATGAACACATAACATTCATTCAAGACAACAAACAGCTCGGTGCATAATGCTCGTACTGTACAAACATGGATTAATGAACAGAGACAGCTTACTTTAATCAAACTACCGCCAAAGAGTCCAGACCTCAATCCCACTGAAAACTTATGGAGTAAAATGGTGCAAGAGTGGGATGGGAATCAATGCCGAACAAAGGAAGCATTAAGTCGTCATGCAAATGACGTTTGGGAATCTTTCAGAGGACGAAATTTTTGTGAGAAAGTTGTTGGTTCCATGCGAAAACGGTTACAGGACGTATTAAATGCAGAAGGAGGTTACACAAAATATTAATATTTTATCTATGTCACAAGTAATAAAATATTTAAGTACAATAATTTTTAATTTCATTACAAAACCAAGATCTATTTTCTTTTAATAGTTTGACATTAATTAACATACCTATCAGTTTAATCCTGTACAAATGATTTTATATACTAGTACAATTTTTATTCCCTTTTCATCGTATTTATACCACAGATAGTTAATGTTTGTTTTTGCTTCGTCCTATAAATCACGCAGTAATGAATTAGGTAAACTCGGTGTTTGTCTGCGTAGATACACTTGACGTTGTAAGTATTCAGATATTTTTGGTTAGTTGCGTGTATAGAAGTTATTGACAAGCATCTGCTCAGATATTAATGAAGTAATGAATGTTCAGATATTAATGGTAGCTTGTAGTGTATGGGACTTATTGACATTTTTAATTGTTCAGAAGTATTTGGTCACCTTGTCTGCTACAATATATCTGACGGCGACTGTACTTGACTTCGGATGAGTGTGGTATCATATCCTTATTTCTAACCACTTTTGTAATGGTAACTCGCTGTCGTCTTTTATTTAGGTATGTCGATATCCACTGAAGCACTATGCCTCTGATTCCAATTGCCTCCAGTTTCTGTAGTAACAGGTCGTGAGACACTAGGTCAAAGGCTTTAGATAAATCGAAGAACAAACCTGTAGTAAGACGGTTTTGACTAATATTCGTTACTATATTTTTTATAATAGTGGAGATAGCTAGTGTTGTGTATTGTTTTATTGGAACCTGAACTGTTCTTTCTTAATTATGTTAAATTTATTACAAAATTCGATCAATCTTTTGTACATGCACTTTTCAAATATCTTTGACAAAATAGTTATTAACATCAAATTTTCCTCCTTTTTTAAAAATTGGTTTAACAATTGATACTTTTAATGATTCAGGAAAAGTACCAAGTGAGAAAGATAAATTAATTAAATCTGCTATCCTTACACTTAGCTCAATATTGCATGCTTTTGTAATTTTTGTATTGATTCCATCGCATCCTTCAGAATTTTAGTTATTTAATGATATTACCTATCTCCGTTCTTACTTAATTTTCAGACACAGATTTGAGGAATATCTAATGACCTGCTGATTATTTCTTAGGGCTTGTTTTATATCCGTACTAGAAGTATGCACCATATTAATGTTGTGGTTATTGAAGGCAGTTATTATTTCTATAGGATCCGTGACTACTGTGTTATCAATTTGAATATTTTCTATATTGTCCTTGAAGTTATTTTTCATGATTTCGTCCCTAATTACTTTCCATACGGCTTTGCATTTCTTTTCATTTTCGGTAATAAACTTAATATTTGCGTTCTTTCTTGATGTGTGTTTTTGTGATGTGTATCTTCACTTGTATAGAATCAAGGAAAATATAGAAAATATTCAAATTGATATTTGAATATTTTCTATATTGTCCTTGGAGTTATTTTTCATGATTTCGTCCCTAATTACTTTCCATACGGCTTTGCATTTGTTTTCATTTTCGGTAATAAATTTAATATTTGCGTTCTTTCTTGATGTGTGTTTTTGTGATGTAGTATCTTCACTTGTATAGAATTAAAAATAAAACAAGTAAGTAAATTATACGTATTATTGGAAGAACAGAGTCTTCTAACACAGGCTTATTTGCTTAAAAGGAGGCTCCAATGACTAGTTGTTAAAGTGTTTACTTGTAAAATAAAAAAAACTTTGCATTTCTTTTTTTCATTGCAATTAAAATTAAAATAATTGCGCAAAACGAGATAAACCGTGATCACATAATTATAACTTGTATTTTTCTATCGGTCAACAAAATGTCCAGGGGTCAATATAACCATGTACCTACGTATAATACGTACGTATAATCAGAAAATACACTAAATTCTTTATATAAACTCAAGATGTAAAGATAAGGTCCAAAAATTGCTACTAACGACTGCACTGTGAAAATGATGGACGTCAGCCATTAAGAAACTCATATAATTATTTTCTTCGTCTAACTCTTTGTTAGCAAACTGTGGCTTTTTTATAGAAATATTCAGACACATTCTGGACATTACGTTCTGACATTTATAAAAATATGGAGTGTTTTCGACAAACATGAGTAGATATTAATGGTATATGCAGAATGATTTATTTTTACAAAAAACCTATCATAACTCTGAACTTTCATAATAATGATTGTACCAGAATGTCACAAGGTGTCGGAGCATGACCGTATCAGCCGTGAAAGTTCAAACTTAGGTGCCGTATACAATAAATAACTAACACAACTTACGACGAACAGTTTCAACTCTGGCCTTTGTTCGAGAACTTTTGGAAAAACTTGTTAAATATATTTTCCAGGCGCTATAATGGTATTACCGATATTTTATTGTGCAATTAAAGCAGAATTTAAGTATATTTATTTACGGTATTCTCTTCGTTTCCATGCGAAACCTTTTGATAGTTCGTGTAACGTCGTAAACTTGATGGTTTTAAGTCCTTACAAGTGTAACAACTTCTGTTACTACTCAGTTTTCTTTACCCTATTTTAATATTTTTACTTGACGTTTGACTTATTATTCTAGGCTTAAATACGACTTAAAAGTGTGTAGGCAGGCTAAGTTGGCTATAAGTACTTATAGTATTCACTGAACCTATGCGATTGGAGGTAATAAATCGGAAAATGTAGGCTAAATAAAATATAACAAACCCCATATCCCAGTTACCAATCACTGAATAAAAAAATCAACTGATAAAAATATAATAAATAATCCAATATCGGTCAGTACACCTAACAATTCGTACGTAAAGCTTTGTAAATAAAGAACATATTTTTTACCCGAACATCAATATTGGAACATAGTTTTATTTTAATTAACGGATTCCTGTATGAACAGTCAGCTGTTCTTATTACAGCAGTTAATAACATTTTATTACTCCTCTGGTATTCCAAGTGATCCCAAGCTTCATTATAAGCTATCTTCGCTGTATTTTATATAATTAAATATTCTTAGCTCGTAGTTCGTAACTTTTAAAAGAAACAATGCCTTTAATTTCCTCAAAAAACGGCACTTCCGGATATTTTCCTGTAGTCCTTGGCTAGAACTTGCAAGTACTGTGCTCATTTGCGAATTGCTAGGACATTTGACTAAAGACCGTATTCGGGAACAAAACTTTTAAACAGAAAGCCAATCCTCGTACTTAAAAAACGTTCACATTCAAGTCGCAATCTGTCAAACTTGTCAAAAATGTTGGTAAATTGATTGTATTTTTAGCAGATTGCGAATTAGATGCGAATACGAACGTTTTGAAAAATTACGGGAATTGCCCCTCTGATAGCACAATAAATAGATTAATCTCGAGTTCACATAGACACTTAACAGATCCGTTTAAAGATAAGCATGAAATATTATATTTTATTATTAAATTCTATGTTATTCTTAATGTGAGATTGACTCAAGCGTTGAGTAATCTGGTAAAACAATAGGTAGGTAATTTAAGTTATAGTTAACACGGTTTTTGACTAACTATTTGTTCGTTTACCTAGGAATAGGCAGAGGTACCTAGAGTTAACAGTTAAGCGGTACCGACACATCGAACGGAACACTCTTCACTTACCAGAAGCAGCATTTCTATCTGATGAAGCTCGACATATTCACACAGATTGATTTTTATTTGGTAAATTGTCGATCTTTTAATGCTTCGATATTCTGAGCATTCGATACAATTCGGAGCATTCCATCTTTGTGTCAAATGGATTGTCATTTTCGTGGCGTGCATAGGTAACCTGTTAAAGGATGCATAGGATCGGTCTGCAGTGGGTTAGTTCTTGCCATGTTTCCAGAAATACCTACATAATTATAATGAATGGCATTGTTGAGCACCTAGCCTTGACAAAACCAATCACATAGGTACTTAATATAAGACCTCCTACATTAACGAAACGACACAAAGAAAGTTTTTTTTATTTTTTATAGTACCTACCTACATACTAATTCCATGATATTTTGTCATTAGTGTTGTGTTTGTGAGCGATAGTTTATTAGATAATGATGTAGCCGTGTAGCGTAACGCGTCCATCAGGATGACATTGACGTTTGAGACAGTAGAGTGCTCGAGATAAGTCTGCGTGCGGCTGAAATCCAAACTAATATGTATGCCGCTGTCTTGTCGTTTATGTAAGGTTAAATTAAGTATAGAATTATTTAATTATTGAATATAAGATTAATTATTAAAACAGTTTTTTTATTAATTACTACAGTAAGTATAGAATTAAGCACGCCACCAGTCGCGCGCAGACTTATCTATCGCGCACTCTAGATTGTTTACCGCCTGTTTCCGGGAGCGTCATAGAAAAATGTCTTCTGTGGTATACATCATGCTTATTGTAGCACAAGTTACAAAACATGGATTCTACTGACGGTGTTCAAATGATTAGGAAAATTAAGAGTTAGTTAGCAAATACTTAGCTACCCCTAACCCCATTCATCTTCACCTACCCAATTCATAATTCATACTTATCACTTGCTCAACTTCACCAAATAGTACTGTACAGTGATAAGTAGATAGGTCCCTACTATTATAAGGTGAAGATGAGCAGGGTAAGACTTTTCTTCAAGGAATGCGGGCTAAGAGAAAGAGTGCATGAGTTTCGCTTCCACGCAGGTTTCTAACCACACGGGGGCTTAGAAAAAAAAATCACTACGAAGCGACAAATAACTTTAATTTCGGAAGGCGGTGTCTTTGGTTTTGAACTTTCGTTTTTTGCTCCCGCCAAAAAAACGTGAAAAAAAAAACTTTAATTTCGGAAAATTTAAGTTATTTTTCACTTTTTTTTTTGGAAGTCGGTTGTTTTATTTTGTATATAGTTTTGTTGTACCCCACACAAATTCGAATACCACGACCTGCTATGTATGGCCACATAGGCTAAGTGGAAAGAATACGTATTATTGAAGCTAAATCAAAAAACTACCCAAACAAAGTTAATACAATTTATATGGGACCACCGTTCCAGCTTCCTCTAACAAATGAAAAAATAATTTTATAAATATCGAGGAACATAAATAAGAATAAAAAAACCGGCCAGGTGCGCGTTAGACTACGCACACAACGAAGGGTTCCGTAGTTGGGATGAATTTATCCCAAGAACAAACTAAACATTGTAGTTGAAAAACATGTTCTCCCATACGGAATGTATGAGAGATCATGTTTTTCAAACTGCAAATTTGGTCGATTATTACTCGTTAACCTGTAAAGCCTACTTAGCTGTGATAGTTTTGCTTTTAATTTCGTTATATGTGCTACTGCTGTGAGTGTTTTCACAAATCCAAGTACAACCATTTAGCTGGCAGGAGGGGACTCTCACAAAAATTTGCTTTAAACCTTAATATTTCGCAAACGGATTCCTGAATTGAAAAATGATTTTCACACACCTACAATATTTTTAAACGACCTTTCTAACGACCATGGGATAGACGAAAAAACATCCACTTTACGTGTAGGTGAGGTACCCTAAAAAACCGTCACTGAGCTAAGCCGCGGACAGACAGACAGACGGATGGACATGGCGAAACTATAAGAGTTCCTTGTTCACTACGGAACCCTAATAACATTAGCTATGAACATGGAACCTTTGGAAGTCGGTTAAAAAACGCCGCGGGAAAAAGCGCACTGCATTTTCAACTCTCGGCGCTAAGCAGTGAGTTAAAAATCCAGTGCTATAACTTTGTTCCGCGCTGTGACTTCTAAGACTTTGTCGGCCAACTCTTTCCCCAAGAACATTGAAAACAAGTCCAGAAACGGAAACAAAAGGCAAAAAATTACTTAATTATCTTGAATCTATTTAACACAACTATTTAATGTTTCGTAAGTATTTAATTATTAAAATGCCTGAACACAAAAACAATAGGTGCATGTAATTTTTTATGTCTACATAATATATTTAATAAGAAGCTGAAGATAAAAAACAAATTGTTGACGCATTTAACCAGTTTTGCTTACGTTTGTGTAAAGAAAACTGTTTCTTTTGCCTGGTTTTATCAAAAATACTTAATAATAAGTATATACTTTAACATTCATCGAGTTGGGAGTCTAGTTTTTTAACAGAAAGATCATATTATTAGAAGCCTCCAAGTAAAGTTTTAAAAGTTGCGGAGGTAAATTGTTGACGAGAAAAAAAAAGAATCAAAATCGAAGAAATTTACAGGGCGTGCCCGCTTACATATATATATATATAAAGCTGTAACTGGAAGTTGTAATTGATAAACTAGGACCATCGAGGTAAAATAAATAAACAGTAAATTACTAATAACAATAAAAAAACCATGATCAGCAAGACAACCAGTCCAGTAAAGTAAAGATCTAAGATTTATTATCGTGGCGTGGGTAGTTTACAGATATCACTAGGTCGTGAGTCCGATTCCTATACAAATTAACGCAGCAGTGGATTTCGATACTAGTGTACCATTCAAAAAGTTTTTCGCATCAGCGTGTTCGCGATAACGTCATTCGTTATAGCGGTTTTCGATTCAATGTGTTTTCGAACTAGCGTAGCTTCGCAATTATTTTCAAAACAGCGTGTGTCGAAACAACGTCATTCGAATCTTCATCTCACTCCCAGTCCTTACCTATAGCAATGTAAAAACTAGATTTATAGTAGGTGTAGGTGGGTAAGTACTACTAACCTAAAACCTAATTAATGTGGCATATTAGGAAATATGCCATGATAAACGATCAAAGTTGCTGAGCGCGCTATGGAGCGGGCTATTGTCGGAGTTTCTTTGAAGGTTAAGATCAGAAATTAAGTTATCCGGAAAAGAACCGGAGTTACCGACATACCCTGCAGAGTAAGCAAGCTGAAGTGGCAGAGGGCTGGCCATGAAGGACCGATGGCCGGTGGAGTAGACGAGTCCTAGAGTGGAGGCCGCGTATCGGCAAGCGTAGTGCATGGGATCCCTAGCTAGATGCTAGATGAACCAACGACCTTAAAAAATTGTCTGGGACACTGAATGTTAAAAGCGGAGGACAGGGTGTTGTGGCGCAACCTGGAAGAGGCCTATTTCCAGCAGTGGACTGAGATGATTGATGCAACGAATATGACAATATTAATCAATACCCCTCTGCCTAACCCTTCGGTCAACACAACAACAGTCGTGATGTTAGGGCATTATTAACGAAAAGCTCAAGATTTTCTATTTTGCTGCAAGTGTGCAATGATAAACACTCACGCGTGAGCATTTGTCATTGCACAAATAGGGATGTTGACAAAATATTTTTTTTTGTCCGTCAGGTAGATTATAAAAAAATATTGGACACGTTTTTTTTCCTTTTTTCAAGTAGTCAAAAGATTACGGCAATACATCGAGTAGGCAATGGCGTTAAAATGTGGCATGACGTCACTGGCCGGTAGATTTTATACTGACTTGTGACGTAGCGAGCCCCCACTCCCCAACTTTAATACGTTATTTATCTAAATATTTTTTTAATTATCTGACTGACGGTGTAAATAGTTTTTTTTTTCGCCAGTTAACATCCCTATTGCGTAATGGAGCCGAGAGCGCAATGACAAAACACACTTGCATCAAAATGTAGGTAGGTACTATTTCTTAGTGATTACCACGGTGATGAGAAATGTTCTACAATATCTCTCTCTAAAGGATCCCCGGGACAAGGGAAAGAATCAATTGCAATTGTCAATTTTTACGTGATTGATTCAAATTGACGCGCAAAAAGATCGTCTACCAAATGCAATTGAAGCGATTGACAATATTACTACAATTGCAATTGATTGCAATTGATCGTTTCAGGGACCCTTTATGTAGGTAACCACAACACAATTAACTAACCTACATATTTGTATCCACATAAGTACCACTCATTTCTGCAATCTGTGCCTATCAATTAGTATCTACACTTGCAGACAAAGAATACGGGTCAGTACGAATAACTAAAGTTACTCTTAAAATAATAGAGCTAGCGGCATGAATGAAACTGTATATTGTAAATAATTTACCAGATAATAAAAAAAAACACCGAATATTGGAACTATTATTAGTTTAATAGGGATGACGCCTTTTTTTTTTTTTTTTTGAGGGTGGGAAATCATCAAATGACTACTCCCGCTCTGGGCAGAGCGAGAGGGTGTGTCAGACTTTTACTGACTAAAACCCACCCGTGTTCCTTCCGTTGCCTGTGTGCCGGGGCCGCGTTATCCCTTTCGGACAAACCCGCAACCCCAGCAGGCATTGGTCTTTCGACCCCGTCGGTTGGTGCTGAAATCTCGTTGAGGCGCGCGTGGAACACAACGCGCCGTCGACACGGGCCTGGTCCTTATCGGACGGCGAGCTGCCCATTGCTCACCGTCCGCAAGCCCGCGCCTACGGTGGCCGGAAGTCGGCTCTGGACTCCCGACGCCCGGGGCGTCTCCTGCGGCGACTAGGGCCGCGAGGGCGTGCAGCTTGCATCTCCCTCGCGCGCTCCGCCTCCTCCTTCGCGAGCATAACTGCTTCGCAGAAGGAGGTGACGGCCTCCCATGCACTCTCGCTCCGAACCATGGCCTGAACCAGGGCCGGACGCGAGAGATCGCCGCCGCCGATCGCCTCCGTGAGGACACGGCGGTGCTCCGCCCAAGCCGGGCAGACCTCCACCGTATGCTCCACCGTGTCCTCCGGGCGATCCACACAGTGGTGACACCCGGGCGTTTCCTCCCGCCCTACGCGAAACAGGAACCTCCCGAAACAACCGTGTCCGGTGAGGACCTGCGTCAGGCGGAAGGTGAGGACGCCATGGCGCCTCTCAAGCCACTCCTCAAAGAGGGGACTTATCGCCGCAATTGTGGCGTGCCCAGCGCTGGGTTGCGACAATCGCACACTCCATGCCGCCATGAGATCCCGCCGGAGCTCTGTCCGCTGTGCCGTGATTTCTCGCGGCAGCGGAGTTACACCCCGGCGTTTCGCCTCCTCGCGCAACTCCCACATGTGCGCGAGGACTTTCGCCTCCAGATCCCATGGCGGTAGTCCGGCAAGGAGGCTCGCCGCCTCACGGGAGACCGTGCGGTATCCCCGGACCAGCCTGATGGCCATGACCCTTTGGGACGCGTTCAACCGCCGGGCCGGTCGCAGCCTCAATGAACGCGCCCACACCGGTGCCCCGTAAAGGGCCATGGACCGCACGACCCCCGCGTAAAGCCTCCGGCAGGAGGCGTTTGGACCCCCCAGGTTGGGATAGGGATGACGCCTGGGTAAAAAAAATGAAATTCTAATTAGGCCGTCAGTCAGATAATAAAAAAATATTAGACACGTATTTTTTGCTTTATCATATTAATAAAAAAATACTTAGATAAAACGCATTTTAGGTTGGGGAGTGGGGGTCGCTACGTCACTAGTATGTATAAAATCTACATACTAGTGACGTCATGACGCATTTTACCTCAATGTATCACCGTAATCTTTAGATTACGTAAAAAAAGAAAAAATACGTGTCCAATATTTTTTTATAATCTCAAAGACGGACTAAAAAAAAATATTGTCATCATCCCTATTGTCAAAATTACATAGTCGACACCAACATAGTTGGAAAAAGGCTAGGCAGATTGATTGTCAAAATTACAAAATATCAATAACTTTTATGTTCAAAAAAAATTATTGTTGACACATATTTTTTTTTTTGGGTGGGAAATTATCCAATAACTCTTTCGCTCTGGGCGGAATGGGAGGGCGTGTCAGACTATTACTGACTAAAACCAACCAGTGTTCCTTCAGTGTTGCCACCCCACGGTATACCTTTCGGACTTTCCCACGACCCCGGCAGGCATCGGTCCTAGCAGACTCTGAAGAGAACGAGTCTGCTGAGAGATGTCAATCTCTTTGAGGCGCGCGTGGAACACAACGCGCTGTCGACCCGGGCCTGGTCGACAGCGCGCCTGGCCTGGCGTCTCCTGCGGTGGGTAGGGGCGTGAGGGCGCGAAATTTGCCTCTCCCTCACGCGTTCCGCCTCCTCTTTTGCGAGCATTACTGCCTCGCAGAAGGAGGTGATGGCTTCCCACGCCCTCGCGCTCCGTACCATGGCCTGGACCAGGCTTGGACGCGAGAGATCACTGCCACCGATCACCTCCACAAGAACACGGCGGTGCCCCACCCGACCCGGGCAGACGTATACTCCATCATGTCCTCCGGGCGATCCACACAGTGGTGGCACCCGGGTGTTTCCTCCCGCCTTATGCGGAACAGGAACCTCCTGAAATGTTTGAAACCTCAGATATGAACCAAAACAAACTTTAAAACAAAATTAAATAGTTTGTGTTGCCTCCACGGGCTCTTCTCACAGCTGCCAGGTGATTGGGCATGCTGTTTATTAAGTTTCTTATGCGATGTTGCGGAATATTGGTTCCACTAACGCATGTTTCAGGTCTCGAAGTGTAGCTGGGGCGGGGTTTCGATTTCTTACACACCTCCCAAGATCGTCCCAAGCGTGTTCAATTGGATTCAGGTCCGGGCTTCTCGCGGGCCAGTCCATGCGATTGATGCCAACGTCCTGAAAATACTTATGTGCAATTTGAGCTGTATGTGGTTTTTTTTTTTTTTGAGGTTGGGAAATTATCAAATAACTTCTCCCGCTCTGGGCGGAGCGGGAGGGCGTGTCAGACTTTTACTGACTAAAACCCACCCGTGTTCCTTCCGTTGCCTGTGTGCCGGGGCCGCGATATCCCTTCGGACAAACTCACAACCCTGGCAGGCATTGGCCCTTACGGACCCCGCCAGTTGGTGCTGACATCTCTATGAGGCGCGCGTGGAACACAACGCGCCGTCGACCCGGGCCTGGTCCTTATCGGACGGCGAGCTACCCATTGCTCACCGTCCGCAAGCCCACGCCTACGGTGGCCGGAAGTCGGCTCGCGACTCCCGACGCCCGGGGCGTCTCCTGCGGCGACTAGGGGCGCGAGGGCGTGAATCTTGCCTCTCCCTCGCGCGCTCCGCCTCCTCCTTGGCGAGCATTACTGCTTCGCAGAAGGAAGTCACGGCCTCCCACGTACTCCCGCTCCGAAACATGGCCTGAACCAGGGCCGGACGCGAGAGACCGCCGCCGCCGATCGCCTCGCCAAGCCGTGCAGACCTCCACCGTATGCTTGGGACTTATCGCCACTATTGTGGCGTGCTCAAGCTGTATGTGGCCTGGCCTTGACATGCCTGAATATTGAATTTCCGCCAATATTAATTAAATATGGGCCGAAATGCTCATTAAAAATTTCTTCCACATACCTTGCACTAGTTAGCGTACCATTTATACTCCGTATTTTTGTAGTTTTTTTATTTTTTTTTAATGCATTTTTGTGGTGTACAATAAAGTATATATAAATAAATAACTCCGTGCGACTCTCTGAAGAGATTCCAGCCCAAACCATAACAGATCCACCGCCGAACGGCACTTTTTCCCCAAAACAAGCTGGAATAAATCTGTTCCCCTGGCCGTGGGTAGACTCTTCGTCGCCCATCATGTGCATACAGCATAAATTCGACAGAAAACATTACTCTTGCCCATTCTTCGTCCCCCCATTGTGCGTGTTCGCGGGTGTAACGTAATCTTGCTACCCGATGTTCCCTTTCAAGTTTTGGACCATCTGCGGATCTATGTGGGGTCAAATTAGCTTCATTAGCTGCCGCCTTACAGTCCGCTCGATTACGTCGTCTCTACGGGTCTCCCGAAGTTGATTTGTTACTTCAACTGCCGTAAGGTGCCGATTTCGGAGCATAGTCGTAACAATAAATCGATCCTCTCGAGCCGTAGTACATCTCGGTCTGCGGGTTCCTGGTCTTCTTATGTTCTGCCCAGTTTCTTGGAAACGTTGAACGACTCGCTGCACTGTAGAACACACCCACACGGTCACACGCCTATTGTTCTTGCTGTAGTTCGATGACTTCTGCCTTCTTCTAACATAATGACGATACGTATATTCTTCTGGTGTTAGCGACATGATAGTAATTCAATAATGATGGTGAAAGACGACAATGATCGCCTTTTATCATTTTGATTTGACAGATCGAAAAAAAAATTGTGAAAACAAGCAAAAGTAAAATAACCGCGAATTGAATTTATTTCCAAAATCGAGGTTTTTAAACAATATAACTTTTTTAAATTATCCTGTACGTAGGTAGATCTTTTAAGGTTTTTATTTCGTACAATATTAAAATTATCTGTAATATAAAGTTTACTTTACTACCTACCCGTATTATTTGACCGCGAGTGTACTTTAATTAAGTATCTGAAGTGTGTATGTGGGTGCGTTCTGCTGCACCACTCGCACTTAACCAGCTTTCGATTTATGTGCAGCGCGTTTATAAACTTATTTAAGGATTAGCATAGCTTTGTGTATTCAGCCAGCGTTCAAATTAGTGCAGTCTCTTAAATCGAATACGTGTTTATTACATAACTGGACGCCCAATCTCCGCTCTCTTTCATTTATATAAATAAAATACAAGTTCAATTTACACAATACAGTCTTTCAAAACTGGCGAAATGTTGTCAAAGATTTTAATATCCTTAGCAATGATTGTTATCCTACTTCGATTTAAAAGTATAATTAAAAGTGAATTTGTTAAACTAAAATACTGTTTCAAGATATCTCTATACTATATGTTCTTAACATTATCTTCAACTATAGTCTTGCCAGTTTTGTTGTTTAGACCGAAACATCACAGCAATGGATTGTAAGTACATACAAAATAATTAAATACCGATCCAATATGTGAATCATAATTCTACCCCCCGGTTGCTGAAAGGCCCAAATTATACTGATGTGAAATCTCATTAAAATGATATGATTGGCCTATGCCAATCTAATTTGGAAAACATGTCATAACAGACCTGCTCGTTGAAGCCTTCATCGCACTTTCAGAAGCTGGGTATCAGTGCGCGTCCCTCTTACGAAGTCGCAGGTCACGGCGATGAGGATATTACCAAAGAATGCCCATGTTCTTTGCACACACTGTTATTTTTGGCATGTCTTAATGATAAGTTCAGAAATAAATACTTACGAGTAAATCGTTTATTTTAATCGGCTGTTAAAATAGGCTTTCCTGTAGATATATAAGTGTATAAGTTACGCAATTTCCTCAAAAGTTGCTACACCGATTAAAAACTTTCTAAACCTTTTATTATTTTTATTGATTTTTTCATTTTTTGTGTCTTATCTCGAACTGACGTCGAGTACATGTAGAGCTTATTATTTATAAAGAACCGTTTTATTTAAATTTCAGGTTTGCCTCGAGCGTGATGAAACACATTACGAAGATACACGGATTGGAATGGCACATACGCAATGGGGAAATATTAGCTGAGGACCGAGGAGCTGTCATCATTAGTAACCACCAGTCGGTTCTAGATATAACAGGTCAGTTCGTAACCAAGTAAGAATGAGCTGCTATGTACAGACCTACAACGAACATGAACTTCCAAAGATAAAGGCCGATCAATGACGGTACTTGAAAGTAGGATGACCCCTAAGTAAGAACAGTTGAAAATTAAAATGACTTTCAGAAGTGAACCCACCACAACCACAGATTGTTCAGTCCGCAAAATCATTTAAATAAAAAAGCGACTCTTTCTACGACACAAAAAAAAATTACTAATTGTGCGGTTTTAATATTTCTAACGTGGCGATATTATTGTGGACGTCCACGTCCACGACCATAAAATGTATGAAAATATGTGCACGTTATAAAACAATCTTGGATGGAAAAAAAGTGTCTTCATATAATTCCATCATATCAGCCTCTTGGTCACTGTGACTGATAGGATGGAAGGTATAACACTCAGGCCACACAGGTATTACCTTCAAATCCCTTTTCTTCCCCTGCCTTTTTTTTTTTTTTTTTTTTTGGATGGGAAATCATCAAATGACTTCTCCCGCTCTGGGCAGAGCGAGAGGGTGTGTCAGACTTTTACTGACTAAAACCCACCCGTGTTCCTTCCGTTGCCTGTGTGCCGGGGCCGCGTTATCCCTTTCGGACAAACCCGCAACCCCAGCAGGCATTGGTCTTTCGACCCCGTCGGTTGGTGCTGACATCTCTTTGAGGCGCGCGTGGAACACAACGCGCCGTCGACACGGGCCTGGTCCTTATCGGACGGCGAGCTGCCCATTGCTCACCGTCCGCAAGCCCGCGCCTACGGTGGCCGGAAGTCGGCTCTGGACTCCCGACGCCCGGGGCGTCTCCTGCGGCGACTAGGGCCGCGAGGGCGTGCAGCTTGCATCTCCCTCGCGCGCTCCGCCTCCTCCTTCGCGAGCATAACTGCTTCGCAGAAGGAGGTGACGGCCTCCCATGCACTCTCGCTCCGAACCATGGCCTGAACCAGGGCCGGACGCGAGAGATCGCCGCCGCCGATCGCCTCCGTGAGGACACGGCGGTGCTCCGCCCAAGCCGGGCAGACCTCCACCGTATGCTCCACCGTGTCCTCCGGGCGATCCACACAGTGGTGACACCCGGGCGTTTCCTCCCGCCTTACGCGGAACAGGAACCTCCCGAAACAACCGTGTCCGGTGAGGACCTGCGTCAGGCGGAAGGTGAGGACGCCATGGCGCCTCTCAAGCCACTCCTCAAAGAGGGGACTTATCGCCGCAATTGTGGCGTGCCCATCAAATCGTGCCTTGAAGTAATGTTTTGTTAATTATTGCATATTTGTTTATTGTCATATTAGTGATTTTGACATTATTAATGATGATTTTGACATTACGGTTTTGATTTTGACATTATTATTGATGGTTTTGACATTGCTAGTAAATAAGACCAAAATTCGCCAAATATTATTATATTTTGTTTTATTTTGCAGTGCCCTTACAGGGTGCATGTTTGAAACTTATATTATTATTCCAACCTCTGTACAACATGTTTGCAATAAACTGATTTGAGTTGCCTTCTAAAATGCACCATAGGTAAATATTAGGTATGTTATCATACATTTACTTAGCTACTTATTTCAGGCCTCAACACTGCGTGGTGTTTCGTAGGAAAGCTGTATTTAATAGCGAAAAAAGAAGCATTTTACACTGGTCCACTAGGCCTAGTCACGTATCTCTGTGGATCGATATTCATTGATAGAAATAATCCGAAAGAAGCTAACAAAAAACTGGAAAGTACGATACACCTTATGACCCGAGACAAGGTTGGTAAAATCATTGTTTTAGTATACGTTATGCTACTTAGGTCGTAAAAGGTTCCATTTTCTGAAGGACTGATAACAGAATATCCTACTAATATTATAAACGCGAAAGTTTGTGAGTATGGATGTTTGTTACGCTTTCACGCAAAAACTACTGAACGGATTTGGATGAAATTTGGCACACAGATAATTTATAACCTGGATTTAAATAGGATACTTTTTATCCCAATATTTCCACGGGATCGAGACTAATACCGGTGAAACCGGGGGGCGCTGCTAGTCGAAAATAAATTCGCAAAATGGAAAATTAAATGAGAGCCTCGATAGGGCAGGAAAAAGTCCAGTATTAACTTTTCTAATCTTCTGGTCACTCCGGATGTTGATTAAAATAAATCTTGTAAATAAGTCTTGACGTAGTCTTGACGTAGTCTTGACGTAGTCTTGACGTAGTCTTGACGTAGTCTTGACGTAGTCTTGACGTAGTCTTGACGTAGTCTTGACGTAGTCTTGACGTAGTCTTGACGTAGTCTTGACGTAGTCTTGACGTAGTCTTGACGTAGTCTTGACGTAGTCTTGACGTAGTCTTGACGTAGTCTTGACGTAGTCTTGACGTAGTCTTGACGTAGTCTTGACGTAGTCTTGACGTAGTCTTGACGTAGTCTTGACGTAGTCTTCACGCGGTCTTCAACAGTCTTCACGCAGTCTTGACGTAGTCTTGACGGACGTAGTCTTTCCGTAGTATTTGCGTAGCGTTTGCGCAGTATTTGCGTAATCTTTGCGAAGTCTTTACGTAGTGTTTATGTAGTCTTGCCGTAGTATTTGCGTAGCGTTTGCGCAGTATTTGTGTAATCTTTGCGAAGTCTTTACGTAGTGTTTATGTAGTCTTGCCGTAGTATTTGCGTAGCCTTTGCGCAGTATTTGCGTAATCTTTGCGAAGTCTTTGCGTAGTGTTTACGTAGTCTACGCAGTCTATACGCAGTCTTGACGTAGTCTTGCCGTAGTATTTGCGTAGCCTTTGCGCAGTATTTGCGTAATCTTTGCGAAGTCTTTACGTAGTGTTTACATAGTTTACGCAGTCTTGACGTAGTCTTTACGCAATCTTGACGTAGTCTTTACGCAGTCTTGACGTAGTCTTGACGTAGTCCTTGCGTAGTCTTGACGTAGTCCTTGCGTAGTCTTTGCGTAGTCCTTGCGTAGTCTTCGCGTAGTCTTTTCGTAGTCTTCGCGTAGCCTTCCGTGGTCATTGCGTAATCTTTGCGTAGTCTTTGCGTAGTCTTGACGTAGTCTTGAGGTAGTCTTGACGTAGCCTTGACGTAGTCTTGACGTAGTCTTGACGTAGTCTTGACGTAGTCTTGACGTAGTCTTGACGTAGTCTTGACGTAGTCTTGACGTAGTCTTGACGTAGTCCTTGCGTAGTCTTGACGTAGTCCTTGCGTAGTCTTGACGTAGTCCTTGCGTAGTCTTGACGTAGTCCTTGCGTAGTCTTGACGTAGTCTTGACGTAGTCTTGACGTAGTCCTTGCGTAGTCTTTGCGTAGTCCTTGCGTAGTCTTTGCGTAGTCCTTGGGTAGTCTTCGCGTAGTCTTTTCGTAGTCTTCACGTAGCCTTGCGTAGTCCTTGCGTAGTCTTTTCGTAGTCTTCACGTAGCCTTGCGTGGTCATTGCGTAGTCATTGCGTAGTCCTTGCGTAGTCTTCGCGTAGTCTTTTCGTAGTCTTCGCGTAGCCTTGCTTGGTCATTGCGTAGTCTTTGCGTAGTCTTTACGTAGTCTTGACGTAGTCTTGACGTAGTCTTGACGTAGTCTTGACGTAGTCTTGACGTAGTCTTGACGTAGTCTTGACGTAGTCTTGACGTAGTCTTGACGTAGTCTTGACGTAGTCCTTGCGTAGTCTTGACGTAGTCTTTGCGTAGTCTTTTCGTAGTCTTCGCGTAGCCTTGCTTGGTCATTGCGTAGTCTTTGCGTAGTCTTTACGTAGTCTTGACGTAGTCTTGACGTAGTCTTGACGTAGTCTTGACGTAGTCTTGACGTAGTCCTTGCGTAGTCTTGACGTAGTCCTTGCGTAGTCTTGACGTAGTCTTTGCGTAGTCTTTGCGTAGTCTTTGCATAGTCCTTGCGTAGTCTTTGCGTAGTCCTTGCGTAGTCTTCGCGTAGTCTTTTCGTAGTCTTCGCGTAGCCTTGCGTGGTCATTGCGTAGTCTTTGCGTAGTCTTTACGTAGTCTTAAGGTAGTCTTGAGGTAGTCTTGACGTAGTCTTGACGTAGTCTTCACGCGGTCTTCAACAGTCTTCACGCAGTCTTGACGTAGTCTTGACGGACTTAGTCTTGACGTAGTCTTGACGTAGTCTTCACGCGGTCTTCAACAGTCTTCACGCAGTCTTGACGTAGTCTTGACGGACGTAGTCTTTCCGTAGTATTTGCGTAGCGTTTGCGCAGTATTTGCGTAATCTTTGCGAAGTCTTTACGTAGTGTTTATGTAGTCTTTTTTTTTTTTTTTTTTTTTTTGGATGGGAAATCATCAAATGACTTCTCCCGCTCTGGGCAGAGCGAGAGGGTGTGTCAGACTTTTACTGACTAAAACCCACCCGTGTTCCTTCCGTTGCCTGTGTGCCGGGGCCGCGATATCCCTTTCAGACAAACCCGCAACCCCAGCAGGCATTGGTCTTTCGACCCCGTCGGTTGGTGCTGACATCTCTTTGAGGCGCGCGTGGAACACAACGCGCCGTCGACACGGGCCTGGTCCTGATCGGACGGCGAGCTGCCCATTGCTCACCGTCCGCAGGCCCGCGCCTACGGTGGCCGGAAGTCGGCTCTTGACTCCCGACGCCCGGGGCGTCTCCTGCGGCGGCTAGGGCCGCGAGGGCGTGCAGCTTGCATCTCCCTCGCGCGCCCCGCCTCCTCCTTCGCGAGCATAACTGCTTCGCAGAAGGAGGTGACGGCCTCCCATGCACTCTCGCGCCGAACCATGGCCTGAACCAGGGCCGGACGCGAGAGATCGCCGCCGCCGATCGCCTCCGTGAGGACACGGCGGCGCTCCGCCCAAGCCGGGCAGACCTCCACCGTATGCTCCACCGTGTCCTCCGGGCGATCCACACAGTGGTGACACCCGGGCGTTTCCTCCCGCCTTACGCGGAACAGGAACCTCCCGAAACAACCGTGTCCGGTGAGGACCTGCGTCAGGCGGAAGGTGAGGACGCCATGGCGCCTCTCAAGCCACTCCTCAAAGAGGGGACTTATCGCCGCAATTGTGGCGTGCCCAGCGCTGGGTTGCGACAATCGCACACTCCATGCCGCCATGAGATCCCGCCGGAGCTCTGTCCGCTGTGCCGTGATCTCTCGCGGCAGCGGAGTTACACCCCGGCGTTTCGCCTCCTCGCGCAACTCCCACATCTGCGCGAGGACTTTCGCCTCCAGATCCCATGGCGGTAGTCCGGGAAGGAGGCTCGCCGCCTCACGGGAGACCGTGCGGTATCCCCGGACCAGCCTGATGGCCATCAGGCTGGTCCGGGGATACCGCACGGTATCCCCGGCCCGTGTCGACGGCGCGTTGTGTTCCACGCGCGCCTCAAAGAGATGTCAGCACCAACCGACGGGGTCGAAAGACCAATGCCTGCTGGGGTTGCGGGTTTGTCTGAAAGGGATATCTATATCTAGATATATCTAGATAAAAATCTATTGTTTTCCATGTTGGTGGGACGTAATGCTTGGTATTTATGAATGATTTTAGTATATTGTCCTTGTACAATGAATGACCGATTTTTCTTTGTCTTAGTTTCCTTTAATTAATCAGCAGCAACTCATTGGAATGATTTTCAACGTCCTCCACCTTTAAGTTTACAAGTTCAGATCCACGGCAAGCACCATTGAGTCCAAAAATTAAGGCCACCTATAACAAAGATAAAAAAAAGGTAAATATATAGAATAATTACCATTACTAAGATACGAAATATTCATAGTTAAATCATGTATACTTACTTTTGTGGCCAGAAAAACTTCGTCAGGAGCTTCATTAAGAAATTTTTCCACATTTCGAGTCGTAAAAATTTTAGACTTCTTTGCGCAATGCCCTTCTGATTTTCTTTTTAAAAAACCCAGTAATTTCGTGAATCTATTTATTTCAAGGCTGTGTTTGATGCTTATTGCCTTCAGTTTTGAGTATATTCACCAAAGTGTATTCGGATTCTTTGTCTTGGATAAATAATCAAAATAGACAAGAAGTACTGATTCTGAAATTGGATAGGCCTTTCGCACTTCTCCACGTTGAAAATTCTTCATAAGTTTTTAAATAATTTTCCTTGGATTTTGTTGGAAGCAAATTATTTATAATTGCGGCAGCATTTGCACTGATGGAATCCGACAATTCACTGTCACTGTCGCTTTGATTTAACATCGTAACGTATTTTTAGAACATTAACTTATTTATAAAAATATATGAAATTCAGTACAATTTAATTTTCTTTCCCTGTTTTCAACAGATTAAAAATGACTATTGTTATGTTCGCTTTTTGTGGCATAGAATGTCACTTTTTTGAGCAAATGGTACGAAAAGTAGAGTATTTTCCTCGGTGATAAAGCTGTCTTAGTCTTGGGTGAACTTAAATCCCTCGCTACACTCAGGACTCGTCTTAAATCCCTCGCTTCGCTCGTGATTTAAGTATTTAACACCCTCGCTACGCTCGGGAGTAAACCTCGAGTCCTTCGTTACGCTCGCGATTTAAATCGTCACCCGCGACAGAAGACACTGCTTTATCCCCTTGGTTAATAATCTACTATTTTTTCACTTTTTAGTTCTACCCGACACAAATTCGAAAACCACTACCTACTATGTAAATAACAGTGACAGGAAGTTATCATCATATCATCCACATATATACTAAGTAGGAAAAATACGTATTATCGGAGCTTACTCAAAAACTACCCAAGCAAAGTTAATAAAATTAATATGGGACCAACTTGGGAGCATACCTTTTCATACAAAAAAATAATTTTCATAATCGGTCTACAATTGACGGAGAAATCGGCGGAAATACATTTAAAAAAAATAAGAAAAAAACATACGCGACGAACATAATTATAACCTCCTCCTTTTTGAAAGTCGTTTAAAAATATGTTCCAAGAGATAATAATAGTCTAAGGAATTAAGTACCTAATTGCCTGGCTCGTTGGTATAGTGATCGCACGCACTACTGTTGAGCATGGGGTCCTGGGTTCAATTCCCGGGTCGGGTGTTATTGGGTTTTTCTAACTGAAATTTCTCAGTAGCAGTTGATGGCAATAGGCCCCCTATTACATGGGCCTTAAAAATAACTGGCAAAATGTATAACTTGATCAATCTATAATGTACTTGCTACAGGTACACCTCTGCCCAACTCATAAGGAAAACAAAGCGCAATGTTATGTTGTGGTTGAATTAAATAATTAACTTTAAAATGTAAGTACGTCATTCTTATAGAGAATGACGCACATTTTTGCACTAGTACAATAAAAACGGGTACTTTGTATCTCAGACATTATATTTGAGATAGGTATCTACCCCTGTTTTTATTGTTATTTTTCATAATAGTAGATATTTAATAACTTTAGTATTTTGGATATTAAAGCATCTCAGTTCCCACGATCTCTGAGACAAGACGGCTATTTATAGTACCCTACTTGGTGTAACGTAGTTAAACAGAAAACAAATAAAAAATACATGTATACTTGCTTAAGATAGCTCTTCTATTTATGTAACTATTATAAATTAAAGTCTCTGTCTCTATACTGCTCTTCCAATAAACTTTACCTCAGTCTTCCAAAGTGTCATGTTATAACATTTACCAAAAAGATAAATATTACTGAGTTCGACTATCGTCTTGCTTATACGCCAATTAGTAAAGTAGGTTTTCTCCGCGATCTTGGCGTTCTGCTAGACTCGAGGCTCCATCTGGATGCTCATATAGAAAAAATTGTTAACAAAGCCTACCAAATGTTTGGTTTTGTCATGAGATCTTCCAGGGATTTTCGTCGACCTTCCACTTTTTTGCACTTATACAAATCAATAATTAGGCCACAGTTAGAGTTTGCAGTACCTATTTGGAACCCTTTTTACGTCAAATATAGTGAACAATTAGAACTAGTACAACGTAAATACCTTCGTGCAATGAACTTAAGATGTTTTCGGAATAAAATTTCATATCACTTACTTCTTAAAAAGTATGATCTTCTGACCTTAAAATCAAGACGGAAACTTCTGGAAGTTATGACTCTGTTCAATGTCTGCCGCAATTATTTTGACTGTCCGGACTTAGTTGGGAGTCTGTGTTACCTGATTCCTCGAACAGTTCATGTACGTGAGGTACGCACTCGACGTCTATTTGCTACTCGCCTCTGTAAATCCAACGCTGGCTCGCGTTCGCCACTTCGTCGTTTAGTTGAGACATACAACAATGAGTTTAATTCAATCGACATTCTTTTTCTTACTAAAAATGTATTTAAGAAACAAATCCAAGCAACCCTAAAGGACCAGTAAAGTATTATATAATTAACATACTTACTAATGTTTAATAATGTACGCACACAAATTTACTTAAATTCTAAAAATCCAGATATGAATTCTGGGATAACGCCTAGGTATTATGTGCTAGGTATTGTCTGTGTTACTAGCTAGTTTTTAAGTACTTTAAATTGTAATCTGTGGAGAACGTAGTGGGTAGCATAATTGTTATAATGTACAGTCACCAGCATAAATATATGACTATGGGCAGCACTGCAAAATTATCTGATCATCAATTGAAGGTATAATTATATATCGATACTTAGCCGGTAAAAATATGTGATGACTTACAGCCGGCATAATAATCGTTTGCCAGTAACAGCATATGTATCGGATCGGACCGGGTAAAAGTATCTGATACACGAAATCAAAATTATGTGACATGTCATCAGCACAAATATCTATCTACTGTAAACGCATAATTATCGGATCGCATATAGACTGCATTAATATCTGACACTATTTACAGTCAAAAATATCTCAACATTCTACAAGAATGAACTTTATGTACCTAACCATAGAGTCGTAATTTGAACGAAACTGTATGACGTTTCTCGAAAAGAGTATCAACCTGTCATTTGATATCGCTGTCTCACGTTTTATGACACGACTTTAGCAGATTCCATTGCTAAAATAAATAAGGAACTGTTGATGACAGCATTTGAAACAAGAAGAGTTTTTAGCAAGGAGATTACATTGGTTATAAATGCCATAAATGGTATGGTGGTATTTATTGCTTATAAATATTCGAAATAAGAAATTTCGTTTCCTCGATTGTAATGTCAAACTGTCACCCACAAAGGATTGGATATTATTCTTTCGCCTGTCTAGACTTGTAAGATTGCAATATAGTAAAATAACTACCTATAGATTGAATTCTAATATTGAACGGTTGACCCCATGGCGACTTATAGAATCGATGCCCACATAAGGCATAGGATTGTATCAATGCACGAAGACAATAAATCCGTTCAAGAAATTATAGATGTATTGGGAGTGACAGTAAGTTATGTTATCGCTTAAAAAGATTCAGATTACTTATTTAAATCAGTAGCACATACATTACTCTTAATTGATGGCATCTACTCATATTCGTTTCAGAGGAATACCGTTAAATTATGGATTAAACGCTGGGAAGAGGAAGGCAATGTCGATCATCATAAAAGTGTAGGTTGCCCACGAAAAACCCTTCAAGATCAAAATATTGTCAGCTTGTACGATGACAATCCCACGACTTCAACCTTGACAGTCGCAAATGACAATGGGCTTTCTCGTGATAGTGTCCGTCGTCGGCTCAAGGATGCTGGGTTGAGGAATAGAGTCCCAGCTCGAAAACCCGTGCACCTACAACGACACAGGGATCTCCGATTGGCGTTTGCCGAACAATACATACATTTTGATTTTAGAAATGTCACGTTTCTTGATGAAAAAGTTTTCCAGTCAAGCGCGGATGGTCGAATCTCATTGTGGAGAATTAATAATACCCGCTATAAAGAAAATAATGTCATCCCTAATAAAAGATCAGGCCGCATTTCATGCGGAGTATGGAGCTGGATGTCGTCTACGGGGCCTGGAGAGCTCTGCCAGGTTACTAGGCGGTTAAATAGCAGAGACTACATCGAGATTTTCAATGATGTTCTGTTGCCATCATTGCGAATATGTTACCCAGATATTAATCCGGTATATGTGGTACAGGACAACTGCTCGTTCCACAACAGTCGTATTGTGCGACACTGGATAGCCCAACAAGAGAGGATTGAGCTCCTGGACGACTTCCCACCCAAAAGCCCTGACCTCAATCCCATTGAAAACTTGTGGGGGTTGATGGTACAACAATGGGACCGAACTGAAGCCAGAACCAAAGCAACACTGATCCAGCATTGCTTTGACATCTGGGAGTCCATGCGGGGATTGGACCATTGTTACAATATGGTTATGTCGTAGTTTGGTTAATACTAAATAGAATGTTAAGGAGGTTAAGAATTTATTTTGTTTTTGAGTTACTAAGTAAAAATAAATGTGAAAGTTTGGATTTATATCATCATTTTTTTTATTACACACCGTTATAATGTACATTATTTGACACACTTGATATCACCAGCTTACTACGCAGTCAATTCAATCAATTCAATCTTAGGCAGATAATCACAACACTAACCGACGACTCGTTTCAGGAGTACCTACCTACCAATAACGTTAAGTATGCCCTTCGATTTCACATGGTTGTTAGTTACGAATTTCGGGTTCAAATTATTTCGAGGAATTGACAAAGCTCTCAGACTACTCGCAATTTTTACAGATCGACCAGTAAAACTTTCACCACAAAATATGCATAATATGTGTTATGATTCTAGGGCTCATATTACGTTGGTGACGAGCTCTCCAAACAATGAGTTAGCCTTTTATGAATAGCCGCCCGGCTTCAAAAAGCAACATAGGAAATTATTTGACTCATTGTCGAATCTGGCAGTTACAAAACGTGAGACGGCGATATCAAATGACAGGTTGATACTCTTTTCGAGAAGCGTCATACAGTTTCGTTCAAATTACGACTCTATGTTTAGGCACATAAAGTTCATTCTTGCAGAATGTTGAGATATTTTTGACTGTAAATAGTGTCAGATATTAATGCAGTCTATATGCGATCCGATAATTATGCGTTTACAGTAGATAGATATTTGTGCTGATGACATGTCACATAATTTTGATTTCGTGTATTATCAGATACTTTTACTCGGTCCGATCCGATATTTATGCTGTTACTGGCAAACGATTATTATGCCGGCTGTAAGTCATCACATATTTTTACCGGCTAAGTATCGATATATAATTATACCTTTTTTTTTTTTTTTGGATGGGAAATCATCAAATGACTTCTCCCGCTCTGGGCAGAGCGAGAGGGTGTGTCAGACTTTTACTGACTAAAACCCACCCGTGTTCCTTCCGTTGCCTGTGTGCCGGGGCCGCGATATCCCTTTCAGACAAACCCGCAACCCCAGCAGGCATTGGTCTTTCGACCCCGTCGGTTGATGCTGACATCTCTTTGAGGCGCGCGTGGAACACAACGCGCCGTCGACACGGGCCTGGTCCTGATCGGACGGCGAGCTGCCCATTGCTCACCGTCCGCAGGCCCGCGCCTACGGTGGCCGGAAGTCGGCTCTTGACTCCCGACGCCAGGGGCGTGTCCTGCGGCGACTAGGGCCGCGAGGGCGTGCAGCTTGCATCTCCCTCGCGCGCCCCGCCTCCTCCTTCGCGAGCATGACTGCTTCGCAGAAGGAGGTGACGGCCTCCCATGCACTCTCGCGCCGAACCATGGCCTGAACCAGGGCCGGACGCGAGAGATCGCCGCCGCCGATCGCCTCCGTGAGGACACGGCGGTGCTCCGCCCAAGCCGGGCAGACCTCCACCGTATGCTCCACCGTGTCCTCCGGGATATAATTATACCTTCAATTAATGATCAGATAATTTTGCAGCGCTGCCCATAGTCATATATTTATGCTGGTGACTGTACCTAATGTTCAAGATCTTAAGTGTAACCTTATTGTGCTACTGTTTGTTTTTCCTTAAATAAATAAATAAATAAAATATAAATTAAAGTCGCATTTCGATTATGTCTGTGACCGCGTTCTTCTTCTAAGCTACGCAACGGTTTTGAGGCGGTTTTCACCATCACTTAGAGATTTTTTTCCGGAAGGTTTATGTGTATACTACACTAGCTACTGCCCGCGACTTCGTTCGCGTAGAAGTCGTAAGATACACAATACACTTATTAAAATAACAGCCATATTTTAACAAAACTCTATCAGCCTCCGTCGTCGCATCGCATCGCCTGCCCGCGCTTTTACTTCGTTTTCGCTTACCGTTCTTTCTAACTTTTTTGTTTTTGTTGCTCGGCTCCTAAGGGGATAGCGTGATGTAAAATAGCATATATAACCTTCCTCAATAATTTGGCTGACCAAATACAAAAATAATTTTTCAAATCCGACTGATAGTTTCAGAGATTAGCGCGTTGATGCGTAGTTCCCGTGACAACTATGTCGTCGGCAAACCGAAGATTAGTGATGTACTCGCCATTGATGTTATAGCCTAGCCCTTTCTAGTCCAGAACATTGACGACATCCTCCAGTGCAGCGGTGAATAGTTTCGGAGAGATAACCTCTCCCTGTCTCACAGCTAGCTGCAGAAAATATGTTTCGAGGTCTGGTCTTGGAGTCGGACTGACATAGTGGCGTTTTCGTACAGACACTTCAGCACCTCGATGTACCGGTAGTCGATCTGGCACCGTTCAAACTCAAACTCAAAGCATTTATTTCAAATAAACCAATTCCTGGCATTTTTTTATAAAAGCAGGCGTTGAAGAGACTGCAGTACAACCCATGTCTCGATGGAATCGAAAGCTTTCTCGAAATCCACAAACGCTTAGCAGACAGGCAGGTTTTACTCTTCGGTCTTCTGTATAACCTGCCGCAGCGTATGTATGTGATCTACGGTGCTAAAGCCTTTACGGGGCTATGCCTTAGATCAATATAAAACCTTTAAGAGTATATTAGGTAATAAAATTTCGATGTTTTGTTTAATCGTATAAACCGTGTGGTAGGTGCAGGTCGCTAGTTTTCTAATAAACTGCCCATGGCAAAGTTATAATGAGATACCTACCTACCTGTAGGTCTATGAACCAGTGATGGATTGTTCATAAACCAAGCAACTTTTCCCTGTTAGCAAAACCATGTTTTTTTTTAAATCTTCTGTCTAGATCAAGATATGGATTTTCCCCGAAGGCACAAGGAACACAATATGGGATGGGAAGTTATTACCGTTCAAGAAAGGTGCTTTCAATTTAGCAGTAACTGCGCAAGTGCCGATCATACCCGTTGTGTATTCACCCTACTATTTCATTGACAAAGATAAATATGTTTTCAATAAAGGTAAGATTAAGTTCTAGTTAACGACGTAGGCTAAGTTATCGAGCAGTGATAGCCTAGTGGTGTGACCGTTGGACTGCAAAGTCATTACAGGTCTCGAGTTCGAACCCAAGGCACGCACCTCTACTCACGACATTTCGGATTCATGTGCGTACTGTATAATTATCACCTGCTTAAAAAACGGTGAAGGAAAACATCGTGAGCAGCCAAATCAGAGGCTCATGGGCGGCTTTAAAACTCTAACACCAGGTCAGTAAGTAGTTAGTAGTGGTAGTGGTTAGTCACTAACCACACGAAAAGAAGAACTTCAAGTTGACCCAGAAAACCCCATTTATGGTTTAAGTTCGATATTATAGGGGATGACCCTATAATATCGTCACCGACCGGGCACAAATCAGACTCCGGACTGATACTGAGAAACTCCATTAGGAAAAACCCAATAACACTTTTCTCAACCTTGGGATCGAATTCAGGACCCTCTTCTCAGCAGTCGCGTTATGTCCACTAAAATAAGAGTGAAGCCTTACTGTTCCGTTGCGTTGCGTTGCGACGTCGTCGTAGCGCTAGATTTGAACGCATTCAGTGCCACACCGGGCGACAGAAATGATCAATGCGATGACGCAACGTAACGCCAAGGAGCAGAGTGGCTTTTCTCTAACGAGGATGATCATATGCAAAATAAACCAATCAGTACCGGCGTTAGGGTAGGGCGCGGTCGGGCGACCGCCCAGGGCGCCAGGGTCGAAGGGACGCCAAAGGCACTGTGAAGAGACGCCTCTTCACCTCTGGTGCCTGAAGAGTAGGTTCTTTAAAATCAAATCCCTAACAAGAAAAAAATAGGTTATCAGTAACTAAAAGGGAGTTTGTTGAGTTAGAAAACCTAAAATAGCGGAGGTGACAGCAAAAAAAAATTGAGCTCGCTTCACTTCCTTTGTATCCTACATTCTCTGAATTTTCAAACTTTTCTGCTTAAGTCGACAAAGTTACCGACTCCTTATTCTGCATGAACGGTCAAAAGAAAACCTAACATTTCCAAGGTCTAGTAATTAAATTTGAGATTTTTTTGCTGTCTGCATAGGTCGACAAATTAACTCCAGCAGTTGTGTTTTTTATTTTATTTCTTGTATGAATTTTCAAAAGAAAACTTGTCCTATCCGAAACGGGGTGCAAACACTTTCGAGCTCGCTACGCTCGCTCTTGTATCCTGCATAAGTTGACAAAATATCTCATATTTCTGTCTATATGGACAAAAGAAAACTTATCCCTTACGAGTCGGAGTGCTAAACATTTTTGCCCTTCTCTACTCCAAGAGTGGAGGGGCGCCGCAGAAATCTCGCCCAGGGCGCCTGTCGTGCTAAAACCAATGCACTGAAACCAATCGTAACTGCAATTCTATAGACGAAATAAATGTTACAGGTCATGTCATAATGCAGTGTCTGGAGCCAGTGTCAACAGCAGGACTTACCCTGGAGGACGTGCCAGCCCTCGCCGAGCGCTTGCATCAGACGATCTCGCGTACTTATGAACAGCTGTCCAAAGAAGTTCAGTCTCCAGCACCGAGTGATGGTGAAAAACATAGGAAACTTTCATAAGAAAGTTGATAAATTATTGCTGTACTGCTAAGTGCCAAGTGCTACCTTGGTAGTTTTCTTGATAAAATTATTATATAAGGGCAGGTACATACTTGCCTTTGATGTCCCATAATACTAAGGTTATATGCTATTATGTAAAAATAATACAAAAAGTCCTAGAACAAGTGTTCCAAAAATACATAGTTAACATAACACTAGACTCTCGATGTGTGAATGTGTGTGTGTGTATCTAAGTTTAATTGAGACTTTAGAATTATTTTAGAGGAAAGAAAAAAAAGTTTTGAAAAATTATTCATAAGCCAGTTGATTCTTTGACATGGTCTCATTAATACCGTAGAGTTATGGGATATCAAATGGAACACGTTGTTTATTAGACACAGAAGACATCTTCTGTGGGTCTTGTGTAATGTTATTTATGCAATGTTGGTATTGTAATTACTTAAAGTTTATTTCATAAAGACTATTTTGTAGCGAATACATGTTTTTAGTACTAGCTGACCCGGTAGACGTTGTCCTGTCCAAATTGATAAAAAAGCACTTTCAGACTTTCCCCGATTTTCCAATTTTCTGGTGAACTTTTCCAATATTTATTTCCCTAAAAACCTTACTACGAAAACTTATTATTTATTTGTGTTTTTATTTAGGAAGTGAGTTCCGCTAGCGGCATTTTATACACTGCCTTTTATTTATTAGGCATCGTTAACACTGCGTCACCTAGGCCGACAGTTAAGACAGGCCCGAATCGTCAATTTTGTTACCATGTGCCCTAGCACATTCGGGCGATTTGTAAGTCTCCATTAAGAAGTCTCCATTTGCACACTCACTGTAGCCAGCGAGTGTGCAAATGGAGACTTCTAATGCTGGGGCCACATTGTCGCGATAAGGCGAACTAAACTTCGCGCGCTCTCTCTCGCACACCGCTCGACGTCTCGCTGAGCAACAGAGCGCGCGAAGAATTTGCGTTATCGCGACAATGTAGCCTCAGCTTATACATAGAATCGGTTCTGACGCCTCGAGCACAGATTCACATAACATCACGCCTTTAACCAAGGCAGAGGTCAGAGATGTTTGTATTTATTTACTAATTACCACAAATCTAGACAGACTCCGGGCCTGTGAAATTCCTAATGGGAAAACCCAGAACCATTGTGCCCGACCTGGGAATCAAACCCAGGACCCGCACTCGGCACGGCATCGGCAGTCGTGCTTGAGATGGAGACCATAAGACCAAATGTAAAGTCTGCTTGGTTTTCGTTTTTCATTCATACGGTCCGAAAAAACATGTCAGGCTGTTACCCGTTGATCGCGTCATGGCCTACTATATACCAAATGTCTCCCGCATGCTAGAGACATTTGGACATTTGGAGACATTTTAATCACCCCTATAACTCATTATACCTGTATTGCATGCATGCGATGAACAGTGGATACAACCTGCACACGGATTCAGATTCAAACACCACAGCGCTTCCGCACGCCGAGAGAGTGGTCTATAACCTACCTATTTTTAGACTACCACGAGCAATTTCTGAATAAAGGTATAACAAAGAGCTTTCCTGATTAGTGCATAACGTTATTCAAGACTTTAAAATATTTCATTGCAAATCGATTCTGTCATTGTCTCTTTCTAGCAATCAATGTTTGCAACGTTCCAAGACCATTTAACTTGGACGTCAAACTCACGCTCAAATACCAATAGAATTGAGTGAAGTCGCTGGAACGCTCTCTCGTAAAACAGTATTTCGTTTCTCATGATTGGTTGCGCGCTAGGATTTCTATAAGTTTTGTGTTTATTTTTGTTTTTAGAAGCTTGACGGTTTTATTGTTCAGTAATATTATTGATGTTGTATTAAAAATGTGGGACAAAATCATTTATATGATAGTGATTATCATAGTAACGTATATTTTGAAACAATTGTTATCGGAAACACCGAATTTCGTGAAATTTAAATCGAAATTTCTCGTGTTTTACATCTGGACTTCTGTGACCGCAGTGATATTGATGCCGTTTTTTGTGTTCAACCCGAAAAATGTAAAGAATTCCCTGTAAGTATACATTTTGTTTCCATGTAAAAACCGATACTTCAGTACTTAAGTCAGCTTCAGCGCACTAACCTGTACGTAGATTCATAGAGGGATTTTACTGAATGGGTTTGTCCCACACATTATCAAACATAGAACTCTTGAATGATACTACAATACTAAGTCAAAACTAAGAGAAAGAGACATCATTCATAACTCAAATCTTCACAACTCATTGCCATTGTTTATTGTTTACAGATTTGGATCTCAAATAGTAAAACATGTAACCAAAATAATAGAAGTGAAATGGCTGTTGAGAAATGGAAGAGTATTAGCTGAAGACCGTGGAGCTGTGGTGGTGTCCAACCATCAGTCTTCAATTGACATTCTAGGTAAAATTATTTATTTTTATCTTTCTCTTACCTCATCCACTAGGTATGCCATGTTATCCTATCTATTAAAGCCCACATTTTAGATTTAGTTTTAAGCCAATTTGGGTCAGACTGTGTGGGTTGTTCAACTAAAAGATACTGAATGAAGACTATTTTATATTGTTAATATATAAAGTCATGCTTGAACCTGCCTAGTGTTACGCTGGTGGTACTACAGTGGTTATTAAGAATTTATTATTGCTGTGTTATCCCTGTTTATTGAAGTTTATCCTATTATTAGTGCAATGATGTCACCTAATGATCCTGAGGTCAATTGGCAATTGTCATGCTTAGAATATCTAAGAAGATTATTCTTATGCCTTGTCCACACTGCACACATCGGCGCATGTATCTGAAATATTGTAATTTCATTGGGAGCTTCTTGTGTGCATTAAATGTTTTGCTACACAAATCAAGCCCTTATGTGGATATGGCTTCAGTTATGCCAATATACAATCCTAGAGCCTCAATATTAATGAGTAGAAGCTATGAAACAAATACACAAGTTACTTCATTTTTAATGAACTTATTGCACTTGCAGTCTTATCACATCTTAGTGCAGATAAAAGAGATCAATGTTCTGATAAAGGTTTGTATGGATTTTATGATCATGAATCATGCAATGCAGCAATAGTAAATCTGTGTAAACTTATGTTTGTTCATTTTGAAGCCTATTTTACTAAAGGCATAAAAGATAAGCTGGTCCTATAACAATAGCTAGCACATAACCAATTTTTGTATAATCTAGTCAACCTTAGAGAGTACAAAATGTACTGGTGTTCCATGCATAATGGGATTCTACCATCCTGTCCTGTGAGCCCTGATACCTGCATATTGATATTACAGGAGTTAATGAATGCTACTCATAAGGTTTATTTCTTGTTAGTTTTCTCGAGGAGCTTGTGGCTAAGTAATAACTGCTGCACAGGTCGATCCGTCAGAGTTAGCTACGCTTGCCGGGGTTGGTCGGTGGATGGGTGACCATCTTTACATACCGAGACTCCTCCGTGCCTCGGAAAGCACGTTAAGCCGTTGGTCTCGGCTGTCATTCATGGATCTTTGACAGTCGTCACGGGTCGTCAGAAGCCCGAAAGTCTGACAACCAGTCATACCAAGGGGTATCGTATTACCCAGTTACTGGGTTGTGGAGATCAGATAGGCAGTCGCTCCATGTAAAAATACTGATATTCAGCTGAATCTAAAGTTGGGAAAAGGCTAGGCAGATTGATTCAAAGATCCTATTCTAGTTCTGGGCTCACACTATACAATTTGCCATAAATATGCTAAGAAAAAGAATATTTTTGTATAGGTACAGATTTTTTTTCATAAAAGGTATTAGTAAATGTGACATTGCACTGCTGCTCTTATTTGCATACTGGTGTACTAATGCAATGTAATACTTATTATCTTGCATATTCTTAACAAATGTTTTAGTGGTAAGAATTATACAATGTTACCCAAGCTATTATGGTACATAATTGTATATACTTTCAATTCATTCAATGACAGTCACAGGCAACTAGCTTCATATTTCTGGTTAACCGACTCTGTGACAATTCAAAAGTCTATTAAAAATATGAAATTTTGTTTGAATTTATAACGAAAGTGAGAAAATTCATTGACTAAAGGGGTGTAAAAGGAGATGAAAGTTTTATGGAAGTGTTTGTTTTTGCAGATGGGAAATCAAATCGGGCACTCTGCTTGTTATGTTATAAAATTTTAACAGTAATTAATATTTAATTCTGAGTTTCTTGGTTGTGTCAATTCCAGGAATGTTCAATATTTGGCATGTAGCAGACAAAGTAGCTGCTATAGCAAGAAAAGAAATATTCTATGTATGGCCATTTGGACTAGCTGCATACCTTGCAGGAGTCGTGTTTATTGACAGAAATAACTCAAAAGATGCGTACAAGCAACTGAAAATTACGTCAGAAGTCATGATTAAAAATAAGGTTGGTGATCAGCGGATTTATTTAAATAATCTCAATTTAAATACTCTTGTGCTCCATAAACAGCGATTTGCTCATCATTTGACGGTGCTTTCAGACTACCTCCATTGACGGGTACTATCATGAGGAGTACACCCACTTATTTGAATAAATTTTCGTATTACAAACGGATCCACCCCACATATTTTGAGCCATTTTCAGCAATGTTTACGCCGCGACACATTTGACACATTGGACTATATTTCTCAAGTCTGATCAAATGAGTGTGAATGCAATTTATACAATTGAGTAGTCTCAATGGCATGTTCTACGTAGGGGACATTAGTTTAGTTGTCTTTATACTGATTACTATGGTCTCTTTACTTGCAGACGAAGATCTGGCTGTTCCCTGAAGGAACAAGAAACAAAGATTTCACAAAACTGCTGCCATTTAAAAAGGGCGCGTTCAACATTGCGGTTGCTGCCCAAGTGCCAATCATTCCTGTTGTGTTCTCGCCCTATTATTTTATCAATAGGAAGAAATACATTTTTAATAAAGGTATGATTTTTATCCGATATTATTAGTTAACATCTGCAGAGTTCCAGTTATCTGAATGCATCTTCAACTACAAGAATTGAAAACATTAGTCATGTTCATTGTCGTGATCTTGGATCTAAAACAAAGTGTTTTAAAAATACATATACGACGCACGTAAATAATTTTATAATAGCTTCCAATTGTAAAGACAAACATGGTGAGGAAAGGACTCACGCTCTAATAATACAGACGAAGTGAAGCAATAGTAGCACAGTTGAGGCAGCCGTGTACTCGTGCCCTACAGTCACGAGTGTCGACACTATGGGCTAACTGTTCATCAACACTAGACAGATAAATAGAGCGCTCAATTATGAACTTCTAAATAATGTAGATAAATAAATGACATTGCCGCATTGCATTTTCGTCGAAAATTACAAACCACGTATTTGAATAAATATAAGCAGTCATCAAAAATCTTTACATCTGGTACATTTTTCTTAGGTTATTGCTTTTACTTTCCAGGCCATGCAGTTATCCAGTGCTTAGAGCCAGTTCCCACAGTGGGATTGACTATGGAAGATGTACCAGAATTAATAATCAAAGTGCGCAACACTATGGATGCGGCTTACAAGGAACTCTCAAAAGAGGTGCTAAGCGCCTTGCCTCCCAACTACCCGCTGGCGACCGATTGAGCTCCCAGTGCCATCGACCCACGGTACCACCTATTATGTATTAAATTTATAATCACTATTATTAAGCTTTTAGGTCGGCATAGCAATGCTGGTTCATTAAATGTTTGTACTATATACCTATAGCGAGCATTCCAATCACTAGAAATATGAATGTTTCCGTGATTTTATAATAAGAATTTACATCTTGTCTAATAATATTTAAGGCACACTTTTGTGTTATAACGATCGACTTACAGACCGCCACATCGACTAGTGAAATTACTTTTTACTTAGATTTCCATTTTCCGAATCTAGGGAAAAATAAAATGACCGGTAGAAAAAGCAAGTCACATAATTTATAGCTGCACAATATAGCTAATATTTTATTTATGTTCATTTTTACAAAAGTATTATTTTTATAAAATTTATATTAGTTCTATGTTTTGTTTCTATCTAAATTGGCTGAGATCCACGCTTATAAAGCGTTGGTCAAGTCCTAAACATGTCATAATAAGTTTTTACAGTAAAAGTGACTCGAGGCTAGAAAATAAATTAGTATCAAATAGTGTATTGTAGAAGTTAATTAGCAATCAGACGATGATTGTCTTGCGACAGGCGGATCGCCGCGACAATGATTTATACTTTGTTGACCTTTTTTTTGTATTCAAATCACACTGCAGTGTAACTGTTTGTTTCTGCACCGCTGCAGTACGGAATTTTAATCACCCGTTAAGCAACATCGCACATTAAGTTGACTGAAGCTACCATTTCAGTATTTGAACAATGTTCTACTAAACTACTTTTTTATTGTTTAGTTATTAGTTATACTTACCGTAGAATTGTTGAGTTGAGAAATTCTTGTTATTTAATATTCGTCCCAAACATTAAAGCGCACAGTAAATTCATTACAGAATTTCATTTTATGAATGTTATAAGTTAAAGAAGATACCAAAATGAAATAGTTTTTTTAAACATACTGTGGTGGTTTGATAAAAACAACATTAATAAAAATACATTTTGGTGGAATCAAATATATAAGTATTTGAACAATAATGAAATTATTTTGATCTCTACTAAAGTAATCCAAATATGGCATACCTGACGAATAATTTTGTGCCATCCTGTTTTTCTGAGGGAAAATGGCGACAAGCGTTATTCAAAATAAAATAATTTTCTTACGTACTTACGCGTCATATAAATTATCTAACTAGGCTTCGTGAAACAAGGGCGATGTTTCCCGCACACTACTTTTTACGTGAAGATCAATGTGTTGTGTACTCAATAATCAATAGTATATTAAACCAGTATTATTTATATTCATGAGCTTTCGACACTTTTATTTTGTCGCTAACGCTACTCGACATTTAGTTAAGTATAAGGAAATGTTCCTCTATCGTATGATACACTTAATTTTATTCTCTAGTCATGTAAACGACTACCTGTGGAATCGATTCGATGTGCTTCGCATACTTCAGCGTCAGTACTATACTTGTAACAAATTACTCAAGAACGATCATAACTTATTTTAAATTCTGTGTACGTTGTAATTATTCTGTAATTCACATCGTGAGAAAATTCCCAAAAAAAAAACTTTGTAGGGAAACTTTCACGCCGTCGAGGCAATTTATTGCATAATAACATCATTATGTAACCAAATGCGACGTCTAATTTATAAAATTTGCAATTCTTATTTATTCTGTGTTGTTGCTCGAAAAAGTATTCAAGTGAAATTCCCATTAACGTGCATCGTTATTCCTCGATTAATCTTCTAGATTGTTATAAAAGTGAATTATACGAGAAGTTACCACAATTCGTTGCCGATGTTTTATCGATAATGTTTGAATTTTATTATATAGATGATTAACTTTAGAAAAATAGGTAATGTTTACTAAAATTACGGTGCCATTTTAAATTCTACGCTAACCTATTTCTAATTTAAAATATCAAAATTATAATGGGACCACTTTTGTACCCATTGTAAATGATAATTATTAACACCTTACCGCACGCATGAAGCACACCTTAATCCTGTTATATCGAGATTATCAAAGTTAATTAGCAAATATTTTTTTGTTAATAGGCTGCGTGAATGACGAAATGAAATTATTTAATTTTTCTGAAAATATGAATTACATAAACTCATAGTGAATAATCGAAATGTCTAAATCTTTCATAATAATATTTTTGAAATAAAGTAGTATTTATCTACTTATCATAATTTGAAAATGTATTATGATAATTACCATTTTTTTAATAAGAGTACTAAAATGAATTGGTTATATTAAGCAATTTAAGAATATCCACCAAAGATATTATGTTTAAAAAAATCCTAAAAGTCTTGCATTTATTTATGTAAACTTCCTCTTGCAACAGCTGATAAAAAGTCTGCTTTACGGTTGCAATTTTTGTTACAATTACCAAAGAAATTGTCAATAGCATCAAAAGTCAAAACTCTTAGTAATTACACAAGTACAGCTCAGAATAGCAATGGAGAGCGAAGAAGAACGATGTGCAGAAGTACTGAAGGCCGATTCCCGTAATTAAAAACCTTCAAAATCTGGTCATAATCTCTTCTCGGCGATAATCAATGTCAAAAATAGAGGGAAGTTATTAATATTTTTAACAGATTGAGACTGTGAATTGACTGCGAACATTCTTAAAAATACGGGAATTGCCCCTCTGGTCGGCTATTCTGTTTGTCCACCCTAAAACGGCCACACTAGGGTGGATACTCAGAAACGGATGTTCATCTGTCCACCCCCGACGGAGTGGATAATCGGAAATCACTGATTGTTCTTCCGACTTTTTACCCCAAGTACAGTCATTATGACAAACGATTCCAGCTCCAAAACAGAAGTATGTATTTTTATAGGTATGCTAATGCCTACTAAGTACCTTGGGCCAAAATTTGTATCATGTTTCTTTAAATGACTGTATACAGTTGAGGGAGAAAATCTGAAGAAAAATAATATCCACCCCGTCCGGGGTGGATTCTCGGACATACGTTTCCGAGTATCCACCTTAGGGTGGATTTTTAGGTTTGAATAATCGGAAAAACGCTCTATTGAAAGTTCATTAAGTGCTTCCTTTAGCAAAGCGTTCTACCTGATGTGTAACTTGCTACGTTAATTTGATTGCAGTTTTAGTAAGCTCTTTTAGACATTGTCTCAGTATGTCTAAATTTACTTTCCTAGCTCAATATCGTAAATTCAAAATAATTCCAATTATTTAAATGTGTAGGTACTATGTCATTATTATTAATTATATTATTCTGTGGAGAAGAATGTTTCATGACATCATTATTACTATGTGTATGTTTCATGTCATATATTTAATGTTATTTTGTGATGGCATAAAATAAAAGCAGTATTTTCAGAAGGACAGAGAGATAACACTATTTGATAGCCAATCGGGAAGAAGACAAACCGTACATGTCCGCTGCTGTCATTAGTGCCATCACTAAATAATTATAAGCAAGTATATACTTAATGTAACTCAATGTAAATAAACGCTTTTATCATGCCATTCGATATTAATGTAGGCCATAGTACCAATAATATGTATTTTAATGTATTAATATAGAATAGTTTACGCGTTTTCACAAAGCTTTTGAAAATGTAGTATTTTACCAGTGTATCTAATCATTCGTGCGGATCTAAAGTATCCACGAAATCTGTAAATAAAAATGAGTTCTCGTGATCACTAAATATTGATGTGCTCTCACTTTTTTATCTACATCACATGATAACCAGTAAGTTTAATATTTTGAAGAAACAAAAAAATTTAATACCGCTAGTAAAACAAATGAAGTATAGTGCATAAATGCTCTAATTGAACACGAGTCTTTTTTGAAATATCATAATTAAGAATTAGATTTTAAGTTATGTTAACGTTTATCCTAAAAGTCGGCAGGATTGCAAATATGTAGTTGTCAAAAATTTACCTGTTATGATTAATTAATATTACTGTATGGAAATAAGAAATGTGGCTAACTAGCAAACTATAATATTAATAATTAATTGCAATTATAACATTGAATTTGATCTTGTACCGAAGCATTTGGAAAGTTTCCAAATACTTTTTTTACATCTAAAACTAAATATTTTGGGGTGACGATATTAATTATTGCATTTCATAATCAATATTCTAATTCGCTAGTTAGCCACATTTCTTATTTCCATACAATAATATAGCTAAATTAATAAAAACAGCGAAATATTTGAAATCTATTTACGACGTTGTCCACTTTCAGAATAAACGCTCTTAAACACCAGCTGCTATTCCATATTGTAATCACACGACGCAATCCGTTTTAAATATTAATACATTACCAGCAATTCTGCTGACATAGCAGTACACACTTGAACTTAGTTTATATCTTAGTTATTTTAAGTTTTTTTATTCATAGTGATCGATGCTAATCATTAGTATATAATCACATAATTTTGTACTGATAAACAAACAGACAAAAATTGTATAACCCCCTAACGATTAAAGCTGAATTGGAATTCCTTTTTATCGTTTATAATGTTAATCGCAGACTAGTCACAGATTAGCTAGCAACCTAACGTTCCAACTGTAGTTTAGTCTTGTTCTTAACAGATATTAGGTACCTATGCGTTCAAACATTATTGTCTATGATAAATTATTTCCTTTATTTCAATAATAAACTGTTTATATTTTTAAATATTTTATAAAAACATTTTAAAAAACAACATAAAATAAATATAAATTATTATTATTATTTAATTACAATAATATGATGTTATGTCTACTACGCAAATAGCTGGAAATATAACATCCTTGACATTTGAACTGTAATTTTCCATAATCATCACTATCTACATCCTGCTAATTACTATGACGTTGTCTACTATCAGACTTCCGGCCTTTGATACTTTTGAAGCTACAATCACAATTTTTTACAAGATTTTTCCGACCGTTCTTGCCAAACAGTAGAGTTAGCTTAACTTACAACTTAGGGCACTGGTGAGTGGTAACTACGCTGGCGTAGTAGGTAGGATCTTGTTTGTACTTAATTTTGAGGGAATTTATCGCAGTTTTTTTCAAAAGGAATTTATTAAATTTCCTTAGGAATATACAATATTTATTTGTTTGATTACCTAATGCATATTTTATTTTTAAATAATCGACATTATCATTGATAGTATGATTACTTACTCGCTGACTACTTACAGCTTCATGTTATTATGATATTGTATGTGCCCCTAGTGCGGTATCCGTATAGGAGTTCAAACTATAGTCAAACTCGTGATAGACTTAAGTTTATGGTCAACCAGTCTTTGACATTAGTTAATGTACCATAGACAAATCCAGGCTATGCTTAACATTTACAAATACTTACTAGTTGCTAAATCAAAATCTACTACTTAACCATGGGTTGTTAATTTAGCCCAGGATCGCACGGGCGTGTTTTTATCGCAGCAATTTTTTTCGGGTATTGGATTTTCGACGCTCTGCTTAGCGCCGAGAGTTGACTATCCTACAGTGTGTTTTCTGACGTGCTGGGGTACACCCTGGATGCTCGGATCCTCAATGCTCGGCTCAATACCGAGAATTGAAAATCCAGTGAACAAAAACATCGCCGCGATAATAATACGTCCGTGCGAATTTGGGTTTAGTGTAAATTTGGTTTGGCTTCAAGTTATTTCATGTCGGCCAATATTCAAGCAAGTTTTATTAGCCTCTCAGAAACCGGATGCAGTTGTTTAACATGCTAATGTATCAGGGTTGCTAGTCAGAATAAGCCAGAAAAAAGGGTGGCTGGCACTTAAACGTAATTACCTACATCACTCAATAAATAAATGTGACTCATTGGTACTGGCAGCATAAAAGGATTTTAGAAACTTTAAACCAAAATACTAATTGTATTTTAGCTACCCACGAACATATCAACCAAATAATCGGTTCGTGCCATTCTAACATTGCAATCGATCCTCAACTACTTTTAAATTCAGTTTTCCAGAAAGTGTAACCATAATACCTTTAGCTTTTACTTGTATGACAGTCGAAGTCATGACTTTTATAATTTATGGATAATTTTACAACTATTGTTGACCACGACAATTAGCAAATATTTTGTAAGGTATATATATTATACCATCATCAATCTTAAAATTTTGTTCCTAAAATACCAAATTTTACTAAATCTTTTAAACCATATTTTCCAAGGTTTATTAACTATTAAGGCCATTTATCACGTTTGTATATCAGTGTACTCGTATCTGTGCAAATATTGTGATGTATCTAAAATACCTACTATTAGTTATTAAAATGTATT
The DNA here is from genome assembly GCA_947364205.1 of Agrochola lota. Lineage (NCBI taxonomy): Eukaryota > Metazoa > Arthropoda > Insecta > Lepidoptera > Noctuidae > Agrochola > Agrochola lota. The sequence continues at coordinate 8,910,018 of OX376221.1, read as the reverse complement.
CGTGTGACAATTCTGTAGAAAAAAAACGACGATGAAAATGTATATTTTTACATATTTTCGTATGTGAAATCTTTTAATAAAAAGAAATCACAGGGTAAATGCATTTTTAATTAAACATTCCTTTTTAATTCGTCAACTTTATTATATAAATACACATTTCTATAGAGAACAACAATGTAAACACCAACAATTAACTGTCAAATTAAAATTTTAGTAACTATTTCTTTATACGTTTGTTTATCACAGCTCTTTTTACACGTCGATATGAAATCTAATTACCTGTAAAATAAAAGAAAAAATAATCACTTCTATACCACTCGTGACTACTTCTTGGTCAGAATGAATGGATTGGGGGTAGTGATGCAACGAATACTACTTTTACGAATACGAATACCAATACCTGATTCTACTATAGACCGGCAATTTATTAGTCAAAGAAGGTGAAAGGAAATTAAACACACAAAGCAATAGAAATATTTACACGTAATTTAATAATTAAAATAATAATGTTGCAAGTATTTTTTTGAACGAAATGAAAAATTGTGACACAGTATTTTATACTAGACTAGATTACATTAAAGGTAGTCAAAACACTACAAAAAAAATATACTTTCTCTTTATTTATTATTTACCTATACACTTTTCATACATTTCATATATATTTACCTTTTATCAAAAATTTCTCCAAATATCACTTTTCTCATATTTCGGTATTATTTAAGAATTTAAAACCACTTTTAGTACCAAGTCACACACAGTTACACACACATAAAATTTATTTGTAATTGATCATTTTTAGCTAAATACGTGCCCACTCCTACCAACTACAAACAAAAACTAAAAACTCGCCACAATAGGGAATATGCATGAGATTCAAATAAGGGTAATTTTTTTTTTAATAACCTATATTACTTCAGAATTGTGCCCCCATCAATATTTTTTATTATAATTTAATAATGAGCAAGAAATATTTTTTTTTAAAGTGCAAAAAAACTGGGATATTCAAATACTTGAAAAGCGACGCTATTGGTCAGAGCGAATGTGACGTAACAATCTATGACAACAATGTAATGTCAATGTGTTTTGTAGGAGTTTTTGCAATGCAGTCAGTTTTATTGTGATTGTAGTAGGTAGACATTTAGAAGTTATATATTTGTTTTGTAAGAAATACACGAAAGGCTCTTTCGAAAATGACTGAAAGCGGTTTTGTGAAAGCCCAATCGGATAATTTGCCGGAAGTTGATGTGTTCATGACATTGATGTTAATACATCAATGGTTCATGATGACCACATTTTTTACATCAAACATCGATTTCACGTCTGTTGAAATCAAAGGAGTGAAAGCTTTAAGGTACCTAACATAGCTTCGCAAAATATCGAAATCTAGATTGTGTTATAGAATGTTGTCATAATACTAGGATATTGAAAACAAGTTGATGGAGATACCATGTCTCTTTTCATAATTTTACACCACTTTCTCCTTATGTCCGAACCTCTCAGGACAAAGCACACTGCAGTACTTGTATGTCGGTTTTTTGCTTTGTTCTATACAGGGAAAATTTGGTTCCGTGATGATGTATTAGTCGAAAATGGAAAACACTGTATATTTGCAACAGAGCACAATACTTCTTCAACCAAACCTCACCATTTGACACTTGTTTGTTTGTTGTCATAGACTGTGACGTCACGCCGTCGTTTATAACTGAATCTTTGTGTCTGTCAACTCGGTCGCAACGCAATATTGTGGGATTTCTAGGAAGTCACTTTATTACGAAAATCATGAAAGTATTCGGCGACTACTTCGGTAATTTGATAATATTCGTATTCATATTCGTTGCATCACTAATTGGAAGTTTCATCAGTCGTGTCATGATGTCATGTGGTAACAAACCACATGGCATAATGACATGGACTTAACCAAATCTTAATAATACACATGAATATGTACCTTATGTACCTCATCTAATCAGCCTTAGTGCGTAGGTTGCGCCGCGCTAGCGTCTCCATCGAGATCTTTGTGAATTCTTCTTGCATATTGATTTGTGTCTTCTCTATCAGCCCTACGATGTCCTCTTTGGTCATGCCTTCCGTCTCGATCATTGGAAGAATCGACACGATGAATTCGCCTGAAATGAGGTAAAATAACATGATCGTTAGCTATGTGTGCCAGAATTTCCAAACCATTGTTTAGAAAGCTTTGAAGTTTCCCGGCGAGGAAGGTAAACTTTATCCTTTTTTTTTTCTACTTACAATAATGGGGAATACATTATGTAGGTATATTAAAAAAAAATTTTTTTTTTGTAGTCTAGCAATTTTTTTTATTTACTGAGGGAAACATGAAACATTCTCATGGTGCCTTGTATTGTTTTGTCGTGGCACCACCTACTGAAAATGCAAAAAAAAACTAAAACTAATAATTTCAAATTACTCAAATATAGCACAAACGTAAGTTCGCAGAAGGCATCCCACGGCTGGTGAAACCGGTTCTTCCAAACAAGTCCCCGTCACTCACCTGAGCCAAATTTGTGTCGCTCTCCGTCCAAGTAATGATACTTGGAGATGACAACGGGTTGAATGGGCGCGGCGGCATCCATGGCCACGTGGAAAGCTCCCTTGCGGAGTGGGAGCAGCTTGTCACCAGAATGCCTCGTGCCTTCAGGAAATAGCAGCAGTTTTCGCTGAGGATAAGGAAAAAGTAACGGTAAATAAGGATGTCCCATTTCGTATCCACAGTACACTATAATGTGTAGCTGTAGGCATCTATACTACATTAAAAAAAAAAGTGAGTTTATATGTAGGGGGTTATCTTCGGAACTAGGTAAGTACTGATCCGATTCCAAAAATTGTTTAAAGGTGTAGTTTGTGTGTGCGTGTGAGCGTGTATGGACAGTGGGAGGTGTAGTTTTGGCATGCTTCACTTTATTGTTCGCAGCGCTATATCTTGGTTTTTTATTTGGTCTGAGGCTGCAGTATTGCCGAGTGTCATAGGATATAATTATTTTATGATAAAACAAAAACGACGACCTTTAGCCTAAGCAATAAGGTCGAAAAGTGGTCAGGCGCCAGTGTCCGCGATAGTACCTCCGGGGAGTCAATTACAATTACGTCGTCTTTAATAGTACCTACAACCTAGCCAGTGAAGTATATTTTCCTATTAAGTATACATATTTTCCTCAGTCCTATTCCGCTAGGAAAAACCAAAATGTCGGTAGTCGTCATTCAAGTTTTCTATGTGTAGGCAGATAATTTGTGACCTATGAATGTAACTGAACGAAATGCCAAATTAATTTGGTGTAGATACAGCTACCTCCAACTTGCTAAGAACCTGTATACAATAGATTAGGTTATTTTTACAATAGAAAAATAATTTTGAAGGTAGAGTTCAAAGGGGTCCTCTTGATAAATGATATGCCTCCGTCGTTTAAATATACAAGGCCAGGACTAATTGGTGTTTAATTAGCGCTGACTCTAGGGTCAGTGCCGAGAGTTGAAAATCCAACAATCCGCTTTTGTTACGTAAGATTTAAGTGTCGTAGTGTTAGTGAAAACGGGCATAAAGCACATAGGAATGTAGGAACTACATATTTCGATAATATTTTTGGTGTAAAGATTTGCCTATCCTTGCGATTTTACCTTGACAAGTTCGCAACACATTACGAATTGACGTTCAAGGTTGACTGCAATACCGAACCTATTACGAATTTAATTCATTAGCTTATAGTGCGAACGAAATCGAGTTATGATAGCTATTCAAATATAATTAATTTCGCCTGTAACGTTACCGACCGCTGAAACTGATTTGCAAACCTTTTTATTCGGGTAGGTACAGTACCTACACAAAACTCTTTGGATAATTTAAAAAAACAGGAGGAGGTTCACAAATTGACGCGTATATTTTTTAAATACTTTATTTATTTATTTATAGTTAATTAAAATGGTACAACACAAACATTAACAATTTTGTTGTATATCATTTAATTAAACTAACATGGAACAGTGGACGCCCTTACATACTTTCTCTCACAGAACACCAGACATACGCATAATTTTATTCCATGCATCCGCAAACACATCGCATTAATTAATATATTGATATTAATGGTGTTCCGTATTCTTTTCGACAAGGATGTGTCAAAAGAAGCCTATTTTTATATTGGCCTCGATTTTAATAAATCAGATGGAAACATTTAAGTAAGTTTGGAATTGTCGGGACTAGAGGCTATCAATTTTTATTTTGGAGAATGAGCCACCTACCCGTAATTTTTATCGCGTGAAAATTTATGAATTCCAGTTTTGTTTTAGCTAAAACTGTGTCTATGTAAGCAGTCTTAAGATTGTAATCCTAAGACATCTAACTCTTTCTTTTATGTACCTTCATTCACACATTTCTCATTTTCAATAAGTTAAGTTAAGTAAGTGAGTAAGTAAGTGAATTTAATTTAAAAAAAAAAAAAAATGCTATTTTCAGCAACGGATTAACTCTTATTCTTATAATGATATAGAGTTAGGATCAATTTCCATTGCTGCGGAACGAAATGGAAGCGAATTTTTGTAACGAAATTGTGTAAAGCATAATGAACTTTATGTCAATTGTGTAAAGTACAAACTAGATACGAGCCAAAAAACAGGTCGCGTTTCTCCCGAAAAAATCTCGGGAATTCCTGCAGCTAGCAGTTCGAATCTAGTTTGTACGTTACAAAATTGACATCAAATTCTTTATGTCAATTGTGTTAGTTTAAAGTAAGTTAAAGTTCTTGCATTCCGTTTCGCGGCAATTTAAATAGAGCCTTAGAGACATCAGCTATCGATGTGGTCCAGGCTTGCCTAATCCTTCGGATCAAACTTAATCCTGAGATAGGTACTTGGACCATGCCTTGACTTTGGACTATGCCCGATATTATGACTACAGCCTTAATAGTATGACTTACTAGATATGTAACTGGGAAATATATAGTTACGTATAATCACCTTTAATTGACTTTGGACTATACCCGATATTATGACTACAGCTACAGCCAGCTTTAATAGTATGACTCACTAGGTTGGTAAGTAACCGGGTAACATATGTATGCAATTACCTTTAAATTGATTTTGAACTATGCCCGATATTATGACTACAGCTACAGACAGCATTAATACTATGACTCACTAGGTAAGTAAGTAACCCGAAAATATATACAATAAACCTTTAACTTAACTTTGAACTATGCCCGATATTACGACTACAGCCAGCAATAATAGTATGACTTACTAGGTAGGTAAGTAACCGGGAAATATATACAAACTAAATAAATATATTGCTTCCATTTAGGTACGTAAGCATTCTCAAAGCCATTTATTTTTGCTTATGTACGGAACATTCGATTTAGATTACGATGGCTGGGACAATGAACTCTTGTTTGAATACGACATCAATAAAACTGGGTCTGCTTCAACATCGGCATCGAGAGCTATAATAAATGTATGTAGTGTAAGCATGACAGCATTGCGTACCTAAACTATTGTTCCGAGATTGCAACATCGATAAACAAAATAGAAACTAGAAAGGCCAATAAAGTACTATTTTTTTACTACTTGTTCAGAAAGTGAGCAATGGTTATTACTTCGTAAAATCGTTTCGAATTCTGAGGAGAACGGATATGATTCAGCTGTTTCAAGAAAACATTACAATCCCTCCTTAGGTACCTACTTTTAATGGAAATAGATACCTAATGCATTTAATTTTTTTACTTCATTGGGTTTTCGCCTTTTAAGTTTTTACCTACCTAAAGGATAACTTTGTTCCTAGTAGAGGTAGGTAGGTACCCTAGAAACAATTTAGAAAATAGTAGAGCCCATCATTGAAAGAACTGCTGTGGTCGCGGCCAATACTTTGGTGACGTCAAATACCGACCAACCCAGGATATTTACTTAGGCAAATCAAACATTAGCTTAAAAACATACACGCTCGTAAAATTTTGCGGGAAGACAGATAAGCTGTATCTACCATGCCAACCCATTCTTAGTGATTAGATCATACCAGTATGACGAAATGCGACGTAAAACAAGGCAAGTACAAGGTCTCTTTGTTTACAGGACTGATATACGTACCTACTCGTATATTTACTAGCAGGAAAAAGCGTACGCTGAATACAATCATAATATTGACTGACTGCGACATGACTCGACTTTGACACTATTTCGGAAGGTGACCGCCGTGAACGGGTATCAAAATCAATCAATCTGTGATGAAAGAAATGCTCTATAGATAGTAGAAACATATCTCGGGGAACGGTACCTAACCCAGGGGTCGGAAACGTTATTTAAAATAACGTTTTTAAAACGTTTCTAACAGTTCTCGTTCTTTTTTGTACATAATTTCGTTCGAAACGAAATGAGAACATTTTCCAAAAACCGGCCAAGTGCGTGTCGGACCACGCCACCAATGAAGGGTTCCGTAGTTGGGATGAATTTATCCCAAGAACAAACTTAACACTGTAGTTGAAAAACATGTTCTCCCATACGGAATGTATGGGAGATCATGTCTTTCAAACTGTTTAAATTTAAGTTGGTTGATTATTACTCGTTAACCTGTACAGCCTACTTAGCTCTCATAGTTTTCCTTTTAATTTCGTTATACACGGTTAATTTTAGCTCGTTCTGGAACGAAAAGCCATAAACTCGATCATCGAACTCGAAACGATTGGGACTATTATTTTCAATAAATTACAATTTAAAAAAAACACGAAAAATCTAATTTATTGTTTTTTTTGTGAAATAATGAGAACTCGAAGTAACTGCGATCAATGCATATGTGTGTAAAACGTATCGACGAACGGCAACACTTGCGAACGGTACCCATTGAAAAATCCATTCATCGATCAGACAGCATAAAAACACATACGCAATAGATAAATAGGTACACAAATAAAAATACGAAAAGCGAATTCAGACTTTATTTCTTAACCGTAAACGGTAACAAATAGAAATTTCCCCAAACTAGGTACAAGGTAAGTAGGTACGCAGTTTACTAAAATTATTCTGAGAAGTGTCCGACCGGACTTCAAAAGGATGCACAACCGAATTCCGCGGTTAAGTGTATAAAAATAAGGTCTTAATTCGGTCCAATATTTTTATAGAAAAGGGCACCACCATCTTATAATGAACTCTATTGGACAGATAAAACGATTCATTTTTTCTGTTTACATTGCCTGCCTTTGTAGAAGCCGCCGCGCCGCGGCCGCAAGCAAGCATTGTCGCATAAACATTGGTTTAGGCAGTATTCTTTTTATTTATCATAAATATGGTAGGTAGGTATGCTTATTAAGTACCTATTAGCACAATTGGTCGACACTCGATTCAAGGCCTTAAATACAACTCCCAAGCGTACTCGTCGTGTCTAGTTGAAAAGGTACGAGTACTAGTGATTTCGTGATGCGAGAGTGGTGAATGAAATTTCAATTAGTTTCTCTCGTTTACGAGGAGATGTGATAGTGGTAAACACCGTGCCGTGCTTCCGATACAAACGAGAGATAACGGTGGTGAATGAACTTACACCAACCTATCGTACCAAAAATGAAATACCTACTTGCAGGTACTTACTTGCAGCCAGACTCGCACACGCACAGCTGTGCCGCGCTACGTCATCACCGAGCGGATCACGTACGATCTTGCGTTTATGAATGAAATAGTGGAAGCGCTACTAAGATTAAAGTCGAATGACAGAATAAAAGTGATAAATTTCTAACTTCTATATTAGATGTCTTAAAAAAACAATAATAATGCTAATAGTACCTATTAATCGTCTGGAGTCACTGTGTTTCGGCTCCAGAACGATTTAAAATTAATCGTGTATATACTACTGCTGTGAATTTTTTCACAAAGTACAACCATTTAGCTGGCAGGGGGGGGGACACGTGACTCTAACAAAAAAAATCAGTTAAGAGCTTAATATTTCGCAAACGGATCCCTGAATCCAAAAATGGTTTTAACAAACTCACAACATTTTTGAACGACCGTTCTAACGATACCCCACAACATGGGGTAGATGAGGGAAAAAAAACATCCCCACTTTACGTGTAGGGGAGGTGGTATCCTAAAAAATTTTTTTTTTCATTTTTCTTTATTTTATTTTATGACTTTGTCGGCATGATTAATATGTATACATATGCCAAATTACAGCTTTCTAGTACTAACCGTCTCTGCGCTAAGCCGCGGACAGACAGACAGACAGACGGACGTGGCGAAACTATAAGGGTTCCCTGTTTATTACGGAACCCTAAAAACGGTTTATTCCGCAGGACGCAGTCACACACGGTGCGTGCGCCGACAAGCATGAACTTGTTTGCATACATCATTGATTACAATGCGCTTGCCGCTTACTTATTGATTAGGGTTATGTTGCGAGTTTGCTATCGATCAACCCAAAAATGGTTAAAAACGGCTAAAAACGTTTTATTAACCGAGAAAGATTTAAATATTGTTCTTCTTAAAAAACGTTTTAATAAAATTCCGTTAGAACGTAATCAAAACAAATCGTTTCTGAGGTTTTTAAGACGATACGTTTCGAAAAATATACCGTTATCCGAGCCCTGACCTAACCAACCTATATCAAACAATATTATTCTTTACACTACAGTACCTACCAATGATAATTACCCAACGATAGACATATTCTTCTCTGATCTGTATCTCGTACATATAAATCATTTAGTGGGTAATTTTTGCCGTTAGTTACATTTAGATACGACTGAAAAATCAACCCAGATAAAAAAGTTGTGTCAAATGTTCTAACAAAGTAACATTTTTATGCAACTTTACCTTTTGATTCTTAATAGCATCGACTTGCTTGTTGAGGGCATCGCGTGCAGTTTGTGCGCCTCTGTCTATGAAAACGGTGCCCCACAGCCATGTTGCAGTGCCGAATGGAACAAGGTACTGCAGCGATCGCTTCGAAACCACCGTACACCGAGACATGAGCGGCCATATAATTGCCAGCGCTAAAAACAAAAATATTTGGGTCAGTACGGCCTTATTGGTAATGAAAATTTAAACCCGCCTAGGTGGAGGACGAATCCAAAACTATGTATTGCACACATATAACCCCGTATGTATTGCATAACAGTCCCAAAATCTACCTACTTTCTTTTACAGCGAGTTAGGTACCTATCGAAAATTAATATTGATTTCCTATAAAAAAAAATACTCATTTCATAGGTAAGTCTTGTCCACTCTAAAATGACGCGCCCCAATACCGAACCGCACCCCTTACTGTGTGCATTTACGCACACAGTAAGGGGTGATGCAGACTAGCGCGACTTGTCGCACGACGTGACACCGGTAATTGTTCTACCGTGAAGTTTTCTTAAATTGTTTTGTTAGAGTCGCGTCGCGCCGGTCTGCACGATGCTTAATGCGGATTACTATGGGTAAAGGCTTGTGCAGACCAGCGCGACTTGTCGCGCGACGCGACACCGGTTATTGTTATACTGTAAAATTTTCTAAGAAATTTTATTGTTCGCGTCGCGTCGCGCGACAAGTCGCGCTGGTCTGCACAAGCCTTAATGCGGCAGTTGGGTGCGTCACTTCAGAGTGGACAAGCTATAACGTTTGTTTTGTTTACTCTCGAGAATTTGCCCGACACATAAAGACGTCATTATTTTGTTTCTAGTTAAACATGCTTGAACCGTAGGTATTAAAATAAATATCATTCAGTGGTAGTCACGGCAATATCTTGCAGGTGATTGCTCTTTTCAGAGAAATGATAAGATAACAGTTGCAGGTAATGGATTTACACGATTATTTTAAAACGAATCGTTGAGCGAGGCCGGTCATGTTAAAAAAATAATGCGCTCTAATTTTCTGAGTCACTGAACCATTAGGAGAAATTACCACGAAAGTCACCTAACCTCCCCGAGTTCTCGTGAGGTGCGGGGCATGTAGGAACAACAACGTGGAGTTTTATTGATAGGAACCGACCCCACCATCGGCTCTTCCCAGGTAGGGCGTACTTATCTATGAAGATTTCCGGGACAAAGGGAAAAAAAATAAAGAACAACTTTCCCGTCTCTTAGCTGACTGAAATTTTTAATAGTGCAGGAATTAGGCTCATACATGTGCTAGGGCTCAACACTGTTCCGAAGTAAATATATGGCTCGTCGTAATGTCTAAAATACAAAGAAGTTTTGAAGACTCTTTTTCATGAAAAGTTAGGTAGGTAAGCGCTTAATTTAGGTACTAAGCCAACAATATTAGGTTTGCGATAAATGTCACAATTTATTATCATAAATAATTAAGGGGACAGGTGCAGTAACGAAATTAACTTTTATCTTTCTAATATCAATTTCCACCCGGTTTCTTATATCAGGGATTAACATAGCGGAGTAATTACAAGTCGTAAATAAAAGATAATACTAAGTAAAAGAGGGATTAGTTGACATAATGTAAATTAACATTATGTTGTAATTAACCTTGTACCCAGCTTAAAACAGCATGAGTAGTGTGAATATTATCACTTTTTATCGCTTACGAAATAAAATAAAAATTATATTATTATATAATAAACTATTAAACGAGCAATATTTGTATATATATATATATATATATTTATAATCACGTTCACGGAAACGGCTGTAACGATTTCGATGAAAGTTACAATATAGGTGTTTACGGAAGCGAACTAGCTAGGTCTCATATCTGGGAAAATTCGTTTTCTCCGTATTTTCACCGGAGCTTGGTCGCCCAAAGTTTAGAACAAGACAATAATGACATGGCAGCATGGAATTAGTATGTACTATTCTATACGATTAAATGAGCATTCTCTATTTTCATCCAAGCAGAGCTCAGTCGACCAGGTACTAGACAATTAAACTGCACATCAAACAATTAAAATTTAACTGACCAAAAAAAACTATTTGTAAGATTTTAATCTAAATAGAAATTTTGTTTGTGTAAAAATAATATTTTAGATTGTTTGGCAATTTTATGCGTAAGTTACCTACCTAGTTTTATTAAATTACATGCATTTTTTTTTTACTCCACGTTATTTTTTTTATCATTCAGTTTTGAGTAGGTATTTAGATTTTAAAAGTTTATCTTGTTGGGATATCCATTTTTTGCGTTAAAATCTGATATACTTCACCATTATAACTTATCTAGATAGTTACCTTATTATCAACATTATTTCCTCTACTTACACTATAATTTTTCCGCTATTAAGATATTATTGCTTACGTATCGTATCTGTCAAGGCCTAGTCTAATACTGCATTATGTGTCCCAGTGTCATTTCAGTATGTATCGCAGAGATACCAGCCTGCCACCTCTGTTAAAAAGTATTTATAAAATCTTGTGCCGACCTAATTACATCTTGCATTTACAAATAAATGGGTAGATATAGTACCTAACATAGCAACAATCCACCCACGACCCCGAGCGGTCTACAAGACAGACGGTCATTTTAATAAATGGTTGTTCCACCAATCATCTCTACCCATTATACTGGCAAAAAATCAATTCAATTGTGGAAAAAAAACTAAAAGACCATATCAAGATAACATAGCAATCAGTCATGTTTATGTACTCGTTACCTAACTTAAAAGTCATAAATATCATAAACATTGCGTCGTAAATATTAAGATTAGCCGTTAAATATATTTGTAGTCCCATCAATGAAGCCCGCTGTTCGCATTCAATGTCAAACATATTTATTTTGCCGAGCAATATAGGCAAGATGTTCCCTATATCAACTTCATACTAATTAAATTATATAATTTATTTTGTAAACATATGGAACGTCGGTCGTCACGTGTAGAGTAAGTACTTGTTTATGTAGGAGGACGACATATCGGTGTATTAATCATGGACATAATCGCAAAACTGTCAATGCAATACAAAATATGCATCCATGGATACAAGAATTTATAGAAACAATTAGGTCAAATAGTAACTATGCGCTGATACTATAATTTCTCATGCATTGTTTACGTGGGTGGTTATATCCTACTACAGATAGGCAGGTATCTCAACCTACGTATAGATACCCATCTCAGACGTCTGTACCTGCTACCTGTACCTCTAATTATCTATGTAATAGACGTAGGTACCTACAGGAAACATTACTATAATAGTTTCTGATGCGGTCATTGTGATAATCGCAATAATGTAAATGACTATACTTATGGGCCTTATTTGTGATTGTTCAAACAATTTTCAAAATAACTAGTAAATATACGAAATTGTCATAGATAAGGACCGGAAAATTACAATATTTATGTAGGTAGGCACGTATTATGGGCAAATTAACTTGTGTAAGAAATAGATAGATAGATAGAATATTCTTTATTATGCACACCATACAAATTACAGAAATAAATTTAGAAATTTTACATAGGATGACACAATGGGCGGTGAAAAAATCAATGCTGTTTTTTTTTAGTTCTTTCCGGGCCTGCTTACAAAGTCCAAATCATAATATTAATTATAGGTAAGAATAAGATACGTAAATCGAAATGGAAAATAAGAGCTTGCTTTTATAAAATAAGAGCTTGCTTTTATAAAATAAGAGCTTGCTTTTATAAAATAAGAGGTTGCTTTTTTAAAATAAGAGCTTGCTTTTATAAAATTGTTTTACATTGACAATGGAGAAGGCGTATCACGGACAATGGACTTTAAAAGATATTTTTATTGGTACCACTGGCAAGCCAAATTCATATAAATATAGGTACGTATAACTATGTAAAGGCTCTCGCTCCCAGGCGCGACCCGAATCTATAATAAAACAACAAAGAAAACTTCACGGTAAAGTAATTACCGGTGTCACGCGACAAGTCGCGCCATTCTACACTAGCCTTATCTAGTAACTATGTGTGGAACTCGCCCCAGCTAGATGGACCGACGAACCTTCAGAAGGTGGCTGGGACAGATTGGATGCAGAAAGTGGAGGCCAGGGTGTTGTGGCGCAGCCTAGGAGAGGCCTGTATACCTATTCAGCAGAGGACTGCGATGGGCTGAGTTGATTGTTGAACTATATTGTAGCTACTATAGCTAACGCTGATTAATTTGCATTCATTAAAAATGCAGGTGTGTCGTAATTACCAAGCAATACATTACTCACGGAAAATGTTTTACGCACAAAAAAATTACGAGGGATGTGTAAAAAAATGCAATACGCTAATGTTCCTATCCTAGGCCTGCAATATTTTTTTTTAATATCATACAACAGATCATAAATATCGAATTTCAACTAAGAATGAAAATGCCAAGCTAAAGAGAAAAAGCAATGACACAATTTTTCCTTAGAATTTTCCAGTTTCCCATACCATCTCCCCCGGACTCGGATTAATATCAATACCAGGGCTCAAATATTATGGTTATGTGTCAATTTAAAGATTTTAAAGTGGCCTTCGATAGGTCAATGGTTGTGAGGCTGGTATAATGTTAATTTCTTGACAAATTGATCTCCTTGTAAAAAAAAATCGGCACAATAAATAGTACATACCGTATAGATCCAGACAACTCTGGTGGTTTAGTAAAACTACCGCTCCCCGGCTATTATCCACATTCTCGAGTCCTCTTACTTTCCACCGAAGACCGAGTATCTTCGCGAAACACCTCAGGAAGAATGCTGGTATTCTGGAAAACAAATACGTATACTTTTAAAGAAAAGAATTTTACCTTTTTACTAATCGGTAGGTGTGAGAAGAACTTAAAACGTAATATGGTATCCTGCAGCCTAAGCATTTCATTGATTCTGGTCGCTTGGCACTCGAAGCAAAATCCATTATTGAAGAAGGTGGTCAAAAACAAACGACCTACTTCTGCCTCAGAAGGAGGGTTATGTTTTTCAATATAAGTAATTCCTAGTATCGACGCCAGTCGCTCACAAAGGATCATATTTATTTTTTGTCAAAACGCTATAATTCTTGTCTCTATGCTTATAACTATTTGAAGAGAGAAAAATAAAGATTATTATCAACAAACGGTTTAAAACGTAGGCACCTTATAATACGCTAATTATGACATGCACTCTTATCTCTTTAACATTTGCTGCCTCTGCATGCCTTCACAATTGACATGAGAACGTTTGCTACAATTTGCATATCAATTCCGGTTTACGATAATTACTTACGTAAGTTTACAAGCATTGCTAGTGTTATGGGTACTTTACCACAAGTAGGCAATTAGTTCGTGTAGGTACAAGTCGGTATCTTGATATTCTTGACCTTCTTATCTTACTGTTATGCAAAATGAAATTCGATGCACTCAAAATACCTCCAAGATATTATTAAAACATTATTATTACTTAATTACCGGGCTGCGCGACAGCACAGCAGCTTTTTTTTTGTGAAATAAGAAAGCTGAAAACATTGTAAGGTTCAACCTTACAAATTGCAAACGATGGGTTCAACAGGTTTTCAGGTTTTTTTTCAGTTATGAACATTTTAATAACAAAAAGTAAAATTAGGTCATGATTTTTTTGTTAATAAGCAGAAATCTCTCAAAACAAAAATCTAAATATTTAATTTCACTTATACCTAAATGGGCACTTATGAAACGTAAGAAGCTAGGTGCACGATTCCAATTGGTCGTTTCCTATGGCGAAGAGCCGGCAAGAAAATCCACGGTTTAAAAATAAATAGCTTTTACAATGTTTTCAAAATACAGTGTTAATAGGTATGGGAGGACAGTGTAGGCCTTTCAACAAGTACCAAGTATCATATCTTGAAGGTATTTTGAGTGCACAGAATTGCATTTTTCATAATAGTAAGATAAGAAGGTCAAAATACCGACTTGTATACAAACTAATTAGGTACCTACTTGTGAAATATTTTTTTGTAAAGACTGACCTGTCGCAGTCGTCAATCATAATGAGTCGGTCCCAAATTAAAGTTTGAACAAGGAAAAAGAGAGAAAGCTTTGAACTACATAATATGCTAGTGACAGTTAGTGGAACCTAATTACCCAATCGTAATCCAAATAGGTTTAATTTCTTTTTCTACTAACATGTCACGTGCATTGTTTCAAAATACCAACCCGGATACATCGGACACAAACGCAATCAGAACAACGCTATTACGAAATATTAGTACATAGATAGGTAAGCTAGCTATATACCTACTGTCTTAATAAGAGCAGGCATATTATCTAATGCATTTATTGCTAACCTTCTTAAAATATGTACAGATAGATGTTTTTTATTTGTTCTGTCGTAATCATAACTTAAATATATTTTTACTAGCTTCCGCTAGCAGTTTCACCCGCGTGATGTCTTTATTAATTATAGCCTATGTTACTCAGTGCTAATACTGATACTATTGAATTCTACTAGTGCAAGATTTTTTTAAATCTGTCCAGTAGTTTTTGAGTTTATTCATTACAGACAAACAAACTTACAAAAAATCAAATCTTTTCTCTTTTTAATATTAGTTTAGATAAACAGTTACCTGCTTACTTACGTTTATGTAATTAAACTAACAAGCTTAATTAGATAAGAGTTTAAAATCTAGCACCAGTTTTACAATCCATAAATCTGTAGACCAGGTACCTACTTGTACTTACACTTAGTTTCGATATCAGTCAAAAATATTTTTTATTTATCTACTTACTATCTTTTTGATGTTAATTCGGCTAGTTTGACAACTTCCTTCATCTTATTGTGTTATCTTATCAAAAACACATTTTATCTTAAGCATTAGAAAATACAAAAACCGGTCAAGTGCGTGTCGGACCACGCACAATGAAGGGTTCCGTAGTTGGGATGAATTTATCCCAAGAACAAACTTAACACTGTAGTTGAAAAACATGTTCTCCCATACATTCCGCTGCAAATGTAAGTTGGTCGACTATTACTAGTTAACTTGTAAAGCCTACTTAGCTGTGATAGTTTTCCTTTCGTTATCTTGCCGTGAATTTGTTTCACATATCCAAAAACAACCACTTAGCTGGCTCTTGACTCTAACAAAAAATTGCACTTATATCGGAAACGAATCCCTGAATCGCAAAATGGTTTTTGAATAGTCTATCCAACGACACCCCACACCATGGGACAGTCAAGAAAAAAATATCATCCCCACTTTACGTGTAGAGGTGCGCAATTTTTTTTTTTAACTCTTGGGCGTGATGAAGGTTTATACCCATTATAGCTTTCTAGTACTAAGATTTTCTGCGTTAAGCCGCTTACTGGAAACTGTTAGGGTTCCTTGTTGACTACGGAATCCTAAAAACTAAAAGAAACCTCCATATTGAATAGTTATTAGAGATGAATCATAGGTCCCTAAATACGTAGATACCTAAGTACTAGGTATTTGGCAAAGACATACAGATAAACAGAGGCCTCCTAATGAATAGAAATATTTGAACAACACAATGCGAAATATATCCCGATACACTCATTCTAGTTAAGATTATATTTGATTAATTATTATTAAAATAGTGCAGGTACATCCATGACACACGGGAAGGACATTTAGCCAATAACGCAGCTGTGATTTAGCCAAACTCAGTAACACTTCATAGCCTGGAAATTTAACAGAGAACTCTCTGTTCAAATTCCAGGCGATGAAGTGTTACTGAGTTTGGCTTCGTCTATTTAGTTAGATATATGACCATATTATTATGATCGAGTACCTATGAAACTAACAATATAGATAGGATACGGGCATTTAGAATCCGAGGGGTCTAGCCTCTAGAGTGTTTTGCATCAGGAGTTTGTTCGGAATTTGTGCAAGCCGCTTCTCCGTAGATCGTAGCGCCTACGCAAGTCCTACGCCGCGTAGACGCTGCGTCTACGCAAGTCTACGAAACGCCTACGAAACCTCTACGCGGTGTCAATGCCTACGCAGAACAAAAGACACTCTTAATTATAAGTACCTATGTAGATTTTCTCTGGAAAGAAACCAGGAAAAATCTGATAAAATTACACGCAATACTAAGCCAATATTGGCTTTATACTTATCAATATATACATTGAGATTTTATTTGTTTTCAGACGTAATTAAACTTTAACCTATTAGTTCTTGTCATAACTTGTAATAGGGTCTACAGGTCATCATAGGAGAAAACATCCTCGTTTTTATCTTCATCTCCATAAAGACATTGACTCAGTGAACTTGTTTTAATTAAGTATTATTAATTATGATATTTAATTTTAATGCAAACCGTAAGACAATTTCGTTGTACAGTCACAAGCATAAATACCTTAGTTACGCAAAATTCAAAAGCGATTTTCTCGTGAAATAAAAATTGTAACTTTGAGAAAATACCTATACTAGACCTGTATCGTAAAACTAGTTTGGTTTCGATAATACTATGTTCGTAACACCTTAAAATATCTAAGTATCAATACTTTTGCAGAAAATTGCTTTTGAATCTTCTTAAGTATATTTACGTTGTCAATGTACCTATAATAAAAATAATGTTAATAATGTTAATAATTAATGTTGTTTCTCAAAAATCTGAGATAGTCTTACTAAGCATGACCATGCGCAAGAACAGTTTTTTGTAAATTACCTACTGCCCACTTATGGTTCGTATAAAACTTCGTGCAGACAAGCGCGACGAGACACCGATATTTGTTATACCGGGAAGTTTTCTTAGAAATGGTATTTTTCGAGTAGCGTCGCGCCGTCGGGTCGCGCTAGTCTGCATGAGGCTTTAAGGCTCCCGCTCTCGTAGACAGGCGCGACTTATCGCACGACGTATCGCATTGCGATTCTGGTTTCAAAGATATTGTTCTTTGGATATTAAGTCACATTGTCGTGTCGTGCCTGTCTGCGGGACCTTTAATCACAAGGACAATTTAACGATAATATGTGATGATTTACATTGTCACCCGGCCCCGGCACACAGGCAACGGAAGGAACACGGGTGGGTTTTAGTCAGTAAAAGTCTGACACGCCCTCTCGCTCTGCCCAGAGCGGGAGAAGTCATTTGATGATTTCCCATCCAAAAAAAAAAAAAAAAAAAAAACCGTATCTTACGTTACGTTTACACTGCAAAGGTAGGAAGATGACGTGCTTATGTTCAAGAAGATAATCATTCTCACAAGAGTTATATTTAGAGAAGTTTATTGGGTCTAAGATCACAGGGTAACAAATACAAATACATAAGTATATTGAAATTAATTCTTTTAAAATGAAAATATGTCTTGAACTCTGAGGATCTCGATTTTCAAGTCGTTATACAAATAAGTAGTAAAATAAATGTTAGGTACTGAAATTATTTTGACTTGTTGCATATTCAGGCATACTTACCTACCTAAAAGTCACACCACGAAATAATAACAATAAAAAAAATATAGGTTATCTTATCGAGATCGATTTACATAAGACTCCTACAGGTATTGCGTAAATAATTTACGCAATATGTGTGTCATTCATAATTATTATGAATGACACACATATTGAAGGTCTTTATTGATTTTATACCTCGACAATGACGGGATATTTTTAGTACAGAAGGGAAAGTTCAGTCACAAGCACTAATATGTATAAACGTCGCAGTAAGATAGTGAAAGCCGCGATATAGTTATATGAAAGTGGTTCATAATTGTCTTACTAAGAATATAACTATGATACAAACACGATCTAGTAATATAACTATTAGGCACTCCGATCAAATAGGTTAGATTAGAACTGTGACCAAATTCGCGCGAGCCGAGCGAGCGGTGCCGCGGCAGCGGTCGGCGAGCGCTACGTCGAAATTCGAAATTGATCGCAGTAACAAAATTAGGGCACTCCGACAGTTATGACCATTTAACTATATCCTTAGGGATATAACTATATCACGGCTTCAACTATCTTACTGCGACATATACACTTACCAACTTTTAACTGTGATTTTCTCCTACTGTATTGATTGTAATTTATATTGTTACGAATATAATAGGTATTTTGGAACACTGCATACTATTATTAAATAGATCATATCTCAAAGTTTCAATCGATATTCAACGAGAAAATCGATTTTGAAGTTTGCTTAGTGTAGCTATGAGTTCTTATTTGTGCGCGTGACTGTACATACTTATTATTTTAACACTTTCACTGACCAGTTAGGTAATTACGTACATAATTAGTATACACGGCGGCTGTTCAACTATGTGTGTCTGCATGGCGGACAGGGAAAGTTTTAACCTACGGTCATCATCATCATCATCAGCTGAGTAGCCTTTTCCAAACTATGTTGAGGTCGGCTTCCAGTCTAACTGGATACAGAGGAATACCAATATTTTACATGGAGCGACTGTCTGACCTCCACAGACCAGTTACGATACCCATTAGTAAGACTGGTTGACAGACTTTCGCGCTTCTGACCCCCGTATCTAACGACTGTCAAAGATCTACAAATGACTACCGGGACCACCGGTTTATCGTGATTTCCGAGACACGGAGGGGTATATGTGATGGATGGTCACCCATCCACGGACCGACCTCGGCAAGCATAGCTTAACCTTCGATCGACCCGTGCGGCTGTTAGCCCAGGTAAGCACGGGCGATTTTTTCGAAGATAACATCAATCATGATTAACATAAGTTTCATTAGTAAGTATGTACGAGTAAATTCATTCTAACCAATCATTCATACTTAGAGATAAAAAAAATGCGACGTTGTCAAATTTCATGCAAATAATCGTGACTTTGTCGAATTATTTTGTATGAAAAATGAAAACGAAAAAATAAATTAACGCATAACTTAACATCACGCCTGTGTTCCCCGAAGTATAAAATAAATAAATTGAATAATAATGCATATATATGCCAGTTGATTCTTTGACAGGGTATTAACACTATGGCGCTATTTACTAAAGGCGCGGGACATACTCAAGTGGCGAAAGGCGCAGACGTGGCGACGGTGTGGCGCGAGCGTTGCGCCGCCCGTGTCATATTTCATACGAAATGTATAGGAAAACGCGACGTGGCGCGGAAAACACACAACGCCCGCGCCGCACCGTCGCACAGTGGTTCCAAACTGAAAAAAAAATGTTCAAAACCGGCTACAGCCTACATTTCTTCACCAATATGCAATTTTTTTTTTTTTACTTTTTCTAGAGATATTTTACAACAATCGCTCTTTGCCCGTTTTTCGATATCCTTCTCCAAAAATTAGCGACATAACCAACCTTAAATGTTGAAAAATCATATTTTGTGCTCATAATACGATTATTTTATGATTATTTTAATTTTAAATGAACAACTTTTCCGGTCATTATTATTATCATTTAAAATATAAAAAAAAAAAAAAAAAACATCGAATTATGAGCACAAAATATGATTTTTCAGGATGACATATGTATACATATTTATGCATAATATGACATATTTATGTATAATATTGGCTATTAGATGCCATTTCAAGCAAAAACTCGACACTTTAAAATTTAAGCTCCAATGTCTTCGAGAGCCGTTTTTCGATCGACAGTGCGTCGTTCCTATATATTTTGTATGAAATATGAAACGGGCGACGCAACGCCCGCGCCACACCGAGCGACGCCACGCCCGCGTCACTCGCTATTTATGTATGTCTCGCGCCTAAGAGTTATAATATAATAAAAAATTCCAGTATTTTGAGACAGAATCATAGATTCAGATTCAAGAATCAACAATGAATTATTTGATTCATAATCATATAAACAAGAACTTGTTTGAAATAAATAATAAATATGCAAATAACTTACAGCGCATTTCTTGGGTCGAACGGTTTGATCAACATAAGTGGTACTGGGGCTGTGGCGAATATTAACGACATAACCACAAACAGTGTGAACTGAAAAGAAAACAAAGAATTAAAACAATTATCAACAGTATTTTAATATTTATAGTAATGCTTGGCTTTATAATGGGCTTGGGCTTGTTTTTTAGCGGAACTGTTATTTATACCTATCGGATACCACTTTCTCGATGGTCTTGATAACCTCAATAGTCGTATTTATTGACACCTTGAACATTCTGTTGTCTGTCATCAGTCCATCACATTCAAATTGATTCCAGCTCTTCCCTTCTTGAATATAATATACCTCGGTACTTCTATTCAAAATATGAGGCACGATGACACAGTTTTTACATAACACAGAAATCCTATATACCTAAAACCTACTGTGCAAAGTTCGTGGTGGGCCAAACTTCAAAGTCAACAGATATAATAACATTTCATCAGATAATATTGCGGAATATTTCATCAGATACTATAGCGGTTCTAATTTAATCATGTACAAGTAGATAAACCTATCGTAATCCTTCTTTAATTTCATATTTCAATAAATTAATATTAGTCACGGTCTACTTGTATCATTTATCAGTGAGAACTGTATTTAGGTACATGTGTACGTACATTAAGGTAGGTTTCTAGACCAATAACCAAGAATATAAAAAATAAACAGTTACCTACCTTAATATAATATCTGGCAATGGAACTGATTGTGAAGAGTATGACGAGCAGCGCCATCACGCACCCCAACACTACGTTGGCCGTCATTGTTGGAGCTGGAGCCTCTGTGAATTCCTAAAAAAATACACACTTGGTATAATATTGTAGATTATTTTTCCCGCCACTGATTAAACACAACAAAATATTATGCGGATTATATCGGCAGCACAGTGCCACCCCGCTGCGATAAAACACTCCGGGACAACTGAGCACTTAATTGATAACAAACGGCGATATGGTCATTGCCCACTTCGTAATGACGCAAAAATTGTTCTTACTTTGCCGAGACAAATAGGAGAAGTGATAGGCATACTAGCGATCCTATTTAAGTCGAAAAGTAAGTGCCTCAATACTAGTTAAGTACCTATTCGATAAAAACCACCAAAATGATTGCTAGATAGGCACCGTCAACTGCCCTAACTCCGCCTCGCGTCCTATTTTTGCCTATAACCAAAAAGAAGTAATATCTTTTTCATTTAAGGTACCTACTTATATGGCAATCGAAACTTAAAGTTCTCTATGAAAACAAAGTTTCGATTGCCATACAAGTAAAATGAAAAGTTATTACAGCTTTTTCATTATAGGCAAACATAGGGCGCTAGGCGAAGTTAGGGCAGTTGACCGGTACTCAATTGAAACTGACGAATAAATTCTATAATGTAAACGATGTGCTCTACCTGTAAAATATTCACATGGCTGAAAACTTGAAAAGCAAAGGTCAGCAACAAATGTCGATTAACACTCCAATTTTTTTCAAACATAATTTTTGAGCATAGTTTTTTTTATTTATTGAATTAGGTGTTAAATTCAAATAACACAAACTTTTAACTGTAACATGAAATGTTGAAAAAAAGTGTAGTATTCGAATTATTTTGGGTTTATTTAGATCACATGTAAAAGGAGCAGTGTTAACCTAATTATTATTTAGTTACTAGGTACATTATACACAACGCAACTACGCTGGGAAGCACAGAACCGCACCCTAATTACGTAATACACGATCAATCAGAATTTGAATCGTTTTGAAACAGATTGCTAATCCATTGCTTCATAAGTTCGAAAAAAAACTGCTCAAGAACGTAAATAACGCAATCAATGTTGTTGAACTGTCAAAATAAAACAGATTAGTCGTAATCTTTTACGACAATATGTTACGTAATTAGATAGCCGGTCGAATCGTCGGTGCATGGGGGAGACCTAAGTCCAGCAGTGGACGTCTTTTGTCTAAAATGATGATGATGATGAGGTACAACTTACTTATTATTTATTTAGTTAGTAAGTATCTACTTATAGTTATAGCTTTAAATATGTCCTGTAATATGATAATTGGCATCCAAATATTAACGTTTAGTTCCAACGCCAAAGATAAAGGCAATACACAAAGATTTTTCCTCATAGACACCTACGTATATTGCAACTTTCATCGAAATAGATTGAGCTGTTTTCGAAATCGTGTTTATAGAATATATATGTAAGTATATATATACACGGTTAATTTTAGCTCGTTCTGGAACGAAAAGCCATAAACTCGATCATCGAACTCGAAACGATTGGGACTATTATTTTCAATAAATTACAATTTAAAAAAAACACGAATACTCTAATTTATTGTTTTTTTTGTGAAATAATGAGAACTCGAAGTAACTGCTATCACTGCATATGTGTGTAAAACGTATCGACGAACGGCAACACTTGCGAACGGTACCCATTGAAAAATCCATTCATCGATCAGACAGCATAAAAACACATACGTAATAGATAAATAGGTACACAAATAAAAATACGAAAAGCGAATTCAGACTTTATTTCTTAATCGTAAACGGTAACAAATTGAAATTTCACCAAACTAGGTACAAGGTAAGTAGGTACGCAGTTTACTAAAATTATTCTGAGAAGTGTCCGACCGGACTTCAAAAGGATGCACAACCGAATTCCGCGGTTAAGTGTATAAAAATAAGGTCTTAATTCGGTCCAATATTTTCATAGAAAAGGGCACCACCATCTTATAATGAACTCTATTGGACAGAAAAAAGATGCATTTTTTCTGTTTACATTGCCTGCCTTTGTAGAAGCCGCCGCGCCGCGGCCGCAAGCAAGCATTGTCGCATAAAAATTGGTTTAGGCAGTATTCTTTTTATTTATCATAAATATGGTAGGTAGGTATGCTTATTAAGTACCTATTAGCTCGATTGGTCGACACTCGATTCAAGGCCTTAAATACAACTCCCAAGCGTACTCGTCGTGTCTAGTTG
The DNA here is from genome assembly GCA_947364205.1 of Agrochola lota. Lineage (NCBI taxonomy): Eukaryota > Metazoa > Arthropoda > Insecta > Lepidoptera > Noctuidae > Agrochola > Agrochola lota. The sequence goes on along the minus strand of OX376221.1, from coordinate 8,886,369 downwards.
AAAAGGTACGAGTAATAGTGATTTCGTGATGCGAGAGTAGTGAATGAAATTTCAATTAGTTTCTCTCGTTTACGAGGAGATGTGATAGTGGTAAACACCGTGCCGTGCTTCCGATACAAACGAGAGATAACGAGGTGAATGAACTTACACCAACCTATCGTACCAGAAATGAAATACCTACTTGCAGGTACTTACTTGCAGCCGGACTCGCACACGCACAGCTGTGCCGCGCTACGTCATCACCGAGCGGATCGCGTACGATCTTGCGTTTATGAATGAAATAGTGTTAGCGCTACTAAGATTTAACTCGAATGACAGAATAAAAGTGATAAATTTCTAACTTCTATATTAGATGTCTTAAAAAAACAATAACAATGCTAATAGTACCTATTAATCGTCTGGAGTCACTGTGTTTCGGCTCCAGAACGATTTAAAATTAATCGTGTATATAAATTCCACCCTGTATGCCTATGTATATACATATATATATATGTATATACACGATTAATTTTAAATCGTTCTGGAGCCGAAACACAGTGACCCCAGACGATTAATAGGTACTATTAGCATTGTTATTGTTTTTTTAAGACATCTAATATAGAAGTTAGAAATTTATCACTTTTATTCTGTCATTCGAGTTAAATCTTAGTAGCGCTTCCACTATTTCATTCATAAACGCAAGATCGTACGCGATCCGCTCGATGATGACGTAGCGCGGCACAGCTGTGCGTGTACGAGTCAGTTGACAGCGCGCTCGCGGTGGTTCAACGGACGTTCGACGTATAACCGGCTGCAAGTAAGTACCTGCAAGTAGGTATTTCATTTCTGGTATGGTAGGTTGGTGTAAGTTCTCTCGTTTGTATCGGAAGCACGGCACGGTGTTTACCACTATCCCATCTCCTCGTAAACGGGAGAAACTAATTGAAATTTCATTCACCACTCTCGCATCACGAAATCACTAGTACTCGTACCTTTTCAACTAGACACGACGAGTACGCTTGGGAGTTGTATTTAAGGCCTTGAATCGAGTGTCGACCAATCGAGCTAATAGGTACTTAATAAGCATACCTACCTACCATATTTATGATAAATAAAAAGAATACTGCCTAAACCAATTTTTATGCGACAATGCTTGCTTGCGGCCACGGCGCGGCGGCTTCTACAAAGGCAGGCAATGTAAACAGAAAAAATTAATCGTTTTATCTGTCGAATAGAGTTCATTATAAGATGGTGGTGCCCTTTTCTATGAAAATATTGGACCGAATTAAGACCTTATTTTTATACACTTAACCGCGGAATTCGGTTGTGCAGCCCTTTTGAAGTCCGGTCGGACACTTCTCAGAATAATTTTAGTAAACTGTGTACCTACTTACCTTGTACATAGTTTGGTGAAATTTCTATTTGTTACCGTTTACGGTTAAGAAATAAAGTCTGAATTCGCTTTTCGTATTTTTATTTGTGTACCTATTTATCTATTGCGTATGTGTTTTTATGCTGTCTGATCGATGAATGGATTTTTAGAAAAACAATATGTTAGATTTTTCGTGTTTTTTTTTTATTGTAATTTATTGAAAATAATAGTCCCGATCGTTTCGAGTTCGATGATCGAGTTTATGGCTTTTCGTTCCAGAACGAGCTAAAATTAACGGTGTATATAATATACAGGGTGCAATTTTGGAACCTCATCTGGAAGGAAAGTACTCTAAACTTATTTAATTGTTACAGAAACTATAGCAAATTGGTTTGATCTGTATTATGTATGGGGCACTACAAGTTCACCACCACCATTTCCACCCAAAGTCTGGAGTACGTATCTACTAGAAAAGGAAAATATACCTAGGACACAAAATCATGCAGAGGCATGGCACAATAGATTTGCACATTTTGTGGGAAAACACCATTCTGGATTTTATTTTTTGGCAAAAAAGATCGTTCAAGAAATAAAACATCAAACCATCGAAATAGATAAACTGGATGTCGGAACATCACTTATACCAAAAAAAAAGAAAGAATACACGGTCAAAACCAAAAGAATTGAAAAAATTATTAGTAAAAAAGATGAGTATACTTCTAAATAAGCATATTTACAAGCAATTGCTAAAAGTATACACCTAAAATAAATATTTATACATAATTAAGGACCACTGTTTCAATCAGTTAACTTCTGTCTGAGGAATAACCGCCATATTTATTTCTCATAATAGAAGTTAACTGATTGACATATTTTTTTATACAAAAACTGTCAAAACATCTAATATATTCTTCAGATAAAAGTTATCTCGCGATTGAAAAATCGTTTAAGTTACATAATGTTATGTATAAATCATTTGCATGAAAATTGTTTTTGTTATTTATATTAATTGTATGCCTAAATATTATTATGCTAATAGTCATTAGGCCTACTAACGTTATGCTAATAGTCATTAGGCCTACTAACGTTATGCTAATAGTCATTAGGCCTACTAACGTTATGCTAATAGTCATTAGGCCTACTAACGTTATGCTAATAGTCATTAGGCCTACTAACGTTATGCTAATAGTCATTAGGCCTACTAACGTTATGCTAATAGTCATTAGGCCTACTAACGTTATGCTAATAGTCATTAGGCCTACTAACGTTATGCTAATAGTCATTAGGCCTACTAACGTTATGCGAATCAAATTTATGCCAAAACAAATTATGTCTTTAAGATGATTATGCCAACATAAAATGTATGCCTAAAAAAATTATGCCGAAGTATTATTATGCCTGAACAAATTGTGCCAAAATCGTTATGCCGAAGTATATTAGGACAAAGAACATTATGCGAAAAGAAGGGATCCCCGACGGAAGTACGAGCAGAGAGTATGAGCTACCCCAGGGATCACCAGTTAGTTTTATTTAGGGTCTATATAAAAAAATAATATGACTCGCGGTCCGTTTGGAAGACGTTACCTACTAGCAACCAAGATTAAAAGATGTTCAAGGACCTTGCGTATTTTTGTGTTTTTTGGAAATCGATCATTTCGATTTGTATAGTACCTCACCCAGCTAGCTCTATTACTCCCGAAAACATTTGCATCTTCATGCAGCTTGCGTCAACGTCGTCCGATGTTGTGTCGACGGCAAAAAATATAAAGCGTGGGCTTAATTCAATTACTCAAAAAAAAATGATTAGGTTTTTGTTATAAATTTAACTGTTTACTTAAAGTCCGTACAAAATAGGTCGGCGGTCCGGATCCGGACCGCGGTCCACCATTTAGGGACTCCTGAGCAACACCATATCTCTAAGTAGTCTGTGAGCTATACCATCTGTAAGCTCGTCTCGTATTATTTGCTACTACCACATCCAGCCATTTTTGTTTGACAAATTTAGAAACGCGACATGGCAGTATGGAATTAGTACATACTATCGTTGCAGCATGGAATTTGTATAAAGAAATTGACTTTGAATACATGGAACTAGTATGAACTATCCTATACTGTTAAATGAGCATTCTCTATTTTAACCCGAGCAGAGATTTGCGCTTTTTTTTATCTCATCAAAGAGACTTCTTGCCTTCTATGTTCTATGTTATGGGGTTTGGTTTCCTTCAGGTGGATCATTGTGGGTGGGTACTTCTTGCCTTTTTTATGCCTACTGTGTAAATAAAAAAAATGTGATACATTAACATAATATTTCATCAAATTATATGTTTTTCACTACATATTAATCTTAATTTGCGTATTCAAATTATTATTTTGTGTTTATTATATTTTTATATAGGCTGTTCAGCGGTTTTGCCTGTGCCTTTATTTACAACTGCGCGTGCATCGCTAGCAGAAAAAAAAAACCAGTCATTTTCCGTAAATATGTGTTATCGTTTTTGTTTTGTTGTTAAAAAAAATACGAAAATCTAAAGTATTGTCACCAACCGACGTACAACAGTTTTTAAAAGAAGCTCCGATTGACAGTACCTGGCAACAAAGGTCAGTTAAACTTTATAAATCTAAATTATCATCTCTATAGTTACCTACGTTATTCCAGCATAAGTTCTTACAACAAGTCTGTTTTTTTCCTCGCAAGTTTGTTGAAAAACGTCGTTTGAAACAACGCGTGTACATTGATCATTACCCACTCGGCTTAATTATCGCGCTCGCCTATGGCTCGCGCGCCAATGCCGCCTTTTGGGTAATAACCAATACAGCACACTCGTATCATACATAATGTACTATTATAACAGCTTGTTACCGTTTAATGTTCTATTATTTACTACGTGTGTGTTATATTGCATTTCACGCCTTACGAAGAAACTACCCGTTTTTAATAAGAACAGAATAAAGTCTAGGGACTTCGGCCAAAGACACTATTTTATATAGACCGCCTAGCAGTACATGTGCAATCGACTCTATATTAGGTTATTGCTGCAATTGTATTGTGGGTAATTGAACTATTGGTTTTAATAGGGATGATGCTTGGGTAAAAAAAATGAAATTCTAATTAGTCCGTCAGTCAGATAAAAAAAAAATATTAGACACGTATTTTTAGCTTTATCATATTAATAAAAAAACACTTAGAATAAACGCATTTTAAGTCGGGGAGTGGGGGTCGCTACGTCACTAGTACATACTGTGACGTAGCGATCCCCATATAAAATATACATATTCGTGACGTCATGGCACATTTTACCTCAATGTATCACCGTAATCTTTAGATTACGTAAAAAAAGGAAAAATACGTGGCCAATATTTTTTATAATCTCAAAGACGAATTAAAAAAAAAATTGTCATCATCCCTATTGCCATATTATGTCCATTTTATGGTAGGTACCTTGGTCGGGCACGTTATCAAGACAATATTGATCCTAGTAAACGTGTGCAGTGTTTCTTGATAGAAACACTGCACAGGTTTACGTTTGAAGGTTAATAAATCAATCACTTTTATACGTTGCTTCATTTTATTACCGATAAATAGTCCGGACAGTAATTATGACTGTCCAAAGTCAAAAGTATTACATAGGTCGATGTCGGTGTTATGTCATTCGTTCCTTTCATAGCCAAACATCCTAGGATAGCATTGTAATAATATGAAACACTTATTTAATGATTTCTACAATTATAACTGCACTTTGTGGGGGCATCTACATCGCCACATGCGAACTACGCATAAAACTGACGTCACGCAAAATCTTGCCTGACTAGCATATATACAACGTCCCGACATCAATCGTTGGGCAGTAGCCCATCAGACAACCTAAACTTAAGATAAGTAGGTAGGTACCTATCTTGACCTAAATGTAATAATTGTTCTTAGATTTAAACAGAAACTGCAAGTTCTAAAGGCAAGGCATTTAAACATATTTTTAGTTATCACTAATAAAGCAGCAATATAATGCTACATTTGGCATACCAACTTTTACTTGATGGGTCAAAGCTCTATAGAGTTTCTGGCATTGTCCTTTCTTGTGGTCACGTACATTGTCTATGGACTTCTGGATTTGGGCGTATCATTATTGTGTTTTTAAACACAGGAATGATTTACTACAGTGTATGAAAACGCTCATTGCGAGGAATTAAAACATTCGTGTACTTATAAAATTAAAACTTTTTGTGATTTTGAGTAAATACCTACCGTGAAATGGTACCATAGACGAAATTAGATTAGCTAGAATAGTTTACTAGTGACATTTAAATAATCTGTTTAAGCAAAGTACTAGATAGGCCAAATTAGAGTATTTTACGGCATGTTTGTAAAGGAACAAAAGTAGTAGGTATCGTAATATTTTTGGATTTCTTTCATTTGTTATAAAGACGGACAAGCTTTATTTATATTTATTCCAAATTTCAAGCCTATAGCATTAATAGTTCCTGAAATAAGAAGCTGTGACAGACGGACGGACAGACAGACAAAGTCGTGCCATAAGTATATTTTTTTATCATTTTGGTCCGAAACCCGGAAACGCCTCGATTTTTAAACTGATCATCTTGTTTTATAATCTCTAAATATTTATTTTTATTTTTAGTGAATATTTGTAGGTAACCGTAAAATGGTTTCCCACCCCTGAAATACGGGTATCATATATCTGAAAACCAACGAGTATTCTATTAAATCTTGTTAAAATATACAACAGATTTTATTTTCACATGCTGTATTCGCAAAGAAAAACGTACATTCAATATGAACCCTCCGCGAGGGCTCCCTGCATCCCGTATACGATTTAGTGAACGTTAAACGTTTTTTAAGTACGAGAATTGGTCATCAGAAAGATGAAGCTAGTAGTCCATTCCAAAGCGTATAGTAGGTTCCGCAAACGCCGCCGACCTTTGCCTATAATGGAACAGCCTTGCAATCGCCATAAAGGTTCAGCAGTCGCAAGCGCGGCTGTCAGCCGTGGGGGTTACGTTTGACTCAAATTGAGAATCATAAAGAGGTTGTTTCGAAACTGTAGTCTGTTTGACTCTTCAGGGTTAGAAGATGCTGTGGTTTTTTTCAAAGACTTCTAGCACTTCCTCAAAATATAGTTAGTTTAGATAGGTCGCGTTACTGACGTAGTTCCAGCTGGTCTATTCTGCAAAAAACTCACTGTGAAACCTGACGACACGGTTGGCGCAGTGGCTGAGCGATCGACTGCTGCGCAACGTGTCGCAGGTTCGATCCCCGCACGGAACAAATATTTGTATGATCTGCAAGTAGTTGTTCCGGATCTGGGTGTTAGTGTATGTGAGTTTCTATGTTTGTAAACGCACCCACGATACAGGAAGAAATTCTAAGTGTGGAGCAACGTCTAAAAAAAAAAAAACCTGGAAACGTAAGTGAAGTGAGCTGACTAGGGATTACTATTGTCAGCTCACTTCACACTTTTTTATTGTAAAATTTCAAGGAATGCAATATTTAATTATTCATAGCTAGTTATTTGCATGGAATCAAAGTAAGTCTTTTTGTTTAAAAAAATATGTAGAAAACGATCAAGACTGCCATAGTAAAATTAATACGTGATCAGTATTTATTATTTAGGAGAAGAATATTTACTTATATTCTACAACGAAACACAAAAAAAAAAGTTTAGAACAAAACTGATCAAAACTGTACCCTTGCAGTTGCAGCTGATAGGCATATAAAAGCGGGCAAGTTCGAACTAGGGATAAGTATGAACGTAGCCAATCTAGACTGTTCCACATCTTAGAGGCGTGTGATGATACGTATAGGTATGTATTCTTTTCTATGGTATATACATAATAAGTTCAATTTTCATGACGTGATATACTTTAACACATAATTATCATCTCATGATCTCAGTTGACACAAAATGTTTCGATAATCTACTTTTTACCATTCCATTTTTCAAATTTAACTTATGTTCCTATTTTAATTAAATATTTTGCTGAATAATTAAGATTTAGAAAACTGAGGTGTTAATCGACTTCTGTTGCTAACTGTTCCTACATCAAACCCGTCCACTGTAATTGACTGTTAGTGTTAATAAAGAAATGAAATATGTTAGTTGATTAACTAATGGCTTCGTGTTTCAAGCCTGTCAGTCAAGTGTCAAGTGTCAAAACTCCCGAAAGTTAAACCACTCGTTCGAAAAAATTCGTCAAGCTGCAGACCAAGTATCCCTTTTTTAGAAGATAGAAGACCAAGCGTAATGACTTGAGTCATATACCTAATCATGTTTACATAAGTCGTAGGTGTTTATAATGCTGATATTTCTAAGTAAACAAGTTATCAGCTCACGTGGCAACGATTGCATTCCATAATGTATCTAAATAACGCCTTTGTGCAAATAACTTGTACTTAATCAAGTACCAACTAAAACAAATTTTAGTTTTATCACCTGCATTATTTATGGAGACGATAAAAACTAAAATTAATATATGAATAATTTGAACAATAGTCAGACCTTACAATAGGGATGACAATATTTTTTTTAATCCGTCTTTGAGATTATAAAAAAATATTGGACATGTATTTTTCTTTTTTTACGTAATCTAAAGATTACGGCGATACATTGAGGTAAAATGTGCCATGACGTCACGAGTATGTAGATTTTATAAATACTAGTGACGTCGCGACCCCCACTCCCCAACTTAAAATGCGTTTTATCTAAGTATTTTTTTATTAATATGATAAAGCAAAAAATACAAATCTAATATTTTTTTATTACCTGACTGACGGACTACTTAGAATTTTTTTTTTTTACCAAGGCATCATCCCTATTGGATACGATCATACTAATCTGAAATTCAGATATTGAGTAACTAATACTTTTCTAGTACGATAGTTAGATATCGGTTTAATAAATGGAGCTGATTGGAAATAATTATTTACAGTTTCGTTATCATTGCACGTGGGATCCGATAACCTGCTGACCATCAGTCACGCAGCGATCATACAGCACCACTGATTAATTGCCCACTTTTCTCAAAGAAAAGGATTACTGTAATCTTTCCGAAACATTGCACCTATCTATTGTAACTTGTAAGTAACAGTTGAAGAATGCGAATGCTAACTCGATATACCTACCTAATATAACTACATGAATATAATAGCTCAGTAGGTATATAATTGCTATGTTCAAAGTCCCTTCATAAATCGACGTTGGAACTTATCGGTGAGATAGCAGTATTTTGTTTGTTCATTGATTAATTTGCTTAGGAACTCAGTCGCTTGATGAGAGTAGGCAGCAATGGACGCCATGGTGTCCCTATTACTAATAAAAACATAAAGATAGTCCTCATATAAACAACTTTATCAAGTACCTATAGTAGCCGGCCAATAGGACTTAGAACTGAGATCAGCAGATATGACCCTATTACATCAGTAAGGGTAAAGGAAAAATATTCTAAACACGAAACCCCAATTTAATTATTTTCTACATTCATCGTACTTAAGTGAAGAAGATTATGTACTTATATTAATGAAATCTTTGTGCTTAATATTCTTATACGGCTATACCAACATAGGTAATACCAACATAGGTAATACCAACATAGGTAATACCAACATAGATAATACCAACATAGATAATACCAACATAGGTAATACCAACATAGATAATACCAACATAGGTAATACCAACATAGGTAATACCAATATAGGTAATACCAACATAGATAATACCAACATAGGTAATACCAACATAGGTAATACCAACATAGATAATACCAACATAGGTAATACCAACATAGATAATACCAACATAGATAATACCAACATAGGTAATACCAACATAGATAATACCAACATAGGTAAAACCAACATACTAAGTTGGTCGATGTTTGGTATTTCTTTTTGCCAGTTTATCTACCTAATTATCCATGGCCTTGGTGATAAGACACCCTTCACCGGATCTCATACTACGTTCGCTAGGAACAGAGACTTGGCAGACAGAGAACAACAAGCCGCCTTCATCAAATCGTGTGCATGCAGAGGAAGGTAGGTAATCATGAAGATTATGCCAACGTAACCCTTGGACATTTTCAAAGTAGGCAGGTACCTGGTACCTAATGAAATAAGGATAATCGTCTTGTTTCTATGATCTATGTAAGTTTAGGACCTAGTTATGCAGTTGGCATAAATATAGATAGGTACATACATCGATCGCCCTGACCCTTCCCTATGTCTCTCCTATGCAAACTAAGAGTAAGTACTTCTTCAGTGAATCACTTCCCTCAAAATAGAGTCCTAGGTACTCCTATCTTCTATTTTTATTTGGGTATTGATGCCCTAGCCAGGGACTGGGTTAGGGCGAGTGATGCCCTAACCAGGGATTGCTTAATCCCTTTTGACGATGCTTGAATTTATTCCAAGAGTTGGTTATTTGTACTTACCAACTCTACGTATACCTAAATTTAAAAAATCAGGCTTTGTTTAACAATGGATTATTTTTATCTGCTATGTTTACTTTAGAATGCACTTAATAATTATTTTGACTTTAATTTCGGAAGTCGGTGGCAAAAATTAAAAACCAAAGACACCGACTTCCGAAATTAAAGTAATTTTTCACTTTGTAGTGTTTTTTTTTTTGTTGTAAAACCTTTTTAATTTTTCACATTTTAGATCTGGTACCTACCCCACACCAATTTCAATACAACTACCTATGTGAATAACAGCGACAAAAACTTATTATAAAATCGTCCATATAGGCTATGTGGAAAAAATACGGGTTATAGAACGGCTAACTCAAAAACTACCCAAGCCTAGTTAGTAAAATGTTTATGGGACCACCGCGCAAGCTTCATCTACAAAATGAAAAAATATTTTTTTAAATCGGTCCGCTATTGACGAAAATATCGAGAGACATACAAATAAAAATTTTAATTAAAAAAACACGATCATAGAAACTCCGCCGTTTTGGAAGTCGGTTAAAAATTAAGTCCTGTCTTCTATATTTATTTGGGAAGTGATGCCCTCCCTAGCCAGGGACTGGGTTAGGGCGAGTGATGCCCTAACCAGGGATAACTTAATCCCTTTTAAGGATGATTGAATTTATTTCAAGAGTCGAAAAGTTGTACTTGCCAACTGTTGGAATAAAATTAAAAAATATGCACAGGCTTTTTTTAAAGGCTTGTGCAGACCAGCGCGACTTGTCACGCGACGCGACGCCGGTTATTGTTATACCGTACAGTTTTCTTAGAAATTGCATTGTTTTTTGAGTCGCACTGGTCTGCACAAGCCTTAATGCGATCAATGGATTATTTTTATCTGCTATGTTTACTTTAGAATTCACTTAATAATTATTTTGTGGGTGATCTGTTAGATTTTGCTATTTTGACCGCAACGCGCACCCAAACCAATCAACGCGACAGCTGAACAATAAAGCCTATTTTGAAGATTTTTACATGCATGCTAGCTATCCCTAGGTAGATACCTACCTACCATAGTTTCCTAACAAATAAAAACAAATTAAGAAGGTAATTCATAACTTAGACACTAAGTATACTACTTACTATAAGACCGTACCCGTTGATGAAATTCACAATACCGCTTATAACTCAGTTAAACAATAACAACTGTTTTTTTTTAACTCGATATTCACAAGATATTTTTTTTTTGTGTTAGAATGTTAGGGATCGCGATGTGTTCGGAGCCGCTGCATTAGTCACGCGACCTTGCCGCGGCGATACTACGACAACACTGACTAACTCTGACTAACTGACTGACTACCTACTTCGTTCGTTCGATTAACATCGGCATTCGCCATTCAGCCTCCTGCTGAATTAATGCACTAGACGCGTCACTCGTCAGAGTCGTACGATAACACGGGCGCGCGGACGCGAGCAATAGTACGTAACAACGTTTAGTCTAAGCCCTTATTCGCGAGATGTAACGCTTTAAGCCCGTCACGTACCTAAAATATAAATTAAGCTGTGCTATAAATTATATTATAGCAAGCCATCACACACGGTAGCTATATTATAGACGAGTATATATTTTTGCCCTCATATGGTCTGCGGTTTTAATTAATGTCTTGCTATAATCCATCCATATATTTTGGTGACGTAATAGAAATATGTAGGTATATTATAGCTCCGTCTGAGGTCGCTAGAAGATTACTATGGAAAATATAACGTAATAAGCAGCTATGGTTTATATTATAGCTACGTCTGTGATGGGCTTTATCGAATGACTAACGACGTCCGCGCGGATTTCACACTTTCCCCTACGAACTTCAACACGCCTTCCACCTAAGGGTAGCTTTAGGAAATTAGTCGGCTTTATTATTTACAAATTTTAAGTATTAGTGCCTAATTTCAAATGTCTAAATCGTAACTGAAGATACGTAATTTTTCATACCCCCTTTTCAACCCGACAGGGATAGATTTTCGTAAAATTCGCCGTGTGATGATGAATGATTTTACGAATTTACCGTCCTTTTATTTTATATAGTTTATTTATTTATTTATTTAACAGTTTATGTACACACATTATAAATAGACAAGAAGAAAGGAACAGAAAAAAACGTACAAAGGTGATGCTTATTTCTAAAGAAATCTCTTCCAGCATACCTGCGATAGGAAAGTAGTTAAAGAGATGTAGACAACGTGTGTAAGATTAGAAGAGAAATTAATATACATAAAATAAAAACACTTAATTATTCGCTAATTTAACTATAAACATACAATATGAGAATAAACTTACATACATACTTCTAAAATAAATAACCCTAAAATATATATACTTAATTATAATGTAGTATAAAATAATAAATGCAAAATATGCAACTATGACGAAGTGGACAGATAGTGTTCTTTCACTCTTCTTTTAAAAACTGCAACAGTGTTTATAGTAGAAATGTGTGGTCATATTTATGGGTGTGGTACTGAACTACAGATTTTGCAGACTATCAAACTGAACAACTTTATCAATGGGAACAACATCGTAATCGGGAAAAAATAATCAGCTGTCCTGTCACTCCTGTCCCATACAAAACTTCAATACCTACCTAAAGATTTTTGTCTTGTGGTTCACAATCCGTGGCGCTATACACCTACTACTAGGTATACCTACCTATGCATTGACGCACAGACTACCTTTGACCGTTGAGGTCAGCGGTCAAAGGTCGTCTCGTCTTACTAGTGTGCACTGTGTCAGACTTTGCCATGATAAAATGGCGTCTAGTTGCTCCGTGCTGGGCTCTACATCGCTGTCAGTGCGATGAAGCTATCGGGCTGCCTCAGACACCGTGGCTTGTCCTGAGCGTAGGTCGTATAGCATGTTACTAACGACATCATCCGACATCTTGCCAGATATACTACAAGTCTACAAGTCACGCGACCATGGGAGGCCAGATGGAATGACCATAATGTATTAAAAGTTGGTGTGAAATTCGACATGTATCCACACCCTTGCTCGATCCTACGTTCCTAAAACGGCGTGCTGTGCTGGAGCGGCGGAAATAAAACCCTATTGGGAGTTATATCTTCGAGCCGTTTAGGATTGTCACACTAGCTAGCTTGGGCTGGCTATTTTTACCTTTCGTTGTAATATAAAAAAATGTTCAAGATGTTATTTATAACATTTTTTTTTTTTTTCTGGCCGGCTCTTTTGTTTTTGGGTACGAAATGAATGATGTCCTTTAAGTTGGACGTTTATTACTCGTTAACCGGTAAAGCCTACTTAGCTGTGATAGTTTTCCTGTTACCTTCGTAATATATACTGCTGCTGTGTTTTTTTTTACTAATTCAAGTACAACCTATTAGCTGGCAGGAGGACACTTGACTCTAACAAAAATTTGCACAAAGCTTAATATTTCGCAATCAGATTCCTGAATTGAAAAATGATTTTCACACACCCACAATATTTTTGAACGACCTTTCCAACGACACCCCATACCATGGGATAGACCAGAAAAAAAACATGCCCACTTTACGTGTAGGGTACTACCCTAAAAAAATATTATTTTTCTTGATTTTATTTTACCACTTTGTCGGCGTGATTAATATGTACCCATGCCAAATTACAGCTTTCTATTACTAACCGTCTCTGAGCTAAGCCGCGGACAGACAGACAGACAAACGGACATGGCGAAACTATAAGGGTTCCTTGTTTACTACGGAACCCTAAAAACCAGTTGACAAAAGTAAAACAGATAAGAATTAGAGTATTATGATCAGTGATCGGAGTAGGTAGATTGATTTTTAGTACTTGTATCATAAATGCACACAGAAAGAATAACATGGATAAGCCATTTTTCCGGAAAGTAATTCCGGTATTTCCGGATTCATGTCATGCATGTCGTCGGCGGGCGTACGCATTGTTCTGATAACCGGTTATTGTACCACCCATGATCCTTTGTTCTGATTGGTCGTTGGGTTTTGTCAAATCGTGACAAAAAAAAAAAAAATAGGAAGAATAATAAAGAATAAAATTGCTCATTTTATTACAATTCCTACCTTTTTTTTGAGGATGGCAAATCATCAAATGACTCCTTCCACTCTGGCAGAATACAATTCCTACATAAGTTCCGTTTTTTTTTTAATAATCCACCAATTCCGGAGGAATGTCCATAGTAATATATACGTTTCGGATCAATGACCCCAGTTCAATCTACCTACTCCGATCACTGATTATGATATATTATAATTATTATAATCTATAATCACATAACAAGTATAGGTTACAGTAAAAGTAAGTAAACTAGATTTGGTGTAGGTATAGAATTTATTACAAGAATACTGTGTCCTTATAAGCATAATAAAATAAAACTTGAGTTTTGCAAGACATTTCTATATTTTTGTATTTGATTGATGAGTTCCAAAAACATTATGAAAATCCATCAAAACATTTTCTTCTTCATTGCAGTGTATCTCTCAGTATACTCGTTATATCCTTCAACAGACATCAGCTGTTTTGGTTCAAACAAGTTACCATCCAAGTTAATGGTGTGCATTTTAGAGTCTCTAAGTAAACTTGTTCTGATGGAATCCAAACTTAAACAATTTTCTTCCAGTCTCAAAATTTTAAGTCTCGGAGCCTGATGCATGTCTTCACTAACAATTGATATTTCATTTTGACTTAAATTTAGTTCAGCTGCATATAGCTCTGACATTCCTTTAGGCACCTCTGTTATCTTATTGTGTGCCAGCTCCACAACTTCCAAGCTATGTAGCCCCAATAGTTGTTTTGGAAATTCTTTTAATCTGTTGTTATTCAGATAGACTTGTTTCAAATTACTCAATTTAGCGAAAGATTCTGGCAGGAATGTAACTAAATTATTAGATATATTGAATAACTCAAGTTTCTTCATATTACCCATGGATTCTGGAATGGTATCTATTTTATTTGTGTCTAGGTTGAGCTGTTTCATTAGCTTAAATTTACAAATATCATCCGGCAATGATGTCAATCTGTTCTTGGATAGGTCTAAGTTTCTTAAAATATCACTTAGATTAAGAGCTTCAATTGGTATTTCTTTCAGCTTGCAATCAGATAATTGTAAAACACCTGTTTTCGATGCAGTTTCATAATGTTGTTTAATACCAGAATTACCCATTTTAATTAATTCACTTGTTATGATATGAATGTAAAACAGCTGAAGAATGTTAAATCATGAGAAACAGAAAATGGTGTAGTGACTTCAATTTATTTTTGTGTTGTTTTTAAAGTCTTGATTCACTTTTCACTCAACTTCAATTTCACGATTGACATTTTGAGATATATTTGACATTGACAATAGATCAGAGACGTCAATGAGATTCGTTCATAACTTTCAGTTTTTTTTTTTTTTTATGATTTTATTAAATAAAATTTCGATGCTACGCAAAAAAATAGCAGCTTTTGGCATCGTTATCGACAGCTGTCAAAATCTGTGTGGACGTACTGGACGTGAGATTTTGAAACCGGTGTATCTCGCTCCCGCGTCACAACACGACACAGTATAGTGTAAACCTTCGGCCAAACCTGAACCACAACGCGGGAGGCGGGAAGTGAAGCGGGAGCGTCTCGTGTTATTATATGGCGCCTCGCACACCTACGCGACCGTAAAGCGGGAACACCGCGTCGGCAAAGCGGGCGTTAGTTAGCGGGACGCGGGCGTCTTGTGGTGAGACATGTGTACGAATAATCACTCACTGAGATTTTGACATGACAGATGTTTAAAGAAGGAGTGAGAGAACATCCTATTTTGTACTATCTGAAAAATCCAGGGCATAAGAATCTATATACGCATTCTCAAGCAATAAAAGGTTTTCCTCGCCAGAGTCAGACTCTGATGTTAAATATGAGACTGACTTATCACAACAATTTAGGTGATACACTAAGCTATAAACCTGCGGCTGTGACTATTCACTAAATAAAATGAAATTCGCTGTTCGCACTGTAGTCGCGCAGATGTGCACGATAATTCCTGCGTTAGTTTCGCGTTGTTGACGCTCTCGCTTCTCTCCCTTGTCCCGCGCTGTGGTAGAACGCTGGAGGCACCTTGAACACCTACGCGACCGTAACGCGAGAACACCACGTCGGCAAATCGGGAGCGGGATGCGGGACTGAGTTCGCGGTTCGCGCTGTAGTCGTGCATGTGTGCACGGTTAAATTTCGTGTTGTTGACGCTCTCGCTTGACGTCCCGCGTCCCGCTTTGTGGTTGCACAGGTTTGGTCGTTCCTTTAGTGTCAGTGCCTTTATGCGTTGTTCAAACAAAACCGGTGGCGGTTGCGGTTGAGTGACGGTAATCGCGCGGTTTCGTCTAAACGAATATAAAGATAGTCACAGAAAAAATACGCGCGGTTCCCGTGAGTCGTGTCTGAGCCGACTCATTAGGTGGACGTACATTTGTTTGCGCTGAACGAGCCAATATTTCGACTGCTTTATATGAAAACCTATGAAACCTCGCACACACAAAACCGAATCATATGAATGCATAGAAGAATTTGGATAATTCCCAAATTCCCGTCGAAGACATGTCATCAGATTCGGCGTAACCGAAGTGTTCGCATTCTTCGTGCAACGCGCGTCACGTATCTACCTTATACTAGGTAGGTACACTAGCAGCGACTTTAATAAAAAAATAAAGTGGTTCCAGTAGGCCTAGCATGACACACGCGACAATTACTCACTCTCGCGTGATTATTTGTTGTCTATTTCTGTCACTTTTCTAGTTTTCTGACAGCGCTGCCATACAAAATAGTCGACTCGTTCTGTCAAACTTGATGTTTTGTCGACAAACCCTAACATGACACCTTAGTTATCTCGATTTTTGACGATTCAACACGAGATAATCTGCGATTTTTCTGTCATTTTGTCGTATTTACTCGTCCTCGATTTTAACGACGAGAAGAGTAGACAAAAAAAATGATACAAAAAAAAACTCCCAAATAGCATGGCAGTTTCACAATTGTACTTATTTTAGTCATATTTATTTTTACAATATATTAATAATAAATACTTAGTTTTAAACTACTATTTATATTGGAACGACATGTTTTATATGGAATTTTTCGCATTTTGTATGGAAAAAAAAAATTACCTACTTGTTGAGAATTAGGGGTTTATGGGTCTTATAAAGGGGGTCGAAATTTTCATTATTTTTGCGATAGGACACACCATTTTCGAGATATAAGCAAAAGAAAAGAAAAAAACAAGTTACAGTACTGTTTTTGCACCGTCGTATTTCACACCTTTTTAATCGCGATTAAAAATAGTCAAATTTAGATAAACAATCAAAATTTTAGGTGAAAAACGTCAAATTCAGAATAGAAAAAATTCCATTTTCACAAAATTAATAACTCAGTGCCATATTTGTGGGAAAACGTCGTTTGAAAGGAATAAACCAAATTTTGGTGATTTTTAGTCTAATATAGAGGCATTTGTGACAAGAGAATCGGCACCATTGAATGAATGAAACGGAATCTCTAGCCGATGCTGCTATCATAAAAATGATTTGTTTTTAATAATTTGCAACATCGATTTATCGTCGCGAGATATAGAAGTGTCTAAGTGCCTTTTTCGAGTTTACTCGTCGATTACGGTCATGTTAGGGATTAGAATGACGTCAGAATGGTAGACAAATTTCGACAAAACGAGAAAAAGGGCGTTCTCGCACTTGTCTTGTTACTGTTAGCTATACAGGACGGTCAAGTGGCTCGCCGGCAAGCACGTAGATTTTTGCTTGAGCCAAGTATTTTCACCATTTACAATGTTTTTTTGATGCTTGAGTCAAGCATTTATGTGGTTGCCCCGTGCTTGATGTGATTTTATATTTGTATGTTATGTTATGTTATGAATGTTATGATGTATATTTTTGTTGCTTGACGCTACTGCTTGACGTGACGTTTTGACAATGCTACCGGCTTGATCAAGCATCACCAATACTTCGGTAGGTACGACCATCCATTCAGAGAAAATGCTTGTAATCATTTGGTGCCGTAGCCTGCAATACTCTGCAAACGTTCATGAGTAAAGCGATATCTTAACTCAAGGGCGGATCCAGGCTCCGAGTCAGGGGTGAATCTATGTGATCCACCCGGTCCAGGTCCAGTCAGAACAGGCTCCAATCAATGGTGGACGAAGCATGTCGGGGGCATGGGGCGGCAAATGAGGCCCCCTCGATGTTCTAAGTTTATTTACGTATTTCTAGTAATATTTTGTCAAAAAATAATATTGTCTTGATACTATTCTGGGGCATTTTATTTGTACGTCTAGTTGCTCAGTTACGTCTTCTTTTGTTTTTTAAAAAGCTGTCGGAAAACTGTGTCCGCCTACTCCCTTTTCTGTCATAAGACACTCATTGTATCATTTATAGAGACAAAATCAAACTTGGATGGAATCGTGCGAACCATCTTTTTTCAGAATGAACGAGCATTATATAATTATAATACCAGCACATTGTTACGCGTGTCGTTTGCGTATGTTTGCCGCCATATAAATTAGAAAATTATCAGTGGTCTACTTAGACCCAACCCAGGGGGTCATGACCCCCATGACCTACCCCCTGGATTCGCCGTTGACCATTCTTGGCACCAAATACGTTTCTTTTTCTTCTGTTCATTTAAACTCAAAGGAGCTAACAATGCTTTTAATGTTTTATCTTCGTTTCTAGTAAATTTTACAAAAAATCACTTAACGGGGTAAGAAATGAGAAAAGTACCTGGCTCAAGCTGCTTGACGGGCGCATCAAGCAAGCAAAACAAAATTACGTGCCGTCAGAACCGCTTAAAAACGTAAGAAAATTTGAATTCCGCGGGCTAACTGCGCGCTGTTAAGTTGCGGTTTGAAAATCAGTCGCTGCAAAAAACCGTCAGTGCGTGCGCTTGCATTATTTTCTTGTTGCCAAATATATTTGATAATATTTCTTTTTTGTTGTGTCTCAAAGTCTTGCGGTTAAAAACCGCGTGCGGTCAGCTGCAGTGTGGCCTAGCACTAAACCATAGAGAAAATATTGAATTATAAAGGTTCTTACAGGCTAGAACTAAATTGAAAGGTAAAATTAATCAGTGATAGCGGTAATAATTTTATGAAGCGAAATAAATTTACAAATTTTGAAGATAAACTAATAAAATAAAAATACATTACAAAAATCGGTGATTATGAGCAAATATGATTACGGACAGAGATTCATTCAAAACAGTACTTCCAACATTCAACAATAGTGACGTGCATAGAGGGATTGATATCCGATAGAAGAAATTCGAAAGGTTATTTTGTTTAATTTATAATGGTTATTTAGTATGAATTTAGCAATAAAAGTGTTTATTTAAAAGAAAAGAAAGTGTAGTCAATCAACAAAATCGTTATCAATCAAGTTTACCCATGATTTTTATGTTAGATTTTGTTACCGCGGGAAAACTGTGAAACGTTTGACTAGTATAATGGCCGCAAAAGCGCCAATGCTTTACGTGTTTGCTCATATAGTATGAAATTTGAGTCCAAATTATGCTTCTCCAATGCTTTAAATGAGTTAAAAAAATCATAATTGAGATGGACATCAACGCTGGTAAGTAGCAATTAATTGTTACAAGAAGATTTTAGCTTATTTTTTTCAAATGCTTTGATAAATTGTGATGATAGCTTTACTCGTAACTTTTCTCAGCGTGCGCCTTCATTAACAGCCCTATTTAATTGTTTATAGAATACAATTACACTAAAATCAGTGTCTGAACAATATGTACAGCGTTCTAAGAAAAAGTATCTGGTAAAATATACGTAGGCACGCTCGACGAGTAATAACTGAGACAAACGATAAATCTAATTGTAAGTAACACAGAAACCTAAACTTACCATATTCTGTGATTCTGGATTCTTGTAAAATTATAATACTTGCGGTCCCATTTACAGTTGTTGTCATTTTGAATGACTTACGCCCATAAATACAAACAAAGCAAGAAGTTTTTAATGTAAACTTGTTGGTACTTATTTGCAGAAAGAAAAGTTTACAACTTACACTTTGCATGGTAAGCATTCACTATGGACATAATTCTGACTTTCATAACAAAACAATACAAAAATTGTTTTTAATTAAAAGGTTATACAAAGTAAATTCTAATCTGAACTTAAGTTATTGTCAAAGTACTACCTTTTACATTAATTTAAAACTGTGATTATGTGAGTTTTATAATATTTTGTAGTCTTATCACATTATAATTAAACTTGTACCCTTTTCCATTCCAGTAAGCTCCCACATGCCTCTAAAATATTTTTTCCTTGTGAATGGTATAGGGAAAATATGTTGAAGTAACATAAAATGACTCAAATAAATCTGTTTCAATTCAACCTCCATTTGCTAAAGTCCAGAGCTACAGTTGTGATACAATTTGTGCTCTCTTTATTAAGTATTGTTTTTAAAACAGATATTCAATGAGTTTGTTTCCGTAATGGAAAGCAAGCTTTGGATTGAGTTGAACATGATAATTTATACTTAACAAAACATGTAATATCAACACAATTTCTGTGAGAATGCTTCAATAGCTTTTGCTGCTTTAGCATAGTTTTTATGGGCTTTTATTTCAAGGCATAGGTCTGTCTAAAAATCTTTCTTTATTCACTTAATACAAAATTTCCTTGCTTTTACTGGAAACATCTACTGTATTATTATGTCATGTAAACATTCACTTACCGATTCTGTTATTTTTGCTTACCATGTGGACCCATATATAATTAAAGTGTAAGTATTCCCCTATATCTGTAGTACCTAGATCAAGACAATCATTTAGTTCATCCTTGTTCACAGTTTATTTTCCGTGTGTATTTATTTTCTTTTTAACCTATAACTGTAGGGTCGAAAATCTAAAGGGCCTGTGTTCCCAATTAATTGTTTGCAGGATTATAGCATTCAACTGTCTTCAATCTCTGTGTTTATTAAAGTATATTAAAACACAACCCTTCAGTGATGGGTGATAATGAAATGTATTTTGACTCATTAAGCATTGCACACAGATTTTCAACCCTTCAACTATGTTTGCTTAAAAATAACATCATATTTTTCTTAGTTGCTGTGTTTTGTCTTTTGTATTATAGAACCAACTTGAGTGAGTATCACTATAAAAGTTAGGATTTAAATTAGAGATCAGCAAAGATTTTAAGCAAATGTTATAACACAACAGAATCCATTGCTGAATCTGTAAAAAAGAATTCATATTTTTTTGACTTTCAAATAGGAATTTTGCTAATGTTTTCTTGTAATGAAGCAAAGATTTTTAGGGTAATTCTCCCCAACTTAGAAAATGAACCATACAATGCTGTCCAAGATAAGTATTGTTTATATGAAAGAAAAATATCTTTTAGCACGATTAAACTAAATATTTCTAATTTTTTATGCCTTTAACTGAACATATCACACACAGTATAAGCTCAATGAACTTTGATACAAGGTTTGGCTTCAAGATATTTCGACATGGAGTTGCTGTGTTATAAATTCGTTTTTAACAGTATATTGTCAGTGCCAGAAACCAGAAATAACTGGTATGGGTTAGGAAATTAAACTGTCCCTTGTGCATTTTCCATGCAAAATGATCAGGACACTGCATGGATGAATCTGGGGGCATGGCAGTGACCCTGCCAAGACGAGCCAAAAACGAAAAGTTGAATGACCCCCTCACTCACTCATCAAAACCTCGAGGGCATTTCCCAAAGTCCTAGAAAACTGAAATTTGGTATGAAGGCTAGGATTTGCACACAAAATAATTAAGATATTTGTGAGTTTCACTCTTATAATATAAAACCTCTAGGGTATTTCCTGAAGTCCTAAACATTTCATTTAAAGTCGGTTGCCAAGACTAACATAACGCTTTTACTGTTAAAAAGTTATCAGTACTAGTGTAGAGCCAAGCCCCTAACTCTACAAATCTTACATCTTGGTACAAATATATGGGTTGGCCGTTCCATTGAACTATGGTACTACTGACTCAACTTTAAAGACCAGTGCCTTAATTTCTTACCATAAGACCATAGGAGTGTCTGTGCAACGACCATGGAACGGCCAAGGTGTACATTTTGACCAAGATGTAAGTTGGCTCTACACCAGATCTGATAACTTTTTAACAGTGAGTGTTACTTTTAGATTTAAGAAAAAAGTCAAAAGTACAATTATCCTCATTGAATTGAATCACTTAAAATAAGGGAGAATCCACTTATCAGAGCACTGTTAAATGTGCCAGCTGAGGTTGTGGTTTAGCGACAAACGCGGCATTGGTGGTGAACTAAATGATGCTAGCCTGTTTAGCGCACCATCCCGACGAACTCTAGACCGTTTGCCTTCCTTTTCACAGTATGACGGCGACGCCACTAATGAATAAAATAAATTTGGCGTGAACTTGTAAACTGAATCAGGGGACTCCTCTGCAACCCTTTGGACATCATAAAAGTGGCATATTTTCATATCAGAAATCAATTTAAAGTTAAGGTTGTTATTTAGAAACGCGTTTACTGGATACTATATTAACACCTCTGCCTAAGCCTAACCCTTCGGGAAATACAAGCGTGATGTATGTAAATTTGAGATTTTACATTTTTATGAAAATATTAAGATGATCCGGGCTAGAACAGGTATCATTCTATCATTAATAACGTCTTATACAATAAGAGTTAGTGAGAATAGCCCTTATTTATCCTAACTATAATATTGAAATTTTAAAGTAAGTTTGTTACGCTTTCACGCTAAAACAGCTGAGCGGATTTGAATGAAATTTGGCACATGGGTAGACATGGGTGACCATGACTTGGGTTAGGACATAGAATACTTTTTATCCCGATATTCCAACAGGATCAAGACTTATGCGGGTGAAACCGTGGGGCTCAGCTAGTATACATATCACCAATTATATCATTTTTGAAATTGTTACCTTGAGAGCGCTGTATTATAATATAATTTGAACATAGGTCCCTTGGTAAATCCTGTACCTAAATAAATTATTCAGACCCTCAAAATTTCTCATTAGAGAAAAAGCTAAATTAAAATTAATTTGGGTTAAGGTTTTGGTGCTGATCTTATTCTTAAAATTGTTCTATATGAATTTCCCTTATTGGATTGGTTCCTTTTGTGTTGCTTATTAGTTAGTTTTTGTGTATCCTTTTACATTGACTGATTGATTTAAAAGTAGCTTTTCACTACACTTTTATGTTGTACAATCACCACTAAGAAATGACGATTAGCAGAAATAATATTTATTTTCAGCATACTTTTATCACTAAGAAGCAGTAAGATTCCAAAAATGTTATTGATTTACTTTGTTGTTTTGTTTCAAAGAGGTCTCAACGCAATTGTCTCTGATCGATGCCCTCCTGAGCGACCTTGACAAAACGATCACACCATGTGCTAGCAAAAAGAATGAAAAAAAAGAAGAAGAAACACAGGATGCCATGCCAGACTCTACAACCAACACGGAAAAAACTAATTATAATCCATTCCACTGTGGGGATGATGTTCTTGTACCAAACAAAGATGGACGGTATTATTTAGGTGTGTATTTATTTGAAATTATTAATATATTACATTAGTCCCTACTTTGCAATCACACCCTATTCTAGATACAGATCAGTTCAGCAGAAACTACAAAGTATTTACAACCTATGAGAATGACTGTGTTTGTTAACCTCGAATGAATATTATTGATCTTCTAGTAAAATAATTAAAGCTTTATTCTTGCCTAACTATTCTCTTGGATCGATTCCTTATCTTCGCAATATTAATGCAAAACGAATAAGTCAGAACAGAATATTCATGCAGCGTTTCCTTCAAACCAGGAACAATAGTAGAGTTGAGTACCAGCAATGATAACGACTCATGCGAGGTGGGAACGGGGACTGCGCGGTGCCTGGTGAAGTTCGGGGATGGCACGCAGGCGTGGGCGCCGGTGGCTTCGCTGAAGCTGCTGAGCGCCCCGCCTGCGGACGACGGACGCATCATGTGCGTGGTGTGCAAGCGGCGCGAGGGTCCGGCCGCCGGCCCCGCCACCAACGCTATCATCGCCTGCGACATGTGCGGCAGAGGCTACCACGCCAAGTGTCACTCACCGCCCGTCGACGCGTGGATAAGTGGTATGTTGTTTCCAACTGGTTGACAACTAACCATTTTACTTTTCACTGGGATAATATTACTAATATTTTATATAGTTCTCATTTAAGTGGCGATTGTCTTAATGGGAATAAAAGTCCTTAAACCGACACTTGTAAAGGTTGCACACCCAAACAACCGTAGCATGAAACGTGATTAGGTACATGATATTGTTGTGTTCCCGTTAACGTGTTCAAAGCAGATTGTGTGCACATATCCAAGGTACATACTCTTGAGGTGCACTGACCAAATTCGTAGATGTATGAAAGCTTGTATGCTATGTATTAAAAGGTCAAGCAAGTTTAATTATATTTAAAAATAATTTTCTTAAAACTTTGTGGGTGTCGTGCATGATCTTTTTACCTGAACTCCATTGTATTGATAACCAGTACACAGCCCATGCCAACTGAACCGTATTACTAGATAATTATTAGAATTCATACACCAAGCTAGCAAGGAACATTACTAAACGTGGTTGTGTGCGTGCAACCCACGCATCAGCGAGTGGACTATCTCACAAACAGCCGTGCAACATAACGCAACTGGAATGTAAGACTAGGTCTCTGAATATCTTCAATGGTCTAGGGGTCTTCTCTCAGATCAGTCAGGTCTTCAATGTGCCATTACTACTTCAATTGTAGCTTAGGTCAGTTCTTTTAAGAAGCGGAAGTAAATAAGTACCACTGAGTGTCGTTGAAAAAATTACCGAACAAACCTCGATCTTTATATCCTTTTTGCTCATTAGCTGCAGAAGTATTTTAATCCGCACATTTTCAAGGTAGGTAGTACCAATAAGTCATCAGACTAAAATTCTGTACTTTAACTGAGCATCAGCTATCTGCGGATTGCCTCGTAGATGTGCGCCCTATCTGCTTCCTCACTGTAACGGTAGCATTACAAATGCGCGTATAAATGTTTTAAGATACTAGTGGGTTCTTTTAAAATTGTAAATCTTGGTAAACTTATCGTATTTAGAACACTGACATCACCCCAACTATACTGTAATCAATATGGCACCTTATTCAAACTACCATCAAAGTCATACGTGAAAAAAGTCGCCATTTAATCTTAACTTTGTTAATAATTCCTATACTACTTCTACCTGCATGTAAAAAAAAGACTGCGTTTCCTACAGATGTTTAACTACAAATGTATTTTTGACTGAATAACTTTCCGACGGCTTATCATTCATTTCTAAAATTCAAAATTTGTAACAGGTGCATCATGGCACTGCAAAAGATGCGTGGACCAAAGGTATAGAGTGGCCGCGGCGGAGAACAGGGCGCTCAAGCGATCAGACATGTTTAGATTTAAGGGCGGACAGCAACGGCGGCAACAAGAGGAACTCATCCCACCCTGCGATGTAGGTTTATTTCCATTCCAAACTAAAGCTTCTCCACTCTGAAATGACGCGCCCCACTACTGCATTTTACGCACACGGTAATGCGGTAGTGGGACGCGTCATTTCAGCACGCGTAGCGTGACCACAATAGAAAGGGGTTTTGTCGACGGAAAAATAGACAAAATGACAGAATCACAATCTATCATTTTGTCTATTCTTCCGTCGACAAAACCCGTTTCTATGGTGGTCACGCTACGCGTGCTGAGTGGACAACCTATACCAAATTGCCTATTAGTTTTCAATTAATAAAATGATTAAATATCGTATGTTTTCAGACCGCTTCTACAACATCATCGGCTTCAGTATCCGATGCTGGTAAAGACCAAAATGAAACCCATTGTTACTGCGGCGAAAAAAGCGATTGGCTTGCACAGGTATTGTTTATTTAACGAGTTTGTACCTTAATAATTGTATCAAGATGTGTAGCTTTGTGAAGCGAAAAATTGGCAGCTATTCGTAAGCTTCAGGGCACTAGTTCCCGATGTTCATTGAAATTGGCCAGATATTTGTTGCACAATAATCCTAATCCACAAAATCCCGAGAGGTTTCTTGCAAAGTTGAACTTTATCAACTTTCCTCTCAATCGGAGCACCTCCCATCTTAGTTCTTCACCAGCCTTGGTTGACTGGTAGAGAATGCGTAAGGTATTAAGTCCGCCTTTGTACCTAATTGTGGACGAGAAGTTTAAATAAACAAATAAATCAAATCAAAAACATATACCCAATCTGCACTAAACTTGCGGGGATATGCATTATGCTTTTGATCCTCCGTAAATCGACTCGGATGTTAAAAAAAAATCTTGCGTTTTTTGCAATTTGCAGGTCAGTGTCAGGTTGTATGTTGATCTAAATGTGATTGAAGTATTTACAAAATTACAATAATTAAAATCATTAATACAACTCTTTAAGTTCAAATTACCCTATTGAATGACTATTTCATGAGATTTGAGGTCAATTCTAACTTAGAGAGTTGTATTAATGAGTTTAGTTATTACAATTCTGTAAATTCATTTTTGGTACGGTCGCGAATCATATTTAGATCAACATATAACCTAATACTGGCCAGTAAATTGCAAAAGACGTAAAAAAAAATTGAATTTCACGGGTTACCCTGGCACCCGCTATTCGCTACTTCGCCTTATTTAGCAAACCTTATTCTTACGTCATTATTTAATATAAATTTTTCTATTCACAGATGTTACTATGCTGTCGGTGTTCTCGTTGGTTTCACCAAAGATGCGTATCAAGTTTACAATATCCGTTGTATGCTGGCGATAAGTAAGTATGAGTGTTAAATACATTTCACTGGCTAAGGACGTCGCACGCATACAGCGCGGCCATGACTACGAGTGGTGGCCGCGTAGTGAGCGATGCGTACGTACTTGGCAGCCGCGGCTACGGTCGCGGTGCCTGCAGATTTGCTCAATATTTGACGCTCGATATGCTGTGTTTTGCCAATCAAAATCATCTTTCACCTGACAGTTTTGCTCGATTATATTGATCAATAAATCAAAAGTTTAAAATCGAGACAAACACAGACATCAGTTGTTGATTTATCGATCTACAAAAACGTACACAGAATTGTGTCTTGAGATCGGATCCAAATTATGGAAGATTCTTGAGGCCCATATTTTTTTACTGTCAAAATTTTTTGGTGTGTTCACATCCTAAATATCACAACCCACTTTAAGACAGTCGAACCCGGGCAGGCATAGCAACTCAAGCGTGGTCTGCACGCCTACCCACTGCAATATGAACATTTCTCAATATAGATAAATAAACAAAATTTGGTTTATTAAATGCATTATTATTTTAGGTTGTACATATTTGCGTGCGCTCATTGCAACGGAGGTGCGGAATATCTGCGGCGACTGGAGCTTTGTTGGCTGGACCTGGCACATCTCGCTCTGTATAATCTCACTGCCTATAATGCGCCGAATTATTTCGACTTAGACAGTGTTATTATGCCATACATCATGGACAATTGGCATGCACTGCAATTACCTGAGAAGGTTCGTTTATTGAAAAAAGTAAATAATAAGACTGTTTTCATTTCTAGAAATTTCGCTTCCTCATTTGTTATTCTCTTCATAGATGTGGCGAACCCCAGTAAAAGAGCGCCGAGAAAAAATCTTAATAGCGTTGACGTCTTCTCGTAAGCGATTCAAATGTGGTCGCGAAATGAAGAAACGTGCGACCATCTGGGGTCTGCGCTTGCGACGACCGCCGCCGCCTCCACTGCAGCTTTCTGCATTGGAACAGGTCCATATACTTGTTTTTATTTGACGTATATAGCCTAATTCGATCATTATTATAAATATTTTATACTAACAGATCAGGAAAGGGGAGCCATTGTCAGATGAATTAGTGAGGGAATATGCACCGCGACTTAGGTTTCTGCCGCGAGCGCCGTCGCCGCAGACAGTTCCAGCTGTTGATGACAGGTATTATATCAGTTTTATTTATACTGAAATATATTGCCATGAAACATCATTTCAAATGTATCAATTGTTTGTTTCAGTTCTCAACCTTCTAGTAGTAACAATGATAAAAGTTCCTATAAAAATCACAATCAATGTATGATTGTGCCAGTTGATGGTCATTGGTTAAACTTAATGATGGGCAAGCGGTTCCATGAAAATCTCAACTCTAACTCAAATTCAGAAAACGATTCTACTAGTTCATATGAGTCTGTTAAACCTTCTGAAATCGACGAACAACCTTCACCCTCCATTTGCACCTCTACTGCTAGAAATTCTGATGCCAAAGCCGATAAAATAGAGAAAATATCAGAGCTAATCGAAAACACTACGAACGAAGCAAAGTCGATCTGTGAAGAAAGTCCTCTAGTGCCATCTCTCAATACTTCTTTAGTTCCATGTTCTGTAAAGTTAGATAAAATATCCAAAGAGAATATAGTTGATACGAACGTGAGCAAGAGTGACGTCACTAACGTCAGCATTAACACGCACACGACAAGAATAGCTACAATGAACTTAGAAGTATCTAAGTTGTCTACTAAAAACATTATCGAACATTCCAAAATAATGTCTCTGCAGCATATGGATAGCATACCTCCGTACACTAGCAACTTCAGCCATGACATGGAGTCGTCAGGCGACGAGACCTCCAGCAGGGGCACCCTAGACGTTATTATACCACCGCTGAAAGATTTCCAGGGGAAGAACAATCCATTTTTGATGTCTTACCCATCTAAGAAACCATTCTCATCAACAACAAACATATACAATAAACAAAATGGAAAGCAGAACCATCACCACTCACGGTTCTCGTTACCGGTAAACTTGAATCCAGCCATGGGTCCTCTGGTGAGGCCATTGAAAAGAAAGCTTAGCGAAAAGGACATCGTGATCGGGCCTAATGGAGAGGTAAAAAGAAGGAAATTCAGGAGGCCGCGGAAATATCTACAGGCGCAGGTACATACGTCAAAACATATATTTAGCTAACATTTTTGTTTTCCAAACAATTAAAAATTGGTAAATTTTATAGCGATCCTCGATTCATAATAGCAATCCTTTTTACAGCTGAACAAGTCATGTCCTCTGCCTGATGACAACAACAAACCTGCTCAAATCCCAAACGAAAATGGTGAAGTCACTCCACAAGGCGGGGGGCACATCAATAACGTGAAATTTCACGGTAGAAGACTGAGACAGAGACAGGAAAAGAATTATTATGAGAATGCAAGAAGAAATACGAATAATAACACTAGTAATAATAATAGCGTGAAGAGTTTACAGCTGAGTCCCCACAAAGCTAATAGTACTGCCGCTGAGGTGGACGCAGAGCAGCTGTCTGCGCTGAAGTCGAGCGTGCAGTCGTACTTCCGCGCCGGCCAGACGTGCCACGTGCACGCGCGGCGCCTGGAGTCCGGCGCGCCGCCCGCATACCTCATCGAGTGGGACACTAACGCCTCCTAATGAGTACCGTCAAATAGGGTAAATAAAGGGTAAACCTCGGAATGGAAGTCTGAAAGACGAGTTTCCGCATAGACTTCCGTTCTTGTGTTCTAAGAACTTGCATAAAGATCAACCATTGGGTCTCGTGTCAGCAAGTCAAAATTGGTCAGTCAAAAGTGATAGAATCTCGAAACAAAAACGTGTTCAAAAAAAAAAAACAGCTTTCTGACTTTCATTCCAAGGTTTAACCCTTATTTGACTGGGCTAAATGTTTGGCAAACATGAATTTATTTAAATATCTATACATATTATTATTGTAATAATATATAAGTGCTTGTCTGTAGTCTAGTTGTACAGTAAGATCAAGGAATGTGATATATTATTATTCCAATTGGATTTCGATGTTTTATTTTAAATACTATTATAACTTACTTACATTGCCCTTTATTACATACATACGTAAACCCACGCCTTTTTCTCATGGGGGTAGGCTCTTAACTACAGAACGCCACCTACGTTGTTACGATCCTTACTTCGTCTTTTTTTCATTTCCACAAAATAAAATAGATACTTCAAAAAAGGAGTGATGGTGAGGACATTTCTGTATAAAGCCCCGACCCTGCAACTGTCTAACCAGAACCTCTTCCTTCAGTAAGCTGCCGCTCTTGGCTAGTGACCCCTTACAACTTATGACGACACCCTCATCTACATTATTCAAATTACAACCTATTTCTCAAGTTTTTTAGGCACTGGGCGGGCCGGGTCAGTCAATTTTGCCGCAAAAGATAGAGCTTATGGAATCCTATACAACGCATACGGCGCGGCAGACAAAAGGGCCGCGCTGATGCCCAACGGATGGCCTATCTGTATCTGCCAAACTCATATACGATCGTGCCCTCGGCAAAATAATGACCAATTAGGTACCTGTATACAGGTGGCAGGGACATCGATGCGAAAACTGATAGATACCATGTATTCAGTACATGATTCTGAACACACCGTCTTTTTTTTTTTTTTTTGAGGATGGGACATTTTCAAATAACTTCTCCCGCTCTGGGCGGAGCGGGAACACCCTCCCGCTCCGCCCAGAGCGCGTCAGTTTTACTGACTAAAACCCACCCGTGTTCCTTCCGTTGCCTGCGTGCCGGGGCCGTGATATCCCTTTCGGATAAACCCGCAACCACAGCAGGCATTGGTCCTTACGGACCCCGTCAGTTGGTGCTGACATCTCTTTGAGGCGCGCGTGGAACACAACGCGCCGTCGACCCGGGCGTGGTCCTTATCGGACGGCGAGCTACCCATTGCTCACCGTCCGCAAGCCCGCGCCTACGGTGGCCGGAAGTCGGGTCGCGACTCCCTGCGTTGAACATTTTCGTCGTTAATTAAAAAAATAATTGCCATTTCATAGAAAAGTGTGTAGCGGCATCTACATCGCTACATGCGAACTATGCATCAAAGACCTGACGTCACACAACATCCCGAAGTCACACAAATCCTGCATCGCGCAATTAGAGTTTACCGCGCGATAAACATATATACAAGCTTCCCGACTTCAACCTCTGGGCAGTTGCCCGCCAGACACAACACCCGTCTGGTCGGAGGATCCTCCCTTTTCTATGGGGGATGAGTGAACTTTACACCCTGTTCCTCATACCCCTAAAAGTGCAATACCTACGCGGTCAAAATGTGTGAAACAACAGTTTATTTTTATTTTTTATAACCGACGAAAAATTTTAACGCAACGTTCAGAATCATGTACTGAAGCCATGGCTTCGCGTCGATGTCCCTACCACCCTGTATAATAACGAACAGCACAGAAAATCCAACCTATTTATCCAAGTCAACCCTGACTGATGTACTCCAATTTTTGAGCTTGCTTCGTTCGCTCTCACATTC
Organism: Agrochola lota; assembly: GCA_947364205.1. NCBI lineage: Eukaryota > Metazoa > Arthropoda > Insecta > Lepidoptera > Noctuidae > Agrochola > Agrochola lota. Next base: position 8,855,208 of record OX376221.1, on the reverse strand, counting down.
TCGAACGTAATAAAATCACAATGAGTCCTTAACCATGTAATCCAGTCAGGATGCTGCAATTTATGAGCTCGCTTCACTCGCTCACGCATTAATCCTCATAGTAATATCACGATGAAAACATAACTTTCCAAGTCAGTAGGTAGGTATGCTGTTTTATTTTATAAAATAACAATACCCTTTCTAGAGCTTCGCCGCAGTCGGTTAGAAATCTTATTGCGGGCCCCCACAGAAAATGTAAGGGGGTACGCCACTGCGCGTGGTGCTAGTTGGCTGTCAGAAACGACCTTGACGGGCCCCTTTATTGTTGCTTATTATCTCAGAGCTTATTATCAAGGTGAGATGTCAATGTTACACATCATAAATGAGACCACTGTAAGGCTCTCTCGTTTTTTTCACTTACGCCAAAGCCCCTATCGCCGCAGAGCACTTTTTATATAGCCTATCGCCCCAACAAAGGACTGAAGAACGGGCTATCAATAATCGCATATTAAGCCTCTCGTTGATAAAAATCAGTTCACCGTTCCCTAGGCTTGCTAGACATCCAAGATGTTAAATAACTGTCCTTCATTGTCTCGAGTTCCAACTCACTCTCACAAGTCGTGTGAACGATTCCTTCCTTCCCATCGCCGCATCGAATCAATAAAAGTAAAGCAGTAGACTGTTCTTTCAATCCAGCACGAGCAACAGTAGACCACCAGCACCATTCACCCTAATAGCATAAGGCTCCTATACTTATTTCCTATCTTTAATCAAAGCATGTGTTGTGTCCCGTCATGACGCCTGCCTTTTGCACAGTGCTAGCCAATCAAATCAAAATTCGCCGTGATATGATGTGGTCCCGAATAGATTCGTAAGTCACGACACAAATGTGCCGGGCGCTTTTCTATCACGTAGCGCGACATCGTTGCTGTTGGATTGCAGAGGTAAAATGACTGTAACGAATTGGCAATGGTTGTCAACTAAAAAGAAAAGGCTGATTTACGTTGATCCGGTACTATCCCATTAGGCGCTCGACTCCACTGGATCGATAATGAAGTGAAATCATTTTTCAATCCTATCATCGCCAGCATTGAACCAAAATAGAACAACTGGTCTAGTTTTTCAATCTGGTGACCGCTTCCCCAGGGGCGGATCCAGGATTTCATTTGGGGGAGGGCCATTCTGACAAGGTTCGGAGCTAGAGTTAAAATCACAAGTAAACAAAAAATAAAGTTTTTATTAGCTTGAATTTTTTCAATATTTATAAAATTACGTGTTCAGCGTTTTTAGAAATTCAACCCAATTTCAAGGTCCCAGTCCCAAGTGGACGTGGTTACGAGGTGGGTTGCTTGCTAGTGATCCTAAGTATGTGCATGCTTGTTATCTTTGTATATCAACTGAGAAGTAGAATTCACCTGTTGTTATTTCTGTTTCCTGATATACCTACCTATGAATATGCTGTGTAAAAGTGCACCTGAATTGAATCGAAAGTATGGAATTCTTCTGTCTTTTGCAGGGGGGGGGGGGGGGGCATGGGGCCATGTCCACCATGACCCCCCTGTATGCGCCAATGCCTTACCGCACCCTGCTGTACCCGTTTAAACGCCCCAGTCCAGTTCAATCCAGTAGCTGGGAAGTAATTGTAGAATAAAATTAAAAACTACTGGCCTGATGTAATAGGCGCTGATTTAATCCAGGCCGTGGCCTGTTCAGTGTCACTAGATTTCAGTGCTGGAAATACTGAATCAATCTAAATAAGCCTTAATGTGTAGAAATATTTTTATAATACCCTACAAAATTACGATTTTTTTGTGTTCTGGTTTGTTAAGGCGCCGCTCTACAGCATCCCATGGCTAAGCAACGCTCAGAGACTTAGCTTCGCATTGTATGATAATGTGGGCAGGATCGTACACTGCGAGCCACAGTCACGCTATGCGTTGCTGGCAAACAAATGAACGCTCAGCTAATGTGTCTGACTTTTCCGTGCACATCCTAAGTGCCAGTGGACGTTCGACCCTATAGCATGGTACAATAGAACAAGATCCAAAATAAATTATATTAAAACAAAACTATACCAACCAAGAAAATAATGTGTACATCAAAACAGTTTAATTTGGTATGTTTCTAAGAAACACTTAGTTGTGCTTATATTTTATATAAGCATGAACCTCTCATAACATTCAGTGACACAGTCGTTTACTATGCCTTGTCAAAAATGCCCAAAGCTGCACAAATTGGCGAAAATAAAATATAAATAACAATTTAAACAACATAGATACAATATGGAATGTCAATATATTTTACTTCATATCTACATTTGATTTCGAATTTGAGAAGTAAATGGCTGAAATTAAAAAGTTGCTTAACAATATACAATGTTTTGTCGAGATTTGTATTATTGGTATTATTATTTATATTCTCATTAATATTAATGAGTTTGTATGCAGAATTTGTTTAAAATTTACTACATTTGCACTGGAGTTTATCTATCTACAAACACAAAAAGACATATTCCAATGTAAAATAAATATATTTCAAATCAAATGTATGACATTTGATCTGTTTTCCATGACAGACTGATAAAAAATCTACTAACATTAAGCAATATTTATCGAAAATCGAATACGTAACAGAAATTCCATTTACTAATAAATATAAACCCACGCCGTCACCCATTGCACGTTGAATTAAAGCGACATTCTAATATTATGGCATTATATACTTTAATTATTTTTATTTAATTTCTAAGCGTCAACATTTACTGTTGTTTTCGAAACATTCAAATAATACAGCGATGCAATGAGAAATGGTGTGACGTCGCGTAACAGATTTCATCGTTTATTTGATTGTTTATTTACCAATTACATAAAACATGTTGATTTTCCGATTTCAATCTACCATTCTATCGTCATTAGTAGACACTATAAAACAATTATGGAAGGAAGGAGACGAATCTAAAACGAAATATAAATATAGACTTACGAATGTAAAGAGAGTTGTTTACCTTTAAGACCTTACATACAAACTTATAATACAAGTTAATTTTAATTAAAATGCAACCCTCTAGTAAAGGCCCATAATATGTGACCACGAAATCAATAATGACGTTACAACAGTTTTAAGTATACCTATTCACAGCACTTAACCACATGTTAGTCAACTGTTTCACGCACTAAACGATCACAAACTCACTTCGGTGTCATACTATCACCATAATTATCGATTGCATTGACGTAAAATTAATATTTATATACTCATATGTACAATTTATTAGTGTCCTCTTTAAAGCACATTACAATGATTCTTCAAATGCGGCCATTAAATCACTTTGCATGTTCATGTCTATCTGACCCGCCATCTGAAACAATTAAAACAAATTTTATTTCATAAATTCTAAGAAGAATAATCCAACTTTTTCTAGATGGGATATTGAGTCTTTTGAAGGTCAGCTGGAACAGTTCTCAACTCCAGTCAAGTTAGATCATTCTGGCCCTCAAGGCCGGCTGACACAGACCAATGATGTAGATCTATATCACTTAAAAAAATAAATTGTAACAAGATCAGCCTATCTTCCACTCTTTGCCATCTACGTGCGTTTTAGGTTAGTCAGTAGCCAGTTGTGTGTGCTCACGGCCTCGCCGCGCCAGCGCTCCTGCTCGCGCTGACGCAGACGCTCGCGCTCGGACGCGGCCGGCTTGTCGAGCGAGGCGCGCGCCACGGTAGCACTAGCCAGGTGTGTAGTGTGTGTACTCACGGCCTCGCGGCGCCGGCGTTCCTGCTCGCGCTGACGCAGACGCTCGCGCTCGGACGCGGCCGGCTTGTCGGGCGCGGCGGCGGCGGCGGCAGCGGCAGCTGCGGGCGGCGAGGCGCGCGCTACAGGCGACACGCGCGGCGACGCCACCTCAGCGCTCTCCACCTTACGCACGCCTGCATTCACTCTGTGAACCGACACCGTATGCATTAGGCTGTGCATTCGAAGAGTTGGCAATGTTGCAAATAGTCAAATATTTACCTGTTTTTAATAATCTGTTACTTATGTTACAGATTATTAAAAACAGGTAAATATTTACAAAGTAATTTATGCAAAAATAACTTTGTTTTTCATAGAAAGTTAAAAAATACTATCGAATACAAACACACTGTCGGTGTAGATAAATTCAATAAAGTGCATGTGTACCTAAATATTCGCAACTACGATACCCTTCACTGTGTTTGGTCCGACACGCATTTGGCCGGTTTTTGTTAACAGTTTTAAAAGGTTGGGTAAGGGACGGCATGTTGCCGCGATCAGGGAATCGAATGTGTTTGAAAATGGCTGGACCTATTTTTACCATCACTGTACATACAGAGTGAAGAGAAGAGAATTCAAAAACTTTAAAAAATAAAATATGAACTCGCAGAAAATGTATTATGCCCAAATTATTTACATTAAAAAAAAGAACTAACGGTTCCTAAGACAATTCCCCGTATCTACTATGTATTCGAATTGTCCCATACTCTCCCAGTAAAAAATACGCTCTGTATAAAAAAATCTGAGGTTATCTCAAAATTTAATTTATTTTGGTACAAGTGGCATTTTAACAATTCCTTACCTCATTTTTTCTTCGTCTGGTTGTCGCCTTTCTGTTTCCTGCCGCTGTCTTTCTCTCTCAGCCTGTTCCTTTTTTCGTAACTCCTGCTGTTCTATAAGAGCTCTTTGGCGGTCAATTTTCTCTTTAGCTTGCTTTTTAAACGCCTACAAAAAATTACAACAAATTACATTTTACTGAGCAATATCCTCTGCTATTTCTTAGTAACAATAAAAATCTACAATTGCACTTACTTGAAAACTATCCATGACAGGTTTTTGTTTTATTTGATGATTGGTTCCCATGTTTGGTATACTCTGTGGACTTCCAGCCTGCGCAAGTGACGACCACGAACTCGCATTTTTTAAGTTTTGTTCTTGTTTGAGTTTGAAAGCTTGAGCAAAGTTTGTATTTTTCGAGTCTTCCATCTTTTTTTCCATTTCATATTTAGCTCGGTCGGACATATTGTTAGAAACCATGTTTGGAACTCCCATAAGGTCTTCGATTGGTTTTGGTGTAAGCAGAGGCTTCACATCTTCTTTTTTTGCTGCAGGTGTGATTAAACATGGTACATTCTGTATGTTGTGATGGGACTGGGAGATAACGCTGTGTGTTGCGGAAGGTAAGGGGTCAAATATAGACGGCACGGGTGCTACACTGGTCATGCCAGGAATAATAGGATTTATATCGGATCGTAACATCTCGCGTTCATGTGGCATTTTGTCTACAAACCCATTGTGAGGTGGAAGGTACATTTCAGTTTTAATCTGTTCAGGCACACGGGCAACCTCCGTCAGACCCCCTAGTTGTGCCATCAAGTTCTGATGGGCAGCATCTGGCATCATTTGAGGTTTAGGTAGTGAAAACTCTTCCTCGAGACGCATCGACGACTCTGATACTCCAACACTAACATCCATAGGCACATCTGCCTTGAGGCTTCTTTCGAGACTAGCCAAGGACCGTTCAATGGGATCAATGTATTGAGACGGATCAACCTTATCCAGACCGTTTCGAGGTTCAATTTTAGGAATAAGCTTCTGGTCCTCCGTGTCGCGAACAATGGGCGCGATGGAAGAGTCGGGAATAACGTTAACAGGTATTGTCGGCTGCGGCGCGGGCACTGCGAGCGGGACGGGCGGCGCCGCGACGGGCTCCTTGTGCGCCGGCGCCGGCTCCGGGGCCGGCGGCGCGGGCTTCACGTCGGCCGGCGCGGGCGCCGCCGGCTCGGCCGCGGCTGGCGCGGGCGCGGGCGCGGACACGGTCGTCGCTACAGTCACCTGAGGCACGGGTTTCTGCTACAAACGGTTAACAAATAATTATTTCCCAGCATTGTTGTTTCAATATTAATATTTCATAATAAAACTAATATTTACAGTTTGCGGTGGGTGTTGATGCTGCTTCTTCACTTTCTTTTTTGGCGTCCTACTGGGGCCTGTACCTGAAATGAAATAAAGATGCACAAAATGGATTGTGTGCCCCGAAATTAATCTACTACTGCACGAATGTATACTTAACTTGAGATACAGCATCACGATCCAGTTACCACAAATTCTTCGACGTAAAAGAAAATAATGCGAGGAGAAGCCAAAGTGTACCTAGTTAATGTACACTGATACCACACTGTTGTATTAAAATATTACGTAAACACTATTTGTAATTAATTCTTTGGTTTTTATCAAACATAACATGAATTAGTAATTTACTGTTCAGATCTCAGGGCAGCCAAATGAAATTCAATATAAATTACTTAAGAGATTTACTTAAATCGTTATATATTGAAATATATATACAAAGTTTATTTCCACTCACTCTTATATCTATTAATTTTAAGTCATGAGTTGATTAAATCAATCTTACATAAAATTTTCCACACATGGTGTTTCTGTTTACATGTCAACTCTCTACATTAAATTACAACAAAATGTTGCCTTCAAATAACTAATTGCACCAAGCGTACATACTATTCGCTTAAAATGATGGTTGAATCGGTTTGCCACTCTTCAGAACCCGTTTGATTAGTCAAAACATTTCTGTATTGAATTTTAACTAGTTAGTTTTGTTTTATTTTAAAGTCTAACTATACAATATTTTGTCTATAATATTGATAAATATTAAACCAACTTTAACTAATGAGATTAATCCATTCTTATCCAACGGGCCCCAAAATAAGCAAGTTTTGATTACCATTTCTTTTCAGATAATCTCGATTTTGACAAAATAAATGATCAATATGTATACAGTAAACTTTTTGTTCTTTTCCCTTCTTGTCTCTTTGTGGACAAAATAAGGGTCTTCTAGATAAAATATTATGTTTACTACATACTAACTTATACTATAGATTTTTGAAGCAACCTGCAAATTGTACTTGATAAAAATATATACTATGTAAGTATTGGACTATTGTTTATAGTGATTTCATGGGGAAGTTATTCCACTTATACTCTCGCATTATCCAACAAAATTTTAAATACTAATTGTTCTAGTCTGATTCAATTGAGCTACTCAATGTGAATATATTATCTAAAAAAACATAGGTACATATGCGTAGTGTAAAACCTTTCTAAATAAGAGGACAATAAAACATAAGTAAACAAGCAAAATGATCAACATTTTACCAAGCAGGTCAATCATAAAATGTGATATTTTGACAAATAATAATTTATTTACAACATTTCAAAATCGGTTTAACATGCCTAGTAAAAAGTGTAATGGATTCCGTATAAAATTTATTTTAGGCCTCTTTCAACCTAATAAATTACAAGATTTGAGAAATACTAGTCAATATTTCTTTAAATTTGTAAAAATTTCGATTATACAAACAAATTGGACGAAAAAGAAACACTAAAATTGTTTTGTTCCAGAACTCGAACAAAGAGAAATATTTGCATTAAACCTTGATTAGTGACCTAAATCTTGTCATAAAAAATTACTAAAATTACAAACGTAATGTAATCCAATCTTTAAGACACTGGTTTACAGTGCACATTGCGTTACAGAAAATAATTATATACAAAGAATGAATAGAAACATTATTTTGTTCAGATTTAGTTGAAGACTTAATGGCTCGAGTTTTTACAACCAAACATGAGACTACAACTTGGGATAAAATATCCGCATTTCTTTACATCACTTATTCCTTACAATGCTCACAGTATTATTTTATATTGTAGTACCTATGTATATCCAAAATTTTGTTTTTAATATCTATCAGGCAACCAAAAATAGTAAGTACTGCAAACATTTACATCTTTACTTATTCTTTTATGTTTGATACACTAAAACTGGCTCATGTAACCAAAAATTCAAAAGATTTTGTTATAACAATTAAATTATAAAATCTAAAAGAGTGAATGCCAAATAGGTACAGATACTTAATAGTCAGTTTATGGTAACAAATTATAAACGAACTGATATACCGAAAAAAAAAAAAATGCTTGTCAAACAAATGTGCTAATATTGCACTGATAGATACAAGGAAAAATTCTGGTGCCCATAACATTTTGCTTAAAAGTATGTTAATCCTCGACAATCAATAACAAAGTTTGCAAACAATTTGTGAAGGAAGGAGGCCAGCTTTAGGTATTTTTGTTTAAATAGACAATTTTGATTCACACGTCACATCATGTTTTTGAGAGCAAGCATCGAAGTGTATCAAGCATTAAACCAATAAAACATACCTTTTCAATCAAATAAATTTTTAACTACAACATGTCACAAAAAAAATACATCCTCCATTGTAACAAAATGAGAACTGAGTCCATCTTGGGGCTAATTTTGCTTGCTAAGTTGGTATCCGTCCTTACACAATTGTTTGCAATAGTCCCTACGGCTGCGCTCGACTCGCCAGCTGCTTTCGGAGATCCTCTTCGCTTCGCAACACTGGACGTACCGACACTACTATCTATCCTTGTTCTTATTATACTTTTCAAGCCTCAATCAATATTAAGTGGGTTTAAATTTCACACTCAAAAGCAATTAGTAACCGTGAGATCTGAACTTTCCAATAATAATCCATAAAAAGAGATCGAAACTTCAAGGATGCAAATGAAATAACATCGCGTTTGAGGACATGATATAGTTAAAAAAATATTAATGTGAAAAGGTATTTCCTATTGGTTCATGAAAGCAAACCAAATAACATATTACTCTTACCGGCACCAATATCATAGTATCAGTGAACACCAAAGCTGGCTTCTCCTCCTCACTAACAACTGTTTTTGTGCCTTTACCAACATTTCTTATATTTCGCAGCAGACTACAGACTCGAATTATATATTATTTGAATCAAACTTCAGGTGGTATCCCTCTCCAATATCACAGTTATGAAAATAATGTTTACTACTACCACAGTAATCACACTCATACTTTCAACACAAACAATATGTTACACAGTGCTGGGGATATTATTATTTTATTTTGTTTCCATTTATGGTGCCAAATGAACCCAATCTTTGTTGTCATCTTGTGGTTTTCTTTTAGCACCTGATATCCCCATTCAACAATTCAATTAGCTAACACAATCACACTATGGCTAACAATTCTTTTCTTCATGCATATTGGCTAATTTAAATGAAACAAAACAGAACATAATATTCACATCATCCTTTCATTATTGCCTATGGGCGCCTTTATTTGACACGAAAACTTCTGCTCGGCCACGCGCTCTCGACTACCCACCCTCATGGTGAATGCAAAATACATGTACCTGAATGTTTTTACATTGAAAAGTTCACAATCGCCATGAGCATACTCGAGGGCGCGGCAGACTTTCAGCCGTCGTGCAATAAGTTTCGTGTCGTACGTAATCTAACAAAATACTTGATGGAGGCACACTCCACTCTCATTTATAAACAAATGAGAGAAAAATAAAATAAACTGCCAATGAAATAAAAAATATGTTAAATCCTCAACAATGGGATTTTAATAAATAAATACTATAATATAAATATATTGTGGGTCACCCTTGGCCCCAAGATGTCGTTTTAGAAAATTAACTTCATGCTTTTAACACAACTACACATAATTTCTCAGCAGATGGTTAACTCAATCAAGCAACTTTCCCTTGGTCATTCCATTATCATTCATTCTGCCACTGACATCAATTTCAGACTAGAAACACATTTAACAGTTAAAATTGCATTTCACATTTTAAATAAAAAGGTCGTGTTCGGTCATATCTTTAAAAAATACTGGCAAAGGTAAAAAACTTATATTTTCGTCTTTGAAATCTTTAAGAAAAATTGCTAGTAACCTAAATCTATTTATATATCTCAAGCATTTGAACATACTCGTACAAAGTGAAATATCCATCTTAATTTAAATGCAAGTATCATTAAAATCTATTACTAATAACTGTAATTTACATCATATGGTACAAATAGGGTACCACTCAGTGCTATACTTTCTGTCTGTCGGTGAACGAAATGATAGTATTGATTACGTAAGTCGTCAGCAATGTGGGCTAACCTGCTTCACTATCACTGCTGTCTGACGAACTGGTGTCCGTGCTCGACGACGAGTTGGACGAGTCGGACGAGCTCGACGACGACGACATGCCGCCGCCCAGCGCCTCCTTACAACCCTCTGTCAACAATAAACATACGGTTACACTCACTCAATATCTTGATAAAACGAGAACACCGAGGCAATGGGTCTAATTATATTCTAATAGATAGAATTGTTTTAAAACAGTTCCCATAAATTTTTGAAGAAATTTATAAAATTATTATAACTCGAGAACTATCAAGAATCGCGGAAGGTAATAAGGGGTATTTTCGCATAGCCCTGGGCGTGAGTAATCTTTTTTTTTATATAGTGTCCATGGAGTTTCTTGCCCGTTCTTCTCCTACCTACCTACACATACATACATACATAGGTACCTATTACGCTTTGGAATGGGCTTCATCTTTCTGAATGACCGACCCCTTGACAATTCAAAAGTGCTTGTAAATGGTTTATTTGAAATAAATTCTTTGAGTTTTTTTGACGTAACTATTTGAGCCACCCTGTAGACGACATGAAAATCTGCATTTTCATCAGTATTTGACATTTATGGTGTCAAAAAACGCTCCGTGTTTGGACAGCCGTTATTGTGTGGCCATTCACCACTTTCTGAGGAAACCAAAGCATTATTGCGACAGAACCGACCGCTAACAAATACTAATTAATGAGTTAATTACTGACCTTTTTTCTGTTGCTGCTTTTTATTTGTTCCTAGTTGTCCAGATACATCTTGCAGCCTTTTTTCTAATTCCTGTTTCTTTTCTGCTATTTGTTCATCCTTTGATTTACCAGACACTTTTCGATCTGCAAGTGTAGTATCAACAATATATGTATTTTCGAGTTACTTTTATCTTTTATATTAATAAACATTTAATGGTCAATTTTGGTATCACCAACATTATTCGCCTAAAGGTTTAAGGATAGGGATTTTATCAGTGTCAGTAAGGAAGTTGGTTGCAATAGGAGATCAAGTTCTACATAATTTCAATATACTGTTTTATGGTGAAAACCTATAGGTATATTAACGATTGCTTTGTACTCATTCAGTTTCTGCACAGGTAAATTATACATTAAGTTATATATTTAACACAATGAGAATATGGTAAGGTAAAGGAAAACATAGGAGCAAGGAAAAGGTAAATAATGTTGGTTCAACTCACAATGAGGCTTACGTGTCTTTTTTCGAAGACAAGATGCGACGTAACTTTCCAGTTCCCGAAGAGTAGACGGTTTTAGAGTTTCAAAATCTATTTCAATTTCGTCCGGATTGGAGTCTCGTAAAGAGGGTTCTCTACTTTGTATGATGTGGACTACTTTGCCAAGTTTGTCACCTGTTGAACAAAATAATAAAATACTCAATTAGTATCAGTCAGAAAGTTTCCTTTCGGTGCAAATATTAAAACGGTAATAGCGATGTATACAAAAAAAAAAGATTATAAAAGCTCGCACAAGACACGTACCGGGCAGCTTATTGATATCGAGCGAGAGCTGTCGCTTCTCGTCGTAGGACATGGGCTTGGCCTGGTCCTCGTCGTCGCTGTCCGGGTGCGGCGGCGCGGGCGGCGGCGCGGCCTGCGGCGCGGCGCTCTTCTTCTTGGGCGCCGGCGCGCGCGCGGCCGCCTTGCCGCCCGCGCCGCCGCCGCCGCGCTTGCTGCCCGTCTTGCCGCGCACGCTGCTGGGCGCTACAGTCAAACGGCACCTTTGAGGTTTGGCTCTTATGTTTATGAACGAAGTCCGGCAGTCTTCAAAAATACATAATTTCATTCGTAGATAGAAGTTTTTGTGAAAATGTTTTCTACACATATGTTTTACCAGGCACGATTTCAAATAGGAGATGCTACTGTAAATTTCGGAACAGAAAACCCTGAGACAGTGTAGTCGAGTTTATTAATAAGAAACTTCTAAGACTCTTTTTGTGTCTGCTTAAATACAGGCTGATGAATATGTGTGTGATATAGAAACCTTTAATATTTTTCATAACGTCGATCGACAACCACAATTTGCAACCTAACACCATGAATTCCGTTTAAATCAACACCGATTTTAACCACTACTGCAAACATGATGCCATTCCACAGACAAAACTGATATGTCTTATGTGCCTGTAACTACACTAGCTGCAGGTGGTAGTTTCCCCAGACCAGCACTTTCACAAACGGCTGTACAAACGTTCATCATAGTTATTGTGTTGTCTACTTTTGTATTGTAAAGGAATATAACTTACCTAAATTCTCTCCAATATTATTCGCTTTCGCCGCATATGCAGCTGCTGCATTGGTTTTAGGAACAGCATTGTTCGGTAATGGTTTTTTCGTCTTATCCTTAACTTTTTTCTTGGCTTTCTTTTTGTTATTAGATTCTTCTACTAATTTTCTCATTTTTTCTTGCAACGCAAGTAATTCTTTTTCTAGAAGCTTAACTTTGTTATTTCTTTCTTCTTCTGAATCGTCGGATTCCGAGTCTGATTCAGACCCCGATTCCGAACTTGACGCCGAGCTTCCCTTATCCATGTGTGGCACGCCTACATGGACGGGTTCGTCAGGAATCTTGGCGTATCTGTAAAACAACAAACAATATTATGGTTGTTTTTTTTTTTTTTTTTAACCAAACCACACACTCAGGCTTATACATTTTGTTTACCTCATTTCAAAGACGTCCTGTAGTTTTCGAGCCATTGCAACGACATCATGGTCCGGTGGATTATATTTATAGCAATTTGTGAATATTAGACGTACGTCGGCGGCAAATTCAGCGGCTGTTTTATATGCTCTATTGTCCATCTTTTGTTTCACGGTGCCAAGGTCCATGGGTTTCTTAATAATATCAAAATAATCATGAAGTCCAAGCAATTCAGCATCTACAGGTTTATAAAACGGCCAGGCATAACCCTGTCGAAAAAAATAAGTGTAGCAGAGGATTCGTTGAGAATCAGAAAAAGAGTAATATTTAGTTATTTGAAAAGTAACTTACTGAGTGTTTTTTAGAGAACAGTTCTTTTAAAATTTCATTACAACTCTTGAGAGCATCAGAAAGTTTCTCTTTGTTCTTCGCAAGCTGAGGAGTCATGGCGGAGTGGTGAGAAGCGCCCGCCCCGCTCGGGGATAATCCGCCCATTTTGAAGCTATCGTCTGCTGTTCTACTGGCCTGTTAGGAGTGGTATTATTTGTAAATACGAGTTAAATATGGTATTTACAAAATTATATAATAATGTTTTTGCAATATTGTAATATTCCAACACACCTTTTTCTGGCGACCACTTTCTCTCCTTGTGGAAATTTTTGCAGGTTTAGGACCACTCTGCTGATCAATGGTAGGTGTAGTATATCCTCCTTCAAAAGAACTCCCCATAGGTGTTGTAGTATCGGCTTTTCTCTTCACACCCTTTTTAACCTATTTGATTAAAAATTCGATGAGTAACATAAAAATAAGAAGCGTCTTAGCAACGACACAAGTATTATAGTGAAATAATAACCTTAGCTGGCTGCGTTTGGGATAATGTCACCGCCGGTATCGCGGAGACGGGCGGGGGCGCCGGCTGGGCCACGTGGAAACTCGAAGGCTGCGTCGCCACCTGAGAAGAACCAACATTTATATAAAACTTATCAAGTTCGATCTCGTAAAGCTCTGTCGTAATAATGCTCGAAACAAACCTGCTGCGGCAGGCCGGCGTGCGTGGCGGGCGGCGTGGCGGGCGGCGCGGGCAGCGCGGGCGTGGTCGTGGTGTTGGTGGAGCCCACGAGCGCGGGCGGCGGCGCGGCCGGCGCGGGCTTGGCGCGCGGCGCGGGCGGCGGCGCGGCCGGCGCGGGCGCGGCGGGCGCGGGCGCGGCCGGCGCGGGCACGGCGCCCGGCGTCGACGTGCCGCGCTTCTTCACCCCACCCTTGCCACCCTTCGACGGGGCCTCGATCTCCTTTTCCTCCTTGTCCATCTGTGCTATCTGCGGATCGCGGAATTTGTCGTTGAAATCTAGTATCTGCAGAGTCAGGATCAAAATTGAGTGTTCTATTCCTACGCAAAAAAAATAAAACCAAGTCCCGACGAGTAGGATCTGATTTCATTATGACTGCATTTAAATTGTTTAGGCCGAAACACATTTTGACCAATTTTGTTTTGTCCTAAACAATTTCAAAGTCAGTAGCAAAATTATACAAAATTATTTTATTTCGTTTCATTGGTCACTTACCCGATTCAGGAATAATTTCTCCAAAGTTTGTGCCATGACCACCACATCCTCGCCTGGTTTATTGTAGACATAACAGTTGGTAAACATGGTGTTAAAATCTTGTATACATTCCTGAGCTGAATAGTAATAGTTGGACTCAAGCCGCTTCTTTATTGTTCCTAAATCCATGGGTTTCTTAATTATCTTATGGTAGTCCTAAAATATAAATAGTGAGATTATGTTAAAACTCCTTACATATCTTAATACACGAAAATTCATAATACATATTATATTTCATGTGAAATAAGCATTAACTAGGTGTTTTTCATGTTTGTGTAATGTTTACTTTTAGTGTATTGTATGTTAATAAATAATACGAAAGTACTTACAGGAAGGTTTAATTTTTTTGCATCTACTGGTTGGTGAAAAGGCCAAGCAAACTGATGCTTCCATACTGCCTTCATTACATTCTTTTGTAGAAATTGTAGCTGATTTGTCATCCGGCCCTGACGCCGCGCCAGCTCGTCAGGGGGCGCGCCATTAACTGGCTCCGCCGTTGGCTGTATGACACATACATTCAGGTTAATTACTACGGCCACTGCACTACTAACTTACATCTTGTTTTTAAGAATTTTACTTTAATCCCAATTCTAGTAATTTACTCCAGAAAGTTTCAATAATATAAGACATTGCTTACTCACTTTTAATTTTACAGCTTTTAAGTGGACTCAATAAAAAAATAAAGTTTGTATGAAACTTACCGTGCTGGTGGTGGCGAGAGGATCGACTGCCTGCTGCATTGTGCTGGAGTCAGCAATCTACCTGCCAAAGTGACACTACAACTGTAGTAGATATTACAACCTAATGTGAAAATAGTAAGGAGTATTCAACAAAGAACTCTCACCTCAATTGTAACAAGAGGCTCATCCAATTTCTGACTAAGAGGCATCAGCTATATCCTCTTATAACACTAAACCATTCTATCATAATAAAATATGTTGGTGCTTTTGCACCTAGAAGCAGGTCATCCCATTCATAGACAAATAAAAATCCTACCTGAAAGAAATATAGTGAAAGTTATAAAACTCCCTTCTAGCATAATATTTCTTTAGAGGTGAAATTAATCTGCAAAGGTGTTAAAAAATTTCACATTTCTTTCTTTTTAAATAGCACATTTAGTTAAACTGTCCTGCGACTTAGAAAACATTATTTGCAATGAAAGCTTTAGGTTAAAATATCTTACCTTGCATCTGAATGCACGGTAGGGAAATATGAGAAATTGAAGCACCAAAGGCTCTCTTCTTATTGACAGCAGTGTCTTCGGACCTGTAATAAAATACACATTATATTAAAAATGCGCCACAGGGAAAAAAATATTAAGGTGCTCTTCCGAAGGTGACCACAACCGCTAACCGCAGCGACAACGCCGCCCGATCGGCAAAGACGACATTGCCGCCTAATGTTTTCAGAGTTACACCAGTCGTGTCGCTGCAGTCCGATATGTCGTCTTTTTCGCTACGGTTTGCGGTTGAATTCGGAATCGTACCTTTAAGTTTATATATACTATTAGTGAAGTGGAGAGGATTTTTTGGCATTAAATAATAAACCGAATTATTAGAGTCATAAAGTCCAAATTAAAGGAGGCGCCGCGCGCGTACCCGAGAATGTCGTTTGAAGTCTGGACATGATTTGTACAGCTTTGAACTTTATGTTTCTGATGATAAACTGTATTATTATTGCAACGAATAACAAAATTATTTGCTATTCTCTGGCCTGCTCACACCCTTACTGATTGACAGCTATATATAATTAATTTCACCCGCATGTCTCAATCCCGTGGGAATATCAGAATAAAAGTATCCTATGTCTTGACCCAGGTCATGGTGGTATACCATGACCATGATATGTGCCAAATTTAATTAAAAAATCTGTTCAGCCGTTTTAGAGTCACAGCATTAAAAACAAACATACAGAAAATCTAATCTTTTCTCTTTATTTATATTTAGATGACTCACTTTTCTTAGCAAACTGCCCAAATTAGCCATGGCACTTTTTAAAAAACACATACTTTGTGTAGCACATTGGCAATACATTTACCAATGTATCAAATTCGTAAGTAGTAAGTACATTTTTATTTAATATCCTACTTTGTCTAGCATTTCAATGATAACAGCTGTGTTGCTTAAATGATTTTCAATGGGTAAAAATAACCCAGTCTAAAATTTGTTGGAAGTATATAAAAAAATTCTATCTCTTAAGAAATTAAATAAAGTAGTTTATTCTGTAAATAGGAGAGAATCATTTTTATACGGCAAATTAAAAAAACCAGATCGTGTCAACATTTCATATCCGACTACCCCTTAGAAGAAATGGCAAAACAAACTCACACATTAGTTAGAGAATTTCAAATTCATCAATATTGGTTAGTAGTTACTAATTCATTATTTTATTTATTTATCTAAACTTCTCATAAACAATAAGGTACAAAGGCAGGCTTAATGCATCAGGCATTCTCTACCAGTTAACCAAGGGTGCTGAAGAGATAAGATGGTAGATGATTTATCATGATTAAATAGGTAGGAGTCATTTCGTCAATGTTGCAATATTGTTCCTAATGATATAAGAGTTACCTATAGAAGGTCTCAGGCCTCAGGCCTCAAGGATCAATAAGCCATGCAGTCAAAAATTTAATAATATGCAAGGTAAAATTAAAAGAGCCATTTTGTCTGTATGTAGTATCTGCAAGTACATCCATAGTATGCTTTTATGGCAGTCTGTTTAAATTAGACCAATGACTTTTATTTTAAATTTATCAAGGAGTCCACATTGAAATTTGTTACAAGTTTGAAAAAGACACATGATAATCGTTTTAATTTTAACTAGTCATAAAAGTATGTCTGGTAACATTAGGTACATATGTTTTATATTCTGGCCTTTTAAATTTCAAAGGACACTTGAATAAAAACTCTTCCATGGGTATTTCATCAGACGTATACACATTGGATTTGATATTTTTTTTTAATGGCCTGTGCTAAGTATCAATAGGTTGGAGAGAAAGGTTCAAGTAATAAGCCTATTGTTTAAATTCACATCTATCAGTTGTAAATATAAACAAAGAGGTAATAAACACATTGCTTTAAAATAAACAGCATTCACTGTCACTGTAGAATGTAACACCTCAAGGTGCCCAAGGTTAATTGATAGAGACCATGCAACTGAACCTTCTATTTATCTTGGTTATGATACATAGTTTCAAATGAATGTGTAGTATTTATAAAATAAAAATTGTATTGGGGATCATCTGCCCAAAAGCTAAATGTTTTTGAGTGGTTACTATAGACATCACATAACCTACTTTTATATCAGGTAGCCTTTTGCAAACTATTGTCATGCATCATGCATGTGGGTAACTTTATCATGCATCTTTTTACAATTGGAAGCTGTGTACCACTACCACCATAAACTAAATCAATGGTTTTTAAGGTGAATTATGGAAAATTTAAACTGATCAAATGAGTCATCAGCAACATACATAGCAGAATGACGCTTCAGAGAGCGTTTCAACGTTCTAGAACATTCTTTGGGCTCAGTTTTACATTCAAATGATTTGCAGGTATCAGGTACCGAGGCAGAAACCTCAATAAAAAATAACAGATTTGGCACGAATATATATTTGAAAATATAGTTAGAGACAAATTATAACGTACAGCTTTGTATCTTAACATCTATTTCATAAGAATATGATCAGGTACAATAAAACAACTATCTACAAAACAATGTTTGATTCTAATACAAACTGATTGTGACCAATACTTTTGTTAAAATATAAAGGGTTCTTCTATGTTAGATACCACTAAAATTACCTCAATTTCAGTAACTAGAAATGGGAGAAAATTGCTTGAAAGAGGCCATGAACAAAAAGTTTAAAATATTGCTCAATACAAGCAACATGCACACTCTACTTGAACGAATTATGCAGCCCTATGTAAACAGCAACAAAATAGTACGAAAAATACATCAAAATAATACCAGTAAAGCTAAAAATTATGAAAAAAGACTTACGAAGAGATATTAACGCCAATATGGCGGATGAACTAAAAATACGATGTTAGAGTAACTTCTTCAAACGCAAAATGTATTGATTTGCTCCAGTCTAACAGTCACTCCACACAAGAAACTAAATCATAGTTCTTTATTATTTGTATAAATTCATTGTCTTATAGTAACTAAATTCACTGAAATCTATAAACATTAAAGAGTAGCACAACACGACCTCCGAAGACACAACGAACTTCAGACATGGCGGCCAAACAAGACCCAAGAATGACGAGCGTCTCTAGGCATAGTAAAAATTTTCATTTTGCACTGGAAAGGAAAATTCTATAAAATACGCATAAGAAAATGTAGAAAACGTGTGTATTTTAATTTCTCATAAGAATATTTTTCAGGATTCCATATTAATCATAGGATTGATTACGATAGCTCTGTGCTTGAGATTCTTTGGATTTTGTACGGATGTATAGAGCATAGAAAATAGAGAAACGATTGTTTCTGATTCAATCAATTCAAAGTTGCAAGACCAAAAATTTTAACGGCTGCAAGCTTGTTTGCTGTGAGTATTTGAGAATTATGGTCTTTTGTGCTTGTTGGTCCTGTAGGGAATCATCGCGACAGCAACACACTTATTTTGTACAAAAGGCCAAAAATGGAAGTAAATGAAATCCATGATCTTGGACCATACCTTTAGCGCCTTTTCCAACGTCCCGGTTTTCGGATAGCCGGCGCCGGTTACCCGGCAGCCAATTTTATGGGTATGCATCAAGCTTTACATTTCCAGTTTATGCTGATCTTGGATTGTATAGGGTTTTTTAACCGCCGTGCGGCCTCTGCCTTGAAAATTCATATTTGTATTGTTACTGAAAGTGAAACGAATCACATTTACATTGACATATAACCTGGGGCCGCCTGTGACATGTATCCATTATTTTTCCGCTGTGAAAATAGGATTAGTGATATTTATGATATATAGCTACTCTCTCACACCGGCCCCTGATACTGAACTACAAAAACGTTAGAATAATTAAAATAAAACGCTTCCGTAGAATCCATCTTTAGCCGATTTTAATATTCAGTGCGGCTGCGGTTGGCGGATTTGCGGTCCGTGGTCGCCATAGAGATCGCCAACATTTTGAACTTAGAGTATATAACACTGGAGAAGCCTTACGCCTTAGCCTTAACACTTCCCCTCTGTAAAAGTACAAGAACAAATGTTCTAGTACGTTCATAAAAAACTAATTTCAAATCGATTCTAACGCACTTCGTAAATCGTTTTAAAGGCGCGCGAAGCTTCGTGAAAATGCCTATTTGTGCTGTTAAATGGTGTAAAAAGCTAAATAACTTTCCATCTGTTGATTTTTTTTCTAAGGGCCTATGACACCACGTTTTTAAACGCGCCGTCGGTGTCGACACGCGTTTGTAGCGATACAGACGCGGTACGCACGCAAGTCAGACGCAGCCTGTAGACCTTTGCACACCTGTCTGTAGGATAAAAGCGCGCCGTCGACGCGCGTTTCTACAACGCGCGTCGACGGCGCGTTTAAAAAACGTGGTGTGCACAGGCCCTAAGATTTAGTCATGTTTTTATTGAAATTTAAAATCTTAACCTCATAATACAATTCGATTTTTCATTCGATTCAAACATGATTCAATACTCGATAAAAATAAAACGTAGCATGAATCGAGTATTTTCCTCAAGTTGCTTCTGTGACGTCACCGAGTCTCGCTACATCTCGTTTTTATGTTCGTAAAGATCAAAATACTTTTCTTTTGCATTACGAAAATATAAGTCAAACCAGCAAAACTTACACGCACTTGACATGCGATTATGTCCTCTAGTAAAAATGTTAACGAGACTACCGTAGGGTTGAGGTCATCTTTGAAACCAAAAGTGACATGTCGATAATTTCCTACTTAAAAATTACTTAGTAATTATTTTTGTTTATTTTTTTTTTATTGTTAATGTTTAATCATTTGTTTATGTCCATTGAAGTGATTGTATATAAATATTTTTTTTTTTTAACTTGATCTAATTTTTTATTGAGATTACTTTCTTATTACAAATTTAGTTACTTTTATTTAATTGAAGTTATTTTCTGTTCTTATTAAAATGTAACAATTTTATGCAATACCTATTTTATTTCATGGATACAAGCAAAATTCCGAATTAATAACGATATCGAGAAAATAAAAATTAATGGTACGGACTTCTCTTTCCGCTACCGCGTCCCCCGCTTTAAGTGACGGACTGTTTTGTTCGGAATATTGTGCTTAAGGCTTCTCCAGTGTTATATACTCTAAGATTTTGATCAATAAGTTATGTTGGCGATCTCTATAGCTACCAACATACCAACATAAAAATTACCTCACGCTTTGAGTTTGAGAGAGTTTAAAACCACATGTACTAGTTCGGAATAATAATAAATCTGAAAGTGCGATATTATGAGTAAAACGGAAAGCAGCACTACCTGTATAAAGCTTATTCTCCTTCTAGAAGGTGTGGCCATGACTATGTGCGACGCTATCGATTTCTGTTAAACTCGTTTTCGGTGTATTAATGTGGATACACACGCAGCTACTTTAGTCGCCAGTGATACATCGTAGGCGACAAATCGGTTGTCACAATCTGTCGCTAGAGATGTCAAAATGTGTGGACGAGAGTTTTTTATTTTTTTTTAAATATTGTGACCGCTTTCAATAATCTTATTATCCTTATTGGACCATGGGCCAATCCCCGAAACAATTCACTAACCAATCAAATAATAGCTTCGTGTAGAGACAGTCCACTGCATTGGATTGTCCTCAAGCCATTTTGCCTTTTCATTTTACTGGCTTAATAGATTGGCTTATTGGAACGTCTAGTACAGGGATGGCGAACCTCTCTACATCAACGTGCCAAATAAATATTGAATGTTGCCATGACGTACCAACAAACAAATTGACGTAGTAACTTTTGGAAAAAAATATAAATATGTACTTTCACAATAAGACATTAATTATTATACAGTAATGTCAATATTAACAGTTTTATATTTATTTAAATTAAAGAACAAAATATAAGTCTGACTTCTGCTGTTGTAAACTAAATGACTTAGGTTTCTGAAATAAATTTTGTTACGTACCTACCACCAATGGCATGCGCCATTGGTTCGCCACCCCTGGTTTAGGGGATTGGCCCTGTGTAAAAATAACAACTAACTACATTAAGTACTAATTTCGTGATGGGCCGGATGGATGGATGGATGGTTAAAGGCCTTGCCTCTCATTCTGATGCACGAGGTTAAGGGTTCAAATCCAGGCAAGTATGTACCAATGTGACATGAATTTCATATATACTGTCTGAGTTAATCTTGGACATTACTGACGACGGTTAAGGAAAAACACCATGAACACTTATCCTATCCTACTATCCTATCCTATCCTATACTATCCTATCCTATCCTATCCTACCCTATCCTACTTCCTACTATCCTACTAATCCTACTATCCCATCCTACTTCCTACTAATAATATAAATGTGAAAGTTTGTATGTTTTGGGTGTTTGTTACTGAATCAAGCAAAAACGCCTGAACGGATTTATATGAAATTTTGTACACAGATAGTTTACAATCTGGATCCTGGATCTGTTAACACATAGGATACTGTTTATCCCGGTAGTACGTTCCCGTGGGATAATTTCTGACATCCACGCGGGCGAAGCCGCAGGCAAAAGCTAGTAGTTAATTTAATCCAATCTGTTTTGAGCAAGCGTTCTCTCTATGAAAATAGGCTTTTGCTCTGCAGTGGAACAATTAGGCTGGCCATATACGGTTTCCTGATTTGGAATTCCGTGAGATTAGCGCAGAGCACAGACGTTCGATTTTTTGTATTAGAAATTTACACTGCCAGTAGGGAGAGCAAAAAAGTACTCTGTGAGGGAGAGTGACGCTTTCATGAAAGCACGTCTAACATGGACGACGACGAATTTATTGCTATTGCACTTTTACTGGTGCTAAACAAAAAAAAAGGAAACGTCGTTATTGGGTACACCACTAAATAATAAGAGAATAAAAGAGAGTCAATTCTATGTGAAAATATAGACATTTCAAGTCATTGTTGGTTTTTTTCAATTGACATTTGCCCTGTAAATTAGTCTCTGTGTAGACGTCCACTCGACACAACGCCGGTGCGGTTCTCTCACAGAACATTGTAAAATATACTCTACGAGGGTTCTGTTCCAAAGGAAAATTTCCGTTCGTGTGCAGCGGCGGAGCAAATCGATTTTCTTTTGATTTTTTTTGGCTATTGCAACTGTTCGTCAACTGTTCTTTAATGTTTAATCAAAAACTTTTTTATTCGTTTCTGATTTTTTTTTCATTAAAAAAACCTTTTATGTTAGCACCAACTATAGATTTTTGAACTTTTTTCATACTTTCTGCCTATTTATTCATTGTTCGATCAAGAAAATCATCTGTTCAACCTTCGTGATACTTTTAATTGTTAAAAAAATATATTCTCTCGATAACAAATTTTTATCTAGCATACTATCTATAAAAATCCAATAGTAAAAACAACAGACGTGCTATAATTGTTGAGGTGTTTGAAGTTTTATCCTAAAAAATCATTTTGTATGAACATATAAATGTTTTTTTTTCACCGTTTTTCTCATTTACGTATTGTTTAAATTCTCTCACACTGAAATAAATAGTCAGATTTATATTATGACTAATATAATTTGTACCAATGAGTTATTTCTCATTGATATCATGTAATATATCTTGATTATCAGATTTTATATTACTTATATGACTATTTTATTACATAGCATATTAATGTTTTTCATTTTGTTAGTAAAATAGTAAAAATAATCCATTGAAAAATAATCAACAGATTCTTTTATTAAAATAAAAAATAAAGCTTTTTTTGAATACGTTCTTTATTATAATTAAAAATAATCACATCATCACCTCTAAATAAAAATTGCTTATCATTTTGGGATCCTTTATCTATTATATAGCACTTATCTGTGTATCCATTATAGTATATTGTACTTATGTACCTTTTATTTGCACCAAAGACAGCCCCATTTTATGTCCAGAGAATCACTGTCTATTCCAAGGTTGCCTGGAAGAGATCGCAGTAAGCGATAAGGCCGCCAATTGTATATTTTGTAGTGTATTACTTTTTCTTTATGTAATGTATAATCTGGTGTACAATAAAGTATATATAAATAAATAAATATATGAACGGACACCGAAGGGACGTAAAGATGTTTAAACGGACAAAAATCGTCCCTTTCGGGACGTTCTGGTATCACTGCTGACTACGTGCTGAGTTGCACATTTAGCCGCTAAAGTGGCAAAAAAATAAGTTTATTTTTGTTGTTGTGTTGTTTGTTTATGTTAAAACTCTGTGTTGTTATTTTAAAATATGTTGCCATAAAAATGGACTAGTTTAATGTTTAGTAGAAAAATATATTGATGATTTGACATGATGATAATTTGACGACTTCACACGCGTTAACTTTAACAATAATTGAACTATTTTTTTATATATGTTTTTGAACGAAATAATAACGTACGAAAGTTGTATCGCGCTGCCGCCGTGTCGTTACGGCCCGAGAGACTTTTGCGTATGCGAGCAGTAAGAATTATTTGGCCGGGAATAAAAAAAAAGTTTATTTTATATTATAGGATAATGAAGGCGGAACAGATGTTTTTTTTTTGATCGAACAATGCATAAACAGTCAGAAAGTTTTTTTTTTATGTCCAAAAATCTGTAGTTTGTTCTAGGTAGTTGTAGGGTCAATTTAAAAAAAAAAAAAACGGCCAAGTGCGTGTCGGACCACGCACAATGAAGGGTTCCGTAGTTGGGATGAATTTACCCCAAGAACAAACTTAACATTGTAGTTGAAAAAGATGTTCTCCCATACGGAATTTATGGGAGATCATGTTTTTCAAACCGCAAATTTAAGTTGGTTGATTATTACTCGGTAACCTGTACAGCTTACTTAGCTCTCATAGTTTTCCTTTTAATTTCGTTATATATACTACTGCTGTGAATTTTTTCACGAGTCAAGTACAACCATTTAGCTAGAAGGGGGGGGGGGGGGGGGGGGGATATCGTTAGAAAGGTCTTTCAAAAATATTGTGAGTTTCTTAAACTCATTTTTGGATTCAGTGATCTGTTTGCGAAATATTAAGCTTTTAACTGAGGAAAAAAAAAAAACCATTTTACGTGTAGGGGAGGTACCCTAAAAAAAATTTTTTTTCTTGATTTTATTTTACCACTTTGTCGGCATGATTAATATTTATACATATGCCAAATTACTCTCTCTTTATTAGGTCTGGGTTCAGTGGCGGATTTGCAGTCTTGGCCGCCCTAGGCCCCAGGCCATGTAGTAACTATCAGCCGCCCCTTTCTCAGCACCTATCATATAGCCTACACAATGAATTTACTTTATTGCCAAATTTTATCGAAATCGGTTCAGAAATTTTGTTAACAATAAGTCGGGTTGGCGCCGCGAAATTCAATGACGCGTTTCAATTAGTTATTTGGACATATTTTTAAATGGTTTTAAGTTATTATTGTTATACGATGCGGTGCAGTGCGGCCCGCCATAATGTGCGTGAACGTTGAGAATATATAGGTACTTTGAGTTATTTCTTGTTATCATCAGTGATATTTTTGTCACGATGGGCCGCCCCTAATATCTGGCCGCCCTAGGCCCGGGCCTACTGCGCCTTAGGGCAAATCCGCCACTGTCTCCGAATCAGGAATCCTGATCAGGGAACCGTACGTATACGGCCGGCCTAATAGGCTGGTATTATTACTATGATATCAGTATCTTGATATCAGTACTGTACTTACTAATTCCATAATTGTCAATTTCAAGCTTACAAACATTATTGACAGTTTTGCGTGACACATTCACTGACGTCTGATTGACAATGACAGCACATGTCAGTGTTCAGACGACAGCAGTTGCAGTTTGCTTTGCCAATGGTTTGAGATTGAGATTTTTGGTGAGCTCGAACACCATGTAATGACTTAAAATTGCTATCTGTAATACGTAACACTATAACATTTTATCTAATTCGGTCGTTTTATTTTTTAAATTGTATACTTATAAGTGCCACGTTAAAGTTTTAAATCGAGTAAGTGCCTGTGATAATAATTATGTAAATGTTTCTTCAATGTTTCTTCGCTGACATAAAATAGAAGCTCAACGTCTTCTATAAGAGATATTACTTTATGTATTAACATAAATGTTGCTGCATGTTGTTCATTTTTGTGTTTGCACTCTATTGCTTATTTTGTTTTATGATACCTTCTACTAAATAACAAGATGTCGCACTTTCGAATTGAATAATAATGGCCTGTGTAAGTGTGTACACAGGTGTGTATGAATATTTATTTAACACTCTCTTGTAGGTATTCATCAACTTCTGATAAAAGTTGCTCCAGTTTCTACTTTCACTGTTCATTAAATATCTGTTGAGTTCGCCAGTGAATGGTAAAAGATACTTTCTAATTTAATGTTATCATGTACTTTCACTATCCTTACAAATATTATTTTGCCTAGAAGTTTGAAATATATAGGTTTATTTCTTTCTTTTATCCTATTTTGTATTTTTTTTTTTTTTTTTTTTTTTTTTTTTTTTTTTTTTTTTTTTTTTTTTTTTTTTTTTACATATATTATTATCTATTCTTTCAACTATATATAATTATCTTTTATTGTATTTTGTATATACATAGATTATTATTCATCTTCTAGAGAAAGGCCTTGACTTGTTGATTTTAGTGTATTCATTCTAAGTAGTTAATAACAATAGGGAATATATTTAAAAATTGAATCTGAAATGATTCACTGCTGTAACTTTACACATTTATTTGTATTGCTATCATAAAGTGATAGATAATGAGTAAGGTACCTATCATGAAGTATTAAAATTAAAGATGTGTGCGCTATGCAAACATTGAATGCACACATTGATATTTGTGCTAGTAATAAACTCAATAAACTTATTCTTACGTTTGTTTTGAGACACAGCTAAGCAATTACCTGTAACATAACATGGTTTGTTTTTAGTTTATTCGCTTTGTTGTTTTATAAACTTACCATTGCTTCAGTAGTTTGATGGCACAGTTTTAAAACATTATATAGTTTATTCAACAATCTGTTTGATCTGTTTTGAATTACACCTAAAAATTAAAACACCAAGAGGCCAAGAGCATAAGCTTGTGTGACAATGTTATCTGCAGATATCTAAAAAGTATCATAAGCACCAATGATCCCTGTAAAACTCTTCAAATGTGTGTTTCTCATTTATTTGACATTTGTTTCATACTACTAAAACATGATTAAATTCTCTGAGATTGTTATTAAGTGGTTTTATTTTTTATTTTTACAGAAATGGATCATATGGCTCATATGAGTATGGGTCATTCAAATCATGAGCATGGTAATCATATGAACATGGACCACATGATGCCAGCTCCTGAACATGAAATGTCGATGAATGATACATTTCAGGATGATATTATTCAAGTAAGTTATTATTGATATTGTCTGCCCTTATTATAAAGATATGGTTAATGTGGCCTATCATCACATTATATAATAATATATTAAAAAAGGTACTACTTTTTTATTGCTTTTGGCATGGGATTTTTTAAAGAAAAAATCCCTTTATTCAGCTTAAAAAACTAGATTCATTTGGTGCACAAAAACCCAGGTACGCACGAGCGATTTTTTTATGCTGCGAATTTTCTGCGTTGAGCAATTAGAATAACAAAGAGTGCATACCAGCACTTTAAAAATAAATCACTGTTGGATTTTCAACTCCAAGAGGCGCAAATACCGGGGTCACATGGTTCGATTTTAGTTGAACAGCTATGGATTTGAAATTCAATTTGATTGAAAGTCTGTTCAAATTGCTTTCGACTTAGCAGTTGATCAACATCAACTAAAATCGAACCGTGTGAACCGAGTTGTGGGTATTACAAAATTGCGAAGGTAAAAAAAGAACCTACAGTAGCCGACCGTTTTTATGGCACATTGAGATTAAGAGTGAGACTATCAGACAGGTATTAGTGACGCTCTACAATACGAAGAAACACTTTTTCTATTCGGAATTTCGAAGGCAGCGAATCCATTACATAATCACGGATCTATCACACATGTACAGTAATTCTCCATTCGTAATTTTCTCTGATTCGAAATTCAGAAACGGAATTCCGTCTGTATGTGGCCGGCCTTTTGTATGGATTTTCTGCCTTCGTAATTCCGAAGCTCAATGTGCCTTAAAAATAAATAATTTATTAACAAGAACAAGTTTTATTGTTTTTATCAATGTGCCGTAACATACATAAAATATTCATACGTCGCACATGTTTGACCTTCAATAGTGGCCATTCACAGTTCTTGCGCATAATACAACTCGACGGAACCTTGTAAGTCGCGCAAAGTAGGTAGTAGATGCTCTGTTTTTATGAAAGGACTAGCTTTTGCCCGCGGCTTCGCCCGCGCAAATGTCGGAAAATGTCCCACGGGTACGTACTACCGGGATTAGGTAACTAATAGCCGAGGAAAAGTCATTGACCCCTACCGCTGCATAGCGTCGTCGTCCTGGCGAAGCGCAGAGCAAGGCGGTTTTCACTGGGAAACAAAAATCTTATCAACTTTTGGTTAGTTGAAAGTAAGTACAATTCCATTGGTCCGTGTGACTGGATTAACTTAATATTTATTTACCACTTTAGTTTAAGAGACCAGTGATATTTGTTTGGCAGGGAAACCACGCTTTGCCAGGTATGCGCCGCCATCATATAATTTTAATATGAACGTGAATCGTGCGCACGTCGTAGAACCTAGGTTCAGTTGTTTATCAATATGATACTTAATTGACTTCCTATATACGCGCATTGAGTCATTGAAACGTCAACTCGGGGTGTTGCTGATTTATTACAAACTAGCTTCTGCCCGCGACTTCATCAGCGTGAAATTTCGGCCCCCGACCCACCGCGTCGCATCCCATCGCCCGCCCGCGCTATATCTACTTTTTTTCAAATCCGACTGGTAGTTCCAGAGTTTACCCCCTACATACATACATACAAACAAACGAACAAAACCTCTTTATAATAGATATTATAATAATAATACCAGCCTGTTACTGTCCCACTGCAGGGCAAAGGCCTCTTCTCATACAGAGAAGGCACGAGCATTGATCACCACGCTTGCTCAAGACGGGTTGGTGATTTCAGACTTATATTAACTATATAAGTCCAGGTTTCCTCACGATGTTTTCCTTCACCGATGTCAGTATTGTCCAAGATAAACTCAGAAAGTACATATGAATTGAAAAAGTCACATTGGTACTTGCCCGGATTTGAACCCACAACCTCGTGCATGAGAGGCGAGGTCTTAACCACTGGGCCATCACGACATCTAATCATCTCAATAGATATTAGTAATTATTATTAATATAGATTAGGTATGCTATATATTTACTGTAATTCACAAGGAGTTGCAACAATCAAATCAAACTATAAAGAATTTAAGGTAGATTTGGGAGTATACGAATGTGTGTAACGTTTTGGTCTGCCTTACTACCTAACTGCCACTAACGACACACATAATGGATTAAGTCCCAGCTTTACTGCTCAGTGAAAAACAATTCTCGACTATGAACAATAGCGGTAAACAGAGGACAGATTGATTGGTTTTGGGGATTTCCCCCAAAACTGAATTTATCTCGGTCAAGTTACGCAGGCATGTACCATAGTATTGAGTATGTGGGAGAATGTAAGAGCTACCAGAGTGTCAGTGCCCCTTCATGCCTGCAGAGATTATAATATACCAGGAATTTCGAATAAAGTGGTCCTAATGAGTTATTCTATTTACAGAACACCTTTAATGTCAGTGAAGACAGTATGGATTACAGATCAGAGTTAAGAGCACATGCACACCAAGGACATGCCGGACATGCCTTACATGGCGGACACGGAGCTCTCGGGGATCATGGTGGAGGTCATGATATGGCTATGACTGTAATAATCACATAACTTCTTTTCTTTCAACCATTGGTTCTTGCTTTACTAGTTGCTTAAGCACGTATTAATAAACGAATTTCCACATAGCAACTTAAACCGCATTCTCAGGAGTTAATGGCGAAGTTTTAACGTGCGGCAGTTGTTACAATTGTATACTTTTACCTGTTTGAAGTTACGAGGGGAAAGATTTATGAGCAGTTTATTTATACGTGTCTAAGGCCCGTCATTATGCTTTATATTATGAGCCAAATCGCTTATCATCATCATCAACAGCATTACTTTTTGAGGAACCTTTGCTCAAACTTGAAATTGGCTATTGTGTTGTAGGAACTCCTAGAACAAGTCTAGAAGTCACAACTTGGTGAACTATGTGAATTCTAGACTTGTACTAACTTTGTGACTTTGAAGTTTAAATAAAGAAAAAGTTTGAATAATGGTTCTGTAGCATGCCTTATAAGGTCCATCCAATCCTGGGGGTTAATATGACACATCTAAAAGCTTTACAAACAGATTGTTTCACAAGTTTGTGTGACGTACATGAAGCTCTACAAAACCGAACTTTTATTTAAATTCAATGTGCCATATTAGCGACCGCGTACATACTGCAATAGATTTCGCTATAGTTTGACCGAGACCCCCCATTTCGCCGCGCACATACCTACGGCGCGGAACAGGGGTCCCGGTCAAACTATAATTTAAAATAGATACACAAAATATTTCACATAAATCTGTATTATTTGATTTCTAGTTTCACGGGGGTTACGATGAAGTCATTCTCTTTTCTTGGTGGAAAGTAACGGACATAGGAGAATTTATTGGATCTTTCCTTGCAGTATTCTTAATGGCTTTACTTTACGAAGGGTAAGACTTATGTTGAATCATTCTTGTTTCTGTGGATAAATTATCTTCGGCGAACTTAAAGATAAGCGAGAGGTATACTTACATTTGTCCGTCATCCAGAGGGTTCCCAGCAAAAAATAAGCCTTCTTTAGTCCATCTGCCAAGCGTGATGAAGCGTGGGAATTACGGAAATATTTTGCTATGAACGAATTGACATAATGTTATGTCGTGGAATCTTGTTCTAATCGGTTTTATCCTCCTCCTCTATCTACCTGATATTAAGCGATGTAGTTAACTAATCCTCCTTTATAAAGTTCTGAATTTCATACATTTCCATTTGCCAGCCCTATGTCTAGCTATGCTTTAATAATCACGCTCATAATGATCGAATTTTGTAAACAATTTAAGTTCTTCGTCATATTAGCACTATAGTAACACCTGCATCCTGTACCCTAACTGCGTAATACACGATCAATCAGAATCTGAATCGTTTTGAAACAGACTGCTAATCCATAGTTCCTTAAGTTTGAAAAAAAAATCTGGTTGACATAAATAACTCAATGAATGTTGATGAACTGTCAAAATGAAACAGATTAGTCGTAATCGTTTACGAAAATGTGTTGCGTAATTAGATAGCTGGGCCTAGTCCCTTAGAGCTTAGAGAGGAGAAAAACAAAGTTCCCGAAGTAAAACCGTAGAAAAAGAAAATAGGTAACACATTTTCGTAAACGGTTACGACTAATTTGTTTGATTTGAAAGCAACATTAATTGCGCTAATTACGTGGTTGAGCAGATTTTTTTTCGAAATTGTGAAGCAATAGATTCGCAATGTTTCAAAACGATTCAGGTTCTGATTGATCGTGTATTACGCAATTAGGGTACGGGTATAGGTATACAGGGTTATTGGTTATATGTCGGCAATCCATTATGGGTATGTAGTACAGGTCATTTACAACCAAATGACCCTTTTGACTCCTTTGCAAATGTCAACGAGTAATTTAACATTTTATAAAATGAATGAAATAAAAGTACCTACCTATAAAATGTCAAATGACTCGAAAATTATTGACATTCGCATATGAATCAAAAGGGATCATGAGGAGACATTTGGTTGCAAATGATCTCTCCTACATCCCTTTAACGGATTGCCGACATGATTATAACCAATAACCCAGTATCGGTACCTGTACTGAATATTCTTAGATTTTAGATTTTCATTATCATAATTTAAAATCGAATATAACTAGTCTGTATTGTCCCACTGCAGGGCAAAGGACTCGCTCCCCCTTTTCCATGCAATTCTGTCTTTTGCTAATGACGGCCAGTCCTTTCGATAGGTTTCAAGCTCTAAATAATTTAAAATAAAAATCTGTGATCGGGAGTTAGGAATGAGGCCATGACATAATAAATAATAATTCAAATATGTAATTTAACTATTCTTTGTTTCAGCCTAAAATACTACAGAAAACATCTACTGTGGAAAACGTATACGGGGCTCCAATATTGTGCAGTAGCACCTCCAGATAAAGGTGTCTCAAACCTATGTACTCCAGATGAGCCGCAAGTTATACAGTGAGTAAAATTACGTCGTCTACGAAATTAATTGTTAAGCGAATTGACTACCAACTTAAGTTGTCTGTATAATATTCTAAATGGCTATAACACGGCATATTAACGTAGTATTTGCTATACCAATTAATTTCCCTGACTGTACCTGCCCATCACTCAGTCAACTATGGCTCATACATAGGTCCCAGTTGGGGTTTCATTTCTTTTAATTCCTGAGGGCGTTTTAAGTGCTATGCGCTTCGCTCATGTATGCGGGATTGGCCCGCATGTGCAGCAGCCGCAGTGCACCATAGATGCGTATAATCTGCATAACAATAAAAGCTCTCTTATCTCTAAACTATTCTGTTTGATATTTAATTGCTTTATGAATTACCATGTCCAACAAAATCTAAGAAAACAATTAGATACGCCTATTTCCGCTAATTATTGTACAAACAAATTTAACTAATGATTTGAATCGGAGCACAGTCAGTTATCGTTAAAATGCGTAAAAATTAGAATTTACACGGTTTGTTTCATGGCTTTTTAAAATTTTCAAATGAAACATTAAACTTGCATTAAATTGGTTTTGTTAATTTCTAAATCACTGGTAATATAGAAAAATATTGAAAGGAACCAGGAGCTCACATAAAAATATATAAATTATATCTATTCATTATGTTAGTTTTTAATTTTTTTAACTCGTTCCTTTCTGCATTTATCTGTAATAGGATAGGACCTAGTTCAGAATCTACCTACAGTCTCGAAAAAAAAAGACATAATATTAATATTCAAATAATTTTATTATATCCCCAGCACACTAGCGGAGTGCTGACATACTTATATGCACTGACTGCACTGAGGGCAGCAAATTAGACCTTCTAACCCCCACGAAAAAAATATTCATATGACCTTCACTAGACACTATCGAAACTATGTATATCGTCCCTGATCGATTGACTGGGGTTTCTTGTCACAAATTCTAGTGCATTGAATTTTTGGTGAACAAGAATGATGATATTGATGAATTTTTAAGATATGACTTCTGGAATTTTCGACAACTGCATTTTCATAAACAATCTGTAATAGTTTTAACTAGCTGTTGCCCGCGGCTTCGCCCGCGTGGATGTCGGAAAATAGCCCACGGGTACGTACTACCGGGATAAGTTAGTTAGAAAAGTCATTGATTCCTACCGCTGCGCCCGCGTTGTCGGCAACCATAATTATTTTGTCACGCGTAATTTTGAATCTGTGATATCTTTTAAAGAATTCATTTTAATGGTATGATGTCAAGGCATATTTTAATCTAAATTAAATGCCAATTTAAATAACATATTTTATTGGATAAGGATAAATAAAATACTGGATATATAAATTTTTATCAAATTCTGAAAGATAGAAATGGTTACTGTAGGTCATCCTTAGAAGATAGACTTATGCTATCGCGGACTTTATTTTTGAACTTTTTAAGATACTTATACAATTCTGTAAAACATAAATTTGATGTATCTCCTACGGCTTACGCGGCGCACCAGTAAAGCTCCCAGTTGGCATGATTTTTTCCGACATCTTCGACAATAATCGTCATATTTCAGCCAATTTACACAAAACCTTAATGTATTATACAAAAAAAACCTTCTGCATGAATCACTCTATCTATTTAAAAAAACCGCATCAAAATCCGTTGCGTAGTTTTAAAGATCTAAGCATACATAGGGACAGACAGCGCGAAGCGACTTTGTTTTATACTATGTATAGATAATAAGTTATTATGTGTTGGTTTTGTGGTATTACGTACAACACGTAATACTACAAAACCGAAACCGGAACGTTGTCAGTACAAAACTGAGGCCCCAACAGGATTTAGCAGGTTTGCGTTTGCGTTGTGGAGATTGACTGGTGGTCAGAAACATTGATGTAAATCAGTCAGAAAGCATTTTTCGGGCATAGCATTAATTTGTCACCTTAATAAAATTGATCTCATCAATCCCTCTGGTTCCTTTGACTATGTTGCTATATCGTAGTTTCTGGGTAGTCGCCTAGACGTCTCATCTCAAAAATTTACCATTATTTGTTATTGTTGCCGATTCTCTTGTCACAAATGCCTCTAAACTAGACTAAAAATGCACTAAAATTTTGTTTATTCCTGTCAAACGACGATTTCCCATTCTGAAAAAGACTAAAGTGACACAACTTAACTTTATTTTAGTTTGACAGCACTAAGATAGTACTGAGTTTTTAATATACTTAGTGAAAATGGCAATTTTGCTATTCTGAATTTGACGTTTTTCATCTAAAATTTTGATTGTAAAAACCAAACCAGACTAAACCTGGCAAATTTTAATCGCGATTAAAAAGGTGTGGGATTAAATACGTTGTCATGAACTAAAATTCACACCAACATCTCGACTTCACGTGCAAAAACAGTACCGTATTTATTTTTACTTTTGCTTATATTTCGAAAATAGTGACTCCTATCGCAAAAATAAAGAAAATTTCGACCTCCTTTATAAAATTTAAAACCCTAACACTTAACATGTGGGTACAATTTTTTCACATGTTCCATATAAAAAATTAAAAACACGTCTAGGCAAAGTGCAAACCAAGTGTACCACGTTGAGTCGCGATTGTCAAATTCGATTTTAGTTTTGTCAAATATATTTTTAAATTTAGAGATGTGTTTTGTCAGAATAGCTTTAAAATTCTCATAGCCAAAAGTAAGGAATCTTAGTGATAGTTTAGTTCGGTGTACAAGAGAATCGGCACCATTGGTACATTTTTGAGATGAATTTGATAGTGCTGCAGGGTGGGTTTCATACCCACCCTGCAGCACTATCAAATTCATACTTGGTAAATTCATTACTTTTCGACTTGCTATTTTTACTATTCCATCCTGCAGTTGCACAACCTGCACTAATCCAACCAACTTAGCTATTTTATTTAATCATTTATACTGAAACCATTTTTTCCATATAAATACCTATTGTTGTCAAATTAATTATTTTTTGGGTTTTGATTAACTTCAAATCTTTTTTACTAACAAATGTGTGTTCTTTTTAAGGCCGGTGCCCCATGTTCTTGAAAGAAATGTGTAAGTACTTAAACCACTCCAAACAATAATAATTATGTAGGTTTTATTTCCATAACATAACATCGTGCCTGTATTATGAAGGGTAGGGCAGAGGTGTGTACCTATAGTACACCCACATTTCGCCAGTTATGTTTGAGTCCCATGTAATAGAGGGCGAGCCTATTGCCATCAACCGGGCATAAATCCAGACTCCGGGCTGCTACTGAGAAATTTTTGATGGAAAAACCCAATAACACTGCCCAACCCGGGAATCGAACCCAGGTCCTCATGCTCACTAGACCAACGAGGCATATGATTCCAATCACTTTTTGACTTTCATTCATCATTATATGTGTAACCATGTTTTTAAATGTAATTTCAGTCCTACTATGTTGAGTACAGCGCATGCATGGCAGACAGTGCTTCATGGGATGCAAGTTTTAGTGAGTTATATGCTGATGCTGGTATTCATGACATACAATACATGGTTATGTGCTGCCGTGGTTCTGGGATCAGCAACTGGCTACTTCCTCTTTGGATGGCGTGAATCCGTTGTAGTGGACTTTACAGAACATTGCCACTGATACACACTAAAATACCTATGATTTGTGAACCAGACTAGTATTATTTTCTTGATTTTATTTTTATTATTCATGTTACCTTGCTATTTGAGCTCAAAATATTTTACAAGTATCATGGAATATTTTATCATGTGTTAAGAGGAAAGCCTTGATATAAGTACTTTGGGCAACATTTATACCAGTTATTATATACTTTTTATTAGGATCATATATCTATATATAAACTTAGGTAAATGTAAAAAATATAATGCTTTGGACATGACTTTGTTTATTTCTTACTCATCTAACATTAAGAACAATTTTGGTAGCAGTACAGATAATTATTTATTAGACCACTATTGTTAAAATGCTTCTCTAAATTTTAAATAAATAAAAACAGTCTTTATTGAAACTGACTTCGCAAAATGTATGGCCAGTTTAGTAGATCACTTATATTTGCATTTATTTCCATCAGGATGTCTTAAGTGACAGTGCTTTTTAAGATTTGAACTACTGTTACATCTATAACTGCAATGATCACATTGGTATGGTTTCTCATCTGTATGTATTCTTTTGTGAGCTTTCAAAGAATTCACAAAATTTGTCCTAAAGGAGCATTTCTCACATAGATAGGGCTTTTCATTTGTGTGCACCCTTTTGTGTTTTATGAGGTTTGATGACAATTTACAAGAATAACTACAGTTAGGAAAGTCACATAACTGTTGCTGATGTGAAGACTGATGCTTTTTGTATTCTGCAACACTGCAGCTCCTAGAAAACAGTAAATAATAAATTTACAGCAACAATATAATCTTACCCTGGAGAAAATGGAGACTAGGAATACACAAGTTACCTATATGAGCAAGTTTGACACACAAGCTCTTCAGATTTATTTGTTTCAATAAACTCTTGTGATTGGTAATTTTGGCTTGTTGGTTCATCTTCAATAACAATCGTTTTGGATTTCATTTCTGACAGCATCTGAGCTATTATCGATCGTGGTTGAGGGCCAAATTTTATAATACTTCCCATAGCAGGTCTTCCTCCTTTATTTAAATCCTCACCAGTGCTTACTGATGACGGTGGGGGCCAAATTTGCAGTGGATTTATCTCATCCATTATGTTAGAGGATTAAAACAAGTTAACAGATTTAATTAATGTCCTCTCCGTCTTTCACTGTCAATCTCACAGATTAGGTCAATCTGTAATGTATTTATTTTGTGAGATCTAGATAAATAAAAAAAACTAGCTCATTTAGCCAAACCAATCATTCAAATTTGACTGAACTTGTAAACTGACATTTTGATTTTTTTGACATTAAGGTCAGGTTGTGTCACTTTTGGCATAGATAAGTAAGGCTGGCTTCAGACACGGGATCTTGATTCGGAATTCCGTGAGACTAGGGCAGACGTTCGTTTTTTTCGAAACTAACATCAGGTTTTTTTTCCGTTCGGAAAATGTACAAACGTGTGCGTCTAGTTGAACATTTTGTATGTAAGGCAAGCATTCAGGAAACCAAATAAAAAAGGAATGGTTCTGAGTTCGATTCCCAGGTTGGAGGGGTGATAGACGTGCGAGCAAGAACGTGTACTTATGGTTCGGCGACCTTTCTCCCCCGTGTGTCATACTGAAAGTACGCGTACTTTAAAACCGCTTAGTAAGTTCGTCGGCGATCCAACAAGGGGGCGGAAGGGGCGGCCCGCCGCGGGCCTCCGTTCTTGGGGGGCCCCCAAATGCCTCGGCGTTTCCCTGATCATGGGGTCTCAACTCGAAAAAATTATAATTAGTCTTGAAGAAAATTCAATAGATGGCAGCATAAGTAACAATTATGTATTAACAATCATTAAAAGCGTTAAGAGGAAATGCGGGTGGTCTTTTCTCCATAGAAACGCTCTTGCCTGTTTTCTTTCTGGTTTATGACCTTAAAGCAATGATTATTTACAGTAAAATAAATATCAACTACATGTATGTCCCTATGTTTTCCTTTTTGATGATGCATTAACTTTGTAAGCACAAGAACCCTCAAAAAAGGCTCCAAATTGCCTATTTAGACCGCTGTCTACAGAGGTCTAGTGTACAAATTTGACAACTATTTATGAAAAAAGAAATACATAGGGACGCAGTATATATTCTACTTATTCAATTTATGAAATACGAGTATCTTTTAAATTGGTCAAATATTGAAGGAGGAAATAGGCGAGGGCCAAACCTCGAATTATGACGTTTTACTTAGGCTTTTCAGTCGGATATACGGCTGTCCTTATCGCACGAATAGCGGCCAACCACCGAGCGCTCGCGACAGCAATAGTTTCTTCAAATACCTAATTTTCAAAAGTTTCTCCGACCGCATTTCCTCTTAAACGGTAGATTATGGCTGAATACTAAAGCTCCGGCGTGATTTTTTCCGACATTCCAACAATCATTGTCATAGATTTTTCTAAGTATGCAATGACATGTAAGAATGTACGATTCTACCCACGATTTCACGTTTTAGAGAAAACCCCAGAGGCGGCTTTACCTATGGTGCAGGGTGTGCAGCGCACACGGGCGCAGGGTCTTAGGGGGCGCCGAGCGCTGCTCGCGACAACTTTTTAATCAAATTCCAAACAAGACCAAAAGATATTCTGTAAAAAGGCAGTTTTTAGTTGGAGGCTCCCTACGCTAAATCTAAACGTAGGTGTTAAAATTTCGAGCTCGCTTCGCTCGCTCTTGCAAACTAACATTCTTTTTTTATTAGAATTCTCTGCGTAAATCGACAATGTATTTTCTATTTATATATGGATGGTCAAAAGAAAAACCGGCCAAGTGCATGTCGGACCACGCACAATGAAGGGTTCCGTAGTTGGAATAAATTTATCCCAAGAACAAACTTAACATTGTAGTTGAACAACGTGTTCTTCCATACGGAATGTATGGGAGATCATGATTTTCAAACTGTAAATTTAAGTTGGTTGATTATTTCTCGTTAACCTGTACAGCCTACTTAGCTCACATAGTTTTCCTTTTCATTTCGTTATATCGTTACTGCTGTGAATTTTTTCACGAGTCCAAGTACAACCGTTTAGCTAGAAGGGGGACACACACACACACACTTGACTCTAACAAAAAAAATCTGTTAAAAGCTTAATATTTCGCAAACGGATCCCTGAATCCAATAATGGTTTCCACAAACTCACAATTTTTTAAAGACCTTTCTAACGATACCCCACAACATGGGGTAGATGAGGAAAAAAAAAATCCCCACTGTACGTGTAGGGGAGGTACCCTAAACAATTTTTTTTTCTTTATTTTATTTTACGACTTTGTCGGCATGATTAATATGTATACATATGCCAAATTACAGCTTTCTAGTGCTAACCGTCTCTGAGCTAAGCCGCGGACAGACAGACGGACATAGCGATACTATAAGGGTTCCTTGTTTACTACGGAACCCTAAAAACTGACTTATCCGGGACGGGGTGTTAAATTTTCGAGCTCGCTTCGCTCTTACATTTTCAAAATATTCTGTATAGGTCATCAAAGTAATTCCTACTTTTGTATAGATGTTTACAAGATTTTTTTTACAATGCAGAGTGTAAAAATTTTCGAGCTGACTTCGCTCGCTCTACCATCCTATATTTTTCTGATCCTCTAGCTTTTCGGTTGTCGTCAAAGTATCCTCTATTTCTGTATCAATGGTCAACAGAAAACCTAACCTTTTCGAGGCAGTGTGCTAAAGCGGGGGAGTCCCCCGCCCAACGTCAACGTTTTTAATTTAGTTTTGCCGCCCCGGACCTCCGACAGGCTTAGTCCGCCACAGCCAACAGGTTTGAAATTTTGCCCGTAGCCCGCCTTGGTTTGTAGTTTCGTACGTCTGTCATCGCCGCGAGTCGCGAGCCAACCTTTTTTTCGACATTTGTGTAATGTTTGTATAATTTGGTTCAGAAAATTCGACAACATCGCGATAAAGTGTGAGCAAGCTTCACGTGTGTCACCGATGGTGAGCCGAGTAAGTTCGCACGTCTATTACCCACTTTAGGGGGACGTTCTTCTTCGTTCCGTCCTAATCAGTCTTCTGCAGTGTGGATGGAGAACTGACGCATCACACGATTACATTAAGCTACGGTTTTCTAGAAGAGCGGTGACCGCTTATGTAGCATCCGCAATTTACCGGAGAATGACGTCATTGAAACGTTGATTAAGAAAGTAAATCGGTCTGTTTTCCTAGATAGCGTTTATGACACCGTAAAGCAAACCCCGCCTCTCAAAGATTTAAATCGCTAGATTTGCACTCACCGTACTCAGTCACAAGAAAACGTGTCGATACTGAGAAGAGTGAGCTCACACATTACCTATTTTAATAGTGATTCCAAGACCAACAAGGAAACTGTAGCTTCAACCGTAACAGCAGCAGTAGCTGTTAATCATCATAAAGCGTTTAATTCAAACACGTAGATTTTGGTTTGAAGCAAATTAACATTCAAAATTCAAAAGTCATTTATTCAAACTAGGCTGAGAATCAGCACTTTTCGAACGTCAAAATTACATAAGACAGTCCCCCAAAACGCCCACCCTTCACCACTTTCTAGTGCATTAGCTGGGAAGAAGAAGTGGCGCAACAAACTCCCCAGCAGCACAGCCGTCTGTTCAGTTAGAAGAACAAAAAAAAAAGATTCTATATAATAGTATTCAATATAATTTACATTACGCAACACAAAACATAATTTAAATTATTAGCCATATGTTAGCTAGCACACGCCAATATACCACACAAAATCATCAAGAAATACTATACTCAGGCAGAAATAAAAACTAAACGTAAACAGAACTTAATATCTAAATAAAAGCCTCCAGGCATAAAGGGCGTGTCCGCTTACATATAGTTGTAACTGGAAGTTATAAATGATAAACTAGGACCACCGAGATAAAATAAATAAAACAAACAGTTAATTACTAATAACAATAACTAATATGATCAATTGTCGAGGTCACTAGCTAACCACATATTGCAATACAACTCATTAAAAAAAACATTGTAATGAGTAGATTATGTCAACAAAAATTAATTTGTGTTGTCTTTAGAAATATTCAGATAATTGTCAGGAATCTGGTGAAGAGAAGAGATCACTGGTGTGTTTAAATTATGAAAGCAAATCGCTGTGTTTTCATATAGAGCGTTTTTGACACCGTAACTGTGCGTTTGCACTGGCGAAACATTCCCAACAAAACGTGTAGTAATATCTATTTCCTGTCATACATTGTATCGAATATTGATAGAAAATAGAGATTTCAACATGTTTTGTTGTGAATGGTTCGCCAGTGCAAACGCACAATTAAGCAAACCCTGCCCCCCCCCCCCCCCCCCCCCAAATATTTAAATCTTTGGGGGGCAGGGTTTGCATAACTGTGTGTTAGATTTGCCCTCATCGTACTCAGACACAAGAAAACGTGTCCAGTATTGAGAAGAGAGACTCACACATTATGTATCTGCAACCGTAACAGCAACTGTTAATCATAAAGCATTTAATTCAAACACGTAGATTTTGGTTTGAGGCAAATTAGCAGTAATTTATCTATCAAAATATTCAGATTAATGTAAGGAATCCGGTGAAAAGAAGAGATAACTGGTGTGAAGAAAGCTTTACAAAGGCCTCATTTTAGGTACACATGCAGCGACAGATTTTGACAGCGACGAATAAAGTCGTTGCGTGTGTATCTAAACGCGACGCAGACATGCAATGCAGACCTATGATGATGGCATTACTTTGCCGACAAGCAATAATAGATTTTGAGTCACCCACAAGCAGCGTTTTTAACAATTTGTTTATATTATTTTGCTCATTTCCCATTCGAAGTGACCTTAGTGCAATAGTGGCACCCTCATTTTGATTTTACTCTTTTTTGCCAAGCTGTACTGTTTGTCATAAATCCGAATGACGGATAAGGTTTTTAATTTTGATTCGTTTAATCGCTAACACCCACAAGAGAGCAGTGTCTGCCAGCATGCACAAGCCAAGCCTGATCATACGTTCGGTTTCCTGATCTGTACCCTTAGTTCTTCATAATATCACTATAGTAACACCTGCATCCTGTACCATAATTGCGTAATACACAATCAATGAGACTCGGAATCGTTTTGAAACAGATTGCAAATCCATTCCTGCATAAGTTCGAAAAAAAAATCTGCTCAACAACGTAAATAACGCAATTAATGTTGTTGAATTGTCAAAATTAAACAGATTTGTCGTAATCGTTTACGAAAATATGTTACGTAATTAGATAGCATGATTCCTGATTCGGAATTCCATGAGACTGGCGCAGACGTTTGATTTTAGTAAAATAAAGTGACTTTAGGTCACTTTATTATACTCGTCTTATAATCGTTAATCGTTTTATAATCCCAGAGATAGACATTTCAAGTGATTGTTGGTATTTTAATTTAGAGTTTGACATTTGCACCTGTCAAATCTCTGTGTGAATGTCCACTCGACACTGCTACGGCGTGGTTCTGAACGATTATTTCCGTTCGTGTGCGGCAGCGCACTGTGAATCGAAAAAAAGCTCCTGAATGAACTTTTCACAGATTTTTTGACATAATTATTTTTTTCAGATTAGGGGCAGGTTTAAAAAAAAAATCGCACCAAATCTCGTTTTAGGAAATATGTCAAAAATCGTAAATAAATAGTTACATCACCGTGTGGAAGGATATAGCGGCCATTCTCTCCGTTCCGGAGATAAGCTCTCAATATATTTTTTGCAAAAAAAACAAAAAAAACTAATTTGCCTACCATATTGTATCCTATGATATATTTATGCATAATATTGGCTATTAGAATATATTTCAAGCAAAAAACCGACTCTTTAAAATTTAAGCTCCAATGTCTTTGAGAGCTTTTTTCCGATGCACAGTGCGGCGGAGCAAAAATTTATGCGAACGCTGCGTTCGG
This sequence comes from Agrochola lota, assembly GCA_947364205.1. NCBI lineage: Eukaryota > Metazoa > Arthropoda > Insecta > Lepidoptera > Noctuidae > Agrochola > Agrochola lota. The sequence continues at coordinate 8,812,967 of OX376221.1, read as the reverse complement.
GATGACGTCATACTATTATTTCCGTTCTGAATGACCTAAACTCACGGTTAAATTTCCGAAACGAACGTCAGGTTTTTTTTCCATTCAGAATATGTACGAACGTGTACGCCTATTTGAACATTTTGTATGTACGGCAAGCATTCAGGTCTCCGAATCAGGAAACCGTACATATGCGGCCAGCCTAAAAAGTTTCATTCTGTCTGGTGTCAGTACTACTCAGTCTGTGGGTCCTGTCATTGTGGGTCTGTGCTGTGAAAGTTACATGCTCTGTGGGTCTGTGTATCCTGTGCATTCAACAATTTAATTTATTTGATTTTCTTTTTCGCGAGATCAGTGAGGGGGAAGATTTTCGCTATGTCGCAGCAAGAAATTTCTTGCGGCTTGGAATATACATCTATTCCAGATATACAAGCATGTTTAACAGAGGCTTTGCGTTGCAATTACTCCTTTATAGTTTCACCAATAGTTCACCCACGTTTTCGAAGACCATGCTCAAGTGCCGGCAGGGTTGGAGGATTTACAAGATCTGATATGATATTATCACCTCAAGACTGGACGAATAGGATGGTAGGAAGGTTGTCTCCTTATCTTAACGTTGACTCTCCGTCTCCCGGCGTCCGGCAGCGTCATGAGGATTGCTTGAACGAAGAACTAAGTTACTGCCGAGGCCTTGGTCTTCCTGCAATTATGTTATCTTTGCATGGTAGAGAATCCAATAATTTGGCAAGAATTCTCAATTCATATTATGAAACCAGGTTAGTAAATATATATTTCCGTGACGATAAGGATGTGACACTATTAACCTGGCTATAATATTCTATTTTCTGTATTTTAGCCACCATCCATCTCTGATATGGGTGCATGTGCCTATGACATGCACCAAAACAATGAGAAACTGTGATAGTGAAACAGGAGATGATGCTGCTTGGAATGAGACTTGGTTATGGTGGTCGAAGTTCCATGAGCGCCTGGAGTGGGATAAGCGAGTTGGTGTAGCTCTGGAACTGTCTGCAGATTTGCCAACAGAAGAAGTGATTCAAAGATGGTTAGGAGAGCCTGTGAAAGCAATTATAGTGCCCACATCTATTTTCCATAACAATAAAAAAGGGTATGCTTTTCTTGTTTCTCTAATTATTGATATTAGTGTGCCACATTCTGGCCTTATATTCTGCTTTAGCAATAGTAATCTCATATAGTCACTGTGCAAGCTAATATGTAGCCGTTGTGTTATCACTCACGTTATAATAATTGTAGATTCCCAGTGCTATCTCGTGCTCATCAGCATTTAGTTGTGAGCTTGGTAGAGCATGAAGCTCAGGTCATTGTGAGTGGAGCTAGGAGGTCCAATGTGGAGTTCTATCTGCAGTACCTGTACAGGATTTGGAAAAGACGCCCTTATCTAGGTGATGATCCAATGCTGAGTTATGCTAGAGGGTATGTTTATCTTTTTTAACATTATATTATTATTGATAGATAAATGTTATTATAAATATTTCATGATAACTTACAGTGTTTGAGAATTGTAAATACCTGTCCGTGTCCTGTATCCATGGAGTTTCTTGCCTGTTCTTTTCCATAGGTACCTACTACACTTTGGAATGTGCATCTAGCTTCATCTTTAGAACTGACCGACCCCTTGACAATTCAAAAGTGCCTGTAATTGGTTTATTTGAAATAAATGCTTTGAGTTTGAGTTGAGTTTGACCAGTCACAAAAGTAAAAACGATTATTGCATTATGAAATAGGTAGAGTAACTGCTAATAAAGATATGCTGAAATGTAATTTTTTAGGTGGGAAGATTACCTACAGACTCCTCTGCAACCTTTGGCAGATAACTTGGATACACATACTTACAATGTGTTTGAAAAAGATCCAATTAAATATGACCAGTATCAAAAAGCCATTGCTCAAGCCTTGACTGACCTGCAGAAAGGACCATCTCAAGTGGTATTTTATTTTTATCCAGCTACTTCCTTTATATTTTTTTGATTTATCTAGAGTGCATCAACAATCTAACAAGTTTAACAACCCTCATTGCTTTAATTTCTTGTTGAAACAACATTATCATTACCAAGAAAAATTTAAAGCTCTCATAATTATTAAACTTGTTATTGCCAAGAATCTTTATACCAGACTGTTTATTTATTTCTAGTAACCCATAGCTACATTACACTTTATTTTCAGATTAATACTGATATTTCTACAGCAAATGCACAAGAGCTAGGACAGGGAGATAGTGCAGAAAAAAAAAAGAAAACTATTACTGTAATGGTGCTGGGAGCTGGCAGAGGACCGCTGGTCAGGGCTACACTAAATGCTGCTGATATAACTGACAGTAAAGTCAAGGTGAAAATAAAAGTTTTAGTCATTCTATGTATTATCTTATCTAACTATAAATATTTAACAGTATTCAAAGAACAGGGTGTATCAACTATATGTTAATATAAAAGTTATGTTGCATCAGGTGGTGGCAGTAGAAAAGAATCCTTGTGCCGTGGTTGTACTAGCAGCTCAAGTTCGTGAAGTATGGCGTGACCGCGACGTAGTCGTCATACCCGGCGACATGCGTCAGATCAATCTATCTCCCAAGGCAGATATTATTGTGTCTGAGTTACTAGGTAAAGCTTAATACTTAATAATGTAATGTATACCTTTAAACTGCCATCAGAAGTTCAACAATATTGCTATTTCTGATTGCTAAATACTGCAAGCTCATTGGAATGCTAGTGACTGTAAGAATAACTGATTGTTATTTCCAGGGTCATGGGGTGACAACGAATTGTCCCCAGAATGTTTAGATGGGGCTGCTGGTCTCTTAAAGCCAGGTGGTATATCAATACCATGTGTATACAAATCTTATGTGGCACCAATTTCTTCGCCCCGATTGTGGGCGGCAGCAAAAGCAGCCTCCTCCATTACTCAATCAAACCAAAAGGATAAAAATCTAGAGACATTGTGGGTTGTTTACATGCAAAATAAACATGACATAGCTGAAACAAAGGTAATTATCAAAGAGATGGCCTATATGAACTATTATAATTTCAAAAAAGAAAAAAAAAAATGTTAATTTTTAACTTTTTTTATATTTTTTCAGCTTGTTTTCACATTCGAACATCCAGCAAAAGGCTCAAAGGATCATGAGGGTCAAGAGATGACAGATTACAGGCGACTGCCTTTGACAGATAATAGAAGATCAGAAATATTAACTTGGGAGGTCCAGCAAGATAATGTCATGCATGGATTTGGAGGATATTTTGATTGTACATTGTATGGGAAAGAAATGATTAGCATACTTCCTTCTACACACAGCCCAGGGATGATATCATGGTTCCCAGTATTCATTCCAATAAAGGTATTTTAAACCCTCAACACAATAATAATAAGACTTAAAATATAAACCTTTAAACCCAAAACATTTGTATAAGTTGTTAAGTAACAGTTATATTAAAGGCAATGTATTTCTGATTTACAGACACCTCTTCGAGTGCATAAAGGTGAAATAATTACTGCAAGATTTTGGCGTTGCAAAGATTCACGCAGAGTTTGGTATGAATGGATAGTGGAAGTGGGTAATCGCACTACAACCCTGCATAACGCTAATGGAAGAAGTTCAGAAATGTTGTTATGATTACTTTTTTACATAATAATGATAAGAAATTTTCTATTTGGCAATAAAATTGCTGACAGAGTTATTTTATGTTTTTTATTTCCAAGCTTTAACATAAACAAAGGTAATAATATTATGTACAGCATACTCACAACATACTATCCTTTATGAGTTTAAACACACTAATACTAAACAGAAGACATACATTTACACAGAACATGAAGTAAGAACTACTTTTTCACTAATCTCACAATATTCATTTCTTTGTGAAAGTCATCTATATCTTGATTCCATCTTTTTTCAAAGTAAATTCCTGTAATAGATTCATCATAAAAATTATTAACTTCTTTGAAATATGTAACAATAATATTAAAATCTAAGTGAGATCAATCAGTTTCTTATCCAACTAAATTACCTTGTAAAAACTTGGCATCATTTCCAATTCTGATTGCCCAGGGTAAGTAATATTTTAAATACATCTGGCGATGCTTTGGCTTGAGCCTGCCTGCTCCCCAGATTCCGCCACTGATGCACATTGGTAGTCTTGTTTGTATGCCTTCAATCCATTTTACTGTAACCTTTAAAAAGAGGTTTATTATTTTAAAACTAGGTAAATTAGTTTACAAGATCTATAGAACATCTATGTGTGACTGGTAGAATATATTCACCTCTCCTAACATAGTTGTTCTCATGAATAGAGTGGCGTGCACTAAATCATGTACTTCTCTGTAGCGTTGCATTACATAAGCCAGTTCTGGATCTTCAATAAATTGAACTGGCAGACGTGAATCAGCTGTAATATTGTTATCTGTCATAAAATCTGCGTACACTCTACCTAGGGTGTTTTCCGGCATTTGGGAGAGCTTTTCAAAAGAAACTGTTGCAGAATTTATGCGCGGCTGTTCTTTCAGTATTTCAGCACCCTCCTCAGTTTCAATCATCTTTTGTCGCATGTTCTTTAAAGCACTTTCTCCCGTAACTTCGCCTAAACAAGCGATCATGTCACCACGATGAGGATTTAGAAGAGCGATAGCTGCTGAACCACATGATAATAACGTTTTTTGAAAGTAATTTGTAGCAATAAAGTTATTCTTCATTTCTTCCTGAAAATGATTACTTTTGGGCGCAGCAGTGCAATGTTTTCTAATTAATACGAAAAGAAGGCGCATTTTTAATACAATACGTTATTTCTCCTGTAGAATGAACAAAAAAACTTGTTATTCGACGATCCGAAATCCTTGTTGACAAATAAACCTGCTGTAATGTGAATTGTGAATATGTCACTAATGTCACTGTCAAAAGTGTAAGTGTCAGACACTGATGATTGTCCAATTCCTTGCTTTTTCTAACCGTTGTTTTTACCCTTTTTTTAGTTTTTACGGTTCCGTACCTCAAGATAGAAAAACGGAACCCTTCATGTTTCATGCTTCATGTATATGACGCGAGCCGGACCACAATACGTTATTTTATATTAAGTTTGTTTTTGGGATAAATTCATCTAAACTATGGAACCCTTCGACCACGCACAATGGCCGGAATTTTTTGTGTCTCTTTTTGATTTGGTAAATTTTGGTAACTGGGCGGACTTCAGACGATCAATCTGGCAAGTGGCAATGATCACGTAAAACGCTCCTCAGGCATCGAAACAGTTTCTAGCCTTTTCCCAACTATATGTTGTTGTCGGCTCTGTCTAAAGCGCCGCAAAAAAAAAAACCGTCAAACCGTTTGTTTCAAACCTTACGTGATTCTGATTGATGCCGGTTTGAAGGTAGAGATGTGTCCCTCACTCATGAGGTGCCTCGTTTGAGGTAATCGTGATCGCAAATTGAAAGAGTTACTCGAATTTCAACATTGAACCAACTCACTCGTTCACTCGTCCTCACTTAAAAATTGACATTGACATTATTGACGCGAGTACTCGCGAGTGAGTATTGAGTGACCTTAGTGAGTGAATGAACCGACTTTCATAATTGTACATACATCGACGTACGACTCCTCGCCTCAAATGAGGGGTACCTCTTGAGGACCTCGCGAGCGAGGTAAAATGAGGTACACACGGCTACACATCAACCATTTCCATTTTATGCTGATCTCGCATTGTATAGGATTTCCGTACAAATGTGAGGTCAGCTTATACTGGGAATGTATAGCTTGATGTGTAGCCGTGCGTACTCCCTCAACCTCATATAAAAATGATGAGTTACCCATCACTATTTGAAGGTACCTACTGCTACTGCGTACCGGTGTTGTCAGATGCATTCAACCTTATATCTGTAGTAGAAACTGCTAAAATCTGTATTTATATCTGTATGTTATTTTAACTTGAAATCTGTATTAAATCTGTATGTATGGTCAAAGAACGAAACAGAATAATATACCTACTTACCGTATGCAGTCAAATTACTTTTTTCTGCTTCTTTTGAAAAAGAAGAGAATAGGCTTGCTTCATCACCTACCTCGACCTCCACGACACAGCCACTGGGTAACACGATACCCCTTGTTAAGACTGGTTGTCAGATTTTTGGGATTTATTATATCAATATCAATTACCATTAAAAGTTTGTACAAAATTAATTATTTACGATAAATGCATCACCTGAGCGCAGTATTTTGGAGAACACTCAAAAATCTTTAATTGGCGGATTCCCCGTTTGAAAAATAAGTGAAACTGGCCACTGACTGACAGAACAGTACCCTAATTACGTAATACACAATCAATCAGAATCTGAATCGTTTTGAAACAGATTGCTAATCCATTGCTTCACACGTTCGAAAAAAAATCTGCTCAACAACGTAAATAACGCAATGAATGTTGTTGAACTGTCAAAATGAAACAGATTAGTCGCGATCATTTACGGAAATATACGACGTAATTAGATATCAGTACTACTAATCGCGATTTTTTTACCTAAGTTCCGTTTTAAAGCAGATCAGGCTATTTAATCAATAGAATTAGAAAATTCTGTATAAAAATTTGTATCCAGTGCTTATCTGTATCATAAATCGAAAATCTATATAAATATGGAGAAATCTGTATATATGGCAACACTGCTGACCCTCGTACACAACTGACCATGCGTGTTTGACAGTGACTTACTTGACACTTTGACAGGAATGACAGGTTAGGTTACCAAGAAGAAGTAATTCGTAAAGCAAAGCTGGAAAGAGGTTATGTTTACTCGTGTGGTCTTTAGAATTTGTAATAATTTTATCAAATAGAAATATAATAGTCAATAACTCTAGGGTAAGTTATCTAATCGTTTAAGTTTATATTTTGTGATATTCAAGTTTCCTTGGTTAATATCACCCGCGAAGTAATGATTTGTTTTGTGAATTGAGTAGGTTCACGTTTAACGTCTTCATACCGGAGGTAGGATTGCTATTTCTACCTCTTTTGTAGATATTGGTTTGAATGAGTCAATCGATTGAAATCTTTGGAGTCAATAGTTAACTTTAATTCTAGTAGCTCAGTCAATAACATTGAACATCGCAAACGCGCATGTAACTGTAATTTTTGTATATGTTATTAGGTCTTCTGAGAGTAGTTTATACCCAAGTTTGCAACCCTGAAAACCCTATGCTACTCCCATGGTGCTCGACAACTGCACAATTCTGGCACTTGTTTCAGTTTTTTTGAACAAAAAAAAAAAGGGCATATGCCTTAACGGCGGGATAGGTATCTTTGTTGGATATTTTTGCGAACCAAGCTAAATTTGATACAATCTGAGCCCAACCCAAGCACTCTAGGTCTATTGGTTGCGAAGATACAGCTAGTCAAAGATGGGCATTTTTTTTCAAAAAGTGATTATTTACCAATTTATGGCTGAACTAATGGTCCTAGAGAAAGTGTTGTAGTTCTTGTAGTGCTGTAGTTAAGTAGAAGGAAGAATTTGTGTCCTTGCGCATTCCTTCTTCGATGAACAAGGACAATGGATATGGTGCTAGCTCATACGCAAAATAATAAAGAATTGTATGACTAAGTACACTCACCATTCTGACTGGTTGTAACATTATTATAATTTCAGTTTCAGCATAAATAACTACAATGACGCAACAGAAGAAACTAATGATTAAAAAAATCAAAGCTGATCTTAGCAAAGAATTCACTTTTCTGAAAAATGTATTTTCAGTTATGTCTTTACCACTACAGATGAAAGGTACCTAAATAATTTTTTTTAATTTTTTTATATAAAACGGCTTTGTAGAAAGTACATATTAGAATAGTATAAGTTTTAGAATGTATAACAATTGACATATTAATTGCAGGTGAAAATGATGATAATATGGATATTGAAATAGTAAATGAGAATCAAAAGAGTAATGACGATGTTGAAATGCCAAAGCGAGCCCGCAGTATAGCAGAACTTGAAGAGAAATTAGAGAAGATCAAATCACAGAACAAGTTCAGCTTCAAAAATAAACTACAAAAGAAAAGCTTAAGTAGTAAAATGAAAAAGAAAATAAAGAAAACGGAGAGAGTAAATAAACCAAAAGTTAAACCTGTAGTAGATGCACCTTTTGCAGAAATGTTAAAGTCTAGCACAGAGGAGAAACCAAAAGTAAATATTGCTAAACCAGTGTTTAACAATGAAGGCAAACTCGTATTCTCCAAGTTTGACTTTGCCAATGTTGGAAAAAAAGGTAAGATATTAGATAATGTTTGATTGATTCATATTTTTGGGACAATATTAAATAGAAATAATGTCATAAAACTTATATAAAACTTCTAGGAAGTATGAAACTTACTGAAATAAGTTATTTTCATATTTTTTATAGAAAGATCCAACAAAGCAGAGAGAGACCCTAAAAGGATTTTAGAAAATCTTAAACAACAAGAAGACAGGTTCAAACAGCTAGAAGAAAAAGAAGACACGGGTAAAGTAAAAGAAATAAAAGAAAAACTAGCATGGAAAAATGTGCTGCACAAAGCTGAAGGACAGAAAGTTAAAGATGACCCCATATTACTGAAGAAATCAATAAAGAAAATGGTACATAAAAAATCCTGTTCTATTTTAATTTTAGCTTGTTAAAATAACAAATTTTCATGCATTCAAAATATTTAATTTAGCAAAACTTGATATATGTTAAAAAGAGTAAGTAATTTCTAATTGATTTCATCTTCCGTTTTATAGGATCAAAAGAAGAAACAAAGTAAGAAACAGTGGGACACCAGAGTACAGAATGTGGAACAGAAGAAAGACGAGAGACAAAAAAAGAGGACAGAAAATATTGCCAAGAAAAAGAAAGAGAAGAAATCTAAAATTATCAAAACATCAGTCAAAAGAGGGCGTATCGTGATATAATATCATCGAGGAGAACAGTTCTTGATCTTTGTGTTTAAAGAATACATAATTTTAAAGTATGTTTGTATTTTTTTTCTACTCTTTTGAGTCGCAGCTACTTTAAAAGACGCTTTTAATTTAGAAACAGCAGTAAGTACGATGGCCGTATCAAGTCTGCAGTAATGCTGCGGTTTCCTAGAAGAGCTGTGACGGTGACCGCTCACGTAGTCACGTAACGCCCGCAATTTACGGGCGAATGACGTCACTGAAACTATGATTATGAAAGTAAGTTGGTGTGTTTTCAATGTATGATCCTATGTAGGTATTACACTACCCACCATAGGATCATAGAAACAGGTCTTGCCATATTGGATATTATAAAATGAATTTTCACATTTGTTTTCATAATTTCCTGGTAGGTATAATATCTGTCCATAAAATTTGCCTTTTCAGTTTTGCTACTGCCATGTTCTAAATTGACGGATAAAAAGTAAGCACAACGAAATTTTGGCGTAAATTCACAATATGCTTAGTGGAGTTCTAAAATTATTGTTGGCAGCACTGCTGCTGCACTGCCGGAAGTTTATTGTTTTGGCTTCATTGGTGTTACAGTTCTATTTGTTACTAGAGATGGGATTTAACAGGATAATTCTGTTAACAGGTAACTTGTTCCTAGGCTCTGAAATTACCTGTTACTTTTAACAGGGAAATTTCCTTCTTAAGGTAACTGATTAGATAGAATAATTCATAAATACTTCGTAATATTTCAGACAGATAAGTAATTAGTTAACTAACTTTTAATGCAGTAGGAAAATAATTGCTAATTCTTTGTTGCATACTTGGGTAAATAAACTAATCGCATTAAAAAAAAAGTTTTTCATCACTGTGCCGTTATTTATAGTTCTCAGTCGTTTAAATTAAGTGCCAATATTTTCTTTTATATTATATGTAAGGCGCCAGTATTTTTTTGTCCGGGAACATTACGTATTTTTAGAAAATTAACAAAACACGCACCTAACGTCATTTCCATCCCGACGAAAAGTCATGCATCTAACTATAAATTTCAAAATAATACCAAAAGAGTATACAAGGGTGCGTTTTTGAAAATTACTTAATATTAACTATCAAACAAAGATGCATTACTGCTAAAGCTTTTGAAAATTAACTATCAAATAAGTCTAAAATAAATGATTCATGAAATGTTACGATATTTTCATCATTTCCGTAAAAGTTCGTCAAACAGTATTTTTTTCCTACTCTGTGGCACAAAGCACATGTCGTCCCGAGCCCGCACCTTCCTCAGTTCCCCAACAGGACGCCGAGCAGGTGGACGCGTGATTGCAGTGCGATTAGCTCTCAAAATATATTGATAAAAATTTACGTAAGACGATTGTCACGCATGCACATCATTCCCAAAAGGACGGATTAAAGTGTAAGTAACGAATACATTTATCTATTACTTTTTACATATATTCCGACTGATCGCGTGTGTCATTTGAGATTATTATTGTTACGTTGATACTGTATTTTAAGAGCATGTTTCGACTTGAAACAAAATATGTCATTTCCAGTAAGATCATCTCCAGTAAAATGTTAAAGACGGAAATGATTCGTGATTACCGGTAATGACTATTATCATTGCTTCTTGTTACTTTCGTGTGGTTTTATCTATAAGATAGATCACAGCAACACCATTTACTCATTAATGTGACATAAATGAAGTAGTACAAGTCCAAGACGGACTGCAGCTCGTCTTGAACTTGTACCTTTATGCAACATAGAAACTATTGTTTTAGGTTTGGCGATCATGAACAAGAAGACGGTGACCGCCAATCTATCAGCCTACAAGCGTAAAAGGTACGCAGAACTTAAAAATGATCCAGAAATGTACGAAAGAGAAAAAGAAAAAGAACGACTACGGTATACAAAGAAGAAAGAAAAGGGACAAGTTGTTCCCATTGATGAAAAATCACCAAGAGATCAAAGGCAACCAAGGAAAAAATGGCGTGAAGCATCAAAAAGGTACAGGGAAAATAAAAAAGGTAAGATAAATGAAACTAAGTTACCAGAAGTAGTACTCCTTGAACATCAGACCCAGGAAGACATATCAGTTAAAAAGACAACACAAACGACTACAGTTATGGAAGATCCTTTGAATTCAACAGCTACGAAAATAAGACGCATAAGGTACAAAGAACAAAAAAGACGTAAAATATTAATTAATATTATACAAAATTTAAGAAAAGAAAATGAGAGTCTGAAAAAGAAGTTAAGAAAGATGGCAGTGAATAAATTACAATTGGTTTCAAAAAACATAGAGAAACAGGGTAAAAAGTAGAAGACAAGCGAACAGTTCAAGAAACGCGAACAAGGCAAAGATTAACAATACTTATTAAAAATTTCTTTGAACAAGATTCAAACAGCATAATTATTCCCGGCAAAAAGCAGTACATCACTCGAAATAAGGTTCAAAAACAAAAAAGACAGTTAATATTACCATTAAAACAATTACACAGCAAATTTATATCAGAGCATGGAATTCCTGTAAGTTATGCCTTCTTCTGTAGACATCGCCCATTTTGGGTAATCTTTCCTAGCAAAGCACTCAGGGAAACTTGTGCCTGCATAATTCATAGCAATATAGATTTGGCAGTTCTATGTCTGCATAAAGCGAATATAATAAAGGGGACTAATTTTGAACAGCTTTTAGAGTCCCTGTGTTGTTCTCAATACAACGATAATTGTTTGAAAAGAGACTGCCCTTCATGCAAGGATAATGTTTTATCCTATAAAGAATTTTCCAATGATCAAAGCCTTACACTCTACCAGTGGGTTCGTTGCAAAGAAACTGTGAAGACTAAGAAGGGTATGAAAACACAATATATTACTACGAAAAAGGCAACTGAAATGACTCCACTACAAGTTATAGAAAAATTAGATTACCAGCTACCAAATTTTTTCAAACACGCATTTATTATAAACGTACAATACAAAACCGCGAAACACAAGAAAAATAATCTAATTGTAACAGAAGCATTCATACATATAGACTTTTCAGAAAATTTTGGGCTCAAATACGGAAAGGAAGTGCAGAGTCTTCATTTTGGACCTAGTCGTAAAGAGATTTGTTTGCATACTGGTGTAATATATACGTATGACTTCGGTCGTAGTGCCATTGGCACAACCTGTGCATGCACAGTTAGCTAGTGCTTGAGACACGACGCCGCAGCCATCTGGGCGCATCTAATACCCATGATTAAGCTGGCTATAGAGATAAATCCATTCGTAGATACCATCCATTTCCAATCTGACTCTCCAAGTTCCCAGTACCGCAATAAATATATCTTCTACATAATTTCAGTTCTTTGTAAGGATTTTCCACAACTAAAGGCAATAAATAACCTGGAATTACAGTGAAGCTGGACATGGGAAGGGGGCCCCAGATGGGATTGGAGGAGTGCTAAAACGGACTGCAGACAATCTTGTGACTTTTGGTCAAGACGTCAGCACATTTGATCAGTTCATAGAAATCGTAAAACAGAATATTGATAATATTACCATAATAACTGTCACTGAAGATGAGGTTTTAGCCAAAGAAGCTCTATTTCCCAAAAACTTGAAACCATTCCAGGGCGCGTTAAATGTTCACCAAGTATTATGGAAACAAGGATTATTTAATCTCGTGTTTAGAAAAGTCAGCTGTTTTGACTGTGATTATATTTGTGTTCACGATAAACATTTAGGATTTTCGAAAGTCCTCAACTATTGTGCAACTGGAGAAGAACACCCTGGGCCGAGTTCTGGAGACCCAAATACCCCTGAATACGTAGCACCTCTCGTTAGGAATTCTCGCCGCATTCTTACTAATATAACAAATACATCCCCCAACATTAATACAATTTCTAGTACACCAAAAAATATTGTTATTTTGTCAAACAAAAAAGTTTATTTTAATCTAAATAAATAAATATGTATTAATACTAAACGTATGTTGATTTGATCATGTTCACTTTTCTGTTCACTTTTTAATGTTAGCAATGATAGAAGAAATATTGTCGTTTCAAAAGAATGAACAATTCAGTGTAAAAGATAGATTAGTTTGACTATGAGTAACAATTTGACTATTATAATGTTAAGTGTTGAGTTTTGATATCAGGTATATCAAAGATTGTTGGTATCAAGATTGATTGGTGAAGGCATATTTTTTAATCATAAAAACTTTTAGAAGTCTTGAATATTGTTTAGAAATAAATACGAAATCGACAAGACTTGATTATGTTTCTATGACTGATTTTACCAAAGAATGATTGAATTATTATCAAAGAAATAAAGCTTGAGTTGATTAAAATGATATTTCATTTACAAACCCTGAGTTCTGATCTATTAACCCTGTACATAACATTTGAATCAGCTTGGATACTTGATCTATAAATATTTGTTTGTTACTACAAATCATTACCAGTCATGTCATGTCATTTCCAGAAATGAGAATATAATTTCCATCCTACTATCGTCATTTCCATCACTGCCAGAAATATAAAAATATAAATATCGCTTAAAAAAGACACCTACTAGGGGTGCCTTTTACTTATAAGTCACATTTTATTTCTATAATTCATTATAATTTGTCAAAAAATCGTTAAATACTATATAAAAAAAGTATATGAAAAAGTACACTGTAGAATCAAATTTAGTTTATTTACCCACTTACATTCATTTAACGTCACTATCACTACTGAGCGACTCTCTATATAGTTACTTTACTCTTTGTGAGCGACCTTCCCAAGTAAATACTGAGGAATTCTCAGTCATCGACAAAATAACTGATAAATGAACGATGAACGAACAAACGTCAGGGTATGTTAAACGGTGAAATGGTAACAGATAACTGTGAATTCAGTTCCTAGGTTATCTGTTAAGGTGCAGTTACTAGGTATTTGTTAACAGGTAATTAATTCCTAGCACATATCTATTTGTTATATTGTGTGCCAAAAGGCTTCAGTATTTTGTTTTAATAAACAATTGCAACCACATATGGCAAAAAATAAGATCCTAGATATATGATATTGTGATTCAAGGGGTCATATTATTATATGTAGGATAAGAGATAGTATCCTATGTATGATCCTAGATAATTATGATAGTGTAATATAATACTCCCCTAAGAACAAAATACCTTTCGGCACACAATATAACAAAAAGAACTTTAAAGAACACTGAATGAAGCCAAAACAATGAACTCCCGGCCCGGCGCGGCCGCCCGGCAGTAGATTGCTTTTTTTTAGTACAGCGGTGCTAAAATTCAGTAAGTATATAATACCATGTCAAAAATCTTTGATCAAAGGCGATTTGATTCGTATGTTTGTATTACATTAACAATATGACTCATAGATCTGTGATCCTAGATATTTGATAGTTTAAGGCGCGGACTGACTACGATTTCAGACGCTACAGTTGCACTCACACAGCTTCGTCTGCGCGGTATACGGTAGCCCGACGACTGAAGTATGACTGCAATATCTATTATCACAATTACAGAGCATTAAATAAGGTTGAAAATCGAATAAATATTTGGGTTGACGATGTGAGTAAGCTGCGAACGGGCATTTATTTTACGGGTTTTATTTAGATTATTCAGAATATACACATTCAATTAAATAATTGTCTGGTTAAAGTTATAAAATAATGTTTATTCTATTGAAGTCTTAAAAAAAAAAAAGTTGTTATCGCTGAAAATACGGAGATGTTCGACGCCAAAGTTTATTTTTGTGAAGTATTTTTTATTGGGAATATCAAACAATTTTCTACTATTCTATTCGGTTAAAATTTTTCTTTAAACCCTTCTTTGCGTTACGTCATACTCGTCTATCCAAGAAACCAGTTTTTCGTGAATATTTAGGTAACACCGCGCCTTAATACCCCCCTATAGATGATTGCAACCACTTATGTATGACACAAAATAGGATCGTTTAGGAGAGTGTAATACACAGTTAAGCTTCTAGGGGTCATTTAAGTAGGATAAGGGATAGGATCCTATGTATGATCCTAGATAATTATGATAGTGTACCCCTTTATTATTCCAAAGTTTTAAGTTTTCACTTTTTAGGGTTCCGTACGTCCGACTGAAAAAACTGAACCCATAAAGCAGGGGTTCCAAACCTTTCAACATACGCGCCCCCCCAACTTTCGGATACGTGTTTTTTTTTCCTTTTAACTGAATGCAGAAAAAGGAGTTACTTTGTCGACATAAGCAGAAAAGTTGAAGAATCAAGAGAATGTAGAATGGAAGAGCGAGCAAAGTCAGCTCGTAAATTGCGGTACCCCGCCACGGATAGGTTCGGTTTTCTTTAGTCCATTCATACAGACGTAGGAAAACTTATTTTGTCGATTTATGCAGAAAAGCTGAAGCTCATTTTGCACTTCTTACCTATAATAATTATGAAACGTTCGGGTTTTGAAAACTAGCTTTAATCTTTTCTAAATCAAGAACATAAAATTTAATAAATTTATAGTTTAATAATAGACCCGCCACGTCGGGGCCGAGTGGGTCGCGCCCGACCGGTTGGGAATATCTGCCATAAAAAATCATTCGTGTAGTCGTGTGTCTTACATAGCCAATTTGCATCGAATCTACTGGACCAATTTAGTTGAAATGTGATACACAAATTAATTTCTGTGACCCTAACACGGACGTGTAACGTAACTATATCAATTTTAATATCTTTAAAACGATTTATTTTAATTAAAAAAAAATTGTTTTAAAGATATTAAAATAGATGGAAATTCATCATTGCCCCCCTTATCTCCGAAACTACTGAGCCACTTTGTAACAGCCTGCTGCGCCAACTATTTTCAAATTATCTATGCAGACAGGGAAAATAATAAAACATTTTAACAGAAAGGAAATGTCATTTATTCGTGTTATTCTTTAACGGTAGGTAAGCTATTTTTTAACTTGCGTTGAATAACTAAGTTCTACATTCGGGTAGAGTAGGTACATAATAAATAAAGGGGACATGTTAACGAAGGCAGCATTGTTTTTACAACAGCCATCATAACATGACCTAACTGTAAAAAATCGAATTTGGCTTATTTTAGGTAATACGCAATGGAAGGCTTAGTCGGAAAATAATGCGTTCGTACAGTAATTCACATTACACTGTTTTACAGTCTACATCACTAATCAAATAGATGAACTATATTCTATGTACCTAACTAAATTCATATGAACACATTTTTTCTTATACCTAGGTGCATTAAAAGTTACACACCATGCTAAAAAACTACAAAGACAAAATATTTAGGTACCTAATGGTATTTATTTTCTGTATAATATCAATCCAAACAAATGGCAGAATCAGTCACAAAGTCGACGGTATAAATGATAATTTTAGTTTAGAAAACGCTGTCAAGGGTGGACCATGGCCGAACTCGTCGAACGCGGCAACATTTAATTAAACGTATTAATTTATTCATTGATTTAGGGTGTACGTAAATCAAATCATCGGTTTTAATCTTCTTTAGTGATTAGCATTATCTTGTTAATATTACTTGGAAAGGCTGTTACAGCAGTTTGGCAAATGAGGTGACTTTGCCGTACTGGACGACATGATTCTTAAAACATACATTTATGAACATGGAACGCAACTGTTACCAATGTATTTAAAAGTGAAGTTTATCATTGAGTACTTTAAGCCGAAAGTAATTATTGGTACTTTCCAACAATGCTGCAATGCTGTTTAGCTCAAGCTCAGCTTAATAATTTATTGATCCTTCATCAACTAAATACATTAAAAAAAGTTAGTATAAATTCTGAAAATCAGCGTTGACATTAATAATTATTTGATAGAAAAGTGGTTGGCGTGGTTATAACCTTCTATGGCGCAGAGACGTACAGAGCAGTTTTTTTATGACTTTAAATAATATACCTTATCTTTAGTGACATAAGGTGCAAAGAAGCGCACGTGCGCTTTTAAACGCCCGAGGATCAGTTCCATGATTGCCTTGATAGTCGTACAATAATGCACTTTATATCTCTGATTTTAAAGTGCATTGTTTAAATTCATCAATTAAAAAAAAAAAAAAACCCAATCAGAAGTGGAAAGGGTAACAAAAAGGATTGATAATCATGATCATCACGAATCGTAAGTACGCATACGAGGACGTGGTGGCGATAAAAAAGAGAATATGACTGTTTCTGTAATAGATTACACAATATTATTGTCATTTTCCGCCGCCCTCAGATTTAAAATTCAGTACCCGATGTTAAGTGGTTTCTACACTAAACTTATGAATATTTCATAATAAAATATATTCTTTACATTACATTTTCTTACAGGTTAGTGCCAATAACAAGACGACTGACAACTTTGTGGTGTTTCGATAGTTATTTGGAGCTGTGCTGTATATTTCTGACCGAGTCTGTAAATATTAAGAATAATTTAAGATTAATGTTCAGTGCACTCGCCTCATTGGTTTATATCAAGAGTTACTTAGGTATGTCTTTTTAAGGAAGTCTTATCAAAATCACCGAAGGTACCACAAATGTTCGTCGCGCTCATGTTCATAATAAAAAGGTAGGTACAGAACCCTCGGCGTGCGGGTACAATACGGACTTTTTATTTCAATCAGTGTGGGTTGAAATAGCTTCCTTAATTTTACTTTACTGAACTAAAGAACACATTTTCGGTATTCACCGACTTCTAACTTTCAAAGTGACGATCTTATAGGCTTACAGTGGATATCAGTGCCGCATTCCGACAAGCATGGCAACTTATTTACTCTGCAAGAAAGAACAGAATATTTTTTTTTATGAAAAATGCTTGAGGCTAATAATTTAAAAGTTTTGTCTGATAACAGACTGCAAAAAGGTTTTTGGGCCGATGGCGGCTGGCGTTACACTCACGTTTCATAGCTAGAATCGCTGAGTCGTGTAGTAAGGCGCTCTGCGCTATATAGGGTCAAATTAAATTAGCTTGCAAAACTCGGCAGACGTGATAGGTATCGATATCTAAAAATGACAAACAAAAAAACCAAAAAACCGGTATTTCTTTTTTTTTGGGTCAACGACCGTAAGTATGTAGTGTAGTTACTTGGTATACAATATTGTTTGATGTAAACTTCATAGACGTAATGGGTATCATCGATATCTAAACAAGATAAAACAAAAAAATTACCCTACTAGAGGTCGCTGACCCCAGAAAAAAATAATTAAATGTTCTTTTTTTTTCTTTTATTATGTTAAGATATCCATAATTCCATACTATAATTTGACCCTGTATTATGAAAGGATTCCTCTTTTAAAATAAGTGTTGCCTTGCTCCTCGAAGCGTGATATGGTTATAAAAGAAAAAAACTAAATACAAATGTTAAAACTAGATCATAATCAACCAAAACGCAATTATAAAGTCACCAGTTAAGTAACTACAATATAATATTATGTCTTATATCTTTATAAAACGATTTTGGTATAATAAACCCAATAATTTTTTCGGTGGCTTGTTAAAGCAAGATTCCAGTTTGGAACTTACATATTAAAATTCTTTAAAATATAAACTACGTAACTAAGCGATAAAGATATTAAAAATAAACTAAGCTATTAGTATTAAAAACAATTGTAAATAGCAACAACTGATTATGAATAAAAAGCCTCCAAATAGAAGTACTCTTCCTTCCACATAACATGAACAAAATAAATAAAATTAGAAATAATAAGGTTTAAAAAAATATAAGTATACAAGATAAAATTTGAGAGTATAGTAATAAACTCCTATGACATATTAGCATAATAAAGGCTTATTAGCTTTAGATATTATAGCCTCGAATCTTATAATTAAGGTGTGTGTACACATAATGTGTTTAAATATTTAATAAAACATTACAATTACATAATTTTTATAAATTGCAGCAATAATTTTTTCAGTGTATAACACTTCAAGAATAAATATTATGGGTAGGGAGAACACAACAAATACTTCCAATAACCATAACATGCACAAGGCTTCGCCAACGGTACATTGCACTTGACCAAGTTTAACTTACCCTACAGGTGTAACATTATGAAACAAATTTAATGTCCCATAGCTATGTGTATAAAAGTTGTCTTTAGAAAATATTCGAAATACATGTTTACATAATGTATACGAAACTACACACATCTACATAATAATTATGTCTTTGGAGAAAAAAGTACATCAGAGCACTGGAAAATATATCATGCTCCTCATACGTCTCCACTGACTGTTTACAACATACAACTTAGGTTCATAACATATAACTAAAATATTATGTTCTAAAAATTATAAAAATAACATACTCTTATAACTTCTCCAAAATAGAAAAATAAAAATTGTATTAATGTTTGTAATACTGCACATTCACATTTACTCTAAATCAGTCAAAAGCATTGTTATAGAAAAGATATCAAATAATAAAAATAAAATATCTGATAAACGTACAATAATTGTTGCATGTATGATCTGGTTCTATATTACTGTTCACTGAACAGCTATGAATTATTTTTAGTAAAAAAAAATTAAAGGTGGTTATAACAATTTCAGCATATTCAAATATATTCAACCTCTTCTTTGTAAATATACAAGAACATGTTGAAACAGCTATGTTACTTACTCTAACTGTATTAACCTACTAACTAAAGCCTAAATTTAAATGGTAATAATAAAGCAAGTCGTGAGGCGGGATATTTGCATCAGTCTTGTGAAATTCTCAATTGTGAAAATTATTACTGTCATTTATTTATCTATTTGGTAATCTTGTAAAAAAAGAAACTGTTTAATTTATATGTATTAATTAGTTACTTTGTAAGCCATTACGGCATGTGTCATCAGTTCAGCTCTGATTTCAAACTGGAAAGGGTGGCATCAAGCACTCTGCCAGCCGCATATCCAGGTATATTCAGATAGGCCGGTTTGTCATGTTCACATATCCCTGGCTGGGTGCAACAGCGGCCCATGGATGGCCCACCAGCAAGCCCTGGGCCAGCGTGGCCATGACTGCCACTTGCTTCCGATGTTGTTCCTTGACAAATCATTCTATGATTTGTAAATTGCTCTAATGAACGTAATTGTTCCCCACAGTTGTCACACTTCAATTCTCTTGCATGCACTTTTTTGTGGCTGTTGAGTGATCTCGAATTATCAAAAACTTTAGTGCACATGTCACAGTATTTCAATACTTTTTCACCTGTGCACACCACCTTATGATTGTTAAGTCTGTCTAATGACATGTAACGCTTGTTATTGCACAGATCACACTTGAATTGTTTCTGAGGTACACGACCAGTGTGTACTTGCATGTGTTTGCGTAAGTTGCTCTTATCTTTTATATATTTTGAGCACACAGAACACTTGTTGACATCTTTCCGTGTATGATTGGCATCTAAATGTCTTCGTAAATGTGATTTCTTGTGAAATGGTTCCAAACATATCTGACATCTGAAGGGCTTTTGTGCTGGATGTACTCCTGTCAAGTGCGTGTTAAACTCTAAAATTGTGGGATAGCTCTTTCTGCAATGAGGGCAGTGAAAAAGTTTGCGACAGATTGCTCCACTTGAATCACAAAACGGGTCGGAGCAGTCATCACAAAACGAATCTAACCCAACTGGAGGTGTAACTGTTTCTGCTTGAAACTGTTCCAAGTCAGTATGTAATGGGTCTCTGTCTGGAGTGCCAGCACCAGGGGGTTCCTGTTTCACTTTAGTTTGATCACTGTGTTCTGAGTAGTCATCCTGAGACGGCAGGTTCCGCGACGTGCTGGCCAGCATCCACCACGGGTTGTAATGCCAAGCACCTAGACCAGAGTGTACCGACTGTTCTTTTATGTCGCTAGTTTTTGTTTGCGTTTCAGCATTCGAAAATCCGGGGAAACTGGGCAATTCTTGATGTTTTGATCGAGACGATTCAAATAAATTGTGTTGAGATATTAAGTTTTCGTAGTCACTCGAATCCAACTTTCTTTCATTTCGGTCGCCTTGATCTCTTTTAGACATTATTTTAGAACAATATCTGGAAACGAAATTTGTATTTACATTACAATTTCATTTTGGGGGATTTACTGCAACATCATGAAACGTAAACAAACAACGCAATTACGCGCCCAAGTAAACACAAGAACAACTATAATATTTTAAACACTGCATGAATATAGGTAACTTTTCTGAACAAAACGAAATTAGCTTCAAATTCTTTTTATTCCAAATGAAACTAAGACTATTTTAATCTGTATTTATCAAAGAATAAATAAACAAGGAACACTGCTTCCCTTGTTATTTGCGTAAATGATTAGTGTGAACGGTTTTTTCAAACAGAACAACGACATATTTTACACCGTCATGTTAAACGAAATAAATAAGTAATAACTTGATAAATGTTATACGTACTATAATAAGCCTTTCCATAAAATTCTCAATATTCTCCTAAAACTATTTTTATAGAACATCGGCCATTTTGTTTGATTAGTTTTTTTTTTTAATACTCATACATATGTTTAGAAGCTTGGAAACATAGGCTTTTAACCGGCCACATACATACGGAATTCCGTATGTATGTGGCAGACCAAATGTTAGAATGTTGTTGTTGTTCAAACAACTGCGAATAAATCTGCCTAGTCGTTCCCAACTATGTTGGGGTCGGTTTCCAGTCTAATCCACCATCAGCTGCGCAGCTGAATACCAATATTTTACTTGGAGCGACAGCCTATCTAACCTCCACAACCCAGATACTGGGTAACAGGATACCCCTTGGTAAGATTGTCAGACTTTCGGGCTTCTGATGACCCGTAACGGCTGTAAAATATCCAAGAATGACAGCGGGCACCAACGTGCTTTCCGAGGCACGGACGGGTCGCGGTATATTAAGATGGTCACCCACCACCACGGACTGATCGCTGCAAGCGTAGCATAACCTGATCGATCAACTCGTGTGGATGTTATTACTGGCAATTACTGGCAAAGTGCCGAAAAGACTGGCAGCATTGCAATTTTTTATGCCAATCCTGATTCTCTGAAAAAAATTCTCGGACAAGTAAGCGAGCAGTCGGACGACGAATTTGGGATGGAGCAAGGGTGTCGAATCGTGTTGCATCCTTAGAGTTCTCCCATTATGTTGCTCCCTTCACTACTAAGGCGACGATCACAGATTAATAAGTTATAGCGACGATATACTCTAAGGTTGCATCCTATCAGTGCTGCCAGATGCATTGAACCTTTATCTGTAGTAGAAACTGCTAAAGTCTGTATTTATATCGGTATGCTATTTTAACTTGAAATCTGTATTTATGGTCAAAAGAACCAAAACAGAATAATATGCCTTACCGTATGCAGTCAAATTACTTTATTCTGCTTCTTTTGAAAAAGAAGATAATAGGTTTGATTCATAAACTACCTCGACCTCCACGACACAGTTACTGAGTAATACGATACCCCTTGTTAAGACTGGTTGTCAGATTTTTGGGATTTATTATTGTGCATTAAACCAATATCAAGTATCATTAAAAGTTTGTAGCAGTATTTTGGAGAACACGCAAAAATCTTTAAATGGCGGATTCCCCGTTTGAAAAATAAGTGAAACTGGCCACTGACTGACAGAACAGTACTACCTATCGCGATTTATTTAGTTACCTAAATTCCGTTTTAAAGCAGATTAGGTAATTTATTCAATAGAATTAGAAAATTCTGTATAAAAATCTGTATCCAGTGCTTATCTGTATCATAAATAGAACATCTGTTAATACGGAGAAATCTGTATATATGGCAACACTGCATCCTATAGATCCTACTTCACAGGCCTACATAACTACTTCGTGCTTTCAATCTGTCTATGGTTTCAACATAGTGAATTTTAAAATCTGTGCCGTTATTTTCTCTATGGCTCTTTCTGTCAGTCTGACTGCCACTGTCACTGCCGCTGTCATCGAGGTCAAGCAAGCAGGCGAGTCCAAGGCGAGTCAGCTGGACTCACGAATTTATTCGAGCTTTTATTCACTAAAAGTGAATAACTAAATTTAAATTGGTGTACTGTACACTTATTTAATAACTTTGAATAATTAAAAAGAACTGATGTTACAATTTTAATAAAATGGCGTGGTTGGGATCTGCTGTATTAAATATTTTTTGGAAACCCACTGTAAACATTGTGAGGTTAGGAATATCTGAGATCTGTTGCTATAATATCAATTTCTATGTCTACTCTCTCTCTATTTAGACTCACATTTTTATTTATTGTAGAACACGGTATCATGCTGATAAGTCGCGCCTTGTTAGAAGATACGGATATGAAGAAAAGCTTTGGAGTGGTGGTGTACTTCCTCGGACATTAGGGAAACCTTTACCTATACCGGAGTACAGGTAACCTATTCATTTTAAATATTTTACTCATAATAATAAAATTCATCAGTAAAATTAACATTTCAATGTGTCACTATGACTTGATCTCTATGTTGTGGCCAAACTATTCCTGGCTGGTAATTATATTTTTATGGTTGTTGTAAAAGGCATCTGAAATAAATCATGTAGCGAGGCATTTCAGTAGCAGTTTTTCATGCATTATCGACCTTTATCTTGACTGTTAATAGTCATATAAAAAGACAACCTAGTCCTATATTTTCTAGCACTATCACTGAAAAAGTTTTGTTTCAGGCCAGCAAATGCTTGGACGGAGCGTAAAGCTCTATTTGGTCAAAATGATTATATTGATATACTTGGATCTGGAGATTTGCACCCAGTAAAGACTCTGTACACTGTGCCATCATGGATAAGAGGAGTAAAAGGCAATGAATATCAAGTAAGTTCATACTTCTCAAATATCAGCCGAAAGACATCCACTGCTGGACATAGGCCTCCCCCAAATCAATTGCCACATCTTAAATATAAGACCTTCAAAATATCAGAAAATATGGTTCAGGGGACACTTTTTAAGTGTTAAATGAAACAATCTATATGCAGTCAATACATTTATTGCACTCATATTATTTATGTACAAAGTATTGAAATATCTATCACTAAATAATCTACATAATATCTTATAAATGTTACAGATGTTGCTGAGAAAAAGAAAAATGTGGGCTCATACTGGTTCTCGTCAAACGAGACCAACTAAATGGAAGGACTTGGACAGGAGAATATCTTTCTTGTACAGAAAGCTCAACAGGAAAACAAAGACAGGACCATCTCCTGATTAAATTGTTTGCTTTTATTTTATAGGTATATTGTTGTAGTATTGTAATAATATTAGGAATAAAGTGTTTTAAAACTGCATTCTAAATTATCTTTCTTAATTATGTTACAATCATCAGTAATGAATAAAGTCAGATAAAAGTGGTAGGTATCCAAAAAATGCTAATATTACATTTTCCTTTGAGTAACATAATAATATTCCTTTGCAGGACTTGATTTCTTATCTTCGACAAATTACTGAAGTGCCACAATATGTTTGTTTGCTAAAAATAAAAATGCATTTTTAATTTTCTAAACTCATGATGTCTGCTCAACTTCTTATATTTTTGGATCTCGCCTTGAAGTCCTATCTCAAAAACTCAACCTGTATAATATTTTGTTACAGTAAGTAACTTAAGATGCAGCTAGTAGATATTATAATAAAGTCGACCAGACTATAAATAAACTCTCACTCATATATTTTTATATTTTATCTTTGTGTAGATATATTTCGTTGGGTTGTTACTGTAACTATCTTCTGTAATTTTAATTAACTATCGACTTATCTATTAAGTATTGCACATGAAAATATTATGATGATTGGTATCTGTTGAATACATGCTCAGCTTTATGGGGGATAAGGTAGCTCGCGATACACAAATTTTCTTACGTTTGACAGTGATGCAAAATCAGAGGTAAAAAAATTAAGCGTAAGATAGGAATTCAGTCCTTCTGAATTTAGAACATTTTGTGACGTTTTGTTGGTACAGTCACATACAAAGCAATATATTATGCTCGTGACTGTACGTACCTCATTTTTCAGATTCTAATCGGATGTAATGCAAAAGCACAGTCGGGGAGCTTTTTTACATACAAACATTTTGTTTTTTTCTTGATGTACTAAGCCAGTTAAGAGTTTGCCGATAGTCAGGATTGGTAAATATAATTTATTGACTTTCAAAAAAGTCGATACGATTTCGCTGAGCATGTCCTAACAAGTAGCAACTTTTTGCTAAACCTTAACTAAAAAGTAAAACTTACTATATTAATTTACAGCTCATTCTCCATTCTTAATTAATAACTAGAAGTGTGTTTTATTTGGTACATTGACTTGACTAGAGTGACCATATTCACAAACACAAAGTACCTACTAGGAGGTACCTACTTAATTCTAAATAGGCCACACTTCTTGCTACGCGGCTTGATTAGCAATAAATTACTGTTTTTGTATATAAAGTTTGGGCCCTTAATTTGATTAAATAGATATTCCCCAATCTTCTTTGATGAGGTCTGCGGCCTTTTCTGCGATCATGAGGACGGCAGCGTGCGTGTGCGCAGCGGGAATCCGAGGCATAATGGATGCGTCAGCGATGCGCAGTCCTCGGATCCCGTGGACCTGCAGCCTTGGTGATACCACGCCTGTGGGGTCGCCCGCTGGAGCCATTTTGCACGTTCCCACCTGCAACCACTAGGAGTTTAATTTCATTGATCTGGTGGCCATGGGATATAGGGTGATAGGTAAGTATGTATGGGGTATGGTGGTTCTAACAAACCATGTCGTCAATTTCTACACGACTGCCCAAAAAAAGGCGTGTTATTTTATCAGGGTGCAAGTACCTATCTATAAAATGTAATTGTGTTTGTGTGAGTTTTTTTAAGTCCACCACAACTTCTAAACTCTTGAACCGATTTTTTAAAGTTGGGAAAAATTTCTTTCAAATATTTTCTTCACAGTAGGTATTTACTTGCCTGATGGTCTAATGTGATGGAAGTCTGCATAATAGCGCACTCCCAGTATTCATCCGAGTCGAACAACAAAGACTCGCAGCCGGGGAACGGCGTTGTGTGTAATTTAGTATCATAACGCTGGAACGCTTTGGTGCCAATTACTTTCTCTACCTGGAAATGAAATACGGCAATATTTTTAACTGGCTCAGATACATTGTAGAGGAAATTATAAATTAGTTCAAGTAAGGTAAGGTACTATCTCTACTTACCATACGAATGCCTTCGATCATAGTTCGCAAATCGTTAAGGTCAGCGAAATAGTTTAAATGGATTTTGGGATGGTCGACAAAATTTGGGCTACGGAGCATCAGTCGGCCAACGCTGTTCGGTCGAACTAGCACCGGGTTTATAGAAAATGTGCGCTGCCTCACAATATATGGGAGAGAACTATACACCTTCCAGTACCACTCGTCTGTTACTCCTGCAATAAGAACAAACTCAAGTTATTCATTAAAAGTGGTTGTCTTTTTCACGGAAGAGGTTACTTTCCGGATCTATGATAGTCGTCAAGTTTCATTAGATATCTCTTTTCATTAAAGTTTTAATGGAATAAACAGAGCTGCTTAGAATAAAGCTTCTCTGCTTTGAAAAACATGGTGCAGTTGTGACTGTGTTCGTCAGGTGGTTTTGCTTGGTAGGTAACCTTACCAAGTAAAGATCGTAATATTCCAACAGCATCGCCGGCCAAGGAGCCGGCTCCCATGACGAGCTCGATGTCTGGTCTGGTCTTGTCGAGGTCGTGGGAGAACTTAGTGTGTACAAAGGCAAGTCCAGCAGCTCCACCCGGCAGGGTCAGCGGACCACGTCCTGTCATGTATGCTGCTGCCACGAACGGGGATGCAGCAGATAGCTGCACAGAACATAGACAAAATTTCAAATGATTTATCGACGAATTACAGAGATTGTGATATTTTTTTTTATCCTGTAGGTGTAGCAGGGCGCAGGACTCTATGATGAAATTAAATGATCAGACTCAGAAGATGCCACTACACATTTGTGATGTGAAGAAGAACATTTCATTCTATGAATTAAATCTTTTAAATAAATCTGATTTCGCATATGCCTGTAAGATATTCTTCTAACGATATTATCTACTTTTTCGAATCAGTTAAAAGTACCTATTCAAAAATAATTTTAAACGAGAAGGTAATAGGCACCTCCTGTAAACGTAGGTTGTAGATAATAAAAACAAATTTAAAAAAAAAACAGCCTCTTTATTTCAGGTACGTATTGTACTGTAACTTAAAAGTTAGTGTTGTCGGAGTTCTGCAACTACACTAGCTTTGTATTATGCAGAAAAACTGATGCGAAAGTTGGAAAACAATGGTCAGCTGCGCACAAATCGGGTCAGCGTTTAATTTCCACTTGTTTAGTTATGGGTGGCACGTAAAAGTAATTTACTGTTAAACAAGTGTTAATGTGTCAACCACAATAGGTAATGCACAAAAAACACTTTAGATTTAAGGGGTAGGTTAGACCTGCCTAGATTTTCTACTGAGCAAAATATTTTTCAGCTCAGCAGCGTTAAATAATAATAATAGTCATAGTCCTTCCATAGTTCCAGGTCACCAGTCAACTTTAGCCACCCAAACCCATAGCCCAATTTATTTTGTTTCCATGTTCTGCAATAGTCCTGCACCAACCTGGGGTTGTCCTTAGGTGCACTTGCGTAGTGCATACAGGGATGATCCTCGGTTGGTGCCTCAATACATAAAAATGTCTAAGGGGCCTCTGCGAGTTGGCTTCGGCCCCTCGTACGCCTTCCAAAGGTCCGGGACTCCAGGGTCCCGAGAAATGTCAATGAATAATAATAATAATTGTCAGGAGGTTCCTCTCTCTGGAGCCCTGACCGCCGGTAGCTTGGACCCTGTTCCCGATACCGGTGGGCTACTATTTTTTATATTTTTAAATGTTTTTATATTATTTTATTCTAATATTTAAAAATATAATTTATATGTATAATATAGTTATGTTATATATAATATATGTTAATATATAATATAATATAATATATAATATGTATAATAAAATCTTTATTTTCAAGTAACATGGACTCATAACGATAAGGAAGGATAAGGAAAGGGTTAGGTTAAGGGTCGTTAAGGATTAATAATTTATTCTTACAAGTTGGTTTAAAAACCGGCTAAGTGCGTGTTGGACCACGCAAAATGAAGGGTTCCGTAGTTGGGATGAATTTATCCCAAGAACAAACTTAACATTGTAGTTGAAAAACATGTTGTCCCATAAGGAATGTATGGGAGATTATGTTTTTCAAACCGCAAATTTAATTTGGTTGATTATTACTCTTTAACCTTTACAGCCTACTTAGCTCTGATAGTTTTCCTTTTAATTTCGTTATATATACTACTGCTGTGAATTTTTTCACAAATCCAAGTACGACCATTTAGCTGGCAGAGGAGGGGGGGGGGGCACTTAACTCTAACAATTTTTTTTAGTTAAAAGCTTAATATTGCGCAAACGGATCCCTGAATCCAAAAATGGTTTTCACAAACTCACAATTTTTTTGTACGACCTTTCTAACGATACCCCACAACATGAGGTAAACGAGAAAAAAAAATAACATCCCCACTTTACGTGTAGGGGAGGTACCCTAAAAAAAAATTTTTTCTTGATTTTATTTTACTACTTTGTCGGCATGATTAATATGTATATATATGCCAAATTTCAGCTTTCTAGTACTAACCGTCTCTGAGCTAAGCCGCGGACAGACAGACGGACATAGCGATACTATAAGGGTTCCTTGTTTACTACGGAACCCTAAAAACTGACTTATCCGGGACGGGGTGTTAAATTTTCGAGCTCGCTTCGCTCTTACATTTTCAAAATATTCTGTGTAGGTCAACAAAGTAATTCCTACTATTGTATAGATGTTTAAGCCTAAGCCTAAGTTTTTCCAAGCGCTACCGTACCTATCTCTGGTAACATGAAAATTTCATCGAAATTATTTGTTGACGTATTTTGAACTGTTGTAGCGATGTTTTGTTTTTTTTTAAGGTTCCGTACGTCCGAATGAGAAAAGAAAACCCTTATAGGATCACTTGTGTGTCTGTACGTCTGTCGCAGCCAATTTTCTCCGAATCGACTGGACCGATTAAGTCTTTTGTTACACATGAATTTCTGTAACCCAAACACAGACGTGTAACGATCATTTTTGAGGGCAATTAAGAAAAAAAACATGTTTTGTAAACTGTACCGTTTGACATATTTATTAAATGAAAGATCTTGTTGAAAATTTACCATTCCCCCTTATTTACCTATCTATAGATTACAGGAAAACCTATAAAAAGTCAACGGTCCTAAAAGAACATGGTAAGTTTCTCAGTGTCATGATGGCCCAGTGGTTAAGACCTCGCCTCTCATGTACGAGGTTGTGGGTTCAAATCCGGGCAAGTACCAATGTGACTTTTTTCAATTCATATATTTTTATTTATTTCAGACACACAGTCCATAAAAAGAAATAAACACTACAAAGAAAGAAGTCGTTAGTAGGGTTGTTAGTAGTACACATAAAAAAATAAAAAATAAATAAAATGGTGTTAGTAATTTATTAGTAAACAAGTCACACAATAATTACTTAATGTCTATTTCCTATTCCTGTGCAGGTGTACGCCTGCCCAGTACACAGTAAATGGACTGTCAATTGTCAATAGTAAATTTGCACGCTAACGTTTTGAGGACAGTGTTGGTGCTACCTCGAACCCTGCTCATCATCGATGCTGTTCTTTTCCTCATTACTGCAAAGAAATCATCGACAGATGCATCCGCAAACATTGCGGACGCACTGCAGTATCGGGGTTTTTTTAACACTGCCCTCAAAACGTCGTTGTACTGAACACGCAGGGCGTTGTAAGCCCGCCGCGTAAAGTTGATCCACAGACTGCACGTGTAAAAAGACTGACAAAAGGCTCTGAAAAGTAACAGTTTTACATCTGTGGTACATCGTGCGAATCAGCGGGCCAACATATTGCAGCGGACTGCCAACGCCCTCCTATCCCTCTCTAGGTCTTCATCGTCCTGAAGCCGATCTGTCAGCATGTGACCCAAATATTTTACTTTAGACACCCTCACGAGTGCCGAGCCACCGATTCTAATTGGGGGCACGTTAGAGGGAGCCTTGTTCCCTGCTTTGTAAACCATGAGAACACTCTTACTAGCATTATATTTGAGTCCATGTGACAGGGCATATGATTCACAAATACCTAGAAGTCTCCTGATCGCACTTACTGACGGGCTCAACAGAACCATGTCGTCTGCATAACTAATATTGTTGACCATTTTTCCGTCTATTGAGCAGCCGACCATGGCACCGCTGAGCCCGCCGATCAGCTTGTTTACAAACAAGTTAAACAAACTCGGGGAGGTCAACCCGCCTTGCCTAACACCGCATTTCAGATTATATTCCTGACTATGCGAGTTGACCCAACTGACAGCATTCTTTTGATTACTGTACCAAAATTTGAGGAGAGTTACCAGGTCCCTCGGCACAGTGGTCTCTTCAAGCAGCTTATGCCAAAGAATATCATAAGACACCAGGTCGAAGGCCCTCGAAAGATCAAGAAAATACGCATATATTGGTGTTTTCCTGTCGGTATAGTGCCTTACTGTTTGTTTCAGACACATAATTGCCATTTCCGTTGACAGGTTGGGTCTGAAGCCAAACTGCAAATCATGTATCTGAAGGTGTTCGCTCAGCTGTGTTTCCATGAGACTGTCAAGGACCTTCGCCATGGTTGTGGCTAATGATATCGGCCGGTAATTATGCTTATCAGATGGATCCCCGGTTTTGTTTTTTATTATTGGAACTACTACTGTTCTCATCATATCATCCGGAATAAATGAATGACCTATACAAAAATTTAACAATAAACTCAGTACTCTGGGCAGATGTACTCCTGCATAACGGAGATGTTCTATGCTTATACCATCATGACCTGGTGACTTTCCACGCTTCATCTTTTTTATGACGTTCCTCACGTCTACTGGCGTAAATAATTTGGCGGTACTTCTCACCAGGTCTGACGTCTGGTTTACTTAAATGACTAAAATCCAGGCCATTGGTTCCACTGTAAACAGCTCTTTAAAAACATTTGCAATGTTTTGATCCCCTACTGCACTGTCGACGCTCACAGGAACACTCGGCCTAGGATTCAAATGCCCCGTTTTTTTCCAGAAGCTACTAAAATCTTTAGCCTTATGTTTTGCTGCCGAATGTCCATTTTTATTTGCTCAGTATTATCCTGGCACCATTTTAATTTTTTCTTAAACTGTTTTCGAGTTTCACACATACTCAAATACTGGGGCCCCGCGCGCGGCTTCCCAAGTTGAACCCAGTTACTGAAACCGAGCCGAGCCTTCCTATGAGATTCTCCTAGGTGCTTGTTCCACCCTACAATTTACGTCTTTTTATTTGGTTTGCTGACAATTCGAGTTTCCTTCGAGGCACCACACAAGGCAGACTTAATGTTAGCGTACATTGTGTTAATTATATGCCTATGATCTATATTGTCACATATAAAGTCACAGCATTCCCGCAATTCCACTGGAAAGTCTATATCACGTAATGCCCCGTTGCATAGCTCCGTATACTTACAAATTTGTTCCTCATTTCTTACCCCCTATAGTATTCTGTTACCTATTTCTCTGTTCACAACCGTTTTATTTGGCATTCTCTTAAGACTACAAGTAATTTCTAACGGAAAGTGGTCTGACCATGACACTTCATACAATACCTTAATACTTTCAATTGTTTGAAATGCCATTGACGTAACCAGGCAATGATCTAACCACCTTACACATCCATGAGCCTCACTTAAGTATGTATAAGTGTTCAGACAACTTGGTAACAAATCTACATCGGCACATGACCAACTTTGTTCTTTACAGAAATTCTGCATTTCATTATAAAATAGTTCCCTCGGATGCGCATTAAAGTCACCCATAATAAAGACTGTATCTACATTATAATCATCAATTACCGCATTTAATATATTATGTACTTTGAGTTTATCTTGGACATTACTGATATCAGTGAAGGAAAACATCGTGAGGAAACCTGGACTTATAGTTAATATAAGTCTGCAATCGCCGACCCGTCTTGAGCAAGCGTGGTGATCAATGCTCGTGCCTTCTCTGTATGAGAAGAGGCCTTTGCCCTGCAGTGGGACAATAATAGGCTGATATTATTATTATTATAAGTTTCTCAGTTATAGGTATTGAGCGTACAAACTTACATTAAGCAGTTGGAATGTGTGGGAGAACAGTTGCCGGGCACAGCTTCGAGACGGAACCCTCAAGGAGCAACCCTACTAGCACTTTTTTATATAAGAGTAATAGAGTCTAGAATGTAGAGAAAGAGGGATGCTTAATACATGTCATATAAGAAACAGCTTGTCGTGTACCAAATTTCCTATGCAGCCCCGGATCTAGATTTATTTTGAGGCGGGGTTAAAACTGCCGTTTTGATGCCTTGCGGATCATTTATAAGGTATGCGCTAAGGTAGCCCGACATGACAATTTTGGCAGCAACATATTAATCAAATTTTATCGATCGGTAATGTGCCAATCCAAGAGGGGCGCCAAAACCATTGTAACAGAGAAATAAATAGAAAGATTATTTGCGCATCTCATTTATTGCAAAGTTGCGGTGGCAGTATAAGTACCTACTTATGACGATGGCTAAGATTATGGATAGATTAATTATGATTATAGAAGATGAAGTTCCAAGAAAGTTGTCGTTAAACTAATCGTCATCATCACGCTGCCTAGCTAGCGGCGGGGGGTAGGGACACTTGTTGTTAATAACTACCTAATTCTCAGCTGGCACAGAAATACATAATTGAAACAACCAGTAGTTACCAACGTGTATACTTGGCGCTTCTCTGAATTTGCCGAATTAATTATTTTATGCTGACGAGCACTGATCTTGCAATTTGAACTTGAATTTTGGAAAGGTTTTTAATTTCAGTTTAAAAACGTGATCCAAATAATATTAGCATCTATTAAGGTTTGGTGAATATGCTGGTTAAATTTTTTTGCTGACGTGCGCTTTTTCGTTACCTCCGTTAATTTGTGTGTATGTAATTAATTAATTTGAACGTCATTATCTCGATACTGTCTATAATATTACGGATATAAATTTTAAAGGCATTTAAATACAATAATTCGCCAAAATCATATATCGAGACTACCTAGGTAATCTTTTTGCTGTTGAGAGACCTTGCGACTCTAGGTATACTTATTATAATTTCGGGAGTAAAGGCTAGTGCAGACTAGCGCGAATTATCGAGCGACGCGACTCCGGTAATTGTTCTACCGTGAAGTTTTCTTAGAAATAGTTTTGTTAGAGTCGCGTCGCGCTGTCGCGTCGAGCCGTTCTGCACGACGCTTAAAACTAGATGGTTTTTTATTTTTTTATGTTAAATGCATAAACCTAGTGTAACCACAAATATCCATGAGTACCTACAAACCTTTTCATTTATGTAGGAAAAGAAGCGGTTTTTCCCCTTGTAACCTAATAAAATGTAGTCTGCACATTCGAATGCGGCCAGTTGAGTGTACTTCGGAGGTCAAGTACTTTGGGAAAGGGGACTGGGTTCGCCCTCATCGACTTTTGTAGTTCCATTTTATTTTTCTCATGTAACTTTATCTAAACTTATATTATAGAGACAAAACATTTGACTTATTAATTGTATGTTTGTGTGTAATGGGTAACCTCAAAAAAATCTTTGCCGATAAAAAAAAACACCTATAGAAAGCTACATTATCAGCGAGTTGAATTTTATTTTTCACAAAGATCACTCCGAAAATTGCAATAATTTAACCCAAGGTATTATATATTCGGCGTGCGCTGCGAAAACTATTGATGATACATAATTAACGTACCGTCTACATGTTTAAAGTACTCATCATTACATTTATCTGTGTCATTAACTCAATACCCACAAAAAAGTCCGCGAGGCTATTATGTCTAACTATTATAAGTAGATAAGTCTAACCCTTTTTTGTTTTAATTAGTCAATGAAAAGGAAGTGTATAGAGTGCCGCTAGCAGCTTTGTGGCATAATAGTGGCGCTGACTCGGCCCGGCTAAAGTGCTGTAAGCATTGCATTGTCATTGTCACTGTCACTTGTTATTTTGTTTGATTGTTGAGGCTAGTTAGCCGCCCTTTGTATTGATTGATCGTATTTGTTTTAGATAATTATATTAAAAGTCACTACAATGACTGAATTTACGAAAAATAAAGTAACAAATAAAAATGGCTGAGAGGTAGGTTAGGTTACAACCGTGCAATAGCAATATATATAGCAATTGTCAGTTTACTACTTCGTTACCATTTACGTGTATTAGTCTGTAAGCTTTCTTAAAATTGTACAAATAAAATAAAATAAATAAATTACATTCTCTTGTGCCTATTATGCCGCTATGAGGTTAGTTGGCTGTAAAACACAACATTCCTTTGGGAATGTAATACAGCGAACTAACCTCATAATCAAACAAAATAACAAGTGACAGTGAACAGACAGCTGTGCTGCTGGGGGTTTTGTTGCGCCACTTCTTCTTCCCAACTAAGCACTAGGAAGTGGTGAAGGGCGGGCGTTTTTGGGGGACTGTCTTATGTAAGTTTGACGTTTTGAATTTGAGTGACTCAGTGACAGTGACAATGACAATGCAATGCTTACGGCACTTTGGCCGGGCCCCGGCAGCGCCACTATTACGCCACTAGCGGCACTTTATCCGATAGGCATATAGTGTCGCTAGCGGCATATTAGTGGGTATATAATAAAATACGGGTAGAATAGAAAGATGACATTCGTATCATATCCCACAAAAATTTTATAAACTGGATTAAAGGAAGAAAGGATTTACTGACTAAGTACTTTTAATCCCGGTGGTACGTTTCCGTGAGATATTTTCCGACATCCACGCTGGTGAAAACGCGGGCTAAAGCTAGTTTTCAATACTTACGTCATTCATGGTCATTCCAGTTTGGTTAACAATGAAGGCGTTGCCCGAAAACGTGACGTGGTCTTGAAGATTGTATCCGACGGGGAGGTCAGCGACCGCAGGGATCCCAAACTCGGACAGATGTTCCTTTGGTCCTACTCCTGACACCATCAGCAGTTGAGCGGAGCCTATAGTCCCTGCCGATGAGATCACTTCTCGACGCGCGCGCACTTGCATACTGTAAAATTGATTAGGTGGGTAGAATAATATTGCGATGTAGGTATATGTACCACAAGTCCAATATCAAGAAAACATCACATAATTTAAAGGGTTCTGCAAAGAGTAACAAGTTACCTTATATTCCACTTCCTAAATTCTACGCCGGTGGCTGTTTTGGTGAGCGGGTCTATTGAAATCTTTGAGACGGTAGAGAATTTCGTAACTTTTAAGTTAGGCCTAAAGCGTATTGGTTCCAAAAACGCTTTCGAGGAACTGCATCTTCTTCCTTGCCTCATCGTTGCCTGTGGTTTAGAAAATCCGATCACTTTTTCTCCATTAGGGTCTCTCCATTTATATCCGAGTTCCTCACCAGCCTGCTTAAATGGTTTTTCGAGGGGTGAGTGGTACGGCGAATATTCTATATCTAAATATCCGCCAACGCCGTGATATGACGAGTTCCTTAATTCTTTGATACCGATGTTTTCTGATTTCTTGAAATACGATAATATTTCATCGTAGCTCCAGCCCTCATTACCCATTCTAGCCCAGTCATTGTAATCTTCCGGATGTCCTCGTTGATAGATTAAAAAATTGAGCACACTACTACCGCCGAGCACTCTGCCTCGCGGCAGGAAGCACACTTTGCCTCTTAGGTCCCTGCATGCTCTCGGCTCGGGCATTGAATTGTAACCCCAGTTCATAGGTGTGAGGGAAAGAAATGCAGCGAATATGGGAATGTCGGAAAAGAAGTTTTCGTTTCCTCCGGATTCTATGAGTAACACTTTCCATTGTGGAACTTCAGTTAAGCGGTTAGCGAGTACAGAACCCGCTGATCCAGCTCCTATGACTATAAAATCAAATTCTTCCTGGTCTTTTGGTGTATAGTCAGGTATGAATCCTTCTCTTGGGTTTCGAGGTAGAGGTCGAAATAAGTCGGTCCAGTAGTCCATAAATCTCCGGCTGTCAAATGTTTTGACCGCTGTGATGCAGAGTAAGTAGAAGAACCATTGCATGATGTGTTCTTATATTCTTCATTCCTGAAACAAATTACTCATCAGTAACACAAGTTTTACTTATATTTAGAGGGCCACACGCCATTGCTAGGCATTCATTCGGATGCAAAGTTAATTTAGTTTACTTAGTTGTAGATCGTAGCCTTGTAAGAAGCATCTCAGCATTACTTGCGGATGATCTTCACGCAGTCAATGTTTAATTTAACAATCTAAATTCTCTTGACAGTCAGGTTGTACTTAACGACCCACGTCCAGATATTTCAAGGTTAACGATGATCGTTCAGTAAGCCTAGAGTTTTTTTGTAGAATAAAAATGACCACGCAGGGACTTACAATCATTTTAATTCAATCGATCGCAAAAACTATAAAATGTATTTGGCGTTAGGATGGTGAGCAAGTAGTTTAACTTTCAAATGAACGTAAAATTGCTTATAAATTTTGCAAATGCTGCTGAAATCTGTTTTATATTGCGCAAATTACCTACGCCTGCCTTCTGAAATTCGTTTTTTCTTCAGTGCCGTCGCCAGAACATTCTTCCGAAATCCAATTACTTTTCGCGATCTTAAATTTCCATATAAAAAAGTGCTCAAAATAAGTATTCTATTCTCCTTTTTTTATGTAAAATATTGAATACCTAGTAGGTACCTAAGTTTGTAAACCTTTCTCAGAATTTTTTGTTAATTGATACAAACATTGAAAGAATCTAGCTGCATAGGTAATATCAGGCAACTTTTGCTACACTACAGTCCTTGCTACTAGAATTTTAAATTTATTTCAAATTCATTAACAACAATGACCATGGTAGTTTGCCTGGGGATTATTGCTAACGAACTTGCCGTACTATAAAATGTGGCCATAATTCAGACATATTTATGACGTATGCCATAACCCAAATTGCAAATGAGGATAGTTGACCATCACCTAATACTCGAAGGATTAAGTCATTGCCAGTCACGCTAGCACAGGCCAGCATAATGACCGACATCCGAAGGCACACAACTCTCTGAATTTTTGATCAAAATTGTTTGTGAAATATTTATTCATCAATCATAATTCTGTTAAATATGCGTGACGCGTAGAGCAACAGAATCATGCCTTGTTAGTTGTTATTTTATTTCATGGTTATTGATTTAAACATTTATTTTTTGACTCAATTCTTTTGTCAACATGAGTATTATTATTTCGTAATGCACGGAGGTTCTCTACTATGCTGATAGTTTGGTTCATTCACTAGTAAAGTACTAACTGTTTAGGGTCTTTGTTGTCGCAGCCTGATTCTGACAAGACAGAACTGCTTTGAAAACAAATCGTTTGTGCAAATTGGTGTCGCAACGAAATGTTTATTTATGTTAAACTGTTTGTTATGTTAAATGATATGGATAAGAGCAGCGTACCCCACGAAATAGCTGAACACTTGTTATTCACGACGTTTGCCGTTTTAAGACATAATAAGTTCGTTGAACTTGCTGTGCTTTCTGTTGTCAATGAGGCATATCATTAGGTACGGAGTAAGATGAACGCACTATTCTCCCACCCCGTTCCATAAGCAAACTTGTGACTCGATAACAAAATAATCTTATTCATTGTTTCAGAATTGTGTTCTGTATGACGCATATCTTAAGAAGGACGTAAGTACTGGGTTGGGTTAAATTACTCAGTAACACAGTCAAGTCAAGGAATGCCCGGTGCGATACTATTTAGCTCAGCGAGTCACGTATAAACCGCGATTACCTACGTGAACAGAATTAGGATCAATCACGCTTGTAATCACAGCTATTTAGGTACGATTACTTGCCAATAGGGGTCTGTTGGTTGGGCAGCATCATCATCATCAGCGTCGAACCAGAGAATCTTTATGTTAAAGAATAAAGTGGTCTCTATTCTATTCCATGCAAGTTTGTCAAAATTCTACCTTCAGACGTTATCGTCCGAACTTTTCGGTTTTTAGGTTTTAATTACATACAAACCTAAACTAAACCACTATTAACTAGAGTATTAAAACAAAAATCGGTTTCCTTCCAATAATTAAGAAGTGGTGGATCAGTGGTAGCGGCCGCAGCTTAGAGTACTTGTAGGTCGTAGGTTTGAACCAAGACAGGCGCTTTACTTTGTGTAAATTATTTCAACACCATTGCTCTCAAATCGGTGAAGGAAAACATTGTGAGGAGACTGGCATGTCCTAGAACAAAAAAAAAAACGAAGACATGTGACATCTACCAACCCGCACTGGACTTGCGTGGTGGGTTATGGCACTCCCCTCACCGAGAAGAGGCAACATTATAGGTTAATTATGCGGTCAATAATTAACGAATAGGTATTAAGTGCACTTATGTGCTCGACATGGTGTTCTGTTCACTAGATAATTCATTTAAAAAAAACTCGACTATACATACAGTCCAGGCTTATGATCTGAATGACGTAGTGTAAAATGCGCTTTAGAAATTGCTAGAGTGGAGGGCCCCCCATCACTGCAGGAAAATGGAAAACGATAGTAGATAAGTCATTTTATTGTAATAAGAGACCCTTTAGCAAATAAACCTATGCATTTACCCGGCGCACTGTGGATCGAAAAAAGGCTATCGAAGACATTGGATTTTAAATTTTAAAGTGTCGATTTTTTGCATAAATATATCATAGGGTTACAAACATACTTAATTTTTGCTGAACAGGTACGGGTATTTAAAAAAAAACGCAGTAAATCTCGTTATATGAAATGTGTCAAAAAAACATAAATAAATAGTTCCATCACCGTGTGCAAGCATATAACGGTTATTCTCTCAGTTCCGGAGATTTAGAAGAGCATTTGAGCATTAGCTTCACACTTTTTTTTTGTAAAAAAAATACAAGTTTCCAATTTGCCTACCTGATTGTACCCTATGATAAATTTTTGCATAATGTTGGCTATTAGAAGCCATTTGAAGCAAAAAATCGACACTTTAAAATTTAAGATCCAATGTCTTCGAGAGCGTTTTTTCGATCCACAGTGCGGCGTCGTAATATTGTAAAATAAAGGCTGTATTTGAAAAAGATGTGGTACAGACCATCAAATTGAACAAATTTCTTTCTTTCTTTTCATGGGACCACCATCGTAATCGAGAAAAAATTATCAACTGTGCCATAAAAAGCTCCAATACCTGCTCGACCCAAATGTATCGCACGGCTGATAATTTTTTCTCGAGGACGATGTTGGTCCCATGGAGAAAGTTGTTCAATTTGATGGTCCGTGCCACACCCTTTAATTTCACTACACATTTCTGATACATCCTGTATATAATTATCTATGAATGCTATTGCCGTGTAGTGTAGGTACATCATATGGACATATTAAAATACAGGGTTTAAAATCGAAATAGGAATATTATCTTTTTAATTGACAGGTCGGTGATCTTCTTTTGTTTTCTTCAAATAATTTAATGTTTTCCTACACACGGAAGTTTTGGCCTTACATCGAGAACTGTTAGCGAGGTGGTCTTAATGTGAGTGCACACTAACGATGTGTAGGAGGTTGCTCGTCATTGTCCCTGCAGTGTGCACTGTCTGTTGCATGCCACCGTGCCTATGCAAATGCTTAGCCTACGTACCTATTTCGACTAATATTTGAAATCTATTGCGAAACATGATTATTCTGACGCCATCCATAGTTAATAAATAAATAATATCGATCATAAAATAGAGGAGCTCGTGGCTAAGTAATAACTGCCGTGCGGGTCGATCCATCAGGTTAAGCTACGCTTGCCGGAGTTGGTCTGTGGATGGGTGACAATCTTTACATACCGAGACTCGTCTGTGCCTCGGAAAGCACGTTAAGCCGTTGGTCCCGGCTGTCATTCGTGGATCTTTGACAGTCGTTATGGGTCGTCAGAAGCCCGAAAGTCTGACAACCAGTCTTACCAACGTATTACCCAGTAACTGGGTTGTGGAGGTCAAACAGGCAGTCGCTCCATGTAAAATACTGGTATTCAGCTGCATCCGGTTGGACTGGAAGCCGACCCCAATATAGTTGGAAAAAGGCTAGGCAGAAATAAAAAAAAACAGATATAAATTTTAATTAACTGGTATTCAAAAAATTGCGTCAGAATAATCAATCAATTATTCTGAAGCAATTTAAAAAAATACTTTACCAGAAAATTAAAAATTTATTAAACTTACGTTTTAAATTCCAGAATTTAGATCGTTTAGAAAGAAAAATAGTAAAGCTTATGTCTTGGAAACAAATAGTTTTCAGTTCAGCGAACTTGAAATAGAAGTAGACGTGTTTAATGGAGTAAATAAATGTAATACAGATAAAATTATGTTTTAGAATTAATAAATTCTATTACCTACTTAGTCGATTGTAGCTTGGCTAAGTATCTAGGACATTTTCTTTCAGTTTTATAACACAAAAATAAAGTAACTTTTCTCCTGAGAGAAAATGTATATTTTGGTGTTAACGACAATCCATATTCCTTATCTTTTTGTGCTAAGGGATTTATGAATGTCAAAAGCTCTTTTTGCGGGAACATTATTCCTTAATACTTAGGTACCTAATTCAATATTTTTAGTAACACTGATTCTTTTTCCTGGAAAACGGTGTTATTTCTTTTATTATTCATTTATTTATGCACGAGTAAAAATACTGTTCAAAGGCAGACTTAATGCCTTAGGCATTTTCTACCAGGTAACCGGTGATGCAGAGAAAAAACATGGCAGGTGCAACGCAAGGGATAGATAGAACGAAAATAACTACACTATTTTAAAGTAGATACTATATGTAGGTATATAAGTACCTTTCGAACATTTCAAACTTTAAAATTTAATTTTTATATATGTATATAATATAGATATAAATTATAGTAATTATGTATGCATGTGTATGTAGTTTGTAACCTACTTATGTACTGTTGTACCTATTTTTAGTGATAATGCATTAGAATATTTTTTTTTAATTTCTTTGTTCATCTCAAATAGAGCACCTGCCATCTAATTCTTAATAATAATATCCTGAGAGCTGTGGCGGAGAGCTATACTCCAAATATTCGGCATTTTGTCCGGAGGTTGCTCAGGTAAGAAACATGTTTTCTTGCCTGCTCGTCCTCTGCGTGGAGTGTGCATCATTGTATTTTATTTTATTTTATACCTACCTTTAACTACTAC
This sequence comes from Agrochola lota, assembly GCA_947364205.1. Taxonomy (NCBI): domain Eukaryota; kingdom Metazoa; phylum Arthropoda; class Insecta; order Lepidoptera; family Noctuidae; genus Agrochola; species Agrochola lota. The sequence goes on along the minus strand of OX376221.1, from coordinate 8,771,792 downwards.
TAACACTAGAATATAAGTTGTTTTTGTAATACTAACATAATATGGATCCCTGTTATCTGTGATAAATGAATTTTAATTAAATTTAATTAAATTTAATTTCTTCACCACCCTTGGTTGACTGGTAGAGAATGCCTAAGGCATTAAGTCCGCCTTTGTACTTTTTTTAGTGTCAAAAGTTTAAATAAATAAATAAAAATGTCATAAGTAATCACAATTTCAGTTAGTGACCTCTGGAAACAAATACGAAAGGAAGTCGAGTATCTATAAATAGATAAATGGAATAATATTATCATTTAAACGACTTTATTGTAAAACCACTCACGTAATTTCGCACACTTAAGTCTTTAATGCCATATCGTCCTTGATAGGCGCTCCGGTGATGAAACTATTAGTAGGATGGCCACGACAGATCCTATCATTACATTACAATATATCTTCTTCCTTTATATTACTACCTACTACCTGCGCCCCGCAGTTTCACCCGCATAAGTCTCGATCCCTTAAGATATCCTATTCCAGGTCATGGTCTACCCATATGCGAAATTTCATCCAAATCCGTTCAGCCGTTTTAGCGTAAAAGCGTAACAAAAAAACAAAGTCACTTTCACATTTATAATATTATTATTATTACTAGCTTTCGCCCGCGTGGATGTTGGAAATTATCCCACGGAAACATACTACTAGGAAAAAAAGTATCCTATACTCGTATGTCAATCCAGGTTATAAAGTATCTGTGTGCCAAATTTCATCCAAATCCATTCAGCGGCTTATGCGTGATTGAGTAACAAACATCCAAACATACAAACTGTCACATTTATTAAATAATATTAGTAGGATATAGTCAGGATAATAGTCAATCTCAATGCACACAATTATAAATTATTTAAATAAAAACTTACATATATATACAGGGTGTTAGGCAGACGGATGAACATACGAAAATGACGGAATCGTGGGGCCGTCTACTACGTGTTTAGGCCCAGTTATATTAAGACCCAGGCCACACGTATGTTTTTAAATGACTTTTTTAAGTAAGATGGGTACGGTGGCATAGCACCACCTATACTACAGGACTGAGTATAAAGGCCTGCAGAAAAGCGTGACGGGACTCTAGTAGAACAATTTCTATGAAAACTTCATGGAAATTGTTGTACCAGAATCGCGTCGCACCGTCTCCGTCGCGTCGCGCATCTGCGGGAGCCAAGCTTTGTCCAAGAATATTCGCGATTCGTAGGAATGCAACCGGTAGGTAGTTATAGCAGAAACTCTAATTGCACCGCACATAAATGTACCTATTCAAAGCCATATAAAGGCTTATTTACTCAGTGGCCATTTTAACATAACTCTACGTAATGGGTCTCGTGAGCAATGACCGATGTTATCCGCAGTTTGACTATATTGCTTTTGACTGTTGGCTATATTTGCTAGTATATGTATATATCACTGACTCGTTCACGGAATATTTAATTGTTCCTGACTAAGATTAATTTTATTGTCTACAGTCTTTGTTTCATAATATTGTATCAGTTTGTGGCTATAGTTAAGTACAAAAAACGTTTATTTGGTACAGTACAATAAGTGAATACATATGTTAACAAATTAAGGACTACTTTACAGTTTAGTTAATTCTTATTTGAGTTTCGACAGGTGGCATTTGCCTGATAACGAAAGTGGTCCGTTTTGCAAAATTTGTAATAAATGCAGCAATGAACTTTAAGATTGGTTTATAAATTATCGACACCAAAAGAAAAAAAATAACGACACACGTGACGAATTTGGAATGTTGCTTTTTGTCTGTTTCTCATTTTAATATTCTCTACTTTTTGCGTTACCTCTCCTCTCCTGTGAACTGAATGCAGAAAATAGTGAATTACTATTTTAGCAATTTTTTTCAAAGAAATGATAGCTTTTTCCCATAAAGTCCATATAAAAGTAGGCCCTATTATTTCTGAAAGAATGCGTGTATTACGATGAACTGGGTACTAGTTAAGAGTGTTACAACATCACAATTGATGTGCCTACGGTTGCGATCTTAAAGAGTAGGTAGTGATAATATCGCCTGAAGTCATGAGCATCCTCATGTCTTCAGGCGATATTATCGGGCCTTATGTTTATATACTATACTAGGAATCTTGCTTAACTTGAAGACGTAAGGCGGACGCGACGTTACATATTTCACACGAGCTTTCACAGATATTTGCAGTGAAGTAGATAGCGGCATTCCTTTTGTGAATAAAACAATTTTGACGCCATATCTTTTTCGTCGTAACATTTCGATTGTACCTAACTAGGAATAGTTCTATTTTTGTCATAAAATCTTTTCTAATGTTCCGGAATTTTCTTTGAAAGTTCGCAGAAATCAAAATGCTGAACCCAAAAAAAGGATATTGAGTGATGAACTTTGCCAGCACTTCTGACTTAAAATTTAAAAAGCCGGCCTAAGTTTTAAATTAAGATTTGTTCGGTGTGGTATATCGCACCTAACAAATCTTAATTTAAAACTTCAAGCGATGGTGGCTGCACAAACAAATGCACCACGACAACTTTTAAAAGTAAAAAGTCAAGTCTAAAGTTGTTAGTCTTTTGTTCGCGACTTTCGAAAGAGCTAATTGTATCATTTTAATCTTGGATCTTTTGTATGACAAGGAGTAATTTGTTGAAGGTCAGGAAAGTTGATATTTAATATTGTTCGTAAGGCAAAAAATAGTCGTGGTAGACGTATTTATTATCATTAAGTATTATTATTTAAAGGTATCTTGTGTCGTAGTGGTAGATATTTAAAACAAAAAGATTTTATATAAAACTAAAACACCATTTTTAGTTTTCTCCAAAATAGCCCGCTCATGGATCCTTTAACCAGTTTGTTCTATTTAAGGCTATTTATCATTGTGCAGTTTTTCTACTTGAAGTTAGTCACGCATCTCAAAAAATTCACTGGCACTGTAGATCAGTAGGTATCTAGGCCATGCAGGTTGTCTGTATCTAGACTTAGACTAGTCTAGACTACAGACACTGGCGTTACGTCATAAGATCGCTGCGACCGAAATAACAATGTTCAAGAAGCTTTGTCCATAAAGTAGACTTCTAGAAACTGGACGTTATATTTTAAATGAATTACTGAAGCAAGATTAAAATTTATTATGGGCGTTAAGGAAGGAACCAGTACCCTTATTGCGTATACATGATCAATCAGAATCTGAATCGTTTTGAAACAGATTCCCAATCCATTGCTTCAAAAGTTCGAAAAACAATATACTCAACAATGTAAATAACGCAATGAATGTTGTTGAACTGTCAAAATGAAACAGATTAGTCGTAATCGTTTACTAAAAATGTGTTGCGCAATTAGATAGCTGATTTATAACACCCTATCGATTCAACTTAAAGGTTACGTTTATTTACCTAATTGAACAAACAAAACTAGTTTTACCATGTCGATGCCTGCCTGAATTCGTGTTAACTTAAATTGCACAATATAATCGTCGTGTTTGACGAATTTTGCCGATGGAAAGCTGTGTCGTACTATACCTTTGTGATAAATAAAAAAGATGTTTCGAGGCGAAGCTCTCAAACTTGTCGAACATCATTGTCTGGGAAGTCAATCAAATGTTTTACTCGTCAAATTCGAGAGTTCTAAAAGGAAATCGCGGCGCGGAGCCCAATGGGATGGGGTTGTAAGCCGCGCCACTCCACAAACAGATTCCTAACTTTGAAGATGTCGGGAGCAGTTATTAAATTGTTTGCTTTTGTTTTCCACCATCAAAAATTAATTATTTTCGAAATCGAAGGTGGGGCAAAACTTCCTATCAAATCGTTCACTCTATGTACGTTTGTACACAGATACTGTACTTATGGAGTTACAAAATAAAGTGAGCATTAAGCATGTATGTTCCTCAAACGGGTTTATTTGTTGCAAAACTGAGGCCGGTAGTTTAGAAACTGGAAGTCAGAAGCCCTAACTGTTTTGTAAAGGTCTAGTTAAAGAGAAAACACAACACTGCACTTAATTGTAGCGTTGTTAACACACAGTCACACTGGTTATGCTTGTATTCCGGCGGAGTACGCGTAACACGAAAACAAAATATGGAAAGACTGTGCGTAACTGCGGTCAGCATTGAATCTGTTACATCAGAGGTCATCTCATATCATAGTTGGTTTTAGTAGTTTAATATTAAGATGCTTTGTAAACGTGTTTATTAATTTAAAATATTTAAATCCCTTTGTCAATCGGACATGGAAATTTTATAAGTCGTTTAAGTATGAAGGTTAGCTACGTTATTAACAAGCGACAAAAACAATGTAATAACTAACTACAGATTTTGCTCACAGCTGTTATCTGTGAAGGGTATTCGTGCATCTACACAGCTTAAGAGCGTTTATTCTGAAAGTTGGCAACGTCGCAAATAGTTGTCAAAAATTTACCTGTTTTGAATAATTTACCATTGTTACTGTATGGAAATAAGAAATGTGGGTAGCAAGGGAACTAGAATATTAATAATGAATTGCAATTATAACATTGAATTTGATGTTGTACCCGTTTTAGGTGTAAAAAAGGCATTTGGAAAGTTTCCAAATCCTTTTATTACATCTAAAACTAAATATTCGGTGTTACGATATTAATTATTACATTTCTTATTCAATATTCTAGTTCGATAGTTAGCCACATTTCTTATTTCCATACAGTAATATTGCCAAATTAATCAAAACAACGAAATATTTGACATCTATTTGCGACGTTGCCCACTTTCAGAATAAATGCTCTTAATGCGGAGTTTGCTTTTTATTTGGACAGTGGACTTTTATGTAGGGATGCATTTAAGTGCCACTTAGTTGTCGGTGAAAACGGGCATTAGGAAAGGAACTCTGTAAAAAAAATTGAGTACCTATTCCATCTTACCATTATTAAACCAGTCTAATACAAATTATATGGACACAGACTTTTGTGTTGAAGTTTTTCACGATTCTGTTTTTGGCACGATGCCATGCGAGCCCAGTAGCTGCTCGTTAACGATGGCAGCCTAAATTTCATCCAAATAAAAAGCAAACCCCGCAATTTAAAGTTCTCCTAGGAGTGGAAGCCATTTCTAAACTATATAAAAAAAAAAAAACAATTAATAATAAAATCTTAACGATTAATCAAACCGTGCAATAAAGACACATGTGCTCGTATTTAGCTAGTTGGAATCGCACGGGAAACACACGTCACTAATCAATTTACTTTGTGCAATTTAATAACACGAACCGTATTTACTTCAATACGTTAATAAATGTTGTTTCTACGTAAATCGTTAAACATTTGTTTGTTTTTGGTATTCAAAGGAATGCGACTGTGTCGTTCTTTGCTATTGATGTATCATGACTTCATAAGGTAAAGGTGTCATTACTAAGGGGTACCTATACAATGTGAAAAAAAACCCTGTCTGATCCGTGATGGTGTGTTAAGCCTCGAACTGAGAGTCTATTTATGTGGTAATTTTCAGGAACAACGAAAAAAAATACGCCGCATTTTTTTTTGAAGGGGAATTTTACCGGGATGATACATGGGGCGCAGGCGGCTGTCGTTTAGCGGGTGTCTACACGTCATAATGTATGACCCCTGTTGATAATTTGCAAATTTTTAATGGAATTGGGATAATTTTTGTACAAAAACATGAATTTTAAATAGGAATAACTTTTTTATTTTCAATACCAATAAGATTTTTTATTACTTTTTGGTAATGTTATTGCAGTACCTATGTGCTCTTTTGTACACATTGTATATCTCTTTACCCACTAAGTTATTGAATGATCTTATGACAGAGTTATGTTTGTGTACGCGTGATGTTGCCTTTTCATTGTTCAATGGTGTTTAGCGATATGTTTTCAAAGCTGAGTATTAGCATAGGTCCTGCCAGGGTTGCGAGTTTGTCCGAAAGGGATATCGCGGCCCCGGCACACAGGCAACGGAAGGAACACGGGTGGGTTTTGTGTCAGTAAAAGTCTGACACGCCCTCCCGCTCCGCCCAGAGCGGGAGAAGTTATTTGATAACTTCCCCCCCAAGAAAAAAAAAGTATTAGCATAGGTACCTATCATACCTACCTGATAACTATTAATCAGTTATTGTGTGAGCAAAAGGTCCATTTTCTCCTCCCTTATGACTTATGACTTACGCTTACCTCTATAATGAATATACAGGATCAAATAAAATTAATCAGCGAAACTACACCGGCGTGATGAGTATCGTTATCAAAACAGGATAAAAAATCATTTAAAAAGTTTTGATGATTTCTTTTTTGGTGTCACTGACCGTTAGTAGTTTTTGTTGCTTGAAGTATGTGTTGAGAAAATCTGTTTTGTTTAGTTTTGCCGTGTTTAGATATCGATATGTATCAGGTATGTGAAGCTTACAAAATAAAACAGTTTTTTTTTAAATCGTATCAAAACTAATCAATTTTTTTTTAATACAGAAATAATAAAAAAAAACAAAAAAAACAAAAATTAATAATTGATTAATTTTTGTTAATGAATGAATTATATGAATTTTAACGGATATGTCAAGGCAAGTGACTACCTGCGGTCGATGACCCCAAATAAGAAAATATCAAATTAATAAATTTTTGTTCTATCGTTTTTAGATATCGATACCATCACTTCTGCGGAGTTTCGCTGGTTAATTTAACTTAACCCTATATTGCTTTGTCTGGGTGCTCTTGGAAAAGGTACCTACAACCTGTTTCTAGGACACCTGACCTAACCTTTGTCGTTGACTCGTTGCCCTTTAGATTGAGCATTCCATATTCCACGCGACAGCGCGACGCGATACTGGTGGAACAATCTATGAAAAGAACATTGGGAAAAAGCGTCCCCAATCTTGTAGCAGCTTTTATCATATATCAAATGAAAGAGCGTTAAAAATACATCGTTATATTATTGTTATCGTTATATTATATGGCAGTAAATATAATAAGGGAATATAAAATATAAAAAGAGAATGAATAATAAGGGAAAAATGTTATTCATCCCTAAAGATAGAAAGACAATACATTATATCTAATTTTTTTTTTCTTTGAGCGCACTATACATCCGAACTATTAACTAAGGAGGACGTCGGATAGTCCGCGAGTCCGTTTCGCTCGTGGCCAAAAAACCGCTTCCGACGCGAGCGCTGCGAATGGCGTGACCAGCTGCGAGGCAGCCACGAGCGATTATTATTACGATTATTACTATACTGAACAGATACAGATTCATTTGTAATATCTTATGATTACTTTGTTGTTACTAAACTCTAAGAACATGATAAGAATCATAGAATAGTATTCATATGGAGCAGCCTAATATAAAAATAATTAAGAAAAAATATTGTTTGCCACATTCATACATTCATTCTTTCATACTTTCTTTCAGTAAATTGTTACTCAGAATAACATCAATTTTTTCGCACATGGCAAATAGTGCTACACTGCTGAGGACGGGGTCCATACAAATTTTCCCATTGTTCTTTCTCAGAAATTGTTCTATCGGTGTCGCGTCGTGCCTGTTTGCGAGAGTCCTAATGCTGTACCGTTTTTTTTGCGCTTTTTGTCTAACTAAAGCGTTATCATGTGACTGCAGAATCTTGCGGGATGTTCGGTGTTCCGATGTTTGAGAAACCTTTGTTCATTAGCCTCGCCCTAGGCTTAGATGAAGGCACGTTGTATGCCTCCGATAGTGATGTTTTTCAAAATTAAAAAAAAAACCCCGAAGATTCTCTATCGTATCTAAGAGTGCAACATTTTAGGGAGGATTTTCAGTCAGTCTTCAATTCAGCTATCTAATTACGCAACACATTTTCGTAAACGATTACGACTAATCTGTTTCATTTTGACAGTTCAATAACATTCATTGCGTTATTTACGTTGTTGAGCAGATTTTTTTTTCGAACTTATGAAGCTATGGATTAGCAATCTGTTTCAAAACGATTCAGATTCTGATTGATAGTGTATTACGCAATTAGGGTACAGTTCATACTAAAGAGCAAAAATTGAAACTGATACTTCAGATGTAACTTGGTGCTACCTACTTATATATATTGGCAAAAAGGTGCCGTAGGCAGCGATTGAAATAATGATAATTACGTGTATCATGTACTAACTTACAATGTTAACAGCAGTTATTACAAATCCGATTCATGCTTTCGTTATTTTTAAGCAACAACAACATTTCTTAAGGTGTAAACGTTTTTTTATACAATATTTGTGGCGCGAAAACTGCAAGAGGCGCTACTCTAGTTTGTATCAAATGTCGTAAGACTTCCGATACTTGGTAGATATTTAAAGGAAAGTTAAGCAATACCTACATAGATTCATTATGCCTACTTACTTTCACGTGTTGGCGTATTAATCAAATGTGTATGTTTTGTAATTACGTCAATTCATTATTTCATCTAGCTCCACCTAGATAATTAAGTTAATTTCATTAAATAAAATTAATTATAGTTAATTGGAGTACCTTTTTTAATTATCAGGTGTTGTTTGTTAATTTTAATGTTGTTAAGCATTTTTTTATGCTTTTAATTTTGTTATGTTTGAAGATTATTATAATGAAAAACGTCTGGAAGTCCTTTGTAGGTACAGACTTACCTATTTTATATTTTTTAATTAATTATTTATTTTAGAATATATTTATTATTTTAAATTATTGTTTTACTTAAGTATAGGAAGAAAATATTCATCATATCTAAAATACTATAAAAAAAATATAAAACTAAAACTCACCACATTCAAATATCCAACCATAACACTTCATTAATGAAAAGCTGAATGAAAAATCACTGCACTGACACCGTTCTACATACACATTATGTAACTTAACGAGCACATCTGTTAATTGTTTGTAATAGTAGTTCGCATGTTCATAGATGAATGGTATCGGATGCAGCACGCATGCGCGCATCGGCTTACGACGAATACGAAGCGAGGATTGGTCAGGCGCGCCCGCTACGACACGCAATTTAAACTACTGTCCGTACACGCGGCCTTGCCACTGGACCAGTAAACGTATCTCTGAAACAATAGTCGATATATATTTTGCCATAGAAATGTTGCCGTTGGAGTCCAAGTTAATTTGCGACATCTCTAAGAATTCAACCTTGGATTTTTTTGCGAATTGTAACCTTCAGAATTTGGCATTTGTGCACCTGCCTAATGTTTACGCTATTTATTTATTTACATACCTAACGATACGAACGATTATATGGTCGAATGGCTTATCCAATAACCTCAAATTCAATAATAAATGCAATAAACAAAACTAAATGTTACTGTATTGTTTTAGAAGTAGGTAATGTTAAATCATACGCTTCGCCAAGGGTGAAGCATCAGCTTACAGCATTCGACTAACATCTAATTGACCTAGGTAAAAAGTCGCAACTGAAAATCTAAATACGCCTCAGCTAGACAGTATAGTGTCTGGCAGAGATCGGTGCTTGCGACAAGACCATCATTTGACTTTTATATCGCTTTATTCTGTTTATACCCTTGGACTTAGTGTGCAATAAAGTTTCTTATCACGGTGACTTGTAATTTGACATATTCCTTCCAGGACTTGGTACTGTGATGTGTCCTTTATGCAACAATTAAGCACCCCATAAAGCCTAGGCGAAAATTCATGGGACTCGAGAAATCACAATTTCTACGTATTTTTGAAATTTCCCAGTATGTGTCACTAAACATCATTTTCCTCCAAACTCTCAAATTGAATCGCCTTCATTGTTATTCCGTTGGATACTTAATACTCTAACAAACCTTTAGATGTAACAAAATTTTCTAAATCATCAAACAGTTAAAAGTTTATTAATCATTTTCAAAAATCATCTACGTACATGAACTTTCCACCAGTTATCTCAAAATTTTACTATGGTTTTAAGCGTACGAATTTCTGAAAATAAATCTTCATTTTAACAGCTATTCAACGATATACACAACTAAAAAAATATTAATAGGTGCCGATGCAACATTCGATAAAGTTGGCAAAGGTCGAATTTGCAAATTGTTGAAATATTTAAAATTTATGTGAAAATCTAATTAATTAATTGGTTTATGCCATCCCACTACTTTCTAATCTCCCAGCAATCCATCACACGTTAAGCACCCAGATCGTCATGACCAGTATCCTAATTGCAAAATACGCGATCAATCAGAATCTGAATCGTTTGCAAACAGATTGCTAATCCTTCGCTTCCTTTTGCTTCATAAGATCGAAAAAAAATCAGCTGAACAACGAAAATAGCGCAATTAATGTTTTGAACTGTCAAAATAAAACAGATTAGTCGGAATAGTTTACGAAAATGTGTTGCGTAGGGTAAAAGTCACAAGTCGGGGGGCAGTTTTTGAGTTTTTAACATGATTCACGGTCTACTCGCTGGTCAGTGTTCACTTGTCGTTTGCGTGTATCTCGTTAGATAGCTGATTAAATGAAGATGTCTTCTCCTAATTTGTACGCTTAAAGCTACAGTAAAATTTTCAGATAACTGTTGTCAAAGGTCATATGCGTAGATGATTTTAGAAAATTTGGTTACGTCGAAAGGTTTATTAAAGTATTAGGTACCCAATGGAATATCAATGAATGCCATTAAATTTGATAGTGGAGAAAAGTGTTAAGTAATGGAATATACGGGGTGTCAGGGACATCGACGCGAAGCCGGCTACCATGGATTCGGTACATGATTCTGAACCCCCCCTGCGTTGAAATTTTTCGTCGGTTATTAAAAAAAAAACAACTGGTCCATACATTTTGACCGCGTAGGTATTGCACTTTTCTATGAAACGCAGTTTTTTTTAAAATAACCGACGATACATTTTAACGCAAGGAGGTTCAAAATCATGTACTGAATCCATGGTAGCCGGCTTCGCGTCGATGTCCCTGCCACCCTGTATAAAAATTAGGTTTTCTCGAATCCCATGAATTTTCACCTCGGTTTTTGGGGTGCTTAATTGTTGCAAAAGGGTCACACTGTCACGTCCTGGAAGGAATACGTCAAATAACGTCACTCTGTATATTATATTTTCATCTGTTCATGTAGTAACAGCTAGTATCTGTTGCAACTTGATGCTAAATCTGACAGAATTGCATTACCTTCTTGACACGAAAATAAAGCTTTGTATGATTGGTTTGATGTTCTTTACCCTAATTGCGTAATACACGATCAATTAGAATCTGAATCGTCTGAAACAGATTGCTAATCCATTGCTTCATAAGTTCGAAAAAAATATCTGCTCAACATCGTAAATAACGCAATGAATGTTGTTGAACTGTCAAAATGAAACAGATTAGTCGTAATCGTTTACGAAAATGTGTTGCGTAATTAGATAGCTGCTGCGGCTGGGAACAGATTTTGCTCATTATCCTCAGTTAAACGAATAAATTTATTTTAAACAAAATCAAACTACTTAGTCTCAGAATCAACGTAAGCTTTCAAAGCAGAAGATTTCGTGATTGAAGAAATTAGTTAAATATTACTTTAATTATGACTTTAACAGCTAAACGCTGTTAGAAACTTTAGCAAAAGTTGAACAATAGTCGGTCAAGTAACGCTCTGCTGAGTTTGAAATTCGACCTATCATTGATTTCAAAGTTTGCCGGCGCTCCCATAAAATAAATCTTGAGGAGAACTTACTAATCGTACTTTAAATAATTCTCAAGTCGTTAACGACAGTAATGGCTGTTTATTGATAAACAGGTGTTGCAAATACTTTATTTTTGGTATAGGTGTCCTGCTGACGGTGTTTGTAGCTAAGATCTAAAAGGTGGAATGAAACTGCGTATACCTAATGACGTTCTCAGTCTGCATACGAAAATTCAATAAAATATGTCCAATAGTTTAGTCACTATAGCTAGTCAAAGATTGGCAAAACCTATAGCCGGCCCAACACAACTAGGTGTTGAGTTTGTTTGAAAAAATCATGTTTTCCATTTCGATGTAGGATTTATTTGATATTTTCAAAATAATCCTATGCATTACTATTGCGGCTTCCTCTGTGTGGAGTTTGGAAAGTATCCCATGGACACATACTACCGGGATAAAAAGTATCCTATGTCCTAACCCAGGTCATGGTCTACCCATGTACCAAATACCAAATACCAAATTTCATCCAAATCCGATCAGCCATTTTAGCGCGAAAGTGTAACAAACAATCAAACTCACTTTCGCATTTATAATATTAGTTAGGATTAGGATTATCGTCCCCAAGTTGTATTAAAATAAAAAAACATCACCCTTTCAAATTCGCCGTAGTAGTAGGTACTGTTGTGAACTTAAATAGAAATCCTCTATTTTCAACCTGTCAGTATTTCTTTTTCACTTCATTGGCTCTTGAATATTGTCAGTTCTTATCGAACAAGATAAAACTGTCAAAAAACCTTCAAGATCGCAAATAGCTGTCCGGTTAGAAATGGTCGACAGATGACAGAATAAGGAAGGCACCTGCCCTCCACCTGCCAAACCTTTTAGTTGCCTCGAGGGCTGTATTGTACGGTTGAGAGACAGGACATATCAAACCTTTCACGTCTATAGACCGGTCATGTTAATAAAATAAATACAAGACATAGGTATTTGTATAACGTTCTCTTTTTAAATTTGTATTTTGTCGCTTTCATATCTGGCTGGAAATAAAACAAGGAAACAACCTTTAATGCCGGTAACCCTTCCAATGCTCATTACTTATTGAATATTTGTGACTATAATATCGATACTATAATAGTGTAGCTCGTGGGTAAATAATAATAGCCACACGGGTCGATCGAAGGTTAAACTACGCCTGCCCCGGTCGGTACATGGATGGGTGACCAACTATTACATATCGAGACCTCACCGTGCCTCGGAAAGCTCGTTAAGCCGTTGGTCCTGGCTGTTATTCTTAGATCTTTGATAATCTTTACGGGTAGTCAGAAGCCGGAAACGTCTGACAACCTGTCCACCAAAGATTAGTCGGCGTCCAGTCTAAACGGATACGGATCCTAACTGGGTTGTGGATGTGGATGTGTGGCAGTCGCTTAAATACTAGTATTCAGCTGCATCCGTTTAGACTGCTAGCCGACTCCACAACATAGTTGGGAAAAGGTTAGACAGATTGATTAAATATCAGTTAATCCCGTATCGGTAGCTCGGGTTGACGGGTCGACTGTTGTGGTTTCCACTTGCGCTATAGAGTTCTAACAGATGCGATGTCATTTATCAGTATATAGTTGGGGTCGCCTCGCCACAAACATATCGCCTCACTTACGACTTGTTACGATGTCACTCAATTACTTACTCACTGATCGAACGTTTACTTACTTGGGTTTCGATTAATTCACTACGAATTTTTGATGAACGATTTGTTATTGTATGGACACCCGAGCAGTCAATATCAGAGAATGGAAAATTGGAGACCCAATTTAGAATAATTTGTTCACCAACACATTGCCTTTTGTACTTACGTATTTTATGTGTAACCTTGCAATACTTATTTTAAGAGTCAAACTCGCGGTATTTTGTTTATTTGTTCCACCAATTTGCATATTTTTACCAAGACCCGAGAGAGTGTATTCCAAGACTACTTTCAAGGTTTTGCGATTTATTCGGTTTAAAAGTAGAAAAGTGATATCATATTTAAAAAAATCACCCAAGTGCGTGTTGGACCACGCACAATGCAGGGTTCTGTAGTTGGGATGAATTTATCCCAAGAACAAACTTAACATTGTAGTTGAAAAACATATTCTCCCATACATTCCAACTGTCAATGTAAGTTTGTACGCACAAAATGGAGAGATTTACCATGTTATTTGAGACCTTTGACTTCTGGCTCAGTAGTTTCGGAGATAAGGGGGGGAATGTTCAATTTTCCTAAATTATTATAAAAATAATTGAGACCCTCGCAACAAGCCTTTTCACTGTGATTACCTTAGCACCGATCACAATGGGGTTGACCTAATTTGAGCTGAAATAACTTTGGCATATTAGGTTAGCCGACCTCCACACTGTTTTACGTAGAGAGTGCTAAACAATATGGCGCAGCAAAATAATACATAGTCATGTTGATACGGGGAAACATTCAGTTATAAATAATAAACACTAATAAGTTGAGCAATACAGACCTTCGGATATTAGAATCTATATGAGAAGTAAGAACTGGAATGATCAAGGCAATTTTAGTGACTTATATATTATTAATATTTTTATGGGTAAATTATGAATAGAGTTCATGGGTGTGCTGAGCAGTAATTTGGTAAAGAATAGTCACTATGCAGTTCGGGCACGTTCGGGAATTGAGCTTTGCAATATTTTGCCCAATTTGCTATAATTCGTTTTTCGTCAAATGTTTTGAGTAATTGAGTTTGTCATTTTACGGCCTTGTTTTTGTTATTTCGAAAAGTGACAAAAATAGCAAGCTAGTAGCTATATGGCACAAGTCTATAGTTTATAAATAGTTCTTTTATACCTATCTGAACTTTTAATAACAATAGAATGGCATTGTTTTTTTAAATAAGTATCTATCTGCCTATTATAAGTGGAATGTGACGACACGAGACATTTGTATACGGTTGATACTTCATAAAACTGTAATGTTGTTAATTTACGACTGTACTGACCATCAGATGACAATCCGGAACGACTTAATAACCCGGCCTGAGGGCCTGGTTATAAATAAAATAAAAAATAAAATATGGTTGAGTTTCTAATCGTTTAGTTAGATGGTGACAAGGTGAGCCTTGACAGCAGATCATCTAACTTTGATAAAGATAGTGTCAACTGCCATTCACGAAGATTTTTTTAACTTTACTGCTATTGTTAATCTCAGTTTCATTATAAAGACTAGTTTGGGCAAACTAATACGTACTAGAGGCCAATGAATGAAACAGGTTTTTGGTTTTATGTGGGTCATTGTAACACATTGCGGATTGCACATAATAGTCGTTTTTTTTAGAACCGGAAATCAAAGCGCGTGTCCAGGGACTCAGTGAAAGGATCCATGAATTGCTAATAAGATGCAACATTTTGAGCTGAAAACAGTTAAGCTCCGATATGTACCTACTTACATCCTTATATGTAGGTATACTATAGCAGTAGGTTATCCTGTAATGGTAGATGTAAGAGGGAACATTAATAAAGAAAAACAATATTAGAAGAACACAAACATAATTTTATTAATCTATTGATATACGTTTCGATTGTTCCTTAAGTACTCGTACATTTATAATTATCGTAACATAGGGTGATACTTTTTATACAGCAAGTTTTCCGGATGTAATTTTTGCCAGAGTTGATGGATCAACAAAAAAATTGCTGTAGACATTCTACATGCATACCTACCTACATTGTTTAACAATATCAACATTTTTTATTTTTTTCACTCTCTTAAGCTTTAGGTTCCTAGGAAAGCGGTTTCGTCATATTATAACGGCCGGCATGAAATCTGTAATTTTCAAGAGTACAACAATTACCGAGCGTTTTTGACACCTTAATGACATTAAGGTGTCAAAAACGCTCTGTATTTGTACAGCCGTTATTGTGTGACCGTTCATCGCTTTCTTAGGAAACCAAAGCTTTACACGACACCAAATAATAAAGCTATTGTAAAGTTATGCGTTACAATGTTCTCAGGTGCGTTTACAATGTAGAGTAATAGATCTAGTACCTACAGTAGAGCGCTGAAACTTAACATCAAGCAACACACTCTTGGCTAGTTTCTGGACTGTACCCAGACCATTTACACTACCATTGTACATCGTACGAGTTCGTAAACGAGTTCTTAAAATGTGATTCTTACGATACTTCTATCAGGTAAGGCTCTAATGTTCCGCACAGCGGCGAGGAAAGGGTTAATTCATCTAGTTGAACAATTATGCCAAAATTACACACCTTTATCAGCCTGATTAGACAGTGATATTGTTTAGTCAGCCATGCTTGAGGTTGTTTTTCTAGTAGGTGTTTTTGAGGTGTACTAAGATGGTTAGTCATTCGTATTTTTTTTTATACAACCCTGTAAAAAGAGTATTTATTTTAACAAAAAGTCCGCTGAAACGCGACGGCTAAAGTACGAGTACGTGTTCCGTTAATTTATCGTATTTTTATTGAGATTATTTACATTGGCTACAAAGCTGAAACTACGAATACAAAATTCGGTTTTTCACTATTTTACACAAAATGTAAATCGCATACTAATACTAAGTATTAGTACCTAATATTTAATATGTAACTAATGTTGGCTGATTTCACAATTGGTCTCGTTTCGTCGTACTTATATGTCTACTGTCTTCTCCCGATAATTTTGTCAACTTTAGTGCTAAAATTTGTCTATGTTTCTCTAATGGGTCTAGTCATCTTCCTTGATTTTTGTCTAACTTTAACATCTTCGAATAAATAACGTCAATCCATCTTATACCATAGGTAATCTATAAGTTTTGTGTTTTTAAATTCATCATCCTGTACATAATATATGCAAGGGTTTTAGTATCTACCTACTTAATAGTTTTATGTGATATTGTGCTATGCACAAGGGTCAAGCTTAATAGCTCCGTGCAGTATTAAAGTTAGTGCACGATAATATTTACATTACTGAACTTCTTATTAAGTATATTATGTACAATTGTGCAATATTTAATTAGATCTCTTCTTTACATAAGTTTATTAAGAATTACTATAAAGTAATTTAAAATGACTCGAAATATTTCTACAGCAGTTTCGTTGTGTAGTCACTACACTTTCAAGTTTCAACTAATAGATAAAATCACGAGCATAAATATATTACCATGGACAGGTCGTCAATAATATCTAATATATGACGGCAAATATATGTGATCATTTGTAGAAGGCAGTGCAAGTGCAAGCAAGTGGCAGCACAAATATGTGACATCGACGGAACACCAAAACTATCTGGCGAGACAAGCGACGACGCCAAAATATAGGATGTTGTATCGGCTTCAAAAATATGTGTCAATGCAATATTAACGGACATGTCTTGTGTCATAAATATCTGCCTACTCATTTAAATTCAGAAGAATAAGATACCTCGTTGTGGTCAAAAAATACCTGCTGTCACTTTAGCAGCATAAAAATCTGTCATAACATAATTGCAGAGCTGTCCATATTAATATATTTATGCTCGTGCCTGTACCATTAACAGGGCATTACATTAGATGGAAATCTATGTACCATTGCCAGTACTTCCTACTTAAATTTTAAACGAAACGAGGAGAGAGAATTAATAATTAAACATTTCAAAATTGACTGGAATATAATATATCTTTCGCGTGATTTTCAGAATAGAGATTCTGCGCAATAGATGAATTTCAGCTCAAAAGAGCTTTCTTGGATAAAATTATTATTCAGCCTCGTCATTAGTTTGCGTTTATTAATTGATGTACATAATCTACGTAGGCCTTTTCTAAAGTCTAAGATTTCGATCGTGCCTTATTTTGGAAATAAGTACTTGGTCGCCATAGCAAAGTCCGGAACGAGGCCGCTACGCTTCATTGTCCGAGGCCTATATTCAGTTATTTTCTAGGGCAGATGTGACCAGCACATTGCCACTTTAGCTTGCTACATATACACAATAGAGTGCACACATTGTATGTATTGTACGAGAAATCGATTCACAGAACACTGAATTTTAATATTCGGAAACATGTAGAATTGCAGATAATGAATCCAGACGGAATTGATTAAAGTCGGATTTCCTAAGTGAATCTATTTACATCGTGTAGAAATCAGATAACAGTCGATTAATTGTTCAAGTATTTGAAGTCATGACGGACAGTGTTTGTTCACAATTCACTGATTCAGAATCTGAGTGGAATGTCCAGGAAAAGTTTCATGCGCTCGCCGATGTCGACAATGGAGCGCTCGTCCAATTGCTAGCTGTCTTCGCCAGTAGTTTCGTCGTCATCGGGGTCGTCTTCGTCGAGCGGCTGGCTCGTGAGTGCGGCCCACAGCGGCGAGCGCGCGCCGGGCTGCACCGAGCCGCGCCGCTAGCTGTCCCGGTTGCACATCGCTGCAGCCGCTGCCGTGCCCATCGCGCCCACGGCCCCGAACAGTATCGTGCCCACTTCACGGTCCGGTGTGATCTCCACCTGCAAATAGAAATCCTTGTAATGATAAACTTAAAAGAAGCAGATATACGTTGATATCAGTATATCTGCTTCTTTTAAGTTTAACTTGGCGCCGCCGGTGCGCCAAGTTAATCTGGATTACGATGATTTTTAGCCTATCGGGTTTAAAATTCAATTAAAATGAATTGCTCTTTATGATAGATACATTATCTACTTCTTATTAGATTTAGTGGTCTATCGTCAATGAGAACCGAAAGGAAGGAAGGTCGTGGGGTGGACCCACGAGTCCCACGACCTTTGTCATAATTACAATGAAGCCGTACAAACATTATTTCAGAATTTATCACTCATTCACATTCATTTCAATGATAAAACAATTGACGATTTCTAGAAACGAAAGGACTTTTTAATTTTTAGGCATTTTATTTTTTGGACATTTTTATTTTTGGACATTTTAGTTTTTGGTCAATTTTAACTTTTGGACATTATTATGATTTGGACAATATTATAGTAACCCGAATATTGTAGCACATTGTAGCTTGGATGTGAAAATCGTTACATCGAACTTATTATCGAGAAAACATAATCTAATAAATTACTGAAAAAGCTTGAACAATAGCAGCTAATAATAAAGTCAATCCGTAACAACAATACAAACCGTTAAATAAATAATATCAAGGATCACATAAAAGTCACGTTTCATTGTTTTATTTCAGATCACGATAAATCGTGAAATGTATTTTATTTCGCAGAGCTTTGGTAATCTCTTTGTTTCCAGATTCAGTTTACCTACAGTAGGTAATGTATAGTTACAACATAACAAAGTGTATGTATAACGTGGACTCAAAGTGTCAGGTACAGTCAACCGTACAGCCAAGTTAACAATTTGACTTTGACGGCCATATTTCGTAGAAGTACCGACGCTTCCTTAGTTGAAGTGTTACTACTACGTGCAGTAGACCGTACTTGTGAGAGTGTAGTCTGTTCAGGGTCAGATCGTTCTTCAAGCACGGTGTCCAGTTCTAGCGTGGGTGGTGGTCGCGGCGACCGGATCAGACTGACAGCTCGAGGCTTCGATCTCACTGGCGACATCTTCACCACTGACAGCTCCCCACGGTCCAGCTCGCAATTCCTCCTCCTGGCACGTTCCCTGTAAATATCTTGTGTACTGAACACTTGAAGCAAAGTGGCGGTACTGAGACATCTGGATTTCTGGATATGTGGATTGAAAGTGGTTGATTTTGTAACGAGACTTTTTACTGGGTGGGATGCCTGGGACGGCGACATTTTATCCTGAGAAGTGAGTTGGCTGTACTTTTGAAGAGGTGCTTTAAATCGTGTAGTGCCCAGCTACGCTAAGAGATTTTGTGCTCTTCTAAAGACCTTGAGAGGTAAATTCTAAAGACCGATACTTTCATCTACATTCCCGTAAATCATGTTCATGCATCTAAATCTAAAATATTATCCCATCTCCATTCCCTACGTCTATTCACGTGTCTATTGGGCATAACAACTCCCTCTTTTCCAGTACTGTGCGATAGAATATTCACTTTATTAGTCTGCAGTGCGCAAAATTGCTTCAAATAATCCGTAGGAGCATTGAAGCTGAAATTAACTACAGCCGTATACGATCTCAGTGGAATCAATCATCATTATCACGCACATTACGTGTAACTGCTTCCCTTGTGGAACGCTTATGGGGTATTACCGTAACTCTATGGTGAAAGGCAAAATCATGCGCGTCATAGCTTCCTAAATATTATATAAAATTTGGCCTTATTTGCCCAGCTTATCTTTTACTCGATCGAACAACTAGTCGCAGAAGAGACCCTGAATCAAGTAGCACGTGAAAAGGTCTCGCGATGCCCTAAATCAACGAAATTTGACCTAAAAGCGAACGAACGATCCCTGAAGGGTTTATCGTGGAGAACATTACGTTATCGGGCCGCCCAAGTATACGACCATAGTGGTTCAGTAAATGGCCTGTGATTTCATTACGTTCTTGTCATTACCAATATGGTCGTAACTCACCTCGCCATTTTGGCTCTCCTCCTCAAACAGCAGATAACGGTGAGCGCTAACAATGGGAAGCCGAATATGCACGATACAATCGGCACTACTATCGATTCCGGCGTCACTGGAACAATAAAAAGTACGTTTATAGTCTTATTCCTTCGGCAATTTCCGTGAAAAGTAGGGCCACTTACATATGTATCGGTCAACTGCCCTACTTCGCCTGGCGTCCTATGTTTGCCTATAATGAAAAACATGGAATATATTTTTCATTTTACTTCTATGGGAATCGAAACTTTGAGTTTTCATAGTAAGTTTTATGTTTCGATTGCCTTACAAGTAAATGAAAAACATATTACTTATATCTTTTTATTTTTATATCATTATAGGCAAATATAGGCCGCCAGGCGAAGTTAGGGCAGTTGACAGTACTAAGACAGACAGACGAACACACTCAATGAGTTCCAACAATTTTCGGAGTTGAGGGCAATAAAAACAAGGCGTCTCGTTTTCGTTTCGCTATTTGTATTTATGTTTCATCTACATGTTTGTGTTTCATCCACAGGTGTGTGCCAACATGCACCTTGGCTGAAAACAAAACTTTTTGGTAATGTTTTGACGGCACACACCACACGACGGAATACAGAACTATAACAATTTATGTAAAACATAAATATTTAGTCGTGTTTATTACACTACTCTGATAATCATAATCATAATCATAATCATAATCATAATCATTTATTCATTTGTAAACATAGGTTTAACATAGATGGTATTAAAAAATTAAAAAATAATAGTAGCTCTATGTTTTGCTTCATTGGCATACAAATGTTTTTTGTTGAGAACTTAATAACTAGATTCACATGCTTAGATAATATTAGTACAACAAATTTAAAATATAATTAGGAACTATAACAGTAAGGTTTTTTAAGTTTTATAATTATTTCTCGTTTAAAAATTCGTCTACTCTGTAATAACATTTTTCGGTTAAAAATTTCTGTAGAGCTGTTTTAAATTTAACTATTGGCATGTCTTTTATGCCGTTAGGTAATTTATTATAAATCTTAGGAGCTAATCCAAAAAAACTCCCGGACATAAGAGCGGTTTTACATTTTAAATTACATAATTGATTTGCATGTTGAGATCTTATTGGGTTTTTCTTTACTGCTGAGAATTTAGGGAACAGATTCGGATTCATTTTTACAAACAACGCAGTTTCCAAAATATATAATGACGGTAGAGTTAATATTTTCAAGGATTTAAAATAAGGAACACAGCTGTCTGTTACTTGAAGACCGCACATTGACCTTATGCAACGCTTTTGCATTCTAAATACCGTCTCACTGTTAGTCGATTGACCCCAGAAAATAACCCCGTAGCGAAGGACTGAACCAACTACTCCGTGATATGCTGTGACTAGTGTTTCAACGTTTACTTTTTTTGAAAGCTGAAATAGTGCATAGGCAGATTTACTTATGCGCTTACATAACAATTCTACATGAACTTTCCAAGTTAGCTTGTTGTCAATAGTTATGCCCAAGAACTTACTATTCATAACCTCTTCTATTATTTTATCGTCGTAGGCTACAGAAATGGTAGGATTTACGCGTCGTTGGTGAAAATGCATTACGTGAGTCTTGTTTAAATTTATTTTTAAGTTGTTGTTTTCAATCCATTTAACGATCTCGCTTAGAGTAACATTGATATTATTTTCGTGGTCTTTAGGGTCTGTACACTCAATAACTACTGTGCAATCATCAGCAAAGAGGACCATTTTTTGTTTTACTGCTCTTGGAAGGTCATTTATGTATATTAAAAATAGTAACGGACCCAGTACGCTGCCTTGTGGCACGCCGTATTTAACCTTTTTGAATGCGGATGTATAGGAAGTCTCTAATTTAGTTTTAGGGGATATTCTACAGATTTCAGTACATTGATACCTGTCACTTAAGTAAGATTCTAGAAGGTTAAGGATGTTGCCTCTTACTCCATATCCATATAGTTTCTTTAGTAGCAGGTTGTGATCTACATAATCAAATGCTTTTGACATGTCAGTGTATATGGCGCATACTGGGTTCTTTTTGTCTACAGACGTCATTATGCTTGATAATAGGTCATAAAGTGCCATATTTATTGTAGAGTTTTTCCGGAATCCTTTTTGTTCGTGGCATAATAGCTTGTTTTTTTCAAAGTAGTTGCAAAGAGCATTATATATTACTTTTTCTATAATTTTTGAGAATACTGGAATTTTTGCGACTGGCCTGTAGTTTTTAATATCGGATTTATCATTTTTTTTGAAAATTGGCTTAATAATAGCCTTTTTGAGGTGTGTAGGAAATATGCCATCGGTTATGCAATTGTTAATAATATGAGCTAGAGGCTGTGATATTGAATCTTTAACATATTTTATTACTTTTGTAGATACGCCATCGTAGCCAACAGTATTTGTATTTTTTAATTCATTAATTATTTTAATTATATCTAATGGTGTCACTGGAAACATGAATAAAGATTGAGATGTCAAATTATTAAAATTGTTATTAGTTGTATTATCACAATCGTCTTTTATATTATCATTTTCAATTAATTCTATAAAATAGTTATTAAATGTTGTTGCAATTTCATTTGGATGAGTAATAGTTCGGTTTTCTGTTTTTAATAATAATACTGAGTCATGAGGAAAATTGTATTTAGTTTTGTTGATTACTTTCCAAGCAGCTTTGGATTTGTTTTTAGAGGATTTAATAAAATGATTATTTTGGGCTCTTTGAGTTAATCTTATTATTTTCCGGTATATTGCAGAATATTTTTTAAAAGCAAGTTTATTTTTTGGATTCCGTTGCATTCTATATTCCCAAAGTAATAGTCTTTGTTTTTTGCTGCATATTTTTATACCATTGGAAATCCACTTGGTAGATTTGCTAGTTTTTATAGTAACGTATTTATTTGGGAAGCATAATTTATATAATAGTAAAAAGTTATTTATGAAACTCTGAAACGATTCATTTGCATCCTTGGCATCATAAACATTCATGAAAGATAGACTTTTTAGATGTGATTTAAATTTAATTAGGTTTTCTTCGCATATATCTTGTTTTATTTTTCTCCAGAATTTAAGTTTACAAGTTTTTTTGACAGGTACCTTAAGTATCTGAGAGGTGTGATCTGAGAGAATTAGGTCGATTACTTCTGCTTTACATGCCGCGCGATAGTTGTGTGCAAAATTATCAATGCATGTATTGCTGCCAAATCTAGTAGGTTCATAAAGGGCTAGTCTTAAGTTGTATTGTTGGAGGAAACATTCGAATTCCATTGTTATTTTGTTTCTCTTGAGTACGTCTATATTGAAATCTCCACACATAACAATATTTTTATTTGATTGTAAACTATTTCGTTTCAGTATGCACTCTAACTTTTCGTAGAAAGTTGAATAATTACTTTTAGGTATTCTATACACGCATAATATGACAATATTGTAAGATATCAATTCTATTGCACAGCATTCGAAAACTTTTGAAATTGATTGTTTGGCTATCTCCGGTATTTCTTTGTACTGAACTCCTTCTCTCACAAGTATACAAGTGCCCCCTCTTTTAACATTCCTCGAAAAACATGCAGCTAAACAGTAATTCGGAACTTGCAGCAAATCTTCATATCCTATTTGTATAAAATGTTCCGTTATGCATATAACATCTACAGTTCTGTCATTGTTATTCAGTTCACTTAGTTTGACTACAAGCATATCTAGTTTATTTAAAAGTCCCGCTATGTTTTGGTGCAGAATATTAATCCAATTATAGAAAAAACTGTGAGTTTAATCTTGAATCATTTTCAGTGAGAATTTCTTTTTCATTTAATCGGAAACTATCAACCTCTAAGTGGACAGCATTTAGTACGCTTAAATCTTGAATAAGGTTCTGCAGGTCAGTAATAACGATTATTTGACCTTTGTTATTTAACGTTCCAAAACGTTTATTGTAGGTATCACTTGTATATGGCAGGTTAAGGTTCGAGTCCAAAGTAAACGCATATTTATAGATTTCAGTGTCCATATAGAGTAAGTTATTGAAAGCTTCTACTCTGCTATTGAACATCACGTTAGAATTATTCATATATTTGAATGTTGGTAGACAGATTACGAAATTAGTGTGATGTAATGGCGTTAATTTTTTATTAATAAACCCGACCATTTCTCTATAGTTATGCGTTTTCCGGAAATCTTCCTCACCAATAAAGATAATGCAGTAATCGGACTTATTAAAATTATTGACTTTGCCCTCAATATTATTAAGAATACACTCTATTCCACATTTAGGTTTACGATAGTGGCATATTTCATAATTAGATATCACCCTACTTTCCATTAAAGTATAAAGCCTGTTTGTGATTTCACTACTGATGAGACACAGCTTATGTTTTGAAGACGATGGTGAGTCTTGTAATGAGGCATCATTAATCGTGGTGCGGGGAGCATCTTCTGTAGTTAGTGTTAAAGTTGTTCTTTTTTGACTCTTGGTTTCGTTCTCTTTATTGTTTTCAATGGAACTCCTATTATTTTGTTTTGTTTGGGTCTTTTTCTTTTTAGTTGGGCCATTCTTCTCGGTATTCTTGTTTGGTGTTAAGGGTTTACTTGGGCTGCTAGCAATTTTTCTAAAAATTATGTTTTTCTTTGTTAAATCTTCATTATTTTTCTTCAAATTATTATTTTCTAATGAAAGCAGTTCAATCTCTCTATGAGCGCTATTTAGTTGTGAAGTTAATTCTTCAACTTTTTTCTTCAATAACTCAATCTGCTGGTTATATTCATCATCATCTGATATTTCGGGCATACTATTAGATGTACCGTCCAGTGTTTGGGAAGTAATATTTTTGTTATTTTCACTGTCGCTTATTTCCGAGCGCTCCGATCGAGTGCGAGTACGTCGAAACGTGATATTTTCTAAGAAATTCATCCTTTATCCTTTTATCTATAGATAAATTACCTACTATTTTAAATAAAGCTAAAACTCGTGGAAATGGGAGCAGAGTGAAATGGAGCCTAGAGATAAGCATTTTTCTGAACACTTTGTGGCACCTAAATAAGTCAGCAAACACGCTGACGATGCGATAGTGAGCCACTGCTCACAGTGCCAACTAGTTAATATTTATGCATATTTTAAGCTTTTTTGAAGCTTCTCGTTATACTCGTAGCTTCATGCATGACCCGTGAACCCTTCACTGTGCGTGGTCCGACACGCACTTGGCCGGTTTTTTTTAAATACAGTTCAATAACTTGCCTAGCTCTGCAAATAATATTTTCAAAGACTACTTAGTAGGTACTTACTTAAATATTTAATTAAAAACAAACAGTTTTAATTCTCCCCTTATTTCGTTTGTCAAAAACAGCTGATCGATACAGTATTCAAAGTTTCAAACAAGTTAAAACTGGTTAACGCCACGTTAAGTTTTAGTTACTCTAAAAACTGGACTTAATTCATTTATGCTTAGTTGAAAGATATTTAATTGAATATGCCCGAACTTATTGCAATGTTAGCTACTTATAAAAGTAATTTTCTCATTTTGAAACATAATTCCATAAGGGATAATGGCTGCTATTTAATGTCTTAAATTGTTTACTTACTTGAACAATTTAATATTTAAATTGTTACAACATGCTGCAGGGGTCAATGACATGTGCAGCTATCTAATTACGCAACACATTTTCGTAAATGATTAAGACTAATCTGTTTAATTTTGACAGTTCATCAACATTCATTGAGTTATTTACTTTGTTGAACCATTTTTTTTTGCGAACGATGCATTAACAATCTGTCTGAATTAACAATCAATCTGAAGCAATGGATTAACAATCTGTTTCAAAATGTTCAGATTGTGACTGATCGTGTATTACGCAATTCGGGTGCAGATCTTGAATACCTACTAGATTCTATTTCAACGAAGTGTATGATTTAAATTTCAAAGAAAGAGAGCGAATTTTAATCTTCTTCTTTCGTCGTTGGCCTAAAAATACACTTTTACTATCTCAAGCCAACATGGCCGGCTTTACAACGAGTGCAGTACTTATGATGTTGGAAGCTCCAGGCACAGGCAGCTAAGTGCGCAGCCTTGGCTACGATAAATGAGACCGATATTAAACAAGACACCGGCTGTTTGTACCAGCAGTGCAGACTATACGAGGTGTTACGACATATTGCTTTAGCCCAGGTTCGCACGGACGTATTTTAATCGCGGCGATTTTTTTCCGCGTATTTAATTTTTGGCGCTCTGCTTAGCGCCGAGGGTTGATTATCCAACAGTGTGTTTTCTTGACGCGCTGGTATACGAGCTCGATGCGCTCTGTTGGATTCTCAATGCTCGGCTCAATACTGAGAGTTGAAAATCCAGTGTACGAAAAAGAGTCGCCGCGATATTATCACGTCCGTTCGTATGTAGGCTTAATGGGTGCTGTATGTATAAGGAAATATACAGCTAAAGGCAATCAAATAGCTGTATTAGAAATAGCTGCCTCGAACGAGCGAAAATAATAAACGAGGTGGCTAATTTGAAACCAAGGCGAAAAACATCTTTTGTTCCATTTCGTAAATAAATCTGACACTGATCTCGGTAATTAAATCAACCTTTTTCAGCCTAAAAATGGAGAATATTTCGTGAGAACGTTACTTGGCTTCCCCTTCCACCCTAATTACTTTTTCATTTTTTTCACTTTCCACCTAAAACGAGCCGGTCGGCATAATGACGACGTCGGCCACCCAAACTGCCGCCCCAGTTTGTGATAATAATCAGGCAAATTTTAAGCCTCCAGGATATTATGTTGCAATAATGGTACTATTCAAAATATCACCACGATAACAACTTCAAGTTGAATGAAAAACAAATGACTTTCAACATTAATTCTTGACTTTCCTTATCTCAGTCCACTGTGGACTGTTTCATGGTATTATTTATATGAAAGGCTTGCCTTCGTTTTATGTAATTAAATTATTATCTTTAAAAGCGATGCCATTAATACCTGAATTGGTACACAATGTCCGTAATGTATCGATCGGCCCCAGTCTAATTAGTGGTATGTAAGAGCCGTTAACTTGGTTTATCACATTGAAACCTCAAGTTGAAAGAGATTCCGATTACCATTGAACTTACACGATTACGCTGCTGCAAATTACCCATTTAAGTCCTCTTGTAGTCAGTCATTACATTAGACACGCTAGTACAGTTCTACTAGACATGTTTTTAGTTTCTACACGCTCGAATTGGCAATAGCAATAATTAATTGGTGGCTAATCTGTTTCTACAAGAACAATTAGGAGTATAATTCTTTTCCGCATGCTTATTAGGATTAAGTAGTTAAGATTTGCATACGTTTTTTTTGTATTTGAATAACATTAGGTAAGTATGTTATTCACTATTTCAGAATCAGACCCACTCTCCCTTAAATCCCTGCCTGTATGAACGGAAATTACAGTCATTACAGTATGTTCGAAAACTACGTATATTCCCAAATCACTTTTGAAAGGGACGGATGGGACTGTTTGCTTGTCATTTTACCCCAAGTCTCAAAATGAACTAAATATAGCTGTCATAATGCCGCATATTATGTGACATTATAGTAGTCAAGTTAAAATATACAGAAGCTCCTAAGGTGTTCCTCGAAAATTGAAAGGTCGCGAAAATATAACGAGGCAATTCACACTGAGCCATAATATCTTCTATTGTGCGTAAACCAGGCTTCGGCTCTCCATTATCATGTATCTGCCTTTCAGATAACCCTCACAGGAAGGTAAATACCTGTCCCACTTACATATCAGTCCGGAAAAATTGCCGCGCTTATAAATATGATGTGCTTCATAAAAAGGTTGGGGTTGAGGGAGTAAAATAGGTTATTTAATTAGTTCAGGTATCATCGGCATGTAGAAGTGTCGTGTTCGGATTAGAGTATAAAATTCCCTATCTTCGAGGGCAATATAAAGAGTGCATGGATTACATCAGGAAGACACAAGGATGGGGATCAAAATCCCCACTACTTAGTCACTTGTGCAATTCTTCTTTTTCCTTTCGTGTGGTTATAGTGAATAACACATATTTTGTGTATTTTTGAAAACAGGAACAAACTGTGATTTTAGGAACCTTTAATTATATATATGGTATCCCTGGTTTGTCACTTTGTTTCCGTACTTTTTTTTTTTTTTTTTTTTTTCGTACACGTATAAAAATATAAAAAACAATTTAGAAAAATTGTTCTCCACTCGTAGCGAGGAGCACAATAAGGTTTAGGTTACGCTATCTTACCCGTGGGGTATATAATGATGGGCGTGGGCCTCTTGTTGTTGGCGCTGGGCTTGGGCACTGGTGGGCCAACATTGTTGGCAGTCGGGGTGGTGGGCGACGCTGGCGTGCTGTTGGCGAAGCGCTCCAGCATGCGCAGTGGCGGCGACGTCGATGCTCGCGTCATCCTCACACCTGCATGTGGAAAAGGATACGAAGTCCGAATAAATAAATAAAAAATATAATTCCTATCGATGAGTTAACAAAAACTCATCCGGAGGTGGTGAAACGGGCATTGGCTTTGTTATTGTAGCCTGCGTAAGACACTTTCATGATTATTAATTGTAATGGTTTTATAATTTTGGACTATCAGAAACAAACACGTAAGTTTTAGAGAATTCTCTGATTATGGTGAGGTCGAGGGTCGAACGAAGCAATACAAGTCGCGAACTATCATCGTTAAGGACAGGAATAAGGAAACCGTTAGAATCTGAATCTAGTCGACTCATCCCAAAACAAACCCGTGAACAAAACCGTAAACGTTAATAAACAGCTTTAAGTTTAGTTTCCATGTTTATGCATAATTTACTGTGTACCAGCTGTTACACCCGCAGGTTGTAAGACTCATTGGATGGAGACGAATCAGGTGTCGTTAACCTGGGGTCGGGTTAACCCCGCCGAGTTTTATGTAGGCTCTAAACATAAAGTAATTACTTTAACTTAATTCATTACGAAGCATACTGCTACAAGGATGTCGAATGACGCTGGCAGGGGGCGCTGATAAACATTTAGGGGTTTATTTATAAACGTTGCTTAAAGTTAAGTCACGTTCAAACGTCAAAAATGTATGGTTAAACAGTCGCACATTAGTTAAGTTTAAGCAAAGTTTATAAAAAAAACCCCTTGCTTAAAAATGTCACTTGACATTTATTGTCTAAGTATTACATTTTTTATTTCATTTTGTTTTTGTTATTTCAATATATGCTGCACCGGTAGACGTCATCATGTCAACGCCAGCTGTCGCTGAAAACCAGCACTGGGCCTGTGTCTCGCATAGGGTCGCAGAATTATGCTGAGCTATGGCAGTTTTGCGTCGATGTGACGCATATTTTCTCCCAAATTGTTATTTTCGTGTAATTGTTCTTTTCGTCATGTATACAGCAATAAAAATATTTTCTTTCTTTTCTTTCTATTCAATAAACAAGATGGCGGCATTAGTTCTGATTTTGGCCACGCGCTAAAGGAATCTTAGAATAGTAGACTATAGTGCTTAAATTTGAAATGTAGAGTAGATACCTAGCTATATTCGTTCTTTATTCGATAAAACCGCTTCACTGCTAAAAGAAGATCCAGGAATGAAACGTAACAAAAAAGGTTGAGTATCCCTGAACACTTGAGGTGTTCGTAGCAATTCGTGCTTGTAGCTACTTCAAGATTCGCTGGATTCTCGTGTTGCCAATTTGTTCTTTATCGTAACACGTTCATAATTGTATTATATTGTGTTAAAAAGGAAATACAATCCTCTATGTATCTATGTTCGTTTGTGTTGTACGGTTTTTAATAACGCGTAGGTCTTACGTTACTAAACAATAACTTAATTAAGGCACAGCTTAATTAAGTTTTTGTTTAGTTTTCATAGCTTTATAGTGTAGGCTAACCTTTATTTGACGTTCTAAGTCAAGTTTTCTTTTTAACATTTTATTAGTTTTATGATTTTTCTTTTTAATTTTATATATGTTTAATTTATGATAATAATAAACGCAACGCAAGGCAATTTTTTGTAATTTCAAATTACATTTTCATCGTTGCAGCCCCAAGTTTACCTTCGAGTTGACGAGCGTCAATTTATTCTATTTTAATATCAAATATTGAATCAGAATCGTCAATTTGATTTCGTTATTATTGTTGGTCGGCCGAATCTGACGAGTTGTTTGGAAACATATTTGTTACTTGACGTTTAGGAATAATAATGACTCTTGATTTATTTATTTATTCCGAGTTAAATTGCAATGTTTCGTCTCCCCAATATTTGGTGGAAAACGCTTCCAATAAACGCTTTGATATATAGACTGACTGCTTCTTTTAGTCTTGTGGTTGCAAGCACTACTGCCGAGTATGAGGCCCTGGTTTCGCTTCAAACTCAAAACTCAAACTCAAAGCATTTATTTCAACTAAAACCAATTACAGGCACTTTTGAATTGTTAAGGGGTCGGTCAGTCAGAAAGATGAAGCTTGTTGCCCATTCCAAAGCGTAGTAGGTTCCTATGGAGAAGGACGGGCAAGAAACTCCACGGACACTCTTTTAAATCAAAATATTCTTACAAAATATTGGTTACATCATTCATGTTGAAATTATATATGTGAGAACAATTTAGAAAGACGTGCACGCTAAAAGCGTCCGTAATGAAAATATAAAAACAATTCAAAAATTTAAGTAGGCCATGGCAGCTAAGATATGACCAGTCCCTAGTGACGGCGCCCGTTCAGGAATATGACGCATGGATTCCCAGGCAGGCAAAGTGTTATTGGGTTTTTGAATCTTTCAGTAGCAGACCGGAATCTGGGTATGTACCCGGTTGATGGGACTCGTCCTCTATTACATGGGACTTCACCTACACCTCTGCCGAACTCTTAGAGGAACACAGGCGTGATATTATGTTACTTAGATTGGGGTAGTCGTTGATCATTATAATAATTACCATAGACGATCCCAATAGGGATGATGCATGGCTAAAAAAAAAAAATCTAATTAGTCTGTCAGTCAGATAATAAAAAAAATATTAGACACGTATTTTTTGCTTTATCATATTAATAAAAAAATATTTAGATAAAACGCATTTTAGGTTGGATCATTTTAATAAAATCTGCATCATATTAATAAAAAAATACTTAGATAAAACGCATTTTAGGTTGGGGAGTGGGGGTCGCTACGACAGTAGTATGTATAAAATCTACATACTCGTGACGTCATGGCAAATTTTACCTCAATGTATCGCCTTAATCTTTAGATTACGTAAAAAAAGAAAAAATACGTGTCCAATATTTTTTTTATAATCTCAAAGAATTATTTTTTTATCATCATCCCTATAGCCTCTTGGGAAGGCGTCGTTGATTTTCCATAAAACTGTGTGGGTACGGTAAATGCTACACACCGTCGCAGTTTTTCACATTAAGACTCGTACAGACTGGCGCGACTTGTCACGCGACGCGACTCCGGTCATTGTTCTACAGTGAAGATTTCTTAGAAATTGTTTTTATTAAAGTCGTGTCGCGCCTGGTTAGTGGGAGCATTAATGCTTTTAAACTTTTAAACTATAACGTTCCCACTGCTGGGACACAGGCATCGTCTCTGTGAGAGGGAGTGGGCCGTAATCCACGACGCGGGCCCAGTGCGGGTAGGTAGATGTCACATGTCTTCGAATTTTTTGGTTCTCGGACATACCGGTTTCCCCACGATGTTTTCCTACACCGTTTTGAGAGCAGTGGTGATGAAATAATTTATACAAAGTAAAGCGCCTGCCTGGGTTCGAATCCACGACCTACCTTATTACCTTACCTTTATTTTATGTTACCTAAATTATCAAAACCAGTTGAAACTTCACTCAAATGTAAAACAACAAATGTAACTCGACGCGCGAGTATATAGTTGGCCAGACCTAGCAAAACGTAGTCACTAGACAGACGTCTATTGAAAAAGTTTGTCAGCTGCCTCACAAGATTAATTTGGTTTCCAACGTAAAAGTTTGATGATTCTGATGTAATGTTATTTATGGTTGATATTGATTGCTGAGGAGCAAGTGGCTAAGTAATAACAGCCGTACGGGTCGATCCATTAGGCTAAGCTACGCTTGCCGGGGTTGGTCCGTGGATGGGTGACCATCTTTACGTACCGAGACTCCTCCGTGTCTCGGAAAGCTCGTTAAGCCGTTAGTCCCGGCTGTCATTCGCTGATCTTTGACAGTTGTTACGGGTCGCGGGTCGTCAGAAGCCCGAAATTCTGACAACCAGTCTTACCAAGGGGTATCGTATTACCCAGTTACCAGGTTGTGGAGGTCAGATAGGCAGTCGCTCCATGTAAAATACTGGTATTCAGCTGCATCCGGTTGGCCTGGAAGCCGACCTAGAGATAGTTGCGAAAAGGCTAGGCAGATTGATTGATTGCTGATAGACTTTAATGTCACTACGATGTAAGGCTAACATCAGTTTGGTAAACTTGATTATTTTAATTACAACTATTATAATATAGTCTATTCTATTACCTAAATAATTTCCGTAGACTTTATTATCAAGAGCAGATGTATCTAACAGAATTCTCTGCATTACTGATAAACAAATCTTAGAGAAGTATGAGGCCATTTATTTACGAAATGCCCAAATTTATATAGGGCCTAATATCCTAACTTTAATCCTAACTAATATTTTAAATGCGTTAAAATGACTGAACGGATTTGGATGACATTTGGCACATGGGTAGACCATGACCTGGATATAGGATACTTTTAATCTCGATATTCCCACAGGATCGAGGTTTACGCGGGTGAAACTGCGGGGCACAGCTAGTAATATTATAAACGCGAAAGTGAGTTTGTTTGTTTTTTGTTTGTAACGCTTTCAATCGGCTGAACGGATTTGGGTGAAATTTGGCACATGAGTAGACCATGTTCTGGAAAAGGACTTTTCAGCCTGGATCGCAGATGGAGTCGCGGGCAAGAGCTAGTAAGTACATAGTTTTACTTGTACGGTGTGAAAAGTAACATGAACTCCCGATGCGTACAAGAAAAGTTGCAAAATTACTTTACATTTTCGTTCCGCACGTGTTCGCGTGCAGTCATGTACGTTTACATCATTATATTTGAACGTGGAACGTATGTAGGTGTAATCAAATGGAACGCAGTGAAAGAAAATCCGTTGCTTATCGTCTCGAGACAGCAGACTGTAAACAAACAGCCTGCCAGTGCTACGATTATCTTATTTGAGACACACGCGCTTCTACTGAACGTCTTGCCTGAAGATTTCAGCTCGAAGTTTTGTTAACATTCAGCTAAACGAGATTTAGTTTAACAATATGCTGATAGCTCATAGAATTTGATTCGACTTTGATTTGAGGTTTTGTCCATGACGGATTTTAATACCATAATAAATTATTTAATGAGGGTTTGGATTTGCAAATATGAACGGCATAGACTTATATGGCTCACAGGTATTACCTTTTCCTGAAAAATACCATGTGCTTAAACAATTTGGTACATAAAATAGAGCCTGGGAAACATCGAGAACTTCAAACGTTTCCATTTGGTTTTAAAATGAATTTCACATTTATTTAGGTACCGAGGTTTGATGTAGGCAATTGCATCAAACATTTATCAGTCAACAGACTGATACAAATAGATAAATGGACAAATGAAACGATGTCCTCTTAATGGGCGAAAACATATCGTTCTATGTAACTGATAAAATAAAGCAGATTATAATTTCAGTGCCTGAAAATCTTTCCACAAATAGGCATGTTGACCAAAAATATTTTTTGTACATCAGGCAAATAAAAATAAAAAATATTGAACATGATTTTTTTCTTTTTTTACGTAATCAGAAGATTACGGCAATACATTGAGTTAAAATGTGGCATGACGTCACTCCCCGGAAGATTTTATACTGACTTGTGACGAAGCGAGCCCCCCTACTCGTCAAGTTTAATGCGTTTTATATAAACAATTTTTTATAAATATGATATAGCAAAAAGTACGTGTCTAATATTTTTTTATTATCTGACTGACGGACTATATAGTTTTTTTTTCCCCAGTCAACATCCCTATTCAATTAATAAAAATCTGAATAATTTATGAAGAAGCAATTGGAATTCTAAATTCTACGTGATTCGTTAATTTAGTCAGGAATAAAATCTAACTAAATTTACTTTATTAATTACAAAATATTTGTGAAGTTTAATTAATGTTCACCGTCGACCGACCGAAGCAAGGTCAATTGTACCATTAGTGGAAATTAGCAGCATCGTAAATGTAAATCAAGTTCTCTTAATTTCAGTTCGGACCCTTTACCGTTCTACTTTCTTGATGAGGAGTAATGGACTCTTACTATTTAAGAATCTTACTAGGGTATTCCGAAGGAGATTAGCCATAATATTCAAGAGTAAATCTTATTTTATTCTGAGTCTACTCAGAGTCAGCAAAGATCGGGTTTTACGGCTAATTTCCAAAATAATTTGTCCAGATACAACTTATTTTTAATCTTATTAGTTAGAGCAATCAAATTGTAATCGAAAGTAAAGCTTTTAGGCAAGTTATTTCCAAACTTATGCTTCAGAAGGAACTCTTAATTAGTTTTCCTTCCCTCAAAATTCTCGTCACATAATTTTACTAAAATAGCGCCTCGTGCTGAACACGGTGCGTAATTGAAATGTTTTAGTGTTCCGAAGCAAGTGAGCTGGTAGATGGTACACATGTCGTTCTGCACTCACCGATGCAGCGCGTTGTTAATATGCACTTATCGAAGTCATCCTCGCTACATTCATTACTGACATTTCAAAACTTGTTTCAGAAAACTTTTAAATCATATGTTCGAGAATTGTCTTAAACATCGGTGTTCGTATGTTTCGTGTTGGTACGGTTTACGCGGCGTGGTTCGGGAGCGTGCGACAAGCGGCCGGCCTGGAGCTCTCCCGCCGTTATACTGGAAACCCGAGCCCGACTGAAACCGAAACATTAGGGAGTCGGTGCATTTCGTCCGACGACCCGGTTCGCAGCACTTCACTAACGCCGCCGATTTCAGACAATCCCTTTTGAATCAAACAGAACTTACCTAACGGAAACTCATCGCCTGAATGGGTAAAAGCTTTGTCCGGAAGGTTTGGACGTTCATTATTTATAAAAGGATTGATAATTAATACGCTCGACGTGGTTGTGTACCTGCTGTACATTTTCAGGAGCTGAAAAATGGGCTTCTGGTAATTTATTACGTGCTTTAAGTTCAAATGGCAATTCATTACTTTTGAGCGCCGGTTATAAAATAAATGTAGCACATAATTTATAAGTCTACTTTCAGACATCATTCTATTTAATTGTTAAAGTTGAACATTTAATCATTGTTCACGGTACAAGAGAGGATAATAATTTGCTTCTATAATTCAGTAGGATTTCATTTTTAACGGCCATTGCGGCCGTTTTTCTTCCTTGTCTCGAGACAAGATGAGCACAACAAACAATTCCGAACAGACAGTCACCGAACATAATGGATTTTTACCACAATTCTAACTTAGTTTTATTTTTCTCTTCGCTGTCGCTAATGGTAGGGCTCACTAAGCCTTTTTATTTTCCTTACTTGCTATCCTAAGATCAACTAATTTGTATAAATAGCTCCTATTTTTGTATAGCTTCCTTAAAGTAAAAGAATTCGTTTAATATAAGCAATTATGACTCTCACTTTTGACTGCACTTGGCTCAAAGGCGTTTACTTAATTAGAGTAATAACGTAATTTTTTTATATTTTGCTGAAAAATGTCGCAAAAGAGTTTAATTTTCATTTACTTTCAAGTTTCTGAGGCCCTGAAGAAAATATAAGCAAGTAATTTATATTACTTAATTTTGAAAGAAACTGTTTGCTCAGTGACTTCACTTCTATGTGTTTTCAACTAGAAAGATATTTAGAAACATCACTACTTACTTATTAAGCTGGTGTAACATTTACAATAATTATTAATTAATTAAAAGTTGGCACGCCTCATTCCTTTAGTAGCGGCTTAAGTCTCGTAGATTTTCCAGGTGTGAACACCAGTGTTCTTTAAACTTACTATTATCTAAGGACCCATTTAGTAAGTAGCCTACAGTTAGGTTTGATTCTTGGCAGATGACTCTTTTGAGTAGAACACAATATAGGCATATCCGTATCAAGGATACGGGTTCCTCGAGCTACAGGGCCCTCAACGCGACATGTTTATGTAAAAATTCGCAAAAAAGAATACCTAATGAAAATATGAATATGGCTAACAAAGTTACTTTAAACTATAGACGCGTTCCAATTCTCAAGTGCTACATGCTCTGCTCTGCACATTCTGTATTAATTTAGTAAAATCACACAAAAGTAGCTTATCCGAGTCAGGATGCTCCAGTTTTCTAGCTCTTGTGATGTGTGTGCTCGATTGTGTTATCACCATACATCACACAAGTAATCCGGCAGAGCCTGTCATCTGCTTCGCCGTGAGATGAGCAGATATTTCGGAACACGATGCTACACCCCCTGGGGATGAAAGTATAAGAAAGCTCTTATGCCGTGTATGATGCGAACAAACCGTCAAAGATAAAGTAAATATTATTCAGATAGAATGACAAAGTGTAATATCTGTTATTCTTGACTTCACTATAACGATTTTGTTTTGAGGAATTCACTGAAAAGATGTTAAAAGTATTAATATATTACTTTAAAAGGATACAGCAGCGGCCATTTTGACACATCAACTTTAGAGAGTTATCACACTGACGATTTGCCAGCATGTTTCCAGCGAGGCGATTTGTGAACGTGCTCGCTGCGGGCGCGAAGTGAGCTAGCTGCGACTACGCGTCGTGTAAATACGCGTTTTCACAATATTGTACATTTTAGCTTGCCTCACTTTCTCTTGTACATTGACGTCAATCACCCTCGTTACGCAAACACGGTGAACACGTTGTGCATACGTGGCGTGCTCGCTACGCACACGCAGTGAGAGACACGCTCGCAAATCGCCATTGTGATATGAAAAGGCCCTTAAGGAGTGTTCGGCTTTTTTTTGTAGATCGTTGTTTCTGTCACTCTCGGTCACTGCATACCTCTGTGACAGTCTCTTTGGTCGATGTGTCATATAAATTCCGGTGTTCTGGGGACCTAGCATGAACGCGCGGAGTAAACATATCGTAAATTGGAACGATTTTGAATTGAAAATTCTTGTTTCGCACATAATATTAACACAGTCGCAAAAATTTAAACCAAAATGTAGTTGTATTTTCGATTCAAAAAATGTTCAAATGTACTTAACGATTCCGTCGCGCGTCGTGCAAGGGCTTCTGAATTTACGATTTCCGTGACGTAGTTTACGTTCACGTGTGGTTTAATATCTAAGAATAGATTACCTCATTACGATTTGTGTCATAAGGTCGTAACTTTTAAGCGTCGAACCGATCGATTGCATCAGCATAAATCATATCTGATAGCGGCACAAACCTATACTTAAGGGTTCACACATAACATAACATAGCGCTTGTATTCCCCGAAGGGTCAGGCAGAGGTGCACATCCTACATCCACATTTCGCCAGTTATGTTAAACTGCCATGTAACAGGGGGCGAGCCTATTGCCATCAATTGGGCACAAATCCAGACTCCAAGCTGGTACTGAGAAATTCCAGATGGAAAAACCCAATAACAGTTTGACCGACCCGGGAATTAAACCTAGGACCTCAGGCTTAGCAGTAGCGCTTATGACCACTAAACCAACGAGTACCAGTACCTAACCTACTTGATTACGGATGGGTACCTATGAATACAGGGTGTCAGGGACACCGGCACAGCTGTTTTTTTTTTATAACCGTCGAAAAATTACAACGCAGGGGGGTTCATAATCATGCTGAATCCATGGTAACAGTTTTCGCGTCGATGTTCCTGCCATCCTGTATATTAACAGTAAGGGCAGTGCTTTTTTTTCTGTTGTCAAAAGAATACCTACAATTTTATTGTTAGCGAAGATTGTCAATGTTTTCGACTTATTTTTAAGACAGCGTCGACTGTTGTTTTGCTATTGAAAAGCTTTTATTATAGTTTGTTAGTCTTTTATTACTTCCTTCTTAAAGCTTTTAATCTGAATATATAGTAGCTATATAAACAAATGGAAGCAGATAAGTCAGTGTTGTTTTTATTAGGATATCGTTTTCAACGCCTGTAAATATTAGTGTTGTTTATAAGCAGTCTGCGATTAACTGCCAAAAATATTAGTCAGAATTTCGTAAGTAAATGTGTTACATATCATGGTGGCATGTTTATTACATGTGTACAGAAGAATTTTGCACACGGAACGTTGAATACATGTCCGTTGACGAGATTCGGCGTACTATGAACGAGTGTGGTGATACTTTTACAGTCGAAACCAATCCGGGCGCCCACCTTTACAAATTCCAAGAGTGAACACTAGATTTAGGTTTTGTTACCATGCCGTCAAACTTTTAATATAAATAAGGAATGTAATTGTATTCATGATATATGTTCGTACAAAAACTCGTTGAGAGGTGAAGCTTGTTTTGCATGAAAACATATTTACAGACATTCTATGAAAAATCCAACGAGTGTTATTTTTAGTTCTTTTTTTACCTTTTGAACCTGACGTGGCTTTTGTCAGTTTCAATTGGATTTTTATGTTTACAGTTCAAAAAGATTTATCTCGATAATAAATCTGCTTGGAGAGTGAGTAAATATATTTTAAACACACTTGCTCGTAAAGTAGCTCTTATTGAACCGTTTTTAGGATCATAATTCAGTGTATTAAAAACGCATGCTTTTTACTTTATATTATCGGACTAGTGCTGTAATGCCACAGATAACTACTCAGGATTTGGTTGCGACTCGCTAAAAACAATAACATTGGACTTGCCTGGGAATTGAACGATATCTACGTGTCACTGATTAAATACGCACTAATTAGGATACACGTATTATCACACCCACTTTAACATGCTATGCATGTTTTTTATCTTTTAATTAAACTATTTTAATTAACAATAAAAGCGAAAACTGCAATAAATTAATTTTTACAAAAGTCAATCAACCGACCATAGGCAACCGACATCCTTTTTAATTGGTCTAAATTTATCTTGTCATTGTTTATCTTTATCTTGGCAAGTTAGTGATTGATATAATAAATATTGACTATTTGTTCAAGGAGTATTTTATTAATCCTTTATTGAAAAAAATATCTATTTTAATGTATTTATAATTATTATACTGACAACTATCGTGTTTTTCAGCTAGGATTTTCAACATGCTGTTGGAGCTAGCACGCGTTTAAAGATGCGGTCCTATTTCCTTATTAAATAATGTCGTAGGTCTATATGTATTATGGGGCCCCCTCAACTTTTGGAATATTAAACTGCCGGTCACGTACTATTAATGTACCCGGGCCGACAGAAACCATACCCACTGAATTTGTTACGAATCATAACGAATACCTTCAAAAAGAGCACGGGTTGCCCGTCATTCAATACTGAATGTCAAAAGGAAGACTGTTTCTGGAAATTGAAACTCCAATCAAATCATATCCCCATCAAGTGATCTTAAATCCTCCGAGCTAACTAGACGAATACAATATATCGTTACTGTTTGAAATAATATAAAATGTTTTTGTCTTTGACTTTCGACATGTCCGACGGAAGTACGAGCAGAGAATATGAGCTACCCCAGGGATCACCAATTAGTTTTATTTGGGGTCTATATAAAAAATTAATATGACTCGCGGTCCGTTTGGAAGACGTTACCTACTAGCAAACGTACGTAAGTACGCTATCTTGTTCGTTTTCACGGTTTTAAATTCGAACATATTTCAATGGATTTGTTTTTTATGTGAAAGTTACTCAATATAAAAAAATACTAATGAAACACTACCTACAAAAAAAATCGTAACATCGAAAGTAATAAAACGAAAAGATCATACTACCACATCTCTAAAACCATAGACTATTTCTAGCGGCCATTGTTGTTTGACTAATTTTGAAATGCGACATGGCAGTTTGGAATTAGTAAGTACTATCATTGCAGCATGGAATTTGTATAAAGAATGAACTATCCTATACTATTAAATGAGTATTCTCTATTTTAACCCGAGCAGAGATTTGTGCTTTTTTTAATCTCATCAAACAGACTTCTTGCCTTCTATGTTCTATGTTATGGGGTTTGGTTTCCTTCAGGTGGACCATTGTGCGTGGGTACTTCTTGCCTTTTTTATGCCTACTGTGTAAATAAATAAAATTTGATACATTAACATAATATTTCATCAAATTATATATTTTTCCCTACATATTAATCTTAATTTGCGTATTCTAATTATTATTTTGTGTTTATTATATTTTATATAGGCTGTTCAGCGGTTTTGCCTATGCCTTTATTTACAACTGCGCGTGCATCGCTACCAGAATAAAAAAAACCAGCGCGCCATTTTCCGTAAATATTTGTTATCGTTTTTGTTTTGTTGTTATAAAAAAAACGAAAATCTAAAGTATTGTCACCAACCGATGTACAGCAGTTTTTAAAAGAAGCTCCGATTGACAGTACCTGGCAACAAAGGTCAGTTGAACTTTATAAATCTAAATTATCATCTCGATAGTTACGTTATTTCAGCATAAGTTTTTACAAAAAGTTTGTATTTTTCCTCGCAAGTTTGTTGAAAAACGTCGTATGAAACGCGTGTGCATTGATCATTACCCACTCGGCTAAATTATCGCGCTCGCCTATGGCTCGCGCGCCAATGCCGCCTTTTGGGTAATGACCAATACAGCACACTCGTATCATAATGTACTATTATCAAATTCCGTGATCGATTGAAGTGGTGGTAGGGTTAGGTATTTCAAAAGTTATAGTTGACAAAGAACTGTTGGCGTGTGAATTGACCCTTTCACATGACCGACTTCCCCAGCTGTAGGCTGTAAACCCAGTCCCTGTAAACTAAAAGCCAGGAGATTTTAACTTCAGCCGCGTATTAGTGGTAATTTTATGCTGAAAACTCTTTCAGTAGTTCATGCTTCAACATTATTTTTAGTTATTGTGTCCATATAATATTCAGGCAACTCTAAAGACTTTGCCCATTGTTATACTTATGTATAATTCGAAATATTTTTTTCATTTCAATGATTTTTTGTAATAATCATTTATTTACACACACGTATTTACATGCTTTAAAAGCTGACAGACTTAAAATAATAATAATAATATGTACAACTATATAAAAAGGGGGGGGGGGGGAGGATAATCATAAGACAGGAAAAGTGTTCAAAAGGCAGGCAACATTGCCACGTTATATGGCAATGCTAATTATTTGGTCAAAGAATAGGCCAGCTCTCTAGTCACGTGAAGAGTCGACCAACCGCTTGGCGATGTATTGAAAAACTAAGTGGGCACTCGCACCCCATGGCGTTGGCGTTTCAACCCCAAACGGCGTAAGCATTGTCCCAATAAGTATTTGCGCCGTTTGAAGTTTCCCCAGCACAGCCCGCCGTGCTAGTAAGGGTGTCGACACATGTTGCATCCCACACCAAAGGCCTACCTACCTTCCAAGGCATTATGGTCATTCCGTCTCTTCCCATCGCCGCGTGCCAAGCCATTGGGTTCTAAAACAGCTGGCATCCCGGCGGTGGCTGGAGCACGACGGATGATGTAATTGATGCTGGCATGCCGCGCTATCCGGCCTCCGGTCTTACTGCCGGATAGGCCGTGGTGTCCGAGGCAGAAGACATTTTCACCGCATTGGCAGCGATGCGGAGTCACACAAGGAGTGCCCAGACGGAGTCAGGTAGCGAGCCGGAAGGTGGTGTCACCCAGCATAGTGCCTATGTTGGGTGACGGTAGGATTTCCTATATAATGATAAAAAAAGAAATACGGATGCTGTTCGACACAGAGCGACATCAACGCCTCTACTGGTGGATAATCTAACTATTTTACGATATGATCACTAATGATTGGCCACATCATGAAGTAGTCGTACGTTTAACTGTTAACTGTTAGTATTCAATGATCTGGCCAGACCACATCATGATGTAGCCAGCGGTCGATGTTCTATTTCATGAAATACAATCGTTTCATTAAATGGTCCAACACTTCATGAAATGATAAATTCTAAGATCTGGCCACGACATAAACACTGTCTCATTCGAACAAGGAGGTAGCTGCTGTCACTAATGTCATCTGTCAGTCATAACGAATGGTGGGAGAAAGTTGAAAGGAATGTGGCCTGCAAGAGAAGCTTGGTGTGGTAGTGCGCCAGAATAATGATGTATAATCAACTTAAATACGAAATCAACAGGATTACTTAGGACAGAGAGCAATCAAGTTTTTTGTAACCAGAATGATATTTTTCGTTCGTAAGATGTTGTGTAACGTACGACTAAAGGACCTGAAATACCCGTGGAATGTTTGGGATCCCTGACACGAGGGGACAAAGGGATTTATTGCATTAGTTTGGGTCTCTTCTCACCACACCAATGATTGACGCCCTACGGTTGTCCAATTGGGAGATTCTTTATCGGATGTTTTTAATTATATATTGTTAACGATTGGTATACATATTAAGATCCTTCTCAGAGAGAGCCCTGTGTCACAGCTGTGGGAACATTAAGGCTGATAATGATATACATATCAAGAAGGAATTTTTTACTTGCTACACAGTTTTTAGGTGCTT
This sequence comes from Agrochola lota, assembly GCA_947364205.1. NCBI lineage: Eukaryota > Metazoa > Arthropoda > Insecta > Lepidoptera > Noctuidae > Agrochola > Agrochola lota. The sequence goes on along the minus strand of OX376221.1, from coordinate 8,729,050 downwards.
ACTTAGCTGTGCAAAATGTTTTCTATCTTAGCCTGTTTATGTTATTTATCGAAAGACTTAATGACCCGGTGTACTTCGTGCCACGTGAGACAAAATTAAGATTTTTCGATTTTTCGGCTGATCCTTCGAGTTTTTCCTAATTTTCTTTTTCCTAGATTACCCCAGAACTCTATATCGCTCAAGACATTTTGGAGTATTCGCGGCACTAATGCTCGGCAAGTGATTTTTACACATAATAGATAAGTAGGTAAGTACTAAAAACTTATTAAAGTTTAGAAAAACACTAACCAGAATGAACGAAGGCTATTTTCTGGTTAGTTCTTTTCATCATTAGTAGGTACTAATTAACAATGTTTGATACCATATCTACATTTGCGATTAATTTACAAAAAGTAGCTTTATTAATAATATTTTATAATAAAAAGAGTTACCAAGGTTCCTTTTTAATACTAAAATTTGAAATAATTAATTAAATGCAGCGTGAATGATAAGATGACATTATTTAAAAAAAAAGAATGTTATGTCATTATAAGACATAAGATTATTTAAAAAAACCGTGCTAACTTTAGGGTTCATCTATATATATATATATATACATATAAAATGCTTTGTCCTGAATGACTGACTGACGGATCAACGCACAGCCTAAACCGCTGATCGTAGAGACCTGAAACTTGGAGGGTGTATTCTTTGTATGACGTAGGCCTTCGATAAGAAAGGATTTTCCGAAATTCTACCCCTAAAGGAGTGAAAAAGTGGGGCATAGTTTGTATGGGACAACGTGATTCCTTGGTCCAATCTACTTCAAACTTTGCATAAACATACTTTAATAGAATTGATGGAAGACGTGATTCGTATTTTATTGAAATTCATCCCCTAACGGGGTTAAATAGGAATAGAAAGTTATTTTGGGAGTGATTTGCTTCGAAGTTGATATCAATACTTCTTAGTACTTTTGATTGAAATTAGGTACATTTTATTTTGACACATGTTTGAAAACTCAATCCGATTTTATTCAAAAAAGGTTGAACTCACATAAAAGCTTGGTGCAATGCAAATACTCTTTAAAATTGGATTGTTTCGAAAGTCACCGTACTATATTAGTACCGCATTTGGCGGTTTCTAAGCTTTACAGAGGTCTGTATATATTCCTAGGATTTCCCTAACACCATCAAATTACCCCTTCGAATTCAAGAGAGTGCAGTTGCCCATCAAAGTCTGCTTCGCAATGACCATAAACAAAGCTCAAGGTCAAACTCTTAGGTAAGATAGCGGGAGTAGATTTGAGGGAAAGCTGCTTATCTCACGGCCAGTTGTATGTGGCATGCTCCAGAGTAAGCGCACAGAGTAGGTAGCCCTTCTTTTTTTTTGGGCGTGGGAAAAATTATAGAATAACTTCTCCCGCTCTGTGTGGAGCGGGAGGGCGTGTCAGACTCTTACTGACTAAAACCCACCCGTGTTCCTTCAGTTGCCCTGTATCCCTTTCGGACTTTCCCGCGGCCCCAGCAGGCATCGATCCTAGGACCCCTTCCGTTGTGCTGACATCTCTTTGAGGCGCGCGTGGAACACAACGCACCGTCGACCCGGGTCTGGTCCTTATCGGACGGGGAGCTACCCATTACTCACCGTGCGCAAGCCCGCGCCTATGGTGGCCGGGAATCGGCCTGCGATTCCGGACGCCCAGGGCGTCTCCTGCGGCGGCTTGGGGCGTGAGGGCGCGACATTTGCCTCTCCCTCACGCGCTCTGTCTCCTCCTTCGCGAGCATTACTGCTTCGCAGAAGGAGGTGACGGCTTCCCACGCCTTCTCGCTCCGTACCATGGCCTGGACCGGGTCCGGACGCGAGAGATCACTGCCACCGATCGCCTCCGTGAGGACACGGCAGTGCTCCGCCCAAGCCGGGCAGACCTCCACCGTATGCTCCACCGTGTCCTCCGGGCGATCCACACAGTGGTGACACCCGGGCGTTTCCTCCCGCCTTATGCGGAACAGGAACCTCTCGAAACAACCGTGTCCGGTGAGGACCTGAGTCAGGCGGAAGGTGAGGACGCCATGGCGCCTCACAAGACACTCCTCAAGCACAGAGTAGCCTGGTGATTCTAGCACCCGAAGGAAAAAAAAAATATTGTTTACAAAGAAATACTGCAGTAGGTGTAGTATTTTGATTTCGTTGTAAAAACTTAATACCCCCGTGTAACTTTCACCAGATCAAAGGCCGAGCTTCGTGTTCATAAAATATAACAAAATTTTATTTTATTTTAATGTTTAATTAACCTTTAAATCCCTACACTATAATAAAGATTGTTATATTTTATAAGTATTCAAACATTTCAACATAATAATTTATATGTTAGAACAAAAACAAAAACGTAAAAACCCAATAAAAAATCCAATTAGAACCATTTTCGACTTCTACGCGGACGAAGTCGCGGGCAAAAGCTAGTAAATAAATAAAGTTAAAGTGTACCAACGACGACAGAATAATGAATTCTTTAATAAAATAAGTTATTTTCTGAAAAAGTTATGATTGTATTTATAAAAGTACAGGCCAATTTACTTACCAACATATTAAGAAGTCATTTAATTTAATAAAAAAAAAAACTTAAAAAGAAAACCATAAACTTAAATCGGCGGATACGGTTTACGGTGGATATTATTTCAAGGTAAGGTTGATTGTATAAAAGTAAAAATATATTTTTACTTGAAACAAGGACAGATGAAACATCTCTAATATAACAGTTTATACAAAATAAGATATTTTCCGAAATAATTATAAAAATACAGGCCAATTTACCTAAGAAAAGTTTTACAGCCCTTAAATTCCATAAAAAAATCATTATAAAGAAAACATAAATGGCTTTTCATATCTTTTTCACGGCTTATGGCCAGTCACTTTATTACAAAAAATAAAATGACAAAATAGGTTGTATTCAAGTAAAAAGATTTTAGACTAAGAAAAGGAAGCAAATTAAATTCTATATTAAAACAAAGTAAAGAAAAATAAAAATATATAAGTTTCATAAGGCAGAGTGTTGGATACACGACCACGTTTCAGGATTTTTGTTCTAGGATAAAACATTGCGAGTTATAAGTGAATTGCTTTCAGAAAATAGTGCTTTCATAATTTAGTTGAGTTTTATAGAATTACTAGCGACCCGCCCGGTTCGCCCGGCTTCGCACGTTTTTTACGACTTGACAAAACATCGAGATTTCTTTATTCTCTTCAAGTTTAATATTAATGGTTTGTACACAATAAACTTCCGGAATAAATTCTCTAAATTATGGTGAAAACATCATAAAAATCCGTTGCGTCGTTAAGAAGAACAACGCGGTCACACAGACATACTCGAAAACCGACTTTAATCCTCAATAATATTATAAATGCGAAAGTGAGTTTATTTGTTTGTTTGTTACGCTGAAAAAAAAACAGCTTAACGAATTTGGATGAAATATGGCACAAAGTGTAGGCTGTAGCCTATGTTCCTATCCTATGTATTATAATCCTAAACTCTCAAACTCAATCTCAAAGCATTTATTGCAATGAAACCATTTACAGGCACTTTTGCATTGTCAAAGAGTCGGTCAGTTAGTCAGAAAGTTGAAGCTAGTTGCCCATTCCAATACGTAGATCTCTATGGAGAAGAACACCGGTTTTTGTCTAGCTACAATAAGCTGAGCACGCGTACGAATGACTTGGACATATTTTCGAACAGTCTGAATGAATTCAGACGATACGTACTCAGTTCTTGATCGATTTGTTTGTTTATTTCTTTTACAAAAAATGTTTATTTGTGTGATTCATTGTACTTATTGAATATTGTACAATCTAATTCAATCTTTAAATTCAAATTTTAATCTATTTTATTCTTTTAATTTATTATAAATAATGTAATAATTTTGTGTCCTAATTTATCTGTTATTTTTATAGCTCTAATTTATAATTGTTTTTATTTTCCAATTTAATTGTTTTTTTTTTATTATAATGTATTTTAATTTAACTGCTTGACATTTTAGATTTAATGTAAACTTAGTAAATTTTAATTTTGTTAGTTTCATATCCATTTCAATTTTTATTATTGATTATACAAGTGCTGTACACACCTATAAGTGACGAATTCACCGCAAAGCTGTTGAATATATTTAATGTAATGTTTTAGTGAATAAGTCGTTGGTGTGTCAATAAATAAATAAATAAATAAATAAATAAACACGCAAGTAACTCCACCAAGGACACTCTTTTAAATATAGATATTACAAAATCCCATTACCTGGGTTAGGAATGGTCTACCGATTTGGTGCCTGGATTAGGGACATAGTATACATTTTATCCCGATATTCCCACGAGATCGAGACTTATGCGGGTGAAACCGGGGTGCAGCTAGTTTAGCTGTCTTATGTAATTGACGTTCGAAAAGTGCTGATTCTCAGCCTAGTTTGAATAAATGACTTTTGAATTTTGAATTTTATAATCATTATAACCATTTAGTTTATAATCATTATGCATAGATTTAGTTGCAATACCCAGATACGAATAGAACTTAGACCAAATAAAACACCAAGAAAGAGCGCTGTCAACAGTGAAGTGTAGCCGGTTCCGTAAACATGTGTGCACTTTGTGTGGTGTAGTTTGATTGTAGTGTCATTGTAGAAGGTTGTAAATGTGTGCGTGTGAGCGTGTATGAACACAGCGGCGGTTTAGTTTTGACATGCTTCACTGTATTGTTCGCAGAGCTCTGTCCTGGTTTTTTATTTGGTCAGAGGAATAGAGTTGTAAAAAACTATGTTGTAAAAGTCATTTGTCCTAAAAATAGCTTTTACAAACCAGTTACAAACCTACAATTATGAACTAAAATCTTTGTTGGCAAAGCCCTTTTACCATTAAACTTAGACAGCGTAAGAATCATATTTCCCGCGAACAACGGAGAATACCTACAATAACCGTGAAACAGATAATGAGTTTCCGTAATCAGTTAAGTTTAGCTAAGTTGCGTACATACGTATATATTCCTAAGCGCTTAACATATTAATTAACTGCACAGAGTAAGTAATATTGTTCATGTCTTAAAGTCACGTTTCTGAAACATGTGCGGTTTTATTTAGTTCACTCAAGCGGGAAATCTTGAATGATTGCCGTTAATCTGATTATCTGACGTAAATACGTACTATCACCCATTTTTAACGGTTGACTTCTATAAAAAGATAATATGGCTCAGCTAGACTATTTTCGGATTTAGTCATGCCGAAAAGATTAAAAGATTGTATTTTTACCAGCAAAATATCTAAAACGCTCCACAAAATTTCTCAAAATAAGTCAAGAATAAAGTTTTTCAAAGGATTTTTTACAAAAGAAAAATCGGAAAGTTTCAAAGAAACAATTATAAGGAATTTCAGCAAAACAATGTTTCAAGAACTTTATGAAGTGTAGTAACTCTCCAACATTCCTACTATATTTCTTTCATAAATGTTACCAGGCATTTATATTAATTTGGCTCTTTTTAAATTTCATAAAGATATTACTTTTAATATAAAAATACATTATTTTTGGTTACCTTTATAACAAAGCATTAAATTTTTCGGTAAAATGTTTTTGTAGCGTTAATTGGAAAATCCTTGACATTCGTGGGCTGATATATTATTTATATTTTTCATTCTCTGAAATAGAAGAGAATCTTCCTCGAACTGATGCGCGTTCCTTACGTTTTCTTTTCCATTTACACTTTCAAGCATTCCCTAAAAAAACACATTCTAAGAATCCGTATCCTTTTCATTGAGTTAAAGTAGTCTTGTTATCCCTCGGCTCTCCTTTCCCTCCATCTCCCATTGTATATATGTTACACGTTCCCGGGTTTATCGCGACGTGATCACATGACTATAAGGCTTCTGTTCTCAATTCCTCGGACATGCGACGTATTTAAACATACGCGGTTTCATCTCGTTATTTCACGAGCGGCATACGAGCGTGACCTTTTCCAAATGCTCGCACTTCGACACGCATTGTTTATCATCGAGAGAGAAATTCGTCTTTGTTTAATAATACCCTTTGTATAGCAGGATTATGCCTGTTCCATACATGAAGGTATTAGTTGCCAGGTCGATGTAAACTACCAGTTTATTCCTTTACTACATGGCGAGTATCTGCAACTGCCGGTTGATCACCGCAACCCTTAGGGAAATCACGCATTTCATAGTTTGAAGTCTAGTGAGATGGACGCTACAGCCCATCTGCCTAATAATGGCTCATCGATTACTTATGTGCATTAATTCCTGTTATCAGAAGCCACTCGGTCATCACTGCATTATACTTTCATGTCGCATTTACATGGTAACAGCCACATTTCCTCAAGTCAGCTCAAACTTCTAACATTACGTGACCTACCATTACAGGCGCATTTATTTGTTAAGCTCCAAACAATCTGTGCAGTATACATGCATTACGTGGCAAGATGGCGCGCGAAAAATGCTTTTAATGGCGCTGATTCACGCCCGCCTCTACACGGAGAAGGTGTGCCTCTTTTTCAATAAATTTTTTCGCCAATCCTATTCTTTGTAAGGTAAGCGATTTACGAGATTAGTTAATCAGCATAATCGTGTAGATTAAAATCACGGGCCCGTGGTATTAACTAGCAAGGGATATTAAAAATGATTTTGGGTTCTTATCAGTTAATTTTCATCGCCATCGCGTCGGCACGTAATCTACTGCATTCTATTTTGTAATTTATGCTCGAGGCGAACTCTAATGGTATGGTACGGTGGAAATATATATGAAATGGTGTGTCTCATAAACTTATCCAGTAATGCCTTCTCGCAATGCAACTTCTGACTCCACCCACTTATTATAGAGCTCATATGCCATGCCGTCATACATATTGGAAGTGAACCCTCCAGGATTACGTTTGCACTAAAGTTAACCATCGCGGACACTCAACGGCATTTGGTTTGAAACCGTATTATAAAACATTGTAAAACGAAATAAAATAGGATTTCTTGTCGCAATACGTAGTCTCTCTGGGGGTATTTTCATGTTCAGAAAAATTAACTATAATATAACTAGCTCTGATCCCGAGACAGGGGTGTCCAACCTTTTAAATTTGTGAATATTTTTAACCGTGAAAATGGTTTTCCAACCCTAAAATACTGGTCTCAGGAAACAAAAAAATAAATAAAAAAATGTGTGCTAGGACACATAGTAGAAGTGAAACTTCAACGGACAATTGGAAAAACGAATCACAACGGACAAGTGGAAAACGAATGACAACCTACAAGTGGAAAAACGAATCGTAACGGACAAGTGGCAACACGAATCGTAACAAAATTGTAACTTGAAGTTTTACGGGCAGATTGTTAATGTACTGGTCCAATTTGAAAACCTGCCCGTAAAACTTCAAGTTAAAATTTTGTTGCGAATCTTTTATTCGAATTAAATATAATTTAATATATAAAAATATTCGAAAAAAATAAGCCCTCCGCGAAGGCTCCCGGCATCCCATATACGACTAGGTGAGCCCTCCGGGAGGGTTCCCAGCACTGAACGTGTTAAATAATTTAATTTAAAACAGTCATCTGTCTACTTTATGGGTGCTAAAGTAGAGACAGCGCCACATTGCCGTTCTAAGCTCTATTTCAATTAAGAAGGTTCAATTAGAAGGTTTTCTTCGGGATAGTCTCTGGCAGTGTGGCAACCTTATTGATGGGTGTCGGGTATTGCGGTGTTCACGGTCTACAGACCTTATTGAGTTTTATTTCTGCAAGTGTTGTTAATTTAAAGTGTTTTCTTACTGCTTACGGCAGTAAAAGGTATGGTACGGTTACTTCCCTGGACGAGCGCTATCATTGTTCTTGTTTGAAGGGTAAAAGAACGGTCTAATTACGGGCTTATTTTAAGATATAAGGATTGCTTTAAGATGGCAATCCATGCGGTGTTTCTGGTATTGCTGATGCCCAGGCCAGAGATTTGTATAAAATAAAATCTGCTCTTTCATAGAAAAGTGCAATACCTACGCGGTCTAAATCTATGGAACAGCTGATTTATTAAAAAATAACCGACGCAGAATCATGTACAGAATTCATGGTAACAGTTTTCGCGTCGATGTCCCTGCCACCCTGTATAATGTCAAATAACAAAAAAACATACCTACAGGGGGCGGTAATTCGAAACAACATAGGCCTTTTACTGACGTTAGTCACGTGTGGCATTCAGTAGTGTTGAAGGCTATTCGCACTATTTTGGCAAGTCGCAGGTCAAAAGGTCAAGATACCATTGACATTCAATTTCGCAATGTGTGTTTATATTACTAGAATCAAGACTTTTGTCAATAAAAGTTGTGTTACAAAGGTTGTGATGAATTGTCTAAAACTATGTTTACTGTATGTAATTTTAGTTATTACATTATATTAGGCACGCAGATAAGTGTAATAAAGAACTTTAGGTGGCAACAGATTAAGTGATTCTTATTGGATATGATTGACTGGTTTTCCTCTGGGGACGATGGTTCAGTGTAGGGAATGCTCGTTGCGGTCGCTATTACGATAAGGCAACAATAGATGATGAGAATTATCTGGACGGCTATGGCGTGTGTATCGATGCTAGGGTTCGGATAACGGTATATTTTTTTAAGTTCATGCTTTTCGGCGCACGCACCGTGCGAGGCTGCGTCCTGCGGAATAAACCGGTTTTTGAAAATGGAATTAATTCGTTTTCGTTCCGAACAAAATGATGAACACAGAAGAACGAGAACTGTTAGAAACGTTTTAAATAACGTTTCTGAGCCCTGGTCGATGCGCTACTGTAGCTACCATCGCATCGAATGGGGAAACATTAGGCAATATAAATCTAATTAAAAGCTTAAATTTTCAACTCGACATCTCAACATTTAATAAGTAATTGATCTACAGGTTCTAATTTTCCCGCTCTTTTAAGGCTTCATTTATTTCCTCGTAAACTTTTGTTGCGTAAAGAAATTGTACAGACTCGTATCCGTAGGGCTAATGAAAAGGAAAAGAAGCTGTGACAATGGTTTCTGTTATTCTGAAGATAAGTCCTTTAGAAGACAAAGAGAGAGGCCTTGTGTTACAAAATCGTCCATTAGGGTGCGATCGATATCCTGTTTGGGTGGATGGTGTAATAAATTAAATGCACGACAGTACATACATACATAGGTACAGATGTCCGTGGAGTTTCTTGCCCGTTCTTCTCCATAGGTACCTTCTACGCTTTGGAATGGGCAACTAGCTTCATATTTCTGGCGGACCGACTCCTTGAGATTTCAAAAGTGCCTGTAAAAAATATAATCATTGTTTTTTTTTTTTTGTTATAAGCTGTATTTTTCTGCTGTAATGCCAATAAACGCATTTTTCTTTCTTTCTTTCTAAAAAGGTTTAATTGAAATAAATGCTTTGAGTTTGAGTGTATGCCTGAACTTGGAATACCCATGGACATATTACGTTACAAAACGTAGGCATCTATATTACAGGTTCTTCTATACGAAATTGGGAAAACATTATTAAAAGCTAAAAGCAAATTCCTTGATAAAAGTGTTTTGAGCTTTATTTTATCGTATGCAGATGGAAGGAAAAGCCTTCATGAAAAAAATACGTACTCCATGCTTCCAGTCTCTTCATAAATTTGTACGTAAGTAACAAACTCTTTTTTTTTTCAAACATTGGTTTTTATCGCTATTTTCTTTAACATGCCTTATATTGGAACTGAAATTTGAAACTTCAAGCCACTGAGATGAATTCGCATGAAGACGATTCCGAATACAGTGATTCGTTTTCACGAGAATTTCACAGTGGGTGACGTAATTCATCAATCCACTGCAATCAATCAATGTTTGCATAACCTAAATGAACTCGCCACTCAAATAACACGGTTGCTATGGACGCAGCTAGGCCACTACCGCAAAAAGAACACTGAATAATATTCAGTGTTCTTAATAGGTTTTAAAAGTGCCATTAAAAGGGTACACTATAGTGTACCCTTTTAATGGCACTTTTAAAACCTATTTGTGTTTGTGTAAAGAAGAAATGGGTCTCGGAAAATGGTTGTTCTTAGGAAAAATATAAAAAGAAAAAAAGGAAAGAAAGAAAGAAGAATTGTTTATTCTGCACAAACAAAACGCGCATATAAAGACAAAAAGATATAAAATACACACATACAAAAGTAGCCAAAGGCCTTGTATTCAACCAATAAATAAATTAAAAACAATTTTGTTTATAGGTAAATAAAAAAAATATATATACACGGTTAATTTTAGCTCGTTCTGGAACGAAAAGCCATAAACTCGATCATCGAACTCGAAACGATTGGGACTATTATTTTCAATAAATTACAATTTAAAAAAAACACGAAAAATCTGATTTATTGTTTTTTTTGTGAAATAATGAGAACTCGAAGTAACTGCGATCAATGCATATGTGTGTAAAACGTATCGACGAAAGGCAACACTTGCGAACGGTACCCATTGAAAAATCCATTCATCGATCAGACAGCATAAAAACACATACGCAATAGATAAATAGGTACACAAATAAAAATACGAAAAGCGAATTCAGACTTTATTTCTTAACCGTAAACGGTAACAAATAGAAAATTCACCAAACTAGGTACAAGGTAAGTAGGTACGCAGTTTACTAAAATTATTCTGAGAAGTGTCCGACCGGACTTCAAAAGGATGCACAACCGAATTCCGCGGTTAAGTACATAAAAATAAGGTCTTAATTCGGTCCAATATTTTCATAGAAAAGGGCACCACCATCTTATAATGAACTCTATTAGACAGATAAAACGATTCATTTTTTCTGTTTACATTGCCTGCCTTTGTAGAAGCCGCCGCGCCCGCAAGCCAGCATTGTCGCATAAACATTGGTTTAGGCAGTATTCTTTTTATTTATCATACATATGGTAGGTAGGTATGCTTATTAAGTACCTATTAGCTCGATTGGTCGACACTCGATTAAAGGCCTTAAATACAACTCCCAAGCGTACTCGTCGTGTCTAGTTGAAAAGGAACGAGTACTAGCGATTTCGTGATGCGAGGAGTGGTGAATGAAATTTCAATTAGTTTCTCTCGTTTACGAGGAGATGTGATAGTGGTAAACACCGTGCCGTGCTTCCGATACAAACGAGAGATAACGAGGTGAATGAACTTACACCAACCTATCGTACCAGAAATGAAATACCTACTTGCAGGTACTTACTTGCAGCCGGACTCGCACACGCACAGCTGTGCCGCGCTACGTCATCACCGAGCGGATCGCGTACGATCTTGCGTTTATGAATGAAATAGTGTGAGCGCTACTAAGATTTAACTCGAATGAAAGAATAAAAGTGATAAATTTCTAACTTCTATATTAGATGTCTTAAAAAAACAATAACAATGCTAATAGTACCTATTAATCGTCTGGAGTCACTGTGTTTTGGCTCCAGAACGATTTAAAAATAATCGTGTATATAAAAAAATTGAGAAGGTGGAGTTCTGTGTAATTCTGGGATCCATTGAGAACAAAAGAATTTGCTTTCGTAACGTTGTACGATGCAAAACGTTAATTGAAAGAAAGGGGTCATTATTGAATACACTTACCTATTAAGTTACAGCTAGGCGACACATGAAGGCTTGTGCAGACCAGCGCGACTTGTCGCGCGACGCGACACCGGTTATTGTTATACTGTGAAGTGTTCTTAGAAATTTTATTGTTCGTGTCGCGTCGCGCTGTCTGCACACGCCTTTATTCTAGAAGTTTAACAAATTCCTGGAAGATGTAACAAATTCATGAAACAGCTTCTTATCTTAAAATAAAGTAAAGCGACACAACATTTTTCGGTATAATATGACATCATTAAGGCTCGTTTAAAGTTGTACCGGGAATTTCTTATCAGTTCCTAGTTTCCATGAAAAAAACCTTTTAAAATTACTCAGGCATGTTATTAAAGCGAATTTTCTGTTACCTACAAGAATGTACGATTTTAAAATTGTGTTCTTTGCCTAGGCCTTTGTTCTACACAAAAGCTTTATAATAAGTAGGTACGTAGGACGCCTGATAAGGTGCTCAGGTGTGCGGATAACAACTGTTTGATGTATTAGAAACGTTCACATGTGATCTGCGAATCGTTTGACAGTAAATTGATGTCCTCGAATATTTATACTTATACCTATATATTATATATTATTGAACGTAGGGAACGCTAAAGGCTTGTTCAGACCAGCGCGACATGTCGCGCGACGCGACGCCGGTTATTGTTATACCGTACAGTTTTCATAAAAATTGCAGTGTTTGAGTCGCGTCGCGCCGTCGCGTCGCGCTGGTCTGCACAAGCCTTAAGGCCGCGCGCACTTTTTATGCGTTTTCGTACGAATTTCACTCGTGCGTATACGAACAAACGATCCCGGCCTTCCAAGTACAAAGGGAGCGCACAGACTGGGTGCGACTTAAGCTCATCGCCCATTATAACAGCACCGCTCCAGCGCAGTAAGGGCTCGTGCAGACCAGCGCGATGCGACGGCGCGACGCGACTCAAACAATACAATTTCTAAGAAAACTGTACGGTATAACAATAACCGGCGTCGCGCTGGTCTGCACAAGCCTTAAAGCCCCGGCACCGCCTCGAAAAATCTAGTCGCCAACGCACCGTAAGCAAGGCGACCGCTCGCTGCCGACACGCTACCTTTGAGGTGACAGCATGTTGTTTATTCACATTGCGAGCCGTCACCGTGAGGCGAGCGAGGCGTCACCGCGCTGACGGCGAAGCGTAAGTGCGCGGACGGCGTGGCGGCTCACTATTCTGTATAGCCATCGTAAAATAGACTTTAATGCATTTGACTTAAAATCCTAACTTGTTTGACAAGTTATTTGCCGTGTCGGAGCCGTGCTGCTATAATGAGCGATGTCCTTTAGTCGTACGTATACGTAAGTATAGTTCCGACGTCCGAAAATAATCCGAACTTGTTGGGATTTTTCGTGCGTTCAATGCGATATCACTGGAACACTACGTATTTGACGGAGAAAAACGTATCCAGAGTGCGCACTCAATTCCTACGACCAGTTGTACAAAGTGCGCGCGCCCTTACAATAGGGATGATGAAATTCTAATTAGTCCGTCAGTCAGTTAATAAAAAAATATTAGACACGTATTTTTTGCTTTATCATATTAATACAAAATTAGTTAGATAAAACGCATTTTAAGTTGGGGAGTGGGGGTCGCTACGTCACTAGTATGTATACTCGTAAAAGGTAAATACTCGTGACGTCATGGCACATTTTACCTCAATTTATCGCCGTAATCTTTAGATTACGTAAAAAAAGAAAAATACGTGTCCAAATTTTTTTTATAATCTCAAAGACGGACAAATAAAAATTTGTTTGTGTTTTTGTCATCATCCCTATTTTAACGTCTGCATGATACGAGTATTCTGATAAGATGATGTATAACTTCAACAAACAAAATATCACAATAACATCCCTTTCATATAACTATTTGGTGTCAAAAATATCCTCAAAAGGGGTTAGAAGCTATCAATGCAAAATATACACTCTCGGCGGTGTTGTGAAGTTGACACTTATCGATGTCCAATTTTATTTCCCCTTTTCCTCTCGTCTTCGACTTGAAACGAATTTCGTGTATATTCAAACACTATTTTATTGGACGTTTGTGGAATGAAACATTCTAGCTAAATAAAAATGCCTTTTAGGTTAAATGTAACCGATTCTTTGGGTTTGCTTTTCTCCTTTTCGTGAAAGGTTACCTACTAGGTACCTGCGTTTGAAGTTGTTAATTTGTAAATGTCCTAATGTGATCAAATAATGGATTCCTCGAACACCTAACTCGTTACTAATACACGGTGTTCGTTAGAAGTGAACTACGCTAACGAAGTATTCGGTTGATCGTCTACCTATAGCTGTCATGACATGGGTTGTCTTCGTTTGGTTGTTTGTAGCCATCGAGTAGTATCAACATAACATTTTCTTGTTCAAAATTCATATTGTAAGGCTCCGTACACGAAAAAAACCCTTTTTCGTCAATAACTTATCTAACTGTACAATAACTTTATATATAAAAGTACAGTTTTAGTCTGGCTGGAGGCTTTGAGTGTAGTAGCTTAAGGCAGCCACAGGAAAGCCCGGTTAAGTAGTCATGACCTCAGAGGTCAGCCATGGGATGGCCAGGTAAAAAAAAAAAATGCTGCTAAACTATTCGTATCAGTCACAGTACCTTTTAGTAGTTGCATCACTTTTGCGTTCTCAAAAATATGGTTTATTTCGCCTTTGATTTACTTAAAGAAGATATTGTATAATCATAAAATTAAATTTTGATTTTATTACAAGGATAGCTGAAGACTAATTTGTGAAATTTTAAATTACTTGATATGGTTTACTTAATAATAGAAAAAACTCATAACTGAAAGGATTTTTTTTTTTTTTTTCAAAATTATTTTTCTGCTATATTTTGTATCGAAGTTTAAAAAAGTGGTTCAGCCACGTGTAAGTGCACCACATAGCAATGTGCATTACATTTTTAAATATTCAAAATCAAAAGTAGTTTCTTTTAAAAAAGTCATCAAACGTCAGTCTCGCATCATTTTTCGGAAAAATTGTTACGAATGATTTTCCATGGTTAGATAATTGATTTGAAAAATCCCTTGCAGCCTCATGCAAAACAAAGAACTCGACTTTTTAAATCACTAATAGTTTTGTGTAAATTATTTTTCTCTTTCTCACAAACAATGCACAAAATTGTGTGTGTCAAAATCAGTCGATTTCGTGCACGGCCCATTAAAGCCAGTAGCCTCTCAGTGAGTACTTAGGTACTAGCCCTACTCTTGGGTCTACTATCATTGATGAAGAAGAAAGAAATATAAATATCATCTCATCTTCTAAGTCTTATAAATAATGCCAGTGCCAGAGTTAGTCTCGTGCCGTCCGAAGAATTCATCCAGTATCTTTCTCTTAGTAGGTAACACTAGACTTGTAGGTAGACATTTTATGGAACTTGGCAGTTGTTCTCATAATGGATTAGGTAATAAAACTGCTCTCCCAAAATGGCATGTCTCATAATATATTTAGTCAATGTACAAAAATAACCATATACTGTATTAATTCCGTAAATATTACTCAGGTTCGGTTTTTGTCAATCTATCAATTTCTGCTATGAAAAAAATTGAAGGCGTTGAATTATAAGCACGCAGATATGAAATTGTATTGGATACCTCTCCATGCAATTGTATAGCAATTGAGGAGTATTTTTAGATTACTCATCTAGTAGGTATATCGCAGAATTGGCTGAGGGCACTAACGCATTGATTAGAGTGCCTTGGAGACGTAGAGACAAACATAATGTTCATTTCTTTTTCTCGCAAAAAGTGCGGTTTTTTTTGTAGGGTACGTAAAATAAAGTGTTTTAAGTTTTCTTTAAAAAGGATTACATTTATTCGTGGTGTATAGTACAAAGAAGAACTTATCACTAAATAAACGAATGTTAATACATGTTAGTTTTTGTTGTTGCTGGTTTTTTCTTTTATTTTATGTACGAGGAATGAACTTGACTTTGCCACCATCCGTGGGCCCCAAAATATAGCTGTAAGAGTCAGTTTCCATATGCCTTGGTCCATCAGGCGCGAATCTGTACTTCATAATCATTTGAGCGATTGCTGTACGTATTTGCATCATTCCGTAGCGTTTGCCTGAATTTAAAAAAAAATACAAAACTCAGATTATGCCTACTTATTCAAGTTTAAAATAATCAGGTTCAGAATAAACAATTGATTTGACAAAGCAAAATATTTTTTTTGGAATTTCTTGATAAATTATTTATTTATTTAAAATGGCCAAAGGCCAAATTAGTTACACAATAATATTGCGGAATCATCCTCTCGTTTACCAGGGTCGAAAATGGTTATTTCGTGACTACATACCGATACAGAACCTCGGTCCTTCGCCAAACGGTAAGAACGTGAAGTCACGGTTATCGCTGTCGGTGGCGTCGATGAACCTCTCGGGACGCCACTGTTCTGGCTCAGGGTACGACTCCTCGTTGTGGTGGATGGCGACGACGTTCACGAACACCGGCATGCCGGCTTCCACCGTCAGCTCGTCGGTCAGCTGGTATGCTTTATTGCACATTCTGTCCAAGTTAGGCACTGGAGGATACTTCCTCAATGTCTCTGGAATTTTTTTTACATTAAAATTCCACAAAAAAGAAATATAAAGCTAAATAAAATCTGTCTGAGTTTCCGGTACGCACCATGCATACAAGCAGTAATATATTTCACTTTCAACAAATCGTCGTACTCAAGAACGTCTTTCCCGCTTTCTTTTAACGCTTGGCTGACTTCCATATAAAGTTTTTCCTGGAAAAAAAGGACCTTTGTATTACACGGTAAATATTAGTAAGAAACTGTAGTAATGGTTTGTGGAGATAAGGAAACGTGACATTTTGTGTTTCATGAACTTTGGGAAGACAGAGGGAAAGTAATAGAATCGTCGCTGATAAATAAAAGCACAATGGGAGGTTGGGGATGGATGCGACCTATTTTTTAAATGCATTGCTATGTTTTTAAATTACATGTAATCCTCGATATCACGACACTATTCCTCCATAATGAATGTTTGTAACGCGTATTGTTGACCAGATAATTTAATGAACAATAATTTAGCTAACGATGTTTTGTTTTGATACCTGCTCGTCAGGGTGGAATGCTAGCTCGTGGAGCAAATAGGTTAGTGTTGTAGATGACGTTTCGATAGCTCCCAATATGAATACAGCCACCTGCGCCATCATTAGGTTATCAGCTAATTCTGAAAGATAAGAAGGTACAGTGATAACATTGCAATTAATAATTTACTATCCCATAGAAGTAAGTATTAACTTGATTGGTCATTTTTTGGTTCATTATTTGTTAGTGATATGATATTTTAATTTGTCCCACGATTAGATTATTATTGTTGATTTGATTCTAGATTGTATTTGACTCGTGTTTTATCAAACACTTTTTGCCGACTGATATAAAAAATACATTAGGTTTCACTGTTTTGTCCCCGCCACTATTTTATTTTTGAATTATCTTTAGTAGATGCGTATCGTAGATTCCCAGTCCCAGTGGTGAACTTACGGGTGTCGGATCCAGCAGGAAGTTTCAAGTTCGTCTTTAATTTTAACAAATGATTAACGAGATCCTTGTCGCTAGTCTGGTCAGTTTTCTGTCGATCTGCGGCAACTTCCGTGAACATCTTTTTTATGTATTCCGTTGCAGGTTGCGAGAAGAACTTCAATCTGAAAATATTCGCCTGCTTTTAATACAAATGCTTCCTACAGCTATAATTTTGAGGAGAACTAGATTTGAAGGTATCATTTTTAATTAAAGTAATGTTATTTGGTTTTCGATTCATAAGGAGGGAGTCACTCAACATGATAAGTTTATAACAATCTTTCATCATCCAGTAGGTGAATTAGTAGAGGATCCGCAATAAAGCGACCTGCATCAATACGTTTAGTGGATGAAAAGTATTTAACCGACTTCCAAAAGGAGGAGGTTATCAATTCAGATGTTTATATACAGGATGGATTTTTGAGATGGGGCAAAAAGTTTTTTGCGATTTCTGACTTTTCTAGTACACAAACCTCCGTTGGTCGGGTAGAGTTTTTTGATCCTTATAAGAAACAGGATCGATTGGCATCAAAAAAAGTTTTTGTGAAAACTGTCCATTTTCTTACTGACCGTACTTACTTTTTTTTCAAAATCTGTGAATGCAGATCGAAATCTTTCAAAAAGTTAAGGACAGTTTCTTAAGATCATTTTCCTGTAGCTAAAACGTTTAAGGTAGCTGTCCTTATTGCCCCATCTCAAAAATCCACCTGTATATACGAGTATATATGTATATTTTTATGTATGTTCGGGCATATCTCCGTCATATATAGACCATTTTTTTTGTTTGAAAGGGTTATACTTCCAAGATGGTCCCCATGTTTTTATATTCTGTTGGCTTCATACTTTCGATTGGTATTAAACTTATTCGTAAAACGAATGTTCCAGTGTTCCAGGATTTTTTCAGCCAACCCCGCAAGTGGGTTGGCTGAAAAAATCATGGCCAGACTATGATGATTAACAAAAAATTCAAAAATGTATTTTTTTTCCAAAAATTGCACTCATTCGTTTATTTAGTTTAATATATTTTATAACTTACAAAATTTGATATAAAATACTTTTCATTCATTAAACGTAATGGGTGCAGGTCGTTCCTACATCGGATCTTTCGGATCTTAGGCTAGATGCATTTCTTCAATACGCCAACACACACTTCGTCTGTTCCCAGTGTAATAAGCAATCTTCATTTAGCCCATTAACAAGCAATACAAAATAATAAAATACCTTAGAATTTCAGCGATAGCGGGGAGAAAGAAGATCATGGTGAACTCGAAGCCTCGCCAGAAGGTCCACTTGACCATGTGACGAGTGATGAACCAGAGGGGCGACGTCAGCTCCTTCAGGGCACTCACGCGAATGCCGAACACGGTGTACGCCACTGTGTCAGATGTGTACATTGAGAACAGTTTCTGAAACCAGAAATATCGAGATAAATTGAGTATTCCTCGAAGCGTACCAACATTGAAACGTACCAAAAGTATTCCTCGAAACGCACCATTCAGGTGTGCTAACAGAATCATATTAAGAATATTATAATTTGATTCCTCGAAACGCACCAACGATGAAACATATTGAAGAGCATAAAGGATTCGTAATAAATGAGACGTTTTAAAATTCAACTGTTTATCTGTTTTTTTTTTTTGTGGTTGGGTAATTATCAAATAACTTCTCCCGCTCTGAACGGAGCTAGGGCGTGTCAGACTTTTACTGACTAAAACCCACTCGTGTTCCTGCCGTTGCCTGTGTGCCGGGGCCACGATATCCCTTTCAGACAATTCGCAACCCCGGCAGGCATTGGCTCTAAAGGACCCCGTCAGTTGGTGCTGACATATCTTTGAGGCGCGCGTGGAACACAACGCGACGTCGACCCGGGCCTGGTCCTTATCGGACGGCGAGCTACCCATTGCTCACCGTCCGCAAGCCCGTGCCTACGGTGGCCGGGAATCGGCCTGCGATTTCCGACGCCCAGGGCGTCTCCTGCGGCGGCGAGGGGGCGTGAGGGCGCGACATTTGCCTCTCCCTCACGCGCTCCGTCTTCTCCTTCGCGAGCATTATTGCTTCGCAGAAGGAGGTGACGGCTTCCCACGCCCGGACCAGGGCCGGACGCGAGAGATCACTACCTCCGATCGCCTCCACAAGGACACGGCGGTGCCCAGCCGGGCAGACCTCCATCGTATGCTCCACCGTGTCCTCCGGGCGATCCACACAGTGGTGACACCAGGGCGTTTCCTGCCGCCTTATGCGGAACAGGAACCTTCGAAACAACCATGTCCGGTGAGGACCTGCGTCAGGCGGAAGGTGAGGACGCCGTGGCGCCTCTCTAGCCAGTCCTCAAAGAGGGGACTTATCGCCGCAATTGTGGCGTGCCAAGCACTGGGTTGTGACAATCGCACTCTCCATGACACCAGACCCATGTGGGTTGAAATTTTAAAAAAAACAACGATTTACGTTGTGTTAGTTTCCAACCATAAGCCGAAATATTAGTGACTTTAACGTAAAAAATAAAGAACTTTAATTAAAAACATAATTTCATCCCCCTTTTCACGCCCTTTAGGGTTAAAATTCAAACAACACCGTTGCGTGAGCTTCCAACCATAAGCCTAGATAGTAAATTTTGTGATTTTTATTAGAAAATTAACGACTTTTCAATTTCATCCCCCTTTTTAACCCTTCGGGAATGGAATGATCAAAAACGCTGAGACACGTATAAATTAATTTTGTATCGTCAGCCTAAACACAAAATTTGAAGATCCTAACTTCAAAACTAACGGACTTTCATATAAACTTATATCCCCTATTTTACCCCTTTAGGGGTGGAATTCCCAAAAATCCTTTCTTAGTGGATACTTACTCTTCACAAAAAACAAGCCCTCCAAGTTTCATGTCTCTAGGACCAGCCGTTTGGCCTGTATGTTGATATATCACCCAGTCAGTCAGTCAGTCAGTTTATCATTTTATATATACAATGTTGCCCATGGGCATGTGACCGCCCGTATTTTTTTTAATATTCATGATAAATTATCGATAATAAACTTAAAAAGGGGGGTCTATCTTTAATTGTTTTTTTTTTCATTTTTTCATTTTTTTTTTTTTTTCAGTATCCCTCTATAATTTTATGTATAATTAACATAATTTCACTTATGTTTTTTAAAATAAAAACTGTTTTTTTGGAAAAAAAAATCTTCATAGTCGACAAATTTTAGTAAAAATGTTTAGTTAATCCGATAAAATAACTCGTAAGCTATTAGAAATAATAAACAGAATACAAATCGAGCCAATAACATAGAAGATATGGCAAACGCTACTAAAAACATAAAAAATTGAATAACATGAAAAATATTAAAGATAGACCCCCCCTTTTAAAGTTAATTTTCGATAATTTTTCATGAATATTCAGAAAAATACGGGCGGTCACATGCCCATGGGCGACATTGTATAAATAAATATATAATATATATAAGAAGATAACCCTACCCTTGGTTATTATTGTGACCCCGGTATCAGCTAGGCACATTATCTCAATTGTGTTCGTTTACAATATGTACTTATCCCAAGTAAACTGAAACTGAAAGCGAATGTCATTTTTTAAATAAGTACTGTTAGTTCAGTAGAAAATCATACTATTGTTAGTGATGATTCACTTCTTAGTTTGTTACTATGTACCGACTAAGTTAACTTATAACACTTAATACGTAGGTAGTAGTGGTCAGTTAGCACGTGATCCGAAATGGCAAAGTTTCTGCATAAGTTATACAAAGGAATAATAATAATAATAATAAGAAGGCAGTACTCCTCGATACGACTCGCATTGTGAGGAGGTTCCTGTCTCTGCAGCCCTAACCACCGGTAGCTTGGACTCTGCTCCCGATACCGGCGGAACACTATTTTTTATATTTTTAAATGTTTTTTATATAGTTTTTAAGAAATATTTAAAAATGTATTTTATATGTTAAAATTTTAAATAAAGGAAATAATAATTTTTATTTTCAGTAAAAATGATTACATATGTCATGAATCATTGTTGATGACGGCTTATTTAATGATGACTACGAGTTACCTACACGGTTTATCATAATTATAGATAGATAGATAGATAGAATATTTTTTATTATGCACACCATAAAAATTACAGAAATAAATTTAGAAATTTTAGATAGGATGACACAATGGGCGTTCTTATCGCTAAAAGCGATCATGTACAGACAACCTTTGGATGGATTAAACAGAGAAGCAGAGACAATACTGCAGGTAGTCAGTGGTGTACCATTTACATACACATAAAGCATAAAGTTATCCATATATATATATATATATATATATATATATATATATACATAGATATATATAAAATAATAAACATGAAACAAGAATAAGGAACTACGTGTATGTAATGATGATGTTTAAGGAAAGAGGAAGTGTAATTATCTGGTTTATAAATAACTAGCGACTCGCCCTGCTTCGCACGTTTATTACGACTTCGCAAAACATCCAATTTTCTTTAATACTTGTAAGTTTAATATAAATGTATTATGCACATATTCCTTCTGGTATAAATTCTCTAAATGATGCATCAATATCAAGACCCGTTGTGTAGTTTAGAAGAATAACGCGGTCACATAAACAGACACGAAAAGCTTTAATTTATGATATGTACAGATATTTCTACATAAATACATGTATTTAAAACTGGCCTAGCAAACAATAACCAGTTATAAAAACAGGTGTTATCTTACACGTAGTATAGGTATGTACAATTATTATGTTCTATTCGGAGCGTCCTACAATATTTTCCTACAATCGTTTTTATACGCATCAATATTATTCCACTCAAAGCACCTCGGGAGGTGCTTAAAGTTTTTATTCCACTCACACCAACGGTTTTGTGAGCCTAGGGGATGGAGACCAACGTAAAAAAAAAATCTGTAGATATATTCATATTTTTTAGGCCGTACCTATGCTCTAGTGTTATTTTTTTAAGGTTTTCTCTAAATTAGGTGCCTGAGAACATTTTAAATAAAAAAAAACTTAAAAAGACGCTTAACGAAGCCGAGAGTCAAATGAATATTATATAGTATATGGTGATATCGGTACCTTCGCGTCGGGGGCCTACTCCCTAAGCGAAATCCGTTCGTTCGACCGTCGTTATGGGCTCTTCGTTCTCCGTCTCACTTACGGACATACCGTAAGTTAGACAGAGAGCGAAGCGCCCGTATCACGTCAATCTTCCGATAAAAAATTACTGTGAAGAGTGCCATATACATATCGGTCATTCACATTCCGGTCTATTAACACGAGTATGTAGATAAAGCTTAAAATTATTTCACACTGAAAGTGCTCGCTGCGTCGCTGCCGGCCGCTGCCATACCGGTGTGACTCGGCCTTTATTGTGTGACAATTAACCTCGACGTCAAGATTCACACCAGGGTACTGTAATAACGTATATAGTGCAATTACCTTAAGATCAACAGGCTCTTTGTTATCAACGTAGTCCTTCTGTATCCTGCGCACGAGTTCGGTAGAGTTGATGTTCATCAGTTCAGTGATGCCTCTCAGACGCATGCTCGTGAACATGGGTGAGATTTCATTCCTCATCTGCATCCACATTGGACTCTGAAATGATTATATTTCGTTATAGCACTTACAAACAGATTATTTACAGGAGGGTCGGGAATGGTAGTACTTTGTATGGTTACATTATTGACCTCTCCCTACCCTCAGCGGGAATACCCGGTTACCCGGGAATACCAATATATAGGGGAGGTTTTTTACGAATTTAATATTTGAGAAATAAATTATGACATCCTAACTATTCATATTATAAATGCGAAATAGAGTTTGTTTATTTATTTGTTTGTTTGTTACGCTTTCACGGGATACTTTTTATCCCGACATTCCCACGGGATCGAGACTTATGCGAGTGAACTCGCGGGGCGCTGCTAGTAATGAAATATTATGCAAATAGAGACGCTGGACAGACAGACAGCGACTCACGCGACGATGTTAAATTAAAAAAAAAAAAACTTACATAAGTACTTTCTTATATTAAGAGGGTTTATCCTAAAAGTTGGCAACGTCGCAAATAACTGTCAAATATTTACTTGTTTTGATTCTTATAGCAATATTATTGAATATAATCAAGAAATGTGGCTAACTAGCGAACTACGTAGAATATTAATAATGAATTGCAATTATAACTTTGAGTTTAATGTTGCAACCCATTTTAGGTGTAAAAATCGCATTTGGAAAGTATCCACATAGGTTTTTTACATCTAAAACTAAACATTCGGTGTTACGATATTAATTATTGCATTTCATAATCAATATTCTAGTTCGCTAGTTAACCACATTTTTTAGTTCCACACAGTAATATTGCTAAATTAATCAAAGCAGTGAAATATTCGACATCTATTTGCGACGTTGCCCACGTTCAGAATAAACCCTCTATACTTTACATGTTAACATAAAAATAGTGTACATTCAAGCCAAGGTCAATGTCAAAAACAAGACGTGGATATTTCTTTTCACGTTTAAAAAAAATATCTACCTCTGCTTTCTCGATTTTGAATTAGTTTTGTTATTTAATCTGACTAACTGGAATTAGGTACCGCAGGGTGGGATAGCTGACACATGGGAAAAAAAAATGAGTTCCCCCAGTTATACATAGTTATACCAGAGAACATAACTTAAAAGTCTTAGATCTGTAGTTATTAAGGCCATCATCATCACAAATTTCAATTCTACGAAATTTTAGGATTCGATTAAGGTTCGATTGCATTTCCCAACAGAAAAAGCTGCTCTGGAAAAGGTGTAAGGAAACATCGCGACCATGAAAACGCGAAACCAAAAATTTTAAGACACCTGACATCGGTAGATGTCACGATGTCACATGCACTGGGCCCGCGTGGTAGATTACAGCGCACTCCTCGAAGAGACTAAGCCTGTGTCCCAGCAGTGGGAAAATTGTTGGTTGATTATGCTTCCAACAGACTGATAAGATCATTTATTTATGTTATAAAGTGTGCGTCTAGTTTTCCCCAATATACCAAGTGGCACCTGGTACCTTGGAGCCAATTGGTAAATTATCTTAATCTTATGAAAAAGGGAGTGGAACTCTCCAATTAATGGCACAAAATAATGGAAAATACTATATGCGTAATGTGTATTGCAAATAAACAATGTTTTATTAAGAAATATTTAATGGTTTAGGATTGCTGTCGTAACTACAATGTTTCATGAAATACGCGACGTTACACTTGACTTGAATTTATTAATACAGGATTAAGATTTGATAAACTATTTTATCGTAAAATTACTACCTATCGCAATGAATCTCGTACATACCTTTATTGTAAATAAATTCAGCGAGCCCAGCGGGTCATCCTTCGCTCCTGCGTAACTGTATCTGTCTTGAAAACTGTCACTGTCTTTTACTAGGACTTTCTTTGCAAGTTCCTTCGAGTTTACTATAAGGGCTGGTTTCCATGATAAAAATATTCCAAAATAATCACTCGTCTTGTACTTCTTGCCTAACTCATAGAAGACGTCCGAGAAACTTCTCCTCATCAGGAACGAAAGGTTCCCGAAGAATGGAGTCGGTTCTTCGTAAGGAACGCCTCGTTTCTTCCAATACCCATAGTTACTCCGGGAAAAAAGATATAATATCGTTAAACAAGATATCACAAAAACAAGAAACAATTGAATGATAAGACCGAGCATATTGACGTCCGGTCCGTCCACCGGTTCGATTTAGAATATCATGATTACTTGGATTTAGCTCGATACTGAATGATTTTAAACCAGTTTGTGTAAATCGTGGTATTTTGTAGATAAAAAAATATCAACTAATTACGTATGTGTACCTATCGGTGTGCAAAGGACATTGGAGGCGTTGCGTCGAGAACCGTTTAGATTGGGTTTCGAAAACCCGTGATTACTCTACTAACGTGACCGTATGCAGCGATGTATACTCCATAGGTTTAGGTAGTTAAATAAAGGTAAACAAATCGTAAAAAGGATTTTTATAGATGACACTTTCTTGTTTAAAAATACGATAAAACCTAATTTATTTATTTTTACAATAATTTCCTGTTTTATAAATGTATGTTAAACTTTATCATTTATTCTTAAACTACTCTTCGTAGATGTAACTGCTTGAGCACAATTTTTATTTAGGTATATAATAGTATTATAGGCTATTATTATAAAGAGCCCAAACTCTAAACGTCAACGAATTATGACGTTGCTAAATTTAAGAGTACAATTGTGACGTAGCATGACAACTGAAATGACAAGTATTACGTGGGTCTACCTATCATAGCAGAACTTTATATGTCATATTATTATTTTACTTATCAGCGGATAGCTTATCTAGCTTATTATCTTCATTTCGCAGAAAATCGTTTGTCATACACTCATTTATCATACATTCAAAACTCATAATTTTGTAAGTCAAAATCATCTTTAGGCATAAATTTCATATCCATAATAATTAGAACCGGCCAACTGCGTATCGGACCACGCACAATGAAGGGTTCCGTAGTTGGGATGAATTTATCCCAAGAACAAACTTAATATTATAGTTAAAAAACATTTTCTCCCATATGGAATGTATGGGAGATCATGTTTTACAAACCGCAAATTTAAGTTGGTTGATTATTACTCGTCAACCTGTACAGCCTTCTAAGCTCTGACAGTTTTCCTTTTAATTTGGTTATATATAGTACAGCTGCCAGTCTTCTGGGCACGTTTCCGGATGACAGCGATGCGGACGAATACTTCGACGCCTAAGTGTCCTTTTGTTTTTTGTATCTATTCGTGTAGTTAGTTATTGTATTTCGTACCTAGTGTTAATAGTTTGTAAATATTGAATACAATATGATTTAAATAATTGAATTAAAATATAAACTTATCGATATCGTACAGCTGTGAATTTTTTCACAAATCCAAGTACAACCATTTAGCTGGCAGGGGGGGGGGGGGACATTTGACTCTAACAAAAAAATTCAGTTAAAACCTTAATATTTCGCAAACGGATCCCTGAATCCAAAAATGGTTCCACAAACTCATAATATTTTCTAACGATACCCCACAACATGGGGTAGACTAGAAAAAAAATAACATCCTCACTTTACGTGTAGCACTTTACCCTAAAAAAAATATTTTTCTTGATTTTATTTTACCATTTTGTCGGCATGATAAAAAAGTATATAAATGCCAAATTACAGCTTTCTAGTATTAACCGTCTCTGAGCTAAGCTGCGGACAGACAGACAGACAGACGGACATGGCGAAACTATAAGGGTTCTTTATTTACTACGGAACCCTAAAAAAGAAGAACCATCATATTGCAGCACATATTTATATTATGTAGGAACATAACATAACATCACGGCTGTAATCCGAGAAGGGTTAGGCAGAGTTGTACCTATAGTACACCCACATTTCCCCAGTTATGTTTAAAGCTCCGTTGACGAAAGAAACCCTTTTTCGTCAATAACAATAAAGTCTTTGTTACTATAAAAGTACAGTTTTCGTGGAGCTAAACCATTCGTGGCAGTCACAGCACCTGTTAATAGATGCATCACTTTTGCGCTCTAGAAAATATGGTTTATTTCGCCTTTGATTTTCTTGATGAAGATATTCTATGATTTTATTTCAAGGATAACTGAAGACTGTGTGATTTTTAAATGTCTTGATATGGTTTACTAAATAATAGGAAAAAGTATATCACAGGGTTTAAAAAAACAACGCTAGCGGCACTGCCACACTGCCTAAACAGTTCGTGGACATGCTTTTCCTAGACGAGCGAGAGAGAGCTCTCGCTGAAATGTCCTTTCTTTCTGTCTGCACCGGTAGCATGACATAGAGACGAAACGGAAGAAACGGGTAGAAACGGGTTTTGTTGACGGAAGAATAGACAAAATGACAGATTCACAACACAATCACAATCTCTCATTTTGTCTACTTTTCGTCGACAAAACCCGTTTCTATTGTGGTCATGCGTATAATAATCAGCGTCCAGAATGCGATTCATTTAAGTTCACCATTTATAGTAGCACTACTTTAGTGCACCGTTTGACCATAATGTTTTCTATTACCTAATGTATAAATATTTTTTGGTTGCTGGACCAACTCTTAATCTAAAAATAGATATTTAGTTGCTGGAACTATCTAATTTATAGAGTTCTCTTCACTTGGTATAACGCAGTAAGGTTCAGCCTTCTTGGTAAATGATATGGAGTTTTTTATAATAGCTCGAAGCTATACTTTCCCACCGTTTCTGAACTAGGATCTGAAGATCTGTAAACGGACTTTCCGGATTCATGTGCGTATTGTATCGTTAGAGATATTTCTGGAAGGCATGTGAAACCAAGTCAGAAGCCCATGGGCGACATAAAAACTCTGGTTAGTCACTCACGAAGACTGTAAACTTGTTTTAATTATCAAGTTTATAAAACTTTCAGGTTTTATTTTGTTAGGTACTTATATCGATTCAAATCGACACTAATCACTTTATCATCACATCTAGAATAGAATGCACTTATGTGCAGTAATCTCTATGTCAATAAACACCATCGCTGTTTATAGCGAACAATGAAGAGCTAAACCAGTGTGGGAAAGGTCAAATGATTGCGATATTTCGTCATCAATATTTAAGTGCAGAACGTACTGATGCAGTAGCGGCCTCTATGTCGGAACGGCAGGAACTAGAACCAGAGATTATCACTACTGGGCGTGGTGCCGACTCTCTTGGGACGATATCCTCGCTAGGAATGGCTCGCTATCAAAGTCATGAACACTGCGTGCCGGCCGGCCGTGCCGTTTTTAACCGACTTCTAAAAGAAGGAAGTTATCAATTCGGATGTTTATATATGTATATATTTTTTAGTGGTGGTTCGGGCATAACTCCGTCATATATAAACGGATTTGCAAAATTCTTTTATTTGATATACTTCCGAGGTGGTACCGTTGTCATCAGGTCAGGATCTGATGATGGGATCCTGGAGAAATCGAGGGAACTCTTCAAATATTATAGGCACACGTATAACGATTTGGGTATTTTTATAGTAAATCGTGCAGTTGCTCTCGGAAAGCGACAGAACTATTTGGTGAAGTGGAACTGATGATGAGGACCACAGATGGCCACCGGAACTACTCAATAATAAGTATTTCACGGGTTGCGATTCGATTACTTACTTTAATATGGTTGCCAAGCAATTTATGCTCGTCACAGTGCATATAGAGAAGTGGAACTAATAGTGAAGTACCAGGAGAATTCCTCAACGATTAACGTCCCTGCATCGGGAGAAGCAATATTTTTTAAAAGGTGATGAGCAATTGACATTAGGCTATTCACTATTGTAACTAAGATAAATTACAAACTGAACCACTAAAAAGCGAGAAATAAAAACTTTTTACAAAAAAAAACAACGAACTTCCAAATAAACACTGAAAAATAACTTAGTCGGTGGCAAATAACGAAAATACAAAACCAAAGACACTGACTTCAGAAACTTAAGTAATTTTTCACTTTTTAGTGTTTTTTTGAAAGTCGATTGTAGGTATTTTTTTTTTTATTAAGTTTTAAATACGTTTGTTTAATGAAACCAAAACGGTTTCCGATTTAATGTATGGAACACATTAGGTACCTAAGTGAATAGCCAGGCAATGGACAGGTAAACCCAGTCGGTTAATATTCAGCAATCATCTGTAATTCATGTTTGTATTTTACTTATTACCTTTGTAAAGGATGCTAATTTTAGCGAGTCCTAAATGTAGACTTTTAACTAGGTAGACATTTTATGGAACTTGACAGTCGTTCTTATAATGGATTAGGTAATAAAACTGCTAATAATATATTTAGTCAATGTTCAATAATAACCTTATACTGTATTGATTCCGTAAATGGACTTTACAATTCTCTCAGGTTCGAGGCACCGGTTTTTGTCAACCTAGCAATTTCTGCTAAGAAAAAAATAGAAGGCGTTGAATTATACTACACGCAGATAGGAAATTGTATTAGATATCTCTCCATGCATAGCAATTGAGGAGTATTTTTCGATAACCCATCGAGTAGGTATATCGCAGAATTGGCTGAGGGCACTAACGCATTGATTAGAGTACCTTGGAGAGGTAGAGACAAAAACAATGCTTTCTTTTTCTCGCAAAAAGCGCGATTTCATGTAGGGTAAGTAAAATAAAATGTTTCAAGTTTTCTTCAAATGGACTACGTTTATCCATGGTTATAAGTACAAAGAAGAACTTATCACTAAATAAACCAATGTTAATACATGTAAGTTTTTAAGTGGTTGGTGTTCTTTTATTTTATGTACGAGGAATGAACTTGACTTTGCCACCATCCGTGGGCGTCAAAACATAGCTGTAAGAATCAGTTTCCATATGCCTTGGTCCATCAGGCGCGAATCTGTACTTCATAATCATTTGAGCGATTGCTGTACGTATTTGCATCATTCCGTAGCGTTTGCCTGAAGATTAAAACAAAAATGAATCTCAGAGTATGGCAACTTAAAAGTTTATCTACAAACTTGAGCATTCACTTGTAACAGAATATCGAGCATTCGCCATTTTTGAATTTGGTGAACTGAACAACGAACAGCCAAGCATAGAGCCAAACGTCGCTACGAACATTTTCACGATCATTCTAGTTAACTCTCTAGTCAATGCTCGTCAAAAAAACAGGGGTGAGGGAGGCATAGAGGGACGGCGGCGGAACAATGACAGAATGGCTAGGCTCGGCAAAAAGATCGAAGAAAATTTACTGTCCTTTAGAATGTTTGCTAGAACGCTCGCTAGAATGCTTGCTAGAAGGCTCTCTAGAATGCTCGCTAAAACGCTCCCGTATATTTTTCTGTAAAGTAGCATTCGCTGGAATGCTCATTGCAAGTGAATGCTCAATTTTATCACCACCTTAACATAATCAGATTCATAATAAGCAATAAATTGATTTGACAACGAAAATAAAAAAAAATTAAAGCATTTCCACAATTATATTGCGGAATCACCCGCTCGTTTGCCCGGGTTGAATAGTTATTTGTGCAACAAGAGAGCAAAGTTGGTTTGGAGCTAGTGTTGATTTTGAATCCTGAGCGTAGCGAGGGGTTCACAGACACAAGATGCAAATACATAACTTCGGTCTCGTGTAACACATAAAAAATTTCACCTCAGCAGCGAGAACATATTACCTAAAGGTAAAACAATACAGCATGGTCAAAATAAAACCACCATGTATACTTGTAAAACTAACAATATTAAAAAAAAGTAATAATAATAAGTAAAATTATTGCAGTTTTGTTGTGTTAGCGACTTGAGTTTGAATATTCGGTGAGGTTTCGGCTTCCTGAATTGTGGATTGTGACGGGAGAATAGTGAAATTAGGGGACTCAGCGGCGGAATACGAATCCTCAATATATCCTTCCGCGACTGTATTCGAACTCCATCCGCCCGTGTCGTTTTAATGTAGTGAGGTGGGAGGAGCAGGAGCCTTCCTGAATCCGCCAAAATCGTGACCGTTCGTCACTGGACTCACTCATATTTATTTATTATTATTTTTATAATATCCAACGTGTATCGAACTTTGTATCGAGCGTAACAAAAAAATAAAACAAAAAAAATATAGCCATAGGAACTGCACCCGAGACATTCTGTCACAATATAAAAGATTGTTAAAACTATAAATAATTATGTAGATATATGATAAACTTCATATTTTGTTCTTCAACATTCTCTCTATTTGATTATAAAAAAAATATTTCGATTATTTAGAAATAAATATAATAATTAGGTACTTTTAAAACCATAACAGATGATTTGCAATTTTACGGTTATATGTATATGTGTATCCGAACGTTTTATTGTTTGTTCTTTTTTGGGCCTTTTAAGTATAGAATTTGAAAATCGAACTTCAAAACGACTTGTTTCTATCTTTCACTTTTTTTGTATCACAGTGAAAGTCACAGAACCAAGTGAAGTTTAAAGTCGAATTTTGTGAGTAGACCCAGCAAAGTTCAAAGCAATAAAAAATAAATAAAACAAAATACTTTGTCTCACGCTCGCAGCAAAATCGAATTTGGTCACTGTCTCTAAACACCAAAACCTGCTTTTTGAGGTGCTGAGGTGAAAATTGTTTTTTCGTGACTACATACCGATACAGAACCTCGGTCCTTCACCAAACGGTAAGAACGTGAAGTCACGGTTATCGCTGTCGGTGGCGTCGATAAACCTCTCGGGACGCCACTGTTCAGGCTCAGGGTACCACTCCTCGTTGTAGTGGATGGCTACCACGTTCACGAACACCGGCGTGCCGGCTTCCACCGTCAGCTCGTCGGTCAGCTGGTATGCCTTGTTGCACATCCTGTCCAAGTTAGGCACTGGAGGATACTTCCTCAATGTCTCTGGAAAATTTATTTACATTAAAATTCCACAAACAAAATCTTGAGCTAAATAAAATGTGTCTAAGTTTCCGGTACGCACCATGCATACAAGCAGTAATATATTTCACTTTCAACAAATCATCGTACTCAAGAACCTCTTTCCCGCTTTCTTTTAATGCTTGGCTGACTTCCCTATAAAGATTTTCCTGGAAGAAAAAGGACTTTTGTATTACACGGTAAATATTAGTAAGAAACTGTAGTAATGGTTTGTGGAGATAAGGAAACGTGACATTTTGTGTTTCACGAACTTTGGGCAGACAGAGGGAAAGTAATAGAATCAGCTCTTATAAATAAAAGCGCAATGAGAGGTTGGGGATGGATGCGACCCAAGTTTTTAAATGCATTGCTATGTTTTTAAATTACATGTAATCCTCGATATCACGACACTTTTCCTCCATAATGAATGTTTGTAACGCGTATTGTTGACCAGACAAATTAATGTACAATAATTTAGCTAACGATGTTTTGTTTTGATACCTGCTCGTCAGGGTGGTATGCTAGCTCGTGGAGCAAATAGGTTAGTGTTGTAGATGACGTTTCGATAGCTCCCAATATGAATACAGCCGCCTGCGCCATCATTAGGTTATCAGCTAATTCTGAAAGATAAGAAGGTTCAGCGATAACATTGCAATTAAGAATTTACTATCCCATAGAAGTAGGTATCAATTTTATTTGTTAGTGATATGATATTTTCATCTGTCCCACGATTAGATTATTATCGTTGATTTGCTTCTAGATTGTATTTGAGTTGTGTTTTATCACACACTTTTTGCCGATTGATATTAAAAATGCAGGTTTCTGCCTTTTTTATTTTTGAATTATCTTTACTAGATACGTATCGTTGATTCCCAGAAGTGAACTTACGGGTGTCGGATCCAGCAGGTAGTTTCAAGTTCGCCTTTAATTTTAACATATGATTAACGAGATCCCTGTCGCTAGTCTGTTCAGTTTTCTGTCGTTCTGCGGCAACTAACGTGAACAACTTTTTTATGTATTCTGTTGCAGGTTGTGAGAAGAACTTAAATCTGAAAATATTCGCCTGCTTTTAATATAAATGCTTCCTACAGCTACACTTTTGAAGAGAACTAGTTTTGGAGGTATCATTTTTAATTTATGTAATGTTATCTGGTTTTAGATAATTATGAATAAGTAGTCACTCAACAAGATACGTTTATAAACAATCTTTCATCTTTCAGTAGGCGGATGCGTTTCATCAAGACGCCAACATACACTTCGTCTGGTCCCAGTTTAATGAGCAAATCTTCATTTAGGTCATTAAAAAAACAGTACAAAATAATAAAATACCTGAGAATTTCAGCAATAGCGGGGAGGAAGAACATCATGGTGAACTCGAAACCTCGCCAGAAGGTCCACTTGACCATGTGACGAGTGATGAACCAGAGGGGCGAGGTCAACTCCTTCAGGGCACTCACTTGAATGCCGAAAACTGTGTATGCCACTGTGTCCGAGGCGTACATTGAGAACAGTTTCTAAAACCACAAATATCGAGTTAAATGCCGAACTTCATCTGGCTGGCGTAATTTACGTCGCTCTAAATGAGTCCAGATTACAGTTTTGCATCGAGTGTTAATCAAACCGCAATACATACTGTATGTACGTTTTGTCTAATTTTGTTACCTAAGAACATTTTAAATATAACGTGTGTATAATCACGCATACCGAAACCGACAGTTTGTATATTATTCTATATAATAGTTTCAGGTAATATTTAAGTAGTACGTTCCTAGTGGTAGTATCTTCGCGTCTGTAAATGTATCCCTTCAACCTTTCGATAGAAAATGGCTTTGAAGAGTAACATATCGGTCACTCATAATTGTGTGACAATTTAGCTCGATGTGCCGATCGACCTATACCTGGGTACTGTAATAAGGTATAGTGTGCTATTACTTTAAGATCAACAGGCTTTTTGTTATCAACGTAGTCCTTCTGTATCCTGTGCACGAGTTCAGTAGAGTTGATGTTCATCA
The DNA here is from genome assembly GCA_947364205.1 of Agrochola lota. NCBI lineage: Eukaryota > Metazoa > Arthropoda > Insecta > Lepidoptera > Noctuidae > Agrochola > Agrochola lota. The sequence goes on along the minus strand of OX376221.1, from coordinate 8,695,479 downwards.
GTTCAGTGATACCCTTCAGGCGCATGCTGGTGAACATGGGTGAGATTTCGTTCCTCATCTGCATCCACATTGGACTCTGAAAACATATATATTTCGATAAAGGTACAATGTTACAAACAGATTATTTAAAGGAGGGTGGGGAATGTTGGCAGTTTGTTTGGGACATTATTGACAGCATAATAAAACATCACTTTTATATTCCCCAAAGACCTCTCTCTCCTTGGGGAATACCCGGTTACCCGGGAAATCCCATATATAGGGGGAGGTTTTTCTATGGGCACTAATCTAATCTTTGATAAATAAATTATGACATAATATGCAAATAGAGACGCTAGACAGACAAAAAGCGACTTCTCGACGATCTTGAATAAATCTTACATACTTCCTATTATTAATACTTTGCATGTGAAAATATTGTGTATTCAAGCCAAGGTCACTGTCAAAAATATAAGTTAGATATATTTTTTTACATTTTTGGGATGATGGTTAAATTCCTCTGACATTTTCTCGATTTTAGAATCAGCTTTGTTGTTTAATCTGACAAACTGGAAGTAGGCACCGAAGCGTGGGATAGCAGACAAATGGTAAAAAATGATAAATTGGTTCGGGACCAGTTATACCTAGTTATGAAAGAGATCATAATTTTAAAGTCTTAGATCTGTAGTTATAAAGGTTATCATCATCACAAATGAATTTGATGCACTCTTTTACCAACTTCTTAAACAAAGAAGGATTTCAATTCTACGAAATTTTTAAATTCGATTGCATTTTTCAAAAGAAAGCAGCTCTGAAAACGGTGAAGGGAAACATCGTGAAGACACCGGCGTGTACATGTTCTAAAACCAAAAATTCGAAGACATGTGACATCGGTAGATGTCATGATGTCACATCCGCGTGGTAGTTAACAGCCCACTCCCTCTCGAAGAGACTAAGCCTGTGTCCCACTAGTGGAAAATTATATGCTGATTATGCTTCGAACAGACTGATATGAACATTTTGTTTATGCTATAAAGAGTACGTCTAGATTTCCCTAAAATACCAAGTGGCACCTGGTGCCTTGGGGCCAATTGGTAAATCATTTTCATATATGGAAAAGGGAGTGGAACTCTCCAATGAATGGCAGAAAATATCCCGGCATAGCTGCAAATGATTTCTGCATGGTAAATACTTGTCGCTAATATTTCCTCACATAAACCTTCAACTAATACTACCAAAGAGATGGATAAGTAAAACAGACACCGAAGCAGTTATTGCTGATCTTAACAGCGTTGACTGGTGTATCATCACAAATACACAAATGTTGATACTGCAACCACAGAATTCACAAACATTGGTTCCTCTACTATAAATAAACATACGCGCCAAGTAAAAATTGGTAGGAAATTGGAATGCATCAAACCATGGATCACCCCGGGCTTAGTAAGATGAATTATAATTCATCATGACAAACTTCATAATGACTGTAAATCTAACCCTGATAACCTTGTCCGAAATAAAATATACACTCCATGTAGAAACTTTTTTCCAAACTTCTTTTATAAATCAGGTCTGATTACAATAACCAACAGATTGTTGATAACAAGACAATCCAAAAAATTCTCTGGAAAGTACTAAAATCAATAAGGTCTCATATCTCCTAGAAACAATGAAAGCTCCCAATTACTGAGCCGCAATAGAGAAAAAGAAACACTCAACTCCTGTAATTCATACTTTACCCGTCTGGCAGACAAGATACTAGAAAAACTTAATCAATCTCATGAATCTTTAATTAATACATACACATCCATGCGACGTTTCAAACCCACATTCTCACCTCCTTGAACCGACAGATGCGTAAGAAATGATTAAAATTACGTATATATCTGACCTTAAAGTCAAAAATGCCTCTGGCCCTGACAAAATTTCAGTTATCCTAATCAGTTTTTTTAGTTCGGTCACGAGAAGAGCAACATCTTATTTTTTACTTCGCGGTTTTTTCCGCGATTGAAGTGGTTCAAGGTGTCGTTAACGCAGTAAAACTGATATGTATATGTGAACGGTTACAAAGTGTGTGCAGTGATACTTGTTTGCTTTAAATCGACCCTCAAACACCTGGGATATAAGCAAAAACTTAAATACATTATTGTAATAACGGCCGTGTCCCTGACCTAGGGCAACCCGAAAATCGCTCGCTTAGTGCTCGATGTGACAAAGTGACTCAACATAACATTCATATTTAAACTAAAAGCGTAGTCTGCTACACTGACGACACGCTGGTCCTGGTGCAGGGGAGGTCGCATGAAGCGGCGGCCGAACTAGTGACACGTTGGGTTGCGACAATCGTTGAAAGGATTCGGCAACTGGGACTCGAGGTGGCCTTGCACAAGTCCGAGGCCATGTGTTTCTATGGTCCTCGGAACGCGCCACTGTCGGGTTCCCAGATAACGGCGGGAGAGGTTCACATCGGTGTCTAGTCGACGATGAAGTACCTGGGACTCGTACTCGACAGTCGGTGGAACTTCGTGGAGCACTTCCGACGTTTGGCTCCCAAACTGGATAGGGCTGGGGCTGCTTTGAAGCGGCTTCTGCGCAACCTAGGGGGTCCAAACGCTTCCTGCCGGAGGCTTTACGCGGGGGTCATGCGGTCCATGGCCCTTTACGGGGCACCGGTGTGGGCGCGTTCATTGAGGTTTTTACTGGCTCAGCGGTTGAACGCGTCCCAAAGGGTAATGGCCATTAGGCTGCTCCGAGGATACCGCACGGTCTCCCGCGAGGCGGCGAACCTCCTTGCCGGACTACCGCCATGGGATCTGGAGGCAAAAATCCTCGCGCACATATGAGAGTGTCGAGAAGAGGCGAAACGCCGGGACAGAGCTCCGGCGGGATCTTATGGCGGCATGGAGAGTGCGATTGTCGCAACCCAGCGCTGGGCACGCCACAATTGCGGCGATAAGTCCCCTCTTTGAAGAGTGGCTTGAGAGGCGCCATGGCGTCCTCACCTTCCACCTGACGCAGGTCCTCACCGGACACGGTTGTTTCGGGAGGTTCCTGTGCCGCATAAGGCGGGAGGAAACGCCCGGGTGTCACCACTGTGTGGATCGCCCGGAGGACACGGTGGGGCATACGGTGGAGATCTGCCCGGGTTGGGCGGAGCACCGCCGTGTCCTCACGGAGGCGATCGGCGGCGACGATCTCTCGCGTCCGGCCCTGGTTCAGGCCATGGTTCGGAGCGAGAGTGCATGGGAGGCCGTCACCTCCTTCTGCGAAGCAGTTATGCTCGCGAAGGAGGAGGCGGAGCGCGCGAGAGAGCTGCAAGATGCGCGCCCTCGCACCCCTAGTCACCGCAGGAGACGCCCCGGGCGTCGGGAGTCGCGAGCCGACTTCCGGCCACCGTAGGCGCGGGCTTGCGGACGGTGAGCAATGGGTAGCTCGCCGTCCGATAAGGACCAGGCCCGGGTCGACGGCGCGTTGTGTTCCACGCGCGCCTCAAAGAGATGTCAGCACCAACTGGCGGGGTCCGTAATGACCAATGCCTGCTGGGGTTGCGGGTTTGTCCGAAACGGATATCGCGGCCCCGGCACACGGGCAACGGAAGGAAAACGGGTGGGTTTTAGTCAGTAAAAGTCTGATACACCCTCCCGCTCCGCTCAGAGCAGGAGAAGTCATTTGATGATTCCCCAACCTCAAAAAAAAAAAAGCTATTATATACTTACTTAAATTACGAACTGACCCACTAAAAAGCGAGAAATAAAAACTTTTTCTAAAAAAAAAAAAACAAAAATACAACCGACTTCCAAAAAACTCTACAAAGTGAAAAATTATGTATACGGAAGTCGGTGGCAAATAACAAAAATACAATACCAAAGACACCGACTTCCGAAATTTAAGTTATTTTTCACTTTGTAGTGTTTTTTTGGAAGTCTCTCCATACCTTTATTGTTAATAAATTCAGCGAGCCCAACGGGTCATCCTTCGCTCCTGCGTAACTGTATCTGTCTTGAAAACTGTCACTGTCTTTCACTAGGACGTTCTTTGCAAGCTCCTTTGAATTTATTATAAGGGCTGGTTTCCATGATAAAAACATTCCAAAATAATCACTCGTCTTGTACTTCTTGCCTAAGTCATAGAAGACGTCCGAGAAACTTCTCCTCATCAGGAACGAAAGGCTCCCGAAGAATGGAGTCGGTTCTTCGTAAGGAACGCCTCGTTTCTTCCAATACCCATAGTTACTCCGGGAAAAAAGATATAATATCGTTAAACAAGATATCACAAAAACAAGAATTAATTGAATGATAATATCGAGCATGTTGACGTCCGGTCCGTCCGCGTGTTCGACTTAGAATATCATTAGGTTTCTACTTTAGCTCAGCTTCAGGATTTAGCTCGATACTGAATGATTTTAAACCAGTGTATTTGGGTATTTAATACGTGGTATTTTGTAGATAAAAAAATCTCGACCAATTACGTATGTGTACCTATCGGTGTGCAAAAGACCATTGCACACGTCGCGTTGAGTAGCGTTTATATAGCGTTTTGAAAACGCGCGATTACTCTGCTAACGTGACCGTATGTAGCCATGGAGGTTGTCAAATAAAATTAAACAAATCGTAAAAAGGTTTTTTATAGATGACGCTTTCTTATTTAAAAATACGATAAAACCAAATTAAATTACATTTTTATTTTTATAATAGTTTCCTCTTTTATTAATAAACTTTTATTCTTCAACTACTCTTCGTTGATGTAACTGCTTGAGCACAATTTTTTTGTTAGTTTTATAATAATAATATAATATTTTGTAATCTGTCAATTGTAAAGTGTCCAAACTCTAAACTTTAACGAATTAAAACATTGCTAAATTGAAGAGTACAACTGTGACGTACCATGACAACTGAAGTGACAGGTAGTACGTTTAGTCAGTTATTTGACAGCTAGATCTCGTCACGTGTTTTTTTTTACGTTTACCTTTATAGGTATTAATGAATTGTTTAAGCGTTTTCTTTTAGACTGAAATTGTAACAGTAATATTGCTAAATTGGTAATATACAGGGTCAAATTAAATTGGCTAGATTGATATCAAAACACGACAAAAATACAAATAAAAAGATTTAGTACAAGAAGTAGTGTTATTACTTGAAGTATAAGTTGAGAAATGTGTTTATTTGTTGATTTAGCGTGTTTAAATATAGTTACCCATCACTTCTGCGGAGTTTCGCTAGCTTATTTAATTTGACCCCGTATTTATTTTTGTGTTCCTTTATTTCATGAAGAAGTGTGATTTTGGATGATGACGTCGTCGCAGAGAGCGACTGTACTGTATAAATGTCGCAGTATGATGGTTATAGCCGTGATATAGTAATATCCAGGTAAGTATATGGGTTTATACCGTAATATAGTTATATGATAGCGGTTCATAACTGCCTTAGTAGAAATATAACTATGATACGAGCATAATAAGTATATTACGGTTTAAATATATAGCTCTATCCCTAGGGATATAACTATATCACGGCTATAATCATCTTACTGCGACATACGTAACTTTCGGGTGACATCAACATCAAGTGTGGAAAAGGCCTAAAATAATCAGAATCACTAAAAATATATTATATTAAGATCGCTGCGGTCCACAGAAACCGATACTGGTACAAGGTACTGGTCACGCATTTTAATATTGCCTTAGTAATAAAAGCTCATTATTATAACATAACTTGCGTAGTAAATAGGAAAGTAATACTAGATGCAAGTCAGGTCAGGGACGTTTTTTTTATCACTTGTTTTGTGAACCAGAAATTGACGATGATTTTTCCTTCACCTTGCCTCGGTATGCATATACGTCATCGATATGTTTGTGTTTTATTAAATTCTAGCTTCTGCCCGCGACTATGTCTGCGTCTACTGGGATAAAAGTATCCGATCTCCTAAGCCAGGTGTTGGTCTACTCATCTGCCAAATTTCATTCAAATCCGTTCAGCCGTTTTAGCGTGAAAGTGTAACAAACTGACTTTCACATTTATAATATTAGTTAGGATTAGGATTAACAGAGAAAAAATAAGTGATAAAGAATGATTTATATTCGACAGCCAGATAGATTTATACAAGATTAAATGCAAAATTCAAAATTCAAAAGTCATTTATTCAAACTAGGCTGAGAATCAGCACTTTTCGAACGTCAAAATTACATAAGACAGTCCCCCAAAACGCCCACCCTTCACCACTTCCTAGTGCATTAGCTGGGAAGAAGAAGTGGCGCAACAAACTCCCCAGCAGCACAGGTGTCTGTTCAGTTAGAAGAACAAAAAAAAAGATTCTATATAATAGTATTCAAAATAATTTACATTACGCAACACAAAACATAATTTAAATTATTAGCCATACGTCAGCTAGCACACGCCAATATACCACACAAAATCATCGAGAACTATACTCAGGCAGAAATAAAACTAAACGTAAACAGAACTTAATATCTAAATAAAATCCTCCAGGCATAAAGGGCGTGCCCGCTTACATATAGTTGTAACTGGAAGTTATAAATGATAAACTAGGACCATCGAGATAAAATAAATAAAACAAACAGTTAATTACTAATAACAATAAATAATATGATCAATTGTCCAGGTCATTAGCTAACCACATATTGCAATACAACTCATTAAAAAAAAACATTGTAATGAGTAGATTATGTCAACAATAAATTGAAATAAAATTAAAAATAGCTTGACTTATAAAGTCAAAAAAAAAAAAATACAATTATATAAACTCATATAACTTGTCAGTAGGTAATCTGGAGAAAGAACATAAACATTGTCTTGAGTTAATCACAGCGACCAACTATTCTTATCATTTAAGTAGTCGTTTATAGAATAGTATGCCTTTGAACAAAGCTTGGATTTTACTTTCGTTTTAAACGCATTAAAAGGCAAATCTAGCAAAGAAGAGGGTAGCTTGTTATAAAAGGTTATACCAAGCCCAACAAATGAGTTATGAACCTTATGAAGCCGGTGAAAGGGAGCTCGTAGTTTGTCCTTATTTCTAGTGTTAACATTGTGAAAATCTCTGTTTTTAGTGTATAAGTGTATATTTTGCCTAATATATAAGATGTTGGCGAAGATGAATTGAGACGCCACCGTGAGGATACCAATATCTTTGAAAAAATCTCTCAGAGAAACTTTGGCACCTCGCTGGTAAATAGCTCGAACAGCTCGTTTTTGAAGGACAAATATATTTTGAATATCAGCAGCTTTGCCCCACAGAAGAAGACCGTAGGACATAACGCTATGAAAATAACTAAAATAGACTAACCGAGCTGTATCGACGTCAGTGTATTGTCTTACTTTCCTGACGGCGTAGGCGGCCGAACTGAGCCTTCCCGCTAGGCTCGATATATGTGGGCTCCACTGAAGTTTGGCATCTACTGTTATGCCCAAAAAAACTGCCGAGTTTACAGACCCAAGCACCTCTTTATCTAAGACGACGTTGGGTCCTAGATACTTACTGGTCATATTTTAGATAAATGACATCCACGCCCGCGTGGATGTCGGAAAATATCCCATAAGAACGTACTACAATTTTGGATTAAAAATATACCCACTATCTGTGTGCCAAATTTCATTAAATTCCGTTCAGCCGTTTTTGCGCCCATACATCCAGACAACAGACAAACGGACAAAATTTTTAATTCTAAGAACTATATTTTCGGCGTCAGATTCGTTCCCACCAACTCGTAGTCAGGTCTCATAATACCCTAGAGTTATGGGATATCAAAAGGAACACCTTGTATATATCATGTTTATTAGTGTTTATTGAGCGCCGCTAGCGGCAGTTAATACACTGCCGAGATACAGTGCCGTCAGTTTGCGACATACTAGCACCTACATTAAAAGACGCAAGGGGTAACATAGAACGGTACGACAGGGAACTTAAGTGTCGTAACCCCTTGGCTAAAAATGCAGTAGCAAATGAAAATGGCTGAAAGGTAGGTTAGGTTAAGTTAGAACTGTGACCACACAACGCATTAGGGTCTGTTTAGGCACAAGAGAATGTAAAACACGACATTCCCAAAACATTACATTCTCTTGTCCCTAAACGGACCCTGGCATTCGCCGGCCGCTGCCGCGGTACCGCTCGCTTCGCTCGCTCGGCTCGTGCGTTGTGTGGTCACAGTTCTAATCTAACCTGACCTATCTTTCAGCCATTTTCATTGTCTATCAATGTTATATTTTCACCAACTGTTTCTTTATCTATATCCACTATAGTATTATAATTCTGCATTACAATTGATCAATTTATGTGGACATACTTTTTTCATTGATTCTATGTTACAAGTATCACGCTTCCACAACTGTATGAAATGTTGATTTTCATACTTTTCAATATTTCTAAATCCTGTCATTGTAGTGACTTTTGTTATATTTATCAAAAACAAAAATACGATCAATCAATACAACGGGCAGCGAACTAACCTCAACCATCAAACAAAATAACAAGTGACAGTAACAATGACATTGACAATGCAATGCTTACGGCACTTTAGCCGGGCCGAGGCAGCGCTACTAGTATGCCGCATTAGCGGCACTTTATACGCAGCGGATAAAGTGCCGCTAGCAGCACTATATACACTTCCTTATTAATAACGTTTATTAGTTACTGGCTACTTTAGAAGCTATGCGAAATGAAGAAAATAAAAAGTTCGTGAAAATGCTTTTCCTAGACGAGCGCGAGAAAGCTCTCGCTGAAATCTCTTTATCTCTGTCTGGTTGAATAATCAGTGTCCAGAACGCGTCGTGGCATTAATGATCAAAATTCATTTAAGTTCAGCGTCCACAGTAGCACTACTTGAGTGCACCTTTTGTCCACAATGCTTCGTGTTATGTAAGTATTCACATTGCTGTTGCCGTTGCTGGACTCCAACTTTTGTCCTAAAAATGTATGTTTAGTAGTAGGAGTTATCTACTCTATATGGTTTTTCGCTCTTGCGAAAGTTCCAAACTAAGAGCCAAGCCCACAATTCCTTAAATATTCAGTACATTAACCTAAAACTATACTTAAGTTTACCTGCCTCCTGGCAGCACAGCATCACTAGCTCCGAACAATCTCCCCCATATTTGGTTATTATCTCCGTACAGAGGTACTAGGTAGGTAGGCATGAATGTGCAGCGATGTTCTCTTCACTTGGTATAACGATACTTTCCCACCATTTCTGAACTAAGATGCGTTACGATTATCTGAAGATTACTGTAAACGGCTTTTTCGGATTCATGTGCATATTTGCTTCAAAAACAGTGAAGGAAAACATCGTGAGGAAACCGGTATGCCTGAGAAATATTTCCCCATCCTTGGGCGGCATAAAAACTGATGAAATGATGATTGTGGGAGGTTAGTCACTAACCACACGAAAAAGAAAGAAAGAAAACTGTCAACGTGTTTTTATCATTATTAAGTTTTTTAAACTTTCGGATTTGTTAGATACTTATCTCGACTCAAATCGACATCATCATTTAACATCGACCTATAATATAATGCACTAGAGAGCAGTTATCGTTATGTAAAAAAAACCGCTGATGAAAATCAAATATAATAAACAAATCATCAAAAATTAAAGTGTTGATGCATGAGATAACAGCAATTATAGGCCCATTTCGTTAGCTACTACCGTTGCAAAAGTGCTGGACAGTCTGCTTGATCGTATTTTGAACAACTAAAAGCTCAAAATAAAGCGACGCTCAGTTCAGTTTTAGGCGCGGGCTGTCGAGAGAAACGGCAGTTCTATGCCCCAAGCACAGTGTCCGGTACTACACCGATCGAAAGAGTCCGGTCTACGCTAGTTTTTTAGGCCTTTCGAAAGCTTTCGATTTGGTGTCCCATGATATGCTATGGCACAAAATGAGGACCGAAAGCAGCCTCCCAGAAGAAGTCGTCAACATGTTTGATTATTGGTACAACAACCAAGTTAATGTAATAAAGTGGGCGAGCGCGATTTCCGATTCGTACAGACTGAGGTGTGGAGTAGGGCAAGGAGGCTTAATCTCACCTCGTCTCTTCAATCTGTACGTAAGCGGACTCATCGAAAGACTCAGCGACACTAAAGTTGGCTGCTCTATAGACGGAAAATACGTCAACAACATTAGTTACGCAGACGATATGGTGTTGCTGGTCCCCTCTATTAGCGCCGTTCGAAATCTCCTCGCTATATGTGTGGAATACGCCGGGGCCCATGGGCTCAGGTATAATGTAAAGAAAAGCGATCTTTTGATGTTCCAATCACCAGGTCATAAGGTCACACACGTACTCGTCCTCATAGACGGTGTTTCTTTACCCACAGTTTCGCGATTTAAATACCTGGGCCACTGGATCTCGGATGACCTCTCAGACTACGCGGATATTGAGCTCGAGCGCCGGGCGTCGGCTGTCGGATGATAAATGTTGGCTCATAGATTTGCACGCTGCAGTAAAGCAGTAAAAGGTGCGTTTTGCCAATCTTTTTATACGTGCAGTCTATGGGTCAAATATGGGCAGAAGGCAATCGACACCCCGCGCGTACAGTACAATAATGCCTTTAGGATGTTGATGCGGCTGCTGAGGTACTGCAGCGCTTCGGGCATGTTTGCCGACGCTCGTATCGATGGCTTCCATGCCATCCTCAGGAAGAGAGCTGCATTGTTGCTAAGTCGTGCCCACGGCAGTGGCAACAGCATTCTTAGCGTTGTGGCTGGCAGAAATGACTGCCCAATATTGTGGCATTGTATACAGTTGCATGTCGGAAAGACCAGCAACTGATAAAGATGATTGGTATTGAGTTTTATATATTTAATTTACTGATGTATGATTTTAATAAATTTAAATATTTTAATGAATTTCCTGATTTTAAAATAATATTGATGAATTTAAACAGTTTAATCATTTAAATTTAAATTATCTGGGTAAGCAAATTTCGTTAAAAAACAGGGAAACGAGCACGAAATATAAAGACAATTGCCTGGAAGAAATTTTGGAGCCTGAAAGAAATTGTCAAGAGCGATAGCCGGGTCCAAATCAAACAGAAAGTCATGGTTACCTGTATCCTACCATCATTAACTTATGCTAGCCAAACTTGGAAGTTCACATACCGAATGAAATCAAAAATTAGATCATGTCAAAGAAGTATGGAGAGAAGTTTACTAAAAGTTAAATAATTCAAAAAATATCTCATAAAACTATTAGAAACAAGACAAAGGTTACTGATGCTCTTTGTCACTGAAAAAAACTAAAATGGTGCTGGGCTGGTCACATAGCTAGGTTGACAGATAATCGATGGACTTACAGACTAACATCTGGGAACGGGCCATCGGGCACTAGGAACAGAGGTCGACCAAATGCCCGGTGGGCAGACGACATAGTACAAGTGGCTGGCGAACAGTGGATGAACACAGCGAAGGACAGGGAAGAATGGAAATCTCTGGAGGAGGCCTTCACCTTCAATTAACTGGGGGGTTCTTACTAGAGCTTTATATATAAAAATAAGTTTAACTTAATAAATAGTACGTTAGAAATTGTCATGTTTAAAGAAAAGTATGTTGTGTAGAATTTTGTTTTTAGTAATAAATATAAGGCTTTTTAGGGTTCTGTAGTAAACAAGGAACCCTTATAGTTTCGCCATGTCCGTCTGTCTGTCTGTCTGTCTGTCCGTCTGTCTGTCCGCGGCTTAGCTCCAGAGACGGTTAGTACTAGAAAGCTGTAATTTGGCATATGTATATATATTAATCATGCCGACAAAGTGGTAAAATATAATCAAAAATAATATTTTTTTTAGGGTACCTCCCCTACACGTAAAGTGGAGATGTTTTTTTTTTCCTCATCTACCCCATGTTGTGGGATATCGTTAGAAAGGTCTTTCAAAAATATTGGGAGTTTGTCAAACCATTTTTAGATTCAGAGATCCGTTTGCGAAATAATAAGCTTTTAACTGATTTTTTTTCCTAGAGTCAAGTGTCCCCCCCCTTCTAGGTAAATGGTTGTACTTGGACTTGTGAAAAAGTTCACAGCAATAGTATATATAAAGAAATTAAAAGGAAAACTATCAGAGCTAAGTAGGCTCTACAGGTTAACGAGTAATAATCGACCAACTTAAATTTGCGGTTTGAAAAACATGATCTCCCATACATTCCGTATGGGAGAACATGTTTTTCAACTACAATGTTAAGTTTGTTCTTGGGATCAATTCATCCCACCTACGGAACCCTTCATTGTACGTGGTCCAACACGCACTTGGCCGATTTTATTTATTATTATTATTTATAATCATTTAAAGATGATTGTGATTTTATGTGAGTAATGTACTTCTGATATTAAATTTTTTGATAGAATATTATGATTGTGCTGTGTATTTCAATATTGACTCCTAACATAGTTCTTAAGTATAATAACAAAAATATTGATCATTGTGACTGAATTAAATAAATAAATTAAAATATAGCGAGAACATTGTAGAGATAAACCAGTGTGGGAAAGGTCAAATGATTGCGATATTACGTCATCAATATTTAAGGTCAGGGGCCTTACTCCCGAACCAATTCGAATCGTAAACCAAGATCGACATAACGTTCGAATCATATCAGCGTCGTTAGCCGTATCCGGTGGATTACGTCACCAACAAATGCTATAAGTCTTTGGTTAGTAATTGAATGTTTTAGCTTCTCTGTCCCTTTCCCACGTAAAAAACGATACCCTAGTCCTTTATTTACACATAAAAAACAAAAAGTTTTGAATGATTTTTTTATTATTTTTGGGAAAAAATGTGTAACCGAACTGCTATTAAGTGTCAAATATTATGCTAAGAGCGTTGTTGTTCAAAAGTTTATTTGTGTGTCTGCTGCTATAAGAGTTAGTTATTTAGTTTCAATTCATATCTGCATAAGCTCGCCAACAGACAAAACAAAAATGGGAAGAGGTTGCTATTTTATTAAATTCCTTGGGTGCAACAAAACACTCTAGTCATGGGCAAAAGTAAGTTAAACACAGTTGAGATAACGTAAATATTTATGCTATCCGAATGAATGGTAATGGTATATTGTCTTGTTTGGTACATACATATAATTTGAAATGTCACTTCGTCTGGTTGGTTTCTTCTTGTATGGTGTTAAATCTTCTACCAATACATCAAATAACTCCTTCGACAAATTTCGAATCAATTTCCATACCCCGGGTGATATAACGATTAATCCTTTGCATATTTCTTCTTGCACAAATAACCATACGATTTGCTTCCTCAAGAACATTGAAAAACAACCCAAGGCGAGCCATAATAATAATGAATTTGAAGAAATATAGCAGTAAATGATACTAAAAAACCTCACTCGATCTGAATAAAGTAGCTTCTTTGCTATCGTGTAATTTGACGTTTAGTTTCGATCCAACAACTCGATAATCAACTGTCAGATGGCGTGTGGAGTACGTACTTTTCGATCCTAACGAATCTCTCGATCGAAATTAGTTTCAGTTTGAACCACCGCACTATCGTGCGCTAGTGTCGGATTCAAGAGTATGAATCGGTATTGAATTCGAATAGAATTCGATTGATTCAGAACTCGAAGCTGTCGGGAGTAAGGCCCTGGTCTGCCGTGGGTCACTGTCTGGTTTACCGTATTTTAGGGACACAAAAATCTAAATGGCCGTATTTATTTAAAAAATGTCTATTCTTCATTTGTTTCTTCTCCATAAAGGTTTCTTATCGTTTCTATTACTTTAGATTCATGTTTATCTAATGTATACTTGTCCTTGCATCCCATTTTGTCGCACATGTCGCGTGACTCCTTAAACTTGGTAGAGTACTTGATTTTTGTCATCGATTTTTTGAGTCATTTTTAATTTTGACAAGTCGTGGTAGTTTCTGGGTTAGTGGCAACATTGACGAAAAAATTGTGTGGCGCAGAGCTTCTTCAGGTGACAGTTATTTGGGTTTTATATTCGTTGTAGTGAAAAACCGTTTCGTTTCACCTATATTCAATTGCCGTATTTTGTAATACGGCAATCAAGGGCCTGCCGTATGCCGTATTTACTGAAAAAATATCGTGGATTTGTGTATAATACGGCAATGGTGATCCACGCGCAAAGCTCAACGCAGATGTCACCAGTGGCGGGATGGCCGCTGTCAAATCATTTTCGCTTTGTTTACATCAGTGTTTTTTGTTATTTTTTGTGTTGAAACCGATCCACCATCGTTATTGCTAACATGTATTGTTCTTGGAAGCATAAAGAATTGAAAGACGAATTAAACTAACGAAAAGCAAGGATTACTGGAAAGAAATCAGATCTTATTGAGAAGTAGACTTCTATCTAATAAAATATTTTTCAACAGAGTTAGGCTCTACATTTGGATTTTTTTTTTGTTGTAACGTGTTAATTCTTACTTGACTCATGGTAGGAAAATTTACGAAAATTGAGAGAACGTTACTTTAATTATAAATAGTTTTCTTTAGTTTTTAGGTTATCTATGACCGAAATTTTAATTTCGGCAATCAAAGCTCTCAAGCTTCTGAAAGACAAGCACTTTACGTTCCTGCTGTAGAACTTCACCAAAACGTTAATAGCTCCACCAGAACTCCACCATATTGCCGAAGTTTACCAATCAACATATTGAAAGTTACTTTTAGACAGTACTCTTTTAGTTTCCCACTTTTTTTAGCGTAGGAAATCTTTAGGAAATAAATGAACACCGGGGTTAGTAGTTTAGTACATCCTGGTACAGCATACTTAAGCATATTACGAGAAAAATTAAATTTACTGAATGATAGGTTACAAAATGTATGGAATTGACAGCTTTCAATGGCCATGTCGACGATGCGCCACCTATCGTGATAAAATGGCAGTACAGATCCTCATTATCGTATCAATAACAACGCTGTTCCAAGATAAATGTACGACTGGACCACATCGCAGTTCGCAATTTTAGACACTTCGGGCGAGTTTTTCTTAGCGCGGTCCACGATCATCACCTTAGTTTTTTTGCGGTTAATCTTTAGTCCGAATTCGAGGCTCGCACTCTCCATCTTACGAAGTAATTCCTCTAGAAGACTTGCGCTAGTAGCAAATAGCGTGGTGTCATCAGCGTATCGCAGATATTGCTATTCTGTAGCCACCGATTGAGACACCGTCTGTCCAGTCTTCCAGAATAATGCGCATGATGATTTCGGTGTAAAGATTGAAAAGAAGCGGTGATATTATGCAACCTTGACGAACACCTGGACGAACGGTCGGTTCGAACTGAAGCCGTTTTGTATAGCTCTCTCAATAGATGGACTAGGTGGTTCGGCGTGCCCATTCCTAGTAAGGCACTCCACATTGGTCACTGAGTCGAACGCCTTGGAAAAGTCAACGAAGCAGACGATGGTCGATTTTTTAAATTCTCGGGCTTTCTCAATAACCTGGCGAACAATTCATATTTGTTCCCGTGTGCCTTTCAACACAAATCCAGCTTGCTCTAGTGAAGTCAAGTGCAATCTCTTTGGACAAGTAGGCCTTTAGAAGTTCGTTAAGAATAAGAAGTAGTATTTTTCTGACGTGTGAGATGAGTGCAATAAGGCGGTAATTGCTACATATCTTAGTGGAACCTTTTTTATGCAACGGAATAAAAACTGTATGTGTCCAAACAGTAGGCCAGATTCCAGTTCTCCATATCTTGTTACAAACGTCGAAGAAGATATCAACTCCCTGCTCTCCCAAGGCTTTTTTATAGTCTCAATGGGGATTGCATCTCTGCCTGGTGTGGTGTGGTGGAGGTGTTTTATGGCTGCTCTAACGTCCGACTTCAATTTGTCTGGTTCCAGTTCATTAGACACGGTTGTAGGATTCGTTTGTGATTACGGGTCGTGGAATAACGACTTACAGTAAAACTTCCAGGTCTCAGAAATTTGATCAAGTTCTGTCACGATGGTACCATTGTCGTCTTCAATTGCCCAAGATTTGGAGGTCAGCGATTTGGTTATGCAGTGGATCTTCTGGTAGAGATCTTGCGATTCATAGCCGCCCGACTGTATCTCTATTTCCTCACATATTCTCTGATAGTGGGCGTTTTGGTCTCGACGGCATGCAGCCTTTTTTTTTTTTTTGATTGGGTGGTTAATTATCTAATAACTTCTCCCGCTCTGGGTGGAGCGGGACGGCGGGCGTGTCAGACTTTTACTGACTAAAACCCATCCGTGTCCCTTTCGTTGCTTGTGTGCCGGGGCCACGATATCCCTTTCGGACAAACTCGCAACCCTGGCAGGCATTGGCCCTTACGGACCCCGTCAGTTGGTGCTGACAACTCTTTGAGGCGCGCGTGGAACACAACGCGCCGTCGACTCGGGCCTGGTCCTTATCGGACGGTGAGCTACCCATTGCCCACCGTCCGCAAGCCCACGCCTACGGTGGCCGGAAGTCAGCTCGCGACTCCCGACGCCCGGGGCGTCTCCTGCGGCGGCTAGGGGCGTGAGGGCGCGACATTTGCCTCTCCCTCACGCGCTCCGTCTCCTCCTTCGCGAGCATTACTGCTTCGCAGAAGGAGGTGACGGCTTCCTACGCCCTCTTACTCCGTACCATGGCCTGGAGCAGGGCCGGACCACTGTGCCCTCCGGGTGATCCACACAGTGGTGACACCCGGGCGTTTCCTCCCGCCTTATGCGGAATAGAAACCTTCCGAAACAACCGTGTCCGGTGAGGACCTGCGTCAGGCGGAAGGTGAGGACGCCGTGGCACCTCTTAAGCTACTCCTCAAAGAGGGGACTTTTTCTGGGGAATTCTAGAGCTTCTTCACTGGAGGAGCTGGTGGGGGCATATACTTGGATGAGGTTGAGATTCACTGGTATTGCTTTCAGTTTAATACTAATTATTTGGTCGCTGACTGGTTCGATCGTTATTAAATGGAACAAATTTAACTGAGAGAGATGTGTTAATGATTCTAATGATTACAATTCTGTAAATACATATTTTTTCTGGTCGCGAATCATATTTTTATCAAGATACAACCTGACACTGACCAAAGACTGGCAGAGCAAAGCCCATTTGGCCTGTCTTCGATTATTGTTGATCTCAGCCATGTTTTAACGCGTCTGTGAATGTATGTACTGATTATCCTATCAATTGTAGTCGTATATTATAGCATTGTTAATAAAACACACAACGGCCGTGCAGCGCGATTTTTAAAAAAAAATCATGCATATACTACACACAGGGATTCAGGGACATCGACGCGAAAACTGATACCATGGATTCAGTTCATGATTCTGAATGCCCCTGCGTTGAAATTTTTCGTCGGTTCGTCTTCATTCATCTGCGCACTTATCCGTATTTGATTCGTTTTTAACCGACATCCAAAAAGGAGGAGTATATAGAGATAACTTCCTGTCACTGTTATTTACATAGCAGGTAGTGGTATTCGAATTTTTGTGGGGAGGTACCACAACAAGAAAGTGAAAAATATAAACTTTTTACAAAGTAAAACCACCGACTTCCAAAAAAACACTACAAAGTGAAAAATAAGTTTAATTTTGGAAGTCGGTGGCAATAAACGAAAATTCTAAACCAAAGACGACGACTTTCGACATAAAAGTAATTTTTGCTTTGTTGTGGTTTTTTTTGGAACCCGGTTTTTTTTTTGTTTTGTAAAATGTTTTTATGTTTGATGTTTTGATCTATCAAAAAACGACGAAGTGAGAATTTACGCATCGCACCGTATACTTACGCATGAGTGCCCAAACGTTCATACACCACTAGGATGGCCAAAGCGGATCAGAAACAAACACGAATCGAAAACGAACCGGATACGGATAAGTGCGCAATCGCCCAGGTCGTTTAAAGTTGTGTTGGGAATTTCCTATCAATTGTTTCCATGAAAAGACCTTTTAAAAGTAGGTACCTACTAATAATACTAAATGATAATACTAATAATGTTTCTGTTACAATAATGTACGATATTAAAATTGTGTTCTATGCTTCCTTTGTCCTATACAAAAGCTTTGTGATAAGTAGGTACATAGGACGTATGATTGGTGTTCAGATGTGCGGATATAAACTGTTTGATGTATGTATTAGAATCCTGCGAATCATTTGATAGTAATTCAATGTGCTCGAGTACACGATTGTCACTTGATTGATGATTGGTACTTGATGAGTACATGATTGGTACTTATACCCCAAAATCGACAAATTGCTGAACGTTCCCTCTAACCATTTTAACGCCAGCATGATATTCTGACGTATAACTCCAACAATAAAAAATACCATAATAACGTTCCTTTTGTATAAGTAACTATTTGTTGTCAAAAATATCCTCAAAAGGGGTTAGAAGTTATCAATACAAAATATACACTCTCGGCGGTGTTGTGAAGTTGACACTTATCGATGTCCAGTTTTATTTCCCCTTTTCCTCTCGTGTTCGACTTGAAACGAATTTGGTGTATATTCAAACACTATTTATTGGAAGTTTGTGGAATAAAACATTCTAGATAAATAAAAATGCCTTTTAGAAAAAAAGTAACCGATTATTTGGGTTGGCTATTCTCCTTTTTGTGAATGGTTACCTACTAGGTACCTGCGTTTGAAGTTGTCAATTCGTAAATGTCCTAATATGATCAATTCACTTGACTCCTCCAAGATCTAACTCCGTGTTACCAACAAACGGTGTTCGTTAGATGTGAACTACGCTAACGAAGTGTACAGTTGATCGTCTATACCGGTCATGACATGGGTTGTCTATGTTTGTTCGTTTGTAGCTCTTGAGCAATATTACATTTATAACATCACATTTTCCTGTTCAAAATTGACACTTCCATAAAGCTGGTAGGTAGCCTCTCAGTGAGTACTTAGGTACTGTAGCCCTACACTTGGGTCTACTATCATTGATGAAGAAGGAAGAGATATAAAAATAGCATCTCGTTTGCTATTTTATAAATATTGCCAGTGCCAGAATTAGTCCCGTGCCGTTCGAAGAATTCATAAATAAATAAATAATGAATAAATAAATAAATCATTTAGTATCATTTCTTTCTTTTCCATCTTGTTTTTTTCTCTTTGTAACACTAGACTTGTAGGTAGAAATTTTATGGAACTTGGCAGTTGTTCTCTAATAATACCGCTTTCAGAAAATGGCATGTCAAAAATTGCTTTATACTGTATTGACTCCGTAAATAGACTTTACAATTCTCTCAGGTTCGAGGCACCGGTTTTTAATAATATATCAATTTCTGCTAAGAAAAAAAGATAAGAAATTGTATTGGATATCTCCATGGGGATGCATAGCAATTGAGGAGTATTTTTCGATAGCCAATCGAGTAGGTATATCGCAGAATTGGCTGAGGGCACTTACGCATTGATTAGAGTGCCTTGGAGAGGTAGACACAAACACAACGTTCATTTATTTTTCTCGCAAAAAGCGCGGTTTCATTTGTAGGGTAAGTAAAATAAAGTGTTTTAAGTTTTCTTAAAAAGGACTACGTTTATCCATGGTGTTTAGTACAAAGAAGAACTTATCACTAAATAAACTAATGTTAATACATGTAAGTTGTTGCTGATTTGTTTTCTTCTTTTCTTTATGTACGAGGAATGAACTTAACTTTGCCACAATTCGAGGGCCCCAAAATATAGCTGTAAGAATCAGTTTCCAGATGCTGTGGTGCATCAGGCGCGAATCTGTACTTCATAATCATCTTTGCGATTGCTGTACGTATTTGCATCATAGCGTAGCGTTTGCCTGAAGATTAAAACAAAACAAAAACTCAAATTATGCCTACTTACTCAAATAATAATAAGCAATTGACTTGACAATGCAAAATCAATATTTTTGAAGCACATTTCCAGATAAATTGTTTATTTATTTAAAATGGCCAAATGCCACCTCTTGTTTACCAGGGTCAAAAATGTTTTTTTCCCTGACTACATACCGATACAGTTCCTCGGTCCTTCACCAAACGGTAAGAACGTGAAGTCACGGTTATCGCTGTCGGTGGCGTCGATGAACCTCTCGGGACGCCACTGTTCTGGCTCAGGGTACAACTCCTCGTTGTGGTGGATGGCGACGACGTTCACGAACACCGGCGTGCCGGCTTCCACCGTCAGCTCGTCGGTCAGCTGGTATGCCTTGTTGCACATTCTGTCCAAGTTAGGCACTGGAGGATACTTCCTCAATGTCTCTGGAAAAATAATTTACATTAATATTCCACAAATAAATTCTAAAGCTAATTAAAATGTAAGTTTTCGGTACGCACCATGCATACACGCAGTAATATATTTCACTTTCAACAAATCCTCGTACTCCAGAACGTCTTTTCCGGTTTCTTTTAACGCTTGGCTGACATTATTATAAAGTTTTTCCTGGAAGAGAACGGTCGTTTGTATTACACGGTACATATTATATTAGTAAGAAACTGTAGTTTAAAGAAACGTGGCATTTTGTGTTTCACAAACTTTGGACAGTAATAGAATCGTCTCTGATTATTAAAAGCACAATGGGAGGTTGGGGATCGATGTGAGCCATTTTTAAATGTATCGCCATGTTTCTAAATGACATGTAATCTTCGATGGCCCATCCCTAATCCTCCACAATTAATGTTTGTAACACGTATTGTTGACCAGATAATATAATGAACAATAATTTAGCTAACGATGTTTTGATACCTGTTCGTCAGGGTGGTATGCTAGCTCGTGGAGCAAATAGGTTAGTGTTGTAGCTGACGTTTCTATAGACCCCAATATGAATACAGCTGCCTGCGCCATCATTAGGTTATCAGCTAATTCTGAAAGATAAGAAGGTACAACGATAACCTTGCAGTTAAGTCTGTTCTATCCCATAGCTGTAGGTATCCATTTCCATTTATTTGTTAGGTATGAGATATTATCATCTGTCCCACGACACAGAATACATAGTACAAATACAAAAGACTCAGCAAATCATTTAAATAAATAGCGACTCTTGCTACGACACAAAAAATTGCAATTCAGGTCGCACAGCGCTAATAACCTGCAGTTATATTCACCTAGAAGTTGCCCCTCTTTCTATCGCGTAACTCTTATTTATATCTTCTGACTACGTTACGCCCACTGAATTGGCCCGACAAGTCGAGCCCAACCCGTACTTTTAACTTATGCGAAGTGCGCCCGGCATGCCCACGATTAGATCATTATCGTTGATTTAATTTTAGATTGTGGTTTACTTATGTTTTATTAAACAATTTTTAATATAATTTAGGTTTCATTGTTTTTTTTCCAATTCTTTTTTATTTTTGAATTATCTTTAGTAGATAGAGATACGTATCGTAGACTCCCAGAAGTGCACTTACGGTTGTCAGATCCAGCAGGTAGTTTCAAGTTCGCCTTTAATTTTAACATATGATTAACGAGATCCTTGTCGTTAGTCTGGCCAGTTTTCTGTCGTTCTGCGGCAACTTCAGTGAACAACTTTTTTATGTGTTCTGTTGCAGCTTGCGAGAAGAACTTCAGTCTGAAAATATCCGCATCGTTTTAATACAAATATATAATATAGCTATAATTTTGGAGAGAACTATATTTGAAGGTATCATTTTAAATTTAAGTAATGTTATTTAGTTTTAGATAATTATTGAGAAGTAGTCACTCAACAAGATACTTTTATAACAATATTTCATCTATCAGTAGACGGATGCGTCTCAGTAATACGCCAACACACACTTCGTCTGTTCCCAGTTTAATGAGCAATCTATTTGCTTATAATGCCATTTAAAAAGCAAAACAGAATAATATAATACCTGAGAATTTCAGCGAGAGCGGGGACGAAGAAGATCATACTGAACTCGAAGCCTCGCCAGAAGGTCCACTTGACCATGTGACGAGTGATGTACCAGAGGGGTGAGGTCAGCTCCTTCAGGGCACTCACACGAATGCCGAACACGGTGTGCCCCACATTGTCAGAGGCGTACATTAAGAACAGTTTCTGAAACCACAAATATCGAGTTAAATGCCGAACTACATCTGGCTGGCGGAATTCACGTCGCTCAAAATGAGCTTAGATTTTGCATCAAGTGTTAATCAAACCGCAATATTGTATGAAACTGAATGCTACGGTGGTGGATTCTGAAGTACAAACAAAACAATCTAGTCTGCAAACGCTAGTATTTGAATGGCTACCTTTTTTTCAAGTCTGTAATATTTTATTTTAAATCTTGAAATGAAAGGGGTCTTGAAAATAATTACCCAACGGAACAGTAGTAGTGTGAGTAATTAGAAGTATGAGCAAGCGATGTTTTGTGCTGCAGGTATCTAACACCTTATCACACTGGAACATTGTAGACAAAGAGGTAGGCTCATTGAAACGTAAAAATACTCACAGAACACTACGAAGTGCCCAGTCTTCAAGGCCTTTACACACTGAATGCTAACAAACATTTGCGTGGACATTTCTTAAAGTTATCCACACTAAACTGCTTCAAGAACTGATTGGACAGATTAAATATCTCCAAGCTATTTGAAACACACGCATCAGCTAATTAGCTGTTTGTGTGTATTACCAAATAATAATATTAATAATAATAAGTTTAATATATACGTATGTATTATCCACATAAACCTTCCGGAATAAATTCTCTAAATGATGCAATCGATCAAGACCAGTTGCGTAGTTTAGAAAAACATCGCGGTCAACCAGACAGACACGAAAAGGTACTTTAATTTATGATATGTACAGATATTTCCAAATTTAGATCATTATAATCATCATTAATGATTCGTGAGTTATGTGTCGGGTGGATGGTCTGTTCAGGCATTGGCATCACCGAGTTTGAGTTAATGTGACTGCTTTAGAAAGAATAAAAGTAGAAAGACTGCAAGAATTGAAAGTAAAAGAGGAATACATATAAGAGGGAAGTAAAACTGAAGACGGATAAAATATTTGATGATACGAATGATTACAGTCTAGAAGTATGGGATATAGTGAACAATTTTATGGTGCAAGTAGCAAAAAAAGTATATGGTCTGGCGAAGAGAAAATGTGGTAGTAAAACGAATGACTCTTGGGTGAAGTAAAAGAGGTTTTGAGGAAGAAGTAAGAGGCTTAATGTGTTAATTTATAAGGCCCAAAATAGGATGAATTAGGCATTGAACGTGATAGATGATTTGGAAATAGTGAAGATGAAATTGAAAGAGATGGTAAAAGATAAGAAGATCAAAAAGTATAACAAGAAGTTCTCTGATAACTTCAGGGCCAATGTTAAGGTGTTCTGGAAACAGGTAAGATTGGCTCGAGGAGTGATAGGAACATCGAGTATGCATGTTATAAGAGCAGAAGATGGATGTTTCCTAAGCGATGAATTTAAGGTCTTGGAACGCTGGAAACCCTTTGAAAGTGTATTTAGCTGTCGGGACAAGGAGTGGGTAACTAGGCAGACGCCAGCTTTGAAGACCCAAACTCAGATGTAGATGAAGAGAATGCAATAGAAATAGCTGACATTGTACGAGCGCTGAAAGGGATGAAAGTTGGGTAAGTTGCAGGGTACGACAGAGAGTCTAAGTATACATATGTATCACAGTATAAGGTAATGTCGGTACCTTCGCGTCTGTAAAAGTATCAACTGTTCCAAAACAATGGCTTTGAAGAGAACTATATCAGTCACTCATAATTGTAAAAATTAAGCTCGACGTGCCATATTGACACCTGGGGACTATAATAAAGCATATGGTTACCTTAAGATCAACTGGCTCTTTGTTATCAACGTAGTCCTTCTGTATCCTGCGCACAATTTCGGTAGAGTTGATGTTCATCAGTTCAGTGAAGCCCCTCAGGCGCATGCTGGTGAACATGGGTGAGATCTCGTTCCTAATCTGCATCCACATTGGACTCTGAAACCATACATATTTCGATAAAGGTATAAATTACAAACAGATTATATAAAGGAGGGTGGGGAATGTTGGCACTTTGTATGGGTACATTATTGACAGCATAATGTAACATCAGTTTTGTGTTCCCCAAAGACCTCTCCCCAGGGGGAATACCCGGGACGTCCCATATTTACGGGGAGGTTATGCTATTACCCGGGCACAAATCTAATCTTTGATAAATAATTATGACATAATAATTATGCAAATAGAGACGCTAGACAGACAGTAACTCATGCGACCCAATCCAAAAAAAAGAAGAAAGCTTGCATCATAAGGAATGCAATGAGCCTAAAAAATCTAGTGCCAAGCAAATACAATAGCAACGGCAGTATCAGAAACCGTAAGAAAATCTGTTCAGGACTGAAAAATATTACAATCGCTGCAAGCTCATACATAATTAGGAATGCAATAAACATATTTTTTTTGTAATTCGTTGTGAATATGAAATAACATCGTTAAAGCGAGATGATACTATTTCACCACACGTTTAAATGAAGATCGGCCGGCTTGCCAGCCGCCGCACACGCATAACAGTGCGGCGTGGCATTGCACGAGCCGGCCTTGTGACCGGGCCGACCACAGCGAAAGCATTCCTCGCTGCGGTCCACCTCCGAGGTGCACTGCGCTCCTACGTGGTGCCCCATCCGTCAGCGGAAGCACCTCAGTGGTCTGGGTTCCAGCAGTTTCACCTGCGCGGATACCCAGCCCACCCGGAGCCTTTGGCCCTCCCCGGCTATCTTTTGGGCCGCCAACACGGGGCAGCTCACCGTTATGTTTTGCATGCCCGTGGTGTCAGGATGGATAGTGCCTGCCCTCACCTGCTCGGCAGAGCACCCTCCAGTCCTAGCCACGGCGGCCACAACATCTTCCACATTCACGCAGTCGTCCAGGCCCAGGATGCGCATGTCAGCGCACTTGGTGGGCCTGGAGACTCGGGCCTGCTCCGCATTGAAGGACGCCCTGAGCCTTTCGGCTAGGGCGTCAGCGGTCGGACCGCTGGCCGCACCGCGGATCTCCAGCATCCGAGCCCCTGTCGCAGTGACCTTCATGCGGAAGCCATCGGCGACGCCGATCTCCTCCAGGTTCACTGCCGCCCACGCCTTAGCGAGCACCTGACGGTAGGTCACGCCCTTCTTCTCCGCTTCCGGCTGTAGTGTGATTACTACAGCTGCGGACTTCGGGGTGAATCAAGCCCTTGACCCAGCCGCGCAACGAGAGCCTCCTGACGTGTTGGTCGAGGCTCTCCGCTGCCTCCGCATATGATCAGATATTTAAAAGCTTTCTCAATGCATAAACCGAAGGGCTCAGCAGCACCATATCATTAGCGTAGCGTATATTATTAATACACACACCATCTACATGACAACTGATCCTAGTGCTGCGGAGCTCGCCGATAAGCTCATTGATATAGAAATTAAAGAGATGAAGGGAGGAAAGCCCCCCTTGCCTCACCCCGCAATCCAGCTTGTACTATTGCTGTCGTAACAACAATGTTCCATGAAATTCGAAATACGCGATGTTACACTTTACTTGAATATTGGATGATACAGGATTAAAATTTGATAAACTATTTTATTGTAAATTTATTATCTCAATCAATCTCGTACATACCTTTATTGTAAATAAATTCAACGAGCCCAACGGGTCCGACGATGCTGAGTAACTGTATCTGTCTTGAAAACTGTCACTGTCTTTTACTAGGACTTTCTTTGCAAGTTCCTTCGAATTTAGTATAAGGGCTGGTTTCCATGAGAAAAACATTCCAAAATAATCATTCGTTTTGTACTTCTTGCCTAAGTCATAGAAGACGTCCCAGAAACTTTTCCTCATCACGAACGAAAGGCTCCCGAAGAATGGAGTCGGTTCCTCGTAAGGAACGCCTCTTTTCTTCCAATACCCATAGTTACTCCGGGAAAAAAGGTAGATTATCGTTAAGCAAGTTATTACAAAAACAAGAAACAATTGAATGATAAGACCGAGCATTTTAACGTCTGGTCTGTTCGCGTGTTCATTAAGTGTCTACTGAATTATTTAAAACTAGTGTATTTTGGTATTTAAAACACAGTATACTGTTGATAAAAAAAATCTCGACCAATTACGCAGGTATACTTATCGGTGTGCAAAGGACCATTGCACACGTCGCGTCGAGTAGCGTTTATATAGCGTTTCGAAAACGCGCGATTACTCTGCTAACGTGACCGTATGTACCATCGCGGATACTGGTCTGACCACTTTTCGATCTTATTTATAATAAGGTCGAAAACTAGTCAGGCGCCAGTGTCCGCGATAGTACCTAAGTAGGTATTGATGAATTATTTAAGGGTTTTCTTTTAGAATCAAATCACAACAGTAACTTTGCTAAATTGGTAATATATTTATTTATGTGTTCCTATATTCCGTGAAGAAGTGCGATTTTGGATGAAGAATCGTTGCAGATAGCGACTGTACTGTATATGTTCTAGTAAGATGGTTATAGCCGTGATATAGTTACATCCCTAGGGATATAGCTATATACCGTAATATAGTTATATGAAAGCGGTTCATAACTGTTTTATTAAGAATATACGAGCACGATCTAGTAATATAACTATTACGGCACTCCAACCAAATGGTTGGGTTAGAGCTGAGACCTGGGGGCCTACTCCCTAAGGAAAATCCATAACTTCGGAAACTACGGATTTCACTTAGGGTGTAGACCCTATGCTACGTTGAAATTGGTCGCAATAACAAAATTAGGGCACTCCGTCAGTTATGAACCGCTTTCATATAGCTATATTACGGTATATAGGTATATCCCCAGTGATATAACTATATCACGGCTATAACCATTTTATTGCGACATATACGTAACTTTCGGGCGACATCAACATCAACGTTTGGAAAAGCCCTAAAATAATCAAAATAACTAAAAATATATTATATTAAGATTGCTGCGGTCCACAGAAACCGTGCGTGGGTATCATGTATTGTCTGACTTTGATTACTGTGTAAGGTTGTTGCTATTGAACATACTAATTAGTAATGGTTGAAAAGCAGTGTGAATTCTAACGTTAGATGTTTACTTTGTGTTTTCCAGTCTAGGAGATGTTTATGTTTACCATTATATTACGCTTCATTGTCTGCTTCATTTAGGAAGGAACTATGTATTATATTTATGTTTTGAGGAACATAACATAACATCACGGCAGTAATCCCCGAAGGGTTAGGCAGAGGTTTGCATATATTACACCCACATTTCGCCAGTTATATTTAAGTCCCATGTTATCGGGGGCGAGCCTATTGCCATCAACCGGGCACAATGAATGACCAATGAAAAACCCAATAACACTTTGCCCGACTTGGGAATCAAACCCAGGACCTCATGCTCAGCA
The DNA here is from genome assembly GCA_947364205.1 of Agrochola lota. Classification (NCBI taxonomy): domain Eukaryota; kingdom Metazoa; phylum Arthropoda; class Insecta; order Lepidoptera; family Noctuidae; genus Agrochola; species Agrochola lota. The sequence continues at coordinate 8,668,276 of OX376221.1, read as the reverse complement.
GTTGCGCTTGCGACCACTAGATCACCGTGGCGGAGGATTATGTAGGAGGTGTTAATATTATTTTCTTTTGACAATAGAACAGCAATAGGTCTTTCTAGAACTGAGTCCGTCCACAACTAATAGCTAGGTTTGTTTAATAAAAAATCGGCCAAGTGCGTGTCGGATCAGGTATAATGAAGGGTTTCATAGTTGGGATGAATTTATCCCAAGAACAAACTTAACATTGTAGTGGAAAAACGTGTCCTCTCATACATTCCAACTGCAAATCTAAGTTTTTATGTACGCACACTATTGAGAGATATACCATGTTATTTTAAGGCCATAGACTTCTCCTGTAACGTATGAGTAAAGAACCAAACTCTGTATTTTTTTCAAAATTTTAGTTAGGTTTTAGGTAGTTTTCATTTTATTTTATTTTAACTTTATAAGTATTTATTTTAATGATAATAAATAATAATAGAGATCCTCACAACAAGCCCTATCATTTGATATGTCACACTGTACAGTTTGCAAAACTTTTTTTTAAATAATTTTTCGGTTTACCCCTAAAAGTGACCCCCATATTAAAAATTCATTTATTTATTACACGTCCGTGTCTGGGTCACAGAAATTCATATGAGTACCAGAACTGAATGATGATGAATGAGCGAATTGGCTGAGACAGAAGGACAGACAGACACGAGTGATCCTATAAGGCCAGATAGATTTATATAAGATTAGATACTTACTTGTCATATTATAGATAAATGTTTATTAGCTACTAGCTTTTGCCCGCGGCTTCGCCCGCGTGGTTTTCGGAAAATATCCCATGAGCACGTAGTAATGGGATTAAAAGTACCCCTATCTCGTATTTATCCAGTTTCTGGTTATCTGTGTGCAAAATTTCATCCAAATCTGTTCAGCTATTTTTCGTCCAATCCGAAACATACATCCAGACAACAGACAAACGGACAAAAGTTCTAATTCTAAAAACAATTTTTTCGGCATCGGACTCTATTCTTCATCGGAGACTATTCACACACTTCGTAGCAATTACTTTTTTCTTAAATATTTTATGTTATTTATATACGTTTATTAGTTACTAACTATTTTAGAAGATATGTGAAATGAAGAAAATAAAAAGTTCGTGGAAATGCTTTTCCTAGACGAACGAGAGAAAGCTCTCGCTGAAATGTCCTTTAGCTCTCTCTGGTTGAACAATCAGCGTCCAGAACGCATTGTCGCATTAATGATCACAATTCAGTTAAGTTCAGCGCCCACAGTAGCACTACTTGAGTGCACCTTTTGTCCACAATGCTTTCTATTATCTAAGTATACGCATTTTTTGGTTGCTGGACTCCAACTCTTGACCTAAAAATGGATGTTTAGTTGCTGGAACTATCTACTCTATATAGTTCTCTTCACTTGGTATAATGCAGTAAGGTTATATGGAGTTTTCATAATAGCTCGAAGCTATACTTTCCTACCATTTCTGTGTTTTTTTTGTATAATTGGTAATTAAGATAGGTAATTGACGCAGGCGTGACTTTGCGGAATTCCATTATAAAATACAATAGACGATGTATATTTAGTAACCTAATCCGCTTAACTGTTCTTAAAGAGTCATAAGGAACACACTCAGTCACTCACTCATACTCACTGCGCTCGACGTTTGACGTGGCAACACGTCGTGTCTGGGTACGCAACAAGTCAATCGTCATCTTGAGGATGCCTCGTTGAAAGGTGAAACACGTGTCGATTTCTTACAGAGTGCTTTATGACTCTTTCTATGTAAGCGGGCACGTCCTTTATGTCCTGGCTTTTATTTAGATATTAGGTTCTGTTTACGTTTAGTTTTTATTTCTGCCTGAGTATAGTTCTCGATGATTTTCGTTGGTATATTGGCGTGTGCTAGATGACATATGGCTAGTAATTTAAATTATGTTTTGTGTGCCTAATGTAATTTATTTTGCATACTATTTTTTTTTTTTTTTTTTAACAGAACAGAAAACTGTTCTGCTGGGGAGTTTGTTGCGCCACTTCTTTTTCCCAGCTAACGCACTAGGAAGTGGTGAAAGGTGGGCGTTTTGGGGGACTGTCTTATGTAATTTTGACGTTCGAAAAGTGATTCTCAGCCTAGTTTGAATAAATGACTATTGAACTTAAGAAAAGTTAAGCGAATTAGGTTACTAAATATACGCCGTCTATTGTATTTTATAATAGGTAAGTATAATTTTGTGGACGAACACATCCTGTGTTACAATTACATGAAAATTAAAAAAAAAAAAATATATAAAAAAAAACAACCGACTTCGAAAAAAATACCCTACAAAGTGAAAAATTACTTTAATTTTGGAAGTCGGTGTCTTTGGTTTAGAATTTTTGTTTTTTGCCACCGACTTCCGAAATTAAAGTTATTTTTCAATTAGTAGTGTTTTTTTTTCGTAAAAATATTTTATTTTTTACTTTTTAGTTGTGGTACCTACTCCACACAAATTCGAATACCACTATGTACTATGTAAATAACAGCGACAGGAAGTTACCATCATATCATCCACATATAATAAGTGGGCAAAATACGTATTATTGAAGCTTACTCAAAAACTATCCGAGCAAAGTTAATAAAATTTATTTGACCCCAATATGGGAGCATACCATTCATATATACAAAAAAAGAATTTTCAAAATCGGTCCACAATTGACGGAGAAATCAGCGGACATACATAAAAAACCTAGCCTAGCCTAGCCTTCTGCCAGGGTTGCGAGTTTGTCCGAAAGGGATATCGCGGCCCCGGCTCACAGGCAATGGAAGGAACACGGGTGGGTTGTAGTCAGTAAAAGTCTGACACGCCCTCCCGCTCCGCCCAGTGCGGGAGAAGTTATTTGATAATTTCCCACCCAAAAAAAAAAGCCTAGCCCAGCCTTTTGGCCTCGTACAGGACTGCATTAATTTTTAATTTTACTTTGTTTTTTACTTTTTTTAATGTTTAGTGTGTTTTTGTTTCATTTGTGATGTCCTGTGCGAGTCTCAATAAATACTTTTTCATTCTTTCTTTCTTAAAAAAAAGGCAAACATACATACGCAACGAACATATAACCTCCTCCTTTTTGGAAGTCGGTTCAAAATCACCGCTGTTTATAGCGAAAATATTGTAGAGATAAACCAGCGTGGGAAAGGTCAAATGATTGCGATATTATGTCATCAATATTTAAGTGCAGAACGTACTGATGCAGTAGCGCCCTCTCTGTCAGAACGGCAGGAAAGTGAACCAGAGTTTATCACTACCGGACGTGGTGACGATTCTCTAGGGATGATATCCTCGGGCTCCGTGCAATATTGCTCGTTGGAATGGCTCGCTATCAAACTCATGAACATCGAGTGTCGGGTCTGGCTATGTCACTTGTATAGTCTGTCCAAATATTGCATGAACATTCGCAAACGATATTTTTTTCATGTCGCGTATTGTATTTCTCGCGTATCGTCTTACATAGGAACAGCCTTTGATAACACAGATGAATTTGAGTTTCTTAAATCTTTGTGCTATAAATTAGTCGTCTACAGAGCAATATCAATTTTAAATAAATTAATGAAACCGAAAACCGTTTCCGATTTAATGTATGGAACTCATTATCTAAATAATGAATAGCCAGACAAAGGACAGGACAGGTAATCCCAGTCGGTTAAATATATAGCAATCATCTGTAATTCATGTTTGTATAGTTAATGTACTTTACTAATTATACCTAGTACCTGGGCAACCGAGCTCTGCTCTGGTGAAAATAGAGAATGCTCATTTAGGCTAGAATCGTTATCAGCGCGATAAGAGGCCGCGAATAAACGCAATAATGGTGACCTTGGAATACTTGTATTTAATTCGTTCAACAGTGTAACGTTCCCTGTATTCTTTTTTGCAATTTCTAAACTCTCTAGTACTGACATTCTGAAACCTTTATCACATATGTGTAAAATTTTGACATAACAAACAAAAAAACTTCTAGCCGACCCTGCTGACAGCAATATGCCTATCACAGCAGTGCCGTAAGTATGAGCAGTCCATTCGGTCCGTGATCATCGCCAGGACGGCATTGGTGTTGCCCCACACCCTACGTACCAGGGACGCGCCCCGCTTGCGCATGGTCGCGTGGAAGCAACCGGTACCCGCCTTAGCAAACATACATAAGGAGCTGCAGTAGCGAGGCAGCCCCACCCCCTGGCTGGAGGCTTTAAGTGTAGAAACTTAAGGCAACCATAGGAAAGTCCGGTTAAGCAGCTACGACCTCCTCAGAGGTCAACTGCGAGATGCCAATTTGAAAAAAAAAAAAAAAAAAAAAACAGAGGTAGCCCCAATACAGCCCTGACCGCGTTGTTGAACTGGACGCGGGCTCCGTATGATGCACACGTGTACCTCGCCCACAGACTGCACGTGTAGAGAGACGTGCAGTACGCCCTAAAGAGCGTTATCTTCACCTCCATCGAACACCGCACAAACCTACGTGCGAGCATGTTCACCCGCACCGAAAAAGCCCTCCGTTCCCGCTCCATTTCAGTATTATCCTTGAGGTCGATCGTAACTAAATGCCATTAAGAAAAACAGGTGGATAGTTGTGCGAACGTTTCGTACCGGCCTCTAAACTTTGGGCGACCGACCTCTGCTCGGCTGATAATACGGAGAAAACAAATTTTCCCAGATATGCGACCTAGCTAGATCGACTTTTCGCCCCCGTGAACCACTATATTGCAACTTTCATCGAAATCGTTAGAACCGATTTCGAGAACGTGATTACAAATATATATACATATATACAAATATTGCTCATTTAATAGTATATATAGGATGTAAAATTCAGTTAAACATAGATTCGGAATCAAAGCAATGAGTTGTACATCTGACTGCCATTTTAATATATTATCGGCATGTTAGTCGATTTTATGATAAATTTTCCTTTGCATAACCACAGATTAATACAGATGGGACACTCCACAAAATGATTTAAATAATAAGCGACTCTTGCTACAACACAATAAAGTGCAATTCAGGTCGCATAGCGCTAATTACCTTCAGTTATATTCACTTAGAAGTTGCCTCTCTTTCTATCGCGTAACTCTTAGATCTTCTGACTACGTTACACTCACTGAATTGGCACGACAAGACGAGCCCGCCGCGTACTTGTAGCTTCATACCTAAACTGCGGAGTGTCCCATGTGTATTCATTCATCTGTGGCATAACAGCAGTACCTAATCATACTTACGGCGAGTTTCTAAGTGCGGTATCATTATTCATGTTTTACTTCTGCTAATGATATGAGCAGCAACTTCAAACTTAAGTACTGCTTTTATATTAAGCAATTGATGATAAAGTTATTAAACTCATACTAGATATAAAATAGTTTTTGTCATTTAAAACCATTCTTAAAAAGAAATACATTTTAATGATTACACAATAAAAGAGTACTTTACTTTGCTTTAAATGGCACCTGCGAAAAATATCGATAGGTGCCGTATGTGGAATACCTCAGGTGCCATTTGCTCAGGTGCCGTTTAAGCGGGTGCCCAATGTGGAATACGTCAATAAAACAAGCCAGACAAGGTTAAAAAGTGACGAAAAACTTTGATCGCCAAACACTCGTACTTATAACTGCCATTATCGCTAACGCGGCATTGGTCGAGTTAATTTTTATACCCGATGTTTCTGCAATGAGTTGTTTGCACATGCATAGCACATGGCCACATGTTTCTTATCTCATTTGGCTCATATTTTTCTTAATCAAGGTCAATTATTTAATGATCCAACGCTAAACGTTTTAATGTATCCCTGAAACATAACGTAGGTACGTTGATTTCCAGAAGAGCGGCGGTCGTAGTGACGGCTGTCATAAAAATGGTGGCAGCGGGGTTTGACTTTACGGTGTCAATAACGCTCTCTAGGAAGATGTGAAGAAAAAAAAACCGGCCAAGTGCGAGTCGGACCACGCACAATGAAGGGTTCCGTAGTTGGGATGAATTTATACCAAGAACAAACTTAACATTGTAGTTGAAAAACGTGTTCTCCCATACGGAAAGTATAGGAGATCATGTTTTTCAAACTGCAGATTCGGATTGCCCCGGTTTTTTCGATATCAATCATTGTGACGTGCCGGAAGACAAAATACATATTCGACAGTATGACCAGTGCATCACTTGGTCAGCAACTAACAAATGCAACACTTGTTTAGCAAGTAACAATGCATGTGCAGTACCTAACTGTATTCTCCAATGTTCTGTGGGCAGGTACTGCAAGAGGAATGTCAAGATAAGTAGGCTGACTGCCTGCTACCTGGTGGTGCCTTTGCTTTTTCAAGTGTCATAAACATAGGCTGACTGGTGTTGCCTTTGCTTTACGTCAGCTGTCACAACCTTTGGTTGGTCTGGAGCATAGACTTAGAGAATGGACTGAGCGTTAGCCTCACAAAAGGGAACACTCTCTAGAAAGAGACAAAGTGCCTGTGCGGCCAATACGTGTCCCTTTTCTGCAACCCTGTATAAAGACGCAGTGTTCCAATTTTGATTAATAGGAAAAACATTGAAAATTGCAGTTACTAATAATAGTAAAAGTACTTATTTCTTTGTGTTATTAATTATTATTTCTAGACTTTACTGGCATAGGTTCGACACTGGAAGATTTCTTTTCATCTATATTTTTTCTTCACGAGAGAAGTTGAGACAATTAAAATTAAGAATAATGAAAACTATTTTTTTATTAGATAAATTAATAACAGAAAATTTATTTTATCTCTTTTAAGACGAACGTCTTGATCGATATATTTATTTAATAATCAATAAAATAAAACTTATTTGATTGATTTTTAATAAATATAGCGATAAATAAAAAATAAAAATTAAACGTTTTTTAATAAATACTTTTTCTTTCTTTCTTTCTTTCTTTATAAAATTTCAAAGATTATAAGTACCCACTGTTGTTTTACAAGCATTAAAGTTTAGACAGTAATGTCAAAACATCATTAGACCAATCAGAATTCTAGAAAGAGACAACTTCTGGCGGCACATTCGCTATCTCTCTCTTAGCTTAGGGTCTGTATTCACTGAATAAAATACGGAACGCTCAGTCTATTCTCTATGTCTATGGTCTGGAGCATAGATGTATTATTAAATATTAAAACTAGCGTGTCTGGAGTTGCTTTGCATTACGTCAGCTGACAAAACATTAGGCTGTAGGGCTTCCAGACCTTTTTTAATTGACGCATATTTTAATAATTACTGCCTGCATGTGAGACTAATTTTATTTTTACGAAATCTTATTTGCCCCTAGAATGTGATAGTGGGATTTAAATAAAATAAGCATCCTTGGTAAAAAGATTATTACTTACGATAGGTAACATAAAGTTATGTAGTTGTTTTTTTAAACTGGTGACATTACGTTATCTTATAATAACTACCTACCTAAAAAACATAGTAGATATTACAACTTGGAGTAATCAAGATAAGAGTCTATACAAAAAAATACATCAGTGTTATTCTAGATTTCGACAATATTTGCATAAGTACTAAATAAGTATTTCAAATTTTTACTCCTTCATAATTACATAATTATGTCTGCAGAACACAAAATATAATTTAGAAACGAACAAAATCCAAAATAAGGCTTCCTTTTAAATGCCTAGTTGAAAATATAAATTGCGCCAGCAAAGTAAATTAAGTATTATGCGCGACTTGTATCGAGATATTTCAATAATAAATGAAGATATTATTAACTTAAACATAGATAATTCAGAGATAAATGTCATGTCTGTTAACTAGTTGTAACTTAAAACTAAAGTTCGTTCATTTTGACAATTATTCGATAGCACCTAATAAACTTTTATCATGTAGCAAATTAAACATAACAAACTATAAAACTAAGAAAGTTGTTTAGAGACAGATTGGCAATTTCAGTAAACCAATTAACAATATGCTTTCTACAGCGGAGAATACTGCTAGAAAAATAAATTGTGTTGGAATGGTCGCTTAGGAACCTACAGTCGTAGTGCTGCACCTAATGGCTGGTTTTGCTGCATTTTCCAAGTAAGTATACATATACACGTATCATTATTAAAGTAACGGGTAGGTAGGATATGTACATAATATTATAGTGCACCTACCAGAGCGACAAAATCGCTTAAACCTTTCAGGATTCGTCTTTATATCTCATGTTGGCTTTTGTTATTAGTTGGCCGAAATAACAAAAACCTATCAATCAATCCATGGTATAATATTATACTTCGCCTGGTATAGCATTCCGAGACACAGTGGTCACGTGGGAGACACAAGTCTACGTCATCACATCTGTGTTACCAGAAGTTTGTAATAATAACTCCCCAACCACCGTTATTAACTGTGCGAATCCGATAAAACAATGAGGTTTTAATTAACAGTTACTTTGGTTTATGTTTAAATTGAATTGTTTTGTTTGATTAGACAAACGAAACGACAATTTGAATGCTTTGTACATATTTTTTAACAGAATGGTGACTGAAAATCTTTCCTTAATTCGTGTTTTGTTGCAATAAAGTGGCAACTGGATAGTGACGTAAGCATGTGTCACTCCCGGAATGCCAGACCTTGTTTTATTAGACCATGAATCAATCTAGCCTTTTCCCAACTATGTTGGGGTGGGCTTATAGTCTCACCAGATGCAGCTGAATACCTATATTTTACATAGAGCGAGTGCCTTACTGACCTCCACAACCCAGTTATGTACTGGGTAACACGATACCCGTGGTAAGACTAGATGTCAGACTTTTGGGCTTCTGACTACCCGTAACGACTGTCAAAGATTTACGAATGACCAACGGTTAAACGCGCTTTCCGAGGCATGGAGCGGTCCCGATATATAATGGATGGTCAACCATCCACGAACCGACCGCGGCAACCGTAGCTTAACCTTCGATCAACCCATGTGGCTGTTATTATTTAGCCACGAGCCCGTCAAATAACAAAACCCAAGGGTAAGACAAAAGATTCCACTGTACTATTTACAGAAAAAGAAACAAAGATTTCATAAGTGACATTTCCTGTCGTTTTGTCGTAAAACGAAGCAACCGTATGGGATTACAACGGCACGTACAAAGCGTGACGACACGCTTGGAGGGTCCTGTCTTCATTTAATTAACGTTGTCCTATAGCTGTGTAAAGATGGCTGCATAGATACGTAATGTCCTTTAACACGGACGGAACGGGAACTCAATTTTAGGAAACATCGTTTCATCGTAAATGTATACGAAAGAGCATACGTCACGGGTTCACGGAGGGAACAGCGACGTGGCACCTAAGGGACGGGGAAAAACATCGTCGATGACAATGTTTAAAACGTCCCACCGCGCGCGCGTCCCGCCCCTTGCTCGTCACGTCACGTTCCTGGCTCCGCTGCGCAGGTATAGGTATACACAGTCGCTCTGGTCGCAGTCTCAGTCTATCTTTTCTTGTTCTCCGCACTAGCACGTTAGTTTCGCGTCATTGTCGCGGTGCTTATGCATTAAAGGGAAAGCGTCAAGGTAGCTCGCGAAATTCAATTTTTCTTACGTTTTTTGCAATTTGCAGGTCAGCATCATGTTGTATGTTCATCTAAATATGGTTTTCGGCCGTATCAAATGTTTAATTATAGAATTATAATCATAAAAATTATCAATACAACTCTCCAAGTTCATATAATCGCATTGAATGACTATTTCATGAAATCATGACATTTGACGATTGTGCTTACTTACGGAGTTGTATTGCTAATTGGAATGATTATAATTATGTAAAGCCATATTTGTTACGGTCGCAAATCATATTTTAATCAACATAAAACCTCACACTGACCTGCAAAATTTAAAAAACTAAAGAAAATTTGTATTTCGCGGGCTACCTTAGCAAATGCCCCGTAAACACCGTTCGTGTTTTTATAACACGGTTTTCTGGACGTGGACGGGGGAGACGGCATCCTAACGCCGACCGTCCAGTATGCAGCGACCTTTAGTCGTTCGCTGATGGTCTTCGAAAACCTTCAAAGCATTCAATTATCCAATTTATTTTCAGCGTCTATTTTTGTACGTTATGAAAGAAAACAGAATAGTTAAATCCGTATCATAATAAAACTGCTTCACTTACTTTGCGTTTACGTACCTATCTAATTTGAATATGCAATGAATTGTCAGTATTAAAATATTTAAGCTCTACATGAAATATTATTCGTGCCTGAAATAGCGCTACAAAGCTTTGTGAATACAACTTAACGTAAGTAGGTACTTTGTTGAAATAGGTAGGTGGTACTGGGCAGAATTCATAAATTAGTGAATTAGATCGACAAGGCAGGAAATTAAAATGCCGAGTCTGACAACAACACCGGCGCGGTCGTCTGATTGAATTACATGTGGCTGTGGCTGCCCGCCTGTCGGCGCACCACGCGCTCGATGCTCCGATGACATTCGTGAATGTGCGCCGGTCGAAATTCACATGTTCCATCCTGCATGAATGAATTCGGGACATTCGAGATATTTTATGCGATGAATTTCAATTCACTTGAGAAATGAAATTGCTTCTCGAATTCAACATGACACATTTAGTTTTCAGCTGGTTGAAAGATGACATCGGATAGTTTTATTACAACTTGGGACAGGGACACTGCAGAAAATAGGTTTTATTGAATTCAAATTAAAATTAAGAAGCGTTCTGCAGATTTATGCAAACCCATTGCTTGAGTTATGTTCATAGTAAAACGTTTTATTCAAGCTGATAAATGGCTGAAGTAGATAAAAGACCAACAAAAGGATTTACTGAGCCACTGGTGCTCCATTTCACATCGGCCTCAATGAAACTACAATTACTCACTGGGTGAATCTCACAAAGGCAGTTATGGCCTGAAGTGGCAAATTAAAAACAGACGGAGCAACCGAAGAACAGTTACGTAAGTTAATCCTTTACAGTTGTGGATTCAGCTCAGCTAGACAATGAAATATCGGGGCTGTTTCGGCGGCGCGGTGGTAGTAACCCCATTTTACGGCCGAGGAGCCGCGAACATGGCGGCCGCCGACGACGCTACGTGATTATCGTCGAACAAACTTCATAACGTTTTATTTCCGTCTATTTTTAGATCGTCATTTTCTTAACAACTGAACTGTTACAGTTTCATTTTACTTGTATTTTCAACAATATTACAGCAATCTTCTATTTCATATTTTCTCGCTCAATTTACTTATGAACGTGCTCTATTCATATTTATGTGCAGCGCTCAATATCACACTTATCTTAATATTCGTATCTACTGTGAAAATGAAGACTGCTATCCTTTTCGAATGACTTTTAGAGACTTACGTGAAGCCAAACCAATTACGGAAGCCAATCAAATTGTATGCGGTCAGTCTTTGTTCTCTGAGAAATAGAGAGGAAACTGTTAGTCAATGAAGGAATGACCGCACATGTGGTGACATAGAGCCATACTAGACTATCATAGAAGATGTACGAGTAATTTTTATATGAAGGACCTTTGACGGTATAATAACAACATGTGATTCATATTGTCTACGATGATATTTAAGGGATCCTAATTGACAGCAAGCGTACAATATCATCATATCCGTGTGTGTATCCGATGTTCATTTAATTGTAAATTTGTATGTAAAAAAATTAAGAACAACGTCAACATCAACTATGATCATAGAATTCGACAGATATTAAATCATTTTTGTATGATAAATATATGATAGTGTAATTGCTACCTTAGTCGGTATTGTCTTATCAACTGAGCACTTTTCTTTCTTAGATTTTTAGATTTAGTCATGTAAATTACCTACTTCTCACTACTCTAGAATTAACTTAAAAATAAAACAGAATGAAACAAGTGCTGTGTTGCTTAAGCATGATACAATTTCTCTCAGTTTGGTGTAAGGGTAATAAAACAAGGTGACGGCAAAATGAAAGGTCAAAGTTGCTCCTCGTGTAGCGTTAAATTCTTGAATTAAAACTAAACATTCTCAAACTGCATCTTGCATTTTGTTAGACAAATACCATTTCGATGCAAGTACAGTAGGCCGCACTTACGTGGTAACACTAGGGCCTGGAGCTGGCCTAGCGTAGTACGAAGTTTCCAAAGAATGCGACAGATTTTTTTCCTCGCGTGGCCTTTTGCGAGTGGTACTAAAACCAGTTAAAAGCTTCGCCAGATTTTGGTTCAAAAGTGCTATGGACCGATGAGGCATCCTTCACGAGAGCGGGAATAAGCAACATCCTCAACGAACATGTATGGTCTCACACGAACCCGCATGCTTCGACAGAGTCGTCATTCCAACACCAATGGCGACTGAACGTGTGGGCAGGTATAATTGGAGACGTCGTCGTAGGACTAGTTTTCTTGCCGCAAAGCTTAAACGGCCGAAATTATTTAAGCTTCCTAAGGAATGAATTAGACGATGGAGTGGATCCTCATGGAGCTACCAGTGTTAAGTAAACATTCTCAAACTGCATCTTGCATTTTGTTAGACAAATACCATTTCGATGCAAGTACAGTAGGCCGCACTTACGTGGTAACACTAGGGCCTGGAGCTGGCCTAGCGTAGTACGAAGTTTCCAAAGAATGCGAGACCAGCTTGTACTGGCTTTGTGACCACTGATGTGCGACTGTAGCCTACTATACAATACGAGTATAGCACAGAATAGTAATTCCACTGAGCATCACTAAAAGCTCGTTTGCACAAGGAGATTTCCTCGAACCGAATGTGGCGACAAGAGATAAGATCATGCGGTTCTCACAGCTCAAATGTCTGTGCTCAAAGCCAATAAGCTCTTTTCAAACCAAACGTTATGTTAATACAGTTGGAATTTACACGAGCTCGTCCATATCAATAGTTGTAAGATAGTTTTAATTGCCAAACTTTTTTAGTCAAGGGTCATTTCGCCCTCGTATAAGCACGCTGAATATTCATTGACGTGGTACGTGCTCTGTGAGTATGTGAATGGGTTAATAGGTAGTTTTTTTACAAGCCTCTCGGAAGGATAATATGTGGATTGGTAAATAAAATATATAGAACTCTCAATTCACTCTCTAATTACTTATTGATCTAAGCTGCCGTGTAATTGTAGTAATTACCGATTAACAGACTGCAGTGATTTCGGTGGAACACTCGGTAATAATTTATTGTGTTTAGTTTTCTGCTACGCCTGATACTGAGTGAGTTTCGTTCTATAGCGAATATCTCGTGAATTTGAATAGGATATAAAGGAAAAGCCTCAATCACTCCGCTCGAACTGGGGATCAAACGGAGAAGACTCTGCGAAGTCTTACGAAGCGAGTTTTATTCAGTTTTAAAGCTACGGATTAAGATTGCAAAGATTATTAAGTAATATAACTTTAAACAGATATGAAGATACTTTTATTTACAGTTCAGTTAATTAACAAGAGCTGAAATTGCAGAACTAAGTAATTATCGTGATCTGTAGCGGTCCTTACTCCGGCTGTTCGTCGAGTATTTAAGTTGTCGCAAACTATGAGATGAGCAATTGGCGACCGCTGCTGTAACTACGTCATGCTCGCTAAATACGATGTATTTAAAACTTTTTCTCGCTTCGTGTTTAGCAGAGCTTGAGAAGATTATCCTGTAGAATGTTAAACAGCTGTTAAAATGTGGTAATTGTGGATGTTGTATATACTTAGATTTAGTACATATGACGATTTTTAAAAGTTGTTTTTGTGATTTTCTGGCTACTACATGCCATTTTAGTAGGGTGTTTGGGTTAACACCCAGTGTTTTTATAGATATTTAGTGAGCACATTTCACAATGGTCATGGTGGTTTCATTTTAAATGTAAATCAAAAATAAAAAATCTGATGTACATTTTAACAAGATTTATTAGTATAGGCGTTGATATTAACAAATTATTTAAAAGGTTGGAAACTATTTAAAGCGACAAGACCTCCTGAAAACACAATTTTACTTAGTTTTGCAATGTTTTATAACACGGTTTTACGCCTAATACTGTTGACCGTCTGCGATGGTTAACTTTAGCGCAAATGTAATGCCGGTAACCCTCCTGGAGGGTTCACTTCCAATATGTATGGCGGCATGGCGTATGAGTTTTATGAAAGTCGAAAGTGTTTAATTTTGGCGCGCATTCTGGGGTCCAGAAACATGATGTTGATTCCTTTAATTAGGTAGTACTACCCCCCATAGTGAATGTGTGAATATCGGTATTTCGTCCAAATCATTGGTCTTAGTGCTAGGGCCGCGCCGACCCTCGGCAGGGCCTGTCCGCGAAACCAATGAAGAGCCACTTTTTTTTTGGTCGTCGTGCTTCACCGGATTTTTTTTTCATTTATTGACATTTTTAATACGTAAGCGGAGCTTCCGCTTATTCGCAAAGAGAGAGAGAGAGAAAGAGAAAGAGACAGAAAGTGAGAGAGCAAGAGACAGAAAGAGAGAGAGAGAGAGAGAAGAGACAGGTTACAAGAGAGAGAGAGAGAGAGATTTTTTGCTATGGGTGTCGTTATTAAACCCGCGGACGAAGTGGCGGGTTGAAGCTACTCATCATCATCATCATTTCAGCCACAAGATGTTCACTGCTGAACATAGGCCTCCCCCGAGCACCGCCACTTCGAGCGATTCTGTGCTTTCCGCATCCGGCGGATTCCTGAAGCTTAGTATAATGCAAAAAAAAGCTATCATAGCAGACAGACCGCAGCCTAAGCAACATAGCGGTTCTTTTGATTTTAACGCAGAGCTTATATATAATTAATGAAATTAAAACACGAGACCTAAACATTCCACGAACCACAGACGTAAATATTGTCTTGGAGATTTGTACTCACTTATCGATACTCGACTATGATGATTAATTAATTAAATAGGGGTAAAAATTAAGTCTCAAAACCGCCTCTGGCGCCCCTAGTGCCCTGGCTCCTGTGTGCGTTGCACACTTCGCACATATGGGCGGCGGCGCACTGTGGGCTGTAAATCGAGCTTCATAGTCATTTAAAATGTTTGCGCTATTTTTTCTTTTTTTCTTGTGATAAGGTGCCTTCAGCGGTCATGAATATATATAAGGAATATCATTTCATAGGTAAACTAAATTATAAAATAAAAAAATAGAAAATTTTGTATGGCGCCAAAGTAATAAATCCAAATATCTTCAAAACCGCTGTTTTAACTGTTATATCCTTACAGAAGGCGATTCTACAAATTATTTGTAATTTTTTGGTGTATTTCATATATTGGTGATAACTGCGGTTTTTTTATAAAAAAATATATACGTTATTTAAAAAAATCGTTTTTATAAAATTTGTACTTACGTCCGGACCAATGGGTTTATAAACTTGAAATTTTGCAGAGAGGTCTTTGTATTTTAGAAAAACACTACTACATTAGCAAAATTAAGAATATATTCCATGACATCGACAAAAAAAATATGAAGTGATAAATTTAGTTACGCATTCTAAGAACTCGTTTTTAACACTATTGTATGATCGTTAACCTATTAGGAATTATCTAATTACCCAAATTATATAATACTTTAATGTTGATGACATAAATTACTGTAATTAGTACCTAATTATTAGTATTACGACATTAATAAGGGTGGTTAAGCTAACTATATATTATAACATTAATGAGGGTAGTTAAGCACAATATTGCATATAAATTGAGCAGTATATATATATACTATTATGTATATATACTATTACTTAGTTCATTTTGAGCATTTCAATCATTCACGTTGATATTTAAGTGTAAAAGTATGGAGGGCCTTGTTACAAACCTAGATATGTTTGTCATATTAAAAAATTCTGATAAGAAGAATGATAGTGATAAATTGTTTCATACAGTGGTATCTTGCCTAGATCATAGTCTTTCTGACGAAGACAGTTTGACTTTGAAAATCTTTTGCCAAAGATTCACGAGAGCTGCGATGCTGGGATGGAAAAAATGCCAAAGGAACTTCACGGATTTAAAAAAATATTACGGAACTTGGCTTGAAGCAAACATCGACTGGCCTAGTTGTATTCGACTAACAGTTGGAAGTTCTGAAACAAGCTGTCCTGAACCTGAACCTTCGACATCAACAACATCATCGGTTGGAACGATGACAAAGAGAAAATCAACACCTCGAAAACCTTTTGAAGAACTAAGTACTCAGCAGAAAAAGAGAAGAACAATGGACGAGAAAGGTCGCGATAGCAATGAATTAGCATATGCAACTGCCGTTCAATTGAGAGAACAAGGTCAGGGAAGTATTGCAACTGCAATTAAGTATATGCCGAAGCACCCCAAAGCAGCTGACAAATTTATGGAAATTATTAGGAAACCATCTAAACCTTTATTTTCGCCCGAAAAAGCGCTGGGTCTACTTCTTTCTTTAAAGCTTTCGAAATGGCAATATGTAACATTGAGGGAAACAGCCATGCGAGAAGGTGCAAAGGATCTATATCCTTCTTTTTACAAAGTACAGAATTCAAAATTACAGTGCTATCCCCCACAGGCAACAATCACCGTGACGGATTATTCAGCCAAGATCACATTGCAAGGTTTGCTTGACAAAACAGTGCAAAGAATCTTAGAAAGTTTGCCTGAAGTTATAAATGACAAGTGCATAACTATGATATGCAAGTGGGGATTCGATGGTGATTCTAATCAAAGTAGATACAAGCAGAGTATGACATGTGACCAAGACGATTCAAGTGTTTTCATGACTTCGATGGTACCACTTAAAATCACATGTGAAGAACTACTATTTGGACAAATCCAAGGCCATGCTCATCGTCATATTGTCGCCCAGTGCAATTCATATTTACGAAAGAAAGTAATTTTGTTGTTACTCAACATCAAAAGCAGATGGAAGACGAGATAAACGCACTTCGCCCCTCAGATTGCGGAACTAATGTGGTCAACCATAAGTTAATGATGACTATGATTGATGGAAAGATTTGCACCTATCTATCAGATGCAAAATCTAGTTCTAGCTGCTACCTTTGTTTAGCAAAACCTTCAGACATGAATAAATTGGATTTTGTGAAGGAAAGACCAGTGTCTGTCGACCTCTATAAATTTGGACTTTCAACATTACACGCTAGCATCAATACCATGGAATGCTTCTTACATATAGCTTATAGGCTTGACCTCAAGAAATGGGCAGTGCGACGAGATGATGACAAAGTTGTCTTTCAAGCAAGAAAAAAAGTTATACAAGATCGTTGCAAAGCTGAGCTAAACCTTTTGATAGACATTGTTAAACAAGGATCCGGAACAACGAATGATGGCAATACAGCCAGAAGATTTTTCGAGTTTCCTGAAAAAACTGCAGCGATCACTGGGCTAGACGAACAGTTAATTCGTAGACTTGCAGTGATTTTACAGGCAGTTACCTCAGGACAAGATGTTGACGCTGTCAAATTTAACGAATATGCGTACCAGACAGCTGCTAGGTATGTGGAACTATATAATTGGTACCATATGCCTGCTTCTGTGCACAAATTGCTAATACACGGGGCAGATATCATTGCCAGTAACGCAATTATGCCAATCGGGAGCCTATCAGAGGAAGCGTCCGAGTCACGCAACAAAGACTTTCGTAGATTTAGGGAACACAATTCGCGACAGAAAAGCAGACAAAATTCGAATGAGGATTTCCTCAACATGTTAATTCTTTCATCAGGTCCAGTTATTTCTGCAACAAGACCCAAGATGAGTACGAAAAAAAGAGCTTTTCAACGAAACCCTGGATTTGTTGAAACTTCAGGAGAGCGATTTCGAATTTTTTGATGTTTCTCATTTACATCCTGACTCTCGAGTCAGATTCTGATGACGATTTTGAAAACTAATTATAGTTAGCTTAATCACCCTTATTAATGTCGTAACACTATTAGTATTATTAGATATTTGGATTTATTACTTTGGCGCCATACAAAATTTTCAATTTTTTTATTTTATAATTTAGTTTACCTATGAAATGATATTCCTATATTCATGACCGCTGAAGGCATTAGAAACTTATCACAAAAAAAAAAAGCGCAAAGATTTTAAATGACTATGAAGCTCGATTTACAGCCCACAGTGCGGCACGGCCCTGCTTAGTGCCAATGTGCGGGGTAATTGCTTAGCAATGGCTTTCATTTTGACAGCTCAACAAAATTCATTGCGTTATTTACGTAGTTGAGCAGACAATTTTTCCGAACATGCAAGCAATGGATTAGCAATATCCTTCAAAATCATATAGACTGTGATTTAAAGAGTGTTACGCAATTATGGTGCAGGTCAATAATCCTTTGAGGCCGAAGTTCAACAATGACTAAGCGGCCACGATCAAGAGCATTGAAATAAATTAGGGGTTATGGTTGCGGTGAGCGAGATGTACTACTTTATCTGAACTTTAATGCTATCCAATCGATTCATAGTTGTTGTTTCAAGTGTAGGTATCTACTGAACCTATTGAACAGACGGTTTATTTTCGAAATATGATACATAACTCTTCATTAAATACTACACAAATTTAATCGTAGCTTGAATTGTAAAATTCTGAAAAGTAACTAATTTGGATAAAGTTTTTCATATTCATGTCTATTTGATTGTTTATGATACTTATAAACCTACCTGTTTAGGTAACCTACATGTAGGTTTGAAAGAACGCCCTTTGAAAAAAGCCTTAAACGGATTTTGCTTTATTTGTTTAAATAAAAATGAGCATATTTATAAAGAAAAAGTAAAACACAAATAAGCAGTATAAAGTTCCATCGTTGGTGTTGTATCATTAATATTATCTGCTAATAGAGACTAGCGCTACACAAAGAACGAATTAAAAATAAACACGTTAGAAACATTTCAGAAAGGCGAGCAGTTCAGTTAAAACTGCATATATCAACGTCACGAGATGAAAGAATCGCCGAATGGTTTACCGAAGTAGGTCACGTTCGTATGTAATGTGTATTTGACCGCGACTGTACAATGGCAATTTCTCAGTAAAATGAACACTGCCGGCACGGGCTGCAGACTAGTGATAAAGAGCTCCATTTGTCGCTCATCGACACGGCAACACACTTAGCTCGAGTGTTGCTACAATGTATAAATATTACACACTCTAATGCCTCCTAGCCTACTAATTATTTCTGCCGAGGGAATCTCACGCGGTCACTACAACTTTGTTCTAAGTATACTTGCTAAAGGAAATTTAAACTCCCCTCCAGATTTGTAATAAGATTGAAGATATTATTACACATCTGGAGGGGAGTTTCAATCCAGGTGTTTACAACTTAAGATTCAGTTTAAAAGGAGGAAATTGGGAGTTTCTTGAAAACGATTTTCATTGTTTTCGTTTGATCGTGTGCTGCTTAAGTGCTTTATCTATTGATGTCAGAGTCGACAATATCTTCTACTTATTAAAGATATTAAATTCTTTCACTGGCTCTAGAAGCTTGACTTTGACACTTTTATAAAGTTTAAAATGGGGATATAGATAATGACACGTTACGTGCCAGGGTTAGATTTTTTTTTTCAACATCGGAAGTTTATTGTATGGAGACCCCCTTTAATTTACAATTTTTATTATTTGTTATAGCGGCAATAAAAATGCGTAATCTGTGAAATTTTCGACTGTCCCTATTACGGTTCATGAAATACAGCTCGCTGACAGACAGACGGACAGCGGATAGCGCTAAGTAATAGGGTTCTGTTTGGCACCCTTCGGGTACGGAACCCTAAGAACCAATCAACCAATCTGCCTAGCGTTTTTCCAACTATGTTGGGGTCAGCTTCCAGTCTAACCGAATGCAGCAGAATTTTAGTATTTTACATGGAGCGACTGCCTAACTGACCTTCACAACCCACCGACCCACAGTTAAGTACTGGGTAGCATGAAACCGCTTGGTAAGACTCGTTGTCAAACTTTTGGCCTTCAGGCTAACCGTATCGATTGTCAAAGATTTACGAATGACAGCCGGGTCTCGATCTGTAACGGATGGTCACACATCCACGAACTGACCTCAGACCGACCTCAGACATCTCGATCAACCCGTGCGACTGTTATTATGTAGCCACGAGCCCCTCAAATAACAAAAACCAAGCGTTAAAGACAAAAGATTCAACTGTACTATTTACAGAACAAAGAACAAAGATTTATTAAGTGCTATTTCCTGTCGTTTTGTCGTAAAACGAAGCATCCGTATGGGATTACAACGGCACGTACAAAGCGTGACGACACGCTTGGAGGGTCCTGTCTTCATTTAATAAATATTGTCCTATATCTGTGTAAAGATGGCTGCATAGATACGTAATGTCGTTTAACACGGACGGAACGGGAACTCAATTTTTGGAAACATCGTTTCATCGTAAATGTATACGAAAGAGTATGCTCTTTCGTATACATTTACGATGACGGAGTCACGGGCTCACGGACGGAACAGCGACGTGGCACCCAAGGGACGGGGAAAAATATCGTCGATGACAATGTTTAGAACGTCCCACCCCGCGCGCGTCCCGCCCCTCGCTCGTCACGTCCCGTCCGGCGCGTCCGTGGCTCCGCTGCGTAGGTATACACAGTCGGTCTGGTCACAGTCTCAGTCTATCTTTTCTGTTCTCCAATCTTGCACTAGCACGTTAGTTTCGCGTCATTGTGGCGGTGCGTATGCATTAAAGACAAACACCGTCCATGTTTTCACACAACAATCCCTCTCTCCCGTCCACGTCCTAACGGCGCCCGTCCAGTATGCAGCGACCTTTAGTCGTTCACTGATGGACTTCGAAAACCTTCAAAAAATTAAATTATCCTATTTATTTTCAGCGTCTATTTTTGTACCGTATGAAAGAAAACTAAATAGTTAAAGCTGTATTATAATAAAACTGCTTCATTTACTTTGCGTTTACGTACCTACCTAATTTGAATATGCAATGAATTGTCAGTATTAAAATATTTAAGCTCTACATGAAATATTATTCGTGCCTGAAATAGCGCTACCTTTGTGAATGCAACTTAACGAAAGTAGGTACTTTACTGAAATAGGTACTGAGCAGAATTCATAAATTAGTGAATTAGATCGACAAGGCAGGAAATTTAAATGCCGAGTCTGACAACAACACCGGCGCGGTCGTCTGATTGAATTACAAGTGGCTGTGGCTGCCCGCCTGTTGGCGCACCACGCGCTCGATGCTCCGATGACATTCGTGAATGTGCGCCGGTCGAAATTCACATGTTCCATCCTGCATGAATGAATTCGGGACATTCGAGATATTTTATGCGATGAATTTCAATTCACTTGAGAAATGAAATTACTTCTCGAATTCAACATGACACATTTAGTTTTCAGCTGGTTACTGCAGAAAATAGGTTTTATTGAATTCAAATTAAAATTAAAAAGCATTCTGCAGATTTATGCAAAGCCATTGCTTGTGTTATATTCATAGTAAAATGTTTTATTCACGCTAATAAATGGCTGAAGTAGATAAAAGACCAACAAAAGGATTTTACTGAGCCACTGGTGCTCCATTTCACATCGGCCTCAATGAAACTACAATTACTCACTGGGTGAATTTCACAAAGGCAGTTATGGCCTGAAGTGGCAAATTAAAAACAGACGGAGCAACCGAAGAACAGTTACGTAAGTTAATCCTTTACAGTTGTGGATTCAGCTCAGCTAGACAATGAAATATTGGGGCTGTTTCGGCGGCGCGGTGGTAGTAACCCCATTTTACGGCCGAGGAGCCGCGAACATGGCGGCCGCCGACGACGCTACGTGATTATCGTCGAACAAACTTCATAACGTTTTATTTCTGTCTATTTTTAGATTGTCATTTTCTTAACAACTGAACTGTTATTGTTTCATTTTACTTGTATTTTCAACAATATTACAGCAATCTTCTATTTCATATTTTCTCGCTCAATTTATTTATGAACGTGCTCTATTCACATTTATATGCAGCGCTCAATATCACACTTATCATAATATTCGTATCTACTGTGAAAATGAAGACTGCTATCCTTTTCGAATGACTTTTAGAGACATACGTGAAGCCAAACCAATTTTTTTTTTTTTGAATGAATACAAAAATACGTTAGAAACATTTCAGAAAGGCGAGCAGTTCAGTTAAAACTGCATATATCAACGTCACGAGATGAAAGAATCACCGAATCGTTTAGCGAAGTAGGTCACGTTCGTATGTAATGTGTATTTGACCGTGACTGTACAATGGCAATTTCTCAGTAAAATGAACACTGCCGGCACGGGCTGCAGACTAGTGATAAAGAGCTCCATTTGTCGCTCATCGACACGGCAACACACTTAGCTCGAGTGTTGCTACAATGTATAAATATTACACACTCTAATGCCTCCTAGCCTACTAATTATTTCTGCCGAAGGAATCTCGCGCGGTCACTACAATTTTGTTTATTTAAACTACTTTGTTCTAAGTATACTTGCTAAAGGAAATTTAAACTCCCCTCCAGATTTGTAATAATATTGAAGATATTATTACCAGTGATAGGAATAGGTAGTGCCTATTTGCCTAAACTTCGAAGAACAGAGACACGAAACGGAGACTTCCTTAGGACTAAATTTTTTCCGGGACATCTGTCCTGAAATTCGGGACAACACTTTTAAATACATTATTTGGAATAAGTAATTCGTCTATATTTACCTAAAGTTTGCGACTAGACATAACATTTATAATTTATAACTCCATAATAATAACTTATCCTCTATGGGCTCTAAATGAAAATAAAACACATAGAATATTGTTGTAACAAATATATGTATATTTATATTATTTTTTAAATATGACGTAATTGGAAAGCATGAAACAAAATGTAAAGACGGAAAAAACTTAAGTTACAAATTTCTGTTTATCTATCTATGTCATATTTATTTTACTGACGTTGAGTGATGCAATTTTAACTCAAATCAAAGTACAAATTAACCTTTGAAGTATAACATTAAGGACAATCAGTTTTAATAGTGAACTACTAACTGTTCGGTTTTGATACAGATCTTGACGCATTAAAAATTGCTAAGAATTTGAAAATCTTTATTAGTGTTACAAATACCATAAAAAATAAAGAATGATTTTAATTTAATCATCTTGATTCGATTCGTCAAGTTCAGTATCAGAACCGAAATTTTCTTTGTCAGATGAGTTATCTAAGTTAAAATACACAATCATAATTTTTTCTATATTTTCAACTGTCAGGCGATTTCGTTTTATGTTAAGAATCCATTTATAAGTTGAAAACGACCTTTCAACATCGACTGAGGTTTAAGGCGCGTACATATAGTATGATCGCTCATCCCTTCCTGCTGTTATCGCGTCACATATGTCTCTAATTTTATCTAGATCGGGATTTTTGTCCATGACAATTACGAGTTTATTTTTTATAGGCTCAGACAAACACCAGCTAAGCACAGTTCTCACGTGATCAAATATTTCAATGGATTCCGTTAGAGTTAAATTCGATTTTTGTAATTTCTTTAACCCAATTTGTATATCTTTAAAATATTCCTCAATGTAGTCCATGTCCGATTTCAAGTTTTCCTTTTGAAGAACATTTTTGGCACACCTAATAGAGAGCGCGTCGGAACTTCTTAAGACTAGAATTACTTATTCCAAATAACATATTTTTTTAATGTATTTAAAAGTGTTGTCCCTAATTTCGGAACAGATGCCCCGGAAAAAAATTAGTCCTAAGGAAGTCTCGTCTCTGTTCTTCAAAGTTAAGGCAAATAGGCACTACCTATTCCTATCACTGATTATTACACATCTGGAGGGGACACTGGCTTTAGAAGCTTGACATTTTGCACATGATTTCCTTTCATAACATAGGTGATCACTAAGAGTTTTTGAACATTCATCCCCTAAATGAGTTGAATAAGGGATGTAAGCTTGTATGGAAGTTCGTCGATTTTTGCCGATGCGAAACCTCATCGGGCGCATGACTTGTATAGCTATCCACAGAGGTGTTGTACCTCCGAGTCATAAGATAATGGCTGCTGGCATACATCATATAGGTAGACAGGTCCCAGTAAGTGAAGAGATCGTTAGCGCGATGGTATGCGCACAATATCCTTGAAGCGAAACAGCGTGTCGTGTTCAATTCGTGCGGCTTCCTACAGATAATCTATTCCGAACGCTGTAGTGTATGTATACGAGGCAGTACGTCTTATTCTGCTATTGTCTATTCCATTTCGTACCGTCATGCGTCATATAGGAGAGCTTCGCTGGAATCACGCCGAAGTATTGTGTTTCGGCTATTGCTGACCGAGTTTTCGGTCCGAGGGCTACTATAGGTACGTGTTTTCGATTTCCACTTTGTTACTTGCTACGTATCGAGCTGAATTTAAAATAGGAATATCAAGTTTCCAATTTTCCAGAACGCGTATCATATGTTGGGATAGTACAATACGAACAGTTTAATCTACTTAATAATGTTCTTAAATTCATTCATTTATTCGCTGACAGACAACGCACATCCCCCTGCGTCGAGGGGTGAGAAAAGGGGACGTAATTCCCCCAAAGTGTTCTCTAACGCATTGGAGGATGTTTAAGACGCTGAACTGGGAAGGACGTGGCATTGACATGAACGGCGAGTACAATCTCACACTTGAGATTTGCAGATGACATCGTCATACTGGCCGAATCGCTGCATGACTTGCAGCAGATGCTGGACGGCCTAGTTGATTGTTATATACGCATTGGTCTCGAAAATGAGCGCTAAGGAAGAATTTTTGAACATACCTTAAAGGGGTTAAAAAGGGGATGAAAGTTTGTACGGAAATTCGTCTCTTTTGCCGATGGGAAGTTAGCCCATTGGCTTGTTTTCAAATTAATGCACTCAAAGTGTCGAAATGCAGATTAAAAATGATGTGGTAAAGCTCGATTTAAACCGTTATTATTATTTTTTCCTATTTTTTACTAGCATGACTACATTTAACAACATTGTCAGGCCTTCGATTACATCTATGCATATAATAAAATCGTAGCGAAGTCAAAACTGTACATTGAATACTTAAAAAAAAACAGTAATTGCTACGAGGTCTGGGAACGAATCTAATGCCGAAAATATACTTTTCCGCCGTTTTAATGCCGAAAATTTAGTTTTAAATTATTTTTTAGCTACTTAAGACACAGAGAAGATTTATAAAAATGTGGCTGTTATTTTAGTTCCTATATTGTGGTGGACGACTTCCACGCGAACGAAGCCGCGGGCACACAATAGTTTGTTAATAATAGTTAGTTTAATTTAGTCATGATCAGAATCCGCTTTGCTTGAAAAACTTGTTTAAGCGCTTTTCCTCTTAGTTAGTTCGTTTTCCTCCCCCAATCATTTAAGTTAATATTAGAGTTGAAATCTAAAGCAATGGAGTCTGCTCTAACCGGTATCAAAGTACACTTCTTAGTTCTTGGCGAAACAATATGAATCGTTTCTCACATGGGAAAGTGATTTAGATAAGGGCCGCCGATGGGAAATTTGATTTATAGGGTCCAATGGAGCGCTAAATATATACGGTATTGGCCCGGCAACGACCCCAGCGATGTATGGCGGGGGCGTACGCTCAAATAGCCCCCAGGGTAACTCCGATGACCCACTTCATTTTTCGTAAGACTTATTACAAAGAAACGCGTTGCATATTAGGTGAAAACTATAGGTAAAGCCAGGGATATACATTATTTATATATTTTTTTTACAATATTTAGCACAAGGTATTAAATTAGATGACTAAATTAATAAGTATACAAATAAATGCAAAAACAAAAGGACACTCCGGTGAAGTTTTCGTCCGCATCGCTGTCAACCGGAAACATGCCCAGAAGACTGGCAGCCTTGCCACGTTGGCAATGCTGCCAGTCTTGCCCAATGGCAATCCTAATTCTTTGGCCAAAGAACGAGCCAGCCCTCTGGTCACGTGGAGTGTCGACCAGTCAGCGAGAAATTGACTACCAACTAAATTTGTCCGTTTATTCAAAATACAACTATCGTAAACGAATGTATAGACAAACACGTAAAATGTGTTTCAAAAAGTGTTCTATACTTTTAAGTTTATCGCAGGCATTCACAGGCTTTTTCGAAGTTTTTGGGTTATTTTAATTTGTTAAGGCAAAAAGTTGACCTTTTTGGGTTATTTTAATTTGTTAAGGCAAAAAGTTGACCTTTTTGCAATCCCCCGTATGTTTTATTTATAACCATGTTTTCTTTAATATGATAAACATCAGAGTCAGTTGGATTTCAAACGCGCATAAGGGCGTTATCTTTAAAACTTGAGTGCCTTTTGTTAAACAGCAAACGAGGCTCAAAGACGGGTTGGGTCAAAGAGCCTCGCAATCACATTGCTTTGACATTTACCTGTGTAAAATACGTAAACTAAGCTAGCCCGTACTGCGAATTTTATTCGCACAGTTTATATTCAGTATACGGCATTGCAACGAGCGCGAATTTTAAATCGCCAGTGCGTGTAGATACATAACATACTATGTGTTACAGAATTGCGATAAAAATTTCGCGCGATTTTTTATCGCAGTGCCAGCTCAACTTAAAGTGCCTAACTTTAAGTTGAGCTAGAAACGGATTGTATAGTATTCTTACGTCATATGTGGTGACATGATACGCTAAATAAACGGTAGCCAGGGAAGGAAATATTATGCATCTATTTAAAGAATAAAGGCAAATTTATCTTTCAAATAAAGGCGATGTAATTGTCACTTACTCCGATAGGTACGAAAACAACAATAAGGCCGCGCGCACTTTGGACACGAATTTGTATCGTATGATCGTGGTTGTACGAATTATGTGCGCAAACTGAATAATTTTTTCTTCGTCAAATAGGTAGTGTTCCGGTGATATCGCATTGAACGCACGAAAAATCCCAACAAGTTCGAATTGTTTTCGGACGTCGGAACTATACGTACGACTAACTCGCACTCGGTCTGCCCGTTCCCTTAGTACTTAGAAGATCGGGATCGTTAGTGCGTGTTCGTGTGTGTTCGTACGAAAACGCGACTAAAGTGCGCACGGCCTTAGGGTATGTATATAAGAAGTTGTTTATAAGGGTCCGTGAGTAAGGCAATAAGTTAAACGTGGCGCGTGTGGAGGTCAGGGCTGCAGGGGCCGCCATACATCAGCCAGCATGTCGTCCAAGTCCTAAGCTAACAATCGATCGGTTCACGAACAATTATCAAATACCTGCAGAGAGCCTTCCATTAACAAAGTTTCGTCTAACATACAGTGCCCGTGGGGAACAGTTAATTGTACTAACTTATACACTCCGGGGCACACATAGGGCGGGTATCACACTTCCGCCGCGAAACCACAGTAGTTCCGCCATGACTTGTCAGTTGCGACAAGCAATCGAAGCACAAGCGAAACCACCTGTTCTAACGTACGAGTACAGATTTGACTATGATTCTATTTCTTTTCCGTGTGATTTCGCAGATTAGCGCCCGAGGGCACTGTATGTTGGATGAAACTTAGTTTAAAGGAAGTGTCTCTGCAGGTACCTATTTGATAATTGTTCGGCTACTTTAGGTACCTATTCCTACCCACCTAATTTAAACACATACATTATTCCATAAATATCTTATTTTACCTATTAATTATTTAAAGTATACCTAAGTCGGCTGCTCTTTCTACTCGGAAGCCGGTAATACCGCTGCGCTCAGCCCGCTATTTTGTTTCGGTGCTGCGTTTGTTTCGCATGTATCTGTGGCAGCATAAAAATTAATTGAAATACATTTTCACTAGACAAAAACACGATTTGTTATTTCATCATTACACAACAACAAGTTTGCCAAATAATTCACTTAAGAAAATAATTATCCTTTTTTTTTTAATAACGTATTACTTAACAAACAATTTTTTTTTAAATTCTTGTTATCTCGTAAAACAACGTTTGGAATAAAAACGTTTGACATAATTGCATAACGCAATTCCCTAAAATGAAACTCATTAAATAAGGCAAAAGGGTAATTTTTATTTATAAATCAATCAAAAACGACTAGAATATATAGGGAAAAAAAACTTCAGTTAGTAGGTTTAAAGAACTTCAGCTGTACTTACCCGTAAATTATTTTACCCAAATGGAAATTGCAACCATGATCACTTTGTGACTGGTTTAGAAAATTTAGTAAAAACGTGATTATTCCAAAATAATCTAAATATTAAATGAAAAATGTATAAATTATTAAATATCATGCAAAACATTTGTAAAGAGAAGCATTTGCTAAATAAATGTTAGTAAAGCGAGTGTTTACAAAATAAAACATTTGCGAAATAAGTTGTTTGTAAAATAAATTGTATACGAAACGTTGGTGGAAAACCAAAAATTTGTTAATGGTGTTTTGTGAAACATTAGTGAACCCTGAGAAACTTCGATTTTTTTGGAAAATGGATTAGGATTTTACGGACAAACTAATCCGAGATGTCCGAAGTAGACCTATACTGTATTTACTAAGTCGAAAGCGAAGACGTTTTGCTCCGATTGCTACAATTCTGCTGGCTCGCATGATGTTCAGCTACTTGAATTGCGACATAATGTAGTAATGTTTCGCAGCGGAATTCGTTAAGCGGTTTCGCATCATTATTTTCGCGTCGGAGGTGTGCTAAGGCCCTAAACGTGTTTCGTATGTCTACAGAAACAGCCGGGATATTCTGTAAAGATTTTACCGTGAAAACTTAGGTGACGTGAGGTTGAATTATTATCATTTTATTGTGACCTGCCAATAGTGTGAATACGTAACACTATTGGCAGCTAATTTTATGCTCACGTCGCCTAAGTTTTCACGTTGAGATTTCTACAGAATAGATCGGCAAGTATAAAAGAGCCTTTACTATACGTAGAGTCAACAATAAACTTCGTTAAGATTTCAAAGAAGACGATTGAAAAGTAAAAAAACTGTCTGTAACTAGCCGTAACATATTGAAGATTAACCAGTAGAAGTTCTACTGTAATTCCGCGTTGATTGTTCAGACTTTCCTTTGCTTTAAAAGTATAAAAGATTTAAAAGTTTGTCGATGAAATTCAGCTTTTTCTTTGTCAACTCTAGTAGTTTTATCCTTTATTGGACAGTAATAAGTTTTAAAATACAACGGTATTGACGACTTAGGTATACCTACTTTAAGTAATGAAAGGGTAAAATAAGATATTTTTGGAATAATGTATGTATTCTAAGTAATAGGGAGGTATCGGTACCTAAAGTAGAAAGCTTCTCAGCTCATGAATGTTTGAATACTTTTTGAAATTATTAACCCACCTGAGTACCTAGTTGTAGAATTATAAGTTAGATAGGTAGCTCACTTATCTAAAGTGATATAAATGTTGTTTAAGTACATATTTGATTGTCTCGTTCTAAGAATCCCGACTTATGTTTTAGGAACGACGAGTAAAAGAAGCTAAATGATGTAGGTATCTACGTAAATTTCTCTCCGAACGCGGGAAAAAGAATTATGTTTTTATATTCCCACGGTAAATTCATATAAAAATGCGAAACAGAAATAAAGAAGGTGAACATTTACGGTACGTAAAAATGATTTTATCTCGACTTTCTCAGCTGTCACAAATTATTTCGTAATTTTAATCACAGCTTCCTTCGATTCGTTTTACAGACGGTCGTGTTACCTGTCTATAAATAATATTAACACGTAAAATTGAAATGCGAGAATATAATCTGAATAAATACGATACGGATCTTATATTCGGAATTGAAAAATCCTGTCAAGATAGTCTGGAAATTTCGATCTGCTCTCCGATTGCAACGATACTGGGTGGTGTCAGCCGTGATTTATGTACCAACATCTTGTTTAATTTATCTATGTATATCGTTTAAGTGACTGTCAGTGCCCTTCGGCTTGAGTAATGAATTAATCGTAACAACGAAATGTTTTAATTTGGTCATTCAAAGTTTCAAACATCCCTATTTGTTGTGGCCAATTTAAATGATCATCATTTAAACTGGCCACAACAACACACACTGGTGACAAGTAAATTAATTGAAACTTGATGCAGGATATTGCTGTTAAGTTTTGAGATTGTTACACCGAGAACCAGTTTGTTGATCAAATTAACAGCGTGCTCGCATACTGTTCTAATATTCGAAACAGCTTCGAACACTGTTAAGTTTCAATTAAATAGTTAACACGAACAGGGAAATATGTACATTTTAAATAAGGCACAATTTGCAACATGTTGCATTGGAACGTCATTGATGTGGGTATGTAGAGTAAAAGAAAAAATCAATATCTACGAAAAATCTTTTCGTTTCGAATGAAAAGAGCTTTCATCTCACCATGTAATATTCAACCCGCCACCTAGTAGTTGTATAAGCCAAACTGTAGGCATTAAAACTATGAAACGAGTTGGTTTTCGTTGTTTTAAACGTGCGATGAATAAAATGATCGTAGGCCGAGCCATGGGTGCCGCCACAGCGGTTTCTTTGTATTTCTTCAGGCTTATTAGCATATAATTAAAATGTGTCAATAATGACACATTTTAATTATAATAATTATTATTTATTTTAATTATTATTTTCTTTATTTAAAACTTTAACATATAAAATACATTTTTAAATATTTCTTAAAAACTATATAAAAAACATTTAAAAATATAAAAAATAGTGTTCCGCCGGTATCGGGAGCAGGGTCCAAGCTACTGGTGGTTAGGGCTGCAGAGACAGGAACCTCCTCACAATGCGAGCCGTATCGAGGAATACTGCCTTCTGGATTATTATTATTATTCTGCCATTATTATTATTATTGACACATTTTTTAAGGATTCCCGTTGATTTAAAAATGTAATGAAATCGTCGCTTACTTTTTTCAGTCAAAATGATGTATTTCTTTTAATGCATTTCATTTCGGTTGCATTAAAATTCATGATAATCGTCCCTAGATATAACTAACTAAATAGAGAGTCAGATTTTGCCTGACTTAAATTTTCAAAGTGGAATACAATGAATTCATAACTTTAGTTGTACTTGAGTTTTTTAATAAAGTTGGTACGGCGCTCGTAGGTGCTTATGTAAATTTCACAGAAAATGGACCACAGTCAGAGAGATCTAGTAAATGATCATGTTAATTTTATTACTACTTAGACAATAGTTTCTTATCTCTAGAATATTTCATGGACGTTATTATCTTCTAGTACTTTATGCGCCTTTGCTGGAACTAATTCTGTACATAGGTGCCTAAAACATAATTATGTCGGAGCTTTGTATATTATGGCTGGATGCTCATTATATTAACACAGACACTAAGATATTATGTTTCTCCCGCATTATAATATTTTGCTTAAAGAAATATTATACCTAATGATTTATCGCGGGTTCTGCCTCTGCGTCGCCTTGTCGAGAAATATGATTTTCGTTCGCAAATTAGTAGAGAATCGCTGTCGCTTGGAGCCGACCTTGGTACACTGCTGGGGAGCGTCAAAAGAGGGAAAAAATAATTCTATCACCTAATGTATTTTTCATGGCTGTCAGTGCAAAGGCGAGGAAGAGTTTCGGTTGTTATCCAATGATTAAAATACGTCACTGTTGTCATCCTTCACTTTGAAGCTCTGCTTTGACGGCAGTTCTCGAATGTAAAGGCAATGAGGTTTTACAATACAAATGTATAAGGTATATATAACTAAGAATAGGTACGGTTGGGAAAATTAATTGATGACAAAATGACACCCTACGTTAATTGCCGTGATATAGCCATTTCATACAACAGTCAAAATAACAGTTGTACAAATTTCGAACGACGTACGAAAATCTATTTCCTTGATTTT
This sequence comes from Agrochola lota, assembly GCA_947364205.1. Lineage (NCBI taxonomy): Eukaryota > Metazoa > Arthropoda > Insecta > Lepidoptera > Noctuidae > Agrochola > Agrochola lota. The sequence continues at coordinate 8,636,557 of OX376221.1, read as the reverse complement.
ACCTAATCAGTTCATCAGCACATCTGTAATTAAGTACGTACTCTTGAAAAAAAACTAACCAAGGAAAAGTCTAGTAGGCTTATTGAAGCATAAATCTGATAACTAGCTCATATGAGAGGCTGGTGGGGCTCGACAGTCGTACCTAATGGTCTGGAAAGGCGTATTTATTGCGTTAATACACAGTGCGAAGAGAGAAAGTTTGTCTATGATAATACCACAATCCATAGATCCGATATAAAACTTTTTGTTATTACGTACTTATTACTTTATCAACATCGTTCATTGCTTCTGTTCTTCGACACATCCCACTTATTTATAAACGTTGGTTAAAGTTAAGAGACGTTTAAACAAGACAAAATGTACAGTTAAACAGATGTTTATCATTACATAACTAAATATAGGGGCATATTGTTAGATTTAAACCCGTGACGACTGAGGCAGATATTAATTATCTTTGCAGCGTTTAGTTTTTCTCTAAGAGTAATGTTGGGGCCGCATCACAGTGCTGTCATGTGATAACATTAGCAGAAAGCTCGAAACCCAAGTAAGTAAGTAAGGGACAAGCACAGGAAATACAAACAGTAAAAAAGGAATATTTAAAACGAACAAAATAATTTGAACAAAAAATGAGATAGGAATAAAAGCCTTCTTGGCCTCGCACAGGTAGTGAGGCCAAAAACGCTGCTATTTCTATCTTAGCATAATGCTGCAATATTTAAAAAAAATATCCGGACGGCTAGTATTGCGACAGGGCCGCTGTGATGCCGCAGACACATCTATACGAACGGACAAATATAAATCCCAATAATTTATTTATAAGCACTTGCGGTAAACATTACTTATTTACGTTTGTAAGACATTATTTATGATAACTTAAATATGTTAAAAGGAGTTTAACATATTTAACAAAAGGTTTAATAAAGCTTCGATATTATAACACTACACATTTGAGTTTTCATAGTAATTTATTTGGCCACTAATAAACACGACAGATATGGATTTTCATAGAAACATTGCCGGCCTTAGGTACATGTATATTCGGCCATTTCGATTTATCTCAAAGAAGTTTGTCAAAATAATGCTGGAATCTCCAAGCATGTTTGAGAAAAGAATTTGTTCTATGATATAAATGAAGCGTTTTGTATGATGTAACGTAATGTCTTACGGCTGAAAAAGAAAAACCTCTATTAGTAGGTAATTCTGGCCACTTAGCTTTCCTCCCGTGTTTTATGTTAAGATAAATGGTTCTGTAATCTTGCGGGCAATGGGCACGTTGTTCCTAGTGATTTGAAAACTGCGTAACGTTAAGGTTCAATGGTTCTTAAGTAGGTTATACACTAAGTACGCATTTTACAATCTGTTACAGGAAATTTAATTGTTTAAGAAGTAGTTAAATGTCTTAACTGTGTAGAATTTACAAAGCTTGAAACACAGTTGGTTCTGTGCGCATGCGTCGGTAGCCAGTCGGCACTGCGCTCGGATGTCGTGCTGGGCAAGTTGAAATAGTCAGATGCGACGCGTAAGCACTCCTTTTTTTTTGTTGATGGGAAATCATCAAATGACTTCTCCCGCTCTGGGCAGAGCGAGAGGGTGTGTCAGACTTTTACTGACTAAAACCCACCCGTGTTCCTTCCATTGCCTGTGTGCCGGGGCCGCGATATCCCTTTCGGACAAACCCGCAACCCCAGCAGGCGCTGGTCTTTCGACCCCGTCAGTTGGTGCTGACATCTCTTTGAGGCGCGCGTGGAACACAACGCGCCGTCGACCCGGGCCTGGTCCTTATCGGACGGCGAGCTGCCCATTGCTCACCGTCCGCGTTAAGCCGGCGACCCCGACCCCGACTTCTTTGATCACCCCTTTCCAAAAACGAAGTACTCTATGACGGGGGCGACAAACTTCTTTGGTCACCCACTTCCAAAAACGAAGTACTCTATGACAGAGGGGGGCATACTTCTTTGGTCACCCATTTCCAAAAACGAAGTACTCTATGACAGAAGGGGGCATACTTCTTTGGTCACCCACTTCCAAAAACGAAGTACTCTATGACAGAGAGGGGGGCATACTTCTTTGATCACCCACTTCCAAAAACAAAGTACTCTATGACAGAGGGGGGCATACTTCTTTGGTCACCCCTTTCAAAACGAAGTACTCTATGACAGAGGGGGAACAAACTTCTTTGGTCACCCCTTACCAAAAACGAAGTACTCTATGACAGAGGGGGGCATACTTCTTTGGTCACCCCTTTCCAAACGAAGTACTCTATGACAGAGGGGGGACAAACTTCTTTGGTCACCCCTTTCCAAAAACGAATTACTCTATGACAGAGGGGGGCATACTTCTTTGGTCACCCCTTTCAAAACGAAGTACTCTATGACAGAGGGGGGACAAACTTCTTTGGTCACCCCTTTCCAAAAACGAATTACTCTATGACAGAGGGGGGCATACTTCTTTGGTCACCCCTTTCAAAACAAAGTACTCTATGACAGAGGGGGGACAAACTTCTTTGGTCACCCCTTTCCAAAAACGAATTACTCTATGACAGAGGGGGGACAAACTTCTTTGGTCACCCATTTCCAAAAACGAAGTACTCTATGACGGCGGGGGGACAAACTTCTCTCCCCGGAAGTCGGCTCTCGACTCCCGATGCCCGGGGCGTCTCCTGCGGCGACTAGGGCCGCGAGGGCGTGCACCTTGCATCTCCCTCGCGCGCTCTGCCTCCTCCTCCTCTTTCTGTTCCTTCGCGAACATAACTGCTTCGCAGAAGGAGGTGACGGCCTCCCATGCACTATCCCTCCCTCTCCTCTCCCATGCAACCATGGTCTGAACCAGGGCCGGATGCGAGAGATCGCCGCCGCCGATCGCCTCCGTGAGGACACGGCGGTGCTCCGCCCAAGCCGGGCAGACCTCCACCGTATGCTCCACCGTGTCCTCCGGGCGATCCACACTGTGGTGACAACCGGGCTTTTCCTCCCGCCTTATGCGGAACAGGAACTTCCCGAAACAGCCGTGTCCGGTGATGACCTGCGTCAGGCGGAAGGTGAGGACGCCGTGGCGCCTCTCAAGCCACTCCTCAAAGAGGGGACTTATCGCCACAATTGTGGCGTGCCCGGCGCTGGGTTGCGACAATCGCACTCTCCATGCCGCCATGAGATCCCGCCGGAGCTCTGTCCGCTGTGCCGTGATTTCTCGCGGCAGCGGAGTTACACCCCGGCGTTTCGCCTCCTAGCGCAACTCCCACATGTGCGCGAAGACTTTCGCCTCCAAATCCCATGGCGGCAGTCCGGCAAGGAGGCTCACCGCCTCACGGGAGACCGTGTGGTATCCCCGGACCAGCCTAATGGCCATGACCCTTTGGGACGTGTTCATACGCTGGGCCGGTCGCAGCCTCAGTGAACGCGCCCACACCGGTTCGCCGTAAAGGGCCATGGAAAAACCTCACACTGACCTGCGAAATGTAAAAAAACTAAATAAAATTTGAATTTCACCGCCTACCTCAGCGCATGCCCCTTAAGGCCTTCAGCTAAAAGAATAGATGTCATTTTATGAACTTCCTACGACCGAAAACGTCTCAAAATAAAATATAACTGTTATGAAAACAATCCCAACTTCCAAAGTATTGGAAAATACTTATTTATGTACGGAAGCTGAAGCGGGTTGAAAGCGATCAGACACTGCATGAATAAAATATGTTCCTACGTTGGTACTTACACCTTCTTTAAATCTCTAAAAATATAACATTCGGTATGTTCGTAACAGCTGTTAGGTTCGCTCGAAAATAAGTGAGAAATATTAAATGAGGTAATTCCAAGTGTACGCAAACGATTACTCTTGCTAATTGCTCATAGAATTTCGGTCGTGAGAAGCGAGCATCCGCTTTTGAATCCCTTCTGCCCCCCCCCCCCCTCCCCTCTGGTCCAGTTTTCATTTTATAAAAGCATTGGTGGTCCAATTAAGGGGGAGTTATCGCGGCATCAGCCACGGGCCCACGGAGCCCCGAACAACAACAAGATTACTAAGTATTTAGTCTCGGTTCATGTTGCGACGAACCGTCGTCGCGTTTAATTTATTATTGTTTCTAAAATTATGACACTGAATTTATTAAGGAAATCAGTTTGCAGTAGGATATTATTTGTGAGCTTGATTTTATTGTATTATTGCGCTTTTGGAGATAGATAGGTACGGAAATACGAGTCACTGAAATGGACTTAGGACCGAGTACCTGTCTGGTTTTCCATGAGGCATAATAATTTGTAATCAAAGTATTGTTTAATGATTAAGTAGAAATGCTGTAAGATGTAGCATTACATAATAATATGACACACATCAAAAGTGTCTAGGGAAAAAGGTATAAAAAAAAGAATAATTGACCTATTGGAATTAAAAGAATAATTGACCTATTGGAATTAAAAGAATAATTGACCTATTAGAATTAAAAGAATAATTGACCTATTGGAATTAAATAAAAATGTCTATTTAGATTGATTACATAAAATGTTTTCGTATAGATCGACGAAGTACTCTTTACTTTTGCTTTAATAGACTTTTCGCGATTTTTGCTTATGCTGGATTTTCCACCTTAGTTAATCCAGACATTAAAATGTGATAGTCTGAATTTCCGCCGATCGCAGCAATTGCAGAATGTCCGCCCACGTCAGTTGTAACACGCGAAAAACATTTTGTGGTGTGTGTACGGCATCCATATCTGGCTGAGCTCTTCTTTGAAGCATATCCCATGCGTGCTCAATGGGATTCATTGTATCTATCTATTTTTTAACAAATCTACCTGTTTTGTTTATTTATATAATATACAAAAGACACTTTACCTACTTACAAATTATTGATTAATGAATTCTATGCGATAATTAAACTTTAATGGTTTCATATCAATTTGTTTTGGACGCAACAGCCATTACTTTTCATTATTCCATTACATTAAAAAATGTTAAATATATTTTAAATATTAAGTATACGAACTTTTTATTGAAACCCTTATAAAAACTAAGGCCAAAATCGGTGTTTTTCTGTTTATTTCTTAACAGATTTTTAGGTTTCCCTATGTTGATTGAAAGTCTGAAACAGTTGAATATTGTTATCTATGTGATATTTTTCTATGCTTCGTCTGCAGAGTAAAATTTTAATTTCCATTCGCCCGAGAGCCATTTGCCGCTTGCCCAAGCTATTGAGCAAGGAATATCGGATCTAATATTCGGATCGAGTGGGATTGGAGATCAGATCCAGTGGCTGCCGTCTCTGTTGGAAAATTATAAATTAATTATTAAACAGACTTCAATTGCCTCGTTTCATACGTTTGTATGTAGGTACCCACAAAATTTCCAAAGATAAACTTTATTATTGATAGTTATTGATTCAGGCGTGATTATGCGGAAATCCGTTATAAAATACAATAGACGAAGTATATGTAGTAATCAAAATTCAATTGAACAAAGACAACAATTGTCAAATTAAATTTTCAGTTAAGCGGATTAGGTTACTAAGTATAACGTTATTATTGTTCGGTAATTTCAAACCTGAATAACAAAAATTTTATTAATTCGGCCAGTATGGCACACGTGAAAATGGCAGCTATTCTTTCGCCCGAGGCGAGGTTAATAATTGGGCGTCCGAATATTACGCCAATAGTCAAAGATGAATAGCGATATGGAAGCTTTCTATGTGGGCAGTGTCTATAATATGGCCATTCGTTATAATTTGTTACTTTGTAATACATTTCTAATGGATTTCATTCGTTAACAAAATATTCAACAAATATATATTTAAATATTTTGTTAACCCCAGTTTACTTGATCGGTTAATTATATATTAACTACCACAGTGATAAAACTGTGCTGATACCTTCGCTGGGTATTTCATATCCAATGTGGAAATTAAATTTTCAATGGAAATAATACAGGCCTCTTCTACCTGTTGGCATTAAGGGTAAATTAATTTAACATCTCCCGTTAACACCAAATGTTTAGCTAAGATGTTGCTTTCGCTAAATAGTACACATAACATCGTCTGAACTGCGACCCGAATCTAAATAGTTGATAAATAGTTCAGATAACTTCATTGTTCGCAATATTGTGCTTATTAAACACTTGAACATGCTAAGTTATCAGTAAGTACCAAATTTCACGACTTGCTTAGATACTCATAAATTTCCCAAAGACGAAACGGAAAAACTTGTCGTGGAAAAACAGGATATTGCCATTTATCGGTGATGGAAGACCGGCTTAGACAGCCGGGTATATTAATCTTAGGAAGTTATCCCAGAGCCAATATTTTCTAGTCCCCTCAGTGTTAATTACAAAAATTAATTTATGAATTTAAAAAGTTGTCGAGACATTTCAGCTGGCGGCATCCTGGTGGATGCAGCGAGCTCCGTAATGTAACGACTTGCGCCCCCATTAAGAGAGCAAAACCGGTCAAATGCGTGTCGGACGACGCACGATGAAGGGTCCGTAGTTGTAATGGATTTATCGCAAGAACAAACTTAACATTGTAGTAGAAAAACATGTTCCCATACATTCCAACTGGAAATGTCAGTTTATACGCACAGTAAGTTTTCCTGTAATTTATAAGTATGTAACTATTTTCTGTATTTTTTTCAACTAGACTCTATTTATTGTCTCCAAGATAAGGCGATAATCAAATTTCATAATTTTTGTTAAATAACTTTAAAACGATATATTTTTTAAATCATTAAATAATAAATTGAAACCCTCACACCCAAAACAATTAAGCATAATTATGGAGTTAATATGCCAAATTCATTTATTTACGTTACACACCCGTGTTTGGGTCACAAACATTCAATATGTGTACGATATTTCGACTTAATAGGTCCATTAGATTCGGAGCAAATTGGCTGTGACAGACGGACAGATAGACAGACACACGAGTAATCCTTTAAGGGTTCCTTTTTCATTCGGACGTACGGAACCCTAAAAATGTGTACAGTTTTTGCAGCGGAAGAGGCAAAGCAATTAGTAGGATCTTAAAGTGAACCAGAGTACCGTCGCACACCCGGGCGTTGTGAAATGCTCATTTCACAAAAATGTATTTTAACCCTTTCACGGCGACGTCTTTGTCCTTTTGGACTTATTGTTACAATTGTACCTTTGGTGGTGTTCTGTAGACAGACAATAAGTTTATCATACAATGTGACTACTTGTCAGATTTACTTTACTCTACTTGTTTCAATTTAGCTGTGTATTTAAATCAAAACAATGTAAATGCTGAATAGGTATATGAAGGTTATTAACTGAATAAGTATACGTTATGTAGCCAAGCTTCATGTTAACAAGTTGTATACGATGTCAGAAGGCAATGTTTAATGTAGGCACATACCTAAGTTGTGAGCTCATAAAGTTAATCAGATAATGTATTCCCTCGTCGGCATTATGTATGGACTCGCTTACAAGTACATAGGTACAGATAGGGGAAATGAATTACGGTATAACGAGCAAATCGGGCAATAATAATAACTTAGAGAATTCCAATCCCTTAAGTTGATTAAATTTGAAGTACCTACTTGCGAAGGCTCTTTTGGTTTGAACTCGACTTGCGCTTTCACGGTGCTTAGGCGTGCTATGATCCGTGTTTTTATTTCACACTACAAGCAATAAAGGATTTGTCATTACAATGTGGTTAACAACCTTTACCAATACAATTCATAAGAGAATAAAAGTTTACTAACAATAAGATAAAATTCCAAATAAAATCCTTGGTTAAGTTTGCCCTACACTACTTGCCGCCACTTCATTCTTACGAGTGGGCAACTTTACCCAGATCGGGGGAAAATTCAATATCGTAAACAGAATAGATCGGCTAGTATAAAAGAGCCTTACTATAGAGTCAACAATAAACTTCGTTAAGATTTCAAAGAAGACTATTGAAAAGTAAGAAAACTGTCTGTAACTAGTCGTAACATATTGAAGATTACCCAGTAGAAGTTCTAGTGTAATTCCGAGTTGATTGTTCAGACTTTCCTTTGCTTTAAAAGTATAAAAGATTTAAAAGTTTTTCGATGAAATTCAGCTTTTTCTTTCTCAGCTCTAATAGTTTAATCCTTTATTGGACAGTATTAAGTTTTTAAATTAAACGGTATTGAATAGGTAAAATAAGATATTTTTGGAATAATGTATGTATTCTAAGTAATAGGGAGGTATCGGTACCTAAAGTAGAAAGCTTCTCAGCTCATGAATGTTTGAATACTTTTTGAAATTATTATCCCACCTGAGTACCTAGTTGTAGAATTATAAGTTAGATAGGTAGCCTACTTATCTAAAGTGATATAAATGTTGTTTAAGTACATATTTGATTGTCTCGTTCTAAGAATCCCTAGAGACTTATGCTTTAGGAACGACGAGTAAAAGAAGCTAAATGATGTAGGTATCTACGTAAATTTCTCTCCGAACGCGGGAAAAAGAATTATGTTTTTATATTCCCACGGTAAATTCATATAAAAATGCGAAACAGATATAAAAAAGGTAAAGATTTACGGTACGTAACAACGATTTTATCACTTTCCCGGAATACCTATAGATAGCTATCCCAAATTATTTCGTAAATATAATCATAGCTTCCTTCGATTCGTTTTACAGACGGTCATGTTACCTGTCTATAAATAATATTAACACGTAAAATTGTAATGTGAGATTATAATCTGAATAAATCCGATACGGATCTTATATTCGGAATTGAAAAATCCTGTCAAAATATTCTGGAAAGTTGATCTGCTCTCCGATTGCAACGATACTGGGTGGTGTCAGCCGTGATTTATGTACCAACATGTTTAATTTATCTATGTATATCGTTTAAGTGACTGTCAGTGCCCTTCGGCTTGAGTAATGAATTAATCGTAACAACGAAATGTTTTAATTTGGTCATTCAAAGTTTCAAACATCCCTATTTTTTGTGGCCAATCTAAATGATCATCATTTAAACTGGCCACAACAACACACACTGGTGACAAGTAAATTAATTGAAACTTGATGCAAGATATTGCTGTTAAGTTTTGAGATTGTTACACCAAGAACCAGTTTGTTGATCAAATTAACAGCGTGCTCGCATACTGTTCTAATATTCGAAACAGCTTCGAACACTGTTAAGTTTCAATTAAATAGTTAACACGAACAGGGAAATATGTACATTTTAAATAAGGCACAATTTGCAACATGTTGCATTGGAACGTCATTGATGTGGGTATGTAGAGTAAAAGAAAAAATCAATATCTACGAAAAATCTTTTCGTTTCGAATGAAAAGAGCTTTCATCTCACCATGTAATATTCAACCCGCCACCTAGTAGTTGTATAAGCCAAACTGTAGGCATTAAAACTATGAAACGAGTTGGTTTTCGTTGTTTTAAACGTGCGATGAATAAAATGATCGTAGGCCGAGCCATGGGTGCCGCCACAGCGGTTTCTTTGTATTTTTTCAGGCTTATTAGCATATAATTAAAATGTGTCAATAATGACACATTTTAATTATAATAATTATTATTTATTTTAATTATTATTTCCTTTATTTAAAACTTTAACATATAAAATACATTTTTAAATATTTCTTAAAAACTATATAAAAAACATTTAAAAATATAAAAAATAGTGTTCCGCCGGTATCGGGAGCAGGGTCCAAGCTACCGGTGGTTAGGGCTGCAGAGACAGGAACCTCCTCACAATGCGAGCCGTATCGAGGAATACTGCCTTCTGGATTATTATTATTATTCTGCCATTATTATTATTATTGACACATTTTTTAAGGATTCCCGTTGATTTAAAAATGTAATGAAATCGTCGCTTACTTTTTTCAGTCAAAATGATGTATTTCTTTTAATGCATTTCATTTCGGTTGCATTAAAATTCATGATAATCGTCCCTAGATATAACTAACTAAATAGAGAGTCAGATTTTGCCTGACTAAAATTTTCAAAGTGAAATACAATGAATTCATAACTTTAGTTGTACTTGAGTTTTTTAATAAAGTTGGTACGGCGCTCGTAGGTGCTTATGTAAATTTCACAGAAAATGGACCACAGTCAGAGAGATCTAGTAAATTATCATGTTAATTTTATTACTACTTAGACAATAGTTTCTTATCTCAAGAATATTTCATGGACGTTATTATCTTCTAGTACTTTATGCGCCTTTGCTGGAACTAATTCTGTACATAGGTGCCTAAAACATAATTATGTCGGAGCTTTGTATATTATGGCTGGATGCTCATTATATTAACACAGACACTAAGATATTATGTTTCTCCCGCATTATAATATTTTGCTTAAAGAAATATTATAATGATTTATCGCGGGTTCTGCCTCTGCGTCGCCTTGTCGAGAAATATGATTTTCGTCCGCAAATTAGTAGAGAATCGCCGTCGCTTGGAGCCGACCTTGGTACACTGCTGGGGAGCGTCAAAAGAGGGAAAAAATAATTCTATCACCTAATTTATTTTTCATGGCTTTTTTTTTTTTTTTTGCAAAGGCGAAGAAGAGTTTCGGTTGTTATCCAATGATTAAAATACGTCACTGTTGTCATCCTTCACTTTGAAGCTCTGCTTTGACGGCAGTTCTCGAATGTAAAGGCAATGAGGTTTTACAATACAAATGTATAAGGTACATATAACTAAGAATAGGTACGGTTGGGAAAATTAATTGATGACAAAATGACACCCTACGTTAATTGCCGTGATATAGCCATTTCATACAACCGTCAAAATAACAGTTGTACAAATTTCGAACGACGTACGAAAATCTATTTCCTTGATTTTACCTAATCAGTTCATCAGCAAATCTGTAATTAAGTACGTACTCTTGAAAAAAAACTAACCAAGGAAAAGTCTAGTAGGCTTATTGAAGCATAAATCTGATAACTAGCTCATATGAGAGGCTGGTGGGGCTCGACAGTCGTACCTAATGGTCTGGAAAGGCGTATTTATTGCGTTAATACACAGTGCGAAGAGAGAAAGTTTGTCTATGATAATACCACAATCTATAGATCCGATATAAAACTTTTTGTTATTACGTACTTATTACTTTATCAACATCGTTCATTGCTTCTGTTCTTCGACACATCATCATTTTCCTGCCCTTGTCCCATGTTACTTGGGGTCGGCGCAACACGTTTTCTTTTTCCACTCTCCCCTATCAACTGTCATGCTATCATTCACTTCCTTCTCTTTCATATCATTCCTCACACACTCCATCCACTTTTTCTTAGGCCTTCCTCTCCCGCTCCATCCATCAGCATTTATATTCATCACTCTTTTAGTCACATGCGTTTCCTCTCTCCTCATCACATGCCCATACCAGGCCAAACGATTTCCTTTCAACTTTTCTGTCACTGGCGCAACTTTTAAACTTCCCCTTATATACTCATTTCTTACTTTATCCAGTTTCGTTACTCCACACATCCATCTCAACATTCTCATCTCCGCTACATGCAATCTTTTTTCATCCGTCTTCTTCACGGCCCAACATTCCGATCCATACAGTACGACAGGCCTTATCACGGACTTATAGATTTTCCCCTTTAACTGGAGGGGCATCCGTGAGTCACAAGTTGTTTCTGTGACCTGTCGCCATTTTATCCATCCTGAGTTGATCCGGCGTGTTACGTCTCGGTCTACTCCGCCATCCCCTTGGACAAGCGACCCGAGGTACCGAAATTCGGAGCAGATCGGTAAGGGCGTTCCGGCGAGAGATATGGACGCAGGACTGGAAGAACCGCCAAAATCGCAAAACAAGTATTCCGTTTTGGTTCGACTTAATCTAAAGCCAACGGTCTCCAGTCTTTCCCACCACACCTCCAATCTGCTCTGGACCTCTAAGCCACTCTCGGCAACCAGCACAATGTCATCGGCAAACAGCATACACCAGGGGGCCTCTTCTTGGATATCCGACGTAAGAGCGTCCATTATCACCAAGAAGAGGTAAGGGCTGAGTGCCGACCCCTGGTGCAAGCCGACCGCCACATTGAAGCTGCCAGTAGTGCCCACTGTAGACCGGACTTGGGTACTGCATCGACTGTACATCGCTCGAATCAACTGCACATACTTCCCTGGCACACATTTCTCCTTAAGAGCCCACCACAAAACTTCACGAGGCACTCGGTCGTATGCTTTTTCGAGGTCAACGAAAACCATGTGCAAGTTTTTATGCGCACCTCTGTATTTCTCGCACAGCTGGCGGATAGCGAAGATGGCATCCGTTGCTCCTCGACCAGGCATAAAACCGAATTGGTTTTGCGAAATTTCACTCTCTTCTCTCAGTCGCCTTTCAATAACTTTCTCCCAAGCCTTCATACTATGTGACATTAGCTTTATTCCTCTATAGTTGTTGCACTCCAGCACATCACCTTTGTTTTTAAAAATAGGCACTAGCGAGCTGTTACACCATTCGTCAGGTATGGCTTCTTCCCGCAACAACTTATTGAAGAATAAAGCTAACCACGTCCATCCATCTACCCGTAATAACTTCCACACTTCAACTGGTATTCCGTCAGGACCTGTAGCTTTACCATTCTTCATCCCATTCACTACTATTCTCACTTCATCCATACTAATCATTCTCACTAACCCCTCATTTATTGGTTTATTCTCAAGCACACCACTCCAGTCATTCTCCTCATTCATCAGTCTTTCGAAATAGTCCTTCCACCTATCCTTAATTTTCTCATCATCCGAAAGGACTATTCCAGTTCCATTCCTTACACATTTTATTTGGCAAACATCCCTCGTCTTTCTCTCTCTAGCTCTAACAAGCCGGTATAGATTTTTTTGGCCTGCTGGACTGTCCAGTGTGTCATAAAGCTTGTCCTGGGCTTTTGCTCTCGCTATGGCCACTGCTTTCTTGGCTTTTTTCTTTAGAGCATCATACTCACTCTTTTTTTCTGTTTTCAAACTAACATTCTCATCTTCAACACTCTGCCATTCCTTGAACTTTTTCTTCTTATCCTGCAACACATTCCGTATTTCTGTCGACCACCACCATGTATCCCTATCTATCGTACCCTTTCCTTTCGTCTCTCCCAAAATATCTTTCGCTGCACTCCTGATATACCCTGCCATCTCATTCCAACATTCATTTACATTTCTATCTTTCATCTCTCCCATATCTATTATTTTATCCACAACTCGCTCTTTAAATTTCTTTGCACAATCATTCTTCTCCAGCATATGCCATTTTATTTTAGGGGGGGGTCGCTCCTTGTTTTTATTGAGCTTCATTTCTAAGACCATTTCCATAATAAGGAGTCTGTGCTGTGAAACTAAGTCTTCTCCCGGTAACACTTTGCAGTCTTTGATGTTTTTTAGTTTGTTGCGTCGTACTAAAAAGTAATCAATTTGCGTCTTGTGATTGCCACTTTTGTACGTAATTAGATGTCCATTGTTCTTCTGGAACCAAGTGTTGGCTACTGCCAGGTCAAAGGCGGTAGCGGCTTGCAGCAATATCTCTCCCTCGTTATTTATGTTACTAAATCCCCATCCTCCATGCACTCTTTCATAAACCCCTTTCCTTCTTCCCACATGTCCATTAAAATCACCTCCAATTATCAATTCCTCATGCACCGGGATATTCATCAAAACTGTGTCAAAGTCCTCCCAAAACTTCTCTTTCACCCTTTCATCACATCCTACCTGCGGTGCATACACACTAATTACATTCAGCATTATATTTTCTAACATTACTTTTACAACTATTACTCTATCATTAATTCTTTTTACCTCCATCACGCCTTCTTTCAAATTACTGTCTAGTACTATTCCCACGCCATTTCTTTTCCCGTCACTTCCACAGTAGAAAAACTTGTATCCTTCACCAATTTCTCTCGCTTTAGTTCCTTTCCATTTTGTTTCTTGTAAAAACGCTACATTTATTCGTCTTCTTTTGAATACATCCGCTAACTCTCTGGCTCTTCCAGTCATCGTCCCAACATTCCAACTAGCATACCTCAGTCTCACTTCCCGAGCTCGCTTCTTACGTTGCCCCCGCCCGGGGTGGTGCAACAACCCTTGTCCACTTCCCGCAGGAGCCGGGTGCTGCCCCTGCGCGTCGCCTGTGGGGTACGCCCTAGCCCTATCGTGCATCATATCGTTTTTACTCATCATGTTGCATAAAGTTTTGGCATATTTTTACAGTCGGCCGCCAGCCTGACACCAACCCTCCTTGGGAATGCAATTGTTGATGGTTTACCCGCCATCGCGCGGGTGACCCAAAGTGCTTTATGGTATGTACCGGATCTTGAGCTTCCTTAGTCGCCTCTTACGACACCCACGGCGCGAGATGGGGTGGTCCTATTCTTTCTCCGGGAACGACACGGATTCTGTTCTTCGACACATCCCACTTATTTATAAACGTTGGTTAAAGTTAAGAGACGTTTAAACAAGACAAAATGTACAGTTAAACAGATGTTTATCATTACATAACTAAATATAGGGGCATATTGTTAGATTTAAACCCGTGACGACTGAGGTAGATATTAATTATCTTTGTAGCGTTTAGTTTTTCTCTAAGAGTAATGTTGGGGCCGCATCACAGTGCTGTCAAGTGATCACATTAGCAGAAAGCTCGAAACCCAAGTAAGTAAGTAAGGGACAAGCACAGGAAATACAAACAGTAAAAAAGGAATAAAACGAACAAAATAATTTGAACAAAAAATGAGATAGGAATAGAAGCCTTCTTGGCCTCGCACAGGTTCCGAGGCCAAAAACGCTGCTATTTCTATCTTAGCATAATGCTGCAATATTTAAAAAAATATCCGGACGGCTAGTATTGCGACAGGGCCCGCTGTGATGCCGCGGATACATCTATACGAACGGACATCTATAAATCCCAATAATTTATTTATAAGCACTTGCGGTAAACATTACTTATTTACGTTTGTACGACATTATTTATGATCACTTACTCCTTTTAACATATTTAACAAAAGGTTTAATAAAGCTTCGATATTATAACACTACACATTTGAGTTTTCATAGTAATTTATTTGGCCACTATTAAACACGACAGATATGGATTTTCATAGAAACATTGCCGGCCTTACATGTATATTCGGCCATTTCGATTTATCTCAAAGAAGTTTATCAAAATAATGCTGGAATCTCCAAGCATGTTTGAGAAAAGAGTTTGTTCTATGATATAAATGAAGCGTTTTGTATGACGTAACGTAATGTCTTACGGCTGAAAAAGAAAAACCTCTATTAGTAGGTAATTCTGGCTACTTAGCTTTCCTCCCGTCTTTTATGTTAAGATAAATGGTTCTGTAATCTTGCGGGCAATGGGCACGTTGTTCCTAGTGATTTGAAAACTGCGTAACGTTAAGGTTCAATGGTTCTTAAGTAGGTAATACACTAAGTACGCATTTTACAATCTGTTACAGGAAATTTAATTGTTTAAGAAGTAGTTAAATGTCTTAACTGTGTAGAATTTACAAAGCTTGAAACACAGTTGGTTCTGTGCGCATGCGTCGGTAGCCAGTCGGCACTGCGCTCGGATGTCGTGCTGGGCAAGTTGAAATAGTCAGATGCGACGCGTAAGCACTCCTTTTTTTTTGTTGATGGGAAATCATCAAATGACTTCTCCCGCTCTGGGCAGAGCGAGAGGGTGTGTCAGACTTTTACTGACTAAACCCCACCCGTGTTCCTTCCATTCCCTGTGTGCCGGGGCCGCGATATCCCTTTCGGACAAACCCGCAACCCCAGCAGGCGCTGGTCTTTCGACCCCGTCAGTTGGTGCTGACATCTCTTTGAGGCACGCGTGGAACACAACGAGCCGTCGACCCGGGCCTGGTCCTTATCGGACGGCGAGCTGCCCATTGCTCACCATCCGCGTTAAGCCGGCGACCCCGACCCCGACTTCTTTGATCACCCCTTTCCAAAAACGAAGTACTCTATGACGGGGGCGACAAACTTCTTTGGTCACCCACTTCCAAAAACGAAGTACTCAATGACAGAGGGGGGCATACTTCTTTGGTCACCCATTTCCAAAAACGAAGTACTCTATGACAGAAGGGGGCATACTTCTTTGGTCACCCACTTCCAAAAACGAAGTACTCTATGACAGAGAGGGGGGCATACTTCTTTGATCACCCACTTCCAAAAACAAAGTACTCTATGACAGAGGGGGGCATACTTCTTTGGTCACCCCTTTCAAAACGAAGACTCTATGACAGAGGGGGAACAAACTTCTTTGGTCACCCCTTTCCAAAAACGAAGTACTCTATGACAGAGGGGGGCATACTTCTTTGGTCACCCCTTTCAAAACGAAGTACTCTATGACAGAGGGAGGACAAACTTCTTTGGTCACCCCTTTCCAAAAACGAATTACTCTATGACAGAGGGGGGACAAACTTCTTTGGTCACCCATTTCCAAAAACGAAGTATTCTATGACGGCGGGGGGACAAACTTCTCCCCCCGGAAGTCGGCTCTCGACTCCCGATGCCCAGGGCGTCTCCTGCGGCGACTAGGGCCGCGAGGGCGTGCACCTTGCATCTCCCTCGCGCGCTCCGCCTCCTCCTCCTCTTTCTGTTCCTTCGCGAACATAACTGCTTCGCAGAGAAGGTGACGGCCTCCCATGCACTATCCCTCCTTCTCCTCTCCCATGCAACCATGGCCTGAACCAGGGCCGGATGCGAGAGATCGCCGCCGCCGATCGCCTCCGTGAGGACACGGCGGTGCTCCGCCCAAGCCGGGCAGACCTCCACCGTATGCTCCACCGTGTCCTCCGGGCGATCCACACTGTGGTGACAACCGGGCTTTTCCTCCCGCCTTATGCGGAACAGGAACTTCCCGAAACAGCCGTGTCCGGTGATGACCTGCGTCAGGTGGAAGGTGAGGACGCCGTGGCGCCTCTCAAGCCACTCCTCAAAGAGGAGACTTATCGCCACAATTGTGGCGTGCCCAGCGCTGGGTTGCGACAATCGCACTCTCCATGCCGCCATGAGATCCCGCCGGAGCTCTGTCCGCTGTGCCGTGATTTCTCGCGGCAGCGGAGTTACACCCCGGCATTTCGCCTCCTAGCGCAACTCCCACATGTGCGCGAAGACTTTCGCCTCCAAATCCCATGGCGGCAGTCCGGCAAGGAGGCTCACCGCCTCACGGGAGACCGTGTGGTATCCCCGGACCAGCCTAATGGCCATGACCCTTTGGGACGTGTTCAACCGCTGGGCCGGTCGCAGCCTCAATGAACGCGCCCACACCGGTTCGCCGTAAAGGGCCATGGAAAAACCTCACACTGACCTGTGAAATGTAAAAAAACTAAAGAAAATTTGAATTTCGCCGCCTACCTCAGCGCATGCCCCTTAAGGCCTTCAGCTAAAAGAATAGATGTCATTTTATGAACTTCCTACGACCGAAAACGTCTCAAAATAAAATATAACTGTTATGAAAACAATCCCAACTTCCAAAGTATTGGAAAATACTTATTTATGTACGGAAGCTGAAGCGGGTTGAAAGCGATCAGACACTGCATGAATAAAATATGTTCCTACGTCGGTACTTACACCTTCTTATAAATCTCTAAAAATATAACGTTCGGTATGTTCGTAACAGCTGTTAGGTTCGCTCGAAAATAAGTGAGAAATATTAAATGAGGTAATTCCAAGTGTACGTTAGAGAGTGAGATGGCGCTAGTGCCGCTAATAACATCGGCTCCGTGTTTAAAAAATGTTATAAAATAATTATGTCGTTATTAAGTGCAAAGAACAAAGTTAAAAGTGGAAATATTCGCCAATAGCATAGTGGAAGTGTTCTCAAACAATTCTGTGAACAATCAATACAGATTTATGTAAATAAACATTAACGTAGGGTATGTGTCATGATCAGTGATCGGAGTAGGTCTACCTACTCCGATCACGTTTCGGATCAATGACCCCAGTTCAATCTATTGAACTGGGGTCATTGATCCGAAACGTATATATTACTATGGACATTCCTCCGGAATTGGTAGATTATTAAAAAAAAACCGGAACTTATGTAGAAATTGTATTCTGCCAGAGTGGAAGGAGTCATTTGATGATTTGCCATCCTCAAAAAAAAGGTAGGAATTGTAATAAAATGAGCAATTTTATTCTTTATTATTCTTCCTATTTTTTTTTTTTGTCACGATTTGACAAAACCCAACGACCAATCAGAACAAAGGATCATGGGTGGTACAGTAGTAATAATATCACTACCAACATTAACAATATTTAATTGAATCCGGAAATACCGGAATTACTTTCCGGAAAAATGGCTTATCCATGTTATTCTTTCTGTGTGCATTTATGATACAAGTACTAAAAATCCATCTACCTACTCCGATCACTGGTCATGATTCATGATCAATAACAAACCCAAATAAACCGTGTAATATTGATATGTCCGATCAATAAACTAGTACTCTGTGTTATATTGTGACGTGCAACATAGAAACAATCTAGTGTTAAACCAAATCTCCAATAAAAAAAAAACGAAGAACATCAGTGGAAAAATTTCATATCAAGAAAAATAACCGTCAATTCATTTTTTTAAATAAATTACTTGTAAGAAGTTAGTCACATATTTCAACATGTTATCCATCGAACGGCTAGCGTAGTAGTTTAGAGCGCTGGTTTTTTTTGAGTTGCAAAGTACGCTCAGTGGCCGCGGGTTCAAACCCCAAATCTACAATAGCACTTTTTCCATTTACTTAGATGGATTTCTTAGAAAATATTACGTTCCGAAATCGAAAGACATCACAAACTATGGCTCAATCTCAAACCCGATCATTGTCGGAGACTACCATTATTAATGAAGACAGTTGTTGGTTCAACAATAAGACGCTAGATGGCACCAGTAATAGTCTACCGAACTTATCAGACGATGAGAACTATTCACAAGTACTTGTGTTACATAACGAAATTGCGGAACTTAAGTTGGAGTTATCTGGAGCCCACGAAGAGATTGACAAGTTATCACTTGAAAATATAGATTTAAAAAAATCCCTAAAAGACATTAGTGTGAAACACGAAATAGTAAAAAAAGCTTCTAAAAAAATAACGAGTGAGATAAGAACCACTCCTAATAAGAATAAAACAAATGTCACACCAATAAAAAATAGCACACAGACCTTGTGCAAAAACATACGAGATAGTCCTTGTGCCTCTCCTAGAATATCGAAGATTGATTCAACTACCCCTTTACTAATATCGCATATGACAACACAGAAAAAGGCGTTCTCGCATGAAAGTAAAAAAATGTGTATTATAAGCAGCAACCGAACAAATAGAATACTGTCAACAGCAGAAGACGTATTTCCTAATTTTAAAATATGCCATTATCTTACTCCAAGCTGCGGCCTCGAGAAACTAGTTGAAGACATACGACCCAAACTCAGTAATTATACATTAGAAGATTATTGTATTTTACATATAGGAGAAGAAGATTTCCGTAAAACACAAAATTACTGTAACCTAATTGTCAAAATAAGAGAGGTCCTGATAAATATAAAACAGACAAATATAATACTACTCCTACCGACATATAAATGCAGTGGGTACTCAGTAATGTTTAACTGGAGAATTGAAACATTTAATAACATGCTTTACATGGACAACCTAAGTCATAATTATGCTTGGCTAATGGACTCAAACCTAAAATTATCTTATGACACTAACATGTTTTCCGAGCGCACTGGAAAAACAAACAACAAAGGAATGTTAAATATGTATGAAAACTTGAAAATGTTAATGGATGAAATTTCTTCTGACGATACCGATGCAAATGTAACAGAAAACCATCCTGTTGGTGAAACAATTGAGTCAACGAACTCAGTTTTTTTTCGTCTATAACAGAGTATACATCTTACATCAAAACATTGCTGGTCTGTTGAATAAGGCTGATCTACTCACCGTCCATCTACAAGAACTATCCAAGAAACAAAGAGACATTGACGTTGTATGCATAACTGAACACTTTATTATGCAGGGCCAAGAAAAACTACTGGAAATTCCAAATTATAAGCTGGCTGCATGTTATGCAAGACGAGCAAAAAAGCGAGGAGGAGCATGCGTTCTAGTCAAGAGAGGTCTCGAGAGTAAAGAGCTAACGGAGATATCTCGCCAATCAATAAAAAACACATTTGAATGTTGCGGAACTGAACTAGTGCAACAACGATTAATTATTATCTGTATATATAGGCCTCCGAAAATGAATAACCTGAATATGTTTTATGAAAACTTAGATAACGTCCTAAAAACTGTAGGTACAAAATCTAATAAGAAAATTGTTATATGTGGGGATTTCAACATTGATATACTGAAAAGAAACAACGTTACTAGGGACTTTGAGTACTTTCTTTCCGGGCACAATCTCGATCTAAAAGTGCGACAACCGACTAGGTTATCCAGCAACAGTTGCCTAGATAACTTTGCTAGTAGTTCTCAGTTAAAATGTAGATGTGAAATACTTGACTTTGCTTTGTCTGATCATACCGCACAGTTTTTGGAAGTAAAGGTAAATAAAACGTGCAGAATAAGTTACTGGCTCACTAAGAAACGTGATCTTTCAAAGGAAAATTTAGTAAGATTTAAGAATCACCTTCAATGCCTTACCTTTTCAGAAATATACAAAACAGAAAATGCGAACGAAGCGTACGACTACTTTATAGAACACTTTCGTATGTTATATGATCTCTGTTTTCCAAATAAGTTTGTAACTATCAAAACAAATAAAACAGTAAAATGGGTTTCACGTGGAATACGAGTGTGCAGTAAAAGACAGCGGCAATTATTGTGGACATGCAGGCGCGAATCTTCAAACGAAAATAAAAATAAATTTAAAAATTATTCCCAGAAATTTAGAAAAATAATAAAATTAACCCAAAAGGCGCAAAATAATTATTTTATAAATACGTCAACAAACAAATCTAGAGCTTCATGGCAAATTATAAATAATAATCCACACACTACTGAGCAAATTTCTCAAATTAAAACCCAAGGTACAATTGTAAGTGATCCAAAAGATATAGCAAACGCCTTTAATAATTTCTTTATTGATCAAATACAGACAAACACTAAGATAACACCTGTAGCTACTAATATGTTGAGCAATCCACATTCAATGTTTATGTCTCCTGTCTCACCTCAAGATGTCATGAGAGCAATAAAATCGTTAAAAAATAAAAACAGTTTCGGACATGATGGCATAGCCACAAAAGTAGTAAAATTTGTATCGGATAATATTGCCTCACACCTCAGTCACATTATAAACTTATGCATCAGCTCTGGAGTGTTTCCAAAATCGTTAAAAGTGGTTATCGTAAAACCACTCTTTAAAAAACACGAAAGGGAAAGCTTAGCCAACTACAGACCAATTGCCTTAATTCCTATCTTTTCTAAAGTTATCGAAAAAATTCTATATGCGTCAATAAATAATTTTTTGTGTAAGTTTGATATTCTTTGTGATGAACAAAAAGGTTTTAGGAAAAACAAAGGTGTTAATTTAGCTATTTACGATTTGCTTAAGGTAATCTTAAAAAATGTTGACAAAAAAGTACCAATATGTGCAATTCTCACTGATATGACAAAGGCTTTCGACTGCGTTCATCATAAAACCTTGCTGACTAAGCTTGACATGTATGGCATAAGAGGAAACGTCCTTAATCTTGTCAAATCATATCTGAGTGAACGTAAACAATACACGGAAATATCTAGGATATGTATAAAAAAACAAACGCGAAAAGAAATACTTTTCCGAATACAGATATGTCAAACACGGCGTACCTCAGGGTGGGGTGCTGAGTTCTCTTTTATTTCTGCTTTATATAAACGACCTACCGCGGCACATTAAAGGCCCAATGATTTTATTTGCTGATGACAGCACTGCATTAATCAGTGGTTCTGATGCAAATAAATATGAACAGGACATAAATAATACACTAAGGGACATTGTGAATTGGCTTGACGACAATAAATTAATAATTAACTTAGAAAAGACTAATGTAATACATTTTTATCAGCGGACATCAATACCAAATTTAAAAATTGAATTTAATAGAACTGAAATAGACCAAGTACAAAAAGTAAAATTTTTAGGCATAGTGATTGACAGTCAAATGACGTGGAAACCTCAAGTAGAAGAGGTATGTAAAAAATTGAGCATATCTGCTTATGTCTTATTCAATTTGGCTAAGAAAGTTAACATCACCACAACTTTGATTGCATACCATGGTCTCGCAGCTTCCATTCTGAGATACGGTATAATTTTCTGGGGAAACTCTTGCCTACGGGAACAGGTATTCAAAGCCCAAAAACGTTGTTTGAGGTCGATGTTAAATATGAAAATGACTGATAGCTGTGTTCCAGTGTTTAAGTCCCTAAAGCTATTAACATTTCCGGCAATGTATATTTTGGAAATGGCGATTTTTGTTAAACGTAACATGCATCTTTTTACTACAGTGTCACAAGGTAGTAAGAGACTAATCAGAAGCCAGTACAAAAACCTTTTAGTAGTTGAGAGATGCAATACTGCATTACATAAAAAGAATGTTATTAGTATGGGACCTACAATATATAACAAAATACCTGACATAATAAAAGATGACATAATACGTAATTTTAAAACCTGTCTACTTTTTGAGCTAGTTGTCGGTGGACGTGCTGTCGATTTTAACGCTTAATCAGAAGTGCTTGCTTTTAATTTGCTTTTTAAATTATCGGTGCCTCTCTTACTATCTTGTGTGAAGTGTCATATACTGTCTACGCCATCTTGAAGAGTGTAGAGCGCTGTCCCTCTCACCAGTTGCTCGTCGGAATTAATATTAACATTCGAAATAAATATTTTGAGATTGGAAAAAGCGTCACACTTTGCGGGGCGCGAACCAGCGACCAAGTGTGCACGGTGAGTGGTAGCGGCCGGCTTAACCAACTTAGCCAACTGTACGTGAGATTTGCGCTGCGAATTTTTGTACTGCTGTCTATTATATTTCGCTTGCTGCTAAACGGTTAGACTTTTTACCATCTATTTTATTTACGTGGACATGAATCGCTCACCAGATACCAAAATAAGCAAGTCGAACCCAGATTTGTGCACGAGTAATGAACCGGGTACCAATGTCACCCAGAGAAAGCGGAAACAGCCTGACTGTGAGCTAACCCAGGCTATGGCCTTGTTGTCTGCTGAGTTGAAGAAGACTATTGGCGATCTCCGAGCTGATATGAATAACCAGTTTACGAATATTAATGTGAATATTAACAACCTTCGGGAAGAGTTCAATACTTTGTCGCTGACTTCGGCCCAAATTCAAAATGACGTTAAGGAACTGCGTGCAGAATACGTCGTTATTAAAAAGGATATGTTGCGGTTGGACACAAAGCACAATGAAATATCAGAGACTCTTACGGAGTTGAAGTCTACAGTGAATTTCAACTCAGATAACTATGTGGATTGTGAAAGGCGCCTGAAACAGCTGGAACGAAATGTGAATAACTCGGCAGCCTCGACTGTTGAACTACTGGAAAGAAAGATCGATTCTTTGGAACAACAGGCGAGGCAGTGCAACGTTGAGATAGGAAATATGCCGGAAAGGCGCGGTGAGAATTTAATTACTATATTGCAGTCAATTGGTTCAGCGCTCAACATGTCTTTAACATCGAAAGATATCATTTCCATTCACCGTGTTCCACATGCACATTCGCAGAATAATCGTCCGAAGAATGTCATAGTAAAATTTACGTCTAAAAGTATGCGTGATAATGTTCTCAGTGCATACCGGTTATCTAAGGGACTGACTTCGGATCGTATAGGACTGTCTGGTGCACCGTGTCGCATTTACATGAACGAACACCTGACGCTGCGCAACAAGGATATATTTCGAAAATGCCGTGCAGCCGCTATGTCAAACAAGTTCAAGTTCGTGTGGGTCCGGAATGCAACTGTCTTGGTCAAGGAATCTGAAGACTCCGCTACGTTCGCCATACGTACAGAAGATGACATTTCTAAGAAGATCAAGCCAAATCACGTACCTACAACTACGGCTACGGAATAAGCGTGATAAACGGGTTCAGCCGCCTGTCCTTACTAGATATTTCGTTATGTATTTATATGTCTATTATGTATTTTTATGTTTTTTGGTCTCACTTTTTATTTTTATATACTCTGTAACACACTTTAAATGGTCTAAAACATTAATTAAGCGCCAAACATCTTGTGGCATTAGGTGTCTATTTTATTTTTGCCATTATTTGTGTGACACATTGATCTTTCTATTTTCAATCCTTGTTGCTTTATTTTTGCATACTTTTTGTACACTATTATTACAGTGCTTGTTAAATTTATGTTACAAATCTTCCAATTTACCACTTATAATGAATACTCAAATGTCTACTAAATTTCAAAATGTTGGATAATCTTTCCATTTATTATCAGAACTGTCGAGGGATCAGGACTAAACTGAACACATTGTACATTAATATATTGTCGCATGCATACGATATCATAATTTTGACTGAAACGTGGTTGACGCCGGATATTTCCGAAAACGAATTCATTGACTCTCGATACACAGTTTTCAGACACGATCGCGATCGAGCAGTTTCAAATAAAAAAGACGGGGGAGGAGTCCTAATAGCTATCTTCAAGGATCTTATTCCATCTTCTCTCACACTGTCTCCCCCATTAATTCTACCAGAACATCAAATAATTAAAGTCCCCCTTTATGATTGTAAAAATCTACTTCTTTGTGCCACTTACATACCTCCAAACACGTCAGAAGACATTTATGTAAACTTCATGAATTCGTTATCGAAATTATTTGATGATCCTTACATAGAACACATTATTTTAACAGGCGACTTTAACCTACCAGAACTTAACTGGATTAACGCATCGTCATGCATGGTGTGTGCCACTAATAACACCTATTCGGATACAAGTAGGCATCTACTAAACTTTTGCTCACGATTTGATTTGAATCAATTTAACAATGTTAATAACAGTAACGGACGTATTCTCGATCTGTTTTTTTGCAATACACATACTGTGGCTTGTAATCCTAATACTCCTCTCTTACCTATAGACAGTCACCATCCTGCATTTCATATACAAATACCATTTAAAAAACCCTCACGAATGCCTAAACACTCAAATGTAAAACCACTAAATTATCACAAATCTAATTACAATGCAATAAATACAGACATTAAAAACGCTGAATGGAACATGTTACTCAATGATTTACCACCTGATGAAGCGGTCTCTACTTTCTACGAAAAATTATACGAAATTATTAATTTACATACTCCCACTCACAAAACCAAAAACTTTAAATTCCCACACTGGTTCACTAAATCTCTTTTGCATTTATTTAAAATGAAATCTCGAACGTGAATTAAGTGGAAGAAATATGGAAACATTAGTGACTACGAACTATTTTCTATTTACAGAGCAAAATTCAAAAAACAGGCCGACATATGTTATAAAAAATACATGAATTTTATAGAGGACAGCGTGGGAAAAAACGTTAAAGCATTTTGGACGTACGTTTCTAATCGGAACTCCAGTAATAGTATCCCAGCTACAGTTCACTATCTCCAACAGTCTTCCAATGACCCTACTACTACTTGCGACTTGTTCTCAATGTTTTTCCAATCTGTTTATGAACCGTCTACTTTCGATCATAAGTCATGGGTACCACCTCCCGCTAATCCTGATAACGATATTAATCTTTGTAATTTGCACTTTCCGGTATACAAAATTCAAAAAGAACTTAAATCATTGGATGCTTCTAAGGGTCCCGGGCCAGATGGTATTCCCTCGATCTTTTTAAAAAATACTTGTGACACATTGTGCTTTCCGTTGTTTATATTATATAATAAATGCCTTGCCTATGGCGTATTCCCTGATGTGTGGAAACGAGCAAATATTGTTCCAATCCATAAAAGCGGCTCCAAGAGTGATGTATCTACATATCGTCCAATCTCGTTGTTGTCGGGGCTTTCAAAACTTTTTGAAAGATTAGTGCATAGTGAGATATATCCAATCATTCAGCGTGTACTATTAAAAGAACAACATGGGTTCGTCAGAGGAAGGTCCTGTATAAGTAACCTCCTTATTTTTACAACACATCTGTTTGAAGGCTTAGACAAGAGGCAGCAAATTGATGCTGTTTATACAGACTTTCAAAAGGCGTTCGATAAGGTAGATCATAGGCTATTACTCAACAAAATCGCATTCAACGGTATTAGAGGAGATTTACTGCGTTGGTTCGTGTCGTATGTCACTAATAGGACTCAGAAGGTTGTCATTAATGGGTTTGAGTCTCATACAATAAAGGTCACTTCAGGAGTCCCCCAAGGCTCAATTTTAGGGCCCCTTCTGTTTATCCTATTCATCAACGACATCAAAGATTGCTTTAAAAGTTCAAAGTTCCTACTATACGCGGACGATTTAAAAATTTACAAAAATATTACCCTTCAAACCGACTGTTTAGACCTTCAGAAGGATCTTGACTGTTTCTCGAAATACTGCTCTGTTAATAAGCTTCACCTTAGTATCTCTAAATGTTACAGCATTACGTTTACTAAAAAAAAACATGTGCTGAATTTCAATTACATTCTTGGAAACACTACCCTAAACAAGGTTTCATCCCTCCGTGACCTAGGCGTAAATCTTGACTCAAAGCTCCATCTTGACACCCATGTGGACAACATAGTCAACAAGGCTTATAAAATGTTTGGTTTCGTTATGAGGGCGTCTAGAGAATTTCATCGGCCTTCTACCTACTTACATCTATACAAATCTATAATAAGGCCACAACTTGAATACGCAGTACCCATTTGGAACCCTTATTACAAAAAGTACATTGAGATCATTGAGTTGGTTCAACGTAAATACCTCCGTTCCATGCATTACAGATGCTGTAAAACCAAAATGTCCTATAAATTATTACTTGAAAAATATAACCTCATGACCCTACAATCCCGTCGCACCCTACTTGAAATGATGACTCTGTTTAGTATATGCCGCAATAAATTTGATTGTACTGATCTTGTGAACAGTCTGTGCTACCTGATCCCTCGTACTGTAATCGGTCGAGAAGTTCGTTCGAGACGCCTATTTGCTACTTCATTTTGTCGAACGAACTCAGGCGCTCGCTCGCCGTTACATCGCTTGGTTGACACCTATAATAAACAGTTTGGCCCTACTGATATTATGTTTCTCAGCAAAGCTGTATTTAAGAGTGAGATTACAACTATTTTAAGAGATAGCCCTAGTATATAGTATATAGTTAATAAGTGCTTTTTTAACTAGCTCTGCTAACAGCTAGCTATTCTGTATTGTAATCTGTGGATAACGTATTGAGTAGTGTATTTGTTACTTTTATTGCAAGTTTTATATTGTATGCCTACCGTGTAATATACTGCTGTTTGTTATTCCTATCAAATAAATAAATAAATAAAAAGAAGTTAACAGCATTATTGATTGAAAAATGTTACTACTCGATTAACGATTTCTTAAATGACAATGACTTATCCTAATGTCAATTTCTTATTAATGGGTAATTATAATAATTTATGCATTTCAACGACATAACAACTAATGTACTCGTTTTGAACTGTAATTCGTAATTTTGTATTTTGACACTATTGTTATTATTTTATTAATTGTTTGGATCACATAGTCGTTGTCTTCATACATGAATGTTTGCATGCCTAATCTAAGGTAGATTGTACAAGGATCACATTTTCTTTCAAATATCTTATGTCATGTACCTACAATCTATGCAAATAAATAAACTTTACTTTACTTTACTTTACGCAAACGATTACTCTTGCTAATTGCTCATAGAATTTCGGTCGTGAGAAGCGAGCATCCGCTTTTGAATCCCTTCTGTCTAGATTAGGTCCAGTTTTCATTTTATAAAAGCATTGGTGGTCCAATTAAGGGGGAGTTATCGCGGCATCAGCCACGGGCCCACGGAGCCCCGAACAACAACAAGATTACTAAGTATTTCTTCTCGGTTCATTTTGCGACGAACCATCGTCGCATTTAATTTATTATTGTTTCTAAAATTATGACACTGAATTTATTAAGGAAATCAGTTTGCAGTAGGATATTGTTGTTGAGCTTGATTTTATTGTATTATTGCGCTTTTGGAGATATATAGGTACGGAAATACGAGTCACTGAAATTGACTTAGGCCTGAGTACCTTTCTGGTTTTCCTTGAGGCATAATAATTTGTAATCGAAGTATTGTTTAATGATTAAGTAGAAATGCTGTAAGATGTAGCATTACATAATAATATGACACACATCAAAAGTGTCTAGGGAAAAAGGTATAAAAAAAAGAATGATTGACCTATTGGAATTAAATAAAAATGTCTATTTAGATTGATTACATAAAATGTTTTCGTATGTGTAGATCGACGAAGTGCTCTTTACTTTTTCTTTAATAGACTTTTCGCGATTTTGTCTTATGCTGGATTTTTCACCTTAGTTAATCCTCACATTAAAATGTGATAGTCAGTATTTCCGCCGATCGCAGCAATTGCAGAATGTCCGCCCACGTCAGTTGTAACACGCAAAAAACATTTTGTGGTGTGTGTACGGCATCCATATCTGGCTGAGCTCTTCTTTGAAGCATATCCCATGCGTGCTCAATGGGATTCATTCTATCTATCTATTTTTTAACAAATCTACCTGTTTTGTTTATTTATATAATATACAAAAAACACTTTACCTACTTACAAATTATTGATTAATAAATGCTATGCGATAATTAAACTTTAATGGTTTCATATCAATTTGTTTTGGACGCAACAGCCATTACTTTTCATTATTCTATTACATTAAAAAATATTAAATATATTTTAAATATTAAGTATACGAACTTTTTATTGAAACCCTTATAAAAACTAAGGCCAAAATCGGTGTTTTTCTGTTTATTTCTTAACAGATTTTTAGGTTTCCCTATGTTGATTGAAAGTCTGAAACAGTTGAATATTGTTATCTATATGATATTTTTCTATGCTTCGTCTGCAGAGTAAAATTTTAATTTCCATTCGCCCGAGAGCCATTTGCCGCTTGCCCGAGCTATAGAGCAAGGAATATCGGATCTAATATTCGGATCGAGTGGGATTGGAGATCAGATCCAGTGGCTGCCGTCTCTGTTGGAAAATTATACATTAATTATTATTAAACAGACTTCAATTGCCTCGTTTCATACGTTTGTATGTAGGTACCCATAAAATTTCCAAAGATAAACTTTATTATTGATAGTTATTGATTCAGGCGTGATTATGCGGAAATCCGTTATAAAATACAATAGACGACGTATATGTAGTAATCAAAATTCAATTGAACAAAGACAACAATTGTCAAATTAAATTTTCAGTTAAGCGGATTAGGTTACTAAGTATACGTCGTCTACTGTATTATTTAACGTTATTATTGTTCGGTAATTTCAAACCTGAATAACAAAATTTTTATTAATTCGGCCAGTATGGCACACGTGAAAATGGCAGCTATTCTTTCGCCCGAGGCGAGGTTAATAATTGGGCGTCCGAATATTACGCCAATAGTCAAAGATGAATAGCGATATGGAAGCTTTCTATGTGGGCAGTGTCTATAATATGGCCATTCGTTATAATTTGTTACTTTGTAATACATTTCTAATGGATTTCATTCGTTAACAAAATATTCAACAAATATATATTTATATATTTTGTTAACCCCAGTTTACTTGATCGGTTAATTATATATTAACTACCACAGTGATAAAACTGTGCTGATACCTTCGCTGGGTATTTCATATCCAATGTGGAAATTAAATTTTCAATGGAAATAATACAGGCCTCTTCTACCTGTTGGCATTAAGGGTAAATTAATTTAACATCTCCCGTTAACACCAAATGTTTAGCTAAGATGTTGCTTTCGCTAAATAGTACACATAACATCGTCTGAACTGCGACCCGAATCTAAATAGTTCAGATAACTTCATTGTTCGCAATATTGTGCTTATTAAACACTTGAACATGCTAAGTTATCAGTAAGTACCAAATTTCACGACTTGCTTAGATACTCATAAATTTCCCAAAGACGAAACGGAAAAACTTGTCGTGGAAAAACAGGATATTGCCATTTATCGGTGATGGAAGACCGGCTTAGACAGCCGGTTATATTAATCTTAGGAAGTTATCCCAGAGCCAATATTTTCTAGTCCCCTCAGTGTTAATTAAAAAAATTAATTTATGAATTTAAAAAGTTGTCGAGACATTTCAGCTGGCGGCATCCTGGTGGATGCAGCGAGCTCCGTAATGTAACGACTTGCGCCCCCATTAAGAGAGTAAAACCGGTCAAATGCGTGTCGGAAGACGCACAATGAAGGGTCCGTAGTTGTAATGGATTTATCCCAAGAACAAACTTAACATTGTACTAGAAAAACATGTTCCCATACATTCCAACTGGAAATGTCAGTTTATACGCACAGTAAGTTTTCCTGTAATTTATAAGTATGTAACTATTTTCTGTATTTTTTTCAACTAGACTCTATTGTCTCCAAGATAAGGCGATAATCAAATTTCATAATTTTTGTTAAATAACTTTAAAACGATATCTTTTTTAAATCATTAAATAATAAATTGAAACCCTCACACCCAAAACAATTAAGCATAATTATGGAGTTAATATGCAAAATTCATTTATTTACGTTACACACCCGTATTTGGGTCACAAACATTCAATATGTGTACGATATTTCAACTTAATAGGTCCATTAGATTCGGAGCAAATTGGCTGTGACAGACGGACAGATAGACAGACACACGAGTAATCCTTTAAGGGTTCCTTTTTCATTCGGACGTACGGAACCCTAAAAATGTGTGCAGTTTTTGCAGCGGAAGAGGCAAAGCAATTAGTAGGATCTTAAAGTGAACCAGAGTACCGTCGCACACCCGGGCGTTGTGAAATGCTCATTTCACAAAAATGTATTTTAACCCTTTCACGGCGACGTCTTTGTCCTTTTGGACTTATTGTTACAATTGTACCTCTTGTGGTGTTCTGTAGACAGACAATAAGTTTATCATACAATGTGACTACTTGTCAGATTTACTTTACTCTGCTTGTTTCAATTAAGCTGTGTATTTAAATCAATACAATGTAAATGCTGAATAGGTATATGAAGGTTATTAACTGAATAAGTATACGTTATGTAGCCAAGCTTCATGTTAACAAGTTGTATACGATGTCGGAAGGCAATGTTTAATGTAGGCACATACCTAAGTTGTGAGCTCATAAAGTTAATCAGATAATGCATTCCCTCGTCGGAATTATGTATGGACTCGCTTACAAGTACATAGGTACAGATAGGGGAAATGAATTACGGTATAACGAGCAAATCGGGCAATAATAATAACTTAGAGAATTCCAATCCCTTAAGTTGATTAAATTTGAAGTACCTACTTGCGAAGGCTCTTTTGGTTTGAACTCACTTGCGCTTTCACGGTGCTTAGGCGTGCTATGATCCGTGTTTTTATTTCACACTACATGCAATAAAGGATTTGTCATTACAATGTGGTTAACAACCTTTACCAATACAATTCACAAGAGAATAAAAGATTACAAACAATAAGATAAAATTCCAAATAAATTCCTTGGTTAAGTTTGCCCTACACTACTTGCCGCCACTTCATTCTTACGAGTGGGCAACTTTACCCAGATCGGGGGAAAATTCAATATCGTAAACAGAATAGATCGTCTAGTATAAAAGAGCCTTACTATAGAGTCAACAATAAACTTCGTTAAGATTTCAAAGAAGACGATTGAAAAGTAAGAAAACTGTCTGTAACTAGCCGTAACATATTGAAGATTACCCAGTAGAAGTTCTACTGTAATTCCGAGTTGATTGTTTAGACTTTCCTTTGCTTTAAAAGTATAAAAGATTTAAAAGTTTTTCGATGAAATTCAGCTTTTTCTTTCTCAGCTCTAATAGTTTAATCCTTTATTGGACAGTATTAAGTTTTTAAATTAAACGGTATTGAATAGGTAAAATAAGATATTTTTGGAATAATGTATGTATTCTAAGTAATAGGGAGGTATCGGTACCTAAAGTAGAAAGCTTCTCAGCTCATGAATGTTTGAATACTTTTTGAAATTATTATCCCACCTGAGTACCTAGTTGTAGAATTATAAGTTAGATAGGTAGCCTACTTATCTAAAGTGATATAAATGTTGTTTAAGTACATATTTGATTGTCTCGTTCTAAGAATCCCTAGAGACTTATGCTTTAGGAACGACGAGTAAAAGAAGCTAAATTAAGTAGGTATCTACGTAAATTTTTCTCCGAACGCGGGAAGAAGAATTATGTTTTTATATTCCCACGGTAAATTCATATAAAAATGCGAAACAGAAATAAAAAAGGTAAAGATTTACGGTACGTAACAATGATTTTATCTCGACTTTCCCGGAATACCTATAGATAGCTATCACAAATTATTTCGTAATTTTAATCACAGCTTCCTTCGATTCGTTTTACAGACGGTCGTGTTACCTGTCTATAAATAATATTAACACGTAAAATTGTAATGTGAGATTATAATCTGAATAAATCCGATACGGATCTTATATTCGGAATTGAAAAATCCTGTCAAAATATTCTGGAAAGTTGATCTGCTCTCCGATTGCAACGATACTGGGTGGTGTCAGCCGTGATTTATGTACCTACATCTTGTTTAATTTATCTATGTATATCGTTTAAGTGACTGTCAGTGCCCTTCGGCTTGAGTAATGAATTAATCGTAACAACGAAATGTTTTAATTTGGTCATTCAAAGTTTCAAACATCCCTATTTGTTGTGGCCAATTTAAATGATCATCATTTAAACTGGCCACAACAACACACACTGGTGACAAGTAAATTAATTGAAACTTGATGCAGGATATTGCTGTTAAGTTTTGAGATTGTTACACCGAGAACCAGTTTGTTGATCAAATTAACAGCGTACTCGCATACTGTTCTAATATTCGAAACAGCTTCGAACACTGTTAAGTTTCAATTAAATAGTTAACACGAACAGGGAAATATGTACATTTTAAATAAGGCACAATTTGCAACATGTTGCATTGGAACGTCATTGATGTGGGTATGTAGAGTAAAAGAAAAAATCAATATCTACGAAAAATCTTTTCGTTTCGAATGAAAAGAGCTTTCATCTCGCCATGTAATATTCAACCCGCCACCTAGTAGTTGTATAAGCCAAACTGTAGGCATTAAAACTATGAAACGAGTTGGTTTTCGTTGTTTTAAACGTGCGATGAATAAAATGATCGTAGGCCGAGCCATGGGTGCCGCCACAGCGGTTTCTTTGTATTTTTTCAGGCTTATTAGCATATAATTAAAATGTGTCAATAATGACACATTTTAATTATAATAATTATTATTTATTTTAATTATTATTTCCTTTATTTAAAACTTTAACATATAAAATACATTTTTAAATATTTCTTAAAAACTATATAAAAAACATTTAAAAATATAAAAAATAGTGTTCCGCCGGTATCGGGAGCAGGGTCCAAGCTACCGGTGGTTAGGGCTGCAGAGACAGGAACCTCCTCACAATGCGAGCCGTATCGAGGAATACTGCCTTCTGGATTATTATTATTATTCTGCCATTATTATTATTATTGACACATTTTTTAAGGATTCCCGTTGATTTAAAAATGTAATGAAATCGTCGCTTACTTTTTTCAGTCAAAATGATGTATTTCTTTTAATGCATTTCATTTCGGTTGCATTAAAATTCATGATAATCGTCCCTAGATATAACTAACTAAATAGAGAGTCAGATTTTGCCTGACTTAAATTTTCAAAGTGGAATACAATGAATTCATAACTTTAGTTGTACTTGAGTTTTTTAATAAAGTTGGTACGGCGCTCGTAGGTGCTTATGTAAATTTCACAGAAAATGGACCACAGTCAGAGATCTAGTAAATTATCATGTTAATTTTATTACTACTTAGACAATAGTTTCTTATCTCAAGAATATTTCATGGACGTTATTATCTTCTAGTACTTTATGCGCCTTTGCTGGAACTAATTCTGTACATAGGTGCCTAAAACATAATTATGTCGGAGCTTTGTATATTATGGCTGGATGCTCATTATATTAACACAGACACTAAGATATTATGTTTCTCCCGCATTATAATATTTTGCTTAAAGAAATATTATAATGATTTATCGCGGGTTCTGCCTCTGCGTCGCCTTGTCGAGAAATATGATTTTCGTCCGCAAATTAGTAGAGAATCGCCGTCGCTTGGAGCCGACCTTGGTACACTGCTGGGGAGCGTGAAAAGAGGGAAAAAATAATTCTATCACCTAATTTATTTTTCATGGCTGTCAGTGCAAAGGCGAGGAAGAGTTTCGGTTGTTATCCAATGATTAAAATACGTCACTGTTGTCATCCTTCACTTTGAAGCTCTGCTTTGACGGCAGTTCTCGAATGTAAAGGCAATGAGGTTTTACAATACAAATGTATAAGGTATATAACTAAGAATAGGTACGGTTGGGAAAATTAATTGTTAATCAAAATGACACCCTACGCCAATTGGCCGTGATATAGCCATTTCATACAACCGTCAAATTAACAGTTGTGATCTGAATATACGTACAAATTTCGAACGACGTACAAAAATCTATTTCCTTGACTTTACCTAATCAGTTCATCAGCACATCTGTAATTAAGTACGTACTCTTGAAAAAAAACTAACCAAGGAAAAGTCTAGTAGGGTTATTAAAGCATAAATCTGATAACTAGCTCATATGAGAGGCTGTGGGGCTCGACAGTCGTACCTAATGGTCTGGAAAGGCGTATTTATTGCGGTAATACACAGTGCGAAGAGAGAAAGTTTGTCTATGATAATACCACAATCTATAGATCCGATATAAAACTTTTTGTTATTACGTACTTATTACTTTATCAACATCGTTCATTGCTTTTGTTCTTCGACACATCCCACGTATTTATAAACGTTGGTTAAAGTTAAGAGACGTTTAAACAAGACAAAATGTACAGTTAAACAGATGTTTATCATTACATAACTAAATATAGAGGCATATTGTTAGATTTAAACCCGTGACGACTGAGGCAGATATTAATTATCTTTGTAGCGTTTAGTTTTTCTCTAAGAGTAATGTTGGGGCCGCATCACAGTGCTGTCAGGTGTGATCACATTAGCAGAAAGCTCGAAACCCAAGTAATAACACAAAGACAAAACAAATTGGGACAGGCACAGGAAATACAAACAGTAAAAAAGGAACATTTAAAACGAACAAAATAATTGAAACAAAATATGAGATAGGAATAGAAGCCTTCTTGGCCTCGCACAGGTTGCGAGGACAAAAACGCTGCTATTTCTATCTCAGCATAATGCTGCAATATTTAAAAAAAAGTCTGGATGGCTAGCGGGCCCTGTTACAACAGGGCCCGCTGTGATACCGCGGACACATCTATACGAACGGACAAATATAAATCCCAATAATTTATTTATAAGCACTTGCGGTAAACATTACTTATTTACGTTTGTACGACATTATTTATGATCACTTACTCCTTTTAACATATTTAACAAAAGGTTTAATAAAGCTTCGATATTATAACACTACACATTTGAGTTTTCATAGTAATTTATTTGGCCACTATTAAACACGACAGATATGGATTTTCATAGAAACATTGCCGGCCTTACATGTATATTCGGCCATTTCGATTTATCTCAAAGAAGTTTATCAAAATAATGCTGGAATCTCCAAGCATGTTTGAGAAAAGAGTTTGTTCTATGATATAAATGAAGCGTTTTGTATGACGTAACGTAATGTCTTACGGCTGAAAAAGAAAAACCTCTATTAGTAGGTAATTCTGGCTACTTAGCTTTCCTCCCGTGTTTTATGTTAAGATAAATGGTTCTGTAATGCACGTTGTTCCTAGTGATTTGAAAACTGCGTAACGTTAAGGTTCAATGGTTCTTAAGTAGGTAATACACTAAGTACGCATTTTACAATCTGTTACAGGAAATTTAATTGTTTAAGAAGTAGTTAAATGTCTTAACTGTGTAGAATTTACAAAGCTTGAAACACAGTTGGTTCTGTGCGCATGCGTCGGTAGCCAGTCGGCACTGCGCTCGGATGTCGTGCTGGGCAAGTTGAAATAGTCAGATGCGACGCGTAAGCACTCCTTTTTTTTGTTGATGGGAAATCATCAAATGACTTCTCCCGCTCTGGGCAGAGCGAGAGGGTGTGTCAGACTTTTACTGACTAAAACCCACCCGTGTTCCTTCCATTGCCTGTGTGCCGGGGCCGCGATATCCCTTTCGGACAAACCCGCAACCCCAGCAGGCGCTGGTCTTTCGACCCCGTCAGTTGGTGCTGACATCTCTTTGAGGCACGCGTGGAACACAACGCGCCGTCGACCCGGGCCTGGTCCTTATCGGACGGCGAGCTGCCCATTGCTCACCATCCGCGTTAAGCCGGCGACCCCGACCCCGACTTCTTTGATCACCCCTTTCCAAAAACGAAGTACTCTATGACGGGGGCGACAAACTTCTTTGGTCACCCATTTCCAAAAACGAAGTACTCTATGACGGCGGGGGGACAAACTTCTCCCCCCGGAAGTCGGCTCTCGACTCCCGATGCCCAGGGCGTCTCCTGCGGCGACTAGGGCCGCGAGGGCGTGCACCTTGCATCTCCCTCGCGCGCTCCGCCTCCTCCTCCTCTTTCTGTTCCTTCGCGAACATAACTGCTTCGCAGAGAAGGTGACGGCCTCCCATGCACTATCCCTCCTTCTCCTCTCCCATGCAACCATGGCCTGAACCAGGGCCGGATGCGAGAGATCGCCGCCGCCGATCGCCTCCGTGAGGACACGGCGGTGCTCCGCCCAAGCCGGGCAGACCTCCACCGTATGCTCCACCGTGTCCTCCGGGCGATCCACACTGTGGTGACAACCGGGCTTTTCCTCCCGCCTTATGCGGAACAGGAACTTCCCGAAACAGCCGTGTCCGGTGATGAACTGCGTCAGGTGGAAGGTGAGGACGCCGTGGCGCCTCTCAAGCCACTCCTCAAAGAGGAGACTTATCGCCACAATTGTGGCGTGCCCAGCGCTGGGTTGCGACAATCGCACTCTCCATGCCGCCATGAGATCCCGCCGGAGCTCTGTCCGCTGTGCCATGATTTCTCGCGGCAGCGGAGTTACACCCCGGCATTTCGCCTCCTAGCGCAACTCCCACATGTGCGTGAAGACTTTCGCCTCCAAATCCCATGGCGGCAGTCCGGCAAGGAGGCTCACCGCCTCACGGGAGACCGTGTGGTATCCCCGGACCAGCCTAATGGCCATGACCCTTTGAGACGTGTTCAACCGCTGGGCCGGTCGCAGCCTCAATGAACGCGCCCACACCGGTTCGCCGTAAAGGGCCATGGAAAAACCTCACACTGACCTGCGAAATGTAAAAAAACTAAAGAAAATTTGAATTTCGCCGCCTACCTCAGCGCATGCCCCTTAAGGCCTTCAGCTAAAAGAATAGATGTCATTTTATGAACTTCCTACGACCGAAAACGTCTCAAAATAAAATATAACTGTTATGAAAACAATCCCAACTTCCAAAGTATTGGAAAATACTTATTTATGTACGGAAGCTGAAGCGGGTTGAAAGCGATCAGACACTGCATGAATAAAATATGTTCCTACGTCGGTACTTACACCTTCTTATAAATCTCTAAAAATATAACGTTCGGTATGTTCGTAACAGCTGTTAGGTTCGCTCGAAAATAAGTGAGAAATATTAAATGAGGTAATTCCAAGTGTACGCAAACGATTACTCTTGCTAATTGCTCATAGAATTTCGGTCGTGAGAAGCGAGCATCCGCTTTTGAATCCCTTCTGTACTCTTTACTTTTGCTTTAATAGACTTTTCGCGATTTTTGCTTATGCTGGATTTTCCACCTTAGTTAATCCAGACATTAAAATGTGATAGTCTGAATTTCCGCCGATCGCAGCAATTGCAGAATGTCCGCCCACGTCAGTTGTAACACGCGAAAAAGATTTTGTGGTGTGTGTACGGCATCCATATCTGGCTGAGCTCTTCTTTGAAGCATATCCCATGCGTGCTCAATGGGATTCATTGTATCTATCTATTTTTTAACAAATCTACCTGTTTTGTTTATTTATATGATATACAAAAGACACTTTACCTACTTACAAATTATTGATTAATGAATTCTATGCGATAATTAAACTTTAATGGTTTCATATCACTTTGTTTTGGACGCAACAGCCATTACTTTTCATTATTCCATTACATTAAAAAATGTTAAATATATTTTAAATATTAAGTATACGAACTTTTTATTGGAGCCCTTATAAAAACTAAGGCCGAAATCGGTGTTTTTCTGTTTATTTCTTAACAGATTTTTAGGTTTCCCTATGTTGATTGAAAGTCTGAAACAGTTGAATATTGTTATCTATATGATATTTTTCTATGCTTCGTCTGCAGAGTAAAATTTTAATTTCCATTCGCCCGAGAACCATTTGCCGCTTCCCCAAGCTATTGAGCAAGGAATATCGGATCTAATATTCGGATCGAGTGGGATTGGAGATCAGATCCAGTGGCTGCCGTCTCTGTTGGAAAATTATACATTAATTATTAAACAGACTTCAATTGCCTCGTTTCATACGTTTGTATGTAGGTACCCACAAAATTTCCAAAGATAAACTTTATTATTGATAGTTATTGATTCAGGCGTGATTATGCGGAAATCCGTTATAAAATACAATAGACGACGTATATGTAGTAATCAAAATTCAATTGAACAAAGACAACAATTGTCAAATTAAATTTTCAGTTAAGCGGATTAGGTTACTAAGTATACGTCGTCTATTGTATTATTTAACGTTATTATTGTTCGGTAATTTCAAACCTGAATAACAAAATTTTTATTAATTCGGCCAGTATGGCACACGTGAAAATGGCAGCTATGCCTTCGCCCGAGGCGAGGTTAATAATTGAGCGTCCGAATATTACGCCAATAGTCAAAGATGAATAGCGATATGGAAGCTTTCTATGTGGGCAGTGTCTATAATATGGCCATTCGTTATAATTTGTTACTTTGTAATACATTTCTAATGGATTTCATTCGTTAACAAAATATTTAACAAATCATTATTTAAACATTTTGTTAACCCCAGTTTACTTGATCGGTTAATTATATATTAACTACCACAGTGATAAAACTGTGCTGATACCTTCGCTGGGTATTTCATATCCAATGTGGAAATTAAATTTTCAATGGAAATAATACAGGCCTCTTCTACCTGTTGGCATTAAGGGTAAATTAATTTAACATCTCCCGTTAACACCAAATGTTTAGCTAAGATGTTGCTTTCGCTAAATAGTACACATAACATCGTCTGAACTGCGACCCGAATCTAAATAGTTGATAAATAGTTCAGATAACTTCATTGTTCGCAATATTGTGCTTATTAAACACTTGAACATGCTAAGTTATCAGTAAGTACCAAATTTCACGACTTGCTTAGATACTCATAAATTTCCCAAAGACGAAACGGAAAAACTTGTCGTGGAAAAACAGGATATTGCCATTTATCGGTGATGGAAGACCGGCTTAGACAGCCGGGTATATTAATCTTAGGAAGTTATCCCAGAGCCAATATTTTCTAGTCCCCTCAGTGTTAATTACAAACATTAATTTATGAATTTAAAAAGTTGTCGAGACATTTCAGCTGGCGGCATCCTGGTGGATGCAGGGAGCTCCGTAATGTAACGACTTGCGCCCCCATTAAGAGAGCAAAACCGGTCAAATGCGTGTCGGACGACGCACGATGAAGGGTCCGTAGTTGTAATGGATTTATCCCAAGAACAAACTTAACATTGTAGTAGAAAAACATGTTCCCATACATTCCAACTGGAAATGTCAGTTTATACGCACAGTAAGTTTTCCTGTAATTTATAAGTATGTAACTATTTTCTGTATTTTTTTCAACTAGACTCTATTGTCTCCAAGATAAGGCGATAATCAAATTTCATAATTTTTGTTAAATAACTTTAAAACGATATATTTTTCAAATCATTAAATAATAAATTGAAACCCTCACACCCAAAACAATTAAGCATAATTATGGAGTTAATATGCAAAATTCATTTATTTACGTTACACACCCGTGTTTGGGTCACA
The DNA here is from genome assembly GCA_947364205.1 of Agrochola lota. Classification (NCBI taxonomy): domain Eukaryota; kingdom Metazoa; phylum Arthropoda; class Insecta; order Lepidoptera; family Noctuidae; genus Agrochola; species Agrochola lota. The sequence continues at coordinate 8,596,358 of OX376221.1, read as the reverse complement.
AACATTCAATATGTGTACGATATTTCAACTTAATAGGTCCATTAGATTCGGAGCAAATTGGCTGTGACAGACGGACAGATAGACAGACACACGAGTAATCCTTTAAGGGTTCCTTTTTCATTCGGACGTACGGAACCCTAAAAATGTGTGCAGTTTTTGCAGCGGAAGAGGCAAAGCAATTAGTAGGATCTTAAAGTGAACCAGAGTACCGTCGCACACCCGGGCGTTGTGAAATGCTCATTTCACAAAAATGTATTTTAACCCTTTCACGGCGACGTCTTTGTCCTTTTGGACTTATTGTTACAATTGTACCTCTTGTGGTGTTCTGTAGACAGACAATAAGTTTATCATACAATGTGACTACTTGTCAGATTTACTTTACTCTACTTGTTTCAATTTAGCTGTGTATTTAAATCAAAACAATGTAAATGCTGAATAGGTATATGAAGGTTATTAACTGAATAAGTATACGTTATGTAGCCAAGCTTCATGTTAACAAGTTGTATACGATGTCGGAAGGCAATGTTTAATGTAGGCACATACCTAAGTTGTGAGCTCATAAAGTTAATCAGATAAGATAATGTATTACCTCGTCGGCATTATGTATGGACTCGCTTACAAGTACATAGGTACAGATAGGGGAAATGAATTACGGTATAACGAGCAAATCGGGCAATAATAATAACTTAGAGAATTCCAATCCCTTAAGTTGATTAAATTTGAAGTACCTACTTGCGAAGGCTCTTTTGGTTTGAACTCGACTTGCGCTTTCACGGTGCTTAGGCGTGCTATGATCCGTGTTTTTATTTCACACTACAAGCAATAAAGGATTTGTCATTACAATGTGGTTAACAACCTTTACCAATACAGTTCATAAGAGAATAAAAGTTTACAAACAATAAGATAAAATTCCAAATAAATTCCTTGGTTAAGTTTGCCCTACACTACTTGCCGCCACTTCATTCTTACGAGTGGGCAACTTTACCCAGATCGGGGGAAAATTCAATATCGTAAACAGAATAGATTGGCTAGTATAAAAGAGCCTTACTATAGAGTCAACAATAAACTTCGTTAAGATTTCAAAGAAGACGATTGAAAAGTAAGAAAACTGTCTGTAACTAGCCGTAACATATTGAAGATTACCCAGTAGAAGTTCTACTGTAATTCCGAGTTGATTGTTTAGACTTTCCTTTGCTTTAAAAGTATAAAAGATTTAAAAGTTTTTCGATGAAATTCAGCTTTTTCTTTCTCAGCTCTAATAGTTTAATCCTTTATTGGACAGTATTAAGTTTTTAAATTAAACGGTATTGAATAGGTAAAATAAGATATTTTTGGAATAATGTATGTATTCTAAGTAATAGGGAGGTATCGGTACCTAAAGTAGAAAGCTTCTCAGCTCATGAATGTTTGAATACTTTTTGAAATTATTATCCCACCTGAGTACCTAGTTGTAGAATTATAAGTTAGATAGGTAGCCTACTTATCTAAAGTGATATAAATGTTGTTTAAGTACATATTTGATTGTCTCGTTCTAAGAATCCCTAGAGACTTATGTTTTAGGAACGACGAGTAAAAGAAGCTAAATTAAGTAGGTATCTACGTAAATTTCTAATAATGTTTTTATATTCCCACGGTAAATACATATAAAAATGCGTAACTGAAATAAAAAAGGTGAACATTTACGGTACGTAAAAATGATTCTATCTCGACTTTCTCAGCTGTCACAAATTATTTCGTAATTTTAATCACAGCTTCCTTCGATTCGTTTTACAGACGGTCGTGTTACCTGTCTATAAATAATATTAACAAGAAAAATTAAAATGTGAGAATATAATCTGAATAAATACGATACGGATCTTATATTCGGAATTGAAAAATCCTGTCAAGATAGTCTGGAAATTTCGATCTGCTCTCCGATTGCAACGATACTGGGTGGTGTCAGCCGTGATTTATGTACCTACATCTTGTTTAATTTATCTATGTATATCGTTTAAGTGACTGTCAGTGCCCTTCGGTTTTTTTTTTTTATTTTTTTATTTTTTTTCAGGATGGGAAATCATCAAATGACTTCTCCCGCTCTGGGCAGAGCGAGAGGGTGTGCCAGACTTTTACTGACTAAAACCCACCCGTGTTCCTTCCGTTGCCTGTGTGCCGGGGCCGCGTTATCCCTTTCGGACAAACCCGCAACCCCAGCAGGCATTGGTCTTTCGACCCCGTCGGTTGGTGCTGACATCTCTTTGAGGCGCGCGTGGAACACAACGCGCCGTCGACACGGGCCTGGTCCTTATCGGACGGCGAGCTGCCCATTGCTCACCGTCCGCAAGCCCGCGCCTACGGTGGCCGGAAGTCGGCTCTCGACTCCCGACGCCCGGGGCGTCTCCTGCGGCGACTAGGGCCGCGAGGGCGTGCAGCTTGCATCTCCCTCGCGTGCTCCGCCTCCTCCTTCGCGAGCATAACTGCTTCGCAGAAGGAGGTGACGGCCTCCCATGCACTCTCGCTCCGAACCATGGCCTGAACCAGGGCCGGACGCGAGAGATCGCCGCCGCCGATCGCCTCCGTGAGGACACGGCGGTGCTCCGCCCAAGCCGGGCAGACCTCCACCGTATGCTCCACCGTGTCCTCCGGGCGATCCACACAGTGGTGACACCCGGGCGTTTCCTCCCGCCTTACGCGGAACAGGAACCTCCCGAAACAACCGTGTCCGGTGAGGACCTGCGTCAGGCGGAAGGTGAGGACGCCATGGCGCCTCTCAAGCCACTCCTCAAAAAGGGGACTTATCGCCGCAATTGTGGCGTGCCCAGCGCTGGGTTGCGACAATCGCACACTCCATGCCGCCATGAGATCCCGCCGGAGCTCTGTCCGCTGTGCCGTGATTTCTCGCGACAGCGGAGTTACACCCCGGCGTTTCGCCTCCTCGCGCAACTCCCACATGTGCGCGAGGACTTTCGCCTCCAGATCCCATGGCGGTAGTCCGGCAAGGAGGCTCGCCGCCTCACGGGAGACCGTGCGGTATCCCCGGACCAGCCTGATGGCCATGACCCTTTGGGACGCGTTCAACCGCCGGGCCGGTCGCAGCCTCAATGAACGCGCCCACACCGGTGCCCCGTAAAGGGCCATGGACCGCACGACCCCCGCGTAAAGCCTCCGGCAGGAGGCGTTTGGACCCCCCAGGTTGGGCAGGAGCCGCTTCAAAGCAGCCCCAGCCCTATCCAGTTTGGGAGCCAAACGTCGGAAGTGCTCCACGAAGTTCCACCGGCTGTCGAGGACGAGTCCCAGGTACTTCATCGTCGACTCGACACCGATGTGAACCCCTCCCGCCGTAATCTGGGAACCCGACAGTGGCGCGTTCCGAGGACCATAGAAACACATGGCCTCGGATTTGTGCAAGGCCACCTCGAGTCCCAGTTGCCGGATCCTTTCGACGATTGTCGCAACCCAACGTGTCGCTAGTTCGGCCGCCGCCTCATGCGACCTCCCCTGCACCAGGACCAGCGTGTCGTCAGCGTAGCAAACCACGCTGACGCCGCTAGGGAGGTCGGCGCGCAGCACCCAGTCGTAGCCGATGTCCCACAGATGCGGCCCCAGGACCGATCCCTGTGGGACACCGCACGACATCTCTCGCCGGTTCCACTCTCCGTGGTGACCGGGGTAGATGACGGCCCTGTCCGTCAAATAGGCCTCGACCACTCGACAGAGGTAGGTCGGCATCCGGTGATACCGGAGTGCCTCCCTAATGCAACTCCAGGGCAGGGTATTGAAGGCATTGGCGATGTCAAGAGACACCGCCAAGACTACCCCACCCCGGGCAACAGCATCCCCCGTCGTGAGGGCTCGAACGCGCATGATGGCATCCACCGTAGAGCGCCCCTTGCGGAAACCATACTGGCTCTCCGCCAAATCCGGCCCCACTCGCACCAGCTGCCCGACAAGGCGGTCTGCAATTACTCTTTCAAAGAGCTTGCCCACCTCATCGAGCAGCACGATGGGCCGGTAAGCGGACGGAGAGTCCGCCGGGCGCCCCGGCTTCTTGATGAGGACCAGTTTCCCCGTCTTCCAACGAAGTGGGAACTGGCCCCTCTCCAAGCATGCGCTTAGGAGCCCCCGAAGTCGAGGCCCGAGAGCCTCTAAGGCCAGAACCCAGGCTTTTCCAGGTAAGCCGTCGGGTCCTGGGGCGGTATTTTTGGCACTCAGCCTACGTACCGCCACTCTCAGATCTACCTCGGTCACCTCCGGAGTATCGTCGTCGTCGTCCCTGGTGTGGTCCGCATCGGGTACCGCAGGAGGCGGAGCCATGGGCGGGGGAGTATGTTCCCCTCGCGAGGGGAACAGAGCGCTCACCACGTCCTCCACAAGCTGGGGCCGGAGACTCTGCGTCAGCGGGGGAGCCCATGGGCGGAGCTTATCTCTCACCCATTTGTATGGGCGTCCCCACGGATCTCTGTTCAGAGTCTCCAGCGACTCCTCGCGGGCCAGTCCTCTGGCCCGCTCGATCCCCGCTTGGAGGGCGGTCTTCGCCGCTCTGTATCCTGCGTACAGCTCCGCCTCAATGGCTTCCGTATCCGGCGGGCGGATACGGAGCCTGCGGTGCCTGGCGTACAGGTGGCGCGCAGCAACGCACGCCGCGCGTAAAGCGGTCAGCTCACGCGACCACCAGTACACCTGGCGCTGAGCACGTCCGGGCTGGACCCGGGGCATTGCCACGTCACAAATTTCGGACATGGCCTCCCGGAACCACTCCGCCTCGTCGTTTATGTCGGCAGGCCTGTCCGGTGATGACACCCAGGCCTGCACGATCGAGGCTTCCAGGAGGAGCTCCCGGTCCAGCTGCTTCAGCGCCCACCGCGGACCACTCGGGGTCTGTCTGACCGGCGTGCCCGAGGTCTGGGCGGAGACGTCAAACCGGATGTACCGGTGATCGAAATAGGTTTCCATCCCCTCCATGACGCGCCAGTCAATGACACGCGGTGACAGAGCGGGGCTGGCGAACGAAATGTCCACCACTGACTCGCCCCGCATCCGCACGCACGTGGGGACAGAACCCCGGTTTAGGACGACCAGGCCCGACTCCAGAGCCCAGTCCTCCACCATCCTGCCCCGTGTGTCCGTTAACCGGGAACCCCAAGCCACGTTCTTGGCATTGAAGTCCCCGAGGACGATCACGGGAAGGGGATGGTGCCCGACGACGACGACTCTCAACTCCCCAAGGGAGTTGTGGAACTCGGCGAGAGTTCGGTTCGGGGAGAAGTACGCTCCTACCACGACAATCTCCCCGAACAGTGCTGCCACGCAACCCGGTCCCCTCTTGACGGCCTCGAGGGACGGGGTACCGGCGGCGGCCGACGAAATTAGTGCCCTTCGGCTTGAGTAATGAATTAATCGTAAAAACAAAGTGTTTTAATTTGGTCATTCAAAGTTTCACACATACCTAATTGTTGTGGCCAATTTAAATGATCATCAGTTAAACTGGCCACAACATCACACACTGGTGACTAAGTAAGTTAATTGAAAGTTGTTGCAGGATATTGCTGTTAAGTTTTGAGATTGTTACATCGAGAACCAGTTTATTGATCAAATTAACAGCGTGCTCTCATACTGCTCTTCTAATGTTCGAAACAGCTTCGAACACTGTTAAGTTTCAATTAAGTAATTAACACGAACTGGGAAATATTTACATTATAAAGCACAATTTGCAACATTGTTGCATTGGTACGTCATTGATGTGGGTATGTAGAGTAAAAGAAAAAATCAATATCTACGAAAAATATTTTCGTTTCGAATGAAAAGAGCTTTCATCTCGCCATGTAATATTCAACCCGCCACCTAGTAGTTGTATAAGCCAAACTGTAGGCATTAAAACTATGAAACGAGTTGGTTTTCGTTGTTTTAAACGTGCGATGAATAAAATGATCGTAGGCCGAGCCATGGGTGCCGCCACAGCGGTTTCTTTGTATTTTTTCAGGCTTATTAGCATATAATTAAAATGTGTCAATAATGACACATTTTAATTATAATAATTATTATTTATTTTAATTATTATTTCCTTTATTTAAAACTTTAACATATAAAATACATTTTTAAATATTTCTTAAAAACTATATAAAAAACATTTAAAAATATAAAAAATAGTGTTCCGCCGGTGTCGGGAGCAGGGTCCAAGCTACCGGTGGTTAGGGCTGCAGAGACAGGAACCTCCTCACAATGCGAGTCGTATCGAGGAATACTGCCTTCTAGATTATTATTATTCTGCCATTATTACTATTATTGTCACATTTTTTAAGGATTCCCGTTGATTTCAAAAGGTAATGAAATTGTCGCTTACTTTTTTCAGTCCAAACTATGTATTTCTTTTAATGCATTATTTTCATTTCGCTTGCATTAAAATTCATGATAATCGTCCCTAGATATAACTAACTAAATAGAGAGTCAGTTTTTGCTTGACTTTAATTTTCTAAAGTGGAATACAATGAATTCATAACTTTAGTTGTACTTGAGTTTTTTTATAAAGTTGGTACGGCGCTCGTAGGTGCTTATGTAAATTTCACAGAAAATGGACCACAGTCAGTGAGATCTAGTAAACTATCATGTTTATTTTATTACTACTTAGACAATCGTTTTTTATCTCATGAATATTTCATAGATGTTATTATCTTCTAGTGCTTTATGGCCTTTGCTGGAACTAAATCTGTACATAGGTGCCTAAAACATAATTAAGTCGGAGCTTTGTATACTATGGCTGGATGCTCATTATATTAACACAAACACTAAGATATTATGTTTCTCCCACATTATAATATATTGCTTAAAGAAATATTATAATGATTTATCGCGGGTTCTGCCTCTGCGTCGTCTTGTCGAGAAATATGATTTTCTTTCGCAAATTAGTAAAGAATCGCTGTCGTTTGGAGTCAACCTTCGTACACTGCTGGGAAGCGTCAAAACAGACAAAATCCGGCCAACTGCGTGTCGGACCACGCACAATGAAGGGTTCCGTAGTTTGGATGAATTTATTGCAAGAACAAACTTTGTAGTTATATGTTCTCCCATAAGGAATGTATGTGGGAACATGTTTTTGCAACCGTAAATGTAAGTTGGTCGATTATTACTGGTTAACTTGTAAAGCCTACTTAGCTGTGATAGTTTTCCTTTTAATTTCGTTATATATAGGTACTACTGCCATGATATTTTCATGTTTTTATTTTATCACGTTGTTGGCGTGATTAATATGTATACCCATGCCAAATTAAAGCTTTCTAGTACAAAGAATCTCTGAGCTAAGCCGCGGACAGACAGACAGACGGACATGACGAAAATATAAAGGCTTGTGCAGACCAGCGCGACTTGTCGCGCGACGCGACACGAACAATACAATTTCTAAGAAAACTTCACAGTATAACAATGACCGGTGTCGGACCGGTGGTCTGCACAAGCCTTAAATGTTCCTTGTTTAATAAGGAACCCTAAAAATCATTCTATCGTCTAATGTATTTTTCATGGCAGTGCAAAGGCGAGGAAGAGTTTCGGTGGTCATAGGTTGTCATTCAATAATACGTCACAGTTGTCATCCTTCACTTTGAAGCTCTGCTTTGACGGCAGTTCTCGAATGTAAGGGCAATGAGGTTATACAATACAAAGTTATAAGGTATATAACTAAGAATAGGTACTGTTGGGGAAATTAATTGTTAATCAAAATGACACCCTACGCCAATTGGCCGTGATATAGCCATTTCATACAACCGTCAAATTAACAGTTGTGATCTGAATATACGTACAAATTTCGAACGACGTACAAAAATCTATTTCCTTGACTTTACCTAATCAGTTAAAGGCACATCTGTAATTAAGTACGTACTCTTGAAAAAAAACGAACCAAGGAAAAGTCTAGTAGGCTTATTGAAGCATAAATCTGATAACTAGCTCATATGAGAGGCTGTGGGGCTCGACAGTCGTACCTAATGGTCTGGAAAGGCGCATTTATTGCGTTAATACACAGTGCGAAGAGAGAAAGTTTGTCTATGATAATACCACAATCCATAGATCCGATATAAAACTTTTTGTTATTAGGTACTTATTACTTTATCAACATTGTTCATTGCTTTTGTTCTTCGACACTATCCCACATATTTATAAACGTTGCTTAAAGTTAAAAGACGTTTTAACGTCAAAAATGTATAGTTAAACAGATGTTGATCATTACATAACTAAATATAAGGGTATATTGTTATCTTTGTAAGTTAAAGTATATAATGTTCTTTGTAAACCCTTGACGACTGAGGCAGATATTATTTACATTTGTAGCGTTTAGTTTTTCTCTAAGAGTAACGCTGGGGCCGCATCACAATGCTGTCAGGTGATCACATTAGCAGAAAGCTCGAAACCCGATTAATAACACAAAGAAAAAAAAATGGGACAAGCACAGGAAATACAAACAGTAAAAAAGGAACATTTAAAACAAACAAAATAATTGAAACAAAAAATTAGATAGGAATAGAAGCCTTCTTGGCCTCGCACAGGTTGTGAGGCCAAAAACGCTGCTATTCCTATCTCAGCATAATGTTGTAATATTAAAAAAAAAAACAGCCGGCTAGTATTATATATATATATATATATATATATATATATATATATAAAACCCACCCGTGTTCCTTCCGTTGCCTGTGTGCCGGGGCCGCGATATCCCTTTCGGACAAACTCGCAACCCTGACAGGCATTGGCCCTTACGGACCCCGTCTGTTGGTGCTGACATCTCTTTGAGGCACGCGTGGAACACGACGCGCCGTCGACCCGGGCTTGGTCCTTATCGGACGGCGAGCTACCCATTGCTCACCGTCCGCAAGCCCGCGCCTACGGTGGCCGGTAGTCGGCTCGCGACTCCCGACGCCTGGGGCGTCTCCTGCGGCGACTAGGGGCGCGAGGGCGCGAATTTGCCTCTCCCTCGCGCGCTCCGCCTCCTCCTTCGCGAGCATTACTGCTTCACAGAAGGAAGTGATGGCCTCCCATGCACTCTCGCTCCGGACTATGGCCTGAACTAGGGCCGGACGCGAGAGATCATCGCCGCCGATCGCCTCCGTGAAGACACGGTGGTGCTCCACCTCCACCGTATGCTCCACCGTGTCCTCCGAGCGATCCACACAGTGGTGACACCCGGGCGTTTCCTCCCGCCTTATACGGTACAGGAACCTCCAGAAACAGCCATGTCAGGTGAGGACCTGCGTCAGGCGGAAAGTGAGGACGCCGTGGCGCCTCTCTAGCCACTCCTCAAAGAGGGGACTAATCGCCACAATTGTGGCGTGCCCAGCGCTGGGTTGCGACAATCGCACCCTCCATGCCGCCATGAGATCCCGCCGGAGCTCTGTCCGCTGTGCCGTGATTTCTCGCGCCAGCGGAGTAACGCCCCGGCGTTTCGCTTCGTCGCGACAGTCCCAGATGTGCGCGAGGACTTTTGCCTCCAGATCCCATGGCGGTAATCCGGCAAGAAGGCTCGCCGCCTCACGGGTTTATAAGCACTTGCGGTAAACATTACTTATTTACGTTTGTACGACATTATTTCTGAACACTTACTCCTTTTAACATATTTAACAAAAGGCTTAATAAAGCTTCGATATTAATATAAATAAAATACTGACATAACGTAGCCTCACTTTGTGGAGCATACTTATGACTTTGAACAGCGAGCGCTCACTTTGTCAAACTTTGCTGCTTTCGTTACGTATATTATAAGCGAATAATGTCGAAGCTTCCGTGTTTTCTTTTCCAGGAAATATTTCAATGTACCTGAAATTCTACTACATAATAAAAACTGAGAATCCTGGCAATTTGTGAACTTGTTTGTTTAGGTGCGAAGGAAAATTAGGTACCTACTTGTATCACGTATTTTATTATAATTACATCACGCCAGTACTCCTTCCAGTTATATTTAAGTTCCATGTAATAGCGGGCGAGCCTATTGCCATCAACCGGGCACAAATCCAGACTCCGGCTACTGAGAAATTCTCAATGGAAAAACCTAATAACACTTTGCCCGACCTAGGAACAAAAACCAGGACTTCAAGGCTCGGCAATAGCGCTTACAACTACTAGACCAACGGAGCAGTTTCTTTAATTTTTTATCTGACTTTATTTAAACTTCATAAAAGCTGAAACACCTTTTGTCTCTACAAACACAACATTAGTAATTATTTTATAATAGAACCAGTATAATGATGCTACGATTGGTAGACAATAGTACATTACTGTCTCAGCCTGCAACAGAGGGATTGATGGACGATCGTGAAAAGTGTTTGCCGAGGCGAAGCCGAGGCACACATCATACGTGAGTCCGTCAATGCCTGGTTGCGGCCAAGCCTTGTATAGTACTGAATCAAAACTAAGTAAATTAATTATATATTCCACAATCAATGACGATCACAAAGATAATTTTTCACACGCCAATATGTTCATTTGTTTCTTGTTTTACATTTAACAGCTGTTTGCAAATCAAATTGAAATTTAAATAGGATCTTTGATAAGATAATTCGTTGGTTTTGACCAGGGTTAAAGTAAAAAGTTCGTTCCATATAAATAACACGACAGATACGAGTTTTCATCGTAGTTTATTTGGCCGCTATTAAACACGACATAATATGGATTTATGGGCGCTTACATGTATATTCGGCCAGTACAGCAATTTCAATTTATTTCGAAGACGGTTGTCAAAATAATCCTCGAATTTCCAAGCATGTTTGAGAAAAGAATTAGTGTAGTAATGTCTTACGGCTGAAAAAAAAAACTCTATTAGTAGGTAATTCTGGTTGCTTAGCTTTGCTCCCGTATTTTATATTAAAAGGTTCTGTTTGCGGGCAATGGGCACGTTGTTCCTAGTAATTAGAAAACTGCGTAACGTTAAGGTTCAATGGTTTATGTAGCCCGCGAAAATCAAATTTTCTTACGTTTTTTGCAATTTCCAGGTCAGTATCATGTTGTATGTTCATCTAAATATGGTTTTCGGCCGTATCAAATGTTTAATTATAGAATTATAATCATAAAAATTATCAATACAACTCTCCAAGTTCATATAATCGCATTGAATTACTATTTCATGAAATCATGACATTTGACGATTGTGCTTACTTATGGAGTTGTATTGCTGATTGTAATGATTATAATTATGAAAAGACATATTTGTTACGGTCGCGAATGATATTTTAATCAACATAAAACCTCACACTGACCTGCAAAATGTAAAAAACTAAAGAAAATTTAAATTTCGGCTTCCGGCTACCTTAGCGCATGCCCCTTAAGGCCTTCAGCTAAAAGAATAGATGTAATTTTATGAACTTCCTACAACCGAAAACGTCCCAAAATAAAATATAACTGTTATGAAAACAATCCCAACTTCCAAAGTATTGGAAAATACTTATTTATGTACGGAAGTTGAAGCGGGTTGAAAGCGATCAGACACTGCATGAATAAAATATGTTCCTACGTCGGTACTAACACCTTCTTATAAATCTCTAAAACGTTCGGTTTGTTCGTAACAGCTGTTAGGTTAGCTCGAAAATAAGTGAGAAATATTAAATGAGGTAATTCCAAGTGTACGCAAACGATTACTCTTGCTAATTGCTCATAGAATTTCGGTCGTGAGAAGCGAGCATCCGCTTTTGAATCCCTTCTGTCCCCCCCCCTCCCCTCTGGTCCAGTTTTCATTTTATTAAAGCATTGGTGGTCCAATTAAGGGGGAGTTATCGCGGCATCAGCCACAGGCCCACGGAGCCCCGAACAACAACAAGATTACTAAGTATTTCGTCCCGGTTCATGTTGCGACGAACCGTCGTCGCGTTTAATTTATTATTGTTTCTAAAATTATGACACTGAATTTATTAAGGAAATCAGTTTGCAGTAGGATATTGTTGTTGAGCTTGATTTTATTGTATTATTGCGTTTTTCGAGATATATAGGTACGGAAATACGAGTCACTGAAATTGACTTAGGCCTGAGTACCTGTCTGGTTTTCCATGAGGCATAATAATTTATAGTCAAAGTATTGCTTAATGATTAAGTAGAAATGCTGTAAGATGTAGCATTACATAATAATATGGCACACATCAAAAGTGTCTAGGGAAAAAGGTATAAAAAAAAGAATAATTCACCTATTGGAATTAAATAAAAATGTCTATTTAGATTGATTACATAAAATGTTTTCGTTACAAAAAAAAACTTTACTTACAATCATTGCTGATACCTAAAAACATAAAACCAAATAGAGCTTGCAGTAAATTAAATACAAATGTTTACCAATGTTTTCTTCAAATACATAAACGTTAAGTTTATTTTAATTTATTTTTATAAATAAGTTAATGTTCTAAAAATACGTTACGATATTAAATCAAAGCGACAGTGACAGTGAATTGTCGGATTACATCAGTGCAAATGCTGCCGCAATTATAAATAATTTGCTTCCAACAGAATCCAAGGAAAATTATTTAAAAACTTATGAAGAATTTTCAACGTGGAGAATTGCGAAAGGCAATTTCAGAATCAGTACTTCTTGTCTATTTTGATTATTTATCCAAGACAAAGAATCCGAATACACTTTGGTGCATATACTCAAAACTGAAAGCTACAATAAGCATCAAACACAGCATTGAAATAAATAGATTCACGAAATTACTGGCTTTTTTAAAAAGAAAATCAGAAGGGCATTGCGCAAAGAAGTCTAAAATTTTTGACTCAAAATGTGGAAAAATTACTTAATGAAGCTCCTGACGAAATTTTTCTGGCCACAAAAGTAAGTATACATGATTTAACTATGAATATTTCGTATCTTAGTAATGGTAATTATTCTATATATTTACCTGTTTTTTATCTTTGTTATAGGTGGCCTTAATTTTTGGACTCAATGGTGCTTGCCGCGGATGTGAGCTTGTAAACTTAAAGGTGGAGGACGTTGAAAATCATTCCAATGAGTTGCTGCTGATTAATGTAAAGGAAACTAGGACAAAGAAAAATCGGTCATTCATTGTACAAGGACAATATACTAAAATAATTCATAAATACCAAACATTACGTCCTACCAACATGGAAAACAATAGATTTTTTATAAACTATCGGAATGGGAAATGTACTCGACAAGCCATCGGTAAAAATAAAATTAGCAATATGCCAAAGGAAATTGCAAAATATTTAAAACTTAAAGATGTTGAACTCTAGACCGGTCACTGCTTTAGAAGAACTTCGGCAACTTTCTTGGCGGATTCAGGGGCGGATATTACGTCAATAAAAAGACATGGTGGTTGGAGCTCTGATGGAGTAGCTGAGGGTTATATCGAAAGCTCAATGGCGAATAAAACCATATTAAGCAGTCAAATTAACAAAAATATAAAACTTAATCCATCAGAGCCACAACCATCAACTTCCGGCATCTTATCTTCGTCCGTAACTCACGATGCACCACCACCACTATCTCCGACGTATACTATCTACAATGAAACGCAAGTTCCTCAGACGCAAGAACAGAGAAATACTCAAATCAACTCATCAAAAATAAATGTACCAAACAAAAATGTCTCTCTCAATAATTGGACCAATGTTTCGAATGTTAACTTTTACTTTTAATTGTCATTATTTTTAATAAATGCTTATCTCATATTATTATTGTGTTAATTTTTTCGAAAATGGTACGAAAAGTAGAGTATTTTCCTCGGTGATAAAGCTGTCTTAGTCTTGGGTGAACTTAAATCCCTCGTTACACTCAGGACTCGTCTTAAATACCTCGCTTCGCTCGTGATTTAAGTTTTCAACACCCTCGCTACGCTCGGGAGTAAACCTCTAGTCCTTCGTTACGCTCGCGATTTAAATCGTCACCCGCGACAGAAGACACTGCTTTATCCCCTTGGTTAATAATCTACTATTTTATAGCAATGTTCCAAAATGTCCCGGTCGTAAAGTGCGCGAAGGTCGAATCTTCCTTTGAGAGCAATGTCAGCATTAAATATTTTTTTAATAATAAATCTTTCATTCCTTTCTTCAGTTTCTGGTGGTAAGTTAAGAGTGTTTATTCTGAAAGTGGGCAACGTCGCAAATAGATGGCAAATATTTCGCTGTTTTGATTAATTTGGTAGTATTTCTGTATGGAAATATGAAATGTGGCTAACTAGCGAACTAGAATATTAATAATGAATTGTAGCTATAAATCATTGATGTTATAACCGTATTAGGTGTAAAAAAGGCATTTTAAACTTTCCAAATACTTTTTTTACATCTAAATATTCGGTGTTGCGATATTAATTATTGTCAACTTTTAGGATAAGCCCTCTTAATCAAAGACAGTCTCACTACATTATTTACATACCTAAATAAAGTAAGAATAGAATAGAATAGAATAGAATAGGTCTTTATTTACTTAGAATGTAGGTACATAAAAATAAGTTGTTAAATTGAAAATGCTTTCTCGTTCACTACAGTGACCCTAAAATATTATACCAAATCTTAAGATGGAAATTACTAGACCATGGTAAGCCACTAATATTGTCGGTAAATTTACTTTTTTTGATAGATTATGCAACATAAACGCGGCTGTGCTTAAACGTTTACATATATCTTCTGCTTGCGGCTTCCATGTTAACTGTCTGTCAATTATGATTCCTAAAAATTTTGTACTGTTTACTTTTTCAATAGTTTGACCATTGTAGTTTATATCCATATCTCCCGTAAATATTCGTTGGTAAAAGTGCATGAATTTAGTCTTTTGGGGATTAATAGTTAGATTATTACTGTCAAGCCACTTTATTTAACTAGTAATTGTATTGTTGATGTCATTTACATATGATTCTTTATTGACACATGAAACAATTAATGTGCTATCATCAGCAAATAATATCATAGGATAACGTATATAACGTGGTAGGTCATTTATATATAACAAAAATAATAAAGGTCCGAGGACTCCCTGCCCTGCGGGACACCATGTTTTATTTCTCTAAAAGGCGATATAGATTTTAATTCCTTTCTAGATCCCAAACACAGGCTCGATATCTCCCGTCATCTACCCCGGTCACCACGGAGAGTGGAACCGGCGAGAGATGTCGTGCGGTGTCCCGCAAGGATCGGTCCTGGGGCCGCATCTGTGGGACATCGGCTACGACTGGGTGCTGCGCGCCGACCTCCCTAGCGGCGTCAGCGTGGTTTGCTACGCTGACGACACGCTGGTCCTGGTGCAGGGGAGGTCGCATGAGGCGGCGGCCGAACTAGCGACACGTTGGATTGCGACAATCGTCGAAAGGATCCGGCAACTGGGACTCGAGGTGGCCTTGCACAAGACCGAGGCCATGTGTTTCTATGGTCCTCGGAACGCGCCACTTTCGGGTTCCCAGATTACGGCGGGAGGGGTTCACATCGGTGTCGAGTCGACAATGAAGTACCTGGGACTCGTCCTCGACCGCCGGTGGAACTTCGTGGAGCACTTCCGACGTTTGGCTCCCAAACTGGATAGGGCTGGGGCTGCTTTGAAGCGGCTCCTGTCCAACCTGGGGGGTCCAAACGCCTCCTGCCGGAGGCTTTACGCGGGGGTCGTGCGGTCCATGGCCCTTTACGGGGCACCGGTGTGGGCTCGTTCATTGAGGCTGCGACCGGCCCGGCGGTTGAACGCGTCCCAAAGGGTCATGGCCATCAGGCTGGTCCGGGGATACCGCACGGTCTCCCGTGAGGCGGCGAGCCTCCTTGCCGGACTACTGCCATGGGATCTGGACGCGAAAGTCCTCGCGCACATTTGGGAGTTGCGCGAGGAGGCGAAACGCCGGGGTGTAACTCCGCTGCCGCGAGAAATCACGGCACAGCGGACAGAGCTCCGGCGGGATCTCATGGCGGCATGGAGTGTGCGATTGTCGCAACCCAGCGCTGGGCACGCCACAATTGCGGCGATAAGTCCCCTCTTTGAGGAGTGGCTTGAGAGGCGCCATGGCGTCCTCACCTTCCGCCTGACGCAGGTCCTCACCGGACACGGTTGTTTCGGGAGGTTCCTGTTCCGCGTAAGGCGGGAGGAAACGCCCGGGTGTCACCACTGTGTGGATCGCCCGGAGGACACGGTGGAGCATACGGTGGAGGTCTGCCCGGCTTGGGCAGAGCACCGCCGTGTCCTCACGGAGGCGATCGGCGGCGGCGATCTCTCGCGTCCTGCCCTGGTTCAGGCCATGGTTCGGAGCGAGAGTGCATGGGAGGCCGTCACCTCCTTCTGCGAAGCAGTTATGTTCGCGAAGGAGGAGGCGGAGCGCGCGAGGGAGATGCAAGCTGCACGCCCTCGCGGCCCTAGTCGCCGCAGGAGACGCCCCGGGCGTCGGGAGTCGAGAGCCGACTTCCGGCCACCGTAGGCGCGGGCTTGCGGACGGTGAGCAATGGGCAGCTCGCCGTCCGATAAGGACCAGGCCCATGTCGACGGCGCGTTGTGTTCCACGCGCGCCTCAAAGAGATGTCAGCACCAACCGACGGGGTCGAAAGACCAATGCCTGCTGGGGTTGCGGGTTTGTCCGAAAGGGATAACGCGGCCCCGGCACACAGGCAACGGAAGGAACACGGGTGGGTTTTAGTCAGTAAAAGTCTGACACACCCTCTCGCTCTGCCCAGAGCGGGAGAAGTTATTTGATGATTTCCTATCCTAAAAAAAAAAAAAAAAAAAAGGCTCGATATCTCCGTACATTGTCTACGGCCTTCAAGGTACGTTTTTATTAAATTAAGGGCATTGCCACGAATACCGTATGCGTGATACTTGGTCAGAAGGATATCGTAATCCACACAGTCAAAAGCCCTCGACATATCAGCATATATTGCGCATACAGGTATTTTAGAGTCTACTTTTGGCATTATTCTATTAAGAAAGTCGAAAATAGCCATGTTGATGTTTTTATTTGTTCTAAAACCTTTTTGTTCGTCACATAGTATGTGGTATTTTGTTAGAAAAGAAAAGAAGACAACAATAATTACCTATAGCCATCAATCTTTACAATCCAATAACCTCCCGTCGCGATGAAAAATATCTTTGTTATTAGAAAATGATCATTCAAACGAAAAAAGATACTTAGGAATTTTCTTTACTACCTCGCAGTCATTTTTCCACCTGAGTGTAAAAATCTAAAAATACGTCACGGGCTGGATGAGATTTAGCAATTTTAAAACTTTTGCGCATTATCATTTCAGTACACCAACGAGACGTGAAAGTTTGAAAAGTTTAAGGTGTGCGCATACAAACTGTCAGAAAACACACATCACTTGCTGAAATATTGTAATGTAGTGAAAGCTCACAGAAAGCTAGCTTCATGTATGAACTTCAGCCAAACGTTCCTATCTACCCGAATAACGGACTTCAGGGTATTAAATTCTCCGCCGGAAACTCGAAACTCGTTACATTTTGTATCGTTTCGCGATCTTCGTTTTATTCGGTTATAGAACGACTTTTATTTTGTTTCCACTTTGAATTTGTCCAGTATCTAGCGTACGGTTCAGAAAATTTGGAAAGAGGGAAGGAATCAATCGGTTTTTTTTTTAAACAAGTTGTCGTACTTCTTGGCCTGCATCTCACCTGATGGTAAGTGATGATCACGCCGAAGGTGAAAGCGAGCTACCCCCGGAATCCCCAACCACAGAGGAACTGGCTATCTTACCTCTGCCGAAACACAATAATGCTGTTAACATTGTTGTTATGGCGACAGGCTTAGTTAAGATGGTGGTAGCTAGCAAGGCGGACTTAAAAGAAGCCCTGCCGCCAACCAAACAGAGCTGATTTTGCCCCCACTGGCAATCGAACCCCGATCTTTGGGTCTGAGACAGGTGGTCTAACCACTGGACCACAGAGGCGGTTGAATATAGAACGTTCGTCGATTAACGGTTTGGGCAACTTTACCCACTTGAAATGTTTTGGTAGCGCCGCACCCCGTGTCGACTTGTCGAGCCCTTGCATACCCGTGGGGGTACGTGACTTCTCGTCTTGTTAATTGTCCTAGTTTGACACGTTCACACTAAGTTAGTTTCTGTGCTTATTAATGGTAATTGCAGCTAATTACAATCCCTTTGTATTATGTAGGTACCCACAAAATTTCCAAAAATAAACTTTATTATTGATAGTTAATTGATTCAAGCGTGATTTTGCGGAAATCCATTAACAAATACAAGAGACGACGTATATGTAGAAATAAAATTTCATTTGAACAAAAACAACAATCATCAAATTAAATTGACCGTTACCGCAGGTTACTAAATATACGTCTATTGTATTTTTTTAACTTTATTATTGTTCTATTTACTAATTTCTAAAATTTATTTACTAATTTCAAAACTGAATATCAACATTTTTATTAAATCGGCCAGTATGGCACACGTGAAAATGGCAGCTGTTCCTTCGCCCGAGGCGAGGTTAATAATTGGGCGTCCGAATATTACGCCAGTGGTCAAAGAGGAATAGCGATGTGGAAGTTCTATGTGGGCAGTGTCTATAATATGGACATTCGTTATAATTTGTTACTTTGAAATACATTTCTTAGATTTCATTCGTAAACAAAATATTCAACAAAGTATTTATTAATCGCGTTATTAAATATTTTGTTAACCCTAGTTTACTTGGTCGGTCAACTATAAAACTGTGCTGATAATTTTATTATTTTACCCCTAATAGGAGTAAATTAATTTCAAATCTTCCGTTCAGACCAAAATATTTAAACATCGTCTGAACTGCGACCCGAATCTAAATATGTATGTAGTTGATAAATAGTTCAGATAACTTCGTTGTTCGCAATATTGTGCTTATTAAACACTTGAACCTGCTAAGTTATCAGTAGGTACCTAATTTCACGACTTGCTTAGGTACTCTTGCTTACATATTTCCCAAAGACGAAACGGAGAAAGTTGTCGTGGATAAACAAGATATTACCATTTATCAGGCGATGGACGACACGACACCGGCAGTGGCCAGCCGGGTATATTAATCATAAGAAGTTTTATCGCAGATCCAGTATTTTCTAGTCCCCTCAGTGTTAATTACAAAAATTAATTTATGCATTTAAAAGTTGTCGAGGCAGTTCAGCTAGCGGCATGCCGGTGGATGCAGCGAGCTCGTCCGTAATGAAACGACTTGCGCCCCCATTATGAGAGCAGAAACCGGCCAAATGCATGTCGGACCACGCACAATGAAGGGTTCCGTAGTTGTAATGGATTTATCCCAAGAACAAATTTAACATTGTAGTTGAAAAACAAGTTCCCATACATTCCAATTGTAAATGTCAGGTTGTACGCACAATAGGTTTTCCCGTAAATTGTAAGCATGGAGCTACTTTCAGTATTTTTACAAAATTTTAGACTCCCTAGTTTTGGAGATAATGGTCAATTTTCATATTTTTCTTAAATAACTTTAAAACAGTATATTTGAAAATCATTAAATAATAAATTGAGACCCTCACAGTAAGCCTTTTCATTTGTTATGTCACACGGTACAGTTTGCATAACTTTTTCTTAATTATCTTATTTTCCTCCCAAAACAATTTTGCTTAATATGGAACTGACACCCCATATGCAAAATTCATTTATTTACGTTACAGAGCCGTGTTTGGGTCACAAACATTCAATATGTGTGCGATATTCGAACTTAATAGGTCCATTAGATTCGGAGAAAATTGGCTGTGACAGACGGACAGATAGACAGACACACGAGTAATCCTATAAAGGTTCCTTTTTCATTCGGACGTACGGAACCCTAAAAATGTGTGCAGTTTTTGCAGCGGAAGCGGCAAAGCAATTAGTAGGATCTTAAAGTGAACCAGAGTACCGTCGCACACCCGGGCGTTGTGAAATGCTCATTTCACAAAAATTTATTTTAACCCTTTCACGGCGACGTCTTTATCCTTTTGGACTTATTGTTACAATTGTACCTTTTGTGGTGTTCTGTAAACAGACAATAAGTTTATCATAACAATGTGACAGATTTACTTCAAGTGCCGATGCGAACAGACATTCAATTAAGCTGTGTATTTAAATCAAAACAATGTAAATGCTGAATAGGTATATGAAGGTTATTAACTGAATAAGTATACGTTATGTAGCCAAGTTTCATGTTAACAAGTTGTATACGATGTCAGAAGGCAATGTTTAATGTAGGCACATACCTAAGTTGTGAGCTCATAAAGTTAATCAGATAATGTATTCCCTCGTCGGCATTATGTATGGACTCGCTTACAAGTACATAGGTACAGATAGGGGAAATGAATTACAATACAACCAGCAAATCGGGCAATAATAACTTACAATATTCCAATCCCTTAAGTAGATTAAATTTGAAGTACCTACTTGCGAAGGCTCTTTCGTTTGAACTCGACATGCATTTTCACGGTGCTTAGGCGTCCTATGATCCGTGTTTTTTTTTCACACTACATGCAATAAAGGATTTGTCATTATAATGAGATTAACAACCTTTACCAATACAATTCACACACTAAGCGACGCTAATCCCTGATTGCACTATGCAAGTATGCGAGTGTACCTACCAAATACCTAAGACCGTTTTTTACTGAAAGCTTAAAATGAATAGACAAAAAGAAAGAAAGAAAATACATTTATTTACACAGACTAAAAACCACACAATATAATATACAACAACAACAACAATACCAGCCTGTTACTGTCCCACTGCAGGGCAAAGGCCTCTTCTCATACAGAGAAGGCACGAGCATTGATCACCACGCTTGCTCAAGATGGGTTGGTGATTTCAGACTTATATTAAGTACAAGTCCAGGTTTCCTCACGATGTTTTCCTTCACCGATGTCAGTAATGTCCAAGATCAACTCAGAAAGTATATATGAATTGAAAAAGTCACATTGGTACTTGCCCGGATTTGAACCCAACCCTCGTGCATGAGAGGCGAGGCTTTAACCACTGGGCCATCACGACATATAATATAATATACAGCAGATAAAAAATTAAAATACATACTCGTACCTACCTATTTTACATACCATTTTTACCTTATGTTTAATAAAGGAAAAACATTTTCAAACGCGAGCCCGCTCCTGAAGGCTTCAAAAATTAAAATATTCTTTCTTATTGCCTCCTCATCGGTATCAGGGGAACAGGATACGTACGCATACCAACACCTTGAGTAAATCTACCGAAATTACACCCATATTCATGTTCACCTCACGTCTGCACATGATCAACGTTTATTGGAGGGAATCAAAGTTCTCCATGATGTTATAAATTTACTGGCTCTCGCCCCTCTTTATAACCGATGATAATCGCTGCCTTACGCCCCAGGCAGGCAGCAGGCACCGCGGATCGATCGCGCGACTATCGCTGCACACTGCGGGCCCCTGTGTCGCACAAAAGTTCACGTATCTAATCTCACCACGAACCACCCTATCCACTGATTTCATTTCAGGTGCTCAGTATTATTTTCCATTTATTCTGATACGATTTGCTCTTACAGCCCATTAGTTTTATTCGTTTCGCTGTGTAATAATGCTTTTGAAATAAATGCGGAGTTTAGAACCGATAGGGTTTTATTTTATTTTGCTGTTGAAAACGGGATAATTTTATTATACTGCGCGAATAAATTCCTTTATTCGGAATTGAATGAGTGGTGGATACGGTAAATCATTCGCGCTATGGGTTGCATTAATTGGAATTTCCACTAGTATACGATACCTTCGTAAATACGTCCGGCACACCCTAGGCCTAGTTATTATCAACCACGCTGACAGACTAATCTATTCAGTGGCATGCAACATGAATTATTACTTTAATAGCTCGTTTCGACTCAAGGGAATAACAACAAAAACAAAGCAAAAACTTAATACCGTAGCGTCTATATTTAACCTGCGGTCTGGGTCAACAAAACTTCTCCTAAGTATTTTAAACCAGAGGATGCCCACAGCATGTGCTGGGGAAATGTATCTTGTATACAAGCAAAAAAAACGCACTTCTCAAATCGATGAAATTGTCGGTAATGGACGGTGGAAAGTTCCATGGTATTTTAGCTAACCCTACGAAACTAAGCTTTCTGAAGTTTTGTGTCACTAAGATTAGTTAATGTTGTTGAGGAGTTAGTTGTTATTTGTAAAAGCACGATGGACTTGACATATGAGTACAAAAATCCCTTAAATAAACAAAGATATAAAAATAAAAATAAAAAATCATAAGCATGCGGCTGTATTATGACTGTAGGATGCCGTTTGGTTGCTCAAAGTGAACAGATCCTAGACGTTTATAAGCCTAAGTGCTTCAACACCACATAAATACATACATTTACTTTGTTGTTTAAATCTAAAATGAACAATACAATACTTAGACAATAGATATTTGTATATCGACCGATGTAGTAGTCAAATCCAAATAATATGACAATAAATAAGAATATGTATTTAAGAGTAAAGTATTATTGTAATCTGTGGAGAACGTAGTGGGTAGCATAATTGTTATAATGTACTTAATGTTCAAGATAATAAGTGTAACCTTGTTGTGCTACTGTTTGTTTTTCCGTAAGTAAGTAAATAAATAAATAAATATTGCAGTCATTCTCCTTCAAAATTGAGTTTTCCTGGCGAGGGATAATACAGTCAACACAGGGATTAGGAACATTGAATCCCATTCACAAAAGTTAATTACACATTGTTTAGAAATTAATTACTTAAATCTGCAGCACATTCAAACAGGGATGAAATTAATAATACACAGGAGAGTAATTAAATAATGCTTTATTATAAAATCTTCTATTTACAATATTATGTAATGTGGTTTCAGAGCACTTTAGTCGAATATTTACAATTTATTTTCAATTGAGGTCTCTGAATTTGATAACATGGTATGATGACGATACTGTTATTGTCTTTATACAAAACTAATTGCTAAGTATTATCTGACATGCATTAACCTACTCTTGTATCAAATAATTTCCGAAACGTAACATCTAAAAATATGACGAATTGTATGAACAAGTTATCAAGGACCTCTAAATATTCAATGAAATATCACATGTTAAAAATATTTTACTATAAAATAACCTAAACGCTAAACTTTCCTTGCTAACTATTGATAAGAAATACATAAAATAAAATTATTGTACTAGCTTACCAATGAAAGCAAAGTTTCTGTTGGACCTACTCTAACACTACCGTCAAATAAGAACTAACTGAGCGCACATTACTAGGTACTTATTAGAGGTAGAAAATATTTAATAGGTCCTCGAAATTATATAAAACACAATATTATATTAACACATGTGTATAATCTCTGACCCTAATTTAATTCATTGTAATTTACTGGGTAATGTTTTATTTTTACATAGATATTGACGAGTAAGTGAATGCAAATTCAAGTATTAAAAAAAATGATATTAAAAAAGATATTGCAGGTATATATTCAACTAGCGTCTGTCTGCTTGTTGGCAACAAAAACATTATCGGTGGAGACGAAGTACGTGCGGTTGGGGGTCCTAACAAGAACCTAGTTATTATACAAAGAGGATTTATGTATGTGGCGGAGAGATAACGTGCGGTGAGCCAGCATGATTGATTCATTGCATGTAGCGCCGCTATGGAGAGTAATCATAATAAATTATCATATTCTGGAGCGACGCGGTATTCGGAGAAATCATT
This sequence comes from Agrochola lota, assembly GCA_947364205.1. Lineage (NCBI taxonomy): Eukaryota > Metazoa > Arthropoda > Insecta > Lepidoptera > Noctuidae > Agrochola > Agrochola lota. Next base: position 8,572,757 of record OX376221.1, on the reverse strand, counting down.
TTATTGATTTACGTCCACGTCAGTGCGAAGAAGAAGTATAAAGCACATCTTCTTCGCACTGACGTGGACTATATTAAGGGCTATACGATGTCATGATTCCACTCGCTAAGAATTTTCCTCATACTCTCTATAAATCAACATCTTAGTATCTATAATTGAGCATGCAGTGTTGCCTCTTTATATTATCAACTAGGTGCAGTGTTCTATAATTTTCGAATCAATTTATTATTTCATCACTGAATTGAACTTAACGTTTGTTTGTATTAAATTCGCGAGCAACCACAACATTTAATCTGATCCACGCACAAACACAATCATGAATGCAACGCTCGGTGCGCTGCGTTTTGCAGGTAGAACATAACTTCAACTGCGTCTCAATCAGTTGCCTAAATCTAAGTTAATACTTGAACAAGCATGTGTTTAAGTTCGCAACTGGGTCAGCGAGCTTGTGATGACTCGCTCTTGTGACAATGTGCCATTCTCATCTATAGATAAAGCAGTAAAACATTACCCCTTTGAATCGATATCAGATCCAACTGCTCGGCGTACGACCAATGGGCCAACCATTTGGCCAACGTTATGTCAGAAACCGATAGATAAAAAGATATGAACTCACATTGGTAACATGTATAAAGTCTTTATTGGTAACTATCAAGTCCTTAACGTTTTGGGTTTTTTAAATTATAACCTAAATAAAGCTTCGATAGAGCGCACTTCATTGGGGAAGGTTTGATGAAAATTAGGACAGGAAATTAGAGCTCCAAATATACCGGGTACGGGATTTTCGATTTATGGAAGAAATATCTAAAAAGGGATAGAAATATATTTTATTTACAATGGTTGTAAATCAATGAGTGCGCGTTGAACAAATACCGTATGTAATCAACACGTTTATTTTCCGCGTGTCAATGCTGCGACCGTGGTGTCTTCTATGTGGTTCAGGAGCTCTTCTTGTTCCGAGGCTCGCCGCTGATGATCTTGAGGAGTCGAACGGCGGGTGCCTCAAACGCCAGTGAAATGGCGAACGAAGCCAAGAATGCCATCACTGCATACCCGGAGTATATTGCGAGCTGTAAACAGAAATATAAAATTGAACACTCCTTTTCAATACAGAAAAATTACGAGACATCCACATTATAAAAATGAGCTTCAGGGTGAAATTTTTCCCCTAAATTCATCGAAAAACGGAGTTGATCCCAATAGGCCTTGAAGGCCTAGAAGGGGTTAGAAGCCTAGATGATAGCCAGCCTCTGTAAAAAAAAACAATTGGAAAAATATTCGCAATCCTACGAACCTACTGTTGATAAAACGTTGGTGCTTTTCTAAACATACGAGAAAAGTTATAAACTTCGTCATAAAAGTAATCTGCAAAGAATATTATTATGTATATTAATGGTAGTCGAGGGTTTATGTGCGTGAGGAAGAGCCCCCCGGGCGAGTCGTAGTTCCGCTCAAAGCCACTTTAATAAGTGCTCGTTAATTTAAGAGAACCAACATCAATTACCCTCTTAATTATTACCAAATTAGTGTTAGTGTAAACAGGGGAGTCCGTTTCTACAACCTTTGGTACGACAAGGCTATAATAATAACTTAATTTTGTGTTTAATGTATAATTTTGTTGTTATTATGTCTGAGTTTAGTCGTCATAAAACTAGACTCAAACAAACGATAATGAAATGTACTTAAGAGGAGGCTCTCTAAATTGTATGTTAATTTGCATTAATATTCTGAAACAGTCACGCAAACAATCAAAATACTTTAGTATATGATTTTTTGGATCTTTTTATTGCCATGTCAAGACAGTTACGTAATTGTAAAATTTTGGCCCGATTCATTTTATATTCGAAAATCATGTCTTTTTTTAAAGATTATTTAAATAAAATAAAGATTACTCGGTTTTTATGTCTAAAATTAGTATTCACAGTAAGAAAATATAGTTTATTATCCAGCCACAAGATAATTTTTCTCTAGATCAATTATTACTTTAGTTATGAACGAAATAAGAATTGAGACTTACGCCATTTAGTTTCACGCTCGAACACGATCAAAGAGTGCACGCGATATTCAACTTTATTACTGACGTGTTAGCGTTTAGCACATAGTGGAGTGGTGGGGTGCATGGGGGCGGAGCTTGCGTGGAAGTTGTCTTTAGAGTGCCTGGTCTTAATGTGATTTGAAAACTTTCAAGTCTTGTGTTTAAATGTCCTGAGTCGTCAGTAATATCTGAGTATACCTGCACAATGCAGAAGTGCACAGTAAACACAGGTTGGAGTGATTCCGACAAAACTTTGAATACCTCCCGACTTCATTCGTCGAAATGGTATTTGCGGAACCCATTTCAGCTGATTGTATGTGGGAACGTAAAAGTTAAATTCAGGTTATGGTTTGAGTGCAATTTCATAACTCAACATATATACGAGTCCGTACGAATTTTATGTTACTTGGGGAGTGAGGGGGCGCTGAATAAGAAGGGAGTTTTCCCCTCATCCTTAAACTAGAACAATAAAGTATACGTGAAACAACTAACTTCTTACTGAGGTGACGACGTGATATAAATCTTTTGGCCACAAACTGTCGGTTCCCCGGCGGATGCGCGGGATAAAGTTGACGGGATAACTTATCACCTCGGCTTTTGGTTTTGGCTTAATTAGGCGACATTTCACCCTTCGTGTTTGATTTACGGTGTTAGCTAAAAATATTTCATGGTGTGTACATGTTTGAGAGTGAGACATCCGTTAACGAAGTTTAGCGGTACGGTTTGTGTTGACGTAAACAGTGTACGGTAGGGTCCATTTTACATTTTAGGGGAACAGTCTGTACTGTGCCATTACGTTCAGTGCTAAGAACTTACTCTGAAACCATTTCAGTGCACTACTTAAATAATGTCTAGTTGTTCTTAAGTTTTGTTTTATGGCACAGCTGTACGTCGCGGTGCATTACTATCCAACTTGAAGATGCCAAGTTTAATTTGAACTAAAAGGTCACATTTTTACCTGAGGAAAGCCTTTGACATTAATTAGTGCTTAATGGAAATCTTTATGACACGAGATCTCGTGATCTTTATGAGACGTCATAAAACTTAAACTTTTATCGAGATAATATCATCTCGGAGTAAGAGGCATATGTGTTTAAATTTCTGCGGCGATAAAAAAAAGAAATGAAAGGGGTATCCTGAATATCATTTTAAATGAAATGAAACTTCGTTATTGCTTTTATATGTCGGTTAATAAAGCCGAAAAGACTTACGAAGGGCCCAAAGAAATAAAAGGAGAGAACGTGGCAAATTATTATGTATATACATGGGTATATAATAATATATATTGTCACACATCGATAATAAGAGGTACACAAACCCTATTCAATAGCTGTCTGTACAATATCAACACTCAACAGCTACAACCTATACGGAAGATTTTCCGATAAGAGTGAAATTGTGTACATTTTGTATCCGAATCCATTCAATATTAAGAAGAATCAAACACCCACTTTGTTGTAAAGCAGCATTTTATGGCAAACAACTCTACTCCTAATTTTCCTTTGACACTGTTGTTTTCTTCCGATATTTCCTTTCTTTATGTAAGTTCATGTTCCATGTAACATTTTACTCTTCACTACAATAAGTGCGTAACGTAATTATCCTGAAAGGTTTATCTCGTTTCCAAGATATTCGATCCAAAATCGGCCTCGGGTGTCAATTAGGAGTGTCGGGCGACCAGTAACTAGTTAACAACTAGTAAGTACGGGAGTTACGTTGATATTAACTAATGAGTGCTGGCATATAAAAACGTACGGTTACTTGGAAAAATACTGACAAAAGAATGACCAGTGACTGCGTGCCAGTCCTGTGTCGTGAAAAAATGTTGTACTTTACAATGAATCAGAAGTTTTTTACGCAATTCTAAGGGCCGCCTTTCATGCGCCAACGTTTGAATGGATGTCGAGAGCGTGGCATAAATCTGTGCCCGTCAAGTACCCTTTACAAGAGTATTGTAGCTTTCAGACCATACTTTACGACACATTTTACGGGAGGAGGCGACAATAATAAAATATTTATCTCTCATTTACTTATATTTATTTATTACAGTAAAATATATAGAGATACGACATAATTATAATTTGAGTGCAAAGGTACTGCATAGTTTTCGGTCGTGTATATTTTAGCGCTACCGGTGTCTCCCAAATGAGAGATTTATTTCGGCCATAAGATACGGCTGCAGTTTAATCTCACCGTCCCGAATTCCTTCGTGGTCTCATGTATTTACCTATCTAACACAGCGGCGGCGTCTCGAGTTGAGGACATTAAAGAAATGAACGGAAGTTCGGAAGTTAGAGTTTCGGAATGGTTTCAAATATTAGCATATGGTCTTGAACTTGACTAGACATTAACGATGTTGTATACCTAAATACAATCAGTATTTTACCTAGATATGGTTATATGGATGCAACGTCCTAGCTAACGAAACCAAAAACGAAAGGTATCTGTTTTATTTTTTTACCTCTAGGGATAAGCGACAGAAGTTGCCTGTTATATCAGGTACACGATGTTCCTAGGAAATGCCAATCTATTTGTGAGATAACTCGGAAACACAACAGTTTCCTATCTTTACGACGTGGTAACAAAACTAAGCTTTGTGATCTTTACAGGACGAATTTTCTTCAGGATTTTAGCCCGGCTAGATAAAATATATTTTTTTACAAAATCTGCTCTTGATCTTTTTTACAAATCATTAATTTTGTTCTATCATCACGTTCCCAAAACAGCAGATAAAATACTGTGTTCTCCCTAACGGTTTTACTGAAAAACAACATATCCAATAAATAGTTTGTGTTCAATAAAATTCAATACGGAATGAGAACTGAAGAGAATTCCTAGCCAATTGTGTATCGTTGGGTCCATCCGGCTTGAACGTTACAACATTGTGCGACATCAAACTGAATGTTTGCAAGTTAACAGCAAAACGAAATAAACATATGGAGACTATTGTAATAAAGTGGGACAATAAGAACAGTTACGAGCAAAAATATGCACATACTGAGTGTTAACTATTGATTGAAATTCTGAGGTCCTGTGCTGACAGAATCTTTTAACATAAACTAATACTGTTTGTAACATAAGTTACATAAGTAACGAAGTCACTGGATGTTGGAAAGTGTAATAGCATGCTTACGTCCCCATTGTCGACGGATGCAAGATACTTGTATAAGTTAGCAAAAATAGGATTTAGATTATAAGGAATAATTGTTTTTACCGATGAGGGTGGCATAATCAGTTTTTGATTAAACCCTCTATAAATTAAATAGATTAAAAATATTAAAAATATTTAAAAAAACATTTGAATCGAAACCTTTTGCTTTTGATTTTCTCTAAGGGTGTTAATGTTTTTATTCGTAACAGTACCTACTACGAATATTTATGATACTGTGTAGGGCAGTAAATTAACGCTTATATTTGCTGACAAGGGTGAAGTCAGGGAGTGGCTAATGAGTCACCCGCTTCCCTGGATAGTGGGCAGGTATCAAGTTTTACTACCTTTTTATCTACTGTTGAATATAGACTGTTTTTGTGAGTGATTTCGGGGAGTTTATGTTTTTATCACACTGTGCAGGCGAGTAAGACCACCTAAGTTCACATGTGGAACCAATAAATATATTGAGTATTGAGTAAGAGATAAGTGTTCTTGTTGTTAGCTCTTGGAGATATTCCTTATTGATATAATTTGATGAAAAATGGTGTTCGTAACATGGAATAGTTATGGATCCAGTGCCACATTAAAACACTTAATCTAAGTTGTGATCTATAATGTTTTCAGGTTGACCATTGAGGAAGTGTATGTAGCTTTTGAATGAAAAGACATTCAACAACATGGACAACTACAATACCAGAGGTATATCCATTCCATGAATTAATTACCTACCTGGAATTACTTACTCGTACACGGCAACGTTGTTTGGCAGAAATAAGTATGGTCACAGAATAGTACAGAAGGCGCACTCCGCATTTAAGGTGTGAAGCTACGCGTCGGTAGACCCCCTTTTAAAGTTTTTGCTTTTTTAAATACGTCACATGCCCATGGGCGATTGTATATACAAGAGTTACGCGATAGAAATAGAGGCAATTTCAATCTGCTTAGCCTTTTTCCCAACTATGTTGGGGTCAGCTTGCAGTCTGACCGGATGTAGCTGAATACCAGTATTTCACATGAAGCGACTGCCTATCTGAGCTCCACAACCCAGTAACTGGGTAATACGATACCCCATGGTAAGACTGGTTGCCAGACTTTCCGGGTTCTGACGACCCGTAACGACTGTCAAAGATCCACTTAACGACAGCCGGGACCAACGGCTTAACGTGCTTGCCGAGGCACGGAGGAGTCTCGGTATGTAAAGATGGCCACCCATCCACGGACCAACCCCGGAAAACGTAGTTTAACCTGATAGATCGACCCGTGCGGCTGTTATTAATTATCCATGACCTCCTCAAATAGAGGCGACTTCAAGGTGAATGTAGGTAATTAGCGCTGTGCGACCTGAATTGCACTTTATTGTGTTGTAGCAAGATTCGCTTTTTATTTAAATGATTTTGCGGAGTGAACGATCTGTACTAATCTGTGGTATGGTGGCCAATTAACTAATCCATAGCTGCAGAAGAATCTTGTGACGCGTGGCCAAAATCGGAATTAACGCCGCCATCTTGTTTTTATTTTCACAAAACAATATTGCACCAATTTTGACCAACAGCGCCGCGCTGTCAACGTCATTAGAGTGTCTAAAGATCCTTGCAGCATTGTGTACCGCTCTGCATACTCACCACTGTGGAGTTCTGCATGTGGTAGGGCCCGTCGAGTAGGAAGGAGGTGTACATCATGATGGTGGGGTGCACGAGGTAGGCGCAGTAGGTCAGGCGGCTGAGCGGCAGCAGCCCCCGGTACGACAGCGCCGAGTTCACCAGCCCGCCATACCCGCTGCAGCAGGATACCGCCACCCACGCTACTGCTACACCCCATGCTATGGAGATATAACAATTACATTACTATAATGTAACGTCTTAAAGGTCAACTGCACGGGATCAGCATCGCCTCAACTCGAGCCGTGTGGATTCTTTCTATGAAACTGCGAACTGCAACGCACACGTATGAACATCGTAACGGCATCACCCCTGTTCGGCATCAGCTAGCAACCGACCACCGATCTTATACAGGTTTCATACGTGTGCGTTGACCTTGAATCTATAAATAAACCCAAATTGGCTACGGGGCCAATTTAGTAAGGACTGAAGGTTCATACAATACAAAAGAAATAATTAAAACGAACGGTGATAATATGAATGTTACTTCTATAATCGAAATTGGCCATCGCCACACTATAATTGAACTGACTTTGTTATTGTTTATGTTTTATTGATATTAACAAAATTCTAAGCGATAAAAAAACAGCTGTGCTCTAAGTCAAACCTAGTATATTTAAAGCGGTGCAGGAATAGTTCCTGCATTCCTTAGCGCGTCACTTAACGTAAGTCAGCCATTCTACATTCAAATCTAGTTTGACCTATTATCGCGCAAAAACAGACACTAAACACACCTCTACACACCCATTTGTGGGAACCTCTTACTCTTTTACGACACCCCCGGTAAACATAAAGTTTAATTGAAATAACACAGCGATCATTAAAAGATTATGTTAAACACGTTTCAAGCCTTTAATAATAAAACTGTTAAATGCTCTGTGACAGCAGTAAAAGAGCAAAGCTATTAGGGAAGTTTTAACACCAACTTTATTTAATACAGAACAAACTCAACGGAGTAAACGAATGTTTAGAAGCTAAAATCAATTAAATAAAAGGTTTTTTTTTCAGATTTTGTACGTGGGTTATCAACGCACTAGTGTCCTGCTACGCTTCGCTACGCACAGAGCTACGGCGTAGCAATGTGCTACGAACGTTTATTTCGGAACCGTCCTTTTGTGTTTTGGTCCATTAATTGGTTTTTAGTAAAATATTTTTTTATAAACTGACTAAATATGCCAATAATCATTTTATAAACAAATATTGTAAAAATATGATTTATTAAGGATTTAAATTGTTTCTTTGTATTCTTTATAACGTAAATAACTACGCGTAACTGTGTAAGTGTGTATTCGATAACTCGGAAACTAGGAAAATAATCCGAGTAATCTTTATGGCGTAGTCTCCACTTTTAGTGTGAGGTTTGGGAGCTCTAACTACGACTCTTATCAATTCGCTTTTTATTGCCGATCGTAACTTAATAATAAATTTCAATGTAACTATGCCAAAAATCTTTTAAATTGGTCATTTAGATAGGACCAAAAATACCGTGGTAGTTTTTAGTGGGGTGATAACGTTAGCAACTCAGCACTCCATTGTCCAACTAATCGGATTCGTGTACTTTGCACACGAATGGGTAAATCAAGAGGGGAATTTTAGCAAAGTGGAAAATGTGGAAATAACGTTATTTTGCTGGAAGCAGCAGAGTAAGATTAGATTATTTTATTCAACTGATAATAAAATTAACGTTACCTTATCAGATTTTTTTTAGCCTTTTTTAATGATTGGCGATGATATAATGGATAACTAGAAGTTTTATTTTTTTGCTGTACCTGTGGAATGAGCCCAGATAGAATAAGTAGGATATTATTACCTGTATGCCCGATGCTAATATAGAAGGCAGTGGGCCACACTTCGAAGTAGCCATCCACCATGCTGAAGATGAGGCTGCCGATGATGGCCAGCGCCACGGGCCAGCCCAGCGCCACCACCCAGTACGGAAGCCTCAACTGGCACCTGGTCTTGTGCAAGTACCATCCCACCACCATGCCTGGAACAAATACAAAGCTTTTTACTTACCTGAAGAATTATAAATTTTCTTTTCCGTTATAAGCAATGTTTTTGGAGCTAAAATATAAGTCTTCGTTCTGTGAGCAATTATGTTTATTGAAATAACTTAGTCATTCGTTTTGAACATTGAAATATATGTTTTTATTCGTTAGAATACCAAATACAGTACTTCAAAGCTGCTACAGTATAATGTATGTAAATTGGCGAGCCATGGAGATTACAATCGGAAGCCATACGAAATTGGTTTGAACAGACATTCACGTATGTGTTGTATATTATATGAGAGGAATAAATCCGACTGATGAGACGGTTGGGGGTGACAGGCAGCCGTACTTCCTTCCGATAGTAAATTGTTCAACCACCTCGGCTCGCTTGCGTCAGCCTGACTTGTGCTGCGCTTGTTATTTTTACACCCACGTTCTACTTTCAGACTACTTTCCAAACAGTGCTATTCAAGATATTTTGTATGTTTATTTGAATCAGATCCGAGGAGCGCACTCAAATAGAATATTCAAACAGACGCTTATTTTGAACAGAACAGAATATCAGCAGGAAATTGTAGGACAAAACGCAATATACATAATAGGATGTCCAAACGACAAATACACACACAATTGTAGAGAATAGAAAATGCCGAAATAGAAAGGAAGTTTGTTCTCATGCAAATTGCGCAAGAAAAGGGGTTATATTGATAATAGTCAATGTTCATGTCGGGTACGTACTCGTATAGTGTGAAACGGGCTCAGCAGTGAGCGAAGTTATCGGGTTGTTCAGTCTACCATTTACGGTTTGTCGAACGCGTTTATGATTCTCTCACTGACCAGTGAAAGGATACCGAAATGTAGTGAGCGTATAGCTTTCTGATAGGATCGATAAAATCTCAGTAAAAGGCCCATTTTCGGGGATTACGCGAGGAGGCGAGTTCGGAAGGGCTACACAATCAGTGGCGCGTCGAGCATTCCGCGCGATCTTGGCGCGGCCGGCTTGTATCGACCCAAATAATTTTTAACAGAGCTTTTATTTTATTGCATACTAGCTGAGCCAGCCATTTTGACCTTTTTTAATATGCACTTTTCAATTCCCCGACCTTGTTTCCTGAACTGAAACTGCATAAATACGAGTACCTATCACAATGTACAAAAGTTGAACAAATGAAGTCCAACAATGAACGTTCGCAAAAGACCATGCCGTGAAATGAATGCATGTTTTAGAGTTAGAATAATGTTAACAATAGGAAAATGAAAGTTGTTTAACATATTGTTGATATTATGTTAAGTATGACATGCATATTTATACAGATCAAATACTTATAATATTATTTACTTTACACAATGCGACCACGGATGTTTTTCGCGAGTGACACCTACTTTTTTAATAATGCATAACTGTATGTAACACGAAACAGGTTTACGATAAACAAGGACATACAGAATTTGGTAGGAGGAGCTCGTGGCTAAGTAATAACAGCCGCATGGTTCGATCTATCAGGTTAAGCTACGCTTGCCGGGGTTGGTCCGTGGATGGGTGGCCATCTTTACATACCGAGACTCCTCCGTGCCTCGGAGAGCACGTTAAGCCGTTGGTCCCAGCTGTCATTCATGGATCTTTGACAGTCGTTACGGGCCGTCAGAAGCCCGAAAGTCTGACAACCAGTCTTACCAAGGGGTATCGTATTACCCAGTCACTGGGTTGTGGAGGTCAGATAGGCAGTCGCTCCATGTAAAATACTGGTATACAGCTGGATCCGGTTAGACTGGAAGCCGACCCCAATATAGTTGGGAAAAGGCAGGCAGATTGATTGATTGATTGATACAGAATTTGGTAACTATTATATTATAAAGATAAATTAATCCTTGAGAAGAGTAATGTTCTTTGAAAATATATTTACATTGGCGAACCTCTGAATGTTTTAAGACACTTAATAATAAGAAAGATGACGTGCGAATACATTTAAAAGAAGGTAGAGTAGCCAGTCATCCAATTTCGCCCGCTCTTCATAATTTATCGAAGTTGAAATTGCTTCAGAGGGTGATTCGATTTAAGGAGCTGAGAGCTTCGCCGATACAGATATAATAAAAAACCTCAGATAAGTTGAGAGAGTACGGAACATGCGTAACTTTGTCCGGGTTTGGAATACTTATTCAATTGGTAATTACTTCTTGCTACAACATTCATCCATCACAGTCCATTCATAATTTATATACAAGTTTTACTAAGATCGACGAGCATTTTTTCCTAGTTTCCCTGCTATAATTGGAATTACATTAGGATTTATCTTCGTGATATTAAAAAGTTTAATTTTCTTACCGACTAGATAGGGCCCGATCCTCGACCAAGGCTTGTCGTACAGTGGGTCGAACATCTCGAAGGGCTCCTGTATCCGCGCCTTGTACTGATGCCATACTGATATATAAATGGTGGTTGCCCATGAGCTTACCAGTAGCAACCCTAACGATATCATCGCGGACTTTGGATGCCTGGAAATAGAAATATGGTTTATAATACACTGCTCCCACAAGAAACAAGAACAAAGATATGAAAATACGATACGCAAAGTTAGCTAAGAAAAGTAGGTAGCTCGTTGAATAAAGTGTATTACATTAGGACCACGCTGGCCGAATACCGTCTCAAGATTAAACAAACGGATTCATAACAAAAATCGGCATACTTCCTCAGACAACTTGTAAGAATTCAGTAAACAAACTTTTCTACTTTAGGAAAGAGTGTCAACGGAAAAAAGGCACAGATTTTTGTACGTTTACACTAGGAAATACGGAAACCTGTGCAAAAATACGCTACATTATGTCGCAGAATTTTTTATAACGCTTTTTATTTTCATAATTTCATACACACTTACTTCACAGAAATGAGTAGCAGTATAATTCCAACGACGTAGAACTGCGTGTCGTTGGCCATGTACCACGACCAGACCATGCACATCTCCCGCTGAGGGTACAGGTTGTTGATGTACAGCAGGTTGCGCCACCAATACTTATCACACGTAATATGGTCGAAAATCGCCGGCTCGAACACTGATCTATCGTGCGAATACCTAAGAGCAATCTCGTTTAGACCAATCACAAAACCGTAAGCTGGGGTAAGTCTCACTAATCGATAAGAGAATAAAATGAAGAAAGACTTGATCATAGCTACGAATTCTGCTATGGAGTAAGCGCTGCTTTTCGGCTTGTCCAATAAATCCTCCTTAAAAGATTGTTGGCTTATCACAGAGATGGAGAGTGCGGAATTACTGAAGCCGTTAAGATTCTTGTTGATGTCCTGTTTGTCTTTCTGCTCAGCTTTTGCGGCCTTTTTGTCTTCTGTCCGTAAAAATAAAATAGTAACGAGTATCCCACTGTAACAAATAAATAAAATTCATTTAATTCTGGGAACACCCATATTACATAACATAAAATAAAATTTCACAATTGCAGTATTCTGAAATTTTATTTTCAGAATAAAAAATGTCAATGCAATTAAAATAAATGAATGAGAAGGTACAAATTAAAATTAAAATTAAATGTCAATGCAATTAAAATAACATAAGATTAAAAGATACAAATTGTCAAGGTCACTAAGTTCAAAATCAAATAAAAAAAATCAAATAGAAACAACGACTTGTTTGTATTGTAATACAAACAAGTCATTATAAATATATGTGAAGATGAGAGTAGGTTATTGAAGACTTATGTCGCGAGGTCCAGTTAATTGAAAGGATCGTTCGAGTTGGTTAGTAACAAAGGATTTTCAGAGAGGCCGTATAAAGGAAATTCATAACTATTACACTAATGTTCGACCCTTTTAGGTCATTTACTGATAGCTATCGTGGAAGAGATTCTTTATAAAATATTGCCCTAAGATAGCGACCGTATAATGATTTTCTAACACATAATGTTCCATTTAAGTATAAAGCTCTAACATCACATCAATAATATGCAGTGATAGCCTAGTGGTGTGACCGTCAGACTACCAAGTCATAGGTTTCGAGTTCGAGCCCAAAGCACGCAGCTCTGACTTTTCGGATGCATGTGCGTATTGTATAATTATTACTTGCTTCTAAAACGGTGAAGGAAAACATCGTGAAGAAACCGGCATGCCTTTTTTTTTTGGGTGAAAAACTATCATATAACTTCCGCTCTGGGCGGAGCGGGAGGGCGTGTCAGACTTTAACTGACTAAAACCCACCCGTGTTCCTTCCGTTGCCTGTGTACCGGGACCGCGATATCCCTTTCGGACAAACTCGCAACCTTGGCAGAAACCGGCATGCCTGAGATATATTTCTCGACGGCAGCCAAGTCAGAGGGTGACTTTAAAACTCTAATCTTTAATCAAACGAAAAAGAAAGAAGAAAATTAATTAATAATTTGTGTACTAGCACTATAGATTTTACTCATGATCATAATAATTCCAGACTGTACGTATACCCACGACTAAGCAAACTATCATCCCTTTGTTGTCTTTAATCAGATCCACTTTTATAGCTAATAAAAATAAATTATCTACTTGATTACATCGCCCAAGTGAACCACATTAATTTGATTTACACCCGTCTTATAACACGTACGAAGTTACCCTTGTGCACACGGTCTTACCAGGGCTGTCAAACACAAAAGGAGGAAAAACAAACTACTCGAACTGCCCAAATAAATTGGACATTGTTATAACAATTTTGTTATGGTTGCGCGTGTTTTGATAAGCTTTTTCTACAATAAATACAAATATAGAATCGGGTAACGATACACGGCGCAATTTTGTTGTTCCCTTTGTTTTTTACGTGTACCAAAAACAGTAATGAAAATTGTCATGCCCACGACATATGTCAATTTGTACCGGACACGACACAAAAAGGTCAACCATGTTCACAAAAATAGAATGAAACCCCTAGTAGAGCTCTCTAAAACGTATAGGTGTACGAAACAGTTTTATGAGAAACGGAATTGATGTCCGCGGCTTTTACCGCTCGAAAAATCTATAACTGTCCCTGTAACTATTCTAAATTGACAACGACGGGCGTTTGCAGTCCTTTTGGAGTTTCGCACGTAATTGGATTTGACGGTCAAACAGTCTGATGGATATCAAAGCAGATAAGGGTTCTATTGTCGCTCCGATGGAAGCTCAGCTAATCGTTGATCAATATTCGTTTGTATTTAATCGTAATTGGTGGATATTCGTTAGACCGGAATACAGGGTGGATTTTTTTAACCTCACATAGAGGGAAAGTACTCTAAATACTGGAGATAGCAAATTTTACTCAAAGGAAACATTCCATTATGTTTAAAAAGGAACAAATCTGCATTGAAAGATTTTCAAAAATTTTACTTTTTTGAGTACTTTTATGGCATCAAATGATAGGGTCATTCATAAGGATCAAATCTCTCTAACAAACATGATAAATTAAATGAAAGGAAAACCATAAAATCTTAACTGCTATCTTCAGTATTTAGAGTACTTTCCCTCCAGGTGAGCTTAAAAAATTCCAACCTGTATAATGTAATTAGGTACATATTCAGCTTAAAAATTAATCTTCAATGGGTCAGATTAATTAGATACAAAGATTTGTTTTCCATTACGAAAGTCATAGACCAACATGAATTTTGATATATTTACACAGATAAACAGACATGCCTTAAAATTAGGTCAAATCGGCGGCATTCTTCCCATTTAAAAGAAAGTTAACAAAAGTTTTTCTTACAACTTCGCAGCTAAACGTTTGAACCGATTTTAATGGAATGTTAGAGCGATATTTCGGAACACGAAAAGGTACAAAATGAGGTAAGTATTTTGCTTGCCGGAACATCAAACACCTTTTATGCGTGTGAAGCTTCGAGCTAACTTTCTTAAATATTACAAAACAAAGTCGCTTTTCGCGCTTGTCTGTATGTCCGCGTTATTCTTCTAAAATACGGATTTCGATGAGATTTTCAACATTATTAAGATTATGCCGGAAGGTTTATTTATATAATTCCTTTATAGTAAACGTAGTACTGAAACTCGACGTTTTGTCAAGTGTGAAAAAGGCACTATTTTGAGCGCTTACATGGCGTGCGTTGACTAAATCGTTACAGATAGATAAAAGTTATGTTCTGCTTTATTATATTATAATTATGAACTACTGTATTGCATATCTTAACAAAATCAACAGAAAAGTCCGTGAAATGGTTTCTGTGGGTCATCGTTAGAAGATAGACGCAAGTCTATCTTCTAACGATGACCCACAGAAACCATTTTTAAAATTCAGAATTTCATTAAAAAAAATATTGTTATTACCGAAGCTATTTTGACCAGTATATTATTAATCCTTATCTGATAAAATATGTTACTAAAATGTACCATTTAACTAAGATTAAAATATGCCTGGACTTTACATTAAAAAAAAAACTATAAAAGATATCACAGATTTAAAATTACACACAGCAAAATAATTATGGCTGACGGCGCGTGGCGTGGTGGCGCCATTACTGACAGCGGCACGGGGCACCTTTCCTCGGTTATTAAGAAACTGCGATTATTGAAATTAATTTATGAATTGAATTAATAAAAGTATTGGACGTTAGTAACAGTCCGCATTAGGTTTTAAAACTGAAAATCTTTTTTTATGGGATTTTTGTATAAATTATTGAAACGACAGGATAACGTTAGTCGGGTCAGCTAGTTGGTAATAAAAATTCGGAGCAAACTCCATTACGCATGTTACATAAGTATTTAAATGCGATTGTATGAACTTTACCGGAATATGAATATTAATATTGTTTACTTTCTATGTCTACTCAAGGCCAATGTTTAGCAAATTAATGCATCAAATAAACCTAGTCGACATTGTTATATAAATGTTAAGTGTGTTTTAGAATCACGTAACCATGAAAAATTGTTATGAACATCTTACTCATGGATTTAAATTATAATAATGATGATGATGACGAATGAGTGTGTATCGCAATAAAAATTATAAAATCGATGTATTATTGCAATATAGTAGAAACCACATTTTATACGGGGATATTTTGACATCGACATTATGTGCCGGAATATCTCTAAATCATCATTTTGGTTGGCTCATGTGTTGCAAATGCAAAACTGTCCCAAAAAGGTAGCATTGTTTAACAGTCATCTATAGAGCGGGGATACTCTATGTATAAGTACAGCACGTTTCAAGCACAAACGACACTGAATTTGCGACTTACTGGCATCAAACGAAATAAGGAAAATTTACACACAAAAAGAAGAAAATAAATCTAATAACTGACCTGATAACAAAAAAGGTGTCGACACAATAAGACGCATTCCCAACGGACTGGTACCAGAAGTTCCTCTCAGTGATGACGCGCATGGTCTTGTTGTCAGCCACGTAGAAGATGGTCAGGTACGTGTGCACCATTATCACCCAGATCACCGACATGAACCTAGAAACATCGATAGTGTAGGCTTCTTACAGTTCATAAGCTTAGTTGGTTCAAACCTAGATTTTTTTCAAGCGTGGTTGCCGCCAGTCAAGATTATTACTAATGAACACTGACGAACAGTACAATACTTAAGTACGTACTAAAACCAGGGACCCTAATAATATACTTACTAAACTACTGACAATTAAAGTAGAACTAGTTTGTAAAGTTTGATTAACTTTAGTTACCCACGGCGGTATATCGCTGAGAACAAACTATATTTAATCTATCGATTGGATACCTACACAAATAACAATGATTATATTTTAGTTCTACAGTAATTTACTACTGATACAACAAGTATCCCATTTAGTAGAGATTTACTTAGGAAAACCAATCAAAAGCACGTAAAACTAAACAATAGAACTGAAATACGCTCCAATCAGGCTTTTGTACAAATACTTTAGATCAACGGGCACTTTGTACAAGATTTGATTCAGAACCGATTGAGATAGAACGCGGACACACTGACGTAAAACAAAATGATTGGGACCGTACATTTACATTCATATACTCACATAAGCTGATCCGGGACGAAAAAAGTTCCGTAATAAAAGAAACGTACCTCATTCCGTGAAGACATGTAAGGGCCCCGTCGTTGGGCGGGTCCGTGCTGAGGATCGTCCGCCCGTTCGACAAGATGGAGAACGATAAAAGCACCTCCGACCATACTCCTGAACACAGAAAAGAACAACTTGAATTGAAATAAAAATAAGTTCCTCTAAAAGATCACAACTTCAAAGTTCTTTGAGAACGTTTTCCTAGAACAATGAAATTGATTCTTGTTTCCGATTTATTGAGTCGACTATTTCACTTTGCTATTTATTTTAAAGCGTTGCCATACAAACAATGGATCGCAACTCAATTTAGTAACATTGTATCACAATACAATATCCTGCGACCCAATTTTATAAAATAAATCTGGGAAAGGATTTGGAGGCTTGATGAAATCATAAAACCCGAGGCCGTAAGTCCAAGTAATTACTTCGGAGTTTTTACTACAGAGTAGGTAATATACTACTAACTGGAATGACGGTGTTATGTTTATCTAGCTAGTAACGTGTCACATTAGCTAAATTTAGTCTTATTCTCATTAAGTGGATGGTTGTCTCAGGGGAAATGATGTCACCGTCAGCTTAATGTCCGCCTGACTTGGATAACTTACTTAGCGCAGACATATATATACCTAGCCACAACATTAGGGTTACTTAACATGCTATTAGCACCACGGATGACAATTAATTATGTTTCATAGCTTCGCTCGTATATTATGTCTCCATGTTAGTCACATAAATATGTATGTAGGTAATACTGGTTTAATCGCATGCAGAATGTAAACTCCCTTATTCCCAATCCGCTGAATTATTTCTGTTTAAATTATCAAGCAACCGATTATACGCCATTCTAATCCAAGGAAATTCATAACTCTGATTTCTACCTAGATGTGTTTAACGAAATAACAATCTGCCTCGCCTTTTCCCAACTGTATTGGGGTTGGCTTCCAGTCTAACCGGATGCAGCTGAATACCAGTATTTTACATGGAGCGACTGCCTGTCTGACCTCCACAACCCAGTAATTGGGTAATACGATACCCCTTGGTAAGACTTTTTGTCAGACTTTCGGGTTTCTGACGACCCGTAACGACTGTCAAAGATCCACGAATGACAGCCGGGACCAACGGCTTAACGTGCTTTCCGAGGCACGGAGGAGTCTCGGTATGTAAAGATGGTCACCCATCCACAGACCAACACCGGCAAACGTAGCTTAACCTGATGGATCGACCTGTGCGGCAGTCATTACTTAGCCACGAGCTCCTCCGAGTTTAACGAAATATACGAAAGCAAATTAAATTCTCACAAATCTCGTACGTACAAAACCCATTGTCGTAATTTGCGAGGTGGTCGTAAAGTTATGCCTCTCAGCGATTGTATTCCTTGACCTAACGACTTCAAGTTATTCAAACTTCTTAATTGTCGGCTTATGAACGAACTTTATTTTCAGAGCTATGAAGAATTGGCAAGTTTTTTATACCCGAACAAAGTGGAAAGTTTCGTCAGTTCTTTAAATATTTCCTTTGCATAATTTCTTGAATAAGTAGTTTCGTAATTTGATCATTATATTTGGGAACTTTCTTGTAAAGCTTTGGGTTCATTATCTTTAATATATTCTCAGTTAGTTGAAAGAAAATAAATACATTTCGGAGTCCGTACATTATTTTAGGCTCATTGTCTGTGTTTTCTTTGTTCAGGGCCATTAAAAACCTCCCTATATTTTTCATTGTTTTCTTAATTATTATCAGAAATTATTTCGCGACCTCTTAGACTTGGAGAGTTCTTCAAACACAATTTATCAACTACATCTACATAGTACATAGTATTTATGTGTGTAGTGGCTCTCCCCACATAACGCACATTAGGTACTCACCACAAGTTTCCCGTCGAAGGTCCCTCTCGCCATTGTCTACGCTCACTGGCTTCCCATCGGTAGCCGGCACATTGTTGTTAGCCTGCAAATATCGTTACATCAGAAGCGTTCATTGGCTACAAACAATGGAAGAGCATCAACCCTTTCCAATAATTATTTGTTTGGGAAATATTTGATAACCAATTATAGCAAACTAAAGGTACTTGATAATTAGTATGATGACTGTACATTGAATTAAAAATGTTAAAAGATCTTTGATGTAAACAAAATCTAACTGTGACATTCAATTAACGCCCCTCCCGTTTTTATCAAGGTCGTTAATCGCGTGTCCACGATGTGCCCTCCGCCCTACATCCGTATCCCCCCGCGATGCGATACCTTCGTGATGATAATGAACCCATTAAAGCTGATAACGCATATTTTCGGCTTCATAAAATATTTTTTATTTAAACCATCCTGGAACACTTAATTTAAAAGCAATTATAATTATGAGATAACCTATGTTTGATCTACTAAAGTATGGGACAAGGAGTAGGCTTACCAATATAATTGGTCGTTCGTAATTAATGTCTGCTCTACTTCAATAATTGAGAATTTAAAATTCGCTTATTAATTGGAATATTAAATCCGGCTGGTGAATATAGGAAAAATGTGGACAAAACATTGAAAGGCACAAAAGATCCGCTCAACCAGTCAGTTGACGCGATACAGATGGGCCCTGGTTGAACGAGTCGATTGTTTTCGACGCTGCTAACATCCATACTCTTGTTATCGATATTAGTATCTAGTTTTTAATAATGTAACATCAGGGTTTGCTTAAATTAGACTGTGTGGACGAGAAGCTATAAAAAGCTTAGAAGAATATAAAAACTTCCGTTTCCATTAAACAGAAAAGTCATTGCAAAAACGAAACGTTAAAAAAGACTTAATAAAAAAATATATAAATCCCGTTATAAAGTTGGAGATTTTAAATATTTGAGTGGGTACGGAATTTTACGATTTAATAATAAATGTCCCTTTACTGTTTCGACACACAATGCCGTTCGGTCACGTTTGTTTTTGGGCTTATTTCGAATTAATTTGTATGGAACCGCTGGCTGAAAAATACGGCGACCTTTCGACCTGGGACGGGCGTGACTGGTTGTTACACGCCATGCTCAATCACACGGTGTGTTTAATGAAACATCTCTGCGTATCCGGGAAAATGCTTTTTCCTTGTTGTCACTACCACGTTGTAAGCAGGTCATCCAAATTTATTGCCATCGGCATAAACATAAGGTAAAATACGCGTCAAGAAACAGAATATCGAGTTTAAAAATAAAATCGTTTTATCAGAGCGTTGTGTCTAACATTTATAAAGCGCATGCCACACTGGGACCGAAAATAAGTTCGTTTAAATTGCCCTGGTACAGAAGATCTCCTTACTATGAAAAAGAAGGATAGCATAAACGAAAGTACCAACAGGTTGCTTATGGTTGACGTCGGTTGCCACTTCGAGGTCGTCTTCCTTCATCAGCCGGTACTTGCGCTCCAGGTAGCCCTCGTAAAGAGATGCGAAGAACATCAGGATTCCCACCAGGGTCACCACCGTTCTGCAACAAAACACCATTTTTACAAACAGAAATAACTCATAATTCAGTCCTTAAATTCAAAGAACATTTTGTTTCTAGCAGTTTTATATGTAATTCAAGTTTATTGAATTTCTCACCAATTCTTTAATGACATTGTTAGCGGTAGAACACTTAACATGATTTAAAATTGAACAGCTTCCAAACACTTGTTATCATGCAAGCATGGCAACGGCCAGGAGAGGCTTTAACGAGATTCTTGGCACTCGTTCAGAACCTTGTTCAACCACTGGTATTTTGGTAAACTCACACTTTAGCGCAAAACAGCCAGCAACTTCACATTTAAATAAGGAATAAAAGCTATAACACCAGTGTGTACAATGCATAAAAACTGTAATTGCTCGCACTGTTGCCATTCCAATGTGCTGAAATTATTTTTAAATCCGAAATGCTAATGGTCTACGTGTTTTCATAGAAGAGAATTAAAGTTAAGTGCGTTTGTTTCTCCTTGTGGAATATGTGCGTGACCGAACACACGTGATCGCTGTAGCTGTTAGTACTAGGGTTGCATTGCTAACCGGCTCATGTGGATAATACATCTTTGTCTGAGACGTTTCAGCATCAGTCTTTGTAAAGGGGTTGTCAGACAAAACGAGCAATACATTAATGTGTTAAAGTTATTAAGTAATGATAGTTTTGACCTTAACAGAGACATTCATGTTTAGTAATAGACTTTGAGTTAAGTGAATGTGTGACATTCATATTCAGTACATTCTAAATTTACTATGTATGTTTACGTGATATCTGTGACTGTAGGTCAAGACTAAATACGCAATCCCGGTTTTATTAGGATAACCTAGTCGTCAAGTCGTTATGCTATTTAACTGATTAATTAATGCACAATCCTTTACAAAATACATTTAAATCAAAATTGCGTAGTTCATTAAAAAAAAACACAATCTTAAATCGTGAGTGGTGACAATGTTGAAAATTTCAATTTGTAAAATAGCCAAAGCCTCATAGTCACTAGGTTATTTCAGTATAAAATTTCTGTTGTTGTTGCCAAACACGGATTTTTAGAAATCGCGATAAAAGCTAACTATAAACATATTGAAAACAGGAAGGCAAAGGTTTCCACGCCTACTGTCTACTAGAGGATATTTTATTATAAAAAATATTGAATATGTGAATACAAAATATTTAACTACAATGGTGCTAACAGTGCTTGTTAAAAATGTTTGTAAACATTTTCTAAACAAACATTTGATCATTACATATTCTGTTAGAGAATGTATATTACGAGTATAATTTTGTAGTAGTTGGGAGCACCATAACTGTAGTAACATGTAAGTACTACAGTTATAGTTGCGAAATCCGTTTTACATAATTATTTGTAGTAAATAAATATTTTGTATTGTACTCAATAACAGCTGTATTCAATATAATAAGTCTATAATTTATGCATGCGTTTGGTTGCATTCAGAATTATTTAAATATGACCATGACATAATTATTTAATTTTTATTACGTGTATTTTATTTATATATGCGTATAAATATTATGCAATACAAAATCCTATTCGTTTTTGTTATAAATTAAAATGTTAGCTTATTGTATTAGTTAGATAATTAAGGTTAAATTATGTTGGAGACTTAAAAAAATCGAATATTCACCTTTGAATAAGGAATCGAACGAACTCTTTGCTTTTAAACGTTTCATAAAAAGAAAACAATATCTATCCTCATCTATGGTCGATTGTCACTTTTATTTGATTATGAAATTAATTAACAATCCTTGTTATTAATTAAAATTATTGTATATTCTAGTAGCTGTAAATCAACCTTGAATGGTGATGAGATAATGTAGGTAGTCCCGGCTTTCATTAGTGATTTACATAATACGTCATATGCTTTGAGATGAATTAATTAATTAGTTCTACATCGTAAATCACCTGCCTCATTATTTGATAATGAACCTAGTTAATTAAGTAAGTCGTATGTATAAATGTAAATAGGTATTACTTTGTGAAAGTAATTTCAGTGCCCAAAACTGAGTACCTACCTAATATGTATGTAAGGAATCTAGCATGTCACGTCGTTTTGGGTTCATGCAGTCACATATAAAAAATGACTGCTTCAAATTGTTTATTACTGAACATGAATGTATTTGTTCTAAAATAAATGCAGAATAAAAATTAATCTTGCAAAATTCTGCGATTCTAAATGAAAATTACCTTTATCTCTTAATTCTTTTATTGTGAACACAGAGAATCGCACCTACTTTTATTTTTATCTTACTTTTCTCAATATGTTAAGTGAACTAATTCTTTTTTTTTGAGACAAATGCTTTTAAACCGAAATCACCCTTAAAAAATTCTTGATTATTTAAATCTAAGTAGTATCTGACTACTTACATTTAAATAATTTACATTCATGTTTACAAACACGATTATCATTATTGTAATTTAATGTCAAGTACATCAGCTTAAATAAGACAGCTCACAGAATAAAAATAGATCTTGCAAAATTCTGTTCTAAATGAAAATCAGCCTAAAAAAAACTAAATTAATTAAATCTAGGTAGTATCTAACTACTAACATTTAATTAATTTAAATTTATGTTTACAAACACGATTGTCATTAATGTAATGTCAAGTACATCGGCGTATTTAGGACACAGCTCACTAAACATTAGCTAAATACAACGACAAGGCCAGCAACTTTCTATGCTTTAACTCCATCTTTTGTTCGGTCATCATTATCTAACGCAAGAGTGTCCGTGCAGGACCGTATGTAGATACTGTGATTATAAATCGCTTTCGCACAGCTCTGCTGAAAACAAGTTTAAAACTTACCCTAATTCCCCTTCCCTTCCCCTTTGACTTAATAATCCACAGCATCTTACCCTAATATTTGCAGCTTTGGGTCAGCGAAAAGGTCGTAGTCTCCAGGTACCGGGCGCACGTTGACGGTGGCAAAGGATGCCAGCAGGCCGGCAGTCGAAGCCTGCGCAGTGGCGGCGCCTTCAGCGGCGACTAGCAGTGAGGTGATGGCGCTTTTGTCGCAGGATGCGGGCACGCACTCTCCGACAAGCATCAGTCTGCTCTGCATTTGGAAAAGAAGGAGATTAATGGAAGAAATTAATATGTTGCTACTCTGCATTAAGGTAAAAAATTGATTCTGTGGCGCTCATAAATTTTCCGTTGAAGAGCGAAAGCTCATGAAGCATTTTATTATTAAATCAACAAAAGCTGAGATTAATTATGTTCAAACACTAAAGCCCCAACATCAGTCGGGTTAGCTAAAAAGTCGAGTAATAGAAAAAAAACTGAAACGACTTTGTTTTTCTACCAACATGCGGCATAAAACTTGTAAACAATATTAAAACCAGTCGATGAAACAGTTGCCCGGAGCACCAATTAAAAATAAAATGGGAGTTTTGAAAGGTTATCCATTATAAGCTTGGGACCAACCAATTGCCCTAGCAAATAGAGCCAGTGTTGGCTCAATAAAGTTTAGTTTTTTATTAACGGTCTTATTTGGCAAAGTAAAGTAAGCTTGTGGCTAAGTAATAACAGTCGCACGGGTCGATCGATCAACTTAAGCTACGCTTGGCGTGGTTGGTCCGTGGATGAGTGACCATCTTTCCATAACAAGACCTCTGCGTACCTCGGAAAGTACGTTAAGTTTTTGATTCCGGCTGTCATTCATGGATCTTTGACTGTCGTTACGGGTCGTCAGAAGTCCGAAACTCTGACAACCAGTATTACCCAGTAACTGGGTTGTGGAGGTCAGATAGGCAGTCGCTCCATGTAAAATACTGGTATTCAGCTGCATCCAGTTACACTGGAAGCCGACTCCAACATAGTTGGGACTAGGCAAATGATGATGGTCTTATTTGGCAAACAAAAATGGCACAGTGTTGAGATTTTGGGCTTTGAGAACATATTTTTAAATTCTAAGCAGTTTTTGATGTAATTCACTCATTCTGACTTAAAGTGACTAATGCGAAAACTTGTGATTTTCGTATAAATTTTGATAACAAAGGAAAAATACATTAGATTCGTACACTGTTTTGTGCACTGAACTTTCATCCAAATAGTTGGAACCAATTTACGGCCAAGGTTGCTCAATGCACTCCATTCATTAGTCGAGCAGATATCACCGGGTGACCTTTGTGGAAGCTCGAGGCACGTAATTGAATATCAGTCAACGTGACGAACGTCGTGAGTAATGCTCTCACACGATATATCGGTGTCCGACTGTCGGCTGTACTAGAACAACCGACAGCTGGCGGTTCCCATCGCTTTTCTTCGTCTTTAAGGGCCCGATCACACGTTTAGAGGTATGAGGAACAGAGTGTAAAGTTCACTTATCCTCTATAAAAAAAGGAGGATCCTCTGACCAGACAGGTGTTGTGTCTGGCGGGCAACTGCCCGATGGTTGATATCGTATAGTCTTATACGTATGTATGTCGTTCGCGCGGTAAACTTTAATTGCGCGATGCAGGGTTTGTGTGACGTCAGGATTTTGTGTGACGTCAGGTCTTTGATGCGTAGTTCACATGTGGCGATGTAGATACCGCCACACACATACCACAACCACACCAAAACCACACAACAACGGCAAAACGTGGACGGGCGGTAATTTGTATGAAAATAAATAGTTTATCCACATGGACCACATTTGGCCAAATCAACCGTGTGGGCGATACCGACCGCATCAGGGTCACGTCGCAGCCACAACGCACACCCAGCGAGACCGCGCACTAGCGGCCGGCCACATCGCAAACATAACGAGCTGTCTATCTGTAAACGCTAGCCACATCGCACATCGCTACTACTAGCACCAACGCAACCACATCTTGTAGTTACCACAATACAACAACAAGAAGCTGCAGCGACACTATTCACACGTAACCACTGCTTGCTCACATTTTGTCGCTACGATGTGGTGTGGTTGTGGTACGTGCGATCGGGCCCTAAGGCATTAAGTATACAAATGCTTTGGATTTTTCTTTTCCAGACTTCGAGTTTTCCGTACAATGTTTTGTTTAAGAATTTGAGACAATCCAACGGTGTAAAAGGTTGTCTTCAACTTTGTTACTTTACTTACACCTATGGTAAATAAGTTAAGCTAGTCGTAAAGTTAAGTTGTTTTTTTGTAGGTAATGGGTTGGCAGATTTTCTTTTTAGTTTTTGAAAAGAAATGCAGGTGGTTGGAAACGTGTTTTGTGGTTCGGTTATGCGATCAATTAACAAGTGAACAATTAATAGTTATGAACTAGCCATGTATTTATCTATGAGCGGGCCAGAGTCAAAATGACACTGAGTGGACTTTAATGTTTTGACAGGTTTCGAGATCATGTAATTATTAGAATTGTTGTCTGATATTGCAATAACATCCAATTTACTGTCTTTTTCACTGGTGTTGACTAATAATAATAAACCTTCAGATTGTGTAAAAAAATAATGGGATAAACTGACACATTATTTTTCGAAGTAAAATCCTCTCACGTTCAGTGCCGGGAGCGCGTTTGCAGTTCTCACTCTAGTCGCATATGGGATAAGCCCTCGCGTATGGCTCATTTTTAATGTAGGTTTTTCTCAGCCAATACAGCATTATAAACTGTGAAAATAA
Source organism: Agrochola lota (assembly GCA_947364205.1). NCBI lineage: Eukaryota > Metazoa > Arthropoda > Insecta > Lepidoptera > Noctuidae > Agrochola > Agrochola lota. The sequence goes on along the minus strand of OX376221.1, from coordinate 8,546,836 downwards.
AATCTGTTGTAACAAGATTTATTTGTAAATGCGTTGGGTTTAAATTCCAAACATTTTTATTTAAAAAAAAAATCTAATATCAGGGGTGGGAAACCATTTTCACGGTCACAAATATGCACTAAATATTTAAAAGGTTGGGTACCCCTGTCTCGGGATCAGAGCGAGTTATTATATATTTTTTTTAATTTTTTTATTTTTTTTTATTTCACGTCACCACCTGAAATGATAATACCCCCAGGGATACTACGTATAGCGACAAGAATCCCTGAATACACAATTTTACTTCGTTTTACAGTGTTTTATAACACAGTTTCAAACCAAATGCCGTTGACCGTCCGCGAGGGTTAAGTTTAACCCAAATGTAATGCCGGTGACCCTCCCGGAGGGTTCACTTCCAATATGTATGGCGGCATGGCGTATGAGCTCTATGAAAAATGGGTGGAGTCGAAAGTGTTACATTTTCATGTACCGACCGCTTCTTTTGACCAAATATAATTTATCTTACACACAAAAAATAATAAATAGACACACAAACTGCAATACCCACATAATATTAGTGAAGATATGTTACGTGTCCAAGTTCCATATCCCGTTAATAAATGTTGATTCATCCACGCCTCGCGCCTCCCGGGGGATGAAAACTTTCTGACCATCATTAATATATAGATATTGAGTAGTATTACTATCTTATACACGTTGGTAATACTTTGGTTCATTTGATTATAAGCTAAAAAATAATACTCCGGTACTGTAATTAGCAAAAAAATAGGTATTTAAATAAAATACAGTAGACGACGTATATTTAGTAACCTAATCCGCTTAACTGTTCTTAAAGAGTCATAAAGAACCCTGTAAGAAATCGACACGTGTTTCACCTCTCAACGAGGATCCCCTCAGGATGACGATTGACTTGTTGCGAACCCGGGTAGGACCTGTTGCCACGCCAAGCGCCGAACGCAATGTGTATATTTAAATACTACAAACCTATGGTTTCACTTGTATAAAGGCAATAAAAATACGCTACCTGACTGATAGCCTCTTTAAAGGGTCCACGTAAAGTTGTACTTTAACGCCTGTAATAGCCCAAGGGCTAGGCAGAGGTGTAGGCTATTAATAGTACACCCACTATTCGCGTTGTTTTTTATTTTACCATACCTATAGAAATATCATCATTAAGTCAGTCACGTCACGTCAGTGGTAACACTTTGACCTTGACCTTGAAGCTGGTCTTGCTTAGTGTGGAGGTTCAATAGAATACGAGGCTACCTTACCCTGGTTATGTTAGCAGTGATAGCCTAGTGGTGTGACCGTCGGACTGCCAAGTCATAGGTCTCGAGTTAGAACCTAAGCCGCGCACCTCTGACTTTTCGCATTCATGTGCGTATTGTACAATTATCATTCGCTTTATAAACGGCGAAGAAAAATATCGTGAGGAAACCGGCATGCTTGAGAGATATTTTTCGACGGCATGTGAAGCCAAGTCAGAGGCCCATGGGCGGCATAAAAACTCTGACACCAGGTTAGCCACTAAGCACACGAAAAAGAAAGAAAGAAAGACTGTTTTTTTCCCAATGACGTGCGGTTGACTGTAACTACTGGTGTACTCTTTAAATATTGGTATCCAATCTCAGTTGGACACCAGTTTTTATTAAAATTTGCGCCTTCCGCGTAAAGCACGTTATCCATCGGAAGTAGTTCAAGTTAACGTTTATCATGGTCATATGAATTCATATCATGGCTTTAAGGTTCGTTGCCTTCATTTATCGAAGGCGAAAATAGACCTGAATTTAGGACAAGCGAAAATCCGGTTTTGGGAAAACCTCCTACAGTGCCTTGCAGCTATCGTCAGAGTCGGTTATAGTGTTGCATGTAATATAAAATGGCTATTGCATGGAAACTTGATAATGGACGATAATACGATATTAAATGGAACACTAGCAATACTAATGCATAGAAGTATTTTGAAACGACGAATACCTAAATCGATCGAAATTAATTAAATGTTTTTTTCAAACCGACCAGCTATGGTGACTATACATAGATCTGACATTATAAATCTATTTGATTGATTTTTTGTTTGTAGACTGGGGTGTCATTAGTTAGATAAACAAACTTTTATCTACCGTCGTATTGAGGTCCCTACCGTGTGTAACTTGAAAGTCAATTTATCATCATGACATGATTACTTTGTAAAGTATTACATTATTTTAATTATTGTGAATGTGAGGACTATGTGGATTTTTTTTCTCTTTGATGTATTTTTTCTTTCTCAGTTAGTTTTAATGATGGTCTAGCAGTTTGAGGAGTTGATGCGGCCTACCCAAATGTCCTTTCTTTGGTATTGTTCGTCGAGTTGAGCTCCTTAAGTTCTGAGTTGCGCTCCACGTTTACTTACAAGTGCTTGCACTGACTGGACAGTTCCACTCAAATCTGTCTGGTTCTTTCCTCAAAAGACCATTTCAGACACTAATCTACATGGTCCTCATTTGGCTTGACCAAGATCATGTCTGGACTTTAAAACTTTAAAAGAGACGGTGACCTCTGAGTTTGTTTCGGCCTTTCTTCTCAGAGTAGTGAGATAGGAAACGCAGACTTCATCTAGCTTATTTTTAATATTTTTTAATATGACGTGTAAAAGTGATTCCGATATCCTATTTACAGAATAAACAATTTTATTTCATCATGATTATATTCACGAATTGTAGTTCGATCAACATAAGTCGTAATATAGAATTTGCAGAATACAACTTTACTCGAAAGACCAATACCTGCTGGGGTTGCGGGTTTGTCCGAAAGGGATATCGCGGCCCCGGCACACAGGCAACGGAAGGAACATGGGTGGGTGTTAGTCAGTAAAAGTCTGACACACCCTCTCGCTCTGCCCAGAGCGGGAGAAGTCATTTGATGATTTCCCATCCTGAAGAAAAAAAAAAGAAAAGGCGCAAGAGGTCTTAGACTATACAAAAACTAAGTATATAAGAACTATGATATTTGCCTTTTCATAGAAACCGGTGTGATTTCCCATAACACTGCAGGGAATAGGCACGAGGCAAATTAAGTTGACTCTATAGACGCAGAAAGTTGAAACTTGCGCCGCGAGGTAGTAAAACTTTTATATTAAACTTGCCTGACGTACGGGTGAATTAGGCCCGCAGCCCCGCACTACCAGACTAGGTTGAGTTGTTCTGTTTATCTTTTGTGCCCACACCATAATAACAGGATCGAATGACGTTTACGATAAATACTTGAAGTTTATTTGCTGTTGTTTGTTGGGCTTGGTTGTTATTGTGTTTTTGTCAATTTTTTTTTATGATTTACTGAATTTTATGACTAGAGTTAATATACCTAGTTAGTTTCTATATATATATATAGATACATATATTTATATATATATTTGTAATCACGTTCTCGAAAACGGCTTAATCGATTTCGATGAAAGTTGCATTATGGTTTACGGGGGCGAAAAATCGATCTATCTAGGTCTCATATCTGCGAAAATTCGTTTGCTCCGTATTTTTACCCTAACAGAGCTCAGTCGCCCAAATTTTAGAACAAGATGGCTACCTTAGAATAATGACATGGCAGCATGGAATTAGTAAGTACCTATCATTGCAGTATGGAATATACATACATGGAATTTGCACGAACTATCCTATACTATTAAATGAGCGTTCTCTATTTTCACCCGAGAAGAGCTCGGTCGACCAGGTACGTCAAATAATAAGTATAACATAAGCCACCAGTTAAGAGCTTACGAGCTTAATAGTTGGTCGCAGGTTCGAAATGTCGAACCCTGACAGGCGCTTTACTTTGTGTAAATTATTTCATCACTACTGCTCGCAAAACGGTGAAGGAAAACATCGTGAGGAAACCGGCATGTCCGAGAACCAAAAATTTGAAGACATTACATCTACCAACCCGCACTAGGCCGGTGGCCAGTGTCCCAATAGTGGGAACATTATAGGTTGATAATGCTAAACCACAAAACATAATTGTAAAACTATGACAAAAAGTAGGTACCATCGAAGAAGTTTATATCTATACTCCGTAAGGACTATTTCTGCTTGCAACGGTCGGCCGCCATAGAACCGGGGCGGTAACAGATGTGATCATCGCGTTCACGGGATTTTGTTTTCAAACTGCTTAAATATGAAGTTCTTCGATAGTACATAATAAATATTTGCTCTGTGCATGCGTCTGCATAATTAACCTCTAGAGATCAAATCACGTACAGTACGGCCGATATAACTTGGCAGGTCTGAACATAGGCAACGCGAACTTTTGCGCATGTTCTCTCCCTCACACTCGCCTCATGTCACCATTTGGTTCCCAAAAAATGTTATTGCGCAGACTTCTGTGTGAAATTCGGAACTGTCAAGTTATATCGCCCGTATTGTAACTCGGATTGAATTGTCATTCAAAGGCTGAGTCATGGAGGGAAAGTATGAACTTCACGCAATCATTCAGATCTTCTATCAAATAGAAAGTATTGATCTGATGAAATATTGGAAGTGTCGCAACTGCATGACAGTTTAAACAAGTTTACATAAATAGGTACTTTATTAAAACTTCTACATAAAATGTTTCATTCAACATTGCGAAAGTGATACAAGAGCATTTCATTTTTTCCGTTACTATGCACAGGAAAAACAAGCTATGAATTCAATGTTTATTCAATTTTCGTTTATTAGGGAAAAAAAATCGGATTTTACGAAACTTTGTTAAAAATAACACACTCATACACTCCACATAAAGAATCACATTAAAGATTTAAAAACAGTATAATAACCAAATATTTGCGAAACTTTTTGCAAAGGTTCAATTATGACTCAACTATTTATTTACAAATTATGTAATATCCAACAGGGAGAGAAGTAAGTAGGTAAGAACTGCTTTCTTGTCAGAAAAGTAATTATATTATGAGCTTCTCATCATGAAGGTACAATTCCGTAGCCGGTACTACAACTACTGGTTTTTAGTATTTTGAAAACCGTGTCGTTTACGAAAGGTATTTCATACAAATACATATAAACCAGTGTGTCCCGGCAACACGTGCCTGCTGCTGCTGTCTTCAGTTGGCTACGGACTTGTACCTTTATCGGTCAGTTAGCTTTTCTTTTAAATACAAATAAAATAATATTACCTGTGGCAGATGATCGTTGTCCACCGTGAGGTTGATCTTGGCGACATAGAAGGTGGTGGGGAACGGCGGCGTGTGCGCATAGTACTCGGTCAGCTGCAGGTCGCGGCAGGCGTTCTGCGAGCCCAGCCAGTACTCATTGCCAAACAACACGTTAGGCGTGTAGTGGCCTGACGCGTCGAATACTGGATACAGAGAAAAGAATTGGTTAGGAAATTATTCACAATCCTGCGGGGGAATAGCATAACACACATAAAACGGCAATCGATTGCAATGCCTTTTGACAGTTCAGCCACGTTCATTGCGTTATTTACGTTGATGAGCAGACGAACTTTTTTAAACTATGAAGTAATGGATTTCCTTCAAACCCTTGGATTATGATTGAAACTCAGTAACACAATTAGCGTGCTGATCATTATACTCGTAATATTGATAAACAGCCTATAAAAAGCGAACTAGTACAGACAACATGACAAACACACAAGGGATACTGTAGAAAACTAATTCTCTTTACGAAACATTGTCCGTGCCCAATTCAATTCAATTCAATCTATTCAATTCAATTCAATTTATACAATTCAATTTATACAATTCAATTAAATTTATTCAGGAACAATTCACATTGTGTTCTGAAACTCGCCACCTAAAATAGTCCATACAAATGATACGCGGGAAATGTTGAACACATTTGAAGATCCAGTTCAATTTCTGACTAAACTAAAAAAGTTCTTTAATTTTCTTTAACATCGATCTCCATTCCATAAATGCAATTTTACCACTTTCCTCTATTAAACATAGTTTCAGATCTCGCCTTGAATCTGATAAACTCACTATGATTAATTTCGTTATTCTGTACATTTAAGATTGTCTGTTAAGTTGCTTAACTTGGTACTCCCACAGACTGACATTATTTCACACTGTGTGCAACATAATGTCGTCAACTATTTCCTGCGGTACGTTTTAATGCAGTTTAATGTACATGACGCTCTTAAGTGCCAGCTTTGACGTATTTCAGAACATAATTCGCTACAAAGTGTTTCATAATAATTCCCTACGGTCGCAAATTGCCTCAACACATTGTGAGATGTGGGAAGTGTGAAGGAACTAAGTCAACTAAGCGTTAGTAAAAGAGTTCAATTTCTTCGGAAATTCAGTAAAACGCTTTAAACGACAGGCTATTAACGTTTTACTTCGTCCTTTCGCCGAGGAAAAGCGCTGAGTAATATGAAACTATGTATTCATAAGTAGCAAACTAGCAAGATATTAAGTAAATGTACCTTAAGCTATAGGTACCAAAAATAACTACAAACGCCGTTCTACAACAATCGACCAGGCTACTCTTTGAATTCCCAGACAGTTTTCAACAAACTTTGTTAATTTTTCAACTATTTCCATCCATGTACCTCTCTCTATTCTATGCTCACTGATTGATTTAGTTTTTTGGAAATGTTTGTGCACTTTTTAATACAAACTTCACCAAAATCGGTAGTACATAAAATTGTATGTAGGATTGGATTAACCGCAAATAGCCGTCAGAAGTGAACAGAGTGGACTGGGGCTTTTTTTCCAGCAGTGGTACAGTATGGTTTGATCCATATATAAAAATGGATCCCTATTTCCCTTGGTCACGGCATCACGCGTGAACGGCTGGACCAATTTCGCTAATTCTTTTTTTGTTGTGTTTGTTATTATCAGGAGAAGGTTCTTACGATAGGTAGGTGATGGTAGGGTAGGTAGGTATGCAAGTAGGTGGGTATGTAAGTACGTAGATAGGTAGGTGTGTAGGTAGATAGGTAGGTAGGTAGGTAGGTAAGTACGATAGGTAGATAGGTGTGTAGGTAAGTAGGCAGGTAGGTAGGGTAGATTGATATGTAGGTAGGTGTAAGTAGGTGTAGGTAGGTAGGCAAGTATGTAGTTAGGTATGTAGATAAGGTATGTAGGGTAGGTAGTTTGGTAAGGTAGGGTATGTAGTCAGGGTAGGATAGGTAGATAGGTAGGTGCGCCGTAGATAAAGTACTTAGTGATACCGTGCGAAGCCGGGGCGGGCAGCTAGTAGAATAATAAATAATAGTAACAAATACAGATTTTCCATTATTTCAAGATAAAATTAACTTAGATTTAGGTATTTACATAACATCACGCCTATATTCCCCGAAGGGTTGGGCAGAGGTGTCCCACATTTCGCCAGTTATGTTTGAGTCCCATGTAATAGGGGGTGAGCCTATTGCCGTCAACGGGGCACAAATCTAGACTCCGGGCTGTGACTGAGAAATTCCAGATGGAAAAACCCGCAAACTTTGCCCGACCCGGGAATTGAACCCAGGACCTCATGCTCAGCAGTAGCGCTTGCGACCAACGAGGCAGATTTGACGTGATTTAGTAATTTAATATCCAATTTACGAGATTCGACGGCCAAGATGTTGTAGCTCATTTAAAATATCCATCTCTAAGACGAAATTCGTCCTTTGCGCTCTTATTTATATAAGACTAAACACTCCTGAATCGTTAATAGTATGACCTTACACCAAAGACAGCGTTCAAATTATGCCAAAGTAAAGAGAGTTAATTGTAATTTGATAATTTGAAACAGCCACGAACGTCGACGGCAATTACATTACTATAATAATAAGACTTGTCTCTGAATTAAAATTTTCTTCATTTACATATTAACAAAGGGGGAGTGGAAATTAATTATTTTGAGCACGCTTTAATTTTCTTAGAATAAAACCGTTGTTTGACTTTTATTTCCTGAACAGAATTCGACAAAATCACTATAATAAATAATCATCAAACCAAGTTTTACTAAATTCTCCTCGCTCTCGGCTCTGCTGTGGAGATCCAGATAGAAAAAGCAAACTAAGATCTATTGTAATCTGGAATATGAAACTAGGCTTGTGAAATCCAGCCTAGAAAAATTGCGCATCGCTGTAAATTCTTATAAAAATTCCCGGACAAGAGAAATGGCCTGAAGGCGGCCATATTTACAAATCAAATTCAATTTGCAATAAATTAAGATCAACATTTCTGTTTCGTTTTCATTTGTGGTTTTTTGTTCTTTCATTAATAGATCTTGCCTAAACGAAGCAGGAAAAACGGGAAAATTACGATTTCTCAACAGGAAGCGAAGCGATCTCATCGAAGTTTTTATTAAAGCGATGTAATCCGCTTAATCCCAAGTATTAGGGGAAGAAGATCCTTTTATAAATTCTTAATTCTGCCATTACGCGCGGCTGACCTCAATAATAAAAATTATTACCTTTTTCTGGCTTTCCCTTTCATTTCTATGTTCATTGACAATAATGGAGCTAAAAATACCTGAAGGCTTTATTTTCTATGCCAGAAAATGTACAGATTCCTGTATGCTATAAATGATATCAAAGGAACAAGTCAACAAATACCGAATCGTAAGTAGAATAATGATTGAGTCGCTCAGAAAAACACGGTCGTTATAGTTGGCTAATTCAGTTTACCGCCTCGATTAGATTAGCCGCAGCTTCCGACATAATAGTGCTACAGACGACGGCCGGAATTCGGATACCCGGCGCTTTGCAGCCCGATCCGGACTTAGATCCCGGCCACGTAAAGCGCTGCACAATTCCACTGATTTATAGCCTTCACACTTATTAATTCAGTGAAATATTGCCCTCCCTAGATGAGGCTCCACAGGAGGTTCTATTATCCGCGCCTTAAGTGTATCATAAGCTTCCGTGGTGAAGAGCCTTTTGTTAAAAGGCTTTCGTGAGGCCCACACATTTACCGAGCAATATGATGATATCAGGAAACTTTAGAAACAGCTCTGAAATGTTTCATTAGTGAAAACTATTACTGGTTCCGTTCCAGGCTAAAAGCAAATTATTTTATGTTATTTTGTTAAACTGAAGTTATGGTTTCCGCTTTATACTGTTTTACTTCGAGGGAACAGCAGCCGGCGCGACGCGACGGTCTAAAATTTCGATTATTTTACGGACACTTTTACGGCTACGGAAACTACAAATGTATCGCAGGTGCTGTGAAGGAGAACGTTAAATAAGATTCCTACGACGACTATAAAACAAAGCTGGAGATATTAAATCATGCAAAGCCTATTCCGAAGAATATTTTTATCTGTGAATACGGTGGGATATCACACTTCTGGGTGAGATATTTGAATGAATAAATTAATATTCCTCTCTGTAATAAATTAGCCTGGACAGTCATTGTTATAATGTAGAGCAAAACTCGGAGTGACTCTGTTATGCCATAACCCTTGTATAGTTTCTCGTGCTACCTATGACAGTTTTTAATAATTAAACGTTTGCGATACTTAGGTACTTTTATTGAGCACCTTATAATGGTAAACTCGGAAATCTACCTACCATAGGATGTAAATAATTATATTAGATACATTATTATTTCCTTTATATACATACCCTTTACATTTTTTAATATTAAAAAAATTGCATTAAAAAATATTTCAAATAGTAGCCCATCGGCATCAGGAATAGGGTCCAAGTTGCTGGTGGTCAGGGTTGTAGAGGCATAATAATTATTATTATAATGAGGTATAATAATTAACCACTCTTACTATAATAATCTACGAAAAAAAAGGAGAAGAAATAGAAAAGATGTATTATCAAAGACTATTAGATACTGATACCTTTATTCAAATGGATTACTTTTTGAACGCCACAATAACGAAATATTTCGAGTAAGGGCCAATTTTTTTTTGGTTTCTGTCGTGAATGTGGCGTCCGATTTATCGAAGTCACGCAAGAACTAAAATAAAACTCATCAAACTTCCTTTTTATTGAAAACTAGGGGCGAACAGTTTTCTGGAAGGTTACGATATCAAACGAGACCACTGTTTGTTTTCAAAGTCGATTTTAGGAAAACATCCTTTATCGGGGACATAAAATGTTATGTTCGATTATGTGATAATCATGGCCACATGTTCACTTCAGTTGACACTAGCTACTCAAGTGATAATAAAACTTTCAGCTACCGAGCACCAGCTGCTATTTAACTACAATAACTAAGTATAACTTAATTAATCAGGATCACACGTGAACATTACAACATACATATTCAATTAACAATCTCAATATTGATTACTTTGTAAATTAATATCAAAGTTTGCACTAAGATATCTGTGGGTTGACACAGATAACCACAAGAGTCGTAACAAGCTAGACGTTCAATATATCCGGAATTAGACCTACAGGCACAACTATATTAGATCTTATGAATAGAGTATTGTAATATCTGGATCAACCTGCACACTGCCATCTATTTGCTTTGTCGTTGGAGTTAATTAAGTATACAACATAGCTAGATATGATATAGATCATGGAGTTGTATCCAATTCACATTAAATCAAAGCCTATTTCTCTCTCCCGGTATTTAAATAAAAGAGCAAAAAGACGTGAATAATTTATATAATTTGAATTAGTTACTTTAAGCACGTTATCTCGTTTATTTTTAATCGAATTCGCGTAGCGATCATTACAATTCTATACCAGAGATAAAATAAATGGAAACTGTAACGAATATCTAGGAAAATTGTTTTGGACTTTTTGGAATAGTCGAATGGCAGAAACAAAGATGGCAGCGAGCCATCGTGGCTAGGGGTTCTGTTATAACCTTTTGAAGTAGGTCGGTTCAACACTCCAAATGGCATGAATTTTATGTTTGCATTGGAATCTGTTTTTGCGTGAATTCTTAAAAGGCCGCAGGTCCCTTTTGCGGTCTACTTCTGTAAGGTCCACCTGGCAGGCAGGGGTAGGCCTTAAAAACGTGCATACATTTGTCTCATAAAAAGGTCGCATGTTACATATTTAAGGAACCCTTGTCAATGTCGGGTAGATTAACATTTAGGGGGAAACAAGGAAATCGGGGTATTTGATTTGAAGCCTTCCTTGTGTACATTTGTTTCCTAAGCCTGTAATTAAATCCTCGTGTGGATGCGTCGTCGACCGTCACCGTCACCCAGCCGCGGTCGGCGCGGGCGCCGCCACTGCTCGTCGTATGCACCTGCAGTCACGGTCGGACAACGTCCCACTTTACGGTCAACTCTGCACTTGCTTGAATATTTTTCTTATGCTGATTACGTAAGTAATGAAACATCTCGCGCGTCAGTTGATATCTTCGTAAATTGCTCAAATTCTGTGCGGCGGCGACGACATCGCGTAAAGATGCTTTAATATAATATTTCGGCGTTGTGACTTCGTAGACTCATACTAATCATATTATGGATAGAGAGATGTATATGGAAATATAAGATCCACTTCACTTCATTTAAATATAAATGACGTCAGCGGCATGACAATATTAAAACATAGTAGAGCTCTCTAAAAGCTTTTCGGCTTTCCACAGGCAATCAAACAAAAAATACGGAAATGTGACTCCAATAGTACACGGAATAAACTAGTGAAGTGGTTTTTAATTTTGCAACAGAGACACAGGTTTAAAAAACTTTGGTTCAAAGCTCACCTATTTGTAACCCAGTTTCCAGATCAGCAAAAACAAAAATCCTTCATTGCGAAAAAGTTTTGTTACGTTATGCCTGAATACAATAAGTATAGTAATATATATCTGAAAACATTGCTGTTGCGGCAACCATTCAAAAATGACGCTTCGCGAACAACGAATAAGTAATTTGTGGCAACATGAATGACACTTCAATTTGATATTTTGTTATTTATTACTCGGTAGCGTTTCCCTCTTTCGAAAATATCCGAGGGTTGACAAATTGGCGCAAAAAACTTTTTGGTTCTAAACAAATATTTTGAAGGACAAGGTATTTGTGCCGAGAAGAAAGTGAGTGATTGTCTAGTGATTAAATCACACAGTATTAGGGTGGGGATAATTACGTAGAGTCGAACTTTGTTTTTAAACTTGATTTTCACGTTCAGTGCCGGGAGCCCTCCTGGAGGGTTCACCTAGTCGCATATGGGATGCCGGGAGCCCTCGCGGAGGGCTCATTTTAAATGTAGGTTTTTCTTAAGAATACAGCATTATAAACCGTGAAAATAAAACCTGATATATATTTTAACAAGATTTATTAGTATATGTGTTGATTTTAAATTCCAAGAATTCAGATGTTTTTAAAATTTTTGTTCACGTTTTAAAATATTCACTAAAAATTTAATACGTTGAAAACTACGTATCGTACACTAAGTAGCGACAAGACGCCCTGAAAACACAATTTTACTTCGTTTTACAATATTTTAATACACACGGCTTTAAACCTAATACTGTTGACCATCTGCGATGGTTAATTTTAGCGCAAACGTAATGCCGTCAACCCTCCCGGAGGGTTCACTTTCAATATGTATAGCGGCATGGCGTATGAGTTGTATGAAAGTTCTAGTTATGATATTGGAACTAACAAATATTCGTGACGAAAGCATTGGCGACTCTCATTGCAAAAACACGAATATTCACTGGAGACCAATAAATGTATCCATAAAGTTGGCAAATAACTCGCTCATTCTTTCCAGGGACCTACAAACATCACTGTGTCCATACATCCGTTCCACTTGCCGGCATGCCGCCATTAAATATTTCATTACAAAGGATTGACGTTAACGTGTTGTGAAATATTGAGCAAATTCCTGTTAATTGAACGATTGGCTTACACCATTCGGTCGCTGTGTGGTCGAGGTGAGGCAACCGCCGCGCCGCCACCTCTACCGACTGCAATGCGTGGTGGTAGATCCACGCAGTCATTTCGTGTCAACATCTTCACAATAACGAGTGTTTGTTGACTCAACTCAGGTTATTCCAATTTGCGACCCGAACCATAATTATTTGTTTATGACTTCGTGGATTTATTTACTGATGTCTATCAATATCTTCAGTGTGTGTGACGTCAGCTGGTAATGGATGCGAGGGGCGAAGATTATTGGTTAGACTGCCTCGTTGGTCTGGTAGTCGCAAGTGCTACTGCTGAGCATGAGGTCCTGGGTTCGATTCCCGGATCGGGCAAAGTGTTATCGAGTTTCTCCATCTGGAATTTCTCTATGATAGATTTGTGCCCCGTTGATGGCAATAGGCTCGCCCTCTATTACATGGGACTTAAACATAACTGGCGAAACGTGAGTGTACTATAAGGACACCTCTGCCTAGCCCTTCGGGGAATGCTGGCGTGATGTTGGCGTCATTAATCATAATTATGCTGTTTAGCGGTAAATTATCGAGAGTTGAAGCGGTTTCACCTCTTATCATCTTTAATTGTAGCTTTGAAACCAAGTTTCCGGACCAAGCTATATATTTACAAAATATACTTCTAGTTTAACGAAAGCTTTTTTCGCAATACAAAATCACTTATCTCGGCGTGTGTCGAAGTAAATAGGAGGATGTCAGGCAGGCCGCACGCGATATTATCAGACTATGCCTTGTAACGTTATTACACTATACAATCTACCTAGCTACGTAAGTTATGGAGCTAAATCGATACCGCCATACTAATTACACTTCGCGTTAGCTAGCGCTACCATTGATTGCTATCTATTAAGACGGAGATATCTGCCAGTGACCTTTAGTTAGCTTGCGTGTTCTGTACTGAGCTCAGGCAACGCGTCGTTCCTCCAGCCAGTAATAGGACTCACCCATCCAGAAGCGCTGACCGAAATTTGAGGCATTATTTATTAATTATACACAAAAACAAATTATATTTTAATAAAACACGTATACTAAAAGATCAATCATTTGTTTATCTTTAAAATGGTGAAGGTTTCAGAAAAGTACGCTTGATAGATTTGCGTGATTCTCAGTTCTTTATCCGCGTTAGACATAACTTTACAAATTAATTTCACTATGTAATAGAGACATAATCTAAAATATTCATCAATTAAGTTATTAATAAAATGTTCTAATTTAACATATATTTTTTCCAAATCATTAACACTACTCGTTTAGACGTGATCTTCAGTATAAAATCATTAAAAGTCGGTTATCGTCACCTTAATACCTGAAAGCGGTTCAATAAGGTAGCACTCAATGGACGGGTATTACTCTCGACCTTAGTAGATCACGCTTTGATTAATTTTTAAATGGCACTCAGGATAAGGCCGCTTGACGTAAACCTCGACAAAAAGTCGCTAAATATAGAATATCGACTAAAAGTTTCGTGCTTCGATTAGAATGGAAAAGACGAAGTTGCATGTCAGTCAGGTTACCTCATCAGCATTAACTTTGTCGGCTCTGTATATAATGTTATACTTATATATTACCTACATTAGTGTTTGGTAGGTATTACCATTTCAAGTCCACGAATAAAACATTTCTTAATCGGATCTTGCTTAAGATATTCGTCAGAAAATAACAGTGTTAATTTTCCTCATGCAACAAGCATTTAATTTTATAACATAACGGCCACGCTTACACCGCTCGCAGTGGTAAGCAGAGCATAATCGCTTACTCATGGTTCGCCGACAGGTGAAGCTACTGCAGCTTGGCGGTAGGTACCTAACTGATTATTTAATGTTCCTATGGCATTGGTCGAGTTCTGAAGATATAATTTTTGAAGGAGAAAAACCAATCACAATCTTGTTCGAACTTCGAACTGTAAAATTGACGCTAAACTTATAACGTACTTACTTTACTTAATTACTTATTAAGCCAGCTGCATATTCCTACTAATGGTTAATTGTTTGAGATCATGGAACTTTGTTTGTTTTTGTTGTTTATAAATATTACTCACATTGTTTGCAAGTAAATTGTTACTAACGATATGAGTCCATGTTGCTTGAAAATAAATATTTTATTATTATTAAACTATTAGTTTTCCCAAAAAACACGTCCAGAAAGAACTCGGAAACAGACTGCAATTATTAAAGAGAAATTCACTGGCACCTCATTTGAAACACGAAGAGCAAATACAATAATCGTAACATTAACATAAAATACAGATATAACCGTTAGCCAGCTGATGAAATGAGATTTACGTAGATTATGTCACCACAAGCGTGGCGTGTTTAACAAGAACCGTCGATACGCCGCGCGCCGCAGCGGTGCGTGTGAGTGAAATGAATCGCTTACTTTCACGGGTTACTTATGAAATTTGCGATTTACACGTTATGAGGCGTATTTTGCGCAAGAGTTTGGCTTCGCGCGGCCGCAGCGCTGTCGGCTGCGCGCGCACCTTACGTCACAAGCCGGTGCGCACACGTTTCTCAATAGAATCACTTGCTAAGGCTCGTCTCTATAATAAAGAATAATTATTTGTCTTTTAATTAAACTATTACCTAATATTACTATGCCTACTACACAGAATAATACGTACATACTTATCTCTGAATTATGTGAGTAATTTCCTACGCTCTAGTTGCGTATTCAAATCCATGCTTTTAGTTCGGTATTAATATTAAACAATGGCCGCTTAGCCTCATAATGACTAGATGAAAATCTGCAAATTAACTTCGGCCCATTTCTTTGACCTGGGTTTTAAGTTACCACCTACCATACTTACATAATTATAAGTTATGTGCTAAACCTCAAAGTATATGCAATATTTGTTAATCTAGAAATATTCGTTTCGTGTTACAATTCCATCGATTGTTCGTGAACAGAACCGGTAACATTACAACATGCGACAGCTTGAACCAAAACATTCGCCAACTTACCACTGAATATTAAACCAGCTGTACCAGTGTACTTACACGTACCTATAATCTACTTACAACTAAACAAATTCAATAAGCTTTTCAGGATAGTAGTTAATTACAAGTTTTTAATCAAGACATATTGCCCAAAACAGTCCCACAAAATAATTATTGTGTTGTTATGATAAACAAAAGAGCATTTATAATTAACACATTCAGTGCCTCCTGGAGGGTTCACCTAGTCGCATATGGGATACCCGGGAGCCATCGCGGAGGGCTCATTTTAAATGTAGGTTTTGCTTAGCGAATACAGCATTATAAACCGTGAAAATAAAATCTGATTTAAATATTGACGAGATTTATTAGTATACTAGCTTTTGCCCGCGGCTTCGCCCGCGTGGATGTCGGAAAATATCCCACGGGTACGTACTACCGGGATTAGTTAGATCATACCTAATATCCGAGGAAAAGTCATTGATTCCTACCGCTGCGCCCGCGTTGTCGGCAACCATTATTATTTTGTCACGCGTAATTTTGAATCTGTGATACCTTTTAAAGTATTAATTTGAATGATATGATGTCAAGGAATATTTTTTTAACATATTTTATTGGATAAGGATAAATAAAATACCGGTCAAAATAGCTTCGGAAATAACAATGAAATTTTTATCAAATTCTAAAAGATAAAAATGGTTACTGTAGGTCATCCTTAGAAGATAAACATATGCTATTGCGGACTTTATTTTTGAACTTTTTAAGATATACAATTCTGTAAAACATAAATTTGATGTATCTCTTACGGCTTACGCCGCGCACGTCAGTAAAGCTCCCAGTTGGCATGATTTTTTCCGACATCTTCGACAATAATCGTCATATTTCAGCCAATTTACACAAAACCTTAATGTATTATACACAAAAACCTGCCTCTTGAATCACTCTATCTATTTAAAAAACCGCATCAGAATCCTTTGCGCAGTTTTAAAGATCTAAGCATACATAGGGACAGACAGCGCGAAGCGACTTTGTTTTATACTATGTAAAGATGTGTTGGTTTTAAAATCCAAGCATATTTTTCTTCGCGGTTACATATATTCACAAAAAAATTAAAAGGTCTCTTCTTCGTTTTACAGTGTCACCGTCCGCGACGGTTGACTTTAGCGCAAACTTAATGCCGGCAACCCTCCCGGAGGGTTCACTTTCAACATGTAATGGTGGCATGGCGTATGAGTTCTATGAAAAGTAGGTGTTAAACGAATGTTGCTGAAAATAACAGGTAAAGCGACATATACAGGGAATGAAGGTAAGTATTACCGAACTATACGGAAAACAAAGAGGTGAAGCATATGATGGAACAGTTTGCATTATTCAGGCATAAACGGGCTGTTCCCTTTATGTCTGGCATATAACTCCAAGCGAGAGAAATGTCGGCATTCCAATAATATACCTCTAATTATACATGAGCGCTTTGTGGTTATACTATACAGGAGTCGGTTTAGTAATGTTTCCTATCTTACCTAACATTTCATGTATCATTGCTAAATGACTTAACTTGAATAGGTATTTTAATATGACTGATACAGAACACTTTAGGTAAAACTTCACAGCAGTGATGAATATCGGTATCTCACGTCACATCCACGAAGTTTCGTCAGTGACCCTGTACAGGAGTCTCGTTGACTAAATGAAAGCAGGATTGCGGAATATAGAATCTTATGCCGAGATCTATAAACGTTACTTAGCACAGGCTTTGGCTAAGACAAGTTACCTTCTCTATCTTACACTTATAGTTTAACAGTGAAAAGAATAACTCTAAGCCAAAGTAACGTTTATAGATGAGACAGAGACATTTAAATAGAATGACTTCCACCATTTATTCAGCATTTATTCAGCTTTAGACATTTATTTTTATTTGACGTTTATTCGATTCTTTAATACTATTTTAATCTGTGACATTGTTTATTTATTTTGAATGAATTGTTTATTTTTTATTGCATTTTTATTTGACTTTTTGATTTGACTTTTTATATTAATTTAATCTGTGACATAATTTATTTCTAATGAATTAATCTTTGAATAATTTAATTTGTGTGATTTTTATTTGAAATTAATTAATTATTTTTCATGATTTCTAGAGCTAGTGAGAATTTGCAAAGACGTATGTCACATATTTAAATGTGATATTATATAATGTAATTGTATTTGATTGTTTTTTAAAGATAATGTTACTACTCATATTTTTATAAAATTGTTGTGCCCGACAGGGTCCATGTGAACTTTATTATTATTATTAAGACCTTGTAAACACATGTGATATGCAATAAAGATTTGAATTTGAATTTGAGATCTCTAGCCTTAGATCTTTTATCACAATTGTTTTGTAAATTATATTTTCAATAGATTCAATATTCTGTTTATACTTTTGAGTGCCGGTTCCGCGTGGAAGAAACCCGGCAGCGCATCAAGTTGAAGCGCGGGAGCGATGCAGGGGCACGCCGCGCTACATCTCGCAAACATGATCATCTCGACGAAATATGCGCCAAGTAGGTCGCTCTTATAATTTCATTCATAACTGGATACCTACGTAAACTAGTTCGCGTATTATGTAACTAATGTAACCCGTAGGTCCGCACTTCTCAGAAGAGTTAAGAAACTTATTCTCACTGTAACGTTAATAAGTTGACCATAGTTCGGTAAGGCGGTTATACTAAGAGTTAGGTAAATGTGGTGTAAGACGGATATCGATACATGAAATGGCATGCCATATCAATATTTTTTTATTTCACAAAATACAATACATGTTTATCGTAGACGTAACATAACAATTATTAAAAAATGGAAGGAAGTCTTATGTTAATTGAAATCCAAACACATCTAAATGTGTAATATTTATTCCGTAAATATATTACTAATTGTGAGCCGTCTCTTATTGCAATCTGTTTAAATATTGACGGATATTGTGTAGTAGATCTGTAGATTTATACTGAGTAGGCCGGCGTGAAATTAGAAAGGGCATAACGGATCTGTGTATTCGGACGTATTGAATCAATTCCAACGAAATAATGATGAAACTAACTGTTGCGAAATACAAGAAACGCCTGGGAAAACGTAACTTATCGGAGATTGAAAGTATTTACTGAAAATAGTTTTAGATCTCCGAACTTAGGTAGGTATCGCATTTTACCTGGTACAGAAGGATATAATCTATATTTCATATATAATCAGGTGGTGTAATAAGGAAACTCGACTGAATCGATAAATTGCTAGTTGTAATTATGTAGGATGATTTTTTAACTTTTAATTGTTGAGTACGAGGCTTTCGGCTACTTCAAGTGTTTTTTTGTAATGTGCGGAACAAACATTTTTTTTTTCTTTTTTCTTTCTAATTATCTTAACAAAATACGTTAATGAAAATTTTAATAAAAATATGTTCGAAGATGGTAGGTATCTATTACTTCCTACATTAATAAATTATTATTTAGGTAACATATTTAATAGGCAAACAGATTGACATGAATAAAATATAAAGAAAGCCCTTGGCCTGTGTAAAGTAATAAATTATCAAATCGAATATTATGAAGGAAAATCCACGCTACCTGGTGACTACGAAAGTTTGAACAAACTTGAACACAATAGCATAAAATATTTTTACAATCCAAATTTCTTGGTCCAGGACAATCAGTGGAGGAATGTGGAGCTCGCACTGAACAAATTACTTTCGCTGTCCGAGCTCAGGTGAAGGTTGTTTACATTTGCCGGTGAATTTTACAACCTCTCTACGACTTCTAGTACAAATTGTAAAATTCGCCAACCTGCACCTTAAGTTTGATTTCAGCAAACTGAAAACAGTTTTCAAGTAAATTTGAAAAATTATCTAGCCTGTAAATAGAAGCTAACCTCATGCTTTTTCCCATGAAGGTTGGCAGAAACCACAGAACGCCAAGTACTACGCTCCTGACATACTCCTTCCGCCTCGTTTAAGTTCATACATCTGGTCATACACGCACGCCGGTTGCCAGTACTACGCACCTGACCTTTCTGAAGAACATCACCAAAATAAGGTATGTCCTTCTAGGGCGTCGGGGTCCCGGCGTTTCTATTGACATCAGCCTTGTAAATACCATTTGTTGGTCGCCTTTCTTTCATCTTCTCAACATGACTAAACCATCAAAGCATACTCTTTTCAATTTGTGTCTCTACATATACATCTTCTTTTAAACCACAACGTTGTCTCAGCACATTGTCATTATTCCTCAGCCTATCATTTATAGTTTTTAGGGTTCCGTAGTAAACAAGGAACCCTTATAGTTTCGCCATGTCCGTCTGTCTGTCCGTCCGTCTGTCTGTCCGTCTGTCTGTCCGCGGCTTAGCTCAGAGACGGTTAGTACTAGAAAGCTGTAATTTGGCATATGTATACATATTAATCATGCCGACAAAGTGGTACAATAAAATCAAGAAATATTTTTTTTTAGGGTACCTCCCCTACACGTAAAGTGGGGATGTTTTTTTTTTTCCTCATCTACCCCACGTTGTGGGGTATCGTTAGAAAGGTCTTTCAAAAATATTGTGAGCTCGTCGTAACCATTTTTGGATTCAGGGATTCGTTTCCGAAATATTAAGCTTTTAACTGAAATATTTGTTAGCGTCAAGTGTCCCCCTCCCCCTTCTAGCTAAATGGTTGTACTTGGACTTTAAAAATAAAATTCACAGCAGTAGTATATATATATCGAAATTAAAAGGAAAACTATGAGAGCTAAGTAGGCTCTACCGGTTAACGAGTAATAATCGACCAACTTAAATTTGCGGTTTGAAAAACATGATCTCCCATACATTCCGTATGGTAGAACATGTTTTTCAACTACAATGTTAAGTTTTTTCTTGGGATAAATACATCCCAACTACGGAACCCTTCATTGTGCGTGGTCCGACATGCACTTGGCCGGTTTTTATTTTTTTCTGTGGACACTTATGATTCACAAAAACAAATTTTCGAGTAAAAAAATAATGAACATTCCAGAAAAAAATTACAGTGCCTGTGCCTACAATTAATTAAAAATAATTGTATCACAGACACCAAAAAGTTACATCAAACGTTCGCAAGGAACGCATCAGCATTTATCCTGCTTTCATGCGTCTTTAACCACACCCAACATTCAGTACCATACATAAGCGTAAGCACCAGCACAGCATTGTGAACAGCATAGCAGTCGAGCATTTTTGGACATCGACTAGGTCACAATCGCCCTTTATCGAACCAATTTAAATATGTATTATAAATACAATTAATATTATTTATATTTTTTGTTATGGGTTGTGGTAACGATATGTTATTATAATGGTCAGACTTTTAATACTAGTTCGTATTACTTTAGGCCTTTTAAAGAATTTTATAGCCTCTTTACAAATTAAAAACATTAATTATCTATTGTTTGCAAACTGTAAGAGAAAACAAATCCCAGAAAATTTATGTCACCAAAATTGCCTCCAATATAACTTAAAAAAGCAATGCAGATGTTCACCCGTTAAAATAAATGAATATTTAAATAAACTGTTTAAGTACCATGTTGTTTACGTTCAAAGTTTTGTCGTATCTTGCACGAAGAGGGGTAAATTAAAAAACTAATCTTCTTTTAAAGCGAAGTGTCCTCTGGCGGAGTCCGTAGGTAAATAATTGCGAAATAAAGGTGAGTATAGGCCGTGAACCGGCGAGAAGGGTTGCGTCACAATGTACCTACGTACCTAGTACGATACCTACGACAAAGGTCGGCGGTAAATAAATTACACATCGGGACGTTGCCGCCTGAAACCGCACAACTTCAAACAGAAAGCTACGTACGAGCGTCGAGCATAATAGGTAAACATGTACGTGCCTCGGAATCATTAATTGGATGGAGTAGAGAAAATCAACTGGCTATAGGATTTTATTACTTTACAAAGACCACCTGCGGATTCAACTAACACGTTCAGTGCCGGGAGCCCTCCTGTAGGGTTCACTCAAGTCGCATGTGGGATGCCGGGAGTCCTTGCGAAGGGCTCATTTTAAATGTAGATTTTTCTTTGCGAATTTGGCATTATAAACTGTGAAGATAAAATCAGTTGTATATTTTAACAATAATTCAAACCTAATGCCCGTGAGGGTAACGTTTAGCGCAAATGTAATGCCGGTGACCCTCCTGGAGTCAACTTGTATGGCGGCATGGCGCATGAGCTCTATGAAAAATGGGTGGAGACGAAAAGCGATCTGTCTGCAACTAATGTAACTAGAGTAAATATTTAGTCAAAAATTGTCGTCACCGTTATTGTGTTTTAGGATTACAGTTAAAACTAAAAAAGGATTGTCATCTCGGAATGTTTTTCTATCCTAACTTTCATGAGCATTAATAACAAATTTACTAAACTTTAGTATCCCATACCGCACGTACCAAACCTACTGATTATTCTCATACTGTGGCAATGTAGAACTTCTGTATGATAAACTTTGTCATCCTACAAATTGTTAAGCCAAATGTCCACACAAACAACGTTGGCATATTATGCAAACACTGAAACGAATACATGAAAACGTATGCTACCTACCTACGTAAGTTAAGTAAGTAACAAGATAGTTTAACTTTGCTGTCAACTGTCGGTCGATTCTGTAAAAATATTAACGTGAAGCTTAAGTGAAGTGAGCGTGAAGTAAGCTGTCACTGCCACAGAATCGACCGGCAGGATGCTAGGGATTAACACTATTGACAGCTCACTTCACGCTCACTTCACCTAAGTTTCACGGTGATATTTTTACAGAATCGAACGGCTGTTCGGTTTTATGTGGGGCTTATTTTGTTTGTAACGATTACTGTGGGAGTACTATGTACTAACCTGGGTACTTGAACTTCGGTACACATAAAACAGTACAGCTCCAAAGAAACTTTTCCTATTGAGTTTCATGATCTGTTTAACTAAGAGCAACATAAATGCGGCTTGGTACACCCTACTTCACATTTCCAGTATAAACTGACCTCGCATTGTCCGGAAATGCTATACAATGCGAGACCAGCATAAACTGGAAATGTATAGCTTGATGTGTAACCGTGTGTACACGTTGGTAAATTGATGTGTGCTAGCTGACATAATGGCAAATAATTTTATTTTATGTTTTGTGTTGAGTAATGTAAATTATTTTGCATACTATTGTATAGAATAAAGTTGTTTTTTTTTTCTCTAACTGAACAGACAGCAGTGCTGCTGGGGGAGTTTGTTGCGCCACTTCTTCTTCCCAGCTAAAGCACTAGGAAGTGGTGAAGGGTGGGCGTTTTTGGGGCACTGTCTTATAATTTTGACGTTCGAAAAGTGCTGATTCTCAGCCTAGTTTGAATAAATGACATTTGAATTTTGAATTGAATTTTGAGTGTAGATAACCTAATTTCAAGAACATCACCAAAATCTATTATTGCTTGATCCACAAAATTCTTGGAATTACTTAGATCCTATAAAACGGTCCAAAATCTTATTTAAGCAGACAAGTCAAAACTAAATAAAGTAAGAAGGACACCTTTCGATACACTTTTCACATCCCTGATCCGTGTAGCCCAATGTTTTACGTCTCGCGACCTTGTCTCATAACAGCCTAGGATGGTTATGAATATTTCAAGTGTTTGGGATACATTTCTGAAGTTGAGACATTCCCATGATAATCGTCTGTCAAGTTTCCAAGGACTCTAACCACGGACTTGGGTAAGGTAAGACTAATGTGAAACTATTGGCATTTTTGATATTCGTCCCGCGCAGACCATGAGTCTCACCTTCAATTTGAAAGAATTTGGGCAAAATGACCTATTTTACACACTTTCAATCAAAATTCGAGGGTTTGGAAAAAAATGCAAAAACCATTGCTTCATAGGTTTGAAAAATTCGCCTGCTCAAGAATGTAAATATCACAATGAACGTGGCTGTCAGTCAAAACGAAAGGCATTGTAATCGACTACCATTTCTTAACACAATCTAATCCATTGCATAGTACCGTATGCATTACTAGTTACTGCTCGTAACCCCCGAGGGCTGCGGTTCTTAAATCAAAACGTACGGGCTCCTGCAAACTCGGATTTATGCGCGGTTTTTACTGCATACATTTCATTATTAGGATCATAATAACACTTATTTATAATAATAAATTCAATTATTTCAGGTAAATAACACCCATAGCCAAAAATAAATTCATAAGATCAATTAAATAAAATCAAATAAAATCAAACATCAAATAAAATAAAATCAAACATCAAATAAAATAAAATCAAATGAAAATTAATTACGGTAAATCGAAAGCAATATAAATCAAATAAAATTTAATCAAAAAATTTAGACTCCGATGTTAACGTAACGTAGGTACTATTACAGCAAAAAAGAGTAAAACGGTAAAGATCTGTGGGATGTATTAGTTCTACGCCCATATATAAATTAACCTTTTAAATCCAGTAAAA
Source organism: Agrochola lota (assembly GCA_947364205.1). Taxonomy (NCBI): domain Eukaryota; kingdom Metazoa; phylum Arthropoda; class Insecta; order Lepidoptera; family Noctuidae; genus Agrochola; species Agrochola lota. Next base: position 8,522,657 of record OX376221.1, on the reverse strand, counting down.
AAGTTGTTTTTTACTGGATTTAAAAGGTTTATCCACATATTCAGTGATATATTATTCCCTTAGTTTCAGTAAAGCTTCGTTTCGTTGTCAATACAAGCTGTCTTCAACCAGCCAAGTTTCAGGTGGGCGCGACTTAACTTCACAATAAGTCAACTTTCCTAATTTATGGAGCCGAATGTTCGGAAAACCTACGAAAAAAAAAACTTTCTACGAAAAATAATCACATTCGTGTCTTGCGAGTAAACAAAACTCGAAAAATCTTCATAAATCGTTCAATTGCTCGTTTTTGTTTCCCTTTATTTCCTTTTTTTTCTAATTGAAGTATTTGTTTGGGGTAATATACCAAACTAATGGGGCCATTGCATTAATATTTATAGATCTCATGGTATCGGCTTCTGTCTTCACAAGAGACGGCATTTTGGGGACTTCTTATCGTGATAAAAATGAATAAGTACATTTATAAAATTATTCCAGTTCCATTGGAGCAGTGCTGTAATTAAAAGGTAAGTGTGTAACTTAATAAGTATTAAGCATGTTTACATTTTATGAATCTTAATGTACCTACTTTTGTTGCTGACTGTACAAGAATTCAGTAAGATGCAAATCACGTAATTTTGTGCTAGAACTTAATTGCCCTGTGTTGCCCGATTTGCCGCCCTACCGATTGTGAAATAGGGTAATTTATAGGGACATGTTAATTTACCCAGATCCGTATTGCGCATTGTTCAACAGTAGGTACACAAACAAACAACCGTGTTAAATAAATGAGATGTTCGCAGCGAAACCACACAATGAGCATTATTTCCAGATAGTTGTACATTTGTGCGGATGGGCGCGCAGCATCACCTCGCCTATTCATTTGTCTGAGCACACTCATTTAGCTTCATTTACCGCGGTCCACTTCCCTGAAATTTTTCCCCGCTGTATGTAATGTGACGTAATAGATCCCCCGATTTCCCCCGGTTTTGTTGTACATTGTAAAGCCGGGTAAATTCGCTGAATGGAGCAGAATGCAGATTTAAATTCGCTAGGATACGTTCTCTATTTAAATAAATTCGTTCTACGTCAGCCAGTCAATTTATAGTGATGTACATTGCTGCACTTTTATAAAAATCGTATATTAGATCCGCAACATTTATCGCGATGGACAAAGGTAATTTGCTGTCAGAAATAATGTCAGCTGAGGCATGGTGCTGCAGAACAGAGATAACCCGAGTTTTACACGTTATTTACAACCCTCTTAACTGTAGTGTGGTAGCGAAGAAGTAAATCTCAACTCTCTAGACATTGGCTTGTGCTGTCTTACGAAAGTACAGCGGGAGGAGAGAATTTATTGGAATTATTTACTATTAGGAACTAGCAACGTCACGAATTGACCGAATGATTGGAATCCAAAGATTCTCTGTGAATGATTGGCAGTCGATTAACGGCCCTGGCTCTGAGTGACGTCTCTGTTTCCCCTCAGGCGAGTTCCGTACTTTGACGCTTCACTGTTTTACTAATGTTCTGTTACAATCACAGACACAATCAAAGTTACATCAATCTAATTGAGTTTTCAGAGATCGTATGTGCGTTTGTCTTGATTACTTACAAATATTTCTAATCAACGAATTCCTCGCAAGTCTTATAATAAGGTAGATACCTATATTCATTCATGTATGCATATGTATTGTTTAACGTTTTTAGGGTTCCGCACCCTAAGGGATAAGGAATATCGTAAGGGTTATGGGATATCGTGGCCCCGGCACACAGGCAACGGAAGGAACATGGCTGGGCCGGCCTCCCGCTCCGCTCAGAGCGGGAGAAGTTATTTGATAATTTCCCAAGCTAAAAAAAAGGGGGTGCCAAACGGAACCCTATTACTAAGCCCGCTGTCCGTCCGTCCGTACGTCCGTCTGTCTATCAGCGGGCTGTATCTCATGAACCGTAATAGGTAGACAGTTGAAATTTTCACAGATTACGCATTTCTATTGCCACTATAACAACAAGTATAAAATATATAAAAATGTAATAAAGTTAAAAATTAAATAGCGTGGATACAATAGACTTTTAATTTTGAAAAATGATTTTTTTACCCGTGCATGTTGGGTGTCATTGTCTAGAACTCATTGAGTAGAGCACAAACATAATTTTCATATTTTTTGATCTTCAGAAATGAAGAAATAGGGGGCCGTAAAAGTTGTAAATTTTAGACCATTTTTGCACGAGCTCTATCGCAACAACTAAACAATTTAGGAATTTGAAACTTTTGAATATCATGTACAATATACTGTATTTAATCAAAAAACATTAAAAAAGCCGATTCATAAGGTATTTTATTTTTCTATGTTTTTTTTTTTTTAATTTAAAATGAAGTACGTTACGTGCGTTTAGTATTTTCGTTTATTACCTAAATATTGTACGGTGGTACCGAACCCTTGGTGTGCGAGTCCGACTCGTACTTGGCCGGTTTTTTAAACTGTTTTAAAACCAACTGCAATTTTGTATACGGATTAAATATTAGGCCATTCATATTGACGTTAGCGTGAAAAACCTCAACAGCCCGTTTATTCACGTTTCTGCGGTTACAAATACAATTGAATTGAAAATTAAATCTACGAGCATTTGAACAGATGGCAACCAATAGCAATATTGCAACCGTTTTGCTTCCATGGTGAATCTCCCTTGATCCCAAAATAACACAACGACAGAATATTGGCAAATACTCGTACTGAGAGAGGGTTTTCGCAATAAATGTGTTTACTTACTTTGTTGTATGTTTCTACGGAGAATATTACGTTAAGATTCTGAAATTATAAAGTTTAAAGAAAACCCAGTTTAAGACGAAACGCAGATTAACTTTATTATTCTCAATAGGGATGTCAAATTTTTTTTTTGTCCGTCATATAGATTATTAAAAAAAAAATAACACGTACCTATATATATTTTATTAAGTAATCAAAAGATTACGGTAATACATGGAGTTAAAATTGACGTCACTCCTCGGTAGATTTTATACTGACTTGTGGCGTAGCGAGCTCCCCAACTTTAATGCGTTTTATCTAAACCATTTTTTATTAATATGATAAAGCAAAAAATACGTGTCTAATATTTTTTTTATTATCTGACTGACGGACTAAATATAAGTTTTTTTTTCCCTAGGCAACATCCCTATTCAATCACTCTTTTAGTTTCATACTGTACTTGAGTTTCTACAAACTTCACTATAAAGGGGTTTATTTATAAACGTTGCTTAAACTTATGTAATGATTAGCGACTGTTTAACCATACATTGTTGACGTTTGAACGTCACATAACTTTAACCATCATTTTTTGACGTTTGAACGTCACATAACTTTAACCATAATTTTTTGACGTTTGAACGTCACATAACTTTAACCATAATTTTTTGGCGTTTGAACGTCACATAACTTTAACCATATTTTTTTGACGTTTGAACGTCACATAACTTTAAGCACCGTTCAGGTGCTTAAAGTAAACCCCGTAACGTTATAAAAAGTTATTTAACTGTAAAAAAGGGAATGCTGTATGGCAATATTTAAATTAAATCGCCGTAACAGTAGGTAAGGTCTGTTATTAAATTAATACACAGCTTGTGTCTGACAATACAATTAAAGTACACATCTGTTTGTTCTGTAATTGTTTTTCCATACTCATTACTTGAAAGCCTGTTTGAAACTTTGTACGCCCATAGATATTCTAAGTAAATACAAGATATAGAATATATAATATCCTATATATTATTGAAATTCGTTACCTCTCGTAGGTAAGTATTTACTTAGTATATCTATGGGCGTAATTAGAGAACTTAAAAGCTGTATTATAGTAATACATTACAAATAGAAAGAGTAGCATTTCCGTTGTGATTAATAACGTTTCGAAACAGATGATGAAACATTCGGTGAGAGCGAAAGTTTGTTTGCTCTATTACCAATGAGATACAAGATGAATGAGGCTAGTCAAGAATCTGATGTGAAACCATAGAGCAGTGATAAATTATATTCGAATCAAACAGTGACCGTGACGAAAAGATATGATACTCATTTTGGTCACGTTCAGTGAAGATTCAAGAGCTCGGATATTTACGACTTACGAAGGGTGGCTGGGAATGGCAGCGCGGGAAAATTATCTCACAGCTCCGGGTAATAATCTATTGAACACGAGGAAATGAAAAGTTTTTTGCACTCGAGAGTAGGTATAAGTTCCACTTATTGTAACTGTTGCATGTCAATGACGTTGGACCCACTTGGCGATAAAAAATATTCCCATCAAAAATCCAATAAACATTCGTTGCCTGTTTAATATTAATACATTTCTAGAGTTATTCAAGAATACATTTATGCATGATTGGTGAGGATGAACGGACAGTAATGATCGGATGTGATGCGAATGAAAACATCGCGCCTGCGCCTCAATGGCGCGGCTCGTTGTGATTCGTAATCATTTGAAGTACCTACTCACTGTATAAATAGAACACCCCGACGATTCCTGAAATGTTCTGTCGGAGAAGTTCTTATCACGAAATTAAAACCGGCCTCAGTGAAAGAGATTATCCCCTATTACTTTGGGATTTAGCACGGCCATTAGCAAATTGTGGCTGCAATTAAGAGATTACAAGAAATTTGAAAATTATCCTAAATCTTATGATATTACACATAGGTTAATGAGAAAATAGGGCGAAAAACCTCTTCTCGGACATAACTCCCAGAGGGATTATTCAGTACATTTGCGAGAACAATGCATATATGCATATTTTATCTTTCCCAAAATATTTAAACGTGTTATTTCGGCGCTAGCATTTCGTATTAAACTTGTAAGGTATGCAGCGACCTAGTTGGAGCATGATGGAGGCGCGGGCGGCGGGTGCGCACTTCAATGCTTGCTTTCTTTACGACTCATAAAGCTGACGCTTATGCAACTCAAGTGAGGAGCCACGACTGGCAAAAATACCGCATTCATCATAATTAGGTGTATAGAAACTATTAATGTTGATAGTGCAATTTCTTTCAATCGTTTTAGTGGATTAGATAAGTTACGGTATAATGACTTAACATTATAATTAATATCTTATAACAAGTGATAATTAATGTTTCAGAAACTTACAACCGCAAATTGCAGACATTAATGGAAAGAAATCCAGATTTTTTTTTACTTACTTTTTGAGGCCCATAGTTGTCCGTCGTTCAGCGCTGTCAGATATGTCCTTAGGTCTGTCTCACAGTTCAGAGGCAAGGCCAGGCTGCCATTGTTGATGTACTGCATCCAGTTGTGGTGATCCAGCAAGGACTTCATCCATGCCATGCGGGACGCCCCCGACACACTCGTAGTGTTGACATTCGCACCCACAACACTCACTAACACTAATATCGTCGCCACGAACATCGTTCTTGAATCAAATGTTTTTACGCACATCTTAGAATTATCACACAAGCATTCTTTTCACACAGTGCTTGAATATTAATTACACATTCACCATACTGCAGTAATACCTGAAAACAAAAGAAATTCATATTAAAATAACGGATTTTTCAAACCTTGTTAAATATTCGCGCTTCATTTTATCGTTCTGAAAATGAAGATTTTTTACATAGCATAAGGCACTCTGCAGCACATTTAACATCGTTTTATTAAAAACTCGGGACATTGTGCAATGTATTTTTATTAGTTTTCCGTTTTTTCATTTCAATTTCCTCCTTCCTGTCAATGTGACTGTGTTCATGGATACAAATGATGAATATGATAGAAATAATGAGTATTACATATTATTATTACAGGTGTGATATTAATATATACCAGTGATATAATAAAAGATGGAACACCTCCTGATAAAAAACGTGCAAAAAATATGTTTGTAGAAGATGGGCTCGTTGATAATGTCGGTAATGGATCTAACACCAAAAAATGTTTGCAAGGAGCAAGCTCTCAAAGAACATTGTGAATGGCACAAAGAAACTTCCGAGCCGGCGATAAGAAAATTGTATCTCTCCTTTCGTACATTACGTTGATGCTACTTCACTAATGTTTTTCACAATTTTTTCGCGCTGTCTAACAAAGTATAATTCAACAGCAAACCAGCCCTATTTATATATTATTGGACAAATACGAGGGCGGCCATAATTTTTCGTCTAAATGAAAATTTTGTCAACATTTTATAGGAAAATTGCGTTACCCGGACAACATTTCCTGAATATTTAATATTGGCTCGCTGTTATTAAAGTTATACGATCGAACTTGGATCGAGTAAAGTGACGTTCATAGGCTTACCAACACATAGCTAATTACAGATACTAAAGTCAACCCGTAAGTAGAATTTAAGAAATAGCTATATCAACATGATATATTGAAAAAGCACTTTTTTCCTATATATCACTTTAAACAATATAGTTTTACTTTATGAAAATCTGAATTTTCCTACTTTAAAAGCAATCGTAGCAATTGTCTTAAGCGTTGCGCGATCGTCATAGCATAAAGCCTTTTGAAAGAATTCTCCGGAATAAGCATTTCTATGGCAATTCGGTCTGACTTTGAATTCCTAACTGTAGGGTTCTCTTCTGAAGCACCTCGTCTTGACGCGGAGCTCGAAACTCCAGCATTTACCCTAATTACATGTACCTAATATTATGAAACCTCATACAGGACTATAAGGTTTCATATATTAGGTAATGGCAAGGGATTTGTCTCAACAAAATGTATTCTTGAAACAAACAAATAATACGTAGTGTGTCAGTTACAAAGTGACATATATTTTATCACGTTCTGTTATTACAAAATTTTTCTGACAGGGTTGTCTTCACAAAAATGTCGTAATAAAGTCAAGGGTCGACCAAACAAAAGGACAATGGGGTTTGAACAATCGCAGTGCGTTGATTAACAACACAAAAGCGAGCCAAACCGAAGGCAATTAGAGTCTATTGAAGATGCTTTTTTGCATAAACATGGAGTCTGCTGGTGAATACGTAATTGTGATTTGAGTAGTCTACGTGCGTCCACGTTGAGTGGAAAAACAAATAATTTCTTTTGTTATAGTTTCCAAATTAACCGCTTGGTTAATTTCGTGAGCGAATTATTTGGTTTGTGTTGTTTTCTTGTCATTACCAATTTAAAATATACTGTCATAACAATTTTCCAGGATGCAAAGTCCCAATTTTATTTTAAAATCTTTAGTTTGGTGGAACAATACTTATTGACTTGTTTTCATATTCTTTAAGGACCTGTAGAGTTGTTCAGTGCGACTTACCACTCCAAATGAAGAGTTACGAGATGCTACAGAGTTGCCTGAGCAGGTACTTTTAGTGTTTATGGACTATCAATCTGCTACTGCTTGATGGATATTTGGTTCAACACTTTGTAGTAAAGGAGTTTCATGGGTCTGCGTATTACTCAGGACAGCTAGTTATTACAATTTGTGAAGAAAATAGAGTTTACTACCACATTCACACTAATACGGTCGAAAATAATTGATTCTCTCATACGTTTGCGGTCAAAAATATCACTGCGACCATTTACATTTTTATAGTTTTTCAGTGATTCGGTATAAAAAATAAACAAGCCAGTTTTTTCCGCATGCGGTTTTAGCGTTTTGTGTAAATACACACATAGGTTTGCATTCACTACGGAAAACCGCATGAGAGAAACATTTCGGTAAACCTCTATCTGAATGAATGCTTGAACAATGAATTAACATGAAAGCAAATAAACAAATAAAGCTTCCAATTTAGATCTAAGTTTTAGATATAACATTGACGTGTTGGCAAAAAGAATATTACGAAATTAGGTGGGTATATTAAAGTTCAAAACGAGTTATTAGTAATCTCATGTGATGTTAGTGCAGCGGTTGTGCAAACAAACAAAACTTTTCCATGCGATTACGCATCTACTTGAATTCAAACCTAGTGAAGCAATAGGTCACAAGTAGCCTACCGATCTAAATAGTTGCTGTAACAGTCCAGTGAGCATCGCCACACGCTCACCATTGTTGCTCGAGTTTTCATGCCGATTAGTTTATGTAATGAATTGTGCAACGCTTACAAGCTGCTAATATGATCAGCGATTGCATTTCCTCTAATTATAATTTATTTGACAAGTTAGTTTTAGTTCTGAATAATTAATTTCATGGATTTATGTGATTTGAAGGAAAGCCATAAGCTAATAATCATTCATTTTATACGCCGATTTTTCAGTAGGCGGCACCGCAATATAGTCAAAAATATTTATTGAAATTGTAGATACCTAAATAAATAAAAGCGGAATAATAAAATCGACCTAAAATCCGACCTGAAAACGAAAAGATTAAAATCCTTTTTCTTATTTTCAAGCAGCCTTCTACAATATCACTCTGAATATCGAATGTAATATTATATGGCTCATACGAAGAAAATCAACGTAAACGAAGCGAGAGGTCTCTACAATATGTAATAAACCATTTAATTTTGGACTGTTTTTTTTACCCAACAAGTATATTATAACAGATCGTACATCTGACCATGGCCTAGTGCAGCAACACCTACCAAACAGACAGGTGTTCTTTCATTCCATCGCAATAACAAGCAGCACCGAGCCGTAGTAAGGAATACGTAACTACTTAGTTACATAAATTCACATAATAGAGGTGCGTAGTATCGCTAATTCATTTAAACTGTGGGAACAGAACAATTTTGTGGTCATTCACGTGACTGTGGCTTATCGCAAGTGCGTGTCTCTGATGCATGGATGACCTAGTTATCTGGATGGCGCGATTTCCGCGTCAGGAGTAGCCTGTCGGCGGTTGTCGCCACAACGAATTCTCCACATATAATTGAATATTGTGCTGATTCGATAATGTCTGGAATTTATGCATACCAATAATTATCCAACAGATTTTGCATTGTGATCGTTGCCGATTGGATATTTCCTCTTTTAACTTTTATTAAGAATCGAAAATATAGAAAATGAGAATGCGGAATTAGCTCGACCTAATTCAGTTGGTATGTACCTGTTCGAGGCAGTTCCGGCAAGTTTATCAAAATTTAGACAATTCAAACTTTGAATTGGATGGCATAGAGTGAGAAATTTTCAACTATTCCCATACTAGTTCCGTTCAATGTGAGAAGTTTTTAGGGAAATAAGCCTCTCACGCAATTTGTTACCACAGCAGGGTCTCCATTACCAAGTTGTAAACATTGTTACATGTGGTAATAGGCATATCTAAGAGCAAATTGTATCTGTGTCCATTACACAATACCCTTGAGCCGTGGTTATGCTGAGCCAAGTGAAACAAAAAGCCGGTGAAAATGGTCTACACTCAGTGGGGCCACTTAACAAATGACTCTAACAGATAACATATCCGAAAACGCACACCACACCTCCCTTTCTTACTGCAAAATAAAGTGTTGTAATTAAGCTTACACTAACACTTTCAGCTGAACTAATAGATTTAGGCGATTAGGTAGTTTATGGTCTAACAAAAAAAACGAATAATGCTGGTTTGTTTAGGTACTTTGAGTTCTTTATTGATTTATACGATCTCTCATAATAGTTGGTCAATTGAATCTTTTTGTTAGCTACTTATCGATTGACAATCGATACGTCCAAATCGATATTGATTGGCCATCGATTGTTGGTATTGTCGGCGAAGTAATAATTTCAAATATCGAACGTTACGTCACACTCGAAGCTCGTGTTTCGCATGACTTTCATTGTTGTTTGGAACAACATAAATAAATCAATCGTAAGCCCGCAGCGCCGTGCTACCGAGCTTGTGTTTAGATTCGAATATATTAACATTGTTTGAAGTAATCAATTGATTTTTTGATTAATGAAAATAAAACAATGTCGTCCCTTTTCCCTTTTTCCCGGCACGCGTTATTTGATACTGATCAATCAATATCAACAAGCCAGTCTCTTTGCCCAGCTTATTGGGGTCGGCTTCCAATGTAAACAGACGCGGCCGAATATCAATATTTTGATCTGATTGATCGAGGAATAAGTAAATATTATATTGTCGCGGATGTGGGACTAATACAGATATTACTAGAGGGGTTTTTATATTATCTTCTGAATATTAATGAACGCTTCTTTAACTTTTTGATAGCTCAACTACGTATACTTCTCACCAACCAATCACTAAACCAGTAACCAGTCTCTTCATTCTTACTAAAGGCAATCGTGTTACCCAGTAACTGGGTTATGAAGGTCAGATAGGCAGCCGCTGCATGTAAAACACTGATATTCCGCTGCATCCGCTTAGACTGGAAGCTGACCCCAACATAGTTGGTAAAAGGCTAGCATATTGAACTAGTTATATTTATATCATGCACACTTCGTTTTTATTGACTTCTAATCGCCTTACATCATTTCGTGCAACATTAAATATTCCATCGTCTATTAGTACGGATGAAATAAGCTTCTCATTAAGACAGACAGAGACAGCTGTGATAGCCTAGTGGTGTGACCATCAGACTGCCAAGTCGTAGGTCTTGAGTTCGATCCCAAGACACGCACCTCAGACTTTTCGGATTCATGTACGTATTGTATAATTATCACTTGCTTCAAAAACTGTGAAGGAAAAAATCTTGAGGAAACCGGCATGCCTGAGAGATATTTCTCGACGATATGTGAAGCCAAGTCAGTGGCCCATGAGCGGCTTTAAAACTCTGACACCAGGTTAGTCACTAACCACACGAAAAGAAGAAGATTAAGACAAATCCAACAGCTGCTTCGTTAATGCACACGCGTAATAAATCCTCCTACCTCAAGGGTAGAAAGGAAGCACAATGATTAACTAGGAACAGAAGATAGAACAACAATAATAATGCTGTCATACCAAAAAGGGTCCAAAAAGGTTTTGTACAACATCGAGGATCGACGTGACTGATTTCTCAAACAGAGGAAGGTCTCATCTCGTTACAGATGGGTGGGTATATTACTGACGGTATGGTATCAGCCAGTGAAGCGCTTAATCGACAGTCGACTACAAATGGATCAGATTAAGCGTACACTGTACCTAATATTTTTTTCGCATCACTGTCACGATATTTACTAAGGTACCTCGTCTTGTGATGGTCAGAGATCATGCTATGTTCCGATTTGTAGGAACAATATTAAATTGCTTTTGCAAGCGACTTGTAGTTTGTTGTCGTTTAAAAGTTTAACATGTTACCCAATAATAAAAAATATTTTTAAGAATTAAGAATCAAAAAGAGTTACATATGTTGTGCAAATATGAATATTTAAAGAAATAGAGCTTGCTTTATCGTTGTTTTCCTTTTAGATTTCCCACGACGATTCAGTGTGTGAGTAAGTATACAGTTGGATTGTAACTATAATCGGTTTGTATTCTCCACCTCGTCATGCGTTCTCTTTGCGTTAAGGTAGATCGTGATCGTAGTCGTACATCGTTTCTAGGGTTCCGTACCTCAAAAAGAAAAAACGGAACCCTTAAAAGATCACTTCGTTTTCCGTCTGTCTGTCTTTCAGTATGTGTAGAGTCTAGACTCTTTTTCTCAGGAACGCGTGTAGGTATCAAGTTGAAATTATAACTTTATATATAATTTTAAATCAAATACGTAAGTCTATGGTGACTTAGAGTAAAAAAAAATCAAGGTTCTAAGTCAACCTAATAAAAAATACGGCCATTTATGCGACATATTTTGATAGGTCTCGCAAATAAATCCAAACCTACAGGGTACTTCCGTTACCTAGAATCATGAAATTTGGCAGGAAGCAAGGTCTCACAACACATGTAAAGGAAAAAGTCCGAAATTTATTAATTTGAAGAGTTGTCACAGAAAAAATATATTGCGATTACAAACTTACATTTGCAATTGGAGTATTGAAATTGAACGTGACGTATCGATGTACGGGATAAAATATTTTTCACCTACAATGTTAAGTTTGTTTTCGGGATCAAAGCATCCCAACTACGGAACCCTTCATTGTGCGTGCTCCGACACGCACTTAAGCGGTTTTTTTTCTTTGCGTCATATCTTACCGCAACATTGTACATATACCTACTGTTGCCCGTGTTACCCTTTGTTTGCTTTTACAACACGAAAGTTCAGAGTTTAAATACACGCTAAACCATTAAAAAACAGTGCGTCTAAATTGGTCTAGAAGGATATAGCAATACGTAGCTGACAATACGGTTCTATACGAGTAGATAGATCACAGACACCGCATACAAAGGTGCTTAACTTTTGAATTTCAATGGCTTTCAGGCCTTTGAAAGCATTTGTTAGAACTTGGTGAAGTACACCTCCAATTCTGTCGAATTTAACAAAGCCTCTGTCAGATATGTGACCGGGATATAGAAATGTAGGTCGATTGTGGTCGACTTTGCCAGTCATCTTTTATTTAGCTTTTACTGGCGACCCGCCCCTGCTTGCTCGGGTTTTACGACTTAACAGAACATCCGAGATTTATTGAAAATGTGTAAGTTTAATATTAATGAATCATACATATAAAGCTTCCTGAATATATTCTCTAGGGTAAATTCGTTAGAGATGGCCGTATGGAAGAGTTGGCCAATCAATGAATTTACCCAAAATTATGGTGAAAACCGTATCAAAATCTGTTAAATGATCAACGTGGTCACACAGACAGACAAGAAAAGCGACAAGATTATAGACAAGACGATAGAAGATTGAAATTAAGGTTTTACTGGAAGTATTTCTAACAGAGGTAGCCCTGAAAGAAATCAGTTGAATAGAAAGGACTGTCCGAAAAAACTGTCCGAAAGGACTACCCGAAAGGACTGTCCGAAAGGTATGACCTCTGATTAAAACAAAGAAAAAAAATACTAAGATAACGACTGCAACAAATGTGTTGGAAGAAAATTACCCCAAATAATAGGAGCCAGGAGCCAATAATTATAAAACAGACCACTAGTGTATTTTCTTGATTAGAAAAACATTTCTGTGCGATAAATAAACACAGGTAGTTATCGCACAAACTAGTGCACTCAATTAAGTTGCCTGGCTGTTCAGGTGCTTCCTCGTAACTTGTTTGCCATCACGACCTACCGTGTTCTACGGAACTGCGACTTATGCAAATTGCGATTTGAATTCAACACGTTATTGTGGTGTATGGCTGCAGCTAAGATGAAAGTCATGTTCATATTACTTCGAATTCTGAAAACCTCAGGACCTCAGTAACTACCAACAGAGTATATGTTCGTATCGTATAGAAGTAACTTTAAAGAGTGTTTAAAGGTGTTACTGTTTTAGGATAGGTTGGTTGATTTAGCAGATTCGAAAATAACACCCGCGAAAGAGTAAATTATTATTATTTTTGTATAAAAGTTTTTCTAAAGGTAAGGTTAAGTAGTAGGTATATCTACTCTTGAGCATTTTCTTGAGCATTTCCGTGTAACGTTCTAGATACAATAAAAGAAAAACAAAACAATACAAGCATTGGAGCAATGTAATGGTACAATACAAGCAAAAGATCAATTTTCAAAAGTATGTCCATGTAATGTAACGTTTCTGAAAATGCTCGACACGGTGCTCGAAGTAAATAAAATTTTCACAAATAAATTAATTTGAATTTGTAGTAATGCTCACGGCGAGTGAGCATTCACCTGTAACATTCCTTTCTATTTTGCATCTACTCTTCGATAAAACAGGCTCGATGAAATGTTACACAATAACGCGTTGAGCGTCGTGCTCATTGTTCGGTTCGTGAAGGGGTGACACATGAGCGGTTCGACATTTTGATAGACGTAAATGCTTAAGTATACCTAATTAGCATTAAAACATTCTTACTCTCGTTCGAGCCCGCGCCGCAATTTCGTGAAAACGTGTGGTGAAATAATGACAAATTTCTGTAACGATGTTATAATATTTACAATGAATTTTTATTATCTGACTGACGGATATTTTTTTTTTTTTGCCTAGCCGTCATCCCTATTATGCACGGATTTTGTTACGATATCTGATACGGCCGGTACTATAGTATTTGCTGGGCATTAGATTTTTGGGATTAAAAAAAAATCTGTGCAGATTTACGACCGATATGCGTATATTTATGAAATTATTTTGCTATTGTCAACTTCATAATGTGCATTTTTACCCCTATTTAACGAAATATTTTTGTTATATATCTTTAGATCCTAGTAGTCCTTTGTCCTCTTGGAAACGACACCAGAATCACTGTTCTAGCTATACACGATTTTGCACTATACTTTGCAATTGCAATTTCGACATGTAGACAAAAAATAGACGGTCGCGCGCATGCACCTGCCGGCCGTCGCGATGTGATTGATGTCTTAGGCAAATTATATCCTGCCTCAAAATTGTTATTAATACGGCCTATCTTTTGCGTGCTCAACCATTACTGTAGCATTAAAAGTCTTGTAGTTATTAGCGATTGAAATCTTACATGTTTTTGACAGTCAGAAATATCTATTAACTCGGAGCGAGAAGACGTATTCACGTCAAAAAAAACGACGATCGTCTGTCACCTGTCGTTTTCTAAACTGAGAATTAACATACGAGTCATTAGTTTTATTTCTGTATATCTCTACTTTGCAGTTTGGCATGGGTTTGAGTGCGTAAAACGGGAAATGAGAACCGTGTTGTGGTGAAATCTGTGCCAAATCCGTTTCAGTGTACCCCGAGCTTAGTGACTAATGTGGTTTCGAACTTTGTTTTGCAAATACAGGGTAGCGATTTAGTCACCTGCATCTCGCTATGAAATTACTTACAAGCCGTAAAAAAAAACTTTTCCTACTTGCATCAAAACTGGTTACGGTTACGTAGAAATTGTTTTCTTTTTCCACGAATCGGTTATGAGTGTCATAGCGAACGTTGTTTAGTATTGCGGGTAGAATCACCCCCTTGACAGATGTAGGTGACTAAATCGCCACTCTGTATAAGTGATTTTAGTACCTAGATAATATTTAATTTGATTCATGTTACAGGTTGACAAACTCTGTTGTCTGTTAGAGAGTGACTACCGACATGTGTATGGCTCAACAGAATTTCAAATGCTTCGTTAATATTACAGATAAAGTTATGAAACCTAGTGTCCCCGTAATTTCAGCAACAACCATGACCTTCAAACTGAAATAGAGCAATAGTTTTGGCAATAGAAATAGCTAATAGAAATATAATAGTAAATGTATTTTCCTAAATAATATTCCAAGGAGCCAAGGAGCTTTTCTACTAAATCCTAAATTCTGAAATTGTCTGCCTAAACCCCACAGGTTAATAATTTATTCAATCAGCGAGTACAACGAAGGGTAATTGCGAACTAATACAATTTGATCGGATTCCAATATTGACGCTCATCTGTTCCCGGGCAGTTCACCCCTTGTCAACACTGCTGACTAATTGGACATTAATATTATTTATATCGGATGTAATATTGTTTATAGGCTCGCCCCCTATTACATGGGGTTCAAACATAACTGGCAAAATGAGTGTATACTTTAGGTACACCTCTGCCTAACCCTTCGGGGAATACAAGCGTGATGTTATGTTACAAGACGTGTGTCTGTGTGTGTGTGCGTGTGTGTATGGCGTTTGAGTCAGGATATAATAGTTCACTTAGGTCACAATATAAATATGGACACTATAGAAACTAGGCCTTTTTGTTGAAGTAATTACCTACGCTCCATTTTTAAAAAGATCGCGGCGACCACTCGTCTCTTCACGGCACCCGCAACTGACACCACCGCGACAATCGCTTGGCTTGGGGTCTCGTCAATGAGCGCGTCTGTGTGAGTGTACCGTTTCGAATGTTTACTACGTAGTACCTAGTAGTTTCTGTACTGTCCATATTTATACTGTGCTGAAGGCGATCTTTTAAAGACAACCTTTGGATTTATTTAAAGGGAGAAGGTGAGACAATTTTTTTAAAATTGTATATTAATTGTGTGTAATTTTATGTGTAAATTCAGATACAAGTTACTTGTTTATGAATAAATGACTATGACAATGACTAATACTATATTAATATTATGGAATATTAATTGGACCGTTTGTTACGTATTTTTTGTACTGTCCATATTTATACTGTGCTTAGGTGCTGACCGAAGCCAAAATAATTATATATCTTTAGCAACAACTTCCCTTATTAAAATTGACCAAACAAGCCGAAACCTCGAGCTTGAATAATAATATATTTGTCTTAATTATGGATATTAAACCAGTGTTAATCTACGGAACCCAGCCGGGCTTAAACGACTTAGCCAGATAAATGAATGTTTCATGAAGGTTCCTGAAACTGAGGGGTTGTTGTCACCATCTCATCTTTTCTTTAATGATAAGAAAATAACCCATTAATTAATGGAAAAGATTATTGACAGTTCCTCCGATTAGTGACTCCTCATTGTTATATTTTTTTACTATTAGGTATTAATTAAAAGTTAGGTAGGTATTTATACCTACTTCAAGATGTCTACACTAATAATAATATTATAAAAAGAAAAAATATATTTTTGTTTATAATGAAAAAACTCAAAAACCACTGGACCGATTTAAAAATTTCTTTCACCAATAGAATGCAGTATGATCACTGAGTAATTAATGCTATAATGGTATAATGTATAAAGATATCAAGCGCGCGAAGCTGCCGGCGAAAGCTATAAAATTATAAAAAAGATATGAAGTACCATTGATTTTCCTTTCTTTTTTCCTCCAAAGGACACTACGCTTCGAAATGGGATATCTGATTAGATAATATTTTCTTATAGGCAATTCAGTTTTATGTATATATTTTCGTATCGGAAGCGGTCATAAATGTCAGGCCTTAATCAACAAATTATTTATGGATTTAATTGTAACTATTTTCAGTTATCTAATTACGCATCACATTTTCGTAAACGATTACGACTAATCTATTTCATTTTGACAGTTCAACAACATTCATTGCGTTATTTACGTTGTTGAACATATTTTTTTTCGAACTTATGAAGCAATGGATAAGTAATCTGTTTCAACCTTGCAAATAAATCAATTGCAGCAGCGTTAAGAAGACTAAAGCCACTAAGGCTTTCAGGGGCTCCGCTTAACACTTTCGACTCCACCCATTTTTCATAGAGCTCATACGCCATGCCGCCATACATATTGCAAGTTGACTCCAGGAGGGTCACCGGCATTACGTTTGCGCTAAAGTTTACCCTCAAGGAGTGTCACCGGCATTAGGTTTGAAATCTTCTAATTTTACAGTTGCTAAGTAAAACAGTGAGCCCTCCGCGAGGGCTCCCGGCATCCCATATGCGACTTGAGTGAACCCTCCTGGAGGGCTCACGGCACTGAACGTATTAATATGATTTGAGACCTGTAGATACCTGAACAGACAGAGACTTACTAGAATTCTACACACATAGGTACCGTACCTGCTTGACCTTTTTATTTATTTTTCTTTCACGTGCTATTTCATAACAGCCAACTAAGCAATTTACTTAAGCGATAAACTTGATATTTCATGTCAGGCATTGTATTTTCTCTCCTACTTTTTGTTTTACTTACGCACCGGGGAATTTATTTGCGGAACATTTTTTAACGAAAGTACCCTTATTATCCTGTTGTCGCTTGAATTACGGCCATACTGAATAAAGAAATGTATTTATATGTCGGGTATAAGCATAAGCATTTGTCCACGGCGAACCCTACTAATCCGTCTTAGCTTGCCCGACATTCAACGGATAATTTTTTGTCCATTTCCGCCATGTCATGTTCAGGGATTTATTTTCGCGATTTGTGCGTGTGTTTTGCTACATACATCGTATTAAGAACTTTTTTAAATATGATAGCCATCAATGCTAGCTAATAATCGATTAAAAATACCGATATCTCGTCAAACTGTAGAGTTAATACCAACACAATCGTATTCAGGATTACCTGTCAAAATTCGAATTGCATATAATCGAATAGGCAGGATTAGGTTCCAATGAAATTTGATATTAATTCGACGTCCAAATAGTACTTATTTTTTTATCAATTTTAATAAAAATCGATTATATTTCATTTTCTCCTATAAGTACCGATCCTTTGATATGATTCTTGTTGTAGAAACTCTCTTCTATTTAAGACGAGTGTCATGATCGTCAGGATAATAATTATAACATAGTAGGTAGGTAATATGTGTATAATTATATCGCTGTAAACACGTGCTCATCAAGGACTTTATTGATGCTATATGTACTTGGTGGTTTCATATTCGTGATAGTTCCCAAGCATAAAGTTCGCCCTTCCGAACGAACGAAGAGGTCATTTATTTATGTTCATCGCGTATGTATGTGTTATTTATGTATGTCCACCGATTTATCCGTCAATTATGGACCGATTTTGAAAATTATTTTTTTGTATGAACCAAATACATACAATTTCATACAAAAAAATAATTATATATGGTTCCAAGTTGGTCCCATATAAATTTTATTAACTTTGCTTGGATAGTTTTTGAGTAATATAGTATATAGCATAATACGTGTTTTTCCCACTTAGTATACTGGTAAGTGGATGATATGATGATAACTTCCTGCCACTGTTATTTACATAGCAGGTAGTGGTATTCGAAATTGTGTGGGGTAGGTACCATAACTAAAAAGTGAAAAATAAAAACTTTTACAAAAAAAATCGATGTCATTCTTCAAAAATAAAAGCTGCAAGTGTCTTGTTGATGAGCATGATCAGGCTACAACTCTTCTTTTACAAATATTTCTAATTTCATTAAAGGAGTCCGTTCTAAATGGAATATGTAAGGATCGTAGCAGATGGCGTTCTGTAGTTTCTGTCAATCCATGGGACGAAGGCGTGCGATTATGTATGTATGTTTTATGTAATCTGCGGTCGCAATTTATTTGCCAAACATGTAAACAAACATGAGTTTTAGGAAAAACAACTGTAATCCTTACACATAAGGTTCAGTTTGCACTACAACTTCATGTTTTTTTATGACTTTTTGAACAGTAGTACTAAGTCTAAAATCAAATTTATTTACTCTTGCATAAAGTTAATGTTTGTTTAAGTGGGAATAACATCAATTGGAAACAAGGATTTAAATAGACCTTATATATGTTTGCATGAGTTCTTTCTCGTTCAACCACCTCGTTGGTCTAGTGGTCGCAAGCGCTACTGCTGAACATGAGGTCCTGGGTGCGATTTCCAGGTCGGGCAAAGTGTTATTGAGTTTTTCTATCTGGAATTTCTCAGTTGCAGGCCGGAGTCTTGATTTGTGCCCGGTTGATGGCAATGGGCTCGCCCCTTACCTTATCTACCTTACATGGGAATTAAACCTAATTGGCGAAATGTGGGTGTACTTAGGTACACCTCTGCCCAACCCTTCGTTTAACAAGGCGTGAAGTTATGTTCTGAATCCGTTCTCATTAATTTCCATTCCACACTCAAATAATAGTTCGATACTATTTTAAGACAAAGACAGCGACGCACTTAGCGAAAGCAAGTATTCTCACTTAAACATAGAGCCTCAGGATAAAATGCTTTACATTACGTTCAGGGAAGACAGCTTTTAATTAAAGCCACCTGTCACCTTAACACATGCCTACATAAGTTTTGATCCCTCAGGAGCAGGTAGTTACATAAGTTGACAAATGGAATTTGCGAGTGCCACGTAGGTACTTGATAAATAGGAGAAACATTCGCATAGAGCAGTGGTGGACAAACTCATTAGTCAATAGAGCCAAATATCGATACTATAACGAGTAAGATTTCTTCTGAGAGCCAATCCCTTGTGTGGCCAAACTGTACACTTTTCTTAATCCTTAAAACTCAAAGTTAAAGTTAGTCAAAGTTAAATCATTTATTTCAAATAGGCCCTTGCAAGGCACTTTTGAACGTCAACAATTACAAAAAAAAAAAAAAATATTCTAGTCGCCCCTTCCAAAAGGTAGTTTTCGTATGGAGAAGAATGGGCAAGAAACTCCACCGTTACTCTTTTAAAATGTTTTACAATATTTTGTATATGTAGGTACATTCATTATATAATTATATGAGAAGATGATGCATCTAAAAAAAAAAAAAAAAATACTATACCACAATATAGGTGGAAAGATTTTTTTAAAGAGAGCAACAACTCCCATCCGCTTTCACTCCACAACGCTTTCTGAAATTAAAGGCTTGTGCAGACCAGCGCGACTTGTCGCGCGACGCGACACGAACAATACAATTTCTAAAAAAACTTTACAGTATAACAATAACCGGTGTCGCGTCGCGCGACAAGTCGCGCTGGTCTGCACAAACCTTATCTTGCTAAGGAGTAGGATGCCTTCATCATCATCATCACCTTTTAGGTACAGTAAATGATTAGTATTCGATGTCCTGTAAATTTTTGGTGATAATACTTCGGAAATAAATCTTTGAAATATAGTTTGAATTTTGAATAAAACTTGATAACCCCAACCCTCGCGCTTATCGCTCCCATTCAACGACATTTATACAGAGCCGCACTCTTACCAAAGAGCCACACGCGGCTCGCGAGCTGCGGTTTGCCGCCCACTGGCAGACTCGTCCTCACCTCGACTTACGAAATAAAACTTCGAAATATTTCAAGATATTTTTCCTCGAAAATATAGGTTTCAGTATAAGTAATTAATTAGTTCACTACTAGGTGATTTTGCAGAATTAGAGAGCTGCAAGAAGTGCTGTCGTCATTGTCAGTTTTGCAACGCTTGTCCGCTTTCTATGACAACGCCGCCCGATGGCACCTTTTCGTTTGCACAAGGTCATGTGAAACTTATCAAACCATTCATATTCTTAGTCGATTGCCTTTACAATACAGAAAGGACTGCCTCTAATGCCTTATGTCAATATGTAGAAAGTTAAAAATAATACGCTATTTATTATCAAGTTTGTCAAGAATTTTAGGTAGACTTTACTTAAAGAAAAGTCAGTATAAAATTGTCGAGAGACGGCTCTCCGTTTACTGTTCAAACCGCAGATTGTGTGCCTTGTGATTTAGCTGTAGGTCGGTTAGATCCGCCTGGATTAAACTCTTAGCTAATATACTCATCTAGGCAAAGAACAAAGATAGTCACAATTTAAGTTGCATAAAGGAAAATCGTTGTATAAACCGCCGAGAGATTGACTAGAGTTAACAATACCTAGTTGCCTAGTTATCTCATATAAACAGTATTCCTCTTATTCATAAACGTTACTTTAAGTTAAGAGACGTTTAAACGACAGAAATGTATGGTTGAACAGGCGCTAATCATTACTTTACATATTCCGTGCCAGAAGACCTCCTGGAGGGTTCACCTAGTCGCATATGGGATGCCGGGAACCCTCGCCGAGGGCTCATTTTATATGTAGGTTTTTTCTTATTGAATACAATATAATAAATCTTGAAAATAAAATCTGATGTATATTTTAACAATATTTATTATCGTTGGTTTTAAAATCCAAGCATTTTTTTGTTACTGTCACTATTCACAAAAAAATTAAAATGTCGGAAACTACGTATAGCGACAAGACCCCCTGAAAACTCAATTTCTTTTCGTTGTACTGTTGTACAGTGTTTTAGTACACGGTTTTAAACCTAATGCCGTTGACTGTCCGCGATGGTTATCTTTAGCACAAACGTTTGCCGGTAACCCTCCCGGAGGGTTCACTTCCAATATGGCGTATGAGTTCTATGAAGAGTGGGTGGAGTCGAAAGTGTTAACTTTAAGCAGCGTTTATGAATAAGGGGTTAAAAGCGTAAGTACTTGGTTACTTAATAATTTTGTACTGCACGGTACCATAACGTGTTCGTGTACCCACATTATATAAACAATATACTCGTATGTAGGTACACATATTACCTGCTACAGTAATTAAATACGTACATAATTAATAATCCAGTTCGTTTACATCGAATATGTTGGAATAGATGGATGGATTTTAACTCAAAAACTATCTCATCGGATTAATATCAAAGCGTCTCGGCGGAGCTACTAATGGCGTTATAAGCTCATAAGCAAAGTATTACTGCGGCATTGAAAGAATAATGAGATAACCGAGAGATAATTAAAATATGTATTACTTTACGAAGAGTATAGTAAAAACAGACAACAAAGGTCTTTCAATCTATAGTGAATTTGACTATGTTGGGGTCGGCTTTCAGTCTAACCGGATGCAGCTGAATACCGTATTTTACATGAGCGTCTGCCTATCTGACCTCCACGTAAGTAAGACTGGTTGCCAGACTTTCGGGCTTCTGACGACCCGTAACGACTGACAAAGATCCACGAATGACAGCCGGGACCAACGGCTTAACGTGCTTTCCGAGGCACGGAGGAGTCTCGGTATGTTTAGTCACGCATCCACAAACCAACCCCGGCAAGCGTAGCTTCACCTGATAGATCGAACCGTGCGGCTGTTATTACTTAGCCTCGAGCTCCTCTGCAATTCTTTCAATCTATAGTAAGTATCATAGTATTATAAAGAGGTGGTGTATGCAGCGGGTAGTCTTCGAAACTACTACTACTACTACATCCGATTCAGAAAATTCTTATACTAATGTGGGAAGCTACAGTATTGCCGAGTGTGATAGGTTTTAAGTTAAAATAAGACATTTTACGTGAACGACGTCGCGGACAGCAGCTAGAGCGAAATAAGCTGACTGTTCGGTAATTCCAAAATAAGCTGACTGTTCGGTAATTCCAAAATAAGTTGACTGTTCGGTAATTCCAAAATAAGTTGACTGTTCGGTACTTTCCAAAATAAGCTGACTGTTCGGTAATTCCAAAATAAGCTGACTGTTCGGTAATTCCAAAATAAGCTGACTGTTCGGTAATTCCAAAATAAGTTGACTGTTCGGTAATTTCCAAAATTCCTATTATTTCTGAACAAGAAAATATGAATGCCTATTCCGTCACTGTTAGTTACAGCCTAAAACGCCCCTAGTTTTACGAGTATTTCTGAAAGAATCATCGCCGGAAGGATATATTTCCTCGTCCTCTTTATGTACAATTTGGAGACACACATAAATGTCTCTGTTAATGTATCGTCCTTCTTGTTTTGTACTTACATACGTTTTTATGTGTATTGTGAACCTTTTAGCTGTTCATTGTACTGACGAAAACGCTTTAGTTTTTCTTAGACGCACTACGAAAAGGGAACAGTTTGAAAGTTTTATAAGTGGTATGAGAAGAGGAAATTGTTTGAATAAAGAATAGTTAGTAAGAAGTACCTAGTTTTAAAGAGATCTTTGTAGGTTTATGATTCAATCAATTGCGATTTGCCGCGGTATCGATTTTGAGGCTGTGAAGCATCGGCTAGGAAATTAGCGATAGCGTCTAATAACGCAATCATGACACGAACCTGGCTAACTTGTAATACGTCAGACAGTTTTAAGTATTCGTTTCTTGTTCAAAATATGATGTTCAAATATGACCTTATTTATATTACCTACTTTGTAAATGATTATCCAGGTCGTTAGAAACTTTTCCATTAATACCGTTTCAAATAACACCTCGCTAAGCCTTACCAAATGTCATTCCCATTCAATCATGATTCAAGTCCAGTGCATTCATTCAACGTTTTTATTATTATTATTATTATTCATGCACCTGCGCAAGTGTTGTGTGTGACACTTTGCGAATCAGGTTATCTTTACGATTAATGTATTTATTTTTGTTTTTACTTTAATGGTCATGTTAGTAGGTATAATATGTCCGTCCTTTCACCCGTCATTAAACATTTAAATAGATAAAACAGGTACCTACACAGAAATCATACCAAAACATAGAATAGCAATAGTCGTCTTACCCGAAAATTTCCTAGACGTTGTTTTAGGATGAACCTATGTAGAAATGTGTTCAAATATAGGCATTTAAAAAGCGGTTTAGCTCGCACGTTATATTAATGAAGCCATAACTTAGGTGGCTTACAAAAATGAATAAATTGTGGACTCATGACAATTGAGTTCGCGCAATAAACGCCAGGCGAGCACGTGGAACGAAGCCGCGCGGTCTCACGTGTATGCTACATAATATTATTACGATACATATGTATGGTGTGAACGAGGGGTGGTCTAATTAACCTAGTTGTGCGGTTATTACCTACTCTCTTACGTCACAAAAAAATCACATGATTAAAACTAAGTATTAAATTACACCGTTCCACTATTGTTGTACAAAGACGAAAATTGCTACGTTAGAGGATTTGTTTATCGTTAGAGCACGGTGAAAGTCCACTAAGCAGTTGCGGAACGCGATAACGAGATATTTTGGAAATAAGACGATTACTCCGGACCGTTTGCCGTCCCCGGCACGGCCATCCGACATGGATTATTAATCTGGCTAAGAAAACATTGTAAGGAAAGACTGAACGAACCGTTGTTTTATACAGTCTCGAGTTACAGTTCTGAAATAAAAGAATATTTGATAGACCTCTAATGGTTTACAGCGCAGCTCGCCTGCATTTTGATTAATTAGTTTATTAAAAACATACCTATCGCATAACGGTTAGGCAGAGGTGTTTTACACCCACATTTCGCCAGTTATGTTTCATCAGCATTTCAACCGAAAGACGTCCACTGCTGGACATAGGCCTCCGCCAAATGGGGGGTTTGCCATAATCGCCACGCTTGGCAGGCGGGTTGGCGATCGCAGTATGGTGTTAAAATGCATAGAGAACGCTGCTGCCCATTCTCTAGCGAGTCCCTTAGTCGCCTTTTACGATACCCACGGGAAGAAATGGGATGATACTATTCTTTACATCTGGCACCACACGGAACCAGTTATGATCAGTGATCGGAGTAGGTAGATTGAACTGGGGTCATTGATCCGAAACGTATATATTACTATGGACATTCCTCCGGAATTGGTGGATTATTAAAAAAAAACCGGAACTTATGTAGGAATTGTATTCTGCCAGAGTGGAAGGAGTCATTTGATGATTTGCCATCCTCAAAAAAAAGGTAGGAATTGTAATAAAATGAGCAATTTTATTCTTAATTATTCTTCCTATTTTTTTTTTTTGTCACGATTTGACATTTTTTTTTTATTATTCAACAGATAAATAATGAATTAATTTAGTTGTGATACCTTCCTTTAAATTTTGAATTGAGTAGTAATAATATCACTACCAACATTAACAATATTTAATTGAATCCGGAAATACCGGAATTACTTTCCGGAAAAATGGCTTATCCATGTTATTCTTTCTGTGTGCATTTATGATACAAGTACTAAAAATCAATCTACCTACTCCGATCACTGGTTATGATTGAGTCCCATGTAATTGTAGTTGTATTGCTGTATTGTTGTTGTTGTATTGTAGTTGGTTAATATTCCTACGCAATACCTAAATAATATTATTTGCGTAGAATTTGTAAAACATAATTCTAGGTTAGACTTTCTTTTGTAAGAAAAGTTTTAGTATCAATCATATTTTTTTTTCTAGTCTGGTTAAATCTTAATCCGGAACCCGAAGTTTTAATTTACCTTGTAATCTTTTTCAGATTAGTCCTTAATTAAATAGAGGACTTTGTAAACCAATTACTGAAACTTGAAGCCACACTGCTGGTACTGCTTTTTAACTAAACTGTTATTTTTGTAACTTATAATAATTGTAACCAATGTTTTGCAAATGACATGTCAAGGATATCTTACGAAAGTCGTGAGGTTTTTTACTGAAATGGTACAATGAGATAACAACCGCAATTTTTGTTGGTATGGTCTTCCTCATTTTCTTTAGCAACTTGAAATAAATCATCCGTTCGAGCCATCCATTTCATAAACTCCGAAAGTGTAAATCAATATCGTAGTATTTTCAAAAGAACATGTCATGAATACCGAATCAAACGAAGAAAAATAGAGGAAATGCGGGGAAAAAATACAAGTCTGTAAAAACAAATACTAAAAACATATACTCGCAAAGGGCGACTCTGCTTAAATATTACATGGATTTACCTCGAGTTCTGGCTGTTCACGGGAAAAAAAACGATAGCTGTGGAGATTTCCCCAGGTAATTATGAATTTATCATCGCCTAATGAAAAGCTAGAAGAAATTGTGACGTAAAATTGTAATGCTCCGGGCGACAACCTTGACGTGCTTGTAGGTGTCAAATTTATGAATATTTATTTATTTATTTATTTAAACTTTTCACACTCAAAAAAGTACAAAGGCGGACTTAATGCCTTAGGCATTCTCTACCAGTCAACCAAGGGTGGTGAAGAGATTAGATGGCAGGTGCTCTATATGAGAGGAACAAAGATAAATTTAAAAAAAGTAATCGAATACATGTAAACCTCAATAAAACCTAATATGACCTCTTTTAATGTAATAGGTTGAGATAAATAGCCCTAGGTCAAAGTCAAATGGAGTCGGGGTATTCTCAATTCTATGTGATTTTGAACTAGGGCTTATCAAAATAATTTAAAAAGAATTAAGAATACTACGCAAAATACCCAATAAGCACCGCGCTTTAATATCCTTGTATATTAAGGCGCGGTGCTTATTGCGTAGGCAGGGACATCGACGCGAAAACTTAAACCATGGATTTTGCGCGTTTTTGGGCGTTGAAATTTTCCGTCGGTTATTTAAAAAAAAATCTGCTGTGCCATACTGTATGTAACTAGCTGCGCCCTGCGGTTTCACCCGCATAAGTCTCGATCCCGTAGGAATATCGGTATAAAAGGTATGCTATGTCCTAACCAAGGTCATGGTCTACCCATGAACCAAACCCGTTCAGCCATTTAGCGTGAAAGCAAACAAACAAACTCACTTTCGCATTTATAATATTAGTTGGGATAGTTAGGACGAATTAAATACTAAGTTGCATGCAGTACCGAGGTTAATATTTGTCAAAATTATTAACTTATCTTTGTTTTTTAAGCAAGTTCCGAGAGAAAGAGTAAATAAACCCTGTTTTACATTTGTTCCGACTTCCGCCTGGAGGTTCTACTTATAGGAAATTTTAAACTAGCTAGGATCATCATGGTCCTTGTGGGCGGAGTTGCTGAATAGTTTATTAATACGTTCAGTGCCGGGAGCCCTCCTAGAGGGTTCACTTAGTCGTGAAAATATATGGGATGGCAGGTGCCCTCGCGGAGTGCTCATTTTAAATGTCGGTTTTTCTTATCGAATACAGCATTATAAATCGTGAAAATAAAATCTGACGTATATTGTAACATGCAAGATTTATTAGTAGGTATAAGCGTTGATTTAAATTTTTTGTTCACGTTTACACATATTCACAAAAAAAAAAAAAGTTTGGAAACTACGTATAGCGACAAGACGCCTTGAAAACAGTATTTTACTTCGTTTTACAGTGTTTTATAACACGTTTTTAAACCTAATGCCGTTGAACATGCGCGATTCAACTCTCGCGGAGGGTTCACTTCCAATATGTATGGCGGCATGGCGTGGTATTTCTATGAAAAGTGGGTGGAGTCGAAAGTGTTAAGTTGCGATCAGTAAGCGACTAGCATAATGGACGTGATTCATTACTGCGGCGTGGCATGATCGCCACTAAATAGGGTCAATCGCTCGCACAAAAACCGATGCTCTCCCTCTCGATAGTAGATAAATGACCGCGGTCGTAGGAAACTTGAATTGCACAATTAACTGGTAAGGAGCTTTTACTGACGTCGCTCGTCATACTATCTAGACTCTCCGTGGAATATGTTATACACTTATATAAAGGTGTGCGCGCGCCTTGTTAGTGGCATAAACGTTGTGACGCAACATGACATCTTTCTCGGAGGAGCAAAACTAACAAACGGTGAAAGTTCAGAGGCGAGCCTGCGACGGTGACCTCTTATTTACGAAGATGACTCCTGTTTCCGAAGTTTTATGGGTTGTTCAAACGTCGATATTTGCTAGAAGCCACAGCTCTAGCAGCGCAAAGCGCATCCGATATTTCGAAGGCTATAAAACGGCAAATGTTCGATGTTTTCCACTTTCATCGTGAGTGCGTATCGTATGAAATGGAGCGGCAACTTAGGACAGGTTCTTTTTGTTCCACTTTACGCAAGTGGTCGATGCAATAATATTGCCTTAATTCCGCGGCGATGATTAACTCGGTTATGATAAACAGTGACTACTTTTTAATAACGTGTGCATTATAATGAATCGAATGCCGAAATTATTCGAATGTAATGTGAATAAGCACTTATTGATTGTGAAACTCCTTTATAGCTCTTTGTTTACAGCGAGGTTAATGTGGCGGGTTGCTTTGTTTACGGATGGCGCTCTGGGGAGAATCATGGTTGTCATTTTATTTCCGAACTTCCTATCAGCCCTTACGTTTTTATTTAACTTAGAGGGAGAACCAACATTCTGAGCCATAAACTTTATTTATTTTATGTTATTCTCTGGGAACATGGAGCATAATATACCTGTATCAGTATTCCCAAGACGATGCACGATAATAAAATCAAAACTTGTAATAAAGTTGGTAGTCTGTAACCTCTAGATATAATACTGCTATTACCGATATATTGTTAGCGAAACTTTCAGCTGTGGTTTTATTTCGGGCGTAATGTTTCACCACCGAATTAAGATGAATCACTTTCCATGAACATTGATTAATTGGAATTGTGAATTAGTTTTAGAGATATTGGGGGCTTAGCTTTTATTTTAAGTACCTACACTTCGCTGACTTAATGGTACGGACCTATTTTTAGACGACAATGATTAAATTAAGTGATGGGTATCTTTTCGATTACAGAAAAATGTTTGTTGTCTAATTTATTAAAGCCTGCAAGTTGTATAGAGGCGGGTAATAGTCACACCTAGAGTGTTTCTGGTACTTAACAGAGCACTAACTGCGACCATTACACTAGCTTGCTCGGTTGCACTGAGCTTGTGGCTAAGTTGGGGCAGCTTGTGCTTGCGGCCATTGGACATTAAAGCTTAATGACTTCAGTGACAATCGCGATTACAACACGTCGATATGATATTTAGCAATATGTACCTGCTAGACTTTTACGTTACTTTTCACTTTAGTTCCAAAGTAGATTCGCTGGGTTGTTAGTATGCTTATTAGAGTTTTTTTTCGCTATGTAAGCTTCGAGTTTACCTGCCAGGATCTTCTCACAGTACAACCACAAACTTTCGTCGGTGACCTCCGGGTCTGCGTAAGTTTGTAACGACACTTTCTTCTCTACCTACTTGCAACTGTGACTATTCGCTCTGTAGCTCTAGGTGTAAGTAAACTCGTAAGTATTACATTACTAGTGACTATTGTCGCTTCGAGCCGCTCCTTGTCCGGGACCACTACATTATACAACCTGTTCTACTTTTCACTTAAACGTAATGTTGACATTTATTGGTGTTATAGTCCAGATTAAACCACATCGGCAAACCCACTTCTAGCTCCAAAATTAATATTATAATTTCTCCACATTTCCCAATAAAATAAAATATACGAACCTTGAAATCGGTGGCTTTATATCCCGTTAAATATTTACCAATTATTTTTAAATGGTCACTACAATAAAATTCACTGTCTCTGCGTTACTTAAAAGTTTTTTTTTAAAGAAGTTAGCCGATGCGGAGCGAACCGCGATGCTTGCTCAGCGGTGAGCGGAGAGGTCGAGCGCGTGCTGCGCAGGAGTCGACGGTCGTGCGGACACTGCGCTGCCGCCAACCAACACCCGCCGACCGGTATGAAAGTGTGTTACATCAAATTAATATCACTTACAACGGATTGCCTTAACATTTGCCACCTATTATGTCAACGTGAGATTTTATGCGTAAACCATCTCTTCAAATAAAGATTACACGGTCTTATCGTGATATTATGATATCAGACCGTGTCGGCTTAATCATTATCGTTGAGAATCATTCTCTATTAACGATTAAATTAATTGAAAACTTTCAGTTTCATTAAGGGTAAGCGAGTGACGCTGCAATAAACGAGGAACCATGTTGGTGACGCGAACGTCTAATATTTAGGGCCTGACAAATTACGTGCCCTTAGTATTCACAGCCGGGAGGAAAGTCGTATTACTACTCGTATATTACAAGAACATGCCACCGTCGTCGGTGCCGCCCTTCGCATAAATAGCAACCCTTCACTGATGTCATTCATTTCTCGAAGCAAACACGAGTTTTCTTTTCGAAATATCGTATTTAGATAAGTAGGTAACCCCGATAACAGTTTGTATTACTCAATCAAAAGGATTTGAATTCTTTTACTGGGTCTTGAATTAATATCATGTCGAAAGACCCTAACCGTTGCCGGAATGTTTGCGGTAGCTGAGCAGCCGAATGGCAAGAGAATATTCAATGGATTCGGTTTTATTCCGGATATTCGGATGTGCTTTTTATATTCTATTCTATCTCTGTATTTTCCAGCTGATTTATAGCTTGGTCTTGGGCCCTTGTTTGCGAGGTATTGTTTTCGATTCATAGCAGTACTCATACCGTTGCGGAGGTAATCCTCCATTATACGCATTTGCCATGAGCGGGGCATGGTACCTCAGGTGTGACCTTTTTCCCGAAGGAGGGAAGCTAATCCGCTGCTCTACCTGGTGCCTGGTAGCTTACCGAAACGTGGTTAGATTTAATGTGATATGTTATAGTTTCACATGGGGTTGCTATTGCCACACATTCCAGTATTTGCCGAAGATATAATCCATTATACCAAAGTATGTGTATGTTCCTATTCAAGCTTACGTGCTTACATACATGCTTTGAATGGTAAAATTATATATTATTATATTAACATATTAGGAATTTAATTAATAAAATTAAAAAAAAAAAAAAAAAATGGTATTGGGTTTTACCATCTGGGATTCCTTAGTAGCAGCCCGGAGTCTGGATTTGTGCCCGGTTGCTGGCAGTAGGCTCGCCCCCTACTACATGGGACTTGAACATAACTGGCGAAATGTGGGTGTACTATAGGTACACCTCTGCCGAACCCTTCAGGGAATACAGCCGTGATGTTATGTAATGTAATTCAAAACACTTACCGAAAATTGAGGGAAGCATAACAAATAGGTATGGATTTCAACGTGTGCGAAACATGAAACTCAATTATGAGTTAATGAAATTAACTGGCGGTGGGTTATTGTCAGTAATCGGTTGAGCGAATCTACATATTAAATTGTTCGTTGTTCGAAAACCAAATACCTATTAAATATTGGTAAACGTTTCAGCGCATCCATATTGAAATACGTCGTAGGTTTCTATTTCCTTCTCATTGAATACAAAAAATACCATAATTTTGTAACCATCATCCCAATTCCAACCAACCGAACCAATTTCGTAACCAGCATGGTATAATAATATACTTCGCCAGGTATGGCATTCTGAAACACAGTGGTCACGTAGGTAACACAAGTCTACGTCATCACATCTGTGTTACCAGAAGTTTATAATAATAACTCCCCAACCACCTTTATTACCTGTGCGAATCCGATAAAACAAGTAGGTTTTAATTAACAATTATGCTGGTTTATGTTTAAATTGAATTGTTTCGTTTGATTAGACACACGAAACGACAATTTAAAAGCTTTGATTTCTGAAAATCTTTCCTTAATATTGTTTTGTTGCAATAGAGTGGCAACTGGATAGTGACGTAAGCATGTGGTCGTCCCGGAATGCCAGACCTTGTTTTATTAGACCATGGTAACCAGTACCGTATATATTATATATCCAATATGTCAAAACGTCAAACAAATACTTTTTATGACAGCTGCGCGCACAGACTGCATTAAGTCTGCGGCAAGTGAGTCGCCGACGGTACGAAATGTTACCATTTTATTTTTTTTTATTTTTATAAACTAAGTATTGTATTCATTAAATTTAATTTTGTCTTATTTTGTTATTTCACTATATGCTGCACCGGTTGACGTCATTACATCAACGCTGGCTGTCGCTGAAAATCAGCGCTGGGGCTCTGTCTCGTATAGGGTCGTAGCATTATGCTGAGCGATGGCAGTTTTGCGTGGATGTGACGCATATTTTCCCCCTAATTGTTAATTTTCGTGTTTTGTTCTTTCCTTGCATCATGTGTACCTACCGCAAATAAACGTATTTTCTTTCTTTCATTCAATTATGGGATCGGCACAGCATGTCTTATTCTTCCATAGATCTCTATCAGAGCATATTCTCAGTATTCACCCCTTTATTACCTTAATATTACCTTTTCCACCTTCTCTGTGGTTTTAAATTATTTTTATAGCCATCCACATTTAGACCGGAACCCCTTTTTGCTTTACATCCCAAATATTTCGTACCTAGTTTGTATGGCATCATCAGATTTTTTTACAACGAATAGATTTATTCACGTAAATCTGAAAGAGGAGAAGACTGAGGAGGATTCCTTGTGGGACACCGTAATTTAAAGATTCTTCGCTAGATCCCTACAGCTAACTATCACGTATTTAAGAAATATCTTGTCCGAAGGGTAAAAATCCGTTTTTAATTAGGTACAGCTGCAAAACTACTAGTCGAACAGAATTATAATTCTAATTTGTTCATTTATCGCAGCGCGATCGCTCTTAGCGATAAATGGCGTCCACACTGAGTAATTCAACGTTTTATCGATGTGAACCACAACAAAATAATTAAAGGCTTGTGCGCACCAGCGCGACTTGTTGCGCAACGCGACACCGGTTATTGTTATACTATGAAGTTTTCTTAGAAATTGTATTGTTCGTGTCGCGTCGCGCGACAAGTCGCGCTGATCTACGCAAGCCTTTAACCTATACCTACGTGTAGAAAGAATGTACATGGAGGTGTTAGCTTGTCGCAGTTCTTTATAAAAACTTCGAGAGTTTTCAGTACTAAAATAACCCCCTTGTATTTATTAAACATTTAATTATAATTAATAGCATTACTAATCTGCGTTCGCAATTTAGTTGCCAAACATGTAAACAAACACACAGTTCAGTTTGTGCTACAACTACATATTTTTTTATGACTTTTTTAACAGGGCTAGTCAGTCTAAAATCAACTTTATTTACACTCATATAAAGTTGATGTTTGTTTAAGTGGAAATAACATCAATTGGAAACAAGGATTTGTAATAGACCTTATATTGTTAAATGTCGGTATACCGCTGGCGCCGTGGCTAAGCGGTGACTTCTACGCTACAAGTTAACCATTTGATACCTCACGTTGCTTTTGTATTGCCTAATATTCTTGCAGATAGTTGTTTTGCATATGTATTTCCCCGATACAGTAGAAAGTCCTAGATTTTTAAACATATATTG
The DNA here is from genome assembly GCA_947364205.1 of Agrochola lota. NCBI lineage: Eukaryota > Metazoa > Arthropoda > Insecta > Lepidoptera > Noctuidae > Agrochola > Agrochola lota. The sequence goes on along the minus strand of OX376221.1, from coordinate 8,489,563 downwards.
CTCCAATTGCCAAATCGAGAATCGCAAAAGATACTTCTAGTTAGTAAATAGGTAATTCTATGAAAGAAATGAAACTAAATTTACGAACTGATGACAGTTATTAAATAGATGATTTGTAGACTCATTAACTACAAAAGACCTCTTTAGGTGCTGTGATGAAAATACTCGTAAATTAATTATTCGAAATTTCAAAACATTTCTGACTTTCCTTCGACCTTTTTCAACTAGAAAAAGCTAGGCTTTTAGTATAATTATCCTACATTTCCCTCCTTCATAGTTCCCATTTGTAGGAAGATAAATAATCTGCGAAATATTACCCTTTGGAATAACTATGTAGATGTAATGAGGCCATCAGTTTTCACGGAATTCCTCCTCATTTAGGATTCACTGGGAATGCTGTGGACTTTCAGTTTGTTAGAGTTCTGAGCCAATTATTTACCTTCATTAATAAAACTTTTTTATATTCTGAAGTATTTTGGTCATCTTCAATCTCTACGCAACCATGATTACAGATTTATCTTCGGGTTTATACAGAATTAATTTGTTGATAAGTTTTCCTTATATTTCCTACTTTTAGTGTTATTTCTACTACCTACCGCTGATTACCTGATTATTATTACTATAGTTATACCTGTGCGAGCGAGCTCTGTTCTGGTGAAAATAGAAAATGCTCATTTAATAGGATAGGCAAGTTCATACAAATTCCATGATGATAGTACATTTTAATTCCATGCTGCCATGTCATTATTCTAAAGTGTCATTATTCCTGTTCTAAACTTTGGGCGACCGAGCTCTGCTCGGGTGAAAATACGGAGAAAACGAATTTTCCCAGATATGAGACCTAGCTAGATCGATTTTTCGCCTCCGTAAACCCTATATTGCAATTTTCATCGAAATCTTCAGAGCCGTTTTCGAGAACGTGATTACAAATATATATATATATATATATATATATAGGATTAGAGGTTCAAATATTGCTTATTTAATAGTATAGGATTAATACATTGGTTTATAATTTATCATGTAGGTAACGCTGTCGTTGAACCGTGACTTCAGATAAGAAATATCTTTTCACTGTGCTTTTGACATTAGAAACCCCTAAACTACCTACTTTTAATGAGACAGTTCAGGAGGAATCAACTTGGAGTTACATTGGTAGGTAGGTATCGTTAGGGATACCCGAAACGATCAATTCCATCAATTTATTAGTAATATTGTCAATAGCTTCAATTGCATTTGGTAAACGATCAATTTGCGCATCAATGTGTATTAATCGCGTAAAAATTGACAATTGCAATTGGTCGTTACATCCCCTTATTTTGTTGTAAATGAGTAGGTAGGTACATAATAAACAAAAGATGAATGCAATCTTATGATAAACCAGCTAAGATCGTCAATGATATCACATAAATCCGGGGTCATCAATGAAATTGTACGTAAATCCTGTAGTTAAACTAGTTTGATGTCGGACGTGGTTTTGTCAACATTACTTAAATCTTGCTTCATCGTGTTCTGTGGCTATGTTTTGTTGATAATAGAGGAATTTCCCAAACCAACGTGGGAACCTGAAGTACCTTTGACTTAGTGAGGAAAGAGGACGTATAACGTATATATAGGAATATTTAAAGAAACTGAAAAATCAGACAGGTAGGTAGGCCTACTAGTTTGTAGAGCATGTAGCACAGAAAATAATACAAGTCAGATTGACATTAGGTAAGTATAATTTGACATCCATATTCCCAGGGTTTTGAAGTCTGAGATGGGCCTCACTTTGTCCTTCTACTTCAACTAGTTAGTTAGGTACTAATAGTCAAAACTCTTTTGAGCCGTTTTCATGCAGCATGATGGTATAATATGCGGATCCTCGTATAGGTATACTCGGATACACACGCCGCCATACCACCCGCAATTCAAAGTTGAACAGCGCAGAATTTTATTCCAAAAGCTCTTAACCCTGCTCGTGATCTCGTCTTTTATTCGTATAATGTGGAGATGCGAGTAGTTCACGAAGCGTAGTGGCACGAACTTCCCCGGTGGGTTGCGAACAGTGAGCAATTCTACAACTCGAGTTAACCGCAGCAAACGACTCATTGTCTGAACAATCGGTAGTTGGTCTCAGTCGGTCCGCGGATGCTGTGGCACGTTTACGACCAACATTTCACTTGTCTACGTAGCTGTAGAACTGCAATGGAAACCTGTTGGAGTGGTTTAACAGATGGAAGGGTTACATAACACGTTACTTCAACAAATACGCGCCGGCGGACCGTGTTAACTTTTTATTAATCAGTTATCGGTCAATCAGATATTAGATTAACTTTACTGATGATTTTTCTATAGCCTTGTGCTAAGGAAATCACATACAATGAATCCCGGATGTTTTCCAGGACAATTTTGGAATACACGTGTTAGGTACTCAGACCAAATGAAAAACCAAGACAGAGCGGTGTCACAGTAAAGTGAAGCCGGTTTTGTAAACGTGTGCAGTTTTTGTGGTGTAGTTTGATTATAGTGTCATTGTGAGAGGTTGTAAATGAGTGCGTGTGAGAGTGTATGCACAGAGCGGCGGTGTAGTTTTGACATGCTTCACTGTATTGTTTGCAGCTCTGTCTTGGTTTTTTACTTGGTCTGAGGTTTGGTAGGTATATATGTCCTGTCTACCCAATTCAAAAGAAATGTATATGTTCCTATGCAAAAAAACCTAAGTAATGTACTCATATGCTCCGAATGTTATGTTTTTATATTGAAATCAGAAATCAGCAGGAAACTCAGGCCATAATATAATTCCATTTAGGTATGTAGGTAGGTAAATTCTAATGGAGTAATAATAGATAAAATAAGGTTGGCTCACGAGGTTGTCGACATGTGGGATGTGGACTCAGCGATCATTGTGCCGATAGTCGTATCAGCCAATGGCTTAGTTGCCAAGAGCCTCGACCAACACCTAAGGAGGCTCTCGTTGGGCAGCTGGATCAAGGGCTTGATTCAGAGAGCGGTACTCTTGGACACGGCTTGCATTGTCAGGAGGTTCCTCTCTCTGGAGCCCTGACCGCCGGTAGCTAGGACCCTGTTCCCGATACCGGTGGGCTACTATTTTTTATATTTTGAAATGTTTTTTTAATGATTTTTATAAAAATATTAAAAAATGTACTGAATAAGTTTATAGATGAATAAATGAAGATAAAATAACGCTGGTATTGGAAAAAGATTTCACTGACATACTACAGCTACCCTCCTAATAAAATATTTAAAAGCACGAAATGTTTTTCATTATCTTACACCGCCAGATCTCTTCAGAGAACAGTTATAATGAAAACTATAATTTTGCACCTTAATGGCTACTTTATTTTGCTTTTATAACTAAATCATAACCTGAGAGACAGTTTTTATTGAGCCATTATACAACCGTTGGTAATTTAAATATTTTTATAATTTTAATAGGTATAGGTAGGGTATTCTGGTAGAGCTTGGTCTTTTCTCTGTAGAAATACAAATTTATTACTTATCTAGGTCGTACTTAGGTGCCTTAGCACCTTATTCAATGAGAACTTGTTCAGATTATATAACTTACTTGGCCTACTTGTATCACGTGACATTTTAAAATCCATTTAAAGATTCCCATATTTTATTGGAATTCAACGATCTGTCTCAATAATGTTCCCCAAAATTGCACATTCCAATGATAGCTGAAATTTTTCAATCCCAGGATAGCTATTATACAATATCCCCAGCAATTTCAGCCGTAGCAGGAAAACCATTTAAATATTTGCACAATCCCCGACCTCGGGATGGTGTACCCGCAGTCCCCGCAAAACTTGTTTAGCTCAGGACTTCTAGTTGGTCCAGTTATGAAGTTAAACTCGCTGTAACTGTTGTACATCGGCTAGTGGACATGAACGATAGCTCAGAAAGGCGCTAACTAGTCTGCAATGGTTGTTAAATGCGTGTAAATGTCTGATGGTTAGCAAATCCAATTATGCAATGATTGCGTGGCGAGACACGGAAGGCGGTGCACTCGGCCAATGGAGCAGTGAACGCAATGTAAGCACCTTGCTTCTCATGCGAACATACACGATGAGGGAAGTTATTTTTTTAATATAAATTGGCTAATTAATTTAGCGTAAACTATTACATCAGTTTATCAATCGACATCGTCATATCAACAGACGCTCTGTGTTTGCAAATTTTTATAACAATAGTCAATGTCGTGAAACAAAATCAAGTGAAACTATTAATCATTTGTCACGTTGTGCCGGCTGTTCTCCAAAACGTGAGGATATTATGTCGACTGGTGACGATTGCATAAATATGTCTTTTAGTAACTGGAAGTGAAAATGTAAAAGTTGACAGCCATCTAGGATTACGCTGCATAATTTTGCACTTTTGTGACGATTTAATACGATGAAATAATCCAATTCTTCAGTTTCATCAGTCATGTTAAGTTCAACTAAGTACATTAATTTTATTGTCTTCGTTCAACGCTAGTTTAGGCGGGTAGTTCTCAATGGGCAACACGTAGCGCCATCTATTGTAAAATATTTAGTAACTGCATGCATTATTCAAATTAGTTAATTAATTTCCTAACATATTAATAAGTAGTCAGCACGCCGAAATGAAAGTCAGATCTATGTATCTTAAGATTTTTCTTTTTATAAATTATCTTGTTTTTTTTATATTTTCATATTTATCTTTACCGTTTTACCTTACTTACGCAAATAAATGATTTTCATTTTAATTTTTGACGTGGTTGGCGCTGGAATTCTAGCGTCTTATCTGTGAGTGCCATCTATCATACTGAACACGAACTACAGAGCCGAAGTGAATACAACCTACTTGCATGGTTATAGGTTAGGTGTGTTTTGCTGTTAACTTGATAAGTAACACTTTATCAAACACTAGCTTAAGTAGAGTGCACGCCACGAAAGGAGGCTGGCGAGAAAAAAAAAACATATTTTTTTAAATACAATTTGATGCAATGGCATAGACAGTAGCGCCGCGTCAAATGGACTTCAGTGGTGGCTTTTGCTGTAGGGTAGTATTTATTTACTCACACGAAACAGACTTTGTAGGTCTATGGTTGAACATGTTGTTGACTAGGCAATCGTAGGCGTTCTATGCGTTCTGTAGTTTCTGCCTACCCCGTGAGAAAAACAGCATATGTACGTATATGTACCTTTAAAAAATAGAAAGTATGCACTTTCTATTTTTAGCAAAGCCGTAAGCAGGGGGGGGTTTGGAGGGTTCAAACTCCCTCCGAAATGTGAGAAACCAGAATCTCAATCCAGACTGAATAAATGTATTTAAAATAGGGATGATGACTAAAAATATTTTTTTTGTGCGTCTTTGAGATTATAAAAAAATTGTGGACACGTATTTTTTTCTTTTTTTACCTAATCACGATACATGATTGATGATGATTACGATACATTGAGGGGAAAAAAGGCCATGACGTCACGAGTATGTAGATTTTATACGTACTAGTGACGTAGCAACCCCCACTCCCCAACTTAAAATGAGTTTTATCTAAGTATTTTTTTATTAATATGATAAAGCAAAAAATACGTGTCTAAAATTTTTTTATTATCTGACTGATGGACTTTTTTTTTTACCCAGGCATCATCTATATACCGATTACTGTGTCCAGCATGATTTGAAATTGTAATCAATTATAATTAGTAAAGCTTATTTGTTTACTTTTTATAATTAGCTTCGTCCGGACCTTGTTGCCTGTTTCACCAGCTCATATATTCTGGTTAACTTATCTGGCAGATAATTTCATACAAATTCAGTTCCATTTTTTTATTTTATCTAGGAGATTATTACCTTTCCGGACTTTCCGGTCACTGTCAAACAGACCGCTATTTGTCCAAAACATACAAAAACAGTCGTTGTCTTATCTGGGTACTCTTGTCTATGCATTCATTGTTTATATTTGCGTACCTACTCATGCTTAAGTTGCATCAGTACTTTGAACCTATAAGCATTAAGGTCGTGTGGTGGTGTAAGGCCACCGGCCACGTAAGTTCGGTGCCCCGAATAGAAAGGAACTTTGCACAATCTAATGACAAACCTTCATACACAGCGTTTGTATGAACTCGCTGTGGCGTGATCATGTTCCTCCCCTCTGGTAATTTTGAATATTAGCACAGATGAAAACAGATGATTCACTCCGCACTTTAGATATGAAACTTCAATTACGCGGCGGGCTCGTCTTGTCGGACCAATTCAGTGAGTCAGAAGATATAAGAGTTACGCGGTAGAGAAGCAAATTCTAGGTGACTATAACTGTAGGTAATTTGCGCTGTGCGACCTGAATTGCACTTTATTGTGTCGTAGCAAGAGTCTGTTTTCGATTTTGCGAGGTTTTTTAATGATGTAATTTTTTTTTTCAGTTTACCTTGGGTCTTATGGTGAAAAACTACGCTGTTCGGTGTGTTATCTTTGGATTTTTTTCCTAAGCATAATCTGTACTACTTTCCAAAATACTTTGTTGCAATCCCTTTGCATTTGTTCATAACCAACAATATGCTAATAACTTTTCAGGTTTCAACGGGGATAGTTGGTGGAATTGGCATCTAACTGTTAAACCCAGTGTTTCTCTCGTAGTTCTCACAGGTTTCGTTTCTCTACTGAATAGGCAGCTTATAGCAAGGCCAGGGTCGAACAGACCGTTTATCATTCTTTTGTCGAAATTCGTGTCCAAACTTCAAAAGACATCTCTTGGCTTCTCACAATGGAGTTTGTCACCACAAGGCCAGCAACCCCGATTTAATCGAGTATTCGTGTTGAATGATATGTACGGGCTTAGAGCAGATAGAAATCAAAGATCTTAGTGATTGTCGCATAATTTTATATTTGTAGAAAAATTGTATGCATCACGCTCATACATCATCTCACCTAAATATAAATACATGAACTATATTTACGTTCCCGCAAACAGCGTATATTCAGAAAATAACATCGGCTAATCGTGACTTTTAGCTAGCTTTATTAGATATTATCCTATATAAAATTCAATTAAAGTAAGTATTATACAATACATCGCATGTGATAGTTGACACAAGAATCCATATGACATGTTATTCATAAATCATTATAATATGTCGATAGCATTTGAAGTTAAGTCTAAGTTTACATATTTTACACATTTCATAACACCTACACTTTATCTATTTTTGCTATAATTTCAAATACTCAATGGCAAATAACATAAAAGCAAGATTACAACTATCATAAGTACGAAATATATAACTTATTACGTAAACAGCTGGCACAATGAAGATCTAGATGAGTTACACCACATTACAATTAACATTACGCTATTACGGTATACTTCATACATGAAAATATGTATGCCATAAACCAACAATATACACAATAAATAAGATCATGGAATGTTTCCGTTTTTGTTCAATGGTGGCCTACGCCAGGATAACAATCGGAATAGAAAGAACACGATAAAAAAATAATGCGAACATTTTCGATACGATAAATTATAGCAAAAATACTTGTTACTATATAGGCCACAAAACATTTGAAGGTATGCGCGTGCGCGGCGCGAGCAGCTCGCGGCTCCGAGCGTCCGCTTGACAGCTTGTCGCCGCAAGCGAGCGTGTGGGACTCACTTCTGAAACAAACACCAACATTTTAAAATTACAAACCATACTAGAAATCACATAAGCGCATGTACAGATAAGGCAATATACGCGCATATAGCTACTGGACACAACAAGGCACCCCGTGTATCATCATATAAAATGGCGGCGCATGAGGACGAACCCGACCTACGAGTATATAGGCTACGCGCGTGAGTTCGCTTAATTACATTTTCTTTAATATCTGAATTTTCAGTAACAGTTATTGTGACAAACCCCCGGCTTCTTACTGGAAGAGGTTTTTCTCTTCCCCTTTATTTCGTAAGTATAACCTATTATACGGATAAGTATGTATAATATTCACCAGCTAGTGCGCGTTGGCGTCGGCGTACAGCGTGGTGGCGATGTACGTGGTGGGCACGAAGCCCTCCTCGCGCGTGTGGTGGCGCCGCACGCGCGTCCAGCCGTCGCCCGCGTCCGTCTCCAGCACCAGCAGTCTCTCGCCGCACTCCATCTTCATGGTGGAGCCGCTGCCGATTCCTGGGAGAGGAAAATGTTTAGTTATTAATATTAGCTATTTAAGGGTCAGTAGATTGTGTGTATAGTCATTCGCAAGTGATTGAATTTGCGCTTGTAACGAAATAAAGGCGCTGTTCAAATGAAATTATTCTTGTCATGGTCGTAATGTTGACTATACAAAGACGAGGTTTTAAAGGATAAGCGATGATTTTTCTGATGCCAATGGGGATGATGACAATTTTTTTTGTCCGTCTTTGGAATTATAAAAAGATTACGGCGATACACTCAGGTAAAATGTGCCATGACGTCACGAGTATTTAGATTTTATACATACTAGTGACGTAGCGACCCCCACTCCCCAACTTAAAATGTGTTTTATCTACGTATTTTTTTATTAATTATATAAGCAAAAATACGTGTCTAATATTTTTTTATTATCTGACTGACGGGCTAATTAGAATTTCTTTTTTTATCCAGGCATTATCCCTATTGTCAAAAGACGGAAGTGATTAAAAATTTACGGTTAATTAAAAAAACTCAATATCTCTAACGGCCGCAAACAATCATGTATCTCAATCCCAATCTTGAGCCCAATATTTGTGTGTAACCAATGAAGCTATCGAATGTCCATCACTAATAAATTCAACTCACCTTCAAAAGCATACAACGCCTTACAGTAGCCCACAGGCTGCAGATCAGGCTCGCAGTAATAATAATCAAAGTCCGACTCATGATCATTATCGTGGTCGTTTTCGTCTTGGTCGTGGTCGCCGTTGGCGTGGTCGTGGTCGTGGTGCGCGGTGGCCAGCTCGCCGCCCAGGCCGGACTCGGGCGAGCCGCCCGCCGCGCGCGCGCCCGGGCCCGCCGTGCCCGTGCCCGTGCTCACCGACGACTCGGACGCCGACCGGGAGAGAGACTCGCTGTTTGAGCCGATGCTGGAAATTGAGGTTGGTTAGAAAGACGCTCTTACTCGACTTATGGTTACCAGAAAGATGGAGAGACCCAGCTGACGTAGCCCTATACGATAGTCTGACCAAGTGAAGCAACTCCTAGACACCACTCCTATACCTATATTCTAACTCGTCACCTCGAAAGCTCCTCGACTCACAACTCAGTCAAGGAGACCTCAAGGCGTGCCTCGAAAGATCCTCAAAATCGGTATTCATGACTAAGACTAAGGAAATTATGTGGTTCCTTGAATGAGTGTGAGTCGAGGTGATACGTCACGAATACGTCATTATTTGGAGGAATATTCCGTTTATTATACTGGCTAAACTTATTTTTAGAACAGTCTGTGAGCGCGTTGTCTGTGGTTTTCAACTTGAAGTGTCACATTTGTCAAATGAAAGTAGATAGAGTGATAAAAATAAACAAACTAATAATTTATCCACTTGAACCAAAAAACCATGTCCTGGGCAAAAAATAAGGTGATACTTGAGAATTGAATGGCTTGAGAACATAAAAATACTTCTTTATGCGTTTCCTAAAATATCCATTCATCTTGAAAGTTTCCTGTTGCATAAAATCGTAAAGCGTCTAAAACTTGGGTTATGGGTGGAATTGGCAATCCACGTCTGTTACCACCACCAATATCTTGAAACAATAGTGGTAACAAAAAGCTCACAACAATATCTTTAGTAAAGCGAAATCTCATTAAAAAAAAAAAAACATAAAACTCAATTGGATTTTCTGCATCTCGTAAGTAGCGTCGCGATACGTAATTGTATGGATTATCTTACAAATATTCAATAAACTCTTCAAAAGACGTAACGAAAATCGGATGAAATACGCTTTTTGTTATTTTTTTGTAAAAACTTCCTCAAGGTAGATCGCGACGTACCTTATATTTGACAGTTGGTTCCTAAACTCAAACTCACCTCGAATGAGGAAATTCTTTAACATGAGGAGTAAAATTGCAACTATGAATATGTAACTACCTAAGTAAGGTTGAGTCAAAGATTTAAATCGTAGATGTTTCCTCACCGTACTACGTCGCGCGAAAAAGTGCCCATAGTGAGAAGAGTGACTTCGCACAATAATAATGGCGTTTCCATGACAATCAAGTCAAATGTCTGCGATATTGTGTGTCAGAGGTGTCAAAACGAAACAGAAACGCGACCATCTTTTAACACGGCAGGGCAAATCTACGATTGAAATCTTTGGGTTGAGTAGAGTCGAGGAAATCATGAGGTTTTGACTTAGAATATAGGTGCTAGTCTCCGGCGCATTACATCAAACCAAAGGGAGACAGAGGGAGGGAGGGAGATCGTCAAAAAAGTTTAATCGGGCTCATCACAAAGCTTAGCAATGAACAAACTACTGCAAGAGGAGGAGAAAGCTACTCTATAGAAAAATTAATGTTAAATGGTTGCTCAATATTTTTTCAGCAGCATGTTTATTCATTGGCATTGACACGTTGCTGGAAACACAGCATGTAGTATGATGTGCAAGATGATTCCAACAAGAAAAAAACAACATTTAAGGCGCAGACTAGAGGAAATCGCTCAATACAACAGCACCGCTCCGACACGGCAAATAACTTGTCATTCAAGTTAGGATTTGTATTAAAGTCTATTTAACGTGTGACGGCTCGCGGGTAATGATTGGCCGGCGAGCCGTCCACTATTCCGTATAGCCATCCTAAAATAGACTTTAATGCATTTGATTTAAAATCCTAACTTGAATGACAAGTTATTTGCCGTGTCGGAGCGGTGTTTTTATAATGAGCGATGTCCTTAGTGCGTTATGAACGTTCTGCATCTACACTAATATATATAACTAGCTTCTGCCCGCGACTTCGTCCGCGTGAAATTTCGTCGCCGACCCACCGCGTCGCATTCCATCGCCCGCCCGCCTTATTACTTCATTTTCGCTTCGCATTCTTTCAGACTTTTTTATTTTTGCTCGGCTCTAAGGGCCGTAGCGTGATGTTATACAGGGTGGCAGGGATATCGACGCGAAAACTTTTACCATGGATTCAGTATGTGATTCTGAACCCCCATCCGTTGAAATTTTTCGTCGGTTATTAAAAAAATAAAAGACGAAAAATTTCCCCTGTTAAGCCAGCAAAAAGATTTTGTCCAATCCGACCGGTAGTTCCGGAGATTACCTCCTACATACAAACTTACAAACAAACAAATTTTAACTCTTTATAATATTAGTATAGACCTAAACTAATATTATAAAGAGAAAAGATTTGATTTTTGTATGATTGTTTATTTGTAATGAATAAACTCAAAATCTACTCGAACGATTTTAAAAAGTTCACCAGTAGAATACTATATTATCACTGAGTAACATAGGCTATCATTTATAAAGATATCGCGCGTGCGAAGCCGCTGGCGGAACCTAGTATTAGAAAATTTTCGGTCGTTAGCTTACGCTTATAACGGAGACTTTTTTTGTTCCTTTTCCATAGAAAGTACAATTACACACAGTCACAGCTTGCTGTACTACGCAGTGAACACATACCTGGTGGCCTGCGTGGGCGCCTGGCCGTTGGTGCGCGCGGTGGGGTGTAGGGGCGGAGCGCCCACCTGACTGTTGGCCTCCGCCAGCAACTCTTCGAACTTGTTCAACTGAGCGCGGAGCTTCTTTAACTTGTCGCAGCACTCGTTTAGTTGACCTGGTAATACAAATAACATTTTCATTCAACAAAATGTGTTAAAAATATGCCTTGTTTTGTATGCAAATAATTGCTTTTGATTTAGTTTTGAAAGGTTTATAAATAACGTAGAAAGCTGGACACCATCATTAATAACATAGTAGCGAAACCATAATTTGCAAATTGCTTTCTTATTTCACTAAAATAATAAGAGCGCGAGCATGTTTATAACTACATAAACATGATGAGCTATTATTAGTTCAATTAAAATTAATATCGTATTCATTATTGCTATATTAAACCAATAATTGTTTTAATTGGTTACTTGATTGCACTGTTTTCTCATAATTTATTACTTCACACCCGCCGTTTATACACCTCCATCAAAATGATTCCTATTAAAGTTGAATTATTGAAATAATGAGGACCATCGCGCTTGAATTCACCGCGAGAGGCGCTAGTGTAAAGTGAGGTCTATAGAAATGCCAAATGTCACTGAAAGTTCACTTTTTGCACGATTTTCTATCGGGAATTTTTACTTATTATTCATATTTTTTGTAAAGATTATCCATTCCTGATTAATAATGGCTTAAGATTTAAAGTGGCGCCAACTGGTGAGCACAAAAACGGTAGGTAGGTAGTAAGGAACGGTCCTTAGTAGCATAATAAATTATTGCATCATTTATTTTGAATCAAAATAGTCAATTAAGAGCGGCCAAACCGTCATACTTTTTATACAAACGCTGGTACGTGATTATGGCATCAAAATCATTCGAGCGAAGGCTATTAAATATACATAACAAAACATCAGCCCTGTATTCCCGAAGGGTTAGTCAGAGGTTCACCTATAGTACACCCACATTTCGCCAGTTAGTGATAGGGGTGAGCCTACGTCCATCAACCGGGCATAAATCCAGACTCAGCTGTGTTGCTACTGAGAAATTCCAGATGTATAAACACAGAACACTTTGCCCGACCCGGAAATCGCAACCAGGGCTATTAAATATGTACTATTTAAATTAAATTACCTTCTACAGTCATGGGATCTCCGAGTGCAGGGCTCGTTTCATAAACTCCTTTCATTTTCATGAGACCTTCCATCGCCGCTTGCTCTTGCGCCACCTGGAAGAAAATAGACTGTTTGAGCTAAAGTGCGAATATTAATCACTAGCGTCCACGTGAATTTTCGGCCCCCGACCCACGCATCGCCCGCCCGTGGTATTGCTTCATTTTCGCTTAGCGTTCTTTCTAACAATAAGTCAGTCTTTTTGCTCGGCTCCTAAAGGTTCTTGCGTGATGTTACATAGCGTAGTGTTGCCTTCCAGAAGAATTGGATTAATAAATGCAAAATTATTTTTTAAATTCTACTGGTAGTTGAGGAGATTACCCCTACAAACAAACTTACAAACCAACAAAAGTTACCTCTTAATAATATTAGTATAGATTCATGCTACGGTTCTTTTAGTTGGAAATCGGAGAACATGAAAATATGGATAAATTTCCTTCTTTTTTGAAGTCGCTTCAAAATGTAGTCTACATTTTGAAGCGTACACTTCGAACTCGAACTTCATAAAAGAAGGTTCATGTCTGCGATTCGCTCAAAAACTAACACATGTGTGTGTGAGTGGCATCGAACCACTCAAAAACTAACATATGTGTGTGTGAGTGGCAACGAACCACTCAAAAACTAACATATGTGTGTGTGAGCGGCAACGAACCACTCAAAAAAATTAACAAATATGATATGTCATCAATAAATGACGCATGCCAGCTATTCTATGTAGTGATTCAAAAATTATCTTAAAGCAAAAAGCGACCTCTGCCAGACCTTAAAAATATAAAATAGTTAAGTTTTTATGACATAACATGCTTTGAAGGTCGTCTCAACTACTCAAGGAATAGTAAAACCATTTGTATGCGAGAGGCGTTTGCTCCAACCACGATCGCTTTATGTCTTGTAGGTGTATATTTTATAAATTGTATAACTCTGACCGTTTATTAACGCATAAAAGGAAAACATGGATTGCAATCAACTAATGGAACCGGGGTTTTACGTTGCTGGTAGGTACCTATTTGTGCATAACTAGCTAGTTAGTACTATCACTACATATTATAAAACAAAGTTCCCCCGCCGCGTCTGTCTATCTGAACGCGATAAACTCAAAAACTACCGAACGGAATTTCATACGGTTTTCGTCAATGGACCGAGTGATGCATGAGGAGTAAGTAAGTAAAATTTGAGGAATGTTGTATAATTGTATAATTCATTAAGGTTTTGTCAGACGATGATTCCAGAACATGTCGGAAAAAATCATGCCGACTGGGATTTTTACTGGCGTGCGCGTTACGGTAGTACTCTTCCGTGGGATAATTACCGACCTCCACGCGACCGAAGCCGCGGGCAAAAGCTAGTATTAACTGAAAAAATGCCTCAGGGATCGTGCAACAAGTGGCAAAGATTTTTCTATACCGCACGTCAGTGTTAACACTTGAACTGCGAAAACCTACCTTACGGCTAGGTAATAAAGGTGCTGTCAACGTCGAATTCCTACCATGACCGCGTGGTTTAGATACTGTACTGTGCAAGTTTTATCTAAGAAATCAAAACATTACATTAATGCTATACGACGGCATATGAGTCATCAATCAATTTGAAACGCAATTGTTTATATGAATCCTTTGTTTGCATACAAACTATGCACATTATTGAACTAGTACATAATATTATGGTAAACTGTAGCACCATATAAGTCATTATACACTAGATATAGGAACTTACCTACTTAAAACATCAAGTTACTCATTAGTCTTAGAGGTCGCGTTTGACCGACAATAATCAGTTCGTCACAATTCGGTGAAAATGGAAATCCTAACTAATATTAAAAATGCGAGAGTAAGTTTGTTTGTTTGTTTGTTACACATTCACGCAAACACGGCTAAACAAACAAATTTAGATGAAATTTGGCACATGGGTAAATCATGACCTAGGTTAGGACATAGGATACTTTTTATCCCGATATTTCCACAGGATCGAGACTTATGCGGGTAAAACCGAGGGCTTCAGGTAGTTATTAATATTATCATAGTTCTCTACCTCAAAGCAGACGCCTCACAAAAAATCCTAAAATCGGATCAAGTATGATAAACTCTCGCCGGTACAAGTTTTGTTGATACTCGAGGCAAGGGCGGAACACAAACCCAGGCGGCAAGCAGTAGTCGTCCGCTTTTTGTCGGACAGCGGCAGACTGTATAAGTAGGTAAATACAGTCTGGAATCGGCGTCATTTTATTTTATTATTATCTTTTATTGGGAATTGATTGAGAACGCAAACATATTTTTTATTTTTTGCCTCTCTTTGTATGCACTTAGCATTAAGTTGGCAACTTTTTCTTTTTTCGTAATTTTGTTTGTAGAACAATAAATAAGTTATGTGCAAATAGCCGAGTTAGTTTGCTGATACCAACCCGTAATATCAACACTTTTATTTAATTAAATACATATAAATTATATTTGAAATATTAGAATATAAAAACATTTTTTTTTCTATTAAATCATTTAAAAAATATTAAATTATTTTATTGTAACTATGCTTCTGTTTTTAAGTAAATATGGGTAACAAGTTAAATATAGTTTTCCTTTTGCTATCAAATGAATAACATGCCAGTGGCAAATGAAACGACATGTGCCTACACATTTACCAACTAGATTGTCTTCTTCAGAAAAAGGTCGTGAGAGAACATTTTTATTTTATATCCTCGATATTATCAAAATTGTTTCAAAATTGTATACGAAAGAGAGACCATAAGTAAAAACAAAAAACGTAAATAAATAATTAAAGGAACATACTGACCTGCTTACTCAACTCTGCCACCTTTGCTTGAAGTTTCTTTTTCTTCTGGTTCGGTGGCAAGTCTGAATAATCCTCCTTTCCATCCATAGACATGTTATTCTGTAACGCAAACAAACACTTTAATCCTTTGTTTTACGTTCAGTGCAAAATGCAACCACATACCACGAACTCCACTAAAATACCACCCTGTGTCAAAAACTTTGGAAACCATGTCTAAATAAATTCTGTATTATCCTTACATTATGTTTGGCCTTGAAAAGGTTTATCATAAACATGCTTAACAAATCTACAATCACTCAAAAATCACTAAAACTTCGTTCTGTTCTAAATGTCAAAATCAGAACTACACAACTCCACCAGACTTGGTAGCCAACTGTCCGTCATTCCCGGTAAATGGTAATTATCCGGTCAAATACAATCAAATAACAGATGACCTTGTTTAATTCATATAGCTATAAATCTAAATATATATGACATAATAAATATTTGTATTGAATAATAAACGCTACACAAATAGTTAGTCACAACATCTATTAACAAATATAAACATGAAAACAGAACGCGGGTGCGCTGAAACCAATGGAAGCCGTGCAGGCATGGTAAGTTAGAACAAGCGATACAAACCACCCAACTGTGTGTTGAAGAGAAAGTTTACTGGTCATCTCATGAAAGAATCACATTACTCATTATTTTACTGTTTCATAAATAAATCAACATCATGCCATTGAGAGCAATTTGTGAGGAGTTTCACGCAAACATTGAACAACAACGATTTATTTACTTTATTGTTATTATTTATGAATCTTGAGTCGGGCTGCAATGACAAAGCAATAATTCTTAGTTAGAGCTAGATAGACGGTAATATCTTAGAAAATGCTGGCGTGAATTCTACCTTCGCATATTCACTTACAGAACCACGAGCATGCTTCACATGTAACTCACAGATGGTTACATACATTACATCACACGACAGTCCAATCAATACACAGACATTTTTGTTGTTATAACAAACGACTTAGCTAACTAATACTAGCAGATCAATAAACAATCTCATCACACATTACCGAATACACCACGACACACGAGTCACACGAAGAGAATTCGATCCCGGCCCTTATTTCCAATCCTGGAATTTCGGGATTATAAAAAAGACAATCCTGAGATCCCGAGATAGTCCCGGGGTTTTGGACTGTTATGTAAAACCCCAAAAAAAAAATCTTCATTTATATATATGTTTTTAATTGATAAAGTACTTAATAATTGAATCTCCTCGATACGTGGAATCATACAAAACAGGTGCTTCACAAAAAATATTATAATCAGACTTTAAATATGTCTAGTGTGTGAAAACAGTGAAATTGTAAACCCGATTTTTTCGGGACTGGAATAGGGCCGGAATCCTGGGATTGAATCCTCTTGTCACACGGGACTGACCTTAATCGAGTTGCAGGCCTCGACAATCTTCTGTGGCAAGCGTTATCGGCGCGCGCGGGACGGGAGGCAAACAAACAACATTAACATGGGGTAGAAACACTCCGGACCGACCGGCCAGAACAAGCGATATTATGTCGATAGTAGAGGTGTACACCACGCAACATAAAGGTGTTTACTGAATAGTGTGTCGAGAATTTTGCTGTCAACGTTATTTTTGGAACTTTAGTAGAATTCTCTAGAGATATACCCTAGTATGGTCAACCGAACGTCATTCATCAACATTTGGACTTCGAAAAGTAGGCTCTAAATCACTGAAATGTTTAGCTTCTGTTGCTATCACGTCATGCCCAGTCATTTTACGTCTTAAGTCAGTAATTCTCGTAATTCACCATGAGAGGACAGAAACATGCGATAATAAAAAACCACACAACTTCTGAGTCATAAAATACCGTTTAAGTATAAATAACATTGACAGATTGAGAAAAAAGGAAAGTATAAGTATTGTATGAAACATTGTTTAAGACGGTGTTATTCATAATTGCTTGTTGTTTATCAACAGTAACAGAAGCTGGTGACTCATGCTAATGACTTACTTCCCCACCACCGCGGGGCGACTTACTTTTTCCACATGACATGGCACCAACGCCGACAGCCAAAATATCAATTGGTTGTTATTTGTACCCATGTTAGGTAGGGATCGAACAGGGATTGAAAGATAAAAATAAATTAGTACCTCCAATATACACATACAATAACATAAGAACCTCACTGGCGTTTAGTCATTGTGTTTTCAGTTTTCCTCCTTCAATTGATTTTATTATAATAATCTTTCATGACTATACACCAGCTGCGTAAATAATGAACAAATGTAATAACATAAAAATGATATAACATCAAATCGTATTGTACAAATTGAATAAATAAATTATAGAACCATACCATGCAAGTACGTAATAATTATTTAAAAATTCATGACAATTAAGCTGATATGAAGCCCATACATAATTTCAAGCACACAGCCCCATAACCTTATAATTTGCTCCGAAATAAAATAAATTGGACGTATGTTTGAATACGATAAGATAGCAGCTGTAACAAAATAAAATAATAATCCGAACTACGTTATGAAGTCAGCATTAGATCTCACACATGCGGCACATTATTATTATTATACAATAGAGGCAGATGAATAAACTTGATACTAAAATGTGCGAACCTTCATTGGAACAATGCTGTCTTCATAAAACACTGACTAATATTCATATAGAACCATACACTACAAGATACCTCTATTGAATCTATCCATTGGTTACGTAGTACACAAACATGATCGAGTAACCCAAAGCATCTGTCCTTGTCACACTTGTGGAGCATCAATATGTTCCTCTCACCTTGTTGGAGCTGAAGATGGATAGGAGTCCTCCTCTCTTCTTGATCTTGTTGCCTGAGACGGTGCCGCGCGCCGCGGTGAGGTGGTTGTGTGGGTGGTGGTGGGTTGTCGCTGAGTCCGTGGTATCGGCCCCCGAAGCCGTCTCGAATGCGAAATCTTCGGGCGGCACGAAACCTGACTTATACCTGTCTATAACTAATTTTGTGTCCTGTAAAAATAATAATAAAACTCGATTTCAGACCACATAGAATTCATACAGTAGTGTTAATAAAGGAAACTGTGTAATAACAGTAATAACAGCCGCACGGGTCGGTCGATCAGGTTAAGCTACGCTTGCCGCTCCGTGGATGAGTGACCATCTTAACATATCGAGACGCCTCCGAAAGCACTTTCAAGCTGTTGGTCCCGGCTGCCATTTTTGGATCTTTGACAGTCATTACGGGTGACCAGAAGCCCGAAACTCTGACAACCAGTCTTACCAAGGGGTATCGTGTTACCCAGTAACTGGGGTGTGGAGGTCAGATAGACAGTCGATCCATGTAAAATGGTATACAGCTGCATCCGGTTAGACTGAGAGCTGATCCCAACTATAAATACTTGGGAAAAGGCTAGGCAGATTGAGTGATCTTAGTATCCAAAAAATTATATTAATGCTAGGTAAAGTCTGGAGTCGAACTTCAGACTCCACGAAGTATTTAATACGTACTCCTAAACGTATGAAGTTCGATGTCATTACTTCTGGATTTTTATGTACAAAAATTCAAACGATGCCAAGAATTAATTGGCACTAGTTTTTAGGTCGCTCCAAGTCGTTAGATCTCGATAGGCTATAAAATTCGCCGTAACTATAATTGTAACCCATTTCTTAGTTTAACGATCTTTATAAAATGTTTAATATGCTGCTAATAAACTATTTTCTTTGAATCATTAAACAGTAAACTTTGTATCATAGAACATCACGTAATCTAAGTTTAAAGCTATTATTAGTCAGCGTTCGGTTGATCAACAAACCATACAATATGTGACACCAATTGTAATGTTATGTAAACTTGAAAGATATCCACTACCCGTAAACAAAATATACAATATTCATTCCACGTGTATAACATAAGTGGATAATTGCTATTAGAATATCAATACCAAAATGCATCGCAATATGATGAAGAATGTAATTATCTCGAGTTTCAGATTAAACAATCTTTATGAATCACTGTTTCATTTACTTAACTCATGACTATGCGTGTCTTAGGAATATGATCTATTGAATCTTTGTGCTGTTTTCACTATTTGACACAAGTCTTAAATTAATCTGAGTTTACTAACTCAGATTAATTTCAATTTTAATGACTAAAATGCAATTTTTTATTTATAAAAAATCAGTTGGCATTATTGCTTATACTCGTAAATCATAAAACAAATTGTAAAAAAAAATCTTACCTCTTTTTCATTAATACTATTTGCTGCAGTCTCCATACCATCGAGACACTGCATGATTATCGGAAACACCTTCCTTTCCACGTCCACTGAACTCAACATGAAGTTCTTGATATTTTTTATCCTTTTCTCATCTAAGTCCTGCAAACATGAAGATTACTTGTTAAAAGAATAAACACATTTCCGTATAAAATTATACGAAAATAGTCGTGTTTTATGTCTCTCCCATTTGACCGAGTTGGCGTCTCGCCAGAATGCACCATACAAAGTGGTTGCACTATTGGGCCCAACATTTTCCTGAATTTCTTCAAACTCACACAATGACTCATGTTTACGTCCAGAAGAAAGTTACGACTCTTATTTCATAGAAAAAATCATAATAACAGAGAGAGCATCTTGTTATCGAGCCCCATTTACACGCAACATGACAAATTTTCATTAATCAACGTGTTAAACTGTCATTGAATAATAATTCAATGTAATTAAATAAGACAAATTAAATAATGTTCTTGTAATATCGAAAGAAAAAAGTGATAAATTGTAAAGAAACTGGACATATTATTTAAAAATGGTACATTATCGTTCGCGACAGTAAATCATTAGCGTCATAATTTATTGGTTAGGTCGTCGCGTCGTGCGGGTTGCGTTTCCACAAGATTATTTTAGGATATTGTACACGATAAATGTCGCAGATTGTGTCCCAACGGTATTAGTCACTCGAAACCAAAGTGACATATCCAAAATTCAAAGGAGCTCTTAGGTGTGAATTTATAGTTGTTCATTAAGTAAATCTGAAAGCGCTGTTGTCATTCGATACGTGTCTACTAAGATATTAATATTCTTCGATTACTTTGTCTCGCGGATAAAAAATATGTTGTGTCAATTAAAAAGATAGAGATATAGCGTTTGATGAATGATTGAAATAAGACAAGATTCATACGTTATCCAAACGCTGACAAACGTAAAAAAGTCAGAAAAATTAGAATCGTCCCGATTTTGAATGATCACGTTATTGTAATACACCGTAATTAACTCCTGAGCAAGTATAGTAAAAATTAATTAATTATTTAATTTTGACCTTGAAGAAAAGCGGGAAGCACATGACCGATCGTTTTGACAATGTTTGAGAGGCCTTTTATTATTGACGTCATCAGAGGTCATTTATTATTGACATAATTTACTTGTTACAATGTTTTTATTTTATGAGTTGTATTGCAATTCGTGGTAATGTAAATTATTTTTGCATAAGTACTATTATATAGAATGAAGTTTTTTTAACTGAACAGACAGCTGTGCTGCTGGGGACTTTGCTGCGCCAGTTTGTTTCCCAGCTAAAGCACTAAGAAGTGGTGAAGGGTTTTTGGGGGACTGTCTTATGTAATATTGACGTTCGAAAAATGCTGATTCTTAGCCAAGTTCTAATAAATTGTGTTTATTTTTATTATTTTATTAGCCTATTTCCTGAAGTGGACGGGTTTCGACTGGATGAAAATGATGACTAAGTAAAAGTTCGTAACTCACCTGTAACTGCTTGAAGACATGCGGCAGTCGCTGCTCATAGTGCAGTCGTTGCGCCTCATTTGTTTTGCGCAGCTGATCCATATATTCCTGCTTCGCGTCTTCGCTCGCTTGACTCCGGATTTTCATGTTCGCTTTCTGTTTTTCCACTTCCGCTCGACTGCAATCCAAATTAAATAGATGTTATTGAAAATGGAAGAAGTTTTCATACAGTAATTGGTACTTACCAAGATCTTTTCATGATCTATTCTTTGTGATTCCGTCGAAGAGACCAACCCTTGTTATACAGCAGGTGTCGTAAAAAGGTGACTAAAATTAAAAATATAACCACAAGGACGGAAAGCAGTATCGCCCCCAAACGTATTTTAATGGTTGCGCTCATTAACAGGCCCATTAAAGATAGTAGACGTTAGTGGGCCGATAAAGTAAAGGTTTCCGTCTTTGGTCAGTAAAATATATCTCCTAAAAGGTGAACCATCTGACCGCAGCGTTTACCGGCAGCGGTTAAGCTGATGGTCTCCATTTGGCTCATATATCAAGTGAATCATCGACTTACGGAGCTTTAAAGTTATCTTCGTTTGGAGTCACATATTTCATGTTATTTATTTTAAATCCAAAAAGAAAAATTGGCATGACTACTTCAGACACTATGGCATCTTCAACCCCATACGGTTTGCCCTTGCTATTGTACTGTATTAAGTATTGAACCTATGCCAACACGTCATTGTTTATGAGGTCAAGAATATATTTTCTTGCTGCCAACTTACGCCCACACTGATAAAATACGAGTATTATTTATACTCTTTTTAAGGAAAAAATGTAAAGAACCGTAGAACTAATTCGGTTAACAGCAAAATCAGTGTTAACATTGAAATAACACAGCATTCAAATTCGATTACCTCGGCGTTTACAATTCGCTGTACACTTTACGCACTGTTTAATCAGCTGTACAATTTCTGGGTCAAGTCAGTATTATCGTTGGAGTGAAGTAAGTAGTGTATTAGATAATCACCTCAGATTAAGGTCAGCATCTGCCTTTTGGAAGGTCTCCAGTGCTCGCTCCGATTCCCTGGCCGCTCGCTCGTAAGATCTCCTCGCTCGCTCCAAAGAACCTATTGACGAGTTCAACACTCCCATTTGTTTTGCACCTTCGTTTAAATGTTGCTGTAATTAAACACAAAATTGGATAATCAAAAGAACAACAAAACAGTTTCAAGAAAGACAATCAAGATCAGAGTTATTTGAATCCCAAGATTCGATTTTGAATTATAAACGAGTCGATGTAGTCATGTTTATTTTTAGAAGCCCTGCGTTAAGGTACCGGCCATGCCATAATGTATTGTGGCGTCTCAGAACTCAGAAGTATGTCCAATGAAGCGTATACGATTTAATAATTAAGGCTGTTTTAAGATGAACGTTCAATAAACTAAAGTTTACTTCAACAAATAGAAACTCGGAACTGTGATAACATCAGGTGATAATTACAGCATAGACACATGACTACGTGACTATTTCCGTTGACATATCCCGAATAAAAACAAACATGGTTGTTCTGTAAGTCGCTGCAGTTTTTTATCATCATAGCAGTCGTCATACGTGTTAATTATATTTTTCCTTAATAAACATTGGGTATTATTAATATACAATTTTTGCACGACTTATACAATATCGCCCATGGGCAAGTAACCGCCCGTATTTTTCTGAATAACCATGAAAAATTATCGAAAATTAACTTTAAAAGGGGTCTATATTTAAAACATTTTTCATGTTATTCAATTATTATTTTTGAGTAGCGTTTGCCACATCTCCGATGTTATTGTCTCGATTTGGATTCTGTTTATTATATCTAAAAGCATAAGAGTAATTTTATGGGATTAACAAAAAAAAAAAAAAAAATTGACGACAATGGAGGTGAAGACATTTAAAAAAAAAATTATTTAAAAAACACAACTGTAATATCATAGGGGGATTTTTTTGAAAATCTAAATTCAATAAAAAAGAAGATAGCCCCCTCTTTAAAAGTTAATTTTAGATTTTTTTTCATAAATATTCAGTAAAATGCGGGCGGTCACATGCCATGGATACATTGTTGTATTTAATTATTTGCACATTTCGGCAATTGAAGAACATCACGAAAATGTGAAAACAACGTCAGATCTGTTTTTCCCCGAGGGGGTCGGCAGACAAACGTGAATTATTTTAGTGTTCCCCACTTATTACCAGTAATGTTTAAGTCCCATGTAATAGATAGTGAATAGCGAGCCTATTGCCAATAGACAATAACCACACACAAAGACACGACTTCGAGCTGCTACTGAGAATTTTCTAATGGAATTCCCAATACCACCTCGCCCAACCTGAGGATTGAATCCAGGCTCACGCTTAGCAGTCGCGGTTGCAACCACAAAACCCGTTTGAGGCAGTTGAGAATGATCATTAACAGAATTAACATAAAGGTGGATCCGGAGTTCTAGCCCGCGAAATTCAAATTTTCTTAAGTTTTTTCCAATCTGCAGGTCAGTCTCAGGTTGTATCTTGATCAAAATATGATTCGCGAGTATAACGCATATGAAGTTAGATTACAACAAATGCGGATTCACCTTAAAAAAAACCGGCCAAGTCCGTGTCGGACCACGCACAATGAAGGGTTCCGTAGTTGGGATGAATTTATCCCAAGAACAAACTTAACATTGTAGTTGAAAAACGTGTTCTCCAATACGGAATGTATGGGAGATCATGTTTTTCAAACTGCAAATTTAAGTTGGTTGATTATTTCTCGTTAACCTGTACAGCTTACTTAGCTCTCATAGTTTTCCTTTTAATTTCGTTATGAATACTACTGCTGTGAATTTTTTCACAAGTCCAAGTACAACCATTTAGCTAGAAGGGGGGGGACACTTGACTCTAACAAAAAATTTCAGTTGAAAGCTTAATATTTCGGAAACGAATCCCTGAATCTAAAAATGGTTTTCACAAACTCACAATATTTTTGAAAGACCTTTCTAACGACACCCCACAGCATGGGGTAGATGAGGAAAAAAAAACATCCCGACTTTACGTGTAGGGGGGGGAACCCTAAAAAAAAATATTTTTCTTGATTTTGTTTTACCACTTTGTCGGCATGATTAATATGTATACATATGCCAAATGACAGCTTTCTAGTACTAACCGTCTCTGAGCTAAGCCGCGGACAGACAAACGGACAGACAGACGGACAGACAGACAGACAGACAGACAGACGGACAGACAGACGGACAGACAGACAGACGGACATGGCGAAACTATAAGGGTTCCTTGTTTACTACGGAACCCTAAAAACCTGCTAAAGTTTATTCATAATTAATTCATCCTTCTTATAATATATTATATATTTATTTTTATATTATAAACGCGAAAGTTTGTGAGGATGGATGTATGGATGGAAGGATGTTTGTTACCTCTTTCACGCAAAAAATACTGGACTGATTTGGATGAAATTTGGCACACAGATAGTTTATAACCTGGATTAACACATAAGATACTTTTTATCCCGATATTCCCACGGGTTCGAGACTTTTGCGGGTGAAAACGCGGGGTACTACTAGTAATTAATGATTTCCTCACCTTCCTTTCTTCTCGCAGCTCTTTGGCGAGTAGATGCAACTCTCGTACTACATTGGACTGTAGGTTTTCCGCGACCACTTCCCGCTGGCCCGCGAAATCGTTTAACTCTTGAAGTAAATGTTTAAATGCTTTACACGCCGTATACCTGAAAATTTCATGATTATTACTCGTTGTAACAGCAGTAAACAAACGTGCAGTAACTTTTAAGAGGCTATGAAAGATTTTTGGTTGAATGTTCCACCAAATATCGACTATCAAATACTAGTATTCAGCTGCATTCGGTTAGACTGGAAGCTGACCCCACCATAGTTAGGAAAAGACTAGGCAGATGAAGGACCATTACATATCGGATTAAGATATAAAAGTAAGTCACAGTCGTGTAAACAACCCTGACATTTTAGACTCATTGTGAATACTGTTTGAAAATCTTCATAAGATTGGTTTTTGCAGATCGAAATCACTGTTTCATCAGTTCACACATAATAAACAAAAATTCTATCGTAATATGCGATTTCTGCAAGAACCGAAACCCGTTTCTGTAGTGCACAAAATATTGTGCAACCAACGACATTATAGTCACATAAATTAAGCGTCACCAAATTTACAACCGTAAAAATGCTTGGCTGTACGATTGGCGTGCCAAATTCTGTTTTCCGATACACTGCCTTAGGGTAACCCGGTAACATGACATTACTCATATATCATGCATGCTACACTATAATTTTTACAGTTCCATGTTGATTTTACTTTTCTTTTCATCGCTGGCGGTATAAAGTTAAGATTAGCGATGAATCAACGTCCTTGCAAAGGAAAAGTTCAGGTATTTGTGACGCTGGTCGGTAAATAAGACGTTCTTGGAAAAAACTGCATGATTCATATCGTACGCGGCACAAAGCTCAATAAAATTCAAATACTCACTGGTATTCATCTTCTTCTTTTCTTTTTGGTTGATAGTTTTTGACAAGCCTCCTGTAAAAAGTAAAATAATTTGAATAAGAAAAAAGTGAGCGCGCGAGCCTTACAGTAGTCACGTATGATGACATCTGACATCTCACCTTGGTAACAAGCAACATTAATAAAAGGGCGGGGCCTCGTCAAGGTCGTTTCGGAGGACCAACTCTAGCACTGCGCGCACTCATTGGTCAATTCAAATAGCGCGCGCTTGGGCTTCCTGTGATACACTTCAGTCCCTTTTCACGAAATCACTCCCACAGATTTAATTATTACGATTTTTTCAGATTTTGATTTCAGGAAAGCGAGAGGAAAGATGTCACATCAAAAATAAATGTTATACCTACACTGTTATTTAATAAACAAAAACACGCTATGAAATTAGCGTAATAATCGCAATCGCAACGGTCATCGTTATTTATAAGATAATTTAGAGTTAATACCATTAATACCAGAAAGATAAAAGTAAATCGTGTTATCGCAGACTTTATGGTACCATTCCATCTAAATCGCACAAAAAGTTGTTTTTGATCTAGCTTTTATCACTTTAGGCCGTTAATAACGAACATTAAGTCGTCTTTTGAAAATTTAAATTTTACCTTAGCTTTACTAATTTGCAAGCTTATTTAATGGGTCATTCACCTGAGTTTTCCTGCATATTCTAATTCGATAGCACACCGCTCCTTTACGAAGTTTCCATATTTGTCTAAAAAATCAATTCCTTTATGTGTATGGGCGGCTAAGTTATCATACTGATCCTGTGAACAAAGAGAAACAATATTTAGCTTATTGTTTAGTCATAGTTATTATTAATTACGTTTTATTTTAAAAGTGCTCAGCAAAACAATGAAATACTTGATGATTATAAAAGTCAGAGGAAACGGGTGGCGATAGCCGGCCATCCCAGCGGGAAACTGGCGAGTAATACCGATAACTGCTGTTGCCTCACTAAGGTTATTCGTTCTCATTATTGAAAATTTGAAATTTGAAAATTCTCAATATTGCATTTTTTTTTAACTTTGCGACTGTGGGAAATGGATTCAGCAAAATCCTAGTTTCATAAATGGGTGTATTTCTGCTAAAAGCCTTCCCATTCCCACCGAGGTTGATGAAGTTCACTATATTAGTGATCGCATGCCGTGATGCGCACGCGACGAACTTCCCAGTCGCCCTTGACTCTCCAGCTACGTATACCGAGTGCAACGACACGCTCTCACTTAAAACACCTCCAATTTAAAAGCTCATTCCTGCACACCTCATTAATATTGCATTATGATGACTCGTGAACAACATAATATATTATTACTCCAGTGTTGTACGCTCAAACAAATAACGGACGTGATAATATTTGGCGTCTAATAGCATTAATTAAATGCGTAGCGACACTACTCAGCTGCAATGAGCGTTTTGCAGGCACGCATAATATGAAATGTGAATAGAATATTTTTAGACATGACAGTGTCTCGCAAACATTTATATTCAAAAAAGTTCTAAAACACTGGAATGGAGACGGTTAAGTATCTCGATCCCGTATGGAGAGAACAAACCGACTGAATAGTTGATGAATTAATAAAAGAGAAGTGGGACAATAAAGAAATAATAGACGAGGAAGAATCTATTGTACGTTGTTTTGAACAGACTAAATTGACATAAATTAATGTGTTTATCTTAGTCTTCATTCGCACGAAAAACGTCCCACCGGTTTTTAAAATTTTCTTGATTCGACAATTTTTTTTTTTGTCAATGTCATGTTTTATTCAGCTGTTTAGGACTCTAGAAGTAGATTGGAATTTGATTACTATTCAGTGACCGCTGGCATTTTTCGTGTAGGCAGTAAACTATTGTGGCAAATTATATAATGTTTTAAACAAAAACACACAAATATCTTTATTTGTAGAGCATAGGGTTTATACAATTGATCAACATTTAATTTCTTCATCTTTATTGATCAATTTTCAAATTTAAAATGGCTATTCTCACTATGTAACGGCATCAAACTTATATGTCCAAAACAGTGAGACTCGAGTATCATGGCAGGGAGCGTAGACAAAGGTGTTTCTTATGATAATATGCGGTCTATGCAGACCAAGGAATATACCGTTGCGTTGTAAAGCGTGTCATTAGCGTTTTGCCTTCGAAATATTAAATTAAACGTCAAATGTGAATAGCCGATCATTGGCCACGAGTTACGTAGCAAATTAAAAAGATATCTTATCTGATACTTATGAACTTGACTTGCAGAATGAGGTACTTGACTGCTATTGAGTGAAAATGATTGTGTATTTTATCAATAATAATTTACCAATGTCTCTTTACAGTTAAGAAATGAATGTATGTCGCACTCGTAGGTACTATAATAATCGCGCAAAAAATACAATGGTTATGTGTTATAGTGTGGTGGGTCGGTTCGTTAACCCTGTGCTGGAGCGACATCGCACAAGTCCGCACAGCAGTGCGAGAGTGGCTCGACTGGACGTGGGAGAACCTGATTTGTGACAATTGTGATACGTTTGACGTACGTTTTAGTGCGAAACATACTTGGCTCCGCACCTTGTAGAATAATTACATTACAGATTATGACTGAAATAATTTACTTTATTAGAGGAGTAAGCATGTATTGTGTGGCGCAGTACAAGTATTACATGCTAATTCAGAAAACGGAGAGACAAGTTTGCGAACAGAAATGCGATTCATGAATATTATCCAAAAATAAATAAACTAGCCTCGTCGTTTGAGCTCTTAATGGACCTAGCTTAAAAGCAGTTCTTATATTTAAATACAGGGTCACCTAGACTTTTGAATCTTAGAAATGCGTGAACCAGATAGCAAGGGGCAAATTATCGAGAAACGTTGGATATCCATCGAACGTTTCTGTGTGATGAGTGTGGTTCAAAAAGGCGGTTGGTGGGCGGCGCCGGGGCCAAGGAATGCGCACACGCAATGTTCAGACTATGATGGCAGTCATCAGTATGCGGAGCACTCTCAGCGCGGTTACCGACACGTGTTCTACCGACTACCTTGGCTAATTGCTACGATTCAAATTCATATTTGACAGTCGATACGTGACAATTTGCGATAAATGCATTGAAACATTTTTATGACATTACTAGTCATTGTAATACATTATTAGTAAGTACATAGTACAAAAGTAGAAGAACAAAGAACCTATTGTACTATCACGGATTATTCGAAACAAATGCCTTCATCGTCCTTAAATATTGCAGTTATCCTAACTTCCGAACTAACATTATAAATACAAAAGTGAGTTTCTTTGTTACGCTTTCTCGCTAAAACGGCTGAACGGATTTGAATGATAATTGGCACATGGGTAGATCATGACCCGGGGTTAGGACATAGGATATTTATTATCCCGATATTCCCACGGAATCGAGACTTATGCCGGTGAAACCATGGGGCACAGCTAATATAGAATAATTTATATTTTATAGGAACATAGATTTTATAAGAAGATTCCTGACGGGTTAGTCTTCTCAACAGTCAGTCATTTACATCCTTTTTACTTTGTTTTTTTTTTACTTGAGATGACAACTTGATACGTGAACATAACAAGCGACGAAGGGATTTAACGCCTTGACTTATTTACATAAATATTTTACAGTAATTGTGTCTAATTCCCATACAATGTATGACATATTTGGCAGCCGGGGCGGGTGTGTCAGTGAACCTGTCACGGCGATCGTGCACAACTGCGACACGGTCGACGTCATCAATACTCTGTAATTGGCACACTCTTCACGCGATATCCAAATATTGTCATAGGCATAGCTACACAATATCAACAACGTCTGCCACACTAATCTGAGCCGAAATCATTACACAGTTCGATATCTAGGAAACTGGGCATGTATAATTTAACGATCTTTGAGAGTTAGCAGATCTATTAATTTTAATTGCCTAACATGATTTTGTCATTCTAGAATTTAAAGAGCCTAACCGGCCTGGTTGTGGACTACTTGACTACAACCGGCTGTTACAATTTCTCGAAATTAATGTAATCATTTCAAAATAATCAAGCCATTCGGTTAGTGTCAATAGCTATAATATTGTTAATATTTTAACAATATAATTGAACTGCTAACGGCAGATGACCTTGCGTTCTATGTATCTGAACGTCTCACCTGAATGCCAATGTCACACACACCACGACAAGGGTATCGTATAACACGAATGGTTTACGAGATTATATCTGGTATATCTTATAGTTGGACAGACGTGTGAAGAGCTAAACACTAATATGTATAGCTGCACGTATGTTATTGATGCAGGGAGACGCTACTCGTAAGTTTTCTCATGCATTTTGCTCAATGTTCACTTCCGGCATGTCTCGAACTCATCAACATTTATTGGAAGTGTGGACGGCGGAGTCATACCGGAACAGTCTGGGTCGGAAAACAGATTTGTTTGATCGAATGCTCGTCCGATGATGAGTCACAGTGTAGGAACGCCCTGGCCCTGTCCTTTGCTGATTAGCACTCATTACTCATCGTTTGTTAATCAGACAACAATGCCCGCACGACTAGATAAGATTATGTGAAGTTTATGGAATCAACAATAAATGTACACATTTACACATTGTTCAAAACCAGTTTGAAAAATAAATACTAGTGGCCGATTTTTCAATTGTCAGATAACTTTTATCTGAAGAATAAATATGTAATTTTGACATATTTCCTGTACAAAAACATACCCCTTTAACCCGACATTTATAGCTAAGATAAAAGACTATTGACAAAAAAAATATTTCTTTCTTTTCTTTATATTGAATTACTAGCTTTTGCCCGCGACTTCGGCCGCGTGAAATTTTGTACCCGGATCCACCGCGTCGAATTCTATCGCCCGTCCGCGCTAATACTACTACTTAGCTATCTTTCTGTTTTTTTTTATGTATGTTTTTGTACACGAAATATGTCAAAATGACATATATATTCTTCAGATAAATGAAGAATAAATATGTCATTTTGACATATTTCCTGTACAAAAACGTAACCCTTTAACATAACCCGACATTTATAGCTAAGATAAAAGACTATTGACAAAAAAATTCTTTCTTTCTTTTCTTTATATTGAATTACTAGCTTTTGCCCGCGACTTCGGCCGCGTGAAATTTTGTACCCTGATCCACCGCGTCGAATTCTATCGCCCGTCCGCGCTAATACTACTACTTAGCTATCTTTCTGTTTTTTTTATGTATGTGTTTGTACACAAAATATGTCAAAATTACATATATATTCTTCAGATAAATGAAGAATAAATATGTCATTTTGACATATTTCCTGTACAAAAACGTAACCCTTTAACATAACCCGACATTTATAGCTAAGATAAAAGACTATTGACAAAAAAAATCTTTCTTTCTTTTCTTTATATTGAATTACTAGCTTTTGCCCGCGACTTCGGCCGCGTGAAATTTTGTACCCTGATCCACCGCGTCGAATTCTATCGCCTGTCCGCGCTAATACTACTACTTAGCTATCTTTCTGTTTTTTTTTTCTTTTTGTTATGCTCCGTAGCGGGATGTTAAATAGCCTATAAACCTTCCTCAAGAACAGGGCTACCATTTTTTTTTTCTATTCCTTCTTGTAGTTCTAGAGATTACCCCCTACATACAAAGTTACAAACAAATTTTACCTCTTTATAATATTATTATTAGTATAGATTAGTAAACTTTTAGCGTTAAAAAAAAAAATCTCCTTTTGCTTTCCTAAAAATGACTTGGTCAATTACATTATGTCGGTTATTCCCAATCATGAACCTCATACACAACCATAGTTACTTTTATTTATTGGATGAACCTAATTAACCGCATAAATAATAACAAAAATTATACATTTATAATGTATTATTTTGACATGACTCAAATTCGCTATACCTATTCAATACTCAATATCAGAATTCTATAATAATATGCTTCATGAATTATTGTATATGGAGTTTTTTACGTCAACGGGAATTACAGCTTTAATATGGCATTAAAAGTTACTAAATGTGCTAGAGTATATTAGTACCACAAGTATCAGCTTCAACAATAAATATGACCTGCGGGGTAATTGCGTAACACTTATAAAATGCCAATTGATCGCAATAGTTTTCATTTTGACAGTTCACCCACGATCATTGCGTTGTGTACGTTGCTAATGAATTTTTCAAACCGAAGAACCAATGGATTAGGAATATCCATCAAAATCTTCAGATTGTCATTGAAAGCGTGTTACGCAATTAGAATAATGGCTAGTAAATGTGTATTCCTTAAACTGCTTGCAAACAAATTATTGCTATAATTCAAATAAAAAAGACATGTTTTATGCCCAGATAAAGGCTTTGAATTTTATAAAAATAGCTACCGACCAGCAGCGAAACAAGTCTGCATTTAAAAACTAGTATTTCAATTATATTGGAACCAGGCAACACTATAGAGCCTTATTAATTAAAATTAGGTTGTAAATTACATTAAAATGCTAATGATTCACCAGAAATACAATTTAAATGTAGATCGATACAGTTTATGAGCTTTATAATAAAATATATTTTCTTCTTAACTCGTCGATGGCACTTTCTTAAATATCTTGAGCCTAGTAGGTGTCCAGTAACCTAATTACGTAATACACGATCAATCAGAATCTGAATCGTCTTGAAACAGATTGCTAATCCATTGCTCCATAAATTCAAAAAAAAAATCTGCTGTGCAATGTAAATAACGCAATGAATGTTGTTGAACTGTCAAAATGAAACAGAGTAGTCGTTTACGAAAATATGTTACGTAATTAGATGCTGGTTAATTGCAGCATCAGCGGCTATCATTAGTTCCTCAAAAGTGGTGTAAGGACACTTGAAACACTGCACAGCAAGTGGGTCTTTGTCTGTTTGAGCTTCACGCCAAAATAACTAGAGAAGATTTCAACAAAATTTGGTACAGAGCTCCCGAGAAAGTCTGGGGATAATTAGATAAGACGGTTAATAGATTATACATGATCAAATTTATTATTTTAAATAACTCAAGAAAATATTTGGCATCAGTGAATGTTGAGTCGACGCAGCATTTACTTGGTTATGCTATATTTCGCATGATTCTAGAATTGTTTCGTTTTTATCGTTATTGGAAATGAGGAATGTGGATTCCGTGTTTGCTGCTTTTAGTTCCGTCTTGCCATTGATTTATTGGAGGAACACAAATTGTTCTTGGCATAGGTACTTCAGTTTTAATATTATTGATCCCGCCCAAACCAAAAAAAAAATATTAAGGGGACTTATCCTAAACGTTGGCAACGTCGCAAATAGCTGTCAAATATTTACCTGTTTTGATTAATTTAGCAATAATATTGTATGGAAATATGAAATGTGGCTAACTAGTAAACTAAAATATTGATTATGAAATGCGATAATTAATATTTAGTTTTTGATGTTAAAAAAAGTATTTGGAAACTTTCCAAATGCCATGTTTACACCTAAAACGGTTACAACATCAAATTCAGTGTTATAAAATTGCAATTCATTATTAATATTCCAGTTCGCTAGTTAGCCACATTTCATATTAGCATACCGATATATTGCCAAATTAACCAAAACAGCGAAATATTTGACATCTATTTGCGACGTTGCCCACTTTCAGAATAAACGCTCTTATGAAATGTAGGAATGTCGAATTGTATCACAGCTAAGGAATCTTATGTCCAGCAGTGGACTGTATTTGCTTGATACGTTTTGTGATCTTTTTAGTCATTCTATGGTTTCTCACATTTCGATTACGTATTGGTCGCGTCTGACCTACATTCCGAATGATCTTATTATAATTAGTAGGTAATTCTAATTAGGTACATATTTTGAACGCCATAGACGCGATAAATCCTTTGCCTCATGGTCGTCCCATATCATATTGTCAACTAGCTAGAGTAATGTAAACAAGCTGTCTTAATATTTTAAACCAAATAACAGATTATTTTCCTACTGATAAAGTGATAACTCATAGTTTTGTAGTTAGGCCCGATGCATTATATTCGATCATGATCATAGTACGTCCTATCTTTATTAGAATAAATAGAATTTAATTATGAACGACATACATAATTGTTATTTTATTAGGTAGTTAGCTACGATACCTATTGGGCTTTACTTTTTTTTAAATTCTTAACTCAGGGGTCGCGGGAATGTCCGAAAGGGATACCATGGCCCTTGGCAACGTACAGGCTACTGAAGGACACGGGTGGGTTTTAGTCAGTAAGAGTGTCACGCCCTCCCGCTCCGCCCAGAGCGGGAGAAGTTATTTGATCATTACCCACCCAAAAAATAAGGGTTTTTTGTTATAAGGGTGTGCCAACCCTATCGTAAATCGCACCTTATCATCTATTTAATTTAAATAAATTAACTACAACTATATCTAACTAGCTAACCCGTCAGACGTTCTCCTGTCAAAATTTCGAAATGGGTATTTCCTCATTTTCTTTTTTCCTAAACCACCCCAGGATACAGGCGAACAATACAAAAATATACACCAGCTATCTTATTACGCAACACATTTTCGTAAACAATTACGACTAAAGGCTTGTGCAGACCAGCGCGACTTGTCGCGACTCAAACAATGCAATTTCTAAGAAAACTGTACGGTATAACAATAACCGGCGTCGCGCTGGTCGCCACAAGCCTTAATCTGTTTCATTTTGACAGTTCAACAACATTCATTGCGTTATTTACGTTGTTGATCAGATTTTTTATCGAACTTATGAAGCAATGAATTAGCAATCTGTTTCAAAACGATTCAGATCCTGATTGATCGTGTATTACGCAATTAGGGTACTGGCCACACAACCTCTTTTGTTTGTAATCGCGGATCTTGGTCTTTACTTGATCTAGCTTAAACAAGTAATCCCTTTGTGATAATCCTCACTATCGACGTCACTCGTTACCAACGCTAAAACCACTAGTACCACGATAGGCACGTGTCAAATTAAAAATACAGCTTAGTATACAGAAATGGAGTCCTCCAGTTACACAAGGAACCCGCGCCCTTTGGTACACCCACGACATACAGGCTCTGCTCTTACTTTATGTAATTGAAGTAGACTTGCATAACGACGCACTACAGGTGACATAATTTATATCCATAATACGACAAATGCCAACCGACCCTCTCTACTTACACTTTCCAATACCAGTTCTGAATTCGGCTTCGGTATAATTAATCAAGATTGGAAATGTAAACAAATACGTCATATGATGCAACATTAATTTCGGTGGGTTATGAAAAATATTCAATACGTTCTGGTCATTTATCTTTGCGGTGTGCTAACTAAGAACATTCACTAAGCCCAATTAAACGTTTAAATCTATAGGAGTTCATAAACCTCTAACTATACACAATTCACTGTTTAGATTAGAATGTCAACCTACATAGTGATTGATATTTTATCGCAATGGTGTTCAAATTTAAAAACTAATTTGTAAATGTGTTGAGAATCCTAATGACAGATGACATAGTTCTTTTAACACTTTGAGGGAGACTAAATACCCATTGGCGTAATAGCAATAAGGGCTCCCGCAGACAGGCGCGACGCGACCGTGCGACGTGATTCTGGTAGAACAAATTCTCATAGAAATTGTTCTACGAAATTCGCGTTGCACCTGTCTCTTTCAGTGTCCTTCAACCGATTAACTATGTATAAAAAAATGTGTCATACTTTTGTGTGACCTACACAGTTACTTACGCTAAAATGCGGTTTTTAATTAATAATACCTAATTATAATGTTTTTTTTTAAGAAACCAACAAGCAAATTATGAAACACTCAAACTCGTCAAAGCAATAATCTATTGATGAAGGTTTTTAGAAAGCTATGAGAATTTATTTTGGAATATTTTACAACCAGATCTCAAATTTATACGAGAATCTGACATTTCAAGAGTTTGAATGACGATATGGTAACTTCGCCGCTTCATTCATAATGCTGTAAGCCGTCATCGTCAGCAAGAATAAACTTAGAAGGGTGAAATTACAATAAAACCTGACGACTTCCTTTCAGAACGTTTCACATTTTATTTGCAGTCTAAGCTCGGTTCGGTCCAAGCGTTGTCGAATCCTATATTGGTAGGTGTGAGTCACGATTGATGACGTCATAGGGTGTCGGGGCGCGCACCCCGCCTGCGTCACCCTGCGTGACTCAATGTCGCCCCCGACCATTCGCCTTGGGCCAGACAACCGCTCAGACACAAATAAATATAAATTGATACCAAAATAGTATGTGACATTTTACTTTGGTCAATATACTAATGTATGGTTGCCCAATATACTAATGTATGCCCAATATACTACTGATGTTTTACCCAAAAGAAGTCTTTATCAAATATTTTTCTCTGTGGTCGTCGCCTTGTTTTACTAAATAAATAACGTTATCACTTACTTTCGTCCGATTTCCGGCGTTATCAATCTAGGTTACGGAAGATCTTCATTCTATTTATTTACATTTTTACTCTCTGATAAGCATAAAAATACGAGGCATCGTAGTTTTTTAATAATATGCACTTTTAATATAAGATTGAAATAAATTACACTAAATCGTACGGCATGAATTGTCTAAATCTTTGGTATGGTTTGCAGGTTTATGCATTAAACATAACTTATGCACAGAGCTTTCTTTTTCTGAAGGTACTCCATAAATAAATGCAAGCCACGTACCAAAATACTTCAATGCGTACGTAAGAATTTCGCTTTCATCTTCACTAACAAAATATAAATTAACTTGCACAATACTCGCTACTCAGTACAACAAACTGTTGTAGCTTTCAATGAAGAATCCAGCCTAGGTTTAGTAGGAGTTTGAAAAGATCGTAAAATCATAGAACTCGAATGGCGACTTATATGTAATTTCCGATTTTCAACACATTTCATCATTCAATTAGGTTAAGGTTTGCATGCACCTACGTAAATGAATTACACTATATTAAATTCGAAAGTAGATATTTCACCACAATTGTCGTAAATACAAATTTATAAATGTAAGTACAAACATACAGTTTAGAATGGTAATTTTATGAGCAATCTTTAAATGACTCAAAAGTTCATGCGAGTTTTAAGAATTTTGATAAAGCTAAAGAATAATAAAAAAATAATCAATACCAGTTTCGAGTAAAAACCACGACATTTCATGCTAAACCTTGCAAAAGAAACAAAACGTGCCATCATTACGGGCCAGCCGGCACCTTCATTATTTAATTCAAACTCAACGAGCACGTACGATCTTTTACGGCCGTAACTTTTGGTACTTTCTACACTCTGTTTTTGTTGTCTACACGTTTATGCAATGCACTAAGAAAATTAATTGGCTATCAAAATTCCGTACAGCCTTCGGGAAAAGTTGAATATTATGTAATTTGAATACATTATTATTGGTAATTTGTTCTATTGATGTTACTCTTTCAATTCAATAACTTTAGTACTCTTGCTAAATAAAAATGTTTCAGACAGACTTTAGGTTCCAGATAAGCAATCTAGAGCTAAGTTAAAAGCTATTTTAAATCTAAATCTGAATGAATGACAGTGAAATCTGAATCTTCTGAACAACCAAATCTTTTCCATCAGTCAAAATTTTGAAGACAAATGGGAAAATGTTAGTCAAACTTTCAATCTCATTTAGCATTGGCTTTAGTAAGCTTTAGGTAAGTAATAAGTAACAACACAGTGGCTGGAGAAAATTTTGAACCAGAAACCCCTGTGAATGTTGACCATGCGTGTAAGGGACCCAGTGTTGGTGGTAAAAGTGGTGGAAAGCAACTCTCGCGCCAGTAGAAAGTAACGCGAGGACACCGTTTCTCATTAATATCGATGATACAAAAATTTCATATTTACACACAGCACTGCACCAACTAAATAAGTAGAAATATATGGTATCAGCCATAAGAATTACTAAATATGGAAAACAAGCGAATTAGCGTTTATTAGTAAATCGTTCACGGTGCATGCATGGACAAGGCCTTCATAACAAAACAGTTAAGTTGTGAAAGTCGCACACGAGATCTGCGAGGTGCAACGACTTGGGCCAAAACTGTGCCAAACACAGCCGTTCCATTACATAAGGAGCGATCGATCTGTTACAAAATCAATACCCACAAAAACCTAACTATTACCATATTACAAGTTGGTTTGTCAGACCATTACAAATAGTAATTATTTTAATAAAAACGAAGAAACGAATGGTTCCTTCAAAGTCATGGAAGAACATTGTAAGAAACCTTTTTCAATGAATTCAGCACTACAAAGCAATAGGCTTCGAATAAGGAACCTCAATATAAAGTTATTACATTGAAACGAAAACTCAACTATGTTTAAAGTAGTCTACACTTTACCGCATGTATTGCAAACAAATTGCCGAAATAGTAAAACAGTACTACCATTGTTCATGTAGTCTGAAAGTTCATAGTCGGGGTTTTTGAATTCATGTCTACAACAGAGGCTAAAATGTGTAATTAAAACGCTCGCAGTTTCAAAATAATCCTTGTCTGCAGTTTTATAGTCCGACCACAGGCCGCAAAAAGTTAGTCAATTGTAGTTTGAGCCAGACCAAGCAGAAAAAGATTAAAAATGTTTCTCGTCGGCTGAAGAGCTCTTTCCCAGTCGCAATACGCATCAGTCTGTCGATGACATCCAATACTAGTAGCAATCTGTTAAAACTACATATTTTCTAAAAATAGTTTGTCTACATTTTTGAGGAGACTTTATCTCGCTTAAATGAGTTTAGAGAGCCAAAAATCTTCCAGCACGAAAGTGGTTCGAAATGGGAAACATATTTTAAAGACCTCAGTTTTCGCTTCGCAAAACGTAGGAATAATTCGTCCTTTAGGAGATGATTACACGTTTGCAACAGTCTACGATGTTTCCAGTTACAGAGGAAAGGTACGTGGGAAGGCGGACGAAGACAGCCCGCGGGTGCATTGTGCAGGCCTGGATACTAAAAAAGTTTTGTGTCATTCTATTGCTCATTGTTGAAACACAAAGGGCTTGTTTCCTGCTATTAAGTTTATTCTCCGCACATTACAATAGGACGAACATTATTATAGTAGCTCTCGGTGACATTTTATTTTTAGGATAAACAAAATTGTGGTGTATTCGGCAGGTATTTCCATTACCCGAATTAACTACGATGCTAAAATAGTATATTCCATCTACCTACATAGTGAGTTCCGTACTGTATTGTGAACTTTCTGACTAATCCTAGAAAAATGTAGCTGCATCGGAATTAAGGAGTCTCGGCCAATGGGGCCATAAATCATTCCAAGAACCAACTATACGATGCCAAAATTGTACATACTAATCAAGTTTCCTTTTGTAAACTTATGGGTTTTTTTTTTAAGCTTTTGTATTTAATTGGTTGGCTGATGATAACGGTACTATGATTCATTCAGAATACTGTGGGAAGATTGAATAGAATCAAGGTAGTTCTACAAGAAAGTATCGCAAATATGTAAACGACAACACGATCGCCCCTACAAGAGGGATGCGTTATTTTATATTGGATTAGTGGCCCTAAGATATCGTACCCCTTCGTTTAAGGGAGAATGCGAGCTTGAACGAAATCGAAATGAGTTCGGTATCGATTATGTGGAGAACACTTGTCGCAAGCACTCTTATATTTAGATTCCTACTACAATCATTTGGGTAAATTCCAGCCACTTGAATGGTTAGGTTAGGTCTGACGTAAGTTTGTTTAGAATTCTCCGTTGTGTCAATAACGTTCCCGAAACGAGCCCCTTCGTCATTAGTAGTAACTTATCCGTAGTTCTTGGAATAATATACAGTACAGCCGTAGAATGTGGTTCAGCACGAGTCGAGCCATTGTTGAGACACGCGCGTTTCCGCTTTCTCGTGGAAAAATGCAAGCACATTGTTGGAAAGTAAACGTAAGCACCTGAGGTGATTTCAAGAACATAAAGAATAAACCATAGGTATAATATGTTCATTCCACTTAATATATTGTATGGAATGCTTGTCCTTTCTTTTGCTGTTGTTATAAGGTCTTGAAAACTTGATAGAGCAAGGAGACGGAGATGAAATGGTCTCAGGAATATGTGCCGTCGGTTGTAGTGCATACGGGTGTGCGTCAGATAGGCGCCAGCCAGCCGGTCCGCCACAAGAGCCTACTGTTCTTGACGTTTCAATGTGAGTAGTGCAATTACACTAACGTATACCCGACCGCCCGGTCGATCAACCACGACCTCAGTTCCCAAAGATATACATATTTATGTTTACAATACAACTAAATGACGTAATTCTAATACTTAGGTACTAAAAACTTTAAACCGTTGGGAAAAAACTAGTGAGTAATCCTCGAAATATTGGTTAAATTGCAATTAAGCAACTATATAATTTATATATTGACTTTTCTTACTTCATAAAAAGCTGATTTACATTGATGCAGTATTCCAACGCTGGAAACCAGTGGCTCTAGATCTTTATTAGACCAATGTAAACAGAAACACTTTTCAATCCAGTCCAGCATCCAGCGCTGGATAAGAATACGGTTGCTGCTAATTGCGATCCAATAATATGTTACTGGATTAACCAAATCCAGCGCTAGATCAAAATGATCAAACATCATCCAGTGATGATGGACTGGATTGAAGTGTTACATCGGTCTTCGATCCACTGTGTATTCCAGTGTTGGATTAAAAATACTAGATCATTTGAATTTGTCAATGAAAAAAAATTGTAAAGTGTATTGTTGTTTGAATTCTTCAGAATATCCAAAACTGCTTTATAAGTCAAGAAACTCGAAAAAATGGGTGCACGACCTTGAGATTTGTAACCAATCATGAGGCTGCGTACAAAACGCCACATATAAATGAAAATTAGGTATCACAAAGGTTGTAAAGAGCAGATGTGCATAATTTCACAGTAGAGCGGACGCGGGACCGGTCAGAGGGGTCGGCTAACCGCAGCAGGTGTAATGGCATCGTCCGACCATGTTGCTAGGGATCGTCAGTGCACACTGACAACACTATATAATTTATAATAATACGAAAACTTACCAACATCTCCGTAAGAAGTAAGTCGGATAAATAGATTCATTATTTTACAAAATAGGTAGGATACTTGGTTTATAAAGCTTAAAACATTATTTTTTTAAAGAATCTTATGGTTGTGTTCAGCGAGACCTATAACTATGTGCCTATAAGACAACAGTTCTGTAACATTGTCCAAATGGCCCGTATGACGTCAGACTTTGCCGAAAACTCGCCGGAGTAGCTATTTTGGTTTCAGCGGCGCCCGTATTATTATGATGACTGAACTGGCAAAAGCGCTCGGCATTTCAAGTGGCCAGAATAGAGCGATTAATGAACAATCGAAGCTAAAATTAAACGCAACAGTCGTAAACATAGCATGCCACATTAAAATACCTCTATCAAAGCTGATGACGCTTCAAATAAGTGATTTATTGTTTCTTAAACCAAGTACTTGCGTACGTACAAGTACTACTGAAAACTTCCCACGAGAAAACATTAAGATGATTATGTCATGTAGTAAAGCAGACGTATTAGCAGTGATCGAACGAAACAATGAGTCGTTGATTAAAATAAACGCCTGTTAGGAATAAACTTAGTATATGAATTAATTGAGCGGGATTTTATATACCGAGAAGGGTGTGTTAAAAATAAAAAATACACCTACTAAATGAAATCAACCCGGAAGAATATACAAGGAATCGGATGAGCAAGAGTGCGTTAACCCAAACCATGGACGCTGCTCACAATAATATGGACTAAATGTGTAACACGCAGGTTCCCTCGCCACTGAAAGATACCGGAGTAAACAAAACAATTTAAAAAGCGTAAAATATATTTTAATATATTACATCTGCTGCGCATAATGAAACACATCAAATTACTTATGTTTCGCGAAAAGGAGAACTGCTTCAGAAGAACCGCAGTGATAAAAAGATGATTTGTATCAAATAGAAAAAACTGTTATCTACAATATTGTTTCTAGTGTAGCATGTGGCTTGTTAGAGGGAAGGACTTCCGACATCAGAGTGCATTCATTTAAAGCACGTGTCATGCACCAACTGCACACAATGTTATAAAAAAACGTCCCAAAGCAACCATATGTTTAAAGAAACGTTTACTCCGCGTTAAATAGTTCTGTTCCAACGTGATCATGAATCAAAAAGTAACTAGAGTTTAAAATTATAAACTCTTTTCAATGAGGATTTTTTTTTCAATGTAACTATGTACTCTATGGCTACATCGATCGATGCAATACCCATTCATTCGGACGGCTGAATCACAAAACAGTACATGAGAGCATGTAACGAACAAGTGACGCATTCAAACCTTTCAACCTGCTATAGGGAACAAGTGTTTTATGTTATACTGCTATGGTATTGCATTGAAGCTATGTAAACAACGAAGACAACATTAAATGTAAACCATGGTAATAGTATTTAAACAAATAAATGGTGTTAGAACAACCAAAAATCTAGTAAAATCGGTTTCTTATCTGAGGTAGATTCCTTTCACAATTGAACCTTGAAAATATATATTGTTGGTAAGCAGCTGCGCGGATAGATGTTGAGTTGAGCCGGCAACATCGTGCGAAGGCAAATTCTCACGCGGAATGCGCGCAATCATAACCTTACGGGGAATTCACATAGTCGTCAACACAAGACTATTGTTCACAAGAGCAAGGGGAACTTTTCTATGATGCGTTCCACTAATGACATATATTTGCATGGAAATGGAAATATCATTTTCAGAATATTTCCAGACTACAGATAGAGAATGAATTTATATTTCAATATGAGGATTAAAATGCCAACCAAGTATTGGAACATATAAGGAAAAATAATAATGTTCTATATCTATTCTTTGGAGATTAAAAGATTATCAAATTCTGCGTAGCTTCACTAAGGAAATCTAACATTAATCCTGCAGATCACTTCCTCAATCCCGCCTAGTACAGAACTGCCTATACGATATAATACAGTCCACTTTACCGTTTAACAAGCGCTATAGAGTGGATGGGTTCCAAGTAAGCGTGATGAGAACAACAACAAAGTTAAAAGCCACGTTCACCTGCTCTATGGAATGTGAATGCATGAACCTAACATTATAGAGATACTATAGCCATTTTATTTACATGAACAGCAGCACAGTTGTCTTCAAGTTGAGCTGGAACCTTTCACTGAAACATCGAGCGTGACGTAAGAGCATATTTGTAGAACAAAACTTCGATTGTGGAATTATTTTCAACATTACCACGTTGAAAACAATTTTCAAGAAAACTCGTAGCTAACAATGCGTGGCCAGTAAATTAAGGTGTGTAGCTAATCTCAGTTTGATATCACGGCCGAGTTTGCAATCATAAATATGAGAATTTCTAGGAAAGCGAGTCAGGTGTGACGGCGGTTGTGGAGGTGGAGCGCGACACATCACCCACTTGCGCGAGGGAGGTCCGGTCCGCCGCACCTCCGCCTCGACACTTTCGCTCACCATCATCACTTGTTATATCAGAAGTTGATTAAACAACTTCTATATGGATTATGCAAAATATTATATAGAAAATATTCGCTTTCTTCATGAATAGCTAAAAGTTTGTAGTCCGCAAAGAGTCAAAGCAACAACTAAGAATAAGAAACTTAATCTAGACATAAGACGTCGCCACATGACTACAACATGTAGTACGCAACATGACGCTGGTAAAGATCGACGCACTCAAAGGCATTCGTTATAACGATAATATCTTTATAGCAGCCGGTGTTGCGAATACGAATAAGAATGAACTGCCACAACTATCATACTTGTACGTACTCGGTATGTATATGTACGAACGTGGCCTTGCTGCCGCGGAATATTCTGTTATGACCAGTAGGTATCATGACCTATTTGCTAACCATCAGGAAATTTGCAAATTAAACTGACGAGAGCATAAGAACAAAACAACGACGATTACAATTACAAACGTTGACTCATGAGATTGAATAAATACAAGTGAAATCAATATCGATATCGATGCGTTAATGCTCAACAACTGCATCGTGCTAGACTACGCCAAACCGGTCGTGTATCTTTGACCTCTTGCAGCATCGTAAATATGGAGAAATACTCGAGCGAAATAGCACCCACATCAACATATATGATGAGCTAATACCACATAATCAACAAAAAGTGTGTACTTAAGCCACGTTGCCGATTCATCAGATAACTTTTTATCTAATCAAACAAATGTGGTTTATCTAACGAAGATTCTCACGATCAACGAAATGATATTGAAATGTCAATCGTTTCCTTGAACGTGCTATATATAGTATTCAAACGTGCAGTGATACTAAACAGTTTGACTGATAGGACGGAAAAGA
Organism: Agrochola lota; assembly: GCA_947364205.1. NCBI lineage: Eukaryota > Metazoa > Arthropoda > Insecta > Lepidoptera > Noctuidae > Agrochola > Agrochola lota. Next base: position 8,445,314 of record OX376221.1, on the reverse strand, counting down.
TGTTTATTCTTCGGGTCGTTTCATCGTTTGAACTCGAGTTGATGCAATCATAATAATGTTTCTCCATATAGTGCTGCGCCGGCTGAATTGAAGCAACAGGAAATCGATCTAATGCCAGAGGCTAATGGCTATGTAAACACCAGTAATGGGCGCAGGACCGGCCCTTCGCATCCAGTTACGATCGATAACGAACTTTATAGTAGTTCATGTAACTGTGAACTTGTAAAATTTGATTTCTGAATACGAGTATAAATGGATTCATTGAAAGATAGAAAGGAACAAGTGACGAATAAAATTATCAAATTGCTAACTGATACTAATCTAACATAATGAAATGTTATCATTGTTATCAAACAAGACCAAAATACCTTTGAACATAACATTGAGTTACCAACAGATATGTAATGCAATGCGTATCAAATAAATATCTCCCTATCAATATGGATCGACATTGATAACTCGCTAATTACGTCAATGGTGGTTTTAAGTGAATCGTTAACTGTTATGGAGTAACATGCATTAAATTGCCTGAAACAAAAACAAACGCTAATTAGCACGTTTATGCAGATTCTAATTGGTAGCGGAAATCTAAGTCTGCAACTCTACATAGTTAGACCGTTTCCGCAGTTTTTCTTTATGATCGCATTCGTCCTTCAGTGTAATTTAAGTTTTTAGATGTACCTACTAGGTTTAAATCGAATACGTTTATTGTTTCCATCGTAATATTAACAAGAGCTCGTTGGTCACGGGCTCACGGCACCTGCAAGTGAATAACCTCGAACTTGAACGTAGAAACAGTTGCCATATGTAAACAGAAGCGCGGTGTAGCAGATGAAACTCGTATTGAATTGACGAAAGGTGCGGCAGCGGTCCGGAGCGTGCGTTGACTAGCACGTGCCAAGCGGAGAAATCCTGCTGTACGATTACAAGCCACACTGACACACACATGCTCGTTTTGCCTATTTCTATTTTACACTACGTACAACCGACAACCATAATTTGTATCCACTTTTTGAAACGCTTTTATTATGTCCGCCTACTCTCCGACTCCGCAGCTACAGTTATTATTACGACTGTAGCACTATCTGCGTTAAATGTTCTAGATATAATCTTCAGCAGAATCAAGTTTGAAATGCATAACTTTATGAATCAAAAGATAACCAGCGCATCGAAGCCAGGAAAGCAACACGATCTGTCTTACGAGATGTCGGGATTGCAACGTTGTGAGATAACCCGAAGTAATATTAACTAGTGCGATTAACCCAGCTCGTTAGTTCACGTGTTTCAAACTTCCTGCTTCAAGCTTACCGTGCAATGCGTCACTAACGGTTTTGCAAGAACTGCTTTTCTTTACTGCGCAACGGCAAAATTCCGTTAACATAAAAATAATGGGATAATTCCTTAGTACAGTATGAACGTACACCGAATACTTGCTGACTTTTCAGAATGTTGAAAACTTTACGGTACTGAATCTCAGGGCATAAAATATACAGTGTGCTGTACTCTGCCTATTCATTTCACTGTTGATTGGTTTTCAATCATTCGATTGTCATTACAGTGAAACAGACGTTGACCTTCGAATTCTGCTCAAACATTGGCGTGAGAAATTAATTTGCTACCAATTCCTATTGAGGTATAAAATTACTTAATTTAAAGTGTTATAGATGGTAATTAAACCACAATATCTAATCGTCATACTTACTTAGTACAAATTTGAGAATAATCTATATTAAGATTACAGTCACAAATCCATAAAGGAGATAGAACCAAGCCTTGGGAACAACCACGCAGAACCTAAACTGCTGAAGTTGGAAAAATGTCATTAGACAGTTGGTTCTTTTTGTGATGTTGGCATCCGCTACGAAAGGATTTTTGGAAATTCTACCCATATGGGATGTAGTTATATGGAAATCTGTTATTTTTTAATAAAATCAATGACAAATAGTATTTGGACTTTCAGTTAAAAGATACGAAACACGTTTCAAGATTTTTTTAAATTCTCGAAATACCCGTTAGAGAGTAAAATTGAGGATGAAAGTTTATTGAAAATTCGTAATTTTTCAAGTAAAACCAATAACAACCGACTTGGACTTTCGGTTTAAAACTTTGGAACACCTGTTTCAGAATTTGTGGAAATTTTACACAACTTTTTTTTTTTTTTTGGGATGGAAATCATCAAATGACTTCTCCCGCTCTGGGCAGAGCGAGAGGGTGTGTCAGACTTTTACTGACTAAAACCCACCCGTGTTCCTTCCGTTGCCTGTGTGCCGGGGCCGCGATATCCCTTTCGGACAAACCCGCAACCCCAGCAGGAAATTTTACACCCCTAATAGAGTAAAAAAGCTTCTGAAAATGTAAGGTTTAGGTAAAAAAAAAAACACGTGTTTCAGGATTTTTGAATATTCTACGCCTAAAGGCGTAAAATTGGGGATCGAAATGGGTATGAGCACAGATGAATACAAATGGTTTACTGCGCATTTTAGGTATGAAGCTACAAGTAAGCAGCGGTCTCGTCTTGTCGAGCCACAAATAGGTCAATATTTGCTTTTTAAACAAAAAGAATGTGTCATTGAATCCAGCCAAGTTATGTTTTGCGCTCCAAGCTTAGATTAATCATACATAAACCACAGCGACTGACAAAATACGTCATTAATAACTAACTACGTACATAGACATTCCTTCAGAGTGACAGTGTTCAAATCAAAACGAGAATGAAGCAATTTAACTCATCAAATGAACGTAGACAGACATGTATGCACCTACATTGTACAATAAAATAAATTCGCGAATGATATCACAAGCCATTTGGTGAAAAGCAGAACTTTCGCGCTTCATTTTGGAATGTATGTATCTGTGTTGACATTATGTAACCAATTTTATAATATTATTCGCTCAGTCTTGATATTTTATTTGTAAACGATCACCTCAATTATGTTTTTTTTTATGAAATTTAAAAACATTTCCTAATCTAGTTTTATTGCGTGTGAGTGCACCAAAGTTTCGGAACCGCAGTTAGCGAGCGAGCGCCCGCGCACCGGATCAACTATAATTGCTCCCGCCTTCTAATTACTGTAGCCCCTCACCTCCATCAGACCTCATGCGCGGCTTGCGTTGTTCTTCTCATGGTCTTACTAACAAGCTGGTTTTAGATTCGTACGTTATTACTTCTCTTTCTGTGGGAAGATTTTGGAGTTCGCGTGTTGTCCTTACGTAATGTACAAAACTTTCAATACATTCGTCAAGTATAGTCTTTACTTCTTCAGTTGCGCCACAAGTTATTGCTTTTTATCGTCGTCAACAACAAAGCAATGCTATGTAATTTGATGTCTAAGTGTGTTATGGCAACTTGAGTAGGTCGTGACATTTACGACTGACTGTGTCTGAGGATGATGCTTCAGACTTGACAGTATTCTCGTCCCGACTCAGCACGACATCGATGATTATCTCAACCGATACATTTAGTTACACTTTCTCATAATGTGCAAATTCCATGTGTTTTAACTTTCGCGAAGAATGTAACGGCCCATGAACATCAGTTGGTTTCCATATAAAATTAATGGTATTATAATATTTGATGGGTTTTGAAATTAAAATAGCTCAATTAAAACGATTACGTCAACATTGAAATAACCAGCTATTCATTGATAGTGATGTAAGTATACTGTGGTAATAACAGTGGATGTTTGCTGAAGGGTGAGCTTTTTCACAGTAAGGTTAATATTAGGTGTCCTAAATTAACAAAATCGGAAGTGCATAATCACTATGAAGAAAAATATCCATATTCACGCAAAAACGGGCAAAGTTCAGGAGTGGTAGTAACGAGGGAGGATATATTCGATTCGAACGTATGGGATCTCAAAAATAACGCAGTTCACAACATGCTAAAACTACTTGACGTCCGCTGGGTCTGTCATAATTTCGTTATTTGAAACCTTATAATATCCTCTATAGAATTGTTTTTTGCTTGACTTTGTTCTCGGTATACTTAGCCATTATTTGGCGCGGTCCTGCTTATTCTGGTCGAACCGGTTCTACGCCTGGCTTTGCGACTGGACCTGCTACCACTCGCCAAATGAGTCGTGCGCGCGCCTACGTCGCAAATATGTTATGGCAACATATATTCAACGGATCAGAAACTAAATAAACGCACTAAACAATTTACAAATTCTGGTAACTAACATCAACAAAGGTCTAAAAGACCTTGAAATGTCACTATGAACTTAGTAAAATAGAACAGTGCAGGTGTGGCAGCCATCAAGATTATTGAGGGTAGTGTTTCTAAAGGTCACACCTAAATGTAATTCGAATCTGATCCAATTAAGTAGGATCATTATACCTACTGGCTCGCCCAGCTACAAAGTGAAACTTGCTTTTTTAAAGCCTGGTTTAAAGTTAGCACAAATACAACGTAGCATTTATTTTAAAATATTCTAGTCGATATTAAAACAGATACGACTTAGTATAAAATTTTATAGACACTAGTTTTCATCTCTTTGAACGAATCAAACAAATTGGTTTGAGTTTAACGGTTTCACTTTCAGCATTTTTTACGACTATTGGAGAATTTTAGGTTCTTTTACGAGAGGTATAAAAATATAAAATCATATTGTTGATCACCAGACCAGTTTGATTTAAATTAAGAATGAACATTGTGTAGAAAAAACTTAATAATATTTTCTAAGATTTGATCTTGCTCGACTGTTTCTCCAATGGACTCTTATCAAATTTCTTGATAATACTCCTCAAAATTGTATGCTTTTAGTCGGCGTCCAATTTAATTCAATTCTAAGTCGTAAAACAATCTACGTTTTGGCGTAGTAAACAATAAGAAACATTTCATGATGACATCATCGTCCAGCGAGGAACCCATAATAGGTAGGCTCCTTTTTTCGTTTTGGCCAACCCACAATCAGAAACTCGTTTAACTTTAAATGAGTTTGAAAATCGGGTTTTTACTTAGACGAATATGTTGTCAAGATAACGATTTAAGTAAGTACCTTAAATACAAATTTAAAATCGTTTTTAAGCCCGATTTAAATAGTACTGCTCATCAAATGACATGATAAAGTAATAAGTAACTTGTATTAATTAAGTCATATCAAATTATGTACGTAATTGACGAAAGTGTACACTCATGTATTCATCAAGTCTCATGTATACAGGTACATAGTACACAGGTACATATATATAGGTACAGTTGCGTAAATGTGTTCCTGGCTGATTAAAAATTGCGTAACAAATATTTTAAGGAAAACATTGATGTTCTACATCGACATTAAAAGAACTTGCAGTAACAAAATTTTTGCGACGCAATAGTTATTTTTTCCTTTTCAATGGAAAAATAAATTGTAAGGAAAAACTTATCGTGCCAATGCAACTCGTTCGTCCGGCATTTTAAGTTTTTGTATGTCTTCTACACAGTCTACAAATAACTTTAAAGGATTTCCGGATGATTGTCAGTTTTGTATGAGTCTGTAAGTTTGTACTGATATCTTGAATTAAGATCAATTAAGATTTAAGAACAAATATTACTGAACAACCTTCAATACAGTCTTTTAACCTATTTGTTAAATATTTATTGAGCCTCAGTTTCTCATTACAACCCAGTGCCCTAGTAACTACGTGTCAATAGAAGCCAATCAAGCGCAACGTCTCACCCGAGGACGTAATGACATCAAATTATTGCTCGACAATCTGCGCGTATCTATTGAAGAGATTTTCTCAACTGAGCTTAAAACCTACATACTTTCAATCTCATACTTTGGATAATAATTAAATGGTATAGAGATACGTCCGCAATAAAAAAGGCATTTGAAACTACAATTACTAAAAAAAATAACTGTACCTATTAGAATTATGAAGATTTGCTTCATCATCGGTCATAAAAGATGCAGATGATGGCAGAAGTAATCAATGTAACTGTATACCAGTCAGTACGTCGAAATCGAAGGGTACCTATTTACCTACGTTCTGATTGATGTCTGACGTTTAATCAGATAAGTAATCGGTGGAGATAACGAGGGGACCACTCGTAGTGCACCGAGGCAATGCATACTTGATTAAAACTCGACGCTTGCTGAGGCCTAGTCCTTAGTTAATAGGTTAATACGTACTACTAGCACCGGTATATTGAAACGCAATAACATTTAGCATTACGTTCTAATGCTACAAGTTTGGACCTCTTTAGAGGCACTGCGGTAACTGCATAGAAACGAGCGATTTGTGTTGCCAGAAGTCAAAAACATAACTGCAGCTTATCTTCATAGAAAGCTTTTTCTTTTTGGATATTATGTCATAACATATCTTAAAGAAAAGGCATGTATATATTATTAGTAAATATATTCCAAAGGCGAAAGTTTCTGACTTGAGCGCATGATTCGAGGAGAATACGTGACCGGATCACTAAGTAAATATGCAACAACAACAAGAAACTGAAATATTGATTTTGTGCGGGATTCAAAACCTGGTCTGTAGAGCAGGGCCATGCAGGGTTGTCAGATGACACAAGCAGAGGGTCTAATTATTATTTAGTTGTCTTTCAGCAAATTTAATATCGACGGGCGATTTTTAGAAAAAAAAAAAAGTTACTATTTTCTTCACACTGACTTACCTATAAAGAAACGAAGACGTTGGCAAGTTCTTTTTCCCGTTTTTCAAAGCAATCTAACAGCCCTGGGCTAATACCGTGCTTGTGTTCGTTGTATCTGACTGTGGCCGCTATCCAGGTCGCGTTACAAAACGCTTACGAACTAGTTCAGGGACAGTACAGTAATTGAATTGTACATGATACTGGCTACTGACTGCTGAGTAATGTCAGTTTATCGCTATTTCACTTTTTATGGTCTACTACTGTTACAAAAAACATTTCGCAAATCTTTAGCTTGGCGACTCGGAATTAAAGTAGCAAACATAATGTTAAACATGCAAAACTTTCTCTGAAGTAAGAGCTACTAAAATGAATATTATTAAAGTCGTTACCACCTAATTAGTACCAACCTTGCAAGGTGACCGGGTTTGTGCTTGTTTCAAAATACGTAGCCAAAATATTAAATTCTCACTTTCGTGCTTTAAATGTGAAAATAATGCTAAGGTGATCTTTTTTTGCATCAAGAGTCCATCTACATAATGATAGGTAGGTGCAACGAATGGATCATTTCACAACAGTAAGTCGAGCGGAATGCGGGCCGCCACCGGCCTTGCAGCTTGCCAACACTGACCACTCTCGCACACTTATAGATCCAAATAGATACACTATCAGCGATACAAAGTGTTGCTGTACGCGTACAGAGTGCGATGACCCTAATGTCAATCTTCGCTATAATTATTAGCGACTCAAACAGTCGGTCGGTCAGGCCATTAAAAAAGCTAGTCACCCTAAACCTACTAAAGCGAGATCCCAAAGCGATTCACGGATGCAAATTTAGCTAAGAATCTAGGCTAAAAAGAGGCGCGTTATCCAAATCGCGTTAAACAAGAACCAAAAGTTTAAAATAAAAAACTTTTACATTTTTGACCTTGATACCTGATTACATTTACATATTTATTCAAGTAGCTGTATTTCTGTCATAAAGGCCAGATAATGACTTTTCATCACTACTGGTACAAAGTTTAATGTCAGCATATTGAATGAAATTGATATCAATTAATATGTGGATACACAGTCATGTCAATAGGACAATTGAAGTGTTTTTTTAGGATTTGCTTTGCAAACATTTTAATGGATGTTATGGAACCTTGTGAGTCTCGATATGATGCAGTCAAGATAATTAGCACACAATACTGGGCAGACACATCGTGTTTCAACTTCAACCACTACCCATTGTTTGCTTGAGGGATCGAGAATGTGTACTGGCCAAGTATGAAACATTTTGTCATTGCAGCTGGCACTGGGCCCGCATGATGTATTACGGCCCACTCCCTGTAATAAAGAGGAGGCCTGTGTCCCAACAGTGGGAACATATTATTGGCTGATTATGCAAAGTATTGATTTGTTTGTTACCTTTTTTAGTAATCAGTAGCATTTATTAGTATGAATATTAACTTCTGATTTTGTAGTTTGTAAAACTACTTTAAGAGCATTTATTCTGAAAGTAGGCAACATCGCAAATAGATGTAAAATATTTTGCTGTTTTGATTCATTTGGCTATTTATTACTGCATAAAATAAGAAATGTGGCTAACTAGCGAACTAGAATATTAATAATGAATTGAAATAAAGTTACCAAATACTTTTTTACATATTAAACTAAATATTCAGTGTTACGATATTAATTATTGCATTTCTTAATCAATATTTTAGTTCACTAGTTAGCCACATTTCATATTTCCATACGGCAATATTGCCAAATGAATTAAAATATGTAAATATTTGACAGCTATTTGTGACATTGCTAACTTTTAGGACAAACCCTCATAAGACTGGGACTAAACATATTATTATCTATTTGTTTTGATAAACTGAGTTATAAAAAGTGTAGTGATAATGTAATGTTTAATTACTAAGGACTGATATTTATTGGTATCAAATTAATTAATATTGTGAGTATGATGCATGGCACAACATGATATCATGTCACATCCGAACACTGACTTAGATATCAAGATGGAATATTTAACTCTATAATGTGACACTGAAACTCAAGGCATTTGAATGTACTGAATGCATGATAACTTGGTGATAGCCTGTGAATCATAAATTGTTAGTACCTGCCTATATTTTTTCGTATAATTAATTATTCCACATACACAAAACTGGAATCTTTAAGAATGATTGGATGTATGAATCACAGTAGGTAATTAAGCAAATTCGTTAGAAAATTAAAAGGAACCGTATTTGCCCTAATGATTATTACTTGGGAAAGATTAGACTTGGCTATAGATAATGACTTGATTATTACTGTGTCATTCTATTTTTTTTACCAAATTAGTTGCTCCTGAGTATGTTTTTAATGAACTAAATTTTATTTTTTTAATAAAATTTTGCAAAAGAAAAGAAATGCACATACCAAAATTAGCGAATAACCTTTACAATCGAACAAGTTTCACAATTATAATTATTGAGTACATTAAGGCATTTAAGGCAGTTTTGAAAACTTACTCCAATCTTACATACCAATGGAATACATGTAATACAGGTACTTACAAGTCTTACAATACAACACAACCCATTCATAAAATGTTCCAAATAAATTGCAAACTGTATTTAATTAATTCCAATTATACTATTTTATTCTTAAACCATCCTCATTAATATTAGAAATGTGAAAGTAAGTCCATCTGTATGCTGTTTTCACTGACTACATTAATGAAACAAATTATTTTTGGTATAAAGTTATTTTGGAACCTGGATATTTACTATTAGTACAAGAAAACAGTTAGAGGCTCATAACTAAAAGCTTGAACTCACACAAATTACTACACTTAGATTAAGTAGATTACAGTTTTAAAAATTTGTTTATATCCCGTTCAATACTACGGTCATCACAAAAAATATTTTAATTGGTTTATTATAGGCTACAGAAATTCCCATTTTTCAGTATTTATTTTTTAGACAAAGGCATATTATGCCTTTTAATCAGTACTAAAAGATGATAAGTAGTTACGTGTTGTGAGTGATTTAAACAGTCTCTTACTTACTATTTCAAAACATGAGAATGTATTTTGTACTGAATTTCATGTGCACTTGTTTAGAAAGTTCAGCAAACTATTGAAGATCATCAAAACAGTAGAAATTGCCATTTTAATAAAAGATTTCGCAATATAGCTAAAAATATAGCATTACAATTCTTTAATTTATGATAATTTTAATTGCGAACTCAACGAAACTATCTTTAAAACTTTCTACTTCGGAATATCTTCGCAGATAACCGAAAGACAGTACTATGTCCAATGTATGACTATCTTAAGTCGTTAGATTAATAAATAACGGTGCGTTTCAGTATATGTTCTACGTATATTTACTCCTAACAACAGCAGCTATTCAAATTACAATTTGCTGGACAACCGACATGGAATTTTAACGTCGTAGTCACTTACCCAAAGCTCAATACCCCAATTCATTTTCACGGCAATAGAATCCACACTTACACAAAAAAACACATTGAAGATTCACTAAAACACTACAGTTGATAACAAGTAAAATTACGAAAATATTTCCACTAATATGTTGTTTTTTATCACTACCACCATTTCAAAACACATTCTATAGAAATAAACATGGCTGACTGACATGACATTTCGAAAGACTGGCTACATTGCACTGAGACACTGACGGACGGAAGTCCGAAAAATAGAAGTGTTTTGTGCAGATTGTCTATGGAATATGTTGCCAGCTTTTGAGGATTTCCAACAATTTGAGGTCAAATAAAACTCCAAGGTGCTGCAAAATTGTTTTAATTTGTCAAAATTATGAAACAAATATTTTGATATGTCTTTGCGAGTGTGCGCTGCGTGGTTGCAATAATGAGCCGTCAGACCCTCGACGAACAAGTGCTGTGCGTCGAACTTCCTGAAACATTTTTTTTTTGTTTTTGAGAAAGTTCTAATTGTAGATAGTTATTTTAGACCTGAGCCCTACTACGTAATGTACTCGTAATCTACATAAATGAAAAATGCCTTTACTTCGACAGCTTAATTAGGAACATCCATTATGTTGAGTTGTTTTTCAAAATATGTATACCGTGCAATAGGTAGTGTTAAATAATTACCAAAATGAAAGTGATTGCGACTGCCAGTACGTTACGCAATAAGAGAAAAAAACCTTGAATAACTAGATTTGAGTAAAACTTTGTAAGAAGTTTTACAGTGTCATACTGTTTTTGAAACAAGTCTGTTACTTACGCTACGCTCTCGAATATAAACCTTAAATACGGACAGAATAATTACTTTGACTGGTTCCAAAATAGCGTGATAGCTTGACCTTCGTGATGTAGGTGGGCCTGTGATCGAGGAAGCCCGTGAAGATGGCAGCGGACTCTGTAAGAATGACAGTATTATTATGAACTTTTACTTTTATGTAAATTTTGCAATGTTTTAAACAAATAAATATAATGTTTTATTCATCTACTAAGTATAATAATATTGATCAAACCTATCGGTTTTTCTGAACCCTATGACAAAACAAAGATGTGTCCATTCATACTTTCTAGCTGCATCCGGTTAGACTGGAAGCCGACTTCCAGTCTAACCGGATGCAGCTGCATACCAGAATTTTACATGGACCAACTGCTGAATGTTATCTGCCTAGCCTTTTATCCACTATGTTGGGGTCGGCCCCTGCATAGTTGCAAAAAAGGCTAGGCTGATTATGATTTTGTAAAACATTATTTATTTATTTATTTAACATTATTTTTATTTCCATCATTCACCTTCAATGCCGGTATAAAACCAAAATCAGATGGTAAAGGCTGAGTTTGTATGTTGTGCATTCCTTCTTCCGATGCCACGGAGACTATAGAAGGCCGAGCTGACAACTGCTGCGCCAGTAAAAGTGGGTCCGTATCTAAGAAATATAAATAGCGCTTAGATACATATTCTTTTGATTCAATAATTTAAAATAAATATTTTTGATGATGATGGTGGCGATGAGGTAGTTTTACAGGCTTACCAATGTTCATTCCTTTTGCAACTCGACTTGCTTGCACAAGTTTTCCTGCACTTCTTCGGAATCTTATTCCTCTTTCAGCTTCTCTTCTTAATCTTTGAGCAGCAGCAGCTGATTCTGCTACCACTTTAGCCATTGATCCCATTCCTGATCTTTTCAAATTTAAATCAACTATATAGCTTAGACATATAGCATTTGACAGGATATCATCGCTTGGCTAAAATATAATAATATAAAAACAGGAAATGAGTTGATGATTTTTGTAACATGACTGACAAGTTAATGGTTACTTTGGTTAAACGTTGCAACGGTATACTAATTACAAATGTAATAACCAAAATACGTACGGAACCAATATCATTTACACTTATATCAAGTGAACGTAAAGGAGTTTTCACTAAACCAATGGCTCGTGCTAGTAGATCACCACAAGTTGGAGGATTTTCTGCACTCGTAGTTGACCATACTCCTGCTGGCGGCGTCAATAAAGGACCAGGTGTTATTCCACAACCTGATATATTTAAACTGTAAAATACACAATTTAGAAATTATGCAAAAACACCATCCATTAAAAGTTAATAATTTACAACTTATTAAATTGCAAATTTAAAAATCCCCCGATCAGCACAAATGTACCTTACGATGCAATTTACACTATGAAACACGAAAATTTAATTATTTAACATAATCATCATTTCAACCGAAAGAAGTCCTCCTACCCCGCAGACAAAACAAGAGCTGATGTCCTTGAAACGGCTGAACCGATTTTGATAAAACATTTCTAACAACCATTGCTAAAAAACCTGCTTTCAAATAAAAAAAACCGCATTCAAATCGTTACACCCGTTTAAGAGCTACGGTGCCATACACAGACAGAGATACGCACACATAACGGTCAAATTTAAAAAAACAAACACCCTTCTTTTTGCGTCAGGGGTTAAAAATAACTTATCGTTACCTGGTTAGATTGCATCCTCTTGCAATAGATACGGCTACATGGGCGATTCCCTCAGAACCAAGTTTTGTGTTAAGTCTTAAGTCTAGCGTGCGAACCCCGCACCCGGAATGATTAAGTGCATGCGATATACTTTCAACACCAGTGGGACCTAAAAATTTAAAATTCTTCATTACTTTATTAGCCCTGTAAGTTAAAATACCATAACTCTATTTTTACTTCAGCTGGTGTCCTTTAGATGATGGTGTCCTTTATCACGAAAGTCGAGTGTGAGACGGTTCTCTAAATCAATTGTACTTTGCTACATAAGATATTACCAAATATGTTATCCGCCAATGTGAGAGTTCGTAAAGCAGCTCGTCTCATAATAAATTTTCCAATTGACGAAGCACCATCATCACCTATTTTGCAATGACTGAAATCCAGTATTTCTAATTTTAAGTTGTCCGAAAGTCCCCGAAGTATGTATTTAATTCGTTGACAATTCATATCAGTTCTTGTAATTCTGAAGGCAATAATAAAATCTCAGTTAGATACATGAAAAATAGTCAAAAAGATTAATGACCATTGTAGGTTAGAATTGGAGGATGGAGAACCTTAAAATCTTCAGTTGCACACATTTTTCTAATCCATGAGCCAAATTTCTAGCATCGGTATTTGTAAATTGAAATTGGTCTGTACGGTATTCAACTCCAATTGAGCGCAGTTGGTATGTAACATGCAATTCTACTAAGTTTGTCAAACTGCCCAAAGCGGCATGAAGAGATATATGATCTGAAAAAGTGATTAAACAATAGTAATAAATACTATCGCGTCGATCAATACCTGCTATGAAATTAATGTTAATAATACATAACATACACATCACGCCTTTATTCCCCGAAGGGTTGGGCAGAGGTGTACCTATAGTACACCCACATTTCGCCAGTTATGTTTGAGTCCCATGTAATAGTGAGTTTATTGCCATCAACCGGACACAAATCCAGACTCAGGGCTGCTATTGAAAAATTACAGATGGAAAACCCAACAACACTTTGCCCGACCCAGGAATCGAACCCAGGACCTCATGCTCAGTAGTAGCGCTTGCGACCACTAGATCAACGAGGCAGAAATATTAATAATATGTCTGAATAATGACTTTTAGTGATTATTTTTTTTTGTTTTATAATAGTTATTGATAAAGTAATTAACATTATCAACAATAAAAACAATATTTCGATTTATTTTTTATTCATTCATCACAGCATAGGTCTAGGCACGCCTAATATTTCACATTTCAGAATTTCACTTTTTCTTACCTCTAGATATTACTTCCTTATCTTTTGCTTGCTGTTTATTTCCATTTTGCCGCTGACTTGTAACTAAATGAGCCAGTTCTGGAGATGCCATTCTCTGTACTGGAATATCAGTCGGTATCAAGCTACGGATTGATAACTTTTGTATGTATGGCCCACAAAGCTTCACTAAGATATTCACCTAAACAATTTAAAATAAAACACACTATGAACTTTTCCCAAGTAAGTAAGTATTTAAGAGCTATGTGAATCTCTGAGATGGTACTTCTTGCATTGTTCCAGTGTAAAAAAGAAACGGTGCTATTATTAAGAAACGTTCTGTAATTCCCCAACCTCTCACTATACATGTCAAGTAAAAGTGGTCCAAAAGCATTACGGCTACTGCTGCGACGCGACGCGACGGTGCAAAACGATTCTGGTAGAATAATTTCCATGAAGCTTTCGTAGATATTGTTCTACTAGAGTCGGGTCGCGCTGCCTTTATGTGAAATGGGTGAAATGATTAGGACTAATCGGTAGAACTCGGCTGCTTAATATAACTTAAAATTAATCACTCACACACGCAGTTACATTCGTACTCTCCACTAACCTTTTCAGGATCGTATTGCCTTGGATTCATGTTTTCTAAAATATCAGCAAAATGCCGTTCCAGAAAAACATTAATCCATTTTTTATCATCCGCCAAAAGAGGTGCATCCGAGAATTTTGAGTGGTAGCATCTTTTCCAGAAAATGTCACTTTTGATATTATCCACTAAAATTTGAAGTGGTACATCAGTGTCCAAGATTTGCAGAAATAGTTCACGATCTTTAGCAATCAATTGTTGTAGTTTGGGGTAGCCTGCAATATACAACATGTTGTATGCGAATTCGTTCGAACACACACGTTTTTATCTTAATCATGTTAACTAGAGTGATTGCTTGAAACACAAAATATTCATGTCCGGAAAGTACCTACTGCCCGGTCTATATTCTACAGGCTTCTAATGTAAGTAAATTGTGTTTCAAAAATTATGAAAGACAGTACAGACAGTTAGTATTGTAGCAATAATTTGTACATTTTCAATACTAACCCATCCAATTTTCAGCCAATTTCTCAATACAAATAGAAACGAGAGGTTTTGGAATATTTTTATCCCATTCGAAGTCTTCTGACTGAATTTTTCTTTTAGGTTCTATATTTTTTGCATGCTTATAAGCTAAATAAGTAGTGAATTTTACACTTTCTGGAAACTTCATAGTTCAACAATCGAGGTTCAAATCTTTTACAAAAATTATTCACTCACACATGAAAAAAAAATAATTGACTGATTATAATTTAACCAAGTATGTTAGAACTCTGTAATATCTTTGTTATACATAAACTCAACAACGAAGATCGCAACCATAGAAACAAAACTTTTGTTTGTTCAATATGTCTTAGATAAACGCGCGCTTTTGTAGACTATTTAAACCGGAAGTGCTGTTTTATTCATAGACAAAAATAAATTTGGGGAATTAGATGCGTTATTTTAGCAACACTGTGCACTGTCACCGATTCTACTCCTCTACTCCACTCCATTCCTTCCTTTTATTACTGATAACAGATTTTTGAATCAAATTGTTTTTTTATTTAGGATAATATTTAATTACTTTTAATAATATGTACAATTTGCGAATCTCATAAGTGTTTCATTTTCATTCATCTTACAAAATCTTGCGCACATCTGAATCTGACATACATCAACATCATTCATTCATTTCAATTTCAATCAAATTGACGTTTGTGGAACTCCTGGAGGGAGGAGATTCTGTATTTCTGTCATTATTTTGATAATTTCATGTTTTGAAAAGGACAGGCGTAGGATTCTAATAGTTTTCTTTCCGTATTCAAGACAGTAAATTCGCTGACGATGGATAAACACAACAGTTCTGAATTATTAAATTCAGACTTTTCACTATCAAAGAATGCCAGTTCCGACTCATTGGACTCTGACTCAAAATCAAGTTCATTGAATTCTAAACACGGACAAGACTCCGTAAGTTTCCTAAAAGGATTAATTTATTCTTATTGAATTTTATAACAGCCGCTTCCTTGCTTCCTGTAACTTAGTTTAAGCTCGCGATTAGTCACTGCTGTGCGTTATTTTTTTGTGGGACGAATTGTTTTTAAGTGTTTCCCTGTTGCAATGAGCAGAAACAGATCTATTCATATTTGCCTATTTATTAACTGCATCCACAATCATAGGCAACAAGAGCTGTCCAAGGCTGGTATCAAGTTACTTCACCAAGCATGATTGCTAACCGATTAGTTTCTATGCATTTAAGTTTATCTTTCTTTTCAGCCTCACGTTCTGGGGGACATCCAACTTCTGGATGGTGAGAAAGTGATGAGTTTAGCCCGGGATGTGACATACTTGTGCCCATACAGTGGTCCTTCTCGGGGAGTTCTTAAAGTGACCAACTATCAGCTGCACTTCAGACCAACGGATACGGCTGCATTACAAAGTACTCTCAGTGTGCCCCTAGGTGTTGTAAGTTCAATTTAAATTTTTCTATACCTATCATTTACATCTCTATAAACATGAGTACTATTTTATTACACTCTACTCCTGTCCTGTGGTCTTAAATACCTACATGTACTATTGTAGTAGATGTGAGTTTATTTGAATCTGTATGCTGTTTTGGAAACTACCAAACCAATACTAATGATTTTGGGCAAACAGATATTCATAGTTATCACTCAGTTCCTGGAATTGGAGTTGGAATAGGGTCTGTGATGTAAATGCAGCAATAATTGTAAATACTGGTTAAGGACAAACTTCGCTTAGCACAACTAATGATAGGCAGAAGGATGATTATAATGATCATGACAAAAAAAACCCAGCCAAGTGTGTGTCGGACTATGCACAATGAAGGGTTCCATAGTTGGGATGAATTCATCCCAAGAACAAAAGTAAGAAACATGTTCTCTCGTACATTGATATAAGTCACTGTCAATTCTCCAACTGCAAATGTAAGTTTGCAATCCCAAAAAAAAAAGTATTTTGGACTTTTTCCTCTACTTGTGCTGTGAAACCTTGCTGACTGCCAAATTTCATGATTCTAGGTCAACGGGAAGTACCATGTAGGTTTTGATTTACTTGCGAGTATCAATATATGTCACATAAATGGCTGTGTTTTTTATTGCATTGACTTAGAAGCTTGATTTTGTAAGAGCTCCCAGAGGACATAGATCTACATATTTGATATTAATTTCAACTTGATACCTCCATGCATACCTGAGAAAAAGAATCAAAGGAAGGACAACAAAGTGATCCTATAAGGGCTCCGTTTTTCCCTTTTGAGGTCCGGAACCTTAATAAATATCCAACTGCAGTATAGGTGAACATAAACATTATGTTATGATGTACAAACCTATTTCAGGTATCTCGAATTGAAAAGGTTGGTGGAGCTTCATCAAAAGGAGAAAACTCATACGGCATTGAAATATTTTGCAAGGTAACATCCATCATCAAATTACAAACACTACACGTATTTTATTGTTTTCTATGAATAATCAATAATAGTAATTCATTGCAGGACATGAGAAACTTGAGGTTTGCACACAAACAAGAGAATCATTCTCGACGCGGAATATTCGAGAAATTGCAGCAGTTAGCATTCCCGTTATCACATAGACTTCCTTTATTTGCATTTAGCTATTCAGAGAGCTTTCCCGAAGATGGATGGCATGTGTATGAACCTATTGCAGAGCTGAGGCGTATGGTAAGATAATATTAATTAGGAGTTCAAATTGATAAACCTTATTAAAATTACTCAAAGACCCCTAGATTTTATACAAAAAGCTGGTTAAAAAGAAATTCTTCCCCTTCAAAACTTACAAAATACAGTCTATATGTTGCTGGAACATCAAATGTGTTTTAATAATGTTAAGCTCCTTCAATAACATTTATTTTCTTTGTACAGAGCTACATAAATTTAAATGCTGATCATGTATTACTTTAGAAAAGTAGTTAAGTACTTAAGCAGCTATCTGTACATGATAAACCGTATAGTCCTTATTACAATCCTCCACATTAAAAGTCCTCAATGGTTTCCAGGGCGTAAACAACGACATGTGGCGTATCGCCCGGATCAATGACAAGTACGAAGTTTGCGACTCCTACCCATCAGTCTGGGCCGTGCCAGCAGCCGCCGGCGAAGACCTGCTGCGCGCCGTGGCCACTTTCAGGTCGAGAGGAAGGATACCGGTGTTGGCGTGGATACACCCCAGCTCTCAGGCCACTATCACTCGGTGTAGCCAGCCGTTGGTTGGGGTGAGTTAATTTCTTTTTCTTTTATGAGGAACAAGCTATATGAGAATTCTCACTGTCTGTGTGTCTGTCTGCAAGAATGATAACCCTCCAGGTTATGGATAAGCTTTCGTATTGTCATGCAGGTTAATGATTTCTGAACATAACATAAACATATTTATTATAAGAAAACCAAGTCAATGTGCACATAGAAAGACTGGGGTAACATATAATAATAATTAAAACTTTCATGTTCTTGCAAGCCAGGACATTCACATAATATGTATTATACAAATATTCCAATAGGTTGCATGCAATTCTGCCGCAGTCGAGTTTGCCTCATATAATAATTATTATAGGTGTTATAAGTTATTGTTCGCCGATCTATAACAATATTGGTTCTCAAACAGAAAGTCTATTGTATGTAGTGCAATATTTTGAGAGAATGTCATTGAACACCTGGATTGATTACCACACTCTCATTACAGAGGATTTTCTACATTCGTCCCATTAATCTTTGAACCTGAAAAGATGTTTCATTTATTTCATCTACAATAATTGCTTATTTGCATGTTTGTTGGTTTTCCTACGCAGTGTATGCTAAGCTCCTAAAGTTAAAAAAAAAAAAATCATATAAAAGACCAATTTTTTCTAACATAGTTAGTCAGTATATTTATCAGTTGAACACTCATACATAGATAAATATTGTACCTACTGTGACTAAGCTCTGTACATTGGGAACAAACTTGGTCATCCATCATTTGTCTAAAATTTTGATTGAAGTATTACGTAATTCAGTCGTTTATGATGGTCTAGCTCACCACAGTCATTTAGCACTAAGAGGAAATTTACCCAACATCTTACTGGGTCAATGGGTAATCCTTGGAGAAGTCATTCAATTGGTCATTATTATACAGTGAATTTGAAGTGTCACATTATGACTGAATGACTGAAAACCAGGTCACGGTGTTTTGTTCCTAAAGGTGCTTTTACATCAACTCGAAAGGTCCCCCAGTCGGCTAGTCCGATCATTAAAAATATGAAAAAGCCAATTGCTCAGGCGTATCGAAGCCGATCGAGATGGATAAGGAGCACCTTAGAGCGGCGCAGACTTGGCGAAACACGGTTGTCACTGCCAAACAAATATCAACATTGCATTCCTTAAAATAAAGTCGAGAATATATAACATGCGACGCGCGCCTCTTTCCGGTTAGATGCGTTCTCCAGCTAATGAAAGTTTATTTATTCTCAACTTTATTTAAACTTTTGCAAGGTCGATAACTGTTTGGCAGTGAGAACCGCGCTGCACTGCGCCTCGCCAAAAGTGCGCCGGCCCTAACAGCCGATCGATGATTGAATGCCATTGTAATAATTATCATATCACTCATTGATATACACTTCTGAATTCACCGCCAAAACCGCTTCCGGCTGCGCTTCTATTTTTACTAATTACACGATTTCTGTGTAGGTGTAAATGAGAATACCACAGACTTATAATTGTTGACGTTCATTATTGATTTTTTCTCAGCATTGTTGATATGACGCGTCAACTTACGTCATTGGACTGCAATCATCATTAGAGTAATTGACACACTTCTCGTCTGCTTTAGAATATGTAGATTATTCGAATTTCATTCCGTTATTATTTTTGAGTAAACTATGAAAGTCATAAAATTACCTTGTACCAAGTAACACCCAGATGTACAAAACACTATATACACTGTAAGTAGTCATATTTTAAGGCATGAAAATACCAATGAATATGAACAACTTTTAGAAGGGAAAGCACTGTTCCACAAAATATTAATTTATGGAACAGTTACGGAAATTACTACTCAGGAGCTGCTATTTAGATAATCAGCCCATTATGTTTCCACTGCCTGGGACACAGGCCTTGTATCGAATGTTCGCCATTAGAACCGAATTTTGGCCGAATGCGGAAGCTGAATGAAACGAATTTCGACCCATCCCTAGTATTTAATCCACTTGGTGTATGTTGATGATGTTATAATCTTCCTGTCGCTGTTGTTGACATGCAAGTACCCTACCCCGGGTAGGCAGTGTAGGTAACTAAAAGTGAACAATAAAAAACTTTTTTAGTTATTTTTCACTTGGTAGCCTTTCTTTTGGGAGTCGGTTGTTTGTTTTCTTTTTGTAATAAAGGTTTTTATTTCGTCATCATCTGCCTAAGTGCCTAGTCTTTTCCCAGAACCCAGTTCCTGGAACGATATCCCTTGATAAGACTGATTTTTACATAAATGTATGAAATCTTTCTATCGCAGGTAAGTGGTAAACGCAGCCGCGAAGATGAGCGTTACATACAACTCATAATGGATGCCAACGCTCAAGCACACAAGCTGTTCATCATGGATGCTCGACCTACTGCCAATGCTGTCGCGAATAAGGCTAAAGGCGGCGGGTGAGTTACCTACTGACTTTACTCCAAATTTTCTATCGAGTCGATCACACGTATCATATTTTGTAAGCCCAGTATTCCGCCACACTGACGGCGCTTTCGTCAACGTACATCAATTCCTCCTAGGTGCAGGTGTTAAGGCATGCAAGACAAGGTGCGAGATGGGCCATCATTTTTAACTCAGGACAGTAACTCATTAACAACTTCAGTCAGAACTATCTGTGAAAACTAATTCACTGAAAGGTATGAAGAAGTTTATCCATTGTTTGTACTGATTTAAAATGATAGTCAGCGATGACAAGTTACAAATAAATGGGCTTTCGGCTTATTTACCATAAAACTATACCTAATGGTGTGACCGTCAGACTGCCAAGTCATAGGTCTCGAGGTCGAACCCAAGTCACGCACCTCTAACTTTTCGGATTCATGTGCGTATTGTATAATTATCACTTCCTTCAAAAACGGTGAAGGAAAACATCGTGAGGAAACGACGATAGATATTTCTCGACGGCATGTGAAGTCAAGTCAGAGGCCCATGGTCGTCTTTAAAACTCTGACACACTTAACATGACAACCATAGAAACGGGTTTTCTACGGGTTTAGTCGACGGAAGAATAGACAAAATGACAGATTGTGGTTGTTTATCTGTCATTTTGTCTATTCTTTCGTCGATAAAACTCGTTTCTATTGTGGTCATGCTACGCGCGCAGGTTAGTCACTAACCTCACGAAAGAAGAACACCGTTTTTTTTTTTTACAGGTATGAGTCAGAAGACGCGTATCAAAACGCCGACCTTGTGTTCCTAGATATACACAACATTCATGTGATGAGGGAGAGTCTACGCAAACTGAAGGAGCTCTGCTTCCCGCAAATAGACCAGACGAGGTGAGTAACTGCAATGTTTAAGATTTTTTAAAGCGAATATTAACATAAACATTAAAATTGATTATGTTACTGTTAGAGAGGTTAACGTTGACTATGATGAACTCATTCATTACTGCTGCTTAAAGCCATATTGATTTTCTATCCGAACTCATCATCTTTTCATCCCGGAATCGCCCATTACTGGGTATAGGCCTTCCCTTTTTTCTGCCATACTTCCGATTCCGTGCCTCCCTCATGGAGGTGTTTCCCACGACTTTGACGATATCATCAACCCAACGCGCTTTTGGATGGTCCTGGTTTCTTGGGCTAACCTTGGCCACCATTCTGTCACAGTTTTACTCCATCGGCCATCTCCGCGTCGTACTAGATGTCCTGCCCAACTCCACTTGAGCCGCATCGCCATGTCCCCGACGTCGTAGGCTTTCGACCGACGACGGATTTTTGTGCACTCGGCCTAGTAGGATTATGCCAAGCATGGCTCACTCCATGGCCCTTTGTGCTACTTGTATGCGGGGTACAGTCTCCTACGTGAGAGTCCATGTCTCGGCACCGTAGGTCATCACTGGCAGGACTCATTGGTTGAATAGGCGGGTTTTTAGACACTGGGGAATCTTTTTGGGACGAAAACCTTACGAAATGCCGCCACCCAAGCTGTTGAAATGCTCCTTGTCCAAAGATAGAACATGTCCCAAATAAATGTAATCGTCAACCATCTCCAGACACTCCATTCCAACCATAACAGCTGAAACTGAGTCATCCGGGACATCTAACATCATCTTCGTCTGGGACATGTTCATTCTTAAGCCAACTTGTAAGGAAGGAAGGATAAAGTTTTAACATGCATTTCATAATTTATATTAAATATTTAAAAAAAAAATCTACAGGTCTTCCTGGGATTCGGTAAATAAAATTAGGTCATCCGTAAACCGAAGGTGCTATCCGAACTAATATATTAACTTCCTTTTGTTTTTGTATTTACTTTTATAGTTAGTTATTTATTTAATTTAGAACAGCTGAACGGATTTGGATAAAAATAAAGAACGTAGGCGTTTTTAAGAAACAAAACTCTGCGCGGGCGCTGGAGTCAAAAGCTAGGACATCACATGTTCGAAGAGCTAAAATATTTTTTACCTTTGATACCTATATTCCTGATATTTATGTGTCTAACAGTTTTGATCATTTCCAGATGGTTTAGTGGCATTGAAGCCAGCCAGTGGCTTAAACACATCAAATGTATATTGGCTGGAGCTGTTCGTATAGTAGACAAGGTAATCTCATAAATATTTTATTTTACAATTAAATTATTGTTTAAGTAGGTTTTTTTATTACAAATTATACAATAGTTAGGTATTGTATTTGTTTCAATAAAACATTGTTTATCTTGATCAATAGGGTTTTTTTTTTGAGGGTCCGAAATTATCAAATAACTTCTCCCGCACTGGGCGGAGCGGGAGGGCGTGTCAGACTTTTACTGACTAAAACCCACCCGTGTTCCTTCCGTTGCCTGTGTGCCGGGGCCGCGATATCCCTTTCGGACAAACTCGCAACCCTGGCAGGTGACCAATAGGGTTGGAATGCTCTTCTTGTTTTTTTGTTGCCTACATTGCCCAGTGCTGGGCAAAAGCCTGCCCTATCTACTTCCGTACCTTTCTGTATGACGATCTTTGCCCATATTATCATTGACATTGTCACTAAAACTTCTGTATGGAACAGGTGGAGAATCATAAGACTTCAGTCCTAGTCCACTGTTCCGACGGATGGGACCGCACGGCTCAACTCACTGCGTTAGCGATGCTGATGTTAGACCCTTATTACCGCACGCTAAGAGGATTCGAAGTGCTCATCGAAAAGGAATGGCTTTCCTTTGGACATAAGTTCCAGCTGGTAAGTTTTTAATATTACTTGTAGCTTAGTAGGTCGAAGCTAAGAGCAGTGATGGCTCAGTGGTAACGGCCGCGAATTACGAGTTGTAGGTTCGAAACCTGACAGGCGCTTTACTTTGTGTAAATTATTTCGTCACCACTGCTCTCAAAACGGTGAAGGAACAC
The DNA here is from genome assembly GCA_947364205.1 of Agrochola lota. Lineage (NCBI taxonomy): Eukaryota > Metazoa > Arthropoda > Insecta > Lepidoptera > Noctuidae > Agrochola > Agrochola lota. Next base: position 8,421,841 of record OX376221.1, on the reverse strand, counting down.
ATCGTGAGGAAACCGGCATGTCTTAGAACCAAAAATTCGAAGATATGTGACATCTACCAACCCGCACCGGGCCCTCGTGGTGGATTACGGCCCGCTCCCTCTCACAGAGAGGAGGCCTGTGTCCCAGCAGTGGGAACAATACATATAGGCTGACGCTGATTATGCTTAGGTTGAAGCTGGAATGTTTGTAAAAAAAAAACGATGGTTCTTCTATGGCTGTTGGAATGCTTGGAACTGACTAATCTGCGTTCGCAATTTATTTGCCAAATGTGTAAACAAACACGAGTTTTAGGAAAAACAAGTTTATGACTTTTTCAATAGTACTAGTCAGTCTAAAATCAACAGTCAATCAGTTGATGTTTGTTTGAGTGGAAATATCATAAATTGGAAACAAGGTTATAAAAGGACCTTAGACGGTTATGGCTAGGAATTTAGGGGTAGTTCAGTAGCCCTAGACGTGAGCGCATAATGATGGGTACTATTCCCGTGATTGAGTACCAAATATCGAAGCTAAGTTTTGAATTTATAATATGAGTAGGATTATTTCAGTATCATCAGTCTGACGCTATCCTTTATTGACATTTTTCCTCTCATTGTATCCGTATTTAAGTACGGAAATGATAACAAAGCTTAAAAAAGATATATTAATTTGGCATTACAATTTAAATATTAAATAATGTACTGTAATCAAAGGATATTTCGACTGTGATGAAATTATTAGCGTAGTCACTGAGCAAACGTTTATCATCAGAATTTTTATTTATTCAGGGTTAATTCTGGCAGAATGTTATAACGCCTTATTGTTGATGCCCGCGGTTGCGATCGCATCGTACTAATTGATATATCGTACTTAAAAAGTATGATACATATGTCTTAATCCGGGACATGATGTATCTCTGTTCCACTATATGTGCTATTGTCACCTAAGACAACACTGACTAACGGTGTCTATCCGTGGCTTAGCTAAGAGACGGTTAGTACTAGAAAGCTGTAATATGGCATATGTATACATATTAATCATGCTGACAAAGTGGTAAAATAAAATCAAGAAAAATATTATTTTTTAGAGTACTTACCTCCCTTACATGTAAAGTTGGGATGTTTTTTTTTTCTTATCTACCCCATGTTGTGGGGTGTCGTTAGAAAGTTCGTTCAAAAATATTCTGAGTTTGTTAAAACCATTTTTGGATTCAAGGATCCGTTTGCGAAATATTAAGCTTTTTTGTTAGAGTCAAGTGTGTATCCCCCCCCCCCCCCCCCACCAGCTGAATGGTTGTACTTGGATTTGTGAAAACATTACATTCATTCCGTATGGGAGAACATGTTTTTCAACTACAATGTTAAGTTTGTTCTTGGTATAAATTCATCCCAACTACGGAACCCTTCATTGTACGTGGTCCGACACGCACTTGGCCGGTTTTCTCTCTATTGTCTGCCTCTGCCTATTGTTACAGACCTATAGTGCTTAAAGATATAATATTATATACAGAAGCTATTGGTAAACCTTTATAAATAATTAACCCGTTGAATAAAATCCGGGCGTGATTATGCTATGTTAATATATTTTTTACGACGCAGCGTATCGGTCACGGCGACGAGCGGCATTCGGATGCAGATCGGTCCCCCGTCTTTGTCCAATGGGTGGACTGCGTGTGGCAGCTACAACAACAGTTCCCGACTGCGTTCGAGTTCACAGAGAGACTGCTGATCACGATCGTGGATCATCTGTACTCTTGCAGATTTGGAACCTTCCTGTTTAATACTGAGAGGGAAAGGGCGAAGGAAGGTGGGTGATGATTCTGGTGAAGACTATTTTGATAGAAAGAAAATAAAATACTTACAAAGCAAGCTTGTCAAAGCAATTAATACCAAAGAAGAAACGGTCCCCAAGATAACGTCTTGTACAAAAGTAATTTATTTTTCAAAGATTTTGGTTTTATCCCGCTAAGACACTCTAATTGTAACTTAAAAAATTGATGTAAAAACATAATTTGTTAAACCTTAATACAATTTTTGCTTAGTATTCCATTTCCGCACATTATTAATGGTGAGTGAAACAGCATAAACGAAACATGAAATGTGATACACGTTAACACAAATGCGCCTTGTAGTTGTGTTACATTTCATTCTTCATAGCATATATTTGGACAGCATATTTGTTTCACATAGGAATGTGTACCCACCGTTACTTCTCTAAATCAACACTACATTCCTTTACAGAAGTAAAAACCAAGACAGTATCCCTTTGGTCATACATCAACAGTCGCCAGGACTTGTACCTAAACCCTCTATACTGGGGTCCGCCATCATTCGGCGCAAACTCTCCTCCCTCGCCGTACTCGCGCCCGCAAGTCGTGCTCGTGCCTGTCGCATCGTTGAGAGTCATTAAGCTGTGGAAGGCGTTGTACTGTCGGTGGAACCCTACTATGAGGCAGCAGGTTAGTGTCATGTACAGGACTTACCATACTTTCTTAATGCAGGTAGATGTTAGTCGAAAAGTGAAGTGTAGGGGTCCGGACCCTGTCCGATGCATGTTAATTATATTTGTAAACATCCACAAGTGGCAAAGTTACTTAAATTACATTTTTTTTTTACCATACAGAAAATAATAGGCCATTATTTTTAGCTTAACTTTTACCTATACTTATTACGTATAAACTAAAATAGTAGATTGTTTGCCTAGGGAGCAAACAACTATTTTTAAGGCTAGTGTTTCTTTAAACGTCCCTCGAGCTTAAAATAGTGTTGTCCCCGAGGTACACACTCTACTTTTTATCAACCTCTATGAGAAAAAAAAAACGTGTGCGGTTCGATCCTCGTTAGGAACGAAGTTCCTTCTCACGTATGATTTAAAACAAAAACAAAATTTTCACAGCCGCCATCTTGAATTTTCATTTTGACTTCTCTATCGGCTTAAGTACCCTCGAAAACTTTGAAAACGACACCAATGACGAAAAATTCAAAAAAATCGCAACCACCATCTTAGATTTTCATTTTGACCAAATTCACACTTTCTCTCTCTTGCCAGTACTTGTTCATACAATGTTCGTGATTGATCTTTTTGGTGATTGGAATTTTTACTAACAATATCCACATTTCAAATTACTTTTAGTCCCTAGGGATTAAAAATCTGTTTTAGTCCCTAGGGATTAAAAAGCTATTTTAGTCCATGTTTACGAAGATTAAACTAGTTCTTTTTGAATAGATGTGATAAAAAAAATGAACTTATCCGGCTTTAATTCCGCCGATAAGGCCATTTGTAACATATTTTTTACACTATAAAAATCCCAAGTTTGTCTTGACATCTGTTGACCTATTACTATGTACTCCCCAGGACCCGATCTACCAGCGCACCCGCGAGCTGGTGGCCATCCGCGCGCAGCTGGAGGCGGCGGCGGCGGCGGCGGCGGGCGAGCACGCCGCGCGCCTGCACCGCCGGGGCCTCACGCCGCCGCGCGTGGCCAGCCCGCACCACGTATGAAACGAGGACTTGTACTTCTACGACAGCCATCTGTCTGTCTGAGAAGTCATTACCACGTCTCGAAAATGGACTCTATTGACTATACATTAACTAAAACTTCGTGGTTGATGGTACCTACATATTTGGTACGCCACCCAAATTTCGTGTTCTACGGTACTCCAGTGCGCCATCCATATTCTCGACGACCGTATTAAACAAGGACTATTTCTAGGACCTGTTGTCTTAGTATTACATGCACAAGTAAGTTTTGCATTAATATAATAAACTCTATTAGCATTATCGAAGGACGAAAGGAATTGATTCGTAATTAAGTCCTGCAAGTTTGCACTTCGTTTTTCTATCGCTAATGGCCTGTATTTATAAATCGCTCACATTTAAATAAAGAACTGTCAATGTAAATGCCGATTATATATTCCATATTCAAATCCGTTTCGAATTGATGTTATTTCCGCTTAAACAAAATAATATCAATTTTATGGTGGTGCAAATTAAGTTGATTTCAGAATAACTATTAAAAAGTCATAAAACGTGTCAAAGTTGTAGCGCAAACAGAACTTTATGTTTTGGCAATAAAGTTGTAAAACACGTATGGAAACTAGATTGCAAATGCAGATTTAGTCGTATTTGTTTGCCGTAAAGTGCGTGTGCAATCAAAGATTTAAATCGTAGATGTGCCCTCACCGTACTACGTCGCGCGAAAAAGTGCCCACACTGAGAAGAGTGACTTCGCACAATAATAATGGCGTTTCCATGACAATCAAGTCAAATGTCTGCGATATTGTGTGTCAGAGGTGTCAAAACGAAACAGAAACGCGACCATCTTTTAACACGGCAGGGCAAATCTACGATTGAAATCTTTGTGTGCAATCTTTTGTTTTTCCTCTCAGTGTTATGTTTTCCATTATCTCCCATGAACTCAGGCATCTAAATCCAGATACTTTTTTAGTAGTAATTTAACTTAGTGTAAACATTGTTATAAAAACGTAATACGGTCTCAAGATTTGACTTCGTGACAATGACCAATATCTAAGGTATTCTATTATATCTTAATGTATTTTTTTAAAGCGATAGTAATGCCAAAGATCAGCGCTCCTTATAAGTTCCGGTAAATATATTTTTTTACAGAATTTCATATAAATTCTGTACCATTTTTTGCCATGAATGTATTAGGTAAGTGCTGATGAGGGTGGAACAGAACAGTCCTAACTTCTTTAATGTAACTCCCAAGCAGAAAGTTGCATTTAGAACTTTTGAAATTATTTGATATGACAAGTTTTGGTTGAATGAGAAGTAATTTGATAAAGAACATGCCAAAAACAATTACATCACATATATTTTTTTTCATTTTACATGTAGTACAGTAGGCCGCACATCAGTGATAACCAGTGATCGGAGTAGGTAGATTGAACTGGGGTCATTGATCCGAAACGTATATATTACTATGGACATTCCTCCGGAATTGGTGGATTATTAAAAAAAAACCGGAACTTATGTAGGAATTGTATTCTACCAGAGTGGAAGGAATCATTTGATGATTTGCCATCCTCAAAAAAAAGGTAGGAATTGTAATAAAATGAGCAATTTTATTCTTTATTATTCTTCCTATTTTTTTTTTTTGTCACGGTTTGACAAAACCCAACGACCAATCAGAACAAAGGATCATGGGTGGTACAATAACCGGTTATCAGAACAATGCGTACGCCCGCCGACGACATGCCAGGTAGTTCACTCGTTTACTTCGGTTCGTAGAGTGCGCATCCATGTTATTCTTTCTGTGTGCATTTATGATACAAGTACTAAAAATCAATCTACCTACTCCGATCACTGGTGATAACACAATCGCGCAATAGGACCACGACCAGTGGTCGCAGCGACCAGGTAAACTATAGAAACCGATACGAATCGCGTTCTTGGTCGCAACGGCCAACTAGCCGCAGACCATCCTACCCTACCGTAGTGCGGAGGTTCAATAGAATTAAGGTACCATTGCATACCCGATCGCAGGAGGCAACTGCAGGCGACGTGACTCGTTTCTATGAATTCCTATGAAATACCTTCCGTAGCTAGCGACACGTCGTTGACAGTTACGGGCGAGTGACAGGCGACACGTGCAGCCCGACCGCAGACAAGTTGATTCGCCAACGCTCGATCGATAGTCACGTTTTTCTATGTTCTATCTACCGACTGGAATAGGGGCAGTTGCCGCCTGCGCTCTGGTTCGGAATTCTGACTGCAGCGATATGACGCCGCGACGTGTTGTCGCGACATGACGCATCGACACTTCGCCTGCAGTTGCCTCCTGCGGTCGGGTACGAAATGGTACCTTTAGAGGCCAGCTTATTACTGGTTTTTGACCACTCTCGTACGGTCTACCGGACTTACGCCATTAGAAAATTATATTGTTAAATCTTAATTAATTACTATTTAAGTATTTTATTTTTAATAAGTATTAATGTTTTAAATATTTACCTACTTTTATCTTTTGTATCAATGACCACTTTTAAAATGTTGTTCTTTGATTGCGTATCTACAATCTTTTTTTTTTGTTAATGTTACTCTACAGCATTAAAGAAGGGCTACATTCTTGCGTTATCGCGAACTAAACTTCGCGCGCTCTCTCTCTCACACCGCTCGACGTCTCGCTGAGCAACAGAGAGCGCGACAATGTAGCTCCAGCATAATGAAGAGTGCTTGTGAGCGCTGGGATTACTAAACCGTGATCTATGGATGCTACCTTATCTAAGCGAATAGTATACAGGTGTTCGGCAGACGGTTGAACATACGAAAATGGCGGATCAGTAGGGCCGTCTGCTACGTGTTTAGGCCCAAATAACAAGACCCGGTTTTTTTTTTTTTTTTTTTATTCAAAATTCGTCGATGCTCAAACTGCAAACGTCAATGATTTCATTTAAAACAAACAAAACTGGCAACATTTTATTTTTATTTTCATCAAAAGTAACTGTAAAATCTTATAAAATTCGTATTTGACGCAGATGATTGCTAGATTAAATACGAGCCCTTAAACTACAAACAAATTAAAAATAATTCCACCCCCCACGGGTCCGCCATTTTCGTATGTTCAACCGTCTGCCGAACACCCTGTATATTGATAATACGATATAACTTGAATGTTATATTATGTGTCTTGACTGGCGAATTAGAACATTTTACAGCGTGATGATACGATAGGAAAACGTATTCCATTTTGTTTATGTATGTACCTATGTATCGCAAATAATATGTAGGTAGCTGGTATACTAGTACGAGTCATGTGTAAATGTACTATTAGTTATTATTATGAAGCATTTAAGATATATATTTGGTACACTGGTTCGCAAAATATAAATATATAAGTAATTAAAGTTTATATAGTCCAATAATAACAATAATTAGTGATAAGAAAATATAAATATTGACATGCTATCTAGTGTTTACCAAGCTGTATATTTATAGCTCATTCAGCACTGATTGATGTCTTCTAACTGGGCTTTTAAATTGATATTTCAGCGATGTAAACAAGTATTAATGCTACATTAGTTTTTTATATAAATAGTTATATTGTAAACATTATTAAACTATATCTACACGTTATTATTAAGTCAATGTAATAAGTTGTAAAACTAAATGTAAATATTTAAAAAATAAATGTGGTTTACAGCAATTTTACAGTTTTAATAATTCCTCTGCTTAAATTAAAACTGTTTACGCTCGATTAAAGTTTAAAATGACGTACAAAACAATCATCTTGATAAACCAAAAATAACGGCTTGAACTTTGATAACTTGAGGAGATAGGATGCGCGGCGGTTATCAACTTTATTGTGTAAAGTATTCTTATATGAACAGTGTTCTAGTCAACATTTCCCATTTTATTAAGTAGTTAAAAAAATGTTTAAATTAGTTAGGGATGGAGCCATTAGGACCCAAGCGGTGAATTATTTAAAAACGTTCAAAAATGAAAAGAGGTTGCTCGCTACGAATCAGGAGGTTGTGTCTTGGGCTGATGTTGTGATCATCGGTAAGTTTTTTTTAATAGATATTTTTTATCTCGCTTGTTTGTTCTTTGTCGAATAATGATTTCTTATTAGTACAATAGGGATGATGACTAAAAAATTTTTTTTAGTCCGTCTTTGAGATTATAAAAAAATATTGGACACGTATTTTTTCTTTTTTTACGTAATCTAAAGATTACGGCGATACATTGAGGTAAAATGTGCCATGACATCACGAGTATGTAGATTTTATACGTACTAGTGACGTATTGACCCCCACTCCCCAACTTAAAATGCGTTTTATCAAAGTATTTTTTTATTAATATGATAAAACAAAAAATACTTGTCTAATATTTTTTTATTACCTGACTGACGGACTAATTAGAATTTCATTTTTTTTACCCAGGCATCATGCCTATTTAATAATAGTTATGAATTTCGCTGGTCTTGTTGTAGTAATGTTGTATTGACCCCGCGGTAACTCCAATCTCAAACTATTGTTTTCACCTGAAAAAGTTTTTTAAAATAATTATTACGTAAAAATTAAAGTAAGATTTAAATTGCTTATAAGACCGCCCATTGTTTTACCCCTTGTAAAATTTTCTACATTTATATCTGTAATTTTTATGATGTAAATAATTAAGATTCTTATTAGTTTCTGTCAATTCGCTCAATATCAATAACAATATTACATTATAGGAAAAAAACTAATCTTATTGTATTAAAATATTAGTGTTTGTATTGAAGCCGCCGCCGCCGCGGTAACTAGAAAAATCTCAAACTATGTTTTTCCCTAAAAAAATAAAGTTAGTCAGCGTTTCTGACACTGTCATTAACCGTACCTACATTTCAAAATTGATTATTAGAGGAAGGAATAAGTTACCTACATGGTTATTGTTTTGATGTTTTTAGGAGGAGGTATAGCAGGATGCAACACACTGTACCAACTCACTAAGAGAGGGGTGAATGCTGTTCTGCTGGAGAGAGCCAAGTTGACCAGTGGAACGACATGGCACACAGCTGGTAAAGTACTCGTTCTGTTTTCTTCAAAAATATATAGTATACTAGCTAGTATTGGTATACTATAAACGCTGAAATTTTAATCTTTGTTTCCCGTGGCAAAACGATTTGCCCTAAGTAGTACTATGAGTTACAACTTAAAAAAATAAAATGTTAAAATTTTCAAATAATATAAAAAAATGCATAAACTCGATAGCCCGAGCAACAATAGTAGTCCGCTAGAAATAACGTAGGTACTACGAACCGCCATGCGCGGCGGCGCGCTTCCGATAAAGCGAAGAGCAATTCGTAAATGTGCAGACGAAAATAATCTGTCGCGCGTAGTGATACGGCATACTTTAGTCCGCACGCACACAGCGGCGTCAAGCACCTCCACGTGCACCTTCTCTCAGTTGACCCGCGACCGTCGTATGACGCGTAATAGCTTCTACACACTATGCCGGCGGCCTGGCCGCTAGCAAAGTGTGTAGTATTATGCATTGTGGTGATTAATCAAAATGAATCGAAATTACAGTTATTCCAATTTGTACGTCGGTATGGTACAACCTGTACGCTAGGGCTAGTGATAACTTTACGCGGAGCCGCAACACTTGGATTCGCTCCGTCTTCGCGGGGGGTCTTAACCCCCGGACCCGGCGCGGACGATCGTAGTGGCGACACAGCGGCTACTCGATCATGGGCATTTCTAGACACCAGCTTAAGCACAAGGCAGGGGTCGATCGGCTGTTCATTCACCAGAGCTCGACTAGGAGAGCATCGAGTACTTCGAATGGGATCCTCATTGTAGTACGCGTATGGCTGCGGCTAAGTTTGACGAAAGCCGTACATACGTCTGGAAAGTACCCAACTGTGAAGTGTGTGTGTATTGAGCATCCCTATTTCCTAACATTTTCGTATACTTCATGCACCGCGCCGGCCAGAATTGCTTTTTGTCAGTGGTTGATGAATAGGTGCTTACACTTCCCGGTGACAATGTTCTTTGTCACCGGGAAGTGTAAGCACCTATTCGTACATTTGTAAATAACGAACAGTTAAAAGAAGGTTAGTTATTAAAATCATTGTAGATAAATAAGTTGATTACAATTTATGAAATACGTCTTAAATATTTAATTATTTAATTCAGAAAATAATTTTAATAAACTTGTTTTTCAGTTTCGTGTTCAGTAAGTTGTAGGTAAAAAAGCATTTATGACGCTCCTATGCCTGTAAAAGTATGAAGGGAAAATTAGAATAACTTTTGGGTAGTATTGTATTTCGTTAACTCAGGAGTAGGTGGTTATCAGCTGTAGCGGGAGTATCAACGACCGCTCGTCGCTCGCGCCTGCCGCGTGCAGTCGGTCGTTCGTGCTGTACTACTATTGGTTCTAAGTCGCTTTCCAGTTTTGTTTTTCACAATTCTAAATCTGCCATTTATGAATCCCTTTTTAAATTTTTTATAAATCTATTGTTCTACCAGGACAAAATCATTTCGCTGCAGAAAAACAACCATTAAAATTTCAGCGTATATATTTTTGAAGAAAACTAAAGACATAAAGTCAGTTGTTGTTGTTGTTGTCAAGTCTCGTTCCTGTGAAAATATCGGGATATCCTGTCCTTCTCCAGGTCATGGTCTACCTATGTGCCAAATTTCATCCAAATGAGTTCAGTCGTTTTAGTGTGAAAGCGTAACAAACAAACAAACTAAATTTTGCATTTATAATATTAGTTAGGATCTAAAGAGCTTACACCCGTTTTTTGATTTGAGAATTTGAAGTGAGACCTTGGCAAACTCTGTGATTCCTTAAATGTAGTCCGCGAAATTCTTTTTTTTTTTCTTTTTTTAATAAAGATGTTTTGAATTTGCGGGCGTCACCTTAAGAGGGCCCTTCCCGGTCCGTCATTCTTCAACGCGAGCATGGTCGAAAAGCTTGTTGTTTCATCGAACGCAAGTGAGAACTGCTAACAAACAAGCGAGAACGCAATAACATTGTACGAAAAATAGTGTGTAAAAAGTTGTATCAGGAAATACGTGTTTTTGAGTAAACCTTACAAGTTTGTGAAAAAAATGTTTGATATTTAGAATTTCCATTACATGTGCGAGGTTTGTATGCAGATGGTTTCTTTACTTTTACCAATTATGAGTATATTATGTCCGGTCAAACTTCGGGTAAAATTTGTGCAATAAAGCAGATTTTTGGAGACCTACTGAATTTGTTTCTAATTTATTTTTATTTTTTGCTTTCATAAAAAGCTAGATATAATGCACAAGATACATATTAGTTTAAAAAAATGTAAGAAAGATGTGTTACAACGCCATAATCACGTACGAGCGTTTGTATGAAAAGTATGACGGGTTGGCCGCTCTTAAGTAATGCCAAAGTAGGGTTTGAAAGTTCTAAACTTCAAATCAATTCAGAAACCGGGACTATATCGTATTATTTCCTGTACTAACTTAAAATTATGTCCGTCCAAATACGCACGTAAAGACTCGTTTTGCCGACATAATAGAAGCCAATACTTACCGACCATATCCACGTATTTAATGCGCGTTATACTTGCGCTTCCAGTATACGCACTTAAAACGCCTTTCCTGTCTATGCACCATGTTATTATATTATACAAACCGTTTACATACTATAATTTTAAACATTTTATAGGACTCGTATGGTCGCTAAGACCGTGCGATTTGGAAGTGAAGCTGTTGCGAGATTCGAGGAAAGTGTACAGCACCCTAGAGGAGGAAACTGGCGACTATGCGGGCTGGACCAACAACGGAGGCATGTTTATATCACGGAGCAAAGTGAGTATCAATACCTACTTCCCTCTAACTTGATGAATTGCTTTTCATTGATGTATACAATCGTCGATAGCAAATCTAAATAGAGTCAGCCCAAAATATGGCTACTAGTTTGCCACCTTCAGAAGCGTCCAACAGTTCCTGTAACGCGCAGACAACAGGACATGCTGGACACCATGTGAAGTGTCCAATTGTTTATTGAAATTTGGTGAAGAAATTTTACAGACGTCTGTGAAGTGACAACAAATTTACTTTGAAAAAAAAAAGGAATAAAAAAAGTATTTCATAGTAACTCAACGATCTGTTCCAGATTTCAATTTAATATATCCTGTAAATTTGTGACAGTAATATTTAAAATGCATTTTCTTCTAGGTTCGAACACAAGAATACATGAGGCTGCACACATTAGGAAAAGCTTTGAATATCCCCAGCGAAGTTCTGGACCCACATGATGCTCAAAAGAAGTTCCCTCTCCTAGACCCATCAGTATTTCAAATGGCGTTGTATGCGCCTGAAGACGGCACTATTGACCCATCTATGGCGTGTAATGCACTTGTAAAAGTAGCCACAAAAAATGGAGGAAAAGTAAGTCTTGGTTTTATTCTGTAACTTCCACAGAAGTATGCGAGTAGCTTGCATGCCATTGGATCATAACTTCTGATTGGTTAATGTCAGGATAGCATGCAAGCTACTTGCTTATTTTTGTGCCAGTTACAGGCATGTTTATTACGGTGTTTAATATAGCACAGAGCACATCTAGTTACAGCAAAAGTTCAGTATTTTGTCGGTCTCTCATAATTGTGTCTTTCTAAAGCCTGATGTGCCATATTGCTTACGTCTAGTTAGTTAGCGGACGTTTTGTATACGAAACTTAACAACACAACACGTATAACATAACGCCTGTTTTCCCCGAAGGATTTGGCAGAAGTGAAGTAATCAAACAATGTCTTTTTATGAAATACTTAATATGACGCAAGATAATTTTCATAGGTGTACGAGGACTGCCCAGTGCTCGACATCCATTACACTCACAATCAACTTGGCAACAAGGAAGTTACAGCGGTGCACACTGACAAGGGTGTCATCAAGACTAAGTGCGTTGTCAACTGTGGAGGTAATAATATGCAATTTTTTTTTTCAATTATCTCATCGGGTACCCTTTTGTCGTTTGGTTATTTTTTTGTTTGGATGCTTTGGAATCTGACAAAAATTAACATTATAATGCCACTAGATCATATAAATATCAATATTCCTACGACCATTTAAGTTTAAGAACAATCGGTTAGTTATGGCGCGTATCCTTATGGACCAACGTCGGATCATATAGGACATTTGATGTAAGAAGTCAAAAGATTTCAGGAAAAAATGGTTTACATGTATACTGGGCACGTGAATAGGCGCCGCCACTCCTATCGCAGTTATTGTAAATAGACTGATGTGTTTCAGATGCGCCCTCTGTATCCTACTATTTAAACTAGGCGGCATTGAGTCGTTCACTTGTAACCACATTTTTATTCATAGGTGCATGGGGTCCTCGCGTTGCCAGATTTGCAGGGGTCCCCAGCCTTCCATTACTTCCGTTCAAGCATTCGTACGTAGTGTGTGACGCTACGCCCGAAGTTCGGGGCTGTCCCAACATTCGAGACCATGACGTCGACTTGTATATCAAGGTGCAGGGAGAGTCGTGCCATGTTGGAGGTTATGAAAGCAACCCACATATGCTTGATCAGGTAATTTGTATAAATCTTCTACTTGAAAAAAAACGTAAATTCATTCACTGACAGACAATGCCTCGCCTAAATCTCTGGGTCTAGGAGCATGGAATTTTGTTCAAGAATTACTTATACACATTATCGAAGGATTTTAGAAAATTTCTCCTCTAAAGGGGTTGAAAGTTAGTATGGACTTTTGACATTTTAGCCGGTAGGAAATCCTACCGTTGCGCGTTGGGCGCAATGAATATCGACGTCGATTTTAATTACTAACACAACATTGTAAGATATCAACCGAATATTATTCTTATTTTTGTTTGAATCCAACTTAATGCTCATCAGATGTTGGCACTGGCATTGTGAGTTGAGATTAGAAATAGGATATTTTACTAGTTTGTTTAGAATTCGTTGAAATATTGTGGCCGACCTTTTCGTACTTTGTTTCCCATTAAATAGATAAAATATATGTGTTACCAAGTGGTGCTAGTTTAAAAATAAATATAATATTTTGTTTTAAATAGGAGTAGGTAACATAGAGTCACAAAAGACAGACAGACAGACGCACGGATCGACAACGAAGTGATCCTATAATGGTTTTGAGGTACGGAACCCTAAAAACACGATGGCGGTGTTCGTTCTGATGTTGGCCACGGGCCAAAAGAATCTTGTAGGCCTTTAGTTCGTAATTCTTGTCGCAAAGTACTGACCTGTTGATCTTAACCCTTCTTCACCCCCAGGTACCAGACCACCTTCAGTTCCACTTATACGAGCTCGACTGGGACGTGTTCGGGGTCCACATGACCAGTGCCGCGTCACTGTGTCCCAAGCTCAGTACAGTTGGCATCAAGAGTACGGTGTGTGGGCCCGAGTCGTTCACGCCCGACCACAAGCCGCTACTCGGAGAGGACCCGAATGTCTTCGGTAAGCATTTTGATTGCCGTACAGTCGAAGACTAAGGCCCGCTTGCACCACAAATCCCTAAACACGTTTTTGAAGATGAAAGAGACAGAACGATTAAATATGTTTAGCGTTAAGGTGCATCCGCAAAGGTAGCCCTCGAAATTCAAATATTGTTACCTTTTTTGCAATTTGCAGGTCAGTGTCAGGTTGTATCTTGATCAATAACTATGTATTACTGATTTTCTGATGACTTGATAGGAAGCAAACGACCTTTCCTTGTGGCTGATGTTTGGCGGAGGCCTATTTCGAGCAGTGGACGTCTTTCGTCTAAATGAAAACTAGGCATGCGACCAAGGCTAAGATTTCTAATAAGAATCGTTTTTTTTTTCATGTTTTTCAGTTATTTTTCCGTAGAGTTTTAGGTTTTGTTTCGTCATTCTTGCACGCGACATAAAAATAGTTGAGTATTCGAAAACAATTTACCAATTTTGTGAAAAAAAATCGCTTAGCAATAAACATAGATAATAAATTAACGTCTAAACAGAATGTTATGTAGGTCAGCCGGTCAACGTACTCCGATACACTGGTGTCATATATTATGTTATTGATCTGATGCAACGCTTATGAATTGATTATAATACTTTGCGCACGACTTCTATGTTCTATACCTACCTCGCTAGCCAACAGATAAACCCAAATGATTGAAACGGACAAATTTGGGATCTAGTTTTGTCTGATCTATGGGCAAGGGCATGGGCCCCGAATATCTCACCCTTACAAGGTTAAGGGTGAGATTTTCGGGGCCCATGCCCATTTGGGAAGGCCCAAATTGGGGCCCAAAATCGAAGGTTTCATCAGCATCGACGGTTTACCTTAGAATTAAACCCAATAGATTAAAGTTTCTTGCATAGTCTGAACATATTATAAATTAAAGTCTGCTTTTATGTCTGTGTGACCGGTTGTTCTTCTAAAGATGCGGTTTTCACGATCATTTAGAGCATTTATTCCCGAAGATTTACCTATATGAACATTAATATTAAACTTACATGTAATAAAGAATCTCGTTGTTTTATTAAATCAGCAAGGGCGGGTCGCTATTTCATAATACTGTAATTCTATCCTCTACATTATTTTATGCCCTTCTTAACTTAAATTTTTCTACGGACGTAGCAGTTAGTAAGTTACGGGAATATTTGATTCAAGGTCTGTACCACAACTGCGGCTACAACTCTGCCGGGATGATGTTCTCTGCGGGATGCGGCATACAAATGGCAGAGTGGATCGTCTCTGGAAGGTGAATACCTATTTTACTTATTTACTCCTATCTGCTCTCATATCGACACAAGCAAGCATTCTTGGAGGTCCATATGTACGTCTATAAAGCAGCGTACCTATCACACGTACCTGTACCTATTATGATTGGCGACTGGTTACTGAACTATTATAATTGGCGCTTTCTCTCAGAACAAGTTAAAAGCATTTTCCCTGTTTTGTAAATAGTTTCTTCAGCTTTTGGAATGTGAACTCATCTGTTTGTTTAAACAAAATAATTACATGAGGTTATCACCGTTATCGCTTTTGCACAAAACTCTGCATCATTACAATAAATAGTGTATTTATTATTTACCTATTTTATACAGAGTTGATATGACAGAGGGGCATTAAATTACACTACGTATTAACAGTATGTTTGTGTATAACAGTATGTTTATGTGTATTAACAATGATATGCAGTTATTTACTTAATTACTATCAATTATTTTCTTTAATAACATTGGTTATGTTTTATCTAAGCATAGACATGAACCAATGCAAAAGACCGCTTCGAAATAATATTACTTTTGTACAGTATAATAACGCGTTAAGGGTGTTGATGGGGCTGCCGCGGTACTGTAGCGCGAGTGGCATGTTCGCGGAGGCGCACGTGGACGGTTTCCACGCGATCATGGGTAAGCGCTGTGCTTCGGCGGCGGCGCGGGCGCGCGGCGGCCTTAGCGCCTTCCTGGCCGCGTGCGCCGGGCCCTTGGGTCTGGTGGCGCACTGGATAGGCCATCACGAGAGGGCACGCGCCTGACTAATACTAAACTTGTACTTTTACTAACACTTGGTTAAGTATATTGTTAGTAACTAATTTATGGACAAAGTCTGAAATAAAATACTATACTATAAGGGCTTAAGTTTGACCATAATTATTATTGTATCGAGAAAAATTATGCCCGTTTCTGAACGGATGACTGCAGAAGATTACTACGGAGTAACACCTGAGATAGTGACGAGTACCTATTAGGGGCCATTACAATGCATTGAAAAATAATGAAAAGTTTCTAGTTATGTAGGGTGCGCAATATCAGTATTCATTTAGTTATAGATAGCATCCTGGTTTAACGCACCCTTATCTTTGAACAGCGTTAAAATCAGCCCTATTAACCTTCTGCTTCGTGGCGTATGATACACCCCGTGTCACTTCAACACAATGCAACTTTTTTCTCTTAGAGCTAACTTTACAAATACCCACAGGCCAAACTACAACATGTTCACATTCGACATCCGTCGCTTCACTCTCGGTCAGATGTCCCGCGCGCACTGGATGCGCGAGAGCAGCCACGAAGCGTACGCGCGGAACTACAACATAGTGTTCCCGAACGACGAACACTTGGCGGGACGGGACGTGAGCCATGACGCCTTGCATCAGGAGCTGGTGGATGATGGAGCGGTCATGCAGTCCAGGGCTGGCTGGGAAAGACCGGCCTTCTACGTCCCTGAAGAGAGGGTGGGTTGTTCTTGTCGTAGTTTTACCGGTCGCACACTGGCTATACTGTCGCGGCAACAGTACTAGATGACAACGTTCCTGGCAGCCACAGTCGTAAAATTTGGCCGCGAGGTAACACCACGCGACACCTAAATATAATGCGCGATTCCTAAAAAAGCGCACTGTTGGATTTTTAACGTTCGTCTCAGCTTCGAGAGTTGAAAATCCAAGAGTCCAATAATAAGTAGGCATTCATTTATAGAGCTTTTAGAAATAGGGGTAGTAAATAAGCTGTTGCATTTTTTACGCCATTCTTTTTTACCACAAAAACTAAAGAAAATTAATTGCTCTTACTGTTTAGAACATTTTAATCAACTGAAGGAAGGCAATTACTTGGTTTCACAGTGCACTGTCGGATCTTCAAACCTCGTCTCAGCTCCGAGAGTTCAAAATCCAACAATCCAATAATAAGTAGGGATTCATTTATTGATTCATTTATGAAAATATTATGTATGTAAGAAAAAATCTACATATCTTTAATAAAATAAGTGATAGACATAATTTTAATACTAGAAATAAAGATAAAATAGATCAACCATTTTTCAGATTATCTAAAGTACATACATCTTTTATGGGGTACTGTGTTAAATGTTACAATAAAATACCTTGTGATATATTACAATTAAATGAAAGAAAATTTAAAACTCATATTAAAAGTACACTCTGTAAACAAGCATATTACAAATTAGAGGATTATATCCAAGATAAGAATGCTTGGAAACATGCTGGTCCTGCTCCATAGGACAATTTAGAGTCTAGACAAAATCAAACTGGTTGCTTATTTAATTATGTATTTGTTATTTTTTATAACACTGATTTTACATTCTGTGATTTCTTGAACTCACACACTGACTTATTAGTATTATTTGTTAAAATGTTAGGAATATCGTATAATTTTACAATGTTTGTAAATATGTGAGCACCATGTATCTGTCACATATTTAATTTATCTGTAATTGCTTTATTTTTCATTCTTTTTTACCTATCGCGGTATAGTAATTTTATTCTAGATGCATCGTCTTCACATATAATTATATAATTAATGTATGCAAAATATTGTAAAAACATTTTAAAAGAGTAACGGTGGAGTTTCTTGCCTATTCTTCTCCATACGAAAACTACCTTTTGGAAGGGGCGACTAGAATCAATTCTATTTTTTGTAAACTTGACGTTCATAAGTGCCTTTTATGTGCCTAATTGAAATAAATTGTTTGACTTTGAGCTTTTAGAAATACGGGCTTGTAAAAAAGCTGTTGCATTTGTTACACCATTCCTTTTTACGACAAAAACTTTAAAAAAAAGTAGTTCATCTTACTGTTAGAACATTTTAACCTACTTTAGGAAGGTAATTACTTGGTTTTCACGGTGCTGTATGATGCGTTGCAGATAAGAGTACAACAGTATGACTGGGGCGGCGCTGACACAGACTATCCTAGAAACAACGACCGGCGTTACGAAGAGATCCTCAAAGGAGACCACTCGTTTGATTTTTCTAAACACCATGATTTGGTAAGTCTATGATTTGTAACTATTTTACAATATTTTTTTTTGTTTCGGGGCAAGGCATGCCTAATTCTGCTCCGTATGTTTAATAGACGCAAGATTATGGAAATCTGTGCCCCTGGATTTCATCAGAAAAAAAATTCAGAAAAAAAAAACCCGACTCCGCTTTACAACATTCAAAGGCAATTATTGAAAAAAGAAATGCAAAATATTTAGAATACAATGTCAGTCTTGCCTTTTTCACATATACATAAATATTTTACAGTTTTCTCGTATTTTTGTTTATATATTTTCTATTCAATTTGTAAAGTATAAACTTTAGAAATAAACATAACTTGCTTATGTATGTAACATAGTTTGTAAATTGCACTTTAAGGGTTCTTTATAATCTGTAATTTTGTGCATGTACACATAAATGAAGAAATAGTTTTTCATCAACCCGTAGTATTCACACCATAACCCTGAACCCATATTACACCCCAGATCGGTCAAGAAGCTCTTCAAAGTCGTAACGCAGCGGCCTTGTTCAACATGTCTTACTACGGCAAATTCTACCTCACCGGACCTGACGCGCAACGCACTGCCGACCTCGCCTTCACTGCTGACCTCTCCAAACTTAATGATAGGTATGTATCAATATAACATTAAAACTGTAAACTTCGAAAGGCAGAAGTGAAGTGAGTTCGCCGAAATTACGCCATTAGTCCAATATAATAGAGGCGAGCCCATTGCCAGCAACTGGGCGCAAATTTAGACTCTGGACTGTTATCGGGAAATTCGTAATAACAGAAAAAATAAACCATACATAACACTTTGTCCGACTAGGTCAGTTGATAAAAGTCTTCTGCGAATGTACTTTACTGTGTTCATTCTGAAACTTCGCTTGTGTCATTAGGACAAAGTGCGTATTGTATAATTATCACTTGCTTATAAAACGGTGAAGGAAAACATCGTGAGGAAACCAGCATGCCAGAGAGATATTTCTCGACGGCATGTGAAGCCAAGCCATTGCCCATGGGCTGTAAAAAAACTCTCACACCAGGTTAATCACCAGGCTAACCGCACGAAAAGAAGAAGATAGAGATAAAGTTAAATTTCTGTTCTTAATAGTCTGTTTATCACTATTTTTGATGCAAATAAAACCATTTTCTTCATTATTTATCGGTGAACGGTATTAAAAGTAAGTAATCTTTTGATATTTCCAGGGTGGTGTATTCTCTTATGTTGAACAAAAAAGGCGGAGTGGAAGCGGACGTGACAGTCACTATACTAGACAGCGGCACTGGGCAGTTACATGAGCCCATCTTTAAGGTATGCGCCGGAGTTGATAACGATCATATTTACTCTTTTAAACTTTAACAATGTCGGAACATTGATATCGAATCGGATTTCTACTGCAAATTGAACTTTTATATTCTCTATGTAGGTACACTTTTTATGATTATAGACCATTTTTTTTTTAATGCAGGTTTAGTACGCTTGTAAAACTTTTGATGAATTTCTTTATTGAAATCCGTCAAAAGTTTGAATGACAATGCCGATTCTTTGGCCTAAAAATAGGCCAGTCATCTGGCCCTAGGGGCCTACTCCCTAAGCGAAATTCGTAGTTTTGGCCGTCGTTACGGTCGCTTCGCTCTCCTTCTCACTTAAGGTATGTGTATAAGTGAGACGGAGAACGAAGCGCCCGTAACGACGACCGAAACTACGGATTTCGCTTAGGGAGTAGGCCTTCTGGTCACGTGAAGAGTCGACTAAAACACTTGGCGATGTCCATAAAAACACGATGAGCACTCGGACCCCATAGCCTAGTGTTACAACCAAAAATGGCACAAACATATAACTCCCAATATGGTTGTTATATTTGCGCCGTTTGAGGTTCATCACCATCAATCATTTTAAGTATCGCCAACTCGATCCCTGTCCAATAACTCACTTATTATAATTTTTTCGGTCACCAGGGTCGCGGCTACTACGTAGTGACAAGCGGCTTCAGTGCGAACCACACTCTGGCGCACATGCGCCGCATCATCCAGACATACAAGTTGAGGGCTACCATCACTGACGTCACCAAACAGCTCTGCATCCTTAGCGTACAGGGACCTGACAGGTCAGTAACAAACCTCAGACAACCTATTCGGTTTATCTTTAGAAGTTTCCATGTTAAAACTATCGAGCCATTATACATTTTGAATAAGTGTCGAGAACGAAAAATAATCGCAAAATTTATGTGACAAATTGTCAAGTGCGCGTAAACTGCTGCGATTAGCTCTATAAATCATTCAAGCGATCGCAGCAGTTTACGCGCGCTAATTTGAATCGATCCATGCACTACCCATGGCAGCCGAATTACGGTTGATCGACACCGACTGTAATTATTCGACGCTGGCACCGTTTTTCTTTTTGATTTTTTTTATACTATAAAAAATATCGAAATTCAAATCACGCACCCTACTAGATGAGCGGAATTTATCAATGAATTCGTAGCTTTCCTTAGCGGCCGATAGGTAGTCGCCGCACTTGCCGTCGGCCTTTTTGATACGCTTTCGCAGGCGCACAAGCCGCTCGCGTATCCCCGCCCGCCCGCGTGGTCAATGCTACTAAGCAAATATTCCCGGGTATGGCTTCTGTTCCACTTACACAACACACCATATTAGTCTCGAGACGGTAAAAAAATTCAGCCGTTTATGTCGCAGAGCTTGTGGCCAAGTAATAACAGCTGCACGGGTCGATCCATCAGGATCAGTAACGCTTGCCGGGGTTGGTCCGTTGTGATCATATTTACATACCGAGACTCCTCCGTGCCTCGGAAATCACCTTAAGCCGTTGGTCTCAGCTGTCATTAGTGGATCTTTGACAGTCGTTACGGGTCTACAGAAGACCGAAATTCTGACAACCAGTCTTACCAACGCGTATCGTATTATGGGTTGTTGTGGTCAGATAAGCAGTCGCTCCATCTGAAATACTAGTATTCAGCTGCATCCGGTTAGACTTGAAGCCGACCCCAACTTATTTGGCAGATGATGATAATGATGGTGGCAGGGAGCTGCCAGGGTTGCGAGTTTGTCCGAAATATATCGCGGCCCCGGCACACAGGCAACGGAAGGAACACGGGTGGGTTTTAGTCAGTAAAAGTCTGACACGCTCTCCCGCTCCGTACAGAGCGGGAGAAGTTATTTGATAATTTTACACCCAAAACAAAAAAGGTTGGCAGGGACATCGACGCGAAAACTGATACCATGAATTCGGTACATGATTCTGAAACCCCGTGCGTTTTTGTTTTTTTTAATAACTGGCTAAAAATTTCAACGCAGGGGAGTCCAGAATCATGTACCAAATCCACCGTATCAGTTTTCGCGTCGATGTCCCTGCCACTGTGTATACTATTGGTGTTGGTGTACCTACTCTAAATAAATATATCTGCCTAGACTTTGCCCAACTTTGTTGGGGTCGGCTTACAGTCTAACCGGATGCAGCTAAATACCAGTATTTAACAAGAAGTGACTGCCTACCTAGAACCAATAATTCTTCGAAGACATGTGACTACCTATCTGCCCC
This sequence comes from Agrochola lota, assembly GCA_947364205.1. Classification (NCBI taxonomy): domain Eukaryota; kingdom Metazoa; phylum Arthropoda; class Insecta; order Lepidoptera; family Noctuidae; genus Agrochola; species Agrochola lota. The sequence goes on along the minus strand of OX376221.1, from coordinate 8,400,094 downwards.
TTGGTAAGACTAACCTACTCTAAATAAATAAATACTAATATTTTTCACAGCCAACGCATCCTCGAGCGCTACACAGACGCAGGTCTCGATAACGACGCATTCCCAGTGAACACGCACCGTAGCATACACGTAACTCGTTCCCCGAATGCTCCCGAAGATAAACGATACCGCTGCCGAGCACTTCGGGTCACGTGGTCCGGTGAACTAGGATGGGAGCTCCATGTACCGTCCGCTCATGCGATACCGGTGTACAAGGCTTTGAGCCGCGCTAAGGGACTGAAGAATGCTGGCTGGAGGGCTTTGACCTCGTTGAGTGCTGAAAAAGGTAGAGATTCAAACTGAAACTCAAAGCATCTATTTCAATTAAACCAATTACTTTTGAATGGTCAAGGAGTCGGTCAGTCAGAAAGATGAAGCTATTTTGCCTATTCCAAAGGGTAGTAGGTTCTTATGGAGAAGAAGGGGCTTGAAACTCCGTGGACACTCTTTTAAATCAAAATATTTTTTACATCATTCATATTAATTTTTCACATGTGTACGATATAGAAAGACGTGCACGTTAAAAGCGTCCGTATTACACAATTCAAAGATTAAAATAAGCCGCGGCAGCTATGTATTTTGTAAGCATGTTTTATCGGTATATAGAGATACTTATGAGGAACAGGGTGTAAAGTTCACTCATCCTCTGTAGAAAAGGGAGGATCCTCCGACCAGACCGGTGTCGTATCAGGGCAACTGCCCGAAGATTGATGTCGGGAAGTCATATATATGGTGATCGCGCGGTAAACCCTGCTTGCGCGATGCAGGATTTGTGTGACGTCAAGTCTTTGATGCGTAGTTCTCATGTGGCGTTGTAGATGCCGCCACAGGCACAAGGTGGACCGACGACCTGTTGCAAGTCGCGGTCATCCGTTGGCTGAATGTGAGTCGCGCTGTGGGCCTGTGGCACAGGACAGGAGGGTCGTGGTGGCGATGTTTTGGAAACGCCTATAATATGTTGCCAGGTGTAGACGTCTTTCGACTGCCTGATGATCATGAATCCTTTATGTTTGTGGTAGTAATGTCACTTGAAAGAGGAGAATTGTCAAGCAATGCGGATGTGATACAGGGTGGCGATTTAGACATCTGCATCCGTCAAGGGGGTGATTCTACCCGTCATACTAAACTACTTTCACCACTCATATACACACTCATACCCGATTCGTGAAAAAGTAAATCAAATTCCTATATAACAGTAGAGAGAGTATGTCGATAAACGTATGAATTGTTTTTTTTTTTAAATCTTATACATGTATGTTTTTGACAGGTACAATCAACCGCTTGACGGATGCAGGTCACTAAATCGCCATCCTGTACTAATGTCCATATTCTTTCAACTCTTTCATGTTTTCTGATCAAACAAGAAGTAATGCTGGTCGAAATTATTATCTTCTTTTATTTGTATGAAACATTTTGTAATTTAATTTCAGGATATCACTTATGGAACTCCGATTTGAGAGCCGATGATAATCCAATAGAAGCTGGTTTGGGTTTCACGTGCAGGAAAGACGGCGATTACATCGGAAATGAACATGTCACTAGTGCGAGAACTAACGGAGTCACCAAGAAATACGCGTATTTCACACTTGATAATAAGGTTTGTATTGAACAAATAAGAAATTTGATGGATGGATTCTGTAAAAGACGATACGGATGGGAAGGGAGTGAACAATGAGATGACTGAAAAAGATTTATCGAAGTAACAGACGTACTGCGCCTATCCCAACTAAATTACAATAAGAGCAATGATGATGAACAGAAACTGGTCACAATCTGTTACCGGGGTAAAAACATAACGTCATGCCTTCGTTCCGTGGGGATTGTAAGAAGCACAAGCAACAGCACTAACAACTTCCAGTTCGCGTCAAATAACTTCGCCGCTCTGAAGTTAGGTTGCGCATGCGCGCTACTGTTTTATAAGTAAGATTGACTACTGCGCAGTAATTTGTAGCCTCGAACTGTACTTAACTCTTCTGCTTGATCATTCATGAAACTTTGCACCAGCGCGCTCGTGTAGCGCGGCGGGGTCCATATTTTTATAAATTATACATTTTTGCAGGTTGCTGTCTTCGGACAAGAAGCTATATTTAGAAATGGTGAACCCGTAGGCTACCTAAGAAGAGGAGATTATGCATTCTACCTAGACAAACCAATAGGTATCGGCTACGTCACTAACAAAGGCTCAGAAGTTACCAAAGAGTTTTTGAAAGAAGGCGATTACGAGATCGAAGTCTTGGGACAGAAACACAAGGCGACTTTACACTTTAAATCTCCTTTCGACCCTACAGGCCAGAGATTACTGGGCAACTATGCAAATCAAGGCATTGGTGGAAACACTCATGAGCAAAATGAAAGAGAAGGCGGTTGTGAATAACTTTTTTGTTAGTGTAGTTATGATCCCAATAAATCCTTTTGGCATCTAATTAAATGGTTTTATTAGCAAACAAAGGTATTGAAATAACTGCTTTTACAATAACGAAACACACACTAAAAATAATTAAAAATTTGAGATAGATTGAAATCTCTGTTTTCTGTCAATGTATCGATTCGGATTGTCACGCAACTTGTTGACGCGAAACATGTTTGAAGTTTCATATTACTTGACATGTTTTACAGACAAATTGCCCAGCATAACAAAATGTTTCTTGCCAATATGTTGGCCACTACCATGTTTCGATGTTTACAGTCTCATTTGGAAAACAATAAGGCTAAGCGTATGCTGAGACGCAGGTGACGCAAATCCATGCAGCGCAGGGCAGAACAGATTTTGTAATGCATGCACCTACGTACTGACAGCTGCGTACGCTGTGGCGCAGGCACGTGCGACGCAGACATGTGTCTGTACTGCTCTGCATCTCGTAGAGCCGGCACAGATTTCTGCGCGACGCGTGCAGGTCGTCACTTGTTTTTTACCACTGATTCATAATTTTGTTTCAATGGCAGATTGTTTGTAATAGCTAGGACGCGAATGTGTCTGTGTAGCTGCGTCGCTGCATGATCTTGCGGCTTGTCTGCCTCGCCTGCCCTGCGCTGCAAAATTTGACTGTGCTGTGCTGCGTCACCTGCGTCTCAGCATACGCTTAGCCTTAACCTTGCACTAAACACAAGCTATTGACAAGTTTTGAGGCACAAACAAACAGCAGAGCCATGTGCAAACGCAAACGTGACAAATTTCTTTACAAAAAAAAACTAGTTTCTGGACAGTGCAAACGCAGGTAACAACAAACCTTCAGATCTGTCTTAAAACTTACTCATGTTTCGCGCAGTGCGAAGGCAAATTCCACAAAACGAGGTATGAGATTTATTTCATGTGACAAGTTTCGAAACATCTAGGTACTATCGAAATACTTCATATCTAAGCAGTTTGTAAACAAAATCCTGTGAACACGATGACCACATCTGTCACCGCCCCGGTACATGTTGCAATGTTTTCTGATGCAAACGCATAGTAAGATAATGCACGCGATATGGAAAAACAAAGACCCATAAATGCTTAGTAGGTGGAAGTTACCTAAGACTTGAAAGGAATATAACTATTTTCGAACATTCCAACTAGAAAAAATAAAAGTCACCAACCACCTTTTGGCAAGAGTTATTGCATATGAGTCTTGTAATGGTTTTGTAGTATCTAACAAGTCCCGATTTGGGCACAAATTTCAAGACTTCTAGTTCTGATTTGGTTCTGTAAAAGCATTGTAACGCGCTTAATTAGTCTTGAAAAAGTAAAAGGTAATGCTCAATCATTTTAACACAAATAAAATCCTTCATGATCAACAGTATGGTTTTACCAAAGGACGTTGTACGACCGACGCCGGTGTAACCTTATTAAGACACTTTTTTAGCGCGTGGGAAGAGGCCCAAGACGTCATAGAAATCTATTGTGACCTCTCAAAGGCATTTGATTACGTCGATCACGAAACCTTACTCTTGAAACTTGAGTATTACGGACTTGGAAAACTTGCGCTCAATTTAGTAAAATCTTATTTAAATGATAGACAACAGAAAGTTCAAATAAACGTTTTCAATTCACTAGGTTTCAGAGTAAAAATGGTTGTGCCACAAGCCTCGATATTGGGTCCATTCCTCTTTTTAGTTTATATCAATGATCTACTCCATTTATTAAAAAATCAACCTCAAATGGTGTTATTTGCTGACGATACTTCCTTAATTTTTAAGGTAGATAGACGTGCTACAAATTTTGGCGACGTAAATAACGCCCTACTGCAGGTCCAAAGTTGGTTCACTGCTAATAATTTAGTATTAAATGGAAAAAAAACTAAGTGCATAAAATTTTCTTTACCAAATGTCAAAAGTAGGTAGCGATTGTGAGATAGTATTGAATCAAGAGAAACTGGAATTCGTCGATAAAACTGTTTTCCTAGGGATCACGCTCGACTCAAGGTTACAATGGGGGCCTCATTTAACATCTATTGCAGGACGGCTAATTTAAGCAGCATATGCTGTCAGAAAAATCCGTAAATTTACTGATGTAGATACCGCGAGGCTGGTCTATTTTAGTTACTTTCATAGTATCATGTCTTACGGTATTTTACTGTGGGGACGGGCTGCAGACATCGAATCTATTTTTATTCTGCAGAAAAGAGCGATCAGAGCCATATATTATCTCCGCAGGCGTGTCTCTCTAAGGGATCTGTTTAAGGATATTAACATCATGACGGTAGCTTGTCAATATATCTATGAAAACATCATGCACGTAAGAAACAATGTACATCTTTTTAGTAAAAGAGGTGATTGACATAATTATAGTACAAGAAATAGGGACCTATTAATTCAACCAGGTTTCAGACTGGCTAAAGTGGACTCATCTTTCATGGGATACTGTTTAACCCTTTGAATGACACTGGCAATTTATATGCCATCATGTTCTCATTTTCACATTTTCGACAGTACAGACGAACAGATTGTGGTTATTTGACTTTTGCAACAGAGAACGAAGCACTAAATAAATAAAAAATATGACATGCGACCTCATTGACATCTGTCACTTGTCAGAGAAAGACTTTCGTGACGAAGTACGTATTTTGTGGTTTTCAGTTACATCTCGATTTATCTCGAAATCTGGAGTACCTTTTTGTAAGTAATTACATTTATTCAATGAGTTGTTTATTATTCTTGACGAATCATTGAATATTTTTGGAAAACAATAAATATTATTTACGTAATTTTCAAAAATCATGTCGGCAATATATATGCCACTGTCTGTATACCGTAAGGGTACGACGGCAACATGTTTGCCAATACCAGTTTAGTACTTACCTATTGTTTTACATATTTATATTTTTTTTGTGTATTTTATAGGAATATGGATCGTCGTGGGGTGAATCTGAGACCTGATGAAGTAGAAAGTGCGTTAGAAGAATTATTTGGTTTCAGTGATGGAGCGAGATCTGAAGATGAAGCGGAGGATTCCGATGTGGAAGATTTATCTGGTATGTTGTCGTCAAATAACTATGACCCAATCAACACTACGATCTTCCCAGAACTAAGCCCTCGACCAACATCTTCACATCAACCAGGGCCCTCAAATGAAAATGTTATGCAGCCACCCCCACCAAGAAGTTCACGACACAGTCCTTCACATATAGAACTTGAACTTCAAGAAGATTTTGATCCATCAGAAATTGAGGACTCAGACGGATCTGATGCAGATGAAGACGAATGGAAAAAAGTGGCCTGGTCACAGAATCCCGTAGTTTCTCTTTTTGATTCTATTCAATTACAACCAGTTCGGAACGTAGCCAATAGGACCAGGCCACTCGTATTTTTTGAAATGTTTTTTGACTCTGAAGCTATCGATATGATTGTAACCCAATCAAACCTATATGCATCACAATGCAATGACCAAAATTGGGAACAGACGTCAGTAACAGAGATCAAAGCTTTACTGGGCATGATGATTCAAATGGGCATTCACAAATTACCCTGTATAGAAGATTATTGGTCCAGTGACCCATTACTGCATGTTGTTGAAATTGCTGAGACAATGACATTGAAGCGGTTTCAAAAACTTATGAAATATTTACATCTCAATGACAATGCCAATATGCCGGACGGGAACGATGATAACTACGACAAACTGTATAAAATAAGGCCGCTGCTAGATTACATCAACGTAAAATGTCAGACAAATGCCAAAAACACATATTCTCAGTCAATTGACGAGTGTATGATAAAGTTCAAGGGGCGGTCTACTCTAAAGCAATACATGCCCATGAAGCCCATAAAACGGGGCTTCAAGGTTTGGGCTAGAGCTGACAGCCACACAGGATACTTGTATCAGTTTCAAGTGTATGTTGGAAAGACCGAAAACGTCGAAACAGGATTAGGCAGTAATGTTGTCATGACATTATGCCAGTCACTCATAAATGACACCTATATGGGTCATATAGCATTTGATAACTTTTTTTCTAGTCCAGCTTTACTACAAACATTATACAATAATGGTATATATGCAACTGCTACAGTCAGAAATGACCGCCAAGATATGCCACTAATTGTAAAAAAGCCCAAAGCGACTGGTAATAAAGAAATTGATGAAAAAATAGCAAAGGCTGTAAAAAATGCAAACCAAAAAACAAAAAAGCTGAAAAGAGGAGAATGGAAATGGAGGGTAAAAAATAATGTTGGCTTTATTATCTGGAAAGATAACAAATTAGTAAGCGTTTTGAGCACTGCATTTCATCCAAAGCAGAAAACATCTTGTGAAAGAACTCAAAATGATGGATCTAAAAAATCATTCGCCTGTCCGCTGACAATTACAGAATACACAAAGCGTATGGGAGGAGTGGACCGGTTTGACCAAAAGAGAACCCCGTACGCAGTCGGAAGAAAAAGCTCGAAGTGGTGGAAACGCATCTTCTATTTCCTTATTGATGCTGCTATAACAAACGCGTATATATTGTATGCTTCTAACAGACGTAACCACACCGTATTGTCTCAAAAGGAATTTAGGCTGACATTGTCTCGAGAATTAGTAGCAAACGCAACATTCCGAAAGAGACCCTTTGCCACCATGCCAAAGTTCGCGTCCAAAAAAAGTAAGTCTGTACAATCGGAAGAAAGTGAATCAAGGCAAAAGAAACTATTTGGAGTGCACACCCGTGGAGTTTCTTGCCCGTTCTTCTCCATAGGTACCTACTACGCTTTGGAATGGGCAACTAGCTTCATATTTCTGACTGACCGAATCCTTGACAATTCAAAAGTGCCTGTAAATGGTTTAATTGAAATAAATTCTTTGAGTTTATTTTATCTTGTAAGTACATTAATTTATGCTTTAAATCACAGACTTTGCAAATATGAGATAAAACTGGAATTAAAAGCATTTTAATTTACGAATGTGATATAATATAATCCGAAAAGTATCCTTAAAAAAAACATTTAATGTTATTTACGTTCCTGACAACAGCAATTAGGAATAATGTGTTGCATTGTAAGTGAAATATTAATGCGAAGATAAGTTTTCTGTTAAATGTTATGCGAGTCTTCGGTAAATTTTAAATTTTCATTTTCATTGAAAGTTTAAGTTAATTTTATGACGAATTTTTATAAAAATCAATGGTAATTTTTCCATTATATTCACCCGTTCTTAGCATATGAGATTTTCAACAAAATTTGCACTATTCTTTGCGTTCTCAAAAACAATATTCTTGTATGAATCATATATACGCACTTTCTTAGAGTCATAGTCTTAGTGCAATATTGATGCTTGAGTATTTAGGAGTCATAACGAATGCTAATTTAGGTAGAGGTCTTGTAAAAGTCATATGATTTAATCATGTAAACGTTTTTGAGACTTTTTTAGAAGTCGCTGATTTGTATTATTTATAATACAAATTTGCGATTTAAGAGCAATAATAAGTGCAAATTTCGCTATCGCTAAGCGTCTGCAAGATACGTAATAAGCGTTCGGGTTAATTTCGTAAGGTGCATCACCGGGAGCATTCCCGCTTGTAATGTAACGACGTTACAGATTCGATTTTGAGCATTACGTTACAGTACTGCCTTCCTGGCTGGCGAGCATTCGCTTGTAATGTAACATTTCAGATGAACTATTACAGACATTGCGTACTGTAATGCTTGGTTCGCATGCCTCACTGATGAAATGTACGAATTGTATCATACCATATTCCGCACTGTAATGCTCGTTTTTTCTGATTAGAATCTTAGTAGAAAGCAAACAAGAATGAAGTGGTTTATCAATTTCCTTCATCTCATGGGAAAAAAAACATGACTATGTCATGTGTCATGTAGAGGTACGCCATATTCAGCGGGCAATCAAGACGCTTCCAACGATACCTCATTTGTCGAGTTATGATAAGAAGATTAGAAGTTATGAGGGACAGATGAACATACATACACACCGGTCAAAATCATAACCCTCCTTTTTGCTTCGCCGTAGTCGGGTAAAAATGTGTTCATCGAGGAAAATAAAAAATAGTTAAGATTTACGAATTATATTTTTCTTATTATTATATTTCTGTATTAAGTACAAAAAAAAACAATTTGTACATACATAGATAAAATAAAAATTTATAATTAATTGCTAAGACGATTCTTCAATTTTATTTCTGTATTGTTAACAAAAAATAACTGTACTTAGCCTACACTTTTTTTTTTCATATGGAAGACTAGTTCTTGAAACATGTACTACGTCACAGAAAAAAAAAAAAAAAACTATTTTTACATAGTATGTGTTAGCAATTATCTATTTAATTTTATCCATGTACGATGAAGTGAAATTGATAATTGCTAACACAATTCTTAAGCTTTATTTCTGTATTGTTTACAAAAAAGTAAGTACTTTACACATCATGTTATTTTACATAAGGAACATGTATTACGTCAGTATAGCAACCAAATAATAAAAATAAAGTAACTAAACTAATGTAGCCTGACTTATAATCTAATGTTGCTTCATAAATTTATAAATAGAGAAGAAAAACAAAATTGACAACAGAGCAAACATTCTTGGAACATGTATTGCGGCCCAAAACGTAAAGTAAAAGTAAAGTAACTAAGTAATAGAAAGAATGTAAACTTTAAGTTGTAGTTTTATTCCGCAAGTCAGACTCCCGATAACTAACCTACGTAACACACTGACAATGATAATTCGAAGGGTTTTGAAAGGGATAAAATGTATATTCCATATTTTATTGTCGCTTCATAGAATGTTTGAATAATTCGTCTGCTCCTCGGCAACGTAAATAAATAAATGTGGTTGCATAGTGAAAATGAAAGAAATTGGGCATTGTATTATGTGTTATGCATTTAGGCTACTGCTGATCCCCAATGGACACACACACACACACACACACACACACAAACACACACACACACACACACACACACACACACACACACACACACACACACTCACACACACTGACACACACACACGAAGTTTAGACAGTAAATAATGGTATGACCGAGAAACTACTAGTGACTACTATATGTCTGTCGGTGTCAGTTGAGACTTTGTGGAAATTACAAAAGGTACACTCTTTTGTGTACGTCTGTCGGTATGTTTGTCAAACTAGAAGGTATATAAAATGTGTGAATAGCCACATGAAAAAAAAAAAGTGAAAAATTACAGTCTTTAATATAATATGTCTGTCAAGCTAGAATTATAAAATGTGTGAAATACCAAACTAAAGAAAAGTTTTAAATGTCAGTCTTTAAAATATCTGTCTGTCAAGCTACAAATAAAAAAACACTATAAATGGAGAAAAATTAGGGTTTGGCCAAATGGTAAAGCTTGAAGCAGGGCTCTATGCAAAGTGGAACATTACATTTAGTGCACACGTAAATTGAAGTTCTACGGACACCGAGCTGGCTGCACCGCAAGCACCGACGACGAGCACGGCGGCCATTGGGTAATAGGTCGTTTTGGCAAGGAAAATGATCTGAAGTGGATTTTGGCTCAGCCAAAGTGCTCGTGCTCACTCGTCCGGTGATAGAACGACGTGCGGTTTTTGGAATGTGGCCGTGGTGGTTTTGAAGTATCTGTTCCACTAACTCTAACCGGAAAATTAAATGATCTTTGGATGTACGATTCGAACCCTCGTAGAGAATGCGTGAATTTAAAATAGAGCAATTGAGAAGGCGTTTGAAGACCTTCATATTCCATTTAGAGCATTTTTTTCTTTCTAGCAGGTATGGTTCCAGCATTTGATCTTTCCGATCAACGCCTCCCATACTCTTATTATAATCCAAAATTGATTGAGGTTTGTATTGAGCCTCACGATATGGTTTCGGATCCATCAGGGCTTGTTGAATGCCGTGGTAGGTAGAGATGATTCCGATCTTTCGTTTCTTGGCCTGATAGGCCATGATAACGATATCGCCGGAATGACGGGCTACGAACTGGCCTTCTTTCAGCTGGCATAGCGATAAGAGTAGAGGCACATGGCTACGGTTGGTGCGCAATGTCCCTACACAATCAGTTTTATGTGCCTTCAGAAATCTGGCCAGTAGGGGGCTATTGAACCAATTGTCCATGAAAAGAGTATACCCTTTGTCAAGGAGAGGACGGACGAGTGTTAGGACTGTCAACGAGCTTTTCAGCAGTGTCGACGGGTAAGTGGAATCATAGGTGGTGGTACCACCGGCGTATACAAAGAAAGACCAAAGGTAGCCGGTGGAAGACTCGCACAGTTCGAAGGTCTTCACTCCCAACTTGGCTGCCTTGGTCTTTATGTACTGCCGGAACGAAAGGTTTCCTTTCCACAAAGTCAGGGATTCGTCAATGCAAATATTTTGGGATGGGACATAGGCTTCCTTGAAGCGAGAATTTAAATGTTGCAAAATGGGGCTAAGAGAAAATAAACGGTCAGTATTAATGTCAGTCGGTTTTTTGCTGTTGTCATTGAAACTGAGAGCGCGACAAAGAACTTCGTAACGACGGCGGGGCATCATTTTCCTAAAAATGTTCGTCTGAAGGAGTGGGTTTAATGTGAAGCAAGATTTTGTGGTGGGCATCCTGATGATACCGAGCATCATCCAGAAGGAAAATAGGATTAAAATTTCATGAACGTTCGTGTCATACCAATCCCGGGCAAAAGCAGCGGATGAGCTTATAATCCCCTGAGCGTGCCGGTTGGTCTCAGTCACAATATGTGACAAGATGCCGTCATCCCAGTACTGCCTAAACGCGTCATACGCATTCTCAGAAGCGACAGTAGGCCCTGTTTGCTGAGGCAGGAATTTTTCCCGGTTGCCTGCATAATCGTGCATGGACGACCATTCAAAACGACTAGAAACATCCATCCCGGTAAACAGGGCCTCGTCCCGGCCGTTCTCTGCATCTAAAAACTCCTCATTCTCATCATCCGCTTCAGAAACTGGCGGCATGTGCCTCCTCGCTCTCCTTGCCTCCCTAGTTCTCACAATTTGCAATATTGCTGCTCTCAAGTCCTCGGACACATCGTCGTCATCCACATGCACATGCACACACCTTTCACCCTTTTTCCAATGGGGATCACCTGTCGCCCAGTACGTGCCGCGTGCTCGCCGCCCGCACGGGCGCCCCCCTCGCGCACGACCACTTTTCGTCGACATCGACGGTCGCTCTACCACTTGCTGGAACGTGTGGTGTTCGTCAGCTAAATGAAAGTCGTCGCCATCGAGAGGAATAAAGTCTTCTTCCTCCACGATAACGCAGACTTCCACCCTAAAAAAAAGAAATATAATTTTACATGCATTATAATATGTGTGTATTTTTCCCATCCTCACTTATGGTTCTCAAACATGGTCTTTCACAAATCAGCAAAGGTCCACGCTCGAGATTTTTCCAGAGCTTTGGAACGGAGTATTGAGGGTATCTAGATTGAAGACCGGGTTAAGAATACTACCATCCATTCCATCACAAAAATAGCTGATGTCACTCGGAAAGCTGCCACATTAAAATAGAACTGTGCTGGACACATCTGGATGATCAACATGCCAAACTCCTTCAAAAAAGACCAGTCCCAAATAGCCCTGGAGAGAGAGAAGTGAAAACAGAGGGCCTTTGCCCTGCATTAAAAAATCCAGGTTGATGATGATAATAATATTAACAATTTGGGTATGTCGGAAACATTGGGCATCAATCTTACTGACCTGAAGCAATCGTTGAAGGAGCGCTTCTTTGGCCGCCTGAAGAAAGTATTTAATAGTTTTCTATCAGGCGGGAACAAGGTGCGCGCCTTCAACGGTTGGGTCATGCCGATTTTGATGTACTCTTTCGGCATATTTAAATGGACTCAGACCGAACTCGACGCCCTGGATAGGAAGGTCCGTACGCTGCTGACTGCATATCGGATGCACCACCCACGGTCATCGGTAACGAGACTGTATATCCCGCGAAAGTGTGGAGGTCGAGACTTTTTAAACGACACTCCACAATCGCGAGATATGCAATCCCAGGGAATATTTCTTAGAAGCCGACGTGGGGAGGCATCGAGATGTAATCGCGGTAGACAAGGGTCTCACCCCGCTCTCCTTGGCTAAAGAGAACTGGCGTCTTGACACTAACGATCGCAAGGAGGTATGGCAGAGTAAGGAGCTTCACGGACGCTACTTTCGGGCCCTACATGAAACCGATGTAGATTTACTAGCGTCCGTAGCCTGGCTGCGTTTTGGAGACCTCTTAGGGGAAACCGAAGGTTTTGTCTATGCAATGATGGACGAAGTTATGATGACGAACAATTACCGGAGATTCATCGTGAAGGACGGGACGGTTGACATCTGTCGGGCATGCCACCGTCCGGGAGAATCAAACCGTCACATTATCTCCGGGTGTTCTCGTCTAGCTAACTTAGAGTACTTGCATAGACACAACCTTGTAGCCAGGATTATCCATTAGCAACTTACTCTGAAATACACTCTTGTGGAATCTGAAGTGCCGTACTACAGGTATGCGCCCGACCCAGCTCTCGAAAATGGAAATATCACATTGTACTGGGATCGATCCATCATCACTGACAGGACTATTGTTGCCAATAAACCTGATATAGTGGTGGAGGATCGAGTAGAGCGGCGCACAATGATTATTGACATAACAGTTCCGCATGACGGGAACCTCGAGAAAGCCGAGAAAGATAAGCAAATCAAGTATCTTGACTTGGCTCGCGAGGTTGTCGACATGTGGGATGCGGACTCTGCGATCATTGTGCCGATAGTCGTATCAGCCAATGATGTAATTGCCAAGAGCCTCGACCAACACCTAAGGAGGCTCTCGTTGGGCAGCTGGATCAAGGGCTTGATTCAGAGAGCGGTACTCTTGGACACGGCTCGCATTGTCAGGAGGTTCCTCTCTCTGGAGCCCTGACCGCTGGTAGCTTGGACACTGTTCCCGATACCGGTGGGCTCCTATTTTTTATATTTTTAAATGTTTTTATATTCTTTTATTCTAATATTTATTTTAAATAAAGGAATTAATAATACATGTAAATCATGAAGAAAAAATAGAAGTGGAATTTCGAAAAAAAAAAAACTTACAGGTCACTAGCATCCTCCGTGTTCTCAGCAATGGTAGGCGACACCGAAGCGCGCGACGGTCTTGGCCTATCAAATAAAAGGTTTCCTATACTACAAATATAGGACAATTACTTCAATCAAAATATGTTTTATAACTTACGGCTGCTTCACGCGTGGCCCACTTGTATCTACCTCCATGGGGGCAAAGGATGACGGTGACGTTTGTGGCGGCGAACTGAAATAAATGGTTTTCGTTAATACAAATAAAATATTATTTATAACTCAATATAATGATTTCGATCAAAACATGTTTATTACTAACATAACGGGAGGCGAGGATCGAGCCAACGGATGACTTTGAGAAAGACCCAAGGGGATCTCCTCTCCCTCCTGGGTATATAACCCGACGAGCTTCAGTGGCGACTCAGCATACTGAAGAATCAAAGAAATAAAATGAAATCGCTACTATTGAACCGGTGAACCCAGTGGGCTCACCCAAAATAACAAAAGACAAAACAACAAGATTCCTGGCCAACCCCTATAAGATACCGACGGGGTCGAAAGACCAATGCCTGCTGGGGTTGCGGGTTTGTCTGAAAGGGATATCGCGGCCCCGGCACACAGGCAACGGAAGGAACACGGGTGGGTTTTAGTCAGTAAAAGTCTGACACACCCTCTCGCTCTGCCCAGAGCGGGAGAAGTCATTTGATGATTTCCCATCCAAAAAAAAAAAAAAAAAAAAAACCCCTATAAGATAAACAAAAAGGATTTACCTCCTGAGGCGGTTCGACGTACTCGAAGTCGAAGTATGCAACGTCCAGCTCCCGCTCCTCGGGGTCCACAACTTCGATGAACTCCTCCTCTGGGTCTTCGTCCTCCGACTCACTCTCCAAGAAGAGCGACCCGAAGTCCTCCGGTACGTCCTCGTTCTGCCCAAAGTTCCAACTCGCCATTATGTCTAAAAATAAATTTCCTCAAAATTAGAATTACATTACACAACTCAAACTTTACAAAATATAAATAAAATAAATATACTATCCTAACTATAATATAAATACGAAAGTGAGTTTGTTTGTTACGCTTTCACGCTAAAACAGCTCAACAGATTTGGATGAAATTTGGCACATAGGTAGACCATGATCTGGGTTAGGACATAGGATTCTTTTATTCCGATATTCCAACGGGATCGAGACTTACGCGAGCGAAACAGCGAGGCGCAGCTAGTTATTTTATAAAACAAAATATTCGAAACTCTTGTACAAAAAAAACATTCGATGCTATCGATAAGTTTTATCTATTTTGACCTACCGCCTCGCCGTTGCTGCGGTCGTTTGAATTTGACATTTCAATGTTAACAAGAAAATGTATGGCAGCGAAATATAATTCATCAAATTATTATACCTAATGTTAAATAAGCACTAGAAGAAGCGTAAGATAAATAAACTGTTTCATTTAAATATTATAAAATCATTATTTAGAGGAATTATAGGATTTAAATCCCAATTAAATATTTACTATAAATTATTAGTCTAAATATAATAGCGGTCAAAATGGGTAAGTAATATATAATATAATTACAAAATCTCTAATATTTACAAAATATAACAACTGTATCTTTTAATGTTATTTGATATAATGATCAGTTAATAAAATAAACGATTGATATAATTTTAAAATAACGATTTTTTATAATCATAACATACATTGAATGTAAAATCGTTTGATATATCACTCAAAAGACATAAAACCTATTTAGTCTAACATAAAACCTATTTAGTCTAATAAGATTTTTTTAAATTTATTGCATAGTTAGTAACCTGAGTAGATATACCTAGTAACTGATTATCACGTGCCAAGACCTCCACCTACCACCCGCTCGCCTTCGCGCGTTAATGGTCACTGTTCTAACCTAACCTAACCCAAATGATTTACCAACATTAAAGATCTGACGCTCGGCGGCCGCCCCCGCCTTAGCCTTCTAACCTAACCTATCCGAGTCGGATTGCTCTGAATCGGGGTTTTAACCATAATGATGGTATCAATATATATTTTAAACGAAAGACCTAATGATTTTCGATTAATAAACCTTATATCCAATAACGTTATACGATATAAGTTTTACAGTATATAAATGTTATATGTAAAGAAATTATATCAACAGTTGGTATATCTCACGTTTATTACATCTTGTGAACGTTATTGAAATGAAAATATACCAAATAACTTTATATGATAATTATGAGACGCGCCCATTATAAACACGTTGAGGCTTCCACCCCCCGTGCGCCTCCGGCTCTAAAAATTCGATTTTATTTGTGTCAAAATTATTATGATTCATTCACTCATAGCCAAAAGTAAGGAATTTTAGTGATAGTTTAGTTCGGTGTACAAGAGAATCAGCACTAGTGAGGATAAAATATAAATTCAAGATAGCGGCTGAGTAAATTTTCTAAGTTGACTTGTTTTTTACGATCTGCCAAAATGCCTTTCGAGCGGAGTAATGAAAAGAGTATAAAATTTTGAACTGCTGGAATCCAAAAAAACAATATGGGATTTAAAGTACGAAAACCAAAAATTTTAAGAAAGTTCACGACGCCCGGAGGAGAATTTGTGAAGCTTTAGAAGTCACTGATGGCCAAGTTCAAGCCACCTTTGAAAATAAAAATTCATCTATACGATCTGGAGCAGGTACAGACGATATATTTCATCCAATATGGTATGCATTCGATGTTATGGAGAGGATCCACCATCTTCTGCGAAGACGAACTTTCTTTTTTTTTTGATAATGCGGACGCTGTAATTATTTCGACGTCTGCCATTGCCGAAACTCGAAAGCGATGTGAGTGGTAGGGTGGTATGTGGACACCAGGGTTGGATTTAGGTATGTTGAAAAAGATAGCACAAAAATATTAAAAGGATAGTATTTATAAAAAAATATAGTACACTTTGATTATTTTTAATTTAACATTTTTCAATTTTTTCTTTGGGGTGGATACTCCCGGTCTATCGTCATTTTCAGAACCACCACTGCCACTTTCCATAATTAAAACACTGAAAACGTATTATTCTACACAAAAACTCGAAAGCGATTGTTAAAACATTGAGCAAACTTTGTTTAGAGTTCCGAATGGAATGGAAGGAACGAGATTAATGGAAAGAGAGAAGTGTACTGCCGAGGGTAATCGGGGAATCCCCGGCCATCAACATAGAAAACATCGCAACGCACGGCCGAAATATTCATATTAAGACGTAAAACTAAGCATTCGGGAGCAAACTTTAAATTAAGTATATAATAGATAGTATTTAAGCGTACTATCCTGGGATGTGGATAGTATATATAGTACAAAGGGCGAAATTATAGTATAAATACTATAATTTTAGTACAAAATCCAACCCTGGTGGACACACTTCCTCTCGATCCTGCTACGGCAGTATTTAGGAAATTATGGCGGCAGCGCGAGGAGTAGCGCCAGGGGCAGAATGTAAATGAGGCATTCGTTTTCGAGGGGTCTAAAGCCGATAATGAGGTCAAAATGTAAATCAAAGATGGCGGCTACGAAAATTTTGTTTTTGTTTTAAATGATACGTGAGAAGGAACTTAGTTCCTGACAGGGTTCCCTCGAACGCACACTTTTTTTTTTAAGTGAATACTTCTTTATGCGTGTTGAGCGATTTTTGGTAAAGGAAAATCTTATGGGCTCGCATCACCGACTTGCTAACAGTTGCGCTTATTGTTGCTCGGAGTAATAATTAGATAAGATTTATAAAGAAATAAATATGATTAATCAAAATGTTATGCCTCATGTAAAATAAACACGAGAAGAAGCGTAAGATAAATAAACTGTTTCATTTAAATATTATAAAATTATTATTTAGAGGAGTTATAGGATTTAAATTCCAATTAAATATTTACTATAAATTATTGCTCTAAATTGAACGGATCAAAATAGCTTAGTTTGACTATAAACAGAGCGAACGCGCAAACTCTACACACACAAGTACGCGTGCTTCTGTGTGAGGAGTGATTTTTGCAAAGAATTTACCTAAACTTGACTTCCCGCGCTAGACGAAAACGCTATTAATGAACGAATTGCTGTATCAAAATCAAAATATTTTACTTCACTTTTTTTTTAAACGAGCGAACCCTACAGTTGTCGCATAGGATATGTAACATCTGACATCTCATCTTGGTAATTAGCAACATTAAAGGGGCGAGCCCTAGTCAAGGTTGTTTCTGCCAGCCATTTAATTAGCTAAAAAGGATCAGTTACAAAGAAGTTTTCTGTGTTTTATCGACTTATTACTAAAAGTTGAGCCAGGTGATTTTAAATGGTTAAATAATGTAGCCCCAAAAATATAAAAAAAGTGATATTTGGATACATCAATCGTCTCTAAAATATTTCACTTTTTCTGCTTGCACAGTGGCCTCAGAAAAGCTATATTCAACAGTAGGAAATATACAGACAGAAAAAAATTAATTGTTTCTCACAAAAAACTTTTAACTATTATGTTTTGTAAATAAAAATTTACCTATAGTTCATTTTAATTATTAAATTCATGTAAATATTTATATTGCTTAGCGTGTTTCATTAGCTTTCACTACTTTGACTAATAATTGCATGCAGCTATAGTAGAATCGGTTCCAATACAAGCGGCTCGGCCAAGCACGTAGATTTTTGCTTGAGCCAAGCATGTTTATCCTTTACAAAGTTTGCTTGATACTTGAGTCAAGCATTTACGTGCTTGATGTGATTTTATATTTTTAGCTTGACGAGACGTTTTGACAGTGTTGGCAACCGGCTTGATCAAGCATCAACAATGCTTCATAGTAGTAATCTTTTTGTGCTGTAGCCTGCAATACTCTTTGCAAACATTCATAAGTAAAGCGGTATCTTAACTTGTACCATTCTTGGTATCGAATACGTTAATTTTTATTTTTTTTATCTTTATTTGAGTCCATTTTAAAAACGTCTGAAATAAAATAACTTAACAACCACCAATAAGATCGGGTACGAAATGTGAAAACTGTGAAAAGTGCCTCTTGTTGGCTCAAGCTGCTTGAGTAGACAAAACAAAATTACCTAAAGCTTACCGCTTTACGCCATAGTGATACAATGCCGCTTGCGAAGTCTGCACTGCCTTTATTTTATGATATTGTTTCAAGCATCAATTATCAAAAAGACATAACACATAGGCTATTATAATTAATTCACTTACCTTCACAGAGTACTTTGTAAATATCTTACCATAAGATTACACCAAATCTAATACTATTAGGTACGCAATGCCGGCACGGCCGGCGGCCTAAGATCATTGGCATATTGTTTTTACCCATTTTAAGATTTTTAAGCATTTTTATGTGTAACACAAATTTATGTGTGAAATAGGCTTCGAAATATCTTTGTTATATGGGTAACAATGAATGAATAAGCCTCGAATGCATGAAATAATTAATTAGAATTAATAAGTGCATAACTGCATAGTTATTCTCCGTATAAAGACAGAAATTCGTTGAAAAACAGTCAACAATCTCAGAAAATAGAGTGGAGAAGTAGAATTTACGTCAAAGTTTATTTATTGGCTGAAACACAATTTTATAAACCATAGTGTTTCACGCAAACGATTATCTACAAAGTTGCACTAATAAATGAATAAACATGTACTTACCAAAATTTTACTCGATAAATCCGTTAAAATATATTTAATTTACACCGACACTGTGTACTGTAATTATTCACAGAAGAAGCTAACTAGTCTGTGCACAGAAGTCACAATACGTACATAGACAATACAAGCGTTTTATTATATTTAGTCTATGATACAAGCTATGAGCATTTGGCGGTAATCCGGCAGTCGGCTTTGGCGGCTCTATAACCACAGACAGTGTTTCCACTTACGTTTTTAGTTTTATCCCAGCTTCTTAATAAATTAACCCTATACTTCCCTAAAAAACAATCAAAATACCTTGGTTTAGGGAGCATAATTATAATAAATAATAACACATCATTCCACATAATTAATAACATGAAATACCTACAAAACATTTATAAATTTACAAGATCAGAAACCGAAGCATTACTTTTAATGCTTCGGTTTGTGGATCTTGATAGACGTGCAAGCAAGTACGCGTACTTATGGCTCGGCGACCTTAATCGCCCGTGTACCATACTAAGTACGCGCACTTTAAAACCACTGAGTAAGTTCGTCGGCGATCCAACAGGTTTGAAAATTTGCACATAACCCGCCTTGGTTCGTACTTTCGTACGTCTGTCATCGATGCAAGGTGCAAGCCGTCTTTCGTTTCGACATTTGTGTAATGTTTGTTTAGCGTTTAACTGTATCGCGATGTTCTCGAATTTTCTGAACCAAAGTTCAGAAAATTCGATTAGATTTGATTTTTCGAGGCAGTGCCGGGGCGTTATTGCGCTAAAGCGGTGGTGTTATAATGGGCGATGTCCTATACTTTCATAATAAACGTTTCAGTAACGTCATTCGACCGTAAATTGCCGACGTTACGTGAGCGGCTACTAGGTAGCGTCGTAGCGTATTCGTATACGCTACGGCGCTATCCTAATAGTTCCATTGTTAAAGTTTAACAGCGGTGCCAACATTACGGCAAAGGAAATATTTGATCATATATTTTGATGAAACGCACTCTAAAATAATCCAGTCATATCAGCGAGTTATACAAAAAAAAAAAACTAAGTGTGTGCTGGGACACATAGTAGAAGTGAAACTTCAACTTGAAGTTTTACGGGCAGATTGTAAATGTACTTGTCCAATTTAAAAACCTGCCCGTAAAACTTCAAGTTGAAGTTTCATTTCTGCTATGTGTCCCAGCACACATTTTAGTTTTTTTTTTCTAATATTTACATTTTTAAACTCGAAACTCTTATCTTTCGAATGGAATGTCTGAATTGAGTAATTTAAAAGTTATGTACTTAAAGGTATTGAAGCAGTCTTGAATATGAAGTAATTTATTTTGATATGAATTAATACCAAGATACAAATAAAGAGCCTTTCCTAGCGGCGGCATTTCAATTTTTTTTTTTAATAAAAGAGCACTTATTGTGGCATAAATATAATAGTTAGTAAGTTACATATACTATCGCGACACTTTTTGTAAATAATTATGTGTTCTGCAAAGTCGTAGTACATTATTTTATTCTATCATCAATAGTTTTCGCAGCACAAGCGATGTAAAGAATATTTTAGGTATTTTTTTTACACCTTGGATTACATTATTGGAGTTTTAGTAAGGATCCCTAATTATTTAGAAAATATAATATAGCATATGTCACCCAGGGATAGTGTAGCTTCCCAACAGTGAAAGAATTTTTCAAATCGGTACAATATAAAAACTTGAGATTCCAATCTATACTCTCCGTCCGCCGCTGCCGCCTCTCACCACGCGATGTATCGTCAACCCACTCCACGCGGCCGTAACGCTTTTTCGTGACAGAAAAAATCCAAATACCCCGTCTATATCGAAGTTTCACTTCAATAATAATATAAACATATATATCAACGAACTTTGCCAATATGACCCGCCAAAGGGAAAAATATTCGCATACGCGGATGACACTGCGCTCATATTTCAGGGATATTCCTGGGCTGAGGCACGGTACCTTGCCGAAAAAGGACTTCATCAGGCATCCCTGTGGTTAAATAAAAATCTACTAACATTAAATGTCAATTAAACAAAATATATAACATTTTCGATGAAAAAAACAACACAACCAAATAACTTCACTTTAAAAGCACATATTTGTAATAATACCCAGTCATTAACATGCTCCTGCGCACCAATAGTAAAAACCACCAATATTAGATATCTCGGCACTCAAATAGATGATACCCTTTCATGGCATGCACAACTAGATATTCTGTCTGCACGTACGCGTAAAATGATATGGATTTTTAGAAAGCTCAGAAATGTACTCAAATTGAAAATGTTAAAAACGGTTTACTTTGCCTTGGTTCAATAAATCTTGGGTTATTGTATTCCGGTATGGGGTGGGACCTGCAAGACAAAAATCATAAAAGTTGAACGCGCACAAAGATCATTACTCAAAGTAATGCTCAGAAAACCCTTTCGTTATCCCACGATGAGCCTATATAAGGACTGCAATGTCTTGACAGTGAGGCAACTATTCATCCTTCACACCACACTACGCAAGCATAAAGAACTAACTTACGATGCTAAGTCAACATATCCTGCACGAAGAAATAACAGAATATGCAAGGCAACTAAACACAACACGGCTTTCTTCACGAGACACTCATGCTTCCTTGCTCCTTATCTATATAATAAACTCAACTCTCTTTTAAATATATTCCCAAAACTCACGCATGAATGTAAATCTATTATACAAAAATATCTTCTGAATTTAAATTACAATGATACGGAATCCTTACTTATAATTACTAAATAACATCTCTGTTCTGTCTGCAGTAAATCAAGAGCAATCAAAACTCACTTATCCATAACCAAGCATACATTTATATACATACTCCCACAAACACAGATGCGCGCAACCGTACTCTCACTCATCAGTGATGACTCATCACTGATGAGTGAGAGTACGGTTGCGCGCATCTCATCACACGCACGCACGAACACACTCACCCAAACACAAACAATATAATTGTTAATTAACTACACCTCTAGTTGGAATTTGTATCAACTTACTCGCCGCGGGAGGAAGACCTGGAGTCCTGAAATACAGGGCTGCCCTAGTTTAGGCTCCAGTCCACTCCATTTATTTTATGTTTCTATACTGTGCTTAGATTAGTGTGGAAAATAAATGAATTTTTACTTTACTTTACTTTACTTAAACACATAAAATAACCTGGCATATACTTCCCCTTTGACTCTTGTATCAAATTATTCATTATCTTTAGATAGCAATTTGAATTGCTATATGATTTAAATTTTGGGTCTTTTCGTTTTTGCATTTAACTTTATTTTCGAAGTGGAAACTAGATAATTTGAAGGTTTTGGAGTTGGCAGCACTGATGACTAGTGTTGGATCGTTGTCGAATTTTTGACGGACGAAACGCAACCGTTTTACCGACGACGAAAATGGTTGCAAAAAACGGTCGTCGTTGCAACTGGTTTAAAGACGGCTAAAGGACGGAACTTATCGTCGAGTGAAATAGTTCCAGTTTCTTACAACTATTAACCATTTAAAAATTTAGAAAATGGTTTCCTCGCATCACGAACGACAGCATTGACAAATAATAATACATTTTCAACCCTATTTCATTGATAAAAAGTTCACTTTTTATTGTACGGACTGTTTTGTAAACGAACGCGGAACGTTTGACGACGACGCGACGAGTGTGATAGACTAGACAGTTCAATCATTGCGTTTTTAGTCGTAGTAATTCGAAGACTGGTTTGTGCAACGAAGACTGTTTGAACCTAGGACGTAAAACGGTTTCATCGTCGCAGAACACAAAACAGTCTTTGTAAACGGTTCGTCGTCGCAACGCTCACCCCTACACCTCTGTTTTTATTTACGTCAAAGACATGACATTGACTTTGACATAAATAAAAACCTAACTTTTTGATTCAACGAAAAGGGAAAGTAATAAATAAATTCTTCTAAGGCAAAATGTCTGTTTCATTGCATACCGACGTTGGGGATATAAAAGTAGAATTATATTGTGAGCAATGCCCAAAAGCTTGTGAGAACTTCCTAGCATTATGTGCTAGCAATTATTACAACGGAAATTTATTTCATAGGAATATTAAGGTAACCCTGGTGTCTTTTTATTACATGTATAGCTATAAATTTAAATAGAGTGACTAAATTGTTATGTACTTCTTCTGTTGTTATTTGTTTTAGGGCTTCATAGTACAGACAGGCGACCCGACAGGCACCGGAAAAGGAGGCACATCTATATGGGGACGAAAGTTTGAAGATGAATTTAAGGAAGAGTTGAAGGTATATTTAGATATTATTTAAATAACTCTGAATAAAATAAAATCCTCCGACCTAAAATTAATATTTTCATTAAATAGTGTCTTTGTCGACTTTCTCAGCTTGATAATATTTAAAGCTGTATTCATAATATATGTTTTACTTTTACAGCATAATGCAAGAGGTATGGTGAGCATGGCCAATAATGGGCCCAACTCGAATGGTAGCCAATTTTTCTTCACATATGGAGAACAACCACATTTAGATTTAAAGTATACACTATTTGGCAGGTAAGACAAGATGCTATAAAAGCTACTTTAATTTAGTTTGGTATGCAAAGTTATACCATTTCTAGAGGAGAACAAAGCTCAATAAATGCCAGCATAAAGTTAGGGGCCATCAGGTTGGTTATCATTGAGAGTCATACCTCACCGGGATGCCACGAGGATGTTGCCAGGTTATGCTGTTAACTAAATTTATACAGCTATATAGGTGGTTCACCTGGTGTCTACTTGGTTACTCAGCCAAGCATAAAAAATTTAATGGTGACGCGACTTGGCTGGCGTCCCAGTGAGGTATGGCTCTTATATCCAGCCAAGCATACGCTGATTTGAACAATTGAATGACTACACCATAAGTCTTCAAAATATTCATTAATGGTATTTGTTTACTGATGGATTCTATTAACTTGCTCCCCATAGTCCTATAAATAAAAGAAAACCTAAAAACTTTCTTATCCTTTTTTCCAGAATCATAGATGGATTTGAAGCACTTGATGATTTAGAAAAAATGGCAGTCAACCCAAAAACATACCGGCCAGTTACAGAAGCGAAAATAACTTCAGTTACAATACATGCTAATCCATTAGCTGGATAATAAATATAATGTGAACGTAATTTTGTTTCATTGACTCAGGAAGACTAATCATTATACTCCTCTGCCCTTAATCTGAGAAATATCCTAGTTCAGCAACTATTAAATATGTATGTAATAACAAATTGTGAAAGTTTTCGGTGTTAAACATAAGTAAAAGAGAGTGATCATTTTAGTGGACAACATTTATTGCAGATAAAATTTACATACAGACTTATATATTTGCATATTACTGAATAGTTTGCATTTAGTGTGCACAAAAAAGTAATTAAATAAAAATAATCATTATAAAAACTAAAACCCAACTAAAAAGGTATAAACAAGACATCACAGACAGACAAATTAAAAATCCAGTCACACGTAATCTGTTGGATTAATGCCCTAACAGTCGGGTGACGCCGGATTTTTTTGTCTTTCTGTGACACAGACCGTAATGGTCTGTGATGTCTTGTTTATACCTTCTTAGTTGGGGTTTTTGTCGTAATTTAGTTTTTATTACTTTTATTTAATTAACTTTGGGGTTTAATATATATATATATATATATGTATATTCGAAATGTGCTAATTATGCCCTTTCATTTGATACCCCACATGGCACCTTTTAATTTTTTTTAGATCATGACTGTCCTTTAGAGTGCCATATTCAATTTAATGTGACGTCAATTCTTTAAGAGGCTTTCAACGATACCTCATTAGTTGTCAAATTATGTTAAGTAGTTATGAGGGTACAGATTTACATACATACCCACATACATGCATAGCGGTTAAAATCATAACCGTCCTTTTTGCTTCGCTGTAGTCGGGTAATAATAATAAAACAATGTTTTGATGCATGATTTAACACTTTCACTGTCCAAAGATAATTGGTAATTATTATGTGGAATAATTCCATTGGATAAAAAAAAATAACTACTAGTGCATTACATATCATTCACGGACTTAGGGGGCTAAATCTTCAGTGCATTACAATGTAATGCATGGATAGAGTTAATATTATTTGAATTAGTTTGTTTTTGCGCAATATTGAAACCTTAAATATTAAATTGGCTGATGCTAAAGATTTGCTCCTCATAAGTAGATGCAATGAACAGGAGTTTTTTTACAACAATGTTATTGAATATTTTAAAATACTAAAATATTTATTATGTAAGTAACTACCTACATTTGTAAAGTACAGAGTTCTATATAGTTACTTTATTATTAGAATGTATTCTTTAATGCATGGATTTGTTATTTTGCAATAATATAACATCCATAGGACCTTGTAAGCAACTAAACTTAAAGCAAATACATGGACAGAACTCAATACAGTATAATATTATATATACTAACTAATTAAACAGTCACCATAAGTATAATTATTATTATCTAATGTATCTACAGTTATCACTTGATAGGGACAGTTTTTGTGTATTCTTACCTACTACATAATTATGTAGGTAAGGCACAATTTTAATACAGGCATACCTACATGGATAAACAAAAATACTAGACATAAAAAAGGTACAATACAGTTATCTTTGGATAGACTAAAAGTATTTTGCCCGATAGTATGGCAGTTTTATGAGACAGCTAAAGCTTTCATAATTTCAGATCTAATTACTAATACAATAAAATTTTGATAATCATCTTTACAACTTGTTCAAGTCCATTTTAGACTTATTGATCTCTAAAATCTAAATATATGGTTGTGTGGTACACTATATTATTATGTTTGTGTAACATGAATGAACAATAATCTTGTTAACATACTATATTTATTGCTAATACATATCTATTCAATACAAGGTTTTCTAATAATAACAATGATACACAGCAAAGTATTAACATAATTTTTGGTTAAATTATTCCTCAATATGAGAAGGTCATAAACATTTAATGCTAGAAATAGTTCAAGTCATTCTTATGGTTAAAAGTGTTCATTTATATAATGCATTCATTTGAATAATCCACATACGGTGGGTTTATAGAATGGGGATTCAGACTTCACATAATCCCAAATCATCCAAACAAATATTTTACATACATTTTTTTTTTTTTTTTTTTTTTTCAATCACCAATGTAAAAAAATCACCATCATAATCACCCTCTATTATACAGGGTGTCTGGTAATGAACCGATAACCTTGAAATTGCTTATTTAGCTTAACCTTGAAATAGATTACTTTCCAGCCATTCTAAAAAAAAGTAGTACTTACCTAAGATTATTTAGAAAAAATACTAACTTTTTTACTTTATTTTACATTCTTCTTCACCACAACCACAAATGAATGAATTCCATTAGTTATTTGTTGTTATAATATTTTATGTTGACTAAGACGACAGAGAGGCAGTAAATAGTGTGACTAGAAATTGCACAGTATTTTTTTCTAAATTTAAATCATATCTTATTGTACTACTTAGGATATATATTTTTTTGTATTTTTTTTTAGAATGGTCGTACTATCTATTATATGCTATTTCAAGGTTATCTATTCTTTACCGGACACCTGTATACTTATCTATTAAGTACTAAGCAAGTGAACAATAAGTTACACTGTGGTGCAAAGAATTATTCTGACATTAGTTTAATCACAAGCTCGAAATTTCAAGTTTCTAGATCATAGAAATTGTCATCCAAATTAAATTCAGGGTCCTCTTCTTTCTTAATTTCAGCTTCAGTTAACTTATCATCAAAATTTTCAGTAAAATGTGATTTTATATGTGCAACTAAATCAGGTTTCTTTTCAAAGGTGGCACCACATTCTATGCAAGGCATATTCACAACCAGGCATTCATGAGTTTGCTCATGTTTATCAAGTTTGTCCTTTTTAGTAAACTTTTTATCACATTGACTGCATGAAAATGGTTTCATGCCAGAATGAAGAGCTGCATGACGGTCTAACTCTCTTTTGCGAGGGAACTTCTTGAAACATATTTTGCACTGGAAGACCCTGGATCCAATATGTGCAATAGACACATGTGTTTTGTAGGAATCTAAAGAGCTAAACCTCTTAGGGCACTGATGACATTTAATATTTTTTGGTCTGTTTTTATTTGCTGCAGCTTTCTGCTTTGGTGGGGAATGATGGGTGGGCTTATTGGCAGCAGAAGTATTTTTCTGTACTTTCATAAAACTGCTTTCTCCAGATATATGATCTGGGACTCTCGGCAGATCATAATCAGTATTTGATGAATCTGGATGGAGCTGAGTAGGAGAAGTCATAAGATTGCTAAAGGGGTTTACATTCACTACCATATCATGAGTATCTTGTTCATGGTCAGGCAAAATAAATGAATTTGGATTTGTTTTCCCGGGGCTCAAAGGAGTATGGCGCATTTCATGCTTGATAAGTTTATCTCTTCTACCAAATGTTAAGTGACATTTCCTACAAGCAAAAGGCTTCATCCCTGAATGAACAAGCACATGACGTTGTAAATCTCCTTTTGCCACAAAGCTCCTTGGACAAAGAGGGCACACATGCGGTTTGTGTCCAGCATGGATACGCAGATGTTTGCTAAGATTAGTATTGCGGGAGAAGCTTTTCAAGCAATATTGACATTGATATGGCCTTATACCAGTGTGAACAATGGAGTGCTTTCTCAAATCAGAGCGTCTCCCAAAACACTTGTCACATTCTGGACAGTGATAGGGTTTATCATTGCCATGTACCTGTTTAGTGTGCTGCACATATTGACTTCGCTCAGCAAAGACTAGACTACACTCAACACATTTATATGGTAAATTGGGATCATGGTAAGCATGTTCATGTTCCTTACATTTTTCTTGTGAAACAAAAGCTTGATCGCAGAATTGACACATGAAAACATTTTTGAAAAAGGATTCAGTCATTGGCTCTCCATCTGGGGTGTTATTTCTTTCAATAACTTCTGGTTCAACAGGGTCCATATTTTCAGACTCCTCAGAGGAGTCATAGTCCAGGCTTGGATCAACCACCATCACAACACTATCTTCAACAATGTAATCTTCAGGTTTTGGTTTCAGTCCATCCTGAGAATGTGAACCATAGTTGTAGCTGCTAAGTTCTGATGAATTAGAGTTGTCCAGTTCATTAGCTCTTGTAGTGATTTGTCTCAACCTGGTTTCATTTTGAATGCACTGTAGCTTGAATTTTGAACATTTATCAACTTTGAACAAGCATTTGTAGCAGATTCTGTTAGGCAGCCCATCATTAGGATCAATCTGAAATAACATGTTTTATTATACCAAGATCTAAATAATAATGTAACCCATACAAAATCAGCAGAAATTTGCATTATTTTACCTGTAACTCGAGACATTCTGCTAGTTTGGAGGTTAACGCAACATTTGTTTCGTCGTCCGGCGCAGCTGCGAATATCGATGTCGAGAATGTGCTTTTGTGCAGACACAGTCGACAAAGCGTGTGGAAATTAGCGATAATGTAGGAATCTTCCATTTTGTGCACAACTAGACATCGAACTATAGTAATGCTTGAGATAACACAAATGACAGGATATCGACTTTATATTGTTTTTTTACATTTAAATTCACTTTAGGAACACACTGATTGTAAAAAAATAAATAGGGCTCAGAGGCTACGGCCGTGAGTCGCGACTACGCAACCGCTCGATCCGAAGGTGCAACTGGGGCGATGTCCGCCAGGGCTGCGCTAGCGGAATGTCTCGCGGTATTTGCCGTTTGTTCCGTCATCAATTCATCATACACCTATCACAAGGTACTCCCCCATTCAAAATATCAAAATTACTGCAAAATTATTCATGTGCACATATTGATAATATTCTTGATTCTTGTAAATAAAAATTCAAATTCAAATTATTGTGGGCTACAAAAACCGCGCTTCGTTGGCGGAAATATAAATATTGTTTTCTATTGAAGATTGTACACAAAATAAAAATATGATTGGTCGTTATTGTTCTAAAACGTTTATTCACCAATCTCATTCGTGTTTTTTGAATATTTATGCGTAGGAAACAGGACTTCTTGTAAATATTGCCAGTTAAAAAAAAACACGTTTTATATCGCGAATGATTTTTTTAATAAATATATTTTTTGTATGGTAATATTAGAGTTTAGAAAGAACTTACCAGCTTTTGATTAGTTTTGATTGATTTTGATGGCATGGCGGATTGGCTGCTGTACAGGTACACTCTCGCTGAGGCACACCAAGACTCCGAGACAGGCCGAGTGCGAGAATGTAGACAAGAGCGCTCGGTCTGCCTCGGTGTGTCTTAGCGTTCCTCGCTTGCTCTCCGTCCCGTATCGGTTTTTTGTGCCCTAGTCAATCGCTGTACACTCTCGTCTCCAGTGTTGATTGCGCCGATTGACAGAGAAGCTTGTTCAATGTCTGCGTCCATCCTCTCGGGATTCACAACTTCAACTGAACGACGCAAGAGTGTACATGGCCGCACTTGGACTGAAGCTCCTCGCTCGAGACTTTTTCGCAAGACCTAGCGAGAGCACTCTGACAGGAGTGTACAGCGGCCATGATATACCGAAGAAAACCTCATAGCCCATACAGACTCACGGCGAGAAACCCCGAGAAGCATGAATGTGAGAGGTTTCTCTACGTCTCTTTCTCGCGCTCGCCTGTTTTCCAACCGGTGTCGGTATTTTATCCTGCTTCAAATGTATTCTCGGGCGAGAAAAGTGACACTATCATATTCTTGTTTGGGCTCAGTACGAACCAAAGACTGCAATTATATACAGGTGGCGGGGACATCGACGCGAAAACTGATATCATGGATTCAGTATATGATTCTCTCTCTCAGTCTTTATGGGCTATCAGAGTCAGTGCATTAAAAACCATCGTGCTTTGTGGTTTTGATTTATGAATCACACAAAGTAGGCTTGAACTTATAAAAAACTAGAGCCTGGTGCCTCGCACCTTTTTAATGAGTAGTAGCTCATGTAGCTGTCCCACATAGGAGTATATATGTTCTGTGAGCTGCCCTCTCCATGCTAGGAGCTAACCCAAGTTTTCAACAGGCCGGCCTCATAATTTCGACTGATATTGGACGTGGTTTTATTACGAAGTAAGAATAAAACGCGTGCTCATGTTTTGTATGTTTATGTTTCTAATATTATAGTTATTTCTAATTTATAACATAATTATTATTGTAAATGTTCAAGATGAAAGTTCAAGATGAACTGAACAATCTGTCACATAGTCTTCATCGATACAGGCCTGGGTCGAGTCATCGAAAGAAAGCCCACGTTCGCAGCTCAGGAGCCGAGGATGCCCGAGTTGACAGGCTACGTACAGTTTACATTGTCCTTCGTACCTAGGGAGACATTAAAAGGATTAGTTATAAATTAGATAACATTCATGGTTTTTTTTTGTTTTACGTTTAAATAAAAATTGGGCAAATTGTATTAGTAGGTATACCTGTATTTGTAGATAATATCAGAAACTTGCCCATCCTCATCTTCAGGGGGGTCTGGACAAGTGAAGTCCTTGAATACTGAAAATAAAGAAAATCAAATGATTCGTTTTGATTCTGAATTCGAATCATGTTTTTCATCGTGTCCGCTCTTAATTGAGACCTGTATGCATGCTGACCAAAAAGCCTAATTTAGTTGGTTTAGGTACCCTATCGTTTTCAACTTACCATTAGGGTTACATTGTGGCACATTAGCGGGCCAGTCACAGCTGCTCGTTTGTGGGTTGAAAGCCAGACCCATAGGGCAGTTCATTATAGTGGCTAAGCCTTCCTGACACATAATGAATTTGCTGCAGTCGCCGTCATTAATCGAGTAGAATCCGTATTGATTTGGGCATTTGTCTGTAGGGTTAGGATTCTCTAAAAAACAAAAATATATAATGAGATTAGAAACGGCACTCAGTAGAAATTCTAATGTAGACAAAGAGAAGAATATTTGTCTAAATACGTACGTTCTTGATCACCTGCCATGCATTTTACTTCTGAGGGATAAGAACATGGGTATTCGTAGCGCTTGGCAGCAGGATTGAAGTGAAGACCATCTGGGCACGCATACTTCATTGCTCTGTTTTGCTGCAAGGAGTAAAAGGAATACTATGCAATTTACGAAAAATAAGTACCGTATTCTTTTGAGTTGTTCCGAGCAAGCAGTAAACTTTAATCAAATATATATCAGGTTTATATCGTACCTTGCATTCAATGTAGGTGTCGCATTCATGTTCTACGGAGTAATATCCATCGCCTTCTTTGCATTGGAAGTCAAACTTTAATTGCCCTGATGCTTGAGTCACCGCTGGATGTGATTGTGTGGTGACTACCACCGGGGGTGCCTCAGTAGCTACTGTATGTGGTGGTGTAGGGAAATATGAATATGAGGCAGTTTGTGTAGGATATGTAACAGTTGGATAGTAAATCATTGGCGTAACTGAGGGTTGAGGGTTCCGACCAAAAGCAGGTTCCCGAACCGGCTGAGGCTTAGGAAGAAGGGGCGGTAATGCCACTGGCGTAAGTGATTGGGGTACGTTGATAGAACGAGTTAAGCTGGTAAGTTGGGGAGCTGATACTGGCTTCGGTGCTGGTTCTGGGAATGGCACGGCATCTCGTTCTGGAAGAACTGCTGGTTGGGCCTGCACAATTTCCTGGTTGGGCTCGGGTTGCGGGATGTACTCGGGTCGCAAGGCAGGCTCAGGTTGTAGTGCGGGTTCAGGTTGAGGGGCGGGCTCGGGTTGCTGGACGGGCCCAGGTTGCGAGATGGGTTCGGGTAGCACGATGGGTTTGGGTTGCAAGATGGGTTCAGGCTGTGGAATGGGCTCAGGTTGCAGGACCGGCTCGGGTTGCCAAATGGGCTCGGGTTGTGGGATAGGCGCCGGTTGCCAAATGTACTCGGGTTGCGAAATGGACTCTGGTTGCGGGATAGATTCAGATACCACGGCTGATGGTTGAATTGGTTCTGGCGCAGGAAATTGTTCGGAAACAGGAGCTGGCTCTCCTGTTGGTACTGCTTCAGGTAAGGGTGCAACTACGACCGGCTCTCCTGGTTGAGCAGCTAGAATAGGAATTGGTGCTAGCTCTGGCTGTTCGACTGCAGGTTCTGGCAGAATGGGTGCTTCAGGAGTGTTTGCTTCCACGGGTTGTACAGGAGGTGCAGATTCTGTTACTGGAGGAAGAGGAGCTGTAATCGACGGCGCTGGCCTAATGGGACGCGGGGGAAGAAGTGGTCTGTAAATGGGGGTATAGAGTGGACGAGGGCGGAGAACTGGAGCATATAACGGAGCTGCTAGTGCGGGTGGTGCAGCGGGAGCTGAGGGTCCATCGAGTACGGGAGCTGGTGCAGCAGGGGCCTCAGGGGCAGCAGTTACAGGACCAGTCACAGGCATTGGTTTTCCCGGCAAGGGTAACGGCCTTTGTCCATAAATCGGCTGTGGCCTCTGATCCCGCACGTTTGACGTTCCATAGTACGAGTATCCTCTGTTCGCCTGACCAACCGTCACTGCAAGATGAACATAATTCACAAACGCTTGTAAACAGAAGAATATCAAACTTATCACAACCATATACAAAAGCAAAGCAGACATCGTAACTTACCCGCCACTACCAATGGTAGTATTAATAGTAATTCTGTCCATAACATGTTTATGGTCCGCCAGAGGTGATCCCGGTGTGACAGTGCGCACCTCACTGTAAATAGTGCCCTATTTTCTTTTGTTTATAAATGGAACACGCTAATGTTACTGTTATCAAATCGATTGGGATCTAATTATGTTTTAATATAGTTAGTGATTATTAAATTAGTTTTTAATGATGAACTTTGATAGTTGCAGTCGATACTGCTAAGAATGTTCATCCATAATAATATTTATACCGTTATTTTTGTAATTAATTAGATTATAATATTCTACGAATCTTAAACATTCTCTTGTCAGACTAAACGTGAGTCATGCATTAGATCCTATATAGAATAGAGGTTTCCATCCTTGTGCTTTTAAAACATTCTACTGTGGCCATCGCAGTATGCCAGATAACAGACGGAATGGATCTTAATTAAATTACGTGCTTGAGTTGTGTACGAACTTCGTACACGACTCAAGCTCGTACTTCACACTACATTCGATAATGGGCTTCTGGGATTAATACTGATAATGGGCAGAACATCCTTCGTAGTACGAAGGATGTTCTGCCCATTATCATGACGTTAATTGACGTTATCTTGGCTCCCTTTTACGACTTACAATACAAGACTGTAAAAAGGAATAATTATTGATTGTCAACTTTAGGATCCACCTACGATCCTGGGTAGGATTGCCAGGCCCAAAAATAGAAAAGCCGGACACGGATTCATATTTAGCCCGACATTTTGCCCTAAAAGCCTGACAGAGGTTTTAAAAAAAAAACCTTTTTTTGTATATTTATTACTGTTATTCATTTGAGACTTACTTTACTCTTAATAAATTATGAATCACATTTTGCTCTTAATAAAGTAGGTAGTTTTTTTACAATGAATGTAGCTAAAACAATCACTAATCAGGCATTTTTTGGCGGGGCGAGGTTGACCAAAAGCCTGACAAAAGCTGGACAGGCCGGACTTGTGTATATTTGGCCAGACACGACTGTAAACTCAAACTCAAAGCATTTATTTCAATTAAACCATTCCACGCAGGTCCTCACCGACACGGTTGTCTCGGGAGGTTCCTGTTCCGCATAAGGCGGGAGGAAACGCCCGGGTGTCACCACTGTGTGGACCGCCCGGAGGACACGGTAGAGCATACGGTGGAGGTCTGCCCGGCTTGGGCGGAGCACCGCCGTGTCCTCACGGAGGCGATCGGCGGCGGCGATCTGTCGCGTCCGGCCCTGGTTCAGGCCATGGTTCGGAGCGAGAGAGCATGGGAGGCCGTCACTTCCTTCTGCGAAGCAGTAATGCTCGCGAAGGAGGAGGCGGAGCGCGCGAGGGAGAGGCAAGATACGCGCCCTCGCGCCCCAAGTCGCCGCAGGAGACGCCCTGGGCACGGGAGTCGCGAGCCGAATTTCGGCTACCGTAGGCGCGGACGGTGAGCAATGGGTAGCTCGCCGTCCGATAAGGACCAGGCCCGGGTCGACGGCGCGTTGTGTTCCACGCGCGTCTCAAAGAGATGTCAGCACCAACTGACGGGGTTCGTAAGGGCCAATGCCTGCCAGGGTTGCGAGTTTGTCCGAAAGGGATATCGCGGCCCCGGCACACAGGCAACGGAAGGAACACGGGTGGGTTTTAGTCAGTAAAAGTCTGACACGCCCTCCCGCTCCGCCCAGAGCGGGAGAAGTTATTTGATAATTTCTCACCCTAAAAAAAAAATGCACTTTGAAGTGGGAATCGTTCAGTCAGAAATATGAAGCTAGTTACCTATTCGAAAGCGTAGTAGGTACCTATGGAGA
The DNA here is from genome assembly GCA_947364205.1 of Agrochola lota. NCBI lineage: Eukaryota > Metazoa > Arthropoda > Insecta > Lepidoptera > Noctuidae > Agrochola > Agrochola lota. The sequence goes on along the minus strand of OX376221.1, from coordinate 8,365,449 downwards.
AGAAAGGGTAAGAAACTCCACGGATACTCTTTTAAAAATAAAATATTGTTACAAAATATTGGTTATATCATTCATGTTGAAATTATACATGTGAGAACAATGTTGAAGACGTGCACGTTAGAAGCATCCGTAATGAAAAGATAAAACAAAGAACAATTTAAAAATAAAAATTCAGCCATGGCTGCTAAGAGTTGACCAGTCCCAACCGACGGCGCCCGTTCACGAACATGACGCATGGATCGGCACCATTCAGCTCAAACATTTTGAAGGGAGCTAAATGATCCAACACACGCGCCACCATCAGCGAGACATCTGAGTGAGCATGACGTAAAAAGCCGGACACCTGGCAACCCTAATCTCGGGAGCAAAGCCGTTCGCTATTTGATTTCTGTCTTGTGCAGGAATTTTTGCCGAGTATTTTCAATGACCACGTGAACAGAAGGGACTTTACGTACCTGGTTCCATTATATCCACAGATATTATATCTGTTTTACGACTCCTGAGATTACTAAACTACAGCTCATGAACAGCTCCTGCCATCGAGCAGCAAAATCGGCTATGATTGGTGTAAAACCGTTAAACCTTCTTCACAATCAGGTTTTATTTTTATTGTATGTGTTGTGTTGTGGGATAGTGTACCTACTTAGGAAAATAAATCATAGTAGTCATTTAAAATTTTTCTTGAATTGAGGATTAATATTGCAGACATGATGCATATCTGGTATGGCTCGCAAATCCTTCCATATCCTAAGGGCACATCTTCCTTACCATTACCGTGCCACCCGGTACTACTCCTTGATACGCAATGGCCTCTGTAGCCCCATGCATCATGAGGCTAGTGCAAATCTTGGGGTTCATTCGATTTATCCAGTCTGGTTAAACCACGCTGGGGTCGGTGCATTTTATTCATTCATTCATTCAATTCAGGATAAATATTGCAGCCTACTAGACACAGATTAAATACATGCGTGATACTTGCATGTGTCAACCAGATGAGACAGAACTTATTTATTCACAAGGCTTTGTACAACATGTCAAAATCACAGTATTAACTTATAAGTTTATAAGTATCACCTGGTTCACCTTATAGGTTTCGACCTGCTTATCACTCAAAGCGTAATGGCTACATGGCAATCAACAAAAAAAATGATGATAACTACAGTAAAAAAGTTTAGTTCTCAAAATTATACAGGTCTGCGCGTCTGCCCCCCGACACACTTCCAGCTTATGTAGGCGACCGAACACGACAGCTAAAATTACATTTGATTGACAATGGTTTAATTGAGATATATGCTTTGAGCAGCTTGATGTCAACTCTGGCCCACATCTGCGATCAGGCTGATTCTTTAGCTAAAGACCTAGCCAGTCCTCTGGTTACATACGGAGTCGACCGAATGTTTTGGTCAACCTCATGATTATAAAATAGATAGCATTTATAAATTGCATTGGTTTTTTGGGCACGATTGAAATTCGTAGCTGCTGTGGAGACCGCAAATTTAGAAGACACTAAATGAACCTATGTAGGTTGTCACCCAGGAAAATTGTACCTAAGGGTAGATGTAGGTTTAGGTCTTATATAAAACTATTTTGTGCCCGCGGCTTCGCCCGAGTGGAGCTCGGAAATTATCCCATGGGAATGTACTACCGGGATAAAGAGTATCCTATGTCCTTACCCATAGTTATGGTCTACCCATGTGCTAAATTTTTGCGAGAAAGCAAAAACAATTTTTTCTTTTTATAATATTAGTTTAGTTATGACAGATGAGCACCTAGTTTATGTCCACAAACTTGTCTAGAGTCCTCTGTAGTTGGTATAAATGGCCTTTTCTATTACCATATCTACCACACAATCTTACGTCAAATGGTCAATTATATTCCGATTAACATAATTATTGTTTAATTACGATAGGTAATATACCTACTTACTTGTTATTTTTATATCAAACAAAAGAGAGGACAATAACAATTTGCTACTTTTTATAAAGTATGGTGATTTTCAATTGGTAAGTTGTGCGTTTGCAATGCGATGGATTTAATTATGTAGGTACCCTACCTATTATTGAGTTGTTGAATAATTTTCATATTTTAATCATGTTAATATTGAAGTTTCTACTACAACAAGTCAAGATGGACCTACTGACCAATATGCTTCCATGCTAATATTTGAAAAATAGGCTGTCATTAGGGATACTAGGTACAAAATGAAGAACACAATAATATGTTTCATATTTAAAATCTTTATTAAATAGTAAAACATACATAGGAATCGAAGCGTATCATGAAACCACACATAACACTAGGTCATTGAGGTTGAGCATTGGCCAATGGGGTGACTTCGCAGTTGACATAATCGGCGTCTACACAGCGACCCGCAGCTGCGTCGAAGGCAAGGCCGGAGTCGCACGAGAGCAGCCGAGCGCGGCCCTTCTCGCACGAGAAGAAGTAGTAGCAGTTGCCCTGATATCTACACAGAGAGAGAAAGAGAAACGTTAGAGACGATAGGGAGACTTTGTTGTAATGAGTGATTCCAGTCTGATCCCCAAATCGGATCCACCGGCAATTTAAGAACCTGTCCTATCCACAAGTGGATCAGACTAGTGTCGGATCGTTATAAACCTATGTTTTGAATGTGATGACAAATGGACCAACTAGAAAAGATATCTATGTGAGTAAAATTTAGGAACATTACTTATAGTTGACGACGATATCCAGAAGCGTGCCGTCGGCATCAGTAGGGGCAGCTGGGCAAGAGAATCCGAGGAACTCTGAAATATATGAGAAGAACAATTACAAATTACTTAATGAGAAAAATACCTAGTTAAAAAGATCGCGCTAGAGGCATGCAGATGTCATAATAAAAGAGCTGCCTCCTGCTTCTCACACGGCACTTGTAAAAATTCACAATTACACAGATCATGGAGATGAGAAACGTTCATACTAGATCATTACCCCCAAACAGCTTTTACGACTTGCACGGGATGATGAAGACTTTTACGTAACCATCTGGAAGATAACAAAGTAATGGAGTATACATACGGTCAGTTTTGCAAGAGGCGACGAGGTCGGGCCAGTCACAGCGGCTGGTGTCGGGGCTGAAGGCCAGGCCAGTGGGACAGATCATCTCTATGGCCTTGCCTGCCACACACATGCGGTACTGGCCGCAGTTGTCTGCCGTGGCGACAGGCGACGCGAAGTAACCGTACTGGTGGGGACATTCGGCTGTGGCCTGGGCTGGCTCTGGAAATACATTGTTTGTTTAGATTAAGTCCGAGTAGTTCACGGCAATTTAATGTTTTGGGATGGAAAAGCTGCTCGATTCTATTTTTACGCTCTGTGCAAGTCAACTTGTTTTTAATCCACCCCGACATTTACCTTCTAAATTGTAGGCGAAATATTAACGTGTGTGTCTGCAACAAGAAAATGTCAATAAATTGTGTTTTAAACGTGTGTATTGCAATGCACTAGCAATAACCGTTCAAACTTCTGATATTTTAACAATTTCGACTCCAACCACTTTTCATAGAACTCATACGCCATGCCGCCATATTGGAAGTGAACCCTCCGGGAGGGTTGCCGGCATTACGTTTGTGCTAAAGTTAAGCATCGCGGACGATCAACGGCATTAAGTTTAAAACCGTGTTATAAAACATTGTAAAACGAAGTAAAAAAGTGTTTTCAGGGGTTCTTGTCGCTGTACGTAGTTTCCAACCTTTTTTTTTTTTTTTTGAATATTTGTAATCGTGAAAAAAATTAAAATGCTTGGATTTTTAAACCAACGCTTATTAAATATTGTTAAAATATACATCTGATTTTATTTTCACGGTTTATAATGCTGTATTCGCTAAGAAAAACTACATTTAAAATGAACCCGCGAGGGCTCCCGGCATCCCATGTACGACTAGGTGAACCCTCAAGGAGGGCTCCCGGCACTGAACATGTTAAGAACAACCACCAATAAAACTGAATGCGATCGGCACATCTTAATCGCGTTCAAGAGCTGTCAGTGTCATCATTGTTGAGGAATATTTGAGACTGACAGCTCTTGAACGCAGTTTAGATGTACTGATAGCTTTCAGTTTAATTGGTAAAATTCATCCTTAGTATGATGGTGTTCCTCGCATTTCTCGGCTTTTTTTGTCAACTTAATAAGTAGGTGTATATTAGGTTCATAAAGCTGTTAGTTTTCCAAGAAATAAGTATCTTTGACCGTCATGAAAACATTCCTCGCATAGATAAATGAACCCCATCCACTGGGATTTTGATCCTGAATTACTTACGAGCAGCACCACGGCCTATACAGGGCACGTCCATGGGGTATCCGCAAGGGTAGCTGGGCCACTTAGCCTCCTGATTGTAGTGGAGGCCATCTGGGCAGGACATTTCTTCTGCGACGAATTCCTGTGAGAATAACGAATTTGTGATTTATCCTACCCTACTGAGAATAAACAATTAAGGTCCTAGAACTGAGCCCTGGGGGATGCCTATTTTACTTTCTCTAAAGATTATTGTACGAGTAGATGTACTTACTAACTTTCAGCTATCTTGTAAGATCGCTACTAACTTAAGTTTTGAACCATCGTCAGCTTCCTGCCCTTGTTCCATGTTTCTTGTGGTCGGCGCAACAAGTTTTCTTTTTCCATTCTCCCTGTCACGTCACGCTGTCATTCAATCCCTTCTCTTTCATATCATTCCTCACACAATCCATACATCTTTTCTTTGGTCTTCCTCTCCCAATCCATTATTCAACATTTATGTCTCTTTTAGTCACATGCGTTTCCTTCCTCCTCCTCACATGCTCATACCAAGCCAAACGATTTCCTTTCAACATTTCTGTCTTTCAACCTAACTTTTGAATATAAGATAGAAATCATAAGCGATCCACAGGCATTGTCTAAATCACAGCCTGACAGTTTCTCTGGGACTTATCTCTCTTCTTGTGGTGGCATTTGGGACTCTCAAGATTCTCTCTTCTGCCTACTCCTCCGTGGAATATAGTCGTGATGTGGTGTTATGTTGGAATACTTACAGAGCACTCTACATAGGAGTCGCAGCTAGTGTCCACCTTGTAGTAAGCATTTCTCTGTTTGCAAATAGCGTTCTGAGGGTCAGGTTTGTCGGTGGATATCTGCACCTGAGCGGTGCCTGTTTGGTGGAAAAAAAAAACATAATTAATTGGACTTCCCATTCTTATCACTACGTTGATCTCACCTATTCTATACATATTTTCTTTGAGTTAAGTAAAACTAATGTCCAAATAAATCTAATTATGGTTTTTTAACCTGACATGTATTAAAATACTGGTTGGGCAATTTGGAAATGTTAGATACCGTTATTAATATCTAACTATAATAAACTCTCAATGTATGATTAGTAGGTAGGATCACGATGTAAGGATAATATTTTGCAACAAATGATAAGGCAGATTTTTGGTCTTTAATTATGTTGATTAATTAAATAATCCTTGAAATGTTACTTACAGGCAGCTATGAACACCAGGGCGGCACACAGGTGAGAAAACATTTTACTTCTTCACGTTGCTTTCCTGATGCGGAACTCCCGAATGGGTGACCTAACATCGCTCCGATTACTTTTTATACCAAAATATATCATCAAAATAGATAATTAATTGACTTTCATTAACGGAACAACAAAGTTGAATTACTTTGGTCGTAATATTAACAATGGTGATTAAAAACACGTTTCAAGTTTGAGATATTTTATTGTAATATTGTAACAAGAGATTAAACATTCTCATTTATTGATACCATAATTTTTGGTATCGGAACACGTCTATAACACAGATGTCGTCCTACAAGAAGTACAAGTTGTTAAATACAAAATGGTGGTGCAGGTTGATGTTAACATTTTAACATTAAATTATAAAAAATAAAAAAGTTGTAGCTTATCAGTTATGCTTATATGACAAATCTTACACTAAATCCTTATATTTTTACTTGCGGCACAATCGCCTGGTACGAAACGGAAACACGATGGAAGATGAAACATATTAAAAATAAAAAAAAACATAATATTCTATGACTTCATAACACAGACGCTGTGGTAACTCAATTGTTAGTTTTAGACTAGAACTACTTTTGAGGGAAACTAGGTCATGTCCCAAAAGCTGAGCATCAAAGATCAAATGTGATGCAGAAGGTGCGAGGTTATTTGTAAAGCTGGCTATCCATTGTCAATGTTCGCGCACCAAAGAACTGGGCTATGTGCAGGTCCATTGTGTTTGCATACGACCAGCACACGCTGTACGTATAGCACAGTTGTGTGGTTATCGTGGATACCCGGCTTTACGCTGGTTTGAATTAGAATCGCCTCTTGTTGGTGGTTTTAGCATTGAACTCCAGTTCTTTGGCGAGCAGTTGGCTGGCTTCCTCCCTGGCGCGAGCAGCTTCCTTCCTGATTTCTACGGGGCAGGCGTCCACCTCATCAGCTGATACGCAGGTGTTGGTCAGCTCATCGTAGCCAGTGTTCTTACCACAGAACAGCACGCGTGGCTTCGTGCCTAAGCAGAGGAAGTACTTCTGGCAGTTGTTTTCAGCCCTGTAATATTAAAATTACGTTAAATTAACCTTTTTAGACTTCAAAGTGAACGAATGTATTCTAACAAAGAGGATTTTATGGTAAGAATCTTGATACAAAACTGATAGATCTAAACTAATCAAATCAATTTGTAAATCGAGATTCATATCAAACTCAAACTATTTATTTCAATTGAACGATTTGTACTTTTGAATTGCCAAGGAGTCATGACGGGCATCGTGCTAGAATACGAATCCTAGCTCTGAATTGAATGCTGAAGTTCGTTTTGATAATGTTGAAGTGTACCACTCTTACTCTTCGACATTCGAAACGAACTTCATTATCAAGGACTTTTATTATTCGTAGATAACAAGTGATTCCTCTATCGAAATAGTAAGTAATAAAATATTAATCTGGTCTATGAATTTATATGCAAAGTAGTTAATTTATTACTCACAAGAAATTAATGTTAGAATTGCTTTGTTAATTTGAAGACTTGTTTAGTACAAGGCTTTAAATTAATATAACGGAGCAATTTTCTCATAGAATAACATTTTTATCTTTTATTAATTAACCTAGTGCAAGTCTTTTTTCTTTTATACATACGGCTTGAACTTTGATTCAGTTGACGGAAGAAGCTCATTGCATTTTTGCATCCAATTTAAATTATTATCATGGTCAAGGAATACATGAAAGCTAATCAATAAATTTTGACATTGCAATGACGAAGTCGGATTCTGGGAAAAATCTACACGACCAGAAATAAAACAAAAAAAATTCGTAGACTTATAAAAAGTGGCACGACAAGAATGTGTAATGTAGGCAACTAGGCACTATATTATCATATATCATAAGAGGATGTGAGCAAACCGCTGGTATTTCTAATAACGAGGTTATATAAGCAAGGTCACCGCTCATCTGCTGACATTTAAGCATGCGCTGACACCGACTGACCGGTCGCCTATTAGGTAACCAGTTCTTGGCATTTCAATCTCTATCACTTTAATAATGGTCGGGCTTTTGTACATACATTAAGTATTGCACGTATTTATGTAATGCATACCTGTAGAATCTGAAGCCGGCAGGGGGTCCAAGCTCCCTTGATACTGGAACCTCAGGGCAGCGGAAGCCGAGGAAAGCTGTAAATAGAGTCAATTATTTATTAGTTGAAAGAATTTGGGTCGAATTTAGAATAAGAAAAACAATAAGCAGGTATTGCATTATATAAGATTCTCAGTAACCTAAAACCTTCCCTTTGTTATTATCGAATTTTACGACACAACTTTCAAGTGGTAAATGCTTTCACAATCCGGTGTGTGCTCATAACATGCTAACTTGAGTTATCATATCGGTTATGACACCGCGCGTGCCAGTAAATTAGATAAAACAGCAGAAAAAAAACTTGATGAAATAGATATTCATTACCCATGTAAATTATTGTCAAAAAAAACCATTGAAATTATATTTGCCACGGACAAGGATGTTGATTAATAATTTAAATGAGAAAATTAACAATAATATTGCACGTGCGGATTTAAACTTGTTTCTGAGGGGAGAAAAGTTAGAGGGGGGGTATGGGGATATGAGTTATGCAATAATCTAGCCTCTACGAGTGGCAATTCTATAATATAGACTATCCTACGTATGGAGCATCCTGAGCTGTCAGCCTCGCTACCATCTGGCTATAGTTTGGCCGAGACCGCTGTTCGAGGAACTATAGCTGGCTTATATTTTGGCAACGCCATTAACCATTCTTCTAAAAAGATCGATCCGGGTATGAAAGAAGAAGATGAACTATATTCTTACCTTCAGCATCGCAGTCTTCAACCTCATCGGGCCAATCGCACTGGTAGGAGGCGGAGCTCCAGGCCAGACCCTCGGGGCATTGGAAGTCGTAAGCTACTCCGCTGACACAGTTCCTGAAGAAGCTGCAGTTGCTCCTATCTCCAAGTTTGTAGTAACCGAACTGGTGCTCACATTCTTCAGTTGGCTGAGCGGGCTCTGGAGTAATAAAACAAATATTTGACACATGCACATAATAGGTAGTTTGCTTCTGGTTTTAGAATCTAGTTGTTTAAAAACTTAAATTAAAGATTTAGGTTAAATAACGGCGGAATAAGAGGGGACGGGAATCTCTTTGAGAGTTCTCCTGCTTGATAAATAAGAGACAGATTCAGAAAAAGAAATGTCTAGGATATTGAATTATTTGCGTATTTGATACACGTGTCTCGTTGAATGAATAAAAATCAAAGTTAAAAATCAAGTTGTTGTGCGCGTGAGGTTATTCTTAGGTCACATATTATTTATTACCTACTGGTTTAATGTGTTACCGGTTGAAAATGTCAAAAGGTAAACTAGAAATGGTTTATGAATCTTGAGAAACAACTCTTAACACATTCGAGTCCACCCACTTTTCATAGAGCTCATATGCCATGCCGCTATACATATGCGCCATATAGACCCTCCAGCCTCCAGGGGGGTCACAGACATTACATTGGCGCTAAAGTGCGCACACGACTTTAAAAAATCATGTATTTCTTTCCTTATATTTTCGCGATAAAACCTTCACCTATCGCGGTTACCTTCAAAAGTTCACTTAATTTATGTAATAGACAATAAATAATCCAGCTTAGTACGCAGCTGGAATATTTATTGTGTATCAGAAATGAAATAGAATCGAGTGAATATTTCTGAGTACATCTCAAACCAGCAATGATACAAGGCGGTAAGAAGAATAAGATCAGGATTAAGACGTCTGCAATCCCCAACATTTAAACGCTGCACATATGAATTTTCCTTAGTTCCGAAATGAATTCCTGGCTACGACCCTGGTAGGAGCCCATCGGAAACAATGCAAAAAGCCACAATGGTATGTATTTTACCTCAATTAGTAAAAAAAATTCAATCGTCAGATGAGTTCGATTGGAATTATTTTTAACAGTCTGGCGATTGACATGATATAGGTACAAAATCCTTGAGAAAAATAAATATTAAATATTCCGGGCCACGCATTGGGGCCACTTTTTTTTGCGCCTCGCAGGAATCATTTTGACTACGGCTGTTTAAAATATAAGCTCGTATTTTACTCACGTAGGGAGGCGGATCTTTCGAGGCAATCATATTCGTTGGGATACAGGCACGGGTAAGCGGTGAATTTCAAGTCAGGGTTGAAGCGAAGACCATCAGGGCACAGCTTTTCTTCCGAAGTTCCATTCTATAAACAAATATAGACATTTATTATCTCGTCATCGGGGCAGAGCTTTCCCTCCGAAGTTCCATTCTATGAACTAATACAGATTAATCATTACATCATTACATCTGACTAAAAAGGTGGTGACTACTGCGTTGATGGCTATTAGGAATGTAAAGAAGAAGAAGACACAGGTTCAGAGCAGAAGGATGATAATGAGGATAACGTTTTCTAGAGTGTTACATTAACATATTTCCATAATGATGACGCTTGGCAAACAGATTGGTGACCGCAGTAATGCACAAGACGATTCTGTTGGCCATTCTCTTGACCTAATAATGGACAAACTATTTGAACCAAGCTGTTATGAACTGATGTGTAATGTCATGGGTCAATCGCTCTTTAGTCGAAGTGATTTATTAATTGCTTGAGCATTCCTAAGTATGTCACAATTTCCGTAAAACAGAATCATTCAAATTTTTCTGGTAATTAATATTAATCTCTCCTCACTTCGTGTTTGCAGATGAATGAATTCCATTATTCTGTGTTACAACTAATGTGAGTATAGACTACAGAAAACCAGACAACAGAGATATGAATAATCAAGGGAATATTTACGGGAAAGTTCAATCACTCTACGGAGCTGATGACATTGAAAATAATTTTAAGAATAGCGTTTTAATAATAAAAGTCGCAATATCCGTTTAGTAACAACTAATAATAATCAAAGATATATACATAAAAATACATATATATATATACTCATCTCAAATCTCACATTCTTACCACGTTTAGCAAATACCGCGAACTTTATTACCAGAATCTGTGATTATTAAGTGAATTATTCATGAGAAGAGACGCATGATTACATACAAAAGAATGGAGCTTATGTCAGTGCCTTTGTAGTACGCAGACTTTAATGTAGTCACGACCTATTTTAAAAGTAAGATCCCAGTCTGTGTCAACACTTTCCCACATACATGACCATGGGTGAATTATTTAGTACAGAGGTTCATGTTAATGGAAATTGATGCGTCTGGGATCTGGGATCAAAAACAACCTGTGTGGTTACCGAGAAACGGTAGACGAAGTATTTGTAGACCATTAGCCATACGAGCTTTCGGCCTGTACGGATTGCAGGAAAGGCTTTTATGCGATTGACATTAGACCAGGGAAGGAAGAGGTATAGGGGAATACTAAAGTGAACGTGGAATAAGTCTACAAGTTGTAAGCCCTTCCAGAATATACCTAGACATTGTTGTCTTGCTTGGTTATTATTCTATCTACAACTAAAACTACGATGAATGATCGTAATATTCAAAACTGATACGTATACGGATGCATATCCATACCCAATCATTTAAATCCTATACTATTAAACGAGCAATATTTGTATATACAGGATGTCAGGGACATCGACGCGAAGCCTGTAACCATGGATTCAGTACATGATTCTAAAACCCTCGGCGTTGAAATTTTCCGTCGGTTAAAAAAAAAAAAACAGCTAGGTACTTCATAGAAAAGTGCAATACCTACGCGGTCAAAATGTATGGAAGTTGTTTTTTTTTTTAAATAACCGACGAAAAATTTCAACGCCGAGAGGTTTACAATCATGTACTGAATCCATGGTTACAGGCTTCGCGTCGATGTCCATGCCACCCTGTATATATATTTGTAATCATTTTATGGAAAACGGCTCTAACGATTTCGATGAAAGTTGCACTAGAGGGGTTTACGGGAGCGAAAATCGATCTAGGTAGGTCAAGGTATCTGGGGAATTTCGTTTTCTCTATTATCAGAGCAGACCTCGGTCGCCCAGGTACTAATGTTTATTAATTAGAACGGTACTTACAATGCATTCAATGTATTTGTCACAGCTGCCGGGAACGGGGTATCTTTCGTTCAGCTCATTGCACGCTCCAGCTGAATTTACTGCTTTGGGTGCTTCTTGGAACTGCTGCCTGTTCTGCTGGTTCTGGTTCCTAGAGTAGGTACCAGGGCTGGGGCTGGCGCCGAAGCCGCCAAACTGAGCGACCGCTGTTGAGGCATGAAGTAAATTAGCATGTGGTTCAGAGAATGGAGACAGTTTTTTTACATAAAAGACGCGGTGACTACAATAGAACTATTTGTTGTAGTTTGTATGCAGTAAGACAATAAACGTCTTCGAATTTCAATAGAAACACAGAAACTAAGAAACTAGGCTGGTGCTTATTTTGAGAATGACACATCGGCAGACATTATTATGTTAATTGTCACCGGTAAAAATAAGTAAATTGGAAATTGAATGTACTGAATTGTTAGTCTTTGTAGAACAAAACACAGTTTGACCATTTATTTTTGAAAAGACTTAACGGTTTTTTAAGTAGTTTTTGAACTAGGCTGGTACAAAAACGTGGAAAACTCCCAATACATATATAGGATTCTGATGATTGTTTCTTAGTTGGACAGGTACAGATTGGCTACACAGATTAAAACTGTGAAAGCGGAACGCTTGCAGCTGACACATCATGTATGTAATATGTCACGAATTGCATCATTCGGTTATTCACAATATGCGAAATTCTTAAGAGTCCCTACAGCATCCTACAGTACTAGTCAATGTACCAAATCTTGGTATGAGTAGCAAGAATTTCGGAAATTTCTTCATGCTGTCGCTTTATCACCTTTAAGGCTTTGGTATTTCCCGAATCTCTTGAGTTTTTTCTTTGTTCCTCTCAAATAGAGCACGTGCCATCTAATCTCTTCACCACCCTTGATTGACTGGTAGAGAATGCCTAGGGCATTAAGTACGCCTTTGTACTTTTTTGAGTGTGAAAAGTTTAAATAAATAAATAAATCTCACCTTTTTAAATCAGAACCTATCAATTAAATTTCAACTCTTTAGTGACTATTGTGGACATGATAATTATTCAGATTTTTTACAGTTGTAATAGCAATCATGTCATTTCATTTAAAATAGTTTTTTTATTTTTATTAATTTATTTATCTTATAAATAGATTATATCCAATTTTATGAATGTGAAAACGCTGTAGGCTTTGTGGATTGTAGATTTGTTGACCATCTTCTATCAACACTGTTATTTGAAAATATTTAAAAGCCAATTATTATAATCGTGAAGTTTCTGGCCGGCTCTTCTCCATAGGAAACGGCCAATTGGAACCTTCTGACGTTTCATAAGTATCCAGGTAGGTTTATGTGAAATAAAATATTTTGATTTTGATTTTATACTGCGTGGTACTGGTAATATAGGTGTTCTTCACTCTCAAAGTATTCATTAGCGTCTGCAGCTGCAGCAACCTATTATGGTTTAATAATCTAATCGCTATTTAATTCTATAAGCGTTGCGATAATCATCAAGAATTTTAAAGATTTATTGATGACATTATTAACGCATTAGTGACCTTTTGCCAGTTATTATGTTGTTTTTATGTTATATTAACAGGCTTCAAACTTCTCGATTTGGCAAGCAGGTAAACAAAATGTTAGGTATGTAATAAATGGAGGAGGCCAAAAGCGAATTCTTAAGTGAGTTAATTATCGTCTCGCCATCCTCTAACCTTAAAGGTCATAATTAATTCGAACAGCTACAGATGCATTCTATTTTAAATGAATCAAGTTCACGATGTTGTTATAAAAATTTGCCGTTTTACGACATAGGTAGGGTCTGTGAAGAAATACAAAAATTTCCATGGAATGCTAAAATGAGCAAAATATTTCAAAATACTATGCAAAACAAGCTATTAGACGTCAAACGAGACGTCTTAGGTTCTGTGCTAAGACTTACTAAAGTTAGAGAAGACTTAGGTCAAGATCTCTCCTTTGACTATGTGAACTATTGACTCTTGGAGAATAATAGTTATATTTTCCATTTAGAAATATTTAATTTTAATGAAATAAATCATGAAAACTTTTTTCGTTTACTAGAACGATAACCAAGTATTAGTTATTAAGACCAACTCGGACAGACACCTAAGTATGAAATATGAGATGAGAGTTCTAGAATCCGTGCTAATCATAGAAATAATAAGTATTACCTACCATAAACATAATTACAACATAATGTAGTTTATAATGAATCCGTTTTTTGATTCGTTTCTTTTGTGACATTTAATTACGACTCTCTGACGTTTGGTTCAGCAGAAGAATTTTTATGACAAATGGCATCGCTGATGATTATCAAATTATAAATCCTATACTATGAGCAATATTTGTATATTCATGCATATATATTTGTAATCACGTTTTCGAAAACGGCTCTAACGATTTCGATGAAAGTTGCAATATAAGGGTTTCCGGGGGCGAAAAATCGATCTAGCTAGGTCTCATATCTGGGAAAATAGTTTTTCTCTATTTTCACGCGAGCAGAGCTCAGTCGCCTAGGTAATGGCACTTTTAACCGAGTTAGTTGATCAAAGCGTGTAAGTTTGCCTATATTTCTGTCAGTACCGAAATAGGGCTGTCTTGAACGAATTTCGTAAATTTTGGATGAATCAAACTCAATTAAACCATTTACGGGCTCTTTTGAATTTTCAAGGAGTCGGCAAATTTGTCAGAAAGATGAAGCTAAGTTGCTCGTTCCAAAACGTAGATCTCTATGGAGAAGAACGGGCAAGAAACTCCAAGGACACTGTTTTAAATCAAGATATTACAAAATCTTGGGTACATTATTCATATTCGAATTAGCTTCTATATATGAGAACAATGTAAAAAAACAAAACAATATTTAAAACAAGAACATTTAAAATAAGACAAAAAAATTACGAATGCGAGGATATAATATTACTTAGGTAGATTAGTACCTAATATTTTGTACGTGTAGGTATATTCAGGTAGATACGAGGTAAAAAATGGGTTAAGTATGTACCTACCTGACCAACAATTATATATAAAATATATACATATAATATACTGTACTATAAATATAATATACTGCAAAAATTTATTGAGGTACTGGATTTAATTATACATAAGTAGTCAACCAATACGAAACAATTAAAATAAAGTTAAAACGTCTTCCGTATGTACTTAGGTACATTCTTTAATTCAAACAGTTGTTTAATTGATCAATTAAGTAGTTAAAAGCATGAAACAATTGTTTTCCACTTTAATCTTAGCTATTGTTAACCTGTAACTCGCCATTAAAACAATTCCGTCTTTAATTAGTTGTTATAAACCCGTTTAATTAATTACAGGTGCAGCAGGTAATATATTTACCCCTAATTAAATATTTATACGACACGTGTCGATGTAATTAATTAATTAATGGGAAAACGAGCTCATTTGACTTTCTGATAGTAAGATTATATTGCACAGAGCTTGCACTGAAACGTGCGTATGTATCACGGTCTATTAACATGTAAGATTTGCACTTTTCCTGGGAAGGAAAAAACGTGGGCATTAAAAAGTTATTTTCCCTATAGTTTCTTTTTAGTATATTGAAAATGAAAGAGACATAAAAAAGGTACATAGGTAGGTACTTACCGAAGCCGCAGAGGCACGCAAACACTACCAAAGTCTTGTCCATGCTGTATGCTACCCCGTACTGAAGTGCGCACGAGTGTCGCTCAGGTATTGAATGGGCGATCGCTGCCGACCTTGAGGACGCACCGGCCAGTGTTGAAACCCGCTCATCTCCGTGTTACGTCAGCACAGAACTAGAGACGGTGCTAGAAGTTTGACAGGTTTCCACCTGTGATTGGAGTTAATTGATGTAACTGCCATTATGCTATTACATTAACGAATTTAGCAATTAAGGATATTAAAATACCTACCTATTCCTTTTCGAAAAATATACGCTACCTAAGTAGCACGTTATAGTGAGTCTGCTTTGAGTAAATCAAAGCAGACTCACTATAACAACTCACAGGAAAAACGCTCGACGAATTATTACATTTATTGCCTTCCTTTATTGAACAATGCTTTATATATTTATTTAAACTTTTCGCACTTAAAAAAGGGTCAAAGGCAGACTTAATGCCTTAGACATTCTCTACCAGTCAACCAAGGGTGGTGAAGAGATTAGATGGTCCTCTGTTTGAGAGGGCAAAGAAAAAAAAAAGAATATACATCAAATTCAAGGGAAAGAGGTGTTGAGATGACTCTACTCTATTTATTTTGAAAATAACTCTGCAATTTCCGCTTAAATGCATACCGACTGGTGGCCGTCCTGATATCAAGAGAAATCACATTCCGAAGAAGAATGGACTGAATATGGATTGGAAGTGAGACACAAGATAAGAAGGAGTAGGGGGAGAGTTCCGAAGGGAGAAAAGCGTGGTCAAAGCGCGCAAACTTCTTCTTTGGCGAATGGACATCCATTTGAGCTCAGAAGTATAAGCTCGACACATGGTCATATTTCCTGTGGTTGAATATGAACCGGATACAACTGTTGAGCAGTCTGTCGAGCTTATCCAGCAAAACAGCATTCAAGTCAAAGTAGCACACATCACCATAGTCGATGATAGGGAAAATCAAAGTCTGCACAAGAATAATTTTTGTCTTAGAGGGCAAAAAAAATCTCAGGGCATTAGTGGGCAAGTGGTAATGGCCGCGGCTTACGAGTTACGGTCGTAGGTTCGAGCCCTGACAGGCGCTTTAATTTGTGTAAATTATTGCATCACCAC
Source organism: Agrochola lota (assembly GCA_947364205.1). NCBI lineage: Eukaryota > Metazoa > Arthropoda > Insecta > Lepidoptera > Noctuidae > Agrochola > Agrochola lota. The sequence goes on along the minus strand of OX376221.1, from coordinate 8,349,101 downwards.
TGCTCTCAAAACGGTGAAGGAAAACATCGTGAGGAAACCGGCATGCCCTAGAACCAAACATTCGAAGACATGTGACATCTACCAGTCCGCACTGGGCCCGCGTGGTGGATTACGGCCCACTCCCTCTCACAGAGAGGAAGCTTGTGTCCCAGTAGTGGGAATATTATAGGCTAATTATGAGCAAAAACTTTCTCAGACGATGTATGGATCGCAGAGTACCGTTGACCCTTTGACTAACACTAGAGACTTGGCGTTGCCAGGTAAGTGTCGAGTCAATGCAAACCGAGATCCGACCGAACCGAGGTAATGGGTATAACAGCACCATTGAAAATAAGAGGAGGAAGACAGCTAAGCGTCACCCTTCCCATCATGCGTGAGCTGCCAATTACAATGTCCTGACACTTTGAGGAATAATTAAGTTGGTATACGATATTAATATACCGGTATTTCAGAGAATACAGCATTGGCTAATGTTTCTTCAGTCGTGAGCTTTTCTGTCTGCGCTGTCATTTTGTTTACCGCGGGATTAGAGCGGCTATACCTAGTTAGTTACTTTACCAGATCCTACGACAGTCGTTCAATATATCAAGCATAGTATGATACCATCTTGAAAATTTATTTTTGAAGAACTTATTATTAATATTAGTACCTGGGCGGCCGAGCTCTGTTCTGGTGAAAATAGAGAATGCTCATTTAATAGTATAGGAAAGTTCATACTAATTCCGTGTATAGTACATACTAATTCCATGCTGCCATGATAGTAGGTACTTATTAATCCCATGCAGCCATGATAGTAGGTACTTACTAATTCCATGCTGCCATGTCAGTATTCTAATGTCTTGGCGACTGGGCTCTGCTCGGGGGAAAATACGGAGAAAACGAATTTTCCCAGATATGAGACCTAGCTAGATCGATTTTTCGCCCCCGGAAACCCCTATATTGCAACTTTCATCGAAATTGTTAGAGCTGTTTTCGTGGAAGTCATTACAAATATATATATGTATATATTTAAATATAAATATATGTACAAATATTGCTCATACAAACTCAAGAAACTCGGGTACCTAGGTACGTCAAAGTGCAAATAGTTTTCAGGAAGAAAAATATTTTACAGACATAACACCACGCGAAAATACATAGGTACATCACGCCATCTTCCCAAGGAGGTAGGCAGAAATTACCAGAATTAAGCTAAATCGTAAAAAGTAAACTGACGTAAGAGTGTTGCTCGAAGTAGGTAGGTAAATGTTAAAATTGTTTTTACATACGTTACATAATAGGTAGGTATGTATTAGGATTATAACCTTTCTCAATACGGTGCCCTTTTATCAACTGTTACATAAACGTAAAGTGTTGGCCATCTTATGATAACATCTATAGACCGAATGACATCAATTTATCTGGAGGTTCTAATAAAATAACTTTTGTACTATTATTTATCAATTTCCTTCTTTCGAGGAAATTTAACGAATACGTCTGTTTTCCCCGAAGAGTTAGACCGATTCACTTCTGCTAACAAAATAGTCAACATTACGAACAAAAGATGCATGGATGTGTGAGGAATGATATATGAAAGAGAACCTTCTCTTTCTGTGAATGATAGCGCTTTATTTTCCCATCACCAATTGAATATCCCGTTGCACCCTTCAGGAGTCGTTGTCATCGATAGTCAGTCGATTGACAGCAATCCACCGCAATCAAGTTGGACCTAAAAGGCAAGAAACTTAAACGGAACATATGAGTGATGACAAAGAAGCAGAGCTCGCATCAGAATGTCATCCGACATCGATAATGGTCATTCTATGAATTGTAATGTTACACACGCTATTTACAAAAAATGTCTTACGTCACTAACTAAAGGTCATGGATGAGCTGTACTCAGTGAAGGTCCTGGGAACTAAGGAATGATACATTATGAATTTATAGTTCGATTTTATAATTAATTTTTGGGGTGTGCTGGCATTTAGAATAGCCAGGGCGTCAAACTGATGGAATAGGACCTGGGATGGACTAAGGACATTGTAGTAAAAATTACACAGAATCCATGCCGTAAAATCTTACTTGGATCCTTCACAATTCACTCTTTTCCTGCCAACTAAAACTGGCAGAGATAGCTATTTGATATATATGACCATTCCAAAATTGTATTTGAAAAGCTTCTATATATTGCCGCATTGACAAAATAACGTTTATTGAAAAAGCGAATCAAATGGCACTATGATTCTTTATCCGAAAAACTGTGCATCAAACACCGTTGTTAGCTATCGATTACAATACTCAAGCCGGATGAGCACAGGAGATGACGGGCGTCATCCACAACCGCATGATGCCCGTCAAACTCAAGGATCTAATAAAGATCAAACTGCATTACTAATTTTGCACGACGGTGAAACTGAAACTGTGAACTTTCTAGACTTAGAACAACAAAGTACCTAGTCATGTTAAAGTAGAAATGATCTACGAAGATCAAATAAGTTAAGTACTTAATGATATTATAATATTTGTTAGATGACAAAATAATAAGCAGTAGTAAGTATGCGTAGATACACATAAAAAAAAACAATAAATTAATGAAGGTATTTCTTAGTAGCAGCCCTCGCACTAATACATGGGAATTAAACATAATTGGCGAACTGTGGATGTACTATAATAGGAACACTCCTGCCTAACCCTTTAGGGAAAACCAGCCAGATGTTTATTAATTTATCTATACTTTATTGTACACCAGGTTTATACATTACAAAAAGAAAAAGTAATACACTACAAAATATACAAAGGGCGAAGATGATGATGATTTTATGTTTAAAAAAAAAAAAACTAGTGTAAATGTGAGTGAAATATTCTCTCTTTTTATGCAACGTCGCATTCGATGGAACCACTGAGTTATGGACCAAACGTTCACACCGTTTCACGGCATTTTTGGTCTTCGGTCAAATTATTGGGTATCCATCCAGTACATAGCTTCCTGACGCTTAAATGCTCATGTAAGATTTTTTCACCTGACTCATACCAATGCCTAAGCTTTCCCGAACCAGTCATTGATGTAATCGATGGAACCAGTTGTAAGCAGTGGCACGTGATGGGGCTCCATCATGAAATACTAATCGAAGTGTATCATAACTTTGTTGATGACGAAAGTCGTAATAAATCATAGAGCGAAAATACTCGTGTTGACGCGCTACACGCAGTTTTCAAATGTAGCTAAGGAATAAAAGACAAATGTCTTCAATAATAAGAATAAGAATAATTGATTTGTTCAATAATATACAGACATAAATAATAAATGGTGATACACTCATTCTACGATCAGATATTGAAACATATTGTCTGAACTAGATATAAAATATCTGTATTTCAGACATCAGCGCTGTTCCCTTGTTGTAGGTGACACTTAAAAATAAAATGTGTTTGACTTCAATACACATCTATAATAGAGAGATAGCATAAAATAATATAACTATATGTCGCAGACAGATTGTATGATTCGTCATTTTACAAACAGCGCCGTCCGTTTACAAACGCTGGCGGTTTTACAAAATGCCTAAGGCAAATTGGCAATTCGTTCAATTGTTCTAGGATGACCATCATAAAACACAACACACACCAAAAAGAAACAAATCAAATCAAGGGTTGGACAAATCATAGATACCTTAACACTATTATGCTAGTTTAAAGATGTAGATGGCGCTGCCATCACGTAAACATTACGCTCCGCTTACTGTATTTTATTTTATTTCTTAAAAATGTTTAAAACAGTTATTCTTTATTGATATTAGTATTAACATCGACCATAAAGTGTAATGATGACGTGAAAGTCTTATCCAAACTAAACTAACACAGTGGACTAATCTACAGTGTATTAATAAGTAAACATTACTCCACCTCAAACTATAATTTTGTGCTTATAAAGTGATAATAAAACAAGATCAAATATGAATATTAGTCCTAACATTCAATGAAAAAACACAATACAATAGAACTGTGCCAATATTTAAAATTATCATCCAGTGCAAAAAAAATCAAACAGCGCGTTGATTTTTAAAATTAAATCTCACTAACAGTCATTCCAACGAACTTTTCAAAAACAATACAAAACGGAACCGTAATTATTGATAATAATCGTAAATGAATAAGTGGCTGGGTCCACTCCTGTACTGTCGGTCGATTCTGTAAAAATATTAACGTGAAGCTTAGGTGAAGTGAGCGTGAAGTGAGCTGTCACTGCCACAGAATCGACCGGTAGGATGCTAGGGATTAACACTATTGACAGCTCACTTCACGCTCACTTCACCTAAGTTTCACGGTGATATTTTTACAGAATCGAACGGCTGGATGCAAACTATTAGTGCACGAGTTCGCATCTCACACGCTGATACTCTTTTTGTATGTTCTTAAGGAATAATTCTATTACTAATTTATTATCTGGACTGATAGCGTGAAATTATAACAATATTTCCCATAATTTATTCAAAATGAATAATTACTTTGGGAATATAACGCTTCGTAGATCAAGACGTAATCAGTCAGTGTTGGAAACATCGATGAATGAAAACAATTCAAGCAGCATGACACTAGATGGCACCACTAACAGCATGCCAAATACCTTTTCTTTTTTTTTTTTTTTTTTTAGGATGGGAAGTCATCAAATGACTTCTCCCGCTCTGGGCAGAGCGAGAGAGGTGTGTCAGACTTTTACTGACTAAAACCCACCCGTGTTCCTTCCGTTGCCTGTGTGCCGGGGCCGCGATATCCCTTTCAGACAAACCCGCAACCCCAGCAGGCATTGGTCTTTCGACCCCGTCGGTTGGTGCTGACATCTCTTTGAGGCGCGCGTGGAACACAACGCGCCGTCGACACGGGCCTGGTCCTTATCGGACGGCGAGCTGCCCATTGCTCACCATCCGCAGGCCCGCGCCTACGGTGGCCGGAAGTCGGCTCTTGACTCCCGACGCCCGGGCGTCTCCTGCGGCGACTAGGGCCGCGAGGGATGCCAAATACCTCAGATTATGAAAATGATGAAATTCAAGAACTAAAATCGCAAATTGAGAAACTTAATTCGGATTTAAAGATTGCCCATGCTAAAATAAATGAGCTGTCAAAAGAAAATATGGATTTAAAGAAAACCATCTCAAATAGTAATATTATGTCCTCCGAACGTGACATGATAGTAAGTACACCTAGCTTATGTCCCAAACAATCAACCCCGAAGAATAAACAATTGAAGAAATTAAATATACCCAAGTTTTCAGAGGAAAGCCACACCATGGCTCCGGAATGTACTAGTCTTGTTAATAAGCCCCCAACGAATGGTCAAACTACACAACCAACCAAAGGAATGAAGTTAGAATTATGCCCAAAGAAACGTAGCATATGCATTATAAGCAGTAACAAGAATAACCCGTTACTATCAATAGCTGAGGAAAAGTTCCAGAGTTATCAATTATGCCACTATCTAACACCTTATTGTGGAATACAGACACTTATCAGGAATATAAATACAAAACTTACAGACTACACGAAAGAAGATTACTGCATGATACTTATTGGTGATGAGGACTTTAAAAAATCTTCTACTAACTATTTTGATTTAATTGAAAATATTCGTGAAACTTTATTAACAGTACAACACACAAATGTTTTGTTATGCTTACCTACATATAGATGTAGCAGCTTTTCATCAACATTTAATTATAGAGTTGAAACTTTTAATAACTTACTGTTAACTTACTTAAAATTATTTGACACTAACTTAGACTTATCGGTTGATTATACCATGTTTTCACGACGCACTGGTTTACTTAACAACTATGGAATGCAAAATGTTTTTAATAATTTGGAACAATTAGTTAATGAGCTAATATGCAAATACACTCAAAATATAACTTCAAAGTTAGATACAGAATGTACAGATACAAAGGAAAATATATCTGCTACCTTTCACAAAAATAATAACTTTTTTCGTTCATAACAAAATTAATATATTCCATCAAAATATTAACGGACTTATTGCAAAATCTGACCTTTTATCATTATCTTTAGCATCCCTTGCGGATGAAAAAAACGCATTAGATATCTTATGTTTCACAGAACATAATATGGCTCATACAGATACACATTTACTTAAAATACCTAACTTTACTCTCGCATCTTCCAATTTTCGGAAAAATAGACGAGGCGGTTCTTGTATACTTGTACGAAACACTCACAGCTTTAAACCAATTGAGTGTTTAAAAAAATAATGTTTTGAATGTATCATAGAATGCTCTGGTATAGAACTCCTACATCACAACATTATTGTGATCTGTATTTATCGTCCTCCAAAGTCAAAACATGAGGACATAGAAACCTTTTTTAACTCTTTTAATTCTTTGCTTAATAAATATTGCTATAATAAAAAGAAAATTATAATATGTGGTGATTTTAACATAAATATATTAAATAAACATTACTTAACCAAAACATTTTTAGAAACAATAACTTGTAATAATCTTAAATTATCTATCAATGAGCCCACTAGATTAGCGAGCGGAACATGCATTGACAATATTTTAACTAATATCCGTGGGTGTAATGGCAAAGTCTTGGAGTTGGCATTATCTGACCATACAGCCCAAATATTGGCATGCCCTGTGCAAATAAGCAGTTCATTAAAATACTGGTATATTGAAAGACGTGATTATAGTCAAGAAAACATAGATAAATTTATTTATTACATTAATTCTCTCACATTCTCTGAAGTATTTGAGACTCATGATACCAATGAAGCTTTTGTCCTATTTATTGACCTGTTTTCCTTATTTTACTACTTATGCTTTCCAGTGGTACTTACGAAAATAACCTCACATAGACGACCGAGATGGATAAGCAATGGTTTAAAGAGATGTTGTATGCGTAAACGTCAATTGCTGTGGCGTTATCGTTTAAATCGTACAAAAGAAAATAAGAAAAGTTTCAAGTCTCTCTCAGGACGATTAAAACACATTATAAATTCCACAAAAAAAGCCCAAAACTACCAATTTATACAGACAGCTCACAATAAGTGCAAAGCAACGTGGATAGTTATCAAAAAATCAATAGTAACACTACCTAAAAACGAAATTAAAAAAATAAGCATCGATGGCAAAAATGATATTGATAATTCCTTAACTATAGCAAATTTATTTAATGACTTCTTTATTGATGGCCTGAAAGGAGATACCTTAAATAGCTATGAAAATATACAAATACCTCGCAATCAAAACTCTCTGTTCATGAGTCCTACTAGTCCAAGTGAAATTCAAAGAATGATAAATAATATGAAAAATACTAGCAGCACCGGATTTGACCAGATTTCAACACAAATATTGAAATTGGTTTCTCTTAAAATTTCTGACATACTATGTCATATTATAAATTTGGCAATATTTAACGGAGTGTTTCCGGATAAACTGAAAACTACATTAATAAAACCACTTTTCAAAAAAGACAATAAACTTTCAATGTCCTGTTACCGTCCTATAGCTTTAGTTCCAGTATTATCTAAAGTTTTTGAGAAAGTAATTCACAACAAATTATATAATTTTTTTGAATCGCAACATCTACTAGCCGAGGAGCAAATTGGATTCCGTAAAAATAAAACCATAAACACAGCAGTTTATAACTTCCTTCAGCAAGTAATGATTACTATTGATACAAAAACTCCAGTCTGTGCACTATACATGGATCGTAGCAAAGCATTTGATTGTGTTAATCATAAAATACTTTTGCAGAAGTTAGCCATGTATGGAGTTCGTGGTAATGTACTTAAACTTATTGAATCATATCTTAGCAATAGAAAGCAATTTACCCAAATAACTCGAATATGCCCAAAAATCAATAAAGAGGTTCAATTTACATCCGAAAACAGGTATGTGAACTTAGGAGTCCCACAAGGAAGTGAATTGGGACCATTGTTATTTATTATTTACATCAACGATTTACCAATTTTTTTAAAACATTCAACATTTCTTTTTGCTGATGATTGTACCATTGTATTTAACGGTAAAGACAGAATGATACTTGAAAAAGATATGTATGACGCCATCGAAAAAATTATAGAATGGACTACATCAAACAATTTAAAATTAAATTTCGATAAAACTAACTTAATGATATTTCGCAATAGAGTTGCACAATATGGTGACATTAACATAAAATATTCAATTTAAAAAGTCACTCACGTAGAAACGACAACATTTTTGGGTCTAAATATTGACTGCAGTTTAAATTGGAAAATACACATTGAGAATTTATGCTTAAAATTAAATCAACAATCGTATGCTTTACATATGCTTTCCAAAATGGTCGATATATCGACTGTACTGTCTGCATACCATGGTTATGTGGGATCCATAATAAGATAAGGAATAATATTTTGGGGACATTCTGTATATAAGGATGATGCTTTTAAGGCTCAGAAAAGATGTGTCCGATCAATATGTAAACTTAAACAAACAGATAGTTTCAAAGAATATTTTAAATATCTCAAACTACTGACACTTCCATGCATATACATTTATGAAATTATTTATTTTGTAAGATCAAACATTACTTCCTTTGAAAAATATAAAAGTAAACGACACAGTAATAAAATGTGTTGTCCTAAAAAAAAACAACTCTTTTAAATAACAGCATATTTTGCATGGCTCCCCGTGTATATAATCACCTACCTAAATATTTAATTGAGGCATCATCGCCTGTTATGTTTAAAAAAAAAACTAAAAACGTTTTTGATAAATAAAGCATATTACAGTGTATCTGCATATTTGCAGGATAAACTATAAGATTTCATTTTTATTTTTTTTATTTTAAATTAAGTACTTTATGTTTAAACGAGTTTAAGTGATCTCATTCTTAATTTTATTTATTCTGTTTAATTTTTATTAATTCTGTGTTTTTCTTTTTACGTACTTTGCATACCGAAAGGTAAAATATGGTGATACTAAGACTGTGATATATAATTATTACATGAATGTAAAACATCTGCACACTGTTTACCCATATTTGCAAATAAATGATTTTGAATTTGAATTTTGAATTTATCATTTATCGGTATATTATAAACAATCGATAAATTGTGGATTGAGTGAAATAGGTTAGGTTAGAACTATTTGCCACAGCAGCGGCCGGCGAACGCTACTTCCAATTTGCTCGCAGCTAGGCAGGCTATTTAGTATTAGCGCAAGGTGCGTTACGACGAAAGTTTGATACCAGTTCACAATTATTCAGGATAAATTTCCGTTACATTATAAATTATAAAAAAAATTATGCGTTAAATTGTAAATAGTTTGTTTCAATTGAAAAATTTTCGACAATTTTGTACCAATAATAATATTCCGCAGAAGTCCTCCAAGCACCAATTTCCATGGACACGACACCTTGTGTTTTTTACGTGCCGGATAACTAAATACTTCAATTCGCCGCGGCATTCTGTAAACGGCGTTTGAATTGTCCATCAAATGTTGTGGCATATTATAAAGTGACTAGGCAATATACATTTTGCCTAAGGCATATTTTCAAAACAGCGAGCGTTTGTAAACGGACGACACCGTTTGTAAAAAGCGGAATCATACAAATTGCCTGCGACATATACGTACATCATTTGTTACCAAAGATTTCTAAATTCGAAATTTAAAATATTATTTAATACTTACGTATCAAAACACTGGTAGAACGGTTTTAGCAAAATGTTTCAACTGATGTTATTGCTATTCGAATCCAGAGGACAGTTCTTAACTTTACATAATGTATGGAAATACTTCTTTCTGAACATCTGTCATGAGAAATGGTTAAGTAATGCATCTATGTCGACCAAGAAGATGTATTGCACATTATGCATTAATAGCCTTAAGTGACATCATCATAACTGAAGCGTGTTTAGAATCAATAAAGACAGTCGTATTCAAATTAGACACATATCATAAAATGACGCTTGTACTCGTCGAAGGACTACGCAGAGGCCACGTATAGGATATACTCACACTTAGCAAGTTACGAACCAGTCTTGGGACTGGTACTAAATTAGGAGGCGAGCCCAATAACATACATCGGGCCCTTTTGAAAAAAAAAAACGTTATACGTTCAAGAACGTAAATAACGCAATGAATGTTGTTGAACTGTCAAAATGAAACAGATTAGTCGTAATCGTTTACGAAAATGTGTTACGTAATTAGATAGCAGAAGGCGGACAGTATCGCTATCGAGCGCGACAGCAATATCGGATATACAAGTATCGCTGAATAGGCCTTAGAGGTATGAAAGAAAAAACCGGCCAAGTGCGTCTCGGATCACGCACAGTGAAGGGTTCCGTAGTTGGGATGAATTTATCCCAAGAACAAACTTGACATTGTAGTTGAAAAACATGTTCTCCCATACGGAATGTATGGGAGATCATGTTTTTCAAACCCCAAATTTAAGTTGGTTGAATATTACTCGTTACCTGTTACTGTTACCTGCACAGCCTACTTAGCTGTGATAGTTTTCCTTTTAATTTCGTTATAAATACTACTGCTGTGATTTTTTTCACAAATCCAAGTACAACCATTTAGCTGGCAGGGGGGGGGGGGTATCTTGACTCTAACAAAAATAATCAGTTAAAAGCTTAATATTTCGCAAACGGATCCCTGAATCCAAAAATGGTTTTCACAAACTCACAATATTTTTGAACGACCTTTCTAACGAGACCGCACAACATGGGGTAAACGAGAAAAAAAAAAACATCCCCACTTTACGAGTAGGGAAGGTACCCAAAAAAAAAACTTGATTTTATTTTACCACTTTGTCGGTATGATGTCACATGATGAATACATATGCCAAATTACAGCTTTCTAGTACTAACCGTTTCTGAGCTAAGCCGCAGACAGACAGACGGACAGACAGACAGACACGGCCATGGCGAAACTATAAGGGTTCCTTGTTTACTACGGAACCCTAGAAAACACGTTGCGCCGTGCCCAAATAAATTTGATTATGGGCAAAAGAATGATGATGGTAAAAATAATAGATATCATTTATTTTATATATACGTATATATATACATACGAGTATATATGCTCCCGTGTAGTGCCGGACGTAATGAATAGTACCAACCCATTTCTTCCCGTGGGTGTCGTAAAAGACGACTAAGGGACTTAAAACTAGAACTTAGAATGGGCAGAAGCGTTCTCTATGTATTTTAACACCATACTGCGATCGCCAACCCGCCTGCAAAGCGTGGCGATTATGGCAAACCTCCCCATTTGGGAGAGGCCTATGTCCAGCAGTGGACGTCTTTCGGCTGAAATGATGATGATATATACATAAACGCCCATGGGAAGAAGGCGTGCGCTTTCTTCCCATGGGCGTAGGCAGAAACTACAGGATGCCTACCATGATCTAATTAAAAACGATTCAAAAGCAAGGCATTTCAGTTTAGGTTCTTAAACTGCATCGCTTCAAAGTCGTACCATGACGTCCAATAAGCTCAGCGGCATTTGGATCGTTAAAAGTGAATGAAAGATCGCAATCTGTGGCTGAACCGCGCGGCCGCGTTTGGAACGTTTTTGGTGAAAACGAGACAACGCTATTATTGTCAAATAAGTTTGTTTCGCGCACGTTATTTAGTGTCAGACACGTTCAGAAGCAAGTAACATTTTATTTGTTCTTAACTCAGTATCATTACTTCAAAGTAAAACAGACAATCAACAGTTTTTTTTAAGATTCCACATTAAGACGGTAACTATTGTTAAAATAATTCTTAGTCAAAGTAGATATTTATTTACCTTTTGCTATTTATTAAGTATACGAAAAAAATATTTTTATTTCGACGTAATAAAACAAATTGTGTTTCTGTTTCGAACGTACCAGAGTAAACAAAGTTGTGCGAGTTGAGTTGGGGCATAGTGGGCATAGTGCGAGGCAGAATCTTCCTCAAAAAACTCAAATAAAAGTAGTTCATCAGAAATCTGTTAGACAAAAACGAATGCGGTTAAAAAAGGCATATAAAATAGGTGTTTTAGACGTTTAAAAGAAAGATTAAAGCTCACTTAGATTGGTTTTTGTACAATTCCACTAAAATAGCACTAAAAAACTTTATTTTCGTCAATAATTCACCAAACGTTTCAGTTTATGTTAGAGAAATAGTAACTTTTATTGAATCGCTTATTTTGACAGTTGAGCATTTCAGCTGAGCTGCTATAAGGACGTCATGGTACCAAACAAGAATGAATGAAACCAAAACTTGCGACTCAGTTTGGGACAATCGCTGTCACATGGCATGGCCTAAATTGAATCGTTAAACTAACGTCATGTTACGAATTAGAAGAACAGTTCAGTTTAGGTCCTAAAATGGATCGCGCTAAGAGCTCGTGGTAGGCATGCTGGACGCCATCTGCTACGATCCTCACATATATCCTTTTACCTCGTTTACGTCCATACATCTGGTCATACACGCACGCCGGTTGCGAGTTCTACGCACCTGACCTTTCTGAAGAACATCACCAATAAGGTCACTATATGTCCTCCTAGGGCGTCCCTCCCGGCGTTTCCACTCACGTCTGCCTTGTAATACGTTTTGTTAGTCGCCTTTCATTCATCCTCTCAACATGACCAAACCATCTAAGCATGCTCTTTAAAATTTTTGTTTGTGTTGTGTTTTTATTTTATTTTTGTAGATTTTTATTAATTCACAGAATTTCTAATACTAGTTCCTACTAGTCAAGACTCGAGTGCTAGTCACTAGGCAAATTCTACGAGTAGGTATGTATATATAGTATCAGGCGTTAGCTAATAGAATCGTTCTAATCTTGGAGGCTATACTTTAATGACATGTCGTTATTCGATATTTCGATAACCTTTAAACTTGAGAGAATTTTTGTCTTATTTTTTAATGTCAAGGACGCTATCGGAATCTAATTAAAATTTCTTAGATTAATATAAAAACTGTGGAAGCCTTTATTTTTTATATAAAACTAGCTTTTGCCCGCGGCTTCGCTCGCGTGGATGTCGGAAAATATCCCACAAGATAACCAACCGTGATTCAGACTATCCTATATCCTAACTCAGGTCAGGGCCTATTCTTTCATCTAAATCTGTTCAGTCGTTACGGCATGAAAAGTTAACAGGCAGATAATAAACTAAGATAGTAAAAAAGTATTAGGGTTCCGTACCTCAAAATTAAAAATTGAAATCCTTAAAGGATTACTTCGTTGTCTGTCAAAATCCTTTTTCTCTGAAACGCGTGTAGGCATCAAGTTGAAATAAATATCAAAAACTAAGATGTCGGTATCTTGGAGCTGTAACGAATATCAAGCTTCTAAGTCAACGCAATAAAAAAATACGGCCATTTATGCCGCATATTTTGACACTTGCAAATAAACTAGTCTATTTGGTACTACCCGTTGGCCCAGCAGCCTGAAGTTTGGCGAGAAGCAAGGTCAAGTAAAGAGGAAAATCCGAAAATTGGTCATTTATGGTTATTTAAGAACTGAACGAACTTAACTTAGTTAAGTCTGTTCTTTAATCTGGGATCATAAATTCATAGGCCGTGTCTTGAAGTAACATCTAGGTAGTCTGTATTTTATTACTCTATTAAAAGTAATTTTCAATTGAAAACTTAAGTTTGTTCTTCAATCCAGATTTGGAAATTGGGGCAGCCAAGCAAGCACATCTTTGAGATGGACCCCTTAAGGCGCAGGGTGCTACACACACGACAGGTTAAAAAAGAAAAACAGGTTTATAGGATTCTAAATGACAATAATTATCCATTTCACTATTATTATCACCATAAACTTGTAATACCTACTCAAGTGCCGCCATTGAACCTACATGTTAGAAAGCTTAGTTTATGACTTTTTAACAGAGTGGGCCGATTTTAATGAAATAAATACTAAATGTTAATTCAAAATACGGACTACGACTATATTTCCAATACCTTAAATCTCTTGAAAAGAAGACACACAAAAATCAATATTACATGTGAATGTTAAAAGCATCCCCTATTTTACCCCTTTGGGGGGTGGTTTTACAAAAACACTGAAATGCGTATTTCTTATTTCTTACCAAAATCATAAATTTGAATTTTAAGGAAATGCTAGATTTCCCATAAAAACTTTCATCCCCTATATCACTTCTTTAGGATTATTTTTGAGACAAAAAGTATCCTATGTCCTTCTCCAGTATGCCATCTGTCTTCTTGCCAAATTTTATCGAAATCCGTTCAGTGGTTTGGCCGAAAAAGGTAATATACAGACAGTTACTTTCGAATTTATAAAAATTTGTTCCATAATTTAAACTGTTATTTATTGTGAAAGTTAAGAGACATACTAAATATACCAACACTAAAAAAAAAATAGACCATCATTGAATTTCTGTGATAATATTTAAGTAACACAGAAAATTAAAACTGTTTTCAGTTCAGTAGGAAGGCAGAAATGAAAGCTTTTCATAGCGTGCGAAATGTGAGAATCGATTGACCGAATGAAATAGGTTACTGGGACGGTCTGAAAACGCAGACGGACGGACTTGTGATTACCTACTTACTCAAAACATATCAGATTTAAATAAAAATGAGTAGTGTAAAATAATTCATGTATACAACGTGTAAAAAGACCCTGTCCGATCCCTGAGGGTGCTGTTAGGTATTGTACTGACAGTCTGTTTATGTGGTAATTTTCTGCAAAAAAGAAAACGCAACTTTTTTTTTCAGCGGGGAATTTTACCGCGTTATTACATGGGGCGCGGTCGTCGCTTAGCGGATGTATACAAGTCATAACTAAAAACCCCTGTTGCAAATTTTTTATGTATTGGTCCTAAAAATGTGAATTTTAAACAGCAATAACTTTTTTATTTTCAATAATAAAAAGATTTTTTATTACTTTTTGGCAATTTTATTGCAGTACCTATGTGGTCCTTTCGGATCTGACAGTTTTTTTTACACATTGTATAGTTATTCCGTCGTAAAAGTTGTACACTTTTACGATGGGATCAACTGTCAGCAAATATCTACTTTACCTACATAAGTACATAATGTAGTAGGTAAAGGTATACAGGTTCAAAATAAATTAATTAGCGAAACTCAACACGATAAAATAAAAATAAATGATTTGATATTTTTTGGGGCTAAAGACCGTAGGTAATGAAAGAACTAAAAAAATATCACTTAAAAAATCAGGTTTTTTGTGTAAACTTCACATACGTGATCGGTATCGATATCTAAACATGATAAAACAAACAAAAAACTGAGTTTCTCAACTGATACTTCAACTAACTATACCACCAGCGGTCGTTGACTCCAAAAAAGAATATCATCATATCAATGTTTGTTTTGTTTGATCATGTTTAGGTATCGATACCCATCAGGTCTCTGAAGTTTCGCTAGGTAATTAATTTAATTTGAACTTGTATAGCACCTCATTATGAACAACATACCATACTCGAATGGTGATGAATATCGAATAAGGAACAAAAAGTTTTTTATAGAAGTGCCGCGTCTTGATTTACTACGTGGAATCCCAAGATTAAAAACGTTTATTGAAACATCGTATTTTTATCATCCTTCTTTTGTCACATTCATCATAATTTCTTGACATTCCTCATGAAGTGCTGTTAAGTCGACCCTTAAGGTACCCTTCCGTACCCAACCGCAGGAGGCAGTGCAGGCGACGTCTCGCCGCAACACAACTGGTTTCTATGAAATACCTTCCGTAGCTAGCGACACGTCGTTGGCGGCTACGCGCGAGTGACAGGCGACACGTGCAGCCCGACCGCAGACCAGTAGTGCTGCCAGCGCTCGAGCGATAAAAAAAAATTGTATCTTCTATCTACCGACTGGAATACGGGGTGCTGCCGCCAGTGGTCGGGTTCGGAATTATGACTGCAGCGACATGACGCCGCGACAGGTGCTGCCTGCTGTCGGGTACGGAATGGTACCTTAATTCTGTTCGTTTTTGTTTGAGCAAGGCGAGGGATATATAATTTTGCGCCAAATGCGGGAAAACCGGAGTAGTGTATCTGCAATGCTGGGCACGTGCCGTCTACCTGGATCAACTTCCTTATCTGAATCGTGTCTGTGTAGGGTGACCAACTAAACTGTTTGTACGGTTCTTTCTCTTAATATAACTTTAATCAAAATGAAGAACAAGTTTCGTCTTTATTCTGTAAAAAATAGGTATCTAAGTTGATTAAAATATGCATTTGAATTGACAAAAATATTGAATCAAAATAAGCACAGCAAGGAAGACAATTTTGTGGAGACTAGTAGCTAACTATATGCTATGGAAATACAGTTTTAGTTTTGTATCATCAAAATCGGCCGCGACTTCCTAAGTCCGAACCCAGACAGGCGCTTTACTTTGTGTAAATTATGTCATCACCACTGCTGTTAAAACGGTGAAGGAAAACATCGTGAGGAATATGGCATGTCCTAGAACCAAAAATTCGAAGACATGTGACATCTACCAACCCGCGCGTGTTGGATTACGGCCCACTCCCTCACCGAGAGGAGGCCTTACCAGTGGGAACAGTATAGGTTGATTATGTATCAAAATCAGCCTAGCCGTCTTCCAAAGATTAGGTCCTTTCAACGACCTCCACATGAAACAGCTGATAAAATCAAGCTACATTTAGGACATCGGTATTACTCTTTGTCAGATTCATCAGCATTTAAGTTTCCAATTTCTTGAAGCAATAATCTTAATTTTTGGTCCTTAATGGATTTTCATGTTTCGTACACTGAGTTTTAATAATAAATTATTTTGTTATTATTTGCTACAGTAGCCGAACGTTCTGCTAGGTCTCTATGTATGGTCCCCCTACTTCTGCCGGCTACCTAATTTGTATTCACTGCGGCACATGTCTGGAATGTTAGCGTAATTTGGGATTTCACAGTTGTTGATTTATGTTATTCAAAATAACATTTTTGGTATTTAAAAAGTATTTTAAATATTTCGGTGCTTATAATACAATACATAGGATGGAGACAGAAACGGATACAGGGTCAGACTATTGTTTTGCAGAATTTTGTAATGTTTAATTTCGAAAAGAAAAATCTGGTTCTGTAAAATAGGTTTATAAAAGATTCCCATCGAATGTAATATAATTATTTATTTATTTTGAAACATATACAACTATCATCACAGGGTTACCTAATACAATAGTGTAGTTATAGTTATAATACGAGTAGCTTACAGAGAGTAGACTTAAAAATTATGTTATTACTAGCTTAGCTTGCTAGTTTAGCTTTATTATGTAGAATATGAACCTGAAGGACTCCCGGAAATCAAAACCTTGGCGATATGATTTAATTTGCTCAGAGTACTTTTGCTTATATAATACTATAAACTTTTGGTATTGAAACTCTATAGCATTAGGTACAATCTGAGGGTACAATTATTACTCTATGAGCGCAATCGACAATAATTTTTCATCAAAATGACAGCTCAGACGGTATCGCTTTCCCTCGCGATTTTCATAATAATTTTCTACCGAAACTCCTACCATTGGTTGAATATGCGACTTCGAATAAACCTCAATGGTACGGCGTATCTACCAGGTGTCCCTAATATACCTGTAAGTTGTACCTTTCACCCGGAGACGATGATACCACCTGATATTCAGACGATGATCTTAGAAGACGCAAGGATGCACTATCCTGTATGTCTGATGGATGATGATAATGATAGTGGTGATGGCGATGACTCAAGTAATGATAGTCCAGAAGACCAAGAAGAAGATGATACTTCCTCTTCACATTTTTCAAGTCACACTGGGCAGGGAAGACGTGGACTATTTGGCAGTTCGTGCTGTAGAACCAGTGATTTTAGTTTTTTAAGTTTGGTGTGTAGCTCGTTTTTGGTTGTTGTAATTAATAATACTAACTAGTGATCCCACGGTATTGGTTACTTCCTTTGTTATTATATTAATATTAGCTAACTCAACATCATGATTGAACTGCATCGTAGCTAAAGAAATCATATAAGTAATGGCATCAAAGTGTTGTAGGAATTAGTGCTAATTCTTGTTTGATTTGGTAGTATTAATCATAATAAGAAAAAAATCAGAAGATCAAAGTAAGGTTTCCTGTTTAAATCCAGCGCAGCGTGGCGTTGTATTGTAGCTGCGAAGACACCGCGTAGGCGATAAAGCTATGGAAATAGCCAATGATGCTACGTAGACGTCGCGTAGCGTTGCAGCTACCCAGACGCCGCATAGGCGACGAAGTTATGCTGATGCCGCGTAGGTGATGAAGCTACGCAGACGCCGCGTAGGTGTTGCAGCTACGCAGGCGCCGCGTAGACGATGAACCCACGCATGCATCGCGTAGGTGATGAAGATACGCAGACACCGCGTAGCGTTGGTGCTACGTAGAAGCCGCATAGGCGCGAAGCTACGCAGACGCCGCGTAGGAGTTAAAGCTGCGGAGAAGTCTAATCTTTAGACATTAATTAGGTACGTTTGTAGTTTAAATCAGGGACCGAAACCGGTATAATCAATACGGGTATTTTGTCGGTTATAACGTTTATATTTTTACGGGTATTTTTAAAGGTTACCTTAAATTGAATACAACCAGTATTAATACTGGTTACTGAAATTAAAATCACCTCTGTCTTATTATGTGCCTTCGGCATTACTCAAACGTCGCGCATTGCCTATGTGTGTGTGTAACCGGTATTAAAACGGTAACTCAAATGAGGTAATATGTTTCCATAGATAATACACTTAAATACGGGACATGTTTCTACTTCTTGGTTACACAGATAGCAGTAACCTTAGTCGTAATCAAAGATTTAAATCTTTGGTCGTAAAAGTAAGCAAAATTCTTCGATACCTGTACCGGCTTTTATAAAGATTTTCGGTACCTGGTTTAAATCATAATCAGAGTAATTAAAAATTCCATAAATAAATATTGACATAAAAATGTCATCGGGACGCCATGCGTTATCGCTTTCCCTCGCATTTGTTGCAATTATTTTATACCGCAACTCATTTCACTGGATTAGACTTTGGACAAACTGCAACAGTACTACACAGTACTGTTGCAGTTTGTCCAAAGTCTAATCTTCCTGATTTCCCTACAAATTCTATTTTTGACCTGGATACCACTCTTATACCACCTCAGATGATTATGTTACACGACTTGAGCATGCATTGTCCGGTATACTTGTCGTCTACTGATGATAAAGGGGGTGGTAATACATCGAGTGACGAAAGTAAAGTGGAACAGCCTTCTGAGGCACCCACTCCTGCCGAAGTGCCGCCACCTCCTGCCGAAGAGCCTCCACAAAGTCGTATACCAACGTACGATGAGTTCGAGAGGTTCAAAGACTCAAGCAGACCTCCTGACAGTCACTACGGGCCTGGATTCCGACGCTCATGCTGTAAGATCGCCAAACTAAGTTGTTTTGTCATGGTATGGAGTTTGGTTCTGATGTTAGTTATTTAACATAAGTTCAAGTAGATTTTCATTATTTACTTCTTTTAAGTTTTAGTCTTTGTGGTCAGTGGCGGATTTGCAGTCTTGACCGCCCTAGGCCCCAGGCCATGTAGTAAGTATCAGCTGCCCCTTTCTCCGCACACATCATATAGACTACATAATGCATTTACTTTATTGCCAACTTTTATCGAAATCGGTTCAGAAGTTTTAACTATGTGTCGGGTTGGCGCTGCGAAATTCAATGACGCGTTTCAATAAGTTATTTGGTCATATTTTTTAATGTTTTTAAGGTATTATTATTATACGATGTGGTACAGTGCGGCCCGCCATAATGTGCGTGAACGTTTAGAATATATAGGCACCTACTTTAAGTTATTTCTTGTTATCATCAGTGAATTTTTTGTCACGATTGGCCGCTCCTGAAATCTGACCGCCCTAGGCCTACTGGGCCTTATGGCAAACCCGCCACTGTTTGTGCACGCATGTATGTATTAAGGTAATAATATTTAAGCACTAATAATTTCTAACATAATAAAAAAACACAGTTTATAATGTAAGAATTTTATTGTTTTACTTCGATTTTCGGGCAGATTACATTATTGTAGATTCTTACGAAAACATTACAAAAAGTAGTATTTAGATTATACATTGATAAATATATTATAAATGATCACATTTAAAAGACTTTAGGTTTATATTGCACTTACGAGCTAAGAGGCACTTTGAAGCCTTTGAGCGAAAGCTCACCACATGCGTTTACCAAAACCAGGACCCATTGAATAAAACTAATAAGTTTAATACTAAAACAATACTTAATCAGCTAGCCTTACTTCCTTACTAACATTAAGTGGGAGTTTGTAAAGATGTTTGTTAGTCATTCACGCATAAACGGCTGAACGGATTTCAATGAAATTTGGCACAAAGGTAGACCGTGTCTTGGATAGTCATAAATAATACTTTTTATCCTGGTACATGTT
This sequence comes from Agrochola lota, assembly GCA_947364205.1. NCBI lineage: Eukaryota > Metazoa > Arthropoda > Insecta > Lepidoptera > Noctuidae > Agrochola > Agrochola lota. The sequence goes on along the minus strand of OX376221.1, from coordinate 8,328,698 downwards.
GCAGTTTCACTGGAATGTTTGTGGAACCTCGGGCAACAGTTAGTAAGTGGAAAACAAAAGTTGCAATGTTTTGAAAATATCGTTGTTTCTATCTATGATAAATTCAATGCGTAGTCATATGGTCATATGGTTCATATGGTCATATGGTTCATATGGTCATATGGTTCTTATGGTCATATGGTTCATATGGTCATATAGTTTATATGGTCATATGATATGGTTCATATGGTCATATGGTTCTGCCGTCTGCGCTAGATCAACGAGTTTTATCTTCTCTTTATAAGCTGTTTCACATTCTCTTCAGTTTAACAAATAGTTCAATTCCTATGGACACAGATTTAAAATTAAAGAGCATAACATTGGACCAGTTACCATACTTCCAAAATGAAAATAAGTCTTCATAACTTTATCTGCGGTCGCAGCGTAAAAAAAAAAATCTATACAAAACACTACAAGGAATTCTACGAAATTAATTAAATTATCTACTTATTACAATAATTCTAAACATAAATATCGAACGTGGTGAGCTTAACACTTCTGTTTACTATTTTAATTATTAATATAGCGACTACTACTAGTTACCACAATAAGGCCAACACACATCGGTGTCTCATATTATATTAGATATATTACATAATTATATATACTACGTAGACTGTATTTTATTGACTTGTATTTAAAAACAATTTCGTATTAATAATGTCAAGCATCATTTAACACTTTGTTCTCCACCCACTTTTCATAGAACTCATACGCCATGCCACCAATTGGAAGTGAACCCTCCGGGAGGGTTGCCGGCATTACGTTTGGGCTAAAGTTAACCATCGCGGACGGTCAACGGCATTAGGTTTAAAACCGTGTTATAAAACACTGTAAAACGAAGTAAAATTGTGTTTTCAGGGGGTCTTATCGCTGTACGTAGTTTCAAACCTTTTAAATTATTTTGTGAATATTTTTAACCGTGAAAAAAAATGCTTGGATTTTTAAATCAACGCATATACTAATTAATCTTGTTAAAATATACGTCAGATTTTATTTTCACAGTTTATAATGCCAAATTCGCAAAGAAAAATCTACATTTAAAATGAGCCCTCCGCGAGGGCTCGCGGCATCCCATATGCGACTAGGTGAACCCTCCACGAGGGCTCCCGGCATTGAACGTGTTAATACATATTATATATATAGTAACATTATTGGGTACATAATCAATTTCCAGAAGAAAAAAAAAACAAGTCTAAATATTTAAATTATACGTAATAATGTTACATCTTCGTATGAGTAGCTGTGACCACGAAAACGACATAGTCATTCAGAAAGCCAAATCCCGGAAAGTCACATCTAGCTATTTGAGTTGAGGGTCAAGAATAAACTAAGCGGAAAAACTGAATTGATTAACGCTTATATACAAGACTAATTAAAAACTACCCCCTTTTCTAAAATTATCTGTATCGGTTGTACCAGAGTATGGTTAAAATAGTTTGAATTTTATTACAGGATTTAAATTTCCAATAGTTTCCATAACTTTCTTAATTAATTGCCATATTGATGATTGATTAACCAGAAGGGCCCTGAAATTGGTTAAGATTTTATTAAACTGTTTTATTCAACCGATACAGATTTCATCATCATCATTTCAGCCGAAAGACGTCCACTGCTGAACTTGGGCCTCCCCCAAGCACCGCCACTTCGAGCGATCCTGTGCTTCCCGCATTCGGGGGTTTCCTGCGGCCTTCACAAGGTCATCGGTCCATCTTGTGGGAGGCTTTCCAACGCTATACTGACTCAGATTTAATTACTATAATTTACCGACAGTTTAACATAGTATTTATTTTGGTCTTCTATGCGGTGAATTACCTACGGTGAGCAAAACAATAAGTAAGTAATTAAATATAGGAACCAGTCAAAGCAATAAGTATAACTAACACGATCATCTCGTAAATACGACAGTCTAGCTTAATATATAAAATATGGTTTAGATTAGCGCAATTTGAAATGAAAATTATTGCCCAAAAACAAAAGATTTGTTGCCTGACTTCACATTGTAAAAACAACTGCTTATAAAAATAAAATATTCTTCTACAGCTATAATTTCGTCAGCATAGTTCACTATCAAATAATTCAGTACCTAATACATTTTTGTGGATTAACAGTTGTTACAGTTATCAATATTATACATAGGTACAATACATTTTAAGTCAAATCGTAGATGCATTTCCACATGACACGAGGAATTTCTCTGTGATTTTATCATTTAATACTTGAATTAAAAAATAAATTCGAATAAAATCACAGAAAAACTTAACTAAAGAAACTTTACAAATACACCCATAATGTACATAAACAAATGTCATAAAATTCTACATGTATTTTTACCCCTAGCGCATATCCTACCTACTGAAGTACAGACTAAAAATGCATTTCAGAGTGAGTAAAAATAAATACAAACATCAAAAGACTTACGTGCATTAGGTACAGTATAAATATGAGCGACAGTGTTTATACAACTTTAAACTTAAGTGATAAAGAAATAGCATTTAAATTGGAATCACATGCTGAACCTCTGTCTTTATAATATAAACGATATCTTTATCGATATCTCATAACATGCTTGTTTTCATTAGCTTGGCTTCCATTTTATGTGATGTTCGAGCTGGATTTCGGCATTAAATATCTCGACAATACGACAGATATTTTACTAATTTACACTTTTTGTGTAAGCTTATAAGCAAATGAAATATAAAATCTATACAAATAAAAAACAGCTGCTGTAAAAAAGCACTTAAATATCAGGAGTCAAGTACTCTGTTACACTATACACGCGCACCACTAGTGTTCCCTCTCAAGTTAATATTTACACTTTTAAAACTAATAAGAGATTGCTAAAGCACATCATTAAAACTACATTGTTTTGAGCCTTCCATGTAGCGATTACAAAGGCTAGATTGCATTTCATACAGTACATCCTTTTCAAGTTAGTCACAACTGATATTTGGTATTTCAAATAGTAAGTAGCTATACTTCCTAAACCAAAGCCGATAACTTGGAAGTATACGCAAAATACCCTCCCTCTGTGTCGGAGGAACCTTCCCTGATTCCTCCGTAACCATACATTGACTTAGACATTACGGACGTGTACATGTTTCTAACATTAGAACATAATATGCCTAGTATTAGTCGTTAAGGCCTCTGAAGCGTGACTTTTTAAATGCATCCTATGCATTGTAAAGAGGGACGCCTGGGATAGTACGTCACTATAGCTTCGTTATACATATTCACATTCTTCATAGGTAAATGTGCGTATAAATCTTACCAACGTTACTTTGCATTTCTAGTTTAATCGTAGTGATATGTTTTATTAGGAGACAATTCCATCGTAACATTTTCCAAAATCAGGCGGAAAATTTAACCCTGTAAGCTTATAATATTAGCCTGCATCGGTATCTTTTTGTACCAACTAGATCTGATCACTTTTAAGATCCTGATTCTTAAATGTCGTCACAGCACGCACCCGTGTTTGACGCCGAATAGTTTCTTTAATTCTGGAAGAATGACATTTCTGACATAGGAAGACTGCTTTGAGCCAATCTTATCTCTCTTGGCGTCTTTCTTGTAATATTTAATGCCTGGCTTGTGGACCGCGAAGGCATTGTTGAGGATCATGAATTCATAGTCTTTAACGCACAAGATGTAGCCCTGAAATCAAAATTAAAAGTTAATTATCAACTTAAAATCAATCTGCCTAGCCTTTTCCCAACTATATTGGGGTCGGCTTCCAGTCTAACCAAATGCAGCTGAATACCAGCATTTTACATGGAGGTACTGCCTATCTGACCATAACATGGGCACAACCCAGTAACTGGGTAATACGATACCCCTTGGTAAGTCTGGTTGTCAGACTTTCGGGCTTCTGACGACCCGTAACGACTGTCAAAGATCCAAGAATGACAGCCGGGACCAACGGCTTACCGTGCTTTCCGAGGCACGCAGGAGTCTCGGTATGTAAAGATAGTCACCCATCCATAGACCAAACCCGGCAAGCGTAGCTTAACCTGATGGATCGACCCGTGCGGCTGTTCATACTTAGCCACGACCTCTAACTTAATTTATGTTAATTATCTTCAAGGTATTAACCATTCACCATTATACCTGTATTTAAGGTCTAAACAAACTAGTTTAGACCTTAAATACAGGTGATAAACCTTTTAATGAGGCTTTTTGTTACCTGTGTCATTTTGTCTTGCTTGCCTTCCCAGCTCAGTCTTTCATCGTAATAGGGGTCTTCATTAGTTCCGATGAAGATTGGCTCCCAATGCGAGTGCTTTCCTTGCCGCTTGCCCACGTGAAACACTCCCATATCTGCAAAATCGTTATCAATAATGAGTTACCGGCAGAAGTTTTGAAATGAGGTTGTATTATTTGCGTATATTGATATTGACGCATTCTTGAATCGGAAAGTTTGCGATTTTGCAAATTGGCGTAAGAAGTTGAAGCCAGTCGTCTGGGAACGGCGGGTAAGGCGCGGTCGTTGAACCATAATACGCAATTAGAATGCCCCATACGACGGCCACGCCATGCTACAGACGGCATAAATAGCTCACGAGTCTAACAGCACTTAGATTAATTGCCGCTGCAACACTGCTTGTCTCGCGATGCTTACTCTTTTGGCAATGAATAGCTGAGTATGCGAGAATACACTGCAAATGATGTGAAAACCGTGCGTAAGCACACTGTATGGTCAGCAACGAAAGTCGATTAACACTGTAACTTTTACATTTATCATCTTAAATGACACAAAATCATTCGATAAACTGGTTTTCCAAGTTACAGTCAAATCATTTATTTCAAATAGGGCAAGGCACTTTTGAACGTCAAAATATACAAAACAAAATATTGATTCTAGTCGCCCTTTCTAAAAGGTGGTTTTCGTATGCACAAGGAATGGGCAAGAAACTCCACTCTACGTTACTCTTTTAAAATGTTTTACAATATTTTGTATATGTAGGTGCATTCGTTATATAATTATATGCGAAGCAGAAGCAATAAAAAAAAATTACTACACCACAATAGGTAAAAAGAATTTAAAAAAAGCAACAACAGATAAATTAATTACTTATGTGATAGATACATGGTTCGCACATATTTACAAACATTGTAAAAGTAGACGATTTTCCAAAAAAAAATACAATTAAGTCAGTGTGTGAGGAAGTAATCACAGAATGTAAAATCAATGTCATGTAATAAATTATACAACTTAAATTAGCAACCCGTTTGATTTTGTCTAGATTCTAGATTATCCTACGGAGCAGGACCTGCAATTCCAGCATGTTTCCAAGCATTCTTATCGTGGATATAATCCTCTAATTCAGCTATTTACGAGTATATAGGTTCTAGAGTGTACCTATCTACTGAATAAGGGTTTGTACGTTTTAAATGTACGTTAATGCTCAGATTATACAGGTGTCCCTGGAAGTATGGATCAAATCGAATAGGGGCGTGGGCAAAGTCATTTCCAAACTGTTCAACCCTGAGAATGTCGGTGCATTTTTTTACGGTTCAAAAATATGACCTATTAGATTTTTTTAATCACTTCGCATAGCATGCTCAAAGAAAGAAATCATAGGGAAAAAAATATCAGGGCTATAAATTTTTTCTTTTTTCAGTACGTTGCAGAAAAGTGGGCCTTTCCTGTGGTAATACTTTTATGCACCTAGAAAACACGTGTTCATCATCTGGCAAAGAAATTACACAATTTTCGAGCAATTTTCACGGGAAATAGTTACACTAGCAAAAGTGGGCCACGTGTAAGAAAAACTTGCCCAAGTCATAGAGATTCTTTGGAGGTATGAATAACTGGGATATTATTAATAGTTTAAAAGTTAGTGAATTAATAAAAAAGAGGCCGCATTTTTTAAATTTTCTGTTTCAAATTTTCATGTTTCACCATAATTAACCATTTTGTTATTGTTTACGAGCCATTCCAACTGTTTCTTTTGTTTCCCTCCCCCTGCACATTCCTAGTTAGGGCAAATAACATGACTCATTTACTATAGCTCATTTACTATTGCTTGATAGCAAAAAGTTTAGAGTTTAAACCTAAACCACAACACAGTAGTGTTCAGATAGGCAACCAATGCCTAGGGACTGAAATGAAATGGAGAAAACTGAAAAAAAAAACTTATGAAAATTTTAAATTAAATTTTTAAACTAATAAGAATATCTCAGTGACTGCCTCCAAAGAATCTCTATGAGTTTGGTAAGTTTTTCTAGTATGTGGTAAACTTTCTTTAGTGTATCTTTATTCCATGAAAATCGTTCGAAAATAGAGTAAAATTTTCGTCTGCCCAAAAAATGGCCCAGATGGCCCAAATGGCTCAATAGATGGGTGCTTACATTGTGCTTCCGGAGCAGCCATCCACTCTTTACCATTGGGGATGTTGTGGCACGTAGGACACACGAATTTGTGGAAAGGTATGGCAATTTTGTTTTTCAACATTGTTTGTAGTTCTGTTTTTGTCGCCGGCGCCTGAAAAAGGACATAGAGCTTGATCAAAACTTGATTTTCATAATCAAAATAAGAGGAAGACGTCAAACCACCACTTGACATATTTGAGTAATATTACTATTAATACAACATCTGTAATAGGGATGTCGACTGGGAAAAAAATACTATTAAGTCCGTCAGTGAGATAATAAAAAAATATTAGGCACGTATTTTTTGCTTTATCATATTAATAAAAAATGGTTTACATATATCGCATTAAAGTTGGGGAGTGAAGGCTCGCTACGTCACGAGTCAGTATAAAATCTACCGGCCAGTGACGTCATGCCACATTATAACACATTGCCTACTCAATGTATTGCCGTAATCTTTTGACTACGTAAAAAAATAAAAAATACGTGTCCAATATTTTTTAATAATCTACATGACGGAAAAAAAAAATGTTGGTCAACATCTCTATTACATGTCGTTAAATCTAACTTTTTTATGGATCTGTTTCTCAATTTTGGATAGGCTAATGTGATGTCCAACACGGAACAGAATTTTATAAAATGATGTGCCACATAATATGGTAAAACCGGAACTAATACAGAATTTGTTAGGTGGTGAAGGATTTAGTTAGGACATACCTAAATGTGAAGTTAAGCTGAGGCTTATTCTTCTGATAATATCCAGCGAGAAGAGGAGCTGGTCTGTTAATAGTTTACGAATGAAGATACGAATATTCTAGTATTCTATACTTACAAAATTGTTTTTATCTACTTCAAATAAACTTATTGGGAAGACTCTTGGTTTATTGGAAGTGCTTAGTGGTTCTTCGTTTCTTGCGATCATATTCAGGAACTTGGGTACCAAATCTGGACTGGGGTACAGTTCGATGTCTGATGGCAGAACAAAGTGAGTTAGTGCTGCGCTTCTGGCTATGTTTCTACCGACGTTTATTGGATACAACAGATTTTTCTGTTGTTTGTACGTCGTGGAGGAGTTGACGACGTAAGGTGGTGTGTCCGTGCAGTTGAAAGGCGTCTTCAGAAATATATCAGGGTTAGGTATCTGGAAAGAAAACATAGGAATATTATATTGTTGCAGTTGACATGCAAAATGGGATTAAGTGATCCAAATTATTTCAAGGAGCGCTTTAGTAAAACGAAAGAATGTTAGACAGTAAATTTAACACCTTATCCTAACTATATAATATTATAAATGTGAAAGTTTGTATGTTTCGATGCTTGTTACTCAATCACGCAATAACGGCTGAACGGATTTGGATGAAATTTGGCATACAGATAGCTTATAGCCTGGATTAACATATAGGATACTTTTTATCCCGGTAGTCCGTTACCGTGAAATAATAAATTTCCGAATTCCACGCGGGCGAAGCTGCGGGCCAAAGCTAGTATTTAATAAATCTAAAGCATCTCCTTAGCTAAAAGTGAACAAACAAGGAACAGAAGTTCCCTACCTGGCTTATTGCCAGACAGTAGTATTGTTATGTTCCGGAATTGTGCCAGGAGCGGTCGACGACTTTGAGTACCTATGTATGTAGTTATGAAGTTACTGTGGCTAGAGGTGATCATGTCTATGTACATAACATCCGCGATCTATGTGTATGCGGAGTGCAGGCGCACTGGCGCCGTCCAGTCCTAACGGACACATTCATCTAGTTTTAAGGTGTGATTCCGATCAACGCTGCAGGTGGCAGTGTTGCCGCGTCACTACTGTTGTGTGACGCGTCACTACTGGTCCCCATTTAGTTTCTATAGGTTTATATGAGGTAACATTCCGAGCACGTGAGCAATGTGACGCAGCAATGTCGTGCAGCGTTGATGCCGTGCTCGGAATGTCAATCAATCTGCCCAGCCTTTTCTCATGTTGGGGTCGGCTGCCAGTCTAACTGAACACCAGTAGTTTACATGAAGCGACTGCTTATCTGACCTCAACAATCTAGTAACTGTGTAATACGGTACCCCTTGGTAAGATTGATTGTCAGACTTTCGGGCTTCTGACGAACCTTAACGACTGTCAAATATCCACGAATGACAGCCGGGACCAACGGCTTAACGTGCTTTCCGAGGCACGGAGGAGTCTCGGTATGTAAAGATGGTCACCCATCCACGGACCAACCGGCAAGCGTAGCTTGACCTGATGGATCGACCCGTGCGGCTGTTATTACTTAGCCACAAGCTGCGTGCTAGGAATGTAATCTATATATATAAAAATGAATCCCTATTTCTCTTGGTCACGGCATCACGCGTGAACGGCTGGATCAATTTCGCTAATTCTTTTTTGTTGTGTTCGTTATTCTCAGGAGAAGGTTCTTAAGATAGGTAGGTGAAGGTAGGGTAGGCAGGTAGGTATGCAAGTAGGTAGGTATGTAAGTAGGCAGGTAGGTAGGTAGGTATGTAGGTAGGTAGGTAGGTATGTAGGTAGGTAGGTAGGGTAGGAAGATAGGTAGGGTAAGTAGGTAGGAAAGTAGTTATGTAGGTAGGGAGGGTAGGTAGATAGGGTAGGTAGGTAGGATAGGTAGGTAGGTAGGTAAGGTAGGTAGGGTATGTAGGTAGGGTAGGGTAGGTAGATAGGTAGGTGCGCCGTAGATAAAGTACTTAGTGTTACCCGTGCGAAGCCGGGGCGGGCAGCTAGTCTCATATAAACCTATAGAAAATGTATGGGGACCAGCAGTGATGCACAGCACTGCTGCGGCAGCACTGCCGCGTGCAGCGTTGTTCGGAATCATACCTTTAGCTAAGCAGGATGTGTCCATAGCTTAGCCCGAAAGTCTGACCACCACCACCGTGTTACCCAGTAACTGGGTTGTGGAGGTCACCAGCTTTATAAGAATACCAACTGCTAAGATTGAAAAACTATCATTTCATCGAGGATAATGAGTGTGGATAGTGATAAGTTAATTCTTCTAGGAAATAACTAACATTCAATCTAGTGTCATCATTGGACTATATTAAGGACTATGCCAGCACCGGAGTCGTGATCTAAATCTCTCCATTAAGGATAGGCGGGAAAGTCCGAAAGGGATACCGTGGCCCCTTGCAACGTACAGACAACTGAAGGAACACGGGTGGGTTCTAGTCAGTAAGAGTCTGACACGCCCTCCCGCTCCGCCCAGAGCGGGAGAAGTTATTTGATAATTTCACAACCCCAAAAAAAAAAAAAAGGGTACACTAGTCGACGGCTCGCACTCGTTGGTGGGCGTGACTATATGCATGCTAATTAGTCTAAATATTTAGTTTTATTTATTTAGTTTTTATTTATTCATTTATTTAGTGAAATAGACGATAATTTATAACGAAAACGAGCGCGTAAAATTTCATGGAACAGACATTTGGGCGTATAGATATGTATTATGAAAAAACCACTGGATGTATTTACTCAAAATAAAATTATTTGAACTATTGAATAAATTATCTATCCCTTTACGGTTTCTATCTTACTTAATAAGTTATTTATTAACGCCATAACTTCCAAACCATTTTTTTTTCTATTCTGCTTCCAGGGCTAGATAATGACAAGACAAATTGATATAATTTTTAGTTTTGAACGTACACCGTTAAGGCCCGTGCAGACCAGCGCGACGCGACGGCGCGACGCGACTCAAACAATGCAATTTCTAAGAAAACTGTACGGTATAACAATAACCGGCGTCGCGTCGCGCGACAAGTCGCGCTGGTCTGCACAAGCCTTTAAACAGACGAGTACTTCGTACCAATAAGGAAGAAAGACCGACTAGCGTACCCCTAACAGTAATTTCTTGTTCTACAATTCATTTCGTAATTGCAAATACATAAAGCTTTGGAGTAAACAACAAAACTGTGTGGGTAGCCAATTATAAGTAACATTTAATAGCAATTTCGTAATGTTATGGTATAATTTCTATCTTGTCTTCTCATATAACGTTATAACTGTGTTCTCGTTTAAGCCTGGTTTACACGGTGCGATTTAATAGCTTGTGGCATACACATATAAAGGCAGAGAGGCGCGAATAGACGGTGCGACGCGATTCTGGTAGACCAATTTCCATGAAGTTTTCATAGGAACTGTTCTACTAGAGTCGCATCGCGTTGTTGCGTCGCGCCTCTTGGTTGAAGCAACAATAAAAGTTGCACTATCTAAACAGTGTTTAGACGATGCTAGTTAAGTATTTGTTGCTTTCATTTTATTGTAAGCCACAGGCAAGAAACTTGAATCGAGTAAATAGGGCATCGAGGTGTTTACTGCTTGTTTTCACTGGTGTTTTTTTTGTTAATACTTATTGATTATGAAATCATTCTTACAATGCTAGGTATATGTTTGTTGGAGAAGAAGATGTGGAAGGTGGCGTATTGCAGCACGAGATCATTGCCCATACAGTCACGAAGATATCTGATGCTGTTTACGGTCGGCATTATGTCGGAACCCGGCGCGTGGATCGCCAAGCTCACTGGTGCCATCCATCTGGGGATGAGGAAAGAGGTTTCATTAGTTTATAAACATATAATATAACATCACGCCTTTTTCCCGAAGGGTTAGGCAGAGGTGCCACCCGCATTTTGCCAGTTCTAACTGACGCAAGTTTCCCGGGCGTCTGCGAGGCCTTGGGGTAGAGCGGTCGCTCTAGGCGCCAGGTAGCAAGGGGCGCTAAAAAGCCAAATGCGAAACACAATTTCCAGCGCAAAATAAAATTTTGATGGCGCCTTTTCAGACACTGAAAACTCCGTAGATTGTCTCTAGATAAATCCTTAAATTTACTTTTTTAAAAGCTAAATCTAGCTTTTTTTTAAAGCTAAATCTGACTGTTTGGAGCGGCTAGACTAGCCTTGAACCTAGTCCGTAAACAGCGTTTCTTGTAAAATTACATGGGTGACAGCTCTTTTGTATATTTAATTTAAATTGATATTTGCAATAAAAGTAAATTTATTGAAAATTTGGGAATTATTATTTATATTACATGAAACCGAAGTAGAATGTACGTGTAGTGAAAGCGTCGATCAAAGGGCGCCGAAAGACAATCTCCCTCTATCCTGATCAAGTGCTAGGGCCTGCGCTGGTCTGCGAGACAAGTAAAAAAAATCTATGATAAGGGTGAGTATTTTGCGATGTAGGCCATCAAAGGTCCTCAAATTCAGTTTCCATCCCGCTACTACTAAATTTCTTACGGTAAAACCCCACGATACCGGAGATCAAATAGTACAATATTGTTGAATGATAATCAATTGGATTTTCCAATTGATTCAATTCGTTACCAATTTAATCATTGTACATAAGAGTGTTTATCCTAAAACTTGGCAACGTGGTAAATACTTGTTAAAAATGAACGTGTTTTCATTAATTTGGCAATATTATTGTATGGAAATAAGAAATGTGGCTAACTAGCGAACTAGAATATTAATAATGAATTGCTATTATAACATTGAATTTGATGTCATACCCACTTTAGGTGTAAAAAAAAGGCATTTGATAAGTTTCCAAATACTTTTTTTACATCTAAAACTAAATATTCGCTGTTACGATATTAATTATTGCATTTCATAATCAATATTCTAGTTCGCTAGTTAGCCACATTTCTTATTTCCATACAGTAATATTGCTCAATTAGTCAAAGCAGCGAAATATTTGACCTCTATTTGCGACGTTGCCCACTTTCAGAATAAACGCTCATAAAAGTACCGTTCATTTGCTATCGACTGTCTAGTACTCCAGTAGATTTACCAGAGCTGTCGGGGAGTTATCGAATCGATAGGAAGAACGCTTGAAAGCGCGTAGGTAATTATATTTAATCAATAATCTGTCGGAGCCGCCCAGTTCGCGTGACCGGGGACATTTGCGCCTCCACAGGTTGCTCGCAAACCGACACTTCCAGCTGAAATGGTGTGCCGTTGGTGTAGACGGGGACGCCATGAATTCATGTTTATTTACTCGAGTTTTTATTTCGGTTTTATGGTTTATCTGTAGATAAATCCTTTGAGATCCGGTTCAGATAGAGTCCAGAATGAATTGAGAAATTGTTTCTTTTAGAAGTGTTGCCAAAGAGGCGTGCTTCCATTTTATGCAGTCAGTCGCTTAGTTAATTACATGTCTTATAAGCTGTCTGGAATCTTGTAATTTTATCTATTCGACATTGGTTATCGCTGGAAAGTCACGACTCGTTCAGAAAATAATCAGTTCATACGCTCAGCGTTTGATTCGTCCGCGGACAAGCGCGAAAACCAAAAACGTAGTCACAATATAAATCGATTACTCGCTGCTAATGAAAAACGTTTGCTATAGCCAACAAAAGACATTATTAATGGAATACCTGCTACAAAAAGAGACTAAGGTGCCTGCCACCGCCTTTTTAGGTCACGATGCTACAGTGCTGCCACCGCAACGTGACATTTTACTTAAGGGGCGTTGTCACGCTCGCCTTTTTACCATCTTCACTTTTTATATAAAAACATTGTTTATGTAATTGAATATGAACCGTGATGTAACGGAAAGGTTGTGATTTACACAATCATTCTTAAATGTCAGTGGGACTGTCGCGTCTGAAGAAATCCAAGATGAAATGATAAGTGGGTGCGCAGTTTAAATAACTGTGATGTTGAACGAAGCGATGCTGCTGCACAATGGTAGTTATATATTGTATATAAGTAGGTGAGAGAAAATGTTATTGAATCAGACTCGCTATAAAATACATAGTTTACATAGTGGTCGGTGCACGTGTATGCAAATGATCCCGGTTAAGTACTTAAAACAGTTTCAAGTGATATCAGGCAATCTAATCGGTGACTCACTATCTGCGAGCATTGTTCAGATTACAGGAAGTCTCACTCCATTTACTCGAACCGTAAGAAGTGCAGCTAAATGTTAAGTCAGCATCGGAACATTGCGATGTTAATTGTTGCTAATATCGAATTACACACATCGCGATGTTTCTTAATACAAGCAAGTATGCAAGCACATTCTCTTTTAAAACAATCGACATTGCAGAACTAAAACTGTGTTTAGTCACGAGTACTGCGTCTGTTTTTGACTCAAACCCTTTTGTATGCCGTTTAGTTCATAATTTGAAAGGGGTTGGTCACAATTCAATATGCGGGCTAGGTACATGGTGACTGTACATTTTAGTTATGAAGTACAGGCTAGCCTCATTTTCTGGAACGTTCGAATCGTAACCCCTTAATCGGGAGGGTGCGACAGTCTGGTAACCTCGCGTCTGTGCCCCGTTTACACCTGAATTTGTTTGGCACTAGCGTGTTATTTTAACATTAAATTGCCTTACATGCTCGCACGTTAATTTTAACGCAAAGATTTAGTACCTATTGTAATTATTTTCTTACAATAAGAATACTGTACATGCAAGTAGGGTTGCCAACCCTACCATATAATACAGTCTTGTCCTGTACTGTCGCAGTATCCTGCTATATAAGAGGCAAAAATACTATTAAAGAAAAAAAAAATAGGCAAGGTACTTACTATATTTTCAATGAAAAATTAAATACCTAACATTAATTATCGCAAAATCAGTTAAATAAAATTATGGATATTGCTCTTTCTGACCAAAAACTTGCTAAATCTACTGCTGAAAAATGGCAAAAAGTGTTGCTCAATGATGCTAACTTTTTTAATATTAAAAATAATAGTACAATTTCTTCTTTCTATACCAGCAACTTCAGCTTTTAATGAGCGCATATTTTTAGTGTTGAATACAAAATGGCGAGATGAGCGCAATAGGGTCAGTAGGTATTCATCTCATAAAAGTTGAGTTAATTATATTTTGTAACCTTAATTTAGAGTCTAATAATAGTTATAAGACATTAAAAAATATATAAATCTGTTAATAAAGGTTCAAAGCAGCAAAAGGATGCATAAAAAAAAAATGGCCATAGCTTCGAGAATACTATATTTAATATAAAAAAGTTGGCAACCCTATATGCAAGTAAAAAATTGTGAGAAGTTTTCATAATCAATTTTCGTAAAAGCATTAAAGCACTAACACCTACCTCCCTTCCTAGATAATAAAAACTCGAGCATCGTTTAGTCCTTTGTTTAACAACCGTAATTTACCCGAAACAACGCATAATACTTTATTTTAATATCCTGGATCTACATAATTTAACATCACTACTAAACTGTCTAGACTCAATAAACAGGCAACCTACTATCAAAAGAAGACTTATGAAAATATTAAAAGAAAAAAACAGAATTAGAAGCGAAGTTTATTTGTTTAAAGTCTTAGGTGAAGTTTACAATGAATCGTGGTTTAGCAACTTGCCTTGAACGCTAGTCGGTTTTTACTGGCTCTATGTAAACAAGGCTGGCGGGTACTAAGTGTGTTTGGTATTCCGGCGCCGGGGAAGTAATACTGGCACACGCAGCTGTTAAATCAATAATTGCATTCGTAATTTTCACCTGATGATGAGAAAATGTTTGGCTATTTTAAAACAAGAGTGGTTTAAAAGATCACCCTTACTGTGCGTTTACACTGGCGAAACATTCACAACAAAACATGTTGAAATCTCTAGTTCCTGTCAAAATTTTTATGGAACATTGAAGAAAATAGAGATTCCAACATGTTTTATTGTGAATGTTTCGCCAGAGCAAACGCACAGTTACAACGTGCTTAATGAAGAACGCGAAACGACTAAAGTCACTTATTTAATCATTTTGATTCTTTCATCAGAGATCAACTTTATTATTGACCACCGGCTATGTGGAGTTTGTTAAACTGTTGCCAATTTAAACTGAAGTTCGTAGGTATCGTGCTATAAAATTGATACAATTTTAACCTGATTCATAAATAACAAGTCTCCAATTAAATATTTGAAATCTCTCACGGGAAACTGAATACAGATCGACGTAGATTGCTCAATGCTCGTACACGCAATTTTCATTACCGGCATGCAATAATAAAAGTGAAATAAAATGTAATAGCTTTACGACAGTACAATCGGGTACAGATAGAGCTGTTTATGATAGAAAAGGGAAGTAATATCAAGTTCATGCGACGACGTGGTGTTCGCGACGATACCTTGCAATCGCGTGGTAACGAACGTGAGATCGATTTTAAACACGGTAGTCTACTAGTCGACGGCTCGAACTCGTTGGTCGCCCACCAGCGAGTTCTATTATGCATGCTAATTAGTCAAATTATTTATTTATTTGGTTCTTTATTTAGTATTAATTTATTTGGTTTTTTTATTTAGTATTTATTTATCTATTTTTATTTATTTATTTATATATTATTAATTTATTTAGTGAAATAGACAATGATTTATAACGTAAACGAGCCTTTAAAATTTTATGAACAAACCTTTGGCGGTATAGCTATTATGAAAAAACTACTGAATGTGTTTACTCAAAATAAAATTATTTTAATAATTGAATAAATTATCTATCCCTGTACTTTTTCTATTTTTACATTTTCTTACTACGTAAGTTATTTCTTTACGCCCAAACACGAGTTAAAATAAGTGTTGAAATATGGAAGTTACGACGCTTCTGCCAAACCAATTATTTTTTTCAATTCTGCTGCCATACAGTACTAGACAAATCGATATAATTTTTAGTTTTGAACGTACACCGTCAAACAGACGAGTAATCATCATACTACGTTTGTCTGGAAGAATGACCGACTAGCGTACCCTTAAGGGGCTATCTTGTTTGGCGTACGAATTACTAAGCAATCGCCACTTCGCCAGCCATCATTCATGCTCTATGTCTGTATACTTATAGATATGTAAGTATGGTTTCATTGACTGACGTCCAACATACGAAAGGAGAGAGATAATTTGATCCTTTACAAGTAGGGTTGCCAGGCCAAAAAATAGAAAAGCCGGACACAGATTCCGGACATTTTTATATCCATAAAAATTTATAATAAATTACCAAATGACTTTAGTAAATTGAAACAATTTCTGGAATCCAAGTCATACTACTCGTAGATGACAAATCGATTGCAAAATAAAATAAAATTATTCTCTCTTACACCAAACATTATGAAATATATATAATTTAATATGGAATATAGAAATCAAATATAAATATGAAAATATGAGTACATAAATAATAACATAATTTAATAATAATGAAAATACTTCTAAGAATTTCATAATAATAACCTACATTCATTATTACATAAAATTAAAATAACTAATATATTATACATAAATTCAAATTCAAATTCAAAAGTCATTTATTCATACTAGGCTGAGAATCAGCACTTTTCGAACGTCAAAATTACATAAGACAGTCCCCCAAAACGCCCACCCTTCACCACTTCCTAGCGCATATATGCACAAACCTAATAATATATATATATACGCTAATTATACAGCCAATTAAACACATCTAATAATTTATAATAATATTTAATTGCATATTGATACTTAGCCCTCTTCCTCTCTCCTAATTTTTGCTGTGCCCGACAGGGTCCATATTAGTCTTTTACTTTGTTATACCATCTATGTAATATAATATGGAATGCAATAAATAATTGAATCATTTTGCCCTGAAAGCCTTACATAATATGGTTCCTAAAAGACAAAAATAATTGATACTTGTATTTGTGTATTTATTACTGTTATTCATTAGAGACTTACTGTACTGTTGTACCTTTAAGTTATTATGAATCACATTTTGTTTCTACTAAAGTAATTTGTAACTTCTTTACTTTGAAAGTAACTAAAACAATTAATAATTATAATCAGCTTTATCATTTGTAAATAAATTATAGGTTGGTCCAACTTTCCAGTTTACAAAAGCGAGTTTTTTTTAGTTTTGCTGTCTCACTTGGGGCAGGGTTGAACAAACGCCTAACAAAAGCTGGGCAGGCCAGACTTGTATACAGGGTGGCAGCGGCTTTTTACAATCGTGTCCGGCCAAATATCAGGGCGGCAGGGACATCGACGCGAAAACTGTTACCATGGATTCAGTACATGATTTTGAAGCCCCCTGTTACATTTTTCCGTCGAATATTAAAAAAAAAAATCTGCTGTTCCATACATTTTGACCGCGTAGGTATTGTACTTTTCTATGAAACAGAAGGTTTTTTTTTAAATAACCGACGTAGAATTTCCACGCAGGGGGGGTCATGTACTGAATCCATGGTAACAGTTTTCGCGTCGATGTCCCTGCCGCCCTGATATTTGGCCGGACACGATTGTAAAAAGCCAGACATGTCCGGCTAAAGCCGTACACCTGACAACCCTATTTAAAAGTCTAGACGGACAGTGGTAACGTGGGGATTTCCAGACATGTCTGTTGTTGTTCACTGCAAACTCTCGAGTCAGATCGATTTCTCAAATTCTTTGAATGTGTTTATTGAAATTACATTATGATTCGATGAGAAATGTTCTTCCTTATTATTGTCTCCAACAAAAAAATATAATATCATTCAAGAACGCCAGTTCTGAAAGCGGAAATTATCTCGTGAACATTTTGTTAACAGTACTCAATAAGTTATAACAAATTGTATGAGTTTTGAGAATGTTGAGGACATTACCGAATGTTTATATTTTACCCAATAACACGACACCATACCACGAAAGAGATTACTTACAAAACTCTTGAAATAAGATAATTATGAATTCATGACATATGAGACGTAAATACACCATGTATCAGAAAGGTATGGTCAAGTTTAAAGGCTCGTGCAGACTGGCGCGACTTTTCGCGCGACGCGACACCGGGTTCTACCGTGAAGTTTTCTTAGAAATTGTTTCTATTACTGTTGCGTCGCGCTGTGGCGTCGGCGTCGTGGCAGTCTGCACGAGCCTTATGGGCTTGGGTAAACTGAACAACTTTATCCATCGTAATCGACTGTCACATACAAAACTTCAGTACCTACCTACTTGATCAGATGTATGGGACGGCAGATATGGAAAAAGTTGCTCACTTTGATTGTCTGTACCAATCAATCAATCTCCATAGCCTATTCCCAACTATATTGGGGTCGGCTTCCAGTCTAACCGGGTGCAGCTGCATACCGTATTTTACATGGAGCGACTGCCTATCTGACCTCCATATGCAGTAACTGGGTAATATGATACCCCTTGGTAAGACTGGTAGTCAGACTTTCGGGCTTCTGACGACCCGTAACGACTATCAAAGATCCACAAATGACAATCGGGAGCAACGACTTAACGTGCTTTCCGAGGCACGGAGGAGTCTCGGTATGTAAAGATGGTCACCCATCCACAGACCAACCCCGGCAAGCGTAGCTTAACGTGATGGATCGAACCGTGCGGCTGTAATTACTTAGCCTCGAGCTCCTCCTTTGATGGTCTGTACCAGATCCTTAAATTTGAGCACACCTTTCTAATACACGCTGTACCTATATGCCGGTTTCCTTCACATCACGGTATGCTGACAGCACTAATACCTATGTACTTAGGCACTTATTTACCTGACGCAAGGTCGACAGATATCACCTGCCAAATTATGTTGCTCATGAACATAATTTATGCAAACATTTTTGTCATGTGCGCTGAAGCCTCGACAACTATACAGAATTTATTACCAAAGTAAATAGTTTTGAGTTCAATGTTATGACGTAAGTACGCGTTGTGTTTAGGCATAGAACTAGCTAAAAAACAGACATACAGGGTGGCAGGGACATCGACGCGAAAACTTTTACCATGGATACAGTAGGTACATGATTTTGAAACACCCTGCGTAAAAAAAATTTTCTTTGGTAATTAAAAATAATATCTGCGGTTCTATATATATATTTTGACTGCGTAGGTATTGCACTTTTCTATGAAAGAGCCGATTTTTTTTTTATAACTGACGTACAATTCCATGGTAGGTACCTACTTAACAGTTTTCGCGTCGATGTCACCCTGTATTATAATATATTTCTCTAAATATTTCTGTAATTTAGTTAAAATTCAACCTTTCCCCATCCTTAAATCTGTTTGGCAAGTCGCCATTAAAAACAATATCACAATCTTCATTGAATCCCAGGAAAGAAAAATAAAAATATGAAAGGACAATTAATATTTACGCTCATAAAAAGATTGATTTATTTATGTATCAAAATATTTTTCGTTATCCTGAAGGTCGTGTACCTTACGTATTTGTGTAAGCAGGTAGATATTATGACGTTTGTTTACTCTGTAACTTTGTTAGTGTGTAAACATTTTTCGGTGTTTATACCGACATACCGAGCGCAAATACAGGCTAGTTTACGGTGGCTTTGTCTGCCCAGATAAGGGTTTTAAACCTTTGTGAAGTGAAACTTCCTTGGCGGCGATTTGATAAGGGCTTGTGCAGACTAGCGCGACGCTGTTAATCGTTTTACCGTAAGTTTTCTTAGAAATCGTTTTGTTAGATTCGCGTCGCGCCTGTCTGCACGAAGCTTAATTGGTGGAGAATTGAGAGTTAAATTTCAAGGACGCGTCACGTTTAGGCGCATTTTGTTACATGAGAGAAGAAAGATATAACTCTCTCTCATACTAAATCTATCTTAGTCCACGTTCGCACTGACGTAAAAATATCGCGGCGGGATTTTATTGCGCACTGGATTTTCAACTCTCGGTGTTGAGCTGAGCGTTTAAAATTCAACGCGATGGGACACACCTCTCCCAGCGCGTTGAAAAAACACTTAAATTTTTTGGAATTTCAATTCTCGGCCCTAAGCAGAGCGTTGGAAATACTGTGCACGAAAAACAATCGCCGCGGGAAAAAATCGCGGGTGTATCTGGGCTAATTCTTTATTATCTTTAGTCTGTTATACTACGAGAGCAAGAGTGTCATCATAATCTTGCCACTATCTCAATTTATTTGGAGAGAGCGAGAGCAAACAAACAAAAAAAATCTTATGGTAGGCAAATGCATGTACTGGAAAAACAAAGGCAACACATACAACCATTTAGCTAGAAGGGGGGGGGGGGGGGGGGACACACTGGACTCTAACAAAAAAAATCAGTTAAAAGCTTAATATTTCGCAAACGGATCCCTGAATCCAAAAATGGTTCCGACAAACTCACAATATTTTTGAAAGACCTTTCTAACGATGCCCCACAGCATGGGGTAGATGAGGAAAAAAAAAAACATCCCCACTTTACGTGTAGGGGAGGTACCCTAAAAAAAAAAAAACTTGATTTTATTTTACCACTTTGTCGGCATGATTAATATGTATATACATATGCCAAATTACAGCTTTCTAGTACTAACCGTTTCTGAGCTAAGCCGCGGACAGACAGACGGACAGACAGACAGACAGACGGACATGGCGAAACTAAAAGGGTTCCTTGTTTACTACGGAACCTTAAAACTGAACAAAAATATTTCAACCCTCGCTTTCATCCGATCTCCTAAAAATTTCATTTCAAAATACCTTCGTAGCTCCCTACTCTTTTATTACTGCACACGCCCCCAAGTTTACCCTAAAAGTAATTTAGGTAGACGATAAACAAATAGCTGTGCTGTGTTTTTGAAACAGATTGCTAATCCATTGGTTCATAAGTTCGAAAAAACTGCTCAACAACGTAAATATCGCAATGAATGTTGTTGAACTGTCAAAATGAAACAGATTAGTCTTAAGGCGAAAGCATCGGGATAGCCCGCGAAATTAAATTTTTCTTACGTTTTTTGCAATTTGCAGGTCAGTATCAGGTTGTATGTTCTAAATATGATTTGCGGCCGTATCAAATATTTATTTATGGAATTATTATCATAAAAATCATCAATACAACTCTCGTAAGTCCATATAATCCTATTGAATGACTATTTCATGAAATCATAACATGTTAGGATTATTCTAACTTAAGGGAGTTTTATTGCTGATTCTAATTATCTATGTTGTAGTATATTTAATGTTTTATGTTGCATAATGTACATTATTTTGCATAACTACTATTGTATAGAATCGGGTTTTTCTAACTGAATAGACAGCTGTGCTGCTGGGGAGTTTGTTGTGCCACTTCTTCTTCCCAGCTAAGCACTAGGAAGTGGTGACGGGTGGGCGTTTTTGGGGGACTGTCTTATGTAATTTTGACGTTTGAAAAGTTTTGATTCTCAGCCTATTTTGAATAAATGACTTTTAATTTTGATCATAATTCTGTATACCCGTATTTGTTACGGTCGCGAATCATATTTTAGTCAAGATACAACCTGACACTAACCTGTAAATTGCAAAAAACGTAAGAAAGTTTTAATTTCGCGGGCTATTTAGCGTATCCGCCTTAATCATTTACGAAAGTGTGTTACGTAATTAGATAGCTGTTCATGAAATGTACTATAAAAAGTGTTGTCGCATACTGCAGTAATAACACTCTGACGAGGTAATCAACTTTTTGCTCTGAATCTAATCGTCGATTAAGTAATTCTTCAGAATCCTCACGTTAACAAGTCTCGTAGCGTAATGTGTTAATGCGGGTACTTTGCCTTGACACCTTTATTTTGTTGGGAGGTCAATAAATACTTTTACTAGTCTACACTGTTCTAAAGTAAGTTTATACATTCCCATTACCAACGATCAACGGGGTATTAAATTGTTTTTTTAAGAAAATGTCATAATAAACCTAAGATTTATAGCTTTCATTCAAAGTTTAGCAACATACCGACATGTATCGTGAAATGCGCACGTTGAATGCCGCATATCACAGCTAGTCGGCTAAGTACCTCTGCCTATTCAGAATGCGCTGTGATCCTACATTTCTATGAGGTTAAGGGCTGGCTTCACAGTTATGCTCTTGCACACATCGTAAAAGTTAACGGAGGAAAGTTTGCTCACATGAACATGTATCATTCTTCTTGGGTATTCAATGTGTTACCGGTAGGGATGTCAACCCTGCTGAAGCATCAGGAGTAGGGTTGCCAGGCCCAAAAATTGAAAAGCCAAACACAGATTCATATTTAGGCGGACATTTTGTCTTAAAAGTCTGACTCACTGGTTGTTAAAAGAACGAAAAAAAATATACTTTTATTTGTGTATTATTACTTACTAGCAGCGCCCCGCGGTTTCACCCGCATAAGTCTCGATCCCGTGGGAATATCGGGATAAACTGTATCCTATGTGTTAATACAGGTTATAAACTATCTGTTTGCCAATTTTCATCCAAATCTGTTCAGTAGTTTTTGCGTGAAAGAGTAACAAACATCCATACATACATCCATACTCACAAACTTTCGCGTTTATACAAGTAATATCATATAAGTAGAATTACTGTTAATCATTTGAGACTTACTCTTCTCTTAATAAAATTTGTAACTTTACATTGAAAGTAATTCAAGCAATCAATAAGCCGGCGGCATCTTTTGCGGGGCGGGGTTGACCAATAGCCTAATAAAAGCCGGACAGGCCGGACTTGTGAATATTTAGCCGGACACAACTATTAAAATCCGGACACCTGGCAGCCCTAATCAGGAGTCTTTACAAAAATAATAACATTGTGATAACGGTCTGTATTTCGGCTTTCAAAATGTATGCAAAAATTTCCAGATTTCTGCAAAGTGCGCTTTGTAAACGAGGTCGTCAAGGAGTTTTGCCTTTTTCTGATAAAATGGCAACCTTAGATACAGTTAAACATTGAGTATCAATTCGCTTCGTGTTTTGCTCCGAGTTCGACTTACCTTGTAAGGGAGGAAAGCGGGGTTTATGTACATCTATACATACATTCGTAATAATGTATGAACAACAGCATATTTTATCGTTTATGGAGGTCAATGCGTTCTGCAAAAAGTCACGAGCGTTTCTTCTGTCGATGTCATTATCATCATGAGCCATCCATTGCAGCTCATTGCTAACGTTTTGTAGGCCATTCCTTAATGGAGATCTAGCCCGTAGGGGTTTTGATATAGGTACCTATGATTTGATTGAACCTACTGACATGAAAGTTGACCTTTTTACAAAATAATCATGTAAGGTTTTGTTGGCGATTCGATTCAATGAAACGAATGTGATACACGAACTTAAACAGTTTCAAAATGTTTTACCTACGTGTACTTGGTGTTATCAGAGGAATAGCTTATCAAAATGGCTATTAACATTACAAAATGTTAGCAAAATGGCTATTAAAATTTACATAAAACTCATCCTACATAAATTCATAGAATATTAATCGTTGGAAACTGTTATTAGTATGGGTCCTATTTTATTAGCGATAAGTTAATCACGCTGACTGGTTCTGGCATTAAAATATGTGCTCACAATTCAGTAGCATGACTGTTTATTTGTTACATAATATTAGCATGTAATTTACTGTCCCACAACGATGACACTGCCAGTACTGCCACTCTTCACATTCAGGAAGGGAAGGAACGATCATTCATCACCATGCTGGCCCAATCTCTGTTGGATGCATTTTGGATTTTTAAAATTTTATGCCGTTTGTCGTAACTTAGCGGATATTGTATTTCTATCAGTGCATAAAATCGGTCTTCTGTTAAAATTAGATAAAATGACTGACCAATATTTGAATGCAAACTCTATTATCTTGCATCATACAGTACAGTCATTTGTTCCGATTACACGAACATAAGCTTCGTCGTAAATTTGTAATGTCGTATGTAGGTACATAACGCAATGTAATCAGAGGCGATGTAGCATAAAATATGAGTATTGTGCAGTAACTGGGTCTGCCTCATGTAATTATTACGATATTAGTTCTTCATGTATTTATGTGACACACTTCGGACTAACTACGCCATTGACCTCGCTCAGAGGATGTCGATAGCGAATGATCCTAGCTCCGCTTTGTCTTCCTTATTTGGTAACGCTTCAACCGCTGATGATGTACGGAATCTAGCATAAATCGATTTGTTATAGTTGGGTGTTCTATTAGGTGTGTGTAAACTATGGAAAGTTTCGTACGATCGCTGTAGTTCACAGTTCGAGAGTCCTATAATTAAGGCGGAGCAGAACGCAGCCAAGTGTGAAAAAAAAGCAAAGGACGTCTTACCGGACGGCTGCTAATGGTGCTCAGAAAAAAAGCTTGGCAGAAGATATTGAACATGGGTTTCCCAATGACTAATATTATATTTATATGTATACTAGCTTTACCCGGCCCGACTTTACACGGGTAGCACTAAACCCTACCTACCCTACCTACCCTAATTTTCTCACCGTTTAAACCTTCCCTGGACTATGACAAACATTTCAAAACCAAAATCAGCTAAATCGGCCCAGCCGTTCTCGAGTTCTAGCGACACAAACGAACAGCAATTGATTTTTATATATATAGATTATATTATAATAAATGCGAAAGAGAGTTTTTTT
Source organism: Agrochola lota (assembly GCA_947364205.1). Lineage (NCBI taxonomy): Eukaryota > Metazoa > Arthropoda > Insecta > Lepidoptera > Noctuidae > Agrochola > Agrochola lota. The sequence continues at coordinate 8,304,006 of OX376221.1, read as the reverse complement.
ATTTGTATGTTACGCTTTCACACTAAAACGGCTTAACAGATTTGGATTAAATTTAGCACATGGGGATACTTTTTATCCCGATATTCCTTCGGGATCGACACTTACGTGTGTAACCGCGGGGCACAGCTAGTAATATATAAATCACGAAGCCTAATTTGATTTATTAGCCGGCAGGCAGTCGCCGCTGGCCAAAGAGTAAAAACTGCCAAATTATCATTGCCAGGAACCAAATGAACTTGTATGATTATCCAGATAAAACATGCAGAAGAAAACCGTGAGTCTGTATGGTGAAGTATTCTTTCAAATTTGAATTTTATTCGAATTATATTAAGAATGTATATCAGTTTGAAAGAATACATTTCCTTGACTAGGTAATTTTTAGGGCTTTTTCCGCACGTTCTATCTGGAAAATAAATCATCTCAGTGTTTAAAATTAAGTTGCATAAACTATAAGGGTTCTTGAACGAATATAGGAGCACAGTGGTATTGGCAATAAATAACATTAACAAGCCCCGTTTAAGATTGTGTGCAAGTCTGATGCACACATATTAATGCTGAGCTGTTACAATGAGTTATAATGATTCGTGTGAAGACAAGACGATAGTACATTGTTTTGTATTATACTTTCATAATCAGAGCGACCACCGTTACAAAAAAGTACATATAGCCTAAGATCCGAAAGATTCAATGTATGAACGACTTGCACGGTGCAGGTCGTTCATACATTGGATCTTTCATCCATTAAACATATTTTATATAAAATTTAGTAAGTATGTTAAAAAAAATATCGCGAGTGGGTGGCAAAAAAATTCATGGCCAGACTATGATTAATTTAAAATACAAAAAAAACCGGCCAAGTGCGTGTCGGACCACGCACAATGAAGGGTTCCGTAGTTGGGGTGAATTTATCCCAAGAACAAACTTAACATTGTAGTTGAAAAACATGTTCTCTCATACTGAATATATGGGAGATCATGTTTTTCAAACCGCAAATTTAAGTTGGTTATTACTCGTTAACCTGTACAGCCTACTTAGCTCTGATAGTTTTCCTTTTAATTTCGTTATATATACTACTGCTGTGAATTTTTTCACAAATCCAAGTACAACCATATAGCTGACAGGGGAGGGGGGGGGAGCCACTTGACTCTAACAAAACATTTCAGTTAAAAGCTTAATATTTCGCAAACGGATTCCTGAATCTAAAAAAGGATTTCACAAACTCACAATATTTTTAAACGACCTTTCTAACGATACCCCACAACATGGAGTAGACGAGAAAAAAAAAACATCCCCACTTTACGTGCAGGGGAGGAACCCTAAAAATATATTTTTCTTGATTTTATTTTATCACTTTGTGATTAATATGTATACATATGCCAAATTACAGCTTTCTAGTACTAACCTTCTCTGAGCTAAGCCGCGGACAGACAGACAGACAGACGGACATGGCATAACTATAAGGGTTCCTTGTTTACTACGGAACCCTAAAAATGACTTTTTTTCAAAATTGTACCCATACGTTTAAAGGCTTGTGCAGACCAGCGCCACTTGTCGCGCGACGCGACACCGGTCATTGTTATACTGTGAAGTTTTCTTAGAAATTGTATTGTTCGTGTCGCGTCGCGCGACAAGTCGCGCTGGTCTGCACAAGCCTTTACGAATAAATTTAATACCAATCGAAAGTATGAATATAAAATCGTTCGGTTGTCTATTTTTTCCTGGCATAACTATGGGTTGGCAGGTATAAACAGGTAAGTCAATATAAATTTACTACTAATACTATCATTCGTATCTTTCACAAAAAAAAAACATTCCGCGCATCAGATTATTTTAAAGTAATAATATTTTGAACTATACCTTCCTAAATTGGCAATATTATCAAATCTAGAGTATCTATAAAAGCAAGAAATAATATCTGTGTCAGTAGGAGCAATAAAAATGAGCTTGAAAGCAACCGAATGCGGCCAATGGTCTTTTGTTGAAATATTATTACTAAGTAAGTACCTCCATAATCTACATTAATACTAAAATTATAAATAGCTTCTCTATGCTTTGAAAATAAACTACTTGAAATGTCTGATATTCAGATCTTTTCTGCCATTGTCTACCATCACAATTATCTCAATAAAGCTAAAAGTTGGAAGGTTGTTGACTATGTGTGTGATACCTACTTCATTATTATGCTATTGTCATTGTATAGCTGCATCAGTCACTGAGGTAACAGTGGGGCGACGTGATCGATAGTCAAAAACGGATTACAAGTGATTGATGGGGTTCTATCCCCTTCCCCGAGGGGTACCGGTTTTTAACGTAAATGGCGGCTATAACTAATTTACCTGGAGTTTTCTCTATCCTTCCCATTTCGTTAGAGGCCTATTGTAATTTTCAGGTAATTTAATTTTTGTTGACAGGCGCGACGGGACTCTAGTGGAACAATTTCTATGAAAACTTCACGGGAATTGTCCGCGACTGTCTGCGGCAGCAGCCTTGAAATGTACGCATGTCTTATTCGAGAGGCTGATTTTGTCTGACAATAGATATATCGTTTAGTTGGTGCACACAAAAGACATATCACATAATACAAAAATACGATTAAATAATAACGAAATACATGAATATAGTATAGCTACAAGGTGACAACATATTAAAAAAAAAAAGAAAACAAGACATTGTGACGACACTATTGGCTAAGACACTTTAAGATAATGAAACATACAAACATACCATCCAACCAACCTACCACACCTCATCCACCACCACCACCTTTTCCTTCATTCAACCTTTTACCCTGTTTACCAACTATTATCTAACATTCCATTCATTGTGATGGCTCCTTTACAGGCACATCCGTAAAAGCACAATGCACAGTTACAAAAAGATTATGCTTACATCGACTCTATTACGAAACCCCCGCTGATCATATCGTAAAATGAAATAGATAATTAAAAAGTGTCGATTCAACCATGGACGACTTTTTACAGTTTTGACGTATTCGCCGATATAAAATACCGTCGATCCATCATCGCTAACTTGGCACGTACTCACATGGACGCAATTAACGTTGGAATTCTTACAAACCATAAATTTAATTTAATGTTCAAGTGTTCGACCTACATGTGTGACCGCAGTCGCTATGCGGATAACAGTACAGAGATGGTGATGCCGTAATGGGAGACGGTGCACTTGGCTCATCTGGGTTGACCGCAAGCGTCACGCGAGCACCTCACAGCGCCCGCGGCCGCGCTCCCGCCGACCAAGTACACCTGTTTCTTAATGTGCCTGCCCGCAATGTATGCATGGACGCCCCAGATGCACTATACCTCAATCGTCATGTTCCAATATTCGATAAAAGTGATCCACATTTTTGAAACGTTACAGTGATTAAAACTGTAATCTGCGCTTGCGCTTACTGCCCGTTTCGTGCTGCAGTCGCTGGAGATAAGTTTACGGCTACAAGCTACAACCAGCACTATAAATCGCGTTCGTCTGCAGTCTGCAATGAAACAGCTTAATGGTTGGTTTTATGACGCATGCGTTCGACGGTAATCTAAATTACAGTTACCGGTAATTTTCTAGACGCTATGTTTGTTCGTATATAGACTCAGTCGTACAAATAGGATTCGATAAGACACCGGGTATAAACATCTCTAGCCACTAATGGCTTCCTACATTCTAAATCAATCAAGATTGCTTCCAGGTAAGTTGCATCATTAGTAAATCAGTGGTTATGTACAACGGTTGACCCACATCGGGTTCATTAAAATAAAACACACTTCAATTTCGTGCCATCTCTTCGGCTTCTCATTATTCAATGTCGGTGCTCACGCGAACTCCTCCTTAGTTTCGCGTTGTTTGCGGTTACCATTAGAACTCTGTTTGTGGAACTAACAAACAACAAGTTTATTATAACAGTGCAACCAGTAACCAAACTACGGGATTGGTTTATGTTCTCTGTTTGTGTTATGGATGTAATATTGTCTTTGGTTTACAAATACCTTCAAGGGCTGTTACATTATTATTTAGTAGAGAGATATCTATCAGGGTGATAGAGAGAATAACGCGAAAACTGTTACCACGGATTCAGAAAATGATTTTGAACCGCCATGCGCTGAAATTTTTCGTCGGTTATTTTAAAAAGAATCTGCTGTTCCAAACATATTGACCGCGTAGGTATTGCCCTTTTCTGTGAAACGGCAGATAAAAAAAAATTACCGACGAAAAATTTAAACGCAGGGCGGTTCAGAATCTGACGGGGTCGAAAGACCAATGCCTGCTGGGGTTGCGGGTTTGTCCGAAAGGGATATCGCGGCCCCGGCACATAGGCAACGGAAGGAAAATGGGTGGGTTTTAGTCAGTAAAAGTCTGACACACCCTCTCGCTCTGCCCAGAGCGGGAGAAGTCATTTGATGATTTCCCACCATCAAAAAAAAAAAAGGGCGGTTCAGAATCATGTACGAAGCCATGGTAACGGTTTTCGCGTCGATGTCCCTGCCAACCTGTTCAGTAGTTCCTTTAACTAGAATTGAAACACTTGTAAGTGTTTCAATTCTAGTTAAAGGAACTACTTCAGATAATATCTAGGTATGACGTTGATAATATTAACAGATTCGATTTGGACATTCTAATATTTAGTTTAGTTTGACATTGAAACTGTTCAACCTGAGGCTTCAAACAATTTTGGAGTCATTTGATATTTTTATTTCATTCATTTTAAAATATAAAATGTTAAATTACTCGATAATATTTGACATTGGCATAGGGTTCATGAGTGGTCGTTTGTTTGCAAATGACCCCTCATGAACTCTTACATACCCATAACCGACTCCGGACATATAACCAATAACCCTGTATATTTGAGTCTATTACAATATAACTTTAGCCTGTTACAATATAATTTGAACAAACGTTTAAACAAGCTAACACGTGGTCGTTTTGCTACGACTAGTTTTAGTCCCTCGACACCCGCGTGCCACCTACGTCATTACAACATTACTGTAATTACCACCTTATTACGTTGTGTTACAATTGGTATTACAACGAGAGCCATCCTTATGAAATGATCAATTGTGTCAATTTGAAAATTGTAGCAACTTTATAATGCAGAGAGAGTTTAGGGAAAGTGTTTGTCAGCAGTAGGGATGATGTCTGGGTAAAAAAAAAGAAATTCTAATTAGTCCATCAGTCAGATAAAAAAAAAATATACACGTAATTTTTGCTTTATCATACTAATAAAAAATTACTTAGATAAAACGCATTTTAAGGCGGGGGGTGCGGGACGTTACGTCACAAGTAAGTATAAAATCTACATACTCGTGACGTCATGGCACATTTTAACTCAATGTATCGCCGTAATCTTTACATGACGTAAAAAAAGAAAAAATACGTGGCCAATATTTTTTAATAATCACCATGACGGAATAAAAAAAAATTAACTGCTATCTTAGAGCTTTCGGCGTTTCCTAGAATGACTCACTAGATGACGGTCTATATACATGCCGTAGATGTACTAGCTAAGCTAGACTACCTAATCATTTTCTGTATCTCTTCTGTAGAGTTCATGTATTGTAGTTTCTCAAACTTTTGTCAGATTAAGTAAGTATATCAAACTTGTCATTGTAGTATAAAAATGAAATGTATGTATGAAGTAGACTCAGAGTCAAATAATTAATTTCAATTAGGCACATAAAAAACACTTTTGAAATTTACAAAACAAACAAACTTAATTCTATTTGCCCCTTCCAAAAGGTAGTTTTCGTAAGGTGGAGGACTCGGAGTTAGGTACATATAAGATAATTGCTGTAAGGTACTCTGCAATATCGTTGTCGAAGGAGCCTCTAAAATACACCTAGGTAATTTATATTTTGCATGTTGCCTATTGAGCCAATAAATAAGATCTTTTTGCGCTTTAATGTAAACCATAGTGAACAGGCCAAATGTTTTTGCTTCTCCCTAGAAAGAAAGAAAGAAAGAAAATACATTTATTTAGCACAGACACGCACACAAAAGGTACACAACACAACATATTGTACTACAAACAAAAATCAAATTAAAAAAGAAAGAAAACAAATAAAAAGTGTAAATGGCGTTTTATGATACTAGCAGGAAAGTGTGCCCTACTAACAACTATACCATAAAATTAGACATTCCGTGGTACAACAAGAAAAGGAGTAATACAACTTAAGATTGAATCGATTTAATAATGTACAGGATGCCTACCATGATCTAATTAAAAACGATTCAAAAGCAAGGCATTTCAGTTTAGGTTCTTAAACTGCATCGCTTCAAAGTCGTACCATGACGTCCAATAAACTCAGCGGCATTTGGATCGTTAAAAGTGAATGAAAGATCGCAATCTGTGGCTAAACCGCGCGGCCGCGTTTGGAACGTTTTTGGTGAAAACGAGACAACGCTATTATAGTCAAATAAGTTTGTTTCGCGCACATTATTTAGTGTCAGACACGTTCAGAAGCAAGTAACATTTTATTTGTTCTTAACTCAGTATCATTACTTTAAAGTAAAACAGACACTCAGCAGTTTTTTTTAAGATTGCACGTTAATACGGTAACTATTGTTAAAATAATTCTTAGTCAAAGTAGATATTTATTTACTTTTTTATTAAGTATACGAAAAAAATATTTTAAAACAAATTATGTTTCTGTTTCGAACGTACCAGAGTAAACAAAGTTGTGTGAGTTGAGTTGGGGCATAGTGGGCATAGCGTGAGGCAGAATCTTCCTCAAAAAACTCAAATAAAAGTAGTTCATCAGAAATCTGTTAGAGAAAAACGAATGCGGTTAAAAAAGGCATATAAATAGGTATTTTAGACTTAAAAGATAGATTAAAGCTCACTTACATTGGTTTTGGTAAAATTTCACTAAAACAGCACTAAAAATCTTTATTTTCGTCAATAATTCACCAAACGTTTCAGTTTATGTAAGAGAAATAGTAACTTTTATTGAATCGCTTATTTTGACAGTTGAGCGTTTCAGCTGAACTGCTATAAGGACGTCATGGTACCAAACAAGAATGAATGAAACCAAAACTTGCGACTCAGTTTGGGACAATCGCTGTCACATGGCATGGCCTAAATTGAATCGTTAAACTAACGTCATGGTACGAATTAGAAGAACAGTTCAGTTTAGGTCCTAAAATGGATCGCGCTAAGAGCTCGTGGTAGGCATCCAGAACACAGTGTTTACGATGCAATAAGGTGTGAGTACCTACGTTTTCATTATCTAAGAAATAGACCGTTATGTTAGACAAGCGCGCGACGCGACTCTAGTAGTACAATTTCTATGAAAACTTCATGGAAATTGTTCTACTAGCCGCGTTGCGCCTGTCTGCGGGAGCTTTAAGTAGGTCCAGTGTACGTTATACGTATCCTTTACATATTCTATAAATAAAATAATACGAATGCATAAAAATTACTATTTATTAGTCATCATTGAAAAGATCGTTATTGAGAGAAAGTAGCGCCAAGTTTCACCACTAGTGGCGCTATTTCTTGAACTCACACACTGACTTATTAGTATTACTTGTTAAAATGTTAGGAATATCGTATAATTTTACAATGTTTGTAAATATGTGAGCACCATGTATCTGTCACATATTTAATTTATCTGTAATTGCTTTATTTTTCATTCTTTTTTACCTATCGCGGTATAGTAATCTTATTCTAGATGCATCGTCTTCACATATAATTATATAATTAATGTATGCAAAATATTGTAAAAACATTTTAAAAGAGTAACGGTGGAGTTTCTTGCCCATTCTTCTCCATACGAAAACGACCTTTTGGAAGGGGCGACTAGAATCAATTCTATTTTTTGTAAACTTGACGTTCATAAGTGCCTTTTATGTGCCTAATTGAAATAAATTGTTCGACTTTGACTTTGACTTTGCTAGCAGCACAAACAGTTGTTTTCTCACAGCATTTACAGCATACTAAATAGATTTTAATTGAAATTTTATAAATGATTTGCTGCGTGTTCGGATGTTCAAAATGTTCAAATAAAGCGCACAGCAATTTCCTCAAGATCAGAAAACTAATAAATGCTATCTTAATAGAAATTCTGGCTATTTAAATGGCCGTACGATGCTATGATTTCACTATAAATTCATCTACAAACTAAAAAAATATATGTAATTTTTCATATTTAAAAACAATTTTAACGTTTTGTTTACTGGTTGTTCTGATGACGCCATCTTTGCACCTCGTTTCGTGGCCAGTGTCCCATTTATCTTTAAAAAGATCCGTAATGGGCAATTCTAACAGAATATTTGTTTTAATCATCATTATCGATTACCACATGAACCAAGCGAATACTTCAGTTTCTTCACTTCTATTAGTTAAGTAAAGAAAAAGCAAGAAAGCAAGTATTGGGTAAAAGTGAGGATCCATGCTCTTACGCAATTGTTTTCATTTTCTGCTGAACAAACCGGTTAAGTTGTCAGCCAAAGAAAGTAAAGTCAACCGTTCTTTACGAATTCATTACTTTTTTAAAGTCTATTAGGTGGTTGATACTTTACTTTAACAATTTTTTTTTTTTCATAAAACAAAACAACTGACTTCCAAAAAAAATACCACTAAAATAACAGGGACAGGAATTTATCATCATAATTATCATTCACATAACCTAAGTGGGAAAAATACGTATTCTTGAAGCTAACTCAAAAACTATCCAAGCAAAGTTAATACAATTTATATGGGGCCAACTTGAGAGCATACCCTTTCATATAAAAAAGGAATTTTCAAAATCGGTCCACAATTGACATACATAAGAAAAAAACACACGCTAAGAACATAAAACCTCCTCCTTTTTGGAAGTCGGTTAAAAATACAAAAGACAAAATACCGAAAAGGGTGCAACTTTATACCATTAACTGCCATTTAAGCGTTTTTAAAACTACCACAGACATAGTTATCAAAATTTACACTAATGTTGTATAGAGAATAGATTTGTATTTTGTTTATAATGAATAAACTCAAAAACTACTGGACCGATTTAAAAAAAAAAACACCCTTATATTGCTATTTTATCCATGAGTAACTAAGGCTATAATTTATAAAGATATCATGCGGGTGAACATAAATTATTATTTTTCATATAAATCTTGATATAAAAATGATTCATTTTCAACGCTTACAATTTTGAATGAACTAACGTAGTAGGTGCGTACGACTACACATATTTTACGCGTGTTACGTCATCACTAGGCACTTTGCCAAAAGTTGTTACAATCTAGTCTAGTTCTACAAATCTACATCGTTAAGTTTCGCATGTGTGTGGGTAGGTACTGTTAGAGCTATTTCGGCTAGTTTTTGAGCCGATCGAGATAATTTGGTTTAGTCATGGCTTGAGTAGGCCGAATGGCGAAATGCCTTGACCCGGTTGTTTTCGGAGGAAGACATTATGAACATCTGCAGCTGGTTTAGTGTTGAATATGGATGACTGAGATAGTGGATTGTACCGCAGTAATAAGGAAGACTGAGGCTCAACGCTCAAATGTCAAAAAATTGATATGAGTTTGACAATCCGTCAGTAATTCCCACATTTCGCCAGTTATGTTTAAGTCTCAAGTAATAGGGGGCGAGCCTATGGCCATCAACCGGGCACAAATCTGGACTCCGGGCCGCTTCTGAGAAATTCCTGATGGAAAAACCCAATAACACTTTGTCCGACCTGGGAATCGAACCCAGGAGCTCATGTTCAGGAGCAGCGCTTGCGACCACTAGACCAACTAGAATTTATAATAATGGTTCACTGGAATATTAGGTCACAGAATAGACCCTGGCACAACAGTCAGACACGGAGTGTTATGGGACGGCGGGAGACACACAATGTTTACTTTACTTCACGCAGTCGATGTCAACACAACACACCTCGATGCGCGCATTTTCACTTTTCGTCGTGGAAACTAGAGATGAACGCGAACCGGTTCCGTACCATACATATTAACATAGTTATTCGACAACTCAGATATTCGGACTCTGCGTGACATTTCACTGTTCTCCGCGAATTAGATCTATGAATTAATTAAGAACATTCGGCTAACGCACTTTTTATTAACGTTTTCGGGGTCATTCGAGTTAGTGAAGAAAATATTGAGAAGGATGAACGCATTCGTTTCAATTAGGTAAAGCTTAACATAATAAATTGAGTAAAAACCATGTCATCGCTTGATGACACTTAGGCTGCGTTTCCACCTGAGATGTGCGAGGATGCGTAGCGAGGGATGTGTTTGTTAAGAACCAATAGAATCGCTTCATTTACCTAGCCTCGCTCAGCGCGGCTCCTGTGGAAACGGCTTAGCGGAGCGAGGTTTTTGTACGTACAAAACAAGCGAGGGATGGGTGCGAGGGATGCGTGCGAGGGATATGTGCGAGGAATATGTGCGAGGGATGTGTGCTAGGGATGTGTGCTAGGGATGGACGCGAGCGAGAAATCGCATCTGGAAAGAGCCCGGTACACATCCTCGCACCGTTTCACAGCGTTGTCGCTACGCATCCTCGCACAACTCAGCGGCTAAGCACATCTCTGGTGGAATCGCTCACATCGTTTCACAGCTTCGTTACTCATCCTCGCACCGCTCAGCTACGAAACGCAGTCTTAATCAGCAATTTGGTTTCTATCTAAGTACTCATTAAGCAAACTGTGTTTTGAATAATTAAATTCACACCGATGCGCACTGTTGTAAAAGTAACTTAATTTAATTCCAGCGTTATTTTCAAATAACATAAGTAAAAGCGTGCATAAGTTCAGTAACTTATCCATCGAAACAAACGCATAATTAATTAGCATTCATTTATAAATATGAAAGTGCATATTCATGTGTATTCATCTGTAAATCCGGTGGTGTGCGAGCTGTGAGCTCCGAAACGGGGCCAGCAGCGTGTGCGCATGTGGCCGGCTAGTGGAAGCTGGCGTATGGCTGCGCGAGCGCTGGCGGCCGGCGCGGTATCGCCGTATCCGCCGATACGCGACGCGTTCGCAAATTGTACCACTTATCTCTTGTGCAATTGTTGGATCCAGATTTCTATGTGTGAACGATTGACGGGCCTCAACCTTGATATCAGTTTTTATAGGTCGTCATGCGGTTCAGTCCAAATACGAGTCATATCCGATTTTGAAGTGATAATTAATATTTTATTGAACGCGAGCTGTCGCAAGGTTCTTACCAAAAGGTTAAAAATGTACGTCATGAAAGTTCAAACATCAATTTTGCCTTGAAAGAGGTTAAAGTTTAAAAAAGTACCTAACTAAGAACAGTGAGTTAACATTTATCCAAACTTTTCCACATTTTTCTTTTAGAACGGTAAAGTTGCATGTTTAATAACCTTTTAACTTTACCTAGCAATAGCAGTGCAGTAAATTAATGATCTACCATTTAACATTTCTTACAACTTTTATTACTGAGTGGCGGTAACTAAATTGACTGCGCAACGAAATTATTTAGAGGTTCTCGCAGACAGACGCGGCTCAACACCGGTAGAAAAATTTCCGACAACTTTCCATATAGAAATTGTTCCATTGTCGCGTCGCGGCGTAGAGTCGAGCTTGTCTGCGGGAGCCTTGATTTAAAAATAGAGAAACGACAAACGCCTTTACAAAACGTTTGCATGTGATTAGTCAGAGTAATTAGTGGCCATACGTAGGTCAGGAATATGACCGGAGTGGCAATGACATGGTCACTCGTTGGTATTGATAGTTGCCCTCTGTCCTCACTTGAGGACAGCGCTGGCTATGGACCGAGCACGTTGAGGATACCTGTTTTCGGATTTAATGGGTTTATAAATATAGTAATCGTAATCTTGCGTGCGGATATCAACGAAGCTAAGAATGTTTAGTATGCATGCCAAAATTGTTCTTGTTGCATTACGATAATGAATTATTAATTAACTATTCATTAAGTGTTCCTACACTTATTTCAGTACACAGATCACAAATGTTTTGTCATAACTTTTAATTTAATAAGTAGTCTTCAGGGCAGAGGTGTGCCGGGGTTGCGAGTTGTCCGAAAGGGATATCGTGGCCCCGGCACACAGGCAACGGAAGGAACACGGGTGGGTTTTAGTCAGTAAAAGTCTGACACGCCCTCCCCGCTCCGCCCAGAGCGGGAGAAATTATTTGATAATTTCCCACCCTCAAATAAAAAAAAAAGGGCAGAGGTGTACCTATAGTACACCCACATTTCGCCAGTTATGGTTAAGTCTCATGTAATAGGGGGCGAGCCTATTGCCATCAACCGGGTACAAATCCAGACTCCGGGCTGCCCAATCCTTCGGGAAATACGGCGTCATGTTATTTTGTGTTATGTAAGTAGTCTTGAGTCTTGAGACAGTAGATCTATAGTCAACCGCACTTCCACAGTAACAATTTGACTTTAACAGCGCCTTTTTCGTAGCAGCCGTTATCGTGGTTCTGACGTTGCTGAATGAACTAGTTTTGAAGGCTTACTTCGTATGTTCGAAAAATGTATCTGCTCATCAACGTAAGTAAATAACGCAATGAATTCTGTTGAACTGTCAAAATGAAAGCCATTGTTATAGTAGTGTAAGGCTTAAATAGCTAACTGTGGAAGCTTGTAAATGGCTGGTCGTCAATTAGCTCATAGTCACTTCTGGATTGACGGCTATAAGCCACCCAAACACAATTAAAAAAAAATTGTTGGGCGCAGTTCGAGCCCGCGTCGCAGATTCGTGAAAACGTGTGGTGAAATAATAACAAATTTCATAGCGATGTTATTTAATACTTACAAAAAATTATGTTTATTGCATACCTAAAATGATGCAAGCTTTCATCGATTGTGATATTTAAAAAAAGACAAAGTAAAAAAAAAAAAAACAATTAAGGACATAAAAGGCAGTTTTGAACGTCAAGTGTTAGTACCTGGTCGACCGAGCTCTGCTCAGGGTGAAAATAGATATACATTTATTGTCCAGGTACATCAACATGGATGGTATCACATTCCCGAGGCTGTGAAAATAGACATAACGAATTTTCCGAGTATGAAACCTAGCTAGATCGATTTTTCATCCCCGTAAACCCCAATATACCCCTGAGCCGTTTTCGAGAACATGATTACAAATATATATTATATACAAATAGGATTTACTTACATGACGTGCGGTTGGCCGTACACACTTGAATGAAGATTTTTCATTTAGAAAAAATGCTCAAGGTCAGAGTTTATAGTCGTTAATGAAAAAATAACCAGTTTGGAATTGATTTACCTCATCCTTCAAAGTTCAAACCGTGAGTATTATACATTGGATTGAAAATATATTTAACAATTGTAACTTCGTGATTTACATATGTTTACTATTTACCAATATAAGCACACATAGGTATATGTAATATGTTGTGCTAAGTCTTCCTAAGTGCGTATAGGTACTGATTTCTTAATTTTCAATTGCAGTTATTTAATCAGCGCAATGCTAATTAAGACAAAGCGATTGTGATCATTTTGCAATACAAAACAAAGGTAGAATGGACTGCTATCTTACTGATACAGATGTTTTATTTGCAACATACTGTGTGAGTGGTACTTTTGCTTAGTGGGTACACATCTCAAATATCGCGGCGGGATTTTATCGCGCACTGATTTTTCAACTCTCGCTGTTGAGCCGAGCGTGGATAATCCAACGCGCTCGGACGCACTGTCGTCCCAGGGCGATGAAAAAACATACTGTTGGATTTTCAACTCTCGGCACTAAGCAGATCGTTGAATATCCAGAATAAGAAAATAAATCGCCGCGGGAAGAAATCGCTTGTGCGAACCCTCGGGTAAGTGATTAAAAACGTAGTACAGTAAAACTATTTTCTTAATGTCCCTCGGCAAACTTCGTGTTTCGGCAATCGTCGGATTTCTATTAGTTGCCCTATGCACTACGTGCTTATACGTATTGACTCCCACCGCTGCGCCCGTATTGCCGTCAACCATAATTACCAAGTGCAAAGGGCAACTGATAGAAATCCGACGACTGACGAAACACGAAGTTTGCCGAGGGACATTAAGAAAATAGTTGTACTGTACACAATTCATAAGTTATATAATTGCGCCTACCGAGATTCTAACTAATAAGCTACGCGATTTGTAAGTCATTATATCCAAATGAAATACGAAAGCTTTAAAAATTAAATAAGCAATGGAATAAACAAAGGTTAACATAACATTCACGTGACCTAATACAAAATTGACTAACGAGTCAGCAATTTCAATTACGAAATGGCTTTAATATATGAATGTCAATTCATTACAAAAGATGAAACATTTAAATGTTTCATGTCCATTCTGCTTGTAAAAGTGCATTTAAAAAGCATTAACATTATTCATATACCACTCGACGTAATCAATGAAATATTATTAGCAATCTTGTAAAATTTATACAAATAAATAAAATTTAAGTGTCTGTTTGTGATGTTAAAATAACAGCTTTTTACTAAATGCATGTACTACAATTATTTTTTTCTGTCTGTTTGTTCCGGCTCATCTCCGAAACGGCTGGTCGATATAGGTAGATGGTGTTATACGGAGGAACCGAAGTTACTATTATTTTTGAAAAAAACATTAGAGCCCACGCTAGCGAAACCGCGGGCAGTGACACTACTCGTATATATTATAATAAATGTCACATTTCTGAATATTTTCTTTAATTCATTGAACATAAAGTTTAATAAAATGTCATGATATTAAATTTATGTTGGAGTACATATTCAGTATTAAGACATTTTGTTAAACTGCCATTTTAACCGTAATGCCATTTTAACTCAGCTACATTTGTTCGGTATAAAATTGGTATTCCATACAGTTATTTATAAATAAATCAATTGTTGGGTGGGAGGGGTTCCCCAATTATATTGGGGTCGGTTTTCAGTCTAACCGGATGCAGCTGAATACAAGTATTTTACATGGAGCGATTGCCTATCTGACCTCCACAACCCAGTAACTGGGTAATACGATACCCCTTGGTAAGGCTGGTTGTCAGACTGTCGGGCTTCTGACAACCCGTAGCGACTGTCAAAGATCCACGAAGGACAGCCGGGACCAACGGCTTAACGTGCTGTCCGAGGCACGGAGAAGTCTCGGTATGTAAAGATGGTCACCATATTCAGACCGGCCCGACCCCGGCAAGCGTAGCTTAACCTGATGGATCGACTTGTGGGGCAGTCATTACTTAGTCACGAGCTCCTCCGATATAAAGGCCACAAAACAGCAGAGTGCCACAAAAGACCGCAACACAACTGCTAAGTGTGCTTTATGTTCATACGACCATCCCCCAAACTACAAAGGGTGCCAGGTCTGGCTAGAAAAACCACCAGAACAGGTCCCAATCACACAGCAAACAGCGAGCACAAAAGTAAAACATCCCATCTTGAATTTGACTTCAACAACAGATAGTTAATTGATTCTATCGTGACTGCGGAAATCCATTATAAAATACAATAGACAACGAATATTTAATACCTAATCCGCGTAACTGTTCTTAAAGAGTCATAAAGAACCATGTAAGAAATCGACACGTGTTTTACCTCTCAACGAGGCATCCTCAGGATGACGATTGACTTGTTGCAAACGCGGACCCGACGTGTCGACATGTCAAGCCTTGTTGTCGGGCGAAGTGGCTTACTCTGCTCACAACAACGCTTGACACAACTCTACCAAACACAGATTGTGTTAAGTATCTTGGTTTTTGCCTGGACAAAAGGCTCACATGGAAGACGCATAAAAACAAAAAAGAGAACAAAAAAATAAAAACTTGTATTGGTTGATGGGTCGTAACTCAGTCCTATCTTTGGAAAACAAACTACTGCTGTACAATTCTCAATTAAAACCGATATGGTCATACGGCACCCAACTACGGCCAGCAAAAGTAACATAATGTGGCTCCAGAGCTCAAAACGCCATCTTGAGAAATATTGTCAATGCACGGTAGTTCACACGGAATGAAGAAATCCATGATCATCTCAACACTCCTACTATTCTTGAGGAAATTAATAAACATAAAAAGCGTTATGCTGATCGTCTAGTCATCCACCCAAATCCTTTGGCTGTGAAATGGCTGGACGGTAGCGAATCTGTCAATCGACTTAAGAGAGGTCGAGTAATCTAAAGAGGTAGCAGTGGCAATGGTCCCTGTACCTGAAACGCCAACTACATATATTCACGCAACCAAACTGATAATTGTTCAGAAAAGACTGAAGGCAGTAAAAAAAAAAGAAGATTTTTTAAGCAATTGATTTGCAATTTTTTTATTTTATACGCTATTTAGCGTTAAGAGGCCGCTAAGGAGTTGATTAATCAAAATTAAACACCACCGGAGCAATGTTAGCATTTGAGAAAGTCAGTAACTTTCCGAAAAACACTTACATTTTTAATTGTGTATTCGAATCCTCTCGTTAAGATCGATTGATTTATTTGCTTCAAAAATTCAATTATTAACTCATTTTTCTTTTACCAATCACTCACGCCACGCTTCAAGCTTCATCAAGAAAATTATTTTTTCTATGGATGCCAGTCACAGAAATTATACTTAGTTAGTTTCGCTCTACATCGAAGTATTAGGGTACAGTCTGCTTCCAAAAAAATTGTACTTGGCTTCTTATTGAACACCTGTGCTACTTAATTAATTACATTATTTACTGTTTCATGTAAATGCAATGCCAATTAGTCGCCAATAAAATCAGCATTGCAACTTAATCAGGATTTCATGGGAGACTTATATTTAGATAGTAAAATATCAGTTATATCGATTAGCTTCATCTAAGAGAAAGAGAAAGTAATTAGCACAATAGGGACGATGACAAAACATTTTTTTAGTCCATCTTTGAGATTATAAAAAAATATTATACACGTATTTTTTCTTTTTTACGTAATCTAAAGATTATGGCGATACATTGAGGTAAAATGTGCCATGACGTCACGAGTATGTAGATTTTATACGTACTAGTGACGTATCGACCCCCACTCCCCAACTTAAAATGCGTTTTATCTAAGTATTTTTTTATTAATATGATAAAGCAAAAAATACATGTCTAATATTTTTTATTATCTGATTGACGGACTAATTAGAATTTCATTTTTGTTACCCAGGCATCATCCCTAATATTTAATTATACCATAAATGCTTGAGGAGAATACAATGAATTAATAAATTTCTTTAAGGCCACCAGAGAACCTATCAAGGTTCACATTCCTGTAAATGTGTTTCACTTGGTCAGTATTGGTAGGACAAAACCCATAAAGGTTAAGAAAACCAAAACCAGAAAGACCACCACCTCCACCAGACCAGACCAGAACCTACCACCAACTGAACCAGAACCAGAAAGGTTAAGGGTGGGGAAGGGGGACAATAAGTACACAAGACATTGAACTAAGCCTACTACAGTAAATAGTTCAAAATTCCAATTTTAAAATGCATAGAAGTATTTAGAGAAACATTGCTATAAAACTGTTGGAATAGTTTCGTTGTGGCGAGTCGTAGAGCCCATGGTGTCGGTCAACCTGTGACGAACCTTCGTGTGAGGTGACGATGACCGATGACGATCGACCTTAGGGCTGTCGTAAACTTACATTTTAGAGTCAGGGCTAGCAGTTCGAATAATAAAAACGTTATAACTACGCTCATTTGTCTAATACTCGGTTTCTGAAAGGCCAATCAAAATCAAAAATTATTTATTCAAACTAAGCTGAGAATCACCACTTTTTGAACGTCAAAATTACATAAGACAGTCTCCTTAAACGCCCGCCCTTCACCATTTCCTAGTGCTTTAGCTGGGAAGAAGAAGTGGCGCAACAAAATCCCCAGCAGCACAGCTGTTTGTTAAGTTAGCAGAACTTGATTCTGTACAATAATCAAAGACAAATTGTCAAAACCATAAAACCGCTGTAGTTTCCTGATTGATAGAACAACAGCCAATCAAATCACATGAGTTTGACAATCTGTCAGATATTATTTTTGTTTTATCTTTCCGAAACCGAGTGTAGGTAGGCAAGTGTCCTACATACTTATTTCCATATAACATGTCACGCAATATGTTTTTTAATTGGATATAGTCAAATATGTTTTCTTTTTAAAGAATTTTTTTTAAGACATGGAAATAACGTTTCTATATCAGTCATAACTAGTACAACACAGGTGAGGTACAAATAAAATAAGTGTAAATGGCAACCCTAACGATTATTACTAAATACAATAGGGACAGGGTTGTCAAAAAAGTATTAATGACATTATATCGGCTTTATTGTGCGTATATGAGGACGCTAACTAATTTGTTTCAGACACGACATCAATTTAAATGCTCGATTCCTTTGTATTCAAATTCAGCTTTAGTTTTTACGAATGCTTGTAATTCAAGCACTTATCATCTTTTGTCTTCATCTTTAATCGGAAATAGAACTTGCATCTTGGCATGGTAATTCAACTTTCACTTTTGACATGAAAAGATTACAACTCAATAATGCATTCAAATGGTACCCTACATAAAAGGCACTCATTCAAATTATTGCATCAGTACGGAATAATTATAGAGCATTATGAATGTGCTTTTGATCGACTCATTTCATTGTGTAGTTCATATAAATGACGAAATAGTTGGCAATAATGAGTTTCGAATAACTAAATTGGGACAATCATTCATGAAATACAGTGCAGTACCTAATAATATTATATTTCGCAAACATGATTACCCTGTAAGTAGACTGTAGATGCCATGTTGTTTTTCCTTTCATTTTGCTATTTCCAGTTAAAGTGCTACAAGGATATTTTGGCACCTGACGGACAATAGGGGGCGCTGTTAGTAAACATTTGTGAAATTGTATTCAAATAACAAGATTGTTAGTTCCGATTTAGGCCAGGCGACAATAAAAAACGCTTGTGCAGATTTTGTATTTTCAAATTAGTGTCAGGTTGGTGTTGGTGTTGCCATACTTAGCCTGTATTATTGAGATATGAGCAGGTTTTTTATTTGTAAAAAGTATGATACCTATGTTGACTCGTTAGGTAAGTGATCTTAGTAAACATATAATTCTTTGGAGAAAAAAACATGGATCTTAATTAATTCCATTAAAAATGAAGTGATTTGATTGGTAATTCTGTGGCGGCATCTACATCGTCACATGCCAACTACGCATCAAAGACCTGACATCATACATAATCCTGACGGACGTCATACAAATCCTGTTTCGCGCAATTAGAGTTTACCACGCCAAGAGCATATTTATAACTTCCCCCGACATCAATCGTTGGGCAGTTGCCCGTCAGACACGACACCCGTCTGTTCGGAGGATCCTCCTTTTTCTATAGAGGATGAGTGAACTTTACACCCTGTTTCCTAAAGTTCTTATTTCAGTACGCCAATTTCAGCAGTTGTTCTTGATGATTAGAGTTTCAGAAAGTGGTTGTTTCTAGTATCTTTATAACAGCTAGTTTTATGGTTGGTTTACGACACCGTAATGCCTCGGTTTCTTCGGAACCTCATGAATGTGAATCGTTATAGTTTTAATTCATGATAATCCATGGTATCAGAGTTTATTGTTCATTCAGAAAATAATAAAGTAGTGCAGGCTGGCAAGACATAAAAACCTAGTAATCTGCATAACATAAAGCATAAAACTTTTTATTTTCCTTCAGGCGACATGCTGAGTAATAGCTGCTATAGTACACGCCATTTTGCACGCAATTTTCTAGTGGATAGACATGGATTTTGCGTGTAATTTTTTGTCTGTTAGTCTAACAAGTAGGTACTGCATTTATAAACCGTACATATTACTGACATTAAATGTCCACTGTATTAAAACCGTGAGAAAGCTCTAACACACTTTATTGAGGTTTTGACTTTAGAAATAGTTTTTCTGTCTCTAGTGTCTATAAACCTGTCTGTGAGTTAAATTTCAAAAAATCTACATATCATGGAAAAACTTTATCAAAAATATTTTTATCGACTATTTCGGAAAATTAAGTCGTATAAGTAATAAAAAAACTCGTATATCGTATGGCTAACAAAAATCCTAATTGGGATATCTTAGAGTGAAATAATGTACATTCACCTACTACCAGTCTCCTTATATAATGAAGTTATATATATAATTATAATGATAATGAACGATAACCTTACATATTCCTTTGGCTACGTAAACGAAGTAAATGGAGTATGGTAGGATCACCCATGGCAAGAAGGAGCGAGTTTATGTATGTAATGTTATTTTATCTATCACGCCTGCATATAGAGTGTAATGTGAAGTACTAAAAACACGTTCTGCAGTGCGCTATTGATATCTAACAACTTATAGGAAGATATAAAGATAACAAAATCCTTGTTTGTCTAAAGCAATGGATAATGCACCGAAGAGTCTTATTGAAAACTGTTGTTTTAAATCGAGACTCGAACAATACTACCTAACTTCAATTTCAGAAACATTACATTTAACCTTCTAACTTTATTTTAAAACAAGATAATAATATTTTTATTTTTTTATTTACATTTATATTAAAATAATAAGATTAATATGAACAAGTATATAAAAAGGGAGGAGAAAGAATCTTATGGAATAAAAAATTCGTCCGTATCGGTAACACCAGGAAAAGTGCCTAACTTTTTAACTACTTAAATGCATATCGTTCAACAAACCAACTAAAAAGTAATAGACTAATGTAATTCGGGTATTGTTTATACTATTATGGCACCACACGACGCCGACGCCGACGCTCAGACGAGGACTGTTGCCAAAGAAGTCGTGAGTGAGTGTCAACAGTGTGACGAAACGCCAACGCAAAATGTGACGCTACAATTTCAACTGCAATCTTGGAATTAATTAAATAAAGCAAAACTTACCGTTCTATAAGAAGATGCAGGTTGTCGAGGAACTCGAAGCCGCCGTGTGTGGTATACGTAATGGTCTCATGACATGCAATAGGACCATGATTAGCACGCACATAGTTCTTCATCACCCAGTACTCTCCACGTTGCATCGTCTCAGGGAGATAGTCTTTGTCATTGCACGCGGACAATACCCGAAGCGCCGTCAGCGCAGATTCAGATAAAACATTCTCATCGTACACTTCGAGAGTCTCATTTATAATGTTAGCTTCAGATGGCACTGCACTTATTTTCTTTTCTAGGTCGGATGCGGTGCTAGATACAGTCTTTTTAACTGTGGACATCGTCGACGGAACCATCTTCTGGGAAGTGTATTCCCGTTCTGTCAGTTTCGGCGCAGTATCGTTTCGCACATCTTCTTTGAGGTACCTGAACTCGCCAACCCTCTCCGAGCCGTCGCTTGTGATGGGCATCCACTCGACGCCCTGTGCGCTGTTCCCGGAGTAATGCACCGCCGCGTATAAAAAAACGGCGATGTTAAACACGATGCTCATTCTAAATATAAAATTACGGCGATTACCCAACATTACTATAAAATTAGGCACTTGCATTTTTAGAACTAGTGTTAACTATAAGGTTTTAGCTACGTCTTTCTTAGTCCTCTAGGACGTAGGTTTCTATAGGCTTCTGTTCGTGTCAGCATCACAATTTATTGTGTCATCAGTGCGGGTCTGTAGGGCGCCACGATGGTGCCACGCCTGCCCCTGGAACAAAACAAAACACCAATTTAATATATGCTTCTCTTTCTCATTTCGCTAAGCGTCGTGCAGACCGGCGCGACGCGACTCTAACAAAACAATTTCTAAAAAAAACTTCACGGTAGAACAATTACCGGTGTCGCGCTAATCTGCATGAACCTTTAATCTCATGTTCATTTGAGTACCTATTACAAACGTTTGCCGAAGATTGGTTCAGGAAATGAACGACACTGATTGCACCCGCCGAGGGATATGGTTATAATTTTCTTCCACTTTCTTACACTAATCGAATCAAAGGAATTTCAATTTCATCTTAACATTTGCAGATCATGAAACTCATATTACTATACGTATACATACATTACAATATAACCTATAGGTATATGTACTTTAGACTTTATGCATGCGTTATGTTATCAAGTTCAAAGAACGTATTTAAATTTTTATATAAAAAGAACATAATTTTTAGGACTGTATTTATTTTCAAACCTGAAAAACAACACACTTGTTGCCTACGTTCTTAATTGAAACACGAAAAGGGTGCTTCCATTTCATTTAAATTTATCACATGACAGAATCTTTTATCGTTCGTGATGCATTTTAAATAACAATATGTAAAAATGCTCAAAGATAAAAATGTGCATTTTATTTCTGTATAAAACTTGGCAACACTCAAGTTTATATTAAAAAGTTTCATCTTCGCTAATTGGGCGACGGTAATGGCGCCTTGCGAGCATTTTAATCTTTAATTAGCAAGCTGAGTTCTGATTAGTCTCTATCTGCTCACGATCCTCGTTATTTAGATGGCTATCTTTCGACTTGGGATAGATTAATCCATGCATTTTATCTGTGTTCCCGATGCGCCGGACATGCGAGCCTAGTGCCCCGACCAGCACCGACGGACCGAAGAGCGACGATTTATCTCAAATACCTATCCAGTGTACTAGTTATGAGGCGCCTACATGGCGGCTTTAAGATGTTAGCCGTCTTTTTAACCTTTTATTAGCTAAGACTAATTAGTATTTTATAGCAGAGAACTGATTTTATCTTTACTCTTCGAGACATTTGAACAGATTAAGTAAATTGCAATACGATTTCCTAATTGCCATGCAAAATATAGTATGTAGTGAAAATATGCATTTTAAAACAACATTATACCTAAGTAGGTATTTCTGTTTAAATTCAAATAATAACCTTATGTTAATTAAAATCCTACTGTGACAGAGTGAAAATCTTAGCACACGTAGCATGACAATCATAGGAAGAATAGACAAAATGACAGATTGTGATTGTTTATCTGTCATTTAGTCTATTCTTCCGTCGTCGACAAAATCCGTTTCCATTGTGGTCATGCTAACCGTGCTGGAGACATCAGCTCTCTCTGTAATGTTTAGTCTCTTTTTTTAATTTCAGATCGATCATTACTTTTAATACTACCATTACAATAACTGTAAGGTATTCAATTAACATTTCCCACGTTCATTACATTCGCTACAAACAATCTCACACGCAATCCAAATTGTCTCATGAAAATGAACTTGTCATAATAATTTCATTGTTAAATGATATCATTTCCTTGAAAGTGTCTTAAGTAACCCCTCAATTACGTTTTTGTTTGAAACGATCGGTTCTTAAAAACAACCGCCATTGACGTAGTTTCGAATAAAGAATTACTGTGACCTACGTTTTCTGGCCTTGATGCTACTCTGAATTATAAAAGCGAGCCCCAATATACAGCATGTTGTATCAGAAAGGTGTGGTCATATTTGGGGGTGTACAGACCATCAGACAGGGGGCCTACCACCACCTCTAAAGCAGTATTATTTTAATACTACTTTAGTGTGGGAAAGTGATGAAGCTCTACAGGACGTATAGTTCCATCTCTTTCCGCCACTGAAGTAAGATTTAAATAATACTGCTTTAGAAGTGGTGGTAGGCCCCCTAACCAACTTTTTCCATGGGACCAATATCGTAGCGCGAAAAAATTATCAGCTTTTCCATACATTTGGGTCGAGTAGGTATTGAAGTTTTGTATGGGACAGTTGATATTTTTTTCGCGATAACGATGTTGGTTCTATGGAGAAAGTTTTTCAGTTCGATGGTCTGTACGACACTCTTAAATATGACCACAGTTCCGATACATGCTGTATAGGGCTTTAACTTCATAAGTGGCCAGTATTAGTTGGGGCTTTTTATCGACTTTCAAAGGACACGCGAACGACCCATGAATAATGAAAATATTTCACGAGGACGTTTATCGTAATGTTGTTTATTGAAGATATCAAGCATCATTCGTTTTTAATACATACTTCGTCATGATTAATAACATTAGATTGGTGAGCGAGGGACGTTATGTAACGTCATTCTCATTAGTCCCCCCTGAAAAAATGAAAAGGGGAACATGGGGTCTTTAGCACCTACCAAAATGAACAATAATTGTAAAGAGAAAAAAAAGTAATAAAAAATAGGTGCGTCAATCTTCATTTGTTATAGTTCGTTGACTTACCTAACTGAAGCTAACTCTGACTTCACTATCTCATTATTATTATTATTTTTAATTGACATCGCCTTTTGTAGCTATAATAGTAACTTTTAAACATTCAAAAAACTTTGTGATCACACTAATCATTAATCATCATACAAAAAGTAAAAGTAAAAACATATGTTATGAATATTATTATTTGCTTGGGCAAAAAAAAAACACGATATTTGCGATCCATAGAGAAAATCAATTATTTTGATGGTGAACCGGAATCCGACCTTGGCTGCGGTTGTAATAGCATCAGACCGTAAAACTATTGTGAACGATGTAATAGTTATTAGATGACCACCAGTCCACTTTATCCGATATTACTCTTTCAATGGCTCCTTTTGTGGTTTTATTTCTTACGCTAGTAATGGCTGACTTTTATCTATCATCAGCTTGTGGGAAAAACGCAAAATTTAATTAGTAGTTTGCGTTTTTGTTTGGAAAATTGCTGTAACTTTAACAACCTGAGATGTTGATTCTGTGTTTTGTGTATTTTTTATTTAAGTATATGCCATTTTTTTATTGGGTTTGCGCGTGGTTTTGAATTTGACATAGCTACCTCGTTAATTATTTTTCGTTGCGAAACTAAATAGCTCATACCTAGAGCTGCTGAAATACTGATTCTGACTGGGGGAAAAAAACTATTTAGTCCGTCAGTTAAATAATAAAAAAAATATTTAGATAAAACGCATTAAAGTTGGGAAGTGGGGGCTCGCTACGTCACAAGTCGGTATAAAATCTACCGGAGAGTGACGTCATGCTACATTTTAACTCAATGTATACATATAATGAAAAAATTAAAAATACGTATCCAATATTTTTTAATAATCTATAAGACGGACAAAAAAAAAATCGTTTGTCAACATCCCTATTCTTTTAACGTTTTGGTTAAGTAATAGTTAAAATGATCTGCAACAGAAAATATATTCTCAAGTTTGAAATAGTACCAACTGCGGTTCAGGTGCGAAAATAGTTCGTGTCCATTCCATCTGTTACATTGTCACGACGGCCAGTACAATAGATCGTAAGTTCTTGTGCCAACCAAGAATTCGCCTCCAGTGATTTTAACTATTCAGTTTCCCTCAACTATGCAAATATGTAAGCTTTTGCGGTTCGTCGTGTGGCGAAGTGTGGCCATCCATCACCTATGAAATGTGTGTGGGTCAGTCCTAGACCAT
Source organism: Agrochola lota (assembly GCA_947364205.1). Classification (NCBI taxonomy): domain Eukaryota; kingdom Metazoa; phylum Arthropoda; class Insecta; order Lepidoptera; family Noctuidae; genus Agrochola; species Agrochola lota. The sequence continues at coordinate 8,278,721 of OX376221.1, read as the reverse complement.
ATAAACTGTATTACATTGTAGTTCAGAAATAGCTGCCAGTATATTCTGTAAAAGTCTCACCGTGAAAACTTAGGTGTAGTTAATTGATGGAGGCGTATTGCCACGCCGAGCGCCGGACGAGCGAGTCTGGGGCTCGGCGTGGCAACACGTTCGCGACAAGTCAATCATCCGTCATTCTGAGCATGCCTCGTTGAGAGACAATGATACGTGTCGATTTCCTACAGGGTTTTTTATGACTCTAGGAATATTTAAACGGAATAGGTTACTAAATACAGGATGGCAGGGACATCGACGCGAAAACTGTTACCATGGATTCAGTACATGATTCTGAACCCCCTTTCAGAATCATGTAATTAATCCATGGTAACAGTTTCGCGTCGATAATGACACTCTGTATATCTACGTCTATTCTTTTTTTTTTTACTTTGCTAAGTGAGATTGATGTGAGCTGTCATTCCAACTGATGCTAGGGATTGACACTATTGACAGCTCTCTTCAAGCTTCAAGATCTCTTCACCTAAGTTTTACACATCGGCTGATGTCAGTACCGAGTTACCTACGATGTTCCTTGAAGGTAGGTAGGTACCTACTACCTTTGATATAAATCTTAATGATCACAGGCATAAAGTTGTGTTACCGTAAGTGAACCACTTAGTGTCACCTCACTACTTAAAACACTAAATAAACCTTGAAAAATGTTACAAGGCGAGTCACTTGAAAATATCTGAAAGTTGTAATCTTGGCTACACGTAAGAATGCACTGGTCAATTTGTTGCCTCTATTGTCTCAAATAGGAGCACAGCGTGTTTTTTGAAATATATCAGATCTTCTTTTTCAATTAAACGGAAAAAATTGGTGGAAGACATCATTTTCAATGTATAAAAAGATGCCATATTTTAAGATGCTAATACCAGCGGGGTAAATGCGTAACACAAATGAAATGACAATTGATCGCAATATCTTTTCATTTTGACAGTTCAGCCACGTTCATGTCGTTATTTAACTTGACGAGCAGACGAGTTTTTTAAACCTATGAAGCAATGGATTAGGAATATCTTTCAGAACCCTTTTTTTTTGAGGATGGGAAATTATCAAATAACTTCTCCCGCTCTGGCTGGAGCGGGAGGGCGTGTCTGACTTTTACCGTCTAAAACCCACCCGTGTTCCTTCCGTTGCCTGTGTGCCGGGGCCGCGATATCCCTTTCGGACAAACTCGCAACCCTGGCAGGATCTTTCAGAACCCTCAGATTGTAATTGAAAGGCTGGGTTTCTGAAACAGGGTAATCAATGCAAAAACTAGCCAACTGATGGTGACCAACTCATGTTAAATGAATTTAATTTTGACAGTTTCTCAGGTATTTTTTGTCTTGATTGGCCTTTTCAGAGTCCCAGAGTTAATTAATTAATGAAAAGTAAAATATTAAAAATATATAAAGTATTAAAATAAGTTAATTAATTAATTAATTAAGTGAAGCCAAAACTAATAAATTAAGAGCGAGAGCAGAAGAAGGCTGTACATCGATTACAGATTAATTTGAACATACGCGTCTGGCGCAGTAGATGGCAGCACCTGAGCTAAGTGGCCCATCGTAATTAAATAGTCCAACGGTGCGATAAAGTGAACGAAATACTGCTGATGTATAGAAAACGCATCAATTCTGTGTCTATGCTCGATAAGATAGTAATTTCCACTTTATTAACAAATGTGCTAATGGGGTACTTAAATTCTAGTTTATAGCTGAGTAACCCAATGTTTTATTTAATTTATTCACTAGCTTTAGCCCACGGCTTCGCCTGCGTGGTTGTCGGAAAATATTCCACGGGAACGTACTACCGGGACTTACAAGTACTATCCGTGTGCCAAATTTCAACCAAATCCTTTCAGCCGTTTTTGCGCCACTTCAGAACATACATCCAGAGAAACAGACAAACGGACACAAATTCAAAAACTGTACTTCGTAGCAATTGCTTTAAAAAAAATCTTCAATGTAGTTTTGAATTCGTAACTATACTATTATATATATAGATAATTGTAAGTTGAGCTTATTTATATATTCTCATATCAATTACGGCCTAACAGGTACCCACCTAAGTAATTGTGCTGTAAGTAATTAAAAAGTTTTATCTCATAGAGTAATGAACAAACCAGTCGTATCAGCTTCGTCCGTAACATCAATTTATTAGGATTAATATGCATTTGCAAGAGCATATACGATACTTACCTCTGTTAAGTATAGGTAAGTAGGTATGGTCAAGTTCTGCCAAGTGTCGTATTTATATCATTATCAGTCTTAAAACATCATTTTGGCTACTAGAAGATATTTAGCTAGGTATGGGAAAGTTAAATAAAGATAAACAAAAAAAAAACCATGTGACGAGACAGCTGTCAAGTAATCGACTAAACGTAATACCTGCCACTTCAGTTGTCGTGCCACGTCACAGTTGTACTCTTCAATTTAGAAACCTTGTAATTCGTTGACGTTTAGAGTTTGGGCTCTTTTTTAGACAGATTACAAAATATTATATTATTAACAAAAAAATTGTGATCAAGCAGTTACATCTACGGAGAGTAGTTTAAGAATAAATGATAAAGTTTAACATACATTTATAAAAGAGGAAACTATTGTAAATATCTAATTACATTTTATTTGGTTTTATCGTAATTTTAAACAAGAAAGTGTCATCTATAAAAACCCTTTTAACAATTTGTTTACCTATATCTAACTACCTAAACCAATGGAGTATAGATTGATATTTCATATCATGTATAGTCGTCGGCACGTAACTTGGCAAGAATCGTAGACGCGCAGAATTGGTTTTCATTTGTTTTACTTAACAGACATGTTCAAAAAGAAATTATGGCAATTAACCATACAATAATGAGTGATGCATAGAATATGCAATAAATGGGAACACCCAAATACTACGAAATATTTTATTCCGAATTTCGATGTTCCGAATTTCAAAAGTCCGAATTTCATAATACCTAAGAATTATAATGTCTATCATAAAAAATCACGAAATTTATTTTACCGACAGTCGTAAATGCGATTTGTTAGTTTTCCGATTTTTATACGTTCGAAGAATCAAATGCTCGAAGGGTTCTCGGTCCGAAAAACGACATTCCGATTTTCAATACTTCGAATAAACTAAAAGTCAGCATGTTGTGCTACAAAATTTAGTGACAGAAACGAATCGCTGCAAAACCGACTTCACGCAGTCTTGTCTGCCCTACCCCTAGAGTGTAATTTAAGCCCGCGTAGGCGCGGAGTGGGGGGGTGGCCCGTGAGCTGAGGAGCAGGTGGTTTGAAGGCCCGCCGCCGCGGCTGAGGCTGGCCGGCTTGCCGGCCAGCAAGCCGAAGCTGTGGTGGTGAGCGTTAAAACCATCTGCGACGATATGCTCGCGTGGGGCCGCTCAAACCCCGCAGCGCCGGAGCCGTGACAGAAACAATACTTGCTGCATGTTGCATGCCTGCTTGCTTGCTGCTTGCCTGCTTGCATGCTACATGCCTGCATGCATGTTGCATGCCTGCTTGCTTGTTGCATGCTTGCTTGCATGCTGCATGTCTGCTTGCACACTGCATGCCTGCTTGCATGCTGGAAATCCCCTGTATTTTTGATGTTTCGAATTATCATTAAGTCGGACTTTTTCTTATTCGATCTATTAAAACACGGTATTTTGAGAATAGTAATTATAAACGTTAGGAATATTGAAATTTAGGAATTATAAAAATAGGAGTAATGAGAAGTCGGAGTTGTTATATTCGGAATTTTGAACCATTCGGAATTATGAAAATAGGTATTTTGAAATTCGTATTTGTGACTGACGGAATAAAGTTTTTCGTATTTATGTAGTGTACCCGCAATAAATACATGCGCCAACTTACTCCCAATACGCCAAAACCTTGGTAAATTACGTGCCAGCGACTTTAACTGTGTATACATCATACCTACAATCGATAGTCAAGTCAAAGTGACAGTGTTCTTAAATATTACACAAATGAAAAAATATAAATGTAACAAAATAGAATCTTCAAGGTCATACAAGTAATAAACTTAAACAAACACAGAATTTCTATGTATGCTCATCTCATTATGTAAAATGTAAGCAACAGTTTATTCATAGCAGACAGTTGCGCGGGCGTAAGGCGTAACATTCAAAGCACAGAGCGACCTTCACAGGGGAAAGTGTTTTACTTAAACGGATTATAATGCCACTTAAAGCTAGTCTGTAGACGTGGAAAGCATGACAATGTTTATTTTACAACAGAAATGCATACACACTCATGTTTTGTTTGAAATTTTGTTACTATAAGGAAGTATGTCACAAAAAGGAACACTGACCTGACTAGCACTATGAAAGGGTACCTTTATTGTATATTAAGGCTACGACAACCAACTTTTAATGATTTTATACTGAAGATCACCTCTAAACGAGTAGTGTTAATGATTTGGAAAAAATATATGTTAAATATGAGCATTTTTTTAATAACTTAATATAGAAACATTTTAATGTTCATAGTGAAATAAATTTGTAAAGTTATGTCTAACGTGGATAAAAAACTGTGAATCACGCAAAATATATAATATCAAGTGTATTTTTCTTAACCTTCACCATTTTACGTGTTTTATTAAAGTACCTTTTGTTTTATGTATAATAAAAATTAAAAAATTATAAAGAATGCGTCTAATTTGGGATTCGGTCGTTGGACGTCAAAGAGCGCGGTCGTCCCGGGAGAGAGCCCCGTCCAAAAAAAAATAGGAAAAACAAAAAAAAAACAGTGAGACATGCTTGCACAAATGCACATGTGGCGCGGCACTTGCCGGCGAAATCGAATAGTGATTCTTTCTTTGGATACTGCTGTGACTTTACTAACCGACAAATAAATACATTAAAATAGTGCAGTAAGAGAAAAAGTACTGTAAAATAGTGTATAGCGTGTGTGTAGTAGGAGGATATTAAAATTGTGCTAAAGTGAGGTGTGTTCCTGATCTCAGGCGAGCCAAGGAACCAAAGATGATCTGGTGAGACCTTTCCATTATCCTTCAGGGCATTACTTCCCTCTGCAAAATCGTTATTTTATTTAATAAATTATGGGACAACATTTCTAGCGCGCATGTACAGTGGTGAAGTGTCTGGCGTTTGATGTCAAGCGCACATTCAACTATTTATTTCATTATTTTCTAAGCTAATTTTAGCTTTAGATTTAGTATAAAAGCTATCTTCTCATAAAACTTCTTATTGTGACCAGTGTTCTAACCTCTTGCATGCTGACGATTATAACATCAAGCTTAATCCCCATAAACTACACTTAACTAATTGGCTATTAGCCATACAAAAAGTTCCTTCAACAAATATTACTTCTGACAGCCATTAATCAAGTTTTATTATACCCGTATGCGCGCAGGACTTCGGTCGGTGTAGTACCTACTTTGCGCAAGCTTTTTATGGGATTGCACATGAGTGGCCCACTCACAAAAAAAACAAAAAAACTTGACCCGGAAATCTAAGTCTATACATAACAAGATGCATGCAACAAGATACTACAGAAAAACTAAGAAGCAATAATAAATCTCCGGGCAACCCGCAGCCCTGTCAAAGTTATGTATCCCTCAAAACGAAACCCAGTCTATTACCCAAACAAAAGTTTTACAATGGTAATGGTAAGTTTTTACAAAAAGTTGGTGACTGCCCGTTTACGGGCTGACGTCCGACCACGTGTCTGTCCACCGAGACCTCGCTACCTATGTTTCAACGAACCGAGGTGACACCAGAATTCGATTAACACTTATAAATAACATTCATGAGTTTCTTCCTAACAGCTAGCTTTCTCAGGAACAAATAATAACAAAATACATAACCGCGCAGTTTAACGAGACGTTCTGGGGAGGAAAAGACATCATAATCGCTGCGTCCGAATTCTATCTCGTAAATATGCATGTGCAATAACGACAACATACTGGTTTATTGGTGGTGTGCGGGTTTCTTTTAACAGGTTGCCATTGGATTTAAAAACTATAATTTACAAGAGCTCTTATAGATATAATATGATAGGTCGGAACTCTGAGCGTTCCTACTCGAGAAATGTCTGTATGCGATAGACGATGACTTAACCACGTTTAATATTCGTTAATGTGAGACTGGGTAATGTTGGTATTAGTGGCTTGTATGTAATGCTATTGAATTTTATGAAAAAAAAAAAAGAAAAAAAAGTTTTTTCTATAATTTATTGTGTTGTGAATGTGTTAGTTTTATAGTTTTAATGATCGTGTTTTTATTTATTTATGATTTCAAACACAGCGTGAATTACTGCTGAATAAATTGAATTGAATTGAATATTCAGTTGCCGGAACTTCAGTACCCGGAAACATACATATATTATAATAGGATCAGCATTATGACAGCAAGGCCATGAGGGCCGATGAACAATACAAAAATAACCTGCAAAGCCTAACACAAGAATCAACAAACCAAACCAACCATCACAACATAACAAATCGGTAGGTAACAAATACAACACAAGAGATGAGCGAGGGCAGACCACAAAACCCCGATTCCGGAACAGCCTCCAATTAGCTAGCTCATTAATACCGTGTGAAAAATTAGAATCAACATTACGTACACCGATATCAGGGGAAGTTGAGGACGACAAAGTATACACAATACTTAGAAACCCGCCTTCTTGATCAATTAAGTACACTTGCCCAGACCTGCGTATTGCAACTTGGAATGTCCGTGGGGCCTCGTAACTGGACAAAAAAAGAAACAAAGCAGATGCGGACCTTTCAAATAGGGGAATTCACGTAGCCTGCCTACAAGAAACAGGGATGAACTTAGGAACGTAAAACTTCCACCCACTAAAAATGGTACCTATCTGGAACTGCAGATAAAGCTCACCGGGGATTTGCAATTTTAATCAGAAACGATGCGCAAATCGAAACAATAAACAGTAAGAAGGATACTGACGCGATGTCAATCACTAGTAAAGTTGATAGGAAGCGACAAATCTGCTCCTCTTTATATAATTAACTCTCACATCAACAGCTCGACCTCTAAAGCAACCCAGATCATTCACAGGTCTATTAAACTTGATTAGACAAAAACCAAGGAAATGTACTCTATTAATCCTAGGCGACTTTAACGCCTATATTGGTAGACAGGATACACTAAACTCTCAACGCAAAGGGCTGAGTCACCAAAATATACATCATTAATATTCTAACTACTAAAATGTTAATGGTATGGCCAATAGGGAAAAACTTCAAATAGAAACAACAAAAAGGACATCATCATGCAGGATAACATAATCTACGGCCACGCAGAAATCCCAATTGGATTACGTTATTACGCTACAGGCAACAGGAAAACTCCTTAGGTCCGGTAGGGTCCCTCCGACCATAAAATAATCTGGGGACAACTTCAAACAAGTCAAATTTTAAACAAAGTTGAAAGCACCAAACACGAGACACAAAAGAATCGGACAACAATTGAGAACAAAGATTTCAACCACAAACAATGCTACCGATGCCGCTCTCAATAAAAATCCTCCAAAACAAAATACCAAGCATGCATAACAAAAAACTGGAAAACATAGCAATCAACTCAGCAGTGAAAAGCATCAACATATCATGGAGCACCATAACTGGAGTTTGAAAAGCGGCTGCCCAGGAACCTTAGTTTTATCAGCCGATTAACCCTAGGGATCATCGTATAGCTCTTGCCAACCTACAAAAGGCAAAATTCTTACAAAAAGAAAACCTGGTAACCCAAACTCGGGTAAAAAAATGTCAGGCAACACTTCAAAAGGTTAAGCTCCAAGCACTGCGATATATTTTAATACATCGAACCAAAAAACGTTAAACAACAGGATAATCAAGGTATGCATGAACGAACGAACACACAATAAATGGTGTGGACAGCAAAGTAGGTGCATCATCAAAGGAAAGGAAGTCAAACAAGGTTGCCCGTTATCCCCTCACCGTTTTACAGTGGTCATGGATAAGGTTCTTAGAACACTCGAGGAAGAAACCCATCTAAGAAAACAAGATCGTGAAATCTCACTCCCTCTGGTACTATCATTCGCGGATGACCTCATCTACATTAGTTGTTATCATTAGTTAGTAAACCCCTAATAGCTAGTGTCGGCCTCCAAATAAACGAAACAAAAATACTAATTAGAGACCCCATAACTACATGGAAAGCGATATACGTGTCAATGAATGAATTAAATCTACCTACAATCGTTGAAATTAAATACCTAGGCACATACATAACATCTACACTAAACAGGCGAAGCACAATATGAAAACGATGCGAACAGGCCACTAGAAACACAAATCAAAATCATCATTACTACCATTCATAGAAAACTTAAAGATGGACGGGTAAGCAGCCAGACTCATGTATAGAATAGTAATCGTACCTGTATGATATACGGTTTGAAAGTATCGACAATCACCAAAGCTAACAAACCAAGACGAGAAGATATGAGAAAGTTATCATGAGAGATTTGATTAACCACGCTAGGAATAAACCAAGCTAAGGAAATTACACGAAATTTTAGACGGAAAAAACAGTAACCAAACTCATCAAGAACCACAGGTGTGCTATCTCGCAGACGTTCACAGACGAGGCAAACCTCACCTGTTACATACAGCAATACAGTACAAGCCCAAATTCAAGAAAGTAGGCCGATTGGATTACACATGGAACGACAATCTTAAACAGGACATGGCGCACTTCGATAAGGAAATCAACTTTTGGATGGACACGGCTGAAGACCGATACAATATCAAGAAGACGGCCAGCGAGAGGTACTAGAAACCTGAAACGGACAGCGAGTCCTTTGATGAAGACACAGAAAACAGTAAAGTCTAAAACAGCACAGCAGGGAGATAGAAAAGAGCCTAGAAAGCAACGTAACTCCGCCAAAGGATTCACAGGCGAAGATCGACTAAGCCAACTGGCTGCGACGTCGTAAAAAGATGCCCATCCATAGATAATTAACACCCGTCTCTCCACTATTCCAATGCTTACTCTAGGATGCATATCCGGTATGGCTCTCAAATCCTTCCTTATCCTAAGGGCACGTCTTCCTTACCATTACCCGCGCCCCCCGGTCTACTCCTAGATATGCAATGGCCTTTGTAGTCCCATGAAACATGAGGCTTCATGGGCTAGTGCAAATCTTGGGGTTCATTCGATTTATCGAGTCTGGTTAAACCACGCTGGGATCGGTGCATTTCATTCATTCATTCATTCATATAAAGAATGCGTCTAATTTGGGACAACGCTCCTTGATGCGCGCGTCTTATTACTGATTGGACATGCTGATTTTACAATGCGTTGCGTGAGCTCAGTACAGAACACGCTGGCTAACCACTCAAGGTCACTGGCATATATCTGCGTCTTAAGGAGCTTTTGATATATTTTCTTACTCAATCAAGCCACAACAGATAATATTTCTACAGGATAAGATTCAGAAGAAAGAATAAGAGAGAAAGAATATATTGTTGGGATTATCGATTTTGCGCACATGATTTACTACATACAGCTTTTTTATTTAACATAACATAACATCACGCTTGAATTCCCCGAATGGTTAGGCAGAGGTGTACCTATAGTACACCCACATTTCGCCAGTTATGTTTAAGTTCCAAGTAATACGGGGCGAGCCTATTGCCATCAACCGGACACAAATCCAGACTCCAGGATGCTACTGAGAAATTCCAGATGGAAAAACCCGATAACACTTCGCCCGACCCGGGAATCGAACCCAGGACCTCGTGCTCAGCAGTACTTAGCGCTTGCGACTACAAGCCACACGAGGTAATATTTTTTATTTGAACGGGAGCTTTTAGAAAATAAGTGTTATACCTAGAGTCTTTGAGTTATTGAAATGGGTCTATGTAAGGTTCCACGGAAACGGCTGCCCGACCACAGCCGCTTCACATGCTTTTTCATAGATTTTAAGTGGATGATCGTACTGCTGTACCTAGCAGGTGGGCCACCCGTTACAGCAGTACTCCGCACCGCAACAGGAGGTGCCAGCTACCGGTGGCTGTGTCGGTGGCCCGAGCCTAATTCAAAAGAACATAAAGAAAATATACTAGTTAACTACATAAACTTGACTCTCAAATTATGAGTGGCATTTGACCAGAAAGTGGGGCACGCAATCGAGTAAACAGCCAACATTTTTACTTTTAAAACAATTTTCATTTCGACCATGAATAATTTTACTTGGACGCTAGATATGAATTTGCTAATGGGTTGATTGTTATGTATTTATGTGTTTTATGTAATGTAATTAAGAAAATTAATTTTATTTATACCCCTGAAAGAAACCTTTGCAAACAGACTTGTAGATTTCGTGAAACTATTGGAGACAATTACACTAGACAATTTTATTCAGCGGGGTAATTGCCTAGCATACATAAAATGACAGTTGCAGCATCGCAATGAGTTTCATTTTGACAGTTCAGCCACGTTCATTGCGTTATTTACGTTTATTTGCGGTAAACATGACGCAAAGAAAGAACAAAACACGAGAAAAAAAAATTGGGGGAGAATATGCGTCACATCCACGCGAATCGGCTATTGCTCAGCATAATGCTGCGACCCTATGCGAGACAGAGCCCCAGCGCTGGTTTTCAACGTCAAAATATCCTTCAAAATTCTCGGATTGTGATGGAAAGTGTGTTACGCAATTAGGGTGATGGAGCCCTTGGTTAAATATGTATCTAGTAGATACGTAGAAGATAGCAGAGGGAACCTCTGTAGGGTCCTCCAGCCTCCTGAAATAATAGGGACATTTTTCGTTGTATTTACCACGATGAGGTTTATTTTCAGAAGTGAATGTTCTCGGTTTTTTTAAAATATTTGTGAACATTCAAGTAAGGAAGAAGTTAAACTTTAAAAGTAATAAAACGAGTAATTAAAATGCCACGCTTTAATTAAGGGAATTAATAATAAATAAGTGTTTCAATTACTGTTTAAAACATGCGCAGGAGCCTATCTTACCTAATAAATATAAAACCACATCCTCTGCAGGTTTTATTACTAGGATATGCGTTGTAAAATGTTAATTGCAGTTTATAATCCCTTTTGTAATAGTGGAAGTAGTTTTTGCTCCGTAATTCTTTAGGGCTTCCGCAGACAGGAGAGACACGACTCTTGTAGAACAATTTCCATGAAATTTTAGTCATAGAAATTATTCTGAACTAGAGTCGCGTCACGACTTTATGAGAACCTAACATTTTCTTAAATTGTTCTTTTGGAAACATAGGAGGAATATTGTTTTTACTTCTTTCTTCCTGAATGTTACCTATCATATGTAAGAATGTTTTGTCTCGAGTTCATGACAATAGTTTTGCATTTAGTGTTCCCACTGCTGGGGCACAGAGAGAGTGGGCACATCCGGTGATCCACCACGCGGGCCCAGTGTGGGTTAGTAGATGTCACAATTTGTCTTCCAATTTTTGGTTCTAGGACATACCGGTTTCCTCACGATGCTTTCCTTCACCGTTTTGAGAGCAGTGTTGATGGAATAATTTACACAAAGTAAAGCGTCTGTCAGGGTTTGAACCTACGACCTACAACTCGTAAGCCGCGGCCGTTACCACTGGACCACCACTGCTGTTACTAGATATCATATTGTATAATTAGCACTTGCTTCAAAAACGGTGAAGGAAAACATCGTGAGGAAACCGGCATGCCTGAGAGATATTTCTCGACGCCATGTGAAGCCAAGTCAGAGGCCCATGGGCGGCTTTAAAACTCTGACATCAGGTTAGTCACTAACCACACGAAAAGAAGAAGATGTAGGTATTTCTTATCAGGTAGGCTTTATGGGGTGCTTAATTGCTGCAAATGGTTCACACTACCACGTCCTGGAAGGACGTCAAGTTACAAGTCAGCCTGTATATCTGGTTCGTTCTAAGGGCGTCGCTGGGGGAGGACAGCAAGAGACAGGCTGGATCGAATTAAAGTAAAACACTAGCAGAATGTTGCACTCTTGTACTGTATGTAAGCGTTTAGGAAGAAGAGTTGGCGCGTCTTCGTGGATGGCACGATCTGTAGGTATTCGGTATCATGTCATATCCCTTCTTCACGAAAATAGTATGAAGAAACTACTATAAGTAAAAAATATCAATAGGTATTATTGTTATTTCGAAGATGTTTTCCTTCAAAATAACAATAATATTGATATTTTACTCAAGATGATGTTCAAATAAGTTACATAAGACGACTCAATTTCGGTTTATTTGTAGTAGCAATTCGCTCCATTTGGCGTTCCTCCACGTAACATAACGTTTTCGTGTGAAAGTGATAATTTTCACAAGATATATGAACATGTCAACAAAGATGGTAAGAGTTGAACATCGGGAGAAAATTGTGCTAATGATAATAACCATAGACTTCCGTTTCTTCTACAACACTTTCTTATGTCATGTTTAGAGGGAATCAGACTGTGACTAATAAAATAAGGGTAATTGATAGAAAATTTTCAGATTTAAAGAAGTTAATTAAAAAAGAAGAAAAAATGCGATTATTGGATTTACAGCAAAAAACAGCTTAAACCTATAAACAACATAAAACAATGCTTTTAATGCCACAAGGGCCTCAACTCAGTATAATGTCAGATGACAACGCAAGGTGCCTGGTAGGGTACTTGACGCTGATTTTGCGGACTGCAGCCCATTTACATGTCCCTTTGCGAGTGTAACTAAGTAAATAGCTGATTTTCTTGAATCATTTATTCAAATTGATATAATGATGTTTATCTGGAGGAGTGGCGCTAGTGTACCGTTGGGCGCCCTCTTAAGTTCCTTTCTTGAACCTATTTCCTTCTTTTTTTGTGTACCATTTCTTGAGATTTATATAGATTTATACTAAATATTTTGAAAACGTTAGAAAAAAGAAAGTAATTGTAACCGTAGCGATTATTTTCACTGATATATATGCTGTAGCTTTGTTTGTGTGTGTCAGACTTTTACTGACTAAACCCACCCGTGTTCCTTCCGTTGCCTGTGTGCGGGGCCGCGATATCCCTTTCGGACTAACTCGCAACCCCAGCAGGATGTATGCTGTAGCTAATTTGTGAACAACGTTGTGGACTGCAATATTATCTATATTTTTTTATGTATTTCTTGTTTCTAGGTTTTATATTGTTCCTTTTGAATAAAAATATAAGAGATTTATTATCTGCCATAAAATCATCGACCCAACGTACTCGTAGGTTCAACAACCCTGCATAATATACTAGATATTTTTAACTTCTTGTCTTTAAAAATACCTAGGCTCATTTCACACCACAGTCTATTTTAGGAAGAGCAGATAGGAATCTATAATCATTTATAATACAAACCTGTATAGGAGCATTCAACCACGATGCTGATAACTCTACCTAATCAACCGGTTTGAAAACGTCATCAATATTGAATGAGTTATCATCCGCATTTTTGTTGAAATATGAGTGTATGACAACATGACAATATTAATTGTGCATCCATGTCATGTTAAACTCAATAAAAATGAAATGTTCGTGACGTAAACAAAACATGGGCGACCATTGACGGCCAATTTTATTTTCAACTACTTATATGACAATATCCAGTTTCAAAGCACATGATGCTTTGTTAATCTACAAATGTACTCATGCATGTATGTACCTACCTATGTAAAATCTACCTACCATCATATTTAATGTTCGTAAATTTGTCCGCCTATTAGTTTATTTTTATGTTTTGTTAAGCCCTCTTTCTGGTTTTAGACGTCCTTTAAAATCGTGATAGTTTTGTTCTTATTTCGGATCTTCATTTGGTTTGATTGTACATGAGAGAAGACTACGTCTCTTTGTAGGGTTCCGTAGTAAACAAGGAACTCTTAAAGTTTCGCCATGTCCGTCTGTCTGTCTGTCTATAGGCTTAGCTCAGAGACGGCTAGTACTAGAAATCTGTAATTTGGCATGGGTATACATACTAATCACGCCAACAACGTGATCATTTTTGTTGTTTTTAGGATACCTCCCCTACCCGTAAAGTTTATGAAAACCATTTTTGGGTTCAGGGATTCGTTTGCGAAATATTAAGCTTGAAAGTACAAAATTTTGTTAGAGTCTAGTTTGTCCGCCCCCTGCCAGCTTTGGATATGTGAAAAAATTCACGGCAGTAGTATATATAACGAAATTAAAAGAAAAAATATCACAGCTAAGTAGGCTTTACAAGTTAACGAGTAATAATCGACCAACTTACATTTGCCGTAGCAAAAACATGTTCTCTTCCGTATAGAAGAACATGTTTTTCAACTTCAAAGTTAAGTTTGTTCTTGGGATAAATTCATCCCAACTACGGAACCCTTCATTGTGCGTGGTCCAACACGCACTTGGCCTGCTTTTTTTTTCCATAACAGCATTACTTACAAGATCATAGTCTTAATAATTTAGATATACGGCGTGATTGGTAATGCCGCCTTATCCGGTCACTTAACATCAATGACTGGCAGCAGTAGTAATGCTTATACAGTCTTATACTGCTCGGCACATAGACTCTAGCGCTTCACTAACAGGAAGCGGCGGCCATGGTGCGCATACACAACGAACTGTACCCCGAACTGGAAGCGACGACTCACGATATGCAAATAAAGTTAGATTTCAAGAGCTGTGTGAAAGAAGCAGACGAATGTCATTAATAGTCTAGTAGGCTAATGAAATGTGTTCGCGGAAATTAGAAGTATCTTCGAAGCAGTGAAATGCAAAATAGGGTGAACGGTTTTTCTTGTGAACTGATACAAACACGGCAAAACTTTCAAATCAATTGCTATATAGCACTACATAATATACAGAGGTGTACCTACCTATAGTACAAACACACGTTTCCCTACAATAATTCAGAAACACTACAGAACAAAGTTCAGAAAACGATCGTGATTATGAAGCTCAAATTGCCTTAATTTTTTCCCCAGACAAATTCGGAGCACTTAAAACTCCAGTAGATAATAGGATTGTCGGAAGTAGACAAGGAGCTTTTTTCTGTTTCGTCTTCGCGGTTACAACAATTAACCTTTCCATGGGCGATATGGTTCCATGAACTCAAAACAATACGAAAAAAACGAGCATTTGCATTTAGCTGGCACTGTAAATGATGTAATTTGCAAATTGGATTGGAGGTATTTGTTTAGAAAGCACCGTTACTTATTAAATTACGACTGTTAGGTTTAGGTTAATATTATAACTGAGGTTTTTGGTTACGCTAATAGAGGATATTATGGAAGAAAAAGACGTCGCCAAATAAATTGGAATGGACGATGATAATGTCGCTAATGGTAGAGATAAAGAACGGATGATTGCACTGTCATAATTTAAAACAATCGATGATTATAAGAATTGAGATTGCCAACGCTGTCTACTTCAAATCACATTGTCGGAATAAGAAACCTGAGTCGCGTCACAAGGACAATTCTATTGTGGATAGGATGTGTTCAGTTGATGAGTAATGCGGCTCTTTTTATGTTAATATGCTCAGAGGAATTTGCTAGCAACTTCGCAACTGTTTTAAATGAAAATCACTTTTTTAATGAAGCCATCAATGAATGTGTAGGCTAATCTTAGATCATGCGCAAGCATGGTTGATGATGTCACTTTTGATAATATAAATAATGGAGAAAATGGCTCCCATAAAAAGACTCTCCATTGTCATTTGTTGTATCAATATTATATTGAGATCTTACAAGCAAGGAGAGAAGAGACCGATGGTAATGTTTCAGAAATAATTTAATAATATTTAATGATTTGATAATTTTCCATACACTAATTAATATTTTCTATTATGAGCATAATAAAAAATATTAATTATAAATCATAGGTCTGAACTTTTGTTTAATTTAACCAAGAAGAAACACACAGGTAGAAAAAGAAGAAAGAGATTAAAAACACATTTTGATGCAGACATCATCCTTGTACACTTGTGCAGTCGAAATTGTTTTAAATTGTAATTTGTTGAATATCGCTGTTAAGCCAAGCCAAATAACAGTACCGACAGTACTGGTTTTATGTATGTTGATCCTACTGTTGCATAGATCACTTCAGATGGCAAAGTTCAAAGACCTAGAACTGTCATTTTGTGAGACAAACGGTTTATTTTCTGAATCGAATTTTGTACGAGATCACGTATTTGCGCGGTCAGATGTATGGAGAGACTACAACAGTCTTGTCTCCCTGGCTCTGTTCTATTATAAGCTACTGGTTTTATAATAGCATAATGTACCTCCAAAACTATTTTTTTTTTGATTTGGACATTCGTGTCATCCTTATTATCTTTGTAACTTTTGTGGTGAACTTTTTATCCTTAGAATTTGTGTTTCAATTTCGATCAGATTGTTTCTTTGAGTGCGGTATTTTTCTCTTACAAGCTCAAACAATAAATTAAAATATTTGCTCTGTAATCAGGCGGCGGGTACTAAAGCTCGCCAGCTCTTGTTTGTACAGCTAGGCAAAGTAATTGTTTACCAAAGTGACTAACAACCTAAACTTTTCTGTGGTGGTGGCCCAGTGGTTACGGCCGCGACTCACGAGTTGAAGGTTTACTTTGTGTAAATTATTTCATCACCACTGCTCTCATAACGGTGAAGGAAAACATCGTGAGGAAACCGACATGTCCAACAACCAAAAATTTTAAGACATGTGATGTCCACCATTGTACCATTGTATTTAACGGTAAAGACAGAATGACACTTGAAAAAGATATGTATGACGCCATCGAAAAAATTATAGAATGGACTACATCAAACAATTTAAAATAAAATTTCGATAAAACTAACTTAATGATATTTCGCAATAGAGTTGCACAATATGGTGACATTAACATAAAATATTAAATTTAAAAAGTCACTCACGTAGAAACGACAACATTTTTGGGTCTAAATATTGACTGCATTTTAAATTGGAAAACACACATTGAGAATTTATGCTTAAAATTAAATCAACAATCGTATGCTTTACATATGCTTTCCAAAATGGCCGATATATCGACTGTACTGTCTGCATACCATGGTTATGTGGGATCCATAATAAGATATGGAATAATATTTTGGGGACATTCTGTATATAAGTATGATGCTTTTAAGGCTCAGAAAGATGTGTCCGATCAATATGTAAACTTAAACAAACAGATAGTTGCAAAGAATATTTTAAATATCTCAAACTACTGACACTTCCATGCATATACATTTATGAAATTATTAATTTTGTAAGATCAAACATTACTTCCTTTGAAAAATATAAAAGTAAACGACACAGTAATAAAATTTGTTGTCCTAATAATAAAACAACTCTTTTAAATAACAGCATATTTTGCATCCCCGTGTATACAATCACCTACCTAAATATTTAATTGAGGCATCTTCGCCTGTTATGTTTAAAAAAAAACTAAAAAGGTTTTTGATAACTAAAGCATATTACATATTATTTATCTGCATATTTGCAGGATAAACTATAGAACTTATTTTTTTTTAAATTAAGTACTTTATGTTTAAACGAGTTTAAGTGATCTCATTCTTAATTTTATTTATTCTGTTTAATTTTTATTAATTCTGTGTTTTTCTTTTTACGTACTTTGCATACCGAAAGGGAAAATATGGTGATACTAAGACTGTGATATATAATTATTACATGAATGTAAAGCATCTGCACACTGTTTACCCATATTTGCAAATAAATGATTTTGAATTTGAATTTACCAACCCGTACTGGACCCGCGTGGTGGATTACGGCCCACTGCCTCTCGCAGAGAGGAGGCCTGTGTCCCGTGTGTGCGTGCAGTGGGAACACTATACCTAGATTATGCTAACATTTTCGGTAAATTCAAATCACAACTATCATTATCTGTCGAATGAAATAGCTGTACTTGACACGGAATATTCACGTGGTGTGCCAATTCCCTAAACAATACATTTCCTTCACTGTACAAGGTATGAAGTGAGAGTTAATAAACAAAGCTGTGGCACATCATCACAACAGAAGCCAAGGTTCTAACCGCGAGCATCGTGAACCAGCCTTGTCATTTAATTTGCGAAACACACAATTTATAAAACTAATTCGAAACAAATTGTTGCCTTTCACCGCAACCGCGGGGAACCTGTAACTTAGCTTAGAAGGTTGGTGAACAACTGTATAGAGCGCGTAGGGTTGCCAGGCATCAAACTTTATCAACCAAATCAAAATTTTGAAACAAAATTATTATCTAGATAGATATTTATTCACAACCACGCAACAGGCTATTGGGTTGAAAATGACACATGGTTGATTACCTATTTTGCCTTGAAGTCGTCTATGTATATGATTTAAACTGAAAAAAAAAAACGAGTTTCAGATTTGTAAACAGCGTTTAGAGGACTCCTTCAATGCCATTGATTGATGTTCGATTCGGCGCGGAAGCGTCTCGAATGGTTGTGAATAGCTATGCAGACTATATTTACGAATTTTATAAAAATATATTCCGTTTTTTTTTTAATATTGGAGCATGTAGGTATCCAAGTCATACAAGTGACTCGTGAGTAACACACTCAGTTTCTGAAAGGCTAATCAATCAACACAGAAGTTATCTAACTATAGTTTGACCGGAACCAACGTACCGCGCCTTAGGTATGTTCGCGGTGAGACGGGGGGGTAATGCAGGCCGCTCATTCGTTAACACTCACGGAGTCCCGCCCCCCTTCTCGCCGCGCATTCCTAAGGCGTGGCACAGTGGTTTCAGTAAAACTATATCAGACTACCAAACTCATGTAAACTGTAAAGCTGTGGTTCGGTAACTGAAATAACATCAGCAAATCAAAATTAAATCACTTAATCATCCTATAGGGGAAAAGCTTTGGTTTCCTAAGAAAGAGGACAACGGTCACACAATAACAGATGTCCAAATACAGAGTGTTTGTTGGCACCATGTCAAATACTGGTGAAAATTACAGATTTTCATGACGCCCGTTATAATATGATGGAAACACTTTCCTAGGAAATCCTAGCTAATAATTGCCGCAGTTTAAGCTGGGATGTCATGTCAAGTTGACACACACGATACAGCACGGTTACCCTTTGTTTGCAGTCACCAGTAGATTTGTTGCTTTGTCTGGGATACCTGTCAAGTGTCAACCCTATGCTCTCTGCACACAAGATACTTACAGCACGGTTACCCTTTGTTAGCAGTCACCAGTAGACTTGTGGGTTGCTTTGTCTGGGATATCTGTCAAGTGTCAACCCTATGCTCTCTGCACACAAGATACTTTACAGCACGGTTACCCTTTGTTTGCAGTCACCAGTAGACTTGTGGGTTGCTTTGTCTGGGATATCTGTCAAGTGTCAATCCTATGCTCCCTGCACACAAGATACTTACAGCACGGTTACCCTTTGTGTCCAGTCACCAGTAGACTTGTGGGTTGCTTTGTCTGGGATATCTGTCAAGTGTCAACCCTATGCTCGCTGCACACAAGATACTTACAGCACGGTTACCCTTTGTTTACAGTCACCAGTAGACTTGTGGGGTGCGGCTTACTTCCGATTTTGGTAACTTGAATAAAGTTTATGCGGGTGTTCTGATGATTTTCAACGAAACTAGCACAAGGATTTGTTTTGCATAGTTTCGTTATTATGAGTAGCATTATTATTGTGGCAGCGATTAGGATCTACATTAAAAAATAACGACTGTTTTCCCTTCATTTTTTGTTTTAGCCGGTAAATATACATTGTCATAACTCGTTAACCATTCATGTGCCTTTCGTCACAAAACCTCGGTAAAATTTTTCAACCAAAACAAAACTAAAAATAAAGGCTGCCTCAGACGCAACTATTTTGGAAGGCTAAAGAAATTGCCAAATTGTTTAGGGTCGTTTCTAGGAAGTTAAGCTTGATGTTATAATTATCAGCATGCAAGAGGTAAGATGTTATGTAAGTATACCTACAAGGTGTTTAAAAAAAGAGATCTCAAGGGATGTGATTAATACAAAATTCTGGAGTCATACCGATAGACTTATAGATTAAATACTTCAAATTAAAGTAGGTGTAAGAAACTCTAGTTCAGAATTGGTTCTGTTAAAGAAAATCGATTGTTTGCTTGATTAACTTCAAAGCCAGCGTGTAATATTGGTTTAATTTTATGGGCACTGGCCACGGTTAACGAAGATAATGAATCAAGATCAAAGGTAGCTAAAGATGAACAACATGACCTCAAAATAACGATCGCACTATAACCCATACATCCTTACAATATTATATCATCATCTCATCATTTCAGCCAAAAGACGTCCAGTGCTGAACATAGGCCTCCCCCAAGCACTTCGACCGATTCTGTGCTTCCCACATCCAGCGGATTCCTGCGGCCTTCACAAGGTCATCGGTCCATCTTGTGGGAGGCCTTCCAACACTTCGTCTTCCGGTACGCGGTCGCCACTCCAGAACCTTTCGGCCCCATCGGCTATCTGTTCTACGAGCCCTGCCTGCCCTTTGCGACTTAAGTTTGGCAATTCTTCGGGCTATGTCGGTTACCTTGGTTCTCTTACGGATCTCTTCCAATATTATATATGTGAAAGTAACTCTGTTGGTATGCACTACCTTTTCACGCTTGACTACTGAATACGATTATGAATTTTACAGATATGTAACCTGGGACCTGAAGAAAGACAGGCTACTTTTAATCCTGGATATTTGTATTTTTTTTAAAACCAGCGAGCCTTACAGTAGTCGCATAAGATGTGTAATATCTGACATCTTGGCTGACAGTACGAACCTCTCGGAAAATGGGTTGGTACCATCTGACGACCAACTCTAGCACCACGCGCGTTCATTGGTCAAATAAAAAAGGGCGCGCTTCCCCGGCTTCCTGTTACACACTTCCGTCCCTTTTCACGAAATTACTCCCACAGATTGCAGGAAAGCGAGAGGAAGATGTTACCCATCAAAAATACATGCAGACGAAGTTGCAGACAACAGCTTATCTATATAATTGAAACGTAACATGCTTGATAAATCCTATCAGGTGCAGACAGTCAAGGAAGTTCTGAAACAGCCAGTTTTATATTGGGCTCACGTACAGATAAATGAGAATATTGAGGAAAAAGACGTGAAGGCAAAGACGATTGGGCCATAAACACTTGATGATCAGCTACCAGACAGGATAAAGATCGTTTATATTATTATTTATGGGCACATAAATAAGTTTATAGCCTGTAGTTGTGTCTATTAAAGCCTCGCGGCCATTATGTAAGATGCCCGGAAAATTGAGTCAAAATTCAGAAGAAGTTACGACATTGTAAGAAAAGCCTGCCTTATTAACCGGTGAAGTTGTATTTATTTATGATTTCGTGAATCTTCAACACAAAATCTTCGTGTTACTTGTTAGGAATACAAATAATTACCTTCCTATGAAGATGTTTCTGACCATTTTACATAAGTATAAATACCAACTTCTGAACACAGTGTACAGGTTAGTATTTCACAAAATATTTACCCTGAATCCAACATATTATGAATCTACAGATAATTGTTGAGTGTAAGGTGATAAGTAGGTATCTGGATAATTGAATACATTTACACGACAATACAGTCATAACGGCGCGCGCGCGTGTCAGTTATAAGGTCGCAACTTGTAATTTGCGCACGCGCTCTCAATTGCCGCTTATCTCGTGGTTTGTTTTTTATTATGCTGGTAATGTGTTTATCTCAATTAAATAAACATTTTTATAATGAAGGGACTGGGCTTTTAGTTGGTTGTTGTCGCTGAGATTTATAAAACAACTTTGCATAAAGAAGTTTCAAGCCTAAAGGTACCTTTTGGTTTAAGTAATGCAAGTTAACCAATGTTATCACTGGGTTATTTAAATGTATGAAATAAATCTGAAGGTCAATTCTCGTATCTAAAAACCGTTCACACTCTAGTCGCAATCTGTCAAACTTGTCAAAAATGTTGGTAGGTAAATCGTTTGTATTTTTGACAGATTGCGAATGAGATGCGAATGTGAACGTTCTTAAAAATTACGGGAATTCCCCTCACATACGGGTACGGTATCAAATCCCACTTATCTAAAAAACGAGTTAAAAACTTAGATACATTCTTAAAATTAGACTGTTGTAATAAAAAAATGAGTGAGCCTTACAGTAGTCGCATAAGATGTGTAACATCTGACATCTTGGCTGACGTATGAAGGATATAAACAATATTCATCATCATCATCATAATCCTGTGTACAACCTCTCGGAAAATTGGTTGGTACCATGTGACGGCCAACTCTAGCACCGCGCGCGCTCATTGCTCAAATCAAATAGCGCGTGCGTCCCTGGCTTCCTATTACACACTTCCGTCCCTTTTCACGAAATCACTCCCACAGATTGCAGGATCCTACGGATTGTGCAAGAAAGAGAAAGGAAAGACTGTCATTTTGACACATCAAATCATCATTTCATCATTTTGTCAAATTACACTCCTACCAACTTATCTGTGAAATGGCGAAAATTGGAACTACGGCCGTCATGTTGAAATGTCATTCGATTGTCAGTGTCTGCTACATTTGGGTTCTCTGGTTGTTTTGTCGTGATATTGCTGAATTTATAAAGTTAAATATGCCGAAAGCTATTAAAAGTGATGCTCGAAACATTATTCTAAAGGTTAAAACCTTTTTTGAAGAAGAAGCTCGGGCGGGGTCTCCGATTATTCCATTTAATCAAATATACAAACGAATTTCGGCAGCGACAGGTTAGTGTTGTCAACTTTCTTGTTATAAATTACCCGATACTTAACTAATTATTTAAGTCCACGAAATATTCGTTTCTATTCTTGCTGCAGGTTAGCGTAACGGTAACGTACATCTATTAGGTAACCTGCTAAGTGAGTGAGCCAACTAACCTGCCAGATTTCAAATTTCTACTAACATTTATTTTATTATCTTATATTTCAGGTGTGAGTCAAGGACTAATTTAAAAAATAGTTAAGGAAGGGCACGCAGCAGAAGAAACTGGTACAAAAATTCGGACTCCAGGCAAGGAGAGAAAACGTAAAAGTGGATTTGTGCATGTTGATGATTTTGACATGGGAGTTATACGGAGGAAAGTACATGAATTTTATTCTGCTAAAAAAGAGGTCCCTACTGTTTGAAAAGCTTCAAGAGGTCTTAAAGACAGATATAAATTACACAGGACGGCGAGAGAGTCTGCGAAAGCTGCTTCACAAGGTGGGATTTCGTTTAAAAAAATCTCAATCCAATCGGAAGGTTCTTATGGAGCGTAATGAAATATCAGCTTGGAGAGCTAAGTACTTGCATGCAGTGGATAAAAATAATAAATCTCCCCAGCCCCGGCCCATAATTTATTTAGATGAGACCTATATTCACTCTTCGCATACATCGGGTAAATGTTGGCAAGGAGAGGGTGAAGACGGAGTATTGGAGCCTGTATCGAAAGGGCAAAGATATATTATTGTTCATGCGGGAGGAGATACTTGATTTGTTACAAATGTACTACTTGTGTTTAAATCAAACACAAAAAGTGGTGATTATCAAGACGAGATGAATAGTACCAACTTTAAAAAATGGGTTATTGAAAAACTTGTGCCTAATTTACGAGAGCCATCCATAATAGTGATGGATAATGCTTTTTATCACCGTATTTGTGTGAATAAAGTCCCAAATACGAATTCCTTTAAAAAAGATATGCAATTATGGTTGACCCAAAATAAAATTGACTACGGAGAGAATTTGACTAAACCTCAGCTTTTAGAAATATTTAAGAGAAACAAACCTGAACCTGTATATGAGATTGAAAAAATTTTAGAAGACAATAGACACAAATGCTTATATTTACCACATTATCACTGTGATCTCAATCCCATTGAACTCATATGGAGCACAATGAAAAGAAAAGTTGCTGATGTAAATATTGAGCATAAAAATGCTGAAATTCCCCGCCTAGTTAGAGAAGCTTTTGACTTTATTACAGTTCATGAGTGGGCAGAGCATTGTAACCACGTTCGCAGGTTAGAAGGAGAATACTTAAAACATGATTTGTATTTAGATAAACCTTTTATTGTAGAAGTGGTAAGTGACACTGAAACCGAAAACTATAGTGATAATGATGATAGTCGTACGGAAATAAGCGGAGTATGGCCTCACAACCAGGATGAAGTTGTGTATGCAGGTTCATCTAAAGATCACAATTACTGTAAACCTGGTTTTCAATAAATTATTGTAAAGCAATTTGTTTTTTTTTATTACACTACACTACCACTAGGTACCACTGCTAATTATAATCAGTCAAATCTGGTGTTAGGGGATAGTTACGGTCATAACTAATTGCTAGACATCCAGGTACCTCTTGCAGGGTAGGTACCTACTTAACTTCGCATTAAATTAAAGTTGTATCCCCCCCGTGGAACATTTTATCTGCTGAATTTCCACTTCATTGGATTACTTTTTAGATAAAACCATTGTTTATTGCTGAGAGACTAAACTGTTAGCGTAACTACGTAACTGTAAATTATCAAATTCTTTTTATTTATTTTAATATTTTTATAGGGTATCATTGTTTTTAATTTGTAAAAACTGTAATTCTTATTAAACGATTATTTCTAATGTGAAATTTCCTTCTTGAAAACTTACTCTATTTTGGACACCTTATATTAATTAGCAACACTGACTGAATCGACGGTGCCGTCCTCTTTCAGTTCACAGATAAGTTGGTAGGACTGTACTACAGTACAGGGGGTTTTTAAAGTCATCGGCGATACTTCACAGTTCAAATGATGGTAAAAAATTCAACGATTTTTAGAATCAAAGATACATACGAATGACTTTTTTTAAACCTTCAAGCTAATCATAATATTGTAATATTGGTTCCCTGTATCGTTATAAATAAAATTCAATTAGAATTCCCATAAAATAATCAGTCATCGTTTCCTCATGGAAACGATGACTGATTATTTTATGGGAATTCCAAAATGCTTATTAGTGGTACTTTCCCAACTTATGCGATTGATAATGTAAGTTAAAAAAAACCAGCAAAAGTGCAGTAAAATACATGTTATTTGGCATTGGAACCCGTTATGCAAAAGAACGCCAAAAACTGTACCCGTACTGATACTCATGATTCATTCCGGTTTGCATTGCACTCGAAACGAAATGCTTTTTACATTTTATTTAGTTGATATTTCCTATTTATTACGCCTGCATTTTTTCGGTAATTCAGACGGGTTTATATGGATTCTTTGCTTCCACTTTTCGGGAACAGTCGTGAATTGGAGCGTTGGATAAAAGCGTTATCGTTATTTTTCCAGTCTTTGATAACATTTCGCTTATGTAAAGTTTATTTTATCAATTTAATTTAATTACTACGCCTGTTTTCCTCAATGAACAACCGTGACTAGCTAATGTTTTAACGGTTAAAGTTGATGTGTGAAGGTTACGCCAGTACCGAAACAAGGCTACAACAAAAATTACGGTCTTCTTGATAAAAAGTATTTTTTGCGATACAACCGTAAATTCTAACTTATTCCATCAAAAAGACTTATGAGTGTAGGTACAATACGAAGCTTCGCCAATGAGGGTGTGACGGACCTGTTAGCAGTAGAGCAAGGAATTAATTCACGTAATTCCCTCCATGTGGTCGTTGTCCAACAATCTCGTTTCCTTAACTTAATCACTGTATAAATGACTCACTATGGCGAAGGTCGTCGGCCCGACGTTGAAACCGTGCCGCGGCAAATTGATGCTTCTTTAAGGAAGTTCCGAGAACCACAAGTTACAAAAAAGGCCCTCCCGACCACTGCCAGAATCACGATCTTAATCGCGCTAAAGTGTAATGGACCCCGCATAGTCTTTTGCATTTTCCATCGTAAATATTTTATGATACTCTTAAACTTATTTGAATGTTCAAACTTAAGAGCATAAAATATTTTGCGTAATTTAAGACAATATTTTGTTGTGAACTGAATTTTCGGTAATTGGAATTTGGAATCCCGTATATTTACATAACATAATAAAAGATGGCATTACAATTTATAAGAGATACAATTTGTTTATTCGTATTGTAACCAAACCTGATTTTATACTGTTTACAATCTCCGAAACATGTAGGTAAGGCACGTGGCTTGCAGTGTCAAATAAATAAAATATTGAAGTAGATGCATATTTCATAACGACCAGCACTGACACTACTATCAAAAAATTCTAAAAGCGTAATTCAAGATAAATGAATCGTCTATATACATTGGTACGTTACACTTCACAGACATCATTTTTTACATAAACTTTTACCGTACTTACTATAATCATCCGGATCGTTTTACTGTGTTATTTTCTGATATTATTATCTCACTGCCCGTTCAATACGCAGAATTTTTGATAGTAACTAAAAAATGTTAGTATCCTATAGCAAAATCTTTTGGTAAAAGGCCTGTGTCACGAGGTCTTTGTGACATAAAAGATTTTTTTGATTAAATTGACGATGAATACAAACTGACCAGTTACTTGTGGATAAGCTGGTGCAGCCTGGTGAAGAAAAACGTTTGGCTGTTTTGATATTGATAAATTGTATTGCATTTTTTTTTCATAATATTCAGAGTTCAGTTCTCGTCAATTAAGGCAACGATATGCTGACTGGTAGGTACTCGGCTAAAACAAAAAGATCATGAGTCTTGACGGTAGCTCTATGGGGCGCTACGATGAAGTAGCTAGATAATTTTCTTGAATAATCAACAACTTACAATCTCGTTTTAAATTATATGTAAACAACGTGAATAAAATGTAGGCAAAGATCAATATGGCATAATTAAAGCGGCAATTACCACAATTGAAATACAGCACGATTAATTCAATACAAACGCATTCAAGGACTGTGTTTATACGAAAGCGCAGTGCACAACAATTGTGCCTGGCTACACGGTCAAACTTATTGGCTATTCAATGAGCCTAGATATGCTGTCTATAAAACAGATTGGTCACATTGCGCGGGTCAAGGCGATTCTGTGAGATACATTTTGTAGTTCTTACTTGTGACTCAGAATCGTTGAAATTCCTCCCTAATCAGCCATTTTACGTTCGAATGGAGAAGTCGTTCTCCTAAGTATCCTTTTAGAATGGTAAATGTGGTCATGTTTATTTCCTAGCATTGTTTAAACTGTTATCTGGTCTGGAAACAGATTTAAATAGTTTAGAAGTCGGTGAACTATGGTAAAAATCTGTACAAATATACCTTCTAACAATTTAGAAGAGGCATTAGAAATTAAACTGAAGATGGATAAGTATAAACATTCTTCATTTAAAGACGCATTACTAAGATTCTAAACTGAGATTACACCTACGAGTACCTTCTTCTATTGAGGGGCTACATTAATCGCTACTGCGTCTTCGGGTCATAAATCTTTCACTCCGGCAGGTAAATTCAAAAGTGTTTAAAACCATTCGTTCCACTAGAGTGTTTCGTAAACACAAAATTTGGAACACTTCCAAGTATTTTACCTGATCGCCATGGTTTCTGACATTTGCACGGATGCATTCAAAGCGATCTTTTGAGTAATATCTGCAATTTGACCTATTGCAGAGTCTGGAATTCAATAGAATCAGCTGCATTACATTATTTCTAAATTCCAAGCCAAGTTATCTTAACACTAGGTATGTTGATTATCAGTTATAGCAAAACGGCGTAGATAGATATATGTATAAACGATTGAAGTGTCCACAACGATTTGTAGTCCAATCATGAACTTGTGATCGTTGATGTTGATCAACAGCTATTGTTGATTCGTGATTCATCTATCTGGGATCTTTGTTAATAATTGTTGTAAAATTAAACGATTTTATACCTTTACACCTGGATTTGGCAACTAAGGTTTTTATGTTATCTATCTTAACACTCACAGTCCCTTCATTATATTAAGGTTATCATCTTGTGAAACCATCGTTGCCTTAGGCTACGTGTTTATTTTTAGAACTTAATAATAACACCTCTTTCATAATATCCAGTATTCGTGTATATCTAATCATAATAACAGGTTCGTAACATGACAGACAACTAGTACTGTCGTTATTCATTGAGGTATGGCTAAGTGGGTCTCAACTCAAGCGCCTCAACGCCCTTGCCGTTCCACTCTCCGTATTGAATGTCATTGTCTATTCAATTGTATCTATTGTATTTCAATCAGTAACTTTGTAACTCGGATTATCTATAGGTAATCAGATTTGGAGGATTCTTTTTACCTGTTTTCGTTGGCGAGAGTACTAAAATATTCGATTGTGACAAGAAGGCCAGTCATTGTCGGGTCAAGGCACCCGATTTAACGCTACTTTAGTAACATACTAACAGAACCTGGCTCTATCAGCTTCCTTTATTTCTTCTGCCAAGTCACGTTCCAGACTAAGTAAAACGAAAAAGATAAGGAAAGTCAAATCGAAATTAAACTAGCGCTGCAAATTATTTTAAGTTACAATAAAGGTGGCTTTATTCTTTAATCTGATGCACGGTTGATGGCAATAGGCTCGCCCCCCATTACATGGCACTTACTCGTAAGTAGTGGCGAAATGTGGGAGTATATTAACTACACCTCTGTCTAACCCTTTGGGAGAATAGTCGTAATGTTATGTTTATGTATGTTATTACATATCAACTGTTAACAACATTTATTGTTTCATTAGATGCAAATATACTGGGACTCGCTCAGTATACCTAAGATTCCAACCAATTATTTCACTGTAAAAACAATGTAAAAACATAAATTGACTTTCCTCAACGGCTTGCATTAAATACAGCAGCCATTATCAAGGATATCAGGTATCGGTCCTAGGGCTTCCTGGTGGTTACGGTTGCTTGTTTTGTGTAAACCTGTCTTATTTCTCAATAAATCGGTTTTCGTTTACGGTAAGACAATTTTGGGAGGTTTAATTGTTATAAACAACTTCCTTATTGGATTGCACAGTTTCAACCGATGTTAACTGGCTCCGAGGGGTTTCTCAATAATATACATTCACTATAAGTCACGCAAGTATCTACATGGCAATGCCCCTCACCTTGGTTCACCATAAAGGTTCCACCATAATCGTTCCTTCCTTTCATTTTAATTCAAGTGCGAGACAACGAATGAATACTCAGTCAATTATTTCAACGTTGAGACGCATCTCCATTGAGAACAGTGGAGTTCCACGTCACTAACATTAAGTTTTTGTGCCAGTATAATCATACGTAATCTCTCAAATAATTGTACATTTCTTCGTATTTCGTATTATACTCTTGATCAATGACGTACGCAAACTGCGCGTAAAGGTATGTATGAATCATAACCCTTTTTTCCCCTTTCAACCTGAGCTGGAAATTCCCACGACTTTATTGCTTCAGGCTTCGATTTCAAGTTCATAGTAAAGCTTATTTAATGACCGCAACAGTTTATTTTTATTTAGATTTGTAGATGATTTTTTTTAAGATTCAAAGTAGCAATTTCGAGAATTATGGTCGTCATCCGCAATGCTTTTCCTTCTTAACGTTATTTGAATGCTTCAAGAGGCTCTATCCAAGAGTTTAGTGGTTTGTGCCATAAGGGTGTGACTTTT
The DNA here is from genome assembly GCA_947364205.1 of Agrochola lota. NCBI lineage: Eukaryota > Metazoa > Arthropoda > Insecta > Lepidoptera > Noctuidae > Agrochola > Agrochola lota. The sequence continues at coordinate 8,249,152 of OX376221.1, read as the reverse complement.
GTTACTTTGTGCGGGACATTGGCTAGTCGTAAAAGGCTTTCATTAAATCTCGGTGGGTGGTCGAGGTTGATTGTCGCTGGAAAACGATTTTGCGATGCTTTGGCGTAAAGCCAGCGTCGTATGGAGCTGTTACTTTTACAGTATAACTGTATGCGTCTAATTAAATAGGAACATATAAAATTACTAAATGACATCTCTTCAGACTATATTCCGTAATATGACTCACTATTACAGACATTGTGGCATGCATTCTGTGAGACTTTGAAAATAGCTATTCATGAGTTTCTTCTAAGTATCTATTGTTAGTTAACTCTTATTCAAGCAGTTATTTGGCGCCGTCTGGTGTAAATCAAACTAAAATGTGGTTAACGAACTAATAAAAAAAACATAAAATTTCAAATGCAGTATTGTTAGACATTACTTAATTTGAATATTGGTTTTCTTTGTGTAAAGCTTGTATTGGCAAGAGGTCAAGACAAAGCTATGAAGAAGCTAAGAATGTATTTAAATCCGAAATATGAATGATACTTTATTTAGAATTCATTGCCAACTAAACATTTAAAAAGGAAAAAGCTTTCATAATGGGTATGAGCTTACATCATTGACATGTAACGAGCAAGTTCACGCTATTTATAGATAAAACTCGTTTAATATCTTACATTTTGTTGTTTTTAGTAAAAATAGCGTGCAGTAGTGCAACGGGCGCGAATCTGTAAGTCGATCACGGCGGCATGGCGCCGGCCACGCACGCTGCACGGTGCTCATAGGAATGCCACTAGCCTAGCGTCCAGTCCTCGGTACCGTTGGGTACATACAGTTTTGAACATTAAAATAAATGATTATTGATTACGCTTCCATTATGTTAACTAGCTTTACGAGTTGATTTGTCGGTAATATTACGAAACGTTCGGCTACAAAGCTCGAAAAAGGATCATTTATTAATCGTATCTTGAACTTGAAACGATTTATTGTAATAATTTTGCCCAACAAAAAAAAACGTGAGAAAATAAGTGTTAAGACGCTTCACTGGAAGCATTCGCCTGTAATCCTTCTTATTACGCAACACATTCTCGTTAACGATTACGACTAATCTGTTTCATTTTGACAGTTCAACGACATTCATTGCGTTATTTACGTTGTTGAGCAGATTTTTTTCGAACTTATGAAGCAATGAATTAGCAATCTGTTTCAAAACGATCCAGATTCGGATTGATAGTGTATTCCGCAATTAGGGTACTGTAATGTAACAATCCATTATTCGATTTGGAACATTACTTTATTACCATTACCTCGGTTCTCCTCACACCTCACACACTGTTGTAATGCTCGGATCTGAATTACATTACAGGCTAATGCTCCCGGTGAGTGAGTGCCTTTAGATCAAGTGACAGCACGGTTGGCGCAGTGGCTGAGCGATCGACTGCTGCGCAACGTGTCGCGGGTTCGATCCCCGCACGGAACAAATATTTGTATGATCTACAAGTAGTTGTTCCGGGTCTGGGTGTTAGTGTATGTGAGTTTCTATGTTTGTAAACGCACCCACGATACAAGAAATTCTTAGTGTGGGGTAAAGTTTTTAAAAAGAAAAAAAAAAAAAAAACAGTTTAAATAAATATAAATTGGGTGTAGTTATGTGCTTGGTATTATTGCTACTGAAAGACCTTCATTATTTTGCAACTAAAAGCGATAAAAGAACAGTCGATAAAGCAGTTATAGGTAACCGATTCATTAAATGTTGAATTAACGATTTAATGATTTTGCAACGTTTTTTACTAAGCTAAAAAAAAGCGTTGCAAACTCATTAAAAGTCGAAGCATCGATCGCATTGGCCAAAGCCAACTAAAAAGTAAGCACAACTATCTATCTAATTACACTTGATACTGAACACGGCGAATGTTTGTTTATCGCACAGAAGCGGCTTTAAGTAGACAGACGGTAATTATTAGGAGTATCTACGTTAGGAGGTAACTTGAGCCCGGCGCGTAAATAGGAATGCTACTTCAATAGTTTGGAATCTAGTGGAGCGTGAAGGCGAAATGAGGTAGCATGCGCACCCGGTACACGCTTGTCAATATGTCTCAGACGGTGACAAGCGTGGGTATGGGATTTTTTAATTCCTCATCCTTTTCTTCTTTTGAGGAAATCCTCAATGTGCTCGGAGCCTGACTTCTTATCGTTTTCTGATAGATCTCCTTTTGCTACGGGCTGTTACTTGATGGAGTGGCACGTTAACCTCCAGTTGCTTAGACACCTGGACAACCTAAAAATCTCTTTGGGCTACGTCTTATGGGTTTTCTGCCTTCTACTGTGTTCATTCGTCAAGCTCGACGCATGTTTACCGACTAGAAATTTAAATAAACTCAGTTCGTCTCCACTTCAGGGAACGATTGACATAGCATCGCTATTTACGCAGCCGGGGCGCAAGCATACAGCTTATGTTTCTTATATCTCAGGTTTCAGCATCAACACTGGCACGTGGATCTAACACATCTATATCATATTTTTTTAATATCGCCGCATTATGCTGAGATAGTGGCCTTTTTGGCCTCGCACAGGTCTTTACTTTTCTGTTTGTATTTTAATTCTATATTTTTATTTTTTATTATTACTTACTGTTTGTATTTCCTGTGCGTGTCCCAAATAAAATATTTTTCTTTCTTTCTTCTTCTTTCTTTATATCAAGTGGGTTTAGTTTCATAGTTGCATAGCAGTGTTGTCGGATCTGTCTGTGCTAGGATAGGTATGAGTGACAGAGACAACAAGGGGGCTCATAAAGTTAAAGAAAACCGACCATGTGCGTGTCGGACCACGCACAATGAAGGGTTCCGTAGTTGGGATGAATTTATCCCAAGAACAAACTTAACATTGTAGTTGAAGAACGTGTTTTCCCATACGGAATGTATGGGAGATCATGTTTTTCAAACTGCAAATTTAAGTTGGTTGATTATTTCTCGATAACCTGTACAGCCTACTTAGTTCTCATAGTTTTCCTTTTAATTTCGTTATATATACTACTGCTGTGAATTTTTTCACAAGTCCAAGTACAACCATTTAGCTATAAGGGGGGGTGGGGGGACACTTGACTCTAACAAAAAAAATCAGTTTAAAGCTTAATATTTCGCAAAAGGATCCCTGAATCCAAAAATGGTTATGACAAACTCACAATATTTTTGAAAGACCTTTCTAACGATATCCCACAATATGAGGTAGACGAGGAAAAAAAATAAACATCCCCCTCTTTACGTGTAGGGGAGGTACCCTAAAAAAAAAAAAATCTTGATTTTATTTTACGACTTTGTCGGCATGATAAATATGTATACATATGCCAAATTAAAGCTTTCTAGTACTAACCGTCTCTGAGTTAAGCCGCGGACTGACAGACGGACAGACGGGCAGACAGACAGACAGACGGACATGGCGAAACTATAAGGGTTCCTTGTTTACTACGGAACCATAAAAAAGCTCGATATTGTGAGTTAGAATTTCATATCTATACACTGGCAGGACTATTTCTGCTCCTCTCTGCCGCTATAGAAATTTCATCAACTTCCAAAAAAGGTTTCTATTCTTTGTTTCTTTTTTTCTTAGTATTTTTGATCATTCTAACAAAACACACGAACAACAAAAAAAACAAAAACGACATAATATTACTACATATGTATTTTTGTTTCGTTAGTAGATGCAAAAAGGGGCGTTAAACAGATGCGGTCATCGTGTTCAAGGGATTTTGTTTTCAAACTGCTTAGATATGAAATTCTTCGATAGAACATGCTGTTCTTACAGCCGGGTGCCGCCGTTGGCATTTATATTCCTTTTTCCAATCGTCTTGCAATACCGTCTTCGCAGTCATCTTCCGCGAGATTGCTATTGGGATTTGGGACTTACGCGCAAGAAAGAGCTAAGTCACCTATTGAAATACTCGAAAGAGGACTCCAACATATCTTGTGATTACATTTTTTTTATTGCTTTAAGATTTTTAACTACTCTGCATTCCGACGTACAAAAACTAGATGGGACCGTTGATGCCATTAAATTAAAAAGAAGTAGAAAAAAAACGGAAGCAATTGCATGTACAAAGAGCACAACGGCACATCGGTAGACGTAGGTCAAGATTCGCCGCGGATTCCAGGTTAGATGTTTTAGAGTTTCGGCGTAACAAAGATAATAACAAACTGCTTTTAAATAGCTCGTTTTAAGATTTGATAGCCAATTTGAGCTGAGTTGTATTCTATTGTATTTGCTTTATTTTTTATATAATGAATGCAGATACAACAAATTATTACCCACACCAGCCGTTATTTTCTTAACGGCTTATTGGTTGATTAGCACGCAAATAGTTGCCCGAAACGAGCGAATCGACACTTTCAAATATTTTTTTTTTTATGACGCGATTCGCACGAAGTTAATTTATTTGTGGGCGAATCGACAACTCCAGAAATACTTATTAGCCAATTGGCACATTTTGAATATTTATGCAGTAAAGTTAGTGTTAAGTACTTCTTCTTAACTTTATTGCATACGATTCAAAATTTGCGAGTAAATTCATGCGAATCAACCCATAAGCCGTCCTAACTCTAATTTGGTACAAAATTAAGATACGTAATCTAAGTTTTAATAAGTTTCTCAAGAGTCAAGACTGTTAATTATTAATTACTTACTGAAATGCCGATGGTGTGAATGCCGCATACCACGACTTTTATTGCTAACCAGGAATTTATTTACAACGTCGGTCGTAAGCGAGCTTTTGTTATACAAATATAATGTAACAGTACCGCTGATAGATTCTGATTAGCGTCCGACCATTGCACCCGGCCCTATAGATGCACCGCCACACGGAAATTTTGGTAGATGGACCAAAAAATTGCGAAAATGGCAAACGTTTTTTTAATTGCTAATTCATTTGGAAATGATATGGTTCATAATTCAAAATAGGTTGGTAAGTAATTAACTTAAGTCATGCCTCGAAATACCGTCTAAAGTAATCAGATCGTTAGATTTGCACTTTCCAGTTCGAATGTGTACCTACTATAAAGACAGCATTTTCTTTTCAACTTATTTGCCATCTTCCTCAGCTACACAATCTGCAATTTTTTTAAAGATAATCTCTTTAAAATTTCTAACAGAGCCAACGCATAAAACTTCGGCGTGGGCAAAAACAATACCGCACATGCCATAAAGGTCCCAAGGCTAGTGCGCCCGCGCTTGTGTGAGCCGAAGCTTGTTGTCGAGCTGACGGTGCGAAAGGCTCTAAAATAAGTTATGGCTAATTCCTTACTTCAGTCGGTGGCGTGGAATGCAGCACGGCGCATTGTACTCACTTATCTAAACACTCGACCCTGGCTTGCCAGTTGCCACTAAATGCTGTTCCACTATTGGCTGGCACGCACGCGGCTTGGGATCATTCGTTATCATTATGGTTTTGTTTTGTGAGAGGTTTTAACTTATCAGGTACCTACTTTATTGTACCTACACGTAGTAGTCACACTTGTACAAAGATGGAACATAGACAGTGCACTCAGAGCAAGGCAAAACAGTTTTTGTCTGCCGTAGAGGTGTAGACACAACAGTTTTGTCTTGTGACAAAACGGCTTTGTCAATCATGTTTATCAATTTTGACAATGGACGAGTTTCATGGGATCAACGGGTCATACTCTAGGCTCGGTTACGGACTGTCTAGACCTGGCAAAATTCTGATACAGTGCATAATATATGTTAGGCCGGGGAAATTAGGTTTGAACTTATGTTTTGAAATTGTTTTGTGTTGCGTAATGTAAATTATTTTGAATGCTATTATATAGAATCTTTTTTATTGTTCTGCCAACTGAACGCTGTGCTGCTGGAGAGTTTGTTGCGCCACTTCTTCTTCCCAGCTAATGTTTTGGGGGACTGTGATATGTAATTTTGACGTTCGAAAAGTGCTGATTCTCAGCCTAGTTTGAATAAATGACTTTTGAATTTTGAACCCTGCACTAAATCCTAACAGCGATTTTTTTCCTGAATCGTGTTTTTGAACTTAGCTCTTCAAATAATATAAAAAAAAAACATTTTCCAGGACCGCATCAAGGTAAAAAAAACAAAAACGCATTTTTGTGAATAAAAATTGAGGCAAAATAGTTAACAGGAAAATTTTGATTATCTATATTATGTAAAAAAATCATAAAACTAATACGGAAATTTCCATAAAATAAAATTACGATTTTTTTATTTGTACTTCAAGCAAAAATATTAACAGCAGATTTTTTGCATTAAATTACTTAATTAAATATTTTAATACGATATTCAACAAAATTAAACATATATATTAATTAAGTAATTTAATGTAAAAAAACTGCTGTTAATATTTTTGTTTGAAGTACAATTAAAAAAAAACGTAATTTTGTTTTTATGGAAATTTCCGTGGACGAAAATGTTAATTTTTTTGACCTACTTGTGATACCTAATCTCTTCGACCAACACTCCATACAAACATATCTGTTAATATTTTTTTCTACCACGTATAATTCAAATTAGATGTTTTCTTAAAAAAAACGTACACGCGGGGGTGAACTTTTCGCGGTATACAGTTTAATATACTCCCTTCACCATACCCTACAAGTTAAATGAAAAAAATCGCTGTTTTAAATTAATGCAAAGTTAGCCTAAATTTTGGCGTAACTTCCCCGGGCTATGTGTTACGACTGAAGCGAACAAATGATGGTAAAATTATCGTCTTGTAAAGTTTTTGGCGTGTAACTGTTGTAGTTTTAAACTAATTACCTACTTATACATAGTAATAATTATTCATACTTAGAGGCCATACAAAACCGACTAATACCTGACATGGCTTAAGTTTTCACACTTGAGATTAACTTTAAATCTTTCAGTTTCTTTATTAACATATTGGTTCACGGTCGGACAGAAGACGAATCTACAGCCTTTCTATTTCAGTCTCTTTGAGATAAAATCATATTTGGAAGAATTTTTTCCTTAAAAAGAGACATTCCAAAAGGTTATCCTCTCTGAGTGGGACTTACCGTCAACAGATTATGTAGGGAGTTGGATGTTACGTCCCATGGTGAAACAATCCTATTTTTTCTAGCAGTAGGTTTTAACTAAGCATTACTTCCATTAATATTTGAAGGAGTAAACAATCAACACGATAAAATATTGCTTTCCATTCCCTTTGTACAAGCTATAAATTCATCAAGTTGATGCTCTAGCAGTCACTAAAGTGCTTTTCGTTGAAAGCAAAGGGTGGGAGCCTACCCACCAGTGTAAGATGGCCCCCAAAACCAATTACAATTTCGAGCAGCCGTAAAGGCTTGCTGTATTTTGAGCGGCCACGTTTACCTGGTCGTGTCAGTTGGATGAGCTTATGAATAGACCCAGTTCTTTGTCCAAGCCAGACTAATAAGAATACTGCCAACAGACAATAAATTGTGCGAATTGTTACGCTTGGATGTGCGCACGTAAACGACAAGCGCGTAAAAACCTTTTGGATATCAATAACCAATTTATCGCAGAAAATAAAAATTTCTTCGGACACTTAGACGTGATTCGAGTCGCTTTGATTAGGAGAGGCCATTGACGATTTGAACGCTCATAAATATTCAATTTAAGTAGGTACCTAGTTACTTCAAGCTTCAAGTGGTTAATAGGAAGTATAAATCATAAAGTGATTTCGATTCAATTGCAGAACCAAATGATTCAAATATACTTTTTTTTTAGAGTACTACTTTCTTTTGAGAAAAATTTCCAGAGATTTAAATTCGATAAGCGCAAGCAGACTTGAATCTAACTAGCTCCTTATCGTATATTGTCCCAAAATCTTTTGTGTTACAACAAAAATAATATATCATAACTTTCTACATGGCACGCTTCATTGGCCGAATCTGTTTAAATTTTAGCTATTCACCTTTCATTTATTTAGTCCGTCTGGTCCATTGTGTGACCTGCGTGCCGTATGTGCTGTCAGTCTGTCGGTCTGTCGCCGTATATATGTGCCGGTCTATTGATTTAGTGAGGCCAACGACAGAGGGGCGTGATTCAAGCGTGACGCTAGGTATGGCAGCGTATTCATTAGGGAATACTGCTTATTCAAGGGCATGTTTTATGTATGGAGATAGTTGAAGGGTGGCCAGTGAGTCATGCCCGTTGCAAAAAGTGCATTCACGTACACTTTCTAGTGTGTTAATATTGATGAATTTTGTTACAGCACTTGTAATTAATGTAATTATTCTGAGCGCTTTTGCGTGTCTCATCGATATGAGACACGCAAAAGCGCTCAGAATAATTAGAAGCAACAAAAGTAACAGAAAGCATATCGATGCTTTCTGTTAGTTTTGTTGCTTCTTGCTCAAATATGTCCAAGGTTATTTTTATTGAATTGATATCTTCAAAGAAGTCTGTTTTACCAGTCTGATATTAGATCCATTGCTAGTTATGGAATAAATCTCATCGTAATCTATCCACTTTTCGGGATCGGATTTGAATATCTCTAAAACGAAACGAGGACAAATTGAAAACTGCTGACCGGCAAGGATCAGATCAAGAATAATATTATCAGATTGATAGACGAAGCACTGGTGAGTGGTGCACTGGTCAAATTCAATTCTGATTCTCTTTACGTTGACGTTAGATTTCCAGAGGTTGATATTCAAAGTTCAAAGGGCAAATTGCTTCAAGAAAAAATGTCTTATATAATGTAAGTAGTATTAATTACAATAGTGTTTAGTAATGACTATATACAGCTAGACATCTATGCATAAAACTGGTAGCCTGCTCTTGACAAAGGCTTAGCATGAAGAAGCTTTCACTTATCTTGATTTATATTAATGCTGTGGAATACATTTATAAAGGAACGTAAGCGGATTTGACGTGGTACTCTCTTTGTGCTTTTAACCTTTACGCATTAGCTACTCCAACTTTAGATATTTCTTAAAGACCCGCATTTAAAGTTTTTTACTACTGTCTGGGTATCTACCTAATGTGGCAACGTTTATCTCAAATGTTACTGCTCTAACGTAATAATTGACTATAGAAATATTACTTGTTCGTATCTGAATAGACCGCATGGATGAATGTTACTTTTCCAAAGTCTTTCGCAAGCTCAGTGGAGCAACTTTGAGCATCATTATAAATGTCTTAGATGATCTAAAGATATCGTTGTGTAATAAAACCAGATTGCCTGTTGAATTGATGCAGCTTCTTTTTTTGTAATTTTTGTGACCTTCTTAACGACCTGTTTCTTAATTTAACCTATGTGAGTTTTGTAAGTTCAATACTCTTCATTAGTTTTTATTGTATTCAAAACTGAAATTGCAAGATTTGACTGCATATTGGAGTAGTACCTAGTGTTGGGGAAAAGTTTAACCGCATATTATGCCTACCTATGAAAAATATATGTTTTTTGTTAATTTAATGTTTTATATCAGCCAGTGTTGCACGGACGTATGAATGATGTTATTACGATAAGCTGCAGGCATGGTCCGCATAAACACTTATACGTACATCATTATTACCGTTTTAATGAACACTACGTGATGATCGGTCCAGAAATGAGTTGATTGATAAAAAAGATACACGTTTTCACTTTCGCTGAGAACTTAATTAAACAATCGCTGAGATTTAAAAATGTCAAGAACAACGACTTCAAATTTAATTCGTTAGGAACTTGGGAATTGGGTTGACACTTTCTTTGCAAAATAAGGACGCCATGCAGCCTCCTGGGAGCATTCCTTCCCATGAGATAGAAAGTAAAGATAAGCTATTTAAAACATTAATAAACTTACTTGTTCTGTTTATTTTTCCACCCACTGATGCATTTGCGTGGCCAGGATGCACGCAATCGTGCCGTTACACGGCTTGTATGAGCACTGTCCAAAAATACATGGGATATCAGTCGGTTTTTATGCACTTATATGTTTAAACTTGCGATGAAGCAAGTTTTGTAATGCACGTGTACCGATGCGACACAAGCAACCCGGGTGGCGGCGCGCGGCGGACTGCTGGTCGCGCCACACTCGTGCGGCCGCGCGGCGCGGCTCGGAAGCGACCGGCGACGACGCGCGACGAGGGACCGTGAAAGAAGGGCCACAACCCGACTGCGTTTTTTATCCCGTCTAAGATTAGCAACAAACAACGTCTGGCTGGGACCATTCAAAAGGGGTTCGGATTGGGCGTAAGTGATGACACGCTGTTTTACCACTGCACTGTAACCGCCGAGCTCTTGCAATGCTAAGGGTTTAGTAACTGGGTTGTAGATAAAATTTGTGCAAATCTGATCTTGTTATATTTACATTTAAATACCGTGCCAGGTTCAAAGATATGCGCACCAGATTTTGTACAGTTTAGGGTTATTTATGTAAAGTGTAAACTGGCCGTCCGGTTCGGAAGATCTGAGTTAGGTATTGCGCTTCTTAAAAAAAAAATTTTTGTTATGTATGTCCTGGATGTAGAGGGGTCAGCCGTGATATACCATTGAGATTGAGATACAAATGTGCTATTGAAGCCGAGAGGCCGAGTGTGTCAGACTTCCGGGATTGCCGGCATGGAAGCCACGACGACGTAATGTAATAGAAAACGTATTGCACAATTTCCTGATCAGCTGGAATAGTACTAGACTGAATCGTATTGAAACTACCTAAGTGTATTTAACATAGATACACTTTAGGGGTTCCCTCTATCTGGTAGAATTTTGATGCTCCGAAATTTATTTGGCATAACACACTTGGCATAATCTTCTTTAAACGAATATTTTAAAGGCATAAAAAATATTTAAATTAATTATTGTTTGGCCGAATGTTTATATGTCCGACTTTACAAATGGCATACCTTTAAGATGGCAGATTTTTTTTTGGCAAAGTTAAAATTCCGCATAATTTCGTTTAGCATAACGTTTATTTAGAGTGACGATTATTTGGTACAATTTCACTTGGCATACTATGAAGATAGCAGTATTTCATTTGGAATAATTTTATTAGGCATATTGTCATTTCTATAAAATAGCATTTTTCATGGCATGGAGCATGGTTCTACTTTTTAATAATTATGGATATGAAATAATATATGCCAAAAGATGATTCTGACTTACAAAATTATGAGTTTTGAATGTATGATAAATTAGTGCATTCCAAACGATTTTCTGCGAAATGAAGTTTATGCTATCTGCTGCTAAGCAAAATAATATTATAACATAAAAAGTTCTGCTATAAAGGGTGGACCCACACTTTAGTTAATATTAACTTCGAAAGAATATTTTTTAAGTGCAATTTCGCAACGCAGCTAACCAGGTAGTAAGTTGTGTTGGTACCTAGGTACCAACACTTATACATAATAAGGCAGGTATATATGATGATAATAGTAGGTACTTAAATGTATAATCCGAGTACTTAGCTACGTATATATGTTACTATAACAAGATACTGCCCTGCTTAGCGCCTTTCGGCTTAGCATAGTCGGTACCTACGTACCCAGGTAATAATAATGAAAACGACGCTAAGACGTGCAGGTTCCAAACGGAAAAGGGACAATAAAATATTTATTTCATCGTAAATTCCCTATTTTAATTAAATAAATTACTTGCCTAGCAACAAATTGGGTAGGTACAAATGGCAGCCAAATGTTTCTATAGTATTGCTGAGTTTCTAATATTATAAAACATAATAATTTCAAGGTTGCCTGGAAGACATCGCAGGAAGCGATAAGGCCGCCCATTGTATGTTTTGTAGTGTTAAATTTATGTATATTATGGTGTACAATAAAGTATATATAAATATATAAATAAATTCTAATGTAGGGCCGAAGTTTGGTTCTGTTAATTACTGTAAGTAATTTATTTGATTTGTGCTGTACCTATTATGTATATGTGAATTTAATTTTATTGTAATCGTTAACAAATTAATTTTAGTTTATTGGATTTTTTTATTTTATTTATGTATAATAATATTTATTGATGTCATGATGTCGTGATGGCCGAGTGGTTAAGGCCACGCCTCTCATGTATGAGGTTGTGGTTTCAAATCCGGGCAAGTACCAATGTGACTTTTTCAATTCATATGTACTTTCTGAGTTTATCTTGGACATTACTGACATCGGTGAAGGAAAAACATCGTGAGGAAACCTGGATTTATATAGTTAATATAAGTTTGAAATCACCAACCCGTCTTGAGCAAGCGTGGTGATCAATGCTCGTGCCTTCTCTGTATGAGAAGAGGCCTTTGCCCTGCAGTGGGACAGTAACAGGCTGGTATTATTATTATTAATATTTATTATAATTAATAATTTTAATTAATTATATAACTATTCAAATTTTATTAAGACATATTTGTACGCCGTTACGGTAAAACATGCCTGTGATTTTTTCTGCTATGTACATAACATTTTGCATGCTTTGTGTGTGTATACACATGTTTCGGACAAATAAATGATCATTCATTCATTCATATATAAGCTGCTATTTGTGGAGGCAGAAACACGCACCTTTGGCAAACTGATAACGCCAAAAATGAATAGACTACCTACCTACCTACCTAATTAACTTAGGGTTTTTATAATATCAAAAACGTAAATTCTTTATCCTCTAACGCAGATTTGCTCTTGAGTAGGTAGCTACTCAAGAGTAATTCTGATAAAAAAATGTCACGTCATTAGCACGAAGACAAACAACTTTTGAAGGCGATTGGCAATGATTCAGAAAACAAATTGTAGTATCTAACTATGTATGATCTCCCAAATGTGTATGACAATAGTATCCATTGTGTATCGCGCGCACGCAATGTATTACGAGAATTGATACCACATGCCAGTATTACGTAGGTATTTGATAGTAGATATACGTAGATATGCGGTGACCGCAACTGACTCGCTTCCTGCTGGCGCTATGTCTACATATCCTATATTATTAAGCGAGCAATATTTGTAATCATGTTCTCGAAAACTGCTCTAACGATTTCGATGAAATTTGCAATATAGGTGTTTACGGGGGCGAAAAATCGATCTAGCTAAGTCTCATATCTGGGAAGATTAATTTTCCTCGTAATTTCTTCACCTGAGCAGAGCCCGATCGCCCAAAGTTTAGAACAAGATGGCTACCGTAGAATAATGACATGGCAGCATGGAATTAGTAAGTACTTACTATCATGGCAGCATGGAATTAGTAAGTACCTACTATCATGGCAGCATGGAATTAGTAAGTACCTACTATCATGACAGCATGGAATTAGTAAGTACCTACTATCATGGCAGCATGGAATTTGTATGTACTATCATGGCAACATGGAATTAGTATGAATTTTCGTTTACTATTTAAATGAGCATTCTCTATTTTCACAAGAGCAGAGCTCGGTCGCCCAGGTACTGTCTCCTATTAAAACTAATAAACACTGTGTTAGGTTAAATGTGAAACATATTTTAAGGAAGAATACGCTCTTACGAAGGGACAAAACCTGCATTATGTGAAAAACGATTCAAAAAGAAAAATACTTACGCGATAAAACTGTAGAGAACAGCTGTTTTTTTTTCATATTTCGGTGTTGATCCAGTAGTGAAAGTAGTTCAGTTTCATGAGTACTACACTCCCATAAATTATGTCCCTCGTTTAACTTCTGTTTAAGATACACAACACGTTATTATGAAATAATAATATGTATTAATAAAATTAAATAAATTGTTACCACTGCAAAATAACCCATGTAAAAATGCTGGTATTTGGCATCCGGTTAGATTGGCTGGCTTATACGCCAAATCAACTAATTTTTCCTTCTTTCGTGAATTTTTTAGAATGTTAATTAGTCTCTTTTGGAATTTCCAAGACACACCGGTCGGTGTGTGTTGAAAATTCCAGAAAGAAAACCACATTGGGAAGACTTTTCCTATTTACCCATCTTGTCAACATAAACGGCCAATCTCTTTGTTATCGTTAGTGCAATGACATAACGACAGGCAACTAACCGATTAAGATTAACTATATCTCTGAACGTCTGGATTGCTTTCTTCCGAATAGGCGCCATGTATGTATTATGGTGGCATTTTGGTCTTACAATAACTAAATAAGTACCTAATGTTAATCATGATGACTTATTAACACGTTCAGTGCCGGGAGCCCTCCTGGACGGTTTACCTTGTCGCATATGGGATGCCAGGAGCTCTCGCGGAGGGGTCATTTTAAATGAAGGTTTTTCTAAGCGAATACAGCATTATAAACCGTGAAAATAAAATCGAATGGATATTTTAACAAGATTTATTAGTCTGTGCGTTGGTTTTAAAATCAAACACTATTTTTTTAAATTAATTTGTTCCCTTTTACAAATATTCACTATTATCGTAAAACTTGGAAACTATGTATAGCGACAAGACCCTCTGTAAACACAATTTTAATTCGTTAATGGTATGGCGTCCCATATGCGACAAGGTAAACCCTTCAGGACCCTCCCGGCACTGAACGTGTTAATATGTTTGTATGTTACCTATGTTCTTTGATTATCACAAAATATAATAATCTGAATCGTTTTGAAACAGATTGTTAATCCATTGCTTCATAAGTTCGAAAAAAAGTCTGCTCAACAACGTAAATAACGCAATGACTGTTGTTGAACTGTCAAAATGAAACAGATTAGTGGTAATCGTTTACGAAAATGTGTTGCGTAATTAGATAGCTGGTGTCAGTTTTAAATACGTTCATTATGAGGTACAGTATTTTTATTTCACGAAGCGACGCGCGGTTTACTTGTGGTTACCATTTAAGTGTACAAACACACTGAATGAAATATAGGCATGTGGTTGTATTTATAGTAAAAACTTTCTTCTCGTTCGGCCTTTTCATCGTAAGAAGACATATATCGCACCTTTATGCGTAACACACTAGGAATGTCAATTCCCTGAATTTTGACATCACAACAATACTCGTGACGTTATAATCACGACGCAAATTACTAATATGTTATTTAGAAAGTTTACAGTCTAATATCAACGTTATAGGTAAATAATGTTCGATTAGCTCTTACAAGTGTTTATATGTATAGTTGTCGTTTATAAGATTCCACTTAAGATTCCATTAAAGATTGTATTTACTTAAGGTTAACACCGTTCAAAGAAAGCGTTGAATTTCCAATCATTCTGTATCAATCAATCTGCCCAGCCTTTTCCCAACTTTGTTGGGGTCGGCTTCCAGTCTAACCAGATACAGCTAAATACCAGTATTTTACATGGAGCGACTGCCTTTCTGACCTTACAATCCAGTAGCTGGGTAATACTGGTAAGACTGGTTGTCAGACTTTCGGGCTTCTGACGACCCGTAACGACACTAACGACTGTCAAAGATCCACGAATGACAGCCGGGACCAACGGCTTAACGTGCTTGCCGAGGCACAGAGGAGTCTCGGTATGTAAAGATGAAAACCCATCCACACACTAACCCCGGCAAGCTTAGCTTAACCTGATGTATCGACACGTGCTTCTGTTATTACTTAGGCAACCTGTATAACAATTTTAATTCATAAAACTGCTGTTATCGCAATTTACTCATAATCCCAAAGATTATCTACATGTACCCATGGATTATAAATTATTCTCCATCTTGTCCCAGTTCTGTCCATTAATACCATGTTATACTCTAACAAAGTATGTCATCTAACTTGCGCAGGCGCAGGCTTGCTCTCCATATCAATTATGTAAGTACCTACAAGTACAGAGTACAACTTACAAGGTCAATAGAATGCGGAACTGTTCAATTATTTTCGACTTACTCCACCCATCCATTATTCATCTCTCTCATTTGATAAGTTATTATTAGTCATAAAACTTGGCGTTGGCGCGTGTAAGATGTTTTGGAGCAATTCATTATTGGTAGATACCGTTTGGGCTTCCTTAGCGTCGGGTCACACCAGAATGGCAGCGGCCGGCAGCGACACGGCGAACACTTTCAGTGTGAAATAATTATAAACTTTATCTACATACTTAAAACGCTTGAAAAGCTTGAAAGGTCTCGAGGCCGCCCGTGGTGACGCGAGCGGCCGCGCGCCACGCGCATCTCGTCGGTGGTTCTGCCTGCAGCTGCCAGCGGAGACGCGAGGCCGCTCGCGGCACCACGGGCGGCCGCGCGTATGTAATGTAGAAACTAAACTAGTCAAGAGGAGACTAGGCACGTGGGATCTGGAGGTCGCGCGAGGCCGCTAGCGGCGACGCCGGAGGCCGCTGGCGGACGCTGCCGGCCGCTGCCATTCCGGTGTGACTCAGCCCGTATTGTAAGGAGATAGTTTTTTTTTGTTCGGCGAGTCTTTCTTCCAAAAATTGTGGCGTCTATTAATGAAACGTATGTTGATTTGTTCCTTAAGATCTCTAGATCACATGGTAGTAATAATTATACATCGTCTAACGGGAATACTGAGAAATAAGACCATAACCTAAAAAATCACTAAAAGAGCTATTGTTTAGTGAGTAGGTTGGCTTCACAGCTATTATAATTTTGTAAAATAGTGCACTGTTCAGTAATAAATAGTAGGAATAAATAATAGGGTGTTATGAACGGTTCATGAAATAAAAAATCACATAATATGTAAGAAAGCATTTTTATTTCTGTAAGTTCATCAATTTCAACTTGGTATTACTAGATCTGCATCCGGTTAGACTGGAAGCTGACTCCAACATAGTTGGGAAAAGGCTAGGCAGATGGATGGTTTGTTTTTTTATTACTGTTAGTAAGATTCCTTTGTGCTTAGGTATCCTTTTTTGAAAACATTCCCTCAATGAGGCCTTTTAAGAATGGAAGTAGCATTTATGAAAAAACAGTGTGCGTCGTTTGATGTGTCTATGATGATGTTTGTTTGTCACTGAAGCCTCAACAACTGAATATTTAGTCGGTGATCAGCGAACATTGATGAGAAAATCACAAACATGTTGTACTACTTACAAATCTTTGTGATTGTTAAAGGACATAGCTCAGACCAAATAAAAAACCAAGACAGAGCGCTGCCAACAGTGAACTGAAGCCGGTTTCGTAAACATGTGTGCACTTTGTGTGGTGTAGTTTGATTGTAGTGTCATTGTAGAAGGTTGTAAATGTGTGAGCGTGTATGCACAGAGCGGCGGTGTAGTTTTGGCATGCATCACTGTATTGTTCGCCGCTCTCTGTCTTGGGTTTTTATTTCGTCTGAGGGTTAAAGTACATAATTTCCGACTCGTTCGCACAGCGGGCAATAAAATATAAACCTATTCATATGAAAAACGAGCATTGAAGCAAAGAGCCCCCAATCAGCAAACAAAACTAGGAATCCACAATTTATGTTATTGTTCGCGGACCCGTATAAGGAATATTATAATCTTCATGGTCCATGGTGATTCTCCTGAGTTACTGTGGCGTCTCCTATTTGTCGCCCGACTACCCACATGGCAAAATATGATTATATCTCAAGGCTCAGACAACTTGTTAGCAATATTATTACCCGTAATTCTGTCAAGAGGCGCCTTGGCCGACACTTAGGACTATTATAGACCCTAATAAATAACACAAAAAGAAAACTATTATATATGCAACTTAGTTTACGGTGGAACCCAACGGTATTAAATTAGAATCTAGTAAACATGTAATAAATATTCATGTACAATGGTAAGGTAGGTATATTAGTACTTGTCATCTTATTATTTATGGGATATATTGTTGATTTATATAGCTGGTGAATGAACTGCTTAACATACCATTAATCATAATACCTAGTGCCAATCAATCTGCCTAGCCGTTTCCCAAGTATGTTGTGGTCGGCTTCCGGTCTAATAATAGCAGCTGAATACCAGTATTTTACAAGCAGCGAATGCACAATCCAGTAACTGGGTAATACGATACCCCTTGGTAAGACTGGTTATCAGACTTCCGGGCTTCTGACGGCCCGTAACGACTGTCAAAGATCCAAAAATGACAGCCGGGACTAACGGCCACGGAGAAGTCTGGGTATGTAAAGATGGTCATCTATCCACGGACCAACCTCGGCAAGCATATCTTAAATAATTAATTGAATTAATCATAATAACGTATGATTATAAAATGCGTTTTTTTAAGAGTTTTTTTTTGACTGCGTCGTTGTTCCAGTCTTACGGCTGCTTATTAGACCGAGTGCGTATTACCGAAATCCCTCGTCGGTCGAAACTCTACGACGTCGGGGACAGGACGATGCGGCTCAAGTGGAGTTGGGCAGGACATCTAAGTCAGACGCGGAGATGGCCGATAGCGTAAAGCTGTGACCGGATGAGAGACGCTCGGAACCGGGAAGTATAGCAGAAAAAAGGGGAGGCCTATACCCAGCAGTGGTTGATTCCAGGCTGAAATGATGATGATAAGGACGATGATTAATAAATGACTTTGACTTTGAATCCAGACCAAAAATGTAACTGGGTTTTTACGAGCTTTTGTTTAGCTTGCTTCGTTTGTAAGTATGTGTTTCCAGTTACTCTTTTCAAGCACTTCCGACTGAGCTGAAACTTGGTATACTTATGTAACTACGGAGAAATGTTAAAAATATGATACCCATACCATGGAGCTGGTGTGATGATGGAGCCCGAAGATGGTCATAGGAACTCCTCACCTAAACTAGATTTGGGCCCGTTAATTTTTGTCGTGACAAAAACTATAGCCTAAGGTATAGTCAAGGGTCTGATTATAGAGGCGGAAGGTGGCCACAGGAACTCCTCGACCTTACAAGATAGCGCTGTAGTGTTGGGCTTGTTGGATTTGTGATGGTGATAGAACACTTAAAAACATTGTAATGCAAAAAAGTACAAAAAATATGTAGTAAAATCTTTTTAAAAGCAATTTTTTTATGAAATAAAAGGTACAAAATTAAATATAAGTAAAAACACTTTTTTCAAATAAGCTTTTAATGAACTAAAAAGTACTAAATAAAACTTACGTAACCATATCACTGTAATTTAATTATCAAACTTGAGAGAAAATTAAATTTCAATTAAAAACAATTTGTATCGTGATAAAGTTAGTTTAATTTTAATATGGCCAGTACTTTAAAGTTATGATACTAAACCTGAAATATCCCTAGACAGTGTTGATGTGTGTATTTTCTTAAAAGCTTGAGGGTTATTTTAGTGTAAGAAGGACATTTACGCCCCAAGCCTTTAAGAAAATGTTTTTGTTTCTCAAACGCAGCCCGGAATCTCGGTTTGTGTCCGGTTTCATACCAAGGCAATATGCTCTTCACTCCCCATAACATGGATTTAAACATAGCTAGCGAAATGTGGACGTAATAATATAATAATTCCTTTATTTCGCAAAAAAGTGAATAATAACACTAGTAACGCTAAGATGTGTGTTACCAGTTTCTTTTTAAAAACTAGCGTAATTTGAACTCTGGTACTCAAAGTAAGATCTAACTTGTGTTATGAGTACCAGTGTTCCAACAAAAGTTATTACACAAAGGTACACAGGTTCCCACGAGGGACAGCAGGGGCATTAGTGCAGTTTCATTGTCACAGAGAAATGAAGTAAAAAATATAAAACAGTAAAAATTATACAGAAAATATAGTGGACATCGTATGTAAGTGTGTGAACGTATGTGATGTGTAATGTATGTAAATGTAATTTATGTATATGTAGTGTATGTATGTGTAATGTCGTAAGTTTAAAATAAAATGTCCTTTACATCTCTGTCTTATGACAAAATAACTTCCAAGTTATCTAACGAGTTATTCCGATAGTTATTGACTGCAAAGTGACATTAGCAATTATACATAGGAATGCGTTAGATAACAAATAATAGTTTTGGCTGTAATTATAGTGATGGAGCTATATTTTAATAATTGAGAGATCACGAATGAGCCAGTACGAGGAAGAACATTGATGAATTAAGTAAACTCCGTGGCGAGGTTAGGCAGATTTGATACGGCTAATATCACGATAGGGATTTTTTTTTTCAAGGTCATTAGGCGATCTGTGGGACTGACATTTATTCTGAATCTTGGTGAATCTTTACCTTCTACTTTCGCGTAATAAGCCCGTATTTTTCTACTACAGATCAAAAGCGGCTCATGTATTGGGATAAAGAAGCATTCATAGCTCATATTTAGAATTTATCTACCTACTCAAAAGCTTCTTTAGTTCAGCACCCGTGCAAGTGTTGGCATGAAGAATGATTTGTAATCACGTTTAGGTACAAACAATTCCCTTCTTCGCCTCTACACAGCTCATCTTCTCTTTTAATACATAAAATTCTGGTGTTGTGTTGTGTTTGTAACAAAACTCCTCCGAAACGGCTTGACCGATTTTTATGAAATTTAGTGTGTATATTCAGTAGGTCTGAGAATAGGACGTAAACTATTTTTCATACCCCTACGCTAGGTAGGGTAGGTAGGGTAGGTAGGGTAGGTAGGGTAGGTAGGGTAGGTAGGGTAGGTAGGGTAGGTAGGGTAGGTAGGGTAGGTAGGGTAGGTAGGGTAGGTAGGGTAGGTAGGGTAGGTAGGGTAGGTAGGGTAGGTAGGGTAGGTAGGGTAGGTAGGGTAGGTAGGGTAGGTAGGGTAGGTAGGGTAGGTAGGGTAGGTAGGGTAGGTAGGGTAGGTAGGGTAGGTAGGGTAGGTAGGGTAGGTAGGGTAGGTAGGGTAGGTAGGGTAGGTAGGGTAGGTAGGGTAGGTAGGGTAGGTAGGGTAGGTAGGGTAGGTAGGGTAGGTAGGGTAGGTAGGGTAGGTAGGGTAGGTAGGGTAGGTAGGGTAGGTAGGGTAGGTAGGGTAGGTAGGGTAGGTAGGGTAGGTAGGGTAGGTAGGGTAGGTAGGGTAGGTAGGGTAGGTAGGGTAGGTAGGGTAGGTAGGGTAGGTAGGGTAGGTAGGGTAGGTAGGGTAGGTAGGGTAGGTAGGGTAGGTAGGGTAGGTAGGGTAGGTAGGGTAGGTAGGGTAGGTAGGGTAGGTAGGGTAGGTAGGGTAGGTAGGGTAGGTAGGGTAGGTAGGGTAGGTAGGGTAGGTAGGGTAGGTAGGGTAGGTAGGGTAGGTAGGGTAGGTAGGGTAGGTAGGGTAGGTAGGGTAGGTAGGGTAGGTAGGGTAGGTAGGGTAGGTAGGGTAGGTAGGGTAGGTAGGGTAGGTAGGGTAGGTAGGGTAGGTAGGGTAGGTAGGGTAGGTAGGGTAGGTAGGGTAGGTAGGGTAGGTAGGGTAGGTTGAACCGATTTGGGTGAATTTGTATGGGAAATTAAAAACTGATGACTGGATTTGGAAGAAAATTTAGTACTAGACTTGCATGAATTCACAAGAGTACGAGTATTTAATTTTTTGGAAAATCCAACGGAAAAGTAGATATTTATCAAGACCGTTCTGAGCTAACCTAACAAAAAGTACTAGGCTTGCATGCATTCACGATAGTATTCAATCATTACGTTATGCTACTAATAGGATTTCAATTAAGGCAGACAGAGGTAGGTAGGTAGGTAGGTAGGTAGGGTAGGTAGGGTAGGTAGGCTAGGTAGGTGGGTAGGTAGGTAGGTAGGTAGGTGCACCGAAAATAAGTACATAGCCCGTACCCGTGCGAAGCCGGGGCGGGCAGCTAGTAATAATTTAAAATATTATTAAGTTAGGTTAAAGTAGCATACTTTACGTAGCTCGTTTTTTAATTTGGAAAAGAGACTAAGTTGAAATGACTGCTACTCGTGACAGTCTTCAGGCACAGTATAGTAAAGTAACAGTATTATATCTCGCCAATGACCTTGAAATAATTACCTACGGCCGCTCGGTAGCTAAACCTTCCGCCTCCGTGCATAACAGCCGTGCACTTGATACTGTTGCGTAGATACTGAAAGTACTGTACTACAATACATTGAGATAGATAACATATAATTATTTATAATTAAGATATAATACTGTAACTTATTTATACTGTGGTTCAGGGATGACCATGATCCCAATTGACCTCACTCATAGATTCGCCACTTCTTACACTGTAAACTGACCTTACATAGGTAGGTATACGGTACTTATGACAAGGCTAATGTTCAAAAGGCCTCGGGATATTTGAAAGCAATTAAATGACGATCGTAATACCACACCGCGACCAAACGCTAATGATACAGTAAAGTCCAAAGGACAACAAAAATAAAACAAAGAACGCAATGGATATTGTGGAACTGTCAAAATGGATGGGTTGGCCATTCGGAGTGTTACGTGAGCTAGGTGTGAAGTTCGGGTCTATCGGGAATATTGGATCAATATTAGATATATTTTGTACACACCTAGGTACCTACTTAATACTTAGCTAACAGACTGCTTATTAAAAGGAAAACAAAAATAAAACAAAGAACGCAATGGACATTGTTGAAATGTCAAAATGAAAGGGTTGGCCATTCGGAGTGTTACGTGAGCTAATTGTGAACTTCGGGTCTATCGGGAATATTGGATCAATATTAGATATATATGTTGTACATATCTACGTACCTACTTAATACTTAGCTAACAGACTGCTTAATAAGGGAATGACGCTTTAATGGTTCTGGGCCTGTTATAACCATTAGGTATATCTTTGAATTTCAAAGATACTCTGCTTTTAAAAGATGTGGTGGAAGAGTGAATTTTGTCAACTAAAAATGGATTATACTTGTCGATTTGCTCCTGGTTTTCGCCTCCGATGAAAACTGGATGGATAAGAATGAAGTCACTCTGATTAAAAAGTAGTTACCAAAATTAGCAACAATACATTATGGCACCACCTTTTGGTAGACAGTAAAACGTTTGGCACTTTTTATTTCATTGCCCAAACATTTAATTAATTAATTTAATAAAAATGGATTAGGTGGTATTTATTTACAGAATTAAAAATATTCTATTAAATTATATTAATAACTATTAACACAGGTACTAAATACAATAACTAACTATACCAATAGATACAAAAAACAAAAGGACACTTAGGCGTCGAAGTATTCGTCCGCATCGCTGTCATCCGGAAACAGAAGACTGGCAGCATTGCCACGTTGAATGGCAATGCTAATTCTTTGGCCAAAGAACGAGCCAGCCCTCTGGTCGCGTGAAATGTCGACCAGTCGGCGAGAAATTTCCTTAAAAAGGAGACGCGCACTCGGACCCCCCGACCCGAGCGTTTCGACCCCAAACGGCTCAAACCTGTAGTTACCCATAAGGTATTTTCGCCGCTTGAGGGTCTTAGCAGCCGCTGCAGTGCCGCGCCAGCATAGCCCGCCGTGCTAGGAACATGAGATGGTGCAAAGGTTGCGTCCCACACCAGAGGCCTACCCACCTTCCAAGGCAACAACGTCACGCAGTCTGGTCTCTTCCCATCGTCACGTACCAAGCCGTTTG
Organism: Agrochola lota; assembly: GCA_947364205.1. NCBI lineage: Eukaryota > Metazoa > Arthropoda > Insecta > Lepidoptera > Noctuidae > Agrochola > Agrochola lota. The sequence goes on along the minus strand of OX376221.1, from coordinate 8,225,890 downwards.
GTTCTAATACCGCTGGTACGCCGGCGGTGAAGTCAAAGTCAAAGTCAAACAATTTATTTCAATTAGGCACATAATAGGCACTTATGAACGTCAAGTTTACAAAAAATAGAATTGATTCTAGTCGCCCCTTCCAAAAGGTAGTTTTCGTATGGAGAAGAATGGGCAAGAAACTCCACCGTTACTCTTTTAAAATGTTTTTACAATATTTTGTATACATTAATTATATAATTATATGTGAAGACGATGCACCTAGAATAAGATTACTATACCGCGATAGGTAAAAAAGAATGAAACATAAAGCAATTACAGATAAATTAAATATGTGATAGATACATGGTGCTCACATATTTACAAACATTGTAAAATTATACGATATTCCTAACATTTTAACAAGTAATACTAATAAGTCAGTGTGTGAGTTCAAGAAATCACAGAGTGTAAAATCAGTGTTATAAAAAATAACAAATACATAATTAATTAAGCAACCAGTTTGATTTTGTCTAGACTCTAAATTGTCCTATGGAGCAGGACCAGCATGTTTCCAAGCATTCTTATCTTGGATATAATCCTCTAATTTGTAATATGCTTGTTTACAGAGTGTACTTTTAATATGAGTTTTAAATTTTCTTTCATTTAATTGTAATATATCACAAGGTATTTTATTGTAACATTTAACACAGTACCCCATAAAAGATGTATGTACTCTATATATAATCTGAAAAATGGTTGATCTATTTTATCTTTATTTCTAGTATTAAATTATGTCTATCACTTATTTTATTAAAGATATGTAGATTTTTCTTACATACATAATATTTTCATAAATGAATTGGCAAGGTACCGTCATAATATTAATCTTTTTAAATAGTTCCCTGAGAGATTCGCGACGATGTAGATTATAAATATAAGTGATTATAAGTGACAAGGGCTCGACGAATAATATCGTGGATGCTGGCGTGCCGTGCAATGCGACCTGCGCTCCAATAACAGGACAGGCCATGGTGAAAAAAAAAAAGATAGTGTTTGTTTATTGGAGTCATTTATTACTTACAATTTTGCATAGGTACTTGTTTTTTTATTTAGTGAATATTAGGATTAAAACATTATGGATTCCATACAATCCGGATATTCGTTTTTTTACTAAATCATTGAACGTCGTCGTTGGTTCGTTTTTTTACATTACTTATGATTGTGAAGACACATCGTTTTAAACACAAGGCTTATACTTTATCAGTTTATTTTTATTCGTAAAGTATAAAAGTTTATGAAGTGTGTTTATGCCTTTAATAATGATAAGCAGTATACAGGCATAAACACACTTCATGTAATATTGAAGTTTTGGGTAAATTTCACCTGTGTGCAGCAGGGTAATTGCATAACACACGTAGGATTTCATTTTTACAGTTCAACAACATGAATATGGAAGTTGTTTTTTTTTTCCGTCAGGTATATTATAAAAAAATATTGGACACGCATTTTTTCTTTTTTACGTATTGTAAAGATTATGGCAATAAATTGAATAGGCAATGCGTTATAATGTGGTATGACGTCACTGCCCGGTAGATATTATACTGACTTGTGACGTAGCGAGCCCCAACTCCCTAACTTTAATGCGTTTTTTCTACACCATTTTTTATTAATATGTCATAGCAAAAAATACATGTTTAATATTTTTTGGTTATCTGACTGACGGACTAAATTGTTTTTTTTTCCCCAGTCAATATCATTGCGTTATTTACGTTGTTGAAGAGACACATTTTTTGAACATATGACGCAATGGATTAGCAATAGCCTTCAAAATCATTCAGATTGTGATTTTAAGTGTGTTATGCAATACGGGTGCAGTTCAGTAAATCTAAAAATGGTTTATGCAAGTGAAGGCGCAAGAGGCAAAGCGACTGTGGTGTTTACGTTTTTGTCAACCTCTCACAATATTAGGTATAATCATACCAGTCAGTTATTAAAACTAACGATCTAGCATTTAGTTAAATATTATGGGTCACTAAAGGTAGTTTGATTGAGCTGTGTTTAACTACAGAGGTATTTTTACATACTGGTAAGTATAGGTACAGTACGGAGTATTTGCAATACTAGAAAACTTTTAATGACCCCCTCATTGCACCAGCACCCTAATTGCGTAAAACACGATCAATCGTAATCTAAATCAATTTGAAGGATATTTATTGCTAATTCATTGCTACATATGTTCCAAAAATGTGTCTAGTCAACAACGTAAAAAAAATGTCATCGGCTTGGCAACAATGTCACTTGTGAAAAACAATAATAATAATTTTATTAATTTTTTATGTTCTCTTGCCGATTTATCCATTGATATTTACATCAATGGATTTATCTGATGCAGTGGCTATAAATACATTAGTATTGAACTAATAAAATCAGGATAGGATAAATTCGTGGACTGGTTGACGCACATAAAACCAGTTTGGTATGACCTACCTACAGGCTGTTACTGGCTGTACATTTTTGAACTTTGGCGACTGCGATACGCGCCGTGTGGAGTATAATACACTACTTGTTCAAGACTTTTAATAGTTTCTAATCAAACAAGAGAGGAACATGTAGAATACTGATTGCCGAAATAAGACCCTAACTAAACGAGGACGCGACGACAATCAGTGTCACCCGGCATCGTTTGCCAGGGCTGCGTCGGAATGGATCGGAGGTACGGCGCCCTGGGCCACCAGCGCGACTGCGTCGCCCCCGTCAGTTGTCATCGGTGTCACATAGACGTTTTAGTGTTATTTTTTTTCGTAATTTAGTTTATATTGTTATTATTTTTATTTAAGTTAATCTTTAAGTTTTAAATTATATATTCATGCTTAGTGGCAGCAGCGACGTTGTGAATGATAGTGGTAGTGCTTGTCAACCTTCGTCAACGCTGCAGAGCACCCTGGAGAGATGTCCGCTGTGTACCCAGGCACGGTTTTTTAAAGGTAAGCGGGGTCTGAATGTGCATATGGGAAAGGTGCACAGGCCACCAAATGCACCCTTCTCAGACCCTGTCTCAACAACACCAGCTACACCCACTTTTGACTCGTTTTGGAAAACCCTTTCCAAATTCAAAAACTCTATTCCTGTATTAAAGCGAGTTCCCCGCGGCGCTAGACCTCTAGTGGCACAACACCTAGCAAGTTGCGTTCATCTTGCCGCCCGGGAGAACTCACAAAGTGCTTGGGAACAGCTGCTCACCTTCCCTTACAGGATTCTACATGTACAGAAGAATTTGGCAACCAAAAAGACCTTAACTGCACAAATTAAAGAAAACTGTAATATTTCGGCTCTTCATTTAGATTCAAAATTACCGACGCAAAGATATACCTCCTCAAGAGGTATATCCCATCTGGTACAATGTAAGTTAGGAGAAGGTGACATAAGCGGAGCAGCCAGGATTCTTTTCAGCAGTGATGTGGTGGCACCATGTTCTCCAGACACACTCGCAGCTCTGGAGAGCAAACACCCTGCCCCAGTGGATGGTCTTTCTTTTCCCGACCCTCCTGATCCGGATACTCACTCCCTCACCATTACAGGTCGAGAGCTGGTCACAGCCGTCTGCTCCTTCCGGAGCGGGTCCGCCGGCGGCCTCGACGGCCTGAGTCCTCAGCATCTTAAGGACCTTATTTGTTCAGGCGCCGGGACAGCTGGTGAGTTGCTCTTGAAGGAGGTTACGGCTCTGATCAACCTCATGCTCTCTGGCAAGGTGAACGAGTCCGTCATAGACGTTTTATACGGGGCCAATCTATGCGCCCTGCGTAAGAAGGATGGTGGCATTCGTCCCATTGCCGTGGGCTCTACTTACCGTCGTATGGCAGCCAAGATTTGTTGTAAATTTTATGGTGAGGCCGTTTCGGAAAAATTCCAGCCCCTGCAGCTAGGTTATGGCTCCAAAGGGGGCTGTGAGGCTGCCGTACACGCCTTGTCGACCTACCTAAATTCTGGTAAAGGAGAGGTCATCCTGAAAGTTGACATAAAGAATGCCTTCAATTCTGTTAATAGGGACATCTTGCTGGCAGAAACTAAAAAAGAAATACCCCAAATCTATAGTTTCCTTTGGCAATGTTACAGACACCCTTCTAAATTACTGTATCGAGACAACCTTTTGGAATCTGCTGTTGGCTGCCAACAAGGTGACCCCCTCGGGCCAGTGATTTTTAGTTTAGCCATTCACCCAATTATTCGACAGCTAAATTCCAAATTTAACGTCTTGATTCATTTCGTCGTCATTTATCTTGATGATGGAACCTTGGGAGGCGATGTAGAAACTGTTTTAAATGACCTAAAATTCCTTAAAAACGAACTTCATTCCATTGGCCTTGATCTCAACCTTTCGAAATGTGAACTATACCTAGCGGACAGTACTGACAGACAACTGACACTCCCCAAATTTAATGCAGTAGCTCCAGAAATCAAAATTATTGAAAAAAGCTCTCTTCGTCTCCTTGGGTCTCCAATCTTCGAGAATTCCTTTCCCGTTTTTATTGAGGAAAAAATACAAAATTTCAACGATGTTTCGGAAAGATTGTTACAAATTAATATGCATTCGGCCATCACCCTAATTCGTTACTGCTGTTTCGGCCCTAAATTAATATATTTTCTTCGCGCTTCCCATTTATGGAAGCATACTCCCCTTTTAGAAAAAATGGACCAAATTATCAGACACACATTAACTTCAATTCTAAATGTGGCCATGGACGACCGAGCTTGGGCGCAAGCTACTCTTCCCATCCGTATGGGAGGCCTCGGCGTCCGCAAAATGTCTAGTATTAGTTTACCGGCTTTCATATCCTCGGTTCACGGCACTGAAAAATTAATCAGGAAAATTCTAGCCTCCACACTGATTGATTTTGATGTGCCGTGCTTCACCGAGGCTATGGATGCCTGGAGACTCGCTTGCCCGAAAACAGATCTACCCGATCATCCATCTTCCCAAAGACGGTGGGATGAGCCGCTCTGCAGAGTAGTACAGAACAATTTACTCAATACGTCTACTACCACTGTGGAGCGTGCGCGCTTGCTGGCTGTGGGTAAGTGGGAATCGGGTCTGTGGCTTCACGCACTACCGTCGTCGAACATAGGCACTCTGTTCGACGACAATACCTTCCGCCTCGCTGCTTCCCTACGACTAGGAGCTCCTTGTTGTTCTCCTCATCGCTGTCACTGTGGCGAAGTTGTCAACAGTCTCGGACATCACGGCCTGTCTTGCAGCCGAAGTGCAGGTCGCTTAGCGCGGCACGCGAACATTAACGACATCATCCGACGAGCTCTTGTCACCGCCGGCGTTCCAGCTATATTAGAACCCAATGGCTTGGCACGCGACTATGGCAAGAGACCGGACGGTATGTCTTTATCTCCATGGAAGGTGGGTAGGCCTTTAGTGTGGGATGCAACCTGTGTCGACACTCTTGCGCCATCCCATCTTCCTGGCTCGGCGTGCTGTGCTGGTGCTGCTGCTGCGGCTGCAGAAAACCTCAAGCGGCGTAAGTATAATAACCTTACAGGTAATTATATTTTCGAGCCGTTTGGGGTCGAAACCCTCGGGCCGTGGGGTCCGAGTGCTCATGGCCTGTTTAATGAAATTTCAAAACGGCTATTTGACACTTCCCGTGACCCAAGAGCTGGTTTTTACTTTGGGCAGAGGCTAAGCATTGCCATACAACGTGGCAATGCGGCCAGTCTCTTGGGTACATTACCAGTCGACAGCGATGCGGATGAATTTTACGATGCTGTATTTTAGTTTTTAGTTTTTGAATAGTTTTAGTTAAGTTAGAATATAATATATAATTTTGCTATTTTTATTTAGTCATAAGTTGTTATGGACCCACATGTATGTACACAAAAATATATCAAATTTTAAGAAAATGAAAAAAAAAAAAAACAACGTAAATAACGCAGTGAATGTTGTTGAACTGTCAAAATGAAACAGATTGTGATCGATCATGTATACGTGATCCCTTTGCTGCGCATTAATATGAACCGCGAAATAAAAATATATGCATTCATTGTTTTTTTTTTTGGCGATTTAAGGGTTAGTCCCATTGTCAAAATTGTTCATAATGATGAGTACAAAGACCACTTAGGAGATTTTCAGTTATGCCATGCACCAATTTTTTTTTTAAATTCTTAATTCAAAGCCAAAGTACCTATTTTAAATTGGTCATTTTTAAAGGCACTTTCAACGTAAAAATTTACAAAAAAATTGAATTCATTAAGGCCTTAATGAATTCAATTTTTTTGTAAGGTTCCAAAAGGTTTTTCATATGGAGCAGAATGGGCAAAAAATTCCATAAAAAAGCTAAAAATGAAATAAGTGTGTGTATGTGTTGTATGCTTTAAGTACTTACAATATTTTGTATAGGTAAATTAATTATAATTTACAATCAAATTAATCACAAAGTGGAAATCGATGCTTTATCAAATTTACAGCCGTGTTTATTCCATCCAACACAGGCTATAAAGAACACCCATTTTAATAGAAAAAAATCACTCATTGTAGTTGTATTTCCACAAAACGGCACGGGAGTGCATACTTCGAAGACACAAATATCGGAGCCGTTGCTGCGCCATCTTTGACGGAGACAGCATCGCTTGTCTGCGCCGCAGTGGCGCAATTCAGTGCCACTAGCAAATCTTCGTACAGCAGGTGATCGAGTGTAGATCGTGATGCAAGGGCAGCGGCATCCACCACAGCAGTCACCACAGCATCCGCAGCTTCTGCACATTTTTTCCTATCAAAGGTAAAGAAAATATACCATTACACCGCAACTAAAGTATCATGTTTATTTAAGCTGTCTTGTCTACATGAATAACATAGTTAATAGTCCAACAGACCTAATGTCGGCCATGGCGGCTAATCTCAACGGAAACTAGCCATTGACGCAGGAATTTATACTGCAAAAGTGTGTGTGAAGACACAGGTTTTTTTCCACTATTATCAAAATACGGCAGAGCTTTTTGCACGTTTTTAGGGTTCCGTAGTAAACAAGGAATAGTTTCGCCATGTCTGTCCGTCCGCGGCTTAGCTCAGAGAGTCTTTGTACTCGTTGACTCAAAGTTAAGTTTGTTGTTGCGATAAATTCATCCCAAGTACGGAACCCTTCATTGTGCGTGATCCGACACTCACTTGGCCGGTTTTTTAGATAGATAGATAAATCGACAGCATAACATACAAAAGCACGATTAATTAATAACTAATTAGCTATTAGAAAATAGATGCAAGGTGGCAATATACAAACAAACAAACAAAAAAAAAAGAAAGAAAACAAGACATTGTGATGACACTATTGGCTGACACACTAAAATAATGGATCAACGATTATTATTATTAATATTTTTTTTTTTTTTTTTTTTGCAATTATCTACAAAGTTTATCCTCAATCAGATTTTTCATGAGCTAGCCAGACGTATTTTTGCGTGGCTACTACTTATAAATTTTCTATATAAACTTATCAAAACCCATAACACGATTTCCTGGTGAAGACCCTTAAGCCGTTCACACCGCCAACTTCCAGGGTCACTGACAGCTCGACCCGAGTCTACTGGGCTCGAATAATATAGACCATATTCGACGTCGTCAAAATTCAAAGTGATGAGTATAGTCGGCTTGAAAAGTATCTTAAAATATTGAAGGTTATCAGACTACGGGCTGCACCTGAGAAATTCGTAATGGAAAAAACCAACATGAATAAAAAAGGTACTTACTTAGCTTCGGCTTAACTAACACGATTAAGAAGAATGGGCCATGATACGTGTGAGATCATCACGGTATCATCCCAAGGATGTTTGATGATAACACACGACCTACTGACGCCATGGAAGCCTTTTGAATCTTTGCCGTCACGATTTCTGCATATTTCAAAGATTCTCAACCGGTCTTGAATGGTAGTCAAGTTTCTGTAATTATCGTATTTTTTCTACTTCCTTTATGTGTAAATGCTATGAATGCACGCATGACAAGAGGGCAGGGTCTTATTTTACAGTCAGCTTATGATTCAAAATAACCTATACCTATATTCCGTTTGAAATGATTAGACATTTAAACAAACCTTTTTTACAGTCCGTTCAACCGATTCAATTTCAAAAGTCATTTGTTCAAACTAGGCTGAGAATCAGCAGTTTTCGAACGTCAAAATTACATAAGACAGTCCCCCAAAAACGCCCACCCTTCACCACGACCTAGTGCTTTAACTGGGAAGACGAAGTGGCACAACAAACTCCCCAGCAGTACAGCTTTCTGTTCAGTTAGAGAAACTTGAATCTATACAATAGTACTTATGCAAAATAATTTAAAAATAAAATATTAAATAAAATTCTTTGCAATAATGTCAGCTAGCACACGCCAATATACCAACAAAAATCATCGAAATCTATACTCAAGCTAAAATAAAAATTACTTTTTATTTTAGCTTGAGTATATAATATAAGTTAATACCCGAATGAAAGCCTCCAGGCATAAAGGGTGTGCCTGTTTACATTTATAGCTGTTAAAGCTGTAACTCGAAGTCACAAATGATAAACTAGGACCATCGAAGTAAAAATAAATAAATAGTTAATTACTAATAACAATAACAAAACCATGGTCAGCAAGAAGACCAGCACCCGTTCACGAGCATAACGCAAAGATCAGCCATTAGCCACCTCGCCATATTTGAGGGAAGGACCCGACCCACGACGCTACCGTAAGCAATGACATTTAAAGCATGACGAACTTGCTGCCGGTTGCTCGGGCAAGAATAATATGATCTATTTTCTAGGTCGCTAGCTAACCACATATTGCAATACAACTTATAAAAAAACATTAAAATATACAACCAAGGGTGACATTAAACTGTTTACTGCAGCTGCCATTTGTCATGCTACCAACGCAATTGAAATCAAAATCGGTTGAACGGACTGTAAAAAAGCTTTAGTTAAATGTCTAATCTTATGGAGTATACGTATATACATTTGCTCAAGATACTTTGCCACACTATGCAACCACTGGAAATCCTCTTAGGTCCCATAAGTATTGAAGATTTTGTGTTTAAAGAAAACAGAGAATTATGTCGGATTTTTACCGACTAAAGCCCCACTACCCAGGTGTCTTTTGTTATACAATGAGGCGGGAGAGCAGGATACCTACCTATGTGCACCGCACGCCAGACAGGTAGGTATCGGCACACCATGGTTCACCCGGCTCCCCTATATTGTGCAGTCTGGCCTACGACCCTAGTCTCCGGTAACGACGGGCACTTGTTCCCATGCTTGCACATTGGTATAGAACTAGAAGCTCTGAGTTCCATTTGGTGAAACCAATCTATTACTGCTGCAAAGCAGAATTGCTGTGTTTTGGGTAGTGAGGAGCTCAATTCTTTACATCGTTTTCAATCTAAACAGAGATAGGCGAACATAAGGTGCATCATGTGCCAGATCCGCCATTAACATAAGAAAAAAATAATAATCAAATGATGTAATCATGAACTAACACATGTGCGAGACGCATTATTTCTGAGTCAGGTCTATCCACAAGATCGTTGTAAATGGGCCTAGTTTACAACATTGTTATTTTTAACACTAATAGGTAAAGCTCAGGCACTCTCGCGCAGCCGTGGCGTATCGTAGAGCATCCTGCACGCAATGGAATATACAATGTAACTTGATACTAATGGAACTAAGTAAATGGCTTCTAAGTTTACATTGTCGCGTTGTTTTGTTTTTACAGTAACTGCACTTTAGTACTAGAACATCCACTGTAACTGTAATAAAAAACTGCTAAGTAAGTAGGTACTTAAAACACATCTTCTAAATGAACACAACAATATTCGATACGTTATATTTCAGTATTTCATTTCATAAAACTGCTAAGGGTTATATAATTCTTTTAATTTTACTTCTGTGCCCATTCTAATTAAATATTGAGCTCAATATTTAGGTTTCAAAAACTGAACGTTTAGACTATTGTCGCTGACTGAACGTATTTAGACTAGCTGTGCCAGCGGCAAAATATTTTCGAATAAATTTACTTACTTTTACTATGATAATGATTCCGTTATTTTCCGTTATTAGAGGAGCTCGTGGCTAAGTAATAACAGCCGCACGCTTCGATCCATCAGTTTAAGCCACGATTGCCGGGGTTGGTCTGTGGATGGGTGACCATCTTAACATACCGAGACTCCTCCGTGCCTCGGAAAGCACGTTATGCCGTTGGTCCCGGCTATCATTCGTGGATCTTTGACAGTCGTTACGGGTCGTCAGAAGCCCGAAAGTCTGACAACAAGTCTTACCAAGGGATATCGTATTATCCAGTTGCTGGTTTGTGGAGGTCAGATAGGCAGTCCCTCCATGTAAAATACGGTATTCAGCTGCATCCGGTTAGACTGGAACCCGACCTCAATATAGTTGGGAAAAGGCTAGGCAGATTGAATGATTCCGTTATTAATAAACTGTTTAGCACAGTACGAAAGAGTACAGAATCCTCGTATGAGAGTCACCACATCCTTTCGCCCGCGGCTTCGCCCACGTCGATGTCAGAAAACCGGTATTAAAAGAACCTTAAATCCAGGTTATAAACTATCTGTGTGCGCCTTTCAACCAAATCCGTTCAGCCGTTTTTGCACTAACCCGGAACATATATCCAGACAAACAGACAAACGGACAAAATTTCTTCGTTACTATTTTATTATTATGTATATATGGATACGTAGCTTACCTGCACATGAGTATATAGTCTGTAAGTTTAGGCCTTAGTTAGATTGTATTCAAAGAATCCAGATTGAACCATTAATCCAGAATGAATACGATGCGACGCGATTCCCGGAACACATAAGACGAAGATGAACACATACCTCACCTTGTTGTTTAATTACATGACATTTACCAATATTAGTTTTAACTTTTGTTTCCTTATTCATAAACGCTTCCTTAATTTTTATAAAGACTTATAATTAAACATGGGAATGATGGTGAATGAGAGAACTCAAAAAAAAATTGAATACCGTGAGCGTCTTACAAATACGTAGTTATTCGTGGGGCTCATCTCGTCACGACTAATGGAGTCATGCACGATTCATGGGCATACACACAGTTCTAATAAGCAAATATGTAGTTGTGTAATTATACTGTAATCTAGCCTTTTAACCTGGCTTTACTAGAGTTTTTTTTGTGTTTACTGATGCCACTGACACTGACGTTTAAGACGCTGATATATGCCAGTGGCCTTGAAGGGCATGTTCTGTGTTGAGCTCACGTAACGCGTCGTACGTCGAGGCAGTAATAGGACTAGGCAATTAGACGCATTATTAATTTATTATTAATTAATCAAAAGGTATTTTGATAAAATACGTATACAAAAAGATGAGTAATTAAATTATCTTTAAAATGGTGAAGGTTTCATAAAAATATGCTTGATAGTTTTTGTGTGATTCTCGGTTTTTTATCCACGTTAGACATAACTTTACAAATTTATTACACTAGGTAATATAATCATTATCTAAAATATTCACAGATTGAGTTATTATAAAAACGCTCTAATTTAACATTTTTTTTCCAAATCATTAATACTACTCGTTTAGACGTGATCTTCAGTATAAAATCATTAAAAGTCGGTTATCGTCGCCTTAACAAGCTATTTATGCTAATGAAATTCTGAAACTATAGATATTTTAGACCTTGCCGCGGTAAACCATTATCAGTTATCAGGTCACTGACAATTCGTATTGAGAGCTCTCCATGGCGAAGTAGAAGTACCTACTTGACTTTTCTGAATTAGGTACAGGATGATACAGTTAGTTCAAACTATAAATAAATAAATTCTTTATTAAATTAATTATTCTATATTTATTTAATTTCATAAATCTTATTTATATCTCCGAGATAAGAGCAAAAAGACTGCTAGTGAGATTTACACGAAGCCTGAAACTGATAGCGGCGAGACCACCTCAGACGAAGACATTGGAAACAGCAAAGGGCAGATGCACCGGTAACGCGGCGACGCCGTAAAAAGATGCCCATCCATAGATAAATATCACCCGTCTCTCCACTATTACATTGCCTACTCAAGGATACATATCCGGTACGGCTCGCAAATCGTTCCATATTCTGAGGACACGCCTTCCCCACCATTACCGCTCGCCCCGGTTTACTCCTGGATATGCAGTGGCCTCTGTAGCCCCATGAAGCAAGAGGCTCCAGGGGCTCGTGCAAATCATGGGGTTAATACGATTTATCGAGTCTGGTTAAACCACGCTGGGGTCGGTGAATTTCATTCATTCATTGTATACTGCACCGGTCGACATCATTACGTCAACTCAGCTATCGCTGAAAACCAGCGCTGGTGTTCTGTCTCGCATAGGGTCGCAGCATTATGCTGAGCGATGGCCATTTTGCGTGGATGTGACGCATATTTTCCCCCAACTTGTTCCTCTTTGTTTTTTTTTTTCTTTCTTTGCGTCATGTTTACCGCAAATAAATGTTTTCATTCTTTTCTTTCTTATTGCCATAAACAGGTTACAGAACAATTTAGAGACCCTTGCTCCAGAGCTAGGTTAGAGTATTTCAGGAGCCAGTGACTTCTTTAATTTTGATAACAATTAAACAAATATACTATAATAAACTAAAGGATAGCCTTGCCTAGACAGATACTCAGGGGCTTCTTCATACACTCTTTAAATAGCAGGTCAAATATTGACGTCCAGACGTCCTCTACTTAACCCTTCACGGAAAACAGGTGCAATGTTATGTAATATTGGACGTAAAGTGAACAGTCATGTGAGGTGTCAAGTAATTTACTACCAAGTACGTACCAACTGTTAACTTGAGACCTCCCTTGTCAGCTGTCTTGAAAATGATTATGGTAACGCCTGAAGACTTTGTTAAAGACATGCAATTTTCTCCAATTTAATTTTTGCGCCCTGTAATCCATATTATTATGCAATTCATATTAAACTGACAAGAGTTTAATATTAATTGCATAATAGTATGGAAAACAGGCGTTGATTATAGACTCAGTTCATTTTCTACTATAATAGGCAGTTCCTTGCAGATTGCTGGCCTTTTAATGACAGTATTCTTCTAACAAGAGGAAACGGGCCGTTCGCTCTGATTTCCCGTGGGAATGTCTGTGGCAGTACGAGATTTGCTGTCTGTGTATAAGGCGTTACATGTAGTACCTACGATTTAAAATAGAATACTCTTTATTTTGTACACCATATAATTTACAGATTACAGATACAGCAATACAGAATTACTGATTTTATAAAATTATGGTTAAGAAATCACACAGCGAAAGCTCAAAAACTCAATCTTTTGTAACTTTAGTCAGTATCCAACTCATTTATTTAAGACGCATATATATGCCAGTGACATTGAGTGGTTAGCTTGCGTGTTCTGTACTGAGCGACTGAGCTCACGCAACGTGTCGTACGTTCATCCAGTAATAGGAGTCGCCCATCCAGAAGCGTTGTCCCAAATTAGACGCATTATTTATTTATTATAAAAAAAAGTATAAGTAAAAAGTATTTAAATAAAATACGTATATTAAATTATCAATAATTAAATTATCTTCAAAACTGTGAAGGTTTCAGAAAAAATACGCTTGCTAGATTTTGCGTGATTCTCAGGTTTTTTATCCGCGTTACACATAGCTTTACAAATTAATTTCACTATGTAATATAAATATAATCTTAAATATTCATATATTAAGTTATTAAGAAAATGTTCTAATTTAACATATCTTTTTTACATATCATTAACAGTACTCGTTTAGACGTGATCTTCAGTATAAAATCATTAAAAGTCAGTTATCGTTGCCTTAAACTTCTCGCACAAAAAAGATACAAAAGCGGACTTTATGCCTTAGGCATTCATTTGGATAATAGCCCTGTATACCTTACCTTAGGAAATTCTCTTTTATAAGATCTACTATCCAAGTACTTAGGGTCCCAAGTGGGTTATTAAATAGTTCCATAAAACTGCAAAACACTAAACTTATTATATAACATATAGTTTTTGGACCACAATGAACAATCCACTTTCGTCTACAATACGGTATAACGCTTTAACTTATTAGAGCGTAGAAAATTACCACTAACACTAATGTTGTGTACAAATTGCAAATTTTATAACTGATTAATTACAGACTACAGTTAGCAACAAAAAAAAATGTACACCAATAAGTAGGTAGGTAGGCTTAGTTGCTTTTTTGTTGAAACGTGGCTGTAAATGAGGTACCGATTACTTGAAATTGGTACCTACTTATCTACTTAAATACCTTGACATTGACTGTTGATAGAAATGACTAATTCCGTAATAATTCGATAGGTTTATTCTGAGAACAGAATCTAATGCAAACTTGTTTTTTTTTTGTTAATTAATATTGCTGTACTAACTACCTACACTTAAATTGAGTTGTTTTTGTTTTAACTCCAGTCGTTCGTTGCTGGGTTCCGTTCACAAATATTCACAAATATAAATTAAAAAATATATGGCACATCGGGATGATAAATTGTTTGGTTTTCTAGCGTCTTTATTACTCATTCCTTCGTGACAGACTATTGTATTTTTATTATTTTATTTTATTATTTCTATTTTTATTGATTTAGTTGATTTTTATAGATTCTACGACTTTAAAGTCATACAAGTTTTTAAGTGATCTTGTTACAAATTGATTATAATCATTTCAAGCAGCTTTTGTCTCAGTCTATGTAACATGTTTTGAAATACATAGGTATGGAGAATGTAGGTAGATATTCTTGACAAAAAAAAACTAACTCACTCGCGCTAATATACTTTTACGAAATATCAAATCCAAAATGTAATTGCATATGGGCTTGTAGATCATCCACATTTGTAAGATTACGATACACGTTTTGTAGAGAATGCAAGTTTACGTAACATAAAACACAGTAAATGTAGCCAATACATTGTTTCTAAAATAATTAATTGTGTAGGTACTGTAACTAGGTGGTGTGTAATTATCATTTATGTGTGTAATGGTTATCTAAATTGAAAATTGAAGTGTTGAACTCTAAAACTATGACGTCACCCGCTATTCATATCAAGAGTCAATCGAGATTGTCTGGTATAATTCGATTCAAACTTAATGGCAACTCGGAAGTTAGCCACTCGCTGCGGAGTACCGCACCCCTCACCCCCGCTGATACATGAATTCGTTACTGCGCAGCGACTTGCCTCATGTTCCGAGCCGCCATCAAGTTTGAATCGGGCTGTAACTACTGGTCAGCAGAAAGCCGTCCAATTAGACGCCGAAGGCAACGCACCTGTTAACGAAACACAAAAATATTCTGGAGGCAGGAAATAGTGTAACATATTAATAGTGTAACATTAACTGCCGAGCAGCCTAATTGCGTAAGACAATCACAATCCCATTCATTTAGTCAATTTAACAATTTTCATTCTGCTGTTTACGTTGTAGAGCAGATTTTTCCAATATAAATTAATCAATAGATTATGTATCCACTTCTTAAAATGAGGGACATAGTGATTATGACTTACAAAATTGGCGTGCTTAGGAGAGCATACGAAAATGTTATTTAGTTTTTTCATTACAGAAATATGTCAGTCAGCTCTGTTCATGGATTCCTGCGCGGTTGATGACAATAGGCTATGTACGCACCCTATCACGTCATGGAACTGAAATAAAACTGGCAAAATGTGTCTTATGACGCAGATATATACCAGTGACTTTGAGTGGGCAGCTTGCGTGTTCTGTGCTGAGCTCACGCAACGCGTCGTACGTCCAGCCAGTAATAGGACTCGCCATCAAGGAGCGTACCAAATTAGACGCATTAATAATTTATTATACATAAAACAAAAAGATTTTTAACAAAACATGTATACTACAAGATTATTAATTAAATTATGTATTTTTAAAATGATGAAGGTTTCAGTAAAATACGATTGATAGATTTTGCGTGATTCTCAGTTTTTTATCCGCGTTAGATATAACTTAACAAATTAATATCATCATGTAATATAAAAATAATCTAAAATATTCATATATTAAGTTATTAAGAAAATGCTCTAATTTAACATACTTTTTTTTCCAAATCATTAACCCTACTCGTTTAGACGCGATCTTCCGTATAAAATCATTAAAAGTCGGTTGTCGTCGCCTTAAGTACACACGTCAGCTGATCCCTTAGTCCAGCTGATTACACGCAGTGTGAGTATTCCTCTATAACTATGTCTTTGTTCTGCCTACAAGGTCCGTCCTCATCCAACTGATATGATACTCGTTCAGTTGGTAATTTATTGCGACACTCGTGATAATGTCGAGTTACAGCTGTTATAACTATACCTATTTTATGCATATAATTGAAGCCCTTTTCAATATCAATGATGTTTACCACACACTGCAAGTGTAACAGATAGGATAATATATCCACAAATAGTATAGGAAATGACGGAATTTCTACGAAGGTAATCAAGTATGTATCTGACTTTATTTGTAAACACTTGATCTATCTTATAAATCTATGTATATGTTCAGGTGTATATCCAGATGCCTTAAAAGTGTCTATAGTAAAGCTGTTATTAAAAAAAAACAATAATGATAAATATGGACGTTAAAATTCCAGTATGCGCTATTTTCTGTGATATGACGCAAGCTTTTGATGATGTAAACCATAACGTTCTACTTCAGAAACTAGAGGCATATGGCATAAGAGGAAACATACTTAACTTTATAGAGTCTCACCTAATTAACAGACCCAATACACAGAAAGAATAAAAATAAATATTAAGACAAAAAGAGAGGAATTTTACATATCCGGCGAACGAACGCCTATTTACGGTGTCCCACAAGGGAGCGTGCTTGGATCACTATTATTTTCGTATATATCAATGACTTGCCTGATGCTATTAACTACTTCATGGCCCTATTTGCAGATGACAGCGCAGTCACTATAACATGTAATAATAAGGACGTTTATGAATATGACATTAATAGAACTTTCAAGTCAATAATATCATGGTTGGATAGGAATAATGTTAAAATTAATTTAGTAATTGACGACGATAATGCATTTTAGTATACGGGTACATGCTAATATTGACATTGAAGCCCTTTACAATGGCACAATATTAAATAAAGTCGACGATACAAAATTTCTTGGTGTAATGATAAACGCAAAATTGAACTGGAAAGCGCGCATTGAATATATAAGCAAAAACTGAGCTCGTCCACGTATGTCTTGTACAAACCGTTCTCAGAAGTTAACCCAGATGCTTTGGTGCTGGGTCTATCATGGATTGGTGGCATAATTTATGCGCTATGGTATCATATTTTGGGGTAACTCTACGGACAAGGATATAGCGTTTAAAGCCCAAAAGAGGTGTATTCGGGCTATGTTTAAGTTACAATCACCAGAAAGCTGCAGACCGTTGTTTAAAAATTCAACTTATTAACTTTAACGTCTCTATATATTTTTGAAGTTGCATCGTTTGTAAAGTCTAAGGCCCCTCGCCCACGGCGACTTTTTGTAGCGATGCTGGCGCGCGTTTTATAAACGCGCTTCTGCATCGCTACTATCGCGCGTCAGTCACGTTTGCAACGTGTAACGGAAATGATGCAAACGCGCGGCTGTATCGATGCAAACGCACCGTTTCTGACGACATCGGGAGAACGAAGGGCGGAGAATGGAGGGAGGGGTGCTGGGGAGGCGACAGCATTGTGATAGTAGCGATACAGAATCTGGGCGAAGGTACACAGCCAGCGACGGCATCGTGGCCGTATCAATACACAGACGCGACAGCATCGCTACTCCATCGCTACAAAAGTCGCCGTGGGTGAGGCCTCTAACCACCAACTCCTTCCGCGACAATCTGACACTTTTCCGCACAACAGACGTGACAAATTGTCAAACTTTGCTGACCTCGTGGGGAAAAGCTTTTTTTATGGCCCCGAATATATACAACAAAATACCAGTCATTTAGAGCTATGACAGCAAAATAATATTCGAAATATAATAACAGACAAGTGCTATTATAAAATGACTTTTTGACAGATACTTTATAACATTATTTCTATAGGAATATTATACTCATAAAATTTTATAATAAATGTTAGTAAATCAATCTTTGGTCTTTGGTTTATTGAATTAATTATTAGTATGTTATTTTTAAAAAAATGTACGCCTCGTCAGGCAAAACTTGAACAGACTTTTTATCTATATTTAAGGTCATGCATTTTGGATTTGTATGTAAACGCATGTTTGACAAATAAATTATCTTTTACCTTTTAATAAAATTTAACCATGCAAATATTCTACGATGAACGATTTGAAGACTCCCCTGAAGAGTTTAAATTTGTCATTGGACCTTCAAAAAGGGCTTAGCTATCGATACTATACGACTTAAATTCGCCTGAAAAAAATCAACTTCTTAAACCTCTTTCCCTACTCACTAATTGTGTTACATTAACACATCTCTAAGTAACTAGTGTTATTCGATGAGCACATCTGCAGATGCGTTACAACAGCATTTGCAAGAACACATGAAGAAAAGAATGGGTTCAAATGTTTTGAAATAGTGAGCGGCGGCGGTGCATTGTCGTGGCTTCCTTCATATTTGATATTAATCGTTACGATTACCTCCAGCCTGTAACGTTGCCACAGAATATAGTAGGTAAAGTCGCTCAGCATACTATGAAGCGAGCTATGCTGAGATTCTTTGAAAGATATGATTCGAAACGCAATTTTTCCGGATAAGAACTGGAACTCTTAAACTTTGGACTTAAACATATACCTCCCACCATACACAGGTACACCTCTGCGTAACCCTTCGGGATAACAGGTTTGATTTCATGTTATGTTATGTAAAGAACTGCGTGGAGTTTCCAACATAGCTTGCAAAGCTGATTGACCGTCTTCTTCTATTCGAGTGGATGGAATTAAGTTCTTTTATTAAATGACTTTAAGTCCACAAAAGTGCAAGTGTATGGACAATTTAGACCCTCCAACTGATGCGGCATGGGGGTGAGCTGGTCAGATATGTCGTGTGTGACAAGGAAGGCCGTCGTATCAGACTAGTTATCAAGTACGGTTCGTACGAGATACCGTGTAATGGCAAGTGTAGCATTCTAGGATCTAAAATGTCCCAGTTAGATGGACTAGCGACCTTAAAAAAAGCGGCTGGTCCTGGAATGGATGCGGAAAGAACCGGCTGTTCAGCGCAACTTGGAGATGCCTATGTCCAGCAGTGGAGTGCGATGGTCTTAGTTGACTGATTAATTGAGCAGGCAAGTGGAGTTCGTGGGAAGTATCGAAATAGTTTGATGTTACTTATCATGCGTGGCAATAAATCACACGTATACAATACAACAATCGGAAATACACCGAACGTGAGACACAACATCACCGATTGAAAATAAGAAGAAATGTTTTTTTGAATATCAGTTTTTTTGCTTCCGTGTTTTCATAATATCCGTTTAACTTTACAGCGTTTGTGACAATAAAGCGCAGGCCACATTGCGAACTAAGCTAAATTAGTTCACCTTACATATATCTTCGCTTTTTTCTTTATAAAGCATGTATTTCAATTAAACCATTTACAGGCACTTTTGAACTGTCAAGGAATCGGTCAGTCAGAAATATGAAGCTAGTTGCCCATTCCAAAGCGTAGTAGGTACCTATGGAACGGGCAAGAAACTCCTCGAACACTGTTTTAAGGAAACAAAACATTGTTACAAAATATATATTCATTCGCGGTGTGAATCGAAGTATGAAGAGACGCCATAGTTAGCCTCAGTTCAGCTAAGTTAGCTTAGCTCGTGATGAGACCTGAGCTTAAACATCGCATCGCTTGTTAGAACCAATTTGTGATACAACATCAAACAAAATTGGAGCTTACGACAACGGAACCAGGCAGTACATGGTTAGACGTCAAACGTAATTGAATGAATGAGATTTATGAGTTGTTTGTATGTCTTGGCTGTGCACAGCTTTGGTCTACTGATTTGTTTGATTTTAACTACAGAAACAGATTTTGTTTACAATGTATTGAAATGTTATAAAGCCGCTTGCAGTCTCAAATAGGATGTTGGTAAATCAATCTGGCCAATTGTGGTAACACGACCCACCTCAAACAAAAGAGCATCACAGTACTAGCCACCTTAGAGGAGCTCGTGGCTAAGTATATAACAGCCGTACGGGTCGATCCATCAAATTAAGCTACGCTTGCCGGGGTTGGTCTGTGGATGGGTGACCATCTTTACATACCGAGACTCCTCCGTGCCTCAGAAAGCACGTTATGCCGTTGGTCCCGACTGTCATTCGTGGATCTTTGACAGTCGTTACCGGTCGTCAGAAGCCCGAAAGTCTGACAACGAGTCTTACCAAGGGGTATTTATTTATTTATTTTATTATTTATGTACACACAGTAAAATATATACAGATACGACATAATTATAATTTGAGTACAAAGGTACTGCTTATTTCTTAAGAAATTTCGTATAACCCAGTTACTTGGTTGTGGAGGTCAGATAGGCAGTCGCTCCATGTTAGATACTGGTATTCAGCTGCATCCGGGTAGACTGGAAGCCGACCCCGATATAGTTGGGGTATGGCTAGGCAGATTGATTGAGTACATGTCCACCTTCTTTCCTGTCCGTCATGTACACACGACTACATATCAAGCTATAAATTTCCAGTTTATGCTGATCTCGCATTGTATAGGATTTCCGTACAATGCGAGGTAAGCTTATACTGGATATGTATAACTTGATGTGTAGCCGTGTGTTCGACCACCTACACGACCCTTCTGGATTTAAACGAAGCAACTGATAGAGCTGTCTGTCGAGGTCGTTGCCGGGGCAATTGCGTTACACACTTACAATGGCAATGCCTATCATTTTGACAGTTCAACAACATTCATTGCGTTTACGTTGTTGAGCAAACGAATTTTTCAAAAAATATTATTGATTAATAAATTTTATCATAAAATAAAATTATATTTTAAGGGATAAGCTTTAATTTTTTTAATACAAATATTTAATTAAATTTTAATTGAATTTTTTATGATGTTTATTGTAAAAAAAATATAATTTATTATAAATAATTTCATTTAAAAATTAATTGAATAAATTATTAAGTAATTGTTTAGCAATTTTCTTCAAAATCGTTCGGATTGTAATCGGCAGTGTGTTACCTATGCAATTGGGTTGCTGGTCAGAAAATATTTGAGTAGGAGAAGAAGGAGAAGAAGGCTTTATGTACGCCTTGTTTTACAGGAACTGAATGATGTTTGTAAACGAAGTTGTATGTATTTCGCCATATCCGTAACAAACATGCGTGAAGCTACATTACGTTCGAACATAAAACAATTTAACGTAGATGGTATGAAATTATTTAGATGTTAACGCTAATTGCTACAGCAATTTGAATAATATTTCGATTTAATTGTGTAATTCGTAATTTTGTAGTAACACGTAACGTGATATTGTCAGCATTCATTTCTTAATTGCGTATTCGATAGAACAAATATTTTGTAATTTTAGTGTTTGTCGAAAACAAATATCTGTTCTGAAATAACTGAATATTGTTATGATTGTAGCTAAGAGCTATTTGTACAGATAACTTATGTTTTAATATAAACATTACGAGAACCTGCTTATTTATTCATCAGTCACGATGTTTGCACATCTGTTATATATTTGAGGTATGTGAGGTGTGTGTGTGTGGTCTTGATATGTTGTTTGCCTGTATCTTAATTTATTTAAACTGTCATTCTATTTCAGGCCGATACAATCTAATTATGGTGTTACAAAATTAACTTTAGAAACTTTAAGAGGTGGTTTAGATTTTAGGCCATTGGATCTTTGACAGTCGTCAGAAGCCCGAAAGTCTGACAACCAGTCTTAACAACTCGTATTACCCATGTACTGGGTTGTGGAGGTCAGATAGGCAGTCGCTCCATGTAAAATGCTGGTATTCAGCTGCGTCCGGTTAGACTGGAAGGTGATCCCAACATAGTTGAAAAAGGCTAGGCAGATTGATTTTTTTGAAAACTAGCTGACCCGATAGACGTTGTCGTGTCCAATACTTAATTTATACAAAAAACCTATAGAATAAAGCACTTTCAATTTGTACGGGTTTCTTTCCCAATTTTTATTTCCATAAAAACCTTATTCGCCGAAGTCGATCCAGCCGTTCTCAAGTGATGCAATTACCAACGAAATAAATTAAAATACCAATGCGTTTTAACACCTTAAGTGTTAAAAAATTACTTTATTAATAATAATGAAATGCTGTACCATAAAATATTTCCAGTATTTCGTTAAAAACGTTGTGCAAAGCCAGAAAAAGCGTTCAATGTCAGCAACGCAGAGCCTTACCACCACAATGATGTGAACAACTGTAACCGACACACTTAAACATTACCAAGCATTTGATAATGATGAGGTTTCGTTACATAACTGATTAACCTCAAATATCTTCAGTCACGGCTGAATCAGACTCACCTTCGCTTACAATGCTGTGTCTATTGTTTACGAGATACACACATTGTTTCATTCACACTTTGTATTGTTTGTACAGTGAGCAACAGAAGTCGTTTAAATTATATTAAAACTAGCTTCTGCCCGCCAGCGGCTGCGCCCGCGTGATATCTTTATAAATTATAACTTATGTTGGTCAGTGATTCATTCTACTGGATTGATGCATTCTACTGGTGAAAGAATTATTATTCATAGGTACGTATTTATATCGGATATGATTCAGCCTCAATCTCTACTACTCTTTAACTTGTTAATGAGCTATGTACACGTACTACAGGTACATTAAGAACCTATTTTGAAAAAAAAAATGCTTTTCAGTTTTCAGCGCCTACAGTTTATGTTCTGCTTATTATGAGGTATCTAGGCATTTGCTATAACCTGAAACTTACCGTAATCCTCATCAACCTTGTTCCAATCCTACTAATCCGCGAAGTTTGTGAGGATGGATGTATGGATGTTTGTTACTCTTTCACGCAAAAACGACTGAACGAATTTGGATGAAATTTGGCACACAGATAGTGTATAGCCTGGATTAACACATAGGATACTTTTTGTCCCGATATTCCCACGGGTTCGAGACTTATGCGGGTGAAACCGCGGGGCGCTGCTAGTATCCAAATAAAGTCAGGTGTCAAAAGGATAGGTTACCAGAATATTTTAATTGTTACCCTAATTACTAACATCATATCAGTTTAAACTATTTGTACCCTGAGGCCAGTGGTCTAGGCCAGTGGCCCGCAAGTTATGTCCAAAAGAAAGAAAAAAAGAAAGAAAGAAAGAAAGAAGGAGAGAAAGAGAAAGAGAAAGATAAAGAGAAAGAAAAAGATAAAGAGAAAGAGAAAGAGAAAGAATGAATGAACGAATGAAAGAAAGAAAGAAAGAAAATACATTTATTTAGCACAGACTAAAAGGCACATAACACAACATATTTTACCACAAGTAAAAATAGCAGGCTTTTTTTTTTGAGTGGGAAATTATCAAATAACTTGTCAGACAGGAGGGCGTGTCAGACTTTTACTGACTAAAAACCCCCGTCTTCCTTCCGTTGCCTGTGTGCCGGGGCCGCGATATCCCTTTCGGACAAACTCGCAACCCTGGCAGGCATTGGCCCTGACGGACCCCGTCAGTTGGTGCTGACATCTCTTTGAGGCGCGCGTGAAACACAACGCGCCGTCGACTGGTCGTTATCGGACGGCGAGCTACCCATTTGCTCACCGTCCGCAAGCCCACGCCTACGGTGGCCGGAAGTCCACTCGCGACTCCCGACGCCTCGGGTGTGTTCTACGGCGACTAGGGGCGCGAGGGCGCGAATCATGCCTGTCCCTCACGCGCTCCACCTCCTCCTTCGCGAGCATTACTGCTTCGCAGAAGGAAGTGACGGCCTCCCATGCACTCTCGCTCCGAACCAGGGCCGGACGTGAGAGATCGCCGCCGCCGATCGCCTCCGTGAGGACACAGCGTTGCTCCGCCCAAGCCGAGCAGACCTCCACCGTATGCTCCACCGTGTCCTCCAGGCGATCCACACAGTGGTGACACTCGGGCAAAAAAGCAGGCTGGAGTGAATTTTGTACTTTATGAGTATCCAACTTTTGCTGGCGACTGTACAACAATCCCGCATTAGGTCACTGTCTGACCGACTGTTGGGACAATATGTGCTAATTGTCTGAACCGGTAAGATGTAACGTGAGTTGCAACGACTTGGGGACAATTTGGTGTTGCATCAACATTGACCGTGGCGAAAGTGTACGTAGCACGCGAGTGTCGTGCGTTCCGCGTTGTGACAGAACAATTAGAGCTTGTTATGTGACTTATGACGTATTACTAACCGATGGATGACGAGTTCACTATGTTACGTAGTTATTCACTTTCAACTTGCAATATTACGTTGGGGACTTAATACGAAAGATAGGTAAGATATACAATCAGCTCAGTCAACCGTAGTCCGCTATTAAACATAAACCTCTTCCAATTTGCGCTTCAAATCCCGAGTTTCCGCCTTCCGCATCCAGTTGTCACAACCAAGTTTTCAAGGTCTGTTAGTCAATTTAGCGGGGGGTCTATGTTCCGTGCTACGCTTGCTGATTCGCGATCGCAACTTATAATTACTGGTCCGCCGGTCCTTCAAGACACAGTGACGTGCCACTGTACTCACTTCTGAAGCAGATTTCAATACAATAGGTATACTTCTCGCCCATCAACTCATCATCCACTGCTGGCCCTGGAATATGTTCACACACATACATATAAATACAACGAACACACTATGACGTCGTCACCGAGCGACGCGGCACGGCGCGGGGACCGGAAGGGCAACAACAGCATCACCACTATCAGTGCATCGTCCGGCATGACCGCGCTCGGACATATCTTTTGATTTAGGTACTAGGTTGTTATAATTGTAAACCACCTAATAAACATTTTTATATTACAGTCCGCTTGCTTTACTTCGACCTGGGCCTAGACATGGTGGCTTCAACCAATCAATCTGCCTAGCCTTTTCATAACTATGTTGGAGTCGGCTTCCAGCCTAGTCTAACCGGACGCAGCTGAATACCAGTATTTTACATGGAGCAACTGCCTATCTGACCTCCACAAGCCAGTTACTGGGTAACACGGACTTGGTAAGACTGATTGTCAGACTTTTTCGGCTTCTGACTACCCGTAACGACAGTCAAAGATCTACAAATGACAGCTGGGACCAACGGCTTAACGTGCTTTCCGGGGCACGGAGGGGTCTCGGTATGCAAGGGATGTTCACTTATCCACGGAACAACCCCAGCAAGCGTTGTTGATGTCTACAACCATAAATAATAATTGTTCGATATTCATTATCAGCAACCAATTTAATCCAAAATTTTTACACTTTAATTAACTTTATTTATTATACATATAACATAGCGTCAATAAAATAGTGAGTTTATATCAGGTACAAAAAACTATTAATTTTCGTAATTATGGGCCATCCTTGTCCCCGTTTACCATAAATTATGGATAAAGCATGTGATTTATACATGGAATCATAGTAATTTAGTACTATTAGCTCATGACTCATGAGTGGCAGTTACGTGGAATAGGTACTGTAGCCTCCATGAAGTACTTAGGCGGTTTTAACAAGACGCCGCCGCTCACCGCCCGCGGAAGGCGGAGATGGCGAAGCGGATTTTGTGGCGCTCGCTGCCCCGCGCGGAGAGGCGCCTGTCCGTGCGGATGGGCTTTTAGCGGGCGCCGCCCGCGTGGAGATCGAAATCCATTTTCAAAAAAGTGTAACACCTCCTTATCCCACAGTGATCCGCGCTGTAAAGCTTCGTGCAGACTAGCGCGACGCGACACCGGTTATTGCTATACTGTGAAGTTTTCTTAGAACTTGTATTACTCGACCCGCGTCGCGCTAGTCTGCACAGGGCTTAAATCTGTGTCCCGTTTGGCGGCTCGAGCGCCGCTCATCCACGAGTACGTTCGGGCGGGGTACAGGCATCAACGGATTACATACAACCCAAAGCGATGTCAGATCCGCTTCAACGCCTACCGCGTCGGTGCGCAGCGTCGTGTGAGAATCGCCTTATTTATTATAACTTCCTTTCAACTTTAGATTTTAAGTATATGACAGTACGTAATTATTGACAAAACCTTGGTTCATGACTGGTACTTAAAATGTTATTATTCGTCGTCACAGGTCTACTACGTTTCATCATCATCACATTATTATTGTTTTATGCCTGTAAGCTGTAAACGGCTCAACGTTAATCCATCAATGGACGAAACGGCTTGCAAGTTGCAGACAAATGAAACTTAAACTGCAGTTTGTAGCAGGAGTATGCTACTGACCAGTGCCTATGCTTATGAAGTACCTAATTCCGTAACGACCTATTCCAATAACCTATCTATTTATGAATTTTACGTAACTTCGTTTAAGTTATCAAATAATAATAGGGATGAAGACTAAGCATTTTTTTTTTAATCTGTGGTCATCAGCCGATGACCACAGCTGAGCAGAAAAGGATACAGGGTGTAGGGTGCATAGGTATCCTTGAAATAAAAATTGTTAGTATCCATATCCATACTATTTTAAATGTGAAAGTAAGTCTGTCTGTTACGTGTAATCTGTGGTTACAAGGTATCCGCTGAACGGAATTGGCAGAAAGCGTCACAGATTTTCTTCTGGAAAAAACAGGCAGACCTGAAAGTAGCGGGCATCCTTCTCTTCACCTTCAACGAATATTATGTAGACCAACTGCGGTATTTTTTAATTAGGTTAATTAGTTTACGGTTCACAAACAAAACACCTACTTATCCATTTTTGTATGTCAAGGAAATCGTATTCTGCTTAACGGAAAAGTAATTAAGGAGGGTAAGTAAATGCAATCATTAATGTGAAAACCAAATATTTGGGATTCTTAATTGTTCAAATTACGAAATATTTTTTCCATTTAGACGAGTTCCTTAAGCCACATATGAATACAGATGGGACACTCCGCGAAATCATTTCAATAAAAAGCGACTCTTGCTACGACACAATAAAGTGCAATTCAGGTCGCATAGCGCTAATCACCTACAGTTATATTCACCTAGAAGCTGCCTCTCTTTCTATCACGTGACTGTTAAATCTTCTGTCTACGTTACACTCACTGAATTGGCTCAGCAAGACGGGCCTGCCGCGTACTTGTAGCTTCAAACCTAAACTGCGGAGTATCACTTTGCTTTTTTTCTAGAATATGTAAACATATTCCAGAAATTGTACGCCGACTCCCGACTGCCACATTTTGACCCGCATTTTGTTTTAATTACTTTGCTTGTTTTTAAAGAACATTAAAATTTTGCAAGCCTGGCAATAAATAAAATACCGGTGTGCGTGTGTTCGTAATTTCTTCTTATCCTAAACGGTTTGACTGATTTAGATATGTTTTTAAAATTCTTTTTGTATAACTTGGATGGTTCTTAGCTATAGTTGGACCCGGGGGGCGTTGTTGTTGTATATTTTCACTGTAGGTTTCATAGTTTTTTTAAAAGTGAAAACGTCTTTAAGCGCGTTGAGTGATTTTTCGTAGGGGAAAAACTTATGGGTTCACGTCACCGACTAGTTCATAGTTTTTAAGTAAAGCAAGTGAAGTATTTTTGGAACGAAGTTCTTTAACGCTACTGAAAACTACTTTAAGTCAAAATAAAGATCCTAGATGGTGGCTGCGAACATTTTCAACCTTTACGTCATGGGTATCGTTTTCATAGTTTTCGAGGATACTAAAGCCGATAATGAGGTTAAAATGTAAATCTAAGATAGCGGCTGCGAAAATTTTCACATTTCTTCATAACATCACGCCATATGGATCCAATGCCAATGTCACAAATGCCTCTAAACTAGACGAAAATCACCAAAATATCGTTTATTCCTGTCAAACGACGATTTCCCATACTGAAATAGACTAAAGTGACTAAAGTGGCCAGTGACAACTTAACTATATTTTAATTTGACAGCACTAAGATGGCACTGACTTATTAATTTAGTGAAAATGGCAATTTGCTATTTTGAATTTGACGTTTTCACCTTAAATTTTTATTGTCTAACTAAAGCTTACTATATTTAATAGCGATTAAAAAGGTGTGGAATAAAATTAGTTGACATGAACTAAAATTCTCACCAATATCCCGACTTCAGATGCAAAAACAGTACTGTTTTTTTTTTTTCTTTTACTTATATCTCGAAAATGGTGTGTGCAAAAATAATGAAAATTTGGACCTCCTTTACGGGACCGATAAATCCATAAAATTCAACATGTAGGTAATAATTTTCCATACAAAAAATTCCATATAAAACACGTTGAGGCTGCTCTACCTGCGCGCCTCCGGCTCTAAAAAAACAAGTACTACGTGCAGTCGCGATGGTCAAATTCGATTTTAGTTTTGTCGAAATTATTTTTAAATTTTTTGCAGAATAATTTTAAGATTCTCATTCCCAAAAGTAAGGCATTTTTGTGAGAGTTTTGTTAGTTATTGGAGAGTTTAGTTAGAAGGAAAATATAACATTCTATTAAGAGTTATTATGCTATGTTTGTTTGCGCGAATGGCGCACACAAACATAGCATCGAACTCTGTCGAGTTAATTTTGTGCACGGACTCTTAAAGTATAAAACTCATGCGTTTTTACTTTTGGACTCGTGAGTGTTTTGGCTCCTAGTATATTCAACATGAATTATGTAGGTGTCTATGAAGTTTCATGCCCGTTTTTCTATAAGAAATTACTACGCTTTGACCATTCAAACGGGTCTGTAAGTGTATAAGCTGACCTAGCATTGTATGAAAATCCTATACAATGCGAGATCAGCATAAACTGGAAATGTGCTTGATGTGTACGCGTTTGTACGCGCGTATTGTACCTATATCAGCAGGTATAGGTACGCGCGGTACAATACCGTCTACAAACGCAGATTTAATTTATGCTCCCAAGCATAATTCGCACTATGATCATAAGATTAAAAGACAATTTATTTGGGTCAACGATTCTAACAGTGTATTCGCAAATTGAGATTGCCCAATAACTCTATGTTGAGTACGTGTACCACTTGAGTAGATAATACAACAGAGAGCAAGTTCTACAGATTTATAGATCTTGGTCCCTGCACTTGCATTTCTACGATTTGTACCTTGTCCATATGAAAATCACGATACAACGTGAGGCATGACCGAGTTGGGCGGAGTAGAGAGATGTGTAGTGAATAACCAATAGGATTTTGTTTTTTACCCTCCTACCTCTTCTCCGATTAGCTTCAGTGGGCAAAGTCAAGCGGAAAGGAGACGAGATGTTTCATATTTTTCCGATAAAATATTTTACCCAGGCTTAGGCACACAAAGGAACACCGGATTGCAGCAATCAAAGCGGAGTTGAGAGCAGTAACTCAGAAGAAGGCGGTGGCGCGCAGCGATAATTAGCGGAGATGCTAACACCGCTTTAGCCAGCTCACATTTCACTCAGCTCACTAGGGTGTATGCACCTAGCATACACCCTAGTCGCTATTCCTCTCTTCTCCTTTCCTTTTTATACACCTCTGCTTTGGTGGAGACCGGGCTAGCGCGCCCTTGTGACTACATGTCATCTTATCGATGAAGCTTTTACGTAAGTAGGTACATACAGACAATGTGGTACAAGCAGCGGTATTTATTATAGGACAACCCTCTCACCACAAGACAGGACTGATGATTAGGTAACGTATGGCTGCTACTATAATACCAACGCCATAATAATGAAGTTCTGTCTCTGTTGGAAAATCTCCTCTGGTGTCATGAACACACCGCATCAGGAGTGTAGAGTAATTTGATCTTCGAGGGCGTTCCGTCCATTGCAGATTTATTTGCATGTATAGACGGGTTTCTAATTACTGTAAGGTGCATCTACCACGCGTTGATATTGATGATAATATAGTTTAAAAGATTGACTATTTGTTTGTCGAGTTTATAACTTATAAGGAGCTACTTGGCTACGGAATAATCAAAACTTCGAAAGGTTTTAGTGAGTAATAAGTACAAGACTTGGTTGTTATGACCGTCCGTTGCATATAGGCGGACGTCTGCTAAAGAGGTTGTATTCCCTTTATTCCTAACACTTTGTACAGACAGGTTGTCTGTTAAAACCAATGTCAATTATTAAAGTAAATTAGACGGCGTCAAAAAATTGACAGTTATGATAGGAAGATAGACCTACGAGTTTCTCATTATTTTGTGGGCCAGTTAAGTTTTTAGAACATTCATTTTAGAGAATTTGAGAGAAATCTACAATCAAATTATTGGTATTTTTAAAGCAATTTTTAAAAGCCTCAATATTATTAGGAATGGCGGCCCGGATGGTCAGGCAGGCCCTCGATATAACACTAGGTTTGTTATATAATATATTTTAAAGAAACTGTTGCAAAACAAAAGTGGGATAAGCAATATCAAATGCAATATATATAATTATAGCTTAGTTTAATAAATATGTTGTTTAGTGAAAACATTCAAAATAAGTCCGCCTTTGTTTTGTTCGCAGTTTCTGTGGATAAAATTCAAAATGTTGTTGGAAAATGTTGGGGTTCATCTAAGATTTATGTTATGAAGACTCGTGCAAAACCACTCGTGGACAATATATGTGTAGGTAAAATAGAAAGGGGTGCAGAGAATTTAATGAGAACAATGAAACTCAAAACGGAAGCATATCGCGACCAACAGCTACGTAGTGAAATCGAATATCTTGAAAAAGAAATAGAAAACGCTAAAAATAAATTAAAAGGAAATGAATGACTTGAAAGCTTCTTTACAGGTACCCATTAAATAGTTAGGACAAAATCAGACGGTGTAAAGTGATAATGTACTTTATACCTATTATACGTATATTTTAGGTGCTGCAAAATCCGCACAGAGTTTTGGAGCTACTTCATGGAAGTATATAAAAGTTGAAGTGGTACCGCCAATGACAGTAAACTTCTTTAGTGGACCGATTGGTAAGAAAATGGAACAGTTTGCTGGAAAACTGACTAACGGTTTTATTAATGCTATAGCTGGGAGAATAAAAGAAATAGATGCTGAAAAGGAAAGACAAAGACTTCAAATCTTAGCCGCAATAAAAGCACATGAGAATAAACTAAAGGCTGAAGCGAAAGCGAAAGAAGTGCAGCGTATTAAAGAGAGAGCAAAGGAAGCAGCCGAAGCTGTTAAAAAAGCCAACGTTTTAGCTGAACAAAAGAAAGCTGAGCTGGCAGCTAAGAAGCCAAAAGAAGATCCAAAAGCCAAAGCAAAAGAAGCTAAGCCTAAGCCAAAGAAGAAAGTTGCAAAGCCAAAGAAGAAGCCGCCAAAAAAAACTAAGTGAAACTAGTTTTCAATCAGACCCGCGGCAGTGGTTCAGGCAAAAAAAAAAAAACATTTACAAAAACAACTGACTGTCAGTTTCACTGTCTCGTTGGTGTAGTGGTCGCAAGCGCTACTACTGAGCATGACCTGGGTTTGGCCAAGGTCGGGCAGTGTTATTGGGAATTTGTCAATAGTAGCCCGGAGTTTGGATTTGTGCCCGGTTGCCGGCAATGGGCTAAATTACACAGTGACCAAGTTACAACCCCCCAAAAAGTGTGACGTTTACCTTCAATAAATCTCCTTAACCATAATCCAGCCGATTCTCATGGTTCCCCAGAATGACACGGGAATATGTGACTCTCGGCTTGGTGATGGCTCTTTTCAACATTAGTTTCTTTTCTATTAATTACCTTAGTTTCCGTTTATAACGACATCGCATGGACGCAGGTCCCAGCATTGCTGTTTATATAATATTTATTTATTTATTATAACTTTATGAACAGGTAAAAAATACTGCACAAAGGCGGCCTTACTGCCTGAGGCATTTTCTACCAGTCAACCTTAGTACGATGCAGAGACAAAATAGGCAGGTGCAACATAAGGGATAGATAACTTGAAAATGAATACATAGATACATACATACATATAAACCGAATAAACTTTATCAGGAGAAATAACGATAGGTAGAGAAGAAAACAAATCCAGCAAATCAGCGCTGCAATGATTCTGCCAACTTTTTACAAATATGTTCACGTGCCTTCACTTTGAAAGATAACCGACTGGTTGCCATCTTGATGTTCAGAGGGTGCGCATTCCAAAGAAATACCGCCTGGATAAAGAAAGAAGAGTGAATAAAACCAGAACCGTGAGAAGGACATCGTAGAAGACGATTGTTGGTAGAACGAAGATTTTTACTTTGGGCAGAGCATAGGTATTGAACATGGGAAGTCAGGTAAGAAGCGCGCTCATGAACGTGTGGCAGTTCCTAGGGCTGAAGGGTGACTGGTGCTCCTGATGTTTCTGGCGCCCTCGCCCTCAGATCCTTAGACTCCGTCATAGCGTACCGACTTTATAGAGTACTTCAGTCGGCAACACTGTATTTTATGCGACATATATATATAGATACTTCAGTGATGTTACGTTTAATACTCCTGTCACAAAGATTGGTTCTGGCGTAGGTACCTACTCTTTTTTTGTCTTGTCTTTGTACGTCTTGCAGTTGCTCGTTTTCTAGTATTTCAAAACTATTATTAGTTGGTATTGCTATCTCAATGTTTTTTCTTCTTATGCCGTCATTGTGTATTGGGCTTGGTTATTTCCTTTTGTTTCTCCTGAAGGGAGTTCTGCCAGTTATCTTTCTCATTATTTTTGTGTTCGATTGTATTCGTTGTTGTATCTGTTGAAGTTGCTTTATCTCCTTCATTTGTCATACTGGTGGTATTTTGTTTGTCACACGTTGTCAAAAGGGTTCATGGTGTTGACATAGTTCTTTGTCTTGAGAACATGCTTTTGTGTAAGGTTAGCTGTATCATGTCGTTTGGGTTAGGTTTTGTTTTTGTTTGTATTTCATTAATCATTTAAGTCCCAAAGAATGTATTAATTTTGTGTTATAATTTTAGGAAAATAGTAACATAACCAAACTAAGTTTTAATTATTATATATTAAAATAAATAAGCCTTTATAATTCATGTAAACAATACAATGCAATCTATATGTTATGGACCAAGTGATTATTAGGATATTATAAAAAATGCCCGGGCAGTTTGAAATATGCCCAATATGAGAGGGCAGTGTGATAACAACTATTGAAATAATCAAATCGAGGCAGCACAATTAAAACCAGGTTTTATTACTATTATTTTTATTTGGGTAGTAATAAAAGCTCCGACAATTTTTTTAATATGCCCCCATATTTAAAAAAATTGTTTGTACTCAAAATATGAAATTTACTGCTTTAAATACAAATTTTCCGACAGCTTATAAGCGAATGAAAATAAAGAAATGAACGAATTAAGTACTGAAAATTCCGAAAAACCAATACAGCAGCAAATGCTGTATTGGTCTTTCGGTTTTATTTTTTGGACTTAATATTTTTTCACCAGATTAAATTGCATTTTAACGAAAACTACAGTTATTAATTTTAATCCCAAAACCCGGATTAGAAAATGGTGAAAAAAAATCTGCGAGCAACTTGGAAGTAGCTCTCGCCGGCCGCTGCCGCGGCACCGCTCACTACGCTCGTGCGGCTCGCGCACGGTTGGTCACAGTTCTAACCTAACCTAACCTAATTCACCCACTTTTTCACCTCTACACCCGAACGCAACTACCGGTAGGTAGTTATTTCCATTAAAATTGAGAGTTAAAAAAGTTATTCTTTATCTAATAGTCGAAATTAAGCTGGTTTCTATAGAGCTTAAGAAAACGATTATTTTAGCAGATTTTTTTCGGAAACTTTGTATTTTTTTCGGAAGTTTGGTATTCTTTTCAGTAATTCATTTTAACACAGCTTAGATAGTATTACAGTCAACCACACATTGCTGGAAGTTAATTTGCTTATCGGAAGCTTTATTATTTATCTTTTTATTTCAAACATAAAATAAATATTTAAAATCAAATAAAATATTTCCATTCATAGACACTCTAATGACTTTACCATAATTATAAGTTAACTTAAACTTTAAAACATCTATAGATACGTAACAAAAAACAAAAACTATTTTCACAAAAAAATATAAAACCTCTTTTTTTATAAATCTATGACTCACAGAAGTATAATCTATAAACTTAAAAATAACTACCATAAACAATATTAAATAATCAGACTCTTAATAAAGAAGAAAACTTTAAATACCTGTGTATTATCAGATTGCCCAAAGACAACACGGCAATATTTATAATGACGAGACAATTTGATAAATGAGGAAGTTCAAATTATAATTAACTATTTCGCTCTAAGTAGCTTGCCATTGTTCATAATGCGCGGGCATTATGAAACATGCCCCTATTTATTACTTGGTCCATAACATATATACTAATAATAAAGCTGAAAATAGAGTTTGTTGTTGGTGTCGACACTCTATCTCTGGAACTACAGTCGGATTTAAACATTCTTGGTGCATTTGATAGTCCCATTCCTGAGGAAGGTTATAGGCTATTTAACATCCTACGACCTTTAAGAGCCGAGCAAAAAGAAAAGACTGAAAGAACGCTACGCGAAAGCGAAGTACCTAATAGCGCAGGCGATGGCAATGAAGTGCAATGCGACGCGAGGGATCGCGGACAGAAGTTAGTGATTTTATAAAATTATCTACAATTATGCTAATGTTCCTATATAATTTATACGTTTAAAACACTTCGCTGGAAAATATGGTAATTCAACAAAAATAATGGAAAATTAACAATAATAATGTTTTATTAATAGAGTATCGTTTGATACTCTATTAATTATACGTACAAATAAAATTTCTCCATTCTCTATTAATAATTTCATTTAATTATAATTAAAGGTACTGTTTAAATACAATAAAATGTATCTATTATTAATTTCATTTCATTAAAGTTATACCTACGTACTGTTGACGTTTTAATACAATTATTTATTTATTATTATTTATTTATTTATTATAAGAATAATTTATTGGTCCATTGTTACAAAATAAATTTCAAAAAGTAATGATATGTATGCTTACTGTAACTAGAATATTTAACATAGTATTAAAACAGTGGTCCCCAAACTAGACAGCGCCTGTATCTTGAGGGCCTGAGTTGCATGATCTTAAATTTTATTTCAGGATGTTTGATAATGGGCACAAAAGTTGATTAAATAAGGGTAGCGAATTACCAAAATAAAAATAAATTGAACAAAATAAAATAATTCTAAATAATATTATAGTGTGCGTGTGAGTGTGGGTGTGGTGGTGAGTTGCAGGTGTGAGTTTTGTGTGAATGACTTACTTGTATATTTTGGTATTAACTCACTATTTCCTCCGTGTCGTTGTATGACAGGGAGAGAAGCCAACTTTTTATCATTCTTTTATACGAGTGGGTGTTAAGACCTTTAGTATTACAGTGCTTGCTTATTTTATTGTAGATATGAGTG
The DNA here is from genome assembly GCA_947364205.1 of Agrochola lota. Taxonomy (NCBI): domain Eukaryota; kingdom Metazoa; phylum Arthropoda; class Insecta; order Lepidoptera; family Noctuidae; genus Agrochola; species Agrochola lota. The sequence continues at coordinate 8,190,479 of OX376221.1, read as the reverse complement.
TGTGAGTAAGAATCCTTCGGGCCAGAATTTTTGCATTAGGAAGACGGACGTGTAAGATACGTTTTGATAGCAGGCTTTGGTAGTCAGGTCTGTTTTTATTAGATTTGTGTGCAGTGCGGCACTGAGTATGTATAGTTGACGTACTCGAAGAACCGGAAATTGGTTGTATAGCAGATCTGTCGGGAACCTAAAAGGCTTTCTAAGCATCACTTTAATTACGGCTTTTGAGCTCTTTCTATTTCAATGAATATGCTTTTCCCGGCTCCGCCCCAGACGGAGATTCCATACTGGAGTACTGACTGACAAAGACCTAGGTATATTACTCGGAGAATTTTAATAGGTGTGCAGTCTCGTAGTTTTTTCATGACGTAGATTAGTTTTCTGACGCGGCCCGCTAGCAAGTGTATGTGAGGTTGAAATGAGAAATTTTCGTCTATTGTAATACCTATATATCTAAGGGAGGAAATGCTGTCAATAGGAGTACAGATATACATACTCGTAGTTTGTGAGTGGTGAATTGTGATCGTTGGTACGTGGAATTTGAGTGTCAATTGGCGAGGAGGACTGGAAGCTATGGTTTTGAAGAAAGTGATGAGCTTAGTTTTTTTTACGTTAAGTGTAAGTAAATTTCTACTCAGAGTCTCGGATATTATAAGCATACCATTTTCGGCAAGACGATACACTTGTTCCCAAGTTTTGGCATGGAATATGATTGCCCTGTCGTGTCGAAATGATTTCAGCGTTTTAATTCAATTTACTTATCTGAATAGTAAATTAATACAATACATACCGAATTCATTAAAGGCTCGTGCAGACTAGTGCGACGCGACGGCGCGACCCGACTCAAGCAATACAATTTCTAAGAAAAATTCACGGTAGAACAATTACCGGTGTCGCGTCGCGCGAGTCTTCACGATCCTTAATAATAGGTATATTATAGCTGGTGAAGGAAAACATCGTGAGGAAACCGGCATGTACTAGAACAAAAAAAAAACGAAGACAGGTGACATCCATCAACCCGCACTGCAGGACCCTCGTGCTGAGCCGCGCCCACCCTCGGAACCGCCTGTGCGCAAAACCAATGAAGAGCCTCTTTTTTTTTGGTCGCCGTGTCTCCGCTTTTTTTTTTCATTTATTGACGTTTTAAATACGTAAATAATACTATCGTAAATAGAAAAAAATCGGTTCGCTTCCGCTTATTCGCAAATAGAGAAAGAGAGAGAAAGAGAGAGATGAAGAAAGAGAGAGAGAGAGAGACAGAGAGAGTGAAAGATAGATAAAGAAGAGAAAGATAGATAGAGAGAGAGGGAGAGAGAGAGAGAGACAGAGAGAGTGAAAGATAGATAAAGAGAGAGAGAAAGATAGATAGAGAGAGAGGGAGAGAGAGAGAAAGAGAGAGAGAGACAGAGAGAGAGAAAGATAGATAAAGAGAGAACGAGAGAGAGACTTTTTCATTCGTAACGACACCCATAGAAAAAAACTCAGAGAGTGTCGTTACTAAATCTGCGGACGAAAAGGCGGGCTGAAGCTCGTCATCATCATCATTTCAGCCACAAGACGTCCACTGCTGAACATAGGCCTCCCCCACCCACCGACACTTCGAGCGATTCTGTGCTTCCCGCATCCGGCGGATTCCTGAAGCTACTACATTATTATAATACAAAAAAAAAGCTGTCATAGCAGACAGACCGCAGCCTAAGCAACATAGCGGTTCTTTTGATTTTAACGCAGAGCTCATAATTAATGAAAACTAAAACCCGAGACCTAAACATTCCACGAACCACAGACGTAAATATTGTCTTGGAGATTTCTACTCACTTATTGATACTCGACTTTGATGATTAATGACTGAAATAGGGTAAAAATTAAGTCTCCCTAGTGCCATGGCGCCTGTGTGCGTTGCACAGTTCGCACATATGAGCGGCGCGGCCATGCCCTCGTGGTGGATTACGGCCCATCACTCTCGCAGAGAAGAGGCCTATGTCGCAGCAGTGACAACATTATCAGCTGATTATGATGCGCTATATTTTTGCCATTAATGACAGATTGCCCGATAACTTGTCTTGCTGGAAGCTCTTCCGGCAGGGCGGGCTTGCGTGAGTCCTGCTAGCATTACGCAGTTTCTATGAAAATTTGTCTGGTCCTTCCAGTATGCTTAGCATGACCACAATAGAAACGGGTTTTGTCGACGGAAGAATAGACTAAATGACAAATAAACAATCATAATCTGTCATTTTGTCTATTCTCCCGTCGACACAACCTGTAGAAAACCCGTTTCTATGGTTGTCATACTACGCGTGCAGCAGTACGGTGACCTTGATTTTGAATTTACACTGGTCAGAAGTTTTAAACATTTGTCTAGTGTGTGTAAGTGCCTATTAAAATAAAACTCTTTTGTTTAAGTACTTTCATATTTTCTATAATAATATGAATAGACTTATTCATGCTTACTAATTCCATGCTGCCATGATAGTAGGTGCTTACTAATTCCATGCTGCCATGTCTGTTAATTATTGTCAAATGTCAATTATTCTCCTTTTTTTTTGAGCGTGTGAAATTAACAAATAACTTCTCCCGCCGGAGCGGGAGGGCGTGTCAAACTTTTACTGACTAAAACCCACCAGTGTCCATGCTGTCATGATAGTAGGTACTTACCCATTCCAAGCTGCCATGATAGTAGATACTTACTCATTCCATGCTGCCATGATAGTAGGTACTTACTAATTCCATGCTGCCATGATAGTAGGTACTTACTAATTCCATGCTGCCATGATAGTAAGTACTTACTAATTCCATGCTGCCATGTCATTATTCTACGGTAGCCATCTTGTTCTAAACTTTGGGCGACCGAGCTCTGCTCTGGTGAAAATACAGAGAAAACGAATTTTCCCAGATATAAGACCTAGCTAGATCGATTTTTCGCCCCCGTAAACCCCTATTTAGGAACTTTCATTGAAATCGTTACAGCCGCTTTCGAGAACATCATTACAAATATATTTATGGGGAGTTTGTTGCACTTCTTCTTCTTCCCAGCTAACGCACTAGGAAGTGGTGAAGGGTGGGCGTTTTGGGGGACTGTCTTATGTAATTTTGACATTCGAAAAGTGCTGATTCTCAGCCTAGTTTGAATAAATTACTTTTGAATTTTGAATACATATATACACAAATATAGCCTGAATGTCGGCTGTATTTCCCCACAACAAAATGCCGTACGACATTACACTATGGAAATAACTAAAATATACTAATCTAAAATACTAGGTAGATGTTTTTGGTCCACTGACATCACCCAAGGATTTTTTTTTTAATTTCTCCATATTTCTCCATATTTCTCTCGTCCGTTTTGCCCTTAGAGTATATAACACAGGAGAAGCCTTACGAACACTTCCTTTCCTCCGCGCCCATCAAATTGACATCCTTCTCATCCAGGAAACCTTCCTTAAACCCTGTAATCGTGACCCCGGCATTGCCAACTATCGTGTAGTTCGCAATGACAGGGTTCACTGTCACAAGGGAGGCACTTTAATATATTATAAAAAGGATCTGTACTGCATCCCTATGGACCCTCCTCCTCTTTCACGACTAGAAGTCTCAGTCTGCCGCCTAGGCATGACAGGCCATCAGCCGATCATATTAGTATCAGCCTACGCAACTCCCTCTAGAGGTGCGGAGGACTTTCAACCCTTCGCTAACGATCTCACATCCCTACTAGCCTTGAGCGACTCCGTTATCATAGCGGGCGACCTCAACGCCAAACATCCCTCCTGGAATAGTTCCAGATCCTCCATAAGAGGGCGACACTTGTTCGACCTCTCAAACTCCCTTAATATTGACATCATCGCTCCGATGAATTATACCCACTATCCCCATACAGTAGGCCATATCCCTGACGTACTAGACTTGGCGATCCTTAAGAACGTCAATCTAAGACTAGACTCAATAGAGACGGTGGACGAGCTTCACTCTGATCACCGTCCTGTAATACTAAAACTCGACCCCCGCATAGGTCTCCCTGACCCCAATCGCCCCCCGACCACCAAAAGGGTAACGGACTGGAGGAAAGTAAGCACCCAGCTGAAATCCAACACGTCCCCCCAATTGGACTCCATCCCCGACCAATTCCACTCTATCGCAGCAACAACGGCCGCGATCGACTCACTCACTGATCACGTACAATCCGTCGTGAGCGACTGCTCAAAGGAAGTCCCAGTGGGGGAAGACCCCCGCTGGAAACTACCTGACGATGTGCGTGACCTATTGACTGAGAAGAACGCAGCCATTCGTGCATACAGTAACTTTCCCTGCGCCGCAAACAAAGCCCATATGCGCTATTTACAGAGATCTGTAAAGACACGCATACAGGAGCTGCGTGACACGGGCTGGGACAAGATGCTGATCGAACTAGAGCCAACCCACCTAGCCTTCTGGGAACTTCAGAGGAAACTCAAGTCCCAGCAAGTCGCGTCCACACCACCCCTAATCCGCCCCGACAAGACCATAGCCTTCGACGACATCGACAAGGCTGAATGCCTAGCCGATAGTCTAGAGGCACAATGCTCACCCAGCACTCTACCAGTAGACCAAGCTCACCTCTTAGAGGTCGACGCTGAAGTCGAACGTAGAACCTCCCTCCCTCCCGTTGAAGACCCTGAAAGTCCTCTGCCCCCCGTCACACCAGACGAAGTGCACGACATCATCAAGGGTCTGAAAATCCGTAAAGCCCCCGGCTCAGATGGAATCACTAATAGGGTGATTCAGCTATTCCCTGCCCACCTAATAATGCTACTGACTACCATCTTCAATGGTGCCTTAAGCAACAATTTCTTTCCACAAATGTGGAAAGAAGCCACCGTCATCGGTATCCCGAAGCCCGGCAAACCCAAAACCGAGCCTTCGAGTTACCGCCCCATCAGTTTGCTCAAAGTCCTCGGCAAGGTCTACGAGAGGCTTATTTATAAGCGTCTCAGAGACTACGCTGAGACAAAGGGCCTCATCCCCAACGAACAGTTTGGGTTCCGCACCCAGCACTCTAGCGTGCATCAGGCCCACCGGATAATCGAACACATAAGCGCTGGCTTCCAGCGCGGTTTGTATACCGGTGCAGTATTCTTCGATGTAGCGAAAGCGTTCGACAAAGTCTGGCACAACGGCTTAATATATAAGCTGTACCAACTCGGCGTGCCAGATCGTCTCGTGCTCATCTTACGAGACTTTTTGTCGAACCGCACATTCCGCTATCGCATCGAAGGCGCAATATCCTCTCCCCGTCCCATCCGCGCAGGCGTCCCTCAGGGCTCTGTGCTTGCCCCCCTCATATTCACTCTATTCACCAGCGACATCCCGAAGAGTAAAAAGGCGCAGTTGGCTCTGTTCGCAGACGATATGGCCATTTACTACAAGGGCGCTGGGCCCGATTCGATAGCTCGCATTCTCCAAACCGCAGTCGATAAACTCGGCGCTTGGTTTAGGAAATGGAGGATCGAAGTAAACCCCGACAAAAGTCAAGCGGTTTTATTTTCAAAACTGCACGTAAGATTTAGACCCCCCCTGCCCCGACCCATCACCATGCTCGGCAAGCCGATCCCTTGGGAGAAGCGAGCCAAGTATCTAGGTGTGGTCCTCGACGAAAAACTCACTTTCGCAGACCATATAAAGCAGGCCCGCGCGCGGGCCGCTTTCGCTCTCGGAAGACTCCATTCCATGCTAAATGCACGTAGCAAATTGTCACTTAGGTGCAAATTGCGAATCTACACAACATGCATTCGCCCCATCATGACCTATGCGGGCGTCGTCTTTGCCCAAGCTAAGCCCCGACAAATTCACAGACTGCAGGTGATGCAGAACAGATTCCTTCGTAAGGCCACGGGAGCCCCTTGGTTCTGTAGGAACGAAACCCTCCATCTCGATTTTAAACTCCCCACGATCCACCAGTTTCTCAAACGCAATTCCAAGCGTTTCTTTGATTCCGCCGCCACCCACCGCAACCCTCTGGTTGTCGAGGCCGCCAGTTATGTCCCAAGTAAAATCAGTAAGACCCGCCGCCCGAGGCTAATCCTTTCCGACCCAGACGACCCCATAACCCTCCTCCAGGAGAGCAATAGGGAAACCAGTACAGTGAGAAAACACACACACCGACACACTTTCCGACCTCGCCGCAGAGGTCCGCGATCGCGACCCTCCCGAGTAAATGATACTCCCCCCCGACCCTTGCTCGAAGATGCGCCAGCCCGCGTCGATGCTGAGCCTGTAGCTTTAAATTCCCCGACTAATAATAATGAAATACTCTCGATCCAGCCTGTCCCTCTTGCTGTCCTCCCCCCAGCGAACGCCCTAAGCCGAGGTTCGTACCCCACAGGGGGTGCCCTTAGCGAGCGTTCGCCTAGTTTTAATTAGCATAGTTTTGCCCCTGGCTGGAGGCTTTAAGTGTAGAAGCTTAAGGCAACCACAGGATTGACCGGTTAAGTAGTCATGACCTCAGAGGTCAGCTACGAGATGCCCTATATAAAAAAAAAAAAAAAAAAAAAATTACGAACACTTCCCCTCTGTAAAAGTATAAGAACAAATGTTCTAGTACGTACATAAAAACTACTTTCAAATCGATTGTAACGCACTTCGTAAATCGTTTTAAAGGCGCGCGGAGCTCCGTGAAAATGCCTATTTGTGCTGTTAAATTCTGTAAAAAGCGTTCAAATACGTCAAATTTACATAAAGAACTGAATAACCTTCCATATGTTGAATTTTTTTTATAAGATTTAGTTATTTTTTTATTGAAATTTTAAAATCTTTACCTCATAAAACAATTCGATTTTTCATTCGGTTCAACCATGATTCAATATAAAACGTAGCACGAATCGAGTATTTTCCTCACGTTGCTTCTATGACGTCACCGAGTCTCGCTACATCTCGTTTTTATGTTCATAAAGATCAAAATACTTGTCTTTTGCATTACGAAAATATACGTCAAATCAGCAAAACTTACACGCACTTGACATGCGATTATGTCCTCTAGTAAAAATGTTAACGGGACTACCGTAGGGTTGAGGTCATGTTTGAAACCAAAATTGACATGTCGATAATTTCCTACAAAAAATTACTTAGTAATTATTTTTGTTTATTTTTTTTTTATTGTTCAATGGTTTATAATTTTTTTATGTCCATTGAAGTGGTCATATACAACTTATATTTATTTATTTTTTTAAACTTGACCTAATTTATTGTTGAGATTACTTATTACAAATTTAGTTACTTTTATTTAATTGTAGTTATTTTCTCTTCTTATTAAAATGTAACTATTTTATGCAACAGCTGTTTTATTTCATGGATTCAAGCAAAATTACGAATGAATAAAATTTTATGTACGGACTTCTCTTTCCGATACCGCGTCCCCCGCTAAAAGTGATAAACTTATTTGTTCGGAATATTGTGATTATGGTTTCTCTAGTGTTATGTACTCTAAGGTTTTGCCTCTTGGAAAACCGCGTACTCTATCGTTCAGTATCAGTTCAATCATAAGTCAGTTTGATTTCGTTTACATACAGAAACCGCCAGAACATAACTATCTTAAGCCTTAGGAAACTTTAGGCCAATTGAAAATCGTCAATTTTTCGTCAGAATATGGAAAAACACTTTCCTTGCTAAAACAGTGCTAACGTGGTCGGCGGCGCGGCGTTAAGTACGTTGACAAAGAGAATTCAGTTTTCACTTTTGATTCATTTGCGTAATACACGATCCATTAGAATCTGGATCTTTTTGAAACAGATTGCTAATCCATAGCTTCAAAAAAATCTGTTAAACAACGTAAGTTACGGAATGAATGCTGTTGAACTATCAAAATAAAACAGATTAGTCGTAATCGTTTACGAAAATTTAAAACGTCGATTATAGGCTTAAATATCTGCTGCCAAAGAGTTCGAATTATCTACGTAGGTACCTACTTAATCAATTATAATATCTATTGCCAAAGAGTTCGAATTATGTAGGTACCTACTTAATTAAATAAAATACAACAAAAATAAAAATAAAATTTTGTCATTAAAATGTATTTTGGCAGTTACAGAATTACGGACTTCACACGTTAACAACAAGAAATAATAAAATTAGACCTGAATAGGCATTTGGAAACACGCCCGACGAATAATAATTACTTCGCTTTATTTGGCCAAATAAAACGCAAAATGTCTGCAAGTGTGAATGTAGCAAAATTAGCGAATATCTTCCGTAAGTATTTTTACTTATTTTCATTTCAGCGGGGCAGTGCAGCCTCGCATGCATAAATATAAACAACACAACAATAAAATTGTATAAGATAAAGTTGCTTTTCGTATCTGTCGGTGTGACCGCATTGTTCTTCTAAACTCCGCAACGAATTCTGGTGCGGGTTTCACCACTATTTAGGCTGGTTTCACAGCTGTGCGGGCTGTCCGTTCACGGGAGACCTCCGTGTACGGACTGTGTTGTACGGGCTCTACGGATCTACGAGCGGGTCGCGTACAAACCAATCCGCGTCGCTGTGAAACAATGTTCTAGCGCCTCACGTGTCTCTCCGCTCCGGAAGCCCGTTCGGGTTTCGGGTCTTCCGTTCAGCTGTGAAACCAGCCTTTAGAGAATTTATTTCGGTAAGGTTTATAACATTAACATTAAACTTACATATAATAAAGAAATCGAGTTCATGATACCTAAACAAAAGTTGCGGAACCTTTACGCAACTTTGTTGCACTCATAGGAAGATGTGTATTAGGGTATTTTCATTTGCAGCAACATGTGTTGCTGGAAACATGTTGCTGGCGAACTGCATACAGAACAGTGTTGCGTGTGCAACATATTCAAGAGCAACACAAAATCATGTTGCTGCAGCAATATTGTACAACTTTTGTTGACTATGAAGGGTCTATGTAACATCGTTTAAAAGAAAAATCAATACCTATATTAATTATTTTGACCTATCCACAGGTGGCAGATGGACAATGATGCAGCACCAATTGTCTGAAATATACAAACCAGCTATAACCAGGAACAAGGAGAAACTTATGGACGTGATGAGAGGTTAATTTGATTATTCAGAAAGGATCGATATCCCATTAGGCATCCTCAATGAGTCCAGCCAGCATAAATTATCAAACCGATTTCAACAAACGAGGTGGCCGTGGTCCGTGGTCGCCCTGTTCGTGTGCCGCTTTGCCCTGTAGGTGAGGCTAAACGAAATAAGAAATTAGGACATTAATACGATGGCATGCGAGTCGGAACTAAAAATTTGAAGACATGTGACATCCACCAACCCGCACTGGTCCCGCGTTGCGATGGCCCACTGCCACGGTTTTAGTTGCGGTTTAAGGCTTGTGCGACTTTTTTTCGCGACGCGACACCGGTAATTGTTCTCGTGAAGTTTTCTTAGAAATTGTTTTGTTAGAGTCGCGTCGCGCCGGTCTGCACGACGTTTAAGTCGTCATTATTCACTCAAATCATGTTTACCTTCCCTATAAATAATTAGGTATCGCGGTACAGCGAAAATAAGTAAAGTCAATGTCAAAAACGTTTATTGCGAACTAAGTGTACAATGTTGGTGTTATGTTATGTTAGGTTAGTACTTATGACTTAGCAGCCTTTTACAAGCATTGCAATTATCATTCGCTTGCCCTTATCAACCTAAATTAGCATGCATTAAAGATTATTAGTACTTAATAAAACCGGCCAATTGCGTGTCGGACCACGCATAATGAAGGGTTCCGTAGTTGGGATGAAGTTATCCCAAGAACAAACTTAACAACTGCAAATTTAAGTTGGTCGATTATTACTCGTTAACCTGTACAGCCTACTTAGCTGTGATAGTTTTCCTTTTTAATTTCGTTATATATACTACTGCTGTGAATTTTTTCACAAATCAATCATTTGGCTGGCAGGGGGGAGGAATACTTGACTCTTAACAAAAATTTGCATTTAAAAGCTTAATATTTCGCAAACGGATCACTGAATCTAAAAATAGTTTTCGCAAACTGAGAATATTTTTGAACGGCCTTTCTAACGATACCCCACATCATGGGATAGATGAGAAAAAAAAACAACATCCCCACTTTACGTGTAGGGGATTTTATTTTATTTATTTATTTTATTATTTATGTACACACAGTAAAATACATACAGATACGACACCACTACGATTTTACCACTTGGTCGGCGTGATTAATATGTATACCCATGCCAAATTACAGCTTTCTGATACTAACCGTCTCTGAGCTAAGCCGCGGACAGACAGACGGACATGGCGAAACTATAAGGGTTCCTTGTTTCCTACGGAACCCTCATTATAGTAACAAAACTTTTAAAAGTCAATACGTACTTATAGCCTTATCACTATTCCACATCCCTGCTACATTTTAATAAATAGGTTAATAACAATAATTTAGGGGCATGAGGAACAGGGTGTAAAGTTCACTCATCCACCATAGAAACGGGAGGATCGTCCGACCAGACGGGTGTCGTGTCTGGCGGGCAACTGCCCAGAGGTTGAAGTTGGGAGATTGTATATATCTCCATCGCGTGGTAAACTCTAATTGCGCGATGCAGGATTGGTGTGACGTCAGGATGTTGTGTGACGTCAGGTCTTTGATGCGTAGTTCGCAATATGGCGATTGTAGATGCCACCATACTTTGTCTTCTTCTATACTTACATCATTACAATAAACTTCTGTGTTGTTTTAGAAAAAGCAGAGGCCGCGACCAAGTCCGAGCTTGCAAAGAAAATAAAAGTTATAAAAGGATTTTATACCGTAGAGATATCGCTACCACGCACGGGTGAAATGATGGTACCTAAGTAGAAGTACTCGATTACAAACTCATTATCAACTAGTCCAGGGGTTCCCAACCTTTTAACATACGCGCCCACTAACTTTCTTTTAAAATCACTACGCCTCTGAGTTACTTTGTACTTAAGTAGAAAAGCATTACGAATGTAAAGTGAGCAAAAGTGACGTTGAAATTGTTTGCACCCCCTTAGATAGATTAGATTTTCTTTTGATCATTCAAACAGAAATAGAAGTTACTTGGCCAACTTACGCAAAAAAGTTCAAGAATCAAGAGAATATAGATTGGCAGAGCGAACGAAGCGAGCTCGTAAATTGTATCAAGCTGCTTCGGATAGGTTCGGTTTTCTTCAGTCCATTCATACAGAAATAGAAAGAAAAAAAATCGTCGACTTAAATATACCGAAAAGCTGAATCTTATTTCGCAGCATTTAAGTATTATAAAACGTTTAGGTTTTGAAAACTAGTCTTAACCTTTTCTAATACCAAGAACATAAAATATAATAAATCTTATTATTGGAGCGCCGCGCCCACATCCATTGGTCACTCTACGCCCCCCGAGGGGGCGCGCTACACCGGTTGGGAATCCCTGAACTAGACCCATCTCACAAATTCAATTCCCACGAAGAAGTTATAGTCAAAAATATAATTGACATGACAGAAGTTTACAGAACACCATCGCCTCTGTACATGAACAGTTTACAGGTAGGGGAAGTTAGGAGAATAGTCTCCTAAGACCCTAAGGTGCTGCAGGCAGAGGCAGGCAGATGGCACCTAGGTACACCCACATGACGCCGGTAACAGTTATGTTTATGTCCCATGTACCTAATGGGGGGCGAAGCTGCAATCACCCAGGCTAAAATACAGACTCCGGCTGTTCCTGCTGGTAAAATCACTAATACTTGCCCAACCTAGGAATTGAACCCAGGACGTCAATTTCAGCAGTTGCGCTTGCGACGACTGCTAGACCAATGAGGCTGGATAACTTAGGGTTCGTCCATAAATCACGTGAGGCTCGAAAGGGGGGAGGGGGTTCGGAAAAAAACACGAAATTTCACAAGGGGGAGTAAGGGTTGTAGTGACATATCAAGTATATAATTTTTTTTCGTTTAACGCGCATTTCTATAATATTAAAATACGTATATATACACAAATATAATATTTTTCATTCTTTCTTTCTATTCAAAGATAAAATATTCTGTAATTTTTTTAAGATACTTTGCATCAAACAAATACATTTGACTTTGGGTAGCGGGGGAGGGGGTAGTCTAAAACCTCACCACGTATGACCAGGGGGAAGGGGGGGGGGGGGTTAAAAACATCTCTTGAAAAACGGACAATATATATATAATAAATATACCTAGGCAACTACGAAATTGGGAAGCATACAATTGATTTCGGTACTTCCCATTCCAACATTAGTCCGTTTATGGATGAAAATACCAGCATGGTGCACTTCATTCGGTGAAGCACAGCAAAATGGCTCAGGCTGGTGGCCAAACATAAAATCCTATTCCACGTAAGTACATTCCTAATTATATATTGGTTGCTTGTAGGTACTTCTTTCCAAAAGTAAGTAAATATCTCTAATATCTAAAGAGCTTTTGTGAATGGTCCACAAGTATGCAATTCCTGTACTCAAAGAACATTGTCACCTGTTGTCCTGTTATCAAAGTGCGTCATAACCCCGGGGAGAGGAACAAAGGAACAATAACAAACGTACGCATAACGACCTATCAAATGGTAGTGAATGGCATGTAGTCATGTTGCGCCCGTAATCTACCGACCATTACAATAAGTTTGTTATATGTATACGGGGTGTCAGGACATCGACGCGAAGCCGGTTAACATGGATTCAGTACATGATTCTGAACACCCCTTTTTTATTTTTTTTGAGGGTGGGAAATTATCAAAGAACTTCTCTGATGTTGACAATATCCCACTCAAAAATATAAAAAATAAGTATAGACAAATAGATTGATAGAAGAGAGTTGAAGTCCCATGTCAGGTTCGTCCAGTCCATTGCGGTTTTTTTATTTTTATACGAGTAGCTGCATTAGGTTGATTTGAGAATTCTGTTTTGCACAGTTTTTAACTCGGCTCTAAGTTCAACTTTTACCTTGACATAACCAATTCAAATCTGTATGGAGCAGGAGTATTTTATGTTTGTTGCCATTCTTTACACAATATTGAAAACAATAGGGGTGGCAGTGGATAAGATTTGAAGAAATTCATTATTTTTACCGCTTCATCAAAAACTACTATTACATTTGGACGCATTTGCTTAATCGCGTATCTATGCAGGACACATTGGAACTACAATTAGGCTCTTTACTTTTTATTAGAGCTCCATCAAATATTTCGTTTTCCGAAATGGTTCCGTCGCCAAAAAGTTTGAAAACCGCTGTACTGCCTATTATGTCGCGCTATGCGAATATTATCTGCCTAAAAGGCCTCCCTTTTAGTCAAAGGTAATCTTAGCTTTAGACTGCTTAGCTCGAGCTGAGCAGTGTAACATTATTTTGCGAAATATGACGAATTTGCATGAAATTCAGCATTGCAATGAGATTTTTTATTTTTTATTAATCCGTAGTAATAGGTAGGTATATCTTGGCGTAGCTGTCACCGAAGTTTGAGAGTCTAGAGTTCGATTAATGTTGACAAAATAGTTTCAAAGAACATTGCACTCGGCTGTAATTCTAAATTAATCTGCTAGATTCGGTTCGATAAACGGCTAAGTGGTGACCCACTTATTTATCTCTTTGACGTAATAGGCTATTTGAATTTCAGAGAATGTTCAAGTGTTGTTTCTTTATGAGTCAATCCGCCTCAGAGTCGTTTGGTGAAATTTAAAGCGACTTGTAAAATGAGAAGGCGTTCCATTCATCTCGGGTACCATGGTGTGGTGAAATCCAATCCAACCCCGATCCAACCGAGATTGTTGGATCGGGGATCATCGTCATATTCGCCCTTGTCCCGTTGGTCGGCGCAACACGTTTTCTCTCTCCACTCTCCCCTGTCAACCGTCACTCTATCATTCACTCCCTCTCTTTCATATCATTCATGCATGCTGAAATAGTAAGTAAGCAAAATATGTGGAACTTCTTATATTTAAGTTAAGACATATTATGTACTATATTTTATGCAAAATAAAGAAATTCTAAATTCCAACCCTCCCATGGCCCCAAATGCGTACGGCTTGGTTCTAATGGTTGTTGATGGAATAGAATAGAATAGATAAGTATATTTATTTGCAAAGAATGTAGGTACAAAAATCAGTTGTAATCTGTTGTAATCCATGCACATTTTACCTATTTATTATATATAGCATGCAAATGCATCAAGTATTGTGGTTTGTTTTCCAACCAACTTGTACGTGGGTATAGTCGCGGATATGTTACACGGTATTTTACTAGCTGTACCTACGTAGGATAGTCTGTAGGATTACTCAGGCATTAACTGGACTGCATCGTTGGTCTACGTCAGGGCTCTTTGGCCTATAGAGCGCGGCTCTGTCTGTCTGTACAAGTGTCGATGGCGTGGATACGGGTGAGGGTCGGGGTTTCGAGCTATCAAGTTTTATTCAAAATTCAAACTATATTTCAAAGATTTATTTCCGAAGTATTTTCACCAAAAATTACCAGGACATCAATTTATCATTTATTGTTACCTTTCAAACTTTTCCAGGTTTACCTTGTTAATAAGTAAGATGCCTTCATCATATTATTACGAGCCGATATGATGAGGATAATGAAGGCATCCTAGTTCTTAGCAAGCTAATTTTAGGAAGCGTTGTGGAGTGAAAGAGGGTGGGAGTTTTAAGCATTAACGAAAGTGTATTGAGACAGTTTGGACACACAGAAAGGATTGGCTATCATAAGAAATCTTAGTCGTTATTGTATTGTTGATATTTGACTATAATGAATGAGTTTGCCAACCACTGGTCTACGCGAAAACTGAGCGTGAAGCCTGCGGGTTAAATTCCCAGGTGGAGGTTGTCCATTAGGAATTTGTCGTAGCAGGCCGGAATCTAGATTAGTGCCTGGTTGATGGCAATAGGCTGGATTAGTGCCTGGTTAATTAGTGCCTGGTTGATGGCAATCCCTTATGACATGGGACTTAAATATTATTATGTTTCTCTCTGCCTAATATTATGAAGAGGTACAATAGATTTTTGTGTTTTTGTTCTATGTCAATAGTTTTCCAATAAGTAATAAATAGGACTCTGAAAACAGTAAATGTATCAAACCAGTTTCGACCGTTAATCCCAAACCGGAATTAATTTATTCTAGTTACGCTTAGGTACCTACACTAAACAGGTTTATGTACAAATCTGTACCTACTTTAACAAAATTGGGTTATTGGTGCGAACCAATTTACCGGTTACCTGGGTTAAGACTTTTGGAGGAACATCCCTCGAATGTACAGTGTCCTCGAATGTCCCCTCCCTCCATCGCCGTTGCTATTTTTCAGGAACCTACGTGATAAGTTTACTTACCTCCATCTTTTGTCCGCAGAAACTTGCTGCTGACTTAGCTTTGGTCAAGGAATTCATGAAAAACAAATGCTTCCTTTACATAACGGTGAAGCAAGCCTGGCTTCTCTTTCTGGTCGGTTTGGAAATATTCTTATGGTTCTTCCTCGGAGAAACGATTGGAAAGGGCCACATAGTTGGCTATAAAGTGTAGTAGAGTATAATATTACTATTAAAATGTACTGGTAACCACCCGTCTATGTTAATGAGTAATTAATAAAAGTATATTTCTCCGCCGCCGCTGTGGTCCAGTGGTTAGACCACCTGTGTCAGACCTAGAGGTCCCGGGTCGATTCCCAGTGGGGCCAAAATTTTCTGCTCGGTTTGGTTAGTTGTTACATAAACAGCTCCGTTTTGTAAAACAACTGAACGACGTTCAGCGGTTTTACATAATTACTGAACTTTAACACGTTGGTATGTATAAACGTTTTGCATTTATCAATGCAGCGGGTCAAGCATTAGAGCTTTTGTAAAACAGCTTGAAATGAAACGTCAGTTTGTAAATTTTTGTTCTTACGTTTGTCGCAGAGCTACTCTGTGCGTCATAGCAACAATAATGGCGTCTAAAGCAGAAATAAACAAAACGAGTAATATGAGTCGAAAACAGTGATTTTAAGGAAAATTTTAACATAATTATAGTTATCAGAGTTTTTTGAGAGTCAGTCCGAAAAATACTAAACAGCCGTGCACCGCTCGCTTCGCTCGCTCGGCTCGCGCGCGGTGGATTACTGTTCTAACCTAACCTAAACCAATTTGTCAGGGTGCCCTACGTTATTTACTGCGACCGATTCGGCATTAGAAGTCACACCAAACGCTTATTGTGACTGCAGATACGCCATGCTGCATTAGATATGTCTAAACGTGGGTAGCTGTTTTGTAAAAAGTAACGCAATGACAATCAAGCTGAACGTCGCGCGTCGTTCCGTTCTTGTACAAAACGGAGCTGATAAACAGGGTGTCGGTTATTTAAAAAAAAATCTGCTGTTTCATAGAAAAGTGCAACCTACGCGGTCAAAATGTATGGAACAGCTGTTTTTTTTCTTAAACCGATGAAAAATTTCAAGGCAAGGGCTTTCAGATGTAATGAATCCATGGTATCAGTTTTCGCGTCGATTTTCCTGCCACCCTGTATACAAGATGTTCCTTTTGATGTCCCATAACTTTTAAGGTTTTATGCGTTATGTTAAAATAATATACAATAGTCCTAGAACTAGTGTTCCAAAAATACATAGTTTCGAAGATAGCATAACACTAAACTCTCGATATGTGTTATCATTTTTATTCAAACCAATCATTCATATTTTAAGCTGCGACGTTGTAATATTTTTTTATTTTATTGACAAAAATAAAACTTGAACTAAAGAAGTCTGTTTTTTTTTAAGGGTGTTTTATATAAAAAAAAATGGTTCAGGTAGCATCAGTCAGTGTATCAGTGTTGTGCCATTAGGTAGTAAACGCATTCATTTGTTCACTAAAAAAGAAAAACTTCGCAAGCAATGGGAAATTGCTACTAAAGGCTGCGGTGTCGACCTCAGGGGGCCTACCACAGGACCAGGCCCGTGTCGACGGCGCGTTGTGTTCCACGCGCGCCTCAAAGAGATGTCAGCACCAACCGACGGGGTCGAAAGACCAATGCCTGCTGGGGTTGCGGGTTTGTCCGAAAGGGATAACGCGGCCCCGGCACACAGGCAACGGAAGGAACACGGGTGGGTTTTAGTCAGTAAAAGTCTGACACACCCTCTCGCTCTGCCCAGAGCGGGAGAAGTCATTTGATGATTTCCCATCCAAAAAAAAAAGAAAAAAAAAGGGGGCCTACCACCACCTCTAAAGCAGTACTATTTTAATATTACTTTAGTGTGGGAAAGAGATCCCCCACTGACGTAAGGTTATCACTGCATTAGCGATGCAGGACGAGCTGCTTCTCATACGTCGCTTCCTCCCCCGCGTCACTAGTCATGGCTCTGTTTACATATATTTTGGCTGTTGAGACCAAAACTATAAACGTAGTAAGTTTATAGGAAAGTTTCATAAAAATGTTGCTGTTATTTTAGTATATTGTGGTGTTTTACGAGTTCCACGTGAACGAAGTTTGCAGAAGCTAGTTAGATAAGGTTAGTTTAGTTTCTTTATTTTTCAAATTAATTGTTTTGTTCATATGGAGTTCCTATAAGTAGGTACCTACCTAATTGTTGCGCTGTAATTTAATTTTTTAAGAAGCGAGTTATTAATTCAATAAAGGTAACGACTATGAGTACGGCAGTACAACTATGGGTTTTATTGTGATTTGGTTACAACTGCAGTAAATTTCTCAAATGTACACACGTCGGTCAGCTTATACTGAAAATGTATAGATGTGTAGCCGTGTGTACCTACATTAATTTACTATAAATATATATTAATAAATAATATATATATATATTAATTATTATATTTATTATAATTTATATTTTTTGTTATTTATTATTTTTTTATGTGTCAAAAATTCAAAAATAAACAAAATTCAAAAGTAATTTATTCAAACTAGGCTGAGAATCAGCATTTCTCGAACGTCAAAATTACATAAGACAGTCCCCCCAAAATGGCCACCCTTCACCACTTCCTAGTGCATTAGTGTATGTGGGTCACAGCTTTTTTATGGTAAAAATCTTTGAAAAGTACGATCTACAAGAAAATGTGGCTCTTAATTGTGAAATAAACTTACTTACATAAACTACTTATAGGGTAATATTTACAAGTGGGTCCATAACAACTTATGACTAAATAAAAATAGCAAAATTATGTATTATATTCTAACTTAACTAAATATTATATTACTTAGAGGTATTTTAATTATCTAAAGACGTGGTAATGCTGCCAGCCTTTTGGGCACTTTTCCTGTTGACAGCGATGCGGACGAATTTTTTATTTTTGATGCCCTATGATTGTTTCCCCCTCTCCCCCCTTTCTTATATACTTGCACATATTATTATTATAATTGGCTGAGGCGTACAACCGGGATATTACTATGGGCAGCCGACCCCTCCGGGCGCCACTAGGACTTTACGTGGTCTGTTACTTTTTATATCGTGTAAATACGTGTGTGTAAATAAGCTAAATATGAGACGTAGAAATATAAAAATAGAAATAAACTATAGATTTGATGTTTTATATTCTGCTTGGTATACTATCAGAGTAAGTAGTTACTGTACAAACTGTACTACCTCATATCAATCTGCTTCCCCAGAAGTAAAAACAAATCTTGATTCACACCTCTTAAAAGAGGCCGTGCACGAAATCGACTGATTTTGATCAATTTTGTTCATTCGTTGTGAGCAAGGGAAACAGAATTTAGACAAAATTATTTATGATTTGAAAAGTTGAGTTCTTTGTCTAGCTTGTGGCTGAAAGGGATTTTTCAAATACATTAAGTATTCATGGAAAATCACTAATATTCGCAACAAGTTTTACGAAAAATGACGCTAGACTGACGTTTGATCGTTTGGTTACAAGAAACTACTTTTAATTTTGAAAATTAAAACATCTCAACATCATAATTATCATATGGTCTACTGGCATGTGGCAATTTTGTTTTATAAATAAACAATTAATTCATTTCGTAAAGAAATGGTAAAGTGAACTATATCAACGACCGCGGAAAACCCATCCCGTCAGTAGCGGCCGGGACTTCCCAGCGTGAAGATGTATCACTTTGCGTCGCAGGCTTGCACAATTACCACATTTTGACCCGTATTCTATATTTTAAGTACTTTACTTGTTTTTGAAAAACATTAAAATTTTGTGTGCCTGGGAATAAATAAAATATCGATATGCGTTTGTCGTAATTCTTCTTATCCTAAACGGCTTGACTGATCTAGATGTTTTATTTTTATTCGATTTGTGTCACTTGGATGGTTCTTAGCTATAGTTGGACCCGGGTGGCGCTGTTGTCGCAGGACAACGTCTGCCTTCCGGGTCCGCTAGTTATATTTTGACTGTAGGTTTCTTTAAGGTGAAAACTTCTTTAAGCGCGTTGAATGATTTTTGATAGGGGAAACACTTACGGGTTCGCGTCACCGACATGCCCGCGCCGATATGCTGTAGTAGCAATAAAGAAGTATTTTTTGGAACGAAGTTCTTTAACGCTACTGAAGACTACTTTAAGGCAAAATAAAGATCCAAGATGGCGGCTGGGAAGATTTTAAAATTTTTCGTCATGGGTATCGTTTTCATAGTTTTCAAGTGTCTTTCGCGCAAGTGTCCCAGATCCATATATGGATCCAATGCCAATTCTCTTGTCACAAATGCCTCTAAACTAGACAAAAAATCAACAAAATTTTGGTTATTCTTGTCAAACGACGACTTTCCATTCTGAAATAGACTAAAAATCACCAACATTTCGTTTATTCCTGTTAAACGACGATTTCCCATTCTAAAATAGACTGAAGTGACACAACTTAACTATATTTTAGTTTGACAGCACTAAGATGGCACTGGTGCTGATTCTCTTGCAAGCATTTTACATAAATACGAGATTTATGTAAAACGCTTACCTCAATGTTATTGAATGTCTAAATGCATCTAACACCAAATTGTAGCAATTTTATGTTGATTGTTATAAATATACTAAACGAATATACACAAACATTCCAGACTTATTTCTTAACCGTACCTACGTAACTAAGAAAATATCATCTAGAGGATCAAAACTGTTTAAGCGATCACTACACTCGATCTTTAGGCGTGTGTGCATCCTGCTGGGGTTGCGGGTTTGTCCGAAAGGGATATCGCTGCCCCGGCACACGGGCAACGGAAGGAACACGGGTGGGTTTTAGTCAGTAAAAGTCTGACACGCCCTCTCGCTCCGCCCTGAGCGGGAGAAGTCATTTGATGATTTCCCATCCTTAAAAAAAAAGAAAAAAAAAGGCATGTGTTCGTGAACGGTGCACACAAACATAGCATCGCGATGAATTTACCTAAACTCTGTCGAGTTAATTTTGTGCACGGACTCTTAACACATTCAGTGCCCACCTGAAGGGTTCACCTAGTCGCAATAAATTCCACTAATGTTCGAGTTTTCCGGTGGAATTTCTGAAATTATCTTTCATGCAAACCTTGTTTAGAGATACAGCATACAATAGGGATGATGCCTGGGTAAAAAAAATGAAATTATAATTAGTCCGGCAGTCAGATAATAAAAAAAATATTAGACACGTATTTTTTTCTTTATCATATTAATAAAAAAATACTTAGATAAAACGCATTTTAAGTTGGGGAGTGTGGGGGTCGCTACGTCACTAGTACGTATAAAATATACTTAATCATGACGTCATGGCACATTTTACCTCAATGTATCGCTGTAATCTTTAGATTACGTAAAAAAAGAAAAAATACGTGTCCAATGTTTTTTTATAGTCCCAAAGATGGACTAAAAAAAATTTTTTTGTCATCATCCCTATTACGAATACAACAAAAAAAAATGCCAAATCTGTCCAGCCATTCTCTAGTGATGATCTTCCATACATGCGGCTTATATTTTTATTTATAGTTTTTTTTAATGTAGGTATTCACATTAAACTAAACGCGAATTCATACAAGCCTAGTACTTTTTGTTAGTTATAAACTATATTGTGTGCCAAGTTTCGAGTTTATTAGCTCAAGGAAAAAGCAAAAGAAATTATTATAAACAAATTACCTGGTCGACCGATTCTTTACTCTGTGGCTCGGGTGAAAATAGATAAACATGTCGTCCACTTATACCAACATTGTATCACATTCCCGAGGCTGTGATAATAGAGAAAACGAATTTTCCCAGTTAAGAGACCTAGCTAGATCGACTTTACCCCCGTAAACCCCTTCAATGCATCTTTCACCAAAATCGTTAGAGCCGTTTTCGAGAACGTGAAGATCTATTATGTAAAGAAAAAATATTTTGTAAAGTAGATATTTAATTGTGGTCATTAAAATATCACGCTTTGTTTACCATTGACAATGAGTTTCCGATAGTTGCTTGATTATATTTTCATTAAAATTACAGTCAGAGTGAGAACTTAGATTTACCATACCATAGTGTAATTATTGTATTGTAACTTTGCAAAGGTATTTCATAGTGTAGGCAACACTATAAAATACCTAGCAGTGTTACAATATAATAATATACCACATAGTAAAGTCAGCTGCACTTCAGTGGTAAAAAAACCAGCTTAAGCTGGCCTAGTATTTTATTGAAACCCCGTACCTACTAGAGCCCACGCCACCACTGTAGTCCTTTTGACGCAGCGCTAGTGTCTATGTCATTGCATCACATTGCGTATAAAAAAATAGTTCTACAATTTTCAGCCGGCCTTCTTTTGTGGCGTGCACTCTACGCTAGGCCAGCTCAATGTCAAAGTTTTAACACTGACGTGCGGTCGACTGTTCTTCATATAGCTATGCCAATCCTATCTATCGCCACTCGAGAATATTGAGTACCTATGTAGGTAAATGCTTTGAACAGAAATGTGAGTTAAGCCTCGTGCAGACAAGCTCGACACGACACCGGTTCTACCGTGATGTTTTCTCGCGCGCTTTTGTCGCGCCAATCTGTCCGAGGCTTTAGTGGGCTGACTGGGCTGCTGACCTTCTGTTAACCTTCTATTACCTACATGTCTCGCAAAAACTCGAAAATGGCTCGACCGATTGTGATGAAACTTTGGTAAGTTGTTGTGTGCGCGTCGGAGAAGGTTTCTAACAAAAAAAAACCGTCCAAGTGCGTGTCGGCCCACGCACAATGAAAGGTTCCGTAGATGGGATGTTTGTTTTTTCTGTTTTTTTTTTCCCAAGAACAATTTTAACATTATATCTAGTTGAAAAATATTTTCTCCTATACGGAATGTATGGGGAGATCATGTTTTTCAAACTGAAAATTTAAGTTGGTCGATTATTACTCGTTAAACCTTAATATTTCGCAACCGAATTCCTGAATTGCAAAAATGATTTTCACACACCCACAATGGAATGACCTTTCCAACGACACCCCACACCATGGGACAGACCGTAAAAAGAAAGCATTGCAACGCATTAGCTAGCAAATAGATACATTAATTAATTGTTCTACTCTTCTTCAAAATTAAAATACCTAAGTATTACCATTTAAAGCACTAAGTAATACCTAACCTACTACTTAAAACTAAACTCTACTACATATACATAATCATATTACTTACTGTGCGTTTGCACTGGCGAAACATTCACTTAAAAAAATATTGAAATCTATGTTTTGTCAATGTTCCATAAAATGTTTGACAGGAACTAGAGATTTCAACATGTTTTGTTGTGAATGTTTCGCCAGTGCAAACGCACGGTTACCATTACTATTTTAAATCTGTTACTTTTAAATTATGTAGGTACCTAAAAGTTATATGTAGTCATTCGAATCTGGGAGTCTACTCTCTCTCTAAGTCCATCTATTTACAAATTTATGTGCCCGTCCGAAAGTAGTTGATCTGTCAAAATTCAAATTCAAATGTCATTTATTCATAGGTACTAGGCTAGGAATCAGCACTTTTCGAACGTCAAAAATTACATAAGACAGTCCCCCAAAACGCCCGCCCTTCACTACTTAGTGCGTAAGCGGGGAAAAAGAAGTGGCGCAACCCACGCAACAAACTCCCCATACATTTAAAAAAAATTGCTTCTATACCTACATAACTGGTATAGTTTTCTTATTAGTCGTTAATACACACACAAAACAGTCACATACGGTACGGATTTTTGTCAGATCAGACATGATTGACCATGTACCTACCCAAATCTAGAGTTAAACTTAGATATCTAGTTCAAACCCGGGAAGGGTTGCTGTTACTTTTGTACTGCTTGATCGTTTTGACAGGCAAGTCGCGTTGGTTCTTGGCTTCAAAGAAAAATCGTGGCCTAGTTACATTTCGCCTTTCAAAAATCATAAACGAGTTCCGATAGACCGGAAGCAGCAAGTTTCTGAAATTAAGCTGGCCCAGCCAACTCAAAAGTCAAACTCGACAATATCAACACTGTGAATAAGGAAGTTAAGCTGCACGGCAGCGATAGGCTCCTCGAAACGAATTATCTCCCCAGTGTCTCCAGATTTAGGTTTCGTTCGATGAAACAGGAGGCTGAAGGCTTTTTCCAATAAAATTGTAGTTTCATGCTGCTGATTTCATGGTCAGGTAAATAAGTTTCATTTTTGTTTGACCCAGGCGTGTTCCTTCTACTGTAAACTGAAGGAATGAAAAACACCATGTATCGGTTGGAAAGCAATTAAAAATCTTAGTTCTTCATTATTTTACCTATTTTCTATTACTTTTTACTACAGGCATTTACTGCCTAGTGTAGGTACATAAAAGTTCTCTCTCGGAATACTATTATTGTCCGTTTTGTAGGTATTTAGGTACTGCATTTAGCTTTGTTATTGTTATACAAAATAAATGAATATATAAACATTAATTATTACTAACTTAGTTATAAGTAAGTACTTTTTACTAACAATTTATGGAATGTTTTTTATTTTTATTCTGAATTAAATGATTAATAATAATACAGTGAAGTTTTCTTAGAAAGTGTATTGCTCGAGTCACGTCACGCCGTCGCGTCGCGCTAGTCTGCACGAGGCTTTAGCCAATCACTGAATCAGAATAGGTAAAAACACCTACCTACCTAATCAAACGCTACGTACGTTCACAGCTTACTGTATGAATACCAGCGGTATACGTTGGTCACGTAAACAGTTTCGGCAGTGATATCGTGCTGTATTTATATATTTAACTATCTAGATTTATTTTGTAAAATTATTTTGTAATGTTTTAATCTGAATAGATTGTTCAGTTTTTTTTTTTTCAAATTAACGTATGTAGTGAGCTTTTTAAAGCTAGCGCAGAGTGAGTGATGTAACTTTCCGTTATCATAAAAAGAAAAATAAAAAAGTTACTTTTGACAAACTGTACGTCATTCATTCGTTCAAAATGGCGGTGAAGGTGCAATGCGGTGTTTCCGCGGAAACGAAATAAATGGAATTATAATTTAAATGCATTCAAACCCAATAAAAAAATGACAGTGAGTGTGTATTGGTAGTACGCAAATTGTATAATAAATTATCTTCATCCTTAAAATTCTACGATATTGTTTTGTTCGTTTTTATAACGTGATGTTGCGGCGAGTTAACTTTTACTCAATATGTTTCGCATTTGGTCTCAGTGTTCTTCTAATTCTTGCTGGAAGTCGATATGCAGATAACACATATTATCGTCCGTCCATTGAAAGCCGGAGAAATGTTAGAAACTTTTTAAAAGTCGAATATGGAGAGGAAACCTATACGCAACATATACCCACAATCCCTTATGATGGTTCTCCAGATATCAAGAAGTTACTGAATAAAACACGATCGAAAATCAAATATGAACTCACTAAATACAACATTTCTGACACTGGTGCTCATGAATTGGAAGATTTAGTTATGGAATCAGGAGGCCGGCCCCTGCAAAGTTTAATTATATCAACATGGAGATCAGGAACCACATTTCTTGGAGAAGTACTAAATGCAATCCCAGGTACTTATTATCATTATGAACCATTACTTAAATATGGAATTATACAAATAAGGGGGCCACCAGAATCTGATCAAGCCTTGAGGACCATCAAGACTATGTTGAAATGTAATTATGAAGGCTTGGAAGATTACTTTAAGTATGGCAGTAAGCATTTGAATCAGTTTAGCCATAACACCAGACTTTGGGACCATTGTAAATATAAGAAAGAACTGTGTTATGATGCTGATTTCACGTCACGGTTATGTAAGCTCTTTCCTTTCCAAACCATGAAGGTTGTACGTTTAAGATTGCGGCTCATCCAGGAAATACTGGATGACAAAGAGTGAGTTTATTGCAATTAATATTTGTGCTTATAATTATAACAGCATTCCATATTACCAACTCTAATAATTTATTATTAATCAGCACATTATTTACTGTAGAGAAAATCATAAGTATACTGTTTGGGTTTACTCATTTTAACGTTAAATATAATATTATTATAAAGTAAAAACTCATGTTTGTTTCAATTTCAAACTATGCAAGTAAATTGATAATAATTAATATTAAAACAATTTGTTAACCATTATTTAAGTTCAATTAGATTACAAGGCTTTCAGACATTGTTGCTAAACTAAATGTTTTAAATTTTAGGCTAAATGTGAAGGTGATACTATTGATCCGTGACCCTCGTGGTGTGATGCAGTCCAGACAGCACCGTGACTTCTGCCAACCTGCTCGGGATTGCTGGGAGCCATCCCTTGTTTGTGCGGACATGATCAGTGACTATGTGGCAGCAGGCCGAATACAGCAGCAATATCCTGACAGACTTATGTAAGTGATTTTGTAATGAAACCTTATTTTTAATTCAATTTTATAATATTTCTCCTTCAACAGTTTGTGTGCCACAAGTCTTTTAAATGAATTAATCCATGCTAGTTTTATGGTCAAATATTCTCTCATAAATGATTTTCTGTGAAGCATTATAATTATAACTCATTTCAGAATAAGTAAGTAAAATTATGCACACATTTGTAAGTGAATGCAAAATTTAGTTTGATAAAAAGAAACCAGAAACCATCAATAGAATTTATCTGCAAAGGTAGAATACTTTTAAAAGTTTTAAGCAGTTTTAAAAGATCTGGAAAATTAATGACAAATGTGGAACTAAATATTGATTTAGTTCCACATTAGTCGTTAATTTTCTACATTATAAGAAAGTTGTAAGACATGCTGGATATAATGAGAAAAAACTGTATTTTTGTTACTTTCTTCCTTTATAATCAGTGATCGGAGTAGGTAGATTGAACTGGGGTCATTGATCCGAAACGTATATATTACTATGGACATTCCTCCGGAATTGGTGAGTTATTAAAAAAAAACCGGAACTTATGTAGGAATTGTATTCTGCCAGAGTGGAAGGAGTCATTTGATGATTTGCCATCCTCTATCTATCTATAAAAGATCTAGCTATCTAGCTATCCTAGGCTAAAAATAAAAAATAAATATTAAAGCTTCGATCGGAATTCGATTGTTTTTATTATTCAACAGATAAATAATGAATTAATTTAGTTTTGATACCTTCCTTTAAATTTTGAATTGAGTAGTAATAATATCACTACCAACATTAACAATATTTAATTGAATCCGGAAATACCGGAATTACTTTCCGGAAAAATGGCTTATCCATGTTATTCTTTCTGTGTGCATTTATGATACAAGTACTAAAAATCAATCTACCTACTCCGATCACTGTTTATAATGTAAAGAAAGAAAAAAAAAGGTATAAAAAATAATATTTGATTACAAATACAAATAGACACATGCTTGTTGTTTTAGAATATACATGATTCTAGAACATTGGACATATTGAAGGAAATTAAGCATGATTAATAGCTGTCATCATTTTATTTATATTTTAATTCATGAAATGTGAGCATAAACTATTTTGCCCTTCAGTATGACCTTCAAGTTTCATTTGCTACTTCTAGTATTTGTGTTGGGAGTTCAATATATATTTTGATTTCTATAAAAACCAAGTTCTGAATATGACTAATCTATCTTGATGTTTCCAGGGTGTTGCGGTATGAAGAATTAGCACTGAAGCCTAATATTACTACACATGAAATTCTAAAGTTCCTAAGGCTTAGTGCCACACAATCGATTGATGAGTTCCTGCAGTCGCATACAAATGTGGAGGTGGCCGGTGTGAGTTCCACCTTCAGAATCTCCCGAGATGTGCCTTTCAGATGGAAGAACGCACTGGACTTTGATTATGTAGATGAGATACAGGTATGTTATAACTAAAATGGTAGTACATAGTACTCCAGTACCTTTTTCCTTCATATTGCTGAAAATTTATGTGTGTTATCAGGAAGATCACAACAATTGTCAAGGATGTGTGTTAGGCTGTGTATGATAGATTATGATCAAATAACCGAAATTAGCTTATAAGCTAATTTCGCTGACTTCAGTTGATTGCAAGCAGTCAGTGGCAAAAAACGAAAATTCAAAACCAAAGACATCATATTATCAGTTGTCACTTTGTAGTGTTTTTTGTTGTTGTTAAAAGGTTTATTATGTATATTTCCATTGTATATAATTACTTTATTGAAAGCTGCAATAGTTATTTAAAACATAAATTACTTTTTAAAGTGAAAAAATGTCTCCCAATGAAAATCTAAATCAATTCATGACACCATTTTTTTTTTTTTGAGGATGTGAAATCATCAAATGACTTCCCCCGCTCTGGGCGCAGCGAGAGGGCGTGACAGACTTTTACTGACTAATATCCACACGTGTTCCTTCTGTTGCCCGTGTGCCGGGGCCGCGATATCCCTTTCGGACAAACCCGCAACCCCAGCAGGAATTCATGACGCCATGGAAGTGCATAAAAAAAAAACACATGTTAAAAACTTATTCAATCAATCTGCCTAGCCTTTTCCCAACTATGTTGGGGTCGGCTTCCAGTCTAAGCGGATGCAGCTGAATACCACTATTTTTTTTACATGGAGCGACTGCCTATCTGACCTCCACAACCCAGTAACTGGGTAATACGATACCCCTTGGTAAGACTGGTTGCCAGACTTTCGGGCTTCTGACGACCCGTAACGACTGTCAAAAATCCACGAATGACAGCGGGGACCAACGGCTTAACGTGCTTTCCGAGGCCCGAAGGAGTCTCGGTATGTTAAGATGGTCACCCATCCACAGACCAACCCTGGCAAGCGTGGCTTAACCTGATTGATCGAATCGTGCGGTTATTACTTAGCCACGAGCTCCTCCTAGGTTAAAAACTTATTCTTTGCCTTTAAATTAGTAAGAAAAGTTTTACTATAGATGTATCACTTATGACTTCTTTTAAGGGCCGACGCGAACCCGGCTAAGCGCAGTACTTCGCGGTTTTCACCGCCAAACAAATATTAACATTGCGTCTCTTAAAATAAAGTCGAAAATAAATTACCCACACCGCGTACCTCTGTACGCGTTGATGCTCTCTTGACTAATAGAAGTATATTTATCCCTTGCGGCTTTATTTATGCTTGTCAGCTCCGCAGACGGGCGCGGCGCTACTCTGGTGGAACATTGTCTATGAAAGCTCCTCGGAACTTGTTCTATCGGTGTCGCGTCGCGCCAGTTTCCAGTTAGCCCTAATACTGAAAAAAACTATTGACAGCAACGGTTGTATCGGTTTTATTTGCTTGCTGCCTCTTTCTTTTTATAAATCAGGTACGATAAAGCGAGTTAAATTTACGTATCGCAGGTAAATCTATGGTTTCTAACGTCAAGTATTTCTGTCACATCGCGAAACTACTACTTGTTGAACGTTGACACCGGACTCGTGGCGGAATATATCGCCGGAGGATTTATTTTAAACTTTTATCCAACTAGCACAAGGCTGATATTTGTTTGGTAGTGAAAACCGCGCTGCGCTTCGCCAGGTTTGCGTGGGCCCTTAACACTTTCTTCCTGCGGTTATAATATAAAGTAGTTTTGTGTGTAGATAGAAATATTTATATCTTTATGGAAGAACCAAACGTGTTTCGCCGACCCCAATGGGCCAAGGGCAGGGTGATGAGCATACCATCTTTAGGGGTGCGTCTCATATCATATTAAGTTATTTGGTATATTTTCATTTCAATAACGTTCACAAGATATAATAAACGTGAGATATACCAACTGTTGATATAATTTCTTCAAATATAACATTTATATTCTGTAAAACTTATTTAGTATAACGTTATTGGATATAACGTTTATTTAATCGAAAATCATTAGGTCTTTCGTTTAAAATATATATTGATACCATCATTATGGTTAACACCCCGATTCACAGCAATCCGACTCGGACAGGTTAGGTTAGAAGGCTAAGGCGGGAGCGGCCGCCGAGCGCCAGATTCTTTTGTTGGTGAATCATTTGGGTTAGGTTAGGTTAGAACAGTGACCATTAACGCGTGAAGGCGAGCGAGCGCAGCGAGCGTGCCGTGGCAGCGGCCGCCGAGTGCCAGATCCCGTTTATTGTGGGTGAATCATTTGGGTTAGGTTAGGTTAGAACAGTGACCATTAACGCCCCAAGGCGAGTGGGTGGTAGGTGGAGATCTTGGCACGTGGTAATCAGTTACTAGGTATATCTACTCAGGTATGAAAGAAATTACAAAAAAATATTATACATTTTTATCATATTAGACTAAATAGGCTTAATGTATTTTGAGTGGTATATCAAACGATTTTATATTCAATGTATCTAATGCTTTAAAAAATCGTTATTTTAAAATTATATCAATCGTTTATTATATTAACTGATCATTATATCAAATAAAATTATAGATTCATTTGTTATATTTTATAAATATTACAGATTTTGTAATTATATCATACTCGTATATCCCCTCGTATACCCTATCTTTATATCAACACATTGATATTTTTGTCATTTCCATAGAGACTATAAACGATTCTGGTTTCTTCTATGGGTGTAATGTTCTATTGTTGTTTTGTAATGTAGATATCTTAGTAAGTTTTTAATTGATAAACATTTTAAGGTCTTCAAAATTATAATATTCCGCTCCTCGTCAATTCTAAACTTTTCGTATTATGTGCGTGCGTTCGTTGACTTGCTTACTTACCTTAAGGAGATGGAAGCTCGTCTCTGACATAATGACAGATTGTGATTGTTTAACTGTCATTTTGTCTAATCTTCCGTCGACAAAACTCGTTTCTAGGGTGGTCATGCTTGGGCACGCCACAATTGCGGCGATAAGTCCCCTCTTTGAGGAGTGGCTTGAGAGGCGCCATGGCGTCCTCACCTTCCGCCTGACGCAGGTCCTCACCGGACACGGTTGTTTCGGGAGGTTCCTGTTCCGAATAAGGCGGGAGGAAACGCCCGGGTGTCACCACTGTGTGGATCGCCCGGAGGACACGGTGGAGGTCTGCCCGGCTTGGGCGGAGCACCGCCGTGTCCTCACGGAGGCGATCGGCGGCGGCGATCTCTCGCGTCCGGCCCTGGTTCAGGCCATGGTTCGGAGCGAGAGTGCATGGGAGGCCGTCACCTCCTTCTGCGAAACAGTTATGTTCGCGAAGGAGGAGGCGGAGCGCGCGAGGGAGATGCATGCTGCACGCCCTCGCGGCCCTAGTCGCCGCAGGAGACGCCCCGGGCGTCGGGAGTCGAGAGCCGACTTCCGGCCACCGTAGGCGCGGGCTTGCGGACGGTGAGCAATGGGCAGCTCGCCGTCCGATAAGGACCAGGCCCGTGTCGACGGCGCGTTATGTTCCACGCGCGCCTCAAAGAGATGTCAGCACCAACCGACGGGGTCGAAAGGCCAATGCCTGCTGGGGTTGCGGGTTTGTCCGAAAGGGATATCGCGGCCCCGGCACACAGGCAACGGAAGGAACACGGGTGGGTTTTAGTCAGTAAAAGTCTGACACACCCTCTCGCTCTGCCCAGAGCAGGAGAAGTCATTTGATGATTTCCCATCCTCAAAAAAAAAAAAAAAAAAGGGTGGTCGCGCTACGCGTGCTGTTCCATACACTGCAAAGTATTATTTGACTGTAGAAAAAGATGTAAATTTTGAGAAAACAATGTGCTCTCTAACTTTCTTTCCGTGTCATCAGTAACCTGAGAAAAAAGCTTATTGAACTTGGAAAAATGTTTTTGAAATGCTATTTTCAGTTAATCAACCGATCGTTTACTTACATGCAATTATAATTCGATAAAATGTTTCATTTTGCAATAATTTTCAAGTAGCAATTACATTTTAAGTGCTTACATCTACTAAAAATCCTTATCATCGTTCTTAAGTACCTAACTGTCGCTGAGTAGGTATATTATACTGAATCATACTGCTTGCATCAAAGAATGGTTTCGATACCTCCCTCAACTATGACAATCTTCCAAAAAATAAAGGCCGGACCATGCACAATGTAGGGTTCCGTATTTAGGATGAATTTATCTCAAGAACAAACTTAACATTGTCGTTGAAAAACATGTTCTTCCATACATTCCAACTGCAAATGTAAGTTTGTACAATATTGAGAGATTTGCTATGTTATTTTAAAACCACAGACTTCTTATAGATTTTCCTGAAGTCTATAAGTATAGAACTACTTGCTGTATTTTTTAAAAAATTTATGCTCAGTAGTTTCAGAGATGGGGGTGGAGGGAATGGTCAATTTTCATAAATAACTAAAAAACTATTTATTTTAAAATTATTTAAATAAAAAGACTGAGACCCCCCATAGTAATCCCTTTCATTTGATATTTCACACGGTACGTTACCAAAAATTATTTTGTTATTTGCCCCCCAAAAAGTGACCCCCATATTCAAAATTCATTTGTTTACGTTACACGTCCGTGTTGGGTCACAGAAAGACATAATGTGTACCGAATTTAAACTTAATCGCTGCATTAGATTCGGAGCAAATTGGCTGTGACAGAAGGACAGACAGACACACGAGTGATCCACACGAGGGTTCCGTTTTTTCATTCGGACGTACGGAACCTTAAAAACTAAAAGAGGCACATTAAATTTTCTCAAAAATTGAGTTCATGGTTCCTTTGTCCACTTGGCTCATAGTTTTCACCGTCAAATATCGCAAAGATTCACTTTCTATAATAGGGCCTTGACTACGGGATGCTAATTAAAGCGTAACACACGCATTTATCAATTGCGGTGTATGTGAAAAAGGCGAAATGTTTGGTAAACGAAGCGGAGGCCTTCTACACATTCGTTAATCAGGCTACACATTTAGCTGACCACAATAGAAACGGGTTTTGTCGACGGAAGAATAGACAAAATGACTGATAAACAACCGCAATCTGTCATTTTGTCTATTCTTCCGTCGACAAAACCCGTAGAAAACCCGTTTCAATGGTTGTCAGGCTACGCGTGCTGATGAACCATGATTATTTCTTCCTTACTTTCGGAGAGTTCTTTTATTACAAAAACAAAGTGGGTCAAGTGGGTCAAATGTTGCACACGAACTGTGTCTATGTCTGATCGAAACTAATTTGGTGGTTTTAATAAATTAATAGTACATCTCGACTAGTATATCTCGATTCAAATTAATAATCTAGTCCACGTTCGCTTTAAAGTCTGACTATCGCACAACCATTCACGGTAACAAGTTTCTCACGGCCAGTTCAGTCTAAATATCACCGTCATTCTCATAATGTTATTCGCATAACTTGATATTCTCGAAATATGCTTTTCTCAAAATATGAGCACTTTCTTGCAGACTTAGCATATACATATACCACATAGGTATACCAAGGTTATTGAACACACTACCAGGCAATACGATCGCGTCGAAGGTATTTGATATGATAGTAGGAAGATTCTATCAAACATATTATTTTGTTATTGCTCTTCTGGTTTCTATTCCGTCGGATTTATTGTGATTTCACCGCTGAGGTGCATGTAGTGAGCGGAGGCATGACGTTAAATATTATACGACTGTCTAACGAAGCAAAAATGCTTTATAAAAGTAAATGAAGAACCAGATGTTATTATCTAAAGACGTTTACACGACCGAAACCATTCTGCACGCGCTGCCTGTGAGGTAAACAACCTCGGAGGGAGATGAAATGTTTAGTAAGTAATCAATCAATAATAATGTTTCAGATGGCGTGCAAAGAAGCTATGCTTTTGTGGGGCTACAAGATGGCTCACAACGAGACACACATGAAAAGTAAAGATTTTAACCCCATAGAGGATTATACAATATCACAGTGAACATACCAAACTTCTAACTACTACAGTCATTCATGATAATGGAACATTTCACTTCGACTTTTTACATAATATACACATGAAGAGTAAATAGATTCATATCTTGTAAGTATATTTTTGTTTCCATACAACTTGCTTCTTCCACACAGTCTGATCCAGGGCGCACCTAATATTTTCAAAGAACATTTTAGTGTGACTGCGCAGGATGCGGCGAACTCCAATACTGTATCTGCAATGATCGCTGGGCGACTTGACTGACCCCTTCATCAAGATTTTTTACCTGAAATGATAAATAAATGAATTTATGATTATGAGTCCCATGGTCTAATAAAACAAGGTCTGGCATACCGGGAGTGACAATCTACCTGCCACTTTATTGCAACAAAACACGCATTAATCAGCAATCGTTTGTCTAATCAAACAAAACAATTCAATTTAAACATAAACCAACGTAATTGTTAATTAAAACCTCATTGTTTTATCGGATTCGCACAGGTAATAAAGGTGGTTAGGGAGTTATTATTACAAACTTCTGGTAACACAGATGTGATAGACTTGTGCCACCCACGTGACCACTGTGTGTGTGTGTGGTGAAGTAACAAAATGTTTGAATAAAATTCGATTCAAAGTTAATGGCGGTTCAGAAGTTAGCCACTCGCTGCGCAGTACCGCACCCCTCACCCCCGCTGATACATGAATTCGTTGCTGCGCAGCGACTCGCCTCATGTTCCTAGCCGCCATTAACTTTGAATCGGGCTGTACCATTAGTTTGCCTTCTTACTGGAAATAAAATATTAAATCGTTTCTTCTTGTTTTTCAGAAAGTGTTCCATTACTTTTGCTCCAGAAAAAAGAATTGGCTGTTTCTTAATATTTAGAGTGGCGTTGCTATTGCAAGACTTAAGGTATTTATTTGAGGCCTAGGTGTTGGCTTTTATCATTACTTCAATAAGCCCGAAAGCTAAATTGTATTATAAAGAATGTGATTAATAGGTTTAAATTATTTTATCTTTTTTTTTTGTAAAAAAATTGTCGTTGAATTACACTGTCAACACATTAGTGTAATCTGTGTTATGCGTAAAAAACCCTTAACGAAGCTGTAATGTACGCATTATGCACGATCTAACAAAGTAAAATTAAGAGCGGTTGTCCTAAAAGTTAGCAACGTCGCAAATAGCTGTCAAATATTTACCTGTTTTTATTAATTTGACAATAATACTTGCATTTCATAATCAATATTTTTGTTCACTAGTTAGCCACATTTCATATTTCCATGCAGTATTATTGCCAAATTAATCAAAACAGCGAAATATATGACATCTATTTGCGACGTTGCCCACTTCCAGAATAAACGCTCTTAAGCAAAATTGGTTGCTAAAACATTGTAATGATAAGAAAAATTATTTTCGTTATGGGTATTTTTACACCCATAATGCATTAGGTTTCGTTAACGGTACGACAATAATTATACCACGTACTTACTATGGTGTGTTCTACGAATGTCCACAAGGGAATATCCAACATTCAATTACTGTTAACACATATCAAATCCAGTGCGCGAAGTGATTGACCAGTAAAACGTAAAATAATCTTTGTTTAGGCCTATCACAAATCATTAAGTGCTTTTATAAAAATTACAGCTCCGTGACTAAATCATTTTTAAATGTTGACAATAATAATGTATCTATGATAAAAGCAATTTAGATCAGTACATTTCCGGAATGTTTCCTTTATGAACCGCTAAAATAAATTATATTTTTATTAAAATTAATAGTAGGTACTATTTTCTAGCTTCTAGGAGCATAAATAATTATAAACATTTTTCTATGATTTTTATGAAGCTACACGCAATTCCGGAGAACGACCGTTGAGAGTTAGTGTTTTCACTCACCAGCAAACGCTGTTCTTTCTTTGAAATTTTTAAAAGGATTTATATACTTCTAGCCCAGTAAGTAGAAATAGCAGGCACAGGGGTGTTAACAGATTTTTTTTCAATCTTGACTGGAGGCGTCGCAAAAATTTTCTGACCCATCTGTCGATTCTCAGGTGTCTTACTCTGGGACAACCGCGACTTCTTTTGACGCGATCAAGCCCACTTCTCGTACACCCCATTTTCTGAATATGTCGTTCTTGGTTCTTGGTAGTTGCCATTCGGGAACAAGCTTTCCTCTTGAGAGGTAGCCGGCAATCCCGTTTAACCTTCCCGGGAGGTATGCTGCCAACAGATTTATGTTAGGCTGCTTGGTTAGGTGAAGGAGTTTGTTTGTGATGCCCAACAGGGCTAAGGAGTGGTTGGCTCTGTAGTTCCTGATGTATGTTATGAGGGTCCCATTGTTGGACGGCACTAGAACGTGTGCATTCCTCATGTATGCTCCTTGTCTGAGTCTGACTGCATGAGCATCGAACATCTTCACAATGGAATGCCATTTTTTTTGGCGGCAATTCTATTTGCCAGATAACATGTAGTTGTTTAGGTGCGTTCCCCAGCCCGCGTCCGCTGTGTCTATGGTGAGAAAGAGGGTAATGCTTTGGCTATGTGCACAGCCAAAAGAAGGCTGTATACTCACTTGTTTTTGCAGTTTTGCCTTCGTTTTTACTCACCACTGCAACTCCTGAGTCACTAGAGCTGATAAGCTCTCTTTTGCCTGATAAGAACAATTTTAATCGCTGAACAATTTTAGAACTATTCGAGAATGAAGTTAAACAAGAAAGTTCGCGAAATTAGAATTAAACCTAGTCATTTTAGCTACACTTTTTTGAAAGAGTGAAATTAATTTTGTTTTTGTATTCTATCTTATGGCCAAATATTCTAGTTCGTGAATTGGGGTGAGAAGTGATTTTTGATAGTTCAGATGTCAACCCGATTTTATCAGAGTATCCAAGGTCGACTGACTGGAAGTAGAGCAAAAATTCTAAAGAAGTGGTTGTAAAGTTGGTAAGTAGTTTATAATGGTCGGATTTACATAGGACTTTTTTGTTGAGTTCCTAGATGCGAGGAGAACAAAGGTAAAAAACATTTTGACGCTGATGACTTTTTTTGTTTCCTTCTGAAATCAATCGGTAATTTCATAAAACCCATAGAGAAGAAACAAGTTTGTTTGGATCTGTTTATAAATATGTATGCTAATAGAAGAATCATTAACAAGTACCTTCACACTAACACTGTATCTTTCTGCTAGGAATAACTGTTTTGTTTTGTCGGTTCTAGAACTCACCATAAAATCATTTCGTGTCGTATTGTTAACGTTACCTAGGAAACATATAATTATTATTATTGTATTCTCATTATATAAATTAAACATCGAAATGAATATTCGTGAATAGCATGCAATATAGGATATTATTAATTTATTTACTTACGTAAGACCGATGCTAGTTGATTTTTTACTGTTTATTTATATTTAAGACTGACCATGTTTCTATCGATCCTAATCTTCCATACATTTTACACGACTAAAGTTTGCGCTTTAACATATATTCTAATGGGAAAAAAGTACTTGGTAGTTATAATTAGTGAACTCTGGTTGTGTATTATAGCACTGCGGGTGTGTCATTATATCAAAATGTAAAAGATGGACCATAACCATGTAGAGGTCAAAATTGTTTGAACAAAATTGTTTTTACTCATTGATGAATAAGGTTATGTTCAAGCAATTTTACTTCTCATTCTTTACGCATTTAATTATTAAGCTTAGGCAAATTCGCACTTATGGAATTGACCGATTGTTAATGCTTCCATAATAGACACGTATAGTTTAGATATGCATTATTTTTTACTAAGTATTAACGGGTTCAAACAGTGCTCTTCTATTTAGTCGTAGTCAAAAGCCCTCTTAGTTTTAGCACAGTCTACATCTTAACTACTTTCAGTAGGTCAAC
The DNA here is from genome assembly GCA_947364205.1 of Agrochola lota. Lineage (NCBI taxonomy): Eukaryota > Metazoa > Arthropoda > Insecta > Lepidoptera > Noctuidae > Agrochola > Agrochola lota. Next base: position 8,153,528 of record OX376221.1, on the reverse strand, counting down.
GCAGGTGTTTTTGCAAAGCAATCTAGGGTTGTAGTGTTCACGGGCGCATATAAAATAATACATTTCTGAAAAGAGGTCATTTAAAATCAAAGCCAGTCGGTACTATGATTTAATATGAATTATATTCGTCATGATTTGATGACATTCACATAGGTTGGGTGCTCTCTAATGCTGAATATATTTACCAAATGCAATAAAGCTATTTAAACTTGCTAATTACTATAAGGTACCTAGTTAATTTGTATGCAGCCTTGCCAGAGTAATTCCTAATTAATTACGTAAGAGTAGTTTTTCACATAACTCGTGTGATGGCCCTGTTCACATGTGGTCACTGCAAGTAGTGTAGGTACACTGTGGTATTAGTATTAGTTGGGCTTCTATAAATATTTATACATCAATATTCTCTTTGTTCAAAGGTTTATGCTTATCAGTTTGAGTATTAATAATATTGAGAGTAGAATCGTCCATTGCCAATTGTAACTGAAATAATACTCGGTGAGACATGACCTCTTTAAGTTACAACTTAAATGTAATCAAGAAAATGACAAACTACGTAATTTATACTGAATCCATTTCATTTATCTTAATTAAACGTATATCAAATAATGGTTACATAATTATATTAGGCACTAAATAAAAGTAATAATTAGTTGTATGAGTAGCGAAGAGATCGAGGATCCAAGGCTTTCAGTCGGTAAGCCTTTTGTGATACAGCTACAATGTAGACTTGGTGGTGTTGTTCAATAACCACACTATCCCAAACACAAATTAATAAGTACATACTTACATAATATTAAGCATATCGCGTGTGATATTGCCCGATACCCACACATGTAGTTATGTAAACAATATGGAACAATGTAAGTGAACGTAATCTCCGTCCATGAGATACAAAACGATCCACGATTTTTAACGGCCTCTTAACCTTCGCCGTCGAGTTCCTCAAGTGAATTATACGTAACGAATGACAAACTTACGACAGTAATAATAAGATACACAGGCTGAACTTTTACATGTGACTTCAGGGAGTAAACCTAAGTTACAAGAAATAAAGAAAAGTAGTCATAAACCATATACCTGAGAAAAGTAGAACGTTAACCACACAGATTAATTAGAAATTGTACCTGGTCTGAGCGATCATATTTTTGCAGCACGCGTATCATGACAGCAATAGAAACGGGTTTTGTCGACGGAAGAATAGACAAAATGACAGATTGTGATTGTCTATCTGTCATTTTGTCTATTCTTCCGACGGTATAGGATAGATTGGATCATATTTTGTCCTGATGTCCTATTACAAAAACTCATACTGTTCATTATGATTTCTATAACAAAAACGGAATATCAATACGGTCTAGTCATTTGATTTTAGGAAATATTTTGGGTGAGAAGAATTTTGGGATTTGAATCCTTTGCACACAATAATAAGTACATGCATTCAAAAGTCAAATAGGGAAGATGACTAAAAATTTTTTTTTGTCCGTCTTTGAAATTATAAAAAAATATTGGACACGTATTTTTTCTTTTTTTGCGTAATCTAAAGATTACGGCGCTACATTGAGGCAAAATGTGCCATAACTTCACGAGTATGTAGATTTTATACGTACTAGTGACGTAGCGACCCCCACTCCCCAACCGAAAATGCGTTTTATCTAAGTAATTTTTTATTAATATGATAAAGCAAAAAATACGTGTCTAATATTTTTTTATTATCTGACTGTCGGACTAATTAGAATTTCATTTTTTTTATCCAGGCATCATCCCTATTATCATGCTCAGTTGTTATATTGAATTATCGACAGACATAAATGCCTACAAGCGTATACGTCATTTGCGAGGTACTTTGTGACCCATGTAGAGTTGGATCCTAGGATTCTAGACGTTCAACTTGGGCGGTACTATTCTAGCAGGCATCGTAGGGAACAAAATATTTGAAGAGTGCTTATGCTCAGATATAACTATAAGGAGACGACGCTCTCTTTATGAGTGCACTTTCAGTTACTGTGGACCATTTACATGGGACATTTAGTATTTCTGTAGGTATAAGAACGCTAATAATAACTCAAACAAATGGAACTATTAATGTAGTGAGAATTCATTAAGTGCACTTGATTGTAAAGCAGTAACAATTAGGATTAAAATATTTGATTAAATCAACAATGTTGTATTTGGATGTATTCAGTTTTATTAAAATGTCTCTGAAATATTTTGTTGTTGAAATGGCTGTTTCAACACATTGTATACAGGCTCATTTACATAGAGAGAGTTTCTAGCCCCGGAAAGAAGCGGTTATCGAAAAAAACTTAATGTAAACTATAATGTACTTTTGTCGCATGTGGAAACTTGGCGATAACTGCCTGAAGAGTCTCGTATGACATCATACGACATGCAAATTTTTGTGTTTTTTTGCTGGACTCGCATACACTTTCTCGCCACAAAACGGACGAGAAACTCTTCGTCTAAATGGGGCTTTATGGTTTGAAACCGATACTTGCAAATTCTATGTAAAGAAAATCTTGTATTGAATTTTTCTTTAAGTACCTACCTATTACTTTTTTGTTCGTTTTTAAGCTATAGCTTTTAAAACATAACTGTACTTGCCTACTCAAAGCATTAGTAGGTATGTATTTTAATAAAAATAATTTTCATTATGTGTTATAATTTTGACATTATCTCTCTAAACTAGTTAGTTATACAATAAAAGATGGCGCAAATGAGTGTATACAGGCATGTTTAATTACTGTTACACTCATGTACCCCAGAACTAAGGAATGAAGCTTACAAAATACCTAATGTCAATAAAATGCCATCAATTACTAATTAAGATAACATGCTTCCTGATAGATTGGACAATATAAATATTCATTTATGCCTTAACGAAATACTGGTAGTTATATAGGTAAGGTTTATTATTGAATTGCATGTTAGTTATATTATAAATAATAATGATTTATAAAATAAAAGTCCTGGTGGCTGGCTGGACCCAGTGTAGATTTTTTATCATATCATTACCATATCATAAAGTATACACTTATTGTAAAATGTTTATTCATTACAAGTTTACTTTTGAAACATTATATTATTATTAATGCTCTGTTTTTATTGGATCGTGTGATAATTCGGTTGTATTTTGTTTTTTGGGTGTATCGAATCAATTGTTTTGGTTGGTTGTAGATTATTATATTTTTATTAGAGTGCACAAGTTTAGGTGCGGGCGTTTTTAGCATTGTGCTGGGTGTGGAATTGTCATAAAATAGTTGATTTTTGTAAGGATGCTAGCGAGTTTATATCAATGCATAATATAAGGAATTCTACTTAGATTCAGAATTCCTAATAATTATACAGGGTGGCAGGGACATCGACGCAAAAACTGTTACCATGGATTCAGTACATGATTCTTAACATCTCCGCGTTGAAAATATGCGTACTTTTTTATTTAAATCTGCTGTTTCATAGAAAAGTGTAATACCTACGCGGTCAAAATGTATGGAACAGCTGTTTTTTTTTAATAACCCGCGAAAAATTTCAACGCTGGGGGGATTCATAATCATCTACTCAATCCATGGTAACAGTTTTGCCGTCGATGTCCCTGCCACCCTGTATAGACGTTTTTTATATCGTGCGGTTACTAAATTATGCAAGCAATAATAAAAATAAACTTAAGAGTGAAAGTGGTAGAATTTAAGGGTAGCCTTATTAGAATAAGAGTTACGATTGAATGACTAAGAATGTTGAAGTTTTAATCTATAGATTGTAATAGCACAGCCGGCGTTATAATTGCAAACATTGTATTATCTTTTTATTTGAAGTTAATAAAGTTACAATAAATATTTTAGTTTTATTTTAAACTAGCTGACCCGACTCGTTGTCCTGTGCAAATTTCAATAAATATTTTATACAAATTTCTCATGTGAAAATGCACTTTCAGTTTTCCCGAATTTTCAAATTTTACCAAAACTTTATTTTCGAACTATTACGAACATTTTAACACTCACTATACGTGCATTACATGTAATGCACTGAAGACGTAGCCCTACACGTCCGTGCGTGACATGTAATGGACTAGTAGTTCTCTTTTTTATCCAATATTCCAGCGAAATTAACCAAAATTGACGTATCCGTGCATTGCATGTAATGTATTTTTGAAAATAATTATGTAATGGTTATCTGAGGGGTGATAGACGAATTTTCGCTATCGTAGAATAAGGAAATGACCTTATAAAACAGTGCAATCCAATATTATTATTGGACGTATGGGATATTGAAAGTGTTAAAACAATTAATAGCCAAATCGGTCCAGCCGTTCTCAAGTTACCAACGAATATCATTAATTTTTTATTATACAGGCTGTACAAGAAAGGTGTGGTCAAATTTAAAGGGGTGGTACAGACCATCCAACTGAACAACTTTCTCCTTGGGACCAACACCGTAATCGCAAAAAAATCTTCAGCCGTCCCATACATTTGGGTCAATTAGGTAGGTATTGAAGTTTTATAAGGGATAGTTGGATAATTACTATTACCCCATTTACACTCGTCTTACTTCCACGGCAGTGAGCAGGGAAGTGGGTACGACGAGAATGTAAACACGATACTTCTCTCGATCCTGCTACAGCTACAGTTCGCGTCAAATTATCCTGCCGCTCTGAAGTAGGCTACAAATTACTGCGCAGTAGTCAATCTTCCTTATAAAAAAGTGGCGCGCATCCGCAACCTAACTTCAGAGCGGCAAAGTTATTTGACGCGAACTGTACGGCAGTATTTAGGGAATTATTACCGGCAGCGCGAGGAGCAGCGGCAGGGACTGAATGTAAATGAGGCATATGTTGGTCCCACGGAGAAAGTTGTTCCGTATGATGGTCTGCACCAGACCCTTAGAAGAATGCTTGGGGTATCGTGGATGGAGTTTCGCTCCAACACCTCTATACACCATGAACTCTGCATCAAAAAGTCTTTCTATTGGGGTCCAACGCGCATCCTACACGTATCGAGGCGTGAGGGTAACTCTAAAGAGCGCCTTGTTGTGGAGGGTAAAGTGGAGGGCACTAGACCACACGGACGCTCACCCATGAGATGGACTGACAAAATTAAATCCGCAGTGGGCGAACCCGTGTATGAGTACACTAAAAATCGAAGTAGATGGCGAGAAATCGTGAGGCGCGAATCACATCAGCCCCTGGACAAGAAACTACATGAAGACCACGACCGCTCTGTCAAGAGAGCTACGAAGAAGAAGAACCAGACCCTTAAATTTAACCACATCTGTATAGATAGAAGATAGAAACAGCGGTAAATAAATAAAGCAATCACAATACATCAATGTATCTCTGAAAACATTAACATGTCTAAGGAATAAACGTTAGTGTCTTCAGTCGGAGGCAATGGGATATCAGAAGCTTTCTTAGCTGTTCTAATTAGGTTGACATAGTTCGCAACGTGATCTTGCATCACCTCAGAAACGTCAGGTTCTTTGAAAATCACATCTGAAAAAAGTTTTAGCTATGAATTAATAATATAATTTACTAACGACGCGTCCGCATGCTTCGCACGGTTTTTACGACTTGAAAAAACATAGAGGTTTCTTTCTTTAATAAGTATTAAACATAAACCTTCCTGAAATAAATTCTCGAAATGGTAGTGAAAACCGGTCCTTAGATGAACAATGCCACCTGGTCACACAGAGAGGCACGAAAAGCAACTTTAAAATATGATATCTTGGTATAGATTATTACTAAGATTTGACCTTATCCTCCCTGCAGTGGGGCTACTGCTACGAATATACGTGCTGTCAATATCGAATTGTCACCAGAACGTGCAAGCCAAGATATCAGGCCTTTTGTACACACACGTTTTTCTTGCCGTGAAAAACTACGGTTTATTCGCCGTGTGTAGGCACGGTCGTCATCACTATGGAAGTTTGTTGACACACACGTTTTTTCTACGGCACGGTTTATACGCCGTATCGTAAAGAAACCGCGCCGTGTAGATTGCGCGCCACGTAAAAAGAACGCTGGATGCTTACTGCACAAGTTCACGTGAGCGCTTTTTTTACGTGACGCGAACTTTATAAGAACAGTAATCTGGAAAGCTGATGATCGTTGGAACATCCTTACTAAAAGCTGTGATGGATGACATCGATCGTTCAGGACTATCTAGTTAATTCCAGTGTTTTTCTCACTCAAGAAACGTACAAAAGATGGATATTGATAAATATTTGATCGCTGACTGTTCATACTGCTCGTTTGGCACAGCGACAAGAGATATCAAAGAGAGTTCCTACTTGCTCAGCGACGCTCGCTTGGCAGGCAGAACACTCGCTGACTCACGAATTATGTTTGTGGTACCTATGTACAGTATAAGCGAGTAATCGCTTGTTGCTGTCGCGCACTCGTTGCTCGCCAACTCCTTTTTAGTTGCAAGCTCTACTCGTTTCTCATTTATCGCCGGCTGTGGGACACTGCCTTAAGGTTGGTAAGTTACTTCACAACACTTACTGAGAGCTGTTAACACAAGCAGAACATATGTGCATAAGCAAGCGATGACTCCGATTATGTTCAACAATATGATTATGCTGTGCGTCGATTGTGCGTCACTGGAATTTTAGTATTATCATTATAAACCCTAATTACGTAATATACGATCAATCAGAATCTGAATCGTTTTGAAACAGATTGCTAATCCATTGCTTCATAGGTTCGAAAATAAAATCTGCTCAACAACGTAAATAACGCAACTAATGTTGTTGAACTGTCAAAATGAAACAGTCGTAATTGTTTATGAAAATGTTTTAGGGTACAGGAAGTGTATCAAATGTTACTGGAAAATTGGAAAACACCTGTGTCTGACCATTTGAGGAATACAGTTTTAGGCGTGTTTATAATTTGTTATGTTGCTGTCATCAACCGACAGGTAGGCAGTTGTGGCATTGAGGCTAGACCCAGGCCCAAGCTTCTCAATACCACAACTCCACAAGAGTAAGAGGTACTTTCGGAATCAGTGGACCGACGCTGTAAAAGCACTCTTAAACAGTAGCCCGGTAGAGTACACGATTGTACTAAATTAAAGAACTTTGAAGTTACCATTAAGTACTTGGCAAGTGCTTATTTTCATCCATTTTGATGCAAAAAATATTAAAAAATAATAACCGGAATGTTTACCTTGTAATTATAGCTAGTGGCATTTTTTAATGAAGTCAAATACACTAATATATCAATTATTGCTTGAGAACTATCGATCTTGCTGAAATAGCAGAGACTTTTGAAACTTCTGACGTTGACAATTTGAAGTCAATTGCCTAATCACAAAAACTTATAAAGAAGTTTGTAGTAATTTTTTCGACAGATTTGTTTAATTCCCAAATTGGGAATGAGGTTTTTGTCAAATTCAGACTGGGCAGCTACAGAGAAATTATTGATGGCGAAACCCAAATACTGTGCTCGTCTTGGGAATCGAACCCATTCTCACACTTTCTATCACTGGACCACAGAGTACTGGTCACTGGACCTACAAGGTAAGGTTACCTTACCTTGTGGGTAACTTTTATGTTAATGAATGCAGAATAGATACTCTGCAGTCATTAAAATAAAAGTTTAATGCTGAAATACGACGTAAAATAACTGACTGAAAAACATAAAACATGTGTAAGAAAATTATATTCCCATCTGAAATCCTAACGGGGTAGTCGCATCCCTCCCAGTAGGTAGTAATAATATAGCTGTGCCCTGCGGTTCCACCCGCATAAGCCTCGATCCCGTGGAAATATCGGGATAAAAAGTATACTATGTCCTAACCCAGGTCATGGTCTACCCATGTGCCAAATTTCATTCAAATCCGTTCAGCCGTTTAAGCGTGAAAGCGTAACAAACCAACATGCCTACTTACAAAAAATCAAATAATAATAATAATAAATATCTTTATTTCCCATAAAAATTACAGATGATAATAATTGTACTTTAGTTTACAATTTTACAATTTGTAGTAGAGGACATTTACACTAAACATTTGGATGGTTCAGAAATCTGTACACAATAGATTAAATGAACTGTCTCTGTGATGTCTCTTAAACTAGGGTATCCTGTATCTTAATGTTTCGCAATGAGGTACCAATTGATATAGGTATGAGTGGACTGTGTCAATTTACCTTCAGGGGAAAAAAAAGTTATATTTTACTTTAGTTTTAAAATTATGTACCTATGAGTATATGAGAGAGCGAGGGTGAGAATGAATGAATGTGATTGGAGGTGTTTGTGTGCGAGTGTGGATAAGTAGGTGATGTGGTGTTGTTGTGTGAGTGGGGGAGTTGTATGTGTGAGAGTGTATGGATGCGAGGGTAAAAGTGTTCGTGCAAGCATGGAGATGGGTGTGTGATTATTATTAGGCGATGTAGGTGAGTAAAGCCTCGGTTGCGGCATAGTCCTGTTTAAGTAGCCATTCTGTCACTTTTAATTTTAGGTTATGTTTGTTGAGGTCTCGATATTCAGTCTTCTATGAATTTTTTTGTAAATGTACGCGCTAATTACATAATACTGATGCTGTGCGAACGTGGTCCTGTGTTGGGTGCCTGAGGGCAGGTTTGTACGCTTTTTAGGGTTAGGCGGGGGTAGGCTGCTATGTTTCCTAAGGATAGATTGAAGCACAAAGAGCTGACGGACTGTAAGGACTTTGCAGTCTGGGTACAGCTGTGTTGTTGGGTATCTATGGGGCTTCCTTGTCATTACTTTAAGGACGGCTCTTTGTGCTCTCTCTGCCCTCAGAATACAACCTGATCAAATCTTTTCTATCTTTAATAATATAAGTTTAGATTTAAAATAATAATCGCTCAACTATCGATTTGCCTTTAGTACCTAGTCGATAATAATAAAAATTGTAGTATGACAACTCAGACCACATAAAAAACCAAGACTTATGCGCTGCGAACAATACAATGAAACTTATGCCAGAACTACACCTCCGCTCTGTGCATACTTGTTCACACGCACACATTTGCAACCGTTTACAATCAAATTAGACCTCACTAAGTGCACACAATAAGTTTACGAAACCTGCTTCACGTCACTGTTGACAACGCTATGTCTTGGTGTTTTTTTTGGCCTGAGCTCTCACAAATTAAACTCATTTTATTTCTTAATTTACACTTCAAAGTCTGTGCAACCCTTTCTCTTGTACTACTAGAGGTCTAGCTCTTGTGATACAGGAAGTATCACAAAAGCTAGACCTCTCAATTTACAGGGAATATGTTACAGAAGCATAAAGAAATTAATGATAGAAATTCAAAGATATTTCAGTATTATATTCCAACTCTACTTAAGTACACCTACTTATGAGTCAAAGTTTGTTGCCTTTGCCATGCAGAGAAAGATTTTATTTATTTAATTGGCTATTTGTAAACAAAGTAACAATTATTGTTTTGGTATTGTTTTCCAGTCATTAAGGCGTTACTAATGTTGTTTGGATCAGTTGACTCGCAATTAGCTTATCAGGCTTTATTTAGCTGCCCTAAGACTTCACAATAACGTAAACGAAGCATCAATAACATTGTTATCGGCAGAACTTCGAGCGGGCTCTTACTCGATTTATAATTAGACGGGTTTTGTAGTCGCAGCCAGTCGTTGCGCGGGCGTGGTGCGATCTGGCGAATCGACGACGCTCAATTCGATTCTAAATTCGAACGCGGGTGCGCGCGCGTTCCGCGTCGTCTTTGTTTACAAACAAGCAGACGTTACAAAAATTTGTGATATTTTGACATTTGTTTAAAAGGTAGGTGGTTCTGATTAAAATAAATTTGTAGAATAATATGTGCCTGATTATTGTGTCATGCGTCCCTGATTCGAGTTTTGGTGTGAAGTAAGCCTGTATTAAACGATTTCTCATACAATGTGTAAACAACACGTTAGTTATAGGACCTATGTATGATTATGACTGTATATACATTCACTCCTACACATGCAACCGCTAGACAGCGTCGCTTCTGGGGCTATAAAATGTATTTATTTTAATTGCATTATTAATAGCTTAAATTATCTTAACTACTTTATTGATGCAGCTAAATAAGAACCTTTGGTGATCGCTAATTAGTCATAAAAATCGAAATAATAACATAAACATGTTTTTTTTTGTTTAAATCAAAGCGTTTTGTGTTCTGTTTACGCTTTTCGTGTTTGTTTTGAAGCTGGATTCTCAATGTCACTGACGAATTTTAATGTGGTTGAAAAGTTGAAATTCTAAAAATAACAAAAGTTATTTTTAGTAGGTGCCTACTTACTTATCAAAAAGCTGTTTTGCCAGCAGTGAAGTTTATTAGTAGGTATCTCAATGTCAAGTGGTAGATAGCAAATTCTCTTTTATTAGTTTAGGTAAGCCACATAGGCTACATAACTAGGAATTGGGCGGTTATTGGTGGAGGGCATAGATATAAGATTATATTTCAATGGTGGGGGGTAATTAAAAAAAAAGGAGAAACTAGTGAAAATCCAGCTTTAAAGATTAGTTTTCACAAAGTTATTGAACACAAGCTTCATCAGTTCATTGACTTGTTAATTGTTTTAAAAGGGATTAGTCCGGTGTTCACAGGGGAGTATTGCATTAGTGTCACTATGACATAGCGCTGCTAACGACACAAATAAGCATGCCAAACCTACACCTCCGTTCTGTGCATACACACACACGCACACATTTAGAACCATTTACAATTAAGGGGCATGCGCTAAGGTAGCCCGCGAAAATCATTTTTTTTTTAGTTTTTTACATTTTGCAGGTCGTGTGAGGTTTTATGTTGATTAAAATTGATTCTCGACCGTAACCAAACAAACAAACAAATTGCAAAAAACGTAAGAAAATTTGAATTTCGCGGGCTACCTTGACGCTTTCGCCTTAAACAACACCTCATCAAGTACACACATGTTTACGAAACCAGCCTCAATGTTGACAGCGCTATGTCTTGGTTTTTTATTTGGTCTGAGCTGTCACTTTCCTTACTACCTCTAGCTAGGTACATGATTATTAGGTAGGTAGCTATACTTACCTTAATGGTTTCAGTTACGGTGCCTACGTGATCATTCCAAATTTCCAAGAATAATGAATATTATGAAATAACTATAATGAGATTTCAAATAAATTAATGATTCGTAACAAATCAACAATGGGTACCTATATATTAAAATAAATTTAAGCAGATAGGTACGCCTCTTAAATAAACGTAGAGTCTTAGACTTGTGTCACAGAATAATGGGGCCTACCACCACCTCTAAAGCAGTATTATTTTAATCTTATTTCAGTGGGGGAAAGAGATGGAGCTATAAGTCCTTTAAAGCTTCATCTCTTTCCCACACTAAAGTAATATAGGTTAGACGTACCTACTCTGATAAGTATGTACCTACATAGGTACCTAGTAGAATGTGTATAAAAGTTTGTAATTTTGACGCTGATTGATTTAATATATGGCTGAAGGTGTAGACTTACTGAAGATCACGAGAGCATAACTTAAGCAAGTTAGGGTAGTCTTGTTACTCATAACAATTTATGATCTTTCACATACCTTTATTGTAAGTCATTAAATTTTATTTTTCACCTAAATAATGCATTCCTGTTTTTTGATTCAAGTTCTCAACAACTAAGTAAGTACCTAGTTCGTCAACTAGATACAGTAAAACTTGGTTAAATGGGACCTGGATAAGTGAGAAACGTCGACGAACGAACAATGATGAACGAATGATAGCTGGAACTTACGCTGAGGTCGCGACACTTTAGCACTGAATTACCTCTGTTACTGGGACAAAACTAACCTCTCTTAGTTCTTTCGATTTTATCGTTATAATTACCTCTATAATTGAGACAGCGACTGTATTTTATCTCTTTCTTCTCTTTTACTGAGACTATATTTTAAAGAATACCTTTGCCAAATTGTGTTCTTTGAATTTTATAGGTAATCAACCCCTGTAACTAAAATAACGTAATTTTTTACCTCTAACTCGGGCTTTACTGCAGATAAATTTCTGTTTTGTTTACTTATTCTTAGTCTACCCGCAAAATACTTATTTTATTTAATAATCGCACCTCTATAACTGAATTAACTGCTATTAATGCCGGTATTAATGTAAATGAGACAGATATTTATTTATATATATATATATATATATTTTTTATTTAATCCGTAATGTTACAATATTTTAGTTAACATAACACCTGCCAAACTGCAAAGCAATTTGTCGGCAGATATCTTGATATCTGAAACACTGGGTTAGTGGAATACCCCTATAAGTGAGACAAAATATGCAGGTCCCTTAATGTCCCAGTTATCCAGGTTTCACTGTAGTAACAAACAAAATATTGCGAATAGTAAGTAGGTACCTACAGAAGTACAGATGTATTCTAACTATATTTAGTTCACCTACGTTGTATATTTGAACTAATTTCAAAAATAGATTCATAGAACAACGGCCTATATAAATGGCGGGTCTGCGAAATACAAAACCCACTGTACTATTGAATGGGAACCAGTAGGTAGGTATGTGACGATAAGAAAAACTTATGAGACTGTCTTTGTTTCACTTTTAATTAAAATAATGGACATCCGGCAAAACAGTCGCTCCATGTAAAATACTGGTATTCAGCTGCATCCGGTTAGACTGGAAGCCGACCCCAACATAGTTGGGAAAAGGCTAGGCAGATATATAATGGACATTCTGGCAAGACCAAGTGTGAAATAATATATAAAATAAAAATTAAGAAAAGCAAATAACTCGCTCTGATCCTAAGACATCCAACCTTTAAATTTTTTTGCGAATATTTATAACCGTGAAAATGGTTTTGCACCCCTGAAATACCTGACTTTTTTTGTAACAATATGCATAGATTTTAAAACCAACGCTTACTAATAAATCCTATTAAAATATACAACACATTTTATTTTCACAGTTCAAAATGCTGTAGTCGCAAAAAAAAAATATACATTTAAAATGAGCCCTCCAGGAGGGCTCCAGGCACTGAACGTGTGAAAATCTTTAAACACTAGAAACCATTGATGTAAAATATAAATCAATGCTAGAAACTGACGTTTTCGGACTAAACAGTTTTTGTGTCACACACAATCCTCACCCTTGAAAACTTCATGAAAATCAATTTTGAGAACGCCAAAAAATAGTCAAGAAATATACATAAACACAATCCTCACTCCAGTGCAAGCAAACGGCTGGGAATATCGACTTGGTTTCAATTCCAAATCTGCTATACCAAATCTCGAAAATAGTCTTTAGGGGATTCCATAGATATAAAGGTGTCTTGGTGAGGATTACATGGAGAGTCGTTCTCACCGTAATCCTCAACTGATTACTGCGCAACGCTTACGTTTTTTAATTTAAATTTAGTGTCAAAAAATTGTCAAATAGTTGTCTCTAACCATGATAATTTCGACCTGGTTTACTATGTAACTTCGGATTCATAATGCGACATTTGTTTAACCTTGGTGACTATTTATGACTATTTCTTGACAATTTTTTGGAGTTCTAAAAATTGATTTTCATGAAGTTTTCAAAGGTGTGTGTGGTGAAGGACACCGATTTTTCGATACGTGACGTTTTCTACCGTTAAAGAACTTCATTCCAAAAAAGCTTAAGTAGGTGCATAGGTAAGCAGTACCTACCTACTTAGTATAACTACAAAAGCTTTCACTAAGTTTATAATATTTTACTCTTTTGTATTTAGGCCAGTGTTACCTATATCTCTTATAAGGAAGTGACATGGCAAAAGGCTTGCGTTGGATTTGATCATAGAAATATAAATAACAGGATTTGATTATGCCGGAAGAATAAAATCATAATTTTAGAAGCACGTCGATCTGTTGGCCTTGCTCGGCAATCGAAACAGAAATTGTACTTTGACATAGAAACGGTGCAGTAGGCATTTTATTTACATTGGGAGTCCATTAAGCCTCGTGCAGACTAGCGCGACGCGACGGCGCGACACGTCTCGAACAATACAATTTCTAAGAAAAGTTCACGGCAAACAATAACCTTTATGTTGGCATGTTCCGTGTCCATACCTACTCTTGCACTTCTGAGGACCTAAAAAACGCACAACTCATTTAAAAAAATTACATAGTCTCGAAAAGAAGAAGAACACTGCAACCTAGCAGGCATTTTTAATTCTTATTAGCGCAACTTAACGGATGAGATGGTTAGGTATCTAATAGAAAAAAACCGGCCAAGTACAATGAAGGGTTTCGTAGTTGGGATGTATTTATTCCAAGAACAAACTTAACATTGTAGAACAGTTGAAAAACATGTTCTCCTTTACATTCCAATTGCAAATGTAAGCTTGTACGCACAATATTGAGAGATTTACCATTTTATTACGACCATAGCCTTCTTACAGGTTTTCCTGTAATCTATGAGTAAAAAACCATTCTCATTATAAGTTCACTATATAATTTCGGAAGTAAGGGGGGTAAATTTTCATTTATTTTCTTAAATATCTTTAAAAGTATTTATTTAAAAATTATTAAAAAAAATAGGGGTCCTCACAACATTCGATTATGCTACAGGGTTCAGTTCGCGAAACTTTTTTTTTTTAATTTTCCTATTTGCCCCCGAAAAGTGACATTCAAAATGTGTCTATTTACGTTACACGTCCGTTTTTGGGTCACAGAAATTCATAGGTGTAACAAATTTTCGAAATTGGTCTAGTAGATTCGGAGCAAATTGGCTGTGGCAGACGGACAGTCAGCCAGCCAGACAGACAGACACACGAGTAATCCTATAAAAGGGTTCTGTTTTTTTCTTTTGGGGTACAGAACCCTAAAAATACGACGGCGGCGTTGACCCCATGCTCAGTTGCTTAAAATTATTAGCTTAGGAACTCCTTCTTTGTTTTATTGCTACAGACAAGCAGGACCCATCATCATGTCTGTAAAGTTTCGCCAATTATTTACTTACTTAGTCTATGCAACAGCTGATTTTTTTTTGATAACCGACCAAAAAGAAAAATCTATGACCTCTATTCTTATTTTTATCTCTGTGTGCTGAATTTATGGTTACAGTTTTTTGCGTCGATGTGTGCCACCCTGTATAAGCAGAGACAGCAAATATTTTTTTCTAATGCCATGTGCGATTGTGTCTGTGTCATAGCAAAGTTTGATCATTTTCATTTGAATACGAACCTACAACTACACTTGTACCTACAACAATAACATATTTTAGTACCTATAGGTATAGTAAATTGTAGATATGTTATAGTTGTAGGTACAAGTATCTTAAAGGCTCGTGCAGACTGGCGCAACTTGTCGCGCGATGCGATAGCGGGAATTGTGCTACCGTGAAGTTTTCTTAGAAATTGTTTTGTTAGAGTCGCGTCGCGCCGGTACGCACGACGCATTAGGCGCGTGGCAAAAATCGGAACTAACGCCGCCATTTTCCTTTTTCTATATAATTTTGACAAAACCACTAATGTTTACCAACAACGCCCCCTAGTCAATGTCATTGAGGCGCCAAAAGATCCTTGAAGTACTTTAGTTCAGGTACTACGCCATGAAGCGTCGTGCAAACCGGCGTGACGCGACACTAACAAAACAATTTCTAAGAAAACTTCACGGTAGAACAATTACCGATGTCGCGTCGCGCGACAAGTCGCGCTAGTCTCCACGAGCCTTTATTGTTAGAATTTAAATAATAATGGAATTATCTAGGATTATACCTACGACCTTGATAGGTGGTAACTATTTATGATAGATCCGAGACAAAAGCCTCTACTTAGTAGATAAGTAGATATACCTACCTATCGAGAAGCAAGTCAGTTGTTGCGATCTAATTAGTTCGACAATACCTTCGTCTGGTTTACTAAATAGGCAATCGTAATTATCGTCGTCCTCACCGTTCATTGTAATACTTCTAACACCTTGATGGAATCTAGCAAGAACGAAAATAATAGATAACAATCTAGACTTTGCCTACAATATAGCGCCATTACGCTAATTAGATCATTATTTTGTTCTAGATTGAATTGTGTATATTTCTTACCTGTTGCTGTAGTTGTTTGATTACCTAGAGTTAAAGTTATTATTGTGCAACTATAGATATTAACTGAAGGGTAATATTTACATGTGGGTCCATAACAACGTATAACTAATTAATTAATAAAAATAGCAAAATTATATACTAACTTAACTAAAACTATTCAAAAACTAAAATATAGCATCGTAAAATTCATCCGCATCGCTGTCGACTGGTAATGTACCCATGAGACTGGCCGCATTGCCACGTTGTATGTGGCAATGCTTAGCCTCTGCCCAAGGTAAAAACCAGCTCTTGGGTCACGGGAAGTGTCAAATAGCCGTTTTTAAATTTCATTAAAGAGGCCATGATCATCATTATCACTATAGGTATTGAGTAATTTACTGGTAGGTTCCTACCTATAACTGTAGAGTAGATAGGCACCTAACTATAAATTATTCTGCTGGGGAGTTTGTTGCGCCACTTTTTCTTCCCAAATAAAGCACTGGGAAGTGGTGAAGGGTGGGCGTTTTGTAGGACTGTCTTATGTAATTTTGACGTTCAAGAAGTGCAATTTCTCAGCCTAATTTGAATAAATAACTTTTGATTTTGATTTTATAAACTATTTCGGTTAGATCATTTATTTGGAGAAATTCTAAAACTAGTTTTCTTTATGACGTCGGTCTGTACATAGTCAGTAAAAAACAGCTATGTGCAAGTTGTACTAAGTGGATATACGTAGGTATATACTCGCGCAAGTTAGGTGTTCCGTACCGTTACCTCACCTATGTTGCAAAGGTAGCTAGGTATATCAATCGCTTATAGAAGGTAAATAGATAGTAAAGACCAAAATAAGATAAATACAAGAAACAGGTACCTAAACATAATTCAGTCCTAGTAATTAGGGTACAATTTTCGTTTAATTATTCCTTAATAGTCATGATGTTTGTCTACCTATTTGTGTACCTACCTTCCTATCTATCTAAGTTAAGGTTTCCTAGAAAAGCGGTGGCCGCCGCATTTCTGTGCTGGCAGCGGGGTTTGACTTTACCTTGTTAAAAACGTTATCTAGGAAAACGCACCAACATACTTTCATAAATAACGATCAGTGACCTCATTCGCCGGTGAATTGCGGACGCTATATGGGGGCCACCGTAGTCTTAGGAAACCTTACCTTAACTAAGTTTAGTTTTGGGGGAAAACAGCTCATGTGTGTGCTGTTACAAACGTGCGTATATGTATTGACCAAACCGAATTAATTCATAGTGTTCAATTTAGCCCATTTTGGCACGGAACACTAAAAATTAACATAGCAATCACTACAAACGAGTTCGACTTTATAGGAATAGTTGGAATTTATGTCTTTTGTTCGAACAAAACCTAAAGTAACTCTATATCATAATCCTAACTAACTATTATAAATGCGAAAGTGAGTTTGTTTGTTTGTTTGTTACGCTATCATGCTAAAACGGCTAAACAGATTTGGATGAAATTTAGTACTGTAAGTAGGTAGGTAGGTACGGTAGGGTAGGTAGATAGGTATGTAGGTAGGGTAGGTAGGTAGGTATGTAGGTAGGTATGTAGGTAGGGTAGGTAGATAGGTATGTAGGTAGGGTAGGTAGGTAGGTATGTAGGTACGGTAAATACGTATGTAGATAGGTAGGGTAGATAGGACGGGTAGGTAGGGTAGGTAGGGTAGGGTAGGTAGGGTAGGTAGGGTAGGTAGGGTAGGTAGGGTAGGTAGGGTAGGTAGGGTAGGTAGGGTAGGTAGGGTAGGTAGGGTAGGTAGGGTAGGTAGGGTAGGTAGGGTAGGTAGGGTAGGTAGGGTAGGTAGGGTAGGTAGGGTAGGTAGGGTAGGTAGGGTAGGTAGGGTAGGTAGGGTAGGTAGGGTAGGTAGGGTAGGTAGGGTAGGTAGGGTAGGTAGGGTAGGTAGGGTAGGTAGGGTAGGTAGGGTAGGTAGGGTAGGTAGGGTAGGTAGGGTAGGTAGGGTAGGTAGGGTAGGTAGGGTAGGTAGGGTAGGTAGGGTAGGTACGGTAGGTAGGGTAGGTAGGGTAGGTAGGGTAGGTAGGATAGGTAGGGTAGGTAAGGTAGGTAGGGTAGGTAGGGTAGGTAGGATAGGTAGGGTAGGTAAGGTAGGTAGTTTCAATATAAAGTTATCAGAGTTTTAAGAAAGGCAGACCTGAAAATACTAAATAGCCAATTAATTGCGAACAACTTAGAAGTAACGCTCGCCGGCCACTGCCGCGGCACCGCTCGCTTCGCTTGCTCGGCTCGCGCACGGTTGGTCACAGTTCTAATCTAAACCAACTGGTCAGGGTGCACTAGCTCAGTTACTGCAACCGATACGGTATTACGTCTAAACGTGGGTAGCAGTTTTGTTAATTGTAACTCAATGACAATATTGCAATCGGAACTTTAGCTATTTTACATAATGGAGCTATTTTGTAAAACAGCTAGCAGTTATGTAAAACAGCGAATTCGACAATATATCTGCGACATATAAGTATACCAACTCATATTTAACTGGTCAGCTGCCGTCATTGCACAAATTACCCGGATCAACCAAGTTTAATAAATAAGCCTTAATGCTTAAGTGATCCTTATTAAGCCCCCTTCGGTCGCAGTCGGATAAAACAGCCTATTTATGAAGTATCCATGCTGTTTGTACGGAAAACTCTTCACGATGCTTTTTAGAGGCTTAAAAGGGATCGATGGACGGTTCGTTGTGGTTAATTTGTTTGTTTTGTTTGTAGGAAGAGCAACTGTTTTGAGCTTAGTCAAAGGCTTTGAGGTTCCGCAACCACTGCCAGTGAGGTAGATGGTTTAAAAAAAAAACTGCCTTGGCTATCACAGAGCATGATAAATATCCTACTCTTTGTAACTATTACTATATAAGTAATAGTTACAAAGAGTAGGATATTTATCATGATCTGTGATTAGGAGTTTGACCCACAAAAGTATGTCTGTTACTTACTTCAATATTACATACTGGGTGGCAGGAACATGGACGCAAAAACTGTTGCCATGGATTAGTACATCATTCTGGAATCATATACTGAATCCAGGGCAACAGTTTTCGTGTCAATGCCAGTTTTTGTCGTCCTGCCACCCTGTATAGCCCTGCTCAATGATTTTTTCGATTTATCGAGCTATAGCAGAAGAACGCTGTAGAAACGCTTATGATAAACAAAAAATAAAAGTATGAAAACACTGTGATTGGCGCACTCGTGCTCTTGAGATTTAAATTAACTCAATTGCTCCTGACACATCTCTGAACCCAATAGACTAGATTGGATTCCGGTACGGTAAAACTTGAGTAATACAAGCTTACGGATACTCGATACTGCGCTTGTGTTATATCGATACTTCACTAATATTCGCGTTGGGTATCATTTGTTTTGTTGCGGTCGACCGTCCCTATAGAGGTACGGAATGTGGTTTAGAGTTTCTGCGTTCCGTGATTGTAGCATTCTATCGATATTTTCGGGTTTGCATGCTCATGTAAACCCGAAAATGTATCGTTATTCATCTATGCAATGCCCAATATATTCTGTGGGGTAGAAAACATTGCATAGATGAGTCAATCCAAATGTAGGGGCTCGTTTCTAAATGATGACAGCCGCGCGGGTTGATCGAAGGCTTAACACGTTCAGTGCCGGGAGCCCTCCTGGAGGGTTCAACTAGTAGCATATGGGATGCCGGGAGCCCTCGCGGAGGGTTAATTTTAAATGTATACGTAGGTTTTTCTTAGCGAATACAGCATTATAAACCGTGAAAATGTGAAGTATATTTTAACAAGATTTATTTAGCATTGGTTTTGAAATCCGAGCAAATTTTTTTTTGTTTCTTCACGGTGACAAATATTCACAAAAAAATTAAAAGGTTGGTCTTACCAAGGGGTATCGTGTTAACCGTAGCTGGATTGTGGAGGTCAGATATGTAGTCGCTCCATATAAAATACTAGTAGGTACCTGCATCCGGATAGACTGGAAGCCAACCCCAAAATAGAAGCTAGGTAGATTGATAAGGATGCAAGGCGAGACGTACTTATTCTTCATTGATCAGAGGTAGTAAGTAGGTGAAAGAATACTGTGTTGTTAAGAGTCTGACAGAGACCCTTTGGCCCAATGAGGGGTCTCTGTCAGACTCTTAACAACACAGTATTCTTCCATAGATTAAAAAAGAGACAGCAGCGTGCAAAAGGATTAAGTATATTGGTCTAGGTATGTACAAGACACGCGACGTATACGCCGCGTTTTCACAATACTGTACTCTCGCTTGTCTCTCTCTCTCTTATACACAAGTCAATTGCTCTCGTTACGCAAACGCGGCAAACACTTTGCGCACAAGTGGCGTGCTCGCTACGCACACGCAGCGAGCGCGCTGAACAATCGCCTCGGTGATAACCCGCCCGCAAATCGCCAGTGTGATAGATAAGGCACTAAGCGAAATGTCCAAAAAAACACACCGCACACGCACGCACTGAAATACTGAAACTGCAAAACATTTGATGTGAAATGTCAATGTTAAGTTTCATACATTCACACGTGGCACACACAGGACATTGAATTTGCATTTGTATGCGGTGTGGTTTGGCCTTAAGGATAGAGATTTAGACACCTATATTATAGAACCATGTCAGTACTTATGTTAATTTATATAGATATATTCTAAGCATCGAACATAAGGAATCTACCGATTTACTGGTTTTGCTAAATTGTTATGTAAATAAATTCGTACAAGGTAAATGCGCCACGTTATATTGATTCAATAATGGAACAGTGATGCCCTGGTTTAGGATTTCGTAAATAAGGTATGTAGTGAAATATTTATAGAGCAAAAAAAAACAAGTAGGTGACTATTCCTTTATTTCTTTAAGTTTTCAAGCACGGCAATATAGAGGAAAAAAAATGTTACACATAAAAAAAAGCAAATCTTACAGTAGTCGCATATGATGTGAAACATCTGACATCTCACCTTTGTAATAAGCAACATTAAAGGGGCGAGGCCTCGTCAAGGTCGTTTCTGACTTCCAACACCAGCACCGCGCGCGCTCATTGGTGAAATCAAATAGCGCGCGCTTCCCCGGCTTCCTATTACACACTTCCGCCCCTTTTCACGAAAAACCCCAAAAATTGCAGAAAAGCGAAAGGAAGATGTTACACAACAAAAATACATACGAAAGATCGAACTGTATCCTAATTCCACAGGAATGCGAGCAGCAGTACCGAACTAATTATCGGTAAAACGAATTAACCATATTAATGTAATGAAGTTTTATCAGAAAATTATTATTCTTTTATATACCTACCTAATTTCACGCCTTCTTCTCATGGGGGTACATAGAAAATAAAGAACGCTACCTGATGTGACCTTCTAGGTACTAATAGTAAGACTTAGTATTTTGTTTAGATGCTATCTAACCTAACCTAACCCAAAGAAAATGTATTACGGATTTTTTTTTGGACTTATATTTTATTACCGACAAAAAAAGGATGAGGTTCTCAAGTCAACGCGTATTTTTATTTTTTTTTGTATGTATGGCTACGCATAATTTCTTACAGAGTACCGATTATAAAGATTTTTTTTGTCGTTTATGTCTCTAAGGCCCACTTGCGCCGCTTTTTTTGCTAACCCATGAATTTTAGCTAAAAAACTCGGAGTTAACAGCTAACTCACGGTTAATCCAAAGAGAATTATGGAATTGACCCTGCGTGCAAGTGGGCCTAAATATCCTCATCCAGTACATTGGTCTTTTGGCTTCGATTAAAGTCATTACATGCTTCATGCATCTGGATGTGGCTGAAAAATATAGGGATAATTGCTGATTTATCGCGGGCCATATGTTGGCAACGGCATAAAATCGCCCGCGTTAAGCCTCGTGCAGACTAGCGCGACCCGACGGCACGACGCGACACCGGTAATTGTTTTACCGTGAAGGTTTCTTTGCAATTGTTTTGTTGAGTCGCATCGCGCTAGTTTGCACGAGGCATTACCTAGTTCCCCTTGAACGCTTGTCACCGAAATCGCATGCAGTTGTAACAAACCAGGCAATTGGTAATGCATTTGTTTTTTTTATTTATTTAGTACCAAATTATTTACCGTAAACCAATTTTGGACCTGAAGAATAGAGCTATTCACGTCGTCAAGATTTTGTGACCGTCTGTTGATTTTAAAGATCAATTGTGCTTCGTCCCACGCATTAAAAATGTTCTTTATTAGGGTGACACCGGCGTCAGTGGTACAACGCCCTTTGGTGAAACCGTACTGTTGTTTATGAGAGATAGAATTTTTATTAAAGTGACGTAACATTTGATTGAGCATCAACTTGTCAAACTCCTTACTGAGAACTGGCAGAATTGACACAGGCCTATAATTGTTGGGTACTATCACCGGATTTGAACAATGGAACTACTTTACTGTGATGAAACACAGTAAAGTAGTTATACTGTACTATACTGTGTTCGTGTTGTAGCTATACTGTGTTTCATGAGATCCGGAAAGACTCCTTGGTCTACACTGGTGTTAAATATGAAAGGTAAATAGGGCGCAATGGTTTCGATAATAGATCTACAGACTTTATGACTACAGACTTTATTCTATGTTTCGGTTCGGACTCAACAGCTACTTAGCTCTATCTGTCTTTCTTTACCGTATTATTATCTTGCTCCGTGTTATTTCTTAATGACAGTTCGGAGTTGGCGGTGTGATACCCTCGTCCCTCGGAAGACCCTGTGCCTGATGTCTCCCCAGTCGTGTCGGATTGCCGTCCCATCGGACTATGAGAGTGAGGGAAGAGAAAGTGAAATAACTTTACAAAAAAAAAACTTTATACAATATAATTTTTGTAGAACAATATTTTAAGTCATGATCAGTGATCGGAGTAGGTAGATTGAACTGGGGTCATTGATCCGAAACGTATATATTACTATGGACATTTCTCCGGAATTGGTGGATTATTAAAAAAAAACCGGAACTTATGTAGGAATTGTATTCTGCCAGAGTGGAAGGAGTCATTTGATGATTTGCCATCCTCAAAAAAAAGGTAGGAATTGTAATAAAATGAGCAATTTTATTCTTTATTTTTTTTATTATTCAACAGATAAATAATGAATTAATTTAGTTTTGATACCTTCCTTTAAATTTTGAATTGAGTAGTAATAATATCACTACCAACATTAACAATATTTAATTGAATCCGGAAATACCGGAATTACTTTCCGGAAAAATGGCTTATCCATGTTATTCTTTCTGTGTGCATTTATGATACAAGTACTAAAAATCAATCTACCTACTCCGATCACTGGTCATGATACAGGTATCAGTAACATTATGCTTATGCTATAATTCATTTTGTTTTGATTTCGTTCCGTTTGTTAGTATCGTTTTAGCCAAGGAATTAATTTTGTTACGATCTTGGTGGAACGGTACAAATGATCGTTACCGGAACCACGCGTAACATTTCAAGTCCCTGCTTGCAGAGGCCCGTTAGACGTTTTTAATGACATGAGGCACCAACCGACGAATATCCTTGTTATTATTATTATATCATATGCATTTGCCACGAAGATTTTCTGTAGATATCTAAAAGTTGATAGGTACCTATAACTATATACATAATATTATGTTAATGCCAACAGTCGTTAGTGGGCCGAGTATATGAAACGAGTTTGTTACAGATAAGTAAGTACCGCAGCGCTCGTAAAAAGTATAGTGTAGTAAAGTAGTCTGGTTCTTTGTTATTTTTGTTCGTACTGTGATGTGTTTCTGGAGGTTTTGTCGTGATCGAAAGTAATAGATTTTCTTCCTCATTGTGTGATAAAGTGTGACCATTTGTCGAGAACACCACGCTTATTCTACAAATGCTTATTCTACAGATCCTTGCTATTTGGTACCATTTTTAGGGTTCCGTAGTAAACAAGGAACGCTTATAGTTTCGCCATGTCCGTCTGTCAGTCTGTCTGTCCGCGGCTTAGCTCAGAGACGGTTAGTAATAGGAAGCTGTAATTTGGCATGGGTATACGCCGACAAAGTGGTAAAATAAAATCAATAAAAAAAAATTGGGTACCTTCCCTACACGTAAAGTGGGGATGTTTATTTTTTTTCTCGTCTGTTCCATGGTGTGGGATGTCATTGGAAAGGTTGTTCAAAAATATTGTGGGTATGTGAAAATCATTTTTCAATTCAGGAATCCGTTAGCGAAATATTAAGCTTTAAAGTGCACATCTTTGATAGTCATGTGTTCCCCCCCCCCCCCCCTGCTAGCTAAATGGTTGTACTTAGATTTTTGAGAAAAATCACAGCAGTCTTATATATAACGATGTTAAAAGGAAAACTATTACAGCTAAGTAGGCTGTACAGGTTAACGAGTAATAATAGACCAATTTAAATTTACAGTTTGAAAAACATGATCTCCCAAACATTCCGTATGGGAGAACATGTTTTTCAACTACAATGTTAAGTTTGTTCTTGGGATAAATTCACGCACTTGGCCGGTTTTATTACCTGATTCGGATATTTTCAAAATATATTGAATTGGAACCCTCTAAAGTTTAGCCGTGTACCTACTTATATTCTATAAACTAGCTTTTGCCCTCGGCTTCGCCCGCGTGGATGTCGGAAAATATCCCACGGGTACGTACTACCAGGATTAGTTAGATCATACCTAATATCCGAGGAAAAGTCGTTGATTCCGACCGCTGCGCCCGCGTTGTCGGCAACTATAATTATTTTGTCACGCGTAATTTTGAATATGTGATATCTTTTATAAGTATTAATTTTAATGATATGATGTCAAGGCATATTTTAATACAAATTTAATGCCCAATTTAAATAACATATTTTATTGGATAAGGATAAATAAAATACCGGTCAAAATAACAATGAAATTTTTATCAAATTCTGAAAGATAAAAATGGTTACTGTAGGTCATCCTTAGAAGATAGACATATGCTATCTCGGACTATTTTTTTTTTTTAATGTTTTAAGATACACAATTCTGTAAAACATAAATTTGATATATCTCTTACGGTTTACGCGGCGCACGCCAGTAAAGCTCCCAGTTGGCATGATTTTTTCCGACATCTTTGCCAATAATCGTCATATTTCAGCCAATTTACATAAAACCTTAATGTTTTATACACAAAAACCTTCCTCTTGAATCACTCTATCCATTAAAACCGCATCAAAATCCGTTGCGTAGTTTTAAAGATCTAAGCATACATAGGGACAGACAGCGCGAAGCGACTTTGTTTTATACTATGTAAAGATGAGATTGAATGGTCACAGTAGCTTGTTCTTGTGGGGACCGTGTTAAAGGAAATGGTGCCAAAAACACAGTATCATAATTGCTTTATAACGCGCTCTATTGAGGGAAAAACACAGTCAATTGATATAGAACCGACCCAGCATTGAATCGAAGATTGAGTGTGAATAAGTGCCACCTGCAATTCGTGTAGATTTTTTCTGTTACCAACAGTTCATACTTACAAGTGGCGATGGCGAAATCACATATAAAACACAAATATAACCTCTTGCTTGAACTTACATAGCTACTTGTTGACACCAGCGTGTCGTCAATGTAGAAGATGATGCTGATGTCGTAAAATAGCGCACCGCGCAACACTCAGTCGTACCCGGTGTTCCACTGTAGCGGTCCCACTACTGATCCTTGTGGAACACTGCATGACATCTCTAGCAGACTGCAACGATCCCAGCTCAGGTGGATGACGGGACTTTCCGTCAAATACTATCACAAAAAGCCACTCCTGTCAAAGGCATATAAGCTCAGTTGAAGTGCAGGGATACAAGCCATGACAAACCACATTAAAAAAACAATGTAAGTAGGTAGTAACCTTATTGAAAAATCGTTAGGTACCCTTGGTACACGGAAAATAATGAAAGAAAGAAAGAAAAATAAGTTCATTTGTCACAGAAACACGTGCATAAAAAAATTAAAAAAAACTCGAGTAGATAACAAAACAATACCAATACAAATAATGAGCACAAAACAGAAATAGTCGGCAGCTGCTGGCACGTCATGACTGTGACAAGAAGGCTTCCACTCAGCATGATGCTGTGCCATGGAGACCCACAGCACAGCGCTGATTTTCAGTGGTCATCCGAAAAAAATAATGAATTAATGCAAATTAGTGTAATTAATTCACAAATTTGTGTCGCTATCATGTTACGCAAACCTTGGATTTCTCATTTCGCAGAAGCAGTTCATTTTTACCGTTATTATAAACGTTATCGTCGGTATCGTTATCGTTACTGTTATTGTAAATAAACGTATTTTCTTTTCTTTTTTTCTTATTATCATTAAACTATTAAAATCAATCTATTGTCCTATGTTATTGGTATATATTGTCCCGGCTGTCATTCGTAGATAGACAGTCGTTACAAGTAGTAGTAAGTAACGGGGTTGTTGAGGTCAGATAGGGAGTCGCTCCAACTAAAAGACTGGGACCCGACCCCAACATAGATCGGAAAACCAAAAGGCTAGGCAAATTGGCAGGTTAATTGATAGGTTGGAGGACTAATTTTGCTTCCTTCAATGGCTTTCCCCTCGTTCCTTTTAACTACATGTGTTTGGTTTTCTCACTGCATGTCCCATACCATTGGCTCTTCTGCGCCTAGTACCTATAGTACCTTCCCATTCGAAGGTATTTTAATGAGTGAAGCGTGCCCAATGTTCAAACAAACCTCTTGAGGTTCAGTAAGGACTAGCCTGTGATAAAAAATCGCGCGAAATTTTTATAGCAATTCTGTAACCCATGGTTTCTTTTGTATGTACACGCACTGGCGATTTAAAATTCGCGCTCTTTGCAATGCTGTGCACTGAATATAAGCCGCGCGAGTAAAAATCGCATGAATAAAATTCGTAGTGCGTGCTAGGCCTTTTTTTTTTTGAGGGTGGGAAATTATCAAATAACTTCTCCCACTCTGGGCGGACCAGGAGGGCGTGTCAGACTTTTACTGACTAAACACCCATCCGTGTTCCTTCCGTTGCCTGTGTGCCGGGGCCGCGATATCCCATTCGGACAAACTCGCAACCCTGGCAGGCATTGGCCCTTACGGATCTCGTCAGTTGGTGCTGACATCTCTTTGAGGCGCGCGTGGAACACAACGCGCCGTGCGTCGACCCGAGCCTGGTCCTAATCGGACGGCGAGCTACCCATTGCTCACCGTCCGCAAGCCCGCGCCTACGGTGGCCGGAAGTCGGCTCGCGACTCCCGATGACCTGGGCGTTTCCTGCAGCGACTAGAGGCACGAGGGCGCGAATCTTGCCTCTCCCTCGCGAGCTTCGCCTCCTCCTTCGCGAGCATTACTGCTTCGCAGAAGGAAGTGACGGCCTACCGTGCACACTCGGTCCGGACCATGGCCTGGACGCGAGAGATCGCCGCCGCCGTGAGGACACGGCGGTGCTCCGCCCAAGGCGGGCAGACCTCCTCCGTATGCTCCACCGTGTCCTCCGCGCGATCCACACAGTGGTGACACCCGGGCGTTTCCTCCCGCCTTATGCGGAATAGGAACTTCCCGAAACAACCGTGTCCGGTGAGGACCTGCGTCAGGCGGAAGGTGAGGACGCCGTGGCGCCTCTCTAGATACTCCTCAAAGACTTATCGCCACAATTGTGGCGTGCCCAGCGCTGGGTTGCGACAATCGCACTCTCCATGCCGCCTTGAGATCCCGCCGGAGCTCTGTCCGCTGTGCCGTGATTTCTCGCGGCAGCGGAGTTACGCCCCGGTAGTTCGCCTTCTCGCGCAACTCCCACATGTGCGCGAAGACTTTTGCCTCCAGATCTCATGGCGGTAGTCCGGCAAGAAGGCTCGCCGCCTCACGGGAGACCGTGCGGTATCCTCGAACCAGCCTAATGGCCATGACCCTTTGGGACGCGTTCAATCGCAGGGCCGGTCGCAGCCTTAATGAACGCGCCCACACCGGTGCCCCGTAAAGGGCCATGGACCAGTGCGTGCTAGGCCTAAAGCAGACTCACCGAACCTACATTAAGCGACGAGTGAATTTATAACAACAAGACACTTTAGATATGCATGTGACGCCACTTTAAACTTTATAACATAACCAATTAGTTTTATTTAGGGTCCATATAAAAAAATAATATGACTCGCGGTCCGTTTAGAAGACGTTACCTACTAGCAACCAAGATTAAAAGATGTTCAAGGACCTTGCTTATTTTTGTGTTATTTGGAAATCGATCATTTCAATCTGTACTGCAACTGTATCGGTACCTACCTCTATTACTATAACATTTGCAGCTTCATGCGGGTTTTTTCTTTTTTGGGTGGGATATTTTCAAATAACTTCTCTAGCTCTCGGAGGGGTTGTCAGACTCTTACTGACTAAAACCCACCCGTGTTCCTTCTGTGTTGCCTGTACGTTTCCAAGGGCCACGGTATCCCTTTCGGAGTTTCCCGCGACCCCGGCAGGCAGCTTCATGCGGCTTGCGTCTCGCGTTTGTCGTGTCGATGGCAGAAAATACAAGGCGTGGGCTTAATTAAATTGTTATAAATTTAACTGTTTACTTAGAGTCCGCACAAAATAGGTCGGCCGCGGCGGTCCGGATCCGGACCGCGGTCCGCCATTTGGTGACTCCTGCTTTATAACTACTGTACAAACAGCTTTATTATAACATAATCGAAGTAAATACTTATTTAGGCTTGTGTTTCTTATCTTGATCATCAATTATTATCTGCCTAGCCTAATAGCCTATAAACGTTTTTGGCTTTGACTTTTGCCTTTTCCCAACTATATTAGGGTCGGCTCCTAGTCTAACCGGATGTAGCTGAATACCAGTATGTCTTCTTAACTTGATATTAGAATAGAATACTCTTTTTTATGTATTTCTTTTTAGTATAAGCTGACCTCGCTTTGTACGGAAATCCTATACAATGCGAGATCAGCATAAACTGGAAAATATAGCTTGATGTGTAGCCGTGTGTACACACACCATACAAATTACAGATATAAATGTAGAAATTTTACATAAGCTAGCACAATGGGCGGCCTCATCGCTAAAGGCACAGTATAAATATGCACAGTATGGAAATGACTCCTATTTGTTGAAATAATAACCTCCATTTTTCTCGACACGGCACACGCAATTGACAGCACCGCGATACTCGCTTGGGGTCTCGTCAATGGGCGCGTCTGTGTGAGTGTGCTGTTTCGAACGTTTTCTAGGTGCTTAGTGCCTACCTAGTAGTTTCTGTACTGTCCATATGTATACTGTGCTAAAGGCGATCTTTCAAAAACAACCTTTGGACTGATTTAAAGAGAGAAGGTGAGCCAATGTTATGGAATATTAATTTTATTCTATTAGCAATTTTTTATAGTTTCTGGAAATACAAAACAGGTTTTGAAATAAGACTTAATTAATTCTTAAAAAACTAACGGCGTCATTAAGACGCCGTTTATAGGGTTTAATTTGGATAAACCGGTCAAGTGCGTGTCGGGCACCATGCAGGGTTCCATAATTGAAGAACAAACTTAACATTGTAGTTCACCAAGAACAAACTTAATATTGTAGTTCACCAAGAACAAACTTAACATTGTAGTTGAAAAACATATTCTCATACATTACAACTGCAAATGTAAGTTTCTACGCACACTATTGAGAGATTTACCATATTATTTTAAGACCATAGACTTCTTATAGGTTTTCCTGTAATCTATGAGTAAAGAACCATTCTCTGTATTTTTAATTTTAGGCTCAGTAGTTTCGGAGATAAGGGCGAATGGTCAATTTTCATATATTTTCTTAAATATCTTTAAAGTATTTTTTATTTTAATAATAATACCAGCCTGTTACTGTCCCACTGCAGGGCAAAGGCCTCTTCTCATACAGAGAAGGCACGAGCATTAAACACCACGCTTGCTCAAGACGGGTTGGTGATTTCAGACTTATATTAACTATAAGTCCAGGTTTCCTCACGATGATTTCCTTCACCGATATCAGTAATGTCCAAGATAAACTCAGAAAGTACATATGAATTGAAAAAGTCACATTGGTACTTGCCTGGATTTGAACCCACAACCTCGTGCATGAGAGGCGACGCCTTAACCACTGGGCCATCACGACAATGCTGACAATTTTATTTTAAAATGATTAGAAAACAGTTAGATCCTCACATCATTTGATATGCTACACGGTACAGTTTGCAAAACCTTTTTTTATATTCCAATTTACCCCTGAAAAGTACATTTTAAATATGGGGATATTCAAAATTATTTTAAGTTACACGTCTGTGTTAGGGTCACAGTAATTAACATTGCGTGCCAAATTTCAACTAAGTTGGTCCAGTAGATTCGGAGCAAATTGCCTGTGAGTGTGACAGACGGACAGACAGCCAGAAAGACACACGAATGA
The DNA here is from genome assembly GCA_947364205.1 of Agrochola lota. NCBI lineage: Eukaryota > Metazoa > Arthropoda > Insecta > Lepidoptera > Noctuidae > Agrochola > Agrochola lota. Next base: position 8,123,160 of record OX376221.1, on the reverse strand, counting down.
TCCTGGGTTCTGTTTTTTCAATCGGACGTCCGGAACCCTAAAAATACAATACAACTAGAATAAATAATAATGATTTCATATCACGCAAGATATTGTTATCACGCAAACTGACGTCGAAATAAACGGATATCTAGATACGAATGAAAGTGTCACAAAATGTTTCAATCTTATTCTTCCCCTTAGTAGGGCCTGTAGTGCACTTAGCGCAGTATTGTTTAATTTGTAAAACAATCTAGAAATAAGTAAATATAAATATAAATATAAATACAGTCTATTTTTAAAGTAATAGTGCGTGCGTTGAAAAGTTGTATTATTTTACTTGTTTTATTTTACCCATTCTAACTACACAAGTTTGGTGTGAATTGACTTATTTCTTAAACGTGTTAAACAGTAGCATAATGTCATAGTTACAATGACTCACGTAGTAAATAAAAAACAACCACAAAAAATAACAGCAAAGGAATGTAATGTTTACATTTTTTTTAAAATAAATCAATGCCTTTGTTCTATTTCCGTACCTCCGAGTGGTACAAATAACCTTGTTGGCTTAGTACTTACAAGGACAAAAGAGTATCAGATTAAATCACATGTCTATTTTAAGTAACAGACAAACTTTGATCTGAGCGGAATAATGCGACGGCTTTTCGCGCCCTTTTTCCGCATTTTCCTGCTCAAAGTCGGGATACTTCCCTAGCTCTACGTAACGCAGAGCATAAGTACAACATCTACTGTGAAAAGTTCGAATTCCGACTAAACCAATAAACCAACATTATTTAGCACAAAGATTAGATAGCAGTTAGGTCTTCACATAAAACATCTGTGCTATAATGTAGTTATTTGATAAACACTTTGTTGGTACGCTTATCGCGAACTTTGTTGATGTTTTGGATTCGCATACGCTCTATTTACTTGAAATAGCTGCGATTACGATCGCTGCGGAGTAAAGTTAGTGACTTGCCATCATGAAATGTTACATGGTTCAACTGATGGACTTGTTCAGGACAGTATTGAAAGTGATTCGACGGAATAGAACATTTACGAAGATCAAGGAAGGGAAAAAGGTAAAGTACAATGAAATAAGTCTAAGACCTGAAGTTATCTACATACCTAACTGTACCATGAATGTAAAAAGTACTACTGTTGCCAAAATGAGTGATTTTTCGTTTATAGATGAATATAAAGTAAAAAACAGACGGTCGCTTCAGCTACCGTTAGACAGCACGAGCTTGGCTATCGCTGGAAGCATACCTACTTACCTAGCCCATCTGTGGCCTGCCTGAAACCACAGAAGAACAAATTCTCACCCGCGCACCCTTGCCTGCCCCCATGGGCGTACCAAGCATTTTTTAGGGGTGGGGCAGAAGTTAATAAACTCAATAATTAGTAAAATCTATCTCGATAAAACTCAATAGCTAGGCATATGCGCACTCGATTCATCAATACTGCATTGTTTCGTGCGGTAATTTTGTATTTTTTTTTTTATTGTGTAAAAAAAAAAACATTTGTTAAAATTCAAAATTACATAATCCTATATTTTTAGCTTTGTGTCAGGTACCAGGGTGGGGTAGATGTTCCACCTTGCCCCACCGTGGGTACCTACGCCCATGCCTTGCCCTGTTTGTGAAATAAAAATATGCTTGTAGTTCCCGTAACATGTACATTTTACACACAAAATCTTCCTATTGACTTATAAGATATAAGCAAAACGCATGCAACGCGGCAAGGTACTTTCCCTCCATATGGCATATCCGTGGGACGCCTTGCATACCTACCAACTAAAACAGTAGATGTCTACATAAGACTTATACGAACGAATAACTTACTATTTTATCAATGGGTATCATGTCGGAGAAGTGAAGAGACGCCCCACCATAATCATTGCAGGGCAGGCGTGCGATCAAAATCGTATGACAATAATTCAATTTTCATGTAAAATATTGTTAGAAGTTTATATAATTATTATATTAATATTCTTGAGCGAGAGGGTGTGTCAGACTATTACTGACTAAAACCCACCCGTGTTCCTTCCGTTGCCTGTGTGCCGGGGCCGCGATATCCCTTTCAGGCAAACCCGCAAGGGGTTACCCCTGACAAGAATATTATGATGCAAGTGTGCAATGACGAACGTTCACGCTTATCAAACTACGATTTTCAACACACTTGCACACTTGCACTTGAAATAACGTCTCATAAACATAATATTTTGTCGCAAAATCGCAAATCTCTGATTAGTATACAGCGTGTATCAGAAATGTGTGGTCATATTTATAGGACAGTACAAACCATCAAACTGAAGAACTTTTTATTTTTATTTTGGGACCAACATCGTAATCGCAAAAATAATCAGGTGTACCATACAAAACTTCAATACCTACTCGAATCAAATGTATGGGACAGCAGTTAATTTCGAAAGTTGGTCAGTTTTTTTCTGATACACGCTGTATAGTCAGTTATCAGTGGCGTACTTTCCTGCACTAGTGCGGGAATGCAAAGGAAAAGACTCGCCTGTTCAATACTCTGTATTGTGAACCTAAAAGCGATGTAATAAAAACCACTTTTAGACCAAATGTGGTAAGTAGGTGTGTAGAAAAATTACAGTAGGTACCTAAAAATAATAGTAATAATGTAATCATGGCTATCATTATTCTTCCAGGCAGAAAAGCAGAGCACAATGTCGGTGATTCTGGACGCCATCGATCTTGACCGGGAGTATTCCCCCAGTCAGTGGTCGCAGAGGTTCCCCACGCCCATCGAAGTGCTTCAGCACCACGTGAAGCATGTCGCAGCAGGTAAATACAGGGATCAGGTTGCTTACAGCTAACGAGTGGAACTCCCTGCCAGGGCTGAGTTTCTCGTTAGCTACAATCTAAGATTCGTACGTAAGTAACCTCATTTTCGACTCTTGACTTGAAGAAAGTCAAGAGTTGAACATGAGGTTACTTACGTTCAGGCGGGCGTGCTCCACCATCTACGGCATCATCGCTTACCATCAGGTTTAAAGGCAGAATACATACAGGCCGTAGATGGAGCTACGGAAGCGTTTAAAGTTATATAGAAACCAGCAGTGTCGCTGCAGCCTGTCTTTACTGGTTCGGTGGCTTTGTCAGTGCGGTTCGCGGTATGCATTCGTCTCCCAAATTGTACCTACCACGAGAGCTTATGACATTTGAGACGACCAATGTCGAGTAGCTTAGCGTCGATCCACCGCAATCTAGTTGCAGCAACATATTTGTATCTTTTACGTAATATGGCTTATTATTTGACTGTTTACTATCCACTTTATCAGTTGTTTCTTTTTTAAGTTTGGTCCTTACCCTGTTTTATTTTCTTACAGCAAGCGATGAAGCAACAAACAACATCCCACATAAATTGGAGATCGAGTATGGATCAACGCCTGGACAGAAACTTGACATCCTTGGAACAGATTTACCAAACGGTACCAGTTTTTTTTTTTTCGATAAACTTTTATTTTAACACTCCTGGTCCTGGGGGTCGATCCCTAGTTATGTATTTGCCAAGTACCTAACTCGGCTTGTATTTCAGTCATGCTTACAAGCACTTGTAATAGGTTCTTGAAATTAATAAGAAACACCTCCACTAACATTAAGAAAACAAAATACTATTAACAATTTTGTACTAAAGCATTCAGTGAATAAATGTGCTAGGCTTTTTACATTACGTTTGAGATAAATGTAGGCTTAAGAAAAAAATACCGGCCAAGTGAGTGTCGGACCACGCACAAAGAGGTTCCGTAGTTGGGATAAATTCTCCCAAAAACAAACTTAACTTTGTAGTTGAAAAACATGTTCTCTTATACATCGATATACGTCACGGCCAATTCTCTAACTGCAAATGAAAGTTTGTAATCGCATATGCAGTACAAATTATCGATTTTCGGAATGTTTCCCTTACTGAAAGACCTGCTGTGAGACCTGGGTTCCTGCCAAATTTCATGATTCTAGGTCGACGGGAAGTACCCTGTAGGTTTTGATTTATTTGCGAGTGTAAAAATATGACACATAAAAATGGCCGTATTTTTTTATTGCGTTGACTTAGAGCTTGATATTTTTAAAGCTCCAAGGGACCATAGATCTACCTACGTATTTGATAGGTATTAATTTCAACTTGACAACTTCATGCGTCCCTGAGAAAATGGGTATTGACAGACTGACAGACAGACGGACGGACAAACGGACAACCAAGTGATCTTATAACGGTTCTGTTTTTCCTTTTGAGGTACGGAACCCTAAAAATAGATAATAGTGACGTTTCAAGGTAGCTTACTATATCTAGGGCCGTCAATACCAGTACAAGGTGATTATACGAGCAGCTATGTCCATTAAAATAAAACCAGCAAAATTTTTAAGAGTCAGTAATGTTTCGATTTCAATTACCACTTATGAAGTACCTTTTTCCTACTTGAGTGCATTTTGTTTGGGAAAAGGTTAGAGTTATATTTTTATTTTATATTTGCACGAAAAGTGACAAAAAATGTAAGTCTTTTTTTTACGTATGGCATCTCGCAGTTGACCTCTGAGGTTATGGCTGCTTAACCGCGCTTTCCTGTGGCTGTCATAAGCTGCTAACTTAAAGCCTCCAGCTAGGGCAAAAAGGTACGAACCTCGGCTTACGGCGTCGGGGGGGGGGGAGGACAGCGAGATAGGACAGGCTGGATCAATGGTTAGAGTTAGTCAAACATTCATAAATCTTATCTAATAATGTTCCTATTCTTCTAAAAATAACTAAACAGGTAGTATGATGACGTGTTTACTATGTTTTAAACCGCTCAATGACAATATAATCAACTCATCTACTTTTAAACTGGTAAGAACCTTCGTATATTTCCGAGGCTCTGCATTACGAAATAACTGTTGAAATATCAAGTAGGTACCTAGTGATACCTACCTGAATTAAATAGTTTATTTACTGGACAAGGCCTCTTCACCACTGTTTCTTTTTATGTTTTATCTAAGTATATACGTATATATATAAAAGGAGAAACTGATTGACATATCAACACACAGCCGAAACTACTGGGACTAGGAACGTGAAATTTTGCACACAGCTTTCTTTTATAATGTAAGGTGCACTAAGAAGGGTTTTTTAAATCCGTCCTTTAAGGGGGTGAAAAGCGGGGATTTCGTTTGTATGTCAAATGTTATATTTAAAAAAAATTGTTCCCCTCGTCAGGCAAATCATGTACGGACCTTTTACCTATATTCAATATCTTGCCTGCTTTTTTTAAATTGTATGTTAACACAAGTTTGACAAATCAATTATCTATTATCTTGGTTTATTATGATGAAAGCCACGTAGGACAGCATTCAGAGTTAATATTGTTTTATTTAACAAAAATTAATTTGTATGATCTTTATTGTGCAAATATTAATAAGCAATCATAATTATTATTGATAATTTTTGGTCGAAGTCAACTTGAAAATGCATTTCCCTATAAGTAATGTTATAAGTTCATGTAAAAGGAAAGTAAATATGGTTATAATAATTATAATAAAAAAAAAAAAAATGTGAACCTACCATACTTTTCTCCTGTATGTAAGCAAATTGCTTATTGATGTCATCACAATTATTTTTCTATATTGTTACACAATAAATAAATAAAACGCACAAGTGCTTTGTCTATGCACTAGTTGCACACACGGTGAAATTCAATACCTAGGTATGTTTTTAAAGACTAACCCTAAGTGGGTTGGCTAGTTGGGTAAGTTGGGTTGGGTTGGCTAGCAACATTAAGAATTTAAGAAAATTGTAGGTAGTGTGTTTTTACCCTCTTATTCATAAATGTTGCTAAAACTTAAGTGACGATTAGAATCTGATTAAGAGGGCTTATCCTAAAAGTTGGCCACGTAAATAGCGCTCAAATATTTACCTGTTTTTAAGAATTTGTCATACTGTATGGAAATATGAAATGTGGCTAACTAGTTAACTAAAATATTGATTATGAAATGCAATAATTAATTTCGTAAAACCGAAAATATAGTTTTAGATGTAAAAAAGGTATTTGGAAACTTTACAAATGCTTTTTACACCTAAAACGGTTACAACATCAAATTCAATGTTATTATTGCAATTTATTATTAATATTCTAGTTCGCTAGTTAGCCACATTTCTTATTTCCGTACAGTAATATTGCCAAATTAATCAAAACAGCGAGATATTTGACATCTATTTGCGACGTTGCCCACTTTCAGAATAAACGCTCTAAACTATTCCTTTTTGTCGTTTAAACGTCTCTTAACTTTAAGAAACGTTTATGAATACTTAAGAGGGTAAAAGACCAGCTACGTATAATTTTCTCTTTTTTTTATTTCCTTAACTCAATATTTCTTACTTAACTTTTAAACTTACCTACTTTCTTACGGTAAAAGCTATTTATTTCTCAAAAGAATCACTAATTGTGTGTCATTAAGCGTACCTTAAAATTAAATATTGAAGTAGAAGACTTAATCTACAAAAAACATATCGGTATTTATCGAGGTACGTATACTGTCAACATTAATATCGTTCAAGAAGCTTCCAACTCATAAACGTCACGCGTAAAAACGTAAATGCATACAACTTAGTGGTCCATATTTCCCTGTAGTAAGGTTTGTAGCAGTAAAGGGTTTGTGGCACGTTACAAAACCCGAAGCTATAGGTGCAACAGATGTGAACACATTACGAGCGAAAACATAAAATAAACAATAAGAATACTGAATGTCAGTCGTAAGTATACCTCCCGATGCGAATTCCAATGTAACTTATTTATACCAAATAAATTGAGAAAAGACGTATCTCATCGTAAATGAGATGAAGGGAAGGTCTTCATGACATTTCTTGACTAATGTTTAGCTTAGGATTTGGATATTATGTTTCAATTTTATAACTACGAGATTAGTTTTACTAGCTCTATCAAAGCAATCTGCTTAGTCTTTCCCCAACTAACTACGTCGGGGTCGGCTTCCAGTCTAACCGGATGCAGCTGAATACCAGTAAGTTACAAGAAGCGAATGCTTATCTGACATCAACAACCCAGTTACTGGGTAACAATACCCCTTGGCAAGACTGGTTAATATTTTTGGAGTTCTGACTAACCGTAACGACTGTCAAAGAAAGATCTACGAATGACAGCCGGGACCAACGGCTTAACGTGCTTTCCAGAGCACGATGGGGTCTTCGTATGAAAAGATCACAAGGAGATCATAGAGAAAGGTCGCCCATCCACGGACCAACCCTGGCAAGCGTATTTTAACCTGATCGGTCGAATCCTGCGGCTGTATTACTTAGCCCCGAGCCCCTAAGTTAGAAGCTCTATAAATCGAACGCATGAACACAAACACTTACTGCTAGTACTGCAGTTTTTATTTTTTTTAAAGGTAGCCTGATAAAAGAACCACTTAAGTGCAATCTTTGCGACTGCCTTGACCCAAGACCTCGCAATTTTATCAGCAAACAACAGAGCCAATCATCTTGTACAGTCAGTCTCGAAAATATGTGCATCGACAAAGTTCGTTTGATTATCTACAGTTTGTGTTCCAAAATGTTCAATGTGTAGCTACGTACCCAATATATACGTATAATATCTTTTTATACTTGTACTTCAATATATCGGATTACTGGTAATTAGTGACCGATACTTAAACACGTACTTTACTCATCATTATGAACAACTTTTACTATAAGACCAACCAGAAATCGAGAAAAAAAAATCTGTTGTTCCCTGCATTTTGACGAGTTATGCGAACAAATGTAGGGAACAGCAGATTATTTAAAGACCAATACTTAAACACATGAATTTATCACGTGTTTAAGTATCGGTCACTAATTACCAGTCACCCTATATTATGGGTACCCACATAATTTTTACTGATAGCCAAATTATCAGCACATTTTAATTACGTAGAATTATGTGTAATAGTGAATGAAATTAGAATTAAATGATGGATGTCATTGACAATCCTAATTAGCGCGAATGTCCTATCAATGATATTGAAATGCTACAGTTTCATGTTTATTGAATATTCAAATTATTGCAAATTGTACTTTGATACGCAGAATTGCTGATACTATAATTGCGTAATATGATACCAAATAAATGTGTCATTTGTATGATTTCTGAACTCAGCAATAGCATCCTTGCCTCAGTTCTGGAGACATGACCATAATCGCTTGCTTGGCAAATAAAATGATCATGGCTGGCTATTAGTATAAATTTATTACTATGATATCTATCTATCAATGGCGATGAAGTTTCTGACCCATTCTTCTTCATACGAAACTACCTTTTGGAAATAGTGCCTATAGAATCAATTCTATTTTCTTAAAGTAAATTTTGACGTTCAAAATTGCCTTTTAATGGCTTACTTGAAACAAATGAATTGACTTTGACTTTGTTATCCCATCCTAGACTTAACAGATTCAGATTAAATTTAGCATACAGATCAGATATATAGTCCATATCTTGATACCTACAGTTAACCGCACGCTACGGAATTTATATAGATTAAGAGGCCGTGCGCTAAATCTGATTTTGATCAATATTTTCATCAGTTGTGAGAAAGAGAAAAGAATTTAAATAAAACTATGTGTGATTTGAAAAGTCGAATTCTTTGTTTTGCATGTGGCTAAAAGGGATTTTTCAAATAAGTTAAGTATTCATAGAAACTCACAAATATTCGCAACAAGTTTTCCCAAAAATCACGCGAGACTGACGTTTAATCACTTTTTTACAAGAAACTACTTTTGATTTTGAACATTTTATTTTTTTATCATCAACATCGTTCTATGGTCTATTTGTATGTGGCTGAACCACTTTTTTCAACTTCCATACAAAATGTAGCAGCAAAATAATGTTGAAAAAATCATTTCTTTTTTAAACCCTGTCAGTAATATATTTTTTCCTGTTATTTAGCAAACCATATCAAGAAATTTATAAATCATACGTCTTCAGTTATCCTTAAAATAAAATCAAAATCTTATTTTATGATTATACAATATCTTCATTAAGTAAATCAAAGGCGAAATAAACCATATTTTCGAGAGCGCAAAAGCAACTTTTAATAGGTGCTGTGACTGACACGGGTTTAGCATCACGAAAACTGTACTTTTATCGTAAAACATACTAAATGTTTCAATTATTTCAAGCTTTCCTACAATTAGATAAGTTTTTGGCGAAAAAGGGTTTTTTTCGTGCACGGAGCCTTAAACTAGTTTCCTCATTAGTTCCTCTAGAAAGTGAATGAAACCTTAGATGGCAGATCTATAAATCCCTTCTGCTGGTATGAGCCGGGAAATATCAAAATTAGTGTTGACTGGTAACTTTTGTGCAAAGGCAACCTTATCGTGATCTCAGACTATTGCGATTATCTATAAAACGAAGCCTTTCATCTCTCTCATTCTTATGGTCGGTATAGTGACCACAAAAGACAGAGCTGGCGATGAAACACACCATACTACTAACGTTGGGGATATCCAACTACAAAAAAGAGAAAACACTTTATACATATTGTCATCTTTTACCATACAAGTTTCTTACTTATTCTAGATATAACGTCATGATTGATAAAACCCATATGTATTCCTCCGAATCAGATGCACCGATCCTCGTGTATATTCACGGCGGCTACTGGCAGGAGCTCTCCCGCGAGATGTCGAGGTACCCAGCAGGTCCGCTTCACAAGTTCAGGGTTAAGACCATCGTCCTCGGCTACGACCTCTGCCCGACCGCCACCCTCGCTGAAATCACCGGCCAAATAAGAAACGCTGCAACGTTCGTGTTCGAGTATGCAGAAAAAATGGCCAGCAAGTAAGATAACCCTTCACTTAGATAAATTATTGTGATGTAATGAACCGAAAACAGAGATAAGCTCAGCGGTCTAGAATATTCACAGTACGAGTATAAGTAGAGAATGTAATATTCAGTTCGAATTGGCAAGCTTATACAATTTAGAAATACTTTATCAAATTATCAATTCAATATTCACTGACTTGATTTGAAGGTATTCAGACTCTTCTACCTATGTACTTGTGACAGTATGAGCAGATACTATGTACCTACCAACTAATAATTTGACGGTGGTATGCGTTTCTAATAACTAGGTATTTCCATTCGTGGAAACTAGTAAGAGTCTGAAATGAAAAGCTCAATATATATTCATTTTTATTTATTTAGAAACGAAACACTTCGCTTCTTTTCTCAAGCATAAACGAAATCGGAACCTGCCTCAGTCCTATTAACTTGTCAGTAGAAAATGTTCACTCCATCTTTGTCATTTCCAGAGGCGTGTACTTCGCGGGTCACTCGGCGGGTGCGCACCTCGTCGCCAAACTCCTCGCGAGTGCAGATTTCTTCGAGAACACGCCAGGAGCGTCCCGCCTTCAAGGAGCGTTCCTCGTCTCAGGGGTATACGACCTCAGGGAGATTGTCCACACGTCTATAAACGACGCTATCCAGCTACCCCACGAGTGGGCAGTACCCCTGTCGCCCCAGTTTGACGACTTCACTCACCTGCAAGGAAGGCGGATACGTTTATACATTTTAGCAGGCCAACATGACAGCCCCACCTTCAAAAAACAATCCAGGGAGTTCTTCGAGATCCTACACAACACTTGCCTGATGCAGAATATGTATTTAGAGATCAAAGACGGCATGGATCATTTTGACATCGTCGAATGTTTCGCGAACGATGACAACTATCTGAAGAATCTGTTGATTCATGATATTCGTAAACATTTACTGTAAATGATTTTGTAGAGGTCCGAGGTACATAACGTTGTAGAAGGTACCTGTATTTTTTCTCTAGTACCTACCTAGAGTAAAATGCATTTATTGTGATTTTAAAATACCAAATGAAAATGTACCAACTAACCACCGCATCATTTCTCTACAATTTGTTATTTGAAATAAAATCTGTAATTAATGCTGCTAACATCATCTGCATATTAATTAAATATAATTAAAATATGCTTAAGATGGAATACACTTGATTTTTATTTAATTGACAGCTAATTAATTTGACCGCAGAGTGACTCAATTTAATTGCATTTGGTAACAAAATGAAATGAATTATACATTTATATACCTAAAAAGTTTATTGGTCTGATACAATGTTTTATATAAACATAAATGTTTATTTTTAAGCTACAAAACTGTTGTAAGTTAAGTTTAAGTTCAAAAATAAAGATCTTTATGGTCGTATGTTCTAGGTATCAAGGCATTGTATTCGTCTTGAATAGTCTATGACAAATATTTCTCGCACGAACAGCACTCGTAAATAAGGAATGTTTTATAACTAGTCGTTAACATAATTTTCGAAGTAATATTATGTATGTTTGTAAAGCTGAGTGTTCACTATGTTCGCGCATCAACTGCCCCCGTGTTTGCATAAAATCAGCCGTCATGACAAAATAGATGCACGTAGTACATTTTGTGTCTGCACATAGGTAGTGAATATCCAGCTTGAGGTACCAGTCCCACGGCACAAGGAAGCGACTAGCCATCAACGTTTTCTCGCTCGAGAAACGTGCAAAAAATTGTAAGCCCGTTTTAAGTAAATACAGGCTGGCAGGGACATCGACGCGAAAACTGTTACCATAGATTCAGTACATGATTCTGATCAAAAATTTCAACGCAGGGGGCGTTGAACTTTTTCGTCGGTTATTTTAAAAAAAAGCTGTTCCATACATTTGGACCGCTTAGGTTGCACTTTTCTATGAAACAGTAAGTAAAAAAAAAAATACCGACGAACAATTTCAACGCCGGGGGTTTCAGAATCATGTACTGAATCCATGGTAACACTTTTGGCGTCGATGTCCCTGCCAGCCTGTATATTACTAGTTGATCGCTGACTGTTCACACCGCCGGCGAATACTCGTTTGTCGCAGCGACAAGAGCTATCAAAGAGAGTACTCGCTCGGCGACGCTCGCTTAGCAGGCAGAACACGGTACTCGTGCTCGCTGCTCGTTTCGAGTTGCTAGCCCTACTACTCGTTTCTTGTAAATTTCCGGCGGTGGGCCAGCTGCCTTAGAAGATAAACATTTGTTTCGAAACTTTACCCATAATCCTAATGATTATATTAATCGAAGTAATTCGTTGTTAAGTGTTGCAATGTCATTAGACTTGTTACTGAGTAGTTTTTAAGTATTAGGTTATAATGCTCACTATAATACAATAAATGATACATTTTTATACACAATTATCAGTTTTCTTGTCTTTTGGACATCTGCAAAGGCACCGTAGATCCCAGAAACAAAGCTGCAATGTGCCAGGTACCTACTCGTACAACTACAACGGCACCAATATGATCTCAAACCACAAGACAGATTAATCAGCGTATATGGGACATATACAATATGGAAATGAAATGTATACAGGGTTGATTTTTGAGATGGGGCAGTAAGGACAGGTACCATCACCGTTGTAGCTACAGGAAAACGGTTATAGGAGACTTTCATTCGATGTACGAAGTTTAAATTAATGACATATCATCGTCCCCACATTGTATATGGTGGTGGCGACTACTTCCCTGGACGTCCTCCTTCACAAAGAGTAAAGCTACTATAAACATCTGTCTATAAGCGGCCTTATGCGCGTCACCAAAAAAAATAAGCTTCGAGTAGACTAGCGCGACGCGACATCGGTTATTGTTATACCGTGAAGTTTTCTTAGAAATTGCATTGTTCGAGTCGCGTCGCGCCGTCGCGTCGCGCTGGTCTGCACGAGCCTTTAGGTCCAGACCCCGTATTATCTGTAGGTACCGATACTCGAATTTGAACTCAAGCCGCGTCTCTGAATAACCGAATTAGGCAATATCCAAAACATACACAGATGTATATTATCTGGATTCCAATTCGCCTTTCAAACATCGTTACTGGTAATAAATAAACCCTGCGATAGAATGTCGGCTGTCAATATTGACTTCCAAATTTCCAATAACAAATTGAATTTAAATTTTCCTAACTTCTTCATTTGGGATTTATTTTATCCATAACTCGCATGTCTAATCTTTACTCGTAGCACATATTAGCATAATTTTGTGATATCTTATTTTCGGGGTTCCGCACCTTAAAAGGAAAAACTGAACCCTTATAAGATCACTCGAGTGTATGTCTGTCAGTCTGTCACAACCAATTTGCTCCGAATATAATGAACCGATTATGTTGAAATTTGGTACACATCAATTTCTGTGACCCAAACACGGAGGTGTTACGAAAATAAATGAGTTTTGAATATGGGGGTCACTTTTTGGGGGCAAATAGAAAAATAATAAAAAAAGTTTTGCAAACCTTGTTGGGAGGATCTCAATTTTTTTTTTTTTTTTTTGTATTTTCACGATATTTAAGAAAATTAATGAAAATTGACCATTCCTCCCCTTATCATCGAAACTACAGAGCCTAAAATTTTGAAAAAAACACAGAAAATAGTTCAATACTTATAGATTACAGGAAAGGTCTTAAAATAACATGGTAAATCTCCCAATATTATGCGAACAAACTTACACTTGCAGTTGGAATGTATGGGAGAACATGTATTTCATGTTTTTCCTTGGGATAAATTCACCTCAACTACGGAACCCTTCATTGTGCGTGGCCCGACACGCAGTTGGCCGGTTTTTTTACTTTATTAAGTAGAAACCTTTAGAATACATTATTTTAATGAGTTGTGCTTATTTTGCACTGACTTTTTGTAAACAATATTTTAAGTGATCATTATTTTATAAATATTTTTAACGTCGACATTGAATTTCGTTTGATTTTTATAAGAGCATCTCAGGATAAGAAGGGGTTAGCAAACTTATAAATAAGTTTCATTTATCTAACTTTTATACTTTGCATATTATTAACACCCAAAATACGTCGATTTCGTCACTGATTCACTGTATACAAAATGTAAGGTTTGTAGAATTAGAATTTGTAGAGTTACGGGTTTTTTTTTTTTTTTTTTCTCAGAATGGGAAATCATCAAATGACTTCTCCCGCTCTGGGCAGAGCGAGAGGGTGTGTCAGACTTTTACTGACTAAAACCCACCCGTGTTCCTTCCGTTGCCTGTGTGCCGGGTGGGTACTAGTTTTCACTTTATCGAAACATTAAAATTCTAATTTTGTTTTAGGCATGCCAAAGATTAAACGAAAAAAATATCTCTTGCACGTTATTCAGTTTAATAAATTTCCTTATTATCTTCCTTTAATTACCAACATCAACTGGAAAACTCGTCCCAATTACATTTAAAAATGTTTGACATTTAAAATGTCTGCCGGCTACAAAGTTCGTTGTCACTTCGTTATGTGCGCTTGATGTCCCTTACATCGTATTTACGGTCTCGTCGGAAATTACTCCGCTCCTAATTCAAGGGACGAAACGACCGCTTCTTGACGCGCTAATTAATTCCTCCACGCGCCGTTTATCTTCCTTTTGATCTTAAACTTTAATTGAAATGCACCGAAGATTCCGTAGCTATTGACTATACCATGATGCTAATTGAAGGTGATTTTGAAGTTCTCTTCTCTTCTCCTCGTGTGACACAAGAGAAAATAGTTCATGCCTAGGTCAAAGGTCATCCAGTATAGCCTGTCAGCAAGTTTGTTAGTGTAACTGGCCAGCACGCGACAGACGGGATTAATTACATTGACAGGACAGGAGTACTGCTAGCAGTTGCGAATATTCATACATATATATACAGGGTGGATTTTTTAGATGGGGCAGTAAGGAGAGGAGGATTTGGGAGACTGCCCTTAACTTTTTGAGACATTTTGATCTACATTCACAGATTTTGAAAAAAATTACAGTCATTGCTCACTGTATTTTTTTGTGAAAATGAGTAGTTTTCACAATTTTTTTTTGTGCCAATTCTTATAAGTATCATCAAAACCGTTTATTGGATCAACTGAGATTTGAGTACTAGAAAAGTCAGTAATCGCAAAAATCTTCTCTCATACATTTCGTTGGAAATGAGATTCCAAACTACTATTTACGATCGGTCTATCCGACCGGCCAAATATAAAGAAAAAAAATGGTATTTCAAATTTCTAACGAATACGCATTTTTTAGGGTTCCTCAGTAAACAAGGAACCCTTATAGTTTCGCCATGTCTGTCTGTCTGTATGTCCGTCTGTCTGTCCGCGGGTTAGCTCAGAGACGGTTAGTATTAGAAAGCTGTAATTTGGCAAATGTATACATATTAATCATGCCGACAAAGTGGTAATTTTTTTTATTTTTTTTTTAAGGTACTTCCCCTACACGTAAAGTGAGGATGTTTTTTTTTCTCTCGTTTACCCCATGAGTGGCGGGGACGATGTTATACAAAACCTAACTTTGCCAAAAGCTCGATGTGCCATATTAACGGCTGGTTACCTCTGTAAGTACCTCTTCCTTGCTTTCTTAGATCACTCTTAAAGGCTAACACTTCAAACGCAACCTACTTATTCAAAGAAATATGTCGAGTAAAAGTGTCCAAACGTTATTTTCTGCGCCCTGTAGTCAAACAAATAAAATAAGAAGTGGCAAGATTTTAAAAGTTAAAAGGTCTTAATGGAAATCTGTTGGGGTATAAATAGAAAGGAACGTGAGGGAAGTCTCTTTTCTAGATTCGTCATTTATTAGCGTACCCAGTTTTATGTAACTTCAGCTTTGGTTAATTATATTATCGAAGTGTTTTGTATGGCTCCCGGAATTCTAAAAAAGACTAGTCTTCTAACTCTAATATTTACATTGAATTTTTTACTAAAAAAACGAGCGAGCCTTACAATAGTCACATATGATGTGTAACATCTGCCATCTCACCTTGGTAATAAGCAACATTAAAGGGGCGGGGCCTCGTCAAGGTCGTTTCTGACAGCCAACTCAAGCACCGCGCGCGCTCATTGGTCAAATCAAATAAGTAGCGCGCACTTTCCCGGATTCCCTTTTCACGAAATCACTCCCAAAGATTTGATAATTTAGATTTTGCGAGAGCGAGAGGAAAGATGTTAATATCGAAAAAAAAATTGAATAGATGAAGATAAACGGCATTTTATAAATAAGGTTTTACTACAGATCACCCCTACTGATTACTCTGTAACCAAAAATGTTGTTGAAATAGCACTATTATTAATAGGCGGCCTTTCACAAAAGGAGGGACTTACGTGCGTATGGGAAGACGCCGTTGCCCTGTTCATTGTTGAACATCAGCGCAAAAAGTTTGGTATTCTCGCCATTCAAGAACTCACAAAGGCTGCCGACCTCCTTACTTTGTTTCAATAATTTTATGAAAACATTTTGCGTTCCAGTAAAAACAAATATTGCCGTAAAAGAGAAATTTGTCTTAGCGCCCGAACACACGTACAACAACCACACCACAACACGTGGAGGAGCCTTAATTTGTATGAAAATGAATGGTTTATTCACACGGACCACATTTGACCGTCACTGTGGAGGATAACGCGGTTGGTATCGCCCATTCAAGGCATCGCCGTCATCGAAGTCACAATAATCTACCAGCGAGACCGCGCAATAGCAGCCGGCCACATAACAATCACAACGATCTGTATGTCTGCAAACACAAGCCACAACGTAACCACATAGCAATTACTACCGACAACGCAACCACAACGCAACTGCAAATAGTTGCAGTGACACTATTTACACGTAACCACTGCTTGTCCACATTTTGTCGCTACGATGTGTTGTGGTTGTGGTAGGTGTGAACGAGCCCTAATCTTCTTAGCTAAATATTGTTTCGGCTCTTTCTTGTTTTCTATAGAGTGAATGTAACTTATTAACTACTGCCCACGCGATAGATATGAGTGACATAGTTATCCCCAAAAGAGGTAGGTAGCTATATAGGTCACCCTTTTCTTTCCGTACGTGTTATAATAGGCAACTGAAGGATCAATAATAAAGTAAAAGGGTGCGGAAAAGCAATAAGTTTTCCTACTACGTTATGTTGGTGTAAGGTTCAACTATCAAAGTGGCGTTTGTATTCCCTTGGTTAATAATAAAGGCAAGCTTACCAACAAGATGGTAAGTGGTCACTAGCACCAGGGACATCTGCAACGGGTACCAGAGACATCGCAGATGCGTTGCTTTCCCAGACACAAAGCTGCGGGGTTATACACTAACAATAGCAATGGCTTTCATTTTGACAGTTCAACACCATTCATTGCGTTATTTACGTAGTTGAGCAGCCAATTTTTTCGAACATATGAAGCAATGGATTAGCAATATCCTTCAAAATCATTCAGATTGTTATTGAAATTGTGTTACGCAACTAGGGTGCCGGAATGTCTCATGTGCCTATAATTACAACAGCATTGACTAGTCTTCAAACTGGATCACAGCAACGCTGCTTAGCGGCAGAAAAGGTTTTATGATAGTATTTTTTCTCGTTCGAGGTCCTTCACAACGAGTTCTAGATTACTTAAAGGCCCTACATCACTCTTTAGTATCAAGAAAGGGAAAAAAATAACATAAGGGCAAAGTAGAGCGCACAGTGAAACATTTTTCATCGCCTCGGTTTGTTTAACTGTGTGTTTGCACTGGCGTAACATCACAACAAAACATGTTGAAATCTCTAGTTCCTGTCTAACATTGTATGGAACATTGACAGAAAATAGAGATTACAACATGTATTGCTGTGAATAATTCGCCAGTGCAAACGCACAGTTAGGCTAAGAGCTCACGGAGCGGTTTTCAGCCGCGCCCATTTACAACCGCGCAAGCCGCGGGCATAAATCGCCTCGTGAAATTTACTATCTCCATTTCCATGTACTACGTGTTCGTACGACTGTTTGTGGTCCCGCCACCGTGGCGCACTGTGGATTGAAAATAGGCTCTCGAAGAAAAAGGTTTTTTGCTTAAAAGGGCTTCTAATTGCCAATAATAAGAACCAATAATAATAGGATACAATCAGGTAGGCAATTTAGCAACTTATATTAGCAAACAAAATGTATGGATTAATGCTTATATCTCTGGAACGGAGAGAATAACCGTTATGTAACTATCTATTTATGATTTTTTAGGTACTCGTTTTTTTCACATTAGGATCCGTTTTTCTAATAAAACGGCACAAAATCTCGTTATATGACGTATGTCAAAAAATCATAAATAAATAGTTACATCACCGTGTGCAAGGATATAGCAGTTATGACGGTACGGTGCCGCTGTATTAGACCTTTACACATGGCGCCGCCGCGGTGGCGGCGAGTCTTGATTAGTCTTCATACCACGGCGGCGAAAAACGCTGCCGCCGCGACCTAATGTGCAAACGCCCTTAAATACAAGATATTATGTATAAAAGTTTAATTTACAAGTTACTTTGTAAACCTACCTTATGGTAGGTATCCAAGTAATTACTCGTGCATCAAAGAGAAATGAAACCGTAGATAGGGACTTATCACAACATACCTCCATTTCATTTTGTCTCTAGCAAAGCTTTTAACACGGGAGGTTATTTAAAAAGACAAATATTTACAAAATTGTCTCAGTTGTGTACAGAGCTCAGAAATAAATTACTTATTTAGGGACGTATCTCTTGAAAATTGTGATCTTATCAAAGGATGTAATTATTAGAAGACGTTTTTGATGAGTTTGGTAAATACCCTTCGTAATACGAGACAGCGTAACAACCATGGAATTTCATGGCTTTGTCTTTCTAGCTAAGCCAAAGTAATTTTCTTCTCTACACATTTATTATTCATAATTTATGGTACTTACTGTTGGCATACCTGGCATTTGTTGTGACGCTTGCGCAAAATAAAGAGTTATTTTTGTATTTTATCCAAGTAGTCTGTTACTTAGCTGCAATTCAAAGCCATTTTAAATTCAATACATTGACAGCTGTACTTTAATTTTTATGTACCTACTGCTTTCTCTTAGTATAATTTCCCATGCGAAAACGGAGTTTGTGAGAAGGTATATAGTCATCCATGTGTACTAAAAACAACTTTGAATGAAACTTTAGTAGTAAACAAGACTTCACAGCTTCTTTAAATATCGATAAAAATCATTTTAACGATTTACAACACATGTAATCAACAACGTAAATAGACATAGACACATGTGTATCTAAGTAAAAAGAACTTTAAATGAAACTTTAGAACTTCGAACTTTAGAACTTTCTTCATTTAACATCCCTTTCAGGACGGTTAAGTTCAGCAGCATATGCTGTGAAAAAAATCCGTCAATTTACAAATGTAGGTACCACGGCTAGGAGTTTCTTGCCCGTTCTTCTCCATAGGTACCTACTACGCTTTGGAATGGGCAACTAGCTTCATCTTTCTAACTGATCGACCCCTTGACAATTCAAAAGTGCCTGTAATTGGTTTATTTGAAATAAATGCTTTGAGTTTGAGTTTGAGAAATAAACAAGACTTCACTTCTTCAAATATCTATAAAAAATATTTTAACAATTTACTATAAGAAGTAATCAACAACGTAAATAAAACAGAAGTACCTAATGTACCACGTGTAACTTAACTGAATAACTGGCCAACAAGTAATAAAGAAGTGGACAAACGAAGTTCAAACAAGACATAATCATATTATACAGTTTGAAGAAGGTCCTTAAGGTTCGTCCACGTTTGAAACTCCAAGCTCCAAGCCCTTTGCGTAAGTTTGATGATCCTTTTTATGAGGCCCATTGTGAAGATTCTCGTTTCAGTGCCATCACTCGCAATACAGACTAGAAGAAGAAATTAGTACCTACTAGGTAAAAACAAACTACCACCGGGACACGTAATTACAAAGGCGGATGCAACACAGACGCTGTTCTGTAATGCAGCCGCGTCTGTATGAATAAAGTATAACAAACACGATTACACCACAAACATTTGAAAACCGTCTGCAATGTGATCGGCTCCGAAAGACAAAATTTTAACAAAAACGACTGAAATATAGCTTATAAGCTCGCTCTGTCTACATCAAACTTGCTTGCGACGACGTAACGCGGCTTGCGCTAATGCTATCAAATAACCTGCCTTGCTGCGACCAACTTGGAAGTAGCGGTTGGTCACAGTTTTAACCAAACCTAACCCATTTCACCCAGTTCACAATTTTTCTACAGTTTATAATCTAACGGAAATAAAACTATGGGTGTCCGCGTTGAATCCGCCTTTTCATTGCTTTATACAAACAAATGCGGCTGCACCACGAACCGCTGTGTTGCAGCTGTGTTCGGACGGAGTATAAATGCTCTCTAAGCCACTCGCAATACAGTAAAGACTATGGGTGTCTGTGTTGTATCCGGCTTTGTATTTACACCGCCGGGACTGTCTCGTTGGTCTGTTGGTCTGTAATGCCATGAGATCTTGGGTTCTATTCCCGGGAATGTCTCAGTAGCAGCCCAGAGTCTGGATTTGTGCTAGGTTTATGGCAAAACATAACTGGCGAAATGTGGGTGAACATCTCTGCCTGACTCTCCGGGAAATAAAGGTGTAATGTTATGTTAGGTAGAACAAAAACTTTTTACTGGAAATTGTATGCAAACTGTGAGATGATGCCTAGTAAATAAGGCAATGCCAATCTCATATTTGTACGCATTTTTTCACGGAGATTTTTAGCAGAAACAGCTTTTCTACTAGAGAGGGGGTACCAAGCACGTTAATATAAACACAAATCTAGTTGAGGAATAAAATATAAACACACCGAGGTGTAGAGGAAATCTCGGCTTATCTCGTACGGCCCTCGGCATATGGATTTAAGGCTGCGTGCACGCTTTTTCGTCAATAACTTATCTGATTGTAAGAAAGCTTGAAATAATTAAAACATCGATATATATAAAAGAAAGTCGTGTTAGTTACACTATTTATAACTCAACCTGCTGAACGGCTGAACCGATTTGGGTGAAAATTGGTGGGAAGGTAGCTTAGAACCAGGAGACGGACATAGGATACTTTTTATCCCGGAAACCACCCTCTAAAGAGGTGACAATAGGGGGTGAAAGTTTGTATGGGAAATAAAAAAACTGATGACTGGATTTGGAAGAAAATTTAGTACTAGACTTGCATGAATTCACAAGAGTACGAGTATTTAATTTTTTGGAAAATCCAACAGAAAAGTAGATATTTATCAAGACCGTTCTGAGCTAACCTAACAAAAAGTACTAGGCTTGCATGCATTCACTATAGTATTCAATCATTACGTTATGCTACTAATAGGATTTCGATTAAGGCAGACAGAGGTAGGTAGGTAGGTAGGTAGGTAGGGTAGGTAGGTAGGTAGGTAGGTAGGGTAGGTAGGTAGGTAGGTAGGTAGGGTAAGTAGGGTAGGTAGGGTAAGTAGGGTAGGTAGGGTAGGTAGGGTAAGTATGGTATGAAGGTAGGGTAGGTAGGGTAAGTAGGCTAAGTAGGGTAGGTAAGGTAGCTAGGGTAGGTAAGGTAGCCAGGGTAGGGTAGGTAGGTAGGGTAGGTAGGTAGGGTAGGTAGGAAGGATAGGTAGGTAGGGTAGGTAGGTAGGGTAGGTAGGTAGGGTAGGTAGGTAGGGTAGGTAGGTAGGGTAGGTAGGTAGGGTAGGTAGGGTAGGTAGTGTGAATAGGTAGGGTAGATAGGTGCACCGTAGATAAGTACTTAATGCTACCCGTGCGAAGCCGGGGCGGACAGCTAGTTAAGTATAAAAGTACAATTTTCGTCGTGCTAAACCATTTGTGTCAGTCACAGCACCTATTAATAGCTGCATCACTTTTGCGCTCTCGAAAATATGGTTTATTTCGCCTTTGATTTATTTAATGAAGATATTGTATAATCATATAATATAATTTTGATTTTATTTCAAGGCTATCTAAAGACTAATGTGTGATTTTTTAATTTCTTGATATGTTCATTACTGACAGGATTTAAAAAAAAAACGTTTTTTTCAACATTATTTTTCTGCCATATTAAGAAAGAAAGAAAAATTTGTTTATTCGTCACAGAAACACGTGCATAAAAAAATAATATAAAACTCGAGTAGATAACAAAACAATAACAATACAATAACGAGTACAAAACAGAAATAGTCGGCAGCTGCTGGCACGTCATGACTGTGACAAGAAGGCTTCCACTCAGCATGATGCTGTGCTATGGAGACCCACAGCACAGCGCTGATTTTCAGTGGTCACCCGAAAAAAAACGTACGGAAACCAAGTCAGATTTAAAGAATTATACATAAATATAAAATAAAATAAATAGTACTTATAATATTATAATATAATGCTATTATACAACCAACAGTATGAATAAAACTACTAAATAACATATATAATTATCCGCATATATTATTATTATATTATTTATATTATTATTATTATGTATTGAAGTTGAAAAAATTGATTAAGCCACATGCAAGTTGAACATACAACGATGTTGATGATATTTTTATCTCTATTCTATTCTATTTATGTTCAAAATTAAAAGTAGTTTTTTGTAAAAAAGGTAACCAAACGTCAGTCTCGCGTAATTTTTTGGAAAACTTGTTGCGCATATTTGTGATTTTCCATGAACCCTTAACATATTTGAAAAATCCCTGTCAGCCACATGTAAAACCAAGAACTCGACTTTTCATATCACAATTTTTTTTGTTTAAATCATTTTACCCTTTCTCACTACTAATGAACAAAATTGATCAAAATCAGTCGAATTCGTGCACAGCTTCTTAAAGGAAACTCTTTGTGTTTGTTTTTTGTCTAGAACAGTACTCAGTGGCGCATACGTTATCAGCTCTCTGGAAGATGTTCTCATTTTTGCAAATGTAATGTTTAGTCATTGCGACTTTGACATTTGTGAAGTACACAAATGTAAAATACACATCGTTAAATCATGGTGCGCTATACTCTACAAGAAGACACCATCGTAGAAGAAGTGGCGAATCTAACACCAGAAGTACCTACTGTACAGTACTTCTGGCGTTACAGAAAATGCTCTTAAACGCGCCCAAATGTGCGTCAATTCTGGCAGCGGCCACTTAACAGATGTAATTTTTTCGACTCAAACAGAACAAAAATTATAAGTCCAAATAAACAATATAAAAATAACCAGAACGATTTTAATAATTCACAAAAAAAGTTAGCCTTTGGAAATCAGGTTATTACATATTCGCCACGTAGTATTTAGTAGATATATGTTTGTAGCGATTTCATGAAGGTCCTGGGAATCGTCTATTCTGAAAAAAATCTCACCATGAAAACTTAGGTGAAGTGAACTTGCATTGAGGTGTCAATAGTCTCAGTTCCTAACATCAGGTGGAATGACAGCTCACGTCAGGCTAACCTAAGCTTTCACGGTGAGATTTTTCAGAATAGACTGGCTGCTCGTTGTGATGACACCTGGAAATGAAAGGTACATTTCGCGGTATAAGTTTAAATCCTATTTAATAGGGCACGAATACAGGCAAAATAATTGTAATTATGATTTCTAACAAAAACTTGAGTGTTAACCGATATTCGTTATGGCCGTACATGTAAAGTCCCCAGTACAGCATGTCGATTCTGTAAAAATATCACCGTGAAAACTTGCGTGGAGTGAGCTGTCAGTGAAAACTCACTGATGCTAGGGATTGACCAAGCATTACATTTACAATCGTAATCGAGATTTAAATTATATTTTTTATGCTAATTCTATTGGACATTTTTTATTAAGTATTCTAAAGCTAGTATCTAAATGTCTAAACATTACATTATATACCCCCCTATATAGTAATGTTTAGTAAAATAACAAAGCAGATATCCAATCAGAAACTCAATTTTGTTTTATTCTATTTTGTTCCTAGACTAGTCCCTTAATATATATTATAGCCTGAGGCGCGACGCGTTACGCACGTAGGTACCTACCTCTCTGCCTAGCCTTTTCCCAACTATGTTGGGGTCGGCTTCCAGTCTAACCGGATGCAGCTGAATACCAGTATTTTACATGGAGCGACTGCCTATCTGACCTCCACAACCCAGTAACTGGGTAATATGATACCCCTTGGTAAGACTGGTGTCAGACTTTCGGGCTTCTGACGACTAGTAACGACTGTCAAAGATCCACGAATGACAGCCGGGACCAACGGCTTAACGTGCTTTCCGAGGCACGGAGGATTCTCGGTATGTAAAGATGGTCACCCATCCACTGACCAACCCCAGCAAGCGTAGCTTAACCTGGTGGATCGACCAGTGCGGCTGTTGTTACTTAGCCACGAGCTCCTCACGCACGTACGCACGGCACGTAGGTACCTACCAACAATAAATAAAATAGAACGTACCTACATAGGTACTTACACGTTGCTGCTACTTAAGTACTAAAGAAAATGCTCATCGACATAGTTTGTTATTATGAACCCATTGTTAACTTATATTATAAACGCAATCGAGTGTTAATAGTGTGTAATTTAACCCCACACAAACTATGTGGGAACCTACCTAAACGATGTAAGTAGTCATATAGATAAAAAGATGTGTATATTATTTGTACCTACCTACCGAATATTTTATTGGAGATAACCTACCTACGCATTGAATAAAATCATATTCATCAAATCATTACAAAATTCTTAAGTTCAACAGCTGACACTCTTGCAGCGCGCGCACACCGAATCACTTCACCACGTTGAAGCGGTAAGAATCGCGCTTGCGCGCTAGGTAGACACTATCACATTGAGATTTTTTTTACTTACTACGTACCTACATACTTATTTAACTTGTAACGCGTCACGTACTTGCGTACTAAATACCAACGTCCAATAAGTACCTACAATGTTTTATTCATCTTCATCATATATAACCCAAGTAAAACTGACACTTGTAGCGCGCGTACATCACATCACCGAAGTGTTGTCGCCGAGGAAATAACACGCGTTACCATGGTGACCACCCGCGTGATCACTTCACCCGATTCTCAAAGAATCGGATGAAGTGATCACTTCGCGCAGGCGCGCCGCTGAGGAAATAACACGCGTTACCATGGTGACCACCCGCGTGATCACTTCACCCGATTCTTAAAGAATCGGATGAAGTGATCACTTCGCGCAGGCGCGCCGCTGAGGAAATAACACGCGTTACCATGGTGACCACACGCGTGATCACTTCACCCGATTCTTAAAGAATCGGATGAAGTGATCAAGCCGCGCAGGCGCTGTTACGCACTTTGTTTTTTTGCTGCTTATTGCTGTACTTATTGGTACCTACTTATTAAATTTTATTTTATATATGTTCTGACTGCACATGCGTGACGCGTTACATACCTACAGGTTAAATAAGTAGTATGTAACTAGTAAATTTAAAAAAAACTAGTTTAATTATTGAAAACAAAATGTTTCTAGGCAATAAACTGACTTTTTAAATGTACAAAACGGTATGATTTAGACATTGAATTATCTAAAAGTATTGAAATAAATAGGTACTCATTATTTACTCTGAATACGTATAGGCTTATGGACATGGCCGTCAAAGAGGGGAAAAAAAAAAGTGCGTAACAGCGCGCCTGCGCGGCGTGAT
This sequence comes from Agrochola lota, assembly GCA_947364205.1. Lineage (NCBI taxonomy): Eukaryota > Metazoa > Arthropoda > Insecta > Lepidoptera > Noctuidae > Agrochola > Agrochola lota. The sequence continues at coordinate 8,097,744 of OX376221.1, read as the reverse complement.
CACTTCATCCGATTCTTTAAGAATCGGTTGAAGTGATCACGCGGGTGGTCACCGTGGTAAGGCGTGTTATTTCCTCGGCGACAACACTTCGGTGATGTGATGTGCGCGCGCTACAAGTGTCAGTTTTACTTGGGTTATATATAATGATGATGAATAAAACATTGTATCTAGGTACTTATTGGACGTTGGTATTTAGTACGCAAGTACGTGACGCGTTACAAGTTGAATAAGTATGTAGGTACGTAGTAAGTAAAAAAAAACCTCAATGTGATAGTGTCTACCTAGCGCGCAAGCGCAATTCTTACCGCTTCAACGTGGTGAAGTGATTCCGTGTGCGCGCGCTGCAAGAGTGTCAGCTGTTGAACTTAAGAAGGATTTGATGAATATGATTTTATTCAACGCGTAGGTAGGTTATCTCCAATAAAATATTCGGTAGGTAGGTACAAATAATATACACATCTTTTTATCTATATGACTACTTACATCGTTTAGGTAGGTTCCCACATAGTTTGTGTGGGGTTAAATTACACACTATTAACACTCGATTGCGTTTATAATATAAGTTAACAATGGGTTCATAATAACAAACTATGTCGATGAGCATTTTCTTTAGTACTTAAGTAGCAACAACGTTTAGATACCTATGTAGGTACGTTCTATTTTATTTATTGTTGTTGGTAGGTACCTACGTACGTAACGCGTCGCGCCTCAGGCTATTTATATTAAGGGACTAGTCTAGGAACAAAATAGAATAAAACAAAATTGAGTTTCTGATTGGATATCTGTTTTGCTATTTTATTAAAAGCCCCCCTATATAATAATGTTTAGACATTTAAATACTAGCTTTAGAATACTTAATATAAAATTATCAATAGAATTAACATAAAAAATATAATTTAAATCTCGATTACGTTTGTAAATGTAATGCTTGGTCATCCCTAGTATCGGGTGGGGTGACACTGACAGCTCACTGCACGAACACTTCCCCTAAGTTTTCACGGTGGGATGGTTACAGAATAGCACAGCTGCATGTCGATTCTGTAAAAATATCACCGTGAAAACTTGCGTGGAGTGAGCTGTCAGTGAAAACTCACTGATGCTAGGGATTGACCAAGCATTACATTTACAATCGTAATCGAGATTTAAATTATATTTTTTATGCTAATTCTATTGGACATTTTTTATTAAGTATTCTAAAGCTAGTATCTAAATGTCTAAACATTACATTATATACCCCCCTATATAGTAATGTTTAGTAAAATAACAAAGCAGATATCCAATCAGAAACTCAATTTTGTTTTATTCTATTTTGTTCCTAGACTAGTCCCTTAATATATATTATAGCCTGAGGCGCGACGCGTTACGCACGTAGGTGCCAACGCGTGCACCAACAATAAATAAAATAGAACGTACCTACATAGGTATTTACACGTTGCTGCTACTTAAGTACTAAAGAAAATGCTCATCGACATAGTTTGTCATTATGAACCCATTGTTAACTTATATTATAAACGCAATCGAGTGTTAATAGTGTGTAATTTAACCCCACACAAACTATGTGGGAACCTACCTAAACGATGTAAGTAGTCATATAGATAAAAAGATGTGTATATTATTTGTACTTACCTACCGAATATTTTATTGGAGATAACCTACCTACGCGTTGAATAAAATCATATTCATCAAATCATTACAAAATTCTTAAGTTCAACAGCTGACACTCTTGCAGCGCGCGCAAACCGAATCACTTCACCACGTTGAAGCGGTAAGAATCGCGCTTGCGCGCTAGGTAGACACTATCACATTGAGATTTTTTTTACTTACTACGTACCTACATACTTATTTAACTTGTAACGCGTCACGTACTTGCGTACTAAATACCAACGTCCAATAAGTACCTACAATGTTTTATTCATCATCATCATATATAACCCAAGTAAAACTGACACTTGTAGCGCGCGCACATAACATCACCTAAGTGTTGTCGCCGAGGAAATAACACGCGTTACCATGGTGACCACCCGCGTGATCACTTCACCCGATCCTCAAAGAATCGGATGAAGTGATCACTTCGCGCAGGCGCGCCGCTGAGGAAATAACACGCGTTACCATGGTGACCACCCGCGTGATCACTTCACCCGATTCTTAAAGAATCGGATGAAGTGATCACTTCGCGCAGGCGCGCCGCTGAGGAAATAACACGCGTTACCATGGTGACCACACGCGTGATCACTTCACCCGATTCTTAAAGAATCGGATGAAGTGATCACGCCGCGCAGGCGCGCTGTTACGCACTTTGTTTTTTTGCTGCTTATTGCTGTACTTATTGGTACCTACTTATTAAATTTTATTTTATATATGTTCTGACTGCACATGCGTGACGCGTTACATACCTACAGGTTAAATAAGTAGTATGTAACTAGTTCATTTAAAAAAAACTAGTTTAATTATTGAAAACAAAATGTATCTAGGCAATACACTGAGTTTTTAAATGTACAAAACGGTATGATTTAGACATTGAATTATCTAAAAGTATTGTAATAAATAGGTACTCATTATTGACTCTGAATACGTATAGGCTTATGGACATGGCCGTCAAAGAGGGGAAAAAAAAATAAAGTGCGTAACAGCGCGCCTGCGCGGCGTGATCACTTCATCCGATTCTTTAAGAATCGGGTGAAGTGATCACGCGGGTGGTCACCGTGGTAAGGCGTGTTATTTCCTCGGCGACAACACTTCGGTGATGTGATGTGCGCGCGCTACAAGTGTCAGTTTTACTTGGGTTATATATAATGATGATGAATAAAACATTGTATCTAGGTACTTATTGGACGTTGGTATTTAGTACGCAAGTACGTGACGCGTTACAAGTTGAATAAGTATGTAGGTACGTAGTAAGTAAAAAAAAACCTCAATGTGATAGTGTCTACCTAGCGCGCAAGGGCAATTCTTACCGCTTCAACGTGGTGAAGTGATTCGGTGTGCGCGCGCTGCAAGAGTGTCAGCTGTTGAACTTAAGAAGGATTTGATGAATATGATTTTATTCAACGCGTAGGTAGGTTATCTCCAATAAAATATTCGGTAGGTAGGTACAAATAATATACACATCTTTTTATCTATATGACTACTTACATCGTTTAGGTAGGTTCCGACATAGTTTGTGTGGGGTTAAATTACACACTATTAACACTCGATTGCGTTTATAATATAAGTTAACAATGGGTTCATAATAACAAACTATGTCGATGAGCATTTTCTTTAGTACGTAAGTAGCAGCAACGTTTAGATACCTATGTAGGTACGTTCTATTTTATTTATTGTTGTTGGTAGGTACCTACGTACGTAACGCGTCGCGCCTCAGGCTATTTATATTAAGGGACTAGTCTAGGAACAAAATAGAATAAAACAAAATTGAGTTTCTGATTGGATATCTGTTTTACTATTTTATTAAAACCCCCCCTATATAATAATGTTTAGACATTTAAATACTAGCTTTAGAATACTTAATATAAAATTATCAATAGAATTAACATAAAAAATATAATTTAAATCTCGATTACGTTTGTAAATGTAATGCTTGGTCATCCCTAGTATCGGATGGGGTGACACTGACAGCTCACTGCACGAACACTTCCCCTAAGTTTTCACGGTGAGATGGTTACAGAATAGCACAGCTGGTTGGGATAGCCCGTTGGCCGAGCTCGGTTGATTGTGGTCGATTGTGCACACGGAAATCAATCGGCAAATACACGCAAATGAGCCCAGTATACGTTGACCGAGCGCGGGGCTCGCCCAACGTGTGCAGAAGGCTTCATTCGCGTGTAGAAGAAGAACAAGAAGAAGAAGCCTGCTTAGCGCAGTCAGTGCGGTACCGCATTGACTGGTCCCGACATGTTGCTGCGTCCCGCTATTCCAACGACGCAGCTGTACGTGTCACGTCTACATCACACCACGAAGGTAGAGGTAGAGGAAGTCGTGGAGTATATCAGGATGGAGATCAAGTTCACCTTAAGAGTCGAGAAGTTGGAGTCGCGCCATAAGATTAATTTCAAATCTTTTGTGGTTCCGACTCATCACCTGGAGACTTTCATGAAAGACGAATTTTGGCCGACGGATGTCGTGTACGTGTGTTTTCGTACGTCGCCGACCCAACGTACTAACTAGATTTTGTAGTGATATTTTTTATTATGTATTCGTTTATTATTATATATGATTATTTTGTCTATGGGCCTTAGTTGCCTGAAAATAAAGCAATTATTATAATTATTAAGCCATATTTCTACCTACGTAAATATTTGTATTCCTTGTAGGCACAATTTCGTGTCTGCAGACGAGACAAGAGCTATCCAGACATAAGATTTCTGCACTGCACACGAAATTGCTGGTATTTGTATGAGAATTATTTGAATGATAAGCGAGGTACGCGCATGAGCACCTTCTATTTGTTCACCAAATCCACGTTCATAACTTTTATTCCAGACATGAATACTTCTTGAAATGATAAACTAAAATTTCTGTAAATTGATTTTAACGAACACTTTTACAAAGTCTATGATAAAAATAGTTTAATCAAAACTGCGGAATTACCACCAAGCAAAATTTTCACGAACGATGAACGAAAGCGGCTCAGAAATAACCTTTTAAACAAAACCAAAATAATTTTTAGACGCTAAGTACGTAGGTATTAATTAAATAATTATCTCTTTTTAATTCGAGAATTTTTACCAATTTTGTTTGTTTTAATTATTTTATGTTTATTAATAGGTACTATAAAGTAGTAGTATCATATAAATAATAATTTATATATTTAAAATGAACACTGAAATTATGTAGGTATATATATGTATGTCACATCTCAGCACTGACGTCACACTTGAATAATTTCCGAGTAGGTAGGTATTCGCCAAACATATCAGCACACTTCTTGAGCAGAATCTCGATGCGGTGTAATCAAACCAGTTGAGCGGAAAATTATATCTTCACTCGTAAAACACGTTAATCTCAAATTGATCTATTATGCATGAAATAAATTGGGACCTATTTTTATTTATTCACAACTAGCAACCCGCTTCTGATTCGGTTTTTACGACATAGCAAAACATCGAGATTTCTTAGGTAAACGTTACTTTAATACCTTCCTTACTACCTTCTGGAATAAATTCTCTAAATGATGGTGACATCAAAATCTGTTGCGTGGTTTAGAAGAACAACGCAGACATACAGACAAACGCGAAAAGCGACTTTGTTTTATAATATGTACGTATAGATATAGATTTGGCTACCTTACTTATTTGTTATTTATTAGTAAGATGGAACTCTGTATTAGAAAAATACATTTTTCAAAACTGCCTGCCTGGATTGCCTTTTTGGTCCAGTGGTCGCAAGCGCGACTACTGACCATGAGGTCCTGGGTTCGATTCCCCCTGGGTTTGGCTCACAATGCACAATGGGACTAAAATATAATTGGCGAAATGTGGGCGTATTATAGGTTCACCTCTGCCTAACTTATAATAAAAAATTAAAAAATATTTTACTGTAGTTAATAGATGTTACGAACAGCAGGTGCAAAACAAGCTCATGCAGCTTATATTATAGCTACAAAAAAAAGTAACGAATACCTACATAATTATCTTGTAATCGTCCCATATTGATTACTTATACGAACTCTATAAGCAATCAAATCCTCGTAGATTAGCACATCGCAGCAGAAATTAAGTAGTTTCATAAGAAATTGCTTCTAATGAACAAATAATTTATGATGCTGAATCTGCACTTTTCTCCGAGTTTGTCTGAGTATCGTCTATTTGCAGAATATGACGAAAATATGCTGAATATTTTCGGCTCGAGAGCATACGCGCGTTACGTAGATTAAGGTAGAAAAGTGGTGTAAGTTACATTGTATAAGTACATTGTTTATTTATTGATAAACTAGCTTTTGCCAGCTTTTTCGCTCGCGTTTATGATGGAAATTAACCCACGGGAACGTTCTAGCGGAATAAAAAGTATTCTGTCCTATTCCAGGTCATGGTCTACCCGTGTGCCTAATTTCATCCAAATCCGTTCAACGATTTAAGCGTGAAAGCGTAACAAACCAAACTTACTTTCGCATTTATAATATTATATAGTTAGGATAGTTAGCATTTAAAAAAACGTAACTGGCGAAATGTGGGTGTTCTGTAGGTCACCGATGCCTATCCCTTCGGGGATTTTAGGCACGATGTTGTGTGTTATGCCGAAAAAAACAAACACGAACTATTTACGGGTTTTGGGAAATCGTTCCCAAATCCTCAAAAAAGTTGTCATACGCCTACCGTGCTAAGCACGCTACATCAAGCAAATAAACTGTGAACAAAGTCATGCATGAGAAGCCAATCTGAACACGCGAATTTGCATCAGTTCGGCAGCAACAAAGCCTACCCGCATCTGCTTTATACTAACCTAAACAATGCACAATGCTAGCGTCTGCCCGCGATTTCATCTACGTGAAATTTCTTGTCTGCCCGACCCACCCCGTCGCATCGCATCGCCTGCCCGCGCTATTATAGCTCGTCCACTCTTATATGACGCGCCCCACTACCGCATTACCCATAGCAATCCGTATAACCATGTGCGTTAATGCGAAAGTGGGGCGCGTCACACACTGACTTATTAATTGTCATTTTTTTGGAAAATCGTCTACTTTTACTATGTTTGTAAATATGTGTCGTTGCTTCATTTTTAATTCTTTTTACCTTTTGTGGTATAGTATTTTTTCTAGGTGCATCGTCTTCACATATAATTTTGTATAATTTTGTTTGTGTATAATGTACCTATAAAATATATTATAAAACATTTTAAAAGAGTAACGGTTTAGTGTCTTGCCCATTCTTCTCCATACGAAAACTACCTTTTGGAAGGGGCGACTAGAATCAATTCAATTTTTTTTTTAATTTTGACGTTCGAGTGCCTTACAAGGGCCTATTTGAAATAAATGATTTGACTTTGACTTTGCGTCATTTCAGAGTGGAAAGCTATACTTCGTTTCGTTTTTTTGTTAGGCTCCTAAGGGCCCTAGCGTGATGTTAATACATAGCCTTCCTGAAAAAATGGGTTATCAAATGAAATAAAAAAACTGACTGGTTGATCCAGAGATTAGTGCGTTCAAACAAACAAATAAACAAACTCTTTAGTATTATTATTAGTATATAGATGGATGATACGATCGGAGAATGTAACTAAACCTAAGATACAAGGTTAAATTAAATTAACGAGAAAAACTTCACGTACGTGATGGGAATCGCACTAAAAATAAATCAGTAATCATACAAAAAAATTGGATGATTTTTTTGGGCGACGACCGCTTTAACCGTTGTTACTTGAAGTATGAGTTCAGAAAACAACTTTTTTTTGTTTGTTTGGGAAATTATCAAATAACTTCTCCCGCTCTGGGCGGAGCGGAAGGGCGTGTCAGACTCTTACTGAAACCAACCCGTGTTCCTTCAGTTGCGGTATCCGTTTCGGACTTTCCCTCGACCCTGGCAGGCATCGGTCCTAGCGGACCCCGTCAGTTGTGCTGACATCTCTAGGGTTCATACAATCGCTTCGTTGCCCGTCCGTCAGTCTGCCAAGGAGGTTGATATTAGTCTCGAATACGTAGGTCTATGATCCCTTGGAGCTCTAAAAAAATCAAGCTTCTAAGTCAATGCAATAAAAAAATACGGTCATTTATGCGACATATTTTGATACTCGCAAATAAATCAAAAGCTACAGGTTACTTTCCGTTGACCTAGAATCATGAAATTTGGCAAGGAGCAAGGTCTCACAGCACATATAAAGGAAAAATTCCGAAAATTGTTAATTTATAGTTTTATCACAAATAAATATTTTTTGGAATTCAAACTTACATTTGCACCTATAGAATTGATCGTGACGTATATCGGTGTATGGGAGAACATGTTTTTCAACTTCAATGTTAAGTTTTTTTTTTTATAAATTTGTCCCAACTACGAAACCCTTCATTGTGCGTGGTCCAATACCTACTTAGCCGGTTTTTTTTTCTTTGATTATTTTAAAACATCGAGATCCATCACTTCTATGGGGTTTAGCTAGCTAATCTATGTTGACCGTATATAAATGTAGCTATACGAAACAAGCTACAAAACTATAGCACAGGAAACAAGCTGAAGTCCGTGGGCATTCCGAATAGCAGCTCCTAAATTTAATTAACTCCAAGTTATCCGCTAAAACTAGAAACTGCGTATAAAGTTACTGTGCAAGTTAGCGTTGGGCGGCTTTTGGGCGGGCGGCAGAGAGTCGCGAACCGCCGCCCAGGCTACACCGTGCCCGCGCCATGTGATCCAACCATGCGATCGCACAAAATGTCAAACTAACTAAAACAATATATAACTAATAATATAAACAACAATATAATAATTGTTCTTAAACACGTGAGGCTGCGAAGCAATACCACTCTTATTCTCTTTAAAAATAAAGTTTAAAGTAGTTTTTAAGTTTAAACACCAGTATTATTAACCTGTTAGTAAATCTCGATATAGTTGTTGTTGTGCGTTTTGTCTACTTTAAAGGTAAGTTTGTTTTGTTCTAAATTTTTATAACTTTAAATATTTTTGTAGCCACGGATTTGTTTCTGACTGGAGTTGAGAAGTTATTTTAAGCGCGTAAAGTTGTAAAGAATTTTTAGAATATTCATGTATTTCTTTTGAATAACCAGAATTATTAAATTGAGTAACTACAGTTGTTAGAACTTCTTAATTAATTTTAGTTTCTCCAAATACGTATAACTAACTTTGGAGCAACGGTCTGCTATAGGAAAATAAAATAAATAATTTATACTTAAAAAATAAAATACTTAATTTACACTTAAAAAATAAAATACTTAATTTATATTTAAAAAATAAAATACTTTAATTATTTATACTTAAAAACTAAAATACTTAATGATAACACTGTAATACATCCCTCGGGATACTGCGCAATTCACCACAAACTGCAAGTCAACCCCTAAACTTTTATCTGATAATTTGTGCTACTCACTGATAATGATAAAGCACGAAATAAATTCATTAACAAAGAGTATGATGTAAAACTTTAGATTCTTTGTTAATTAACACGTGTTGTATTAGAATTAATGAGGACTCCAATTTACAAACATTTAGATGTGCACGGTTTGATGAAAGTTAAGTTTTTTACCAAAACGGTTTGTCTTTTTTAAATCATAATATACACGGAATTTTAGATCTCATCCAAACATGTCGCTTATCCCAATTTATTTAGGATCAGCGGATGTCTTCTTAGATTCCCTTTCCTGGCCATATCAACTTTAACAGAGTCCATTCGTCGTTTCTTTAGTCTTTCACTACTCATATGGCCGTACACCATACATACTCAAAACATTCCACACATGATCCTCATTCCTCCACATAACATATCCCATATGAGATGAAGATTTCTACATAACTTCCCAACCACTTCTCTTGCTGACGGAATTTTCGGCCTGTCCTAAAATATTGAATAGGACACTCATTGAACATAACATAACTTTACGCCTCCTATATTCCCAATACATAGTATACTGGGGTATAAAGCTATTCAATGTACATCAATGTAAATCAGATTTTCAGATTTTAGAACATTGTTTTGTGATTGAGTCCTAAATAAAAAAACATGCGGGGCAGTCTTTGGGGACTGCCGATAGAAGTGAAAACTAAGTAACTTGTGAATTGTATCGTCGAGCTATTAGATTATTATTTTTCAATTATTTTTGGTTTGTAAAGCATTCGGTGACGTTGACGCGAGTCCCATGATTTTTGTCCACTCAAAAAGTACACAAATATACACAGTATACATATAGCTCAAGGAAAGCGTTCGGTGACGATGACGCGTGTTCCATCGTTTTTGTTCACCCAAAAAGTACTCAACGCGCCTAAAGAAGTTTTCACTTAAATAAAAATTATTTGATGCATCCGTGTTCGGTATTGAAACATCAAACATTTCATGCCGTAAGTAAGCTTGTTAGTTATCAAAGTAGTTTAAAAGTACCTTAAAAAAAATATGTCCAAGAAGTTTGTTCTAAGGAGTTTGATGCACTTCTACCATGCATGGAGCAACTATTGTATGAGCTTTAGAATAAAAAAACGAAGCTCCACCGTCAGCAGATTTTTGGTTAGGGACCTATCCCTCACAGTTTATATTCGTAAAAAATTAGTAGCCAAGGGTTTACAATTTACCCTATTTTAACTCGTCATACAGGGTGTAAAAAGACCCATGGCATCAGAAAGCCGTGACGTACTATCGAAGAACTTCATATCTAAGCAGTTTGAAAACAAAATCCCGTGAACACGATGACCACATCTGTTACCGCCCCGTTTCTATAGCGGCCGAGCGTTGCAAGCAGAAATAGTCCTTACGGTGTATAGATATGAACTCCTTCGATGGTACGTAAACTGCAAGGACGTCAAAAAAGTACAACATGGTGCAAAAAAAAATGCTGGGAAACGAATTTTATTTTTGGTATGTAAATTCGCTGTACTACCGTAAGGTAGTGAGCAATGTAACGCTCGCAAAACATGTGCTTATGAGTGCATGTAACGGTACAGGGCTCGGTGGGAGTATAAAAAATTAGGTCATTTATTACTTGTTTTTGTAAAAAAACATCATAAAAATTTAGAACTTTGACCTTCAATATCTCCGTAACCAGAAGGTTTTGATTCGATTTAGTTTATTTTCTTGTACTGTACCATACCTGGACGGTTCCGGTACAAAAATATGATCAAAATAGCGGAAAGAATCTCTCGGCTTCGATAAGGTTATTTCTACACCCGTTATAAAAGTTCAGATTAGTTTAGTGTTCATTGTGCTGCTCTAATAAATAACTGGACAAATGCGTGTCGGACCACGAATAATCAAGGGTTCCGTAGTTGGGTTGAATTTATCCCGAAACCAAACTTAACATTGTATTTAAAAAACATGTTCTCCCATATATCGATATACATCACGGTCTAATCTCCAATTGAAAATGTAAGGTTGTAATAGCAAATAAAACTACAAATTACTTAACGATTTTCGGACTTTTTCCTTTACTTGTGCTGTGAGACCTTGCTTCTTGCCTAGATTCTATATCAACGGGAAGTACCCTATAGGTTTTGATTTATTAGCGAGTATCAAAGTATGTCGCATAAATGGCCGTATTTTTTTACTTAGAAGCTTGATTTTTTAAAGCTTCAACGGACCTTTGATCTACGTATTTGATATTAATTTCAACTTGATACCTCCACGCATTCCTGAAAAAAAGGGTCTTGACAGACTGACAGACAGACAGACGGATAACGAAGTGATCCTTTAAGGGACTGTTTTTTCCTTATGAGGTCCGGAACGCTAAAAATCTTAAAATACAACCTGAATGCGATAAATCACAACATCGAAATGTCTACTTCTTAGTCCGATGTGTGTAACTGTCTGCACCAAATGGGTTGAGCCTTGGATTTGATACATTTGAATTAAATCGTGTCAAGGCTCATGTAACATTCAGTCGGCAACACCGCCGCAAAGAAACGGTCAAATTTATTACCGTGGAAAATGGCGTTCTTTACATGAAAGGTTTTAGTAAATCAGTAAGAATAGCAAGTACAAAAAGCAAGCAAAGCAAGTATCAGTGGCAAGTATTTTATATTATTTTTTATTATTACTTACTATTCGTATTTCCTGTGCGTGTCCCAAATAAAATATTTTTCTTTCTTTCTTTCTTTCTGTACAATAATTATCATACAATTTCGCTGTTCGTGAAGCAAACCTGAGTATCTACTAAAACAATAGCTGTGATCTCAAATGTGGACCCTAACTCGGAAAGGGTTATTGTTTGTTTACAGCAGAATTACCCATCTGTAAAAAAATTGGGACGTGAGAAATACCAATTCTAATTTAAGGATCCTTCTATTTGTAGCCAACCTTAGACATGCTTGTATTAAGAGGGTGCATTCTCAAAGTTGTCAAGTCTGACAACCAGTCTTGCCAAGGAGTAGGTATCCTATTACCCCGTTTCTGGGTTGTGGAGGTCATAAAGGCAGTCGCTCCATGCAAAATACTGGTTAGACTGGAAGCCGACCCCAAGATAGTTGAGTAAACGCTAGGCAGATTGATTCTCAAAGTTGACAATATTACCAAATGAAATTATGATATATCGCTCAGTAGTGCGCTAAAATATTGATTATGAATTCCAATAATTATAATATCTTATCACTAAATATGGAACGCGTTTCCAAATATGTGATAGAACTACACGTTTCTATATGATATAGTATGTTTAATTTGGATTAGAATACTTGCTACGCTGGCCGGGTTTGGTCTGTGGATGGGCATCCACCACCATCACCATCTTTTCATACCGACTCTCCTCCGTGCCTCGAAAAGCACGCTAAGCCGTTGGCCCCGGCTGTCATTCGTGGATCTTTGACAATCGTTACGGGTCGTCAGAATCCCGAAAGTCAAAAAGACAACCAGTCTTACCAAGGGGTATCGTATTACCCAGTTACTGGGTTGTGGAGGTCAGATAGGCAGTCGCTCCATGTAAAATACTGGTATTCAGCTGCATCCGGTGACTGGAAGCTGACCTCAATATAGTTGGGAAAAGGCTGGGCAGATTAATGGTTAAGTAAATATTGAGCGCAGAGCTGTGTGCAGTCCCATGAAATAAAAAACATAATTAAACAATCCGCTACAACCATATTTCAGTGACCATTAATCATTTCGCGAAATAGGACAAAAAAGGGGGGGGGGGGATGGGTTTCATAAAAATGAGCCTCTAGTTTGGATATAATATAACGGATGGCACTCACCATTTGCCACAACATAAATCAATGTCTTCGTAGCGAAACATAGAAATGGCTGTAACGGTATAATTATATGGACGGAGCATCGCGCGCCTCTGAGGTCATGTCTTATTATAAACTCTGCCGCTTGTCTTTTTTGTTCAGAATGTAAAACAATCTGATTGTGGTTTCAGATAACAAATGAAAAAAGCTGCCAAGTGTGAGTTGAACTCGCACAAAAGAGTTCCGTACCACCGTACAATATTTTTAATATAAAAACAAAACCACTGCAAAGTAGGTACACCGAAAAAAAAGATTCATGTGTTTTTTATCCCCCTCTTTCATTATTTTATTTTCATTTTAAACAAGAAAACAGTAGATATTTTTTTTAGTAAGTATCCGTCTGTTTTGAGATTTATTGGAGGCCGTAGCAAACGAAATTCAACTTTTGTTTTAGAACAACCACAACGTTCCGCTTTTCTTCGTTGAAACTACCTACTTTTATTTATTTATTTAAACTTTTCGTACTCAAAAAGGGTACAAAGGCGGACTTAATGCCTTTGGCATTCTGCGCCAGTTAACCAAGGGTGGTGAAGAGATAAGGTGGCAGGTGCTGTTAGAGAGGAACAAAGTAAAAAAATGCATTATTACGAAAATAGGTACAACAGTACATAAATAGGTTATAAACTACATATACATACATATTTACTACCTTTACCCTATCTATATAGGATTAAGAAAGGTATATTCACAACGACCATCTCAAAAAAAAAAAACACATGAGTACCTTTCAAATCAACCAAGCTTGCGACCATTGGGCAAAATTCGGCTAAAATCCAATTTTTTCACCGAAAAAATGTCGTTATAGGAGTCTGACTGACGTATCTTTTCAATTTAAAGGGATATGCTCTTAAACTTTGCCAGCACCATTACGATCTGAACACATGAGTGTCGCTACGTGCCCCACTTGCTTGTCAAAATGAAATTGGGAATCGTAATGTTGAATTCGAAGCAAAATCAAGTTTGGAATCGAATTACCTCGGATTGGCGCGATGGGTCGGATTTAGGATTTGCCAATCTCTCTATGTTTGTTGAAACTGTCGAGTACTTAGGTAGTTAACTTTGTTATTTGTGGCAACCTTACGAGATTGCTCATTGCAGACAGGTTATTTGATCGCGCCGAAGACATGATTGTTGTTTATATAAGGACTGTATGGATTTATGTTTTGACGGGGAATGGTTTAACTTAAGGGTACACTAGTCGACGGCTCGAACTCGTTGGTGGGCGTGATTAATATACATGCAAATTAGTCTAATTATTTATTTTTATTTATTTAGTATTTATTTATCCAGTTTTTATTTATATATTATTAATTTATTTAGACGATGATTTATAACGAAAACGAGCGCGTAAAATTTCATGAATGTTTTCATGAACAGACATTTGGGCGTATAGATATTATGGAAAAACTACTAAATGTATTTACTCAAAATAAAATTATTTAAACTATTGAATAAATTATCTATCCCTTTACTGTTTCTATTTTACCATTTTTTATCTACATAAGTTATTTATTTATGCCTAAAGACGAGTTAAAATTTGTATTGAAATATGGAAGTTTCGACGCTCATAACTTTCAAACCAATTATTTTTTTTCAAATTCTGTTTCCATACAGGGCTAGATTATGACAAGATAAATTGATATAATTTCAAATATTGAATGTACACCGTCAAACAGACGAGTAATCACCGTACTACGTTTGTATGGAAGAATGTCCGACTAGCGTACCCTTAAGGCGTTTTCACACTCTAATCTAAATGTACTGATTGTTAAACAGAGAACGGGTAAGCTGGCGTTAATCACTGATAATTCTCTGCGATCTCGCATGTGCACATGTGCAGGCAAAGTATGTAACAAATTCAAAAGAAAAATATTTGTTTTAATATTTCAATCTACCGGACACAAAAATTATTACCTTCATTTTCTTTTGTGCGGCTTTGTGCGGCAGGGCAGTGCCCAAGCCGCCGGCATAGTGTGTAGGAGCTATTATGTAGGAAATGATTCTGTGTTAGCTCGTTTTTGTGGTCATTAAAAGGTCGTTTATCTACATCGTGCAATATCTAGTTTAGTGACAAAACTACTAACAGTACGAAACTAAAATATCACTTTCTACTTTTTTTTCAGAAAAAAAAGTATGTAAAGAAAAAATATTTATTAACATAAAACAATTTTTCGTACCACTTGCTCAAAAAAGTGACATTCTATGCCACAAAAAGCGAACATAACAATAGTCATTTTTAATCTGTTAAAAACAGGGAAAGAAAATTGTACTGAATTTCATTCATCCTCTAGGGGGAGAATGTGATTTAAATTTGGAATACTTACCGAAATTTATACTGAACTACATCTGTGTTTACACCATTGAGTTTGTATATAAAGCATTACACATCTTTTTGAAAAAGGAATACGCATTTATTATGCAGTTATGATTATTAAATAAAATTACGAAAACCGACGAGGCCGTATGAGCTTGATGCCTTTGCTTTTCCGACAAAAAAATATTAGTCTAGGAATTTGCCGCGTTTTTGTTTTCTTCAAATACATAAACGTTAAGTTTATTTTAATTTATTTTTATAAATAAGTTAATGTTCTAAAAATACGTTACGATGTTAAATCAAAGCGACAGTGACAATGAATTGTCGGATTCCATCAGTGCAAATGCTGCCGCAATTATAAATAATTTGCTTCCAACAAAATCCAAGGAAAATTATTTAAAAACTTATGAAGAATTTTCAACGTGGAGAAGTGCGAAAGGCCTATCAATTTCAGAATCAGTACTTCTTGTCTATTTTGATTATTTATCCAAGACAAAGAATCCGAATACACTTTGGTGCATATACTCAAAACTGAAAGCTACAATAAGCATCAAGCACAGCATTGAAATAAATAGATTCACGAAATTACTGGCTTTTTATAAAAGAAAATCAGAAGAGCATTGCGCAAAGTCTAAAATATTTACGACTCAAAATGTGGAAAAATTTCTTAATGAATGCTCCTCACGAAATTTTTCTGGCCACAAAAGTAAGTATACATGATTTAACTATGAATATTTCGTATCTTAGTAATGGTAATTATTCTATATATTTACCTGTTTTTTATCTTTGTTATAGGTGGCCTGAATTTTTGGACTCAATGGTGCTTGCCGCGGATGTGAACTTGTAAACTTAAAGGTGGAGGACGTTAAAAATCATTCCAATGAGTTGCTGCTGATTAATGTAAAGGAAACTAAGACAAAGAAAAATCGGTCATTCATTGTACAAGGACAATATACTAAAATCATTCATAAATACCAAGCATTACGTCCCACCAACATGGAAAACAATAGATTTTTTATAAACTATCGGAATGGGAAATGTACTCGACAAGCCATCGGCAAAAATAAAATTAGCAATATGCCAAAGGAAACTGCTAAATATTTAAAACTTAAAGATGTTGAACTCTACACCGGTCACTGCTTTAGAAGAACTTCGGCGACTTTCTTGGCGGATTCAGGGGCGGATATTACGTCAGTAAAAAGACACGGTGGTCGGAGCTCTGATGGAGTAGCTGAGGGTTATATCGAAAGCTCAATGGCGAATAAAACCATATTAAGCAGTCAAATTAACAAAAATATAAAACTTAATCCATCAGAGCCACAACCATCAACTTCCGGCATCTTATCTTCGTCCGTAACTCACGATGCACCACCACCACTATCTCCGACGTATACTATCTACAATGAAACGCAAGTTCCTCAGACGCAAGAACAGAGAAATACTCAAATCAACTCATCAACAATAAATGTACCAAACAAAAATGTGACTCTATCAATAATTGGACCAATGTTTCGAATGTTAACTTTTACTTTTAACTGTCATTATTTTTAATAAATGCTTATCTCATATTATTATTGTGTTAATTTTTTCGCAAATGGTACGAAAAGTAGAGTATTTTCCTCGGTGATAAAGCTGTCTTAGTCTTGGGTGAACTTAAATCCCTCGCTACACTCAGGACTCGTCTTAAATCCCTCGCTTTGCTCGTGATTTAAGTTTTTAACACCCTCGCTACGCTCGGGAGTAAACCTCGAGTCCTTCGTTACGCTCGCGATTTAAATCGTCACCCGCGACAGAAGACACTGCTTTATCCCCTTGGTTAATAATCTACTATTTACTTTTGCTTTTGTTTACGTGAGATAGCACACCGTTTAGTCATAGCTGATTCAAATTATGACTTAGAAGCATCGTAATTAAAACTATCCTTTAGTCCTACACCCAATTTCCATAAAAACAAAACGCAAATTTTCCTATCAACATACGTCGCTTAATAAACTCAGAAAAACCGGGTTGTAATGGTGTTACTCATAATTTGAAGTAGCTATATAGCACTTCGTTAAGCGTGGAATTACCTGTAACTGTAAAGGGCGCATCAAACGAATGCCGACGCCTCCGTGGCCGTTCATCAGCGACTAAATGAGATGAGCGTAAGGAATCTTCAGGAAATTCCAACAGCATTCATTAGTGATGGCTGAGCCTTAATGACCGTCTGCAAATTGATACCACTTTTTTATTCATTAGCACTTCAGTAATAGATAATATTGGTGTTTATGAAGTAAAGTATGCTTGAATGCTTTTTTATTAATTGGTGTGGGGTACACTAGCAGCTAGCAAGAAAAACGGCTGAAAAATACCATTTTCAAACACAACTCATTTTTAATTAGTTGTAGTTGATGCTGACCCTACGTCTTAATACGAATGCTACGCGAAGCCTTTCGTAGTCTCGTAGCGTGTGTAGTCTCGTAGCACGCGTAGCAGCGTAGCATGCGTACGTAGTAGCGCAGTAGGCGCAGTTGTGTCACTTGGAGAGTTGGTTGCATGATTTAATTAAATCAAAATAGGTACCCGGAACCAAATGCATTAAAATAATACATCTAACCCGGAGGTGTTCATTTAGAAAAAAAAAAAAAAAGAATGGAACAATAACATTAGTATTTCATTTGTTATTTATTATTTTGTTTCATAACTAAATCAAAATAAATAAAGTTTGTTCGGCAGAAGTAACGTTGAACCAGGGCGGACTTTAACTTATTTTTAATTCATAAAGAGAAAATTACCGTTGAACAAGAAACAACAAACGTAAAATAAAGTTCAAAGTTTTAGGCGAACTTAATATAACAAAAACTTAGACCGAACCGCACAGACCGGTCAAATAATCGCATTGACGCAGGTTGACCAAAGTAATAAGACTTTTTTCTTTACAAGAATTACTTTCCTCGACTCTTGAGTGCTGTTGCAAACACCCCCCTCTAAACTTTAGTGTGTCTGGAATTTGCATAATACCATTTTATTAAAAAGATTTTTGTCGTGACTTTCAAACTTTAATGATCCTTTCATAAAACTTTGTGCCCCATTCAAGAGCCTTTTAGTGCAATTCTAATAAAATTTAATTAAAACAAAGTCTGCACTTTTGTTTCTCATAATCCACGTTGGTGATATAAATAGCACAAACAATAAATTATAGACTAAACTACGTCGTTGGTCTAGTGGTCGCAAGCGCTACAGCTGAGCATGAGGTCCTGGGTTCGATTCCCAGGTCTGGAAAAGTGTTTTTCGGTTTTTAAATCAGTAAATTCTCAGTAGCAGCCCGGAGTCTAGATTTGTGCCCGGTTGATGGCAATAGGCTCGCCGCCTATTACATGGGACTTAAACATAACTGGCGAAATGTGGGTGTAACTACTATTAGTACACTTCTGCCTAATACTTCGGGGATTACAGGCGTTATGATGTTAATAAATCTCTCTATCTAATCCACCGTATGACATATTTATTGTAAGCACGTACATACGACTTTATGTTACAACCGTTTTCGATAAATTGAACTTATTTAATTACACTTGACGCCTCTCATTGCTAGCCTTTGACATCACTCTAAATATAGCATCGGCTCCAAAAATGTGAGTGGAAACATTTGCTTGAGTATGTAATTTTATTGCTTTATTAGATATTCAATGAAGAGGGATGAATTAAACTGGAGGGGGTGACGATGAGGAGCGATGAAACGCGTGTGACTTGGAGAGTGAAGGGCGTAAATGTTGGTGGATGGAGAGGGAGACCGAAGATAATAATAGATAGATTTTGTTAGGGATGATAATATAACAGCTTATATCAGAAACGTGTGGTCATATATAAGGGTGTGGTACAGACCATGAAACTAAACAACTTGCTCCATGGGACAAACACAGTAATCGTGAAAAAAATATCTGCCGTCCCATACATTTAGCTCGAGTATAATATCGTCACCTCCACGGCAAACTGAAGAATCTGTAGTTTTTGTGAAATCGACATTTTTAATGAAAAACTGTACCTTAATTTTACGGATTTTTATCTGTGACGGTTACAAAATTCAAATTGTTCGAATCTGCGTTTTATGTTAATACAACCATAGAACTAACGAAATTAAAATAAGGTGTTTTATCTCAGTAAATTCAATTGGATATTTTTATTATGTTAGTATTATTTAGTAACGAAAGTCCCACTTTCGTAAGTTTACCAGGGTATAAATAAATATCTTTTAAATTTCTATGTATGATGATGTAAACTAACTAATGTGCATTTATTTCTGATCCTTGTAAAATATTGACAATCCGTTGATAATATAAAAAAGTACCACTTTGATCACCAAATGTACCGCGCGGTACCTTTATACCCGTTACAAAAATAGTTATCATTGATGTTTGCTTTCAAAACTCTCCCCTGTAAAATGCATTTTTTGCAGATACGTAAGTTTGCCGTAGAGGTGACGGACGATATAGGTATTGAAATTTTGTATGGAACAGTTTATAATTTTTTGGCCATTACGATGTTGGTCCTACGGAGAAAGTTGTTCAGCTTGATGGCCTGTGCAACACCCTTAAATATGTCCACACATTTCTGAAAACATGCTGTATATTATGAATGAAAAGTCAAGAAATTAAGATATCGTGAGGAAACACGACATAACTGAGAGATATTTCTCGACAGCATGTGAAGCCCAGTTATAGGCCCATGGGCGGCATAATCTCTGACACCAGGTTAGTCACTGACCACACGAAAAAGAAAGAAAGGTGAATAGAAAAGTGACTGCGGACAGAAAAAGGCGAGATAAACATTTTGTGCCAACTCAAGTGACATGGAATAAAGGTAGAATGATGAAGATATTTAATAGTCTATCAGTATCTAATAATGACATCAATATTACTGTCATTCCTTCCAATATTGACGTAAAACTATTTTACAATGCATTTGCTCGAAAAGAGCGTTTTCCAAGCAGTCAATTTGTGCGGAAAGTGTCACTTTTTTTCACTAGTGCTTTTTACTTTTGTTTTTTTTTTATTTTTGAGGCCGTCGTCAGCCCGTCTCGTCTCAGAGATTTTATTATTTGAGTTTTTTTTTTCACAAATTTATATTTACAAATCAGATGATGATTATGACGATGGTCAAAATCAAAAAGTCGAAGTCGAAGTCGCAGTCAAAGTCAAAGTCAAAGTCGAAGTCAAAGTCCAAGTCGAAGTCGAAGTCGAAGTCGAACTCGAAGTCGAAGTCGAAGTTGAAGTCGAAGTCGAAGTCGAAGTCGCAGTCGAAGTCAAAGTCATGAATTTTGTTTTTATCATTTATATACGTCGTCGTATGTTAGATGTTACATATCACAGGCGACTGCCGTAAAGCTCGCTCGTTTTTTTATTTTATTTCCTCGCACAATGCATAGTAAAACGTTGTATGATACACGTGCGTAAGATGATTTCCGACTCTTGTCGACTTATACACTCGCTCGCTTCGCTCGCTCGTGAATAAAATTGCCACTCGTCGGAAATCACCTACCTTCCGCACTTATAGCATAAATAACTATTAATAGTTAGATCAGATCATCATTCCAACCAGTAATGACATTACTGGATTGTAATGTCATTATCACTGATAGGGTCTGGTACGCTAATAATATGATCAAGTTAACACCTTGACTAACATAGGTACCGTAGCGTAGGTACGTACGTAAAGCTGGGTTTAGACCAAACGAGCGAATACTCATTCTATCCCCACTCCATCATTTTTTTTTGGTGTAAACCGAGACTCAATATTCTTTCGTTGTTTTATCTTGTTTGCGGAGATTCTATGGAATGTTCTCGCTTGATTTAAACGGCGCACGAGCGCGCGATCAGTTGCTTAGAACGTTCATTCGTGTTCGGACGTGTTTGCTCCTCGAAGCGGCCTCTTTAAAGCGTTCTTGTGTCTAGCGACTTGACCGATAAATATATAGGTAATGTCTAAAGTTTCTAGTAGTTGCATGGCCACCATTGTATCATCCATGTTATCCAGTCTCCTTCTTTTAACTAAATTCGTCGCACATCAACGTCTCTTCCTAGGTAATTGAGACAGAATGTTAATGCAGAACTTACAATAGGGACGATAGCAAAAAAAGTATTTGTCCACACACGTATTTTTTCTTTTTTTACGTAATCAAAAGATTAACGCGATACATTGAATTAAAATGTGATATGATGTCACTTGTATGTAGATTTTATACTTACTTGTGACGTAGAGGGCCCCCACTCCCCAACTTAAATGCGTTTTATCTAAGTCATTTTTTATTAACATGATAAAGCAAAAAATACGTGTCTAATATTTTTTTGTTGTCTGACTGACGGACTACTTAGTTTTGTTTTTTTTTACCCAGACATCATCCCTATTACCATATAACTCTCAGAGTCAGACATAAGCAGTGTACCTAGCCCGCAATCTCGAGTTCGAACCCAAGGCAAGCACCTCTGACTTTTCGGATTCATGTGCGTATTGTATAATTATGACTTGCTTCACCAACGGGAATGAAAAATATCGTGAGGAAACCTGAGAGATATTTCTCGACGGCATGTGCAGCCAAGTCAGAGGCCCATGGGTGGCTTTAAAACTCTGACACCAGGTTAGTCTCTAACCACACGAAAAGAAAAACAACAAGCCTGCAACCGGCCACAGACACGTGATGAATGAGCAATCAGCACTCGTTCGCCTGATCTAAATATCTCTAGAGCATGTGCAAGAATTCCAGTTCTTGTTTATTGTCATTCTTACTCGTTACTGGTATACTTTTGATGTAAATGATGAAAAAGAAGTATCATTTACACCAAAAAAGAAACAACAAGCTGTGCTCTTGTTTTAGCTCTTTATTCGTTTGGTCTGAACCCACCTTTAACTACTCACGGTCTGACGACGGATAAACTAGTTGATGCGTTTGCTAATGAGGCAAAGCATGGCTCACGGCTCATTAGGCAAAGCTAAACAAAATTATTGTAGATATATCCATCTATACTTAGATCTATACCTTTGTACCTACATAGATTATAAGTGCAGAACTATGAGAAAATTACCAATACAATTTTGAGGTTAACACACTGTGTACACTACCCTTTACGACTGCTTAAACACAACTTTACGCCTGTAATGTTCACACATACGTTTTGCCAGTTATGTTTAAGTCCCATGCAAAAGGTGGCGAGCCTATTACGATTGCTTTAGTCAGCTAGCTAGCCATAACATCAAAGTATATCGGTACTGCCTAACCTATCCGAAAGACACCGTATATTTAAAAAAGTGTACCAAATTATCCACGTATTTTATCTCCAGTATGACAATCGGCTCAAAGACATGTCAGTAGGCCGAGCCAAGCACTTCAAACGCCTTCGGCATTAAAGACAATGCCTACACTTGCCTATTTCTCTGCAAATTGCGCCATCTTTATGAAACCATTAACTTGACATCAGTCAAAGCTTTTACGTTTCGCCATACAAGTTTTTTGTGGCATAATAATGCTCGTATTCTTTGGAAAGGTTCGATAAAAAGGATATCTAAAGGTTTTCTTATTTTATTTGTAATTGGTAACACATTCGACAGAAATGATGGCTTTATTTTCTACTAGCAACCCGCCACAGCCTCACACGTTTTTACGACTTGACAAAAATTTAGATTTATCCTATAGGTACTATTAAACGAGCAATATTTGTATATATATATATATATTTGTAATCACGTTCTCGAAAACGGCTCTAACGATTTCGATTTAAGTTGCATTATCTGGGTTTACGAGGGCGAGAAATCGATCTAGCTAGGTCTCATATCGGGGAAAATTCATTTTCTCCGTATTTTCACCCGACCAGCGGTCGGTCGCCCAAACTTTAGAACAAGATGTCTCAAGAATGTCTTTACATGGCAGCATGGAATTGATAAGTACCTACTATCATGGCAGCATGGAATTAGTAAGTACCTACTATAATGACAGCATGGAATTAGTATGAACTATCCTGTACTATTATATGAGCATTTTCTATTTTCACCAGAGCAGAGCTCGGTCGCCCGGGTACTTATAATAAATAATGTAAGTTTTATATTAATGTGTTATTAATATTATTCACATAAACCTTGGGGAATAAATTCTCTAATTTATAGTGAAAACCACATCAAAGTCCTTTCATAATTTAGATGAACAACTTTATTCTGTACTAGCTGCGCCCCACTGTTTCACCCGCATAAGTCTATATCCCGTGGGAATATCGGGATAAAAGTATCCTATGCTGTCGCCCAGTTCATGGTCTACCCATGTGCCAAATGTAATCCAGATCCGTTCAGCCATTTTAGCGTGAAAGCGTAACAAACAAACATACAAAAAATCTAATATTTTCTCTCTATATGCCTCATTTAATTAAAAACGTCTAACGGGCCTCTGCGATTTGGCTTCGGCCCCTCGTACGTCTTCCAAACAGTGGCAGCGTAGAGTAGATTGGCAACCCGGGCGGTTTTGTATTGAGCACCTTGTACTTAAAATAAAACACCAAATACTGAACATGCTTATGAGACAAAAATATTCGATCACATTATCAAACTATTAGGTGACCTATGAAATCAGCGTTTTGTATGGAGAATTTTGAAGGAGTTGCATTTTACATACTAACATTTTTTTAATTTATATAACAACCATGAACACGAATGTTTTTAAACTTTTGTGCACTAATGTTTAAAAACTAAGTTAAAAAAAAAATATGCCACTTAGATTAAGCGACAAAAATAAGTTTTGGCTAAGTTAAAACAAATAGTGGTCATTTCTGCTTACAAAACGAGGAGTCATTTTAAAGGTATTTTTTATGTTTATAAAACTATAAGTAATAAGGTTTTTTTACTATTGGTAGTTGTCTATGATGGTCATTATTCGATATAATACCAAGCAATTGATGAATATTTTAAATCATAGAAGTGACGAGGTTCTCTATTTGTGAGAAAAAAACGCCAATTTCATAGGTAATACTAATATTACACATATAAATATATTATTATTATTCACTCGAGTGCCACCGCGGACATTTCACGCTCGATCGATGTTACGCGCGCTTTAAGATCAGACCAAGCGCAACATAAATTCATTATTTTATTAATTACTAGCTTTACCCGCCCCTACCTACCCTACCTACCCTACCTGCCCTACCTGCCCTACCTGCCCTACCTGCCCTACCTGCCCTACCTGCCCTACCTGCCCTACCTGCCCTACCTGCCCTACCTACCCTACCTGCCCTACCTACCCTACCTACCCTACCTGCCCTACCTACCCTACCTACCCTACCTGCCCTACCTACCCTACCTGCCCTACCTACCCTACCTGCCCTACCTGCCCTACCTGCCCTACCTGCCCT
Organism: Agrochola lota; assembly: GCA_947364205.1. NCBI lineage: Eukaryota > Metazoa > Arthropoda > Insecta > Lepidoptera > Noctuidae > Agrochola > Agrochola lota. The sequence continues at coordinate 8,073,196 of OX376221.1, read as the reverse complement.
ACCTACCCTACCTGCCCTACCTACCCTACCTGCCCTACCTACCCTACCTACCCTACCCTAATTTTCTCACCGTTTAAACCTTCCCTGGACTACGACAAACATTTCAAAACCAAAATCAGCTAAATCGGCCCAGCCGTTCTCCAGTTTTAGCGAGACAAACGAACAGCTATTGATTTTTATATATACGTATACAGATGATATATTATTCTAAAAAAAAAAAAATGCGATTCGTTTCAAAATGACGTTTTTATGAAGTACAAGAGTAGGTAGTTATTTATCGATATGTCTTTATAGAGGGAAAGTGCGCATTCTTTGACTGTACGAGTGAGTTGTCGTTGTAACACCTTGGTGCTTGGTACCCGTGGCGGACCACCCCCTCCGCCCCTCCCCCCCCCCCCCCCTTTACGCCGCCACTGCTTCCTAATGTCCGGGACCTAGGAACTACGGTCCCGAGAAATGCCAAAGACGTAAAAAAAATATTTAATAATATGATATTAGTTTAGACTAGCGACCCGCTCCTGCTTCGCACGGTTTTGACGACTTGACAAAACATGGAGATTTCTTTATTATATTTAGGTTTAATAATAATGTAATAAACACATAAATCTGCTGGAATTCATTCTCAAAAGTGTTGAGAATGAATTCCGAAATCAGATAAGATTTAGATGCGGTTTTCTCAATAATTTAGACTCTAAATGACCGTGAAAACCGCATCCAAATCCATTGCATTGTTTAGAAGAACAACGCGGTATCTATAATATCTAAATTAATGACGCAAGAAAAACGACAGAATGAATTAAACCAGCCTTGAGGTAAGGAATTTGCATCACAGGACCTCTAAAAATACATGTTTCACTGTATAGTCTGAAAGTTTTAGCTAAAAAAGGTGAAAGATTTTCTTATAATTACTTGCATTCCGACCTCACGTGCCAACGTGAAACGACACAATGGGATCCTACGCATATTTCGCTGAACAGCCGAATTCTAATGCAAATAATATTCTTAAAAAGTCGTCTACAATGTTAGACAAAAACTTCATTTCTGTGGAGCACTTATTAAACTGTATATAAAAGTGATAGTGAATAAGCCTGATTGCCCGTTGCTGGGGCACTGGACCCGTATGCACAGCTGCAGGTCTGGGGCACTGGACCCGTATGCACAGCTGCAGGTCTGGTGCAGCGGGAAGCGGATACAGTTATAGGTTTTTAAACTAGTTTTATTTTAGTTTGTTTTATTTAGTTTTATTAGAAGTGTTACTAACATAGTTTTATAAGTATTACTAACAAAAATATGAATCACTTGTGTTCGACTTAAATAAATAAAAAATAAAAATAAATGTATAAATTAAGTACTATCTTCGTCTTTTTCACGTGGTTAGTGACTAACCTGGTGTCAGAGTTTTTATGCCGCCCATGGGCCTCTGACTTGGCTTCACATGCGGTCGAGAAATATCTCTCAGGCATGCCAATTTCCTCACGATGTTTTGAAACAAGTGATAACTAATACAATACGCAGATGAATCCGAAAATTCCGAGGTTGGAAACTACGTATAGCGACAAGACCCCCTGAAAACAATAAGTTACTTCGTTTTACAGTGTTTTATAACGCGGTTTTACACCTGTGACCTGATGACGTTGACCGTCCGCGATGGTAAACTTTAGCGCAAACGTAATGCCGGCAACCCTCCCGGAGGGTTCACTTCCAATATGTATGGCGGCACGGCGTATGAGCTCTATGAAAAGTGGGTGGAGGCGAAAGTGTTAATAGGGGCCGAGATTAGCCGTCAGTGATATTAACGATAACTATGTGTTGCTTTTAACCTAACCTCGCATGCAACAGCTACTTACTATATCGATAAATTTTCTATAATTGTAGCGGGGAATTTTTGTAACGTTTGCTATGGCATCAAACTTTATTCTTTGATTTTTATAGTTTGCCTTTTATTGATAACTATTTTATATCTGTACGGGTCGGTCGAAGGACCGTGAATGGGTGACCATTCATAACATATCGTGCCTCGGAAAGCACGTTAAGCCGTTGGTCCCGGCTGTCATTCCTAGATCTTTAACAGTCGATACAGGTAGTCAGAAGCCCGAAAGTCTGACAACCTGCGTCACCAATGGGTGTCATGTTACTCGGTAACTGGGTTGTGGAGGTCAGATAGGCATTCACTTCATGTAAAATACTGGTATTCAACAGCATCCGGTTAGACTGGAAGCTGGTTCCGAAACCTCACTGTTAATTAATACATTTCTTTATATTTGTTGAAATAAACGAGGAGTTGTAATAATAAAAACACTTTTCCATAAAACGAAACGAAGCGACATTGACGTCCCAGCGAGAGCTACAATTGATTTCAGTAATTTTTATTGTTATTTCTTTGGCCATTATCAGGCCCTTTGTGCGATATTGAACAAGAAACCTATAAAATGCGAAGCTTTAAAGAACAGGAAGAAAAGAGAACATTCTTTATAACTATTACTAAAAGACGCGAAAGGTTTTGCACTTGCAGGCGTAAAAATAATATATCGAACAATAAATATTATACGAGTATGTACGTGTACTTACATAAAATATTATTGACACCGAAGTGTTCTTTAAGGCTCGTGCAGACCAGCGCGACTTGTCGCGCGACGCGACGCCGGTTATTGTTATACCGTACAGTTTTCTTAGAAATTGCATTGTTTGAGTCGCGCTAGTCTGCACCAGCCTTTAAACAGATTTTACCTAGGTACGTTTAACATCACAGCTCGTGGCTAAGTAATAACAGCCGCATGGGTCGATCCATTAGGTTAAGCTATGCTTGCCGGGGTGGTCCGTGGATGGGTGACCATCTTTACATACCGAGGCTCCTCCGTGTCTCGGAAAGCACTTAAGCCGTTGGTCCCGGCTGTCATTCGTGGATCTTTGACATTCGTTTAGAGTCGTCAGAAGCCCGAAATTCTGGCACCAGTCTTTCCAAGGGGTATCGCAGTCGCTCCATGTAAAATACTGGTATTCAGCTGCATCCGGTTAGACTGGAAGCCGACCCCAACATAGTTGGGAAAATTCTAAGCAGATGGATTTGTTTAACATCACACCGCATTACGGATTTCTCCTGTATCGTGGGTGTATCAACAAAACATTAAAATCTGGTTGGAGGAATCGACCTTGTCGGATGCCTAGGTTACAGCTGTACCTACATGGATCTTGTGGCGCGTGGCCTAAATCGGAACTAACGCCGCCATTGTTTTTTCAATACATTTCACAAAACATTGAACAAGTGTTTACCAACAGCGCCCCCTTGTTAACGTCATTCGAGCGCCAAAAGATCGTGGCAGTATATCGTCGAAGTCAATCGATTACTTATTCTATTCCCCTACGGTGACGTCAAAGATTCGCAAATCATCATCATCATTTGCAGCCTTGTTCCACCTACTGCTGAGAATAGGCCTGCCCCATATTGTGTGATGCTTCCCTGATCCGTGGGAGCCTTATAGGGATTCTAAAATCCAGCATGTTCATCCTCCGGCGCCCTGGGCGAGATTTCTGTCGCCCCTCACTACTCTTGGAGAGGAGGGGCGAAAATTTTAGCATTAATTCCTGTGCATTGATACATTCTACTTATAGCCTGACGCTAAAACAACACTGTTTTTGAAGTGAAAACTTCTTTAGCATCGTTGTGATTTGAAAGTCGATGAAACGAAAAAGCGACAGTAAAAAGAGACAGACACATAAATTCATAAGGTTTAACGTGGGAGAAAATGAGATAGTAAGCATTGTACAGTGTTTCTAAAATTCGTGGTTCTCTTTGTGCTCTGCTTCGTACCCCCTCCACTCGTGTTTACCACGGCATAGTGGGAGTTTGCTTGAGCCTCAGCGTTGTACGTTCGTTAATACGTTTTTGTGCGCGCATGCGTAGTACAAAGCTTGAGAAAAGGCATCACAACAACCGTGGTGAATTTTTTGAACGTTTCACTTGTACCACGTGTGAATTGCACACGTTTTTTTTGTATTACCATTAAAATACATAGGTACCACATGATTTGGACGTGTTACAACCTGTACCCTAATTACCTAAAACACGGTCAATCAGAATCTGCATTGTTTTGAAACAGATTGCTAATCCATTGCTTCATAAGTTCGAAAAAAATTGGCTTATTCCACAAATCCCCCCTGAAAATCCCCCTTAGGGGGAAAAATGGAATCTATACAAAAAAAGTGTGGAATTCCCCCCTGATAATCCTCCCTAGGGGGGAAAACTGGAATCGAAAAAAATACTTATTCCTCAGATCCCCCCTGAAAGTGTCTCTGAGGGGGAAAACTGGACACAAAAAAAAGTCTTGAATTCCCCCCTGATAATCCCCCTTACGGGGGAAAACTGGAATCTTAAAAAACCAATGTCCAGAAATCCCCTCTGAGGTTCTTAAAATTTAGGACTGCTTCTGCTACCGGCGCTGGGCGCTTATTTGTTCGCCGGTGCTGGTTGCTAAAATATTTACCGGCGGGCGCCGGCAGATATTTTACTTAGATAACCTAGAATGCAGGAGCGAGCGAAGCGACCTTGGGAATAATTTTTTACTATTCAAACACTAATAGGAGCACCGCCAAGCCCTTCGTCGACCTAGTCAATAAACTTAATATAAAATGTATACTGAATTTGTTTTATGTTATTCGAGTTTAAATAGGCAGACATGTTGTTGCAGTTTACTTATTCATAACTAGCTGCGCTCCACGGTTACACCCACAGTATCAATCGATCCCTTAGGAATATCTGGATAAAGTATCCTATATCCTAATCCAGGTCCGTATTATGAAGTATTAATGCCACCATTTATCCAGTGTGAGAGAGTGATGGAGCTAGACAAGGCCGCTAGCACCATCCTGTTTTCGCAGTGGAATAATGATGGCTTTAATACTTCATAATACTACCCCAGGTCATGGTCTACCCATGTGCCAAATTTCATCTAAGTCCGTTCAGCCGTTTTAGCGTGAGAGTGTAACAAAAAAACTTACTTTCGCATTTATACTATTAGCAAGGATTCAAACTAAATATAATAAATTATTATAAAGGCGAAAGTGTGTTTGTTTGTTTATTTGATTTGATATCTCTTCATACTGCCGCAACAATGGCTCAATCGATTGGTATGAAACTCATCATAGGATACTTTTTTTGTTTTGAAATTTTAAAGTACATAGATACTTTAAAATTCCCTATGGAATAGTCCCTAGGGAACGAAATGTAACCGAAGTCACAATCAACAACATTAATTACTTTAAGAAAATCATCCTTTTTTTATTTACTTTAAGAGCGTAGAAATCAAAAGTAAAAATAAGGGGGAAAAGTGGAATAATCCAAAATGATAAGGGGACTTTCTGGATTCTTTTTACATTAGGGTTCAGTTTTCCCCCTTGAGGGGGATTCTCTTAGGGGGGAAAAGTGGAATAAGCCAAAAAAATCTGCTCAACAATGTAAATAACGCAATGAATGTTGTTGAACTGTCAAAATGAAACAGATTAGTCTTAATCGTTTACGAAAATGTGTTACGTAATTAGATTGCTGTTCAACTTCTTATGCAATTCAAGTAAAGCTTTTAAAACTTTAGCAGCCCAATTGCGTAAAACACTCGTTATGATAATCGCGTTCATTTTAATTAAATACTTAATAGGTACCTACACCTATTTACTATTTAGTTAAAATGAACGCGAACGGATAAACTTAAGTTACTTATTTAGAGCTTCTATATAAGACTAAACAATGTAGGAACTTATTAACATAAACCGTAAACACGGGATGACCTTGCCCCAAATTCTCGTGACGATAACCGTATTCTAATGAAAACACTTCCCTCCATAGTTAAGTGAAAACATACATCATAATATTTACCTTCGTTACGTCATTTTTATTATGAGACATTTCAGCATTGACTCTGGGATAGCTGTGAGCAAGTCAGAAGTAACGAAAAAAATCAAGAAGGCCAATTCTCGTACTTAAAAAACGTTCGCATTAAAAAACAAAATGACATGATTACTTTGTAAAGTATTATATTATTTTAATTACCTATTGTGAATGTGAGGACTATGTGGATATTTTTTTAGATTTTTAATTCATATTCTTTATGGCACCTCTTTAGGTCATGAGCTATCCGAATATAAAAAAAAATTGGCCTAGGTCTTAAGGGCGAGGCGTGAACATTCGCTGTTACAATGTAGCTATTTAATAGACCTACCTACTTCTACGTATTTAGGTATGAACTAACGAAGATGTACCAATCCAAGTCTGAAATATTAAAAAATCTGCTGTTTAATACATTTTGATCGCGTAGCTATTGCATGTTTGTATGGCACAACAGAGGGGTAATTCCCATAATTTTTAAGATGTATATGAATCCGAGAAGTTTCGTGGGTATTCTGGTAGCATACAAACTACATGATCCTTAAAAATATTTTACAAAATTTTGTTGGACCACAAACCTAAGTACTTATGTATTTATTTCACTCCGGTTGAAGTCCGGACTTCGTCAAAATTGTATAAACAAACTCAAAATACAATTCAATACAGAAAAAAGTGCAGGAATAATTTATTCAAAGTTTCACATCATGAGACTCGCCATCTCTCATAGCTCTCCTACGCTATAATTGTTCTGAACTCTCCTACATGACATCTCTCACAATTTACGGAGGACCCTAATTCGGCATTCATTTGTCCTAGTCACAAGCAGCCGTGGCTTCATTACGCTGAAGTTTGTCCCACCTGAACATGCCATAACTTGTTTTACGGGTTTAATTTATTGTTATTAAATCTTTTAGTAGTTTTACCGCTTGGCTTGGGTAAGTATGGGTAAGTAGATTATGAAGGTAATTTTAAACTACTGGAGGACTAAGTAAAACTACTTGAGGACTAAGTAGGTATCAACGTCTAGTAAACTATTAGTCTATTTTATCTTTTTGAGTATCATCGGATATATGGTGATATATCCGATGATACTCAAAAAGATAACTATACTAGCTACCGCCAGCGGCTTCGCCTATATGTTACTCAGTGGTAATATAGCATTTCACTAGTGAACGAAATTTTCAAATCGGTCCAGTAGTTTTTGAGTTTATTCTTTGATGTATCAGCAGTGGACTGCGCTAGGTTGAATTGATTGATTCATTGAATATCATCAAAAAACCAATGTTCCATTTTTTGCCTTGATTTTAAGTGTAAAATCAAGGCAAAATATGGAACGTGTTTAAGAAAAGTTTGACTTTATAAAATATGACTCCCCCACATCTGAATGAAACTCTCTTTTTAGGGTTCTGTATCCGAAGGGTGCCAAACGGAACCCGGACAGACGGACGGACAGCCGAGGCTTAGCCTCAGCTGTCCGTCCGTCCGTGCCTCCGTCTGTCAGCGGGCTGTATCTCATGAACCGTAATAGGTAGACAGTTGAAATTTTCAAAGATTGTGTATTTCTATTGCCGCTACAATAAAATAATAAAACATAAATAATGTTGAAAACAAAAGGACCCCATACAAAAAAAAAAGTTTTTTTCGGCGATTTTTGCTAAATATTGTACGGATCCTGAGCGAATCCGACTCGCACTGGGCCGGTTTTTAAAGCTCGATGTGTCATATAAAGCCCTGGATACTGTGCGACAAAAACTGAAACCTCAAACTCAGCTCACTACAGCTCCAAGATTGATGTCATACTCAGTATCTTGATGTGTAACGTCTGTAGGTACTACCGACTGTAGCCTTTAATGTCTACCTAACAATCAGGGCACCCCATCCTATACAGCGACCGTATCAAAAGATAGTTAGTTAGAAGTGAGATGAACATGCGACAACCCAAAAATATACCTAACTTTTCAAAAAGCCAAGAAAATGCAAGTTGGTTTATGAACGGCTTTTATGAAGTTTCTACACTATTTATATCGAAGAATAATATCCGAAGAGAAATCTATTGAGTGAATCTAAACAAAAACATCAACAAGAACAATAATAATTTTCCACGACTGACTTGTGTCGACTAAGAATCATAGATAAATAGACTATATCAACACAGATTGTTGATACAATCAATGTTTATTTATGGTTGTTATTCTACTTTTGCGTCAGTTATTGTTAAAATTAATAGCAATCACTATGGTTTACGACAAGAGTGACTTGCTGCACTATTCTTTTCATACGAAGACGACTGATCGGTTTCATTCTGACAGTTCAACAACATTCATTGCGTTATTTACGTTGTTGAGCAGATATTTTTTCGAACTTATGAAGCAATGGATTAACAATCTGTTACAAAACGATTCAGATTCTGATTGGCCATGTATTACGCAATTAGGGTACTGGTTCAAAACCTTCCAATGCGGATCAATTCTATAAAATAATGAATCGATTGCACATATTGTTAACCTTTCAGCCTATATATAGCCTTTCAGTCAATGCATAAAAAAAAAATTTTTTTCTCGATTGTTCTCAAATTATTTTTCAACGTATTTCTTATTTTGGTATTAAGAACTAAGTAAATTTTAATTTTAATCAACAAGAATTTCCAAAAATACTTAGACATTTTCCAAGAAAAACGAAAATAGAATTAATTATGTAACCAATTAAACAGCACCTGTGTGTATACTTCTCACAATATCCGTAGGTACCTTTTTAGTTCTTAGGAATAATAAAATTATCAGAAATGCTCCAGACAAAGAAAAAATCGTATATTTCAATTATTAAATTAAGTCTGTCCAAGACTAATGAAATAAAGCGATACGAGACATTCGCGATAGCTCCAATGATTTTACTTTGATCAGAAGATTTTTATTTATGGCACTGATTGCTAATTTAATTTTCATTGTCTAATTTCTAAAATCTTGCCTTATTTACATACTTGTACAAGTAGTAAAAAATAGTATATATTTTAGTGTCAGCGTGTATATTGTTTTTAAATATATTTCCAGGAAATAAGTCTACCTACGTTCTTAGTTGGATTATTTTAATTAATTAATCAAAATCTCATTAATTTTCTTTATAATCTATTAGCTGGCCGACCGCGCTCTGCTCTGGTGAAAATAGAGAATGCTCATTGAATAGTTAGGAAAATTCATACTAATTCCATGCTGCCATGATAGTACATACTAATTCCATGATGCCATGATAATAGGTACTTACAAATTCCATGCTGCCATGTCATTATTCTAAGGTAAAATTACATACTGTGTGATTCTAAAGTGTCATTATTCTTGTTCTAAACTTTGGGCGACCGAGCTCTGCTAGGATGAAAATACGGAGAAAACGAATTTTCCCAGATATGAGACCTAGCTAGATCGATTTTTCGCCCCCGTAAACCTTTAATGCAACTTTCATCGAAATTGTTAGACCCGTTTTCGAGAACGTGATTACAAATATATACAGGTTGGCAGGGACATCGACGCGAAGCCTGTTACCATGGATTCAGTACATGATTCGGAACCCCCCTTCGGCGGTTATTTAAAAATTATTAATATATTATTTTTTATTTTATTATTTATTTATATATATATATATACAAATATGGCTCGTCTAATAATACCTATATTATAAGTTCACGAAAATTAGATACTGTGTAGATACAGATCTACACAGTATCTAATACAGCATCTTATTTTCGTGAACTTTATACTTATTTTGCCCTAATTTTGTAAGGTAGGTATGAATTTCCCGAAAATCTATACTTAGCCCACAAGTCTATTGCAAATTATCATCGTAACTTACTTACATCCTTATAAAATTTTATTACCACAATTCCATAGTTATTCTTCTACGGAATGCATAAAGAACTCGCTGTCGTAACAGACCACTACTTGAAACTGGGAACGTTTGGTGTAAATAAGACAGGTTTACACTTTTACAGGCAATAAAACTTCATTATGGAGGAGTAACACCTACTCACCACTACCTAGGGTTAGTACTTACGTCGTTGATACTCGTACTCGTTGGTCGACGACATTTACGACCGAATGATAAGGAGCTAATAAATTATTGATTCTCCAGATATTGTTCACGTTTTCTACCAAACCCTGGCAGGCATGAAAGATAATACGTGGTAGACGTACCACGTACTAGGCTGATCAAAAAGGAATGATAATTGGTTTTTATTTTCTATACTAATAATAAAGCTGAAGAGTTTTTTTGTATGTTTGAAGGTGTTAATCTCTGGAACTACCAGTTGGATTTGAAAAAATCCTTTTGCATTTGATAGCCAAATTCTTGAGGAAGGCTACAGGCTATTTAACATCACGCCAGAACCTATAGGCGAGCAAAAAGAAAAATAACAGATTATCTTTTTGATCAGTCTAGTAAAACGCTTTTATAATGAACTAGCGTTCTGCGCGCGTCATCTTCCACGTCAATTTCTGATTTTTCCATACAATGAAAACGCTGAAAATCAGTTCAGCGGTTTATTTACCCATGAAAACTTAACAAACAAACAGACGAACAGAGACATATTCGTATTTATAATAGTTATATTAGGATTGGTGCGGATGGCATTAAATAAAATATTAACGCCTAGTATTGTAGTTCTGTACCAGATATTACGAATGTAGATTCGAAAAGAAGATATAGACTAGGGAGCATTAACCCACCTAAAATATTATATTGGTTCTTTCATTTACTCCACCACTGTCACTTCAATATGAACGCTCTAGCATTGTTTGATGGTCGATCTAAAGAATATTTCCGAATAATGCCTTTTATTGGATGGGCCTTTGATTGTCGTGGCGGTATTCTAGTATTACAATGCCGCCCATGGGCATGTGCCCGCCCGTTTTTTCTGAATAACCATGAAAAATTATCGAAAATTAACTTTAAAAGGGGAGTCTATCTTAAATATTTTTCATGTTATTTTTTTTTTTTTCTTTAATAGCGGTTGCTATATCTCCTATGTTATTGGCTCGATTTGGATTCTGTTTATTATTTATAATAGCTTATGAGTTATTTTATCGGATTAAATAAAAAAAAAAATAGTAAAATTTGTCGTGAAGACATTTTTTTCTAAAAAAAAAAAACAGTATTTATTTTAAAAAACACAAGTTAAAATCCACAAAATCATAGAGGGACATTGAAAAAAAATATATAAGAAAAAAAAAACTTTTAGTAGGTATTAAGTTTATTTTCAATCATTTGTCATGAATATTCCGAAAAATACGGGCGGTCACATGCCCATGGGCGACATTGTATAAATCACATATAGTAAACAGCCTATTCAGCAACCCAAATTCATTATTTTCATAATTATCTGTATATGTACGAGTATATTCAGGATAGACTGGAAGCCGACCCCAACATAGTTGGGAAAAGGCTGGACAGAAGATGATCAGTTTAAATGTATATTTATGTTACTCATCCTCAAATACACACAACAGTTTATTTTTTATTTTTTCTTGTAGGCTATATTTTCACGTTACAAATAATTAGACATCTGTAGCCGCACTAGGCGAAAGCCTGTATAACAGCTATCAGCCCCAAAAATAACAAACACTTAAAAAAAGCCATCAAGTAGAGATGTGAGTATAATAAAAAAATGTGATGATAAATAACAGTATCTAGCAGTTGATAAATACCTTTAAAAGGTAACAAAGAAATGAAAAACTGACACAGTTTACTTTTCGAGAGGGGAACGCAGCGCGAAGCAAAAACTATTACAAGAGAGAAATATAATGAAAAGTCGTCAAATGAACATTTCTTGCAAAAATTCTGTGTTGCGAATAAACCCCGTTGAATGAATTCCTATATACTGTTAAACGAGCAATATTTGTCTATACATATTATAAAACAAAGTCGCTTTTCGCGTTTGTCTGTATGTCCGCGTTGTTTTTCTAAACCACGCAACCGATTTTGATGAGGTTTTCACCATCATTTAGAGAATTTATTCCGGAAGGTTTATGTGTATAATACGTTCCTATTGAAGTTACGTTTAACTAAGAAATCTCGATATTTTGTCAAGTCGTAAAAACCGTGCGAAGCAGGAGCGGGTGGCTAGTATATTATATTTGTAATCACGTTTTCGAAAACGGGTTTAACAATTTCGATGAAAGTTGCAATATGAGGTTTACGGGAGCGAAGAATCAATCTAGCTAGGTCTCATATCTGGGAAAATTCGTTTTCTGTATTTTCACCCGAGCAGAGCTCGGTCGTCCAAAGTTTAGAACAAGATGGCTACCATTAATAAGACGGCAGCATGGAATGAGTAAGTACCTACTATTATGGACGCATGGGATCAGGAATTAGTATGTATGTAATTAGTACATAGAATTAGCATGAACTTAATTAATTTAATGAATGAGCAGCATGGAATTAGTACATAGAATAAGCATGAACTTTCCTATACTATTAAATGAGCATTATCTATTTTCACCAGAGCAGTGCTCGGTCGCTCAGGTACTATTAGCTTCAATAGTGTTGATACAAAACATGTGTCTTCAAAAATAGCAGTTCGTTCTATTATTTTCAACATCGTATTAATAAGTCATAAAATGACAAAGATCATAGTTTAGAAATTGGTAGATAGAATTGATGAGCTAGTTCAATTGTTCAAAATAATATAAATTTTGATAAATATAAACCTACCTATAAAATTGAAGGCTCGGATGCTGAATGAAATGAGACACTGCAGAGAATGCGCCATTGAACAAAGTGCCTTTATAGAGATAAGAACCCAGATATTGCTAAGCTAAGATATTGTTTTACAGGACGGCTTGCAGAGCACGGTCAGTCACAAATAGGCTAGATTGTGCGATGAGATTTGCGAGCGACTGAATTAGGAGAAGATTGCGCCTAACTGCATTTGTTGAAATGATGCCATGCCCGACGCCGCTCTATTTAGATTTTTACCTTAGGAACGTTTTTATACAGTAAGAAATATTAGTAGGAAGTATTCGATGTAGAAGAACATAAGTGTGGCTTTTATTGATGTTTCGATTCGTTGACCAAGTTTGCGCTGAACTAATAGGTTGCAGAATTTGTCTTACGACGATACAGAAAATATTCTAACGATCATCTCATGAATACCTTTCTCAACACTGATACCTGTAGTTACTGAATTGCATTTAAGTTACCATAATCAATGTTTGTGAGGAACTTTGGCTCCTGATATACAAGTATATTTTTACTTAGTTCAGGAGCCAGCTGTTCTACCTGATGTTGACCTCCACTTGTACAATAATGTTTATTGTATAACTAACCTTATGTGTTTCGCTTTGTGCAGTAAACTTATTATTTATTCAATTGGAATAGTGCAGAAAATAAATCGATTACTTTTCTTTTTAATTCATATCCATTCATTTTCATTAAAAATACATATTTAAAAATAGAATACAAGCGCCACACGCCTTGTTGGTGTTGCCTCGAACGGTTGGGCAGCGGTGGTGCTTACACTGGGTACAAGGAAAATAATTATTACTTAATATTTGAGTATAGTTGAATCTCAGCTTCATTAATAACAAAGATTTGTATCACGGATTATCACATTAAAACTTCTTCTTCCCAGCTAAAGCACTAGTAAGTAATTTTGACGTTCAAAAAATTTATTCTCAGCCTAATTTGATTAAATGACTTTTGATTTTTATTTTGATCTGGCAGGTGAGTCTGGTCAAGCGAATGACAGTCGTTAATCGTTTTCATTATGATAGTCCAACAATATCTAAACAACAGAAAACCAATTTAAAATATAAATTATATTTACTCTAATTTTACATAGCCCAGTCAATATCGACACAAAAAAATGCAAACGCCGAACGCGCATGTAACTACGTTTTTTTTATGTTGTTAGGTCCCCTGAGAGTAGATTATACCCAAAGACATTAAATTATTTACTTAACCTATATTAAATCTCTTTGTTTATACCCAAGTTTGCAACCCTAAAAACCTTTTGTTACTCCCATGGTGCTCGAAAAACTGCGAAATTCTGGCACTTGTTCCAGTTTTTTTTTAATTATACCTTAGATACGTGTCTTGACAAATGACCCTAAATCGATAATTTTACACTTCTTGGAAAAAAATGCTTATCTTTGAATAGCTGTATCTTTGCAACCAATAGAGTGCTTGGATTGGGCTCAAAATGTGTCAAATTTAGCTTACTTCCCAAAAATATGAAGCAAAGGTACCAAAAAATGCGTGCATAAGGTATATTTTTCAAAAAAACTGGAAAAAGTGCCAGAATTTCGCAGTTTTTCGAGCACCATGGGAGTAGCACAAGGTTTTCAGGGTTGCAAACTTGGGTATAAACTACTCTCAGAGGACCTAAAACATATAAAAAAATCGTAATTACATGCGCTTTTGCGATGTTTGATTTTTTTGATTTGATTGTTATTGACTGGGCTAACACGCAACCATAGACAATGATCGCCCTAAAAACCAAACAATGAAAGCCAGCAGTTGTTTTAAAACAAAACAAACTGTGACACGAACGTTGCGGGTTGCGGCCACACAAACTGTGTAAAAAGGCATCGGCGTCTATCGGTAAAAGGTTATCGACTGAACATGTCGTTCCATTCAATAATAGATTAAACAGCGGTAGTCCCTCCACTTCCATCACACATTTTGTGTTACATAAAGCTATTTTCGATGTCCCACTGGCATAGTTTGTGTCTTTAGCAAAATTATTTGTGGACGGGGCCGGGTCGAGCCTCGATCAGTCCCGATAGATATCCTATCCAATCAGAGCCTTTTGTAGCAATATTTTGAGGCATAACTTAATTTCGATACTGGATCTATGCAGTGATTTGATAACGGCAACTGCACTAAAAACTTCAAGCTCTCTATGAAAACTTAAAGTTTCGGTTACTATACAAGTAAAATGAAAAATGTATTACAGCTTTTTCATTATAGACAAGCATAGGACGCCAGGCGAAGTTAGGGCAAATGACCTGTACTTTAAATGAAGAGCAGCACGACTGCGGTGATTTTAAAGAAAATGTATTAAAATTAATTAATGGTTTGATCCGTTGATTGGTCACCTCCGACCAACGATTGCTAAAGGTTGGTGTGAGCTTTGAATACAATTGTTTTTGGTAACCTATCTATGAAATACGTCTTTATTGATTCATTCGATTAGGTGTATATCTAAAGGTGCGTCCAAACATTGCGAGCGGAAATCGTGCGCGCCTGCCGCGCTGTGTTTGGACGACTGCCGCGCGCGAACGCTTCTATCCACCTCCCGCGCACAAACATTTCTAGGTAACATTCGTCACTAATTGTGTCTGGACGTATTTCTGCGGACGTATTAAAGGCTAGGCAGATTGATATTGCCAACTGCGCGGCGTGTATCGCATGTGCCGCGCAGTACTGCCGCGCAAACATTCGTCGGTTTGGTCCTAACTAGAGCGCGGCAGAAATGTGTCCTGCAAACGCCGAGTGCTGCTGCCGCGCTCTTGTCAAAATCCAAAAAAAAAAGTGAGTTCCCATCTGGTAAGCGATTTATGTCTAACACCCGGATTTTAAAAGGCAAAATAACACAAAAAATTTGCTAGCAGACTACCGTGCTCATGTTAACTGACTGCTATATTAGCTGACTGAAATAATAACAGCTAATCAAATCACTGGACAAGAGTTTAACAGTCTGTGGGTAAGCTAATTTCTTTGCTGTTAGTCTTTCGTAGAGTCTCTTTCGATAACAAACGATTGGACATCATGCTATACAAAAAAACTACCTAGTCTTATTGTTGTAACTTGTGCGTGCACTCTGGCTCATCTGGCAAGTTCCACAATAACTGTTAAACAATGTTTACATTTTTATTTCCTTTTATTTGTGTTTTGTTAAATATTGGTATCTGTACGTTTTATGTTTAAGGCTTGCTTTAGATGACTATTTTTAAAATCACAATATCTCACGTAATTTTTTAATAAAAAAAATAAAAAATATTATTGTCGATCTATTATAATGTCACCGTGAAAACTTACGTGAAGTGATCTGTCAATAGTGTCAATCGTGGAATGACAGCTCACACTCCAAGCTCACTTCACCTAAGTTTTCCTTCACCTTAGTGTTTTTGTCGCGGTAAGATTTTTACAGAATTGTCCGGCTGATATTTAGACGCTATCGATGGGTTTGTTTATTGGTAGCTAAATCTTAGGCACATGGTTAAGTAGATAGGTTTCATGCATGGTGAAACACGACTTTGATCACATAGGATATCAATCGAATCGAAGTAAATACATAAGGTAAGTTAGTGTCTTGTCTAGTGTGCCTATTTTCACCGAGATTCTACAACCATACCTCGTACAAGATTCACATGAGCTCGAGTAATATCTTTTTCATATGAGTCCATTGTAGAAGAAAAATTCAATGAAATGATAAGATGTTTTTACCGACTTCAAAAAAAGAAAGACATAATGCATTGGGCGATTTCTTTTTCATTTACCTTTTTGTACACCGATTAGTCCGTGATTCGTGGGCCGATTTACATGATCCTTTTTAGGGTTCCGTACCTCAAAAGGAAAAAACGGAACCTTTATAGGATCACTCGTGTGTCTGTCTGTCCGTCTGTCACAGCCAATTTGCTCCGAATCTAATCGACCAATTTAGTTGAAATTTGGTACACTTATGTATTTCAATGACCCAAACACGAACGTGTAACGTAAATAAATGAATTTTGAATATAGGGGTCACTTTTGAATATAGGGGTCACTTTTGAATATAGGGGTCACTTTTGGAGGGCAAACAAGAAAATTGAAAACGAAAGTTTTGCGTTCTGTACCGTGTGACATATCAAATGAAAGGGCTTATTGCGAGGATCTTAAATACATTCTTTTTTTAATTTTAAAATAAATACTTTTAAAGATATTTAAGAAAGTAGATGAAAATTTACCATTCCCCTCCCTTATCTCCGAAACTACTATACTGAACTAACTAAACTAACTAACTATATGAAATCTATGGTCTTAAAAAAACATGGTATATCACTCAATATTGAGCGTATAAACTTACATTTGCAGTTAATCAAAACTAAATCTCTTAAGTTCTCATTACCAAATGTACCTCAAGTAGGTCTAAATTTAAAACTCGATGACAAGAAACTAGATTCTATTACGGAAACTGTATTTCTAGGAATTACTTAAGATTCGAGATTCCAATGGGGCGCCCACATTAGAGCTCTTTCAGGTAGAGACAAATAAGGCAGTTGATTGATGTAGCCACAACTAGGTTAGTATACATTGCTTATTTCCACAGTATTATGTCTTATGGCGTTCTGTTGTGGGGATCGGCAGTTGACGTAGATTCAATTTTCACTTTATAAAAGACGGCAATTCGTGCAATCAATAAAATTGGTCCTCGTGAGTCCCATACAAATAAATTGATATACTAACTTAGCCTTCTCTAGATATATTTTAGAAAGTATTTTGTATGTTCACAAAAACTTAGGACTTTTGAAAATAAAAAGAAAACACGTAGCAAACATGAAATTGTGATACCCAAATTTAGTTTAACTAAAACTAGTAACTCATTTCTTATAAACAGTATTCGCGTTTATAACAAATTGCCAAAGTCGGTTACAGAACTTAGCGATGGAAAGTTCAAAACCCACATCGAACGTGTCCTTATCAAGAAAGAATATTATAAGATTAAAGATTCCGTTGAAGACAAGGAAGTTTGACAATAATTCCTTCTGCACATGTGGTTTCTCTGGTACCTCATTAACGGCATAACTATGTAAATGTCTATTAACTGCTCCCAAATTACGATGACTATTTTATTTTACCTTTTTTTACATACTTTCTTGAGATAATCTTCTCATTATTTTACATTATATACCTGCAACATTCTATTATTTTTATTAAATTAGATGTTAGAGCTGTAGTGTGGCAGTCATGGCATTAATGGTTTAAAAAGGTCTCTATTTTTTTTTTTTTTTTTTTTTTTTATTCTTTTCTTTTGGATTTTGTGAATGTGAGAACGTTGTAGGCTTAACAGACTTTAGATCTGTGGACCATTTTATATTTTGCTAAGTACCTGGTACTTGTTGATAGGCCTCTCATACCTTTTAACACTATAATTTAAAAACATTGTAAAAACCATTTACTTTTAAAAGAGTAACCATGGAGTATTTTGCCGGCTCTCCTCCATAGGAAACGACCAATTGGAACCGTGCACCTAGCTTCTGACGTTTCATAAATGCCCTTGTAGGTTTATGTGAAATAAAATATTTTGAATTTGAAACAAAGTTGGAATGTATGGGGTAACATGTTATTCAACTAGAATGTTAAGTTTCTTCTTGCGATAAATTCATCCCAACTACGGAACCCTTAATTGAGCGTGGTCCGACACGCACTTGGCCGGTTTTTTTTTATTTGGTAGAGGTATTTCGTACAGTAATCCCCTAAATAAATAAATAAATAAATTATAATAAAAAGTTTTTTGTGTGTAAAAGCACAATTTTTTTCAAAATTGGTGCGCAATGTATGTTTCTGACCTCGTGCGGTCTAATGAATAAGGCCAATGAGAGCTAACTAGTGTAACATGTGGAAAGTGTGAAATTCTCGTACACTGGCGGATCGATAGTGTACAGGGGCATTAAATTTTTACAGTTGGCCGAGCCGCTGTCCATCGGCGCCCGAGTTTTATTGATTTGCCATTAGATGCCTCATGAATGAACTATTTTATTAAGATAGTATTCTGTGAATGGTTTGTCTTATCAAGATATATTAATTTTGTCTAAATTCTCGTTATCAACTACTTCATTGCCTTTAGGCAAGAATATCATTTATTTAATCATATTGACTTCTAGCGCAACATCTTATAAATCTACCTTCCTAGGAATTAGTAACTACTTAATAGTAAAAACATTCCTAGGAACTAGTAACTACTTAATAGTAAAAACCAAAAACGTGTAGATAATTATATGTAGTTTTTCAAAATCAAACTAAACGAATTGATCGAATTCTTTCATTAATGAGACACAATTGTATAAACAGCTCACCGATTTCGAGCTAACTGATTGAAATTTACGTTGTTTACTTACACTAATTAAGTAGTTGGTACACAACACATAGACTTATGTTCGGTTTCACCAAAGCGGAGAGCAGCGCAAACAACTTATAGGTTAGTCAAGCTTTGATTCTAATCGAACAAATGTCAAAAGAACGCAAGTATTTGTTCACCTCCCCTCCTCTCCGTTTCGGTGGAAACTGGGCCTGAAGCTACGGTTTCCTTGAAGAGCAGTGGCCGCCACATAACGATCACAGGGACGTCTGCCATATAAAAATGATGGCATCGGAATTGACTTTACGGTGTCAAAAAACACTCTCTAGGGAAACACAACTCATTTTCATAAATAACGTTTCAGTGACGTCATTCGTCGGAATTGCGGACGCTATGTGGCGGCCACCGCAGTTTTAGAAAACCCTAATTGGCATTGTCTAGCATTGAGGTTAATCTGACAGAGGTCAAAAGAACGCAAGTTTATTAGTTTAGCGTCTCTCCTCTCCGCTTTGGTGGAAACTGGCCCTTAGGCTGAGGTCCAGCAAGCGCGATTTTTGTGAGTTAGAGTCGTGTATTTGCTCGTCTAGTCCGCCGTTAGTGTGTGGACACTATAGCAATTACGACTGGGCTACTGCAAATACTACAAAATCTCAAATATGTTCTAGGCAAAACGGTTCGATGATGTAGCAACCTAAACTGTTCTTACTGCACTCATCTTAACAAATCCCTTTTTGTATCTGTTTGTGTGACCGCGTTCCTATAAACAACGCAATGGATTTTGATGCGATTTTCATCATCATTTTGAGAATCTCTTCCGGAAGACGTAAAACATGAATATTAAACTTACATACATTTAAAAAAGTCCCGATGTTTAGTCAAATCATTGCAACCGAAGCACGGATGGATCGCTTGTACAAAAATCTCCTGTACAGGTTTCGCCGGATCACGCTCGTCGGGCGTGGCGGGTTGTATCCCTAACAGTTTGAAATACTGCCCCTTAAATAATGTCTGAACTTTTAATCTAGTTAAACTCAATAGTATCTACCTACACACTATGAAAACATTATGTATTTACTCGTACATAAATAAATATCCAGTAAACTTTTTTGGGGCAGCTGTATGCTGTCCTACATCAATGTCAATCCTGCGTTTACTGCGACCCTATAACATTGTTTCATAAATTACACTAATTATTCAAAAACCTCCCTACGTTTTTGTGTTATTAAACCCGTTAATGAAATAAAAGATAATAGGATAAACAATAAGATTAAATAATTTTTGTTACTAAATAAAAAACATATTTTGAAAGACGTGTTGTTCGGTACACACGGCTACACATCAAGCTACAATTTTCCAGTTTATACTGCTCCTGCATTGTATAGGATTTCCGTACAATGCGAGGTCAGCTTATACTGGAAATGTATAGCTTGATGTGTAGCCGTGTGTACCTACTGAGCAAATCAATGAAATATTTATTGATTTGAGTCTGCTCGAGACTATGGCGACGTTAAGTTTAATTTTGTGACGAATTGACTCCAACACCGCAACAAACCGCTTTGAATTCATAATCATAAATATAAATCTCTATTTATTTCAACATCATATTACAGCACTAGTTAATAAAATGCACAATCTCAAATAGAGAATGGTGAAATAGGGAACGGTCTGAAGTACAGATCACCCGGCTCTTTTAGATAGGACATGTTAATTTACAAAATGGATTAAAGTCAAGATACTATACAACGTGTAACGCTAAATGCGCAAAACCTGAAAATAGTTTGAGTAGAGTAACGAGCAGAATCAATTGAACCACTTTTTAATATAGGTCACATTTTTCAAAAAATCTTCATTAAAAACGTTGCCGTGTCTATTTATTATAGGTCAAGCCATAACATGCGCAAACCCGCTAAAACGGCCCGGTGACGACCCCTACCTCGAGTAGAGCGTCGTCGCAGACGCAAGAAACGATCAGCATTGCCAGTAAAACCTTTACAATTTTTTTTAATGATTTTTTTTCTCTCTGAAATAGGTCAATTGAATTAAAAATCAGTTGGGGTGTCTGAGTTTTTGCGCATTTAACGTTACACGTTGTATAAGACTGAAATCGCAATTAGGTAAAAGCAGAACCTATAAAATTAAAAGAAAAAAATGTACATATTATTGTTTTTATTAATGGTGAAACTGGGGAAAATTGCAAATTATATTGACTGATACATAATTTTCAGTTTACTTACTTACAGTTACTACTAGTTTACAAAATACAGAAAATAATTAAAAAAAAAAATACCAAAGGAAAGTAAATCAACCATAAAATTCAAAGAATTATACATATATTCAATGATACGTACCTACGTATATAAATAGCAAAATAAAACAAGAATGAGCATTAAAAAAAATTAAGAATGGAAAATATGAAGAATTTTGTCCCTTGGTGCCTCGGAAAGCAAGTAGAACTTTGACAGTCGTTAAGGGAAGTCAGAAGCCCAAAAAGTTTAACAGCTAGTGATACCAAGTGCATGGTATCGTGTTACCCAGTTGTTGAGGTCAGATAGGCAGTCGCTCTATGTAAAATACTGGTATTCAGCTGCATCCGGTTAGACTGGAAGCAGACCTCAACATGGTTGTGAAAAGGCTAGGCAGATTTTGGATATGAAGAATGTTGTGTGTATGATTGTTTGTAAATGTAGCTGTGTGAGTGTAAATGTGTGGGTGTGTTAAGACGGACGACCTTTTATAAGTTTTCAGGGACAATCTAGTCAAGGTTTAATAGTCAAATGCGTAATTTTTCTTTTACAAATAGCTTTTGTATGAGTGTAGATAAATATTTTGTTATTAATCCAAGAAAACAAAAAAACTTTCGGGAGAAATTATAGTTTTATACGGATGATTGAACAAACATTTGTTGATCGTTTATTTTGTGTTGCGAAATCGTGATCTAAGGGAAGTTCAGAGTGTTTTATAGTACTGTCATGAGAATGAACAACTGCCGGACCGTTAACACTTGGCAGTGTTGGTAAACTTCGAAAACTGGATAGGGATTGGGAGAATTAATAATATCAATTTGCCGTGTTATAGCCATTTTAGAATATATGTTAGCCGATTTATTTGTTTAGCAAATAGAAAGCACGTTAAGCCGTTGGTCCCAGCTGTCATTCGTAGACAGTCGTTACGACTAGTCAGAAGCCTAAAATTCTGACAACCAGTCTTAGCAAGGGGTATCGTGTTACCCAGTCACTGGGTTGTGGAGGTCAGATAGACAGTCGCTCCGTGTAAACTTATTCATCTGCATCTGGTGAGACTGGAAGCGTACCGCAATATAGTTGAGAAAAGGCTAGGCAATTTTATTGAATTGTTTTCCCTCACTTTATATTGACATAATATTCGTTGGCTGTATATTTTTGAAGATATCCGAATGCACTATTGGTCATACGACGTCGTCGTCATCAACAATGACGACGACGTCGTATGTTGGATGATGTAGTTTCATGAACATGCGTCGTTTTCATTCTCAAGCGGCCGTGGCGATGTAGAAGCCAACAACAATTTCGTCCACGAAAGCTGCAGATTGCAAGAGGCTTGTGGCGTTATTGAATTTGTATAGCATTACATACAACACTCCAATTCAGAACCTACACAGGTGTGACGTCACACAACGCTTCACTTAAGACGTTAATCATAGACAAGTCACCGGCAACTAGGTCGCGAACATATTATTATGTCCCCAACACAATGCAATCCAAATCCGCTATAATGGATGGGCGGATCTACCCTGGAGTAACTAATGACTTGATCAGCAGATAAATAATTGCCCTAATTAACACTCGCACCGCTCTGACGGAAATTGTAATTTATACCTTCTCTTTGTTTAATTTGTAGCCTTTTGAACTTCTGTCTTATCTTTGCTCGAGCTCTTTCACAACAAAAAGCGGCGAAGTGTGTGTCGAACCTCGCACAATTAAAGTTAAACTAGTCGCGGGCTCGAACTCACGGGTGGGCATGGCCAAAAAGCACGTTGCCTCACCTGGCATCGTGTCCGACAGAGATAAGGGTCAGGGTGAGGGTAGGGTCGGTGATGAGCAGGTAGACGCTGGTCTACATACACAACGTCTAGTTCGCACGCAGACAAAACACCGTTCTTTGGAAAATCCAGTTTTATGGAAAAATCACTGCATAAATCAATTACAAATAAAGTTTATTGAACTCTTTGATAATTGAGCTTTGTCGGCGCCGACTTTGTTTTGGTGATTTTATACTTCTTTTATTACTTATTTACGTCCAAAAATTGGCAAGAAAAAATAGTCCTTGTTGGCTCCTAACTTTTTAATGGCTTATTAATTTTTTTTTTTTCCTCACAGACAAAATTAATAATGAGTCAAAACGATGTCATGTTTAACTTTGGATGTACACAAACAGTGGTGAAAACCCCCCGAAATTTATACGGAAAAATATATAAAAGTTCCACCTGAAGATGCGATAAATTTATCTCAAAAATATATTTAACATTGTGGTTGAAAAACATTAAAGGACTGACTCCCAAAATACAAGCCCTGACTTAGTATGGGCATCAGATTCAGTACCAAAAGCACAAAAAAAACTGTTTCTTTGTAACAAATTCTTGTGAATGCTCACAGTATATTGTGACAATAAACTTTTTTACTTTTTTATGTTCTCTCATACATCGATATACGTCACGGTCAATTCTCAAAAAGCCGCCTTATACGGAACAGGAACCTCCCGAAACAGCCGTGTCCGGTAAGGACCTGCATCAGGTGGTAGGGGGGGGGGGGGGGGGTTCCGTGGCGCCTCTGTAGCTACTCCTCGAAGAGGGGACTTATCGCCACAATTGTGGCGTGCCCAGCGCTGGGTTGCGACAATCGCACTCTCCATGCCACCATGAGATCCCGCCGGAGCTCTGTCCGCTGTGCCGTGATTTCTCGCGGCAGCGTAGTTACGCCCCGACTTTTCGCCTCCTCGCGACACTCCCACATGTGCGCGAGGACTTTTGCCTCCAGATCCCATGGCGGTAGTCCGGCAAGAAGGCTCGCCGCCTCAAAATACATAGGCCTACGGTACCTTCCCGCAGACCTACGTATTTGATATTAATTTCAACTTTATACCTCCATGCGTTCCTGAAAAAAGGGTCTTGACAGACTGATAGACAGACAGACACACGGACAATGAAGTAATCCAATAAGGGTTTTTTAGGGTTCCATAACTCAAAAGGAAAAAAAACGGAACCCTATATACCCTTCAAATTGTAAAACAGCATTTTCATTTTGAGCATTTATAAAGTTTTCTGGAATGTTTATAGTACTGTCGTAAATATGACAATTCGAGTTTTAAAAACAGGTGGTCGATGTCAATACAATTCGGGTACACTTCGACGGCCCAAACGAAACAACGAATTTATTCATGAAGCCAGTTGCGACTATCGTATGTTTTCTGAATATTGTAGGTACCTACTGCTACTACCTTCATATTCTAACAAGACAGCCTTAGACAGCCTTTTTGTTCATAGATATAAAAGAAACGAGATAGGAGGCACATTAGAGATAACGATGTTGATATCGCCTGAAATGCGAGACTTTCAGCTTTTTTGCTATTCAGATAGGTATTTTTTCTGTACAATTCGCAATGGTTAACTGTGTGACTTTGAAGAAGAAATTCAAAAATTTCAAAGTCTGAGTAATGAAATCGTTTATATATACTACTTATTAAGGCCCTACATTGAAAATAAATGGTAGCTTGATTAACAACTAAAATATTTATTAATTATAATACTCTATTAAATTAAAAATTATTATTTAATCTTATTATGTATATTTAAAAAAATCGGCCAAGTGCGTGTTGGACCACACAATGAAGGGTTCCGTAGTAGGGATGAGTTTATCTTAAGAACAAACTTAACTTTGTAATAAAATTAAATAAATAAATGTGTTTATTACTGAAAAAATGGGTACAGTTAATCTCCTTAAACAAAGTTGGTCTTATACAATGTGCACTTAGGTTGCAAAGGAGTGCTTTGGCACTCGTACTAGGATTACCCTGTATCACGAATGCCATAACTAATTGAAAACATGTTCTCCCATTCAATGTTATACGTCATCAACGATTCCCAAACGGCAAATGTAAGTTTATAATCGCATTTTTTTTTGTGTGCTAATTAGTGACTGACCACCCGTTATCGTTATCGGACATTTTCGGCCTAAAAATCATGATTCGGCAATAAACCAGCCTACGCTTCGACCAAGCCGAAAATCAGAAGTTCGTGAATTGTCGCGCGTCACTCGGCCTACTTCGTAAAGCTCGACAATATCGGGTGACGTTCGGCTAACTTCCTAGTGAATCAGTCGGTCGATTCTGTAAAAATATTAACGTGAAGCTTAGGTGAAGTGAGCTGTCACTGCCACAGAATCGACCGGCAGGATGCCAGGGATTAACACTATTGACAGCTCACTTGACGCTCACTTCACCTAAGTTTCACGGTGATATTTTTAGAGAATCGAACGGCAGGTCCGCTCGTGTTTTCACTCAGCTGACTTAAATAGACGGGATTTTGTTTTAAAGTTGTGAAACGAGGATGTTGTATTTTTTCATCACGTGCATACATTTTCTCTACCTAGATGTAAAAAAAAAACAACCAGATTCAGTGTACAGTGAAAATATTAGTATATTTTAATGTCTAAATCATTTTCGTTTTCGACTTCGCTTTCGACCGAAATTATGACTAAAG
The DNA here is from genome assembly GCA_947364205.1 of Agrochola lota. Taxonomy (NCBI): domain Eukaryota; kingdom Metazoa; phylum Arthropoda; class Insecta; order Lepidoptera; family Noctuidae; genus Agrochola; species Agrochola lota. Next base: position 8,047,543 of record OX376221.1, on the reverse strand, counting down.
CCGAAGCTTCTTTTTCGTTTTCAAATATCTCTCAGGCATGGTTTCCTCACGATCTTTTCCTTCACCGTTTTTGAAGCAGGTGATAATTAAACACTATTGTTTAATTGTCTCTATGGAATTGGAATAAAATATAATAATAAAAATAAAAATAAATAAATAATTAAATTAATATTGGAATTAGAAAAGTCACAGGTCCGACGGTCACACAAGTAGGCTATCATTTCTGTACTAGCTACTATACTGCTAGCTTTAAAACGTGGACTTTCAAGCGACAGAACGTGAGATCTTATGAACAATGAACTCTACGTACTTACTTTCGACCCACTCTTAACCCAAACATAAACAAGCATACCTTCTTGGAGAAACCAATAATGAAGAAATGCAAGTCTACCTAAAAAATGTGGTAAAAAAAATAACCCGTCCAATCGATTATTAAAGGGTGCTCTATAAACAAAACGAAACTGTAACATACAAATGATCATAGCGATGACCGGGTCACATGAACTCCTTTTGTTTAAGAATTCCCATCAAACAAACTTATACATCATTATCCCCATAACAATGCAGGTAAGATAGGATACTAGATACTTAGAGTATTATTATTGATTATCTAGCTATCTAACGTTGCAGGTACCGTTCAATTTTGGTTTTTATTTCTTCCTATTTTTTTTAATAATTTCAATGTCGCCACAAAATAATAACAGTAAAATAATGTTATTTCGTTCACAGTCACGAGAATACACACACACAGTCTAAATAAATATTCAACACTAATTGTTTAAATAATTATTTTAACTTGCTAAACCTTTTCTGTAAATATAATTATTTAAATCACGTTTTGATCGCACCGATTCGCAAAAAATTACAGATTCCTCTCTAATGAGCCCCACTAGGCGACTTATCTATGGATTGACTTATGAATGTACGAGAATGATGACATGTAGGTACTTTTGATAAGCAAAAGAAAGGATGGCGATGTGTTTGCGCTCGAAATAAAACAACGTAGGTACGTGCCAAAACAAATTGCCGTCTTTTATAAATAAAAAAATAGTATTAAAACTCAAATCGCGTTTCAAAAACCTTGATATGATTACCCTTAATGTTTTAAAGAAAACTCCATCGAAAAACACATAAGAGTTACGCCTTGATACTCAAAAACACATAAAAATAGTTGAAACTGCAATTTTTTTGTATCGAGAAAATTTAATTGTATAGTGTATTCCTTTTTCAGGATTATAGGGCAAAAAATATAAACCAAAATATTGAATTCCTATTCCATAAACTTAATAAAGTACACGGTAAAGAAAAAGCACATTTTTTAAATATATCACCTGTTTTTTTTTTTTGACGGTGGGAAATTATCAAATAACTTCTCCCGCTCTGGGCGGAGCGGGAGGGTGTGTCAGACTTTTACTAACTAAAATCCACCCGTGTTCCTTCCGTTGCCTGTGTGCCGGGGCCGCGATGTCCCTTTCGGACAAACTCGCAACCCTGGCAGGCATTGGCCCTTACGGACCCCGTCGGTTGTTGCTGACATCTCTTTGAGGCGCGCGTGGAACACAACGCGCCGTCGACCCGGGCCTGGTCCTAATCGGACAGCAAGCTAGTGCCGCAAATAGCGGCACTTGATCCCTGTCGGATCAAATCAAACAAAATAGCAAGTGATAGTGACTCAGTGACAGTGACAATGAATGACAATGAAATGCTTACGGCACTTTAGCCAGGCCGAGGTAGCGCCACTAATATGCCGCTAGTGGCACTTTATCCGAAAGGGATATACAGTGCCTAATATTATTTAGTATGTGAGTCAATTCTTCAGCTTTATAAAACTAATGCAATAATGGGACACACAACAATTTAGCTGCATACGATTATCCATGTGTATAAAAAGACACTCAAACGACCCGCAAACTAACCCTTCAGCGCGCGAGATTCACAACACCGACGCGAAAACGACCGCGCACCGACGCGAAAAACATTTTCAGTGGTTTCCATTTCACAATAACACATGTTGTTTCCTTTTTCAATAAAATGCATGACATGTGTTTTTTCGCTTCTCGCTCTTATGAGTTTTCCTTTCCACGAATACCTGCTAAATTGCATTTTGTTACGTCTACCGCTGGTATTTTTAAACTTACAGACTTCGAGGTTTGCCGGTATAAAACGTAGTTTTTAGGGTTTCGTAGTAAACAACGAACCCTTATAGTTTCGCCATGTCTGTCTGTCTGTCTGTATGTCTGTCTGTCCGTCTGTCTGTCCGCGGGCTAGCTCAGAGACGGTTAGTACTAGAAAGCTGCAATTTGGCATATGTATACATATTAATCATGCCGACAAAGTGGTAAAATAAAATATCAAGATTTTTTTTTTTTTTTTAGGGTACCTCCCCTACACGTAAAGTGGGGATGTAATATTTTTTCTCGTCTACCCCATGTTGTGGGGTATCGATAGAAAGGTCGTTCAAAAATATTATGAGTTTGTGAAAACCATTTATTAGATTCAGGGATCCGTTTGCCAAATATTACGCTTTTAACTGGAATTTTTCATAGAGCTTATATGCCATGCCGCCATACATATGGGCCATAAACAGGGTGTCAGGGACATCGACGCGAAAACTGTTACCATGGATTCAGCACATGATTCTGAACCGCCCTCCGTTGAAATTTTACGTCGGGCCCGGCATTACGCTTGCGCTAAAGTGAACCATCCTGGATGGCTCCCGGCAATAAACGTATGTACACAAATCTGTTTTGTAGAATTAATAAAATAACGAGTTATAAGTGGCTTTTGTTATTTATATCAATCAATCAAAACAGCTGTGATGTGATGATCAAAGCCTTGGGATCAGATCACACCGAGACGTGGTGCGACGCGACGATGCTTGTAGAGTGAAGAGGTATCGCGAAGTGCAGCGCGGCGCCGCGAGACGGATCGCGACGTCGCGAGGCGTATCGTGAAGTCGCTGGCAGGGCGAAGCCTCGTTACGTAACGAGACAGCGCGGTGCAGCGAGACGCCGTGCAATGCAGCGAAACGTATAAACGTTTGAGGCGAGCTTCCGCCCCTCTAGCTAATAGTAGAGACAAGTCACCACGACGGCGTTGCGGTATGCCGCGCTGCGCCGCTGTTGCACGCCGCGCCTACCGTCGAAGTATCGTTGCTTCGTGATGCGAGGCAACTCGAGGCATAGCGCGGCGCAGCATGACGCCGCGGGGCATTTTCGAATTATCTCAATTAAATTTGTATCTTTTTGTGCAGTAAATAAAGTTATTTTTTGTATCACTGTCTTAAAAAGTGCGCGCAGCGTCGCATCGCGTCATGTCTCCGTGTGAACTGACCCATAGATGAGCCTTTCAGAAAACGAGAGTAGGTACCGTGATGGTAATACTCCAACCAATCCATAATTATAATACTGACTCCATCTCTTAGCCATCGCGTATTACAGAACCAGCGAGTAGTGATTATTTCGCTAATTAATTTCAGCCCCGTTGTTCTGCTCAGGAACTCGGGGGTAGTTTCGACAAATCCTTTCATAATTACCTCAACACCCCATTTTAATTATTTTAAGTAACTGTTAGCATCGGAGGGATGCTAACGGTACATTAATAAATAAAACGCGAGTTTATAGTGTCATAACGCGTAATTTGAATCTTTAATTTCATTTATTCTGCAAAATTCAGTGCTACCAATTGCGTCACGCGTCAACTTATAATGAACGCACTGTAAACAGACCCCTTTATTTTTTTTGGGTTTGAAATCACCATACTCGTATAACTTCTCCCGCTCTCCACGGAGCGGCAGGGCGTGTCAGACTCTTACTGACTAAAACCCACCCGTGTTCCTTCAGTTGCCTGCACATTGCCGGGGGCCACGGTATCCCTTTCGGACTTTCCCGCGACCCCGGCAGGCATCGACCCTAGCGGACCCCGTCAGTTGTGCTGACATAAAGGAGGCGTAAATAATCAGTCGGTCATAAATTTTATGTAAACTCATACTTTTTCACAAAAATTAAACAGAAAAAAAATACGATTTGGTGACAGCCCTGACACAGTTTAAAAAAACTTAAATATCTCTGAAATCTTGCATGAGTAAGATTAGATATTTTTATGGTTTATAGAAAAGGTTTAAATAATAAAATCCACATTCGTAAAGTTAAGATTTTTTTTTTCTAAGAATTGGCAGTAAAAACGGCATAGTTTTGTTGTTATTAAGGATAAAATTATAGGGATTTATGGATAATGTAGATATTAATCTTTTCATAATATTACATATAAAACAACTGTATTTACTTAGTACTTTTACATCACTGGCGTTTCTATGGTTTTTTTTTTGTTTCCATAGAAAATAATGTAAATGGCCGTAATTCTGGTTCCAAAAACATCTAGACTTCGTGATTTCTACTCTTACAGTTGAAATAGTTTGTAGTGTCCATTAAACAAATAAAAAGAGGATGACTGTTTTTGAGCTCATTTTTCATACTGTGTAGGGGCGCAAAATTGGTCTCTCCCTCACGCACTCCGCTTCCTCCTTCATGAGCATTACTGCTTCGCAGAAGGAAGTGACGGCTTCCCACGCCCACTCGCTCCGTACCATGGCCTGGACCAGGGCTGGACGCGAGAGATCACTGCCGTCGATCGCCTCCACAAGGACACGGCGGTGCCCCGCCCAAGCCGGGCAGACCTCCACCGTGTCCTCCGGGCGATCCAAACAGTGGTGACACCCGGGCGTTTCCTCCCGCCTTATAAGGAACAGGAACCTACCGAAACAGTAAACAGACCCCTCAGGTACCATTCCGAATCCGACCGCAGGAGGCAACTGTAGGCGACATGTCGCCGCGACACGGGGGCAAGTAACTTGACAAGAATCATCCTATATGCGCAAAATTCATTTCCTCTTGTTTTTTTTTTAACAGACATCTTCAATTTAAACTATAGCAATAACCATAGAATAATGGCATGCAATAAAAGAGTAATTTTTTTTGTTGCACTAAATGTATTTGCGCAAATTTACTCCCAATACGCCAAAACCTTGCCAAGGTACGTGCCGGCGGGCGGCGAGACCCTCCTACCTATTTATCATTCCCAGTACCTTAATTACGTATTACACGATCAATCAGTATCTGAATCGTTTTGAAACAGATTGCTAATCCATTACTTCATAAATTCGAAAAAAAATCTGCTCAACAAGATTGACAAATGGATGTTGTTGAACTGTCAAAATGAAACAGATTAGTGGTAATCGTTTACGAAAATATGCTACGTAATTAGATAGCAGGTCAAGGAACTAACTTTGTTACAATATTTATATTAAGGTGTGTAAAGTCTGGTAGAAGTTGGCATTGCAGATCTCTTCGAGTTTCCAAGACAGGTTACCTATTGTTTGTAACTTATGAATGGAAATTGAACTGCTTCCAATAAACCCGTACATATTGTAGTTTCAAGAAATCTACGGCAAAGATAAAATACACTTGAGAGCAATAAAATCGCACACGTTGACTTTTTGTTGTTAAAGCAGTTTTTTTCATAAATGTGAATACATATTAAAATAAAACTTACACTATTTGAATGTTTACTTCAGTACCTTTCTAATGATATCAAATACAGTGTAAAAAAAGTACCCATAGGGAGTTTTAGGGCACAAAACCCAACATACGGATAAAATTACCCAATTTAGCTTAACAAAGAATAAAAATAAAACTCAAAATGCTTGATCAAATTGTTTTTTAATAAGGTGTATTCCCTCCCCTAGCCTTGATTACAGCTCTTAATCGGTTTTTCATGGACCGTATTAATTTCACCATGAAATCTTGTGGTATGGCGTTCCACTCCTCTTCAATGGCAAGTTGAAGCTCTTGGAGGCGCGTAGGAGCAGGGCTTCTTGCTCGAACTCTTCTTTTTAGCTCATCCCAGACATGCTCAATCGGATTGAGATCAGGACTACGAGCTGGCCACTCCATCGCGGTGATTCCAACATCTTCCATGTAGTCGCAAACTGTTCTAGCGACATGCGGTCTGGCGTTGTCGTGCATTAAGAGAAAATCTTCTCCCATAAGCCACGCAAGCGGCCTCACATGTTCTTCGAGCACTTCTTCGACGTATCGTGCAGCCGTCAAACTTCTCGATCTCGGGCCGGTATTCGCCGTAGTGATGAATACAATGTCAGTTTTAGTGTCCAACATTATGCCACCCCAAAACATACACGATCCACCTCCAAAAGCCACACGTTCGCTTATGCAGCATTGTGAAAATCGCTCTGATGACCTTCTGTAGACCCTAGAGCGTCCATCATGACCATGTAAAGTCATTCTGCACTCATCAGAGAACATAACAGCCCGCCATTGGTCATACGTCCAATTTAAATGTTCCCTAGCAAATTGTAGCCGGGCTTGTCGGTGAGCTGTGGTCAATTTGGGACCATTTGCTGGGCGATGTGAAGTCATTCCTGCTTCACCTAGTCTTCTTCGAACTGTCCACCGACTTATACTGACATTGCGAACTTCTCGAAGCTGTTGTCCCAGTTGAACCGCGTTCAGTTGCCGATTTCTCAAAGACCTTGTCACAAGAAAGCGGTCATCACGCTCTGATGTTGTGCGTCGCCGGCCAGATCCTGGTCGCCGAATGTAGCCACCGGTCTCTTGGAACCTCTGGTATACACGACGAACAGAGTAGCGGCTCAAATTTAGCCGTCGAGCAACTTCACTTTGGTTATGGCCTGCTTCGAGCAAGGCAATAACTTGAGCGGCTTCTGCGGGCGTGGTATCCATATTTTTCCAGTAAATCCGTATGCTTCCAGTAGAGATGTTATCACGTTGACCTTCGGTATGCAACTGAATAAAAATTCCAATAAACTGACCTTTTTATACCTGCGGCTAAGGGTGCAAGTAGTGACAACGCAAACGCGTGAATTTGGGGAATTCGGTGTACGGTCGGTTTTTGTAAGTTACGTGAAGGTCAATGATTTTAATTTTATGTTTTTGTAAAGCTAAGCTTGTATGCTTTAATTTTGTCTAATGATTTTTACTCAATATCTTTCGATTTTAGAAAACAATCAGTAATAAACCAAATTACAAGGGGTGTGCGATTTTATTGCTCTCAAGTGTAGAATGAAACATTGGAACTTTGAAAATCGCCGTTAATATTTAATCGTATATTTGGATTGCTGCCGATAATTAAATTGCACATTTCATATTGACCGGCCCGACCGGCCAATTATAATAACATTGACGTTTCAATTATTAGAGGAGCTCGTGGTTAAGTAATAACAGCCGCACGGGTTGATTGATCAGGTTAAGCTACGCTTGCCGGGGTTGGTCCGTGGTTGGGTGACCATCTTTGCGTATCGAGATTCCTCCGGAAAGCACGTTAAGCCGTCGGTCCCGGCTGTCATTCTTGGATCTTTGACAGTCGTTACGGGTCGTCGGAAGCCCGAAAATCTGATAACCAGTCAGATAGGCAGTCGCTCCATGTTAAATACTGGTATTCAGCTGTATCCGATTAGACTGGAAGCCGACCCCAACATAGTTGGGAAAAGGCTAGGCAAATTGATTGACGCTTCAATTATTAAATTAGATAGCCATACATAAATTATTTTTGTGTGCATAATAAAACTTTAAATTGAGTTCACTGAACATGTATAACAAAAACTAAAGCTAAAAATTTTAAGCTGTTAGTACACCTATAGGTGTACTAACAGCTTAAAATGTTTAGCTTGATAAGAAACGTGTACCCATTCGTCCCACTGCCGTCGTCCCACTGGTGGGACGAACCGGAATTTAATAAATGACCTTCGGGATAGAGATGTTTAATTGATTATTCTTCGTGAAATTGTTGCTTGAATTTTTTACCTTTCACGCCAATCAGATCAGTTTGTCCAGAAAAAAAATCAATAAAACGAATTTTCCGAACCGGTATCTACTGTAAGAAACACAATAAAGCCATATCGAATTTTCGGATGAAGATAACATTATCATATTTTTATCCAATTGTCCAGTATCGTATCAGTGACCTACGACCTACATTTACGATATCCCGAAGCCCGAAGCTTTACGAACAATATAATTTCTGAAGCCTTAGGCTCAGCGCCGCACTGGCGCACTGTGGATCGAAAAAAGGCTCTCGAAGACATTAGAGCTTAAATTTTAAAGTGTTGGTTTTTTGCTTGAAATGGATTCTAATAGCCAATATTATGCATAAATACATCATAGCATACAATCTGGTAGGCAAATTAGCAACAGATTTTTTTTTGCAAAAAAAACCCGGGACGTAACTCCGCTGCCGCGAGAAATCACGGCACAGCGGACTGAGCTCCGGCGGGATCTCATGGGGGCATGGAGAGTGCGATTGTCGCAACCCAGCGCTGGGCACGCCACAATTGCAGCGATAAGTCCCCTCTTTGAGGAGTGGCTTGAGAGGCGCCATGGCGTCCTCACCTTCCGCCTGACGCAGGTCCTCACCGGACACGGTTGTTTCGGAAGGTTCCTGTGTCGCATAAGGCGGGAGGAAATGCCCGGGTGTCACCACTGTGTGGATCGCCCGGAGGACACGGTGGAGCATACGGTGGAGATCTGCCCGGCTTGGGCGGAGCACCGCCGTGTCCTCACGGAGGCGATCGGCGGCGACGATCTCTCGCGTCCGGCCCTGGTTCAGGCCATGGTTCGGAGCGAGAGTGCATGGGAGGCCGTCACCGCCTTCTGCGAAGCAGTTATGCTCGCGAAGGAGGAGGCGGAGCGCGCGAGGGAGATGCAAGATGCGCGGCCTCGCGCCCTAGTCGCCGCAGGAGACGCCCCGGGCGTCGGGAGTCGCGAGCCTACTTCCAGCCACCGTAGGCGCGGGCTTGCGGACGGTGAGCAATGGGTAGCTCGCCGTCCGATAAGGACCAGGCCCGGGTCGACGGCGCGTTGTGTTCCATGCGCGCCTCAAAGAGATGTCAGCACCAACTGGCGGGGTCCGTAAGGACCAATGCCTGCTGGGGTTGCGGGTTTGTCCGAAAGGGATATCGCGGCCCCAGCACACGGGCTACGGAAGGAACACGGGTAGGTTTTAGTCAGTAAAAGTCTGACACGCCCTCTCGCTCCGCCCAGAGCGGGAGAAGTCATTTGATGATTTACAATCCTCAAAAAAAAAAAAAACGTGTGTTGTGTTATTATCTTATTATAGTCGGTTATTCGTTACTTAACCTACCTTGCCGTCCCGCCAATGGGCGCCGGACCTTATAGCAAATGGTCTTGATTGAATAATGTCGGGTAAGTCGATTTTAAACATGATTGAGTTACATTGCCTAAAAGGATTCCGGTCGGGGTGACCTTTACGAGGCACTGAAGGGGTCTATCTCACCAAGTAATTACTTAGAAGACGTTACATAGGTTCTCGGCTTCAATGGGTCGTGTCTTATGATAGCGGTTAGTCCAAGTTCTCTTACAATACCTACTACCTATTAACTACTCAATATTGTCATTTTATTCGGTCAGGTTTCATCCTGTAAATTCTATTTTTTTATGATGTTGACGAATATGTTTTGTCAAATAAAACTGTAATTGTATTTTAGACGTTACGCTACTTACAGCTCCATCCGTTCCAAACCCTCTTTATTGCCACACAAAAGACCAAATTACACAAAAGAATAATACAATCGGATAAACTTTTTATGCAAGAATTAGGAAAACCGAGGGATTACAAATTCAATTGTAAAGAGAAAAAGAATTAATCCTTTGAGAAGATTCAATAGATTATGATAATAAGAATTACGAATTCTACAATGGACTTGGCGGAAAAGACAAGACAGCGCGATTTGCTTAAATTCCATCAAAATGGCTTAAAATCATAAAATTAAGTTAATCCGTGCCAACAGGGCACTCTCAACAATTTTGTAATTCACGCGTTTCTTTCATTCTCGTCGTAATCAAAGACAGTTGGAAAGTTGTCAGGAGTTAAATACGAACATGCTTAGTAAATACCTTGAATTCTGTCTGTTTTCAATCGCTATTCATCAATCTAGCCTAAGATTAACTTTGGAACCTCAATATCTTTCGATTAAGCCGTCGAAATATGACTCTGCAAAAGTCACTCCTGAACCATTACTAAAGACCAATAATTAAACTAGAAAGTAATTTAACGCTAGAATTGAACAAATATCAACAACCTAAAAGGGAAAACTATCAATTTCACTCACAAATACGAATCACCTTTCAACTTCGTAAGATCTTTCATAAATCTTCGATATTTCTAAAATAATAGGTATCTGTTCCATTCCAATTTATTTCTGAGATAAAAGGCATATATAAATAGCATGGTAGGCGAAACAATTGTATATCTAATATTTGAGACAAATCTTTTTCTTTACGAATTTATAGTATATAAACTGATAGTCCATTGAACTCTTAATTTGAACATTGGTATTTGAAAAATCAAAACGAATGTGACATTATGAGCAGGTGTACCTAAGTAATAAAAAAACAATCATCATCTGCCCAGCCTTTTCCAAACTATGCTGGGTTCGGCTTCTAGTCTAACCGGATGCAGCTAAAAACCAGAATTATACATGAAGAGACTGCCTGACCTCCATAATCCAGTTACTGGGTAACACGATACTGATTACCCGTAACGACTGTCAAAGTAAAATAATTTCTTAATTTTTTTTTTCTGTATTTTTATTTTATTTTTATTGATTGTTATTTTCGATTTTTACCTGTTTAGAATTTAAAATAGTTTATAATTTAGATGTATGAGTGTAAAACTATGGACTAGAATTATGTCTGAAATAAATAAATAAATAAAATTAAATTTTAATTAAAGATCTACAATACACCACAATAAAGTACTCCTAAAGCCAGAAATACACGCAAAAAAGCAGACAGACCTCCAATCAGTTTATGAAGACATCTAGATAAAACGAAAAACATCACATCAGGATGATTGATGAGTATACACCGACACAAGTGTGAGTTGTGACGGCTCCATGCCGCGACGTACTCCTATATAGATTGAACGGAAATCGTTTTAGTATAATCTCGGATTTCCATCACTATATCCAGTAAAGCCAACCCTCACGTGCTTTTGTGACTTGAGACCCGAATTCAGAACCGAAATACGTTGGTAGAGGACGGAAAATATTTCGGTAATAACAAAAATAGAGTTTAATAATAAATAAACTGGCAATTTTTTTTGTTTCTTTTTTTTTCAAAATAAATCGAGAACATTACGATTATTTATGTAAAAAAATAAAATACACATGAAGGTGAAATATTAAATTAAATTAACATTTAATTCAGACTATTTATGTTCATAAAAAGAAAATATGATAACTTCGCATTTCTTATTTATACGAATGATTGGATTGAATGAAAATGATTTACTCGTACTTATCAATGAAACTTGATACACACATCGAGAGTCTAGTGGTAAGTTACCTTAAAAAAATAAAAAAGGACTCGCTTCCGCTTTGGTGGAGTCCGGGCCTGATGAAAATTAAACATTTCTCGAATTATTTTCAAGTAGAAACACATTTAATAAAGCGAGGATAGATAGGAATACAGCCTAAAACTCTACAAAGAAGTGTTTACTGAATACGGTTTACGAAATTATTCGGCTGAGTTACATGTTTTTAAAGGTTCTACATTTTCTGATGTAATTACGCCATTAGTTACAATAATGAACTTTAAGTTAATGTAAAGTAAAGTCATTAAATGAAGAAGTGCATTACCGTGTCCGGTTTTGCTTAGGTTTTGTTTCGGGGTTTCCCGACTAATTACGGACTTAAGCAGAGCCCATAATTTGTACATAATAATAATCCTGATAATTATGTCACGCATACCTATTAACTTTAGTAATTTTCATATGTTTAAGTTATAACTTAAATATATGAAAATTACTAAAGTTGCTACCCTTTTTAGGGTTCCGTAGTAAACAAGGAACCCTTATAGTTTCGCCATGTCCGTCTGTCTGTCCGTCTGTCTGTCCGCGCCTTAGCTCAGAGACGGTTACTAGAAAGAAACCTGTAATTTGGCATATGTATACATAATAATCATGCAGACAAAGTGGTAAAATAAAATCAAGTTTTTTTTTTTTTTTTAGGGTAGTCCTCCCCGTACCCCTACACGTAAAGTGGGGATGTTTTTTTTTTCCTCATCTACCCCATGTTGTGGGGTATCGTTAGAAAGGTCTTTCAAAAATATTGTGAGTTGTCAAAACCATTTTTGGATCCAGGGATTCGTTTGCGAAATATTAAGCTTTTAACTGATTTTTTTTTGTTAGAGTCAAGTGTCCCCCCCCCCCCCCCCCCCCTTCTAGCTAAATGGTTGTACTTGGACTTGTGAAAAAATTCACAGCATTAGCATAGTATATATAACGAAATTGAAAGGAAAACTATGAGAGCTAAGTAGGCTGTACAGGTTAACGAGAAATAATCGACCAACTTAAATTTGCGGTTTGAAAAACATGATCTCCCATCCATTTCGTATGGGAGAACATGTTTTTAAATTTTCAATGTTAAGTTTGTTCTTGGGATAAATTCATTCCAACTACGGAACCTTTCATTGTGCGTGGTCCGACACGCACTTGGTCGGTTTTTTAAAGATTGATCAAGGCACTGTGTCAGGTGAAATTTGCACTGGAATATCGAGCAGGTTGCAATGAAAAAAATTACCTTTTTTTTTCGTAATTACGAGTTCGAGATTTTAAAAAAGTTAGTAAGAGTCGGCATTGAGTTCAGTTCCCGTTAAACTAGCTCTTTTTAAGGCCTACTGCCAAACATTTTACACCAGCAGCTTTTGGGATAACCATTCCCTAAAAGCAGACACTGCCCTGCGCATTCAATACAACAATGCCTTCAGGGCGCTGTTGAGGCTTCCACCTTACTGTAGTGCGTCAGGTATGTTCGCTGATGTGCACACTGAGGACTACTATGCGATAATGCGGAAGAAAGTTGCTTCAGTAATATCCCGAGTGAGGGGAAGCAGCAACAGCATTCTGAGGGTGTTTGCAGAGAGGCTGGATGGGCCTACATTGGGGAGGTTTACCAAGCTATTAAAGCATGTTGGCAACAAAGCTTATTAAACCTTCCTGTGATTGTGATTATTTTTATGTTCCTGCATGTTACTAATATAGTTTTTAGGTAAGATGTAATACTAACACCCTATGGGCCTTGATGCCTGATAATAAAATATTTTTATTTTTATTTTATTTTTATTTTTATTTTTTTATTGACTCACTCATACGCACCCATGGTTAGCTCGACATGACATCTTTACGCTTTGTGCCTAGCCCTTTTTACGAAAATTACGCGCAAGGAAAAGTATGAAATTTGGCACAGTTAAAGTTTATATGGAGAAGTAGTGCAGAAAGTTAATATTTTTATATAATAAACATAAGAAATAAATTAAATTAATAAAACAAACATTACACACACAACCATGCGTTTGACACAAGATGGCTACCTTAGAATCATGACATTTATCTTCTTTTTTTTATGAATTACGGTCGAATTTAGACCTCTGGGCGACCACTAGTTTATATGTATGTATACAATAATTAGTTATTTTGAGACAGAGATGTGTCTATTGTGTCAAAAAGTCGTATTATCCGTGGATATTTTTTTATTTAAGTTCATCGATATTTTCGTCAATTGGCGACCGATTTTGAAAATTCTATTTTCATTTGGTGGAGGACCTTGCGTTATGGTCCCATATAAATAACTATTAACTTTTATTGGGTAGTTTTTAAGATTGCTTCAATAATACGTATTTTTCCCTGTTTGTCTATGTGGATGATGTTATAATAACCTCCTGTCACTGTTATTGACATACGCGGTACGGCTACCACAACTAAAAAGTGAAAAATTACTTTAATTTCAGAAGTCTGTGGCAGAAAACGAAAATTCAAAACCACAGACCGACTTCCAAAATTAAATATATTTTTCACTTCGTAGTGTTTTTTGGAAGTCGGTAATTTTTTTGTTAAATGTTCTTAACATCTATATTTTTAACACAACAAAAAAATAAATAAGGTAACCACGTAAATAGACTAAAATCCATTCCATTTATTATTATTAGATCGTGATAAAAGAACTACTGTCGGGTTTACTCAAAACAAACAAACAAAATAAAACAAATAACATTGAATTTGACGGTGGTTCAGAATCAAATATAGCGCAATCTGAACTTTAAACTAAGTAAATGAAACTTTGTCTGAAACAATACCTCAAACCGCGAGACACCCACAAGCCAAGGCTTCGAGGGCTAATAATAATGTTTTGTACTGTTTGTTATACTTACTTAAATCATGGCTATTGTATAAAATGGACTGAATTTTTCTCTCAGAAAATCTTATCTTGTATTTATAGAAATTTTACAGACACAAAACTTGCATTCAAAAACGTTCAAACAAGAATATTCTGGGTTTCAAGTAAAACAAGATATTATTGTTTGTTATTTATATATATTTTTTTTTTCAGATTTTTGTTGTGTTATGTACCATCGCAGACACTGGCGCCTGACCACTTTACACGGACGAAAAGTGGTAAGGCACCAGTGTGCGCGATGGTACTTATACGTATACAACACTTCAATTTATTTTGTACCTAAACACAGAAATCTTCACAATTATACTTCAAAGTAACAACGATATTAGAATTAAAGAAGCATTTAAATACCTTGAATATCACCGCGCAGAATCAAGTCCCGACTTTAGCAAAGCCCCCAGTCTGACATAAGTTGGCAACTTAATAAATAGCTCCGAACGGAGCACACATAAGCACACATGATTAATCAAAAGTTCAACTTTACCCGTTCTAGATGTAATTTAATGGTTCGTAGCAAAAACTCATTGTGCCACACACGAAGCGCATTGAGCATAAAGTTTCTGTTTAAAGACTTGGTCGTACAGTTGTGGAAATTGGGAATTCGTCAGTCACGCCAGCTGTTTCGTTTTGTACCTAATTGGTCCAACTTTTTATTGCGTTTCGTGCATAATTTCAGAATTTATTTAAGGTTCTTAATATTAATGGATTTAATCGTTTATGAGTGTATAAGTAAGCCTGTAATTAATTTAATATATCTCATGTTAGTCTCAGTCTGCGTCTGGGCGCTCCTTGCGGGGGCTCCACATCGCTGTCAATGCGGTGAAGCAGTCGACCGCCTCGCACATCATGGCCTTCCCTGCAGCAAGAGCGCTGGTCGGTTGGCACGGCACGCAAGCATTAATGGCATCATCCGTCGGGCCCTTGTCACCGCCGGGATGCCAGCTGTTTTAGAACCCAATGGTTTGGCACGCGACGATGGGAAGAGGCCAGACGGAATGACCATTATGCCTTGGAAGTTGGGTAGGCCTTTGGTGTGGGATGCAACCTGTGTCGACACCCTTGCGCCATCCCATCTTCCTAGCACGGCGGGCTGTGCCGGGGCTGCTGCTGCAGGTGCAGAAAACCTCAAACGGCGCAAATATAACAACCTTATTGGTAGCTATATTTTTGAGCCGTTTGGGGTCCGAGTGCTCATTGAATATTTCGGGACATCGCCAAGCGGTTGGTCGACTCTTCACGTGACCAGAGGGCTGGCCAATTCTTAGGCCAAAGAATCAGCATTGCCATCCAACGTGGCAATGCTGACAGCCTTTTGGGCACTTTTCCCGCTGACAGCGATGCGGACGAATTTTTTGATGCTCAATGAGCTCTTCCTTTTATTTATTTTTATTTTTTTTTTCTTTGCGTTCTTGTACATAATATATATAATAGTTGTAAAATAAATTAAAATACGATATTGTAAAAAAAATACACTAAAGTAAATTACATTTGAATTTCATACACTACAACAAGAATATATCTCATGGCAATTTATAAAATTGCCATGTATTGGAATAAAAATTACATGTGTCTTTAATACAATTAAAACCACTTGCTCTTGATACGAGGGCGACACTGAAAGTTTTTAGAACTGGCCACTTGTAAACGATATAATAAAAAAATAAGTTCAAATTTTGAAAATGGAACTCTTTGCCAATATTATTGTGTATGTATTTTATTAATTTGTCATTTGTTTAAGATTTGGCGGCAAATTGAAAATTGTCTGTGTCACGTCAGCATGAATCTAACGCGAGAAAATTTTCGTACAATGATTTTTTATGACTTTCGAAGTCATTTAAGTCAACAAGAAAGTTATGATAGACTTCGGTTGGCCTTTTACGATGAAGCCCCATCTCGTGCCACTGTTTACAACTGGTTTAATGAGTTTAAACGTCGTCGACTAATCTCACCGATGATCTGCGTGAAGGACGGCCTTCTTCGGCGACGACTGAAGATAACATCAGTGTTGTGCGGCGTATGATAGAGACTGACAAAATAGTGACTTATCAGCAGATTCGGACAAGCTTAGGCATCGGTATGAGTCAAGTGCACAAAATCCTCGATGAACATTTAGCGGTCAGGAACCTTTGTGCCCGGTGGATACCTCATAATTTGACAGAGGCCCAAAAACTCCATCGTGTTGATTGGTGTCATGAAATGGTTCAAAGATTTAACGGAGGTGACTCAAATGCTGTGTTCAAAATACTTACGGGTGACTATAGCTGGATTTATTGTTATGATCCTGAAACTAAGAGACAGTCTGCTGTCTGGGTGTTTCCTTCCGAGGAGTGGCCTACTAAAGTGAAGAGAGGTCGAAGCGTGTGAAAAAAGATGGTGGCGTCGTTCTTCGGAAGGACAGGTCACTACGCAACAATTGTTTTAGAGGATCGAAAAACAGTTACTACAGAGCGGTACACTAACAATTGTTTGCCACTTGTCTTGGAAAAAGTTCGGAAGAAACGACCTCACAGTAGGATCCTCCTTAACCACGACAACGCCTCGTCGCACACCGCCAAGCAAACAATCGACTACTTGGCGACGTCAGACGTGGAATTACTGGGTCATCCGCCCTATAGCTCCGACCTCGCAGCTTGCGATTGTTATTTATTTTCAAAAATAAAAGAAAAATTTCGAGGAAAACGTTTTATGGACGCCGAGGAAGCAGTGGCTGCGTTTCAAAATGCCGTCGTAGAGACTCCTAAGGACGAGTGGACAAAGTTCTTTTCTCAGTGGTTCCATCGGATGCAGCGATGTATTGATGTACTCGTAAATGGACACTATTTTGAAAAGATGTCATAAAACTAATAACTTGCTAGTTTGTTCAGTTTTTGATTTTCTAAGAACTTTCAGTGTCACCCTCGTCGACTATCGATCGTCAGAGATGAGTTGGAAGTTCTCCGAACCTACACGGGGTGGGATATAAACCGATACTAGGGTGACCGGCTGATGCCCAGTCATGCCTAATAGGCTAATAGAGACTTCCCTTCTGGAAAGTGGAGGAGGATCTATGGGGATGCAGTACAGTTCCTTTTTGTAGTAAATAAGGGTGCCACCCTTGTGACAAGGCGGCCTATCATTACGGATAATACGGTAATTGGCTATAGATGGCTTGCGAGAGCTAGGTTTTAAGAATGTTTCCTGTAAGAGGAATATATCTAGATTCTTAATGACATCACAAAGCTTTCCATATGTAACACAATAGAATGTTCTGCAATTGAGCTGTTGGAACATCAAATAGTTGTTCTATGCATTTACAGGCCACCAAACAACTCCGCAGGCACTATATGCAGCTTTTTCACAACTCTTAATAAAATATTAAATAACGTTTGTAAGCACGGTAGAAAGATCGTAATGTGCGGAGATTTCAACATAGATACTTTGAAGCATACTAAACTTTCCACCGAATTTACAGAAATCTTAACCAGATATAATTTAAAATTAAAATTCAATCAAATAACGAGATTTGCTAGTAAAACGTGTTTAGACAACATAGCCCATAACATAAGAGCTTGTAAAGGCACTATGAAGGAATTAGCGCTATCAGACCATAATGCGCAAATAGCAAAGATTCCAGTTAAAAAGACCTGCAACGTAAAATACTGGTTTGTACTAAAACGGGATTACTCTCAAGGCAACAGAGCAATATTTATAAAATATTTAAATCAGCTAACCAATAGTGATGTCTATAGTTGCTTGGATGCGAATACTGCCTATAACATATTCAGTGATAATTTCACTATGTTATATAATCTCTGTTTTCCTGTTAAGAAAGTCAAGATACATAACAGATCTAGACCGATATGGATTTCACGTGGATTAAAAATATGTAGCAAACGTAAATGTCAACTACTGTGGCAATATAGGCAAAATCCAAATCAGACCAATAAAACTGCTTTCAAAGCATATGCAAAGAGATATAAAACTATAATTAGGCTTACTAAAAAATCTCAAAACGACTACTTTATTAAATCTGCTCTAAATAAAAACAAGGCTACTTGGAAAGTAATAAACAATATCAAAGGGAAGTACCCAAATGAAGGTGTGGCTCAATTAATTATAAATGACGTAACCATAAATAATCCACAAGACATTGCTAATTCGTTTAATGAATTCTTTCTTGACATCAACAAAAATAATACTAGTGTTCCCCAAGAATCATCCAATAAATTGACATATAATTCCAATTCAATCTTTATGACACCGACTATCCCTGATGACATTAACAAAATAATAATTGCTCTAAAAAATAAAAACAGTGCCGGTTATGATAACATTACGACAAATATTGTTAAAGATGTTGCCCATATTATATCAGAACCACTTAGCTTCATTATCAATTTATGTATAGAAGAAGGCACTTTCCCAGAAAAACTAAAAATATCGGTTATAAAGCCAGTGTTTAAAAAAGGAGACAAAACTAACATAAGTAATTACAGGCCCATTGCATTAATACCTATTTTTGGGAAAATCTTTGAAAAGGTAATGTTTAACTGTCTTTATAATTTCTTTGAGGCAAAAAACATCTTAGCGCCCAATCAATATGGTTTCAGAAAAAACAAATCCATAAATGTAGCAGTTTATAACTTCTTACAGAAGGTAATGATCAACTTGGATAGAGGGTTGTCAGCTGTCGCATTATACATGGACATGTCGAAAGCTTTCGATCGTGTCGATCACAAAATCCTCTTAAGAAAAATGTATGCATATGGTGTAAGAGGAAATGTGTACAAACTCATAGAATCATACCTTAGCAACAGACAACAATTCACAGAAGTAAGGAGGATAAATCTTAGCACTAAAACAGAAGAACCATATGTATCTGAGTCTAGAATAGTTGAATTCGGTGTTCCTCAAGGGACTATTGTCGGCCCTCTGTTCTTTCTTATCTATATAAATGACATGCCTTCGGTAACAACTCATGACATTACACTGTTTGCTGATGATAGCACCGTTTTATTTACTAATGACAATTCAGCTGATTTAGAATCTGACATTAACCAAACAATATTATTGATTATAGACTGGCTTAGAATAAATAATTTAATGATTAATATTGATAAAACTAAAATAATGGATTTTAAAATACGAACCCGACGTACAGGTGCTTTAAAAATTAATTACCTAGATAGTGACATTGAGGAAACAGAAGTAACGAAATTTCTAGGACTACATATTGACCACAAACTTAACTGGAAATTTCATATTGAGCACGTTTGCAAAAAGCTGGGACAATTTTCATATGCATTATATAGATTAGGGAAAATAGCGAATCGGAGTACTTTGCTAACAGCTTACCATGGTTACGTTGGTTCTATTCTCCGATACGGCGTAATATTTTGGGGCAACAGTACGGAAAAACAGCGCGCTTTCATTGCTCAAAAACGCTGCATTAGGGCTATATTTAATTTGTGTGAAACTGACTCCTGCAAGCATTTCTTTAAAAACAATAAATTATTAACTCTACCATGTATATATATACTTGAGGCAGCAGTATTTGTTAAAAACAATATCCACATGTTCAGCTTCTACACGCGTATACGGCGCAAGGACAAATTACGTACACCAGCCAGTAAAACTCATCTAATGCATGAGAGCATCTTTTGTTCAGCTTCTCGCATTTTTAATAATATACCGGGGCCTATTAGAACGATTGTCAAAAATGAAAACTTTAAAAGGGCTCTCCATGATCTGTTGGTAAACAAAAGTTACTACTCTGTAAAAGAATTTCTGTCCGACAAGTCTCTACTTAAATATAGTACCCAGTCATGATGCGTTCGATGACCTAAAATTTTACCGTAAAATCTATTTTTATTTATGTTTAATTTTATGTATGATTTTTGCAATTTGACATTTTAATTTGTTACGATTCTTTTTATTTTATTTTTATTTTTTTTTATTTTATTTGTATAATTTGACATGTACCTACCTATGTTAATTTGTTATGTTTGACTCTGTTTTAATTTTTTTTTTGAATCATATGTGTAAATTAATTTTATATTCTACAAATTGAATTTGACATTTCCCTTAATGTTCCCTTTTGGTGTTTTTATTCTTTTTATTTATTGTGCTAGAAGAAAAGTGAAAATAATTAGTAATAATGTTAATTTTATTAGTCGCTAATTTATGTTTAATTATTGTATGCCCTACGGGCGGGACATAGCTGAACGAGATTTCTCAAATATTTAAGAACTGTACTGTACCTACCTATGATCCACAATAAATATATTTGATTTGATTTGATCTATTTTGTGATCGCGGAGGAATTCCGTGATCTCATCGCATTGGTGTTGCATACCATTTGCATTGAAGATGCCTAAGTTAAGGGATCGGGGTTTATACCTTGCTATCACGGTGTTAGACATGATGGGGGGGGGGTTATATAAGGATTCTAGGGCTTGCGTAATCTCCGGGTACGCATAGTAAATTCTCTGCAACATAGGAACGTCGCGGAATTTCTTGGCGGCTGTTATCTCCCTGACCATTTGCTGCACGCGGGGCGAGAAAAAGGCCTGGAAGGTGTTTGTGATGACACCGAATGTGTCATCATCTGGGGGGGGGCCACGGGCCTTGGGAGTGGGAGCGGGGCGTGGTGCTTTAGGAGCGGGTGCGGGCGCGGGAGGCCCTGAAATTGCGGGGGGCGGGGGGATGCGGTTGCGGGGGTCCATAAGGGAGTAAAGGGGGGTCTGCGGGGGCGCGGGCCTAGGGGTTTGCATGGCTGGAAAAGCCTGCTTGTGATGAAGCTGGGACCACGGGCTAGGCCTCTGGAGGCTTAACCTTTCGGGGATTTGTGAGGAGGGAATTGGGGGGTAATTCCTATGGTTTTGCTGCCGAGCGTCTGATGGACGCTTGGTCTGCTTGAACGGATTAGTTTTTGGGGCTTTAGAGCAGCCCCGATAGTTTGCTGTGTGCCCTTCAAGGCCACATAGCACGCAGCTCGGTGTACTGTCGCATAGATTGCGGTCCTTGGGTCGGGTACACTCAGCCGTGCCATGGCCGCCTAGGCACTTGACGCACCTAAGTTTGGCGTGGCAGTTTTTCTGGGAGTGTTCATAGAGCAGGCAACGATGGCATTGCCCTATGGAGCTATTCTTTCTGGGCTTCTCTATGATGAAGCCCGTGAGGTTACAAATAGACCTAACATTGGAGATCGGGTGATGCCCTTCGGTAGGGGAGCACACGACGAGTACCATGTCGTATGCTTCCCTGCCGCGCGAACAGTGCATACGGTGCACCTCGTCTACTGGGATATTCTGTGACTGAAGGTCAGCTAGAATATCGGAGGGAGAGATCTCTTTCGGGATCGACTACACTGTTACCAGTGCAAAAATGTTAGAATTGCTGGTTCTCGGAAAAGCCTGTTTACAGTATTATACAGAATGACTTGTTATTTGACGTACTCCTTCTCGGATATGACAGTGTGACTCATTTGCAACTACTAACCACTTAAAGCTTAGGCCAAAATTCATGGGATTTGAGAAAACCCAATTTATAATTATTTTTTGATTTCCCAGAATAAGTCACTAAATATCACTTTTCTCTTAGCTCTCAAACTGAATGGCCATTATTGGATTTTCCTCGAATCCCATGAATTTTAGTCACCCTGTGTATCATCCATCCTCCATCCATGCCGCAACTCGACAGAGGTACACACGGCTACTTATCAAGCTATACATTTCCAGTTTAAGGTGATCTCGCATTGTTTAGGATTTCTAAACAATGAGAGGTCAGCTTATACTGGAAATGTATAGCTAGATATGTAGCCGTGTGTACCTCTGTAACTAACCGTCTCTAAAGTTGGAGCTATATTTGCACCCTTCGATACGATCCCGGCTCTACTTAAAAGCTTGTGAACGATAAGTCATAAAGGCTTTTATCGGTTTTTGTTTCCGAAGTGTAGGCCCTCAGGCTTTGTCGAATGACGATCTACGCGAGTTCGCTGGTAATAAGTAGGTAATAAAACTGGCCGAGAATCGAGAACAGTGGAGTGCAATAAGAAATGTCGCGCCGCAGTTTATCATGCATGGAGAGGCCAATCTGAACAGGCGAAACGCAGGCGCAGGCAGTCAGATCGATCTGAGTATGGTCTGACCGGATACATTCCTCAACGTAGACATAAAACCTGTTTACCTCAACCTAGCTTAAGAGGACTACAGGACCTAAACGTGCCTAAACGAAAGTTTTATAATGCCTTAAAGTACATGATCCACTGCAGTAAACAAAATCAGAAAAATATATGATATTCTTCAGGATTTAAGCTAGTAAGATAGAGTATTGAAAACATAATACAACTAATTTGATACGATAGAAAAAAACACGAAGATACCTCTAAAAAAATCATAAATGTATATGGAATCATTCTGATTTTTGTCAGATTATTCTACAAGCAACGTATTACCGTACTAGTGTTTTATTGTTTTAATCCAATCTGTAGATTTTTTGTAAATAGATAATTGCCTCATATTTTGCAATAATTTACCTGCGTTGTGTCATCGCGCTTCTCTTTCTTTTCTATGCAGTCCGACAGTGACCGCGCTTTAGCTGTTGTAAGCCTCTTAACTCCTCTATGCTACTGGCCACGGCGCATTTCGGTAATAAACCTAAATTAAATCATTCCGTTTGAGTTCTTTCTGTCGAAATCAGCTATTTCTGGTCGGATAAACAATACGGTAGCTAGAGTTACCGTCGCATCGACTCATTGGTTGCTCGAGCGAATCAGCTCGCTCACAAATGCACTGGATACGGTAAAGTGATTTTAAAACCCCATATTATATCATCGTAATCTTCCCGCCCTTTTCCCATATTACTCGTGGTCGGCGCAACACGTTTTCTCTTTTCACTCTCCCCTGTCAACCGTCACGCTGTCATTCACTCCCTTCTTTTTCATATCATTCCTCACAGAATCAAGCCTTCTTTTTTTTGGCCTTCCTCTACCTCTCCATCGATCAACATATATTCATCACTCTTTTAGTCACATGCGTTTCCTCCCTCCTCCGCACATTGGCCATTCCACCATTGCCAAGTCAAACGATTTCTTTTCAACCTTTCTCTCCCTGGTGCACTTTTAAATTTCCCCTTATATACTCATTTCTTACTTTATCCATTTTTGTCACTCCACACATCCATCTCAACATTCTCATTTCCGCTGCATACAATGTTTTCTTATCGAAAGATATTTAAATACAGACGAAATCCATTTGACATAAGACAATTATGACCTGTGTTAAATTCCTTCGGAACATAAACCTGTTTATTTCTATGCGTTTTAATTCTTAAATGGGTCTAAGACAAATAATATGTATACATTTAAGGAAAAAAATGCAAAGTAATAAACTATATGTTTGCCTCCAGAGGGAATTCCACACAGGATTTTGCATTGATGAAGATGAGCTGAAACGAATAAAAGAAATCGTTCAAAAGGAATACGTGCCGTCGTTGGCGGGCCACTTTTATCCAATATCCTATACGTATTGTAAATTAAAGTCGCTTTTCGTGTCTGCTTGTGGTTTTTAATAAGGTTTTCACCAACACTTAAAGGATTTATTCCGGAAGGTTTTTGTGGTATTAATATATAATTTCCTTATACAGAGAAAGCTCGACGTTTTGTCAAGTTCTAAAAACCGCGCGAACCGGGGTGGGTCGCTAGTGTGTTATATAAAGTAAAGTATCACTAGTCATTTTTAATAAAACCACAAAAGCTATATCCTCTGACAACCTCTTTTCTTCCTCAGTCATTGCAAAAATAGGAATGAAGAATATTTCATTTGATAGATTTCAATTTTGTCAGAGCCGTTGAATACTGCAGATAGTCAAAGGCAACCAGAATTTCATCATTCATTGCTAGCACAAGTTCATCGTTTTTTAATAGAACAGACTCCTCCGGCCAAGGATTTATTAATAGTGGCTAAAGATGAAAGATTTTTTTTCCAACACACAAGTTCTACAGTAGATACATCGCATACTACAGAGTGACATAATTTGTATTCGTGGATTGTTTGACGGAGCGTGCATTCTGAAAGTAGGCGACGTCGCAATTAAATGTCAAATATTTTACTGTTTTGATTAATTTGGCAATATTACTGTAAGAAATGTGGCTAACTACCGAACTTAGCATATTAATAATGAATTGCAATTATAACACTGAATTTGATGTTGTAAACGTTTTAGGTGTAAAAAAAGCATTTGGTTTCCAAAAACTTTTTTTTACATCTTTAACTAAATATTCGGTGTTACAATATTATTTATTGCATTTCATAGTCAATATTTTAGTTCTCTAGTTAGCCACATCATGTTTTATAGTATTTCCATACAGTAATATTGCAAAATTGATCAAAACAGGTAAATCACCATCATCATCATAACAGCCGAAAGACGTTCACTGCTGGACACAGGCCTCCCCCAAATGGGGGGGTTGCCATAATCGCCACGCTTAGCAGGCGGGTTGGCGATCGCAGTATGGCGTTAAAATGCGTAAAGAACGTTGCTGCCCATTCTCTAATGGGTCCCTTAGTCGCCTTTTACGAAACCCACGGGAAGAAATGGGTTGGTACTATTCTTTACATCCGGCACCACACGGAACAACAGGTAAATATTTGACAGCTATTTGCGACGTTGCCAACTTTTAGGATAAACGCTCTTAAGGCGTGATTAAATACACGAACTCACGCTTTCTTCCCATGGAGGCAGAAACTATAGAACGCCACCTGCTTACATACTTCTTTTGCCTCGATTACGTCCATACATCTGGTCATACACGCACGCCGGTTGCCAGTACTACGCACCTGACCTTTCTGAAGACCATCACCAATAAGGTATGTCCAGTAGTATACAGTATATGTCCTCCTAGGGCATCCCCTCCCGGCGTTTCCACTCACATCTGCCTTGTAAATACCTTTCGTTAGTCGCCTTTCATTCATCCTCTCAACATGACCAAACCATCTAAGCATACTCTTTAAAAAAATTGTCACTACATCTTCTTTTGAACCACATCGTTGCCTTATCACATCATTCCTCAGCCTAACATTCATAGTCACATCACACATGCTTCACAAGGAACGCATTTCCACAGCATTTATTCTACTTTCATGAGTCTTCTTTATCATATTAATAAAAAATTACTTCGATGAAACGCATCAAAAATCATACTCGTGACTTCATAGCACATTTTAACTCAATGTATCGCCGTAAACGTTTGATTACGTAAAAAAAGAAAAAATACATGTTCAATTTTTTTTTATTCTTCCTGGCGGACAAAAAACATTTTTTTTCATCATCCCTATTGTGAATACTACAATTTAGTACAGGGTTGATTATTCTTAGAGTTTAGTTTTCCAGAATTTGCGTTTTCGCAAAATTCTATTTTATTTTAAATGCAAAACTTCAGATGATTCGAAGTTTATTCAACTTATTCAAACCTACGTTTTGACCTTTAGTTAAAAAAATACCAGTAGTTACGTTTCAAATAGCACCAAGCCTATGTTTCGTAGCGGAGTCTACGAAACTACGATTAAGATATGCTACGATTTTTATATTTTATTGGTGAGCTGAAAAAATATCACTGGTCGCCTGCTTTACTCGTGGTATGTACTAGGGGGCTATGTACGACAAGATCGTGTTCGGCAAAATTAATTTAAAAAATTTACTGAGGTGTTTGAAAATGATAATACCTAATAGTGTTTCAGTTGTTATCAATACGGTGTCCAGACTCTTCCAGGGTCTGTAAACACGTGCCATTTTGAGGCATTTACCGGATACCTACGTATATTTTTTTACACACATCTTTAACTTCATGAACGCCCAAACACTTTTAATCAGGATATCATCGGTCGACTGTGGGGGCCAGTCTATGATTACCTCGATGATTTACCGGCCATATTTTTTTGTTTTTCTACTTTTTTGTGTCTCGTCGAGGAACGGTTGTTTTATGATACTTTGAGATATGCATCCACTAACCACTGACCCTTTTTCATCAATAGTTCGATATTGGATAGCTGTGGTTACTTTAAGCAAAGTTGTATGTTACTATTTTTCTTCGAAGGGATACATCCTACTTAATTTACCGCGGTCTGGTCGGTTATTGACGTTTCGAGGTGCTATAATATCGCTTTATGTACTTCGTAATGAATACTCTTTTATATTCTATTCATACACTTTGCAGCTTGATCACGCGAAATTGTAGGTCCTTTTCTTCTATCTTCTTTTTTCCGCTTCGCGCCCGCGGTGCTCGTGAAGGGAGAACTGGTTTTTCTGGAAACCTACTGTACGAACAGCCTCTGTTGTCAGGAAGCCTGCTAGACAAAGAGTCCCTCTACAGTAACATAACATCACGCCTTGTTCCCCCGAAGTGTTAGGCAGGGATGTACCCCACATTTCGTCAGTTATGTTTAAGTCCCAGTATGTCTGTCCCCTCTACTTGCTACATTCATTTATTTATTGAAATAAAAACAAACAAATTAAAAAAATGCCACTGTATTCTACATATCAAACTTGTAATGATCCCTTCATTTGGTTTCCCACAAAACAATTATATGTTTAGCACAATTTATTCTATTCTAGACCAATTATTTGTTAATAAAACTGCACTGAAAGGGTTTCAGGGCTTGTAACGTAATAAACCCTTCATAATACAATAATTATGCTTCAACGGCCTTTCAAAATCGGTTCAACATTAGTGATATATTCGTAGATTACATTATCCCTTTCAGCTTTCCTGAAAAAGGTGACAAAATGGGAGAAAATGGCGACAGTTTCGTAATTATACACATAAACCCTTATTAGTGGAAACTAAGAAGGAAGTTGTAATGGAACCTACTTCAAAACATTAGTGTGTCGACGTAAAGCAATAGGCATTTACGGAAAAGAGGCCAAATTACCTGTCCAACACAGAATAAATGAAATTAACTAACCTTTCAGTGACGTTAATTCTGTTTTTATCGGTACTTACAAATTAGCAATTAATTACTAAATCTGTTTATAAATTGAATAAGTATTTATTTATTTTATAAATATACTAGGCAATTTTCTAAATGATCAAAGTTTCAATGTTCTTATGAGAAGTCAATATTTTAGTCACTTACCACAAATTAATTAATAGGAATTAACTAAAACAAACCTATTTAATTTTAGTGGCCATACAAAATGGCCAAATCTTATTGGTTAAGAGATCCTAAAAGTTGGCAACATCGCAAATAGCTGTCAAATATTTACCTGTTTTGATTAATTTGTCAATAATACTGTATATAAGGAAATATGAAATGTGGCTAACTAGTAAACTAAAATATTGATTATGAAATGCAATAATTAATATCGTAACACCGATTATTTCGTTTTAGATTTGTATAGAAAGTATTTGGAAACTTTCCAAAAGCATTTTTTAGACCTAAAACGATTACAACATCAAATTCAGTGTTATAATTGCAATTCATTATTAATATTCTAGTTCGCTAGTTAGCCACATGTCATTTTCCATACAGTAATATTGCCAAATTAATCAAAACAGCGAAATATTTGACATAAATTTGCGACGTTGCCAACTTACCACAAATTATCTATTCTCTCTTTAAATACTTATTATTATAACTTTGTCCAGGCATTTATGAATAAAAGTCGGTAATTGTTTATTTGTGGAGCATTTACATGAAACCTTTGATTATTCGTTCATTTTCAGTAAATGTTCTAGTTCGTATTGTCGTATGAACTTAAAGTACCTTGCACACAAAATAACTAACTGCAACGTGACGAAAAATAGTTCGTGAAATGTTTTTTTTCTTCTCACCGGAATCGATTTTTATTAATGATTGAAAAAAATATATTAGCGGTGTGTTGTTTTAGTCAAAAATCAAAAGATGCTGCGTATACATGTCTAATTCTAAAAAAAAAAAAACTATATATTCAAATCATTTTGATCGTGTTAGTATTACACTTTTGTATGGAACAGCAGATTTTTTTTTAAACACTTGTCTTTTGGTTCACAGTAAAAGTTGTTCTTCATTTTGACGAGTACTAGAATACACTCTCGGAACGTATTTCCCTGGTTTAACCTAACTTAAAGTGATGTAATTTCGTATCATTCTATCTCACTTTTGCCTAATATTACTTTTCGCTGGCGACGCCTGCCGAGCACTGACCGAAAACACTCGAATCCCGACGATACGGAGTGACGTGCAGTTGCAGAGCTTGTAGGCGGCCAATTACTGCGTACTGCCATTGGACTAGCAGCAGCTAAGGCCGATCTATCATCTATACTAATTATTATAAAGAGCTACAATGGGACGAAATGTGGGTGAGGTGTACTATAAGTACACCTCTGCCTAATACGTCAGGAAATGCAGGTGTGATGTTATGTTACATGTGTGTATGGTTACGAGGTAAAATTGATGAGTTTGTATGCATGGAGTAATTTTCGGAACTACTAATCCAATTGTGAAAATTCTTTCAGTAATGGGAAGCAACAGTATTACCGAGAGTCGTAAGATATATTATATGTTAAAAAAAGAAATTTCACGCGGTCAATGTGGCGGGCAGCAGCTTATTGACAATAAATAGGTAATCAGCGTTCGCTATTTATTTACCAAACATATAAACAAACACGGGTTTTCAGGAAAAACAACTCTAATACCTAAACATAAGGGTCAGTTTGCGCTACAACTTCATATTTGTTATGACTTTTTTAACAGTACTAGTCAGTCTAAAATCAACTTTACTTACACTAACATAAAAGTTGATGTTTGTTTAGTGGAAATAACGTCAATCGGAAACAAGGATTTAAATTGACCTTAGGTATGTATTCAATTAACCGTGTCCTCGGATACCTAAGAAGGTGTGGGTATTAATTAAGGGACTAAACTATTTGCATAAACACACCGATTTAATTTATTTTGATTGAATTCTAATGAAGTACGGCTTCTTCGTTTAGATTTCGCAAAATTTGTCCGGATATGCCGCCAGAGACAACGAATTCCAACATTGCTCTCGGTATTTGTTTATGCGCAATTGGGCATTTAAAGATGTGACGAAAAAAAATCGTTGAGAGATTAAACGCAAACCAATTTTGTTTACAAAAAAATCTTTTTCATACTAACGTTTCGTTTTTTGCCACCGACTTCCGAAAAGTTATTTTTCATTATTTAGTTTTTTTTTTGGAACTCGGTTCTTTTGATTTTTTTGGTAAAAAGGTATTTTTTTCACATTTTAGTTGTGGTACACACAAATTCGAATAGCACTACCTGCTATGTAAATAACAGTGACAGGAAGTTATTATAACATCATCCATAGAGACTAAGTGGAAAAAATACGTATTATTGAAGCTAACTAAAAAGTACCCAAGCAAAAATATATTAATAATTATATTTTACTTCGAGAGCATACCCTTTCAAATAAAAAAAGAACTTTGTAAATCCGCCTATATATGACGAAGTTATGCCCGAACAATATTAATAAAAAAAAGTAAACATCCTAATTGATAAACTCCTCCGTTTTTAGAAATGGGTTAAAACTAAAAAAAATATCCACATTCATATCATACATATTTTTTTTTTTTTTTTTTTTTTAATATTTTACAAAAATAGCAATAATCATAGACAGCACTAACAAAAGTTTTGAGATTATATGCATGTACCTATTTTTTATAATGTATAATATTACTTAATACAACTTAAAAACTGCCGCCAGGCTTACTCCTATCTCTCAGTACCGAAAGTTCCACATCGCTGATCATGGTACATACTTTCATGCGTACTTCTGCAATTCTCTCTGGCGGGAAATTACATACAATATCAGCCATACTGGAGAAAAAATTATGGATAGGGGATTTTCCTGCGGGACAAGTAGCTTTCGTAACCAATTGTTGTAAAATTACATTCCTTTCTTCTCTATCCTTTTTCAGCTCATCTATTATTGAGTCTATCTTTCGTTTCATTGGTCTTTTTGGCGGTGGAATTACAGTTTGTTCTAGAACGGTGAAATTTTGCGGTGCAGCCAGTGACTGACTGGCATCACAACTAGTAGTAACAATGGTTGGAGTATATGTAGTAAGCTGCTCTGCGTTGCTGCTACTTGATGTTCCCATTACGAATGGCGACTCTGATAATGGAACGTCTTCAGATGAATCATATTCTTCCTTCACGCACTCGAAAGAAATCTCAATAGGATCGTGCGTAGCATTGTCCGCTATGTAGCTGCTTGAGGTTTCTCCTTCATCATGTGATTCTGACAAGAAGTTCAGTCTCTCGTCATCGTACTTGGAATATGAAGTGGCGTTTCCAGTAATCTTTTTCTTTTTATTTTTCATATAATTGTCTCGTATATTTCGCCATTTTGATTTGCATTCTTCAGCTGTAACAAACAACCTTTCATTATGTTTCAAGTTATAGCGATATTATGATAGATTAATTCAGGTTTCTTCATGAGAATAAATGAAAATAAATTAAATACAACTATTTCATAAAATAATCAATTCTATGAATTGGCCACCAGGGACCGCAAACCTTTATAAATTACATATTATACTATATTATGATACAGGTATCGAAGAATTTAATATAATTAAATTTTAATAAAAAAAAATAAAAAAAATTGGTTACTTCTACGACTAAGATTACCGCTATCAGGATAACCAAGAACACGAAACATGTTACCTCTTTTTAGATTACCGGTTATCTAAAAATGACCTTGATTACGAGAAAGAAACAGAATATCCAATGCCGACAATTAGTTGGCATTAGAAAATACTTTAACGTTACCAGGGAGATTGTCGTTTGCGTTTATTTGGTTCGCCTTTTTGCAGAGTATTTGAGTTAAAATAAAAAACGGAAAAGAGCAAAGTTACTATATTACATATAACTATATTACATTTTACTATATTACATATTACTATACTAAATATTGCTGTATTACATATTTACTATATTACATTGTAAATTGGAAAAAAATATTTATTTTTAGAACAACAATCTTTTAAATTAATAAGGCTTTCCAGCATATCGGTTCAGTGCCAACGGGTGCTGCAGTCTAAAACAGGTTTTCTTTTCTGTGCCGTATGAAGAATATTAAGGAATGTTGGAGTTCTCAAATTTCTAACAACTACACGTGCATCTCTGATAATACCTACAGAGTTACTCTCGTTATTTATAGCATCATTGATTGATGGCTAAATTGTAAAATGTGAGCGACGCATCTAACAGGTGATACTGAGTATGGTAAACCCTCTTCGGTAGTTAAAGATGAAATTGGTGGAGTCAAATCTGTCCAATCGACTTCATCATCAGTTTCATCTTGTACTGACAAATTTTCTTCAATTGGTTGTAATTAATTATCGGTTATAAGACGTTTTTAATCTTTATCATATTCGATCCATTGTCAGTTGTGATACTATACAATTGTTTTGTTACGATAAGGTATTTGGGAAGCACCCATAACAGTTTTTCTTTCAAAAATTCAGCGGTGCTGCGAGTGCATTTATACATTTATTTTCTAGGTTCCTAATAATAATTTTTGCATGTCTAACAAGTAGGGATGTTGACTGGGAAAAAGAAACAATTTAATCCGTCAGTCAGATAATAAAAAAATATTAAAAACGTATTTTTTGCTTTATCATATGGATAAAACGCATTACAGTTGGGGAAAGGGGGCTCGCTACGTCACAATTCAGTATAAAATCTACCTCAGAGTGACCTCATGCCACATTTTAACTCAATGTAGTGCCGTAATCTTATGATTATGTAAAAAAATAAAAAATATGTGTCCAATATACAGTGTAAACTCTATATAGCGACACTGAAGGGACTGTGCATTTTATGGCGTTATAGAGAGTTGTCGTTAAATGGAGAGAAGAAACATCAGAATTAGAAAAAGAAAAAGTTTATTTCCGACTATTGTTAGTAGTTATGTGCATAAAAAAGAATGTTATATGAACGCTATTGCGTATAGTCTGTTATTTTTGTCTGACGTCTTTTGCTGCACCAGTAATTTTGTTGTATTTTTTTACTTATTTTATTCATATCTAGCAATATTGAGGCATCTTGGTTATAAAGGAAGTATTTTTCCAATAATTTAGCTGCTTCCAGAGCTTCTTTAATGCTCGGCGGAGGCTCAGGCTCATCCGTCTCATCTTCTTCATAAACAAAAGTAAACAAAAGAACGAATTTCTTAGAAAGTTCGGTATGCATGATGCCGACAGTCGAGTTTATTGCGGGCTGGGATAATAAAGCGACAATAGATCGTACACAGCTGCGCAGTTTTTACTAATTTTAGCAACTTAAAAGGTACTTTTTATTACTCAATTGTTGTCGTTATTGAGAGTGGGTGTAATGCTATGTAGAGTGAAACATTGTATGAAAGACAAGCTAAACCAACCAAAGCCAATTGATTTCGACGCTTAAGGGAGTTTGTCGTTAAATAGAGTGACGTTACATGGAGTTTACACTGTATTTTAATAATCTACCTGACGGACAAAAAAAAATATTTTGTCAACATCTCTATTGTATGTTGATTCCAAAAAAGGAGCTGTCAAGACGAGTCGCACAATTTACTTTCAAAGAAATCAGTTAGTTTTTTAAATCTTCACGTAGAGAGGAACTAACAGTATCGGCTTTCTCTTGCGCCAATGATTTTATATTGTGTGATTTAAAAGATTGATACTCCCTTGCAGTCATAGGAATTAGTTTTATGTTGTAGCGAAATGCGGTGTCGTTTAATTGTTCGAATGGAAGACCATGGCCTGTCACGAGGTTAAGACACTCTTGCAATGCCCATAGTTTTGTAGACTTCATACCTGAGGTTCCTTCACCACAATCACCACAGATTTCCTTATTTTGAGCATCGTTGGCTAGGTTATTGTAATTTATAACCATATTATATTCTGCAAAGTGTTTCGAGGAAAGATGATGCAGCAAATTTGTTCCATGGTTACCCTGTAAACAAAAATTGATTTAGATTTTTATGCCCAACTACGGCAAACCCAAACGAGGGTTATAATTTTAACAGGCTATGTATGTATGTTCATCTGTTCCCTTATAAATCCTAAACTGCTCGACGTATTTTGACAAACAATGTGCCATTGAAAGCGTTTTGCGCTTCCAATGACACCTCGTTTATCAAAATTGTTCCGCAGTAGCATAAACGACGTCACATAAAATCCAACATGGCGGCTTGAGGATTTTTTTATTATTTTTTATTAATATAATTATCATGTTAAGATCTTGACTTTTTTTGACTGATTATCATACTTTGTTTGATTTGTTGTATGCCGCCCCGCCATGATGCACAACAAAAACAAAGCGACATCAACGCCTCTACTGGTGGATAATCTAACTATTTTACGATATTATCACTAATGTTTGGCCACATCATGAAGTAGTCGTGCGTTTAACTGTTCATATTGTTAAACGTTGAGTATTCAATGATCTGGCCAGATCACATCATGATGTAACCAGCGTTCAATGTTCTATTTCATGAAATACAACCATTTCATGAAATGGTCGAACACTTCATGAAATAATCAATTCTAAGATCTGGCCGGACAGATGCACAATCCTTCGCTCGAACCCTAATTAATAGGTACAAAAAAACATGTTAGCCACAGATGTACAGTGATAAATTGATTTAGACATAGGTGTCACCTAGGGACATTCTTTGATAAAGAAAATCTTCGCCCAGATATTTTATTTTACTTAAATACCAACGTAAAAATATAAATTTACTTACCTTTATAACTTTATTGCAATCTTCTATATCACATTTAGATGTATTCGTTTCCTTTTGGTAGGTAAAATATGCATAAACATGATTTTTTCGCTTTCGTCCCATTTCTAAGTATAATATGTTTTATCTATAATTTACCAAACAACTAAACAATCCAACACTCGCTAGCAAACTGAAAGACGCGTTGCCGAGCCGTGCCAGCTCGGATCGTGATTGGTCGGCATTCGCCGGCGGCGCGGCGCGCTGGAGACTCGACTCTTTCACACACACGGCGATGCGCACCCTTTGACTAACGCCGATGGCACGTGTAAGATAGAGGTCATTGCTATTTCGGTAACCGGTATTAATATTGGTTGTAAAAAAGATACTTAAATGTTGTTACCGAAAAATAACCCGTACCGAAACCGGTATGATCACATACCGGTTTTGGTCCCTGCTGGCAATGACATAATTATGTAGGTACCTAAATTCCATTGGAACTTTAGTTACGATTGCATTGAATTTGTTTAACTTAAACACGGGTTGTGTTTTAGTTTATTATTACAAGTTACAGTTAAGTTATGATTAACGTCTGCATAACCATATTTTTTTTGACGTTTATAAGTCAATTCAATCATTTTATTTATTCACAAACAATTTTCATCGCGTTTGAAATCGTTGTAAATGTTAAAAATAAAAAGTAAGGGGAATAATCTTCAAAATATTATAACATGTATCCACTTAGCAAAATTCAAAAGCGATTTTCTCGTGGAATAACGAATACAACGTTGAGATAAGACCTATTTCATAATATTGTGGGTTCGAAAATACTATGATCGTAACAACATAAAATTACAATGAACACAGTAGGAGCAAATCACTTTTAAAAGTTGCTAAGTGAATACATATTAGTGATCGTGACTGTACTTAAATAAAATCGGTCTTCCAATTAACAAAACACAGAACATGTTACAAGGGGCAGCAATATAAATTCATACAATCATTACTTAATTTAATATCCAAGATATAGATAACTCAATAATGTTACGCATGACGCATTGTAAATGGGTAAGTAATAATAGTGAACATCCTGTACACGTAGCAACCGCCAATAAGTAAACACCATAAGCCCCGGTACGCACGGGTGATTATTTCCCGCGGCGATTTTTATTCGTTCATTGAATTTTCAACGCTCTGCTTGGCGTTGAGAGTTGAAAATCCAACGGTCTTATTTTTCAACGCGCTGGGACGAGAGGGTCCCAGCGCGTTGGATTCTCAAAACTCAGCTTAACACCGAGAATTGAAAATCCAGTGCGCGATAAAATCCCGCCCGTAATAATTTACGTCCGTGCGAATGTGGGCTAGCAATACAAGAAACGTTTACTCAGTTGGCCCAGGTTGGCACGGGCGATTTTATCCCGCAGTGTTTTTTTACGTTCACTGGATTATCAACGGTCTGCTAAGCGCCGAGAGTTGAAAATCTAACAGTGTTTTTTCAACGCGCTTGCACGAGAGTGCGTCCCAGTGCGTCGTATTCTCAACTCTCGGCTTAACACCGAGAGTCGAAAATCCAGTGCGCGATAAAATCCCGCAGTGATATTTTTACGTCCGTGCGTACGTGGGCTTATAACCAGAAAAAAACTGTCGACCGACCGAACGCGAAGTAACCACAGAATAAATAAGTAGCAGTATTATAATATCGGCAGTGACCTTGAAATAATTACCTACGGCCGCTCGGTAGATAAAACTTCCGCGTCCGAGCGTTACTGCCGTGCACTCAATTCTATTGCGTATACCTAGCTATAAACTGAGATTTCGAAGCGCATCGTTTCGGCCGTTTTCTATGAAGATAGAATACTGTATTTATTTACACTGTGACGGTACCTATAAAGAACATGTTTACGTTCTGTAAACGCAACGGTACAAGTTTCTGCGCTACCTGAGGGCCTACTGTGAGTTTCTTTTGACCATCTTGATTTTACGCATCGCTTCGCTCTCTTTCTCGCTTACGGTATGTCCGTAAGTGAGACGGAGAACAAAGCGCCCGTAACGACGGCCGAACGTACAGATTTCGCTTAGGAAGGACCCCTAGGTCCGAACTTGAAATATTTTTGGTAGGTATTCATTTATGGTAGGAATTCAAAAATTAAAACTTTTCAATATTTTTTATTGTGAATTAAGAAAAATTCAGTTGATTAATATTATTTTATGATAAAATTTCATCTTATTTCAGTTGGCCCTATTTAGTCTCGTCTTAGTTGGATTCTTATTTTAGTTGGCTCCTGAGATACGAGTATATTTTTACTTAGTTCAGGAGCCAGCTGTTCTACCTGATGTTGACCTCCACTTGTACAATAATGTTTAGTGTATAAATAACCTTATGTGTTTCTCTTTGTACAATAAACTTATTATTTTATTTTATTAAATTTCATCATTACATTACAATCTCATTATTCATTTAAAAAAAGACTACCTACCTATTGAAAAAAATATAGTAGGATTTAAATTAATTGAAAAATCTATTCAATTGATTAATACATTTTGTAGATACGGCCCTGGAATGACGCCCAGATTCCGATCTCTGAATGAATTCTGAATTCTGATTTTGAATTCTGTGATTTCTTGAACTCACACACTGACTTATTAGTATTACTTGTTAAAATGTTAGGAATATCGTATAATTTTACAATGTTTGTAAATATGTGAGCACCATGTATCTGTCACATATTTAATTTATCTGTAATTGCTTTATTTTTCATTCTTTTTTACCTATCGCGGTATAGTAATCTTATTCTAGATGCATCGTCTTCACATATAATTATATAATTAATGTATGCAAAATATTGTGAAAACATTTTAAAAGAGTAACGGTGGAGTTTCTTGCCCATTCTTCTCCATACGAAAACTACCTTTTGGAAGGGGCGACTAGAATCAATTCTATTTTTTGTAAACTTGACGTTCATAAGTGCCTTTTAAGTGCCTAATTGAAATAAATTGTTTGACTTTGACTTTGACTTTGACGTTGACTTTTAATTTATAACATAATAATTATATTGGACGATAACTGTAGTCACGTAATTACTGAAAATCATGCAAAACATAAAGGGGTTTATTTATAAACAGAAGTGGATCCAGTGGTAGAGGGGGCTAAGGGGAAGGGGCTCAAGCCCCCCCAAAAGCATCTTGAGTTCTTCCGTGACAAATCTTAAAGTGAACTTGATATTATAATAATTAAACTTTTTAGCAAGTATTACACTAATACCTAATGTAAAATTGTCATCAATTATCCTTAACTTAGTAAGTATTATGTTTTCAAGTTTTTTTCTATGCCATGTTTTGTTTACGTGGCGAATTTTGCCGCCACGCTGCCCGGTTTGGCGGCCATGTACATTCACCGAGATATCTCTGGTAGTCTAGCAACGTAACGAAGTCATTGTGGAATTTGCGAAAAGCAATCCGAGGAGGCTTGTAAAATGTTGTGTGCTTTTTAGTGTTTACTTTGCTAAAACCTACACTCAACGGGGTCAAATCCCAAACGACAATCTTGGATGTAAACATTGCATTTACCTACACATATCTACAACGTTTGAACGTCGCGTCACTACGTTCAAACGTCAAAAATGTATGGTTAAACATTCGCTAAACATTACTTAATTTAAGCAACGTTTATACATAAATCCCAAAGTGAACAACAGCAACAATTATTGACTCAAATAAGAAAAATTACTCACGTGGTTTATTTAGTACCTCACCGATTTTGATCCAACAGTTGCCTTTATTGATCATGTTCTTATAGTTCTTTCCTTTGTTCCGGTATAAAACTGGGTACTTCTTAACATTTTCAATCAAATCGTCGTCAAACATACTCATTTTGAACGTAAATTAAATGAAACGCTCGCCGTCACGTTGCTCGAAGGTTACGACGACGCCACGGTATGCGGCATGGCGGCGGGCGGTGGCATGTGCGGCGGCCATGACGCCCCCCGCTTTCTACCTCAGTCGCCCCCTCGCCCTGACCGCAGACAGACGCTCCATGTGTGCGGCGCCATTCGGACGGAGTCGCAGACCGTCATACTACACAACATTTCACATTGCTTGAGCATTATGACGATTTGCACGCCGCGCCGCACGCGTTGCGCAGCGGTAGACAGGAAGAACAGAGTTTACGTTTTGTCAACACACGACTAAGGCTGTTGCTGAACTAAAATGTATGACTTATAGACATAACACAACATCTCACTTATAGATGTAGGGATAGGCAGAGGTATGAATTCACTTCCATTTAATTACAAAAACATATTGTAAAAGTCCTAGGGGGCGAGTCTTTAGGAGAGCAGTGATGGGTGGCCCAGTGGTAACGGACCCGATTTACGTGTTGTTAGTCGTGGGTAGGGTTTCCAACCCTACTTATTATATATTATCTTGCTATATTAGAGGCCTAAATACAATAGGGTTTATTGATAAGTGTTTCTTAAAGTTATGTGACGTTCAAACGTCAAAAACTTATGGTTAAACAGTCGCTAATCATTACTTAACTTTAAGCAACGTTAATAAGTAAACCCTTTAATTGACAAAGAAAAAATATAGGTATTAAGCGAAACTATAATATTTTTATTTCAATACAAAATGGCGAGATGATCGCAATAGGGCTAGTATTTATCTCATAAAAGCTGAATGTTTTGCTATTTTGTAACCTTAATTCAGAAAGTAAGAATAGTTATGAGACATTAAAAGAAAAACCCTGTCAATAAAGATTCATAGTAACAAAAAATATGCCTTTGACTTTTTTTTTATGTAGTTAAAGATTTTTTTTTTTTAATTTTTCGCTATTTACTATATTTTTACAGGCAATGGCTTCGCTAATACTATATCTTTACATACTTAGTATAAAATGAAGTCGCTTCCGCTGTCTGGTCGCTTAGATCTTTTAAACTACTCAACGGATTTTAATGCAGTTTTCAGCAATAGATTCAAGAGGAAGGTTCATATTGTATAATACACAGCCGTACGAAGCCGGGGCGGGTCGGTAGTTTTATATAAAAAGAAGTTTGCCGCGCTAGTTATGGGTTAAAAGCCAGGCAAGCGCTTTACTTTGTATAGATAATTTCATCACCTCTGCTCTCAAAACGGTGAAGGAAAACATCGTGAAAAACCGGCTTGTCCTAGAGCCGAAAATTCAAAGACATGTGATGATGTGACATCTACTAACCCGCATTGAGCCCGCGTGGTTAATTACGGCCCACTCCCTCTCGAAGAGAGGAGGCCTGTGTCTCAGCAGTGGGAAAATTATAGACTGATTGTGTTATAGCAGAATGTATAGTAGTAAAATGGTTCATCTTCGTAAAGATGCCTTGAAAAATTTCAGGTGTTGGCAACTCCTGAAGCACCATGTTATTTTGTGACATAAAGTGTTGATACAGTTTTCGGTTCCCAAGCAACACGAATAAAAATATCGATAAAGAGAACGCATAATATATTCTGGGAAAACGGCCACAGTTCTCCAGAAACTTAAGGTAACCTGACGCACGTGTCCGTTAAAGGGCGAAAGGAATCGATTTACCGAAATATTTAGTAGGCGTTACCAAATTGTTCATTTTCTATGAAAAAAATATGACCGATTCTTCGTAATACATTCATAAGTATGAATATGCAAGTTAACTACTTTCAAAATTGATTTGTAAGCTCGTGAATGATAGTGTAATTATCGTTTTTGTGTATCATCATTAGTCATTACAATTTTGTTTCGAACATGATTCACTTTTACTCGTAGGTCATTAACCAGTTTTTAGTACTTATACATTAAAATGTTTACTTACATACAATATTTAACACAACTAACGGCTTACACTAGGTACTAAATTAAATGACTAACTAATTAATTAATAAATAAACAAACAATAACCAAAGGTCGCTAAGGGTTGATGTGGCCAATGAAACTGAACGCGATCAGCATCTCTAAAACGCGTTCAAGAGCTGTCAGTGTCAAAATTGTACACTGACAGCTCGCGTTCAATTTCATTGGTGAAATCTGTACTTAGCCGTCGAATTACAGGTCCACTTCGCTGTCATCCGAAAATGTGCCCAGAACACAGTATTTATGGTTGATAGCATTGCCACGTTGAATGGCAATACTAATTCTTTGGACAAAGAACGAGCCATTCCTCTGGTCACGTGAAGTGTCAACCAGTCGGCGAGAAATTTCCTTAAGGAGGATCTACAGTGGTAGCCCGCGAAATTCAAATTTAGATTTGTTCCATAACAACAAATCTTTTGCGGAAAAGTTATTATGGAACAATCAAGATACATCCTGACACTGAACTGCAAATTGCAAAAAAACGTAAGATAATTCGAATTTCGCGGGTTACTAGTGCGGATCCACCGTAAAAAAGAGACGCGCAGTCGAGCCCCGTGACCCGAGACTCGTATTCGTGGGTAGTCTCTAAAGCTACAGTAGTGAGTGAGCCAATTCTTTTCGAAACGCAAAAACTTGAAAATTACGCTTAACGTAACCAAGAGGTGTAGTATTTAAATAACTACACATGCAGAAGCAGGTATAGCAGTGCCAGGTGGCACCAGTTAATAAATTGTTAATTGAATCTGACTCATGCACTCATTCATACAACAAAACATTGAACTCGAAACACCTACTGACAATAATCCTTCTTTTGTCTATAATTGAACCTTTAGAACCTTTCGCCACTGACTTCTGTTTTGTTTTTTTTTAAGTGATAACTTCTTAAGAGGGTTTATCCTAAAAGTTGGCAACGTCGCAAATAACTGTCAAATATTTACCTGTTTTGATTCGAAAAACAATATTACTGAATAGAAATAAGAAATGTGACTAACTAGCGAACTAGAATATTAATAATGAATTGCAATTATAACATTGAATTTGACGTTGTACCCATTTCAGGTGCAAAAACGCATTTGGAAAGTTTCCAAATAGTTTTATTACATCTAAAACGAAACATTCGGTGCTACGATATTAATTATTACATTTCATAATCATTATTCTAGTTCGCTAGTTAGCCACATTTTTAATTTCCACACAATAATATTGCTAAATTAATTAAAACAGTGAAATATTTGACATCTATTTGCGACGTTGCCCACCTTCAGAATAAATGCTCTTAAGGCGCGTTGAGCATTTTTTGGGTGAACAAAAAGCGTGAAACTCGCGTCATCGTCACCGAACACTTTCCATGAGCTACGAGTATATGTATACTATGTATATATGTACATAGATACACAATTCACAAGTTACTTAGTTTTCACTTCTATCAGCAGTCCCCAAAGACCGCGGGCATGTTTTTTTTTATTTGCGTTACCATGGAATTTATAGGTACTATAATCATGTATAGTACAACATCGTAACAATACGTTTTTCGATATCCATGAGACTTACAATAGTCACATCTGCCTTGGAAATACTTTTGTAAGTCGCCTTTCATTTATCCTCTCAACATGACAGTTGCGTTGAACTTTTGTTCTCTAAAAAAATTTAAAGTACCTAGTATTTATACTCCATTTATTACAACAAATTTAGCCAAATAACGGTTATCATTTCTATCTTTCGTAATATTTTTTTTTTTTTTTTTTTTTAGGTTTTTGAAATTTTTATTCAATATTTTTAATATACAATCTTAAATATAATATACATCTTACACTAAAATATATAAATTATGTACAAGTTATTCGAATATAAACGTATAATATACTCCATTATTTCACGATAAATAGAAAGCAATGTAATCAACTTACCATTTACATTTTAAAAATAACTCTAAAGTGCAGTAATTTCAACAATATGACACAATAACAATTGTTATTTACCTGTAATAAATGGAGTATATTACGGAGGAGGGTACGTGTCTCTCTCGTTATTATCAGACATATTTTTAACTACTGTGGATAGTGCTGGTTATTGCGCAATAGAAAAACAGTTTGCATTTCAGATCACATTATAATTTACTATCAAATTAATCACACTAGCAATTCACACACTGTAAGTACCCGACACAACTATTCGAAACGTGAGACAATTTCTAAATGTGTTCACTGCTTGACCGCCACCGATGAAGTCTGCTTAAAGGCTTGTGCAGACCAGCGCGACTTGTCGCGCGACGCGACGCCAGCTATTGTTATACTGTGAAGTTTTCTTAGAAATTGTATTGTTCGTGTCGCGTCGCGCGACAAGTCGCGCTGGTCTGCACAAGCCTTTACTTCGGCCGGTCCGAGCGTTATGTTGTAGACTCTGTCTGGCGTCCCGATTAGTCAACTATATTCGTATATTTCCGACATGATATATTATAATGTAGCTGAAAGAGCCTATGTTTCGGTTTTGTGAAATAAATCGGTGATTGAAAACATTGTGGATATTCGTACATGTATATCTTGAATTTTTACGCCTCCCAATAAAGTCATAAGTACCTTAAAGTTAGGTTTTTATAATCAAAGATAA
Source organism: Agrochola lota (assembly GCA_947364205.1). NCBI lineage: Eukaryota > Metazoa > Arthropoda > Insecta > Lepidoptera > Noctuidae > Agrochola > Agrochola lota. The sequence continues at coordinate 8,005,082 of OX376221.1, read as the reverse complement.
TAAACGAGTGGTGGGCCAAAATATTGTAATTTTTCTTTTCAAATTCAAAGCTATAAAAATAATATCGTTAATGAAGAAATAATGGACCTTCAGTAGTTTGAATAGTATATTAAAAATAAAACATATCTATGCACATGTTGTCTTAAAGCTAACTACGAAAAGACACACATGCCACATTATTATGAAACGAATAATGACGCCTGAAATATTTAACAGGCAAACACGTACTATGTAGATTCCACAATGTGATTGCGTTATTATTATTTACCAGAGTACGGCGTAGCAAAAAGGAGGGTTATGGTTTTGACCGCTATGTATGTATGTATGTATGATCATCTGTTACCTCATAACTTCTAAACTATTAATCATAATTTGACAAATGAGGTATCGATGTTAAAAGCTTTTTGATCGTTAGCTAGTTACAGGTCATGTCGTGGCGCCCTCTAGAGGACAAGAAGAGGAGAACAAAAAAAATTTTTTTTTTTAGTTATGCCTTGCTGGGTATCAAATGAAAAGGCATGACGACCACATTTCAAATATATATATATATATATATATTATAACCCCAAAATAATTTAAATAAAAATAAAAGTTATAAAAACTAACACCCAACTACGACAACACAGACATACTAATTAAAAATTCGTAGTCACACGTGTTATGGTATAAATGAATAGATTACGTGTGACCCCGGATTTTTAATTAGTTTGTCTCTATTATCTTGTTTATACCTTTTGACGTGACAACGTCTTATAAATTGGTTTGCCGGGTGACACTTCAAGAAACTGCGTTACGCTCCGCTCACGTTATGCGCTCACAATGAGAGCGAGTGAGAGGCACGCGTCCCTTCCACTCGGGCATGGTTAGCCCGCCTAAGAGCGAGAGAGACAGACATAAAAAGTGAAAGGCACGCGTCCCTTCATTTGTTCCTACTATACGAATGAATATTCACATTAAAATTATTTTACCACTCAGAGTCGTTGTCACGTAAAACTTTCGCCCGTATACCGACTTTACAGGCAACCAATTTTTTTTTTAGTTGACTTTTTTGTCGTAGTTGGGTTTTAGTTTTTCTAAAAGTGAAAGCTAACTCAATCCTCCCAAGTCGATCAGCACTATTTATTATCTTAAAAGCGGTTACAATTTATAATCAAGGTCACAAAATTCCTTGCCATTTCGTCTAGAAAAAGACATTTCGTTCAGTCATCTGCAGATGCATTTTATGAAATGAAAGTTCAAATATTACGCAGGCTTAGCTGCTCGGTATAAGTAATAAACTTTTACGACTCTTTAAAATTTCCAAATCATCTATTTTTATGAGTATTCCAGAAGTCATTTGCGGTTGAGTCACAGGAGAAGCGAAGAGAGAAAATTATTATGAATGTAGGTAAGACGAAGTAAAATTTAAAACACCGTGCCATTTTTATTGGTTTACCACGGCGACTCAGTAAAAAAATTACATGAAAATAATAATCATTGAATAGCTGTCTATTCAATGATTATTATTATCATGTTATTTTGTTGTACGAAAACTTAAGGTAATAATTGTAATTCTTTTCATATACGGATCGACCCCAACAACCAACATGGCTATAATTACAATACAAATGACGGATTTTTCCTTGTTCCAAAATTTTTTTTTTTTTTTTTGTCTTTCAGTAGTAGTAGTTGGTACCTATTTAACACAAAGTAATAAGAACATACTCTTCTATGATCCTAGAAAAAAGGCCGCCGGTGTAAGACGATTAAAAACTTTATACAAAAAAAATACAACCGACTTAAAAAAAGAACACAAAAACGTGCAAAATAACTTTAATTTAGGAACTCGGTCTTTGGTTCTGTATTTTTGTTTTTTGTCACCGAATTCCGAAATTATAGTTATTTTGCACTCCTTTGAGGTTTTTTCTAAAGCCAGTTGTATTTTTTTTGTAAAAAGTTTTTAATTTTTTCACTTTTCTGTTGTGGTACCTACCCCACACTAATTCGAATACCACTACATATACTATATTTAAATGACAGTGGCAGGAACTATAACATCCTCCATATAGACAAAGTGGGAAAAATTCGTATTATTGAAGTTAACTCAAAAACTACCTACCCAAGCAAAGTTAATAAAATTTATATGGGACCACCTCTGAAGTATGACCTATCAAAAAACAAGAATCATCAAAATCATTTCATAATTGGCGGAGTAATCGCGTAAAAAACAAACAAAACAAAAAAAAACATGTTACACATCCTCCTTTTTGAAGTCGGTAAAAAATTACGTTCTATCAAAAAGATATTAGGCTGTAAAGGAAAGCATTACAACCAATCAGATTGTTTACTTAAGTAAATGATATACTTAGGTACGTTTTAACCGCGTGTCGCCAGGCTCTTGAACGAAGATTAGTAGGGGCTCAAGAACAGATTAAAGTCAACAACTGTTGTTAACTCTGTGGCTTTACTTAAGGTATTTTAAGGTTTGCTAACTTTTACAATTAACGTTACCTTCGTATCTTTGCTGGGCTCGAAAACCTCATTTAGCTATGTTTCAGTACAGAAATAAGGGAATGTAAAGTAGACTTTGTTTTCAGTTTTTCAGAATAAAGATAACGAATTTATATCAAACTAACTTAAAAATAATTCATGATATGGCAAAAGTTGAGTTAGTCGCAAAGGTTCTCCTTGAAAAGCTTTCCATTGGTGTATAACTTGCAATGCTTAAAAAAAGATTTTTTTAATTTTTTTTATTAATCGTAGTTGCCCAGGATTTTTTTAGCGAACCCACTCGCGATATATTTTTTAACATACCTACTAAAATTGATATAAAATACTATTTATTCATTAAACAGATGGGCAAAAGTCGTTCCTCTGCGGATCTTAGACCATTAGGTACCTACTTAGTTTTTCCCAGAAGTTCCATCCCAAAAAATCAACAAGTTATGAATAACCAAAACTAAGTAACATAAAGAAGATTAAAAAACGAATTCGAAGCATAGAAAACTGTTTATAAGCCGCTACCTACTCAATATCGTATGCCATAAAACTTCTTACATATTACAACTTTGCGATTTCGTTTCTCATCGGACTTTTCCCAAGAATCACCCTTTCCATTCATATAAAGTTCACGAAAATCGAATGCTTAGTAGATATCCACTCCATTTATTATAGTCAAAACTAGCCCAGACACAAATATCTTTTGAACAATTCTTAAAATAAAATAAATTTTCAACTTCAACTCATCTTTATTGATCGTCAAGTTTCAGAAAAGCAACAATAAGTATTTTTACGCACTAATAATTTAGAAAGTAGGTATCTAATATTGTTATAAGAAATGGATTATAATAGATTAATTTATGTTTGGCAAAGAAATGGCGATTGGTGACAAAACTAACATTATAAAAAAACAATCAAGCCTTACAGTAGTCGCATATTATTATTATTATTATGTGTAACATTTTGACATCTCACCTTGGTAATAAGCTACAAAATGGCGTCAATGTCAACTCAAGCACCTCGCGCGCTCATTGGTCAAATCAAATAGCGCGCGCTTCCCCGGCTTCCTGTTACACACTTCCGTCCCTTTTCACGAAATCACTCAGATTGTAGGAAAGCGAGAGGAAATATGTTACACTTCAAAAGAACATAAAAGTAAAAGAAACAAGATGCTGAAAGTATTGCTTACCGATAGTTAATAGGTCACTTCTGTTCAATATTCTTCTGTTACGTCCTGAAATGTCGGGACTTCGTTAATTGCGAACATTTCTGCCCACCATTAATAACCTTTATTGCTTTTTAATACCGACGCCAACTGTCTGCTCGACGGAAACGAATGTAAATAACATTGGGTGACTCGTGACTTCCCAAGTTTTTTGTTTAATGTTACACAACACAGTATCGTGATGGCCCAGGGGTTAAGGCTTCTTCCTATGAGGTAACAGGGTGGGATCTACTAAATATCAATTTGGAAAAAAACATATTTCACAAGTTCTGCCTAAGTTAAGCCTCACGCGTACCTAGATAAACTTCATGGCTTCACATCACAAAGGGATGGGGAATAAAACCTAAACTAAGCAAATATGATGATTTGCTCATTTCTTATCTCATGAGATGAGAATCTAGGCTTTTTGCTATGCAGTGGGACGTTTTAAGGACTGGTGTGATCCTCAATACGTAAGACACGCTATCCACAGCTATGGATACTTTAAGGCTCCGTTCACAAAAATCCCTTTATCATCAATAACTTATTTTTGTAAGAAAGCTTGAAATAATTGAAAAATGAAGTCTGTGTAACTATAAAAGTACTGTTTTTGTGGTGCTAAACCATTCGTGTCAGTCACAGCACCTGTTAATACATAGTTGCAACATTTTTGCGCACTCGAAAATATGGTTTATTTCGCCTTTGATTTACTGAATGAAAATAAAGTATAATCATAAAATAAAATTTGATTTTATCTCAAGGATAGCTGAAGACTAATGTGTGATTTTGAAATTTCTTGATATGGTTCGCTAAAAAATAGGAAAAAATACATTACTGACAGCGTTTAAGAAAAATGGAAGATTTTACAACATTATTTTTCTGCTATATTTTGTATCGAAGTTGAAAAAAGTAGTTCAGCCACATGCAAGAAGACCATGTAACAATGTTCAAAATCAAAAGTAGTTTCTTGTAAAAAAGTGATCAAACGTCAATCTCGCGTCATTTTATGGAAAACTTTTTGTGAATATTTGTGATTTTCCATGAACACTTAACTTATTTGAAAAATCCCTTTCAGACACATGCAAAACAAAGAACTCGACTTTTCAAATCACATATAGTTTTGTTTAAATTATTTTTCCCTTTCTCACAACTAATGAACAAAATTGATCAAAATCAATAGATTTCGTGCACGGCCCGTTAAGTTGAATTCCTTTATTCATAAGTGTTAGTCTGTGTAAGTACATACTTAGTGTTGTCTTGCTGAAGCTTCGTTTAAAAATGATTTTCCAACCCATTGATCGGTAGCTATTTTAGTACTCTCAAGAGTATTGACTAATATGTTGGGAACCGACCCCAGGGCAATGTTTTATTTTCTAGGTAAAATAAATAGCCTCGTTAAATGAATAAAACCAAACTGAAAGTGAAAAAACTTTACACTTTATTTACGTATATTTCGTGTAACTTGGGGAATTTACATAAAATATTAACAGTTTCAGTAAATAAAGTAAACTTCACACAATTTAACGAAGCAACCTAAAAGTTAGGATTCGTGTCGCGGCAAGATAAATAAACGTGAATTGATTTTCTCTTAGCGAGGCTGTTTGCCGAAACCTTATTAATGTTGAGAGGTTTGCACACAACTGCGCCGTATTATCTCGAGAACGCGACCAAAAGATATGCAAATCACCTCTGTTGTGCGATACTACGTCCCTTACTCTCTCTATCTACAGAAGCGCCTAATCTTTGAATATTCTCAACTAGTCAGACGCAAATCAGGTGACATTAGAATTTTAATTAATATTGCAGACGAACGATGCCATCCTCGTCGCGAGACGTTTACTTAAACCAATTAATTTAGATCTCAGTTCTTACTTTCAGGACACACTCATCTTAAAACATAATGTTTTCTTCTTGTTACAGATGCGGCAACACATCGTCCCCGTGCTGCTCCTTGCGATGGTAGCACTATCCTCGAGTAATGTACTTCCAATGTCCGTCAATGACTTCAACAGAGAACAACTCAGCTTTGATAGCCAACATATTAATGACAATACATTTAGTGATAGATATCAAACAAGAAATGTTCTTGATGAAATATACAAAACGTACATCCCACGCGAGAATAAACCATCCTTTAATAAATTACAACTCAAATATGCAGATGCGGACAATAATCAAAATGATGATACTTTCAATATTATAAGTAACGATGACAACTACAATGGAGAAGGTTTTCGAAAAGAGCAATGGCATAACTATCCGAGACAATTGGATCGCCTCCACCACTCGTATGAGCACAATACGGATAAAAGGAATTTCGACCCCGACCCTAATAAGGAATACACTGATGAAGTTGCACCTGATAATCAAGATGTAAATGATAATACCAATGAAATCTACTTAGACAGTAACCCTGGTACGAATAATGTCTACGATGCAGGGATAGATGCGACTAACCCTTTGTTAATACTTAAAATGCGTTTAGCAAGCTTGAATAAAGATATTTACAACGCAAATGCCCAATATGCTGATCTTATAAATTCTGCACTAAAATCTAATAATCTGAGAGAGGATGAAAAGAATGAATTCAGGAATGAAAACCCCGAAGTGAACGTTATAAAAGTTAAACGGGAAGGCGTAGCTAGTACACAAAGTAATGAGTTAACAGGTGAGTTCAAACTTATAATATTTTTAACTGACCCGGTTAGATAGTTTGCTTAGACATGAAATTTGTTTTATATGTATTTTCTTGAAATCGAATCCAGTCGATATAATCCTACGAGTTATTCATTTTATATTTGGTAATATTTTGTGTAGACAATTATACTTTCTGTGTTACTTATCCTAATGTTATTTACATTACTAGAATTGGTTCCAAAAGACAAGTCCGTGCCGCATATAAGTACCAAAAATTATTATTAAGTAGTGACTATTAATGGATTCACCTATTTTCCAATTATTCAATGAATATATTTATGTATTCTAGGCAACCCAACCCAGACCAGAGCTGTAAACAAGAGGATTTTCTCGCTGTGGAGTCGTCTGCAGAGTCTCAACCACAAGGGGCACGAACTACAGCATCGGCGACACCTACACACGTTCTACGGTCTACCGGACTCTGAAGGAGGAGGCGCCCTCACGGCGGAGACCAGAGCGACACTCATGCGACCACCCGGCTCACCACTACGATGGGGATGAATATACTAGAACTGTTGAAGCTTTTTTAAGTTCCAATTCATTTGCAGTTACGTGTTAGATAAATAAATGAGGAACATGTTAAGAAAAAATTGGATGGCAGTAGCAACAGTGTAGGTCAACTCCAAAAAATTTATCAGTAGAAAATATGTCACTGGTTGATATTATCTGTAAAATTATCTGTTCAGTGGAGATTTATTTCTGTTCAACGCGCTTTTGTGAGTTAAACGTATCTCAAGCCAGTTTAACTTTGTCTTAGCTATAGATATTTCATCATGTCTATGAAGAAAATATGTATTTGAAGCAATAAAATTTGAAATTTGCTCAGTTTTATATTTTTAATCAACGATTTTGGAACTTGTTCACAAAGCATGCATGGAAAAAACAAAGCACAATTTATTTTTATACAGCACCTTCATGAAAACGTTATCTCTAACCTGAGATTATTAAGTATTTTCTTGACAATTATTTTCATATGTAGTTGACTGAATGATTTAATAGATTTCTTTAAAATGCTGAATAGTACAATAAAATGACCAAATCGTTACTATCATTTTTGATGGTTGTCTGGTAGTAATTAATAATTTATAACAAATATTTGTAATGACTGTTTACACATTCAAAAACCATATAACAAGTAAGGTATGTATGTTAATCAAATAAATATTTTAAATTATTGACTGTGGACGAAATATTTTTGTTCTTGTGCGCAAAATTAATGCTTATTGTCTTCTGAAATATAACTATTTGTTAATAATCCATAGAATGTAATATCTATATAACTTCCACTTCTATTGTGTCTATAAGGTTTAAAAAAACAAAAAGTATTTGATTAATATAATAGTGATAATAAAATAATTACGTATATTGCCATTATATATGTAAATAAATAAAATGTATATCAGCTTTAATGTTTTATTTATAACCCAAAAAGATTTGAATTTTCCCACCTAAAAAGTTTTATTGGTAATAGCGACATCTATGTTTTATGTAGGGAACTACATCAAAGAGAATCGAACGCCACAGATATAAGAAAATAGGATAAGCTTATTTTCAGAACAATATTATGTATTTGGTAAATTATCGACTTGAATAAAAGTCACCTTGGAAACATTTATTACGAACGAAATTACTGACGAACGGAATGACTACCTATAAAGATATTCTTGAACAAAATCAACTGTCACACTCACAATTCACAACAATCAATGTTTTGATAACTGTTATCTCGAGGGACTTCATAAATTAAAGATCAAGTCCAAGTCATTTCGACACTTATATCAAAATAAGCAGACACTTGACATGGTAAGTACATACTTCACCATTTTCATTAATGACATATAGGCTAAATTGTTAGAAGTCTAATTACCTACCAACTTAGCAATGGATACTTAACTATGTACATCAAATATCAGTCAAACAGTAGGTAATGATTGATGGTCCATTATGTACCTATGACAGACTGTTATTGTTAAATATTACGTCAGATAACGTCAGACTAGGTCTTAAATTAGATAAATTCAGCAGTAACGGTACGCGATTGTTAGAAACGGGATCTGAGATTTTGCTATTGAATTGTAGTTACAAGACTATTATTTTTTTAGTTTTTTATTCGATTTAAAAAGTAAATTGGCAAGAAACAGTCATATCATACGTTATCGAATACTTACGAAGTACCTACATACCTTTTTAGGAAAATAATGAATTCACGTAGAAACATTACATACTTATATAACCTCAAAATCAAGGAGTTTGTTATGAATGAGTTTTGATTTAAGAGTTTCTAGCTAACCATAAAGATCTCTAATCATCAATTTTCAAAAACATTCCAATATACAGTTTTATTGTTTATTTAAAAAAACAACCTTAATGATGGCAGAAATAAAGCATCTTAGACTGCAATTTAAGACAACCGATGCATTTTACTTGTGAATTAACCTAAGTATCTGAAACTAGTGTAATTTTCTAAAGCCTCATTACATTACGCGATATTCAGGGATCATTTCCCTAAATCAAGATGGTGTCGTATGTACTTAGGTACATTTTAATCAATTATCAGGTTATCTAGACGAGTTTTATTTGTTACTGAGCAGGTAATCTAACGGTCACATTACCACTTACTAAAGTAGACGGTTGGAAATCACAGTGTGGCTAGACTACCTACTTGGAAATGTAGGAATGTTGACTCTACGACAGTCAGTCCCGTTTTAAACTTATGAATCTACAAATTAGCTGAGATAATCTAGCTATCTACATTTGCTTAAGTACCTACTTAAAATGTAGATAGCTAGATTATGCAACTATCTGCGCCCTGCGGTTTTACCCGCATAAGTCTCAATCCCGTCGGAATATCGAGATAAAAGTTTTCTATGTCCTAACCCAGGTCATTTTCTATACCTGTGCCAAATTTCATTCAAATCCGTTTAGCCGTTTTAGCGTAAAAGCGTAACAAACAAACAAACTCACTTTCGTATTTTAAAGGATTCTTAAACCCTTTGCCATCCGTAAACCAAGTAGTAAGTATAGTTATTAATCTTAGTATCATCAACATCAATCATCACATACATTCTGACAGAAAAAAAAAAAATTAGCCTTTGAAAAAAAAAAAGGTTAAACCACAAACTTTGACCTACTTTCGAAGGCTGAAAACCGCGCCATCCTCTACGCCTATTGGCTGTCATCGTGTTCATGGCGGGTGCGAGCTGCTCTTCATTTGAAGCGGATCCCTTTCGAAGAGAGACCCGTAGACATCGTGAAGGAAGGCCAGCAGAACACCGAGGAATACCGAGCTATCAACCCTAACCAAAAGGTGCCCGCCTTGCTTATAGGTAAGCAATTAACAGATTGAAGTAAGTAAGAATACAATTGGTATCTTTTGTATTCGGCATTAATTTATGAAAGGAAGATAAGGTCACTATCATTCTATTATATTGTTTCTAAACCCTTTTCAAGATATCTCTGAAAACACATAACATCACGCCTGTAATTACCGAAGGGTAAGGCACAGGCCTTACCCTTCGGGAATTACAGGAGTGTACCTATAGTACACCTACATTTCGCCTGTTATGTTTAAATCCCATGAACAGAGGGCGAGCCTGTTGCAATCAACCGGGCACTAATCCACATTCCAAACTGCAATTGAGAAAAAAAATGTATTCCAAAAACAAAAACTCATGAAAAATGTGTGCCGTGCCGGTTTGATGATAAAATCAAACCATGTATTGGTCGTCGGCTTATATCATGGTCGAAAACAGCATGAGTGCATGTCTTCATCTTCATTTAAACAATGATTTCTTAAGAGGGAGGGGTGGGCGAATGCTCGTTTATAACATCAGCAATTCAGCATATCAATTCACGAGCCTATAACTTACACTTACGCAAAATTCGAAACTGATTTTCTCGTAAAATAAAGGTTGCAACTTTGAGAAAAATACCTATTTCATGTTATGGTATGATTTCGAAAATACAATACTGGAGATGATCGCTGTTGAATCTCCCGTAATTGTCCCGTAGCTATGTGTATCTATAATCGTGACTGTACTTGGCAGTAACCATGAGTATTGCACGCAGTCACAGCAAAGACGCCATATTAAATATGTTGATAGCGGCGATTGCTGTTCCTTTGTTTTGTGCTTATTTTAAACTTCTAACCCCCATTAGTTAGTTTACTGCCTTAACTTAGTGGTTGAGTTTCTAAAGAGTCCTTACTGAGTGCCAACAGCCTCTATGGAAATATTTTCTAATTTTCATGCGACGCAAGACCCAACAGTATTTTGGCTAACCGATGTATGAAAATCAGCAAGCTACAGATATAAACAAACGATACCGAATCGTTTGTTTACATCTAAAGCCAGATAAGTATCAATAAAGATATAAAAAGACAAATCATTATGTAGTAGCACTGATGTGATCTTGAGATATCCTTTTTCAGCTAGGTATCTCGTTCAATATCATCGTTACAGCAAATACTAGCGTTTTTAAATTCCGACTAAATTCGCCACTGAATCAAAAATGTCTGAAAATCTGTGGAAACATTCTTCTACGTCTTCATAATAACAAAAAATATAGGTGTAAAGTAGTTTCCTACGCTTTCATAAAGCAGCTTATCAATTACACTGGTCAACAGTGGTTTTGTTGCCCTTGATGTAAGAGTGGTTTCGAGTACCTCTATGCCAACAATTCACAAAACTATGGATGGTTTGGGAAAATTGGCTCTGGTTTTTTTTAATCTTCATTTTCATATTTTTTGTTTTCTTTCGTAAAAATGAGAAAGACATAACAAGTATATTCTTAAATATTAACTTTTTATTGAAAATTATTAGCAAATGTTTTGTTTTAATATTTAATTAACATACATAAAAGTTAAAAAGAAGGAAAAGATTATAAAAAAAACAAAACAAAATTTAAACTTCAGAAAAATGCCTTTTGGTAGTTTTTCTGTTGTATTTTTTTTTGGGGATAATCTCTTTTTAAAGACCAGCTGTAATCTGCCGTCATGTGACGATCCCATCTACCCTGATACCTTTCTTCCATTACTTTTAGATCCTGGTGGAAGCGCTCACCCTGTTCCTCACTATAATTTCCCAGATTCTCAGGAAATCTATCCAGATGACTGTGGAGAAAGTGTAACTTTATGCTCATATTTTCTCCTAAAATTTTAAAGCTTTCCAAAATCTGTACAATTTCTCCTATAATTTGGTGCTTTATAGTTTCCTAGAAAATTTTCTACTACCAACACAAAACTTCTCCAAGCTTCACCTTCAGAATTAGTCATAACTTTTATAAAATTTGAATCTTTCTTCAATTTCCATTAAAATATCATTAAAACCAGAGCCAATTCAGTACTTTCATGAATATATTCGAAAACTGTAGACTTGAAATCATAGAAATCCGCAAAGATATCCAGAGCATCAAATTTTTTTTTTTTTTGTTGAGCTGTGTTATGCTATCAAATTAATATCGCGGGGTCGAGGTGAGGAATGAAAAGTAAATATTACATCACCACTGTGACGAACACAATATAACTTATTCGTTTTCGCTGTAAATATATGTGGGTTGATTGTGCCCACAATATCCCAAAAGGACCAAAAAGTAATTTCCCCTAGGCAAAAGAAATAATAAGTCATTCTTGTAAAAGATTCCGCTACGGAATATGATTACGTACTAAATGATGCGCACATTGAAATGCGACTGTATTATCAATGTGAGGATGTTATTCAGAAAAAAATGCAATTGCAATTTACAATGACACTATACCACACAAAGTGCACACATGTTTACGAAACCGGCTTCACTTCACTGTTGACAGCGCTCTGTCTTGGTTTTTTATTTGGTCTGAGGCCGGACACTATATTTCGTTTTTTTTTTAATAATAATATCAGACTGCCCCACTCATGGAAGCCATGGCAATGAGCAAGTGTAGGTGATCAATGCGTGATCACCACACTTGCTCATTGCGGATTGGCGATTTCGGACTTACCCATAGATGAAGAATATATATTGATAAGCAACGTCCTTTTATCATGTACGCAAATAATATTATATCTTCTGACAGATATGTTACTGAGTTCGAAGCTCAAAACTATGCATATTTATTTGAAGGCTTCCCTCACGATGTGTTCCTTTATTGTAGGTCAGTGATAGCTACATAAAATACTCTTGGAAATAAGATACCTACCTACCTCAGACCAAATAAAAACATTTGGTCTGAGGCACCTACATATTAAATTGATAATGTCAGTCTTGATCTTCCTTCGTATTTGAGAAGCTGACCGCTTGTACTGAATATTTGACGGCTATTTGCGACCTAGCCAAGGTCGCAAATAGCCGTCAAATATTCACCTGTTTTTATTAATTTGGCAATATTACTGTATGGAAAGATTAAATGTGGCTAACTAGTGAACTAAAATATTGATTATGAAATGCAATCATTATTATCGTAACACCGAATATTTAGTTGTAGATGTAAAAAAAGTATTTGGAAACTTTCCATTTAAATGCCTTTATTACACCTAAAACGGTTACAACATCAAATTCAGTGTTATAATTGCAATATTCATTATTAATATCCTAGTTCGCTAGTTAGCCACATTTCATATTTCCATACAGTATTATTGCCAAATTAATCAAAACAGCGAAATATTTGACATTCTATTTGAGACGTTGCCCACTTTCAGAATAAAAGCTCTTAATCACGAGAACATTACGACTTTGTGAATTTGTGAGAAACAAAATTCTAAAAGTATGTCACAAATTCAGGCAAGAGTGAACCTTTTCCGCGTTTATTTTGAGCTGTTTTCGTAATTTAATTTGTGAACGTTTTATCGTATATATATATATATCATACGTAGGTGTACGTCATGGCGACGCATGATATGAGGTTATTATATCCACACCTTCGCCAGTCGATAAAAGAGCCTAATACACCAATATCCGCTCGTTTTGACGAAAAGGAAATGAGTAGAAATATTCGGCTCTTCGATATCACCGCTTTGATGGTGGTGGAGGATTTTAATTTCACGAAATGCGATAACTCATTCCAATATTATATTGAGTAATCAAAATACAGTAGGGAACTGAAGTATAAGTACGATTATTTTTTCTGTCATTTTTATTTATTCATTCCCACTGTATAAGCTAACTGTCCTAGCGTAAGTATATCATGAATACATGACAGTAGTTATTATTTTCAGAGCTGAGTATTTTCCATTTCATTCAATTCTGCCAGCCGTTGAAACGGCCTAATTGAGTAGTAAACTAATAAACATTCGTTGAAAGTTGCATTTTCAATCATCCAACATGAATTGACTGAACCAAATACCTAGGTAGGAACGCCAAATATTTTCGTATGAGTAAAAATACTACAACCTGCAACATTTGTTTAGTTAATTAATTTTCAAAGAGTGGGTGTATCGGAACCTATTTAATAAGAATTGACGTCAGACATAAATAAAATTGTCAAATTTAAAGGAATTGATACCATGAGTCGTCCCAAGCCTTTTATTGAAATATTTAGGCCGTACGGACCCGACGTAACCAACCACAAATAAAAAGAAAGAAAAAGTAACATTTACAACAACATACACACACACACACACAAACACACTTTCACACACATTTTTAACTACAGTAATATAGTCAGTATAGTTACTTAAGTAGGTAAGTCGCGTCGTGTACGGACCACCACACTGTGGATCAAAAAAGGCTCTCGAAGAAATAGGAGCTTAAATAAAGTGTCGGTTTTTTGCTTAAAATGGTTCTAATAGCCAATATTATGCATAAATATATCATAGGCATGCGTACCCAAGAGGGGGGTTGTATGCCTAAGTAATGAATTATGGATTAATTTTAGAAACAACCGCGCACGCAACAGACCCCCCCCCCCCCCCGGGCCAAAAGGTGGGTACGCCTATGATCATAGGATGCAATCAGGTATCCCCCTGACACTTTAAAATTTGAGCTCCTATTTCTTCGAGAGCCTTTTTTCGATCAACAGTGCGCCAGCGCCATTGAAATAGCTGGTACAAACCTACTAGTGCTGTGATAGTCTGTCTACTCTTTGGTGATTTCAGTTTGGAACTGATTACTGTTGACTACCGGCGTGGACGACTGGCCTTAGTTTCCCGAAGCGTAATTAATTACTAACTTTCGAATAACACGTTACTAAAACTGCTTTTTGGTGGATATAAACAATGATCCTTGAAGTCGTTAACAAATAGTTTTAATCCACTCCCTATGGTAGTTAAACCCCTTTTATAAAGATTAAGTGGCGGAAATGGCCGGACGACCATTTTCCACATGACTTCATTTCGAAATACACTTTCTGTGTTTCGATCGTATTGACATAGTTTTGAGAACTCGATTGTTCCTTTATTACAGAAACTAAAGGGACATCGGCAGAAGGTAGGTACATATGTACATGAACACATTACATATATCGGAAATAATAAGACTTGTAAGTGTTAGTCATGTGTTAGATCGGCAACAAAATTAGGGTAAGTCCATAGTAAAAATCTTCGTTCTACCAATAATCGTCTTTTACGATGTTCCTTCCCACCGTTCTGGTTCTATTCACTCTTATTTCTTTGTCCAGGCGGTATTTCTTTGGAATGCGCTCCCTCTGAACATCAGGATAGCAACCAGTCGGTTATCTTTCAAAGTGAAGGCACGTGAACATATTCGTAAAAAGTTGTCAGAATCATTGCAGCGCTGATTTGCTGGATTTGTTTTCTCCTGGCAAAGTTTATTCGGTTTATATGTATGTATGTATGTATTAGTATGTATTCATTTTCAAGTTATCTATCCCGTATGTTGCACCTGCCATGTTTTGTCTCTGCATCACCCTAAGGTTGACTGGTAGAAAATGCCTCAGGCATTAAGTCCGCCTTTGTACAGTATTTTTACTTGTGCTTCATGCACAAGTAAAAATAATTAATGGAGGTTTTAATAAATAAATAATTAATGGAGGTACGTTGTTATAAACACCCCATAAACGGAGATGACACATTGTTCATGTTTAATGTGAATAAAATTCAGGGTAACCGATTAAGCAAAAAACAAATTACTAGTTATTAGCCCCATACATCATCATCACCATCCACAATAACCGGCGGATTCCTGCCAATAAATCAGCATAATCACGACCGCAAGCATATATTCATCATAATATTAGGTCGATGAATGTTTGAACATGCATTCGGTTCTATATTCGCTGATGTCATCGTGATCACAATAGCCTCTTGGCCCGATGGAGTGCGCTTAGGGCTGCTCTAATAACCAACCCATTAATTAACACGTTTAACGCACACTTCAATCGCAAATATACGTCACAAGGTGGTCGTGTGTCTAAAATTTGATTTCCGAACTCGATTCGGATTGATAAGCTGTCTATCAAGGGAAATGAGGTCAATTCGACGCTCGAAGCAAATTAACTGTACCTAGATAAGTAGGTATAGTACCTACATATATCCCAGCCCAAATTGATTTGTTACATGTTACAGACTACAGTGTATTTTGTCCTTGCTGTCAAGCAAGGACAAAATACACTGTAGTCTGTAGTCTTATTTGGCCAACAAACACGTTATGAAATCCCATCTTTGTAAGAAACATATGAGGTATGAGTTACCTACTTCAAAAACTGCTTTGAATATGGCTCGGTCCCTACGCCATATTTGTTTACCAAAAAGGACAAGTTAATAAAAATACACTATAGTTCCATAAAATTGTTATTGTGCCTTTGTTTTGTAGGTAGTCAAATATGAACGGCAGTGATTTAGTTTTAAAATAAACTTTAATTACAATATTTACAGTAATTAGGAGGTGTGCTCGGTTAGAGCGATACAGACGGAATGGCTTACGAACTGTTGGTAGGTACATATTTTATAAAACAAAGTAGATAAATCTAAAAAAAACATAGGCATACGGGGCGGGAGGAAACGCCCGGGTGTCACCACTGTGTGGCTCGCCCGGAGGACACGGTGGAGCATACGGTGGAGATCTGCCTGCCGGGAACTGTTGCCTGTTATAACTAGGTGCAAGTATAAGAATAAACAGCAGCCATTAATCCTAGATTCTGAAAAATAAAGGCGCAGTCATAACGTTGCGTGGGTCAAATAAAAGTCTCTTTATGAAAACCAGAGAAAATTACAGACGTAAGTAATTTTCCAAAATTAATATCGACAGCTCAAATATTGCACGACTCGATATTAAATTGAAATGAATGGTATCGTACCTACTCAGAATACTACTTACAGAGAATACTAGGGAGTACTCGAAACAATTTAATAGCAAGCGACTATATAGACGTTAGATTTATCATCTGTGTCGCGAGGCAATCTCTAGTCACAGATATAAATAGGAATAAAAATAGCACCCGCATGGATTACGTTCAATTCTTAGAACACTAGGACCAGGATGATTGGTTTAATAAAGGCCAATATTGAAAGAGAGAAAACAGCTATCTAATTACGTAACACATTTTCGTAAACGATTACGACTACTCTGTTTCATTTTGACAGTTCAACATTGCGTTATTTACGTTATTGAATAGGGAAATAATTCTAACTTCTGAAGCAATGCAATAGCAATCTGTTCCAAAACGATTCAAAGTCTGATTGATCGTGTATTACGCAATTAGGGTAATGATCATACATACCTCCCAGCCTTATCACAAATCATCAGCCCGGTGCAATCGCCGGCGCAAATGTGAGGCACACTTTACAATATTTTCATCTTCGGATGATAGCCGGAACTTTCCGAGGCACGGAGGTGTCTCGGTATGTAATGGATGGTCAGTTGGTCACCCATCCACGAACCAACTGCGGCAAGCGTAGCTTAACCTTTGACCGACCCGTGCTGCGGCTGTTATCATTTGGCCACGAGCCCCCAAATATTTTTAAGATCATGACATAAATATTCGACTAAAACTTGCTAAGATTACATTGATCACCTTCTTTGAAAACAGTCGGAATTTTCGCAATAAAATAGAGAGATAAATCCGAAAGTACGCTCTATCGTAAACAAGATACATTGTGTACAAAATAGAAATATAGTATCTCAAGTTTATTGCCCTATCACTATTTACAACTTTAGATTGATAATGCAGTACCATTCATGTTAGAGATAGACTCCCAAGCCCCCAACAGAAATACATTCGAGCTGCTAATGTCCTCACCCCTATAATTTGCTATCTCTGGTGTTAAAGATCCGTTAGTAGTCGTGAAACGGTTTAGCAAAGATTACAGACGATGATAAAAGTTCAGATTTTTCGTATCTGTTAATTTCGTATCTGTTTAGTATGATCAGTGTGCAAATAAATTGAGTACTTATTGAAAATTCTACGGGTATTTAAGTATTTATTCAAAGTGATTTTTATTTGAAGTGTAATCTTCAAAGCACTTTGATACATGACCCAAAACAATTATATTATGCAGTATTTATTTATTTAGTCTTAAATAACTTAAAAAAACAAATTCAAAATAAATCTATGCTGGTCACGTAAATAAATGGACCCATTAAAATGCACTCAAACTGCGAACCTCAAACATTTTTATTTTCTTGCTAAGTGGTTGGGCTCGCTCTAGTAAGGTCTAAACTGCAATATTAAAAATTCAAGCAGTGTCGTCGGTCCGCGATCCGCTACAATCAAACATAATTTGCGTGCCCGAGGCGAGCGACCGTTTGTTTAAGTGGACCGGTCAATAACTCCGCAAATAGCTATTAAATGAATGTGTCGCCACCTAATAACATCGCACATAGAAAAACACTGAATGAATTGGTAACTATTTGGGTCATTGAATCCTGCAAAGTGCGACGGCTCCTCATATATATTTATCTCAGCCGTTTGTTCAAGTTTACGACTGCAATACAATAGTAAATTGCGAAGGATTGTAAAGTATTTTGATGATCTGAGACGCAATTATTGTAACAGCTTTATTAGACGAAACAAATTGGAATCAATTTTAGACTTGATTTAATTGAAATTATTTATTTGTGCTCATTCTGCTGCTTGGTTGCTTCTGAATTCTGACGCTCCACTGGATGTTGCCTAAAGATAAAAATATTGTAGTTTTGCATGACAAGCTTTATTTTTGGTTTTATAATACTTACTTATTTTGAATAAAGTGAATTTTTAAGGATATAAAGTGTATTTTTCATGGAAATAAAGTGTATTTTTTTCTTTTTTCTACAGTTTCGGTGTGTATTCGCTACAAGATTTGAATAGCTGTTAACATTGCAGATACCATGCAATAATTAGATATGATAATGCCTGCGCAATCCAATTCACTTCGAATACTCATCCATTAGGGACATTTAAATAAATATGAGACGAACTAGTAATAACAAAATGTGTGGACAGACCTCACACCTACGCAGAATATGTTGATTAATTTTCAGAGAACCAAGTAAACAATGGGCAATACCTATAATCAGAAAGCAGACGTTATAGCGTTTGAATGTAAAAATACGCGTCAAACGATAAGTCCGTATGTAGAAAACTAGTGTAGAAAACTAGTGTGTAATTATGTATATTGTGCTCTCGGGACAACGATCAAAGCTGCTACAGAAAACAAGAACTAATCGCCTCAGCATAAACACATTTAACTCCGGGGCAGAAGGTTCAAATTGAATCACACCCTGTGTTACTTACGAAAATAATTTACCACTTGGCAAGCTTATTTGCTCAAACTTTCCGCCTCGAGGAATTTGTAAAGTTCGCTTAATTTACCTGCAAATCAAATAGGAGACGAATTAAGTAAATTATTTGGCGATTCGAGGGACAGCTTCGTTATACGAGAATCAATGAGTAGTGAGACCTTTTAACAAATTAAATGGTTCTGTAGTTCACAATCACAACAGCATCAACCGAGGATCAAATTAGAATCTATTGAATCACATAATTATTTTGATTGACTAAACACTTCAATGTGAAATGTTATCGCTCTCTAGGTATTCTTAAGGTGCCTACAACTTTTGATTGCTTCAATTCAAGTCACACCATTTGGCAACGATTAATTGTTCAGTCAATGGTCAATCAATCGCTATCAATTATTTGCGTCATGCTCGTATTGGAATATCGTGTCTGTTGTCACAGAATAAATAATAGTACTAGTGCTTTCGTTCAATGTTATAAATCGTCGGTGACCATATTAAAATATGTATGGGCACCGTCTGACTGAAATGTCACACAGCGGATGATACATAAACAAACACAAATTAAAATAGAGGAAATTTTTGGCGTTTAGCCTCACTGAGGTTTTTTAAGATTGTGTCATAGCTAACTCCAGCCACTAAAACTTTAAAACTTTTTTGCGAGGCTCCTTTAGGCGCGAGGCCGTTGGCGGTTCCCGACGTCGCCGAAGCCTTGCGCCGCCACTGATGTCACACTAAATGCTAAAACTCGGGGCTGTTGCGGTCATGAAACGTGCAAGTAAGACGGAGATATTTAGTACGAGATTTCTGGAAATTCGGCTCTTATAATCTCACTTCCCCGTTTTATAACCGCGACTGTGTCAGACCTACTTAAGCATTAAGTATAATGTTATATCTTGTGTTTAGATAATGAGACACTGGTGGAGTCCATGGCTATCATGCAGTACCTGGAGGATACTCACCCTGAGCCGACCCTTACTCCGAAATCACCGCTACTGAGGGCCAGGATGAGGGAACTCTGTGAGGTTAGTAAAAGAAAAAGTCAAACGCAAAGCATTTATATTCCAATCGCCATTTGCATGCACTTTTGAATATTCAGAGTCTGTCATTTACTCAGAAAGTTGGAGTTCATAATATCATGTATCAGAAATGTGTCATATAAATTTAGGATAATAGCACACATATCAACTCGGAAAGGGATCGTCACCGTATCAACTCGAGCCATTCAGTATTTTTTGCATGAAACTCCCTACTGCAACACACACTCATCGGAATCGCAACATAATCGCCTCGCCTCTGGACAAGCTCACGAACCGCGGCGATACGGTGACGATCCCTTTCCGAGTAGATATCTGTGCTATGACATTTAAGGGCCACTAAATTGAACAAAAACAATCCCATACAAGCCTTCAATACCTACTCGACCCAATTGATTATTTTTACGCTATTACGTGAAAGTTGTTCAGTTTTATGGTCTGCTATTTAAGAGTGTAGCCTTAAATATAACCATCCGCACATTCCTGATGCACGCTGTATAAAAATATAGTACTTAGGTACTTATATCGCATTATTTAGTCTCTACGTTACGTAGGCACTGCCGGTGGTTCCTCATTGGTCGGTGCGGTATCGTTTAGGTTTAGTATGCTCGGGATACCGAAACGATACCGCACTGCCTTTGATTCGTCGTTGGTCAGTGAGCCTACGGTTTCCTAGAAAAGCAGTGACCGCACTTGACAGCCGCAGTGATGGCTGACGTGAAAATGATGACAGCGGAAAAGATTTAAAGGCTTGTGCAAACCAGCGCGACTTGCCGCGCGACGCGACACCGGTTATTGTTATACTGTGAAGTTTTCTTAGAAATTGTGTTGTTCGTGTCGCGTCGCGCGACAAGTCGCGCTGGTCTGCATAAGCCTTAAATCGTTAGAATAGCCCAACCGCATCTAGACGGGGTCCGTAAGGGCCAATGCCTGCCAGGGTTGCGAGTTTGTCCGAAAGGGATATCGCGGCCCCGGCACACAGGCAACGGAAGGAACACGGGTGGGTGGGTTTTAGTCAGTAAAAGTCTGACACGACCTCCCGCTCCACCCAGAGCGGGAGAAGTTATTTGATAATTTCCCACCCTCAAAAAAAAAAGAAGCCCAACCGTGTCAAAAGGTAGTAGTTTCTGTTTCGTTTTGACACCTCTGTCACACAATGACGCAGTGACTACATTTTTTTGTCATGAAAACGCTATTTAATCAAGTGCGAGCTTACTCTTCTCAGTATGGACAGATTTTCTTGTGACTGAGTACGGTGAGGGCAAATCTAGCGATTTAAATCTTCGGGGGGGGCGGGGTTTGCTTTACGGTGTCAACAACGGTCTGTAGGAAACCACACCAACATACTATCATAATCAACGTTTCAGTGACGTCATCCGCCGTAAATTGCGGACGCTACGTGAGCGGTCACCGCTCTTCTAGGAGACCGAAGCTTTAGCAGCAGTGAGGTGTAGTATGCTCTGTACCGAAACGGTACCGCACTGCTTTCATAGGATCATTAATTCCAACTTGGTAACGATGCTGACAAAACATAACTCAATAATAAAAACGGTTTATGGCTGAACTTTCGCGAACTGTTCTCCGAATTATATAATTAATTGAATTTGTCATTTAACCTGTCCGCATTTAAAGGGTATTCGGGGTATTAATTCTACAGCGGCACCCTTTTCGCGTTGGAGCGGCAATTATCATGAAACTCTGAATTAACTAGAGTCCCTCAATTAAAATCAGCGATTTTTTTTTAAATATTTTGAAAATATTTAAATAAGTATCTGCCTTCTGTTTTCTGCGGTCTGATAATAATGACTTCAGTAGATATCAGAGACTGACAAAAAATTATCAAGTAAATAGGTATCTAAAGTAACGTTCAGGATGAAATTTATATCGCCGCCGGCTTCCGTCTTGACTTGCTTTGATTTTAACGCACCTTCGGTTAATGTATATCGGTGTGTGACGATTGGCGACGTGACATTGTTACGACTGCCCTTAACCCTAGCCGTTCTATATATACTTAGGTAGCCTGTATCTTTATGGGTAACAGCAAGGAAATCCCTGGAACTGCCAATCACCAAGTATCGGGATCAACTGAATCCTTGGTCGTGATTGGTTTTTCCTAGTTTCGCAAGACGTATAGGGGACAAACCTCAACCATATTCTGTTGCAGATAGTAGTCTCAGGGGATGCCTGAGACTACTAATAATTATTCGGAGAACAGTTAGCGAAGGTTGACCCATACACCGTTTTTATTGTTGAGTTATGTTTTGTCAGCATCGTAACCAAGTTAGAATTAATGGTTCTATGAAAGCAGTGCGGTACAGTTTCAGGACAGAGCATACTATACCGCACTGCTGCTTACCGACCAATGAGGATCAAAAGTAGTGCTGTATCGTTTCGGTTTATCGAGCATATACTATACCGAAACGATACCGCTCCGGCCAATGAGGAAACGGCCTTATGAGCATGTGCTTACGTAACGTAGAGACTAAATAATGCCAGACGATTGGGCACAAACATCAAGTACATTCTTTTGTAGATAGTAGTCTCAGGCATCCAGCCGTTACAAAACATCGGCCTAAGGCCACAGTTCGAGACGACGGAGCAATACACAAAGTTCACGAGATATTGGACTGACCGTGGTATTCAGACCTTGGAAGAACTGCTGCAGAAGACAGCTGGGAAATACTGCGTTGGAGACCAGATCACCATCGCTGACTTATGTCTTGTGCCTCAGCTGTACAATGCCGTAACTAGGTGGGTTTGTAAACTAGCGCTTTCTTGTATTTATAGACAGTTGGTTTTCTAATGCCCGTTTCACCTTCACTAAGTGACACTTAAATGAATCCCTAAATAAAAGTGCACTGTTGGATTTTCAACGCTAGGCTCAGCGCTGAGAGTTGAAAATCCAACAGTGCACTTTTAGGTGTCACCTAGTTGACGGTGAAAACGGGCAGTAGGCCTAGAAAATAAAGTTCCTTCGAGATAACAAGTAAATACATCCCAAAAAATATGTACTCATTCTTAGAAAAAATAGGCCGAACATAACAGTTGACCGCTAAACAAGAAAAGCCCTTTAATTACGATAATAGGGCCTTACTGATGATTGAGTTAGTAATGAACGTGTTAATTAAACAATATTTCAAGCTACACGCATAATTATAATTTAGGCCGTAATAGGTTGGAGAATATTACAGGGTAAGCTTTACAACCACTTCCCCCGCTCGAGTTCCACAAATTGCTAGCGAAAACGCAAAGCTAACAATCCATGTTTTTCTTCCATTATTCACTTTTTACCATAGACAATATTTTAACAAGTGAGCGTATAATCGTGTGGGCCCAATAGAAAACTAAAACACTTCACTTTATCTCGAAGGTTTGACTAATCTGTTTATTTTCCATTTCTTCACTCTTTATCTGAAAAAGGTGATCTGAAATCTAAAGCACTGTTTACATCAAACAATAAAAGTTTTGATTGAAAGCACACGAAAGAGTTCAAGAGATTTTTTTCTTTTTCAGACATAAACTGGACATCAGCAAGTACCCAACAGTTACGAAACTGTACCAGACATTGTTAAATGAAGCAGTTTTTCAGGAAACTCATCCTGAAAACGTGAAATCAAAAATATAAAATCACTTATGTACGTTATTCATTAAACCTAGAGGCGCACTATTATATTTCGTTCTAGGAAATTGTCTGTCTTAGTTAAAGTAACCTAAAATTTTAATTACCAAAAACGTGCATTTAAAGGCTTGTGCAGACCGGCGCGACTTGTCGCGCGACGCAACACGAACAATACAATTTCTAAGAAAACTTCACAGTATAACAATAACCGGTGTCGCGTCGCGCGACAAGTCGCGCTGGTCTTCACAAGCCTTAATACTATAATAAATCTACTTTCTAATAACGAATCGGACGTTTTTCGGGAACAAAAATTAATTGGTGCGTTTGTAGGCTCAGATGGGGATTTTAGATTAATGTTTTATTAATTAAACTAAAACCCCCAAATTTTTTGAATTGCTTCGTCGTGGAGGGCTTTGGCTAAAGAATCGATATGTTTTGTAGCAGTTGGATGTCTGAGACATGTAATAAATCGTGCCTATATGACCTTCCTGTTTTCTTTCCTTTTATCCGTCTTCAAAGTAGAGGCTAATACACAGCCTGAGGCTTTCGTATAAGGCTAGAATAGCCACGTCACAAAATGTTTGACTTCAATTTATTATGTAGTGAAGAGATCTATGAACGTGAAAATTCATGCTAGGAACAATTTTCTTTAGAGCCGTTATACGTTCGCCATCAGTTTTTAAATATCTAAGTTGTAATCTGTGGAAAATGTAGTGGGTAATGTATTTGTTAAGTTATTTCTGTTTATTTTTTTAATATACTACCATTTGTTTTCCCTTAAAAAACCAAATAGAATAAAACAAACATTTACTCGCCTTGCATTAATTAAAATTACACTTAACTGTCAAACAGTCAAAGGCTGCCCCACTTTTGGAAAACAATGAAGGTTTAAGGGTTGAAGCCGTCCCTTGAATCAAAGGCGCATAGAACAGGTTAAATGCTGAAGGCATAAGATAGCATTCCCTATTCGGCCATTCGAAATGGCAATTGTCTGGAACAGCTTTCAATGTTTGGTTCAGGTTTTACAGATGACACGCATGGGCCCACAGTTCGGTAAGCAAACAATAAAAATATCCTACATGTGCACCCTGAAATCAGTTGTACAGTCAGGGAAATTAATTGTTAAGTAAATTAACACCCCACGTCAATTTGCCGTATTATAGCCATTTCATACAACAATGGAAGAATGACAGTTGTGATTTGAATAAGCGGACAGTTTAAGAGTCAGTAGTCAATTGCCTTGACTGCCACTAGTTATGATTAGGAGTCTAAGGTCGTGTTGTCAAGTGCTGCACTTATGCCCTGTGTCCTGAATTGCCTTCACATCAGGGAATGCTAACGAGCCATAACATCAGCATAACTACGCCAAATGTGCTTTCTTACAGAACTTCATAACATAGTTTAAATGTAAGGCCAGTGTTACATAGATCGCGGAGCGTCTGTCTTTCGACAGAACGATACACGATTACTGACAAATGCTTGCACTGACTGGACAGGTCCACTAAAATCTGTGTGGTTCTTTTCTCAAAAGACCATTTCAGACACTAATCATGCTCATATGGCTTGATCAAGATTATGTCTGGACTTTAAAAGAGACTGTGACCTCTGAGTTTGTTTCGGCCTTTCTTCTCAGAGTAGTCGGATAGGAAACACCGAACTCATTTAGCAAAATTTAATATATTTTTAATATGACGTGTAAAGGCTTGTGCAGACCAGCGCGACTTGTCGCGCGACGCGACGCCGGTTATTGTTATACTGTGAAGTTTTCTTAGAAATTGTATTGTTCGTGTCGCGCTGGTCTGCACAAGCCTTAAAAGTGATTCCTATATCCTATTTACAGAATAAACAATTTCATTTCATTTCATTTCATTTCACAACAACAATTTTCATGACAATGTACTTAATCTGCGTGCGCAATTTATTTGCCAAACATGTAAACAAACACGAGTTTTCCACTTAGACAAACATCAACTTTATACTAGTTTAAATAAAGTTGATTTTAGACCGACTAAGTATTGTTGCAAAAGTCATAAAAAATATGAAGTTGTAGCGCATACTGAACCTTATGTGTAGGCATTACAGTTGTTTTTTCTAAAACTCGTGTTTTTTTACATGTTTGGCAAATGAATTGCGAACGCAGATTAGATAAGTATGGGATCGGATAGTACCAATAGCGGATCCAGGGAGGGCTAAGGGTTTAAGCCTAATACCGTCTGAGTTCTCCCGTGACAAATCTTACAAGTGAACTTGATATTATTCTAATTAAACTTTTTAGCAAGTATTACACTAACTAATGTATGATTTCAAGTTTTTTTTTACGATGTTTTGTTTACGTGATGAATTTTGGATACGCGCGCCACTCATTCTGCCACTCACGATGCCCGGTTTTGCCGCCATTTAAACTCACTTAGATATCTTTGGGAGTCTTAAACTTATCGAAGTGATTGAGGTATTTGCGAAAAGTAATCCGGGGAGCCCCCTCGGATTACATTTCGCAAATTTCTCAATGGTTTGTAAAATGTTGTGTGCTTTTTTAGTGTTTACTTTGATAAAACCCTCCCCTCAGCGGGGTCAAGCCCCTCCCAACAACAATCCTGGATCAGCCACTGGATAGTAGGTACTTAATTAGGTACCTTTAAGTAACGCCATTTTGGAAAAATAGCATCGCTTCTACAGTGCGTTCATTATAACTTGTCCCGTGACGCGATTATTAGTATTGAAACTAAGCTTGATAAGCAATGGTGCCAACATGACGGCAAGGGACAAATAATAGTGAACTTGTAGGCAAGAAATACGTCACTATCCCAACAAAAGGCGACATCCCATTAGAGGTATTAAAACTACTGCGAAATCTTTGCCACATTTTATTTCATTTTTAGAGGCATAAAATCTGGAACGAATTTTGCGGAACAAAATGTTTCCTCTTGATATCGCTGAAATTACATGGGGGTATTTCGGAAATATGTTGGAGAGTATTTTATAAAACATTGTTTTGGAAGACTATAAACGGGCTACCCAATAACAAGTGTAAACGAACTCTTGTTGTTCAATCAATACTATAGATAGAGCTTTATTCGTCTCATGTGGAAAACTTCGCCGATAACCTCAGTCTGAGGCAAACGGAGGATTATGTCGGCCTATTACTGAGCACATAAGCACATTTAGAGCTTCGAGATCTCCACGCGCACCTGTTCTACGGGCTTGCACATACGGGCTTAAACATACCTAGTCTAGTCATTATACTCGTACTATTTATATGTATAGAATATATAATACTTACAGAGTTACCCCACGGCCGAATTCACACCGCTACTGACTGCCGCCTCGCTTTCAATACGACAAAGACTTTATAGGTCGCACTGTCATAAATCGCTGAATTATGACTTGCTCTACATATTTAGGTCACAGCTGCAATAAGAAATATTACGCCTTGTGAATACTAACATGATTGCCTACCACATACTACTTAGCTAAACGCGAATTTATTCGCAATTATTCTCTTTGTACTCACTAAATAATGGCTACTATAAAATGTTTCTGAACATTAACATCAATGGATAGGTAATGCCAGTAAAATATTGAATAGATTCTTGCCTAATGTACTACTTTGAACAGACGATTTCTGAATACCTATAGGTAGCATTATACCTAAACCTTCAGCTTTAACTGCCCGCAAATTCTTCATCAGGTACACTTAAAAAATATACTTTAAATCTATCTTAAAATTCACTTCGAATCTCCTAACTCCTCACTAAGGTGAATTTCGAAGTGAAGAAAAACACTACAGACACGACTTTACGACCAATTGATTTGTTTGAAATATTTCATAACTCGTACCTACCTATAGGCACCATACTATGTTTAAACACATTTCATTTTCAGTAATGGGTATCGTAAATTCCTTCCATTCATTACATCGAACAATTGATCCAAGGTTTCTTCGGTAAAAAGCAATTACACTGATGCGTAATGTTTTCTGTTGAGCTGTAACTATGCCAGCTATTGACATCATTTTTGAATACGTATTTGTAGTTAGAGCCATCGACTACGTTCACATGGATTGCCATGTCTAAAGTCTCGAGTCTTAAGGCCTGCGCAGGCGCACGAAGAGTGCAGTTCGAGTGCAACTTAGAAACATAGTATGGTCACCTTTGGACATGTTTGCAGGCAGTTAGCGAGCAGTTCGCGTGCAAATTAAATTTCCTCTCGCGCGCATGATTAGTGCAGTTCGCGTGGATCTTAAGAACATAGTGTGGACACCTTCACTTCACGATTCGTGCGCGTGAGCCGGTATGGACGCGCCTTTAAAGGCTGAGTTCATACAACAAAATACCGCACGCTTATTGCACTACTACTGTACAGTACACACAGCACGCTACCGTACAGTATTGGCCTTTAATCGTATCAACAACAGGATGTGAATACAGCCTTTTTACTACAAAAAAACGTGCAGTCCACTGCCGTGTGAACGTAGTCTTACTGGGTGTTACAATTACTTAAAGAAATGTTGTCGTAAATCAGATCGGTAAAGCTGAGTCATATTCTGTTATTCTTGAATGCCAAGCAGGCTTCCATACCTTCTACGGGGTGACATTTTATTAATGAACAAAACCTTTTACAACTCAAGTACATAAAATGTAAATGTGCACGAAATGAAAATATTTATTTTCTCAATAAAATGGTTTCGTTTCAGGCTGTTATACAAGCGTGTATAACATTGAAAAGGTGCGAAATTTTCTCCAGTCACATGCTTCAATTCAATACAAAGGCTATCAATAAATTTTCGAAAATTCTCTATATGAAAAACTGAAAAGCTTTTCCTAGAAGAAATACACATCACTTCCAGCTGTTATTTTTAATTAATATCTTAGTTTAAAAAATCGCAACTTCAGGCGCAGGAGACGCCCCGGGCGTCGGGAGTCGAGGGCCGACTTCCGGCCACCGTAGGCGCGGGCTTGCGGACGGTGAGCAAAGGGCGGCTCGCCGTCCGATAACGACCAGGCCCGTGTCGACGGCGTGTTGTGTTCCACGCGCGCCTCAAAGAGATGTCAGCACCAACTGACGGGGTCGAAAGACCAATGCCTGCTGGGGTTGCGGGTTTGTCCGAAAGGTATATCGCGGCCCCGGCACACAGGCAACGGAAGGAACATGGGTGGGTTTTAGTCAGTAAAAGTCTGAGACACCCTCTCGCTCTGCCCAGAGCGGGAGAAGTCATTTGATGATTTCCCATACTCAAAAAAAAAAAAGGCGCTCCATAATATGCTTTTGACTAATCAGTGACGTACCTGTACCGCCATGATTCCCGGCAGGGAATACAACTGGGTGGCTCTTACCATTTGCGTGGATTGAATTGAAAATATCATTTTCGAAGTTGGTTATAAAAGGTTTATAAAAATCTCTACGGTTATAAGTTGAAGTGGCCACGCACGGTCAACCACGACCATATTTGAAAAGTTCGGGGCACGCTTCAACAATCTGGCGACCCCCACAAATGGGGTTTCGCAATCGACTTTGCAGTAGGTACAGGTTCGTATGTATATGCATCGTCTCACTCTACCTCTGCCTTGTGAGTAGAGTAACTACGTACTTAAGGAACAAAATTCATCACTCGTGTCGTGAAATTCTAATTAAAGCTAACGTAGGCTTAAGTCAAACACACGTGATTCTGTAAATACATCTTTCGTGAGAAGTTAAATCAGTTCCGAAACCTGCATGATGTTGATTATTTTAGTTCCAGAGATAAAGATAAAAAAAACGACCGAGACAAGGCAAGTTTGCAGCATATCTTACTTTGATTTCCTTTTCATTGCCAACAAGAGACTGTTAACTTTTATGTGTTGAAGCACCGGCGATGTTCTGTAAACGTTATTATTATGTGAAAAGCTTTAAGCCGTACTTTCTCAAAGCCACGCATCTCCTGAGCTGGTATTTTGTCGTCACATGGTACCTAAGTACTTTTTTATTTTCTTCAAACTTGGCTAAGCTTCCAAACTATGCTGATAACACTATACTACGATCACCAATTTCATGCATTTTCGTCAAACAGAACTCGCGGCTTTTCGTAGCAGTCGCAGTACTTGCAAAATACATCGAAAATGTCGTATCTTTAGCAGAAGTAGGTACTACCAGTCCCCAAAACAAACTACGTATCAGGAATGAACTATGTGAAAGTTCGTTAAGACCGAGTTCCGTGACAAATACATATCCCACAAACTACCAAGCACGTCGGACCTAGTTTGTAATGATGATGAGGCAAACTTTTCTGCTGTGTTATGTTGTCACCATGTGACATGGGTATTATGTTTCGCATACAGGAAGTTGTTCATGCATCGAGATTATTTATATCCCATAGGCCGAGTGCCTTGAAGATACGGATCAGCATCTGGTGTTCCCAACTTGGAAGTGAAGACCCGTGAGTCCATTAAAGAACTACCTGAAAAATACCCTGTAAATTATTCAAAACCTTAATGTTTGTAACTTAGATACTAAATTACAAACGTTAAAAAAAACATTGATTCGTAATAATTCAATTACGAATTCAACACAAATATTTACAAAGATTTAAAAGTAATGACAATAATGTGTACCTTCTTACTACGTTTTTATAAGAAAGTACATTGACTTCGGTATTTTACTGCTATAAAATGTTTTGCCTAGTCGCAAAACAAATGAATCTCTATTAGAGAGCTGATAGCGTAGAATTGGATTTGATCAATACACGCACGCCAGGTGACAACAACATTTTACAAAAGCAAACGCACAACATTTGTTATCGTTGTTTACTAAACATTCATGTAGAGTTTGTTTTCGACTTAGGTGTACTATTTAAACATGGCTGTTAATTTGCCTTAGGCCAAACTTTTTAATCAAGATAACCTACGGCCCCTGACCATTTACAAATACAAATCTGTAGCAACTGTCCCATTCATAATTGTTTCAAATAACATTCAATGAACGCAGTTTACGATCTCTGTCGTTTCATTAGCGTTCATTATTTTGACACCAATGCAATAAAGATGGCTGGCGATGTGATGTGCTGCGTGCCGGCGGCTCGGAGGCTCAGTATCGTGCCTGCCGCCGCTGGCTAGCCGACATGTGCCGCCGCTCCCGCGAGGTCGGTAAGAGGCTGCAACACCCCACAACCTCTGATTAACACCCCCCAGCGCGCCCTCCGGGATGGGACCAAATATAAACATAAACCACCTCACATATTTATTCGGGCCGCAATGGCTCCACAGACAAAAGGACTATTTCTCCTTTTATTATTGTTTTGCGCACTCAACGGGGGCAACGGGGATGGTGAGTAAATATTATTAGTTCAAACGCTTTTATTTCGATATCGAGACGCATGCCTACGCATACAATTTTGATAAAGAAGGTAGATGGCACCTTCTAAGAAAAACAGTAGGTATAAAAATAAATAGTAAAAGTTGTAAGACCAAATAATAGTTGGATCAGGCGTATGCCTCCAGTGGGAATCGAAGTTATAGTAAGAGGTCAACAGGATTAGGTCAGAGATATCGACATCGTATTTGTTGCAGACCTGGAGCTTGTGTCACTGAATAAACTCTTAGATCCTATGGGACAATGTTCGTAGATAAGTTAATATACTATAAATTCTGATGTACCTTTATATTTCAGATGAAAATGAGACCGAGTTTTTCGACGTTTTATCTGTGGTTCGGGACAACGAGGAGCTCCCTGATGGGGTCACTCGGGCCCCGGGGCGGTGTCAGTCACCCCTAGAGAACGTCTCCGACTACACAGCTATCGCCCTGAATGAGAACGCCACCCTGCACCAACTGGCCGCTGGAATGTTCTACAACAGTTTTCCAGAAGACTTCTCTATTTTAGCTGTGGTTCGGCTGCCAGGTAACATTTTAATTATTTTAAATTTTCTATACTAATATTATTAAGAATAAACCTGAAGACTGTGTTTGTTTGTTTGTCTGTTTGAACTCGCTAAACTCTGGAACTATCAGTCTGATTAGAAAAAATATTTTTGGATGTAATAGCCCAATTATTAAGGAAAGTTATACTTTAACATCGCGCCTTAGGAGCCGAGTAAAAAAAATAGTCAGAAATGACGCTTAGCGAAAACGAAACGACAGCGGGGGCGGGCGACGCGATGCGACGCGGTGGGTCGGAGGACCAAAAAATTTACGCGTACGAAGTCGCGGGCAGAAGCTAATAAAAAATATTATACCAGCCTTTTATTGTCGCACTGCAGGGCAAAGGCCTCTTCTCATACAGAGAAGGCACGAGCATTGATCACCACGCTTGCTCGAGACGTGTTGGCGATTTCAGTTTTAAATTAACTATAAAGTCCAGGTTTCCTAACAATCTTTTTCCTTCACCGATGTCAGTAATGTCTAAAACAAACTCAGAAAGTACATGAATGATTAATTGTGAAAATCACATTGGTACTTGCCCGGATTTGGACCCATTACCTCATGCATGAGAGGTAAGGTCTTAACAACAGGGTCGCCACGAAAAAAGAAAACCAATACTGTACTTAATCGCAAAAAAGACCTCAGCACTTAACACCTTCTCCTTTACTTGTAGCAGCTATCTAAACGCCTCTCGGGTACAACCTAAACAACATAATCACTTTTCTCTCAGGGGTTTTCCGGCTTTCCGACTATAAAGAGGGTTCAAACGGCCCCATTACAAAGGTACTTCAATGTGACAATACATAACAGCGTAATAACGACAGGAAATTGCGTTACCAAGAATTTGTGTCATCATTATCAAATTCGAAATACATTTTTAAATGTGTCGTACAGGTGAATTCAAGAACGTGATTTCAGTTTTCACTGAAATCAATAACATAAAATACGATACAATTTTAAATAAACAATATTTAGTTATTTAGAACGCGATTTTTATTACAACAGGATTTAGAATACCGCGCTACGCGCCTTGCTACGGCGTAGCACGCAGTGTGCTACGATGGTGAAAATTTTAGGACGCTTTCTTAGTGCAAAGCCTAATCATTTTATATTTTTGATCATTTTAAATTTAGATTTTTTTTATTTAAAAGTAACAAAAAAAATTAATCGTTTCGCTTTTGCCTTGTGGATCCTTTGTAAAATTGCTAACTTAAAAACAGCTCTCTTAGCGTATCATGGTTACGTAGCTTCTAATATAAGACACGGCATTGTGCTATGGGGGAACTCTGTTTTTATAAATAGAGTATTTATAGCTCAAAAAAAATGTATCCGTGCTCTCTGTGATGTGCCACCATTGACTTCATATAAACCTCTTTTTAAAGATTTAAAAATATTAACTGTTCCCGGTATTTGAATGCTGTAAATTTGTTAAAATGCACTCCGAATTATTTCAACATCTTGGAGACACTGTTACGTTTAACATAAGATATCCTGATAGACTAATTATTCCTCCAATGAAAAGCCACTTATATCACAGAAGTTGCTTTCCAATGGTTATAAGGATATATAATAAATTCCTAAAATTATATAGGGTACTGCCAATCAACCGTTTTAAAACAATATTATTCAAATAGCTGAAAAATCATTCTATTCTGTGAATGAGTACCTAAACTTTAAGGACTCACACTGGCATTTTACTATGATAATTTCACAAATGATTGACATTCATAATCTTTAATCTAATAACTTTAATGTATGTTACCAACAAATTTTATTAACATCATTTCATTTATTTAATTCATGTAATTTTGCATGCTAGTTTTAGCGAATTGTTTTAGAAACTGTTATATTACCCCACCAACTGTAATGTACTACAATTCTTGCAAATAAATTTCATTTGACTTCAAAGTAATTACTTTGAAAACAAATGTTTTTTTTTTTTTATGCATTTACCCAAATATGTTTGGATATCCACGCAACGCCTTGAATTTATAATTAATTTCCCCTAAAAAACAAAAATGTATTTATGAACAGGAACGGATCAAAATCCGATATTCATCTTGTATTCGGACGCCGGTGACGACCAGTTGCAACTGGTGGTGGGCAACCTTATAGAGCTGTACTATGAGGACACACGGGGAGATCCTGCCGATAATGAGCTCCTCACGTACCGGGTGGATATCGCTGATGGAAAGTAAGTGCATTTTTCCTTTTTTTAAACAAAAAAGCCTGCATATACATTGGGCGTTTAAACACGACCAGTTCTAGTAATGAGACATGAAAAAGAGGAGACGATGCTGTACAAAGCCTCTTCTAAAAATCAATGTGCCAAAAACAGCACATTGTATTTTAATTTGATTGCTTCAGTCGGAATACACATAGACTAAATTCTTCGATAACATTTCTAATTGTTTAGTTTGAAACAGTTTAGATACAAGCTACAGAATACTTTGTATTTATTTATCCAATAAAAAAAACTTTCGGCATCACTAACTTTTGGTGAAATTACCGAATGTTTGAACAAAAAGTATCCGAAGAATGTCGCCCGCCCAAATACTTACGCGATGTTTCCAAATAATAATGATTAAAACACCTACTAATGTTTTTTTTAGCTAACGATATTGTATCCGTTCTTCGTTTGATCGCATAGTATTAAATAACCCGTTTTATTTGCTGGCCAGTAAGATTGTAGCCTAGGGTGTATTTACGTAGGAAGCTGGTAACCGGCGCCGATATGCCAGCGTTTATCGGCGCTGTCATGCGCTGGTTGTCAACACTGGTCGGCGCCCATTACCAGCTTTCCACGTGAATACACCCTTACAACCACTCACTTATGAAAGCTAATTGATGCAACAATATCTAATTTGTAAAAGCAGATTATCTTACATGGTATAGGGTTTTGTTATGCATAGAGTAGAATACTCTTTATTGTCTACACTATGCGAATTACAGATATAAATGTGTGTGAGGGTGAGTATGTGTGTGTATGTGTAGTGTGTGTATGGGTTTTTATTGTTTTATGAAAATTCAAATATACGAGTAACTGTGTTTCTCTTAGGTGGCATCGCATAGCGATCAGTATAAAAGGCGATTCAGCTACTCTGCTAGTGGATTGTGAAGTTAGAGGAACATTACGGCTGGATCGCAAGCCCGGCAGCACATTCAACCTGGCTGGTGCACTGGTGGTTGGCTCCCAAATAACTGAGGACCAGTATTACGAGGTAGGTTGAAAAAATCATCATTCTTCTGCATTTATCCCGATTTATTAATTTATTGGGGTGAGCTCAACATGTCGTTTTAATCCATACTTCTCCATTAGTCGTCATTTTGGTAGTTTTTCCTTTCCTATCATCTTTCACACAGTCCATCCATCGTTTGTTTCGTCTTCCCCTATTCTTATAGCCATCCACGTTCATACTCAACAGTTTCCTCAAGACATTTTCCTCATTCCTCAGCATCGCATGCGCATACCACGACAACCGATGTCCACACAACTTTCCAGTCAATGGCGCCACTTTTAGACTTCCACTTATATACTCATTTCAAATTATATCCATTCGCGTAATACCATACATCAGTATTATTGATACGCGTTAGAAACAGACTGTTTCACTGATACACCTTCTTAGAATGTCCATCTATACTGCGAATTCGATACTATTTCGATACTAAAGCTAGTTGAATTACATAATTTCCAGTACCTAGACTAGCATTACATACATAATTTTATCTTAACACGAGTAAAGTTAGAGCTGGTGGCTAGTACTCTGATGTATCGTGTTCTATGTTCTATGTTAAGCATAAAACACAATTAGAAAAAAACTTCTCCACGGACGTGTTCAAAATAGTGTTACTAGGTGTAATACTTGACTATAACGACTGTTAGCGTATTTAAACTTCACAATACAATTAACGATAAGAACTCAGAAGTGTTTTTCAAATTATTATAGTAACTACTATTGCTGTTATTATAGTAACCTCTAATGCATTTCACACGTTACAGTACCCAAGTTTAAGATAATAAGTCTATGCTTAAAAAATACACTTTGTCATTGTTAAAAGTCCCATAGGCACAATACATTTAAAAGGTTCCATTATGAAGTTAATCTCATTCTTTGAATAAATCTTCTTGAAATTACAGCTAAGTCGCTCTCTAGAGTACTGTTCATTAATTAACATGAAATTATTTAATTCACGTACAAAAGTCTTAAACACTTTGAATTGAATTTTGATTTCAATTCTAATGACATTAACGAAATATCTCTAGGTGGAACAAAGATAGGTACGAGAGTGGTTACATGCGATTTTTACAAAACTACAACAACTTATCTTATTTATCTTCTAGGGTGAAATCGAGTTACTGCAATTCGCAAATAAACCGGACGTTGCCTACGACATGTGTTTATCAATAGCTCCCGACTGTGAAGGGGGGCCTGGATCACCTTACGTGCCTATTTTACCAGCGGCACAGCTAGAACCAGAAGTTAATCCCATACTCTATGTTGAACCACGACCAGAATCTACAGAACATCCAAACTTAGGCACTTTTACAGAACACGATGTACGAAGGAGATACGGAACTCACAGTAGAAACAGGTTTTTTGATAGAAATGAATCAGATAATCTGTGGCCTACCCGAGTACTGACTACTCCCGAGCCAGTATGGCAGGTCGCTAATTCATTCCCTATCAACAATCAATACTCAGCATCTGCATCTACGGATCCAGGTATCAAAGTTATACATTTTAAACACCTTTCAGTATTAAAGAGTACTAGTTTCTGTTGTTAAAAGTTCGTACATTTATTTCAGATGAAAACAGTATTTTTGGTACATTTACGGATGATAACGAATTTATACCTTCACCGCCGCTGCCGACTCCTTTCGAGAACGAACCTGAAGATGCTTTGGAACGGACTACACCAAGAGTAAGTTAAGTCATCTATAATCTGATAAAAATCTGCAGAAAATATTATGTAAATTGTTTTTAATTCGTAAACCTTATGGTTACTTAACAAAGCATGCGCCTTTCTTCGGGAATGTAAGAGAAACGTAATCGGTTAGTCAGGCTCATTTAGACAACAAAAATATTCCTTTCATTTTATATTTGATGCCACCCACACCTAAACATATGGGGTCTTTAATGGAATTATCATGTATTTTATGACACGTGAGATTATTTCCATAACATACCTTGTTCCAGTCTAAACGCGGGGACGATGACGAAGCGGATGTATCCACAACCCTAGTCGTAAAGGAGAGTACGTACATCCCTATGACGACCACCGAAGACACAGATTGGCTTACACATCCCCCGGAAGTTACCCAAGTGAGATAACGTGTATTACATTCTCTTTTTTTTTGCAGCTCATTTTCTATTGTGGCAGGTTAGGTTGGATCATTTTTACAAATACATTATTTAGTTTTGGTAGGATGTCCAGTTTAGAAATCGATTTCCTTCTTACATTGTTTATCAATAAAATTCTGTGACCTTTAATGTGTATTATATGCATTGTTAAAAAAAACTTTTGAATGCTAATACGTATATATACAACCGACTTCTAAACAAAAAACACTACAAAGTGAAAAAGTGTTTCTTTTAGTAAAAAGTTTTTAATTTTCACTTGCTAGTTATGGTACCTACCCCACACAAACTCGAATACCACTACTTGCTATGTAAATAACAGTGACAGGAATGTATTATAATATCATCCACATAGACTAAGTGGGAAAAATTTGTAATTGAGACTGATGAGCAAAGACAAACTAGAGCTAGCACACGTAGGAAAGATTTGCCCAACACTATTCAACCGAAATTAAAAGTTGTCAAACATAACCCGAGGTATCAGTCTGTATTTTTATACAACAAGTTGCCTATAGAATTCAAAACCATGTACAGTGTTAACTTATTTAAAAACAAATTGAGGACCTATTTATTGGGGAAAGGCTATTACAGTATCAATGAATTCCTAGATTACATTATGACATTGTAACGTATGATTGATCGTACCTACTAATTTGACATTTATTTTTTATGATCTAATTGTACTTGAATTGACTGTTATTGTTTTTATTGACTTTTCTAAATGTATTTAATGAATTTTATTTTAATTGCAATTGTATAATGTTATTGTTTTTATTGACTTCTCTAAATGTATTTAATGAATTTATTTTAATCGCAAATGTATAATGTTATTGTTGTATTGACTTTTCTAAATGTATTTAATGAATTTTATTTTAATTGCAATTCTATAATGTTATTTTTTAATTTTTCAACACAATGTACCTATATTGTTATGAAATAAATTACTTACACTACTTACTTATTGAAGCTAACTCAAAAACTACCCAAGCAAAGTTAATAAAATTAAATGGTATTTATAAGATATATCACCGCACGAGCTCTACCAAATGAAAAAGAAGAAGAGAATTTTTCAAAATCGGTCCAATTTTGACGAAAATACCGACGTACATTAATTTTTAAAAAAATCATACACACCAACATAGACCAACCTTTTTTAACCGACTTCCTACAAGGAGGAGGTTCTCCTTGTAGGAAGTCGGTTAAAAAAGGTTGACCTTAAATTATGAGTAGAAATGCATACATTTCTGTTGTCCAATCCTCTAGCATCTACCCCCTACTTCTTTCAGGACAATTCTACAACAAACTACGATTCATCCGAGACTTACTACGATTACGGCGGCGGCTCTAGTACATACATGGGCCCTCGAGGATACCCCGGGCCACCTGGTCCGCAAGGTCCAAGAGGACCCAAGGGAGAACCGGGAAAGCCTGGCTTTGAGGGCTCCCAAGGATTCCCAGGACCTCCAGGAAACGTTTTTGTTATTCCTGTAAGTACGAGTATCATAACAAACTGTTATTAGGGAATATTTCCTTACAATATTCTCCACATTTTCGTATTTAGTTTTGAGAAACTATAATCAGCCAAAAATAAATGTTATTTCCAGCTACAACAGTCGTCAACCGACAAAGGACCCGACGCTCAATCGGAAGCTCTTCGACAAATGTTCTCACAACACATGGTATCTTCTTTTTAAACATTTTAAATGTGACACCTTTTTGTAAGTAGCATATTTGTAATGCTCTTATATTAATTACTTGAAAAAATATACAGGCTGCAATGCGAGGGGCAGAAGGACCAATGGGCTTGACGGGTCCACCAGGCCCTGAAGGCGAGATTGGCCCCGAAGGCACCAAAGGAGAACTAGGAGAGCAAGGGGAACCAGTAAGTCTACAAAATGTTACATCATTTTAATTTTAATTTTGTGTAGTATAAGTTTTACGGTGTGACTTTAATTTTAGGGTCCACCAGGCTCTAGGGGTCTACAAGGCCCACCTGGAAGATTGGGACGACGAGGTCACGCAGGCAGGGATGGAGAAAGGGGATCAACGGGTGCTCCCGGTACGAAAGGCGAACAGGGCTACCCTGGACTACCTGGTATGCCTGGTGACAAAGGTGAGAGAGGAAGTGCGGGGCTACAAGGTGAAGCAGGAGCGCCTGGTCAAGATGGACCACCGGGAGATGACGGACCTTCTGGGCCAGCCGGAATTCCTGGGGAATTGGTAAATAAACTTCTTCATGGAAACTTGTAGGGTTCAAGGTTGCATTTTTTAATTTACTCATACTTCATAATTTGTTTATCTTAGGGACCCCGAGGCTTCATGGGACCAAGAGGATTTCCAGGACTAATCGGTTATCCAGGAATACCTGGTCTTGAAGGGCCCCATGGAGCAAAGGGTTCGTCTGGCCAACCGGGTCCTCCGGGACCACCAGGACAGCCAGGCACTATAGGTTCTCCAGGCTCATCGGGACCACAAGGTCCTACTGGGGCTCAAGGAATTCAGGTACCGGATAAAATATGATAATATCTTCAAAAATATAAACTTATGTATTTCTTTATTTTATGCGTGATCATTTTAATTGCAATCATATTAATAATTCTGCACCTTATTATAATTTTATATGTTTTCCAGGGACCTCAAGGAAAACCAGGTATTTCAGGGCTACCTGGCCCGGAGGGGTCACCAGGTACACCCGGCAACCCAGGGCAGCAGGGAGCATCAGGAGACATAGGCCCTCAGGGTCCACAGGTTTGTATTGAAATTAAGCGTAAACTATAACAATTTTCTGACACATAAGAACAACTATAATATAGGTAGATAATAATTATTATTGTAAAACCAAAAAAATCTTTACAGGGAATGCTGGGATTTCCTGGAAGTCGTGGTTTAAAAGGCGATGAGGGTCCACGAGGCTTACCAGGGGACAAAGGAGATAAAGGAATAAGAGGCAAGAACTTTTTCTTTCATATTTATCGCGTTGTTTAACGTAAACAAATTAATTATACTAAAAATAATTTTAATCTACAGGCGTTGAAGGAGAAAAGGGCGATATGGGACCGAAAGGAGAACGTGGATTAACAGGAGAACCCGGTCCCCCTGGCATTGAAGGACTTGAAGGACAAAAGGTAAAATTGCTTTTGAGTTACCTGAACTGAGGCCCTTTTGGCAAGAGTTTTTTATATAGTTATGCCAAGAAACTCTTTCTTTATCTTAATAAATGCCTTTGTATCGGTCCCTAAATCTCATTCTTAATTTTAGGGTGTTGAAGGACCACGGGGTGAAACTGGACCTATTGGTACGGCTGGGGAGAAAGGAGCGACAGGTCCTCAAGGCCCACAAGGATATCCAGGCAGCCAAGGTGAAAAGGGTGACAAGGGTGCATCCGGAAGAAGAGGCAGACGAGGCACGAAGGGATTAATGGTAAGTAATTTTCATTACATCTTAACAAAATGAGTTTTACCCTACATAGAAATTGTTTATTTTAACATATTTATTTATTAAAAATGTATGCACAGATAAAAATAACGGTGGTGTTTAAATTGTGATGATACAAGAGCAAAACAAAGCAGGTGTAAAATGCTGTAGATTAATAATTTCATCTTTTTTTCATAGGGTTTGGTGGGACAGCAAGGTGATCGGGGTGAAACTGGACCTAGGGTGAGTTTTGTCTAATACACGAATTTAATCAAATCAGAACATCAATATTCATTCGCCGTAGTATTATTTTAATAAAAGATTATGATAAAAAGTAATTTTATAACATTTGCCACGTTTAGGGTTACAGAGGACCACGCGGCCGTAGAGGGTCGGACGGACCTCCAGGGCCTAAAGGCGATACAGGACAGCCAGGACCGCCAGGTTCAACTGGCGAGAGAGGACCACAAGGGTTAGAAGGCGTACGTGGTTTCCCGGGAGCTATGGGTGCCTCCGGACTTGATGGGAAAGCTGGCTTACCTGGCCCGCCTGGAGAACGAGGCCCTACGGTTAGAAATAAACAAGAACTTTTTTCGGCGATAGTGCTATAAATACTATTATTTCTACATCATCATCCTAATTTGAAAGTGACATCATTTTTTTTTTAAACAGGGTGAACCCGGTGCAACGGGACTTACAGGACCCTCAGGGCCTGTCGGACCTCAAGGTTCTAACGGCGAGCCTGGTCCACCGGGCCCACCTGGTGCTTCTGGCATTCCTGGAACGCCGGGAGACGTGGGTACTCCAGGAGAAGTGGGAAAAGAGGGGCCGCCTGGACCATCGGGCCCCGAAGGAAAACCAGGGCCGGTTGGATCTCCAGGCCCACCAGGAAATAACGGAGAACCTGGATTACCGGGAGCAGCTGTGAGTTGGTATAGTTGTTACTTGCTAAACAAATAAAATAAAAAAATTACTCCGTGTTATGTTTATAGTATCTAAACCAGAACTAAAATATGAGTGCGTTTGTAACAGGGAATTCCTGGTGCTAAAGGCGACTTAGGTCCACTTGGTCCAGCGGGTATCAGAGGAGATAAGGGGGAACCCGGTGAGACCGGTAACGAAGGACCGCAGGGACCACAAGGCCGAGAAGGACCACGAGGATCACCAGGACCTGGCGGACAAAAAGGCGAAATTGGCGAAGCAGGCCCAGTAGGTCAGTAACATGGTACCCAATTAACATTTTATTTTATTCTTTAAGGTGAAATCGCAGGGAAGCCCGCGAAAGCCAAATTTTCTTATGTATTTTGCAGGTTTCGCGACCGTAACAAATACGTATTTAAGGCATCTATAATTATTAAAATCATGAAAACAACTATTTAAGTTCAAATAGCTCAATTGAATGACAATTTCATGAAATTATGACATTTGAAACCAATAGAATTTGTTTGCATATAACGCAAGATCAATTCATAAAACTTAAGTATATTATTTGTATTTCACTGACTACTTTACGTTAGCGCATCCCCTATAAGTTTATATCTTTTATTCTGATAATATTATCATTTTAACGAATCAAAATTGTGTCCTTCAAGGACCAATTGGTCGTGACGGATTGCCTGGACCGAGAGGTTTAACTGGAGCCCCTGGCCCAGTAGGGCCACCTGGCGAAGACGGTGACAAAGGAGAAGCAGGACCACCTGGAGAAAAAGGTTTTAAAGGAGCAATGGGGGAATCTGTAAGTATGATGATGGGAAAAAAATTATCTTAAATAGCAATAGTAATTTTCAAATACAATGGGTTTCAGTTACCATTGAACAACTGTTTTAACGTTTGAAATTTCAGGGTCCACCCGGTTCTCCTGGAATACAAGGTCTTCGGGGAGAAGCTGGCCCAGTAGGTTTACCCGGCGATAAAGGGCCGCCCGGTGAGACAGGCGCACCCGGACAACTGGGCGCAGACGGAGTTCGCGGGCCACCTGGACCTCTTGGGCTTACTGGACCACAAGGGACAAAAGGACAACAGGGATCCAAAGGAGATATAGGAGATGCTGGAGCTTTAGGTATTTATTTTATGTACTAGCTCCCGTAACAATAAATATGAACCTGCATCCTGATGCTCCATCGCTATATTAAAATTCCAGCACGCGACAGTGATCGTTTGAAACAACACTAGCCGTCAGTACCTTTTTTAAACTCAATATGCTTTTTTAACACTCACATTTTTCTGTTAACAGGAGCAACAGGACCCGCTGGTCCTACAGGACCGCCAGGGCGACGAGGAACTAAAGGTATCCAAGGAGAAGCAGGGCCACGTGGGGCTGAGGGACAACAGGGAGATGTTGGTAGTCCCGGGGCACTTGGTCCTCCCGGCGTTCAAGGCCCTGAAGGAAAACTGGTAAACATTTACTTTTTTCTCAAAAATAATAATGACAACCAACGAAATCTAATTAAAACTTTTAAAACCAAGTTACTAATTATTTCCCATTTCATATTTACAGGGACCTAGAGGAGTAGTCGGGCCTAAAGGCGATGATGGCCCGTCAGGATTACAAGGTGAAACTGGTCCTAAAGGAGCTCCGGGTCCCGAAGGACCTAAAGGAGATACTGGATCTGCTGGATTCCCAGGAGAGCGTGGTGAAACAGGACCACAAGGTATCAAGGGTGAACCAGGATCTGACGGGCCTGAAGGTAGTACCGGGCCTGCAGGATCGCCCGGGCCAGTGGGTCCACCAGGGAAATCCGGAGAAACTGGGATGCCCGGCAATCCTGTAAGTTTCCTGAAAACTTTCACAAACCCCTTTTGTAATATACAGACTGGTGATAATGAGGTTATCACATTAAATGAGAAGACGAATAAATGTATTTTCTTTCTTTCTGTGTTTTCTACATGACGCTCTTTTAACATACACAATTTAAAAAAAACAACAATTAGCATTCTACTCGTGATACCTTTTTGTGTTTAATATTTTTAACATCATGTAAATGCACCATCGCCCCACGCGTCCCTGGTACTGCCACAAAGGCATTTCAGTAAATTTAATTATTAAGAATGGTTTATTTAAATTTTTACGCAATTTCTTATTTTTTGTGTATTATTTTAACAGATATACAAATATACTTGTATTTACCGCTATTATTTTTAAAGTGACAACCTCATCGCATAGATCTCTGTATTTTTTAAATATATCTTTTTGTAAAGAAATAAGTTACTAATGTATGTACCTACATGGTTTTCATTAACAGGGTTCAGAAGGTCCAGCAGGACTACAAGGTAGCCCCGGTCTAACTGGAGAAAAGGGTGATATGGGAGCCAAAGGTGTTCCTGGAGAGCAAGGACCAAATGGACCCGCCGGACCAGCAGGGACAGAAGGACAACGGGGATTAAGAGGGCTGCCGGGTCCTAATGTAAGAACACGTCTCTATACAATATATAAAATCGTACTTACGTACCGACTTATGGGGTTAACACGTTGTTTGGTAATCCATAGAAACAAACAGGACTGATGATGTTTAAAATATGCAAATATTCCAGGGTGAAAATGGCGCCCCAGGCATAATGGGACCTTCGGGTCTACCAGGCAAGGCAGGGCCTCCAGGTAACCAAGGAATAAGAGGCGACAAAGGCAATCGCGGACCAAAAGGTCACATTGGCGATACTGGGCCAATGGGATTGAAAGGTGATCAAGGCGAAGTTGGCAAGCAAGGTCTGACTGGTCCAATTGGACCACCTGGTCCTAAAGGAGAAATGGTATGTATTCAGATTTTCTTTAAAAAATT
This sequence comes from Agrochola lota, assembly GCA_947364205.1. Taxonomy (NCBI): domain Eukaryota; kingdom Metazoa; phylum Arthropoda; class Insecta; order Lepidoptera; family Noctuidae; genus Agrochola; species Agrochola lota. The sequence goes on along the minus strand of OX376221.1, from coordinate 7,960,954 downwards.
TCGTCATTGCAAAACTGATACTTACCAATACATATCTTGATTTCGATAATTCTCTTATTTCAGGGACCCGTAGGACCTCCGGGACTAAAAGGAGACACCGGAGCGATAGGCCCAGCAGGGCCCGAAGGCCAACTTGGACCAAAAGGCTCAACAGGACCAGAAGGAAGACCAGGTTCACCTGGACCGACGGGAACTCCTGGACCACCAGGCCCGCCCGCTCCAGCACCACAGATACCTGCTGAACTATTCTTGTCATACAACAGAAGACGACGCAGTGTAGAAATTCAATCTATGGAATCTGTTACTGAAGATAATTTGGACGAAGGTAAGATTTCTATTCTGTCATGTGTTTTCCGGCATAATAGGGTCTAGGTACTTTTTTCTTACAGTTGTTTTCGAATACATATTACTAAGAGGTTATTTTAATGCTGGGAAATAGCATCCAATCTTCCAGGCATAAACACACTATCTAACATCAAGCCAGCCGATTATTTGAATTTTGTTAACACGTTCAGTGCCGGGAGCTCTCCTGGGGGGTTCGCCTAGTCGCATATGGGATGCCGGGAGTCCTCGCGGAGGGCTCATTTTAAATGTAGGTTTTTCCTATCAAATACAGCGTTATAAACCGTGAAAATAAAATCTGATCTATATTTTAACAAGATGTTAGTATATGCGTTGCTTTTAAAATCTTTTAATTTTTTTTCACGTTTACAAATATTCACAAAAAATTTAAAAGATTGGAAACTTTGTATAGCGACAAGACAAGACCCCCTGAAAACACAATTTTACTTCGTTTTACAGTGTTTTATAACACGGTTTTAAACCCAACGCCGGTAACCGTCCGCGATGGTTTACTTTAGCGCAAACGTAATGCCGGCAACCCTTTCTGAGGGTTCACTTCCAATATGTATGGCGGCATGGCGTATGAGTTCTATGAAAAGTTGGTGGAGTCGAAAGTGTTACAAAACTGCATTATATCCTCATTTTTACAATCACAAAACTTACTTGACAGAGGAAGACATAGAATGGGTGAAGGAAGTAATGACGGGTGTGTTGGCTGCACGCGGGGCACTCGAGGCGGTGCGGAGACCTCGAGGAAGCAGGAGCTTTCCAGCACTGTCCTGTCGTGATCTTAGGACTTCGCACGCTAATCTCACTGACGGTAAGATATACTTTTATTGCTTTTAAACGCAAACTTGGAGATCCGCGACTTGTGCGTGTGACAAGCTTTAGATATTGATAACGTATAAGTAGGTATTTCTCTTCATCTTTTGTTCTCAAAGGGTTCTTCTACCAAGAATTTCTCAGTAGCAACCGTAGTGAACCAGACTGGATTTGCGCCCGTTGATTGAAATAAGCTCGCCTCCTAAAACATGGGACTTGATGAAATATCAGTGTACCTCTGCTTAAAAAGAACCGACACATTACTCTGTCGTGTTGTGTCGTTACGCGGAATACACGAATCAAACAAATCTGAGCGGCAATTCCATTCATTCTTAAGAACGATCGCATTCGCACTCCATTCGCAATCTGCCAAAAATGCAATTTATTTACCAACATTTTTCACAAGTTGTTGTTGACAGATTGCGACTAGAATGTGAACGGTTTGTATGTACGAGAATTGGCCTTCTGTTCAGGACTACGTCAAATCACAACCAGTCTTATTGGCTAAGACTGCGTCGGAAGGCGTCACGACACGACACAACACAGTAATATAAATCCGGCTTAACCCTCCGGGGAATGCAGACGTCCTGTTATGTAACCTACATACTTCTCTAGTGCTAGATATTTTGAGTATAACCGCTTTGTTTGCAGTATCGGCAAGACGAGCGATACCATCCAGTATCGAACTCTTCTGTGTAAGCTCACTGTGTGAAACACGATACAAAGAAGTATATATTTACCTACTTCCATAGGGTACTACTGGATAGATGCTCGTGGAGGTGCAACCAGCGGACGACCCATCAAAGTGTACTGCAAGGGCCACAGCACCTGCTTGTACCCAGACGAAAGGGAACCAGCTGTTTTCACCGCTGATGCCACCGCCCACAAATTCTCACAATCTGACAATGGCTTCAGGGTAAATATAAACTTAGATTTTTCTTAGGTCCTATTCAATTACAGTCAGGGAAATGAATTTTTAAGCAAATTGACACCCTACGTGAATTTACCGTGCTATAGCCATTTCATACAACTGTCACTGAAGAGAACTGTCAAGAATTGTGAACAGTTACGAATTGAATATAAAAAACAATTTAAGTTGGTAGTAATTTTGTTTAGCAATTATTATCCCCGACTTTACCTACTTAATAGTTTCCTAAAGAGTGTCATTATTAGCAAAAAAACATTACTTTTCAGCTTACCTACGATGGTGAAGGCTCTGGTGCTATACAACTTCGATTCTTGAGATTGCTGTCAAGCGGGGCTAGGCAGAACTTCACATACTCCTGTGTGAATACCAAGGTCCCGCAAAGGTACATTTTCTCCAATATTTAACATCACACGGGTATGGAATACCTTGCCCATGTGGATAAGGCGCAATCTTTGTCCACTTTTAAAATTCTGGTGAAAAAAACTCTTCCTCTCTCCTTAAACATCATCATTACATTGTATCTATGTGTATATAATGTTGTGTTGTGTTGTGCATGTATGTATGTATTTATTGTTTATGTAAATGGTATACCACTGACTACCTGCAGTATTGTCTCTCCTTCTCCCTTTAATCCATCCAAAGGTTGTCTGTAAAAGATCACTTTTAGCGACAACACCGCCCATTGTGCCACCCTATGTAAAATTTCTAAATTTATGTCTGTAATTTTTATGTTGTACATATATATATATATCTTTCACACACAATCTTCAAAAACACTTTTGTGAAGTTTTCTCAACAATCTAAACTTTGTTTCAGATCCGACATCCCACCCGATTTGACCAGACAGAACAATCTTAAGCTTTTCGGCTACAATTCCGTGGAATTCAGAGAACCACAACTGATTAAAGACGACTGCAAGGTTATACTTTTACCATTTTCAAAACCATTAAACTATAGATTAGTTCTCACATAAATATTCAGCAAATATCGAGAAAATATCCATACCTTATACTTTTTATATTAAAACCATGGTTGGCTACTGGTTTTGCTTGCGTTCTAAAAACAAAGAAATGATAATAATTAAGTATATCGTTTAAATGGGATCCTGCCGTTTTGCCGAAAAGATTATGCCAAAATTTCACTACCCAAACAAATTTTAGCAACCTTTTTTTATACCAATGCAATGTTTGGAATGATTTTAGTACGCACATTTTCATTCGGTAAAATTTTTACTTGACAGAATATTATCAAGGTTAATGTCATTTAGCCATTTGGTCTTAATCAAATGATTTATTACAGCAAACAATCTTTAGAAAATAAACGTTTGGTCAGTTAGTTATGGAACTAGTTAGAGTAGGTTAATTATTTTTTAAAAATGGTTAGGTAAGGTTAGGTTAAAACTATGACCTCCTAAGCACGAGCCGAGCAAGCGAAGCGAGCGGTGCCGCGGGAGCGGCCGGCGAGTGCCAGAAACTACCAGATTATTATAGAAAAGAAATATGGAAAAAAAAAACAGGCTACCTGATGTAGTTAGACGAGATTAATTATTTTTAAAAATGCTACAAAAAAGGAAATACTTCCAGAATAGTTAATATTAATATTATTATTACCTGTTTAGAATTTGTCCCAAGTGGAAAAAACACCCTTGTAATAAGACGTTTTTATTTTGCGTAAAATGAGTTATTCCAACTGAAATATTTGACTACATAAAAATTGGTAAAAGTACTAGTTGGTAAGCAAGTTATTGTTTAAACGTTCACTTGCGAAACATTAGGTTTGCGTTACAATTATTTGTGAAGAGATTTTTTGCTAAGTATTATAATTTGGCAAATGAAATTATGCGGAAAATTGTTTGGGAAGTGATAATTTGGCAATTTATTTTCGATGAAACAAGGGAGACCCCGTTTAAATAGGTAGGTTCCTACTGGGAGTAGGTACCGGTATATTTAAAGTTTAAATAGATCGGTACCTACTCCCGTACTTATATAGAGATAAATTTTAAACGATAAAACTCTTAACATGGTAAAAACACCTACGATACTGATAATATATAGTTTCGCGTCTCTACGGAGTTTTATTTTTCTATGCTTCCGGACAGAACGTTATCTGAAGACGATGAACAGCGAGATGGACGTTTAAGTGCGTTTTTAACCATTTTCATTCTTTAATGTTTCAGGAGGGAACCGGCGAAATAGTGCTGGAAATAAAAACATCTAGGGCAGATCGCCTGCCAATCAGCGACTTCCAACCTCTATCATTCGTTGATGCGGAACACCAGTTCACTTTCACCCCCGGACCAGTCTGTTTCACGTGACATTTGCATTTTATACCGTTACAGAAGACTTGTTTAAATAAGGATAGATTTAAAATTATGTACTTAACAGTGGACCTTTGTAAATATTGTAAATAAATGTTGTGACGACCTTTAGTTTAAGTTCACTTTAATTGTTTTAATCAAGTGCAATGATTGGAAGTACGAAATAAACATGTAGCTTTACCAAAGTACCTGAAAGTGATTAGGAGAAACCCACAGGATAAACCTCTGCAACAGCCATTACCCGAAACATTATACATATTACATATTAATTATTACATATTACATATTAATCAAATTCACAGCATAAAACATAAATCTAGATGATCTTTTTACCCGACTGCGCGACAGCAAAGACAGTGTTGTTTTTCAAGAGTATCCATGTATATTTTGTACCCTCGAAGCATCCGAACGGCTGGATTGATCTACATGAGGTGTCTATCGACTCGTCTCGGTCGCGCGATGGTTTGTTTTAATAAAAATCAAAATCCTGGATGTATCAAAATAAAAAGCTAATAGAAGACACAATTTCCAAAATATAACACACTAAAAGGTTGAAAATAAAAACAGTGATGCGTCCTTGAAATTTCACTCAATTCGCGTCCAATTATCGAATCGCCACAGATTATTTTTAAAGTGATTCAAAAATAAAAAACAAGCTCACTTTTCAATTAGTCTGATACAGTTGGTATGTGAGATTGAACTAAAATAACTGCTTACAAGTGCACAAGACTGCCTTAAAAGTGACCTTGCTTTGAACTTTTTAGTGGTTTCGCATTTGAATTGGTTCGATCCCCGGTATAGATTTTTCCAAATCCGACTTGTTGTATGTTCCAATGCAGTTTTAATATAACAAAAAAAAAAACGGTTATTTCCTTTGTGTAAAATTGGTAGCATCAATATTTAGGGTACCTTCCCTCTCGGGTCCACTTCAAGTTTCCGCCGTTTATACAATAAACCTCCCGACCAATTTCGGTCACGATCACGGTGGCCAACGGAGATTAGCCAGGTACGCTGGATATCATAGTGCGCAAGTATGGGCGCAAACACAGGTGAGCTCTCTATTCCTTTATTCTCATTGCCTGATGGGACGGCAATCCGACAGGCGACACGGCCGGGGGGATCAGGCGCAGGACCAACGGCTTTTCGTGTTTTCCGAAGCACGGAGGTGTCACACCACCAACTTTCCAACTCCGGGCTGTTACCGAGAAATTCCAAATGGAACCCAATAATACTTTGCCCGACCTGGGAATCGAACCCAGAACCCCGCGCTCAGCAGTCGCGCTTGCGACCACGAGACCAACGTTGCAGTCATATAATCAATAAATATTCGTAAATAACAAAACAGAAAAGATTATTCATGTCTGAAAGACTATTTATTATAAATTAAGATTACGGTTGTGATCAATTGCTTTTTAATCATACCTATTTAAAAAAGAACTAACACTAAAATGAAACTTATGTGCAAACATAAAATTATTGAAATTAAAATTCAACTGGGATATAATTATGACATTATGAAATAACACTGTAAAGCACTATGTGGAAGAGTAAATGCAATTACCATCTATAATACATAAATTATTTATCTCCATTATTCAATTGGGCTTGACTTCCGAGGCAGTATTAGTAGTTTCTAGACAGCATTATTATATAAACCGAAAGAACAGAATTTTATAACAAATTGTCTACAGGGCAGGACATTCACACAGAATGAGTACAAAATGATGAAATTTGATTGACCATGCACCTTCAAATCATAGCTAAGTATAACTGTGTACTCATACAAATGTAAACAAAATATACCTATTTCATTTTTACACTTCAGTCAATTTTAACATAGGTACTTTATAAAATAAGTTTGGGTTATTGAGTTTCTGTCGATACTGCTGGTAGTAAATTGTCTACTACTTTTGAATTCGTCTCCAATACCTCGTCTGCTTCATCAACATCCATATTAGTCACAGTATCAGGGGATTTGGTATCATCAGACACACCACTGACAGCATTCTGAGCACATTCTTCCTTGGATGCACTAGGTGCAATTTCTTGTGATGACTCTATAGATATAGACTCAATGGCATTCGATTTGTCTGTAACTTTATTGTCATCTTTAATATGATCATCATTAGTACTATTTTCTACTACACTAGGTTCATCAGCATTACTTACCTTTTCAGGTATTACACTTGGCTCTTTTTCAACGTCTTTTTCGTGTTCATTTACAACTGTGCCTACAACTGTTTCGTCAATTGAAATGAGATCATCTTTAAGATTAATGCACACACCATCAGCAGAGGGTGGCGCCTCTTCTCGACTTCCACCAGTTTCTTCATCTGATGACGCAAGTAATATATCTTCAACCGGCTCATTATATTCGCTGTTGTTAGATTTACTGTTTACCTTCTTAGAATCAGAAATTAAGCTCTCCGTGCCCATAGCAGCATTTTGGCATTTTTCTGTAACATTGGAACTATCTGTTTCTATGCAAACAACAACAGGCGCTTCAGTTTCATTGTTCGGGTGGCGGTCCGGAACTATTAACACATCACTTCCTGTATTTTCAACAGGTATGTTATCGACTTTGTCAGCCTCACTTTCTGAGTAACTTGAATTTTCGATACTGATGACATCACTAAACTGCTTTCTAGTGTCACTACTAGATTCTATAGAGTCAGAGATAGCTATGGGACTATCAGAATCAGAGGATTCAAGTGTTGAACTTTCAGCTTCATTGCCTGAGTGCAATTTCTGCAATAGATGGAGCTCATCTATATCTGACTCTAAAACATTACTGTCATCGCTACTTACAGAAAGTGTTTCTTCAGCATCATGAGAATCCTTGTCATTAGATTTCTCTAAGATTTCACCAGAATCTTCCTTATTTTCTTTATCCTTAGCATCAGTTTCCTTAATTGTTACTATTTCTTGATTTTCTTCACGTTTTTTAGCATTTTCTGCAACCGCGAGTTCTTTGGATGGTTGGCTTTCTTTTACTTCACTGGGCCCTTTCGATATTTCTTGTATAAGTCTTTTCAGCCTTTCCTTCCTTTTACCTTTGTTCTCTAATGATACACTTTCATCATTGGCTTCTTCCTCTTCACTCTCAACAGGTGATTCATCCGCTTCCTTATCTCCAATCTCTACAGCTTCTAGCTTAAGTTGGTTCTGTCTGTCTGCATACCTGAAATAGCACGAAGTGTTATTAGTAGATGATTCACACCAGGTGGCAGATTTAATTAACGAATTGAGGAATATCTACAAACCTGGAAAGTGGCGTTTGAAGAGCGGCCGGTAGGCGGGTCTTTGTAGGTTTTATGATTGGTACATAAAAGTGCAGGCTAGTTAGATTAGATATTAAAAGTAATCGCAACAAAACTTACTTATTAAATATTTCAGTCTCCTTATTTGCCGCTATCTTCCTGTTTGCGTCTAGCTTGAACTTCAGCTGGTCATTATTTTCCGCAGGGTCGATTTCTAAGGCAATTCTGGAAGCCGCTAGTCTCCATTCATTCTCTTGTCTGCGCCTTTGAAGTTTCTTGCCACACCTCGTAAATAAGTCTCGAGCTAATAAACAAGTAAGGTTTTATTAAATTAGTGTCATGGCTACACTAAGTGATATTTTGTAAATAAATAAATAAAATTGCAATTCTATTAGAGTACTTCTGATTTTGATAACGTATATTCTTATATGTAGCTACCTTCTTCCATAATGTCAGCTTCATTCCAGCACAACTTGTCTTCGTCATTCGCGTCTCTAACACAACGAAGAACATCGTGAAAGTCTGGGAATGGTAGTGGTGTGCCAATTGGGACTTTCTTATTTATCGACTTTTCAAGACGTTTTGCCGGCCCCGACGGTTGACCTGGCCGCGCGTCTATTTGAATACGAGGCTCTGAAGGCATTTTTGTATTTGTCAACTGACAAAATTTCGCGTAAACGCGCACCATTCGTTCTTTGTACCTGGAAAAAAATAAAAAATAATATGAATATCTTTGATATTTAATTACATGGTAAAGTAACATTAAAATTGTTGTTTTTGATGTCTACTTCCAATAGAAAACGTTATTAAACCTAACATTATTTATATCTACGCGTTATTGTTAGAACTGGAGCAAAATCAACGCGTTTTTTTTTCTATTTCTTTTCTAGTATAACCCAACTACATTAAATAGTACCAGTTTAAGCATGTGATTGTCAAACCTTATCATCATTTGACAGGGTATACGCTAACAGGTCATCTATAGCTTTCGCTATCTACTTGTTATTACAACTGATACACCAAGCAGTGGTTCCCAACCTTTTACCATACACACCCCTCCAATACACATAAACATACACTCACGCCTTCTTCTCATTGCGATAGGCAGAAACTACAGAACGGCACCTGCTACGATCCTGCCATACTCCTTTTGATTCACCCCCAACTTTCAACTAAAATCACTACGTCGACAATATTCTTGCCTGTTAGGGTCAAACAAGGAGCCGACGTGTGTCAAATGTGCGCAATGAAACGTTACTTGATTTGGTTACATTACTGCTACCTCATGATTAGAGATCGGATATCCGGATGCATATTTACTTAAAGTAGGGATATCGAAAAAAAAAAAAAATTTCCGTCATTTATATTATTAAAAAATATTAGACACGTATTTTTTATTTGATATTGAGAAGACCATTGTTGCATGGTAAAATACTGATATTTTCACAGGTTGGTTAGCACGCATATCCAAATAAAATAGAGACAATGTTATGCAGATGATATATACAATGTGAAAATGCTAACTCATTAGCATTTTCACATGTATGGATGTAGATTATTCATTTTCCTACCTTTCAGTTAATAAATAAACAGAGTCATCTTCATCATCAAAGTCAACCTCTTGTTCTTCTAGTTTTTGAATAGCTCTATGAAGTTTCTTTATGGTCTTCTCTAGCTTACGTATCTGTCTTTGGCGTTTTGAATCATATTCACTTTCTTCTCCAAATGCAAGCTGGTCTGGCTCTGAAAAAAATAAATTAATACAATGAAATCATTAAAATGACGAGTTCATAAAAATCAGTTCATTGACGCATTATTAAAATACAATTTAATAATGTAAAGAATTTGCTACGATGATATGTCATTGTAGCGAATTCTTCAACATTATTAAATAAATTTTATTTAATTAATTTCATTTTTAAGTATCTGACATTTTTAGTACACAACAGTTGATTAAACTAATAAACATATTTGTCTAATCAAAGTAATCAATTCACTAAAATAAATATCCAAACCTTCCATTTTGGTCTCTGTTTTTAATATCTGTGATTTGGCAATCTTTCTTTGCATGTTTAATTCATCAACAATATCTTTTATGTACAAATACATCTTTTCAGGGCTAGCCTTCATAGCAAGTATTTTACTTGCAACCATGTCAACAAACTCCTCAGATTCTGAATACTCCTTTGGAACTTGTCTATAATATGCTTTGATTTTTTTATCCACTATTTTCTGCATGTCTTCAGAGTTTTCCAGTTGAAAACAAGTATCTATGAAGCTTTGATACACAGAATGAAATTCACTCTGGGCACTACTTCTTGGAGTCTCAATCTTCTTTTCTTTTGATATTTTGGAATTTGTCTTTTGTGTACTTGCTTCTGGACCATCAAGTTTTTTACTTGGCTCTGAAGCTCCCTGGACACTAGCAATACTAACTTCTTCCAACTTATCAATTTCATCTTTGCCTCTACTGTTTGTATCTAAACTAACTTCAAATGGAAAATCTATTTCTATTTCCAGAGTTTTTTTATTTTCATCTCCAGCTTCTTTGGGATACTCCAACTTCTTCTTACTGTTAGGTTCTTTAGTACTAGCTGCTTCATCATCACTCCCACTTGGAGATGCATTCTTGTCTGCAGTTGCCTTAACGGGGCTATCATCTATAGTGATAGCCAGTTCAGCACCTATTTCACAAGTCCTTTTGTTCAGTGCAGGTTTTATGGGACTGTCTTCTATAGTAATTTCAATCATGTTAGGGAGCTGCGGCTCTGCATTATTATCTTGCTCTAATGTATGATCTTCTGTTTGCTCTTCAGGTCTTAAATACCAAGCAGGACTCGAACTAGTGCGAGAGCCTTCATCATCATCTAATTCCACAGTTTGGATGTCATTTACTTGTTTTAAATTTGATTTGGGCTTCAACATTTGATTTGCTGTTTTCATAAAAATTATGGGTTTATTACAGGCCTGAGTAGTTTTCTTTACAGTAATGCCTGCAGGTAAATTATTGAGAGATGTGTTGTTTTGTATCTTATTAGGTTTCTTTAAAAGTGCTGAAGTGCCACTACTAAGATCAGATGTTTCTGCTGATTTTGCATAAAAAACATTTGGATGTGATGTTGAGGATTTTAGGATTTTTATAGGTTTAACCATTTTGAGATGTGGTCTCATAACATTATTTAGTACAGGCTTACCATTGGTTTTACTTTTGCTTGCAAATGGATTAGATAGAACACTTGAAGCTTTTGTTACAGTTGTTTTTTTCTTTGCCAGGGGTCCTGCTTTTACTATAGTAATTTCTTTTGATGTAAAAACACTGTTTGCTGCAGGTACTCCTTTGATTGAAAGTATTTCTTTTGAATTTGGTACGCCTTTTCCTGCAGGTACTGCTTTAACTACAGGTACTGTTTTTACTGCAGGAACTGCTTTCACTGCAGGTACTCCTTTTGTTAAGTTTGTATTTAGTTTAGAAGGCCTTATAGTAACATCATGTATTTTTCTTGGAATGCACACCATTGCATTTGGCATTGGTTTACTCTGAAACAAAACATTTCAGTCAGTAAAATAAACACACTAAGTAATTTATTTCCCCCTGAAAATCCCTTTTCACTCCGTGATAGATTCTATATCTTACAGCACCAAATAAAACTAATATTTAATAATCCATTGATTGCATACCTTCTTCGGAGCCGGTTCTGCCTCATCGTCCGAAGACCCCAATTCAATCACATCTTCACTTGCCATCTTGTATCGAATGTTATGTACACACAGGATTTAATTATAGCTTGAGCTCAAATATCATTGCAACTACATGAGGACAGTGCATTAATAATTATACGGAAAACAAAAAACGCCAGTTTATTACAGTATTCTCAAAAACTCAAAAAAATACTACAGAACGACACATCGAAACGAAAAATGTTTGACAAATTATTTAGTCGGGGTTGTCACACTACGTGCTCGAAAGTCGCAAAATTTCACAGGCAAATTCCCATCCTGCATCTGTTTATTTTAGAAGTATCATCTAGTTTAGAAATTGCAAACATATTTTATATACTAAATGAAGCATAGCAGCAATTTAGCAACTTTTCAATGTTTTTATTTTATTATGAATTATACAAAATAATTCAAAATTTCAAGCGGCAACATTAGAAAATGTTGTCTCTGAGCCATGGAATTAGTATATACTATAAGTCATAATAGAATGCTTACAAACGGCATGTTGAGAGTTCAAAACTTAACAAAAAATGTGGAATCTTGTTGCGTTTGACGAGCTTCCAACGCGCGCTCGGCGCTCAGAGCTTACTGAAGGCGCGCCTCGACAGGAACAAAAAAAAAGTTATGTCTCGTAAACTGCTTTTCATCAAATAGTTCCTATGCCGTAATGTTGGCTCTACTGTTATAGGACGAACACGAATACGCTAAAGTGGGTGATAGACGTACGAACTTAAGAGTACGGGGTTTTTAAGTTCGCGAACTTACTCGACTCGTTGTCGGTGACACATTTGAAGCTTGCTAATACTGTAGCGCGATGTCATCGAATTTTCTGAACCAAACTAAACAAACATTACACAATTAATGTCGAAACAAACGACTCGCGACTCGCGGTGATGACAGACGTAACTACGAACAAAGGCGGGCTGCGCGCAAAATTTCAAACCTGTTGGATCACCGACAAACTTACTCAGCGATTTTAAAGTGCATATATTTAGTATTACTAAATATATGCACTTTAAAATCGCTGAGTACGTTTGTCTGTTATACTAAGTTAGTATGACACACGGCCGAGCCATATGCAACCGTACTTGCTCGTATCCCAGGGTATCGTATTAAGGCCATTGCACAGAGCATGTAACTTAAAAGGCGGAACTTAAAACATTTCAGTTTGAGAGTTTGTTACCTTCTTTAGCCAACCACATAAAAAACATAGCTACCAACATGAAAATTCTGACAAACTTGTCAATCATGTCCTTGAAGGCAGGAACTGTCATAGATAGGGATGCGCAACGCATAGAATTCAATAAACTTATCGATATCGATAAATGCATTCTATGCAGATAATAGTCAGGTTACAAAACTAATTTATCTTGAAAAATCGGTAAAATAAAACGCATATTATGATTTGAGGATTTATTAATTTATATAAATGAACAAGCAACATCGGTATCAGACCAAAATGGCTTCCATTTTTTTTTTTATTTGCACCAACGACGTCACAATTTCCAGACTCAAATTGGCCATGCCAGAATTTGAGTGATGCTTTTCGTAATTGTAAATTAGCAGTGTTAGGTGAGCACAAGACCACATTAGCAATAAATATCAGTACTCACCGGTTTGGATCCAGTAGAAACTTGGAAAAATGCAACTTATTTACAGTATGCCAGGCCTCCTTGATACCGCAAACTTCACATGTTCTGTGAACCTTACCCATGATGGTTCACAAACTGAGAGTCACTGTCAATTATTCTGATATGTTATATTCTGAAATCTTACAGAAAAAGGAAAAACAAACAGAAAAATCACAACACAAACAATAATACTCGCGCGAAGGCAGACATGTTTGTGAGCACTTCGTAATGTAATGTTGGTCATTATGTCATTTTGACGTGTGTTTCTGAATGTTGGCTAAAGACGGTCACAAATTCCATACAAAAATATTTTGTTCGGAGTTTCACAGCACTGGGCCATTGTTAAAGTTTAACAGTAGAGCCAACATTACGGCAATGAAGCTATTTGATGAAACGCACTTGATAATATCGTATGGATGTGACAAAAACGTTTCGTGTTTTTTATTGTATGGGAGAAAAAATACATTTTTTTAAACTGAATGGAACTGAAGGGCTGGTGGTCATACGAGCTATTGTACCATACACGACGATCAAGATGACATCCAATAGCATCCGATTCATGCACCTTTGGGTGCCATTTTGCATAGTAACTGAACGAATTATAAAGCAGATACTATGTTTTTATTATATTATCTATTATAAGCTATTGGCGCCTTGGAACCGTCTCCCCGCCTCAGTCTTGCTCTCACTCAGTCCGCGAGCAGTATCGTGCGAGCGAGATAAGGAGTGAATTTGAGCTGACGTATTATGGACTCTCTTCAGTCCACAGATTAGTTAGTACTCAAAACTGTGAGTAATCCCCATAAAATCTTTTCAAAAAGTCAAACTGTAGTTATAACCGGATTAATTTTATGTGAAAAATTTACAAATGAAAAAATATAGTAACATTTGACCAATCAGCGTCCAGAAAATTCAGCAATGACATCTCGCTTTTCTCATTCGTAGCTACAGAATGCGTAGTATATGATAAACAAAATAATAAAAGTATTTACAAAAGGTGTGAAACAAAAATAATATTGGATATTTATTTTGTTTAACATATACTAGACATTCTGTAGCTACGAATGAGAAAAGCGAGATGTCATTGCTGAATTTTCTGGACGCTGATTGGTCAAATGTTACTATATTTTTTCTTATAATTAAGTTTGCCAATACAATAAAAGACACATAATTTATTTACAAATTGCAATCTGCCTGCCTGAAGTTTCGTACAAAAATTTAAGCTGTCAAAATAGATCGTGGTTTTATTTCTAATAATTTCTATTTTATCGATTAGTTAGGACAATGATTAAACTTTTTTCATTAAAACAACAAAAGAAAGATGAGGAAGGCTCAGGCAGAGCAGGAGGTTCACAGAAAAAAGCATCAGCCGCTCAGTTGCGGATCACAAAAGGTAAAGTTCAGAATATAGAACAATTTACGCGTTGTGTATTCATTGTTATTTTAATTCTGTTGTGAAGAATTCATATACACAAACTTAAGATGGCCTATCCTCGGCTAGCTATGAGTTTTAAGTTAGGGGTAGGACTGTAAAACCAATTAAATCATTCCTCAGACTTCCTTATTATCATCCTGTGGCAAATTTTTACAACTGTACTTGGTGACTAAAGTGTTTACAACATCTTCACCTAAATATAACTTGTAATGTTTTATTTTCAGATTTGAATGAATTGAATTTGCCCAAGACATGCAACACAGAGTTTCCAGATCCAGATGATTTACTTAATTTCAAACTAATCATATGCCCTGATGAAGGATTCTATAGAGGAGGAAGATTTGTATTTAGTTTTAAGGTAATGTTATCAGCTGATCTACCTATAGCTTAAGAAATAAGGTCTTTCCAAAATATTATGACATAATCCTATGGTTCTATTTCTTGCTTACGCTACATGAAGTCACTGATAAATGGTTTTATTACTGATATGATTAACTGGAAAGGCCATGCAAGTGCCTTGGCTGTAGGAAAAACATGTTGATTTTTAGATCACTATACTTGTACATTAAACATGTTGCAAGCTCATTAAAACCTGACTGCAACCAGTAGCATGATTATAGCAACAGTCCTTCTCAATTAAATCCATCCCATATTCTGCTGGACATTATGTTTCTGATGATTATTAATAATGTACCATTACCTTACAGGTAGGACCAAACTATCCTCATGAGCCGCCCAAGGTGAAGTGCGAAACAGCGGTATACCATCCGAACATAGACCTGGAGGGCAACGTGTGTCTCAACATCTTAAGAGAAGACTGGAAACCTGTGCTTACTGTCAACTCTATAGTTTATGGACTCCAGTATTTATTCTTGGTATGTGTTATGCATAAGTTATTACAGTTAAAACCGTTTATAACAGCTGCTTTAAAGGACATACTGGTTATGAAGACGAAGTTATGAAGACGAAATTTTGAGGACCCTGCTTTTCTGTTTACTTAACATAGTGTTTGGTTATAATGACTATCGGTTATAACAACCATAATCGGACTATCCCTTTGAAGTCTTTATAAATGGTTTTGACTGTATCTTGCATGTATTTATTTGGTTTTTTAGGTAAGGATTTCTTCAAAAATGTTGTTGTACTTTTGTCTGTATGGCTTAATATTACTGCATTATGCAGACACGGACACAGACTCAAACATAAACAATTACGCAACCTTCGTCCCATGGCTCCAAGGATTGTCAAAATGCCACTAATCCTTTGTTTTTCCTTCCTTTTGCATTGGCCTCGATTACATTTCGTCTGCAGCTTACCATTCTACCAAAATAAATATGACTCACAGTGGTACTAGTTCCTATTCAGTGTATTGCTCATGGTCATGTTTTTTTTTTTTGACTTTGATATATTCTAATAAAGGGTCTTCATGTCCGATAAGACAGTACGGCACTTTTAAAATGGAACTGAATTCATATGAAACTATCCAAAGGTAAACCAGGCCATGAGTATTCCCATGGTTCAACCACCAGTCAGAATACAAACCTTTAAAGCAAAGTCTGTCTGTGATATAATTATGTAGCTGTATGATCATCATGTATTGTTTAAATTGGCAAGTAATCTACTTAATAAAAATATTTATAAATAAATAAAAGAGGTGAGGACATTATGAAGATACCATGGAATTATAGCGAACTATGTAACAACTGAAATGACGACTAATAGAGGCATATGGAAGAAAAACTCATGTTGCTCCGACCCTAAATAAATTGAGTTATGAACAGGAAAATTATTATGAACTGTAACTATATTGACAGCAGTTTTCTGGTTCTCGACAATATACTTTGTAATTCAAAGCATAGAATTTTGGCAAAATCTGAATGCTTGAGTGAAACAAGCCCATCTTGTTATACAATAGAACAACGACATGACACTTCACAAAATTGGCTAGTACATACTGATAAAAGACAGTGACTAATCATTTCAAGTGAACATTGATAGTGTTAAATGGGGTTATAATTGTAAAGTGATGTGATGTCATGCAGCCTAGCATTGGTTTTAAATTAGACAAAAATATACAGAGTACTTTAGATTCAGCAAATGAATGATCTGAAATGAAAAATTCCCTATGCCAAGTATCGAAAATGCAACAGTGTACAGTAGTGCTATTGATATAAAAAGAAGATGCATTTGTAAGACATTTAGCAGGAATAAAATGCTTAGCTATTGCGTTGATTGGATCATTATCATCCATCCAGCCTCAAAAATTTTTAGATATTATCCCACAGTCATCAATGTATACCCTAGTTTCGCAAGTTATGTAACATCTCTGTAACTATATTCTCACAAATAATATAAGTGGACTATTACTATTAAAATTTAAGTGTTTTAAGTTAGTCCCATGTAATAAAAGAGCCATGGCCAGGCACCAATCCAGGCTCTGGGCTGAGAATTCCGTAATAGAAAGACCCAATAAAACCGCCCGACCCGAACCCGAGACTTCACATTCAGAAGTCGCATTTGCGACCAAAGACCAATGAGAATATACAACTACAAAATTCTTAGAAATGTGATTTATTTATATTTTATTTTTCTTTTTCAGGAACCAAATCCTGAAGATCCTCTAAACAAGGAGGCTGCGGACGAGCTGCAAAGTAACAGGAGGTTGTTCGAACAGCACGTGCAGCGAGCGATGCGAGGTGGCTACGTCGGGTCGTCGTACTTCGAAAGATGCCTCAAATGAACAAGCAACACTCAACTGTAAATGAATGCTACCAACCCTATATAAATAAAACAATCTCACTTTAAATTAAAGCATTTGATTATTTATTTAACAAAAACAAAAGTGTGGATTGACATTTTTACAAGGTCAAGGGTTTGCGTCCTATATTTTTTATACATTATTTAACAAATATTTTTTTTATTATATCGAAGCGGATGTGCCGGTTGCAAGTGGCAAAGTCTCGTAGAATTGGAAATTATATAAACCACTAAATTAAATGCGATTTTTTATTTTATTTTAGCATGTAAGTTTTTAGTGTACATAGATGGCGCTTAACTCAGTATTTTCGTATTTAGTCTCATACAATATTTAACTTGTAAATCATGCGGAAATCAGCATTTTTAGGGTTGTTTTGCATCACCCTCGTGATTGATGTAGGTAGGTACATGATGGATGGCACTGATAAGCCAGTCTATCTCATTCAACTGTCTAATGTGTGCATCTTCAGGCTGAGTTCAATCTGTTCAGGTAGCAACAAACTTTTCCAACCCACGTTTACTACAAGTCAGACGAGTGAATGGTAAACGAGACGAGGTTATAGTCTGTACAAAGGCGCCGATACAGGGCAACGCCGCCGCCCCACGCGAGTGGCGCGAAGTGAGCCGCGATCAACAAGGGCCGCGTGAGTCAGTCTAGCCATCGGAGCAGCGCTCGCGAGCGCCTCGCCAGTATCGCCAGTCGCCTTCGTCAGTGTTACTCTGGACGCCGAGCCATTCGCGCACACCCGTCACACAATACGCTTTCTCCACACGGCAGCGTGCTCAAGGCAAAGCTGTTTCGACACGCCACTCGGTTGCGAAAGTCTGCGCGATGATATACAAGTGAGAGCCGACATTGGACGCCAGGGTAACGCTCATCGCACACGGTGAGCTAGTTTATTCGACGAGAGACATTCGAAACTCGCCAGCTGTGAGGGACGAGGGGCGCGCGACGCCGTCGAATCGTACACGCGGGACCTACGTTAACACATAGTTACTGTGAGAGAAGCAACGGAAAACAATTTTTAATGTGTCAAGTCAGTATAGCATATTGCTGCTACGTCAGAAAGACGAACGCCTCGAGCAAGAACTACAAGGTTATGCAAATGAGTTCTGAACGCTTCTATACCAGGAATAATCAAAAGACCATTCATAACTTCAATAAACTTTAACGTTTACGTTGTATCCTTACTGTGTAATTAAGTGCTTATCTATCGTTTCTCTACCTTAAATTATCTTTCGGTGTCGCGTTCGCTAATTGCTAATTACTGTGGGAGTCGAGTGATAAGGAGTGTTGACTGAACCAGCGATCGGCGTGTGGAAATCAGAGCGGTTGTATCAAGGGACGACAATGGCGGCCCAGCAGGAGGAGAGCCTGCTCGCGCGCTGCGAGATCCCCATCATTGACCTGGCGCATATAGGTGAGCACCTGCACAGCTATACCACATCAGCTTCACAGAGACACCGCCCGCGACACACTGATCAGCGAAAGTCCTGTTTTGATCAGACACATTACCTACTACTGTACATTCACTTGGCAAAACTTTGTACGTTTATCGTCTGTCGTTATTGCGTAATTATAGTAATCAGCTTCTGATAGGTATCATTTAAAATTCAATGAGTTGGCCGTAGGAAGTTTTTTCTCTTTTTTCCCCAAGTGCTCAAAAGATGAAAGCGCGGTATTAGTCCGGGGTTCAGGTAAAGCGCAGTTTTATTCAAATTCTTGTTATAAAGAATGTTAAATAAAGCAGACAAAAATGAAATACATCGAGTTGACTACCTGCAGGCCCTTCGCTATAATAGAGGGGCCCACGATCTCGCGTGCAAGCCGACAGCCGACCGACAGCTGTGCACCCGATGCTTTATTTGTTGTCATTAAACAATCTCGGCATCCCGCTCTCGAGTTCAAAGACCGGACACCCGATCAGAACCGGCCATCGCAGTTCATCCGCCTAATTCTGAGATAAATTAAACTTTTACCAGCCTAATGGGTACTGCATGTAAACCGTGGACGTTTAAAGAGGGCACTACCCATTATGTGATGAGGATTTTATGTGTATCTACTCGTAAATTATAAACAAAGGAAGGAGCGAATTCTTTGAAGCGATGAGCAAGTGGGATGCGTGTTGCGTGTCCTATAATAGTTTTATACCATGCAGTTATACGAATAAATAAAAGAAAATTCATATAAGTAACGAAGTTCATATTAGGCATATTGATTAACAAATAATCGAGGTGGATTGCAACTTAAACCATCACCTACACGGACGTGCAACTGTCTATAAAAATCTGTGCATAGGTAGGCACTTACCTGCACTTAGGGAGGTACTTTTGCATTTGACACACGTTTAACGATTACGTGGACATCATAAGGTGCTCTTAATTAATCGTTATAGTGATTTGATTATGTCATTAACAATGTGCAATAAGTGCAGTTTCATGATAATAGCTGGGTTTACAGACAGATACCTGAAAGTAAGTATTTTGCGATATTATCTATAATTAGAAATATTAGATACCTATAGCAGTCTATTTCCTAGCAGGAATTTCCCGTTTTAAGAACTGTTAAGTGATTAGGTACCTCGTTTGTAAAAACTTGAGATACCGTTTTATTATCCAAGGAATCCTGATTGTTATACTTGCTTAGTCACATGAATACGTCGGAAACTAATTCTAAAAGGGGCAGACGTAAAAAAAGACATCTTTGCAATGTGGGGGCAACGGCCGATCGTCCCTTTGTAAGTCCACCCGAGCAGGCAACGCACGCTATCAATGCATTTGCCGACACACCACGCCCCCATGTGCGCACGCATCTTTTAAAACAAAACACTCTACAAATTCTATAATATCAGGGCTTCAGTGGCATTATTTTATTATTAATGCCACTCTGCTTTAATTGCGACTGACTATAAAAAAGTTAAGCTTTTAAATCGCAGCTTAAAGAAATGATTCGTGATTGAAATCCGACACGGGATTTCCTTCTTTCGGGCTTGGAAAATCGAATTATTCATAATCCGATTTAGACGTTCGCAGAACAAAGACATTTCCCGGGATGATTACATAACGTCGCATCTGGAAATACCAATGTATACATACCTACCTACCTATGTATACCTACCCACTTATGTGCATTCATTTTTAAAAGCATCCAGTAGTATAGTTACTCTAGTCTTATAAAACAGGTCTCACTCTCAATTAGATTTTTAATGCAATGCTAGTCGTAATTAAACCTCGTGTAAATGGAATTACAAAAGCGGCAAAATTAAATGCAGAAACAACGCATACCTGAAGATAATTATATACTTGCTTATTTAATGAGAATGAGATATCAGTCAGTACCATAGTTAAAAGAAAGATATATTTCTATGGTCACTACCTACTTTTATTTTCCTTAATTTCTGAAAATTCTGAGGCTGAGGTTATGAAAACATTTGAATAACGCCTTTTAATATTTCAAGGAATGTTATCGATCTTGTTATTTGTTATAAGATACTGAAGGGAGGACAGAAACAGATAAGATAAATAAACCAAAGTCGTATTGCAAAATATAATCAAAAACAAGATTGATATAAATTTATTTTGTTTTTAAACCTGACGTTAATACCTACGCCTGTTACCTACGCATGTTTCGAGAGAAAAGACTATCACATTTTAACAAAATAACTGAAATCCCCGTTGGTTTAGCGGTAGTTATGTTGTAGGTAGCCTTCTGAGCGTGGAGTTTTGGATTCGATATAATAGGTAACCGAGTTGGTCTAATTGACATTAGGTTTTTTCCGTGAGCAAATTCTCAGTAGCAGCCATAAGGCTTGCCTTTCCACCAGAGATGTGCTATGCTACGTTGCTATGGATGCGTTTGATATCCACCAATCATATTCATTATTTCATTGGTACACAGGTATACATAGCATAGCATAGCAAGAAACGGGTCAAAATAAGCTATTTTTTTTATAGAAGGATGCGTGCTTTGGATGGACCGCTCCTGCGTGCCTCCCTACTGTCGATGCATCTCATAGCTCGAGCTGCGCGTCTTCCTCGTACAGCTAACTACGAACTAACTACTAGCTACCGCGAGGCAGCTGTGCGAGGAAGATGCACACACAGCTCGAGCTATGCGATGCATCGACAGTAGGGACTGCACTCTGTTCTGCACATAGCTACACCACTCGCGCATCAACAGCTCCCATCCATAGCATGCATTCATAGCACGAATCCATAGCCCGCATCCATAGCACGCATCATTCCATATAAAAAACATAGCTCAGTTGAATCCGTTTCCACCATAGCTATGCTATGTGGACCAATGAATATGATTGGTGGATATCAAACGCATCCATAGCAACGTAGCATAGCACATCTCTGGTGGAAAGGCAGCCTAAATCTTGATTTGTGTAATTATGACCAAAACAAGATTGTTTTACGGGATGTAACATTTTAGTACAGTCAAAACCGTTTTTATCGACGTACCGGCTATAACGACGATATTTTGAGGACCCAGTATTTCTGTTTACTTAACATAGTGTTTGATTATAACGGCTTTTGGCTATAACAACCGTAATCCGACGGTCTCTTCAAAGTCGTTAAAAACGGTTTTGACTGTAGGTATATACCCCTACCCCTGCCACCGCCGTCAACCCCAGTAACACTTTTTTTTATGCTGCTTCCCTTGGTCTATGCCGTGCCTACTCAGCATATGCGCCGCTCCGTTTCGCATACACCGCGCCTACGGCTAGGCCGCGTACAAATTCATAGTGCAATAAAATAACAGACTTCAAAAAAAAAAAACTGCAAAGAGAAAAATAACTTTATTTTCGGAAGTCGGTGGCAAAAAACGAAAATTCAAAACTAAAGACACCGACTTCCGAAATTAAAGTTATTTTTCACTTTGTAGTGTTTTTTTTTTGGAAGTCGTTATTTTTACCCCACACAAATTCGAATACCACTACCTGCTATGTAAATCACAGTGACAGGAAGTTATCATATCATCCACATAAACTAAGTGGGGAAAATACGTATTATTGAAGCTTACTCAAAAACTATCCAAGCAAAGTTAATAAAATTCATATGGGACCAACTTGAAGCATACCCTTTCAAACAAAAAAATAATTTTCAAAATCAGTCCACAATTGACGGAGAAATCGGAACATACATACGCGACGAACATATAACCTCCTCCTTTTTGGAAGTCGGTTAAAAAGGCAGAGCCCAAAACCAACCTCCCATCCATACGCGGGTCTAACAATACAATGCTAATGGCCTACGCAAAGTAAACAAAAAGCACTTCATCCAAGCTCTAATTTTGATTTAAAACATCACAAAAATTACCTACTTAGTAACATAACCTTTGTTTACCCTTTATCAGATAATATTCCCTGATTAGATTTACCGTAACCGACTCATAAAACGTCACCGAGGTAGGTTATGTACACAGACACAATGAAAACGACTATCGTATTCAACGCGTGTTAATGAGACTGTCACATTTTGATCCTGCGCCATTCGACCACTGACCCACATTCGCGGTCATTCATCACTCGTACGTTTGGGAGATGGTTTCACACAAAAAATACGAGTTCATTTCTCTTCCGTCGATCTCTTAGGATGACTGTACCGTCGAGAAAGGAATGACTAATCGAAGTCTCAGAGTTACTTCTTACACAACTGTGATTTTAGTATTGAATCTTCTAATAAAGAGAAATATCCTGACTGACAGTGACTGATTCATCAACGCAGAACCTAAACCCACTGAACCAAACTGAAGCTGAAAATATGAAAGAACGTGACGTAGGCACACTCTAAGAAACCGCAACTGCATCTAAAAAAAATCAGACTGGTGCAACCTTTTTTCTAAATATGTTTAAATACATCAACAACTGGCTCTTAAACGTCAAAAAAAAATTATGTTGCCATTAGAGTTTTCATTCTTTATTTTTTTTCCTCTCAACTTTATGGCACACAAAGATTTTTTTCGTAAATAATGACCAGTCTTTAGACTGGCAAAATTGTAATGCAACCTTATTGGTACCAACTTTAATCAAGCATCGGCACTAGTGGCTCTGCCTACCTACTGAGTTACAATCTAAAATACTAATGAATAAAAGATTATGTATTAGTACCTAATTAGTACCTACACGATGTTGTCGCAGTAAATAAACAGAGGTTGACCAAGATAATTGTTTATTATTTATCTCAGGTGTATTGTTGAACATGAAACATGTGAGAATTAATAGGTGCGTTATAGCACAGATAATATAATACGACGGTTATAGTAATTAAGTAGCCACACAAAACCAGAATAGTCTCCAATCATGGCAATAATCTGCTGTTGATGTAAATGTATACGTTTGTAGGTACCTAGATAAATTATCAGAAGTCGGCACTATAGCGTTAAGTTCATTATTCCTAAATAGAGCGAGACTAATTGATAGTTCCCCCATTGTGAACCGCGTCGTAGATGATGTGTCTCAAGCCGTTTCCTAGACGTTATGTTGCGTCACGCCACGCGCTGACTCCCCGAGTATTCTAAATTATACTTCAATTCAGCTATTTTAATACAACTTGCTAACGCCGCTGAAAGTGAGTAATTCCGTGGAATTAAGCCGTCAGAATGAAATTGAGAGATAAGATTAATCTATTGTAGAGTGATGGTTACGGGGTGTAAAACGCAATTTATTAAAGTGTGATGAGCCGAGATAATTTTAATGACGGTTTGACAGTGAGACAGTGTGCCTTGCTGACAGCTGCGTGAGCCCTGCAGCTGCGATGTGCTCTTGCGCTACGCGTCATCTCAATATATCCTGCGCAGGGGCAATGCCATCGTCGCTCAAAAACCGTAATAAAGTTCCGCTACTTCCCCGAATTAGTTGAACTCGTTTATATTTCTTTTTATCTTTTGGTAACATGTTGCAAACGCTCCAACTCGGTTACTCGGCCACGCAGTTCACTTCATGCCGGCGCGTGTTGTTTTCCTAAATAGCGTCTAATCACGATTTTTTTAACCAACATGCGGACACGAAACTGTCTAGTCCACTAGACAGCTGTTAACGTGCCCATATAAATATTTATTGCGCACGGAAATTGTCATTTATTTGTAGTTTAGTGCGTAACCTGAAACAATTTCTGTCATGTAATGCCTGCCTTAAATAAACATAAAATAAAACATGCGCTATATA
Organism: Agrochola lota; assembly: GCA_947364205.1. Taxonomy (NCBI): domain Eukaryota; kingdom Metazoa; phylum Arthropoda; class Insecta; order Lepidoptera; family Noctuidae; genus Agrochola; species Agrochola lota. The sequence continues at coordinate 7,936,573 of OX376221.1, read as the reverse complement.
TTATTCGGTAGGTATTTATTTTAAAATTGCTCTGAACAATATAATTTTCCTGTTATCAGAAGCAGAATATAATGATGTTAGATATGAGGAAGTCGAAACTAATGGCACTTGACATGCCTGTAATGTTAACGAACAAATTTTATGAATAATTTGAAGTAGATGATGGAAATACGATGCCGACGAGGAAGCGGAATCAACTATCGCTGAAGTTTATTATGTTCCTAGTTCTTATCGCTAAGTTTTCTCTCTTATTGACTCGGATCATTAAAAGTACAAATTATTAATGCAGGAACTGGGTAGCTACAAGTATTTCATAAACAAAGAAATAAACTTGAATTCCAATTAAACACCTTTTCCCAAAAGCCGAGTTGGTGAAAGTCTCTTAAAAGATGTCTTCGAACTTTAAAAAGCAAGTGATTGCAATATTGGGTACATAACCCTATTCTTTTTCAATTTCACTGAGTTTCAATTTCACCAATGAATCTGAAAGCGATCAGCTCATCTGAACTGCGTTCAAGAGCGCTGAGTATCAATATTCCCCAACAATGATTAGGTAGAGACAGTCGCCTTTTCAAGCTTATCTGACCAATAGGTAACAATTTTGTAAAAAAGATAGACATAAATGGTGATTAGATATCCCTAGATTACCTCCTATCTACCTACAAGTATCTAGGTACTACTATCTACTAAAGTAGAGCTGGCTCTTTCTTCTAACTGGGCTAGCGAAACGAGTTGGTTTCCTATACCACGATTCCACGAATGAGTACACCCACCAGACTAGAGAAAGTGACAACAACTGGCAAGGCTAATAAATTACTTCAACGTAAATATAATTTAATTACGAAATGGTCTAACTAAAATAAATAGGATACCTAATAATAACCTAAACCCTATAATAGGATGCCGCGGCAGCAATGCCGCGTGCGGCGTTGTTCGGAAATGTTTATTTTTCTGTGACATTCTACCAGCCAGTATTTTTATCACTGATGATGGTCAATATTTAGCTCAAATCTATGTAAATAAATAATAATTTAGGTGAAAAGTAAATTATAATATATAGTCATGTTACAAAATTGTTGATAATATTTAATAATTACAATTTTACGCCCCGAATAACAGAGTGGCTTGCATAGTTTTTAAATTATTTGACATCAGGCGAAACTCGTTACCCAGGGACGAAAAGTACTGTTTTCATCCCTCTGATTAGGTATCTTCAAGAGTACTTTCCAAGTAGGTATGAGAAATAAAAGTAATGTGTTCTTCTATGTTTGCATAGGTTTTTGCACCGCTTATTATATTTCACCTTCACGCTTTTTATACAAATGTGAAATGACATCAAACTTACAATAAACATCCATTTTGATAACGTTATAACGAATTATTGAAAGAATAATTTTTCCTCTCATGGAAAATGTTTGCTCTGCTATTCGAAAAACTTCAAATGACTTGAATGATTGTATATTATAAAGATATGCAATAATTTTTATTAATATTTTTTTCAAAATATCGATGCTTTGAGAATATTAAGTAGACATCGCGGAAAGTCTTAACTAACCACCGTAAGGACTATTCTTGCTTGCAGCGCTCGGCGGCTATAGAAACGGGCCGGTAACAGATGTGGTCATCGTGTTCACGGGATTTTGTTTTCAAACTGGTTAGATATGAGTTTCTTTGCTAACCAACTTATATATTTTTTTCAATAAGTTGGTACCTATACCTAGTCCATCTTAATTTTTCATTCGTTTCCATTGAATACTACCTACCTAGCGGAAAGTGCGAATATACTGCAGGTCGATCGACTCATTTATTTAATTTTGGTCGCTACGATCAAATAGAAATAATCAATTCAATTATCGATTGTTCGGTCATAGCTGTCAACACTTGAAGGAGACTCGTCTCCGTGAGCTGTAAACTTAAGAATCATTTATAGCACTTATATTACGTGTTGACCTAAAAAAACGTAGGCTCACGAGGCTTCCATTCGAGCCGATTTGTTGAGACAACACCTCAATAAGGCGTTCGACGGTCAGTTGTCGGTTTAAAAAATCGGCCACCACGAACCAACCAGCCATTGTCCTCGACTAAAATGCTGTACATCCTAATGACGTGCGTTCTGCTATTGTTTACCGTGCCATCTGTGTCACCAAATTTACTGCAAATGCGAATATTTGCATTACACATCACATCGGCGAGCAAGGACGTCAAAAACAGTGCAGGAAACGAAGTTAATTTGGTATTCATGTCGCAATGGTGTTTTATAATGTTTTGCATAAGTATTGATAATTGATATTCGCCGCAATTTCGTTAATCGTTTGGGGAACTTCAGAAGACACAAGTTTTACGTTTAACAATTACAGCAGCTCGCGCGCTCCAAGGAAATGAGAAGTTTCAGAGCTAAGATTATTCATATATCGACTTCATCATCACAAGAGGCTGTTTAGTGTAAGCCTGAAAATTAAGGCCACACATCAATCATTCTTATCGTACATTAGATTCACCGATTGCATGCATATCAAGTGCGTATGCAACGATGCACTTACATCGTGCGCCTTGTATTGGTTCAATGTGATTTATGAGTAGTTTATTGAGTCGGCACGTGTATCGTGAATGCGTCGGTGCGTCCTCGTGAACAACGAGTTGCCCCGTTGCCCACATATATTTTCCGAGACGACATAAATCAAGTCGTAACAGGCGCTAGAGTTTCGCTCTATGCACTGGCATTGCAAAGCTGCATAGAACTAAGGACTTTATTGCATTGTATTTCTTGATGTTGTATTCAGAGGACAGAGTTGCGTAAAACTATGGTTTGAAAACGAGGAAACGAGACAAGAATATCAAGATCCAAACACATTGAAACAAAATAATGTGGCTGTCGAAGTTGGTAGCAAAATATTCTTGGTACGGTTATGACCCCTTTTAAAGTTGGTAATTCCAAATAAGTAGTTTTCTTTTAAACTCCATTAAAAACAATACTTAAATGTTTAGAAAGTACACGAATGTTTATTTCTGGGTAGTCGTCTTTGTCAATACGTTATTTGTGTGAATGGGGTTATACAAGGCTGGCCGTTAGAGAAACCGCTTATCGTGTAGCCGTGCCAATATCCCATTTACGGCAATATTCAACATTAAGTATAATAGGTTAGGTAAACCACGCCTGTGATCTTCGACAGAATATCCAGAGGTGCCCCGGATTTTGCGGTCCCAGATAATAAGGGCTGCCGGCGAGCCATTAACCCCGGATAGGTCTTTTTTCCATCAACCGAGCATAAATCCAAACCCCAGGCTACTTCTGTTTGACAAATTCCTAATGGAAAACCCACGAACTGGGGAGCAAACCTAGGACCTCATGCTCATTGAGTTCTAGACCAACGAAGCAAACTGAAGCAGTTACATTTACTATAGCCTTAAGGAAAACAATGTCAGTCATTTTGGCACCCGTTAACAATGAAAGGCAGATTCCAAGCTTCAAGTCCCAAGAACACAATGACACATCAAAGGCATTTAATTATTTTGAAGTGGTGTATTAAGTAGGTATAACAAATGTATATTGTGAAAGGATTACAGTTAGGTACCTAGTTACAACAGTAAGGTACGTACATTTATTTATATAGCCTTAGCAACGAAGCTCTTATATATAGAGTTTTGGATGCTCATATTCCTGTAAAATTTCCACAAGTAATAAAAATGATTCTCGGTAAGACCTACTTCTCTATGAAGGAATGTAGGTAAGCTATTATCAATAGCGGTTTATCTCAAAGGCTTTTAAAAGTATCCGCGAGTTAAAAATCCTGTTGAGATAGACTAATCCTCTGATAAAAGAAACTAAGCCTGCCTAAGCTTACAAAACATTCGCTAATAGACACTATCAAGGCAATAGCCAAAATAATAGAATCTATTTACAATAAATTCTAAAACACGATTAACATAAAAACTGCGATACCTAGTTCTAATCTTAGCAAAGCGGCTTGTATTTCTCTTGAGCAAACAAAAGGAGCTCGCAAATAGTAATTGCCTTAAATAAACACTTCGGGTAGTCAGAAATGCAACCGGTGAACGGCACTTCAGAAATAGATTTCATTTTCTATCCTTGTCTTGTCACCTTGGTCTTTGTAATGGCGATAACTGTTACCTGTTTTAAACTTAATAATAAATAGTAATAATGTGATCTTCAGTTGAAGTAACAAAAGAGTATCTTTCATCTAGCGCATACATTGAATTTCAAAGCTTTAATTACATGGCTAATTATCAGTTATGTGTATTGAACATTCCGAAGATTCTGTTATAAATACAAGCAATTTATTACAGAAGACAAACATTTAAAATGTCTGAAGAAGACTATCTCTACCAACATAAACTTGACTCGGCAAACCAAATAAATGGAATTTTTCAGGTGTTATTATTATTTATTTCCAAAATCATCCAGTCTAAAGGCCAGCGCACATCGCCGAACGGATCGAAGCAGGTTATTTGTTTATCAACGTTATGCATTGGCCTTAAAGCGTCTTGAATTCTAATCAATTAGTTGAATCGTATAAAATAAAGTAAAAACGAATTGTTTGTTGGATAAAAGTGGTTAAACTGGTAGATCTGCCAACCGTCACTTTTATTAGCATAGTATTTGCAAAGTAAGGGTGTCTACACACTAAACCCGCCAAGCTCATATTTAAAAAAAGTTGTCAGATTTGCAACGTTCTGAACTTCTTCAGGCTAACCCCGCTAACCTCGCCTAGGTCACTGAACCCGATTTTAAAACGTGACAAACAGTGTGAATGCTTCATAATGTGTCTAGCAGCGGGTTTGAGACAGAAACCTATGAAAAAGTAAGGTTAAATGTAACAGATGGAGCGAAAATAAACATGGATAGGTACTATCGCGGACACTGGCGCTTGACCACTTTTCAACCTTATTGCTTAGCAATAAGGTCGTCGAAAAGTGGTCAGCCGCGACAGTAAATGTATCACACCTATTAAGACCACATAAATCATGGATTTACCTATACGTATAGTAAGTAGATAACTGTAGCTGTGTTGTCTGCCTGTAAGGACCAGTTAATCATGGTAATTGGAATCAATTTAAATGAAATCGATTTCAATTATCTACCACTAAATTCCTTGATAGGTATTCTGTAGTGTGCACACCCCTTAGTATAGTAGGTAATAGTATAACGGCCTAGTATCCGCAACTCCACGTCAGAGCGCGTATTTTGCGTACCAACATCAAAAAGAAAGAAAGAAGCACACCCCTTATACCTCATGCATGCAGCCACAAAAGCACGCTTTACAAAGCCATTGTGTACGAAAATGTCGCAGTTTGTTACTTTTATAACAATGTATTGAAGCCAAATTATTTACATCTGTAGTAAGTTTACAATATTTCAATGATTCACAATGTTATTGAAAACATGCGCGCGTGATGGTTTGATGAATCAATCTGTGTAACTACTGATTATCTTCGTCTTTCAAAATAAATGTGAATGTGACAGACATAAGTGGGTCACTGTCTCATCAATCAGACGTGCGATTAAGCCCAGGTACGCCCGGGCGATTTTTTCCCGCGGGATTTTTTTCGTGCATTGGATTTCTAACGTTCTGCTTAACGCCGAGAGTTGAAATCCAACAGTGTGTTTTTTCAACGTGCTGGTACGAGAGTGCGTCCCAGGTCCCAGAGCGTTGGATTCTCAACGCTCAGCTTAACACCGACAGTTAAAATACCAGTGCGCGATCAAATCCCGCCGCGATATTTTTACGTTTACGTCCACGTGAACGTGGGCTAAGCCCAGGAACGCACGAGCTATTTTTTATAGTGCACTTGGTTTTCAACTCTCGGTGTTAACCGAACACTGAGATTCCAATAGAGATCATCCCAGTGCGTCAAAAAAAAACGCACTGTTCGTTTTTCAAGTCTCGGTGCTAAGCAGCGCGTTGAAGATTCAGTGCGCAATAAAAAATCGCTCGTGGCTAAGAGGGCTAAGTGTAACTAGTGTGTGAACTAGGGGCACAATTCATAGTGCGCACATTGACTTTAGGTATGCTAAGTAAACGATTCAAACGAACCTTACGACCTCATATGAACCTTATATATACACTTGTAATGTTCATATTCGAATAAGCGAATGTGAGCAAGCATTGCATACGAATATGAACGTTAATTTTACACCTATAATGTTCATATTCGTATGCGATGAGTATTCGTATTTAATTCTACTTAGCAAAGTAAACTCAACTCCAAAGTGCAATCTGTGAATGTATCCTTACAATCCCTAGGCATGTCTGATTTTCTCTGATTTCCAAATCAGCAAAAATAATGGCTGCTAACTAATGGCTCTTTATTGATACGAAGATAACACGATACGGATTTGCGACCGATAATGGGAACAAACACTATCTGTAATGTAATGACAAAAACTAAAATAATAATAATATTGAGTTGGCGATACGGTGGTTGATTAGATTATGTATTTGCAATATTTTCCTCTGCATTTGTGAGGGGGGTTCTAATGTGTCCATGAAACCATGACTGTAGGTGTTTTTTTGTCTATATATAGTTTGAGCCACAGAGTAGCTAGCCATGACACGTACATAAATATCGTATGTATCGTACACCGTAAGGAATATTCCTGCATGCAGCGCTCGGCCGCCATAGTAAAGGCTTGTGCAGACCAGCGCGACTTGTCGTGCGACGCGACACGAACAATACAATTTCTAAGAAAACTTCACAGTATAACAATAACCGGTGTCGCGTCGTGCGACAAGTCGCGCTGGTCTGCACAAGCCTTAACGCTTACATGCAAAAACAAAGGGGCGGTAAACAGATGTGGTCATCTTGTGCACGGGATTTTGTTTACAAAGTGGTTAGATATGCGTCACTGCGATGGTACTTACTCATGTTGTGGTTTCATAGAGAGTTTAAGCAAACTTCTACTGTATGTGTATCATTATGTAATTAAAAAGAAAAAAAAACAAGCAAAAGTAGGTAGGTCTACAGGCTATCGCTGACAAGCGCGACGCATCTCCGATTGAACAATTTCCATGAAGTTTTCATAGAAATAGTTCCACCAGAGTCGCGTCTGTCTGCGGAAGTCTTATCGCAGCTTGCCCCAATCACACCAACCCTGGCTCCTATATTTAAGGCGTTCGACTAACACTTCGTGCTTTATGTACCATAGCGGAAACAGGGTAACACTTTTAGACCTTATTGCTTAGGTTATAAGGTCGAAAAGTGGTCAGGTGCACTGGCACCTGACCACTTTTCTACACGGGACACTGGTCCTCGATAGTACATCACACAATCCAATCACATCCTAATTAAATTAACAAAGTCAATGGGTACGTTTAATTTACTCAAATCTTTCATTTTCTTTGTCAAAGGTAAGCATACGAGATAGATACAAACATTTCCTACAAAGACGTAAACAAGCAGGTACCTAAGTACCTACTTCTACTACATACCTACATTAAAGGAATTTTAATAAGGATATATATAGAAACGGGTTTTTAAAACTCCAAATCGTCGCCGCCGTGCAGAACCCTCGTGATTGCAATAAACGTTAGATATTTTACAGGGGAATATAAAAAGTGACTGACAAATTATAAACGCGACAGTTTGTGAGGATGGATGGATGTTTGTCTCTTTCACGCAAAATCTACCGAACTGATTTGGATGAAATTTGGCACACGGATAGTTTATAACCTGTATTAACACATATGGTACTTTTTATCCCGATATTCCCCAGGGATCGAGACTTACGCGGGTGAAACCGCGGAGCGCTGCAAGTCAACAATTTAAGAAATTATAAGCATCTTAGAGCTGTATGTATGTGTAAGCATCGAGTGCACAATATGCTACACAACAAATTAAGTTCTAACAAAAACAAAAACAAAATATGTACGACGCAACGTTTTCACTGCACGGTGACGAATGATTTTTCATTCTGTTGTTGCTATGTGATGGGTAGTCTTCTATATTTTTATAACCTAACCCACTACGTGATTCACGTAAATAGTACTACTTTATACAATACCATACACTTCTGAACGTAAACATACGTCGAGTACGTCTTGGCAACGCTTATTATGAATGAATATAAGCTGCTTATTATGTATGAAGTGTTCAAAAGCCAATTTAGGTAAATACATCAATGAATACTGAATCTTTATTACAACAAAGGTAGCGATAATATCCTATACTATTAGATAGATAGAAAAATATATCGATTATTTGGTGCACACAAAATACATAGCACAAAATACAAAAACACGATTAAATAATAACTAAATACATGAATATATAAAGTGCCAATATACAAAAAATAAAATATAGAAGAAAATAAAGACATTGTGATAACTATTGGCTAAGGCACTTTAAAATAGTGAAACATGCAATGTGCGGTGTGCGTCTCAAGGTTGCACCAAATGGGAGTCCAACTCAGCATGTGTCAGGCAAATATACCTGACGCTGATATTCTGCTGGATCCCTGCAGTGGTATACGGACGTCGAGCAGATGAGATAATAAATATACGAATTATTGGTGTTGTGAAAAGTGAAATGTACGGAATGATATTACGTAAGTATACCCGAAATGAGCAAAAATAAATATTAAAATAATATATTATATTAATATTAAAAATATTTAAATAAATTATAAATACATATTAAATGAGCAATATTTGTAATGTATTTGTAATCACGTTCTCGAAAACGGCTCTAAAAATTTCGATGAAAGATGCAGTATAGAGGTTTACGGGTGCGAAAAATCGATCTAGCTAGTTCTCATATTATATCTGGAAAAAATCGTTTTCTCTATTTTTTTTAATAAGAATTCCCAGTTGGAACCCTTATTAAAATCGTATTATAGAGATAATACGATTTTAATAAGGGTGAGGCTCTTTCTAGCAATGGGGGTATAACATTAGACTAACCCCTTCAACTTTTGCTTGGGGTAGGGTTCTTCTGGGTAAAGATATTATATGTTTTTCTCTCCAGTCCATTGTTATAGCTCAATGGACTGGCTCAAAAATGTAGAGACTGGCCAAAAAAAGGGATTTGATTATCGGCTGAAGTTCGGCCTGATTTGTATTTTCGGCCGAAAAAAACAAAACAAAAACGAAAAATGTATTATTCAATTTAGGAGATCATAATCGAAAATTTGATTATTTTTTGACCAAACGATGAGGATGATGGCAGTAGGCTCGGCCCTAATCCCCCATTACATGGGACTTAAACATAACAGGCGAAATGTGGGTGTACTATAGGTACACCTCTGCCGAACCCTTCGGGGAATACAACCGTGATGTTATGTAATTAGCATTGCAAAAAAAACATGCCTCCTTTCACTTTCTTTTTACCTCTATGAGAAACTGCTTCTTTGGTTAGCAAATAAAACATTGGACTTAGGTAGGTAGGTAGGTACCATCGAACAAGTTCATATCTAACCACCGTAAGGACTATTCTTGCTTGCAATGCTCGGCGGCTAAAGAACCGGGCCGGTAACTGATGTGGTTATCGTGTTCACAGGATTTTGTTTTGAAACTGGTTAGATATGAACTTCTTTGATTGTACCTATGATTTGCTTATTAAAATGTAACTTAGTACCTACGTAGGTGTGTTATGATGAATGAATAATACTTTAAATGATAAATTTCAATAGGTTTTGTCATGTTTCGTAAAAACCCACCAACTTGGTTTTTACCGATTAGCATGAATTATAATAATATGATTATTTTTTTACTGCTTTAACAAAATATATTTTGTTCTGTAATCTAAACAAAGTCATGTTTTTCCCTGTGCACTTGCGCAACCACTTCTTAAGAAATTCTTAAAGGACGGGTTAAGGAAAAGTTATGAGGAAAATCACCGAGGATTTGATTAAAGCTTCGTGCAAACTGGCGCGACGCGACACCGGTAATTGTTCTATCGTGAAGTTTTTTAAACCCACACTTTTCGCGCAGTTGCTCCGACGAAGTTTAAAAAGAAGAAGAATTACAGGACGCTTCCAGTCTCTTGACTCGGGCGTAAAAACCGACAGCGATTGGAAGGCGCCCGCCCGAGGCGAGCGGAGGTTGCACGAAGCAAACCGAAGCGCCCTTCTACACTCTCGTATTCGCTTAACTTCGATCAACTTCGCGAGTAGTGTAGTTCAGACTTTAGAAATTAATTATTTTGTTACAGTAGCGTCGCGCCAGTCTGCACGAACCCTTGCATTGAAGTTTTTCAAGTTTTTTTACTTTTATTAGGTAGGTATGCTTTATCCAGTACACAGTGGGTTACCTACAAGTTCAAGGTCAGTTGGACAATTACTAACTGTAATAAGGATGAAATTCGCAAAACACATATCCGTTAGTATAAAACTGACAGAACGCATTTTCTCAACGGCCGGACTGTATAAATAACAAAGCCGTTTTTTAATGGCCAAGGTCCTTCGTTCCGCTGCAGAACTGACCTCTGCAAGTCCTTTCAAGGATAAAAGGACACAACTGTCGCTCTGAACCAGTCACCCCAAGGCTCACACCAAACTCATTGTGAAACAAGTTGGTAGGCACAGTTAAAACTTCTCACAATAACGGCAATCCAAAAGCGTTTTTTAACATCTTAATGTCAAATACTGTTGATAATGACGGAGTCATGGCGGCCGTTGCCCGGTTTCACCATCATTCCCTAAATTTAGGGTGGCGTTGGTTTCGTATCGGAACCGTTTTTTCTAGGAATCAAAGTCCACAAGTCCATCGTAACTATTTGACTTTGACAGCGCCTATATTTCGTAGGTGGCAGGAAAAAAAATAAAGTTCCTGACGTTGACCATACCTTTAGTTAGAGCATAATAACCCTGTAACGTTACCACTACTGGGACACAGGCCTCCTCTTTGTGAGAGGGAGTGGGCCATAATCCACCACGCGGGCCCAGTGCGGGTTGCTAGATGTCACATATCTTCGAATTTTTGGTTCTAGTATATGCCAGTTTCCTCACGATGTTTTCCTTCACCGTTTTGAGAGCAGTGGTCATGAAATAATTTAGGTACACAAAGTAAAACGCCTGTCAGGATTCTAACCTACGACCTACAACTCGTAAGTCGCGGCTGCTACTACTGGGCCACCACTGCTGGTTCGGGAAAGAGATGAAGCGTATAGTTCCATCTCTTTCCCCCACTGAAGTAAGATTAAGGCGAAAATGTCAAGGTATCCCGCGAAATTCAAATTGTCTTATATTTTCTGCTTTTTGCAAGTCAGTATCATGTTGTATGTTGATCTAAATATGATTTGCGGCCGTATCAAATGTTTATTTATAGAATTATAATCATAAAAATGATCAATAAAACTCTCTAAGTTCATATAATCGCATTGAATGACTATTTCATGAAATCATGAGATTTGACATTTGTGCTTACCGTACATATGGAGTTGTATTGCTGATTGTAATGATTATAATGATGTAAACCCTTATTTGTTACGGTCGCAAATAATATTTTAATCATCATAAAACCTCACACTGACCTGCAAAATGTAAAAAACTAAAGAAAATTTGAATTTCGCGGGCTACCTTAGTGCATGCTCCTTAAAATAATACTGCTTTAGAGGTGGTGGTAGGCCCCCTGTACCTATAATATACGTTTAAAGAGAAAATGGAAACACTAATTATCGCCAAACACACATTATCTAATAAAAACTAGTGTGCTCCATTCCTACCTAATGTTTGGATAACATAATCAACGTTAGATAGTTTTTATCTGTAGCAAATATTCAATTTAATTGATTACGTCGCATACACAGATACATATATTTTTTATTTAATTGATCTTCTTCTCGCCCCGTGTTACATGAGACTTAACATAACTGGCGTTCTATAGGTACACCTCTGCCTAACCCTTCGGGGAACACAAGCGTGATGTTATGTTAAATAAAAAAGCTGTATGTAGTCAATCATGTGTGCAAAATCGCTAATCCCAACAATATATTCTTTCTCTCTTATTCTTTCTTCTGAATCTTATCCTGTACAAATATATTATCTGTTGTGCCTTGATTGAGTAAGAAAATATATTAAAAGGACGCTATGTTATTTTAATCAATTAATACGTGAAGCAAAAACTTTGTACCCCTTTTTATGAAAATTACGCGGACGGAGGGGTATGAAATTTGGCACAGTTAAAGTTTATATGGAGAAGGAGTGCAGAAAGCTATTTTTTTATATAATATACGAGAACATGCGTGTGTAAAAAACATTACACACACTACCATGCGTTTCACACAAGATGGCTACCTTAGAATCATGACATTTAAATGAATTATGGTCGAATTTCGACCTCTGGTCGACCACTAGTTTTAATTAATCTTCACAATTCAATTTGATTTTGTAGAAGGTACCTACCTAAGTGTTAAATGAAATTTCAGATTCTTGATTAAAAGTAAAACGTGACCAATAAAAATGTTGGTACTAATGATGATAATAACTAAGTTTTAGAGTAATATTCAACAGGTTTCAAATTAATTTTTGAGTACCTCGTTAGTCTAGTGGTGGCAAGCGCTACTGCTGAGCATGAGGTCCTAGTTGGGTTCGATTCCCGGTTCGTGCAAAATGTTATTGGGTTTTTCCATCGGCATTTCTCAGTAGCAGTCCGGAGTATTTGTGCCCGGTTGATAGCAATGGGCTCGCCTCCTATAACTGGCGAAATGTGGGTGTACTATAGGCTCACCTCTGGCTCCTGGCACCTCTGGCACCTCTTTAGGCTTAGTGAACTGTGGATTTATTGACCATCTTCTATTTTGTTAAGTACCTGGTACTTGTTGAAAGACCTACACTGTCCTCCCATACCTATTAATACAGTTATTTGAAAATATTGTAAAAAACTATTCTTTTTAAAAGAGTAACCGTGGAGTTTCTTGCCGGCTCTTCTCCATAGGAAACGACCAATTGGAACCGTGCACCTAGCTTCTGACATTTCATAAGTGCCCATGTAGGTTTATACGAAATAAAATATTTTGAATTTGAATTTGAATCTGCCTAACCCTTCAGGCCTGCAAGCGCGATGATATGTTATGTAACTTATGTAGTTACAGACTAGGTATTGTAAAAAAAACATTCTTAGATAAATAGTAGCTACACATCAAGCTTTACATTTCCAGTTAATGCTGATCTCGCATTGTATAGAATTTTCGTACAATACGAGGTCAGCTTATACTGGAAATGTATAGCTTGATGTGTAGCCGTGTGTAGCGCCAACCAAGCGATATCAAGTTTTCCGTGAAACGTGGAACTAACCAATACTAAGGTGTTACGTAAATACAACAAAAAAAACGTTTTTTTGCATTGAATCAATCGTGTATTTTCGTTCATGTTTCATCGTGTGTTTTCAAATGAGCACGTTTTTCTATTAGGTATTTGATTTTTAAATTTCATTATTAGCAAGCCACCTTGTGTTGGCCGCTGACGTAGGAAGTCTTATCTAAAACAATGGTAGATAGATTCCTTTTGTTCGCAGTCTCACTTCCTGCAAGCATCTGAACAAAGATGTACCTAAGTCTCTAAGAAAATGAAATACTCAAACAATGCCAAGTGTAACGATTTTCTACAGTAATGAACACAGCTCCGGATCTAGGGAGGGGCGAACCGGGGCATGTGCCCCGGGCACCGCCTTCAGGGGGCGCCATATTCAAGCGTAGCAGACAAGTGCACCACCCAGCACACCGCAACTTTGCAATAAATAAGACGCGCAGCACATAATATATAATATTTATTTTTAACTGACTTCCAAAAGGAGGAGCTTATCAATTCGGATGTTTATATATACAGGGTGTCCAGTAAATAGCACGACATACTGCAAGGGGTGATAGCTTGAGTCAGTACCTACCAAAACAACACAATATAATGTTCAGCAAAATCTTACGGATTTACAGTTTTACAAAATTTTCTGAAACATCCAAAAATCTCTACCTTGAAACAGATTTTTGAACATCTCGTAATGAAAAAATCCTTTTCTAGGTTTAGACTTACGAGTATCAATGAGTAAAGTAACTATTCACGAATAATTTGATGTAAAGAAAAAACTAGAAAAGGATTTTCACTTTGATTTTTCACTTTGTAGTCTTTTCTTGGTTTTTTTTTTGTAGAAAAAGTTTTACAACAGTTTTGGCGCGCCTGTTGTATTGAGACATTATCGATTAATAAATAGAGATTAATATCTTGCTGCCAAATTTTTCATTTCCAGAAAATTTGAATTTCGCGGGCTACCTTAGCATATCACCCATAAAGAATTGGCCGGCAGCAGACGAAGTTTAAACCCCGCTTCAAAAAAAATCTAGGTCCGAGGCTGAATGTTCTTACAGCCCAAGAATGAATAGGGTTCATTTTTACCTTTCTTTTTTTTGACTGCGACATTGCAAACATTTTGAATGAAAATGACAGTTCGAAAAGATGACAGGCGCCCGCGCCCGCTATGTGGGAAAGAAAGTTCGCTATGTGGCAGACAGGCGCGACACGACTATAGTGGAAAAATTCCACAATGAAAGCAGGATTGATTAAAAAAAACGTTAAATTAGATTGGATGTAATTAATATGAAATATTACTTTCATGCCTTTGCTGTATTTAATTTCTTTTGCTAGATTGCTTTGTTAATTTAATCAAAAATACCTCAGACTCAGCATACATAGGTAGGTATACATTATACCTAGTTACCTAGATACCGCAGCAAAGAAGTCTCGGCTCTCTCAAACTAAAATTGGGAGCTAATCAAAATTAGGGATGCCTCGATACACATCTTAGCCGATATATCGGTATTGTATATTATAGATACAATACCGATACCGATACGGTTGGGTTTTTGAGTTAATTTAGTGCAGTGTAAGTGACCTTAAACTGTAGTGCAAGTGCCGACTTTTATAAAGAACACGTGAATCAAGTGTCTTCCCCTTAACATATAGTGAATAAGAAAGACATTATTGGACGACTTCTTAATTGTATAGTTACTTAGCAGTTTAAGTTATATTTAAATTACTTATTAGCTTATAGGCTAGATTGTAATGTGAATAAAGTATCACCAATTGTGTAACTTTATAAGAAAAAAAAGAAAAGAAAAAACGGTTGGTTAAATTAAAAGGACTAAGAAAAAAAAATATATAAACTTATAATCACAAAAATATTCTCAGTTTATAATTTAAATCAAGTTTATATTTATTTTCAAACAAAAACAAACAAAAAAATTCTTTCACAAGTTAAGGCTTCGCAGACAGGCGCGACGCGACGCCGGTAATTGTTCTACGTCAAGTTTTCATAGAAATTGATCCGCCGGAGTCGCGTCGCCTCGTTGCGCAAGCCTGATCCTTTTTGCGGAGAACGGAGAAATACGAGTTCGCAAGTCCGTTTGAATGATGCCTGCTGTAGAAAAGTCAGAACTCATTTGGAAACTTTAAAGTACTTTTGCGCCAATCTATAATCGAGTTTACTTAGGTTTTTTAAACGTGCGAAATTATAAATGTATCGGAGTATCGGCAAAAAAATCTTGTCGATACCGATGTATCGGAAAAATCTAAATATCGCCGATATATCTGTATTGGTGGGTATCGGCATCGGATGCACCACTAATCAAAATATGTACTTACTAAACAATATTAATAAAATGTACATAGGTTATTTATTATTCGGTAGGTATGTTCGATACTTACCTACCAAAACAACAAAAGATCTAAAGCATGCTAAAATATCAGATTTTTTGTAAGCAACTATAAGCTTCTTGTCTTGATAAACACTGATTTAATCAATCATACACCTACCTCATAAATCATTACCGGAAACCTTAATCTTGAAATACCTACATAAGTTTAAAAAAACATTCGAATCTCAACGGCTGTATTGTTGCCACTATAAAAACGTGTTCTTTTTCGCGCTAACTCGTGGATTGATAAGAATTAGCATTCACGTTGATCGGCGCACGTGTCCCACGTCGTAAAACGATTGCTCTGTAAACATACTTCACAATCACTGCTAATGTCTACAACCCACACGAAATTAGAATTTTCAAAATAAGAACTTTTTGCCAAGCTGGACTGGAGGGGCGCCGCGTGACGCGTCATTCCCTGGGTCGTGGGAAAATAACAGTTTCCGTTAAAACTGTTGGCCTTTGTATGACGTAGACTCTATTCCCAATAAATAATAATCTTTGCAGGAATAATCCAGTTTCTTAAGATAGGTAGATACTGCTTAACATATACAAAATTATATTGTTTTTTCCTGACTTCGGAGTCTGAGATCATAAAGGCATAACTGTTGCCCATTCTCCCTTCAATAAGAAATGAGGATAATGTGTTCATGCCGTGAACTAATTTAGAATCCAGACCTAATAGAGGCTAAACCTAAGACTATTATTATTACTAATTATTATGACCTAATTGCGTAACACGATCAATCACAATCTGTTTCATTCAGACAGTGACAGTTCCACAACATTCATTGCGTTATTAACGTTGTTGAACAGACAAATTATTCGAACATATGAAGCAATGGATTAGCAAGATCCTTCAAAATGATTCAGATTATGATTGATCGTGTGTTACGCAATTATAGTGCTGGTTAAAATACTATACCTGAACATTTACCCAGTAAATAATATTAAGTAATTCAAGATTGGAGAAGCCAGCCAGGAAATGGAATAAATTAATTAGTCACAATTGTGTACTGAATTAGGTAAATTCACGTGTATGAAAAACAGTCATATCCTGTTTGCGTCTGTGTGTGTGTGTGCCTATGTAAGAAGCACGCCAGCCCGCCAGGTAATCTCGGGGTCTGTCTGCGATGTTATCGCCTTCAATTAGTAGTTAGGTACCTACTTTAACGTTTCCAAGAAATTTGGTACCTAGATACACATCCATCAGCCGTTGAAGGTTAACACACGTCTCACTCATTACGAGGTTAAAATATTCAAATAAAAAATTCTAAGACTTGATGCTCTGCGATGTTTATATGAATGAATATAAAGATTATTGCGGGTTCCACCTTCTCATGATATTGAGTTTCAAGAGTAGGTAGGTAAATAAATATTTATTTATATCAACACTTCATTCTGTTTACATTTCAAATATTGTTGTATATGTTTCAGATTTTTCTTTTGCCCCACAGAATGTCAGAACGGCTTTTTGCTCATAGATAGCCATAGGTATTCGGTTCAGTCATCTACTAAACTTTTACGAATCGCCATTTTATTTAGAAAGTTACATTGCAAAATAGCGGTCAAAGCATCGTCCATTTTGTTTATTTAGCGTGTCATATAAAAGTGTACATAGAGTGAGTCGTTACCGGCCCCAATAAAACGATTCCCACCAGTGAAGAAAACTAAAAAACTAGCACACCGATCCTTATCGGTCAATTACTAGGATTAGCACACAAACACGGTGGCACTTGAGAAGATGTATTTATTTTCAACGGCATTTTTTCCATGCACGCAGCTGGTGTTAGAAAACCCACACCCTATTCTAGTACTTAGGTAATTACAATAGACGTGTTTATTTAGCGATGACTTTGTTAAAATTACCAACGTATTCAGAATCGATAGAATGCAAACAAAATATGTCTGCTTCGATTTCGTTTTAAATTAAGAATTTTAATTATTTATGTTATAACTTCGTAAGTTCATTCAGTGACATACAACGAAGTGTTTTTTTTAAATTCACCCCCTTAAGGGGTTCAATATGGGATAAAAGTTTGTATGGAAGTACTTACATCATTTTTGCCAATGGAAAATCCCATCGGGCACACCGCAGAATAGATAAAACCTCTTCTATCTGTTCTGTGGAGCACACACGGCTCGTAATAAATAATAATAACGTAGAAAATAAAAGTTATAAAACTAAAACCAAACTACGACAAAAACTCATCTAAAAAGGTCTTGTTTAGGTATTAAATCTTTTTAGATGAGTTTTTGTCGTAGTTGGAATTTAGTTTCAACTTTTATTTTTATTTAATTTATTTTCAGGTTGTAATATATATTTGAAATGTGCAAATTAAGCCCTCTCATTTGATACCCAACAAGGCTTCATTAATTTTATTTTTATTAATGACTATGTCCTCAGAGGGCGCCATATTCAATTTTATGTGACGTCACTTTATATATCGTCGCTAATCAAGACGCTTCCAACGATACCTCATTTGTCAAATTATGATGAGTAGTTATATGAGGGAACAGATGAACATACATAAATACATACAGGTCAAAATCATAACCTTCCTTTTTTCTTCGTCGTAGTCGGGTAAAAAGCAAAGAAAGAAGTTATTATATAATAATTGTTCTATTAAAAGCACAATAAATAAAAATAATATTGCTCCTTGTGGCACTCCGTGATGGAAGTTCAAAAATGAAATGACTGTTGTCAGTAAAACTGCACCTCAATCAATCAACTCAGCCTATCGCAGTCTACTGCTGGACATAGGCCTTTCCGAGACTGCCCCACAACACCCTGTCCTCCACCTTCCGCATCCGGTCTGTCCCAGCTACCTAAGTGGGGGGCGTCCCACGCTATTCTTGCCGATACGCGGTATCCACTTCAGGACTCGTCTGCTGCACCAGCCACTCGTCCTTCAAACTGCCCCTACCTACTATAAAAGTGAATGAATTTGTTATCGAAATATTGTTTATTATTAGGGTGTTTTATCTCATAAAATGTGGCTACGCTTATAACCCATTTATTTAGGTACTTATCTTTCGTATAAGCTACAACCATAAAGATTAGTTTGTTATTGATGTTTGTCATAATGACTAATCAATGGTCCTATGACACATGTTACTTTCTAGTGCCAGTTGTAGGTACTTAATAAATTAATAGAAATGGTCGTGTAGACGTTGGCGAGAACTACATAAATACATTTGGTGTAACTGTTATCTTGAGCAGCATATTATTATATGACGCGACCAAACAGTGATGTTTTTAACAGTTAATGAAACTGCAAAATAACTTGAGAACTGTCTGTCACAAAAATAATATTGTTACATAAAGGTATTTGATATTTATACAATTTACTGTAAATGATATTCACAATAATTCAGTGTTTACTTTTAAAGATACCATGTTGATGTATTAAGTATCACGAATAATCATTTAAAAGAAGCACGAAAACGAAGCACTACAGATTAAAAAACTGCCGTATCCACATACTATGCATATGCATACGCATGGCTTAAGTACGGTATTATTCTTTGGGGAAATAGTGTAGATAGCAACGACTTGAAAAAGTGTATCAGGATATTGGTTTATCCTGTTGGGGTTGCGGGTTTGTCCGAAAGGGATATTGCGGCCCCGGCACACAGGCAACAGAAGGAACACGGGTGGGTTTTAGTCAGTAAAAGTCTGACGCACCCTCCAGCTCCGCCCAGAGCGGGAGAAGTTATTTGACAATTTCTCACCCTCAAAAAAAAAACAAAAAAGGATATTGGTTTATATTGACAATGATGTAAGTTGTAGAACGCATTTTAGGAAACTAGACATACTAACTTTGACATCTATTCATATTCTAGAAATATGTAAATTCGTTAGACAATATCCGCGGACCAACCTCGCCGATATGCACCACGTTCACGGTTTGAAAATATGCTCGTAACACCGCAATCTACGCTAAAATTACACAGCACGAGCCACCACGTAACATCAATAAAATATATAATAAAATACCAAACGACATAAAAATGGAACAAAATGAAAATATATTTATTAAACGGCTCAGAAAATTACTGGTGGAGAAATGCTACTATTCACTTAATGATTTTTTTAATGATGACATTCAAATAGAATGACTTCCACCATATATTCAGTTTGAAACATTTAATTTTATTTTTATTCGATTCTTTAATACTATTTTAATCTGTGACATTATTTATTTATTTTGAATGAATTGTTTATTACATTTTTATTTGACTTTTTATATTAATTTAATCTGTGACATAATTTATTTCTAATGAATTAATCTTTGAATAATTTAATTTGTGTGATTTTATTTGTTTGAAATTAATTACTTAATTCTTTTTCTTGATTTCTAGAGCTAGTGAGAATTTGCAAAGACATATGTCACATATTTAAATGTGATATATAATGTAATTGTATTTGATTTTTTTAAAGATAATGTTACTACTCATATTTTTATAAAATTGTTGTGCCCGACAGAGTCCATGTGAACTTTATTATTATTATTATTAAGACCTTGTAAACACATGTAATATGCAATAAAGATTTGAATTTGAAAACAATAACTATATTATCAGTGCGCTTCGTAAATTATACGTTTACTTTACTGACCCGTAGAACTCGTTCAGTTCAGCTTTTTCATTACGAAAATCCAATGTTAATCTTGTTAAGCTTCAGTCTAGTTTACCTTAATCGTATGTTTAATTTACTTCGTTTTTTTTTTCCATCAGCCACTATAACGTGTCAATGGTTTGGTATAACATGTGGCACGCATGATCGGGGTTACAGTGTGATTGAAGCGGGATTTGCAGTTTACTGCTAATCATCTTTGTTATCTAGTCAGCACCTAATTGCTGCAAGGCAGGTGCTAAATAAAAAACATCCAGTCTCATAAAAACAAAACTTGATAAAATATATATTTTGATAATAAAATGTTTCATTGCAGCTGCTTTCACGCCTTTCAACTTTAACAATGGCTGTAATAACATAAACATGATATGGCGGTTCTACAAAACTTTACTGTAAAATTGTAACTGGGCAAAGATATACGTAGCAAACTCGATAACTAACACAGACCTACTAACCTAATCAGCCCACAATACTAAGGCGGCCGAGTGATTTCGACACGACCCGACGCCCATTGCGGGTACCAACTAGCTAGTAGAATTGTATTAGTCATAGCATGCTGTTAGTGCCTGTTAGATTGATACATCTACTGTTCATGTGTCGTGAAATATTTTCAATAATTATACTTACTTAGGTTGTGTAGCATGGGTTTGGATCAATATTATAATTGTTTCTAGAAAAAAATATGTAAAGAAAGGGAATAAGAGAAACACAGAGGTGATTATTTGTTCTACTATTGCATACACGTGAGCATAATGTATATCAACATCAGCGGAAGGACCACAAAATATTCCTATGAATTACACACAACTCTAAGATAATGGAAGTAAATACAAAACATATGTAATTACAAAGATATCGCAATTGAGACGAGTATTCTTCCAACAATTTCAACTGCTGTAACAGTAACGGATAACACATGATGGCCTTCTTCATTTCGTCACGTTCTGCAATAAAACGTCTATATTAATTTAGGCTAACACGCTTTAACTTCCGTGAGTCTTTGTTTAAGCGCTCTAAGTATACGTCATACATAACATTTTAAACTATAGCTGATCTTTTGTTGTTTATGTCATAACTATTTAATAACAGTTTAGGTAACACGTTGCACTATGCAGTATTCGCACTTTGTTCAACTTTGTTATGTAATTGTACACCATTTGTAGGTCCTGACTATCAAATTATTATGCTTCATTCGCTCTAAGTATAAGTTTCGTATAAGAATAAGTTTTTAAGTATAAGCTCGCTATAAGTACAAAGTTTTTACTTATTATGATTTGATTTATAATTTTTTAGTTTGACATTTTATGCACACTAATATTTTGTGGTAACAAGACATGGTTTAATTGTACAAACACAAACTCAAAACATTTATTCGAATAAAATTTAAGTTAGAACCATGTAAAATTTATGTTATGAGTATGATCCATAAATTTAACAGCTGCGTAAAGTATATTTATTATTATTAAACATTTTAATAGCAAGATGGCCTAAGAGTGTAAACAATAATATTGTGACGCGTCATACCCAACTACTGATCTATCCACATTGTTCAGAATAAGAGCACCTATCCCTATAGAGGACAGATGAGGGTTATGTTCGGTTGTTTTATATTTATCATAATTATAATTATCATTTCCTGTATTGATATTTGATACCGTTAGATGAAAATATTAAAAATACCAACGGTAAACATTACTATATTTCAAAATCGTACTTTTACCTACTTACACGTGTTAGGGTTAAAGGGGAGTCACCAAAGGAAAGAGGAAAGGCCGTTCTAAGGGTTTCAATCTGACTATTATATTATATTATTTCTAGTACTTGCATTGACACGATTATCAGGAAGGTCTGAAACTGTCGCCCAGAAAGCAGTGGTGACCCAGTGGTAACGGCCGAGACTTAGGACATGTAGGCCGTAGGCTCGAACCCAGATAAGCGCTTTACTTTGTGTAAACTATTTCATCAACATGCACTGCTCTCGAAACGGTAAAGGAAAAGATCGTAAGGAAACCGGCATGTCCTAGAACCAATTTGGTGGTATAGAATAATACCACCGTACACAAGAGTGGATCATAGTGTTGAGCCGACCTATTCTATTTAATCTACCTTGTCGAAGCTTTATGAAAGACTGGTACATAACGAAATGTACCCTGTCCTACATAACACTATTATACAGCAACATCACGGTTTTGGAAAAAGCGATCCACGGGAACAAAATTGGTATTCTCTAGTAACCTATTTGATAACATCGACAATCGTATACAGGTTAATGCATGCGGACTTTCAAAAAGCTTTCGACAAGGTGGATCATAATTGTTGTTGAACCGAATAGCTTTCAGCGGTATTCGTGGTAACTTGTTGCGATGGTTAATTTCGTATATAACTAACCGTTGTCAAAGTTTGTTATTAACGGGTACCACTCTCATGCTACTCAGGGTGTCACACAGAGCTCTATTCGCGGTCCTCTTTTATTCATTATCTTTATAAATAATATTGGTATCTGTTTTCATCATTCAACATTTTTGTTATACTCGTATGCTAATGACATCAAAGTATACAGACCTATTCTATCTATCTATATCCTATATAGCATTCTGGATTGTTATCTTTTCCAAGAGGGCTTTAATCGACTAACGGAATATTGTTACAGTAGTAAGCTCCATCTGAGCATTCCCAAGTGCAAGAAGGATCTTTTTTTTGCTATTCTCCAGCAGCATGCTGTAGAATTATCTTTTGCGTGTAAGCTAGCTAAGTACTGCCTAGAAACGTAGGTACTTTATGCAAATAGTAAATATTTTCTGTATGTCGTAATCGATTCATAATTAATATAATAGCAGTACGTAGGTAGGTACGTCTATTAAATTATGAATTGATATAATCATTAATACTACTCACCTATGTAAGCTATGTCCACGACTGTCTGAAAACAATAAAATAGTCATTTGTTTTAAACAAAGGGCAAAATTGTTATCAGAAATGTTAAGTGATAACCTATTGTCATTATCTATATTCCTGCACACTAAGATAAGGCATGAAACTTTATCAAGTACATGCATAATGAAGTACAGTTGCAGCACAACATAACATAATCAGCCTATACGTAATGTTCCTACTGCTGACACAGGCCTCCTCTCGGTGAGAGGGAGTGAGCAGTAGCCGCAATCCACCACGCGGGACCAAATTGGTTCTAGGACATGCCGGTTTCCTTACGATGTTTTCCTTTACCGTTTCGAGAGCAGTGCATGGTGATGAAATAGTTTACACAAAGTAAAGCGCTTATCTGGGTTCGAGCCTACGGCCTACATGTCCTAAGTCTCGGCCGTTACCACTGGGTCACCACTGCTTTCTGGGCGACAGGTTCAGACCTTCCTGTTAATCGTGTCAATGCAAGTACTAGAAATTGATATTAAAGCTATCGATACAGATGTTGCTCTACACGCAACGCAACAAGGATACAGCCGCGTAAGAAATCAGTGTAGAGTTACTATAACAACTTGATATTCTTTAGAAGACATTGTTACGAGAACGGAGGCAAAATTGTGGCGACGAGAGAATCACGGAGATAATTCAGTATTCTTTGCACATCCAAGCGCAGCATTTAGAATATATAAAGAAATCTAAATAACAGATATTAAAGCAGAATCTAGAATCGTGGTAGCTACATATTGTAGAATAAAAAACAGAACGTGAGACTGCGAAACGTGATGGCTGGAACTGTACAAAGATTCTCGACATTCGCAATTAAAATTCAAAGACACTACGTATGTACTTATTAAGATAACCGGTTAGCTGAAACAGCCTGTGTCTGCTCAAGTGCCCTGTCGCCGAGAGGTAAATACTTTATTTAAACACACTGAGTATGACGGAATCGCGGTATTGAATTGCCTTGACCCCCGACCGATAAGATGTGATAAGAAAACGTTAGCTTCAAAGCTCCGAATTTGTGAACACGATAACATTATGATAAACGGAAACTGACCAAATAGCAAATTTATGATACTGGGCGCCCTTAGCAACGAATCAAAATCCGGCTAGAACGTCAGTGTTGGTGAAGGAAGGGTTTCACAAAACCCCACGCGTTCAGGCCGGCTATAAATCCTGCCGGCTTAAAATAATATTTAAAAAAAATATATTTCTTAAGCTGGGTGGCAGCCAGCTCCAATCATAATATATTGGTCTGAACATTAATAAAAGACTGAAATATCTCAGAATATTTCAAAGTATCGTTGTCAAGCAACACGGCAATTCTGTCAACGTTCACGTTACAACACCAGTTTATGACTTATGTAACAGCACGCCCCACGCGGCGACAGGCATCTCGTATCAAATGTGGGCCAAATCACTCATTCCTAATATTAAATTAGAACATAATTTAGGTAAAATACCTACCTAATATTAAATCACAACTGCTAGTTTAAAAGTTTAAGGTATATTCATTGATGATTTAATGGTCACGTGGCTACATAATAATAGCCGCAGGGGTCGATCTTCCGGGTTAGGATGCCGAGGTCGATCCATAGATGGGTGATCATGGGTGTCCATCCATAACATACCCTCCGTGCCTCGGAAAACACTTTTTAAACCGTTGGTCCCGGTTGTCATTCGTAGATCTTTGACAGTCGTTACGGGCTACGGGTAAAAGTAGTTAGAAGCCCGAAAGTCTTACAACCTGCAGTCTATTCAAGGGGTATCGTGTTACCCAGTAACTGGATTGTCCACAGCCTGCCTATCTGACCGACATAGGCTCCATGTCGCTCTATGTAAAATACCGATCCCAACATAGTTGAAGAAAAGGCAGATGATGATATTCATTGATGATTAAAGTCAACAAGAATGTTCTACTTCCATGAAAATTACGTGGGAAATCAGCAACATCTTTCTATTATGAAAATATAATGAGAAATCCTACTTATAGGATGTCGTGCCGTGAGTACATGAGTGCAAATGCATAAATACTTATAGGATGTAGTGCCGTGAGTACATGAGTGCAAATGCATAAATATTTATTGTTAACAGTTCGTTTATGAATCAGAGTTTACTAAGTATGATGAAAACCCAATGCAGGAGAAAATATGACTCATTTACGAGTGACTGCTACTTGCTACAATATACAATGATACTTATCTGTAATGAATTGAATAGTTCGAATGAGATTTACTCTCCATAAACTTTAATGATGGCTTCTGAATACACATGTCATTCATTTACTATTGTTAACGGCATCATTTATTTATGATTTAAGTGGAACGTTGGCTAACTAGACAGTGGGCGTTGTGACGTCATTAACAGATGACGGTCGCCGTTAACGGTCAAATCTTATCGAAGTTGTGGTTGACGGTTATGTAGGCATGTCACTGCCACAATATTTATTGTATAATCGTATTGATATAAAAACACCAAGCAAAATTGTTCGACGTTAACATTTCCTTTTATTAATTGACTGAAAAAGGCAAGGAATATTATAAATGTGTTGAGATTTACATCGCGTTGCTTTCATTTGTTAAATAACCGTGATCAATACTTGAAATTTTATGTGGACGCCGCGCCATCATGAAATATCTGAGTACCTCTGCATCATCCAGAAGAATTATTGTACCTGGCACTGTTTACTTAATAATAAATAAAAGACCCGCATGTTTAAGCCAAAATGTGCCAGTGTATATGCCATCGGCAGAACGGTGTCACGGCTAGACCTTCAGCTAACTCAGAATGTACAGACAGCCGTATATTTTATTCATATTGCACAAGACGAGGTGAACCGGCATTTTACATGCAACATCTTTCAGGTCAACTTTTATTTAAATACAATTCCGCGTATCCACGTTAATGCTGCCTTTCCACTGAAGCGGAGAAGAGAGGAGAGGAGCGAAGCTGTGCCAATAATAATCAAAAGAATCTTATTAGAAGAAGAATGGAGCTCTATTGGTTAATATTGCCACAGACCCGTTCCTCTCCGTTCCTCTCCTCTCTTCTCCACTCTAACACGCTTAGCATGACAACCATAGAACCGGGTTTTGTCGATAGAAGAATAGACAAAATGACAGATTGTGTGATTGTTTATCTGTCATTTTGACAGGCAGCCTAACAACTAACTTTTATCAAAAAAGTTGTAAATTAATTATTATATTTTTTTATATCTTATTAATAAAGATGTCTTAGATGTCTTCTTTAAGAATATCACGGAATATCGTGAGAAGTGGAAATAAGGCCCATGAGTGGGGGGGCAACATACGCTGTTTAAAAAACCGCAGTCTGAACCATAATGTGAAATACTGCAATAGGTAGGCCATTGCGGTATTTCACAATATACAGGGTCAAATTAAATTAGCTAGTAAATCTCCGCACACGTGATGGGCATCAATAATAACAACAAAAACTAAAGAAATCTGAACTCTTTATTTCAATTACTTACAACTGACTAAGGGGCCAACAGCCGCTGGTAGCTAGTAACTTGATATTATGAGTTTAGAATTTTATCATTATTAATAGCAGTGCCCCGCGGTTTCAGCCGCATTAGTCTCGATCCCGTAGGAATTTCGGGATAAAAGGTATCCTATGACCATCTCCAGGTCATGGTCTACCTATGGGCCAAATTTCATCTAAATCAGTAAAGCCATTTTGACGTGAAAGCGTAACAAACAAACTCACTTTCGCATTTAGTTAGGATTAGGATATTTTTGCTTTTATTTGGTTTTTGTCATTCGATTCCGATACCTATCACATCACAGGTATTTTCACATCGTAGGTATAGTAAATACAGATAGGTAGGTACAAAATAATTATTGAAACAATCACGATCGATTAAAATGATACCTACACTTTCGTTATTATGTCTTCCATAAATTGTCAAGCCAATTATTATAAAATTCTTGTGCCACTTTAATTATTACGTTATTTATCGTTAAACTAAGTAGATAGGTACATATCTAGGTATATCGAAGGTCTAGCGTAGTAGGTACTTCCGGAATTTTGGTTTATTTTGACTGTACAGCGGAAGTGTGACTGTAATTTATGTAATTTCATTATTTTTGGGAAAAATTATTACCTATATTAAAATTCAAAAAATTCAAAAGTCATTTATTCAAAATAGGTTGAGAATCAGCACTTTTCGAACGTCAAAATTACACAAGACAGTCCCCCAAAAACGCCAGCCTTTCACCACTTCCTAGTGCTTTAGCTGGGAAGAAGAAGTGGAGCAACAAACTCCCCAGCAGCACAACTGTCTGTTCAGTTAGAAAAACTTGATTCTTTACTTACGTACGTACTTATGCTAAATAATGTAGATTACGCAACACAAAACATTAAATTATTTGCTATATGTCAGCTAGCACACGCCAATATAAAAATGATAGAAATCGATTCAGTAAACGATTCTGAACAAACTGCTTTCTTATTAAATGCATTAACTCAGTTACACATTGTGTACGATGATGTACCTACTTTCCTTTCGTACATTTATTTAACCATTTTATTTCCATCATTTCAGGTACAGATGTGTGCCCTATGAAATCAGTGCTGAGGCGCATTGGACAGCAACTGTTCACTGCGCTCAGCGCCAAAGGGCTGGCGGTGCTCGTCAACCACGGCATTGCTGACGAGAAGGTGAGCATCCAGAAGACGGGGTGCAACTAGATTGCCGTCGATCGACGGTGCAGATGTATGATGGTCATCGATAGACGATCGATTTTGTTTTTAGGCCATCAATATCAACTGGTCGGCGTAGGAAGACCGCTTTCTAGTTACACACCTAAACTCAGATAAACGCTTTCACGAAACATAAAAAAGTCTACTAACAAGGTATAAACAAGGCATCACTGACAGACAAATTAAAAATCCGGAGTCACAATCTGTTCTATTTATGCCTGTCTGTGATGGCTTGTTTATAAATACCTTTTTGGTTGACTGTTTTGTCGTAGTTAGGTTTTAGTTTTTATAACTTTTATTTTTATTTAAATTATTTTGGGGTTATAATATAAATACATATATATATTTGAAATGTGTTAATTAAGCCCTTTCATTTGATACCCAACATGGCACCCTAAATTTGATAATAAAAGATTTTTGTTCATGACTTTCTGTACACTAGAGAGCGCCCTATTCAATTTAATGTGACGTCACATAGCGTATAACCAGCGGGCGGTCAACACGCTTCTAACTACACTCATTTGTCAAATTATGACAAGTAGTTTAGAAGTTATGAGGGAACAGATGAACATACATATATGTATATACATGCATACCAGTCAAAATCATAACCCTCCTTTTTGCTTCGCCGTAGTCGGGTAATAAAAAACACATTTAAAAAAACTTTTTTTTCATTTTTTCACCACTGTTTTCCGCTTGTCCAACTGTGTGACTCACACAACAAGCGGATAACTGAGGCAAAGTCACCTGTCGAACTCCGCCATGAGGTGTTTGCGTGTTATCCTTCCAACGTCTTCACAAATGGCATGAGGAAACGTAGGACTAACTAAGAACGTCTGGGCAGTCTCGGCCTCGAAACGACCACTTCAAATAGGTGTCTAAGGGCGGTATCGTTAATTTATTTAAAATTACCACTCATATTGTGTAGCTGACGCTTAGGCATTAACAGTACTCGCATATTATTTCAAAACAATAATTAATTTGGCTTTACCTACCACTGTCAAAATTAAAATGATTTACCTATAGTAGCAGGAAATAAAGAAGGAAGGAACAGTTTTATCTACATACGCATCGGTTTTTCCTGAATGAGTGAACATTACTCGAAGCGGTTGTTTCAAGGTATTATCGGTACTAGAAGGTTCATCGTGTAACCTTATGAACTGATTAATAATACTAGTCTATTATTGTACTACTGCAGGGCAAACGCCTCTTCTCTTATAGAGAAGGCACGAGCATTGATCACCAGCACGCTTAGCATAATCATAATCAAGCTAACTAGTCTGTGTCACAGACTCACAGACTCTGTGATCATAATAGAAACGGGTTTTGTCGACGGAAGAATAGACAAAATAACAGATAAACAATTACAATCTGTCATTTTGTCTATTCTTCCGTCGACAAAACACGTAGAAAACCCATGTCTATGGTTGTCATGCTACACGTGCTGGCTTGCTCAAGACGGCTTCACCGATGTCAGTACCTAATATCCAAGACAAACTCGGAAAGTCCATAACATTGAAAAAGTCACATTGGTAGGTACTTGCCCTGAATTGAACCTACAACCTCCTGAGAGGCGAGGACTTAACCACTGGGCCATCACGTCATGAACTGAAAAATACTCTGTATTGCAATTTTAAATATCTTGATTGCCACCGTATCCAGTACTACACACACATGTGTATTTGAGGTCCATGTCATCACAATCATGTCCTGGAGACTGGACATGTCTCGAAAATTCTTTGGTCATGATTGCAATATAATGAAAATTCAAACACGTGTTAATACTGCTGTGATTGGTTCATTGAAATAACAACAGTTAATGAAAGCTCTTGGCATAAGTTGACAGTCAGTTAGCGATTTGTTGCGTAGGCTTGCAGAAATCGAATGTCAGCTAAACGTTTGTATCGAACATTTGGATTTTTAAAAGTTGTGGAGGTTAGTGGCCCTCCACTTTAAATCCGGTTCTTTAAACTAAGAGTTAAAAAAATACCTATGCTGTTTTCAAGGCGAACGTGCATAAACAAATCTTTAGGCTCATTTATTTCTGTTTAGTTTGGAATTTAAGCTTTATCTTCTCATTTATCTTGACAAATTGACATACCTACAGATTGATCAAGGTTGTTCGGAAAAAGGCTGTTTGCATTAAAAATACATTTTAAACAAAACGAGCAAAAATTGTCACAATCAGCATATCCTAAGGTCATATTACGGTAGACAATGACGCGACGACATTATTTTTTATTTGAATAGCATGTTTAAGATTTCGTAATTCTCTATATCCTGTGAGTTCAAACTAACTCATAACGGTTGCTCCAAAACTTTATTAGGATGATGATGGATAATTAATAAAATAACTAGATTAATAATATTAGTACCTGGGCGACCGAGCTCTGCTCTGTTCAATGAGCATTCTCCGAAAATAGAGAATGCTCATTGAATAGTACAGAATCGTTCATACTTAATTTGATGCTGCCATGATAATAGGTACTTACTAATACCATTCTGCCACGAAAGTAGGTACTTACTAATTCCATGCTACCATGATAGTAGCTACTTACTAATTCTATGCTGCCATGTCATTATTTTAAGGTAGCCATCTTGTTCTAACTTTAACTTTGGGCGACCGAGCTCGGCTTGTGTGAAAATACGGAGAAAACGAATGTTCCTAATTATGAGACCTAGCTAGATTGGTTTTTCGCACCCGTAAACCCCTAAGTATATTGCACCTTTCATCGAAATCGTTAGAGGCGTTTTCGGAAACGTGATTATAAATATATACATAAAAAGATTCATCTTTGTCCTAATTAAGTTTTAGACCAAACGTATAGAGCAACTGTAGGTAACATTAACTTCAGCCAACGTTTGGGGCTAACACAAAGTACCTACAGATTGCTGAGAAGGTACTGTACCTACCTTCATGCCGTAGAGTTCTCAAATCCTAACAGTCTAGAATCTAGCAAATACCTAATTTGCCAGTTCTTAAAATGAAGGTGTTCATTTTCCAGCTGAAGGCGGTGTATGCTGATCTGGATAACTTCTGCGCGCTGCCAGAAGGTTGCCAGGCGCAGTACCTCCGCAACCCCGTGAGCAACCATGGTTACGTGAAGCCAGGGATGGAACAGTTTGACACCACTAAGAAGGTAAACTATCTCAAATGTTACAATGTGCTGGGTTCGACTACTGAGTTCGATCCCCAGGCCGCTCATGTCATTGAGTTTTTCACCAGGATGTTTGGGTCACCGCGTCTCTGGAATTACAGAAATGATGTTAATCTTGCAAAATGTTACATTATCGGGTCAGATAAGGTTCAAATACATAATAACACACCTAGTTAATGTACTCCACACTACATAATAATATGTCTTTATTTAGTTTATACTCTCGTCTCAAAGTATTACATATTTATGTCGAATATTCTTTTGAAGCATTGTTATTACACTTGTTCTCAGTAATTTTTCTGTAATTACATGCTAATGCTATACCTACGACTATCTAAAATTGCATAATGTTTCCCACGAACGAACAAATGACGAGTGATGCCATCTAGCGGCTGAATAATAAAATAGCTTAACCCGAAAACCTAGACAGACTTTCTCCTCCACACTCATTGTCATTACTTAGCACAATACACAATGTAGCTAATGTTTGAAAGTCTCACAAGCCATTTAAATGGAGGAACTACTTCTAGGCTATTAGCAAATTAGAAACTAAGTTCATTCAATGCAAAATCCGGCTATGGAATTGCTTGGGCCATACCCAGAACACAAGGGCTTATTATTGCCTTCCCGCTAACAAATTCATACGATTTCCTCCTTCTTCCAATATTTTTTAGTTTTCTTTTCCTTCCTTCAATATACCTAAAAAGGTTTTCCCAGTACCGATGACGAGCTACCCAGGTCGCACGAATCGGCTGGATACGGGTGGCATACAACCGGTCGTTGTGGCAATGCTTGTAGGAGGCCTATTTCCAGCAGCGGTCGCATGAATGATGATACGGTTTCATTTCCACAACTTCAACTTATGAAGCCTTTCTTTCCCAGGAATTGCGTCACTCGTTCAACATCACCACGCTATCTGCGTCGTCGATGCCTGCGCAGGAGGAGGTGCCCGAGTTCACCACGCATGCCGTGCCGCTTGCCCAGGACCTCACGAACTTATCGCGAGTCGTGCTTCAGGCCCTCGCTTATGCCATGGGTAGGTTTAAATTAAAATATACTACCAAGTTTAAAGTACGGTTTGTTCAGAATGGCCAACGAAATATATACCTATTTACCATTTTTTTAAACCGCAAAAAAATACGCGCTTTGACGGGGAGTTGCGGACACTAACCCGTATTACCTGACCACCAAAGCTATTGGCAGTCGAGGTCGTAAAATGTGCGAGTAGAACGGTAAATACATATCTACCTGCTGTCAGACTCGTGTCGTCTCGTTCCCACGTTGTATGGCCATGCCTGCCACAAAAGTAAGCGAAGAGTCTTATTATTTTGTCATAATTGGACTTCGATTCAATGACATGTTTATTTAGCGGCACTAATTTACATTTTATATTCATTTGGCACCGTTAATGAATGTATATAACGGGAAGGCCAAAGTACTGATTAGATAGTGTTAGTGTGCAAATATTCACAATGTTCTCGTTTCTAGGTTAATTAGAATCTTAATGTGTTTTATTTGCTAAAGACTTTCATTGATACAACAGTCATTTGAAACAAAGTAATTTCATGTTTTTTTTCAACATATCAACATAATCCTAAACTAGTCGAACGTGAACATTTTGACTTTCTTCTGAGAATAATAAATCCCATATGTTTATCAATAAGCTAAAGCTCTTTGATACACAAGGGTTCAACTAATATTAAGCTAAACAGTCTTAACATTTAAAAACTTTTGCTCATTCCAGGTGTGCCGCCGACCTCTTTGCTGGCGAGTCACTCAGGCATGCTGATGGCGGAAGGGCGCAACCCGTCGACGATGCGTCTGCTGTACTATCCGCCGGTACCTCCCGAGGACGTGGGTCCTTGTTGCCAGAACGACGTTGTGCACTACACACGTTGTGGCGCACACGCCGATTACGGCACCTTTACACTATTGGCGCAGGACTCCGAGGGAGGACTAGAGGTGAGGGGCAATCAAATATTGATTGTGCTAAAGACAATAACGTTAAATTATTCAATGAGATTTAACGTTTAAGAAGAGACAATTGTTGCCCTGTGGCGGCAGTCTCAACATACGTAGATAGCGATCGCTATACGACCGAATTCGGTCGCAAAATCCTAATGGCGGCACTGTGACTATATAGACACGCGCGACGTGCTTCACAAGCACGTGATTTTTTTCGTGCTTGTCAAGCAATTTTGACCGTCGAGGGATGCCATTAGAACTTTGCGACCGAATTCGGTTCGGTCGTTTAGCAATCGCTATCTATGTTAAGACTGCCGCCCCTGTAATGGGGCATTTAAAAGTTGATAATGCAATACTAATGGTGTATCTACAACGCACTGGGGAATCCCCGTATACCCAGAATCGTTTTTTAATCTATAATTTTCGGAAACTTTACACGTGTGCAGTTCGTACAGATTGATGTGACTCATGCATCGAAAATAACTATCATTAGTTTTTTGTCGCAATAATTTTATAGTGTTTTCGGGGAATGTAGCGTCATTATTACGTCTGAAAATACTTATTTTAAACCATGATTATGTCAAACAAATTATCTACATTTTGAGGAATTATTGTAAAATGTAAAATTTTGTCTCCAGGTGAAGTTGAACGGCAGACAAAAGTGGGAGAAAGTGGGACACCTTCCTGGAGCGATCCTCGTTCAGTCGGGAGAGTTCCTCGCTGCTTGGACAGCTAACGTTGTACCGGCACTGGTTAGTTTTTCTCAAGCATTGACTCAAATGGCATCGTGTTGCGAACAGACCAAGACATAACTAGTCTTTTGGGTCTTCTCTCATAAATCATAATGCTGATTATGTATCACCTTACTCACTTACCCACGATCCTATGGTTGACTATTCGCTAAGGAGAAATTACCTGTTATTTTGGAGCTATTGACATACGTGCAAATATAAGTGTTTTGATTGTATCTGTCTGCGCAGGTGCACCGCGTGGTGGTACCTCCGGGCGAGTACGCGCGCGCCCGCGGGCGGCACTGCGTGGCGTTCTTCTGCCACGCCGACAACGACGCCGTGCTGCCGCCGCTGCCGCTGCGCGCCGTGGTGACCCCCCCGCCCCCCACCTTCACCCCGCACCTCACGTTGCACAACCGCTTGCTCAACGCTGCCCATCACCTGCAGAAGCGGTTCAGGGAGACGTACGCGTGACTAGCGCACGGTGGCGACAAGGAACCCGTCTACGAAGCGAGGCTCGCACGCCGCCATACCGCACCTTAAGAGCTATATAACACTGGGACACTATTGTAACTGGCTGGCAACAAAACGTATAAAGCTCTATGATTGGCTATATACATTTTGTTTTTGTGTAGTTGCGCCACCATGGTAGCCCAGCATAATATAGGTCTGTACGTGCGTAATTTCAAAGATGTTGTCTAATCATTAGACCACATCTTTCATATTACGCACAATGCACTGACGCCGCACTGCGACTCGTGAGAAATCTATTTGCCACGATTCTCCTTGTGAGAAACCTTTTTTCGATACACTTAAACTTTGGTGAAACGAAAGTGAATTTAAGAATTTGAATCGGCGTTAAGTTTATTATGTTACTGTGTTTAGTATGGTTCTCTATGATTAGCAAATTATTGAAAAAAGAAGTGACTGATTGACTTTATACAGGTAATAAAAATACCATATTGTTTTTTTTTCGCAGTGTTAACGCACTTAATTATGTTGAAACAGGCGGAAGAATAAATAAAAACTAAGGACAATAGAACAATGATGTCGATGCGCACGGTTCTTCCATCATACCTACTACTTAATATTTGCATTAGAATAAAGATCGTGCTCCCACGGAACTCCACATAGCCTACTTCATTATTCCATCGTGAACCTATTTCAAATAAACTATCAAAGCAGTTTCTCACTCACAACTTAGTATAATTGTATCATCATTGCATTGCTGACAGTTTCATCATAGTTTTAGGTTTCATTATAATTCATTAAAAAAAGTACTTAAGCATTTTTATTTATAGTTAACAATGCTTCACGAATGCCCAGGTTTAGAAATTCTATTTTTTGTAGCACCAATCTTATTTTTCACGAGCACTTTTCATTTGCTACAACTGCCTAAAGACTTAATTCTATCCATTCCCGAAAATATTGCATTTGAGCATGAGCGACGAGCGTGTCATTTCATTTGAGCTTTTTGCCAGATTTTACTAGCTTATTTATAAAAATATATTATTGTTCTTAGCAATTAGCGACGTGAAGTCAAATCCTATATTATTATATAATAGTATTCTGCTTTACAATCTTATAACACTCTTCGTTTTTGTTTTCTTGCATTTTATAATTAAGTATAAAGTATAGTTTTTTTTCTATTTATTATACTTTTACACTGTCCATTTTCACGACTACTTATTGCATTTTATTAAGTAAATCGTGTGATAACTTTGTAGCTCAATTTTATATCTGTACTTAAGTATACGATAATATTGTGTTCGAACATCGAAAGTATGAAAAAATAATTAAACTTTTTTATTAGTTTTAACGATCGGTACTTAAACACCCAGTTACTATACTTAAATGAAACCACAGAATGAGACTTAATCGAATGTATTGAGAAGGTATTATTAATGTCATTATAGTTTGTCCCAATAATTAAATTAACAGATGCCTATGATTGGCAAGAATACCAATGCAAGTATTGACTTTGATTGCGCTGGTATCATTGACTTGTATAATTAAAAAAAATATGGGTACACAAATAATTGTATTATACAACACTTATACAACAGAAGCAAACACCTACGATTCTATGAAAACATAAATTAGGCGATCTGTTAATTGTAAACAATTTAAATTTAAGTAGGTCTAAAAAATTATTAATTTGACAATATTAATAACTTGAATTAAAAAAAGAGATGGTTATTTCGACGAATTTTGTAACTCCGTACATTACCTCTGTTTAAGCAATGTTCCTGTCAGAATGACGGTTGACATGAAATACATTAAAAATAGTGAAATTAAATAATATGCTGATTATGATAAATGTTTGTTTTATTACGACAGAGCTTTGATACTGTCGCAAGTTTTGATACGCCGCCTAAATCTCCTACTCATCGAGCTGCACCTCTCACTCCAAGTCTGATATACAAAAACTATGTGAGGAAGAAGGCAACCCCACTTTGTCACATCCCCGACTAAACGTAAAAAGTGTGCAACTATCCAGTAGTTCATTGTAGGAATTACTTGCAACGGTTTTTACTGCATATCCAGTACTCTTAAGCTTGTGACATAAACGTCTCTCTTATTTTGTTGACTAGAAGGGGTTTTTTATCGTCGGCTGTGCAGTATTCAGTTACATAAATTGCAAAAGATAAGAAATTCATTTATTTATTTATTATAAGCCTGTAATGTCCCACTACAGGGCAAAGGCCTAGAAAGACCACCAAGATGGAGATACTTATAGATGTATTCAACCTCTTTACCACCACAGTGATCCTGCGATGAAGTTGTTCTTAAACATATTCATGCGAATTCCGACCTCTAGGCTTACCGTCTCAAGATCGCCTAGAGTCTGAATCAATGCAAAAAAAATGCTTTTATTCCACAATCTTACAAAACATGAATATGAAAGAGAACTATTCCACAAATTTAAAGTATCATTAATAATAGTAAACTGAAATATATTAATTATTTGACACCAGTATTGACATTGACTTGCGTTTCCGCAAAGGCCTCCCCTACAGCTTGGCAACCTTTACGATTATGGGTCATCCCCCTCCAAGTAAATCCAGCTATTTTCAGAATATCGTTCTCCCATCTAAGACGTTGCCTTTCATTCTTTTCTTTTTTTTGTCTTGATCAGCATTCTTTTACATCCCTAGCCCATTTATTTTTATACTCGTCATCATTTGCCCGTGCAACTCCTTAAGGCTGCGTTTCCACCAGAGATGAACGAGGATGCGTAGCGAGGGATGTGTGTAAAACTAACCAATAACATCGCTTCACTGTCAGAGCTTGAGCTAAGCTAGCGTTGTTATTGGTTAGTTTCACACACATCCCTCGCTACGCATCCTCGCTCATGTCTGGTGGAAACGCAGCCTTATGGTTTTCTTACGAGTATGCAGAATATTACATTAAATTTTTCGTTTGATTTCGTAATGTTTCTAATTTTATTTAGTCTTTTAACTTTACGTTGAGCTTGCTTCGCTCCGTACTGTGTTAACAGCCGTTCGATTCTGTAAAAATATCACCGTGAAACTTAGGTGAAGTGAGCGTGAAGTGAGCTGTCAATAGTGTTAATCCCTAGCATCCTGCCGGTCGATTCTGTGGCAGTGACAGCTCACTTCACGCTCACTTCACCTAAGCTACACGTTAATATTTTTCAGAATCGACCGACTGGTCTCAAGTTTACGCATATTTTGTTTCGTTTCCATGTTTGAAATCCATATCTCATGATGGGTAAAAGATGAATGAATTAAATAGTTTTTCTTAGCTTTGGGTACCTGAAGGTTTTTGTTGATTTCTTTAAGGGACCAATATCTGTTCAATGCTAGCCGTACTCCATTGTTTATGTCTTTTGTTGCGAGGTCTTTCGGTGAAAGTATCTGTCCGAGGTACGAATAGTCTTCGACATTTAATGTTTTGTTGCCGTTGGCTGTGATGGGGTCGATATAGCGTTCATTGATCGTCCGACTCTATCACTTTCGTACACAAGTTGTTCAAACCTCTCTTGAAGGCTTCCTAGATCTGCAGAGTTTAGAATTAGATCGTCGGCAAATTTAAGATGGTTTTGTTGCATTCCGTGGATGATAATCCATATTTGCTCCATTTGCGACGTCTAAATACGAATTCAAGCACCGCCGAGAAAAGATTGGATGATAGTGGATCTCCCTATCTGACTCCTCTTTTATAGGGAAATATTCTACTACTCTTTCTGTCCGTATTTTTGCTTTCATGTTGTTAATTAGTTGCAAGTGCTTTCCATATTTTTGTGTGTTTAAAAGAGTCAAATGCTTTATTATAAACTATAAATGAAAAATAATAAGTCATGCATGTTGTTACTGTGTAACTTGTATGATTGTCGAAAAATCGCTGCGAAATTCTGCTTACTCTCGGGTTTGCTTTTCATCCAGAGTCTTTGTTAAACGGTTTAGAAGAACCCTTACTATACGCGGTTACGGATCTACAGCGACCCTTGCTACATGGCTTCGCAGCTACAGTGCTACGGGCCTTGTTACAGCGCTACGGACCCTGCTACAGCGCCTGCAACACTTACTACGTGGTTATGGAGCTAAAGCGCTACAACCCTTGCCACGCGGTAACGGAGCTACAGACTTTTCTTTTGACTTTGACTTTTGCTGACCTTGCTACAGTGGTAGCACTGTAGCAAGGTCCGTAGCGCAGTCTGTAGCTTGCTACGCGGTTACGGATCTCCAGTGCTACGGGCCTTGCTACAGCGCTACGGACCCTGCTACAACGCTGCAACCCTTACTACGTGGTTTTGGAGCTAAAGCGCTACAACCCTTGCCACGCGGTAACGGAGCTACAGATTTAAGGAAATCACAGATGATGATTCAGATGAGGATACAAACTTATGTTGTAAATTGTTTGGTTTGAATTTTGGCCAACTAAATGATTCACTCCAAATTCTTTTGACTTTGACTTTTGCTGACCTTGCTACAGTGGTAGCACTGTAGCAAGGTCCGTAGCGCAGTCTGTAGCTTGCTACGCGGTTACGGATCTACAGTGCTACGGGCCTTGCTACAGCGCTACGGACCCTGCTACAGCGCTGCAACCCTTACTACGCGGTTATGGAGCTAAAGCGCTACAACCCTTGTCACGCGGTAACGGAGCTACAGACTTTTCTTTGACTTTGACTTTTGCTGACCTTGCTACAGTGGTAGCACTGTAGCAAGGTCCGTAGCGCAGTCTGTAGCTTGCTACGCGGTTACGGATCTACAGTGCTACGGGCCTTGCTACAGCGCTACGGACCCTGCTACAGCGCTGCAACCCTTACTACGCGGTTATGGAGCTAAAGCGCTACAACCCTTGTCACGCGGTAACGGAGCTACAGACTTTTCTTTGACTTTGACTTTTGCTGACCTTGCTACAGTGGTAGCATTGTAGCAAGGTCCGTAGCGCAGTCTGTAGCTTGCTACGCGGTTACGGATCTACAGTGCTACGGACCTTGCTACAGCGCTACAGAACTAGCTACGGTCTACAATACTAAAACACTACAGCAGTGCGGTGGCAGTACGTCCCACAGATGAGGATGTCGCGCAGTTCTGTCGCATAGTACCGTTTGGTTTGTAGAAATATGGTAATTTTTTATAAGAAAAAGTTCTGTATTATTTATGAATAAATAAAGAGTTTACAGCGGAAAATATTCAATGGTGCGATTTTACACGCATAATATTACTGTCCTCGTGTCCTCCCTGTATTCCTTTGCGAGGATCTATCACACTAAATATTAATTTAATTTATAGGTACATACTAAAACTAAAAAGATAAATCGCATCGCAATACAAATATCAAAGCATAAAAATGAAAACGAAGTAAATCATTGTTGTGTTCAGTTCCCAACAGATGGCGTTATCTATGTGATTATTAACTAAATATTAACTTGTTTTATTTAGAAAATTCGGTACTTTTTCAGCTCACTTTGTTGGTGGCCTACCTTAGCAATGGGATGACCTGGTGAAAGTTCTAGTGGTCGGAGTGAATAAGATTAACATCCTCTGGATGCGAGAAACATTTATACAGGACCGGTAGATGTGGCGACGCTTGAGGACTTAAGGAGAACAGCCAGCAATGGACGTCCTGCGGTTTAAATACTGATGACTCTTCGTCGACTCTTCTGTAGAATTTTCGTATAAAAACAAAGGGTTATCAACGTAACCTTCATAAATACGAATGCATGCGTTGATTCACGTGTACCTATTTTAGTAATTCATTGCTATTTTTGGTAACATATACTTTTAAGTAATACAAAACTGAGTTTGTTTATACATAATACGATTTGCCGGTGCCAAAGGCTGCCTGTCCACTGGAGCGGAGCGGAGAGGAGCGGAGTAGCAGTGTGCCAATATTAACCAATGGAATTGCATAAAACCTCCGCTCCGCTACAGTGGACAGGGAAATGCGAACTAGCTTAAAAATTCATCCAAAACCGGGAAGCGGAGCGGGGAAACGGAGCGGAGAAGCGGACAGGGGAAGCGGAGCGGGGAAACGGAGCGGAGAAGTGGAGCGGGGAATTATTACTCGTCGCGTGAACTCGGTCTACCTCCGCTACCCCGCTCCGCACTGTCCGTAACTCCGCTCCGCTACCTCGCTCCGCATCAATTGAAAGACAGCAGCAGAAATACGTTCCTTGCGAATCATGTGTGGTTTAACTGTGAATGATAGGCTGAAGAATGATGTGATAAGGTTACGTTGCGCTTTATAAGAAAAAGTAGTGATAGTTATTGAAAATGGTATGCATAGATGGTTTGGTAATGTTGAGAGGATGATTGAAAGGCGACTAACAACGCAGATATAAGAGGAAAAGCCGGGAGAGGACGTCCTAGAAGGAAATGTAGTGACCATGGTGATGTTCTTCAGAAGGGTCGCAACCGGAGCAAGTAAATAAAGCGAAAAGAGTGTTAGATTATTGGTTAAAATAAGTCCATGGACTTACTTTAACCAATGAGCTAACAAACCAGAAGCGGGATACCTACCCGCCGTTCTCGGATTCAGGGGGCCTACTCCCTAAGCGAAATCCGTTCGTTCGGCCGTTTTTACGGGCGCTTCGCTCTCTGTCTAACTTACGGTATGTCGTAAGTGAGACGAAGCGCCCTGCTTTGATTTTTTGGCTGTTACTGATAAGTGCTTAAGTTTTTAATAAACTCAATGGACAGTGACAGACTATTACTATCAAGAAAGCGACATACATCGCGTTCTAATAGTCGTGTAGGTCTGCACCATAGACCCTACGCGGACACATGTATCTTCTGTAATCCAGGTTGCTTTATTATTGTGTTGTACTTGTTCTTCCCATATGATAAACCAGAATTTTTCTAAGTATTCTTTTGATGGTGCGTCTGTGTTGTTTTGTATTGTTGTGTCGGTTTGCATTTTCTGCATATTTGTGTAAAATTGTTATTCTTTCATAGCGAATGTTGCGCGTCTCGCAGATGACGGCAATGGTTATTCCCAAGCCAGACAAAATATGTATTTACACATACAGGGTGACATACATCGACGCACAACCTGTTAGGTACCATGGATTTAGTTCCGTCAGTGCCCTGCATAAGCCGACCCCTCTTACCCTCTTCTTCTTTATAAGAGGGGTGGAGAGGTGGAGGGGTTCGTGATTCTGGAACCTCTGCGTTGAAATTTTCGTCGGTTATAAAAAAAAGCCAGCTGTTTCCTACAAAGTGCAAGTACCTACGCGGTCAAAATGTATGGACAGCATTTAAAAAAAAAATAACCGACGAAATATTTCAACGCAGAATCATGTACTTGAATCCATGGTAAATGCCACCCTGTATATTTTAAGAAACTTTTTCCATTGATCTGTGTGCAGGTGAAATGACGTGGACGAAGTCCCTGGGGGTCGCTATAATTTGATTTCAGCTCTTTATTAGTGGCTTTTGTGGACATGATTATTCAGATTTGTTACAGTTGTAATAGCAATCAAGTCATTTCGTTTAAAATAGGTTTTTATTTTTATTAATTTATTTATCTTTTATGTACAGGGTGGCAGGGACATCGGCGCGAAAACTGATACCATGGATTCAGACACCCTGTATATTCTTTTCTATTTTGTGAATGTGAGGAAGGACGCTATAGGCTTAGTGGACTGTACATTTCTTGACCATTTTCTATTTGGTTAAGTACCTGGTACTTGTTGAAAGAACTACACTGTCCTCCCATACCTATAAACACTGTTATTTTAAAATATTGTAAAAGCCTATTATTTTTAAAGGAGTAACCGTGGAGTTTTTTGCCGGCTCTTCTCCATAGGAAACGACTATTGGAACCGTGCAGCTAGCTTCTGACTTTTCATAAGTGCCCATGTAGGTTTATGTGAAGTAAATTTTGAATTTGAATTTAACAATGTATTTTTGCCTCCAACTAAACAATCAGCTCTGCTCTTGAACGTATCTATAGAAAATAATTCAGTTGCCTTGCTGAGCATAATTTAATGAAAATAATAGAAATAAGTATTAAAGAATTCCTTTGACATACTAATTCCGAAAATGAATTTGATGATTAAAAACCCACTCGTTCTCTACCTATTCCACACTAAGTGTTCACCTGAAAAGTACGCATTCAGTTCTAAAAGTTAAAAAAATCATCATACCCCAAAGAAAACTCAGTTGGGGGGGAAAACACGTCGTACGTCACATTACGTACTTATGACTATTTTAATTTCGCCGCGGCATAATCGAGGCGGCTATTTTCGAGTTTTTATTTTGGTGAAGTTCGCGTGTGGTCGAAGTCGCCATGATGTTTTGGCGGGAAAAATCATAGTGGTTGACGTTGGCCACCGGTGCAGCCGCTGACGTGACACCGATAAGCAGATTTAATAAGGTTTTGAAGGATCCAAGGAGCCTAGACAAAACAATGGTGAGTCCTGCTTTTACTTATCATCGTGTAACTTTTATTTTACTATAGATTCGAAAATAACCATTTTACCTATTTATGTAGTAGCTGCTGTTACCTTTTTCTTATATATTTTTTAAATTGTATTTTTCGAGGGTGCCTTGAGACTTGTGTGTGAGAAAATCCGCATGACACTAAAAACGCATTTAGAGTGGTAGGCCACTTTTTGGTAGACTGCGCAAAATTGATTCAAATCCAATATTGCAATATTTGATCGATTCGTTACATTAAACGGTAAAGTTGATAGTATGGAATAAGAAATTTTATTTATGAGATAGGTATTTACCTTACTCATGTGAAGTTTGGTGTTACAGTCACGGAAGCGATGTTTAAAGTTAACTTGATAACTGAGTTTTAAAGATTATGTTCAAAGTTCACTTGATTTTGATACTTAAGTTTTAAAGATTTTTTATTTGATGTTATCATATCTGTATTTTATACATTGTATACAATCCGCTTCTTTCATTATAAAGTCTTGATTGAGCCCGTTTACATCATTCGATTTTCTTTACTTTACATCTGTTTCAAGTCAGTACCTACATAGGTACCTACCTAGAAATAGACTAGGTAGTAGCTAGCTAGGTAGGTAGGTGGTCTATCTAGGTATAAGTACAGGCAGAGCCGGATTTAAAAGTGTGGAGGCCCTGGGGCAACCAAGAAGTGGAGGCACCGATTTTGTTTTTGGACCAGACGAAAAAAAAGCATACTCGTAGTTTTCAATCATTTATACATAATAGGTACTAAAAATATACAAAAGAAAAAAAGATAAATGTTAGGCGAATGGAACTTTGCGAGCGTTTTTCGTCGAAAAATCATTGATAATTTCGGTGAAATTCAGTTTTCGGAGTAAATCACTTTCAATACTAAGTAGGGATAACCTTCATAGGCGGTTCTGTGTCATTGTAGTCCAAAGTCTATTTTTTATAATTTCATCTTCGAAAATGAGCATTCTCCAGTGTGGTTCGACGCCATCAACACCAAGTACATTCTCAACGTAATTTCAACAGTTGAAAATGTAGCTCTGAATTTTCGAGTATTTGCTAATAGAAGATTTCCTTATCTTTTTGATAATCGTTTTTATACAAAACGGTAAATTTAGCGTATTGGACCAACTAAACTTTTTTATTTATAAAAAAAAACAAATTGTGGAGGCTCGAGGCCCTGGACCCTAGCTGTTGCTCTGCCTTAAATGCGGCCCTGAGTACAAGGTAGCGCAAAACTATAGTCCGGCCGTCGAAAGAATGCGTTTTGACAATTCTAACAGTAACGACAACTTCTAGTAGTGTTAAGGCGACGATAACCGACTTCTAATGATTTTATACTGAAGATCACGTCTAAACGAGTAGTGATAATTATTTGGAAAAAATATATGTTAAATAAGAGCATTTTTTTTAATAACTTAATCTGTGAATATTTTAGAATATGTTTATATTACATAGTGTAATTAATTTGTAAAGTCTAACGCAGATAAAAAACTGAGAATCACGCAAAAACTATCAAGCGTATCTTTCTGAAACCTGCACCATTTTAAAGATAACTTAATTATTAATCTTTCAGCATACGTGTTTTATTCAAACACGTTTTGTTTTATATATATATTTTTTTTTATAATAAATTAATAATGCGAAAAATTTGAGACAGCGCTCCTTAATGAGCGAGTCCTATTACTGGCTGGACGTACGATGCGTTGCGTGAGCTCAGCACAGAACACGCAAGCTAACCACTCAAGGCCACTGACATATTTCGGCGTCTTAAGAATCAAATTCCCAAAACACATTCGTTAGTATGAAACTGACAGGTGTCAAGAACTCTCGACGACCAGACTGTAA
This sequence comes from Agrochola lota, assembly GCA_947364205.1. Taxonomy (NCBI): domain Eukaryota; kingdom Metazoa; phylum Arthropoda; class Insecta; order Lepidoptera; family Noctuidae; genus Agrochola; species Agrochola lota. The sequence goes on along the minus strand of OX376221.1, from coordinate 7,892,043 downwards.
TCGCTCTCATTTTTGCAAACAACCTATTTATGTCATTGCGAGTTTCGTTTGTAAAGTAGACAGATTTAAAATCCTATCAAGCCGACTAATTACTGGAGTGCTATGCTATAAGTACTTCACGAGATCACGCATATGTAGTACGAGGCTGGCGGCGGCTTCAAAGTTTTATTTTCGACAAAACCAGCGATCGTAATAAATAATATTCTCTATCTCTAACAGAATGTTATATTTACATTCACTATAAAAGTGCATTACCTTATAAAATCAGCTATCTAATTACGCAACACATTTTCGATTTTCAATTGAGTCAAATTGGTTTCGTTTGACTAGACGCACACTATACTGCCAAGCATATTATAAGTTGGGGGATTACATCGACGACAAAAATGCTTGGCTCAGCGCTGGTCCAGCTCCACAAGGGCGCATAAACTAATTGATTAGCATTCAAAATATTGTTGCAGCTGCTGAAGATTGTAAAACTATCTTTAGATTGTATAAATTCAATCTCTTAGTATTATATAATTGCATAGCACATGTGTGAGCACTATGTCCCTACTTTACAGTTACCATTTACTGGGTACGTCTTTCATTGACTTGAGTTTGCCCTGGCGGTTGTGAGTATGTCATGCTCACTCAAATGTCTCGCTGGTGGTGGCGTGTGTGTTGGATCGTTAAGTTCCCTTCAAAATGGTTGAGCTAAATGGTGCTGATGCATGCGTCATGTTCGTGAACGGGCGCCGTCAGTGGGGACTGGTCATCTCTTAGCTGCCACGGCTTATTTGAATTTATTTTAATTTTTTAATTGTTTTTGATTTTATTTTTATTACTGACGCTTTTAACGTGCATGTCTTTTTACATTGTTCTCACATGTATAATTACAAAAATAGATGATGTAACCAATATTTTGTGAAAATATTCTGATTGAAAAGAGTGTCCGTGGAGTTTCTTGCCCGTTCTTCTCCATAGGAACCTACTACGCGTTGGAATGGGCATAGCTTCATATTTCTGACTGACCGACCCCTTGACAGTTCAAAAGTACCTGTAATTGGTTTATTTGAAATAAATGCTTTGAGTTTGAGTTTGAGTTTGAGTTTAGAATTGCTTTCAAAAGTTGTAAATTGAAAGCAATTCTAGTCAAACGAAACCAATTTGACTCAATAGCAAATCGAAAATGTGTTGCGTAATTAGATAGCAGGTCTTCGTCATTACTAATCGCTAATCAACTTTTTTTAGAGTTCCGTAGCCAAATGGCAAAAAAACAGAACCCTTATAGATTCGTCATGTCTGTCTGTCTGTCTGTCTGTCCGTCCGTATGTCACAGCCACTTTTTTCCAAAACTATAAGAACTATACTGTTGAAACTTGGTAAGTAGATGTATTCTGAACCGCATTAAGATTTTCACACAAACAGAAAAAAACAATAAATTATGGGGGCTTCCCATACTTAGAACTGAAACTCAACATTTTTTTTTTCATCAAACCCATACGTGTGGGGTATCTATGGATAGGTCTTCAAAAATGATATTGAGGTTTTTAATTTCATTTTTTTCTAAACTGAATAGTTTGCGCGAGAGACACTTCCAAAGTGGTAAAATGTGTGTAACTTCACAACCCCCCTGTAACTTCTAAAATAAGAGAATGATAAAACTAAAAAAAATATATGATGTACATTACCATGTAAACTTCCACCCAAAATTGGTTTGAACGAGATCTAGGAAGTAGTTTTTTTTTTAATACGTCATATTTGCTAAATATTGTACGGTGGTACGGAACCCTTCGTGTGCGAGTCCAACTCCCACTTGGCCGGTTTTTTTCAATTCTTCTTTGGTAGGTACCTACCATTTTCCGTAGGTGTTGGGCTCGAGACTATAATATTTTATTCATGAGAATTTCCTATGGAATACGTATATTAATAAATTATAATAAAAATCTTTATTGCAGACCACAAGATCCATTAAGGAAAAAAACATAATTTAAAAATAATACTAAAAACAATAAAATGGCACAATACACAAAATACCACACATTATGGTCCTAATGTTGTCCTATCAAGGAAACTAATGGTTCATTGAATGATATGCTTATTTCATAGTGTCCTCCTTCCTTTAGTAAAAATTGAACAGCAAAGTAAGTATTGTACATAATTTAAAATAATAAAGACAGGTGTAAAAAACACCCAAAAGAAATGACTTCGTGAAAAACCCTTTAGATCTTCGATCGATCACTACGATTTAGGTACAAATTAGTGTTATGGCACAGATGAATACAGATGGGACACTCTGCATTTTAGGTATGAAGCCACAAGTAGGTACGCGGCGGGCTCTACTTGTCGAATTCAGTGGGCGTAACGTAGTCAGAAGATATAAGAGTTACGCGATAGAAAGAAAAGCAACTTCTAGGTAAATGTAATTGTCGGTAATTAGCGTTGTGCAACCTGAATTGCACTTTATTGTGTCGTAGCAAGAGTCGCTTTTTTATTTAAATGATTTTGCGCAGTGTCCCATCTGTACGACTCTGTGTAGGGAGTATTGTGGAAGGAAAGAATATTTTATCTCCGCGTAGATATATAATTATAATTTCCAAAGCGTATTATCTATTCCACATATAATAAAATCGTAGCGAAATCAAAATTATATATTGAATATTTAGAAAAATAAAAATATCTTCCGAGGTTTGGGAACGATTCTAATGCCGAAAATATAGTAGTTAGTATTTTTGTCTGTGTGTCTGAGTGTATCATCTAGCAACAAGTAAATTCTACCCGATAGATTATCTTCAAATTTTGCATAAAGTTTTATAAAAATGTGGCTTTTATTTTAGTATATTGTGGTGCCTTCCGAATTCCACGTGAACGAAGTCGCGGGCAGAAGCTAGTAATTAATAAATCACGCATTGACAGCATGATTACAATGCAACATGATGATGCCATCAAAGACTGCAGGATTAGGCATGTCTTATCTGTTATCAGTGTTATCGCCCGCCGTCAAGTACTACCGAGATTGGTGTCTGGCTCATATCGTCATCATACCTATAAAATAATCCACCTGCTACATGTAATCGACACTAGCACGCATGAACACCCCTAGCGAATGCTGCGCCAGCGCAATAATCACTCACAAATTTCTTGCTTTTCTTGTAAAAAAACTACAAATCACTTTTCTTTTTTGCATTAATTTAATATACCGGATAATTCGTGTAAAAATTTACGCGAACAATTCCGGTACAAGAAATTTCTTGTGTTAGTTATTTTGAACATAATCTAATCAAAGAGTAACTTCGATTTTATTGTTTGCGCATGCGCATGGATCTGAATGTTAATTACCGAACCCTATTAACTGTAACAGGGTCGACGAAAATTGAAAATAGAGAAATTAAATGAGAAAATTCTAATTTATTTCCCTACATACAAAATAGGTACCTACATGGTACCTATTTTGTATGTAGGGAGGAATTCCTTGTATGGAGGAAGTCCTCAGAAGTGCTTTTGCCCTGTAAGTTAGCTGTACTATATAATAATAGGGATGATGACTGGGTAAAAAAAATGAAATTCTAATTAGTCCGTCAGTCAGATAATAAAAAAATATTATACTCGTATTTTTTGCCTTATCATATTAATAAAAAATTACTTAGATAAAAACGCATTTTAAGTTGGGGAGTGGGGGTCGCTACGTCACTAGTACGTATAAATTCTACATACTTCTTGACGTCATGGCACATTTTACCTCAATGTATCGCCGTAATCTTTAGACTACGTAAAAAAATAAAAAATACGTATCCAATATTTTTTTATAATCTCAAAGACGGACTAAAAATTTTTTTTTGTCATCATCCCTATTTCCCATCTGAGTAAAATTTAATAGGTAGGTAAAAATAATAGTCGATAAGTTATTTTTATTCCAGAATAAGATAATTTAAGTAGGTAGGTACTATTGAAAGGACTGGAAAACAAACCTTGAATTAACAAACAGGAACTACTTATTGTAGCATCTCGATCGTAGAGACTTAACTACACTGTATTTAACAGCTTTTTGTAATAACCGACACAAAATTTCTACGCTGGTGAGCCTAGAAACATATGCTGAATTCATGTAACAGTTTGCTGCACTAGGTAAGCCTAGACAGTTAGATCAGATATTTGCAAACATACCAATGGTACCTAGATAAGGTATACATTCATTTCTTAAAATTAAACATATTTGTGCAAGTTTGACCTATTCATGTTGGTTAGGATGACAATATAGATTTGACTGGAGAATCTTGGACATATTGGCCTCATTCTGGCGACTCTCCGACGCAGATCGGTAATCGAGTGTAACGCACTATCACGATGACTTTCGTTTATTACCAGGAAATGAAGAAATATTACTAATTACTAAATAGACGTTTATTGTCAATTTTATTTAGTGTAACGAGGGCTCAATTGAAAAATAGTAAGACGGTAGGTGTTACAACCGTTGGTTAACTGAGTAAACAGCAAGCAGTAATGGTAAATACAACATGTAAAATCCTACGTGGAAATTATCAGGATTTAAAAAAAAAAAAATGGCAACTTTTTTTTTAATGGGTAGTTTTACCGGTTTATTACATGGGGCGCAGGCGGCCTTCGTTTAGCGGATATCTAAAAATCAGAACTTATGGCCCTTGTTGAAAATTTGCAGATTTTTAATGGATTTGGGGTAATCTTGGTACAAAAAATGAGAATTTTAAATAGCAATAACTTTTTTATTTTCAATAATAATAAACTTTTTATTTATTTTGGGTATGTTATTGCTGTAGCTGTGTGCCCCTTTCGAATCGGACAGGTTTTTTTTTTACATATTGTATAAGACAACAGGCAGGCGTGGTGGCTTAGTGGCAATAACCGTGAAATAATAGTTTTAGGTCGTATTCGAATCCAAGTAAGGCACTTTGTGCCTGTGCTTTCATCACCACTACTCTCAAATCGATGGAGGAAAACATCGTGCGGAAACCGGCATGTCTTAGAATCTAAAATTGGAAGATATGTGACGTCCACCAACCCGCACTGGGCCGGTGTGGTGGATTATGGCCGACGTGATGGATAATGGCCTGCGTGATGGATAATGGTCCGTGTGGTGAATAATAGCCCGCTCTCACAGTGAGAAGGCCTATGTCCCAGTAGTGGGAACATTATAGGCTGATTACCTATGCTATAAAATATATTTTATATATTTATTTTGTTATTAATTGTAATTTTTGTTTTTTTTTATTTTTTTAGGTACCACGAGCACCAATATGTATACACTTAGCAACTTTAAAAAGTGATTTTCTGCAACTGTGGTGATCGTAATTTTATGTTGTTACGAACATAGTATTTTGGAACCCACACTAATATGAAATAGGTCTTATCTCAAAGTTGCAGTCGTTATTCCATGCGAAAATCGCTTTTGAATTTTGCTAAGTGGATACATATTGGTGCTCGTGACTGTACATAGTTTTTAATTTGTGGAAGCCTATAAATGGCAATCGTAAGCGCTATTGTAAAATAGATATTAGACTGTAAGCTTTCCTAAGAATAAATCAATAAAAATAAGACAATTACATTATGTACAACCAAGGGGCTTACCAACACCTGACACAACAACTCAACAGTACCTATTATTATCTTACTTCAGTGTGGGAATTGTTAAAGGGTTTCCCTTGATCGCTACTCTTATCGTTGCCGGTACTGTTACCCATTGATTTTAAACCATTCACTTTCATACATCTCAAGATTATTAGCATTTAATTTAAACTTATTAGGTAGCTGTTTACTTACATTGGCATGCTGATGAAATACATTAAGCTGAACGTGGCGGGTGTGATAAGGGGTAACCGGCGCAAACCGGCCGCGGCGGCCCGTCCGCCTGCCCCCGGCGGACTTTGCGATACGGACAAGCAAACACGTCTACTTTGACGACACGTGAACCAGCACATTGATATATACTTGCTACAATGCTAATAAGGCTAAATGGAATCATTGTTGTTTGCCCATAATACCTACCAAGTGGTCTCGATTTTCCGGCACTATTATACTAGTACCGGAAAATCGTGATCTTATTGAGACAGACTTGGCTCATCAATGAAAACAACAACGCTACAGAGCACGTGTGCATTAAAACTGATAGGCCTTCTTCTCTTCGTAGGTTCGATGGCACGGCCCAAAATTCCGCCACTTCCACGGCATGGTCGGTGGCAGCGCAAAGGCTTACTTGAGGGAGAAAAAGCTTGAAAGCTTTCACGGCACCAATAAAAGCACTAATGCATGGCCTATTTTCATCTCTTAAAAGTGTCCAGCTACCTTTTGTGCTAGTTGGGATTGATGAAACTGCACCCTAATGGCATAACATACGATCATTTATGTTTAATTTTCACAGTTCAACAACATTAATTGCGTTATTTACGTTGTTGAGCAGACAATTTTTTCGAACATGTGAAACTGTACCAAAACAAATAGCGTTATTATGAAACTGTTCGAGACTCTTGATAAAACCAAAGCATCTCTGGAGCAGCATTTGGAAAATTACTCCAGTCTTTAAGTCCAGCGGCGAATTCACTGGGATCCTGACCATTTTGTGGAATGCATTAGCATTTTAAACTTCTAGTTATCTAAAAGCTAGTCCATTACCTAATCTGTACCTATCGCTCAGTAACTGCACTAGCAGAGTTCCTAGGAATTGTAACTTATAAGTAACTTGAAGTTTAAATCACATAATTACATACATATTGCCCAATAATTAAATATGCAAAAGCTGTGGAAAAATACCTAAGGACGTGTTTGCAGCGTCTGAAAATAAATGTTATCGATTATGAATACCTAATATTCCAAATAATATGACCTCGCGATAATGTGTTGTGTTATATTTATATCACAAATTAACTGAAATTGATACGATCACCTAAATATTTTACTATAGTAAAAAAATACAATTTGCCTTCAATAGAATAAAATTTCTTAGTTTCCCCAAAATACATAAATCAACCATAAAGATTTAATGAAGCTATTAATCATTGCACACTCCGGTACCGTGGCACATGGTAGGTATATTTTTATTAAGTCCTTCATAAACTTTAGCACTGAGACTGAGTTAGCGTTGAAGACGACGGTGGTGATAAGCGAACCGGCCGTAACCGGCGCACGCGCCGCGCGTTGGCCGCAGGGGGGCCGAGCGCGCTCACACGCGCCTGTCACGGACGCGTACACACTTATTGAGCACACGCACACAAGCACACACTACCACTGATAACATTATCACTCATTTGAACAAGTATTCAATGACGCACAGTTTTGCAGTGTATTTGCTCACGGACGGTGCCAACGGAGAATTCGGTGCTTTGTCATGTTGCTTGTTGCACAACAAATAAAACAATTTCGTTGCACAAAATATTTATATAATAGAAAATTTCAGGAAATTGAAAATGCTTCCTAAATTTTTTATGTTATCGCAGCTTCATTCTTCCAAACGTTTGACAGAGACTTAGCCGAACTAAGTTAAATAACTAAGTAGGTACTAGAGCCTTGAAGTCACATTTCTAAACCTTGAACGCCAGCCCTTTATTAAACACCAGATTTCTGAAGAACAAGCACACGAATATTCTTCCATCAATCCGAGTAGGTACAGTTGCAAAGCAACGTTTGAATTGTAACCGCTATCTATCTAATAAAAGGAAACAGGAAACTACAAAGAAAATTTTAATCTTCACCTCCTCTAAGCGGCGACAGGTGTAGTGTTAGATGTGTTAGTTCGTAGGTAGGTCTAATCAGTGATCCGGCTAGCCAGCCACGTGATAAGATAAGCCTACCACGATGTAACTGGCTCTGGGGGCCACCCTCATCACTGTCGAGCCACGCATAAGCACGAAAGTCGCAACGCGCCTCGAATTTTCCGATTACCTAGCTGATATTATATACCATATCAGACAGCTAGATAAATCTGTCTGGCGAATTTGAATCAGAAATGGAGGTATTATCTGGAATATCAACTTTTAGGCATAAAGGTCGTTTTTACGACGCAATGTCAGCTGCACCATCGATAACTTAAAAATGCCTTTGACATGCCTTGTCTCTAAAATCTGCGGTTGTAATCGAAGTTAATTTCACGAATGAAAATTATGTAACGTTACATACTATGACTGTGGAATGATTGTCACAAATAATATCCTCCAAGTAAAGTTAAAATTACACTGCCCGGACGGGGAATTTACCCCGGAACTTCGCGATTGTAAAGTGCTCTTACAACAAGACGGATAGGTTTTATCTAAAAGCGAAAAACTTAGCCACGTTAACATTACGTAGGTACTCTTGTTAGAACACGCTGGAATCACGGTCGAATATTCTGAAGAAATAAGCCAACTACTTGTTCAATACGTAGTAGATAATCCAATTTCGTATCAGGAAACGGCAGATGTACACTCACCAACACGAGCAAATACAAAGTTTTTTCGCCACTAAAAACTCCATTCCCAACACTATACACCTACATCCACAGAAATTAAATATTATTTATCAAAACATACAAAGCTTAAAAAATAAACGATACATTTTAGAATCAATTACAAACGAATACAAAATAGAAGCACTTTGTCTTACAGAAACTTGGATTACAATAATAAAAAAAGACCTGTTACAATTACAGGGATATAACTTAGCCGCTAAATACTGTCGCGCGACCCACACGGGAGGTGGTGTTTGTATATTTTTAAAAGAAAATATTTAATTTAAGGTCCGACATGACATAGCAGACATGTCAGTTGAATGCATTTTTGAAACCTGTGGAGTGGAGATACCTAAACTTAACCTTTTACTTATAGTTTTTATTGGCCGCAGAAGAACAGAGAAACTGAAATATTTTATACTTTCCTAGAAAAACTCTTACATAAACTTAACGTAACGAATAAACAAAGAGATATAATCATCGGAGGAGATTTTAACATAAATATTCTAGAAAAAAATAGAAATTCTTTTGCTCTCCTGAACTTTACGACTAACTACAACCTCCGACAGCTAGTGACGGAACCTACGCGAGTAACAGCCACGAGCTCAACATGTATCGACTTAATATTCACAAACAACCACATTCATGAATTTGACTTGGAAGTTTTAAACCTGGGACTCTCAGACCATAAAGGAATAACGCTTTCAATACCTACCAACGACCCTATAATAAAACATATGACACAAATGACAACTCAAAAGAGACTTTACAATAAACAAAATATGGAAGCGTTCAAAGCTGAACTACGGAAAGTAGATTGGAGTAATAAAATTGACACAGATCAAAACACTAACACAAATTACATATCCTTCCATAACCATCTACAAAAAATGTTAGACCAGTGCATCCCGAAGAAAAACATAAGAATTAAAAGTACGCCCCCTAAAACGTGGCTAACTACTGGTTTTAAAGTGGCATGCAAACATAAAAGGTTACTAAAAGCACTAATAACTACAACCAATAATGATATACTACATAAACATTACAAACAATACGAAAAAATACTCAAGAAAACGGTAACCTACTCCAAAAGACTAAATTATATTAAAAAAATAAACAAATCTGAAAATAAAACCAAAACAATGTGGCAAATAATTAAAAAGCGTACAAATATACAAAACAAAAAAACAACAGGTAATATGCAATTGCGCGTGAATAATAACCTTACAGATAATGCGAAATTCATAGCAAACGCTTTCAATGACTATTTCATATCAGTTGGCAAATCGGACAGTACAATCGGAGATAATGCTGCAACTGGCCGCCCAGGGCCCTCACAAAGCGAAAACTCTATTTACATTAGCCCAGTGGACCCAAACGAAATAAAACTTATAATTAAAAAACTTAAAAATAAACGAAGCTATGGACACGACGAGCTACCGCCAACACTAATAAAATTATGCGCTGAGGAATTATTAATGCCACTGACTCTACTTATAAATCAGTCCCTTGACGAAGGATGTGTTCCCGACCTGCTTAAAGTAGCAGTAATAAAACCGATCCATAAAAAGGGAGATCAGACCGATACAAATAATTTTCGGCCTATAGCCGCATTACCTACATTCGCGAAAATTTTTGAGACAGCAATGTCAAAACGACTTTACTCATTTTGTGAAAAGTACAAAATCTTCAACGATAGCCAAAATGGTTTTAGGAAAAATAAATCTACTACACTGGCAATATTCAAATACATACAAGAAGCATTAAATATAATAAATAATAACAAACACGCAGTAGGGATTTTACTAGACATGAGCAAAGCCTACGATAGAGTGTCTTACAAGATCCTTCTAAATAAATTACATGAAATAGGTGTCAGGGGCACAGCCTACAAATGGTTTTGCTCTTACTTAGGAAATCGGGAACAATATGTAGAAGTAGATTATAAAGATGCACAGACTGGCCAGATAACGCGTGTTAAATCTGATAGAGCAAAAGTAACCATGTCAATTCCTCAAGGTAGTGTTTTAGGGTGCCTATTGTTCCTAATATATATAAATAACCTCCCTAAAGAAATAAATTCATACAGTGTCCTATTTGCTGACGACATTTCAATAATTTTTCCTTATGATAATAACGGGACCCTAAATGAAATCTTATATGACATTCTTACTAATATAGTGGCATGGTTGAAGGACCATAATTTAGAAATAAATTTCTCGAAGACGAAGCTGATGCAATATAGACCATATCAGAAAGAAAAGGTAGATATCGACTTCTCATATAATAATACAAAATTACAATGTGTAAACGACTTTTCACTGCTAGGCCTGACTGTCGACACAAATATAAACTGGAAAGGTCATATACAAACCCTATCAAATAAATTGGCTAGCTTTACATACGCCTTAAGAGAACTAAAAAAAGCAACCGACTTCAAAACAGCTCTTTCAGCCTACTACGCATACGCATATTCGTGGCTAACCTATGGAATTATATTGTGGGGAAATAGTGTAGATATAGAGCGACTATTTATTTTACAAAAAAAATGCGTTCGAATCCTAGTAAATATAGAACGTACGGAAAGTTGCAAAAAATACTTTATAGATCATAAAATTCTTACGCTAACAGGTATTTATATCCTAGAAGCTAGTAAATTTGTGAGAAAATACCCATCGCTTTTTCCGCTAGCAAAACAGCAACGCCCACAGCAACGCAGTCTTAGAAACCGATATCTAAACGAATTAGCGGTACCAACTTCAAGACTAGCTATGTTTCGTTCTGGGCCTCTGGCCATGTGCGTTAAAATCTATAATAAACTCCCGAATTCAGTTAAGGATACAGAGTATGACAACAAATTCAAAAATGACCTACAAAACTACTTAAACTTAAAGTCATATTATAGCCTAAAAGAATTTTTAACTGAGAAATAAATAAATTACTATCGACTCGAACACATTACACATACATAACTAGGTACTCTATAAGACATCAGTCAGAAAATGATAATTTATTTATTTAGTTTGTAAGAATGACATAATGTATAATAATAAATAATTTTTAAATTAATCTATATCAACAAATTGTATTAATAATGAATAATGATAGCATGTTAAATTAATTAAAACCTGTCGCCTATACATTGCTGTGCCCTAGCAGGGTTCATTGTTTGGAACTATCATAATGTAACAACCTGTAAACAACATGAAATGCAATAAATGAATATGAATATGATACGTACAAAGATATAGGTTAATGTCAAAGTTTTGACAGATATCTACCGCGAGTTATTTTTAGGTAGGTATTAGGTTCTTGGTAGGTACTTTGCTGGTAGGTTACATAAATAGTAACACTTGCAGAGCTGCACTCATAATTTCCCGTACCTAGCTAAGTACTAGAGCCTATCCACTTTAAACCGCTCTTCAATAAAGTGATCTACTAGATCATTTCATAATTTATTCATAATAAATAATAATAATACCAGCCTATTCTTGTCCCACTGCACTGCCGGGCAAGGCTCTTCTCATATACGAGCATTGATCACCACGCTTGCTCAAGACGAGTTGTCGATTTCAGTATTATATCTAACTACCTATACAGGGTGGCAGGGACATCGGAGCGAAAACTGATACCATGGATTCAGTGCATGATTCTGAACCCCCCTGCGTTGTAATTTTTCCTCGGTTATTTGACTCGGTTACCTACGCGATCAAAATGTATGGAACAACAGTTTTTTTTTTGAATAACCGATGAAAAATGTCAACGCAGTGGAGTTCAGAATCATGTATTGAATTCATGGTATCAGTTTTCACGTCGATGTCCCTGTATATAAGTGTCCAGATTTCCCACGACGTTTTCTTTCACGGATGTCAGTAATTTCCAAGCTAAACTCAGAAAGGACACAGTAGGTAGTCATAATTTATTATATTTAGAATATTTTTTTACAAGTGCATAATATATGATAGTGAGATATTTTTTTACTATCTATATCCTCTTGTAAACACTTTTCTGTCCGAGATCTAAGTTCCGCCTATAAATACGTGATAGCAACCACGACACATAAACGCTTTGTTCTTGAAACGACTGTCCTGAAGGCGATTAGTAATGAGATCGTCAATAAGAACCAGTAAGAGGTCGCTTCACACCGACACTGCGATATCAGTCACCTATTGAACCGCGGCCTATCGGACCGGTAATAACTGGACAGCAGCCGCGGCAGGCGGCTTGTGATAACGCTCCCACATACACAAGTCGCTACGTGAGGTTAATGATACAACCCGCTCAAGCCAAACTAACCCCTATTGCAACGGACCTTCGGGACAAAAAAAAAGTTTAAAATATCGGTAATATTCATAAAACAGAAAAAACACGTCAACTGCTCACTCTGAAGGAAAATTTACGAAAAATGTATGGAGGTATCATGTTCGCGGGGGACTCGTCCTCTTATCAGCGTGTTGTCACTCGTAGACGTTTTATAAGTAGGCGACGCGGGCGCCCGCCATCATTGTCCGTAGCGACCGCGCGGTGACCACATCTACTTTTTATTTGTTAGAAATTTCTTAGTGAACAAGTGTTTACGATGTTAGTGTTTCCGGCTTGGAGGTCGGATTTACCCCGGGATGGGTGCAGGGTGCCACGGTGGATGCCTGCGGAGAGGTTCGCTCCCTATTTTGCGAGACCTGTAGCTTTACCTCCACTTCCACCACAGGTTCGATATTTTTTTGTTGCAAATATTCAACAGACATAAAAAAATCATGTTTTGACAACAAAACAAAAAAAAATCATATGTTTTATGTATATATTTTTTTTACAGTTGGAAGATGAAGATTCGTCCGGTGGTTCATCCCCAGAGAGGAATTCTTCTGACACAGTCGACAACGCCGAGGGTGTGTGCCAGTGGCGCAGCTGCGGCGCGCAATTCCCGAGCGTGGCGCGCCTGTCCGCGCACGTCGCCCGCGCACATGCGCTTGCACATAGAGATGGACTCTTCTATTGCGGATGGAAAGGATGCACGAGGCCACAAAGAGGCTTTAATGCACGGTAAGTTTCTGATTCTACATTAAAAACAAGGAAGGAAAGATGAAGCATGTTATCTTGAGTATTACTAAGGTTTCGGAGCATTTTTACTTATTATTTTTTGTTATTGTTAACAGGTACAAAATGCTGGTCCACGTACGAACACACACAAACGAACGCCCACACACCTGCAACCAGTGCAACAAGAGTTTCTCCAGAGCTGAAAACTTGAAAATTCATCTCAGATCACATTCTGGAGAGAAACCTTACGTTTGTCCTTATGAGGTAAATATTTTGTTCACTTCAAATGTTACGAACACTAAAAATAATTTAACCGAAAAATATAAGAATTTCAAACATCTGTTAACAGTATGTTTTAATTTATGTCTTTATTTTTCTTCACCAGGGCTGCGGCAAAGCGTATTCAAACTCAAGCGACCGATTCAAGCACACACGCACACATGCAGTCGAGAAACCCTACTGCTGCAAAGTCCCCGGCTGCAACAAGCGCTACACAGATCCGTCCAGTTTGAGGAAACACGTCAAAACCTACAAACATTACACCACAGAGCAAGTCAGAAGGCGAGAATCATCAGACGAAGTATACAGCCCCGACACGTTCTCACCTTCAAAGGAAAATAGCTCTTCGTACACTGTTATAGAGCCCACATCACCAATACACTCTAGTAGAGTGTACAACACACCCGTCAGCTCTCTATCACCGACGCTACCGACATACACATACGCGCCAGACTCCGTCCACACAACAGTGTCCTACTCTCCTATGGATCAAGTCACCTATATCAGGCCTCTTGAACCTATTTACCCAGTAAGAATTCCAACAAGTGAAATGTCTTACATGGAGTATACGCACATGTACGAGCATGCGTACAGAAACTATTACTCCAGTACACTTACCTACCCAACACTGGGATCAAGTATTAGTGACAAAGTGTTTACATATGAAGACCAACCTCGATTGGAAGAGGTTACAATCAAAAAAGTGGAGGAGAGTCCCCAGATATACAGGTCAATGGAGGAAGAGATGCCTTTGAACCTTATTTGCTCGAAGCGACGTGAATACACTTCTATTGAAGAACTAGTCAGACGCTCAGACTTACCTTTAGATTTAAGTACTAAGAGTTAATATTTATTTTTAATAAACTTATTTATAACTACTTTTGATTTTCATTCATTTCCATAGACAATTCGCTGTTGTGCCAAGGTACGAAGTCTATGATAAATATTAGCACATGTTTCGTATTGTTCATCATATTCAGCACATCTTTATCAAAGTGCAAACATTGTAGATACATGACGAGACACACAAGCGATTATTTCCTTATCAGATGACAAAATAAAACTCATGCATTCAAAATACAACGAGATATAAAATGAATTGATTTTATCAGCACAATAAGACGATCGAACGTGGAATATGTTTGTCAACCGGAAAAATCTGGTTTCTTTGTAATTTTGTATTGAGATAGCTCTGGTTTGGGTGATATATACTATTTATACACAAAAATAACTTTCAATCAACTTTATTCAATACATTCTCATACACTTATTGATGAAAACAAATACAGTACAGTAGGTAGAAAATAATATATTTTAGAAAAATAACTCTATTATTGAGAAGTTAAATCACAAAGTTTCATTTTGGAAATATTTTTGCAATACAAGTATTTTATCTTATTAAAAACATGTATCCTAATGTCGAACTGGAGTAAGTAATTAAATTATAAATTGAAAAAAAATCGTATATAATTATGTAATGATTACGGAGTATCAAAATATCATATACATGTATACTTAAGCCCTGACTAGTCGGGACATGCCTTCAGCGATGGTACCAAGCGCCGCGAGGTCCTTACGAGCAGTGTCCAACAAGTGAGCCATGCCTTTCTGCTGCATCGACAGGAACTGCTTGACGTCTTCTTGTGCACCTGTACACGAGGAAACTTATCAATAAACATCATGCTTATTTTCTCAGAAAAAATAGGCAAAGGTGTGCACCAACATTCTGCCCGTTTTTTCAAGTTCCAGGGCCTTCTTCAGCCTATAGGAGGCCTAGGATAATGGGGCTCCTATGGTAAATATAGGATGTAAAAGCGAGTGAGGCGAGTATATTTTTATAACACCGGCGGCGCTCAGATAGGTTAGGTTTTGTTTTGACCGTTCATACAGAAATAGCAGTTACTAGGTTGACTTAAGCAGACAAGTTTTAAAACTAATAAAATGTAGGATTTGTGAGCCCGATTTTAGCAACCCGTCTGGGATAAGTAAGATTTTCTTTTGACAGCCTCTAGCTACGACAGCGGCAGTAAATAGGGGGCCACGGACCGCGGAGCCCTAGGCACTCACCCAGAGTGGCCAATGGAAAAGAAGGCCCTGTTAAGCTCCAAGTAATAGGTATTCGACGAGCTTGCCCAAAAATGCAGACTCTGGGTTGCTACTCAACAATTCGTGATGGAAAACCCAATAACACAGTGAAATACAGCTTAAGTGGAAACGCGGTCACGTGGTCGTTGGCGGTTGTCGTAAAAATATTTGGACTAGTATCATTAACCAGGGAAAAATAGAGAAATAAGTTATTCGGAATTAACACCAACGACCCCGCGATCGGGTTTCCTCTTAATAATACAGCGTCGTTGAAGATTTAAAAAAGCTGCATTCTTTTTTGTGGTAAAAAATAATTCACCTTATAATCCCCACTTTATTAATACAATGGCGCCCATGGGACTAATGGGACCGCCCGTATTTTTCTGAGTATTCGTGAACAATTATCGATAATTATCTATAGGGGGGTTTAATCTTTAATATTTTTCATGTTATTCAGTTAATTTTTTTTGAGTAGCGTTTGCCATATCTCTGTTATTGGCTCGATTTCGATTCTGTTTATTATTTTTCACATTTATTTTACAGGAAAATCTAACAAATTTGCCGACTGTGGGAAAAAAACAGAGGCGAAGACATTTTTTTCAAAAAAAAACAGTATTTATTTTAAAAAAACACCAGTGTAAGTCCATAAAATCATATTGAAAAAAAAAATATTTAAGAAAGGACGAAAAAAATAAAGAGTTGATTTTCGATAATTTGTTTGAACATTTAGAAAAATACGAGCGGTCACATGCCCCTGGGCGGCATTGAATACCTTATGGGAAGTATTCACATTTGAAATACCAGAGGCATTGTAGATAAATTGTTATCCTAGAGACAAAGCTGAAATTTATTTATTTATTTATGTCTCATGTGACTGTTATCACATCGGCGCCGGCGCATATACCCTTCATATTGAGAGAACGCACCGCTACGCACCGAAATAGGTGCAATGGAAGTACTTCCCTGGACTATGGACTTAATTTCTTATCGACTTAGTTTAGAATGAAAGAAGTAAGTAAGTATAAATCATCAATCATCTTTGAAGGCGGTTATATAAACCTCTTAACGTGAATGTTTTCAGCCCGTGAATTTTATTTTTTCTTACGTTTACTTCAATTTTCAGGTCAGTGTCAGGTTGTATCTTGATCAAATTATGATTAGCGACTATATCAGCTATCTAATTACGCAACACATTTTTGTAAACGATTACGACTAATCTGTTTCATTTTGAAAGTTCAACAACATTCATTGCGTTATTTACGATGTTGAGCAGATTTTTATTTCGAACTTATAAAGCAATGGATTAGCAATCTGTTTCAAAACTATTCAGATTCTGATTGACCGTGTATTGCGTGCTAGATCATTATATACAAAGTGGCAGGGACATCGACGCGAAAACTTTTACCATGGATTCAGTACATGATTCTGAACCCCTCTTTTATTTTATTTTTTAGGTTGGGTAAGTATCAAATCACTTCCCCCGCTCAGGGCGGAGCGGGAGTGCGTGTCAGACTCTTACTGACTAAAACCCACCCGTGTTCCTTCAGTTGCCTGTACGTTGCCAGGGGCCACGGTATCCCTTTTGGACTTTCCCGCGACCCCGGCAGGCATCGGTCCTAGCGGACCCCTTCTGTTGTGCTGACATCTCTTTGAGGCGCGCGTGGAATACAACGCGCGTCGACTCGGGCCTGGTCCTTATCGGACAGCGAGCTACCCATTGCTCATCGTCCGCAAGCCCGCGTCTGCGGTGGCCGGGAATCGGCCTGCGATTCTCGACGTCCAGGGCGTCTCCTGCAGCGGCTAGGATTCTGAACCCCCCCGCGTTCAGAGTCCATGGTAACAGTTTTCGCGTCGATGTCCCTGCCACCCTGTATGTATTGCTTACATACATATTTAAACTCACGCCTTTTGTCTCATGGGGTAGGCAGACACTACACAACGCCACCTGCTAAGATCTTTACATGCATGTATCATTTCCCTTGTGAGTAGCCAGCAACTACAACACGCCGCGCGCCGGTGTCTTGAGTAGCCAATTTCATTAATATTTTCCTTCAGAAATTTAGTAAAATAGAAGGAATTAAGTTAGTATCAAGAATCTTACCAGGGTCCAGGTGATAACGTTCATGCGACGCGCCTGCGCTTGCACTGCGCTGCAGTCGCACCGCACATAGCAGCTCGTTCAGGCGACCCTAAACAAAGAAGATAGTTAAATAAAATTATAGTCTACATTCTAGTTATTATGGAAAATAATAATGTAAACACTATATAATATTATAAAAGGGCTTGTGGTCATATCAGGTCGATTAACACTTTG
This sequence comes from Agrochola lota, assembly GCA_947364205.1. Classification (NCBI taxonomy): domain Eukaryota; kingdom Metazoa; phylum Arthropoda; class Insecta; order Lepidoptera; family Noctuidae; genus Agrochola; species Agrochola lota. Next base: position 7,873,897 of record OX376221.1, on the reverse strand, counting down.
AGGGACACCAAACGCTCATAATAGGCGTAATAACAATAAAACTTCTATTGTCTCGTTCAGCGTCCTTCAACAGATTCAGGTAGTTTGGTTCAACTAAGGCTTTCACACCATTGTGCAAGAGTCAAGGCCAGTCTTTGGAAAGCCACTTGACCGAAAACCGATACATTTCTGTTATGTATGTATATAATTATGTGTAACGTACCGCGACTGCAACCCGCCTAAGAAACCCGTGCATAGATATTAAAGTTACTGTGTCATTGACTAGCGTGTTTGACTGTTGTCAGTATCGGCATATTTAACAGTGGCGACGAGGACGAATTTGCGAGTGCACAATGTCTACTTTTGGTTTTTCAAAACTAGAAATGGCTTCCTACAAGGCATCTTATCGTAAATAGCTGCGTCTCGCGGTTTCAGCAGCATAAGTCTCGATCCTGTGGGAATATCGGGATAAAATGTATCATATGCCCTAACCCAGGTCATTGTCTACCCATGTGCCAAATTCCATTCAAATTCGTTCAGCCGTTTTAGCATGAAAGCGTAACAAACAAACAAAAAGTAAAATCTTTTCTATTTGTTTATTATAATATTAGTTTTGATAACCAAGTTATAAGTAATCATCACCATTGTAACTTGAATAACCCATAATAGTCACTACAAAACGTATCAAGTGTTTATCGCTAATTTATATCAAGACGGCAGTGCTTGTGAAATTCTTTATCTTGTTGAACAGTTCAATCGCACTTAAGTTCTAAGCGCCAAAGTTGTTCATGTATGGTTAGTGTCACTATGTGTCTATCTCGACCACAATTCCACATCAGTATCACGCATGATTTGGTTAGATATAAAAGTTTAGCAGTGCGTGATAGGGATGTGATAGTATCGTGATATTTCGATACCTGCCTCTCTACCACCGACCATGCATAACTAAGTAATTAATGATAAATGAATTATTCGGTCATTGCGATTCGCTCGTTCGCAATGAATCGTACAAAATAACTAGTTACAACCAGATCTATCGATTAGACAGTTTTTAGATATGTGGCTGAGCTATCTAACAATAGGTAGTAAAAATAATTTATTACTAGCGCCTATTAAACATTATAAAATATAAAGTGCTGTCACTGTCGGCTAGGAAACGTAAGGTACAATTGTGTGAGATTATCAGAATCTTCTTATATATCATTGTCTGGCTAGGCAGTCTCCCCGTTTCTAAATTTGCATGTTCCTAAGTTTGCCGACTTAGTGCGAATTTCACCAATGAAACTGAACGCGATCAGCACATCTAAACCGAGTTAAAGAGGTCTCAGAGACAGTATTCCAAAGAAAATAATGACACTGACAGCTCGTGTCTTCAGTTGTTGTTTTTTCTTTTAATGATTGATTAATCATTTTTTGTTTTGTTTTTAAATCTTGCGCACTCCACCCACCACTCCACCACACTCCACTCCACTCCACATCGTGGGCACATCGTGTCTCCACTCTTGCGTTTTTCCATTGCACTTGAGACATTGGCAGAATAGTCGACATCGGCTTTGCTTGCCTTTTGATAAAAATAGAATAGAATAGACACTGACAGCTCTTAAACGTGGTTTATGTTCGCCGCTTAAGCTGATATGAGCAGTCGCCGAATGTTCGTGGCAACAAGAGAATAGAATAAGTCTGTTATTTTTCCATAGCAGGGCAAAGACCTTTTATTAAAGAGATTATGTAATTCAAACGTTATTCATAGCCCAAAAGTCACTTTATGGAAACGTGTAAATATAATTAACGTTGCTTTCCATAATCATTGTATATGTACAAAATGATAAATGAAAATTAATTGTTTTGTCAGCGCAGACAAACTTATGTACATAGATTCTAATCTGTTTCATAGCACACTCCCATGTAAAGTCATTAAACAAAAGAACAATGATTAGTAAATTATATTTTAAAGATTCATCGAGGACAGAGGTACACAAATGACATACCCTATCTATATTGATTGACTTATAATAATGTACATATAACATCCAATCACGTCTTGTTTCCCCTAAGAGTTTGGAAAAGGCTTTATAGGACCTAAACAAGAAGAACAGCACGCTTAGCATGACCATAATAGAAACGGGTTTTGTCGACGGAAGAATAGACAAAATGACAGATTTTGATTGTTTATCTGTCATGTTGTCATGCTTTTTGCATTGCGCCACAAAGGGTTAATCAGTATTTTTATCCTACCCATGATCATCTAAATACCCACTTATGTTATTTTAATCCGACCCTTTTTTTGTTTGGGAAATTATCAATTAACTTCCTGCGCTCTGGGCGGACCGGGAGGGCCTGTCAGACTCTTACTGACTAAAACCCACCCGTGTTCCTTCAGTTGCCTGTACGTTGCCAGGGGCCACAGTATCCCTTTCGGACTTTCCCGCGACCCCGGTAGGTATCGGTCCTAGCGGACCCCGTCAGTTGTGCTGAAATCTCTTTGAGGCGCGCGTGGAACACAATGCGCCGTCGACCCGGACTTGGTCCTTATCGGTCGGCGAGCTACCCATTGCTCACCGTCGTATTCCGACACCTGGTCTTTCAACTCGCCACAAAATTACTGTAAGAACTCCTTATTTTAATGCTATCTTAAAGGATGTTTCATTTTAAAACGCATTTTGCTTGTCGAGTTACAATGTAACATTTTAATCAGGTAGTTTAAAAACTGATAAAACATGGATTATCGTCTGCTACTAAAAATTTCCTCAATGGATGCTATAAATAGGCATCTCTTATTCATGGGAAACACCATTTGAACAATCTTGCAACATGTTTTTTTGCAGGATACATGTTGCAACACTAAATATGTTGTTGCAATAATGTTATAAACTTTTGTTTCCCGTGAATACGAGGCTTAAGTATTATGATAAAATGAATAAGGTCCCATTTTAATAAGGTCAGTCGTATGACTCATCTTTGTTTTTTGTAAGCCTTATAAGGAGAAATATAAACGGCATTATCTAATTGTACTGATAATAATCATCTTTATTATTTAATTTAGATATTTCGAAACCCCCAATCACCAAACAAAATGCGTTGTTAATGACCAAGCAAAAAAAGAGCCAATTTAACCTATCTAAAAATAAAAGAGATTTGACATCACTGATACCTCAAGATAGTACCCATATCTTGGTTACACTCGTTTCCTGCATGATAATCAAACCATTTACTTTTGATCCAAAGTTACATTCTAAACCAGTAATATCTAGTACTAGAGGCATTTCATAAGACTTTTATAGATACTATTAAATGACTCAATGATAGGAGAAATCATTGTCATTTTATAGCACAAGTATAACACCTAACCATTTTCACTATTATTAATGCTTTTGCTTTATTAAAATACTCGTAATTCTAACAACGACTCGTTGTGACAAAAATGTCGCGTTAGGTAACAACATACGTAAGTACGCCATTGTTGTTCTTTGCTGGTGTTAATTATTAGTTTATCAACAACATCGTAACACCGATATATCTACTGGTGTTATAACACTGTCTGGTGTCTGGAGATAAGGCGATAGTCACTGATAAGCGACCACGCGTAGAGCGAGTGCTCCAAACATTCGGCCAGACAAGGTCGTTCTATCATTCTGTACTAAAATGTATAACTTTGCACTGCTGGCTTATCAGAATACAGTCTGATCCCGTGTGATAAGTAACAAATGCTGGCTAAGTACCGTACGTATAGATGAGAAACAGATATGAAGATAATCACATGGTAAACCAATGTTACAATTATGTGGTGTAGTATTCATGAGGCTTTCAGCGTTTCTTTTTGTACCACGTTTTGAATTTACCAATCAGGTAGAATTTATACAGATGGTTCACTCCCAAAATCATTTAAATAAAAACCGGCCAAGTGCGTGTCGGACCACGGACAATGGAGGGTTCCGTAGTTGGGATGGATTTATCCCAAGAACAAACTTAACATTGTAGTTGAAAAACATGTTCTCCCGTACGGAATGTATGGGAGATCATGTTTTTCAAACTGCAAATAGAAGTTGGTTGATTATTACTCGTTAACCTATACAGCCTACTTAGCTGTGATAGTTTTCCTTTTAATTTCGTTATATATACTACTGCTGCGATTTTTTTCACAAATCCAAGTACAACCATTTAGCTGGCAGGGGGGGCGGACACTTGACTCTAACAAAAAAAATCAGTTAAAAGCTTAATATTTCGCAAACGGATCCCTGAATCCAAAAATGGTTTTCACAAACTCCAAATTTTTCTCAATATGTTTAAACGACCTTTCTAACGATACCCCACAACATGGGGTAGACGAGAAAAAAAAAACAAAAAAACTTTACGTGTAGGGGAGGAACACAAAAAAATTTTTTTTTCTTGATTTTATTTTACCACTTTGTCGGCATGATTAACATGTATACATATGCCAAATTACAGCTTTCTAGTACTAACCGTCTCTGAGCTAAGCCGCGGATAGACAGACAGACAGACGGACATAGCGAAACTATAAGGGTTCCTTGTTTACTACGGAACCCTAAAAAGCGACTCTTGCTACGACACAATTAAGTGCAGTTCAGGTCGCACAGCGTTAATTACCTACAGTTATATTCACCTAGAAGTTGCCTTCCTTTCTATCGTGTAACTCTTTGTATATTCTGACTACGTTACGCTCACTAAATTGGCCCGACAAGACGAGCCCGCCGCGTACTTGTAGCTTCACACCCAAAATGCGGAGTGCGCCTTCTGTACTATTCTGTGACTAAACTTCAGATTAAAATCATGACATTATAATAGGACCTCATAGGTATAACTAAGGGTGAAGAAATATTTTTACCATCACAGACTACAAGACAGCAAGGCGACACTCCGATGACAATTTTTAATTACCTACAAATAAATGCAGCCACAACAAAAATTGGGTAGTATAGTATCTTATTATCTTACTAATATAATGAAGCTGAAGAGTTAGCGCTAAACGCAAATTTCTGGAACTATGAGGATTTGAAAAATTATTGCCTAATTCCGGCGAGCCGAGCAAAAAGAAAAATAGTCAGAAAGAACGCTAAACGAAAACGAAGTAAAGGAGCGGGCGGTCGATGCTACCCGACGACTTGGGTCGGGGGCCGAGGGCGGCCGCCCGACGACCGAGTATTACCGAGAAGAGCCGAACTGTGATTTCTTTTAAATTTAATAGGCGGGTGAAAACGCGGAGCACAGCTAATAGCTAAATATTTATACATTTTTCGAAAATGATCTACTCGGTACTCTTATCAAACTAGTTCAGAGTTACGACCTCGTCTATTAGATACGAATAACAATCTGGTAAGCCTACCACACAAGTATAGGCCAAACAGAATAGGCGAACTCGAAACACGAAACTATTTCATCAGTTGTAAATGTAAGGATTTGCGTCATTGCTCCCGAGTGCGAATGAATTCAGAGTTAACGCCTGAGCGAAGCGAGGGAGTTAAGACTAAGATCCTCAGTGCTCAATAACCGAGTTCCCTGACTCGGAACTGTAAACAGTTCCTCTGGCTGTGCGACGCGTGCACACTGCACAGCTCAGCTATGCATATTTAATTCAGGAGTTTTGGAAACGAACTTAATGTCGTACTTGACAAAGTTCAAATTCCAATATAACCGAAGATGATGGACCTTTTTTGAAAACTGTCGATTAAAAATCTATTTCATCAGTTGTAATTGTATCGATTTCCTTAATTGCTCCCGAGTGCGAATGAATTTTCCTGAGCGAAGCGAGGAAGTTAATACTAGAATCCTTAGTGAAGCGACCGATTCAAGCTCGCTTAAGACGAAGACACCTATCCCCAATAGCCCAAAAAAATTAGTTCAATTAAAGGTATATCAGCGAAATAAATCCTAGTGAAAATTTATCACTGGTATTATCTTTATTTTGGCAATAGAAATATTGTTTGAAAAGTGCATTGGGATAACATGTTTTCGCAGAAAATATCTTATTTTCCTGGTCTCCAAGGAGAATTCTTTACTTTTCATACGTTTTGCGAGGTGAGAAAAGGCAATTCCATTCTCGTTTTTTTTTTTTTGTTAAAGTTTTCATACGAATTTTTAGTTAAGGTTTCAAATTCAAATATAATTATTGACCAGCACGGGTAGCATGAGCCCCGTTTTGTCGACGGAAGAGTACACAAAAGTGACGTTCCGTGTAGACAGTACGACGGCACCAAAGTAGAAAGAGTCAACTGCACTTTTTACGAAATTCACTCTTTTACATAAATCGACTCAGAATTCTTTAGATTTGTTTTTTCGGTTTGATTGTAAATTTTTACTGATATTAAGTCACGTATATAAAGACAACTACAACCATTTTTCTCAAAGTGTCGAATTATCTATATATATATCCTACCTATTTTGGAACACAAAAATATTACAGTAATATTGGCCTAAACCATTCCCTTGGTAATGCCCTATTAACTAAATGATGTAAAATAGAAGATGAAAGCTTTGTTCTTCTATTAATTATCACAGTTCTGCGTTCAAAACGCTCTCCTGTAAAATCATGATTTTGTAGATAACCGTTTATACTTTGTGGCCGTCGAGTAGAAAGTTTTCTACTGTCTTTATCATGGCGATTACAAAATCAAACTGTCTTCACTACCTTAGACAACTGTCAGTTGTCACTGTGATTTTGACAGTTTGGGATAGAAAACTTTCTTCTGCAATAGTCTACTTAGAAAAGGACCTAGACAAAGATCGATAAAAACGAAAGACAAAATGACAGATTGTAGAAAGATTTCTACGGTGCCATGTCAAAAATGGAGAAACGAAATGTCAATTTGTATAGAAAGAGCTGTGTCTATTCTTCATAGAAATAGAAAGCGTCATGCTACGCGTGCAGGGTGTTACAATTAAGTTCAGTACAATATTAAACCCCAGGGCTATTATGACTTTAGGATAGGTTTGCACAACATAATTATAATTTGACACTGTCGAGCAGGTGAAAAATACATTATACCTACATCGATTGGCAAGTACAGAGTTTAATGTTACAAAGTCCAAAAGTGATTATGATTTCCGTGAGGTGACAGTACTTTGTACTTACATTATAAAGCGGCGGCGCGGCAAGTTGTGACGTCAGCTCGTGCAGGCGCGCCCGGGCAGCTTCCTCCTCGGGAACCAGCGCGGCTCCCACACGACCCACAACCTCCCGCCGGGCTACCACCTGAGATACAAATTTAAAGGCTCAGCCAACTATAAGGTCAAGTAACCTGATTCGTAAGCAAATTGACTACTGACTTAAGTTAGTCGTGAATTCAAATAATAATTGCAATTCGTTGACAGTTGTAAGGTAATTGGACATTCTGCTCCTGAACGTAAGAAATTACTAGAAGACGGTTAATTGACGTTCTGAGTCTAACTGTTTAATAACCGAGTTCCCTGACTCGGAACTGTAAACAGTTCCTCTGGCTGTGCGACGCGTGCACACTGCACAGCTCAACTATGCATATTTAATTCAGGAGTTTTGGAAACCAACTCAATGTCGTACTTGACAAAGTTCAAATTCCAATATAACCGAATATGTTGGACCTTTTTTTATACTGTCGATTAAAAATCAATTTAGACTACAAAGTGCTAAAGCAGACAGTTGATTAAGTGGAAATACACGTGAACTATCTAAGATAATATATTCAAGAACGGGTAAACTAGAAAAGGTATGAATGTGCACGAGACTCGCGCTGACCCACAGAGACTAATCTTCTGAATTTTTTAAACGTTTTTAGGAATTGCATAGACTTGTTAATCTATAATTTTGTAATCATGGTAATTCAAAATAGACAAGCATCGATTTATATCGAAAAATACGCCTTACAGCATCAAAAAATGACCGCATTTGTGCTTAAGTTGTCATCTGTCACACAATGACGTAGAGAATTGTCGCTGTACCGTCAGCATACTCGTTTTAAAAAGGGTACTTAATTTTAAAACGAGGTTGTTTTGAAATAATAAAATGTTTGTTTTTAGTGTGGTCAATGATATTATAATTGAATTGAATTTGAAAGCAGAAGCTGTAGAGTTTCATTAACAGGCTAATTAAAAAAATCAAGAAAAATATTTAATGGATCTTTGCCACACCCTCGCGACATAGGAAAATGGTACGATAACAGTTCCGGTGATCTTGGCTTTAATAAGCAAGCGCTAGAGGTTTTAGAAAAAAAATAAAAATTGTGATCAGCGAATATTCTGCACGTTAATTGCTGACGAGATGGCTCTTCGCCAACAAACTACGTGGACTGGAAAGAAGACTGCAGGCGTCGTAGATTTCGGTGCTGGCTCGGCAAAATCGTGCGAAATAGCGACTCAGGCGTATTTTTTAATATTAGTATGCATGAACGAAAGCTGGAAAATCCCAGTGGCATATTTTTAGGTAACGGACTATCAGCTGAAACTCGGGCTAATTTATTGAAAACATGTGTGAGTGAATGCTACCATGTGGGGGTTGATATTGTTGTAACTTTATTAAATTTAGCGTTTTATTAAACTGTTTATGTACCTATTATTTTGTATTCGAAAACATAGTTGCAAAAAAAAGTTAATCTAAAAAAAATACATTAAAAAAATCCGGCTTTTAAAATATTTTAAAATTATAATGTAACCTCCATACTTCCTAAATTCTTTTAAACTTTTTTTGTGAACGTTACACTACCCTATCTTTCGTTGTCATGGGAACGAATTTTTTGTTATATGTCATCATCCGTCATAATATTTATTTTTGAAATCGTAATAAATTTGAAAAAAAATTACTTACGCATGAAAAGTAATAGCTTTAGCTTTGTTTGTATTATTGGAGTTGTTGGTGCATTTCCTGAAGGCACAACAAGGCATCTTTGTACAGCTGTGCGTATTAAAAACGAGAAAGTTACTCCGATGTGTCACGAACTATGACGAATGAGGAAGTGATGTTCGAAATGAGCGAATTCGCTCATTTCAGAAGTGACACTTTTCGCGCAACGTATATATGGTGAGGGCGTATCTTTGATTTACATCAATGTAGGCAAGTACTTCCATGGTGATAACAGCACTTATAATAGACCTCATCGCGCGTTCGTATTTCCAAAGATAGACGATGATTCCCGAACCGCATGCTTTTCTCGGAATATCTGTGTACATAAGTGGTAGCGGGCAGTGTACCTGCAGCAAGGTATGCCTGCGCGCGTGCAGGCGCGCGGCCAGCTGCTGGAGGCGCGCGCTGGCGGCGGCGCGGCGCGTGCGCAGCTCGGCCAGCTCGCCCGCCGCGCGCTGCAGCCACTGCGCCTGCAGCTTGCCCTGCTCCGACTGGCAGCGGCTGCGGAACTTTATCTACAGAGAGAATGAAGCGAACTCAAAACTATTATAATTTAATATCATCGTCTCATAGGACGATTTGCTAATAGGACATTTTGCTAGTGTCGTTTTTATTATGGGTCGTTTTGCTAGTAGGACCATTTCCTTTTAGGACGTTTTGATACGGAGCGGATGAAACGTGGGTCCACCATTTCGATTCTGAAACTGAGAGACAAAGCATGTCTTGGAAAAGACCATCCTCTCCATACATTAAGAAATTTCGAGTTGCTCCTAATATCGATTCCAAGAATTTTTTGATTCACCCTCGTATAACGGAAAAATGTGTCCAATCCGTTGAACATTTGAGCCGAGGAAATAATTATTTATCAGAATGATTACCGCAAAATGTTGCGATACTACAACTTTAGCTCTGCCTAAAATTGAATTCATTTAAATTTAGATATTTTATTTATTCTTTTTTTATGTATGAACGTCAATCTGCCTAGCCATTTCCCAACTATGTTAGGGTCGGCTTCCAGTCTAACCGGATGCAGCTGAATATGTATGAATAGTTTTTTACAAGGAGCGACTGCGTATCTGATCTCCACAACCTGGGTAATACGATACCCCTTGGTAAGACTGGTTGCCAGGCTTTCGGGCTTCTGACGACCCGTAACGACTGTCAAAGTTCCACAAATGACAGCCAGCCAACGGTATGTAAAGATGGTCACCCATCCACGGACTAACCCGGGCAAGCATAGCTTAACCTGTTGGATCAACCCGTGCGGCTGTTATTACTTAGCCACGAGGTTGTCTTTTTTATGTATGAACGTAAACGAAGTGTAAAAGGAGTATGTAAGGACCGTAGCAGGCGGCGTTCTGTACTTTCTGCCTACCCCATGGGCAGAAAGCGTGAGGTAATGTGTGTATGTAATGTTTTTTTTAATTAATATAGTTACCTCGGAAAATCCAATGATAGGCACGGGTATGTAGTTTTCGGAGTCAGGATTGTCGGCCTGCGCTTGCTTCCATAGTCGCATGTCCATACCTGAAACAAAGGTAATACTGAAAAACCACAAAGCTTTGCATCGCGATTGCTAAAGAAAACATACAACCATTTCCACTCCAAACAAATATCAACTTCAAACACGTGTAAATTAAGTCGATATTAGAATGACACCCACACCTAACCTAACCTAACCCATTTCATATTCCATTATTTGTTATATTTCACCCACCTTAATTTTTTTTTATTTTTAACTATTTATGTTTGAAACTCATGTCAACTTTAAACCCTTTACCGTTGCATGCACTCATAAGCAAAATGTTTTATTTGCGTCACACTGAGCGTTACCGTAAACAGCGATTTTACACATAAAAAATAACCTAAAAATATCATTTAAAATCAATTATTTTTGTGATATGTAGTTTGATGTACAGAACGCGTAGTTGACGGTTTTTTGATGGGTCTTGTACACCCTGTATGTAGGTTTTAAGGTTGTTTCTCACCTGGCGGCGCAGTCTGCAGGTACTGCGCCAACATCTGCGGCGAGGGCGCGGTGACGGCGGACACGGACGCACAGCCGGCGCCGACCAGCGCGTTGCGCGCGTTGCCCGCGTTCAGGAACGCGCCCAGCTCCGCCGCTGAGATGTGCGTCCCGCTCGCGCCCTTGTCCACTACGTATATCACCACCTGTGTAAAAAAATGAAGTGGACGTTACGACTGGACCCGAGTATACGCGATTCAGCGTCACCGACCGAGTGGAGCCGATTATACCCGGTTAAGCGTCACCGACCCAAGCGTGACGGTTCAGATTTGTTCACTGTTCAAAAAGTGCGCCAAGTGCGCCTGAAATAAGTTTCACTTCAACGAAACGATGAACACCTCTGTTCCTAAAGGAACCCGGAGAGGTACGTGTACAGCGCTACAAGGTTATTTTAGCGCGTGGGTAAAATCGGTACTAAGACCGTTATCTTGTTTTTTGAATAAATTTCAAGTGATATTTCACAAAACAATCATTGTTGTACATACGTTTACCAACAGCCTGAATGACGTCGACAGGGGGGCCCCTGACAACGTTATTCGAGCGCCAAAAGATCCTTTTAGCCTACGAATAATAAGTCTTTGTGCACTGTCTTTGTGTACACATCTTGTTTTGTGGGCTTTTTTGGTACATTTCTCTTGAAAATGAATGAATGATCTCTTTATTTTCTAGAATAGAGACAATTTACATGGTGGTCGAAACTTATTTAACGTCACACTATATTCAACGTTTCGGTCGATGTGTGTAGAAAGGGTTAGACTTAATAAGTATTAGACTTTATCTTAACACGCACCTGAGTCTTGCTGTCGGAGACAGCTTTAACACATTCTATATTGACGGCCAAGTTAGGTTTATTTCCTAACAAACTATGCAGTGATGTAGTCAAGGCTTGCTGGTTGTTTCTAGAAAATAAATAACATTTTGTCAGGTTTAATAAATTTTTGTATCTGACTACAGAGAGAAAACTAAAACTATGAGAAATATTTACACGAACACGAAATAAAAAAAAACACGCATGGAAGTTTAAAAAAAAAGTTGTTTTAAGGAGGGTTAGTTTTTTAATTAAATTGTGTATTATTCCTTCATATCACGGGATAATTCCGTAACACACTTACATTAGCAATGGCTTTCATTTTGACAGTTCAACAAGATTCATTGCGTTATTTACGTTGTTGAGCAGATAGATTTTTCGAACATATGAAGCAATGGATTAGGAATATCCCTCAAAATCATTTAAATTGTGATTGATAGTGTGTTACGCAATTAGGGTGCAGGTATATAATGCTTGCGCACTTTCAAATTATAATTTCCTAGCCTTAAAATGCTAGTCTGGAGCAAAAAAAAACATTAAAAAAATAACTAAGCTGCCTATAAATGAGCTATTCCATGAAAAATTTACCCTAAGAAAAAAGTAGTCACAAACATTTACAAATAATTTACAAGATATTCTCTATTGAATGCAGTTTTTAATTTTTAGTTCATATGCTTAAAAACAATATGTATAACGGAGTCAATTGTTACTCATTTAACTTAATAAAAATTAAAAATAAGGAGCAAAACAGGCAATTTAAGCGTGTCCTCACACCTCTTGTCGTGTTCATGGTTGTTTTGTTGTGTCAGCGTTTTTGGTGAGGTTGTATAGAATACTGTTTATTTTTCAATTATGACATTAATTTTATAAACAAATCTTATTGTATTACAATAAAATTCTTGAAATAATGATAATCAAATTAGCACCAAGGTGGACATTCCACTTTAGTCACAACTGTTCTATTAGCTTTCAATAGTACAAAACTACCAAAACAAGTAATTTTATTGTCATGGTTACATTATTATGTTAGATCAGCCATTTCTTTTTACCCATCGGGCAACCGTGACGCGGTAATCTGTGACGAAAAGCTTACGAACTACAGATAGTCAAATAAGAAGTCCACTATAGTCACAGTTATAACGTGATACTGGGAAGTTCTTAAAACATTCTTTCATTTGCGAATTATACTTTATATATCTGAATATGTAAAGAAATAATGATTCCCTCTAAAAGAACAAAGAATATTGATTTTGTCGTCATTATTGTAAGTAAAGAGGGAGTTCGTCACGTCCGTTTAGTGTAGTGAAATGTCGTGGATTTTTAAAATTGACTATTTTGCTCCACTTAATAACAGGTAAATTTTTCACGGAATGGCTCAAATACATACTTGATATCCTGTTCAGCCTTGTTGAACAACATGGCGACATGTCCGTCTTTGTCCTCGCGGCCTCCGAGCCGAGAGTAGCCCACTGCTTTGAACCTGCAAAGCGGGTTCTGTTCGTTCAACTCCAAAGGAGGCGCGTTACGACTGTAGTAGGCTTGTCCTGCAAAAGTAATTGAGTATAGGCTTAAACTGATGAAATAACCAGAAAGTTTATTGAAATTTAGTCTCCATTCTGTCTGACTAACAATTATTTCGCATATCTTCCCGCGGGCGTCGTAAAATGCGAATAAGGGACTCACTAGAGAATGGGCAGCACCGTTCTCTACGCATTTTAACGCCATACTGCGATCGCCAACGCGCCTGCCAAGCGTGGCGATTATGGCAAACCCCCCAATTTGGAGGAGGCCTATGTCCAGCAGTGGACGTCTTTCGGCTAAAATAATGGTGAATCATTATTCTAATAATAAGTTATGTTCAGATAAACATTGATTGTCATCAGATTGTGCAAAAAATGCAGTGCATAAAGTAAATATCCCACTCAAATCATAAACAAACCCTGTTAAATAAATACTGTATGAGTATACTGCGTTCGTTGATGTACTCTGCTACATGGATACAAGGATCTTTTGGAGTTGGCGCTCAAATGACATTGACACGGCGCAGTTGGTAAAAATTTGTTCAATTGTTTTGTGAAATGTATTGAAAAGAACCGGCCAAGTGCGTGTCACACCACGCACAATGAATGGTTCCATAGTTGGGATGGATTTATCCCGAACACAAACTTAACATTGTAGTTGATAAATATATTCTCCCATACATCGATATAAGTCACGGTCAGTTCTCCAACTGTAAGTGTAAGTTTGAAATCTATTTTTTTTTTATTATGTGATAAAACGTATTTTCCGTTTTTTTTTCCTTTAGTAGTGCTGTGAGACCTTGCTTCTTGCAATATTTCATGATTCTAAGTCAACGGGAAATACTCTATAGGTATTGATTGATTTGCGAGTATCAAAATATGTCGCATAAATGGGCGACCTATGTATTTGATATTAATTTCAACTTGATACCTCCACGCGTTCCTGAGGAAAAGGGTCTTGACAGACTGACAGACAAACGGACAACGAAGTGATCCTATAAGGGTTCCTTTTTTCTTTTTGAGGTTCGGAACCCAAAAATGTTGGCCACGTGCCAGAAGAACATTGTAGTGCTATATGTTAGACATAAGCAGAAGACTTCAGTGTGTTTTGATATTCATTGCGACGATCGCGTGCTCTACCGCCCAATGGTCCACTAGCGCCACTCCTTTAAAAAAATATTATCTCGTGACTGAGAAGGAATTATGAATAACGGCTAGTAAGAGCCATCGGTTAGTGTGTCTAGAAGTTTATAATATCTTTTATAAAGTTTCATATTGAAACACGAAGCCACAAAATTCGATCTAAACAAAAGGGGCCACATTCCTCTAAAAAAATAAATTAAAAAAAGTTTATTTCAAGTAACTAAACTCATAAACAGACATTCATAAAATTATACATACAGGATAACAAGCACAGACAAAAACGAAGACTCACAAAATAACAATATGTCTGCTGCAGCATTGCCGGATATAATGGCCATCCAGTCTGTTGGCGATCATCGTCAGGACGGTGTTGGCGCTGCCCCGCACTCTGCGCACCGGAGACGCGCACCGCTTGCGCATCGTCGCGTGAAAGCAGTCGGTGCGCGCCTCCGCGAACATGCCCGAGGCGCTGCAGTGGCGGGGCAGCCCCACCACTGCCCTGAACGCATTATTGAACTGGACGCGGAGGGCGCTGTATGTCGCACGAGTATACTTTGCCCAGAGGCAGCACACACGTGTAGAGGGATGTCATATACAAAAAGCTCTAAAGAGCGTTATTTTTACCTCCCTCGAACAACGCACAAACCTACGCACTATCATATTACCTCTAACTGACAGCACCCTCCGCTCCCGCTCAATGTCCGCAACGTCTTTTAGGTCAGCTGTAACAATGTGACCCAAGTACCTGAATTGTTCCACTTTTTCAAGCGGTGCATTATTTATACACACAGGGGGTACACTACTCACACTACTTAGACTAGCCCCAAACACCATGAATTTACTCTTCCCTGCATTATATTATTATTCTAAAGGAGACGCAGCAACCCAACCGGACCTCGATGTCACAAACAATTACGTAAGGATTGACCTATATTCCAATTATAATTGTTATTTATTAACTCGCCACTAACATGGCTGAAACCACCAAAATTAAGGTAAAAACCAAAAATTAACAATTGCTGTACAAATACTACCTATAGCGCAGTAAGAGCAGATAATGAACAACTGCGTAATGTTATTTCTGTTATGAAAAAACAAATAAAAAGCCTCCAACAACAAGTGAGGTATTTACAACATAAAGCTGAGCAAAGTACAGCTGCAACCAGTAAGCCAGCTGAGCCAATAAACAGTTCAACACAGTGTCCTGAATGCTGTACTAATAAGGGTTATGTTGAAAAGCCTTAATTTCACATGCAAGCCTGACAGAATTTTTGAGGACTTGCAGAATAAAAGTTTCCAGATTGAAGATGCAGCAAACAAATAGAGGTGGAAAAATACCTCTGAACATGTTAATGCTGACTTTCAGGAATGACGAAGATATAAATAAAATCTATATATATAATAAAAATAGATTACTGTAATAGCCTCGAAGTATGGAGAGGATGTACTTCCACTTTACATCCTAATATAAGTTAATATAAGGATGTAAAGTAGAAGTAAATCCTCGCCATACTCGAGGCTAGTACCTCAATGCAAGAGATGCCAGGTGTACGGACATACACAAAAATACTGTTAAGGAACCTAGATGTGTCAAAAACCGGCAGACGGGATACCAAAATGTGTCCACTGTGGGGAACCACATCCTGCTAATTATAGATGATGTATAGTAGCCCGGAAAATGCAAGGCATAAAAAACAAAACTATTATGAGCCGGCAAAAAACACCAACACAAATTCAACGAAAAAGTGCAAACTAGCTCACATACGCAAAACCATTACGTGACACAGAACCCTTACAAGAAAACATACGCGCATATTGCAGCCAAAAGTGATATCCTCGCGAATATTCGTAAGAATGTTAAGAGGGTTTATCCAGTTGGCAACGTCGCAAATAACTGTCCAATATTTACCTGTTTTGACTCTTATAGCAATATTACTGAATAGAAATAAGAAATGTGGCTAACTAGCGAACTAGAATATTAATAATAAAACTAAACATTCGGTGTTACGATATTAAATATTGCATTTCCAATAGTTAATACCGTAACACCGAATGTTTCGTTTTAGATGTAAAAAAAACTATTTGGAAACTTTCCAAATGCGTTTTTTACACCTAAAATGGGTACAACATCAAATTCAATGTTATAATTGCAATTCATTATTAATATTCTAGTTCGCTAGTTAGCCACATTTTTTTTTCCACACAGTAATATTGCTAAATTAATCAAAACAGTGAAATATTTGACATCTATTTGCGACGTTGCCCACCTTCAGAATAAACGCTCTTAATGCTGATAAGGGTATGGAAGGAAAGCTGGACGAAATTATTAAATTGATGTCCTCATATTAACGCTCGTCTGGATAGACTAGAAAATTGCGCTAAAAATGCTTTTTCCTGACAGAAAAAATAAATCCATAAAAAAAAATGGCATCGAACTCAAACGGACTACTTAAACATCAACAAAAAGTTCTCAACATGAAAGAATATAAATAAAAACCGGCCAAATGCGTGTCGGACCACGCACAATGAAGTGTTCCGTGTTGGGATGAATTTATCCCAAGAACAAACTTAACATTGTAGTTGAAAAACATGTTCTCCCATACGGAATGTATGGGAGATCATGTTTATCAAACCGCAAATTTAAGTTGGTCGATTATTACTCGTTTACCTGTAGAGCCTACTTAGTTCTGATAGTTTTCCTTTTAATTTCGTTAGATATACTATTGCTGTGAATTTTTTCACAAGTCCAACTACCACCAATTATCTAGAAGAGGGGGGGGGACACTTGACTCTAACAAAAAAATTCTGTTAAAAGCTTAATATTTCGCAAACGGATCCCTGAATCCAAAAATGGATTTTTCTTGATTTTATTTTACCACTTTGTCAGCATGATTAATATGTATACATATACCAAATTACAGCTTTCTAATACTAACCGTCTCTGAGCTAAGCCGCGGACAGACCGACGGACAGAGAGACAGACAGACGGACATGGCGAAACTATAAGGGTTCCTTGTTTACTACGGAACCCTAAAAAGAACATTATGTGAGGTTCTTACAGCAACTCGAACAAAGATTCATCTTAGGTGGCGACTTCAACGCTAAAAATACTCATTGGAGATCAAGACTAATCACCATTAAAAGAAAGGAATTTATGAGTGCACTGAAAGAGCATATAGCGTGAAGCTATTTCTACCGGAAAACCAACTTATTGGCCAACCGATCCACGCAAAATCCCAGACTAATAGACTTTTTTATAACAAAAAATATCTATACTAATTATTTAAGCATCGATGAATGCCTTAACATGAATCCGGACCATTCACCAATAATTTTCTCAGTATGGCATCGGATCCTACGCATAGAGAGCAATCTTACACATGTAAATACCTATACAGACTGGGAAAGTTTCAGAATAGACTTGGATAATAGAATAGAATTAAGAGTTCCATTAAAAACTCCGGAACAGCTGGATTTGAAATTAAATCAATTTACAACTAAGCAAGCTGCCTGAAAAAACACACTGGAAAAAAACACCGGGTCAAAGCAACCTGCAGGCAGGGTAGTCCTGCCTGCAGGAATTAGGTGTCTTATAACTTATAACCCAAAAGCGAAAACAAAGAAACAGATGTCATCAGACCAGATGTCCACAAGATAAAAGACTGCTGAACAACCTTACTAAGCATCTTACGAAGGAAATTCAGCACTACAACGACTCTTCAATAAACAGCTAATTTAGCCAATTAACAAGTCATACTAAAACAGGCTACTCGCTATGGAAGGCTACGAAGCACAAGAAACGACCGATCAAACAAATTCCTCCTATTACGGAAGAAAATGGAAAATGGGCAGTGACAGACGAACAAAAAGCCCTTAGGTTCGCTGAGCAATTAGAACAAATAATCCAACCAAATGCAACCCAGATTCACAATGCTAGTATAATTCAGGGTGTACAAATTAGTTCAGATATAAAGTTGGTTACCCCAAAAGAAATATCTAGCGAAAATAAGTGGAATTTTAATCGGAGAAAATCAATACTCAATATATTTATTGCTTCCACATGTGAACTTAGATGGTAGGTTTAAGAAAATAATATGATCGTTGTGGACCCTGTCGGGCACAGCAAAAGTAGGAGAGGGAGAGGGCTTTTCATTTTGTTTACTTAGTTAGTACCTATTTATTGTAATTATTTTATAAAACTTGTAAATTAAAATTTGTCATTTAAATAATCATTGATATCAAATAATCCCCATAGACAAGCTCATTAATGCTACATTTCGGTTAAAACGAAAGAGAAATTATTTCTAAAGAGTTTGAGTTTGTTTGAAGAGTTTGAGTTTGTATGTTTGAGTTTGTTTGTTTGTTTGAGTTTGATTAAATCCGAATTGGTAATTGCGGATTCGATTGTCATCTAATCCCCAATTACCAATTCGGATTCAGAGAATAACACTTTACGCTCGACCAACACTAGCTTTCGATAAAGTATGTCATGATGGCCTCATTTATAAACTAAGAACAATGCTGCCTCAACAATTTTTACAATTCGGGAATGGAAAAGTTTTTTTGCGATTTCTGACTTTTTTAATACTCAAACCTCAGTTGGTCCAATAGTTTTTTGATTCTTATAAGAAACAGGATCGAATTGCATCAAAAAAGTTTTTGAGAAAACTGCCCATTTTCTTGCGAACTGTGTATTTTTTTCAAAATCTGTTAATGCAGATCCAAATGTTTCATAGAGTTAAGAACAGTCTCCTAAGACCGTTTCTTTGTAGTGACAACGGTTAATGTAGCTGTCCTTACCACCCCATCTCCAAAAAATCCTCCATGTATTTCAAGCAGATTGTTTAGGATAAGGCAAAGAAACGCTTATTCAGACCTTAGGCAAATAAAATCTGGAATACCACAAGGAAGTGTACTTGGTCCAGTCCTGTATCTTCTTCACACCTGCGATTTTCCTGAGCTAGAAAATAATTTCATTGCAACCTTTGCTGACGACACAGCACTCATGGCTGTTGCAAATAGTCACGAGAAACCCGTAGAAAAGCTTCAAGAGTCCATAAATCGTGTCTATGAGTGGACGGCATCATGGCTTATCAAACTGAATGAAAGCAAGTCTATCTTTGACTTCACCAATAAAAAGCCACAATACTTCCCGGTGTTCATGAATAATCAACCAATACCATACGCGAATACTGCTAAGTATCTTAGCATGACCCTGGACGCAAAACTGCAAATACAAACAACTGATCCAAAAAAATGTATTGGTCGCCAATCAGCGCGCCCTGGTACATTAGAAACAGCGACCTCCACCGGGCCACCTCAAGATAGACGTCGTCGTAAGCATAGTAATAAAAAAATATGCAGACGCTCATGAACACAGACTTCATTATCATGTGAATGTTGAAGCAATACAAGGATCCAACTCCTTTACATCACTGAATAAGTGTGAAGACTAAAAATGGTAAAACCTTTTGAGTTAGTTTAGTGCAGTGTGAGTGAACTTAAACTGTAGTGCTGACTAAAGAAAACTTGAAAAAGGTGTTTTCCCCTTATCTGTTATCATAAAATGAATAAGAAAGACGTTATTGGACCATACAATATTTATTAACACTACGTTTTTTATTTTAGTAAAAAAAACACGTTTTTTGTATGGGTACCCCCTTAAATTTTTTACTTTATTGTATTTTTATTATTTGCTGTTGCAGTGGTAATAGAAATACACAATCATTGAAAATTTCAACTGTCTATCTATTAGGGTTCATGAGATACAGCCCGCTGACAGACAGACGGATGGACGGCGGAGGTTTAGGAGTAATAGGGTTCTGTTTGGCACCCTTTGGGTACGGAAACCTAAAAACGGTAAAAAAAAACCAGAGGTCTTATAAATAAAGGACCGCACATAACAATGGAAGACCGAAATGGTAAACACAGTACCCTAGAAATTAATAAGCCATGTCGTGATATGAGTAACAGAGACGACGCTCTACAAAGTCCAACTTTTTCTAAAACTCAATGTGCCGATTCCGGTACTATGTGAACCCCTCATTGTAGTTCTTATTGAATTTAAGTTGATGACCAAAAAATAATTTGACTCACCTGTGCCCCACTGTGCTTGTATGAGATTCCACTTGGCAAGCACCTGGTCCCTCTCATCCCCAAAGACGCAACAGTTGAACACGGCAGCCACCAGCGCCTCGTGAGCAGATGATGGGCCCTGTGGCTGTTGTTGCTGTTGTTGTTGCTGCTGCTGTCAACAAAGCAGGATTCATTAGATGAGCCCATTAAACTCTCAAGCTGTTGAGTAACAAATTACACTCACGGGTTCAACTCACATACTATGGTTAAGGAATGGACTATGGGTAAATATGTTATCAGTTAAATTAATACCTGTCCAAACTGTGGTGCTGATCCAAGAACATTGCCAAAACCAGTGAATCCAGTGTTCGGTTTGGTTCCAAATGATTGACCAAAATTGCCAGTAGCACCAAATGGACTGCCAAATGTATTGGCACCAAGAGTGTTAGTACCAAACGTTGGTGCAGCACTGCCAAATGTTGGTGCGCCGAATGCTGGTGCAGCACCAAATGTGTTGGCGCCAAATGAGGTATTTCCAAAACCTGAAGGTAAAATGAATTGGTCAATGTCAAAAATTTAACTTGCACAATGAATTCTTGCAACTGGACATGGTGCATTAGATAGTACCTGTTGTAGGTTTAGCAGGAGTGGCACCGAATCCAGACCCACCAAATAAGGAGGGTGCTGTAGCAGCAGGAGCAGTGCCTAGGGCTCCAAATGGTGCAGCTGTGACATAAAATAACACAATTAATAAGATTTTTTTTTTTAAGTTTGCCATTATTCATTTGCATAATGTTTTAAAATAGCTATCATACCAATCAAAACAGCTCCACATTCTGAATTTGAATTGATAATTTAAAAAATTATAAAACTGGTAATTGTAATTTAGTACAGGTTTCGTTATTAATTTTGAAAATGATAGCCAATCCAATTACTCCAAAGTATCAGTCAGCCATAATAGTATTATGTTTTCTGCAAATAAATCTGTTAACTAAAACTTGTTTGGTTAGTTACCATTGACATAAGTATTTGGATACTGCCATGTGAAAGCCTTCTTCAAAGTGACAGTTGTTTATTGATTTAGTTACCTGTACTCGTTGCTGGTGCACCAAATGAGCCAAAACCTGTAGATGTGGCAGGGGCTCCAAAACCACCAAAACCAGTAGTAGTTGTAGTTGTTGCTCCTCCCCCAAAGGAAAAGGTAGCTGAAACGTAGCAGATAAATAATTAAATTTAAACTCATTTTTAAAGCAACCGTTGTAGATGTTGATAACTATACCACAGGCTCGTTAGTACCTAATTTTAGACTTGTGTAAAAAGGTAGTTGAGACATAAATGCTAACTGAAATAGGCAGGGTGAAGTTCACAATGAATTATTCTAGTGGCAGACGGCAGCAGCATTTCTCATGTACAACATGCATTTGATGATAAATTTATTAGTAAATCATGTTTGCTGATAAGCAAATATCATCTAAAAAGTTATAGAATGAACTTACGTTTCGCTGCAGCGCCGAAGGCTGAACTTTGAGTACTTGGAGTTCCAAATGAAAAAGCCATTCTGTTATTTGTAATTATTTTTATCCAAACGGCAGAAGGAACTTAACGCATTACGCAAAGTTTTGTAATGATAACTTGAACTATATTTATAATGTGTACAGTATAAACAACCTGGAAAAAAATTGTAAACAAAAATTAACAAAGGTGAGGTTATTTTTGCAATGTTACAAGTAAACATCTATTCAATTAATTTGTCAGTTTTTGAGTTTTGACATTATTGACGTTGCGTTGAGAATTTGACATTACTGAAACGATTCGTTCTCAGAATATTATAAAAAGCACTCAGGATTCGTTACTTACAAATTTTTTTTATGTGGACGTTCGTTACGTGCCTTTTGTATTTTGCATATTCCATTCCATTACAACTATTGCAAGAAGGTTTTTTTTTGTTCCAAACATTTCCAAATAGTATTTTTTCATAAAGTGCTGAAAATCTGGTTTGTTTGTCAGGCATAGGCAAACCTCATAAGTTCTCCTTTTAGGGCCACGATGGAAACGCTTGACCGATCGGGGTCAAACTAAGGGGTCACCATGGGCGTACCCAGCTCTTGGCCCAGGGGGGGGCACATCAGAAATGTCTTAGGTGGATCCGCAAAGTTACCCGCAAAATTCAAATTTTCTTACGTTTTGCAATTTGCAAGTCAGTGTCAGATTGTATCTTAAATGATTCGCCACCTTATCAAATATGTATTTTATTTAACCTTTTAAGTGCGTGTTGCCAGTGCTGACCTATGGCACTGAACGTGGTCGCTCACAATGGGCCTTATCAGAAGGCCAAAATTCACCTAAAAGGCAATGGAGATGACTATGCTTGGAGTTTCCCTACGTCATCGAATCATAAAAGAAAAGATGCGCAGGAGAACCAAGGTAACCGACATAGCCCGAAGAATTGCCAAACTTTAGTGGCAATGGGCAAGGCAAATTGCTCGCAGAACAGATAGCCGATGGGGCCGAAACTGGGCCGAAAGGTGCTGGAGTGGCGACCCCGTACCGTAAGATGTAGCGTTGGTAGGCCTCCCACAAGATCTCTCCCACAGTATGCGGGAAACACAGAATCTGTCAAACTGGCGGTACCTGGCGGAGGCCTATGTCCAGCAGTGGACGGCTTTCGGCTGACATGATGATGATGAATGATGACCTATATAACAAGTTTCGGCCAGATCGGTTGTAAAATACGACCGAGGAGTACCAACAAACTGACACGAAATTTTGACAGAATAAACCAAATTTTATTTATTTATTTATTTATTTACGCAAATCTTACCTAAAACTACCATTACAGATCTGCGATCCAATGCGATAGAGTGGCCTTTTTAAGTACATTTTAAATCCTTAATCTAGATCTTATAAAATTACATATTATATCCTTAATCCTAACCTATATCTAAATAACATATTATAAATAATGTAACTTTTGCGAATTCACTCAAGTTGCACCACAATACATCAACCCTCTCGTGAACCTCGTTGAAATTGACGACCTTTGTTCCTCCGACAGCTATATTTTGCTATTTTCGGTAGGAAGACTAGCAAATTCAAAATCATTAGACTTTAGAATTGATCGTCACAGAATATGGCTATGCTGATAGTTTTCTAAAAAAATTGATAACACAGTCTCAAAACGCTAGTTCAGATGCTGCATTGCATTGTTGTTTTTTTATTAGCACTAAGGCTGGTCCCACAGCTGTCCGGGAGACCCGTCCGGGCTCCCGGAACGGAGACACACGTGAGGCGTTAGAACATTCTTTCACAGCGACGCGGATTGGTCCGTACGCGACCCGCTTCAGTAGAGCCCGTACAACGTATCGTACTACTCCCTCGTTTCAGAGCACTGCGGGCGCTTCCCGTACATGTCTCCCGTGTACGGCTGTGAAACTAGCTTTACCCAGCAATTCCGCCCGCCTTTTATTTCTGATCCTGTGTTAAAAAAAATAGGACTAGATCGCCTCTTAAGTGGGTGATAGATGTAAAGTACGCGGTTTTTAAGTTCGCCAACTTACTCGGCTCGCCGTTGATGACACACGTGAAGCTTGCTCACACTGTATTGCGATGTTGTCGAATTTTCTGATCCAAACTAAACAAACATTACACTAATGTCGAAACAAAATGGCACCTCGCACCTCGCGGCGATGACAGACGTACGAAACGACGATCCAAGGTGCCGCTACGAGCAAAATTAAATACCTGTTTGATCGCCTCAGAAGTAGGCAGTGACTTATCGCTGCCGGCCGTAGTGAATGCGATGGTCAGCAGCGACGAGTCCTGGGACGCGGTGGTTTCCTACTTATGAGGCTGCGGAAAGGAAGAGGGAGATCTCGTCCACTCACCCGGCCCGCAGCAGGCACTGGCCTGAAATGCTGGCCGGGCGTCGGCGGAGGGCGGATAACGCCCTCTTCCAGCCCCCCTAAATGGGTCCAGGGGTGACAGACTCGGGGACGTCCGTCGCCCCACACATCAGGATCCGAGGTGGCGGCGCGTAGTGTTCCACGTGCGCCCCTCTGGGACGTCGCGGGGGGAGTCAAACACCTGAGTTTTGAGTCCCCCCCTGACCCGAGGAGGCCCGCAGTTGCGCGGTTGCCAGCCAGGGTTTGCGGAAGATTTTTCAGTTCCCGCGACCCCGGCGTAGGTGTGAGTTGGAACACCGGGTTGGTTTTTAGTCAGTAAGAGTCTGACAGACCCCTCCGCCCGACCCAGGGCGGGAAATCCATGAGGACATCCATGAGGATTATCCAAACCAGAAAAAAAAAAAAGGTTGTGAGTGTTGTGCAATCCCTAAGAGATTTATGTGGACTTTTCTTTATATTATTAAACCTATGTATTGATTGAATCTGCAGCTAAACCTGAACTAAGTAGTATTATATTATTTGTGCCTGAACCATTAAAAATATTCGAGTAGGTTATTTATGTAGGTGTACAGCAAGTCCATTAATTAACACTAAAATTATGCTGTTTCAGCATCTTATTCCAAGCAACTGATATTGAGTGCTTGTAACTCAATCTATATGACAATGACAATGTTTATAATTTTAATTAAAACTTTTAGAGGTATTGTTGGAGGTTGCACATCACAGAGCATAATCTCCTTACTAGAAATATACAGTTGCTATGGAGTTTTTTCCTAACAAACTTGTCATTCCTTGATCGATTCGTATTGTACAACATCTAATATCCAATATAATAATTAACAAGTAATCTGTCATCTTAATTGTATCTCCATAATAGCACTATGTACTGTACCTAACAAGGTACCAAACTATCAGGTATCCAGTTAAAAACACGTAGTTACAGAAATTAAAATATCGCCGGAGTCTGCTGTGCAGCTGTAAGAGCGGTTGTGTTATAAAAATTAATAATAACGAATTAAAATGATAACATTTCCTTGCTTATAGTACATTTTAACAACACACGCAAACAATCTAAAAACATTAAAACACGTGATTTGACATTAGTTCCGACCGATTGGTTTCCTCATAACTCATGTTTAGGACAGTTTCTGATAAAATCATCTCACAAAATGAACTAACGTAATAAACTAGCATTATTTTATAAAATGTTCAACAGAGATACAGTTTAGAATAACTTGTTGCTATTGCAGAATGAACATAAGATGAAAATAGTCGACAGACGACACCTAACCTAAAAACCATGAATATTTTTGTATACAAATAAAATGAAAGATAAAACAATCATAAATAGCTATTTTATTGCATTATCACATCACCACTTTTTACCACTATCTCCAATTCAACGTGAACTTAACTGTTTTTCCTTGGTGGTAACACATTGCACATCACAGATCAGATGGAACATTCCAGAGGAAAATAAAATTTGCTTACATCATTTTACTTTGTTATTTTTGTAAGTATACATTAATAAAGAACACATTCAACAGCAAAAATGAGATAGAATTATAATTATGCAATAAACAAATCGGAGTTATGTCTTCGCCTCCCAGGGAATCCGTTATTTCTTCGCTCCAGGAGGCTGTAGTGGCTGGCCACGTTCTTTTCCTCGAAGTTTTAATCCAATTGCCCTTTCTATCTTACCAAGAACAATGTTATTTGGAATGCCACGACCGGCCTCGTAATCATTAACAATTTGAGGTTTCTCGCATATTTTAGTTGCCAGATCTTTTTGACTCATGCCTTTAGACTGTCTTCCTTGCATTATAAGCTTTCCCAAGTCAAGGGTTACTTTTTCATGACGCAATTCTTCAGTCTCTCTGTCGAGTTTAGCCGTGTTTTTAGTGGTAACGTGTTGTTTATTGGTTCCAGCTCCATATTTTTGTTGAGTATCAACTGGTAAGCCCTGACGGCGTGCCGCATTTACTGCTTGTTCAGTCTTCAGAGCAGATGCCTTTGGTGGTTTTTTACGGAGAATCGTGACTGTATCCCAGTCGGACATTTTTACGCAGCTGATACCACAATACTCACAATAAAATTACTGATTACGAAAAATTTTCTGCTTACTTCGTGCGTGCCGTGCTGTACTTGCTAGGGCAGCTTATTCAATAATAAGGATGTCATCGACATCGATGTTTGTTATTAATATCGATGTTTTCAATCGATATTTTTGTAAAATTTAGTAAGTTTTATTTATTCCTAAACTCGAGATTTTGTTATGTTTTTTAATTAGATATATACTAGATTATCTAGTGCTTAGAATTCACAAGAAGTCCATGTTTAGGCATAAAAGACTGCGAAGTGAACAATTGATACTAAAACGATAACGATGTATGATGTTGAACATAGATAGGTAAAGGCCCATGGGCAACTTTCTATAGTCCCAACTCTCTACAGTGATGAAACTTATGCCATGTGAAAGTGGTATCACTTAATTTATACTATGGCAGCTAAGTTATCGAACGCGAACATGGTGTTTTTGAACATTAAAAAAAGGTTAGGTTAGGTGGGATGAGAGGGCGGAGCATAGTCACGAGTTTTCAAAACCGGAACAAAATAGAAATTATTGGTTTGGGTAGGTAGGTATGTAGGTAAATAGGGTAGGTAGATAGGTAGGTATGTAGGTAGGGTAGGTAGGTATGTAGGTACAGTAGAAAAGTATGTGAGCTCGCCCTTTCATCTCATCCCACCCTGCTCCGGGACACCGCTTCCTCCGCACGGCAAGGCGAACCTAACCTAACCTAACCTTTCCAAAAAGGGTACCTACATATACTACCTACCTACTTAGCTGCCATAGTATAAATAATACCCCAAAAGCTTTCACATGTCATCAGTGGTGTAGCTAGGGGGGGCAGCAGGGGCAGTCCGCACCGGGTGTCACCGGTTCCGGGGTGACACCCGACTGTATAAAAAAATTACACAAACTGTCACGTTTTTTAATGATAAATAATTTGGGTTTGAAGCTATTTAATCAAGTTATCCCAACAAAATCATTTAATTTATCAATTGTGATTATTTATAAATGCACGTATTATTGAAATAATGGCATAAGTTTCATCACTGTTGAGAGTTGGATCAAAAATGAAGCATGTTCCGTTCGATATCGTTATCAAATCGAGACAACATAAAATGCATCGTAGTGATGTACCAATTTTCATTCTGTGCCACTTTCACTTCTGTGATCTGACTTTTTTATCTGTGATTTGTTCTTGTTGATGTAAATCATGTAAACAAAAATCCATGAATGAAATTTAGTAATAGTAATGTAATCCTGCCAAATCCTGTAAAATAACCTAAAATTTACACGTAACAAATAAATTTATTTAGAATGAATGAAGAAATTTCTGATTCAGAAGAGGAATTATTAGTGTACGCTGAGTTTGAAGACACTGTAAATATTGAAAAGTATCGAGCGGTACATGTATTGGGAGTAAATGGAAAAAATCCCATCATTCAAATGGATGATACGTTTTTCACAGGTTGTTGTGCTATATTTTATTAATCACCACTACTTAGTGACACTAACTGATGACTACCTGTTTATTTGAAGACAAGAAACTAGACTATATTATAAAATATTACTTAAGTAATTATTAATGATAAATTTTATTCAAATAGGAAAATACGAAAATGCTCTTGGAACATACATGTTTTTTGAAGAAGATCCAGAACCAAAATCGGAAGATCCTTTATTCGATAAATTGCCTGAAAAGAATTTAAAGTACCTCTGCAAGACCAAAAAGTTATTGAATATGGAACATGCGTATGTTACTCCTAAAGAAGGTAAAGTAACATGGTAAAGGGCCTATTTCGGTTTTACTTTGTCATGTACTAAACAAATAAAAATCAGATTGGACTGTAAATTTGAATGAAATTATTTGCAAAGTAATTTAACGGGGACTCCGTTAAATTACTTTGCAAATAATTTCATTCAAATTCTATTTAATTTTTAGTAAACTTCATGAGTAGGTAATGGTTATTCAGGCATTGTGAAACAGGTTATTTTATCACACAATAATTCAAGATTACCTGAAGAAAAAAAAATTGGCCAAGTTTGAGTCAGACTCGCAAACGAAGAGTTCTGTACCACCATAAAATGTCACCGTACAATACAGTATGTTTTTCACTTTCGTAAAAAAATTACATGTTTCTTGTATGGGACGGATAGCGGAGGCTTTGTAATACATTTCCCTTTGGGACACTTCGGGTATGGAACCCTAAAAACCTACCTATCATGAATCTGTAGGCTTGACTTGTCATGAACCAAGTTTTTCCAATTGTTATGATCACAAAACTAACACAGCAATAGGTTTTTTTTGACGTGACAACGTCTTATAAATTGGTTTGCCGGGTGACACTTCAAGAAACTGCGTTACGCTCCGCTCACGTTATGCGCTCACAATGAGAGCGAGTGAGAGGCACGCGTCCCTTCCACTCGGGCATGGTTAGCCCGCCTAAGAGCGAGAGAGACAGACATAAAAAGTGAAAGGCACGCGTCCCTTCATTTGTTCCTACTATACGAATGAATATTCACATTAAAATTATTTTACAACTCAAAGTCGTTGTCACGTAAAACTTTCGCCCGTATACCGACTTTACAGGCAACCAATTTTTTTTTTTTACAAAGTTTTATAAACTTTCCTTCACAGGGCATGATCTCCAACATACAAAGCTTGAAGTTGATGACAACATAGAACCTGTCAATTTTAAGACATTACAAGAAGCTATTGAGAAGTTCAAAAATCATTTTGAAACTGAGTCAGTCACTGAAGTCATAGACCCATAAGGTAAGCAGCATCAACATAACTAACCCAACTAGTTATCAACCAGCAAAATCCACTGCTGACTATAGAAAGAGCAATAAAACGCTATACAACTTGTATCAGAAAGGTCAAGAGTGTGGTCCAGACCTTTAAAATAAACAACTTTCTCCATGGGACAAACATCGTAATCGCAAAACATAATCAATTTCAATTTATCATTATTGCAATCCATAATGTATACATACAGGTGGTAGGGATAAATAAATTGAAACAATTATGGACCCTGTCGGGCACAGCAAAAGTTTAAATAAGTAGGAGAGAGAGGAAGCTTATTACTAAATATTTAAATTATATCCTATCCATCAATTTTTTGCAACAGTATTAGTTATTATATTTATTTATGTTATTAATTAGCCGTCCCATATATTTGGGTTGAGTAGATATTAAAATTTTGTATTTCTCAATTAAGATCTTGGTCCCATGGAGAAACTTGTTCAGTTTATTGGTCTGTACCCCACCTTTCTGTAACATGCTGTAGAATCGAAACTGGGCCTATCTTTTACCTGAGTTTGATATGTTCAACGAGACAGGGTTTTTCTGGTAAGATTCTGACTGGTTAGAAGTATCATATGCACTGAAACTCGAGAGAAATAGGGCAATTTTGAATTGGCAAATGTGCTTTTAGTAGCTGTTTGCAGATATGACCTTATAGCGAAGCACAGTTGAGATTGGTCTTAGGAGAAACTGTCATACTTATATGTGATTTTGTGTATTAGTTGGCAAGCAGATGCTGCTCCCTATTTTCTTGAGATAATCCCCTATTTTAAGTCATCTTTATCTTCCATCTGGGTAAAAAGAGGGTGGCGTGCCCTATAGTCCTTCCTATTATTATTCATATTGTTATTCCTATTATTTACCATATTATTGAATGCAAGTATATAAATTCTCTTTGTAGCTCATATTGTACTATAGCCTTTACCTTTAGCATCCCTGTTAATCTAAAGTTTTTGTAATTCTTAAGTTTTTTGCAAATTGCGGCTCTGTATCGGGAAGTCCGTTCTCAAATTATTTATTTAAGGATTACCAACGAGATAATTACAATTATCTTTAACAATAATAAAAACTTGTTTATTATACATTAAGCACACTCACAGGTACGGTAACCATAGCTTACACATTATCGAGTACATATGCTCTGAATACATAATAAAATTAAGAATACATGCATTAACTTTATTATTAATATTATGTTTGAATGAATTAATATATAAAAAATATAACAAAATGTAGGAATAAAAAAGTTTAAAATAAAAAATACATACTTTAAAATTGATTATAAATTAAAAAAAAAAACAAATATTCACCTTTGCCTCCACTGTACTATAATATGAACTACAACAAGACTGAACAAGAATTTATACAGTTGCATTCATTGTTTGATTAATGGGTATTTCCCATATCGATGGTATTTCCCCTGTTTCTTTGAACAAAAAGTCCCCACATTATAAACGGCGCAACGCTATGACCTAAAAGTCCGCTAAATCAATAGGGGGAAAAACCGCAAAAGCAAAGGCGCGAAAATTGTAGCGATAGCAAGCGAACTATAATGATGCGTACATGCGTTTTCGTTCGCCATTCAATCGTGTGGCGTGCGTGCATCGAGTACAGCGCGAACACGTAGTGGCTATTTACTGGCTAACGCTGGGAACTCAAATTAACTGTATTTCATTATTGTTTCATACTTGCTGCTAATAAACTTGTGTGTTGTTGCAATAGTTTTGTTTGTGTTAGGTGAGTCAACTGTATCTTATTTTATTAATAGTTTGAGCCGTTAGAGGAGTTTTGGTTATTTAAAAACACAAATGGTTTATTTAAAAAAAGTGTAGTTTATTGTTAAACAGGGACAGTTTTAAACTGTCTCTGTTTAACAAAATAATTCCACAATAATGTCTATTAATTTATAAATTACTTATTTTATTTTACCTAGACTCATTTTTAGGGTTTCGTAGTAAACAAGGAACCCTTATAGTTTCGCCATGTCCGTCTGTCTGTCCGCCGCCTAGCTCAGAGACGGTTAGTACTAGAAAGCTGTAATTTGGCATGGGTAAACATATTAATCACGCCGACAAAGTGGTAATAAAATCAAGAAAAATTTTCTCGTCTATTCCATGAAAAAAAAATCCCGTCAATCAAGTATGAAACCTGAAAACATTGTAGCTTGCGAAAATATCTTCTTCTCTCTCTTAATTTTAATAGATTCGTTTCAGCCATAGGACGAACCCTATTGAAACTTTAATTATAAATTATTAAATTATAAAAAAACTAATAGAATATCTATATCTATTTAGATTTTCAACTTCGACTCTCTTCCGTTGCCTAGCAACCAACAAAGCAAACCTTAATAGTCGGACAGTTCGTAAAGATTGCGAGATGAGAATTTTTATTTTTTAATGAGCGGAATATTGCCAAATTAATCAAAACAGGTAAATATTTGACATCTATTTGCGACGTTGCCCACTTTCAGAATAAACGCTCTTAAAGAGGTTTCTCTTTTACCCAATGAGAAACCTCTTTAAGTGATAAATAATCCTAGGTCCCTTGAGATCCCACTTATCTTAGTTATATTGTAAAAGTAGGTTCACACATTTGATGCAGGTGGGAATCGAAACGCCGCCGCCCGCTGTTTCGTCACGGTAACTGTCGTAGCGCAGCAGCCAATCGTCCACCCATTGCCGTTCGCCAACTGTGCTATCCTTCATGTTTTATATTAAGAATAGGATGGCCAGGGCTCTTGGGCTCTTACCAGAACCTGTCTATAGAAAGGTAGAAGATACCATCAATATTCATGAGCAATTATTGTTTCAGCAAGATGACAAACTCGTGCCGTCGGCACCGAGGTCGACGTGTGAAAACATTGGAAGAAATTTTCCAAGAGGTGAACAAAAGACATGTGCGAATTAAAAAAAAAGACAGGAAGGACAATAACTCTATTCTTTACAAAGTGCTTCAACAACTTTTGAAGATAATGCGTAAATGTGACAGTTTATTCGACAGTATGAACCCTAAATTAGAATATTTAGGTAGCTACTTTGATGGGATGCGCGTGGGACAACCAAATGAATACGACATTAATGTTATTCTGACCATACACGTTAATTACAGTAAAATTGGTTTAGATGCCCGCGAAAATCAAAATGGTTACACAAGTATTGTAATGCCAGAAGAATTCCGCAGACTGTCGAAAACTCCTGCCACTGCTGTGAAAGGTTTCAAAAAGACTGAATTTTGGTGCGACAAATCTTACCGCCTATTAGTTACAAGTTTTAGGTCCTGGATGCAAAGTGTCGTAGATGCTGCTCTCAATACATTACCAGTCGAAGATGGTAAACGAATTTTAAAAGTGAAAAATCATTCTTTTAAAATTCTCTATAAGATGTCGGGTCCTGCTAATACCATTACAATATGTATTGAAAACGATTACGTTATTGATGTGGATTTGGTTCCAACGTTAGCTTTTGAGCTACCGAAACAACCTTCTAGTTCAAAAATCGATTTTGAGAAAGTTAGAAAGACAAAAGTTACAAATTATTTTGCAGTACCAAAACCTAGTGATAATGATTTTAGTTGGAGATTAGCTTTTCCGTATCAAGAACGATATTATACGGACAATAAGTATAATTTCAAAAGCGCTATAAAACTTTTAAAGCTTTTCCGAGATATTCAAGGATTTAACAAATTGGCTAGCTATTTTATTAAAACATTATTTTTATGGGAAATTATTGAACAGGACGATGAATTTTGGTCAAAAAAATCTTTGACATTTATAGTACTTTACATGTTACAAAAATTAAGAGATTGTTTGGCAATTGCAACTATTAAGAATTTTTGGTGCTCCGATCACAATCTTCTCGAGAAAATTAAAAGGGAAACATGTAAAAACTGGAGTCATCGAATAACTAATATAATCAATGATATAGAACGAAATAAACTGACGAATCCACATGTTGTATTAAAATATTTTACAAATCAAGTGTCTGTAAAATAAAACTAAAATGTTGGTAAAGAATTTGATGAAATTTGTGTTCCATTTTTTTACCATTCGTTACGATTCACGAACACACATCATAATTAAGTAAGTTATTTTTGTAACCTGGGTAGGTAATACAAAAGTATGAAAATCCATTGTCTATTAATAGCAGATACGTTAATATTTATAATCGAGCAAATCCTCAATGTTTTCACTATTATTCTATAAGTGTAACGAGTGTAAATTAGGCATGTATGTACGAAATATCTATATTCTAAATAAAATAAAAATATGAACGAATATTATTATGTATCATTTTAGAAACTCTTCCTGAAGTTGAAATTGCATATCAAGTTTTCGAAAGGAGAGTACCTCAGCTATTTTGGCCCTTATGTTGTAACACCCACCCTCAGGAAGATCAAAGACTCTACACTCGAAGTTGTGGACGACTACGTTTACCTATGACAAACTGTCCAGTTAGTTAAGTCCAATTTCGAGAAAGAAGTCAATCGTCAAATACGATTCGGCTGGGCAGTGTTCAGGAACCTACGTAATATTTTCTCGTCTCACATACCGCAGTCATGACCAGTGCGTGTGCCAGTGATGACTTATCGAGCTGAAACATGGGCGTTCACAATAGGCCTCATTAAAAAGTTGAAAGTCGCCCAAAGGGCAATGGAGAGGGCTATGCTTGGAGTCTCCCTAACAACGTGGTCGAATCAGAAATGAAGAGATCGGCAGGAGGACCACGGTAAACGACAAATTACCAAACTTCAATGGCAGTGGCCAGGGCACATTGGTCGCAGAACAGATGGCCGATGGGGAAAGGTTCTGGAGTGGCGACCGTTTACCGAAAGACGAAGCGTTGGAAGGCCTTCCAGGAGGTGGAAGTTCCTGCGGTCTTCACCAAGCCGATGACTTGGTGAAGACCCCAGGAATCCGCTGGATGCGAGAATCACAAAACCGGTTGAAGTGGCGATGTTTGAGGACATAGACATAGACCCATTGACTCATGTCCAACAGTGGAAGTCTTCCGACTGAAATAACGATGATGAAGACCTTAGTTAGGTTGTTTCTCATTACAATGTTTTGTAATACTCGAAACATTTTAGGCAAAATATGATTTTTAGTATTTTTTTGTATACTCTCATTGTAATAGGTAGTAAAAAAAAATTGAGGGTGTTATTTCCCATAAGTAAACTGTTTTTTTTTTTTGCCGGCACTTTAGTTTTTGAGTACAAAATGTTCGAAACTTGAATGATGTCCTTTGAGAGAAAACAGATCTTCCCTAGGTGCCCTAGCTTTTGAAATACAATTGGGCCAAGCTGGGGAGATGCTCCCCAGATCGGCAAACAACGAGGATGAGGAAGAGGTTGTAAACAGAATGATGATGAATAATGTTGATATCATATATAATTATGATATCAACATTATTCATCATCATCCTGTTTACAGCCTCTCGGATAATGGGTACCATCTGATGGCCAACTCTAGTACTGCGCGCGCTCATTGGTCAAATCAAATAGCGCGCTCTTGCCCGGCTTCCTGTTACACACTTCCGTCCCTTTTCACGAAATCACTCCCACAGATTGCAGGATCCCGCAATTTGTGGGTGTACAAAACGTAGTTCCACAATTTTCCGCCCGACTTTAGAGGTTAGCTGGTGGCGCGGACTCTACAACGACTATATCCTAGACTTCAAGTTTGATATTGGCTAGCGCGCCGACAGAGGGTACTTTCCAGTTTTCCGGACGCGGCCTTACCCAGGGTCGGCAGGGAAACTGGAAAGCGCCCTCTGTCGAAGCGACAACGCGTTCAGGTTCACCGAACAAAAAGTGACAAAGAACGCAACGATTACTTTTGGATGTGACGCGACCTATATACGTAGAGGCAATAGGGATGATGACAAAAAAAATTTATTTAGTCCGTCTTTGAGATTATAAAAAAATATTGGATACGTATTTTTTCTTATATTACGTAATTTAAAGATTACGGCGATGCATTGAGGTAAAATGTGCTATGACGTCACAAGTATGTAGATTTTAACGTACTAGTGACGTATCGACCCCCACTCCCCAACTTAAAATGCGTTTTATCTAAGTATTTTTTTATTAATATGATAAAGCAAAAAATACGTGTCTAATATTTTTTTATTATCTGACTGACGGACTAATCAGAATTTAATTTTTTTTACCCAGGCATCATCCCTATTCTTCCTATTACTACCGCCCTTTAAAGTAGTGCGCCTCTCAATGCGCGTTTAAATTCAGTTTTCTCTCTGTCGGGTTACCTGCTCCGCTGTCAGATCGTCATTTCACAGTCAAAAGTTTTGAAAAGTTAATTTTTGTAATTAAGATACTTTCTATAAAATAGGCCAGTATTGTACTTCCATGGTTGTATTGTAACAGAAATCTCATCATCGCGAGTTGGTATTTCCGAAGTTAGACGATTATTCCCGTAGTGCATACTCTTATTTGGAAAGCAGTACAAGGCGAATCCGCAGTGATTGTGCTCTAAATTCAAATTTTCCTACGTTTTTTTGTAATTTGCAGGTCAGTGTCAAGTTGTATCTTGATAACTTTCCGTATGAGATAATATATTCTTATTGAACAAATCTAACTTAGAGAATGTATTAATGATTGTAATGTCTATAATTCTGTAAATACATATCTTTTATAGTAGCGAATCTGTTCAATATACAACCTGACCATGCCTTGCAAATTACAAAAAACGTAAGAAAATTTGAATTTCGCGGGCTACCACTGCGGATTCGCCATAACTGTGCGTTTGTACTGGTGAAACTTTCACAACAAAACATGTTGAAATTGATTTACATCAATGGTTGAAATCTCTAGTTCCTGTCAAACACTGTATGGAACATTGACAGAAAATAGAGATTTCAACATGTATTGCTGTGAATTTTCGCCAGTGCAAACGCACAGTCAACATCATTCTATTCTATTTTTCTTTATGGCAACTGTGCCGATGTCAACAATTCTGCCAATGTCAATGTGTGGAGAAAACGTGCGGTGGGAAACAAAACAGTCAACATCATGTTTCTGTGTGTAGCTGATTTACAACATGACGTAAAGAGAAGGGGTGACAGTATACAACCTTCTATTCTATTTTTCCTTATGGCAATGGTGCCGATGTCGACAATTCTGCCTTGGGGAACACCGAAGTTGACATGATAAAATGACAGGATAGAACACATGATAGTAAAGTTTTCTACTGTTTCATGTTTCGCCAGAATCGCCAGTGCAAACGCACAGTTGGGGGACAGCTGCCACGTTAAAGGCTTGTGCAGACCAGCGCGACTTATCGCGCGACGCGACACCGGTTATTGTTATACTGTGAAGTTTTCTTAGAAATTGTATTGTTCGTGTCGCGTCGCGCGACAAGTCGCGCTGGTCTGCACAAGCCTTTATACAATGGTGAAGAAAACTGACAACTTTTTCCGAGGGTGTCGCTGGTAATGCTTGGCGGACATTAGCTGTCAAACTACATACAAAACTTGATTCCAAAAAGTTTGGACCGCATCTGACAAAAAAATGCCGCACTGTATAATAATGTTATAATCTATACTAATATTATAAAGCTGAAGAGTTTGTTTGTTTGTTTGTTTGTTTGTTTGTTTGAACGCGCTAATCTCCGAAACTACTGGTTCGAATTAAATAATTCTTTTTGTGTTGGATAGTCCAGTTATCGAGGAAGGCTATAGGCTATATAACATCACGCTACGACCAATAGGAGCAAAGATATAGTGGTAAATGTGTAAAAAACGGGAGAAATTATTTCATCTTTGAAGCCTTCCGTTGCGTGCGCCGTGAAAACGGTTCAAGATACACAAAAAGGATGTATTAAAGAATAATAGCTCTTTTAATGATCTAAAAAACAGTCCGCAATAGTATATGTCTATCTTTTAAGATTCACTCACAAAAACCGTTTTTATGGTACCTAATTTGGTCGAAATAATTTGTTTAAGTTGTATCAACATAATAATATTAATCTTTATTCAAAATCCCTAACCGACTTTGGGCTTCCTGCAGCAAAAAGAAATAATTCGCTTCTGGACCCGTTAGAAGTAGCGTTGCGAAAACCATATAACATAAATGAATTAAATGAGTATATCACACAAAATGAACCAAGATTAGTTAATGACCAGGTGACAACGTATAATTGTGTCATGAAAAGTGTTCGTTTTAATGAAGGAAGAATTTTCTTTTTGGATGCTCCCGGTGGGACCGGCAAGACGTTTATCACTAATCTTATATTAGCAAAAGTAAGGTCTCTAGGAAAGCTAGCCTTGGCAGTAGCGTCGTCAGGTATTGCTGCAACCTTATTAGCAGGTGGACGCACAGCTCATTCCACTTTTAAACTGCCCCTAACTGTGTCTTTAGAGAAAGATAGCGTGTGCTCTATACGCAAAAATGGCCCTTTGGGGAAAATTTTACAAGACGTCAGTCTAATAATCTGGGACGAATGTACCATGATACATAGAGCTCACGTAGAAGCTCTAGACAGAACTCTTAGAGATCTTAGAAGCTGTGATAAAATCATGGGTGGGATTACTGTTATGTTTGCTGGGGACTTTCGCCAAACTTTACCGGTAATAGTAAGGGGAACTAGAGCAGACATTGTGAAGGCTTGCCTTAAAAGTTCTCCATTATGGAAATTTGTAAATATTTTAAAATTATCGACAAATATGAGAGCACATTTGGGGGGAGGTAGTATAACTTTCCCTTCAAAATTACTTTCTGTAGGAGACGGGAAAATACCTCATTCTAATAATAAAATTGAAATTGATTGCGATTTAGGAGTAAAAGTGGGTAACATCGAGGAATTAGTAACTAAGGTATACCCTGACATCAGCCAAATAGAAAACAAGGACCATCAATGGATGTGTCAAAGAGCAATATTGGCGGCAAGAAATAGTAGCGTTGACGAAATAAATGATATCATTTTGAGTAAACTCCCAGGAGATATTGTAACCTACACATCCATTGATACCGTGATGGATCAAGAAGATGTAGTTCATTACCCACAGGAGTTCCTCAATTCCTTGAACCCAAGCGGCCTTCCCCCACATTCTCTTAAGTTAAAAATAGGTGCCCCAATAATTTTACTAAGAAATCTCAAACCACCAAATTTATGCAACGGGACCCGACTTCAAGTAAAATTTCTGCGCAATAACGTCATCGTTGCAATAGTTTTGACTGGTCCAGCAGTTGGTCAAACAGTCCTCATACCCCGCATCCCAATGATACCCAACGACTTACCTTTCAATTTTAAAAGAATTTCCGCTTAAATTATCTTTCGCAGTCACAATAAATAAATCACAGGGGCAAACATTCAAACACGTGGGGATCGATTTACGCCAAGACTGTTTTTCGCACGGCCAGTTATATGTCGCGTTATCAAGATCGGGTTGTGGCGAAAATCAATATGTTCTTCTGCCACAAGATAATAAAACAAAAAATGTAGTATATGCAGAAGTTCTTTAAAATAATTAAATTTACTTTAAAAATTGTACAGATATAGTTTGGAACTCGAAAAAAAAAACATAGGTTTTATCCTGAAAATTCTGCGGGAACTCGACCATTCCGAAAATCCCGCAAGAACGGGAACTATGTGGGAAGAACCAAAAATCTGCCGGAAGTCACTATTCCACGCGGACGAAGTCGCGGGCAAAAGCTAGTAAATATAATACACGTTTATTAACCTCATCATATGTAGATACTTATTCATTGTAATAAAGATGAATATGTTGCTTTGTTATGGATGGAAGTTTTGTGCTGCTATTTATGTCATGATAACTGTCTGGAGGTGGAAGATCCATCTTGGTATCATCAGTTTCATGCTGCTGAGGTATCCCAAAATTCAAATTTCTATCAAATGAATCGATTCTGTCACCAAATTCAGATTTTAATTTCTAGGTTATGTTCGTAGCTCATGAAACATCAAATATGTTATAAAACTACTGTGTAAGTACGTAAAAGTTTATAATTACTACGATAATAAATGAAAGACATGACAATTATAAAATTGGGTTATTTACTTCTATTATTAACAATAAAATTGGCTGTCAATACCTGCTGACCAAATCCGCTTTTCGGCCTCTTAGTGAAGCTCCTCGGTTCTTCAGTTCAGCTTTTAACTGAGGTACAGTCCACGTTGAATACATAGTTCATTAAATTATCAAAAAACTCACGCTAGTTCCTGTTTTAATTATTTTAAATGCGATGTTATGGGCAATGCGTTAGCAGCGCTACCTGTTCATAGCTTTGCGATTTCTTCCCCATTGCTAATACTCTATGGTGAAAAATCCCCGTGTTGTAAAAAATGCGCTCAGTATATCATGGGTAATTGCAAAACTATATTCCGACCACCGAGAGAATGTATTTCTGACACCTGTCAGTTGGACAAGATTAGGACTTAATAAAGTTCGTAAAACACGTATTCTTTTGTACTCGTAACTTAGCTGACAGGTGTCAACAACGCATTCTTTCCTCGGCTGGAGTGTAACTCGAGATTTTATTTACCTACATTATGAACAAAGTTTGAGAAGTGTAATCAGCAGTTACGTGTAATAAAGGCTGCTCATTTTCAAGATCTACTGACTACCCATTTTGTAAATACGCTGCGTATTGCCAGTGCACCGAAAAATATGAGGTATTGCTTTGGCAAGCAGCGTTGCCCGTCTGCTATGCTTTCCCAAAGTATACTGAGCAAACTGTCCTCAGCAATCCTCATGCAGCATTAGTAGAAACAATCAAACAAAACCGCGAAGACGCGTACAATACATCCGTTGCAAGAGGTTGAGGTTCATTGTTATTTATATGATAAATTATCGTCGTCTAATGCTGGGTCCACAGTAACGGTCCAGGTCAATGCCCATCATCACTATAAACAACGCGGTTATTAATCCGATAATTATAGCGATAAATGGAGCAGCCACACTTCAATGGTCATCGGCAATGCTCATTTGCCGCCACCCAAGTTATCGCCTAACGTCAAACGCCAATGTGTCAACGTGTGATCCCGTTGTCAAATTCTCGCGATAAGTTGTGGCTACACCTACGGTTATCGTCTTAGAGTATATAACACGATATCGTCCATCATCGCGATAATCAATGGCGTTTCCCGTTAGTGTGGCTCCAGTATTATAAGGCGAATTTTCACTTCCTTCACAAGTCTCGATAAAATCACATTTTTGCGCTGGCAATGGTTGCAGTGTTGCACCCGCCCCTGACCGCCCCTCCCTCCTCAAAGCCGCCATTTTATTTGTATTGTATCGCCATTTCGTTTCTTTCGTGAGATGGAGAATTGGACAAGAAAGTGAGACAGAAATAAAATAATTCGAATCCTTTTGATAACAAAAATCTATTAAAAGTATTTAGGAAAATTAAATTCAGGTTAGCACAAGTGAATTATTACAATTTCGTTCCTGTTCAACTTTTTTTAATTTTAATCGTGACCGCGTCTTACCTCTTTTTCGAGTACAATGGCGTCCGCTCACTCGTAGCGCGTATGGATATTCCGTCATCCTTTTCTTGCATATATCGACTATTCAGGAGACACTGCCTTTCTAACGAATGATCTTTTTACGAGTAGAGTAAACTGATAAGAAATATTCCCCGTTACCTTCGCACTTTGTGTTTGAGTTTCTCTTTCACGTACAATTAGCCGCGCTTTTGTTGAACGTGCAAAGATGTTTTTAAACATTTTTACAGTGTGTATTTTATGTTATAACAGATATATACAATGTGCTGCTGATTGAAATTGTGTGATGAATTAATTTATGTGTCGATATGTTCACTACGAACACCGTTCAAACCGGCACAGTGCCGACGCTGCAGTATCAAGAGCATCCTACACAAAAGTCTCAAGGCAAAAACATTGAAAACGTTCAGCAAAAGAATGCTCAGCAAACTCAACAACAACAGGTAATTATACATGTTTTGTTCACATTCTTAACCACAAATATTACAATAAAACATTCAAGATTAATAGAACACATATTAAACCATTATAAAAACATTAGGAATACATATTACAAAAAAATAAGGTACTTACCATCATAGAGAGAGTACCAAGTATGATAGTACATATTATGTTAGCCTTATGAATTTCTAATAGTTCAACTAAGTTCAAAGCCAATTGTTGCACACAGTGTCATTTACAATTGACTGGTTTCTATAACTTTTTATAATAAATATTATACAGCTAAGCAGCCCTTTAAAATGTTGATACTTGCTAACACTTTTCATAAACTTTATTTGTTTTTAATTTCAGGAGTTTCCTACATTTTGTTATACTACCAACGTAAATATGATTGGCAAACTAGGCACAGGTACCACTAGTGGAGCTGGCAATGTGACCAGCGGTGTAAATATAACACAACTGACTACCAGCGACGATAAGACTTGTTATATAGCTCAGCCATTTTCCTACAACTATGCATTAGTGAATCAAATGCAAATTGCTCCAAATGGAATTCAGAATACAATATCAAATATTAGTTTTAAATGTGATGTTTGTGGTCTGATGTTTGGGCATCTTACTCTTCTGAATGCTCATAAAAGAATACATGCTCAGGATACAGGTAATTTTCTTTGTCTTTTGTTTGATTGTCTATGGAATTGTATATAATATGTATTTTTAATTGTTCTGAGCAACACATTGTCATAGGCTTCTAGCTGTGTCATGCACAAAATAATGAATATACAGATAGAACCCTCAAAGAAAGCCAGCCAGCTAATACCATTTAGGCAACCCATCACAGCTGAAAAGAAATACATAAGCAGTATTTAGCTTCTTGAGATAGCAGAATTAAAGCAATCATTTTGGTAACACACTTGTGCTGAATACATACATAAGATCAAGTCGGGGTGATTCGAATAAGCAATTTCCCACCCATACGCCCATTTTACCTATTACTTATCAACATCAGTCCTGTATTCCCCGAAGGGTTAGGCAAAGGTGTACCTATACTACACCCACATTTTGCTAGTTATGTTTTAAGTCACATGTAATATGGGGCGAACCTATTGCCATTAATCAGCGCACAAATCCAGCTCTGGGTTGCTACTGAGTAATTCCTGATGGAAAAACCCAATAGCACTTTGGCCAACCCGGGAATTGGACCTCGTGCTCAGCAGTAGCATTTGGAACCACTAAACCAATGAGGCAGTCAATAAATAGGTTGTACTGAATATTATCTTATCTATACATATTATAAAACCAAGTCGCTTTTCGCGTTTGTCTGTATGTTTGCGTTGTTCTTCTAAACCACACAACAGATTTTGATGAGGTTTCACCATTGTTTAGAGAATTTATGCTGGAAGTTTTATGTCTATAATACGTTAATATTAAAGTTACGTGTATCTAAGAACAACATGTTTTGTCAAGTCGTAAAAATGCTGCAAAGCAGGAATGGGTCGCTAGTATTCTAATATAACAATGCCCTACTTCAATTAAATTTAAGTTTGATTGTTTGAGAGAAATCCTTCAATATTAACTAATGTTCACTGAATTCTTTGATTACAGAAAACAATATTACGGTGGTAGCGACAGGTGTAAGTACTGGAAACGATGTTGCCATGCCTCCACACATTCAGATCCTTTCCTCTGATCCCAATGAGCAGCAGCAACACCACGTACAAATTCAAGACAGTTAGTAGGCACTATTTATTTTTATG
This sequence comes from Agrochola lota, assembly GCA_947364205.1. Lineage (NCBI taxonomy): Eukaryota > Metazoa > Arthropoda > Insecta > Lepidoptera > Noctuidae > Agrochola > Agrochola lota. The sequence goes on along the minus strand of OX376221.1, from coordinate 7,831,069 downwards.
GCTTTTCCACTGCTGACCACCCATTGATTTAAAGACCTCTGTTTGTATTTTCTAGCTAGTTTTTTTATAACCAGTGTGAGGGACCGGTTACGCAACTATTACACGGCAAAGCCAAAGTCTACTATGCACTGCTTATAATAATATCAGCCTGTTACTGTCCTCTATATGAGAAGAGGTCTTTGCCGTGCAGTGGGCAAAGACCTCTTCTCATATAGAGAAGGCACGAGCATTAATCACCAGGCTTGCTCCAGACGGGTTGGTGATTTCAGGCTTATATTAACTATAAAGTCCAGGTTTCCCCACAGTGTTTTCCTTCACCAATGTCAGTAATGTCCAAGATAAACTTAGAAAGTACATATTAATTGAAAAGTCACATTGGTTGCCTGGATTTGAACCCACAACCTCGTGCATGATAGGCGAGGCCTTAACCACGGGGCCATCACGACACCCCATGCACTGCTTGTTAAGTTTTAATATTACACTAAATAGTCTCACAGTAGAATAATATTGATTTGGTCCAGATTATTTATGTGACCATTATGTACACCACACTCGTCCAACAGTCCAACACTCCAACATGACTCCAGTCTGTCCCAGCTCACGATCAATGAAAACACTGTCCAACATCGTCAAACATGCACAAACTATCTCTCTAAATGTGAAAGGTTGTACAAACAGTTGGACTGTTGGACGATAGTGCGGGGCCGGCATAGTAAGAGTAAGAATAGGCTATACAGAAAAGTTTCAAATACTGCTAACTTTCAATTTTGAGATATTGTAACAGGTTTGTCTCCAATCAATGAAAATATTGCTTTGTTTTGGTTCTTGCTTAGATACTGCATGTTAATTTTGCACATTCAATCCTATCAAGCCTTCTGATGGACAGATTTAATCAATTTTCTCGTCTCTATTTCAGCTAAACCAGTTATAATAGAGAAAGTCCAGAAATGTATTACTTGTGGTGGACCTATTCCTAGTAATCCTAAGAGAAAGGGACCCAAGCTAATTCGCTGTGAAAACTGTATTGCACAAGATTCTGTAGACCAGAGAAATAGTCAATGTGAGTATATTATTTTATTCCTAAGGCCGTTTGCTCACCGCGCCGTGAACAAGACGTCAACGAGGAGATGACGACGCAGAAGTAGCGACAGTACGTTTACTATGGCCGTGTAATCTCGTTTCTCGCTGACATTCCGTTCACGGTCCGGTGGACAAAGTGTTATTCTCATATTACGAACATTACATTACCCACATACATATTTCCCGAAGGGCCAGACAGGGGGGTGTATAAAACACCGTCACAAAAACCTTTGAACACTGCCCAACCTGGGAGTCAAACCCAGGACCTAGAATTGACCAACAAGCTAATCATTACCGAAAACAAATCATACTATGTAACAACACTCTTATGTTTATTTTATGTTTGTCAGTGAATGCAACGCAAATATTCGTGGCGGCGGAAGACAATGTTAAGTTTGAAGTGAGCGCGGTGCAGCCGGCCTCGGATCCACTGGCGACTGCACAGACGAATCAGCAAACGCAACAACAGCAACAGCAACAACAGAAACCTTGTGAGTATACCTATGTTAATTTGAAATCAGTTAACATTATTTGACCAAAAACGATCATACTGAGTCTTATGTTTGAAGGCGTTAGATATGAAGCATACATTGATGTTTTTGATCTAATAATAACACATTTGTTTCAGTACCTGGTCACCACCCAGTGAAGAGGAGAAACTTAGCATCAGTAACAAAATGTCAGAACTGCAATGGTTCTGGCATTATTTTCGTAGGTGGGAATAAGAATAAGTTAAATAATGCAAATTTGGACAAACCGTTCCACTGCAATATCTGTGGAGGTTCCTTTGCCAGATATTCCTCATTGTGGTCACATAAAAAGTTGCATTCTGGTGAGAAGAACTTTAAATGTGGCATTTGTGGAATTGCATTCGCTAAGGCTGTTTATCTTAAGAATCATTCAAGAATACATACAGGAGAAAAACCATATAGGTATGTATAAGTATACATACCATAATAATAACTATTTATCTTTTTAACTTAATAAAAGAAAACAAGAATGTATATTGTTAAATCTTAATGCCTCATAGATTAACCAATAGAAAATGATTGATAAATTTTTCAGATGTAATACTTGTGGTATGCAGTTTTCACAATCACCACACTTGAAAAACCATGAAAGAACACATTCAGGGGAGAAGCCATATGTTTGCGAAGTAAGTAAAGGTTCAAATAATTAGATTTTTTCTAATTTTATGGGCTTTCAAAAACAAGCACGAAAGGACATTGTGAAAACGACATAGTGAATATGTGCGATAATCAAGATTACATTTTTTATTTTATGGGCTAGAGTCAAGGCCAAAATTCAATATGCAACGTGAAAAGTACTAACACAGTCCTGCAAGGATCGTGGATTTAGGTTTTTCGCCCTAAATTAATATTTAGGGCCAAAAATCTGAATCCACGACATGTATCGCAAATTTATCCAAAAAAGGCTAAAGTGCTAAATTACTGTAGACTATCCATATTATTTAGATCCAAATTAAATAATATAAACTGGATAAATTCTACCCATATCTGACTTATTTTCTAGAAATAGACCTTAATAGGGCGTTTTTTATTCAGGTCTGTGACAAGGGATTTGCACGGCACGCCACCTTATGGAATCATCGACGTATACACACCGGGGAGAAGCCATACAAGTAAGTACTTACCTTGCATGCCTTAGTATAAATGTTTATTCTATTAGCTGAGCTGTTATGGTTTTAGGCCACCCGTGCATAGCCAGAGCGGGTTAGCTAGTTTCGTATAAACCCTGATAAGTTTTAGGCAGCAGTATGAATTCTTACGATTGTCCTTGCCTTTCGCTATCATAGTTTAGGTAAACTGAGTACCTAATAAAATAAATAATTATATGTTCTGAGCACGAGTCAGATTGGTTAAATTGAAATGCCATTGTTATTGGATATCCGTCAGAATGAAGCTATTACTTGTAACTTTTGCTGTTATACTATGTGGCCCATGAGCATGTGCCCGCCCGTATTTTTCTGAATATGTATTGTCGAAATTATGGAAAATAAACTTAAAAAAGGGGTCTATCTCGACTTTTATTTTTCAGAATCCCGTTATGATTTTATGTACTTACATACTTGTATTTTTAAAATAAATACAGTTTTTTTTTAGATAAAAATGTCTTCACCTCCGTTTTTCTTTTCATAGTTGACAAATTTTACTAAGATAATTTTTAGTTAATCCGATAAAATAACTCATAAGCTTTTAGAAATAATAAACAGAATTCAATTCGAGCCAATAACATCGGAGATATGGCAGACGCCACTAAAAAAATAATAACTTAAAAAATATTAAAGATAGACCCCCCCTTTTAAATTTAATTTTCCATTGTTTTTCATGAATATTCAGAAAAATACGGGCGGGCACGTGCCCATAGGCGACATTGTATAGTGGAGATATTATAGAAACCCTCAGTTGCCGATCATTGTTAACGCATCTTTATAAATCTTGAATTATTATCATTCTAAAATGTGTGTTGTGCAATACAGGTGTGAGACGTGCGGATCGGCGTTCAGTCAAGCAGCCCACCTAAAGAACCACGCTAAAGTGCATTCCGGAGAGAAACCTTTCAAGTGTGACATTTGCACGGCTGCTTTTGCAGATAGGTTCGCGCTCAAGAGGCATCGGGGGATTCACGACAAATATGGTATGCATAAAAAAAAAGCGAAATTCGCATCTAAATAATACCATGTACTTACTGCTTAATAATATTAAATCACCATATTTTCAAAAGACTAATGATATATTTTTTTATTCTAGGTCAAACCGCGCCCTTACCTTCAAGAATACAACAAAATCAACAAGAGCAACAGCAAACACAGAATAGTGAGCAACAGAGCACACCGGCCGTCGAAGTTGAACACCACGCAGACCAAACACTTTGAATCTAACAGCTGTTTTGTTTCAAGATAATCCCACCCTGTCAGTTAATTCTAATAACCTTGGTGAAAAGGTCTAAAATCAGGCGATTGTGAATATGTGAAGGCCAAGGACATAATTTTGTGATATAGGATGCCCAACCTTGCATTCATTGGTGATCCAATGCGATATTTCTCATCAATAATGATGATCGAATGTACTTTTTAGTATTGCAAATGCTGCGGCATTAATGACTTATTTATGTGTTCATTTAAAACGCAGGTTATTAACGTGATAAAATGTAAAGGTTTTCTTTTACTTGGAATTTGATTTAATAGGTTATCATTTAAAATCCAGAATCAAGGGTTTTGGCTGTGGATTGTAACATCATAATATTATTTTCTTTTCATAGGCTCCATATATCCCCTTTTATTTTATTTTTCAGAGATGTAAATAAAACGAATTCAGGTGCGTCACAAAGCCTATGTGATTTAGTATTTTAGCATATCCAATGAGATGAATTTTTGTTTTAATAGAATGTGGATGGGGTGAACTTACTAATATTAGAAGCAATACTTTGTTATAGGTAAATGGTTCTCTGCAATACAATATTCAGACTAGCTGCTATACAATTTACTCTTTTTTTTATATATAGACGTTAATTATCTAATAAAATTGTAGTAAGTGCAGCTCATCCAGAAGCACCCGCGTCACAGTGATGCGTTTTGTAAGTTAAACCTGGAATTTTTAATTATGGAATGTATAGTAAATTTTTTGTCTATATTTGTTGTTTTATTATTTTAAGGGTCTAATGTTCGCATACGTACCATCGAAGAACTTCATATCTAACCCCCGTAAGGACTATTCTTGCTTGAAGCGTTTGGCGGCTATAGAACCGGGCCGGTAACAGATGTGGTCATCGTGTTCACAGGATTTTGTTTTGAAACTGGTTAGATATTAACTTCTTTGACTGTACATACTGTGTTCCTATTTACTGTAATGATTACGAATAACATTAATTTGTAACTTTCGAAATAGACATACCTAACTGCCAGTTGTAGATTTTAGTCCAATTTACACTTTGGTGTCAATTAATTACGCGTTTGCCAAGTGGAAAATAACTTTTCATCATTTCCGGGTCATAAAGGGCATACTATGCAGTCGCGCTAATGCAAAATGTTATGTACTTGTAGGAACCTTAATCTTATCAAAATTCACGTGGAACACACGTGGAACTTTAGAAAGTGGGTTTGTTAACACAAGTGCATTTGAATTCTTTTGATTCTCCATCAGGAACAACTTTCAAAAAGCACTGGTAAAGATGCTTTCTACAAGCGCTATTTAGCTGGCGAATGTTGCGTCTTTGGATAAAGACAATCGACAAGTTTGAAAGATCGCTTGTTGTCTGTAGAGTGTCGTTATGGCTAAAGATTGGCGCTTCTCAAGCAGGAGGGTGCGTGTTCGAAGCCAGGGAGTACCAATGTGATACGCCAATCCGCAATGAGCTAGCGCGGTTATTTTTACTCTTTACACTGACTTTCAATGAATGAGAAGACATTACTGTCAATGTTACAGGGCTGGTATAGTTTAAGTAATAATGTTTACATTGCATACGTATAATAGGTACGTGGTGGCTAATTTTGACGTAGCAAGTACAAGTAAATTAGGTAAATTTATAAAGGTAGTGAGCAAGTTCCTAAGGGATAATATGATTTAGAGAATGAAAAAGTAAACTCTTACATATAAAATTAAGATTTTATTGTTATATCACGGATTAAACTTAAAAGCATTACAAACATAACCTATTACACGTGGTAAAAGGTTATAACGGAATAATAACAGTGTCTAAAGGTTACTCGTAAACCCAGTTTTCAGCAGCTGGTGTCCATCCGACAACTTCCTTCTCACCAAACCAAAGCGCGATTTCCTTCTTGGCAGACTCTACACTGTCAGAACCGTGGATTATGTTGCGGCCAACTTGGATGCAGAGGTCACCACGAATTGTACCGGGTTGTGAGTCAGCTGGGTTTGTAGCACCAAGCATTTGACGGCCGGTTTTCACTGCGTTAAGGCCTTCCCACACCATAGGAACTACAGGTCCGGAGCTCATGTATTTCACAAGACCAGGGAAGAAGGGCCTAGACGCTAAGTCACTGTAGTGTTGCTTCAGTAATTCTTCTGAGGGCCACATGAATTTAAGGCCGACCAACTTGAATCCTTTCTTCTCAAAACGCTCGATGATGGTGCCGACGAGTCCACGTTGGACACCGTCGGGTTTAATCATGAGGAAAGTTCTTTCACGTTGTTCCGCCATTATGACTTTTATTAACGTGTAGCCGGCGCGTCTGAGATGGATTAAAAGGTAAAGCAAAGTGGCAATCATACGAAAAAGGAAGTTCTCGTATCGCGTCACAAAATCAACCACAGATTGCGTATACAGTTATGTATCTATATTAAAAACGCGATCAAGGTATCCCTCGGTGCCATTTTATTTATAAATATGTAGTTTTATCTAAAAAAAAATAAAGCTTAGTAATTTATAAACAGTGATAAATTATTAACAATAGGAATTCCGCAAGTTCTAACAAGTAAGTTTATACGGACTAATTGTTAATATCTTCTTTTATTTAGCCTAGTAAAGCCTAATCGCGTTTTAGATGGCAGATCGATGCACTTCCTTGTCTTTGATGATGAATTCTCTGATTGTACATGGCAAGAACATGGCAGTGTATGCTCGATAGTTTCACTGATCACTATACTGTATTAACGAATTTTATTCAAATATGGGCGAGTTTCTGCAACTGCAAAAAATAACTTTGTAATTCATACTATGAATTATGAAATACAAATTTATCAATGCAATTTGAAAAAAATAAGATGCAAAGTAATAATATTCTTTGTTTAGTATTTCCATTTATTTGCTAAATATTGTACACTGGTACGGAGCCTTTCGTGTGGGAGTCCGACTGATATGCCTAAGAAAGTATTTTTTTAATGTAGGTTGCGGTACTTAGGTAGTACCGTCAATCAGGGTGAATCGAACTCACGGGGGAATAGAGAAAAAAACGTGGCTTTTATTTAAACGTTGTTTTATGGCAAACTCGGTGACCCCAGCAAAAAACCCGCTTCTTTAGCAATTTGGTAGTATTGTTTTTCTTAGTCTGGGAACGTTTTATGCGTGGCATCATCGCAAAAAGTCGTCAAAACTGAACGTCAAAGTTGACAACAAAACAAGTGAGTTGCGTGAGCGGGAGTTTGATCTTCGATACGTAATTGCATTTTGGTGTTAATCGTTTAAATTTAGTTTTCCATTACGGTCTGTGTTTAAATATATTGTGCTGTATAAATTGAAGTTAGAACATGCAATAATATGTTAAATTGTTCATATATCGTAAGCCTTACTTTTTTGAAATTTTATAGGGTTATTTGACACGCCTTAGGTGTAAATAGACACGCCTGAGGGGTTACCAGACACGCGAATATGGTTAATAGATACGGGAAAGAGGTGATTAGTTACGAAAGAGGGGTGATTAGATGATTATGATAGGGCTGCCATAAAGTCTAAGAACCGTTGGTAGGAAGAAGAAGAAGATCGCCGTCATTTTTTGTCGTTGTTATCATTAACCATTGCAGTTACGAATACAGTTTTTTTTTTATGAATGTTAAATGTTTTTGGTGGTTTATATAATTAAATATTATTTTATTAAATAAATATTATTTTGTATAAGACACCTAGTTACTTGAGTTTCATTTGCTTACCTTAATCTTAACAATACTCATTAGTCAGGGAAACTACAATGAGGCAGCCCTACGAAATTTTTCTAATCACCCCTCAGGCGTGATTTTTGTCTCCTGATGGAAAGTAAATAGAAATCATGTATATTTTGAGGTTTTTCTTATTAACTATAAACATATCTGAATAAAAATGGATATATTTCACTAATTTGGCCCAAGACTCAACAAATGTATGGTTTGAAAAATGTGTATCAATTCTGCAACATAACGAAAATCGTTAAAAAAGATCGAAAACCTATCTATTCACCCCGTTTGACGGTAGTTATTCGGTACTTAGACAGGTATTATTTTTGTTTTGAGCTCGGCTTCTTTGTCATTATATATGGTATGGCAGTGGTTCACCAATGTTTCACCAAAACTACATTGACAAATTTTTTGTTTACAACCAACGTTTCGTATACTATTTATTTTACAAACAACTTATTTCGCAAATATTTTATTTTATAAACACTCGTTTTACAAACATTTATTTAGCAAATGCTTCTCTTTACAAATGTTTCGCATGATATTTAATCATTTATACATTTTTCATTTAATATTGTGATTCTTTTGAAAAAATCACTTTTAAGGCTTTTGCAGACCAGCGCGACTTGTCGCGCGACGCGACTCAAACAATGAAATTTCTAAGAAAACTGTACGGTATAACAATAACCAGCGTCGCGTCGCGCGACAAGTCGCGCTGGTCTGCACAAGCCTTTATACTAAATATAATTTTATAATAAATTTTCTTAACCAGTCACAAAGGGATCATGGTTGAAATGTCCATTTGGGTCTGAAGTTCTTGAAGCCTACAAAAAAAGATTTTTTATATATATATTCTAGTCGCTTTTGGCACTCGCCGGCCGCTACCGCGGCACCGCTCGCTTCGCTCGCTCGCCTCGTGCATTGGGGTCACAGTTTTAACCTAAGATTTCACCAAAACTTAATTTACAAATTTTCATTTGACAAGTAACGATTGATAAAAATATGATTTGTTATTTCATCATTACACAATAACAAGTTTGCCAAATAATTCAGTTAAGAAAACCATTATCCGATAAACTTTTTTTTAATAAAGTATTATTTGACAAATTATTAATTTTCTATTCATGTTATTTCAAAAACAACATTTGGAATAAAAACGTTTTACATATTGAATTACGCAATTTCCTAAAAATTAAACTCATTAAAGAAGCAAAAGGGTAATTTTAATATAAAAACCATAAAAGTTAAAAAAATGCCAGAAACGATTAAAAGAAAAAAAAAAAAAATATGTTACCCGGAATCGAACTAGATAAATTAGGTTAAATATTTTTACTCTAGAAAAGATTAGGTTAGGTTAAAACTGTGACCCCTACGCACGAGCCGAGCGAGCGAAGCGAGCGGCGCCGCGGTAGCGGCCGGCGAGTGCCAAAAACGACTAGAATATGTATAGAAAAAAATAATAATTGTAGGTATAAAGAACTTCAGACCCAAATGGAAATTTCAACCATGATCCCTTTGTGACTGGTTTAAAAAAAATATTATAAAATTATATTTAACATAAACGTGATTTTTCCAAAAGAATCACAATATTAAATGAAAAATGTATAAATAATTAAATATCATGCGAAACATTTGCATTTGTAAACATTTGTTACATTTGCTAAATAAATGTTTGTAAGACCAGTGTTTATAAAATAAAATATTTGCGAAATAAGTTGTTTGTAAAATAAATAGTATATGAAACGTTGGTTGTAAACCAACAAAGCAATGGAGTTTTGGTGAGACAATAATGAACCAAAAATATATTTACTTTTTATTGAAACAGACAGGTTTCGACGTGATCATTCACTAGGCCACACGCTTGCATGAAAGCGTAACAAATTTTAGAACCAACATACTTAAAACCCCTCTTTTTCAAAGCTTTCGATAATGCTACAGATGTTGGTGTTTCAGACGGGATTTCTTTGTAGTGGTTCCAACTATTAACGATGGGTTTTTGGTTCACGAAGCTCCAAATAAAATTCGTAAAATCTTCGCCTTCGTTTTCCATTTTTACAAAACACTTAGAATTGTTTATTATTGCCTCTATTTTTCCTTTATGCCTTACAATTCCTGAATCTTTTAAACAGTTATTCACATCCTTTTCCGTTAATTTTGATACTTTGCGAGGGTTAAAGTTATGAAATCTCTTTCGGTAATTTTCTCTTTTTTTCAATATTGTTAACCACAATAGCCCGGCTTGTTGTCCTTCTAAACACAGCATTTCAAACAAGGCATAGTTGTTATATTGTGGTTTTCCCCATTCTTCATCATGGTACTTTATGTAAAGTGGATCTTCTGATAGCCATCCACATCGGAGAACTTTATTTTCTGTCATTAATTCGGTCATAGAGTTTATTATGACCTCGGTCATGTCACTCATCAAGTAACTTAAAGTTAGATTTCGTAGTTATGAGTATGTTTCCGTGGTGAAAGGTTACTTTTACTTTGGTGTATTTCTATTTGTAAAAATTACTAACAAGCAGATAAAATTCTAACCTAATTCTTCAGCTACCACAGATTAAAAATATTCGTTTGTTATTTGGGATAATCTTTTACTGCTTCGTATATATAATTAACGTTAAAATAATATTTATAGTACATAAATACATTCTAGTGCCAGTAGTACTCTAGGTACGACACTTCATTTTAGGATTGTGAAGGCTTCACGTGCTTTGTTTGTGCTACGAATTTTTTCGATTTTAGTGGTTTTTATTAGTGTGAACTTAAAATCGAGATTATTCTTTGTGTTTGTGTTCTTCATTTAAGGTTAGTTTTATTTGTAATTGTCCCGCTTTTTAACCATTATTGTGCAAAATGAACTCCAAAAAGCCCCCTGACCCAGATCCTCCGAATGAACCTTTTGAACTCTCCCCTGTTACCGTCCCCCATGACTCCGAAATGCTCACGCAAGACCCCATTATGGATACAGAGACCTCAAACCGAAAAAGAGTTGCTGGCTCATCCCCTACCATTTCTAATATCCCACCTAAGATAGCAAAGAACGTAATCGGCAGACTTATTTATACAGCCAGGGATAATACGCCGTATATTGTCCATGTTTCCCTTAAGGATGATCAAACTTCAGGCACTGTGTTACAACCGGTTAAGTTTGGTATGTTTTTGACGATGAATAATGTCAATAACATACACCTCGATGGGATCAAACGTTTAGGTAGAAATCGCGTCTCAGTCGAGTTTAAATCGTATCAGGACGCAAACAGTTTTTTAAATAATAACCTTTTAATACAACATAATTATACTGCCTCCATCCCGCAATTCAATATCACAAGAATGGGTATTGTTAGTGTTGGGTTGTGTTACTGAATGGACAGAGGAAGAAATTATTAAAAATATTAAGGTTCTGGAAGGATGTGGTCCTATTGTTAACACCAGAAGGATGACCCGTAAGGTGACATCCTCTGGTGTAGCTGAGTGGAAACCTACGCAGACAGTAGTACTAACTTTTGACGGACAATTTTTACCGAAACGTGTGTATTGTTTCTATTCAGCTCTGCCAGTTGAGAGGTACACATACCCAACAATACAGTGCTATCATTGCTGTCGCTTTGGCCACACCCGCACTATCTGCCGTTCAAAACCAAGGTGTTTTAAATGTGGTGAAGATCATCCTGGCGATGGATGTGAAATCACTGCTGAACTAGGTTTCTGTCTTTCTTTTTCTGAGAACCATTTCGCAAACGACAGTGCTTGTACTGAATTGGGCCGACAGAAGAGCATCAAAGCTCTGATGTCGGAGAAATCGATCTCGTATGCGGAGGCAAGTCGGGTTTTTCCCCCTGTTTTCAGATCGTATGCCGATGTCTCAAAATCTTGCCCACGTAACAATGTTATATCTAATACATACACCACCATCTCGATCATCAACCCCAATTTCTGTAACCCAAAAATCATACCGTAAAATGGTCTTCTTAAAACCTAAACCCCGAGTCCCCTTTTCACCTGGCTATAATAAACAGGGCCATCAAGCCCTAACTCAAAATTTCTTTCCCCCCCCCCCCAAAAAATGGCTGTGCCTTCCCAACGGAAGACAGTGAGCCAACGCTGTTTAAACAAGAGGACAAATCGAAAAACATATTAGACCTCATTACCAATATGTTAATGGCTGTTCTTGTGAATCCAACCCATTCAATACCTGACCACGTTGCCCTAAAACTGACCTCAATATTAAATTATATCAATAACATTCCATCCCCTGACATTTCTTCAATGGAACGTGAGGAGTTATTACTCTCAGGAAACCTGATCTTTCATTTTCAATTAATAAATATAAACCATCAATCTGTGGCATTGCTGAGACATGGCTTTTACCTGAAAGTAATTTCAGGATGCCTTTTTTCGGCAGTGTTCGTAATGACAGACCTGATGGATATGGGGGATGTGCTTTGCTCATCAATAGCAAAGTATCATCTTCCCCAATTCCTCTACCCTCTGTTGACAATAACATAAATGTTATTGCTGTTAAGGCTGAGGATATAAATATTTTTTCTTTTGATATTGCGCACCCACAACTCGAATATCTTTCGATAATTAGAAATTTGTTATGCAATGTTAGCGGTCCAATACTTGTTATGTGTGATTTTAATTGTCACCATTATCGCTGGGGATCAGATACTTGTGATAATTTTGGCATAGGCTTACTGGATATACTGGATGATCTTGATCTTTGTATCATCAACGATGACAGTACCACACGCAGGTCTGCTCCAGGGCAGAGTAATAGTTGTGTTGACTTGACGTTCTGCTCATCCAGTATATCTAGTCTACTCATCTGGCGTCGCTTGGATATGACTTATGGAAGTGACCACTATCCCATCATGATTGAATTCCCTTCTAAAAATGTTCCTACTAAAGTATCCCCACCCCTTTTAAAACACCAGCTAAACTCAGCAGATTGGGATTTATATTCAAAAAATTTAAATTTAAGAATATCTTCCCTTCCAAAAAACCCCAATCTGATAGAATTTCTTCTCCACCATGGTGGGATAGGGAATGCACTGACATGGTCAGGGCCAGAAATGAGGCTGAAGATACTGTTAACAGCGATATGAACCTGGATAATCTCATCAGCTTAAAGCGGATATTAGCTAAGTCCAGGAAAGTTTAAAAAAAAAAGAAACGAGAAGGTTGGTCAAAATATTGCAGTTCTCTGAGTCCATCTACCCCGGTTTCAGTAGTGTGGCGAAAGGTGAAACGTTTTAAATGTAGTTTAGCACCTGCCTCCTCAAACATGCCCACAGAAGAACTGGGATACCAGTTTTTCTCAAAAATTGCTCCAGCTTATGTTCCAGGTGTAGAGGACAGTTGTGTTGGCATAGATGATGTAGACGACACTAACGATCCTATGAACATGCCATTTAGCTTGGAAGAATTAAAAGCTGTTCTATCCCATATCAAAGATTCCGCACCAGGGGTTGATGGATTCCCATACTCCTTTATTTCTAAAGCTGGTCCAAAAACGCAGCAATACTACCTGGACTTGGCAAATTTTTGCTTTATTTCTGGTTACATTCCCACAGACTGGAACGTTCAAGTTGTCATTCCGTTATTAAAATCTGGCAAAGATCCTAATGATCATTGCTCATATAGACCTATCACTCTATCGTCCATACTAATTAAACTTTTAGAACATTTAATTAAAAATCGTTTAGAGTGGTTGGTGGAGAGCGAGAGGCTGCTTCCGGCGACTCAGTTCGGCTTTAGGAAAGGTCTGGGCACTGCTGATAGTGTGGGTATCCTCACGTCAGCGGTCCGGCTGGCCCTCAGCAGGAATGTGTCTGTGGTTGCTGTTTTTCTTGACATATCGGCTGCTTATGATTCGGTTCTCCTCCCTATTCTCAGGCAAAAGCTGCAAGAGCTGAGAATCCCAGCTAAGATTTGTCGTATCATTGGTAGCATCTTTACCAACCGCGTCATTCAATTAAGAATCCCTGGGACTGACTCCGAAAAAAGAACAGTCTGGAGAGGGCTACCTCAAGGATCCGTTCTTAGTCCCCTGTTGTATAATATATATACAGCAAACCTATCTTCTTCTCTAAATGTTGACTACAAAATCTTTCAGTATGCTGACGATATTGCATTACTGGTCACTGGCAGTTCCATTCAGGATGCCGCTCTGTCCATGAATGTGTCTGTCCTCACTTAACCAATGGCTTCTTGATCACGGGTTATCTTTAAGTGCGCCAAAGAGTACAGCGGTAATTTTTACCCACAAGCGCTCTGTTCCCCTAATAGATTTAAATATATACGTAGATGGACAAATCATTCCAGTCAAGGATAAGGCTAGGTTCCTGGGAGTAACTTTAGATTCAAAATTGTCTGGGGTTGACTACATTAACAACACGGTCAAAAAGTGTGAACGCTCCGTGTCGATCCTTAAGGCTTTGGCCGGAGTGTGGTGGGGAGCTCACCCCTACACCCTTAAACTGGTCTATAATGCGCTGACCCGGAGTGCTTTGGACTACTGTTGCTTTCTTATTGAGCCCTGCAACAAAGAAGCTAGACAGCATTCAGGCCAAATGCCTGAGAATTGTTATTGGAGCCATGAAATCCTCTCCTAAAAATGCGCATCAAGTCGAATGTGCAGAACCGCCTCTTTACCTAAGAAGACAGTATTTGGCAGATCGCTTCCTATCCTAAATATACTTCCTTTCATCCCATCCTTTAATCCCAATTTTAGAGCAAATCGACCGCTCTTTTAATGATTCTCCCTATTGGAACAATAAAACAGTTCCTCTATTGCTAAATAGGTACAGAGAGCTTAAACACCTCTCTGCCCCTGTTTGTCAATATCCAATTCTCCCCGTTTTTTCCATCGCATACGAGACGATTCACTTTGATTTTCACCAAAAGCCGTTTTGGGACTAGGTATACCAAAGAATTCCCAAAACGCAAGAGGCGACTTTGAGTTAGCTCTCAAGCGTTACTGGGAAGGATGGAATTTCTTTTTCACTGATGCATCTAAACTATCTCAAACAGACTGTACAGGAGTAGCAGTTTATTATCAAAATTCAAAAATAGCTTTACTTTATCAATGTCCGCCAGAAGCATCAGTTTTTACAGGAGAGTGTTTGTGTATTTTAGAAGCCGTCCACTTTATTAAATCTCACCAAAGTAAAAAATCTGTAATTTTTTCGGATTCCCGTAGCAGCATTCAGGCCTTAAAACAAAACCAACTTAGAAGCAAAGTTCATAGTCAAATCATTGTAAAAATTAAGAACTTATTATTTGATTGTTCCCAAAACGGCTTGGATATCGAGATAGCTTGGATCCCTGTTCACTCGGGTATTGCTGGCAATGAGTGCGCTGATTCCTTAGAAAGGATGCCACATCAAATCCGGTTGATCGAAAGCATTACGTAGCTTATAACTACGAGTGTGGCCTTGCGGTGGGTACTTTGGATCATATATTTTTCTCATGCTCTTTGAACACCCATTCCTTCGACCTCTATCGAAAAATTTCCAAATATAACATCCGTCTCCCAACTAACTTCCATTCTCTTCTATCCCACTTCTCTCCCAAAATCATCCAAATTTTAGCAACCTTTATGAATGAAAATAATTTAAAATTTTAACTGATGCGTAAAATAACTATGTATTATATTTTATATATATATATATATTTTTATGTTGTAAGTATATTATTTTATATTAGTTTGTAAATTAGAATACATGTTTTTTACTAACCCTTGTTTTCGTCTGCAGCTACTAATATTTATCTACCCACAAAGTACAAAGTCCGACGGCCTGCTACTCTGCGCTGCCATCACCACGTGACACTGGCAGAATAGTCGACACCGGCTCAATTGCCAAGAAAGAAAAAAAAAAAAAAGTTACATGCTCTGTGCCACACAATCATTGCTAATACTAATCTGTGATTACTAAAATCCACTTACATCACTGCACTGGCACTGCGTTGTTTGTAGGTATTAAAACGCGACGCGATGCGCTGTAGCCCCATGGGGCTGTAATTTGTAAACAACTCGTACAGTCATTGTGGTGTCTCGGGCGTGTATAGGTACAAGGTTGACAGATGAAAGGAAAGTAAAATGAAAAAACCCTTTGTGTAATTTACTCATATATTGTGTGCTACTTTTCTGCGAAAGTTATTCACAGCACCTTTATTGAATCACTTTCGTAGTTTTATGGTAAAATGCCGTACCTGTAAAGATCACAAATTGAATGAAATCATAGGCAGACAGATCGATGTCACTATTCGGACACACGGCACAGCTCTAACCCATTTCATTATCTAAAGATTCTCAAACACACTGGACTAACTCGCAGTATATCTACATTTGCAGCTACCCGAATCACGATTAAAACTGTAATCGTAACCGCATCTTACGGCTGAGAAACTGTTACAGCTTGCGGCCAGACCAAACCATTTTAAAGATAGAAGAAATAGAAGTCGAAGAGAGAGGTAGTATCTTGGTATCCTGACGGTTGCTTTTTCTAACGCCAAGACCTCTAGTTCAGCTGTAACTACCTACCTACCTAAGTTAAATAAAATGAGAAACGTATTATACAATAGCTATCTTCCAAGTTCTTTCTATGAATGTTGTCGTATACTGTGTACCTAAGTAGATATCGCTATCTCAGTGTGTGACTAGTAATTTAAAATTTAAAAATAAGTATGCACTAAAAACACAATGAAATAACCCTAACTTTTTTGTTGATTGTACGAAAAATGCTCATTTGTTTAGGCTAGACACATTTAGGCTCATTTTATTGTATTTTGTTGGTTAAACAATCAAAGATGCATGTTGGATATTGATTGTGATACTTATAATATTATGCTTTGGCATTCATTTTACTCCAACTTACATGGCTCCCTTGGTTGTTTCTTATATCAAACGCAGCGTTTAGCTGGTATGCTAAGTTTAGGCAAGATTTATAAGTATTCTTTCCCCTTGATGAATACTCTAATTGTGCCTTCGTTTATTTCCTTAGTCGACAAAAAACTTACGTAATGTAACAGCTGATTTAAAAAAACCTAAGTTTAATCATACAAGCTGGGTGTGTTTATATTTAAGTATCCCGTACAGACTAGCCACTTAGGGCCGCCATATACTCGTGCTAGTTTGGACTGGTGGTTGCATCTGTGGGGTTTAATGTATCTTCGTGTTTGAGGTCCGGATACCAAGCTGTTGACGAGTCTTATATTGTCATCACTAAGAGTGCCATCAGCAATTTGCTGCAAGAGTGGCATATATTCTGGTTTTGATAGTTCATTCGTTATACGTGTCATCTGAAAAGTAAAAAAGAACAAATAATACCTTACAGTCAACATTGATAGGTACTACAAATTAACGATACCTATAAGAAAGCCGAAATTTTTGGTGCTTTTTTATTGGTTAGAAACCGATTACTTATAATAAAATGGACGGTAAAAACAGATACTTACCACTATTTTTAGTTGAGCTTCTGAAAGAGGTGTTGCTATTGGACCCAGAAACATGACACTGCTATTTGGCCCAAGACTATCTGGATCGACCGATATGAGCCCATCATCACTTTCATTACTCTTTATTTCGTCGTTTATAATTAAAAACATATGTTCGTTAGGCATTGTAGTTTGTGAGTATTTATACTCTTGTACGTAGGGTTTTTGAACAATTTCTTGCGGCATTATGTCACTTAATAAGGCCTTGAGTTTAAAGTTGCTTTTGTCCTTCTGCGTCGGTTTATTTCTTTTACAGCAAAGTGTTTTTAGTTGGGCTACGAGAACATCAAATAACAGTTCTTTTTTTTCATCTTCGTCTTCACTCTTACTATTTACATCCACTTCTGAGGGACGGTTATATAATAAATTATTCAGTTTTTGGATAGCAACATACTGAGGATCCCCGACTCTGTTAGGAGCAAATGGATCCACTTCTTTATTGTCTAACCGAAAGAAAGCTCCGCTTGCTTTAGGTTTATCTGAAACTTTTTGAAATCTCTTTTTTTTCTGTTTTTCGAAGATATCATTAAGTGCTGGTAAAGGTTTGCTTGGTAAATCGACTATGGCTTTGTAATTTTTAGCAAACTTTGATTCTGAAGCAATTTTGACTATGTCTTTCAAGTTATATTCGTTTTTATTAGGTTGTTCGCTAAGTAACTTAATGAGCTCATCGTCAGATAGCTTCGAAAGGAGATAAGTAACGTCGCCATCTGAAAAAGAGAAAATAATAAATTTAATTAAATTATCTGCTGTTACAATCTCTATTTCTTTGCAATTTGAATTAAATTTTTAACTTTGTTCTGATTTTAAAGTAGACTAGCTTATGCCCGCAACTTCCGTCCGCGTGGAAGTAAATTATACCTCGAAAAACATACCCTATGCTATGACACTCGGCAATAGTGTGCTTTCTATCAGTGAACTAACTTTTGTAATCGGATCAGTACTTCCAAAGAGTAATCTTTGGAAGTACTGATCCGATTACAAAAATTAATAATTTTACTAAACAATCCCCTAAATTTAAATTCTAAACTAATATTACAAAGAAATAAAATTATGACCGAAATTATATCTTAAACAGAGTGGATTTTCGAGACGGGGCAGTAGGTAAGGGCTACCTACCTACTACCTACTTAATGCCCCGTCTCAAAAATCCATCTTGTACTTATATCAGAACGGAAATATCTTTCATCAGAACGGAAATTGCTTTCATGACTTACCAACATTTTTTTGGATCGTCGATTTTGGCAAATCTTTCTCATTTGGCAAATACCCTTTGGGGATCATATACTCCGATACATCGTTGTCAGCTTCATTAGCGACGGAGTACATCGGATTGTTGTTCAATAACGACATCGATAACGCTGTCTGTATCTGCGAAAGTAATTTAATGTTTGAAAATTTTCCTTTATTTAAAACCGAAATACCTACTTAAATCATTTCATGTTCGGTTCGGATGTAAAAAAATGGGTTTAGGCGCAGAATGCCCAATTCTCAAAATGGCAACTGAGTCTTTAATGGACTAATTCTCGTAGTGGCTAATTCTATAAATGGCTAATTCTCAAAATGCCTAATTCTATAAATACCTAATTCGCAAAATGGCCAATTATTGGGGAAAATAATAAAACGAGAATTTCATCGTTAATAATTTAAGTATTGTCTGTAAAAACTACAAATCAAATAAATCAGCAACAAAAGCAAGTAGGTACACATAAAACAACTGTACTAAATTGTCCATATGTAGGTAATACGTTCTCAATTTTTTTGTTACACGCCTTGCACTCACACAAATGCATTATTATCTCTGTGTGCATTATAATTAGTTGAGTGAAACCAGGAAGGGGTGTGGTCTATCACTAGCTGCACTAGCGCAGAAATATTTTCTTAACTGAGCATGCTTAACTTTTGTCCATTGTAAATGACACAAAAATTTTTTTAAAGAGTTTTTAATCGACTGCGGCAGAGTAAAACCTCAGTATCATCTGGTCATTAGTTTTGCTACTTTTCGCGACTTCTAAACAATTTGTATTAATTTGTACTTATACCTAAAGGTCAACGCACACTTAAAAGCACGAAGGATCAGGCAGCCTGCTCAGCATCGCCTGAACTTGAGCCCTTCAAGATTCTTTCTATGGAACTCCATACGATAACCCGGCTTGGTGTCAGCAAGTAAACCAGTTTACGTCGGAGCGTCGCCATATTTACCCTGCCGCAAGCGAGGCGTCTCAGCCATCCGCAAGTGCAAGCGCGGCGTCGCTGGCCAAAAAAATGTTTTACAAAAATGAATTTGTGTGAGTGCAGGGCGTGTAACAAAAAATTTGAGAACGTATTACCTACATATGGACAATTTGTGACAGTTGTTTTATGTGTAGGTACCTACTTGCTTTTGTTGTTGATTTATTTAATTTGTAGTTTTTATAGACAATACTTAAATTATTAACGATGAAATTCTCGTTTTCATTTTCCCCAATAATTGGCCATTTTGCGAATTAGGTATTTATAGAATTAGGCATTTTGAGAATTAGCCATTTATAGAATTAGCCATTATGAGAATTGGTCCATTAAAGACTCAAGTTGCCATTTTGAGAATTGGGCATTCTGCGCCTAAACCAAAAAATGTAGTCAATCTGTATCTGACGGTATCTAAAAGTTTTAGAAACCTCCAGATACATATTTAGACTAATGCTGGCCACATACGTACGGGTTCCCAATTAGGTTTGCTGACCAGGATTCCTGATTCTGGAACCTGAATGCTTGCCTTACTTAAAAAATGTTCAACTAGGCGCACACGTTTGTACATTTTCCGAACGAAAAAAAAACTTGACGTTCGTTTCGGAAATTGAACCGTGTGTTCGGGTCATTCAGAACGGAAATAACCGAATCACATCATCCCGAACGGAGCGCTCGCATACATTTTTGCTCCGCCGCCGCACACGAACGGAAATTTTCGTTAAGAGTCGCGCCGGCGCGGCGCTGTGTCGAGTGGCCGGACGTCTAGATCACAGAGTAATTTTGCTCTTTTCAGATATAACTGATTCTCTTTTATTCTATTAGTATTTAGTGGATGTACCCATTATCGACATTTCCTTTTGGTCTTCTTTATCGCTAGTAAAAGTGCAGTTTTTTAGTGTTTGATTTATTTTTAGGTTAGTATGCATTTTTGTGGCGTAAGTACAATAAAGTATATATAAATCAAAATGGAATAGCAATCAATTCGTCGTCGTCCATGTTTAAACGTGCTTTCATGAAAGCGTCAATCTACCTACTGGCAGTGTACTATTCCTAATACAAAAAATCGAACGTCTGCGCTAGTCTCACGGAATTCCGAATCACGAATCCTGATCAGGAAACCGTACGTATGCGGCCAACCTAAAACGCTTGCTAATAGATTTGTTTCAACAGAAAATGTAGTAAGATATACCTACTAGAATTAAATACAAAATGTACGAACCTACCCACTTTAAAAATAATCAGATGTGTAGGTATGCATCTGTATATTGCGCATGACCAACTTCTTTTAGAAATTAATTTGACTTACCCAATAAGAGAAAAATATTATCCTATATTCACTGAAATAAGGAAACATGTTCGTTACGAAGAAGCAATACTTATGCGGTCACTGCAAGTTTAATTTAACGGCTGAATGCTCAATAGCTTCTTTCTCATAAAAAGTATTTGCCTATCTTGTTAATGTTTACGAAATTAACAATGAACAACCGCTCGTTAAAAAGTTTACGATCGCGATATGGAGACTCAATCGTGTTGAATGTTATGTTTTTTAGCGTGTCAAGGACTAAGTTGACATTTAGTTTTATTTTTTTCCATCTCTTCTATAGTCTGCAATGGTAATTCTGGACGTGATGTTTCGTTACTATCCATGTCAGCATCCGAATTGCTTACAATCTGAATAATTAGAAAGAAATTGCTAATCCATAGCTTCATAAGTTCAATGAAAAAATCTGCTCTACAACGTAAATAACGCAATGAATGTTGCTGACAAAACGAAACCGATTAGTCTTAATTATTTACGAAAATGTGTTACGCAATTAGTTAGTAAGTCAACCTAGCGTATAACAAAATTCTAACTATTTACTAATTGTAGGCAGAGTTGTTGCGCCACAAAACCCTGTTTTCCACTATCTGCAGCCAGTCTGCCCGCGCTAGGTCTTTGCTCCTATTCACAGAACATAATTATATACGTCTCACTAGTCGGAGGGGATCGGACTTCGGACACGTTTGCTGTTACTTGAATTTCGAAAACATAAGCAAGCATGTCACAGGCCACAGCTATGAAATAAAGGCGCTGTCAATGTCAAATTGTTATCATGGATGTGCGGTTGACTGTACTTATATTACACTTAACATTTATATAAAAGCATGTAAACGTTTGTGTACGCCTGTAATCAGTATGATGCTCTGTGCCTGTAACTTAAAAGGGGTATGCGCTAAGGTAGCCCGCGAAATTCAAATTTTCTTTAGTTTTTTACATTTTGCAGGTCAGTGTGAGATTTTATGTTGATTAAAATATGATTTGCGACCGTAACCAATATGGCTTTACATAATTAATATTTAGTGTCGCAATAGGGATCCACGCGCAAAGCTCAACGCAGATGTCGCTAGCAGCGTGATGGCCGCTGTCAAATAATTTTCGCTTTGTTTAAATACATCAGTCTTTTTGTTATTTTTTGTGTTGAAACCGATCCACCATCGTTATTGCTAACATGTATTGTTCCTGGAAGCATAAAGAATTGAAAGATGAACTAAACAAACGAGAAGCAAGGATTACTGGATAGAAATCAGATTTATTGAGAAGTAGACTTCTATCTTATAAAATATTTTCCATCAGTGCTAGGCTCTACATTTGGATAATTTTTTTGTTGTAACGTGTTAATTCTTATTTGACTCATGGTAGGAAAATTTACGAAAATTCAGAGAACACTACTTTAATAAATGGCATTCTTTAATTTTTAGGTTATCTATGACCGAAATTTTAATTTCGGCAATCAAAGCCCTCAAGCTTCTGAAAGACAAGCACTTGACGTTCCTGCTGTAGAACTTCACCAAAACCGTTATAGCTCCACCAGAACTCCACCATATTGCCGAAGTTTACCAATCAACATATTCAAAGTTACTTTTAGTTGTACTCTTTTAGTTTCCCACTTTTTTTAGCGTAGTATCTTTAGGAAATAAATGAATACCGGGGTTAGTAGTTTAGTACATCCTGGTACAGCATACTTATGCATATTACGAGAAAAATTAAATTTACTGAATGATAGGTTACAAAATGTATGGGATTGACAGCTTTCAATGGCCATGTCGACCTATCGTGATATAATGGCAGTACAGATCCTCATTTACGCGTGACTGACGTCACTGAAACTTGTTCTGGACACTGTAAATTCCAACGCCGCTGCTCAAAGATCTGTACGGTGATCATCACTAGATTTGCTCTCACCGTACTTAGTCACGCGAAAAAGTGTCCATACAGAAAAGAGGTGAGCTCACACATGTTCCATGCATAAAGCGTTTCCATGACAATCAAGTTAAGTCACTGAGTCATTGTGTCAGAGGTGTCAAAGCGAAACAAATGCGACTATCTTTTGACGCGGTAGGGCGAATCTAGGGATTTGAATCTAGGAAACCGTAGCTATACCTACTCAAATCATTTTTAAAGTAGATAATAAGTTGTCCTGTAGCGGCATCTACATCGCTACATGCAAACTACGCATCAAAGACCTGACGTCACACAACATCCTGACGTCACACAACATCCTGACGTCACACAAATCCTGAATCGCGCAATTAGAGTTTACCGCGCGATAAATATATATACAAGCTTCCTGACTTTAACCTCTGGGCAGTTGCCCGCCAGACACGACACCCATCTGGTCGGAGGATCCTCCCTTTTCTATGGTGGATGTGTGAACTTTACACCCTGTTCCTCATACCCCTAAAGTCCTAACGAGAATATCCAAAATCAAATCAAAATCAAAAGTCATTTATTCAAACTAGGCTGAGAATCAGCACTTTTCGAACGTCAACTACATAAGACAGTCCCCCAAAACGCCCACCCTTCACCACTTCCTAGTGCATTAGCTGGGAAGAATAAGTGGCGCAACAAACTCCCCAGCTGCACAGCTGTCTGTTCAGTTAGAAGAACAACAAAAAAAAAGATTCTATATATATTCAAAATAATTAACATTACGCAACACAAAACATTATTTAAATTATTAGCCATATGTTAGCTAGCACACGCCAATATACCAGACAAAATCATGGAGAACAGCTACGCTCAGGCAGAGATAAAAAATAAAAAAATTTACGTAAACAGAACTTAATATCTAAATAAAACCCCCCAGGCATAAAGGGCGTGCCCGCTTACATATAGTTGTAACTGGAAGTTATAAATGATAAACTAGGACCATCGAGGTAAAATAAATAAACAAACAGTTAATTACTAATAACAATAAATAATATGATCAATTGTCGAGGTCACTAGCTAACCACATATTGCAATACAACTCATAAAAATAAAACATTGTGATGAGTAAATTATGTCAACAATAAATTAAATTTAAATAACTTGACTTATAAAGTCAAATAAAATAAACAATTATATAAACTCATATAACTTGTCAGTAAGTAAGCTGGAGAAAGAACATAAACATTGTCTTGAGTTAATCACAGCGACCAACTATTCTTATCATTTAAGTAGTCGTTGATAGAATAGTATGCCTTTGAACAAAGCATGGATTTTACTTTCGTTTTAAACGCATTAAAAGGCAAATCTACCAGAGAAGAGGGTAGCTTGTTATAAAAAGTTATACCAAGCCCAACAAATGAGTTATGAACCTTATGAAGCTGGTGAAAGGGAGCTCGTAGTTTGTCCTTATTTCTAGTGTTAACATTGTGAAAATCACTGTTTTTAGTGTATAAGTGTATATTTTGCCTAATATATAAGATATTGGCGAAGATGAATTGAGATGCCACCGTGAGGATATCTTTGAAAAAATCTCTCAAGGAAACTCTGGCACCTAGCTGGTAAATAGCTCGAACAGCTCGTTTTTGAAGGACAAATATATTTTGAATATCAGCAGCTTTGCCCCACAGCAGAAGACCGTAGGACATAACGCTACGAAAATAACTAAAATAGACTAAACGAGCTGTATCGACGTCAGTGTATTGTCTTACTTTCCTGACGGCGTAGGCGGCCGAACTGAGCCTTCCCGCTAGGCTCGATATATGTGGGCCCCACTGAAGTTTGGCATCTACTGTTATGCCCAGAAAAACTGCCGAGTTTATGGATTCAAGCACCTCTTTATCTAAGACGATGTTGGGACCTAGAGTTCTAACATTATGTAGGGCGAACTTAACACATTTCTTTTCTTAGCATTGAGAACTAGGTTATTTGTCGTAAACCAATCCGTAACCATTGAGAGTGCACTGTTTACATCGTCAAAATCTTGTCTATTCCTGTCTACTTTAAAAATAAGAGAGGTATCATCTGCAAACAGTACAACGTCACAGATACCCTTTAAATAAAATGGTAGGTCATTGATATACACTAAGAACAAGAAAGGACCCAGTATTGAGCCTTGAGGTACACCTAACTGAACTGGTAGCCCGGAAGATTTTACACCATTAACATCTACACATTGGGACCTATTATGTAAATAAGAATTTATAACGTTGAGAGCTTCGTTTTGCACACCGTAATGACGCAGTTTACGCAAAAGCGTGTCATGGTGCACGCAATCAAAGGCTTTGGAGAGATCACAGAAAACCCCAATAGCATTTTGCGAGTTCTCCCATGCGTTAAATATGTGTTTCAGCAGAGCAACACCCGCATTTGTAGTCGAACGACCTTTTGTAAAGCCATATTGTTCATTATGAAGGAGGCTATTTAAATTAAAATGTCTTAGCAACTGCTTGAGTATTAACTTTTCAAATATTTTGCTAAATGCTGGTAAGACAGAAATAGGCCTGAAATTGCCAACGTCATTTTTATTACCTGATTTAAATAATGGTATGATTTTACTATTCTTCATGAGGTCAGGAAAAGTTCCTAAATCAACACATTTATTAAAAGTAACAGCTAGATAGGGGGCTACGATGTCTATTATATTACTTAAAAGTTTAATTGAGATGCCCCAATAATCACCCGTGTTTTTAGATTCGAGTGTGTTAAAAACATTAACTACATCACGAGGCGTTACATGTTCGAAGCTAAATAAGGTACTACATTTAGTCACACTACTATGCAAAAGGTTTTCAGATTTAGACGGGGACGAATTCAAGGAGCGAGTCGTAGTTATAGGTATGTTGGCAAAAAACTCATTAAATGCCTCGGCTACGTCGGCAGCTGTATTAACAAATTTATCGTCTACCATAATCTCAAGTTGTTTTTCATGTCTAACCGACTTACCCGTTTCATTTTTTATAATTTTCCAAGTGGTTTTTACTTTATTATTAGATTTTTTAATTGTATCGCTTAAAAATTTAGATTTAGCAAAAGCACAAATATTTTTAAATAATTTTGAATAATTTTTGACATACTCTAAGAAAGGAGTATCAAACCTGTATTTTTTCAAACCATATAACTCGTATAGTGTCGCTCTACTTTTATAAATACCTGGAGTAGCCCATTGATTAAAACCAGCGGAGGTGCCATAAATGTTAATGGTTTTGGTCTTAAAAGTAGATTGGTACTCTTTTTGCACAACATCAAAAAGGGCTCCATAAATTTCATTAGGATTATCGTGTTCTACTATAGATGGTGTAATTCTGTGAGCTATATTGTTTTTAAACTTGATGCAACGAGTAGCTGTATAAGGCCTGCATTCTATTTTATGAGGCTTTTTATTTCCACTTGTACTTGCGTGTGAAATATGATACAGAGACAAGTCTATGGTTGCGGATTGATTAATTTATTTTCTGTGCTGTTTTTGATTGTCATTGTCAATTTGACGTTGACGTACATTTGTTTTGTTTTGTTTATTTTATTGTGATTTATTTGATTGTGACTGTTCAAATTCGAAAACATTTCTAATTTCATTTAAATTAACAATGAATATTCCTTTTCCAGTTTTAACTCCTCGTTTAGTGGACTCATTGTGGTTTAACGCTGATAGTCCATGCGACGAAGAAACAGAATTAACTGCGTTAGAACAGGCGAATCAACATTGGGCAAGTATATCTGGCTCTATATTTTGTCCTGTGAATATTACGGATAACGGAAGGTTCGGGCCACAAAGATAGAAAATAATTTATTTAGAATTACTAATCTTAACAACAGTCATCATTGATCTCGTATTTTTTCGGTCACAATAGTGGCTCAGACCAAATAAGTGCCTCCACCATCTAGCCTAGCTGAATTAAAATGACCGAATAGAACATTTCGAAATACAATGAAAATTTCACATGATTTGGTACTGTAAGCCTATGAATTATATTAGGAAAGTTTAGTCTAATTTTTTTTTTTTTTATACTACACTGTTTGTAATATTACAGTGTAACTAGATTTTGATATTATACACTATTATTCGCTATTCATATTTAAAGTACGATTGGTTTACTTACAGTTAAACTCGATTGGGCAGCAGTACATGAAGCGTGCTCCGCTGGGAAAAGCTGACCCTGAGCCTATGGAAGAAGAAGCAGACACTGATGAAGAAGAAGGTACTAAATATTCAATATAAATCGTTACTATAAGTAGTTTTTTGTGTAATTCATATTTCAAGGCCTCGAGTTGAGGTAATATGATAATCAGCAGTAAAAAGTAGAAGACTTACTCTATATATCTGAGGACTTTCTCAGGTAATCAACTTAAATGCTTCTGCCTATTATCAGGCAAAAAAACTTTATTCAAAATAATAATGTTAAACGACCAGGCTCGATCACTAATATATTACCACAATCTGATATTTTGTTTATTTCTTGTTCCAGGTAATGATGAATCAGATGAATCTGAGGAGTCCCATGATGAAGACGAGGAGGAGGATGTTCCCGCCTCGTACTCCCCTGCCCGGAACAACAATGAGCTGGAGCCTGACAGTCTGGATGACCTGAATGATGGGCCAGACCTTAACAACTCTGACCAAAGTGCACTTTGGCCAATACAGTAGTGGTTAGATCATTTT
Source organism: Agrochola lota (assembly GCA_947364205.1). Taxonomy (NCBI): domain Eukaryota; kingdom Metazoa; phylum Arthropoda; class Insecta; order Lepidoptera; family Noctuidae; genus Agrochola; species Agrochola lota. The sequence goes on along the minus strand of OX376221.1, from coordinate 7,803,720 downwards.
AGAAAGTAAAAAAGGCCAATTATGATAAGTAATTAAAATTTCATGTTTATTTTTTGTGAACACGTGAATCATTAAGATCACAAATAATTGAGACCCTATGCAATGCTATTGCGTGTTCAATTATTTGTTTGGACATGATTTTTTATGTTAGTGAAACTAATTTAAAAAAATAAATTTACACAAAAAAAAGTCTTAATTTTCTCAATAATTTTAATTTAAACTTATGAATAAATAAAAAGTCATAATATGATAACAAATTCAAATTAATACATTATTTTATAAATACTGATTTAAAACACACTGGTGACATCTATAATTACATCCACCACTCTGGTTAGTAAAGGTCTCATGTTTTCTGTGGGCAAAGTCTTCCATTTCCTGGCAAGGCATTTCTCAATGAAATCATGCGTAGATTTTGGACCTGAAATAATATTTGTTATAGGATTACTCAAATTGCACAAAGCAAAAAAGTTAATGCCAAGAATTTGTCAATATATTGCTATATTTTGAGAAATTCTTGGCATTAACTTTTTTTTTGCAGTACTTATGAAAATGACAACAGCTGACAACAGTATTTCTCAAACCAAATCCCTGCTATCAGACAATTAACGATCTTAACTACTACACTGGTTAAAGTCGTTAATCGATCATAACATCACTTTACCCCTCTGTATCAAAACATTCTAAAATCAAATGATCCTACTAGTAAAACGACAATTTAGCAAAATGTCCTATTAGCAAATCATCCTATGAGCAAATGGTCCTAAAAACAAAAGAACGGAAATGGTACAGTACATACCACACATAATTATGAGATGGAATAATATCATGTATCGTCTTCTCGAGACAACAAACTTTAAAAACTACTCTTATTTTAAAAAACCGGCCAGATGCGTGTCGTGTCGTTATTCCAGTAATCCCCATTGACAATCCCCATCAATGGGGATTTGTGAACCTTTTGTCCATAAATCCCCATTGATGGGGTTTAAGGGACAAAAAGTTCACATATCCCCATCGGTTTAAAAAAAAAATACAAACAACATAATTTAATTTAAATTAAATTAAATTATATAAGAATCACGAAGTCTTTATTGCTTACTGAGGTAAGGACTCATTGATTATTTTTATAATAAAAAAAAAAGTAATGAATAATTAATTGCATAAGTGTAAAATATTTCTGTCATGTCATATTCAACCTTTACTACAAAATATAATCTTTTAGAGTTTAACTTTTAAATTACTTTATAGTAACATTTTGATTGATTATTTTAGTACTTTTATTCACCTTTTGTTTAGTTGAGTTTTTACCTAATCCTAGTGGTGCTCTTTTCATTTAAAAAAAATATCTCGTGAATAAATATGCTTATTTTTTAATACAGTCATACAGCTTTACATTATTAATAATACTTCTGTTAAAAATAATATGTCGTGAATGTTTAAAAAGATCTCTTCCACTTCTTGAGACATCCGGGTACCCATATTTGAAGACATTAGTTATAGCTTTTTGCTTTATTTGTGTGCATCAATATTTTCTATAATTACAGAAAACTGTTTTACCATAAAGCTACTATGAGTGTCTTGAAACCCACGTATTTGGATGTCTCACTGAGTGGATGTAATAGATTTTGATTTAATAAGAATCTCTATTCATGAGACATATTTTTAATAAAAGGGGCACACCACCGGTAACCAAAAGTCCTAAAATAATTAATCACAAAGTTACCATAAATGATTTAAAAGTTGATCTCTGAAAAATTATATTTGTAGTAAAGTTTAGACTGTAATATGACATTACAGAAATATTTCACACTTAGGCTATTAATTTAGCTATTACTTTAATTTGTTTGATTATAAAAATAAACAATGGGTCCTGACCTCCGTAAGAAATAAAGACTTCGACTTCATGATTCTTATATAATAATTATGTTGTTTGTATTTTATTTTAAAACCGATGGGGATTTGTGAACTCTAGTTCCGAAATCCTCATTGATGGGGATTTGTGGCCAAGAAAGTTCACAAATCCCCATTGATGGGGATTGTCAATGGGGATTAGTGGAATAACCCCGTGTCGGACCACGCACAATGAAGGGTTCCGTAGTTGGGATGAATTTATCCCAAGAACAAACTTAGCATTGTAGTTGAAAAACATGTTCCCCCATACTTTCCAACCGCAAATGTAGGTTTGTACGCACATTATTAAGAGATTTACCCATTTAATACTATAAACAATCTCATGCAGTCGTAGACCTATTCTTCAATTTAACAAAAAAGCCTTTATACGCAGTCGGGCAAATTACATTTAAACATATAATTTGTATATATTTTTGTAATCACCTTTTAAAACCTTTCATTTTGATACCCAACTCGATAAGGTTTGGGAGATTTCTTTTTTTAAAGATATGCTTTGGTGGTTTAACTTTTTTATAATTTTGATATACCCAGTGATACTTGCGCAATAAAGACGAATCTGACGACTTATCGTTCATTAAAATCGGTTCAGCCGTTTAGTAATTGCGAGGAAACGTACATACATACATACAGGTCAAACAAGTTACCCTCTTTTTTTGGGTTCGCCTCAGTCGGGTAAAAACTGATAGTGATTTTTCAGTGTTACTACACTTTTTTTTTTTTTAAACTTTGCCTCACACTACGAATTTCTTCTTGTATCGTGGGTGCGTTTACAAACATAGAAACTCACATACACTAACACCCAGACCCGGAACAACTACTTGCAGATCATACAAATATTTGTTCCGTGCGGGAATCAAACCCGCGACACGTTGCGCAGCTGTCGATCGCTCAGCCACTGCGCCAACCGTGTCGTCCATTTTACAAGTAGGACCATTTGCTCGTAGGACATTTTACTAAAAGTCGTTTTGATTATGTGTCGTTTTGTTAGTAGGACCATTTGCTTTTAGTACGTTTTGATACGGAGGGCACTTTACCACTATGCTGTAATACAACTAAAAAAGATTCAATACCTGATATATTAGAACAATTTGCCATATTTAGTGTGAAAAATATTGCACTTCTTTTGACAAGTGGGTCATATTCATCGCAATAATAATGGAAGGCCATTGCGAGTTCTGAGGGCACTCCATCGATCTCTTTGACCAGCATCACACCGGATCTATCGACATCATCTCGGTACCGAGTGATCAGCTCCCCATGTTCTTGCATATCGAGGTCAGAGCTTTCAACGACCGTGTGTTTTATTGACGAGATGTCGTTACCTGAAAAAGTAAAATGTAAACTTGTAGTTAAGACAACAGAAATACATTTTAAACGATTAAATACATTGGTAATTGGTTTTCCGGAACTGCGAGTTATTGGTCTTCTTTTTAGGATTCCATAGTAAAACAAAGAAACCTTAAAGTTTCGACAAGTCCGTCTGTCTGTCTGCGGCTTAACTCTAGAGACTTGGTACTAAAAAGCTATAATTTGGCATGGTTATACATCCACAAAGTTATGAATATAATGAAATAATAAATTTTATTACTAGCAATTTATGCCGAATTATAGGCTAACTTTGCATTAATTTAAAACAGCGATTTTTTCTCATTTAACGTGTGGTATGGACAAGGGAGTATGTTAAAATGTACTTATACCTCAAAAAGTTCATCCAAGTGGGTACGTTTTTTTAAAGAAAATATCTCATTTCAATTTTAGGTGGTAGAAAAAAATATTAACATATATATTTGTATCGAGTGTTTCTCGAACAGATTAGATATGACGTATGTGAACGTCAAAAAATTTAACATTATCGTCCGCGAAAATTTCGATAAAAATAAAATTAAGTTTTTTTTTATTGTACTTCAAGCAAAAATTATTACAGCAGTTTTTTTGCATTAAATTACTTAATTAAATATTTTAATACGGTATCCCTCAAAATTAAACAAATTGTACTAGTGCAAAATATTAAACAAAGTTTTTTTTTGACAAATGATGAGACTTCGTTTACATGAAGTAAATTTAGTCACTACTTGACTAAATACATTGACTATTTAGTAAAAGGTCCTAATTAAATTTCAGTTTCAATGAAATTTTAACTTTGTCGTGTATGTATGACATTAAGTTTGAGTTTCCACATCTTTATAAAATTACTAGCTGACCCGGCGAACTTTGTTTCGCAATCAATCAAAATATATAAACCCTACCTACCCTACCTACCTACCCTACCTACCTACCTACCCTACCTACCTACCTACCCTACCTACCCTACCTACCTACCTACCCTACCTACCTACCTACCCTACCTACCTACCTACCCTACCTACCTACCTACCTACCTACCTTAGGGGTATGAAAAATAGATGTTGGCCGATTCTCAGACCTACTCAATATGCTCACAAAATTTCATCAAAATCGGTCAAGCCGTTTCGGAGGAGTATGGCAACGAAAACTGTGACACGAGAATTTTATATATTAGACTTATCTATGAGATTCGAAAATGTCTGTACAGTTGATTGATCTCATAACTTCCAAGTTAGTAACCTAACTTGTATTAATTAAGGATATGAGTGATCCAATTATCCTTTATTGATGAGATTATTATTCAGTTTCGTCCCATTGATTTTCTAATATCATTATAGTGTAACTCTATAATTCATGTTCACCTTAAATAAGGCAAATAAATTTGCCATTAATCTATAACATCTTAAGGAAGATGTGTTCATTCTTGCATTTACTAGGGTAAATAGATTGAAAACTCTTAATTGTTGTATTGGAACAGTTAATGAATACGGACCGAAATATTCGTTCATACCATATAATTTTTAATTCACATAGCGTCTACATCCTTCAGGTACTCTTTCACCAGCAGATATCAAACAGGTCTTCAAATCAAATGTTATGTTTTGAAGGAAACATAATAGAACTGTTTTGCATTAAAACAAAACAGATATTATGTTATGAAAAACATAACATTTGAGCAATGAGCTTGCTGTTGAATTTCGAAGACTTCTATGATTAACACATGACATGAGTGACAGATCCAGCTCGCAGCCAGAGATATTCCGCGAGCCTTGCTAGAGTGAAAGGTAACCAGATACCAAATAGGAAGCGTAAGTACGTTTATTCTTATTATAGGTAAAATTTAAGACAGCTTTCTTCAAATCAAATGTTATGTTTTTCATAACATAATATCTGTTTTGTTTTAATGCAAAACAGTTCTATTTTTATCTTAAAAAATTAAGAAAAAGGGGGCCGTTAAAGTTGTCAATTTTAGAACATACGTGCTCTATCGCAACCATTAAGCAACGTATGAATTTGAAAGTTCAGAGGCCCTAGTGTGAGTTTCTTTTCACCATCTCGATTTTACGCATCGACCGCGTTCGGCGCTCCGATTGGTCCTTTACCAGTGAAGGCCAGTGAAGAGCCAATCAGAGCGCCGAACGCGGTCGATGCGTTAAAATAAACTCACACTAGGCCCTCTCTATATCATGTACTGTATTTAATCAACAAATATTAAAAACGCCAATTGTATTTTATTTAAATATGGACGATTTTCTGCAACTGCAAAAAATAACTTTGTAATTCACAGTATCATTATGGAATACAAATTTATCTTTTGCGATTTTTTAAATGATGAAAATTTCGTTCGTTTAGTATTTTTATTTATTTGCTTAATATTGTACGGTGGTACGGAACCCTTCGTGAGCGACTCCGACTCGCACTTGGCCGGTTTTTATTTTAAATACGTTGTATGTTCTGGAAATCTAAACAAGGGTGGCCATAGATTAAATTGAATAAATAGTAAATATTCTTACGTAAAAATCTTGCAGCAGTATATGCAACTTCATCTGCGAATTTGTCGAATCTCACGGGATTGAAATTGTTTGTTTTACTGTTGTAAACAAACATGAAGGAGCCAGTATCCATTCTCGAGAATATTGTTGATATACCTGAAACAATACAGCATAAACATTTCTATAGGTATTGAATGTATCAGTCATTCTAATTATTTGGAATTACTGGACAGACAGTGATGAAGGACAAAATACTGTGCTGTAATGGATCATGGATCTGCTCACTTAATGAAAATCACATTTGACTTCGACTGGGCCGTTCATATCCTTTGAAAAGGCCAACATATTGGAATTTTAGGTACACAGTGTATCATCATCACTGCGTTTGCACTGGCGAAACGTCACAACAAAACAAGTTGAAATCTCTAGTTCCTGTCAAACATTGTATGGAACATTGACAGAAAATAGAGATTTCAACATGTATTGCTGTGAATTTTTCGCCAGTGCAAACGCACAGTCAACATCATGTTTCTGTGTGTAGCTGATTTACAACATGACGTAAAGAGAAGGGGCGACAGTATACAACCTTGGGGAACACCGAAGTTGACATGATAAAATGAAAGGATAAATAAAAAAAAAAAAAAATGATAATAAATAATGTCATGATAGTAAAGTTTTCTACTATTTTGAAACAGTCGTATAATAAAAGCAGGCTTTTACAACGAGATTAACACTTAATTTAAGCTTATGTTGTAAAAGTCTAGCATAATAATTGAAGGGCTTTTAACATTCTCAAACGCTTTTCTTTCATTTTCTCAACACAAAAGATTAATAAAATATTGTTCAGATAATATGAAAAAGAATGATAACACGATACACAAATTAATATGTTTTTAACAAATTACTCACCAGTTTTTAGCTTTAGAATAGAATTATCATCTATATTATATTTTTCCTGGAGGTTATTCATATTTTTTTCAAAAATAATTTTATCATGATTTACAGTTTGGGTAGATTTATCTTGATTGTTGTTTGTTATCATACTGGGGAACATCCAGTGTACCATCACAGCTATAATACCCAATAATAATGTGAGAAAAATGTTTCGTATTGTGTTGCTGGACTGGGCTTGGCTTTTCTCCCTTAATGAAATGGACAATTTGCGTTGATAAAGTGAGGGTTGGATGCGTTCTGAGCTCCTATTACTCCTATTACTTCTATTCATCATACCATGATAACTTTCCTCTTCAATTCTTGACTTTGTTAAAGAGCAGTTTTCCTCAATTTCAGAATCATCACTGTAAGGCAAATGTGATGGGAGAGTTGCAGGTAAAGATTTTGAAAGCACATTGCTGCAATAAAACACACATAGACTTTTCACAGAAGCTTAGTCACACAATGAGATAAATAAAAATGGGATGACTGATGAAAGCTTATGATATTATGTTATGAGAAGCCTAAATGTGTTCTGAAAATGCATATGAGTAGATGCCACAATATCATTGATACACAAAAGAGTGTATCAATGATATTGTGGCATTAAAATAAGCTTTCTTTTGAAACAATGAAAGCTTATTTTAATGGTTTGTTAAGAGCAGGCGTAATGCGATTTTTAAAAACCCTGGCATTACTTACACATAGCTAGGTAAGTTAAAGATACAAGAGGTTTAGAATAGGTTGTCTTTGAAGTACAGAAACTGGTAATTTAGTGAAAAGTGGGCAACCGCTGCTGATGTAGCTTCACTGAAGTGTAAAAAAAAGGAACTGTTACTTAAAGACTTCTTCAATTTTGAAATGGCTGCAACAGATATTCAACTATTGGTGGCACAGAAACAAGCTAAGCAACCCATTACCAAGTGGTGTTGATGAAAGATGATTTTGATGAAAGTAATGATAAATGCTGCGTGGCAATATGGTAACAATAACAAAACATGTCAGAATATGGTTCTGTTACACATACTGAAATAACACATTTATGTTTTAAAGTGATAACAAGCAACATTATAAAGTTTAATGACCCACGTCTCATCAGTGTTTTCCTCATCCGGCGAATAAGAATTACTTCTTGGTATTTTTTTCTTTCGTATTTGTAGTGGACTGGTTTGACGAGACATTTTGCTGAAAACATACATTAATTTGTTTTATTTTTATGTTCTTAACATTAAAGAGCTTGAAGTGATAAGAAGTGACAGATGCGGCAACTTAAAATTATAATTAGGTACCTATTGGGCCATCCTTACATATTATACTATAAAACATAATCCCCCCGGCGCGTCTGTCTGTATGTCTGAACGGTTTTCACCAATGGAAGGAATTCATTAAGATTTTGTGTAAATTGGCTGAAATGTGACGATAATTGTTGAAGATGTCGGAAACGCCACCTGGGAACTATACTGACGTGCGCCGCGTAAACCGTAAGAGATACATAAAATTAATGTTCTACAGGATTGTACATAATAAAAAGTTCAACAAAAAGTCCGCGATTGCACACGTCTATCTTCTACGGATATCTCACAGGAATAATTTTCTTATTTTACGGAATTTGATAAAAACTTCATTGTTAATTCTAAAATATATCATTTCAATGAATACTATAAAGGATAGCACAGATTCAAAGTTGCGCGTAACAAAATAATTATGGTTACTGGCGGCAGCGGCGCACTATGTGGAGGCGCCTAACAGAGCCTGGCCATAAATACATTTTGTAAAAATCGGCGTAGGTACTTGTATTATACTTCAAACTGTAGCTAAGAAGTTAATCTACTATGTTATAAATAAATTAGGTATGTGGCTGGTACAGGTTTATATTAAAGAGCATATAATGATTCAAAAATTATCACAAGAACATCTTAATTTTATTTTTTTCAGAATTATTTTCTAGTGAGCTAGCAATGAAAACTATACAAGTATTATACCATTTCAGAAAGCTTATAATATATACTTTCGTCTGGTATGCATAAATATGCTATATATTTGTTAATATATTTACTAGAAATATTTATTTCATCACATATCATTTTTGCGTATCTGAAACTTTCAATTAGAGTTTTGACAGTTGCCGAAATTTGCCGAAGGTCTGTAAATTATGGTAATTGATAGGAAATTTAATATTATTATTCAGGAAAAAAAAAAGTTGCAACTTCATTGCACAACGTATGTTAATCTATTATAACATGAAATAGTAAAAATTTCTTACAAATACATAGGTGATGCTATTTGATTTATTAGTTGATATAGGTTATACTTGTGATATTTTTTTGGTTGCAGTTTATGTTTAGATATTATCTCGTATCGAGTATTTCTTACCATATTTTAGTTCACACGCACAATAACTTTTCAATAAAACATATCGGAAACCGCATAACCACCTAATGATAATTCGTTCTTTCTACCACATTTTGCACACGTTTCAAATCAATTATTAAGAAATACGTCAAAATCTTTTAAATGAACCGTGACATTTAACAGTGTACTCTAAAGATGAAGCTCTCAGTATTTTCATAGAGTTGGACCTTAATATGGCACAGTATGAAAACATGAGGAATTACTTAATCGCGAAGAATTGCTTATTATTTCCATCATATAAGTCAATTCAGGAAGCTAAAGGAAAGTGCTACCCACCAAGATCAAGCATAGAAATTAATAATATTAAAGCAAAAGTAAAACTTCAAGATCTGCTGGATCACACTATTGCAAGAATTTTACAAATCGATGGTGTATACAAAGTTGGTATAACACATTTAATGCTGTATTCTAAGTGAGGCTGTGATGGCTCAAGTGGACAAAGTGAATACAAGCAAGTCTTAGCTGAAGAGAGTGAGTTAATTCCTGACACAAATTTATTTATATCTTCATTAGTGCCTCTGAAACTAGTAAATATGAATACAAATGAAACTGTGTGGGAAAACCCTGCTCCATCATCAGTAAGATTTTGTAAGCCCATTTTAATAGAATTTTCAAAAGAGACACCTGAGAAGACTGCAAGTGTAGTTAATTAAATTAAAGCTCAAAAATACGCTCTTACACCAAGCTTAATCAATACAAATGGTGAAGGTATTGAAATCAAACAAATTATTTTTAACAATGGTTGACGGGAAAGTGGCTCAAGTTTTGTCAGAAACTTCATCAGGTGCTGTATTCACTATTTGTGGTGCAAGACCTACAGAAATGAACAATTTAGAAAAAGTGCAAAATAAACTGGTTGATGAAATTTTTTATCAATATGGACTTTCGACTTTGCATTGCTGGATTAGATTTATGGAACTAATTTTACAATCTTATAATCTAGACTTCGAAAAATGGTCTGCTTCAACAACAAAAATAAAGACTTGAAAAAAACAAAAGAAGACATACATTCAAAGAAGGTTCAGAGAAGAACTTGGTTTAAATATAGATAAACCTAAGCAAGGTACTGGTAACAGCAATGACGGTAATACAGCTAGACGTTTTGTTCAAAATTATCATTGCAGTGCAGAAATTACTGGTGTGGATGAGGAATTGATAAAACGATTTTATGTTTTACTTCAAATTGAAATTCATCATGCTAGAAAATGCTCTAGAGTAGCTAACAAATGAAGATGTTCTACATCATTTTTTTTACACTTCGGACCTGTGAAAAGTCTATGGAACTTATAGATGAAGCTTTGGAGCTAGTAGAATAATACACTGAAATGTTTTTTTTTTTTCTTAGTTTATTAACAGTAATTTTAAGAATTTATTTTGTATTAATTATAACATTTTAGGTCACATTATTTAAAGATAGTCGTAAATTTCATTAATTTCAATGAAATCATTTTTCAATATTTCATATTTTGTTTTTTTTATGACTATTAAATGTTTATTTATATCCATAATCTGTATATTATTTTAAAGTATATTTATTATAGATTATCTAAAAAAAAAATCTGCTGTTTAACTATTAAAACATGGAAGTTATGGATTTATGACCTGAAACCGACTCAATCTCCACATAGTGCGGCGGTGGCGGCGCAATGCTAGGACAGGTGCCAATGACCTTTTCCTCAGCTATTAGGTATGCGATCATCGCTTCGCTTCCTTTTAATCCCAGTAGTACGTTCCCCTGGGATATATTTCGACATCCACGCGGGCGAAGCCATGGTCAAAAGCAATTTAATCTATAAACCTAATGACAGAGTTTTATTAATAGAAGTACTCTGAGTACTGCCGTCATACAAAATAATGAAACTTATTTTTTTTAAATTAATTAACTAAATGGCCAGATACAGCATTTAACTCTAAAATAATAAAAATATAGACTGAGCTTGAAACTTCAATTCAGGCAAAACTGTCATTTAATTCAAAATCAATTTTGAAGTACCATATGACCGCAGTGAAGTAAGCCATGTAACGCACATTCTCAGTATTAGCATAGATAATAATAGTATTAGTAGTTCCTTACCTCATCACATTATCCACTACATCTACTCCTTGACTCAGTGGATTGTTCTTGTCATTGGTATTTTGTTCATTTTGTGTGTTACTTTTATTTAATCCGTATCTCCCCATTATCTCATTTGTTATGAGATTATCACCTCTATATCTATGAATGGACTTTCGTGCTGATGGATGATAAGGAACCCCCCCTTTCTGGAAATTATAATAATGTCAGTGGTTACAATGATGGGTAAACCACACACTGAGTGGTCATAAAATAAGTATATTTATATAATTTTATATTGCTCTCTTTGCTGCTGCAACTAATACTACTACTTAAGTAAGTACCTACTTAATTGTAATTTGGCTTGAAATCCTACTTAGCACTGTAATGGTGAAGAGTGAGTAGATGTGGAGCTTTTAAAATTGCGGTATACAATAGCAACATTATAAATTGTTACTTCGTTACTTATCATACCTAGTTCTTATAGTAAAGAAAAAAAACGAACATTATAATAATTATTGACATTTTCCTGCTATGAATTGTGTAGCTATGCTTCCTATGGTGCGAATGCTTTAATCACAGAATACAAATGCTTAATTATTTTGTGTAATATATAGGTATCCTGCGATTATATGAATTATAAAAAACATCTATCTTACCCCCTCTGGTCGGTCACTATTCATTTATTGTTTGCTGAGCTCTCGGGGCCTCCTCTAAAATGCTGAAATCCGATTTAAACCGAGTGTTAGGAAAACGAAAACATAATAACAAAACTTGACTATTTTATATTATTCAATAATTCCTATTTTTTATAGTTTTATTTGCATGCAGAACACAATTTCACAAACAATGCAAATAAAAATAATTGACTTTGACATGACTGACGAATCGAATCACAAATACACCATGTTCATAATGACATTGACATTAATGATGTCATGACACTCATGACAGACAATGACAGTAGGTTGCCAATTTGTCTTTTTTTTAATCCTACGTGACATCGGCACTGGGCCTGCGTGGTGGTTTATGGTCCACTTCCTCTCACAGAGAGGAGGCCTGTGTCCCAGCTACCCAATCCGCCGCGTGGTCCTGGCAATGGGAACATTATTTAACATACCGCATTTTTTTTTTACATCAATCTGACTAATGACTGCTACACACGTAACGATATATCGTAGCGAATTCTGTACAAACAAAGCGCAATTTATCGATCGTGTGTATGAAAAATCAATTAATAGAAATTACATCCTGCTTTGCAAGATCCTGGACACTAGAAGAATTGAAGACACCGAAGACTACATCCCATCCCTCATTCAGCATCGTCAAGGAAATTGTACCCATGCTAAGATGAGCCTAAGAAGAGGAAAAATTCAAAAGATCAGAGATAACAATTGGCTACTTGTCCTGAACGAAAATGAAATTGCAGTTACAATATATTATGTAAGGTCAAACCCCGCGTAGGTCAGGCGTGGAGCACGTCGGCAGCGGGAGCCGCGCACGCGTTTCGTGTACTAACATCCCTATTATACAAGGATTACAAATTTGCCTCCCCCTCACGCGTTCCGCCTCCTCCTTCGCGAGCATTACTGCTTCGCAGGAGGTGACGGCCTCCCATGCCCTCTCGCTCCGTACCATGGCCAGGACCAAGACCAGGACCGGACGCGAGATATCACGGCCACCGATCCTCCACGAGGACACGGCGATGCTCCACCCAAGCCGGGCAGACCTCCACCTTATGCTCCACCGTGTCCTCCGGGCGATCCAAACAATGATGATACCCGGAGATTTTAGATACGTACCTAAAACACAATTTTCAGAAACCATTAGCGTACGTGTGACGCTTCCTGCAAATTTAGGGTTCCGTAGTAAACAAGGAACCCTTATAGTTTCGCCATGTCCGTTCGTCTGTCTGTCTGTCCGTCCGTCTGTCTGTCCGCGGCTTAGCTCAGAGATGGTTAGTACTAGAAAGCTGTAATTTGGCATATGTATGTATTAATCAACTGGTAAAATAAAATCATGACAAAAATTTTTTTTTAGGGTACCATACACGTAAAGTGGGGATGTTTATTTTTTCCTCATCTACCCCATGTTGTGGGGTATCGTTAGAAAGTTCTTTTAGAAATATTGTGAGTTTGTAAAAACCATTTTTAGATTCAAGGATCTGTTTGCGAAATATTAAGCTTTTAACTGAATTTTTTTGTTAGAGTCAAGTGTCGTCGTCCCTCCCCCCCCTTCTAGCTAAATGGTTGTACTTGGACTTGTCAAACTTGTGAAAAAATTCACAGCAGTAGTATATATAACGAAATTAAAAGGAAAACTATGAGAGCTAAGTAGGCTGTAAAGGTTAACGAGAAATAATCAACCAACTTAAATTTGCAGTTTGAAAAACATGATCTCCCATACATTCCGTATGAGAGAACACGTTTTCAACTACAATGTTAAGTTTGTTCTTGGGATAAATTCATCCCAACTACGGAACACTTCATTGTGCGTGGTCCGACACGCACTTGGCCGGTTTTTTTAAATATATTTTTTATCCAAATAACTTAGAGTTATGAGATGCACTCCATTTTCGAGTTATACGAGGGGTGTTCAATAAATAGTGAGAATGCGATACATTCTCCTTGGAAAGAAAAAAAATAAATACTGGCAGGCACAGCCCAGACATTAGTTAAGATGATAATAAAAAAGCAATTAATTCTCTTTTGTTTTTTAATGTCTATTGTTTGCGTCGTTTCGGAACGTGTTCTTAAAAATGGATAAAATTAAATATCTAATATAATATATTATAATATAATATTTTGGTAATAAAATATCTCTGCTTGAATTTTTTTACTACGGAGCAGGTAAATCAAGACTTGAGAGCAACATTAGGGGTTCATGCGCCTCTATATTCTACGGTTGCGCGTTGGTGTGCTGAGTTCAAGCGAGGAAGAACTTCCACTAACGACGACCCACGAACGGGACGCCCCATATCGGCAGTGACTGAACAAATGATTAAAAAAGTTGAAAATATTGTCTTGGCGGATCGTCGTGTTACTGTTCGTTTTATTTCGATAGGAAGTGTCCATAATATTATAAACGACCATTTGGGTATGAAAAAAGTGTCAGCGCGCTGGGTGCCCAGAATGCTTTCTGACGCGCAGACAGACAAACTCGACTGAGAATTTCACAAAGCTGTTTGGATTTGTTACAACAAGATCCTGACCGATTTTTGTCTCGATTCATAACTATGGATGAAACATGGCTTCACCATTATGACCCGGAAACGAAACAACAGTCCATGACTTGGAAGCGACCGTCATCTCCAACTCCAAAGAAATTTAAGGCGATTCCATCCGCCGGAAAGATCATGGGCTCTCTTTTCTGGGACAGCCAAGGGGTGGTAATGATCGAATATCTTAATCATGGAGCCACTATTACGGGGACTATGAACGCAGGACAAGTAACAAAGTTGCGTGAGGAAATACGCAAGAAACGGCGTGGCAAACTCGCTAAAGTTGTTTTGTTTCACCAAGATAACGCCCCTGCGCACAAGTCCAGAGTTGCGATGGCTGCCAGTCAAGAAGCTGACTTCGAATTGATGAAACATCCTCCATATTCACCGGACCTTGCTCCTAGTGATTTTTACCTATTTCCGCGCTTGAAGGAACATCTCAGGGGCCAGAAATTCGAAGATGATGACGGAGTAGTCGCCGCCGTAAATGATTTTTTAAGGGATCAGGAAGAAGATTTTTTTAGAAAGGGAATTTATGGATTAGAGAAAAGATATACAAAGTGTATAAACCTGAAAGGTGACTACGTCGAAAAATAAAATAACATATACTAAAAGATAATTGCGTCTTACTCATTCTCACAATTTATTGAACACTCCTCGTATATAAGGAGAAACTGACTGACATTTATCAACGCAGAGCCGAAACTACTGGGACTAGGAAAGTGAAATTTTGCACACAGGTTCCTTTTATAATGTAGGGGAGCACTAAGAAGGACTTTTTCCAAATTCCACCTTTAAGAGGGCGAAAAGGAGGATTTTCGTTTGTATGAAAAATATTATTCCTTGAGTTTGAAATTTGGCACAAAAAGTGCTTGAATTCACGATAGTAGTCAATCATTATGTTATGCTACTATAGGATTTGGATGAAGCAGTTTATAACCTGGATTAACACATAGGATACTTTTTATCCCGGTAGTACTTTCCATGGGATGATTTTCGTCTTCCACGAGTGTAGCTGCGGGAAAAAGCACTGGCCTATAGCACTAGCCTTTAGCACTAGCCTTTAGCGGTAGTCTTTAGCACTGATAATACAGCACTGGACTCCTGAACCGGACTCCTGAACCAGACTCCTGAATAGGGCTCCTGACCCGGATTCTTGAACCGGACTCCTGAACCGGACTCTTGAAACCGGACTATTGAACCGGACTCCTCTGAACCGGACTCCTGAACCAGACTCCTGAACCGGACTCCGGAACCGGACTCTTGAACCGGACTCTTGAACCGGACTCTTAAACCGGACTCTTGAACCGGACTCTTGGAGGCCAGGTCAGGAGTCCAGTTTAGGAGACCGGTTCAAGAGTCCGGTCCAGGAGGCCACTCCTCACTGACTCAATTCAAAAGTGCCTATAAATGGTTTAATTTATACAAATGCTTTGAGTAAAACATGCTTTGCGTATGAGGAAAACATCGTGAGGACACTGGTATGCCTGAGAGATATCTCGACGGCATGTGAAGCCAAGTCAGAGACACCAGATTAGTCACTCACTACCCACACCAAAAAGAAGAAGAATAATGCTTTGAGTTTGAGTTTCATGCATAAACTGACCGCGACAAGTGTAGCTTAACCTCACAGGAGAATCTATACGCTTGCTTTTTATTTGACCACGAGCTTCATATATATGTAGGTAGGTACTCTAATAAACTCAATAAGTATACGATCATTTGACCGTTCGTTCCCTATCGCCGTTCTTCGGCTGGCGCCGGATATTGGCGCGGCCGGCGTTAGGCCACTGACTTCACTTGTGCCATTTCCTTTGCGGAACAATTTGCAGTTAGGAACGTTTGTAGAACTATTGCGGAGAGATACTTGTTATTTTTTTTGGTGTTGAAATTCAGACTAAAGAACTACAGAACTAAAGAAAGAAATAGTCCAGTTATTACAAGTTAACCGGGATTTATCTCGTCACACTAACAGAAGATTGTTAAATTAGCGTCATGAACAGAACACTACAAGCACATACAGACACAATCGTCATACCAAAACAACATCAAGTCATAAACTGTTCAATATGAATTACAACTAGAAGACATCTCACTAGACAGCATTCATGAACTTATCAACAAAGCAAGCGACCTCTCCTTACCAGATGACAAAAATTGGCCAATGATGATGGCCACACGAAGTTGGACTACGGTAATCCTCTACATCATATTAATAGCAGGAGCATCAGGAAGTTGTACCAATGGAAGATCACTAAGATATCAGAAGACATTAAAGGCAGCGATGCAAAGAAAGGGAGCGTGGACGCCGCCAGAAGCAAGGGTTGCTTCTATCTTACGGATGGAGGAGTTAACTCCTCGTAACAACCGTTTACGCTGAGTAAGCAGCCGCCAACGTACGTATTAAAGTGCAACCTAGGAATAAGATCAATTACATATTATTCCATATCATTGTTTGTGATGTTAGTTTTTAGATCAGCCTTCAGCTTAATACACTTCTATGTAAATAAAATAATTATAATAAATAAAGTTTTTAAACTAAATTCCCGATCGCCGAAACATAACTACTGACTTCCCAAAAAAAACTCCACAACATGAAAAAATTATTTCGGAAGTGGATGGCAAAAACAAAAATTAAAAACCACACGCACCCAAACGTACGAATTAAGAGTGTGTCTTTGTATGTTTGTTTGTGTGTCTTTGGATACACTTACAAACACACCCCCACACACGCAGAAAGACACACTACTCACTCGTTATATTTTTTTTTTTTTTTTGACGGTGGGAAATCATCAAATGACTTCTCCCGCTCTGGGCAAAGCGAGTGGGTGTGTCAGACTTTTACTGACTAAAACCCACCCATGTTCCTTCCGTTGCCTGTGTGCCGGGGCCGCGATATCCCTTTCGGACAAACCCGCAACCCCAGCAGGCATTGGTCTTTCGACCCCGTCAGTTGGTGCTGACATCTCTTTGAGGCGCGCGTGGAACACAACGCTCCGTCGATACGGGCTGGTCCTTATCGGACGGCGAGCTGCCCATTGCTCACCGTCCGCAAGCCCGCGCCTACGGTGGCCGGAAGTCGGTTCTCGACTCCCGACGCCCGGGGCGTCTCCTGCGGCGACTAGGGCCGCGAGGGCGTGCAGCTTGCATCTCCCTCGCGCGCTCCGCCTCCTCCTTCGCGAACATAACTGCTTCGCAGAAGGAGGTGACGGCCTCCCATGCACTCTCGCTCCGAACCATGGCCTGAACCAGGTCCGGACGCGAGAGATCGCCGCCGCCGATCGCCTCCGTGAGGACACGGCGGTGCTCCGCCCAAGCCGGGCAGACCTTCACCGTATGCTCCACCGTGTCCTCCGGGCGATCCACACAGTGGTGACTCCTGGGCGTTTCCTCCCGCCTTATGCGGAACAGGAACCTCCCGAAACAGCCGTGTCCGGTGAGGACCTGCGTCAGGTGGAAGGTGAGGACGCCATGGCGCCTCTCAAGCCACTCCTCAAAGACGGGACTTATCGCCACAATTGTGGCGTGCCCACACTCGTTATACCTGAAATAGGAATCTGAGAAAATTATCAAATTTAGAAAAAGAAGGTCAATATCATACAAAACAGGGTTCGAATTACATTGCATCAAAATGTTTAGTTTTTTGGAACCTTTTTGTCACAAACGGTTCACTTCAAAACTATCTTAGAATGTCTAATGCTGAAATAGACAGTTTTAAGTGAAGTATAAATTATCTGCGATTACGAATTCAAGTACTTTCCTAAGCTATTATTTTTAAATTTTCTTGTTCTAGCTTTGTTTCTGCTGCTTTGTTAAAATTCTGTTGTTAACAAGCTTTGTATGTTGTACACATAGTTATAGAAGAGGGAGGCTTTCTGGTACAGTCGCCGTCGGATATATTGTAGCAGACAAGGTGACCAAATTTTTAGTGCCTATAATATTTGAAGAGTCCCTCGATATCTTCAGGATCCCATCATCAGATTCTGACCTGATGACAATGGGATCACCTCGGAAGTATACCCTTTCAAACCAAAAAAAGAATTTTGCAAATCCGTTTCTGACGGAGTTATGCTCGAACACACATTTTTTTTTTTTATATATAATGCCTTCTTTTGGAAGTTGGTTAAAAATACAAATACTTTATCTATGTTGTCAATTTTCTTTAGCAAAAAAAAAAAAAGAAACACATACGCGACGAACATACGTATAACCTCCTCCTTTTTGGAAATCGGTTAATAAAATAAACTTATTATATTAATAAATTAAGTTATACGATAAGACCTCATCTCTACCTACCTACTTTCTTTTGCTGTGCCCGATGGGGTTCACGATTGGTTTACTACCTAAGCACATACATTGTGGAACGCAATAAAGAATTGAGTATTGAATTTTAAAATCATCCCCTATTTTACTCCTTTAGAGGATGATTTTACAAAAACCCTGCAACGCGTAATTCTTTATTTCTTACCAAAAGCATAAACTTTAATTCATATCCTTCACTTAAGAAATTCTGGGTTTCCCATTCAAACTTTCATCCCCTACAGGATTATTTTTATCATAAAAATTAATTATGTCCTTCTCTGGCAGGATAGCCAAGCTACCTTAGTTAATAGGTATTGGCAGGATAGATATATCTCCTTGCCAAATTTTATCGAAATCCGTTCAGTGATTTAGCCGTGAAAGTAACATACAGACAGACCGACTTACAGACAAACAAGAGTTACTTTCTAATTTATAATATAAATATGTATTTTTGATACTTTGGGTTACATTATTGCAATCTCGAATTTTTTGAACAATAAAATACGCCCGTGTTACTCGTTAATAATGTAGCTTTCTTTATGTGAAAGTATTTTTTTAATCGGTTTAGTATGTTTTGAGTTTATCCATTACAAACAAACACAAATATACAAACAATCAAATTTTTCCTCTTCTCATATTAGTTTAAGAGGATTTGAAATATTTGTACGCCGTTGACGGTAAAACTAAGGCGCCTATTATTATTATTAATACTTTTACGTCTCTTAACATTTCTCGAGACGCTGGGGTCTCGGGCCGAAGCCAAGGCGCAGAGGCCTGTTACCGTTTTTAATTAAATGAGGCACCAACCGATGATTATCCCTGTATGCACTATGCAAGTGCACCCAAGGACAACCCCCAGTTGGTGCAGGACTATTGCAGAACACGGAAACAAAACATATTGGGCTATGGGTTTCGGTGGCTATAGTGGATTGGTTACCTAGAAGTATGGAAGGACTATATCCCCTGCCTGATCAATGTTATGCTATACACGGATAAAATGGCAGGGGTGACTTGCAATCTCAATAATGGGCCCCCGAAAACGGTCGCTAGCACATAGTGACGTATCGACAAGGGGGCAACCATAGATATAAGGAAGTTATTTATATTTCTATGGGGGCATCACATTCTGATGTGCTTGAGGAGTGGATAGATATTACACGGCTATCAGAATAATCCCAGAGCCCGGAAGATGGTCAAGATCCGTGTCAGTACATATTGGAATACTTCCTACCTCCGAGCACGTTTGCTCTTGCTAATCACCACTCAAGCTGGCTAATAAAGGCAAGAATGAGGTGGGAGTTCTGTTACTCGTCAGTGTTCACTCCAGCCGGTCAATAAAGGCAAGTCAGAGATGAGGAACAAGACTGCTCCCGGGAGATAGTATCCGTCGTTACTGCCCAACAGCTCGCCACATGCTGCCCTGCGGGATTCTGTATCTCTCTTGGTCTGGCTCCTCATCCTAGACCTGTTCCGGCAAAATAAACTTTACCGGCACAGCCCTAGAGTTATTATCGCCGCGGCTCTCTCGTCCAATGGAGATGTGCTCATGTACACCGCCACCGCGTTGGTCGGAAAATAGCAGACTTGCTGCTCCCTGGGGGCCTACCACCACCTCTAAAGTAGTATTATTTTAATCTTACTTCAGTGGGGGAAAAGGATGGATCTATACGTCCTGTACAGCTTCATCTCTTTCCCACACTAATGTAATAATAATACTTCTTTAGAGGTGGTAGTAGGCACCCTGTTCACAGTTCGCAGCATAAACTTCTACTGGATAATAGTTGGTCTGTTGGTGTCTTAAGATCGATCGATGTTCAAGTAAAGCTAAATTAATATAGACCTAAAAATATTTATTGAAATTTCACCAACAATTTATATTACTATAATGATAATTAACATGTCGATAAATCGATGTCAATAAAGCGCCAAAATACATAAACATCCTGTAAAAATATATGTGGGATTCACAATGAGTCGTGTTCCAAACTTACGCATCGTCATTGCATGAAGACGAGTCTTTGTTCGTAGATTTTGTGCCTGTTCTTTTAGAATAGACTCTTCATTCTTTTTTATTTTTTCGTCAAGCCATGCTTTAAAAACATAAGTTGGTAAAACATCTACCATCCTTTTGTTTACAGCATAAGTAGCTGACATCTCTCTAGAGCATTCATCTTGACCTTTAACAACAATACCCATAAGCTCTTTATCAAATAAAACAGGGCCACCCGTGTCTTTGAAACACGTCACTACCTTTGTTTCAACGCAGTCAAAGTACACTTTCAAAACTTCTGTTATTGAGTCCGGGGAACGGTTTTCCATGCCTATGAACTGAAGCTCTTTCTTTTCCCCAACGTCGGCATTCAATCCAAACCCTATCCCTTCTAAATCGACGACGCTGCGAGGGTTTGTGTAATTGCTGAGGATTACATTTGATGCAAAGGTATTATTATGTTTCTCGGTGTAAATAATACCAACATCTTTTGATGAGTCCGATCCAGTAAAAGTAGGGAATCTCTCAGATTTTATAACATGAAGCGATACCGTTGTTTCGTCCTTCTTGTTAGAGGTAGTATTCAATAATACGTAACTTATACCAAATTGAGTACAACGACCTGTAGTTAATATCAATCCATTAGAAATTAAAACACCAGAACACAAATATTCATTTTGTTGAGAAATAATAGCGGCCATGAATGGAAATTGCTGGTGAGTGGCCGTCTGTATTTCATGCATTTGACTATTTTGTCTTCTAGTGCACGTAATGTTACTAGGTTCATTTTCAATGGGGATGTCCAGGGATTCATCTTTGGAATCTTCGCCTGTTTCGCCGTTGTCATCTCTGTTATCATCCACACTTTTTTTTACATTGTCCCCAGCACACGTAGTTATAAAACCAAATACAAATACAACGGGAACTAGAAAATGCAGAAAAACGTTTTCAGTCTTCATCATTAAAACATGCTAAATTTGGTGAGAAGAATAATGCAGTTCTTTTTTCGTATCCATCTTAAGTCATAATCATTTTTTTTTAAATAAAATTTTGTTTAAGCAGCCAGCAAACTATGTTTCGTTACCCACTATTCTACTTATCTTTGACTAGCGAAACGCCGCTGTCGCACAAGCAAGTACCTATGGCTCGACGACCTTACTCGCCCGTGTGTCATACTAAGTACGCGTACTTTAAACTGCTGAGTCTGTTTGTCGGCGATCCAACAGGTTTGAAATTTTGCTCATAGGGCGCCTTGGATCGTAGGTTCCTACACACTGCTACACATCAAGCTATACATTACTAGTTTATGCTGATCTCGCATTGTATAGGATTCCCGTACAATACGAGGTCAGCTTATACTGTAAATATATCGCTTCATGTGTAGCCGTGTGTACGTCTATCATCGATGCGAGTCGCGAGCCGCCATTTTGTGTCGACATTTGTGTAATGTTTGTTTAGTTTGGTTCAGAAAATTCGACAACATCTCGATACAGTGTGAGCAAGCTTCACGTGTGTCACCGACGAAGAGAAGTTGGCGAACTTAAAAACCCCGTACTTTAAGTTCGCACGTCTATCCTCACTCACTTAGACTTGTCACTTTAGATTAAACGACTGTGTTTGTCTTTGTGCAACTGGCTGTGGTTATCATTCTGCCCTTATCTCAATTTACCTATTTGTGGTCGGCGCAACGTTTCATACTTCTCTATTAGTCGTCATCTCGGTAACCACCCGCCCCCTTTCTAGTCATATCATCTTTCACACAGTCCATCCATTGAGATCAAACCATGGTCAAAACTCCTAGACATATTAAACAGGGTACAAAAGAATGAAAGCACCAGGAGGCAAATCTGTATTAGAGAGACTAATGGAATGTTTTTTTGAGTGAAAGCTATCATGACTATTCAAGGTATGTAGTACGTTTGCTTCAGGTACCTACCGTATTTCTTTCCCACCCTGTATAAAGCATACCCACGCGCGATAATGATCGATTTCTTTGCCAATTAATCCCACGTACGGAAGGGTGGTGTTCCGTGTAATTACCGACCGAAGCTTCGTGTTCGGCCATTTTCGACAAAAAAAAACATGATTCGGCCATATTTTCGTTTTCGACCATACGAAAACCAGCCGAAGCATCGGTCAAGCCGAAAATCAGAAGTTCGTGAATAGTCGCGTGTCATTCGGCCTAAATTATCATGTTTTATTTCTTCTAAAGCTTTTATTTGCTAAACAAAAAATAAGATTTCAGTGTACAGCGGAAATATTACTAGATATATTTTAATGTTCATTTTTCGGTCGGTGTGGTGAAGGATTATTTAGAGAAAAGTAGTATGAACATTTTTTATGATTACTGCCAGAGAAACGAGTGTTGTCGACGGAAGAATAGAAGAAATGACAGGTAAACAATCACAATCTGTCATTTTGTCTATTCTTCCTATCCATTCACTACACCGATCTTCTATACTTAGTTAAAATACATGTATAGTTAAGTACATTCGTTTTACTTATTTTAGACCTAGAGCTGTCAGAAAGATTTTGATTTCCGGTCGGTTTCCTGCAAATATTTCCTCTCGCTTTCCTGCAATCTGTGGAGTGGGAAATCTGTGGGAGTGATTTTGTGAAAAGGGGACGGAAGTGTATTACAGGAAGCCGCTAGCCGGGGAAGCGCGGGTTATTTGATTTGACCAATGAGCGCGCACGGGCCCGCCCGTTTTCCGATTTCTCGCTATTTTACTATGAACCATGGGGTTCAAAAGAATTTGGTTTACAATAAAACGAACATGTTTAGGTACACTAAAAACAAGTTTTGTTATTTTCACCCATTTTTTTAAAATCATAAGTGTTTGTCTCATATTTTAGTTATCTTAGGTCTATTGTCTCCGCTCTTGCCCAAATTGAACAAAAATACCTGTGTTCAATAAAATAAAATAAATTAAGTAGGTACTCCATTGACAATTTTCATTGTATAGAATTATTCTTTGTTACGAAAAATAATACTTAAGTTCCTGAATATATTTTTCAGGATATAATGTTAATGTTACACATCATGCGACTACTGTAAGGCTCGCTCTTTTTTTATTAAATCAAATAATAATTATCATGATTTTTAAGTAGGTATTTAATAACACTGTAAAAGTCAAAATTATAATAATGATCATTGGTTTATAATTTTTCTAGTCTCAAAGTCCCTCAGATTTTCCCTCACCGACCAGCTATATAGTCTCCCCATAACCTTCCTCGCGTCTCTGTTTAATGCCTACTCTGGCCAATTTCTCATGAACGTCTCCATGCGATTGGTTACTAAACTTAAATATAAGAAAAAAGGAGATATGCCCGGTAGTTGAAAATATATCGAAATCCAATGTCTCCACTTTGTCCCCACCACCTCGCCACAACTACACATGCCGATCAGTAAACCCAATAGATACGAGGTCGCGCTCACACATGCAATTTATAAATCAGAACGTACTACGCAATCAATTATAAACCTTATCCCATCTAGCACAGGGTGCATTTAGTGCAGGCCATGCACCGTACAACTCACTCACATGAAACATTGATCGCTATTGTTGTTTGTGCAAAAGCCATACGCTAGTGATTGACTAAATCGGAAAGTTATCGATTCTCCCATTTATTATTGTATCAAAACTTTTGGGAGTTCCTGAAAAAAAAAATGTGTACTTAATATAAATTTTTGCTATGCAAGTACTCTTCGTTAGCTAGACGAGAACAGCCGAAGATTATGTGTCGGATTGATACTCCCGGACGGTAGCATGCCCGACAGATGTCAACCGTGCCGTCTTTCACAATAAACTAAATACACACATAAATATCACATTATATTAAACCACAGATTCTTACCCTACATTAATGTTATGGCCAAAAGTCGACTGACATATATCATGAAACGTTGACGTTTTAAACGATATGGTAAATTTTTGCTGGCCATTTCATGAAACACAACCATTTTATGAATTGGTCGAAGTCTAACACTTCATGAAATGATCAAGTTATAACATCTGGCGACGACATAAATATTATTATTGATGAAGCATCAAGCCTTTCCTGCAGCATCGTCGTTCTTTTTTCATTACTTTCAACAACGAAATCTCCGGCAGATAATATGCGCAGGTTTTCAAACCTTTCATGTGATAGCTAATATGTTTTCGGTGCTGTTCATGGGGATGATGATGCCCCCAAGATGTGATGCCCTAAGCAATCGCTTAATTTGCTTATGGGCTAATCCGGCACTGACTGTACTGCGGCTCCGCGCACAGCAAAACGATTCTTAACGTGCCCATGCACTTTTGAGCGTTTACTGTACTACATCTCTGCCCAACCCTTCGTGGAAACGAGGCGTAATGTTATGTTATGTTTTATTACATTCAATATTTGACGAGATTAGAAAACATTCATCATTATTCGAGAGAGACGAAACAAACTAACTCTAGTCATAATACGACTTAGTTACGATTTCGTTTTTGGCCACGGTAATAGTACAATTTATTAACATGATAAACTTTGACGGATTATGTTCATTACGAGTTTGAGGGAATCCCGTTTTAAAATGGGTGGTGCCTTATAGTAAAGTAAATAAAGTAATACATTGGGTGCATTGGGTGCAGTAATGCATTGGGTGAGGTGCTCGTGCTGCCAACAACAGGGTTACCAACTCAAGTTCAATTTTTCCCCAAAATTTCCAAAATTTCTGTCGAAATAAAATATGCCTAAACCATGCATAATATTGGTTATTTCCCTAAAAAAGGGAGAAATCCCTAAAAGTGGAAACACTTTTACCTAAAACTGTCTCTACGTCACGAGAAAATGTTGCTTTATTGAGTTGTCTCTTTTATCAAATACGATTATTTTATTGGAAAATATGAGACAGAACGATATTTTACATTCTGTATCGTATTTCACTCGTATTTGACGAGCAAATATTATATATGTATAGAATAACGCGGTGTCTTCATAATATATTTTCTATCTCAATACGTAAAGTGGCGACTTCAGACCACAGACTATTCAGACCAAAGACATATGACACTGACAGTTCACGTTCAGCTTCTTCAGGTTGACACTGACAGTATAATGTCATCTTTCCTAAAGTAAGAATCGGTTCACAGTTTCTGAAATTCTTACAATAAGTGAGTTGGCTGATTCTGTGATTTTTCAATCACCATATTCTTTGAACTAAGTCATCAAAATGTCGAAAAAGAAGGGAACCAAGAAAAATCAAGACTTAGATGACGATTTTGAAGAGAAAAAGACTATAACAAACGATCATGAGGTAACCTCTAAAAGTAAGGGAAAAGGGAAGAAGAAAGGTAAAAGCAACGCAGGCGACTGGAGCGACAGTGACGAAGGAAATGTGCAGAAGAAGGCTTTAGCATCCGATGACGAAGATGTACCCAAGCCAGCTGCAAAGAAATCACAAAAGAAAGGTGCACATATGCTAAGAAAATGCAATGTTATAATTTGCATTGCAAGTAGTATCATCACAGACCATAACTATAAATTATGTACCATCACTAAATACATGTAAATCAAAATTTTAATGTGTTCAAAATCAACATGTTACATGAAAGAACATTTAGGACCAAGGAAAATATTATACGAATGAAAATTTTCATGTACTAAATGTTTTACTTTGAAAGTGTGTGATGCAACACAAATATCTTGCAGCACACATGGTGTCTTTAGTTTGTTGTGTCATCACATCATCATTTGATACATTGGTATCAATGATCATCACATCATCATTCTCCTGCCCTTATCCAAATTTATTTGTGGTCGCCACAACATGCCTTTCCTACATATTTACCTATTAGTCATCACTCTTCATCTTGGCAGTCACCCCCTTCTAGCAATAACATCTTTCACACAGTCCATCCATTGTTTCTTCGGTCTTCTCCTATTTATATAGCAGTTTTCTCATTCCTTCGCATCACATGATCATATGATGTTGGTATTAAATGATGTTACTAAAATATAATACCCAATATCTTAAATTTACAACAATATCATAGCAGCAACTCTATAAGTATTACTCCTTGGCCACAACATATCTGCTCGCGCGACCTGTGTTTTGCGTCTGCAATAGCGGTGAGAACAAATGTTAGAAGTTATTTAGAGTGAGCCATGAGCCGCCACTGCGTGCCTTCCGGAGAGGAGAGTGGCGCGGGAACATTGGAGCGTCGCCCCGCACTGCAAGCCAACCATATGTTGTGGCCTTAAAAAAAAAAAAAACAATTACATAATTAGGCATATAATTTCAGGGAAAAATAAAAAGAAGGGTCAGGACTCTGATGAAGAACAAGATGATACTAAGTCAACAGTTAGTAATGCAACAAACACTGTACCGAAATCAGCAGCCAAGTCTAGTAAAAAGAAGAAAGGTAAGCATTATCTTTTTAATACCATTTCTATGAATTTATACTAGATGAAAGTTAATAAAAGTCAGGTTCATTATGGTAGCTAGATTGTTCCATCAGGAATTTCATAGTGATAGCCTAGAGTCTGGGTTTGTGCTTGGTTATATTCAAACTCAAAGTATTTATTTCAATTAAACCTTTTACAGGCACTTTTGAATTGTCAAAGAGTCGGTCATTTAGTCAGAAAGTTGAAGCTAGTAGCCCATTCCAAAATGTAGATTTCTATGCAGAAGAACCAGCAAGAAACTCCAAGGAAACTCTTAAATATAGATATGACAAAATCCTGGGTTATATTTTATTATTACTCTTCTTGCTTCTATATGTTAGACAATGTAAAAAAAAAAAAAAAATAAGCAGGTAAGAGATGACCAGTCTCAACTGACGGCGCTCACAAACATGACATGTGGATCAGCACCATCCAGTTCAATCATTTCGTAGGGAACCAAATGATCCATGTAGTTGGATCATTCGGTTCCCACCATCAGCAAAATATTTTAGTGAGCATGACATACTCTCAACTGCCATGCTCTTTCAAGTCAACATACACCATAATAAACGGCTCCATGGTATTCACATTTACAAATATTTTTTTAATGTTGTTTGTGACTTGGTAATATATAAAATGCTAATACTTCATTATATTTCAATAGAATATCAATATTTGGCAATGATTCAACCATTCCAATGAAGTTGATATCAAATTTTGTTCACAGGCAAAGGTAAGAAAGATGAAGACTGGTCTTCAGAAGGAAGTGATGTTGAACTCAAAGAAGCATCAGAAGAAGAAATTGTAAAACCTGTTAGTAAAAAGAAAAGTAAGTAGGCATTAAAAAAGTAATATTAAAAACTGGATTTATCTCGGTTTTTGTCTTAGGCATTATTTAAATGTTACACACGTAGTTGTGTTAGGAATGGGTGCATGTTAATAGTGCTTTCAAAACCCTCAGCCACCCAGTTGTCAGTCTGTGCTGTACGAGCTGTGTCATTGCCACTACAATAAAAATAAAGTAATAGGCTAATTATTTACTTCAAATTAGAGCTGTTTTATCTTAAAACTGTATAAGTGCTTTCATTCAACTTTGCAGCAAAAAATAAAAAGAAAAATATAGAAGCTGAATCATCTGAGGATGAGGATCAAGATGACTCCAAGTCAGTAGTGAGCAATGTTTCTAATAATCAAGCCAAACCTGCTGCCAAGTCAAAGAACAAAAAAGGTATGTGTGTTTTAAAACATAAAATTAAGTAACTTATTGAAGTATTAACCAGCATCATGTGAGATTCACACCTGCTGATTTATTATTGAAATTGTTACAGCCAAGGGAAAGAAAGAAGACTGGCCAGATGAAGAGAGTGATAAGGAATTGAAAATGGAACCATCAGAGGATGAAGAAGAAATTGTTATTCCTATAGTTAAGAGTAAAGGTACTTATATTGAAAGCATTATCTTGCAATATGATTCAATGAAGGTCTAAATTCTAAAATGACAAAATATACATACAGGTGATTTGTCATGTTAAAAACTCGAAAAGTCGCTCCACAACTTGTGACCTGGTCATGACGATCTGGGTGCCTAACGTGTGATGGATTGCTGGGAGGTTAGAAAGTAGTGGGGTGGCATAAACCAGTTAATTAATTCAATTATCACACAAATTTTTTATATTTCAACAATTTCCAAATTCGACCTTTGCCAACATTATCAACCTTTTAACCAGCACCACTAAATGTTTTTTTAAATTTTTGTACTTCGTTAGATAGCTGATTAAATAAGATGTCTGCCCCGTAATTTGTACGCTTAATGCCATAGTAAAATTTTGAGATAACTGGTGTGAAAGTTCAAGTAAGAAGAATTAAAAAAAAATGGTTAATAAACTACTTCCTATATTTTTTAATTGTTTGATATTTTAGAAAATTTGGTTACGTCGAAAGGTTTATTACAGTATTACGTACTCAATGGAATCGACGAATCGAGTTAAGAGAAAAGTGATATATAATGACTAATTCTGGGAAGTTTTCAAAAAAACATAAGATTTGGGTTTTCCCGAATCCCATGAATTTTCAGCTAGGCTTTATGTGGTGCTTAATTGTTGCAAATGGGTCACACTATCAGGTCCTAGAAGGAATACGTCAAATTACAAGTATAATTAACTTATACTAAACTTATTATAATTAATGTATAATTAATTTTATAACCACTATTGGAATACCCCACTGAATTATTATTTGACATTCACAGGTAAAAATAAAAAGAAGAACAACATGGATGATTTAGAGGCTGAATTAAAGAAGTTCGAAGTAAAAGACCCTGAACCTGAACCAGAAATTGAGGACCCACCTCCAGCACCTGCTAAGGCGAAGGTATGTCCTTAGTAATTATGAAAGGAGTTTAGTTGCGCACAAAACAATTAAGCATAATTATACAAGTTTAGTCTGGTCCAATAGTATCTGATGAAATCGTAAACAAACCCTGTTCAGGTCAAATTCTTACGCAATCACTTACTAAAGGGTAATCACATGAATCTGTATTTAGAAGTTGCAACGTTATATTTCACCATTTTGTCCAACTATCATTGTTTGAATAATATTATTGTACAGTCTCATCAACCGTACATTTACTTTGCGAACGCAGCAACCCATTTGGATGTCGTGCGTCACAAATATTATGGGGTTTGACGCTGAATGTGCACTTTGCAAAATGTACATTTCTTAAAATAGCACTTCTCAAAATGGGCACATCTCAAAATGAGTGTGAATTTTATCATAAGGGCTCAAACTAAAAATCGTTTGCTTACAATATTTTTATTTTTTTATTTTGCACGATTTTTAGTACGATAACAGCAGTTTCTTTGTAAAAAGTAATCACGTTCAGGAAATGTTTGATTATGTATTTTCAGTACACGTCAGTTATACACATAATATATCTACTCCAGCCATTCAATGTAATATGCTGTGCACTGCATCAAAATGAACATATATAATTTTAACCTTCTTTTAACTAATCGTATTGATCACGCTTACAAAGAATACAGTTCTCTACGTATAAAAAAATATAGGTACGAGGAGAATCAAAAAGTTCTTAGAATTGCATATACAACGTGTCCCAAAATTCAACGATAAGCGGGCACCTGCCCGGTGGACCTGCTCATCACTACCCGAGAAATAATAATGAAAAAAAAAAAAAACAATTTTTTTGGGGATGATGCTGTACCCTATTCTACCGTTGCGTACTGGGTGGCTGAATTTAAAAGAGGTAGATCAAGCTGTAAGGATGACCCGCGTTTTGGGCGGCCTCCACCTTCGTTACGGAAGAAAATGTCAAAAAGGTTGAGAATCTGGTTTTGGAAGACAGCAGAATAACTCTAAAACATATAGCTGAGATCTTAAAGATATCATTTGGTAGCGTTCAATCCATTTTAATTGATTCACTGTGGTTCAAAAAAGTGTCGGCAAGATGGGTGCCACGAATTTTAACCGACGAATACAAAAAGCGACGTTTGGAAATTTCTAATTGTAATCTCGAAATGTTCCAGCGTGATTCGGATAATTTTTGCCGTCGCCTTGTCACCATGGATGAAACGTGGGTGGACCCACGTTTCATCCATGTATTTCGATCCTGAAACGAAGAGACAAAGCATGTCTTGGAAACGAACATCTTCTGCGTCCATTAAGAAATTTCGATTTGCTCCTACCGCTGGTAAAGTTATGGCCTCAGTGTTCTGGGATAGTGAAGGAATCCTTTTTATTGATTACATGCCAAAAGGCCTGACGATTACTGGACCCTATTATGTAAATTTAATCCCGAAAGTGCGTGAAGCGATTAAAGAAAAACGTCGTGGAAAACTATCGTTGGGCGTGTTGTTTCTTCAAGA
Organism: Agrochola lota; assembly: GCA_947364205.1. Lineage (NCBI taxonomy): Eukaryota > Metazoa > Arthropoda > Insecta > Lepidoptera > Noctuidae > Agrochola > Agrochola lota. The sequence goes on along the minus strand of OX376221.1, from coordinate 7,772,766 downwards.
TAACGCTCCTGCTCATCGATCAGAAGTTGCGCTCAACGCAATCCGCTGTGCTGGCTTCGATCCCTTTGACCACCCACCATATTCTCCGGACTTAGCCCCAAGTGATTTTCACTTATTCCCAAAATTAAAATAGGACATTCGTGGAACACAATTTAACGATAATGACGCGGTTATGGCTGCCGTAGAGGAGTTTTTCGAGAGTCAAGAAAAACATTTTTTTTCACAAGGAATAAGGAAGTTAGAACTGCGTTATTCTAAATGCATTGCATTGGAGGGAGAATATGTAGCAAAATAAAATATTTTTGTTTAAATCATTGCATTTTTTAATATTGATTCACCCTCGTACATATATTATTTCGTAAGTTTTGAACTCAATTAACTCAAAAATAGGAAATAGGTAAATTAGGAAGTATATTAAATGCATACAGCATATATTCATATATTTATTAATTATAATAAATATATGAATACATAATTTAATTCTCTATTTTCTAAAAAAATAGAAAACTAAAATGGCATAACTATATGTATAAAAAAAACGTAGGCCAGTAATGATAACCTCGGCAAATCTCCTACTCTATATTATCAAAAATAGCGTATAAAGATATAACACCTGATTATCCAGATTAACAGTGGTGATCAATACAATGTATTTAAAATGCAGAGCACAGCATATTACAATTAATGGCTGGAGTACTTACATTACCTATGTGTATAGCTGACATGTACTGAAAATACATAAGCAAACATTTCCTGAACGCTATTACTTTTTACAAAGAAATTACTGTTTTCGTGATAAAAATCTTGCGAAATAATTAAAAAAAAAATGTAAGCAAACGGTTTTTATTTTGACAAATTCACATACACTCACACACATTTTGAGATGTGCTCATTTTGGGAAGTGCTCATTTTGAGAAGTGCTATTTTGAGAAGTGCACATTTTCCGATGTGCACACTATGCGAAGTGCACATTTTGCGTCAAGTGCACATTTTGCGAAGTGCACATTCTGCGTCAAACCCATATTATGCTATAATTATAACGTTTTAAGGAATGCACATCGAGTCAGACAATAACTGTGTAACTAACCACTGGTCTAAGAGAAAGAACCGCTACCACTTTAACGTGTTAACCTTCTACATTTTAATATAACTTTAAACTCAATTTGTGGTTCTTTCTGTGTACTCCATAACTAAACCAACATTAACAAAGTGATAATGTACGGTGCCTACAACCATTGGCTCCTACAAGTATTAAATTGTTATTGAAAAACCATAGACGAAAATTGTGGATAACCTTAAACTCAATTTTCAAATGAAAACATTTTTGTAAATTAGAATTTCGTGTCTGAGTAAAAACTTTATTTATTAGTATTCAAATAATCAAATCAAAGCAACCAATTTGAAAAAAGAAATGGAATGGAATGGATGGTTTGGATGGATGGAATGGGAGCAAAAAATGACATCCACTGGTACGTTTCGTGATTATCATCAGAAATTTTTGAAACACCATCAATTTACGATGGATTTAATAAGATAAGATTCTCGCTCGCTACTCGGAGGATTGTAGGTAATGGTGCCGATTCTCTTGTACACCGAACTAAACTAACTAAAATTCTTTACTTTTGGCTATGAGAAATCTTAGAGCTATTCTGCAAATAAAATTCTCTAAACTAAAAAATAATTTTGACACAACTAAAATAGAATTTGACAATCGCGAATCCACGTGGTACCCGTGCCCGTGGTTTGCCCTAACCCGTGAATTTATTAGAGCAGGAGGCGTGCATTGGGTGCCACGCCTCGACGTGTTTTTTGTGGAATTTTTACTTTTTTTATGGAAAACATGAAAAAGTATTACCTACATGTTCAGGTTTAGGGGTTTCATTAAGGGGGTCGAAATCTTCATTATTTTTGCGATAGGATTGATTTGCATTTTCGAGATATAAGCAAAAGAAAAAATAAATACAGTACTGTTTTTGCACGTGAAGTCGAGATGTTGGTGTGAATTTTAATTCATGACAACTTATTTTACCCTACACCTTTTTAATCGCGATTAATAATTGTCAGGTTTAGTCTGGTTTGGTATTTTACAATCAAAATTTTAGGTGAAAAATGTCAAATTCAGAATAGCAAAATTGCCATTTTCACTAAACTAAAAACTCAGTACTATATTAGTGGTGTCAAACTAAAATATAGTTAAGTTGTGTCACTTTAGTCTATTTCAGAATGGGAAATCGTCGTTTGGCAGGAATAAACTAAATTTTAGTGATTTTTAGTCTAGTTTAGAGGCATTTGTGGCAAGAGAATCGGCACCAATATAGGTTGAATATAGATGTTATTTATTTAGTTGTATCTTTATTGCAAACAGGACAAAACCAAGAAAACTAAGAAGGAAGAAATTGTAGAACCTGAAGGTTCAGCTGACGAAGCATCCATGGAGACTGATGATAAAGTGGCGGAACTTCCCGAGAAAGAGAAGGAAGAGCCATCGGAGAAGAAAATGAGTCACAAAGAGAAGAAAAAGTTGAAGAAAATGCAAGAGTATGAGAAACAAATGGAAATGCTGACCAAGAAGGGAGGTCAGGGCCACAGTGACCTCGACGCCAACTTCACTGTCAGTCAGGCACAGAAAACTGCTGGTATGTAGTGCAGCTAGCTTTTTATCATTTGTTATTTCAAGTACCTAAACACAGATGGAATCACCAAGAGGATTGTGCATTTTTTTTTTCATTTGCATAATATTTTGAACCAGTCTATGGTTCCACATTTCCTACTGCTTATTATTTAATATTACTTCAGGTCAAATGGCAGCCCTAGAAAACGCAGTGGACATAAAAGTGGAAAACTTCTCAATAGCTGCTAAAGGCAAAGATTTGTTCGTGAACGCTAATTTGTTGATCGCGAACGGTCGGCGGTACGGTCTGGTGGGCCCTAACGGTCACGGGAAGACCACGCTACTGAGGCATTTGGCGCAGCGTGCGTTCCCTCTCCCACCCCATATAGACATACTGTTGTGTGAGCAAGAGGTCACTGCCAGTGATATGAGTGCTGTTGATACTCTGCTTGAGGCTGATGTGAAGAGAACTGGTAAGATTTTATTTACGTGCATAAATAAATATACGTTCATTCACACACTCATAAACACACGTATATACACACATTTATACAATGACACTCTAGTTTCACACACTGCCATAAACACGATTTTCATTTTTCTTTTTTATTGGTTATATAAAAAAAAAATGTGTAACTATACCTAATTAGCACAATGAAACATTTGTTAATTAATTGAGGAAGAGCGAGGTTTATCCCATCACAAGTATCTTCGGATTACTTTCTGGGAAGCCCCGGCAACTTAATTGTATAGATTTAAGATAATAAACACATATTTTTTTTTTACGTTACCATACTTATTATACTTATTATGCTAATTAAGATACTACTTTACTATACCAATGAGTACTATCATATAAATACTTCTGTTTTCTTCTTTTACTACTTTCTAAGCCTCAACTTATATTACCAGAACTGACCGTAAATCTGATAAGACAATTTTTTTAAAGATTTTGTTTTCTCTGTTTAAATAACAATGTTTTCTTTTCTATTTCAGAATTGCTCAAGGAATGCAAAGAATTAGAAGCTTTAATAGAAAAAGGAGATCTCAGCAAACAAGATAAGTTAAACGACGTGAGTACCAGCACATGTGATTGGGCTAGGCAAATGTGCACTGTCACTGAGATGATGGCTAATAGGGATGTATGATAGAAAGAGACGTTCTGCGCCTTTCCCCAATAATGGGAAAAGGATGAGATGGACGATCATGATTTATTTTAGCTTTTAGCTATCCAATAAACAGTATGTTAACTAACAAAGGGCGTTCTCGTTAATCCACAATAGTATAGCGTCCATACATGCAAAAAACAAGTTAATCATCGAAAAAAAAAGAAAAAAAAAACAGAAATAATATTAAATTGGTACGTAAAATTATCTATATCATAAAACAATTAAAAAGTTTTCTTTTATTCGATGCTTTTTTTTTTTACATGTATGGATGCTATAATATTGCGGATTAACGGGAACGCCTTCTGTTAGTTATAAAACGTGTTAGCTTCGTTGTCGCAACCTGTCGTCCAAAAAGAAGAACTTCAAAAGATAAAACAAATAGTTCCTGTATTTAACATAGACCTCTTCCACAGGTGTACGCGGAGTTGAAAGCGATAGGTGCGGACTCAGCCGAGCCGCGCGCGCGACGTATCCTAGCGGGTCTGGGCTTCAGTCGCGAGATGCAGGACCGAGCCACCAAGAATTTCTCCGGAGGTTGGCGTATGAGGGTGTCACTCGCTAGGTACGCAGATAATACACCTATTTTTTCTATAATATGGCAAACGGATATAAGCCACCTTGTTATAAGGCCCGGTAAACTTATCTGGCGCTGGCACATAAACTATCATATCACACATGTTTATAAACCTAATTAATTTTATATTTGTTATTTGCAGAGCTCTGTACATAGAACCAACACTGCTGATGCTTGATGAGCCTACAAACCATTTAGATCTGAACGCTGTCATTTGGTTAGACAAGTAAGTGCAGTCATAATTATTTGTTGTTTTGTGTCAATCGTAATAAAATATTAAATAAATAAAATATTAAATCATAATAAATAAAATATTTTGAATTTTATGCGCACAGTCCAGTTTAGATGTCGTTCGTTCTCCAGGTCAAGGTCTACCCATGTGCCAAATTTCATACAAATGTGTTCAGCTGTTTTAGCGTGAAACAAACAAACAAACTCACATTTATACTCTCATCACCACTGCTCTCAAATCGGTGATGGAAAACATCGTGGGGAAACCGGCATGTCCTAGAACCAAAAATTCGAAGACATGTGACATCTACCAACCCGCACTGAGCCCGCGTGCAGGCCTGTGTCTCAGGGGAACATTATAGTCTGATTATGCTGTAAATATACATTGTTCCTAAAACAAAAAAATGCTGTATGCAGTACAAATACAACAACTTACCTTTTTCAGCTACCTTCAAGGTTGGAAGAAGACTCTTCTGGTAGTGTCCCACGACCAGTCGTTCTTAGACAACGTATGTAATGAGATTATTCACTTGGACACACAGAAGTTGTACTACTACAAGGGCAACTATTCCATGTTCAAGAAGATGTACGCACAGAAGAGAAAGGAGATGATCAAGGAATATGAGAAGCAAGAGAAGAGGATTAAGGACTTGAAGGCGCATGGACAGTCCAAGAAACAAGCTGTGAGTTCTAATTAGGGTATTGGACAATACTATAGGTCGTCAATACTTTTGGTGATAGTGCCATGGTCCACGGGCGATGTGGACGAGTAAAAACAAATGAGCTCGTCAGACATTTTATCACACCGCTACTCAAGACTTTTTTTTTCAATCCTGCTGAGTACTGTTCGAATTCGTCAAATATTTGCGTATGGCAGTTGTTTAATAACCATGGTTGAGACCTATATATAGTACATCACTGTCGCGGCCTGTAACAGGGGTATTGATGGACGATCGAGCTCCGGCCCATACGTGAGTCCATCAATGCCTGGTTGCGGCCAAGGCTTGTATAGTACTTTTCTCAAATAATGCGCGGCAATTCATACTAAAGTAATTATAATTTCCAGAATCAGTGACGAACAACGAACATTTTTTAAGCGCTAATATGTTCATTTGTTTCTTCTTTACTCTAAACAGCTCTATTTGCAAGCCAAGAGTTTAGTGTGTGTCACACTTGTTCGGGTCGGTATGATGACGGTTCAGCATAGCTGGGCGGCGAAATCCGTAATCGATTTTGCCGCCCGGCTGTGCCGAATCATGATCCGACCCGACCAAGTATGTAGCACCCCTGATGTTTTCTTTCTTTCTCTTTCCTCAAACCACCGTTTCGTATAACAGGAAAAGAAGCAAAAGGATACTCTGACCAGAAAACAGGAGAAGAACCGCAGCAAGGCACAGCGCGAAGACGAAGACAGCGCGGCGCCGACCGCGCTGCTGCAGCGGCCGAAGGAGTACATCGTCAAGTTCTCCTTCCCCGACCCGCCGCCGCTGCAGCCGCCTATACTCGGCTTACTCAGTAAGTACTAGCAACATAATTGAACAACAATACAGGGGCTTTTATAACTGTAGAAGGATCATTTATCGCGTTGCCAAAATCGAAAGGACCAGCGTTCTCACTGCCAAACAAATGTCAACAATATGCTGGTCAAAATAAGGTAGAAAACTCACGGTTTCGCAGTGTCCGGAAAGGCACTACTTATCTACCAGAAAAAATCAAAAGTGCAACTGAATTTGACGTGGAAATATTGTAATAAACAGGCCATGGATTAGTTATTCTCACAACAATAACGGCATTCTTACTTTATTTCAATTCAATTGTACCAACAGATGTGAACTTCAACTTCTCCGGCCAGAAGCCTCTGTTCCGAGGCGTAGACTTCGGCATAGACCTGAACTCGCGTATCGCCATCGTGGGCCCCAACGGAGTGGGCAAGTCCACCTTCCTCAAACTGCTTGTGGGTGACCTAGCGCCCGTACAGGGAGAGCTCATCAGGAATCATCGACTGGTAAGTAGACTTACGGTTTCATGTACATATTTTAAAGGGTTTTGAAACTTGGCTGTTGTGACCAATACAATAATTAAACTAACCTACCTGGTTTTCCTGATTATTCGAGTAATAAACCAAAGAGTTTATTTTACTCTGTTCATGATAGCAACTGTTGCGTCGAACATGTAATCTATCAAATTGGGCGTAACCTGTAGGTGATTTTGAAAGAACTTCACTTATATTATAAAAATACCATTTCTGTATGCATCACCAAATCTAACCCGTAAAATTACTCTTCCAGCGGATAGGTCGTTTCGATCAGCATTCCGGCGAGCACTTAACAGCTGAAGAAACCCCGGCTGAGTACTTGCAGAGATTGTTCGGGCTTCAGTACGAGAAAGCGCGCAAGGCTCTGGGCACTTTCGGGCTCGCCAGTCACGCGCATACCATCAAGATGATGGACCTCAGTGGAGGGCAGAAGGCCAGGGTCGCGTTAGCGGAACTGACCCTTATGGCACCTGATGTCGTTATTTTGGTAAGATACTATTTATATTATAGATTTCATGACATGTATAGTTTTAGATGTTTGCGTCCGAATTAAGAGATTTCCAACCCTTGAATAGATTTTCTGTCTGGGATATAATACCTAGTTATATAACTTTAAAAACAGTTTCGTAGACAACATTTACTGGATAAACTGTACCACTCTCATTCTCGTATCAGAAATTCGAAACGGACCAATATAAGGTCGACCTTTGATAGAAATATAAGCCAGTCAGGAAGTTGTTAGCGCTACTGACTGCCACGGTAAGCTAAGGAACATTTAGTACCGTGTTATACGTATTTCTAATTTGCTTAATTCAATATCTACACTTCTATAGTGTGTTTTATATTGAACCCTGTACATAATACTATTGTAACTACAGGACGAGCCTACAAACAACTTGGACATCGAGAGTATAGACGCGTTGGCGGACGCGATCAACGACTACAAGGGAGGCGTGGTCATAGTGTCCCACGACGAGCGACTCATCAGGGAGACGGACTGCGCGCTCTACGTCATTGAGGACCAGACCATTAATGAGGTACACTTTTATTATACCTACTTTTTCATCCCAACATACATATACCCCATTTACACTCAACTCACTTCCACGGCAGTGAGCAGGGAAGTAGGCAGGGAAGTGGGCAGGACGAGAATGTAAACACGATACTTCTTCTGTCGATTCTGCTACAGTTCGCGCCAATTAACTTTGCCGCTGTGAAGTAGGCTACAAATAACTGCGCAGTGGTCAATCTTCCTTATAAAACAGTGAGCGCCTACCTAACTTTAGAGCGGCAAAGTTATTTGACGCGAACTGTACGGCAGTATTTAGGGAATTATTGCCGGCAGCGCGAGGAGCAGCGGCAGGGGCTGAATGTAAATGACGCAATAGACATCATTGCGTGTTCGTATTTCCGAGTATAGACGGTGAGCCCCGAAACTTTTCTTGAGAAGTCTGTACTGTAGTATACAACGTTGCCAGCAACAATGTTTCCGCAACACTAAACCATGTTGCTGCAATAATCTTGTGCAACTTTTGTTTACTATGAATTGAATTGCTTTGAAAAGAACATTTGCGCGCAAGTATAAAATGCATAACCAAGCATTAAAACTCAAACAAAAATTATAAAAAATCTATTTACTCTATATCTTTCTTTCTTCGCAGGTTGACGGCGACTTCGACGACTACCGTAGGGAGTTACTGGACAGTCTCGGAGAGGTCATCAACTCTCCGTCAATCATTGCGAACGCAGCAGTCCAACAGTAAACAGCAGAACACAGAACCCGTTGTACGATTTGTTGAAATTATTTTACATGTACTTATTATTGTTACTTCCAATATATTCCAAAAAAGTTGATCAATGTTTTCGTAAAGGATTGTATTTATTAGGGTTGTAAATTGTTGTAAAGACACGGTAGAAAAATTCGTTGTAAAGTGTTATAGGGTTGTGACCAAACACATTGTTTTGTAAATAGGTCGTCTATGTAACTTTCTTGTCTATCTGGGCTGCACTAAGAGCCTGTGCACATGATGCGTTGCGGCGCCGCACCGCATAGATTTCGCCGCATTAGCGGTCAAACGGGCTGTGCGGCGCCGTGCCGCAAAGTGCGTAAATTGTCATCTGTCAAACATCTGTGTTTTTGACAACGCACAAACAACTGAGCGGTGCCACATCGGTGTCGCAACGCGTACACCGCTCCCCGCCTTGTCTCGCTGGCTGCCAGTCCGGTGTACGTGCGGTCCGACGCCGGAACGCATCGTGTGGCATACCATGGATATTTGTATGTCGGACGCCGCAGCGACACCGCTCCGGCGCCGCGCTGCTGCCGCACCGCATCGTGTGCACATGCTCTAAGAAGGCAGTACGACAAGCTGTTAGGTGACGCTTCAACGGCCCCGAATTTTATTCCCTAATTCTTTCTTAGGGACGGCCGCCCTTAAGCGTAGCGCGGTTTCACAAAACTAGAGAACTCTCACGCAGCTGCATTATGCGCATACGCAGCGCCCAAAATTTCAAGAAAGTAATGATCTCCAATTAAAGATACAATACGTTTGGCGAACGTACTAGCGTATTACGCAAACTTACGTATATATGATTGACTGTTATTCTTGCATCATTTTAGATAATTATGCATGTAAATATCATATCCACAAGTGCCATTAGTAATTTTGACAAATAGTACAGCTCTATTATTGTTAAATATTTTAAAATGTGATTATTTTCTTGTCACACAAGTGCCTAGTTCTTGGCACTTATCAATACTACCGATATAGCAAGCATTAATTTAAAATCAATATGTCTTTAACACAATATAAAGTATTATAATTATTTACATCGCGTCCTCATGTTTATCTGTCGAGCAAATAGTTTTATTGTTATTGATCCATGTAGGAAGAAATAGCAAAACTAGTTTCATGATGAATGTCTTCCAATGTTTTCAGCTTTTTTCATGATATCACATATCTTTATGATTCCATTTTGATATAGTTAATGTTCAGATGAGCCTGATTAACACGATGTAAACTTCTTGCCTGTGGCATACAATAAAATTGAAGCAACAAATGACTTGCATCGTCTAAACACTGTTGAACGGTGCATCGCTTATTATTACCTCAACTTATGGTATGCCACACGCTATTAAATCGCACCGTGTAAATCGGGCTTTGTGTATATGGCTATATGTGAATTATAGTACGTTTTTCGAATACAATAAAATCATAGAAAATCTAGGAATCGTCATGGATCTGTATTTCAACTATACCAATTGATTTAGAACAAATTAAATAAAATTACAATGTAATCGCTTATTTTAAAATACTGAATAGTTTTTGTTTGTCTTTGTCGATTAGCTAATTAGCCATACTGTGTTGGGCAATGTTACCTACACAAAATTGAATTTAAATGCAACATATTTAAAATATTTATATACATGAATAAATTTTGTTACAAAATTAATAACATCTTTTATTTTTATATTTTCAGTGATCGGAATGGGTTGAATGGAGATAGAGTTATTTAACTCGAAACGTTTATGTTAATATGAACATGCCTCCGGATACCGGGATTTTAAATTTATCGAGAACTCAATAAAGAAAATCGGGTTGCCTTGTTAGATATTTAAACAATATTCTTACGTGTTTCGCGTAAGTTAACAAATAATAATCTATGAAACGAGTGAACCTAGTTTATCCAAGTACAGATATTACCCTGACATATACATACACAAGTACTACATATAAAAATACACCCAGCCATGACGGGGTCTGAGATATGTCCATGCTATGAACAAAATGTTGCACGCACGTCATAAGTACGTAAAATTGCTGTGATTTAAACCATAATCAACGAAGAATAAATTCAAATTCAAAAGTCATTTATTCAAACTAGGCTGAGAATCAGCACTTTTGGAACGTCAAAATTACATAAGACAGTCCGCCAAAACGCCCACCCTTCACCACTTCCTAGTGCATTAGCTGGGAAGAAGAAGTGGCGCAACAAACTCCCCAGCAGCACAGCTGTCTGTTCAGTTAGAAGAACAAAAGATTCTATATAATAGTATTCAAAATAATTTACATTCCGCAACACAAAACATAATTTAAATATTAGCCATATGTTAGCTAGCACACGCCAATATACCACACAAAATCATCGAGAACTATACTCAGGCAGAAATAAAAACTAAACGTAAACAGAACATATCTAAATCAAAGCCTCCAGGCATAAAGGGCGTGCCCGCTTACATATAGTTGTAACTGGAAGTTATAAATGATAAACTAGGACCATCGAGATAAAATAAATAAAACAAACAGTTAATTACTAATAACAATAAATAATAAGATAAATTGTCGAGGTCACTAGGTAACCACATCTCATGGGCTAAAATTATATTTGAGCTTGACACTGGTCGAATAAATCTGGAAAACACACGTGGCTCAAATATACGAGGAGAATTTGTCTCCTCTATCAGGTGATTATCGCAAGGAGATAAAAAGTTACTCCCGTCGACAGTACGTTTATGTACAGTCGCCGTCAGATATATTGTAGCAGACAAGGTGACCGAATACTTCTGAACAATTTAAAAAGTCAATATGTTCCATACACTATAAGTTTCCATTAATATCTGAACATTAATTACTTAAATTACGCGACTGTACAATATTCACAGCGGGAATCGCCAAACGAAATGATAATAAGGTACGAGTTGCCAATTTTCCACAGTTCGAGAAGCTATAGCTTGGCTATAATGATTTTGGTTTTGTCATGTTTTCATATACGTTCATCACGTCTGCGGAGTTTCGCTGCCTAATTTATTTTAACCCTGTACGCTCAAAGAAGTGGTAGGCATAGGCAATCTTCATACATGTAATGTCTAAGGGACTCAAGCCCTTCCCCCCCAAAAAGCTTCCGTGAGAAATCTTAAAGTGAACTTGATATTATTCTAATGAAACGTTTTAGCAGAATTACACTAAGGCACAATTGTCATCAATTATCCTTAACTTATTAAGTATTATAAATATTAAGTATAAAATATATTAGAATTTTGAATCCGCGCCACTCATTCTGCCTCTCACGCTGGCTCCACCGCCAGTCTACCGTCCGCGCGTCGGCGTCGCCGCGATCGGGCCTACGTAATACATATTGCAAAGTGTAATTTTTACTATTTACTTTGTTAAAACCTAGCCTCGGCGGGGTCAAGCCGCTCCCAAACGACAATCCAGGATCCGCCACTGCCGTGTCGTGCCGTGTGTAGGTAATATAAGCGATCGTCGCGCAAATACGTACGTTCATTTTGTTCGTAGAACGCGGCGATATACCTATTAGGACACGGCCTAAGTAGCGTTTTGGCATAAGCGTAAAAATCGGGTGGGTAACACTTCGTCAAAAACACTTTTGTAGTTTGTTTAGTAATAAGACCGCCACAGACGTAGCTATAATAATACAGAGTGGAATTTTTGAACCTCATCAGGAGGGAAAATACTCTAAATACTGCAGATAGCAATTTTCACTCAAAGGAAAAAGAAACAAATCTGCATTCAAAGATTTTCGAAAATTCGCTTCTCACACTTGGGAATCGAAGCGGGTAAAATCCGAAAAAAATAAACCCTGTACTTTTATGGCATCAATCGATAGGGTCGATTAAGAATCAAATTTCTTAAACAAACATGGTAAATTAGATAAAAGGAAAAGCATAAAATCTCAACTTATTTTAATTGAACGTAAAAAAAACGTTTTTACAAAAAAAAAGAAGTTAGTTAGAATTAAGTTAGTCTTAAGACTTTCAAGTTATTTTTCACTATGTAGTGTTTTTTGGAAGCCGGTTGTTTTTTTTTGTTAAGTTTTTATTTTTCGGTTTTTAGTGGGTCAGTTTGTAATTTATCTAAGTTACAATGGCCTAACGTAACTATTTATACAAAAACAAAGACACCGACTTCCGAAATTTAAGTTATATTTCACTATGTAGTGTTTTTTTGGAAGTCGGTTGTTTTTTTTTTGTAAAAAAGACGCTGAATCTCTAAAATATTATGCGTTTTTATTGATGATAAATCATGAGAATTATAAGTTAAATTTGCCATGAATTTTCTTTTGCTTTATATGCGATTCAATCCAGATGGTTCTCATTTTTGTGCCTGACAAGGCAACACGCATATCGGGATCGGGATCCTCTTCCGAAGAACTATCAATTAAACCCAATAGTAGTGCCGTAGTTGTCGAATCCATTGATGCATATTACAGTGCCTATTAAAAAATTAGAACAAAAACGTGCACTTGCGATGACGACCGCAGACCAAATGAGGGTAAAAATATATATTATTATAGTATAGCTAAAGCAACCGAATACGTATGTACCACTATTGTACATGAAGTATAAATAGTAAATACGTCGAAGCTTATATTTAGGCGCCGAGATTCAGCGACGTAATTGTGGAAGACCGTAAGGCTGCCTTTCCATTGATGCGAAGCGAGGCAGCGGAGCGGAGCGAGGGAGTAATGTGGAGTTGCGGACTGTGTCTGTCCAATTGACGCGGAGCGAGGTAGTGCGGAGCGGAGTTACGGACTGTGCGGATCAAGGACGAGTTCACGCGACGAATAATTTGAACGGGCTGCAATACCCCGCGGCCGGGTTTTTCCGCTTCCCCGCTCCGCTCCCCCACCCCGTTTCTTCGCTCCGCTTCCCGGTTTTGTCTGAATTTTTAAACTAGTTCGCAAATCCCTGTCCACTGTAAATGTAAGTTTTTATAGTGGAATAATTGAAGAAGTTGCAAATACAAAATTTTTAGGGTTAACAATCGACAATCAACTTAATTGGAAGCAACATACTTCAATATTACTTTAAACAAATAGTAAGTTTGCTTTTGCTTTGTATAAACTAAAGAAAGTAGTCAATCAAGCGGCGGCAGTCACTGCATACTATGGATATGTCGATTCTATACTACGCTACGGAGTCATGTTTTGGGGTAACTCCTGCAACAAGGACATGGTGTTCAAATCGCAAAAAAGATGCATTAGAGCTATTACCGGTATAAATACAACTGATAGCTGCAAATCTTATTTTGTATTGCTAAAAATAATGTCTTTACCTTGCTTGTACATATTTGAGACTGCTTTATTTATTAACAAGAACATGCATCTATTCAGAAAAGCATCTGAACATCGCTATAAAATGATTAGACAAGTATACAGTAGTGGTTAGACATGAATTATGCGTTCGACTACCAAAGACTGCATTGATGCATAAAAGCATACTCTGCATGGCCCCAAAAATATTTAATAAATTACCAAATGGAATTAAGGACTTAAATATTATTCAATTTAAAAACAAATTAAGACATCTATTATTGGAAAAATGTTGTTATAGGTACTATTGACAAATTCCTTAATGATAAATTGTAAGTTATTTGACATTGATATTTATTTAATTTGGACAATGTATCTTTATGTCCATCCATTATTTGTATGTATACTCAATGGATAAGGTTTGGTTTCTTTTTTTTTTTCCTGTGTTAAGTTATGTTGTGTTTCGTTGTAATTATTTTATCTTAATGTTGATTATTCTTTTTTTTTAATAATAATTACTAATTAAGTGAAAGAGTGTACACCTTGAAGGTAGTTTTTTGAGGAACGAATTATTTATTATTAAGATCTCATGTAAAAATGTACCAATAATCACACCAATAAATGAATTTGAATTTGAATTACTGAACTGAAGCGGAGCGGAGATTTTATGCAATTCCATTGGCACAGCTCCGCTCCGCTCCTCTCTTCTCCGCTCGCGCTCCAGTGGACAGTCAACCTAATTCTCGCTATAATTATTATCGTTGGCCTCTACTCTACGAGCTGCTTAGCTATCTGCTACGACAGCGTAGCCTGCTACGCAGAGATAAGAACATCGCTACGTCGTAGCACTCGAAGTAAAAGTGCAAATATGTAGAGAAAAAAAATGATATTAAAACTAATTCGTTTGATACTAGTTGAATAGAACCATTTACTTGGGATTGTGGAATAAATATGGTGAATTGGTGATCACCGAAATAAATAGATTTATTTTTAATACCGCAAAAAATAGGGATGGTGCCTAGGTAAAAAAAAATTAAATTCTAATTAGTCCATCAGTCAGATAATAAAAAAATATTAGACACGTATTTTTTGCTTTATCATATTAATAAAATACTACTTAGATAAAACGCATTTTAAGTTGGGGAGTGGGGGTCGATACGTCACTAGTACGTATAAAATCTACATACTCGTGACGTCATGGCACATTTTACCTCAATGTAGCGCCGTAATCTTTAGAATACGTAAAAAAATAAAAAATACGTGTCCAATATTTTTTTATAATCTCAAAGACGGACAAAAAAAATTTTTTTTGTCGTCTCCCCTATTGTAAAGTTTGACACCATTTTTACCATCCTCATCTTGGAAATTAAAAATTAGATATCTCCACGTTGAGCCAGACGATTTCTCACGGACTACTCCAAACATCCATTGAACGGTTTTGTAACATAAATAAATGATAAATGCAGTCCATTGAGGTATCTTGTAACCAAGCATCTTGAAATAATGGGTTGGGTTGTACTAAATTCGTAGTCTAATTGGTGAGAGCACCTTCGAAGCGCGATCGGTATGTTTTGCGCGAGCAATGTGTTAAGTACCTATTAGTTAAAATGTTTTGCGCGCTTACGCAGCTATTTTATGCAATTTTATTATTATATTATATACCTTTTATGTTTGTATCTATTTAGTTTGTAGACTTAATTAAGAAATGATTTCTTGTCTATGTTGTAGTGTCTCAAAGATCCTTGCAACATTTCCGGACTAATTTACATAAAAGGTCACCTATAGAGATGGTAAAATATAATTATGTAGTATAAGTTCCTACCCTGTTTATTTTACTTATATACAAATCTTTATACCTAAAGGTTTACACTTTACACAAACAAGAATTATACCTATTAATTAATACTTCTTTCTATCTAACAATCTCAGGATCCGAGCGTAAGTTTTTTCCTCAATTTGCCGGCAGCCTTTCGCCCCTCCATTACAAACTTCTTAGCTTCATTAGAGGATTTAAAACGCAAATTTCCTTTTCGATTGTAACTTTTTTCCACTCCTTGAAAGGAACCTTCTTTTAAAGTTGAAAGAAAATTAGTATCCTCCCCTTTGAGGGGCGAGCGCGTCTTTTAAGAGATTCATTTGGATACTCGACTTAATCTGCTAGAATAATAATGTTTCCGCTGCTGAATACTTGTCCAATTACGTGAAAATATTGTGCACAATCTATTATCTTATTTCAGAATGAATATTTATCGATCAAAATCGGTGATGAAAATTGGTGGGAGTGTGTAAACAAATACGCTGAGACAACGCTTGGCTGATCAGTCAAGTGAAGTCTTAATTGAGTAATATAGAGCCAGGTGGTATAGCGTGTCATAAAAGGTACCTATATTTAACACCTAAAACCAAAAATAGCACATACCCTCCTACCATGTATTTTGGCTAACCAAAACAATAGCTAAAAACAAACACCGCACGCTGATTTCCTCTCCACGCACGCTAAACACATTACTGCGAATTATCCACTAACAAGCTAACAATGAGAGGCTTATCATCACCGCAAGAGCCTATTACTGTCTGGAGAGCATTCCCGCCCTTCTTACGACGTCACGAGCCACTGTTACCTTGTCAAACTAACCATCCCACGCATAAAACTAACAATACGAGGGGACGACAGTGCCATCGCATTGCGACAGGGTTGTAAAACTTTCTCAACAGAATAATTTCATACAATGTGTACACAATAGAAGCGATTATACTCTCCCCCGCGACATGATTTTATTTGTGCAGTTATTGCGTCGCCGAAAAGATATTTAAATTTCATTAGGTTTGTTTTACACTTAATTTGTGAGGGGAGTGTTGTATTGTATCGTAGGGGTGGGGCACTGTTATTGCTACATTCGAATTGCCCCCTGTGTATTTCGACGGCGATTTGAATTTAAGTAGATACATGAATCAGATAGTCACCCTATTACAGTGTTATCTAACTATTGATCACTTTTAAACTAAAGATTAGTGCGTTAACAACTGGCATGGAAGTTTCGAATATCATGGATAATGGAAGTTTAATAAAATATGAATGTTTGATAGTTCATACGACCGTCGCGTTGTTTTAATTATAAACGTGGGTAAAGTGCTGAGCCAGCGACTCAAGTATTTATGGAGTGGGTAGGTACGGCTACTCACTACTGTCTAAGTGGGGATATTTCGCAGACGCAGACTCCATTAGTGGTGTTCGCCGGACTGTCACAATCATTTTTCTTTCCCGCCGCCGCTAATTCTCAGCCGCGGTTCGCTGGGCATGTACGTCAATCTATGTTTTTGGTCCTTTTGCCATTTTTTTTCTCTAGTATAGTGTAGTCGGTAGGTGCATGGAATACTTGGAAAAACATCCTTTAATCGGAAAAAGCAACACGAATTTTATTAAAAGTCTGGGCGAATCTGCTTTTAAAAGTTACTGGAATCGTTTAATATGAAAAGCTATAATTTCCTTATAAGGTCAAAAGGGGTGAGAAAGACTCTAGCCACCTAAGCTATCCTATTTTCAAGATAAATTTATGAGGATGACGATTCCATTGCAATATTTTGTCAGTCTCTTAAAACAAAATATCTGGACGTCTAAAGAACGATAGATACTAAATAATGTTTCAATGTCAAACGAAAAGAGCACTTTAACACGTTCAGTGCAGGGACCTCTCCTGGAGAGTTCACCAAGTCGCATATGGGATGCCGGGGTTCATTTTAAATGTAGGTCTTTCTTAGCGAATATTCAGCATTACAAACCGTGAAAATAAAATCTGATGTACCTATATTTTAACAAGATTTTTTTGTATATGCGTTGGTTTTATATAATTTTTTATTATACAAGCATATTTTTTACAAATATTCACTCAAAATTTAAAAGGTTGGAAAAGTAAATATAGCGATAAGACTCCTGAAAACAACATTATTTTTCGTTTTACAGTTATTTATAATACGGTTTTAAACCTTATGCCGTTGACCGTCCGCGATGGTTAACTTTAGCGCAAACGTAATGCCGATAACCCTCCCGGAGGGTTCACTTCCAATATGTATGGCGGCATGGTGTATGAGCTCTATAAAAAGTGGGTGGAGTCGAAAGTGTTAAACACACAATCTACACTCCGAATTTGCATCAAAAGAGCCAAATCACAAGTATCAAGATCATTTCGCCAGTGGTGGTTCTAGGGAGGCTGATATCGACTTTTATTACTCCGGAGGGGTTGGTCATTAGCGGGATAAAGCGGCCGCCACCTGATAAAGTGCGTTTTGTTGCTCACTTGCTTATTTCTCTGTTCTATAAAGCTGAATGTATTTTTTAGGGTTGAACTTTTTACCCTTGAGTCAGGTCGGAACGTTATTTATCGAGAGCGGTCTTGAGCAGATTTTATGTAGAATTTTTAGCAAAATGAACGTGGATTTTATTTTTAGATTGATGAAGCTGGTAAATTTCCCTACATTTTAGTTTGATAGTTATTTCAATGAATATGTAGTAAGTACAATCACGGCGCAGTTTATAGTTATTTTATGGATTTAATTATGAATTGGTTTCGGTTCAGAGTCCTCCTCCGTTAATCTAAGTTACGTAGGTTCCTAAACACATAGGTCAATTAGGTCACTTATACCCACTTTATAGAAAATGGCTGTGAACCCTCCAGGAGGGCTCCCGGCGTGTACAACATTGCAAGACATCATTGTTCCCCAAATGCTCACGTAGATATAATCTTCTATCGGGCAGACTAGTAACCGCCATAAAAACTTATCTAAAACTCTATCTACCACTAATGAAGTTCCACGGTTTTACGTCAGGTAGTGATATCATTCCGTACGTGAATTTAGTTAGAAATGAACAATAGTGGCAGTAGCGATTATTAACACTTTACCCGTTCCTCCCCGCTCGTACTAAAATGATTGATGAGCCGGTGTTGCCAGCTCCTATGACTAATAGTGTAGTGCCATATGATGGCGCTGCTGTGAACTAGCACCGCTCATAAACAACGTTATTATTTCCATGGATAAGTGTCATAGGTTGCTGTAATTGAGAGAGTGATATTAATTGCTGTTATTAGGCTGTTATGTTTTCATTTAGGGATTGCTTTCTTTGAAGGAGTGTGTCTGTTACGTAAGTATCCGCGATGAGCACAATTAAGAATATCTCTAAATCCTGCAGCATCTTCAGTCGGTACGTAAATGTATCCTAAATATTTTTTTACACAGAGCAGATTCATAATTTTTCTCATTCTGTCGACATGTTAGGTTCGGGTGTTTTTTTAGAGGCTTTGAACTTTAAATTGAAATAAAATGTTTTTGATATCCATGAAACTGGCTTTATTTGACAGTTTTTTATTTTACTTTTAATTTTTAATATGATTTCGGGCATGTGGCCGCCGCGGCTGACGCGAAGGCCTAGTTGACTGAATCCTTAACACTTTTATTGGCTTTTTTAGGTACTGAAAGAAACATTTGACGAACGACTAATTTCACGAAATGGACTTGTTAACTGGCCATCTCGTTCATGCGATTTGACGCCAATACATTATTTCTCTCTGGGGTTATGTAAAGTCGCATTCTACACCAATAGACCAGAAAAAATTGAGCACTCGGATGCCAACATTCGACGAATTATTGCCGAAATACAGCCTGATTTACTGCGAAGAGTGTGTTTAGTATTTAACCTCCAGATTACGCCGAAAATCATATTCTAACATTAATGGCATAAAATGGTCTGTCAAATAAATCCAATTTTATGGATATTAAAAACAGTATTCTGTGTTAAATTTCAATTCAAACTTTTCCGCCTCAAAAAACTCACCCAGGTTAGGTGCGTAATACATAAGTTTCTCAAAAGATGAGAAACTTATGTGTTACGCACCTAACCTGGGTTTATGTTACAATTTTACATTGACGATTTTGTTCCTTATCCTATTTAACGGCAAATAATTTTTTTGAAGTGAGTGTTCCTTGTTCCTTATTATTTGTTGTTGGTGATCCTCTCTGGGTGTTGTATTGGGGGCCTTTTTTGTTTTCATAGAGTAAGTATCTAGTTGTTTTCGTACAACATCAGAGTATTACGTAGTGGGCCTCACCCCTGTGTGCTGCGGGGCGCAAAATCCCGGGTCGGGGCAATAAACGCGATTAGACAAACATTTCCTGACGCGCGCCACTTTTTCTAAAACTTAGCGAATAAATCAGATCGGTGGTGCGTCGCAGTTTTCTCGTCGTCTTGCCAAATTTATGTACCGATCGGCCCTTTCGTATGGAGATGTGGCTCGCTATTTACATATAAATACCTCGATTATTTGAATTATTCAATCGAGAGGGGGCGGCGCTGACAAATCACTTCCTAAGAGATGGCACAAGTCGGTGGGCTCGAGATCAGCTTGACGCGTGTAGGATACGTCTCCTACCCAGCGTCCCTATAAGTTTTTATGATACCTACTTAACATTCTTGGATTTAGTTAGTACGACTTAACTGTGTTGTCATTCCACGTCGTTACGTCAAAGCGATAAGTTGTGCGCAGTCAACGATCCATACCTAAATTCTACCCACAATGGCATTTAAAAAGTGCTTTAAGTGCAAGAAGAATATTACTAAAAAAAATCCTGGTTTGGAGTGCAGCAGATGTGAGAAGATAGTGCATGCCGATCCCGTGTGTTCTAAACTATCAAACAAACAGCTGAATACACTTCGAAACTCTCCTGGCATTGAATGGAGTTGCGAGGATTGCATGAAAAACCTGTCTCGTAGATCGTCGTTCCTGATTCCAGACGACGACGAGGATGAAGAGGAATCCATCACTGGTCCAACTACAAACGCGCAACCCATCGATGCACGGAAACTGGTGCAAGATATTAACCGAGAATTGAAGAAGACGTTCAAAGAGACGATAAGTAATCTTGAGCACTCCCTGGAATTCCTTGGTGATCAAATAAGTAACATGGAACAGTCTATAAAAAAACAAGATGCAAAAATCAAGGACCTTGAACATAAAGACATAGACCTGCAAAATAAAAATAAAAATCTCGAGCTAAGAGTAGCTGTTCTAGAGCAAGAAGTTAGGAACTTCGAGCAAAAAACCTTAACATCTGCCTTGGAAATCGCTGGGATACCTGAGGCAACTACTGAAGCCTTGGGACAAATTCTTGAAGTAATCGCCGACAAACTCGAGATGGATGTAGGCGACATAAAGTCATCCCAACGCTCAGCAGGAACAAAGGAACGTCCAGGACCAATTCTCCTAGAAATGAAAACGAAGGTAGCTCAGAAGAAGTGGGTTGAAGCTGGAAAGTCAAAATGTCTCACCCTAGGAGTACTAAACCCTGATACTCCCAAGGTGGAAGCGGACAATCGTATCTACGTAAGAGAAGCGCTTACTAAGTATTTAAAAACCCTATTGTATAATACGAAACTTACGCTAGGTAAATCTTATCAGTTTGTATGGTGTAAAGATGGCAAAGTTAGTGTCAGAAAGGTCAGTAACAGCAAAATATATTATGTTCGTACACTCGAAGACATTAAACGAATTCCAAATCAATTCAAAGACTCAACTCCAATATAATTTTGTAAGTTACCTCCTAACACACTGGTTTGTTTATACTAAGTCGTATGGATACTCAAATAAACGAAATATTTAATTGTAGTACTACAACTGAGTACTTTCAACAACTACCACCTAAAAGTCACTTAAGTTTCTCATGCATTCATATTAATATCAGATCACTTAAAAAAAACTTTACAAAATTACTTCAAATGATTCATAATTGCGCTTTCCCATTAGATGTTATAGTAATTACTGAAGCTGGCATCCCAGAAAATATTGTTCACCTATTTAATATCCCTACCTATAACACGTACTCACAACTACGTTCCGATAAGAGGGGTGGAGGTATTATCATTTACGTAAAAAATCACATTAAATTTACCTTGCTTCAACATAAAACCTTAACATTTGAAAATTTAACTGGCACAATAAAATTAAACTCAAACCAGGACGTGGTTGTGTGTTCCGTATATAGGCCACCAAGTACAAATAAGCGTATTTTTGTAAGGGAACTTGGTAACTACATTTCTATGTTTGACTCGAAACAAAACTGTTTATTAGTTGGCGACACGAACATTGACCTAAAATCCATATCATCATACAAAGATTTGTATTTAGAAACACTCAGCGAGCACGGCTTAATGTGTGGAATTTCTGACTTTACCCGAATAGAAACAAAACTTAATATTGTCACAAAATCTTGCATTGATCACTTTTTTGCACGGTTCCCCTCATTAATTCCGTGCTCGGCGGTGTTAGACACCGTACTGGCCGATCATCGAGCTATTATCTTTACCTGCGTTCAAGACGCGCCAACCAAGCGTATACAGGATGTTACCAATATAACAATAAATTATGAAATATTAAAACTTGAGTTAAAAAAAGTTAACTGGACACAGACACAAAAAATGGATAACCCAGTTGATATTTATAGTTTCATCCGTGATTCGTTTCAAAATGCAAGCAAAATTGCGAGTTCTAGTAAAACTGCCGCAAAGCGTAGCAATTTCAATCGTTTAAAATTACCCTGGATAGATAAAAACGTCAATCGTCTTTGCGACAAACGAGATGAATTATTTAACTTGTGGAAAAAAAGTTCTAACAATCCTCAATTAAGGTTGCAATACAATAAAACCCGTAACAAATTACATAAACTTATAGAAAGTAGAAGGAACTTATACTATATGAACAAAATAAATGAGAACGTAAAAAATACAAAAAAAGTTTATCAAATGGTGAACCAAATGTTGGGACGAGTGACACTATCAATCGATGCTGCTATTCTCAAAGCGTTTGATGCACAGGGTCTTACCACTAGGGCAATTGCGGATAATTTTGCGATCGGATTTGACAATGCCGTAAAAAATATAGTTCCAAACTGTAGTATTAAAATATTGGACCCCAAAACCTATTGTAAACCAATGAATTCTAGTTTAAACTTTAAGAAAGCATCAGGAGACAAAATACTTAAAATAATAAATAATTTGAATTCTAATAAGGCTCCCGGACTAGATGACGTTAAAGTTGCGGATATAAAAATGATAGGTTCAGATGTGTCAAAAGCTATTGCGGACCTAATTAACTGCAGTTTAAAAAGTGGTTTATACCCTGATGATTTAAAGTTAGGTTGTGTTAGACCAGTTTATAAAAAGGGTAAGCGAGATGAGTATGCTAACTATCGTCCTATTACATTGCTTTCTTCTATTGATAAAATCGTAGAAAAATACGTGTGTCAACAAATACACTCATTTTATAGAAAACACGAAGTAATTTATCCGAACCAATTTGGATTCCAAACGGGCAAAGGTACATCAGATCTATTGTCCAAGTTTGCTGATGAAGTCAACGAGCACCTTAATCAAAGAAAGATTACATACGCACTTTTCATTGACTTTTCCCGTGCTTTTGACACGCTTGATCACAAGCAACTAATTAGTAAACTGGACCATAGTGGAATTCGTGGCCCTCTGCTCAACTGGTGCGGGAATTACCTCCAAAACCGACAATTTGCTGTCAAAATTGGTAATTCATTAAGTGAAGCCGCTCATGTTACAGAGGGCACGGCTCAAGGGTCAGTTTTGGGGCCCCTCCATTTTCTATCTTATGTAAATGACATGAGTAACTGCATCGACCACTGTACATGCTTTCAGTTTGCAGACGATACATGTCTTGTAATAGCTGATAAGGACCCTCAAAAAGCTTGTAATCTTTTGCAATCTGACCTGAACTCTTTGTTAAAATGGTGCCATGATGTTAGGTTGGTGCTCAATTCTAATAAAACCAAATTGCTAGTCGTAAAATCACCACACTTAAAATGTATTCCTCCCAATAATTTAGTTGTACACGACCACAGCTGCTTGCATAACTTAAATAATACCAAGTGTAGCTGTCCTCGTATAGAAGAAGTAGATTCTCAAAAGTATCTGGGATTAGACATTGATAGCAAATTCAACTGGAGAAAACATATTGAGCATGTTTGTAATAAGTTAAGACAATTTTTAGCTAATATTATAATCCTGAAGAACCGCATTCCGTTCAAAGTAAAACTTATGTTATATAACTCATTAGCAGAATCCTACATTCAGTATGGACTCAGTAGTTACGGTCGAACATTCAAATCTTATCTCAGTAAAATTTATAAACTCCAACTAAGAATACTAAAGAATATCGTATCTAAAAAAATTAAATACCAATTTCAAAACAATGAGCATGGACTATTTCATCACTGTAAAGCATTACCTGTACATACACAATTTAAGTATACTTTGCTAAAAGAACAATATTTCAACGGCTACTTAGAGCAAAAAGTTCAACATCCTGTATTCACGCGGGCCGTCGCACGTAACCAGCTATGCACGGTTCGGGCAAACAACACCTACGGTGAGCGGACATCTTCTTACCTAGTTCCTCGGTTAATTAACAACCTACCTTCCGATTTGCGCAGTGACATAACGCCAAGAAATATTAAATCAAAACTTAAGTCCCACTACCTACAACACATTTAATGCTCAATGTGAAATGCGGTTTTATGTAATAACCAGCATATCACCTGAGATGAAGTTACCAAATTTCGAAATAAGGTTTTTTGTTATATTTGTTGTTTACCTTGTTTTTGTTTTACTATGATGTAGAATTAACATGTAGCATTAAGTACAAACCTTAGTGGTTTAAAAATGCTATTCTGCTGAAACACTTTGTAATAATTTTTTTTTAATGGTAAATAAAAAAAAAAAAAAAAAATGTTAGATCTATTCGATTTATCGACTTCTATGTCGTTGTCGCTGCTAGATATCAAATGTTTTTCTTGATGTTTTTGAAACATTCGATGTTTTCGTCAAGAAAACTCCAGTATACCTATAGGTTGACGGGGCCCGTAAGGACCAATGCCTGCTGGGGTTGCGGGTTTATCCGAAAGGGATATCGCGGCCCCGGCACACGGGCAACGGAAGGAACACGGGTGGGTTTTAGTCAGTAAAAGTCTGACACGCCCTCTCGCTCGGCCCAGAGCGGGAGAAGTCATTTGAAGATTTCCCACCATCAAAAAAAAAAAAGTATACCTATAGGCATCTCTATAAATTGTCACGAGAAGAAAATCGTTTAGTATTCTTACAATGTAGACAAAAAAATAAGAATTCTATACGATTTTCTTCCAAACTTTGCGCAGTTTCGAGCAAACCTAGATTTGTTGGCTCTGAATATGTTATCAGTCGGAAATATATTTCCGCTACAGCTAAAAAATGGGAAGCTCAACCAAACTGCTCAATTTTTAATAGGTTGAATTTTTATTCCACAAAAGTAAACGTAGCATTCGTTAACGTAGCTGAGTATATTTCCTGATTAAACTAATAATACATCTCGATGCAGCTACAATTATTAATCTTGCCTGCAAAGGGTAAAAATAAATAAAAACCGAATAGTTAACTAGTCGGTAGCTGGGTGTAGTTTTCCCGCAGTTTTATGTCCTCTCACGTGCCATTTAGCCGGGGAAATAGAAGTTTTTGTATGGAAATCGGACGCACTAAACCTCCGGGGCTCGGGAGCGCTCCGCCTATTGTTGCGACGTAACAACCTCATAAAAGTTTATCATTCGCGTGTAAAACAAATTCTGCTGTTATTTTTTTTTGCGAGGCTCTGGTTTCGGATGCGGGATGTAGATTTTTCTTGGGATAAATAAAACGTGTGTCTCTGTATAGTATAATCAGATTTGTGATGAATGGGAACGCATGCACCGAATCTGTGAGGTGCGCTGACTCCCAGAATGACGATGTCAAAACTAGGGCTATCTTACACCACAACGTATTTTTGCCATAAATAAATAAAATTTCTTTGTAGGAACATCGCGCACCTCCGTCGCGCTAACGAGCCATCAACAATACTCTTTTAAGCAACATAATATGTTTGAATCTCAAAAACACATACTTTACTCTTGTAAATGCGACGCCTGATAAGAATCAAAGTATCCTGCAAAAATCCGTCGTTATACTCTTGTTACTGTATTTGTATCGCTAATCGTGTTATTGTCTCGTAGGAACATTAGTTGGGTGCAGCGGTCGAGTGCAAAGCGCCAGCCGTTACATCTGATAAGACCATTTGATATGCTAATAGTGGTAGCAAATGTTCGCGTAATGAGCGTGCGACGGTTTAGCGCCTGCGATACACCCTTTGTGGTCGAGGAGGCTTTGTAAAGGAATGACTTCTATGTAATTTTCTGCAGTTAGCGGAATGTTGGTGGGTGGCGTGATTATGAGTGTCTGGGTTCTAAAGAGCAGGTTTTATAAAGAATTGTTTTGTTTTATTTCTTGGATCGAGATTTTGGCACTGTTTGGGGAAATATTAATTAAATAGCCAAATCCCTCTAGAAAATTTGTGAAGAAAACAGGTAAGTAACATTAATTTTTTCAGTTAAAATATCAAAATAAAAAAAGAAGCCAAAATGGCACTTAATTTATTTATTTATATATACTTTATTGTACACCAGATTATAATTACATAAAGAAAAAGTAATACACTACAAAATATACAATTGGTGGCCTTATCGCTTACTGCGATCTCTTCCACTACTACTCCTAGTTTGTATTTAGGTAAAGTCGTAAAAAACAGATCGTCATGTTACATAATTTATTTATTTTATTTAATACATTGAAAGCTTAAAAATAAACGCTCTTCACACATGCCTACAATGAGCCGTTAGTGCAGGACTAATATTGGCGGATTAAGATGATATCGCGGGAATTTGACGCGCGTAACCGCTCGCTCTTCCATCGACTGATCATCAGTTACCATCTAATGCGGTGTAATACGCTCTTTGTTCACGTTACGGTATTATTTGCAGCATTTACCACATGATTATTACTAGCAGATACGTATTGCTAAGTAGGTAAATTATGTGTTCATAGTGCAACCCAATAACTAGAGTCTACTGAACTAGTTTGTAAACGTAAATAGAAGGAGGCATCAAAAAGTTGGCCATAAATAAATTATGAACTTTTACTACGAACAAATAGGTAAGTATTTGAGATCACTTCCGATCGCTTTGGCTACTGATCGCGATCAAATCTCTCCGGCTACTTTTCCACCCTCTCTACAAAGTAAATCGCATTTACAACGTTTCAACCTCGCTAACATGTTAAAACAGAACTAATGGACATTCGCTCCAGTCTCAGGCCGCAGGAGACGAATAATACAAGTAAAATGGTCCCATCTCCACGCTTCATTAATTTTATTGCCCCGAGGTGCTCCCGGCTCAAGTCGGAACGCCGAGCGCCGCTGGCGAAAACACGCCATTATTCTACGTTGCCAGTGACTTAAATTAAATAAACACAAACCATTATGCGTATATCGAAATGCACTCACTTTTCTATTGTCTATGCGACAACTGTCAACATTTTGGCGCGTAATCTTTTTCATGTAGATATAGTGTGGCTAACAATGAGGTTCTACTCTAATGTAATGGAGATATTAGTGCGAAACCGTAGCGGAATAATTCCGACATGGTTTTTTGTGTGCGCGCGACACAATAGGATTATTCTCCATTGATCATTGCTTATTATAAGTACTTGTCGAGGGTGCGTAACATGAAAACTAAATTTGGTTTATCGGCTATTATGGAAAGTAGGTGTTAATGTTGAAAGAAATTTATGATACGATCGTGACTTCTACTGTTTGCACTATACTTCGTGGTTATAAGCTAATAGATATCCAGTAGTTTTTTAATGAATAATACATTACGTACCTAATACTTTGTGCAGATTCAGCAGATTATGACTAAAATTCATACTTATAATTTCAATTTGTAAGAATAAAATAAATATTTATGGGTATACTGCATACCTACGTATTCTTAAACAAAACAAACAATTCTTATCAAACAAAAGGTAATGAGGGGTAAGTGGGAGTTATCTGGCCGTAAACTGTTAGGCCTGGAGTCGGCAGAGCGCGGCGGAGGCTCGAAGGAGGTCGGAGGCGGAGGAAACCTCTCACAATGCCCTCAACTACTAATGTTTACTCAACTCCGAGTGCGACAAAGGGCCGGAACTATTGTTTGTTGGAAAAGCTTTATTTCGCTACCCTCGACGCTTGCCGCGACAATAGGTTACCCAACTTAAAAATATATTATCTTAGTAGACGTTGGAAAAGTATGAACATGGCTAGGAAATATATTAATTTTGTGAAAAATATTTAGGAACTTATTATATACGGTGCTGAATTTCTCTTTAGGTGTAGTGAGTTTCTTCTGTACCTACACGTGTCTTCAAAGTAGGTACTCATTAGGAAGGTATCCTATCCTAATCCTACATTTTTTAACTTTTTTTGTTTTTAGTACCTAGTCACCTATAGAGTAAAATTCAAAATTATTTTCTCTAGAGAGAAAGTATTAGAATGGTTGTAGGCTCATCCCTACTAATTCCACATCCGGACGGAATGGGGGCGCGCTGGAGAGTTGAAAATTATCCTTTTCACGAACGACCTTAAGCATAATAGAGAAAGCACTTAAGCCATTTTCTCCGCCTTTGAGTGGCGTAAGCGCGACCGTTTGCTGGGGATACATCTCGTGAGCTAGAAAATCAGCCATTATAGCCGAGTATATGAGTTTCATGAGTTTACCGTACGGGCCGGGGGCGGGCTGGTCGACCAGCGTTTTAGCCTAATGCGGCTATTGGGCGGTGCTAACGGCAATTAGGCTACATGCGAGCAAATGGATTGTGCATTACCGAGGACATGGATTGATTAATTGGCTAATAGAAGAACACAAACCCGATATTCACTAGCTACGTAAGTACGTTTATAAAAGCTCCATTCGAACATTAAATTATAGTGGAAATTTTCAACCAGCTGGGACGATACAGTCATTACAGCATGACTGTCAGTCAACCGAATCAAGTATTAAACGCGATCAGTAGCGTGACCTGAAGTCGATTGCTTGCCAATAAAGCTCGAGCTACATTCTTACAATATTAATAGCTTTTCAGAAACAATACTGAGTCAAATTTTCAATAACTGAAATGAAAACATCATCATCATTTCCCGCAACGGGAAAACTCTGATGTCACGCGATTGAATAGCTTATTTGTGAATGTATTCGGACTTTCTTTTATATTACCCGAATATTCCCATAAATTGGATTCACATGATCTTATATTAAATTCATGTCCCTTAGAATCACTGCTCTTTATATCGAAGTCATGTTTTTTGATATTCCTTCACGTAAAAGATCACATCTGTTAGTGGCCGGGCATCTAGGTACCGACCTATGAATAATAAATGTGTCGAGCTGGCCGATTGGGGAAATTGAATTTTATAGTTCGTAACACATTCGAGGACAGATGTCACAAAATGGCTGCTCGCCGGCGGCTACGTGCCGCGTAATCGAAACGTCAAATAGAAATCAAAATTAGGTCGATTGTAGTGTTAATAATTAAATAATGACGGGCTAGGTGGCGGTCGGCGGCATTTGTACGCATTAACGAGGGAGCTTACTTCATTTATAATGCGTAGGGAAGGTGCGAGCTTCATTTTGATTAACAGAGTTACTTCTGTTTGGATGGACAATTATCGGTCCATTACGCTGAGTACACAATGACCGGTTTTCCATTAAATTATTGAGCTCTATTCAAATGTCGCCTACGTACCTACTGATACACATGGCTCCGATGGCTTGTTTACACATGACACCAACTCCTACATTTAGGAGTTTTTTTAAATTTGTATCCTATACGTATTTTAGGTGATATTGTAACAACGAGGGTTAGCCTTAGCACGTCCATTGATAGGTATAAGTTTCTATAATAGTAGTGTAACATTGATAAGTACATATAAGTTTATTTATTCCCAAGACAATAGGTACTTAGGTATCTGAATATTTTATTCAGACTTACATGACTGGATTTAAAAGCTCTGGACAGAATTTTAGCTACATAATATAAAGTCTACACATTCGTGTGACTAGTAATTCTTAGGTTCCAGTGGGTTACACTCCAAAAGCTACCTAATTCGTGCACTTAAAAATACAAATTCGCAATATAAATAAGAGAGCCTATAATCAAACTCCAACAGTATCGTATAACAATACCTTATTCAATTTGCTTTACAGCTGATATATTGTCGTTAATTGATTTCCCCTCAGTGCCCCGCTCCCTACGAGTCCTGAGTTAGATAAATTCGTGCTATCCGTTTACATCATTAAATTTTATTAGTGGCAACACAATGGCGGAGCCATTCGCGCATCTACGAAGAGAGGGACTTTTCCGCCGGCAATGGCGTCCCCGGCCAATTCGTATTTCCTTTTGGCGCGAATTAAGCAGGCTATTAAGTCGGCTTTCGAGACGTATGACGAATCATAAAGCCGTACGGACAATGGCGACGCATTCACATGAAGATTTGGACGATTTGCGATAAAATAAGCAACTTTTTAGTACCAGATCAGGGGAGTCATTTACGTTATTTAGGTATTTCCACGCGTTTTTCTCTATAGCGTTCGATTTCCGGAGGAAATGTGAGTAGTCAATTGCTACATAGAAGCAATGTTTACCTGTCTCCCTACTTAGTTACTGCATAATTTAGAGCTCTGACAGGTTACACTGTGTTTATAAGGTGTGTATTGATAAAATTTCGATAGCTCTGATAGAGTTTATCAACGAATGAGTCAATTAATCGCTTCACGGAGTTAGTTAAATTACTCTGTAATTTTCAATCTGTCCATCGCAATCATTATTCGATTAATGGAATTCAATCTTAACGCTGTCATGTTATAGTTGCGTCACCTAATAGATAGATGGCGTGTGCAGCAGTTATTAGTGTTGCCAGAGTCATAATCTGTCATAAATGTCAAGCAAGCGAGGCGATGCGACGAGACTATTATTTCGAATATTATCGTCATTTCAATTCGTAGGCTAAACAAGTGGTCCTCTATCACCCATTGTTACGGAAAGTGTCACGCAATCAAAATTCTTATTCAGAGAATTTAAGTTTTGAGGGACTTTGAAGAATACCTACCTACCACAAAATAACGGCCGAAATATGTAGTTTTACCTAAGTATCAAAATGTGTAGGTACATGTAATAAAATTGGCTATTTTGTTGGTGTGTTTTGGCTAATATAGATGCTTTATTTCCATAATTAAAATTAAAGTTAGCTACCTCAAAAGTAAATCAGTCAGTGTCCCTTATGATAGGAATGCCATCTAGCTTAGTTATTTGTTGTAGTCGAGTGGCAGCCTGGTGACGCCATGTATCAACGTCTGGTTGGGCTTCAACAATCGGGTTCCCAATAAAAACCAAGTCTCTGAGATTATGACACTCCTGTAAAAAAATTAAAACGTAAAAAAAAAGTGAAACTGCAATAAACGAGTAGGCATTTATATTGAAACTTATGTTCTGGCAATATCTAATATGGAACAATAGTTTGGCTGTAAGCAACAGAATGGCAAGCACTGGAGGAATGGTTGAGTGTAGTGACGGCATGGTCGGTCTTCAGTCACCTCGGTCCAAAAGAGTCGTTGGAGCTGTACGGCTTTGGAAAACCGAGCAACCGAACTCGTCTTTCAGCTTGACTACAATTTTTCAAGTGTGGTCTTACTTTAACAATACTCACTTGATATAACCACGACACTAACACCACGTATCACCTGCTGTACTTAGTTGATCAGTTAATACCAAGTTATCTACTTATTAAAAGGTTGGTTGTTGAGCGGCTTATTTATTGGACACACTGAAACCCCGAGCTAGACTCATGGAAGTATAGCCTGCAGCATAATCAGCCTGAACCATTCCCACTGCTGGCACAAGGCAGGCCTCCTCTCTATGATAGGGATCGGGCCGTAATCCACCACGCGGGCCTAGTGCGTGTTGATAGATGTCACATGTCTTCGAATTTTTTGTTCTAGGACATGTCGGTTTGTTTCACGCTGCTCACGATCTTTTCCTTCACCATTTTGAGACCAGTGGTGATGAACTGGCCTGACTGCAACATTATTATTTCCAGTCGAATATGATTTCTACCTATGCATATTAATGGTCTATAAAAAAAGATTACATAGGTATTCGACATGGGTAACAAACCTGTAGTCTATTGAACTCCACCCATTCCTTGACGTTGTTGTTGGACATGTACAGAACTTTCAACTGTTTGAGTTGACCGACGCCTTTCAGTTTATCGATCGGATTGTAGCTTATCCACAATTCTTCCAATGTCTCTCCCACAGTTTCCTAAAAGGTAAGAAATAAAAATAAGAAAAGTTGTTAAAGAAATTGCCTCATATTTGGCTAATAGCTGTTGTAAGTACCAGTTGTCATCAGTCTAGCATTAAGGGTCAGTTCATACCGACACGTGACGCGACGCGACGCTGCGCGCATTTTTTAAGATAGTGGTACAAAATATAAGTTTATTTACTACACAAAAAGATATACATTTAATTGAGATAATCCGAAAATGCCCCGCGGCGTCGCGCTATGCCGCGCTGCGGCTCGAGATGCCTCGCGGCGTAGCGCGACGCATCATGAAACAGCGATGCTTCGCCGGTAGGTGTGGCGTGCAACAGCGGCGTAGCACGTAGCAGCGCGCCGCGAGGCGCAGCCTGCAGCCGTCGTGATGACTTCTCTCTAGCTAGCGGTGAATGAACCGCGCTGTGTATCGTTGCCCAGCGAGATGTCGCGCTGCCAGAGACTTCACGATCCGCCTAGCGGCGCGGCGGCGGCGGAGCGCTGCGCAGCATGAAACCACGGGCCTCTTCAAACGTCGTTGCGTCGCGTAACGTTTCCGTGTGAACTGATCCTAAGCCCTAATTGGTACTTACATGAGAATTGAACCCTGAAATTTAAAATAGGCGATCATATAAGATTTTATTAGTGCACAAGGCTTACCACTCCTGATAAAGATTTTATATAATTCCGTCCAACGGATAAAATCTTGAGACATTTCATTCCAGCAATACCAGCAATTTTATCAATCATGTTCGATGATAGGCTTAATTTCCTGAAAATAGAAAACATTTGATTATTGGATATCTATTATGTAGGTAGGTAGGTGACTACCGCTTACAGCACTGAGTACTCGGCCGTAAAATAAATAAGGCACAACGAGTATTAGAAAAAGTTCGGCATAGTAGAGCAAAGAGCATTGTCTCTCTGTCACTTAATTATACAGGGCTGGCCAATTCGGTATTATACAACTTATAAATTAGATTATTACAAACGAAAATTACCGGAAATTTTTGTATATTATTCAGGCTTTGCAAATTTTATACGGTGAATAAGATCTGTCTTATCTGCTCCTGTGTTATTCTTAAAACTGCGATCACTTTTCATGGTGTTTTTCATAAAATTTCATAATTTTCGCATACAGGCATTTAGGTATCCCACTAACAGAGTCAAAAATATTCTGCTAAGCGTATTCAAGCTTGAGACCACGACACGTCCCTTTAGATAACCCCACAGAAAAAAAGTCAGGACGTGTCTCGAAATCCTAAAGTGATAAAAATAGTATTCGTTATGTAGGTACTCTTAACGTGTGTCTAAACATAAAGCGGCAATCGCGCGCAGCTGCCGCGCTTTGATTGGAAGACAGCCGCGCAAACATTCGTCGGTTTAGTCCTAAGTTCCTAACTGGAGCGCGGCAGAAAATATGTATTCTGCAAACGCCGCGTGTTGCTGCCGCTCTCTTGCCGTTCAATGTTTACACACAAACTTAGTTTCTTTTTTAATTGGGTTGTTTTTAAATTCGTAAAAGAACTTCAGGATAAAATTAATGAAAGTATTGCGGTGGTCCTTAAAAACTGTGCATAACAAATTTGCTGCATTTTAAATAAATAATAAACAACAAACTACTGCAAAATTTGGCATCAAATCAGAATTGGGGCTAAAAAACGTTGTACACTTCTTAATTGGCCACCCTGTATAATATACCCACATATACGTGTGTGACCGTCTCTTCCTAAAGCCGGATGTGTCATTTTACGTCCAAGGGTTAGGTATATTTCCATAATATTGGTAAATCCAATACATAGATGTCCAAATTGAGACCTATTTACATTGGGAAATTTTCAACCCAAGATAAAAAAACTTACTCGCAAGACACTAGAGTGGATAGAGCTCCATCCATCTTTTCTATGGGAGGCCACTGAAACTGCAGCTCAATCACTTTGGCTTCCGCAGAATTTTCTCCTTTCGCCTTCTCCCAGCGAGCTATTGCTTCCTTGCACGTGGTCGGTTTTAAAACTGCCATTACTATTTACTGTTAAAATGAAGGGACCAATATCATTTTTTATGTGGTACTTGTGACATGTGACAAGCGTAGTGTATGGGCTGTGCTGATCGACCGACGATCATAAAAAGGTGGCTGGAACAGACTGGATGCTTATGGCGGAGGACAGGTTGGTGTGGCTCAGCCTAAGAGAAGCTTATAGGTCCAGCAGTGGACTGCGATAGGCTGAGTCGATTGATTGATTGCTTGTAACATCGATGGTTATTTTCAATATACAAGAAACGGGCGAGGATTTCTTGGATGTTGTTGTTGCTCACCGCGCTTGACTATCGATTTGTGGTAGGGTAGTGTTCGTACCTATATGTTCGCACGGGAGAGCGCTGCTGTGATGCGATGTGATGTGATGTGATGAAAGAAGTGTTTTCAGTTACAGAACCTAGTCAATTTGTAGTTGGGTGGTAGAGCCTCAGATAAGAACTTCTACCTGCTTTTGTCCATCATATACTTACTTAGGTATTAGCGACGGGTACTTAGGTATTAGAGAACACAGAGTTCGTCGATAGCGAATAATTATTATGTTCCTACGTGAGGCCGTTTTTCCTTATTTTTCTTACTTATTTATTAAATTTCTTTGGATTTATGTATGTGAGCAATAAAGTTAACATTGACGTTTTGGCATCGATTTACATCAATGCGTTTTGGCAAATTCTAGAATCGCATTCGTTCCAAATTATTTTTTTTTTATGAATAATTGACGATTTACTTTTATTTTTATGAAAAGAGGTTTACAATTTATACGAAACGTTTTAAAGTTTGTCATTTCTGTTGTGGTGTGTATGCAATAAAGTGTTTAATAAATAAATATAATACTATGCACTTGCTCAGTCAGTGTTAGGTTATTGCCTGACGGTCTGGGGTTTTGCGTACACACGGCTACACATCAAGCTATACATCTCCAGTATATTCTGACTTCGCATTGTACGGAAATCCTATACAATGCGAGATCAGCATATACTGGAAATGTATAGCTTGATGTGCAGCCGTGTGTAGAAAACAACAATGTTGCGGATTGAGAGGGTTCAGAGACCTGCTGGGGTTGCGGGTTTGTCCGAAAGGGATATCGCGGCCCCGGCACACAGGCAACGGAAGGAACACGGGTGGGTTTTAGTCAGTAAAAGTCGGACACACCCTCTCGCTCTGCCCAGCGCGGGAGAAGTCATTTGATGATTTCCCATCCTCAAAAAAAAAAAAAAACAAAAAAAAAAAAGAGGGTTCAGAGAGCAGTTTTGAAAGTCTTTGCGAGGAAACCAATCCGCTTTCCTACGACATCACTTTACTCTCTCTTCCAGGTTCTGACGGTCAGACAGTTCTCCATTTCTCAGGCGGTACTCCGTAAGCATACTCAGCTGAATAGGGATGATGCCTGGGTAAAAAAATGAAATTCTAATTAGTCCGTCAGTCAGATAATAAAAAAATATTAGACACGTATTTTTTGCTTTATCATATTAATAAAAAATTACTTAGATAAAACGCATTTTATGTTGTGGAGTGGGGGTCGCTACGTCACTAGTACGTATAAAATCTACATACTTGTGACGTCATAGTACATTTTACCTCAATGTATCACCATAATCTTGAGACTAAGTAACAAAAAAAAAATACGTGTCCAATATTTTTTCATAATCTCAAAGACGGACAAAAAAAAATTTTTAGTCATCATCCCTATTTTGAACCAGTTAGATCTAGCAGCAGACGCCGTTCTGATAGTCTGTGATGTAAAGACTCATACAACTGTAGCAGCAAGTCGCCTTTTTACCTATAGGAGCTCAAAAATATATAATAGAATTAATAAAAATAAAT
Source organism: Agrochola lota (assembly GCA_947364205.1). NCBI lineage: Eukaryota > Metazoa > Arthropoda > Insecta > Lepidoptera > Noctuidae > Agrochola > Agrochola lota. The sequence continues at coordinate 7,736,981 of OX376221.1, read as the reverse complement.
ATATATATATTCTGTTACCAGAAATGAAAGCAAGAAAAAAAAACTCGATATTTTATTAAAATCACTTACTTATGATGCAACAGACAAACTTGTGGACATTTAACATGTCGGAAAACACACACACATGACACACAACTCACAATACACCCTCACCCTCTCTTACTCAATATTATGATACTCACACACACGGCACTTGTCTCAAAATGTATTTAATTTAGTTTTTTTAAATATTTGTTAAAATAACTTTGTTATGTATTCGTCTTGGAACAACCCACTCACGAGTCGGGCGTTGGGAGCTGCGCCGCAGTTTTAACTATTGCAGCTATAATCTTTAACTTTTTTTTTGTTTGTTGTTTGTTTATTGTTCCCAATAAACGATTTTGATGTATAGACTGCCACTAGCGGTACTCTATCGCTATGGGATAAAGTGCCGTAAGCATTGTATTGTCATTGTCCCTGTCACTGGGACGCCCAAAATCCCGCTTTTTCATATATGGAACCCATTTGGCTTGATGTTTTATAGATTTGTCCTAAAAGAAAAGAAACAGTTAAAAGCAGCAAAATCAAGCTCAAAATATGTGTTTAATAAAACAAAACTTAGAATACGTAATTTTAAGTAATTTAATATCGTTGATTTTTTACGTAAGAAATATGAATACTTATATTTTTGTAATTGTTTGTTTATATTATAAGTTTATAGTATAAGTAGTAAATAGTAAATAGTTTATAGTATAAGGTGGTAAAATCTTCAGGTTGATTGAGCTCATTGAAGTCTGGTTTTGAAACCCAATAATGCCCGTTTTAATTTTTTACGTTTACTGTTTTTTTTTTTCGATTAAATAACTTGTAAGGGATAAAAAGAAAAAAATATTTTGGAAATAAATTAAAAGTATGAAAAAAAATGAGTGTCCATATGGACACCCTAATAATAATAATAATAATAATAAACTTTATTTATCCAAAAAACATACAGAGTTTGAAAAACAGTTTGATATTTGGTTTAGAAATAAATGCATTTAAAGGTAGTTTAAGTTACAAAATCTGTACAAGAATAATACTCTACCTCTTAAGCTAGGGTATACCTGTATTTTAAGAGGTAGTTTACGGTCATTAGTTAACAAAAACTTATCTCAAGTGGACTGTGTCATTCTACTGTATGGTAAAACAAGAGTGGAATTGTATGTTGTGTGTGAGTGGTGTGTGTGCAGGTGTGAGTGTAGGTGTATGTGAGTGGTGTGTGTGTGTAGGCGTGTGTGAGTGTATTATACAAGATAGGTGAGTAAAGACTCCGTATAAGAGTAATCCTTAAGGAGCAGCCACTCTGTTAGCAGAGTGGCTGCTCCTCTCTCCTAAGCATTTACAATATCAAAAAATACAACTAATTGGTGAAAATCTGATCAGCATAAAATCCAATTTTAGACTATAAATAAATCATTATGGATTACCATAATGATTTAACATATTGTATTAACAATACCAACTACTTTATATCGTATGATGCAATTCATGAAAAGAAACACATAATCCCACCTTACACGTCTTCATGCATTCTGCGCTACCAACAAAATATTTAGGTTTTAGGCAATGATCCACGCATCTTTTGTTTTTCTTTCTGTCGTTTGGATATGGTGATCCATTCTGTCAAATCGATATGTGTTGGTCAGCGAAGAGGTAGAAGCACTGGGTCTTCCCGTGATATGAGATGAGAGCAGTGGTGGCCCAGTAGAGCAGTGGTGGCCCGGTAGAGCAGTGGTGGTCGAGTAGAGCAGTGGTGGCTGAGTCGAGCAGTGGTGGCCCAGTGGTAACGGCCGTGACTTACGAGTTGTAGGTCGTAGGTTCGAACCCTGACAGGAGCTTTACTTTGTATAAATTATTTCATAACCACTGTCTCAAAAACGGTGAAGGAAAACATCGAATTCAAAGACATGTGACATCTACCCACTCGCACTAGGCCCGCGTGGTGGATTACGGCCCACTCCCTCTCACAGAAAGGAGGCCTGTGTCCCAGCAGTGGGAATATTATAGGCTAATTATGCTATGAACACGTGCATCCAGCATCCAAGTCATCAATAACCAAAACCATTTTTACCCTTTATATTTATTCTATACATATTTACATTTTCATACATTCTGTCTACCCCTCCCATATATTTATTCTAAACGCCAAAAAAAACGTGGTCTCGGCACTTGGATACTTGATAATTCCCAGCGAATGCACTAGGAAATGGTGAAGGGTGGGCGTTTTGGGGGACTGTCTTATGTAATTTTGACGTTCGAAAAATGCTGATTCTCAGCCTAGTTTGAATAAATGACTTTTGAATTTTGTTTTTTTTTTAATTTGAATTTGATAAAAGATATTTTCGGGAGAACCGCTTCACGTTGGAAAAATATCCAAAACAAAATAAAAATATCGAACACTTCATTTAGCGTGCAACTGCCTCCTAACTGGTCGATATCAAAGATAGATTAGATATAAGTTTAATAAGTATAAGCTATGACAAGTGCTTAGCGTGTCCATATGGACACATCAAGTTGAGAGCGATAAAACATAACCATAAAAATATTTCATCTGTTGTTTCAGTCTATACAAACAAGGGTCAATAGTAACTAAAAACCATTACATAATGTATAAATACGGTACAAATATACTCATTCTCTACTCGCATGTTTTTTTATTTTATTTATAACTTGTAAAAAAATCTATGTAAATTTCTGAAAGATTACCTCAAAGTTTCGCGCCACCAGTGACATACTCGTACAATGACAGATGGTACTAGAGCCGAATGACATCAAGGTTTTTTTTTTAACATTAAATAAGTTGCTAAAATGAGTTACCTGTTTTACAAAAAATTACGTGTCCATTAAGACACACTAGGCATTACTGGGTATGGTCTAATTCATACCCTTGTGTTATGGGATTTAAAAAAAACGCCTTGTATAGTACATAGTAATTCCATGCAGTATATTTATGTGTAATAAATAAATAACATATTTGCCGGTATTAGCCGAAAAACATGACGCTTCCAACGATACCTCGTTTGTTCAAATACCAGGAGTAATTTAGGAGTTATGATCAAACAGGAAAAAAAAATAGTTTTTTCAGTTTAAAACAGGTGAACAAACATACATAGCCTGTTAAAATCATAACCCTTCTTTGGCTTTGCTGTTGTCGGGTAAAACTCACCTAATTCACAATTCAAATGCGACTCCATTCCTTTGTAGTGCTCTATCATTCGTAGTGACAGTACTTGACATATTGATGTATTGGTGACGTATTTCAAACCTCAAAACGAATCATATATTTTAGTCTATTTCTTTAGATAAATAATGATTATAAGTTGTAGGTATAAAAACAGACGTTCTTAGAAAATATAATGCTTAACCAATATTATTTTGCAAGGCGAGTATACTCGTAGATTGTTGTTGGTTATGGTGGTTGGTCAAAGGTGGTGAATTCGACTCACTATTATCATCATAATGATTCATTCATTTTTGATGTTCATTGATTGCCCTGTGTAGATATTGGAGTATCTATCTAGCATCCTTCCATCCTAGCTGAGGCTATATACCAGCCGCTACATAACGGCCGCCATATAACGGTCGCTAAATAATGACCGCTAAATAACGACCGCTATATAACGGCCACCATATAACGACCACCACATTACGGCCGCTAAATAACGGCTGCCATATAACGGCCGCCACATAACAGCCGGCCGCAGTGACGGCCGTCATGAAAATGATGGCAACGGAAGTCATGAAAATTATGGCAACGGCCGCCATGAAAATGATGGCTACGGCCGCCATATAACGGTTGCTTATTAACGGCCGCCATATAACGGTCGCTAAATAACGGCCGCTAAATAACGGCCGGCATATAACAGCCGCCATATAACCTGGTCCTGGTTGACTAGTAGAAAATGCCTCATGCATTAAGTCCGCCTTTGTACGGCATTTTATTTTTAGGTACTTGTGCATAAAGTTTTAATAAATAAAAAAATATATAAATAATTACTAATATATAATTACGTTATAAATAATTTATAACGGCTTCAGTGACGGCCATCATGAAAATGATGGTAGCGGGGTTTATTATGTCGCTAAACGCTCTCAAACACACCCACTTCATTTCATAAATAACGTCTTAGTGACGTCATTCGCCGATAAATTACAGACGCAATGTGGCGGCCACCGCTCTTTTAGGAAACAGTAGCTTCTTCTTCTTCATTTTCGTGTGGTTATTGACTAACCTGGTGTCAGAGTTTTTATGCCGCCCTAATAATGAAGAAATGCAAGTCTACCTAAAAAATGTGGTCAAAAAAAGTTTTATCCTGCTCTTTAAACAAAACGAAACTGTAACATACTCGTACAAATGATCATAGCGATTGCGCCATCACCCCATGAACTCCTTTTGTTCAAGAATTCCCATCAAACGTGCTTATACATCATTATTCTCATAATAATGCAGGTAAGATAGGATACTAGATACTTACGAGTATATATAACTGGAGAAGCCTTACGAACAATTCCCCTCTGTACAAGTACAAGAACAAATGTTCTAGTGCGTTCATAAAAACTGCTTTCAAATCGATTCTAACGCACTTCGAAAATCGTTTTAAAGGCGCGCAGAGCTCCGTGAAAATGCTTAGCTGCAGGGCCGGATTTAAGGCAGGGCAACAGGGGCCAATGCCCCAGGCCTCCACAAAATAAGGGGCACAACTTCAACAATTTGATTTTTTTTATAGAAAAATTAAGTTTTCTTGGTCCAAACGGTTGGTACACTAAATGTACCGTTTTGTATAAAAACGATTATCAAAAACATTAATCTAAGGAAATCTTCTATTAGCAAATACTCGAAAATTCAGGGCTACATTTCCAAATGTTAAAATTACGTTGAGAATGTACTTGGTGATGGCGTCGAACTGCACTGGAGAATGCTCATTTTCGAAGATGAAATTAAAAAAAATAGACTTCGGACTACAATGACACAGAACCGCCTATGAAAGTTATCCCTACTTAGTATTGAGATTGAAAGTGATTTACTCCGAGAACTGGATTTCACCGAAATTATCAATGATATTTCGTCGAAAAAGCTCGCAAATTTCCATTCGACTAATATTTATCTTTTGTATACTTTTAGTACGTATAAATGATTGAAAACAATGTTTTTTTTTCGTCTGGTCCAAAAACAAAATCGGTGTCTCCACTTCTTGGTTGCCCAGGCGTGTAGGCCTACACACCTTTTAATCCGGCCCTGCTTAGCTGTGCTGTTAAATGCTGTAAAAAGCGCTCAAATACGTTAATTAATAAACAATAAAAAAAAATAAAAAAAAAATCGTCAAACTTACGTTAAGAACTGCATAACCTTCCATATGATCATATTTTTTTATAATATTTTGTCATGAAATTTATTGAAATTCAAAATCCTTACCTCATAAATTAAATTTAGATTTTTCATTCGATCCAACCATGATTGAACGTAAAACATGGCATGAATCGAGTATTTCCTCACATTGCTTCTGTGACGTCACCGACTCACTACATCTCGTTTTTATGTTCATAAAAATCAAAATACTTTTCTTGTGTGTTACAAAAATATACGTGAAATCAGCAAAATTTATATGCACTTGACATGCGATATTGTCCTTTAGTAAAAATTATAGCGAGACTACCGTAGGGTTGATAGGTGCCGATTCCGAAAATTCCTTATGGTTATGAGAATTTTAAAGCTATTCTGCAAAAACAAATCTCTAAATTTAAAAATAATTTTGACACAACTAAAATCGAATTTGACAATCGCGACTCCACGTGGTACCCGTGGTTTGCCCTACCCCGTGATTTTTTTTACAGCTGGAGGCGCGCAAGGGGTGCAGCCTCGACGTGTTTTATATGGAATTTTTCATATTTTTTTTGGATTTATAAAGGGGGTCGAAATTTTCCATTTTTTGCGATAGGACGCACCATTTTCGAGTTATAAGCAAAAGAAAAAATAAATACAGTACAGTTTTTGCACGTGAAGTCGAGATATTGGTGTGAATTTTAGTATTTTATCCCACACCTTTTTAATCGAGATTAAAATTTGGCAGGTTTAGTCTGGTTTGGTTTTTACAATCAAAATTTTAGGTGAAAAAGCGCCAAATTCAGAATAGCAAAATTGCCATTTTCACAAAATTAAAAACTCAGTACAATCTTAGTTCTGTCAAACTAAAATATAGTTAAGTTGTGTCACTTTAGTCTATTTCGAAATGGGAAATCGTCGTTTGACTGGAATAAACTAAATTTTAGTGATTTTTCGTCTAGTTTAGAGGCATTTGTGACAAGAGAATCGGCACCATTGAATCCCTATTCCATAAACTTAATAAGGTACACGATAAAGAAAAAGCTATTTTTTTCAATATATCACCTTAACCGGGCCATCCTGTGGATAGAAGTGAGTAATATTAATAGTAGGTAATAGTAGATATATAGATTCTTACTATTCACACTGAAAAGATCTTTCAGTTGTAACGGGATTAATGTGATTAATTAAATATTCAATTGTTTCCAAGTGACTTTACTGGCAAAGTACTGAACCGACCATACCAAAAGAAACCTCAAGCTAGTCTATTTCATAGGTATTTTAGTTGTCGTACCTAGATTTTTCAGCCCGTTATGAGCAGGTTACACAGGTTATATACAGGTTGTTTAGCCTTTATTTTATAAATCCGCTTCAAACTTGTAGGTAGGTATCCTGTATGGCTAGATTACTACGTAGAAGTTAGGTCCAGGGCTAGGTCTCCGTCTAGGTAACCTGGATGCAAGGTGCTGGTGCTGGTGTTTTAAGTTTTAACTGTCTAACCTACCTAATCGAGGTGTACAATGGTCGTGTTTACGACGTTTATCAAAATTAACATTTTTATAACTGCTACTATTATATTAATAACCATTAATATACTATCGCCATATCTGAGTTAGTATAGTGATTTCACACAATTTCTACTATTTTATTTCTCGTTATCTCAAAATAAAATTTTCCCAGGTAAATTGGCACTAGTATAAATATTTTTTTGATGACGCATTATTCAAAATCAAATCGATTCTATACAATGTATGCAACTTTCACGCATTTTTGCGAAGAAAATATCTATCCTATATATACAGGGTGGCAGGGACATTGACGTGAAAACTTTTACCACGGATGATTCAGTAGTGTATGATTCTGAACCGACGACGTCGGTTATTGAAAAAAAAAAACTCTGTTTCATAGAAAAGTGCAAAATACATCGGCGGTCAAAATGTGACGAAAAATTTCAACGCTGGGGGGTTCAGAATCACGAACTGAATCCATAGTAACAGTTTTCGCGTCGATGTCCCTGCCAACCTGTATAGGCTAGGTTAAAAAAAAAAATATTTTAAACAAGCTAAATAGGGATGATGGCTGGGTAAAAAAAAAGAAATTCTAATTAGTCCGTCAGTCAGATAATATAAAAATATTCGACACGTATTTTTTGCTTTATCATATTAATAACAAAATACTTAGATAAACTCATTTTAAGTTGGAGAGTGGGGGTAGCTATGTCACAAGTAAGTATAAAATCTACATACTCGTGACGTCATGGCACATTTTAACTCAATGTATCGCCGTAATCTTTATATTGCGTAAAAAAAGAAAAAAATACGTGTCCGATATTTTTTAATAATCACCAAGACGGAATAAAAAAAAATTGTCATCATCCTTACTGTTGGTGACGCATCGTCGCGAACAGTTCTACTTAATAATATAAAGTATATTGTTTTTACTCGAAAACCAGCTATTAACCCGATATATTTTTTTATCCAACTGCAAAGAAGGGCTATGTTTTTTATAAATATAGGTTCTTCCTACAAACAAGATAGATTTAGTGCTTCACGACGCAAGTAGAACTGTGGGCACAGCTAACTTTCCAATGAAATAAATATGTAACTTATTGACTTTGAAAGCACACAAAAATCATAGCGTGTTTGCTTTAAATAAGAGAAGGGTGTTAGGACCGCTGGGCACGCGGGGTCGTCCCGGTTGGGCGCCAGTAATCACGACGCGCCCTCACGCCTTCGCCGTCCTTTTGCCCCCGCGCCATTTTCCCTGTGTGCCCAAACCGTGCGTTTGCTGAATTTCAAGTGTACCGATTTAGCGGTTCTTCCTTTCAATGGAGTTTATGCAAACATGGGAAGTGCACGTATGGTAGATGTTGATACGAGTATATTGAGGACACATACTTATCTATAAGTTTATGGTATAATTTTATCTGACTTCACAATGTTATGTTCTGTTTTGCAAAATATTGTAAAGTACAATTTTCAAATGGGCAGTCAAATACCTACCTGCATAAACATAGTTTTTAATACCTACTTAGAACAAATAGGTAAATACTAGGTAGGTATTGTAATGTCAAATCGCAGTAAGATGGTTGAAGTTGTGCTGCCGTGATATAGTTATATCCCTAGTGATATCCAGGCGTATAGCTTTATACCGTAATATAGTTGAAAGAAAGCGGTTCATAACTGTCGTACTAGCAATATAACTGTGATACGAGTACGATCTAGTAATATAACTATTAGGGCACTCCGACCAAATAGGTAAGGTAAGATTAGAACTGTGACCAACAAAATAAGGGCACTTTGATAGTTATGAACCGCTTTCATAAAACTATATCAAGGTATATAGCTATAACCCTAGGGATATAACTATATCACGGCTTCAACCATCTTACTGCTACATATACCTAATTGAGAATGGAAAGCATGCACCCAACAGTTTACTACAGATTTCAGTACTACAGTAAAAGCTAGGTAGGCATCATAATCAATATTGAAAACCACTAAAAAAGCATATATTAAATGTGGGGTTTTAAATTCAAATATTTGTTCCGCCCCATAGACGGCACAAAGGGATATTTTGGCGCCACGCGTCGCCACGTGATCTGTACGTAATTCGCATCATCACTGTGTTTTGGACACGTGTTCATAAGTACACTGCTTACAAAATACTTTTACAGTTTAAGTTATAATAGGTTGTATAATGTGAGGATTGGGAGAGTGGGGTTATGTATGAGTAGTTCTTGGGAAAATAAATCGGTTTAGTCAGACGGTTCTGACTAAATTAGTTCTACATCGGTATTAGTCCAACGGTTGTCGGACGAACGGCGAAGGTTGTAGAGCGAGCGGTCGTGTGTTCAATCCCGGTTGCCGACGCGTTACCTACTCTCGAGCGGTTACGCGAATTCTATCCCCTCCCCTCCCCTCCGTAGGGCCCTCCTTGCCGGACTACCGCCATGGGATCTGGAGGCGAAAGTCCTCGCGCAGATGTGGGAGTTGCGCGAGGAGGCGAAACGCCGGGGTGTAACTCCGCTGCCGCGAGAGATCACGGCACAGCGGACAGAGCTCCGGCGGGATCTCATGGCGGCATGTAGTGTGCGATTGTCGCAACCCAGCGCTGGGCACGCCACAATTGCGGCGATAAGTCCCCTCTTTGAGGAGTGGCTTGAGAGGCGCCATGGCGTCCTCACCTTCCGCCTGACGCAGGTCCTCACCGGACACGGTTGTTTCGGGAGGTTCCTGTTCCGAATTAGGCGGGAGGAAACGCCCGGGTGTCACCACTGTGTGGATCGCCCGGAGGACACGGTGGAGCATACGGTGGAGGTCTGCCCGGCTTGGGCGGAGCACCGCCGTGACCTCACGGAGGCGATCGGCGGCGGCGATCTCTCGCGTCCGGCCCTGGTTCAGGCCATGGTTCGGTGCGAGAGTGCATGGGAGGCCGTCACCTCCTACTGCGAAGCAGTTATGCTCGCGAAGGAGGAGGCGGGGCGCGCGAGGGAGATGCAAGCTGCACGCCCTCGCGGCCCTAGTCGCCGCAGGAGACGCCCCGGGCGTCGGGAGTCAAGAGCCGACTTCCGGCCACCGTAAGCGCTGGCCTGCGGACGGTGAGCAATGGGCAGCTCGCCGTCCGATAAGGACCAGGCCCGTGTCGACGGCGCGTTGTGTTCCACGCGCGCCTCAAAGAGATGTCAGCACCAACCGACGGGGTCGAAAGACCAATGCCTGCTGGGGTTGCGGGTTTGTCTGAAAGGGATATCGCGGCCCCGGCACACAGGCAACGGAAGGAACACGGGTGGGTTTTAGTCAGTAAAAGTCTGACACACCCTCTCGCTCTGCCCAGAGCGGGAGAAGTCATTTGATGATTTCTCATCCAAAAAAAATAAAAAAAGGGTAGGTTATTATATTTTAGGAAAGTAAACACAAAAAAAAACGGGCAAGTGCCTGTCAGGACCACGCACAATGAAGGGTTCCGTAGTTGCGATGAATTTATCCCAAGAAAAAACTTAACATATTAGTTGAAAAATCTGTTTCCCCATAAATTCGAACTGCAACGTCCGTGTTTGGGTTATAGAAATTCATATGTGTACCAAATTTCAACTAAATTGGTCCAGTAGATCCGGAGCAAATTGGCTGTGACAGACGGACAGCCGGCCAGCCAGACAGACAGACACAAGAGTGATCCTTTAGGGGTTCCGTTTTTTTCTTTTGAGGTACGGAACCCTAAAAACACACTCAATTTTATTTTGCTTAACGCTTATCAAGCTTCCTCGGATTACTTTTCGCAGATTCGTCAATGACTTCGCTAGGTTGCATTCTACCAGAGATATCTGGGTGGTGAATATACATGGCGGGCAAACCGGGCAGCGTGAGTGGCAGACTAGGTGGGTCTTACATTATCATACCTATATCTATGATCAAAGATATAATGAAATTGTATATTGTCGGGGGGTTTGAGACCCATAGCCCCCCCCCCCCGTACCGTAAACGCACCTACCGCAATGTAGGTACGTTTCTGAACGAACATTGTAAACGTCAAAACAACCACAACACAACAAACGTCAAAACGTGCGTATAACCTCACTTTGTTGTGCCCATGAAACGTAAATAACTTGTGAAATCGTGGAATATGGATGACTTACAATTAAATATATCAGTGCCCAAGAAGGTAAGTGCGGGAACTTATTGTAAACTTTAATATTTCCTCTAGACTCCGTGTTAACTAGTTTGTTTTGATAGGATAAGAAAAAAGCAAGTGCTCAGAAGAATGCGGGGGAATACAAATTTATATCAAATCCAAAGTTTACTGGTAAGACCATAGCTAGGAAAAGACCCCAGAACTTGGCTGCAACCAATCGAGCAGTCATTAAAAATGCCGAAGGCCCGCCTAAAAAAGTGGCGAAAGTGTCACCTGCTACAGTAGACAAATCTGACGATTTGGGGGCAAAACTAAGAGATCTCAGTGAAAATAAAGGCAAATACCAAGGGAAGAACTACCAAGATCTAAGTGACACTATACAGTTAAAGCAAAATAAGCCTAGGAGTGGTGGATGGATATCTTCACTATTTAAGAATAACCCGCAAGTGCCCCGTATTGGGCAGCGGGCTATCAAACCGATTGTGGAGCAGGTGTTTGCAGGCAAGACCTTCACAGACTTAGATATACATCCACATAGTGTTGCAAACTTGCAGCAAAACCTAGGTTTGAAAGAACTGATGACAGTGCAACAGAATGCAATACCTGTTATCTTGCAGGGCCGAGATGTTCTCATTAGGTGAGTTTTAAATTTAAATTATATTTATTCTGTACCAAATTAGTACCAAAATAATATTGTGTTATCAAATTGCATAATATTTTGTGTATGGTGCAATTGATTGTCCAGCTAAAGGTGATTCCTTCAGTGCCTGTAACCGGTGACTTTCCACTTTATTTGACTTAAAATAATTAAAAATAGCCTCTATTACTTATTATGCTCAAGTTTTTTTGGCTCCTGTTACTAAACTGATAATGTACATTGTTTATAATATTTTGTAACTAGGTCACAGACTGGGTCAGGAAAAACACTGGCATATGCATTGCCAATCATAGAGGGGCTACAGGCCATAAGGCCTAAGATAAGCAGGAATGACGGTATCAGGGTCATTGTGGTGATACCAACCAGGGAGCTTGCGGTTCAGACATATGAGCTATTTATTAAATTAGTCAAGGTAATATACATCATTTTATTTTAATAATTCACTCAAAAATTCATGTAAAAATGTTGATCCAAAGTCCACAAATAATTATATTTTTTTTAAAGGCAGAATTCTCCGTTATAGTAGTATAGTAACAATTGATTTGTATATTTTTAACATTAGCCATTTCATTGGATTGTGCCTGGTCTACTAAGTGGAGGACAAAAGAGGAAGGCAGAGAAAGCACGACTCAGGAAAGGTATCAACATATTGGTTGGAACCCCTGGTCGTGTCAATGATCACTTAAGACATACTGCTTCTTTCAACTTTGCCAAGATTGGGTAAGTTATATTATGATGGTGCTAAACTTCTTGCAAAGCTACATCCTTTTTTAAACTTGACAAGGACCACTTGAAAGATACTTTATCTGGTCCTAAAATATAATATAATGTGTTTTACATTTAGAAGGTTGCTACTAATATGTGTGGTTGCCCAAATTATTACTATTAAAAAAAAACGGCCAAGTGCGTCGTGGTCCGACTCTACGCATAATGAAGGGTTCCATAGTTAGGATGAATTTATCCCAAGAACAAACTTAGCATTGTAGTTAAATAAATAGCTTCCCATACATCGATATACGTCACGGTCACATTCTCTAACTGCAAAAGTAAATTGTAATCGCGAAAAACAAAAATTAAGTGATAAAACTACAAATTAACGATTTTCGGACATTTTACATTACTTGTGTTGTGAGACATTGTTTGTTGCCAAATTTTATGTTTCAGGTCAACAGGAACTACCCTATAGGTTTTGATTTATATGCGAGTATAAAATATGTCGCGTAAATGGCCGTTTATTTATATTGCGTTATCTTAGTAGCTTGATTTTTGTAGAGCTCCAAGGGTCGTAGACCTACGTACGGGTATTTGATATTCATTTCAACTTGATACCTCCACGCGTTACTGAGAAAAAGGGTCTTGACAAATAGATAGACAGACCGACGGACGAACCAACGGACAACGAAGTGATCCTATAAAGTTTCCGTTTTTTCCTTTTGAGGAACTTACGGAACCCTAAAAACAGCAAAAAGTGTAGCAACATGTTTTTTGCAGATGTTTAGTTTTGGATGAAGCAGATCGTTTACTAGATATGGGTTACGAAAAAGATGTTGCGGCTATCGTAAAAGCTATCGAGGATCATAAAAAAGCAGCCACGTACGACCCTATGGCTCTTATGAAACAAAATGTACAAAAGAAGATTCCAGATCCAGATGATGATACAGAGGAAACTAGTCTTAATGAAACTAATGAAAGTAGTGAAGAAAAAGCAGAGATAAAACACCATTTGACTGATGTGTTTTTGTCTAAAGAAAAGCAAACTATTTTACTATCAGCCACTCTTACAAAGGTAATGTATTTAATGAATTAATAATATTATAATTATTTGCATTGTTATTTCATATTGACATAATAAACAAATAGGTACTTATTCATAATATTTTCTAGGCTGTTGAAAATCTGGCAGGAATTACTCTAGTGAATCCAGTCTTTGTAGACACATCCGAAGGTAAGGCTGTTATAGCGGATTCACTAAAGACTAATCAAACCATTCAAAGTAAAAACACAAGTGAAGTAAAGAGTAAACCTGAAGTCAAAATTGCTCCTGATAAGCTGAAAGCAGAAAAATCGAAGCCAGTAAAAGAAATCAAGGAAGATTCGGAAGAAGAAGAAGAAAAAGAAGAAGAAACTGCTTATGTACCTGATGAAGAAAAGAATACAGAAGCTAAAAGAGGTAAGTGAGTTTAAATTTTAAATCGTAAAAATGTAACTGTCCCAAATACATTCTAATCTGATTCCTATAACTTTAGGATTGAAAGCATTTACTGGCCTAAACCATAAAGATTTATTCAAAAGTGGAGGCCCTACGCAAAGTAAAATTGCACCACCACCCAAAGTTGAGGCCGCCAGAATTGACGACGATAGTGACAGTGATTCCGACTACGAATACTTCAAAGCTCAAAGAGACCATGAACTTAAAAACCCTAAAGTGGAGAAAGACGATGACAGTGAAGAGGATGGGAGTGGTGACGAGGAAGATGAAGATGAGGCATCTCCAGCAGTCAATACTTTCGCGGAAGCAGTAAAATCAGCTGTAGGAGAAGACGAATTAGTTCTGCCGGCATCAGTTAATCAGACATTCCTCGTCGTCCCCATGAAACTTAGACTAGTCACATTAGTCGGCCTGATCGTGGAACACTGCGTAATGAACAAGAAAGGTGGTAAGATGATAGTTTTCGTGGCGACGTTGGAAATGGTAGATTACCTTTCAGAATTAATAGAAACCGCGCTAACTGGGAAAGAAGTGAAAGTTAAAAAGAAAAATCAAGATAAAGCTAAAAATGCTAAAGCAAACAAAAGAAAATCTGGCGACGATAATGATGACGATGTAAGTAGATCGAAAATAGTGACTACAATATTTTAGTAACGTTTCAATAAACTATGAAATCTTACTTAAAACAAAATGTATTTCTCAGGACAAAGATTCATCATCATCCGACGATTCGGATGATTTTAAAGTTGAATACGAAGAGCCTACTGAAGGAGGTCTAGTGCCGGTCGACTTGGATATGTTCAGTCTGCACGGATCCATGCCTCACGAACAGAGGATGGAGGTTTTCAAGCAGTTCCGCGCCGCTAAGAATGGAGTTCTTATTTGCACGGTAAGTTTTATGGCATGTTCTATAGAATTTTCTTTATGCACCGATTTGGAATTGTTATCATAGACTTTTCACAGCACTTACTCTGCCCCTATTTTATTGGATCGAACGTAGTTCAAAAGTTCCCTTTCTCTGTCGTAACATACTAACATGCTTTAAATATAAATTTTTCGTTGATTTCGATATTCCAATCTTACTGTTTCCATTATTGTCTTCAGTTATTACCGCGCACAACACATGTTATTCTGATGTCTTGAATATTTTTTAATCGTGTTTACGCGTACAATAGAATTTCAATTTATTATCTTCGAAAACGTGCTACCAGATTAATCATCACATTCTTAGTTCAATAATGGCGGCCGTATTCCCGCTCACCTTTGTCGCTAGCTATTGTGGCTCGCTGCCTATTAGCTGGTCATTCATCTAGCTCTCTGTGCGCTCCCACACCGCCGCCACAATACGCGTCGATTATGTACTATTATATGTGTTTATTACATCTATCAACGCCGACATCGGTACCTTACTGTTACGGTAGGGATTCTTAATTACAATTTTATTGTGTAAAATTGTTCATTTAATGTGGTAGCGGACACTAGGCCAAGGTTGGTGATATCAGCTTCAGTTATTTTTACACCTGAAAAGGGATTTCGTTTCTATTGTTAACTCAGATTTAATGAAGTGAAGTCAATTGGTTCTAACTTAGGATTTAGTTTTTGTAAATCTTTATCCTTTTCATGATTTTTTGCCCTGAGATGAACACAAGAACAAATACTCTATTCATAATGCAACAAAAACTAAACGTATTGATAATGCATCTATTCCAGACTTTATAATTAGTAATCGACTACATGTTTTAGGGGTTTTATCGCAGATTCCATAGAAAGCACTTTATTATCTTTTGTAAATTTTCCACGGTTGGTCAGCGCTGTAGGTGAAGCGTAAAATAATTTTCTAATCGTGTAATTAGCCACGACGAATACGTTGTACGTGGTAGTGTGTTTTTAATTGCATTAATACAGCAATAGCGGCGGTGTAATGTCCTCCATAGTGTAGATAATGACGGCGCGAAGGCGAGATGGTATCAGGTTTAATCTCGGTCGCAGCGGGCGGTAGCTACCGCGGCGGCCGAGGTTCACCCGCTTACGCGGTGCGACACTTCTGTTTGGTGTAAGATGCACTGAGTTTGGCCTGGGAATTTGATATTATTTTTTTTTGTATTACTAATACTACGAATACTATAGACATTTAAAGCAATTTGGGGCACTTTTAAACTTCTTCCGATTCTAACATACGGCATGAAAATATGTGGGAATCTTGAGTTGACTGCCGCCAATCCGAACCAAGATGTTAAAAGTACTAATTTCGTCGGAATCGGTTAAGACGTACTCTTCTCTTTCTTCAATGTTATTAATTTATCAGGATGTCGCCGCCAGAGGAATAGATGTGCCTCGAGTTGATCTCGTATTGCAGTTCTGCGTTCCGGCATCAGCTACCGACTATGTGCATAGGTTTGAACAATATAATAAACTTAAATAAACTTTTGATAAAGTCAAGTTATTTTCATTATTACTGACAAATGTAGTGTAATTTTTAAAATTGGTATTATGGTAATGTAGTTGCCATGTCATCTTTCGCTCATAATGAACCCTCCCTCTAGGTATCACAAGACACAAAAAGAATATCATTCATTTTCTTGGTATTCCTGGCGATTGTAACAATATCCCAGTCTCTATATTTTTATTAACTGACCATATAACTTCTTGTTGTCGTATCGATGATTCATATTTACCATGTAACTGACAATGAAGATGTTATCCCTTCGTTTAGGGTTGGTCGTACAGGGCGTGCGGCTCAAGTGGGTGCTGCCGTGTTGTTCCTACTACCCAGTGAATCACGGTTCATCAGGCATTTGGAGGAGAGGAGGATTAGGTGAGCCGTATTGTTTATTTATATATATGCTTTATTGTACACCAGAAAATACATAACAAAAGGTTTAGTTTTAACTTTATCTTCCCCCATGGATCGTCACATTCTGTTCATTTGGCGCATCTTTTTCGCTCTTCTTTTTTACTACAAAATGACTTTATCTCAAACGTGCTTGGAAATTCGAACATTATTTTGACAACCTTCTTCGAGATAAATCGAAATTGTTGTTCTGGTCCAAAATAAGCGAGCGTCCGGACGGCAATGTTACTATAAAAATCCATATCTGTCTTGTTTAGTGGCCAAATAAATTACTATGATAACTCTTATCTGTCGTGTTATTTAAAAATTGAACTTTTTACTTTAACACATGGCAACCAAGGAGGTAACTTATCAAAGATTTTATTTAAATTGTGCGGGGTTCAGGTATCTCGTGAGAAAAATCTAAAAATCCATTTTATCCTCTCTTGAGTTTCAACAAACGTTTAAAACATTTTTCTGCCCATTAATAACATTATTGTCTAATGTAATCTGCAACTACAACAGGTTGCGTCAAGGAGACGAGTCGCGAGCGCTTGAAGCGCTGCGTACTGTGGTGCCTGCGGCTGCGACGCCGCAGCGCGCCGCGGTCGCTGTGCAAGCGCGACTTGAGCACACCGCGCACACCAATAGAGACTGGCTGCTGAGGGCTAGTAGAGGTATGTATTACTGACTGGTAGAAAATGCTTAAAAAAAGGAACTCTCAATTATCGGCCGTAAAACAACGGATTTACAAAACATTTTACGATTACTTTCCAGAAACGAGGATTGCGATTACTTTTGGCTGCCCCGTTGGTCTCACAGTCGCAAGCGCAACTGCTGAGCCTGGGGTTCTGGGTTCGATTTCCAGGTCGAGCAAATTGTTATTGGGTTTTTCTATTCGGAATTTCTCAGTAGCAGGCCGGAGTTTGGAAGTTGGTGGTGTGACACCCCCATGCCTTGGAAAGCACGTAAAGCCTGGTCATTGGTCCTGCACCTGATCCCTCCCAGGTTTGGATTGGCGATTGCCGTCCCATCGGACAGTGAGAGTAAAGCAACAGAGAGTGCACCTGTGTTTGCGCACACACTTGTGCACTATAATATCTCCTGCGTACCTGGCTAGTCTCCGTTGAGATCGGCCTCCGTCACCGAAATGGGTCGGGAGAATTATATTTTTTATACTTTTCAGAAATATATTAGCATCTGTAATAATTATATAGAATTCGTTAACTACACCACCAAAATTACAGCATTTGGACCCCATGATGAATTATGGCCTAATTCCTCTCACAGAGAGTGGGACTACTTGGTGTTCTTTGGCCAATTATGTAAACGACTCAGCATAAAGATTCAACTTTTCAAATAATCCTATTTCACATCTAGCATACACATCCTGGGTCCGTTTCTACGCGGGCTACCCTCGGGACGTCAAGGAGTATCTGGACTCCAGACAGTTGCACTTGGGGCATGCGGCGAAGGCCTTCGCACTTCGAGACGCTCCCGCTACGCTCGCCCGCCGTGTTAAGTCCAATCCCACCAATAAGGACAAGCCGAGCAATAGACTCACTATTCATGAGGATGAAGAGAAGAAGCGGCCAGGGTGAGCTTTTTAATTGAATATTTTCTACCTATCTGTTTTTAGACTTTCAAGTAATTTGTAAAGAATGTGATTTGCAAGTGTTCTGTTATGTTAACTGTCGACTTCTAATGGTCGGTTTATAAACTGTATGTAAAAGAGACCTGAGTATCTCTAATATCATTAGTGCTGTAAATCTTGATGTGATTTCGATTGATACGGTTTTGCTTAGGGAGTTTTACTGTATACGTAGTGAGGTGCACTCTAGTAGACATGAATAATAAAATAATAGGTTTATTGTACAAATTGTTTGAACTGTTTAAAGATATTAATATCATGACGGTACCTTGTCAATATATCTATGAAAACATCATGTACGTTGGGAAAAAGTCAAAGTCTTTTCAGTAAAAGAGGTGATAGACACAATTATAGGACTAGAAATAGGGACCAATTGATTCAACCTGGTTTCAGACTGGCTAAAGTAGACTCATCCTTCATGGGGTACTGTTTGAAATGTTACAATAAAATACCTCCCCACATACTTCAATTGAATGAAACGAAATTTAAATCTTGTATAAAACGCACACTATGCTGCCAAGCATATTATAAGTTGGGGGATTACATCGACGGCAAAAATGCTTGGCTCAACGCTGGTCCAGCTCCACAAGGGCGCATAAAGTAATTGATTAGCATTCAAAATATTGTTGCAGCTGCTGAAGATTGTAAAACTATCTTTAGATTGTATAAATTCAGTCTCTTAGTATTATATAATTGCATAGCACATGTGTGAGCACTATGTACGTACTTTACAGTTACCATTTACTGGGTACGTCTTTCATTGACTTGAGTGTGCCCTGGCGGTTGAGAGTATGTCATGCTCACTGAAATGTCTCGCTGGTGGTGGCGTGTGTGTTGGATCGTTAAGTTCCCTTCAAAATGGTTGAGCTAAATGGTGCTGATGCATGCGTCATGTTCGTGAACGGGCGCCGTCAGTGGGGACTGGTCATCTCTTAGCTGCCACGGCTTATTTGAATTTATTTTAATTTTTGAATTGTTTTTGATTTTATTTTTATTACTGACGCTTTTAACATGCACGTCTTTTTACATTGTTCTCACATGTATAATTACAACATGGATGATGTAACCAATATTTTGTAAAAATATTCTGATTTAAAAGAGTGTCCGTGGAGTTTCTTTCCCGTTCTTCTCCATAGGAACCTACTACGCGTTGGAATGGGCAACTAACTTCATATTTCTGACTGACCGACCCCTTGACAATTCAAAAGTACCTGTAATTGGTTTATTTGAAATAAATGCTTTGAGTTTGAGTTTGAAAGAGAAACACAAGGTTAGTTATACACTAAACATGAGTGTACTAGTGGAGGTCAACATCGGGTAGAACAGCTGGCTCCTGAACTAAGAAAAAATATACTTTTATCTCAGGAGCTAAAGTTCCTCACAAACATTAAATATAGAACTTAAATGCAATCAGGTTAAAGTGACTCAGTAATTACGGGTATCAGTATTGAGAAAGGTATTCATGAGGTGATCGTTAAAATATCTTCTGCTACAAAATCGTGCTATCGGTATCTACTGCTACAACTACTCTATTTCCGAATGTTTTTCTTTCACAGATTCCCAAAAGCAAAGTTTGGTTCGTTCGGTGCTCGACAATCGAAACAGAGCTCCATGCACACGGCGAGCGAATTCGACAGCGGGTTGCCCTCTGTCGACCAATCGCAACCCAAGAACAAGAAAAAGAAGAACAAATGACATTTAAATAACATAAGTCATGCGATTTAATATTAAAACGGACCTTTGTAAATAAAAACCTTTAACGACGCAGGTACTTATGTAGTTTCATTCGAACACCGTAATTGATCAACATTTTTGTTTTATTTATTCTGAAGAAGGTAACAAATGAAAGATGGAGCTCGTCCAAAATTCTAATCGCGAGTCGGCTAGAGTTAATGGAAGCGCGCCCGATGTGATGGCTACCGTTTTCATATTTCTGACTCACGAGTGACTCGAATGAAAAATGATTTTAAACCATTACCGTGCCCCGTCCGGCCTTTTGATATTTAAATTTTTTTCAAGCGGCCGTCATTATCGTAGAATGATTTGCGAATTTCGCCCCAGCTCGCGGTTTTTGTTTGTCTCTGAACGAGTTTTTTGTCGCTCTCATTTACCATGTTTTTATTGCTGCATAATGACAAATTAAAAGAGTATTGTGGGGCTCTTTCATGCCGCATTCTCTGGCCTTTTCAAGGTTGAAGGGCTTTTCATTTTGAAGGCGGATCGAATGACTCAATCGTGACACATTTATCTTAAGGATGAAGTCGTTTTACTGATGCTTGAGTCATAAAACATTTAGTTAAAATTAGTCAATAGGCGCCACTAGACGGAGAATGTCTCTGCTTTGAGTTCTCATGACTAGTGTTTTATGCCTGAACTTTATTTTCTGTTTGCAATATGTTTTTCCGTGTTTCTCACCATAAATTACGATTGTCAATACAGGCCACTATGGGGTCAAGACGTATTCAAAAGTCTTATTGCCTGTGATTCGACTCGGATCGTATGTAGGTATCGGTAAAGTTGTAGATAGGAGCATTTACAGTTCTGAAACAAGTTTTTACAATAAACTGTGTGTAATGTAACGTTTTGTTGTCGCAAAGCTAGGATAGTTGTGTGTGTGGCGTGGCTTCGCGCGTCATTAAACAGCACATTTGCATGTCGGCCGGCGCCAAAGCTCGTGAAAATGCCTTTTCATTAGCATCAGCTCTACTGAAAAATTGTTCTGGCAACCATTGGTTGCTATACGAATCGGTAATGCCAAATGAATTATACAAATATAATTAATTGGCATTAGACCGTTGTTTTAGCATTCTATAAACAGTTTATTTATCGTCCGAAGAATATGCTCGCGAGGTACTAGCGGAGAGACTCGATAGAGCATGATAGGTAGGATTTTGTTTTCGTTCATTAGGATAGCTTCATAGATTTCAAACTTATATTTGACGCTGCTGATGTTACCTAATTCGTTCATGGTGATGTTAGGCTATTTGACTTCTTAGGTACCTACTACCAATTCAAAATAAAATAACAGATCCAATCTTGATCCAATAATTCGCTTGTGTCGAGTGCGTGTATATGATTGATGTTCGGGAAATGTATCAGATTAAATAGATGTATGCCGAAATAGTGGCTGCTTTCACGGCGAAGAATTCTATTGAAAGAGTCGGCGAGTCAATTCGGTAGGACAATGAGCCGAGCGTGGTGGCCCGGGCAGAAACTCTAGCCTGAAGAAACGCGTACCTTAATATGTTGCCTGCATTTGGGAGAACTCATAGAGGTTGTTGTTTTCATGAGGCTACTTAATAATGGAAATTTGTGAATAGGTTCTTTGGGAAGTATCTAGTCATCTTGTGTTGTGCGATGCTAAGCTTTATTTATAGCAGTTTAACAGTGTTTGTATTTTTTGTTTCTTGCTTTAAAAGAGGGTAGTCTACGATTTTCAGTTGTGTGATTCTAAATGAAGTAGGTAGCGTTGTGTTTCTTCTTTTGGGGTTTGTTTCTTCTTTACATTACAGTCTGTTAAGCACAGTTTTTGTTTTATTTCGTTAAATGCGTTGGTACAAATATTTAATAGGTAATTAACGCAGTATCAAGTCTACGCATCAACCGAAGCAGTTGGTCTATGACGCGGGCGGGAGAGTCAAACGCGCCGCGTCACGACCCACCGAATTATGGCCACAAAGCGCCGTTGATACCGAATATTCCATATAAATATTGAGCTAATCGCCCTTTCAATGAAGCGGCCCGCTTTTTATTAATAATTGATCGCGGAGCGGCGAGTCATGCGCCTGTATTGTGTAGACGAACATATTTTTTTGCTGTAACTCATTAATGATCGGCTCTAACACATGACGCCGAGGGCGTACTCGCGTCAGATCGCGCAACTAATTTCCGATGAGTCCAGGATACACGTCAAATGATGTGGAACTAATCTTTGTTTGTGCTACCGATCGCCGGTCCATATTTTTTTCAAGAAGCTGCCAATATGCAAACCTTTAGATAATGGACTTAGAGGTAACTCGCCATCACCGCTACATGAGTATTATTTTGTAAAGTAATAAAAATAAAAATGTTCATTTAAAGTCCTGCGGTTAAAAATACATTGTTATTTGAAAAAAATGCCTTTTTCAGAATAATATTAACTATGATCAATATCTGCCTCAAATTAAAGGAACAAAGCTAGGAAGTATTATTTTTAATTGGCTCATTGTATCGCCATAAATTAAAACTCCAATGCGTTTTTAACTAACTCGTGTACAGTTTCATATTGCCTAATCGGCTTGAGAACTTAGAGGATTAAGTAAATCTCATTACGCGTTGTTTCCACAATGTTTACCAGTGTGTCGTCACTTTCATTAGCTCTAATAAGTGCTTAGTTCCGTTTATTCCACTTATTTAATTAAATATTCTCACACGTTTCATAAATACAATAACTTTTAATTTTTAAGTATTATGAGTGCACCGCTTACCGGCAGTTAGGTTAACAGTAACAGCGGCGTGGGAACTCGGCTAAAAGCTGGCAGTCGCCACACTCTCAGGTTTATCTAGGATTGGTTCGGTACTTATATTTAAACGATTCATAATAAAAAGTTTTATTGATTTATAAACAAACAAGTGTTACAATATTTAGGTATGACACTGGATCCCGCACTACGATACCTTTTGTCGCAGGATCCAGTCTCTTTCGACAGATAATAATAATTTTAAAGATAGGTTAACAAATGCACCGGTTTCTGAAAGATAATAAATCAAACTTAGGGCATAAAGGCTTGTGCAGACCAGCGCGACTTGTCGCGCGACGCGACACCGGTTATTGTTATACTGTGAAGTTTTCTTAGAACAAGCCTGTCTGTCTGTACAAGCCTTAAAGGTGACCAAACGAATGTGTGTATGTCAATGTGATGAGTGTATGTATGCATGTGATGATTGATTCTAATACCTTCCCATTGTTCAATGCCGATAATGTTCATTTGCAAATATTTGATTAAATCTAGAGGTATATTGGCTCTAAAGTTCACTGTTTTTCCCCTGGCAGACAGATCACGGCTAGGTACGAAAACAGTTGCTCTATTAGTTTTTGTCTCCCGACAACTTTACGGAATACAGCTGATTCTTTAGTTTTTCTCATTTGTCTCATAAACATGCTAGAATAAAGTAACAGTGCACAATTTGCATGTTATAATGAATCGGTTAGATAGCGTAGCATAGACAAATAGAGTAGCACGAAGGCCTGTCGCAGTCGACGACCGATTAATCACTTCCCTACCGATTTGTTGGCGTCGATTGCTGATAGTCTTCTTTGTAGAGGTGGTAAAAGATACTCATTACATAAAAGGTCCTGAAATTAATGCTGCTTACTGCATTAGCAAGAAGCTTTAACAAGATTTATGGGTCGGACCATGAGAGGTTAGACTGCCAGTCCAACACATTGCACATTCGTCTTGTTCCTATGTTTTATCCATCTATGCGATGATGGAATCGATGGAAGTCGGTGGCATTTGCTCGACAACTTGGGAAAGCGTTTATATAGGTACTATAATCGGCTGAGGAACACTGAACGAGACACAATAGAAGTTTTATTGTTATTACGTCTGGGGGCGTTTAGTTGTTCCGCAAAGTGTTACGATACTAGTAACGGCCGAATTCTCAAATGCAACCCAATTTTAAGTAAGTTCTTTCGTTTAAGTGTAGCGTTGTATTGTAGCAATAGAAAGAGGTGATTGTAGGACCATTGTTAGCCCAACAATACAACTAGGTAGGTACTCGTCAGCACACATTACAAAGTCAGTGTTTATTGAATTGCTAATTATAAAATGCATTGGATATTCAAATGGTTGCGTAATGTGCGTATGGAGGAAAACTATAAGCGTTTTATGATATCCCGTAGTGGTGTTGCGTCGTCTCACTTCCTTCGATTTACTGGCATCGCCTCGATACTTATTTATCGTTGGAGTGGATAAGTATACCTAGTTGGTTACTATTTCTACTTATAATTACTAATTCCTTTTGAAGAAAACGATGCTAGCTGTATTTTTATTTAATACTTTATGGGAGGTCATATTATGTATCCTTGTGGCATCCCATAACAAGGTAAATAAGGTGATATGATTGAATCAAATCCTTACGCTCAGCAACATTTGAGAACCTCCCCTAGAGTACATACTTAGCAAAAAATCTGCAATCTTTGTACTTAAAAGAATAAGTACCTACTGCAAAGCAAAATAACAAAGAGAATTATTAAAAAAAAAAAAATTGGAAAACCTGTATATTTCTCGATTGGGCTATAATCTATGGAGATCATGAAAATTCGTGCCGTGAGCTCATTTAGAATACTTATTATTTTTATTTCACAAATCATGGTTACCGTAGCAGGCGCACAGTGTCATTGTTCGCGAGATGTTGCCATCTGATTATCGTTATTGTTTCAAACCGGGAAACAGCTAACATTCACTCCATTTAATATAATTGAGCGAATGAGAAACGTTATCAATTATAATTGTTACGACGCATACTTTTAGAAGAAACTCCATTATAAGCGTTTTCCATAGAAAGCCTCAGAGTCGCGCCGCACCGGCGCTGTCGCTGGAAAACTTCTTGTTAAGAAATTCTTTGATGATGTTAAGCGTTTCACAACAATCTAAGGCTTATTAAGGAAGTGCTGAATATCGTTAATTAAGTTTAAAACACGTTTTTAAAAGCTTTAGCTTGCGAACTGAATAATTCGAAAACTGAATAATTGTACATGTTGATGGTACCGCGGATGATAGCAAACAGATCGTGCAAAATAGTTTTTAATGTACGTTTAAACAATGAATAATAAAATTGCACTTGCATCGCGAAGCAATATCGGTATACGAGCGTACTAGCTAATGATGTGGAAACAGTCGGAAAGACACGATAGAAAAATAATAGGCTGGAGTAGTCACTTTGTATAATACTGAATAATAGCAAGAAAGAACCGTTTTACTAGAAATAATCACAGTGTAGGTGGCAAAAACAAGCTATTAATGGTTCGAGTCGGACCCCACTTGTTACTATTCATGAGCAAATTAACGGCAGTGCTCTCACACAAACGTAGCCGTACGCTACACATTACGAGAGGGGAAAACGTGTCGTAAAAAGTGTTAATATTGTGATTGTGCTGTTAACGTTAAATCATATTATTAAGCTGGGTGCAGGAGGAGGAGGAACAATCGTTTTTAGATTACGAAAGTTTTGGATGGATAGTTAAATTACCAACTGGAAGCTGACCATGTAATAGCAAGCTGCCAGCAAACCTCTTTTGAAAGATAAGGACTATAACGGTTTGCGGAATATCGGTCTAGGTATTTAATTATTTCTGGGAATAAAAGTTATAATGAACATCAGCCTTTTTATAAAACCAACTTTAAATTATCATCGATAAGACCTTAGAAACAGTTCTTTAGGTAGCTACTCCTAAAAATAATTTTCACCTCCTGTTTTAATGCTCAAACTGGCCTACGGATTCATATTCATAAAGGTAAGTTATCGTTGTCAACTTTAACTTAAACGTCAAGAGCAGTAATAGCGTAGAGGTGTGATCGTCAGACTGCCACGTCATAGGTCTCGAGTTCACCTCTGACTTTTCGGATTCAAATGCGTAATTATCACTTGCTTCAAAAACGGTGAAGATAGATATATATTTCTCGACGGCATGTGAAGCCAAGTCAGAGGTCCAAGGGCCTGGCCAGCTTTATATCTCTGACACCAGGTTAGTTACTAACCACACGAAAAGAAGACGACTTAAACGTCATATTCAAATACTTCGATGTACTAGAATCCTACAAAGTGTTGCAGAAGCCAAAAGGGCCTTTTATGAAACGATTTCACTTGGGTGTAACTTGAGAGCGCTGTATCAGTTGAACGGAGCCTGCGGTCGCACGACGATACAAAACACTGCGAAATTGCGCGTGCGCATAACCCGTAACACACACATAGTTGCACGAAACGTAAGCTGTCATATGTGTTACTGTGTGGGTAAGTACCCACACATAATATGGACTTACGTGTAGCTTTTTGCTGCGAAATAATTAAGTGGGTAGTTTAACTTTAGGCCGAAGTACACAGTTAAGGAAAAGCTTGCGATTGTTGAAAAAAATCAAATAAAAAAATAGATTGTATCAAGCTGTAACTTTTTTATTTGCAACTGCTTATGTTAAGATAGTAATTTATAAGTCATGCCCGGTGAGTTGCACGTTTTCTTTGTCATAAACCCAGGTCTATTTCATATACAAGCCTTTCTTGTAGAGCGGTACCTACTTCAAGTTGAAATCTTCGTCTTCACAAAATTGGATCCTGTTATGCAGAAAAGATCCAACTAACGTTTCATTACACTATGCGTGGATCTTTTCTGCTTAACAGGGTCCCAATTATTTTAGGCTCTTCTAATTACTTGTGAAACGCTATATAGACCATGAGATTATAATTAGTAGCACAAGAAGCCTAACATTTTTAAATGTTGTCATTATAACTGTCAGTCCACATATCTCATGTTCACGGCGTACTGAGTAATATTGATGTGTGCGACTTGGTAGCCACACCGTGTATCACTTTACTCGTTACTGATACATTAACCAATAGTTTAACTTGATCATATCGATTTACTATTGCGCGGTGATGTAGCTTCACTATCTCGTTTAAAAGGAATATGTACTTCTAATGTATGTAATTATGACTTGAGAGGATCTGCGATAACTTGTACTGACTACTCAACTTTGCATTAATATTAAGATTATATTAAGTGATGCATAAACTAAGTGAAGTGGTATGTCTAAGTACTCTGTCTTTTATTTTTTAGGTTGAGTAGACCTCTAGTGACTATGAGTTTTTTATTTGCCAGGAAATGGTCCTATCCTTAGATAACATTTTTCTGATTGGCTTTGAATGTTTCTATCCTATCTCAATTTATAAATTGGCAGCATTATCCTAACTAATATTACAAATGCGATAATGAGTTTGTTTGTCGCAGGCAAAAACTAGTTACATACAATTTTCCGAAAAGAGGGGAGCTGAAATTACGTGCACGTAGGCTAAGAAAGGTTCCTTTTTTTTCCCCATTTTCAGATCGAAAAAAAAAAACGATTCTCGTATTGTTTTCGAAAAAAATGCCTATCTTAATAATATCGTAGTTTGGCTTACGAACCGAGCGAATTCTTATCTCGCCTCATATAAAAAGTTATATAAACCGTGATAAAAGAAACTGGAGTTGTAACAATGAAGACCCTTTGAAGTTAAAATATATCCTCCAACATGATAATAATGGAGTAATGTGAACAACGTCTAGTGACAAGATAATGTCACTGGGCCCCAAAAAGACATCAACGCTGCGTAGCAGTGTAGCAGTCTACAAGCCTGCTACGAACATGTTTCGAACTGAAAAGTTGGTCAGTGGGAAGAAATCGTGTTGGATTGAGGTTCGATGTGAGAAAACAATATTATATCAGCAGTTACTTTCTTTATTTATTTTACAAATTATTACATCATCTATTAAATTATATTAATAACTATTTACACTAGCTACTACATACAATAACTAACTACACAAATAAATACAAAAATTAAAAGGACACTTAGGCGTCGAAGTATTCGTCCGCATCGCTGTCATCCGGAAACGTGCCCAGAAGACTGGCAGCATTGCCACGTTGAATATTATATTATATATATACCTACAATAAATAATTCCACAAGTTTTACTCAGTAATCGAACTTCATAAAACCGCTGCATCTTTGTAACCACCCAACATAAAGGTGTATTACCAGTTGATCAGTGTTTAGTCGAGATTACGTCCGTTTACCAACCGAGCCGCGGCGACCACAAGCAACCGAGCACACGCACTTATACACAGCCGATTGTCAGTTGTCATATGCACACACATGGCGGGCCAGTGTGCGTGCTGCAGGCAAATTGTGAAATTAAACATGTAAGGAAATTCTATTAGAATTTCTGTACGCTTGATTGGTTTCGAAGCTAATACTGCTGTGAACAGCTAATTCTTGGTTTCTGTTTGGATTTCTGCTAAATAGTGGGATTCGTTCAGAAATAATGTTAATCATACCATCATTAATTGACTTTGGAGAGTAATTTTCAGCTTCGAATGCTGAGTGTTAGTTTAGCTGCTTGAGTTTTAGGTGAAACTGATGATGAATCACTGTAATATTAAAAGTTCGGCCTAACTGATGCGTTATGAGCGATGCAAGTAGTATTGTAGCTGTAGCTCGTAATAATCACTTTTAACACTTTCGACTCCACCCACTTTTCATAGTACTCATACGCCATGCCGCCATACATATTAGAAGTGAACCCTCCGGGAGGGTTGCCGGCATTACGTTTGCGCTAAAGTTAACCATTGCGGACGGTCAACGGCATTAGGTTTAAAACCGTGTTTTAAAACGAAGTAAAATAGTGTTTTCAGGGGGTCTTGTCGCTATACGTAGTTTCCAGCTAATATACGTAATCGTGAACAAACAATAAAAAAGAAACTTGGATTTTAAAACCAACTCGAGGGTTCCCGGCATCCCATATTCGACTAGATGAACCCTCCAGGAGGGCTCCCGGCACAGAACGTGTTACTAACTACACATACACGGTGCTGAAGCTTAGTCCAAAAAATATAAGTAGCTAAACTTTCCATGTTATCTCCAAAAAATCGCTCACCAACAAAAAAAATACCGCCTACAGTCGACCGAAATCGTTGTTCACTCAACTTCAATAGAAGAATGAATTTTAATCTAAACAAAGTGTGGTCAACACCCGGTACGATGGTTATCATGTTTAATAGAGTATGTGAACATGATATCCAGCTGGTATTAGCCACTGGGCTCTCAACTCATTGGCTTGACGTGAATGCTACTCTGTATCGACTTGACAGGAAGGGACGTTGCGGTTACGACAACTTGATTTCAAATGATTTTGTTTTTAATTGACCGTTGATTTATTTTAACATACAAAAGCTTCTTGATTGTATTAACAAATTAGATTGCTGTAAAAAACACTGCGCTTTTTGCGGCTTCGTGACTATTAACTGTGAAAAGATGGCGTTTCTTTTTGCTTATGGTTAGCGTCAAACTTAAAGCATTATTGGAAGGAATACATACAGTAGAAAACTTAAGAAGTACTTGTCAGCTTACACCTGCTAGGTATGTTGATTTTCTTTTGATTTTGTTTATGTCATAACGAACTCTATCGACATTTACTTTAATTGCAGTTTTAGTTGTCATTCTCTAATTCTCTAATAGTGAAATTCAAAACTCTTGCAGTTGCGAGCGATCTTCATTTGTTTTACAGATAAAAAAGAGAAAAAATTGCTTTTTATCTATCACTTTTTTATCGTTTATGATCTTCATGAAACATCGGCGTGACTCGTTGAAGCAGTCCATTAACACTGTATTAATGAGTGTAATGGAAGATTTATTTAAATTATTACAGTAATCGGATACAAAGAGTGCATTGATATCGTCACATATAGCCATGGGGCGTGACGTGTTTCTCGCACCACTGCGCCACAACGAGTTTAAACGAACGAAAAATCTGACATTCTGTAATGAACACCCACAAAGGACACTTGATACCAGAAATGGGTAAGGGTGTAATTATTATATGTCTGATATTCAAACTATTAAAAGTCGTGTCGAAAATTATACGACTTTTTAGCAAGCATTTTGTATGTGGAACCAGGCATTCATACCAGCCTGTTACTGTCCCACTACAAGGTAACGGCCTCTTCTCATACAGAGAAGGCACGAGCATTGATCACCACGCTTGCTCATTATTGCTTGGCATTATCCTAATGTTATATATTTATGGTGTGAAGGTATATCGACATAGGTAATTAGGTACCTGGGTAGCTTTTACATTAGGGGACTTTCTCTTATTAAACAGATAAAATATCATTATTTACGTACATCTGTGCACTCTAATTATTCATCTTAGTTTTAGATATCGTTTCTCAGTAAGTGAATTATGTATGCAATTCTTTATGAGAAATAAAGTTGTTCTTAAGCCTTATGAGCCAGAATTTTACAAAGCGTAGCAGATAACGCTGAATTTGTCACTTGACTTGAAATAATGATGAACATAATGATGCTTCTAAATGATTACTGCTCTTGCTTACTCACCTAGACTCCAAGAATTTTTCCTCGTCAAACCGTCACTGATTTATCATTATTTCCACGAAAATTAAGTTATAAATCAATGCAATCAACACATTTCTATTGAACACTTAAATGCTACACGAGTATGCGAGATAATAAATACCTGGTTATAATTGGCGATGGTTTTCTCACAACACGTCGATTCTCGAAGGATTGGCATTAGTGTGCATACAAGTAACTCGATCAGCTGAGATCGGCGCGCGCGCACCGGACCGAGCGACACCGTCTTCCTATTCCTACTTCTCACTTTACACCCGGTAAACGGAGTTTGACCAAAACATAATCTGTGTTATTTAACAGTTTGATGCGTGAGACTTCGTCTTCGACTTCGTCGTAATTTAGACGACCGTCTAAACCAAATGGATGGCATTTGGACATTTTCTAATAGTTAATGATTTTGTCTAAATTTATTTAGTCTTGGGCCAAAATTTCGGAAAAGCTTAGCCTTGTCCTTACATAAAGTACATACATATAATAGTATTTCTAATATAAAACTTGTACTCTCACTGAACTTAGGTAGGCACTTAAAAATAATTTAAAAACGTTTACTATGAAATAAAATATGAACGTGTACATGAAAATTGTTTATGCATATTTCAACGGGTTTTACATTAAAATGGCCGTGTACTCAATGTTTGTCGGGCTAAAGTCAATAAAATGAACGCTTTCATTTACAAGATTTGTAAACATAAAAGGGTAAATTTACATTTTGATATTCGCAAGTGCTTCAGGGACTAAAGTGGCGTTCTCTCCCTAAAATTTTAAAACATCCATTTGCATATGCTTTGAGTACATAAACGACACTTTCTGGAGTACTTTCAACTGTCGGTACGGGGGGGAGGTGACGCAAAGCAGGGGGTGGGGGCAGATAACGTTTTAATTCGTACAAACTGACTGCTAATATGAAAACTTTTATGTAGGTAGGTTGTTCCGTCTCAGTTGTTTCCTGTTGGTTGATTCTAGTTTCTAAAATAATTATGTTATCGCATTCAGTTTAAGTAGGGTACTAGGTTTTCCAGGTGAACTTTTGTCTTGTTAGAGTTTTGCAAGTCTGTGGAATTTAATAAACTTGCACTCACTTGCAGCCATTTATGTAACCCACGTAAATTCCTATGAAGACAAATATTTATCGAAACCAGTATTCGTTACAAATCTATAAAGAAACACAACTACTTTTTACACTGTTCACTAAAACGTTAATTTGCATGTGTTTAGCTTTCTGAAATCGGCACGAGGCACGAATGAGAATTGCGGGGTGAAGCGTGACAGAAGAGCCGGCGCGGCCTGCGGGACCTGCGGGGGGAGGGGTAATCAGCGTAATGCCAATCATGCAAATGCCGAGATCCGACTGAAAGCTTCAACCGGCTTGTTTCAGGAGTTAAAATGGAGATCCACTTAGCGGGCTACGCAGCTCACATACGCAATTGATGGCGCCGCCAAAGATTTTAATAATTGTAGAAAGGACGAGATAGTAACCAGTCAGTCTTTCTTTGTCAGATTTTTTATGCTGCCCATGGGTTCTGACTGAAATATTTCTCAGGCATGCTGGTTTCCTCACGATGTTTTCCTTCACCGTTTTTAAGCAAGTGATAATTAATTATACAATACGCATATGAATCCGAAAAGCAAAGGCCTTGGGTTGGAAATCGAGACCTATGACTTGGCAGTCCGACGGTGACACCACTATCACTGCTAACAGCCAGTGAGGCATCTTAAACTTTTGAGCATTGTTTTAGACTTGAGAGCAATGCCTACATGCATAATTATAATGTAAGTAGGTATTGAGGTTTATGTAGCCGAAGCTTATCACCTAAGAATTCTATTCTTCCTCAAAGACAATTATTTTCCTTAAAGAATGAACCAAGTGGAGCTACATAAACAAATTGTTAAAAAGTTTAAAACTAACTTTTTCTAAATCTCTCTTTTTTACCAGCATAATGCCCTTTTACAATTTGAAGATGCGTAACTTGAGTCTGAAAAGAACCTTTTCTACCAGCTAAAGAATTGCCAGTTAATTCTGACTTGGCGAAGCACCTCTATAAGTTTTAGTCTATGAGAAACCCGCGAAGGAAAACAACGTAGCCCGTTCCTAACGAATTTAAACGCCGGCTTAAACTGAGCTGTATGCGCGCTAATTGAGGATTTGTAACACGAACTCCTGTTTTGCTTTGACGAAATTTACTACTCAAGACTTCTTGGAAAGACTTTCTCTTGAAATGACTGGTAAGTAATTGAAACGTGAGCTTTCGAGATGATCTTACGAAGGAGTTAGCATGTAATCTTCAATCAGTTATTGTATTTAGTACTAAACAAAAAAACGAAAAGGAATTTAGTCTCTCCTTCTGTTAACCCTTTATTTTTTGCAAGTTAAATGAAAATAATAATGCAATTTTAATCTTAATAATTATGGAAAAGCAAGATATTTTATTGAAACAGTAAGGTAACTTAAGACAAACATTAATAGCAAGGTAAGATGGAAACCTCTCAAAAAAGAAGAAAACCAGTTGCCGAAACAAAATTCCAAGTAGCACGTCAAAAATAAAAACATCGTGCCTCTTTAATATTAAACACAATCGTCATCGTGTAAAGCATCTACAAACAGTTGCTAAAATATCAATTCACTTTCATTTACACTTTAATCAGGACGCTTCGTTTTATTCTCAAATATTTTCCATTAAAGGGTGCTAAAAGCAACATGGCCGCCTTTTCGCGCGCTTCCCGTTTACATTTCGTATTCAGAACGTGGAATCAGAGAAGAGCGAGCGTGGGTTTAATGTTGTCACTTTTAAATATTAAAATTAGATTATTTTATCGTGACAGAAGTGTCGCAAATTGATTTTAACCACTTTATCATTAAATCGACGCGGCGACGTCTGGATATAGTGATACTTTAATCATGACATGTAATAAATTGCGATTTACTATGTTTTTTTAATGAGAACCATGGTAGTTTGCAGGTGTTATTATACGGTTATAAGGAGGTTTAAAAGATGCATTGCGTTGGCCATACGAGCTATGAAAAAAATGGAAGTAACGAAAAAGTCGGTAAGATCTTATCTATCAAAACATTATTTTGAAGAACAACAAAAATAAGAGAGCTACAGGAAGTTTATAGGTACTAATCAATTTTTTTTCGATGGCAAGTCATATCAGCACAGCAAACAACTGACGTAAAGGTACGTAGGGCAACAGGCTCGGATTAAGTTCGACTGTATGCTTAACTAAACCAACACTCAGAACTACATTTGCATTTATTTATTCCATTTCTCTTAATAGCAGTAGCAAATTGTGTTACATAGATATTCACACGAAGAACGTATCGCAACAGCTTGTAAAAGCAGTGAAAAGCTACGAATTATATAAATTAACATATCAAACGCGCCTTCGTTATTCGCTACACCACCCTACTGTACCGTGACCAAGCAGTTTTGATACTTGAAAGTACAGTGTTGTTTTGGCATGCTAGACGCTGTATGTACCAAGTACGAACACTGTACTTACGTACCATGAACAAATTATTCGAATAAGTAAAGCTTCTAACTGAAAATGAACATAAGAGCTGAGGTTAAGGAACAATGCTCGCCTATTTGTTCTGTGGCCCGTATTCACTATGACTGAAATGCATCATCTTTCGTTAAAATATCTCTAGTCAAGAGTTTGGCTTATTTGATCTTTAGATAGCTATTATTAAAATGTGTTGATTTAAACGAATGGTTCTCATCAATTTACTTTGTTGCTAGACGTCAAATACATCGTTTTACAAACAATTTAAACTTTACCATGTGAAAAGCAATAAACCATTGTATAAAATTACAATGCAATTGTGAAATCTCACGATAAAAGAATAATTGAGATTGCTTACCTAGATCTAACGTTTATAAAACAAGCTTTATCTCATTGAAGCAAAGCCACTGTGTCCTTGTGTACCCACACAAGGGCACTATGTCTCAAGTGGTTTTCAACAACAAACAACAATCGACATATTTTACACAATAAGTCATTAAAACAAAACAGTCAAAAAAAAAAGAATATTTGCCTAAACTGAAAACACGCGAATGTCAAAATGATTGGAAAAATGCTAGAAGGACAATGCCTGAAAAATTATAATACTTCTACAAAACACGATTTTAGCACAGCCAGCTATCCAAGTCTCCACGTATAGGTGTGACAAAATATGACTAATCGTTACGAAAAGAAGAAGAAGCACAACGAACTTTCGAAATGACCTAAGGAAATTTTATGTGAGTTCATGGATCATCGAGTACACAATTCATCGCCACTTTTAACTTGCTTAAAATCACCGTTGTTCCATAGTATCAAGAAGGTTGAAGCTTGCAAGTGGTAGCGGGGTTGCATTCGCAGAAATAAATGACATTTTAAATTGGAACGAGTGTAAGTGCAACCCTCGACGCTCAGTGCCAACTAGTGCCTGAATTATTTACATCTACTGCTATAGGTGTGAAGAAGGGGTGGTATTAAGGCATACGCTTTTGTATATAACACCGGGCGGTGCTTATAAACAATTTTTCGTGATTGAGATCGCCTACATAGCAACCTAGTTAGACAATTAAAAACAATCAAGACGGAAACAGGAATTGAATCTACGATACTGGTACCGTGCCAATTGTGCCATTGATTTGAGAACTAAAAGTTCGTGTCAAAAATGTAACGAATACTTACCTTTATTAAAAACCTATTTAAAGTTTCAACGGAAGCTATGAGCTGATTAAAGTTTGGTGTTTTATTTCCAAGATCCGTAATAGCCTAGATTTATAACGACAAGACACTAATGTATTGTTCACATAATTTACAAACTATATAATTATTTAAATGCTGGTTCCAAGTTTAGGTAAGTAAGTTCAATAAAATATAAGCTTACCTAATATTAAATATGGATGAGCCGAGAATTCGACCCCGTGGGTGTGTCCCGCGCGCACCTCGAGGCTTTCGTTAAACGCTGTTAAACGTTTGGGCGGCCCGCCCTACGCACTTCGATACGACAAAGTCACTTACAACACCCTTTTTCCCCAATCTCAACCCTATTCTTAAGCCTTATGGTTTATTTTCGTGTTATATGTAAACTTGTAGAACTTTCTCAAAGTAAAAATGCATTAATGTCTCTACGTATAGTTTAAACGTTTGTTCTACCTATTATTAGGTAGGGCGTTCCGGTTTTCCCTTTTATGTACTCGTCAGTGATTGAAGTTGTGTACTTTCTTGAGTTGTAAATGGGGAGGGGAACAAAGTCATTTGGGGATGTGTTCTTCTTATTAGGAGTGGTTCTTATTCGTAGGTGTAGTTGTGTATTATGAAGAACAGAGAATGCTCATTGTGTTTTTATTAAATATACAGTATTGTTTACAAGAACAGCAACACAATTCACATGATCTTATTTTGAATTAACTGAATCTACCTGTTGAGATAAAAGAAGAAGGTACCATATCATAATCCTTTACTGTATTAAATGTAAAGGATATATAAATAGTATTGCAAACACGAAAAAGACAGATCCTAAGTGCTGTAAAAGGAGCTAGTAATGCACCTATGCCTAAAAACAATTCCCTTTACCAATAATTTACCCAATTTTAGGTTACATCTTCTCCATATAATCACGGAAGGAAGTTATACATACTTCTCTATTATCGATCGCACAGCTTTAGACACTATACACTGTTCTGCAAAGCGCTTATTGAGTGGCCAGCGGTCGAGCGGCGGCTAAATGTCCTCCCCCTCTTCTCCCGCGATTAATAGCCTCTCGGAAAAAGTACGTGCACGATACAGGGACGGCTTGGGAAGCTGCGACAAATATACTGACTGAAGTAAAGTACAACTATTTTCTTAATGACCTTCGGCAAACTTCATGTTTCGTCAGTCGTCGGATCTCTATCAGTTGCCCTTTGCACTTGATACTTGTACGAATTGACTTCTACCGCTGCACCCACGTTGCCGTCACCCATAATTACTAAGCGCAAAGGGCAACTGATAGAAATCCGACGACGGACGAAAAACGAAGTTTGTCGAGGGACATTAAGAAAATAGTTGTACTGTACCTTCAACGCTATAACGTTTATTTGGCACGTGGTAAAAATCCGAACTAACACCGCATAATTTCACAAATGTTTAGTCACAACACCCTCCTGTCAATGTCCTTTAGGCGCCAAAAGATTCGGTATAGTCTGTCTATTCTGTATAAATCTTACCGTGAAAATGAAGGTGAAGTGAGCTTGGAGTGAGCTGTCATTGCACCAGAAGGGCAATACCCGTACGTTTAAAACGTTCTCATTCCAGTCGCAATCTGTCAAAGTTGTCAAAAGTGTTGGTAAATAGATTGTATTTTTGACAGATTGCGAATGAGATGCAAATGTTCACGAAAATTACGGGAATTGGCTCTCTGATGCTAGAAATTGACACTATTGAAAACTCACTTCAAGATCACTTCACCTAAGTTTTCACGGTGAGATTTTTCCAGAATAGACCAGTTGACTTGTACTATTCCGCCAATAAAACTAGACAACTGTCAGTCGTGGAAAACTGTCATTTTTAGGGGTGTTTTAGGGTGTGTGTGGAGGGGGGTGTGGGTGTTAGCTAATTAGGTACTGGTTGTACTCATGATTCGGCCATATTGGGTCTTACCGCCACAATCTTCCCTCTAAATTACACCAAACATTTCTTTTCAAACACTTTTTAAGGATACCTACTATTTGATAAGTAGGAGTACCATATTTAGCATTTTAAGCAAAAAAGATGGATGTCATGTTAATTAAAATAAATATTGACTGAGACTAGACTTATTTATTGTTCTTGAAAAACATTTGATGTTTTCTTTCAACAAAATGTCTTTGCCTGTCCGGACAAATGCTAGGTCAAATAAAATAAGTGGTCGTACTTTTTCGTGTCGTACTTTGGCTAAGGGCCAGATTGAGTGACCAATGGAGAATGAATCAATAGTGACAACCTTCTGATGGAAAAACATCTTAGACTTAAACCTTTATTCTTAAAACAACAACTAGTTATTTTTAGTTTCGAAATTAAAATAATGACAAGACTAGGTTAGAGATTTTAAATATCAGTTATAAACATCATGCCTGTATTCTCTGAAGGGTTTCGCAGAGGTGCCTATTATAGTACACTCACATTTTGCCAGTTATATCATAAGTCCGATGTAATAGGAGGCGAGCCTGTTGTAGATTTAGAGCCTATATATAGTACGATAAAGATTCTCATTCCTAAATCGTATAAGAAATGACTTCTTATTATTCTTCATATATTATTAGTAATAGGAATAAGAATTTCTTGGTATAAGAAATTAAAGTAACCTATTAGAATCCTACGTAGGTATTGGATTTAGGTGAAAAAAAATTTAAAACCTTTTACTCAGAGTGTGCTAATGCCAGACTGAAAATTGTCCAGAAAATAAGGTTTTGAAGTCAGTAAATTTGGTTAAATACTTACGATATGTAAGTAGTGTTGTTCGTAAAATAATAAAGGCATCCAGTAGGCTTCCAACTACGTGCCTGTTGTTTTCCGCCTCGTAATACTCTGGCCCTGAATAGATACGACTTTTTGCATTAGTCAGAGGTGCTGCACAGTTTATTCGTTGGCTTGTTATACTTGCATCGTTGCAAACACCAATCGTGAACGAAACACGATGATATTTATTTCTTATTTGCTAATCGTTATTATTAAGGGAAGTTTTAAACATAATCCTGTTTGAAAATCAGATTAAAATTGGATATTATTGTATAAAACTTCAAGTAGAAAAGTACTTAAGTCAAATATTTTGTTGAATAAACTGCTATTTTTTTAATAATTATCTAAGGTTACATCATTTTAATACACCGAAGTAACTGAGTCAATATGGTTTGAACCATATTATTATACAGGGAAAGGAAAAATGAATGCCTCAGACTTTTGAATGGGTGAATTAAAATTTCGATTTAGATATTTCCATTTGTGATCAAAGGTTGAGCGCTACTGTGGCGTCGATTTTTTGCACGCCTAGTTAATAAGCGTCTACTGGCTCGTGAAATATTACAAATTGCGTCCCCACCACCCCCTGCGTCTGTGCACCCCCTCTACTTTCACACTGCCTTTTTCACGCTGCTACGGCAGGGGTACTCGATCATCAAGTGTTAAATGAAGTATTTTGTGTACGTAAGTCAAAAAAATGTAATGAGAATTCATTAGAATTTTTTGCTTAAGAAATTATATTTTTTTCTTTAAGGGGCATATTATTCAGGGTGACTTGTAATTTGACGTATACCTTCCTCGACGTGATAGTGAGGCCCATTTACAACAATTAAGCACCCCATAAAACCATGGCGAAAACTGATTGGGTTCGAGAAAACCCAATTTTTATGCTTTTTTGAAAATTTCCCCGAATTCATCACTAAATATCACTTTTCTCAAAATTTTCAAATTGAATGGCCTTCATTGCTATCCCGCTAAGCAATTAGCTTTAGCAAACCTTTTGATGTAGGTAACAAAAATTTTCTAAAACAGTTAAAAGTTAAAGGAAAACATTATTAACCATTTTCAAAAATCATCTATGTTCATAAACTTGGCATCAGTTATCTCAAAATTTTACAATAGCATTATGCGTACAAATTACGGAGAAGACATCATCATTTACTAAACAGTTAATCAATTCGATTATCTCACAGTTTTTAAATAGTTCAACAATTTGCAAATTCGACGTTTGCTAGCACTATCGATTGTTTCCCTTTAAATATTTTTTAACCTTTGTACCTCGTTAGGTAGCTGATTAAATGAAAATGTCTTCTCCGTAATTTTTACGCTAAATGCCATAGTAAAATCTCGAGATAACTGGGGGTGTCAAAGTGCATGTACTTACGTAGGTGATTTTTGAAAATGGTTAGTTAACTCTTTAAACTTTTACCTTTACAAAGAATCGTTTGCTTAAGTATTAGTTACCCCATGGAAAGGTAACGAAAGCTATTTATATATTAATTATATAGCCATAACCATAATTTGAGAATTGGAGAAAAGAGATATTTTGCGTCGAATTCTGGGAAATTTTCAATTAAACAAAAATAGGGTTCTCTCGAATCCCATCAATTTTCGCCTAGGCTTTATGGGGTGCTTAATTGTTGCAAATGGGTCACACTTTCACGTCCTGGAAGGAACACGTCAAATTACAAGTCACCATGAATGTATTAGTTTCAAAATAAACATAGCAGAATGACAGTTGGTACCCTCAGTTATACATGTCTATGACTTTAGGTTATCCACGTCAAAGTAACAACGTTGGTATGTTGCTGATAGACAGCTTTTGTAAAGCTCGATACAATACTTCAGGAAGGTTAGCGACGCTGCTGAGTTTCAAATACGAGCAGCGCATGGCTACAATTCCTATGCTAAAGTCGAAGGTCCAATGTTAATAGTGACTATTCTAAGTGTCCATCTATCTATATTTAAAATGTTTGTCAATTTTACTGGAAATATAGGAATTCCATTTCGGTAGTTAATATTTCCACATCTTTTAAAAATATTTATTGCTAAAGAAAAGAAAAGAAAGAAAATACGTTTATTTGCGGTAAACATGACGCAAAATAAAAGAACACAAAATAAAAAAAGAAACAAGTTGAGGGAGAATATGCGTCACATCCACGCAAAACGGCCATCGCTCAGCATAACGCTGCGACCCTATGCGAAACAGAGCCCCAGCGCTGGTTTTCAGCAACACCCGGCGTTGACGTTATGAAAATATACTTAGTAAGAAATCTTGGCGCAATGTATAGCGGATAGTATGCGGTAATTAGATTCCTAATGTAACTTAATAGTGAGAGTTGCCTTGCCATTTCCTAGATTACAAATAATAATCCATTTCCTTTATTTCACTTTACCCGAGGAGATTATATGTATGTACTTGCTTTCCAATTAGCAGATCTATGGATAGAACAGTGTTTTTTTCCGCTATGTCATCAAATGTTTATGGCATATCATCATCATCCTCCTCAGCCTATAGCAGTCCACTGTTGGACATAGGCCTCTCCAATTGCACGCCATTCAGCTCAAATCTCGGCAACTCTCATCCATTACTGCGTAGATCTTCGTCGTGCATATAGGTATCATAATAATATTTATTTATAATAGGCACGCCAACAGCATATATATTGTACATTAAATATTAAAGTTAACAGATATGGGCTCTTATATATATACCAATTACAGGTGTACTGGACATTTATATAACAAAGCAACCTTCTTAAATTACATAAAATTAAAATATTAATTAGAATAGAAAATAAAATAAAATCATTAGCAAAAAAACAGCGTTGACTTAGGTCTAAAACAGTACAAAAAACAGACACAAATATAATTAAATATAAAATAACTAACTAAACTAAGTATGGCATTGGCCATTTATATGTTTGTTTAAATGACTGCGCAAGAGGATTTTGAATGATATAATATGAAATGATTTTTTGGCGTATCACAAAGTGTGACTGCAATCCGACTGTGTATGTTTAGTGAATTAGGGCAAGTAAAAAAACTTTCAGCTGGAAAAATTATTGCCTTTTTAAGTGAAAAATTGCTAACTTAAAAAGGTTGTCAAGCAAAGAGGCAAACTTATTTTTCTTCATTTTCTATCGAGTTCATTGTATATATGTATATTATGTCAGTAAACTAAACTAACCTTTTTGGATATTTATAATTTTTATTAATTGAATATTATTCTATAAAGTAGAGTCAGATTAACGTAACCCAAAACAAGTCAACCGTAGCTTAACGGTTTATTAGTTATCTTAACAGATACCAATAGAAAATCTAACCACATAACGAAATAGCAGCATAACGCAATTATAGAGTTGCTTTTGATTAAGTTCACTTGTTATTTACGCTTCCTCGATCGCTACTCTGAGTAGGTATTATAGTAATTGAATTGATTCATTACTAAATCACTTAAGTAGCGATAGAGCCAATCAATTTTCTTAAAGGATAACTTTATAAAAGCGACCCGACCCAGGAATTGGGAAAGTGAATTAAGCGCCCCACAAACTGGTTATATCAATCATAAACTTATTCGATTAATTACGTTTTGCGGAGTTAATAGCGACATCTAATATCGGGCGTAGTGATGTGCGCGTGATTATGTCGATAATTTTGTTGTTAATATGCTGAAATTTCATTCGTAATGCTCGATTTTTATATATTGTACAAAACAATATCTTTCTTAATAATAAGATTTTGAATAATTTTATGGGTAGGGCCTCTTAGCATTCTGGTTTTGCCATAGATAATTATGTAGTAAGGGAGTTGATAAACTAACAAAAATCTATTGAAAAACTCTCTTTTCAATAAAATAAGGGTTCAACCCTGTTCATGCGAGTAGAACACACTTTAAACACGCATAAATGACCTCCTCTTCAACCACTTCTTAACTATAGCCAATGTGAATTCTAGCCTTAGTTGAGATGCAAACGTTTTCATTGTTTACCATACTCAAGGCTATACCACCAAAACACGCTAGTCCATCATTACGCCTATAGACCCTGTCTTACAACTGTCGACAACATCGGGTGCAACACTATTGGGCCCATTTCGGCGGTGTCATTAGGCAGACTGTGTTAATGATTAATGCGGCGCCGGGCTCACACGGCCCCCTCGCCCCGCGCGAATAAAACTCAAACCGACACTTAATCGAGCTACCCCTTTCGGCGGGATTCGGGATCGCTGTCGTCGGACTTATTTTTATTTGCCAATGGACTCGCCGATCGTTCGTGACTAGCCCCGCCACTAGTGCAGTCGCTGGATTGCTTACGAATTGGTCGAGCACGATTTTTGTATTGCATTAAGCGGTCCGTTGATGTATGAGAGATCGTGGATCGGTAATGGCGTCTAATACCGATATTTGGTTTTAATGTTGTTTGAAAACAATCATATTAAAGGTGCGCAAATGAAAAAGCTTATGTAAAAGGGTGCTGTTGTTAATACATAAAGGATAAATAACATGCTCACTTAACAACAACTTATGCACCTTGCACTTTTTGCTCTTACATTTTAATTTTGCAATCAAGTGGATGTCGGTATCTCGAAGCAATTATTCGTAACTGCTCGCTCCGACGTCGTATAGGTGTTCGGAGGACGAATTAAAAGGATAAGAGAACCGAAGCAAGGTAGCAGGCAATTAGTCGCAGCGGATGATGGATGACGCCCTTCGCCGATACCCCGTGATGGACACAAAACGAGCAAGAGCACATAACTCATTATACGGCCATGATAACGCGCGGTATAAAGTTGTAGTTAGATACGGAATATTCGATGATTACCCCGCACGCCGCACGCCGCGCGCTTGACGCAGATTACATTTTTAAAAGGAAGTCGCTGTAGACTTTTTGTTTGTTGGCTCCTTGGTGGAGTTGTTGTCGTGTAATGCTCTTTTAATTTGGTTACTGTAATAAATAGTTCTCTACGGCCATGGGTTGGCTTTTTATTGATCACACGTTTTTCTCGTAGGTTAACGTTATATTTTTGTTTTGTTTTCTTTGATGGTGTGCCGTTACCTCATGCTCCACAATGGTAAAATAATGTTAGTACCTAGATGCTAGTGAAATCTTATCGTAGAATTTGATAGACTGTTGGTCACTTGACTTTTATTTCAGTCACTTTCAGGCAGGCAACATTTTGGTGATCGAAACTGATTATTGCAGACTACTAGTCTAGGACTGCTTAGACAAATGCATATGCATATCCTTGAGCTTTTACACACACTAGGACAACGGTCACTATGTACTTACAATAATATACAGACAAACGACAATCGTCAGCTTGTCATTTGTCCGTAAGGTCGCGTAAGTGCGGTAAACGCGAGGGTGAGGCGGAATGACCGAATGACTCGCTTCGACATGGTGGAGCGTAAGACAGAGCCTGCACATTACGGTGCATTAGAGCAGCCGCAGGTGTACGCCAGTTAGATACGCTTCTGTCACAGTATGACCACTTATAGTAACATGAACGCTACGTAACAAACCTGAAATGATGAAAAATAAAATTTACTGAACTATTTATATTACCATACTACTTTTCAAGTGAGATAGTTGGATAGAGCCTGAATACGGTATTTTCGAATTATAGCACTTCGCGTTCTGTAATTTCTGCTTTGGAAAAAAGACGTGAGATTGTACAATGAAAAGCTTACGTATTGCGAAAAGCCTATGTAGCGAAAGAATACAGAGCTACAATTAAATCTTAGCCCGAATGAATCTAATCCGTGAATGCCAACCGGAATATCCGTGATTACAAGCCATATATTTACTTCCTTCTGAAAATGTAATACCTACTAGAATCGTTCCAATTAATGCATTGGAGTTATTGACTGGTTCTGATGTGTGATTTCTGAAAAAGAAAAGTAGATAAATTACTGATTTGCATACAGAGATATCTCTGTAGAAACGTGTAGAATTCTAAATTGTAA
This sequence comes from Agrochola lota, assembly GCA_947364205.1. Taxonomy (NCBI): domain Eukaryota; kingdom Metazoa; phylum Arthropoda; class Insecta; order Lepidoptera; family Noctuidae; genus Agrochola; species Agrochola lota. The sequence goes on along the minus strand of OX376221.1, from coordinate 7,693,058 downwards.
GGTGCAGGGAAGGACCTCACCTATTTATTATCCAGGATTTATTCGTTTATCGAGCTTGTTGTATGTGTTTAGGCTCCGTCCGTACATTGTAGGAAATTATCCCCGTCTATTTGTTGCACCCTGAAGGCAGAGAAGATGTAAACTTACGAGTTGGTTCGCTTAATAAGCTAAAGTTAAAAGTAAACTAACATTGGTGTTAATCCTGTTTTGTGAATTTAGAGGATCTATCAGAATATTCTTACATTATAGATAAATACGTTACGCTATATTAATTACAATATGTTATCCGATTTAAGTAAATGTACACTATAGCTTACCATTTCCATAAACATTCTATTGAATTCAAATAATAAAGTCATTGAATCTAAAATTAATATCTTACTCCCAAAATAGTTAATATGGTCATTATTTTTCAAGCAATGAACAGCAAATGTATAGTAGCACTTCCAAAATCAGTTAAAATGGTCATAATTTGAAATGTAACGGTTAATAAACGCGTCGTAGCTGCTACCGACGGCTACCGGTAGAAGTAGACGTAGATCGCAGGACAGTCGCATCAGAGAGTTCTTGGGTAAATGACGCGTAGATAACCAATGCGTTACGAGTCGCCCACCGGTTACGCGCCCACTACGTAAATGACCCATCCTCTAGTACTTGGCACCTGTAGGGTTGGTCAATAATTTATAGTCTACTTTAATAGAGCAGTAGCAGCAGTAGTAGCAGTGATAGTGTAGAGGTGTGACCGTCGGACTGCCAAGTCATAGGTCTCGAGTTCGAACCCAAGGCACGCACCTCTGAGTTTTCGGATTCATGTGCGTATTGCATAATTATCACTTGCTTCAAAAACGGTGAAGGAAAACATCGTGAGGAAACCGGCATGCCTGAGAGATATAGAAATATCTCTAAATCGTAAGCCAATTCAGAGGCCCATGGACGGCTTTAAAACTCTGACACCAGGTTAGTCACTAACCACACGAAAAGAAGAAGAATAGAGCAGTGGTGGCCGAGTGGTATCGGCCCCGACTAACGAGCCAAGAAACCAAGCAGGCACTTTATTTTGTGTATTTAATTTCATCACCTCTCAAAACGGTGAAGGAAAATATCGTATGGAAACAGGCATGTCCTAGAATCAGAAATTCGAAGCCATGTGACATCTACCAACCCGCACTGGGCCCGCGTGGTGGATTATGGCCCACTCCCTCTCACAGAGAGGAGGCCTATGTCTCAGCAGTGGGAACAATATAGGCTAATTATGCTACTTTAATAATGTTTGAGGTGAAAGATTACAAAACCTAAGCAAAGTTCAGAAAAAAGCTTTTACTATGAAAGTAGATGTTACCTACATCTTATATACCTATAAAATTCTCGTGTCACAATGTTAGTTACCATACTCCTCCGAAACGGCTTAACCAATTTTTATGAAATTTTATATGCATATTCAGTAGGTCTGAGAATCGGCTACTATCTATTTTTCATACCCCTAAGGTAGGTAGGTAGGTAGGTGTAGGTAGAATAGGTAGGTAGGTAAGATAGGTAGGTAAGTGGGTAAGGTAAGTAGGTAGGGTAGGTAGGTTTGTAGGATAGGGTGGGTAGGTAGGTAGGTAGGTGAGCCGTAGATAAGTACATAGTGCTACCCGTGCGAAGCCGGGGCGGGCAGCTAGTACATGTATAAAAAATATGTTATACATATATGTAGGTACAAGTATTACAACTTCCGTCTATTCTCGAGTTCTTAAAGAACTTTGTTTTTCCTGTAAAAAAATATTTATCTTCCTTGTTGATATAACGAAGGTTGCTTCCTAGCTGAAAAATTACTAAAGACTAAATGTTACATTTAAAACTTTTCCAGTTCTAAGGTCTTGGCAACCCTATCCATGTATGAAAGATACAATACTTTATAGTATAATTTATTTAAATGTTTTCCCATAAAAATATGGTAAGCCATGGAAATATAAGCGTCTGTTTCTAATGAAGCAATTATCCTTTGTTAGTTTAATTACTTTTATTTAAAGCTAAAGCTATTAGAAATAGCTAGAATTTAATGATACCTACTTATTTCGGTGTTGGGATCTGCTGTGATGCCACTCATTTAAATATATGTTTTAACGATACCTACTTATTTCGGTGTTGGGATCTGCTGTGATGCCACTCACTCAAATGTATATTTTCTAGTTAACTTGAAGAACACCCCATGCCTAATACTCCTAATAGTATCTCAATTGAAATCTTATCAGAACTTCACTTTTACACCTTATTGCGTAACACACTATCTGTCACAATCTGAATGATTTTGAAGGATATATCATTACTATTATATTATCTTATTATTATTATTTGGTCTTTGACATTTCTCGGGACCCTGGGGTCCCGGACCTTTGCAAGGCGTACGAGGGGCCAAAGCCAACTCGCAGGTACCCGTTAGGCGTTTTAATGAAATGAGGCACCAACCGACGATTATCCCTGTATGCACTATGCAAGTGCACCCAATGACAACCCCCGGTTGGTGTAGGACTATTGCAGGATATGGAAACAAAGATATTAGACTATGGGTTTGGGTGGCTTAAGTTGACTGGTGACCTGGAACTATGGAAGGGCTATGGGCCCTGCGTGATCAATGTTTTATATGTATACGGAAAAAATGGCAGGGGGTGACTTGCACACTCAATAATGGGCCCCCGGAAACTGTCGCTAGCACATAGTAACGTAGCGACAAGGGGGCAATACGTCCTGAGTTGCTTGAGGATTGGAGAGGTATTCCACGGCTTTCAGAACAATCCCAGAGCCCGAAATATCAAGTCAAGATTCCTACGAGCACTTACTGGAATACTTCCTTCCTCCGAGCACGTTTGCTCTTACGAATCTCCACTCAAGCCGGCCAATTAAGTCAAGCATGAGGTGGGAGCTCCTCCTCCTCGTCAGTGTTCACTCCAGTTGGCCAATAAAGGCAAGCCAGAAATGAGGAACAAGATTTATCCTGTGAGATAGGGTTCGTGGGGTCGCTACTGCCCAACAGCTCGCCACATGCTGCCCTGCGGGTTTCTGTATCTCTCTTGGTCTGGCCCCTCATCTAAGAACTGTTCCGGCAAAGTAAACTCTACCGGCACAGACCCAGAGTTTGGAGCGAGCAAGCCCCACCACGACGTCAACGTAGAGATACGGCGGTGGGGTTATTATTATTATTATTGGGTTAATCCTTTGCTACATAGTCATATGTTCGAAAAATTGATCTGCTCAACGTAAATAATGCAATAAATACTGTTGAAATGAAAGCCATTGCTAAGTGTATTACGCTGGTAATGTCGTCGTGCGTGACCATCCGACATTCGAGCATTTTCTTTCAATAATTTTCAATCTTTTCTAAATCCTCGAAAAGTAAAAAATAAGAGAACACACTGACACACCTACAAGTTAAAAAATAAATCAGTATGAACAATAAAGCACGTTTCCACTAAATGTCTGTTTAATCAGTCGAAGTCTGTTTAAATTAATAGTAAATAGTTCAATAAGTTGTGTCGATAAAACGAACAACGCTCCGTTATCGGTCTCCATAAAACCTGGCCGCGGCACAATTTATCACACGTTTACACATTTAATTGTCTGTAAGTTCAACCTTATTCGTCAATAATGATAGTGGCCCAGGGATATTTATTAGTTTTCGTATAAAAAGGTTGTATGATATCCCGTTGGGGTAATCTATACTGGGTAAGTTATCGCTACAAGCTACATAATAGACTGTTGAATAATGTGCCATTCATCATATTCATTTGATCATTAAAACTGTATAGTTTAGCAGAAACGTAGGAGTAGCGTACTTCTAATTGAATTACTTACATGCAAGTGTCAGATTCGTTGTTTTTGATCAAGAAGGGTAGGAATTTAAACGTTTTAAGAGTTCAGTCACTATACAAGACAGAGCTTACATTATACAAGCTTAGAGCTTAGATTCGCAACAGTATGTAAAAATACAACTACTTACCATTTAAACAAATTGCTCTTTTTTAGATGCCTAACTGAAATTACGCAAGTTCATTCAAGAGCTATTTATTACCTAGGTCATGCATGAAAGTAAATGCTCTACAGCGCTATATGTGTATTTGAATAAGCATGCATACTTTCTTTAAATATTATTTCCTAGTAGTAGAAAGGCGAAGGTCGCAAGATAAAGCTTAAGTATGTTTGATTTCCTTACTCTTGGTGACGACTTGACAGTCTGACGGTAATGCCTCCCAGCACGAACGCTCACAATGCTTCCACTAATATGCGAATTACTACGTTCACCATTTGATTTGGTCTCATTACTACCACTCCTGCGCAAGATTCGGCCATTTGTCATCCGTACGAATATTAACGTCACACTTTCACCCAATTTACTGGTGGTTTTGTAACTCGACGTTTTGATTGCCCTGTCGCTGAAATTACTGTAATTCTTTTATTTACAATTATTAATATTGTTGTTGTAATGACAGAAAATTCGCTATTAAATGTAATTTGATTACGACAGGCACATGGTTAATGTATGAAAAATGTTGTTTTGTTATTATATGCGATGTGAGCAGCTGGGTTTCCGTAATCTTGACACGTTGACTCTCTAACCCTTCTTTGTATATAATCAACGTAATGGGTATCTGTAGAAGGTATTAAACAATTAATATCTAATGATTAGCATACACCTTTCATTCACCGTACCTAAAACATAAACCTACCTCTGCATTTTGCTTTGCAAGCTGTATGCCTTTTACTGCTACAATTTCAAAGTTAGCGAGCGCGATTGCAAAGGTGAAATTATTGTTTAAATTTGATCAGAGCCAAACGTTGTACTTAGTGAAGTAGTAAATTGATAAAAGAGAGAAAAACTGTCTAGATTTAACATAATTCACACTTGTTATCTGGTCCCGGGCTGAGTGCACAAGGCGGTCGGGCTCGGCGCTCCGATACCACGCTATAGGCATGTACTCGCTGTAGGTATTTATAGGTAGTCCGGTACGAGCACACTCGAGGGTAGATTGTGTTCTGCGGTAAAGCGATAATTCAGCTCAATCTATGTCGTGAGCGCTCGCGCTTTGTTTTATCCGCTAGCTTCTGTGCGCCTTTATTTAGAAAATTGATGAGAAATGGTTTCCATTACGATCTACCGCCTTATAAAAGATATTACTACGCCGGATTCGCTGTACGTTTGTTCCGAAGGAAAGGAAATGAACGCAAATTTGTTTTCGTGATTGCTAGCTTTGGAACGAATATCGAATTGATATCGATATCATTTTCTTGCGCAATCGTATTTCTCATTAGATATTTATGTGTGACCCCGTGAGAGCCCTTCTCTTCCTTCACGATTGCCTTCGGTTATATAATAATGGATACAGTAATGTACATATTTTACTTATCGATGGTAGAATGTAGAGAAAATGCTTTGCACGTATGGATTAGAATATATTGTGCATTTCAGAAAAAACTAGGTACCTATGCCTTTGTAGTTTGGTCCAATGGTTCAAATAGGTACTTATCTCTCGATCGAAATCATCTGTGAATTCAATAAGGCCGTACATAAACATAACTAAATAATAGTAACATTCCGCGGTAACTGGCCGGCACTAACTATGATGTGAGCTCTAAACAGCTCCGTTTGAACGTGCAGTCGTTTCCAATTTGCGTGTGTTCGCATCTCACCACGGACAATCGCTCGCAAATTGCCCGGCCACTGATTGCCCGTCGACGTTTATCAATATTGCAGCTACCATTTCCACCGCGCCGCCACCGTCCCCGCTATCATGTCATAGATTGAGTAATTGTATGGGAAACACGCGACAGATGAAATATTAGACGCACGTAACAGCTCTCTTGTCGCTTTTGTTATTGATAATTAAACTAATCATAACTACAAAGAAGTGCCTATCATTAATTAAGTCGGTCTGTTTTACAAACGCTACTCACCAATAACCGTGACCTGTTATAATCAATAATTACAATATAACATAATGTAGACGCGGAACTAATGATGCTGTTCCTACTTTCATGTGACGACGTGCTCAGCGGGCCGCCACACCACCGCACCAGCGCGGCAGCGGCACAATGCCGGGGTCATCCCACACAATAGCGTTACGTTTATCGACGTGTCGAAATCAAGCATTCAAAGTCGATACCGAAAAAAATATCGATTTCCGTAAATAAGCGAGTGTGGCACATTTATAATAATGATGAATGGAAGCATCGGTTGTTGTTCGCGTCGATATTGCGTATCGAATCGTGCAACCGCTCCAACGCCACTCGGCTACTACATTCATTGAGTGCTAATTGAAAAGGAATATCATCACACCACATCCTGCTATAAATCTAATATAAATTGGGGCGTACTTGAGTTTCTATACATTTATTCCACATTTACAGTTATAAATCAATGTTCTATTCTTGGAAAGTCTACTAAATCTTTTGCAGTTTTGGAAGATTTATCTGTAATCTTGAATGGGTAAATCTGAATTCCGTTCATTGTATTTATGGATGCTTTTATAATGCTTTGAGCTAATGTTTCTGGCATTCGATGTAGTGTTTCGCAATTGGATAATATTATCATAAACAAAGGTTGATATCTGAGTAATCGATTAGCGATCGATTGCGTGGCGTGGCGTGCAGCGCCGCACGACGCCCGCGCGCCAAATGTCGCGACAAGTCGGTTACCCTCCACGACCGTGTCCAATCGACTTGTGAACACTGTACTCATGTTTTGGTAATACATTGTGTGATGATGGGTCATTAATGGGTCGACATTTGTAATAAATACCCATACTTTAAAAAATATTGAATGAAAACGAACGTACTCTATATTTATCTTCTTTATCGTAACGTTATCCTTTTTCACCAGAAGGCAGAATTTAAAAGTCCACGATTTTTTTTTGGGAACCACGTCTCTCATATCACCCTAGGAGGTGATCAGCCGCTTAACCGAGCTTTCCATGGTGCCTTAATAAATTAAGGCCTCTAGCCAGGACTATTCTCGAAAACCATCTTCATTGAAGTATGATAACCATTTATGTACGTATAGTTAGTGGGTTGTTCAACAGCTGAAAGTATGCATGTTTCAGAGAACTTACGATGTAACTAATGTTCTATCGTAAGTTCTCCGAAACATGCATATTTTTTTTTTTAACTTTAGGACACATCATCGTTCCTTAACCATTTAAAAAATAAACAGACATGCTTCGTTAAAGGTATTTAAAACACAACTGAACTCATTCTATTCCTACGTATCAATTATAAAAAGCTCGTAATTGTCAAACGAGAAAGTCGTAGCTCAACGGGCCGTGGAACAGCTGTTCCGTTCGGCGCAGGCGCAGGCGCACCGATCGCGGACAAAAGGACCCACAACAAATGCACTTCCAATTCGCATCGCCACTAATTACGTAATTATGGGGGAGGAGAGAAAAAAACAGAATGGCGAGCATTCCCTGCGCCCGCGCTCGACACATTAGCTCACGACATTTCTTCAACATAATATTTTTTTCCGCAAATTGAAAGTCATGCATGAGTGTTTAAAATATTCGTTTGATGACTAAAATGCTTAATTACGTCAATGTAATAATTGGTTCTCTTGTTGGATTGATGTTAGCGGTGAGTTCATTAGCTAGCTGTTTGTTAGATCGGCCGTCGTTGTCTAGAATACGGAGCGGTTTGTATAAAAACTGGGTGATTATTGAATGTGCTTTTAGCTGTAGATGCATAGTTATTATTACTGTTTTAGTTCATTTTAGGATTAGTAACAACATTGTTTTAGGAAGGACCAAATAAATTAAATATCTTTAAAGATCCATAATAAACCTTTTATTTTTACTCACCTTGATTTTCTCTCAAAAGTAAACATAAAAAGTCATATATTGTAGCTTCACAATAATCACAATTGACAGACTGTTTCACAAAAATTCAAAAAGAAGCAAAGCCAAAAAGCATTCTAGAACAATTTTGAATTTTATCATAAACGTTATTACTTTTTTACATTATTATGTTAGCAACAAAAGTTAATTGTTGTCCTTATCGTTCGATCGACGAATAGCTAATTAGCCACACACAGACAGACACAAAGTAACAATGTGTTTACAGCACACATGTGCAATTTCAATGGTCACTGGACACAAATGCACTGTTGTGTCGTAATATTATGCTTGTCCGTAATTTATTATATCATCTATCAGAATAAATTAAGTTTCGCGTTTTGTCATGTGTGGGAAGGTGTTCTATTTTATGAGTTTTTTTTGTTATGGTGGGTAATCTAGCTAGATTTTTAATTTAACGTTTGCATAATGGTTTATGTTGACTACGGCAATTGTATTAATTAAATCCTCCTTCTAACTACGGAAGGAACAAATGTTGGGTACTGTTTGACTTGTAAACTTGTGATGAGTGACACGTGTGATTGAAGTGGTCATTTATAAGATATGTCGATGTAAGCGAGATACGGGTTCCCAAATCTTGTTTTTTTGTTCCCTTTACACGTGTGCAATTGGTGGCGTGTGCACTACGTTTACATAAGGAACAAATAAACCTTCGTAAGAAAAGACTGTTCAGAATCTCTAAAGTTCAATCAAAATTACCCAAAACACGGTGTCTATGATCGAGCTGGAAAACACTACGTCATTCTCCCTACAACTGTATCTATGTGTGTATGTTTGACACACACAGGTGCGACCGTCACCTGACTCCGTCGGAACCGGCCACTTCCGCCGGACGCGGCAATTACCGACACACACCACACATACACGCACCCGATATGCCCACTTACACGTGTGTTAAGAAGCTGGCCTGCTAATTGTTTAGCGACTAATGCTAGATGTACAGTCTACCAAACGGCTATGGTAACAATTAGACTTTAACAGCGCCTTTAATTCTTAGCAGTAATCAGGTTTCCAAAGTTCAAGTGTTACCATCGACATGCGGTCGTTCGTACTCGGTTGTGTTTTGTTTGTTTGCCTTTAGTAAGGAGTATTCATTAATTACGCTGACCTCATTGACGATGTCCTCCAAAAAGGTCAGGTGTGTAATGTGGACGCAGCAAAACGAATGTAAGAATCGTAGCACGTGCTGAAAGGGTTTTATGGACTATGTAAATAAATAAAGTTAGAGTGGTCTGTAGTACTGCTACGAAATACAGCTCAATTTTGGTAGACTCCTTCTAGTAGTATTTCGTAACGAATTTGGATAGGTTTGAGTCTTACTTACAATTAAAAAATATCTGTCAAATAAAATGTCCTTACTCAAACTAATGCTGTTTTGAATTTGTAATATAATTATTTAATTCAGAGAAAACATACAGGTTACATAATCATAATACACAAACAAAATGTTAATGTGTTAGTAACAAATTGTACCTGTTAATTATGAAGTATTGTTAAATTAGTACCTACACCTAGCCGATGCCTATGACTGTCCTTATCCATTGATTTGGAAAGGGCAGTCAAAACGGGCAGTAATAGCATTTAGCATGCTTCGTAGATGGTGCAGCAAGGAGTTAGCTTTCTTGCACATGATGGTTTGAAAGCCATCCGTACGCGCTTCAGCAAACATACCAGATGCGCTGCAGCGCCACGAAATTGATAAGAAATAGATTTGAAGTTTTTTCATTGATACAATTCATTGAAATAAGAATGATATTCGCCCAAATAACATTCCTACAAAAATGCTAATCATATAAAAAATCAACAACGTAATTAAAGCGATATGGTTATTCCAATCGCGATCTACTCGTTTGTTTTAATTCCTCATTAATGCCAATGAATATACAGCTACGGTAAAAACGGTAGCATGAATTATAAACTGCATTTCATAGTACACAAAAGTAATTTGATTTGAATTACAACCTTTTTGTAAAAAGATTATTTCGTAGTGCTACAGTAAGTACCTCTTTTGGGGTGAAGTGCTCGATTGAATCGCTGGGGTGGATTGTAATTAAAAAAAGGATTTTTAACTTGGAATCAATTCTTTATTAGGTTACCTAACAATGATTTTAAGTTTATTTATTGAGTCAAAATTAATTTTGGCTGAATGTGATTGAACCTGTAGCGGCATCTACATCGCTACATGCAAACTACGCATCAAAGACCTGACGTCACACAACATCTTGATGTCACACAAATCCTGCATCACGCAATTAGAGTTTACCGCGCGATAAACATATATACAAGCTTCCCGACTTCAACCTCTGGGCAGTTGCCCGCCAGACATTACACCCGTCTGGTCGGAGCATCCTCCCTTTTCTATGGGGGATGAGTGAACTTTACACCCTGTTCCTCATACCCCTAAAAACCTACGATTGTTACGACGCGACGGACCTTTTGACCATATTTCTGACTATACTTATTAACAAGAAGTTTAAGTCAAAAATACTCTTGAAAATGTTCACTGAAATTAATTTCTGTTTATGAGTGTTCCTTGGTCTTGAATCCTTGTTATAAAGGTAGTATTTATTCTTAAGGTAAACCGACAAAGTTGTAAAATAATTTACTTACAAAGTAATAGAATGATAAAATTATCATCTACCTACCTTGCTATATATCTATGAAATTTACGTTTCGTTTCAACATTTTCTTTAAAACCGTTCGGACAAGAAGTAACGAAGCTTAAAATCAAAGTTCATTATTCATAATTTCGTTGCGTCAAAGTGAAGTTAAAACTAAACCTGTTTGTATGATAATTAAACCTCCTTTTATGGGAGAGTCATTGTTCTTGTTAATTTTTTAATCGATTCTCGTAACAATGAGTTCTTTAATGTGAACTTTTCGTTCATTTGACAGGTTATTTTATTTTATAAACTTTAAATATCTACCTTTTAAGCTGCATACATTTTTGGATTGAACATGAATGAATGTGACGGACGAAGAAACAGTGATCTGTGGATAGAGCCGACATGTTTGCTAAGTGCGTAGTTAGTTGGTAGCTGCGTAGCAATGAATTACTCGACTCAAAGGTAATATTGGTTTCAAATTTTCCATGTTAAAAGACGATTGATTTTTAACTTACAATGTTAGATGAAAAAAAATAAAAAATAATAACAACTAGGATAAACAACAATTATTATTAAAAAAAAAAACAATATAGTGCGAAAAAAGCATTTATCTAAACATATTCTTGTATTCCACATTTAAAAGACGTGAGTGGCAAATGAGCAGTTTAAAAACGGTGATAAAATCCGCAGGGGGCTACGGTCCGGCGAGGGAGGGGGTGGGTGGCCGTAGGGGGGGCCGCGATAACATCGCGATTACGCGCTACAAAACGGACGATATCGCGCGCTCATTACCAACACAGGTTACCCGCATAATGGATATTTACAGACCATCTCACTTTTATATCACCGGTATCGTAATACGCGCAATGATTATAACTTTTCGATTTCATTTTGAGTGAGCTTGAGCTTGTGTTTGTACTTTTCAAGAGAATTTTTTCTTAATTATACAATGACGGGTTTATTGAGCAAATTAGACCAAAAAACGTTTTAGTACCTACGTCGTCATTAAAATTATTTACCGTACTTAAACGAATTAAGCTTGTTATGAAGAGTAGCTGCTTATAAATTCCGACATTCAATGTTTAACTACCGAATCAATTACAACCTTTATTAAAAACAATTTAATATCGTAACAATAAAATGACACGCGGCCGCCGCACACCGGCCTGGTTCGGACGCAGCTAACCGCGAAACGTCCATTTCATTTCCATAATTTCACAAAATGGCAGATTAAAATTCGAAAACAGCTCTGACAATCGCGACGTCGACAGAACAATGCGCCACGCCGCGTTTCCCGCGCATTATCCAATTTGCTTGTCAAAATCGTTGCGCGAGCGCATGACGTGACGCGATACCTAGCCAATCACAATAATAAAAGGCCATAAATGGTACGCATTCTGTATATAAATGTAACGAAACTAATTGGTCTTGTAATAACACGAGTTACTGACTTGAACTGTATGTTCTGGTTGCAAAAGGCTGCATAAACAGTTATATCTCAATCAAAACGTGCGTGGCACAAATAATACGCGGTGAATCAATCGATACAAAGAAATTAATTACAAAAAAGTGCATACAAAGCGTGCAGCGAGTTATCGCGACAGAACGCGACGCGACTAAAATGAAACGACTAATTACCCAGTGGTCGCGCGATAGCATCTCGTATCGCGCACCGCCGCACCGCGCCGCCCTCCGCCGCCCGCGACCTCACCGGCCACACGGCGGTTTTAAACACAACACTTTGTTAATCATTTTGATTGAAATGAAAGGAAACACAGACTGACAATTTAAAAAAACAATGTAAGCCCATAAAGGTAGATATGAACTGTAAACGGATAACTATGCAGTAGCATGCATTCTGTGAATCAAACTTAGGACAGTTTCTTAATGGCAATTTTTCGTATTATATTGAAAGGGTATAGAGAGAGTAGGTGTTGTAATTTTGTATAAATTACGAATACTTGGTGCCAAATGTTTTATTTAAAAAAATCTGCCTAGCCTTTTCCCAACTATGTTGGGGTCGGCTTCCAGTCTAACCGGATGCAGCTGAATACCAGTATTTTACATGGAGCGACTGCCTATCTGACCTCCACAACTCAATTACTGGGTAACACGATAGCTCTTAGTAAGACTGATTGTCAGGCTTTCGGGCTTCTGACGACCCGTAACGACTGTCAAAGATCCACGAATGACAGCTGGGACCAACGGCTTAACGTGATTTCCGAGGCACGGAGGAGTCTCGGTATGTAAAGATGGTGACCCATCGACGGACCAACCCAGGCAAGCGTAGGTTAACCTGATGGATCGACTCGTGCGGCTGTTACTACTTAGCCACGAGTTCCTCCCAAATGTTTGCCAAGTGTTTTATTTACAATATCTACTAAAAAAATTCAAATTCCTGAAAGCGGTCGTAAAGAAAACATATACCTAGACAGGTAATGAAACGAATAACTTTCTTACGGCTTTACCTTCTACTGTTATTAAAAACGGTATAACGCGATTCGCACAGTTGTAATTATTAATAATGATTAGTATAGCAATGCTTGGTAATGCCTAATATTTTATTATTCATAGTGATTTTATACGTGTAACAAACGCGCGGCCATATCGTTTACGACGCGACTAAATCCTTCGGTTAATTACGGAGCGATAGAATCACCGCGTGTAAAATAAAAATCACACCGCTTTGCTATTCAAATCGCAGTGTCTGTGCAATTACGTATCTTAATGGCAAGATATCATTAACTGGAGCGCTCCTGTTCCACTTACTACCACTATTGCGTGCAAATAAAATGTCTTTATAATCAATTAATGCTATAATATAATATCGTTTATGCAGCACTTACCCGCTACGGTGCGTAGGGCTGCACCGACTTGCCGAAATTCCGAAGAACGGATGTTTTTCTTGTTGAGTTATCACGGCTGCAGAAAGATCATCACTGGAATTTGGTTGACTCAGCATCTTGTTATAATTATAAATTTTGATAAAATTGCGTTATTTGTAAAGAAAAGAAAGAAAAAAAAAGAGAAAATTTTTTTTTTTATTTGGGACACGCACAGGAAAACAATTTATTTTTTATTTTTTTATACATGGCATCTCGCAGTAGACCTCTGAGGAGGTCGTAGTTGCTTAACCGGACTTTCCTGTGGCTGCCTTAAGCTTCTACACTTAAAGCCTCCAGCCAGGGGACAGGAACACAAACAGGCTTGCGACCTTTTATATGAAATCACTGGCAAATTGGGTTTCCTTGTCGGAGAATAGACTTGATATTACCTATTCTTTGTCTTGATAATAATTAAGTCTTTCGCTGTTATTTATTCAGTTCCACTTGTAGTTATCATTCGTGTACTTAAAACACAACAATTCGTGCATCCACGCATTTTTTTCTGTTCGATAGAGACAGGTGTTGCATTCGATTCCATTAATTCCAATGATTATTGTAGAGTGCTTGTAATTACAACTAGAACGGAGTATGTTTGATGAAAAAACCAATCTAAAATAGTACCTATGCCTGTTATGATCTTTTTGCCGAGTTACTTATCGATGTTAGACGTTTTGAATTATGGAAGAGCTTAAGGTGTGAATGTGTCAAGAAAAAAATTTTTTTTTTTTTTTTTTTTTTCTGTTTTTTTAAGTTGATTGCAAAACGGTCGCGCATTCTGGTTTTTCAGTCCATCTTTAACGCAATTAAGATTTTGCCATGATGCCTATTTAGAGGAAAAACAATTATGTATTAATCAAGGTGTCTGAAAATGCCAGTAGAAAAAGCTGGAGTATGAGAAAAAGCTCATATACATATTTGTTTTTTTTTTGTCCATATTTTAAGTAATTTTTTGGAGATATGCACTGAAGTTTGTTTTGAAATATCTACCAAGTACACCACGAGTTAAAATTGCGAACTGCATGCATGCAAGATACTTCCTTAACCTTCGATTAGTGTTGTCCTGTTACTAAACTTTAGCTAACAAAGGATATTTAGCTACACATTTAGCTACATCCCTGTTATGCAGATCCTGTGTTAATTCACACACTGCATTGTAACAATGCATTAAGTGCATACAATATGAACAGCTCCTCTGTTTTAATGGCGCCCATTAGCTGCGTTTACGTTACCGGCCTGATTAATATGCTAATGTATTATACATTAATATTTTAATATCCCTATGCGGTGCCTGAAATGTGGTGGTGCCACGTTCACATATCGTTACTCTTTAAATCACACATTAGTTTTTAAAACATGCGTAAAGGTACGGTTAGACTTTGTGGTTTTGGTGGTAATTAGGCATGGCTATGAGGAGTGCTTAAAATGGTAAATGCTTTGATTTTGTTGCTGAGTGTAGATCTTAGGATTGCCACAGTGGCGAGAACAAATGTCCACAAAAGTCAAGAGTTGTAGCGGATATAAAAAGAAAACGTTTTCCAAGCAATGCATACTAAATTGAATTATAACTTTATTTACATAATTCAGATGTCTTGAAGTTGTACTTATCTAATCCAATTCGATAGTCCTATCTAAACGCTGATTGCAATAAATAACTTCTTCATCAAGTAAACAAAAAGTCAGACAACAAGATAAATGCAATTCTTCAGGCTCTATTAAATAGACATGATAATATAAGTGTTGCATCGTAAATAAACATCCGCATTCCGCAGGAAGTATATAAAGAATACATTTTCCCACTGTCAATAAACGAGTACTCATCTAGATATAACTTAAGACTTACACGAGCCATTTTTTCAGCAAGTTGCCAGCAACCATTGCCCGGGCTACTGGAGCAATAGGTAATACGCTAGCGAGCGGGCTAGCGTATCGCTCAAGATGGTGTGGAGTGGCGTAGTGCCATTGAAGCTTGATATTGTCGTGACGATATAAAAACTATCAGCTGTCCCATAGGCACATTAGGGTCGAGTAGGTATTCCAGATTTGAAAGAAAAGAAAGAAAATACGTTTATTTGCGGTACACATGACGCAAAGTAAGAACAAAACACGAAAATAAATAATTTGGGGGAAAATATGCGCCACATCCATGCAAAACTGCCAATGCTGCGACGCTAATCGAGACAGAGCCCCAGCGTTGCTTTTGTATGGGACAGCTGATTATTTTTTTCCGATTACGATATTGGTCCCATGGAAAGAGTTCTTCAGTTTGATGGTCTTTAGCACACCCTTAAATATGATCACACATTTCTGATTCACGCTGTATTTGACCAATATTGGTCAGAAATTAATAACAATTTAGTTGACCGTGTGTGTGCTTGTTTTCCATAAAAACTCTTGGTGTAGAACACTTCACTGCTCAAACATAACTTGTGTATGCACACTCTATCGCTTTCCTGTCCCAATAAAAAAGTTTCAGCCCTTTATCCTACATCGATCACAAATACACTTACAACGAACTAATGCTGGCATTAGTACACAGTAATCGTTGTCTGTTTGACTTTGCCATGTACCGATAAGAGCTTTACACGACATTTTTAAACACCATAGAGAGACATTCGAAAACATTTGAATTCATAGAAATGTAATTTTACTGGCATTAGCAATGTTTACACAAGTGTTGTTAAAAACGCTTTATTTTGAAGTCTATTTGAAGAAAAACTGGCTTTCGCATACAGCGGTCGACTTAATCAAGTGTTTTTTTTGCCTACAAATGATAGTTGCTCCCTTGACTCAACAAAGCAGTTTATAATCGATCACTTGCAGCCCTTAAGTAACAACGTTAAAGTATTTTTTTATTAAAAAATATGGACAAGTGAGTCATATGGTATTTTAATGCCTGTGTGTAGTCAGCTCGCTGGACAAAAAGCCTAAAATCGCTTGTAATCAGTAATTACGAGTGGTGGCAGCGACGGAAGCAGATAGAGATCTACAACGCAACGGCGCGGGCGCCGCCGCCGCCCGGCTCGCTTGTTGCCCATTGATTTAGTGCTAAACACTCGTTAAATGCTTTAATACCTTGAGTAGGTATATGGAACAGTGTTTGCTAAAATGCTTTTAGATTTTTGATTGAATAGGTTTATAAATGGCTACATAAATGCTGTTTCAGTTTGGTTTACATAATGTTGCAGAATTTTATCATCAAAAAAACCTGTACAGTTGTGAAATAAGGTACGTTCGTACATGCAATTGTTGCAGAATAAATGTGGCATACTTAGCAGTTCCTCAAACCCCACAAAATAACTTCATGCATTCATGAACACTATGTAATACTCAGTGGTTACCGAGGATTACCCAAAATTGGCACTTTACTGAACCATTTCGATGTATCCGGGCCAATACAGCCATTTAGAGAATTAATCTACAAATATAGCTCTCAGAATGAGAAGTACTCGTTCATTATCGCGCATTATAGTTAACGATCGCAATGTATCTTAAGTGAAACGTATTTTGCTTTGTTAAAACGGGTACTTACCGAAAGCGCAGGAAGCATTAGTAGGTGAACAGCAATAAAATGTTAAATATTACGCGAATTGAGGAAGCATCAACTATAACTCACTCAATTAAACAATCTTTTAACGGCAACAATGCAACGCAAGGAAGTCGTTTAAGTAAACTGACCATAGCGTCATGTTTTTTTTCCTACTCATAAAAGATTCGTATAGGTCTCTACTTACCTACCATAGATACAGACAATAGATAAAGGGATAACTTAAATGCCTATTAAATTATATGTTTTATTACACGATATTCTGGTGCGGTCAACGTTTTCTAATTAAATTATGAAGCAATAAAAATTTATTTCTGTAATTATTTTTGTGTTCTTGGGGGTCGTTGTTATCAGCTTATTGCTTTCACTCAATATTTTAATTGTAATTAAATGTTTCATTGCAGTCTGTCTCAGCACATAGTTAACCTAATATGCTGGACAAAGAACGCAATTTAACGATTTTTTTTACAAAATTATTATTTTGTCTTACCAAATGTCATCTATACTTTTAGGTTGAACTACACTGATCCGTGGTCATCAATTTGACGCTGTGATTTCGTGTATTTTGTTAGCTATTGATTTCAATCAGAAAATATTCATTTCACTATAACTGACAGCAAAAACTCTTCGTGTCTGTTGTGATTAAACATCGTTTAAACAACATAAATATTAATACGGCACGAGTGGGTATTGGCGTGGCGTGGCGTGATACCAGCGTAGTTTTTATGTAACGCGTTGTTCCTACGTAAATATGTGTAATAAATATAGTTTGCATTTATACCCTGTTATTATATCAGCTTCAACTTTTTTGCTGTAAACGATTATGTATAAAAAGGTTTGAGTAAACAGTTGAACTTAGAAATTATAATTTATGAACGGCTTATATTGATGGTACAGTAAAGATTGTTAAAAGCAGTCGACTGAATTAAAAATAAAGCTGATAAGTTGCACAAGCGATGTGAATAGCTAATTTGATATTTCTTTCCTGCCCCCACAATACAGGTAGCTACGGTCCTATCGTTCCCAAGTTATGATGACCATCACGGCATCAAGTAAAATATGTTTGTATTTTCAAAGTTACATGGTTGTTGATCGTGGTCACTGCGTTACCCCAACGCGCTGAAGCACGCAATGCTTTGTAGAGGCGATTCTAGAAAACGGTCGTTTTGCGATTAGATCTGTGCAGGAGGAAACACTGGGGGTGCAGTGGTGGGGGGAGGGGTGCTGTTAATTGCTCCGTTTTGTGAACACGGTCGGTGGCGTGCCCCGTGGGCAATCAGCGGCCTCTGACTGATTGCTTTTTAAATAGGTTTTATGCCCGCTAAAAATGTTTCAAAGGAAATCGAAGAGAAGTTTTCGTGAGGGCCGATTGTGTAAACGCGACCGAGGACAAGTTGGTTTATAAAACGCGAATCTGGCGTGACGGCCGTGACGTGCCCATGACGTGCCACGTACCTACTCTACGACTTTATAATTGTTTCAATTCCTGACGAGTCGGTCATGTTAAATGTCAAATTATTAAAAAAACAAAGTACCGTTGTAGAATGAAGTGGGAAACAACAAAAGAAATGTAGTTTAATAAGGATGTCCAAAGTCGGTGAAAAGCTGGCATTAGCCGCAAAAAACTAAGCAAGCACGCTAATAAATTGGCGTAAACATAAACACTTATTCGCAGACATAAAGTTACATAGCGTGCAATCAGGACGTTGCACATAGCTTGGCTCGTATATAGGCTCATATTCGTAACAGCCCTAATGGAGCAGTTGCAAATGGAGATAGCACACACAATTTAACACGGGCCTATTAACCGAGTCTGAGCCGATGGCGTGACAACGCGGAGTTAGCTCCACGCCGCGTGGCTGCCCGCGAGGTGTTCGTTACAACTGGTAAAGTACCACGGAGAATGTATTAAATTTGCTTTTATATAGTACTTCTAATTAATCTTTGCTTTAAACTCGTTTGCCTCTGTATGCTTGACCAATACATTTGCATGTAATAGGTCGATTGGTAACTCAATTTTTTATGCTGTTAAACTTGTCACTTGAAATGTGTATTCATATAACTGTTGATGTCGTTGTAGGATTATGTAAAAGTGTCAAAGTTATTAATTACAGAATTTCGACTTCTTGATATATTGAAACCAATTAATAAAGTGCATTTTTCTTTAATTTCGTAAATAAGATTAATATCTGGCAAATAAAGTTGAAAAATCGTTAGCGAACATCTATGTAAAAGGTGTGAAAACAAAAAAAAAATTGCTATTTTTAATTGACAACATTTTAATTACAAAACACCACAAAATCTATGGGACATAAAATGCCACATTTCGGATTGCTTAAGTACATCGCTGTTTTATTACTATTATAGCATTAGGTACTTTATTACATACATTTAATACTTTAAGTTGTGTATTTAATACTAACAATACATACATCGTATATGAATAGTTATATATTTATATTATAATATACAGTATGTTTGCACAATGTCGTCGACTGGTGTTCCGAGTCACTAAATACTGTACAGTGTACTTCAGTGCTACATCATAATACATTCGTCATTATATCATTCATGAGATTCATTTGTTTGTGTCTGACGATAACCAATTTTTATTTTGTTTGTAGACCGGTCAATAACAGCATCAAACATGGCAAACGCGCATGTATCTACGATTTTTTTATATGTTGTTAGGTCCCCTCAGAGTAGTTTATACCCAAGTTTGCAACCCTGATATAAAAAAAAACGTAGTTACATGCGCGTTTGCGACGTTTGCATTTTTTTGTGTCGATATTAACTGGGATATTGTTACATGTTCACGTCTTAGATTCTCTGCAAGGAAAATGGCAATGTCCAGTTCGCACTATTGCTTGAAGAAATAATTTAATACAGAATGGAGTCACTAGCGTAGCTATAATCAAATCTGCAGATGAACTACCAAAACAAAGGTCATGTTTGTCGGAAAATGTATGGCTATGAATAGATACAGGTGAATCCTTGAGTTGAGATCGTGAATTGGCAATCGTAGATCACGATCAATCACTGATATTATTTATAAATCAATGGATTTCTTTATCACGAAGATGCAACACCGAAGCAAATCTTGTGGAACATTTCTTAAATAGAAATTAATCAATAACGGAATGTTTGAATTCCAGCCTATTTATTCTCTATTGTAACTTACAAAGCTTTTTCTAATCACTAGTTTATCAATAAGTAGTTAACACGACATCAATTATATTTTACACGTTCTTAATATCAAATCTGCATGGACTTATAATATCACATATCTCGGACAGGCAATGTCCGTCTCAAGGAAAGAATATTCGAACAAGAAACTCTCGTGCAAAACAACAGTGCAACGGACGACAACCGAGTCAAGAAAAACCAAACATGTAAGTTGAACGGAAAATGGCTTCTTTCTCAATATCCAAAGCACTCGTCTATGTAGAATTTATCACTTTGTTTTAAATTTCACTTTTTGTTTTTGTAATGTCAAAATCACTTTGGATGGAATTTTACACTTGTCATGTGTAGGTAAGGGTTTGTTCACATTATACGTGTATAGGCTCATCGTCGTCTTCGTCATCAGAGCGCCTGTCTGCGGGGGTGTCGGGGGGTGAACGATGCGGGGGCGCGGGGCTGCCAGGGTCGAGGTCAGGCGAGGGTGTTCGTCGCGCATGCGCGTAGTAGCCCAGCGCACCGAGCGCCGGCGCACCTAGCGAGCCCAGGTGTGCCGACGGCCCTGGCAGGCCCAGTCCTAGAGGTGGGACGCCTCCTAGCGGCGCACCGGGGTATAACCTGGTGACAAATAACAACATGGTTGTAGGACTAATCACATAGATAGCAGAAGTGCAAATAGGTAAGAATAAGAATAAGAATAATTTTTATTGGTCCATTGTTACAAAATAAATTTCAAAAATAATGATATTGTATGCTTACTGTAACTAGAATATTTAACATAGCATTAAAACAGTGGTCCCCAAACTAGGCAGCGCCTGTATCTTGGGAGCCTGAGTTGCGTGATCTTAATTTTAATTCGAAACATTTTTGCGTTAGCTTAAATTTTATTTCAGGATGTTTGAAAATGGACAGAATAGTTAATTAAATAAGGGTAGCGAATTACCAAATAAAATAAATTGAACAAAATAAAATAATTCTAAATAATATTATAGTGAGTGTGTGAGAGTGTGTGTTAGCGTGTGTGTTAGTGTGTGAGTGAGTGTGAGTGTGGTGGTGAGTTGCTGGTGTGAGTTTTGCGTGAATGTCTGGCTTGTGTATTTTAGTGTTAACTCTCTATATCCTCCGTGTCGTTGTATGACAGGGAGAGAAGCCAACTTTTTATCATTCTTTTATACGAGTGGGTGTGATGCAATGTTTGGATCTCAAAAACTTAAATCTTACTTACTATTGCTAAATTTATGTAAATATTAGAGAAAAACTCGTCAAGTTAGAGATCGTAATCAATTCTTACTAAAAAGATGCTTTTAGTGGGAAGGCTGATGAAACTATTTCTAGACATGTAAAACTCACCGATAAGGCAAGGGCTTCTGCAGCGTATTTGCACTGGCTGACGCAGCTGCTGCAGCGGTGGCAGCAGCTTGCCGGTAGTACAGGTCTGCCGCCGCAGGCGCTGGCTGCGCGGGGTACGCCGGCACCCCCGGCCAGTAGCCTCCGTACAGCCGCTGGAACGCAGCATAGTTACCTGCCTCAGCAAGCAGTTCTAGTCCCACCGCCGTTTGTCGCTTCCATTTTGTCCTGGTGAGAGAAAAGAGATGGAGAATAAGGTTGGTGCTTCAACAATTAAGGGACAGGAAAAGATAAGACGACATGTTCGATGAGAGCTACAGCCCAGCGGAATAAAGACTGACTTCCGCAATCTGTAATCTCCTTTTTTTTTCTATTTTTTTTTTGAGGGTGGTAAATTATCATACAACTTCTCCCGCTCTGGCCGGAGCGGGAGGGCGTGTCAGACTTTTACTGACTAAAACCCACCCGTGTTTCTTCCGTTGCCTGTGTACCGGGGCTGCGATATCCCTTTCGGACAAACTCGCAACCCTGGCAGATCTATAATCCCCTGGGCTTTCAATCATAGAGATGGTAAAATCAATTCAAGGATTAGTTATTATCAAACTTCACCCAAAAATGGATAGCAAAATCAATCTAAGATGTCAAATATTGGATCAGGATTCATTGGATTAGTTTCGAGTGTAAATGACCAAATAATCAGTTTGAATACACAGTCTCTGTTGGTGTAATCATACGTAGAACACGCTTTTTCGGGAATAATTATGTGCATTGTCAACGGACACTCGTGAACGAGTGTCATGTTTCATTATCGCCTGACTTATTTGATGTTAATCTGTCTCTACAAAATTTTTAGGGGACATATTTTTATTTCATTTTCTACGCAAGACATCTTAGACCATAATAACAACTATTAAGAACTCAAATAAAAAACGTAACTCAATAGCAAAAAGTACGATTGATAAAAACTTCACAGTCCGTTTGAAATCGAAATAAATCGTTACGAGAATCCCACAAGTACAGAGAAACGATTTATGTCACATTACTAACTTAAATCGACTCTAAAATTCTGTGAACTGCCGTTTACGGACCCTACGGCGATAGATCACGCGCTGTGACCCCAATCGTCATCAAATTTGTCACAGTGCACTCGAGAGTACAATGGAGATACCACAGTGGTAAAACTAATAAAAAAAATGTAAATAAAATAATAAATTTGACAAAACGTCTTGGGCACTAGTGGAGTCGCCGGAGCGTGGTCGAGTACTTTAATTTGATTTATTTGATTCGGTTGGAAAAGGGTAAGCGCGTATAAATTACGCTACACTACTCACGGTTATTACTTTAGTTTACAACTGCTCTGTCCCACAATGCTATTTAGCAAAAAGTTTAATGGTTGATACTTGTAAAGAATGATGATCTAAATTCTATAGGACTTTTAAATAGAGAATTTCTTTAGGAGCATTAATAACATTTTAATATGCGATTATTGCACCAAAATGGCTATATTACTCACGAAATATCTTAAAAATATAAAACTTTCAGCAGTTTTCAGGGCTTTACGTGAGAAAAGCTTCTTTTTTGTTTAGGAATAACATTGTATAAAACTTTCTTCTAAGTAGTATGTAAGACTTTTTCAGTCCTTTGATTCATATAATTATATTATAAGTTTAAATTAGGTATTTATTTACTTCAAATAGCCCTTCACTAATTTGAAGAATGCAACTAAGCATTAAAAATAATAAAAATAAAAATAGATCTCTATTCCTATTATTCGCATTTATTTTCCGCATGCATCAAACAAACAAACGCATCCCCATTTCAGAATTTAATATAATTTCGTTGTGGGTACTCGATTAGTTCCGAAGTGGTTGGTTATTGTCGTTGAGTGAGCTTTTTATTAATTCGTAGGGAGTCGCTCGTCGCATTATCATTGCTATTATTAGTCGCGTAGTGTGCGCCCATTGTTAGCCGCGTCCTCGCACAGCCAGACGCTTCACTGGCCACCTCGTTAATTAATTTCTATAAATGGATCATTTAATTTTATTAAATGCAAATGAGGGGGAGTTCATGTTTTATTGCTCGTCATTCCTTTAATAATTTTCATTTTTTGTAACCCCATTTATTATCATCTGTCTAGTTAATTCATAGACTAATACATAAACCAGCCTCACAATAGAAGCCTTTAGCTTCAAATATAACGTTAACACTTTAAGCCGTATTAAACTCGATCCTAATTTAAATACTACACTTTAATTATCAGTAGCAGACATATGATCGATAGAAAGCTGTACTCTCATTAATCATGATATTATGACGGCTCGCTCTTAGTGTACATCACTCGAGAGCACTTATTTAATTGTCAAGTGCTGAATGAGGGGCAATCTGCTCAGTGACACTATTCTTTTTATTGCTGCCGCGGGCTACGAACAAAAAGCTCTCGGAGCGCACTTAAATTTGGACTGCCATCTCAAGTCGAGACCTCTCTACAGATAATACGCTCCTCTCTGTCTAACTTGAGGGCGCGAGGCGAGAGCGTCTCTCCTCCGTCCCTGTTCCGCCGTCCCCCGGTGGAGTCTGAGTACGCCCCGCCCAGTGGTTTAGTGATTTGATGCTGCGTGAACTGATTCAATTGTTGTTCGAGAAGACCCGTCCAAAAACGGGCCTTAACAGCTCTCGTTAAAGACGAAAATTGTCCGGTAAAACGATCCCGCTTACGACCTCTCCGGGGGGGAGGTTGTTTATCTCAGTTTGCGTTTTTCGGCGACGTGATGCGAATTCGGCTTGTATATCCGGCAAACAAAGAGCACTTTCATCGATCGGAACGAGTCGAGTCGCGGCGCGCCGCCCGCTTACGCTCTTAAGGCTCTAACACGTAGTCGGGCCCAATTTGAGCTTTATCGAACGTTATTTATACGCTGCTTAGAAAGTTTCAGAAACATGTTTGTGTGAGCGCTCTTATGGGAATTGTTTGAAGTTTAAGCACCTTTATTGTTGTGAACATGACACATGCCTGTCTGAAACAATTTTTGAGCCTCCGGCTGTGCTGTGGCATTTAAGACGGTTTTGGTAGGGTTTAAGGAAAACTACTTCAGTAATTTTGTTGGACTAGTGCCACTTTTGCCCACTTATATTAAATATATGGCTTTTTGGCTTGGATACGGCTGAGGCAAGAGGGTTCACAGGCCATCTGTATTTAAATATTTATTTAATTATTAAGTTAATATTTTTATTAAATTATTTGCTTAAAAATATGAAGTGGGTAATACCGATGGCTATTTTGGGACTAAATTGAATTTTAATTTGAAAATTTAAATCACTTTGGTATTTTTGTCAACATTATAATTTATTTTTACTTGTATTCGTGTTTTTGCAGCTTTATAATGACCTAGCTACCTCAACTTTTTTGATGTGATACTAATGATTTTAGGTATTTTAAAACTGAATACCAAACGAAGAATTAGTACTTACTTACTATACGATGAAAATCAAGTTCGTATTGTGACGTTTAACTAATTGATTCAATGGCAGTAGGTAAGGTTTAAAATAGTACGAGTACATATCTACTTATTGAAGTATGCACCTACTTAAACCTAGCACACAACAAATCATACATTCCAAGTTTTTCGAACTTTAAACATAGTTTCAGGAGAGTTCACTCTTAAAATATTGATTTTCCTCAATCACATCTGCATGGATCAACTCTATGCAAATCTTGGGGATACATACAAATTGCCTACAAAAACTTACGTCTCAAAAATCAACGAGCTAGCTGAAGAGTGCACTAGTCGACGGCTCGAACTCGATGGTGGGCGTGACTAATATACATACATGTTAATTAGTCTAATTATTAATTTATTTATTTAGTATTTCTTTATCTTGATTTTATGTATTTATTTATTTAGTGGAATAGACGATGATTTATTACGAAAAGAGCGTGTTTTTATGAACAGACCTTCGGGCGAATAGATATTATGGAAAAACTACTGGATGCATTTGAACAAAATAAAATTATATGAACTTTTGAATAAATTATCTATCCCTGTACAGTTTCTATTTTGCCTTTTTTTTACTACATAAGTTATTTCTTTACCCCCAAAGACGAATTAAAATTAGTGTTGAAATATGGAAGCTTAGACGCTCATAACTTCCAAAAAATTTTTTATTTCCAATTCTGCTTCTATACACGGCTAGATAATAACAAGCCAAATTGATGTAATTTTTAGTTTTGTACGTACACCGTTCAACAGACTAGTAATCACCATACTACGTTTGTATGGAAGAGTGATCAACTAGCGTACCTATCTTAAAGTGTGAAAACTCTTTTTTCATTACCCTGCCTACTGCTTGTTAGGAAATGAACTTACCTTTTACATCTCTAACTAGGTAGTTACTTCATGCCATTTCCACCATCATGTGTGCCTGCAAACAAGTCTAGATGGGGACATCTACGACATGAACTTTCAAGTTTACACACATGGCATAGTGTATCTGTACATAATAATACGAGAATATTTACGTATTTTATTCATTGACTGGATTTATAGAATTATCACGACCGATATTAAACTATATTTAATTCCAAAATTCTATTCTTCTGCTTCACGCTACGTCGCTACGACGACGCTACGAATACCTAAATATTTAGTCAAATTATTTAGAATGTGCGACGATGACGATAAGCTAATAGACTTCATCTATTACTGGTCTAGTCATCAAATATCAGAATACCATAATACGCTGCGGTTTTTTTTTTATATCGCCGCATTATGCTGAGATAGGAGCCTTTTTGGCCTCGCACAGGTCGTTATTATTCTGTTAGTTCTTAAATGCTTCTTTTTTTGTTTTTTATTTTTTATTGTTACTTGAAAGAAGAAGAAAGAAAGAAAGAAATTTTTCTTTCTCTCTTTCAAATAACAGTAGTGACCTATCTATTGGTCTGATTATATAAACGATAACTCCGTTATTCCGAATTCCAATGAAAATGCCACTAACGTGACGTGTCAATGTTTTTTTTTATCCTACTACAGGTAAGTATTGAAAGAATAAAGAGGTCATGGTTTCAGGAAAAGGACGCTAAAACTATTTTAGGCAGCATAGACACAAAGTAAATGAAGCATTTTATATATGTTTGATTTGGTTCATATAAAAACTGTCGATCTAAGTTAACTGAAATTCTGACTATAAAATGAAAATATGAAGACTGCTATAAATACCCACGTATAATATACCCACGAAGGGCATTGCATTGAACTTTAATATGTAGGAATTTCATATTATTGCGCCATTTAAGTCTCCCTCATCGATTACAAATCGAAGCATAAGTTCCTAAAGAATCGCCTGCTGAAGGCGAATAAGTAGGAAGAGATTATAACATTATTTATCGGCATTTATAAGCATCGGGTGAATATAAAAACCCATTGAAATTATACATTGCAAAGGTCATCTAAACAATTAACTATTTGATGCTATTACTCACTACTGTAGCGCGACTAACAAAAAATATGGACCACATTTAATTGAAGAAATAACAAATGTAGCAATTTGTCTGCTAAATCTAAACTACGTAATCTTATTTTAATGAACAAGTAGGTAGGTATACAATAAAACATTTCCTGCAACTGGAACGTTCACTAATATCAGATTGCATCATGCGCCAGACTTAGAGCTGCAAAATTGCTATAGAATGAATAATCCGTCTCGCAATCCGCTTATTAAAACCCGGCCAAAACTGAAATGGCATTTGCAGTATAATGATTAGTGGTTAAATGATAAGCCAGGCGACCTGAGCGTCCTTGCTTCGAATCCCGTGTCTCTGCTGTGTAATTTGGAAGGGTTCGCTATAACCGATTAGTCTGGTTCTCGGTAGCTACGCTGAGTCGCGGAACCCGCGCATTATGTCATTAGAGATGTGTAAGCACACGTATGGAATTTTAATAAAGCTGCCGCTATTTAGGATGCTAGAATCAATCAATTGAATAATCTATTGTTTAAAAAGCACGTGCCGTTCCGATTGTTCGATGTAATTTACGACTTATCGACTTGTTAACGATTCTTTAGGTACCGACGCTTCGATTTGTAATCGATGAGGGAGACTTGCAATAATAGGAAATTGCTACATATTAAAGTTCAATGCTGCCCTTCGTGGGTATATTTACAGCAGTCTTCATATTTTCATTTTATAGTCAGAATTTAAGTTTAATTAGATCGACAGTTTTTATATGAACCAAATCAAACATATATAAAGTGCTTCATTTACTTTGTGTCTATGCTGCCTAAAATAGTTTTAGCGTCCTTTTCCTGAAACCATGACCTCTTTATTCTTTCAATACTTACCTGTAGTAGGATCATCGCTACACACTACACGAAATTACACAAAACCAGAAATTCGAAAAATAATCAGTAGTCATGCGTATCCAGTGTTTCATGTGGTGTGACTCGAGGCTCCTACGTAGCCTGCTGGGTGATCGGCAGCGTTTAAACAAATGATACGAATTTACGAGGAACCGTAACCGTTTAGTCTCTAAAGTATATTCACACTTACGCGTACGTTTCAGTTTCCATATGGGAAAATGATCGCTCATATCGTCAGTGTGCTCCGTTTTTAATTATAAATGTGATACATTTTTGCAAATCTAGTGAGTTTTTATTCACATAGCCTTAGGTATATGTACTAATCCCGTTAGTTTTTCTAACGAATTTCCCAGGAAATCGTTTTTTTTTGTTTGCGTCTCTACAACTGTTGAATCAAACACGAAAGACAACAACATGGAATAGGGCGTTTATCCCTAAAAGCAAAAACTTAGTACTACGTATATAATCTATCTAAGCATTTTGCATACTTTTCGATATCTTATTATAGGAACACACCGAAATCGACTATCCCTTAAACACGACACTCAATTTCGTACTTCTAAAACAATAAAGTCAACAGATACAACAATTCGCTCGAACATTACGACGAAGCTTATTAACAGACATAGTCGTGCAACCGACCTAGTCGCAACACAGGTAGGTGTTGTTACGAGCATCATTACAGAATACGTCATTAGGTAATCGCGATGGATTACACGTTTCGACGACTAAACGCCGATAAACGACATTTTGTTCGCGGCCCCCGGCTTATTGTGAATGCACGATCGTTCCGACAAAATATTATAACTATTGATGAATCATGCTGTGACTATGGAGGTTCGATATCTAGGTTTGTTTGGTACGATATTCAAACTTCATTTTGGAATGATCTCGTAATGCTTGCATGGAATTAGTATCTACTATGTAGTAGTAATTGCTTGTTTATGTAGGCATGGAGGAAAATATTAGAGGGTTTTTTTCGAGTGAGGAATGCTAAGCGATATGAATGGAGTTACATTTTCCTTGATGAATGCAGTTGGATTTTAACAGGTAAAACCAATTCTAGTTGGTGCCAACTTAATTGCAGGTATTGCAAGCAAAACTTAGTCTATTATAATTTTATTCTACAAAGACTTATTTTTGTGTTTACTTGTGTTTTTCAGTAACAAAAAGGTTGTATTTCATAGTTCGTATTTCTCAAAGAAACGATAAAAATAAATGTACAAAAAAAAATAAAAAAAATAACTTACTATTTAAATAATGTAAAAAAATAACTGGCTTTTGGGTATATTTACCTACCAGTGGAGAGCGATACGGATACATTTTTCGACGCCATATTTTTAGTTTGTACCTAATCTACCCCTTTCAGCTTTCAATTCATCATCACAGGTTAAGTTCACCAAATAAGGAAGCGATTTGAAAACAATTAAGTAAACACACACGAGTGGCCGGTGGAGGCAGATAGTCGGCGGTGTGGTGATTAATAAGAGGTGTGGAGCAGCGCCGGCGCCGGGCCGCCGGTGACTTGCAGCCTTTGTGATGATGAGCGAGAGCCGACGGTCACACGGTGGTGCCAAGGATAGTTTACAGTTATATTTTAGGTATCAGAAGTTTATAGGTACTACTTAATTCAGATGCATTTCAGAAACGAAATGAGAGTAAACAACTAAACCTCGATTAAAATTTCAGCTACGCTGACTATCTACATATTATTACTGCTTTATTTCTTCAACAACTCCATTAAAAAGGACTACTAACTGACTGACACACCTAATGTTTCTCTTGGAAACTGAGCTTTTCAACTTATAAAGTGCAGTGATACAACGAACAGAGTTTAAACTGAAAAGCATTACATTGTGGTAAGTAATTCTCCTCGGTTCTTACACCTGTAGCGTGGGAATGCTACCAGCTGGGACACTTATGTTGCTAATGTTGCCATCAAGCTCATATCGACGTAACAACACTACAAATTACTGATCTAATTGCGAAAAATGTAATGCAATTCAAAACGAAACGACCACTCTCTAATTACAAAATTGGCGAATGTGTGAAACAAATTATCTAATACCAATTAAAACTGATCGCAGCAAATACTTAATCAAAATGATAATGTTTTTCATTTAAATAGTTTGTAGAAAATCACTGGCAAGTAGGCAAGAAGTTATGTAGCTGTGTAATTATTTATAATTAAGCAAAAAGCAAACGGCGCGTCTTGTAAATAGGTAATTAAAATTAATTGTTTCACTTTGGGTCGTTATTAAAAAGCTTTGTGTTTTTCCAAATTAGGAGTAACCATTGTTCAAAAATAATCCATATATTAGTATAATTTATTCTGTATCCGGGAACCAGAAAATCGGTGCCTATTATTAGTAGGTCGTGGCACTATTCTATTTGAGCAGCCGCGACAAAAACCAAAGGAAAGTGACCGCACACAAAAGCCCATTACATCCTTCAATTAACTACGATTTCACACCCTTTCACGAACCGAAAAATCGAAGCCCAAACATTAGTTTAACCGAAATTATAGAAAATCGACAAAAAGTACCACAAAAAGGTGCAGACGCGGTGGCGGCGGCGGGGGCGTGAACACACCGTGTGGCGCCTGCGCAATACTTGACATTATTTTGTCATATTTGCAATCACAAAGCTAACTAGAAAAGTAATATTTTTATAACCAGTACCCAAGTAACCTACTCTAAAGAATATTACAGATATACAAGGATGTGTAATCTAATTTTTCAACAAAAAAGTTTAACCAAATGTAGAGCTTTTCTGAACTATTCGCGCAAAAACATATGCATTCCTTGCAGTGCTGTACTACACCTCCGATCAAAACTAACCAGTCAGTTTTTAATACAGCACAATCTTGATGAGAAAGATAGTATTCAATCAATAGAAAATTAGTTTAGTTTGTTATTAGCTACCGTAGTTTTTTGTAAAGGACGCATCGGAGGCGGCGATCAGACCCTAATTACAAACGTTTGTTTTTTTAAATAGCCGCCGTACTGTCGTCGACAAAACCCCTTTGTTCCACGATATTTTTCATATTAAATACATACTCACACTTCAGAATCTTAATTATGTTAAGAATAGGCAATTAATTGTATATTTATGTTTATAAGGTTAAATTATTTGTATGGTTTTTATTGCCAACTTGCAATGAAACGAGTTTGTGAAAAATGTTTAATGGTTATCGTTTTTAATTCTTCATTATTTATTTTTAACCATTTGCTGTGAAACAAAGTTTCTGCAAAAAAACAATTCGTACAAGCATGTACTTTTAAGAAGTTAATGTTTAATTCCTGTATAATTATATAAATGGAGCCCAGTTTCTGGCAGTAGCAGTAACATGTCGACGGTCCCGCTGACTCAGCATTGCTTTGTGAAGAATGCCGACTATCTCACGACCAATGCTGGTGTTTGTCCCAAGTTACTAGCGTTTAGTGATACCAATAGTAACTCTCCATTTTTGGCTTAAAAAATTGAGCGGTTTATTAGCATTATTTATTTAAGATGAATGTCAAATATGATTGTAGCGTTGGTGTTTTTTTTTAATCATGATGATTTTTAAACGACTTAAAAAAAAGAAGGAGAAGCTTATGCATTCGGTTAGTTTTTTTAAATATACGTGCTCTGATTTATCCGTGTTTCATCCTAATCCTAACTAATATTATAAATGTGAAAGTCAGTTTGTTTGTTTTGTTTTTATTTCACGCTAAACCGGTTGAACGGATTTGTATGAAATTCGGCACATGAGTAGACCATGACCTGGGTTAGGACATAAAATACTTTTTATCCCGATATTCCCACGGAATGGAGACTTATACGGGTGAAACCGCGGGGCGCAGCTAGTTTGACATAAATGTAATTAACTTTACTTGAGCAATTTATGAGTTAGCTTCGGTAATATGATTTTAATTCAAGACATCTATGTTGATGTTGTTATAATATTCACATAGCAAGTAGTGGTACGCGGATTTGTGTGGGGTAACATAAAAAAAGTTAAAAAGAAACAACTGACTTCTTGAAAACCACTACAAAGTGAAAAATAACTTAAGTTTATAGTTTAACATAAGACAAGACCTGGAAGAACAACCAAGCGCATTCGGTATATCTAATGCTTTTAATCAAGGTGAGCTGAAACTCTTCATAAATGGTACAAAATATTACTATTGTTTAGAACCTATACGTGTCTTGATTAAAAATATTGTTGTCATATTCAAATTTTTGGAGCTGACAATTAGTAAAGAGGTGTGTACTCTACGAGTACACACCACCTGTGACTTGGAACACAAACGTTAAAACATTATACTCCTTTCGGGCTTCGCCTTAGTCGGGTAATAATAAATTGCTAGTTAATTGTTTCTTACTCTACCTCTATGTTACGTATGAGAAGTATTTCAATTTCACCCGGTTCATTATATAATAAGGCAGTTTAGGATAGGAGCCAGGAGGTAGGGTACTGAAACCTACTGGCCTAACTTTAAACCTACTTAGTTTCCATTTTTAGTGTACTTATAGTCCGTTTCAAAAGTATCTGATAAAAGTGTAAACAAACTCTGTTCAGATTAAATTCTCTATCGTACGCGCAAATTACGCAATTAAGGTTAACACATACATCTGTATTTAGAAAGTTTCTAATTTATATCTCACCAGTTTTTTCAACAATAAATTATTGTTTGAATAACCATAAAAAGCAGTAATTGAAAACTGATCCACAAAAATGGAGGTTATTAAATTAGCCTCAATTTTCAAATGAAGAACAACTTGAAGGTGATTTAAAATGAGAATTTCGGGTTGAAGTATTTAAATCATCAAATAAAAGCACTCAATTTGTAACTGGCACTACAAATTGGCAGCCACACAGTTACGTTTTCGGATCTATTTGTTTACATTTTATCAGATACAAACAGATCAGACATAAATAGTCAAAACAGTAATTTACTATACTGCCGTGCTAAGCCGAAAGGCGGTATCTCTGAGATACGGCCTTTTAGTTTTTTTTATATCATTCAATAGCTATAACAATTTCGCATCTAATGGTATAAGCCAAATAACCCTATCTAACTTAAAACATTTAAAAAAAACACTAAGAAGTTTATTTTATCCTTATGTTTCCTTAAATTACAATTTACAAAAACTCAGTTTTCTCAAAACTTACTCCGATTGAGATAACGCCTTTCGGCTTAGCAGGGCAGTATGTCCAATAAGAAAAACAATAAGTAAAATAGTATTAGTAAAGAGCGTTTACTTTTTTGCTACTGTAACAATATTTTCGGATCATATAGGCTTGGGTATCGAAGTACCCAGATACTTATGTTATGTTTATAACCGAGATAGTTTTCTGATTTTACCAAAGATGAGAACTAAGTTTCGCAAAAAAAAAATACTTTTGAAGGAGCACTACTAAGTATACAAATACATTGTAACAGCGAATCAATGTTACAATGTATTTGTATTTTTGATAGCCAGATAGCGCATAACCTAAAGAGGTGCCATATGGAATATGAATAAAAAAAATAGACTAATTAAAAAGTTATGCAACAACGCGAAATTTCGCGGGTATTCTTATTAACCAATAAAATACGTTCATGTTTAAAAAATACACTCATTCAATACATTCAACACTGAATTAGGAAAATAACACCCTTCCTAAAAACTAAATGCGATTGCGATTGGATGGGCGTATCATTATTGATACAGTGACATTTGTGACGTACGAAGTATTGTTCCCATGTAAGTGAATTTGTGTCTTTTTTGAGAATAAATAACTTTTAAACCCCTGTTAGTAACCTAATCAAGTTCCTAGAAACCTGATTAGGTATATGCCACTAAATAACAACACGTATTTGGTGAATTTCCTTGTATAATTTATCTCATTATTGGCGTTGCCAACGCACATATACAGTTTACCTAAGTATTTATTCAAATCGAATGAAAATGACGTGTATGTGTGTGTATAATGAATATTTCAATGACAAACCACACTAAGCCATGTTCACATACTATAAACATACCTACTTAAAAACGGTACAGACTGTAAAAACTCCTGTACTCTTCATAATTTATTTTCCTCCATTAGGTAGACATTGGTTCCGACTAAATGATTAAATTGTTTTTGCAATCGCGAATATTTAAATTCTGAAACTAGTACGTTCTGAAGGTAATCATTTTATATCATACCAAGGCAAGTAATCTTAAGTTTAAGATTACAGAAGTTAAGCATCTTGCAAGAGTAATGTAAATCTTGCTAATGAGGAAATGTTGATCGTAAACAACAACAATTCCTTAATCAACTTTGGTGATTACGACAAAAAAATGTCATCGAGAATAAGATAAGACTACAAAATTATACTTACTTCAAAGACTTATGTAAGTATATTTGTTTTATTTAAAACCATTAAATTGTTTCCATCGTAAATATGTAGGTAATAAAAATTCCGAAATATCATTGACTCTTGACACTGGATGTACATTGCATCTATTAGTCCTTCCAATAGTAGGTCTATTGGAAGGACTCGTTTAATAGAGCAGGCTTCCAGGAAAAGAAGATTAAAAATATGACAAAAACTAACCTTCTATTCTGATACCAGGTCTTAACCTGCGTATCCGTGAGTCCTAGTTTTGCAGCCAGTTCCATTCGGTCCTGCACGCTGAGGTACTTCTGTCTCTCGAAGGACTTCTCCAGGGTCTGCAGCTGATGGTCCGTGAAGGCTGTCCGCGCCTTCCTTTGTTTTTTCACCAGTCCTGATGAGTCTCCCCCACAACTCTTGCTTGATACGTCATCTGAATCATCTTTTACACCTGTTGGAGAACAATATATTATGATCAATTGGTTTAAGAAACTTTTATGAATTTCTCGTTCGAAAGACACCTGAAGACCGAATTAAAAAAAAAAACTACTTTTTGTCTGCAGCTTTTCGCTGTCTAGCAGCAAATTATAATGTCATTAAATCATTTGCTAGGTACACGTATTTACTTAATAATGGTCTTAAATTTCCAGACGACGCACAGCTTTAACTGTTGCACAAGAGTTCCTATATAACTAAGGTGCGGAATGCGGAAAGATTTTTGTAAATTCATCTTCTAAAAGGGTTAAATAAGGGATGTAAGTATGAAAGTTCGATATTTTTGCCAATGGAAAGTCCCATCGGGCTTGTGGTTAGGTAAAACTGAAAAATGACGTGTAATTTTTTTTTTAATGTAAGACTGACTAGCTAACTAGGTCTAAAACTACAAACAATATTGCTTAAAATCACGAACCTTCAGGAGCTTTATATCAGCGCTTTTAAGTCATCTATGGCATTTGATAAATTTACCTTAAAAATAACGTAACGAATGCTATTCTTAATTATTATGTATAAAGTCCACCACGATAATCATATTTAGTACTCAAGCCCACTGTCTCAGTCATCGACCTCAGCTGAAACGTGTTTCTTATTAGAGAGTGCTTGTCCTCGGCATCAGTCACCACAGAAGCCTTCCTTCGCGGTAGGGCTTCTTGCGGTCACTGGGCCTCGGTGCCCTCGGTCGCTTCCTTCACGACACTTGCCTTCGATATACACACTATCTCATACACTACCTACTTATAAGTTCGGGTTTTGTCACACTAGGCTCTGATTTCGAACGACTTATATTATTTTTTAAATTTCTCAGCAGCAATTCTATTGCAGCCTGTGCCGGATTCCGTTAAAAAACCACTGTATTTGAAATAAAAGCTTGCGACGACAAATATTAAATATATTTAGACACTTTGCACACCCTGTTGTTCTGGTGCCAATGCAATGTATACTGAAATAATTAATTAAGAACACGGAAGGTGGTCAACAGGTGCCTTTTTTTTTAATCTTCCAGACGTATTTGCAACCAAGAGTGTGCTCTAAGGGATATCTTAAAGTACATACGACACATATCCCACAAATCTAGTGTGTGTTAAAACACATTTTACTTGCACTACACTATGCTGCTACACTTGATATGTGCCTCTACGGTCTACGACGTAGTCCAAATACGCTACGCCTGCCATGTGACACGTGAGTAAGGCACACAATCTAAGTAGGTACAAAACTTGACGTCTTTTAATAAAACTTATTACGTGCCGAAAAGTTTAGATAATGCGATATTAAATGCTTGTGTATTCTGACTTTTTATGGCTTATAAATTCGCAGTTCACGGTAAATATTTATAGGTGTTTCTTTTGCTTTTGTTATACGACCCATAAACAAGTAAGTGTATTAGGATTTTATTGAGCGGCTTGCACGTTTGATATAAAGGTTTACAACAGTGCCTATAAAACGAGTTAGAGTTGCTTAATTGAATGGTAATCGAAATACGAGAGACACCACAAGAGCTGATGTTATTTCAAAGAGATTCTTACTGGTAAAGAGTAGATATAGTAACCGGCCTATGTTTTTTTAAACATAGAGCTTTGAAAAGAGATTCAAGTATGGTTAATACATGGGATCGTTTTCATAAAGTGGATGTGCCATATTTACGCCCGGGCACTGTACATTTTCTTGACCTAAAACAAAAGAAAAACTCCTTATCCACAACCAGGTAATATCCTCAAAGTCAACATAATATAATACGTGTTAAACACAGTGAGGAGACAAAGGATTAAGTGTATAATGCGCAAGGAATTAGCGCAGTGGAGCGGTGGTTGCGGTCGCGAGTTGCGGCCGCTGCGGCTTGCCACCCATGTACGCGTTCGCCCGCAACCCGAGGCTTGGCGGCTGTAACGGAAACCGTCACGTTTACGTTAACTACTCGATGATCTGATAATTGTTTGCGAGGAGGAAAGTAGGTAAGCGTATGATGGATAGTTTTGTTGCAAATCTAGCTACATGGCATTAATAGATTTCGCTATTGCATAGCACCAAAATGTTTTGAACATATTATTTCATTTAATACCTTACAATTGTTATATTTTTTTCTATAGTTGTATACCTGATTTACTATTTCTAACCAACAAACTTTGTCTTCTTACTTAATATTTGCATGCCATCGTTGGAATGAACAGGGCGGAATATTGTGTCCTTGCACTGAATTTATGTAACCTACTAATACCTACATAAGTAACATATTTTGTACCTACCACATTTAATGCAAATTAATAATTTTGATTTCGTGTTTTGAAATTTTGATCCAAACTGGTAAATTACAACATTTAAAATAACCCTGTCCGATCCGTGAGGGTGTTGTTAACTATCGTACTGAGAGTATATATGTGTAAAATATAGGGAAAAAAAAAAAAACCGGGAAT
This sequence comes from Agrochola lota, assembly GCA_947364205.1. Lineage (NCBI taxonomy): Eukaryota > Metazoa > Arthropoda > Insecta > Lepidoptera > Noctuidae > Agrochola > Agrochola lota. The sequence goes on along the minus strand of OX376221.1, from coordinate 7,656,006 downwards.
TTTACGGGGTTATAAGTATGGGGCGCGGGCGGTTGCATTTAGCGGGTGTCTACAAGTCATACATAACCTATGACACCTGTTGAAAAATTTCATTTTTTTTTTATGGATTTGGGTTAATTTTGGTACTAAAAATGTGAATTTTAATAATAGCAATTTTTCTATATTTCTAATTATAATAATATTTTAAATTATTTTTTGGTAATGTTATTGCAGTACCTACTCGTATGTGCCCCTTTTGGATCGGACAGGGTTTTTTACATATTGTATAAATAGAGACACAAATGTTTCTATAAAAAAAATGTCTTATTATATTTCAATTAAACGAACAAAGGACCAAACCGTACGTCATTAGCGTACTTGAATAAAATACTTTTTATATCAAAATGTACCACAATCAATTAGCAGATCAAAACTAAAATTGTTTTCAATTACAAGCGGTTAAAATGTTTACACATAAACGTTTTCCGTAATAAACAACCTTGGATATAAATTGCTCGTTGGAGGTTCGAGCTGATTTTTTACAAGCGACCCTTTAGCCGTTTGTAATATTGTGTATAATTATGTACAGGCAGGCCATTAGGGTACACCGCCGTTAATTTATTATAATAAGGTCCAACTGCCGACTGCACTTACTCGACCGTGAAAATTATTATCATTAGTGCACAGTAATGTACAACACAATGCACACATTAAGCTACTGCCCTTATCAGGACTGCTCCTAAAGCTTTTTATAAATACACGTCACTTGAAATAGCCACCGATATAGGTATTGTGTATCATTTTCCTTCATATTGTTGTGCATAATTCGCGGGTCGTTGCCGTATATATTAAAATGCTATTAACATTCAGAGCTGAATGAGAACGTCATTTAGCTAAGACTCTTGAGTGAGACTTCCAATCGGTTTGTTCTCATTGGTTTCACAGCGGCTGAAAGCGCTTTGAATATTATCAAGTTCACAATCCACATGAACTCAGATTTCAATAGACTAATTGAGAAATCGGTATGATGACGTGACGCAAGTGCTAAATGGTTCAGTTGGCATCGGAGCACGGACACACGATCCGAGCGGCCGTGGCGCAACACTCGCTATTGGCGATTATACCGACCGAGATCATTGAAAACTATATCGAATGTTATTCGTTGCGAGTGGCGACCCACGTTGTTACCTACGACTTCATTGAATTAATGTATAAACGGGGAATTCCATATATACCATTTGCCATAACAATGTAAATAATATATTTGTGATAATTTTAACAATGCTATGATTACCTAAATGTTCCTATTTTGACGTCAGATTGATGTATATTACGACTTGGTTGTCACGTAGGCACGTTACTCAAGTAACCCACCACATGACACCCCACTATTTAACTTCTACAGAAGCAATTTTCACATTTTGTCCCCTCGGCCGACAAACTGTCCAAGTCATTTCGTGTGCCTTAAAAATCATAGGTATTATTAACTCTACTTTATTTAATAACACCTTTGAATCCGCTAAAACAAACCCGTTCAATAACCGACTTTAATTGTGTTTTTTGTCGTCGACAGAATAATCACTGGTTCGACCTCTGTTAAATGTGAATATGAAACAATATGCGTAGGAGCGGCCCACTAATGGCTTTATAATTGAAATTATGACTTATGCTGTCCATACACGTCGGCACTCACCGGCTTGAATGACGTCCACTGCAGGATTTATGTACAAGAAGTTGGATGTAGAAGACAGTGACACTGCAATGGATGCTAAATTAATGCCAACGTGTGTCGCGTTGGGCCAATGTGTACAGCCGAAACTAAACGGCCTCGTCTGTCTGTCTGTCTCCGCAATACCTCTTAGAGGACAATCCAGTACGTGAGTACGTGTATCTATCTACACAGGTTTAGACTCCAATTGAATATTAAGTTACTTTAGTGCGCGCGGTTGATTTCAAACTAGTTTTAATTATTCGATAATTAAAGCGATAGCTCGATTAACAAATCTGATAGTGAAGGCCGTTGTATTAAATTATTACTTTATAAACGAAACGCCTTGCTAAAAGCTTTGTTTAGTGGGCTTTTATACTTACATATGCAGTACTTAATCACCAATTCTTATGTTAATAGATGCATGTGAATATGTTAATCGATTAACGATACAAAGACATATTGTAAAAAACAATTTTATGATTCATTTTAATTGAATATTAAGTTAACACAAGCTAAAATGTTATCTTCTAAATCTAATAACGATTATCCTAATTAAACTTTTAGAATCGACTGACAACAAAAACTGTACAATTTTAATTAGGGTTTCAACGTTCACAATGCTATGCAATGGTTATAACTTTTATCAAGTGATTGTAATTAAGTAATTAAAAGTATTAAAGCAGGTGTGACCAGAGACATTGATTTTCAATGACAACCAAGATTAATGAGAATGACAGCTAGTGATAAGATTGTCTGAATTTATGTAAGGCTGGGCACATCGATGTAAATGAATTATTTCTAAATTCTAACAACATAATACAATAACATTGTGGCGAGATATGAAGATATAGAAGAGTAGAGCGCGCTCGATATGGTGCGATAAAATGATCCCCTAAATGGAAGTATTAAACTGGTGCTGGCGCCTAAAATGTCGTTATTGTTCAGAGTGGGCGTAAAGAGCATTCTGTGGTCCTGCCTATTCCTTTTCAGATAACAAGTGTAACACTTAATAAACAATGACAAGGTAAAGCAATAAATAACGAACATTATTATCAAAATAAATGACTGATCAACATGGAATATTGTCTTCTTATCGTAACCATCGACCTAAGACGTACCCAAAAGGAGAAAATTGCCAAGAAGTGAATAGGCACATCCATCACAATACAATGATGACTTAACCTAGAAAGAATAACGCAGATTTATAGGCTTGTCAGACGTTTAATTAATCGTAATCCCCTGTAGGAAATTCATTTAACAATAGATTGTTTTAATCACTATATAGGTACTCCCACTCTTAACTACATAATTAATATAATTGTTCGATTAGTGGGAATTATTCTCTATTCATTGCTCTGTGGGGACGATCAAACATGAATTACGGTTACGATAGCTGAAGTAAAGTTAAACCTTTTTATAATAAGTATAATAACTGCTTAGATAACCTCCTGGCTCTTAACGACGACATTCTTGAAACAAAGGAAATAATTAATCAAATTACAAAAGAGACGGATTGCGAAATATTTATTTTGGGTAGTATATTACATAAAGTTAGAACGTCAGCTGCATTGCAGTGTAATAGATATCTAATCTAATGGCAATTAAAATCTAAACCGGTAGCGAGCAGCTAAATAATAGTCTATATGCCGTTTATACAATTTGCCTAATTACTGTAACGCTTGCTTTCCAGAGCGGCGATGCAAGAATAATGTAGCGGATACATGTGACGAGCGATAGCGACTGTGCCTAGCTCAACATTTAGCCTTAACTCTATACTCGGACTTTCCCTTCGGTATTGTTCTGTCAGAGCATGTTTTAAGGCTTGCGCAGACCAGCGCGAATTGTCGCGCGACGCGACACCGGTTATTGTTATACTGTGAAGTTTTCTTAGAAATTGTATTGTTCGTGTCGCGTCGCGCGACAGGTCGCGCTGGTCTGCACAAGCCTTTAAGTGGGTTTGGGTAATTTTAATCACCGCTTCATCATCATATCCATATTACTTTGAACTATTTTCAGAAGACTTTATCTTTGTGAAATAACTTCCTTCATCGAAACAAATTCGGCACCGATAAAATAAAACCTAAAAAAACGTTTAAAATAAATGCTATTAAGATGCTCAGATCGCTACCTCTCATGCAACGTGTCCTAACTCTTAATGAATTGATGCACAATGGGCGCGCGGGCGCAGGCGGCGTGTGAGCGGCGCGGACGCAGCACAATGCACCGCGCATGCGGGTTATGTCACGACTGTGGCATAACACGAGCAATCATAGCCAAGCAACCCATATGCTCAAAATCACTCAGGATAGAACAACTTTTTTTTTATCAGCGGAAATTTTCTGTCTTGATCTCTGCTCTTTGCTTCAGCAGCTTGAAGTAAAGCTATTAAAATGGGTATTTTGGGGCAGTCTATTAATTCTAGACATGCTTCACCTCCCTAAGATGTCGGATACCCTTAGTTGACTTAACTCGATCATAAGATAGCTGGCACTTACCTTCCCCAATAAATAAAACTTACAATGACTTTTCTCTTTTAACAATTGTCTACTAGGTTTAGTGCCTCTTAGAACTAAGAGATAAACTACTAACTACTTGGAAGTAATTTTTCTGTGTAAACCATTTAGTGGAACCAGTACGAATCGCTTGCGGGGTGTCAGATGACCTTCTGAGACTGGCCGGTTCTTTTCTAAAGATATTGACGGAAAAACGTGGAAATCTGAAGAAAATGTAAATTGCATTAGAGACAAACAAAATAATGGATTGTGTGATTACGGCATTACGCAGGGTGGCAGGGACATCGACGCGGAAACTGATACCTTGGATTCAGTACATGATTCAGAAACCCCTGCGTTGAAATTTTTCGTCAGTTATTAAAAAAACAAAATCAGCTGTTTGATAGAAAAGTACAATACGTACGCGGTCAAAATGTATGGAACAGTAGATATTTTTTTTAATAACCCACGAATAATTTCAGTGCAGGGGAGTAAAATATGGTAAACAACAAATACCATGGTAACAACAAACTCCAAAGTTACAAAATGGGTAGGGAAGAGTATGAAGAAAGGCTGATTTTTTAATAAATGGAATAGTAACACCCATAGAGAAAGACAATATTATACCAACAATGATGATATTTCTAGGAAAAAAACGTAGGAACGCTAACTACGAACAAAATTAACAGTTAACTAAGGTACGTTAATTTGATCGTTCACGTAAGTCAATATATGCTGCTTAACAATGCGGTGATTTTGCGCTAGCACCAATTATGTGCAATTGTGATTAATGTAATTGTTCGCTTACAACATGCATTTTAATATATTTTCCCTGGTAAAGAAAGGTATTAAGACTTGCTGGTCCAATCCAATCCGGAACTGACATAAAATATTTGCAGAAATTAAAGTTTTTTTCGTTCATTTTACTTTTATGACGAAATTCGAAAGTGTGAAAAAAGTTGGATTTTATTTCAGTACTTCAGGCATACCCAGAAATTCTTTATTCGGCCATTTCTCATGCCATTTCGGAATAATCAAGTGCTTTGTCAGATTAGTTTAAAACCAAACAAGACGCTAAAACATCCAATATTTTTACTCTGCATGATTAAACATCTAACTAAACCTCAAAAAAGGGACGTATGTAATGCCTCATCATAAAAACAAATCGATATCAAATGTATCGAATACAAAATAACGACGTATCAAAGCGATATCGTTTCGCGACATATTCGGGTCTGTCGATGTGAAATCGAATGAAAAATTATGCATTTTCCGATAGCTTTTCTAGCTACCGTTCAAGTGGACTCTGAGAGGCTATTACACGGTGTGTTCACACAAGTTACGTGTGCATAGGCCACGTTAATATCTACGTAAGTACCAATGAAATAAGGTTCGATAAGGAATCGTAAATACCTACTTGTACAAACTTACGTGTCGTTCGTGCTCTACATCTTTTGTTTTCAGAAAATCTCTGATGTGTTGATGTTGCGATCTCTGTTTTAATACATCTGTGGTTTGGCTATGCTTTTGTTGCCTGTAACAGCTATAATAAATACGGATAGTTGGTGCTAATTAAGAATCTGTGGGGTTCTAGGATTTGCACATGGGATTTGTAACTCTTTTGTCGTCTCGGAAATTCAAGCGAAGCCCAGCGTAGCACTATTAGTAGGAAAAAGCTAAAATATTCAGGTATTTAAAATAAAAACTTCTTTGTAATACGATTGCTAGAATTGTAAATATTGATATAATTTACTAATGCTCTATTGGTAAACGGTACCTATATTTAATACATAGACGAATAGTGATGCGATAAGTGTCGAATTTTGAATAGGAATTTAGGATATAACAACAATAATATACAAAACATCAGACTGATATTAACGTAGCTTACGGGTAGTACCTAAACTATTTCATTAAAAACCTGACGTTGTAAAATGTGTCTAATTTTTAGATTCGCATATAAAGTCTGAGTGGGTACCTACTGTTGTAAATTATAGCGGAATCTTGAGATCTAGAAAAATAAATATTAGTCACTGTCAGTTTAAGATTATCTCGGGATAATTTCTACTACTTAACACTTCGGTGAGCTTGTTCATCTGCTAGCAGTCTACACTTTTGCGTCTAAGTAGATGTACTAAATAGAAGTTCTTATTTACGTTGATGATTACTTTGTTTAATCTAAAGTAATATTTTTTTAAATGAAATACACACGTATTAAAAACAGATTCAATTTCTCATTAAGCATATCAAAGCATATCGTTGACAGTTGTAACATTACTACAACTAAACAAACTTTAAATAATCCCCTCTGGAAAAAAAGTCTTGAGACGAACCTTTATATTTTAAATCGAACCCAATTTCACAGCTCGCATCGCCTGTCAAAAGTGACATAAAGCCAATCGCAGCCGTATTATGAGGGAACTCAAACTGACCCTATTTATATCAATGATAATCTATTTATTGTCACAATAAAAACTTTTGATGTTATCAACTCGCAGTGATGAAAGAATCGTCACCTTCCTCTCGTCCTTATCGCGATGCCAAAAGTCACGTTATACTACAATCTTCAAGTAACTTGAGACTTTATTGTTCAGTCAATAAGAATTGTATTAGCTTGATGATAATTTCATGGAAGGTATGCTAAGCAGCTTAGTGATGCGATGGTGCGGACTCGAGGTGAAGCTTGCTTGACGTTTCGAGTGACGAGTCGATTCAGTGGCATCAGTTGTGCACTACAAGTACAGCCAACGACAAATTAGCTATTCACAATTAATTCAATTGTAGCGGGTACTGTAATCGTGACTAAGGAAACCGGGTAGGAAATAAACACCTGTTAAACATAAAACACCTTGCTATTTGATATGCGCGAAAATGTATTTCACAACGACTAATGGCACAAAATAAATCTTTGCAAGATATTTTGCAATGTTCATTTTACGTGATCAGTGATAATAAATAAGTTTTGCAATGAAAACTAATCGCTTTGCTCGCTCAGTTCAGATAAGATACTCATTTGGTAATGTCAAGGAAAACACGATATTTGTGCAGCAAAATTCGAATATGCATCGTATGTTTATTTCATTGCAGTTTTTTTTCTCAATTCGTAGAAACCGAACATTCAATTTGATCGTACGACTGAGTACCCTGTCATTACTCATAGATTAATTACTTAGTTAAATCGTCTCGGCTTGTATGGTCACTAATTGCTGTAAACGTTGTGTTTTTTTCACATTCTCGGTAAGTGGGTTTTTTCAAATTACGATGCCAGAGGTTTTGTATTTACAGTTGCATGAAACGTTTAATTGCCTCCAACGGATGTTAAATACAGTAATTGGGAGGTAAATTCGTAAGATAACGTATACGTTAAGAAATATAATAAGCATGGGGTGTCTTTACGTAGCCGACGTAGGTACAAAACAAATTGATGGAAAAATTAAAATAAAAATGTTTACAATGTATAGCTGTACTCGACTGTACTGAGCTCATACAGATCTGTTGGATTTCGGTGAGCTATTTTAAAATTTAAAAAGCGAACGTAGCTTGACATTTGACAAAAGCTGATTATGACGTCAGTTTTTTTCTTTTTCCCCCGTGTGACACCGAGAGTCCTTTGAGCCAGGATTAATTTGGTCCGTTTTATAAGGGCTTACTTATCTCGAAGCCGAGTGTTAGGAACGGGTTGTATTTATCGCAACCCATTATACATTTTATTATTTAATTTATTTAACGCTTCGGGTTTAGCCGGTTGACTATTAAATCGTCGATGGGATAATGCGATCTAAACTCAAACATTACTTAGTCTTAAATGTGTTGTTTTGTTAATTTATTTATATTGAACTTTCTAACAGCTCGTTTGTGATTGAAAATTGTTTCGAAGATTGGGATGTTAGCGGTATCTATGGGAATGTTGTTGTAGACAAAACTAATAAAGATGAGTTGATTTTATTAGCCGTATTCAAGAATAGGATCGGATTAATGCTAATTTATAGTAATTTAAAAGATTTTATGCAAATAACGTGTTGTAAATATAAAATCTTGATAATAAGCATTTGTCTTAGTGTACATTAATTAGTTTGAAGCCGAGCCGTATTAAACATTAATGAGGAATTATAATGAAGCTGGGATTACACGGTCCGGGCTTTAAATTAATAAATTATAATAATCATATGCAGTGCCCTTAATACGCCGCCTTAAGTGCCCACAAGTTTATTGAATGTAACTTTCCAATATTGTACTTAACAGCTTGATGATCGAAACGTTTTAATAAAGCTATGATTTTATTATACTTGTAATAGCCTCCTTTCATTGTGTAGATATATTGAATGGCAACACAAACACTTTATTGTTTCGATATCTTTTCAAACTCTTGTTTTGGTAGTATTTATCACAGCTTGTTTAGTACAAGCTGTGTGCTCAATGGAATCGGAAAAAATTACGAAGTTCCATACAAATGTTCATCCGTGACAAAGTTCATCCGTTAGTTAACCCTTTTAGGGGCGAATTTTCAAAAATCCTTCCTTACTCCTCACTTTCGCTATGCTTATAAGAAACTCGTGTGCGAAATTTTATGCTTCTAAACCCAGCAGTTTAGGCTGTGCGTTGTCTATCAATGAATGAATGCATGAATTTTTGATGTTTACAAAGTAGACAGGCACGACACCGCGCCAATATAACATTTCATCGTGTAGGACTGAAGGAAACACAAAACTACAATTTCTTTGTTGATTAAAGATTGTAAATGTAATTTATGGGAAAATACTAAAAAGAGTGCATGATTTAATTGTTGTAAAATGAAGATTCTCTCAATAGAAATAGTATCTACCCATACAAAATACAAAAATACAAAATAGTTTATTGTGTTCATAGAAAATTACACTTTAAACGTGTTTGGAGCCTCCTTTTAAGCAAACAATGCCTTTATTAGAAGGCTCCGCTCTTTCACATCATTGTCGTGTAAGTACATTTTTCCGGATTTAGCTTAGCTTATATTTACTAATCTTAAGAAAATATAAATCTGTAATTAAAATCGCCTGAAGTTTCAAATATTTATACTACCTATTATACTTATAGGCACTAATGTAGTACTGCATATAATCAATTAGTTGCTAGCTTAAGACCTAATGATAATTTAATTATCTTGGAAAAAAATATTAGAATTATAGGCATAGGTTTGGTTCCGCGTTACACACCGTAATTTTTTCGCATGTCATTATAATTAGAAAAAAATATCATTAATTATACGGTAATAACTCTTAAGAACACTTAATTAAATAATGTTTGCTAATAAGCCTTCGTTTAGTCGTAAAAAGTTTGAATAGTTTAAGTTCTAATTAGGTATATACACATAACATTTCCGTAATATTTATTAAGTTTAGATACACTTAGCGCTCGGTCATTGTATTTATTTTCTATATTTTATTAAAAATATAAAACATGTTTTTCTTCTCATCCAAACGTGACTTTGGTTTGAACTATGTGAATTGGTCTATTTGGAGCTTCGTCATGTTTATTTTTATTTATTTAATGTTTCCTTTTTTGCTTATTTCCTAAACTCTGTATTTAATAATTGTGAGTTCACATTATGAGAATGTCTTTTGTTTAGTTTAATTGCTGACTTTACATAACTTCCGCATTCCGAGCTAGCCGTTTCCAACCTGCATGACTTTTCATCTTTTTAAGCCTGTTAGATTATTAAGTGTAAAGGGCTTAAAAGTTGGTTGATAATGATGTCATAACATGTGTAGATACTAACTAGAATCACTAAAATGTATTCAAAGAATTTCGTATTAAAAACAGATATCTATAAATCTTCGATATTCAAAGTTCAATCAAAACAATAAAAATGGGAGTCACACAACATTTGTGCCGGTTGGTCGCCCGGCTGGCATCGGAAGAGGTCGGTTGTGACAAAAGCCTCCGGATCGAGTTGCATCCCCTCCCCGCCCCGCACCGGACACCCCCCTGTCATATGCACCTGCGTGACGTTTGACCCTAACAAGGTCGAGAATAACATCGTAAAGACATGTCGATCGGATTAAGTTTGTTTTAATAAAATAACGATTTGTAAAATTTACTTTAATTAAGAACTTAAGATAACATTTCTTTAAGTTGATTTTTGTTAAGCGTAGATGGGTTCAAATGTAAAAATTCTGAGTAAAACTAGCAAGATTACAAATAAAAGCAGTGAGCAATAGTCACACTATTTAAGTTTAACGAACTAAAATAAAGCAATTACTCGCGTAACTTTATTGCCAATTGAGATGTCAGCAGTCAGTTACAAGTCTATGGAAATGTAAACGTTTTCGTTTCAACCTACTTAGAAGATACAACGATCTGTGGGTGGGACACAATAAGGCGCTCTAATCTAGTTCATTCAAATTAGGAGTTGTACAAAACTGAGGTGTTTACAATTTGTGATATTTGGGCATTTTTGAACATCGTGATTTTAAAAGACTGTCTCCTAAAACTTACCCAGCATTAGAACAACTCAACTTGCAACAAAGGAAATATCATCACCATCATTCTCTTGACCCTATACCAATTTATTTGTGGTCGGGCAGCATGTCTTTTTCTTTAATACTTACTTCTCTATTAGTCGTCATATCAGTAGTCACCCCCTTTCGGGCCATATCACCTTTCATACAGTCCATACATCGTTTCTTTGGTCTTCTCTAGTCTTATAGCCAAAACAAATATATTCACCAAATAATGAACAACGTTTTGATGAGAGGTATGCAAGTATATATGCTTTATGTGCACTGGCTATATTTACCAGCAAATTCAAATAATCGGATAGCTTTTGCGGAACTTAAGAAGAGATAGATTCGTTAGTTAATTTTGAGACGATTAAATTCAAAATACAACTTGTGATATCGTATGGTCTCGGCTGTTATTTGTAAATCTTTAACAGTTGTTACGGTTAGTCAGAAGGCCGAAATTCTGACAACCAGTCTTATTAAGGGGGTATCGTGTTATTCTGTAACTGGTTTGTGGATGTCAGATAGGCAGTCACTCCATGTAAAATACTGGTACCTATCTAGTTAGCCTGGAAGCCAACCTTAACATACGTTAGGAAAGGGCTAGGCAGATGATTGCTTACTTACACTAAAATACAAAGTCATACAGAAGGAGATCCGAGAGTTTGACATTTTTGCTAAGACGCCTAAATGGCCTACTCGATTTAATTTTCTGATTTCATAGTGTTTATGTTGTAGCCTAACATTATGTTTGTGGGTGACATTTATAGAGCAAATATCAGTCTTCGTAGTTAGTTTAAAAATGTGTTTTTAAGGGATAATAAATGATTGCCCTGCCCTACTACCAGCGACATATTCTAATCACATTGATAGATTTGCAGGATATGCCAGTTTTCAGTACAAACAAAGTCGCTTTTTGTGTCCGTTCTTCTAAACTACATAAACATTCATATTTAACTTCTAGAAATCTCGATGTTTTGATATGTCGCCATTACAACCATACAGGGGTGGGTCGCTAGTAAAAAATAAAAGATACTCAGATGATCGCTAAATGAATAAGATTTACAGCTGAACAGTTGAAGTAACGAGGGGTCAAAAATAGTTTATTTTTAATGCTTACTTTGTTAGCCTCTGCATTCTGATAGTTAATATTTACGATATTGATTTTTATATATACTATTATAAAGTAGCCCAAAGCTAAAAACCACTTAAGTGCTAACGCGACTCGTGTACTGATGGTTCAGTACTAAGAATTAATTAAAATTCCTTGCCTAATTTCCGATACTTAGCTGTGCCTTAGGAATCTTCGAACCGCTAGTGAATATGTTACATCTTAGGTAGCGCAACATCTTCTTCTGCTTCTATCATTAAATAAAGAACGAATCAAATTTAAAAAAAAACTGAAAACATATTTGTTTTTTGTACCTATGTCACAATACAAAATTATCTTAATTTTTACCGCTATTGGGTATAGTAATAAGATTGTGGTGTTTTTAACTTAGTAACACCTTCTAGGATTTATAGTCTAAAATATTTATTACATTTTAACGTACAGTACGACACAGGTTAGATATAGCATCGGCAAAATTCGTAAAACCGATCACCATCTGAACTGAGTAGATTAGACGCCTTCAAAATCACCAATATTTATAGTAAAATTGAATAGAATGAATGCAAATTTTGAGATTTATGCTCCATCTAAGTTTTGTCATACTACTCTTAAAAACGAATAAACATACAAACGCCATTCCGTCTCTGGCAGCACATTTAACACGTAAACACATTACATAACTTAACGTGTTTATCACAATCGTTTCGAAGTAAAGTCTCCTAATAGACACCCTGCGTGAAGTCGTCGCGTGACTATACGCGCCACTTTATCGCGGTTCCCAGCAATCGAAGTAGATCAAATTATAATACCGTGCTTACCATGTTGCTGGTTTCATAATGAGCACTGTGTAAGTATTACACCCTGCAGGAAAACGTTTAAAATCCGTCTCCGGAAAAGATAAGGTGTAATGAGTGCATTGTCGCGTTGATGTCTTTTCTTAAATCTTAAGCGCTACGACGTAGCGCTCCTGTAGGCGAATTGGGTTTCTTCGTAGCAACCCTTCGGAATATTTTTTGTAGATATTTTGCTAGTTTTTTTTTTTAGATTTTCTTAAATTATTGGGGTTCTTTTGTTTTTTTTTTTGTTAAATATAGATTTGTATTTTATTATATTTACCTGTTGTTTTCTTTCCTTACTTATTTTCATATTCGTGAATAAATCTAAACACATAATTATACTTTCTACTTTTTACAAGGTAGATTAATGATGGCTGCCACAATTTATAAAACCATAGGTATCTATGTAGTTACCTAAGTACCTGTAAGCTAATTCTTATTAGGTTTGAATATACAATGGAAATATTTTAAAACTAGTTTTATATATTTTGACATATATCTCTCTATAACTGGTATAAATATTAGTTACATTACACATAATTCAGTCATCTAGCACACTTAATTTGACCAACTTATTTATTTATTTATTTAACAGTTTATGTACACACATTAAAAATAGACAAGAAGAAAGGAACAGAAAAAAACGTACAAAGGTGATGCTTATTTCTAAAGAAATCTCTTCCAGCATACCTGCGATAGGAAAGTAGTTAAAGAGATGTAGACAACGTGTGTAAGATTAGAAGAGAAAATAATATACATAAAATAAAAACACTTAATTATTCGCTAATTTAACTATAAACATACAATATGAGAATAAACTTACATACATACTTCTAAAATAAATAACCCTAAAATATATATACTTAATTATAATGTAGTATAAAATAATAAATGCAAAAAATGCAACTATGACGAAGTGGACAGATAGTGTTCTTTCACTCTTCTTTTAAAAACTGCAACAGTTTGGCAGTCCCTAATGTCAAGCGGAAGTGAATTCCACAACCGAACCGCGTGCACGCTGAAGGAGTAGGAGTAGAAGTCGGTCGAGTGGGGAGGGGATTTAAGGAGATTTCTAAGATGCGACCTGCAAGGTGCATCAGAAGGATGGGCGTAGGAAAAGCGTTCGCGCAGATAGGATGGCGTTTTCGGGTTGTGAAGGATGTTAAATAGCAGACACAATATCCGAGAGTTCCTGCGAAGTCGAATAGGGAGCCACTTGAGTATCTTGCGAAAGTTAGAAATGTGGTCATACTTTTTAAGGTTAAAAACAAAACGAATACAGATGTTTTGCAAACGTTCAAGTTTATTTAAAAGCTCCTCGGTGGCATCCAAATAACAGGCATCAGCGTAGTCAATGATGGGCTGTATGAGAGTTTGAGCAAGGGAGATTTTGGTACTAAAGGGCAAGAAGCACTGAAGGCATTTCAGCGAATGGAATGTGTAGTGTACTTTACGACTGACTTGACCAACATGGGCAGTCCACGATAGGTAAGAGTCCATGGTAACCCCCAGGTTTTTAACAGTAGTTGCGTATTCAATCTGAACTCCATTCAGACAGAGTGGAGACAGCGACGCAACATCGAGCCTATTCCGCATATACCTTCCGCCGATAATGATGGCCTGGGATTTCTTAGGATTGATTTGCAGTCCAAAGGACCGTGACCACTCGCTAATCAAATCCAGGTCACTGTTCATGGCAGACACTGCTGCTTCCGCATCTTGCCTTAAAAAGTGAGTGTAAAGCTGCAGATCGTCGGCATAGAGATGGAAGTGGGAAGAGATGACTCTGGTGACAGAGTTAATGAAAATAGAAAAGAGAAGAGGAGAGAGAACGCCACCCTGAGGCACACCCGCGGTAAGAGAACACCAATCAGAAGTAGACTCTTCGAGACGAACCCGCTGCGAGCGGCCTTTAAGATAGGACTCGAACCAATCAACAGTAGAAGAAGAGAAATGGAAAGATTTAAGGATTCCTAGAAGTATGTCGAAATCGACAGAGTTAAAGGCACAGCTAAAGTCCAGCAGTACAAGCAAGGTGAGAGATTTGTGGTCCATAGCCCAGCGTATTTCATCAGTAACCTTCAAAAGAGCCGTTACTGTGCTATGACCAGGTCGAAAACCAGATTGAAAAGTACTAAGAAGGTCATTTGTAGTTAGAAAGGTAGAGAGTTGCCGATGAACAATGTGCTCAAGAACTTTAGAGAGATATGGGAGGATAGAAATGGGTCGGAAATCAGACAGAGAGACCGGGTTAGGAATTTTGGGTAAGGGGATGATATGGGCTCGTTTCCAGGCCTCGGGAACAGAACTAGAAAACAAGGAGAAGTTAAAAATGTGGGTCAAGATAGGAAGTAAAGTGGGGTGGATAAGGGAAACCATTCTTGAGCAAAGATTGTCATTACCAATTGCAGAGGAGGAGATAGCACAAATAGATTTTTTGACCTCACTTTCACAAACAGGACTAAGCTCAAAAGAAGGACACTGAAGCACAGGCAGACAGGAAAGTTTATTTAAAGTAGCAGATTTGACGTGCGGATCCAGCGTAACAGGGGGATGTGAGAAATGCTTGTTAAGAGCACACACGTCAGTGTCTTTACTAGAAGCAACTAGAGACTTACCAATACCGACAGTTTTCAGAAACTTCCAGACTTCAGAAGAGTTACGGTTGTCGAGAGAATTATGGAAGTAGCGTCTCTTGGCATCTCTGCACATACGACTGCAGCGATTACGCAGCACCTTAAACGCATTTAAGTTGCGATCGGAAGGACAGCGTTTTAACCTCCTTTTGGCTCTGTCCCTACTTGCCATTACGACCCTAATGGCAGGAGTAAGCCAGGGAGCCGGAACAAACTTGACTTTGACTCTTCGGATAGGGGCATGACGATCGTATAAGCTGAGTATCGTCCTGTTGAAAATGTGAACCATATCGTTAATACACGAGCTCTCCAAGACATCCGTCCAGTCGATGCCACCAGCATCATGCAACAATGCCTCCAGGTCTATGCCCTTGTAGTTCCTAAGGAAAATATATTGAGGCTTACGCTTGGGAGGGCGAATCCTGTAGGACATAAAGATGAGGTCGTGGTAGGAAAAACAAGCAGTAAGCTGTCCGTGGACAGATACATTATTAGAATTAGAGACAATCATAAGGTCCAAAAGAGAAGGGGTGCAGTTAGGAAAATGATGAGTAGCAGAAAGAGGCAGAATACTAAGGTTAAGTGAAGATAAGATAGATTGAAGTTTGTGAGTACGACTGTCATTTTTAAGAAGGCAAGTATTAAAATCGCCCATCAAGACTACGTGGTCATAAGTGGGACAGAAATCATTTAAGAGAGAATCAAAAGAGTCAAAATAATCAATAGTAAGGTTAGGGCTGTACATCACTCCAAGAAGCATTTTAACGTGATGCAAGGAAATTTCTAGAAATAGATGCTCCGCAGACCCTGAGTAGGAAGATGGAGAAGTGCTGATAATCTTGTAAGGAATATCAGTACGCAAGTAAATGGCAACACCACCACCTCCCTTTTCAGTTCTATCATTACGAATAAGAACAAAGCCAGGAAGGGCATAGTGTATAGATGAAAGAGACGGTTTGAGGAAGGACTCTGAAATTAGCAAAGCATCTAAATGTGCACTGTTAATGGAAGCCAGAAGATCAGAGTAATGGCATGGAATACTCTGGGCATTGATGTGGGCTATGTTGAGATTGTTGGGAAGGTGGGAAAGCAAAGAGAAAATCTGATCATCGAGAGTGAGAGGAGAGGAAGAACCACTCGCCGCACTCAGGAAACTGCTAGAAGAAGAAGAACACGAGAAAAAATTATCATCAAGGTTAGCATCGATCATAGTATGCAAAAATAATAATATATATATGAATAAAAAATAATATAAAAAAATTAATAAAAAAGCAAGAAAAATGAAATATTAAAACTACTTAACTACTAAGTAAACTACTTATGCGCATAAAAACGAACAAATATAATAAATAAATACGCTCAACTAACAAAGGCACCTATTCGCTGTAGTTGGTAGAGATTTTAACAAACTATTTAAGAACTAGATACATAAATAAAAATGTGAAGGAAATAAATGAATAACACAAGACATACAAAAAATATCCTCAACAATCAGATACAAACGCAGAGTGAAACGAAACGTAACGACATAAAAAACTAAAAATGACACTAATAGACGTCACGTCAATACATCATAAAAATATTAACATCTACCGGCAAGATAAGTTATGTGAGAAAGTTGTGAAAAGTAAATGCTATGGGTAGAATGAAAAACAAGGGAAATTAAATTATAAAGTGTACCGACAAATGTATCACAAAGCGGTTAATGTACAAGTAAACTAAATGAGTAAACTTAGCGACGAGCCTTCCTCACAATCTTTCGTTTGGGGGTTGCTGTTACAGGCGATTTAGATGCTACGGCTGACGAGGTAGAAGCAGTAGGCACGGGATCATTGGGTGCAGCAGCACAGGCGGGAGCGGGGAATAGCGCGATTAATGTTTCAAGCTCACCCATGGTCGCTATCTTCCGGCGTGACTTGTCAGGCGTCAAGACAATAACCTTTCCCTCTGCAGACCAGCAACTGTTGATATTAAAGTGTTTGCGAGCAGCCATAAATACCTGGTGCCGTGACTTAGTCAGAAACTCTGAAATAGTGATGCCGCTGCCCTTCAGTGAAGTTTTACCGTCCCAAACCAACCGACGATGCTCCATTTCTTTAAATCGTACCAACACAGGCCTGGATTTACCCTGGGGGGCTCCTAATCTGTGGCAAACATCTAAATGATCCAATTTTATGTCGTCAATCAAAAGTTGTTTGGATGAAATCTGAAGAATCGAATCGCACAGCTTTTCATTAGGTTTCTCAGGAATACCGTGAAACAGCAAGATTTTTCTACGCATCGCGGTCTCATGTGTGTCCAGGCTCAATGACAGGAGTTCAATTTGAGTTTTGAAGTGTGAGAATGTTTTGCAAACAAAGGATTTAAACTCTGAGAAGTCCAGGGACAGCGCAGCAAGATCCACTAAGATCAACTTAGCTGGGTCAATGTTTTTATGTAGGTAATGTTGCAAATATTAACAAAAATGGAAGCATTCCAGTTTTGCTGTATCAATGTTTTTATGATATTTATTCATCAAAATTAAAAAAAAGTCAAGCTCGCCAGATTTTTAGCTTTAGCTGCATATTTATTAAGGTTACATACCAGCTAAATAGGTGACCTAGGTACTGTATCTTAACTGTTAAAAATCTTAAAGAATAACAAACCTGGCTAATTAGTGTGCACAGATTATCTTATCGTCTGCTTAACCATATATTCGTAGACGTCCAAACGTCTCTTAACGTTACGCAACGTTTACAAATAAAGAAAAAAAAAGCAAAATAGTACCTGGTGAATCAGTAGCCGATCTATCGGAGTCGGAGTCCCGGTGCGCGCTGAGATCGCGGGACGGCGCGTCCAGGATGTCCGTGATCATGAACCGGGTGCGCGGCGCGCGCTCGCGCTCGTCCCGCTGCACCGTCATCGCCAGCGCTCCGCCGGCGGGGCCCGCGCCGCCGCCGCTCGCCGCCCCTAGCGCATCCAGCGCGGGCCACCCCCGCCCCACGCACAGCTCGATCGCCCCCAGCTCGCCAGTCACCGTATCATCACAGTCCAAATTAATTCCAAAACAATAATATCTAACTTTAGCAACACTTTATCAACAGTGTTTCCGAACTCGCATCGCCGGCACAACAACTGTTAGTCCTTCTTCCTACTGAAAGTCACGTGCTCCCAAAACTCCGATCAAGATAAGTTTGTTTTTCACTTTTCCTTCCAAATGTTCGTAACGTCAATTTCGAATGATTAAAAGTGAAACTCCAGGTAATTATTATCAGACACAGCAACAAAGTTTACACACTTATAGTTCTCACGAAATAAAGTTTACTGCGAATCGGTGAGCGCAGAACTGTTACAAAATGTTCCGTGTATCGCGCGTTACGGATCGCGTGTGATATGCGCGGGCGCGGCGCGGCAGTGTGTAGGTCGCGCGGCGGGCTCGGCTCGACTGGCGCGGTGGGCAGGAGGCGGGCCGCCAATGGCGCGGCGGGAGGGCGCGCCGCCAGCCAACCGCCGCGCGGCGCCGCGGGGCGTGCCCCGGCCATGTTGCCGCACCAACTTAATGCTCTTTTTACCAACTCGCCGCCGGGAGAAAGCTCCGCGCGGATTTAAGCTTTTATACGTGGATAAAACGCTTTTATAGGAAAATAAAGCGTTCTCGCTGCGGGATATCGCACTTTATGACGGCGTTTTACTGAAAGTTGGCGACACTATACTCTAGTAATTGGTTCACGCCCGCCAAATTGAGGCTAGCGTGTCAGCCACCGCAGCTTTGTGCCCGAACATGAATAACTTACATTTATGATACAGACTGGTTAGTTATTTATCTCTTGTTTTAAAAACACTTTCTGATATAAAATATTAGTATAAAATGTCCATACTATACCTACCGTAACTATGTGTGTTGGTGTCTACACGTATTTAACAATGATTTGGGCATAAAGATCTAGTCAATGCACTTATCTAACAAAGATATACCTACCTATTCTTTTTACACGTAAGTAGGTTAGATCGTACTTAGGGAGCTAGGTTACTTATCATTAAACTTCTAAAGAGGGTAGTTCCCTAGGGGCGGACCTTGCTACCTAGATATCGTCAGTACGCTTAGTGCTAAGAGCAATTTGCTCCTACTTACCTATCTCCATAATTATCTACCAAAAAAAACGCCGTACTGATTGACATCTTAAGACCTTTGACACGGAGGTCAGCAAAAGCGTATAGCATACCTACCTACCTATCTATGTTTTCCCCATGTAACATAACATAAAAGAAAGAAAACGATTTATGTCACATTGTACTGGATCGTTACTTCAAAATCTTCCTAAAATAAGTACTTACCTAATATTATTATGATAATATTATCATGTTTGCAGGGCCAACATGGCCAGAGATCGCACAAGATAGAGGTTTGGAAGCAAAAAGGCTGGCCTTGGCCAGCAGTTGGATACAATATAGGCATGCAAAACATAAAAAAACAAAAAAAATAACCATGTTAAAAATGACAGAATCATGACAATTTTATCCCACACATGTATTAACCTGCTACTCGGTACTAAACTATTTTAATAAACGTTCCGTTTTAAAAGACGATTCATAAATATAATAGATTTATCATAACCTATTTATTTGTATTAAAAACAATTCATACATTTTTATATTTGTAACGATCGACTGCTCTTGTTTTCCTGTGTTACGGTCACATTTTACCTATATGTACATTCATTTTGTCGTTTAATAATTTTATACGCATTTAAAAAGACAGGGTACCTATTGCCATAGTTACCTATTTCTACTTATTTTACGATATTTCTAATTTAAATAAAAATAATAGTAGTGTGATGGAAGTATGTAGTGTTCAAAGTATGGCAATACTGCTGCTCATAGTTTTACTTTTACGGTTCAAACTCATTCATTTGTAAATTAGGTACGTACTTAGGTAAATAATTCGTATTAATTTTATAACCATCGGGATAAATTACCCCGATGGTTATTACTGCCTATTGTCCCCGTAGGGCAATAGGCAGGGGGTTCCGAGGGTTCCAATCCCCCCCAAAATGCCATAAAAATTCTTAAGAATCTGCATGGAACACTCACGGCTGACTGGATTGGCATGGATTATCGTTCTTGAGAATTTTTCTGACGGTTATCCATGTCGGCTGCCTTTAAATTTTTGTATTTAAGTATATAAAATTAAGCTTATTGTGGAACCCAACCAATAGAGTGAATTCCTGGCCGTTACAGCCATGGTTATATTTAGATTTGTATTATTGGGAATATTCCTGTTCAACAGCTATTCGGATCATTTGTACCCAAAAGGCTATCAGAATTATTTTACTAGTTGGAATTCATCAAAATTTTATTTTATTTATGATGTCGATATCGGGTGTGAACATTCAACAATTGGCATAGTATATGTATAGTTGTAGAATAATTGTGCGAAAAACTAACCAATGCTTTACTTCTGTTTCTTAAAAACAAAATACAAAAAATAAATAAGCGACTTAAGAGCGTTTATTCTGAAGGTGGGCAACGTCGCAAATAGATGTCAAATAATAATAATAATAATAATAAAAAAATTGTTTTCCGTTTTCTTTTTATAAAAATACTTAAAAATGTAAATTATATGTAAATAAATGAAATAAAGGAGATAATAATAAATTCTTTATTGACACAAAAATATTTCACTTGAAATATTTCACTGTTTTGATTAATTTAGCAATACTACTACTGTGTGGAAATAAAAAATGTGGCTAACTAGCGAACTAGAATATTGATTATGAAATGCAATAATTAATATCGTAACACCGAATGTTTAGTTTTAAATGTAAAAAAACTATTTGGAAACATTCCAAATGCGTTTTTTACACCTAAAATGGGCACAACATCAAATTCAATGTTATAATTGCAATTATTAATATTTTAGTTCGCTAGTTAGCCAAATTTCTTATTTCTATTCAGTAAAATTGCTATAAGAATCAAAACAGGTAAATATTTGACAGTTATTTGCGACGTTGCCAACTTTTAGGACAAACCCTCTTAAAAAAAACAGAAAAAAGGGTATACAAACTTACAATGTAAAGTTTTGTTTTAGACCTAGATATATTTATTGCCAAATGGCCACCGACTTCTGGTATTTTGCACATCGTAGTCGCATCTTTGGGTGTTATTTTTTCCGTCGGTTATTTTTGTTATTTGTAATAAGTTTTTAATTATAACTTTTTTGTTGTAGTAAGTACCCCATACGAATTCATGTAGGGAGATTAGTCCAAAACTGGGACAAGGCAGTTTTGTCTCTACACGTTTCAATGCGCATTGCCCCGCTGCAGCTGGCCATTCGATAAGTTTGTCAAGAAACATTCAATGGCGTTGGTGCACGCTCCATGAAAATAAATTTAAAAAAAGTTTTAATGATGAATTCATGCTCTATTCCAAGGAGTAAACATTATACTCGTATATCAAGGTAAATGAACATTGTTTTCTAGCGATGGTTAAAAGTCAACGAATCGAAGTTATGTTTTGAATGCGCACTGTTTTTAGCCTATTTTAGTCTTTGTCTTTCTAAAATGTATATGGGGCAAAACCATTGGTGTACTATCGAGTACTATCTAGTAAATATCCTTTATTACATTTTAAATACTTATAAATTTTATTTTTAAATATTAGAATATAAAAAACTAAAACATTTAAAAATAAAAAAATTAGTAGCCCTCCGGTATCGGGAACAGGGTCCAAGCTAGCGCAGGGTGCGGCGGTCAGGGCTCCAGAGAGAGGAACCTCCTAACAATGCGAGCGGTGTCCAGAAGTACCGCTTTCTGAATCAAGCCCTTGATCCAGCTGCCCAACGATAGCCTCCTCAGGTGTTGGTCGAGGCTCTTGGCTATTAGGCCATTGGCTGTCACGACTATCGGCACAATGATCGCTGAGTGATCCCACATGTCGACAACCTCGTGAGCCAAGTCAAGATCTAGTATATATTATTATT
Organism: Agrochola lota; assembly: GCA_947364205.1. Lineage (NCBI taxonomy): Eukaryota > Metazoa > Arthropoda > Insecta > Lepidoptera > Noctuidae > Agrochola > Agrochola lota. The sequence continues at coordinate 7,633,807 of OX376221.1, read as the reverse complement.
TTATTTGAAATATACTTACGCAAAGGAGCCATGTATGGTACAAGAATTGCGGCCATGAAGGCTATGCGGGTTGGGAACTCGAAAAACTTGATGAGTTTTATTGTTACTGCTGTTAAGGGGCAAATATAATGGGTGTACCTGGTTTTGGACAAACTTACGGGGGTACGAGGCAAAACCGTAAAAAATAGCTTTTGTATAATGACTATGATAATAGAGAAAAGTGATCTCGACTCCAAAATATTTCATTTATGCAAAAAACTAAATATAGCAATGTTCTGGTGTAATTACTCGTATTAACAAACAAAACAACTGCAATAGGCCAACATTTTTTGCATTCAAAATGAGCCCATGATAAATTTAAGTTTTTCCTGGAGCGTCTATGGTTTAGGATTTTCCCATACTGCCCCATGTAAAAATCACATGTTTCTTTTTACATATATGTTAGGTATCTATCGTTTTCTAAAGAAAAGTTACTAATAATTTACTTGACCAGTCAACGTTTAAAAAAGCCATTTGTGATACAAATCTCAACGCATGCGATAGTTGTCTATAGTAGGGAGACTTAACCATACCTATTTGTATAGGGAACATATAGACAAAACTGAGTAAATCTTAATAATTTAATAAGAGGATACCTTATTAAGTCAACAACAACTAATTCATAATGAAAAGTGGAACAGTAGTAACTAGAATTCCCTTAAACACACTACTCTCTTTTTGTAACAATACAATGGACATTATTCTAGCTATTTCCAATAAAATAAAGATATAAAAACAAATGTAACTATAATTAAGCGTCTTAGCTAAAGATGTCAACAATCAATTTCAAATTTTTAAGCACATTCAAAATCATGTTAATTTTTGTTCAGTTGAACACTGGTTATGTCTTCCTCATGTACAATGGATCAAATCTCCCTAACCTAACCTTCTTCACTTTATCGCTTGTGGGAATTGGGTTAATCGTAGGAAAAAAATCTATTTATTCTATATAATAAAAATGAATTGCTGTTCGTTAGTCTCGCTAAAACTCGAGACCAGCTGGACGGATTTGGCTATTTTTGGTTTTGAAATATTTGTGGAAGTCCAGGGTAGGTTTAAACCGTGAGAAATTAAGGAAAAACTGCGAGAAAAATTATAAAAACAACAATTTTATTTTCTCATACATACTGTTCCTAGCCGTCGTTGCCATAAATTCTAACTAACAAAAAAAACCCGGCCAAGTGCGTGTCAGACCACGCACAATGAAGGGTTCCGTAGTTGGGATGAATTTATCCCAAGAACAAACTTAACATTGTAATTGAAAAACATGTTCCCTTAAGGAATGTAAGAAGAGATCATGTTTTTCAAACCGCAAATTTAAGTTGGTTGATTATTACTCGTTAACCTGTACAGCTTACTTAGCTCTGATAGTTTTCCTTTTCATTTCGTTATAAATACTACTGCTGTGAAATTTTTCACAAATCCAAGTACAACCATTTAGCTGGCAGCGGAGGGGGGACACTTGACTCTAACAAAAAAAATCAGTTAAAAGCTTAATATTTCACGAACGGATCCTTGAATCCAAAAATGGCTGTGACAAACTCTCAATATTTTTGAACGAACTTTCTAACGATACCCCATAATATGGGGTTGACGAGAAAAAAAAACATCCCTACTTTTCGTATAGGGGAGGAACAATTAAAAAAAAAAGAACTTGATTTTATTTTACCACTTTGTCGGCATGATTAATATGTATACATATGCCAAATTACAGCTATCTAGTACTAACCGTCTCTGAGCTAACGCGGACAGACAGACGGACATGGCGAAACTATAAGGGTTCCTTGTTACTACGGAACCCTAAAAAGTACTAGGCTTGCATGAATTCACGATAGTACCTATTTCAATAGGTACTATCGTATTGTAGGTCGGTAGGTACATACTTACCTACCTACAATACCTACCTATTGAAATACCCTACATACAGTACTTACCTACCTACCTACGTACATACGCAGGTAGGTTCAATTCTTAACAGTGGTTGGAGTGATGTCAAAACACCAAGATTGAAGAATGATTACACTTGCAACCACCAGAAACTTGTTTTTTCGCTTACACTCAAACAGGCGTAATGGCAGCCTATGTTATCGCACATGAGACACAATTAGCGTGCATGCTGTCACTCGCCGATGCCGATGCAATGTTAAAATGATTTAGGGCATGTGAAGCATCTCGATGTGGTTTTCGCCTACTTGTTCAATTAACAACCATTGCGCCAACAGTTGCTATGACTTTAGGGTCTCGCTAAACTCATGCAATGGACACCTATCCAGAGTCTTAAAACCTTGAAACTTAATTTCTTGTAGTGTTTAGGTATGTAAGATTGTAAGTACAGAGTACTTGTGGAGTTTTTCAAAGACTGGAAACGAAGAACATCTGTATCCTTATCTAGCCCTAACTTATTCCGATATTTGGGAGAGGTTAAGCTAATGAGCACACCTGCATAGCTATTCACAATAATTCCATACGCTTCCGTGCCCAATCGAACCATAGCCAATGTTATCGAAGGAGTCGTCTAAACACTGTTCACAAAACCGAAACCCGAATATTTTGACAGTTTAAACTAAATAGTGGATCACTAATCTTCCGACAGCTATTTGTGGCCAAGGACTAGCCCAAATCAGGTAACCGAAAATGTGTAATTTTCAACTCGGAAGCCATGGAATAGCAACAAAATAGGTAGCTGCTGGCATACCAATCCATCTTTCAAGCGTAGTGATATGAAAATTGCTACTGTGGCTGATATCAACATTCAGAAGCATTTTAATTATCTTCTGCATTTCTGCAACCAGAACCTTCATTATCATCACAGCTTGTAGTAGTCTACTCACCAATCAATTGCTATATTGTCAGGACTTTACTTTAGTTTTATATCATTCATCATCATGATCATCTCCAAAGACTTCACCCACTGCTCAGCATATGCCTCACTTTTCTTGTGCCAAACCCCTAGACAGCCTCATCCAGGTTTTACCCGCGATAGTGACATAATTCCATTTAAATAGTTCTTAAAACACGAAAAACGAACAATAATATTTCATAGAAGAAATTGTTCTCGTTAAATCCAATGAAATATAGACGTGTTTACTTACCAGCTTACTATTATATTGTAAAGTTCAGGTGTCCCTGGAAGCTATCGGAGTACGATAACGACTTATTGGGATTAAAGAACATAATTGTCTCTATTACAATAAAAGGTATTTTTATTCGCTTTTTATGGCATTTAAAACAACGATAGCCAATGGATAATGTTTGATTTACACCGCCCTATTCTTGGTATAATGCGAGTACGGTATCATTTCATTAACATTTGGCATTTCTTAGAGGCTACGTTAATTTAAGAAATCAAGCACTAAAATATGTCATTTAGGTCGAAAATAACTTCTATTGCATAATAAAGGTCTACTTGCCAAAAAATATTTTTAAATATTTTATCCTAAAAACAATTTTTTCATAAATTTATATTTTTGTACTTTTATTTATTTATATTTTATTACATATTTGCATTTGAACTTCTAAAGACTTCCTTCCTGACATCCTTATTTTTCTACCTACATTTGCCACATGCGTCCTCGTACCTACATAGGTAGGTACGAGTATATGGTGGCATTATTAATAAAATGTGGGGATGGAATATAATGGGATTTACATTTTACTTAACTGGTTGGTCGGAGGAGCTCGTAGCTAAGTAATAATAGCCGCACGGGTCGATCCATCAGGTTAAGTTACGCTTGCCGGGGTTGGTCCGTGGATGGGTGACCATCTTTCCATACCGAGACTCCTCCGTGCCTCGGAAAGCACGTTAAGCCGTTGGTCCCGGCTGTCACTCGTGGATCTTTGACAGTCGTTACGGGTCGTCAGAAGCCCGAAATTCTGACAACCAGTCTTACCAAGGGGTATCGTGTTACCCAGTTACTGGGTTGTGGAGGTCAGATAGGCATTCGCTCCATGTAAAATACTGGTATTCAGGTGCATCCGGTTAGAGTGGAAGCCGACCCCAACATAGTTGGGAAAAGGCTAGGCAGATGGTTGGTCGGAATATGCAACACAGGTACTTCTATGAACTTTTATTTAATAATTTATTTTATTTTACGCAGAAGACTCAAAAATAAAGTCAGAACATCAAAATCAAACCCTTTGTCGCATCGTTGTCCTCTTTGTACTTACCTGCTATTACTTGTACAACCGCGGACAATGGCGGTGGACGGTAAAAGTGGTTTACCGCCAGTGTCCGCGATGATACCTACTGTTTTAATTTTAATTCGGCTCATAATAAAGTTACCTAAATAATAGTCTTCTGCTTCGCTTATAAAAATGCTTATTAGCCAATTCCTTTTAACTAACTTAAAATAAGTTTATTTCAAAATTCAAGTTTAGATATTATAATATAATATCACGCATGTATTCCCCGAAGGGCTAGGCAGAGTTGTACCTATAGGGCACCCACATTTCAACAGTTATGTTTTAGTCCCATGTAACCCTATTATATTGTACTTATTGCCATCAACCGTGAACAAATCCAGGCTCCGGGCTGCTAGAATCAATTCAATTTTTTTGTAATTTTTGACGTTCAAAAGTGCCTTGCAAGGGCCTATTTGAAATAAATGATTTGACTTTGACTTTGACTTTGCTACTGAGAAATTTCTGATGGAAAAAGCCATTACACTTTAGATATAATGTTTATTAAATTAATAGTCTTGTTATCAGAATTCTTAAAAATTAAACCAAATATAAATGTTGTATTTAAAACTTTATTTTTATCAGAGGGCAAAGGTTTTCAAGCCCTTTACTCTTTGCGATAGCGCGTTCTACATACGAGTTGTTTCTCAAATTCTTGAAAAAAGCTGCGAAGCAGGCCTGCCACGCCGGCTTCTTTATCATCGGCTGCTTCACAGAGCTACCTAATAGTCATTTACTTCTGATAAAACTTTCCTGTAGAGCTTTATGAAAACGCTGTAATTATCGATCAATTATCACCCCTGTATTTTCCAGTGTACAAGTGTAGAGGAGATAAAAACCCACTTTTCACCAGTTATGTTTTAAGTCCCATGTAAAGCTTCGAAGCTATTACTTACCATCAACTGAGCTAAATCCTAACTTCGCTAAGAACTGTGAAAACCTATGGACAAACCTAACACTTAACACTGCTCAACTTGGGGATTAAGCCAAGAATCTCTGTAAATTATGTTTCTACCGTGAGATTATTGTACTTACCTCTGCAGTCAATAAGTCACCAAACCTCATCATCATTAACCAATAGCAGGCCACTGCCGGATGTAGATCTCTTCTATCGCATGTCAAACAATCCGATTCTCGACAACCCTCATCCAGCTGTTACCGCAGCCTCCCTGCGAAGATCGTTGCTCCATCTAGCCTGAGGGCATCCTACCTTACGTTTGCCGAGTGCCCAAATCCTATGATTTTTTTATTCAATGAACTTACAGTGATAGTTGCTCGATATAAAAAAACATTAAAATAATGTTTCAAGATTTTTTATCGGCTTATTTTATTATATACAGTCATAATCATAACTTATGTTTCTACATAAAAATGACTGAACCCATGAAGCACTTACACAACTAACAAATAGTTTACTCTTAGATAACAACACGGAAACTAATATGTTATTTCCACATTTACAAACGAAATAACGAATACGCTAATATAAATTTTAATGCTTATATCGTGCAATTCGTGCATGCTCAGTGCAACTCGTAAAGAGCACTAATGGCCGAAGGAAAAAACGGCAAAGTGCTGCAATTACTGTTAGGTCACAGTAGAGCGACTCAGGCGCAGCCAGCGATTATATACACAATTAAAACTACACACACGAATACAATATCTTTAACAATACGTATAGTTGTGTCATCTATACGAAGGTGAGGTGACTCAATATTCTGATAGGGTAAGAACAAACAGGAGAGAGAAGACGTTAGAAGGCTGGGCAAACAATTAGGTACAGTCTTTGTTGGTCGACTGGATCAACAATTGTTTCTACAGTAAATAAATTAGATTTTCTAAATATCAGACAGGCGAAATAAATTTTGGTATCCGTTTAAGTATTAGACAAATGAAAGATACTCGTAGATTAGATACTAGCTGCTGCCCGCAATTTCGTCTGCGATCCAGGATGAAAATAGCCTATGTCCTTACCTAGGTTACGGTCTATCTGTGTGCCAAATTTCATCCGAATCCGTCCAGCCGTTTTTACGTGACTGAGTAACAAACAAATAAACTCAATATTGCATTCATAATATTAGGATATCGTTCGTCCGTTTTTTTTATTCAACAATTTGCTGTTGCGAATTTACTTAGGTATTCCTATTTATAAAAGCCAACCAAATTATGCACTAATTAAGTACTCTTTTGAAGTAGCAGTAATGGAGGACCTAGAACATATTATGTTCTGATATAGGGGATCTGTGTAAATGATTATCTAATAAATTTTTGCTACGCCTGGGTAGATTAACATTCATAAGACCAAACTTAGCGCCCTTCGTGTACTGTTTGACTAGTGCACAAAAAAGTTAAACATTATCATACAAATGCGCTATTCAACACTTTGGAACCTAGATATTTTTACGTTAATGACTACTCGATCATCCACATCGCCTGAGGAAAGTATCTATATACATTTTTATCACATCGTAGCTTACGTCAATGAAAATTTATAATACAAGTGTTCACGACAAGCTGTTAATGAAGCAATCGATAATATTCCTCATACTTGACGCTTCCATTACTAGCTACAATACTTGGGTCAAGAGAACCATTAAATGAGTTATATGGAGTAAAAACACTACTTCCAGCGAATTCCATCTGTATACTGCATTTGGAATTTTCATTTCACGCTCGCGTGAACTTTTAATCGCATGTAAGGCCATTTAATAGTACAAATGCTCTAAGCGTTTATTGAAAGTAACACGGGTGTGTGCACACTCACACAAGGACGGCGCGGGCGTCTACGTGAAGAAGTTGGGTTTGTGCTACATAAGATATGTTTGCGATGAAAACAAGTGTTGTTTGTTCAAGTTTAAGGTTGCTGTTGTGTTGTTGTCAACCCGGGGTGAATGTTCAACATCATGTTGTACAAAATGTTTTTTAGAAGTTAAATGAAAAAATCGGACGGACGTGTTATATGCAGTAGTTCCTGCTGGCCTAGCCCGGCCTAGGCCTAAGTACTGATTCCAAGAAATACTGTCTACTAATTATGAGAAACAGAATAGTTATAACTTACGTTACTTGCGGTCGGATCTTCTCTCTTTGGGAATTTACTAAGGAAAAAGGATCTAAAGCTGTCTCAACGCCTTTTCATCAAAATATACGAGTAGCATCGACTCATGTTAATTCTCGCGTGGCATAGCCTAGCCTCGCCCGACCTCGCACCTACACCACAGCGAGCGCTGCTAGATGAGTGTGCGTTGGCAGTAATTTCACGCTTCCCGCCGCCAGCCACCACCTGAAAAACTCTAATCACACCACTTTTATGGTTCCTACTCGCAATTTATATTACAAATATGATAATTTTAAATCATAATAAATTTATTAGCCGCTTGTACTCGGCAAACTAGAGCGTTTATCGAGCGTTTCCGTTCCCGGTATCGAGTCGCGTTACAGTTGTTTTTTTTTTGCTATCGATTTCCTAGAAATTGTTGCTTTTAATTACAATTCTAACGTTTCTGCACTTTTCCGGTGCGGTTGGTCTTTCATGTGCTTTTGTTAATGAAGTCTTCCAAAAATATAGCAAGGTTAGGTACGTCATCGGATGTGACTCCGGAAATGTTATCAAATGTATAGCCAATCAGTCACGGTTTCTTGATATTATGGCAATTTCTATTTCATTCATAAGTAACTAAATTATTATTCTAGTAGTTTATTAATGTTTTATTTTGTAGACCGTGTGGCGACTTTTTTTTGTTATACAGACGCGACTTTCAATGTCGATTGTATTGTCATAATGTTATAGAATATATACGTAATAACAATAAAAATGTGTGCAAATATTTGATTTTATAGTAATATTATCTTTTCGACTGGGGTCACAATAAAGATGAAGTTCACCTTTCAGTGATCTTAGGTAAAACAAGACTTAGTAGCATTTATTTTATGTTTTAGATACTAATGCCAGATAGGCGTATTTAAATTATGACCCAAAACAATTCTAAGGTCTATTTAAATCGTGTGGACGCCATCATGCGCGGGTGGGCCCTCACGTCGGGGGATCCTGTGACCCGGTTGGGGTCGTCTTGGCGGTGTCTCTAGACATCACCAATGCCTAGAACACCCTGCCCTGGAGTTGCATCAGGGAGGCACTCCGGTATCTCTGGATGCCGACCTACCTCTGTCGTGTGCTCGAGGCCTATTTGACGGACAGGGCCGTCATCTACCCCGGTCACCAGGGAGAATGGAACCGGCGAGAGATGTCGTGCGGTGTCCCACAGGGATTGGTCCTGGGGCCGCATACGTGGGACATCGGATACGACTGGGTGCTGCTCGCCAACCTCCCTAGCGGCGTCAGCGTGGTCTGCTACGCTGATGACACGTTGGTTCTGGCGCAGGGGAATTCGCACCAGGCGGCGGCCGAACTAGTGACACACGGTGTGGCGACAATCGTCGACAGGATCGGGACTCGAGGTGGCCCTGCACAAGTCCGAGGCCATGTTTTTTCATAGTCCTCGGAACGCGCCATCGTCGGATTCCCAAATGACGGTAGGAGGTATGATCGGCGTCGAGTCGACGATTAAGTATCTGAGACTCGTCCTCGACAGCCGGGTGAATTTCGTGGAGCATTTCCGACGTTTGGCTCCCAGCCTGAAGCGGGCCGGGGCTGTCTTGAAGCGGCTCCTGCCCAATCTAGGGGGTCCAAACGCCTCTTGCCGGAGACTCTACGCGGGGGTCGTGCGGTCCATGGCCTTTTATGGGGCACCAGTTTGAGCACGTTCTTTGAGGCTGCGGCCAGCCCGCCGGTTCAACGCGTCTCAAAGGGCCATCCGGCTGGTCCGGGGATACCACACGGTCTCCGGTGAGGCGGCGAACCACCTTGCCGGATTACCGCCATGGGATCTGGAGGCAAAAGTCCTCGCGCACATTTGGGAGTGGCACGAGGAGGCGAAACGCTGGGGCGTAACTCCGCTGCCGCGAGAAATCACGGCACAGCAGACAGAGCTCCGGCGGGATCCCATGGCGTCATGGAGAGTGCGATTGTCGCAACCCAGTGCTGGGCACGCCACAATTGCGGTGATAAGTCCCCTCTTTGAGGAGTGGCTAGAGAGGCACAACGGCGTCCTCACCTTCTGCCTGATGCAGTCCTCACCGGACACGGTTGTTTCGGGAGGTTCCTGTTCCACATAAGGCGAGAGGAACCGCCCGGGTGTCACCACTGTATGGATCACCCGGAGGACACGGTGGAGCATACGGTGGAGGTCTGCCCGGCTTGGGCGTGGCACCGCCGTGTCTCTGTGGAGGCGATTGGCGGCAGTGATATCTCGCGTCCAGCCCTGGTCCAGGCCATGGTACGGAGTGAGAGGGCGTGGGAAGCCGTCACCTCCTTCTGCGAAGCAGTAATGCTCGCAAAGGAGGAAGCGGAACGCGTGAGGGAGAGGCAAATTTCGCGCCCTCACGCCCCTGGCCGCCCCAGGAGACGCCCCGGGCGTCGGGAATCGCAGGCCGATTCCCCGCCACCGTAGGCGCGGTCTTGCGGACGGTGAGCAATGGGTAGCTCGTTGTCCGATAAGGACCAGGCCTCGGGCGACGGCGCGTTGTGTTCCACGCGCGCCTCTAGGAGATGTCAGCACAACTGAGGGGGTCTGCTAGGACGGATGCCTCCCGGGGTTGCGGGAAAGTCCGAAAGGGATACCGTGGCCGCAAAAAAAACTAGTCTATTTAAATCCTTGTTTCCAATTGATGTTATTTCCACATAAACGAACATGAACTTTATGCAAGTGTATATACAGTAGATTTTACACTGACTAGTATTGTTGAAAGCCAAAAAAAAATTGCTTTGTAGCGTAAACTGAACATTATATGTAGGCATTACAGTTGTTTTTCCAAAACTCGTGTTTGTTTACATATTTGGCAAATAAATTGCGAATGCAGATCGGAACTTTTACGACCGAGTCCACAAATTAAGTACCTACTCATGCGCTTGAGTGATGCCTCTTGGATGGAGATCGGTTAAATTAAAACGACTCCCTCCTATCACTGTTATGTTGTGGGTTACGATTAAAACCCCCACATTTTGCTTATGTCACCTAGATCAGCGTCAAAGAAAAGAAAAGTGCAATTTATCTGTCATTTATAATACGAGAATCTTGGAGATTATTATCATTTCACATGCGACTTATAATCATCGTGGGCGCAGCTAACAAAATCAATAATTGTACAGAGATATAATGTATTCCCACGTAATTGTTGTGATCGAATGACATAATTGTGTCGCGACTTGCGCCGGCGCCGCGCACCCCGCTCTCTCCCCGCTATGTACCGTCAACATCAGCATACTCCTACATATCTACGTATTGATTTGTTTATTTACTATTCTGCATTCTAAAAGACTTAAATTTCCAAATATGTGAAAAATTGCAAAGGCCCTTAGCAAGTTGGTAATTTTAACCGGAATTTGAAATGGGTTAAGTGCTACTTTCCTTAGAGTTAAAGTAAGCTCTCTAGGTAGAACATTTTTTTGTGTAAATAAGTGATTGCCTCAGTAGATTTGTTGGGAAAAACACTAAAATATCACTTAAGTACGCATAATTACATCCTGAGTAGACAGTGTCTTAGACATTGGGTTAGCTACCTTCCTACCTTTAAGTGTATAAAAAAGCAACAATTACTTTTAGTTACTAAAAGAGATTGTTGCTCTTTTAAAAACTTACCTATACAAAAAAGTACCAAATTAGTATAAAACTAATTTGTCCATTTAAAATTATTCCTGCCTAAAGATCAACAGCAAGACATACGTTAATTAAATATTATACTTAATTAATTCAACAAGGCGAGCAAAAATTGAATACCTGGCAGCTAACTCGCTGACCGTACTCTAATTGCAATAATTACTCATTATCAGGAAGCTTGGCACATTAATTTCGAGTTTTTACTTGAGCAAGCTTAACAAATACTTATTTAATTGCTCGTCTTTGTTCTACCAACATTATTAGGTTGGTGACGCAACACGGTTATACAGTATACTAACATCACACAATTTTGATCGTTGTGCAAGTAATCTTGCGACGAGTAAAAAGTTGACGCTTTACCTATTGCGCATGCGAGACAGTTCACGTGCTCACGTACCCTTAATCAGATATTCTTTGTTGTGTCTAGAAGTGAGTCGCTGACAATATCGCCGTCTTGTAAATGCACTAACTTAGTTATAAAGGCAATGTTAGATAACCACCACACTAATGTCTTTTTACGCGCCTATTGACTATTTCCCTGACAGTTTAATAGGCTGTGTGTAACCCACATTAATGATTACTGTTCACTTGCAAATGTAAAACTGTTTGATACTTGCTCATAATAATTTTTTGTTGTGCATTCAAGAATTTATATTGACTCCGTTTTTTGATCTTTCCTATTACTGTTGCGGTCAGTTAAGTTGAATTGGTAATAAAATTATATCCTTCAAAAGGACATGTGGTGCAACTGCTCATGTACTTAGGATAACAAGACAATCGTAATTATATATATCGTATTATTATAATAAATAATTTCAATTGTAAAAGACATGCAGTTTATGGTTACAGGGTCTATTTATACCTTTAATTGCAAACGTCGGTATCTTTATTATAATATATTCTCCATCGTGTTGCTGTTGGCACTAATTGATGGTTTTCATAGACAGTACTATGAGTACTATTCGATAACTTAATTAATTATGTTTTTTTATATTATTTGAAGCTGCAACCTTTAGCTTAGTCATATAATCAATTAACAGAGTCACACAGGTATTATTGTCACAGTTCATGAAATAGAATAAAATGACAGAATTATTTATGGCACGGTTCGTTTTAATTTTAATTATACGAGTACAAATAGTAGTACTTCTGAGATAGGCCGCTTGTGATGAATATCATCATCAACGTCTTACTATATCGATAGATTCGATGTTTTTTCAATAAGTAATTAATACTTCACCTGCTGGTATCCGATGAAGCTGACGATGGTGTATGCTTGCCTAAAATTATTCCAATGACGTATTCACTCGAGACTTGAAGACTCCCAGGTTTTTGAGAAACTCAGAATCTGGCAAGGACTTGCACTCTTTAGACTACTTAGTTACCTTTTCTACGGGTAGAGGCCCTGAAATGGAGGTGGGCAGGACACTTGACTAGACGTAGCGATAGCGGGTGGAGCAGAGCTCTAACGAAATGGTTGCCGACAGACGGTAGAAGGTGCGTTGGCAGACCAACAGCCAGGTGAGTGGACGACCTACAGAAGATCGCGGGGAAGACTTTGATGAGACTCCCACAGACCAGGAAAAATAATCCTTGACGAATAATTACTTTAATAATATAAAGTAGTTAATTGACTCAGGGGTGACTTTGCGGAAATCCATTATAAAATACAATAGACGACGTATATTTAGTAACCTAATCCGCTTAACTGTTCTTAAAGAGTCATAAAGAACCCTGTAACAAATCGACACGTGTTTCACCTCTCAACGAGGCATCCTCTGCCCTCGACGCTCGACGTGTCATCACGTCGGGTCCGGGTTCGCAACAAGTCAATCGTCATCCTGAGGATGCCTCGTTGAGAGGTGAAACACGCGTCGATCTCTTACAAGGTTCTATATGACTCTTTAGGAACAGTTAAGCGGATTAGCTTACTAAATTTACGTCGTATATTGTTTTTTAATTATTTTTTTATATAAAATTTACAAACTAATTCATGAAATTAAAACCCTTTTCCTATTCGCTGTGCCCGACAGGGGCCACAATGATCACGTCTCGGTAAAACCTACCCCCTATGTTCACATTGTGGAATATTATTTATATTCCACAATGTGAGCATAGGGGGTAGGTTTAATTGGTAAGGTAATATTGAGTATTAAGGGTAGCGTGGCATCTCCGGCGGGATCTCATGGCGTGTGCGATTGTCGCAACCCAGCGCTGGGCACGCCACAATTGCGGCGATAAGTCCCCTCTTTGAGGAGTGGCTTGAGAGGCGCCATGGCGTCCTCACCTTCCGCCTGACGCAGGTCCTCACCGGACACGGTTGTTTCGGGAGGTTCCTGTTCCGCATAAGGCGGGAGGAAATGCCCGGGTGTCACCACTGTGTGGATCGCCCGGAGGACACGGTGGAGCATACGGTGGAGGTCTGTCCGGCTTGATGATGCAAGCTGCACGCCCTCGCGGCCCTAGTCGCCGCAGGAGACACCCCGGGCGTCGGGAGTCGAGAGCCGACTTCCGGCCACCGTAGGCGCGGGCTTGCGGACGGTGAGCAATGGGCAGCTCGCCGTCCGATATGGACCAGGCCCGTGCCGACACGGCGCGTTGTGTTCCACGCGCGGCTCAAAGAGATGTCAGCACCAACCGACGGGGTCGAAATGCCTGCTGGGGTTGCGGGTTTGTCCGAGTTGTCCGAGGGGGATAACGCGGCCCCGGCACGCGGGCAACGGAGGAAACACGGGTGGGTTTTAGTCAGTAAAAGTCTGACACCTCTCGCTCTGCCCAGAGCGGGAGAAGTCATTTGACGATTTCCCATCCTCAAAAAAAAAAAAAAAAAACGTGGTATAAAAGGGAGGAGGCCATACTCAGCAGTGGGTGAAACAAGGCTGCCAATGAATATGATGATGAATATACTTATAGTATGATTGAAAAATACATTGCACTACGACACAACTTAGATGTAGTATCGGCAAAATTCGTAAAACCGATCACCATCTGAACTGAGTACTCCTTCAAAATCACCAATATTTAGAAATTACTACTTTATGTGAAAATGATCACACGCAATAACTTGTGAAGTCATATAACCAAATACATTCGTAAAATTGAAATTAATGAATGCAAATTTTGAAATTTATGCTACATCTAGGTTGTGTCGTACTTGTTCAGATATCACCTACGAGTAAATATATCTAATCATGACACGTGTAGTAAATAATTGGTTGAAATTCGGAGTAAACTAATTAACCACATTAAGGATTGGGAATAACAAACTTTATCTTTTTGTGCTATAATTAAACATTCTGTTATACCTACAGCTCCACATTATCGACCGATATTAACATTGAAATTAGTAATTTAGGTTTACTCTGAGCACGTCTTGTAATTTTGTATGGCTAATATCAGTAGATAGTTTACAAAACCTTACAAAAGGATAGATAGGTACTTACTTTACAAAAGTACATCAATAAATTATGAGATACTATTATAAAGAATCCAATCAATTCTATGAAACTGAAATCCAAAATATCGCCGACTCGGTCGCCCCATTCTCAGACCCACCACTGTCCACCATATTGTTACGTCGGTTTAGGCAAAGGCTTCAGAGGTTCGTAACACACAAACATACATACAACCTAAATATAGTCATTAAAAACAATTCATCGCATGATAAAACGAATACCTAGCGGTAAAATTATGTACAGTCGGTCACATAATGTGCACCTAGTTATGTAAGAGGTTACCATGAACGTTAGTTCCGAAACTTGTGTTGAGCAATGTACTCCTCGGAGCGTGAAAATGTAATGGCATGTATGCATGACTATTAATTTTGCACCTACTTTTGTGTACATAGATGTATGTGATTTTGTATAGCCTTATTATTTTACAGATTTTCTTTCCTTATCTTCATTTTTTTGATGATGGCTGTAATGATTCTAGATTCCATCATGGCTCCCGCAGACGGGGGTAATGCGACGGCGGCGCGCCGCTACTCTGGTAGAACAATTTCTATGAAAACTTCACGGAAATTATTCTAGCGGTGTCGCAATTGCATACCTACATTAGATATTTCAAATAAACAATATCCCATTAAAAACATTACATGTAAAAAAATACAGTCTCGCAACGCAGTTCTTCTACCGCAAAAAGATGTGAGAACTAATGTAAAACCAAATTTGTTTATTTATTCAGTACCTATCTATTTGTCATCTTTATTTCTTTAATAAATAAAATGACTAGGCAATGGGTTTGTTTTGCTCGACTTGGGTTTGTTTTGCTCGACTTGGCCGGGACACTGCCGTGGCCCCCGATCTGTATAGGCTATTTTTAAAACCTAAAATCCTCAATTTAAAATAAATGTAAAACAACATGCATTCTACACGAGTAAGCTAAAATGATTAGGTAAAAACATCAATATTTCCTTATACGAATAGGAAACCAGCTCAAAAAGTCAAAACACCCCATCAGTATTTTCCTTTCCTGAAAGTGGATTGAACAGCCCTAAGTATGCCTCTACTCTTCATTTAAAACTTTATTTTAATAAAACTTATCTCATTTCTTAACAAAGCCGAAACCACACTGCTCTATACTTAAGAAAACAGTTAGCAATTACACTAATTATACCTATACGTGCCTAAATCCTACTTTCCACAGCGATGTTATCTAACAGACTATGTTTTATGGCTGAAAATTAATTAAACATATTCTCAAATTGAAACTAAAATAAAATGAGCGCGCGTATGAAATCAAACAGTCACATGAGCATAAAATTGGTGTTTAGAAGCACAGTGCGGCCGGAAGCGGCTCAGACACGTAGAGCGCGCAACAAAATAATGAACAAAAGTCATTATAAGCGGCGAGATGGTCGCGATAACGCGGCGGTTAGAGTAAACGCGCTTTTTACGTTAATTAAACTTACTTCTGTAAACGATGATGGTCTCATTATCTGCATTAAGCACCGCTCACCGTTCGCAGTGCTTTTTACGCAACGCTGCGCGTGCGCCGGGCGCCCGAGCTCGTCGCCGACGACGCCGCGGGTTGCCATGTTCAAAAGTCATTTGGACTATTACAGTTTGTCGTACACTTTAAAAACAGAATTCCTATTACAACACACAGAACGGAAAAATGTGACCGTTTTATAAAAACGTTTTAAACATATCTAAGTATTGTAAAACCAAAAAAGTTTCATCAACATGCGACTGTTTTCGACAATTATCCCCAAAATAACGTCTCGTCTCGTAAGTGATACGTGCTTGGGAGCGCAGCGGCGCGGGCGCAGGCCGCAGGGTCGCACTTAATAGCCGGTGACGGCAAAGGACACATGACAAAAACTCTCCTCATTATCCGCTCTATGACAATTCGCCTCCATTTATAATGCTATTAATAAAATAATGGCCGGCAACCACAATAAGAATTTAATTCAGCATCAAATAAACATTAAATGTCATTTTATCGGTAAAAACCACGTTTGTAATAACCGTTTTGTTTTTTTTTAATGGCAATATTTATAACTGCATTAGAGTGTCATGGCGTATATCCGCATCGCGTTCCTGGCGTCGATTTATGTTCTATTGTTAAAAAGTCTTCATTGCATAATTGTATTTATTGTGATTACCGCCAGTAAGTTACTTCCCCTCTTAAATAACCGCTTGTTGGTAACTCGGTTTTGCCGTAGAGCCGCTCAAGTGTCCAGATAGACATAGCGTGATTGATTTATTTGGGTAGTTTATGTGTTAGTGTTACGAGACACGTAAACAGTGCGTAATGGATTTCAGAAAAAAAATGAAACGTCTTTAGTTCATTATTAATGTTTTTTATACCCCAGAGTAAAGAAGTTTTAACTAAACATTTTCAGTCATCATCAAATAATACGTTTATATTGCCTGAATTTATTTGATTCAATCTTTTTTACAAGCTTCCTTATACATAGTCAAACAAAATGTAATGTTTGGCGAGAAGTGCGACTATGCAACTATGTAAAAAAAAACAAGTATCGTCATATTATCATTGTTATTATATTGTATAATCATCCTAACTCGCACGGGTATTACTACATTTAAGTCCGTAATAAACCATGACTGCCCATGGCCTAGCTGTGAGGTAACACTTTTTGCATTAATGACTGCCCACATCACATACAATCGAAGGTTAGTCGTTATAATATGTTACTTATTCATAATAATAAGTAGATTTGTTATTATTTTGAAAGACCATATCGATAGCTTTGGGCTATTCAATAAATGTTAAAAGACGAAATTCGCACTTAGCAAAACTGAAAATCGACAAAAGACAAAAACAGTGAGAAAGTTAAAAGGATCGAGATTAGTCGTTCGTAATACTTTTGAACTAGAAGCTCAGTACCTATTCACGTTGTGTTGATATATAATGAAGAGATAATCGATTTACATTCTCTAGATGTCTCATAATTTTCCGTCACGTTACTAATACCTAACCACAATAAAGTTTCTACAAGACAAAATCCGACAAATGCACTCAAAAACAATTCCAATGACGCATCACACAGTCAAAAGCAGTCACAAGCGAAATTTTCCGTTTACATTCAAATTCGCAGTGGTTGTCGTCGGGCGAAGGCCAGATAGAGATGAGGGGTAAACATGAAATCAGGCTACTTATTACCCAGCGCGTTAGTATGCATGGGTTGGGAGCCCAGCGCCCTACTGCATTACGTCGCTCCGTACATAAACGATGCCTCCATTTACACCTAACTAGATTCAGCCACCCGGCACCCTTGAATGCAGACAGACTCAATTTATATTTTATTACGTGACGTCATAATTCTGTTTTGTTTTATTTTAGTTTTGCTTTTATTATAAATATTTTTAGATAAGCCTACCTACCTGCATTTTTCAGAACGTTTTTCGTAGTTTTTCCTTATTTGATGCACATTGAACGCGCCATCATTCAATTTAAGCCCCGACTACACTGACTCGTAGGTTATGAAAATCAAGAAGTTAACTAGATCAACTCATTAGTTAATGAGCATTTTAAAATGCAGGCATGCACGTAATACTCTAAGTCGGACCCCACACGAACATGAAGAAAAGCAATGAAAATAATTAAATGCTTGACTGAGAGGTCTGAAAGCTCGTTTTTCGTTGTTTTCCAAAAAGGGAACGCATTACATATCTTTGAAACACATTAATGGCCTAATAATACATCATAACTGACAGTAATATCCAATTTAACTGCAATAGAACTAACATTAATACTAAAAATCGTGTCTGTAAACACAGTAATTCCGATCACAAAATTTCGAAACGAGCCATTTCATTTTGACGTTCAAAAAAACATTAGAAAAAGGTTGACATTCCGTCATTTGCTCAGGGACATTTCTTCAAATTAAACTATTATTAGTTGGCGATCACGTCGTGGGATGCTTTTAATATTGAATTAGGGGAACCTGTGGTTACAGCGCCCTTAATCGGGCCTTCGGACGGCGATGTTCGTGTATTAACGTTATATCCACAGTCGTGTAATGGCGTAAGTAATATTAAAGCCCAAATGACACAAAATATTGTCAAATTATAGGCTCTGAAAGCATGGGTAACCACTTACAATGTCTGCCGTTGATCCCTGTGTAGCGTCAACATATTACTGACTACGTCCTTACAAGGATTACTTATAATTTTTATCAAGAATCGAAGCGGTTCAGTGTAGAAAATAATCAAATGCTGAAAATGTCATTTTTCCTAATCCTTTTTCAATTCCTGTCTACATTAATTAGTTATTTAAGTTTCGTTACCTAATAAAATATATTTAGCAGTCGAATCTTGTGTAATTTGTCAAAATCAAATCAAATATTTTTATTGTGGGCATAGGTTATACAGACAGTTGTTAGGTAAATTACAGTTCCATTGTCTTGCCTAATAGGCATATAATAATAAAATTATGTCAACATGTAGTATAAAAAAATTTAAGCAAATCTTACAAAATAACAATTAGGTGTATGGTGACAGATTGTAGTAGGTTCTTTGAATAAGCAATAGGTATAAAAATGTAGCCTATCTTAGGTACCTCGGGTACTTAACAAACAGTTCCTGCAGTAACAACAATAATATGCAAAATCATGCATTAACAACTTATTTAATTGGGGATTAAGTATTTTTTCTGCGATCGCTACACCACTACACTTAATTATGGCTATATCAATAGTTTTCCTTTTTGGGTGCACGAAAGAGATACAGAAATGGCTGTGTCATATTATTTTAGTGGATGACGCCGATCGCATAACTAACAGCTGCAACGAGTCGCCGCTGATTGTAGTGTTTAGTCTCGATACGAATCGATTTCATACGATTTGTATCGAATGATCCCATCGTAAACTAATAGGAGCGATTCTGGTATATTTTTCGGCTCTCTGACCGATGATTTAGTTCGTACGTGATGTGCTTACATGGAAAATAAATCGTTTGAATCGCATTATATTCATTCGTATTATTAAATGTTCGTTTCTGTGAGAATTTTTGAGTTCGCCTACGCATCGGAATGTACCGTGGATTAATAAAAAGTGAGTAGCGAAACCATTGAACGAATAAATTGCTGCGGCTTTTTATGTTCTGTTGTGATGGATTTGACTATTATAACTTTAATAACTGGAGGTTTATGATGGTATTCAACTATTAAGATCCATGGTTCGCAATTCTTTGAAAGCAGAATAAATTTTTCGTTAACATATCATTAGACATTGTGAATATCATTCAAACTTTCGACTAATGTTTTATTGATATCGATTTTCAATGTGTTGAAAATAATATTTAATGTTATTAGTGCCATAAGATTGAAGTAGTCATTGATTAATAGATCGTCGAAGGTAATCGAAGGATTGATTGAAGAATTAATGCTTTCACATAAATAAGGAAGCACCATTCAGCAATTAAATAAACATAAAATTCTTGAACAAAATTAATCTTCAGACTTGTCTTTAGTGTGAATAAAATTGATATCGTAACCAAATGCATATCGATGTCTCTCGGGAACGATTTAAATCCGATTTGTTTACCCATTCGATATAACATCGAGAAGTATTATCGGACTCACACTCGGGCCTAATGTTAATTGGTTAATTAGTCTGTTTATGAGTCTTAAAACAAATTAATTTGGAGCGAGCGCGGCCATCTAATCTGCTTGGCGCCTCTTACGCACGTCGCTGTTCAAACTTGGCTATAGATTTTGTAAGATATTATGAAAAAGTTGTCTCTATAAGATTAATAGATTAAATAGCTTTTTATTAGATGTAATGTTATGTTATCGACATGGTTAGCGGGTTCATTATACTTAACTCTTCTAAGAAAACTTGAAAAGTAAGATAATTTGCTTATTATGTCCCAAAATTGAACTACGGGATTCTTTATCTGGTTTCTAGAGAGCATTCACAATTCGGTAGCAACTTCCTAGGTCACGATTGCCAGTGGCAATTTCCTTTTATACTAATTAACATTACAAGAGTTTCTTGCAGGCAATATAATATTATTACTAGCTTCTGCCCACGACTTCGTTCGTGTGGAAGTCGTAAGATACACGATACACAAAAATAACAGGCACACTTTTATAAAACTTCCTCGGCCCCCGACCCACCGCGTCGCATCGCATCGCCCACCCGCGCTATTACCTACTTCATTTTCGCTTAGCGTCCCTTCTGCGTTTTTTTCTTTTTGCTCGGCTTCTAAGGGTCGCAGCGTGAACTTAAATAGCCTATAACCTTCCTCAAGAATTGGGCTATCACAAGAATTTTCCAAATTCGACTGCTAGTTCCTGAGATTAACGCGTTCAAACATACAAAATCTTCAGCTTTATTATATTATTAGTATATAAGATTATTTACACACATACCGAACATACCTACGTATCGAATTACTGTTTAATGTGTGATCGTTTGAATTATTCCGGAGTGACTTCCAAATTCCAATGAAACTGTCCAGTTCCAAATTCCGCAGTGCTACGGCTTCAGGTACTTGGTCAACTTTATGATATGGAGAGTGACATAAATCGACTAAAGATCTACGTTTTCAAGTTTCTCAAAAAATCATAAATACAATGAAATTGTCAATAATTATGCAATTTTATTAAAAGTTATTGGAGTCTCCTAGTTGGACACAATTCCATCCGTCCGGTCCGGCCGAGGTGTCACAAGTCGGGATACAGATAACGAATACAACCTTATTCAGCACTATCAAACTCTTTCCGCTTCAATTTTGAACTTTATCTTTTCTGCCTTAACACTGAAAGCTTTTCAATGAGTGTAAAAGTAAGTTTGTCAAGTTAAAGGTACTTAATGATACCTGCTCGGGCCCCGATGACATCACACGCAGTATTGTAAGTGGAGAGATAAGAATAATTCAATAGGTACCAAGGATTTCGATGACACAACGTTTGAGTGGTGGTTTTCATTGATTTAATCGATGTGTACAACGTTTACGTGTCTTTTTAAAAGGTGTTTTCAACCTGCCTGTTGTTGTTGTGAGTGGATATTGGATACCGATGCTTAATGGAAGAAAACTGACTTGAAACAAACAATATTTGTAAAAATGGCCAAGAACCTTCATACCCTTGTAAGTACATAGGAAGGTAACTCCTGTACCATTAGGTGCACGAATGGACTCCAGGTAAGTATATGGAACAGCACTTGACAGGTACGCACACGTAACAGGTTAATACTACAGACCCTTTACTACACTACAGGTCTTTGATTTCTGAAAAATCTCCAAAATATTAAGAATTTCTGAAATTTAAAGAGAAAACTTTCTCAGTTTTTAAAACGTGATAAATTCAATAAAGACACAAATCTTATACCACCACACGAACTGTTACTATCTCCATAATATTTGTCATTCCATTAAATCCATAAAAACTTCGACTTTACCTCTAAATTTTGCGGCCAAGTGTCAAAGTTACGTCGAAACGATCCCGTGCAAATAACACCGACCCTACCGATTGATCGTCAGCAAAACAAAGCTAATGTCGTGTTTGTTCGGCAGGGCTAATCAAACAGGAACATTGTCCTATGTCAATAGCTAACGTCAATATAATCGATACAGGCGCCCTCAGGGATGTGGTATTCATACTGCTGTAGAACAATCGAGAATCGAATTTAGATTAAAATTTGCTGGTATTTGTTGGCGTAGGGACTTCATCTGCAGAATAATCAGGCAGTCTATCTTGATACAGATTAGGTAGCGATCTGTTCACATATGTAGATAAATTAATAAAGCCACAGCATTTTTCAAGTTGCTTTAAAGGTGTCAGAAATAACGTTTAAAGGTTATAATAACATTTAACCGCGAAACTACGTCTGTAAACAACAAAAGCCCGGTTTCATAAGTATCAGTGGTTCACAGTTTTGACAGGTTTTACATGCCAATAGAATGCGGGAAAGGAGCTGATCTAAATCGTGCTGTGGGAAGCCCCATCAAGTCAGAATCATGGATTAAAGCAGGATGCTAGATGCTACATAACAAAAAGATGAATAATAAAAAGGTACAGACACTTAGGCATGCTCATGAGTAACAGCAATTAGTTCTGTTTATAATCCAAGTTGCACAGAATTAAAGGAAAATTCCGCAGTACACATTCCTAGCTTTAGATTATAAGAACAACGCTAAGCAGAAGACAATAAGTACCTAACTAGATGTATTACCTTACACGTAATCACGAATCAAAAATGATTTCGATATGGAAAATTACTTCTTAGTTATCCTACAAGTTGTGGTTGACTTCGTTCCTAATAACAAATAATAGATTCTAAGGCCAATGCAATCATGAGAAATCATTACAAACAACATTAGATTGCTTGCAATTTATAAAATGTGGTTACATAGGTAATTATCCATGTCAGAGTATCTATTTATCTATGTAAGTACATTGCAAATTACCTATATGTTAGTAAATCATCTGAGTAGAGACAGATGCAAGGCCGCACCATCAGTTCCCACAAAGTCCGTAGAAATCTAAAAAACTGACATCGAATCAGGTTTGGAACCGAATTAAAGTACCTGCCATTCACACAAAACTAGAAACATAAACAAATTATCGGAAAGATAAAAAAATAACCTTCGTAATTTAACTTCCCCACATTTCATTCCACAAATTAGTCGAAACATAAAAACCCATGAATGAACTCTAAACAATCCCAAATGGTCATTTAGTGCCGGAAATGACCCGTTTGGCAAATAAATCAAAATTGCACTAGGAACGTAAATACAGCGATTAGGCGGCGCTTGCAAAGGACCCGGTGACGCTGCGCATGCGGCGGCCTATTTATTAATTTCTCGAGAACCCAGAGGCGGATCTCACCGCTCTAATTGTGCCTAATTTGAGACACCGCTCGAGATAGAGAGGCTGTAGGCTGATATAGAGGCTCATGTCGCTTGAGGCAATTCTCATTGATACAACTTATTTCATTTAAATAAGTACCTACGCAGTCGTCTTTTTAGTGCTTTTCAAAGAAACTTAGAACTGAATGCAAGAAATGCACACTAAAATGTAAAATCAGCAATCAAATCAATAGAAGACAGATTTTTCACTGAAAAATGAAATGAAGGGCTTTCTGTCGTAAGGTACTTATTGAACCTACACAAAAAGGTACCAGACACGTAAAATCTGCTGGTGAGGGAAACACAAGAGACTTTACTATCCGGGATCGTTAAAGTTTATGTTTCAAATGTAGGTAATTTTCTGATTAATGATGGTCTAAGTCCGAGGATGTCAGTGAACCTAGCTGTCCGTCAGATGGTCACATTGGTCTCAGCACTCCGGGCAGCAGGCTGCCATAACTGGCGAGATCACAACTTTCAAATGGTTGTCACACGCTACAACCCATTCATAAAATGCTAATGCGATTAGTTCCGCATTGTTTTTGCTAAATTTATTGCCCGGAGCGGCAAACCAACCAACCTGTTCAGCTTGTGCCATTAATTTTATAATTAACATCTGACAAAAACATTTAATATGAACACATTATGCTAATGAATATACGTCTTGGAACGCGACAGCTAACAACATTACCCTATAGTTTTTATGACATTCTCATACAATTATTACCTAACTACGTTCGCGGCGAGGTGTTAATGGATATCATTTGGCTCACACGAATAAATAAGTGACTACGAACGGGCATCGGGACTCTCAGTATCTCTAAGTGAAATGAAAACGGATATCCAAAATTGGTACAATAAAACGCTTAGGCCCAATAGGTTTATCGCGTCCACTTCCTACAGCCGCTCTAATAACCAAAACAAACAACAGCGACGAACACAAAGGAAGGCAAATAAGTCCAAAAAGTGCTAATATAAAAAAGTGTGCCCGTTTTTATAAGGCAACGAGTAAGTGTGAGGTCGGAGCGAGGAATGTTGGCGCCTGTCTGAGTACGTATACCTGTCCGTTTATCAATGGACCACGGACAATAAGGTGAAAAAAAAATGTGAAAGAGTATCAAAAAAGCGCTTCATCAAACCGATGCGTCCGGCAAGGGTTGTCGCTCGCTATCGACGGTTATCCGTCCGTTACTGTCACTTTATAATGCGCCCACGATCATAAACGACATCTTTGTTTAAATTATGACGTAATGTTGTCATGTGTTTAATCATTAGTCAAAATGATGCCTTGGGACCTTCTACAATTGTAAAGTTAGATGCACATATCAAAATCAGAGTAAGATATAGGTAAATCTCCAGCCTACGCCATTCTCATGTATATCAATACAATTTCTATATGAAAACAGAATAGAATTCTGCATTCCTTGCGCGACGTCAACAATAAGTTTTCGACATTGTCGCGTGTAGGCTCGCCAGAACTCGCCACCCCGACGTAGGGCGACATAAATATCCCGAGTAAAGCCTAACACAACTCAAGATGAACACGACAAAACTGATAAGGCCCCGCCACGCTCGCCCGAGACATCCCAATTTAGTGCCGGCCCTAAGATAGCGCTATTATACAGCTTTTAACTATACGAACGATACGCTAAATGTGTTAAAATCAACTTATTGTGTGTGTTTTAAGGCAAAAGAATGTGTAAGTGGATTGTCACCTGCGCGGATGTGGTGCGTGGGCTTAATGAAACGGGTAACAAATAGATTTTAATGATTTTTATTTGTGAATCTATAAAGCCATTTATAGATTCACATATTTAAACGTTAAATGATGGTCCATTTATTTTTGCATACACGATACGAATTAAAACATGGTATTGCTATATTACTTATGTAGCAATACCTATCCACTAAGTATACCCAAGTAAGTTACTTAGGTACTTGTGGTAGAGAGATTCAAAATAATATGTTAAACTGACACTTTCACAAAAATATTTCTTTGTTTCTTCAATATAAAATCCCATAAGACAAAAAGCCACAATCACGTCAGTAGAAAATAGTGATAGGTCCCATCCATCCATCCATCCATCCTAATACTTCGTTTTCGTCAATGAAATTTTTAAATTTCTACGAAACGGCAATCAACTAGGTAATTTAATTAGGATCTATAATTATAATAAACAAAAACAGTTGTAGTGATTCACAGCTGTTTGTTCTTACAACCCGACTAAGCGGATTTAGAAAAATAACAAGGAAATTTATTTTTTATCAACCACATCATTTCATGGGCTTTTTTCAATTGCATTTGTTTATGGTTGTATTTTGCAGCGTCCTCCTATGCCAATCATTTCACCTTACTTTCCATCATTTTTTTTCCAAGCATGAGAAAAACACCGGAAATCGTAGAGTCGATCGTATCTCAAATGTGTTTTAGTTTTATGGTTTTTTTATTCCTCCATTTTGAATATTATGATGTAGGCGAAGGCAAGGGACTTTTGGTTTATTTTTATAGATATCTATAGTCTAAGTATGTACCTATTTATTTTCGCACACATACTTGATAACTTTCTCCCTTCGCCACTAAAAAGAAGTCAATTTGTCGCTAATATAATATTCTAATGTTTGCCTGTCAAACATTTTAGAAATATACAGCTGAACTGTGAAAGCTGCATAATATTATTGCGAATAACTTCCGTAAACATACCATAAATGTATGTAGGTAGATAGAAAGTTAAATATTTCGAATAACTTTGTCAGTAATCTATCACCGATACGATAATGAAGCCTGATTGGCTGAGAGGAACAAGTTACTAATTTATTCAATGAATTACTTAATTAACGACAATGGCAGACATGCCCGTGCCAACCCAGAACTCTTAACTCAACTCTTGTATCTAATTAATGTTTAAATAACATTCTTAACCATCGAGCATGACAGAATTTATATTTTCTAAACACAGGCTATCTTATACGTTCATAACGCTTATAAAGCAGCTGTTTGTAAATATATGTCTCAGAAATCTATGTGATAAAAACTAGATTTAATATTAACAGAATAGAATACCAAATAACACGAATGCAAATGTAAATTTTGATACCTTTAATGGAATGCTTAATTCAATTAGGTACTCTTAAGGATATCTAAACCAGCTGATATAAATTCTATATTTATGAGGCGACAAATTACTTGAACATAGTTTATTCCATTTCAGTATAATCGTAATGCTGATGGCAACACTTAAAATGTCATAATATTTCACGGGAGGCGCGGAGACGCGGCGCGCGCCGTGTGCGTCCGCCGAAGCTCGAATTTCCGTTTAACTAATTGAGCGAAAACGACACAACGAACGCCATTCAGTGTGGAACTAATGAATGGCCCTCGAAAAAGCCAATTTGTAGTTTTTTTAACACTTCAATTTGTGCCGTAAACCCCAAAAAAGGCTCGACCAAAACCACAATCGAATTAGTGTCCCTTGTTCCGGAGATTAGAGGACTGTCCACCTCTTATCTCGGTCGTTCGTTATTTTATTGGCTTGTATAGAGTAAGTCGATAAACACGACGCATAATGGCCCATAATGAATCGTCCTCGCCAGCGGTTTGACTAATCATAAAGGTTTTATGGGTGTCGTTTCTGAATACTCGCTTTATGACGCAGTGCTGGCTCTATGCTCTCCACCCCGAAGCAATGGCACATTTGTTGAATAAACAGACTATAAAACTATCACTAAAACAATTCTAAACCTAAATTAGTAAAAGTATGAACAAATTTAGGATATTTTATTATTTAGTACAGTCTATCTAGTAATTAGGGACTAACGCTAGAGGTATGAGATAGAGTTTTGGTTTATCGAAGTAAACATCATAAAAATCAGTGTTCGTATTTCCGACTCAAGCAGTAGGTAACCATTTTTTGTATAACATTATTATATTTAAACTCAGCTTACAAAAGCATTAAATTCTGAATGTGTTACATAAATTAACGATGTGTAATTAAAAATTATTGCTGTGAGCTATTATCTTTGCATAAATAATTGCCCATAATAAGATACATTAACATCAAAGACTCAAAAAACTTCCAGAAGACATGAATTACTGCATCTACGATTCGAGAAATTGATAAAGATAATGTTTAAAATACGAAATTAGATACGCTCTAAATACCGTTTATTGCCACAAATTACTCTTGTAACCGTTTTCCGTACAGCCACTATAACAACTGTCTAACAAAAAGATTTGTTGCCGAAATGATCGTAGGAACAGTCGACAATAGGTGACACAGATCGCTAACGGCCACCGTCCCACTACACTGGCCACATATAACGAGACACATTAGTATCATATTAATGAATATAAAATGATGTACAAACCGCGTAAAAGAGCTATTCATAAGTCGAATTAAAAGTGAATTAAAATGTCTGAAATGTCAAATTGCGAGGACACAAGGCTTATTAGTGACGAATGTTGTTCGCCTCCTATCAGAACGTAGCGTAAATTAAATGATCGTCACGCATATTATGACGTCTCATCTAAGACGTTACAATTTTTCTAGACGAGAGCGTTAGGTACTGTGCTTCAAGTGCAGTGCACCACTTCATGTGATCTCTCAGACTATTAGCGTCCATGTCTCGAGAGCTTTTGAATTCAATCTATATATTCCTTTAAAAAAAACTCAGAACATGCAATTCACGATATTACCAAAGCAACAATTAGTAATGTACCTAATTCCAATTATATTTACCCAAAAAAGCACCAGTTTTCATCAAATCCTATTCACACCTTAAAATCCGGTGTGACACACAGTCACGCTATTGGAACGACCATTCTCGTGAAATAGATGCCGCTCGCTCGCTTTGCCACTAATGACTTCCTGTATTTTTTCATACGCCAATTATTTCCCGTGGGTGAGCAAGCCGAAGACAACAATGTTTTTTTACCAATATGGGTATCTCAAGTCAAGTCCATTTCGATTTAATTTACTGGTTGTATGATGTTCTAATGAATTGCAGGGCTCTTCGATAATTTTCTAACATAATTGAAATTAAAGTATTACAGAACTGATCTTTTTATAGGTACTAAAGACTAATTTATAATCCTATTTATTATAACTGTAACCATCGCAAGCTAATAAAATCTCTAGGTGTTTGATAGAGTTAAGATAAAAAATACTTTATATTTAGATACCCAAGCGTCTATCCTCACTATCTTTATGAATTGAAATGTCGATCTGCTCATGTGGCCTGATATCTTAACAATTGAGAGGGGAATGCGATCGCCTAATATTGTATCTGTTTAAAACACGGTAAATGAATTATAATAAAATCGCGGCGGTCGTCATCGGAACAAATGTGTTGTACATGTCGCCGCCCACGCTCACACTATGTCGCGCTCGCCACACTTTTTATATCCACATTTTTAAACGATTAAATTATTATTTAGAGTTATAACGCCTCTGCTCCATTTTTTTACTTAATACGAAAATAGTATGAGATTTTATGTGATTTGTGTAATTATTTCTGTTGAGTGAACAAGAAATATGAGCTAGAGTCGTTGTTTTAAAGACGTATATGGCCACTTTTTTTGTCAAATAATACAAAATTTCGAACATGTCAGTTAAGAAAATATATTTATTTTTATTATAACACATGTTGTATACAATGAAAACGGGCGTGACTCCTAACATTAAGGGCCCGAAGCTACGGAAGATGACATTAAAAAAACTCAAAGCAATTTACTTACAAATGACAAATAATTATACAAATTATGTATAGGTATGATTACGACTTGTTTGTGGAATTATTTGCGATGCGTAGTGCCGAAGTGCGCACGTTTCGCTTAAGTATTTAAGGGTGGGTTTAACCGCAAACAATTATGTGTTATGGGGGAGCAATAAAATGACATGCGGTCGAGTGAAGTCGCTCTTGTTAAAACACTGGCAATGTTCCGCCATTTGGTGGCAGTTAGCTATAATTGGGACCAGATAACGTTAAAATATGCCAGGTGGTTTTGGTAGCATTGACGTTCAATAGTGATTTTCCTATAGATTAAAATAAGATGAGATTCGTAGGCTGTACCTGTTTTAGTATGTCACCGGAGTTATTGCCCTACAGGGCTCTCCAGTATTCTTCCAAGCCTTTCTCTGTCTACATAGTTTTGAAGGCGTTTCCTGGGTTACCTGAAAATTTGTGTTTTTTCGAAAAAAATAACACAGTTCATCATAATTTAGGATTAAAACTTCCTATCAGTATTTTGTAAAAGCTTTTTTTTTGTGTTATTCCTTATATTCGTAGCCGTGTACTAATTCTTTACTGGTTTTCAGGTAAGTATTCAATCTGAGAAGTATCAGTTTAACGTCCAAAGCGAATTAGATTTCTCACAATTAGCAATTTATGGCGGAGCACTAATCTAATAGTTCGATATCTCCAAAACAAACATTTTGGACCCACAATTATCGGGTCGAAAATGTTGCAAATTAGCTCTAGTATCACCGATTTCAAAGACTACACACAATTACCAATCACCCTGTATATATAATCGCTATGTGCTCGTGTCAATTGTTTTGCTTAAAGCGAAGAAGCTGAGCTTCAGCTTTAGGCTTTTTGATAAAGGCAGCTCAAATTCAGACTAAATGACTACACGACATTCAGCCATCTGGTTAAACGTTGCGCTCAATGACTTGGCTAGTTATCCTTCAGCTATTTAATTGGATGCCGGCGTTTAACGAACAGCCTTGGTGTCCAATTAGCTAGCTGACTTAACCAGATGGCTGCGACATATACATTTATTCGTTGTTTCATACGGCCAAGGTGAGTGATTTTGTCCAAGTCATTTCATTAATCCAGCTCGCGTGCTCAAATGAAGCCATGCAGACAACTCTACAACTCTCTTTAACTTCCAGGTCTGAATTTGAACTGCCTTTATCAAAAAGCCTAAAACTGAAACTCATCTTCTTCGCTTTAAGTAAAACAATTGACACGAGCACATAGCGATTATGTACCTACGATATTCACATAATGGCTGCGCGTACACATGGCGCGTTTAATGCGCACCCAGGACTAGGGTTTCCATCCGTCCGGATTTGTCCGGACATGTCCGGCTTTTTGCCCCCCCCCCCCCCCCCCCCGTCCGGACATTGTCCGGCCTTATCATTCAGCGATTTAAAGGAGATTTTTTTTTACAAAATATAAATATTTTCATGATTAAGTACTAAAAAAAAGAAGAGAAGAGTAAATCACCGGACTTATTGGCAAATGTCCGGCTTTTAGCCAGTAGTTTTCAAAATTCAAAATAGGAACCCTACCACGACGCATGCGCAGACGGCGCGCACACGTCTTCGCAATGAAGAGAGCCGGCCCAATCGCCGATACGTGACCGCTGTGGCTACGATCCAGGATAATGCTAGGCCCCACTATGGTTGTCAGGCACATTGGACCTGACCTACAAACAACATTTTGAATAGGCAGTTTCAACTATTTTTTCTGAATATTTATTTAAATGCATCTTATTCGTAAACACCCCAAATAAAAAGTTCTCGTTGATATTACCTATTTCCTTTTTTATTTTTTCTTCTTTCAGCTTTGGATTGGTTTCAGTTCCTTCTTAAAGAATCATTAACCTCTTTCCAACTATTCTGTTATTTATCTTAGTTGGTCTACCAAACTAGTAGTCTTTCTATTCAGTAATATTGTAGTGAAGAAGATTACCTAATCCAAAATCTTCTCTATATTCACAGGAACTACATCCAGCTCAGATTTCTTAGACCAACAGGCAGACACTACAAAACAGAGTATCCTGAAAGATTTTTACTACAAAAATTTACGCTAAGTTTATATTTTATTATTGTATTTTAAGGTAGGTTTTATTTGTTATGTGTAGATTTTTTCACAATGGATTACGGAAAGTGCCAATTCAATTATCACTTTAGAAAAAATTGTTTTTATAACAGGATATAAACTTATTTCTTCCCAGTGTAACTGGAATCTAGATTTTCAGCAACATTCATAACATCGCGAGCAACCCTAGAATCAAGACAGAGATATTATAAAATATGCTGGTACGACGAATTAATACGTGTAAATGTCGCTTTAATATCACAAAATTGTAAACTCAATGCCGCTCAGTTATGTTATGACATGTTTCAGTTGTATTCATTTAATGTGTCCAGAACGATTTACTAATGTCATGTGTAGATGGAACTGAGAATACAAATGTTTGGTTTAATGATATACCCACATTAGAAGTTTATAGGTAATCATCAGAATTCTTCTCTATGCCAGTCTTTGCACCCCTCTCGCAGAGAGGAGGCCTGTGTCCCTGCAGAGCGAACATTTTACCTACAATGTATAGGCTGTGCTATGCCAGTCTGAGCTTTAGGAAAACAGCACACCGTGGTGAAAAATATCGAGTCAGCGAGATAGGTAGCAAGGATATAAATAAATTAAAAAAATCTTTATTGCAGATCACATGATCCCTTTTTTTTTTTTGAGTGTGTTATTATCAAATAACTTCTCCCGTTCTGGGTGGAGCGAGAGGGCGTGTCAGACTTTTAGTGACTAAAACCCACCCGTGTTCCTTCCGTTGCCTGTGTGCCGGGGCTGCGATATCCCTTTCGGACAAACCCGCAACCCCAGCAGGAGATCACATGATCCCAATTTTTTTTATCGTATTTTTTTAGGGAGATCACATGATAAAAACACGATTTAAAAAAGAAAAAATAACCAATTAAAAATAACAAAATTAAAATAAAATAATAATATTTATAATTTAAGAATGACTGACCATGGTTCAGGGTTCAAAAAACAGGCGACGCAGGCAGTTAGGATGACCAGTGTTAAGTGTACCTATGTCACTATATACGTACAGAGTGTCAGGGACATGACGCGAAGCCGGTTACCATGGATTCAGTAACTAAAGAGTATTAATTAATAAGAGTACTTATTATTGGTATTGAAAATGTGTGCAGCTGTGCACACATTTTCAATACCAATTCCAAAGGATTTTGAAGGAAATTGCTGATCCATTGCTTCAAATTTTTGAAATATTCGTCTGCGCGTAATTGCTTGTGTCAGGCAAATATACCTGACGCTGATATTCTGCTGCATCCCTGCCAGTGACATACGGATGGAACTTGGGACATACCTACCCATAGGAAATGTAAACTCAAGTTAGGTTAGGTTGATAGAGTTTCAAACTTTCAGGATTTTAACCACCGGCTTATTTGGATGAAAACCGTTACCGTCGGCAAATATTATCCTCTTCGACATAGGCACTTAATCGATAAATTTGGGTTTCTCCTCTTTTACTTCCTGATACAATGTGGAGACATCAATATGACAATCAATGAAAATAAGTACTGACAATACTAGTGCATAAGAGGAGAAAACACATTGATTTAAACATTTTAAAATGTTTAAATCAAAATAAACGTCGAATTTAAAAAAAATGTTCTATTTTCAAACAAACCAAATAGTAGTGATTTGTCGATTATGCTTTTTGCCGATCTTTGACTGGCTACATTGACTAAACTGGCCGGCTGATACTTATTCCAGTTTTTAAGACTGACTAGATTGGAAGAGAGAACAAAGGTATAAGATGAAGGTACAGGGTTCTCCAAGAATATGAAGAAGAAGAGGTGGAAAATTCATTAAACTTTTACAGATTTCAGAACGACTCCACCACGTCGCTAGCTTCAAGTTTTTTTGCCAATGAAAGAATACTACTGAACTATCTACTTCAGTGGCATTCCCCACAATTTTCCTTAGTTAGTAGTAATTTTCCAAGTAGGTAGTAACGCCACATTTGGTGTAGCCAATAATAATCCCGTTACTCATGAAGAGGAAACAGTCGATAAATGAAATACCTATATTCTGGGGATTATTACAACAAAATATGTATGAAGTACATTATAGTATAGGTAATGTAGATACCGAAAATAATGGTAGGCAATTAAAATGTTAAAATATGAACAACAAAATATCGCTAAAGTTTATAAAGGTAAATGTTAAAAAACACATTCTTAAACATCAATTTAATTCAATGTTGGTTCAAGTAGGTATATTGTTTGTATCTAATGTAGGTAAAGACATTTGTACATGTAGGCCCCATTTTAATTTCCGTAATGGTTATCGTCGGTGGTCCATTGAATCGTTAATGATTAGACGATTCATACAATAATAACGTGTTTCGCTTTCCGATCGATATTTTAATAACCACTTTGAGGTTTATGTATGCGTACAACGATTAAGATATACTTCGAAAGCTTAACATCTGAAAAATAAAGGAGGAAAGTAGAATAACAATCAACGTCCGCTGTTGTATAATTAGCTTATCTCGTGTAGATCGGCTAACAACGCGCGGTCGTGCGCGCGCGCATTGGTGAGTGCCGCGCCAATAGCCGCGCAGCGATCGCCCATCGTTAGACCATCGATTCTTTTTGGTTATTACAATAATTCCGACACGATTGCATCTAATTGCGCTGGTTTCCGACGATCGTGGACCGAAGACAAGGAATTACGGATTATCTACGTAGGTACGTACATGAAGGCTCTTTGAAATTATAGCAGGTAAGATACGGAATGTTATTGGGAAATCGGAGCTTGTTGAGGGAAGCGTATCGCGTCGATAATCTTAACGCTGCCTTATTAGATATCATTTTGCGGTACGTGTTTCCCTTGCCATCGTTTGCAGCCAACAAATGCCTGTAACCCGATGGCGCAAAGTGCTCTTACAGCATGTTACATAGTAATAACAGCGCTGAAATTGGTTCAGGCGATTTCCTCCGCGTTAATTCGATATCACTTGTTTAAGTGTAACGGAATCTGGATTTGGAAATGTATTACAGTTGGATTGCAGAATTCTTTATCTTTCCCAGAATATCAGTAGAATCCGTTTCATCTCCCATGGTTTTCGAGAATGACAATTGATAACATTTAAATCAGATAAAGTATGGTCTACCACCCTAAGGTTGAATATCACTGCACGTCACAAAACGTCAGGTTCTATTTTTTGTATAGAACATTTTGTTTTCTAATATAGTACATAGGGGGAGTACGGTAGAGCTAAACCCATTTAACTAAAACTTAAATAAAATTTGAACTAAGGCATGAAAATTGACAGCTCAAAAACGTATACAAAGCTCTGGTAGATAGGTAATATATAAGTAGTATCTAATGCCAAAGTTACAATTAATACAATGAAATGAGCAAGAAACGAAAAAATAAAACAATTTGTTGTTTAAATCTCCCCAACACATGGGAGTGTTAACTTTCCCATACATTGGGGAGATTTGAACTACTAAGCAATTTGTTTTCGATATAACCATACTTTTTTATAGGGAACATATTTGATCACTGGTCATGTCTTCCTCATTCACTCTGGATCAAATCTCCCTAACCTAACCTTATTCACTGCATCGTGTTATTACAAAAATGAGGTAATAGCAGGAACTAATTCACCACGTTCTTGAAACTACATTAATTCAATAAGGCAAATTGTATAAAAACATGACGTTTCTTATTAGTTGTCAGAGTAAAGCCAAAATCAAGAGAAAAAAATTCACTTGTAACCACCTAAAACTTGTTTTTTCCGCTCACTCGCAAACTGGCGTAATGGCAGCCAATATATATCTCACAACGAGTGAGCATGCTGTCACCTGCCAGCAAAACCGATGCCACGATTTTTTAAATGATTTATGCGATGTGGAGCTCCTGCCTGAGCAAGTCTCCCGGTTTTCTCCCTACTATTTCCATGATTTTTCCTTCAATAAGATCAATTATTATTCGTAGGATCAATGTGACAAATAGATGTTTTCTTTCAAAACCAATAACGAGGTCGACTATACATTGTTTATGAAGTTATGTACCGACATAAAAATGTAAGAAAAGAAATGGGAATGGATATTACTTAGATAATTGATAAATGTAGTCAAGCTCCCTTTATGTGCTTTATAAGTAAACTGTAGTGACGATGAATTAATGAAATGATGTTAGTGGTATTTGTATTTGGTCCTATTGCCTAATCATTATAATTAAATCATTCCTTGACAATTTCTTGTTTTTTATTTTATTCTTCGTAGTTGCTTCAAAATCTGGGAGTTTGTGCTGATTGATACTGTTTTACTTCCCTCCATATCCAGCTATCTAATTACGCAACACATTTTCGATTTGCAATTGAGTCAAATTGGTTTCGTTTGACTAGAATTGCTTTCAAAAGTTGTAAATTGAAAGCAATTCTAGTCAAACCAAAACCAATTTCACTCAATTGCAAATCGAAAATGTGTTGCGTAATTAGATAGCAGAAGCTAGTACTTTGCCAGTGATTACGGCCAATTAGATTAAAAACATTCCCAAACAAAGTTTCATCCGTTTTACTTTTTTTAGGATGTCTTTCGAAAATCATAAAACTTTTCATTTTTTTTCACCGAAACCCTAAATAAAAAAAATCATATATTTACTTTAAAAATATACGTATTTACATACTGTTTGTATTTCATACAAACTTATCTTCAAATTTAAAAAACCGCCTTTCGCTGTTTTATGCAAAAATCCAAATATACATTTTCCTTGATTGTACTCAAAAACTACGTATTTGTATACAATCTTTCATTCACAAAAAAAATCCTTTCTAGTGGATACCCCCGCCATAAAAGAAACCTAGGCCTCATTGATGAATGGGTCAATCCATATTACACACAGTTAGATTGTGAATGTAGCCTCCTTTTAATTATAAGTACTATCAGTACATTGACATACACAACTAGTTGCAGCACCTGATACCTGTGCCTTTTTACAGAATCTCTAATCAGAAATGCGCTAACTTCTCCCAGTAGATGTTGGTTAATTTGCAACAAGCGGGGAGATATTAGCATGCCAGTCGAGCTCAGACTTAATAGCACTAAGACGGCAAAGCTTCCACATTACCCGGCGTCAAAGGAACCTAACTGTCAACTAACTGCTAATTATCTACGTCTACACTGGCGGCATCAACTTCCCACAGACTGCACAAAGTGCACACACACATCCCCACACCGCAAACTATCAAAACCTGAAGCCATCCGAAAACTTAATCTACTTTAGAACATACAAAAAACAGACGGTTACTCTCTAATGTTCAGAAAATCATAACAATAGCTTTTAACATCAGCATCAATTTAGCAACGGAAGCTCAAAAACTACGGCTCGCAAAGGTTTTAGTAATGTTTTTACCGGCGTTTTATAGCCTCATCGCTAGATGGAATGGATCCGTCGTACATAATCAAACCACATGCGGGGCAGTAATTGCCTCTATATTCAAAGACCCCGCTCACATCACGCCGTATAATGACAAAAATAGTCCAAAAAATACCTCCGCATATGAGATATTTTTTTCAGAGTTCGCGCTCTCGTACGGAGCTAAATTACGAAATAAAAGATTAAGTTAAAAGATCAATAAACTTAATAAATGATCTCAATAATTGTTGTATTACGGACACAATGGAGCGGCGTCGTGAAACGTCATTAAGGCGCGAACATCATTAATTTTATTCGCGGCTTTCTGACGTAAAGGCAATGGCGTCTGTCAGATTTGAAAAGCCACGCAGCCGCCACCTGTTGGTAGCGCGGTGAATTAGACATTAAACCCCGCGGCGCGCGTTCCACTTGATACTGCCACTGGAATGACTCGCCACTAAATTGAAGGACCATTCAATCGTAGAAAACACGCGTTTATAATATAAGAAAATAAAATTATTCATTTAGACTGCTCTTTGTTAAGCTCATACCATTGAACTCTTCGGCAATCATTTTCTGTGCAGACGCAATAAGAAGTAATACCAATTAATGTGTTATACGATTAGGTATCAATCTATCAAACCCATCTTCTTAATTAGTTAAAGCTTTGTTTCTATTAACCATTCGTTATAGTTAACTTTTGTAATTCATTCTATTTATTCGAGGCGTCAATGTGGAACCCAAAAAGATGGCGGCCAAAAAAGATGGAGCCGCCTCTTGAGATTAGATTTCTTTTTGGTAGCTAATTGCGTTTTATCAAATTAAAGCTATTCTGCCCGCGGCCGAAGCGAAAATGATTGATAATGTTTGACGAACACCGGTCCCACTAGTTTTACAGAATAAACTGTTTTGATTCATATTAATGTTTGCCATTTGTCTCGTAGATCATCCCCGGGCAAAGATGTTTTGATTTGTTGTTTTATAAATGACGAAAATTAAATTTTAGTATTTCGAACGCCTAATAGTAGCCCTCAGCAAAAAACATAAAATACGTGTTTTACGCCAACAAACAGCTCTACTTGACTGTACGATAGAGTTTTACTAGCGTTGAAAACTCGATTTTTATAATGTAACATAAGTTATATTTTCATAAAAGTAATGAGTACATGGTATATGAGAGGCAGTGCACTGATTGGTGGAAATACTATTAAATGTTATTTTATGTAAATCTTCAAATGTTGTTGGAGAAGTTGACCGGTAGCCAGATATAGCCTCAGGCTATAATATATAATGTATGTACCAAAATCTTGTAGCTACCGGTCTAGATATTACATTAGCGTATCGTATTTTTTTATCTCAGCTCTTCTTTTTATCTCTTACATTTTAATATTGAGAAACTGATTGTCCTAATTGCTAGTTTTTATACTTCATTATAAAATCTTCGTTTTATTGTTACTTGGGATGGGAGGTGTTTTGGCAACGTTTTTGCTAGAGACAAACAGACAGACAATGTATTATAAATAAGTAGGTAGATACTTATGTTTATGGAAAATTAATTGTAAAATTAATCAACGAGGATTCTAATAAGCTTGAGTAGGTACTTACGGACACACCTTACTTTTTAGTTTGTAGGTATCTATATACCAAAGCGTATCTTTGCGTATAACTGGTTATTCAACTAATTGAATCTTCAATATTTCATTGCCAATTCTGATTTCTATGTGGAAGCCACCCTGTAGCACAATAATCGCGTTACTTTGCACCCGTTCCTTCTGCGTCACACGAGCTGCGCGGGCGCGGGCGACCGGCGGTCAGAGGGCAGCGCAGCCTCGTCTGGCATCATTTCAATCATTAAGAAGTTCGGCGGCAGACACAAAGCGGTGATTGATGCGCCGTTTACCAGCCGCGGTGGCACCGACCGGTAAAAAACGACGCTTAATTAACTCGTTTGGCACCGCCGCTCATTAGAATTATTAATCAAACCGAGGCGGGGCGATAGCGCGAGTATGATGTATTGAGCTTTGATTACATTAACGCATTTGGCCGGCAGTAATTAAAACCACGCCGGGATGTCCGCGGATGACGATGAACAAAAGAGCTGCGGTTAAGGCAACGTCAATTATAACAGTTTTAATGGAAGCAGAAGAAAAATGATTTCGCTAATGCAGGTGCCTCCGCCTACGATTAAATTAACACCTGCTTAGATACTATGCAGCTGAAATAAGAAAAATATTGTGTTTTAATCTGCAGGGTTTATTTTTCTACTGGCCACTGGTAGACTTGGGGGATTTTAACTACTAAGCTAGGTACAAAGTGATTACAAGTTTTTAGGGACGTGCTCTGATGATTTGTGGGACTTACTACTAAATATATTTAATTGTGTTGACAATCTAACATAAAGTTATTAATTTCGCTTGTGTAGGGTTAGGGCACTTTGCCAGAAGCTATTAGGGACCTACCGAAAACATTCGGTTCAGGTAACAGAACAGATATTTTAATCCTAGCTATCGCCATCGTATCGGGAACTGCATAAAGACATCGAGTCTATTTTTATTCTGCAGAAAAGAGCGATCAGAGCCATATATTATCACCGCAGGCGTGACTCTCTGATCTCTCGCGTCCGGCCCTGGTTCAGGCCATGGTTCGGAGCGAGAGTGCATGGGAGGCCGTCACCTCCTTCTGCGAAGCAGTTATGTTCGCGAAGGAGGACGCGGAGCACGCGAGGGAGATGCAAGCTGCACGCCCTCGCGGCCCTTGTCGCCGCAGGAGACGCCCCGGGCGTCGGGAGTCGTGAGCCGACTTCCGGCCACCGTAGGCGCGGGCTTGCGGACGGTGAGCAATGGGCAGCTCGCCGTCCGATAAGGACCAGGCCTGTGTCGACGGCGCGTTGTGTTCCACGCGCGCCTCAAAGAGATGTCAGCACCAACCGACGGGGTCGAAAGACCAATACCTGCTGGGGTTGCGGGTTTGTCCGAAAGGGATAACGCGGCCCCGGCACACAGGCAACGGAAGGAACACGGGTGGGTTTTAGTCGTCAATAAAAGTCTGACACACCCTCTCGCTCTGCCCAGAGCGGGAGAAGTCATTTGATGATTTCCCATCCTGAAAAAAAAAAAAAGGCGTGACTCTCTAAGGGAACTGTTCAAGGATATTAACATCATGACGGTACCTTGTCAATATATCTATGAAAACATCATGTACGTAAGAAAAAAATTACATCTTTTTAGTAAAAGAGGTGATAGACATAATTATAGTACAAGAAATAGGGACCTATTAGTTCAACCAGGTTTCAGACTGGCTAAAGTGGACTCATCTTTCATGGGATACTGTTTAAAATGTTACAACAAAATTCCTCCCCACATACTTCAACTGAATGAGACGAAATTCAAATCTTGTAATAAACGCACACTATGCAGGCAGGCATATTATAAGTTGGGGATTACATCGCTGATAAAAATGCTTGGCTCAATGCTGGTCCTGCTCCACAACCACAACTATTTGATTAACATTTGAAAAAACAGTTGGAGCTGCCGAAGAGTTTAAGACCATTTTTGCATTGTATAAAATCAATTTCCTTTGTATTATATCATTTCAGAGCACAGGTGTGAGTACTATGTACTAATGAGCTAACATTTACCGGGTAATACGTCTTTTATTGACTTGAATGTGCCCTGGCGGCTGTGAGTATGTCATGCTCACTCAAATGTCTCGCTGATGGTGGCGCGTGTGTTGGATCATTTAGCTCCCTTCAAAATGGTTGAGCTGAATGGTGCTAATCCATGCGTCATGTTCGTGAACGGGCGCCGACAGTTGGGACTGGTCAACTCTTAGCTGCCATGACTAATTTAAATTTTTGAATTGTTCCTTGTTTTGTATTTTTATTACGGACGCTTCTAACGTGCACGTCTTTCTACATTGTTCTCACATGTTTAATTTCAACATGAATGAGGTAACCAATATTTTGTAATGATTTATTTAAAAGAGTGTCCGTGGAGTTTCTTGCCCGTTCTTTTCCATAGGTACCTACTACGCTTTGGAATGGGCAACTAGCTTCATATTTCTGACTGACCGATTCCTTGACAATTCAAAAGTGCCTGTAAATGGTTTAATTGAAATAAATGCTTTGAGTTTGAGTTGAGTTTGGGCAGATAACCAAGCCATCTTCAAACAAGACAAAAACATTGCTAAAAGAAGATATAATTAAGTCAATGTGAAAATAAGATAACAATCACCAATAAACTTGTTATAAATGCACTTGTTTTGTAAGTAGCCTCATGCGAATCTATCTTAATCTATAAATAATAATAAAAACATTTATTATGAGACATAATTGTACCGCTCGTTAACTTCATAAAGACATAAATCGTTAAAGAAAACCTTTTCCTATTTGTACGTAATTGCTATTATGGCTTCTTTTGCGATATTAGAAGTATTAACAAGTGATTATTTGATTGTATCTGCGCTAAATTTATTGTTGCCCACAGGCCGTGAGAGACATTTAGAAAAAGAAGGCAAATAGAAAATGCCATAAAAGCTACATAAGTAAATATTTTACTTTTCTTTAATTTATGGCTTTACTTGAAACTTTTATTTGAAAGAGTCTGCCAGCCAATCGGTATTTAATTAGATTAGGTATATAATAGATTAGGTATGTTTATAATGCGTTTAGATATAGTTTAATTAATGTTGAAGAGATAATCTTTCATTGATCATTCAATTGTTGTTTTTTGTTCGTAATCTTCATATTATGCATCTTCTTTTCGTGTGGTTAGTGACTAACCTGGTGTCAGAGTTTTAAAGCCGCCCATGGCCCTCTGACTTGGCTTCACATGCCGTCGAGAAATATCTCCTGGGTCTCTCACGATGTTTTCCATATGTACATGTGCATGTGTGTATGTGTTATGCATACTTAATTCAATCTCCCTCGTTGGTCTAATCGCTGCAAGCGCTGCTGCTGACCATGAGTTCGATTCAGGATTCCGGGTCGGGCAAAGTGTTATTGGGTTTTTTCCATCTGGAATTTCTCAGTAGCAGCCCGGATTCTGGATTTGTGCCCGGTTGATGGCAATACGAAACGCCCCTTATAACATGGGTTTCAAACAGAACTGGCGAAATGTGGGTGTACTATAGGTACACCCCTGTCCTACCGTTGGGAGATTACAGGCGTGATGTTTTGTTATAATTCGATCTACACATAAAACAACAAAAGTGTACGTTTGAATGGATTTTCGTCTCTCATCACTTCATAACTGCTGAAAATATTAGAATTGTGGTAGTTCAG
Source organism: Agrochola lota (assembly GCA_947364205.1). NCBI lineage: Eukaryota > Metazoa > Arthropoda > Insecta > Lepidoptera > Noctuidae > Agrochola > Agrochola lota. The sequence goes on along the minus strand of OX376221.1, from coordinate 7,592,072 downwards.
ATAGTGATAAATCTGAAACCTGTAGGTATGGAGACAGCATGATGAAATGTCCTTAACAAAAGTTTGAAAAACATTGTTAAAAATAATATGTTGCATGAATTGAGTAGGTAGATCAAGTACGACAGAACTTAGATGTAACATAAATTTGAAAATTTTCATTCATTCATTTCAATTTTACGAATGTATTTGGGTATATGACTTCACAAGTTATTGCGTTTGCGTAAAGATCATTTTCACGTTAAGCAGTAATAAATATTAATGATTTTGAAGATGCATTAAGTTTGGATGGTGATTGGTTTTACGAATTTTCTCGGTTCTACATCTAAGTTGAGTCGTACTGTACCAGCTTGAATACCAAAAATTCTGTAAAATGTGGTAAACAATTAATTCAGCCATATAAAAAAAACGTATCCTCTATCTATTCTGAATACTCCAAAGCATTACCCACTGTTTTATATAAACAACATTATCACGCGAGCTTTCTTCAGTTCAACAAGTATATTCATACGTCGCGTTGTGCTGATCCCCTGGTGGCCCAGCGGTGGGCGTGATGTCCCGGCGAGGCGAGATCTAATCTCCGAAGATAACCGAGCCACATAAACTAGCGGCTACGCTGCGCTGACGCACCTAACTGAATGTACGTACGAGTGGGTACTGGAACATTTAATACTGCTTTTTATATTCTGGATAGAGCATTGTTTTTTGATTACTTGTAAGTTAAGTCGTTGTTATTTCTGAAAGTAGGTTTCAAGGTTGCCTGGAAGAGATCGCAGTAAGCGATAAGGCCGCCAATTGTATATTTTGTAGTGTATTACTTTTTCTTAATGTAATTATAATCTGGTGTACAATAAAGTATATATAAATAAATAAAGTAGCTCTATTATAGTACCTCTATGAAGACGAAGAACTGCATTCGTGTGATCATTCAAATACAACTTACACCCAAATGTGCCTCTGCCTAGTATTCCATTTTCACATTTACATGTTGTCACTAGAAATTTACTTAGGTAGATATCTATTAAGTACTTCAGTAGGTAGGTATTTTAGTCTTTTCTCTACTGACTTTACTGTTAGTATTTTAGATCAATTTTGACATGTGTCTAATAAAAATTAAAGATAAGCATTGATTAATTACCTAAACACTGTAGCTAAGGGCTTATAACAAATTGTTATTAAATAAATTGGTTATATGACATATATTCAATATTCAAAAATTAATAAAACAATCATCCAAAGCTCATAATGTAAACACGAAACAACGACGTCGTGTTACCATCTCATTTGAATTTAGTAATTTTTAGAAAGTTCCAGTCTATGTGTGTCAATAAATTGGTTGATTGATGACACAGTTATTAGCCACATTTTATAAATTAGACACGCGTATGTATGTAGGTAAATGAATGTAGCACCTAATAATAGATTTAATGAGCGCACTCGACGTCCAGCGATGATTTATTGTCCAATATAAATTGGCAATGGAGTAACGAAACGCTCATGTAATTGGTTATGCGTGCCTCGTTGAGTGTTACTAATTTCTGCCAGGCTCTATTTCCCAGAGGTATAGTTGACTTGGAGAACGCAACTTGCTACTGTGAATAAAGCATTAACTACATCTTCCACATGAAGTCCTCTTTCCATCTTCAATTTTGCTTACGAAGCCGAGCCATTTTAATATCAATATCTTGTCAATTCTTAATTTGTAACCTTTATTTTTAGTGAAACTTACGTATCTATTATATATGTGTATATTAGGTATACAAGTATTCAGATATGTTCAAGTATACAATAAGTAAAAAAAAACCCTTTCCGATCTGAAAGGAGCACATAGGCACCTGCAATAATATTACCAAAATCTAATAAAAAATCTTATTATTATTGAAAATAAAAAGTTAAAATTCTCATTTTTTGTACCAAAATTACCCCAAATCCATAAAAAAATTGCAAATTTTCAACAGGAGTCATAAGTTATGACTTGTAGACACACACTAAACGACGACCGCCCGCGCCCCTTGTAATAATCCCGTAAAATACCCCATTGAAAAAAAATGTGGCGAATTTCTTTTTTCTTTTTTCCTGAAAATTAGCACATTCATAGACTCACAGTACGATACCTAACAACACCCTCACTGATTGTACGCGTTTTTTTTTACATGTTGTATAAAAAAGGGGAAGAGCTCATTGCGAAACAAAAAAATCCTACTTACACATCGCTGTCATGGGAAAAATTAATTCGGCCAAGCAAGTGGCACTTAATTTCGCTGAATTAGGTATCTACATAATTCGTATGACATTCAGAATTAGAAGAATTAGAATTAGAATTTATTTATTTCTCAGTATATGGTACATTGAGATCTTACATTAAACACTGTTTCACACATTATTAAAATAAAATATTAAATATTCGTATGTTTTAATTAGATAGAGATACAATATACGCACCAAGGTGCTTCTAGGTTTGCGCAACCGTAGCAAAGCGTCTACCCGTGCCTGCGCGATGCCTACGCGTGCCTCCGCTGCGTCTGCGCTACTCTAGCGTAGCGGCTCCGCGGGTCTACGCGATGCCTACGCAGGCTACGACGCCTACGCGTGCCTACGCCACGCTGCGCAACGCTACCGTTGCGTCTACGCGACGTCATGTGACGCCTACCGCACCTATGCAGTACCTCCATTACTTCCCACTAACACCTGTACTGGCAAACGCCTAGTGTGAAGGCACAAGACAAAGTCCTATTACTCATTTTGCTATTTTGATAGTACCTTAAAACTTACTTACGCAAAGATTGTAGCCTAGAGGTATAATTATCTTGATTTTCCTAGATTGAGATCTTCCGATATCACCGTCTGATTTTGCTGAAATCCTTGTTAATGAACTTGATATCATTGATCGAATATATAATCATTTATGTACACATAATAGAAAAATAAAGACAGAAGAGCACAAACGTACGTGCTGCTATATTCAGATAGAACATCCACTTCTAGAATTCTATCATTCTATCTAATTATGTAACATATTTTCGTAAACTTTTACGACTAATCTGTTTCATTTTGACAGTTCAACAACATTCACTGCGTTATTTACGTTGTAGAGCAGATTTTTTTCAGTCTGTTTCAAAACGATTCAGATTGTAATTGATCGTGTATTATGCAATTAGGGTACTGGTTAAAGTCTTTTTAAAGTAAACATGTAACAATAATTTATACGACTTTCTTGAAATCAAAAGAAACGACAGATGTCACACTTCGTGCAAGGCAACAAAGGATGGTAATCAAATGTTCGATACAAGAAGCGCGTGGGCACCTAACCACAACCCCATGCGAATCGTTATTTTATTCATGAGAAAAAGTACTTTTACTCGAAAATATAAAGTGCAATTTGGATTGCGGGGGCAATGGTAACAATTCGCAAGCAGTTGATGGATAAACGCAAAACAAAGGAAACGCGCTTGTCTTTGTCTTTAACCACACGGGAGGTTTCGAAAAGCTTGTGGTCCAACGGTAACACAACACTTATGATGTTTTAAGCATTTCGCAATGCAATAATCATTATTTAAACAGCATTAAATATTCCATGCCTGCATCATCTTAAAAGAATGGACAGAAGATTGATTGTTACCAAATAAAACTAAGATTATCTTAATCAGTTGAATTTTGTAAAATATATATATATAGAAGCAATCATAAAATGGCTAGAAAACAACAATCTTAAGATAAATCTTGAAAAAACGAATACTACGCATTTTGCCCAAAGATCAACCATTCCAAATGTTAATGTTCATTATTTTGATAATAACATAGAAAAATTTGACACATCCAAATATCTTGGAGTAACTATAGACAGTAAATTAGAATGGAAAGCACACACGGAAGCCATAGGCAAAAAAATTAGCACATATGCACTGTACAAATTGGCCCCCATGTTCAATGTTGATACGCTGCTAACTGCTTAGTGTCCTCTAACTTGAGATACGGAGTAATCTTTTGGGGCAATTCAACAAATAAGAATGTAATTTTTAAAACCCAGGCCTTAGATCTATGTTTGGACTTCATGTTACTGAGAGCTGCAAACCATTTTTCAAAAAATATAAAATTTTACCATTCCATCCATGTACATTTTAGAGACCATAATGTTTGTCAAATCGAACCCAAATCTATTCCCCCTATTATCAGATAAAGTTATTCGAAATAGACGTAACAATAGTAAACTCTGCATTCCTAGATCCAGGACAGCTCTACTGCGAAAAAGTAACTATATTCTATATGGCGCCAATTCTATATAATACGTTGCGAAAATATTTGAGGGAATACACATCGGAAAAATTAAAAATTAGATTAAAAAACCTTCTTTTAAAGGAAGCATACTACAGCACTGACGAATTTCTGAAGGATAAATTAATCAAATTCATGTAATTGTATATTACTAATTACTTTGACTTTCAATTATTTTATTATATATGATGAGTTGTTAACTATTGACTATTCTGTAGTACATTTTAATTTATAAATTCTAATTTGCAATTGTTAATAATTTGAATAATGGATAAATGTATAATTATTTGATTAAATTTAATAACCTACCTACTAATACTTATGTGTTAAGTTGCCGTTAAGGCAAAACATGTCTGTAACATAATTTAATTGTAACATATTTCATACCATGTGTGTGTATACTCATGTTTTGGACAAATAAATGATCTTTATCTCTTTATTTCTATAATATACGAATTTGTGCATACCATATTTCTAACGAATGAAGATTCGTGAGGAAAAATAAACCGACAATGGATTCACGCTATACGAGTACATTCCTGTAATTCTAAAATATTGCTAAAAATTTCCACAAGTCACAAGGCTAACTGTTAATCCTCTCAAAATAACAGGATAAATGGGCTAATCTCCTGCGTCACCAAATCATGTTCCTGCTAAAAGTGGCGAGGATTGATTAGTATTATCGCATTACGAGGAATTGTCTCGTCTCGCTGAGGACGCAGACGGGAAATGGCTGTTTATTCTGTTTACCGTGCGGTCATCGCGACATCGACGCTCGCGCCGCTATGATCGGTGGATGAGTCTTTTTTTTATTCTGCATTGAATAATACTTGAGTGACAAAAATCCTCGAAAGGGACTTTTTCTTTCTTAACCATCCTCCGCCATGTAAGTATTAATGCAGCAATGTGGCTGGATTCGAAATCTTACAAGTAGAGATTGACGATTTTCATATGTCGGCGACTCAGAAAGTATACCTTCTCAGTCGTCGCCAACCGCTGTGGCGCTGCTTGGGGAGGCCTAAACCCAGCAGACAGCAGTGACGACTTTCGTCTAAATACTGATGCTAATGATGACTTTTACGGAAAGGTAATTTCAGTCTAAGGTTAACCCTGGTATGAAATCATCAAAACAATCGAACAAGCGTATTTCTCTGTTAGTTGAAGAAGAGGCCTTTGTCCTTTTTGTAAACATTCTTGGATAACAAAAGACATTCGCCGTGTCCGATGTTCGGAGCTGCAGAACGTGAGCTAATCCCGGCATCGTTAGTCACAATCAAGTCATTCAGTTCATTACCGCAGTTGCCCCTGCGCCGCCCAGCTCCCGACATGTCGCCGACGATCACGTTCATTGTCACAGGTATTTGGTTTTAAAACTCCTTTTTATTTCTTATCAAGTGATGGTTTTATTGACTTTGTTTCGGTTTTCGAGAAATGACAATAACTCAAGGCCCCAACTTCTAACAATGAATCTTTGTGATCTTTGACATACTCGGTTTCCCTGTGGTTTCGCACTCATTGGATCTACACTAATAGACACTTTTGAAAGTATTGACATGTCTAAACGTTACAAGCCATAATACCTACATTTTTGTGTTTGATTATGGTACTACCTATGTCCTCGTGTGTATCCGCACTGTAGGTATATGGAAGAAGTAGAATGAAAAAAAAAACAACACAAATCACATTAAGGTCATTTTATTTTTTATTTGTTATTATTTTCCATCTGTAACACGTACTTAAGTATTTCAACATCGACTCTACAACATTTTGTATGCTAGTGCTAGTGCTGAACGCGACAGTAGACGCCGTGGCACATCACTCGCACGACAAAAGCGACAGACACGACAAGCCTGAGAAGCACCCATCATGCCAGGAGTTCACCCAAGGCCTCTCGTTCAACGACAGCCAAGCCATCGGCTCCTGGCACCTACTGCACTATAGGACTGAGAAGACCAACGGAGCAGGGGACTCACACTGCGTTCAGTTTAGCTCTGTCAATGATCAGGTACGAATAGTTAGTTCATTTAATTTTAATATCAGTCGGCCATTGACAACAATGAGTAACGAGCATTGATAACCAGGCTCGTTCATTGCGTGTTTGCTATTTTTTACATTGTTAAATCCAGTTTTTCTTGTCTTATATATTAAGGTAATGAAATCACACTGGATACGTTCCACCTTTTGTACTTGAAACCTTTAATTCTATGGCAAGGTTTTTGTTTTACTTTATTAACTTCCGTTAACGACAAACCAGTTATAGGTTTTCACGAGAACCTTGCATAGTATCGTTTATATAATAACTGCGCAGTTCACTGTTCACCCACTCATTCCCGACGGTTTATTTATACAACTATTTTTGGTTTCTTGATACAGGCGGATCCCGCAAAACATAGATATGACGAAAACTATCTTGGTTTACCTGACTTCATTTGGGTCATTGAGAAATCAATGATATTGTCATCAAAAATCTTGTCAGACGGAATGGTATTAGTATTAGGTATCCTAATCCTAACTAATATTATAAATGCGAAAGTGAGTTTGTTTGTTTGTTACGCTTTCACGCTAAAACGGCTAAACGGATTCGGATGCAATTTGGCACATGGATAGACCATGACCTGGGTTAGGGCATAGGATACTTTATATCCCAATATTCCCACGGAATTTAGTACTTCATATTTTTTTCTTTGAATTAACAGGAACGAAAGGACCTGAAGGAGTCGATTGGAAAATTTGTAGAGAACTTAAAATGGGAGAGCCTGGTTCTGAAAATGCAAATTCCGTGTGCAAGTCTGAAGACTAATAAGACACGTGACTACTACTTGGAGAAACTTGAGAGCGATGGATCCTACAGGACTCTGCAGATGCCTCCATCTACAGGTACAAATTGACACAATAGAATTCGATTACATTATGGTTTTAAAAAAGTTTGTATTTTGTGCCATTCAGACAAAAGGATGTTTTATTGTGATCTTCCGTTTGCAAATCTCGTGGTCGTTTTACTTCAGCAGTTATAATATAGTCGAACTACTTATAGTTAAAAGTAATATATTATAATCAGCTGCAGGTTTAAATTTCTTTAGTTATGAGTATACTTCGTTCATTTCGAGCAGGTGATTTGACAATCATTATGGTGACTACACACCTGTCTTTACTGTATTGTGATCAGCATGGGGAAGGCCACTTATAAAGAATAGGTACCTACTAATTAATAAAACAATATGTCGCAGCAAAACTTGACCTGGCAGACTTCCACCGCTACCCGATGCGGCTGAAGGTCATCGAAGGGCAGTACCTCGGTATGATGGACTGTCATGAGAAGTTCGTCTTCATCCTTGGCAAACAGCCCCCGGAAGGCAAAGAAATCGACGAGAAACTCAAGAAGATGATCGAGGTCTACTGGCCAGAGGAACTGTAACCAAACTAGTTCATATTTTATTTAAGAAAGAACATAATTATTTAGTTTTGTATACTACGTCTATATCATAAACTTTAATAAAATTCACACTTTTATTCTCGACTAGTTAATAAGTTTGGTTGAATTGAATGCAAAAATATGCGTATGATTGGGAGAAACTTGACTATTAAATTAAAAAATAACAGCATAAAGGGTGTAACTTATTTCGCGACTCAAGGCCTAGGGTGTTACCCATGCCTGTCAGGAATTTTATTACAAAAGGGCTTTGCATCATTAGACCAAGCGTAGGCACCTAATAAGCTTATTGATGACCTATCTTAAAACTATTCACAAAAAATCTACCAACATTCTACAAACTACCTACTTTCCGTGATATTATTATTACAAATCTGTGTTCAATACAACTACATGACACACGATATACAAACTATAATAAGTATAATTGCGGTACTATTTCCGGCAGGTTTAGGAAATTAGTATCGAAATAATCACAAAACCAACGGACCCATTACTTTGGAAGTCACCCCACTGCGCAACCCCTGCGTTCTAAAGCACCACTCAAATTAAGTGTGGCTCGATCAACAGTCATTTTCGGTTACAATTAACCACACATTTGAGTGAAAAGTCAACCACCCACTCCAATTGATTTATTGTGTCCTACGAGTTCCGCCATTTTGTGGCGGATGTACATTGCAACTAATTGTTATTCACTGGAAGCGGTACTTTATGATCATAGACAATTTCGTTGGAATTATTTTTGGTAATGATTCGAATGCCTACTTAGGTAGAGGTACAAACATGGAAAAGAAAGTGGTAGTTTTTAAAGTCAACATAAAATCTTCGCTAAGGGAAAACTAGTTTCCAACTGTTTATTTAACGAATACCTACAAAGCTACTGCAATCAACAATCCATCGCCAATCGTGGTGATTATGGTAGTGCCTTTTTGGTATTCCAGGACTGCGTGCATTGAAGGCCAATAGGCCTTCTAAAAACATAAATAACATAAATTCTACCACAAAACCGGAGCCCAATTTTGATAATGGAAATAAATAGAAGGTCTAAATTGGATTAGATATTTGTACTGTATCCACTGAAGACCAAAATATAGAGAACCATATGGATCATTCATAATGAAAGCTAAATATAGAATTTCGGTAAAAGGTTGTAAATAGTAGGTAGTTTACAAAAAGTAATTCAGTATCTACTTAGTTGAAAAGGCAGGTCCTGAAAACTAGGGGGTTTATTTATAAACGTTGCTTAAAGTTAAGTGACGTTCAAACGTCAATAATGTATGTTTATTATTGTTATTGTTTTGACGACACGGTTGGCGCAGTGGCTGAGCGATCGACTGCTGCGCAACGTGTCGCGGGTTCGATCCCCGTACGGAACAAATATTTGTATGATCTGCAAGTAGTTGTACCGGGTCTGGGTGTTAGTGTGTGTGAGTTTCTATGTTTGTAAACGCACCCACGATACAGGAAGAAATTCTTAGTGTGGGGCAACGTTTAAAAAAAAAAAAAAATGTTTGAACATTCGCTAATCATCACTTAACTTTAAGCAACGTCTATAAATAAACCCCTAATGTTTAGTAGACCTCCTTTTTCATCACTAACGTTTAAAGGTTCGAAGTACGCTTACGAAAGGTACAAAAGTACGCCAATCTTTTCCATACAAACGTGCATGGTGTCGCATGTCGTGTGCCGCGAAGGGTGCAACGCTGTTCATTTGTCTAAACGCAGTAGCGTTTTGAAGGGCCTTCCGCGGGGGCTGGGAAAGTGTTGCACTTTACAAAAAGTTAAATCGCTCCTCGAACATACGAGTGGCGCTGCCTGTTTCGGTAACCGTCGAACTTTTGTTTAATGACGAGTACTTGACTCCACTTCACTATTAAATGACGTTATATACAAAGCTATCTAGTACCTATGTTAGACTCTATTAGACACCCACACATGGCTCTAAAGTTCGGCGTATATGGTATTAAAACTATTATTTTATACAATAAGTTCTAACGCTACTGTGTAGGAGTTAATTCGTACGAAGCAAAACCATCAAATACAATGTAATCACTTTGTAAGTTTTTCAAATTACCTACACTCTCCTCGAGTTATTATGTCGAATTCGACATCAATCCTTGGTCACGTCGCGGACGTATTATTAAAAGTTCAAATAGTAATAACCACTAAATAAAGCTGATAGGAATCAAGAGAGAAGAAATAACAATAAAGAACGTAATTTCAGGCTGTTCGGGGACTCTATCCATGGCAAACTTTTTCAATTACTGTGCCAGGGCATAATTATCGTAACAGCGGAATAATAATTGTAATTACATGTCAGCCTACTGTTAGAGGAAGTATCCCCTACTACAGCCAAATGAGAAATTAATGTGAATTTTATCTAAAACAAAAGTATAAAATTGGTGCAATTGAAAAGCTCGTGTTGTACTTTCTGGTATGCAGATTACCTAAGTAAAAGCAATCGAACTGGTGACATTAGCCAATTCGCAAAAATGGAATGTTAGTACCTACTTATGTGTATGTTGGAATGGATTGCTCATAAATAGTTTAAGCGTTCCAATTGTCCGTCATCCGCGCTATAAATCAATGTGTGCAACACACGACCAGCGCGGCCGGGCCGTGGCGTGATTGAGCCGCCGTTTACCGCGCTGCATACCTGTAATTACTACATATACTACCTCGCATGTTAATTGTTGGGAAAATTCGGAACGAACGTAATGAGCGAGGGTGACTTTCTGACTTGTGGGAACTCGCCTATTGCCAATTAAATTAGACAACTGTTTAATTATATCTCTACCGATTCTTACTGCCGCTAATTTGAGGCCCATGTAACTGTCACTCGCACTAGTAGCCAACTAATTAGGGATAGTTATCTACGAATTATTAGGCGTTTTTACAATGTGGGGAGTGATTTAATAAGTTGGTAATGTTACAGAAATGAGCTGATTTTCTTTAATTGGAGACCGTTAAACGTGGTATAACGTAAGATTTATTGTTCCTGTTTTATTTTTCTTTATTCTTTTGTAAAGGTGGACAATTAATTTCGTTTGTATGTCAGTTTACCAACGTTTCTAGGGCGTACAGCAATCAATCTCCCAGATTAAGTCGAGCATGCAGGGTAATATTAGGAAAAATAAGTAGGTAGGTACTTAGCTATTGGTTTTAGTTAAGCCGAGCTTGAAACTAGAAAACCCAACAACAAGGTCTAATGCTAGTTCAGAAATTATTCTGAGTCGATTAGGAGCTTAATGTCGAAATCGCAATGACTTAGATTCCCATGGTAATGTCACAATATAAGTTTTTATATCATACCTAACTTTAACTTCTGGTGTAGACTTGACCTAGGTAGGCAGGTACAGTCGGTGACACGAGATAAGTATAAACACCATCATAGGTAAGTACCAGATATAGGTACATTTACGAAAGCCATAAATATTATACTCTGCTTAAAAAAAGTTGACGAAAATAAACTTGTAAAACACAGTTCGTTAAGGTAACTTTTAGTAGCGTTATGCAAAGCTCCGTCGGTACAGCACCGTTTAGCACTCGTAGTAAATTCCTCGGATTTGCATAGCTAATCGGCTGGTTAGCTACACGCACGCCAGCGATAAGGGAAATATGCTGTTCAATGATTTATATTCGGCACTTCGTAGGTATTAAGTAGCTACATTTATTAGACATAACAAGGCAATTTGTAGCTTTCGTGGTAATTAATGCGGGTTTAACATGGTAAGGTAAATGTTACGTCGACTTTCTTTAGGAGTTTTCTTTAATTATGTTCTAATTTTGACTACCCGGAACTAACAAACTGAAGATGACTTGCAATAACGACACAAAAGAAATCCACTCAAATTCAAATCCATTATAACGCCTATAACAAGCCTTTTCAATATTACTCCGTAGATCTGATGATAGGCACGGCAATCAACAACAAACGACTGTCTACGACAATTTTCTCTCTAATTTTCGTTAGTAATAGCATATGAATTACAATCCTTTGGGTAACAAACCGAAACTAAGTGCAGCCGAATGTTTCCGCTGGTCCCGGCTCCGCGGCCATTACGAGACGACGCCGATACAATTACCAGCCACTGAATAATTTGATAGGGAAAATGATTGATACAACAATCACACGTAATCAGAATCGTGTCGGTACGATTAGGCCCCCGCGGCCCGCGACAGAGGGCGCCGCGCCGCCACAAACCCGACAATTGCTCACCGACGATTTAATCAAGTCCCCGTTCCTAATGGCTTTCTCTCTTCATTAAATTGTAATAATGGACACTGTTTTTGTCTTTGCGGTGGATATTGGGCGTGGCCAGCTTAATGCAGCTAATGATCTCCAACCTCCTGATGTTATTGAGAACGGAGAGCTACCTACCGTTATGTTCAAAAATATTTTATTGCCTAATACCTAATTGCCTTACCTTCAAAACCTAAATACGTCTTGACGTGCAAAAACAACTTTGATGTGTATCTAAGTGACATTAGCACCTAAATCACGATTTTCATCAACGCTAATAATTTCCCGGAATTGCTTAGGTCCACTGGATCATGCACTTAGTAGGAGTAGGTATTTAAACTAAATTAATAGACAAATATGTGTAGGTACTTACATACACATATGTGTTTTTGTAGTAGTTTCTGCCCGTGATTTTGTCTGCGTTTACCGGGATCAAAAGTAACCTATGTCCTAACCCAGGTCATGGTCTACCCATGTACCAAATTTCATCCAAATCCGTTTAGCCGTTATAGCGTGAAAATTCAAATTCAAAAGTCATTTATTCAAACTAGGCTGAGAATCAACACTTTTCGTCAAAATTACATAAGGCAGTCCCCCAAAACGCCCAACCTTCACCACTTCCTAGTGCGTTAGCTGGGAAGAAGCAGTGGCGCAACAAACTCCGCAGCAGCACAGCTGTCTGTTCAGTTAGAAGAAAAAAAAAAAGATTCTATATATTATTCAAAATAATTTACATTACGCAACACAAAACATAATTTGAGAAAGCGTAACAAACTCACTTTCGCATTTATAATATTAGTTAGGATTTCCATCAGGAATTTCTCAGTAAAAGCAGGATAGGTATGTTGTGACCAGGAAACCTGCGAGTAGGTAGGGAGACCAGGGCTAAAATTGACAGAAATAAGACTGCAGTGCACTTTTATAATTTCTAACGTGACGGTATTTTCGTGGACGTCCACGTCCATAAAATGTATGGCACAAATGTGTGCAAGGACGGATCCAGCTTCAGTCAGGGGGGGGTCACATAGTCGGGGTCCAGTCGAATCAGGACAGGCTCCAATCAGTGGCGGACTAAGCGTGTGCGGCGCCCGGGGCGGCAAATCAAAATGAGGCCCCCCCGGTCTTCTCAGTTTATGTAGGTAAGTACTCGTATTTCTAGTAAAATTTTGCATAACATTGATAATGACAACAAAAAAAACAAATTGCTATAACGTGAGTAATTATAATCTAACTATACCATCGGCCTCGCAACCGGCAGGATTGTTTCTTTCAGGGATGTGCATTTCCATCTCATCTCTAATAGGCTATTTACGAAAGGAAGAATGTAGGATGCGGGAGTGAGCAAGCCGAGCTTGATTTTTTTTGCACCTCGTCTCTGAATTCTCGGTTGGGCTTCTATTGAAAATTCTAACGGAAATGGGAGTTGCTCTGTCAACTCATATAGAAAAGTTGAAGAGCGAGCGAAGCGAGCTTGAAAATCTTAGCACACCGCCTTGTATAGTAACGTTTTTTTTTTTAAAGTACATATTAAGAGTTCCTTTGTCGACTTATGCAGAAAGTTTGAGAATGTAGCGAGCGTAGCGTGCTCGATAATTTTAGCACCCTACATTTATATGATCTGCACGTACGGGACCTCCAACATTAAACTGCTTCTTACTGAATATATGTTGATCGTGTTTGTGATATCATTAAAAAGTACTTCGTAAGATTTGGGGGGCACTAGAACCAGGGTCCCTGGGCCGTTTGTCTTGTGACACTATTCTGGGGTATTTAATTTCTACGTCTAGTTACTGCTAGCTTTACATAAACCTACATGGGCACTTAGGAAACGTCAGAAGCTACGACCACGGTTCCATTTGGCCGTTTCCTATGGAGAAGAGCCGGCAAGAAACTCCACGGTCCATCATCATATAATCATAATAACAGTACAGTCTTATAATGCGAGTCGATCGCGCATGTGTGACAAACACATACATCATACAAAGTATTTATTTGATTTAATTTATCAATGAGATTAGAAAAATTATAAGTGGTTGACCCAGACTCAGCTTAGGGGGAGTCATGACCCCCATGACCCCCCCCTGGATCCGCCCTTGAGCGTGTGAGCAGACACAGGTGCACTCTCTTAATCCGATGGGACAGAAAGAGATCAGGCGCAGGACCAACCAGTAGTTGATCCAGGCGGGCTTCAAGGGGATCAAACCAGAAGATTTCAGACGCTTTTGGTTGACCAAAAGCGTCTGAGTTCTTCCGTGACGAATCTTCCAAGTGAACTTGATATTATTCTAATTCAAATTTTTGGCAAGTATTACACTACCTAATGTATGTTTTCAAGTTTTTTTCTATATGATGTTTTGTTTACGTGACGAGGAGCCTCCTCAGTGGTTCGTATAATGTTGTGCTTTCTTTACTTTGCTAACTCCTCTTGGTAAGAGGGAGTGGGCCATACGTAAATCCACCACGAGGGCCCAGTGCGGGTTGATAGATGGCACATTTCTTCGAATTTTTTGGTTCTAGGACATGCCGGGTTCCTCACGATGTTACCCTTCACAATTTCGAGAGTAGTGGTGATGAAATAATTTACACAAAGCAAAGCGCCTCTCTGGGCTCGAACCTACGACCTACAACTTGAAATTCGCGGCCGTTACCACTGGGCCACCTATTTATAAGCGTCTTCATATATTTCCATACAATTTACTGACGTCCACGGAAATATGGTCTCGTTAGAAATTATAAAAACGCCCAAATTAACAGATGAATTTATCTGAAACTTTACACTAACTACAATATATGCTTAGATATAACAGCTAGGCTAGACCATGCCCCATGGATTGACATTCGTAAGCAGTACTTATACAGACGCGCAAGATTACAGCAGTAGATTATATTGCGGTAGAATATTATGTACTTAAAAGCTATGTAACATCTCTGTAGGTAACTATATTCTCACAAATAAATGGACTATTACTAATAATCGGCGTCCGTACCATAAGTTAACAAAACTATAAAACAAAGTCAAGTAGTATAGAAACTTAAAACAGTCTAGATAACTGTAATCGATACCTATCGATTACTGGATTTTGAAATATCTTTAATTAAACATAAACAAAACGGATAAATAAAAGCATTAAACATTTATAAACGTTGCTTAAAGTTAAGTGATGTCAAACGTCATCATTTTTCATTACTTGACTTAAACCCCTAAGATTGGGTGTTTTATGCAGATTGGCGCCTGTATAAAACATTTGCGTACCTATACATTTATTAAATCTTACAGAATGGTACTAGCGTATAATAAATATTGTACTGTATACATAGTGCTTTCCACGAAGACGTGCCCCACTCTTCTTCCTAATCGTTTATGCTGGGGCCACATTGTCGAGTTATCGAGTTTAGTACGCATGCTCTCTGTTGCTCAGCGAGACGTCGAGCGATGTGCGAGAGAGAGCGCGCGAAGTTTATTTCGCGATAATGCGACAATGTAGCCCCAGCATTACAGTACAGTAATCACGTTTAGGAAGAAGAGTGGGTCGCGTCTTTTGGATGGCATAAACGCACTTTATAGCACTTATTAAACTATTTTATAAAACTTTGTAACAAATAACATTGAAAAATTACTATTTACTTTGAACAGAATTATAATATTAAAAAATGCATCTAAGTAGGATTATAACGTAGTTGGCGAAATGTACCTACTGCGTGACGTACCTACTAAGCACTTCTACCTATCCTTCGGCGTTATCTTATGGTTACTTACTTTATACTAACCTACTTAAGCACATCTTTTTACACTTCCCAAAATTTCCTATTCGGTAACCTAGGGCCCTTTACGGGGCACCGGTGTGGGCGCGTTCTTTGAGGCGGCGGCCAGTCCGGCGGCGGTTGAACGCGTCCCAAACGATCATAGCCATCCGGCTGGTCCGGGGATAACGCACGGTATACGGTGAGGTAGAGCTTCCTTGCCGGATTGCCGCCATGGGATTTGAAGGCAAAAGTCCGAAAGGCGAAACGCATGGGCTAGGTAACTCCGCTGCCGCGGAAAATCACGGCACAGCGGACAGAGCTCTGGCGAGATCTCGTGGCGACATGGAGTGTGCGATTGTCGCAACCCAGTGCACCTGGGCACGCCACAATTATTGCGGTCCTCTTTGAGGAGTGGCTAGAGGCGCCACGGCGTCCTCACCTTCCGCCTGATGCAAGTTCTCACCGGACATTGTTGCTTCAGGAGGTTCCTATTCCGAATAAGGCGGGAGGAAACGCACAGTTGTCACCGTTGTGTGGATCGCCCTGAGGACACAGTGGAGCATATGGTGAAGGTCTGCCCGCAGTGTCGTAAACAGGTCACCAACATGCAGCTATTCACACCAATATCATCTCAGTCTCCCACCCTGGTCACAACGTCTCAACCTATGGATATAAATGGTCTCCATACATGATCAAATTTGCAGAACCTGTGGCTGAGTCATAAGAGGAGCTTGTAGCTAAGTAATAACAGCCGCACGGATCGATCCATCAGGTTAAGCTACGCTTGCGATTGGACTGTAGATGGGTGACCATCTTTACATAGAGAGACTCCTCCGTGCCTCGGAAAGCACGTTAAGCCGTTGGTCCCGCCTGTCATTCGTGGATCTTTGATAGTCGTTACGGGTCCTCGGAAGCCCGAAAGTCTGACAACCAGTCTTACCAAGGGGTATCGTATTACTCAGTTACTGGGTTGTGTAGGTCAGATAGGCAGTCGCTCCATGTAAAATATTTATATTCAGCTGCGTCCGGTTAGACTGGAAGCCGACCCCAACATAGTTGGGAAAAGGCTAGGCAGATAGATTTTTCATGATCAAATTTGAATGACGTAAAACCATTAGTATGTCATTGCAATGTAACTCTTTATCTCGGAAGGTATAAATTAGAACTATTGCAGAAAGATTTATCAAACTCACGGCAATGATTCTAGTTTATACTTGATTACATTATTACAAGAGTTGCATTGCAATGAATTACTAATGGTTTTACGTCATTCAAATTTGATCGTGAATGTCCTACCATGAGTGGTTTGCGATGCGTTAATTTTATTCTCAGCAATCGCAGCTAGTTTACTATGCCCAATGGGGCACATTAGCCCATCGCTCTATTTACAACGGATATAAAAACAGTAGACAAGGAGACAAGCTTTGGCGTCACATGCCCTTTCATTATTTTAAAGAAATAATGTTATTCAGTTGCCCATAGAAGTTGTCATCACAACCTATGTATTCAATGTAACCACGACATAACATCTGCAAAAATATTTGCAATAATAAATTCGGTTATTATGTGATCTTGATATCAACTTTACGATCCGATACAGTTATTATGCCAATATATTTACGTTTATTGCTACAACCGAAACCATTAACCCTTTCAAAAACTCCCAAGCCTCGATAATGGGGCCTATAATGATGAATAGTGCAGTACTTTACAAGGGAAAATAAAGATATGTTTTTATTTACACATTTATTACAGTTGCATACAACAGTACACAAGTATAAACAGGTCTATAATAATATTTATACATTTATATACATGTAATAACCTGGCGCGGGACCATGAGGCTAGAGGAATGTATGAAAACTAAAATATTTTCTTAGAAAACAAAACTGCTTATACAAATTGGGATTCGAATTAAAATAAAGTAACAGATAAAGCTTGACTAGTCTTAAGGCACGTACAGACATGAAAATACATCAGATAAGTCAGTTTATAAATGCTTTGTCTGTACATAGAAATCTCTTTGAACTCGATGCATAATCGCCTCATTGCTCACGTGCCAGGTTTTAATACTAAATGCCACAATAACACGATAAAATGTGAAACAGTTAATTTCTACTTCAAGGCTCAACCTCTTTGTGAGTAGCCTCTTCTATCACAAACATGCCAATATCCTACTTATAATATCAGTCGAAATCCGACAGCTTGCTTACTACACACTTAGTTCCAGCACAAGGACATTCAAAATGTATTTTAACATCCAAACCGAATACTAGAATTTCATTATTTGTAAAATTGAATATAGGTCAACATAACATGTGTCATTACATTTACATACGTACATCTAAAAGATCGCGTGCAGTGCTGTGAAAATACAATCATGAAATGTAGGCACAGACACAATCTAATAGCTTTTCTTGGTTAACATGAGACTAACACATTTTTCATGGTTATAATTTGAACAATTTAGACACAAAGGCACGATGGTGGCCCAAAGCGCGATCGATAATTAGTATTTCAGTAACTTAGTACATTAGTTCATAAAAGTTCCTTACAACAATTACATTACGCATTCAGCAAGCGCTCGTTTATTTATGGGCTCGTATTAGGAAGATAAAAAAATTGCTCTACCTTGTATTAAATTAATATAAATAGGTATACGAATTTCATCGACTTAAAGTCATTAGACAATGCTAAGCATTAAATAATTGAAAGCAATATAGGTACACAGTAGGGAACATATTTACATTGACGCTTAGTATCACAAGATGGCGGCGAAGATCAGGCGTGTTCAAAATGGCCGTCCGTTCTGCGGCCGCTCAGGCAGCTTCGGCGGCATGTTCGGCACCGGGCGGCTATCGACATACAACGTTTATATTAAAAACCTCTTCACCCACAAATAAATACAATGCTCATATTATTTACAGTGATATCTAAATACGCAGGAAATGTGAATGACAGTTTGAAAAATAAATGTGTGGACTGTGCCACGGGGATATTAGAATGAAAATGTTTCGTTAGTACGCAGACACATTCATAAGCATAAAGCAAAATGGCAAACTTCGCGAAACGTACGCGCAATGTCATGCACCGTCACAACGGGTTTTATGGATAGTTATAAAATGTTAAATCCTATCCGAATGCAGAAGTATGTTTTATGTCACCATGCTACTATTTCAAGTAAACGATTAATAGAGCAACGCTAATAATACGTCCTTAATATGTACACGTTTTAATCCCATGCGCCATTACCTAGAACCGATACTTAACGCAAGCAGAATCCTATGTAACGGTTCAACAAGTAGGTAAATATATCAATAAGAACATAATTCGTATACGACATGCAATTTTTGTAACTAAAGAAACTTTTAACAGCTTTTATAACAGATGTTAATAAGTAGAAAAAGACAAATAAATGTTTCCGATACATTTATGCTTATTTGTATGCGAGTAAATATATTTTTTTTACTACATTTTAAATGCACCGTTTATACTAAAACAAGTACTATTCGAGAATAGAATACTAAAATAACAAAGCAAACAAATTCTTATTGAAATATTTCTAACATTATTCAAACTCAGCTTACCTAATATTACATCCTGCAGATATTATTATCCGAAACTGTTAGTAACATAGTGAAGCCAATGGGCATTATGTTTGCCAAAACTACTGGAATAAATCAAACGTCTTTAGTACACATATAGCATTTAATTACTCTATTTATACAGCATAATATTAACAATATTCATAAACTATATCAAATCCAACAATCACTGCCTATACCTTTTTCGATGGTACTAACGCTATTAACAAGATAGAGAGAGCAAAACGTTTAATGATCGATTACTTTTGTATAGTTTCCAGCTAATATTGATCGAGCAATGAGTATAGCTATAGCGTTTAACACTTCATTGCGTGTAGGAACTCTGTTAGCTGACGCCGGCGCACGCGACGGTCACCCGGTGGCATCGCTCGCGCCGCACGATGATCCTCTCGTCTCACCGCGCCTCCGCTCACATACCAGTAAAAATGGTCAGTGGTACCACTCTATCATAATCTTTACCTACTGCAACGCCACTAACATGATATTTAGTGTCGATGCTTTGCGAATTACTGATACTCGCAATCGTTAACGATGAAAAGTGGATGCAAGATGATTCCAAGATTAAAATATCGATAAGCTTTATTTAATATTTTTAATAACGAATTCATATTGTATCACCATCAATAAAATGTTCTAATAATTGACCAAAGGTATTGCTAACAGCAACAATATACGAGACAACTGCTTTGGTCTTATCCAATATAAGTACAATTAATTTTACATACAAACTTTACTCGATATATCATTACGAGTTCATAAGTAACTTGTTACCAGTGTCACTAGATACCAGAGTATACTGACATAGTTGTAAATATACAACAACAATCAAGCTGGGTATAATTTAGAGTAAATGCATAAACGTTAAATACGCATCGTCGCTACTGGAGACGGAAAGAGATTAGACGAGCGAGTCAAAGTTCTAAACTACTGTAACATCTAGACACTGACGTGAGTACATGTTGCAACGACTGTTACTACGCAGCTAGTTCTACGCGACAATGGTGCGGCAACATCAACAAACTGTAACCTTGTCTTTACATAGTGTACAAACAACTCTAGCACATTACAAAACAATATGATATGCTCGTGGACTCCCAACCGAACTCCGGGAGCCCGTAATGCCCTCCGCGAAACAACTCAACTACGTAATCCCAATATACACCTATATTAAGCCACTGAATGTAACATTTACAATTAATTGTAACATAAATTTAATTACATCATAAGTAAGTATAAGTAAGGTAATACGCAACCCGCGGCGCCTCCGCGCTCCAGTATACGTATGCATCATTGCACATAATCATGAAGCGCTGTGAAAATATACCTCGTCCACAGTTAATACTGAACAATTTAGTCGTTTATAATTTTGACGCTATACATTATTAAGTTTTTTGTTGTATATCTTTGGGTAATAACCCTAATTAAATAATTATAACCTAAATTCCATTACATAAAGCAAGATACTTATACGAAGAGTGTTGATAAGTCTGCAAGTGTTCAATGTGATCATTGGCCGGGTTTTACCTGTTACATTTAATTGAGAACCTTGCAAACGCATCTGCTCGTATTCAAATATAACCATTGGAATGTACTCAGAAAAACTATGCCACGAAATTGGTAACAATATATGAATTCTCATTATTATTATTTATTCTCATCATTTATTTTTATATTATTTTAGATACAACGTTTTATAGCATGTGTGATCTCCGTGATTTTTTTTAAATTGTGGTGCTTGAACATAGAAGTCAGTTTTGAATAACTACTTGTATCTCAGATCAAATATACTTGAAGTTTCTAACATAACATATTTAAATACATAAAATGATATAACCCTACGGTAACGTTGGTTATGTATCACAAGCAGAGTTTATGTGCAGCGTACAGTGTTACACAGGCACATTGGACTACATTTACACGTCTGGACGAAAAGCAATGTAACACAACACTGCGTTCTATACAAGAGGTTTAGTTCACACTAAACGTTCAAGCGGTTAAACAATGTGCTCTGAAAATGCTTTGATAAAGTTAACTTGTAAAACATCATAAGCAACAGAAAATCTCATAACCCTTAAAACATCGCTTAAAGATTCGTCAATAACGCTTAAGTTGAAACAACTAACATACAATTCAAAATATATTAAAGAATGCTATTTAAGCGATGTTTTAAATTGAATACATTTTTAATGCGAGTTCAATCATTTACAGATTTTTTTATATCAAGAAGAGAATTGGTTACTAACACAGACCTTATTTGTAACAAACGTAGTCACTTCGAATAAATTCATGGTTAATTATTAACCTAATTCTACAAAAATGTATCTAGCTTCTACCGGTTCACACATTTTCAAACATGTTTCAATTTTCTAATAAGAAAATAGTGTGATACCGCATGTCATGTCAAGTTGGGCAGTGGGGATAACAATATTGATATGTCCGTAGGGCTGTATACGTGTACTAGGAATGTCAATCCTGATATGTGTCATGTCAGTGTATTGGAGACAGCGGCTGGTCGAAGTGACGACGTTTCCAACAAATGCGTGACGTACATACAGTCGTAACGGACAACATTGTCGTGTTTACTTGAATCTGGCGAAGGCGGAGCTGAGTTCGTTGATGGCGGCGTTGGTAACGGCCTGGCCCACGGCCTGGTTCACTTGCTGGCGCATGTGCGGCGGCATCTGGTTGTACGCCGCGCCCGCCGCGCTCGCCGCTCCCCCCGGCCTCCTATTTGGTTTATTGTGAACATTTCCTTTTCAAACATGACAAAACATACACAAGCAAAATGAGGGGGCACGGATTTTAGGTGATTGTTAGGGACTTGTCTCACAAATATCAATGAAGTACTTTTTCCGAAGGATGGCAACATACAACGGCTGCCTCTTAGTTCTCGTATTTAGTTATTTTGACAATAGAACACGAGCCACTTTAATATACACACAGACAAGATAGTTACATACTGGGAGGAAGTAAGTGCGTATAACCAGTAAAGTTATAAACTGTAAGTGAATTTTCTAAAGCTGTCACAGCTTCTCTGTAAGACATTTCGGAGTAACGTAACCGCCATAATGATTGCAAGTCTCGTGTTGAAAGTGATGAAATAATACTGACACAACTCTTACAGGGTAACTGTGAATGTAATAATTAACACAGATTACTAATTAACTACACAACACAATCACTTTATCGAGAGTAAATCCATATCTACAGTATTTATTTAATGCATTGAAATCGTAACAATAATTTGGAATTTAGTCGGTAAACATTATTTTTCATCAGAATAGATTAAAGCAGGAACACACAGTGAGCTATAATTTAATTGTAAAGTGTACTAATCTTCGAGTAGCAACTTAAATACCATGTAGCATATTCGTGGTGACAATAAAATAAATTATTTGGATACATGACAGTAGAAACGATAACCATTTGATTAAAATCATGAAGATCACACAAATTAGTGCACAAAACATGCGGTGTTTCGATATTGTTAACACATTGGAAAATTGAAACTTAATATATCACGAATATAATACCTTTTTGTTAATTACACCCAAAAACCAATAAGTAAGTTATTGTTAGCCTCTCCTTTTAGCTGATTCTTGTCACACAATTATGGAAAGTAACTAACCTTGCATAGACATTTATTATCGTAATAATATCATCGCTTTGTATATGTGGAATATGCATCGGTCTGTGGGCAGCCTGTACTGTTCGATGAGTACACAACCAGTTTCATCAAAAATACAACATTCGGAAAGTTATGGAATAAAAATATATGTAAATAAAATGTTCAACGTATATAAAATAGGTTTCGTCTAACGAAAGGCTGCCGGCAGAGGATTCATAAGCAGATAATTAATTATCTTTAATTTGTATTCCACCAAAAGGTAATAATAAATTCCATTATTATTTTTATTATTTTATGGAAGCAACATTTTTTTTTCATACGTATCATAAGTATTGATCATTTACATGACTAATAATAATAATAATATTGTATATAACATATGTATAATTTATTTATAAATTTGTCGATATTTGCTAACTTACTACAATCTCGTCACAGATCCAGGGGATCTTAGAAGAAAAAAATTATCGTGCTGATAACAGATAACTTTGTCTCGCAATGTTCGTAGAATACAACAATATGTTAGGGTTAACGCGGGCTGGTATATTGATGTGAATGTGTAATAAGTTAACAAGTTCGTAGTTAGTGCCTTACGTCGATACGTAACTTAAGTTAGTAAGTTAGTGCGCGCGCCGGGCCGCTTAGCGCCGCCTGCGAACACATATACACACTGCCTCACTCTGCATACTTCATTTATCTATATTAGTACTAATATACCTTAGAAAGTTAGACAGAAACACAACCGGAAATATGACAATCTATGTTCCCAAACCATCAGTTCCTTATGAATTTATTTAATAACGTGCATATGTTATGCATAGTCAAACTTAAGTTAATAGATACTAGTATATAAAGCAAAATATGTATTTACTGCAAATTATGGCTGTTACATCACCCACACAAATGCCTCCTATTGAACTAAAGCAAAGCTCACACACCGGGAGTGCCGCGATAATATAGTAATTAATATAATTTATGCAATATGGCATATTGATACAAAGTTGGAGAACAATCATCACGTTCATCGTGTTTGTTCTAAAACTTCGAACAACGAATGCAACCTACTTTTCCCCCAGACCAATAATATTATTATTTACTAGCTTCCGCCAGCGGCTTCGCCCGCGTGATATCTTTATAAATTATAGCCTATGTTACTCCGTGATAATATAGCATTCTACTGGTGAAAGAATTCTTTAAATCGGTCCAGTAGTTTTGAGTTTATTCATTACATACATACAAAAAAACAAATCTTTTCTCTTTATTAGTTTAGATTGTACTGAGCTCTAAAAATAATTGCATCAAGACCGGTTAAGGGCCCTATCTCACTAGGACACCAGTGGCGGCGCAAGCATGGTCACACTGCCAAAAATGTATGGTTGGTTGCGCTACCAATCGGACGCCTGGTGAGACACACACCATAAAGCTGTTTATATTTTACTGGCAGCGCGACCATGGTTGCGCCACCATGGTCTCCTAGTGGAGAGGGCCCTAAGGGTAACCTCCGAAAAGTAAGAACATGAAATTAGATAAGTACCGAAACATAAAAACATCACAGTGTTTTCATCATTCAAAGTGAGTTTGAATTTTATATGGGGTGTCGGATATCGAATTTGGATACTATTCCAGTTATATCACAAAATACAAGTACCTAAAACCTTATCGGAGGCTACGTCGTACGTACGGCCCTCATTGGAAAGAATTTCCCGAGGTCGGTAGAGTCGTACTCACGTGGGAACAAGCGGAGCGGGCAGGCCGGGCTGCTGGGGCGCGGGCCGGCCGCTGGGGGGCGCGGGGGCCCCGCCGCCGGGCCGCGACGGCAGCGGCGGCGCGGGCCGCCCGGCGCCGCCCGGGGGCGGGGGCGCGCCGCGGCTGCCCATGGAGCCTGAGAAGTCACCACCTTCTTAACTCGGCGTGTTCGCCTTTCAGTGCATTCATAAATCAATTGGTGAAGTGCCGGCAACGAATTGCCAACCCCGTGGTTCCCGTTCGGATTCTGCATGCAGCTGAAGGCGGCTCTCATTTCATTACCGAAAAAGGTCAGACTCAGAGCTCTCGCCGGTACGGTTCGAGTCTCCCTAAGCCGGGAGGCTTAGAGCGTTGAGCGTCAGACGGAGATCCGAATGAGACCATAACAATCATACGTACTATCTACTTAAAAGCCACGTCGAATATACGAGAAATTTCAGCAGCTTTATCAGCGACTACTCGTTGCATATCTTGCAGCTGGATCCAGAAAATCAAATCAATACGACGTCATCAGTCCTTAAACCGACGCGAATTTTCGTAGATAGCGCTGGAATCTACACTAACCTTGTTGCGCAGGCGCAGCGCGGCGCGGGCCGCCGGGCGAGGGCGGCGACAGGCGCGGGTTGTTGTCGAGGCGCTCCAGGCGACTCTCGAGCCAGTCGTTCTTGACGGGCGGCGGCACGGGCGTGCTCACGGTCGCCATGGACACGTCACCGATTATATGCAATGCTTCCTTGCATGCGTGGTACATGCGCAGCATTTCTTCGCGTTTTAGGGCTTCCTCGGGAGACTCTTCCATCATTTGTGACTGCGAAGATAAAGAACAAGTTTAGATGCCAGCACACTTTTTAAACAACTGCATAGCCCAAAACAAATGTTAATCAGGTATTAAAATTGAGGCTATAACATTCAATCCTTTACCTGATCGCCGGATGCGTAGAGATGTGCAAGCAGCTCCCCATTGATAAAGTCTTTGGCATTATTGATGATCATCATCATGATGGTCTTGGGCACGAGATCCCGCGTCGTCTTAGTCACGATGCGCATGTACGAATCCACCAGGTTTCTGATGGTCTCCACCTGTCGCTCCAGCTGAGGGTCCATGCTACTTGTGCCTGAGCTGTCCGAACTCTGAAAACAGAATTTCAATAATATATTTTATTATATGTATATGTTTCTTAGATCTCCACTTAGTTGCATCCACTTGTTGTTTATAAATTTTACGCCAATAACGACTATTTGTAAAAACTTAAAAACAGCACACGTCTCTTTGAAGCCAATTTAAAACGACGAAAAATCACAAATCAGAATTTCCGTCGACCGATTCAGATCACAGATGTTTTACCTTACTAGCACTAGCAGTTTCATGTCATAGGAATCCCATGACGTGAAACTGATAACCTTTATTGCAATGAAAACTACTACATGTAAAATTTTCTAATTATAAATGCGCTAACGTTCAAGCTTTGTACAATAACTTGCTACAACCAAAAATATACCTATAGAGTAAAATCCGTTATAATTGTACCAGCGAAGTCGCGATTATTATAGTAGTAGATCATAAAGCAAGGCCGAACGAACCACATGAGACGAGATACAGTACGGCTTTGCCAACCAACCAAAAGATGTTATCGGAACGCATTAAACCAAACAAAATCAAAATGCGTTTAGACGAAACATGATAAGACGCAAACATGGCGCTACGATTTGTTCCGATGAGCATTCGGTTGAAACTATTAGCAAGAATTTTATAAGTCTAAACTCAGCTTGAAATTAGAAAACGTTGTCCTGCTTGAATGGCTGAATTTATCAACGTTTTTTACAAATGGTGTTCTGTTCACACAACTGTCACTACGAAGTATTGATATAGAAATAAATAATAATAAGGAAAACATTTTAAAAGTTATAGAATCTATCATGTCGTCAAATCAAATTACAAGATTTCTTCAATACATTATAAACCTTAATGTGGCTTGTATACCTATCCATCTTACATAACATCATTCCTGTATTCCCGGAAGAGTTAGGCAGAGGTGTACCTTTAGTACACTAACACGTCGACAGTTATGTTAAACTATCCATCTTAATAGTCAAAAAAGCGATGTTTGCATAGATAGATGATCAACAGCACAGCGTTATGGCATGCTTCACCAATGGACGGCTACTTGTTATATTAGTAAGTTTAAAACCACCAAGAATTTTCTAAAAACGATATTAATGGTTATAAAACAGCAGACAATTTTATGTTCTGTATGATGCAAGGTTACAACACTACCATACTCACCAACCACACAATGTATAATTAAACAACGAAGTCAGTGCTACAAATAAAATTCACAACCAAATAACCAAAACCATGTTACTGGACGTTTCATGACGCTCCCTTATGATATCCTTTACAATATGATGCGCAGAGCTATCATTTGTAAATTATTAATTGCACATGCAATAATAATGTTTATAATACAAATTGATAACTACCGGCTTAATTTGTCGCACATCACCTTTGTAACAAGTCAAAAATCCAGCAAACAAGCTTTAAAATACGAGTCACTTACTCTTGATTTATTTCCACCCAACCCCATGGAAGGCAGAAATAACTAAAAAATAAAAACATAAACATGCTAAAACAAAATAGAATTAAACTTCCACAATATTTTGAAAATTAAAATAACGAAAAACACCTCTCAGAATCTTGCAGAATATGCTCAAAAAAACGAAGCACGACATCCAGATGTTATTCCTACTAATATAAACAGATATTAATCATGGCATTTTTGTAGGTATATTATGTTATAACAAACAGTTATTAGCAGTGGGTGGCGCATACATTATGATAATGAAGTGCATGTGCGACTAAAATTAAAATGACAAAACAGCACTATACACGTCTCATGCTACATCGGCTAGAATGTATTTCAAGAAAATTTAATACTAGTAAAAAAAATTGGTATTGTTAATTTAAAAAGGAATTCTTGAAATCCACATCGGACGCAGTGTTAAATGTGCGACCACCGTGTTCTGTGTGATCTATGTACTTGTGTAAATGTTTCATAAGCCTGTATAAACAAACCTCGTTTCCATCATTCTGAATAGCATGGCAAAACAACAGATTTTATAACATAAAACTGACATATAAAAGGTATATTTAAATATATAATTCACGATTATACACACCATTATTATAAAGCCATATAGTAATAAAATAAGCTCAAAAAAGTAAACATAAGTTATGTCCGCAATAGTTTGAATGTGGGGGAAAAAAATAGAAGGGGAAGAAATATCGAAATAATAATAATAAGACAAGCAGTATAAATAATAAATGATAAGCATGAGCTATGTTCACCTCATCTCCGTTGGAGGCTTCGGACGTCTTTTCTGGGTAGACTCCCGCGCGCAGGAAAGATGCCTTCCAAGAGTCGACGTCGTCTTGTGTCTCACACGACAACTCTAGTTGTTTGTAATCCTGTGAAAATAATAATCAATCTAGTTTTCATTTGTTGCAGTAAATGCGCCTGATCTTAGACAGGGCACTGAATTTCAAGTGGGGCCATATTCGAGTGATGATTCTTTCAGTTTTCCTTTCTATACAAGACCAATCCGTTTTTTAGGCGAAGCCCTTTTTCACATCAAAAAATCAAATATATACCCTGAGCCAGAAAATTGAGAGAGATTTAGCAAAACCAGCATTGAGGAAAATCTCAGAAATATTAATAAAACCATCTAATTTCCTAATATGTTGTTGTATTCTTTTTTCCTTCATACCTTGTAGACGTTCCTGCCCTCAGGGTTGAAGAGCGCGAACATGTGCCGCCGCGACATGAAACCTTGCTCCAGATCCCTCAGCTTCAGTGCGTCCAGGGGCAGCATATATTTCTTCTCTCTTTCTTCCTCGTCTTTGAACCAGGAAATGCTCTCAGCAGTCAACACGAACCAGTAGTCTTTGGAGCCTCCTGGACAGGTAATGATAATTCTAAGCAATTTATTTTCAATGACCTTTGGGCATGAGTTCAATCAATAATCGTACATATCAGTGCCGAGCATGTTGATTGAGATGTATTTGTCATTTCTGTCGATATTCTTCATCGTGATATTATTATGTTGTTCTGTCACAACTCGAAGGAAAGTATTTACTTTTTGAAGGGTCAACACTTAATCGTAGGACAGCCGAAGAAGAAGAGCAGCTTTGAATGCTGAACTGACGGAATAAGTCATAAATATAAATTCTGTATCGCATCAGGGATGTTCGCCGAGTGGCAAGTAGACTAAACTAGTTTTATTTGAAGTCTTTTTAATTATATGTTTTTTGATGCCTACTATGATCCGTTGTTGGTCGAAATAAACGTTTTTATTTATTTATAAAAATACCTTGTAGCAACTCACCTTTCATGATTCCCAAGTTATGAATACACATGTATCCTTTCCTGATGACTTGGTTTCCTAGGGCGCGGTGTCCTGACTTCGTAGAATTCTCAGATTGATTTTGAGCACTGTAACAAAAGCAGATAATTCCATGACATTCTGTTCTGTACGACTAGCAGTTGTACATTTTCCATTTTACGCCTTCCACTGCGAAAGAGTAATGAGCTAATAGCTAAGCGGAACGGAGTAAATAGTCTTTGCCTCTCACCAAGAAAGATAATTTTAGAAAACTGGTTTTTGTCCTCCATTGCCAGCGTGTTTCGCGGAGTGAGCTAGGCAGGAAATGAGATGGGTCACAGATGAGCGAGGTTGCTTGATCCCATTACCAGAGGGCATTGCGTAGTGAGCGCTAGTGTAGGCGACTCGTTTGTGGTTTTCTTCAAAAGTAATTATGTCGGACGATTATAGTGAAGATGATTTTGATTTTATAAACACAATAATTAAATGCTTGCTACTCTACTGGTATAATAAGATAAAGAAGCGTAACAAACCTAGATGTTTGATGAGCAGCCATATTAGAGAGAGACCTGTTAAAAGGCGATATACTACGATTTACAAGATGAATATTTCCAAAATTATTTCAGTGTCAATAGAGAACAGTTTGAAGAATTAATGTCGCGGCGACACGGCGACAGTTGGGAGGGACGGGCTGTATGGAGAGCCCGTTCAAAACTAGTTCTCGATACCATGACACAACGTAATCCTTTTTACTCGCTCAGGCAGTACGCTCACTCGCTTACGAGTCCGTTGGATATCCGCCTCGTACCCACAGACGATTTTTTAGCGCACACTGGATTTTCAACGCACTGTTTAACGCCGAAAGTTGAAAATCATTTGGATTCTCAATGCTCGGCTTAACACTGAGAGTTGCAAATCCAGTGCGCGATAAATAAATCGTCGCGTAAAAAAATTGCCCGTACATACCTGGGCTAACTTTGCGACCACTTTTATGACTCTTTTTACTCGTTCAATCCACTCCGCTCACTCTTTTACAGTGGAAGCACTTGTATGAAGTTTACTGTTGCGAGCCCAAAGAAGTCCGTACGGAGCCCGCTCTTCTCGCAGTGGAAGGTGGGTAAGAGGCTTCATAATATTACAAAAAAATAAAAAAC
The DNA here is from genome assembly GCA_947364205.1 of Agrochola lota. NCBI lineage: Eukaryota > Metazoa > Arthropoda > Insecta > Lepidoptera > Noctuidae > Agrochola > Agrochola lota. The sequence continues at coordinate 7,561,873 of OX376221.1, read as the reverse complement.
TACTTCTCTCTTTCTTACGACTAGAAAATAGAGAAAAATACGTTACTTGGCAAATCCGATGAAGTCCTCGTGGTTGGTGTTCATGTAGGCAAGCTCGCAGTCAATCAGCAGCACCAGTTGATCCTTGCACATTTGTTCGCGAGAACGAACGTAAGACATGATAATGCGCTCCGTCTCCTCACGCAATCGTGGGTATCGAGACATCTGCAAAGGGATGAGTTTGATGAGTAAAAATTATAGGCAATATTTTAGTTCTAAGTGATTTACACTTTGAGGGACACTAAACGCCCATAGGCGTTACAATAAAACTTCTATTGTGTCTCGTTCAGTGTCCTTGAATGCGTTAAGAATGTTTAGACAGACTGACTGATAATGAATGTAAATCAAAGTTTCCCAAACGAATCTCATACGACACTTTAACTTTGTATTTTGGTTCTTCCAGTGCAAGGGGTATTGGAGCGACAAAAACACTTAAGATCGACTAAAATGTCTTGTTACTTAAAATTTTGTTGCGTTTGAAATTTCAAACATATGAGAGATAACTTTAGTTAGACCATCTTATTCATTTGCAAGATCAAATACTTGTCGTTTAAAATGAAAGGAACTAAACAGATTACTTGAGCAAAACGTAAAATTACCCTTTCAGTGCAGAAACGAACGACGTTAGACAGCTCAGACACGACGAGGTCGACGCACTTGAGACTGGGCTCCTTCAGCCGCGCGATCTGTTTCTTTACGATAGCCTCGAACGCCATGTCCGGAGTGAACAAACCCACCTGCGGAACAGAAAGGTATTTCATTGTAAAACATATTGTTAAGATAACATGGCGACTATATTCCCCGAAGGGATAAAGAAAACGGTATAGAATGCATCAACATTTCGCCAGATGTTTTGAATAACAGGCGGCAAGCCTATTGCCACCGACCTCTGGATGTATACCAGACACATCCAAAGTCCACGGTGCTACAGCGAATGTCCGAATGGAAATTCCCAATACCACGATCCGGGAATCGAACCCAACACTCCACGTTCAGCAACGTTGCTGGCGAAAACTAGATCAAAAAGGCGTATGTCATACAATTTTGTATAAAGCGTTATATAATATGATGCGCATGCTTACCCTAATACCGTGAATATTTCTAATAGCGAATGCAATCTCCCTACGCAGCTCTTTCTCATCGAACTCCATTTTAACAATCTCGAAGGGAAATCGTTCGTGGAACAACCGATTGATTTTCGCACCGCCAGATAGTTCGTTGGTATTGATCTGTGCCGAGCCAGAACCTTCGATTGTGCGTTCAAAGTCCGTTTGTAAAGTCTGGATCATTCTGTGAAATAAAAGATAAGTTTTATAGTCAAGTACAAGATTCAGTTGACTTTTTTATTTTTTTTCAAAAAAATGCTGAGACTGATAAATATACGGTTTCCACTTGAAGATGTTACGTGTTACTACTATAAAACATGAAACAGATAACGCTTTGAACATTCGCCACCTTTCATACGTCCAGTATACGGACTCACTAACCCAATCACTATTTTACTATTGAATTGTTCAATTGAACAAATAAGTTTATACTCACTGCAACATAGCCTTAGTCTTGATGGAGGGATCGTCGGGCCTAAAGTGTTTGTACTGGTCGACATCTTTCTCGAGCGCGAGCAATTGTTTCTGCAGTTTATCTCGTAAGCCGGGCAGCGTATCTCGGATGTGGTTAGTCAGCTGTTGGTTCAGTACGCGTTGTAGGTATGGGGTGCCGAGCCGATCTGCCAAGTGTCGGTATGAGGGGTGACTGTAACAATCGAGTTATAATTAAATAGGTACTTACATCATATAATCGCCAGTAATCCGCGAAAGGTTAAGCAGAGATGTACCTATAGTACACCCACATTTCGCCAGTTATGTTTAAGTCCCATGTAATAGGGGGCGAGCCTATTGCCAACAACCGGGCTCAAATGCTACTGAGAAATTCCTGATGGAAAAACCCAATCACATTTTGCCCGACCTGGGAATCGAACCCAGAACCTCATGCTCTGCAGTCGCGTTTGCCGCCACTAGACCAACGAGGCAGTCTAGTAGGTACTTCTTTGCAAAAATAATGTCGTACGGGAATAGAACCTGCAATCTATATCACAGAAAACCATCACGCCGGTCAAACCGAGTGAGAAGAGTAGAAACTTTATTAACAAATTATTATTTATTTATTTTGTTAATAGTTTCTCGGACTCGTTCGACTCTGTCTATCGTAACATTTATCAATAAACTAGCGACCCGCCCCGGCTTCGCACGGGTATATATTATACATATAAACCTTCCTCTTGAATCACTCTATCTATTGCTGAAAACTGTATTAAAATCCGTTGAGTAGTTTAAAAGATCTAAGCGAACAGACAGCGGAAGCGACTTTATTTTATACTATGTAAAGATAAAGATGTGAATAAACTTATTTATAGTTAGTTATATGTAGTTACTTATACTAAATAATATATAGTTACTCCTGATTCAAGATTATTATGAAACAAAAAGTATAATATGATGTAAACTAAAATAGCCTTATAAAATAAATGCTTATCATCTCACAAATTGCAAATGCAATCGACGAGGTACAGAAGTAGGTCAGTCCGATAATGGAGAGCAACCTATATGTCTGTCAGAATATTACATGTTGCAACTTCTCGTACAAGTAGCACTTGTCCTGCCCGATGACGTTGCATTGATAAGTTTTTACTATTCAGTGATAAATTGAGGGACATGAGTCATTGAGTACTAGTCCTTAATAGTAATGACTCAGTTTATTGTCTCGGAATCATTCAAGTCTAACCATTTCCAAACGTCTTGAAGTCGATTGGATCTACATGTTTCCGAAATATCAAACTTTTGTTTTTCATTCGATCTCATAGTCGATCACTCGCCAATCAACTACCCAGCCATTGAGCTATGAACGCTTCTAAAAGTACTATCAGCGAGATTTCTGCAACAGGGATGATGAAAAAAAAAAAAAAAAATTGTCAGTTTTGAGATTATAAAAAAATATTGGACACGTATTTTTTCTTTTTTTACGTAATCTAAAGATCACGAGGATACATTGAGGTAAAATGTGCCATGACGTCATGAGTATGTAGATTTTATACATACTAGTGACGTAGCACTCCCCAACTTAAAATGCATAAAAGCATAGTATTTAAAAGCAAAAAATACGTGTCTAATATGTTTTTATTATCTGACTGACGGACTTATTAGAATTTCATTTTTTTTTACCCAGGCATCATCCCTACTGCAACAGTAAAACTACCCACTAGGTGCTTTCGTAGTATACATACCTAAGGAAGAATTTCCTCTCAGCAGCCAGGGCCGCGGTAATGTCTTTCCGTCCATCGATGTCTTTCTGCGACCGGTTGACGACGCCGATGTATCCACGCCGTAGGGGCAGCAGTTTGTTCTCGAGCACGTCGCGCGCATCCGTGCCTTCGTCCATCAAGTCTAGCTTCGTAATTACACCGATTGTACGGAGACCTGTAGTAACACGGCATGATTATAGCGTAAATATTTGCGTTCTTAGACTGTGAGAGAATAGCTACCTACAATGCTTGCCACAAAAAGGCTGTTTTAACCTCCCAAGTTGAATGACTTGTCACAAAAAATCAATATAAGAATAATGCATGGATTAAAACAAAAAACTGAAAAGGAGTTAGTCTGCCATTTAAAATTAGTTATCGTTGACCATGCCATTTCAGCCGTTTCCCGAAAAATTTTCACTTTCGGGAAAAACTGAACCTCCTTTTTAGGGTTCTCTAGCCAAAAGGCAAAAAACGGAACCCTTATCGATTCGTCATGTCTGTTTGTCTGTCCGTCCGTATGTCACAGCCACTTTTTCCGAAACTATAAGAACTATACTGTTGAAACTTGGTAAGTAGATGTATTCTGTGAACCGCATTAAGATTTTCACACAAAAATAGAAAAAAAACAATACATTTTGGGGGTTCCCTTTAAACTAAAAAAAATATATGATGTACATTACCATGTAAACTTCCACCGAGAATTGGTTTGAACGAGATCTAGTAAGTAGTTTTTTTTTAATACGTCATAAATCGTAAACCGCAATTTACTATTATGTTACTTGCTGCTACGGAACCCTTCATGTGCGAGTCCGACTCGCACTTGGCCGCTTTTTTATATCAATCATTTAAAATTGCAATAGTCAATATTCGGCCCCCTATTACATGGGACATAGCTGGCAAATGTGGGTGTACTATATAGATACACCTCTGCCCAACCCCTCGGGACATACAGGCGTGATGATGTTATGTGTTATTGAAAATTGGAAAGGACGACGTCTGTCGGGTCAGTACAGAATAGAAGGAAATCGTCGCCACCTACTAAATTCATTCATATTAACTGTAACCATTTACAGTAAGTATGGGGTTTTTTTCATAACCAGGGTAGTGAGTCATCTATCAAACTCAGTAAAACACCATTTTAGTTACTAGCCTTGTGGGTCGACTTCCTTTGCAAGTTTCAAGGCATCGCTGTTTGCCAAGTCGGTGTTAGCGGGCGTGACGGCGAGGATGAGGCAGGATTCACGCTTGATGAATTGGAAGATCATCCCTTTGATCTGTTGCTCGATGTCTATCGGCTGGTCGCCGATAGGCACCTTCGTCAGACCAGGCAAATCAATCAGGGTCAAGTTGAGCACTGAAACGTAAGAACATGTCTACAGTTTCTATCACTACAAGGAAAATTAGTACGTTTACATACAACTTGTTTAAAATACATTGAAGAAGTATTCAACTTTCATATCGGTCATTGCATGTCATTCATATTTCAAACCATTAAGCTTAAAATTGTTTGTCATGCCATGATATGGATAACCACAATGACGTGTCCCTACAATAAAATACCATTAAGCTAAATTTTAACGTTACTGTCAGAAAGCATGACATAGATAGCAACTTAACCGTAAATGCTAAATTGACCTATAAACCTGCGGTGCGTGCCAAAATATTTCTTGTTGTCGAATCTTGAACAACTAGTGAGTAAGTTACATATGTTATGTAGCAGGGCATTAGCAGGGAATGTTTGTAGTTGAAGAATTACACAAGGTCATTGTTATCGGTGAATAATTAACAATACCTACTGTTTAACAACAAAATCAATGTTTTTAATCATTGTTTACATTAATACTTTTTACATTTTATTGGCTTTGACAAATTATGTTTTTTTTTAGGAGTAAATAATATTTTTATGTTGTCTTCGAAAGTAAATCCGCATAGACACGAGGCGTGAAATTTTATGACACATTTAGAATGATTGTAGTACAATTGGAGAAAATAACACTTCATACGCTCTGTGGCGATCAGTAAAATAGAAAATATTGTATAACATGATAAGGACAGATAACGTAATATTTATACCATTTGATGATTCCAGGCAAACTTCGTAATCGTCGTAACAATTGCAAGACAGTACTATATTATTAGTACACTACGTTCGCATCTGTGCAAAGATTTTGCCACGACCTTGACAAGCATAGGTAATTGGGTAGCTAATGTTCATTTTTTTCAGGAACCGCTATGTATTCGTACGTTATAAGTAGGTAATAATATTGTATAGACCTGAAACCCAGATAAGTGACTTGTTGTACATTTTCTGAGCATTCCGAGCATTTAAGATAATGCTCCCCAAACAATAAGCGTAGTTAAGAGAAACCTAGGTCGGAATGTAATTATGTTCTGATAACGTCATAAGAATGTCGTCTTATATTGCTATAACCGACAAACTAAGGAATCTGTACTATCACGAGCTGCCATGGTGCCGTGGGCGCCGGGAGCGGGGTGCAACAGGTTGCACGAGCACCTACCTTAAAAATAAAATTTAGGTGAACATTCTGAACTTAAGAAATATCCGAAAACGCCAATAATAGAGAACATAAACTATTCTAGGCGACATCCCAAAATTCTACACAGTATCGAACTCGTATTTCCGAAAATCTACCCGGCCCTAGGCAGAATGCTAACATTATCGAGCTTGCTTCGCTCGCTCCTACTCTATCTTAATTCTTACGCTTCTTCGTATAAATCGACACAGTTAGTCCTCTTTCTGTATGAATGGACAAAATGACACCTATCCCATTCGAAGCGAGATGCAAAAATTATCTAGCTCGCTTCGCTCGTTCTTGCATCCTACATTCTCTTAATTGTTACGCTTTTCTGCATAAGTCGACAAAGTTACTCCTTGTCTGAACGTACACACGATAACCTAACATAACCAAGTTGAAGTGCAAAAAGGATTTAGCTCGCTTCATGAAGCTGAAGATGGACCCTCCTGAAAATAAAATTGCCGGCGCCCATATGTGCTGCATTAATTTATCTGTAAACTCTATAGTTATAGACTGAGCAGTGGCTACTTTTCTGAATCCTAGACAGACAGAAAAATTATTATACTATAACTTACAAAAAAATCTTCCATAAAGTGTAGGAATGTACTTAACCAAATAAGCATTTGTTATGTAGGTCATTATCAAACTACACATAGAATATCAAATAAGCAGTGTTATAATCAAGATTGCATAATTGAGATGAGTACATTACACACGCATCCGTGTCAGTACAACGTAGTACAAACTACTTAGCAATAATCGTTTTCTCTCCATATAAGCAGTGGAAGAAATATATATTCTCAGTAGAATCGAATCGAATATGTGTCAGGTGTCAGTACACATAGTTTTTCATGAGCTACATACAATACAACAGAACTCCTTGGAATGCATTATGCAGATAATAATGAATGAACTTATCAATGAACTTTTAATTATTCCTTAGCAAATGGCCACAAAAACCAATATTTACATTACCAGTAAATTGATAATGGAATATGTTATTTTATTATCAATAAACTGGGAATTGGCTTATCTAAAGCACATGATTAACACTGACTCATTATTTATTACCAGACCCAGGAGACATCTTCGTCAAATAGCTGGTACATATTTACGCGTAGAAATTCCCGATAAGTTTTAAGTACCATGTAACAACCGAACAACCATAGTTTTATCGATTATTTTGCGAGGAATCTCGGCTATCTATCATATGATAAACTGTCTAAACAAAAACTCGTTGTCGTTGATTAGGAACCTAAAAATGATAGAACTTGTCGACAATTTAAACGAATGACTCAGCCTTAACTTTATTTATAAACAAATATACTTATTTAATTTAGAAAATTGTTTCAACGCTATACACTTATTTAATTAAAGTCTGTAATAGAATTGTAATTTAAAGTATTCATAAAACATACTCATCAAGGGCGGATCCAGGAGGGGGGGGCACAGGGGCACGTGCCCCCTCTCAAATGGTTTAAGTAAAACAAAATCGAATCGTCTGAATGCATATCTATCAAGAAATTGCTTTATTGCTACTATATCTTCATTGAAAAAGAATTAATCCCAAAAGCAGCATAGTGCAATTAAGATACAGGAGACACTTCTTATTAGTCTGGCCCACGTGCCCCTCCCAGAAATAAATCCTGGATCCGCCCTTGATACTCGTTGTGTCACAAAATAAAACCAGAGCAATCTTCTTTTGTTAACGGGGACCTATAAATAAGGTCTGTCAAAGGTGAACTACTGTGGCCTTGCATCATCATCTTGTAAGTACTTTGGTGTATTCCCTTTTGTCCATAGAAGATACAGTGCGCAGACATGGCGCAGATAAGAAACTTCAATTTAAATTTTTATAGACAATGCTTTGCTTTGAATCCTAAACAGAAGGCAACAGTAAAACATATAAAATAATGTCGTTATTGTGAATATGATAACGAGTGTCACGCATTTGTCGGCCAATGACTTCGTAAAATTGTCAATCTATAACGTTACGCATGCGTATAAAGATGTTTCCGGTTTCGTTCTAAGTTTATTTTAGCGCATCTCTTAAATGTTATGTAAAACGCTGAATAAGGTCTCAAATTAAACTTGTCGCCCTCGGATTTTATCAACCGAAAGCAGCCTCTGGCTTACGTGCAAAGATTGATGTAAATAACGGCCGCTCCATTAATCTACTAAAACTGTGGATAGTGTAGTATAACAAAGAGTGATTAATTTTATCTCTCTTTAGGAAATTAAGTCAGTGAGATAATTATTATACCATTTTGAACCTTACCGTTTGGGGAATATACACGTAGATTGATCGGCACTGGTGATATGCCCTTGTTAGAGCCGGTCATACGATCCGTCTCTGATTCAATCTCTGCGCGTACTTCATTGAAATCAACGAACTTCTTGCCTTTGCAATGTAGAAACTCGGCATATTCTAGGAAAAAGAAAAACACTTTCAATACTGCTTTATGTATGTTTTTAGTTTGCCAGATCACTCGTAAAATCTGGCAGGCTGCGTGAACCAAGATTGGGTTAATGGCATACAATATATTAACCCAGTATATTTAACTAAAGGTGGAAAGCCCATCATGTGACTACCTGCTAGTACTGCCGTCTTTCCTCGACTCAATGAATATCCTTGGTCAATAAACTATAGGCATAATGCCAATAACACAAAGATAAACAACTAATCGACAGTTTAATTCTGTTTTGCTTTTACTCCACGATAAGCGCTGAAAACAACAGAATACAAGTAAACAACAAAGCGTAGGCTTCAATTTTGTTTTCAAAGCATAACTGTCCATAAACATATTTTTTGTACTTAAACATTTAGAACAAAAGATTTATTTATTAGATAGGTATCAAGTCTCAAAAAAATCATCTAACTGTCATTAAAATACATCACGAGAAGTAAAGTTCCAATCATGCAGAACGGAAGGTTAGTGACCTTTAGGTACGTGACCGGAAAAAAATATCACAGTATTAAATATACCAAAATATCCAATGTATTGTTCTGTTGTAATGATCTTCTTAATATACTGCTATTTACACTGTTAAAATTTTGACAAAGTACATACATAGATACAGTATAGCACGTATTAGTAAGCCAATTAGTTGTTTTAACATTCAGAATACAACTGAAGGTTAATGATCACATTTTCCACAATAATGAACTACATCACAGCCAGTTAGCCAAGTTTATAAAATTAAATTGACGTAACCATAAAATATGTAATTTTGATGTCACACCTCATTTTATCTAAGTAATAATAATCATTAAGAGTACCTGCATTTCCATGTATAAGCTGCAGAATCAATGGGCGTCGCGTTACTATTCCGGAACCCCGGGGAAGGAAGTCCCTGAAACAAAATAATTATCATAAAGACCTGCAAGTGTTTTACAGCTGTAGATTGAGATAAAATCTTCTCTCGCACAAACAATAAGAACTGTCTAATCTAGCCAGTCTGTATTGTCCCACTGCAGGGTCAAGGCCTCACTCTCCCTTTTCCACAAATTCTGTCCTTTGCCAGGCCTTAGTCGATAGGAGTCAAGCTCGTAACGCCAATTTCGCCTTGGCCTGTTGCGATGTCGTCTTGCGTTTAATGAGTAACCCACTCGGTGGTTCTTTTAGTCCATTTTAAGAACATTTCATGCCGCAAGAAAAAATATTCGCCAGCTAGACAGCAGTTCCGACTGCCTCGGCTAGGGCTTCCCACAGATACGTAAATTTAATAAGTATAGCTACTCGAGGTTGCTATTTTTAAGCAACTCCAATTTTTTTGGTTACAAGACAACCCAAAATTAAAAACTCTTAATGTTCTGCTGAAACTGGTCGTAATCTCAAACAGAAAATTAAACCTAAAATAAAGACGGTTGATGTCACGCAATTTAAACAAATGTAATCAAAGCGTACTGATAAATGAGTCATAATAGGTACATGTAGTAGGTAGATAAATGAGTCGTAGTAGTCACGCATGCAAAAATAAGAGTGATTTCAGAAAAAAAAACGTACTGGACACGCATTTAGAACAAGACAATACGAGTAAATAATCTGTAATTGACCAGGAATTAAATTCATGAAGTATTTTTTTTGTGCTCAATATAATATTAACATTCACGATTATGAATGACTGAATTACGCTGTAGAGCGTCTGAAATGTTTGCAGATTCTGCATGGCTATCAGTTGTGTTTATTTTATACGTCTTGGTAGAAGGTGCCAAAAAAAAGGAAGGAGCAATTTTTCTTGGATGAAATACTGAAATGCATCTCATTCGTATGAAACGTTCACAAGCGAATATGTGATCTTATGTAGCAAGTAGCCTCTGTACAGTTCGGCTTACGAAACTTATAATAGCCATACCACCACACCAAATCTACATTCTGCGCTTTTGTGTAAATTTTCAATTCTATCGAAATCTGGAGTTACAATTAAAGGCTCCTGCGGACCAGCTCGACGCGACTCGAACATACAATTTCTATGAAAACTTCACGGTATATCAATAACCGCTGTCGCGTCGCGCTAGTCTACACCAAGCTTAATGCAACTGTGCTATGATTTTCATCAAATAAATCGAAATTCTACTAGATTATATTTAACCAAGTTACAGAAGGCGTGAACAGACTGCAACTGATCCATTGGCACCAGTAGAACTGCCGCGAATATTTTAATTATTTATTTTCAGATGGACTTAGCCCAGATGCAACCGACAATGTTGGGGTTGATAGATTCTGGAAGGTACTGGGGCGGACTTCTAGATGAATATACAAAAAACCGGCTTGCGCGTGCGTAGCCAGTGTGCCCACCAAGAACCGTTCTTTAGTAGAAAAGTGTAGAGGGCATGAAGATTAAATGAGGATGCTTATGACACAAAAGTAAAAACCATCTTTCAGTAGAGAAAACCTTGGTGATGCGGTTGGACAATTTGCATGTAAGGCAGTCACTTAGTGATTTTTAGGGTTCCGTAGTAAACAAGGAACCCTTATAGTTTCGCCATGTCCGTCTGTCTGTCTGTCCGCGGGTTAGCTCCTCTGTCTCTAACAAGTTTTTCAACTACAATGTTAAGTTAGTTCTTGGGATAAATTCATCCCAACTACGGAACCCTTCATTGTGCGTGGTCCGACACGCACTTGGCCGGTTTTTTTATATCTTTACATAGTATAAAATGAAGTCGCTTCCGCTGTCTGTTCGCTTAGATCAAACTACTCAACGGATTTTAATGCAGTTTTCAGCAATAGATAGAGTGATTCAAGATAAAGGTTTATATGTATAATATATACCCGTGCAAAGCCGGGGCGGGTCGCTAGTTAAATATAAAACAAAGAAGTAGAAGAGAATGACATTTGCAGGTACTGTCATGTGGAGTATGTCCATCCAGGGAATTTAATTCTGCTCAGACACAATTTCGAGAAAGAGAGAGACAGAAGGATAGTTTGGTTGGGCGGCACCATGTAAACTACGTAAAGTCTTGCTGTGCGTTTGCACTGGTAGGTTAGGTTTAGATTAACTTGATAGTAATCTAGGTGAACAAACATTAATGACAGACAGTTTGGTGTTAGGAATGGGTGACTCTAAAGACCACAGTTTAATATTACACTGGAAGGAGGACACCTGTGTCCCTGTGCCATGCACCTGTGTCCATTCTTTCTGGATTTATGTAATCTGTGGCAGAGCTTTTGACCTTGTCTCATATGACATCCTATGGAAAAAATTGTCGAATGAAGCTAACCAGCCGCCAGAAATCTATACTAATATAATAAAGTTGAAGAGTTTGTTTGACCGCGCTAATCTCTGGAACTACCAGTAGGATTCGTTTTTTTTTTGTTTTTGGATTTGATAACCCAATTTTTGAGAAAGGTATTTAAATCACGTACATCAATCACGTTGTCACAATTAGCAGTCGAGCAAAAAGAAAAAAAATCAGAAGGAACGCTAAGCGAAAACGAAGTAATATCGCGGGCGGGCGATGCGATGCGACGCGGTGGGTCGGGGGAACAAGAAATTTCAAGCGGACGAAGTCGTGGGCATAAGTAAGTAATTAATATATTTAAGTTCTGGTAACCAATATAACACTGTGAGGTGGGCAGGCGTATAATCAAATATGAGCAGGTTAGAGTGCGGGGTGAGGCAAGAAAGTCTGACGTCGCCCAAGTTATTTAATATTTTTTTATGAATAAGCTGATCGAGGAACTCAGTAGCAATGGCATCGGATGCACGATAGATGGTTTGTCTTTTAACAACATCAGTTATTCCGACGATATGGTGCTGCTGAGTCCGTCGATCAGTGCCCTAGGATGCTATTGAATATATGTGACTGTTATGCTGGATGGAGGGACTAATAATGTCAAGAAAAGTGAGTTGTTAGTTTTTATGGCACAAAACAAGACCTATGAAGTGGTAACACTAGTCTCGCTATTCGGTGCAACTCTAAACCTTGGTCACTGGGTTACAGAGCATGGCACTGATAACTGTGATGTTGCATTGGCCGTAGGATGCAACATGCTGGCCGACAGATTTGCAAAGTACAACAATAATTTCAATATAACACTGTTTATATTGCAAGGCTTCTTATACCTGCAGGCTGTGGACCATATACACACAAAACCGGCCAAGTGCGTGTCGGACCACGCACAATGAAGGGTTCCGTAGTTGGGATGAAATTTATCCCAAGAACTAACTTAACAATGTAGTTGAAAAACATATTATCCCATATATTCCAACTGCAAATGTAAGTTTGTACGCACAATATTGACAGATTTACCATGTTATTTTAAGACCATAGACTTCTTATAGGTTTTCCTATAATCTACGAGTAAAGACCCATTCTCTGTATTTTTTTCAAAATAATTTCCATTAGTTTCGGAGAAATTTTTCTCAGTACTTTCGGAGATACTGGTCAATTTTTATCTATTTTCTTAAATATCTTTAGAGGTATTTATTTTAAAATTATAAATTAAAAAATATATATAGATCTTCACAACAAGCCCTTTCATTCAATACGTCACAAAAGGTCACATGGTAATGTTAGCAAACTTTTGATTTTAATTTTGCAATTTGCCCACGAAAAGTGACCCCCATATTCAAAATTCGTTTATTTACGTTACTCGTCCGTGTTTGGGTCACTCTACCAATTGTATAATTGATGGAAAACAAAAACATCCTATTTGCATCTATACATATTAAAAAAACAAAGTCGCTTTGCGTGTTTGTCTGTATGTCCGTGTTGTTCTTCTAAACCACGCAACAGATTTTTATAAGGTTTTCACCATCGTTTAGAGAATTTATTCCGGAAGGTTTATGTGTCATCAATCTGCCTAGCCTTTTCCCAACTATGTTGGGGTCGGCTTCCAGTCTAACTGGATGCAGCTGAATACTGTATTTTACATGGAGCGACTGCCTATCTGACTTCCACAACCCAGTAACTGGGTAATACGATACCCCTTGGTAAAGCTGGTTGTCAGAGTTTCGGCCTTCTGACGACCCATAACGACTGTCAAAGATCCACGAATGCCAGCCGGGACCAAAAAACTGGTTTCTTGGATAGTCGAGTATGACGTAACGCTATAAAAATATACGACGCAAAAAATACAGTGGACAGAGAATAGTAATTTTAACCGAATAGAATAGTAGAAAATTGTTTGATATTCCCAATAAAAAATACTTCACAAAAATAAACTTTGGCGTCGAACATCTCCGTATTTTCAGCGATAACAATTTTTTTTTTTAAGAATTCATTAGCGTAAACATTATTTAATAACTTTAACCAGACAATTATTTAATTTAATGTGTATATTCTGAATAATCTAAATAATACCCGTAAAATAAATGCCCATTCGCAGCTTACTCACATCGTCAACCCAAATATTTATTCGATTTTCAACCTTATTTAATGCTCTGTAATTGTGAAAATAGATATTGCGGTCATACTTTAGTCGTCGGGCTACCGTATAGCGCACAGACGAAATTGTGTGAGTGCAGCTGTAGCATTTAAAATCGTAGTCAGTCCGCGCCTTAACGTGCTTTCCCAGTCACGGAGGAGTCTCGGTATGTTAAGATGGTCTCCCATACACAGACCAACCCCGGCAAGCGTAGCTTAACCTGATGGATCGAACCGTGCGGCTGTTATTAATTAGCCACGAGGTTTAAGGTTTATGTGTATAAGTATAATACGTTAATATTAAAGTTACGTTTACCTAAGAAATCTCGATCATTTGTCAAGTCGTAAAATCCGTGCGAATTAGGAGCGGGTAGCTAGTTAAATATAATTTCAAGAGCAGTTGCGGATTGAATTTTGATCAACATGCAATGTACGAAAAACGCAAGAATTTTGAGTTTCTTTCATACCTACTCGGAGCTGAATATTTGTATTACAAAATTATGAAATACAAAATGCATGCAGACATAGTTTGGGCAACAGATAGTATTTTTCAGTAGTTATTTTCCATAATTCAAACACTGCATAATTTGTAAAAGGAAGATGATAATATTTAATTGTTTTACCTTTCTGTCTATTACTGTTTATTTATTATTGATAATATGTTACTGATATTTTATTCATACATAAAAGGTGAGCTAATAAATGGATGGATAAACATAACAGCATTCAGATTTTGCCACTGTGTATCACAACTTCAATGATTTAAATTCAATTGTATAGCTTTTGCCCATGGCTCCACCTGCTGTAGAGGTTGGAAATTATAGGAACATAGTACTGGGATAAAAAGTAGCATAATCCTGACCAAAGTCATGGCCTAAACCGTTCAACAGTCTGTAGACCTATTTGATACTAATTTCACCTTCATACCTTTACCCGTTCCTGAGAAAAAGGTCTTGATAGACAGACAGATGGACAACAAAGTGATTCTATAAGGATTCAGTTTTTTTTCCTATTGAGGTACAGAACCCGAACAATCCATAAAATTATTTGCAAGCATTTTTCAACAAAATGTTTTAGCTAACTGATCCCTTTCCTTTACTTAAATAAAATATTTCAAAAAATCATAAATGTCTGGGTGTCGTAGCGCATATATTAAAGCATTTAATAAGACATTATGCAGGTGTGGCCTATATTTAATAAGTTAACTGAGATCTGTAATTTTTAATGAAATTACACCTTATAGTGGTAACTGGGATGGCGGTTTTTCACCACAACAACGGGTTTTAGCACATTTAATAATGCATCAAACTGCATTGGCTACATAAGCGCTGTATTTTTCTATGCGCCGCATGCGCCGAGTCAGGACCACAAAGTACCACAGCAGCTTCTACCTCCATTTTTAATCCTAACTTTTGGAGCTGGGCTACATTAATGCATTTAAAAGCCTATTTTTTTACATGATAGTTCCTGAACTATGCTACGCAGGTTGGGTAAGACCATAACAGCTATACCAGGAACATTACTAATAAATTTACATCATTCATTGTATATGTCCTAGAGATCTGTTACAGACAGATTACATAAAACATAAACAACAGTGTTTGAACAGGCAGAACTCTCTATATCAGACTGTGAAGTAGAATACCTTCTTGTTGATGCACATTTAATTTTTTTATAGTTGCCTGATAAGACATAGTCATAAAACTACCAATAGGCATAAAATATATGTGGATGGTATAATTTTAGAAAACTGTATACACATGGTTATTTTGACTAAATTTATATTTTCCAATTGAACTGTTATCTACACAAATCACCCGCTGAATATTGCTGAAACTTACAATAAAGACCAAAAAATATAGGACACTGATAAGTATCTGGGTCATGCTTTTAAGTGACAAATAATAGAAAGAACCTACCAAACTTAACCTACCTAGAAGAAGGTACCTACTTTCAAGTATTTACAGCTCACATGTAATTGTTTGTTAACTCATTCAAAATCAAGCAAAGACAATCCTCTGACCAGCTTTTATCATCATAGAGTTCATCACATTGTATTCTCAAAGACTTTTAATAATGAGGAAGTATGCTTTCTAATACAAAGGATTATACACAATGTTATAGTCTTTCAAAGATTTTTCAGAAACTGATATGTGCACCCTAATTTCTAACTAAATGACTCACTTTTTCACATCTCTTTACAAGTTGATTATTCTGGGTTAAAACTTATTGTTTATATCTGCCTCATTTTTGAATAAGTATCTTGTTATGTATGTAAAAAGTCTGCTTGCCTTCTAGCAAGAGTTATTGCACCAATAATTAATAGAAAAGTAAAGTCCCATAGAATTCCAATACACACTGATAATAATATTGTTGTTTGCGAAGGTTACATATGACTCATCACAAACCACTGTAGATTATGTTAAAGAATCTGTGATTAGCTTATTGTTGCTCTAGACAACTGCAATTTATGCACCAAGGAAGTGGTTTATTCCTGCCGACTATTCCACACATTGAACCAATAAATTAATCATTGTCTTTACGATAAACAAAGAAGGTATACGTACATCACATCTTCGGCACATTAGAACGTTCTTTAGACTGAACAACAGAACTTCCTACTGGATACAAAATCTTACCTTCCTACAAAGTTTTCTAACACCGAACTCTTTCCTGCAGACTGACCACCCACAACTGCAATTTGGGGAAGATCTAAAGACATGTGCACGCCCATTTGCACAAATGCATCTTGCAATTTGTTTACAACAGGGATTAGCTGCTGCATTCCGAAATTTCCAGCCATTTTTTCTAAGATACATTAAACTTTTATCACTCTAAAACACTAATATCACTTGCTCATCATCAATTCATCATCGATAAACTAATTTATTTTTCAATATGGTGGTGGGTGGTTACGTTACGTTTCGATTCAGCTTGATTCGACTACTGTCAAAAAGAAACAAAGCGTAGTGCGTTCAGACTTTCGGATGCCGAACATTTCAAAACATTCTCTGTCTCTGTCTGTACAACGAGTATCACTATTTGAACTTGAGACAAATATCTGTACATGTATTTGGCAATCAGTCATTTCAGTAAAAATTGTTGTCATTAAATTAGTATGGATCATTCTTATTATCTTATTAACTTATCATAATCTAGCCTATTCTCATCCAATTATTTCAATTTTGTTCAAATTGACCCTTCGCAACCATTGACATTTGAGCATTAGTAAATCAATACTGCTCGACATGCGCACTAAATCTAGGCCAGAATATAAAAATATCCTAACATTATTTTCGTAATTTAGAGGTATTTGTTTTCTATAAATTTTATTTGGTTAAATGATATTTTTTTAACTTATTAGAACAATTAAACGCACTTTTTTTATTGCCAACCGTGAAATGAGTTGAATTATTATGTGGAAAGGTTGAAATCATGTTAGAAAATTGGTTTAGGCACTTTATTTCTCTAATACTCTCAGTAATATTAAACACTAGTTAATATTATATCTTTTGAAAATGTATTAATAATATATCTGGACGGGTTACAATTGCCAAATAAAATACTTGCTTATTGTTCTGCTACTTACGTAATTCGGTTTTTATTTCTAAATTAACTGAATAAGTTGAGAACCTTAAGAATTTACACTTAATTAATTACGATCATAAAATTATACTTTGATTAAGGTAGGAAGCGTTGTGAAAACTGCAAAGAGTATAGAGTATACCCCCTCTAATCGGCTTGGTATTCTGCTTACCCCATAAATCATGCTGATTCAAACAGACACAATTTATGCGTACTAAAATCACATACCTGCCCACAAAATTTTCTAAAACAGAGCTTTTGCCTGCAGACTGTCCACCCACAACTGCAATTTGCGGCAAATCCAGCTGCATGTGAACACCCAACTGTGTGAAAGCATCTTGTAGCTTGTTAACAATTGGAATCAATTGTTCCATTCCCATATTCCCGGCCTGCATGGCTGCCGGTTTTCTCAAACACTCCTCGTATTATGAGCTTCTCCGCAGATCCTCGCCTACTGATTTTTCTTTCATCAATATGGTGCAAAGTCCTCGTGCGCAGGCGTAAATGGAGAGAAAACTTGAAAAGCAAAGTATATCGCTATCTCTGTGATATATTTGTATCGAGTAGTGTCAGGATTTATTACTGATATCAGTTATACAAGTATGCATCATAAATTACCTAAAATTTATAAACGTGTTCAAAAAACAAAATTGGCTTTACTAAATCCTCGAGCTTTAGTCGATGAGCTAAGCTAATATTTTATTTATCTCTTTTAATTACATAGTTTCGTAGGAATAAATCAATTTATAGAACAATAATTTTGGATTTGTCCGTACCTACTTGTACCTTTTGAATTTTCTGAAGAAACTTTTTATAGTTTCTCTTTTTTCTGATTTTTATAAAATTATTATTACTTATTTTCTTTGGGAACTATATTATTAAATATATGAAATATCAATTATTTTGGACTCGATATACGTGCGTCGTTCAAACTTACTATTTGGATTTACTATTTCAGTATGTGATTTACTATTTGTTGGGGCCTTTTGGGGCGTTTTTTTGCATGGACGTAATTGTGATTAATTTTTACAATGTGCAATACTAACAGAAATATATTTTATTCATCTAGCAAACTTTGCGCTTAACCTTGCCTGTTTATACACCAGAGAGCGCTGTGTCGCGTCTTTGTGACGTCACGCTATTGATTGTAAAAAGGAAGGAGATCGTCTTTTGGAGACGCCATCTTAAAATAAAGTGATATAAGTTTTTGGTAGCGTAGATTATAGTTTAAATCTAAAGTAATCTTCTTTAAGAAATTAGCAATCGAGCTTAGATATTTTTTATTCTGTGATACCAAGTGTAACGGACCAAGGTACTGATGTATTTTGCTTTTATTGTTTTATAGAAAGATAAAAATTAGTTTATTTACCGTTCTTTTACTTCAATCTTGTTAGTACCGTTATTTTGAGCTAGATAGTAGAAAGTTATAAAAGAATAACGGACTAGAGAGTGTAACAAAAAACGTAAGTGAAATTATTGGAGTCATCGATCCAGCGTACATCAGACGGATGTAACACGTCAATAAACCTTTGAGGGCAGGGCTCCAATTTATTGTTCTATCAGTGCTGTGAAAGTGTTTTGTGTTTCAGTGAATGTAATCAATAGTGTGAATATTACTTAGTGCTTCGAAATAGTACGAATATTTCTTGTAATTACTAGTATCGGATTGGAACGGATTACATTGAAGGACGATTGTCTTTGGTCGTTGCTAGTAGCTTGTGATTACAGTGATTTGCGTTTACTGTGTGGCCATTATACTGAGGGTTTCGCTGATTGCAGTTGGTGGTCGTTGCGAGGGTGATCTCCTGATGGTGTGTACATCGCAGCATGTCTGCACTCTCAACGCCGGGCGGCGGAGGCACTACGGCGCAGAGCAAGCCGACGTCCGGCAAACAAAGATATCAGAAGTTGGACATCAATAGCTTGTACTGCGCCAACAGAGTAAGTACTGTTCCTGATCCATATATTTTGTGTCAATGTCATGGGAGTACACGCCCACGAGTACAGTCCTTATGACCTGAATAGCTTTTATAAAACAATTGTTGGTCTACCATAAGTGGTAGGTAATCTTGTGGGAACAGGTAATTTTAACTAGTTTTTTTAATATTTTATTATGATTTCTTCTAGCTATGATCATGTTAACAATCTGCAACCCAGCTGTAAAATTATTGTAGTAGTCACAGTTGAATAAATTGACCTTCAGCTGCCTTGTGCATATCTGGTTGCAACAGTCAAATAGATAATGACCTTGTTTCAGAGATTTGCAATTTTAAAGATTGGAAGGAAATGTGTATACTTTTAAGCTGTAAATTATAACAATTTGTAGTAAAAAAATTGAATACTGTCTGACTAAATGTTGTGAAATGAAAATGACCTTAATTTTGATGTATCATATAAATCACTCCCACATAAAGATCTTTTACCATGATTTTTTAAATATATTTTTGTTACATTGTAGAACGAGAACTCAGAACCGTCCTCAGTAAAATCTCAACTAAGCCGCAAACATGGAATGCAAAGTCTTGGAAAAGTACCTTCAGCTAGGCGGCCACCTGCCAACTTGCCTTCTTTGAAAACTGAAACTGGTCAAGACCCTAACACAAAGTAAGTAAACCAAAAGACAGTAACTGACAAGTGCTTCTTTTGACCTATTACATTATTTGTAAAAAAGGGACCTTATTATGATTTATTGTTTGTAGTATAATATTAAACACTTTACAGAAAAGAACAGAGTTTATTTTTATGTAGAGGTGAACATTGAGTATGTATACTTTTATGTAGAGGTGAATGATTCTGTGATGAGTTTTTTGACCTATTGACATGTACTGACTGAAGCAATAAACTTATTTTCAGCTCTATTTCTGCTGTTGCTACAACTGTATCTACAACCTCAACATGTACCTCTCAAACTATTGTAAGTAATTGAAATTGTTTCATATTTTGCTTTGAATTTGTTAAACAAAGGAATGTTACTTCAGGTGGAATGAGTTTCTTTTTTACCTTAGATTATTAACAAAATTGTTATCATAAAAGTTCATTGACTGCATTATTACAATCTTTGTTCAGTGGAATAACTTATTATTGTTAATAGGGTTGAGATGATTTAAATCACCTGTTTTAAATCAATACCTTCCTTAATGCAACAAAATCAACCAAAAGTATCAAGGGACTTCCCTGACATAAACTATGGCACACACTTAAGTGCTATGCTATGTTTATCTACACAATTCAGGTATTCCCAGAAATGTATACAAGCAACTTGATGTATTTTCGCCTGGTTATTTGTGATTGATTAACTAGTGAAAGTGTGAATACAACAAAATTGCTCTGGTTATAGGTAACCAGTAAGAACTGTGAATGCAGCAAAACCCAAATGGTTAAAGGCAATTTTAAGTTTTTTATTTTTTTTCATTGTTGTGGCTAATATTGATAACTTTAAAGGAAACAATGCTGATTCTTTTTCTTTTACAATTAAAATAAACAAAGAGATGTTTTTTATTCTTCCAAATGAAAAAAGTTTGGAATATGTAAATAAATAAAAACACCTGATTTAACTCAAATAAATCCGTTTTTAGGGTTCCGTAGTAAACAAGGAACCCATGGCATGGGTATACAAATGAATCACGCCGACAAATTGATAAAATTAAATCATGTTTTTTTTTTGGGTCCCCCCCCTACACGTAAGTGGGTATGTTTTTTATTTTTCTCATTTATCCCATAGTGTGTCGTTGGAAAGGTTGTCCAAAAATATTGTGACTTTGTAAAAACCATTTTTGGATTCAGATCCGTTTGCGAAATATTAATCTTTAAAGTACCTTTGAGTCAAGTGTGTGTGTGTGTGTCCATGCTGCCAGCCAATCTGCGTTCGCAATGTATTTGCCAAACATGTAAGCAAACACGACTTTTCCACTTAGAGAAACATCAATTTTATGCTAGTGTAAATAAAGTTGATTTTAGACAGACTAGTACTACTACTGTTGAAAAAGTCATAAAAATATGAAGTTGTAGCGCAAAGTGAACCTTATGTGTAGGCATTACAGTTGTTTTTGTCTAAAATTCGTGTTTGTGTACATGTTTGGCAAATGAATTGTGAACGCAGATTAATTTTTTTTTTTTTTCTTTAATCTGTTGCAATATGTCCATCTATTGACATTCAGCATCTTTTGTGTTGTTTGTCTTTAGTCGTTCTTGATATGCACCCACTGGCTCATTCACATCAACTTATATAATTAGTTCGTCGGTCTTCATATCAAGTCTTGTGGGGCCAATCTTTTAAGCCTCCTGAATGTCTTGGTTTTCATAAGGTTTGATGCTAGTTTATTAGGATGGGTCGTAATTATATTCTTGTAAGCACTGAATCTTTGTGTGATTTCTTCTTTAAGGTGAAATGGGTTCCAAAGCAGATGTTTCGACTTCACGCAAAATCAATGTTTTAAAAAAAAAAACAACGAAATTGCATTTTTTTTTTTATGATTACAAAAATTGAAGAGTGTCCTTAGTGAAGTATGAGGCCCGAAACACGAATGTCAAAAAAAAACCGATAGAAAAAAGGCTAAGTTACCTTAAAATGTGCTTTTTTTGTTACAACCACTAAGACAAAAACCTATTCCATTTGATTGTAATCAAAGCAATTGTACTAAAATGTTGTCTACGTGTTCACTATTAAATACTTTAAAGAATTATGGACCTATTTTTCTATATCAACACAAGTAAAATGTTTAAATTCAATATTTGTAAACATAGTGCAATAGAATTGCGCGCGGGCCGGGTCATACCGCCGCTCCCGGAAAACTACCACGATACCATTTCGCCTTAACCTTTATTTGTGCATTCGCTATAATCCTTAGCATTTTTGATTGGAACCTTAGAAGTATGTCTATGTTTGAATTAGCTGCCGTTCCCCACAGCTGTATTCCATATGTCCAAATAGGCATTATGATGCATTTGTAAATCCGAAGTTTATTGTCTAGCGAAAGCCTGGACTTTCTTGATAGTAACCAATAGTGTTTCCTTAGTTGTAGGCTTAGTGCTTTACGTTTCGTGAATGTATGTTCTCTCCAGGTTAGTCTACAGCCTAGGTACATTCCGAGGTATTTAGCGTCTTCTGCTTGTGGAATCTCAACATTATTTAGTCGTACTGGAGGACATGTATCTCTTGTAGTGAACGTCACGTGTACGGATTTGGTTTCATATGCCTTTATTCGCCATTTTACCAGCCAGTTTGAAATTTCATCTAAGCTCAATTGTAGAATCTTAGACGCTTGAACCGCATCTTCATGCACAGCTAGCAGTAGTATATATAACGAAATTAAAAGGAAAACTATCACAGCTAAGTAGGCTCTACAAGTTAACGAGTCATAATCGACCAACTTACATTTGCAGTTGGAAAAACATATTCTCCCAAACATTCCATATGGGAGACCATGTTTTTCAACTACAATGTTAAGAGTGTTAATGGGATATAAATACATGCCAACTACGGAACCCTTCATTGTGCGACACGCACTTGGCCGGTTTAAAAAAAAAACATTATTTTTATCAACTCTGATTTTTATTAACAGCCTGTGATGTCCCACTGCAGGGCAAAGGCCTCTACTCTTTTTCCACTTCTCTCTATTTAAAGCTGCTAAGGACCAGTTATTGCTGAAGTAGTCCAGCTCAACTTAGATCAAAAACTTTATTTAAGCAATTCTTCTGTATGTGTTTATGTCACTGAACTCCTAAACGGCTGTGTGTTTTAGGGACACCCAGGGACCCGCCTGGGTGGTTTAAATTCACAATTATGATGCTGTTCAGGCAGGACGTCTGTCAGGTCTGCTTTATTCAAATCTTTTTGTGAAGGATTGATATATATTTGATACACACGCATCAGCTAATTAGCTGCTATTGTGTCTAACCAAATAATAATGTCTCAGGTTGATAATATATTGTTTCGTTTTCTGCCATTATAAAATGTTTATGTATAAGGTATATATGTTTCCTCAGTCAACAACGTCGAACAGCAGTGTGGTTGCTGGTACTGGACCCGGCGGATGGGTGGCACTGCCACCACCATCGTCCCCACACTTCCGCACAGAGTTCCCTTCACTGGAGGCAGCTGCCCAACCTTCACATCGGTCAGCAGATCATGCAGCACCACAAACCCAACTGAGACCACAAAGTGAGTTTAATAATATATTGAAAATAAATCTTTAGTTTCTGTATAAAACCTAATCGTGGATTTTGTCAAATTACATGAACAAGTAGAAAAAGAAAAGAAATCTATGGAACAGTAGATATGTCTTCATGACTTCAATGTTGGTCCTATAGTAAAAGTGGTTCATAATGATGAGTTCAATGACCCTTTTCCGGTTTGGGGTTTTTCTATTACACCTGTTATTACATCTTTCTGTCAACATTTATTATAAGTGGAATAGTTTTGAGTTTAACTTATACCAAGGACTAGGAAGATTTATTTTCAAATTATGTTTTATAGATTCAAGTAGTTCGCCTTGCCTTACCTTTCCTAATAACCTTGTTGCAGCGGAAGGCAGCTGGACGTCCGGTGGCACGGCGGGCGTCCGCCAGGAAGCCACGTCTGCCGCCGCCGCCGCGCCCGCCTCCGCGCCTGCCTCACAACAGAGTCCAGCCTGCCTCCCAAGATCGATTTTGCCATCCTTCGTACGTATTAAACAGGCTCGAATTAAATTAGTTAGTGAAAATCCCGTCATCGACGTCATGGATATTGATATTTATCTTAAACATTAAAAAAATGATTTGATGATTTTTCTTAGGTCAACAACCTCCGTTATTTATTTATTTATTTATTGGAGAACCAACAGCTATAACAAATGGATAACAGTTGGATGTGAAACATACAGCCAATTACAGGTTCTTACGGGTAAAAACAGAATAAGTAACAGAAATCTTAGGATCATTAAAAGCACGAAAAAAATAAAAAAAATAATAACATATATGTATAAGGTACAATAAGCACTATGCACTTTTAAAGAAGTCAGCGTTCAGCCGAGCGCATTGTAGTCACTTTGAAGTATGAGTTGAGATTTTTTTGTTTTTGTGTTATCTTGTTTAGATATCTATAAATAATACGTCTGTAAAGTTAATAAAAAACACTGAACTGTTTGGTTTTTTGTATTATAATGAAATGAATTATTTTGTGCGCAGATGAAAGGTAGCAGCGGTGGCGGGCTCGGGATGGGCACCCTGGGCGCCCTGCGCGACAGCCGCGACAGCCGCGGCGGCGGCGGCGGCGGCGGCGGCGGCTCGCGGCCGGCGCGCGCGCCCGCCACGCCGCGCGCCGTGGAGGTGCTCACCGCGCGCCCGATCCTGCGCGACGATCAGATCTCTTCGCTCGATGACATGTCCCGCGACGCCGGCTGGGCGCAGCAGGACGACATCGATTATGAGTGAGTTGCGACGCAACCTGAGCGAACGGTTTTCTGTCCGCGTTCGGACCGGGATTGATTGTTTTTTTTTTTCATTACAGTCAGAAACTGGACTTCTCCGACGGTGAGTCTTCGGCCCCCAATAAAGGGCACGGCAGGAGCGGCGGCAACCGCGCGAGCGTCGACAGCGAGCGCACCGACGCCAAGCTTCACGAACCTGGAGATGAAGACCAGCTTTGGGCAGAACGTCGACAGAAACAAAGTAACGAGGTAGCCCAGGCTGTCGCTCGCGCTCGCCAGCGCAAGGAGGAGGAGCAGCGACGGCAACTCCGTGACGCCTCCGCGCCTCAGCCGTCGCAGGACGCACGCGACCGCATGGACCGGGGGCCCGACCGAGACCGCAACGACAATAGGGAGAGGGAGCAGGACGGAAGGGAAAAGGACAGGAGTGATAACAGGGACCGGGATCGTGCCGACAATAGGGATCGCATGGACATAAGGGACAAGGAGCGTAACGATCTACGTGATAGAGAAAAAGATCGCGTCGAAAGCAGGGACCGCGATCGTATTGATAATAGGGATCGGTACGATAATCGAGATCGTGACCGGGACGTAAGAGACCGCGATCGTGACCGCGAACGCGACCGAGACCGGGACCGCGAGCGCGACCGTGAACGCGATCGCGATCGTGACCGTGATCGCGATAGGGAACGTGACCGTGAGCGTGATAGAGTAGATACTAGAGGAAATGATAGAGGTCGTGTTGAAAATAGAGACCGTGCAGAGAGTGACAAAGAAAGGATGGAAACAAGAGATAGAGATCGTAATGATAACAGAGATCGCAATGATAACAGAGATCGCATAGATCGTGATAGGTTTGACAGGGAACGAGATCGCTCGGACAGAGACCGCGATCGTGATCGCGTAGACAGAGAGCGAAACGATCGCGATAGAGACCGCGATCGTGAACGTGATTTTAGAGAGAGGGACCGCGACTATGGTCGTGACCGTGACCAAACAAACCCAGCATTTTCTAAAACGTTCCAAGCGAATATACCACCGCGATTTTTGAAACAGCAGCAAAATAGACAACAAGACGATCACAAAGGATGGGCATTCTCTGGCAAACCAGCGCCCAGGCGTCAAGAACCGCCGTCTTACAATGCACCACGACATGCACCGCACAATGGCCGTCGTTCTTATTCACGGTAAGATATTCCATCTCTAAATGTATGTAGTATTATTAAGGAAATAAAAAAAATCATATTTTAACTTACATTACTTTGTATTTCTAGGGACTATTCCGATCGTGAAGATGACTTTAGAAGAGATCAAAAAGATGGACCTGGGCCGCAATGGCGGTCTGAAATGCAAGATTACGAAAGATCTGGCCGCGAGTTGGACAGATCAAATTCGAAAGATTCATATAATGACTATAAAGATAGGAGAAATGAATCTGATAAAAAATCATTAGATACTATTGAACCTAGCAGTCGTACTGCTGCTGATAAACTGACAGAAGTATTTGAAAGGAAGAGCATAGGGCTCGCTGAGCCTTTCGCATCCTCGGAGTTGTCACCTCAGACACTTGCTCCTGAGCGACGCAATTCTCCTCCTTCGAGTTTATCGCAAAGGGAATCCACTGAAAGAGATTTTGGTAAGACATCCTGGGCTGAAGTTACTCAGGAAGATTCTAATAATTCAAGTCAACTGAAGTTATCAGCAGAAAAAGTTTCAATAACGAAAGATAACGAACCAAACTCAAAAGAAAGCCTTGACCGCGAAAATATGAATGATGAAACGAAGCGTAGTTCTCAACCATCTCATTCACTTCAACAATCACAGATCGCATCTAATGCGCCGACATCTCAAGCTTCAATTCAGAAGAGCCAAAATAACCATGCTACTAATGTTCAAACTTTTGGACAAAATCAACAAGCACCTCCACCAAGTTTTCAATCACAAGTACCTGTGAGCCAATCTCAGACTTCATTCACAGATAACCAATGTAAACCTGCGCCTTCACAAACTGTTCCTAAACATTATAACCCAGCAGAAGCATTGTCAAGCACTTCTCAAATACAGAAACAAGCCCCTTCTGAACCAATAACACAACAGAATATTACTAAACCAATGTTTTCATCTCAAAAGTCTGAAAAAGAATTTTCAGAATCTGAATCAATAGCTTCTAAGTCTAGCACGGACCCTTCAAGCTTAGGAGGAATTAAAGTTAGTGAAACATACTCTGCAGAATCTCTTCATGCTAGTGCAGCTACCCAAAAACGTTCTGCTGATGAAAAGAGACACGAAAGAATCAGCAATGAGCAGCTAAACAAAATTCCTGCTAAAGAACCTGTTGAACGCAAATCAAGTGGGTCAGGATCTGAGAAGAAAGGCAGAGGATATCTTGGAGGTGGGTATGCTGTTTACAATAGAGGTTGGGGACCAAGGCGACGGTCTCACCGTAGCTCACGATCGAACAACAGAGCTAGTGAATCTGACGGCTCTACTGACGGTGCTCCCAACACAGAACGCAAAGAGAGACGAAGAGCACCACGTAGCCCGCGTGGTCCTAAGAATTCTCACGATAAATCTGATGATGCTAATCGACCTCAGACACTGGATCAACCAGCTTCTGCAACTGATGGCATGGAAAACAGAGAACCATTTGCACCACGTGGGCAACCGTCGCGACGAGGTCGTGGAGGATTCCAAGGTACCTCGCGCCCACCTGCTCCTGCTAAAAGAGTAACTGGCTATGGACCTCCCAATACTAAAAGCCCATTTAGCCAGGCTAATCGAGCAGTAAAAGATAATGATGAAATTAAAGATAACTCTCAAATTGATGATAAAATTAAAGGAAACAATAAGTCGAGAGCAGGTTCATCAACCGGAAGGGGTCGCGACCGTCGTCCGAAAGGCACAGGACCCCCGAGTGGTGAGGATGAAAATTGGGAAACAACATCTGAACATTCTGAAGGTGGCGGTGGTACATCCAGTCACCGCCGTTCTGTAGCAGGAAGACCATCTGGTCAATCCCAGAAAGGTCAAGGCGGGCGTAATCAAAATTCTGGTAATCGTCAAAACAATGGACGTAACCCTCAGTCCACTAAAAAAGACAATGCGACAGATAATAAAACTGGTGATATTACAGAGGCTATGACAGATCTCAAACTAAGTTCTGCCAAAAAAGATGATGAAGTTGTTGATGATGGTTTCCAGGAGGTAAGGAATAAAAAGAATTCAAAAGATGGGAGAGGTCCTACAAAAGAGGATAACAATCAACATGCAGCAAAGCAGCCCAGATCTCATTCCAATCAAGGTGGTGGCAGAAATGGATCAACTACCAGAAATCCTAATGATAAAACAAACCCACGTGGGTCAGCTCCTGTTTCTAACAAATCAAATGCTCAGTATGATCGCCCTCGTCAGGCTAACTTGGCACCGCGTTTTGTCAAACAGAGACAGAAACAACAAATGGGTCTGGTGTCTGGATTCGGCCCAGACACTGGCGCCGCGCCCCCTCCACCACCTGTCAACGCGTGGGACAAACCTATATCACAAACATTACGTGGCAATGTAGAAGAACCAGTCGAAACAGTAGAGAACAAGTCTGCTCAGTCGAGCCAACGTAGCACGCCCGGTGATATTCCAGTTGAAAATAAAACTTCTGCTCAGCCCAATTGTGCTATCGTTGCTGATAAAAGTGGTGTGCTAGATGGGGCTACGCCTCCTGTTGAAACTATTATATTTGAAAATACTAATTACAAGACTGCAACACCAGATGAAACACTACAACAAAAATATCAAATCACTACCCCTATTCCCAAAACTCAAGCAGAGGAAATAAATACAGAGTTAGAAAATCGAGCTC
Source organism: Agrochola lota (assembly GCA_947364205.1). Lineage (NCBI taxonomy): Eukaryota > Metazoa > Arthropoda > Insecta > Lepidoptera > Noctuidae > Agrochola > Agrochola lota. The sequence goes on along the minus strand of OX376221.1, from coordinate 7,533,285 downwards.
TAGCATTCAATGGTGAAGTTAGACAACGACCTAGATCTATACAAGAACTTATATCTGACAGACCAGTAGTAACTGATGCTGAAGCTGCTAGTTTAGGTTTGCAAATGACGTTCGATACATCACAAAAACCAGAAGACTCGTCTGATATGAAACTTGATTTTGCTTTTGATTCCGACCTTGGACAATTAACAGAAGATAAATCTGGGAAATCTCTAGGCTTGCCACGCGGCGTACATATGAGCACATCGAACACAATTTCTCCACTGGCAGCTGATCTCAATTTAAAAATCGCCAGTGTTAAGAAAGTTTGGGAGATGCCTGCAGTAGCTGAAGGCACCGAAGATATACAATTCACAGGTTTTGAAGAAAACAATACGGAGACTGCTCCACCTAACGTTTGCAAAGTGAAGCCCACGCAACAATTACAGTCGCCGCCACCCCAACATTACAACCACGTTGGGTATCAAGGTGGCTACGGAGGTCTGTCGGTGCCGTCGCCGCCCGCCGTCATGTTCAATTCTTCCCAGCAACTGTTGAGTTCCTCGCAGCAGATGCCGCAGCAGAGCGGGCTGTACGGAGCCTTCCTAGATCAAAGCCGTGGTCAGTTCGGAGGGTTCCCGGGCACCCCGTATGGCGCAGGATCAGCCGCGCCATACAACTATCAACCTCCTCCGGACATGTTCCAGAGCCTACCTAATCAATATCGCATGGTAAGCACACATGACATGAATTTATAAAACGTATGCTAGAATTTAATATTTTCAGTTATGAATCTTCAGAATTTTGTCTCTGATACTGTTTTTTGAATTATTGAAAACATAAGTCTGCCTTTGTATTCGAACTTGAAGAGTTTATTCAATACTTTTCATTTTACAGCATATTTTAAAATATTTGGGAACATTTATGGCAATACTCATGTGTATTGTTGTACGTGTATTTTTGCCAGGCTCGACTGCAGTACTTAATCACGAAAGCCTCACACAGGTCATAAATTGATCGTATTTTTTTTCATTCTTGCCTTTTATGGGTTTTAAAATTTGTATGTTCAGTAACATATATCACTTCTTTATTACCTGAGTATGTATAAGTTCAAAGGAGAGTAGCTACCGCAAGTGTAATTTTAATATTGAACTGTGTAAATAATGTTTAATCTTTGTTTCATCCCATGTCCAGGCCGCAGCCGCTGGTGGTGGCGCAGCATTCGGCCAGTCGGGCCAACTGGGTAATAGTCCCAGTACTGTTCTAATCTCGAGCACTTCTAATTCTCTCATGTCAGCCACTGTCAAGCCTTCCACTCAACAAATAGGCGCTATTGGTGCGTATAACATCTCACAAATGAGAAAACAGAAATGAAATCTGATATAAAAACAAAATATATTCTTTTTTCAAAATGGCTGAATTATAAAGTTGCAGTAAAATTATATATGGATTAATGTTTAATATTAAATAATCTTAGACAAAAAAAAAGACTCGACGTCCATTTATTTGATATCCTAGAAAACGGATACGGGAGTCAGAACAATTGATCATTTGCAGGCAGCAAAGGCGGCGGCGTAGGCGGCGTCGGCGGCGTGAGCACGTACCAGCAGCAGTACCTGGGCTACTCCGCGCCCGTGGGCGACGCGCCCTACTCGCTGCCCGGCCTGCTGCCGCGGCCCGCGCCGCCCGCCAGCTCCTACTACTCGCCCTACCAGCCGCCCGCCGCGCCCGCGCCCAGCTACCCGCTGCAGTTCACGCAGCCGGCGCAGTCGGGCGCCTTCGGCTCGCAGTTCCTCTCGTCGCAGCTGCAGGTCGCCGCCGCCGTTCAGCAGATGCAGGTAGCTTGCCGTGCCCGTACCTAATGATCATGTCCTCGATCCAAAAATCTACGAAGACTATAATCTCTAAGTGAACATTTGCAGCAGCAGCAATATCGCGGCCCGCTACAGCAACAGTACGCGCCGCCGCAGCCCCGGCCGCCGCCGCAGCAGCTCAAGAGCCCGCTGCACGAGCACGCCAACGGCTTCGCGCCGCTGTGCGACGCGGCCTCGCCCACGCCCAAAGGCGCTGCCAAGCCGCAGAAGCCGCCGCACTCGCCGCCGCAGCACAAGTACCACGCGCCGCCCCCGCACCCGCCTCCCGCTCACACTCCGCACCAACATCACCAGCAACAGGTTAGTAACGGTCGTAACAATCTCTTGATGTAACAACGGGACTTATAACACTTATGTCGCTACATACCTGCCGAAAAAGATTTCGGTGAACTCCGCTCAGAAATATAAATCAAAGTGTATATTTCTGAGCGGTTCCTATAACAGATCATTTCGACTATTACGCGTCGTAAATCTTCTACAAGTTGTACATAATACAAAGAAGTCGTCATTGCTGATGTTCCGCCACACCAATTTTAACGCCGACGTCAAACTGCCCGATATGTTGTTGATAATTTTGAAAGTATCGTGCAGGCGTATACACCTCGAACTTCCGTCGCGTAATTTCTGGAGGTGTTACTAAAAGGACTCGTGATTTATTTGACGACGATGCAGATGGTGAGCGGAGGAAACAACGGCCGATGTGGAGGTGGCGGCGGCGGAGGCGGCATGGGGCGCGGCGGCATGGCGGCCCCGCGCTACCCCGCGCCCATCGGCCAGCGCCCGCACGCGCCCGCGCTGCCGCTGTACCGCGCGCCGCCCGCGCCCGCGCCGCGCCCGCACCACGCGCACCAGCCGCGCCCCAACCTCTACTACCACCAGCACCAGCGCAGTTAGTAACCTCTCGCACGCCCCCGCGCGCGCGCGACCCCAGCTCACCCGTGTGTTGTGTGCGCAGACGGCGGCGCCGGCGACCGCGCGGCCGACGGCGAGGCGCCGGGCGCGGACGAGGCCGGCGACGCGGCCGCGCAGGATGCGCCCGCGGCCCCCGAGCTGAAGGCGGAGTGAAGGGCGCGCGGCCCGCCCGCGACCCGCCGCCCCGTGCCGCCCCGTGCGCCGCACGGAGACTATCGCGCGCCGATCCCGCGCGCGGCGTACGCATCTCGACGTCGCCGACTTTAGATTTTCGGTATTTTAATTAGGACGTAAATTATGGAAGTGATTCTGAGCCGCTCGACTCGCGGCGCCCCCGCGGCCGCCGCCGAGTCGGCCGCGACGACGCGCGGCGCGTTCTGTTCGTATGTAAATATGTCGATCGGACGGCCATCCGACTCCTTGACTGTTATATTTAAGTATATATAGACGCGACCGGTCGGCAGCTCCACTGCGACGACCGGAGTACCTAGGGGACCGCGCGTCCTTGTCCGATGCTGCCTCGAGACTTCTCATTAGTGAATATGTAGCTACGGATTTTGCAGAGCGAATGTCGATGCGATGTAACCGAATAATAAATATAATTTGGAGCGCAGACGACCGAGTGCCGCTCGGCGCGTCTGCCGATCGACGCGGGTTAACGCTCCATGTATCATAATCAATTAATATTATTATATGCGATTAAAATTATTATGACCGAATCTTTGTTTTGAATTTTTGATATCATTTAGTACGTAGTGAATCCGTCTAGTTGCACCAAACTGGCACAGAATTTCAGTCCTTTCACAGTTATTTCGTCTGATTTTGCAGCAAGAGCAGGTGTCCAATTAACAATTATCTTTACTATGGTTACAATTAGGTTGCTTTTGGGTTGCTGCCACTGACATGTCTGTAAAAATCACAATGATCTTTAGTTAGTTTCAATAAGGTTGCTGTTGGGGTGCTGCTGGCAGAGTTAAAATAATTGTGTCAGGGCTGTAGTCGGAAGTGCATCGATATTTACCATAGATATAAAATTCCTCAAACGCATCAGATGCAGACCTGTGTTAGATGAGACGACATAGTTTGCTGTATTGTCACTGGTTTGCCTCTACGACCGAGCAATAGGCCTTATGGACAACACCACTCACCATCTCGACATTCAAATTATGCACCACCTACGTTTCGACAAATTTCGACGTCGAGCTACTTTAGCGCATTCACCTTCATTATTAGCCCTTTAACCGCCAAGATTTGGTACTTTCGACTTACCGCCAGCACTTAAGGTATAAGTTGGAACAGTGTTGGGAATATTTAATATCGATACATTAATTATTATTTATTTATTAACAATAAATAAAAGTCGGAAACATAATTCATGTTTTATTGTTATGAATCTAACAATATTTAAATCAGTCTTCAATCAATAAACTTTTTTAATTTTGGTTAATATTCATGATCGAATTAAAAATACATAAAATTAAACTTATCAAATCAACTTCAATTTCTGTGGAAGTGTCGCCACGTAGAAATTCATAAATCGATTGCAAAATATTTTATAACTCTTCTTCTTCTAACAATTTTTTGCAATTAGGGAGTATACGATGTTATCCGTGAAAAGTAGTAGATTGTACTTTAAACGATCCTTAGATTTAATTTAATTTTATTATGGAATCCTCACTGTACAATTGTTTGTCGTGCCGAATAAAAAAAAAAATACTAAAATCGAAGTACCTACAACACTAGTTACGCAGAGCGATACAGCTTTCACGGTGACGGCACTGAGGCAAATGACAATATGGCGCGATTTGACCTTGAATCTCTGGACCGCGCGTAAAATTACGGTGACTGCACTAGTGAGGTTCTGCGTTATCGAGATTTCTATATTTTTCATCGTAAAAATACCCTATCGTAATATTATGTGTGTGGCGATTCGGGCATTATCTTCAGAGCCCGTTACATTACGGATTGAGGACCTCCAACAAAAGATGTACCCAAAAAATCTTTACACTCGTGCACTCCTTCAATTACAGGAGGCCACAGCATGCTTATAGTAGGGGAGGCCACGAGGGGATTTTGGGATTTACTCAAGCGCGGCAGATTAACATAAGGGGGATACCTTGCACCCTGTTGAGTATCTCCACGAAATAGGTCTGCGAGTCTGGGGGGTCCCGATCTGATTAGTAAAAATAAATTGATAGTTAGAAATACTCGAGCGCGTCAGATTAAGGTATGGTGGGTTAATTAAATACTGAAAAGTGTGCATTAAAAAAATCTGACGATTTCAGCGTGACGTAAGAAAGTGGAAGGGTCAGAAACATGCAAATAAAAAAACATCACCCCGAGTCCCCGACATTCTCGAGCGCGGCCGATTTTTTTTTTCCACGTTTGAAGACGAGATAATTAAAAAAATATTTTCAATATATATTTTTTTTCTGTTTTTTGAATAGGTATTTTAATTGGAAAGAAATTGTTTTTTTATTTTCTTGTTATTTTCTACTTTATTAGTCAAAGAAATCACTCCAATTAGTCGTCAGATTATGGGTCAGCATGACCAGGACATCGAGCTGAACCGTCTGTGTAAAAATCTGACGCGCTCGCGCTCGGGTCTTTTAAAATAGCGATTACTTTTTTGCATTTTCAATACGCCGCCACGAGCTTGCGCCACGTCCGAATGGTCAGTCTTTTGAACGGCAGCTTCTTTCGGGTTCAGCTATCATTCCTTCTGAAAATCAGACGTAATTTTTTTTCAAACCCTCTTTTTAAGAAAAATCTGTCCAAATAATCGCCAGATTATGAGTCAGCACGACTGGGACATCAAGCTGAACCGTCTGTATAATAATCGTCACGTCCGGATCGTCAGTCTTTTGAATGGGAGCTTCTTTCGGGTTCACTTAACATCCCCTCTAAAAACAGAAAAAAAAAAAAAAATACCCTTCCACCCGGCCACCCCGACAATGCAAACCGATAGATTAATATACCTCCGTCATCAGAGACACATGGGGCATATACACTATCAATATCTGACGCGCTTGAGTATTTCCATGTGACTGTTTTTTTTTACATTTTTGAAAGCCTGTAGAGTGTCAAGTGTTCCCCCACCGGGAAAAGGGTATACATCTCATGACCTATACACGAAGGGTATATTTCTACCATCTTCAAAATACAATAGGTCCCCACGACGCTCGAGTAAATCCCCATTTAGCATCATGGCCTCCCCTAATATTACATTATCGACCTTAGAGTAATAATTATTACTCTGAGTTATCGACCAAAAAAAATTTAATACAACCAGCCCGACGGCTGTCATGAAAATGATGACAGCGGCGTCGTTATTCGCCATAACGCGTCAATAGATGCTATGGTTTTTGTTTCGTTTTAACACTTCTGACACAGTGGCGCAGTGACTATTATTAAATGTCTTTGACTTATCACTACTACTCGGTACCCTGGAGTCCCGGACCTTTGGAAGGCGTACGAGGGGCCGAAGCCAACTCGCAGAGGCCCCTTAGACATTTTTAAGTGTTGAGGCACCAACCATATGCAAACTATGCCTGTGTCTCTTTTGCTCACCGGGATGAGTGTATTTCGCGGGACAAAATGTTTTCACTTATCATTAACTTCACTGGGTTGGTATAAGAATAATAGCACAGTTTGTCACTAATATAACTACTGGCCTATTAAATAAAAGTAAATGTAAAACTAAATAACAAATATTTTTTCTAGTACACAGGGAAATTACTGGAAACTCCGAAAGTGATACCGTGGCCTCTGGCAACGTCCAGGCAACTGAAGGAACACGGGTGGGTTTTAGTGAGTAAGAGTCTGACACGCCCTCCCGCTACGCCCAGAGCGGGACAAGTTATTTGATAATTTCCCACCCAAAAAAAAAGGCAAATTACCATCAGAATCATATTGGGGACAACCACCGCGATGACAAATTAGTTTTTTTATTTTTATATTTTTACTTCAAGTGGGTAGCAACATTTTCATAATGCAGTGGCATTTTCATCCACGCCACGAAAATTTTCTGTTTGGGAAATACTCGTATACCCATGGGAAGTTTTTTGCGATTTGTGACTTGTCTAGTACCTACTCTAACCTGAGTTGGATTAAAAGAGTCTTTTAATCGTTGGACGAAACTGCATCTATTGGGATCATCATATAAATAAAATTTAAGAATTAACGTTTTTCTATATAGGTGTACCATTTTGCCTTAGTTTGTGACTGCAGTTAGCAATTACTCAAGAAGTTAAGGACAGCCTCCTAAGAACGTTTTTCTATAGCTACTGCCTCTTCTCAACTTCCACCCTGTATTACTCCGATCAGACAAGGAATCAAGACAAAACCCACTGGCATTCTGCTAAATCGTACACACGGCGTGTAGCGGTGTGTACGATTGTGGAAATGTATAACTTGTTGTGTAACAAGTTACACATTTCCAGTATAAGCTGACGTCGCATTGTACAGAAATCTTATACAATGCGAGATCAGCATAAACAGGAAATGTATAGCTTGATGTGTGGCTGTGTGTACTAAATCTTAATACTTTTCGAATGATACATCATTTCTCCCTATTGGAGCTAGTACCAGATACCATACATTTCCTGGCATCAATGCAAATAAAACGAATCGTGTTCGCAAGCGCGAGTGATGAACTGGGTTCGATTACCATGTCGAACTAAGTGTTATTGAAATCCGACCAATACGCGCTTGGGCGTGGAGTTCTGGACACCAGCCCTATATACAATACAATTTAGTAAGTGGTATTGGGATTTATCATTACGAATTTCCTTAGCAGGAGCAGCCTGGAGACTGGATTTTGTGCCCGTTTATAGCTATAGGCTCTCCCACTGTTTCTTCTACTTGTACATACACGTTGTGTACGAGATATTCGAGAACACAATTTCCCAAGACATATACTAATATAAGGTACCTAATTGTAGTGGTGTGGAGTAATGTCGATGGCAGTTTATCCTTGTATACCCTTTTCAGCTTTAAACAATATTTATATTCCCGAATACTACACCGACGGGTTTTGGTGTTAATGTCTATAGATACAGATCCGTAGACCATTGCAACCTAGCAATTCGGCCAAAACCTTATAAAATCGATAGATTCGACGATATCATATTTTTGGCAAAGTGGGAACTGGCTGCGCCATTGGAAACCTCTGAAACACCCTCACAGCAGTGGTCTGAATCCAATATCATCCGCAACTACAGGCCTATGTATAAGCATACTGCCACCTTACTTGATACAAACTCTTTTCTACAATCTTTAACTAGATTTAGAATTAGTGCATCAGCCCGTGCTACGCGGCTAATGATCCACAGCACTACAGTCCTTGCTACGCGGCTATGAATATTCAGCACTACAGATCTTGCTACAGAGCCACAAACCTTGCTACAGCGCCACAAACCAAGCTACAGCGCAGCAGCGTTACAAACCTTGCTACGCGGCTACGGGTCTAAAGCGCTACAACCCATACTACAGCGCTACAAACCTTGCTACGCGACTACGGTGTCTACTGAGCTACAACCCTTGCTACAGTGCTACCTGTGCTACAGCTGTGCGGATCTACAGCGTTTCAACCCACGCTACAGCCCGCGCATGATGTCTCGGAGTTGAAACAAAACATTTTGTTATGATTTGCCGCAAAAAATACAAAAGATATTTACGTTTTATTTACGCAATCAACAATGCACTAAGTGCGTTGCACTTTATGGCTATACCTATTCAGTCGATTCTGACTGATCATGCATGTGTCAGAAAGGGGAATGAGGACTATATGTATAGGTAATGATACTCCCTTTCTTAGTACGTTTTGAGTGTCAGAAATAGTCAGAATGTTTATAAATTATGTACTGTGTATGAAGATATCTATGAGTATGGTGTGTTAGGAAAGGATTTCATTAAGTAAAGCACAGAAAGACGAGACTAGGCATTTATTTTAATTAGGCTAGTCGGTTAAACACGATACTGAGAAAACTAGTTGTCTGTTCCAAATCTAGGTCATCACGGAGAAGAAGGACAAGAAATCCATGGGACAGTTTGTTTTAAAGTATTGTATCAACACATTTTTACATTAGCCTAAATCATTGTCTCTTGGACATTTGAGAAATGATTTCAAAGTTATAGTTACTTGTCAACGGAAAGAAACAGAACTAATATAACACATACAGAAAAATATAGCTATTAGCAATAATCAAGAAATATAATCAATTAACTTACGTGAACAAGGTAGTCCATCTTTCACCACAGATGTATCAAAAAGTTCCTGAATTGGCGGGTACACATATTTACCTCACAATATTACTCAAGTACCTACATCTAATATTGCCGCCATTTTAGACCAATCGTAGATGGTCATAGATTATTGTTATATAATTCACATTGTATGTAATAATTAACAAATCTTATGTAGTGGAACCATTTTAATAAAACTTAAAGCTGGGTACTGACCGGCGTTACGGGGCGTAATGTAACGTGTTACACAGCGAGCATTCATGCAGTCAGTACGTCGTGTTACGGGAAAACCAGCAAGCAACGAGCCGCTCGTTGCTCGCTTTGAGTGCTCCACCCGGCTGTCGATTTTTTGGCGAATCCTTTGACTGTTACGCGGTTCAGTCAGTACGCCGTTGCGAGTCGTCACGAGCGCACGTGGACATCGCAAGTGATCACCCGTTATTCCTCTCGTAATTATATCAAGTTTCAAGAAGCATGGAGTGGAATAAAGAAAAAACTTTGTATTTTATTGAAAAATACAAAGAAGAAACACTGTTGTGGAACCCAGCTCACCCAGAGCATTATAACAAATTAAAGAAAGAAGACGCTTGAGATAGATTGGCTTCGTTACTCGACAGCGAAAGAGAAGCCTGTAAAAAGAAAATGACAAGTTTACTGGCATCATTGAGGAGGGAAAAACAGAAAACTAAACAATCAACTGGTACTGGAAAAGGTACGTAATTATTTATTAAGTTTAACGCGGGTTATAGTAGGGGGGGGTGGAAATTAGTGAGGGAAGTAGGTGTTTCCAAGCTAGTGTGGGGAAAACAATATAAACTCGGTATTAATCTGTATAGTGCTTCTTTTTATTTAAAATAATTCAATATTAATTACAAATTAAATTTCAGGTGCAGATGAAGTTTACCACAGCACTTGGTTCGCTTACAAATCCATGTTATTTCTACTGGATAGAAATACACCTCGTGACACAACAGATACTGTAAGTCCATTTTAAGCATAATTTTCTTGCCAACTTACAGACCCTTGCTGAATACAGTATTCAGCAACTTCATTACGAATATTGTGAGCAGATGTTGTAGCCCTTCGCGGTCTTATTTGCAAGGGTAACATACTAGTCATATCATTGTTACCTTCTCTCCAGTTTCCTAATCTGACCTGGCCGTTCAATTCTTCGTCAAAACTACCTGCAGGGGTATATACATGAGCATTATTACCTTTTCTTAAAAAATTGTGGAGAGATGTTATTGCTGTTACGACAGATGTCGCGGTTTTCGGTTCTAACAACATTGGTTTCCGCAAAACTCTAAACACTGCTGACAATATGCCGAACACATTTTCCACTACTCTACGAGCTCTGCAAAGTCGGTAGTTATATATTCTTTCTTTACAACCACGTTCATGATATCCTGCATATACTTTCATCATATTTTGGGAAAGAGCAAAAGCTTCATCGCCAACGAAGTAAAATGGAATTTCTTCTGTTCTTGCTGGCAACGCAGTGGGCTGAGGGAGGTTTAGTGCATTATTTTTTAGTTTTTCGTTTAAAACACAGTTGTTGAAAACTCCTCCATCAGATATTCTTCCTTGACACCCAATATTTACATACAAAAAGTTATATTTCGCGTCAACAACTGCCAGTAATACGATGCTGAAGAAACCCTTGTAATTATAAAATTCACTGCCACTGTTGATCGGTGATTGCAGTAAAATATGTTTACCGTCGATTGCACCTAAACAATGTGGAAAATTCCACAAAGTATCATAGTCATTTGCTACAACCAGCCATTGCTCCGGTGTTTCTGGCGTCTGAAATAATAATTAATATTTATTTTCAGCTACGTGGACATGAAGGTGCTTCAGAACAACTGCCTGATGATTGCCCTCCGTCTGCCAAAAAAAGCGACAATGATTGCCCTCCTCCTCCAAAAAGGAAGAAATCAGTAGCCCCAAGCCCAGAAGAGATAATGGTATCTACTTTAAATATATTAAAAAAGAGAACCGAGCAAACGGAGGCAACTTCGCACAGACCTGACGAATGTGAAGCCTATGGTATGTTTTTGGCAAATAAATTACGATCTTATTCAAAGACAACAAAAATACATGTGCAGCATTATATATCAAATATATTGTTCAGTGCTGATCGCGGAGAGTATGACTATGTTGGAAATGGAATGAACAGCTACAGTTATTCACGCTACTCTACAAGACCAACAACTTCCAGAGTCTCATCGATACCACAGACCGAAACTCCTGCATCAAATACGTCCCATCAAAATGACTATGAGCCACAGCAAAGCCCTGAAACTCCTGCATCAAATACGTCCCACCAAAATGACTATGGGTCACCAGCTATGAGTGAACAATTTATGTCAGAATTTGGTGATTTAATTTAATTTGATATGTAATGACTACATTTTCTGAATTAATACATACATAATACATACCTTTACATATTCTTTTAATGCTCCAATAAGGGCTTCGCTGACCTCTTTCACTATAAATCCTATTCGTTGTTTTGATATCTTGAAAAGATATTGCATACTAGTATAGGAATCTCCTGTAGCATAAAAACGAAGCGTTAGTGCTAACCGTTCCGTAACACTGATAGCTTTTCTATAATTTGTATCGTTTTTATGTACTTTTGGTCCAATTAAATTCAATAGTTCTTCAAAATCAATCGGAGACATGCGTACAAAGTTTTTATACTGTCCAGTAATCATTTGGTTTTTTAATATTACTATCAATGACAAACCACCACATACGCCTCTATTTTTAAATAAGTTTGATGTCCAGTAACGTTTTTTCTTTTTCTTCACTTGGATGAAACAATAACTAAGTAGAATCAAAGTTCCCAATACGTCCTCGCTGTCGGCCATCTCGGAGTGAACTGGCGGCGACGGAGCACAGAGTTTTGACGAGCATGTTACGTCGATTTTAAGGACACTACGTAACATGCTCGATGAGTAACACGCTCGATGCGAATGTTACATTACACCTTGTAACGTTGGTCAGTACCCACCTTAATAAGATTATTGTTTTTTTTTTTTTTTTTTTTAAGATGTCAAAATGTCTATGTGTGTAGTTAATTGTATTAAAGTATTTAATACAATTAACTATTTACACAAGGTACTAAATAACTATACAAATAAATACAAAAAACAAACGGATACATAAAGGCGTCGAAGTATTCGTCCGCATCGCTGTCATCCGGAAACGTAACCAGTGGCAATGCTAATTCTTTGGCCAAAGAATGGAAGTCACGTAAAGTGTCGACCAGTCGACGAGAAACGCGCACTCGGGCCCCATGACCCGAGCGTTTCAACCCTAAACGAGTCAAAACTGAAGTTACCCGTAAGGTTACAGCATTTGCGCCACTTGAGGATCTCAGCACCCGGAGCAGCGGCGCCAGCACAGCCCGCCGTGCTAGGAACATGAGATGGCGCAAGGGTGTCGACCTTGTGGTGTCGACACATGTTGCGTCCCTCACTAAAGGCCTACCCACCTTCCAAGGCAACAACGACATGCCATCTGGTCTCTTCTCATTGTCACGTACCAAGCCGTTTGGTTCTAATACCGCTGGTACGCCGGCGGTGACAAGGGCTCGACGAATAATATCGTTGATGCTGGCGTGCCGTGCAATGCGACCTGCGCTCCTGTAACAGGACAGGCCATGGTGCCCGAGACTGTCTACAACTTCGCCGCAGTGACACCGATGCGGAGCAACACAAGGTTGCCCATGCAAGCCCAACCGGAGACGCGTAGCGAGCCGAAACGATGAGTCATCCATCATTTTGCCTATGGTGGATGACGGGAGCGCTTGAAGGCCTGACTCCCATTCTTCCACAGCTAGGAAACGGGCACACTCAACAGTATTTAGTGACGTGTTTACCAGGGTATTCCGTATTATACTGTACTGTGTCTCTGGGAGGATGGGTTGTGAAGCAAATCCGTATTGGGACAAGCCATTTTCCAAGCGTTCAACGCATCGGTCAAACACGGTATCTCAAAATCGACCAGTGAGGAATATAAAATGTTCCTGCATAATTTATCGGTACTATGGAGAGGAAGGCCGGGAAACTTATACTTAAAATTTTAAATCGGAAGTATGGCTTGCAGCTACGCTCGGTCGTCCAAGGCCACATTTAGGATTGAGATTAATGTATTTCTAATCATTTGGTCAACTTTTTATAAAAGTTGTGGATGCTTCCACAGATCGGAGGAACGAAGGCTATGCTATACATGAATTTTGGTCCAGAGCAACAGTATGAGAATGAGTGTGAAGGCCGAATGAATGTTAATTTTGAAAAGTTTTTCCGAGACATCGTTGTTTTGTATTTACTCCTCAATAAACGTTGGAAAGGATTCGTCAAAAATTGGGGATCCCAGGAGGTGAAGAGAGTAGGTATTTCATTCCGTAATTTTGCAGATGTTTGGTGCTATAGTATTAAATTTTGCTATGGTAGTCTGTCTGTTAGTGGTTTGGGGAAGATAAATATTGCATTTTGAGAGGTTATGGTCAATGGAACTGAATTTTCCTTTTAAAAATGTTAAATCTTTTAAGACTTTGTCTACATCACCTCCTAGGGTTCCGTCATCCAAATACCATACGTTGAATTCCGAATTTAGTTGTCGATTATTTGGAGAACCAGACATTTCGTAAACAACGTCCAACCATTTAAAATAATGTTCCAGAATTTTCAAAGCCTCTATAATAAACAAGATACACTCGAAGCATTTCTTGATAAAAATCCAATGTTTAAAGTAATATGTATTTCTGAAACATGGCTAACTCAAGAAAAACTTGATCTCATGCAATTTAGTGGTTATAAATTTGCATCTTCCTTCTGTCGCAGCACTAGAACAGGTGGCGGTGTTTGTACACTTCTACAAGAACATATCGACAGCATAAATAAAAACGATATCTCAGACATGTCGATTGAATATATAATTGAACTGTGTGCCACGGAATTACCAAAAGAAAATTTATTGATAGTAACTATGTACTGGAATAGAAGAGAGGAGGAAGTATTTTATCAACAATTAAAACAAATTCTAAAATATATAAACAATAAATACTACAAACTAAATGTAATAATAGGGGGCGATTTTAATGTTAACATAATGTCAAATAATTTAAAAACAAACCAATTTTTAACTCTCATGCAAGAACATAACTTTACTCAACATGTAAAAACCCCTACACGTATTACACCAAACACTACAACGTGTATAGATTTAATATTCACAAATTTTAATAACAAAGACATGTACACAACAACAGAAGAACTAGGATTCTCCGACCACCATAGTGCAATTCTACATCTAAAAATAACTGGACAAGCAGAAAAATGTTACTGGTATACAAAGAAAAGACTATTTAATAACACAAATACATCTAAATTCAAAAAGGAATTACAGAAACTCAATTGGAATGACATTCTTACAAATAATAACATTGACATAAATTATAAAATATTTCATGACATACTTATCTCTATTCTAAATCAATGTATGCCGCTGCGTAAAATTAAACTAAAAACAGAATATAAAAAATATTGGCTCACTGTAGGTATAAAAAAATCTTGTATAAATAAAAGACTATTAAAAACATTAACTACAAAAACAAAAAATCCAGTCTTAACTAAATACTATAAAAAGTATGAAAAAACATTAAAAAAAGCTGTAATAATTGCAAAGAAACTTCACATTAAAAATAAAATGATGCAATCTAACAATAAAGTTAAAACTATGTGGGGAATAATCAACGAGCGCACAAACAAGAAATTAAAAAGTGAAAAAAATAACATAATCCTACAAACAAATAATAGCCTAACTTCAAAACCCACAGAGGTAGCCAACATATTTAATAATTTCTTTGCCTCTATTGGTGGGGATAGAACTCAACTTACTACCAGCAAACCAAAGGCCCCCCCGGCGATTCCAACTACCCAAAATACATTATATCTTAGCCCAGTGGATCCTTACGAGGTAAATACAATAATTAAAAATCTAAAAAATAAAAGAAGCCATGGCACTGATGAACTTCCACCCACCTTATTTAAGCAATGTGCTGACGAACTAACTTTACCATTTTACATTTTAATTAACCAATCTTTTGAAGAAGGCGTTTTTCCCGAATTATTAAAAAAAGCTCTTATAAAACCGATCCACAAGAAAAATATAAAAACCGACCCAAACAACTACCGTCCCATTGCTCTGTTACCAACAGCCTCAAAAATATTTGAGAAAGCAATGTGTGATCGTGTATATGCATTTTGTGAGAAATATAACATATTCAATGACAGTCAGTACGGTTTTCGCAAAAACAGATCTACCGTTTTGGCAGTTTACAAATATATGCAAGAAGCACTCAACATAATTAATGATAAAAAATATTCTGTCGGATTATTATTAGACATGACAAAAGCTTATGATAAAGTACAATTTGATATATTATTAAATAAACTATATAACATAGGTATCCGCGGAAAAAGTTACGACTGGTTCACAT
The DNA here is from genome assembly GCA_947364205.1 of Agrochola lota. NCBI lineage: Eukaryota > Metazoa > Arthropoda > Insecta > Lepidoptera > Noctuidae > Agrochola > Agrochola lota. Next base: position 7,517,763 of record OX376221.1, on the reverse strand, counting down.
CATATTTAAAAAATAGAGATCAAGTTGTAGAAGTAGAACATTACAATCATAAATCAAAAGAAATAGAATTAATACGTTCCCAAAGTATACCCATAAACGCTTCTATACCACAAGGAAGCGTAACAGGGTGCCTGCTATTCCTTGTTTACATAAACGATCTTCCCAACCACATCAATGAGTCATGCGTATTATTCGCCGATGATATATCGATCTTAACTTCATGTGATAATAACATAAATTTAAACCAAAAACTTACTTCTATACTTGACACTACAACACACTGGATGAACGAACACAACCTCGAAATTAACTTTAACAAGACAAAAATAATAACTTTCCACCCACGACAAAAAAACCCTTTAACTATTAGATTCAAATATAACGATTTAAAATTAGAAACTGTAAATAAATTCACACTTTTAGGCCTTGACATAGATTCACACATAGATTGGAAATCACATATTCTAAAAATTAGAACGAAATTATCCAAGTTCTCATATGCCCTCCGAGAAGTTAAGAAAACAACCGACCTTAAAACAGCACTGGTTACGTATTATGCGTACGCATTCGCGTGGCTAAAGTATGGAGTTATATTATGGGGAAATAGCACAGACGCACCGACACTATTCACTCTGCAGAAAAAAATGATTAGAATTTTAATGAATATCAAAGTAACTGACTCCTGTAAACCCCACTTTAAAGACCTTAAAATATTAACCCTGCCTTCCCTCTACATACTTGAAATTTGTAAATTTGTACGAAAATATCCTCAATTCTATACTAAAAGAGGTGATATTCAAACTAAAATATCACTCAGACATGTAAATAGACTTAACATACCCACTTCACGATTAAAAATGCATTCTTCCAGTGCATTTGTTATGTCTATTAAAGTATACAATAAGTTACCAGAATACATTAAAAATACTAATAACAATAATATATTTATCAATAAATTGAAACAATTCCTAATAATTAAAAGCTACTACACTATTGACGAATACTTTGACGATAAATTTCAACAACAATAAAAACATTTTGACATAATACCGACATTTCCTTTTAATTTTCAATTAAAATTAATAAATTAACTTATTTTAAAAACGCGTAAATACTATAAATTTAAATTAATTATAATAAATAACTAATTAAATCTCATTTCAATAATAAAGACACACTAATAATTTGAATATTTTTATAATTTTGGTATAATCATGCAATAAATTAAACCCAAATATTAAGACATCATACACATAGACTCATACAAATAGGATTATAATTACGCAATTAAATATAATTATGATACAAAATATAAATACCAAAGAAGCTACATAACATTTTAAAGTAATATATTTTCATTTAATTCTTCTAAACAAAAAGCGCCTTCATCCTCTCTCCTATTATCATTTAATTAACTTTGCTGTGCCCGACAGGGTCCATGATTGATACAATGTCTAACATACCAACTGTTTTATCTCACATTATGGAATGCAATAAAGTATTGAGTATTGAGTATTGAGTATTGGATTTATTGCCAAACATGTATTTATTTATAATCGAAAACTAAAGAAGATAAGTTATCAACATCAACTTAAAGTTCTGAAAATGAATTAGAAAGAAAGAAAGAAAGAAAACGTTTATTTGGACACAGTTCGTGAAACACAAAATACAAACAAAGTAAAATTGATAGTACTATTTTAACAATAAGTGTGCCTCACGGCTGCGCCAAAAAGGTTCATTTCAGCATTAATGCCAGACAAATGCTGTCTGACGCTGGTGTTCTAATGAACTCTTAAGGACAAGTGACGGAGCGTACAAACAGTTTCAACATACCTATATAATACATAATTTGTATACTTCTAAATACATAAATAAACTAGTAATCACATAAACTAATAACAAAAATAACAAAAAAAATACAATAAATTATAAAAAAATACGAAAACAACAAGAACTGTCCAAGCAAAACCTGGTCTTAGCGATTAGCCAGATTGATTAGTGCACCGTGCACTCACAATTTCACAAAGCGCAACAGGCCGCCGACCGCGGCGGACAGATACACTGACTGTTATTTAGTTTTACGACAGAAATAATGTGAGGTGAATAAAATAAAAAATATGAATGGTTATAATAAAACTAAGACAAAAAATGTGTCATAAATAGTTAATTTAACACTATACGGAGAAAGTGAAGTACCTATATCAATAGATGAAGTAATTAATGTTAATAGATGAAGGTAGGCGACATTTATTACGATAATTTTCTTCTACTGATCCGTATTTTTAATCTCGTGTCAGTGTAAAACAACTCATTTATGCTCCACTATATTAAACCACTTGTTACTAGAAAAATACAATACAAAATCGTAATTAACATGATAAGTTAAGTATCTTTTTAATTATAACATAATCATTTATTGAAATGCTAAATTAAATAGGAAAGGAAAGTTGTACAAACTTTTGACGCGAGAGGCTCCTCGGACCGCACTATCTTTTTAAACGACTTCCAAAAGGAAAAGGTTCTATGTTCGTATCGTAAGTATGTGTCCGTCAATTTCTCCGTCACGACCGATTTTGAAAATTCTTTTTTTGTTTGAAATGGTATGCTCTCAAGTTGGTCCGATATAAATGTTATTATTTATTAACCTTGCTTGGATAGTTTTTGAGTAAGCTTTAATAATACGTATTTTTCCCACTTAGTATATGTGGATGATATTATGATGATAACTTCTTGTCACGGTAGTGGTATTCGAATTTGTGGGGGATAGGTACCACAACTAAAAAGTAAATAATTTAAACTTTTACAAAAAAAAAAAAAAACAAGCGACTTAAAAAAACACTACAAAGTGAAAAATAACTTTTAATTTCGGAAGACGCGGTGGTAAAAACCAAAAATTCAATACCAAAGACACCGACTTCCGAAATTAAAGTTATTTTTTTTAAGTCGGTTTATTTTTAGCAATTATGTTATGCTGAAATCCTCTCGCCTACTGAGGCTCTAGGCCGGTGCATTGTTGGCTTAGCAGACCTCTGGGCCCGAGTACGAACAGACTGTACCACTTTGAACCTTATGTGCCCTTGAGTGGGACAATTATAATGACCAATTCTTTATTACATATAATGATTTTTTGCATTGAAATTTTACCATGGTTTTACGAAGGAAACGACGCGGTCTTTAAAAGTGACGCACATTTAGGCCGGCCTCACCGCAATGCAAAAATCCTCCAATATCGCTTTCGCACATTTTGTATGAACCTTCGCACATTACATTCATTCCAGAGTTCGGGCTGCTACAGAGTTCGAGAGAATTCCTTAAAGAAAACCTCAATCAGGCACACTGGGTGGTTGGTTTACATTCTGGCTTAATTATAAAACGTTGATGTAATAGCTAATGTTTTTCATAATATTCGGTCATATTCCAACGCACTCACGATGAAATGAGAATAAAAGCAAAATAGTAGATAATATGTTTTGTGACAAAAACGATCCGTGTTTGGATGAGAGCCAAAATAACTTCGCCCCCGACTGAGGGTTATTGAGGAGGGTCTCGGCCTCCCGCCGAACTGGCGCCAGTATACGGTAGCGAAACTACAGAGTTACTTATGTAGGTACACACGGGTACACATTAAGCTACACATTTCCAGTAGAAGCTGACCTCGTCATTGTACCGAAATCCTACACAATGCGAGATCAGCATAAACTCGAAAATTATAGCTTGATGTGTAGCCGTGTGTGTACATACTCGTATGAGTACGACCACACAATATGTGCTGCATCTAAAAATGTACCAGTTAGTTTAGGAAAAAAAGTGTGTGTGTGTGTGTATGTCAGCTGCGACGCACCACTGGAGAGACTCCTTATTAATAAAATAATATATAATAAAATTGTTTATTGATCAAATAAAGAATCTTTACATTTCCTTAAAAGTAATACAAATAAACTATTCTAATACTAATAAACAACTATACTAATAAAATACTAACTAATACAAGTTTTTTTTTTTTTTTACCTATGGACTCTATACGAGGTCGAGCCTGTCTCATGAAGTCCTTGAGACTATTTACCAATTTAAAACTTCAGGTTCGATACTGTTATTACGATTATCTTTGAATATGCAATAGGCAAAGAGGGTAAATAAACGCTAAAATATAACTCAACTGAAACAATAATCCTAACTAACATTATAAACTAGCTGCGCCCAGCAACAACAAACAAACAAACTCATTTTCGCATCCAACTAATATTATAAAAAAATGCGAAAGTGATTTTGTTTCTTGGTTTGTTTATTACGCTTGCACTGTAAAACGGCTGAACGGATTTGGATGAAATTTAGCACACGGGTAGACCACGACCTGGCTTAGGACAAAGGATACTTTTATTCCGATATTCCCACGGGATCGAGGCTTATGCGGGAAAAACCGGGGGGCGCAGCTAGTTTACGAATAAAATACAAAGTTACGCTTGTATAAATTACACTCCTCAAAAAAATTCCATACCAGCCTTATATGAAAATCGATTCATAAGGAGTAAACTCCAAAAACAAAATCAATAATTTAAAAAGGTAAACTGTGTAAAACCGTACCAGACTTAATGTAAGAAAGCAGGTAGAGGTAGTACACACGGCTACACATCAAGCTATACATTTCCAGTATAAGCTGACGTCGCATTGTACGGAAATCCTATACAATGCGAGATCAGCGTAAACTGGAAATGTATAGCTTGAGGTGTAGCCGTGTGTACCTACATTTAAATATGCGTTTCATTTGATTTGTTTTGATAACATTATTATCATCATCGAGTTCGTAAAGTTTTATAAATATGTATTATTTGATTCTTCGCAAGTTTTATATTTTTTTACACAGACGCTGTGAACTCTCCGGAAAACTCGCGAAATCTCCGGAGAAACACAGCTCTTTAACTTGAGGATCAATTTTGTAGTCATTGTATGGGCGCCGTGGCTTAGTTGGTTAAGGCGTCTGTCTAGTAAACAGGAGAACGCGAGTCCGAATCTCGCCGGGGCCTTCAAAGTGAACCTTTTTTGAGATGCTTTAGTTAATGAATAAAAGTTTCACTAATTCCTTAAATTATTTACACCAGTTTAATTTAGGTAGGTATAATATCCGACGTGGCTAAACGATCATATAGGTACCATCTTGGCAAGCATCCCCATAAGTAGGTAGGTAACCTACAAATCGGTACCTGCTTGCCTGTAAATGCAAGTGTTTTTACGATATGGTACCTACTGATGAGCTGTTGTTGCTACAAGTGGTAGCCTGAGTCATGCAGTTGAGTTTAAACTATTGAAAAATTAATTAAAGATAACATTGTTTTGTTTATCCAAACGATGACATGGCATGACAGGTATTTCCCGATTACCCATTTATATTAATAGAAAGGTACCTAAGTTTAAGTAGGTAATGAACACAGATTGTAAGTAATATGTTGATTAGTTATCCTTATCAATTTTAAGAAATCGTAGGTACAGTAATACGTAATTATGACCACTTAATCATTGTTGTTTTCATAGATGTTATCAGATTTACGAAGGAACTTCATACAAATGGCGCCAAGTATTTTGCGTCTATCACCCTACAACACTTACTCAATTATAATTTCAGTTGTTATAAACAGTGTCATATAGGTACTTGCAGTACATACACAAATGAAAACGTAGAAACAATTAGTTTCATAAAGTTCAAGGCGGGTCAACAACCAGACGGGGATGCAACGCTAGTGCTTTGTTCCGATCCTGAGGGGCGAGTGGCCATTTACCCCGAATAATACCTTATACCCGTTCACATCAGTGCAAAACAACCTTGTCTTTTTCATAGTTTATTTTATTACTGCACACAAACAAACTGAAGGATATCGATCATCAAAAGGTTGGTTATCTAAACAAGGACATATAAAAGGAAAAACAATGTTTTTCAATTCAATTTGTCACTACATAGCTGCACATATGATATTGTGCAAAATAATTATAATTATGAAAACTATGGGTAATGTAATGCCCACATGGGCATGTGATTTTCACGAAATCCTAAATGAACACGTGTAATGATGCTCTAATTTGTGTATCAAATTATACAGACATGTTATGTTAAAGTCATTTGAAGGATATCTTCTTTTATTATCTTCTAAAGATTTGTAACAATGCGTTTATTTATATATAACAAAGAAAAAAAATTACATCAATATTTTAATCAAATATAATAAGTACCTAAGTAGTTCGCTTTATCGCGACAATGTAGCCGTACCATAATTATTCAAGTAAGTAGGTGATTTTTATTTATCACTGTATATTTTCGTTGTGTGGACATATGTTATTTGAAAATATTTTGTTATTTAGGTCCGCAATGATATTCCTGTTATAGGTACCTAACAATTGAAGTGGGAATTTCGTAAAGCTAATCAAAGGATGTACTGTTTCCTCTTTGTTTGTGTTTTCCGTTTGGAGGTTAAAAATCGAGTCGGCTTTAGTGGAATTATTAATACAATTGAGTCACAGTACGTTTTGTTCTCTGAAAACGAGTGCTGCGGCTGCGGTGTGAAGAAACAGGGAGCATATTTTAGAAAAGGCTATTTCATTCATCAGGCTACTGATGATACTTATATCCTACACAAAGTGTAAAAAAAAAAAACAATTTTATGTTCATAACTGGAACTCAGGTAATAAACGCGTCAACCGAATTCAGCTTGAAATAATCGTAGTTCCATTATTGGTGAAATTCGCCCTTAATTTCGCTAAGCTGATGACTTATCTATTTAATATGTACGTACATAACTACCTACATTAAACTCATTATTAAAGCAAAATATTGCGCGAACTGAAATGAATAACTGTCAATGCACAGATACAATCAAAAGTAGGATACCTACTAAGTAAATAACTGAAGAAAATGAGAACCTGTAAATGCCCAAGCGCAGAGTGATTCAATTGAAGTTTCTAAGTAGGAAGGAGGTCATTTAAATGTTACGCTAAGTGTGATTAATTGAAAATTATTAATAATTAAGCAGGTAAGTTAGCCTTAGCCCTCGTAAGCACTGGATATTTTTTATCGCGCACTGGTGTTCCAATTCTCGATTGAGAAGCCCAATAGTGCATCCCAGCGAGTTTAAAAAGCGCAGTGTTTCATTTTCAAATCTGCGCTAAGCAGTGCGTTGAAATCCTTTAGACGGCTTTAGGATCGGTACGGTCTACAATGATAAATGGCTATTGCTCTAATTACATTTGTAAGACATCTTATTTGGTGTCATGTATAACCTAACTAGATGTGTTTGTTCGTTACGTTGCGTTGCAAAAGAAATAATACGTAGTCTTCGTAAAGATGTTATTTATTTCGTAACTTTAGGTCCAACACCGCCCGCGACACTAGTGTTTTTATTTAAAACAGCTATCTAATTACGCAACACATTTTCGATTTGCAATTGAGTCAAATTTGTTTCGTTTGACAAGAATTGCTTTCAAAAGTTGTAAATTGAAATCAATTCTAGTCAAACGAAACAAATTTGACTCAATTGCAAATCGAAAATGTGTTGCGTAATTAGATAGTAGGTATAATATTAATAACTTATGCATGAGCAGTTATTTTTGTAATGCTACAATTTTTCCTCTTTATAACATTGAGGTGGAAACTTCGTAAAACTATTATCAGGATGTACCTGTCTACCTGCTGCGCTCGGATTTTCCCCTTGCAAAGGGAAAATCACATTAATTTAAAGTTAACATCGAATTTACTCATGGATTAAGTTAATGGTAGGTACTTAAAGATCACTTCAATGGAACAGACTTAATTGAGCTTATTGTTGCTCTAGACATGGAGAAACAAATTACAAAGAACAACGTTGAGCGAGTTAAACAAGTACTCACTACCAAGACAAAGACAAACTACTTTTGTATGTATGAGTAGTGAATCAGCAGACAGGCCACTGGCCACTGCACTGCCGCCCGCGAGCGCACCGCACTCACTCCAAACCAAAGCCACTAAAGCCAGTCAGCATTCAGCGCGCAACGCGCTAGCACTGTTATTTATCGCGCTTTACATTCGAGTTCTTCGAATGTCAACAAACTTTCACCTCGACAGTAAACAAACAAAACATACGAGGAAATTCAATAAACTGTTTCTTTTTTCTTAATGTATCTACTGATCCTTGTACGTCAAAACAACTCATTAGAATCAAATTAATAAGAGTGATTAGTCGTGGTGAAAAGTGTTGATTCAATAGTGTTTTTTTTTCTAGCACGATGTGTAACAATTGAAAATATCACTGAATCGTTGGACGCTGGAGATTTGTTCGTAATAAAGTTTTATTGCATCACAGCGAGCTGTGTTGAGCATTGAATTGACTGAACGTTCCAATTGTGGAGTGACTAAATTAACTAACTACCTACCTGTGCTGTTGATCCGCCATGAGCAAGGATTATGGTAAGTTCATGTTACAGAGATCATGTTTCGTAAATCAAATTGATCTTTCAGATCGAATTTTTAATAGAATCGTTAAAGGATTATTCTTCTTTTTGTCTTTGTTCTTGAGAGAGACCAAATAAATATATACCACCGAGCGCCTAGAAAAGTTTCAAGGCAAATAACCTTTATAGATCATGCGGGTGCAATGTCTTTTGATGTTTTGTTTTAAACTTCTAGTACATATATTTTAGTAAAATACGTAGTACCTTAATGTACTTAAATTTAAATTTGAGAGTACCTACCCGATTCTTTTCAAACCTCATTTCTCAATTCGATGCTGTGACCGACTATTATTCCTGCCTACAGTTTTAGATTTCTATTTTTGTTGGACCAACATGCGAACGCATAAAAAGTTTTGACATTTTGTTTTTGGTTGAACGCACTGAATAGAAGGTACAGTCAGCATCACAAGTTGATGACCATATGTAGAATTTCAAAATCGCTGTATAGTGAAGTGCTAATAGTGAATACGGTGTACAGCGATTTTGAAAATCTAAATGTGGTCATCAACTTTTGATGCTGACTGTACCTACCTAAGTTTTTTATTCGAGTAGGTACCTTCCAGCCCAGTATAGTGGTTCCAGTGTATATGAAGAGACAGCTAACAAGAGAGCGAGGAAGCGTAATTCAATTGAAATCAATTACAATGGAGCAGATCACTGAACTGTGTCTGTTTTCCAATTTTGATTAAAACTTCGATGGTTAAGTAATTTTATGTAGTCAACAATTACTAATGTTTTCACTAAAACTCAAAATATATGCTGTACTGTGAGTTACAGTGGCATGAAATTATCTTTATTTACTTAAAGAGGAGATAAATTGCGATAATTACATTTGGCGATATTTGCACAGTCGAGGTGTAGATAAACACCAAACTAGCAGTTATTGTGTGTATGCCCGGCTGATAAATTATATAGGTAGTACTTGTTATCACAAATCTGCTTTAGGCCTGTAGCTATAATTTTATAAGATCAAAAGAATACAGAATTTCATACAAAAATATTAATGGCGGATGAGGTGGCGTGTGAAAAAACTCAAACTACACAAAGAACATTAACACTTTCAGGGTCACTAAATCACTAAACGCCCATAGCGTAATAACAATAAAACTTCTATTGTGTCTTGTTAAACTTCCTTCAACCGATTAGTATAATTTTATACATATGTTCTTACTTTCTTTGTAACACTTGAAATCGTTGGCGCCCAGTGGTCCACTAGCGCCACTCCTTTCAAAAAAATATCATCTCATTACTGAGTAGGAATCATGAATAACGGCTAGTAAGGAGCCTCGGTAAGTGTGTCTAGAATTTTCTAATACCTACCTTTTAAAGTTTCATATTGAGCATACGAAGCAATAAAATTCCACGCATTCCTCTAGATCGTATTTTGTTGCTTCGTGCTTCTATCAACATTGTTGATGAAAAGCTTCGTGTCTCAATATGAAACTATATAAAAGGTATTAGAAAATTCTAGATACACTTACCGAGGGTCCTTACTAGCTTCGTATTTTTTTTCATGATTTTATTTTGCCACTTTGTCGGCGTGATCAAAATGCCCTTACCAAAATACAGCTTTCTAGTCCTAAGAGTCACTGAGCTAAGCCGCAAATAGACAGACAAACGGACATGGCATTGGAACGGAACCCTAAAAACGTTATTTTTAAATTCCGCTACACCGGCACAGCCAGCCGAATGACCTCAAGGAAAAGTTGCCTTCAGCGTCCTTCCTTCCGAACCATGTGTTTCCGGTAGCAACAAATAGTACTCCTGATAACATTTTGCCATGAATCTGAATGTCGCAATAAGGCCTTGCTGCGACATTCAGATGAAATTCATGTGAAATTGCGACACCGGTCCATTTCCCGGTAGACCGACCTTGGGAAATATGTTAAGTATTAAACTGGTCCTAATGATCTTATAGGATCGAGTATTATTTATTGCATCAGCAATAAATAAAACTCAATCATTTAAGCTCATCAGGGCGAATACGTCGTCCAAGTCTACTCAAATGTTAAGACGTAGATCTATCTACCAGATTCTACCAAGCAACCTACAGGGCTCTAGGTTATGTAGGGTTGATAATCCCACGTTCTCAGTATACAGACAGTACCGATGGTCGCTAGAAATCTCTACCTACTCCATAGATTACTAATAAGTACCACAGTATTACAATACTTGCCTCTAACAGGTTTAAGTTACATAATTTAGGAAATGTTATGTTATGGTCATCAATTAGATACTTACCTACTGTTATGTTACCTACATTGTATAGCTGCTCATATATATAGGTGCTTTACATTTCAACAGTAACTCATACCTGTATGTGCATTTTATAAATGAGAGAATTAGACATGAAATAAAAACAGCTTTGGACGAAATTATCAAGATAACTTCCTATATTGCATAAGTCCCGTGTCGCTACTCGCTAGTTTGCTACATAACACAGCCCTGCTAACAGTATCGTTTGCATAATAAAATTATGTGCGTTTTATCACATGCATGCCATTATGAATGAATTTTAACATTATGAATTTTGAAATACTCAGCGATTTAAGTAAAATGTTTAAATAAAATGTGAGTTTTTATAATACACACAAATATATCCTACTCTAATTTCAATACTATTATGATTAATTTCCAATTGAATGATGAAACCTGAAAGAAAACTAAGTTACTACATTGTAAGTTTGAAGTTTCCAGTTGTGCATAGCGAAACCCAAATAAAATCTAACCCTAATCTGCGTGCGCAATTGATTTGCCAAACATGTAAACAAACAGGAGTTTTCCACTTAGACAAACATCAACTTTATGTAAGTGTAAATAAAGTTGATTTTAGACCGAATAGTATTGTTGAAAAAGTCATAAAAAATATGAAGTTGTAGCGCAAACTGAACCTTATGTGTAGGCATTACAGTTGTTTTTTTTTCTAAAACTTGTGTTTGTTTACGTGTTTAGCAAATGAATTGCAAACGCAGAGATCCTTATCCCTAGAAAAATCTGATAATACTTAGGTAATTTTACCTATGATTGATTGATCCACATCTAACATCCGTTTAAGATTTCTAATCGGTTAAATTTAACGAGCATTTAGATAGGGTACCTTTAGTAGAAGCAGACTGTTTATGAAAAGCCGATAGAATTTTAATCTGTGATGTTATTCTCGATTGGCCATTTGGAGATTATTTATTATTACCGACATTTGTTTATGTGAACGGCTTTTTATTATGAATCAATTTATATCCTGTTGCCCTAATAAATATTAGCTAATTTGCGGTATTTATCGATCATTATCAGTGCTGACGCAGTGTCGTACGTTTAAAATACACTCATACTTACAAATAGTTGGTTGTGAAATATATATCAACGCCGAATTACCTGCTTTACTTAGAACAAGACCGTTTTCTGTTCCTATGTAGAAAGACTTGTTTATAAGTTAGCCTGTTAGTATGTAACCTACAGATCCCGTTCAACAAGAATTGTTAGCGACGACATGTAACTAATTAACTATTTTATTATTTATGTGGTAGCTAGGTAATTATAGGCAGTGATAGGATCGTTATTGTCCCGTATATTATCACGCTAGGCGGCGCCACTTGTACCATAGTGTTACTTAAGCTTTAGTACTAAGAAACTTTACCGTAACGAGAGCCGTTTTAGAATTTCGTAATTTTAAGGGTTTAAATTAAGGTTTTTTGACACAGTCTTCTGTAATTAGCTAGAATAAGTCGATTCCTATGTTATAAAATTAATTGAGACATTGTAAGGAAAGCCTTTCCACAGATAACAGCCAAAGTAAATTCCCCATATAAAATCACATTAGTGCCGTGTGCAAACCACAAGCGATTTGATTGGACGAGAATAATTTGATTAGTGCCGTGTGCAAATTTGAAGTAACTTGCTTGGTCGTCTAAAAATCTAGACTATAAAAGAAGGCTGGTTTTCTGTGGTCGGGCATCCCATCAGTCTGCTTAAGGTTCTCGCTAAAATCTATGAGAGGCTTATTTATAAGCGTCTCAGAGAATACGCCGAGACCAAGGGCCTCATTCCCAACGAACAGTTCGGCTTTCGAACTCAGCACTCTAGCGTGCATCAGGTCCACCGCATCATCGAGGATATTAGCGCTGGTATCCAGCGCGGCTTGATGACGGGTGCTATCTTCTTCGACATAGCGAAAGCTTTCGACAAAGTCTGGCACAACGGCTTATTATATAAGCTCTACAAACTCGGTGTGCCCGATCGTCTCGTGCTCATCTTACGAGACTTTTTGTCGAACCGCACCTTCCGCTATCGCATCTCTGCGCTCTCCTCCCCCCGACCCTTACGCGCGGGAGTCCCACAGGGCTCCGTGCTATCTCCTCTCATTTTCACGCTGTTCACCAGCGATATCCCTAACAGTAAAAAGGCGCAGTTGGCTCTGTTCGCAGATGACACGGCCATATACTATTCAGGCAGAAGCCCCGACGCGATAGCCCTCACTCTCCAAACCGCAGTCGACAAGCTCGGCACGTGGTTCAGAAAGTGGAGAATCGAGGTCAATCCCGATAAGAGTCAAGCGGTTCTCTTCAAGAAACTGAGACTCAAAAAAACTAATTAACACGCTCCCCCGACCAATCACCATGTTTGACAAGCCGATCCCCTGGGTGAAGCGAGCCAAATATCTAGGTGTGGTCCTCGATTACAAACTCTCATTCTCCGAGCACATAAAGCAGGCACGCTCGCGAGCCGCTTTCGCTCTCAGTAGGCTCCACTCCGTTCTCAATGCACGAAGCAAGTTGTCACTCAAGTGCAAATTGCGTACCTACACGACGTGCATTAGACCTATTATGACCTATGTGTGTGCCGCCTGGGCACAAGCCAAACCCTATCATCTCCATAAGATGCAGACCCTCCAAAACCGTTTCCTTCGAATGGCGACGGGTTCCCCCTGGTACATTAGGAACGAGATCCTCCATCTCGACCTTAGAATCCCCATAATAGTCCAATTTCTAAAACGCAATGCAACGCGTTATTTTGATAAAGCCGCCAAACATCGCAACCCTCTGGTTGTGAAGGCCGCCAGTTATATTCCCTCTAGAATCAGTAAAGTCCGCCATCCAAGGCATGTTCTCAACGACCCAGATGACCCCATAACCCTCCTCCAGGAGAGCAATAGGGCCACCAGTACAGTAAAGAAACATACACACCGACACACGTTCCGACCTCGCCGCAGAGGTCCGCGACCGCGTCCCTCCCGAGTAAATTATACTCCCCCCCGACCCTTGCTCGTCGATGCGCCAGCCCGCGTCGAAGCTGAGCCCGTAGTCTTAAATTCCCCGAATAATAATAATAATCTATGTTTGATCCAGCCTGTCCCATCTTGCTGTCCTCCCCCCAGCGACGCCCTAAGCTGAGGTCCGTACCCCACAGGGGGTGCCCTTAGCGAGCGTTCGCCTAATTTTAATTAGTATAGTTTATCCCCCTGGCTGGAGGCTTTAAGTGTAGAAACTTAAGGCAACCACAGGAAAGTCCGGTTAAGCAGCTACGACCTCCTCAGAGGTCAACTGCGAGATGCCAATTAGAAAAAAAAAAATAAAAAAAAAATGTGGTCGGGCATTCCGTTCCCAGCAGTATCATGAGAAGCACACAAGAAAATAAAGAAGACACCTTGAAGAAGTATTTTATTTCACCACACCTACGTCGATGCCCCTGCTCATACCATTCCTGCCAGCAAGCCCGTTCCACATAAGCGCGTCAGTATCAAGAATCATGTCCATTATGTCTTTGAAATGATTATCCAATGACGCATCGGGGAGATTCTAAGGTTAGAAGGTCGAATGTGCGTGTTTATGTTATGCACGTCGCGCACAAGCACAAGTCTATGAGCATGAACGAATGTGTAAGGGACATTTAAATTTAATTTCCTTTACGACATTTGAAATTTCCACCGTCGATATGTGACATGACTTTCTCACATTTTGTCGGATTTAATATTTAGGTATACAAATTACGAGAAATCCGACAAAATGTCGAAAAAACATTTCTTGGGTGATGGGTAACTTTGCAATAGGTATTTGCTGCGGTGTCCGTCGGTCGGACTCGCACTTGATCATTATCATAATATCTATTGCTACATTGCAATATAAGTACCTAAGTAAGTAAAAATGTACTGGGTATAATAAGTTATACTCGTACAGTAAATAGAAGATACTTTATAAATAGAGAAAACCGCAGGTGCTTTACGACTTTCTCGATCTTCCGTTTCATAAGACGTATAAAATATTGCAGATTGCATATCGACGTGCTGTTTATATTTCCTAAACAAATACATTTTAAAATAGCGCAAAGTAGACGTAGGTATCTACACCTACTTCCAGGAAATCTACATATTTATTGACTGCTGTTATACCTTAAGTCTTCCGGTGATATGAATTCTGTGCAGTGCCAAGAAATATGGAAATGAAATATTCATGTAAACTGCCTGTTTTGTTAATTGAATTTGATTTTATTATTAGGGAAACAATGATACCTACCTACATTACATTTTATAGGAAAATATACAAAAATAAAATAAGACTAGGTACATATACAGGCTGGCAGGGACATTGACGCGAAGCCTGTTACCATGGATTCAGTACATGATTCTGAAGCCCCCTGCATATAAATTTTTCGTCGGTTGTTTAAAAATAACAGCTGTTCCATACATTTTGACCGCGTTTAAACTGTCAAAATTTTCGAATTTTGGATTTGTGAACAGCGTTTAGAGGACTTCTTCGGTAAAATTGATTGATGTTCGATTCGGCACGAAAGCGGTACAAATAGCTATGCAGATGAGGTGCTAACTTCCTAGTTCCTACGTAAAAAACGGCTAAACAAAGTCGACGATGAAGAAGCCAGAACGATGAATAACAATTATCAGTTGTGCTCGTTTATAAGTGCCTTATCAAGGACTACACTCAACACGCAATATTCCACTTAAGTACTGTACCAACAAACACTTTTTAAACCCATCACTGACGCATCGCCATTGTCTATGATACATAAAGAACGTACTCATAAACCATTTTAATTAAAAGGTGAAAAATAAATGAGTCAATCGTTAGACCTAGGAGGACGCAAGCTGCATGGCAGTCGAGTGTTTCTTGTTAGGGCATTTTCAACAGCAGCCAGGGTTCACCTTGGTTCCTATCCCTATGACAGAACTTAGTGCCTAGCAACTCAGCATTGTAATTTTGTCACCGTGTCGTTTAGACCTGGTGCATCCTCAGGGGACTGATGACTGATGATTACCGTAACTACAATTACGACTATGTTGGCGAATGTCTGTCACTTTTAATGTAGGTACCCACGGTAATACCGTAGTAGTCCGTTTTTTAATATTTTAATCAAGACGACATACGTGCGTAAAAATACTACAAGCATTATAAACTTTTAATCACCGCGAGGTGGATGTTGTAAAAACGGCTAAAGGAAAAAATAGAATCTACTACGCGTAGCAACGCGCGATACTATTTTGTAATGGTCTAAGATTTATATACAACTAGCTGACCCGGCGAACTTTGTTTCGCAATCAATCAAATATAAACCCTACCAACCCTACCTACCCTACCTACCCTACCTACCCTACCTACCCTACCTACCCTACCTACGCTACCTACCCTACCTACCCTACCTACCTACCCTACCCTATCTTTTAAGTTAGATCAAACTGCACACAGTATGCAAATTTGATTAAAATCGGTTAAGTAGTTTAGGAGTCCATCGCGGACAAACAACTAATAAGAAAGATAGTGCATGACTAAAGCAGAAAAAATAATATGGAAAATGGAATTCTATCTTAAATTACCAGCACGCTTAGCATGATCACATTGATCACAATAGAAACGGCTTTTGTCAACGGAACGATAGACAAAATGACAGATAGACAATCACAATCTGTCATTTTGTCTATTCTTCCGTCTACAAACCCCGTAGAAAACCCGTTTCTAAGATTGTCAAGCTACGCGTGCTGGTTGTGACTGGCACAGGAGCGTAGGACTATCTTTGGCACTAAGAGAGGTACTTATATACCCACAGCAGTCGCTTAAGTAGAGCTATATTATTACTATATAAGTTAGTATTTACATGGATCCTACGCTACGCTTCATGGTATGGTCATTAAATTAAAAATAACGAATCTTATTGTAGAATACAAGTTGCTAGTAGAGTGTGCTAATTCGTTATCTACATTTTACAATTTAGTACGCCAATTTCCTTACGTTATGAACAACGATAGCAATAGGGACGTTGACTGGGGAAAAAAAACTTTAGTCCGTCAGTCCGATAATAAAAAAATATTAGACACGTATTTTTTGTTTTATCATATAAAACGCATTAAAGTCGGGGAGTATGGGGTCGCTACGTCACAAGTCAGTATAAAATGAACCGGAAAGTGACGTCATGCCACATTTTAACTCAATATATTGCCGTAATCTTTACATTGCGTAAAAAAGAAAAACAACCCTAATAATGGTCATGGCGGAAGGGCATGGCCAAGAGATTATATCAACCTACCCCCACCAACCTATCCACCACTAACCTAACCACCACCAACCTACCCACCACCAACCTACCCACCAACCAACCTACCCACCAACCTACCCACTAACCTACCCACCAACCAACCCACCAACCAACCTACCCACCAACCAACCTACTCACCAACTTACCCACCAACCAACCTACTCACCAACCTACCCACCAACCAACCCACCAACCCACCATCCTACCCACCAACCAACCTACCCCCACCAACCTACCCACCAACCAAGCTACCACCAACCCACCCACCAACCAGTTTAATAAATACCTACCTGTACATAATATGTAAGTAGATAGATAGTCTTAATTGCTCATATACAATCAAATTAATCTGAAATAAAGACATTTATTTGGTCTCATAAAGCCAACCGAGGAAAACCAAAATTGGGGGAATATTATGTACAGCTAGGTAGGTATTTATTAAACTTTGACAGAAAAATATTATACGTAAGTAACTACAATATTTTATTACTGTTTGAAATTAAAATATAACACTATTAAAATAGATTTACAATTTTACTGTTCGCGATTGTACCAAAAAAAAAGTTTGTAGAAGTTTACGGGGAAGTTTAACATACTACTGCATAGTAAACCAGGTCGAAATTATCATGGTTGGAGACGACTATTTACTGACTATTTTTTGACACCAAATTCAAATTCAAAAACCTAGGCGTTCCGCGGTAACCAGGGATTGTGGCGAGAAAGGGTCACCACGTAATCCTCACCAAGACACCTTTATATCTCTGGAATCCCTTAATGACTATTTTTGAGATTTGGCATAGCGTTATGACTATTTCTTGACAATTTTTTGGAATTGAAACCAAGTCGGTACTCCCAGCCGTTTGCTTGCACTGAGGTGAGGATTGTGTGGAGACGTTCACCCCACAATCCTCACCAACTCAACAACACCAACAATCATGATGCGACTATTTTTTTAACCTTGGTGACTATTTATGATTATTTCTTGTCAATTTTTTGGCGTTTTCAAAATTGATTTTCATGAAGTTTTCAAAGGTGAGGATTGTGTGGTGAAGGACACCAATTCAAGCGTAGTAGACAACTGCACCACCCAACACACTGGAACTTTGTAATAAATGAGATGCGCAGCACATAATTATAATCTTTCTATTACTTTCTTTTTACAACTGTTTTGGCGCCCCTGTTGGATTGGCGTATTATCGATCGATAAAATTTGATTAAAATGTTGCTGCAAACATTTTCATTTGGAGAAAGTTTGAATTTGGCGGACTACCTTAGTGCATCCCTCATAATGGATTGGTAGGGGGCGCCAGACGGCAGTTTAATGCACCGCCTCAAAAAAAAAAAACTAGATCCAGGGCAGGAAGGAATCTTATGGCTGAGTCCATAGTAAAACTAGACTTAAATTCATAGTACAAACAAAAGAAGATTTCTTCAGGGTCTAGGATAATAGACTTGTTGAACTGGCGGTTGTTGGAATAATTGGTAATTTTTATCTTTAGTCCGTCACTTTCCGTTAACATCAACTACAAGGAAAAGTTATTTCATAAAAGGTTGTATATTCTCAATCGGGGAGATAATCTTTTGGTTCTTCCTGAAGTGACTTTTCAAACCATAAACGGACAAAACGAATTTAAATGGAGTAGTAACTGAATGGTTAGGTAGCAATTACACAGCTTGTGTGGGCTATATACCTACCTACAGTCAACACCGATGATGATGAGCATCAGGAGGATCATGTGGGAATAGTTCTTATGGCATTTTCTTAAAATTAGTGTCTACCGAGAGTCACGAACTCAGGACTGGCAAAAGTCGATCGATCGTCCATGTAGTTTTATTGCACCCATATTTAGCCTGGTATGTTCAAGCACCATGTAATAGTGTCGCCCTTGGGGTCCTAGTTCCATCCCCAGATTAGGCAGTGTTTTTGGGTTTTTCCATTAGGAATTCCTCAGTTACAGCCTGGAGTCTGTATATTTGTGCTCGGTTAATAGCTTCATAAAAGTAGTGTATTTTGTGTTTATTTGCAGCACACGCGATTCGGCCTCTGATCGGCTGCTCAAGACGTAAATAAAGTTACCGTCATCGTCACCGCCATTCACACTGATGTTGACATTAGGCGTCGCACACTCTGGTTCAATTGAATTGCCCCACATCAGATAAAGTTCAAACGAAATACTTCTGAGGTACCTTAGATACTAAACTGGTTATTCCACATTGCTATCATAAGGAGAACCCCCCTCTACATACATTATCTATTCTTTTAAAAAAAAGGAAATTACCAATCACAATTTGTGTGCCCTGCCCGTGACCCCGAAGTTCACCACCCACATCATAGAGTACGCTTGTACTACTTACGTTAAATTGCAAATATCTGTCCCTTTTGGTTTTTACAATGACATATTATTATCATTGTAAAAACCGAAACTTTAATGCATAGACCTTCGTCATTTCCGCTGTAAGATAAACCGAAAAGAATACAATAAATAAAAAAACTGGATTAAACGAAAGCATGGTAAGGCTGAAATATGTTGTTTGGCTTCCAAGCCATTATCTACATGAAAACAACCTTGAAATGTGAAATTAAAGATACAATATATACGACACCATTGTCTGTATTCAGCCACGGTGGGTCGGTGTGGAATACTCCTTACAACATGGTAGATGACACGAGTAGGTACAGACAGTTTACTATGCGACGCTGTAGCGTGCGCATATCTAGAAGATTTGTGAACTTCCTTTAAGTTTTTTTAAAAGCAAATCAGGTTTTCTATATAACTGGTTTGTTTTGTTTATGTAGACAAACAGTGCATTACAGTGATACAAGCACCTACGTAACACTAGTAACTATTTACAAACACCTGTGCCCGCACGAAAATATCTGTTTTCTCGAAAGAAAATTACGCTATGTGCAACATGGATTTGTGAACTTATGAACTGAAATTGTAG
Organism: Agrochola lota; assembly: GCA_947364205.1. Taxonomy (NCBI): domain Eukaryota; kingdom Metazoa; phylum Arthropoda; class Insecta; order Lepidoptera; family Noctuidae; genus Agrochola; species Agrochola lota. The sequence goes on along the minus strand of OX376221.1, from coordinate 7,497,813 downwards.
CGTTATTGAGTAAAATAACATCGTGAAAAGTGAATAACAAGTTTTATGTATACAACTACATAAGAGAATAAGGATTTGAACGCTTAGCTACCCTGTACTTATGTTATTTTAATACCTTGGTCGGAAAATAGCAAATTTATTAATTTTAATATCATTAATGAGTTCTTTTTGCGCTTCGAAACACTAATGACCCTGTATAATCTAAATGCCAATTATATTTTGGTAGTTATTTCTTGTGGTTAGATACAGTCGAGATATGGCAGGTTTCATAAGGCAAATGATAATTTTTGATTATTGAGTTTTACATTAGTACACGTGTACCTAAGTTACGAGGAAGGAAAAAGGATTGAGAATACGGTTTTAACGGGATACAAAAACAGTTCAGATAATAATCTTCATAGGAATTTGATCAAAACTGGTATGCAGCTCGCTACACAAAGAGGAAAAGTCAACGATCACAAACAGGTTTTTTTAATGGACATTATTTGATAACATTTAGTACACGTTCGACTAACTTTAACATTGTTGCGTGAATGCGATCTAAGTACTATCAAAAGTACAATAGAGATCTATTTAGACTTCAGTGAGTCACAGACTATTCATAGTTGATCTACTGCTTGCGTAGACTGTGAGATGTAAGCTATTGTAAACGAGATTGAGGATGCCTGAGGATCAAGGCGGAGCGGTGAGTAGGATTCGTCTAATATTAATTCATGCTGCAACGACTGGTCTGCATATTCCCAATTATTTTATTATGTTTTTTTGTCACACCACACAGAATACGAGTCTAAGCACATTGTTCAATCATTGGCGTTATATCAGGTCCAGAAAAATTTCGAAATATGGGTAATAGAGTATTTTTCTTTTTCGTGTGGTTAGTGACTAACTGTGTCTGAGTTTTTATGCCGCCTATGGGCCTCTGACTTGGCTACACATGCCGGTTTCCTCACGATGTTTTTCTTCACCGTTTTAATGCAAGTGATAATACAATACGCACATGAATCCGAAAATTCAGAGGTACTAACGCTGCGGTGATAGTGAAATTCACAGTACTTATTAATACTTATAAGATTTTAAAAGTAAAAATAAACTAAAATTATGGTTTCGTAGGACTAACTAATTATTTTTCACCACCAGATGAAAAAAAATTACTACCGTGTTGATGGATTAAAAATACGGTGTTTCGAACTCAAAATACCGTAGACAGATTTGAAAAATACTGTGTAAATTATTGTGTAAAAAGTAACAGAAAATACCATGAATATTCAATATTTATACTCATAATTATAATTAACTACTTTCATAATAACTTCTTGATAATACATTTATGCTGCAGTAATTTTTTACAACATATTCTAGTAGGCACAAAATCAAAACAGCTGTTTCCATGTCTGTGAATAGACTGCTGCGCAAGAATTTCCCTTTAGGGTTTTTGTTATCAATTTATATCTTTTCTACGTTTTAATGTCGTTGACTTGGCTACATATTCTTTCACATGCAGCATTTGAGTGGGGAAAGGATAAAATATTTAACATAAAAGTGGGCAGGAACCGAAACTTTTACTACATTCTTTCACACGGTAATTAGGTAATATTTAAAATTATCGTAGAAAATTACACGGTAGTGAATCACTACCGTAGACCGTGTATTGGTTAAAAATACCGTGCTTCTACGGTAATTACCGTGTACCTGGTAACACTGCTTCCAGTGCTGGAAGAAGACATTTTTTCCTATTATTTATTTATTTCTAATAATGATTCATTATACCTAGCGACAAATTGACAATAAACCACAATCCTCGCACACAGAAGTTTCACGAAGTAAACAAGGTACCTATTCAACTAGATAAGACTAACGGAAACTAAGTGTAAACCTAGGGCTTCTCAACAAAGGAACACTTGTGTATAACATACCCATGGATTAAACCAATACGTTGACTTACGTAATACCTACTCGGCTTAGTGTATCTATGGCACACAGTGAGAACAAAATAATATTACAGAAAATAGAGCATAAATAAAGTTTGCTGTTTATGTAGGTACGGCGTGCATACAATGCAACAAATATTCCACCAAATAGGTACAATTATAACAATCGTACTTAGTCATTCAAGGGAAGTACGTACCATTCGCGTATCGATTAGCTTATTAAAGATAAGATAAAACTCTGATTAGACAATCCGGTCAGACAATACATCTTTACTTACTTGCAATTAGCGAAGTGACAATAAGTGTGCTTACTTACGTAGAAGGCCGTGACGTGACAGCAGTCAACTCACATAAACTAATTACCATGATGTGTCTGTAATTACAACATTTTACTTCGGTAGCTAGTTTTAACTCCATTGTCAGTTAAGGTGTGGTCTGGACATAATAATAGCTCTGACATGTTTTCTGATAATTACTGATAAACTTGGGCAGACCGCATAACCAAAAGATCAAAGCTACATGGTCATAATATTCAGTATATATAGGTATACCTACACCGACTTGCGTACTTTTTATGATAGCTATTGTTATTTTATCACAACTGTTAATTATGTTTTATTATGTAGAACTCTTATCGAATATAAAGTAGGTACACAGACAAAAATAACTAGACGGTTTTCCCATTGTTAGTTACCTGCCAATCCGAATGTACGAATTCTGAATCAATGGTTACTCGTGAAGGAAAGAGTTAAATCTGTACCATAGCAGTATTTTACATGGAGCGACTGCCTATCTGACTATCTTTGGTAAGACTGGTGTCAGACTTTCGGGCTTCTGACGACTCGTAAAGTCGTAACGACTGTCAAAGATCCAGGAATGACAGCCGGGATCCGCGCTTTCCGAGGCACGGAGGAGTCTCGGTATGTAAAGATGGTCACCCATCCACTGACGAACCCCGGCAAGTGTAGCTTAACCTGATGGATAAACCAGTGCGGCTGTTGTTACTTAGCTACGAGCTCCTTGTACACACATGAGATATGCAATAAAGATTTGAATTGAACTGAATTGAAATCGATTTAAATAATTTCAGAGATCAGAGAAAACTCCTAAGATCTTGGAATTTTTAACCTCATCTAATTCGTCGCTGTAATGGGCTTAATGATGAAAGCCGTCCAGGTCGATCAGAGGTTAAGCAAGCTACGCTTGCCGCGGTCGGTTTCTGGGTGGGTGACCACCCAATAGATACCCTTTCGTGCCTCGGAATGCACGTTAAGCCGTTCGTCCCGGCTGTCATTCGTAGATTTATGACAGTCGTTCCGGGTAGTCACAAGCCTAAAAGTCTGATCACCAGTTTTACCAAGGGGTGGTACACAGTAACTGGGTTTTGGAGGTCAGGTAGGCAATCGCTCCATAAAAAATACTAGACTGGGAGCCGACCCCAACATTGTTGGGAAAAGGCTAGGCAGATAGATTGAGGTGATGATTGTCTCGCGTGGAAAAATTAATATTACTAAAACTTACTTGAACCTCGTAAAAAACATAATATTGGTTAATTACAATTAAAGGCTTGTGCAGACCAGCGCGACTTGTCGCGCGACGCGACACCGGCCGGTTATTGTTATACTGTGAAGTTTTCTTAGAAATTGTATTGTTCGTGTCGCGTCGCGCGACAAGTCGCGCTGGTCTGCACAAGCCTTAAATCGTGTACTAATCGCGAATATACGCTTATGTATATATATACATACAGGCGGATCGATTCTTCACGATTAATAATATTATGTGAGGGTGAGATAAGATGCTGATAGACATTTGAACAATATTTAATACTAAATCAATGATTAATAACTATTACAGTGATAAACTAGTGGAGTGACCGTCGGACTGCCAAATCATAGGTCTCGAGTTCGAACTCAAGGCACGCACCTCTGACTTTTCGGATTCATGTGCGTATTGTATAATTATCACTTGCTACAAAAACGGTGAAGGAAAACATCGTGAGGAAACCGGTATGCCTTTTTTTTTTTTTTGATGATGTGATATCATCAAATGAATTCTCCCGCTCTGGGCAGAGCGAGAGGGTGTGTCAGACTTTTACTGACTAAAACCCACCCGTGTTCCTTCCGTTGCCTGTGTGCCGGGGCCGCGATATCCCTTTCGGAACCAAACCCGCAACCCCAGCAGGCATTGGTCTTTCGACCCCGTCGGTTGGTGCTGACATCTCTTTGAGGCGCGCGTGAAACACAACGCGCCGTCGACACGGGCCTGGTCCTTATTGGACGGCGAGCTGCCCATTGCTCACCGTCCGCAAGCCCGCGCCTACGGTGGCCGGAAGTCGGCTCTCGACTCCCGACGCCCCGGGCGTCTCCTGCGGCGACTAGGGCCGCGAGGGCGTGCAGCTTGCATGTCCCTCGCGCGCTCCGCCTCCTCCTTCGCGAACATAACTGCTTCGCAGAAGGAGGTGACGGCCTCCCATGCACTCTCGCTCCGAACCATGGCCTGAACCAGGGCCGGACGCGAGAGATCGCCGCCGCCGATCGCCTCCGTGAAGACACGGCGGTGCTCCGCCCAAGCCGGGCAGACCTCCACCGTATGCTCCACCGTGTCCTCCGGGCGATCCACACAGTGGTGACACCCGGGCGTTTCCTCCCGCCTTACGCGTAACAGGAACCTCCCGAAACAACCGTGTCCGGTGAGGACCTGCGTCAGGCGGAAGGTGAGGACGCCATGGCGCCTCTCAAGCCACTCCTCAAAGAGGGGACTTATCGCCGCAATTGTGGCGTGCCCAGCGCTGGGTTGCGACAATCGCATACTCCATGCCGCCATGAGATCCAAACCGGTATGCCTGAGAGCCATTTCTCGACGGCTTGTGAAGCCAAGTCAGAGGCCCGTAGGCGGCTTTAAGACTCTGACACCAGAACCCTAATGGCGTAATACACGATCAGTCGGAATCTGAATCGTTTTGAAACAGATTGCTAATCCATTGCTTTATAAGTTCGAAAAAAAATCTGCTCAACAACGTAAATACCGCAATGAATGTTGTTGAAATGTCAAAATAAAACGGATTAGTCGTAATAGTATACGAAAATGTGTTGCGTAATTAGATAGCTGGTTAGTAACTTACCACACGAAAAGAAGAAGAACACAGAAACAGTTCAGTGCCACTCGGAATTGGCTTTAAACTACCGACCGACGGACGAAATGTCCACACGGCGTGCAGAACACATATACGTAATGCACACTTCAGTGTATTTAATCCTAAAAAATACTACCCTAATGTTTGTTTTAAATGGTCAAATACAGGGTGTATATCAGAATAATATGCTTGACAGAAAGTGACTAAACCACACGAAAAGAAGAATTAGTATAAGTAGCATAATCGGTCAGTAGCGAGCTAGCAACACTGGTTATGTACTTTATTACTTATGTCATAGAGAACATGGAAATAATGCAAATGCAGTCGGAAGATAAAGAATTAATGTGTGTAAATAGCCACAAATTGAAGGATTTACACACACTTAATTCCATCGTTATGTATATTTCCTATTACACGTATCTACCACAAATTAGTTCGAAAATAATCTTTATAACCAGCTGAACAACATGACGCTTCCAAAGATACCTCGTTTTTAGGGTTCCGTAGTAAACAAGGAACCCTTATAGTTTCGCCATGTCCGTTTGTCTGTCTGTCCGCGGCTTAGCTCAGAGACGCTTAGTACTAGAAAGCTGTAATTTGGCATATATACTCGTATACATACTCGTATTAGTCATGCCGACAAAGTGGTAAAATAAAATCAAGAAAAATATTTTTTTTAGGGTACCCTGCACGTAAAGTGGGGACGTTTTTTCTCGTCTACCCCATGTTGTGGGGTATCGTTAAAAAGGTCGTTCAAAAATATTGTGAGTTTTTGAAAACTATTTTTGGATTCAGTGATCCGTTTGCGAAATATTAAGCTTTTAACTGAATTTTTTTGTTAAAGTCAAGTGTGTGTGTTCCCCCCCCCAGCTAAATGCTTGTACTTGGATTTGTGAAAAAATTCACAGCAGTAGTACATATAACGAAATTAAAAGGAAAACTATCAGAGCTAAGTAGGGTGTCCAGGTTAACGACTAATAATCGACCAGTGGGAGAACATGTTTTTCAACTATAATGTTAAGTTTGTTCTTGGGATAAATTCATCCCAACTACGGAACCCTTCATTGTGCGTGGTCCGACACGCACTTGGCCGGTTTTTTTAATTTAGGAGCTTGCTCACGTTTAGCGTTTCATACGAATATGAACATTAAAATAATGCTATAACAATGTTTATATTCGAATGTGACGCTTACTTTGCTAAGTTAGCGCTTCATAAAAATGTGAATATTAAAGGTCCCGCAGACAGGCGCGACGCAACTCTAGCAGAACAATTTCTATGAAAAACTTCATGGATATTGTTCTACCAGAATCGCGTCGCACCGTCGCGTCGCGCCGCGCCTGTCTACGATAGCCTTTATGATTTTGCGCATAATGTTCATATTCGTAGGACTTTGCAAAGTAAAGCAAGCTTACTTTACTTTGCAGAGTAAAGCAAAGTGTGGTCTGTGACTCTTGTCCATAGGCTATTATCTATTAATAACTCGCATAAAAATATAAGCTATCTCGATGTTCGCAATGTTTGTGAGATCTAGTTACTGGGTAGCGTCATGACTATTATTTCTCCAATGATATCACCGAATTTAACATCTTAACCACTTAACTACAACCTCCGTTCTCTTGTACTCACACGAAGTATTTTTCTGCTCAATTGATCATAACATATTGAAGTAAAATCGCGTAGGTTACCGACGTCTGATAAATTCGCGTAGATATGAGAATTCCCTTTCCAAATACTGCTGGAACTTCAAGCAAACTTTAGCTATAGACCTATTGGTTGATTAATCCTTATCAAAATTTATAGCGATAAGCGTACACGATAGACGTCGTCGGCACGAAGATTATGTGATAGAAACTGTATTTTGTTTTAACCAACATTTTGACAAGTGGGCGGTTTTATGACTGTGATGACACTATTGAGGAAAACAAACATGATAAATAATTAGCAAAATGGGATTTACTGACTGCTGCATACCGCCGAAAGAGTCCAGTAAGTGTTGATAAACTTTGAGCCCTAACTAACCTAACCTAACGAACTATAACATTCATTACAAAATCTTACTATTTTAATATTAATTTTGTTGCATTTTATAGTCAGCACCACTCACGCTTTTTTGACATATTATTTTACCTGAATTTTCCTGTTTTTATCTGCTTCGGAATATAAATTTTAATGCGCCGCAGCTTATACAGGGTGGATTTTTCAGATAGGCAATAAGGGGAGCTACCTTAAACGTTGAAGCTACAAGGAAACGTTCTTAGGAGACTGTCCTTAACTTTTAAATCTACATTCACAGATTTTGAAAAAAAAATACAGTCAGCAAGAAAAACGGCAGTTTATACAAAAACGTTTTTTTATGCCAATAAAAAATACGTGTTATAATTTTATTCAATTTGTGAACAAAATTTTGATAGTTTGTTACTTTTGAAAAAACTTTTTCCATACAAAGGTTTTATGCGAATTCTGACTTTTGTAGCGGTCAGTCTTTTTTAACATTTCCCATACAAGTCTGAAAGTTCAAAATTATTTGGAGTAATTTTTTTCTCAGAACGTCGGAAATCACAAGAATCAAACTTATCTTGTTCTCAAAGCAAATAAAATGATAGCGCATATTCGTTGATTGATATTGAAAGTTAATTTTTTTTGTTTGTTTTTGGCCTGTTTTTGCACCGTAAAAAGTAGGTTGGAGTCTCATTTCCTACGATATGTAAGGTAAAAGATTTTTGCAATTTCCGACTTTTCTGGTACTCAAACCTGCATGTCGATTCTGTAAAAATATCACCGTGAAAACTTGCGTGGAGTGAGCTGTCATTGAAAACTCACTGATGCTAGGGATTGACCAAGCATTACATTTACAATCGTAATCGAGATTTAAATTATATTTTTTATGCTAATTCTATTGGACATTTTTTATTAAGTATTCTAAAGCTAGTATCTAAATGTCTAAACATTACATTATATACCCCCCTATATAGTAATGTTTAGTAAAATAACAAAGCAGATATCCAATCAGAAACTCAATTTTGTTTTATTCTATTTTGTTCCTAGACTAGTCCCTTAATATATATTATAGCCTGAGGCGCGACGCGTTACGCACGTAGGTACCTACCAACAATAAATAAAATAGAACGTACCTACATAGGTATCTACACGTTGCTGCTACTTAAGTACTAAAGAAAATGCTCATCGACATAGTTTGTTATTATGAACCCATTGCTAACTTATATTATAAACGCAATCGAGTGTTAATAGTGTGTAATTTAACCCCACACAAACTATGTGGGAACCTACCTAAACGATATAAGTAGTCATATAGATAAAAAGATGTGTATATTATTTGTACCTACCTACCGAATATTTTATTGGAGATAACCTACCTACGCGTTGAATAAAATCATATTCATCAAATCATTACAAAATTCTTAAGTTCAACAGCTGACACTCTTGCAGCGCGCGCACACCGAATCACTTCACCACGTTGAAGCGGTAAGAATCGCGCTTGCGCGCTAGGTAGACACTATCACATTGAGATTTTTTTTACTTACTACGTACCTACATACTTATTTAACTTGTAACGCGTCACGTACTTGCGTACTAAATACCAACGTCCAATAAGTACCTACAATGTTTTATTCATCATCATCATATATAACCCAAGTAAAACTGACACTTGTAGCGCGCGCACATCACATCACCGACGTGTTGTCGCCGAGGAAATAACACGCGTTACCATGGTGACCACCCGCGTGATCACTTCACCCGATTCTCAAAGAATCGGATGAAGTGATCACTTCGCGCAGGCGCGCCGCTGAGGAAATAACACGCGTTACCATGGTGACCACCCGCGTGATCACTTCACCCGATTCTTAAAGAATCGGATGAAGTGATCACTTCGCGCAGGCGCGCCGCTGAGGAAATAACACGCGTTACCATGGTGACCACACGCGTGATCACTTCACCCGATTCTTAAAGAATCGGATGAAGTGATCACTTCGCGCAGGCGCGCCGCTGAGGAAATAACACGCGTTACCATGGTGACCACACGCGTGATCACTTCACCCGATTCTTAAAGAATCGGATGAAGTGATCACGCCGCGCAGGCGCGCTGTTACGCACTTTGTTTTTTTGCTGCTTATTGCTGTACTTATTGGTACCTACTTATTAAATTTTATTTTATATATGTTCTGACTGCACATGCGTGACGCGTTACATACCTACAGGTTAAATAAGTAGTATGTAACTAGTTCATTTAAAAAAAACTAGTTTAATTATTGAAAACAAAATGTATCTAGGCAATAAACTGACTTTTTAAATGTACAAAACGGTATGATTTAGACATTGAATTATCTAAAAGTATTGAAATAAATAGGTACTCATTATTGACGCTGAATACGTATAGGCTTATGGACATGGCCGTCAAAGAGGGGAAAAAAAAATAAAGTGCGTAACAACGCGCCTGCGCGGCGTGATCACTTCATCCGATTCTTTAAGAATCGGGTGAAGTGATCACGCGGGTGGTCACCGTGGTAAGGCGTGTTATTTCCTCGGCGACAACACTTCGGTGATGTGATGTGCGCGCGCTACAAGTGTCAGTTTTACTTGGGTTATATATGATGATGATGAATAAAACATTGTATCTAGGTACTTATTGGACGTTGGTATTTAGTACGCAAGTACGTGACGCGTTACAAGTTGAATAAGTATTTAGGTACGTAGTAAGTAAAAAAAATCCTCAATGTGATAGTGTCTACCTAGCGCGCAAGCGCAATTCTTACCGCTTCAACGTGGTGAAGTGATTCGGTGTGCGCGCGCTGCAAGAGTGTCAGCTGTTGAACTTAAGAAGGATTTGATGAATATGATTTTATTCAACGCGTAGGTAGGTTATCTCCAATAAAATATTCGGTAGGTAGGTGCAAATAATATACACATCTTTTTATCTATATGACTACTTACATCGTTTAGGTAGGTTCCCACATAGTTTGTGTGGGGTTAAATTACACACTATTAACACTCGATTGCGTTTATAATATAAGTTAGCAATGGGTTCATAATAACAAACTATGTCGATGAGCATTTTCTTTAGTACTTAAGTAGCAGCAACGTGTAGATACCTATGTAGGTACGTTCTATTTTATTTATTGTTGGTAGGTACCTACGTGCATAACGCGTCGCGCCTCAGGCTATTTATATTAAGGGACTAGTCTAGGAACAAAATAGAATAAAACAAAATTGAGTTTCTGATTGGATATCTGTTTTGCTATTTTATTAAAACCCCCCTTATATAATAATGTTTAGACATTTAAATACTAGCTTTAGAATACTTAATATAAAATTATCAATAGAATTAACAAAAAAAATATAATTTAAATCTCGATTACGTTTGTAAATGTAATGCTTGGTCATCCCTAGTATCGGATGGGGTGACACTGACAGCTCACTGCACGAACACTTCCCCTAAGTTTTCACGGTGAGATGGTTACAGAATAGCACAGCTGAGTTGGTCTTATAGAGTTTTTGATCCTTGTAGGAAGCAGGATCGATTTGAACCAATTCTTTTTTTTTGTGAAACTGCTCATTTTCTTGCTGTCTGTATTTTTTTTTTCAAAACCTGTTAATGCATATCAAAATGTATCTAAACGTTAAGGACAGTCTCATAAGACCGGTTTTCTGTAGTTACAACGGTTCTTACTGCCCCAACTCAAAACATCACCCCGTATATTAGGTAGGTACCTTTAAGGTAAATACTCTTTGTTAAACAAGTGGGGTACTAGGTACTTTATACTGATAGGTGATAACATGTTATCGGCACATTTAGTTTGAGAGGCAATGTTGCCTGCTAATTAATCACGTAAAATCCAGGCTCGACAATTTTTAGACACAGTTTTTTTTAAATATTATAATCTGTTGTTTTGTTAGGCTTAGGCAACTTATTTGTTCAGTAAAACGTACTGTCACACTTCTCATCTGATGCCTTTAATTAAAGGGATAGGCAAAGAACAGATTAGGCCAGATTTTTATTAAAAGGTATTTTTAAGTGAGAAAGCGCCTGACCACTTTTCGACCAGGCAATGCCCTCGATAGTACCTAGATGTGTTCTACGAAACTAGAAATTTTACCTAGAAGCGTTTATTCTAAAAGTGGGCGACTTTGATTAATTTGGCAATATTACTGTATGGAAATATGAAATATCGCTAACTAGTGAACTAGAATATTAATAATGAATTATAATTATAACTCTGAATTTGATGTTGCAACCGTTTTAGGTGTAATAAAGGAAAGATTCAATTTTTTTTTTCTTTGCATCTAATACTAAATATTCGGTGTTACGATATTAATTATTGTATTTCATAATCAATATTTTAGTTCACTAGTTGGCCACATTTAATATTTCCATACAATATTGTCAAATTAATCAAAACAGCAACAGCTACGTTGCAGCATGCACGCTCTTTACTTTATGAAAATATCGCTGGCTAGTGAACTAAAATATTAGCAAGGACACGCTTTAATTAATATCGTAACACCGAATATTTCGTTTTAGATGTAGAAAAAGCGGCCAAGTGCGAGTTGGACTCGCCCATGAAGGGTCCGTGTGTATTTTAATTTTTTTATATTTGAGTTGATTGAATGAAAGATAAATTGCGATTTACGATTTATGACGTTTTAAAAAAAAAACTACTTACTAGATCTCGTTCAAACCAATTTTCGGTGGAAGTTTACATGATAGTGTACATAATATATTTTTTTAGTTTTATCATTCTCTTATTTTAGAAGTTACAGGGGGGACACACATTTTACCACTTTGGAAGTGTCTCTCGCGGAAACTATTCAGTTTAGAAAAAAATTATATTAGAAGCCTCGATATCATTTTTGAAGACCTATCCATGGATACCCCACACGTATGGGTTTGATAAAACAAATTAATTGAGTTTCAGTTTTAAGTATGTGGGAACCCCCAAAATTTATTGTTTTTTTTCTATTTTTGTGTGAAAATCTTAATGCGGTTCACAGAATACATCTACTTACCAAGTTTCAACAGTATAGTTCTTATAGTTTCGGAAAAAAAGTGGCTGTGACATACGGACGGACAGACAGACAGACAGACATGACGAATCCATAAGGGTTCCGTTTTTTGCCATTTGGCTACGGAACCCTAAAAAGTATTCAGAAACTTTCCAAATGCCCTGTAGGTATACACCTAAAACATCAACAACATTATTTCTACTTTCTTCTTTGCCTATCAAAGTCAGTGTTATAATTGCAATTGATTATTAATATTTTAGGTCACTATACTCTAAAGGTTTAGGTAGTTAAAAAAGGGTAAACAAATCGTAAAAAGGGTTTTTTATAGTTGACACTTTCTTGTTAAAAAATACATTAGAACAAAATTAAATTTATTTTCGATCACATGATAGTTTCCCCTTTTATTATAGTATGTTAAACTTTATCATTTATTCTTAAACAACTTTTCGTAGATGTAACTGCTTTAGTACAATTTTTTTGTTAGATTTATAATAATAATATAACATTTTGTAATCTGTCCATTATAAAGAACCCAAAAAGACAGGTTCCCCAAACCTTTTAGAAAATACAACTAATTAGATAACATTGCTAAATTGAAGAGTACAACTGTGACGTAGTCTGGCAACTGAATTGGCAGGTATTACGTTTAGTCGGTTAACCAGACGCCTTTGTTGACAGCGTTATCGACATTGCGATTGTATCCGTGCGTTTTGGTTTTGTTGAATTGTGATAATAATAGCTTGTTTCCTTGTTTTGTTTTTGTTATTTAGTTATTGTTCGTTTTTGTTATTTATCGTTATTGGGTTTTAAATTCGTATCGTGGAAAAATGAGTGAACCCGAGGCTGGTACTAGCCAGACCAACTTCGCACAAACATTTCCATCACCGAAGAAGAAACGCTTCAAAACCGGACCTCTTTCGTCATCTGAGAAACAGACATTGATAAATGTGTTCAAATATGTGGAAGAAACATGGCCCAAAGACTGTTTTCCGTCAAAAACAGACATAGTGCAAAAAACTGGTGAAATAATGGGTATGTCTGTACCAACTGTGTACAGGGTTATTAAGGAATACAAAATATCGCATAGAGTGCAGTCTCCTCCTCCACCGGCAACGAAACCAAGCTTAATCGACAGTTTCGATGATATGGATTTAGCCGCAGTGAGGAGAAAAGTACATACGTTTTTTTTTGCAAATGAAATGCCAACTATTGAAAAAGTAATGGAAAGTGTCAATAATGATGACAGTCTACCTAATATTAAAAGAGATGTAATGTGTAAGTTGATGAAGAAATTAGGCTTTAAATACTCCAAACGCAGTCGCAAGAGTATGCTTATTGACAAACCAGACATTGCAGTATGGCGTGTAAAATATTTGAATGAGATTGCAAAATATAGAAGAGACGGGAAGAAAATATATTATTTGGATGAAACATGGGTCAATGAAGGTATGATAACAACATTAATATGTTATAAAAATTAATATTGTACTCTGTTACCTTTGTAAATATCTTATTACTCATTAATATTGTTTTTTTGCAGGACACACCAAATCTTCAACATGGCAAGATACGACAATAACATCCTGCAAAGAGGCTCACAGGCAGGGTTTGTCTACCGGATTAAAGAATCCCAGCGGGAAAGGAAAACGCCTTATCTTAGGCCACATTGGTAAGAATATTACTTTATAGCCTTTAATAGAAATGCCAAGATAACAATTTTATTTTATAAGCTTGTGATAAACATCATGTATAGTAAACATAATAAATCACACCTTGTTTCCCCGAAGGGTTGGGCAGAGGTGTACCTATAGAACACCCACATTTCGCCAGATATGTTTAAGTACCATGTAATAAATAGGGCACGAGCCTATTGCCTTGCCATTAACCGGGCACAACTCCAGAGACTAGGCTGCTACTGAAAATTTAGATAGAAAAACCCAATAACACTGGCCGACCTGTGAATCGAACTGTGAATTTCATGCTCAGCAGTAGCGCTTGCGACCACTAGACGAACGAGGCAGTCAATTTATAATAAATTAACATTTTAAGTCAAAGTACATGTGAGATGCTATGAGCATCTCACATGTACTTTAACTTATAAGAAAATAATGATTATTAGTCAGTTGTTGAATATTATTTAAAACTTTGTTTCAGGTTCATCAAGTGGTTTTGTTGAAGGAGGTGAATTAATATTTCAAGCAAGTAAGGGTGATGGCGATTACCACTCAGAAATGGATGCACATAATTTTGAGAAATGGATCACTACAATTTTCAAGAAACTGGAAAAAGACTCGATTTTGGTGATGGATAATGCACCCTATCACAGTCGAAAAAAAGAAAAAGTGCCAACAACCGCATCAAGAAAGGCTGATATTCAAAAGTGGTTAAAAGAAAAAAATATTGCTTATGAAGAAGCAGAATTAAAAGCACAATTATTAATTTTTTTTTTTTTTTTTTTTTTTTGTTTATTCAAAAACTGTATTAACAATACCATACATAAAGTCTGCCAAACTGTATAACAGTTTGTCGGCAGTCGTTCTCGTCTAACAATGAATTACAAATTTTGAATTTTGAAATATTTATGTGCTAAAACTTAATTATGCTAAGTAAACTATAAGATAACATACCTACAGTCGAGATAGGAAATCTCACATTGTACAAAAAGTTGCAAACGCGATGTTTGTTACAGATATAGCTATGGACACAATGATAGGTAATGTTTTTGTAGAACTCTTTTAAGTTGATCCTTAGACTTGACATGCGATATCAGCTTTGGGGGTAGCTCATTCACTAACGTTGGTACTAAGTACCTTCGTGTGCGCTTACCAAAGTAGTTTTTTACTTTTGGGACAACAAGTGTCTTCTTCCTAGATAAACGAGTTGGGTAGATATGCTTACGTTCCACTTTGTGGTATTGATTTTTAAATTGTTCAGTCAAGATATTCAACTTACTTTTAAGATGGATCGGGAGAACTTTACAAATTTTGAACAGCTTTTCATAATTTTGATTTAACGTTTTCTTAGTTTTTTTATCTATAAGTAGTTTTAGTAACCTTATCTGCAAGATATTAATTTTATTTAAGTGTGTGGGGAACGTAAGACCATATCCACCCAAGCCATAACCAATAGTTGAGTCAGCCAGTGCGTAATACAAGGTATACAGTACCTTCCTGCTGACAACATATTTAAGATTTTTCAATTTACCCAAAATGGAGCGCAGCTTGTTACAAACGTTATTAACATGTAGATTCCATGTGAATGTATTATCTATTACTAGTCCTAGGTATTTATAAGAGGAAACTGTTTCTAAACATAAACACTGACAAAATTGCTTGTTGCCATGCAGACATTCGTACGAATGACCTTTTACCTGTACTAATAAACTATTTTTATTTTTATGATACGGCGAGTGAATAAGCATGCACTTAGTTTTACTTATATTTATTATAATGCCATTATCATGTGCCCACTGAACCACATTGTCAAAATCGTTTTGCATAGCTTGCTGAATGAGATCGATACTATTATGACTATAAACCAGGCAAGTATCATCGGCATACATAAATGCCTTACATTTTTTTAATATATTAGACATGCTGTTGACGTGCATTATGTATCCCAATGGGCCATATACTGAACCGGTCGGAACTCCGAATTTAATGTCGCCCCGTATACTTTCTGTTCCACTGACACAGACTCTGAGTGATCTGTTCTCTAGGTACTTGCTAAACCATGCGTTCATGGGGCCCCTTATGCCACATTCATTCATAGCCTGCAACAAGCCGTCGTGGTCTAATGTATCAAATGCTTTTTTGAAGTCTATAAATATAACCATAACCATCTGCCTTTCATCAAGACGATTATTGACTTCGTCTGTGAATTTCTCCAACGCAGTTGCAGTACTTCTATTGAGTCTAAACCCGTGTTGGACATCGTTTAAAATACTATTATTTTCCAAAAAACTAGTTAGTTGTTTAACTATAATTTTTTCGACTATTTTGTTTACCGTGTTTAGAATTGCTATAGGTCTATAATTGCCATAATCTTGATGAGATCCCTGTTTAAATATTGGCCTGACAATAGAATTTTTAAGTTCATCCGGATATTGCGATTTTTTTACACTAATATTAATAAAATAAGCTATTACTGGACTTATTTGTTCTTTTATTTGTTTTAGATCCTTAATTCTAATACCATCTGACCCCGGCGACTTGTTGCAGTCTAATTTCTCTATAACAGTTTTTACGTCTTTAGGTAGCACTTTGTTAAATCGGAAACTTACATTACAAACATCAACATAGCTCTTTCTGTCTAAAAAATTATGTTGACATTTATGTTTGATCATATCGATTTCATTCGTAAAGGTTTCACAGAATTTGTTACAAATAGTTTGCAGTGATTCATTTTTTAATAAGCGTTTTTCTATAACAGAATCTACTCCCATTTTAGACCTACCAAGCCAGTTATTTATATTATTCCATATTTTTCTCATGTCTCCCTTACAACTAGCAATCGTTTCCCGCCTACTATTATTTTTGGCCATATTTATAAGCTTCTGAGTTTTATTTCTACACCTAGTGTAATGCAGTCGTTTATTATTATTTTTGGGATCGCTTTTCCACTGTTTAAATAGGATATCTTTGTCTTCCATAAGTATGCGTAATTTATCCGTAACCCACGACTGTGTTTTGCGTTTAGGGCACACCGGGTTTTCTATTTTAGAACTGTTATAAATATCGCCAAAAATTGCAGACATGTTTGTGTACAGTTCGTTCGGGTCTTGTATCAGTAGCAGTGATGACCAATTTATGCTATTAAGTTTATGTCTTACCGCTGTGTTGTCGTACTTCACTTTATTCACACACGTTAAGTTTATTTCTTTATCAATAACAGCTGAGATTCCCGTTAAATAGTGGTCGGCCACCTGGCTAGTGAGTGTGTATGCGTGGACGTCGCTCGCCCCGCCACTTACACTACGCATGAAGACGTGATCGATGCATGACGCCACTCGCCTCTGTCCGACAATCGCCTCGCGTGTTATGTCTTGAATGCCGCAGTGCAGTCCCAGATCCGCTAACGTATTTAAGTATTTGTTTGCCGAGGAGTCCAGTTCAGTCTCTAACAAGTTAATGTTGCAATCGCCTACCAATACAATGTCAGTGTTTACCGGTAGCGCTCGAATAATGTTGTCTACTTCTTTTGTAAAAGTGCGTTTGTTTGTGTGCGGCGGCCTGTAGATTACCAAGAGATAAGCATAGTAAGCATTCTTAGCTAGGTGACCGTGTATTAACTCAAATGTCGATGCAGTATAGCATTGTAGTGGACTGTACTGAAGGTTGTTTTTCACATAAACAAGTATGCCTCCTCCTCGCTTTTTTTCTCTTGTTTGTGAAAACATATTAAAACCATCTATTGTGTACATGGAGACTTCATCCTGCCTAATATTTATTTCTGTGAGACACAATACATCTAGTTTACTCAAAACGCTTTGCAGAAGCACCGTTAACTGATTAAAATGTTTTCTAATAGAACAAATGTTAATGTGTATAATTTGTATTTTAGTTTCACTAGATAATACGTAATTAGACCAGTCCTTAGTATCTGTGAATTTGATATAATTGATATCCTGTAGCTGTGATTGTGAATCGAAGTTTACCGCCATGACGTGAGCTAAAATAAATAACACTGCCACATAATATGAAATGTATTATATTTTATGTTGTTGTACGTATATTTCGATGTCACCTTCATTGCGAATATGATATATCTTTTTTTCATTATCATTTTTCTTTATTAAGACTTTGGCATCCTGGATCCATATGTACTTATACGTTTCTTTAAGCTTAGTCTTTGTAGCCCAAAATAATTGCCTGTTTTGTCGAGTTATATGCTCATTTATGAAGACACGTGATGTGTCATTGTTGTTAAATAACATATGGTTTGTGAGTTGTGATTTTCTACTTTTAAGCCATTCCGCTCTCGCCGCTTTTGTACGGACCGTCACAACTATAGGCCGCACATCTTTTTTTTCGGATCCTACCCTCCATGCGTTTTCAATTTCGGTTTTATCTAAGTTCAAGATAACGGCACATTTTTTTACCAGTTCGACGGTTTTTTCTCCTTCTTGCATCTTTAAATTCATTATTTCAATATTTTTATCCAATTCCTTTTGTTCGATATATCCGATTCGTTCTTCCAGCGCCTTGTTGCACTTATCTAAGTTGATGTTTCGCTGTATTAGGTCTTTATATCTGTTTTCCGTTGCCTTGTTGTTAGATATGGTTTCTTTTTTAAATGTCTCCATTTCATCATGCTTGGCGCTTAGAAACTGCAGCGTTTTGTCGAATTCGATATTGGTTTTCTTTAGCTCGCCTATTTCTGACTTAATAACCGACACATCCTTTTGAAGCAGTAACAAACGTGAGTCCTGTTCCTCCTTAATGGAATTTAGGAGAGAATTCATTGCTTTGACCTCCTTTTGAACGGCTTTGAGTGTTGAATGCAAACTATCAGGAGAACAGCATGCTGTTTTGTGCCGTCTAGGTTCTTGAGAGATAGAAGAATCGCTGTCTGATTCCTCATTACGTTTCTTCTTATTCTGTCGTGTGGCGACCCAGTTCGATACAGGTGGTTTTTTACCCTTAGCATCCGAAGCCGACCTGTCAGATGAATGAGTTTCCTCCACTTCGCTAGGTTTAGTGGGGGTTCGTGGCAAATTCGGCATTAATAAAAGTTAAATATGAAAAACACAAATACCAATCCTATGTTGTGGATGAATTGGCCAAGGAATATGGTGTCACAGTATTGCGCCTGCCACCATATCACTGTGAGCTCAATCCAATTGAGTTAATATGGGCTCAAGTTAAGGGGTTTGTAGCCGAGAAAAATAAAACTTTTAAAATGGCTGAACTAAAAATTCTTTTGCCAGAGGCTTTAGCTAATGTGACTGCTGAGAATTGGAAAAATTGTGAGGGTCATGTAATAAAAGAAGAACAGAAAATGTTTAAATTAGACAAAATAATTGATGATACCACTGAACGCTTTATTATTAATGTGACAGAGAGTTCATCAGAATCAGATTCAGAATAGAGACTATAAATATATATGTGACTATAATTAATATGATTTTAACATTTGAAATAAAAGGTTTAGCATCTATGAGTCACGTGGTTTTTTTTGTTTACCCTTTTTTAACTACCTAAACCTTTAGAGTATAGTTAGTATAACTAAATAATTTAATACTTAATAATTCATATGTTCATATAAATATTTGACAGCTATTTGCGGCGTTGCCGGAATGCGCTAAGGTAGCCCATGAAATTGCAAACTTTTTGCAATTTGCAGGTTTAGTGTCTGAGAGCTGCCCAATCACCCAGCTAGTGTATTAAGTCATTATTTTAGTACCTACTTTTGTATTGGATATTGTGGAACAGTACCCTAATAACGTAATACACGATCAATCAGAATCTGAATCGTTTTGAAACAGATTGCTAATCCATTGCTTCATAAGTTCGAAAAAAAATCTGCTCAACAACGTAAATAACGCAATGACTGTTGTTGAACTGTCAAAATGAAACAGATTAGTCGTAATCGTTTACGAAAATGTGTTGTGTAATTAGTTAACAGGTTTACCAATGCGTATATGTCTTAAACTCAAAACCCGAAAGGGCAAAAATAACCATGTTTGTTCTCTATGTTTTCAGGAGAGCCGGTTCGGTACGATCCGAACTTCAACGGTCCCATCCACCACCGATCGTGTACGGACATAATATGGCTAGTACTGTTCATCCTCTTTCTCGGAGTATGGGGATATGTCGGCTGGTATGGTAAGTAATCTATATTTATCTATTATATACTAATAACAAAGCTGAAGAGTTTTTTACGGTTTAAGACATTTATTTCTCAAAAAGAATACAATTCACTTATCATGAGAAATACAAGTTAATTTTATTACTAAATACACGAACTTATGAAGAACTGTAGGTGCCTCGTACTCGTAAATATATAATCTATCAAGTAGTAGATGCACAAAAAGCATTTTTAGTGGGTAACAAGAAAAAGTAAGTGTACCCTTACATCACGTTTCTTGTCTCGTTTCATATAGTAGCAAACTGTATTTTTTATTTTTATTTAAACGCGCTAAAATCAGGAACTATCAGTCGGATAAAAAATTTGCATTTGAAAGTCCAAATCTTGAGGAAGGCTATTTAACATCACGCTAGGAACGAACCGAATAAAAAGAAAAAGAAGTCGGAAATAATTCTAAGCAAAAACTAAGTAATAGCGCAGGCAGGCGATGCGATGCGATGGGGTGTGTCGGGGGGAGAAGAAATTTCACGCGGAGGAAGTCGCGGGCAGAAGCATAGTATTAGATTAAACTCTTACTTAGGTATTTCAGAATAATGCCATTGCCAGGCATTAAGTCCGACTTTGTACGATAATTTTTAATGTTTTAATAAATAATGAAAAGGGCAACCAGGCAAGAACTGGAACTATTTCTCAAATAACATTACATAATAGAAAAAACTTCTCAAATGCATTATAAATAGATGACTCACTAGAACCGTTGGCCAAATTCCAGGTATGTCCAAAGGCAACATTCAGAAGCTCCTCGCACCTATGGACTCCAAAGGCGCGCGCTGCGGTCTAGACTCCGACGTCAAGGACAAGCCCTACCTCGTGTTCTTTGACATTTCCAAATGCTTATCACCTGGTTCTCCCATCGTCGGTTGTCCAACGCCACAGGCAAGAGCTTATCAAATTGATTTTAAAACCTTTCTTCTAAGCGTGACGATGGCAAAAATAACGAATAAAAAACTTTTTTATAAAAATTAAACAACAGACTTCTAATAAAACACTACAAAGAAAAATCACTTAAATTTCGGAAGTCGGTGTCCTTTTTTTTTTTTTTTTTTTTTTTTTTTTTTTTTTTTTTTTTTTTTTTTTTTTTTGGATGGGAAATCATCAAATGACTTCTCCCGCTCTGGGCAGAGCGAGAGGGTGTGTCAGACTTTTACTGACTAAAACCCACCCGTGTTCCTTCCGTTGCCTGTGTGCCGGGGCCGCGTTATCCCTTTCGGACAAACCCGCAACCCCAGCAGGCATTGGTCTTTCGACCCCGTCGGTTGGTGCTGACATCTCTTTGAGGCGCGCGTGGAACACAACGCGCCGTCGACACGGGCCTGGTCCTTATCGGACGGCGAACTGCCCATTGCTCACCGTCCGCAAGCCCGCGCCTACGGTGGCCGGAAGTCGGCTCTCGACTCCGGAAGTCGGTGTCCTTGGTTTTGTATTTTCGTTATTTGGTCATTTTGTAATTTATCTTTTATTACAGTAGCCTAATGTCAACTGCCCATCACCTTTTACAAAATGTTGCTTTTCCCGATGGAGTGACAGGGTTTCAGAATCATGTACTGAATCTATTATAAAAGTTTTCGCGTCGATGCCATCCTGTATATAAACATCCGAATTGATAACCTTTTAGAAGTCGGTAAAAAAAAATATATTTTCTAAATTTGTTTGGCCCAAAATTCAGCAACGCCAATACCGTTTGCTGACGCAGCCATTCGGACACATTGCTGCCCTTCAAATCAACGATATGAACTATGCTGTAACCTTTTCTATTTTCCAGGTGTGCGTGGAACAGTGCCCGCCTAAAACGATATTTTTCCAAACGGAAATGACTTTAAGCAACTTTGCTGAATTAAGATCACAGATGGTGTGCACGAACGATGTCAAAGTCAACACCATTACTTACACGGATGCAAAGGTATACATTAACAACGGAACATGCGCTTCATACGTTTTGAAAAGTCAATCAGGTAATTTTTTTGTTCTATTATTTACATAATTGTTGTGAAAATGGCAGATGATTGGGTGTGTGATGGTTTGAATGACACTCTGCCACTAATTTTTGTGCTGCTTAGTATTTGATCCACGTGGTTTACTGTGTGGCATGTCCCTCCGGATATTCCTATTAAGAACGCTTGACCTAACTTTGACCTGTGTTAGATATTGTATATTAACTACACTTCAGTGTTATCCCGTTGCATCGGCGATCTGTCGACTCTACAATGCCAGGGGGACAGCAAGCTGAGTCCCAAGTCTGTTAGTCCTGTGACCAGCTGCGTGAGGAACCCTAGAGAGGCGCGCAAGTCGCTGGTGAACAGAGCGACGGCTCTCGACTCGTACGTGGGCTGGATCGTAGCCAGCTGGATGGCGTTCTTCACTAAGACGGATGAGCTCGACACTCACATTGTATGTAGCCGGACTCTGCCGCGCTTGGTTCTGACGCACGCGTAGAAGCTTGACTTTAAAACTTCGCGCATGTGCACCTGTCCGTGACTGAAAACCACTACTAATATAACTGTCGTAATCAATTAAGGAATGCTCTGTCTATCCCACTCAAAATTGATACCTAACTAATATAGTTTCACATAATTCATTGCTTGTTCACATTCACACGTAAATGTAATTAACTCATATCACTTATCCATACATTAACGTTGCGGTCGACGTTGCTGTGCATGTTTGGTGATCGGAGCAGTCATGCGACGGTGTTTCGTGGACGTTGGCGACCTGCAGGAAAACATTGCGTCTTTGGGAGAAATGACCGCGGAGGAGGTGATCTCACAACTCGTAAATCTGGTGCAGTTCCAAGAGGTAGATAGAATCCATTTTGTAGCTCATTTCTATATTTTCTAACAATTAATTTCTCATAACTTTTGATTGTGCATGATGATATATAATTATAGCGGTTAGTAAGTAGGTACAAGTATTCAAATTGTAAACGGAAAAACTAAATATGTAGTAAGTAGGTTATTTATAAAGAATCATTCGTATTCGGAATACCTTCTTTTAACTCTGACTAACGATCCTCATCATTTTCTTAACTAGCGAAAATATTTATGTGAGCTATGGAGGTGTCAGCCCATCAATACAAAAAGACGCGAGAGCTTCGCATCAGTGTATAGCTTGTAGCACGTCATTTCAGAGTGGAGAAGCTATACCTCATGCATTGGTGGCAGGAGCGGTAAACACAAATATTTCCACCAGTTTAGAACTAGTGTTGTTATTGTTGTGAATAAATTACCTAGTGAGATTAGTGAGTTAAAATAATTAACAGAACAATATACATAACTCGGTAATACCATATTTTAAAGCTCCTTTTCCATTTGATCAGTATGATTCGCCAGTACGTTCCTGTTTCACTGTCATTTAAACGACCGTTTGTTCGCTGACTACAATCCGAGAACGGGACCACTACCTGCTACTCGTACCTGTCGCTATTGCATTTAGGATCGCGTAGGAACTAGAAACATCAAACTAACTATTCCCATAACTTAAGAATAACCTTGGTAAAAGCTATTTATGGTGAAGGTAGGTAGGTATTGCTTACGAAACTGTTGAATTTGCAAAACATTTTTTTTTCTTCAATTATTACTTAGTAATTTATACTTATTTACTGGGCCAACATATTTTATGCAGACAACGTGGAAGTAAAGATGTGTCTAATAGGAAATTGTATGTATAATCAGCTGTCGGCGCAAATAGTTCAAGACTTGGTGCAGTCAAGGTGGTACCTGCTGGGTGCAGTATTCGGAGTCGTGATCTTATGCTTTTTGTACATCCTGCTCCTGCGCTGGGTGGTCGGGCCAGTCGTGTGGGCCTCCATCGTTGGACTAATCGGCCTAATGGGATTTTGTAAGTTATTATTTCTGTTAAAGTGTATTTTACTCGCACAACACCCTAATTTTATACAAAATGCAAGTTGGTTTAAGAGTTTAAAATAATAATAATGTTTACCTGCTACACTATGCACGTTATCAAAGAAGAGTCTGTCCGGGCAATTGTTTTATCGCCCCTTGTTGGGTTATTCCCGCATTGGGTATTCGTTTTAATTATTATTTTTGGGTTTTATCCTGTATTACCACGTCAAAAACAAATATCGTGCACTCAAGCAACGCATTATGAAATATTATATTACACGTTTGTAATCATTTGCTGCCTGAGGCCGGCCACATACATACGGAAAATTCCGAACAGAATGTGATAGATCTTTGATTTGAAATTGATACAAAATCAAGGATCGATCACATTCCGTTCAATTTTTTTTTTCAAAACAAGGATCTATATATCGATGAATGTGGCCGGTCTTAATCAGCTATGAAAGGCGCCGCTACACTTGAAGAGATCACTGATTACAAATTCACAACAATACCTACGTCCTTTCTGTTTGTAAAGAAACCGACGGTTAATCCTATAAGAGGACCCCGAAACGACGGATATAATAATATATTCATTGTTCTCTTCATTACAGGCGTATACCTTTGTTACAAGAACTATGCGTATTACAAGGATAACCCATCGACTCTGCATCAGACGACTAATCTCAAGGGTTACGCAGAGTCCATCTTCAGTAAGCCAGGGACTTGGCTGGTGATACTCATCGCGGTTGCTATCCTGCTACTCATCCTCGTGCTAATTGTCATTTTCCTGCGAAACCGGATCGCTATTGCTATTGCGCTGATCCGTGAAGGAAGCAAGTAAGTCCATGCGTCAAGGTAGGCCGCGAAATTCAAATTTTCATACGTTTTTCGCAATTTGCAGGTCAGTATCATGTTGTCTGTTGATCTAAATATGATTCGCGGCCGTATATAATATAGAATTATAATTATCAAAATGATCAATACAACTCTTTAAGTTCATGTAATCCTATGGAATGATTATTTCATGAAATCATGACATTTGAGGATTATGCTAACTGGAGTTGTATTGCTGATTCTAATGATTATAATTCTGTAAAGCCATGTTTGTTACGGTCACGAATCATATTTTAATCAACATACAACCTGACACTGACCTACAAATTGTAAAAAATTAAAGAAAAGTTGAGTTTCACGGGCTACCTTAGCGCATCCCCGTAACTTGAAGTTATGCATGTGCAGCGGATAGGTAAATTGACTACAATCTCAACAGCCTGTAGCAAGTCTTCTGATATAGGTTTCATTGGGAGAGCTATGCGTACGCTTAGTAATTACGCTGTGAGAGAAGCTTGATTATCACAAAAGTACGCCTAATATGATGCATCTAGCTGTAATTTGGTATCAAGTCAGATGGTCAATCTGCGAGTGGGCATTAGTCAGTCTTGTGACAGAAGAGTACCGTTAACTGTTCTCAATTATTGGAAATGAATCACTTAGTACTAATTTGACGTATTTTCGTCTCTCTCGTGACACGCCTGTTTTTATTTATTTTTAACACCGGAATAATACTGATATTGCCATGAATCCCAATACCGCATATCCTTACATACAACCACATTAATGTGTTTTTTTTATCAATTCCAGAGCTGTGACTGCTATAAAATCAACAATATTCTTCCCGATATTTCCATGGATTCTTCAGTGCTTTGTGATCGCTTACGGCGTACTGGTGCTTATGTACTTGCTGTCAATCGGAGATCCGGCTTTCAAAATAGTTAATTTCGGGAACGACACGTGCGCCTGCAGTATTGTCGCTCCTAAGGTACCTACAATACGATAATGCTGTAGACAAGTTTTCTTAGTTTCATCGTGATGGTAAGCATGGTGACTATGGTAAGCCGTCGTTCGAAATGCCTGCACAACGCCTAATCTCTTGGTAGTCTCTTGTCTTGTCTCGAAGGCATGAGAAGCCAATTCAGAGGCCCATGGCCCATAACAACTCACCAGGTTAGTCACTAACCACACGAAAAAGAAGAATAGGGATAATGACAAAAAAAAATGTTTTGTCCGTCATGGAGGTTCAAATATTGGACACGTATTTTTTATTTTATTACGTAATCTAAAGATTACGGCGATACATTGAGTTAAAATGTGCCATGACGTCACGAGTATGTAGATTTTATACTTAGGTACTTGTAACGTAGCGGACCCCACTCCCCGACTTAAAATGCGTTTTATCTAAGTATATTTTTTAAAGCAAAAAATACGTGTCTAATATTTTTTTATTATTTGACTGACGGACTAATTAGATTTTTTTTTTTTTTTATTCAGGCATCATCCCTATTGTTGGGTGCCTCGAGTCAAAGCAATTTGGTTCTTCAGTAGTCAAAATGTTATTAGTGCTGGCATATCGTCGGCACAATCCCCAAATAGATACTTGGGGCCCGAACCGCCTTAGATATGATGACCCCAAAAATTCGTTTTAATCATATACGTCACATAGTCACGTCACTTTATAATGCCAAAAATTATATTTCATTCAAATTGTGTTTATGTTTTTAGGACAACGAAGCTTGCAATCCAATCTCCTTCTTAGAAGGGTGTCACGACACCATTGAAGGAGGAGCTTGTAAACAGGCCACGTGCCATTTCACAGGCCTGGACAGTCCGCACAGCGTCGTTTACTTGCATTGTTAGTAATTTTTTATTAATAATAATAACATATTTTTTTGTAAAGTTACCAGTAGAAATGCCTGCTGCATTTCTATTTATGACACATTAGGTGTTGTGCTTTGTAGCCACGCCACCGTATATTTTTTTTATTATGATATAACACATTTTTATGTACGGCTGACGGTAATGACGTACATGCATTGTTTGTGAATGTACGACTTTTAATTTAAAAGAAAAAAGTAAATCAATGTGGCGTTGCTGCGGGAAATTCTCTGTAGCCACGCCACCTGTAATCAACATTTATAGATACAATTTCAGCTATTTCTCTGAAGTTATATAATGTACGAACGCTGTGTATTATGTACATGTGATAAGTATGAAAAAATATGTTAATTCTAAAGTTTAATTCTAAACTCACAAATTTTCCCATATAGTTTATTAATCTAATATATTTTATCGATTAGGTACTTCAGATTGACAGGAAAATTAAAATAAAACTAAACAGATTTCATAAATAGAAGTTATATATAAATCCGTGTTATAACAATGGTTACAAAATATATATTATAAAGCGATAGTTACCGTAAAAGAAAGTAGCATTTTCGATCTCATTTTAATTAATGATCCTGTTGCACTTACTGGACTTTTGATTGACAAACTCAGATATTGCCTATATCTACAAAATACTATAAATACCTTAATCCCGAGAATTTTTCTACCCGCTCTGAAACAAGCCATTATTACATCTATGCACAAGGGCGGCGACAGGGACGATGTGAGCAACTATAGACCCATCTCGGTCTTATCTGCAATCTCAAAAGTCATAGAAAAGCTAATGTACAGCTACAGTAGACTAATAAATTACATGAACAAATATAACATAATATCTGGCTCTCAATACGGATTTAGGCAAGGATTATCGACAGAAGACGCGGTTTCAGGATTAACCTCTCATATCGTTGAAAATGTGGATGCAGGAAAAAGGTGTCTCACTATTTTCCTGGATCTAAAAAAAGCCTTCGACACCGTCTCTGTTCTCATCCTTGTGCGCAGTCTAGAAAACATAGACATAAGAGGAGTCCCTTTGGCTCTGCTATCAAATTATTTCCAGCATAGAAAGCAACGTGTGAAAATAGGAAACAAGGTTAGCGATGAGTTAAATGTGACCTTCGGAGTCCCACATGGCAGTGTTCTGGGGCCGACGCTTTTCTTAATATATATCCCTCTCACTCCCTCTCTCTCTCTCTCTCTCTCCCTCTTTCTCCCTCTCCCTCTCCCTCCCTATCTTCTATATATATGCCTCTGCGAAATGAAGCTTGCAAATGGACGTGTTTTTTCCAATGCAGATGACACAGCTATTGTTTTCACTGGAGATACCTGGGAATCTGCACATAGATATGCTGAAAAGGGACTAATAAGGGTTGCTGAATGGTTAAATTCTTTTTTACTAACACTAAACACCTCTAAAACGAAATATATAGCATTTACAAACTACAACAACAGTCAATCTGGACCTAATCATAACCTTAGAAAACATAGCTGTGATAATCCTACTAGCACAAATTGTTCTGGCAATAAAATAGCAAAAGTGAGTGATATAAAATATTTAGGTATTATGGTGGACCAACGGTTATCTTGGCATTTACACACGGATATGATCATGTCTCGAACCAGAAAACTCATTTGGATTTTCAGGACTTTAAGACGTGTTATCTCAAAGACTCTTTTAAACTAAATATACATATCACTGGCTCAGTCAGTTCTAGTGTATTGCATACCTGTATGGGGCGGGGCCACTAAAATCAAATTCCTAGAACTGCAAAGGTCTCTCTTGAAAGTCATGTATTTTATTTAAACCGTATAGATTTCCCTACTGAAAACTTTTACTCACTAAGTGGCCTTCTCACAGTCAGGAAATTATACGTACTCCATGCTGCTTTGAAACTACATAAAACCCTTCGCTATGATTCTAGCTTTAACAAAAAAAGAAGAAAATATCTTGTTGCAACAGAATTCTCGGTTAAAACCTCATATGCAAAAAGACATTTCACCAGACAATCAGCTTCCATCTACCACAAATTAAATATTTTTATAAATATTTATCCCATGACCTAACGAGAATGTAAAAAATCATTAATAGACTGGTTAAAATGCAAAAGCTATGAAGACATTGAAACTATTTTACAAAGCATCATTCGATAATTTGGCAATAAGCTACACTCACTCACACACACACGTTTCTAGATATAAATTGAATTTCTTTTTATGTACACTCCTACATTATTATTGTTTCTAGTTTTAGAAGAGCGGGGTCTCCTAGCACAGGCATTCTTTTACTTAAAAGGAGGCTTTTAGGTAAGATTAAATATTGTAGAAGTTTGTATAGTTAACTAAATAAATTTTATTATTTATTTAAGAGCGTTTATTCTAAAAGTTGGCAACGTCGCAAATAGCTGTCAAAAATTTACTTGTTTTGAATAATTTGCCAATATTACTGTATGGAAATAAGAAATGTGGCTAACTAGGGAACTAGAATATTAATAATGAATTGCAATTATAACATTGAATTTGATGTTGTACCCGTTTTAGGTGTAAAAAAGGCATTTGGAAAGTTTCCAAATCCTTTTTTACATCTAAAACTAAATATTCGGTGTTACGATATTAATTATTGCATTTCATAATCAATATTCTAGTTCGCAACTTCAGAGAAATAGTTGAAATTGTATCTACAAATGTTGATTACAGGTGGCGTGGCTACAGAGAATTTCCCGCAGCAACGCCACATTAATTTACTTTTTTCTTTTAAATTAAAAGTCGTACATTCACAAACAATGCATGTACGTCATTACCGTCAGCCGTACATAAAAATGGGTTATATCATAATAAAAACATATACGGTGGCGTGGCTACAGAGCACAACACCACATTAGCTGCAGCCCACGGCTTCGCCTGAGTGGACCCTAATTAATTTTATAAAATAAAAGTAGCATAAGTTACTCCTTATAACATCAGCTATAGTTCCGTCAAAATCGGTGCAGCCGTTTCGGAGATTCCGTATATGCATTTAGCAAAATGCTGTTATTTTAACATTACAAACAGACGCTTTAATTTTATTTATTTGTATAAATGTATAGATTAATTTAACAACGACATTTTCCCTCACAGTGGCCAACTTGCTGGGCTTCTTTTGGACAATGTTTTTCATCAGCGGCGTATCGGACATGATGCTCGCCAGCACATTCTCCACGTGGTACTGGACGTACAAAAAGAGAGATCTTCCATTCTTTACGCTTACGTCAGGCATATTTAGAACATTACGGTAAGATGTAGTGTAATTGAGAAGAGTTTCGTCTTAATCACAATGTTTGTTGTGCCATTCTCTCTCTTTCACCCCCGACGTAAAATATCTCGGTCCTGAATCATTCTTGTGGTTCCTGAAAAGAGTCCCAATGTCCAGACTTCCTGAGGGTCAGGGCTGTAAACTTTTTTTAGTCTGCACTTAAAAAAACTCACTCCAAACTATCAGACTCCGCAGGATGTGACGGAAGTATCGCACAATACGTATCCTAACACTTCATTAAAACATGTTACAGGTATCACCTGGGTACCGTCGCCTTGGGAGCGCTGATCATAGCCATTGTGCGGGTAATCCGCGTCATCCTGGAGTGGATCGACCAGAAACTCAAGAAGTTCGACAATCCGGTCACTAAATGCCTCATGTGTTGCTGCAAGTGCTTCTGCTGGTGCCTTGAGAACTTCCTCAAGTTCATCAATAAGAATGCGTACATCATGTGCGCGGTACATGGACATGGCTTCTGCAAGAGCGCGAGAGACGCTTTCTCGTTGCTCATGAGAAACATTATAAGAGTAGTCGTGATAGACAAGGTATGTTTCAAGAAAATCTGATAAAAGGTGTTGGTTTATGGTAAAATATTATTGTGAAACTGTGATTTGTTTTGATTGCTTTCAGGTGACCGACTTCCTGTTCTTCCTGTCCAAGCTGTTGATATCCGTGGGGGTGGGTGTCGGCGTGTACTACCTGCTCCAGTGGAACTTCTTCTACGAGGTGACGCAGGGCCAGCCTCTGCACTATAACCACATTCCCGCCATCATACTGAGCATCGCCACCTATCTCATCTGCACTATATTCTTCAACGTCTATGAGATGGCCGTTGACACGTTGTTCCTTTGTTTCCGTAAGTATCTCATTCAGTTCCATTGAAATAAGGACCAATTATACAATGTTATTTTTATTTTTATAATTAAATTTCAATTATTTATAACTCTTATATAATATTTTTCAGTTGAAGACTGCGAAAGAAACGATGGTTCGCTAGAAAAACCATATTTCATGTCGAAAGATCTTATGAAAATTCTTGGGAAAAGAAATAAGAAATCATAAAGTGCCAAATATTAATGTATGTACGAGTGTTGTGAATGTAAGAAGTAAAAGAATAAGTTAACTGTGTCAAACTATTCAAATCACTGTCACAATTTTTACTATCACTTGTACGATATACACGTTTTATAGGATTTTTTACAATATTTATATTTGTAAAATATCTTTACTAATTTAGATTTGTACTCTTTTACAGTATTGTACCATAGTTTATAATATTAAAACCAAATAATAATTTTGTTACGTACCTTTTATAAATTTATGATGGCTATCACACCATTTTTAAGAGATGCTGAGATATTTTATAATAAATCGAAAAAAGACTCCACTTCTAATATGTATTTGATTAAGTGGTTTGTGATATTGCAAATAAAATATGTGAAATAAAATGTAACTTGTATCATTAAACCACTGATGAACAAATCATTTTCAGGTCAGACAAAAATTTGAAAAATAAAATGTAACCTGTTACTCTTCAACAACATAGTTTATTCTGTGCTGAGTTAGGAAGGCTACATCGAGCATAGCTTCAGGATCCAGCAAGTCTTTTACGTCGTCATACTTCAGGCTCTCTTCATATGCGAACATGATGCTAGTATCATCCAGCATCATCTTGGAAGCTGCAAGCGCCAAGATGCAGTTCTTCACTCTTGCCATTGTTTCCCTGTCAGATCTGCTTACAGTCTGTAAAGAGACAGATGGAACAATGATAAAATAAAAAAAGTTAAAACCAATCTACATACAACAAAAACGCCACCAAAAAGGTATATAAGCAAGACGTAACTAAATAACGTAGGTTATAATTACCCGACTATGGTACAGCTAAATGAGGAGTTTTTCTTTACCGTAGGTACCTTTGGCTTGACCGTAGTCAGGTAATCAACTAATGACCAAATCAGTTTTACTAGTTTATAGTGTTTGTACAACCCAACTTACAGAATAAAATAATTTATTATACAATATGAGGTGGAATTTTTGAACCTCAGACCTGGAGGGAAAGTACTCTAAATACTGGAAATTTTACTCAAACTAAACATTAATTTATATTTTAAAGAAACAAATTAGCATTCACAGATTTTCGAAAATTCGCTTGCCACACTCGGGAATCGAACTTCCGGTAATCCGAAAAAATAATCCCCTGTACTTTTATGGCATCAATCGATAGGGTCAATCATAAGGATCAAATCTCTATAATAAACATGTTAAGATAAATTAAATGAAAGGAAAACCATAAAATATTAACTTATTTTAATTGAACGAACGAAAGGATACTATAGCTCTATTTTGTTGGTTGGAGTTGGATTCTGTTAGGGGTAACAGCAGAATCACCACTGCCTATGTTAACCATCATTTCAATACCTGGATTGGTAAAAACGGCACAATCAGATGACTTGTGATATCACTAGACCTTTAGATTTTTTTAATGGGGATTATTGTGTTAAAAATCGAATTTACCAAAAATCCTAAGCAACTGTAAAAGAACTGATTTCACACTACGATTTTCAATATTCATCACAACTAGCTATTAAAAGTTACTGGAAATGAATTCCCTATATGAATAAATTTGTGTATCCAACAAAATGGAGCTCATTTCGAGCAACTAATTAGTTAGGTAGTTTACCCTTTTATTTTTTCAATTAAAATAAGTTAAAATTGTATGGTTTTTCTTTCATTTTATTTATGATGTTTGTTACAGAGATTTGATCCTTATGATTGACCCTATCAATTCATGTCTTAAAAGTACAGGGTGTTATATTTTCGGAAGTTCGATTCCCGAGTGTGGCAAGAGAATTTTCGAAAATCTTTGAATGGAGATTTCGTTTCTTTAAAAAAATAAAGGAATGTTTGTATGTATGATACCATGAATTCTGAAATTCAGTACATGATCCTGAAAACCTTGTTCTTCTGAAGACCGACGGTTAATAATATTTAAAAAAACTGCTGTTTCATAGAAAAGTGCAATACGTACGTACGCGGTCAAAATGTATGGAACAGCTGTATTTTTTTAAATAACCGGTAACAGTTTTCGCGTCGATGTCCCTGCCAACCTATATATTTATTTTATATTCAACAGTACTTAAATACACGCCAATTCCTTAGCTAAGTATAGATGGTGAAGGTATACGTATACTGGATTTGTGTATACTATAAATAAAATACTGGGATAATTTTGGTGTATGTTTGGCGTGGTGATAGATTGATGGGGTGCTGCTACAAGCGTCACTAGCTGACAGTACCAACGTCTCGGAAAGTGGGTTAGTTAGTACCATCTGACAGCCAACTCTAGCATCGCGCTGGCTCATTGGACAAATCAAATAGCGCGCGCTTCCCCGGCTTCCTGTAACTTGTTATACACTTCCGTCTCTTTTCACGAAATCACTCCCACAGATTACAAGTGAGAGGAAAAATGTAAGACATCAAAAACGATTTCTATGACCGATAGGTAATACAGGCTGGTATCCTGGGCCACCCCAGCTCCTCGAAGAACGCCAGCAACGCCTTGGTGTTACTGACAATCTCACGTAGGTTACTTGGGTTACCGAAGTATTGTATGAGCTATACACATAGTTAGTCCATGTTGGGCTGTTAGTTTCTGCTATTATAAATATGTAACTAAAATACTGGAAAAACAACTACATAAAAAAAAAAAATAAGGAACAATATTGCAAGCCATCCTAAAGTATGGAATTCAGTACTTTCTAGGAAAGAAAAATAACACTTAGTTACAAAAAGTTTTGGAAGTGTATAGAGTGCCGCTAGCGGCACTTTATTCCTGTCGGTTAATATTTGCAGCATAATAGTGGCGCTGCCTCGGCTCGATTAAAGTGCCGTAAGCATTGCGTTGTTGTCATTGTCACTGTCATCCTTTTTTTGTTTGATTGTTGAGGTTATCTATCCCTATCGGATAAAGTGCCGCTAGCGACACTCTATACACTGCCAAAAGTTTTAGTCAACCCACCTGTGATTCAACATTTGCAATTTCATCTTTGTCACCTTCAACCATATTACTTTGTTCCGCTGGAGTGATCCAAATGTAACCATTGTTACCAATGATCACTGATATGCCACAAGGCAGATGGTGGAAATGGTTCTTTCTACGTTTAATGAATGAGGGGAATACTTTGATCAGTATCCCTTGTGATAGCTGAAAATAAACATCACTACTTTAGAGAAGGTGCCAAACTCGTAAATTATTCTGATATGAATGTGCATTCATCTTATTCATGTCTGCACTCATGTGCATTAAGAAATTGAGACATGATTTTGGTATAACATTTAAAACTGCACAATTACTCTTAAATGTTATTTCAATAACAGGCCTACCTTCCCATATTTCAAGCTCCTTGTGTGTAGAGAGAGGGACCCGTCTGAGAACACACTCTGTACCTCTGCACTGATCAAGTCTCCCTCCTGTAAGTGTTTCCTCATCATCTGCTCGTCTTCTGCTGATCTC
The DNA here is from genome assembly GCA_947364205.1 of Agrochola lota. NCBI lineage: Eukaryota > Metazoa > Arthropoda > Insecta > Lepidoptera > Noctuidae > Agrochola > Agrochola lota. The sequence goes on along the minus strand of OX376221.1, from coordinate 7,463,500 downwards.
CGCCTCTGAAGTTTCAAAACTAACTTTTAACAAAGAGGCTTTCAAAAGGACAAGAACAACATTACATTAACACATTCCGGGACAGACCGCCTCTCGACGTTGTCTTGGTATGTCATTATGTGACAATACGGCTAAGGGCGGTAAATTATATTGCATGTAATTTGGCAAACCGTTGATAGCCATTGCTTGCCCATAACATTCCTAGGAAGCACATAATCTAGTGTCACGGCAAACTCTTTTCAAGTAATTTTATAACACATACATATGCAGTACCTTATGACACAATCACACCGCCGACAGGCGTAGACTGAGCCATACAAGTACAGTGATGTTGATATTATTTTAGTGTCGCGGCATGTGCGCCGCCGGTACATATGGTTCATTTTCATACATAATATTTGATGTACAAACTATGTAAATTGCATTCTATAAAATAAAATAAATAAGTACCAGTTCTCCACCAGGAAGATTTACAGCAGACAACTGAAGTACAGAGTCCAAACGTGAATTAGATTCCACCTTCCATCTCCGCTGTTGGACTTCAAGTACTCGCCCCACAATGACGTCACCAATTTCACCAACGTACCGATTCTTTCTAGGCCGAATACAAATCAACTTGTTCACTTTTTGCATAACCCCAGCTACAGCAGCTTTTAGAGAATCATCCACTGCATAAGTACCATGGCCGCTGTAAAATAACATTTTAATTAAAACAAAATTGTGTTTTTATTCTTTGTTAGTATGTAATAAAATTTCGGTTGATAAACAATAGGTAAACAAATCTTACCGCATAAAGTCTTCCATGCCTGTAACAACCTGACCAGGAGTATAAAATCTAGGTAATTCATTGTTAGTAGTAACAGAATGATTAACTCTTTCGGAGGCTAAACGTATTTTAACGTGACTCGTCATTTTGTACGGGAAATTAATTACAATATAGTTTCAAATAATTTCAAAACAACACGCTACTTTCTTCAGCATCCCCAACTCCCCAAAAAAACATGCATGACAATGACATTGACAGGACAAATTCCAATTGACATAATCTTATTGACAATGACACACAGACCTTCCAGTAGAGCCAACGTTGCCTAGAAATGATACAAAATCAAAGTTATACAAAAAGTTTTTTTATTCTATCTATAGAATCGTAAAAAGGACAACGATCAAACAAATTTTTTGCTGGTGATATCTCTTAGCACTAGTAACAAGTGTGATCGACGAGACGTCACGATTTAGTTGTAAGACAATGGTAAACTACGGGTTTTTAGCAAAACCACTAACTATTGATAAGTAGCCGATTAATAACGTGAAGTTTACTTTACATTCGAATTCTTATCTACAATTATACAAGGCAAACAACAAAAATAAAAATAATAATAATGTAATAATAAATAGTAACAAACAAATATGTAGGTGACCAAATTATACAGATTTTGTATATCCGCCAGCCCTGATGTCAAATGCAAATCCATTGACAAAGAACAGATGATTTATTCTTTAATTCCCATGAATAAGTCCATGATATACAGGGTGTCCCGTAAATAATGGATCAAACGTAACGGGTAGGTAGCTTACCTCATTTCCAACAACTAATTTGAACAGTAAAAAAAAAACCGATAAGGTAACCAAGATATTTTTTTTTTTCGATTTTTACTATTTTCTGTACCAGCATTCAGTGTTTTTAATGCTGTTGCTGCAAATGGTATCATATTTAGGTGTGATTTTTGTCAAACATTTCTGAATAGTTTACTAATGTTATAAGATACCATTTTTTTAAATAACATTTTATTTGCCTTAGAAAAAAAATCTTGAATTGAAAAGTTTTGTTTTTACTATGAAAAGACCAGAATTGGAAAAATTCTCCTGTAAAAAAAATGTATGACACCAAAGTGTACCATTATTTTAAAAACTTGTAAAATTACTAAGGTTTGCAAATTGGTATAAAACTTACGCCTAGTCTTTGTCGTTACAAACATATTGCTATGAATCTGACAGAGGTGCCAAATTACGAAATAAAATAAAATTTGAAAAAGTGTGCACAATTCAACTATTTTCTTAAAAATATTTAGGTATCTCAGCGTATGAAAAAAATTAGGAGGTTAAATTTAAAAAAAAATACAAATAAATCGTTTATTTTGTTTTTACAGTAAATGTTCAAACTGACGTCCCCCTACGAGAATGCAAAGTCTGCACCTCCTAATAAAGGAAGCTCTTATCCGACGGACAAAATGGCTGTTGTTTATTTCTGATACAGCAGATTGGATGCGCTGACGTAATTCTTCTTCCGACGTTATTGGTTGTTTGTAAACTTTGTCTTTTAAACATCCCCAATAAAAAAAAATCTAAGGGATTTAAATCCGGAGATCGCGGAGGCCACAAAATTGGTCCTAATCGGCCGATCCATCTTTCAGGGTAAGTTTCATTGAGTTGCGCCCTTACTGCCGTCGCATAGTGAGCGGGGCAACCATCATTTTGTAACCACATTGCTTGCCGCACGTCTTCTGGAATATTTTCTAATAACGTTGGCAACTCATTCCTTAAAAAATGCAGATAGTATTCGGCGTTTAGAGTTGCTGGTAGTTCAAAGGGCCCTATTATTTGCCCATTTATTATTCCTGCCCATAAATTTATTTTAAATTGATGTTGGCTCCTGTCCTCTCGCATCAAATGTGGGTTTACCAGCTGCCAACTGTGCAAATTATGCAAATTGAGATATCCATCTCGCCGGCATGAAGACTCGTCACTCCATAAAATTTTATTAAAAAACTGTGGGTCCGCCCGTATCATTCTAAGCATCCTTTAGCAAAATGCTACTCTTTGCGGGTAATCACGTGACGTCAGCGTTCGAACACGTTGCACGTGATATGGGTGCAACCGGTGCCTTTTTAGAACTCGATGTACCGTCGATCTTGGAATACCTGTGCGTTGCGCTATGACGCGAATTGAGACCGACGAATCTTCCTCGATTTCTCGAATAATAATTTCGTCATTGACTTGTGACGGTCGCCCTTCACTGGCACCCCCAACTCCGGTGCAAAGAATTCTTCCCTCAAGAAGCGCGTTATGCACTCTAATGAATACGCGATAGTCGGGATGTCGATCCCGGTTCGGGTATCTTTCACGATACAATCTTGCGGCCGCCCTGGCATTACCTCTTGCTTCTCCGTAGATAAAATGCATTTCGGCATACTCCCGTGGCGTGTACTCGTAACGAGGCATCGTACTACTGCACACACGTACAACCTCACACAAACGATTGTTTTCGAAGTCCGTAGGATTGCCAAGTCATTCGTCCAAAACACAAACAGTTCCAAATTGTTAGGCAAAGCAAAGTCCAAATACACAGCACAAGTTTAATTTTAAGGAACACAACAGTTAGGCACAGCGGGAGCGACAGTAGTCTGACCTACGTATCAACTCGAAGAGAGATTCGTGTCAACTAAACAAATAAAATCATGCAACAATGAAGCCCTGTATAAGTGAAGGGTGAAGGAAAAAAAATACCTGCACAAAGACACCGATTTACCAAAAATACAAAAGCGGCGCTATCTATCCCTTTCACACTGAGTGAGGTGCAACTCCGCAGGTAGCGGTCCCAAATTCCGAACAGATGACGTCATCGGCTCGGAATTACGCTACACGCTTAACCACATGCTTAGATTACAAGCATAAGCCATTACGAGAAAGAAAAGTTAGATTGTACAATTTTAATTTCTGTTCTGTCTTCTTCATCACATTCATAGCAATATCTTTGTAACCGCAAGGACTAGACGTAAGTTTTATACCAATTTGCAAACCTTAGTAATTTTACAAGTTTTTAAAATAATGGTACACTTTGGTGTCATACATTTTTTTTACAGGAGAATTTTTCCAATTCTGGTCTTTTCATAGTAAAAACAAAACTTTTCAATTCAAGATTTTTTTTCTAAGGCAAATAAAATGTTATTTAAAAAAATGGTATCTTATAACATTAGTAAACTATTCAGAAATGTTTGACAAAAATCACACCTAAATATGATACCATTTGCAGCAACAGCATTAAAAACACTGAATGCTGGTACAGAAAATAGTAAAAATCGAAAAAAAAAAATATCTTGGTTACCTTATCGGTTTTTTTTTTACTGTTCAAATTAGTTGTTGGAAATGAGGTAAGCTACCTACCCGTTACGTTTGATCCATTATTTACGGGACACCCTGTATAAACGATTCTCATTCAAAACTCAAAACTCAAGCATTACTTAATAACTCGTAACTAACCTTTTGATTGGTTGAAACTAGATTAAAGTAATGCTTGAGTCTTGAGTAAGGTTCTGTATACGGGCATATGAGGAGATTCTCATCTTATCATCACTATGATGATAATCTATGAGACCTTCTAAGTACGACAGTACTTGTTCTATTCTATTCTATTTTTCCTTATGGCAATGGTGCCGATGTCGACAATTCTGCCAATGTCAATGTGTGGAGAAAACGTGCGGTGGGAAAAAAATAAAAATTGATAGAAGCTAAAATTAAATACCAATAAGTAATTGAGACAGTACTTGTTATTTCCATGTGATTCCATGCTATGAAAAATGTCAAATGATTGTCATCATTAGTGATGGGTAACTCATCATTTTTATATGAGGTTGAGGGAGTACCTCATTTTACCTCGCGAGGTCCTCAAGAGGTACCCCTCATTTGAGGCGAGGAGTCGTACGTCGATGTATTCACCTCACAAGCCGAACTCATTCTGTATATTCTGTACAATTATGAAAGTCGGTTCATTCACTCACTAAGCTCTCTCAATACTCACTCGCGAGTACTCGCGTCAATAATGTCAATGTAAATTTTTAAGTGAGGACGCGTGAACGAGTGAGTTGGTTCAATGTTGAAATTCGAGTAACTCTTTCAATTTGCGATCACGAGTACCTCAAACGAGGCACCTCATGAGTGAGGGACACATCTCTAGTCATCATTTCATCTATGTCAAAGTCTGTCAACCAACTGTCAACTCATCCAGACGGCGACAAAAAATACAATACTAAATTATTGAAAATAGAAAAACATAATTGGACAAATATTATATTGGAAAATGGCCGGAATGTCAGCTTCAAATGCAGCCCCTATTACGGCCACCGATAGTTTATCACAAGCGCTAAAAGCTAATATAATTCCGAATCAAGAATACTTACTCCAGGCAGGTTACTCAATCTATATTTTTTCGATATTCACAGATATTTGGATTGTTTGTATTGTTATTGTATTGTTACGTTTAGGGCTCTGTGCTGGATTCGGCTGTAGAGGTTTTACTTCATCGCTTGCGTGGATTGTGTGATAATGTCGACGCTGGACCGGAGACCTTTGATGATCAAGAAGTATGCTTTAGTTTGCGTGATCCCAACCAACAGGTAAAGTTAATTCGATTTGAATATTTTTATAAATTATTAACATAAATGGTTGCTTCTTTATGTAAAGCACATAATATAAACTTTTATTTATAAATTGAATGGTTTAGAATAAGCAGTAAAAACTAAAACATTATATATAATTTATTGTTCCTATTTTCAGGCTGCACCTTTGATGCTGCGGGTTAGGAAAGCCCTGGACCAGCGTGACATGCCATTCCAGCTCCGGTACATTGGTCAGCCAGATCTCGGAGATAAAAACAGGCCCACAGTGGTTCGATCAAGTCTTGATATTGCTTGCAGTGGAATGCTTATCGACTTCCTGAATGAACTGGGATGCAGAATTGAATTTGAATATAGTGTCAAAGGTAATTTTTCGTAAAATATTTTGTTGCACTTGGTTAAAGAGAGCATAATGTTGCCTTGAGGAAAGGGCTCTGTGAGTTCATAGATACCTACTTTTATCTTCTATTGTAAACATGGGTATTGTCAATGTTTCACATCAGATAGATCTTAGAAAAAAAACTCTTAGATTAGATAATGCAGATAGGATACATGTATGCAGTTTGTAGTTGATCAATTAATTACTCATGCAAGTTGGAATATATTGCCATTAATAACATGAACTCAAATGGAAGTTGATGATAAGATGCTGCTCATAATTTATGCCCAATACAAGGAAAAGTTTAGTTGTAACCTCAGACCAAATAAAAAACTAAGACAGCTTTGTCAACAGTGAAGTGGAGCCGTTTTCGTAAACATGTGTGCACTTTGTGTGGTGTACTTTGATTGTAATGTCATTGTAAAAGGTTATAAATGTATGTGTGTCAGTGTGTATGCACAGAGCCATGTTAGTGTTGGCATGCTTTACTGTTTTGTTTGCAGCGCTCGTCTTGGTTTTTTATTTGGTCTGAGGTTGTAACTATGTAAATGTAACTGTAAATACAACACACATAATAAGACACTTCTGTGCACATGTTAGGATCCCTACAGTGTAAAAAAACAGGTCCTCCTATAAATATTTCCTAAATTGGATATCAATTGCTTTTCAGGTTATATGTTCAGAAAAGGACGAATGAAGATTACAGTTGCAAAGGTTTTCAAGATATCCCAAGGGTCAATGCCCCCAGAGCCTATATCTCAGAGTTATCTAGTGGAATTATCTGTAAGTAACAGTTTTTTGACAGTTGTAAGTATAACATGTCAGATAAAACCAGTGATTCTCCAGCTGCAACTCAGTTGTTTTAAGAGCCATTGAGATTTATAATCATCAGCTATTAACAAATTTCAATGGTTCTTAAAACAACTCTTGAATAAGGATTAAAACACATTAAACTTTTAAAACTTAAGTGTGTGCCCAGGAGTACAGAACTACACCATCATGCATCTTTCAATTGTTCTTTTATGCAAACTGAAAGTGGTATTCATTTTAAATCTGAGTGTTGTCCATCATAATTTTTTCAGCATCCAATACTTATAAACAGTATACAAATAACTTTTATTTATTTATCATTCAGGTGCTTGCGCCGCAAGGTCAGGATATGATAGCAGAGGACATGCGCGCGTTCGCCGACCAGCTGCGCCCTCTCGTGCAACTGGACAAGATCGACTACAAACGGCTCGGGCACATGGCCGGCACATAACCCATGTTTCTCGCTCCGACTGCCCTCACACTGGCCGACGCGTCGTCGTGGACACAGATGTAGGTTAGTGTGAAGACAGTCTTTGTTGTGAAAACAAGTGGTAGCTCCTTAATAGAAATGGACTTTTAATTTATTAAGCATTGTTATATAAAACTGTACGAAGGCCATGTATGCAGAATACTTACTCAATTGCAGTACCCGAATAAGTTAACTGCACACCAATGTCTCTACATACAATATTATCCTATGCAATTATTTGATAATAATTAGGATCCGATGTACACAGTAAGACGTAATTTTTATTGAGTGATAATACTATTTAAATTCAATTATCTGTTTGTTTAAATAGTAGTACTGTTGTTACATAATAACTAAAAACTAAGATATTTTAATAATTAGTTAAGTTAAACGGTTCATATCAGAATAAATTACCAATTATATTGGGATATTTGTGTAACTGATTTGACTTTTCGTACAGAATAGAATAAGTGTAATGAACTGATGAGTGATGATAGATTGATATTCGTCTAGGATTACTAGGTTTAATTTTATATAATATCACTGAAAATAAAATACTTTGTTATTCTAAAAATCTGGGTTCTTCTTTGAATGTTTGACTATGATATGATCCTCTCCGTAGTCCTCATCTTCATGTTTGTATCCGTGAACGTAAGCGAAGTTCCCAAAGTACAGGCACTTATCGTATTTCATTGGGGAAAATTCTGGAAAATAAAGGTATTTCCAGTAATTTATTGGAGTTTATATTACTTACCAGCTCTTGGCTGTTGTTCGCGACTTTGCCTGCGTGTATTTGTATTTCATAATTTTTAATACAAAATTCGAGGATGAAAAGAAGACTATTTCATAAAGATCGGTTCAGTGGCGTAGGCTTAACAGATAGACAGACAGAGTTACTTTCGCATTTATTATATTAGTAGGTATGGATTTAGCTTAAGCAACGTAGTCTAAATATCATGCATCGTCTTTATCTTTCAAAGCAAATCATTTACCTGTTTGCCTCTTGGCCAGCCTTGAGATAAAAATAATGTTTGCCGCGGGGGCTACCGCCGTATCAGCCCCCACGTATGTTAGCAAACATTCGTAAAATATTATCAAATTGTTATTGATAAGAGGCCCGTGATTGAATACCTAATAAAAATTCATGCAATCTGTTTATGACTACAAACAAAGGCTTCAAGCTGCAAGCGCCGTCCAATTCTCTAACTCTTGCATGCACTTACTAAAATCATACATAAAATCTGACCTATCCTAGTCAGGATACTCTAATTTTCGAACTCGTTTTGCTTACTCTTGCATTCTCTTAGTAAGGCTGTTATTTTATTTATTTCCTACTAACGACCCGCCCCTGCTTCTCATGGATGCAATGTACCCACTGATGTGACGACATGCTACATTTAAGGTTAAATATTAATGTTTTATACACATAAACCTTTCGGAGTGAATGATGGTGAAAATTGCATCAAAATCTGATTTGTAATTTAGAACAACTAAGCGGTCACACAGACAGACACGAAAATGGATTTTGTTTTATACTATGTATAGATTGAGCTTCACCGCAGTCGGGTAAAAAAGCCCCCAACATCCACTGGTTTGCAGAGACTTAAGGATGATTTCCACCAAACGGCTCGCATCGCATCGGATCTGAACGGATGCGGTGACAGCCGATCGCGTCCAGCAGGATGGCGACGCATACGATCGGCTCCGTACCGTAACGTTTCCGTTTCTGCGCTTAGTCAAATAGTTTCATTCCTACAACGACAGGTGAACGGAGCCAATCGCGCGTCGCAGCATCTTTTCGGAAGACGCCTGTGGTCAAGCTGCAGTGCGATTTAACATCGTTTAAAGATTGTAAAATCCGTTCCGATCCGATGCGATGCGAGCCGTTTGATGGACATCATCCTTTACGTCTCGAAACTTAGAGATTCAGACCGACTCTAGCTAGTGCATAGTTACTGTTAGTGATCCTCTACAGGATAACATTTGAAGCCTATGTCGCGTAGATTAATTTCCTCATTTCTCTAGATCTGTCTCTATTTAGAGTCCTTTTTATTAGACTGCAAGTGTCGTTAGAGAGATCACCAGTTCGCCACTGACTAGGGCCCTACAAATTGTTCCCGAAACACTCCCGGTGGGCCATTCACACCAATCACGAAGTTTCATGTCTAGGAAATAAACGCTTTCTGAAATAAAAAATATCAAAGTTTGATAAAATAACCCTATACTTTGTACTACTTTATTGCTTTTTTCGTAATTTTGACAGAAGGTGTTGCTTTAGGGAGGCTTATTAATGTTGACCATATATTTTAGTTCAGAATAAAACGCCACCTTAGATAAATTAACTTCAAATCGTGCCCAACATCGGTCATTGTTTATCAACCATTATTATAGCAGTAGTGGTTGACAAGTGAGCTAAAATATATGATTACGTATAAATCATGACCGTATCAAGGTAGTAGACGCAAACCCACAAATCATGGAAACGCTAATAATATGCTTAAGAAACAAACCGGTGCCTTCAATGCAGTTGTACAAGTCCATTACGCAGTGATTGTCGAATATATGCGTGGCGTTAGATGTGAAGTCGAACGCACATATCTTTTGAAAATACGTGGGACATACGCCGCACCTGTGGGACGTAATAATTGTTTATTTATTCAACTAAATAGTCTTTTGACCTCAATATTAAACTTTGCCATTTGCCTACAAAACAGTAGAATCGATCATTCATTAACTGCGTTTTCCGTTTTATCTACTTACTAATGCAAGTTTTAAGGTATAACGACTTTAATGAAAGTGGTATATTTATCTTGGGAAATGCACCTACGTAGTCTAGGGAACAAGGGTATTCAGGTAATTAAATTTATTTTAACACTGTTTAATTGACTTCTTAATGGAGGAGATTCTCAATTCGTCCGTAATTTTATATTTTTATTTATTTATTTATTTAACAGTTTATGTACACACATTTTATACACATTCACATTTTTTTTTTCACATTTTATATTTGTTCATTCGATATTTTCGTCAAGTGTGAACCGATTTTGAAAATTCTTATTTCATTTGGTAGAGGAAGCTTACGTGGTACCATATAAATTGTATTAACTTTGCTAGGGTAGTTTTTGAGTTAGCTTCAATAATACGTATTTCTTCCACGTAATGTTGATGATGTTATAATAACTTCCTGTCATTGTTATTTACGGAGCAAGTAGTGGTATAAAAATTGTGTGGGGTAGGTACCCATAAGCCGTTTACAAAAAAAAGAACCGCCTTCCAAAAAAGAACAGTAAGTAACTTTAATTTCGGAAATCGGTGGCAAAAAACGAAAATACGAATTAAAAGACACCAAAACCCGAAAAAAATAATTACACTTTGTTTATTTTTTTGTCTTTTTTTCAAATTCATTTTGTAACATTTTATTTCAATTAAAGCGTGATACAGATTTTAATTGTTTGTTCAAAAGGGTTCCTAAAGTTAGTAAAAAAAAATATATTTAGAATATCCAAAATGATAACAAAAACTATAAAAATCAGATTTTGCAGATTAAAAAAACCTAACGCACAAATAACATTATATAAAAAAACATTCTAGCAACTTTTTAATTATCTGTTGGATCTCCCAAGGCACAAGCGACGTCGCTACATCATGTTGTCTATTTTCACCTGTGGAATATCGCCTCATACTCTGGAAAGATGTGCAAAAAGCTCTTGTTCAAATTTTGGGGAAGGTCACTGAACGCTATTCTCCCGAGCCAATCCCACCTATGCTCTATGGGATTGAGATCAGCGAACTGAACAGGCCAGCCTAATAGCGTGATATTGTTCTCTTTGAGCACATTCATCACTAGCCTGGCTGTGTGTGGACGCGCAGCATCTTGCATAAACATGAAATCTTGCCATACTGCTGTCGGTAAGGGATGATCATAGGTTGCTCAATCTCGTCACAGTTTAGTTCCGTATTTGAATTACCTCGTATCAAAACGTGGTCCGTTCTATCCAGGTGAATTCCACCCCACACCATAATCGCTCCGCCCTGGTACGGATGAACTTCCTAAGGTTTCCGGAGTCGGAGTCGTCTGACGACCGGGAACTCGCCAAACACGCACTCTTATTGAATCGAGATGAAATCCAAAGCGCGACTCACCAGAAAAAAGAACACGAGCCCACAGAGTGTCGGTCGAGCTCCAGTGCCAATGTTCGTTAGCCCACAATAGTCGACGCCCTCGATTTCCGCGTCGAAGAGCTGGAATGTCTGCGATCGTGAAGATTAACTTAATGCAATCTTCTCCTGGTGGTTTGGTCACTAATGACCACTTGGTGCTGAGACTGGAGTATTCCTACCAGCTGGCGAGCCGTTATTTGAGGCTGTCTCCTCGCAGCATTTGACAGAAAGCGGTCTTGTCTCTGAAAAGTGCTGTATTTTCCTCGGTGACGTTCAGCAACATCTCCTGTAGCCCTGTAACGCGCCCATAATCACAACAACAACATGTCCATAATCGGCAAATTACGCTTGGCTGCGTGTTGACAGCGTCGGCAGTTTCACGTTGACTGGGCCCTGCTTCCAGCATATTCACAGCCCTCAGCATATCTTCCCGCGTTAAATGATGACGTGACATAACGCTCCAGAGTCACAAAAAAGCAGCGAAGCGTAGTTTCCCAAGAAAAAAAAAACGATTATGGACAGTAATCTCTAAAGTTATTACTGCGACCAAGTGAAGTTTTCCCTCCTTATTCCAAAATGCATTTGCTTTAAATTAAATTTCGAACACATATTTTATGCAGGCTAGACCAATATTTACACATTTTTGTGGCCAGTACTTATTCTAAAGAGATAAGTTGATGGTATGAGGAACAGCGTGTAAAGTTCACAATGCTCTATAAGCTTGTTCCCTAGACTTTGTTGAGTAGTGTATAGACTTGACCTAAACGATATTATTACATTAATACAACCTGTGGCCATCTGGTGCAGTTTCCCTTTTAAAAAGTAGTGGTTTTGCGGCTCCATAGTCCTGGGCTTCAACTGCACCTGTTGCATAACAACAATTAAAAGGACATGAGTGTTATAAAGCTTCAGTTTGTTGAATGTTGATAAAACAGTGATATTTTACACTTACAAAAAACAAATAAAAGTAACCACAAATCCAATCTTACATCCATATTTTTCATATAAAAGAAATTGTTCAATGTAGTTTCTGACTTTCTTATCATTTAATTAAATGCTCATATGAAAATTATGAGATCAAAATAATTAAATTTACAATGGACTACGAAGTGAATGTTTTTTGAGTATTTTTTTTCCAATCTCCATCAAGTCAAAGTCGCAGATGTGTAACATTCGTTAAATACACAGTCGCAGATGTGTAACATTCGTTAAATACACAGCTACCTGCTCGTGTTACTTTATTATGTAACATCAAGAACAGGTCCGTTGAAGAGTTTGACGACGTTGATTTTCTAAGCCATAATATACATGTGTAACGGCTGTCTGTACCTAAGAGGCAGAAAGGTAGGTAGTGATGTGGCGACTTGCGAGCGAGTGGCGACGAACGTGAGCGGTATCACGATGCCGCTGATGACTCACTCTAGCAGCCTGCTCCGCCGCGGATCATTATTATAATGAGATGCACACCCCCTGACCTCAAGGTATAGATAAGACGTGCCAACTTGCCAAGTCCTTTAATTACGAGTACTATTTCTGTTACTGACTGATGTTTTTGTTTTAACCAGATAGTGGGAAAGGCTTATTAGTTCATGTTAGGTAAACGGTGCCTGATGCCTCCACCAGCTAGAAGGTAAATTTTATATAATTAATAATATAATTGGAAGATAGGTAGATTTTGTTGTATGGAAAATACGTTTGGAAAATTAAACTTGTTGTTTATCTTGGAAAAAACATTGGTTTATTGTGCTATTTGCAGTCTATTGTTCTGCAGTGTTCCTGTTTAGAACCGTAAGGTTGAAATCAAATCTCAAGTAACCCAACGACTCCTGTCAACATTGATTAGACATCCTTTACGCACGAATCACGATTACTCATTATTATGCATCATGCGTAGACACTTATGAACATAGCAAAGGCGCGTAGGCCGATCGGTTGCGTGGGTAGCATGACAGGTAGGTGCTGCGGGGAGCGGGCGGAGAGGATGCAGGGGGGGGGGGGGTCGGTGCTGTCCGCACCAGACTCGCTGGCGCTGCGCAGCCGTGCCGGTTTACCTTGACGCTCACCCAAGCTGGAGGGCCCTTAAATACTGATACTTAGATAGGTACTTCAAATTACTGCGTTTGAAACTGATGGTTGATTTACCTGATTTCCAATTGCACTCAATTGTGAAAATGATTGTGTGCGATTGTGCACATACGCTGCTTGCTTGATGAAGCAACACAAGTAGCAATATTAATGATAAGTTCGCATCATGATAAGAACTAATGAGGCTTGCAAATAAAAATGTATACTTACCATCCAAAGTTTAACAGAATTACTGATCGACTACTTTTTGTGCATGTAGGTTGGCATGGTGATTATAACGGAACAGTTTAGTCAGAGCAGACTATAGTAGAGTACCTAGTCGTACATTAATAATGAACTATTAATATTAGTGAGTAAACTATAGAGTAGTCCTAATTTAATCCCAAACTATTATTAATATTTTGCGAGGACAAGCAATACTTTATGTACATTATATAACATTATACATATAACAAAAACAAACTTAACATTGCAGTTGAAAAACATGCTCTTCCATTCGGAATGTATCGGAGAACATGTTTTTCAAACTGAAAATTTAAGTTGGTTGATTATTACTAGTTAACATGTAAATCCTACTTAGCTGTGATAATTTTCCTTTTTTTTATTTTATTTTTTTATATAGGGCATCTCGTAGCTGACCTCTGAGGTCATGACTACTTAACCAGTCAATCCTGTGGTTGCCTTAAGCTTCTACACTTAAAGCCTCCAGCCAGCCAGGGGCAAAACTATGCTAATTAAAACTAGGCGAACGCTCGCTAAGGGCACCCCCTGTGGGGTACGAACCTCGGCTTAGGGCGTTCGCTGGGGGGAGGACAGCAAGAGGGACAGGCTGGATCTGATAATTTTCCTTTTAACTTCGTTATATATACTACTGCTGTGATTTTTTTCATAAATCCAAGTAGATACAACCATTTAGCTGGTAGTGGGGGGAACACTATACTCTAACAAAAATTAGCACTTTAAAGCTTAATATTTCGCAAACGGATCCCTAAATTGAAAAAATTGCTTTCACACACCCACAATATTTAAATACAATATTTGAACGACCTTTCCAACGACACATAGGATAGACGAGAAAATAAAATTAATCCCCACTTTACGTGTTCTTTTAGGGTACCTCCCCTAGGTACCCTAAAAGAACGCGTTTTGCGTGATTAATATGTATACCCATGCCAAATTACAGCTTTCTAGTACTAACAGTCTCTGAGCGAAGCCGCGGACAGACAGACGGACATGGCGAAACTATAAAGGATCCTTGCTTACTACGGAACCCTAAAAATTTAAATATCCAATGCTCAAACAAGAACTTGTGGTGGTGGGTAATTGCAATAGCAGTTACGGAAAATGATGACGATAAATGGGTAAAATTGTAATACGTCAATCATTAGTCATATAAGTATGTACGTACTACTTAGGTACTGCTTTTAAACAATAATAATATAATTATACCTAGTCTTGGTGAATGAATAAAAACAAAGCGTAGGTCGTCACGCGGTGTCCGCGTCACTTGAATGGCGGACTGAAGGGAATGGGCGCAGTTTCCACGGTGGGTACCGTGTGGGTGTGTAGCTTGGCAACTTGCCGCTACTTATTATTACAGATAATATTGTGTAATATATTATTCTTATTTTATAATATAGGTACATATTTACTCAGATACCTACTACGGACACCTACCTCGTTCAGAGGAAACTATGTAACAGTGTCTGGGGGCCTACCACCACCTCTAAAGCAGTATTATTTTAATATTACTTTAGTGTGGGAAAGAGATGAAGCTCTACAGGAAGTATAGCTCCATCTCTTTCCTCCATTGAAGTAAGACTAAAATAATACTGCTTTAGAGGTGGTGGTAGGCCCCCAGATCAAGGTGCTTTGCAAGTAGGTATAACATAAGAGATTTTTTTCCACTACAAATTGTGGTGTTCAGATCTCCTGTTTGAAAGATATTGTCATAGGTGGGTTCTAAGCTGCGTAAGCTGTAGAGCATAGCCGCGCCGCGACCGCGTAGAGCCTGAGCCTAAAGTGAGCTCTACGCGGCTACGACGCGGTCGCGGCGCGGCGTGTAGCTACGCCAAACTGAGGCCCTACTTCGTGCCACGAAAATCCCGTCCTCTAGCTTTTGATGACTAAGTCTTGCCACTGATAGATTTTTCTTACTAAGACCCATTTGCGCGTTAACAGCTAACTCGGAGTTGACAGCTAACTCAGGGTTAATTCAATAATTCTCATTGGATTAACCCTGAGTTAGCTGTTAACTCCCGAGATATTTAGCTAACCCATGAACGCGCAAGTGAGCCTTACTGTATAGGATACCAGTATCCTCCACTAGTTAAAAAGTTAAGTAAGAACTTTAGGTTAGATTAAGCAATTTGATTATTATATAATTCAGCTGCATGCCTCGCTAGAACGAAGCTGGGTCCAATCCAATACAGGAAAAGGCTAAAGTTATGACAACGACAAGGATCACACTCATTGTTTTTCCAACTCAACTGCTAGCAAGGGAAAACGTCGCGACACACTGCACATTTATACGACACACTCCTTTAATCAAATTGGAAATTGTAATGAACTAGTCATTAGAGGCACCTGATTAAAATTAACAAGTTAAACGTTGTTGTTTCTTGTTCATTAATCATTTATTACTGGCAACCCAAATACCTTGCTGGATTATCCCACAGTCTCTCGGCTCCATTCCTAGATTACGAATAGAGGTAAACAATACTCCTCTATTGACATATATGCTCTATTTAGTGCAGTATTTTAGATTGTAGGGATGGGAACGAAGTACTACAGAAGTAAGACAAACGAAACACAGTTTCTACTCTTAAAAAAAAACGACTTCCAAAAACACTACAAAGTGAATGTTCGGAAGTCGGTCTTTGGTTTTGAATGTTCGCTTTTTGCCACCGACTTCAGAAATTAAAGATATTTTTCACTTTGTAGTGTTTTTTGGGAAGTCGGATGTTTTTTTTTGTTGTGAAATAGTTTTTATTGTCACTTTTTAGTTGCGATACTTACCCTACACAAAGTCGTATACCACTACTTGCAATGTAATTATCACTGACAGAAAGTTATTATGATATCATCATCAACAAAATCCTACGTGGAAAAAATACGTATTACTATGTATTATTGAAGCTAACTCATTAAAAACCAAGTGCGAGTTAGACTCGCACACGAAGGGTTCCGTACCACCGTACAATATTTAGCAAATATGACGTATTAAAAAAAAAACTACTTACTAGATCTCGTTCAAACCAATTTTCGGTGGAAGTTTACATGGTAATGTACATCATATATTTTTTTTAGTTTTATCATTCTCTTATTTTAGAAGTTACAAAAGACACACATTTTACCACTTTGGAAGTGTCTCTCGCGCAAACTAATTATAATGACAAAAAATGATAATGGAAACCTCAATATCATTTTTCAAGACCTATCCACAGATACCGTATACACGTATGAGTTTGATGGAAAAAAAAAATGAGTTTCAGTTCTAAGTATGGGGAACCCCCAAAATTTATTGTATTTTTTCTATTTTTGTGTGAAAATCTTAATGCGGTTCACAGAATACATCTACTTACCGAGTTTCAACAGTATAGTTGTTCCAGTTTCTGAAAAAAGTGGCTGTGACATACGGACGGACGGACAGACAGACAGACAGACAGACATAACGAATCTAGAAGGGTTCAGTTTTTTGCCATTTGGCTACGGAACCCTAAAAAGATTCATCAGAACTTGACCAAATTTATATGGGACCAATCTGGAAGTATATCATTTCAAATAAATAATAAATATTATATAATATTATAATATAAATAAATATTTTTTCAAATCTGTTTATAAATGACGTAGTCCTGAGCAAAAAATACTAAAAAGAAAAAGCACAACCGAAACCTCCTTTTTTGAAGTCTTTAAGAAACGTAGAGCGCTACGTTTAGCTGGCTCGAAAACGAATGTTCGTTACTTTGCTCTGGAGAACGTATTATTTATTGCAAGTGAGTAGGTACCTAGGTACCTACCGGATAGTGGATATAAAAGATTAAAGGGAGCCTTTAATCTTTAATCTTTAAAAGACGGGCGCGACTGGACGACGCTACGCGACTCTGGTGGAACAATTTCTATGAAAACTTCACGGAAATTGTTCTACCGACGTCGCGTCGCGCCTGTCGCTTAATAATCTTCGTTCATGCCAGATAGATACCTATATTATGCATGGCAATGTAACTTGAGCATTGGACCTTCAACGGTTCGCTGGCTTCGTGTCTCTGAACTTAATAACTCAAGAATGTCCATAATAGTTATTTGCCCTTAATCATTAGGACAGCTCTGCTATTCACGGTAGGTAAGTAGGTACTAAACTTAAATTACTATAGGGCGGTAGATAATACCGTACTATAGTAATTTAAGTCAACAAAACGGACAAACTCTGAGAGTATTAGTAGTTATAAATTATTTGCGTATAGGTCGCATATTTCCTATATTGCTGGCTATGATTACCTACCACAAAATTGTGCTTCCTGGCTCCTTGGCCCTGGAACTACGTAATGGGGAGAATTAAAAATAAACTGTTTTAGTGGCTGTTTAATGGTGATAAGGGGAGCTTCTATACCTACGACCCCTAATGTTGAACGTGAACTTGATACAAAAAAAATCATTTCTCATAATGCCTCTAAGACTAAATAGCATAATAAATTGTTAAAAAGCATTATTCCATTATAATTTACTATTCCTAGCACTTACAGACTTATTTAGATATTAATGTTTTACTTATATGAATAATTATTTTGAAGTTTTGAACAAGTTACGTGGTTTAGTATGAAAATGTCCTTGTTGAATGTGTGAGGCGGTTATATCATTTAAAACTGATACTTACTTAATTAATTTCACACCAATACCTCTATAATATTCACGACATTTTTCGGCTTGAGAGTTTATTCCTAGTATTTCCCGTTGGAATATAGAAAATAAAATATGTTTTTGTTCATTGGCGTATTTCACACAGTGTGCTTAATTTTGATCCTTGTCGACTACGTTGTAGCGCTTGCTTCTCTTTCGACGAAGTGCGACCTCTACCTGCGCGGCCTGCGCCCGTCCATTTCACAGATGTCTAAATTGATAAAAATAATCTTATTCGTTTATTCCTACGTTTAGAATGAAATTTTTATTTTATTTGTTTCATTTGGATTCCTCTTTAGATTACCTAAGTACACTAAATTGTTGATTGCTGACAAGTTTTTCCTCAAATCACTTAGACTTTTTCTGTATTATTATCAATATTTAGCAGTGGATATTGGTTTAACGTTACTTAGTCTTTCTAGCTACTGATCAAAAGCAGCGCTTTAAAAAAAAATGCACGCATTGGGTACAGTCGCGATAAAAGTAGCGTTACACCTGGTAACGCCACCTTAATTGAACTAAAGCCGAACACATCGACTTCATCCTGCGATAACTGATATCCAGCTAGTTCTAAATGCACTAAATGGCTAACAGTCATACTGCAGTTTTGATATGACACCTAACAATACTTGCTAAGCACGTTTTCATGTTGTAATCTAGTACCAACTACTGACTGTTCATTGTTTCAACATCAATCAACAGTCAATCAATTCAGCTTTTTCATAAATTCAAAGAACTCACTCAGCCTAGCTAATCGCACTCAACTGCTGGACACAAGGGACTTCATGAAGTACCACAACAACTCTCGGTGCTCAATATAGTCAAAACATTCCGTGACAAATTTAACAATCCAATTCACACATGTTTACTGTCTTGTTAAATAAATGTAAACAACGAAGTAGGTACCTAATTACTATAAATATTATAGCTAAAATATTCCTCAAAGTGAAACATATCAACTCGCATGTCGCTATTTACATAGGTAGAAATTGGAAAGCGCATGGCATGCGCATTGAGCTAATTCTTTAAATGTCCATTAGTCATTCAGGAGAAACCTAGGCCCAATGGTAATTTATTCAGTGGATTAGACAACTCTCCATATAAAGTGCGACCCACCTCACCACACCGAGCAAGTTGCTGCGTAGCGGCAAGCGGGGCTCACTTCTCGATAAATTATCTACTCGCACCGACAACGCACACAGCGCCAGCATCACACCTACTTTGACACACCTATTTATATGTAACGCCTATACATTATCTATGTAGGAGTGCTGTGATGCGTCCACGAAGCATGAGCATTGAACATAGTATTCCTTTGTGTGGACATTATCCACATGATGCAAATGCAAACGTATCAGTGCGATTCAATGACTGGTAAGAGGTTAGACAAAGATAAAGCTACTACCTACTTGGAGGTCGTCTTGGCATACTTTGGATTTAAGATCATTCCAAAGATATAGTTTTCACTAAGTAGTTGATTTGCATCCAGCAGAATGAATAATTTACTCTAGAAATAAATAAAACATTTAAAATTGTTACTACCACCGCCCGCGCCATCAGTTGCTTTCCAAATGTTGCTACGCTGCTAAATACAGCACTTCTTCACAAAGCAATCCGTCTCACATCTAGATTCTGACAAACCTAAGTCATAATGTACAGTTTAATTTTCTGGTTGCATAACATAGCGAATGATTGCTTTTGTTTATGTTCTACACGTGTATTGTAATAAAAAAACCGGCCAAGTGCGTGTCGGACCACGCATAATGAAGGGTTCCGTAGTTGGGATGAATTTATCCCAAGAACAAACTTAACATTGTAGTTGAAAAATATGTTCTCCCATACGGAACGTATGAGAAATCATGTTTTTGAAACTGCAAATTTAAGTTGGTTGATTATTACTCGTTAACCTGTACAGCCTACTTAGCTCTCATAGTTTTCCTTTTAATTTCGTTATATATACTACTGCTGTGAATTTTTTCACAAGTCCAAGTACAACCATTTAGCTAGCAGGGGGGGGGGGGGGGGCACATGACTGTAAAAAAAAAATCAGTTAAAAGCTTAATATTTCGCAAACGGATCCCTGAATCCACAAACTCACAACATTTTTGAACGACCTTTCTAACGATACCCCACAACATGGGGTAGATGAGATCCCCACATCCCCACTTTACGTGTAGGGGCGGTACCCTAAAAAAAATATTTTTCTTGATTTTATTTTACGACTTTGTCGGCATGATTAATATGTATACATATGCCAAATTACAGCTTTCTAGTACTAACCGTCTCTGCGCTAAGCCGCGGACAGACAGACGGACAGACAAACAGACAGACAGACGGACGTGGCGAAACTATAAGGGTTCCTTGTTTACTACGGAACCCTAAAAAGCCGCCTGTCACCACATGTTTCTTGAAAGTGGAAACGCATCTTTGTTGATCGACACGTTTCTTGAATTCAAGCGCTATTCTCCTGCTTTATTGTCGCTGTATTTCTAAAATAAATGCTTTTTAAAGATCCCATCATTATAAAAATATTCGCAACTGTCATCATAAAACCCAACGTAGTACTTGTTGCAATGTTGCAGTTTTAGGGAGATCAATAGAAAGTTATAGTAGCGAAGAAAAAATATTCTGAATAGCATAAATTAATTTCAGCCTCTTAAGGTCCGTATTTATACTATAACTTTCGAATCCTGATTATTTCAGCGCTTAAGATCGAATTATTTATCTTAAAGGTATCTTCAAAATTCATTGGCACATCAATTAAATTTTCCCGTCGAAGAAACTGTGTCGTGTATGTCATATCAACTGCCAAATGTCAATGTGTGCGTCACCGTATCGCCGGATTCGTTTTCTGAGAAGCGGCGGCGCGGGCGCAGCGGCACGGCAGGAGGTGCGGTGAGGAGCAAGAGGGGGCACAGGCCGGCGGCGGCGGCGTCAAGCCCATAATAATGCGCGGGATGGGGGCGCGGTGCCGAGCCCGGGCGCCGGCCCTGCCAGACAAGTTGTCGCTGAACCCCGGAACCGATGTTCAGTGGCTTCCCCTGCCCCGCGCACCGGCTCACAGCAAATTACTTGGCGCACCCAACTTCTTAACTAACCAGTTTATAACCTATGTGGAATTGGGTATCGATAACATCATTACGATCTGAACGAATTTTTATATGAAACGACACGGCAAGAAAGCTGTTATTCTATATATGTTAAGTTTTTAACGTCATGCGTTATTTTATTTCTTGTGCACAAAACCAATGCGATGGAGCAATCAGAGGTACACAAGGAACTATGTTTATCAAAAAAATTAATAAAAAATTAACGTTTTTACGATATTCTCAAGTAACGTCGTTAAAGGTAACATTATTCTTATAGGGCATGATTTTGTGCAATATTCAGCACCCGGTATTGACTGGCCGGGCATACTTCCACAATGACAACGAGCCTGACTCATTCTTTGTTTCTAAACTGGGTCATCTACTCCATATGGATTTACCACTAATTGATAAGAATAACGATTTTGTAACTATTCATTATAGTCCTTGCATTCATTTTGAGTACAAACCTATTTAACTTTATGACGCAAGTAGCACGGTGGATTAGGCTTAAATCTGTGCTGTGATCGCCCTTAACAAAGAGGATTAATAAATCCAAACAGATTTGGTGGTCGTACGCTATCATGTCAGTATCTTAGGCTTATCAGGGCTAAAGGTACTGTCGTGGATGATCCTGGTTGCGCCACAAATATTTATGACATCGGTCCCAGCGCGTACGCGCTCGGGTGGTCCGCCCGTGTGGCGGAGGCGCACAATCAACAGGAGTTTATCAAGAGGGCAACCGTTAAAAACTCATGGAAACTGATATGAACTCGTTTTAATGATCTCAGCCTGTAGTGCTTGCTGCGAACACAAATAAGTTGATAACTCACTAGTTTACTTGAGATCCTAGTTTAGTAACTCTCAGCAAAACAGAGCTTTATTCGTATTACAGAATATTGAGATTTCTTTAAATTTAAAATGACTACATGGAATAGAAATTAGCCTGGTAACGATAAATTTAGAATGCCAAAAATATTTGTGTCTTGGCACGTTGACATTCGGTAGGTGTAACAATGCCCACAAGAAGAAAAGTAAGTGATCAGTGCTTTCATTGGCACGAATTTATTTGCGTCACGGCCGGTCGTCGTTCCTGAAACTGCGCGAAAAATGTCCACTGTCACACCATTGACCCTTGGCATGAAGGTAAAGTTCAATACGACACGTTCACTTGAGGAAAAATTTCTCTGGCATTATTAGAATAGAATAGAATAGTTCTTTATTTGCACAGAAAGTATAAGGTACAAGTTACAGATGTTAAGTTAAAAATGATCCTTAAACTAACTACCTACCTTCAGTGCCGGTTTTAGCATTACAGGCGCCCTGGGCAAGATTTCTGCGGCGCCCCTCTGCACTCTTGGAGTAGAGACGGGCGAAAATTTTTAGCACTCCGCCTCGTAAGGGATAAGTTTTCTTTTGTCCATCTATACAGAAATATGAGATATTTTGTCGACTTATGCAGGATCCAAGAGCGAGTATAGCGAGCTCGATAGTGTTTGCACCCCGTTTCGGATAGGACAATTTTTTTTTTTTTAATTCATGGAACAAAAAACAAACATCTGCCCTGCCAAAAAACGAACTAAAAAGTAATAAAAACAAGTTGTAATTAGTTAAAACTAAACAGATTAATAAAATTGTCATTGCTGCCGACCGTTGTGTCGTTGTGTTGAACACCTTTTAATCTAAGAGGTCCCCCGAGTGCAATGACAATTTTATTTATCTGTTTATTTTAACTAATACAACTTGTTTTTTATTACTTTTTAGGGTTCCGTAGTAAACAAGGAACCCTTATAGTTTCGCCATGTCCGATTGTCTGTCTGTCCGCGGCTTAGCTCAGAAACGGTTAGTACTAGAAAGCTGTAATTTGGCATGGGTATAAATATTAATCACGCCGACACAGTGGTAAAATAAAATCAAGAAAAAAAATTTTTTTTGATTAACACCAACACCAGATTTAACGCCACTAGATTTTTATCTTTCGGGTCGGATGAAGCAAAAAGTTTATTTTGAGCCAGCCAACACTAGGGATGAGCTGCTGGAGCGTATTCGCGTTGCTGCAGCAGAAAGTAAGGTTGATCCGAGCCAGTTAAGACGGTCAACAAAGCAGGTGGCGATCCGAGCTACTGCGTGCCTTCAAAATGGCGGCGGGCATTTTGAACAACTTTTATAATTTCTTGTGTGTTGTAAATAATAAATAGTAATTAATACTTGTTATTTGTTTATCATTGATCTGCGATAACTGTAAATATCTACAGAAAAACCAAATCGTTATGAACTCACTACCTACTCAAGCCTATGTTCCAACAACAATATCTCTTAAACCATTAGTCATAGAATAAATTTTTTGGTATCATTATTTAGGTGAACTAAACATATGTTAGACGAGTAGATAAAAAAAGGTAGTTCCCCGGGGTGAATTTTGTAATAACGTTGATTAACAATAAAAACGATGTAATTTTTAACGTAAAATTGATCTTTTAGCATTTATTTCAATATGATGCAGCATTTAATGTTATTATTTGAGTTATTTAACCCATTGTTAATACTTTTCCGTTACTAAAAGTATTTTTTTTAATGACAATTGGGCTTTAAATTTTAAAGTTACTGTACTTTTAGTATGCACTCTCCATACAAGGCGATCAAAACACAAAAATGGCTGTCATTCAGGAGTGAATGGGTTCCGACCCTACATGTAGAATAATTTTATTGATAGAATAGAGCAAACTACCACCCCTTTAAGTTTGTACAGTCCGAAACCGGACATATTGTATATAACGAAATTAAAAGGAAAACTATTACAGCTAAGTAAGCTGTACACGTTAACGAGTAATTATCGACAAACTGCAATGTTAAGTTTGTTCTTGGGATAAATTCATCCCAACTACGGAACCCTTCATTGTGCGTGGTCCGACATGCACTTGGCCGGTTTTTAATTAGGTTTTTGGCAGGGCAGTACTGTTTTTTTAATTTTTTTAATTAATTATTTTAAGTTTTATTTCATGTCAGGCTAGGTGGCTTTAATTTTAATTTTTAAGCACTAAAAGTGGTTTTATTCTCTCACAGCGAGGTAAGGCAAGGCGTGGATGGCGTGGGGATGAAATATTTGTTTTGCATGTATATACATACTACCTATGTAAAATGTATGCCAATAAATTATATAGTTTTGGAATGTGCTCATCAATGCCTATATTGTAACAAATTAAGTTATTTTATTTTTTTACACAGTTGACTAGGGAGCCATACTGCTGCTATTTTTTTTTTCATAGTATCTGCCTATGTCACTCGGGAATATGTAAGGATTCTAACGATACGCCAAACATCCATATCTGATCAGGCATTACAAAGTTATGGTGGAACAAAGAAACTCACGTACATACATGAACCCTGAAAACATTCCTTTCGGGCAGTCGTGTATAAACTGGAGTTAGGTACTTTGTCGACCCATGCAGAATAAGGAGTCGGTGACTTTTACGACATAAGCAGAAAAGTTTGAGAATTCAGGGAATGTAGCATGTATGTATGTATATAAAGGGAGCTGAAAGAGCTGAATTTTTCTAACTCAACAAACTCCCTTTTACTTTACTTACTGATAACCTATTTGGTTCTTGTTAGGGATTTGATTTAAAAGAACGTACTCTTCAGGCACCACCGCATCAGAGGTGAAAGGGCGGCTCTTCAAAGCGAAGGCACCGGCGCCCCTTCACCCCTGGCGCCCTGGGCGGTCGCCCAACCGCGCCCTACCCTAACTGTACTGCCTACCTTAACTAAGAATGCAAACAGTAGCTATAATAATAAAGACTCACTTAATATAATAGGTATATTATTAACACATTCAATCAAATCAATACAAGTTTACTATGTCAAGATGAAATTCAGTAAATAATTTGAAATAGGCAATACAATAATATATATGTACAATTATAATACAATATAATATTATGAAGTACCTACACTATAAAAACGTTGTAAAGGTAGATTGATCTCCGTCGCCCTTATATGCATTAATGATTGTGAATGAGGATGCATTTCAGTAACTCAATTCTGTAATGTATATAGTTCTTAAAATATTTTCGCATTAATTGTTAGTTGTACCTACAATCTCTAAAACATTGGAATGGCGACTGTTCGCGTAGATTTCTCTCTAAAATGCTCAGTTACAATGAAGAATAAATTAAGCACTCTTTATTAATTTTACAAATTCATAACAATCAACAGTGACCACTAACCGATCAGTAACATTTAAAAACCATAATAAACAGGCTAAATGACCTTGACTTTAATAAGACTAACGATAGAGGTTATAAGTAAGAGATCAAGAAGTGTTTTAGAAGCTTTTTAATTGTTTAAATTAAACGAATGAAGTTTAAATGATCGATCCTTGATTGGTCATCATCACTATGATCCTCAGAGAAAAAAGTTAGTTCAAGTTTGACTCCCGTGAGAACGAGATAAGACTTAGTTCTCGCTTACGCTTTACAATGTTGGATTTCGTTATGCAGTACTTACTTTTCGGGAAAACTGATACCATGTATTCAGTACATGATTCTGAAACGCCTGCGTTGAAATTTTTCGTCGGGTATTAAAAAAAAATCTGCTGTTTCATAGAAAAGCGCAATACCTACGCGGTCAAAATGTATGGAACAGCAGTTTTTTTTTAGTAAGCGACGAAAAATTTCAACTCAGGGCATTTAAGAATCCATGGTAACAGTTTTCGCGTCGATGTCCCTGCTGCCCTGTATAGCAGCTTTTATTACTAAGTACTACATTTAGTTGCCCCTTAGTTGCCCCTACCAAACCCCGTCTATGTAGGTGCTCATGTATGAGAAAATGACAGAAACATGCAGGGCAAGTAACTTTATCACGATGACCTATAAACGCAGTCTTAGAGCAGCGCATTATAAACATAAAGTAAATACTAACAAACAGTAAGTATAAACACTAGACTAAACGACGGGGCGTGGTGACTAACAAAGTTTTCGTTAAAACTGGTGATGTGACAAAAAACATATATACACCATTATTTTGGCACCAGCCCCAAGTACGTCATGGTCGGTCATCGGTATTGAAAAATTCTTATCTCATTGACGTGTTCATATCTAGGGTGCTGTGTCACAACACTTTAATAAGTTAATGTTGCAATATTTTTATCTAGGTAAGAGAGAGCTAGTAAACAAATTTGATTGTCGAATGTTTCATGGAGTACCTACTAATAATAAAGCTGAATAGTTTGTTTGTTTGAACGCGCTAATCTTAGGAACTAACACTCGAATTTGATAGCCCGACGAAGCTATAGGCTATTTAACATCACGCTACGACCTTAAGCCCTAGCGCGCACTGCGGTGCGGTGACTTGCGTTGCGTTTTTTTCGCCGTAACGAATAAAATCCTGCTTTGTTTTCGTATGCGTTTTGTTTTCCCGCAGTGCGCGCGCTTCCAATGTTTTCATACTTCACAGATTTTGCGGTAGCAAAACGCACCGCAGTGCGCGCTAAGCCAAAGGAGACGAGGGAAAAAAACTGAAAGAAGACTAAGTGAAAATGAAGTAACGGGGCACAGCTATATAGTATATATTTTATGTTAATACAAGAAATTTCACGCAGACGAAGTCGCAGGCGCAAGCTAGGAATAAATAAAGTTGAATAAACTAATAAGAATTGTATCGAAAGAAAGTACTTAAAGGATAATCATGTAGATACCAAAAAATGGATTGTTTTTCAAGAATACTCATACGTATGATATGTTAAAATATGTAAACATGTGCGGAGACTTTCTGCTGTCCTGCACTAGTACAGGCCTGCGGCCTGCCGGTCTCACAGGATCTTTAGCTACGGTTCTGAAAAGTTCCAATAAGTAAGTGAAGCTTATCCAAAATACTAGCTCAGAACAAACACTGCTAAGCTAGTGTCAGATGACCGGTCGGATCTGAATGCGATAACCTTGAACGAGAGTGTCTCTCTCGGTCTGCCGGTCAAACTTATTACAGCGGCTATCACCGCACATCTATCATAGCAACCGAATGGTTCGCGTGCAGTGCCTCATTAGCTCATTCATTATTGTAGACATGCTAGAATAAAACGTTTCCCTTCCGGAATCGGCAGCAGGAAAATAAACAGGATGATCTGCACAATAGACGCTATGGACATGTACCAGGAGAATAATGAAATGGAGATAATTTCAAATTTCGATTTATAGCTAACTTATATACTAATCTCAACACAAATCCAGCTAATAATCGAGATAAACACATTCAGTGCCGAGAGCCCTCCTGGAGGGTTCACCTAGTCGCTTATGGGATGCCGCGAGCCCTCGCGGAGAATGTGTGAATTACAGCATTATAAAACGTGAAAATAAAATCTGCTGAATGTTTTAACAAGATTTATTAGTTTAAGCGTTTTTTTTAAATCCAAGTTTTTTTTTTATATTTACTTTTACAAATATTCACAAAAAAAATTAAAGATTGGAGACTACAAGACAGACAACACCCCTTGAAAACACAATTTTACTTCGTTTTTACAGTGTTTTATAACAAAGTTTTAAACCTAATGTCGTTGACCGTCTGCGATGGTTAACTTTAGCGCAAACGTAATGCCGGCAAGCCTACCAGAGGGTTCACTTCCAATATGTATGGTGGCTTGGCGTATGAGTTCTATGAAAAGTGGGTGGAGTCGAAAGTGTTAAAGACCAAAATATCTCGATTCTTTGACATATGCCTAGTTTCCTTCCTACACATTCACACCAAAACTTAAAAATCAAATTTTATTTAACTGAAACGAAACTTAGCTTTTCTTCAACAGTAACGACACAATGGTGCCGATTCTCTTGTACACCGATCTAAACTAACTAAACTATCACTAAAATTCCTTACTTTTTTTTGGCTATGAGAATCTTAGAGCTATTTATTCTGCAAATAAAATTCTCTAAACTAATTTGATTTTTTTAGAGCCAGAGGCGCGCAGTGGTTGCCGCCTCGACGTGTTTGATATGGAATTTTTCACTTTTTGTATGGAAACCATGAAAAAATATTACTTACTTGTTCAGGTTTAGGGGTTAATGGATTTTATTAAGGGGGTCAAAATTTTCATTATTTTTGCGATAGGACGCACCATTTTCGAGATATAAGCAAAAGAAAAAATAAATACAGTTCTGTTTTTGCACGTGAAGTCGAGATGTTGGTGTGACTTTTAGGTCATGACAACTTATTTTATCCTACACCTTTTGTCAGGTTTAGTCTGGTTTGGTATTTTACAATCAAAATTTTAGGTGAAAAATGTCAAATTCAGAATAGCAAAATTGCCATTTTCACTAAACTAAAAACTCAGTACTATCTTAGTGGTGTCAAACTAAAATATAGTTAAGTTGTGTCACTTTAGTCTATTTCAGAATGGGAAATCGTCGTTTGACAGGAATAAACTAAATTTTAGTGATTTTTAGTCTAGTGTAGAGGCATTTGTGACAAGAGAATCGGCACCACTGTTTGGGCTTTTATAAGCACCTTATGAGACAGGTTCTATAGCTGTCTCGTAACAAACTTTTGCAGATAACATAAAGATGGAATCATCTTCGTGCTCCTAAACTGTTTATTAAAACTTGTTTTGTTTTGGTTTGGGCAGAATAAGTTCAACAAGTAGAAACGACGGACAAGAATCCCTTTCAATGTAATGATAAAACCTGGTCAAGCAATAAAATAACGTTTTCGATTCAATCTATAAGAC
This sequence comes from Agrochola lota, assembly GCA_947364205.1. NCBI lineage: Eukaryota > Metazoa > Arthropoda > Insecta > Lepidoptera > Noctuidae > Agrochola > Agrochola lota. Next base: position 7,434,507 of record OX376221.1, on the reverse strand, counting down.
AAAATTCATTCGAAAATTAAAAAATTGCACGTAGCATAGTGCCTTATACGTTTAAAAAATATAACGTCACAAAATTTCATCGTAAAGTAATTTGAATGATGTTAACTTTACTATTAATGTGCCAAACGGTACGAGGAGCTCGAACTACACTATCAGAGGTACCGAGGCTGGTGTCAAAGGGCGTGCTGATTGCGTTACACGACTACACAGGCAACAGGCGTGTTTACAGAGAAGAGCCGTTTCAACGTCGCCGACACCTCTCTGATCTCACCGAACGGCCGCTATCAAAGCCAGACGACATCAATTAACAGAACCGGCCGGCTTGTATGCCTTTTAACAATGCCTTGTTTTGAAGATGATCATGCGATTACTTTGTGTGGAAAGTTTGGCTAGATATACAAACTGCATCTTTAGTACGACGGTAAAATTCTACGTAGACCTCAAAATAACATTCACGAGAAAACAATTTGGCTGTGCTGTGCGTGCAGGATATGTGAACGGACTCGTCGGACAGTCGGCCGATGTGAGCTCGCTGAATATTATAATTAGTCGAAGCCGGTGTGAGTAATGGCGTCGGAAATAACACGCGGGCGGCGTTGGCGCCAAGCGGAGCGGCCATCGAGCACCGCACACAAACGCAGCGCGCGCGCAGCCACGCATCCTCCCTGAGCGGTGCGCGCGCCACCGCGCCGACCGGTCTGTCTTGTGACTTGAGCTATTTACGTGCTAAGGAGTGACGTGACTCCGCGCTGATTTATTTAGGAGATCACCTCATGGAGACTTAAAGGTTGCTCTATTATTGTTGTAACTTCAGGCCTACTGTTAGTCATCATGTGACATAATGTGTTGTCAGTGAAAAGCAAAAATAATCAATTTTGAGAGAGTTATTTATCTCAATTTAAAGACCAGCCGTTCGATTCTGTAAAAATATCACCGTTAAACTTAGGTGAAGTGAGCGTGAAGTGAGCTCTCAATAGTGGTAATCCCTAGCATCCTGCCGGTCAATTCTGTGGCAGTGACAGCTCACTTCACGCTCACTTCACCTAAGCTTCACGTTAATATTTTTACAGAATCGACCGACAGTAGGTAGTCCAGTGCAAAATTGGCGTCGACCAATGAAAAGTATTCTAAACAACAGAATTTTTTAAATTACTATTATTACCGACTTAATCACTTGCCAATGCCTAATATATAAGAGATATCTAAGACCGTATACAATGCAATAATGTGCATTGCACTGTATAAGGCTTCTTAGAAACTAGTCCTAGTATGCCTACCTGCTAAGTATTGGCAGTAAGTACCTACCTACAACAAACCATTTACCGTTCATTTAGTTTTATTACATAGTGAGCTGTTACATAAACTTACATTATATTAGGTGTTGACGTGTGCATATTATTGTGATCTATTACTGCATGAGTCCTGAACAAAATGCATTGGTTGTAATCTTGATAACAATCAAAGTTAGAAATGAAATAATAAAGGTGGAAGGACCACATTCCATTCATCTGAGTTGTAACCAACAAAGCAGTGAGAGTTTAGATATTTCTGTGTGATTACGACTAGCTGGACTGGACTCTGACATCAAAGCAAACCATATTAGAAATCGAGGTGCAACGGGTACCTACATTCAAACATCTTAACATTTAAAGCAATTTCTGGAAGAGGCAAACAAAGGCACCGCGGTTAATTAGTCTGTGTTTGCGCTGAAGAAACAAACGCGTTCTGAAGACAGACAACACCAAAGTGAATATCCTTTATGCCGACACGCACACATCCGGATACTAAACAATTATAGTAGTCATGGAATTAAGTTTAACAAAAGTAAGAATACCGTTCCGGCAGTCACGCGGAAAAACGGAAAATACTCACTTCACTGCCCAGCGTGTACATAAGTAACTCAAGAGTTCAGGGTTTAGGCCACTTCAGGAAAAAAAAGGAACTTAGGTTTTATGTGCGGTTAAAAGCAGGTAAAAATACCATAACTACTTAAAATGCAGTTAAACTTGAAGTCAGGAAGGTCAGTTTGAACAGATAAAGCTATTGAATTGTAGTTTGACAATATTGTAGTGTTTGGTATCACAAATGGTTCGTGTAAGTCGTAGCTTTGCATTAATAGGCTCTAACTGAATGAGCTGAATTTCGTTAATTCATTGAACATTTGGTCTACACGTCGCGGCGAAATTGGGAAAACCGTCTTTCTTTAAGTCAAATAATGTATTTTTGAAATAAGCACAAAAAGCACTTTAGAACGTCCAAATTTAAAAAGGAAAGAAAAAAAAAGATTCTACTCGCATAGTGCAAAAGGTAGTTTTCGTATGGAGAACACAACTGGCAAGAAACCGTTAGGTACTCTTTTATTTATTTTTTACAATATTTTATACATTAACATCAATTATATATTATATGTGAAGACGATGCACATTTATCTTTCTCATAATCACTAGGCGTGCAAAAGTAAGTTCAGCTGCCTGCTAAAAGTTTCTTAGCAGTGACTTCTAAAACCCTTATTATGACTAGTCAGTCATATAGTAAGGGGTATAACCCGCTAATACGTATATATAGGGGTCTTATATTCGTAAGTCATCCGTCATTATAGTTTTGCATTACATTCATACAAAAGCAGATAGGGACGCCGGTAAAATTCATAACCAGACAGTCTTGTTCCAAGCATGGAACAAGACTGTCTGGTTATGACGGCTATTTTATAGCAGTATATGAGTAGTATAAGACTGCTACAAAACAGCCGTCAAAAACTTTATTAATCCTTTTTCAGCAATAAGAACTTCCAGATGTTCGCTAGAAAATAACAATTCAAAACTCAGTACAAGCACAGGAATTGCGTCAAACTTAAAATGAAAAATACGAAGAAAGACTATTGTTAAATAACCCGTGAACTATAACAGAGAGTGTATCCTGTGCTCGCGTGTGCCAAAAATATCCTTGACTTCATAGTTGATGCTGTGCCTGCTTGTTTTATGGGCCATCGTGTCGTCCGGCAGAGCATCGTAAATATCACACTCACATCTACGAATGCAACTCCAACACTAGGTAGTATTCGGCATGCAAAATTATCCGCCTTAGCTCGAAAACATGGCGAAATATTCCAATACGTCAAAGACACGTCAGTGGACGTCGCTAGCGTCAGCCCGGCCGAGCCACAGAAATACTTACAGGTCCTAAAGCTTATTTTTAATGTTTGCTGAAGGGAAACATTTGGCAACTTAAGTAGTTTGCGATTATTTTAAACTCTGAGATGGTTTTCGGCTTTCCCAGATCCATCTTAAAATTACTAGATGTTGCTTTAGGGGGGAAGATGCTTAAATTATTAAAATGTATTACTTCTTTAAAAATAAGGTTTCAGTATAACAACAATGCTAAAATATTTCACTTTTCAACCTTTACATCTACTTTTAAGCTAGATAAACATGCTTGTGCCTCAATTTGTATTAATACCCTTGCATACTATGTTTATCGCAAATAAATATTCTATTCTATTCTATTCTAATAATTATTGTTCTCTAGATTCGAATCTTAAAAGGCTATAGTTTGCTTCCGATAAAATAAAATGTAGTAATTACTTAAAAATACCTGTTTCTGTTCAAACATGCTTGGAAATTGGAGCATTAATTTGACAACCTTCTTCGAGATAAATATAAAATGCTATAGGTTCGAATACATGCGAGCGCGGTCGGCAATGTTTTTACGAAAATCCATATCGGTCGTGTTTAGCGGCTGAATAAATTACTATGGAAACTCATATCTGCCGTGTTATTTAAAAATGGAACGAACTATTCACTGCAACACATGGCAGCCAAGGAGGTAACTTATCAAAGATTTTAAGAACTGTATAGAGTGCCGCTAGCAGCACTCTATCCCTATCGGATAAAGTGCCGCTATTTGCGGCATAATAATGGCGCTGCCTCGGCCCGGCTAAAGTGCCGTAAGCTTTGCATTGTCAATGTCACTGAGTCACTGTCACTTGTTATTTTGTTTGATGGTTGAGGTTAGTTTGCTGCCGTTTGTATTATTTTTATTTTTTTCCAAACTTCTGTACACATTACATCAATGAGGTCTGGACCCCTGAACTAGGACACCTGTATGACAGGGGTCGATTGATCGTATTTGTTTTAGATAATTGTATCAAAAGTCAGTACAATGACTGAAGTTACGAAAAATTAAGTAGCAAATGAAAATGGCTGGAACGTAGGTTAGGTTAGAACTGTGCCCATACAACGGCCAGGGTCCGGTTAGGCACAAGAGAATGTAATGTTTTGGGAATGTGGTGTTTTACAGCGAACTAACCTCAACAATCAAACAATATAACAAGTGACAGTGAAAATGACAATGCAATGCTTACGGCAATTTAGCCGGGCCGAGGCAGCGCCACTATTATGCCGCTAGCGGCACTTTAGCCAATAGGGATAATATATACTATACACTCCCAATATTTTATTTAAATTTCGATTTGGTTTCCTAATGAACATATTGGCGCGTGAAAAATTATTGTGGTTCGTAATTGATTTTGGAATTTTTAATTTAATAATGTAAAAGTTCGAATTTCCGCGCATTATTTGAGAAAAGTACTATACAAACCTCGTACTCACTTATGTGTGCCTCGGCTTCGCCTCGGCCCACATTTTCTCGACCGCCCATAAATGTGTTGCTTGCCACGACAGTATTAAAACAATTATACACGTAATTTTTTTGGTAAATAATTTAAAAACTAAGTAAGTAGATGCCGCCGGCATTTCCTAGCTGACTTATCCCTGAGAAGAAAAACCGAAATAAACTCAGAGAACTAAAGTATTTTTCTTTTGTACTTTCGATACAAATTCTTTCAATTTTATTTTTATTTACAAGTTATAGGAAGGTTCTTAAGAGGAGCTTTAAAATTAAGCTACCCTAATCTAGTTGCCTGGGTAATCTGATAGACTCCTTTTTCTGTTATCGGCCGCCTGAATTGGTAATCCTTTGAACTGCCCTAACATTATCTAAGAAAGAAAAACTTAAAGCCACAAGCGATTTAAACGTTGCAAATCCAACAGTGCGCTTTTATTTAGGGATGTATTTAGGTGTCAACTAGTGTTAGTGGAAACAACATAAGACATTATTTGAGGGTTTATTTATAAACGTTGCTTAACACTTTCGACTCCACCCACTTTTAATTGAACTCAAACGCCATGCCGCCATATAGGTACATTGGAAGTGAACCTTCCGGGAGGGTTGCTGGCATTACATTTGCGCTAAAGTTACCCTTCGCACACCAACGGTCAACGGCATTAGGTTTAAAACCGTGTTATAAAACACTGTAAAACGAAGTAAAATAATGTTTTCAGGGCTTCTTGTTGATATACGTAGTTTCCAACGTTTTAAATTTTTTGTGAATATTTGTAACCGTGAATAAAAATAATTAAATGCTTGGATTTTAAAACCAACGCATTTATACTAATTAATCTTGTTATAATATACATCATATTTTATTTTCACGGTTTATAAGGCTGGATTCGCTAAGAAAAACCTACATTTAAAATGAGCCCTCCGCGAGGGCTCCCGGCATCCCATACGCGACTAGGTGAACCCTCCAGGAGGGCTCCCATCCGTATAAATGCAGATATTGTTAATCATACTTAAATAAAACTTCAATCAACGTTAATAAATACACCCCGTATACGGGTAGGTCATTTAATTAATCGCAATTTGGATTGAGATAGTTTTACATCTGTTTCATCCTGATATTCGTGATGTTCATTTAGTTTTTCATCCAATCCTCTTTTGTGATTACATACATAAGGAACATTAAACAGTTTGTTGATCCGACAATACCTCATCAAAACGATCCGGAATTGATTTGTTAATACGAGTTGTATAACTTAATTTATGATCATACTAAGTATGATATTTGCCTATGCCTGTCATTCAGATTTACCTACAATTTAGCTCGTGACCAGTCTTACCAAGGGGTATCGTGTTTCACCCAGTAATTGGAATGTGGAGGTCAGATAGGCAGTCGGTCCATGTAAAATACTGATATTCAGCTGCATTTTGTAAGACTGGAAGCCGACCCCAACATAGGTAATTGGGAAAAGGTTTGGTAGAAGATAGAAGAGGAGGTCATCTTAATAAATAAAATAAAAAATTAATAATACCAGCCTGTTATTGTCCCACTGCAGGGCAAAGGCCTCTTCTCATACAGAGAAGGCACGAGCATTGATCACCACGCTTGCTCACGACGGGTTGGCGATTTCAGACTTATATTAACTATAAGTCCAGGTTTCCTCACGGTGTTTTCTTTCACCGGTGTCAGTAATGTCCAAGATAAACTCAACTAGACAGACTCATTTATAATAGAATCTTGTCCCCACTGGTGTCCATTGGTCCTTATAGCTGATAGTCTGAGAAATGCAGGGTCTGTCCATATGTCGTTATCACAATAGGTAGTTACTAAATGGCACAACGACAAACTACCATTTTTTTTTTGCAAACTGCAGCCTAGTTATTGAAAAAATCTGCAATCATTAAAAGCCAGATCTAATTTGGTATATATTATCATCTTGTAAGGAATATAGTCACAATAAATGATTCACTAACAGAACATAAGTAGGTATAAGTATAATACTTTCAACTATTTAATTAAAATTATGCTCATCCATATTCTTAGGAGGGTTTTCCTGTGATCCTGAATAGCATTTGCGAGGAATAATATGCGAGCAAACCTTAAAACAATAGTCTTTAAGTTTTGTAGTGATTTTTTTTTTACCCTCCCTGTTTCTGAAAGGAAACAAGAATTGCTACCAGTTAACTTCATGTCAAGTACTGTGATTGGCTGACTGGAAACAACAACAAAAACTACAAAAAAAATAAAAATGCCTATGTGAATGGGGGAACATGGCAACCCTAGCTACCTCTACGTTCCTATGAGTTCCAATGGTTACGTGTTTTAATTGAATTGTACTAAACCAATTATTTTAATGACTAGTAACTGGTAGGTGGCGGAGTTGTTTCTCATCCATTATATCGTCGGTGTGGCGGCCCTACTGCGGCATATGATACAGGCATTCCGCATGTGTTGCGGGTATGCGGCCGGGGACCGGCGCGCGGCGAGCTCGCCTCGTACGGACTCGTGCCGCCCTGCCGCGCCAGACTGCTCGTCGCCATTACGTTACACCACACCGCAAATGCACTCAATAATAAAACAACTACTTTATTGTTTCAGTCTCCATACTGAATGCTTTCGCTGGAAAATAAGACCGTACAAATATGTACCTATTTAGAACAGTGCTATGCCACACTCTGCGGTCACAGTAAAATAAAGTAACAGTATTGTATCTCGGCAGTCACCTTGAAATAATAACCTACGGCCGCTTGGTGGATAAGAAGATTCTGTTTTTAGGGTTCCGTAGCCAAATGGAAAAAATGGAACTATTACTACCTACTATGGATCTACTCTTAAATTTCGTCATGTCAGTGTATCCTTCCGTCTGTCCGTCCGTCTTGTATGTTATGCAGCAATTTTAGTCGGAGACTATTTGTATGATGAAAAAACGTAGGTACTTACCTAAAAAAAAAAAAACAACCGACTTCCAAAAAATGTCTTTAGTTTTGAATATTCCTGTTTTTTCTACCGATTTCCGAAATTAAAAGTATTTTTCACCTTGTAGGGTTTTTTTGGAAGTTAGTTGTTTTTTTTTTTGTGTCAATAGTTTTTATTTTACTCTTTTTAGTTGTGGTACCTACCCAACACAAATTCGAATACCTGATATCTAATTACGCAACAGATTTTCGATTTGCAATTGAGTCAAAAAAAAAAATTGGTTTCGTTTGGCTAGAATTGCTTTCAAAAGTTGTAAATTGAAAGCAATTCTAGTCAAACGAAACCAATTTGACTCAATTGCAAATCGAAAATGTGTTGCGTAATTAGATAGCTGGTATGTATCAGTAACCAGTAACCAGTAGACCAAGGAGTCTTTCCGGATCTCATGAAACACAGTAAAGTAATTCCTTTGTTCAAATCCGGTGATAGTAAGGAACCCAACAATTATAGGCCTGTGTCAATTCTGCCAGTTCTCAGCAAGGTGTTTGAAAGGTTGATGCTCAATCAAATGTTACGTCACTTTAATAAGAATTCCATCTTTAATGAACAACAGTACGGTTTCACCAAAGGGCGTTGTACCACTGACGCTGGTGTCACCCTCATAAAGAACATTTTTAACGCCTGGGAAGAAGCACACGATGCCATTGGAATCTTTTGCGACCTCTCGAAGGCGTTCGATTGCGTAGACCATGAGACACTTCTGCTGAAATTTGAGCACTATGGGATTAGGAATACAGCTCTTGATTTACTAAGATCATACCTGAAAGATAGAAAAGTTAAAATTCAAGTAAACGGCGTAAACTCATTGGGGTCTGAAATGGCAATGGGCGTTCCTCAGGGTTCGATATTGGGTCCATTCCTCTTTTTAGTTTATATTAATGATTTACCACAATTACTTCAAAATCAACCTAAGATGGTGTTATTTGCAGATGACACATCGTTGATCTTTAAAATAAACCGAAGGTCACAAAATCTTGACGACGTTAACAGCTCTATTCTTCAAGTCCAAGATTGGTTTACGGTAAATAATTTGGTACTAAATAAAAAAAAAACCAAATGCATTAGATTTAAATTACCTAATGTTAGAAGTAGCGAATGTGACATCATATTGAATGGAGAAAAACTAGAATTTATTAATCAAACCGTTTTCCTAGGAATCACGCTAGACGAGAAATTACAATGGGGACCTCATATAACAATTCTTGCGGGGCGGCTAAGCTCGACCGCTTATGCTGTTAGAAAGATACGACAGTTAACAGATGTAGAAACCGCGCGTCTGGTCTATTTTAGCTACTTCCACAGTATTATGTCGTATGGCATTTTACTGTGGGGTCGGGCTACTGACATTGAATCCATCTTTATTTTACAAAAGAGAGCTGTCAGAGCCATTTATAATCTACATCGTCGCGTATCTCTCAGGGAACTATTTAAAAAGATTGATATTATGACGGTACCTTGCCAATTAATTTATGAAAATATTATGTATGTAAGAAAAAATCTACACATCTTTAATAAAATAAGTGATAGACATAATTTTAATACTAGAAATAAAGATAAAATAGATAAACCATTTTTCAGATTATCTAAAGTACATACATCTTTTATGGGGTACTGTGTTAAATGTTACAATAAAATACCTTGTGATATCTTACAATTAAATGAAAGAAAATTTAAAACTCATATTAAAAGTACACTCTGTAAACAAGCATATTACAAATTAGAAGATTATATCCAAGATAAGAATGCTTGGAAACATGCTGGTCCTGCTCCATAGGACAATTTAGAGTCTAGACAAAATCAAACTGGTTGCTTATTTAATTATGTATTTGTTATTTTTTATAACACTGATTTCACATTCTGTGATTTCTTGAACTCACACACTGACTTATTAGTATTACTTGTTAAAATGTTAGGAATATCGTATAATTTTACAATGTTTGTAAATATGTGAGCACCATGTATCTATCACATATTTAATTTATCTGTAATTGCTTTGTTTCATTCTTTTTTACCTATCGCGGTATAGTAATCTTATTCTAGATGCATCGTCTTCACATATAATTATATAATTAATGTATACAAAATATTGTAAAAACATTTTAAAAGAGTAACGGTGGAGTTTCTTGCCCATTCTTCTCCATACGAAAACTACCTTTTGGAAGGGGCGACTAGAATCAATTCTATTTTTTGTAAACTTGACGTTCATAAGTGCCTATTATGTGCCTAATTGAAATAAATTGTTTGACTTTGACTTTGACTTTGACTTAACAGGAAGTTATTATAACATCATCATCCACGTAAGCTAAGTGGGAAAAATACGCATTATTGAAGCTAACTCAAAAACGACCAAAGAAAAGTTAATAAAATTTATTTATTTATTCACTCCAAACATAAAAATTAATATCCTTACAGGCTAGACCCAGTGCGATATTGTAGTATCTATTTATATGGGATCACCTCTGAAGTATGACCTACCAAACAAAAAAAGAATCATCAAAATCAAATCATAATTGGTGGAGTTACCGTTACAAACATACAAAAAAAAACTCTAACGGAATTATCATCTTTTATTTCATATTTCAAGATTTCAGTGTACATCATGTCTAAATCATTTTCGTTTTCGGTCGAAAATGAGACTAAAACCGAAGCTTCTTTTAATTTTCATCCATTTTCGGTCAGACACTAACTAAAATATAACTTTAAAATTATGTGCTGTCATACTGTTTTCTAAGAAACCCCCCATAGGTAAAACCGCAGATAAGCATGTCATTATGATGAGCGTAGTCAAATGCCAGCCGGGTAAATACATCAGTCTTTAATCGTGTAGTAGGTAGTTCAGCTTTGAAATAATCATAAAAACACCCAGTTTAATTGGAGTGGTCTAGCGATGCATCTGAGGATCAGGGGCGGCAGCATCGCTACACGACCGAATTCGGTTGCAAATTCCTAATGGCGTCCCTCGAAGGACAAAATTACTTGACAAGCACGAAAAAATCACTTGCTTGTGAAGCACGTCGCGCGCGTCTAGTGACGCCATTAGGACTTTGCAACCGAATTCGGTCGTGTAGCGATCGCTATCTATGTCGAGACAGCCGCCCAAGGCTGGGTCTACAAATGGTTGTGCAATATTTAATTATTCCTTTTTTTAAGTATTATTTATTTATCAGTTATTCTGACACAGTAATTACATTACAATTTTAAGAATTGAAAAACACATTAAAATACTTAAAACGGTAGTTCAAAATTATATTTGATTGGATATACCAAAAAACGTATTAAAAAAAAACTTTATGAAATTCTGTTATTCAGAATCCGATGTTATTTTTTATAATCATTACTATTCATTACCAACATTTATATTTTGAGAGTGAATAAACAAATAATATTTTTATTTCAAATTGGTACCGATCGATACCAAGTTTTCCCATCCCTATGTTTGAAATAGAGTTTTGTTTCAAAAGCGATTTTGGCGCTGCTGCTGAAAAAAGAATAAAGCTCAATTATTATTTGCAAATTGTTGATATGAGTTTTTGAAAGCACCTTGCAACTATTTTCATACTCATTAAGAAATCAAAGAAAAACATCGTTAGCTGAAACTTTTCGTACTGAATTGAATAACAAATCTGAGGAAATTGTTTGGAGGTCTTCTGTTGTTTTTAACCATCTTTTACTCTTATTAGAACATATTATAAAGTTCGATTCTTGGTTCTTGTAACAATTTATTTTATTTATAAGAGTGTCCGTGGAGTTTCTTGCCCGTTCTTCTCCATAGGTACCTACTACGCTTTGGAATGGGCAACTAGCTTCATATTTCTGACTGACCGATTCCTTGACAATTCAAAAGTGCCTGTAAACGGTTTAATTGAAATAAATGCTTTGAGTTTGAGTTGTATAAGCGTGAATTTGGTTGTTTTCAAATCTCATTCGATAGGTTAGAATTTTATTAAACTCACACTTCGTTTGCAATGATCACAAAAAAGGGCTTTGCTATCTGTTGTGTGAACTTGTATTGTAAAGATGATAAAATAAAGGCAGTTAATCATAACGTTTATGAAAATTAATCGTTCATTGTTTTACCTCACAATAGTACCTTCCTAATATTGGCTATGAGTGAATTATGTTACGTTGCCCAAGGCGTAAATAAAAAGGCTATAATTATAGTATTTTGGAACCTATGTTTGATGTGATTATGAATATAAGTACCATAGATAAAAATGTAAATAACAATTGTTTAGCAACCAGTTGCTTTGAACATGATTTCCACGTAGTATTGTCACGTGGTTCTGAAAGGTCAATTGAATATTTTTTTAGTGTAGGTATGTATTTTGGCTTTTGAGACCATGTGCTAGATAGTGAACACTGTATAACAAATTGATTTAAGTGACTGTACTGACTGACTAGGAAGCCTTTATAATTATCTTTGTTAAACTTAAATAAAAGGTACAAAGGATATATACTTAAAAATTTATAAAATAAATACAATAAAGTAGAGTATTCGACAAAGAGTCTTCCATTCACGAAAGAAAAAAAAGTCTTTTATAGTTTTACGTAAAACATAATAGAATATGGGATTACATCAGGTAGGCAGGAGGATGGCGCCAGCGTTACCTGCTCCAGAGCATCCAGTGGATTCTTACTTAATGAATTAAAATACGTTTTAATAAACAATCCTCTTTATTTATTTAATAATAATAATAATAGACGATATAATATTTATTCCTTATAAATGTAGGTAAGCTTCATAAACCCCACATATAAAAATACAATCTTAAACTTTATACACAAAATATCTGTCATCGGGTGATGACGGCATAATGCACTATGGCGGCGTGAACATTAAGGCACGATGATAGAGGGCTAAGCCCCAGGCGGCGCCAGGCGGGCGTCGGCGACTAGATCACAGGAGTTACGGAGCAGGGCTCCGGCGGCATACTCTCATCTGAGCGGGGCCGGGAAGGAGGGAACTGGCGAGCACCAACGCGGTGCGGAGCACGCAGCAAGCGCGCAGCCCGCTGCACTCTGCACCGGCACGAACGCTGACACATGCACGCCGCTAGATACAGGCAGCGAAGCTAGGGATGGCCGCTTTTCTTCTTCGTCCCCGAGGAGGTACGGCCGGAATAGTTTAAAAGGCTTGCGTGGTGGACAAGGTGCCGTGGGAGGCACATATGCCGGTTGAGGCGCAGGTGGTGGTGTGGGTCGGCGTACAGACAGGTCGATAGGCTCGGCAATTTGCATAGGCACAGGAACAGGCACTGGTACTGGTACTGGTAGAGGCGTGGGCACTTGCACCGTTGTAGGCACTGTCACTGGCGGTGGCGTAGGTAGCCGAGCGCTCTCTGGAGACCCTGCTGCGTATGGCGGAGGTGACGGTGCTGGCTGCGGTGCTCGCCTCAGGAGAGCCGCTCGAAGAGCAGGTTCCGCTTGAAGCCACTTTTGGATCTGACGACGATGTATACCGAACTTTCTGGCTGTAGCGCGTTGATTTCCGCGACACTGAGCGTCGCGCCTATACGCTTCGAGAACTTGCAGCTTAAATTGTGGTGGGAAGATACGGCGGGAACCGGCGCGGCCCTCTGAGCGACGGTCTGAGGGCGCGGGGGCCGGGTGCGTGTGGGCGGCGGCCATACTGAGGAAAATACGTGTGCGCGTGGCGGTTGACGGCGCCGAACTGACTGTGGTTGCTCTCTCGCCTCGGCACGGCGCGGATGTTGGTGGCGCGCCGCTGCCTGTCCAACGTGCGTGAGTGTGCGACGTGAGTCTCGTATACATATAAAACCCTGCTCACACTGCTGGTTTTAGTGGACTATTAATTTTATTGTATATTTTATATTATTGTGTTTCCTACCGAAGTATTGACAAAATTGCATTCATGAAGATCCTATTCGTCAGCTTTTATTAATGCTAAAATAATCATAAAATCTCTGCATAAAACCATTGAGTCAGTAGGTAATTATAGACAGATTGGTCACGAGTTGCGGCTAAAATGTAACAGAATGAAAGAGCAATTCGATGCTGCTTCTTTTCTGTAATAGAATAATCTACCCAAATAGTTTATAAATAATGCACTACTTGTAAAACAAAAAGGTATCATAAAAAGAGTCGCATGTGTACGTTGCTTTAGGCAGTAATCTCGCCTCATTCTCGGCGTGAAAAAATGCCGCAAGTGGGAGCCGATAGCACGTAGCGCCACCATTTCTATCTCTTTCAAACTTAAAGAATTTCCCATAATAGAAGAAGACAGACAAACGTGCCCTGCCCCGGTCGCTGCCACATCCGTTTACGAAACAAGTTTGCATGCGATGTTGCCACTGTGTGCGCGCGGGCGGCTCACGAGCATCGAGGGGTGCGGGCGGATAGGAATGCGCACGGAACGGCAACGGCGCCGACCGTGGCAGACAGGGTGTCGCCGACTCGCCGCCGTAGACAGGCCGTCGCTCGGCGGCGCTAGCCCCCCCTTACACCCGCGCGCACCCGTCCCACCCGCAACGCACATCAACAAGTTATTTCGGCCCAGCCTGTTGCGTTGCTATAAGATCTCAAGTAACATGGTTTAAGCCGGCGGTTACGACGTTTTAGCTTACGTTGCAAACTTAGCGCCATCGCTGTTTCGAGGAAAGTTGTTTTTTTGTTGAGCGGCCGCCTGCTGCGCCTGCCTCGCTCGCGTCCGGCGACCGTGAAAATAGCGATCCAACTCAAAAAGGACGGCATGAATAAGTTTCAAAATGTTGAACAGAAAATATTACAATTACAAGAGATTTATATTTTTTAGTTTGGACCTTAACGAATTAACATAAATAACAAACTGCTCATTACTTATTCTTATTTCTAAAACGTTTACTAAACAATAATTACTGTATAGTCAAAAATCCATTTAAATAAGTTTAAGTAGGTTTGAAAACGATTTTTTTTTTATTATTAATTACCGCCTTCCTGATAAAATTCTTTTGAAACTGAAGTGTATCTTATTATCATAATCTGTGATACTGATACCGATACCATTTATCGTTTCTTGGACATCTCTAACTGCTTGTTTTGTTGCAATTGTACGTAGGAAGTTGTATTCTGTTTCTAATAAAACCGACACAGTCATTAATCATTATCTTTGTTAGGAATTTTACTAAATAAAATATAAAAACATTTTATGCACGTGTTTTTGTGACATAATAAACATTTTTTTCTTTCTAATTTTTCTTTTATTACCTCTGTTTATAACGGTAAAAATAAAATCAAATCAAATCAAAAAAAAAAAAACAAAAAAAAATTTTTAGTTACAGTTTAGAATAAATTGAAGTTTTGAGTATTGAGATTTATAATAAGTACTTAAGTACTTATTATAAATTCAGACTTGATATTTTTAGGTTTATTTGATTTTTTTAATATAGGTATTATAATCTGGACCAATTTAGTTGAAATTTGATACACATATGAATATCTATGACCCAAAAACGGACGCGTAACGAAAATAAACGAATTTTGAATACGGGTGTCACTTTTCGAGGGCAAATTGTTTTTTTTTTAAAGTTTTGCCAACCGTACCCTGTGACATATCAAATGAAAGGACGTGTTGTGAGGATCTCAAATATAAATTTGTATAATTTTAAAATAAATACTTTTAAAAATATTTAAGAAAATAGATAAAAACCGAGCATTCACCGCCCTTATCTCCGAAACTACAGAGCCAATTTTTTTTTTTTAAGATACTAATAATGGTTCTTTACTTATAAATTACAGGAAAAACTATAAAAAGACTATGGACTTAAAATAACATGGTAAATCTCTCAATAATGTGCGCACAAACTTACATTTACAGTTGAAATACAGTATGAGAGAACATGTATTTCAGCAAAAATTTTAATTTTGTTCTTGGGATAATTTCATCCCAACTACGGAACCCTTGATTATGCGTGGTCCAGCCATGGCCGGTTTTTTTTTATTAGGTTCTATTGTTCTTAAAATTCAGACTGAGAAAATTGATCTGAAAACAGTGAGGGTGGTTTTCATTTTCGGGTTACCACGTGCTACGACGCGACGGTTTGACTACTTGTCTTCTTTGCTGATAAAATAACTTTATTAAAGTAGATTTCGAGCGCAAAACACTTATAAATATAAAAAGTGTACCTACGTAACGTATATTTATACCTATACATCACGTTTAAAAAAAAAAGTATATCTCTATCACTAACCTATTTTGAACATGATAAACAAGGGATCCTGCCGTTTTACCGAAAAGATTTTGCCAAAATTTCACTACCCAAACAAATTTTACCAACCTTTTTTTATACCAATGCAATGTTTGGAATGAGTTTAGTAAGTACGCACATTTTCATTTGGTAAAATTTTTACTTGGCAGAATATTATCAAGGATAATGTCATTTAGCCATTTGGTCTTTATTGAAATGATTTATTACAGCAAATAATCTTTAGACATGAAACGTTTGGTCAGTTAGTTATGGAACTAGTTAGAGTCAGAGGCGGACTAAGCCTGTCGGAGGCCCGGGGCGGCAAAACTAAATTAAAACGTTCATTCCTGGGCGGCGCCCCCCCCCCCCCCCCCGTTTGAGCACACTGCCTCGAAAAGGTTTAGGTAAGAAGGGTAGGTTTTCTGTTGATCATTGATACAGAAATAGGGGTACTTTGTTTCCAACAGAAAAGCTAGAGGATCAGAAGAATATAGGATGGTAGAGCGATCGAAGCGAGCTTTTTAGACACTCTGTAATGTAAAAAATAATCTTTTGAAGCATACATAAAGCAACAGGAATGACTTTGTTGAACTATAAAGAATAGTTTGAAAATTTAGGATGCAAGAGCGAGCGAAACGTGGTCCAAAATTTAATACCCCACTCCGGATAGTTCAGTTTTTCTTTTGACCATTCGTACATAAATAGGAATTATGTTGTCGATTCCCGCAGAGAATTCTAAGAAAAAAGAGAATGTTGAGGTTGCAAGAGTGAGCGAAGCGAGCTCGAAATTTTAGCTACCTACGTTTATATTTAGCGTCCCAATTTTCAAATTTAGCACCTCCAACGACAAACTACCTTTTTACAGAATACGTTTTGGTCTTGTTTAGAATTTGATTAAAAAGTTGTCGCGAGCAGCGCTCGGCGCCTATGACCCTGCACCATAGGTAAAGCCGCCTCTGGGTTTTTCTCTAAAACATGTTTAGCTTAGAATAAGAAGTTGTTGATCACATATTACTAGTTAATTTGCAATTGAAATCGTGGCTAGAATCGTACATTCTTCCATGTCATTGCATACTTAGAAAAATCTATGACGATGATTGTTGGAAATGTCGGAAAAAATCACTCCGGAGCTAGTATTCAGCCGTTTAAAGCTTACCTATGCTGCCATCTATTGAATTTTCTTGAAGACTTATTATAATTTGTTCGAGTTGAGACCCCATGATCAGGAGGACGCGGATGCATTTGGGGGCCCGCCAAGACCGGAGGCCCGGGGCGGGCCGCCCCTTTCGCCCCCCTGTTAGTCTGCCACTGGTTAGAGTAGGTTTTTTTTTTTTTTTTTTAATGGTTAGGTTAAAACTGTGACCTCCTATGTTAATCGAAGCCTCCTACGCAAGACCGAGCGAGAGAAGCGAGCGGTGCCACGGTAGCGGCCGGCAAGTGCCAGAAACGACTAGATTATATAGAAAAAAAATATGGAAAAAAACAGGCTACCCGAAACTGAACTAATTAGACGAGAATAATTATTTTAAAAAATGCTACTAACAAAAAAAAAAATACTACCAGAATAGTTAATATTAATATTGTTATTTCCTGTTTAGAATTTGTCCCAAGTGGAAAAAGCACCCTTGTAATAAAACGTCTTTATTTTGCGTAAAATGAGTTATTCCAACTTAAATACTTGACTATATAAAAATTGATAAAAGTACTAGTTGGTAAACAAGTTATTGTTTAAACGTTCACTTGCAAAACATTAGGTTTGCGTTACAATTATTTGTGAAGAGATTTTTTGCTAAGAAATAATTTGGCAAATGAAATTATGCGGAAAATTGTTTGGGAAGTGATAATTTGGCAATTTCTTTTCGATGAAACAAGGGATAAACAAGGCCAATGCAATTTCATTATCTTTTCTTCGGGATGTCTACAAAAATGACTTAAAAGTAATGTCTTCCCATTATAAACGAAGGTATCTGTGTACTTTTAGGCACTAGGTAGGTATATATGCCTAATAAACATAAGTAAATAGCAAACAGAAAAAAGAAAAGCTGTTATAATTTAAGTACCTATAATAAACAAACAATCATAAAAATGCTGTTAGAACCTACCGAAATAAAGGCCTATTCAGATATAAGCGATATCGCTGTCGCGCTCAATAGGCCATAAGAAGCAGATATATGCCAGTAACCTTGAGTGGTTAGCTTGCGTGTTCCGTACTGAGCTCACGCAACGCGTCGTACGTCCAGCCAATAATAGGACTCGCCCATCAAGAAGCGCTGTCCCAAATTAGACGCACTATTAATTTATTATACATAAAACAAATGGTATGTTAATAAAACACGTATACCAAAAGATCAATAATTAAATTATCTTTAAAATTGTGAATGTTTCAGAAAAATACGCTTGATAGATTTTGCGTGATTCTCAGTTTTTTATCTGCGTTAGACATAATTTTACAACTTAATTTCACTATGTAATATAAAATAATCTAAAATATTGCTACATTAAGTTATTTAGAAAATGCTCTAATTTAACATACAGTTTTTCCAAATCATTAACACTAGGTAGTCGTTTAGACGAGATCTTCAGTATAAAATCATTAAAAGTCGGTTATCGTCGCCACGATATAATAATTAGATTGAGGCCTGACATTCACGTTATATCAATTAACGGAACCATTGTGCATCGGCTAGAACAGTCAACATCCACTTGAGTCGGGTTTCTGGAATAGTCAAAATAGGGAGTGAAATAATCCTACTCTAAGAACTACTTCTACGCATCTAAGAAGCGAAACTCCTGCTCCGAACGCGTTCAAAATCGTGATACACTAGATATTGCTTCCGGGCATAAACGGTATAATATGCCCGCCCATCTTCAATTCCAAGTAAAGTTTTTTTCCAATGCGGTCAGTTTATTAAATAAGGCAAAATAAATATTAAGGCTAATTCAATAAGTACTAGGAAATAATAGTGGTAGAACATCTGTAAGCCAATATCGAACGTGCCCACACACCCAGTAGGTACCCACCTAATCCACCTATTCTTCAACATGCTGACGTGGGTAATTAGGTAAATAGTAATATGAGTTGCATAATTGTACATAATTATGCAGATAAGTACCATCGACTCATCTAGATAACCATATCACAAGAACGCTTGTATCTTTAGAGATCACGTCATCGGTAACCGAGCTTAGAGGAAAATTATGGTACCTATTCTCCAAAACGAGAATGTAAACTACTAAGGAAAGTAGTGACACCACAGCGTAGGTCAGGAAATCGATATAAAAATATAGTAGATACATTATGATAGAATTATGTTTTTAACTAAGTAAAACATACGACACACGTCCTCTGTATAGAGGTGTACTACAGTACAACAGGTAAGTACACCTCTGCCCATTCCTTAGGAGAACCAAGACGTGATGTTATGTAATGAAAAGTAATATACCGAGGTTTTTTTTTAGAATAGCAAATAATGTAATACCAATGTAATAATGTGTGTAATGTATGTAATGTATGTTTAATGTAATACTTCGATCCCTGTTTTATTCACTAATATTCATAGGGAAACTTTCGGGACTAAATAACGAAAAACTTAGTTCGTACTCTACTGAAATCATTATAATTCGCCTTCAGAATAGTTTAATAAACTGGAAAGTAGAATAGCTGATCCAGGGTTTCGAACGAACTGCAGCGTACGATTTTTCGGTATCAGGAATAGTGATGTGCAGTCCCGTTTTTTTTTTTTTTAACTTACTAGAAAAATTTTGGGAATATTCCCAGTAAAAAGACATCAGTAAATCAGGACTATAATAATTGCACATAAAAAACAATCAAGGCGAATCACACCACTCCTGAACACTTGTTAGATAACGTTATGATTGTCTTTTATCGAACGGCGTAAGTCCTTCCATTCCATACCCGTTACATAATCATTTTAAACAGTTTTTGGTAAAGGACACCGGGTGGGGAGTCGGGGACGTATTAGGAATGTTACGAAATCATCATCATTTCATCAGGATTTACCCACTGCAAGGTATTGGCCTTGTTCCTTTCTGCCTTTCTTCACGGTGCCGTGTGCACTCGTCCAGGTGTTTCCTGCAATTTTGACGTCACTTAATATTGCAGTAGATCATCCCTGCTTGTCCGAAACGGTGCACTACATACAGGCATAACGCAACAAGGATTCTCTTAGTATGCAGGTATGTACGACTGATGTAGATCTAGTCCTGATGGTAAACATGTTCATAATTGCGACAAAAGTTGACTGAAAGGGAAAAAAGTCCTAGATGAGCTTTGTGAGTTTTTACATAGCCTGGACCTGTGGGTAAATTTTGCTGTTTTTTTTTGAAGAGACAAAATGGGATATGTACTATATTGTGTTCCTGTGGGTAGTGGGTATGTAGGTACGTCTGAAGTTTTTTGATGATTTGCTTATTAAAAAGCTTGCTATGGTCTAGTCCATTATCATGTGTACCTCCTACCTACTCAACTATGTTATTATATATAGTTTGACCGAGACCGCTATACTGCGCCATAGGTATGTGCACGGCGAGACGGGGGTGTTATGGGGTTGGCTTCCGCACTTAGTTCCTCAGGTGGACCATTGGGCGTGGGCCATGGCGGCCGTTGGTAGTTATTCCAACCAGAGACGGGGGGTCAGTGCAGGCCGCTCATTTGTTAACGCTCAAGGCGTCCCGCCGCTCATTCATCAACGCTGCCCCCCGCCTCGCCGCAAATTCCTAAGGCACGGTACGGCGGTCTCGGTCAAACTATAGTTAAAGTAGCTGTAGTAATATAAATAATATTATAATAATAAATAAAAAAATATTTGTAGCTGCCATACGGGTGATGCAACGGTAGTCAAATAATGATATCAATAATTGCCTGACTTCAGAATTTTGATTCATATCACTTTCGCATGACTCCCAAGCTTTCCGGATGTTCTCCGAAGATGTTACAGGTACCTACAGAATTGCAAAACAAATTTAGTCCAGTTTCTATTCAAAATAGTAAATTATAATTATAATGTAATAGGTATATTATAATATACTGCTTCGAGCCATGGCCAGATTATTTTAGCGACAGATAATGTTACAAAACAGTAACAGGATGGTGACAGTAGAACCAGCAAACCGGTGTGCGCAAGCGTCGTCGGCCGCGCCGCTCCGCCATCACCGCTCATTCAACTGCGGACCAAATTCACTTGATTGAAATTAATCCATGCTAATATGAGGCCCCTCCAGGCGACAACACTCATGCCAAAACGAGTTCTACACTCGTTATAAAATATCATCAACGTAATCTCCCGAGATAGATAAAATTAATCGAATCAATAAAAATAAAACTAGATAGCTATCTATAGCGTGTTATTATTCTTGATATAAGTACTTAGGTAAAATATTGCGTCCAGTTTTCAATTTTGAATTTGCTTCATAAATTCTGTTACCAGTTTACCACTACTCTGAAATGGAATACTGGATTAGACTGGAACACTAACTTATGTAGAACAGTGAAGGCACGATGATTTGTGCCTTGCCAACGCGCTTGAAGTAATATTGCTGTTGTAAGTACTTGTAAGTACGGTACCGATAATATTCGTTTACTAACTAACTACCTACAACTGACAGGCAAGGTCATAGTACTCAGTAATTTAATCCACCATGACATCATGGCGTTTGTAAAATATTCCACTGAGCTGGCTCGAGTTTTTGCATGGTGCCACGCTATGCCGCCGCTCACATCACATTTAGACAGGTTAGTTAATTGCGACGCGGACGACGAAGTGATATACCATAGCAACAACTATTATGAAGTATGTATAGATACGTGCAGTGCTCCGTTCCATTTGATACATCGATCGTTTGGTCAAGTAAATGCAGCTTTCATAAAGCTCTTACTGCATAGAACACATAATCACAGAGGTTTCACATATCATGGAAGGAAGAAAATCCAGAAAAGACTCCACATTCCATATTAACTAGTTGACTTTAACAATATACTTAATGTGAACTTGAACAAAGATAACTGGGTGTATAGGATTACTTGGAGATAGATTTCAAAATCTCAGATGAACTTCGATGACGCTGCATGCTGCATTCAAGCAAACATTGAATTCAGCTAAATCAAAGTTTTCTACCACATATTTACACACAAATAAAACACGCAACTTCGGAATCCATTAGCACAGACCATTCCGAATGTTAACCACGTGCAAGTGTTCTTGACATTTTCAGATCTATATAAGATCATTAAAACGACGTTTTAAAACTACAATGTTTCCTCAAATGTGTTTCGTCTTGGAACATTTGAGAGCCTAACACCAACCCAGAAAGACAAGACAAGCAGTCGCCGCTCATAAAATCAGCTAATCAAACCTACAGACACATCGACGCCGCTGCCTGTTCGCCATACCAATGAGTCTTTCGCGATAACGAAGTGGTTTATCTACCGTAACAACATTTTGCATTATCAGCTCTATGTCAAGGCGATACGATACTAACTGGAAAATCAAGCTCCGAAGCTATAAAATGCTTCAGTCGTAAACATAATCCCATGGCAATAATGACATAAATCAAGTATGTTGCGTTGGAAATCGAGTCCTTAGTTCATTTTGGAAGGTGTATTTTCTCGTGGCATGTTTTGTTAGACTTTGTTGAGTATTACGTGTCAAGCACACGTGTGTTTCAAGCGTCACCCAAATGGGGACCAGTTAGAGTTCCATAATATATCTCCTGAGATCGTAGCATTGATAACTGTATCAATACCGGCCTCTGTCGGGACTTAATGGGCTGTTTCTTGCTTCGTTAATATCTATGGGACTTGTGAGACACATCCTGTGGAGCGAGTGTTTTAAAACTGTTTATAGCCGTTTGGGAGACTGTTTAGCACTATGATAGTCTACCTAAGGAATACTGAATGGTAGGTCGGATGAATGGCTGTACTTACTTTATAATTCAGAACTTCACACCTATGAAAAAAAAACATGAAGTAAAGATTTCTTGAGCATTTCTACAATTTAAAAAAGTGGACAACATCCGCTTCTTCAAATATAAAACACACTAGACAGTGGACACTAAGCTCTCACTCTCATAACAAATGCGATGCGCGTGCGCCAATCAGTTTACTCTTCCGATTAGAGTCAGTAAGCAGTAAGTAGTCGAACGAGGATTCACTTTTAGCAGAGTGGTAATAATCCGAGATTTTGTAGGATATGCATTTATAAGAGGAAAAGTAGGAGCTCTACTTTCAAGTGTTGCGTTTGGTTCATCATTATCATTAGACCTTCTTGTATTACGGCTTGTCGGCTTTGCCCCGTTAGTCATTTGTTTTATCTGAATAATATAACATGTTTGTGCGCAAAATATGACATGTCGGAGCTTGTCGACGTGAAAATTCATAAATAGATAAGAATCGACAAATATACAGAATTAAGAATAAGATATTAGTAAGGTGTTTGATGACTAATACCAATACCAAATTTCAGCTATTGGTATTTGGTTAGGGTACCTACTTGAAACCATTCATAATTATTATAACCATCAGATGTTGTAAGCATTTTCTAAAGTTCCCGATATTCCTAATAAATTTTACTAGCAAAAATTCCAAAGTTTCCCATACATTCCCGGGAACGGCACATCACTAACCAGTGCAACTGAACAAGATCCGGGTCCCGCTTTAGAATTTATGGAAGCTAGAGAGAAACAGATTTTAAAATGTGCAGTAGTTTAGAGTGTCACATCCACATTAGTTAGTCAGTTCGGTCTACAGCGAATCATAACCTCCAAACTGTTACATGATTCAACTTGGGGAAGTTGAATCAAAATGTTAAATGCATCTTATTTTAGAATATTACCACTGTATCTCTGTATGTTAACATTTTCCTCCAGTTGGCAGGATCTGGTTGCGATCAAGTATGATTCACCTGCTTATGTAAACTTCATGCTAAGTTCTCCACGAATGTTAGGAATATTAAGATGCTTTGATTTAATATATTACGGCAACCGCCTTTCTCATCGGCCACTTGGGCAATGCGTTTTGATAAGAAATAGGCGAGTGCTATATTATATGCTATGCATGGAATAACGAAAAGTAATGAAATCGAAAGAAATAGCTATTAAGTTTATAATTTGAATAAGTATTAGTTGATTTGGAGTGGATGTGAAGATGTGGCGAGGCGATGGTGCGAGCCAACCGGTTTGTGGTCATCTCAGCTCACCTGCGCGTTTCCTCTCGCCGCGCGCCCGGCCCGTGCGCACACGCGTCCGTCGAAAGACGCCCGGTACCTACTTACACAAGGCCTGCTCGCCTCATTCACGACCACGTTAGCTTTCTACGGCGCACACACGAGGAAAACTTCTATGTTAATTACATAAATTCGTAGTAAACAGTATGAAAAGCGTATAAATCTTCCAATATGTGGCAGATACGTGTGTGTTTATGTATATACTGTTCTGTATAATATTAACCGGTCATCGGTTCGCTCGTAAACTACTAATGTTATCGTTGACAGTACTAACACAGCTGTTAACAATTTAGCGTTAATTATGAACTAGATTACGTTTCTATTAGCAGCTATTTATTTATCTGATGGTAACATTTCTTCTGACGCTCGGAACAGGTCAAGCCCTTACTTTTCAACGCACTATTGTAGATCGGAGCAGCTGTACTGTAGCAGATAGAGTAGCTAGTCATTGTATTTAAGATGTCAATCAGTGTCTTCGTGAAGCATGTTGTTATTATGTGTTATTATTTGAAAGATATTTTAATGAATGCGTGTGGGACGTTGTACGCGGTCGGCGCAACAGGCGGCGCGGGCGCAATCACGCTTGGCGCCGCCTACAACTACGAGCTAATCATAGTTTATGCTAGACTAGCCGACAGAAACGAACCGTTATTCTCTAGCTTGTGCTGCGACCTATTTAATCTAATTAATATTTATACGCATTTATTTACTTGCAACGCAACATCTTGGTATTATCTAACTGTCTCAAATAGAGTTCGTTATACCTACCATAAACAAAGGAATACAATATTTGTCTCGATTTGTTATGTAGGTTTATTCATATCATTTATATATAGCTATACATATAGGTACATGTACATAAATACACATAACACCTGTGAGTAATAATGTTTACCCAAAGAGATGTGTTATTTCGACCTTAAAATAATAGAGCCAGATCATTGTCCAGTACCTACCCGGATGGTGATTGGCGGTCTATCAATTTCAGATCATCGTAAACTAGAGAAGGCGATACGAGTACGGCAAATGTTTGTGATACAATTTTGCAGTCATTCACCGACACAATCACACTCGGCGCGATTGCATCACGTCCAAATATAGCGGTCACGCGTTGATAAAGCGCCAATCACTTCGACCAAGTAGCAAGGCAATGCATCGATTATCGCGAATTTACAGATGCGCAGCGTTCATTACTGCGCGATAACGATCGTTTATTTGTTGCCGGTATATTCAACTGGTAATCGATACTGCAGTTTGATATAATGCAGTACATGTGCACTGTTTGATGTTTTATTTTTATTTGTTAATATTATTGATGATTTTTAGTGGCGTCCTTGAGATTGCAGCGTTGGGTTGTAAATGAAAATGTTTACGTTTTCCCATTGTCCGTGGAAACTGAAAACAGCTTTCTATAAGAAAGTAAAGCCATGCATGTTTGTTTAAATTACTTATTATCTGTATCATCAATTTATTGATAGTTTCCTTACATTGCTGGTACAAGAAAAACATCTTAGGTGAAACTTGCACTATTCAAGTTCAACTCTAAAACTCTGTTCTCACTGAATTAGTACAACACAAGATCTCCAAACAAGAGTTTCTTCTCAGAAGAGACTCTTGTTTGGAGATCTTGTGTTGTGCTCAGTTGTCAGGTCTCAGAAGAGACAAGTCATAACTTTTAATTTTGTAGTCGAGAAATTTCGGTACTTAATCATGTTTAAAGTAACTAAAGTATCAGCTTCTGCTACAAATTACAAAACTGGGGCGATGGAAAGTTACCTAAGTATCAAACTTGATATTTTGGTACAGCCAACCTTAGACTGTCTGCAGTGTCTGCCCAGCCTAAGGTATTAGCCTAACTATCAAGTTGTGAGATGATCGGCCAGTAAATTCTCACTCAATTTCATATTAATATTATAAGCAATTCAACGGCTCTATGGCACCTCATTTAGTTATTAAAATATTCAGTTTCGCTTCGCACCTGAGTATGAATATTTTGTAAACCCATCACCCATGCATTATGATGAAATTCCTTTGTAAAATGGCAATATTATTAGCTATAAGTAAAGGGAGAAAATTTTGGAGTACTTACCTATTCATTCATATTACTCGGTATGTTCATGTATGAGGAAGTTAGTTAAGGGTCAGCATTTTATTGATTTTATTAACGATCATCCCACTCGGTAACTCTTGACTCTAAGCTACATCCGGTACATTTCCGAGTAGATAAACTCATCATGAGTCAAGCCACGCCTCGTTGTTAGAAGGAACGCAAAGAGAATGAGTACTTATTGTATTAAATATAGAAATATTGATAACCACGTGTGTATTAGAGTTCATATCACCACGAGTAGGCGCCTACGTGCGGTAATTCGCGTTGCCAATTATTACGCAGCACCTATAGGTAAATAAATAATATCTACCGCTTTACGATAGATAACAAACGTACCTACCACTTGACACTCAGTACAAAGCTGCAACAAAGACAATTAAATAATCATCAATGCATTTGATGACTGATGAGTTGATGACTAATTTACTTCGATTCGTTGAATTTAAACGGCCGTTTTAATGACCATGGGTCATTCGTTCTTCCTGTCACGTTAAACTAAGATTAAGTTCCATATACCTACAGTATTTAATCAATACCAAATAGGACGAATTACTTACATGAAAATGTGTGTAACTATTTATCTGGTGATAGTATCAATGAATGAATTGAAAAATTGCTCAATTGTTCTTATCAACCATGTTTTTGGCACTTAGTACTACTTCCAATAAAAAATTGAATCAGGGCTTGCAATCTCAACTGGTACCTACATGATCGTAAGATGGCTTAAAATTTAATCGATTGAAGGTGTCCCCGACAAATAACATAATTTTCAGATATTTTTTACTTACCTACTCAGTCCTAAATGTTATTATATTCAGAGCCTTATTGATGAATGGTTTTATAGAAGTTAGATAATGGGTATGTTGAATTGAAGCAGTCAGCCAGTAAGTAGTGTTTTGCAGTCTCCCAATTCAAAAATGCCAGGTAGGTAATGTAATTCTGTCACGCTAATGAACTTGATGCGATGGCGTTTCGCTCGGGTGAGTATTGTGCAAGTGTAGAGTTGCGCGCGGGGTGCGCGTACGCACGTCATCGATCGACACGCGATGCAGGCGCCATCACCACTCACCAACTTGAGCCACGCCATCGCCACACCGAGACATGTACATGTCTCGGTGTGGCGTACGTAGTACGTACGCCCAGAGAGGACCAAATAATAAAATACCAATACTTGCATTCTTAGCAATCTTAGTGACTGACCATGACTCTACGAGCACCTGCATTTTATTAATTAGTCAATAAAAAATAAGATCTTATTTGATATCATTTCAAGCTTAACTCAAACCTACATAAAGAAAACCCGCAAGAATGCAAGCAGAACTAATGTTGTTAATTTATAGATTATGTATTTTAATTAACAGGTATCTTTAGCAAGCCTCGACTGAGTTAAACCAGCGCATTAATTTAAATGTAAATTGCAGTATAGATTATTTTAGTCTACTCGATCTAGATAAATCTGATCTAGATAGTGCCTAGTGTGATAATCTGTCCGAGTCACCTCGGTAGATTTTGCACCTATTGTGCAACGGTGACGGTGGCGCCTAGCCAGCCGGCGAATCATGGTCATCCGATGTAACAAGTTATTTGTAGACACAAACTAGTCTCGGCTCCGCTGTCCCAATATTTAGCACCTTAAATCATCGTTGCTTATAAATAGTTATAACGATTAATTAAACATGTATTGTCAATAACGAAAAGAAAGAAAAATGAAAAATTAATAACATTACGACGACATAAAACATTTTCATTGTAACTACGTCACGTCATACATGTGCATTGTGCAGTAGCGAGCCGTAAGTACAGTACCGTGCCGTATACCGTATACATATCAGAGGAGTTCACAGGCGGATGTAGATAACATTTCGCTGCGTTGACATCATTCAACTAAAGCTGCAGAGCCGATATTGTAACTCAAGATAACGGCGAAAATGTAACTGACTTTAAAAGGAACTGGAATAGTTGTGCGCAATTTATGTGATTGCGTAATGTTTCCTGATGCGTCAATTTTAACTTGCTGATAAATATTGTCAACTAGATGCCCTTAGTAGAGCATGCATCACGGACTTAGTATCTATATACAACTTAACGTTTGTTAATAATATGGTGCAAGGACTTAGGTACACTCCCAGCTAATACGTAGCTCTACGTAATAATAATATTTCTTTGAAATCCATTATTGTCAGAAATCGGAATGTAAACAAGTGAAACGCTTTCTATTTTATTAAAACCTCCCTGTCTCTACGTATAGCTTGCCGACGTAAAAGATAAACGAAGAGAACTTTTCATTTCCAGTTCCAGAGACATTTTAAAATGTTTGGTGTCGTATTTCATGCAGTTTTTGGGTGAGGCGAACGCGGCGGGCGGCGCGGAGCGAGGTGGCGCGGCGCGGCCTGTGAACGTGGCGTGGTCGTCGGCACCGCCAGTGAGAGGAAACCTGTTTGGTCGGAGAGCTGATGTCGATCGTGGGCGTCTGCCGAGCCTGCGGACCGGCCACACCTAATGCTAATGCGTCTTAGCATAGCCATTAAATATCTAATTGTTTATAATACTTACCGTGAAGAAATGCCGTGCTTTCGAAGTAAAGAGTTGCATACTCATGAAATTGCCCCGCTCGATGAACAATACCATGTCAAACAACCTATCAAAAGAAAAAGCTCTTAAAATCAAAATTGTTGCGAAACAATGAAAAAGCAATAAATTGAGGAATGGCGGCAAAATCTTCACCGACATTAGAACAGGTTGTGATTTTGTGTAGAACTTAGGCGGGTCCGTTTAAGGTGGCACAAAAAATGAGGTGCCAATAAAGGGACGGAAACCCATTGTTTGACTGTTATTCTGGTATCAGGAATTTCGGGGAAAAAAGCGAAGAAGCTAAGGGTCCATTCTGTAGAATCGGGCGGCGAGGAACACAATAGAGTCCTTTGTGAGCACAGGCGCCGAACGGTCTGGCGGCGCAGGCGCGCGACGCCGCCGCCGCCGCTTCGTCTGGCGCGCTCGCTCTCGCTCCTATGTGTGGAAGTACTTAGTCGTTCTATTGGGCGCTTTGTCACGCACGTCCACGATCCTGCTATGGCAGGCGGTTGCACTAGAGCCGTGGCGCGAGCTTGCATCTGCATACAATGCGACACTATCCCCGCCGCGGCAGAGTTCCTCACCCATTAACTTGATGCGCAAGCGCAACGTACCTCCACATGATAGAGCGCAGCGCCTTTTACGAAGAATTTAATCCGACACACAATACATGTTTTTCGTAAACTTAATACCAGAAGCTGAGAATATACTCGTATTTTGATTAAATGATGCTCCGCTTTGAGGATTAACTCAATAAACACTACAATAGTATTGTGGTTGGTAACGAGCAAATGTCATAGACTTTTGTTGGTAGGTATGTAAGTAATTAGTCCTAATTTACCTACGAGCACTTATCAATAAAAAGAAATAAACAATGTCCCGGGGTTTTCATAGTCCACGTGATTCAGCTCCGTCGTCACACATCACACCACCAGAACTCGGCCTATGAAATAGTACGTTTCTGAGTCAACGAAGGACGTGCAGTCAGTGACGCAACAAAATGCGCGGCATACCTTTCTGTTCCTGTCGATTGCGCTTGATAACATACTTTACCGAGTTAGAAATTAATAATCTTTCTCATGCGTCAGGAATGTGGAATATCTGCGTACCTAGAAGGTACATTATAACTTCCGAGCATGCACAAAGTACTTACAGGCCTATACACACTGGAATAATGAGCCGTCATTGCAAATTATTCGTGATGAGGTGATGACGTCTTCATATATTTATAGAACCATAAATCAATAATTTATTGTGAGCTAACATACAATTAAACACGCTAACAAATAAAATTTGAATTTTCTGAAACAATAAGGTAGGCGTAGGTACTCTATTCATTCATCCCGTGCCAGACCATTGCCGCTGACAAAATGAAGAAAATGTTCAGTTGACCAGAAAATAAAGAACAAGAAGAAACGTTCACTACACACCAAAAAAATAATTGAATGAACGATTACAACAAAGGTGCCATTCAAAGATGATACAAAAAGCAAGACAATACTAAGCACGAATAACATTGTAGGCCGTACTACTCTGGCTTATACAGACAAAAATCGAATACTTCTCTGATTTTAACCCAAATTATGATGAAAATACGAAGAGAACCAACATAGCCCTAGTAATGATGAGAGATATGTGCAAGTGGGGAGGCACACATGCCGAAGATCAGACGATAAGGGATGAAACAGAGAGAATGGAGACACAGACACGTGGGTAGGTCACGCACGAAGTGGACCGACGACCAGGTCAAGGTAGCAGGGAAGTATGCAATGCAAGAGGCCCAGGACCGGAAAGCTTGGAGTGCAGTTGAGGAAATATGTGCCTAATAGGAATATGTACTTACCTACTCAACATTGGGTGAATACGGGTTTAAATAGGGAGCGAAAGATCATGGAGAAAGAAATATTATTAGAGATTCCACTCAACAGTTTGTCCCCTTTTTTATTTTTTGAGGATGGGAAATCATCAAATGACTTCTCCCGCTCTGGGTGGAGCGACAGGGTGTGTGAGACTTTTACTGACTAAAACCCACCCATGTTCCTTCCGTTGCCTGTGTTCTGGGGCCGCGATATCCCTTTCGGACAAACCCGCAACCCCACCAGGCGTTGGTCCTTACGGACCCCGTCAGTTGGTGCTGACATCCCTTAGAGGCGCGCGTGGAACACAACGCGCCGTCAACCCGGGCCTGGTCCTTATCGGACGGCGAGCTGCCCATTGCTCACCCGGCAAGCCCGCGTCTAAGGTGGCCGGAAGTCGGCTCGCGACTCCCGACGCCCGGGGCGTCTCCTACGGCGACTAGCGGCGCGAGGGCGCGCATCTTGCCTCTCCCTCGCGCGCTCCGCCTCCTCCTTCGCGAGCATTACTGCTTCGCAGAAGGAAGTGATGGCCTCCCATGCACTCTCGCTCCGGACCATGGCCTGAACCAGTGCCGGACGCGAGAGATCGCCGGCGCCGATCGCCTCCGTGAGGACAAGGCGGTGCTCTGCCCAAGCAGGGCAGACCTCCACCGTATGCTCCACCGAGTCCTCCGGGCGATCCACACAATGGTGACACCCGGGTGTTTCCTCCCGCCTTATACGGAACAGGAACCTCCCGAAACAGCCGTGTCCGGTGAGGACCTGCGTGATTTCTCGCGGCAACGGAGTAGGTAAGCGGACGGAGAGTCCGCCGGGCGCTCGGCTTCTTGATGAGGACCAGTTTCCCCGTCTTCCAACGAAGTGGGAACCGGCCCCTCTCCAAGCATGCGCTTAGGAGCCCCCGAAGTCGAGGCCCGAGAGCCTCTAAGGCCAGAACCCAGGCTTTTCCAGGTAAGCCATCGGGTCCTGGGGCGGTATTTTTGGCACTCAGCCTACGTACCGCCACTCTCAGATCTACCTCGGTCACCTCCGGAGTATCGTCGTCATCGTCCCTGTTGTGGTCCGCATCGGGCACCGCAGGAGGCGGAGCCATGGGCGGGGGAGTATGTTCCCCTCGCGAGGGGAACAGAGCGCTCACCACGTTCTCCACGAGCTGGGGCCGGAGCTTATCTCGCACCCATTTATTTGGGCGTTCCCACGGGTCTCTGTTCAGAGTCTCCAGCGACTCCTCGCGGGCCAGTCGTCTGGCCTGCTCGATCCCCGCTTGGAGGGCGGTCTTCGCCGCTCTGTACCCGTCGTACCAGCTCCGCCTCAATGGCTTCCGTATCCGGAGGGCGGATACGGAGCCTGCGGTGCCTGGCGTACAGGTGGCGCGCAGCAACGCACGCCGCGCGTAAAGCGGTCAGCTCACGCGACCACCAGTACACCTGGCGCCGAGCACGTCCGGGCTGGACTCGGGGCATTGTCACGTCACATATTTCGGAACCACTCTGCCTCGTCGTTGATGTCGGCAGGCCTGTCCGGTGATGACACCCAGGCCTGCACGATCGAGGCTTCCAGGAGAAGGTCCCGGTCCAGCTGCTTCAGCGCCCACCGCGGACCACTCGGGGTCTGTCTGACCGGCGTGCCCGAGGTCTGGGCGGAGACGTCAAACCGGATGTACCGGTGATCGGAATAGGTCTCCACCCACGCCACGCCAGTCGATGACACGGGGCAGCTCACAGTTACGGTTTGCATGTCCGTTGTGTCAGGACGGATGGTGCCTGCCCTCACCTGCTCGGCAGAGCACCCTCCAGTCCTAGCCACGGCGTCCACCACGGCCTCCGCCGTCACGCAGTCGTCCAGGCCCAGGATGCGCATGTCAGCGCACTTGGTGGGCCTGGAGACTCGGGCCTCCTCCGCATTGAAGGACGCGCTGAGCCTTTCGGCCAGGGCGTCAGCGGTCGGGCCGCTAGCCGCACCGGGGATCTCCAGCATCCGAGCCCCCGTCGCAGTGACCTTCATGCGGAAGCCATCGGCGACGCCGATTTCCTCCAGGTTCGCTGCAGATTTACGTTAAACTTATTTGGAAATAAAGCTCCAATAATTTACCTTAGTAAACAAAATATAAACAACATTGATGAAGTGTAACATGAACATTTAAACAGCAACTTATCTTACAACTATATCTACTTGCTTGTGAGCAACCAAATTCAAGGAACCGCGTAATCAGATATTTATGCGGTTATTATTGACACAGAACACTTATTCTCAAGTGTAGGTTACATACTTTGTCCATAATTATAAACTATAGCATTTTAGATTGTTTATATGATCTCTATTACCATACAACGCTAGTAAGTGCTCTGTTTAAGAATATTATATTTATAGTCGTTCGTTAGATATATAAATTGGTCAGAACTGTGCATTCGATAAATTCCAAGAAATTACCTACGCTTGGCGTCGCTTGGCCTTGTGGCAATCGCGCAGCGTTTTTAATCTTTGTACTTAACAAGTCGTTGTGGTCAGAATAACAATAAAATGACATATTCATAAGTACCACTTCAACTAAGTATATGAAAAATTAATAAAATTGTTTTCTTTAAGGTACAAAGTAATAATAACAGAAGTAAGGAAAATATTAAAGAAATATATATAACGTTACAATAATGCAAGAAAAGTACCTATACTGTCGTGAAAATTTAATGTTATAAAATAAAAGTGTACTCAAAAATTCAAAATTCAAAATTCAAAAGTCATTTATTCAAACTGAGAATCAGCACTTTTCGAACGTCAAAATTACATAAGACAGTCCCCCAAAACGCCCACCCTTCACTAATTTGTGGTAAAGGCAGAAACATCAAACTTACGAATTAATATTACGTGTTAATATTTATTAGCCTCTAAGAAGTAAAACTATGTGATTCACAAAAGCTGAATATAATTCAGCATGTTTTCCCCCAAACTGTTTATTTTCGTGTTTTGTTCTTACCTTGCGTCATGTGTACCGCAAATAAACGTATTTTCTTTCTTTCTTTCTTTCTTTCATTCAAAATGTGTTTTTTTTGCTCTATTCATTGTAAAGTTCAATAATTCCTTCCCATTCCTTCCATTCTGCCGTCGAGTAGCCGCGTAGATGATTACGCCTTAGTCGCAGCGTAGCAGTTTCGTAGCAGACGCGAAGCTGTTTTTCTGTCGCGTAGGCGGTTACGCCTTTCGTTTTATAGCAGACGCGTAGACATTCGGCAGTCGCGTAGCCGCGTAGGCCTCATAGTCACAACGTAGCATTTTTGTAGCAGACGCGTAGCCGTTCTGGCGTAGTGTAGCCCCGTAGGCGGTTACGCCTCGTTGTCGCAGGGCAACAGTCGCGTAACAGGGGAGTAACTGTTCTACAAAAACCGGTAAATTGTAATTTCTTTGTTCTTACAAAGAAAATTATTAAGTACCTACGATTAATAATGAAGAAAAATAAAAAGGTATGGGAGGAAGTTCCGTTCGGAAGTTATTGAGTTTATCGCGTTCAAACAGAACGACAGACACGGAGGGAATTTGTTTTATAATAATGTGTAGTGATAGTGATTTTGTAAGTACCAAACATTACTGTCACTTTTATATGGGCACTGTACCTACACTGTACGAGTATATCCGCCTATATCTATCTATCTTTAACCGAGAAACCTACCTGACCGTACATTGTAATGGTATCGGTGAGAAGACCTGGCATTCCCGCGGCATCGCCATCTAAGAGCACCGCGCGCTCGGAGTCAGATAAACGGATAACTTGTGTCAAAAAAAACTTTATACATAGTGTTAATTGAAGAAAAGAATACAACGTAGGTCCCTACCTATAAACTGTGACGGAGAACATTCCGAATGTTCCCACAAGGTAGGCACCTCCTGGTCTGAATTCCCTAGTTGATCGTAGTTCAGTGGTATTGCTATTGTGTTATTCATGACGCGTTATATTAGTTCATCGGTATGTCCAGTTGCTGGGTACATACATTCTAGTAGGTAGTTGTTTACATTATTGTGCAGTTAATTGGCTCACAGAGTCAGACCATACACCGTATAAGGCAAGTTGCCGAGAATCTAGTCCCACAAGTCGACGTGCGGCGCGGCGGCGACTGGCCAACCGCTTTCATCATGCCTCGATCACTTATGTCAAGCATTATCCTTTTACAAGTAGGTATGCACAATACTGGTATGACGTGTATGTGGATGGTGCACAACGACTTGGAAATAATCGTTGTAACTACACTACCATGACTTGAATAAAATCAACTATAAGATCGTGTAGAAAAAACAAACAGATATGATATTCATGACTTAGGCATGCAAGATAGCTTGCTTGTAACACTGCATTGAGCATTATTTTATCTAATAACACGATATGATTGTGTTTTATAATAGGCGGCGCGGCGGCGGTGGAATACTTTTTGTTTCACCCAAAAAGAAAATAATACCTCATGAACGCATTCCATAGTTCCTGCGGCCTTCCGCCCCGCCCTCACATTCCATCGAGATAGTTGAAGATAGACGATAGTTCACTCAAGGATCAAATCTCGACAAAAAAAAATTGATTGATGTTACCAGGACTATCTTCAAATTCTTGATTGCAAATCACTTAAACAAAGTAGGTATCCCACGAGATTATTTTCTATTTCGTTCCCAATATTACCTATTTATGGTAATTCTGTCTTATCTAAAAAATACATGACTCTTCTTCTAAGTGCCTTTTGGAACTAATTAGCCAATTAGCTAGTTTGAAGAGGGTGCGATTCCGTTTACTAGTAATTTTAACGGATGTCACTTCGTTTCAGTTTTTGTTGAAATAGTTTTTGCAAGTAGTATTTGCACACAGCCAACGTGTGGGCAGATGTCATGGTTCCTAAATCCTATTAGTTTGATGTTCGTTAACGTTTTATTTCGGTACGTTTGTTTGCTAACAAACGTACCGATGACGATCATGATGTAAGAGGTGCTCCTCTCTTTACGTCATGATGAAAGACTTTAAAAAAATACTTGCTTTAACATATTTTGAAAATTATAAGTAACGGTTTTGTACTATGGGTATTAGATTATGTCGATTCTAAAGTATCCGGACAGGACTGAATACCTTCGACATTATCGTTTGATGTATGTAGGTACCTAAGCTACCTACCTATACTTAGATCTCCTGTTTCCAGTTGATACAAAATAAAGTTAAGAGTAAGTAAGTAGTTAGGGTGTAAAAGGTAATTTATACGTGTTCTCGAAATTCGGAAAATACTGATAATTATAAAGCGAATGTCTTTTGCCGTTAGGCAACCACTGTTATTCCAGATCATCAGATGGACATAGGCAATGTTTAATTCAACAACAAGCAAAAACTAAGGGAAGCCAGCGCGGGCCGATTATGTTTGTTTTGATAACAAGATTAAAATGATTTGTTGTACATACCTCCTGCGTTTTTGCCGTGCCTCAAGCGCCATCTGTCGATCATCAAGAATTATAAGAGTAGCAGTTTCATAGAACAGATGGCGCTGAATAAAAAATGTAGTATCTGTTCAAATTCAAAACTTCTTAAAGCGGGGTAGAAATGATGTTTCAAGATAATGGGCTTCGCGCTGCCGATCATTCGAGCATAATATAGTTATTCGAGATTGTGATGCATCGAGGTAGTAAACTGTCGTGCTCATAATTTATCGATTTCAAGTACTATCGAGTTAACCTTTTCGAGCAAGTATTATTCGTTCTCACGTCATTCGATTTCAAGTAGGGAACCCTCTCAAAGCGCCAGGGTAGC
This sequence comes from Agrochola lota, assembly GCA_947364205.1. NCBI lineage: Eukaryota > Metazoa > Arthropoda > Insecta > Lepidoptera > Noctuidae > Agrochola > Agrochola lota. The sequence continues at coordinate 7,398,189 of OX376221.1, read as the reverse complement.
GCGGAAAATTTAAATTTTAGTTTTTTGGAATTTGTAAGGTGTCAGGTAGTACGTTGATCTGAATATGATTCGCGACCGTAAAATGTATGTATCTATAGAAATATAAGGAATAAATTCATCATTCCAACTCTCTAAGTTCATATAACCCTATTGAATGACTAATGAAATCATGACATTTGAGGCCAATTCTAACATAACGAGTTGTATGTATTGCTGAATCTATTGATCATAATTCTGTAATCACATATTTGTTACGGTCGCGAATCATATTTTAATCAAAATTCACCTAGACACTGACCTACAAATTCCAAAAAACGTAAGAAAATCTGAATTTCGCTGGTTACCCTGTACAGACACGAAAGATTAAAACAAAATGTAAGAATTATAATATAAACATTTTATTAAGCAACATCCCAAACTTCTTCGAAGGCAGTACATAATTTAGCACAAGTCAAGGCAGCTGACAATGGATAGTTACTGATTGATATAACATCTTCTGAGTAGTCTACTTCTACTTTTCCATGAGCCATGGCACCAATAACAATGACTATTGGCTCATCTTTTGGGACTAACTCTCTACAGTTCTTCACAACTGTGGAACTGAAAGACATGGTCACTTTTCTAACACCAACAGGCAAATGTGATGTGACTGGGTTTTTTATAACTTTCAACAGTTTCATTGGGCCATCTGAAGCTCTTATCGCAAACTTATGAAGAAGTTGAACTGGAAAAAGAAAGAAAATAAATCAACAGTCAGATATAAAACAATAAAATTTAATCGCACTCCTTGCTGCACAGCAAAACTATACAAGTTGCCATTGATCTGTCATGCCATTCATAAAGTCACTTGGTGCAAAACAAGAGCTGTGAATTGGTTGGTGTGTGTCACTGGTTGATTATGTTAGAGTTAATTCTAGAGCCTTTAGTTTTAGTATTATTATGTGTTATCACCTATTTCTGAGATTGCTGGTTATTCTGTAATTGGTGACTATTATAAGTCCAAGAATATTGTTACCTTATAGTACCATCGAAGAAGCTCATATCTAACCACCGAAAGGACTTTTCTTGCTTGCAGCGCTCAGCGTCTATATACCCGGGCCGGTACCAGATGTGGTCATCGTGTTCATGGGATTTTATTTTGAAACTGGTTAGATATGAACTTCTTTGATGGTACTTAAGACACTTGGTATACAGAAATTGTTGTTGTACCTTTATAAATAAATAATTAAATTGATAAAGGAATTTGAATTTTACCCATGCCATTTATAATGGATTTTGTTACCAAGCATAAGGTTGAAGGCTCAATTCAGTACTGTTATAGAAGGATTTGCTTGGAAATGAGTTTATCACTTAGTGCAACTTTTAAAAGAGAGAGAAATTGATTTCAATAATAAATCATTTTACCAGGTATTGAAATTATCCCTCATTTATGGTATAAGATCCAGAGAAACCACAAACAAAAACATTTTGTATTAGTATAAATGTATTCTACCATATCAACAGTATTTGGTTTTGTGAACCTACCCATTAAACCAGCAAATCTCTTAAAAGTCCGTGGTATTCTGGTTTGTGGGTTTATTTCTATAAGAACATTTTTCTCTGTGTGAATGTAGACTTGCAGTAAGCCGGCCCTGTTCAGGGGCGAGTCCATCAACATTAGAAGTGACTGATGAGTGATGTCAGGTCTACATGAGCCAGGGTCTCTGTCATTCTTTCTTAGAATATTTGCATGATCATCACAGTTTAACAGCTCGAAGCTATTGCCAGTCTGAAATCAAAACAGATAGTTTTAAAACACACAAGAAGGTTAAACCATTATGTTGTTATGAAGACAGGACTATTGTTTACCTTAACTGTTTCCAGCTGAGCGTTTTCCAAAATTACCACGAGGCGTTTTTCTTGTTTTTTTATATGCGAAGTAACTAAATGTCTTGGTATCGGGTCAAATTCAAATTCATCATCTTTCGCTCCAAGTTTCCTTTTCTTTCCCATGATTCACAGGGTTTTTTATACAAAAATAAAGTACAGAAGTATAACTATCGTACGGCTATTGTTTATTACGATACTTAAATAAAAACAAGCAAAATTGATTAAATATTAGAAAGAACAACGCATTTCATCGAAACCACAAATCGAAACAAGTAGCGCACGTGTTTTTGACAATGACATTGATTGACGTAATGACGGTAACATAGACAACAAGGCCTGACAGCCTTGTTGTCTTCTCTACAGGTTAGAGTTTTTGTTGTAAATTATCGATAAATTATGCCAATAAAAAGTAATACTAGCATTATCTTGATATAAATAATTAACAAAGGCGTTGCTGGACTCGCCGCTGCCCAAAGAGTATTTTGCCGCTGTCACACTTCTGTTCTGTTAATCTGAATCCTTGGTCGGATAATTATCCCGCGATCCCGCGTGTTATTTGCATGTAAAAAATCGACATCTTTCATCTCCTGACATACCATTTACCCCGCATTCCGAGTTAGGCTGTAATCAATTTGAGCGATTTGAACGGCCGTTCCGAATAAGCCTTGGCGCGATAACGATGTATTGTGAATCGTCATAGATGACGTCATGACATGCGCCATCTTGCGATAACGCCGACCATGCCTTTTACTAATATCACCGTCAGCGCTGTCAAAGATGACAGTTGTGCTGTTTTGTTTTGAGTCGCATCATAACTTTAGACAAACGTGGCATCTTCGAAATTGTGCTTCTGGCTACCGAGGCCACCTAACCAACGAAGAAGAAGAAATGTGTAGTATAAACACAAAGAAATAAGTTATGCAAGTTTTGATGTTGAGCGAGCACCGTGAGAACGTTCACGGGCGTTCCAAATTGATGACAGCCCTCAGCTGTCATAATCGTGATATCTAACTCGGAACGTCAAATATTGATGTCAGCGCTGTAAGCGATTATGTTCTTATTCAGAAAGCGGCCTTAGCTGACAAGGATTTTACCGCTACCATTCTATGTGAGATCACTTTCCAGTATACCTGGCATGTAAAGAAATATATTATTATACCTTGGCATGTAACACGTTGCATTAGGAGTAATTCTAATTTATCGAACCAGTTTAAAAAACAGGTTTTTATAACATGGAATATTGAACAGATATCTCAAAACCGAAAAAACAGTTCCTGCCTGTTTCGCCTGTTCCACACGTTCCACAACTAGGTATGGGCGTTATTTAACGTCAGTAGTTACAATAACTGGCTACGGGGCATGTAACCGAATAACTAGTTTCGAGTTACACATAAACACGTGATTTTTTAAACTAGTTACATAGCAATGCAGTGATCGAATGAAAAGAGAGAAACGAAACAAAAATACGTTGCGAGCGCATGTTGTTTCTTTCGCTCGTTATAAGTGACAGGTTACTAGCCTACTGGTACTGACCGAATACTAATCATTTATATTTTCGTTTCGCAAATAACTGTAATACTTTGATATAATCACCATATTTAATCACCGAATAGAATTTGGAAAATAACTAGTTACTAAAATCACCTGTTTTCAAAACAGGTGACGCCTTCGAAGTAACTAGTTACGTTACGTTTCGCAAAAATCACGTAACGACCCATACCTATCCACAACCTACTACAACAGACAAAATTAAAACGAGTCCGCGTATCACTGGTCAGTTTCCCTCAGTCGCCAGTTTATTTAATTTGCCAGTTTCGTTGATTAGTCAGTTTCACTGATTCGTCAGTTTTATCGATTAGACAGTTTCGTTAACTCGACAGTTTCCACTGTTTGCCAGTTTTCGTCGATCTGTCAGTTTTATTCAATTCGTCAGTCAAAGTACAGTCGGTAGAAAACTGAACACACGTCTGCTAATTTACAGTATACAGTATGTTAACTAACAGAGGGCTTACCCGTTAACTCCCAATAGTATTAGGGCCCATACATGTATATATACCTGTCAAAAAATCATAAATAAATAGTTACATCACCGTGTGCACGGTTATAGCGGTTATTCTCTTCGTTCCGGAGATATAAGCATTAAATTCACACATTTTTTTTGTAAAAAATATATAAGTTGCCAATTTGCCTACCTGATTGTATCCTATGATATATTTATGCATAATATTGGCTATTAGAGGCCATTTCAAGCAAAAAATCGACGCTTTAAAATTTAAGAGCAAGTGTCTTCGAGAGCCTTTTTTCGATCCACAATGCGTCGCCGTCGGTGACACACGTGAAGCTTGCCCGCACTGTATCGCAATGTTATATCGAATTTTCTGAACCAAACTAAACAAACATTACACAAATGTGTAAACAAAATGGCAGCCCGCGACCCACAGCGATGACAGACGTACGAGACTATGAACCAAGGCGGGCCATGAGCAAAATTTCAAACCTGTCGGATCGCCAACGAACTTTCTCAGTGGTTTTAATGTGCGCGTTTTTCAATTCAATTCATTTATTAATTTTGTGAACATAGGGTAAAAATTATACAGATTTTTTACAAGAAACAAACTACGTCCCGCCAGAAGGCATACAAAATGGTTGAGGTAATCATTAACAAAATAAAGTTATAAAGTTAAGGTAAGTAGGTACATGTCACAATTTCATGCCTAATACTGGTAGTTAATAATAATAATAATAACCAAAAATAATAATAATAAAATGTCAATAAATTAAGACTACACATAAAAATATAGGTAGCATTTAGTCACAATTTCGTATACAATTACAGTTAAATAGCAACATTTTAATTATACAGACAGTTAAAATAATATATACAAATATTATTTTAATTTGTCATTTAGATATTCATTACCAGACTATTACGCCTTGTCATTTAATAATTTAAAAACCTTACGTTTGAACTCATTCATGCTTGACACAATTTGATCAGGTAATTTATTGTAAAGTTTTGGAGCCATTGCAATACACTATTATACAGAAATTTAGTTTTAGTGCGTAACGGGTGCAACTTTTTCGAGCGTCGTTGACTTTCGACAATAATTAAATTTAAATAAATACATGTTTTCTTTTACAAAGATACAGGCTTCACGGACATAAAGTGATGGTACAGTCAATATTTTTAAATTTTGGAAATGAGGCTTGCATGAACCCGTTAGTTTGATTTTACATATAGCTCGAATACATTTTTTCTGTGCTAACAATACCTCCTCAACCTTAGTAGCATTGCCCCAAAATATAAGACCATATCGCAAAGTGGAGGTGACATACCCATGATATGCTGTTAGGAGCGCTGTCTTGTTCGCAATTTTGCCTAGCATATAGAGAGCATAAGAAAAGTCAAAGTCAAAGTCAAACAATTTATTTCAATTAGGCACATAAAAGGCACTTATGAACGTCAAGTTTACAAAAAATAGAATTGATTCTAGTCGCCCCTTCCAAAAGGTAGTTTTCGTATGGAGAAGAATGGGGAAGAAACTCCACCGTTACTCTTTTAAAATGTTTTTACAATATTTTGCATACATTAATTATATAATTATATGTGAAGACGATGCATCTAGAATAAGATTACTATACCGCGATAGGTAAAAAAGAATGAAAAATAAAGCAATTACAGATAAATTATATATGTGACAGATACATGGTGCTCACATATTTACAAACATTGTAAAATTATACGATATTCCTAACATTTTAACAAGTAATACTAATAAGTCAGTGTGTGAGTTCAAAACTTACTTAACTTCACACACACATTATCGATTTGAGTCCTCCATGACATATCGTTATCTATAAGCAGTCCAAGAAATTTTGTTACATTAGTTTCAAGTATTTGGTCTCCTTTGTAATTGACTTGAGCGTGTGATAGTATTTTATGTCTAATTTTAAAATTCATAATTTTCGTTTTAGTGAGGTTAATTTTAAGTTATTATCATTCAGCCAGTCAATAATTGTAACAAGACTAGTGTTTATGTCATCTTCTATTTCTTTATTACTACCAGTGTTATTTAAAACTGTACTGTCGTCGGCAAATAAGGACATTTGATGTCCGATTACTTGGGGAAAGTTATTTATGTAGCAAATGAACAACAAGGGTCCCAACACAGAACCCTGCGGAACACCGTAACAAAGAACTCTAGAGCTAGACGAATGAAGTATTTCAGTTTAATATCCACTTGACTAATTTGAGTAATTTGTTGTCTGTCCTCCAAATAAGATTTTATGAGATTAAGCACGTTACCTCTGATGCCATATCTAGATAGCTTAGTTAATAATACTTTATGGTCCACATAGTCAAATGCCCTGGTCATATCCATATACATTGCCATTACTGGTTTTCTTTTATCCATGTTATCATGGATTTTTTCCAGAAAATTGTAGATGGCCATATTAATGGTTTTTGTCTTCCTAAAACCCATTTGTTCCTAGTTGCAGTTAGTTATTGTATTTCGTACCTAGTGTTAATAGTTTGTAAATAATTTATTTTATTTGTTCCTTGCAAAAAATATCATGTTTTTCAAAGTAATTATAAATACGATTATACATCTATAATCGGAGCTATATAAGAGCTATAGGTCTATAAATACCTACCCATCTTTTTTATGCAGTGGCTTGATAATGGAAACCTTTAACTTTAGCGGAAAAACACCATCTTGAATACTATTATTTATAATGTCACTTAATATAGGATCTATAACACACACAAGAGTAGTTAAAGTAGTGGCTCCTCAGCCACTACTTTAACTACTCTTGTGTCAATATCATCATATCCTGTACTGTTGGTGTTTTTGAGATTGTTTATTCTAGTAATAATGTGGTTTGGTATGGTTGGTTCCATAACCATAGATTAATGCGATCCTAATGTATTAATGTTATTTTTCGACAGACGGGCAAGTAAGGTTGACGAGCCATAAGTACACGTACTTGCTGGCACGATTATCAACCCTTTCCCGACTACCAACTAAAGATAAAAGATGGCAGCTCTGAAGCAATGTTCATTATAATTCGTCTTGGTGATTTTCGTAACCTCGACCGTGTTTGCGCTCCGATTGGCCTTTCACCAGTGAAGCCCAGTGAAGAGCCAATCGGAGCGCCAAACGCGGTCGTTGCGTAAAGTCGAGATGGTTAAAAGAAACTCGCACTGGGGCCTCTGATAGCCCCAATACAAATGTCTGCAAATCTCTGACGCTTGCCGTGTGTACGATATTTTGTGATCTTTCTGTGTTTATGTTGTGCGTTTGTCGTTGAGTTGAGCGAAAGTTTGTCCGACTAATACATGTATGTGACACTAAAGTGATTTTGTGAGTGGTTGAGTCAAAACTGACATAGAACTCTAGTGTAGTGTTAAGTTTGAGATAGAATTCTTCTAGTTCATTACTTTGGTACTTAGTAGGTAACAAAAAGATGACTAAATTTTATTTCATTTATCAATCCTTGAAATGAACACTAAAATATTATAGAATCTATACCCGTACTGCCACCATATCTATACACGTCCTATACATAGCTATATGATACAGGTGTCCTATCCAAAGGTGTAGTTCTAACTATGAATATCAGATGACGCTAGTTTCGTTACGGACGCAAATAACCCAGTTCCACGGAACAAGATTGGTCTTTATTTCGGCATATTATAAAGTACTCTGTGGCTAGCAGTAATTTGTTTACTTTTGGCCAAGAATTGCTGCGTACAGACCGACCCAACGAACGCCAATAAATGGGTTTTGTTGGTCCTGTCTGTAGCCCTGCTGGACGGCATAACGAACGCCAACGATCGTCCGTTGGCGTGTGCCGGCGATCCGAAGGGTGACGGTAACATCAAAGCAATCGAACCATTACATCGAACTCAGTGTGGACGGTCGTCGAAAGAACGCTTAGTTGAAGCTCAATTTTACTTCCACTATTCACATTTATATTCTTAAAATGTGTTGTTGCCCACCGTCTCTGTTTTCATTTTTTTTTTTTTCTTGTCCTCGCTAACTCGTTATGGTATATAAAACTAGCAATTATAATTCTTTCGTCGTCGTCCATGATCAAATTACAAATACGAACCGGAATCAGGTGTGAATTATCGTTTGCTTAACCACTAAATGTATTTGGACGTACCTCCGAAAGCTAACGAACGTGGCGGAAGCAAACGTTGAATAACCTTCTTGGCGTTCGTTGGGCCGGTGTATACGCAGCCTATCTCTCATGTGTACTGAAGCCTATTGAATTATGAGGATTGGCAATATTACCAATAAAATGTTGTTATCTACTTGTCAGTGTCATGACATCAGTCATAGTCATTTTATTAGGTACCCCCCTTGCCCCTTCCCTTTGTTATCGATATTACTGATTACTGTGTCCTTACTCCTTACTATTTTATATTTATATTGTCATTCAATCAAAGTGGATCTTACCAATTGAATATTGTGCTAAAATTGGTTTGAATACAAGATCCCGTGGTTCTTCATGGCCAACGATAGAGAAGTTCTACGTGAAATATGGGATGGGAAGTTGCCAATTTGTTTTCAACTAGCTCAAGAAGAAATTATGGAAATACAGCAACCTGATGCATTTTATGTGATGGTCCCTAGACTAAGCTACTTCCCTCTTGTAACAGACAAGGTTGTACCTAAAAAACCGTGTTGAGTAACATGAGACACTAGTTAAGTGCTATGTTCACATAAAATTACTGATTGTACATTGGTATTTTCAGATGAAAAGACACTTTTTGCGCTATATATCTCAAGAAAATGCTGATAGTGAAATGTGGTTGGATTATAATGGACAGCCACTCAAATGGCATTACCCAATAGGCTTTCTCTATGATCTGTTTTGTGGCAACGACCCTCAACTGCCATGGCATCTAACTGTGCACTTCACCAAATTCCCTGAAGATGTCCTTCTCCATTGTATTAACAAGTAATAATTTATACAATTACCAATTACACAAATGCTGATATAAAAAAGACATTCTATTAGATTATTTTTGTTCTGGTTTTTCACGAATGATTTATGAATATTTTCAGGGATGTTGTGGAAGCTCACTTTATGTCAACTGTGAAAGAAGCTGATGTTCTTAAACACAGAGGACAAGTCATGTCCACCATGCAGAAAAAAGATCACAATCAGTTATGGCTTGGTTTACAGAATGGTAATAGAATTTGTATTACTGGGGTAAAATATAATTTATTTTAATTTATGTTTTGCTGATAATTTATCAAGTTATTGAAATGATTGCTCTGGTTTGAAAATGATAAATTTTTCGTCTCATGAAGGGGTATGAAGTAGCACCACACCAAGGAATATTTAAAACTTACTCAATTCATTATCTACATGTTTCAGACAAATTTGACCAGTTCTGGGCTATAAACAGGCGACTGATGGAGTCACATGGAGACAATGAAGGTTTTAAACACATTCCTATAAAGTTATACTCAGATGATGGTACTTGTAGTCAACGCCTAGTCAGTCCAAAGAACAATGATGGCAGTAGGAAGACATTGCAACAAATGGTTGCCGAGCTGTACCTTGACAAACATGATGGTTTGTAAAATAATTCTCCACATTAATGAGAATGCTACAGAATTAAGAAACTCATATGAAGCAATATTTTTCTGTATAATTAATTAGGTACCTATCTTTATTTTCAGTACAACTGAGAACACATGGGATAGTTATTCCTTCAGACACACCACTGCAATGGCTTTCTGAGCATATGAGCTATCCAGACAACTTCCTACATTTGTGTGTATTCTAAACTACATTTTGCTTAATTACCAAAACTATGGGGTAAAGTGTGATAGTGATTTCTATTATACAATGCAATTCAATCAAAGACAATGCAATATTTCATAGTTTAATTGCAAGAGTTCACTTTCAGTGATTATTAAAAAAAACACAATTTACACATAAAGAGAACATTCCTTATTTATTATTTCTTGCAAACAAACATTCACAAGCTGTGGTATTATTTACAGATCATTAACTATGTAAATTCATTGAAATAAAGTTAGAGCACAAGCATAAATCAACTTTTTTAACAATAAATAATAATGCATGATTTTTCCCAAATGAAGAAACAGTTTTTATCACCAAATATAATGATAATTAAAATGCTGCTCGTTTTTTCATCTTATGAAATAAAAACTATTTTGTACAAAGGTTTAAAGCTAAATAAATATTATTAACTCAACAAATAATAATATCAGTTGAAAATATCACAATTCACAAGGTTGCCCTTAAACTAGAGATTGATTACAACTCTGTCTTCTGTTTATTCTTTTGAATGATGTAAGGAATGTGTCTTGTAAATCGCTTGCATCCGTTGTTAGCAAATATAGGCTGGTCTTCATTTGGCCCATATGTTATAACAGATAAAGCTTCTCTGTAAAAGATGTGAATGGAAAATTATGTCATTTTAAGCTTAATAATTGTAAATAAAATATATTTGAATTACAACTGTGTTTTATTATTATAATATTGTAAAGTGGTTTTTACTTTGGCTTAATTCGTATTGGAAAAGGAGAGCAATGTCCACCATTAATAATTCAGAGTACTTACGCCATCATCTCCTTGGTAGGATGATATACAGCATGTGTACGAAACTCGGCCAAAGCACACATTTCTACATGTTGCTGCTCCAATGGTAAAAATGGCACATAGTGATCAATCAAATGATTTGCTATTGCAGCTGCCTTCTCAAACCCTCCTGAAAGATGTAATTTATTTATAAATTTTTCCTCTTACAACAGACTATCTTTGAAATTATTTATATAATTCAACATAATATTTAGCCTAAGTTATTTTAAGACGTTTATACACAATGGAACATTAATAAAGCAAGATTGTGAAACAAAATAACCTTGGAAATATGCTGTCCTCCTTATGATTGGCTCAAAATCATGAAATTCAACCTCATTTCTTTTTGCACCTTGCTCATATAGATCTAACAGTTTTGATGCTATTTCTTGACCTCCAATATTTGATATGAATATAAATATACTATCTCTATAATGAAAGAGAAAACATTGGTATTATAAACAGTAGCTATATAAATACTAGATTTTAGTAAGCAATTTTTTTATTTTAAAGTTCTAATTTATTTGACAGGTCTTATTGTGTGAACGCTATGCTTATAGTTCTTACCTATAATCAATACCATCTACAGCATGATGATGATCTAGCATTGGTTTGATGGTGTCCAACACTGAAGGACACATATCATGGATTTCATCAAAAATAATGAGTGACCTTGGACATTTTCTTACAATATTATTTAAAGTTGCCACCAAATCTTCCTGAAAAGTAAAATAGGTGCTTACTGAAGAGTTTACCAATATTAATAACTACAATGCATTCATATAGCTTTGTGGTTTTAATTAAAAGGATTAATAGAAATATATCTAGAGTTGGTTGAACTCCATACATCCATTCCTATCAAGGAAGATTTAAATTGTAATAATTGTATTTCAATAGTTAGTTAGTGTATGTGCGTATTGTATAATTATCACTTGCTTCGAAAACGGTGAAGGAAAACATCGTGAGGAAACCGGCATGCCTGAGAGATATTTCTTGATGGCATGTGAAGCCAAGTCAGAGGCCCATGGGCGGCTTTAAAACTCTGACACCAGGTTAGTTACTAACCACACGAAAAGAAGATTTCAATAGTAATATTCATAATCAACCTATAATGTTCCCACTGCTAGGACACAGGCCTCCTCTTTGTGAGGCAGGGAGTGGGCTGTAAAAGATAGATAGATAGATAGAATAAGCTTTATTATGCTGTAATCTACCAAGCGAGCCCAGTGTGGGTTGGTAGATGTCACATGTCTTCGAATTTTCGATTCTTGGACATGCTGGTTTCCTCACAATATTTTCCTTCAACTTTTTGAGAGCATTGGTGATGAAATGATTTACACAAATTAAAGCACCGGCTTGGGTTCAAACCCACCACCTACACTGGGCCACCACTGCTCATAGTAATATTATGTTTATTAAACACACTAACTTTTTTCTGCTGCAAGTTAAAGCAGTCAAAATCTTTCTTTCCCATAAACAGCTTCACATATTTGCTGTGCATGCCTTTAGAATAAAGTGCTTCAGCTATCATAGTTGCTGCATAGTTTTTACCAACACCTGGCCAGCCATGCAGGCTTATAACTAGAGCCTTTTTGTTTCTTTTGTTTTCATCATGTACAGCCTCTTTGTGTGCATGCATAATGTTAACTAATTCATCAACCAATGGCTGCCCAAACATTCTTTGTGATAATGATAATTTTAACTCTGTAAAAAATAAGTAAGGTCATCTTTGGTTTCATTTCTTAAACTTAACAATTTTTTAAAATATTTATGAGAATGTTTTCATTTATTGTATGAGTCTTATTACTATTGGACATGATATAAATAACTGCAGTGTACGACAGCCAGATAAATTAAGATTTCTACTCACTATTTATATCGAAAGGCACATGCTGATCATTACAACATTCCGCATACCGACAATAGGTGTTATCTTTTATCGTATTCCATTTGTACCAGCCAGCGCCAGCTACTGCACCAAGTATGGACAATGTAATGAATTCCGACAAAGCACATTGGATTAACGCTAATATAAATGGTAAAACGATGAAGTAATTTCTAAATAACATTTTGAAACACGGAGTTATTGACAGGCGGGAGTATTGAGTAAAAGAAACACGTTATTTTTACACGATCAATATACTAAGTACTTCAGCCACAATAATTCTTATATAGTTCATTTTAAAGCGATTTTAATCTAGTCCATATCAATGCAATTTCAAAGCTCGTATCAATTTCTGCAAATGTTTAAATAAAATAAAATCACAGATTCTGCTGTCAGACACTTGACAGTATTACTGTCAAAATGTCAATTAGTTGTATCCACAGGTTGTATCACAACCCGGCATTCCAAGTTATGTTGTAATCAATTTGAGCATGCTAAAAGCCGTACCGAATAAGCCTGAGCGCGATAACGATGTATTGTGAATCGTCATAGATGACGTCATGACATGCGATATATCTTGCGATAACGCCGAACCATATCTTTTACTAATATCACCGTGAGCGCTGTCAAAGATGACAGTTGTGCTGTTTTGTTTAGATTCGCATCTTAACTTTAGACAAACGTGGCATCTTCGAAATTGTGCTTCTGGCTACCGTGGTAGGTGGCCACGGTAGCCAGAAGCACAATTTCAATTTCAAACCAACGAAGAAGAAGAAATGTGTTGTTTAAACACAAAGAAATATGATATGCAAGTTTTGACATTGAGCGATCATCGTGAGAGCGCTTACGAGCGTTCCGAATTGTTGACAGCCCTCAGCTGTCATAATTTATTTATTTAAACTTTTCACACTCAAAAAAGTACAAAGGCGGACTTAATGCCTTAGGCATTCTCTACCAGTCAACCAAGGGTGGTGAAGAGATTAGATGGCAGGTGCTCTATATGAGAGGAACAAAGATAAATTTAAAAAAAGTATTCTAATGCATTATAACTAAAATAGGTACAACAGTACAAACTACATACACATACATACATATTTACTATAATATACAGTATGTTAACTAACAGAGGGCGTTCCCGTTAACTCGCAATAGTATAGCGTCCATACATGCAAAAAAAAATAGTACCATTCGAAAACAAAATGTTTTAATTTTTTTTAATTATAAAATATTCACAAAACATATTAAATTGATACGTAAAAGAAACACTCTGTACACGCGCACTTGCTTTCAAAGTGTAAGTACGGCAATGTCGCAATTTACTTATGAATGACGGGCCACGTGTGCGGCGATCTAATAGATGTGCCCCGCCCCCTCACCCCGAATGTCCACCTAATTTTATTCGGAACTAATCTCGCGCGCTGATCGGATGTGCATTATTTTCACATTTGCAACATCTTGTATTTTTTCGTTTCGTCATTCTTGTGTGAAAAATGCCGCGTTATCAGTACAGTGCTCAGGAGTATGTGAACATGGTGCTCATTTATGCTGAGTGTAATTACGATGGTGCCCGTGCTCTGAGGATGTATGCTGAGAGGTATCCCAATGCAAATCAACCGCGGAATTCTCGTGTTATTGTGAGTGCTCTGGTGCGACTCCGTAACAATGAACCGGTAGTGCCGCGTCGGCCCCCGACCAATGCTAAGGCATTTTGAAGAGGAGCCCGGTTCAAGCACTAGAAGGGCCGGCCGCCTGTTAAACATGAGTCACGTCGCAGTCTTAAAATTTTTAAAGAAAAACAAGCAGCATCCGTACTCACTTCAAAAAGTGCAGGCTCTGCTTGGTCCAGCTGACTTCGAGCGCCGGTTAACTTATTGCCAGTGGGCACTGCAGCGATGCGCGGAGGACACCCACTTCATCGAAAACGTCATATGGTCAGACGAAAGCCTATTTACGCGCAATGGCATGTGGAATCGGCGTGTATGCCATCACTGGTCAGAACGAGGCCATAATCCGCGTGCTACTCGACCGTTAGCACATCAAATACGCTGGTCGCTGAATGTGTGGGCTGGGATAAAGGGAAACAAAATAATAGGACCCGTCTTCATCCCAGGGACTCTAAACCGTGTGAGGTATCTGGCACTTCTTAACGGCACCATCGCACGCTACCTCTACAGGTTGCCGCTAGCCGAGTTCCGAAATGTGTGGTTTCAACACGACGGTGCACCCCCTCACATTTCAACAGAAGTGCGGTCGCGGTTAAACGAGTTGTTTGGTAGCCGCTGGATCGGGAGGTACGGTCCCGAGGCGTGGCCACCGTGGTCACCTGACTTGACACCACTTGACTTCTTTTTCTGGGGTTGGGTCAAACAACTCGTTTATAAAAAAGAAAGCCACTCGCGGGAGGAGATGGAAATGCGAATCCGCACAGCATTTCGTGTTATCCGGAACCACATACGCGAGGACCCGCTTTTCATGCGACGAGTGCACCAAAATAACCGGCGGCGATTGCACCAATGTGTAGAGAGAGGCGGTCACCATATTGAGCAGTTCGAAATCTAGGTAAGTTTTTAAACATTTGTAAATGTATCATAATTCCTAAAACCTTTCGAAAACATTAAAATAAAAAATAACACTTAACGACTGTGCCACAAAATAAATAAGTTCAGAAGGCCCAAACTCTTGCTAAAACTGCTTTTACACTCAGGGAGTACTTACCTCGTTAAATGAGCATGTTACTACTGTGGTGTTACACGATTGCTATGAATAAACGCAAGTACTTAGGTATTACGAAAGCAACTGCATAAAGTAAAAGTATTTTTTTAATTTCTATGTTATTTCAGAAAACATTCACTTGCTAACGTGCAATACTGCCATTATCATTTAAAAGCTAGCCTAAACTGTGGTTTAAATAAATGAAACTTTCCCTAAAATTAACCGCACACTATTTATTAGCTTTACGTTATTTATTTGATAAAATTATTTTTTCTAATCAACTTTCATATTAACACTGTAAGCCTGTACCGTACGGTGGTACGGTACTGAGTGGATAGGTAAAACAAATTCGTGTACTTGTTCCGTGAGTGGTCCTTCTGTATTCGTACATCTGTTTATTTTGAGGACGATGTGTCGGCAGAAGCGCCGCCGCTACCCCGCGTCCATTACTCGGCCGCTGCGTGCAGAATAATTCTCTGTACTCTGTATTTCAATTTTAATTATTATTGAAACGTGGCTTAGATAGGTAGGTACATGAATTTATGTTTTTACTATGTTTGTGAATAGGTCCTTCCAAGCCCAAGGGGCCTCAGTGACGCGTTCCTTTCTCAGCCGGGCATTTGAGACGGGTTGTTAAATGTTATTGCTAAAACTAAACATAGTTAAATGTTTAATTTTACTGATAACAACCTGACGACGTGTTTTTCACTGTCTTTCTAATTCATTTTGCCGCCTTTATCAAAGTCGCCGCTCGCCATTCAACGCCCCCCGCCGCCGCCGCCACCCGGCCGGCCGGAGCGCGGCGGCCGGGTCACACAGCATCGTGAGTATTCGTGAGATGTTCGGCATCGTGCGCGAGTAAAAAATTGCGACGTTGCCGGTTTGGGCAATGCTACTGCGCTAGGCACTATTCCGCGCTACTATTTTGATTTTAAACAGGACGTTTCGAATTTATTGTCAATTAATAAATTTTTTGAATTCGGATTTTTTCATGCTTATTTTTCTATGCTGATATTTTTATTTTTATCTATTAATGATATAGATTAATGAGTCTAAGGAAACGCCCTCTGTTATTTAACATACTGTATACCTATATTATATATATATATATATACGAATTCAAGGGAGAGAGGTGTTGAGATGACTCTTCTCTATTTATTTTGGAAATAACTCCGCAATTTCCGCTTTAATGCATACCGACTGGTGGCCGTCCTGATATCAAGAGGAAGCGCATTCCAAAGGAGAATGGACTGAATATGAAAGGAAGAGTGAACAAAGTCAGAAGTATGAGAAGGACATAATCGTGATATCTAAGGCCGCTTTCCGATTAAGAACGTAATCGCTCACAGCGCTGACATCAATAATTGGCGTTCCAAGTTAGATATCACGATTATGACAGCTGAGGGCTGACAACAATTCGGAACGCTCGTGAACGCTCTCACGGTGCTCGCTCAACGTCAAAACTTGCATAACATATTTCTTGGTGTTTTAACTACACATTTCTTCTTCTTCGTTAGTTCGGTGGCCACGGTAGCCAGAAGCACAATTTCGAAGATGCCACGTTTGTCTAAAGTTATTATGCACTCAACACAAAACAGCACAACTGTCATCTTTGACAGCGCTCACGGTGATATTAGTAAAAGGCATGGTCAGCGTTATCGCAAGATGGCGCATGTCATGACGATTCACAATACATCGTTATCGCGCTCAGGCTTATTCGGTACGGCCGTTAGCACCAAAGAGTAAAGTAACTATATAGAGAGTTAGCAAAAAGCTCAAATACAAGTACAATATAAGCTGTGAAATGACTATTCAGTTAGTAATGCCAGGATTTTAGAATTCAACTTGTTGCATCAGTGTGCAGTGGGACAAAATGGAATATTTACATTGAGACTTGAGAGTGATCGATCATCCCGACATCCTGCCTTAGAAAACTTCAAAGATGTTGATTTTAGCGATCTAATATTATTATATAAACACACACATACTTTTACTTTATGTAATTTACTTATTAGAACCAGAGTGCCTGTAGGTAATGAAAGTGGACTTGGGTACCTGTATACTATTGTTTCCCATAAGTCTTCAGGATATAGGATAGCACATAAACTCGACGAAATATCGGGTTGCAAATTTTTTTTTTCGGAGAGCTTGTTTCCACAGTTTTCGTCTTTTAAAATTTTTGGTAAATACATGGCTCCCCGTATTTTTTTAAGTCAACAGCTGCACAATGGGCTCTAGTATGGTAGTATTCTTGTATAATTATGGGTTTTCTAGTAGGTACTCAAACCTCAGTTGGTCCAGTAGAGTTTTTTGATCCTTATAAGAAACAGGATCGATTCGCATCAAAAAAAGTTTTTGTGAAAACTGTCCATTTTCTTGCTGACTGTATAAGTTTTTCAAAATCTGTGAAAGCAGATCAAAATTTTTCAAAATGTTAAGGACAGTCTCCTAAGACCGTTTTCTTCTAGCGACAACGGTTAAGGTAGCTGCCCTCAGTGGTGTGCCCTCCATACATGCAAATAAGCTCTGCATATCCTGTAGTCTCATACATACATGCCGATTTAAAAGATAAATAATTATACCTAAAAAAGTAACACTAACGCGATTTACGCCATTCCACGCCATCTATTACTTTTTTTTGGAACTAATTGGTTGAAGTGACGCGAACATTCGCCGCGGCTGCGCGCTGCAAATTCACCGCGCAGGCAGCGCCCTCGCGAGCCTCGTAAGCAAAAGCAGTAATACGACGTGCTTATTTCTCATACTTTGGATCTCATGAATCCTCGTGTAGTACACAGCAAAAGTGTAAATGTGTGTGAAGGTGAAAATGTGCGCGCGAGTTTGTGTTTTGGAAGCATAGCTTCTTTTGCAACCCGTCCAAATTCAGAAGCCGTAAAAGCACTGTTTAATTGATGATTGCAGAGGGCCGACTTTTTTTTGTCGGATTGACCAAATGACCGACTAATTCATTCGTTCATATTTCGTATTAGTTCGTAAATGCAAAGATTTTTCGCCATATTTGTTTCGCTTTCGATTGTTAAATTGTTTTTCTTGGCGCAAGTGATTGACTGTCTAAGTAATTATTTAGTAAGTTTATTGTAAATAAAAAATGGGAACTATACCTGTGAGACCTGTGCTGGCGAAGTGTGTTTAAATAAATTAAAATCTGCCGCTTTTTCGACGTTATCTTTTGAGCAAATTTTTAAATTGATTCCAAAGGGAAGGTGTGTACCCGGGTTGGATTTAACTCAAAAAAGAGGTAATGCTACTCGTTATTTTCATAAAAAGCTTTATGATAATTATTACTGGTTAACAGGTTGTGTACCTACACACAAACACATTGTATTGCTGCCCTTTTTTTTTTTTTTTCAGGTTGGGAAATCATCAAATGACTTCTCCCGCTCTGGGCAGAGCGAGAGGGTGTGTCAGACTTTTACTGACTAAAACCCACCCGTGTTCCTCCCGTTGCCTGTGTGCCGGGGCCGCGATATCCCTTTCAGACAAACCCGCAACCCCAGCAGGCATTGGTCTTTCGACCCCGTCGGATGGTGCTGACATCTCTTTGAGGCGCGCGTGGAACACAACGCGCCGTCGACACGGGCCTGGTCCTTATCGGACGGCGAGCTGCCCATTGCTCACCGTCCGCAGGCCCGCGCCTACGGTGGTCGGAAGTCGGCTCTCGACTCCCGACGCCCGGGGCGTCACCCTTGCATTTTGTTTACAAATTCTTATAAAAATAATGTTTGGACATCTATCGGTTATTCAAATTTAATAACTTTCACAAAGCGGCTGCTAAACACGATTCTTCAGAAAAACATCTGGAATCCTGCTTGAAGTTCCAAACTTTTGGTAAAGGTAGAATAGAGACTAGTTTGAATAGCTAGGTTGTCCTGGTTGTGCGGTTCCTGTTAGTGTTATTATTCGATGTTCGTGGTGGTCGCAAACAAACATCATGCGAAGCCGCCGGCGCCGCCGCGCGCCGTGCGGTAAGTCAGGTAGTGTAGGTCATCGGTGGGCCACCGACCTAACAAGTGGAAGCTGGTAAGTTTTATTTTTATTTCAGCCGTGCATACCCTGTCTGAAATTTCTGTGCACGCCCCTGGCTGCCCTTACTGACCCATCTCAAAAATCCATCCTGTATATATACTCGTATATATATAATATTATAAATGTGAAAGTTTGTATGTTTGTATGTTGTAACTCAATCACGCAAAAAACGGCTGAACGGATTTGGATGTTTGGCACACAGATAGTTATTATTAACACATAAGATACCTTTTATCCTCGTAGTCCGTTCCCCGGGATAATTTCCGACCTCCACGCGGAATAAGCCACGGGCGAAAGCTACTGTACATCCACCCTTAACAGACGTCACGTTGCTGAGACAATGTCCAAAGGTAACATTGTTGAACAGCTAGTAAATTGTAAATATTATTAAAACCATAAATAAAACTCTCGAAATTAGGTTTGGAGATTATTGAAAATCGTCAAGTTTTCAGGAAATCATATAACATACAACTTGGTTATAATAAATGTAAAGTGGGTCCTAAATGATTAATTAAATTGCACAATATCAAGAATTGCTCAATGTTTTTGACCGTTTAGGGTTAATATTGAAGATTGCGCAATTATTATTTATTTCGTTTATAATTTTTTAACATATAGGTAAAATAGATTTTTAAATGTTTCTTAAAAGAATATAAAGCATTTAGGAATATTAAAAATAATTGCCCACCGGTATCGGGAACAGGATCTAAGCTACCGGTGGTCAGGGCTCCTGGCTCCTGAGAGACGAACCTCCCAACAATACGCGCCATGGCCAGCAGTACCGCTTTCTGGATCAAGCCCTTGATCCAGCTGCTGAAGAGAGCCTCTTTAGGTATTGGTCGAGGCTCTTGGCTATTATTATTATGCCATTGGCGGTCACGAAAATCGGCACAATGACTGCTGTATCCACATCCCACATGTCGACAACCTCGCGAGCCAGGTCAAGATACTGAATCTGCTTATCTTTTTCGGCTTTCATGAGGTTCTCGTTATGCGGAACCGCTATATCAATCAATCATTGTGCGATGCTTTAATCGATCTATCAACACTATGTCTGGGTTATTGGCAACAATACTCCTGTCGGTGATGATAGATCGATCCCAATACAACGTGATATTGCCATTTTCGAGAACTGGGTCGGGCACATACCTATAGTCCGGTACTTCCGATTCCACAAGACTGTATTTCAGAGCAAGTTGCTGGTGGATAATCGTGGCTACAAGGTTGTGCCTCTGCAAGTAGTCTCCGTTAGCCAGACGAAAACAGCCAGAAATAATGTGTCGGATTGAATTCCCCAGACGGTGGCATGCCCGACAGATGTCAACCGTGCCGTCCTTCACAATATATTTCCGGTACTTGTTCGTCATCATAACTTCGTCTATAATCACAAAGATAAAACCTTCGGTTTTCCCAAAGAGATCACCGAATCGCAACCAGGATACGGACACTAATAGGACTACATTGGGCCCATGTAAGGCCCGGTACAAGCGCCCGTGAAGCTCTTTGCTTTGCCATACCTCCCTGCGGTTATTAGTATCTAATACTATAGGTTTGCGCCAGTTCTCGTTAGCCAAGGATAGCGGGGTGAGCAGGCGCGGTCGCAGCCTAAGATTTGGAGGGGGGGTTTATTTCCTTAGTATTCCTCGGCACAAATGGTGACCCCATTTGTGCCGAGGAATATTAGGGAAATATTAAATTGATACTCTAAAAACTTTTTGACCTTTCTAATGATGCTCACTTTTAGAATATCTGAACCTCTTTTTAGCTTTCTGATCTTTTGTCACAGTTGGTCACAGTAAATAAGCTAGGGTACCCCGACCAAATGGTCGAGTTAAAACCGTGACAACTGCGCGTGAGATGAACGAGCGAAACGAGCGATACTGGTGGCCGGCGAGCACTATAGTCTACTCTGAAATGACGCGCCCCACTACCGCGTTTTTACATCCAAATTGGTCGCTAATAGTTGGCTATTTAGTATTTTAAGGACCTCACTATATTAATTATTTGGGGTTCGATTAAATTATGAGATGCTGCCAAATTGGTCGCTAGCTTTTTGATAAGTATTAGCACAGAAGACTATGTAGGGTAAGAAGAGCGAGCGAAGCTGACTCGATAATTTTAATACCTCGTCTCGGATAGGTTAGGATTTGATTTACATTTTCAAACAGAAATAAGACTTAGGTACATTGTCGACTTATGTTGGAAAGGCCAAACACTTATGAAAATTACCCTATCAAAACCGGCATGACCCAACCGTTGAAGGCGCGCACCTTGTTTCCACCTGATAAAAGACTATTTAATACTTTATTCAGGCGGCCAAAGAAGTGCTGCTTCAGCGATTGTTTCAAGCCAGCAGCGTTGATACCTAACGTTTCCGACATACCCAAATACTTGTAGGTTTCGATTGAGGAGAGGGATCTTAGGTGTATGGAATCCGAGAGTTGGGTTCCCACGGATTCCACAATCCCCCCTCGCTTTACATGCATGACCGCACATTTATCCACACCAAATTCCATCTTGCGCGCGTAGCATAACAACCATAGAAACGAGTTTTCTACGAGTTTTGTCGACGGAAGAATATGTATTTATCTGTCATTTTGTCTATTCTTCTGTCGACAAAACCGTTTCTATTATGGTCATGCTAAGCGTGCTGATGGCGCAACTGAAAGTTTCGGTTACTGATGGAGCTACTGAAGCTCCATCAGTTGCAAATTGTTGGGGGCAGTTTCAAGTCATCCATGTAAAGGAGGTGAGATATAACCTGACCACCTGTCCTCAATCGATAGCCTAGCCCTAAATCCTCCAGCAGTGTGCTTAGAGGATTCAAGGCTAGGCAGAACCAAAGTGGACACAAACTGTCGCCCTGCAATATACCTAGGTCGATCCTTATCGGCTCGGCTTTCTTATAATCTATCCAACATGTCGACAGATCCTTTCAGGCATGGCGAACCTGTTGGCTAATGGCCATATCGATGAGAAGTTGCTCCTTAGTACCGCGGGACCCGTTCCTACATCCATTTTGAGAGACAAACCTGATGGAGTTGGTGTATATATGTTTGTTAATTTTAGCTCTCAAAATGGATATAAAAACTTCATATACCGTCGGCAGACAAGTGATCGGTCTATAATTTTTGGGTTCCGAAGTACTACCTGATTTATGGAGCACGTGGGTTATTCCTGTCGTAAAGAACTGGGGCAGTTACCCTGACTCTAAGGCTGACTGGAACTGGGATGCAAAACGGGGGTGCGACATTTGGAACCACTTTATCCAATAGTTGTGCAGCCCGTCCGGCCCTGGAGATTTCCAGTTAGGCAACGGACGGACTGCACGAGGTACATCTTGGGGGATGATGGTAAGTGCCCCCATTACTGGTATTTGCTCGCACGCCCGCTCGACCTCCCTAGTCCAATCTCCGTCAGTGTAATTGACAGGCTCTGACCAGATACTTCGCCAGAACGAACACATGGCGTCATCATCCTGCAGGCGCGTGTCAATCACACCTCGGTCCGGTCGCTCCCAAGCCATGTAAACCCACCTTTCATCGCCCTGGAATGTGCGATTCTGAGTGTACCGCTCCACTGTCCGCCTATACCGTCTAATACGGTTTGCCCATGCACAGATTTTATACTTCAGGAAGTCGATACGCTGTCGCGATGACGCGAATAAATAATCAAATAATCTTAACAACTATTATCAGTCCCCGAGAACGCCCGCTTCACAAAGCGCATCACTCATTATTATTATTTCGTTTATTACAATTTCAAACATATAAATACATTTTTAAATATTTCTTAAAAAGCTATATAAAAAACATTTAAAAATATAAAAATAGTGTTCCGCCGGTGTCGGGAGCAGGGTCCATGCTACCGGTGGTTAGGCCTGCAGAGACAGGAACCTCCTCATAATGCGAGCCGTATCGAGGAGTAGTGCCTTCTGGATCAGGACCTTGATCCAATCGCCTAACGAGAGCCTCGAGAGATGTTGGTCGAGGCTTTCGGCCATCAGGCCATTGGCCGTTACGACAATCGGCACAATGATACCCGAGCTAACATTCCACATGTCGACAACCTCGTGTGCTAAGTCGAGATATTTTATTTGTTTCTCTTTCTCAGCTTTCGCGAGGTTCCCGTCATGTGGGATGGTAACGTCGACTATCATTGCGCGGCGCGCTAATCGGTCTATCACCACTATATCAGACTTATTGGCAACAATAGTCCTTTCAGTAATGATAGACCGATCCCAGTACAACGTGACATGGTCATTTTCGAGAACTGGGTCGGGCACATACTTGTAATATGGTACCTCAGAATCCACAAGTTTTTATTTCAAAGCAAGTTGCTGCTGAATAATCCTGGCCACTTGTTTATGCCTGTGCAAGTACTCGCCGTTAGCCAGACGAGAACAGCGAGAGATAATATGTCTGATGGACTTACCCGGACGGTGGCATGCCCGACACAAGTCAACCGTCCCATCCTTCATAATATGTCTCCGGTAGTTATTCGCCAAGATAACTTCGTCTATAATTGCACAGACGAAACCTTCAGTTTCCCCGAAAAGGTCACCAAAACGTAGCGAGGATATGGACGCTAGGAAATCTACACCGGGCTCATGAAGAGCCCAATAGAAGCGCCCGTGAAGCTCCTTGCTTTGACATACCTCTTTGCGGTCATCTGTAGTAAATACCACAGGCTTGTGCCAGTTCTCTTTAGCCATGGAGATATTATTATTTCCTTTATTTAATTTTAAATACTTATAAATTATATTTTTAAATATTAGAATTTAAAAGTTAAAACATTTAAAAATATAAAAAAATGTACCGGTATCGGGAACAGGGTCCAAGCTACGGCGGTCAGGGCTCCAGAGAGAGGAACCTCCTGACAGTGCGAGCCGTGTCCAGGAGTACCGCTTTCTGAATCAAGCCCTTGATCCAGCTGCCCAACGAGAGCCTCCTTAGGTGTTGGTCGAGGCTCTTGGCAACTAAGCCATTGGCTGATACGATTATCGGCACAATGATCGCTGAGTCCACATCCCACATGTGGACAACCTCGTGAGCCAAGTCAAGATACTTGATTTGTTTATCTTTTTCAGCTTTCACGAGGTTCCCGTCATGCGGGACCGTTATATCAATAATCATTGTGCGCCGCTCTACTCGATCCACCACCACTATATCAGGTTTATTGGCAACAATAGTCCTGTCAGTGATGATGGATCGATCCCAGTACAATGTGATATTTCCATTTTCGAGAAATGGGTCGGGCACATACCTGTAGTACGGCACTTCCGATTCCACAAGATTGTATTTCAGAGCTAGTTGCTAATGGATAATCCTGGCTACAAGGTTGTGTCTATGCAAGTACTCTTCGTTAGCTAGACGAGAACAGCCGGAGATAATGTGTCGTATTGATTCTACCGGACGGTGGCATGCCCGACAGATGTCAACCGTGCCGTCTTTCACAATAAATCTACGGTACTTGTTCGTCATGATAACTTCGTCCATAATTGCACAGACAAAACCTTCGGTTTCCTCAAAGAGGTCACCAAAACGCAGCCAGGCTACGGACGCTAGAAAATCTACATCGGGTCCATGTAGGTCTCGGAAAAAGCGTCCATGAAGCTCCTTACTCTACCATACCTCCTTGCGATCGTTAGTGTCAAGCACTACAGGCTTGCGCCAGTTCTCTTTAGCCATGGAGAGCGTGGTGAGGCCCTTGTCCACCACGACCACATCTCGATGCATCCCCACGTCGGCTTCTAGGAAATATTCCCTGAGACTGCATATCTCGCGATTGTGGAGGGTCTTAGCGTTTAAAAAACCTCGACCTCCACACTTTCACGGGATATTATTATTATTTTTATAAATCCCCGGTTGGTGTAGGACTATTGCAGGATATGGAAACAAAGATATTGGACTATGGGTTTAGGTGGCTAAAGTTGACTGGTGTCCTGGAACTATGGAAGGACTACGGCCCCTGCCTGATCAATGTTTTATATGTACACGGATAAAATGGCAGGGGGTAACTTGCACACTCAATAATGGGCCCCCAGAAACTGTCGCTAGCACATAGTGACGTAGCAACAAGGGGGCAACATGTCCTGAGGTGCTTGAGGAGTGGAGAGGTATTCCACGGCTCTTAGAACAATCCCAGAAGCCCGGAAGATGGTCAAGATCCCTACGAGCACTTACTTCCTACTTGGAATACTTCCTTCCTCCGAGCACGTTTGCTCTTACGAATCTCCACTCAAGCCGGCCAATTAAGGCAAGAATGAGGTGGGAGCTCTCTTCCTCGTCAGTGTTCACTCCAGCCGGCCAATAAAGGCAAGCCAGAGATGAGGAACAAGATTTCTCCCGGGAGATAGGGTCCGTGGGGTCGCTACTGCCCAACAGCTCGCCACATGCTGCCCTGCGGGTTTCTGTATCTCTCTTGGTCTGGCTCCTCATCCTAGACCTTTTCCGGCAAAGTAAACTATCCCGGTACAGACCCAGAGTTTGGAGCGCGCAAGCCACACCACGACGTCAACGTAGAGATACGGCGGTGGGGTTATTATTATTATTATAAGTCTCTGTTGACCCACTGCAGGGCAAAGGCCTCCCTTCCCTCTTTCCACTTTCCATTACGCAATTATTGAACAAGTTTGACCGAGTAATTTTTATTTAACCATATTTTAATTGTGCCGTAATATATAAGGCCCTATAGGATAAGTATTGCACAGGGTCTTGCTTACGCGAAAACATTGAAGCATATGGACCATCAATGTTATTGGGTGAAAATAATGCATCGTTGGAGTCTTGCACTCCAACGATGCATTATTTTGAGTCTGAGTGAGGGCTGAGTCAATCATTTAAACAGCTTCAACTTATTGTAGTTGTATGCAGCGGTTCTCAAATATTTTTTGGCGACGGAACCCTTTTGAAAAACGAAATATTTGACGGAGCCCTAATAAAAAGTAAAGCGCCTAATTGTAGTTCCATCGTATCCTGCACAGACACACGATTAAGCAAATGCGACCAAATCTTAAATTAATTATTGACGAAACGGTAAAAATAATGAATTTCGTCAAATCTTGTCGACTGCAATCCCGATTGTTTTCAATATTGTGTAAAGAAGACAGCAAACATATATTACTACTGCTCCATACAAGAGTGAGATGGTTATTACGGGTAAAACTTTAACAAGGCTATTTTAACTTAGAATGGATTTACAAACTGTGCGAAACAGGATTCTCAAATCAACCTAAGCAGCTACAAAAAGAAAATACCGCAATAGACTGGATGCCGAACCTAACATTCAGCCGGCTTCTATCAATCTATCTATTTACTTACACTACTGTATATTATCAATCTGCCTAGCCTTTTCCCAACTATGTTGGGGTCGGCTTCCAGTCTAACCGGATGCAGCTGAATACCAGTATTTTACATGGAGCGACTGCCTATCTGACCTCCACAACACAGTAACTGGGTAATACGATACCCCTTGGTAAGACTGGTGTCAGACTTTCGGGCTCCTGACGACTCGTAACGACTGTCAAAGATCCACGAATGACAGCCGGGACAAACGGCTGAACGTGCTTTCCGAGGCACGGAGGATTCTCGGTATGTAAAGATGGTCACCCATCCACTGACCAACCCCGGCAAGCGTAGCTTAACCTGATGGATCGACCAGTGCGGCTGTTATTACTTAGCCACGACCTCCTGTACTACTGTATATTAGTAAGTAGTATTTAATTAAATTTTAACAAATATTTTCGCGGAGCCCCCACAGAGGCACACTTTGAGTATCGCTGAGCTAGAGGAACAATAATGCCAAGGGGGATTTGAGACGATCAATCTAGCATAAATTTTTCAATGAACTTCAAGGTTTGTGGCAACCTTGTTTTGAGTTTTCACCAGAAATCATTCAACGTGTAGGTTTTTCGAAGCTTGTCACATGAAAGAAATCTCTTAACCTGTTTTGTTGAATTTGCATTCGCAGTCCACGCAACATGATTAAGTTGACAGATCTCAAGTTAGTGTTTTCCAATCATCAAAATATGTATTCGACACCATGTTGCAACATTTTGGCAATTTATCTGATAAAGTCAATTGATAAGGAACGTCAAACATGTTTCGCGTCAATATATTGCGTGACAATGCGAATGCGAGCTGATACATTGACAGAAAACAACATTTCAACATGTTTTCATTTTCAACGCACCGTTAGTAAGATTGATAACGTAATTGCTTTCCATACATTTTGATTTTGATTGAAATTATGCCAAATTGATCGTCTGAGGTGCTTCTTACTTGCGTTTAGAAATCACTAAAATTGCCAGGAATGACGTTACATAGAATTACATTGAAATTGACTGACAGCTGACACCTATTAGATACATTACTTTTAGAGCAGTGTCGTTTTGTTTGCTTGTAGCCTTTCGTGTAGATAAATCATGATACACATAAACTCTTACCATATTATAGTAATAAAGCGTTTATATTGAGTGCAGATTTCAGTTACCTATATCTTCATTATTCGTATTCAAGCATCTATAGTGGAAGGCTGAAATTACTTTTCAAGCAAGGCCACAACAAATTATAACAGACACTTCTAGGAAATTTAGGAATCACAGAATGGCAATGGCTAAATACAAGGTTGAGTCAGGAGTGCAACTGCTAGCAAGACTGATTAAGAAGCCAGTTATTGAGAACTTTTACTCAAATTTATTCCAACCTGGGTTAAAAAATGATGATGTTGTTGAAATATTTGGCAATAATAGTTCTACTTTATTGATTGATTTGATAAGTGAGGCATTATCACCTAGCAGGTCTAATGCAGAACCATTAGGTGTATTAGTGTTTAATACAGTTGGAAAATTAAACTACAAAGAACTGATCAATGCATTGAAAAGAAAGATAATATCATCGCTGAATACAAATATTGATAGAGATGCTGAAATGGACACTATTCTTCATAGAACTCTCAACAATTTGTATATACTAGATGTTTATGATGCAACACAATTCTATACAACTATTCATAATTTAGATAACATATTAGCACATCATCAAAATATTTCATTGCTAATTTTTGATACTCTAACAGCATTCTATTGGTCAGAACAAGGATTCAAAATAACAAAGATGGATTTATATATGAAAAATTTACTTAGAATGATACAAAAAGTGTCTAAAGAATATAGAGTAATATTAATTTATACAAGACCAGGATATTTCAGTTCAAGCAAAGATTCAGGTAATATTGGTGAGGTCCAAATGACAGAAGGTGTTAATTTTAATGTCCAGTTAATAGATAATAATAGCACAGGGGCTTATCAAATAAATGTAAGAACAATTGATTTATTTTATAAGAAATATGTGAGAATATTAGATAATGAAATAAATTGGCAGTGAATCTGAAATTTCTTGTATTATTTTTATCCAATTTTACTTATAATTAGATAAAATATTTAGATTACTTCAAATAATATATTCATATTATTGCTCTTTGTGCATTGACATAATAATAATGTGCATAGAAATGAGCATCAAAAATTTTTCTTTAACATTACCACCTTTCAATTTAGGAATCAAATAATGTTTATGGAATGTAAGAATAATATTTTTAGGGTTTTATATAAAAAAGACTAGTCATTGACTTACACAACAACATAATTGTTTCAAGTACTTATCTAACAATGGTGTAAAATCATAAATGTAAGATTCTTTTAATCTAAATTCAAGCCCTACAAATTTCTATGATGGAGAAATATTATTTATTAAATCTAATTTGTTCAATAATCCTTATCTTAAAAGAAAAATGTAAATGTAAAATACTGTAAGAGATCGCAAGATGAGATTCAGAAAATCCTATAAAAAGATGCTTACTCACTAAGGATATAAGATATAACTTATCACATCAGTAAATAAATCACATATAAAAAGGCAGTAAGACCATGACTAAAATAATTAAGATTTTCCCATTTACTTATAGTATGGAAGTATGAGTAACCTGATTCTTGTACTGAAAATGATGCCTCAAACATCACACCTAAATAAGCAAGGTGAATAATAGTAATTATAGAAAATATGGTGTTTGTGAGTATAGCAAGCATACTGTTCTTCTTATACTTGTGATCACATTGTTTACTGCAAGGATTTGCTAAACAACACACCTCCAGTGTTGAGGCTACTTTGTAACGTAAATTGTACTCAACATATGAGAATGTACCTATACTGAGAAGAACTGCCGAAAATTGGAAATTCAATCCATGAAGCAATGCTGACACAGCATAGGTAATAAATATGGCAGTAAATTGACCATATGGTTGGCAAGTTTTAAAAACATAGTTCTTCAACCACTGATGCATGGGAATATTCCAATAAATCACCACTTGGACTAGAGATCTTGGCAATTCAATGAAAAATGGTTTAGTGACATGAACCTCAGAGTGGCAATCATTTGTAAGTCCAAATCCTGCACTTATCATTGATACAATAGACATGCTTGACACAAAATAGTGTGACATTCTAAAAGCTTGTGCATCTCTGTATGCTATTAACCACTTAGGCATTTCATCATCAATATACCATGGTACAATACAGTTGGATAAAACCAAGGATAGCATGGACAAAAAGAGATTAATCACAATAATTTTAATCCATCTTTTAGATAAGAACTTAACTTCAAGGTATTGATTGTAACTGTGGAATGATATCCATGGGCCTAAAATACAATTAGCTGGACAAAGTATGTACCCTCCAAACTCAACAGGGTTCAGCATTCTTTTGAATAAGTCTCTGTCTAGTTCAATAGCTACAGAAATTATTTTCATAGCTGCTATCATCTGGATCCCTCTTATTTGTTGCCACATTTTTGGGTTAAGTACATAAAGTTCGCATAATAACAAGAATGCGATAACAGATATGGACATTAAAAATCCTCTCCATTTTTTTGTAACAAATGAGGTTAATATCATAAATATGTAAGCACCAGTTGTTAGTCCCACAGTCCAAATAAATGGGGGTCCAATATTATGATATAAAAGAAAACTTCCAATAACTAAACATAGACTATGGCGAACGGTATGAGGCAGCGGTACAAACTGTATGATGAGGCGCAGAGTAACATTAGCAATAATTAAGTCCTTGGCAAATCGGAGACCTTCATAAAGAGTGGGTTCACCACATAATGCTATGTAGGTCCAAGCAGTTTCAGTGTATTCCTCTTCTTCATCCATGTTTTACCGGCGGTATTTAACCGGTTTCTTTGTTTCGTGCTCAGTAAGTTTGTGTTACTTTCTCATAGTACGAGTCTTAAAATAATTCCTTATTTCTTTTGTTGCTTATCGATTACTACACCGATAAATAGATGAAAACCAGCGCTTGAGATTTCAATTTTTTTCTGCACATTTTGTGTGCACCGTGCATTCGAATATTTAATCATACGTCCACAGTTATGTCAATTGTCAACGAAACGTCAATATTGATTAGAGATGTGTCCCTCACTCATGAGGTGCCTCGTTTGAGGTACTCGCGATCGCAAATTGAAAGAGTTACTCGAATTTCAACATTGAACCAACTCACTCGTTCACTCGTCCTCACTTAAAAATTGACATTGACATTATTGACGCGAGTACTCGCGAGTGAGTATTGAGTGAGCTTAGTGAGTGAATGAACCGACTTTTATAATTCGGCTCGTGAGGTGAATACATCGACGTACGACTCCTCGCCTCAAATGAGGGGTACCTCTTGAGCACCTCGCGAGGTAAAATGAGGTACTCCCTCAACCTCATATAAAAATGATGAGTTACCCATCACTAATATTGATAGACAGTAGAGAACACAAAACATCACTTTATGGTAGAGAAGAGATAGGCACACAGATATACAACAAAAACAAGTTTTTCGTCCTTTTCATAATATTACAAAAACTGATTAGAATTAGATGAAGATAGATTTTAGCTAAACTGATAAACAGCGATATTTACCTACACATTGAATCATTTTATCTAAGAGTATATATCACTGGAGAAGCCTTACGAACACTTCACCTCTGTAAAGTACAAGAACAAATGTACTAGTACGTTCATAAAAACTACTTTCAAATCGATTCTAACGCACTTCGTAAATCGTTTTAAAGGCGCGCGGAGCTCCGTGAAAATGCCTATTTGTGCTGCTAGATTGTGTAGGAAGCATTCAAATACGTCAAATTTACTTAAAGAACTGAACTCCTTATGTTATTTTTTTTTTTCTAAGATTTGGTCATGTTTTTATTGAAATTGATATTTAAAATGTTAACCTCGTAATACAATTCGATTTTTCATTCTATTCAACCATGATTCAATATAAAACAGCAAGAATCGAGTATTTTCCTCACGTTGTTCTGTGACGTCACCGAGTCTCGCTACATCTAGTTGTTATGTTCGTAAAGATCAAAATACTTTACTTTTTCATTACGAAAATATACGTCAAATCAGCAAAACTTACACGCACTTGACATGCGATTATTTCCTTTAGTAAAAATGTTAACGAGACTACCGTAGGGTTGAGGTCGCATTTGAAACAAAAATTGACATGTCGATAATTTCTTAGTAAAAATTACTTAAAATTTTTTTTTTTTTTTTTTGATTGTTCAATGTTTTATAATTTGTTTATGTCCATTAAAGCGGTTGTAGTTTTTTTTTTTTTTTTTAATTGACCTAATTTTTTACATTGACATTACTTACTTAATACAAATTTACTTTCATTTATTTAATTGAAGTTATTTTCTCTTCTTATTGAAAATTTAACTATTTTAAGCAACAGCTGTTTTATTTCATGGATTCAAGCAAAATTCCAAATGAATATCGATATCGATAAAATAAAAATTAATGGTACGGACTTCTCTTTCTGCTACCGCGTCCCCCGCTAAAAGTGACTGACTGTTTTGTTCGGAATATTGTGCATAAGGTTTCTCCAGTGTTATACTCTAAGCATTTTGTAGAACAACATCTACAGCATATATTATTACTATCTTCTATGGACAGAGTAGGAAACGCCCGTAACTAAGGCCGAAACTACGGATATCAAAGTCAAAGTCAAAGTCAAACAATTTATTTCAATTAGGCACATAAAAGGCACTTATGAACGTCAAGTTTACAAAAAATAGAATTGATTCTAGTCGCCCCTTCCAAAAGGTAGTTTTCGTATGGAGAAGAATGGGCAAGAAACTCCACCGTTACTCTTTTAAAATGTTTTTACAATATTTTGCATACATTAATTATATAATTATATGTGAAGACGATGCATCTAGAATAAGATTACTATACCGCGATAGGTAAAAAAGAATGAAAAATAAAGCAATTACAGATAAATTAAATATGTGACAGATACATGGTGCTCACATATTTACAAACATTGTAAAATTATACGATATTCCTAACATTTTAACAAGTAATAATAATAAGTCAGTGTGTGAGTTCAAGAAATCACAGAATGTAAAATCAGTGTTACAAATACATAATTAAATAAGCAACCAGTTTGATTTTGTCTAGACTCTAAATTGTCCTATGGAGCAGGACCAGCATGTTTCCAAGCATTCTTATCTTGGATATAATCCTCTAATTTGTAATATGCTTGTTTACAGAGTGTGCTTTTAATATGAGTTTTAAATTTTCTTTCATTTAATTGTAATATATCACAAGGTATTTTATTGTAACATTTAACACAGTACCCCATAAAAGATGTATGTACCTACTTAAGATAATCTGAAAAATGGTTGATCTATTTTATCTTTATTTCTAGTATTAAAATTATGTCTATCACTTATTTTATTAAAGATATGTAGATTTTTTCTTACATACATAATATTTTCATAAATGAATTGGCAAGGTACCGTCATAATATTAATCTTTTTAAATAGTTCCCTGAGAGATTCGCGACGATGTAGATTATAAATGGCTCTGACAGCTCTCTTTTGTAAAATAAAGATGGATTCAATGTCAGCAGCCCGACCCCACAGTAAAATGCCATACGACATAATACTGTGGAAGTAGCCAAATAGACCAGACGCGCGGTTTCTACATCTGTTAACTGTCGCATCTTTCTAACAGCATAAGCGGCCGAGCTTAGCCGCCCCGCAAGAATTGTTATATGAGGTCCCCATTGTAATTTCTCGTCTAGCGTGATTCCTAGGAAAACGGTTTGATTAATAAATTCTAGTTTTTCTCCATTCAATATGATGTCACATTCGCTACTTCTAACATTAGGTAATTTAAATCTAATGCATTTGTTATTTTTTTTTTTTTTTTTTTTATCGTATCGTGAGGGAGTAGACCCCCAGTTACTGTTAACGCAGCCTATTTATCATTAGGCTCTAAATATTGGAGGAATACGTTTTGAACCAACCCCCACTGGACACGCGTGGTAGATTATAGCCCACTCCCTTTCAAAGATAAGAGGCCTGTGTTCGTGGTCCCACACAACGGTAGGATTAATATCCTTTCATTTCTAGCGCTTAGCGTCGCATAATCAGCTTATAATTAAGCTGATTATGCGACGCTAAGCGCCACGCTCTACGAGATAGGGTGGTGCTATTCTCTGTATATCGTTTTTTATCTTTATTTTTTATTATCGAATTAGAAATAGAACTATAAACTATTAACAGCTTTCTACACCGTTCATTATACAACATAACTTGTCCATTGCTGTCATATTGGCACCATTGATTGTCAATCTTAGTTTCAATCATCGGTCTTATAGCTGCTACACGCCGCCGGCAATGCCGCAGTTCACCCAACCTTGCCGCACAAAGAATCACAAAGGAAATGAAGGCGCAAAAGCCGGCGACCATGCCGCCGGCATAGTGTGCAGGAGCCATTATAGTTTCTAACTCAATGGTCACGGTTTCAATGGGGAAGGCAATAGGGGTGGGCGTTGCGACGACGAACCGTTTACAAAGACTGTTTTTTGTTCTGCGACGATGAAACCGTTTTACGTGTTAGGTTCAAACAGTCTTCGTTGCACAAACCAGTCTTCGAATTACTACGACTACACTTGGGAACGCAATGATTCAACTATCTATCATACTCGTCGCGTCGTCGTCCAACGTTCCGCGTTCGTTTACAAAACAGTCCGTACAATAAAAAGTGAAGTTTTTGTCAATGAAATAAAGTTGATAATGTATTAAATGACCAGTTGTCAATACTGTCGTTCGTGATGCGACGAAACCATTTTCGTTTCAAATCGTTGATGTTGTAAGAAACTGGAACTATTTTACTCGGCGATAAGTTTCGTCCTATAAGCCGTAAACGTTCAAACCAGTTGCAACGATGACCGTTTTTTGCAACAGTTTCCGTCGTCGGTAAAACGGTTGCGTTTCGTTCTTCAAAAATTCGACAACGACCCACCACTAGAAGGCAACTGTCGAAATGGCGCTATCGTAGCTAGTCCCGTATTTAAGTGTATTAACTATGGTAGCTAGTTCCATAGATAAATTGTACTTAAATGCTAGTTCCTAAAACAAGCTAATAATGCAAGGCGTGAGGTGGTTTTATTTTATTTTTTCGAAAATGACGCTTTGTTGTGTTCCATAATACTCTGAAATTTAAATCCAGCATTTCTCTAAAGACCCTTAAATTTTAAATGTATGTGGAGTTTTATTTGGAATTACACAAAGTTCGAAGATAGGTCGGAAACATTTTGAAGAAAGTGATTACGAGGAAATATTTAATGTTTTAAATAATGACGCTTTCGATATAAAAAAATATTGTAGGTAATCATCGAAAACAACGAAACAGTGAAATAATACTAAACTCATGAATGAATATAAAATTGCTTGAATGAACGAAATGACAAATGTTTGCCATTTTATTAGCTATATTAAGGACCTAGCTATGATCACGCCATCTAAAATTAGTTTTGCCTGATCATCCCTCTACTGCGTTTAGTTAGAGTTCAAAATGGCGACTGACAGAACAATGCTACCAATCGCGTTCTATAGCTGTGCGTTTGCGCTGGCGAAACATTGAACCTAGAAACATGTTGAAATCTCTATTTTCTGTCAATATTTGCATTGTTTGACAGGAACTAGAGATTTCAACATGTTTTGTTGTAATGTAATGTTTCGCCAGTGCAAACAGTTTAGGGAAAAATGACCCGAAAGGTCTGTTTCCAATCCATACATTGAAAATGGAAATTATTATTTTTCTCAGTTCATAACGGGACTACCGAATTGAAACTGATTTGACAAAAATCTAATGTCTACCAGCGTCGATTTTGGCCCTATTGAGTGCCGTTGAGGTAAGATTCGCACTACAAGTGTACAGCTTCATCTGCTCTTGACTCTTGACTGTACCTACAAAATCTTAATACTTTTCCCATCCTCCCTATAACAACTTGCCCCCCCTGGGCTCTGGGCCCTGGGTGGCTGGCGATGCCCTTGTGTTGTTGTGATATTTCGCCAGTGCAAGCACACAGTAATCAAAGCAAGTTTGTGGCAAATGCCAAGCGTGTGAATTTTGCTTTAGGATTTCAAGTATATACTAATTCCATGAGCAACAAATAAAAAAATGTAAATTCTGTCATTCTGCAATGTAATCTGTGATCATATGGCAACTCGATCAACTCGTAGTAGTATCATCTATAAATGTTCTGTGATGGCAACATTGTGTGGTAAAGTTGCATTGATTGTGGTCTGGGATTGGGATGTTGTAATTTTATTTTACTGTTTTAAATGGAAAAATCTCGTCATCAGTGCTTAAAGGGACAGGTGTGATACTTTCAGTTATATCCAACGTGAGGAAACTACGGAATTGTGCACTATAATACTGTGAACTATCATTGACATTAGCTTTTCTCTGAATACGGAGTTGGCGTGTGTAACTGTTTGTTATAAATCAATTTGATATGTGCATTCAGTGATAATTGTTTTGAAAAGATGGCTAGTCCGTCACCTCAGAATAGCCCAATGCCGCCGCCGCAGGCGCCGAGCCCAATGGGTCCACCATCTCAGAGTCCGGCTCCGCCACAGTCTCCACACAGTCCTTATAACCAGCAGCATGTTAACGGACCGCCACCGTCGCATCCTTCTGGTGGCGGACAGCCTCCGATGCCCAATCATATGTCGCCGTCAGGTCCGGGGCATTCTATCGCGTCGAACTCTAATGGCCCCCCTGGTGTGCCTCAACATCCTGGTATGCCGCCAAGTGGTCATCAATTGCCTCCACACATGGTGGGCCCCCATATGCCAGGGCCCCCTGGTCATCAAATAGGCCCTGGAGGCGCTCACCCACCGGGACCCAATGGTCACCCTGGTGCACCGCAACATCCTAACATGCCTGGCCAAGGTCCACCACATGGCTACATGCAGCATCAAATTGGACATATGCCACCTGGACAGGTAAATAATAACAATTTATTTTATACTTTATGTAATTATGTCTAGTTCAGATTGATTATATCAACAGCTCCAGCAACGGCTTCTATGGTCAAACATTAATCTCAATGTATCTATCAGAATATTATATCTTGCAGTCATCCTGTATTTTGGGAAAAATCAATGGTTTTATTGTCCTACTGTTCTATAAGAAGGCCCTCAATCGCCCCACTAGTTAGGTAATAGGTAATACAGACTGGTGTCTGCAACTCCATGTCAAAGCATGTATTTTGCATAGACTAGATACAAAATAGCTCATTTTTATTTTTATGCAGTTGCATTGATACATGGCTTCAAAGCATTAAATTATTCATGAGCTAAAATATACCTTTACAAAGCCTGACATAGTGAATTTGATGTTATTCTTATAGGAAATAAGACTAACAGATACAAAATGTTATATTATCAAAGTACATACTATATTCATAATTATAACAATTGTCTGAATGGAATGTCTAATCTGATGGCTGAATAGTGGACTGTAGATACTGCTACCCAAGAGTAATATTTCCTTCAGCATAGTCGATAATTGATTAGTCATTGGTTGTATATCCCTTGCACTAGGGAAAAAGTAATCATCAGGCTTCATGTAAAATGTATATACTATGGGAGTGTTCAATTTCTTCTTTACCCAATCAGCAACATTACCAGAAAAGTTATCTGAAGTAAAAAAACATTGTTAAATATTGTGCAATTCTATCAAGTCTTATTCTTGTAACCTTCTTAATATATTATTCTGGTGCTAAACAAAATATTTGACTCACATAAATAACCAGAAGTAATGCCATAGAAAAAGGTTTTATTGTGCTCCTCTCTTACTCTATCATGCACAGATGTTATTATATCCAGCTGAAAATTATAATATTACTTATAAATACATTTAAAATTTTAGTTTTTGCTATTAGTGCATGCTTCTTAGAATGTGTGTTAAAACTTTGACTACATCTCTGATGATGATTGAATATCATTTTTAATCATCATAATTTCTAATTAACTGATATTAAAATAATTTATTTCATCATAATTTTGCTTACCAAAACAGGGTAATTATTACAGTATTCGTGATCAAATCCATATGGTATTGTTACAAGGTATTCAAAACTTCTCACATTGACAAATGCCAACATTTGAAGCGCAATGCTGTCCAAAAACTTAGCCAAGCCTTCAGTTTCTTCCTCAGATACAGATTTAGGACCAGAGTAAACTGGGTCACATTCTTCATTTCTTACTAATAATAATAAATAAAAAATCTTAGATGGCATAGTTCGGTTCCAAGTCTAGTTATCTACTAAATAATAGGTGACTTTATTTTAAAAAAGTACTTACAAAGCCTTCGGATTTTTTTACATTTTTGTTTGTGCTGATGTGTCCATGACAGAATATTAAATCATAGGATGTTCAATTTTACAAAGGAATTATAATGGGTAATATGTATGTTATCAGCATTGTTAGAATCAAGCTCAACAACAAGTGAGAGTTTTTGCAAGTTGAATTAGAAATGCACATTTATTCACATTTACTGTCTAAAATAAAATAAAATGTTGCTTACTTATGTCTTTGCTGTAATACCAGTTTCTATCTATGTTTATACCAACACCTGATTCATTTTTACGACACATTTTATTTGGAAAATATATTTTTCTATTTTGTGACCAGTACCAATCCTGTAAAGTGGAATCAAGTTTACATTATGTTTGCCACTACCAGATGAAATAATTATAACAAAATTAGTAAAATTTATATTTACTTTCACAATATTAAATTCATAACCATCAGGATTCATGATTGGCAGAATGTAAAAATCATAATGTTTTGTCAGTAGATTAACATTTTGTTGAGGTTCCAAAAAGTAATTAACAAAGTTTAAAAGCATTGCTGGAGATAACCAGTCTTTGCCTTCTTCACCTCCCATTAGAAATACAGCTGTATTCTTTCTTCCTGTAGAGATCTTTAACACAAATATTTCTCTGTTCTCATAAGACTTTGCTATTTTAATTTTTCTTAAAGCTGGAAACTGTTGTAGTTTGGATTCTACCCAAAGCATGAGTGTTTCCCAGCGATGAAATTCTTGGGTTATATTTGGCACATTTGCATAGGGATAAGAAGGTTTTTTAATGATACGGTCCAATTTATTTGCGACCCTGTTAAATAAAAATATTGTTTTGTAATTGGTGTGAATATCTCATATTTTTGTTTTGATTGATGATGATGTGAGTATTAATTAATAATTCACAATTTTGATGCTTTTCTATTCAGAGCATTTCAAAATTGTATACTTACAACTTCTCTTTTGGTAACTTTACATATTCTATATCATTTTCTCTCATTTTTTCTTCGAAAAATGTTGTACAACATTCATCAACAACAACATCCATAGGGATAGCTGCTTCATTAGTAACGCCATTAAGAAATACAATCATTTCATTTTTTACATAAAGAAAATATAGCAGGGCTCGTTCTCGAGAATTAAATGCTGTCACTTCATATAATGTGTAGTTATCAAATTTATTGTAAAGACACGATATTTGTGATAGTAACATGCAAAAATAAATAACAAAAAAACTCGACATGATGTAGCTGGCGTATGTAAGCTTCTTATTCAGTAAGGCTATGGCTAAAAAAATTTGTTTATTAAGGTTAACAATTTACGTTACACTTATATTTAAGAAATATAATACAGGCTGTTCGCAGAAGGTTGAACTTACGCAAATGGCGGATCCGTGTGGCCGTCTACTACGTTTTTAGGCCCAATAACAAGACCCAGGCCACAAGGATTTTTTAAAATTTAAACGAAATCCGTGGTTGCTCAAATTTCAAACGTCAATAATTTCATTTAAAAATAACAAAACTGGCAATATTTATTTTTATTTTTTTCTAGAATAATTGTAGAATCTAATATAACAAAAAATATTAATGAATATTAATTATTTTCACTTTTCGCAAATGTCGCCGATATTAGTATGGTCACAAAACATATTTAACTAATAATACATTTTCACAGGCTCCTATGCCGATGGGTGGGGGACCGCCGGGCAACGGGCCACAGGGACCGCCCGGCGCTCCTCTGACGGGCCCGCCGCCGCACGGCGTGCACCCGCAGGGCATGCCGCCCGCCGCGCCTGGCCACATGGCGCACCACGCCATGATGCCAGGCCAGGGCCCGCCTCCGCACGCCGCCTCGCCCGGCTACGGCCACGCGCCGCCGGGCGCGCCCGGCTCCGCCGCGTCCCCGTCCGGCGCCGCGCCGCAGGGAGGCGCGCCCCCGCACCCACCGGCCGCGCAGACGCCGCCGCACGGCCAGCCGCCGCCCACCACGTCCTCGGCCAACGGCGCTCCACCTGCTTCTTCCCCGATGCAGGGCTCGCTGCCGGCGCCCGGCCCTGATAACTTGCACGCGATTCAACGGACTATTGATTCTATGGAAGAGAAGGGGCTTCAAGAGGACCCGAGATTTTCGCAGTTGCTAGCGCTAAGGGCGCGCTCGAACCCCCAGGACCCCGGAAAGGGATTATTCAGTAACAATCAGCTCTGCCAGCTCAAGTAAGTATTGTCATAGCGATCCGTAAATATAATTATTTGCTAACTGGACCCATTGACGTTGTCCTGTCCAAAGATCTTGAGTTCATACAAAAATACCATAGAAAATTAATCGAATTTGAAAATTTTCTGGGAAGTTTTCTAACTTTTCTTTATATCATTTTTTTTTTAACAATACATTGCCGTTCTCAAATGATGTGCTTACCAACGAACAGCAAAATACCCTCCGTAACAAAAAGTCCTTAAAGCAAATGGTAAATATGAGTTTTTTTCATAGGAATAAGTAAATGCATCATCTCCTAGAAACTATAAGTTTTAAAATAAAATAAACTTTAAAAAGTAAAAACCAACTTTATAAAATGTATTTTTTTACGTTATTCAGTTCAGAAAATAAATATATTTGTAAGACATAAACTATACAACATAATAATATAGTATTTTTATCTCACGAAGCGACGCGCTCTTTATTTGTCGTTACCAAGTGTACACATTCACACCGTGTTTGTACACTTGGTTACCATGAGTAAGGTGCGCGTCGCTTCGTGAGATAAAAATAATAAAACCACAAGTACAGCGCGTCGCTTCGTGATATAAAAAATACTGTACCTTTAACAAGAGACTAAAGTAATTGTTGCTAATTTGCTGCCACGCATCGTTCCATTCTCTATATCTGCAGACTTTTAATAATTCCCATTTTGTTGTCCTAAAATATTAAATAGCCAATTAATTGCGACAACTCGAATGTAGCGCTCGCCGGCAGCGGCACCACTCTCTTCGCGCGCGGGTGGTCACAGTTCTAACCTAACCTAACCCGTTTGTCTGATCAGGGTGCTCAGCTTAGTTACTGTGACGAACTTTGAGTAAAGGCCAGATAGTGAAAAACAGCACTTTTATTTAATAAAGCTTACATCATTAAAAGGTCAATAAGTTTCTAGAGTTTTTTTTATCAATTAAATATTTGTCAGGGGTAGTCGAATTTTCTTACTTTTTTTTGCAATATGCCGGTTGTTGTAAGGTTAAATCTTAATCAGAATATGATTTGCGACAGTAAAAAATATGTATTTACAGAATTATAATAATTAATACATCTCTCTAAGTTAGTGTCAAGTTCTTATGGCTCACAGTACACACTATGCCGGCGGCACGGCCGCCGGCTTATGCCGTGCGACTCGTACCCCGGCTTATGCCGCGCGGCACGTACCCTCGGCTTTTGCGCCTTCATTTCCTTTGCGATCCTTTGTACGGCAGGGTCGGGCGCGCCGCGGCTTGCTCGGCGGCAGAGCCGGCGACCATGCCGCCGGCATAGTGTGTAGGAGCTATAATACAACAGTATATTTAAGGTAATAATTGCGCACAAATAAAAAACAAAAATAAAAAAAATGGTCATTCATTCATTCATTTTGTATTTTGTAGTGAAAATATTTTGGCTTTCAATTTTGTTGATAAGTCAATACTTAGATTTTTTAGGTGCCGGTGCCATTTCAATGGTATCTTTCAAATAAATGCTATAATGTGTCATGACGATAAAAACCGATAATGATTTTTCAGCATTACTGTACTTTACAAATAGAAAGTTCTGCTAATAGGACATCCTGCTTGTAGGACAATTTGCTAATTAGACGTTTTAGGAATCTGTCGTTTTGTTATTAGATACGGAGGGAGATTATCTCCGTGGGTCTTAATCACTAACCATTTAATCTTAGGGCACAAATAAACGCCTACCGGAGTCTCGCGCGAAACCAGCCACTGTCGCAGCAGATAGCTATGATGGCTTCCGGCAAGCGGACCGGCGAAGCGCCGCCGGAGTGCCCGACGCCACCCGCGCAGCCGCCGTACGGCGAGGGCCAGGGCACGGCGGGCGGGCCCCCGGGCGGGCCGGGCGCCACGGGCGGCAAAGCGGGCGCGGGCGGCGCGGTGGGCGACGCAGCGCGTGGGGGTGGGGGGGCGCCCCCCACGCCGCTGCCCATGACTGGCCAGATGGCACCTCCGACGCAGTTAACTCCACCGCTAGTGAATCCGGTAAGTTTCTTATCGGTTCTGTTTCTTACTTCTACTTTTAATTATCTTGATATTCTCCGGTATTTAAAAGCGCTCCTCCAACCCATACACGATGTAAATTCGGCGCTTTCACTCCATCAAATTAATTCCTCGTAAATTCGTATGTGAAACGGTTTTAATCTAGTTCGGAATAAAAGATACTAATTGTTTCATGTAAAAAAAAAAAATGTCACTTACAGCCGATGAGTGGCGGGCCGCAGATGCGGGGCCCCGCACCGCTGCGCCCGCAAGCTCCGGGCACGCAGCCGCAACATCAGGTAACACCGTAGTGAGCACGTTTTACAAGCAAATCCAAATAAAAATTCCATCACAAATAGTACAATATTCATCCTTAACCTATCCATATCTTCCTCAGCCGGGCGTACCAATACCAGGAGCGAAACAGAATCGTATTACCAGCATGCCCAAGCCAGTAGGCATCGATCCTCTTCAGATCTTGAATGAAAGAGAAAATAGGTAAGTGATTTCTTAAAATCAAATCTTTTATTGAAATGATGAAAACGGTAATTCCCGTATTT
This sequence comes from Agrochola lota, assembly GCA_947364205.1. Lineage (NCBI taxonomy): Eukaryota > Metazoa > Arthropoda > Insecta > Lepidoptera > Noctuidae > Agrochola > Agrochola lota. The sequence continues at coordinate 7,355,544 of OX376221.1, read as the reverse complement.
TTCAAAACATTCTAATCACAGTCTCAAATTGTCAAGAATATCTCGAGTTTGAGCATGTTTAATAACGAGAATTGGCTATCAGGTACTTTTGGACTATCAAGAAGAGCATTATAAGTGCAATATTCTTATTGGTTTTTGCATAATAATAGAATAGCAGCGCGCATCGCCCATCGCATCGAGATGCTATCCAACTTACCGGCCAATATTCCCGATGACCTCCGCCTGCAAGCACAGATCGAGCTCAGGGCACTTCGAGTTCTCAACTTCCAAAAACAATTACGTTCTGAGGTATTTACATAACAGATATTACGCTGCTATTGTAGGCCTTTAGCGATATTATGACTCGGTAATAGATAATTTATACTCTGCTACAAAACTCTTTGATGAAAGTGTAAACAAGCTTGTTCTTAAGTCTTGCAATCATTCACTAAAGGGAATTAGAGTAACAAATTCATCTTAATTTCGAAAATCTCAACTTTTTATCAAAAAGTAATTTGAAAAATCGACGACAAAAACTGAACCTCGATTCTAAAACCTAACCACTGAATTTGTAATTGGCACTAAATCTAATTTAGCGTTATGTCGTGTAAGTTGATTTTTGAGTGACCCTGTGTGTTAAAAGGTTCTAAATAAATAGTTGCACTGAAGTTTGAACTTTGTCATGAGTTTTTGATCCCTACGAAATTGAGTTTGTGGCTCTAAAACTTGATAACTATGTATCTGAATTCAATTTAAGTTCTATCGAACTTACTCTGTATTAATAGATCCTGGGCCAAGTCCGTCGCGACACGACGCTGGAGACGGCTGTGAACATCAAAGCGTACAAGCGCACCAAACGGCAGGGCTTGCGAGAGGCGCGCGCTACTGAGAAGTTGGAGAAGCAACAGAAACTCGAGGCCGAAAGGAAGCGGCGCCAGAAACATCAAGAGTTCCTGCAAACCGTGCTGCAACATGGTCAGTACTATATTTTAATAATAATAATAATAACTTATTTATTTTAGAGAAAGCTCCATATAAATTACATAATCACAAAACGTTAGTATGTTAGTAACAAATTGTTCCCATTAAAACATAAATATGTTAGTATTGTTAGTACTTATACCTAACCAATGCCTTATCCACTGGTTTTTGGAAAGGACAGTCAAAACGTGCAGCAATAGCATTTAGCCAAAGTGTGTATTTTACTACATAAATGATTTTATTTCTGTAAGTAGGTTTGTACAAACACTTTTACACGACAATCATATTTTTTTAAACTAGATGAGGTCGGGGTTTCCTATCTGACTACTCTGAAAAGAAAGGCCGAAACAAACTCAGAGGTCACAGTCTCTTTTAAAGTCCAGACATAATATTGGTCAGATCATGAGAAGGCCATGTAGATTGGTGTCTGAAATGGTCTTTTGTGGAAAGAACCACACAGATTGAGTGGACCGTCCAGTCAGTGCACACTTTTGTCAGTGACCGTGCAGCTCAACTTAGAATTTAAGGAGTTCAACGATTCGACGAACAATACCAAAAAAAGGACATTTAGAAATAATCTTGGTCAGATCATTTGAGGACCATGTAGATTTGTGTCTGATATAGTCTTTTTGGGAATGAACCAAACAGATTTGAGTTGACCTGTCCAGTCAGTGTACGCATTTGTCAGTAATCGTGTAGCTCAACCCAGAACTGACAGAGCTCATCGACTCGACGAACAATACCAAAGAAAGGACATTTGGGTAGGCCTCATAAAGTACTCAAACTGCCAGATTATCATTAAAAGTAACTGAGAAGAGATAAAATAAAAAAAAACCCACATAGTTCTCACATCCACAATAATTTAAAAAATATATATTTTTTATATTTTAATATAGACTTTAAAATATAAAAAAACTGACTTAAAGCCACCTATTTTCTTGAGCCTTTTTGTAGGTACTACAAATTTTTGTTTGTTCCTAGTATTTATGTTATGGATATCACTGTATTTTTTTAACAATTTTATGTTTTTTGGGCATATATAAGAGTTTTTCAGAAATATACTGAGAAGGCACAGTCTCCTTAAATTTCTCTCTGAGAGAGTGTCTCGCGCTTAATTTATAAATTGATCGAACAGCTCTTTTCTGCAAAACAAAGATAGTCTGAATATCGGCGGCATTTTCCCTGAACAGAATACCGTACGACATTACACCATGAAAATAGCTAAAGTACACTAAACGGGCTGTCTCTATGCCAGTTAAATTACGAATTTTTTGCTATGTAATAATTTATGTTTATTAAAAAATCTTTGCGATTGCTCTAAAATTTATTTCCCAAATATTTTACTAAAGGTGGTAGGTAGTACTGAAATAGTTCTATAATTTGTGGGGTCTGATGTACTACCTGATTTAAACAAAGGTATTATTATTTTACTATTTTTCATAAGGTCAGGAAACTCCCCACAGTCGATACAATTATTAAAGATAAGAGCTGAACTAGGTGCTACAATGTCAATAATAGACTCAGCTACTTACGGAATTACCCCACAGATCTGCAATCTTTTTTACATTTAAAGTGTGAAATAACACACACATAACTACCATGCGTCTAGCTATAGGTCTGAGCTCAAATGGATGTCCATTCGCCAAAGGAGAAGTTTGCGCGCTTTGACCACGCTTTTCTCCGTTCTCAACTCTCCCACTCCTCCTTCTTATCTTGTGTCTCACTTCCAATATCTATGTTCTTCACACACTAAGAATCTGCGTTCTTCTAACAATCTTCTCCTACTCTGTCCTTCTCATACTTCTGACTTTGTTCATTCTTCCTTTCATATTCAGTCCATTCTTCTTTGGAATGCGCTTCCTCTTGATATCAGGACGGCCACCAGTCGGTATGCATTAAAGCGGAAATTGCGGAGTTATTTTCAAAATAAATAGAGTAGAGTCATCTCAACACCTCTCTCCCTTGAATTCGTATATATGTATATATATATAATATAGGTATATATTATAGTAAATATGTATGTATGTGTATGTAGTTTGTACTGTTGTACCTATTTTAGTTATAATGAATTAGAATACTTTTTTAAAATTTATCCTTGTTCCTCTCATATAGAGCACCTGCCATCTAATCTCTTCACCACCCGTGGTTGACTGGTAGAGAATGCCTAAGGCATTAAGTCCGCCTTTGTACTTTTTTGAGTGTGAAAAGTTTAAATAAATAAATAATAAATAAATAAATAACTAAATAACTTAACACCACGCCTATATTCCCCGAAGGCCTAGGCTTTTTTGATGTTACATTTACAAGACTACTAACATAAATACTAATCTACTGTTACAAAGTCTTAGCGCAGAGCAACGGTTATCCGATGACGTTGAAAAATAAACTTTGTGTGCAGTATGATAAAGTGCAAAGTTGCCTTAACTTTTTTTGTGATATAAGAGACAATTAATCATCTGGCTGATGGACGCCAATTTGCTACTTTTCGTGACTAATATATTCATCACTAGCTACCGCAAGCGGCTGCGCCCGCTAGATATCTTTATAAATTATAGGCTATGTTACTCAGTTATAATATAGCATTCTAATTCAGCACTTTTAGAACGTCAAAATTACATAAAACAGTCCCCCAAAAACGCCCACCCTCCACCACTTCCTAGTGCTTAAGCTGGGAAGAAGAGGCGGAACAAACTCCCCAGCAGCACAGCTGTCTGTTCAGTTGAAATCCGGAGTCACACGTGTTTGGGCATAAATCGAATAGATTACGTGTGACTCCGGATTTTAAAACTTGTTTTTTTTTTTTAATAAAGACGTCATAGAAAACTATAACGACCCGCCCTTGCATTGAACGGGTGCAATGGCGATTACTGGCCTATATCTAAGTTAAATAATTATGAATGTACATTACCCTTCCGGAATAAATGCTCTGAAATTCTTAATGATGGTGAAAACCTCATCAAAATGTTTTAACCTCACCAAATCAATACTATGTATCAATATAGATGGTTTCTTACTTTCTTTACGGACGGAGTGGGAACAGCTAGTAAAATAATATTGTACTAATAGGTATTTATGTGTCCGAAGATTAGTTTCAGGCAACGCTAATAGAAAACGGGTAGGGGAAACTTAATTAAATATCGCTTTTAACGTGATACAAAGTTTACATACTGATCATACTAAATTGAGCTGCTTTATTTTAGCTAAGGACTTCAAGGAGTATCACCGCAACAATGTCGCTAAGCTGTCGCGCATGAACAAAGCTATCATGAACCACCACGCCAACGCCGAGCGCGAACAGAAGAAGGAACAGGAACGCATCGAGAAGGAGCGTATGCGACGGTAAGATTAGTTTTTAACGGCAAATCATTTATGAAATGCTGACAGGATTAAGAAATCGTAGATTTCTTGTTATATATATTGTATGTTATACATTTTTATTTTTTTATAAAAAGTATATCCAGGGTATGAAATAGGGAGTTGTGCTTGTGAGAAGATTTGAGAACTATGAAAATAGGTCCTTAGGGACAAGTTTGTCAAGAAGTGAAAGCATTCTGGTGTCAAGACCAACTTGAATATAATCATCTGCATAAGCTTTTCCCAACTATGTTAGAATCGGCTTTCAGTCAAACCGGATGCAGCTGAATATGTGCATCTTTTTATTCTAGTTTGATGGCGGAAGATGAAGAGGGATACCGTAAGCTCATTGATCAAAAGAAAGACAAGCGTCTGGCGTTCCTCCTGTCGCAGACTGACGAGTACATCGCCAGCCTCACGGAGATGGTCAAGCAACATAAGCAGGAGCAGCGCAAGAAACAACAGGAAGAGGAGCGCAGGAAAAGGGTTGGTTTTAGAACATGCTGTAGATAAAGCCTCTCATTCTTTCTCTTCCTGTCTTAAAACAACAGCCATATAACAAAATACAATCACCGCCTATTTGCAGTTGCGAGAGTTGCTGTATTCAGTGTGTAATTACAGGCATATGAGACATTTCAGCTTTCTTTGGGCTGGCAACGTATCTGAAATTCGTCTGGTATTGCAGATGGTCCATAGATGGATGTCACCACTTACGATCAGGTGACCGTGAGCTTGATTGCCATATTTGTCATTGAATCGTATTAAAAAAGATACGAAGAATTGAAGAGGGGCTTTATAACTATTTTGTGAATGTTTCCTTTAGGTTAGGTTGGGACGCCGGACTGGATCGAAAAGAATTTTATAAGTTAAATTGAAATAGTTTATAATTCAAATGCAGAAGTCGAGAAAGAAGAAGCTACTGGAAGGCGGCGACATTGACGCTATGGACGACAGTTCGCAGGCGTCAGACTCACGAGTTAACGTCATGGATCCCAAGACGGGCGAGGTGAGTATCATAAAGCTTATAATAGCACCTAGCAATACATCTATCTATTTTAAAACTGTATTAAAGTATTTGATATAAAATACTTAAATAGTCTTTTCTCCTTTTCTTGTATTTTGTAACAGGATTAAATGATTGTGTATTTTCTTGCATAAGTAAAGCGCGCGTCCATTATTGCAATGAAAAGTTAGATTGACTTTTGACGCGTGCCACAGATGAATTTAGATGGGACACTCCGCAGTTTAGGTATGAAGCTACAAGTACGCGGCGGGCACGTCTTGCTAGGCCAATTCAGTGAGTTTAACGTAGGCAGAAGATCTAAGAGTCACGCGATAGAAAGAGAGGCAACTTCTAGGTAAATATAACTGTAGGTGATTAGCGCTGTGCGACCTGAATTGCACATGTGTGTCAGAATGGCTGGTTGCCTGTGGCTTTGGTCTATGAGAGATGATTAGAAAATTGCTACATAATTGCTTATATTTGCTACATTTAATAAATAATTGCTACATACTATATATATTTAGAAATAACATTTTTTTTTTGTACAGCCATCCTGACGTTTGGTTGGCTGGTCGCCTCCTAGTTTAAAGCCAAGCATGCAGAGTTTCCCGAAATGTATTGCGTCAATAATTGCTACATATTTGCTTCATTTATCTAATTTAGTTGTATCTTCAAACATATGTTAAATAAAGGATGTAGCAATTATTTTAATTATCCCAAGGAAAAGTGCCTGATGAAACAATAAAGGCAAATACTTAGTTATGTTGAATCGGTTTAATCGTTTAGGCTCTGGCAACAGCGTCCATATCATTACATTTATTTACTGACTTTGTTTCCTTTGTGGTCAAACGTAATGAAGAATATTTATGATTCCGATATTGAGGCACCTACTTCTTCAAATGTTGAATCATATTTTAAAACTATAAAAAAACTGCTATTACATCTAAGCACCAAATCTCACAGACTACGAACAGATGAATTCATTATGAAACATTTAGAATTCTTAAAAGGAGAGATTAAAGTTGCACCGAGAATATCGTTACTGCCGAATCTTACTGTACAAAGAAATACTGAAGCAGATTTTCCTAAGAAGGAAATAAAACGGGATTCCATAACATCCACGCGGACATTACAGTCTAAGGAGCCTAAGGAAGAGTTTACTGCTGATTCTATTTTTGCTTAGGATCCTACCTTCATCGAAAACTGGAAAGGTAAAGGGAGAGGAAATGTTACTAAAAAAAGAAAAACTTTGAAGCCAGTTATTTTTTTGTACGGAAGCAAATTGGTAAAAAATATATTATATTGAGAAATACTTGCGCGATTGATTCGGTATGTCAGGCTTTAGCTATAGCATATATCGATGGCTATCGTATAAGTCAAACAATACATGAGAGTGAAAATTTATTCTGTAAACTTGTCAAACTCATGAGTGGAAGAGATACAGAAGAAGTATACAAAATAAGATCTGAAATGGCGCAAGTCTATTTTTCAAAAGTTGAACAAGAATCTTCTGTGGAAGTGAGATGTGAGTGCAATGTAAATAATATATTTGAACGCATTTTAAAAGATTGTATATACAGTGCAGATGAAAGTGAACATTGTACAGAATCAGATTGTGAAATCAATAGAGTTCAGCGTAAGATACCTGTTCTACACGTTGATATAAATTCAACCATTAATGATTTACAAGAAGCCGCAAATACTTTAATTAATTCTCAAGAACTTACAGAATGCCGGCGTAGTAAATGTAAAGGTGTTAAATCATTTAGTTTATCTTTACGAAATCTTATTGCATTTGAATTTCATTCCAATCAATTCATTTCAATAGATGATACACCAACATATTTTTTTTTACAAGGATCAGAGTTTGATTTACTGTCTATAATAGAATTCGAGCCCCCAGTATGTGAAACACTAATTGGTCACTACAAAGCTCATTGCAGACGAAATTCAGAATGGAAATGTTACGATGACCAATCGAAAAAAGTTACGAAGAGTAAAAAGAAGCTAATACCACATTGTATAATATACGCGAAAAAATAATATGGAAATTAAGTAAATTAATAGTTGAATATTTTTTAAGTAAATTGTAATATTATTAAAATGAATCTTATGAACGACCCGACGTTTTTATTTACGATATCCTTTTAATGTGCTTCCACTTGCCACCACTTCCACTTACCTACTCATAACATAAAGTAGCAATAATAGCCTCCTAAAGTAGCAATACCGTTGACTGAAGACACACTGCAACTATTTGCCTTTATTGTTTTATCAGGCACTTTTCCTTGGGATAATTAAAATAATTGCTACATCCTTTATTTAACATATGTTTGAAGATACAACTAAATTAGATAAATGAAGCAAATATGTAGCAATTATTGACGCAATACATTTCGGGAAACTCTGCATGCTTGGCTTTAAACTAGGAGGCGACCAGCCAACCAAACGTCAGGATGGCTGTACAAAAAAAATATGTTATTTCTAAATATATATAGTATGTAGCAATTATTTATTAAATGTAGCAAATATAAGCAATTATGTAGCAATTTTCTAATCATCTCTCATAGACCAAAGCCACAGGCAACCAGCCATTCTGACACACATAATTGCACTTTATTGTGTCCCATCTATATTAATCTGTGCGCGTGCTCATGATTAGCCACGACTATAGTAATAAAGTAACATACATTACACAAAAGTATTTCGAGTGTTTAATTGTTATTCAACGTATGTATTGTACTATATAGATACTGAGAGGAGAAGAAGCGCCGTTGTTGTCTCAGCTCAAGGACTGGATGGAGACGCATCCTGGCTGGGAGGTGCTGTCCGACTCCGAGGACTCTGGAGATGACAGCCAAGATGATGATGGTAAGAAAGGTCTCGAAAATTAAACATATATTTTAAATAAATCTTTCGCTAATTAATTTACCCAGGAGACTAGTCAGTCACGATTAGATACCGTTCATTATTACCAAATTACAACCCTATTTCGGGTTGTGGACTTGCAACTGACAATTGGTTCTCGAACGGTTATCAGAAGATAGATTACGTTGTTATATGAATTAGAAGCTCGTTTATGTTTTGTTTTTTACGATCTCGATTCACCATTCCTAAAAGAGCAATGGCCACTCTTAAGTGCTTTTTCATACGTCCGGTTAGCCGGTGCCGGGTACCCGGCTGCTAAGTGTATGGGCATATACGATACCTTTCACACATACCGGCGTAATTTAACGCCGCATGCCCATACAATTAGCCGCGGTGTACCCGTAATTGGCTTTATTCAAACTCTTTACATACCAGTAACATCAAATTCTGTTAATGGCTTATTTTATTTAAGCAATTTTCAATTTTTTTGACAAAATGGTTGGCGCAGTGGCTGAGCGATCGACTGCTGCGTAACGTGTCGCGGGTTCGATCCCCGCACGGAACAAATATTTGTATCAAATGTTTGTATTTGTATTTGTATGATCTGCAAGTAGTTGTTCCGGGTCTGGGTGTTAGTGTATGTGAGTTTCTATGTTTGTAAACGCACCCACGATACAAGAAGAAATTCTTAGTGTGGGGCAACGTTTAAAAAAAAAAATATCATACGGTTGACATTGCCTTTTTTTGTGTGGTAAATTATCAAATAACTTCTCCCGCTCGGGGCGGAGCGGGAGGGCGTGTCAGACTCTTACTGACTAAAACCTACCCGTGTTGCTTCAGTTGTCTGTGTGTTGCCAGGGGCCACGTCACGGTAACCCTTTCGAACTTTCCCGCGGCTCTGGCAGGCTAAGGCCCTAGCGGACCCCGTCAGTTGTGCTGACATGTCTTTGAGGTGCGCGTGGAACACAATGCGCCGTCGACCCGGGCCTGGTCCTTATCGGACGGCGAGCTACCCATTAATCACCGTCCGCAAGCCCGCGCCCACGGTGGCCGGAAATCGGCCTGGGATTGCCGATGCCCAGGACTTCTCCTGCGGCGGCTAGGGGCGTGAGGGCGCAAAATTTGCCTCCACTCACGCGTTCCACCTCCTTCGCGAGCATTAATGCTTCGCAGAAGGAGGTGACGGCTTGCCATGCCCTCTCGCTCTGTACCATGGCCTGGACCAGGGCCGGACGCGAGAGATCACTGCCGCCGATCGCCTCCACGAGGACACGCCGGTGCTCCGCCCAAGCCGAGCAGACTCCACCGAATCTTCCGGGCGATCCACACAATGGTGACACCCGGGAGTTTCCTCCCGCCTTATCCGGAATAGGAACCTCCCGTCCCGAAGCATCCGTGTTCGGTGAGGACCTGCCTCAGGCGGTAGGTGAGGATGCCGTGACTGCTCTCTAACCACTTCTCAAAGAGGGGACTTATCGCTGCAGTTGTGGCGTGCGCAGCAATCGCACTCTCCATTTCGCCATAAGATCCCGCCGGAGTTCTGTCCACTGTGCCGTAATTTCTCGCCGCAGCAGAGTTATGCCATCCCATGGCGGATCCAGATCCCATGGCGGCAATCCGGCAAGGAGGCTCGCCGCCTCACCGGAGACTGTACAGTATCCCCGGACCAGCCGGATGGCCATGACATTATGGGACGCGTTCAACCGGCGGCCTGGCCGCCGCCTCAAGGAACGCATCCACACCGGTGCCCCTTAATGGGCCACGGATTGCACGACCCCCGCGTAGAGCCCCCGGCAGGAGGCGTTTGAACTGCCTTAAAGCGACTCCCGCCTAATCTTGGGGAGATTAGGCGGGAGCCGCTTCAAGGCAGCCCCCAGCCCGCTCCAGTCTGGGAGTCAAACGTCGGAAATGCTCTACGAACTGGTACTTTTTTTTTTTTGAGGGTGGGAAATCATCAAATGACTTCTCCCGCTCTGGGTGGAGCGAGAGGGCGACTTTTACTGACTAAAACCCACCCGTGTTCCTTCCGTTGAAGTGGTACCTGGTCGATTGGCTGTCGAGGACGAGTCCCAAGTACTTCATCTTCGACTCGACGCCGACGAACCCCTCCTACCGTTATTTGGGAACCCAATGATGACGTGTTCCGAGGACCATGAAAACACATGGCCGCGGACGACCATCTCCATCCATCAGTCCCAATTGGCGGATCCTGTCGACGAATGTCGCAACCACGCGTGTCGGTGGTTCGGCCGCCGCCTGATGCGACACATTAAAGCAAAATGTTATATATTAAAAAAAAAATGTTTTAATTTGTTTAATTTAAATAATATTTTGCGCTATACAATATGTTTAATTTTGTTGAATAGCGTATTAAAATATTTAATTAAGTAATTTAATACAAAAATTACTGTTAATATTTTTGCTTGACAAGTACAATTTAAAAAAAACTCTTTTTTTATGGATATTTCTATGGACGTAAATGTTAATTTTTTTGACCAATTTGTGATACCTAATCTCTTCGACAAACACTCCATACAAACATATCTGTAATTTGTTTTTTCTACCATTTAAAATGTAAATTAGATGTTTTCTTGAAAATACGTACACGCAGGGGTGAACTTTTCGCGGTATACAGTTTAACATACTCAATTGTCCATACCCTACATGTTAAATGAAAAAAATCGCCGTTTTAAATTAATGCAAAGTTAGCCTAAAATTCGGCGTAACTTCCCCGGGCTACATTTTTTTGTAAAATTGACGTTCATAAGTGCCTTTTTTGTGCTTAATTCAAATAAATTGTTTGACTTTAACCTGGGCAAGACAAAGTACGGCTCAGCAACCACGGCGATTTTAATCAACCACAGCGCCATGCTGGACAATTCCTGCGATTTATTTATTTATTATTTATTTAACAGTTTATGTACACACATTATAAATAGACAATTAATCACATTACATTTTTTTTTTTGACATTTAATTGCGATAAAGAATGAAAATCACTGTAACGAATTCTGTTTTTTCCTAGACTAAAATGGGCATTATTCTTTAAGTTCAAATTGAAAATATGCGTTTTGCTTACAGAAAAGAGAAGAGGGCACAGAGACGAGAGGAGTGACAAAGAGAAGACTGATGAGGAGAAGGCCCTGGAAATGATCAAGAAGGCCAAGGTTGAGGACGACGAGTACAAGACGGAAGAACAGACCTACTACAGGTATATTCTCGTAAAGATCTATCTATCTAATGCGAGTGAACAAAATATACTTAATAAAAAAAAACTGTTAAATTTATTCAATAATTCACTGCTAGACAACACAAAGCCTAAACCGCTGGTCTAGAAACATGAAGTTGTGTACAAGAGTTCCTTATATATCGAAGGTGAGCGCTAAGAAAGAAATTACGAAAATTCGCCCCCCTGAAGGGGTTACATAGGGGGATGAGTTTGTATGGAAGTTCGTCATTTTTACCGATAGAAAATCCAATCGGGCGCACGACTTGTAAAATTGTAATTATTCACTTACTTAGCCGTATGTTAGCTTGTGTGGACTGGACGTTGTAAGACAGAATTGTGGAATTTAAATGATTTAATTTTTACAGCATTGCCCACACGGTCCACGAGTCTGTGACCGAACAAGCCAACATTTTGGTCAATGGAAACCTGAAAGAATATCAAATCAAGGTATAGCTTCAAAAAATTTGTTATCAATCTTTACAATAACGTATATCCTTTACATTTTTAATTATCTTAATTTACTTTTTAGGGTCTAGAATGGCTGGTATCTCTGTTCAATAACAATCTGAATGGTATTCTGGCGGACGAGATGGGTCTCGGTAAGACTATCCAGACTATTGCGTTGGTCACTTATCTGATGGAGAAGAAGAAAGTCAATGGGCCTTTCCTTATTATTGTGCCACTCAGGTAAAGAGACATAATTATATTTTCTTGGTACTTAGTTTTTAGTAAACTGTTCTCTGCTTATAACAACTCTTGTAATCATCTTGTGATTTAGCTATCATTGGGAGGCATTTAGCTATCATGTTCACATTTTGATAAGCTGATTAAATGATTTGCAGGCTTACTACAGATTTGAATCAAGTCGAAAATCATATTGATATTAATTCGAATATCGATTCTCATGCGATTCGAATCAGTACACGAAAATGTCTAGTCTGGGAGTATATCACACACTTCTTTGAGTGTTGAATTCCACCAACAAATCCAACACAAAGCTTTTATTTAAACCAATTACAGGATGTTTTGAATAGACAAGAATCGGTCAGTCAGGGATCTATGCAGCTAGTTGCCCATTGCAAAGTGTAGTAGGTTCCTACATCCAACTTGTCAAGTCTTACAATAAGCATGTTCATTTCAGTACCCTATCCAACTGGGTGCTAGAGTTCGAGAAGTGGGCGCCGACAGTATTAGTGGTGTCATACAAGGGCTCCCCGCAGTCGCGGCGCCTCGTGCAGACACAGATGCGCTCCACCAAGTTCAATGTGCTCCTCACCACTTACGAATACGTCATCAAGGACAAGGCTGTACTAGCTAAGGTTAGTCCTACTGCGATTCAAGTTCTAGGCCATCCATAGACAGCCGAATCAACAGTTTAGTTGGTGTACGTAACGTAGTTTAGTTACTCTTTTAATTATATATTCCCACTGTAGATTCCGCAATTTGCAGGCGCTTGTAGTCCTCTAAATTCGATACATTTACGACCATCATATAAAACAGCATAACTTCAATCATTTGCAGCATACTAAAGTTGACAATTCAAATTATTAAACTATGCTGCCAAATGTTAAATTTAAGGACGCATTTGCAAAATTGATAGGTGTAGAATCGAACTACTACATTGACACGGGTCACACACGTCGTACGCACGATTAGCTGCGGAAATAGTAGTCAAGTGAACAAATTTTGATACTGTTTTTTTTTTTTTCTGATGTCTTTATAATACCTACCTACAAAAGATATTTCGTACTGTTCTTTATATTTTTACTAACCTCCGGATTTGATGGAGTGGCCCAATGACTATATAGCCTCTTGACTGCTCATACGGGCGACTCAGGCTCACGACACATAAATGAAATTGCACTTATATTAGATGACAATATGAATTGACCATTATAGTTTTGACCAGTTATTGGATCTCTTCACACGCGGTTATTTTGATACATTTTAAAACATTTCTGCATAATTATAAACAATTATGAGTTCCTGTTCTATTAAATGGTGTGGAAAATCGTCTAGAACATCCAGCTATAAAAAAGATGGCATAACTTTTCATCGGTAAGTAAAATATATTTATGATTTAATAATATTATGAATAATTGCAGGGCTCAAGCTACACTGGTTGCTTACGTAAAAAGGCATACAAATGTATACCGCGTTGATGTCTTTTTGAAAAATCTCTTTCTCTCACTAGGGCATGTCAATACGTCTGTCCCTTTCTATCTGTACTAATGCTGTAGTGTTGTGACAACTTCAAAACAAAGTCTTTATATAATTTGACGATAAAAATTACGATGTTTCCTACTGGTAAAAAATAAAAAAGCTCTATTCGTCTTCTTTTATTTTTAATAACGCTATTCACTACAATAACGACGGCGGGTGACGTGTTTACTAAACGGTTATTGTCGCGCATTATAAACAACATACTATCTCAAGTAGAGATGAAATTTGTAAAATACTAATGAAAAATTGAATTTCGCGGCTAGGTCAAACGAATTTATATAAAAACAAATTTATTTAATGTTTTATGCACAATTAAAAACTGCACAAATGAGAAATTTTATGCCTTAGGCATTTTGATGCAGAGATAACATATAATATGAGCCAATTAAGTTCTATACTTTAAAACAGACAGTGACCTCCGAGTTTGTTTTCACATTCTTTATGACTATCAGTTAGGAAATCTCGACTCCAGCTAGCTTGTTAAATAATGACGTGTAAAAGTGATTCCTAATTGTACAATAAATAATTTGAATTTGAATTTCACTTATACGAATTCATTGTTCTATCCGACAGGGATGGATATTGCTATTATTTTTATAAGACATACTTTCAGTCCATTAAATAAGCTTCCTTTAATTTTAGCATTGATTTAATTGAATAAAATAAAATTTGAAGTGTTACGTCAGTGTTTTATTTGCACCCCGTTAACACCATATCACGATAATTAAAAAAATAATAATAATAATAATAGACGTCGATTTTATCGATATCGTTATTATTGTTGCAAAACTGACTTGCGCATCACTATCTTTCGAACATTCGTCCTGACATTGTTGCATCGGCCAATCACAACCGCTGTATTTTCTTCGTCCCCCGACCCGCAGTGGTGAGTCGTGTGCCTAGACGAAATCGGTCTATCAGCTCTCAAGTGGTTTAATTCTCTTTGGAGTGGCCTGAAGGTGTACTTCGGTGACTGCTGCTGGAACTTCTCGACGAGTAGAATTAGTTGTGCCGAGTTTGGGCTCGTTTTGTTGATTATGATGAGACCTTTCCTCCGGCCTTGATGGAGTGACCTGAAGGTGTACTTCGGCCACTGCTACTGGAACTTCTCGACGAGTACAATTAGGTGTGCCGAGTTTGAGCTGGTTTTGTTAGTTATGATGAGACCTTACCTCCGGACTTGATGGAATGACCTGATGGTGTACTTCGATTATTATTAAAACAACAAATTAAACGTTATCAATTCTTTATTTTCAAAATATTTCTTTGAGTATGTGACGAATGTGCTCTTAGCTCCATATTTCTCGCTTGTCTTGGGTCAATCAATTCTAGGAGGAGACAATTTTTAAGTTATGTCTACAGGCACGAATTCTTTTACGAA
Source organism: Agrochola lota (assembly GCA_947364205.1). Lineage (NCBI taxonomy): Eukaryota > Metazoa > Arthropoda > Insecta > Lepidoptera > Noctuidae > Agrochola > Agrochola lota. Next base: position 7,340,526 of record OX376221.1, on the reverse strand, counting down.
AGTTTTTCCCAAATGCCTTATATCTCGGCATCTAAAACAACAATTCAGTTATGAAAGTTACACAATATGCACTTAATTATAAACAAGATAAACGAGTAGTATTCATACTTACTACTAGAAGCATTTACTTTCATTCACTCCATCAAGTCCGGAGGTAAGGTCTCCTCATAACTATCAAAACGACCCTAAACTCGGCACACCTCGTTCTACTTATCGTACTTACTTTTACCGAAATAAAATAATCTTCTATATCTATAAAAACCAATGCCACTTTTCGTTGTAATTTTATAACTCAAGAACGGCTGGGCCGATTTAGCTGATTTTGGTTTTGAAATGTCTGTCATAGTCCAGGATGGGTTTAAACGGTGAGAAAATTAGGGTAAGTAGGGTAGGGTAGGTAGGGTTTAGTGCTACCCGTGCGAAGTCGGTGCGGGTAAAGCTAGTTATTATTATAAATATCTGTGAATACAAAATTATCTTACCATAGCAAGTATCAAATTTGGTGCATCGAATATTTTGTATTGTACAGCGATCTTTTTCCACACGAGACGCTGCAAACAGGCAACACAGGGTCCATTCACGACCGCTGCCAAGCGCGGGCTTTGCCAATATACTATTATACTCGTAGTAGCGTCTTTGCGCGGACTGAGGTTTCTTTTGAAATATTTGTGCAATAAATCAAAACAGACAAAAAATAAAATAACCCTTAATGCAATCGATTAAAATTCATCCGTAATAGCAGAATATATAAAAAAGTTAGTTTCGGTTTTATTTTTTTGTGGCTATTTGTGACATTTTGAAAAAAAAAAAACAAAGTTTTAGAATTGAATATGTCTGTCTACTAATAGTATTTTTAGAAATGTTAAAATATATTGATAATAGAACAAAAAATGTACCTGAATTCAACCCGGTGTCGTTAATTTTGTGGAAAATGGCAACGGAAGATCGTTTTTACAATATAAACAACTACAATTTTGAACAAAAAAGTTGCAATCGTTTGAAGATGAAGAACCACCCTATAAGTGGTAGTTATTAGTTATATTTGATTCGGTTTAGTTTTGTCACAAAATGTACTGAAAAACAGCATAATTTTGTCCGATTTGCAAACGCGCCCTTAAGCAACCGAATATCATAATGACGCCTCAATCTTAATCCTCGCAATCCCTCAGGTGCAATGGAAGTACATGATAATTGATGAAGGTCACCGTATGAAGAACCACCACTGCAAGCTGACTCAAGTGCTGAACACGCACTACATCGCGCCGCATCGCTTGCTACTCACTGGTACACCGCTGCAGAACAAACTGCCCGAACTGTGGGCGCTTCTGAACTTCCTTCTGCCCTCCATCTTCAAGAGTTGTTCTACTTTCGAACAGTGGTTCAACGCGCCGTTCGCTACGACTGGTGAAAAGGTAACACTTTTTTATTCTACTGTAGATGTACTTTTGTAACTCTGGATAAAATTAAATTCTCTCAATCATATATTGCACATCGCGGTCTTTGTTTTAATATATAGTACCTTGGCGACCGTGCTCTGCTCGGGTGCAAATAGAGAAAACGAATTTTACGGGGTATGAGACTTAACAAGATTTTCGCCCCCATAGACTCGTATATTGCACCTCATCGAAATCGTTAGAGCCGTTTTCGAGAACGTATTTACAAATATATATATATATATATATATATATAAATATTGCTCATTTAATAGAATAGGATATAGGATAATATTCTCAGAACATCTATCATAAAGTAAAACTGGAAAATAATTAGAAGCGTACCCGATAGTTTTCATAGGTCTCGTTTCTCTTACGAATATCCATGGCCGCCGTGCGTATTGGTGTAGCATCAGAACAGAAAAAACAAGGTGCCCAGAAATTTCTTTAGAATATCGGTATTGCCAAGAAGCCTTTAATAAATAATCATTATGAGAAAGTCTTTAATAAATAATGATCATGAATAGTTGTCATAGATTGCTTTTGTTACTAGGTGGAACTGAACGAGGAAGAGACGATACTTATCATCCGTCGTCTGCACAAAGTACTGCGTCCGTTTCTGCTGCGGCGGCTCAAGAAAGAGGTGGAGAGCCAACTGCCTGACAAAGTGGAGTACATTATCAAGTGTGACATGAGCGGCCTGCAGCGAGTGCTTTACAAGTGAGTAATCATGAATAATATATAATTATGAGTGTTAATTTGGTTTTCTACCATATTCTTTAGAATAAATGTAAAAACAAATTCTCATATGCATCCAACTAATAAATAATTTTACAGCAGCAGAAAACGCAAGGCTTGTGGACATGAATTGCCATTTTAAAGCATGCTGAAAAATATGCTATTTATCTCTAACTTTCCTTGTAATTGATATTGTACTGCCCGATTTGTGGCTAATAAAAAATACTGTGCTTAAACAAAATTATTTTTTGCACAGACACATGCAGTCTAAGGGAGTCCTGCTGACCGATGGATCAGAAAAAGGCAACAAGGGCAAGGGCGGTGCCAAAGCACTGATGAACACGATCGTACAACTACGCAAGCTCTGCAACCATCCCTTCATGTTCCAACACATCGAAGAGAAGTTCTGCGACCACATTGGTACAGGCGGCGGAGTTGTTTCTGGGTAAGTCATTCACGAATTTAGCCGTGTTTAGATTATATTGATATAGAATTTTGAAATTGAGGGGGTCGTGCCTCTCGACAGTGCCAAAAGCCTGTCTGCACACAAAAATAAGTGAGCAGCTAAGTGCCGCTAAGTGTTGGCTGAGCGGTTAGCCACTGTGCTATGTGTGACGGATTCAGCTCCCGCACAAAACAAATATTTGTCTGCAGATAGTTGTTCTGAAACTGTTTTTGTATGGGTGGGCCAATTCAAGCATTTTTTTGAAGCATTACAACTCAAATTATCATGTCAAAGATTTCAATTTTCGCTTTCTGGAATTTAATTTTATTGTTTTTATTCACAGGCCGGACCTATACCGTGTTTCTGGTAAATTCGAACTCCTGGATCGTATCTTGCCGAAGCTCAAACAAACTGGCCACAGAGTTTTAGTGTTCTGTCAAATGACCCAGTGCATGACCATTATTGAAGACTACCTTTCCTGGAGGGCTTTCCAGTATTTGAGGTAAGGGACTAAAACGTTATACCATGTATATCCCGGTGGTGACGAAATACCACTTTATGCAAAGAACAAACGTCACGATTGTACTCCTTATATTTTATAAGGATTTGCCTACATTCTCTGACGTCACTTGCTACGCGTCTCTCACAATTTTTTTAAATAATATACCCTTCTACATAGATTGAACTTCGTTTCTTCCATAGATTGGACGGTATGACAAAGGCGGAGGATCGTGGCGAGCTACTGAAGAAGTTCAACGACGTGGGCTCGGAATTCTTTATCTTCTTGCTGTCGACGCGCGCCGGTGGTCTTGGACTCAATCTGCAGAGCGCTGACACTGTCATCATATTCGATTCCGATTGGAATCCACACCAGGTACCGATCATTATTATTATAATATCAGCCCACTGCTGGACATTAGAAAACAAAAAAACACGGAAGGTTAAATAAACTGAAGTGAAAAATTTAAAGTTTGTGGAAGCGAAAGATTGTAAAGCATTGCTATGCACATACTCCACCTAATAAAAATCAAATTTTAATAAAAATAAAAAAACCTATTTATTTAGTATAAACTACACCACATTTAACAAGAACAAGGCAGTGCTTGTGTTTTATCCTGTTTCCTATTTAGTTTAGTTGAAATCAATACTGATACTTAATTGATTGATTGTAACAGGATCTGCAAGCGCAAGATCGTGCACATCGTATCGGACAACGTAACGAGGTGCGAGTGTTGAGACTGATGACCGTCAACTCCGTGGAGGAGAGAATTCTTGCGGCCGCTAGGTAACTATAATAAAGAGAAAATAAAAGATTTTTTGTATGTTTGTTTGTTACGCTTTCACGCTAAAACGGCTGAACGGATGTGGATGAAGTTTGGCACATGGGTACATAGATACATGGTCTACCCATTTGCCAAATTTCATCCAAATGGGTTGGATGAAGTTGCTGGTTAGGACATAGGATACTTTTTATCCCGATATTCCCACGGGATCGAGACGTATGCGGGTGAAAAAGTGGGGCGCAGCTAGTATCGTAAAAGTTTTTTTTATAAGTTATTTATTTACGCAAATCACTTGCCATAACCATAAAAATAATCAGCCGTTCCATACAGTTGGGTCGAGTAGGTATTAAGACAGTTGATATTTTTTTCGAGTTTATGAACAACTTTCCATCCATGGACCAACCCATGAAGAAATTGTTCAGTTTGATGGTGGTTTGTACCACACTCTTAAATTAAATATGGCCTTTCTGATCTCGGTCATAAGGTCATATTTAATTTGTTTGAGTCTGTACTCAGCCTCACACAATATCACAACCTAACATAAATAAACTTGTGTTGTATTGTTTCCTTTCCTGCATCATAGTAAGAACTATGTTACACTTTCAAAGTTATTGTGTCGTTACTTATAATATTGTCCATTAAACTATCTAGTATCATCACAGATATAAGCTGAACATGGACGAGAAGGTCATCCAAGCTGGTATGTTCGATCAGAAGTCGACAGGCTCTGAGCGTCAACAGTTCCTTCAGAGTATTCTGCATCAAGATGGCGATGATGAAGAGGTTTGTAAAACCATTTCTATCACAAGAAACAGTAGACACTGGAATAACTTCGTAATGAAATGTTCAATGCCCCTAAATTGTTCACCGTTAAACAGAAGTTTCATTCAAGTAATTAATTGTAGGAAGAGAACGAGCTACCAGATGACGATCTTATAAACGAGATGATTGCACGATCTGAGGAAGAACTGGAGATATTCAAACAGGTAGACATTGAACGCAAGAAGACCGAGACGCAAACCCGACTCATTGAGGAATCGGAGCTGCCTGACTGGCTCGTCAAACATGAAGATGAGGTTGTTTGCAATAAGGTAATTAATTCTAATCTATAGAAGAAAGACACTACACACATTCTTTTCTAATGCTTTTTAGACTATTTCAACACTTTCAACAATAAAAAACTTGTTAGAAGACAACACTTTTGTGAGATATCACACTACATTCTTCATTATAACTACTTGTCTTTGATAGAATGTTGAGATTCAATGTTAAAGCACAGATGAATACAGATGGTTCACTCCGCATTTTAGGTAAGAAGCTACAAGTACGCGGCGGGCCCGTCTTGTCGGGCCAATTCAGTGAGTGTAACGTAGTCAGAAAATTTAAGAGTTACGAGATAGAAAGTGAAGCAACTTCTAGGTGAATATATCTGTAGGTAATTAGCGCTGTGCCACCTGAATTGCAATTTATTATGTCGTAGTAAGAGTCGCTTTTTATTTAAATGATTTTGCGGAGTGAACCATCTGTATTCATCTGTTGTGGGTTCAAATATCACTAAAACTTGCGGTCTCAATAGGTGCCCCGCCGTGTTCCTAGGGCTACTGTGTTTTCTTATGCTATGCCATGCTAAAACAGAGTATTCATGTTTAGGGTCAAGGCTGGAACTACCTCGACGAGGACGAGACACTAGGGCGCGGGTCGCGGCAACGCAAAGAGGTAGACTACACAGACTCGCTCACGGAGAAAGAGTGGCTGAAGGCCATTGACGAAGAGTTTGAGGACGAGGAAGAGGAAGACGATGATGACGAGGTACTCGACAAGAAACGCAAGAAGGGACGCAAGCGGCGGTAAGATACACAAACTAAACTATGCGGACCACTTTTATGTATTTTGTTTTTGGGCCTAACGGCTTGAAACTTAAGTCTTGGGTTTAACCAAAATTTTAAATCAATGCCAGCCCAATTAAATATGCTTGTAAATTTAATGAAAGATTTATTAATTGAACATAATTTTACAGTCGCCAAGAAGAATCTGAGGAAGAAGAAGCACCAAGTTCATCTAAGAAAAAAAGTAAAACAGAAATCAATCAACAGAAGAAGAGATTGAAGAATATAATGAAGAAAGTTATTGATTATGCAGATCAGTAAGTGAACTACAGATTATCTGATGAATATCGCCTACTTATAAAATATTAGGCACTAATATCCTTTTAGATGCAATAGTGTTTCCAACATACTAAATAATAAAATGTTTCAGGGCTGGGCGTGTGCTATCTGAGCCGTTTATGAAACTCCCTTCACGCCGCGAGTTGCCAGATTATTATGACATTATTAAGAAACCCTTGGATATTAAGAAAATTATTAACAGAATTGAAGATGGCAAGGTAAATAGACCTGATAAAGAAGAATGAATGACGGTGTTACTTATAGTAGTTTATGAAACTGTTACATAAAGAGGGGTATTCAAATAATAGTATGTCACACGAGTATTTTAATACCAAGTGATGTGTGATGTGTCATACACTACTTTATCTACTCTCATATATTGGGATAGCTTATTATTTTCCGAGTGACTAATAACTTAAAAGTCGACTAAATGTTTGCAACAAATAAAATAACTTGCCAGCGATTAAATATTTTCGCGACTATTATATTATGTAAGGTTCAAAATTAAAGGTGTTATAAAAACTTAAAACTAGCAGCTGCGTTTAGGTAGCAAATAAACTATACCAGTCAAATAAAATATTAGGCGAGGAGCTATAAATAATGACTTGGCGACTAATAATGTTAGTAGGGTGGCTTTTGGGTTAGGTTAGGTTAGAACAGTGACCATTAACGCGTGAAGGCGAGCGAGCGGAGCGAGCGTGCCGCGGCAGCAGCCGCCGAGCGCCAGATACCCTCTATTGTGGGTGAATCATTTGGATTAGGTTAGGTGAAAGTCACACAATATATGTATAATATAAGCTAGTTTATATTTATTCTTCATACAAACAATTTTAAATAGAATCTGATTTATATTATTTATGAATGCCCATTTTCTATTTTGTTTTCGCCGTTAAGTTTCCGCTTAGATATTAATTCTGTTCCCAAAAGAAAAACTTGATGCTAGTTTAAATTAAAACGGAGCTTATTACTGATATATTAATATGCTACCTATTACTTATTACGATACTCCTTATTAGCTGCCAACCCATTATATATGGTACCCACTATATATTTTTTAAAACCTATATTCATTTTACTTAGTTGCCGCATTAAATACATGCCTATTTTATCTATATTATTTTATCGCTATTGGGATTGAACCTACTAAATAAAAGATCATAGTTAAAGATCAAGAATAAAAAAATCCCACGAAATTCAGTTTAAGAAAACGTATGAATGGCACCTGCACCCAGCACATCGCATGCGCTAGACCAGTGCTGCTGTCTCCCGCTAACGTTCCATTGCAAAAAATAGATGGAAACTCCTTGGTGATATTAACATATTAATTCTTGGATTTGCCCTGTATCGTATTAGAAAAAAAATGGTTTTATAACAAAATAATGTTATAAAACCATTTTTTTTCTAATACGATACAGGCCAAATTGTTAGAGAAAAAGTGTTATAATAAGATTCTATTTTTAAATTTCTGTATTGTGTTTATAATGTACGTCAATAAAAACTCGTTTTGAAGTTTATAATTCGAATATTATGATGTGAGAGAAGATAAAGTGAATATACGATACAATACCAATAATGAACTGACTACAGAATATTCTTGTTATCTTCAACAGTATACCGACATATCGGACCTTGAACGTGATTTCTTCACGTTATGCGCCAACGCTCAGACGTACAACGAAGAGCAGTCGCTGATATATTCGGACTCGGTGCGCCTGCGTAACGTATTCATTGAAGTGCGACGTCGCTACGAGAGCGGGCCGAACTCTGACGATTCCGACGATAATGATAAAGGTACGTATGTACTTACGATATTTATATCAGTAATTAGCTGGGTCCTCACCAGACGATCCAAATTTGGATCGGCGATCCATGATTCACGATCGTGGACCGAAAATTCTTTCGCACGATCCGTTTTTAGAAACCAACGATCGTGTGGCGCGCTCTCCAGTGCCGATCCACGTTAATAGCTAGATTCAATTCAGTTGAACACACGCTCGGTATGGATTGCCCGATCGCGCGATCCACACACAACCGTCCACACCGAGCGCGCCTAACAACTGAGGCGCTTTCGAGCATTGTCAAAAAACCGACAGCCTCGGATGGGCCGATCCACGGATCGGGCGCGGCACGTCCACACCGACAGCGCATTTGGATCGCGCTCCTGCCGCGCCCGATCGGAATGCATTGGATCGTCCGGTGTGGACCCAGCTAATCGCTTTTGACATAAGTAACATAACAAAACCAGTATAAGTTTTTTTAAATACATAAATAAGCTGATTTCTTATTCTATCTAGCCAACTCAAGGTCAAAGTATTACCACTGACGTGCAACTTACTATACCTAAAAAAAAAATATATATAGTGAACTATTTTATATGAGCCTTCTATTTACCCCTAATAGGCTATTGTGCAAGATCAGCACCAGCAAGGTTATTAAAGTAAAATTCTGCCAACAGATGAGGATGATTCCGATGACGAATCTAACCGCTCCGTGAAAATGAAGATCAAATTGAAGGGTAAGAGCAAGAGCACACCATCCAGGAAGCGCAAACAGCGAAAGTATATCTCTGACGACGAAGATTATGAACAGGATTAAACTCAATGTATCATCCTTCTATTACTAAGAAATATTAGATCAATCTTGTAAAAATCAGCCATTTTAACTCCATAGACAATTATCAATAAACTAGCCTTATAAAGACAAAATTCGATTTTAATTATCTCGATTTTGACAATTATAAAATAAATATATTACAATTTCTATTAGTAGAACCAATTGAGTATTTGTTGCACTTAATTTTATGCACTACTTCAAGCTTTTTATATGCCGAAAAATATTTCATGTTTATAATAGTTAACAGAAGGAAATAGGGTATTCCAAGTAGTTGCATCCATTTGGTAACTTCTTACTAGTGATTAAGTATATTGATAGGAATAACATACGTATAGTTAAGCATTAAACTGACTTTTATGAAATATTTAAATTCAAATATACTTCAGACGCAGGCCAGGATGTAACGTTTGTATACATAGCAGCAACTTGGGCGATTTATGGCAAGAAGCCCGTCACGCAAAAAAACAGTGATCCTCATTGAATCTTATAACTTGCCTGAATTCTTGGTTGCATTAATTTTTACATATTTTATGGCAATGAACATTAAATCTATGTAATATTACTTTAAGACCTAAATTATTCAATATTTGACTCTGATTAACACTAATATTTTTACCACTAGACGTCAAAACAGTGTTGTTTGGAATTTAGGTATGTAGGGTTAGTATAATAGGGTTTTATGTATGTGCTTTGGCATCAATAAATAAATTTCTATGTTAAATTGGTGTTTTATTTGACTTAGGTATATGTTATTTTGAGGAGCTAGGTACATTTCCATCAGTCTTTTCGACAAGTTTCACTAAAGTTCCCTTCCAATCTGCCCATTTGTAATCTACTCCATGAATGGTTTTCATGTGTTTGTTTAAACTTGGACTGTAACTAAACTTTTGCCCACAAGTCGGACACGAGTATGGTTTGTCGCCGGTGTGTACTCGCAAATGTCGCCGAAGGCTGCTTTGTGTATAGAAGCCTACATGGCACAAGTCACATTTGAAAGTTCTGTTGCCAGTATGTCTGAAACAGAATATGCAAAATTGTATTTATTTGATTTATTTAATACTATTTTCTTAGAATCATATATTATTTCAGACTGCTTGCACTAATAATGAAAGGATATTATTATAACCATGCTTACCTTTTTAAATGAATAATTAGATTTTTCTTTGTATGCGTTTTGTATCCACACAAATGACATTGTAATTTCTTTTCCAAACTATGTTTTTTTCTGTGATTATGAAGTTCTGCAGATGTGACAAATGTGTCTCCACAATCTTCACAGTTATAATTACATATTTTGTAATGTCTATGCATATGAGCCTTGAGTGATTCCTTTGATTTTAATGATTTAAAGCAAATATTGCAGGCGAAGCTAGCACTCTCATGGACACGCATATGCTTTTTCATTGTAAAAGCATGTTTGAACTGCTTTCCACATAAAGTGCAAGTGAAATATGTGGTTGTACTGTGTGTTTTATGATGAGCTGCAAGGCTTGATGACTGCGTAAAACTTTTACCACATTCACAGCTGTATGGTCTCTCTCCATTGTGGGTTCTCATGTGGCTGACTAAGGTCTGGCTGTGTGGTGTAGTATAAGAGCATGATGTGCAATGGTATCTTCTGTCTGCACCAAAACCTGACACTTTTCCAATATGTTTTCTTTTTTCATGCATAGATTCATAATGTTTCAAGAGTGTTATCTTTGTCTTTAAAACTTTGTTACAAATATTGCATTTAAAACTATTCTTTGCATTTATTACTTCACTTTCATTAGTTCCTGCTTTTTCAGTGGCTTTAGTATAGGGAACGTTAAATTCAGAAAAGTCACTTGGAAATGGGCCTGTGTCAGTATTTTCATCATATGTTAGCACATTATTTGTTATGTCATTCTCAACCTTAAACGTGGTCCCTTGTAAATGTTCTTTGTAATATAGTTTTATTCGTTCATTGAGTGTAATGCATTTAAGTCTAAAGCTGTTAGCACTGTTTAATTCTTGTAAGCAGTCGCCACACATTAGAAAGGGCATGAATTTATCGTGAGACAAAGTAACTTGAAAACAAAGATATATTCTATTTAGAACCTCTTGAGCATCATCACTCTCAGAGAACAGACTAATACTTTCTTTAGCATTATTTAAACAAATTCTACACAATCCTTGCATGTTTGTATCAAGCGGTAGATTACAGTATGCCATAATTTTAAATTAAATTACTATGGGTATTAAAATAACGCTCCATAGTTTGTTGTTCCGTTGATTGTTCTCTCAACACCAAGTTATGGAGTAATACTGGTTTATTCTCAATTTAATACACTAATCACTATTATAACAAACAACCAACAAAAGGAGATGAAGGGGAAGTTCATAACCGAATTGTTAGTTAAATCCTTATTCATAATCACTTGGTGAATATTTTGTTTTGTTTACGATAAACAAAATTTGACAATGCAGATTGCCATAGATAATACCCTCCTACCAACTTATCTGTGAAATGGCGAAAATTTGAACTACGGCCGTCATGTTGAAATGTCATTCGATTGTCAGTGTCTACTACATTCGGTACCACTGCTAATTATAATTAGTCAAATCTGGTGTGAGGGGTTAGGTACGGTCATAACTAAATGCTAGACATCCAGGTACCTCTTGCAGGGTAGGTACCTACTTAACTTCGCATTAAATGAAAGTTGTATCCCCCCCGTGGAAGATTTTATCTGTTGAATTTCCACTTCTTTGGATTACTTTTTAGATAAAGCCATTGTTTATTGCTGAGACACTAAACTGTTAGCGTACTTACGTAACTGTAAATGATCAAATTCTTTTTATTTATTTTATTATTTTTATATAGGTATCATTGTTTTTAATTGAAAACTGTAATTCTTATTAAACGATTATGTCTAATGTGAAATTTCCTTCTTGAAAACTTACTAAATTTTGGGCACCTTATATTAATTAGCAACACTGAATCGACGGTGCCGTCCTCTTTCAGTTCACAGATAAGTTGATAGGACTGTACACCAGATTGCAGTGTTGCTGCAGTACTTGCAGTGTCACAATTCACAAATAGGCATGTGATGATGAGACGTATTTACTAGATACTCACTAGGTATTTTTCTGAACTAGGCTGCACCTAGTGCGACCAATGAAGTGCATTAAATAGCGAGATTTTTTTATGTAGTGGCTATTATGATGTTAAATAGCGCTTTACAATGTCAACTCGCAAACATCACACAATTTTCGTGCTTAGGAGCGTTTATTCTGAAGGTGGGCAACGTCGCAAATAGATGTCAAATATTTAACTGTTTTGATTAATATTTAGAAATATTACTGTGTGGAAATAAAAAATGTGACTAACTAGCGAACTAGAATATTAATTATGTTATGCAATAACCGAATGTTTAGTTTTAGATGTAAAAAATCTATTTGGAAACTTTCCAAATGCGTTTTTAGGGTTCCGTAGTAAACAAGGAACCCTTATAGTTTCGCCATGTCCGTCTGTCTGTCCGCGACTTAGCTCAGAGACGGTTAGTACTATAAAGCTGTAATTTGGCATATGTATACATATTAATCATGCCGATAAAGTGGTAAAATAAAATCAAGTTCTTTTTTTTAGTGTATCTCCGCTATACGTGAAGTGGGGATGTTTTTTTTTCGTCATCTACCCCATGCTGTGGGGTATTGTTAGAAAGGTCTTTCAAAAATATTGTGAGTTTGCCGAAACCATTTTTGGATTCAGGGATCCGTTTGCGAAATATTAAGCTTTTAACAAAAAATTTTTTTTAGAGTCAATTGTTCCCACTCCCCCCCCCCCCCCTTCTAGCTAAATGGTTGTACTTGGACATGTGAAAAAATTTACAGCAGTAGTATATATAACGAAATTAAAAGGAAAACTATGAGAGTTAAGTAGGCTGTACAGGTTAACGAGAAATAATCAACCAACTTAAATTTGCAGTTTGAAAAACATGATCTCCCATATATTCCGTATGGGAGAACACGTTTTTCAACTACAATGTTAAGTTTGTTATTGGGATAAATTCATCCCAACTACGAAACCCTTCAAATTGTGCGTGGTCCGTCCGACACGCAATTGGCCGGTTATTTTTTTACACCTAAAATGGGTACAACGAATCAAAACTGTTAAATATTTGACAGTTATTTGCGACGTTGCCAACTTTCAGGATAAACCCTCATAAAATACTATCCAGATTTAATATTTCTCCGATGTGAGATGCGATCCATTGAGTCCGTATCCATGAAGTATTTGGCGAAGTACATTAATGGCGTACAGCTATCGAGTATCTTAATAACCGTCTATCCATAGTAAAAATAAACTGAATTAAATTAAAATTGATCTTGGACTTGCTAAGTTGTCAACACAGAGCATGGAACTTGTTGTCAAGTTCATAAAATATTAGTTGCATGTAGTACATTTTTTTTAAATTTATTCATCAGAAAGTATACTTTAACTTAACACAAAATAAATTGATGCATGAGAGAGAATATACGCCCCACAATTGATATGCGGTGGGAAGAACCATACGATTAAGTACGGAAGAAAGGACCAAACGTTACGATACGACCCCCCGTATGCGAGTCTATCTGAATTCGACTAAATACTTCATACGTACTCGGATCAGGTATTTGCACTAAGTATTTTTCGATACTCGTAAAGAAATGGAATTTAATTCTAAATACACACGCGGCGACTCCACAGCGTGCTTTGTAATATATTGTGGAACGGGCTCATTTGCGTTCGTAAAGAAAATACCGCCATCAGATATTCACAGTTAGAATAATTACACCTTTGGACAGTGGCGGACTAAGCCCGTCAGAGGCCCGGGGCGGCAAAGCTGAATGAGGCACCCCAGATTTAAAAAAAAAAAAATGTGCTGGGACACATAATAGAAGTGAAACTTCAACGGGCAAGTGGAAGAACGAATCGCAACAAAATTTTAACTTGAAGTTTTTCGAGCTGGTTTTCAAATTGGACAAGTACATTATCAATCTGCCCGTAAAACTTCAAATTTAAATTTTGTTGCGATACGTTTTTCCACTTGTCCGTTGCGATTCGTTTTTCTACTTGCCCGTTGAAGTTTCACTTCTACTATGTGTCCCAGCACACTTTTTTTTTTTTCTAGAATATCTAAATATAAAGCCAAAAGCATCTTGGTGATTTTTAGGGTTCCGTACCAGAATGGTGTGTGAAACTTCTGTATATCATGTACTGCTTGTAGTCATTAATTTCTTTAAATAAGGGTGATTTTCGGCAACTGCAAAAAACAACGTTTAATTCACAATATTAATTCATTATGTTGGCAATTAAAAAAAAAAAAAATGAAAAATATTCTTCTTTCATATGTTACTGTCATATGTTTTATTGATGGATGTAATTAAATTAGACAATTACCTTACATTGGTATAGCGCTTCTCTTGTTTCTTTTACGAAAGTAAAAGTGTTAAATCTTGTTCGATATGGTACGGAACCCTTCGTGTGGGAGCCTGATTCGCACCTGGCCGATTTTTTTCCTTAAGGGGGATGCGCTAAGGTAGCCCGCGATATTCAAATTTTCTTACGTTTTTTGCAATTTGCAGGTCAGTAATAGAGCTATGATTCGTGGCCATAACAAATATGGCTTTACAAATTGTAATCATTAGAATCGGCAATACAATTAATTCTTTTCGTAAGAATCCTATTGTCAATAGGCATGAAAATAGTCATTCGATCAATACAACTCATAGCATTCAATAGGATTGTATGAACTACAAATGGTGAAATTTTTGAAGTATTTCAATGACGATAGGACAAATTGAGTAAAACGCTATCTATTGCAAAGCTAAACTTTTAAGCCACTTTATCATTCTGTGGGTTCGAATTGAAGTAAAAGGCTTAATTTATCTTTTTCGTTGAAAATACGTGATTTATGAGTTTAAATAGACAAATCAACATTAAACAAGGAAGTCATGATTTTGACTAATCTTACTTCAGCTATAATCTGCCTAATTTTATAATTTTTACCTATGCTGCCATCTATTGAATTTTCTTCAAGACTAATTATAATCTGTTGGAATTGAGATTGAAACCCCATGATCATTGGAACGCGGAGGCATTCGGGGGCCCCCCAAGACCGGAGGCCCGGGGCGGGCCGCCCCTTCCGCCCCCCTGTTAGACCGCCACTGCCTTTCGATCGGACACCGGTAATGCTATAAGTTATGTTTATGATGTGTATAGATATGGTGGTATTTTAGTGTTCATATCAAGGATTGATAAATGAAATACAATGTAGTAATCATATTTTTATTAATAGGTACCAAAGCAAGTGATTCCTTTGATTTTAATGATTTAAAGCAAATATTGCAGGAGAAGCTAGCACTCTCATGGACACGCATATCTATGCTTTTTCATTGTAAAAGCATGTTTGAACTGCTTTCCACATATGGGAGTTATGAAGAAATTTATAAGCACAAGTTATGAAGGCATTAGGTAATCGAATAAGATGCATCATTCGTTTGGCATAATTTAACTCATTTTTTTTTTTTTTTTCGGAGATGCCTACGTCCAGCCTCTCCCATACATTCGTTCCACTGTGGGGCGACCCAACGAACGTCATCGAAGGATATTCGGACGTCCTGCTGGGGTTGCGGGTTTGTCCGAAAGGGATATCGCGGCCCCGGCACACAGGCAACGGAAGGAACACGGGTGGGTTTTAGTCAGTAAAAGTCTGACACACCCTCTCGCTCTGCCCAGAGCGGGAGAAGTCATTTGATGATTTCCCAGCCAGAAAAAAAAAAAAAAAAAGCATATTCGGACGTACGTTGGCCTTCAAAGGTACGACCAAACTGGTCGCGCAAACAAACAGTCGATTGCTTCTATCCCTTTGATGTTACCGCCACGCTGCGAATAGGCGGCACACGCCAATGAACAATTTGTTGGTGTTTTCATCAACTTTCAAACAGGACCAACGAAGGCCAGCGAAACCCATTCGTTGGCGTTGTTTGTTGGGCCGGTGTGTACGCAGCACTTTACTTACACGGGTACGGACCTAATCTTTTATTCGAATTACCTTTCTTGAGCGAGAAAAGCGTCGATAGTTAGTCGCTTCGCTTAGCCCACGTTCGCACAGACGTAAATATATATCGCGGCGGGATTCAACTCTCTGTGTTGAGCCGAGCTTTGAGAATCCAACGCGCTGGTACGCACTCTAGTCCCAGCGCGTTGTAAAACACACTGTTGTATTTCCAACTCGCAGCGCTGACACGTAATCTGTGACGCTGAGCAGAAAGTTGAAAATCCAGTGCAAGAAAAAAAATCGCCCGTGCGGACCAGGGGGCCTACTCCCTAAGCGAAACCCTAGTACCGGCCGTCGTTATAGGCGGAACGTTCTACGTCTCACTTACAGACATGCCGTAACTGAGAAGGAGAGCGAAGCTCCCGTAACGACGGCTAAAACTACGGATTTTGCTTAGGGAGTAGGCCCCCTGGGCTTACTCGTCGGCGGCGGGGACAGGTACCTAGCCATAAGAAAGAAGTGCCTACCAACACCAGAGGCGGAGTAGCAGTGTTGGCCGCCCTAGGCAGTTGTAGTATTAGCCGCCCCTTCATTTCTAAATTTTCTAATTATTTCGCGGTGTAGAAATGATAAATTAAATAACCATTGCATTCGGTATAATAGGGTATTACCTAAGTCAAAAAATTATATCGGTCAAAATTCTGAGTCGATGAACATTTGTGCTCGTTTTACGGCATTTTGAATTAAACTGGTTCCAATTTGGAGATTTCTTGTTCAATGCTGGCTTTCAAGACTTCCAAGATTTGTGGTATATGTTGGTGAAAATTTAACACCGTGACTATCGTCACCCCACCAATGGCATAGTATATCTCGTAAACCACTGGAGTAGGTACTCATTTAGAATTTTGGGCACAATTTTTTTCTTGCAGGGTAGGTACTAATTTTCTATATACGTTTGAGGAAAGCGACAAGCTCCTTATACTTGTAATCAAAATTCAAAGTCGTGGTCCTGCTGAACAACCGCGCTAAAGTTATCATCGTTGATTTATCGGTTAATACAAATGTTTCAGTTCTGTTTTTTTAACGAAATTAATTATACATATAAAAGGGTACTAATTATTTTTATACTTAGAATAGCATGCCCCCTTTTTCGGAGCTAAAGGTGGTACTGCTGAGTGGAGCGTGACCACCTTCAATGTTCATTTTCTCGAAAACTACTAAGGTACCAATTTTGTTGTTCGAGTACTAATTACCAATACTACTAATTAAAATATGGAAGCGATTGGAGTTGGTGGTCCGACGGTAGTCACGGACATGTCTCACTGTTGCAGAGCACTTATCGCGCATATGTAGTCAGTTCTCACTGTTGCCGAACACATATCGCGCAGATTGGCCGCCCTAGGCCTGAGACTACCACTGACCACTACCATAAGTACACCGAAAATTGGAACCCCGAAGTAATGCGCGCCGTTATTTTTATTAAATATACAGTACGACAAAACTTGGATGTAGCATAAACTCGAAAATTTTCATTCATTCATTTCCATGTATGAATGAATGAAAATTTGACGACGAATGTCGGTGAATGGTTATGAAATGATGGTGAATGGTTATGACTTTACAAGTTACTGCGTTTTCGTAAAGCTCATTTTCACCTAAAGATTAGTGATTTTAAAGGCGCACTGTTCGAATAGTGTACGGTTTTATGCAATTTGCCGATGCTACATCTCAGTTGTGTTCGTCTCGCGAAAGTCATTATTCAAAATATGGTTATTTCCAAATATAACAACTTGGGTAGATGAGTGGGAGGACTCAAAAGGTTGAAAATGAAAATACAATATTTAAAGTGCACAGACATATATTGTTATAAGGCCTACGCCTCTTGTTGAGCCTGAAGCCTCTTGATGTAGGATGCCTTCTTTTGCTTGATCCTGTTCTTCCTCTCTGCCAGGGTCAGCTTGCGCTTGTTCCAGCGCTTCTGCTTGCTGCCAGCTTCCTTCTTCTTGGCTTCCTTCTTGGTGTGGGATGGGTCTGCGCGGATCAATTCATGTGCTTTCTTGTAAGAGGCTTCAATCTGAAAAGATCAATGCAGAAGTTAATATTTATTCAACTAACTTAGTTTCATCCTGTCTTGGTATGTTCTATCACCATTTAACATAAAAAAACTGTAGCAATAGTTTAGTACTTAGAATCATAGAGATTTTAAATGTGGAAAAACACTGCATTAATTTTGTCCAATTTCGACACTCCTCAGGTATATTTACAAGAACAGTAATTTGGTTGGACGTCAAAAATGTCAAGTAGGCTTTATAGTGAGATATACTTACAGAATCAGCATTTACACCAAGTTTGATGTATTTGCCGAACTGTCGCTTGAAGGAGTCTTCATCGTCAGCTTCAAGACTGCGCATGTATTCAGCCACGTGTAGACCAAAGATGTGTGCTCTGTAAAACATTATTTATAAGTAATTTCTATGGCAACATGTGTATGCTCAAGACACATTTTTAAAACATTCTGCAGATTCTTTTCATTGTAACATTCTCAGAGGATAGTGACATTATTCTCTAGAGTAATTGTTTTTAAAACCGGTTACAATAAGTTTGAATTAAACTTTTTATCACAACCAATAATCTTAACATTTTACTGTTGCTCCAATAATGCTGTCCAAACAATAGATAAACCATAATTCAGAGGATGAATGGAGCTATGTCATAAATTGTCATGAAAATTTGATTTTTCTTTCAATAGAATTTAACAGGGTTCTCACCTGTGTACTTCAGCATTGAATTTCTTTGCTTCTGCATCATATCCTGGGAACCTCTTGATGGAGTGAGGAACATTTAGGCCACCATCAACGGCACCTTTCATGGCTCCGAACACGCGAGCACCAGTGGTGGTGCGTGCCAGACCCACATCAAGGTAACATCTATGATAAATAAAGTACATAATTACGTAAAAATACACTGGTAACAATAAATCTTGTGTCTATGAGTCTAGAAATAAAATCAGAGAATTACGAAACAACATTCTTTTTTAGCATTGTACGTGCTTTCAGACCGCCCGTAATGACTTCATCATAAAAACATTATACATAATTGTTTGCTACCACATTAAGTAACATAGAGATTAGTGATGGGTAACTCATCATTTTTATATGAGGTTGAGGGAGTACCTCATTTTACCTCGCGAGGTCCTCAAGAGGTACCCCTCATTTGAGGCGAGGAGTCGTACGTCGATGTATTCACCTCACGAGCCGAACTCATTCTATAAATTCTGTACAATTATGAAAGTCGGTTCATTCACTCACTAAGCTCACTCAATACTCACTCGCGAGTACTCGCGTCAATAATGTCAATGTCAATTTTTAAGTGAGGACTCGTGAATGAGTGAGTTGGTTCAATGTTGAAATGCGAGTAACTCTTTCCATTTGCGATCACTAGTACCTCAAACGAGGCACCTCATGAGTGAGGGACACATCTCTGAGATGCCTCTTGTTTTGCCAATTAATATAAAATGCACAAATAAATATTGTAATACCATGTAATAAATTATTTACCTGAAAGCACCTGGACCATTGTCTACTGGTTCTACATTGTATTCATCACCAGTGACCTCAGTAGCGCCACTGTATAGGGAGTCAAGGCCGAGCCTCTGGAGCAGTCTTCTTGCGAGCAGCAACCCGGTACTGTAGGCAGCGGCATAGTTTGTCAAACCAACCTAAAAATAAACTATTTATATTATATTCATCATTTACATTTTTAAAAGGTGTCTCACTCCAATAATTAACAGAATGGATCAGTATTGAACCGTATAACAACAGGGTTGTATGAGTTTGTACGTCTCTTCAGACCGCCCGTTCAAAATCATCATTGAAATCCTGATGCACTTTAGTAATATTTATATTACACTTTAATAATTGATGCAGCAGTCTGTCATTTAACAGAACTGCTATGTATCAGTTGTCTTGGGTGCATTATGATATTACAACTACAGGCTACTCAGCCTTGCTTCAATTTATAAAATACAAAAATTATTGTAAACAGGTAACTAACCTTGACGCCGTAGCGTGGCAGTTCGTGAGAGTAGGCAGCACACACAATGTGGTCACCTTCAATACGGGAGTAAGCCACCTGGCATGTCACATCCTTGTTGGACAGACGGACGATCAGGCGGTACTTGGGTGTGTTGTATTTGTTCTTGTCCTGTTAAAAACATGACTAAAATTAGAACTTAGGCTAACAAAAGTAACCTACAATAAAACTTAAAAACAATAACTTACTTGAACAACGAGGCGTTTACGGGCATAGTAGTCGGTCTTTCCCTCACGACGCCTCTTGAATTTAACTTGATACCTCTTGAAGTATTGCTTGTTCTTCACAACTTTCACGAAAGCCTAAAAACATAGCTTTGATTCAAACAACTGAGCTTAACAAATAAACATTGGTGTTTGACTATTTTAGGTTATCAGAGACACTTTATAATCAATTGTGCTGCAGTCTGAAACGAAACCAATGTTGTAGTACACATAAAACATGGCACTACACATCAATCTTGCTTCTTCTGCAGCATCAGATGACGCGCATGTGTCGGTGGATCATCATTTAGGTTAGGAATTAAAAAACACATTAGCTA
This sequence comes from Agrochola lota, assembly GCA_947364205.1. Lineage (NCBI taxonomy): Eukaryota > Metazoa > Arthropoda > Insecta > Lepidoptera > Noctuidae > Agrochola > Agrochola lota. The sequence goes on along the minus strand of OX376221.1, from coordinate 7,320,215 downwards.
GCATAAGTCAGGTCTTTCAAAATGTCTCATTGAATATAGACGAATATAAGAGTTAAACGGTAGTGTTGATACATAATTCGCGACAAGTTTTAAGTTATTGACCCAACTAACAAGTAACGTAAACTTTTTTCTGACATGGCGTACAGTTATCAATCCATATTTTCACAATCACAACTCGAAATTACATTAACGTTTCATAATACACACAGGATTTAACCACACTAAGAACTATTGAAAATATTTTAGCACCATTGCTCACCATTTTTATTTGTTCCTAAATCTATTTAGGAATCGGGCGTCCGAGAAAGGACACCACCGGAAAAAGAAACTTTTTTAAAAGATGACAACTGACATTTTCGTGGATGTTGCCAGCTCTTGTAATTCACGAATAGACAAAACATATGATGGAGCAGAATGGGCCCAGTAGCACTTACTGTGCGTTTGCACTGGCGAAACATTCACAACAAAACATGTTGAAATCTATCGGATTTGTCAATTTTCCATACACTTTTTGACAGGAACTAGACATTTCAACATGTTTTGTTGCGATTTTTCCCCAGCGCAAACGCACAGTTAGAGAGTAGTTTAATCTTTAGGTGCTGATAGACTTGAGCATTCACTTGGAACAGAACATCGGGCATTCGCCGTTTTTATATTTGTCGAACTGAACAATGAACAGAGCTAAGCATAGAGCCAAACATCGCTACGACCATTTTCACGATCATCTAGTCAATGCTCTTGCCTAGAGCATTGACTAGATGATCGTGAAAATGGTGAGCGACGGTGAGCGTAGAGGGACGGTGGTGGAACAACGACAGAATGGCTCGGCTCGGCAAAAAACTCGAAGGAAAGGAGATCATTCACGATTCATACATTTTTGGTCCAAAAAACAAAAGTGCCGGCCATTAGAAAAAAATGTTGTATGTGGATTGAATATACAATCCCTGACATTTTTTACTATGAAGACGAACTCGTGCGCCTAATAGTTTAGTTGTCACATGCGAGTTTAGCAGCATAAAAAGTCAACTAAAATGTTTTAAAAACTTATTTCAAATGTAATGAATTCTATGCGCCGCACAGATAAAATATTGTAGTAGCTTATATCAAGTCTGCGACCAGCTAAAAGTGTAGTAAATAAAATATTTTTACTCATGTTTTTTTAACTAAACTTCAAAAAAATTCTATGCAGGGGGGTTCAGACTCATGTACTGAATCCATGGTAACCAGTATGGTAACAGTTTTCGCATCGATGTCCCTGACGTCCTGTATTTTTTAACGTGACTGATCCGCAAATTGACGTTGACGTGCATGAAACTTTAATCTGTTTTATATAAGGCAATACGTACCTAATCATTATGAAAATTGCTAATGAAACGAGCAACGATAAAAATAAACGCCAGGATCACCTTCACTTAGGGTTGCCAGATGGCCGGGAAATCAGGGAATGTCCCGAAATTTTGCGTCTTGTCCCGTGTCCAGCAATAAGACTAAAGTCTTATTACACAGACCGGACAGTAAGAGTTCCGGATTCCGGACACCTATAACTTTTTTCTCCTTTTGCGATAGAATATTTAGCCTGCTGAAAAGTTTATGCAAAACAGAATGACAGCGAAACAGAATGTCCATGGATTTGATTGATCAAGTCTGAACTGCTGACTTGTATCAATATTGACGTGCCTTGTTTATATTAGTTTTGCAAAGCCTTTGACGGAGACAAAAAAAAAAAGAAAAGATAAAAATATTTAAAAGTCCGTCAAGAGTTTTATAAGCTAATAACTCGTGTTGATTTCCTACCAAAGTTTACCTAATCATCAAGCAGGTGCTTAATTTGGTTGTTTTGTTTTATAATATTAGAAAAATAAACAATATGTACCTATTGAGGTAGGTAGGTAATTTTTACTTGAAATTAAAGTTATTATGATTGAAAATAAAAATTTTAAACGGAAAAGAAAAATGCAACAAGTAAAACATTATTGAGGCTTATATACTTATTTATTTTCGTATATTTTGCTACAGCCCGATTCCGCCACCCTAGAACTGTCCCGGAAATGATAAGTCTTTGTCTGGCAACCCTACCTTCACCCACCTTCAGAGCTCATGCTCATATCAAAACTTGATGTAATACCAAAATTTTGTGCTGTAGTCAGGATCGTCTCCCTGCGAGGGAACTTGCCATTTTGCATACCTTCCTACAAATTCAGTATTGGTAGGTTAACAAAACATGTTAAACCAAGATTTGGTGTTGCAGCCAGGTTTCATGTTCTGAAACAACCTATACTGGATCGCAATGGTCGCGGGCTACCACTGCGTGGTTAGTAGCATAATCAGCATAATGTTTTTTTTACTGCTGGAACAAGCCTCGTATCTGCGAGAGGGAGTGGGATGTGAGACGTAATCCACATGTCCACCACGCGAGCCCAGTGCGTTTTGATGAATGTCACAGTCATGTCTTAGAATTTTTGTTTCTAGGTCTTAACGGTTACATAACGATGTTTTCCTTTACCGTTTTGAGAACAACGGCGATGAAATAATTTACTCAAAGTAAAGTGCCTATTTGGGTTCGTACCCAGACAGGCACTTTACTTGAGTCTTTATTCAAGCTCCGACTCTTTATTCACGGCCGATACCAATGGGCCGCCCCTGATCAATGGTTATTAGCACTGATTTGCGACTTTGTATATTTGTTCAATAAAATGACCATTGAGTGCGCTCGCAAGGTGGCGATCTTGACTGCTTCTAAATTTTCATGTCAACGATGGCATTCGTCTAATATTATAGAACTTGCTATTGCCCGCGGTTTCGCCCGCGTGAATGTCGAAAAATATCCCATGATAACGTACTACCAGGATAAGTACGTACTTATCCTGGTAGTACGTTCTAGGGTACGTACCCTATGTGTTAATTTAGGTTTTATGCTATCTGAGTACCAAATAATTATCATCCTAATCCGTTCAGTCGTTTTTGCGCCAATCCGGAATATACATCCAGACAAACATCCTAAAAATTATTATATTTTCGGCATCAGACTTGTTCCAATCGTAGCAATTACTTTCTTTCAAAAATATTAAATGTACAGTTTTGACTTCATTACTATTTTACTACTTTTTTTTACTATTTCATTACTTTTTAAATTTATTAAGATGTATGTTGACTTAAAAGATCATGGGAGCTGAGAGTCATGCTCACTTAAATGTCTCGCTGATGGTGGCGAGTGTGTTGGATCATTCGGTTCCCTACAAAATGGTTGAGCTGAATGGTGCTGATCCACGCGTCATGTTCGTGAACGGGCGCCGTCAGTTGTGACTGGTCATCTCTTATCTGCCATGGCTTATTTTTAATCTTATATTTTGAATTGTTTTGATTATTTTTTGTACATTGTTCTCACATATAGAAGCAACAAGAATAATGTACCCTGGATTTTGTAATTTTCTATATTTAAATGAATGTCCTTGGAGTTTCTTGCCCGTTCTTCTCCATAAACATCTACGTTTTGGAATGGGCAACTAGCTTCAACTTTCTGACTAACTGACGCGACTATTTGACAATTCAAAAGTGCCTGTAAATGGTTTAATTGAAATAAATGCTTTGAGTTTGAGTTTGAGACTATAAATACATGATATAAAAAGAAAAAACTGGAGAAAGGTATATGCAATTAGGTTTAGGCATCAGCGGTACCTAAATATTTAAAAGGTAGGTTATAAAGTGCTACAACCTACAACATACCCCTGATATAAACTGCTTCTTGTTGTTTTTCCAGATAAATTCAAACTGTTACAAATAACAATATTATCACTTTTATTTTGGCTTTTCATGCATTGCGAGATTTTTTCATTCACAAACATACATTTTTATAAAACAATAAGCTCTTTTCGTGGAAATGGAAGTTTTATCTTTGGAAAATAATGTCAAGACCTCTATTGCTTTTTTTATTTAGTCTGGTAAACTTTCGAAATATAATGTCAAATAATTAAATTCTTCGCTATGGCTTCCTCCTATTCATATCCTGAATTATTTTTGGCGGGTTTTTTATTTACCTTGCCATTTTTATATGAAAAAAGTAATCTATTTCGGTATTATTTGAAATTTTTTCTCTACTACGCGTATGTGTTAATAACATGTACGGTGCTCTTGCCCGTAGTGTTAATTTATCCCCGCGACGTAACAAACCTAATGTAAGATATCGATTTATTTATTATTTCGTGTTCGCTAATACATAATATTCACGAATGTCATTTATGTAAATTGTTTTATTTCTACAGAGTTGCTTCCAGATTTTGTCGCTATGCCTCACATATAGTAGGTATAGAATGGGAATTGCGGGGGATGGAACATTGGAATACCGAGCAATGCTACATTGTTATATCTAATCATCAAAGCTCGTTAGATATATTAGGTAAAATCTATTTTAAAATTATTTCCACCACACATTTAATTGAATGCCCCGTTTTTCTATAATGCTTTCTCTTATACATACCAGGTATGTTCGAAATGTGGCCTCGCATGAAGCGTTGCACTGTCGTGGCGAAGAGACCTTTAATGTTCACTGGTGCTTTTGGATTTGGTGCCTGGCTTTCTGGTCTTGTATTTATTGACCGCTTAAGAACGGAGAAAGCTCGCCAACTCATGAAGGATGCAACTGCACGAGTCATTAAAGAAAAAGTATGTATCTCTCCATAATCACGATTTTGGGTTTATTAATCTGTAAAAATGTAATGTTCCCAACTTCTTTTTAGACAAAGCTTTGGATATTTCCTGAGGGGGCAAGGTACAACAAAGGCAGTATACAATCTTTCAAGAAAGGCGCATTTTATTTAGCTATTGATGCTCAGATACCAATAATGCCAGTTGTCTTTAGTCAATACTACTTCCTAGACAGCGAGACTAAGACATTTGAACCAGGTATGTTAATCTAATGTTAAACAATTAATCTAAAACTTTAAAAAAATCCTAAAGTGGTTAGTAGGTAAGTACTTAAATATTTCATTCAAATAATTACAGGAAAGGTGGTCATCACTACATTGCCTCCTATACCAACATGTGGAATGACACGTAATGATGTTGAAACTTTATCTGAAATGGCCCGTCAACAAATGATTGATGTTTTCCATGAGAGTTCCAAAGATCTAGTTATGCAAAAGAAAATTGCTATATAAACACTGTTGTAACTCACCTTACATTCCATAGGTATAAAACAAGTTTAAAAGTAATTCCTAGAATCTCATCCTAGATAATTAAGAGCTATTTTTTTTTTTTATATACAATTATTGCCCATTTGTGACTGGGAATGTATTATGATTATATATATAATTTCTTAGAATGTCAGGTATTTGTAATTTGTAAAAACATGTACACAAATATTAAAGTGGACATGTGATATTTGCAGACAAGTGCCAATCATTATGTTAAGTTTACTCCAAGAAGCCATAAGTTAATTATAAACTTTAGGCATATTTTGTTCCTTTTACATTTTATCTAGTCTTGTTTTTGCTGTGTTGTTTAGTCCAATGTGTTGTTGATGTAGTTACTATAAGGATTATCCTATTACTTTACTAGTCATATTTATAAGTTATACTCACCATTTTGTTGACTGATATAATACCAAAATGTTTGATCTTCCTTTTTGCCCTTTATAAAGTTCTAAACTAAAGTATTGTAAGTTATTGTTATTGTAGGGAATGTAGTAAGTCAACAATCAAATTATGAATTACATTTATTTTGAATTCAATCAGCCAGCATTTAAAAAAAGGCTTTGTCACAATACAATCGCGTCTTATGTATATGTTATTGTAAGTTTTTGACGCCGCGGCGTAAAGTAAAAATATGCGTAGGTATTTTGGTGAGAGTCAAAATGGCGGGTGTACCATAGCGAATTAAATTATAGCAATTACCAAACAAATGTACCCAAATGTAACCTAATATATACTATTTTGTACCTAGCTCTAAAAAATCTGTACCTCCTTCAGAACGAAATTATTTCGAAATTAAGGTACACCCGCCATATTGACATCAAGATGGCGGGTGTTCTATAATATTTTATTAAATTACCATTACTCATAAAATTTAATTACACAAAAAAATTGTACCTAAAAAGTACCTCAAGTAAATAGAAACACACACTTGATCAGTGGGATAGTTCCTGAGAAATAAAACAACCGTGTCTTGTGTATAAGAAAACACGATAATTATCATGATATATGTATTGATATAATTATATAGGGTGTGACAAGACCCTTAACGAAGCCGTCAACCAAGCATTATGTACATCAAACTAAGTAACTTTACGCAAAAATTATTGCTAGTAAACAACTTTTTTTGTGGAGGGTGAAAAATCACGTTTTGCGGTAGGACTCAATGTAACGCACTCAAAACATCGTGCTGATTGTGGATGGATTGAATAGTACGGGGGTCATGGAAGTGTTTACAGTGAAAATCTTACGTTAAAAATATGTATTTTAAAAAAAACGTGAAAAAGTTGGAACTTTGACTCCCAATATCTCCGTAACTAGAAGACACGGTTGTTAATTTCTCAGGAACTATCCTACTGATCAAGTGTGTGTTTCTATTTACGTGAGGTACTTTTTAGGTACAATTTTTTAGAGTAGTTACATTTGATGAGTAATGGTTAATAAAATATTATAGAACACCCGCCATCTTGATGTCAATATGGCGGGTGTACCTTAATTTCGAAATAATTTCCTTCTGAAGGAGGTACAGATTTTTTGGAGCTAGGTACAAAATAGTATATTTTATATACATTTGTTAGGTAATTGGTATAATTTCATTCGCTATGGTACACCCGCCATTTTGACTCATGTATTTTGGCCAGTACAAACGGATTTTTTTTCATAAATGTGCACACAACAGGTCTTTACTAGGACTGTGTGAAAAAACGCCTCATGAATGCGCACTAATTGCACTATCAGCATTTAAAAATGTGTACTTGCATATAGATATCATGCAAGAAGCATTCACTTTGATTACTGGCATAATAAATTGTATTGTGCCACAAGACAATATATACTTCGATTTTGCCTAAACCTTTAGTTTGGGTGCGATATCATAATTAAACAAGTTTATAGAATCTTAGATAAATATTTATTTGGCTAAGCCAATGAATCTATAGGTATTGCAATCTAATTTATTGTTTCGAGCTGTGTGTTTGTTAAGATAGGTACCTATACAATAAGTGTTTTTTTTGTAAGGTGAGGTTGTGAGTTAGATTTTCACATAGTTTCACATAACACGAAGCTTACTAAAGCAATGATGAACATGAAGCAATTTAGACAAAATGTATATGTTTAACACCAATTTGTGTGACCATATAATAAACTTCATGTGACAAAATTGTATGGATATATCTACTTTGCGTAAATAAGTAGGTACTTGGAAGAATTTTGTAGCAATAATTAAATGTCGCGATAGAGGAAAATAGCTGAAAGCCAATTAGTGTCTGATAGATTTTATCAGCGCGAGCGCGTTTCCGGAAACTGAAAATAATACTATTTTACTGCTTCTCTCTATAGAATGAGCTGCAGCAATCGATACTGCTTATTTTACCTACAGACTTCGAGCATTATTGATCGATGCCTTATGACTACGAATAATAATAGCCATATGATGACAAATTAAAATTAATTATATGATAAGGCATGAATTACATTTTACCCGACTGTTATTTTGATACTTTATTGCTTCCTTAAAGTCTTTGCAAGTACCTATTTACTACCATCTACACACTCTGTGCATAAAATATCCTACTTATGTCATCAAATCTGTTTCAGTATATTGTTACTTACACATAATGTATACAAAAATCGTTGATATAATTTACATAACACTAGCTTGTCACAGGTACTTATAAAATTTTGGGATACATTAATATTGTAATAAAATTGGTATGCAATAAAATAAGATGTGATCCAAAAGTACCTTGGGAGAGAAAAGAGCAAATAAATAATTGCACATACAAAATAAATCGTTTTTACTACCTTATTTCAACCATAAAAAATGCGACTTTTAAAATAACTGTCTATTTTCCCTTACATCCATCAGTCACCGAGACTGAAAACCAGGAAGCATATCTATTATTATTTATAACATTTATTTCAGTTTTTCTGTTTATGTATAAAATCTAAACGAGGCTAAAACAAAGCACAACTTCGTACGTTCGACTCAAATTACGAAATTAATCAATTTTATTATAATATAAAAAATGTAAACTGATAAATATGTAAACCAAGGTTACAAATCGACCGTTACTAATTAAAACCAGAATAATCACCTGATATAATTAATACAAATTACGTTGCTACAATCTATTTGAGTCTGGTTGTAGTTGCAGGTATTACAAAATTTTCTATGTTCATATAAATATTCGAATTATAAGTACATCCTACATTTTATAAATAAGATGTACCTATTTGTAAATTAAATATTTATAATATGAATAAAACTTAAAAAAATACTTAAATGTAGAAGTACCTACTCAAACACTATTAATAGCTTGTAGATTTCTTGTTTAATAAATAAAATATCCCATAAATATTGTAACTCTGCAATGTTTCGGTTCTCTACTAATCATTCCAACCCTCGCCCCAGCCTTCATTCTCATCAGCATTTTCATCTGGAACAAATTCTAATTTGCTGCTTACGTTTTGCGTACCGCTATTTTGAGCAATATTTACAATGGTCGGCTTTTCTATTACAGGCGTCATATCAGCAAAAAAATCGAATTCATCTGAATTCTTTTTAGGATCGTATTTTTGATTTTTTATGTCTAGTTCTGAAATATCTAAGATATTCTTTTTTGCTTCGATTGCAGCTTTTTGCAATAACGTCGTTCTTGATTCGGAAACAACTTTCGTGTTAATGTTTGAGATAGAAGTACTTTTTTCTGTCTTCATATGAACTAACTTTTCACATGTACTATCTTCATCTAAAATTGGAGATGCACTTTTTGTTGTTAAATGGCGATTATTATCCCAGTCGCTCCAGTCATCTTCACTGTCTCCTTTCTTTGTATGTAATTCTGTTGCTATAATCTCATCATCTATGGATTCCCCACCAACTGGTGAAGGTCTTTCATTTAACGTTAATGACTTATCAAAAGAAATTAACTCGTTTCTATCGTCACTTTCGTATATCTCTCCAGAACATGGCAAATCACGCAAAGGCTTACTTGGTAGATATACACTAGTTTCAGCTACTGGACTGGCAGCTGGCAACAAAGGCTTTGCTTTTGAATTTGGTCTGCCATCTGAGAAAAATTTCGATCTTTTTCCGCCTATGACAGTACCAGCTCCTAATATTGGTACCAATTCACTTAAACATATTAGAGTTGCTGCCACTAAACTATCATCTATATCCTTGATGCCCAGAAGTAACTGCAACAAAACAAATATAGTCAATACTACAGAAATATTCTTGCAGCTAGCATTCCATTAGGGATATATACTGTACTAGTATTTATAAGAATTGGTACTATTGGAATTTTTGTTTCTTTATAAAATTGATGAAATAACCTCTGGAAGGATGTGCTGAGAGAGCTCTTCATGTGAAAATACATGAACAAACTTTGAAAAGTGTCTTAAAAGTAGCATCCTGATTTGACCGTCTCTCACTCCAAATAACTGCATTAGTCTGGGTTTAATATGTTCTTTGAAAACACCAAGACTGAAAAATCCTGGTACTTCTCCATTAGGTATGCGGTCTGAAATTTGAAGCAGATATGATTATATGCATTTTAAGTTGTAATAATTCTTTAATGGTTAGTCTTAACAGGTTCATTACCATTTTTTGGTTTGAGAATGAAAGGAATGACATCTCTTCTTGCTGTTTGGTCTAACATTGTAAGCCTGGATAGCAAAAGACCTCCTAGTTGCTTTGCCACAGTTTCTTCATCATAACATTTAAGATTGTCCAAAATATTAGAAAAAAACTGAATCTTTTCCTCTTCTGAATTTAAAGGGAGGAAATTAAGAAATTTATAGATTGCAATAAATTCATGATTGAAAAAATTGTGCTGCAATATGTCAGATAAGTTGGGCCTTTTGGCAGGATTTTGATGCTGCAAGTAATCTCTACAATATTTCTTGAATTCTTTCAAATGAGGTACTTCATCTGAAAATAAAGCAAGTAATTATATAAAATAATAATAGTAATCAATAAATAGCTAATGGCAAGAACAAAATAAAAATATGGATTTAGCACTATACCATCTTTACAGTCTTTGAAAACATCATCAACCAATACAGCAAATGCATATTGATCCACTTTGGTAGTAATCTCATAGGAATCTTCATTTGGATCAACTGCTTTATCATACCTAAAATATGTTAAAGATTTTAGATATTGTTTACATATAATTGAAAAACAACATCTACCACTTATAAATTAAAAAATAATCTCAAACTAAAACAAAACATCTAAATGTGAGCTATCAGTATAAGAGAATAATAATTCAATATAATGCATACTATACTTTAAATTCTACCTGTGAATCCTGGCATGTCTTAAATAAGCTGCCGTCAATTCAGTAAACTGGCACAGGTATTGCAATCCCCCCAGCTTCCATTGTCCATCTCCAGTCACATATATTGCTGACACACTCACATTATTATGAGACATACCAGCCTAAAAATATGATAATTTCAGTTTAAAAATAAATTAGAAGTCAGTTATTGATATGGTATTAGATATAATAAGCATAATAAATTGAAACTTAATTGATGAAAACATTACTCAACTTTTACTAGTAGGATACCCATAAAGTTCCATACTAAATTAAAATGAATACAAACCTGTTCGTGAATAAACACTAAAGCTCTTAAGATATTGTTGAGTCCTATGCATATTTGAAGCGGTGTTAAAGATTGTAGAATATGCGACAATGGCTGCACAAATTCAGTGGCTAAATGCAGAGTAGAACGCTGTTGCCAAGCAGAAATGTATCGAACAATACATGGATGACGGTACTTCAGAAGATTCTACAAAATAATTAAAAACATTATCGACTGTAACCATAAACATAAATTAAGTTTACAATTTGAAAACGTACATTCGAAAACTTTTCCAGTGGTGTCGAAATTGACCAAAGCGGACCAACCGCAGCTTCTCCCTTAAAAACAGAAACTGAGCCATCCCCTTTTAGGCTGAAATATCTGCAACTGTCTTTTATTGTGGCCTGATAGTGGCACCAAAAATCGGTTATCTCTATTGCTTTTTCTTCAATTTCTAGGCGACTTAACTGTGAACTGACGTTACCCATCATTTAGGATTTTAACTAACTTAAGAAATCATTGGAATTTTTTTAAATGCCTAGTACGAATCAAACCTTAGTAATAATATTAATACAGCGAAACAAGAAACAACAAAATCTATGAAAATGTTCAACACTTCAACGTGACATTTCGAGACTGACAGAACTACAGAAGACATAAGGAAGTGACAGAAATATTAACAGATTACGTCTGTGAGACAGCACGTTATATTATAAATAATACACTACACTCCTACCAACGTATCTGTGAAATGGCGAAAACTACGGCTGTCATGTTGAAATGTCATTCGATTGTCAGTGTCTACTACATTCGGGTTCTCTGGTTGTTTTGTCGTGATATTGCTGAATTTATAAAGTTAAATATGCCGAAAGCTATTGAAAGAGATGCTCGAAACATTATTCTAAAGGTTAAAACCTTTTTTGAAGAAGAAGCTCGGGCGGGGTCTCCGATTATTCCATTTAATCAAATATACAAACGAATTTCGGCAGCGACAGATTAGTGTTGTCAACTTTCTTGTTATAAATTACCCGATAGTTAACTAATTATTTAAGTCCACGAAATATTCGTTTCTATTCTTGCTGCAGTTTAGCGTAACGGTAACGTACATCTATTAGGTAACCTGCTAAGTGAGTGAGCCAACTAACCTGCCAGATTTAAAATGTCTACTAACATTTATTTTATAATCTTATATTTCAGGTGTGAGTCAAGGACTAATTTCAAAAATAGTTAAGGAAGGGCACGCAGCAGAAGAAACTGGTACAAAAATTCGGACACCAGGCAAGGAGAGAAAACGTAAAAGTGGATTTGTGCATGTTGATGATTTTGACATGGGAGTTATACGGAGGAAAGTACATGAATTTTATTCTCCTAAAATGCTTCTAGAGGTCTTAAAGACTGATATAAATTACACAGGACAGCGAAAGCTGCTTCACAAGGTGGTATTTCGTTTAAAAAAATCTCAATCCAATCGGAAGGTTCTTATGGAGCGTAATGAAATATCAGCTTGGAGAGCTAAGTACTTGCATGCAGTGGATAAAAATAATAAATCTCCCCAGCCCCGGCCCATAATTTATTTAGATGATACCTATATTCACTCTTCGCATACATCGAGTAAATGTTGGCAAGGAGAGGGTGAAGACGGAGTATTGGAGCCTGTATTGAAAGGGCGAAGATATATTATTGTTCATGCGGGAAGAGATACTGGATTTGTTACAAATGCACTACTTGTGTTTAAATCAAACACAAAAACTGGTGATTATCATGACGAGAAGAATAGTACACACGGCTACACATCAAGCTATACATTTCCATGATAAGCTGACCTCGCATTGTACGGAAATCCTATACAATGCGAGGTCAGCATAAACTGGAAATGTACAGCTTGATGTGTAGCCGTGTGTACCAACTTTAAAAAGTGGGTTATTGAAAAATTTACGAGAGCCATCCATAATACCCCAAATACGAATTCCTTAAAACAAAAAATGCAATTATGGCTGACCCAAAATAAAATTGACTACGGAGAGAATTTGACTAAGCCTCAGCTTTTAGAAATAATTAAGAGAAACAAGCCTGAACCTGTATAAGAGATTAAAAAAATTTTAGAAGACAACAGACACAAATACTTATATTTACAACCTTACCATTGTGATCTCAATCCCATTGAACTCATATGAAGCACAATGAAAAGAAAAGTTGCTGATGTAAATATTGAGCACAAAAATGCTGAAATTCCCCTCCTAGTTAGAGAAGCTTTTGACGCTATTTCAGTTCATGAGTGGGCACAGCATTGTAAACACGTTCGAAGGTTAGAAGGAGAATACTTAAAACATGATTTGTATTTAGATAAACCTTTTATTATAGAAGTGGTAAATGACACTGAAACCAAAAGCGATAGTGATAATGACGATAGTGGTACGGAAATAAGCGGAGTATGGCCTCACAACCAGGATGAAGTTGTGTATGCAGGTTCATCTAAAGATCAGAATTACTGTAAACCTGTTTTTCAATAAATTATTGTAAGGCAATTTGTTTTTTTTTATTACAGTACACTACCACTAGGTACCACTGCTTATTAGTCAAATCTGGTGTTAAGGGTTAGGTACGGTCATAACTAAATGCTAGACATCCAGGTACCTCTTGCAGGGTAGGTACCTACTTAACTTCGCATTAAATGAAAGTTGTATCCCCCCCGTGGAACATTTTATCTGCTGAATTTCCACTTCATTGGATTACTTTTTAGATAAAGCCATTGTTTATTGCTGAGAGACTAAACTGTTAGCGTACCTACGTAACTGTAAATAATCAAATTCATTCATTCAGGTATCATTGTTTTTAATTTGTAAAAACTGTAATTCTTATTAAACGATTATGTCTAATGTGAAATTTCCTTCTTGAAAACTTACTCAATTTTGGGCACCTGAATCGACGCTGCCGTCCTCTTTCAGTTCACAGATAAGTTGGTAGGACTGTACTTGCAGACAGAATAGAGTACTCTTGGTGGTTTGTATTATCTGAGGTATTATCATATTAATAATAATAATAATAATAATAATTAATAATTTAGAACAATCCCATATTAACATAGTGGCATCTAATAAGTGGCTTAAAATAGGAAACCTCTTCCCTGAAACAGAAGGGTTCATGATAGCTATACAAGATCAAATCATCAACACCAAAAACTATAGGAAATTTATCATTAAAGACCCTACCACAACAAATGATAAATGCCGTAGATGCCACATTCAATCAGAAACCATACAACACATAACTGGAGCATGCACAACCCTCACACAGACAGACTACACTCACAGACACAACCAGGTTGCAAACATTATTCATCAAAAACTAGCACTCAAACACAGTCTCATACAAAACTCTAACACTCCTTACTACAAGTACACACCACAAACTATACTAGAAAACGAAACACACAAAATGTACTACGATCGCGCCATACTTACAGATAGAACTATCCACTACAATAGACCAGACATAACCCTACAGGATAAAATAAGAAAAATCACTTATCTTATAGACATTGCAGTTCCCAATACCCATAACCTACAAAAAACGATAACTGAAAAAATAAGTAAATATGCTGACCTTAAAGAAGAAGTCTCAAGAATCTGGAGACAAGAAAAAGTATACGTTATCCCTATAGTTCTCTCAACGACGGGCGTTATCCCGAACCACCTTCTCCGTAGCCTGAAATTAATAGATTTAGAAGAATCAGTTTATATCAACCTACAGAAAGCTGCCATCTTAAACACCTGCAGAATAGTTAGGAAATTCATGCAGTTGGAGGAAGAAAACACACCCTCATCTTAATCACACCACACGCTGCATTTACTTGGCTTTGGCCCGTAAATGTAGCTAAAACCAGCCTAAGAGCTGAGAAAAAAAAAACACTCCCCAAAATAATAATAATATACTTTATTGATACAAATCCTTACAATATGCTTAATATCTAGTAAGTTCACAATAGTTAAGGCGTACAAAAGCTGAAACCCTGACTCCTAAACTAGGAAAACCTGTGACTTAGGAGTCAGTGTTCTACTGCCACTTGGACACTATATACCTTATGGAAATTGAGAGCTGGTAAGCTGATATGATTCGAAAGGGCATATTATGATCTATTATTGTTCTAGAAAGAAAATACATATATTTGCTTACCAGAACAAAAGTTGAAAAAATTAAAATAAAAATTAAAAATGAAACTTATAAAACTTACATTTAAAGTGACATTTAAAAGTTAAATTTAAGTAGGAAATTACTGTGTGGTGAATTCTATGTATGTGTCTAGAAAACGTATGATTATTTGTACTGTGTGTATGTGTGTGTGTATGTGTCTGTGTATGTGTGTGTTTGTGTGTTATGTGAGTATGATATGAGGAGCCTAAATATGTGAATATGGTGGTGTCGGGCGTAAGACGGAACAATCAAATTGTTTGCTTGGTGTACAGACTGTGTTACGTGTTTTGTATGGAATGTTGTGATTTATGAATGAGTAGTTAATAATTCCTCAGTTTGAGCGTAGTCTAAGAGGTACAACATATCTTTCAGCTTAGTCTTTGATTCGTGTTTGCTTAACTTTGCTATTTGGATGGTCTTACAAATATTTCTGAAGACAAGTGAGCTCAGCACGTACTGCTGTCTTCTGGCGAAAGCAGTTCTATGACCAGGAATTGGACAAACTATTCTTTGACCACGTTTGTTTGAGTCTGGGAACGGCACTTGGCTATGTTTCCAAAGAGTGGTTCTGAGTACAAATAACTGTCTCACGGTTAAAAGTTTGAGCTCGGTGTAAAGCTCATGAGTCGGATATCGAAAAGGCTTTTGCAACATAACCTTAAGTACCGCCCTTTGCGCACGCTCCAGCTCAAGGAACTTAGTTTTGGCGGATCCACCCCAAGCTAGAATACAATAGCCGATGATGGACTGGCAAAGTGCAGTGTATACCATTTTTAGAGTCTCTAAGTCAGCAGAATGCCTTAATGACTTGAATAAGTGAATTGTTTTTCTGACTTTGCTGGCAGTAGACTCAATATGCCTGTTCCAGTTCAATCCCTCATCGATTATTACGCCCAAATATTTAACCGATGCTAGTGAGGGGATATTAGAGTAGTGCTAGAATTAACATTATGAATTTTCCTATAAATTATAAAACGTTCATAATTTATTGACTTTTCCACTAAAGCTGCTTTTTTACCAATGGTAGACGCTTCCCATGTGCTTAGCTCGTCTTTTAATAGCCAAGTTGCATACATATTTATGTAATTTTCCTATTATTTGTGATCGAAAAAAGTTAACATAAACACAACAATGGCGGTTTGTAGACGTCCAAGTCTCTGTATAGTTACTTTACTCTTTGCGTCCAAGTGTGCTGTCACCTATGATGAGGTTTTAGTTTTTAACCCAATTCCAGCGGTTTTAGTAAGTGGCGAGTGTGGTAACAACGGTGTTGCTATTGGAAATATATCGTATTTGATATATTTTCGATACTAATATTTTATTTATAAAGAAAAAAGAAGAAAAGAGAGAATACAGTTTATTTGGATACAGTTCGTGAAACACAAAATACGTATTACAAAATAAAAATTGAAAATAATGTTTTACAAACAAAAGTCTGTGCCTCACGGTTGCGCCAAAAAGGTCACATTTCATAACGATAAATCGAACACAAAATATCGTTTTTTTTTTTAAAATCCGTTTGTCATTTTTGTCAGAGTGATAGAAAGTGTCACTTCGGTAGTCCTCATGCTCTGTGGCCTGGTCTAATAAAACACCATGCTCTGTGGTAGTCCCTTGTCCACACACACTACCACAGAGTCAGTGTTGCCAACCCGTACGATAATTATGGGAGCGTACGATAATTTGCCCAATGGTACGATATACGATAATTAATGTCTAACATACGATCATTTTGAGATTAGCTTTTTTTTTTAAAGGTCCATTAACAAAACGTATCTGTCAAACAAGGTCAATTTCAATTGTAAAGTATGTCAACATCAACATGTAAGTATCTCTCTCGGTTTCCCTCTAGTTTGTTATTGAATTTTACAGTGAAAACAAAAATATCAACTAAAAACTATGAAAAAACATGTTCACGGTTTGTGTTGGTAGCGCCACTACTTGTGAAACTTGGCATATGCTTCCCCTTTGATACTAGCATAAAATTATTAATTGTCTTTTAATATCAATTTGAATGGGGAAGAAATCGCAAAGCTATGAACAGGTGGCGCTGCTAACGCATTGCCCATAACATTGCACTGTCATTTTGATCTCTCAATGTTTTTCGGGTTTAGAATAATTACAACAGGAACTAGCGTGTGTTTTTTGATAATATATTCAACGTGGACTGTACCCTAGTTAAAAGCTGAACTGAAGAACCGAGGAGCTTCACTAAGAGGCCGAAACCCGGATTTGGTCAGCAGGTATTTACAGCCAATTTTATTGTTAATAAGAGAAAGCTATTTATAAAATAACCCAATTTTATAAATAGCAACATGTCGTTCATTTATAATCGTAGTAATTATAAACTTTTACGTACTTACACAGTAGTTTTACAACATATTCGATGTTTAATAACATAACCTAGAAATTAAAATCAGATTTTTATTTTTTTTACAGAATGGAATCATTTGATAGAAATTTGAATTTTGGGATACCTCAGCAGCATGAAACTGATGATTCCAAGGTGGATGGTGGATCTTCCACCTCCAGACAGTTATCATGACATAAATAGCAGCACAAAGCTTCCATCCATAACAAAGCAACATATTCATCTTTATTACAATTTATAAGTATGTACCTAAGATGAGGTTAATAAACGTTTATTATATTTAATATAACATACATTACACAGTGCGGCATTTTTTTGTCAGATGCCGTCCAAACTTATTGGAATCAAGATGTGTATGTAGTTTGACAGCTAATGTCAGCCAAGCGTTACCAGCGACACCCTCGGCAAAAGTTGTCAGTTTTCCTCCCCATTGCTATTTGATTTGAAATTAGGGTACTTTTTTTTTGTACGATGATTTTGCCCAAAAACGATAATTTCGATGTGGGAACTCGATAATTTGAACTTTTGGAGTTGGCAACACTGCACAGAGTACTTCACACTACCACTTGTCATTAAAGTGACAGGCAGGTCGGCTCCTGTCAAATGTTTTCAGAATTTTAAGTACCATTCATAGGAAAATGGCATCGAGTTTACTAAAAAAAGCTTTATTTTCCAATCCTGCTACTGTGCGGAAGACGTTTGGAATAATTTGCAATGCTACACGAAACCGTAAGAATAATAAATACCCAAGCTTTGCTTGTATATTTATCCAGTGTTGTGACTGTTACGTCATTTCATTTCATTTTAGATTGGAACTATCAATACATGCCCGGTCCGTATCCTAAGACCCTAGAGGCACGAGAGGCTGCGGCAAAAAAATATGGCATGACGATTGAGGAGTATCAGCCGTATCCCGAGCATATGGGTTATGGTGATTACCCAAAACTACCTGATGTTGGAGAGGATTCTAGGGATCCATTCTACCCATATGATAATCCAGAACTGAAGAGAAACTTTAATGAACCTGTAAGTTCTGAAATGTCCTTTAGTTATTTGAAGCTTCCATTATAGCTAAAGACTAGTCCCATAAATTATGTTTATTCATTTTCAGATACATGCTAGGATGGAAATATTTGGTGGTGACCGTTATGACCCAGCTATGAAGAGAAGATTCTCATTGACTCACCAGTGGGCATGGTTTTTGGGTGTAGTTGGAGGATCTTTAGCATTGTTCTTCTATCTGGAAGATTATAAAGTGGGAAGGCCTGTTACAGCTAAGCAGTACCCATCAAGTGGAACTCACTATTCTTTTGGCATGGCTAAGTAAAACAAATGAAGGTCTTGTTCTGGTCTGTCCAATTTAGAATTATTATTTAAAAAAATTGTTTAAATAAAACAAAAATGAGTTTTAAACTTTTTTGTTTTTATTCTTATAACAATCATCAAGTCAATACTTTTGTAGGATTGCTTATTGTTAATAATTATATATAATATAGGTCAAAGCTAACCATTTCACATGTTTAGGTATGACATGCATGCCACAAAAATTGTAAAAAGTAGAACAAAATAAAAACAAAACATTGATACTGTGTAATCTTTTAATACTATTTTCCATGAATTATACTCATACTTACAATTGCCCCTCTCAATCATCGGTATCGTAAAATGCATAAAAGTATACATTCTGCATCCCTGACTTTATTAATTGATCTGTACAAAATGGAGGGAGTATTTAATGTTTGTAGCATGTGGTGTTTTGTTGTTTCTACCTACCATGGCAAAAAGGCTTTTACAAAATCAGTAAGAAGGATTTCTGTAGTTGGTTGGTCCTGAGCAAGAATGCTTGTTCCTCATCAGTTAACAGTGGAGCTAACAAAAATACTTTAGAAAATTGAATGCTAGTGCCATATGATGGTAAGGCCTCAGAAGGTATATATGATTTTATTAATATAAATTAATTACAATTTAGGATTTCACTTATAAATACTAGTAAAATATTCATCTTCCAAGTCATAGAGATCCGCTGCTATGTCATCACGGAGAGACATTAGTTTCTGATCACATTCTTGTTGTTTTGTGCGGAATAGTTTAGAGTTTTGTGTTATAGCCTCGTTCACTGATGGAAAATCATTCAGTATTAAATACTGTTTTATGTCTGATACCAGCTTCATCAAGGATTCACCAGCTCTCACTGTAACATAAACAAATAATATGTTAGCATCTTTGGAAGATAAAAAATAAAATGATTGGCAATTTGATAAGTTGTGTGTCCAAACTGCTGATGTAGTGCTTGCACATTGTTCTTTATTATAGTAATAAATGCACCCAAAAACTATGTCAAGAGAAGTTCCTTTTTTCAGAAAAAAAAGATTGTCCTACTACTTACTTGTCCATTTACAAGTAACTACCATACTTCATTTTAAGTTCATGTATGATTACTTAATTGTATTCATTTTGAGAAATAAAATTATATCTTAAACCATATGCAATAAGATGTGGTTTTCTTTGAATTAAATTAAGGTATCGGACAAGATTATCTGCTAGAGTTTATAACATAATATCACATTAAGAAATACTTACATACTTGTTGTTAAATAATCAAAAAGTTGAAAACTTACCAATGTTGGCAGCCCGAACTTGCATTTCAAATGTATCTTGTTCAATCTGAGTCATTCTATTCAGTTGGGTTTCATTTTCTAGTTTTGCAAGTTTTATGATTTCTACAAATAGAAACAAACTGTGAATAAGGTGCAGGCACAGGCACATACTCCAATGCTGGTTCCTTGTTAGTATATTAAACATATTTAGAAGACATGAGACTTAAACATAACTGGTGAAATGTAGGTGTGATATAGGTACACCTCTGTCTAACCCGTAGAGGAAAGCAGGCGTGATGTTATGGTATTCAGAAAACAAGAGCTTTTATTTCATCTACTTTGGAACATGAGACTGCAATTTAGTAACATTACGATAACAATAAATATTATAAATAGAAGGAAGGAAGATGTTGATTCTCTTCCAAAATCTATCAGTTTACAATATACCATATGTTGGGAGAACCGTATCTAGTCTAGACGAGTTAAGGAGAAGTGTTGGTTTTATGTAAATATATATTTGTCTCCAAT
Organism: Agrochola lota; assembly: GCA_947364205.1. Lineage (NCBI taxonomy): Eukaryota > Metazoa > Arthropoda > Insecta > Lepidoptera > Noctuidae > Agrochola > Agrochola lota. The sequence continues at coordinate 7,299,750 of OX376221.1, read as the reverse complement.
GTAACACAAATTATAAACTCCTTCCTAACAAGTAGTAACTGTTCGGCAGGTCGCAATATTTTAACTTTTGTATTCCATCCGAATGAAGGGTTCAAAATGACTAAAGCAAGAACGTAAAATGGTACGGTTGTTACTTGCCTTCAAAGTTTTCTAACATACTCTTGACATCTTCTTTTAAACGGGTTGTATATGATTTTAGCAATGCTTCCTTATTTTGAGGCAAATTTCTTTGCATTTTTATTTAGTTTATACCTTCTTTTCAGGCACAGTTCTTCAAGCAAGCAGTAAATCACCAGCAACAAATCAAAACAATTTCTTTGACAGAAGTCAGATTTTAGAAGTTGACATTGCTGTGCAATTTTGATAATTACGATTCTATCGACCGACAGTATTTTTTTATGTTGACAACATTATAGGTTTTTTTTTCTTTTTGCTGTGAGTAAAAGCCTTTTGAAATACAGTACAGTCATCCTAGAATCGTATCTATGATTAAATTATAGCTGTTAAGCGCCATATTCACCATCCATCTTGCTGAACGTCCCGCGCCTAGGTCACGGTGCTGGACGTAGCATACTCACGATCAAGCGCACATTCAACGTGCTGTACGTCCGTTTAAGGCCACGGTTAATGTTGCCAAAATTCTCTTAATCCTTGTCAAAATAAAGTAGCCCTAAGCCATGTATAATATTAATGATTTAACCCCTAAAAAGGGAGAAATCACTAGAACTGGAAACATATGCTGAATCTGCTGTACAGCAACCCTATACAGGATCACTCCGACGAACGCCCGCGTTATTCACTATCCATCTGCACGACGCCTTCGGTTGTTGGGGCGCTTGCTGGATGCAAAATTGCGTCGTGCAAGTTCAGCAAGAAATTAATAATAATACCTAATTGACGTATGTCAAGATTATTCACTGTCGTTTCGAGTCGTGCATCGTGCGTGGCCTTGGCGGGGCGTACAGCAACATGTATGGTGAATATAGCGCTATAATGTGCGTTTGCACCATTGAGATGGAAAATATATTTTATATGTTTATGATTTGAACTGGCGAAACATGTTGAAAACACTGTTTGGGACTAGTACAGAGAGGAAAGTTATACAGACTACCAATATGCGCCCGAGACGCGTGCACAGTACGCTGCGCTTCAGGCGCGCGTTTGACTCGATTAAATATTTGTTTGAAAATAATTATATAGCGCTTTATAAGAAATGAAATAAAATGGTATGGTTGCACAAGAAACAATGGACGGTCGTCTATCATCATGGATTCATAGCAATGAAACCTTTAAATTAATCATGTCTAGCTTCCGTTGGGCATCCACGAGATACTGCCGTAGGCGTCTTCTAAATGTCTCGACCGTGGATATGTGGTGGCAGATTACTCTGGTTATTCCACACTTTGGAAGCCACATAACAGAAGCTACCTCTAAAAGCGGCTGTACTATGCGATTGGGTCGAGAGTTGCTGCGAGCATTGCCTTTTCCCACATTCTCGTTTATTCGCTATCCAACTCAACTTGTCATAGTGGTCCGGTTTTTGGTATTTAACTACACCGAATAGAAGGTAAGCCAAGTGTAGTTTGCGTCTGGACTTCATTTTTAGAGTAAAATGCTTGTTCTGGGTACACACGCAACGACTTCAAAATCTCACGTCCATACACGATTTTGAAATTGCTGGCGACTAAAGACTCTGCGTATTTACTTGGCCTAAGTGCCTCACCACACGTCTTGGTTACCGGATAGCCAGTACCGGGTACCCGGTAGGTATACACCGATACGTGTGAAAGATAACGAACAGCTTGGCAAAAAATAATAAAATGAAAATGAGGCCGCCACTATCGCACTTAGGTCACTTCGAATGGGAAATAAATTGTTAATTAAATGTGCAACAAAAAAACGCTGCTTGTGGGTGACTCAAATCAAAACCTTTTAACACTTGTTGGCAAAGTAACTAGTGCCATCTGCCTGCATAAATTAAGTCAAATATTTAGTTCCAAATGTCAACACTTCAGACTCATTCATGTCGACCTGTACACTTAGGCGAGAGTTTATTTTTTTAAATCCAGAGCGGAGCGAAACTTCTAGAGTAGAATCTTGAGCCCAGCTAATGAAAAGTGGGGGTGGGGCTAAATTCAATTTCCGGGTAAACCCTGAAATTAAGTTCGACAGATTATGTAGCCAGCAGTTATTGAACCCCATGAACCAAAGGTTGTGAAATAAACATAAAATTAACATGAAATAACATATTTTATGAATGCGGTAAGTATTTTTATTTGATATAACGATCTATCTTTTAAAACCATTTTAACGAAAGAGTTATTTTGAAAGTCGATTTATTTACTTTGTTTAGAAAATCTAGCATATTCTTTTAGACGAAGAGCGTTAATATTGATGAATCCAGTACTATCTTCTGGCGAGAACCCTCCGGCAATATCCATCGAAACCAGATCTTTGTTATACAAGCTCGCTGAGCTCTTTCTCGCTAATATGGTAACTGTAATATAGAAAACAACGATAATTAGGCAATATGTTGAAATAATGAATTAAACAAGTGTAAATGATTGCAACTTGCCATTTCCTTTATATATTTGGACTGTAACCATTCCATTTACAGTTTCTTGAGACCACTCTAAACATTTTCGCGTGTAGGCGGCTTCAGGTGAAAACCAAAATCCATTGTAAACGAAATCAGCCATTTTCTCCTGAAGATATTTCTTAACTCTGTAGAAATATAACAAATTTATTAGTATCCAAATTTTTATTTTACATTCAAAATTTTATTTGAGTATTAATTTAGGTAGACTGCTGCGTTACCTCAAAACTTCTTTGTCGAGAGCGTAGGCCTCTAGATCTACATGGGCCACGTGAAGAACCGTCCCCGCAGGTGTCTCGTATAGTCCCCGGGACTGTAGGAATAATTATAATTTCAGGTTTACCGACAGTTCTCTTTGTAAAATACATTGTTGGAGTCAATTAAACAAAAGCGTTAACCTTCAATCCTAGGAATCGATTTTCCACAATGTCGATACGTCCAACTCCGTGCTGGCCACCCAGCTTGTTCAGGGTTTCCACTATAGCTAGTGGATCGGTCAGCACTAGAGACTTCTCGTGCCCGCTAGGGATCCGAACGGAGACAGGTAATCCTGTCGAAATAAACATTTTTTATAAATACATACTTTACATATTAGGACTCTTGAAATGGGAAGTAGTAAATGTTTACTCACCCTTTTCAAAATTGATATCAATCGCGCTCGGATAGTCTTCAGCTTGTTTTAAATCCCGAGTAATTTTGAAAATGCCATTTGGAGGAATTGCCCCAGGGTCCTCTAGTACGCCGGATTCGTAACTGGTAAGGAAAGCAATTTTATAACGACATTTGAAATTACTTTTGTTTATTTAAATGTTTGCTTTACCTGATGTGCATGATATTTTCGTCAGTTGACCAGGGTTCTTTGGGAGTTGCTGACACAGGAATGTTTTCCTGTTTTGCATATTCGATAAGATCACTGCGACCTTGGAACCGTTCGAAGAATTCTGGGAGTCGCCAGGGCGCTATGACCTGGATAAATTGATTTGTTAGACAAGATCTTACCGCATATTTAAAGTCTTAAAGTACCTACTTGATGTATCCTTACCTTTCCTTCGGGCCACAATGAATAAACACTAAGTTCGAATCTGACTTGGTCGTTGCCCTTGCCTGTGGCGCCATGAGAAATGAACTTGGCACCTAGTTTTCTAGCAGCATTCACAAGTCCAACTGATATGCAGGGTCGTGCAAGAGAAGTACCCAAGTAATATCGACTTTCGTAAACCAGACCCATCTGCACTGCTGGCAGCATATAGTTAGATACGAACTCTTTACGGAGGTCTTCTACTATCACCTGTAAATAAATAATTGTTTTATTAACGTACCTACATAAAGTTACCACGAAATATATCTACCAATATTTGAAATGTATAAATAGGTACTCACATCTTTGGCACCCACAGCCATAGCCTTTTCCTTAGCTTTCTTGAAATCTTCATTTTGACCAACATCGGCCATGTAGCACACCACATCATAGTTTTTTTGGATTAACCTAGGAATCAAAAACAGTGTCAAATGGTCGGTATTTTTACTGCTGGATGGGGATTGGTAATCTTAGGAAACATGTTTAGACTACCAGATTTAATAACTACGTAGGTACCTACGTCATTCTTTTGTCCTACATAAAAAAAAAGTTGAATATGACGGTGTTGGTACTACAGCCCGTTACCTTCATGATTGTTACAAGACCCAAGAGAAGAGAGTGGCGAACTGCCTGAGCCTCAAGATGTAAAACCGACGGTTGGACAAACTTTACCATTTTAGGATGCAGCTGGTATCCAGACCACCAGAGTAGGCAAGAATAACAAGATCTTTCGCCATGACGCTTATTGAGTGATTGCTTGCAGACAGTCGTCGATAAACTGAAGGCGACGATGAACTGTCGCGAATGGGCTGATAACCCTGAGGTTAAAACAATAGCGAAGTGTCGCTTTGTGATATTCGAATACATTTAATTTAGCTACTTAGCTACATTGAACTTGAGAAGTTTCGGTTACGCACAATACCGGTGTGTATGGTGTAGGTACAATGTCTGCTGTAGGAAGTCGTAGTTTTTTTCGGCAGTGGCGTAGCTAGTCATAAAGGGGCCGTGTAGCCCTCTACCGGACTGCGGCGAAACCCCAAAGCAGGGCACTGTTTATTTGCAAAAAAAAACATACTGACTTAGAAGGTTAAGCTCATTCAGCTCAGGTCATTGTGATCTTATTGAGAGAACAGGTACAATGCGAGCGAAGCTGGCTAGAAATATGGAGCAGCTTGACTCGTGTCTGGTTTAATCGAAGAGCGAGCGACGACACGAACTCGAAAATTCGAGCATCCAGTGGAGTAATTAATTGCGTAACACTATTACAGTACTCGGTACTCTCTCTCTCTTACATTTCGACAGTTCAACAACATTGTTTATCATTGCGTTATTTACGTTGTTGAGCAGACAATTTTTTCTGACCTATCTCGGTCCAGCACCCTAATTGCGTAACACACGATCAATCATAATCTGAATCATTTTGAAGGATATTGGGAATGTACTGCTTCATATGTTCGAAAAATTTGTCTGCTCAACAACGCAATGAATGTTGTTGAACTGTCAAAATGAAACCGATTGTGATTGATCGTGTGTTACGCAATTAGGGTGCCGGTTGTATTGAAAGTGTGTTACGTAATTAGGGTGCTGCACCGAGATAGGTTAGGTTTTCATTGAGATTGTAGTACCGACTTAACAAAATGTGGGAGAGAGACCAGCAAGCTCGAAAATTGAACCACCCTGACTTGTATATGTTAGATTTTCTGTGTGATTTAACTAAATGAATGCAGCTAGAGCTTATGAGAATCGGCGCGCGCTCATTGATTCGGCTTATTCTGCGGTAGTTATACCTTGCTTTTCGGATTCTCAATCTTAGCATAAATGACGTCACAGTTTCGGTTCAAAAAACTATAATTCGGAGAGAGTGGTATCCTGTATGGACAGTATATTATCTATTCTGTGACGCAATATATAGACTTAACGGAATTATTACTCTTGGTAACCGATACCAAGAGTAATAATTCCGTTAAGTATTTATCGGTATCGGTATCTACAATTCCTACCGACACCTATGAGAGATTCATAGGTAGTTGTTTCAAGCAAGTACGCTTCAGTACCTACTAAGTTAAGGCAATCTGATGTCAAAATCCCAGACAAGTTGTTTTTGACCGCATCGCTCAACACAACGAGTAATAACCTGCGGATAATGCTTCCAAGTTTTAGTCACAAAGTCACGTGACATTATATGATTAGATGATTAGTTATTTCTTTTTCCAATTAAATTTATAACATAACATGTATAACAAAATATGTACACGTTATTGTATATTTATCTACTAACTATTATTAGCTATAAGTACCTATACATTTTAATGAAGTGGTCGTTTTTAGCCTTCCGGAAAAAAAGAGTAAAGGGTAAGTATGATTGCGACTTCGTGTGTCATTAAGGGCTGTTTTTTTTTGTCCACTCACATAGCAAGTAGAGACATTCGGGTCAAGAGCACGCACTTTATTTTCTATGGTCTCAACGAACTATAAAAAATGAGATATCTGAATTGATTGTATATAAAGTTGGTCGCGATTTTAATATATATTCATTATGTAAATAAATTTTCGTTAAAGATTAATTCGATTTTTTCTACATGTGTTTAAAGTAACTTGTTCCGAACGCGTACTCTTGCCCCGTCACGCGGGTAAAATTACGCAAGCCTTAGGGTAAAATTACGCGTGCGGGGTAAACGTACGCTTTTAAGAAATCTAAAGGGATAGTAAAAAAAAGATTGGCGGTAATCAAACTTTATTAAACTTTAAGAAGAATATACTCGTAATGGTAACTTTTGTAGGTACTTCGATCTGTAACTTAAATAAATAGGAACTTTGGTTATTAATTAATAAGTGAAATATAGGGAAATTGCGGCATTCCAGTCACCTTTTGAAGAAATAATTTGTTTGACTGATGTCAGTTTTTCACTATAGTTTTTTAGTATAAGCAACACTTAAGTTTTCCTTGTTGAACCCAGAGTTATCTTCAACGTCACTTCTTAAGGTAGTAGCATCCGAGCCAGCCGCTCGATCTGTGAATTCATCAGAGATGATACCCAAATATAGTTGGACTTGCAGGTGAAGAAACGTCTCTGCTAATAAATTGGTCTCTTGAAGTTTGATCATCTGAGATCAGGGGTCATTGTAGTGCTTTCCTTTCAAAGTTCCTCGGCAGTTTGATGAGTTCTGAAAAAAAAAACAACCTTTAAATAACTTTGGATATCTTATTTACATTGAGGTATAAGTACGCAACATGGGATAAAATACGCGTGCGTACTTTTGACCTCGCACTCTTACCCCAATCAGCAAAAATGTTAAATGATCGGTCACAATACACAGGTCAATGTATTTTAGAGAATATGATACCCTTACATAAATACTACGATAATCGAACAATAGAAATGTCATAAACTTACTGTCTTAGATCCATGCATGTTACTTCAACACACTTTTCCCCGGCACAAATATTAAAGGATTTTTTTGCAGTTGACGTATTCGGCGACCTGTGGCGACAAGTTCATATTTTGCGCCGGTGTGACAGGAGCCATGTGTCGCACCGGCGCGTTCGCGGAATTTAGTGCCACACGAATTGTCGTGTGGCACTAAATTCCGCGAACACAGACCTCAGTCCCCCCACCCCTGTCAGAGATCGGGCTACTGCGAACTTTTACCCGCCGCGAGCTCTTACCCCGAATGACTAAAGGAATTCAAATAATATTGTTATTTTCATACTTGCACGGCATTCGGACTGTGCAGGTCCGCATGCATGTACCCTATCTAAACCCGTACTGATCAAGCGAGAAGTCAGACAAGGACACCACTTTACCAAAACTTTTCACAACAGTCCTAGAAGACATCGTGAACGTTTAGATTGGTCTTTTGCGGTGTTAACTCAACATCAATGGTGCCTAATCAGTATCACCTGTCCCACTTGAGATTTGCTTTTCGCTAAAAACGTCGATTATCTCCACTTCTCCAGAAAATGCTTCAACACCTTTATGATGCTTCTTTTAAGGTAGGACTGAGGATGAATATGGCCAAACCGAAGGTTATGGTAAACTTCGTCAGCAATGCAAACCCTTCTGTAAAGCGAAGTCGGAAATGAAACGTTGGAGATGTTTGACCAGTATTATGTCTATCTTGGCCATATTATTTCATTTGGTAAAGAGCATCAACAAACAGAGATATCGAGAAGAATACAGATTGTGTGGACCGCATCTAGCAAATTGGGCGACATTCTGAAATCAGCCAAAATTCCACAATGCCACAATGTCTGAAGTCAGGAGTCAGGAGGCTGTGTGGCTTATAGATAGGGTTGCCACCTCTTCCGGGAGCAAAAGAAAAAAAACGATTTTTTAACATTTTATTTTGAACTTTTATTTTCCATTTGAATGTAAAGACTTCAGTCCAATTTTGAAATAAAAAATGTGTGTTTTCATTATTTCTTTTTTCCCTGTAATGAATACTATACAGGGTGTCAGGGACATCGACGCGAAAACTGTTACCATGGATTCAGTAGGTACGTGATTCTGAAGCCCCCTGCCTTGAAATTTTTCGTCACTTATAAAAAAAAAAACAATACATTTGGACCTCGTAGGTACACTTTTCTATAAAACAGCACATCTTTTTTCAGTGCCGAATTCCGGGAGGGTTGGGAACCCTACATTCAGACCGAGTCCCAAACGGAGATCCGCAGACGTACAGAATCTATCTGTTTAGATATTCAGCTAATTCAGCTATAGGTAGGGATTTGTTGTCAGACTTGTGCGGTACTTGTCCATTAGCAAGTCCGCTTTTCGTTTCAGTCTAAATAATAGATTCTGAGGATATTTACTTTTGAGCCTTCATGGCATGGTTGGTTCATCCATAAGGATTTTTGTCAAAATGTTTGCTATGGGTTTTATATTTTGCCTCATTTTATGTTCGTTAATTTTCTCAAATGGTCTGGTGACACTACTGGTTTCTGAAAATTGTGTTTTCGGTATTTAAAATCTATCGTTCAACTAAATTCTGAAAATCAGACCGATTGCTATGAAACAGTTCGGTATCTGTTTTTTACATAGGTAAATAATTAAAAATGCGCTCAGTTCAGACGCGTCACGGCAAATTTCTAAAATTAGGATTTTTGGATTTAGAAGAACCAAATCTATCGATTTTATACGGTTTTGGCCGTAAAATGATGTGATCTATGGATGTGATATGGTTTTGGTCGTGGGCTCTCGTACCATTAGTCTTTTCACTTAAAATGGACATACGTGGTTTTGATATTTAACTACACAAATAATTCCTATTTTTGAGTAACTGCGCTCAACTTGGATGTACCGCTCGCCGGCCACTCCCGCGGAAAGTTACATGCTCTGTGTCCCGCGGCACCGCTCGCTATACTCGCTCAGCTCCCGCACGGTTGATCACTAGTATTTTGAAATAGATTATAACCAAATAAATGACTGCCGAGTACCTACAGCTTGTATACTTGACGCCTGTGTGACGATGATTAATTGTTCTTTAACAAGGTTTAAAATCAAATAAAATACGTCATTATTGATGATTAAATAATTTAATGAAATTGTTAACAATTAAATACTGATATTTAAATTTATGATTAGACTGGCTATAATACGAATATTCCCTACATAATTGCACAATCCGTCATTAACACACAATTCATGCAAATTGATAGATTTAACATGTTTAAGGCTATAAGTGGCCAGATGCAGATGGGGACTTGTATTGCTGGAACAGTGAACTATATCGAGATATCAATAGATACTATATTATGAAATGTAATTATAATCCCCTATCTAGACCATTACTACACGTTATCTTATGAATACATTGTAAATCATCAGTACGTTAAACGTAACAAACATAGTTCAGAAAAAGTTAAAGAGGTAAACATTAAATCAGAATTTTAAGAGTAACATGTAAGACTGTCTAATATCTACATATTGAAATAGTTTGGAATGTAACAATGTAAACGCATCTGTCAATTTATATAAATATTATTAAACACGCAGAATAATATCATAGATAAAATATATAAGATGACGAGTGAATCTTGAGCGTGTCCAGAACTACCTCAAGTGCGTCGACCCTGCGACATCGACAGTGGTGCGTTGAACAGGCACAATCAAAGGTGCAAGTTAATAAGAACAATTGAATCCTGTTAACTAATTATATCTATGGTTAATACTCGGTTAAGATTCTAGCATTTGGCATTAAATTAACTGCACAACGGTTTTTGGAAGCAAATTTTACATCTAATACACACACATGATAAAAGACATTGTACCTTACTATAATTTTGCAGACAATTTAGTTTTTAAACTATGTCTACACTTCAAAAAAAAAAAAAATGTATCATAATTTAACAATAGCATGTCGTCTGAATCAGTCTATATTAATAGTACGCAAACCCATGCCATGTAATGTTTAACATTCCTATGCACAACAAAATAATACAATTGAAACTCTTAAAAACGAATAATTCTGATATTGATTTAAATATTTTTTTGAAATAAAAGTCAACAATATAAACATTTTGATCATTCTGTTATACAACAAAACGTAATAGAAACATAAAACATAATTACAAAGCACATTTGCACTTATTTTGATCTTAAAAATTATTTAAAATACTAAGTTATTATAGTAGACACAATTTATATTCCAAAATAACCATTCTGACATAGTCAGATGGAGGTACTTGTAAGTAAAAGCGGTAAATAAAATCAATGTGGCCCTTATAATAAATTAAGTTTAGCCATTAGTAATTGCATAATTACAATATGCATATATATCACAATAAATGGTCGAAGTACGGCAATGCTATGCTAATGTTTATGTAATAAATACAAACAATTTATGGTATTTTAAACGCAAAAAGGGCCTAAGCATTTGCTAATTTTTACTTCGACAACTAAAATCAAGTTTAGGCGATATTAACTTGGTAAATTTCGTATGTATGTCGATAGCCGATTCCTGAAATGTTGGTGTTTAGGCGGTTAGAGAGCTCAGGTCAGACAGAAAGTTGTCTGGAGTCAGTATGTGTGAGGAGCCGATGATCACCTCCCAGTTCTTAAGCGCGGCTGTCACCTCGTATGCGCAGCGGATTTCAGAGAAACAGACGCCTGAAATGAAACAAATGTAACATATACTGTAAGCCACACCATAGATTCCGGTTTGAACACTCTATAGTAAGGCGATGCGAAGGAGGATACCAATATGTCGCGGTGGAGAGGAGACATTATTATAAAATTGAAAAATATTCTTTTTATAAGATTCTTACCTCCAACAAGGAAAACAATCAGACGCGGTACGTTCTTGATAGTCTGTTGTGCCTTATCCTTATGCCAGTGTCCGTAGCGTACACTGAAATACAAAATAAATTAAATATGTATGCTATAGTTTGACCGAGACCGCTGTTCGGCGGCTTAGGAATGCGCAGCGAGGCGGGGGGCAGCTTTGACGAATGAACGACGGGCTACGCCACGCGCCGTGACCAATGAGCGGCCTGCACTGCCCTACCGTTTCGCCACGTCCATTCCTAAGGCGCGGAACAGGGGTCTCGGTCAAACTATACCAATGAATGCAATTAGTTCACGTGTTGAATAATTTGAAGCTTAACGGTATTTACCTAGTTGGTGCCTGATATCCAGAGGTTTGCGCGCGTCCAGCCAAGAATGGGAAGTGACGTTGGTCAAGTTTGTCTTCGATTGCATCTTCCATGATATCCTAAAACCAAAAACAATTAAATAAACGATTAATTGTGCGCTTGAATGCCTTGACGCCTTTTAATGCGGTCTACACAACTCGTGTCGTCCACAGTTCCATCATATTATTCGATAAGTTGTTATTGTTATTATTTAAACCTAAACCTAAATACACAGTATTTTGACGTTGACAGGCGCACAGTTATAAAAATCGGGTTATATGAGGTAACCTTGCGGGGATGTTGTGGTTTTTAATTAGGTATATAATAATGAGTGCAACCTACTTTGATCACAGGTGTCCATCTTGACATTTGGTATGTTTGCTCTGTGATCCTTTCCTTCCTTGGTACTTGATACTGTTTCTTCCGATTCCCCTGTAGAATGAACATTACACCGTAACATTAATTGTTAATATTTAATAAGGGAAAACTTAACTTATCTTCATAATTGAAGCGACTATATAACACTAGAATAATATACATATACAAGTCATAAAAAACAGGGGTTAGAAAAATTATAAACTCAATAAAATATTGGGGGTTTAGACATTGATAATTATACAAAAAAACCAAGAAACACATTCCATCAGCGACTCTGAATCGTCCACCGAGTCGAAATTGATCACTCATATCTATTTTCGATTGTGCTCAAAAAACCACTTTATAACAGTTGGTTTAAGGTACAATTCGCAGACAGGCAAAGCCGCCCAATCGTAATGACAAACCGCAGCAACATTACTGGTTTCTATGTCTATTTTACTATATGAAAACGCTTCTGTACATGGCGATATTGTCGCTCGTTCAATGTCGTGGTAGGACGGCTTTATCGCTGCGATTTGCGGTCGCCTTCAGAATTGTACCTCTAATGTTTTAATTTAAGTTTATCAAATCAAAGTTTGTGATGTTTCCCATAAGTTTTGTTTTATCGGAGAAACTTATTATATTAGTGACATAATTTGGAGGAATATTGTAACTTGGGTATATCAATGGGATTGGGTGAACAACCGATAACAAGACTGTCAGTGTAACAGAACAAAACCGTTAACTAAATACCATGCTACATGCAAAAAAATACATAAATATATCTATATATAATAAGTATACATCAACAACGACATTGAGTCCCAGGTTGGCGAGGTTGAGTAGCGTCTGCTTGTCGGATGGCTCGAGCTGCGCGTGCGTCACCAGCTTGTTCAGGTTCTCCTCCGAAATGCCGTTCTTGGACATGATGTACAGCGCGATAATCCGCATCTTGTTGAAGTTTATCACTGCCTGCAAGTGTTTGGAAAGGTGGTCAGTCGATATACAAGTATCAATAAAAGGGGTGTTAATTTCAAACGACTTCAAGCAAAGGAGTTTCTCAAATCGACTGTGTTTTTATTTCATTTCATAACTACTACTACCTCGACTAACTCGAAAAGGTCATCAAGGATTACTGATCGGAACATATCGTTTTTTCTTTTATACAGGGTGGATTTTTGAGATGGGGAAGTAAGGGTTTCCTTTACCATTGTAGCTACAGGAAAACGGTCTTAGGAGACTGTACTTAACTTTTTGAGACATTTTGATCTACATTCACAAATTTTGAAAAAAATGGACAGCTGTCGCTACTGTCCCAACTCAAAAATCCACCCTGTATACTCGAAAAAACGATATGTACCAGTCAGTAATCCTTGATGACCTTTTTGAGTTAGTCATGGCTTACTAAATCACACATTTTTTTTGAGCAAAGGCACGTTTTAATAAGTCGCCATGCATACCTGGTCAAGAAGCACGGGTACAATACTCCTCATGTGGTCTTTGATCTTCTCGCCTTCGGCATCAGTGCCCATAGCCAGGTCCTGTTGTGACGAAATCATAATAAAAAGTCTCATAAGAAAAGACAATTATAGCATACATAAGGGCATAGAACTTGACATTATATTTATGTATTTCAAAATTAATACATATTAGAAAAAAAAATCTAATAACATTAGACACAGCTAAGAAGACTGACATGTTTAGTTTTAAAGCTTTCTCCTACTATTTTGCAGTACCCAGTAGGGTCCATAATGATCTCATTACGTTTTAAGTTGCCACCTACGTCCACATTGTGGAATGCAAGAAATGATTGGAGTATAGAAAGTTACTGGCCAATATAGTAATAGAAATATTTGTAAGTAAAAACTCACCTGCTCAACCTTGCACAGTTTGTCAACATAGCCCTGGTAAGACTTCATGCAATCTTCAGCCAGACGCAGATGTGTGGCGTACTTGGACAACTCTTTCTGATACTGAGGCATCTTCTTGATCATCTGGGAGAGGTCCCGCATGGATTGCTTGTCACCTGATTATGTAATGTTTAATTTATGAATTGTTTTTTTATGTAGGTAATATTTTTAAATTAAACATAAAAAAAACTATTTTATTATACCCTCTGAATTACGGAATAGGTTTTAATGGCCTTTCCAGAGTTTTCTCTTTTATTAGCATGTCAGAACTGCAGATTTGTCTCGCCATCTACTAAGTATACTACATCGCCATTTTGTTCTTTAGCATGTAAATAGAGTAGAATTTATTTAGTCACCTCCGCCCATTCTTTTTGAATCAGTGAACTTCTTCAGGTTCTTGGTGACTGACGTGGACACGACGGCAATGTGCTGATGTCGCAGCTCCACCCACAACTCGTCATTCTCGTCCAATAACACTTCCTTCATGTTTCCCGAGGAGTCGTATCTACGACAGACAATTAACATGTAAGAAAAAGTTTTGGAATTGAAATAGATACACCTCCAAATAGTGTGATAATTTGGTCTTCATTATCAACAAAATATATACAATGATATTTCTTTGTGTATAGTCAGTTTGTTTACAAAACGACTGGGGAGGCTTGTACATGTCTGGTCGTCAATGGCTCCTCTACTACTTCCTTCATCAGCTAAGTCAATATCTATCTATATAATAAAAATGATATGCTGTTAGTTGGTAAGCGCATAACATCAGAACGGCTGGACCAGTCTGGCATATTTTTGTTTTCAAATGTTCGTAACATAACAACGATGATTCAGACGAATCAGGGTCTTATGGAAAGAAAAAATTGAAAAGTTGCCAGGAAAATTGGAAAATTCACGGAAAACTGCGATTATTGTATGAATGATTGAAATATGAACTGGACATCGTCAGTCGGGGCTGCTAGTTCAAAATAAAATAAAAATAGTTACTCACTTATAGACGTCATTCTCGATAGGCAAGAGATCGTATGCCATGGCTTGAAGGGTGAGTTCGTGCAGCAGCGGCGACACGCAGTCGAAGCCGCGGTCTATTACCAACAGCTGAGAGCGTGCCTTTTCGGGACCCTCGCCCATAGTCGGCTCGTCAGCCTATACAACATAAAATTATATTACGAGCGCGTATCACTTTGTCATAACGGTTACATAACGCGCGCTTGTGTTGCAACTATAATTATCAGATTTTGGGACAGACTCCGAGGACAATCGACCGCACGTCGGTGTTATGGTAACACTTTGACCTTGAGCTAGCTTTACAGGTTTTGCTGCCGTGCGATCAACTGTACAAAGTAATTACAGTAGTCAGATCTATTACTTTTTGTGACTGATTCTAAAGAGTTGCGATTAAGTTCATAATAATTATTTTATTTACCTTGTAGGCATCCAGTTTCTGTTGGATCAGCTGGGCGAGCTCCACATTGCGTTCCCAGTCACTGTAAAACAATTTTTTATTTAGATTTACTCCAAAATTCAATTAAATAATTTTTTTTTGGTGAGACACATTTTTTATTTCTGTAAATAGATCTTCTAAGACTCTTTTACAAGTCAATTTGGTATATTTTAAAACTAGATGGCGCCGGAATTTCCTAGCTGACTGATCCGATGAGAAGAAATGCCTAAACAAACTCACAGGTCTTGATCTCTTTTAAAGTGTATGAACTCGAACAGTTAACATTTTTTTGACCTTGCCAACTTAATGGGTAATGGCTCTGTTCGAGTCTGTAATAAATCCATCATTGTTTACAAAAATGCTGACATAGGTTTTGTTATATATAATATTTACCTGCGGTATCGTACGGAAGGGTACTCTCCGAGCGTAGCGCACAGCGTGGCGATCTGTTCGGCGATGCGCTCCATGTTAGCGTTGCGAGTCTGCGCCAGCGCTGGGTTGTACATGCACTGGAACGTCTCAGGCGAGTCCAGGGAGAATACCTGTCAAGATCAGGCGAATTATTGAATATTATTGTCACTTACTATGTAAAAGAGCCTAAACAAGTGACGGTACATTGGTGTTTCTGGCGCATCTTGGACAGTCAGCCCAGTTACGATCCTTGCTATCTGGCAAATCCTATGGCCAAGCTATTATCACATAGATTTTATTCAAATAAATTAGGAAAAATAAGTAATTTTTCAATGGATCTGGGAGTTTTAATAAGGTATTCCTACTGACCTGGCTTTCATAAGGCAAGAAAGCAATGTTAATTTCCTTCAAAGTTTTAATTTTTCTTGCTGCTGATGACTTGCAGAGTTCATTGAACAGTTCCTCAGGGCATACTAATTAGTGGCAGCGTGTAACAAGTGTTAGACATTAGTTTCAAGGTTGAACTCATCATTTATTGTAGAACCAGACTAAACTAGAATCGAAAAATGAGCCATGCCTAATTTATTTATAACAAGTTATTTTTAATTTTTTGGAGTCAGATGATGATCAAGTTCTACTAAGTCCGATGAGTTCACCCTGCTGAGGATACAATAAAATTTGACAAACCTGTTGTTCATATGGAATAAAAGCAATGTTGATTTCCTTTAATGTTTTGATATATTTAGCTACAGGACTACGTGATAATTCGTCAAATCGAGCATCAGGACAAGCTGTGAAAATAGAAATTAAATTGCAAATAAAAATGAAAGCATAAACAAATAAAAAGAAAGCAGAAACTACCAATTTTTATTTTCTTTATAAGTCATTTATTTTAATAGAAAAAAAAAAACTTCATTTTTTAGTTTTATTAAGTTATGTGATCACATTTAAATATAAAGAATAATATAACCTTATACCTTCAGTGAAGAAGACATGGGCAGCCCGATACATGATGCGATTCCCCACAGAGAAGTCATTAATGAGGGCATGTACAGACTTCTCAGACGGTGTGATCAGATAGATACCATCCATGGTGCACAGTGGTTCCCTCTTCTTGTGAATATCCTCCACCACTGGAATATTTCAAATAATATTTTTCTAATCAGAACAGTTTAAGGAAACGTTGGGATGCAATAGAAGTTGGTTAAAAAAAACTACAAGGGCAAAAAAGTGTTGAGTTTTAAGGCATACATAACAAATACGGACCACTTGCTATTTTTCTCTATGAGGAAAAACCCAAATTATAGAAACCTTAAAAAGCTAGAATGCTATGTCAAACAAGGTATTGGATACAGTAAAGGATAATTTAAAACAATTTAGAAAATATCTTACAAGTAATGCCCTCGGCAGAGATGTCGTGCATTTTGCAGCAGGCAGACACCATGCGCATGGACAGCTGATCCACCACTAAGACACGCCATTCTATTTTATCTTTTCCTTTTGACCGATACCGGATCACCTCGTTCATAATCTCTGTAAAGAGCACAATAGTAGCCTTTATTACAATTTTAAAACACTGATTTTGATACGTTGATGTCTCATAATGACATAACGTCAGATTTAGCAGCAAACAGACCTTAGTGTCCTGCTGAATTTTATTTTTTATCAAATACAATTCATTCTTTTTTTACTAAGCCCCTATTGTCCCACAACTGAACAAAGGCCTCCCTACTTTCCTTCCACCTCTTTTTGTCAAGAGCTGTCAAGGGCTAAGCTCATCTCGCATCATACAGTTAGATTAGAAAACTCAAATAAGATGCCTTGATCAACATGGTTGAATGGTGAAACTGGTGATGTCACTCTAGCTTAGTTTGTTTGTTTTATTTTTCGTTATCCTCCTCAGGTTTTATGATTTCCCCAATTTTTTTTTGTATTTTATTGGCCCCTTTTTATCATTTTTAAAGAATGATTGTCAGAACGAGTTTTCTGACACAATGAGTCATTAAAATAATTGCATTATTGCATCAGAATAGAACACTAAGTGTCTGGAAACAATACATTCAGGATTCGCACGATCCGCAGCCACTTCGTGACGTTTATAGTAGCACCCCACCCCCCAGTTCAAGTGACACAAGAAAATCAATAATAGGTGTTAAGCTTTTCTGCCTCTTCACGTAACTTTTTTTACACATAATGCAATACTTTATCAAATCTTATAATGCATTTAAGCATTGTATCGATATTGGACACACATTTTCTTTTACCTTTGTCTAATTCTAGCAAAGCTACAGGAACCCATTGTTTATATGCCGCTCTATGTAACTCTATAATAATGTAGTGTACAGCTAAAAAGTTGGTAGATAAGTTCAGCACCAGTCAATTTCAGATAAAAATATCGAAATAATTTAACAAAAACACATAAAACTATTAGTCATCGATAAGTTGATGTCTGTTGATAGAATGAAATCATAAAAAATATTATACAATGAGGAAAAAAAATTACTTAAATACGTTCTAAATAAATGTCTTCCAAAATGTATGGTAATAAAGTGTTTTATGCGATGAAATACTGCTAAAAACATATATTTTCTAAACTCACTTTGCCCAACTTGTCCTTTGAGAGCCATCTTGAACCGTAGACTAAAGAGCACTGTGGGAACTGTCAAACAAGAAGGTACTTATGAAGTCGAAGAATCGCGCGCCCTGTTACACGGACAAAATTATTTTATTTTAGAATGCATATTCAGCATAAAATGTTCCCACTGCTGGGATACATGCCACCTGTTGATGATCCTCTCACCGTGAGCCGTCATCCACTACGCGGGCCCAGCGCGGGCTGTTAGATGTCACATGTCTTCGAATTTTTGGTTCCAGGATATACCGGGTTTCTCGAGATGTTTGTCAAATACCTACTGTTGAAAATGGCAGATATATTATGACATAGCTATTTTTTGTTTACTCTTCGTAATGGTCCGAATTAGGTTTTTATGAAAGATTTTTTTTTAATATTTTCAGGAAAATGTTCAAATTCGGGAATTTGAAAAACTGAACGTCCTTTCTTTTATGGGATTTGTCTATGAATTAGAATTATTGAAATTTGGACCGGACAATGTCTGTCGGGTCAGCTACTTTCGAATCAACTTTTATCGGCCGTATCGCTAATAAAGCCGAAATAATTCTGTAAACATTAGACTTATACAGGCCCATGGAATTAGTATGTTATAGGCCACCATGCATGTCCAAGAAGCCATGCCCCAGTGCCTTATTTGTCTATGGCGCAAAATGTCAACAGACTTGGTTCAAATTGTTTACATCACACGCAAAATCTTTAGATGTATACATTAAGTATTTTATTGCAGTGCAAGACTAAAATAACTAGTTTAGACACTATTACCCCAATAATTTGATATCTAGAGATTTGTTATGAATAATACATACCTACAGGTACACTCGGTTTAGATGCGCGCGCATTTTGATAACATGAATGATAAGGAGGCGGGTCAATAAATAAGTGAAAGAGATAGATTATATTGCTGTTTCGTTATCCCACCAGAACGGAAAACAGAATGGAAACGTCACGTCAATTCAGTTTTTTCTGTGTTGGTGTCGGATTTGGGTGTGTTGATGGTTAGCGATTTAGTGAAGTTATCACGTGCGCGTGAATTTTCAAAATCCATAACTTATTTAGGGTACAGAATCGGTTAAAACAAACAGTCAAGGTAAATATCACACATTTTTTTATAAAAAATGTTTTAGTTTTTTTTTGCAAATGTTTACAGCTTATTATTATTGAAAATTATGACTCAATTCTGAAAATGGTTGGGGAAACAAAATGTAATCTACCCCCAAATTTAAAAAATAATAATTTCGCAATAATCTCGACCAAGTTATGAGTGAGGTGTCTCAAAGTTAGACGAAGGAATATTACTTAATTTTTATATAGCTGAAGATAAACATAATTTTGGTAAATAAGTGTTGTGAACTGGTAACAGAAAGTGTATACTTACCTAAAAAATATAAATGAGGTATTTAGTACCTCACTACCTATTTTAAACTTTCTATTTGCTTTCATATTAACAAAATAATTCTCTGTTTAATTTTGAGACGAAAATGCCTAGGCGTTTGCAATATTATGCTTAAAACGTACAGTACCTACCTAGCTAGCTACGTACTTTGTTCTATTCTTAGTAGAAATTAGAATAATTTTGGAAACGCGATTATTTTGAGCAAAAGCTTTCAGAATCACCCAAAATAATGCAAGATTTTTCAAGTCAACTAAAAATAAAAGCCGCAACACGCAGTGAACAAAATAGATTCCGAATGTGCAATGCTGAAGTGCTGAAGATAGAGCATTTAAATTTTTATCTTGTTGTATCGCTGCAGCGCTGCTATTTCCAATGATTAGCATAGTTCTCTTTTTATTGGCAACTGGTGAAAGTGTTGTGTAGTCGAGGAGACCAGTGCTTGAAGCGCTTGATCAGACAAGCTGTTCGGCTTACAGTGAAATGTAAAGCGATGTATCTATCGTCCGCGGGACTCTTTAAAGTGTTTGTTGTTGGGAAGTGATTGTGATCAAGCAAGATGCGGAGTGGTGATCAGCTGGTGGTAATTTCGTACCCTTGCCGCGCTGAGGGCTGGCTCGACCGATGTGGTAAGTACTTCCTACTACTTCAATGCACTCTGTACAAAGTTTACGTTCAGCTACGCTTGCTATTTTTACCGTGAAATTATTCGCCAGTTATTTGGGGCGCTTTACGTAAGTGCTCAATCAGCGACATGTGTCAAGTATGCAAGTCAGTAAGGTCGCGTGCCTTGCCAACTACACCTGTCGTATTTTTATGGTAATTAAGCTGTATTTGTTTTATTATCAATCTAGAAATTAAATATACTTCAAATACTATCAATCCCATACAAATAATCAAATACTTCAATATATTTTAATATACTTCTGTTCTCTAAAACTAATCATGAAATAAATTTTTATATGTAGGTACCTAGTAGGTACATACTTCATATTTTAAAATTTTCATAATATATTTTTCCTTTTTATCCGACTGCGGCAGAGCCAAAAAAGGAGGGCTATGTGTTTGACCTGTATGTATGTATGTCCGTCTCTATGTTCCCTCGTAACTACAAAACGGCTGAACCGATTTTGACGAATGATATGTCGTTAGATTTGTCTTTATTGCATGAGTATATTAAAATCTCTCTACCCTGTCGAGTGGGGTATCAAAATGAAGGGTTTTGAAAGATGATTACAAAAATATATACAAATTATATTTTTAAATGTAATTTGGAATGAGAAATCTATAGATTATAATACTTGTTTTTATTGTCTTTTCAGTTATGTTTATATGTTTGTGCAGTCGGGTTTTTAGTTTTTTTTTAATTCCCTTTTTTCCGCATTTATATTTATATTATCCACTGTTTCAAAAATTAGACAGTTAGCAATACCCGAATTGATCAATGAAAACGTTTCACAGATGACTAATAAACGGCAACTACTGCGTGAATTGATTTTGATTTGTGGCCGAGATGTTGTGATTGTGTTTAATTGTCGTATTGCACAACAGTGCAATACGACAATTAAACACAACACAGGCGTTGGGCGTCCCACAGCCATGTCGATTGTCGCCGTCATCCGGCAATTATGTATATTGACTTGACGCGAACCTACAAGTAATTGTATAAGTCCTAAATTGACCACGTGCACATTGCTTAGTCATTCTGATCTTCTGAAGAGATTGAGTAAGCGCTGAAATTATCTTAATTGATATGAGTGTGACTGTACGCTTAGAAGCCGTCTATATATTTTCTCGTCATTCGTTACAACAATAGATGTGTTCGTAACGAATAGAAAAGCACATTCAACTATAATAGCTACAAAGGTTCTTTGCTATGCTAAGTGTTCCAACACAGTTGTTTGCTGCGTCCAGTTCCAGTCACTCTCGCGTCAATCAAAATAACTTTTTAGATGCTAGAATACTGCTATTTTAGTTAGGTAGGTACCTTTCCTTTTTTTTAAAGGCTTTGCTTAGAAGCAGACCCTGCCTAGTTTGTATACCGAAGCGATGATTGGAAAGCAGATCAAATTCTAATATTAGACTGAAGATGGTTGCACGTATCCATCAATATTTTAGTTCCGTAATTAGCACCTATATAACGTCACTAAAGGTTAACGTCTCCTCTACGCAGCTGACAAGTAAGTATTAACTACTCTATGTGCGTACTATAATAATATAATCGCTAGAGTAATTAATACAATGACGGACCTTATCGTCAAGAGAGTAGCGGGTCGTTCGCGTATGGCCCACTTACAGTGAAAACTATACGCTCTCTGCGGTTTCTATCGAGTTTCGGTCCATCAGGCTGGGACCAATTGACTCACTTTCTAGTTTCAATTAAGGGACTGTGGTATCCGTGAGAATGATTAGCGCGAAGTGTCCGGGAAAAAATGGGATAAGTGGCTTGGAACTAGAATAAACACTGTAGAGTAGACGGATAAGTGGTTGAGGTAGGAATCTTTTTCAAATAACCTCGCTAGGGATTGATATGCTACTCTAGCCTAGATTAATAAAGTTCGTTCTAGTCGCGTCGTAATTTCTACGATGCGTGTTGTGCTCTCATGAAAGCTCCGATTCGAGCAATGTGTTACTACAGCATTCATAAATATTGTTAATTACCATACATAATCGTTCATTGAGACTTGGAGTACTGGTTTTATTCATTAGACCGATGATATTTTACCTGAAATCCAGTTAATTCGAACAAATAATGCATTACACGGACCAGTGGGCATCTAGTGATAGGTAGGCATGTATGTGTGGCCAAGTGGATCATTATTGCATATTTTCTTACATCATTACAATACTGAATACTAAATTATGTACATTATTCAGTGATATGCTAACAAAATATTCAATTCATCATTATTTTTACGCATATGTACACACTACCTTTATGTACAAATTGCTATAAATATTTTTAAAACAGTTTCTAGTGGAGTCTATGCACGTTCAGGCTTATTTCGGATATTGGTCAATTAACGATTATTGGCCACTAGTAAGTTCCTTCATACAATTTTTTTAAATTAATTTAGTACTATTGCGCATTTGATAGTTATTGCTGAAAACGACAAACCCTGAAGATCCCGCTAACCTAACTTTTGAATCCCGATGCTTCTAGTTGGTATCGCATACGTATGTTGGTATACATTTTTCGATACGTACGCAGTGAAAACAAACCATTGACAGCTGCAGCAGGAAGACTTAATAGAGTTGTTAAATTAGTAATGCAAAATCTATGCCAACGTTTTCCCTTTGTTCTGCAGTAATTGGCTTCCAATCTGACCGATTGTTATGCATATGTTTCTTATATTGCAGTTACAGGTTAACAACTATAAATATTTTGTATGCTATAAAAATGTTCAGAAATTCAGAATGAGAGATTGTACGGAAATTGAATACGGAAAAACTAAGAATTTTGTTTTAAGTATATAAAAAAAATATGATTCTTTACTTTTTAACCGACTTCTCAAAAAGGAGGAGGTTCTCAATTCGGATGTTTATATTATATATATTTTTTTAATATATGTTCGGGCATAACTCCGTCATATAAAGACGAGTTTGCCTTTTTTTGTTTGAAAGGATATGCTCTCGTTGTGGTTTTTACTAACTATGCTTGGTAGTTTTTGAGTTAGCTTCAATAATACGTATTTTTTCCACTTAGTCTATATGGATGATATTATAACTTCCTGTTAGGTACTGTTATTTACATAGCAGGTAGTGGAATTCCAATTTGTGTAATTAAGTCGCCTTTGGTAGGTAAGTACCACAACTAAAAAGTGAAAAAAAAACAACTACAAAGACCAAAGACACCGACTTCCGAAATAAAGTAATTTTTGACTTTGTAGTGGTTTTTTTAGAAGAAACTTGTTTAAAAAAAAAAAAAGAATAATCATTTGGTATATTATCACATTCCTAGGATGTGGGCAATTTGTGACTCTACTTCGTTCTTTGCTAAATGTGTAGAATAGAAACTCATTCATTTCGAAACTAGAAAACCTTTCAAGAGCAGTTATCGCAATGTCCAATCACCGATATTCATGGATTTGTTAATATAAGTAGGTACATACTTATTGATATTTATTTCTAAGAAATCCATGCATATCTGTAAAAAGAAAGACCAGAAATTGTATTGAAATCTTGGCTTCAATACAATTTGTGGTAGCTTATGGATAGAGAAAGAAAATTTTTACTATGTACTTTGACATAATATTATGAAGAAAATAAAGAATAAAGTTATTGAAACACATAGTCTTCGTCAATATAATTACTGTGATTTAAGATTATTAGTGTCTGAGATTATCAATACTCGGGTCCATGCAAGATTATTTTATGTTTTTTGCAATAACGTAGTCTGTATGCGCTACGAGCGAAGTGCTACGCGGCTACGTGGCTTATTGGTTGATTCGCACGAATTTACTCACCCAAAACGGCCGAGGCGATTCGTACGAAGTTAAGTTATTTGTTGACGAATCGACAATTTTAAAATTATATGCAGTAAAGTTCGTGTACTTTTCCTTAAATCTTTAATCAAACAATAAGCCTGCTACGCGCAAGTTCTCAGTTACCTACCCCCTTATACTGTGGTCCTTCTTACCGCAATGCCAGTGTTAGATTAAAAACCACAAGTTTCGTTGTAACTTCGTCCTCTGATATCATTACTCACATTAAATTTAAATAGGTACGTTTTTATTACATACCTGAACACATTGTGCTTATGTACTCGTAGTAGGTATTGTATTCGAAATGACACCATCAAACTTTTCGCTGAAATCAAAATAGAGCAACTTGGTTTTGTTACCATGTTTTTTTTACATTTTCTTAAATTTTTATAGCGTTGCCGGTAATTTCAAAATAAGAATTTTGTAATGTTGTATAAGCACAGTTTAAGTTAAGTATGTACCTAATATCACATCAATCAATTCAACATCTGGACACGGATGCGGATACGAGGACCATTCACCTTGATTATCGTTCTAATCTATTTGTATTGGTTCTGTCGATTATTTACATCATAAAGCGTCAAATCTTTTCAGTATCTGACGGAGAAGAATATACACTCAGAAATTAGGTTCTTATTATTCGACGTAACAAATTTACGGTAACATAACAATAAAGTAGCTCGATGCATTAATCAAATTAATGCCTATTACCGAGCTATTCAGTCGCGCCGTATACATATAATGTTGAAATACGAACTTCGTGGACGAGTGATGTCATACTGTGCCCTTCGTGGCTTGTTTGTTTGTGACTACCCACCATGTTTTGAGAAATACCTATACTTAGGTACTAGGAAATTGAATGCAAAAATAACTATAGTGAATTAAAATATTTCTCCTTTATTTATGGAGCTGAGCGGAGCCGGGGTCGGCTGTTCAGTTTATAACGTACCTGTAAATAATCTTAGCTGACAATATTATGGTTTTGCTCAGCCCGTATGTCACGGCAATTCCAAAGTTGATAGGAATATGTGAGGTATATGCGGATGAGCATGGTCTTAAGTATAATGTCAAAAATACTCTAACAATGTGTTTTCGTAACGACAACAGCACATTACATATACCAGACATATTACTATGCAGCACTAAGTTGGACTCTGCCAAATGTTTCACATACATATTTAGGTCATAAACTGACTGAGAAACTTAAAGATGACGAGGACATTGAAAGACAAGGACGTTCGCTCAGTGCTAAGAGTAATATGCTGGCACGACGATTTGCGAAGTGTTCAAATCAAGTGAAAATCACTCTGCTTAACGCATATTGCCGGAACCTAACCTACCTACCTGTTACCTGTGCCCTATGGTACAAATACACGCAGTGTGCTTACAACACGTTGCGTGTTCAATAACAACACATTCAGATGCATACTGGGTCTACCGTGGCGGTGTAGTGCGTCCAGCATGTTTGCCGAAAGCAGGGTAGATGACTTATAGGCAGTCATGAGCAAATCGCAGGCCTCCTTTATGAAACGAATACATAAATCTGGCAATGGAATATTGAGGGCCATATACGAGGTTAATTATTTCTTCGCATGTGGCAATTAATATTCCAGCTAAAATAGTAAAGGCTCGTGCAGACTAGCGCGACTTATCGCGCGACGCCACACCGTAATTATTGTTCTATCGTGAAGTTTTCTTAGAAATTGTTTTGTTAGAGTAGCGTTGCGCTGTCGCCTCGCGTGCGACGGTCTGGACGACGCTTAATTGCTTTGTTGTAATATTGATTGTTTTGTAATAATTCATAATTAATTAATTGAATGAATTTGTAATCTGTTGTAATTTTATATTGGTGTATTCCTGAAATAAAATAAATTTGAAATTACTTATTTTAAAACTGAAGACACGTGCAAGACAAGTCATTGTTTGACGAAATGATAGGTTCAACAACCTTGCTGAAAAGTTAAAAACTGCCTCAATAGTGCTAGTCGACAGCGACTTTGTTGCAATTTTAAACTACATTTACCTACAACATTCCTAATTTTATTATAGTGTGTAAGAAGTTAATTGCTCGAACTTCTTACAACGTAACATTTAGGAACTTAGGTAAGTAGGTACTAACTTAATTAACCTACCGAAATCAATGACCTAATTACACCTAACACGCAGTCATACCTACCGTGAATTAAACTAAACCTCTATAAGGAATCTGTTTATTTATAGAACAAGTACAAAGGACTAGCGATCTAATGTTTTGAGGTTTACCGTCTCTGTGTGAAAAACTGCAATATACATCATAAACCGCAAATATTTTGAATATGAAAAATGGACCTATCCTCTTTTTGAAGTCGCTTAAAAACTATACCAAATTTCAAAAAGGAAACCTCTGACTAAACTCAGTTGCTAATGTAATAAACCGTTCCGTAAAACAATTAGCGGTCATTAGCTTTTAAGCGTGAGAAAAAGTCGCAAGTTTATCTGATAAATATCTAATGTAAAGCTATATTTATCTCAGATTACATCTCTACCTAATGTCTGGATTTCGACCTGACCGGATAACTACGTCACATATGTTTATAAGCTGATCATAATCCAACCGATGCCTATCAGATCATTACGAATATCGACGATTATAATCAGTGCCATTTGGAGATAATGTCATCTTCATGCAAATGAGGTAGATATCGTCATTATATTATTATTTTATTCCATCGGTAATACACACTTATTGGACAACGACAACAATATGGCAGTTCCGTCCTGTTCGTGACGAGTAATACATTCTCAGCGTGACGAGAGAAGCTCCGTTATTTTAATACTGACTTGGATGGAGACCGGGCACGTGCCGCGCCTGCGAATGACATTCGGTAGAAAGTAAACTCTCGCATTAACGTAGGCACATCGCTCTGCCTCGATGAGCAACAGTCCTCGATACTACTTCACTTTACACCAACCAGAGACCATTGTTTTATTCTACAAAGTGACATGTCTATCTCGTGAAATTTTACCACCGACTTTCTACGGCACGCCTCCCGTAAAATGAAAATAAAATAAAAGAAACTGAAGTATTTAAGCGTTTGATGTATTTTCACACAGTTTACGACACAATTAACTAATGATCATACCGTTTTACTAATTGTTCGGCTTTGTTTGCGTTAGAAAGTTGTTAATATTGTGTCAGTTTCCAAATTCCCATGTGTGTCATTCCAAATTTTATTTGGTTTTAATTATTGTACTGTATCTAAAGAACTATAATTAAACAATTCGTTTGTAGCAGTTTTCCCCAAAACTTGTAATTTCGTAGGTCGTTGTAGGGTGAGTGGTAACAATCTAATAAATGTTCTGGTATACTGTAGGGGTCTTTTCGTATCGCGGGGTAATTACTATCCGCCCCTGGGCGACGTTTCAAGGGGCTCTCTGGAGTTTTGGGTATAAATCACTGCTAACTCGGCTTAGCTGATCACGCTATCGGAATCCCAACTAAATTGATTCTCCTTAACGTCACTGATGAAGTAACTACTTGGGACGTTGCCAGTGCAAATATGAAGGTCTCAACAGAACTAAACAAATACAATTGTTTGAGATTGGAATACTTACTAAGAAAGTCAGAATTATTATTTGCAGTTATATAAATAGTCATTTATAGCCAATGTCAGTTTACTATTTTAGCACTAAGTAGCTCCTGTTTCTTGTGTCCAAATTGTTTGAAATTCTTTTCCCATATACGGCTACCCATAAACAAGCTTGACAAAACACACGAATGTGTTGTGTGAAACGTAGAATGTTTAAAGGTATAGTAGTAGGGGCTTGGTTATGTCTCATGTTTGGGCACGCCAAAAGGACAGTTCATCTGTGTCCACACCCGCCTTGCATCACCTACGAACAAAGTCGAGTGTTGCGCAAACCGGCAATTCCTGGTAATACCAAGTCAAGCTGAGCAAACAAACCATTATTATTGGCTTTTCTAATCCTCATTCAGTTTAAATACCTGTTGGCAAGAGGTTTAAGACTTAAGTGTTCAAATCAAATAGCTCAAGATAATGCCAGTGCATTTATGGTCCTTGCATACAGATTGTGACAAAGCAGGTCATTGTTAGTCGTAATATTCTTCAGAATTATTCAGTCTTAAATCAAGGTTTTAACAATAAGCCAATTTAGGAAAGGATGATAGAAAATATTTCTTTTTTTGGGAATATCTATTCTACCGTTTGCCTTTTTAAACGCATTAGTTACATTATGTACGTTGTTACGTATACTTAACCAGACTACTTTAAATCTTGAAATATACACCTACTTTACATATTATACTTATAATGTCTTCGACAGTGCGACTTTTCTTTAAAATAGCTTTGTTTTTTAACTGATCCTGTTAGTATTGAAAATCTATTTTATTCAATTATAATGGATTCGGTGGTTGGAATGTCATTTTCAGTTGTTCAATCCAACGACGATAGTATTTCGGTCGTATTATTTGTACCTCTCAATAATCTCTTCCCGTGGGTACAACTTTTGCATTACGTGGTGTGCCCAATTCTTAGCGTAGATATAATCGCCTCAAGGTATGTTAGGTCATTGGTCGCATATTGATAGAAATGGCTAGTCAAACTAAAATAAAACTATTGAACGTCTGAAACTCCAGCCTGAAAAATGCAACTGGTGAACTTAGCTGGTGAGCGCTGATTGGTCCTCGTCGCATTGTTAAGAGTCAGTAACTCGAACGTAAATAGTACGCCATTATGAAAATAGAACGCACAAGAAAAGTATCATTTTAAGTACATTAATGATAATGACAAGTGAGAAATACTGGCCTATCATTCAATTAGAGGAATAGTGAGGTCATGGAGTATCCTCCCACGGTCACAGCTTATCAACAGAACTAGACCGGGGTCGGCGGCCAGCCGGCCAGCTACATCAGCAACCCGTTTCTAATTGTGATTTTACGTGTCAGCTAGACATTTAGCCTCAATCTGATGGATATCATCATAGTCGTACTATAAATTGTGTTAATCAGCTATTACTGAATAGTTGAGAACTGTTTCTACGTTAGTGTTTCAAGCATTCTGTGAATTATTTGAACCGTACCAAAGGACCAAAGCACATAAGCAAATTTTTAAAACGAATGTTGCTTAATCTTATACGAGGAATATCTTAAACAACAATGTGTAAAAAAGGACAATAAAATCTCTTGCTAATTAAATAAAAGCGGTCTGATTTTTTTACATCATTTCGATAATATTTTATGTAAATAAAATCGAACAAGGTAAGTTTTTAAATAATAAAGCCATCAAAATGTGCCATCAATTTATGAGTTGCATTAAAATACATGTCATTAACACGGTCGGTGATAATTGGTGAAATAACATTAATTTGCAGTTTCGCGGTTTTTGGAGTCGCGTGCAGGTGAAAAAAAGACCAAATAAGTGTAAGCTTTTTAATATTTATTACGTCACTTAGATGCGTACACAAACAAAAACATGTTTATAAAAGTTGTCGTGAAAACGTAAAACTCGTACTCGTGGTAGACTGGTGGTCGTGCCGGCTCTTGATATATTTTTACTTTCACACTTTCAATCACGATAAGGCGTGCGACAAGTTTTATTTCTTCGTTGGACGTCGAAACCGACTGTTTTCCGTGCCAACGATTTCGTAAACTGCATCTTTGTAAAGAATTTTTATGTTGCCATGCGTAACGTGTTATCTGCCCTTGTCGCTGACGTGTGTGGATTGCGATTGAGATAAGTTTCTTATGTTTTGCAATTTTAAGGTATGCGAAGATGGTTCAAAGTTAGAGATCGTGCGGTGAAAAATATCAACTCCAGTTATTAGATTGACTTGATGATGTTGTCGAATTCCAAAATGCTATATCAAAATGAAATACATAATGCACATAGTTCTTACTAAAGGCTGTAACTTTCACACGTACTTATTATTATATTTATAATATTTATCATTTACAAAGACTTGAAAATATATTAATAAAGGTAAATTAGGGAAATAGACAATGGTAAATGATCACAGAATAGGTTTCCAATTTCTTTAATCCTAGGGATCTATTTCAAAGCTCAATGTGCGGTAATCGAAACCGAAGAATTCGCTGTTGATCAATGCAACGTGACTTCGTGACACTAGCTTGGATATCGCATTACTTTCACACTTGTTTTTACTCCAATATTATACGAGTTGCTATTTTGGCGATCGGTGACAGTCTTACCGTACCTGGATTTTAAGAACAATCACAGAAAAGAGAAAATTGCATGTAGTGTGGCTACTATGAACATCTGTCTTTTAAAAAAACTTGATCTGAGGACCAATTTCAGTCTCCGAACAGGTATAAAAGTAACATAAACAGAAAATTAAAAATTAAATAGAATTTGTCCGAAATTATTTGCGAGCTGACACAGGAATTTTAAATCCGGAGATGGCGAAACATTTTTCTTGAAATTATTGTCAGAAATACTACAAAGCTTCTCAAGCTTTTTCCACATGTAACAAAGTCATGTTGTTTACACAGCTAGAATCGCCAAGATCTTTAAAAATGCACTGACGTTATATAACGCTGCGTGTTACGAGTCACTCTTTCATAATTTAATTACACACCTGTACCAGATCCGTCAGATAATATTGATTGTAACCGTTATGATCGTATAATCTATGTAATTAACATTATAATAATATAAAAACATTATTCTACTTTTGTAATAAGTTATATTGTTTACATCAGATTGATTAGGAAAGCGTAAAATGTGAAATTGCATGATTATCGATTGACCGTGACGACTGTCCCACCTTTCTTCCAGGTAGATATTTAAATCTAGGTGATCATAATACTTATCTCTTCAAGTTTAGTT
Organism: Agrochola lota; assembly: GCA_947364205.1. Classification (NCBI taxonomy): domain Eukaryota; kingdom Metazoa; phylum Arthropoda; class Insecta; order Lepidoptera; family Noctuidae; genus Agrochola; species Agrochola lota. The sequence continues at coordinate 7,268,967 of OX376221.1, read as the reverse complement.
TCATAGTACGAATCAAGTATAGCTTACTATAAGGTAGTACTATCAATTCTGCGCTTACATCCCACGCACACGCACTTACGTAAAAGTTGTGAATAGCTTCAGGCTATGGTTTGTTAAACTGTCAGTAGCATTATTTTTGAATTAAATAATCAAATATTACCATTGTAACAGCACGCGTAGCATGACAACTATAAAAACGGGTTTTCTACGGGTTTTGTCGACGGAGGAAAAGACAAAATGACAGATTGTGATTGTTCATTTCATTTTGTCTATTCTTCCGTCGAGAAAACACGTTTCTATTTTGGTCATGCTACGCGTGCTGGTACCCAAAATGCCAAAGGTTGTAATAAAAATACTCTATTAGATTCCTGTATGTCAATATTGAATAAAGCCTGGCCTCCACAAAAGCGTAAAATCAATAGGACTGTAAAGGTGCAAAACAATAACACGCTTTCTGCCATCATCGATATTCCGAAGTACGTACCTACGTTTCCCATTTCCGTTTTCAAGCCGCAATTCCGATAATTCCGGCCGCGGGGTTTGCAGATAATTAATGTATCGAAATGGTATCGTGCGTTATTTAAGCTTTAATGTAATTTCAATATTGAACCTGGCGCCTTTTGTTCGCTAGCGGTAAATTATTTATTTATTAACGCTGCACCGGACACGTGGTTTCGACCAATCGAAAAGAGTGCAAATGAAAATTTTATTTCGATAGTTTATTGACCAGCAGATCGAATCCGCTGGCGCTGCGATCGAGGCCGGACTACTTCGATAATACTGTTTAGACTCAGCTTTACACTTTACTTATAATTTATATTTTATACGAATCTATGGCTGACAGACTTTTTACGTTTTTCACTGACGAGTGGATGCCTGTGCTGCGGTCAAGCGCGACCATTGTTGCAAGAGCAGTATCTCGTGTTACGATGAGAACTCATCACTATGACACATACGCGTCTTCATCTGCGTGGGAGGCTGACCGCAATCAACTGATATTCATTTCACATTTACCTTACAATTACACCGGTCTTCGGTTCTTGTGTTGTGATTATGACAATAAAAAATATACGTCACTATGGGTTGAACGTAATTTCCATTCATAATGTGCGTTTTTATTTCGGTGTAGAAATGTTTAAAAGGTTTCGTGACATGGGTTCATAACGTTTCGTGGGCGAGTATGTAGCTGACCTTACGACCGTAATTATGAAGTTTTAAGTCCAGTGCGTATTGTATAACTTCGTATTTTGGTACCATTAAATGCGTAGAGAGCGAGGTTTAATTTTGTTAGGTGTTTGTCGGTTTACTTTGCAACACTTGTACGTACAAAAGTAATTCTGTCCGTCAGCCTGCATGCATGTAGCATTCGAAAATGATTAGGCGAAGTTGAACGGGAATTGTACTGTTATTATTGTCACGCAATGGTAAGGAGAACTGGAACAGCTAAGCTACGTGACCAAGTGTGGGGAAAACCTAATTCTTGAAAAGCTGAGCTATGTTTTTATTGTTTTTTAAAACCAAAATTTATGGAACCGTCATGACAGCTTTAGTATTTATTAATAACATGATTTCACTCGCGGCATGGCATGACATCATCCTTCTGTGAATATTTTAGACGTCATTAAAGTCCTCCTCGGGGTTCTTTGCAGCGCGTCACGGGGGACGCCCTTGCATAAATCCCAGACACAGGCCTCTTTCGCTTCTCGCCCTCCGACCCTCTGCGACGCATTGTGCAGGGGGCAGCGACCGTCATGTAGGAAGCTCTCCCTCGTCGCCATGACAACGCCGCTTCCCGCGAATATTGACAGACGCGAAGTTAGACAGAGCGAAACAACCCTCACCCGCCGCTGTGTTACACGCGTGTCTGCCTCCAATGATATATTTTTACAAGAATTAACGTCCCCACAATGATGACGTGATCATTACTGATAAGGTATCTCTGCCATTGTGTGATTCGAATGGGGAGTTTATTGCCGCTATTTAAAGTGTTAATGCATCTGCCACATTCATAAACATAATTGTAACAAGGGTTTGGTGAATGCTTAAAAGTAATTTGTTTTGAGTTTGCTGAATAATAACTAACACTGAAATGACCAGTGGTAATTTCAGTGTCAGTACATTTTGTGGAATTAAAAACGTCAACCATACTTATAAATTAGGACAGACAGCAAAAGTCATAATCATTTTGAGCATTATGATGATCAAAAGAAAGGAAAGGATGAGTTTTATTACGAAACCCATAATTTATAATGTGCATCATGTGGCTATATGGCATATGGCTTCGGGTTACTTCCTGATTGTGTATTTCGTTGCATTCGTCGGGTCGGGACTGCATTTTAAATAAAAATTAAATAATGTATTTAAATATATGTTATGCATTCTTTAACAGTCCTTACTGAATTGAATTGCGGAGTATTTATAAACCTATCCATTAACTTTTAGTGACATTTACACGAATCTGCAACGAGTACAATATGATGCACTGACGCATATTGCATTAGAAATTCTCGGAGCTATGAGCGTATAATTTAATGTTATGTAATATAAATCTATTAATTCACCCAACAGCTAATAGCTGCGCACGTTGACATTTACTTTGCATGGATTTTAGAATCTATATTTATCGACTTGGGACACATTGATATTAGCTTTTTGCGTAAAATCATAAACAAGTTCGACTGCGAGGGGTTGTCGACCTTGCGGTATTGATTTCGCAATAACTTCGCAATGAAATAGATTGGGCAATAAAATGTAGCTTGTAAATGTGCGATTTATAAACATAGTGTTGAATGTAACGATATTGTCGTCCCACTGAGCCCTTGACACGGATATTGAAATGCAACTCAAAGTCAGTGGACAGGATTGTAAATAAACCGCTGCGTCAGCGATGACTACTCAATATGGACGCGAGGACTGAATCGGCAAGCGACTGGCTTGCATACAAACTAAGTAGTCAAATAAGTTGAGAGTAAACGTGTTTACGGATGTGCCCCAATCCCATTTAAACGGAAACAACGTGTTTAGGAGTTTTCGTAGCGGGGTCTACGCCACCGCTACGGGCGGGTCTACAGTTTCGTAGGGAGATAAAAGCACATAATGCATAATATAGTACACACATTCGAGATTTGGTATTCGTAGCATTGTCTTGAATGTAGGTAGACTCATAGTCGACGATACTTTTTTAAGGTGATTGATAATATTTGCTCGACTCTGAGTTTATTGATACTCAATCCATGTTTATGGCAGCTATCTATTTGTACAGTCAATAATAAGAAACGACCTACTAGGATTTTTCAGTTCTAATAATATGATTAGTTCTGATTTCTCCTTCAAAGTAAAAAAAAAATTAGACCACGTAATATTGAAATCGATTGAATCAAGTAACAATGGTTCTGTAGAATATACAGGTGATATTTTCTTTATGAAAGCTATATGTACCTACATTGGATAAACTACCGACCGGCTTTGCACAAACATGCTGGGTTGTCCAATGTTATTAGAAGATGGACGGCATTGGGCATATATGTTATCGTTTGGTACGGAGAATCCTTTAGAGTAGGTAGGTACTAAAATCATAGTTTTCCCGAAAGGTCTACTTACGAGGTAGACGATCTGAGCATAAATTGGAATAGGTTTACTATGCATTATGACGCTATGAGTCTGGGTATGTTAGCTTAATCTGCGTCGTTCCGGTTAATCGCTGGGTGCAGGCGGCAGTGTCCATCCTAGCGTGTAACGTAATTTCTCTCCGGAGGGATTGCCGGATGCCGCCCCAACGCTCATCCCTCTCTGGATATACCATTTTCATCAAATGAAAATTCAAATTTTATGCAATACGTAATAAAATGTTCGCCTACGTATTTTTTGTGAATTGTGGGCGGATTTCATTTACGAATTTTTCTTTATTAAACTGGAAGGTTTGTTAGTTGAAGATAATAAACTATTGCCGGCTAGACCTCACTGATTTTGTAATTGGTTATTTTTAGTCTCTGCAGGTTGACGAGAACTGGTATGAATGCGTTTACTTTTCCTGGTAGTCATTATGTGTACCTACTTCGAGTGGTTATGACACAGAACATTGTGCAACAGAAGAACATTCGGTTCAAAGTGAACAGAGATAGTAGGCAGGCATTTGTTTTGATTGCTATTAAGTATGTGGCCTATTCTCCAGGCGGAAATATCATGCGTGTGGGATGGGTCCTAATGCTTGAGGCTACGTTAGTTTAGCAGATTAAAAAAAATGAAATTAGTATGTAGGTACTGTTATATGCTTTGCAGTTATGTTAATCAACGATTTCCCTTAGTTATTTACGACTTGTATGCGGGAAGATAAGTTATGTAGGTACCTAATACTATTTTCGTTTGTCACGATTTTCCAAAACGTGTAAATGTTCGAATCCAATTACTACTATTAGCCAATTGAATTAGAAATTAACCTACCTACCACACCTTTTATTAATTAGGACAATATACTGTGACATGTAGTTTGCGCAATTTCATTACCATTATGTATTGAAATGCTCCAATAACAGCCCAACCCGTTGAGTTTTTGTGAAACTATCGGAAAATGCCCAGTGTTCCAAATAGCAAAAGCGCTTTGTAACGCAATCTTTTGAATAGACTTGCATTCGACTTCCGTGTGGATCGCTAAAAATAAAAATAAATGAGGCAAACTATAATAAATGCGTGGTCGATAGAACATAATAGGGAATATAATGCACAATAAATATTTTGAATATAAGCTTATGTTTATAGTTCGTAAGTCGTAAACGCTGGTGCTAATTAAATAGGTGTGTTGTTATATTATTGTGCCTATATTTAGTCATAGAAGACTTGTTGACTGACACGTTTAATATCACGGTCTCTTTCACAAACGAGGTCGGTAGGATGTCTATGTGGTACACGACACGTCATGTAGTTCGTTAGGAATCTAGAGTAAGGAACGATATCACGAAAACGTACAACAAGGAAACTGACGGAAGTCTGTTATGTTCGGAAAATTTAAGTACTTGCAAAAAGTAATGTCAGGCAGGATTTTCCTGTCTTCAGAAAATGGAACACTGAATAAAAGCATCATTTCCATGGGGAGGAAGGAAACCTACCCCATATAATATTTTATTAAGTAGTAACCTTTAAAAAGTTTGTTAGAATAAAACAAAGTTATCTTCAAAAATTCCAAGCTAAAACTAAACATGATTTAAAAGAATTGATTTATCAAATCAATTTGGCGATCTTTTGCTCAACAACATCATGACTGTAACTGCTAATTTATTCGTTAATATTCATGGATACTCTCTGCCTTTATATTTTTATACCAAACGTTGTGTTAGGTACCATACCGCAAATGTCGAAACGTCCGCCCGGGGTCATCAAAGGCTGCTTCACACTAATTTGAATAAAGACACTGTTTACGTATTCAAAACAGTTTATTGCGTGATGCCCACAAAGGATGCATGCATAGCCTTTATATTATTGTTCATCCGTTATGTGAAGGACAATTTGTCGGCTGTCTATGGAATAATAGCGAGTTCTCCATACAAGATTTGGCCATCAATTCGTATAAATCTCAATAAAAACTAATCAGTTCTTTAATTTTCGAAGTCTGATGCTACACGTGTTTGAACGGTCTCGTTTTATGTTATTTATCAACATGTGTAGATGACATATATCAAACAATGTAGCCAATGTTAGACGCTCAACATTTTCCAAGAATAATGACCTAACTATTCAACGAGCATTACACAGATCAATGAACAAAGAGTGTTAAAAAATCGCAAGCTCTAATGACTGTGCTCCCAAAAACGGTCGTCAGGATGCCGATGTGCAAATACGCTAACGGTAGTCTGTTAAGTGAGTGACGTATGCAAAACTGGTGCTTGTGACGGACGGGTGAGGATGGACGGGCTGTGTCCTGCCGATGCCGCACTGTGGATCGAAAAAAGGCTCTCGAAGACATTGGATCTTAAATGTTTTGCTTGAAATCGCTTCTAATAGCCAATATTATGCATAAATATATCATAGGATACAATCAGGTAGACAAATTGGCAACTTATTAAAAAAAAAAAAAATGTGTAAAGCTAATGCTTATATCTCCGGAACGGAGAGAATAACCGTTATAACCTTGCACACGGTGATGTAACTATTTATTTATGATTTTTTGACACATTTCATTTATCGAGATTTACTGCCTTTTATTTATTTTTTTAAAGGCACCTAGTCTTCAAAAATTAAGTATGTCAAAAAATCTTTTTTTTTTTTTTAATACGTTGCCCCACACTAAGAATTTCTTCTTGTATCGTGGGTGCGTTTACAAACATAGAAACTCACATACACTAACACCCAAACCCGGAACAACTACTTGCAGATCATACAAATATTTGTTCCGTGCGGGGATCGAACCCGTGACACGTTGCGCAGCAGTCGATCGCTCAGCCACTGCGCCAACCGTGTCGCCAAATAAATAGTTACATGACCGTGTGCAAGGATATAACGGTTATTCCCTCCGTTCCGAAGATATAAGCATTAGCTTCACACATTTTTTTTGTAAAAAAATATAAGTTGCCAATTTGCCTACCTGAGTGTATCCTATGATATATTTATACATAATTTTGGCTATTAGAAGCCATTTCAAGCAAAAATCGACACTTTAAAATTAAAGATCCAATGTCTTCGAGAGCCTTTTTTCGATCCACAGTGTGCCGCTGCGATACCCTGCCGGACGTGTGAGGCAGCGCTAATACAGTGACCTCATCGTAACGGTTGCGCATACTAACCGCGAGCAATGAGCATGTTTTGGCTTTAAGCTAAGCCGAAGCCACCTGTTATTTGAACTCATACATACATAATTGTATGACAAAGCTTTATAAGTTTAGGTTTACTTATGCGTAGATTGTAAGCATCGAATTCAAGTTGCTAATGGTTTGGTCTTGTAAGATGTGACGTGCGATGTGTTTGTCTGTGTAAAACATTGTCGAAGATAAAATGGACAGATGAATTAGTATCTTTATTACATAGTATAAAATGAAGTCGCTTCCGCTGTTTGAGCAATGTTTATATGTATAATACATACCCGTGCGAAGCCGGGGAGGGTCGTTAGTCTGATAGTCTGTAATAAAATAACAAGTACTTAGCTAAAAAGAAATTTAAAGTTTCCAGTCATACACGCTATCCATAAACTTAGGTACCTATACAAAGTCAATCTTGTTATGGTCTGATGCTCACAAATCCTAGACACCTAACCAATAAAAAGAAAAAAAGAAAAGCGATAACTTATATTCCCATTTATGGAACCCTCCAGGGAAATAATTTCCGTTCATAGAGAGAAAAAATAGAAATAGAACAGACAAAATAAATCAGAACTCGGCAAAGATGTTTATTTGCGTTTTATCTAATATTGTTTCATAAAAATAGTCTTCCGTTCAAGGTCTGAAATAGCCAGTGGAAACGAGACCTGACCAAGACTGGTATGAGCCACGATGTGAATTAATTTTAACGTGAGAAGCTCTTGACACACATCTTATGAGCTCATACGTACTGAGTCACAAGCTATTTACCTGAAGGTCAATAACACGTTTTAATAATTTATCAAAGTGCAAGGAAATATCTTCCCCTTGTTTTATGATTATCCATTTGAACTTTTTGGCCGGATCCCAACTAGGTTTTCTCCAGTTTCATGGGAACAGTTGATTCAAATGTCACAGCCACATTCACTGTGGTTTTGACGAGGGTGAATTTTCTGAGGATTGTACATGATATGTATATTAATTCTGTCGAGATATCGAACCTGCAACAGGCAGAAAGCTAATCATTTAACCACTGCATCAAACGGTGGTCAAGCAAGTGAACGCAGTTCACTTTTCCTGTTTTGTGTTTGCATCCTATAGTCAATGTTATATGATCATAATAATATTACATTGACTTATAGGCATAAGAGATTATTATATTTTCATGTTTATGAATAACGTACAGCAATACTTCGCGCACCGCCATCTAGTATCGAGCGGCAAAACTATTACAAGTGAAACTCAACTCATCGACACTCTGTTTTAAAAGTACGTCGCTGGATGGCGCTCTTTAAAGTTTCGATTAAACTTAACTTCTACTCGACAATAGATGGCGCTAGTGTGCTATCGTGCTATCGCTATGGGGTGTTAGGTTTTTTTGTTTTTCCATCACACGAATTTTCTTTTAGCTAAATAACTTTCACAATTTTGTTTTAAAATAATCAGTTCGATTGGAAAACCTAAGTTATCCCCTAACATTGCAAAGTCACAGTTTCACAATGTATTGTGTTGTGTTATAATGATTTGCAAACTAGGATATCAAACGATCAGGAAAACGTTTCGAAAAATCTTTATTAAAACAGACCTTATGTACACTCATCACTATGGCATCTTCGATTTCGGGTCAATCTCTCTAAATGTACCATCACATTTATCACGCGTATAAATGTGGTTACCACATGTGAACAGCTACATATTTCTCTATTTCATGTTTGCGTTTAACATCATATCATAGCACAGTCTCGTCAATAGATCCAGCGCTTTTGTTTGTTCGGTCAACGACATCGTGATTAAAATATGATTTGTAAAGCACCTATTTAGTCCCCGTGGGTGTTATTGTTCATACTAATTGGCGCAGGATTGAGGAACTCTGCGAGAATGCTATTTGCACTGCGTCAGTACGCCTACGTTTATTTGTTTGGTGTGAAATATTCTCTGATTTCATCCTTAGATATCTGTAATCCTAAAATATTGGTGTTATTTGCGAAGGCGGGACAATAAATAAAGTTCGTACAATATTTGTTCTGGCAAGTAAGTATTGCGAACTGGGCCCGATCTTTAGGTTAAAAATAACGTCTACGACATCCACCTTACAATTTACAAGTTAGTGATGCCACATTTTAGAAAAAAAAAAGACAGGCTTCCAAAAAAAGATACTACTTCCTTAGTTTTGAATTTTCGTTATTTGCCATCGACTTCCGAAATTCAAATTACTAGTGGTCGGCCAGTGGTCGAAATTCGACCATCATTCATTTAACTTTTAAGTTGTATAGTACATACTAATTCTATGCTGCCATGATAGTACTTACATACTAATAGGGATGATGCCTGGGTAAAAAAAATGAAATTCTAATTAGTCCGTCATTCAGATAATAAAAAATATTAGACACGTATTTTTTGCTTTATCATATTAATAAAAAATTACTTAATAAAACGCATTTTAAGTTCAGTGGGGGTCGCTAAGTCACTAGTATGTATAAAATCTACATACTCGAGACGTCATGGCACATTTTACCTCAATGTAGCGCCGTAATTTATAGATTACGTAACAAAAGAAAAATACGTGTCCAATATTTTTTTATAATCTCGGACAAAATTTTTATTTTTTTGTCGTCATCCCTATTCCATGTTGCCATGTCATTATTCTAAGGCCATCTTGTGTCAAACAAATGGTATTGTGTGTAATGTTTTTTTAAATCAAATCAAATCACTTTTATTTGTTAACACAGGTAAAGAAATACAGATCTTGTGTTTTCGTAAAAAGGTGTACAAAGTTTTTGCTTCACATATTAATGTATAGATTTTTCACTTTGTAGTGTTTTTTTTGGAAGTCGGTTGTTTTTTTTTTTTAAAGTTTTTTTTTTTGTGGTACCTACCCCACACAAATTTGAATGCCACGAACTACTATGTTAATATGTAACAGTGACAGGAACTTATTATAGCATCATCCACAGAGTAAGCGGGAATAATACTCGTCAAAATCAGTGCACAATTGAAGAAAATATCAATGAATACACATTTAAAAAAACGTTCATAAAGTCAAACAAAGAACGTCCTCCTTTTTAAAAATTATGTGTGGTCATCACGCCGAAACAATGAAACTTACATGTAACTTGAAATTTTTCATACAGGTTTTTTTTCTTCGGTGCTCTGAGGTGTGATATCCACTCCTAAGAGGGTTTAAAGTTTCATGGGAACTTATTATTCAGGTGAAGCTTTTCAATACTATTTAGAAACAAGCTTTACATGGCAGATCTTTCTGGATCCGCATTGTAACACATTGTGTGGAGCATGTTAGGCCTCAAGCGTTGCGACCTCATTGGTGTCACATGATGACACCAACCAACCATTAGCTATAAGGTACAGTCAGCATCAAACATAAGATAAGATAAGATGAAATTTATTTATATATTGTTTACAATTATAACCTTAAAATTAGTACGTAATACTTCTATCTGTAACTGTTGGTGACATTCATTATGCTAAAGCGGTGGTCCCCAAACTAGGCGGTGCCTGTATGTTGGGGACCTGAGTTGTGATACATTATCAGAATCATTGCAGCGCTGATTTGTTGGATTTGTTTTCTCCTCTACCTATCGTTATTTCTCCTGGCAAAGTTTATTCGGTTTATATGTATGTATAGTATTAGTGTGTATTAATTTTCAAGTTATCTATCCCTTATGTTGCACCTACCATGTTTTGTCTCTGCATCACCCTAAGGTTGACTGGTAGAAAATGCCTCAGGCATTAAGTCCGCCTTTGTACAGTTTTTTACTTGTGCATGAAGTTTTAATAAATAAATAATTCTATTTTTTACTAGTGTTGCTACAGCAATAGGTAATTAATTGCAAACAATTATAAAAAATCTAAATTAAAATTTGAATGAGATCAAAAATAAAACATAAAACTAATTTTAAACAAAATACAAAACTTAAATTGTGTTAAACAAAATAGGAATTTGACTTATATTGACCAAGGCTAAACCTAAAAAAATAATACACAACACCAAAAAAAATATTTGGGTGTATGTGCGTGTGGAGTGTAGTGAGTAGGTGTGTGGGTGTGTCTAAGCTAAGAGAAAGCTTTCGGATTCGTCGTATGAAAGACCTAAAGGCCATGAAATGGCCACAACAATTGTTTATTATGTTCCTTAATATTGGATGATTACGTAGCCACAAAACATATTACACATTGGGGTACATAATTGTTGCTATACATTGACACAGTATTAAGAGCCCTATTACATTTCAACTGATTTCGATGGTGATTTTTGCGTTAAATGGGCAACTTTCGCGTTCTTATTCTGAGAAACGGAAAAACTTCGACAACTATGACTTATTGAGTGGTGGAGAATAGATAAAGTATAGTTTATAGCGGCCTCGCTTTTCGCAATTTTTTATACCAGAATAAACGTTGTTCATAAGAAATTAAAACGAAATACAAAAAAAAAAAAATATAACTCAAAATAAACATAATTACAACTGTCAAATTACTACATAATGCGATGCATCGGGTGCTCGAACTGACAAAACGCAATTTTGTGATAAGGAAGGCCTTTTATGGAACACAAATTGTTGACAATCAAATCAATTCTCTCTCATCTTTTAGAGGCTGATTGTACCTACAGAGTACCTACGTGAGATACCTTTCCTTTTGCTAGAAAATAGTGATGTATTACAAATGAGGCTATAGACGAAGTAAATAAGCAATACGTATTCATTCATGACCTGCGTTTAAGTAATTCCTGGTTAAGAGCCAAGTTTACTATGTAACTTAACGCAACGAATACAGACGAAGTATCATGTGACGAAGACAGTGTGTCATTCATTTATAGTAATAAAGGAAGAATGAGCTTTTTACATGACTGATGTGCGGCAGCAAAGACATAACCCTGTCTTTCCTTTCCTGTTTTTCACGCGTGTCTATGTATAATTCAAAAGTCATTTATTCAAACTAGGCTGAGAATCAGCACTTTTCGAACGTCAATTACATAAGACAGTCCCCCAAAACGCCCACCCTTCACCACTTCCTAGTGCATTAGCTGGAAAGAAGAAGTGGCGCAACAAACTCCCCAGCAACTCCAGCATCCATAACGGCTGGGATAAGTGAGGTGTCTATCGACTTGTCTAGGTTGCGCGATGGATATACAAGTAGGCATAGGTTTTTTTTTTATAAAATCAGATTAGCGGATTTTAAAGGTCACTAAGTAACGTATTGAAATAAAAATACCATGTCCATGTGCGGTATCAAAATAAAGGGCTTTAGGAGACCATTCCAAAATACATAAAAAATCTTAACATACACAAAACATCACGCTTGTGTTCCCCGAAGGGTTAGGCAGAGGTGTACCTATAGTACTCCCACATTTCGCCAGTTATGTTTAAGTCCCATGTAATAACAAGCCATCAACCGGGCACAAGTCCAGAATCCGGGCAGCTACTGAGAAATTCCTGATAAAAATACCCCAATAACACTTTAAATCCAAGCCAGGACCTCGTGCTCAGCAGTAGCGCTTGCGACCACTAGACCAACAAGACAATTTTTTTTTGCAAGAAAGCTTTGTACGGTATGTTTTGCCAATTTAGTTTTGTGTACAAGGTTTCTCTAAAGTTTTTACTTAGTTTACCGGTGTTACGAGCTATGGCATGCTACGAAATGCATTAGGTATTTAGTAACATGCTCTTGCTGCCTACTTTCTTTGTTATTTTAAACTTTGGACCACCTCGTTTTAAGGGTACGTTAGTCGGTCATTCATCCATACAAACGTAGTATATTACTCGTCTATTTGACGGGTGTACGTTCAAAACTAAAAATTATATCAATTGGCCTTGTTATTATCTAGTCCTGCATGGAAACAATATTAGAAAAAAAAAATTGGTTTGGAAGTTATGAGCGTCGAAACTTCCATATTCAACATTAATTTTAACTCGTCTTTGGGCGTAAATAAATAACTTATGTAGTAAGAAAATGGCAAAGAGAAGCCGTACAGGGATCGATAATTTATTCAGTAGATACTCGTATTTCAAATAATTTTATTTTGAGTAAATTCATTCAGTAGGTTTTTTATAATATCTATATGCCCAAAGGTCTGTACATGAAATTTTACTTTACTTTTTATTTTACCTCTTTTGCGTTGTAAATCATTGTCTATTTCACTAAATAAATAAAGAAATAACAACTAGATAAATAAATACTAAATAAATAAAACTAAATAATTAGACTAATTAGCATGCATATTAGTTACGCCGCACCAACGAGTTCGAGCCGTTGACTAGTGTACCCTTAAGGAATAACCAAGTTGGTATACTTAGATTGACTCACACAGCTACAAATTGTAGTGACTCTTAAATTATTATATTGGTCTGGCCGCTGACGTAATATTTTGTGGTAGTTGATGTCAGAATAACTAAATGTCAAAAAATTATGACTAACAATGAAAACACATTAATACAAATTTCTTTGCGGTCGGGTAAAATTCAAGTAATGATGTTTACTATTTACCAATATTAAACAATTTACCAATTTCTGTTTTTTTTTACATTTTCCGAACATAGTGGAGTTTTATGTTATTTTCACTAAGTTTGTTATTTTCCTTATATCATTGTGAATGTATGTATTTATATCGATATCGGATTTATTGTATGAAGAACGAATTTATTATCTAATAAAATACACTATAGGAGGGCTTTATAATTGTAATAATATATCCTTGTTATCTCTTTTTTATATTCCTAACAGAGGGTGACCAACGGATTATGAGATGTCCAGCACTATTTACTTAGGTGACCTACTGTAAACTTCAATATTGACGGAGCAATGACGAGTAACCATCTGCTTTGGAGCTCTCGGCAAACATTCGCTTCCCGTGTGAAAGATTACATCTATGATCGCTTACTAAGCCACATGATCTGACCAAGATAATGCCTGGACTTAAAAAGAGACTGTGACCTCTGAGTTTGTTTCGGAGTAGTCAGATAGGAAACACCAACTTCAACTAGATTTCAAAAAATATTCTTGATGAGTAAAAGTTGTTGTACCAATTGACCTACATAAATAAATAAATATAATTTATATCTTATCATCATTGTTACTATATCAATAGACAATAATATACGTTTCAATTACATTCAAAGTTAAATATTACAAAGTAGGTATAGTGTTGCAAATTGTTGGAACGCATCAGTGACGGGCTTTGCTAGTGCGCTGTTATTCTCTAAAGCCCGGATAATCAAGGAACGGGGTAACCCAACCTAACCCTTCCAGCCCTAAAGCCTAAATTATTACAATTAATTTAGCTTTCTATATAGATAGCTATAACTGCACTAGGCTTAAATTGTCTTGTTTAAAAGCTCTCTCTTTGTAAAAGCTCTGTAGTAGGTAGTTTGTTTAATATCATATTATGCGTTTTTACTACTCGGCACTGGCTGCAGTTGCTCTGAGCTGTTTTATTATAAGTACCTGGGCAACCGAGCTCTGGGTTTGGTGAAAATAGAGAAAAGAATATTTTGTTCATTCATATTAAAAAGGTAGCCATCTTGTTCTAAGTTTTGGGTGACCGAGCTCTGCTCGGGTGAAAATACGGCAAAAACTAATTTTCCCAGATATGAGATCGATTTTTCGCCCCCGTAAACCCCTCCCTATATTGCAACTTTCATCGAAATCTTTAGAGCCGTTTTCGAGAATGTGATTACAAATATATATATACATACAAATATTGCTCATTTAATAGTATAGGGGCCGATTTCAAGTCGCGAAAACAACTTTTATGAATAAAAGGCCTCATTTGCATTGAAACTAATTATGAGAACGGTTTTAAAAACTCTTGTGCAAATGCACCGAACGAATGTCAACGAAAATATGGTTGTGCAATTAGTAAATATAGAGTATGAGCTGTAATTGTACAATAACGCGTCAGTAATTGTTGCAGCCCATAATGGCCCAAGATAAGAGAGGAGACCTTTGACTTTTCAATTAAGCTCTATTAAGCAACACAATACAATTTCCTTGCACAATTGCTATAAACGCTCAGTGTGAAATTGCTTACACACTGCATGTTCATTTGTTTGTACTATTTTTATCTCGGCTTAACAGGCATCGGCTGTTGTCTCTACTCGTTGGATCCCAAGCGGTTAAATGTAAATATATTAGAACTGAACCGGTCTACCGCTCGAAATCAACCATAAAGTAACGCTTATATGTCAAGTAGCAATGCTGTGCTATTATAAAAACTTTTTGACACTCTTTCTGAGCTAAAAGACGAGATTGTGGGGATTGTGTCAACCCCTATGATAGGTACTTTAACAGAAAAAAATACCATGTATCTGCCTTCTATGGATTAAAAAAGCGGTGTAATGATATTGTGCCCCCGTGTGCTCCCTAGCCCTAACTGATTGTGAAACTAGGCGCGCAAACTAGTTTTAAAAAGTGTTGACAACTATAAGCTTTGGATGGGCGCGTTCGATTCAAATCCTTTGTTGAGTGTTTAATAGTTGACATGAATTCATGAATATCAAATGGGATTTGTTTGTGACTTGGAATTGGTGTCCCTCACGAGTGGTAACGGTCCGTACGTCGTCGGCGACCAGCTGCGAACAGATGAGCGGGTCTGAGCGAGCAGGCGCCCTCCGCGCAGCCGCAGCGCGCACAGTCGGTGCGAGCGCGACCCGCCACGCGCACCTCTGTACCGCGCGTCATCAACGAAACGAATACTATCGAAATTCGAATCAAACCGTCAACTGTCCATTGTCAAATTACTATTGAAAAGTGACAGCTTTATGTCTAGTGTCAAGTTCAGTGTTTGCGTTCGGTAGGACTTTTTGAGCATTCGATTGTTTATGTTTACTACTGTTGGCGTCTCATATTCACGTGTCATTTTACGGATTTACCTCATTTGAAAGTATTTGAGAAGAAAATGTTTTGTATGTCCATGCGCTCAATTTAACGGATTGTTTACCTACTTTATTTGGTTTCGTGTTGACTCTTTTCGTGTGCCTGTTTATCATTGTACATGCATGTTTATTTACCTTAGTTTTAGTGCTTCTGTGTTCAGATTCTAGCATCTTTTGCTGGAAACTATCATTATAATTGAGGTATAATTAAAGTAAATTCTATGAAATCGTGTGAGACGACATGTAACGTGCAGTTAGACGTGAGTTTGTGTGGCATTGAGGAAAAAGTTTTTCCACTTAGTGTTTACTCGTTGCAGTGTACACATTGATCATGAAATTCTGCTGAATTACCACTAATATAGTTATAAATTAAATAAAATTTACTCTTATCATCTTTCCGAGTTACCTTAAAGTCCCTCCCTATAAGTTCTGGACGTAGTTATGCTTTACATGAGTGTAGTAATACTTGTTGTTTACTTATATCTAGTGTTCTATAATAATACCAGCCTGTTACTGTCCCACTGCAGGGCAAAGGCCTCTTCTCATACAGAGAAAGCACGAGCATTGATCACCACGCTTGCTCAAGACGGGTTGGCGATTTCAGACTTATATTAACTATAAGTCCAGGCTTCCTCACGATGTTTTCCTTCACCGATGTCAGTAATGTCCAAGATAAACTCAGAAAGGTATATCTAGTGTTCTATCTGATCTTAACCTTGTCATAAAAAATGATCTAATATTATCGAGTAGAAAGACCTTTATCTGCTTAAATAAAGTTTTAAGTACACGCAAGTAATGCACAAACTACGAAAGCTCTAGCCTACGCCTGTTGCTACGTCAACCACGAGGGGCACTGCTCTGATAGTGCGAGCCTATAAAATATCGATGTCCGTTGCTAGGAGCCAGGCGATGCCAACAATAAACCTGGTTTATAATCCCAATAGTGGCCCAGTGGGTGCAACTCTCACCGCTACTTACCATGCAATATCTAGAGGTGGCCCCGCGTCGCGTCAAACCTCTCGGGAGCTTTTCCAAAGAGGCCGCGATTGTCTATGTCTAGGCCAACTTTCCTTGCCGACATTTCGAAATTCGAACAGCGAAATGCAAAATTTTATATTTACATGTTCATTAATAAAACGATGCGCGAATAACTATAAAATAGAAAGTGAATACCATTTCGTGGATATTGGGTAAATGGGTAGTCAGGTGTAAATAAATACGAGTAGTTAGTGATGAATTAATGGCTTTGAAAAGTTGTATTGCGTGTTGAGGCATCAATTTAAAAACAGGATTATTTTCTTATAAGAATCATAAATCACAAGTTATTCTATTATAAAATCAAGTGATTTCTACCTTATAAAATTTGGTAGAGCCTCATGAAAAACCAGATGCTTTTTTGCACTTATTTTCAAAAACCTTAAGCTCAAATGCTAGTCAAAGTCAAATCATTTATTTCAAAAAGGCACATACAAGTCTCTTTTGAACGTCGAAATTAATAAGAGAATAGAATTGATTCTAGTTGCCCCCTTCCAAATGGTAGTTTTGTATGAAGAAGAATGGACAAGAACCTACCTATACCGGTATTCTTTTAAAATATTTTACAATATTTTGTATAGATACCTACCTACATCAATCATATCATTATATGTGAAGACGATGCACCTAGAATAAAATTACTAAACCACAAGAGCATAATACTGAAAAATTAACCAATGACAAATAAATAAATTATGTGATATCGTGCTCTCATATTTACAAACGTTGTTAAAGTAGACGATTTTCCTATGTTAGTTAAACGCAATATTGACTGGATGCCTGTAACTTTACACCCATATTGCCTCCTGGCAGCTAAAACTAACATCTAGTACTGACTCCCTAAACAATCGAACAGCTATGATGTTAAAGAATCAAACCATAAATGTAGTAGGTGAATTCGCGGTTAATACCTCTGTGATAGCCTACAAAAACGACCAAAACAATCAGCACAGCTTTATACTATTATAAATGGCATATAAACTTGACTAGTTTACTATTTATCTACTAGCATTAGTGCTTAAGTGTAGGAATATGGCAATTTTATGAGTTTCCTACACCCACATACTTTGTTTTTCGATGCAATAAAATCGTACGTGATACATCGCCCGAGGAGCTCTTAAGATTCAGTACATTTAAGTATGGTAATTTCGATATAACAAGTGCATTAGGAATATATTATTATTCTAATATTTTTGCTGTTTGCAAAGAAAGTAAAACATAGTAACTATTATGTCAATGTTTAACTTAACACTGGCTTACAACATTTAAAAGTGTCTGGTTTTTATGCGTTTTACTTTAAATTACATCATAAAAATAAGCAGGTTATTTACTAAAAGTTGTAAATACTTTCGTAATGTTCGAACTTACTTGTTAAATGTAATACCTAAATAAAATATTGAAAATAATTTCTAGTTTCACATTACATAAAATATCTCGTCTACAACAAATGTATAAATTATTTATACATATTTCTCTTACTTACGTTCCGGCAAAATGTTATTATCAGTTTAAGTGCACTTCGCTGTAATTAATCACTGGAAGAGCTTTTTACTAATTGTTACTATTCCGTCGACACATAAGATCAACGACTTTAGACGCATGCTTTCTATAGAGCGCAGGCGCAGGCACAAAGTACATTCATATTATAAAAGCGTTTATTCTCCATTATTCCATAGGGTGATTTATTTAATGTTAGATGTAGAGCATTTCCTCTTCGTATCAGGCGCGTGCGCAGGTATACGAGTAAAATGGTTGGTTATTTTCGTTCATTGACCGTGGTTAACTGATGTTTTTGTCGCCCACCGCATCGAGCCTCAGGAATTGTAGCACGTGCCTACGACCGCTACGCGCTTGCGCCGATAAATTACAACTAAACTTTTGGTAACATGTAAATCACATACAAAGTTACACTTGTAAGGTACTGAAAAACAAACTTCAATTAATTCATATGATAATTAAATGTAGATTAAATATTTAACAATCCGTGAAGTGTACCTATTTGTAAGCTACAAACTCTTCGCTAATTAAAATCAAATAAGTCAAGTAGAAGTCATTGTTCACAGGCACAAGATAAATATGTTGATAATAAGTAATTAGTGTATGTTGAGCTGTAAAGTCTTAATAGTTTTGACCTAGTTTGTTATAACAGCTCTTAATGGATCTTGTATTCAATTTGAACTTGTAGTTATAGCGATCAAATTATCTGTTATGAACTTATGATTGTACTGGCGAACTCGTTGGAGCGTGGGCTTCAATAACGCGAAATGTCTCTACGTAACATCACGCCTTGTTGCCCCGAAGGGCTGGGCAGAGGTGTACGTAGAATCCACCCACATTTCGCCAGTTATGTTTAAGTCCCATGTAATGGGGGCGAGCTTATTGCCATCAACCGGGAATAAATCCAGTCTCGGGCTACTACTGAGAAATTCCAGATAGAAAAATCCACTGCCGACCTGGGAATCGAACTCAAGACCTCATGCTCAGCAGTAGAGCTTGTGACCATGAGACCAACGAGACAGCTCTGAAATGTCTCTAGTCTCTTGTATTCCGTGATTTCTTTAGTAAGTCGGTGCTTGTGGAGTTTTTTCCAGAGTGTACAGTATCCCAGTGGTCACGACGTCGCATCTCTTATTATCATGCCGCTATAACAATTTTCAAGGTACTTACAAATAATTGCGTTTTCTAAGCACGACTCGCAGGCGTTGACCCTTTACTTTATTCACTTACTGGCGTTTGTTTAATGGAAGAAAATATGGTTTTTATATCTCTGCAAAGTGACGGTTAATTTAAGTGCCGCCAAATGACTTGATAGTTTGGAAAGGTTTGCTGTTTTTCATTTCGCCTTTTCCTACCTCTTTTATTATCAGATGTGAATGGGAATATTCAGCTCCGATTAAATAGCTTTAATCTAGGTAAACTTTTCAAGTTCTCAATTGTTGAGTCTTGTAGAGATTTGAGTAGGTACGTTCCAAAATTGTTCCATTTTGTAGAATAATACGGATTTAAATTTACAACACCACATGAGGCTCTCGAAATACAAGCTCGTAGATAAAGGCAAGTTAGATTAAATAATAATACCCTAACAGATGACAATTAATTTGAACCAGGGCTTCAATTGATCCCAAACTAGATGGATATACGGGCTCACTCCTTTATTTAGTTACAGTTCAAATACCGCCATCGGTTCTAGTGGAAAGTAAATGTAAATAAAACATGTAGCCTTTATTCGATATCAACAAATAATAATCGATACTTCAAAACAAATTCTAAAGTTAAATCTAAACATTAATATTCAGAACAGCTTGCCGAGATCTAACACAAGGAATTTCCCTGGAGGGAAGGAAACGAAACCGGTCAACGGTTTTAAACTAGGCACGAACGAATTGCTACCTAAAATTCTATTTAAAGAACATACACATGATACAAATTTCGATCTAATTATTCCACTTACAGTAGCCATGTAAGAGTAAAATAAAGTTTTGGAGCGGACGTGAGTCCAAATAATTCGAACGTAACGGGTCCACCGATACGATACCGTAACGTACTGGACCTGTTACCATATCTACAACCAGTCTCAAATACATCCGGCAACTTTAACACAAGCCTCTTTGTATAAATTACCTATTTTAATGTTTGTACTCTAGATTGGAAATAGAAATACAAGATCCTTTAATATCTTCTAATGATTGATATCTGCGAGGTTAAATATACGATCAGTGGCTACTATTCCATTTCGATACTATTTCTTAACGGTTATTGTAACGTTATCAGAGTTCGTGAGACATGTAGTGTGAATGTTATGCATATGTTCATTGTTTGGTTTCATTACGCGTTGCTGTGCTCAGCTGACCCACATAGCAGTCGTCCCATTTGAAGCTGTTTCACCCATTAACGACGGTGACGCGCTTTCGATTAGCGTTTGTGTAGTCACTAAATTTATCAGTCAAACAGAATTATTTGATTGCTCAAATCATGTATCATTAATTCATTACTATGTATTATGTGAATTGGTATCGTTTATGGCTACAAGCAGCTGTAATGTATGTGCTAGCGACAGTATGCAGACTGGTCGTCTTATACGGTTTCATTAAATGACTGAGTATTTCTGCTGGAATAACTGTTTTGAAATATGCCCAATACACACACCTCATAGTGAAATAGTCTTAGTAATTCGTTTTATACTACAATGGTTAGTAGACCATTGTAGCATAAAACTAACAGATGAGTCAATTTAATATAAAATTTGAATGCGAAACGATCCAAAAAATACTTTAGCGCATGTTTGTACAGCTGCAGACACCGACAGTAGTAAAATTGTTCAGATATTTTCTTTAGGTTGAACAATGAGTGTGACATAATGTGCAAGACTAGTTAACTAACCTGTGTGAATGTGACCTTGGGATGAAACCAGAAACAGTTCTTTATTGTGTCGCAGTAAAGTGATGGTGTTGATCAGCAATGCCAGATTGGCGATACAACGTGCTCTCGACCAACGAGGCATTCATCGACACTGAAGGGAACCCCATGCGGGACCCACTCGCCGCCAGCTACCCGCGCCGCGCCGACCGCAGCAGACCTCCCCACACCTGCCCCTACACGACCATATTCCTGGGAGCTCGCTCTCACCACGCTCCCTACAGATTACCAGCTTTGCAAGCCGACCCTATAGATACCTATGCAGACGTCTACTCTGTGGACCGTTCGTCCAACCTAACTGATACATCAAGCTTTGCTCGCTATGAAGACTGTCGCCCACAGATCGAGGAGATCTCGTCAGAAACTGAAGACCAGGTTTACACTGATGAAAATTCGACAGAAAATGTAACGTTACAAGTTCAGAAAGTGCCATACACTTCAAGCTTGTTTTACATCTCAGCAAAAACTGACACGACACGCAAAGAGGTGGTCCAAAGCAATGATGTTTTTCTTGTGGAAGAGTCCGATTCGGATGCATTATCATCATGTACTTGTGACAGTTTTGAACGATGTGAGTTTGACTGTAGAGACTTTGAGCCTTTCTCTGACACGTGTTGTTGCGATCCATTGAGTGACGGTGTTTGTAGCCGTAGTCCTAAGGATGTGGACTCTCCAGAACACTTTTGTGATCGTGTGGCGGAAGAAGATGGTGTTTCAAACCGAAGTGATATGGACGGTCTGGACCTGGCTCTGTTTGAACCCGCGCAAAATGAGTCTGAACAATGCGGCGAGGGGCCCGTTCGAAACACTGCTGTGTCCGCGTCAGCTACTTTGTGCGGGATATTGTACGCGCTCCCTGACAGCAGCATTGGTAAGTGACGTGTAGACTAATTTATTCGCAGTTAAGCGCAGGCATCCCGGAACCGCTGTTGTGATAACGTTCAATTATAGTGATTAGGAGCACGGCGAATAGAGCAGCCGCGCTGTACCGCCGTGTGGTCTGCGTCAATCCGACTCGTATCCGATACGAACAACGGTGTGCGGGAAATTACTATCGCATCAATCACTGGCAGCATTGTCATACTTGTAGTGACAACAGAGCCAGCTATCGACAAGCTAGCATAATAGACCGTAAAGGTACTTATCCATAACACACGCAACGTTACCTACATACCTCGCAAGTCATGTTCTTGATCTTCATCGAATGCCTGTTTATTTAATACTAGATGTAACATGTCGATACGAGTAGGCCTTCGATATTTAAATTGAAATGAGATTGGCGAAAAACTAGTTACGAAAAAAAATGGTATCTATAAAGGTATCACGGATGTGCCACCTCGTAGCAGTGATAGAAAAAAACTGAAAAACTGTTAGCATTCTGAAATGCGGAAGCCAACGAAGCTTTTATATTGTATTAGCGCTACGTACAAATTGCGTACCGTTAGTCGCAAGTTTCTAATTACCGGTAGCGATAGAGGGCGATTGTTGCCTCATGCAAATCCGATGGATACCGGGGCAGATAAGCAAAGATACAGAGAGATACACAAGCAAGCAAACATATGGAGTAAGTCAATGCTCTGTATTTTTCCCGTTGAAAGCACACAAGGTGGAGAAAATGTAACGGACACTTTACGTTGTTTGATCCAAATTCAGTATAGAAGAAATGAATGACTCGACCCTTTTTTTATCCACATATTCAATAATAAAATTAACAGCAGGAGGATGATGATGACATTCCACAGTAAAAATGCCTAAATAACTAGAAAATGTAATTATACGCCATACATTAATACAATAACGAGAAGTCTAAACTTTATGTAGCTCATAATTGTACGCGTACTCGTTGAAGTAATTATTTCCGTGTGAACAAAAATTCTGTAATGTCGGTCGTTAAATGTTAAAAACAGCACGTACCATTATGCTCCAATGGATTTTTAATGGGGTCCAATTGTGTTCGACGATCAGACAGGTAAAGAAACAAACATTCTGGTTTCATATTTATCTGACTTTTTGGCTCGCTTTGCAAAACTTCCTTGATATAAACATACTTATTGGAAGCTTCTGTTTATCTGAAACCTAATTGTAATGTAGTATTATGAAGATATCTTGAAAAACTGTACTCGAAGTCGTATATATAAAATATATACTATTTACAGTATGTTAAAAGTTTGGACACTCAACACTCGTTAAAATAGCAATGACTGAATTTAAGGGAAATAATATTATGGTTGATAATAATAGAGCCTTCTGTGAGACAAATTGAGTATTTACAGTCTAAAGTTACATCTTCTGAATCATCCTGACTGATGAATTGGTGATGTATTTCGTTCTTAGCACCAGAAATGATAGGCCTATTATAAGCTTTATTGTAAATCTTGATATAATTCTGCAAGCTATTACAGTACCATCATAAATTTGGGAAAAAATCAGTACCTATCAAATCAACAGATCTGAATGTTAAAGTTAAGAATGAGTTTGTACCAACAAAACGCAGCCGTTAAATTCAAGGTTATCAGATAACTTACAGACAGACGTAGTTTTGTGAATTGTACAAATATGGAATGGTATTTTCGAGACATTGTTATGGAGTGGAGAACATTCATAACAAACGTCATAGCGTTATTGTTAACAAGAGCTAAAAGTCGCGGGACGTGGCCTACCATATAAACAAGTATTTTACAATACGTGAGAAAGTGTAGGGGTCATTGCTGTTAATATTTTACGAGGGTTTGTTGCGGTTGTAACGTAAAGATCCTTCGGCTTTACTTCGGTATAACGGTTCGGAGTTATTTTTGCATCATTTTAAAATATAACCAACATTTTTATTATTAATGAAATATAAAAACTATATCTCCAGTATTTGAACTCCCATAAAATTTGATCTTATTTTAAGTGCTATTCATTTTGTTGTATGATTTACATATCAACTTATCCATAAATTTACTATTTCTAAATTCTAGTCTCGAAACTATAAAAACAACTTTTTACTTTTTAACAACTTCTAACTTCTACAATAATCAACTTTTTATTGTGAAAGTGGCAGGCAGCCAGTTGATTTGTTTATCATTCAAAACATTCCTCATAAAACAACTTATAAGTTGTCTATACTTCATGTTTATAAATTTCTCCCAGTTTTTCCAAATGTTTTTAAAAACACGGCCACCGTGGGAGTTGTCACCTCTGCGTCATGTGCTTTGCGTACCTAAATGGCCAAAACAAGGAAACTTGTGTTGATTTATACTGCATTGTGCCGACTTGCCAACTGAAAATTGCAAAGTATTATTATCAAAGGAACATTCCCATCGGATTTAGTCGGAAAGTGATTCATTATGTTTATGCGACTATTGTTGTTGAACTTGATTTGTGAACTAATTTCGCGAAGTGTGTTTTGAACAAATTTTCTTCTTTTCACTTCTTGTTACTGTTGTTTTTTTAAGCTTTTTCGTCTTCCTTGTACTAACTAAACCACGCGCTAAAGCACGCGCCAATTACAATTAATTGGCGCGTGCTTTAGTTACACAATCAGTTGACAACTCTTCCTAAAATCTTATGAGCAAGTAACAATCTGGAATCTAATTTATCGATTTCTTACCCAATATGGTCTAAATGTAGATTTGCTAATCGTTGCGAATCGGCATCTTAATTACAGTAGATCATCAATATGAGTGCAGTAGCACCCGTTCAGTACTATAAACGGTAATAATTACTTCATTTCGGTTTCCGGCGACTCATCAACTTCATCAAGTCACCACTAGACACCTCCACGATACTCAAGAATGTTGCCGGTCTCATACAACTTGTTACAAACCAATCAGAGCCTTCAATACGACAAGCAATCTTATCTTAATTCTCTATGCAAATATTATTCTAACATTCGTACTGTTTAATTACGACACGTCCGCAATATACAAGATATTAGAGACTTGCATAGCTCCACTAGCTAAATGAGTCGTATATCTGTCCGAGTTATGATCGTCATCGACCATAAATCGAGCCTACTATAAGATGGACGATTAAATTCAATAACAAGCCTCGGTACCAGCACTAAATCCCGCTCAGTTATAACCTCACATGCTCTTTCAAGTTTCTTGTATGGAATCCCAAGACTATAACGTCAATAATCTTGCTAGACTCGATCAGGGACTGGGTGCGCATCCTTGTCCAGTTATGTATGTGATGCAATCGTTTGCTTATACTTTCTAATGAGCTTGCCCTTCCTGTATGTAAGCCGCTTCTTGAAGGAAGCCACTTGCGCATGCACTTAGCACTTCGCGTGCAGTGCAATGTGAGGCAAACACAGGATTTAACATTTCACTACACGACGTTTTGATTAAAAAACAAGTTTTAGATGTCAGAATGTTGAAAGTCTTAGTCTTATTTTCAATACGAACTTAAGTTTAAATGTCGGTCAGTTTGCGAATAATTTTATAACTCGCTTGACAGTCACCAGCATTTTGAAAATGAATAATTAATAACTTGGTGGTTATATTCGTCGCGACAAGCGCAAACAATGCAAACTTAATTATTGAATTCAACATGCAAATAAAAAGTTACTTAGGTATAAATTATAGGAACACATTAAATGCATGACTAGTGAATAAGAAATAATGGATAAAATCTAAAAAACAAATAAGAAACGTTGTAAATAAAAATGTAGATAAAGAAGAATATGTGGTACAGCAATTTATCTTTAATGAGATCATAACAAAATTGGAACACACAACAATATTGAGAACTTCTTACGTTTCGATAATAGAAAAAGAAATACCAGGACGGTCACCTACTACCAGTTGCAATTTCGCGTAATAACCAGCAATTTGTATGAGAAACTCACAGACAATACGGATACGGAATTGAGTTTACGGTATCTAATTATGTCATAATGATTATATGCGGTTGTGTATTTTGGAGTAACTTGGGAGCATACAGTTACTTGAATTCGTCCGACTTTGGTACTCGACTTTTAATGTTGAACATAACGTTACTGCTGTAAGCTTGGTGGCGTACTTCAATATGAAAGTTGAAGTTGAAGATTATAAAGACAATTCAAAAGTTAGAATTTTGTGCTGAAGACAAAGCTAGATGAAAATTCAAAGAAACTTATACCTCAACTTAATGTTTGTACAGGTATGGTAATATTCGTAATGTATGAACATGCAGTCATAAAACAATTTCCTACCGTAATAACGTCTTGAGGGCTATTCCTGTCGCAATCTTGGTCCTGTTGGCTGTTTACTTGTATGCAACGGAGAAAGTCTATTAGGAAAGCGGATCCTGGCATCAGGCCAATGAACATAACTTGCACAAGAAGGATTGCCGAGGCTCGACAAGGATGAATATATAAATCCCTTTAAAAACTTTTGAAAATTATAGTGTTTGCTTTATTAACGTAGCCTAATGCAGATCGTTCGACATAAGCCGAGTGTTTTCTCAATATTTCATGTTATAGCAGAACATATACATAATCGCCGTCGTATATATAACTCAGACAACGTAGTTTAGTTTAATCAGTAAGTTTGTCATTGCGCCCAAGGTGAGGGCGTTCGTGGATTTCTATTTGCTTATTGATAAAGGAAACGCCTTCCAAATATTTATCAATCTTGACTTAAAGTTCACAACTGAGTTCGCGTTTCTCAGGAATGTAACTTGCATTTGTTTAAAGGAAGTTTTTACGACCCGCTGCATCCTTTCAATTGCCGAGAATAAAAATGAACAAAGTTTCTTCGGAAATGCAATGTCTTACAATGAAGACATCTTCAATATCGATTCCGAATACCGGTATATTGTTCGCTTCGATTGCATAAATATGTCTATTGGTTTTTTCATCCGTGCAAGGGGCATTGTCTCTATTGTTTGTTGATTGACGTGACGTGTGGTTGTGAAATGAAATAATTTGATGCATGATTGAGACTAATTTGAACAATTTTTCATTTCAACGCAATCATGCGACCTTCATATCTACATGCAGTATTGCGTGAGTTTATCATTATGGTGTAAGTGTTCGTATACGTTTTGGGTGGCGATGGCATATAAAATAATTATTATAATCCCAGCTCGGATAATGTCATGTGTCCATGTATCGAATATTGGCCGTTGATGGCTTGTTATGGCATCTAATAATTGTTTCCAAGAAGTAATCGTGTTTTGCGTAGGAATGTGTTTACATAACATATTATGCGTTTGCTTGACGGTATGAAGATGGTAATGATCTCTTGTTTTAAAACCATACTCAAATGTTAAAATTATCTTGGAAATTCGCGAATTACTAATCAGCCTTGTTGTTCTATCATTCTCACGAAAAAGCCATCGATTATGAATTTAATCGTTTATGCATGACTAGTAAATTAATAATCGTGTGTAAATTAAGGGATTTCATGGTTTATATTGAAATAATACACAGGTAACTAATACACAGTCCCTTATTGGTAATATACTCAATGTCACCATCAATCATCTGTTTTTGTCGAATAACATATTATAGTCGGAGAACAACACTTCTAAACTAATATTATAAAGACAAAAGATACGATTTTTTGTATGTTTGTATGTTTATTTGTTACGCTTTCACGCTGAAACGGCTGAACGGATTAAGATGAAATGTGGCACATGGGTAGACCATGCCCTGGGTCAGGACAGAGGATACTTTTTATCCCGATATTCCAACCGGATCGAGACTTAGCGGATGAAACCGCGAGGCGAAACTAGTATATTCCATAAATGTTTAGAAATTGCCGTGTTAGAAAAATGTATGATATTCCGGAATTGAGTGGAGTCGTTCATCTTGTGCGTATCTTGTTCACTGAGAAAGCGCTTTAAATAACTGCTATCTGTAGATACTTTACAACTTTAGAGAGACAAATATCCTCGATAATCATGGGAACGAACTTCGAAACCTAGAATGCAGTAACGAAGTATATCGCATAATTTCATACTGTTGGAAATCGGAATGCGTTTAGTAAATAAATTAGGAGTACCGATATCCATCGTCGTTCCACGATTTATGGTGTTTTGGTACGTGAGATAAATACCCTTGTGATTTATTTCCATATCGTAAATATGTTCAAATATGTGGCTGGGTAGGGTTGATTTAAGCACCGGCTGGTATTTATTTGATATGGCTTAACTGTTGAATATATTAAGAGCCTTTCACCAAGCATCCAGATTCGGTTGTCTTACTGTTAATGAAGATTTATTTCTATACTGGAATCGGTTAGGTAAAATTAAAGCTGCAATAGGTGAAGACGAGAATAATTTATTTGAATTGCATTCGTAGGATTTTTTGCTGCATTGCGAATTTTCTGAATAGCTTTCAATGAGCGGTCGGCAGCTGTGGTGTTTGGGGCACGCGCGTCGGCCGCGGCGCGGGCGCACCTGTACCAGTGCGGCCACTCGCCCGACTGGTCCAGTTTCCCCAGTCCACTTCCACGCTGACGTCACCTTCACATATACTTATCGATTAAAACTTTCAAAGTGATAGTGACTAACTAAAAGTCAAGGCCGAGTGATACATTGATTGTATTTGTATGTTTGCTCTACACCTGCACCACGAGTTGAGCTTAGTCATAATATTTATAAGCAAACAACTGGCCCAGTTTCTTTAATTATCTTGAATGTTATCATGGAGATTTTATTAAGTATTTTGATAATATCGTAACTTTGGCTATCTTGTGCGCGTCATGTACGCTCATTTCGGTACGTGGTCTCCATTCAAGAACCAGTTTATATCTAAACATTTATTATATCTAACATATGTATACATTCAACGTAAAACGACGAGCAAAGAATATAAAATTGTAAATTCATTCATTTGAATTACTTTTACGGTGCGTTGCTCAAATGTCGAATTTAGTCTCACGAAATTAACATTAAATTATGCACGGCATTTGAAGTACTACATCGGCTTTAATCTACATAATACTGATATTAATTGTACGCTTAGACTTACAAATTTCATGTTTAGCGCACATTACATTACATTTCTTTGAATGAACAATTCAGAAACGAAGCTAAGAATAAGAATACATTTTCTAATAAATATAGCTGCAGGAGGAAACTATATAATCCGGACAAAGCGTTTAAAATAACATGTGATAAACGACGCCAGGCCTAAACAGTCGGCTATAAATAAATTAAAAAGTCAAGTTCGTATAAATACAGT
The DNA here is from genome assembly GCA_947364205.1 of Agrochola lota. Taxonomy (NCBI): domain Eukaryota; kingdom Metazoa; phylum Arthropoda; class Insecta; order Lepidoptera; family Noctuidae; genus Agrochola; species Agrochola lota. The sequence continues at coordinate 7,239,688 of OX376221.1, read as the reverse complement.
GAAGACGGATGATCAATGATTTTTAAATGGGCATTGAAATAATTCTGTGCACATCTGCAACCCCTCGGTACAGCCGACAAAAGTGTTATTCATGCATTGAATGTAAAGGCGGAGAGTTCGTGACTTGTGTCAACTGTACCGTACGACTCAATTCTACTAAGACGCTCGCGTGTGCAGCACATAGCAATTTGAATAGTTTATTCATGTGATTATAATTGATTTCTTCATATATGAATGAATGTACTCAGTCTCTCGGAAGAAGTGACCTCTTTTTATCTTTGTTCTGTGTTTCATTCATAAGCTTCCATAATTCATTCAGTGAGCAGATAAATATAATAGCTTATCGAGTATGTGACCATATGTATTACTATTCTTCAAACATCCTGCGAAGTTTGCATAACGGCTCCTTCATTTATATTTCCTGTTCGTTGGTTACTTTATGGGTTTTCATGAATTACATCAATTTGTATTATACGCATATACGAAGGAAGGCCGAGTTATTGGAAGCTCACACGAGAGACGCGTGCGCAAACAAATGCGTTTCCGGTGGCAGACAGAGCACTCGCTCATAGAGAAAGTTGTCAAGCCTTCTTTCTTAACAATGCTCTAGTATTTTGCCATTACATCATGTCTCCGGATTTTTTTGGACGATTAGTCGATGCAGGAAGAGATTATAAAACTAATATCGGAGTTCTTCATAGAAACCCGATGTGATTGATGTTCTCTGTTACTTACGTTCGATCTTACCGTTGGTTTTGCAGGAAGTTAATCTTTTATCCTAAAATAATGAGCTTCTTATGTCAGATTGATAGAGAGATCGATACTTCCTTCTTATGACTGAATTTCTTTTTGTTCTTCTCATCTTAACCAGCTTTGCCTTTCTGGATCCTGATTTTCCAACTATCGACTAATTATTATACAGGCTATATATTTAGCAATATATAGCCTGTATAATAATTGTCACAATTTAAGAGGCTACGGTGGAAGTGTTATCATCTGCAATTTTAGTAGATAAAAGAACAAACTCTTTGCTAATTAATATACAATATTAAAAGTTGATGTACATGTTGCTTCAGGGCAGGTTGCGAAACAATGCAGGAGTATGTTCTAATCTACAAAGACTTAAACATTATAAACATGCATGTGTCTAACTAAAGGCGAATTGGCTGCACACAAAGAGCATAGATGTAGTGCCTGATACGAAATATGAACAATAAGTAAAATGCGCCGAGTTAATGTTCCAACCCGATGCGTGTGAAATAGCCACCGGTCGACGGACACACCGTCGTTGTCAGCTAAATTTTCATCACGTTGACAATGGACACGACTTATGAAATGTGAATCACAATCTAATTCGCCTTTATTTCTGAGGGAAATAAAGGAATTTATAATACCTAGATCGTATTACTAGCACGACCAGGGAATATTCCCGCTATGAGGAAATCCTTGAAGGTGGAATTAAGGGTAATTCAAACCTTTGTGTGATTGTGATTTTCGTGCTCGGCTCGATCAGTTTATTGCTCTCTCGCGTGATGTGTATGTTGCAGCTAATCAGCTTTGAGGTCGTAGGGTTTCCGCTGCAAATAATGCCAGTTATCCAACGCCACATCTGTTACATCAACCGTGCTATTGTGGGAACTGTTGCATACGTTTGTAATTATCACAGTATTGTTAGACTATGGTTTCTTTCTAGGTAATAAGAGCACCTACGCAACCTATATGCACTTTATGATAATCAAGTACATCGAACCGCTATTGTTTTACAAGCATTATATCTATCAGACATTCTTCCTACAACTTTCATGTCATTTATATTTATACGTAAGATTGATTATACAACGTGTTTGATTCACAAGTGGGATAGATTTGAAACACATTTCTCATGGATTTGAATTGTGTTCTGTGACTTAATAGTCGTTGTGGTTGATGTTGATGTTAATGTTCATGCCACAGACAACCGTTGAGACTATACCATTGAGATACTTAGTTGACTTATAACGTAGGAATAATCTGATCTACTTTCTCTACATCGCGTGAAGGGCTCGAAAGTCAGTCGCGCGGGATGTCGACATGTTGCGCCTACGCACTTCAGAAATTATCACCTGGTATGAACTCACGTATTGTATTGTAAATTAAACCCAATTTATTTGAGGGTGAATGAATGATCTAGCTAGTGAATTATTTACAGTAGTCAATGCAAAGCGGGATTATGGTGCGAGAATGCAAATGTCTACGTTCAGCGTTGAATAAGCTGAAAAAAGGCAATCGATTTCATAACTCTTAACAGCCAGTAAATTATAAGCTCTTCAATCCTATTATACCCAAAACATCAAACCACTTTTATTATTCGGAACACCTTGTAGGTACCTACTTAATTGTATTCAGCTCACGATATAACGCATGAAATTCGACACAAACGGTGCCCATGCGCAGGCGTGGCGTTCACATGCCTACGTAATCGTCTGTCAAAACGCTCACATTTTTAACGCCCAGCATTATATTATACGTAGATTAACTCCTACGCGACAATCTGCCTGACGGGAAGCTTATATTGTCCCCAATGCAACCGTGATAGAGATATAAAGGCGAATTTGATGCGTTAGTACTTCAAGACGTTCCTTCGAACTTGACGTGAATGACATACAAATATGATTAATGAAAATGTAAGTATGCCGTCGTCGTGATGAAAGGACCGTGTTTGAATTTAACTCCGTGGAATTGTTACTAATGAGTGATGTCACGTAATAAAAGTTTACTTTTCTGTGCAATTATTGTTAAAGTCGAAGAAAAATATGGTCTTGCTCAACCTGTTCGTCTCAGCGGTAACAAGAATCGCCTCTTTCCAGAGAACTTGATGCTAATTTACAACTTGGAGGTAATGTATTAAAAATCAGTAAGCTAAGCTCTTTTAGCATATGGGCGGCATGAATATTATAGTTTTACCTACAAGAAGAAAACTGCATACTATTATGATTCCCACGTTCCTAGTCCAGTCTACGTTAATGGTTAGTTTTTATGTAGGTACTAGACATATATGTATATGTAGGGTGATATAATTACGTGTATAAAGTAGATCCGTGTGTGCAAACGTATAATTTATAATTGTGGCGGCATGGCGTAGCTTCAAAAGGGCGACGACCTTTACAGCCGGTCGACAACTGACCTTTAGGTCTACTAAGGGCAGGAAACCTAGATGCAGGAACCCTCATTTTTTCTAAAGTTGACATCAAGTTTTTACGCAGGATAGTTTCTGAAAAATATCAAATTGTCTATTGAACTGGCACGCGATATAAATATTTTTTTCCCTAAATCATACACATTCTCTCTACAGTATGCGAAAAATTCAATTTTGAAACATGTGGCACTTATAATCTTATTAGTACTTAACTATATGAATTATTATTCCTTGGTTATATTAAATTAATTCTTACAATAACTCAGATGTTTGTTGACACCAGTTAAAAGCTCCAGATTTCTGATGGTAAGATTTCAAATCGTTATTCCTGGTCAACTAAGACACACATATTTCGATTAGTGTGTTAATTTTCGTAACTGCAGTTATATTAAATCATAAATGATATAAAGTTAATGAGGTTGAAGCTTGGTTGAAGTGTTAAAAACCTGTGTCGGTATGAGCTGACATTTAATTTTCATTGAGTAACGAATTTAACAATATAGCAAATTAAATTAATGTTATAACGTAACACCTCGTTAAGTGTTACACGTATAATTAGTTTGTGAAATTGTTTTTTTTTGCAATTATTGTATCCATGATTTGGTTGGTAATATGAACCTTTGCTGTATACCCCTTACACATATTTATATAGCCCACACCATCAGTTTTAAGCAAACTACTACTGAAAATTACTTACTACTTAATTGCTGAAAAAACAATTTCATGTGATTCAGGAAGCGACTTTACTTGGATACCTAATGTCGAAGGCCCTTAGCAAAACATGGCAATTTTAAACGGTGCATTTTCTGCCAAAGCATTCACACATATTAGTAATTTCGGGAACTTGCTGAAACAAAAAGGATCAGAGCAGCAATTCTCGTAATTTTTAAGAACGTTCGCATTCGCATCTCATTCGCAATCTGTCAAAAATACAATCAATTTACCAAAAATGTTGACAAGACATATTGCGACTAGTATGTGAACGATCTTTAAGTACGAGAATTGGCCTTCTAATAGCCTTGAGTTTTATAAAAACTATGAAGAAAGTGTAAAGCTCAAAAGCTAAGGTCAGGGACGGGACTGAAATAGATTTTCATCGACAAAAATCATTTGATTATCCACAATTTGTGTTTCATAATACTTTATCAATGAGATGTGTAATATGTTTTGTGGTTACACATTGATACAATATTATGTACACATCTTTTTGAGGCTGAGTCTAGCTAGATTAACGATTGCTAGAAACACTTCACTCAACTCCCTTCAACCTGATTGTGGCCAGTCAACGAGCTCAGATTTAAGGTTAACTAGTTTAATCAATTGTTAATCTATTCCTCAAATCTTAATGACATACTTATAAAATAAATTAAGCACAAGTACAACACCTCCGTGAGAAACAATTAATGTTATATTCACTCGTTGCTTTGCAATCTATTTACATAACAAGTTATTAACATATTGTTATAAAGATAAATAGAATAATAACATGTCAGTTAGTTCCCAAATTAGGCAACATTGTGTATTTGTGTTTGAATCTGCCCGTTGTTTTAGAATTGACAAGATTACGCATTGAAGATACTGTAGAGGTGGACGATAATATAATGTTTCGTTGGAATTGGAGCACTGTTATGCAAAAACAATTGTTTAAACTTGCATTGATAAATTTACTGAAAGTTTTTCAAGTTAATGTTTGCTTCCGTCCCAATAGCGTGCAGATGAAAAAAATACTGGACAATGAGCAATCGAGTATTCGCAATGTTATAAGCTACATCGATCTAACGTGCTACCATCGATGGCTATCCGTTTAACTATCTGTCGTGGTGTCGGTATGTTTATAAATAAACAGCGGGCAACATGTTGCGTCGGTCGTGAGGTTCGCCTGTTTATTTCAAGTTCATTGTTGTGCGCCATCTCGCGTGAAGGCGCGCCGCGCGCCGCCAGCGCCGCCCTCCCACGCAACTGTACCCCTTCTACACAAATACTGAAATTATTTTAACACGAACTTAAAAGCTTCGTCTCTTTGGAAAGGAAGCCGTTAATATGCCTCTGTACATTGTCTATAAAAACCAACTTCTGCTTACTGTTTACATGTAGACGCATAAGGCCAAACAGAGAAGGAAATAATAAACTGGAAAGTGGAATCTGTTGTTAAGTCGAAACGTAATGATACTGTGCAGACTCTTGCAGTTTACATGTTTATCCACTAAAGTATATTGTTTTATGAATCGTATAAAAACTCTTTTGGTGCAGTCATACCTACGTGTTTAAGATAAGTATTTTTGAAGTGGACATTTCTTTAGGCGCGTTGAGCACTTTTTGGATGAACAAAACCATGGAACTCGCGTCATCGTCACCGCACGCTTCCCATGAGCTGTATGTATACGTATACTGTGTATATAATCAACAATTCACATTGGTGTACATAGATATACAATTCACAAGTTACTTAGTTTTCACTTCTATCGGCAGTCACCAAAGACTGCCTCGTATGTTTTTTTTTTTCCTTTGACCCGTTTTACCGACTACCAAAAGTTCAGGTTTTGTCGAACCAAGTCTGGGGTCCATTGCTCGGTATAATGTTATTATAAGGCAACTTGTATCCAGACTAGTCTTTCTTGTTCGTTGACGAGTCGCGAACTGCACGCTCTTTGGCTTGAATCATTGCCTTCGGCTGGCGCTAACTAGGTGCCACCGGCATTACCACACTGGCTGATAATCAGGGCTATCTCCGATCTAAGATTCGATCGCCGGATACGCCTACCTACGTGAAAGGTACACCGGCAGAATTATGAGCCATGTGTGTTGAATTCATTAGGCCATAATAAATAATTTGCATCAAAATGCAATGTCACGCTATACGTAAAACAGAAGTGGAGCTTATTAATGATGTAAGTTTAATTATATATTATGTAAGACATAATAATATCATTATTCAAAATGCTTCAATAGTTACTCAACATTGTTCTCTAACAATAGTTTCTAAATATTTCGTTTATTATCATTATTATGGGGTTTTCCCGTCCTATCTCGTAGCCATATCATGGAGAGGCGAAGCGTGCGTGACTTAGGCGCAGATAGTGATTTTGATAGCCGCCGGCTATTTTCGAAGCACGACGGGCTTTTCAAGGCGATTCTAGGTTTACGCTCATTAACTATAAGTATTCCGTGGCGGCTTTGAGGAATTCTTGAAAGTAATAAGAGATAAGTATTTGTGGACTTAAGTTATATTTGAGCGCATAGAAGTTTATTGGGGCTGGTTTTTTTAAGATTAATATTCAATGTATTTTGCTGCTTAAAGTACATGAGAAATATAATTGGAGTCTGTCTACAAACACAATGTGCGAGTGTGTGTTGTGCTACAAGTTTACGCAATTCGAAACGCATAAAAATTTCGTTCAATGATAACTAGTGAAATTAATGTTAATTAAGAACATTATGCACCTTTTGTAATGCAGGTGTGATTGTATGTACTTTTCGTTTTACATGTTCGTGTATTTCGAGTGCTCCTTGAGGCAGCGGTGTATGACCAATATTTTTCTTATATCAATATTTGTACTTGTAATGGCCCGACAGGCTAAGTAACGATTCGGCAAAAATCATGCATATTTTAAGCAACACAATATCGAAAGTTTCTATACAAATAAAGCCATCAATCAATTTAAATAATAAACCAGTTTTATCTAATAACATGCAACAAACCAGTCAGTTCAATAAGAAATAGACACATGAAATCAATAATTAATCCATTATCTACCTTCGTTTTTCATTACAAATTTATTTATAAAATTCGCAATACCAATATATCAATTAATTTAATTTATACAATAGTGCTATTAAAATTTTAAGCTCTATGGGCGTTAATAAATGTGCTTTCTACACGTAAATATTCTCGCGTATTCAATACGACTTGCCGACTTGCCTCAAGCGCTGCCTGGTTCGAGTAGGTGTGCTTTGCACGATAGATTATCACAAAAATTCACTACGTCGCCGTGGGTGGGTACTAGCTTAGCTTACTATACCTACGTAACATTTTATATGCCAGTAGGAGTATTGCCATCTCAGAGTAAACGAAAAATCTTACGGCAGCTGTTTATCGTTCCGTACAAGTTGAGTAAGCTTCGAAAGGAAACGATTTACGATCATATTCGTCGGCTACAAGACTAGCTACATACATTACTACTTACTTACGCAATATCGTGATCTTTTAGGACGCATATAATATCGTACTTAGAATAGTCTATTGCGGAGTACTGAAATTCATCAGCTTTAAAAGCCTTGTTTGCACAGTGACTAGGCACTTCCCAGAGCTAGAACCCAACATGCAACATGCAATGTTGGGCTTGGGCTATATGCACTGTTCTGTGTTACTATACTGTTGTGCACTATGCCGCCTTTAGACTACTTATCCTCCACCACTGTGTATGTGTGTATTCAGTATTATGTAGTACGTTGATACCGTTTATAGCTCGCGTGCTCCTCGAGACAAATAGACGCAAAACGATTGATATTACGAGCATTATTCAGCGCCGTATAGCGATGCCGGCAACTGTATGACTCACGCCAAACTGTTATTGCAATAACCCAAAGATAGTAAAATTTATTTATTCACTGCCGCTGACGGTACACTACGGTACAGTACATTGCGTGAATCAATTTGGGTCTGTTATTTTATGAGTATTAGTACTTTATTCAGCAGGTCCCCAAGATGCAGGTCCCCAAGATACAGGCACCACCTAGTTTGGGGACCACAGCTTTAACATAATGAATGTCACCAACAGTTACAGATAGAATTATTATGTACTAATTTTAAGGTAATAATTGTAACAATGTTTAAATAAATTTTATCTTATCTTTTCCTATTTAATTTTCAAAGTTACAACAAAACTTAAGATATTCGAAGTTTACAGATTACTTCATTGGCGATATTTTTTTTTTAAAGTTATTATTATGATTTTTGAGATTACTCAAGTGCAGTTGTTCGTTTTACCTAATCACGAAATTAATATCCTTGTCCCTTTTGAGTATCGTATACTGAATCGTTCGGTCCAATGAGTCACTGTTTAATAGATTAAATGGAACGCATTAATCCATGTGGACGCAGCGTCACACCACCGCTGGCTTTTATTAGCTGAACAAGTGCTTCAATTACTGCATTGTCCTGTTCAAAATCGACTCCATGATTTTTTTATAAGGGATATTTTTAGATAGCAAATACAATGGCAGACAAATAAAGCAGTTATTTTCAGATCGTCGATCTTAATTGGCTTCGGGAAAAGAGCTTTTATATGTTGCAATGTTGTTATTTATTTATTTTATTTGGAATCAGAAAACAAACAGTATATTAAAAATAAACAGAAATAACTTAACATTTAACTTAACAAATACATATAATATTCACTGCATTTTCCACAGATACGATTAGTTATACGGTCTATAACGGACCGTATAACAAGCTCAGTGGAAAAATACATAGTAAGCACCTTCTATAGATTATTCTATTCAATTAAAAGTCTGACAAAGTATGTCGTTAGTAGTGTCCGACCGAGACTTTCTACCGAAACCGAAACGTTTTTAGTCATGTCAAATTCTATTGTTTACTGAAATTTGGCTTATTTTTTACAGTTAACACCGCATTAAATGAAATAAAAAAAAATAATAAAGTTTTTTTTTATGTTACGGCGACAAAACAAAAAAAAAAAAACAAACATGTTAACTAGTACTTGGAACATAAATTGACAATAATCAACACTTACATAACACTCACTCACACATAATTGAGTATTTTACTCACGACTCACCCAAAGTCAGCCGAACGACGCGCGATTATACACGAACGCAGAGTTTCGGTGCAGCCGAAAACTAGGCAGATTTTCTGCCGAAACCGAAACTGGCGGCCGATTCTGTAAAAATGTTAGCGTGAAGCTTAGGTGAAGTGAGCTGTCACTGCCACAGAATCGACCGGCAGGATGCTAGGGATTAACACTATTGACAGCTCACTTCACGCTCACTTCACCTAAGTTTCACGGTGATATTTTTACAGAATCGAACGGCTGATGCCGAAATTAGAATTTTTTGCCGAAACTTGCCGAAATCGAAACTGAAACCGTACCGTACCTATGGTCGGTCAATAAGTTAGTATTCATCAAACAACGGTAGTATATCTAGCGTCTATTCTCTTTAAGAGTTCTGACAGTCAATAGAGCGAAAGTTTCTGTTTTATCCACACAAGTGATGAATTTGCAGCAGCATCTCTACAAATAATTTAAAAGCGCAGAGCATCATTACCTTATGTGGCTGCGAGGGGCATGGACACCTCATGTTTGTGTTTCTCGACCCGTTTGTTTACCTCGTAAGGAAGAACAGTGTGAACGAGGCACCAGGCCCCATTGAAATCCGTTTATTCATATTGTTTTAAAACACTGCCTTTGTTTTGAAGATACTTTATGCTTGTATTCAGTAGTGTGACTAATCACATGTGGGCACGCTAATATACCATCGGAGGGCGGAGGTTCAAATCCTTTACGAGTCATACTTTTTAGACATTTACAAAATTAGTTTGCAATGTTCCCATTTCTGGGAGCCAGATCGGCTGCCGGAGAGATAGGAGAGAAAGGTTTATAATAAAATAGTATCTGGTGAAAATAGATACACATATCGTCTAGGTAAACCAACGGTGTATCACACCATTCTCGATTCTCTCTTTTTCGATTTTCTCTATTTTCATGAGGCGGTGACAATATAGAAAACTAATTCCATAAATTCCAGATATTAGACCTAGCTAGATCGATTTTTCACCCCCGTAAACCCCTATATTGTAGCTGTCATCGAAATTGTAAGAGCCGTTTTCGAGAACGTGATTATAAATATACGAGTATACAATGTCGCCCATGGGCATGTGACCACCCGTATCTTTCTGAATATTCATGATTTTTTTTCGAAAATTTATAATTTTCCACATTTAAAAAAAAAAAAAAAAAAACATTATTTATTTAAAAACCACAAGTATAAGTCCATAAAAACATAGGGGGGCATTGAAAAAAAAACAGGCAAATATGAAAAAAAAAAATATTATTAAAGATGGGTCCATCTTTAATAATATTTATTTTTTTCATATTTGACAGCTACCTACCGACCTTTTAAAGTTATTTTCGATAATTTGTCATGAATATTCAGAAAAATACGGTCGGTCGCATGCCCACGAGCGCCATTGTATATATACAAATATTGCTCCTTTAATAGTATAGGATGTATGGGACGTGGAGTGTGTAATAGATCAGTCGTGCCGCAGCTAAGATGTTGGCCCATCATCCGTCAGGTTGACTCGTTTTTCTACTCTGTCTCGGCAATCGATGCCGTAATATATTGCATAAACTACTTAGTCGCCGACGAGTTGCATCGTGATTATTTAAATTGTAAACTAAACCTTTTTATAACTTAGAAGATAACGAGAGAGCTTGTTAGTCTTGTCTTATATTGTGGTTGTATCTGATTTGATGGGTTTACTATGAATAATGACTTAATTGTTATGATAATGTTACATAATATCTCTTTTGAATATAATTAAACTTTAAATAAACACTCACCTTTAGGCGGTCTGTTTTACAAAAAAGATTTTTACCACATAGTTGGAGGCCTATGTGGTGTGTATGTGTGTGATGTGGTGTCGTGTCGTGTGGTGTGGTATGTGGTGTGGGGATTGATTAGTAGATGAAGAATACTGATTATTTATTTAATCAGTATTAGTCACGAGAGCTTTTCGTAAAGCCAATGACAACAGACATTAGCTTACTATGTGCAGTGAAAATAATTTACATGTACGTTACGCCTTACGTCACACCTCGCCGCGCAGCGTGCATGTAATTCAGATCTTTCCAATTTTATCTGATAGATGAACGACCCACTTTCCATAATATCTCGCGGTATCGTCGTATACGGTAATTAAAAACTGTCGGTACACGATACAAGTATGCAAGTATATAATTTACCTTTGTATATCACAAAAGTCACGTAATCTTATAGTATTTTGTGGCATGTAATGTAATGTTTACAATTAAATAGGTAGGTAGAGTACCTTTCACTTCGTATTACAGTACCATAACGTAACGTAAGTGTTTTTGTTATTGAATTATTATGTTTATTAAGTTAACATGGTTGTTCTATTAGAGTTTTATGTTATGGTTATGGCGAACTAAGTTTGGTCGTAACTGTGAAGAGGCAGATGGAACAGAAGAACGTGTTTACAACAATATCAGAAGCATATTGTACGACTCATAATGCGAAATATTAGAGAGTGCTTTGCGATCGAAAAAAATATTTTGCTAGCTAAGCTAAGCGACTTATTTTTGTTTCCATTTTTTACAATGGTAATGATAATTTAATGGAGATTAGTTCGGTACTTTTCAAAAATTGATTTAATGCAGTAGAAACGAAAAAAAACATCAAAATAGTTTTTTTTTAATCCAGTCAACCAACTATGAAACCTGAAAACATTGCAGCTTGCAAAAAAAAACGTTTTTTTAATAGATTTGTTTCAGCCATAGGAGGAACCCTATTGAAAATGGCTCTTAAATTCAAAGTAGTTGAATTATAATTAATAAAAAACTAACTAATATTATATCTTTATAAATATTTCCAACTTCGACCCTCTTCCGTTTCCTAGCAACCAACAAAGCAAACCATGTCTTTGACAGTACGTAAAGATTGCGAGGTGAGAAATTTTACCCATATTGATGGGTAAAATTTTTGAATAAGCGTTATGAGGCGTGCACTTTTGAATGTTCCAAATATATTTTATGTATTTCGAATAGATTCAAAATCCATACCTATACCGATATCAATCGAATATCCAATACACACACACACGTACAATATCCATGTCGATACCTTACCTATATTTTCTGTGTACAAATATTGTTCACCATCAGTTTATTGCTTTGTCTAAGTATGGGTAGCTATTTAGCTAAGCTATTATAACGAACATTGCCATGTATGAGCTAAACGCATCAATCTTTGAAATCTCTCTTAGACACTTGAAGAATATCTCCACTTTTTCATTATATTTTAACATAAAACTAAGCTATGAAAAAACAAGTTTTTCAAAGCGTTATTGTATTCATAACTTTCGCTCGAAACTGAAATATGTATAAGGTTTCTTTAGTTTCTTTGTTGAACAGACAGAAGCCTCTGAACTGCTGATTATTATGCAGATATATCATTATTTCTTTTACCTACTGAAAGATAAAGATGGGCGATATTACAAACAGATGATATATGTAGTTAATGTCATCATCGACTGGCCACATGTTATGAAATGTCTGTGTATCTGCTAATTGCTATGTTGGGTGCCCAAATGCGGTCGACGGTTATTGCCAAGTAGGCATACATACGAGTAGATATGGCGTTAAAATGCTGGCCACCAATAAGATGTCACAACCAAGAAATTTGTGCTATAGATAACAACGAATTGAAAAACGAGCCGGTGATCTTTGTATGTCCTATACTATTAAACACGTTCTCGAAAACGGCTGTAACAATTTCGATAAAAGTTGCAATATAAGCGTTTACGGGGCTGAAAAATCGATCTAGCTAGATCTCAATCTGGGAAAATTCGTTTTCTCCGTATTTTCACCCAAGCAGAGCTCGGTCGCCCAAAATTTAGAACAAGATGGCTACCTTAGAGTAATGACATGGCAGCATGGCATTAGTAAGTACCTACTATCATGGCAGCATGGAATTAGTATGTACTATACTTGGAATCAGTATGAACGTTCCTATACTATTGAATGAGTATTCTCTATTTTCACCAAGGCTGAGCTCGGTCGCCCAGGTATTTCATTTAAAGTCCAACGGTGTCATATTGAAATGTTATGTACTTAATTTACAATTATTTTATAGTTTTCTTGTGTTTGTCACCAGATGGGGCATCAAGCGCGGTGGCGGGCGCGGCCGTGGGGGTGCCACTGTCCTGGGAGCCGTTCTATTGCGTGCTGCAGCAGGACCGGCGCATCCTCACCGCCTACACCAGCGAAGAGCTAGCTGTAAGTATCCACTCCATTCTTAAATATTATACTTATTTCCCTACGTCCTTTACTGCCCCTAGGCAGTAGTTAGTAGATAAGCGTACCTACGAGTGTGTTAAAAATTTCACCACAACAAGCGCTATTCTCGTAAACCACGATACGAAGACAGAATTACAGAATACTTGTTTTGTTTGTTAACATATTTATGATGATTGCATTTGGCACAAACATGATTGAGGCTATAAAGCGTTCATTGCTTTCAGTAAATTATTTTGATCAATATACATAGTACCGTGTGTTCACTGAAACGGAACTATCAGCTACATATTCAAATATATTCTTTTTTCAGTACCTACGATTTGTGTAGCTTTAGGTCGTTGGAATTACTGTTAAAACTATTATTGAATGCCTACATGATTGGATAAATTTTCAGTGCCCAACTTAATTTCAGTTCACGCGCTCTATTTCACAAACGCATAACCTATGATTCGAATGTCCTGAAAACATAAACAATTCGTCGGACGTTCTAATTTTTTTCAGCCTCTGTCAGTTTTAATGTCGATTTTATGTAGAAAAAATCGTGTAGTTTAGCATTCCGTATGGGTCAGTTACTAATGCCAACACGAAGGTTTTATTTATTACCGTATAATCGTAGAAAACCGGATGCAGTGATGTTACAAAATTTGGGTGCAATAGAGCGTGACTATTGTTGAACTCGTTTAGGTTTTTGTATTTGGCACATAAATCTTTTTAAATATCCACAATGCATTAGCCCTCTCTGCATATGCGGTGCTAATCCGCAGAACGATGTGCAAGGTTTATTTATATAGGTAGAACAAATGCCACTTGATTTTTATTAATAGGAGTATTTTACGCGCTTTACGCTACCGCTGAGCATAAGGTCCTGGGTTCGATTCCCGGATCGGGCAAAGTGTTATTGGCTTTGTCTATCTGGAATTTCTCAGTAGCAGCCCGGAGTCTGGATTTGTGCCTGGTTGATGACAATAGGCTCGCCCCCTATTACATGGAACTTGAACATAACTGGCGAAATGTGGGTGTACTATAGGTACACCTCTGCCTAACCCTTCGGGGATTACTGGCGTGATGTTATGAATGTTTTAAAACCATTGGCCAATGTTTGTACCATATTCTTTTGCTAATTTTAACCCAGATATTTAAAAAGATAAGGAATATGGATTCAACAGTTGCAGTTTTATGTTGCAAGAAAAGTGGTCCCGAATAGTTTTCTTTGTCAAATCAAATGCATTTATTTGTGCGTTTGATTGTGTTTGTAATCCCAATCTGCCAATTTTCTCCTCCTCATAAGTTTAGGTATTTTTTATCACTTACCAAAAAAGAGTACCTAACTCTCGTTAAACATAATGATGGTCACTTTCTCACATACAAATCGCTTTATTATTTTCGAAATTGCGATTTATCCGTCGGTTCGTTTGTTCCGCTTTCCTAATCTTGTGAAAATTGCTTGTTCGGTACATTTGATGGTTTTTAAAGTGACAGAGTGTTTACAGCAAGTAATTTCGTTGCTTATTAATATTTGAGACGATGGCGACCGAGATTTTGCGAATATCTTTTCCTTGGTTGCCAATTTGAAATTATTCCATGTGATGTGGAAAATGTGTTTTATAGATTATATACCTAGATACTTACAGTTTATTTGATCCATCTAAAGCTAAGATATGTAAGACAAGCATTGATAAAACACAAAGTAGAGATGCAGTTACTTAATGTATTAGCGTTAGAAATAGCTCAATTTGACTGTTGATCTCATTGTGGTTGCGTGCGTGCAGCTCGCGTGCTCTAGAGTGGCTCATCGGGCAGCTAAGGGAACATTCCTGCCCATTATGCTTACACATTTCTACGAGGCTGCCATTAACACATAATAATATTTTGTAGAGCATTAAACAAAAAAAAAAGTAGTTCCTTCTTTTATTACTCACATAATATCGAATGAACACGAATACAAATTAGCGTACACACATTACGAATGTATAGTTAATTCATATCTACCTATGTTGTATTCAATATGTGTTATGTACCATCAAATAAGTTCATATCTAACTAGTTTCAAAACAAAATCCCGTGAACACGATGACCACATCTGTTACCGGTCCGGTGCTATAGCCGCCGAGCGCTGCAAGCAAGAATAGTCCTTACGGTGGTTAGATATGAACTTCTTCGATAGTACCTATATGTATATGGAAAAACAAATTTAAGTATATAGACCAAAGCCACTTTTTCAGACAAACTTTTTCAAAGTTACTTTTTGGAAAAATCAAACCAACCCTAAGTGAAAGTCGATTTTAATTTCGAACTCATCGATACCGATACCACCACGATACGTTCGACAGCACAGCCTAGCATTTTGACTTTGATTACACTCATTATGATAACTATGGGACCAACAGACGATGTTACGTCACTCTGTGGGAAATTAGATTAAGTGTTGTAACAGAGAATGCGATTTGTACGCATTTGAAACGGGCACGAGAACATATGAACCGTTTTAATGATGATGTACGAGGATTTACTCATTTACATTTTTGGCTTAATTGTAGTCATCGGCCAGATTTATAGTAATTTGAGGTACATTAATAAAGTAATAACCAGCGAGTAGATGGATTAATAGTTTGGTCTTGAACATTTCAGTTTTGACAGTAATTGGAGTAAAGTTATCTTCTCACTCCCTCACTTGGTGTTATAATTATAATTTAATTTGGTACCTATTTTATTGGAATGTAAATCCTATTTGTTAGAATAGGGCTACAATATTTTTGTCGTGCGTCGCCTGCGCATGGAGTACAAACAGACAAATGCGAGGCGTGGGCGCGCGGCCGGCACTCTGCATAAATCAAAATTATGCGTTGCACGCCTAAGAGCGGCTTTTTGCCGCGCGGGCGCAGGATAAGACGAATGAACTCTGCTGGTAAAGCTTTGTTTGAACCATAGTTTTATGGCCTATTTGATACTTGTTAGGCACTTTGTGGTGAATTGAAATGAAGATGTTTCTTTTCTGAGCCCGAGGCTTTGTTAAATGTATGCTTGGAGGCTTGGATTCATAAAAAATAAGGTTTCTTGAATAGTTAAATGCGAAAGGATAGATATGTAAATGATAAAAAAAATATTGAAGGCGGACAGTCCATATCATAGGTAAACCAATATCGTTTCTTCGATTAAACCAAATAGTTTGCCAGGCCAAACAAAGACTTTGAAAAAGCAAATCATGGTGCTACTGTATCTTAAATCATTTATACTCACATGATAGCCATGTAATTATCTGTACAGTATTTGTTCCGTTGAACCTTAACGTTATTCAAAACCACACGAGAGCGCCAACACGCGAATCATGACTCATATAATGAGTTTCTTGTCCCAAAAATTTACATTCCTCTTCAAACTAAGAAGCCATCTTTTGGGCGAGGTTATTATAATCTTTGAACTTTATGACCAAATACATAGAACATAGTAAAATACGTCCTACATGGAGTTCTTAATCAAAGGCAGGATGTCTTCAAACAATGAGGACGGAAACGCAGAGTAACTGGGTTCCGCTTCTCACGAAGACGCATCGCTTTCTAGCTGAATCATGAAGTAATTCAGATGCGTTGTGTCATCTAGTATTAGATCTTATTGATCTATTTGGATTAGTAGGTCTTCATCTGCAAAGGAAAGGATAAATGTTGAGATTCATGTTTGAACGAAGAAGAGAACTGCAGGCTAAACTTGCAGATTTCTTCTTTGTTCTAAAATCCTAAGTCGAAATGAATTAGATTCGAATTATTTTTTAAATGACAAGAATTCCAAACAAATGAATGTGAAATTCATTACCAGTCGACAGCGATGTGGATGAATTTTACGATGCTATGTTTTAGTTTTTGAATAGTTTTAGTTAAGTTAGTATATAATTTTGCTATTTTTATTAATTAATTAGTTATAAGTTGTTATGTACATTAGAACATTATCCATTACCAATATACATTTTATTATTGTTAAAGTTTATTATTAAAGGTAAAAAGGGGGGGGGGTGTTTAAAGGTTATTGTTTTGTTGTTGTTAAAGTATTTTTTTGTCTATGTGAAATTGACATTGATTCAATATGTAAATATATGAGTCAACCTGATACTAATACGAATCTATAATTTGATTCGAAGGTGTCGGTAAAGCTTGATTTCCTACGTGAGCGTGAGTGCCGCAACGTAACGGCCGTCATGAAATTGATAGCACCGGGCTTTGACTTTACATTGTCAAAAAACACTCTAGAGAAACGCGCCAACTTGCTTTTATAAATAACGTTTCAGTGACGTCATTCGACGGTAAATGGCGGACGCTTTGTGGCGGCCACCGCTGTCTTAGGACTCTTAGGACACCATAGCTTTAGCCTGCAGTTGTCTGGTTGATTATATGGACGATAGCCAGCTGTATTCTATGTATTGCCCTCAACCAAAAAATCTTTTCTTTCATGATGTTTTAAAAGTCAGTAATTACATCAGCGTAGAAGGAAGAAATGCTGTAAATACAAAATTCCTTATTTTATAATATAAATCTGTTATGAATATCAAACACGTGTCAAGCACAAGATTAAAATAATCTGTGGCGCTAACGGGTAGTTAGCTAATCATTTATGATCACGATCACCATAATAACAGCTTCCTTTGCGTTTTCTTTACAGTCAGCTTTTCTCGTTGACCCTCATAACTTCCCGGAGATTATTAGCTTTGGTTGTTTTTGCTTTTTGTTATCTACGGATAATTGTTTGAAATAGGTATGGGGGCAATCTTGTGTTACCTTTGGATTTTTAATATTCTTATACTTAGTTATAACTTGAGACTAAGTAAGCACAGTGGCTGCTGGTTTTTCTACGTAGTTTAATGAATTGTTACTCGTAAGAGTCGATTAAAAGTTATATAGGCAACATCAACTTATGCCAAAGTCATCTTCTTGCCACATGTTGAGGTTAACTTGAAGTTCCTCTTCGTTAACCCTACAGCATCTTAGGTATTATGGATAAGGCGAAACAAGGAACACATGCGTTTTCCATAAGTTTTTCCATAGTTATCAACTGTAGGAGACAGTACTCTAGGAAAAGTGGACAACGGTAAAGAGTTATTACAATAAAATGCTAGTAAAGACGTCTTCACCTGCAATTTCTTTTATGTATGGTACTTGTGTATTATGTGTATTAAATCACTGATTGTGACTTGTATTGTTGCACGCGGCCGGACAGTCGTTCCCCGGGTTTTATGTGGACAAGGTAAGATGTGTGCCCTGGCTTTATTCGATCCTTGCGCTTCTTTATCACCTGATTCGTGGATGTCATTAAATAAGTGTAAATATTACGATATACGATGTATTTTTCTGGAGATTTTCCTTGATTTTAAGTTTGATTTTAGCACCTGCGATGTTTTTGTTTTTGTCTTTCTTTAATATGGCCCCCTTTTTATCCGAGTAAAGTGCATGAAATTACCTTAAATGCGGCATTAGTTCCAATGTTCTCACATGTAGGCAGTAATTGTCCCCACCCAATGTTACTTTGATTTAGTGATCTTCCGTGGTGCCTTTTCTACAGTTAAAAAAATACTAATACCAAAAGTGTCAGTTCTGAAACTTCCTCAAACAAAGTTTATACATAAATAAAACCCATATCAAGTAAGCGATTGTGTACTTTGTAAAACTCTAACAATCCAACAATACATATACTTTCTAGTTTCTACATCAAGTAATGACTAATCAAGCTCGCTTTAATGCAATAACACTCACGTTTACGATAATTGATGTTTACTATTAATAACTTTATGTCTTCAAAACACTCTTGTTCTATAAAGCTTTTATAAGTTAAACCTCTTTGTCCTGATTCTCGGAAGTACTTGGATTATGGTGGCGATGTAAATGGAACCACATTGGGTGATGTCATGGACTTGTAAAGGCCATGTGCGCGGCGGACCATGGAGGGATACGGACAAAATGTTTATTTTTATATAAAGAGCATATTTAGAACTTTTTGCCCTAATTAATTCGTCAGCACGTTTCAAATAACAGTCGGTAAGCTAGAATCAATATAGATTTTTTTATGGTGTGAAGTTAGAATTTAGTAGCTGCCAATTTTAAACCGCTCTCGCAGAACCAGACAGAACGGAAACCGGTTAAATAAATATACTGATTAACCAATTTAACTACATGTCACTTAATTCTAGAACATATAAATCTTAACTTAAATCAATGGAATATTTACGCGTATGTATATGCTGAGACTGTACCGAAGTATGGCTGATGTAATATTTGGAATTGTATTTTCAAGGGAGTAACGGCAAGGACAGATCGTTCCCAGGCGACTAGTGGAACATAAAACCGACCGACTCTCACGTTAAATTGACCTTTCGAACAATTGGTAAATGTTTTACCATTAAAACTGAACTGAACTGGTAATCGGGTTATCGAGTACTTAATCGCGTGGCTTATAAAATCGTGCGTAATTGCTGTTTCTACCTGACCATCGACGCCCGTTACCATTATGAGGTCCGCACTCGGAGATATGATCGCTACGAAATAACGCAGTACGCACTGCTCAATTAAAAAAATGTTCCAAGGATGAAATATTGCTTTTAAAACTATTTTAATTTCAGACTATGAATAATAGCAGGTTCAACGCTTATAAAAAACAAACGAATCGGTTTGGAACGTATGGATGTATGGCATAGACTTGTTTGTTAGCTGTTATTCCATACAAATGATTCGATTCGTTTTAATGAAACAAAGCCCATTCAAAGGCTTATTATTGTTCTGTAATTAATACAGACATGGTGGACACCTTTAAATGTTTACGTAACAGTAATACCTACGGAATAAAAACAAAAATAATGTTCTTAATTTTTCAACTGTTTGCACGATTGTATCGTTTAAGTTCACGTTAATACGTAAAGCTAGACAGCCACTAGTTTGATTGATAATAAAACAACAAGTAGCGAGAATTGTGGACACAACGGTCCGGTACAGCCGCGTCGACTCACTTACCCCCTGAATATCGAGTAACAAACGCTCTCAATTAATACTAGTATTGGTGCTACAGTCGGAGCTATTTATGTATTCCGTTGGGTACAGAGATTAACAACAGTGTTTTGATAAAGTGTGAGACTTGCACTGAAAAGTTGTTGCGTTTCACATAGTTGAATCCTTTCAAACTAGTTTTACCTCAGCGTTGGTTTTGATCTTGAGTAAACTTTAACAACATTTCAAATATGAGCAAAGCTACAATATTTCATGTAACTAATGCTGTTTTTATGTTTTATATCTGGTATACCTATTTCCGAACATGCTTGTAGAGTCGGCGAGTAAAATCAGTGAAATAAAAAACTTGTATCTTATCGCTATGTAACATGAATAACATTTAAAATAATAATCTACGTAATTAAGGAACTAAGTAATTTATTTAAATGGTTCTGTAATAAACTACCTAATTATGAGTGCGGTAGTCCAGTGATTGATTGACCACAGCGAATTCGGAACACGTAATTTCGTTTTTTTCTTCAGTTGAAATATTTTTGGTAATAACTAAGCTACATCGTAATAATGTGATTGGTATTTGGAAATTGATAAAAAGCAATTTAAAAATTCTTTAGTCATGGCGTGATGAAAAGTTGGCAGAGCTAGAAGTCGAGTTGAGTAATATAAACAGGATCTGTATTGAAATGTTGTAGGTTTTTAATATTATTTTGATTGATAAGATAATAAATATCATTGACACCATTGTTATATACGTACGAGTATATTGTCTTCACCATACAAATTCGACTGTTTGGTGTCTATGTAATTAATAAACCGTCGAGAGTTTTCTTTACGATTTTCACAGTTTTAGGAACATAAAAATGCTCAATATCTTCCCCACCTTCCTCCCTTCCTTCTTCCTTTACCTATACAGTTATCATGTATAAACCACTTTTCTTAAACGATGTCAGGTTCGCAATTCTAAGTCGAGTTTCCTCGTCAATACGTATGGATTGGCATCTGAAATATGGCCGATGCGTTCAATCGCATAGCTGAGCACACGTGCACGTTATGCAACGAGTATATGGTAGGTACATTGTAGTCCCGTCCTGTGCGTCGTCGCTTCGTTTGCATACAGACGCGACGGTCGACGCCGCCGATGTGTGAAGAGCTTTATGTCAAGGAATTCTGTATTTTCTGCATGATTTGTATGTAAAAGGATTTCTATAGACTTTGTTGCTTTGAGTTGTCTGTTTGTGGGCTCTATGATTGTTAGGACCTACCGGAGTAGCTATGTTGGGTGTTTGAATAGGGATGCTGACTAAAAAATTTGTCTTAGTCCGTCTTTGAGATTATAAAAAAATATTGGACACGTATTTTTTCTTTTTTTACTTAATCAGAATTACAGAAGATTACGGCGATACATTGAGTTAAAATGTGCCATGACATCACGAGTATGTAGATTTTATACGTACTAGTGACGTATCGACCCCCAATCCCCAACTTAAAATGCGTTTTATCTAAGTATTTTTTTATTAATATGATAAAACAAAAAATACGTGTCTAATATTTTTTTATTATCTGACTGACGGACTAATTAGAATTTCATTTTTTTTATCCAGGCATCATCCCTATTGTAGACAAATAATTCATACTAACTTTCTTTAAAATTTAAATTCTTTCTCCGAGTTAAAATCGATCCAGTCCTCATACCTCAGCTTTTTATTATACTAGACTCGCCAATCGCCATCCTGAGGATGCCTCGTTGAGAGGTGAAACACGTGTCGATTTCTTACAGGGTTCTTTATGACTTTTTAAGAACAGTTACGCGGATTAGGTTACTAAATATACGTCGTCTATTGTATTTTATACTAGACAGTTTTCCAGTAGTCCTTTATTTACTACTAAGCGAGACTGCTAATATATGCTATATTATAACTTCACAAAACATGCGTCCTTCAACACGCCATTTCATAAATAGCCTCTCTCCCCTCATGGATGCCTGGTACATCTCAAAATGGCCGCAAACCGCTATAAAGTATGAATACAGTTTAAAAGAGAGCTCTTTCAAAATAAAATTAATAATAAATATTCCATTACGCTCCTCCTTCAGAAATTTTATTGATATTAGAGAAATTGTATTTATTGCATTACTTACGTATATGGTATTTATCGTTTATAAAGGAGGATGTAAAATTACTTAGAACGGTTGTATTTTACAGTAACAGTGGAATTTTTCATAATCTTGGCTTCTCTATGCTTAACTTCCCTAGGAGAATTTATGAAACATTTCCGTGGCGGCTACGCGTTGCCCTGATAATAATAATTAGTGATCATTGCGATCCAAAAGATGGCAAAATTCTAACAAAGATATAAATAAAATGTTAGAAAGTTAATACTGCTCTTAACATCAATTATGCAAATAGAGCGTTACGATTTCTACGAAAGAAAAAAAACGTTTAAATTATTTATCATAACTCTGCTTTATCAGTTGCTCATATTTTTATCTTTATCCATTGAAATATTAGAGTATAATTACTGTTTAATTAATGCTTAACGTAAAATTATTGTAGATAGTTTTCACTTGCCAAAATCGATTCCCTAAGTTGCTACGCGGTTGTTACGAAAATTTACGCATTTAATATGTTATCATAATTCTGTTTCGATGGCTGAATAACAGTTTTTATTCGTTGAAATGTTAAAGAAAATGAATGACTACGAAGTTTATTACAAGGTATTAATAATGTAATAATATTATTTACGAGTATTACCTAAGTTCATAAGGTTATTGAAAGAAGCAAAATTAAATGTTAGTGGTGTTCCATGACCGCGCCGGCACATAAGTACATAGTTTACTAAATACTTACCGTTGTTTATTAATTTAATGTACCTATGTTAAAAAAAATCACATCGATCGTAAATCAATCTTCTATTCTATTTTTATTAAATGGCAAGCAAAGCCTATGTCGAATGTCTAAAGTGCAATCGAAAAACAAGTGTGCATGATTTAAAAAAAAGATTAATCAATAATTAAAAGAAAAAACAACAACTGAAGACACCAGTAAAATTCTTCGATTGATACAATTGAACACAATGTAGATCTTGTTGGTTAGTACAGGACTGAAACAAAAAAAATATATTATAATTGTTATTACATAAAATATACGTATACCACACAAACAAAATACTTTATAATTTAATGTTATTCTGACGGATGAAAGTCATCAGCGCCACGAGTAGTTCAGGAGAAGAATGTGTTAGCAAGGAGGGAAAAATCAAGCTTCATTATTTAAGTGAAAATATGTCCTTATTAGACAGCGACTAATAATAAGATTGATCATCTGAAACTCTTTTATATCAATTGCCTACTATTTGAGGTAGTACAATCGCGGGCTAAGTTTTATTTGTGAACTAATTGCAAGTAACATGTTTAATACTTATTCCATAATGTATGTGCTGAATATCGTAACAAAGATCTACTGTATGTACTTATGTGTGTCATATAAGAGAGATCAGACAGCAAAGATTGATCTCAATTGACGACATCCAATGTCTGCAATCATCTTAGCTCTTCCACTATTCTAACGCCATGTTTACAAAATCATTCGTGATTATTACGTCCTAATAAAGCTAATTCAAAGCGGTGGCCACAATTTATTTACCTACATATCAAAGGGCGGCTCTCGACAGCGTTTCTAATTTCATACAGCTTTCTCCGGCCTATTTTTAGGTGTCCGTTACAAGGTGCAATGTCCGTCAGTTTTGTGTTACATGTACATTACGTACCCTAGATCTGATCTTTCGAAAAATATAACTATACTAGCTTCTGCCCACGACTTCGTCCGCGTATAACACACAAAACATATCCTATGGCACTAGGCATAAGCTCAACTTTCAATCAGTGAAATATTTTTTGTGATCGGATAAGTAGTGAAATGAAATTGTTTATTCTGTAAAAGGATATCGGAATCACTTTTACACGTCATGTAAAAAAATATTAAAAATAAGCTAGGTGAGGTCGGTGTTTCCTATCTGACTACTCTGAGAAGAAAGGCCGAAAAAAACTCAGAGGTCACAGTCTCTTTTAAAGTCCAGACATAATCTCGGTCAATCTATATGAGGACCATGTAGATTAGAGTTTGAAATGGTCTTTTGAGGAAAGAACCACACAGATTTGAGTGGACCTGTCCAGTTCTGAAGGTTACCTCCGTATAATGTTAGTATAGTAGCAATTTGTAGTTTACTAGGTGGGTATAAACTAGGGATATTATACAGTGAAGAGCCTGTACCCTAATAACGTAATACACGATCAATCAGAAACTGAATCGTTTTGAAACGGATTCCTAATCCATTGCTTTTATTTAATTTTGTTGAACTGTCAAAATGAAACAAATTCGTCGTAATCGTAGTTGCGTAATTAGGTCGCTGGGTTTGTTCAACGGTCGGGTAAAGTGTTATTAAGTTTTCATTTTAGAAAATTATTAGTGGCAGTCTGGTGTTAATGACTGAATGATGGTTAATGGCAAAACCCTTACTCTTATTACATGACGCTGACCATAACTGGTCAAATATGCTATAGCCCTCTGCCTACCGTTTCAGAAGTACAGGCGTGGTGTTATGTTAATAGTTCAATATCTACTGTATCTAATTATGGTAATTTTCATGGTTAAATTAAAGTGAATTGTGCTGTGATTGTTCAGAAGTTCGAGATTGATTAAAATATTTATGAGCTTGGACGGTGATCAATTTTGTTTGAATTCAAAGCGTTTTAATTTAATTGCAATAACATGTTTACGTAGTCAGAATATTTAGTCGAAACTTACAAAGCTCGTGATTAAATAAAGTCACCATAAATATTTTTCGTTTATACATACACCTACATAAAACGAATGTTATTCAAAGGCTCATACAAACTAGTGGTCGACCAGAGGTCGAAATTCGACCATAATTCATTTAAATGTCATGATTCTAAGGTAGCCATCTTGTCTCAAACTCATGGTAGTGTGTGTTTTTTCATTAATTTAATTTATTTCTAATGTATATTATATAAAAATATTCGCTTTCTGCACTCCTTTCCATATGAACTTTAACTGTGCCAAATTTCATACTCCTCCGTTCTTGTAATTTAGTAAAATGGGGTACAAAGTTTTTGCTTCACGTATTAATATAATAATGTGGGTCAAATGAGATCTTCTATGAGGAATATCAACGCATTCGTAACTCCCTGGTTCCCAGAACATCGAGACCCGCCACAAGGAGGAAGTCTGTCCTAATTAGGTCACGTTTAGCTTTCCGAACATCGTGAATTACGTCGCTCGTCCACTTTTTATTACCCGTTTGATGCATCAACTTGCTTTGAACATACCATAACGTCTGTTGTTTTATATGAACAGTGAGTAAACACAGACTATTAACTGGTGAAGCTATTTATCGCCCGATTTGAATCTAGATTCTAGCTAACGGGAAGAGCGGTACAGCAGATAACTTGTTGAAACATTATGCTGTAGGCTGTACACGTTTGTATAGTTATATTACAGTTCCAGGCTGATAATGTGGCACATCGAGTGGGTACCTATTAGAAAAAGTTTGGCTTTGAATAGCGTCGTATATCAGATTTGTGTGGCAGCCTCCTTCTTTAGAAGCACGACACATCGAGCTTCAGCTCGATGTGTCGTGCAGGTACTGTATCCGTACAAGGTCCTTTTGGCGCGTAGCCAAAATCGGAACTAACGCCGGCTTCTTGTTTTTCAATAAATTTCACAAAACAGTTTCATATATTTGTTTACCAGCAGCGCCCCCCTGTCAAAGTCATTGGAGCGTCAAAAGACCCTTGTAGCACTGTATATGACTTATGTCATGTGTATGGTAGGTATACCTTTGATCATGATGAGTTAGTAATACTTTGATCGTAACATGTTCCCTAGGTGTTACAACTTTTAATTGCTACACGCCTTTTTAAAGTTTAATATTAATACTATAATCATTATTTGAAGATACCTTGGGGGAATTATATACGGTGATATCATAATACATATATCTGACATTTGTACCTCAGTAGTTAAAAAGGGGCACTCTTAGTATGAAATTAACATAATTGTTAGCAATACAGCCCCAAAAACAGATTAGATGTCGTCTAATTCTCTGCAACGAGAATGCCATGTATCCGACTTTATTGTGTCCTGTCCTTGTTGGTATCATCATTCACATTCATTAATCTGCCAGTGGTTTTTAATTACACATGGTTTTTAATTGCTCGTCATTTGTGAGCGCTCTTCTCTGCAGTGGAGTTTATGTGGTCTATGTGGAAAACCTGAAATGACTCTTATGCTTAGTCATAACACGGCTTTTATTTTTTTTAAATCTGCCGACCCTTTTGGGTAGACTTAGGTATCACTGGAGAATAATTACAATAACATTTTAAATAAGTTACAAATACCTACCGATTTGGTTGGAAAAGTTGACTTAATTTTGGTAACTTTGCCTCCTAAACTAAGGGGCTTGGCGGTCCTGTGATTTGTGCTACTTCATGCCTATTCAAATGATCGTTTTCCTTGTTTATTTTCCTTTACCTACATATTAACTATTAAAATATGAACAAATCTATGTCAGTTTGTTTGTTTGTTAACCGGACATGATGTTGTGTCTAGCTCGTGGTGTTTACGACATGTGTTGTCAGACATAACAATAACACGAACGCTACAGACCCGGAGCCGTCGTCGTTTTTCCATTCACCTACACTGCTAGTGCTACCATAGTGTAGAACGTATATATTACAGTTAAAGACGTATTGAGAACAAACCTGTTATGCTTTGAAGACCTTTTTAACTTTATTACTTAATTAAATTCTTAATGTATGTTGACGTGTAATAAGATCGGATATTTATCTGCCCACGCCACCTGTAAGTGTCAACATAGGAAAATGGACTGGAAATGGATGGTGTTGTGGACTTGTGGTATCCTCGTGGGTCTTGTCTAGTTACACTTGACCGCTATCGTGAAACTTGGAACTGTTACTTCTGTCACTGGCTCGGAACGGTGATACGGTAGCAGATAGTGTCTCAATGCGATACAAATACATACAAGTTAATTAAGTACAGTGTTCCCACGTTGCTACTGGACTGCTGTTCTGCCGTTTGTACGTACTAATTGATTTAAAAGTCGAGAGTATGATTTGAGTTGCTTTCTAGACAGGTTTTTTAGATAACCTACTAAAATATAATTGGTTACAATTATTACAACTATTGCAGTAAATATAAAATTAACAGTATAATAATATTATTTCACAGCATTCTCATAATCTAATGCCTCAACAAATCGTGTTTTACCAGTTTTTCAAATTATTAAATAAATCCGTTCGCATGTTTAAATGTGACCGCAAATGATCATGTCACACAGTATCATTAGAGAGGTACGACAAGGACATTGAGTGACTTAGTATCAAGTGGCGATCAGCGTCACGCTCCAAGAATTCAACTCCGTTCACATGATAATGTCATACGCGGGGCATAATGGGAAATAAACGCGTGCCTCGGATTCTTCCGCCAGAGCTCGGGTGTTAGGTACATGGTACACCTCTATTGTATGGCATTCGTTCAATACATAGTTACATACATTATGCACCGATATTGTGCAATATTATGTTACGATGTGGAAGCATTGTGTGTGATTGTGACCTTTTTTCTATATGTACGTATAGTTGCCTCATTTGTTGTGCTTATTAATGAGGTGCAATTACTGATTAATGAAGACTGAAGAGAATTCTAGATTTGCAATGCTGGCGTTAATGAAGAGTTATGAATGGATGGATGTGAGTGTGTTAATGAAGAATTATGAACAGTGAGTTTGAGTGAAATATGTTTATTGTGCTTCAGCGTTGGTTAATTACAGGGTTCATTATCTGAAACAATAGTCCGTATACCGTATTTCAGGCCGTTACTTACCTACATAGGTGGTATTTTTTGATTTTCTACTCAATTAAGTATAATAAAACAGCTGAAAAGCAAATTAATTGGTTTGAAACCGAGATTGATAGCACTATATTGATTGGATAGTTGTGCTTCAGTAGTTTTTGAAACTACTTGCCTAATCTACCATCTCATCCCAATCATAATACAACTAATACAAGTGACTTACTAAACATTTCCCACACAGACTTACAATTACAGATCTTGTTATCATCAACACTCAACACAGTATTGACAGTGTAATCTACAACGGTAACAACAAGTTAGTAATCAATCCAATCAAGTTAAAGCTTTGTAAGCACTTCTTAGTAACCTACCTATGCCGTACAGTCGAACACTATCTCAGTGGGTGAGATGATCTCGAGTCGAAAGGATCCGTATAAGGCTTCGAAATAATCCGGTACGAGTAATATAGTGCAGTGATGCAGTTGCGTTCCCACGACACCCATACCGATACCCGATTGGCTCACCTACATTGTACCTTATTACTTTTATATTACCCCGCATTATAGCCCAGCAAATTATACATCGGTATAATTTGCTCGAGCACTTAATTAGATAATTAATTGTCGTACGTTGGCCTGCGGTTATTCATAACACCAGTTGTGTTGACTGAGTACGTGCCTGTTTTATATAAACATATGTACCTAATCAAAGCATTTGAATTGTAAGCTATGTATCAATAACATTAGGGCCTATGCGCACGGCGTTTTTATTCGGCGCGTTTCTAGCCTTAAATATCAGCACTATTTGGGTTGCAGCGCTTATACGCGCGTCCACAGCGCGTAAAATAAACTCTATGCGCATAGGCCCTTTTTTTTTGCGCATGCGAAAACATCAAATGCCTTCTCCCGCTCTGGGCGGACCGAGAGGGCGTGTCAGACTTTTACTGACTAAAACCCACCCGTGTGCCTTCCGTTGCCCGTGTGCCGGGGCCGCGATATCCTGCCGGCAGCTTCCCTGAGGCCTTTAGGTCAAAATAGGTTTCAACTAGAGTTGTTTTGTTAGATACTTATTTATAGTAGACAGGCACTTTTATGGCGACCACGTACCGCAAGACGTTGCATTGAAAGGCCCCCCACAAGGTGGACCGGTGTCCTGGTGAAGGCCGCAGGAATCCGCTGGATGCGAGAAGCACAGAACCGGTAGAAGTGACGGTGCTTGGTGGAGGCCTATGTCCAGCAGTGGAAGTCCTTTGGCTGAGGTTATGATGAGGAATTTTTATGTACCCTTTTCGACATGTACATATCTCTTTTCGACTAGCCAAAAGCCGTCATTGCTATTTGGGCCTCATACGTGGGCCAAAAATTCTCGCTTCTGACCCAAAGTGCTAAAAGATCCTTTGCTCCGTCCATGTAGCTTATTTTTATACCGTTCTTATATCACATGTAAGTAGATATAAGCCAGTTTCATTCACCGTGACTTACGCGAAATCCGTCGTACGGCAGGATCTCCTAAAATAACTATGCAAAAAAACGGCGATAATGCCAAGCAGTGACGAGATGTTGACCCGTTACTCACAGCGATAGACCACGCTTTAGACTGGTGACATCCTCAGGAACACACGCAGTTACATGCAGAGGTTTTTTATGTTTTTTATGTACTTAGAGATCCGCGTGTTAGTTTAGGATTTGAATAATCAAATGTTTTCACATCACTAATGTGTCTGGATGGTTCAAGGACTTAAATCACGCTTAACTGTTTTTGCGATTTTAATGAATAAGTCTTTGATTTGAAGGCTTTTGTCGGTTCTCCACATTTCTCGTAGTATCTATTTTGTTACACGTCAGTAGCTAGACACGCTCAGAAGGATGATATTATATAGTTATATCAGTACGTTAAACAATTAAAGATTTCAATTATCATCAATTCATCATATAAACCACCGAAAGGTTACGCCGCATTCGTAACTTAATACAAAGAATTAAATATTAGTCATCCTTTCTATCGTATTTCTCGTTTATCTATCTCAAAGTATTGCACCGATAAGCTCTTTAAGCTGCAAAGCTTGATTTACAAATCCCTTCTCACAACATTGCCTTATTTAAAGCAGTATTTATTCTTCATAACGTATCATTATCCGTAAGCAGCTGCTACTTCGTGCTTACAAAGTAAATGTCGTTGATTCGACGGCTGCCTGTGATTATAAAACACACTTTATTTACTTACCTAACTTTTAAATAATAACATATTTCAGTTTACGGCACATCGAGTTTTAGGAAAAGTCGTCTTTGTCACTTGTGCGGTTTCACAATTACTAAAGTCACGATATTATCGTGGACGTCCATGTCCATAAAATGTATGGAAATAAGTGCTCAATATAACGTTATCGTGGTTCCATACATTTTACTTCCCTGTGTTATCGTGATCCCGTGACGTGAATGTTGTCCACGGTCATTACGTCGTCCGCGATAATATCCTAACATTCATAACGTTAGAAATTACAAAAGCGCACATTCCTGTGTGATAGTCTCTTTTGACCCGATTACGGCAAAGCCAAAGGAGGCTTATGATTTTTTCATGCTTATGTGTCATATTTACACCCGCCGTGATACTTACTGAATATCCTATTATGTAAGACGATTCATGAATTTCTGTTTGTTGCATTTGATTCCGCATCGCATCCGATTTTGTTCATTTCATTGCAATGTGTTTTGATTAGTTTAATTTTAGCATTAGCAATTTGCATACATGTGAAGTGGTAATGACAGTCACTTCCTTTATTTTGTTGCTTTATTTTTGCATCATTAACCAAATTAGAGTAAATCGCCTGTAGACAGGTAGGAACTGTTATTAATAATTTTCATGAAATAGAAAAACTTAATTTATTAAATCCAATACTCAAACATTCCAGGACAAGAAACTAATAAAAATGTTTTTGTTCGACAGACCAATAATAATGGGGAATACTCATCACGGAGTCTTCCTCGCGTGAGGCTCGACAATGGAGCAAACGTTGGCACTGCCGGCGTCAGACTCCGCTGTTGGGCTGCGCCACCGTCGATAACAGAGGAAGAAGTTGAAGAAGAAATAGAAGAAGATGCAGTCTCACTACGAGCGATGCCCGTTCAAGGTTTGTAATATTTGTTTTATATCAGCGCCATCTAGCGTGTAGTAGAAATAACTGACAGCGCCCTCTGCCGGTTACACGGTAGTTATTCTTTTACTGTTTCTATTCGATACTAGATGGCGCTGTTCTAGTTGCATGCATTGCACAACAGATGTCACTGCTTCGCTGTTTATTTTCGAAGGAACTTTAGAATCGTTTGACAAAACTTTTTTCGGTGAGAATTAGGTTACAGCAAATTTACTAAAACAACGTTCTTCAATTTTAGTTACTTGTTGCAATGCTACAGTTACAGCGATGAAAAATCGGGATAAGGAAATACTAAATAATTCGTTTTAGAGAGTTGGAAAAAAGTTAAATCAATACTACAAGTAACTAGCAATATTAATTAGAGTATGGGGAAAATTGTTTCTGAATAATCCGTCGAGTAACGAGGCAGGTAGGTACCTAAAGATTGGATATTCAGTTTTTTATGATAGCTCGGTTATGAAACATGTTAGCTTTCGCTTGTGAACTTTCAGGAAATTGTTAAGTGGACGAAGTAGGGCAAATTAATTAACGTATTTACCAACTAGCTTCCGCGAAACCAAACGAAATTCCATAAAGCATTGACATTAATCATGTATAACATTAACGAGTTTTCACTTCATTAGTAAGCGTTAGGTCGGGACGGAATGACGTTTCGTGCAGTACCACCAACATAACGCAAGAAGGGCGCGCACCGTGACGCTAGCGCACCCGTCACCAATCGATTTCGACCTAATGTTTCACGCCCCTGCAGCATACTTGTCAGTCTTTTTATTACTCCTAAAATTAGTAAGAATATTAGCTTCGTTAACGAATTCCTTATCTTCGTTGCGTTGTTTTGTTTTGTGAAACAGTCCTCGACAGTTTTTGTTAGTAGGTAGTACAACTATTGTCTCATCTTTGAACGACGCTCACTCAGTAAAATGCTTTTTTCTTCGACGTATTTATAGTTTTCTTATCACACTTTGGCTGCGCGATGACTTTGAAAAACCAACACTGTTAATTAATTTCGGGAACTGCGGCTGACGTGGACGAGGAAAACTTTGAATTTGATTGTCCCATTTAGGAAACAAAAGCTTTTTAACCTTTTTCGCAATGGTCAACGCCTTAAAACGCAATACTTACTTAGAACAAGTAGATACCTAAAATTAAGAACCTGATCGCATCATCGCAAATACGTACTTGTGTACAAAACGGGTCGAAGTGGCACTACAAAACACAAACCAGAAAGTTTCCAACTATGTAAAAACTTGTAGCACCACTTGACAAATAGTTGCCATAATTTATGAAGTATATAAAACGCATGTTTTTCCACTACGCGACGGTATTGCAATTGGACACGCGACAGCGCTCGGTGTCCCTTCGTCCGTCTGGCGCAATCGAGCTAAAATGGGCACAATTAGGGCCCCGGCAGTTTTTAATTGACATCGGTTGCTCGACTCGTGTGCGTTGCCCCGTTGTCCGACCCTGTGCCTATCAATCTCCGACTTGATACGGAAAAATATACATTTAGCACTTGATTTCTATCTGGCAACTGCCCGAAACAACAAAAAAGGGGTTGAGGTTGGTGTTCCTATATTTTACCGATCGTTATTGGTTAAAATACGACTAACGGATTTGTAACAAATAATGAAGCGTAGCGTCATCTTCATCTGATCGTCGCAATAATACAAATCATAAAAGGATATAAGATAGAAGTTCTTAATCTGTCTTCTATTTATCTATATTGTAAAAAAATAATATTCATGGTTAAATGTCAAATTACTAATGGTATAAAAACTACCTATTATAAATTAATTAATTATACCTTTTACTAGTCTGATAGACAACGTAGGTGGAAGTTTTATTATAACGCCTTGCATCTCTTAAAGGTGCATCTGTTTGACTTCAGAAATATTTAAAGCTTTGACCTTGTTAAAGAAATATGGCATCAATTTATGGCTATCTTATCTATATCGTATACCTTAATTTGTATAGGAATAAAGGCCAGTCCATGTTTGAACAAATTCATTCATGAATGCACAATATTTTTTCCACTGTTTAACGGAAGTTTGAACAACCTAATATTTTCGACAACAAATCATCTTACTGAACTGTGTCCATTGACTTCCTAGACTAAAATACGATTCCAGAAAATCAGTCTTTGAAGCTCGTATCAAAAATAGAACGCAGCGCCACAATACAAATGCACCAACCGTCCGTCAGTTTTCAGCTTCCATATTTTCGTTACAAAGAAGAACTAAAATACGAACTGTTTAACCTGTCGCACGACACGAACTTTGTCAGAAAGCGAACACGGGTCGATTGACGACTTCGAAATAGCGGACGTTCACGAAAAATAAATTCTAATTTCGAACCAGAGTTTAACTTTTTTTCTCTCTCCTTAATATTTTTGGTGGTTGGAAAACTAACCGTGGCGGCCTGAGCACTTAGTCGTGGAAAAAACCCATTGATCTTTTACTGTAATTTGTTACCCTTTTTGGTGACTTCCTGATTAAGGAATGTTTATTTGTTTGACACTTTTTATGAACTTTGCGAAGAACCGTTTGAAGATGTCGCTGACATTGGGAATTTATTGGCTGAAGTGCAGTGTTACTTGACTCGCGACCTGCTTAAATGGGGTGTAAATTGTAACTTAACAATGAAGATAATATTTAAACAATTTTGGTTGATTAAGTTTTAACGATTGGAGCGATTAATTTCGGTCAACTTCGTGATTCTTTTGTTACGTTTCTTGGTGTTGTGACAAACCAAATCATTGACCAGTGACTAAGCTACATACTTAAATACAACTTTTACGAACAATATTTTTCAAATTCGGAGTTCGATGCCTCGTTTACCTAAATAAAATTAAGCGTGAGTCAGTAGGACTGATAGGGAAGTAAAGGCGGCTTACACATCGGTTCCTATGAACTGACGCTCGTCCTGAATATTAATTCATATTCAACACATTG
Organism: Agrochola lota; assembly: GCA_947364205.1. NCBI lineage: Eukaryota > Metazoa > Arthropoda > Insecta > Lepidoptera > Noctuidae > Agrochola > Agrochola lota. Next base: position 7,205,487 of record OX376221.1, on the reverse strand, counting down.
TTTGTCTATAAGGACTGGCTGGTTTCCGAACAGAAACTGAATTCTTAATAGAACTGGCGTCGTTTAGTCGATCAAGTTGTTAATACTCGTGTTGCGAAAGTATTGAACGAGAAATTTCAAGTTTTACTGTCGACTACTCTGTATTTATAAACCAGTAAATCACGAGCTTAAACTGTTGCGAGAATGTTTAGCAAAAACGTTTGAACGTTAAATGTTTCATTTAGTTAAATGGTGGTTGTGCCTGTTGGCTTAAATAATATTTTTCTGTAATATAATAAATACCATGATTATTACATAAAAATGGCGGTAGTTAACAAGTAACATTATAAATGGTGTAACTATTTCATTAAGTCGGTACATATATTATGAACATATTGTTTAGGTACGTCGATGGTACTTTATGTATGTTTGTATATTAGAGAGGAAAACCAACTGAAAACTATAATATCGGTACCAAGGTACCTATAGTCTGTGGAATATTTGAACCAGGATACGCCACAATTCTTTAAAAAAATCTTCAAGACTTTTATTTTCTCCATATCGGCATACAGCCTTGATATAACAGGATAAGGGTACCTAAATACACGTAAAGACTGCACTAAAACAACGTTGAACACTGTAGCTCTACCATGAATTTACACAAAAAACACGCCAGCGTCTCCGTAAAAATAATATATTATATTGTACAGCGCCCCTAGCGGTCACAGAAAGAATTAAAATTCGTACCATCAGCACAATAGATTTCGATAGGTAAGAAACCTAATGTAATCAATTGAATAGTCACTAACGTTTTTCAGCTGTCATCATAAAAAACGCGCGACGCTATCCAAGTAGAACCATTTCTATGAAAACTTCTTGGAAATTGTTCTACCAGCAGAGCATCGCACCGTCGCGTGGCGCCTGTCTGCGAGAGGCTACTAAGTAGTACTTTATTAATCTCGCACTATTTTGGAATAAAACCAACCAAAACATTCGAAACTTAAATGGTCACAGAATAAAAACTGGAAGGCATGACTCGACTTAAAAGGTGTGTCCTCACCTCAGTCACCTCACTGCCAGACGTACGGTATTGAACTTTCATGAAAGGATTACAGCTTAGTTGTCTATACTCTATGGAATATATGCCAGTGTGTGTAACAATGCGTGATTCATGTGTTCTCTATAAGGCACCGCAGAACCGTAGAACAGCATCAATATTAATAAGTGTTTATAGAGTTATCTTTGCCCTATGACTATGTAAATGTCTATTGTAATAAATACAGAGAATATTAGTCTATTTTTATGTATTAGTAATGGTGGTCGCCCACCGCTTTATGTAGAGGTCGTGATCTTGATTTTCCGGTTGGTCATGTGACTTTGCAAATAAAATATTAACCGTTTACAGTTTAAACCACAACATTATAATAATTAAAACACAATTAAGTATAAGGAAAGACAACCACATACTTACGTACTAAGCATATTTTAAAAATAACAATATTTTGTTAGCTTAAAAAATCGATGTCATATCGATGCACATTTTAATACGAACATGCAGTCAGCATTGGCATTGCATGTAGGCGGGGAGTCTGCGACGTTAATGAATATCATCCATAACGTTTTCAACCCTGCCAAATATAGCTCGCGGTGTTTTTGAATGCAGCGAGTGATTCATCATAATATTTCCAATGTTGGATGCAATGCATTTCCAGTGTCCGTCTGTCCGTTGATATCAGCCGGCGACAGAACTGATATCGATATAGCTACTGTCTATTGTCTCTGCGTAATGTATTGTTAGGGTTGCTACGCTGTAGACAGGCTACGCTCGCTGTTGGGAAAAATTCCGACACTTGAAGCCTTTTCAGATTCATTGTCTTTCCTGTATTTAGAATAGGTGTGAAATGCAAGAATAGTACATAAAGAACTCATAAAAACACATATAATTATTCTTAATCGCTGTGTGAAATATTTAGCAGTACATATAAAAGCAAAGGAAAGTAAACACACATAGTTAAAGACTGCAATTAACCATAATTATATGTGCTTTCTCTGGGGCCGTGCATACGACAATAGAGTCATTTCGCTGAAAAATCGTGTGCGCGTTACAAGCGGTTCGGATTTTAATTGTTAACAAGCGGAAAATTATATACGTTGATTGTTAGTGACGCCCCTACTTTTCTCTGAGTCAATGGCGGCAGACGCGAGGCGCGTACGCGGCATCCGCGCCAGTGTGCGACGCCGCTTCCGACTCGCCACACTTCGGAGCCGAATCACCGATCGGATTTTCAAACTAAGAAAACAATCGGGCGCGATTTTCTTCTTTAAAAATTTTCAGCGCACACGCTGCTTTTGTGATTGAAAGTAAAGTTCAGTGCGTGGAAATTGACTGAAAGCTATAAAATCCGATAGTGTTTGGTGCTATGTGTTGTGTTTTGTGATTCGATCAGCTGTTTTGGAATTAGCGTCATAAGGTTTCTGTTGTTCTTGTTTTATGTGTACATTGGCAAAAACTTGGTTTTGAATTACACGCATTTCGGAATATTTCGAAATATCTTGCTAGCTATACGACACCATGGAAATTTTACACGAATTAAGCAAAATAAACTGCGGATTACTTATACATTCAGCCAAGACAAGGCAATAAGTGGTGTTCAAACGATTGTAACAAATAGCTCATTGACAAAACAATAATATTGATAGCTGCCATTAAATTCCAATTGGAGGCTCGACAGGGTATTTAAGAATGCATTAAATTTATCGTCTTTTATGGGCCTGACTGAATCTAGAATTATCTCCCTCGTCAATAGCTAACTTTGATTTGTTTCCTTTACTCAATAGTTTATCTTTATAGGTAATTGAATCTTGCCGGTCCTTATGACGTGCCTTCTTAATGTATTATTAGCTAAAGGTACACGTGTAGGTGTAAGATTGACTGTTATTAATAATTCATAGTCGATGTATGATCGGCAACAAAAGTTCTCTAAAGTTTCCAATAAGTTACTAATTGTTTTGTTGTAAGTGTATGTTACCGACTGTATAACAACTGACTAACTGTGTGTTTTTTTTCCATAAAAAAAATACAAAAAGCGATAAGTAGCTAATAGCATAATAGCCTGTAACCTTTCCACTGCTGGGGCAGAAGCCTCTCTGTGCGAGGGAGTGGGTCATATTCCACTACGCGGACCCAGTTCTGGTTACATACATAACTACATAAACTCACTCAGCACTCTTCCCTCACTTCACTCTTATTCCTATGGAGGCAGAATTTAAAGAATACCTGCTACGATCCTAAAATACTTCTTTTGCTTCGTTTACATGCGGGTTACCTTATGATAAATTTGAATTAATCCCATAACTTGACCTTCCAGGTTCCAGCAGAGAACCTAGACATTCCTAGACGTCTCTAATGTATGAATATTAAGCAAGCCACTCGTCTATTATGCATTCAGATAGCCACATTAATTTCCTTAATATTATACGTTATTTACGTATACAGTTTCCTATAAAAAAAACATCAACAAAAACTAGAGCACTAGAATCTAGATAGTAAGTATTAATTTTTTTGATCATAATATTGTAATGCAACCTTCGCACGTTGGCTGAATAAAAAAGGACCATGGATCAGCATCCGCTGGCAACACATGCGTAGGAGTCTGTCAACTACGTTCTCACAGCTCGCCTTGTCTTAATTGATTACAAGTATTATAATTATGTTTATAATAAATAATACGCGGCAATGATAAAGCAGGGTCATGAATGGCCTCAACACATTAAGCTTACGCTGTTAATTCTTCAATTAATTAATCTAGGTATGTAATTTACAAATAAGCTTTTCATTCTAGTGCCTAGTTTACGATACAGCAATACTGGTAATTATACTGGTAATTTAGATGATTCAAGCTTAAAGGGAAAGGTACAGGGTATCCGCGAAATTCAAATTTCGTTACTTTTTTAAATTTGCAAATCATATTTTGATCAACAGACAACCTGACCAGGTTGTCTGTTGATCAAAATATGATTTGCAAATTTAAAAAAGTAACGATTCGCCATCGTAATAAAGATGTATTTACAGAATTATAACCATTAGAATCATCAATCATCTGCAAATTGCAAAATACGTAAGGACATTTGAATTTCGCGAGCTACCTCAGCGCATCCTTAACTACACTGATCTGATGCTCTAGCTAGATAGATTGATCTCTAGGCTTTACTTACTTGGCGTAGATTCATTAGATTGCTCTAAGGGAGTCTTCGGAAACACCTGGGTTGACGCATTAAAAATATATTTTCCCTTTAATTAATGTTAATTACTCAAGCTCTTGTTTATTCGGGTTGAAATCTTGGAATTGAATCATTGCCGGTACCAAGTGCATTTCTTATTCTGTTTTTACACCACTGAAATGCCAAGTGAATGTAAACAGTAAACAATTCTAGCAGTGTTGTGAAATACCGTCCTAATATAGTACTTTACGAGTACAAACATAACTCAAATATGTACACAAAAACATCAGTCTAACATAATGCGATGAATTGACAGATGCGATACAAGTTTCCAGCGAATTTCAAGTAATTATTTTCATAGTAATGACATTTGTAAAAACTTAGAGAGTGAACCTAGCGGCTCTCGTGAAGGTAATGCTCAAGTTTACCTTAATGACCGACCTGACCGTCATTACGCACATTGGCAGTCTATGTAGATCAAAGTGTTTTACATAGATAGTAGTAACCCGTGAGCCAGTACCCGTGATTTCTGAGATTTTGTTTTTGCATTCAAGCATAAAGCACTGGCCTTAGGAACGCAAGTGAAAAGTTAAAAACATTGATATTCAGATAAAATTTGTTACCGATGAGTCAGGCTCGCGAGTGGGAATTCCGTGGTTGATATTAGACTTTATAAGCAGTCGACGCTAACATTCGCTGGGTACATATTCAACCTCATTAAAGCCACAAGCTTCATTGATAAACCGGAGAAGACGAACACTCGTAAATAAGTCTAGGCGAAGACGTTTTCCATTGCGTGTTAAAATTTATCGCCCACTTTATATCGTTATCCAAGCAAATAGAAGTATGATCATAACCACTGTGTCACTAATTGTTCGAGATAGCACATTAACGCGAAACCGTGTAATGATTAAATTCTAAACATTCCACCTGTGCTTGTAACTGTTACAGCATAATTATTATCGATTTCATAGTTTATGTAATATACCACTATGATAGTAAGGTATTGCATAAAAATACCGTGCGGTGGCTACCTGTCGTGTCAAACTCGATCAGAACAACCGTTAATTGATCAGTGAGCATGAGCAGTGCTCCTTCTTGAAAAAGTGTTATAATACCTACTTCCTGACGTGTGTGATGCAGTTAACAGTAACTGTGACGATTCGTTCCGACTGGTTCTACGACTCTTCACGAAACTACGAATATGACGAGCATCCATAACAATCACGAAACATCTGAGCATCGTCTTTAAAGGTGCTTATCGACCATTGTTAGATATTTATTAATAAATTAGTGTTGATCTGAATTCACTCATCGATTCCCGCTTCGTTGATGCCGATAACTTTTCTTAGCAGATTACAACTTACAATACACTTAATCTAATACCATTCTAAACGTTATCTGAAACACAACAGGGGATAAAATGGCATGCGTGATTTTGACAAATGTAGCACTTAATGCTAAAATCATTTATTGGTTTGATACGCAAGTTTCTATCGAGTCGTATACGCAGGTAGTCGGAGATTTGATCACGCGAGGGGAAATTACTGGTGATGTGGACGTGTCCACTTTCTGATGTGATAGATAAATGCTAAATGAGTTGTGACAGTAACGACTGATTGGCCACTGTATTGGAGTTATTGCCATTTAATCTGCAAGAAACTGTACTGTTTATGGGTACTTAGTTGAAAAAGTACGGTTGATAGCTAGTTGTACGAAAGTCATAGCGGTGTTGGCAGTAGATGCCCACTTAATTATAGTGATATAGGTAAATAAATATCATAATGATAGCATAAAAGTGAAAAGAATGCAAATTAGTTACTTAATTGCAGAACACACGCATATTTTTATTTAGTAGCCAAGGATGTATCAAATTGGACATTGTTTGAAAAATAATTTATGTTTTAGATTGAACACTTTGTTTTTCAATTTCAATTTGCTTGCACACTTCTCAGAACCTTGGATTTCGTTGTAATTGTCAGACATCTTAGTCTAAAAGATAAACAATAATGAGTTTGAAAAAATAAACTATTAGAATAACAGATTGTATTACGAGATAACAAATTCATTCTATTGTTTCGCCTAGTCCCGAGATTTTTTTTTTGCAAATAATTTTTTTCTTCAATGAATTATAATCATCAAATTGCTATAATATGGATGATGATTAAACATTTTTTTTTGTCTGTCTTTGAGATTATAAAAAAATATTGGACCCGTATTTTTTATTTTTTTACGTAATCTAAAGATTACGGCGATACATTGAGGTAAAATGTGCCATGACGTCACGAGTACGTAGATTTTATACATACTAGTGACATAGCGACCCCCAATCCCCAACATAAAATGCCTTTTATTTAAGTATTTTTTTATTAATTTGATAAAGCAAAAAATACGTGTCTAATATTTTGTTATTATCTGACTGACGGACTAAGTAGAATTTAATTTTTTTTACCCAGGCATCATCCCATCCCTGTTACCTATACCTGATTATTATGTATTTATTGCACTATTTCCATGTATAATATGATAAACAGAATCCGTGACAAAGTCGAATTATCGCGAGAAACTCACCGTAGTGAATTGTAGCAGTAATACTCATAAGATTAGTTATACAATATACGTTCCGACTTAATCGATTTACTTTTTTACTTTGTAATGTTTCTCTTTTTGCATACAAAAGTAATGATATGAATTGCAAAACTCATGAAGAAATTTTTAGTAGGTACTTTCCTACTGAAATATAGCTTATCAAACTACAGCTTTGATTGATAATTGCGATAAACTTTGACTACCAATTAGGTTGAATTGGTAGTCAAAGTTTCGCAGTTCTGCGGTAGGTAATTCAGGTATTTACCTTTCTACGAATGTCATGTTATAAGTTTTGTGCAATGTATGTATAAACTTCATTGGAGGCATGTAAACAGAAACGCACTTTATTAAAAGCAGTTAATAACAATAAAATCAGAATGAATAATGTATTAAAGGTAAACAAGGTCTCATTTGCGGTAAAATGTATTTATTTCAGGAAGTCATAATGATCTTACGAGTATTTCAATACATTGTAATTTCCTTATTTAAATGTTAAATAACAACAAAGTAATGATGTTTATTAGCACTGAATGGTGTAATTACTTGTTTTTAATAAGGTGATTTAAGGTGACACTTTTTGTAAGAAGTTTTTATTCAGCATTTATTTTTTTGTACAATGTTGTATAAGAAAATGATTGGATTGGCATCAGATGCACCTTTTAACCGCCTTATCCGCAAGATTCTGTACCAACTTTCTAGGATCAATCTTCCTTATTTACTAAGTATCGAGATCATTTTAGCTACGGCTTAACCACACGATACAGGGTGTTTTTTTCCAACCTGTATAGTTAGATTCGGATCTCTATAGTTCAGAATCTTTATATCTCTCATACAGGCTTGAATAAAAATAAAAATACTGTCCTAGAAACGCTGACAGGACACAGCAGGGGCAAAATTTTAAAGAAAACTAAAATCAATTATGTATACGCTAGATTCATTTCCACGTTCGAAATCTCTATTGCTCAACAATATAGGTGAAATTTACAACTTATTTTCTTTTATCCAAAAGGGAAAAGAAAAAGCCCATTCCGTTTCTGTATCAATCTATAACGCAACGATATCTCTTGATCTAAAGCCTTATCATAATCAGCGGCACTCAGGCGCAACTTGTCAAACCACAATTTCCCCACCGCAGTGAAACTTATGTCTTTACTCTTTAGCGAAAGTCGACTCGATGTCTCGATACGTTATTAGCATTGTGGAAACATTTTCCCTTCTATTATATAAAGTACACATTAATGGCGTGTGAGACGCAATCATTGGAGGTCGTTGTGCTTATATGTAATGAGATTATTTGTGGTAGGTGTTCGTGTTAATAGCCTTGAACCGTAATTAATTGGTAATGTAATTAAAAGATTTGTTTTGGTAGTTATGTTCTTAAGGGGGATGCCTTAAGGTAGCCCATGAAATTCCAATTTTCTTAAGTTTTTTTTTTGCAACTTGCAGGTCAGTGTCAGGTTGTAGATTGATCAAAATATGATTCGCGACCATAACAAATATGTGTTTACAGAATTATAATAATAATAACTATCAATATAAGTCTCTTAGTTAGAATTGGCTTCAAATATCATGATTTCATGAAATAGTCATTCAATATATATAGGGGCTGAATCGAACTTGGAGATTTAAAAAACTTTAGAAATTCAGAATTTCCCGATACCCTGGCGTTTTCGCCTTAAAATGAGGTGGAGTTACCAACTTACGCTATAAGGATTAGCTTGACTTGAGAGAGCTTGTTATGAGAAATATTTACAAACATACTATGAAGTGTCTCTGGTCAGAAATAATCTAATGCCAGCGCCACATGGGAGGCCGTCACCTCCTTCTGCGAAGCAGTTATGCTCGCGAAGGAGGAGGCGGGGTGCGCGAGGGAGATGCAAGCTGCACGCCCTCGCGGCCCTAGTCGCCGCAGGAGACGCCCCGGGCGTCGGGAGTCAAGAGCCGACTTCCGGCCACCGTAGGCGCGGGCCTGCGGACGGTGAGCAATGGGCAGCTCGCCGTCCGATCAGGACCAGGCCCGTGTCGACGGCGCGTTGTGTTCCACGCGCGCCTCAAAGAGATGTCAGCACCAACCGACGGGGTCGAAAGACCAATGCCTGCTGGGGTTGCGGGTTTGTCTGAAAGGGATATCGCGGCCCCGGCACACAGGCAACGGAAGGACCACGGGTGGGTTTTAGTCAGTAAAAGTCTGACACACCCTCTCGCTCTGCCCAGAGCGGGAGAAGTCATTTGATGATTTCCCATGCAAAAAAAAAAAAAAAAAAATAATGCCAGCGCCAACGCTACATGATATAAAAGTCGCTGATCCATGATTCTTTTCGCCAAAGACACAAGAGAATCAATAACAGGATGAGTGCGTACTGTGCGTACGAGCGTAGGTAGACAAATACCAGGAAATACTTAGATGTTACAATTTATTATCTCCATTGTCAACTTAGTAATGGACATTACACATATATATAGGATATCTTGCCCAGCGAGCTGGTGAAAGCAAACACTCGGATAAGATTGTTTCCAATTAAAATGAGATCACGTTCATAATTAATGTTATTGCCTCTATTTAGATGTCTGCCTGATAACTATCTTAACTGATTCTTAAATTGAAGGCGCACTTAATTTGTACTTCTATTGGTAAGCCGACTGTCCGACCGTTCTCAGGAATGGAACCTTTTACTGAGTGCCTCTGAGAGTTAAAGTTCGTTATTTCGTCGAATGCTTTAACCTGTATCTGGGTTGGCATTGAGGCTCTCGAATACTAATCAACACGCTTGTCCAGTCCAAAAGATATATCATTGCCTTATATAAACAGTTAATTTCCATTGTCTTCTAACTATTGCTCACTTTTGTCACTGCGAAATTCGCTAGCTTAGCAAATTGAACCCTTTCCATTAATGTTGGGGGAGCCCGACGCAATTCATTAGGTAGTCACATTATTTGCCACCCCGGGATGGGCCCACGAGGGTGACTTAAGCCCCCAAGTTGAATCCTGTGAGGGGACGCACTCTGAATCCGTTTGTGCAGTCGATATGCTTAGATGAACATAAACTGCAGTGGGTGCAGCTCGTAATTGGTACATGGTACATACATATTTATGAGTTAGAGTTTTTGTTCCCTATTGACGATATTAAGGAGTTTTTTTTTGCCATAAGAGCAGAGTACCACCCCTGTTTTGTTTTGATATAACACGAATGATCTTATTATACGCGGTATTTATGTTTTAAGAAGCCCTACAAGTTTTTAATATTGAATTACATGCACGATGTTTCTCCGAACAAGTCTTTGAAGAAATAATTCAATTGTCACGTACTTGTGTGCGGTACCTTTCTTAAATGTATGTTTATTATGATTAGCTATCAAAGAGGTTACGTCGGGTTACGAGAATCATTTTCATTAATTATTTAAAACTAGTCCACTTTAAGACTTAGTTCTAATCGTGCTAAACGCTAAAAGGCAACAGATAACTATGCCAAGGTTTTGACCGCCATGGATTCAATGCCGATAGTTTGTATGTCTTCTCCACACAATAAACTCGTCCATATAAGGAGCAGTGTTTTTGTTCAAGTGGTCTTAGCTTACTTTGGAGTCATAAGTGTCATTGCTTGTTGAAACTGATTGAAAGGCGTTACTGATGTGGTGTTACCTATACAAGTTGTAGACAGCGAGGTTTATTGGTCCTTTTCGCGCGATTAACATTGATTGGCTGTTAAAGAGCTTTACAAAACAAAACAGGCTTTAGTGTAATGACCTTGTTGTAAATATTCAAGTCCATTGATAATAATTTTGTTAGGCAAAACACCCACGTTCAAGATCTTCCCAATCATTATTGTTTTTACAGATTTTTTAAATTTGTTTCTTGATCACGGAATTTGAGGTTGTTTGTGGTCTATTTCACCAACTCCAGTTAAGTTCTGATTAAAGGAAATAGCACAAATATCAATTCGGAAAGGGATCGTCACCGTATCAGTTCGAGCCATTCAGTATTCTTTGTATGAAACTCCCTATTGGAACGCACATTATAATCGGAATCGTAACGTAATCGCGTCGTCTCGAGACAAGCTCACGAACCCTTTCCGAGGCGATACGGTAACGATCCCTTTCCGAGTGTGTGGTACCTTAACTTACCTTTCTGGCAGATGATTTCAAGCAAATAATGTTACCCTGCCTCTGTGAAACAAGTGTAAAGAAATCGTCCGGCAAAATGTTATTTTGTTCTTTCGTGTTACTCTGGCACTTAACCCCTCGAAATTAGAAGTCAATATATAAAAATTCCTCAACTCTGCATATCTACTGTAATAGATTCTAATATACCAATTTGAGTCCTATGTCTTGACCGCGGCGGCAATATACTAAACGTGATTGACATATAGATAACAGTGGCTGCGTGAATGACTTGATCGTGAATAAGTTATCACTTGCATTATTTAATGGTTATGCACACTTATGAAGTAAGGCCACCCAGTAGGACTAACGTTTGTACTGGTGAGGTTTAAACCTGGATGTCTTTCTCATTCAACTTCCACGAATATTTTTTAGACATAATACTTTACTATGCACATAAACTTTACTACTCTAAGATGACATAATACTTTAGAGATAAAAACTTTCATATTTTTAAGAAGAATATATTCGAAAGTCAGCTTGGATAGCTGACGGGCCCCGCTTTGACGTAAAAATGTAATTTATTATATGAATAATTAATAATTATCCTATCTTAACTAATACTTACGAGTGTCATTCTAGATCCCACAGTACTTTGTTCTCCTTCTCGTATCGAGTTACAGGAGAAAAGCTCTTGCCGTGGGGAAAAGATCACGCCAGTCAAAAAAAGTAAAGGGGTTGTCATTATGGGGTCCATCGGATGTAGCTTCTCCACTCGAGGAGGGTTTTTAAAGCGCTCGTACTACTTTGTTCTTGTTTTTAATTAATCTATTACGATATCCTGTTTAAAGTAAATTGGAGCTCCGGTCGATATGAGTCGAATTTAACTTAAAAAAAAATGTCTCATATATATAAGTACACATATAACATAGATTTTTGAAGATGTCACACATTTTCAGGATGAAATGACTCAATAACCAGCTCATAGGATAAATATAGATGGATTTATTAATAAATATATATCCTCATGACGTATATCAGAGCAGTTCTTAGCACGTGTTTAGCAAACTGATCGTTTGTATGGGAGGCCCGCAAACCACATCCGAGTTATTATTGTTTAGTTTCATTACCAGCATTGAATAGAAAACAGTCAACAAAGGCACATACCTCAACAGATTTATGTTTATTTTCTGGAATGGCTCTACCCTAGCAGACTTTTGGATGTCTCGACTTGTCTTTATATCTTTCTAAAAAGAAATGCATATATCTCTCTCTTTAGTTTCTAATTCTGCACAGATACCCTGAAATTAAAAAGAATACAATTAATAGTTTTATCGGTACTACATTTCACGCCAAATATTTTTTTTGTATATGGAAGTATCGGAAAACAATATGTATCAAACACCCATGATGCACATTGAAATGACCAAATGCAATACAATTTATATTTGCGTTCCAGATAACATACTCTTGTTTTCCGGGTCGTCACATTTAAAGATAAATCTGACGGTTAATACAATTTACATAAATTAATGTCAACAGTTGGAATCCATATTTCTTTTTCATTTCGTTGGTTGAGGTTATGTTGTGTCTATTTTGCAGATTTATTCGTAATTCTATGGGTGTGACATGTGACGTCATAATCAGAAACAGCGCGCTATGGGTTTTACAAAAACGTTAATCACTTTACTATAAGACAATTTTAAGGAAAGAGCCTCTTATAAGTCATCGACGTTCAGTCCTAAACCTTCTAGTGTCGTGGTAACGTCGAACATTGAAATGTATTTATGAGGTACTGAGTGCAACGTAGATGGACGTAATGGTGTTAGAGCAGGCGGTATACGGATTGTCTATTTAACAATGCTAGTAGACCGTAGAAAATAAAGGCAGGACACAGACGAAGTACACGATTAGTTCGGTACAGTAACAGAATGGCTTTTAAAATTATACTCTAGCGCACCAAGGTTCAATGGTAGTAAACTGTATACTGCTGAGTCTGTGCAACTGTCGAAAATAAAGCGTTAAATCATTTCTCCTGTTCGTAACGTGAGCTTGGCGAGGTGCCAGCATCCGCTCTGCAAGGATGTTCAAGTCGGGATGTTATGATCACCGTTTGTAACTTGACGTCATGCGCGAATCCCCCCTTTTACTCGAAGATGGTAAAGTCGAGAGAAGGTAACCGTTTTGGCCGTCGCTTTTACACCTCTTTGTAATTAAACCCTGTTGAGTCTAAGAATTGCCGACTACATGATATTTCTGGTCATATTATAGCGTGTTCTTCAAAAATAACGATTTCCTATGAACTTTACGAGATTTGGTCTATAGCTTGTTCCGGCGACTAACTTTATATGGGTAATATTATTATCCTATAAAATGTTTTTTAGTTAATCGTGTATTTTTAGTAAAGTCTACGTCGTAGCACACCGTAGGTGGTCGCCTCCATATTATTAAATGTAGGATTGTTTTATAACTGTATGTGCAAAATAGGACACAAGGGATATAGGTCATGACATTGACAACATCATTCGTGGTCTTTCAGCGATACTCGCCATTAAAATTAAAACGCAAGCATAAAGTATGCAACCCTGAAGTTTCAATGCCAAATCCGTTAATTTTTATAACAATGACTAGTTACATTGTGGTGTGGTCACACTGAAGGGAAAATTAAGAATTTACACGAAGTAAAATTATTTTCATATTTGCGCCGATTTCCTCTCAATTTCTTGAATATCATAAGTTTATGTGTAGAGATTATCGGTAGGGTCATTCCTGTATGCAATAACTAAGATCTAAGGCGCCATTATTTTTATTAATTACGTTAATTAATTATAGTCCAATAATAGACGTAGAAACAACTCCTGAGTTCAATTTATTAAATTATCAAGTGGATTTTCAATCACTTTAATATGTAGTACCTACGTACTTCAGGCAGCGTTTAAAGAATCCAGGCAATAAGGGCAACGACCGCATTAAATACAACTACAATTTACCCACAAAAGTAGAAACTGAATGTAGTAAACTGTAACTGTTCCTGCATCTATTTTCATTGATGATCAAATGTTAGAGTAACCGTATTCTTTTGATTACGGCCTTATTTCTGTTTAACGGCGATGGCAGAGTAAACAATGGCGTTGGCGCGGCGCCATCTGCCGGCGATTTGCGAACATCTGATGACTAATACAAGGTTATTGCAGGGATATGACGCTGATAGCGGTAATTACTTGCATTAGCAATGATAGCACTGACAGGTAATGTTGTTATCTACTCTGCCAACAATTTATGTGGGACTTGATTTATTATATCCTCCTGTCAAATATTGCAGATGCGGTTGGTAATCCCGCTCCCAAGCTAAGAAACGTGCATAATGAAGGGCTTTTAGGCAAATAGATAGCTTTCTTTTGATCTTAAAATATACCCAGAGATTCAAGTTACGTTCGTGCTCAATCTGATCGTTCATTAGCCTTAAAAACTTGACGTTAAGAAAGACAGACAACTGACAGGCTTGATTTTTCAATTTCATTGCTCATAAATATGCAGTTTAAAATAACTTTTAGCTTCTCTGATGAAAAGTGCCAATTAGAAAAGGAAATAGCGACACCTTTGTGGTTCTGATGGACATGCATATTCAAAACATTCTTGGCTAATTATTAGCTAGTTTTCATAATACATTCCTACAAATACTATGGACGACAAAGACAACGGAGTTATAGTCCTAGTAATTATTGTCTTCAAGTTGTTTACAAACATTGACACTGTCAATGCTTTTAAACAACTTGTCCGGTCCAGAAGTGATATAGTAAACAGAGCTACATCATCACTATTTGTTTCTAATGTTTGTAGGCTTGAATAATTAATGAAATATCTAAGGAGGCATTTATTAGTAGTAGGATTCCATGGACTTGACATGAAAGGAGGTCTGCACACTGCTCCTTATGAGCCTGCCCAGGGGCAGGTTTTTAGTACCTTAAGCGCGTTTATCCTAAAAGTCGGCAACGTCACAAATAGCTGCCAAATATTTACCTGTTTTGATTAATTTTGCAATATTACTGTATGGAAATATGAAATGTGACTAGTGAACTAAAATATTTGATTATGAAATGAAATAATTAATATCGTAACACCGAATATTTAGTTTTTGATGTAAGAAAAGTATTTGGAAACTTTCGAAATGCTTTTTCCATCAAATTCAATGTTATAATTGCAATTCATTATTAAGTTCGCTAGTTAGCCACATTTCCTATTTACATACAGTAATATTGCCAAATTAATTCAAAAATTTGACGTCTATTTGCGACGTTGTCCAGTTTCAGAATAAACGCTCTTAATATAACTCATTTGTTAAACGACCTAATATTTGTGGTAGGTGCCAAATGAAAGTTCATAATTTGACCAGTATTTTGCGAATTATTGGAGGCTCTATTGGTTCACATGAGTAAAAATAGCATAGGTTAAAATCACAGGTTTTTATAGTTCCACGCCCGCCATGTGGGCGGGTGTTAAACTATAGAAACCTGTGATTTACCTACACCTTCTTTGCTCTCCTTGTATTCCACGTAAAAATCATAAACGCTTTTTTACTAGTAAACCTAAAAATAACTTCGCAATCATTTTCAATTTGGGATGCGTTTCCAGGGATTGAGTAGGCGCTTTTCACGTCAATATACGATGATGAGACGTTTAAATAATAGTCTATTATTAGTGAAGCGTTTGTTGAGTAAAGTACTAGTGTGGGATGGATGGGCAGCACCGCCTCCTGCGCAGGCGCGAAGATTTGTTATACCCACATAATAATCAGCACTATAAATAGGTATAAATCTCTAAACGTACGCACGTTTGTAGGCTGTTCATAAATTAGTTACGCGTACCGATAAAATTCAACGCTTACGAAGTATGGTTTTGAAAACGTTTGTAATTACTTGATTTTATATTAAATACTCACATAGTACCTGGGCGGCCGAGCTCTGCTCTGGTGATAATTGAGAATGCTCATTTAATAGTATAGGATAGTTCATACTAATTCCACGCTGCCATGATAGTAGGTACTTACTAATTCCATGCTGCCATGTCATTATTCTAAGGTAGCCATCTTGTTCTAAACGTTGCGCGACCGAACTCTGCTCGGGTGAAAATATGGAAAAAATGAATTTTCCCAGATATGAGACCTACCTAGATCGGTTTTTTACCATCATAAACCCCTATATTGCAACTTTCATCGAAATCATTAGAGCCGTTTTCGAGAACGTGATTACAAATACATATACATATATACAAATATTGTTCATTTAATAGTATAGGATATTTCATAGATTACAAGCTGCTACGCTGTAGGTTATCGGATGAAAACACGATATTAGCTGTCGTGTCCTCGTGGGTTCAATCGTAGACTGTTATTATGTGTTTTTAAATACATTGATAAGATATCAATGCGTTTCAGAACATGTTATGACTACAGATGTTAAGTATTTTTTCATTAATTGATTTGAATAGTTTCTAATGTGTACGAGTTCACCAGTCACGACTGCTATCAAATAGGTACTAAACTTTAGGTTCAAGGAAGTTTACAAGCAACTTGTAAAACATTAACTGTTTCCGCAGTGAGCTGTAATGTTGGTAGTCTGTGAAAGTTGAGCGTAAAGTTGTTTGAAATGCTTCGGAGACTTAATTGTTCTGAGTTTCCTGCAGTTTCTTACTACTAGAACTTCCATCCCGTTAGTCGATCCCATAATAATACAGTGTTATATTTTCGGTTTTTACCCGGTTCGATTCCCGAGTATGGGAAGCGAATAATCGAAAATCTTTGAATGCAGATTTGTCTTTTTTTAATAAAGGAGTGTTTCCTTTTAGTCAAATTTGCTATCTCCGGTATTTAGAGTACTTTCCCTCCAGGTGAGGTAAAAAAATTCCACCCTGTGGTTATATATAGTATATATGTGGTATGTATATAGTTAATTGGACTGACCAATTAACTATAGGCGGTGAAAAAGTTTTTGATAGGGCTTTTAATTGTCAAATGCAAAAGTCTATTCGTCCTACATACCCGTCATTTACGCACTTATTCTAAGAAAATATAAAACTTTCCATCACACAACGTACCTACATCCACAACCACATTAATTACTCACAAAATAAAAATTACTGGATGATGCAAATCCCTCACAAACCACAGTACAGTCGAGTACAAATTGACTCATCTTCATAGTTAGCGGCATTGTATGCAAACCGCTGCAGTGACGTCTGCTAATAGTTTCGGTACAATGGCGAATTAAGACAAAGAACCAATCATTTGTTATGGTATTGCACTGAGCTTGGTCATGCCTCACCAAGGAAGTTGAGACACTACACTTAAGTAAGTTACCCGCCTATTTTTTTTAACTTTTTAAACCTAGATGGATCAAGAAAAATATGTCAATTTCGATTTTCGCAACACCGATCTCGTAATTTCGTTTTGTAAGTGCGACCTGTGTGCTTAGAGCAGATGAAGTGGACAATAACTTTGACAAAGGCCGATATTTGAATAAAATTGGATTGAATGTCACATCTATTCAACTGTACAGTATTCTCACCATTGTTAACTCGTTAACAATCATTAGTAAACATATTCTCTTTATTGTTTGTCTAATCTTAAAACATCGCTAATTAAATATAATTTCTGTCAAAGGTTTTCGCAGTCTATTGTTACTGAGGGATTCGAAAAGCGCGTACATTAATTCTGTTAACGACGTGACGATTACATCTCATCAGATTTTTAATTAGGATTTGTTCTTGGCCGGAGTCCAGGCTCTGCCGAGCGTGTCAACACGCGTCCTCATTTACTTAATTGTAAAACAAATACAGCTATTTGCAGCACTTTTTAAAGCGCGATGGGACGTGCTTTTTCTTTTAAATGGACAAGTTATTGTTAATTATCGGAACCCAATTGTAATGCAAAGTGTGCACCTGTGATTTTATTGTTCTAAGTGTCACGGACAGTTATTTGATCCAGTTCAATGCGCTGCTCAAATCGTTCGAGCTGGCCTCGTTATAGGTACCGAAGTAAGCCCTGGATTATTGTTTAAGCACTTAAGTAGAGACACTAGATACGATAAAATACAATAGACGACGTATATTTAGTACCTAATCCGCTTAACTGTTCTTAAAGAGTAATAAAGAACCCTGTAAGAAATCGACACGTGTTTCACCTGCGTCGAGAGCAGAGTGAACTCTGTTCTCGTCGCTTGACGTGTCCACACGTCAGGTCCGGGTTCGCAACAAGTCAGTCGTTATCCTGAGGATGCCTCGTTGAGAGATGAAACACGTGTCGGGGTACAGGGTTCTTCATGACTCTTTAAGAACAGTTAAGCGGATTATATTACTAAATATACGTCGTCTATTGTATTTTATAATGGATTTCAGCAAAGTCACGCCTGAGTCAATTAACTACTAGATACTATGTTAAACACCAATATCATTTCGATTAATTACATCACACAGTTGAAGATTTGATTACCACTATTCACGTTAACAACCACATTATTGAAGTATTTCGGATGAACAATTTGGTACACCTTTATTTTTTCTTCTAATGTTGCTGTTTCCTTGGATAAAACATAATATTTAGGTATCTATGAAATCTAAAGAATATATAATCTAATCAGTTTTCTTTGGCATTGAATTCCCTTTCCATAAAGCGACCTTACTAATGTCGTCGCTCTTTACGGAATGCCAGTAGCCGTTATTCGTCCTGATAAGTGTCATAAGTGGCCCAAGAAGGTAATTTAGGGTGTGACCTCATAAGGAAACCATGCGTTAACTTATTTCAATGCCACATTCTTTAAAGTCTATTTTCAGTAAAATTCAGTAAACAGATCTTTCGGACAATGCATTTGATCACAAAAAGCATGCAATTAACAGAACGATATCATTTGTTCAAACATAACACGCTCTGAAAGATTGATGAAGACATCTGAAATTAGAAGTATCACTGTATAATTATACGTGAACTGTAATTAAATAATAAGAAGACTAATATTAAGTCGTTAGACACGACTTGATCTACTAATTAAGAAATCAGCCAGTTTCAGGCATGAATCATGTTGGAATGTTGATGAATTTCAAGAGCACACTTTTGAAGAATTGTTTCATAAAGTAATTATTGTCTATACATTACTTATTGTAAAGAATAATTTAGTGGACATGTTAAAAAAAGACAATTGTGAATAAATTATAACAACCGGGTCTATTAATTTAATTATACGGATTAATTATTTCAGTATAGTTTCATATCTAAGTACCTACTTAATTATTTATAAGTTACCCTTAGATATTCAATTTTAATTGAAGTTACAAAATAAAATGAATTCTAAACACAAAATATTTCCATCAGACAGCAGTCTGATATAGACAAATCGTCTTTTAAAGTGAAATGACTGCATAACATCCTACAATGATGTGGAGAGAGACACTTGAGGGCAGCGCCCCTATCTTCATTCACTATCGTTATCTCGTTACATCGTCGTGTCGTAATGCTAGTGATTTACACGCCAATTGTCCGCATCTATTCACTCGAACTTTGAACTCGCTTGCAATTTATAACATAAACTTTATGACTGGCTAAACTAAAATAATATTTTCTCTTTAAAACAGCAATGAATAATCGATAAAAATAAACTTAAAAGTACAAGTTCAGTGAGCGGTGTTAAGTAATAAAAAGTGTATTTTAAAATTATGTAATGAGTCTTCAAAGGGAAAAACGTACAAAATTTAATATGTGGAAGGCGATTCTACACAGGAAGAGGAAATACAGCGAAGTTTTACCGTGTGATCGAGAGTCGTACTCCGCTCTAGCGGCAATGCAGGGAGGTAGTTCAGCGACACTACCGCCATCTCTTGACGCGCTAAGAGCATGTAAGTATTATCGCTACTCGACGCTAGGTGGCAGCACTGATTGTTTTGTCAGTGAAATATTTTTTGTTATGATGCCTTTAAGGTTTAAATAACTTACACAATAAAAAGTAGAAGTTATCATTTATATAATGTCTTTGGATAAGTAATTTAATTATTTGTATTGAATAGAATAGAACGCAGCTAGGGTTCTTTTTTTTTGTTGTTCTTTTTTTTCCACTGCCTCCTTGATCTAGTGGTTGCAAACGCTAATGCTGAGCATGAGGTCCTGGGTTCGATTCCCGTGTCGGGCAAAGTGTTATTGGGTTTGTCCATCTGGAATTTCTCAGTAGCAGTCCGGAGTCTGGATTTGTGCCCGGTTGTTGGCAATAGGCCACACCACTGCTTATCGCCTGTATTCCCTGAAATACAGGCGTGATGTATGTTATGTATACGGTCTATTCAATATTACTTTACAATGGGTAGCACTAGTTTATCACTTATAAGAAATGATAAAAAAAATATTTTACCTATTCGACCCGTATGAAAAAAATTGCTTTAAAGTAAAATGGAATATTCTAATTTATTTAAATATTGTGTACCTAGTACAATACTTAAAAATCAACACGATGACTTTGTGTGCATTTTTTGTGGAGACGAGTTATGGCATGGCCAATGCCTCCTCTCGGACTTCAATTGTGGGAAAATATGATTCATACCATTGTGTTTACTATACCAACCGCGTCAAACGTTGCCGCTCTCTGAATGAGGTCAATCTTTGTTACATTTCTGGCGACTCGTGACCCACGGTTTTAACAACAAACGAAGCCCTTGCGACAACCGACAACACTGAAGCATTACTATTATTATCGTCATGATCTTAGAAAACAGTTTTTGTTTATTTCGTTACTTAGGAATAATACCTGAGTTTTGTAATATCAGCTATCTAATTACGTAACATATTTTCGTAAACGATTACGAGTAATCTGTTTCATTTTGACAGTTCAACAACATTCATTGTGTTATTTACGTTGTTGAGCAGATATATTTTTCGAACTAATGAAGCAATGGATTAGCAATCTGTTTCAAAACGATATTACGCAATTAGGGTTTCAGTTTTTCAATAATATCTAAAAAAAATATCACAGTCTTTCTTCATAGATAATTAGCAAGCCAGTTTTTCTCAAGCAAAGATCCGCGAATAATACCCCGAGCTTACTCTTCTCATTCCCCATCCTTATTCGGAAACAATTGTCATTGTTCCGAGTAAAAATCATGAAAGGACATCAGTTGGCAATGTGAAGAGGTAATCTTTAGGTACTACTTAACAATGCGCTGACTATAAAGAAACTGAAACTCATAGCGAAGAACACGCGC
This sequence comes from Agrochola lota, assembly GCA_947364205.1. Lineage (NCBI taxonomy): Eukaryota > Metazoa > Arthropoda > Insecta > Lepidoptera > Noctuidae > Agrochola > Agrochola lota. The sequence goes on along the minus strand of OX376221.1, from coordinate 7,184,364 downwards.
AGACAATATGGCTCCCACGACATGGTTTCCATGACTTTACGTAAATCTGCTAATTACCGCGCATTTAGACATAACAATGATAAGTTTCCTCACTTTAATATACATAAAATGTTCATAATGGAAAATATTATTTTAATACCCGTTTGAAAGGCTCGAATAATGTAACGATGACGTGCCGGGCTGAATATGCCTAAATACCTAGTGTTCCATAGGTTTTGGAAATGTAAAATATAACATGTAAATGAATACAGAGGAAACATCCATCATCCACGACATTTACATGCATACAGAATCGAAGGTTTTTCAACTAGTCATGTTTCAGTCTGTTGTAGAATTTTCTTTTGCTATTTTGTTTTGTTGTCTTTTGAACTTTGATTAATACCCACTTCTATATGTCTAATTTCTTGTGAAAACATACTATTTCCTCTGTGAAAGGTTTATAGCTATTACGATCCATAAGTACATATGTTCGTGCAACATTTGTTTCTACACAAATGTGTGACTGAATGTCGCTCACGCAAGCCTCAATGGTCGGAGTCAGTGAACAAGTTTGACCCACATACTTAGCCGGGCCATCGTCTCCGGCACGACCACCTCCTTCGGGACATCAAACATAGCTATGCACATATTTTCGAATGTATTTATGCATATCTGAATCAACAATAACCGGCATAATGGGTCCCTTCAATGGTTTGCATATATTAGTTTATGAGGCCAACATTTTGTAGTGCATCCGGTCTTATTAGACGTATTGCGGTTCGTTCTTGATTATTATGTTTTTGGGACATTCGGAAGTCATTTGTAATTACAGAATAATTACTGTTTTGGTTATTCCCTTCACTGTTATCTAATGTTATGGCTAAAGTCAAATTATATGCTTGTGATTCACACGAGTGGCTTTCTACTCTACGTATATAGTTAGGTACTCTGTTAATCAAGTCTCTTTCAGTGTAATTGTGAATGCACTTACAACGAATTTGTTGATAACCTTAATTCACGGGTGAATAATTCTCGAGTTTCCATCTCGATCCAATGATAGATTGGCAAAAATTCAATGTCGCCGTGTCCCCGAACGCGTCACGGATAATGAGCAACTCCTGCTATTGTGTTCAAATTGTGTCAAATTAACGCATCCGTTTTCTAAGAACTGACTCATGACGAATTAATACTGTAGTGCTGCGAACTACGTGTTTTATCTTTTTGCGGTTAGCTTACGAGCTTCGCATAAAGGGCTTTCTCTGAATAGGTCTGTCTATTACACCTAATCCTTTTACCTTGTTTTCTAAAAGGTTCAGATAGGGCTGTTTCTTTCACTGATCGTAATGTCCAATCGTGAGACTACTTAACATAAATACAACATTTTGCAAACACAAAAACTCAGTCTAAAGTGCTCTTGATCTTCCGATATCCAAGACCAAGTTAATTCTCCATATATGTCAAGCTCGTTTAAGAGACAACCTCCTTCTGTGGACGTGGAAGCGAGAGCTGCTTACACAAAAAAAGTAGTTACGCTCTGAAGGCCGTCATTACTAAATTCTCCATAGTTTTTATTCGACTAAGCTCTCAGAAGCAATTCCAATTGCGTTCTTTCGATGAATACGGAAAACCGATCTCTACTGTGTCCGTATACATGAGGAAGGAGTTAAGAGCGTTTCGTGCCCATTCGTGCCCATGGTCCATTTTATTTCCATTCTTTATATGGCGTTGTTCGACTTTTTAAAGGTAGGGTAATATTAACATAGTGTTTGATTTTATGTTTGCCATTATAAGGTCGACCATGTATTAGACGATTAAACGTTTGTATGATTGACAGGCAACCACAGATCAGACCTTAATTGAAAGCTGTTTGTTGTTTTAACATGTCTGTTAAAGTAGGTTAGCAATCGTTCAGACGTCAATATCTGCGATTGCCTAAGTCTCTGTGAAGTTCTCAAAAAATTCACAAAGCTATTGAGGTTTCTCAGAAACCTGTTCCTTTGTTTATGCTACCTAAAAACGCCCTACATTTCTCATCGAAAAATTAGAGATTGTTTTCAGAAGTCAGATGGTATCAACATGATTATTAGCGTCGGCAGTGTTTTGTTTTATTTATGTATTGTTGGGGCCGCGACATATGGGAGACGCTGGGTACCTTCGTCGCAGCTGGGGGTAACAGGATGCGAATATACGATTAGCGATCTTTTTCTCTTGTATTTTGAATTACTTTACCATACTAAACTTACATAACACAGCTTCCGGCTGTTTATAATGTTTTATTTATAATTAAATCAAACGATTTTGATGTATCCTCTGGAATAAGCATGTCAAATCAAGTTTGTAAGATTTATTTTTAGTTATAAAGCTGTTAGTGATTTGGCCTAGACCTATTGAATAAATTGAGAATTAATGTAGGATTAGGTACCACGCTGGCGTGTGGGTAGGCTGGTAAACATGATTATATTCTCGCCCTATACATAGTGTGTCTGAGTGGGGTCTCGAAGCAAATTATATAACTTTTCATTATAGCGATGAAAACAATGAATCAGCGGAGTGCTCGTTAGTGAGTCATCTCCCCACCTCATTGTGGAGGCCATATCGCACTTTATCCTTGCCTTTTTTTCTTAGCAAAGATAATCTCGTATTCTACCTTTGTATTTACCCTCAAGTACCGGTATTTGTAGTGTTTGCATGTTAGCAACTAATTATAAATGCTAGAGAGAGCCGAGTCTAATTGACATACTCTAGCGTAGCCTGCTTAGGCCTACCGACTCCATACCGACTATAAACTTTTAATTAGGCACATTGCTAAATGCTACGAGTTTGTTTATCAACATTCTTGATGAAATATTGTAATAGGCTTACCATTTTATGTATTCAAACACTTTCTTAAATATTTAAATAATAAGCTTTCACTAATTACATAATCGTTTTGTTACAGGTAAGTGTCGATTGCTTTACGAGTTAATTGGGGCATTATACGGTAAGTACTGCGTGCCTTTTTAACTTATCACGCTCTCTAAACAAAGGTCTTGCGATCTCATTTCGCACACAATTGGTGCGTATTCAGTTAAGTTTTAATTTGGTGACTGACCGCCCGCTGATTACCTCGCTGCTTCCATCAAGATTTGTTATCTCTTAATTTTACTGTTTAACTCCGTTTTGCTCTGATACTTGCAAATTCTATTTTTGGTCTTATCAAGAAAATACACGAGTAAATCGTTTAGAAATTATTGACGATTATCTGATTCTTTATGGCATCCTAAATGTCAATTATGTTATACAGTTCATATTGCATCGAGCCGATAAACACTTGCCGCATGTTATTTAAAAAACAAATTGAGTACATTTTGTTAAGAATTGAATGCAATTCCACTTAAAAAATCATAATTTCATGATGCTGTTAATAAAAGAGAATATATTGTATAACTGATGCAATAAAGTGCAGTAATTTACTGGTGTAATTAAAGCTCTTTTGTATCGTGTGTCGCGTTAGTTCGGCGAGGCCGTCCGGTCTGGCCCACCTCATCGGTCGCCGGATGCCATCAGTCTGTGAAAACAAGAGCAACTTAGGGTTACACGGTCAAATCGCTCAGGCTTTCAAGCTGACGTCCCAAGTTTCGACCGCAAACAAGATATCTGGTTGACGTGCGTAATTGGGTCTGTGGAAAATCCTGTATGCTCGCAGATTTAACTGGATGAAGGCTCGGACCACCGACCAATCATCTTTGGTGTTATGAGATTCGTGAGTGACAGTCATGTTGAGAAGCATTTACGACTTTACTCTCAATTGGGATTTCTCGACTAGTTTTGAACTCTTAACCATAGCTGGATAGTTTCGCGACTTTGCCGCAAAAATACTCCCTTAAATTATTTCACATTTACATTACTTACTTCAGTCTTCAGGCTCGTGGCTAAGTAATCACAGCCGCACGGGACGATCCATTAGGTTAAGCTACGCTTGCCGGGGTTGGTTTGTGGATGGGTGACCATCGTTACTTACCGAGACACCTCCAATCAATCTGCCTAGCCTTTTCCCAACTATGTTGGGGTCGGCTTCCAGTCTAACCGAATGCAGCTGAATATCTGACCTCCACAACCCAGTAACTGGGTAATACGATACCCCTTGGTAAGACTGGTGTCAGACTTTCGGGTTTCTGACGACTCGTAACGACTGTCAAAGATCCACGAATGACAGCCGGGACCAACGGCTTAACGTGCTTTCCGAGGCACGGAGGATTCTCGGTATGTAAAGATGGTCATCCATCCACTAACCAACCCCGGCAAGCGTAGCTTAACCTGATGGATCGACCAGTGCGACTGTTGTTACTTAGCCACGAGCTCCTCCGAGACACCTCTTCTGTGCCTCGGAAAATACGTTAAGCCGTTGATCCCGGCCGTCATTCGTGGATCTTTGACAGTCGTTACGGGTCGTCAGAAGCCCGAAATTCTGGCAACCCAGTCTTACCAAGGAGTGTCGTATTACCTAGTTACTGGGTTGTGGAGGTCAGATAGGCAGTCGCTCCATGTAAAATACTGGTATTCAGCTGCATCCGGTTAGACTGGAAGCCGACCCCAATATAGTTGGGAAAAGGCTAGGCAGATTGATTGACTTCAGTCTCCTGTCCTTATCACAATTTATTTGAGGTCGTGGTAGAATAGCATGTCTTCCATTTATCTATATCAATTGCCATCTCAGCATTCGCCCCTTTCCTAGCTATATTCTAATACCTAATGATTTTTTTCTTCAGTATCTAGTACGTTTCCAAATATCCCTATGGCACCTCTACCCTTGCCTCATCTCACACCAGATCCCAAGGATGTTTACAAAGTTATTTTTGTTTCACATGTTGATAGCAGGCGTGTGATGTGTTGTATGAGGCTGTGTCGTCACCTTCTCACCGTTATTGAATCAGCCGAGTTAATCAACAGCCACTGTTAGTCTGTATTGATTTATAAACCTGTTGTGATTATGTCATAATGACCTGCTAGTGACAATTTGTGAGCACCGTTCTCAACGGTATTATGTTTGATGATCTGCATAGTTGTGGACTTTAAAATGTAACGTAGAATTTATTTGCATTTTATTTCAAAACTTATAACTGCTAAGTAGGTAGTAAAAGAACCTGTTTCAAAAGTAGCATATTTTCTAAGCTGTCCATTTAAAATTATTCACCTCCACTGTCATTCAACGCAAAATTTCTTTTAAATTATACGTATTAATTATGCGAGGCACATAACAGAATGTTAAGCTCTTGTGGTCGGCTCCGTACATTTGTTCCTAGAATCGTTATACAGTCGATATTTAAAATTTTCTCTATAACCCATACTGCACGCACATTAACGATTCTGTACGCATAAGGAGTGTGGGAGTCTTGGAACAGTTTGTACTAAAATTCACATTTATATGGAGAATTTAGGTACAAATAAGCATTTCCAACGGGCCGTAAAATGGTTCTCAGTAAAACAAGAACATTTCCATTAAGGTGGTGCTTTTTCAAAAACGTTAAATTGCTAAATTGAATGGCCTGTTAATAACTCGACCATCATCTTCATCACTAAGGTAGTACGATTTTCTGAACTTTCTTATCAATTTCTAATTTTACAATTTCCAACTCCTACCATGAAAATATGATTCACACCTTTCCTTCACGTTCTTCACGTCAAAACCAATAGCTCCGTGCTACGGCGATTTGGCCCGACTTTAAAACTCCGTGCCAAAAATATTATTCCCACATTCAACAGCAATGCAGATGTGCCATTTTACGCATACAAATTGGGACACAGCCGTGTACCGAGCTCATATGCCGAATATATTGAAACTTTTAACTTTCACGAACAGCATTCGCTTTTTCTGGTTAACTGAAGCATTCTCGTAGCACTTACGTTGATTCTTTTTCTACGTAAATATTTGTAACTGCAATTATAGGGGTAATCATGCATGTAAAACAATTTACTAAAAATGTATCGGATTGAAAAAGTGATGTGGCGTGCTGCCATTATGACATGATAATCTTATAATTTTGATTTCAAATTGTGAATTGAATTACAGATGCGGCGAACACTTTACCTTCTAAATTGAGCTTTAAATTAAAGTCAGATTAAGTCATTCTTATCGCGATTTATTTATTATTTGATATCTTTAGCGCGCTTACTGCGTGTGTGACAACTGAAAACTCGTAAAACTCTCTGAAAACGTGTTGACCCAATGGGCTCGGCCCTTACCGATGTATCCGGTGTACGGACTGCTGTACTACTGCCCTGTCCATATGATAATTTCCCTTTTTTGTGTTGTATACACACGGCACAAAGCCCGGGTTTCACACTGTTTGGACGCTAATTTTAGCCCAAGATTTATGTTTACTTATTTCTTCCGGCCATAGCTGTAAATATTCGTAGTATAAACACTATAATAAATTATCTTGAACATGCATTATAATTTAAATTCTTGTGTTAATTAAGATAGCTATTATATGAGAAAATAAATCGTTAATAAGTATTTCGTAACAGCCCCACTTTAGTGCTATCTGCAATGTATTGCTCAATTATTATTGCATACAGATAAGGGGCTACTGTGCTGAACACATGTCGTATCGATATTTACATACGATGGGCTCCGAACGTTCTGTCGTACTCGTATCGCTGAGCAAACGAGACTAAAAGAAACCGCCGTCAAATTATCGTTGTTACGACTTCGTGCGACCCCGTTCCGGTACTATCAGTGTCAATTTGTGTAAGTGAAGTTTCAATTATGTATAAGTAAATGACACGTTCGACATTCACTCAGTTCGTGTTTGCTTGCACTGTCCGGTTCCCTTTAGACACGTGTATTATTACTTCGAACCATGTTTAACATATCTGAATGGTTTGTTTAATTACACATTTCCACTGAAACGTATTTAATTACAAAAGTAATACATAAAAGTGCTTTAATTCTATACGAAAGTATGTCAAGCAAGCCATGTTCCATAATTGTACCTTGTGCACGGGCCACAGCTCACGCGCTGAGTACCGAAACTTTGCATTAAGGCTGGTGCACACTTGCGTCCCTCGTATTCGTAATCCACTAAAAGTCAAGTGTGGATCAAAAATGTTAACATTTAAAAATGGAACAGTTGTGCTAAGCTAGGTTATCACAGATGTAAGCTCAAAGCTGTTAATATCAAGAGCGTTCAGTCAGCTGACACTAGTTTTATTAGCTTATACACATGACGTTACAACGGCTTTTACGTTTTACTACCCGCAGCTCATAAACATTATCAATATTATGTCTAATACAGAAAATATTATATCTCTATGACCAACTAGGAATGATAACACATACTTCGAAGTTCCGACGCGAACGATATGATAATGCTTATCGTGTATGACCAAGTAAAAAAAAAAGCTTTATGATTTTAATAGGGTTGTCTAGAAGTGCAACTTCGTGCAGCATATTAGGTCATACCTATAGATTTCAAGTATTTTCCATTTGGCAAGGAAAATCCCTCGTTAAATATTGTAAAATGTTGGATTTTACTTTTAAAGTTTTAATAATTAAATAATGCTAAATGGTAATGTGATGATTAATTAATTATAATTTTCCTTTATGAGAATTATTCAGTTTGATCGTTTTAGTTTCCGCTACATATGCCATTAAAGCATAGATTTAAACCGTATGGTAAAGTAAACAAACACAACATCCTCATTTGAATGATCACATGTCAGCCCTGGTAGTGGTGGGTGCACACCGAGCGCGCGTTGGTAAACAGTTGGCATCGGTCCGTGTCGCGTGCACGTCGCGCCTCGCTTGTCCGACCATTGTGTGAGGTGCGTCCACACTGTTGTGTCCGGTGTGCCAGCAGCCGCGCTACCACAATGCGCAGGAACTCTGCGGTTTGCTCCCAATGAACCACCGTACCATTGTGCTTGTTTTGTGGAATCATTACGTGCTTTTGTCAAGTGTTACACGTCGTGGTTTTGTTCAGTGACCATTTCCCAACAGTTTGTATGTCAGCTATAGCTGTATGGTGTATATTGTTAACTTAATTTTCTCAATGATCCATCGAATGACTACATGCAACGTTCAAGACCAGTCAAGTTTACTCAACTTACATAACTGCGATAAGAAATTCGAAACTACTCTGAACTTTACGCAGCTTACGTTTTCGAAAGCGTCTGACGGATCGTCTTTCTTGCAAATAAGTCTTCATTACAGAATGTCAGGTTTCATAAATTATAAGGTCAGCTGATAAGTTGACAGTGGCCCTGTAGAGCAGTGTTCTGTAATAAATCAATTAATCACTCAGTATATTGATTGCCTCCAGTGGCCCAGGCATCGTATCACACGTCGGTGGGTCGCACCGTGTAAGAGGAGCCTAAATATAGCTGGCCAGAGTGTGGCGGTCACAGCAGTCACCCTTTGCGGTGACATCTACATACATAGACGCTACACGTTTAATTAGCGTGTCAACGTTTTATTTATGGTACAATTTGTATCTATCTGTAACAGATCTTGTTTTGCATGGAGACAGGTTGTACCAAAACAATTGAGAAGGACGGTCACGTTGGATTTGAACTGCCGTTAACTTACCTGCTCTGATACCTTTGAAAATTTAGCTCTGAATCTAAAGCAAGTTTTACTATCTGATTTCTTGTAACATTTGTCTGTTTACTCTTTAGGGTTTTTTTTGGGGCTATGCATCATCAATTCACTTCAGTTTGTTTTTAACTTTTTCGCCTCATCGTTACATTAGTTTTATCGTTCTATGATTGCTGGTTATGATCGTTAAAAATGTGTAACTATCATACCATTCGTTTAGACATGGATTAGTTATAGTCTCAGAGAACGATGTAATTAATCGAGTTTCAAATATTGAAGATATTTAGTTAAATCTCCTGATCTAGAAGCGTGACTGAGCGCCGACACTTCGCGGTTCGATTGCCATCAATGAAGAAAAGTTTAGATACTCACGAACGATTTGGTATCTAATATTTTTAACAAAAGTATTCCTGTTTTTATCTTCACTCTGACATTTGAAAAAAATATAAGTATCTTGTAATAACTTTCGGTTTCTCTATTGGTCGAGTGCTCGAAATTTGGAGTTAATCTTGGCGAATATTTGAACGGTGCGTTATAAAAAGTATGGGAGCATCTGTCGTGCCGGGTGTTTTAAAATCATGCTTGCACATGTCATGTGTTGGTCGTCGCACAACGTCTTGGGGGCGCGTTCCCCGCTACCTGCCTCTCGCCACGTATTGTTCTCTTCCCTCCTCGAGGTAATACTGGACCTTCTTACTCTGTTTTGTTCTACGAACAACAATAACACGTTGTTTTGTTCTCAAGTACGCCATCATAGCTGCACTTGATTAGTAGAATGTTAAGTTCGTCTGCATCGTCGTCGACGAGCTATTTATAGTTTATTACTACTCGCTTGCTTAATAAAGCACAGCTCCTTTTGAGTAATCAATGCAATTAAATACTGCAAATCAAATGCGTGTGTTGTCATGCGGCTGCAGGAGCGTGCAAACATTGACGGAATATAAAGTTATGTATTCGCGATACTGGCGTACAGGTAAACGATCATAATAGTCCAATGGGCTGTTTTGTCAATCGCACCACGTCTCTTACCCACACCGTGCATCAGTGTTGAATGCAAAGAGAATCCGATTCGGGGCTGTACATATGCGATGGAATTTTAATCGCTGTTTTCATAATAGAAATTTATTTTGGGGAACTGTTTGGCAAAAAATATATTTTACGAAGCCCGCTTACAAATAAAATTCCGTAATTCACTGCATTGTACGGAAGATAAAAGCTGCGGTCCACATTAATTTCTTTGAGCAAAACGAACACGTAATACGGAATGTTTTGAAAAAATGAATAGTGTTTTAACTAAAGAGTCCCCTAGCTAGAGTATCGTCACCAGCTTATAAATCGCGGTCGTGGTCTCCGGTGACAGATAAGTGCGTGCTTATCGTCACTGAACCGAATTCCCCGAGAAGCCGATAACATGCCGTGAGAACACGCATTCGGGGGATAATCCTGGATTTTTGGGGAACATTTAAGGTCCATAAACATAACTCATGTTGATTACGATAAAAGCTTTCATTAGATTTAAGGGTGTGTGTTACAATGTCAAGTTGTATGAGGTTTTATTACAATCTAAACGTTTTATCGTTATTTTGTTCCTATCACATATCTATTTAAATAGGCCGATAACGAAACGTTACTATCGTAGGGCTATCTCGACACATGCACGAATGCTACAACTATTTCATATGGTTTGAAACTAGGGGGCATTTTCACTTACTTGGAAGTCATTGCACTGGGCTTGATGTCTAATGAAGTGTACGCTGTTGGTAAGCCGAGCTTGGTAATCATGGTCAATTAAATTATATCTGATTACTTACGCAGAACAGGGCTGCAGTGTTAAGGACAGGACAGACAAAATAAGCATACTCGTATAATGAAGATGAAACAGCACAACATAGAGATTTTTGGAACGAAATAGGAAAGACCGATGCTCAGCAGCTGGAAATAACAAACGATATATTTTTTGCAGAGTTGTTATTAAGCTCGTAAAAGCACTGACATCTTAACATCTTTCCCTTAAAACTGTGACAGCAAACGGTACTTATTGTAAATTTTGCGCAGTGAACAGTAGACTTAAGTGGTCAGTTGTCTGATACGATCGCAGTCATTCGCCTGAAGTTCCGGCGGCACCTGCGTATTCACCGGATATTGACGCACACTCATGGTGTCACTCATTCCGCTATTCACCAATATCATCGCATTATCCTTGAATTATTATGTTTTTAGGGCTATGAATAGAATAGTAATGGGGAAAACATATTTAGTCATCTACCCAAAATATGTGTGATGGTTTCCTTATGTTTGAAAATATCATTTGGAATTTTACTGTAGCAGAATTTTGTGGTAAAACCTATTAATTCCCAGTGCGAGTGCGGTGCTCCTCATCAGACTATGTCCCATATGCTGGAGTGCCCCAAATGTACGTTCACCTGCACCCTTGACAGAAAGAGAAATAAAGATAAAATCAGGCATATTAATTTTTCTATCATAGCGAAATCTTTTCTGTTTCGCCTATATAATACCTTGTATATACTCGTAATGTCAATAAACTTCAAAACCAAATGTTCAAATATTTTTATTACATCGTTTACTTTTGCGTTTTTCTGAAAATCAAAAAAAAAACAATTAATTTTTTTACTCTTTTTTAAAGTATATTTAAGATCTGGGAGTTCTCTCGCATTGTTATAGTTCATACTTTCGATAAATAAAATAAAAAAGCGATGTCAATTTTTTGAGTAATTTATCATACTATGCGCCGCAATCAATGTCGTCGCCTGGGCCCAAACAATATACGTATAATATAGGTGTACGGAAAGAAGGAGAATTCATTTCCTAAATCAATCTTGAGTTTTTATTGTTTCCTTAGTGAACAAGATGACCACAAACAGTTTAAGACTTTACAACTAGAAAGTCGACTTTTATTTCCGTTAGCGTTTGATTTATGTGCAATAAAATAAAGAGAATCGAGAACATATCGAATAGGCTGGAGTCCGTTGATAAATATTGATAGTACCCTTAACGCTAATGTGTACTGACATCAGCCGGCCAAGAGAAAGTGTCGAGTACTATATATTCGCTTTCCCAGGTGATTTGCTACTGAACTGCGACTGAGTACATACCTACTAAAATAACATGTTTACGAAACGGCTTAACTACGCAGACATGTAATTATACTTTATTGCTAACGTACCACAAACCATTGTTAACTTCTTGCACGTTTAACCTTTTACAAGTCGATATTTGGTAGTTTACTACATAGGGTATATTTTACAACCATTTTGCAAGTAGGAAATGGTACAAAACGTGCAATGTCTTATAGAAATTTCGTATACACGTTTAGTGATAGTCACGAATTCAATCTTGTTTGGGAACGCTCTACAATGAGAGTAATTCTTGTAATTACGTGGGAAACATGGAAATAATCTACATAAAATTATAATACATTGTATTATTTCAGACTTTTACGGCATACTTTGTTCTTGTAACGGTTATACAAGAGCTTTCACTTTTATGAAAATTTCGAATGCACTTAAAGCCTATTACGTGAAGTTACATTTACTTACAACAAGATTTCTTTGATCTTATAAAGTAAGTGAGTGAATTGTAAACTTGGAGAAATCTCACATTGTATGGGCGAGTGTTCTTGTAGCTCACTAAGGTCTGTCAATTACGGGAGTCGAGTCGCACTTTATGACCGCATGTGGAACTTGTCGGACTACTTAACTGTGTGCCAGTTTAAGTGAAATTATTTGACTTACCGAAATCTGTGAAAACGCTGACAGCTTGCAATATTGCAAGTATACATATTATGTTTTAAAACAAGCAATAGAGGAGACTTACAAGCTGAACAACGCTAATCTAGTTCCTGGCGCGGTGTTAAAGGCAACTACGGGTAATAATATCTTATTGATGTCCTGCAGGCATTCCGTTAAAGTAATATTACTAGATACGAACTGGTGTAATCATCACGCTGCCAACAGAATGGTTTCATCCGAGTTATGTTTAGAACATAAACACAAATATGCTGCGCTGGCGCAATCTTGAGTCTTGAGTTGCAGTAGATTATAATATTTGAAATGTCAGTCATAAATCTCAGAAGCTGCATTCACACGTACATGAGAATTAAATATTGCATTTAAACCTATGTGTAATTTTCCCACCAAAGAAAAACAAAATATTGAAGGAAAGAAAATATACATGTACAATAATCGCATCCCAGGCTTGAGAATTTTATTATTTCTCTCCATTGTGTCGGAATTCTTTCATTTCCTAAAGAATCGCGTAATGTAATTCAAAATCGAATTATGATCAGTTCGTAGTTATTATCAAAAATAAGATCAGTTTTTTCATCCGCATATAATTCACGTAGATCAACTGTAGATACCCATAGCCCGCCATAGGCCCCATGGCCCACGGGCGGCTTTATAGTCTGACACCAGGTTAGTCACTAACTACACGAAAAGAAGAAGAAGACTGTTGACCGAAATCTGATACATCCAAAAACGGATATGAATGCTATTCGGAATAAACTTCTTATTCTATATATATACGTAATACCGGATTCATTTGAAGCCTAAACTAATCCTAACATAATTGCAGAGCTCGTCCTGTCAGAGGAAATCTTGATAAATGTACACTTTAAGCGTTGTACCACATAATTGCTTGTTTATTTTAAAATTCTGAACGCGCCGTATCCTCGGTCATTAGTACATTGCTCTGTAACTAAGCTTGGTTTGGTTCTACGAAACCATCCTAATGGAACATAATGCGAATCGACAATGATGTTGGTCTATGATGCTAGATTGCTATAATGTAAACTCTATTCGTGTTCATTAGACTTAGCTGTGATATAAGCTCACTCGTGAATCTGGGCTGTGCAACTGCATTTCATTGTCTTCACTTGCGTTTATACTTTGTTTGATTCATTTAATGCTCTCAGTTAATATGAGTTTAAATAGGATTAAGTGAGACTTCCTAATTTCTTAATGTGTTGTTACATCAATAAAGTTCTCATGAGATACACTTGTTACATCCGCTAGCCAGTCTTGTGACACTTTCTTAATTGTTGTAGTCTACTTTGTTAATATCATCCTGCGTTCTTCGGGAGTCGTTCATTCCGGTAGAGTCTATCTCATTGAGCTATTTATCCAGCGTAAGGCTGTCTAAATTGAGAGGCGCGATGCCATACACGAATGTTCGAATATCATTGCAAAGGCAGATACAATTTCATCAATTCCGGGAGCAGCCGATCGGGATCAACGCTGGCGTTCGTCCAAACAACAGTTTATAGCTGACACTGTTTACCGAGCCGAGCCGTCACCTAAATATGTTCACGGCTTTACAAGCTTTTATACGAACCGAAACGCGTTGTTCGACTCGTGCCGGATGCGGAAATGCTAACTGCAATCAGTGTAGAAATGGTGTGCGATACAATTCTAATCGGAATTGTGTGTCATCCTGGCTGATTTTTGTTTTCGTTTTACATTGTAAATGTTATGTTACGTAGCTATGTTTGGCTGTCACATTTATTGTATAGCAAGTGTCATGCCTGCAATTATTAAGAACATCGTATGACTTCATCAGTCTTTAATCCATTGGAAATGCTGCATCAACATTGGATAACGCTGCTCTGAAAATACGTGGTCAAAAATTTGAATATATCATAAATTCTGTATTTCAAAGTCGAGATCATATCGTCGTTCGTAAAACATTTTCAAACATCACAGGTATAGTGTTTATGTAAAATTTTCCCCTTAGCAATAAGGATGATCTCATTATTATATGTATGTCAGTGTAAACACATACTCGTATAGTATACAGTAGTTGGGTAGGTATCTAATGCAACGGTAATGCGTCGCCGGCGTTCGGCGTGCGTGCTTAATCTCTTCCATTGAGCATTTGTAAGGCGGCTGCATTCTTTTTACCCTACTACCCTGATTGACTCGTCTAGCGTATATTCATGGATATTGTAGAACGCGTTATATTTCGATGTTATGCCTTAGAACTACTGCATGTTTATCGCTAACATTTTGTTTAAAGTTGTTGGTGTTATTTTGAGATCTTGTTTCTCAATTTTATTTCTTGTTCAATTACATAATTCAATAGGTACTCATTCCGCTGCATTGCGTTCGTTTTTCACACTCGTTAAATTATTTACACGATTATTCTGTATTTGTGTCTGGAACGCATCAGTTTCACTTACGTTTGCTGCAGTATTTACGCATGCAGTTATTCAGTACATTTGCTGTGTTGGCCGTTTGTCTGCGCACACGCACACTCCCTCGGCATTCTATTGGCACACTTCTCTCCAACGAAAGTTTGTTATTTATTCGACTTTTTGCGCTTTCCTTGCCACTGACTTCTTCATTGATCCAGTGTTCTATTAAAGAGTTTGATTTAATAATTGATATGATGCCACACGCCATGTATTTCGTCCATGTTAGCCACTTGTCAAATTGGACATCCATTTGTAGCTTATTGAATACCTTATTTACAGTTACTGGTGTTACAGGATTTGGAAAAAAAAACTTTTTTTTTGTTCACATTACGCAAGTTATTGTCATGAGTGCACATGTTCATTTACTACTTATTCATAGCTACGATTATATTTAATTTAATATTATTTACAATATAATTGCTACGACATAGGTATTGTATCGCAAATAACCTTTTTTCATTTAAAAGGTGTATTCATCCATCTAATAATAGATTTGTATTTAACAAGTGGATGTTAACTTGTATTATGGACAAATGCGATCCTTTTCGAGTTGTCATTGAATATAGAAGGGCTTGTATTGGTTGCGCAAGAGTCGCCGGCGTGCCAAGTTCAGTCGCCCACCTCCGCCCAAACAAGCGCCCACGCAGCATCGGTAAGCTGGTCTTAGCATCCATTAGGATTTGAGATTGTAACGATCCACAACAGATAAGTGTTAATGTTCGACAATTGTACGCCTATTTCAAATATGGAGCCGACAGACGGACAGACGATATACCTACAAGAGTTGGGTCGTTAAACCAGATCTCAATACCAAGACTCGTAAGAATGACATTGAGAATGAAAAAGTAAGATAAACAAAATCAAATGATTTAATTTTGTAACTCAATCGTCACATTAGTCCTTTTTGGGAAATGAATATATTATCTTTGAAGATTCGTTGATGACACACATATAATGATTATAAAAGTTTTAATAGGTACTTAATTATCATACTTGCAGATGTGTCTTCCAGCCCGTAGTACGTATCGCTTCCTACCTTATGATACAAACTGTACGATTTTCCCCATTGCACTAAAGCTTCTGCCAAAACATTAGCCCGCAATTCTCAAAGCTACTCGCACCTGCGTTCAATGATGAATGTTACCGTTTATTTTTATCGAGTGCATCTCACATGTATCTCGCACGACAAGATATCGCGTGTCCATAAACCAGCGGCAGCGATACAAGATGTATAGCAGCGTAAGCGTAATATTATTTTGTACTCAAGGCCGTCGTCTTGAGCTACTAACATACCTTCAGTTTCAAGTGTTGCCATGGGAAAAAATCGCTTTTTACTTTTTATGCGCATAACCATACTGATCGAGGAATTAAAATAAATGCAGTGTAACAACTGCTTATTAACCAGTGCGTGTTGTAAACGACTGGGAAAAGTTAGTGGATTTGCGTCCTGTCACGACTTCCAATAGTTCGAATTGAGATCTTCAAATTCCAATTGCACGTGATTTCTGATGGTACAGCTTAAGTGGAAGGCAGTATTGGAGTGTTCGTTGGAGCGTTTCTTACCTTGTGAAGTGGAACTAACTCTGTTGTTCAAATGGCGGAACACTTTGACAAAGTGTTGATATTTACCAGAATTTATAAGTAAACCCTTCACCCTGCGTTCTAACCAATTTGAATTTGACCGCGAAGCTATAACATGCTTATAATGAAGCGAAAAATATTTCTTTTCGGAATAAAACCCGGAGAGTTTGAGGAAAATGTTACAAAATAGGAATATTATTGGAATTTGTTGAGATATTTTAATAATAAAATTGTTCTGGTTACACTTCATCGGATTATCAGAGTTTTAAAGGGATCCCAGAGTGGTTTTTCCCTAAACACTATTTTGTTTATGTAGGCTAAATGCGATTACCTAATCGAAAATGCCCAAGAATGTTAGTTACACTTGGTTAATCGTGACAGCAGGGTTCAACGGTTTTACGTTTCAGAGGACGGTCACGTGGCACGAGCCCCTACAAATATTTTATTATTTCTAGTAAATATTCCCGCAAATAAATGTGAGCTAAAGTTGAACCGGTGTGAGAACGATGGGTGTATTGCCACCTGCTGCTACGGGGTTGCCTTGTGAGTTGTGATGCAGAATTAACTGTACTGCAGTATAGTATTGTACTGTTATTAAAAAAAAATGAAAAACAGGACATGGGTAAAGGGTTCTACAAGATTTAGATACATTTTTCTGTTTCACCTATTTTCAGTAATGGAGTTTGTTTATTGTTCATAGTTTCTGTTCCACATTGTACCTGTTATATGTATATTCTTTTGCAAAAGATCATCAAAAGATAGCTTAGGAATGTTAGCTGAAGAAGCTGAAATATGAACAAGTGTACATGTACGACGTGGTGGAAGAATAATAATGTTTACGTTCACAAAACGCTGATAAACTTGGTGTCTAGTTACATTTGATTCATGTTCAAGTTATACAAAGATACACATGTGTGTATACAGTGTGTATTGTCTTGCTTCTGTGTTCTATGACAGTGTGGAAGCCCTTCTTAAATATGCGGCCGACATTCCAGTCGCTCTCTCTGTTTACCCGTCCTCGTCTAGCGGGCTTAAAATAATTACACAAGTGCGTTGGCGCAACCCACCCTTTACAGTTCCTTGCCCCCGTGCTTACCTTCCACCTTGGACCTGGCTACCTGGCATTTTCTTTCTCATAAGAGTAAAAGTGTTCCAAATTTTTAACAGGTTTCTTGAGTGGATTTTGTGAGTGCCGACGACTTGGCTTTCACTTTCGATTTTATCTATATACCTAATATTATTGATCCGGTTTATGATACGCACAAACGCGCAAAAATGATCTATTAACGTCATTTGCATTAATTTCTCTTTCGTTTAGTTGAGTGTTTCCTTAATCCGTTTAGTACAACAATCTCTATGTATATCGCGTCCTATTTCAACAAATTTATGTTCTATGAAATTTTCCACCCTTGGCCCTATGTGAGTGCCTTGAGGTATCCTCGATCTATCCGCGCCGTGTTGATTATTAGAGCACGTTCGGATTTTAAACTGTGAATAGTAAATAAACGGTTGGCAGTGGAGGGCACAAGCGTGCGCGCGCGCCGCTCTTGCTTGTCTTCGCGCCTCACCGAGTCGCCGCTTGGTTCAGTGTGTTGCTATCTGTCAATGGAGACAGTCACGCGGCGTTCTGTTCTACCCTATAATTACGTTGTAGTACGAAAGTCGGGCGATTCCGTGTGTATGTGGATCAGGCCCATAACCTAACTAGTCTGCTTACGGATCCCAGTGTTGTGTTGTGTTTGAAGTTTCTCAACACGATTGTGACGTGTACATTTATTTCTGGGTAAATTCTATTTTAGTGGTGAGGTTCTTCGTGTGATTAAACAGCATCGTTATTTATTGCATAGCTTCAACAGTTTCATTAGCATTTATATTAGCATTCGCTCTCCGTATAGTTGCACAGAAAGTTGAAGATACTACCTATAAGCTAATTGCCGATAAAGGTGATGAAAATGTATCGTATCATGGCTGACATACAAGGTTATACACGACTTTGTCGTAACGAAGTAGACTTTAGTACGTAGTTCACTCA
The DNA here is from genome assembly GCA_947364205.1 of Agrochola lota. Classification (NCBI taxonomy): domain Eukaryota; kingdom Metazoa; phylum Arthropoda; class Insecta; order Lepidoptera; family Noctuidae; genus Agrochola; species Agrochola lota. The sequence continues at coordinate 7,165,983 of OX376221.1, read as the reverse complement.
GTATGAAATATGAGACGTTTCGCTATGAATCACTTGTAGAAACACAACATATATATGGACATGGTTTCATAATTTCTTCACTTAGTGGAAACCGTCCCCCGCACCTCAGAGTAACTCTAACATTCCTGCGCTAAAGATGAACCAACCTTCAACTTCTGCACTTGCTCCCCATACCCGAATTGGACTGTTAAAGAAACTAAACAGACAATGTGGGCTTGTTTTTGCATCCAAAATGTATATTTATTCAATACAAGAACAAAACACATGTGTCACACTCATACACATACGCTCGCCAAAACAAAATAAATATTAAAAAAATGTTAACTATTCAATGATTAGCAGACAGTAGCGAGTGGGACAATGACGGCATTGTAGTGTGGCCGACATAATGAGCGAGATTAATAAGTCAGTTCACGAGTTCACCGCGCGTACGCCGCTCTACTTGCTCCAATCGCCATATCCGTCGCAAATCGACCATTTCCTCCGACCATCTTCGCGTTGACTCGCTATTATAAACATGATTTATACCTGACCCATCATTAGTTAACATGTCAACGATTGTCGCTAGCGGATGCATTTTATTTGCTCCAACTCTATTTATAACCGGCTCTATAAGAATGGAGACTTAACAGGTCTCACTTAGAGGATTAACCGACACTATTCTTGTGTTATTCATGCGAGACTTGTCATACTGTTTTTCTATATTTAACTCCTGAAACTAAAACATCGGTAGCTCTCATAATCTTATCGAACGCATATTTACGGTTCGGATGGGAAGCTCAGAGTAAGGTCAACATCGAAAACACTCGAGTTATCAAATCAACGGTTTCTTTATCTGGATTATGAGTATGACAAGGTTGTCGTATATGACATACTTAAATATATATATTTAGTGTTGGCATTATGATTTTAACCCGGTTGGCGTTTTCGTGTTGATAATCTGAAAATGATTTAGGTGGCACACGCGATGTTGAGGCCACTGGTCGGAGCCCTGGCGTACTTTATCTTGGGAAAATCTCGGTCTCGTACGGAAAATATTGGCTTCGTGCCAGTCGTCGTCCTCACTCGCGTTTCCATTATTGTACCGACTCTGTGTTACGGTTACGCTAGGCTTGATTAACTGCACTATACCAAATGGATTTCTGTTTTAGAGTTTATTTTTGCTTTTAGTAAATTCGTCCAAATGTTCGCTCATTAACGACTTAAACAACAGCTATAACTTTACGTCGTCACTTCAAGATTCCTGTTACGTTTTTGCCATGGCTACGGAATCTGAACTTCCATTGTTTAATTTTAGTTGAATGGAAACATTATTAAATGTAATGGTTTTAAATAATATATCGAGTCGTTCCGGGTGGTCTGGCACCTTGAGACGGCCTTCGGAACAATGGGAAATTGGTAGCATTGTTTACATCAGGGTGCCTTTCGGCAGGGCCGATCGGCGAAAAAAGCCACGTGCTCTTATTAATAACAAACGACTGTTTAAAGCTGTTGTTTATTTAATGTACGAAATAAGTGTGAAAGCAGAAGAACACCAATTGTTTCTCCATCAAATAAGTACTCACGAAAGTTCACTGCCTGATTCCGCAATTTTCTCGGCAGCCCGATTCAAGTCGTCAACGGCTCCCACGCAGAACTTTCCACTAAGACAATAGGTCGTTGAAGATTTCACTGTTTTTGTCAACGCATAAACTTGCCGCAATCCGGTGTTAATTAAATTCAGTCGTAACAGTCTCTTCCCCGATTCAGGTTTTACATTTTGTTTCACTAATTGTTATGTAAAGACCTCGAGCTCCCACACGCCTAAGTACTGCAATGCGTTCGTGCAAGCTTTGTCATGATTTTTTTTTTACTTTTTCACAATCACTTCCGGATTCTTGCGTAAACATAATCCTGCTCTGAGTGGAATATCATTCGATATTCAGTTCCTATATGTTACTGCAAGTTGCATGATAGAGCTTATTCTGCTATTGTATTTACAATGCTAATTACATCAACAATGATTCCGGGTTACATGATTGTTGATAGTTAGTATTCATATTGTTCAGATTGTTACATTTTGCAATATTGTTATAATGTATGTTGCAAATCATATATTAAATACTCGGTCAACTCCGATTTTTTTTAAATTATGATTTATATGGTAACGTAATAAATAAACTATAATCCGTTATTTCTACATTATTTTACAGCTTCATTATTTCGTAAATCAAAATGCTCGTCTAATGAAAACTTTTATAGATTAAGTCATGAAATCTTTGGTTTGTAATAGCTTAATGGTTAATTTATGAATTAGTTCCGTCACTACGGCTACTAGTACTGAGGAAATATCGGATTGCGGTGTTTTTGCGGGTGATGTTGTTGTACAAAAAGGGTGTATTGTATTTTTAGTTAACGATGAGGCGGCCGTACTAAAAAGTTACGACACTAAAAACTGAAACATCACACACTCGACAGTCGCAGGCATACGTGAATAGGTCCACGGCGCCACAAAGATGTGCTCCTTTGTTCGTCTGCCATTCATTAGCCGAATGTGGCATGGTCCCCATTCTTGGGGAGTGCGTTGAACTGTCATGTTTCCTGCGTGTCCGCATGTAACGTGTTTTACGGGTTGACGCGCGTTTTGGTACGTTTCGATGTTGCAATCACTCACCATGCCGAGATTCAACAAATTGAGATAAGGAGATTTCTTTTTGCTTTAAATATGTTCTCCTATATCTTTATGCATATTACTCGGAACTGACTGTTATTATACGTTGACAAAATAAAATTATGGTAAATTCAGTAGTGTTGAGAACTGGAAATAACGCCAGTCGAATGCTTTAGTGATGGCGTGAACGTTGATTGTATAGGCTCGTCGAACCGTGACTGTCGTGATGTAAAGAGCCCAAGTTGTAGGCAAATAATATTTAGATAACAGACGTGAAATGATTCGTAATATTTATTTAGTTCCCATAGCGATACCAGTGCCGAAGATGCAGTTACATTTTTTTGGTGACATCAGTTATTGGGGCATCACTAGCCTTGTCGAGTAACTAATTTAAAAATTATAATATTTTAAACGCTGTTTATTTGCATGTAGACCATTCGACCAGTAGATCATTGAATCCTTACGATTACAGAGTCCTTCGCGATAACGAATGATAAAGAAAACGACAATGTGAAATAAACAGTGTTATCTAAAAAGGTGTGCAGTTTACACGGAACATTCAACGCTAAATCGACCACTCGCAAGAACCCTGAAGATACAGAAAGTGACGTAATATACGAAATCAATTAATCAGTAGAAGGTTAAATGTGTTAAGAAAAGTGCAGAAATACAGTGAATGGAAAATAGCGAGCAGTTGCTTGTTTTAGCCGTGGTGAAGTTCAAAACTAGTGCGTGGTTCGGGACATGAGTGACGATGAGTACAGAGAGGCGCCTCTCCCGGAGTTTCCACTCGTGCTTGAAGGGTTCCTCCACAGAGGAGGCGGCAGATGATGAGGAGAGCTGCTACCACTCCCTCGGTGGACGGCACTCATTGAACAGGACACAGCCACAAGTCTATGTGGAGGATTTGACCTGTATATCGTTAGCAGATTTCGAAGCACAGGATGAAAATGGTATGTATCGCAAATTACAATACGTTTCTGTAGAATCAGTTGTAGGGCCTAGCAACCCTAGCAAAACCATGTTGGCAATACTTTTCTCGCAATTTTGTCGGTCCCTTCGTTCAAATTCCGTGAAAAATCGTGACACATGTCACAGTTTTGGGGTTATTGTTAGACCCGTGCTCCTGAACATTCACCATTTTATTGAGTCTTTTAAAATATACGTCGCCACAAATAATTGACGACTCATTTGTTAATTACTAATCAATTATCGAAACGTAATTTATGCATCAGTCGTAACCGTAAATTGGAATTGCCTACTATCAACAACTTAACATTACGCAAACGAATAACATTTTAGTAACACGTGCTTGACATTTTGGGATAATTATGATGCATTTATTCTGGTTATAAAATGCTTAATGATAGTGCAATATTGTTAACATTCCGATGTTTTGTATTTTTTATTTTATTGAAGATACTGTTGAACTTTTTTGTTTTGGCTTTTAGCCAAGCAAACCTAGTCCTTTTGGACTTTTTCTATTCTCATTGGGTACTGTTGCATTTTCTTTGAAAAGCGTCTGCATTTTGAACACTAAATATCTACTACACAATAATCATGGAATCCGAATGTTTTAATTTTCCTAGATTTTTCCATATGTCTTGTATGAACTATAGCAAATGTCTCATAATATTATTATGGCCATATTTATAGCAAAGGGTATTCGTACCTATGATAACTGGGACGTACCTAATGTGCTCACTGACCCACAAAGGGGCCTGATATATAAAGATCGAAGAATTTATTAATTAACGGACTCATTATTCGGACCTATCCGTCAGTGAACCCCTCATTATATTTTTAATTCCGACGACTTTATTTTTATAGACTGCCGTGCCGTCAGATTAATAATCACCGGTGTTTATGTTTCTCCCAGTCGTAATAAATGGGTTGATGTTTGGCTTCTCTCGGGAGATTTGTTATCCGAGTCTGTTCAGCAGTTCCCTATTTAGTTTAACAAACAAATCATTCTGTTTGTTTCTTTTATTTTTGTTAGGTGAGCTGGCGTTCCGTTTTCCGGATGTGTTAATAGTTTTAATAATTTTGAGATAGACGTGTTGTAATTTTAATCGGTTGATAAAGGTACAGTTAACATCAAAAGTATTGGAAACTCTACAATAACAAATTATTTTGCTAAAATTGTGATAGAGTAGAAAGAAAATCATTTGATACTTCGCAAAACATGTATTCAAATGAAAACTGTACAGCTACTATACTCCATAGGTTTATGTAGTTAAATAAAAGTAAACAAAAAAAAAAAATACCTTACGAGACAGCTGTCCAGTAACCAACTAAACGTAATACCTGTCACTTCAGTTGTCATGCTACGTCACAGTTGTACTCTTCAATTGAGCAACGTTATAATTCGTTGACGTTTATAGTTTGGGCTCTTTACAATATCTTTTATATACACATACAATATCTTATTAATTGTGCTCAAGCAGTTACATCCACGAAGAGTAGTTAATAAATAAGTGATAAAGTTTAACATACATGAATAAAATAGGAAACTAATGTAAAATACTAAAATAAATTTAGTTTGGTTTACCGTATTTTTAAACAAGAAAGTGTCAACTATAAAACCCTTTTTACGATTTCTTTAACTTTAGTTAACTACCTAAACCTATGGAGTATATATAGATACATATTTCAATCTTTAGTATTGAAAAAATTAAATCATTAATTACTGAACAACTCTAACTAGTTCATAATCGCGCTGACACGCCTGTCAGCAGGAGAAGAGTATTAATATCATATCAGAGCAGACCTACTGCGTCTAATTTGCAGTTTCTTCATACACTTAATCCCCTAGGCCATGGAGGGATTACGATATCCTTAGATGACGGGGTGGTCTGTTTATAACCAAAGCGGTTTGCTGTTTAAGAATTAGTTAATAAATGTTAAATAGTCTAGCTTATTTTACCATTACCAACCAAGAAACTAACTACATACATAGAGAGATGAGTGTACATATTTTTCACTCGCTCTCCTTCATTAAAACCAGTATTTTTTTACCGGTGTTTTTAAAGTAAGTTGTAATATTACATAAGCTTACTACAATCTGTTATTATGTAAATCATACGTCCTTTTTATGGTAAATGTATTTAAAGTGGTACTGTCGTATATGTCTATGGTAATATGGCTATGTGTCAGGCATATAAGGAAGGACAAGCTACAGGAAAGTAGGCTGTGTTTGTATGGACATGTCAGGAGAAGACTAGTACTAAATGAAATTTGATTAGTGATCTATCTAAAATCAAGTGGATATACTGCGGAGCTGACTCCCCAGGATACGCTAAACCATAAAGTGTATAAAAAAAAAACAAAAGTCGTTTATTCAAACTAGGCTGAGAATCAGCAGTTTTCGCACGTCAAAATTACATAAGACAGTCTGCCAAAAACGCCCGCCCTTCACCACTTCCTAGTGCTTATGCTGGGAAGAAGAAGTGGCGCAACAAACTGCCCACCAGCACAGCTGTCTGTTCAGTTGGAAAAACTTGATTCTATACAATAGTGCTTATGCAAAAAATAATTCTCATTACCACAAATTGCAATACAACTCATAAAATAAAAACATTTTAATGAGTAGATTATGTCGACAATAAATGAAAACAATATTTAAATAAATTGAATTAAGTCAAATAAAATAATCGAAACAAATTATATGAGTTCATATAATATCATGTAGTCTAAAATACTTGTTTGTTGCTTGGGGGGGAGGGGGTACATTGGAGTAGCTTAATTAGTCCCAAGCCTTTTTGTCGTCTAAGTAATCTTTAACTTTATAGAAACCTTTTTGACGTACTTTCTGTTTAATAAATGATTTAAATTTATTGAGGCTCAGTTCTTTGACATGGCTTGGAAAGGATATTTCAAGTATTCCTGCTATTGGTTGACGATAGGTGTCTTGCAATGTCACGGATGCATATATGTATAGATACACTAGCGACCCGCTCCTGCTTCGCACGGGTTTTACGACTTGACAAAACATCGAGATTTCTTAGTTGAACTTAACTTTAATAGTAACGTAATATACACATAAACCTTCCGGAATAAATTCTCTAAACGATGGTGAAAACCTCATCAAAATCTGTGGCGTGGTTTAGAAGAACAACGCGGACATACAGACAAACGCGAAAAGCGACTTTGTTTTATAATATGTATAGATACACATATAAGCATTTCGGAATTTGACAGACAAAATGCAATGACTGTTTTTTGACCTTAGTTGGTACTCATTGACCTAGTATGTTTAAGTTCAAGTCCATTTAACATCGCACGTGTCATTTTTGTATCATGTTTATTATTATGTTACTTTTTTCTCTATTTTTTTTACATTTTTTGTTTCTTTTTGACTTGTAGTTTTTGTTTTTGAGAAAATCATTTAATATCGTTTGATTAATGTAATTATATTATCAATTTTTGTATCAATGACATCCATGAATATTTATACGCCTTCTGGTATAACATAGCGCGCTTGTATTTTTTTTATAACAACTATTTTATTGATGATTATGATATAAGTAGTAGAGTAGAATAATGAAAACAATAGGAAGGTACTTGTAACCTACCTATTTGTTTTACCCCAATACCATGTGTGACAACTTTCAGTCAAAAAAGACAGATGGTCCCATAAACCCATAACGTATAGACACAGGTAAATGTATGTGGCATATAAGGAAGGTATTACGTACATTTACGGCATATCACAGGCGGGTGATCTAACTGTCAGACTGACCGCTAACCGCAGACTGTGAATGCTATAAGTAAAACCGTGTCTAACTTTATACGTGTGTAATTTAACTTGGATAGGAATAACATTGTTGATGCAGCTAACTTCGAATGTGTGTCTGAGGGTATATTGCTGATATAACACTAAATATTTTGTAAAGAATCATCATAAACTAACAACAAACTAAAAGTTTGTTTAGTAAGTTCTATCAAACAAATAGACCTGAAGCGTTATGGAGAATGCTTGAGAAGTTATATAATGTTTAAACTTGTAATGTATTTAATATGAAGACTGCCATGAAATGCCTGACAAAGCAAGGCATTTGATCTGCAAAAAAATAATATAAAATCCATGAATGCTGTCTCTAAATCCATAAAGAATATCGCCACTCGACGTGTTAACATAACAATCAACGCTAACATTATTCGCTAAAAAACTCAAGGTGATAATATCAATGATACGATCTTGACATTGATTCGCAGTAATATTCGCGTGTTCGCTAACTATGACTCACTTTACCACCGGATAGGTATATTACGTCTGCCTCCTTACATGATCGTGGGTATGACGTATTATGTACTTACTGCCGATTCATAGCATCTGACATGATTTTCCATGTAGCTCCACGACAATAGAGGTCATATTCCTATGTATTTTACGTTGATATCGTCTGTTTTATAGGAAGTGTTGATAGGTCCATCCATGTGCTCGTTGTTTTCCTTATGTAGTTTTATCTTATCTTGTATTACATATAGTTTTTCTCATTGTATTCATAACAAGTGTGCTTTATCTTTTTATCACTTCACACTTCGAACAAATAACTATGTGTTTAGTTGCCTGTAAAGACTTTAGAATTCTCTATAAATTAAATATTCATCTACCTACCTAAGATGTGGTTGAAATCACCGATTTATTTAGCAATTACAGGCTAATAATGTGTGAACACTGCTCATGAATGCACAAACACGAACCTTATGTAGTAGTCTCAGACCTAGCAACCGGATCTCTACGAAATTCTATATTTTAACAGAGCTTTAATAAATACATTCTAAGCACGCTTTATTAAAACCAAAAAGTCACGTGTCATTTAGCCCACGTCAAAGTTTGAAGTTGAATCGTGTTGCGCGGGCGCCGCACCTGTGCTTGCTATGTGCGCGCGCAAACGCCGCACATCCGCTTCCTGTGTTCCTGCCTTTACAACCCTTGACTGTACCAGTCACGGCTTCCGCCCCAAATTATAATAATATCAAGGTTAAATAAACAATGACTTCATATCAAAAGTATGAATTTGGAGGGTTAACTAATTTATTTTTTCATTTACACGATCTGCTGACTTAGTAATATTATAGGACATGGATTTATATAATATCTCATGTTCTCATGGGTACTTGGCCATACGACTCGGAGTCATTTAAAAATTAAAAAATAAAATTGGTGCCTTGGGATATGAATTCAGTTCACATAAAGCTTGCTTGTTGAACTTTTTTTATATTAACAATTTAAGCTCGTAGTGGGCCTAGCAAGACGATTATTATCTACATCGCACTTACATTTACACGACTGTGGCCACCTTTTATCGGAAGAAAATCGTGTCCAATTCCCATCGAGTAATATTTCAACATACAAAAAGCGGCCCACTACTTGTCTGAATGAAGTCACGTAGAATCAAGATATTTCGTTAATTATTAGCATCCGCCGAGTGCGTCGACATCGATATTGTCAATCCTGTATTATCTCCGACATCTTGTTGCGGGGGCTGGTTTTTGTGAGACGACCATTACTGACGGAAGCCGAGGCCCGAGAGACTTGTAACTTTGTGAGCCAGGAGCCAACATACCGGTGTAACCCTTTGTCCTGCGACTACTTACATACGCATGAGGTTTAGAAGCCAGGAAAAAGGTTCACATGCTAATTGTCATCACAAACAGCTGTAGCACGAATACTTCAGGTTTACTTTCTCAGTTACAAACCTACATTATACTACATACAAACATTCCTTATCTCATTACGGTGCATCTCGATATGGTTCGGAGTAGTGTCTCGTCTCAGCCTTCATCAGTCGTCGTGCCTTGTTCAATTATAAAGTAAATTGTGACAATTAAAACGTTCGTTTCGCTCAAGCGCGTTCGGTGTAGACGCGCATGAGATCACTCGTGAGCTCATCAAAATATCACAATTATCATACTTATCTACGTGCATCTATGTCATTATCATAACATTGTAGGTGTGCGCTCTGAAATTATCTCAATATTAAAAGCTGCACATAATAAAATTTAAAGGTTTTATGTAAGAAATGCGTTAGGTACTTGACAAAGCAATAAACCTATTGACTTACATGTCAATAGTGCGAATTAACAGTACGTACCAGAACAAGTATGCTAGTCCATTGTTTGCTGGTACTTTAGTAACCTGCTTTCCTTCGTTTCTGCTTATACAATTCTGTTCAGTTGTTCTAACATACAGATGAAAAAAGTGATAAGTGATACTTATACCTTATGTACGAAACTCCCGAGTTTTCGCATCTTCGTGAAATATATACCATATGGCTTTAATAAAATACATCAAATACTGTTTTAAATTATCCATTTAGGGACATAACATTTTCTCAAAATTGCCGAATTTGTTTACTAAATAAGTCAAGTAAGGAAAATTAACAATTTCCTGATTTCTATCGCGAAAGTTGTGAAGATTTTATCTTTATCTTTGTGTGGGTAAAACACAAGTTCGCCGTTGGTCAGAAATGTTTTGATTTGTCCCGAGCATTGCACTCTAGTCTTCTATTTATATCTCCTTCTTGGCAAGCCGCTAGTTTTTGATATGAGCAGCGTTTGTCTAACGTCATTCATAAAAGAACTTCATTTTAGTAACCGTGCATTCAGAGTTTTTATGCAGTTTGATAAATACTTAGCTGTTTTTTCAGTGTAGTGATTGAAAGAAAACGGTAGGTAGTTATTTTAATTAAAATGTTGATTTTATGTATTTTTGAATTCTTTTTAGCACCACTGTCAGTGTAATTAACACAGTGGTATAAACTTTGTTTTCAAAGTTTTAGGCACGCAAATGAAGCTTTTCGGTCTAATAACCAGCACCAATATCTCTACCTAGAATTGTCTAACTAACTAACTAACTTATCTAATATTACTCTTTCCTCACCTATACCCGTGTTATCAAGTTCAATTTCATTATGCGTGTTGTAAAATCCTATAGTTTCAAGGATAATTACGCTATGAAATAATGATCATAATTGACCTGTTTGTGCGCAACGTGTAACGTTCAATTCGGAAATTTCATTTGTAATAATGATTGAATAGTGAAAAAAAATGTAGTGCGGCCAGTAGGTACAATAACCATGGCAATCTACTGTTATCGCATGTGAAAAGTATGCCGTACGCAGGAAATGATAGTTTCTATGTAAATTAGTACATATTTTGCAATACCAGCCAACCGATATGTGTACCAACAACATTCATTTTAATCTGCATAATAATTTTCCTATTAACTGGCTACGTACCTAATTATAGCGTGGAGTTAGAAAGTAATAACTCATTTTCCTGGCGGTTTCTTGTGTTAAAATGGGCCAAAGTATGTACCAACTATATTTATGTTACCTGTATTTAAATAAAAACATGTATTGATGATTGACATTATATTGTTTCAGGTAAGTTTCACAACCAACGAACACGTAAACTAATGGTAGCGCCCTCTACGTTAAGGTAAAGCAACTGTAGTTCTGCTACTTGACGCTAGATGGCAGTGGCAACGGTATTTCACACAACGGGTTCTATATTACATGCTACATTTGTATTGTTTTAAACTAAAAAATATAGAATAAAATCTAAATTTATTAATAGATATAATTGGGATATGGACTTGTATCCCTATTATATCTATTAATAAATATAGATTTTATTCTATATTTTTAAGTTTATACAAAGTATAATAAAGTAACATTTTACTTTAATCACTTGTAAATACTATAACTGGAAATCAATACCAGCAGACAAAATTCAATATTTTCGTCAATGTCCTCCAATATTGAATAAATTTATAGAAATATGTAGGTTTGTAACGTCTTTACCTTGATGTGAACCAAGAACAATACCACCAAGAACCAGTTTAGTAGGTTCATGACCGACGCGATCGCCTCTCGCATAATGCCGAGGCTTGTCGTGATTTATTCATGTACTTGTGCCCTGCGGCGAATAAAACCTGGCCACGAAAGGAACCGCACTTTGTTACCATTTTTATTAGACCTACATGCTCTTTTATAAAAAGTTCATTAAGCATATTTTAAAGCGGAACTAGAGGTCAAACTTTGCTGGTTGAAAACAAAAGTAGGTACGTCATAACGTGTATAGCCGGTCGCAGAATGCGGAAACGTATAAAATTATTTAAATATCTAACCTTGAGTAATGTTTTCTATATTTTTTTACAATATTTTTATAAAAAGATTACCTATTTACTTTCTATTGTCAGGTTTTAGGTTTACAAAGGTTACGCGTTTGTGTCGTTTGTAGCCCGTAGCGCTACGAACTCTCGTAGGTAAAAGCCCCATTCATAAAAATATTTAGGGTAAATTCTTTCTTTAAAACTTTGAATAACTCGTTTCAATATGATTCAATAGCAACATACCTAAATGACGTTAGATATTGTGTCACTCGAAGGACAAGCATGTGTTTATGATTAATTATTTTAATCCGAACTTTCCAAACATCGATAAATTATATTCTTTAGGGCATTGTATTATTTACATATTTGAGTTTTTTTTTTATGGTGTGTTATCATAACCAGGGCAAGAAAATTAAATTAAATTAAAATGCTGTTCGTATAAATTCAGAAGTAAGAAATCCAAAAATGGCGTAGCACGAACGTAGCACGGCTCTACGAGCCTGTGGCGATGAATAAATCGTTCACCCGAATCACTATGTAACGTCCCTACGATAGTGACACATCACTACGTTTTTGGACGAAAACTCTGACGGTTATTTTTTCTGGGGTTTGACTGTTTGTTAGTTATTAATCCAGGTTCTCACTATTTCTATTGTGCGACTATCACTTGTTATTCTGATTGTATCAATCTACCTAGTGTACTACCATTTTGTGAGTGTTCCTGGCTGATTAAACTATATAACCTATATATCACAGTGAATGGTTTTATTCCGAATATTCGGGAGCAACTATATCCCGCATTGGTGACCGCGACTACAATATCACGCTACCTGTATTCAGTAGCTAGACAAACAAGTGCCTACGCCGACGCCGGAGTGCCCACTCCCTGCATCTGTCGTCGCGTTTCAAACAAGAGGATCCAAGTACCATAATCATTTTGACGCTTATTACGACGCTGCCGACGCCCAACCACAGTCCCGACGCTGCGTCGCCGCGCCGGTCGGTCTACGATACATCTACGCTACGAGAATTACATCGCGTTTCTGCAGACGTACAGACTACAACTTGCAGTTGGTACATTACCACTGCAATCGCCAGAACAACTACCCAGAGTGCATGATTGCATGTTGTGTGTGCTTTGAGTGCAAGTGTAAAGTGAAATCTGAACCAATGATAAGCAGCACTGGACATTCCTAACCGCCTCAAGCAAGTTTTTTCTATTTTTATTTTCTTTTTCTTTTCTGCTAACTAATAACTCCAAACAATTTGTTTACAAACTTTCCTAGTGCTCAGGTACCTATTAACTGTCTACCTGCCTGCTTGCATATAATACCTAATAACATATCTACATCATTGTAATAAGTGTCTATAACTAACCCGTATCATATAAAAAATATTACTTAGCTGATTCATTGAATTTAGATGCTGTAAAATTTTATGTATATTGTTTGAATGCCTACCTACTGCTAACATTAATTTACTTTTGGATTTGTTTGTACTGTTTGGTACTGTAGTAACCAAAAAAAAAAAATTGTCGTTTGTTCTGCGGTGCTTGGGTGTGTGGTATTTTTGCTACTTGCTGTTTTTAAGTTTTGCATTATGGTGAATGAACAGCTTCAGGCACAACTTGAGCTAGTAATGGCAGAAAATGCAGCATTGCAAAAGCGACTAGGCCAGAATGAAGTTGAGACAAAGGTGTGTAGGGTTGCAGTAAAATTACCCACATTTTGGGCTGACAAGCCTGCAATTTGGTTTGCACAAGTGGAAGCCCAATTCCAAATTGCTAATATTGTTGGTGATACCACCAAATACAATTATGTAGTAGGCCATCTAGATCAGAGGCTGGCAGGTGAGGTCGAGGATCTAATAACGAATCCTCCAATCGAAGGGAAATATGAGAAATTGAAAGAAGTCCTTATACAACGGCTTTCAACTTCCCAAGAGAAAAGAGTAAGACAGCTTCTAAGCGACGAAGAGCTTGGAGACCGGAAACCGTCCCAATTTCTTCGTCACCTTCGCTCACTTGCCGGGACGGTTCTTTCAGACGATAATATCATACGCCAACTTTGGTTGCGTCGTCTGCCACAACAAGCTCAAGCAATACTAGCAGCACAGGCTGACCTCAATTTGGATAAAGTGTCGGAGTTAGCTGATAAAATCGTAGAGTTAGCTCCTTCACCTGCTGTTTGTTGCACATCAGCAACTTCAACTTTAACTTTAGCTACATTAGCTCAACAATTAGAAGTTGTGAGTAACCAAGTAGCTGCACTCTCGAAGCAGCAACACCGTCCTATACGTGACCGGTCCACATCTTCCGGCAGGTCAGCATCTTCCAGTAGGTCAGCGAACAATTTCAAGCGATGCTGGTACCACAGGAGATGGGGTGATAAAGCAACTAGATGTACTAGGCCATGTGACTGGGAGTCGGAAAACCCAACCAGCGGTCAGTAGCGGCGGCAACTGATTGCGATAACATCGGCCGCCGCCTATTTGTAACAGATCACGTGACCAGCCGCCGGTTCCTAATTGACACTGGGTCAGACCTCTGCTGTTTTCCGCATCGCTGGTTACCGTCACGCAGGCAGCCTACTGATTATGAACTAAGTGCCGCTAATGGAAGTAGTATACAAACTTTTGGTACAGTAAATCTTAAATTAAATTTTGGCTTGCGCCGCGATTTTACTTGGCAGTTCGTGATAGCCGACGTCAGCACAGCCATTATTGGTTCTGATTTTTTGGCATTTTATCACCTTTTACCCGACTGCCGAAATAAGAAATTGGTCGATGGTACTACTGGACTAACATCTGCTGCTTCTACCGCTAGTATTGATCAGCCCAGCGTACGAGCAGTAGCGTCTGGTAAGTCAATATTTACTCAACTCCTGGCGGAGTTTCCAGATATCACTCGACCTCCCGGTTTTCTCAGAGTCATCAAGCATGACACAGTGCATTACATCAAGACCACAGACGGACCTCCTGTCTCCTGTCGACCTCGACGTTTGGCGCCGCAGAAACTAATTGCGGCTAAAAAAGAATTCGAAGAAATGGTAAGATGCGGGACAGCCCAGCCGTCTAAAAGTGCTTGGTCTTCACCTTTACATATGACCGTTAAAAAAGACAACACTTGGCGCCCTTGCGGCGACTACCGCGCCCTGAACGCCAGAACCATACCAGATCGATACCCGGTTCGGCACATTCATGATTTCGCCCATAACCTCGCGGGTGCCAAGGTATTTAGCACACTAGATCTCATTAAAGCTTACCACCAAATTCCGGTTTTTGAAGAGGATATTGCAAAAACTGCCATCGTGACCCCGTTTGGCCTCTTCGAATTCCCGTATATGACATTTGGCTTAAGGAACGCTGGCCAAACCTTCCAGCGTTTCATCGATGAGGTCACACGGGGTCTCGAATTCTGTTTTCCTTACGTAGATGATATCCTCATATTTTCCAAAGACGAGTCTACCCACCTCCAGCACCTGCGTGTCCTCTTTAAACGCCTGCAAGACTACGGAGTGGTAATAAACCCTTCTAAGTGTGTCTTAGGTGTCAGCGAAACCGTATTTTTAGGCTACCACGTTTGTGGTGATGGTACGCGACCCCCTCACGGTCGAATTCAAACGTTGCTGGATTTTCCACCACCTGAGACAGTACAAGGTATGCGCCGGTTTCTAGGTATGCTTAATTACTATCGTCGATTCGTGCCTCGTGCAGCGCAATCCCAGGCTCCATTGATTGATGCATTAGTTTCAACTAACAGTAAAGGTGCAAAGCCATTTCCATGGTCACCCGAACTCTTGCAACAATTTGAAGCCTGCAAAAAGAGCCTCTCCAACGCAACACTGCTACAACATCCAATCAGCAACGCTAGGTTGGGTTTATTTACTGACGCATCTAGCGTTCACATTGGGTCCTGTCTTCAGCAAAATCTAAACGGCCAGTGGTATCCACTTTCCTTTTTCAGCAAAAAGTTGACTCCGCAGCAGACACAGTGGCCAGCTTATTACCGTGAATTATTAGCGATCTATGAGAGTGTCCAACATTTTCGGTACATTTTAGAAGTCCAGCATGCAACAATTTTCACAGACCATAAGCCCCTTTTGTACGCTTTCTTACAGCGACGTGAGAAACTTCCACCTCCACAACTAAACCAGCTATCATTCATTAGCCAATTCACGACTGACATCCAGTACATTAAGGGTGAAGACAATATCGTGGCCGACGCTATGTCACGCATTGACATAGACGCAATTACTCTGGATCAAGATTATGAAGTTTTGGCTAGGTCGCAGGCATCAGACCAAGAACTAGCGAATTTATTGCAAGGTGGTTCCAGTCTAACACTCACCAAAATCAGTCCATCAGGGAGTAGCACTCCGGTTTACTGTGACATCTCTACCGGTAAGCCACGTCTCTATCTGACCCCTTCTTTCCGCCGCGCTGCTTTCAATAAGTTACACAATTTGAGCCATCCCGGTGCTCAAGCTACGACTCGTTTGGTGGCAGAGCGTTTTGTCTGGCCTTCGGTCAGAAAAGATTGCCGAGCCTGGTCCCGATCTTGTGAAGCATGTCAGCGCAGCAAGATTTCAAGACACAATTCTACCCCTGTCGGTAATTTTGACATACCATCCGGTCGTTTCATGCACGTCCACATTGACATTGTTGGTCCATTGCCTGTCAGTGACGAATACCGTTATTGCTTGACCGCAATAGACAGAGTGTCCAGATGGCCCGAGGTTTGGCCCATGCGATCCATTACCGCGGAGGAAGTAGCCGAGACTTTTACTAAGGAATGGGTATCTCGCTTTGGCGTTCCGGCGGTTATTACTACAGATCAGGGTTCTCAATTTGAGTCGGGTTTGTTTCAACGATTACTGCAGCAATTCGGTACCAAGCGCATTAGAACCACCTCATATCACCCCTGCGCAAACGGGATGATTGAGCGCGTGCATCGGCAACTTAAAGCGGCGTTAATGTGCCATAATGATTCCTGGGCGAAGTCCCTTCCGATGGTTCTGCTTGGAATGCGTTCGGCGTATAAAGAAGATCTCGAAGCCACGGTAGCAGAATTACTTTACGGAGAGCCTCTCAGGCTCCCTGGAGAATTTTTGGTGTCACCTTTAACATCAGGAACATTAGAAAACCCAGTTGATTTCGTTGTACAGCTGCGACACAAAATGTCATTGGTACGACCACTACCAGCTAGTCGACATAGTGAACCAGCTTCATTTATATTCAAGAATTTGTCGACTGCGACTCACGTATACCTTAGAGACGATACCATCCGAAGAGCGCTGCAGCCACCCTATACGGGTCCATACAAGGTCCAGGAGCGTTCGTGTGATGGGAAAACATTCACCCTAATGGTAAAGGGCAACAAGGTCGTCGTGAGCGTCGACAGACTAAAACCGGCCTTCATTGATCATTCCGATCTGCAAACGACCCACACTATGCTACTACCCGCCCCGGCTGATCCTACTTCACGGCAAGCCGTGAGGGGTTCGTTGTCGCCCGAGCCCTCAATCCCGCAACAGTCAGTACAGGTTCATTTGCCGGTAAAACAGCCCTATACCACACGCTCGGGCAGGCGCGTTAGATTTAAAAATTTTGATTAATTTCTTGTTTAATTGTTTATTGTGGTGCTATACTTGTGTACATTATTAATTATTTTAGCCTGGTTTTTTTCTCTCTGTAGGGGGGTGGTGTGGCGATGAATAAATCGTTCACCCGAATCACTATGTAACGTCCCTACGATAGTGACACATCACTACGTTTTTGGACGAAAACTCTGACGGTTATTTTTTCTGGGGTTTGACTGTTTGTTAGTTATTAATCCAGGTTCTCACTATTTCTATTGTGCGACTATCACTTGTTATTCTGATTGTATCAATCTACCTAGTGTACTACCATTTTGTGAGTGTTCCTGGCTGATTAAACTATATAACCTATGTATCACAGTGAATGGTTTTATTCCGAATATTCGGGAGCAACTATATCCCGCAAGCCTACGGCCGTAGGTAAATCGACAAAATTTCTCAATATTATTAAGATTTATGATGTGTTTATTTCTGTCTTGATAAAACAAGTTAAGTTACGAATAAACAACAAACAAGCAGGTTTCTCAATTCAATTGTTCGTTGTTTATTCGTAACTCGACTTGTTTTTTTTACAAACGTATTTACAGGATTATTAATAACTTAATACAATTGAACATCCTATTTATAGTATTCGAACATTTCAAACAAAAAATAAATATCGTGTAATTAAATGCGTTCCTAAAGATGTTTGAACAGACTGGAATCAGTGAGTAACGTAAAGTTGGTAGTGTACACTCCCGAAGACAGCCGAGCTCCACCGGAGATTGCCGAAGGCTTTAAACATGGCGGCGGAGGTGCGCTCGGCGCTTGTCAACAAAGTTACTCGACTTCGAATGCGGACTGGTCGCGCGCTTTCGTGTTCCGTTCTATAACCGCGAATTATAAGTGCATTTTGTGTCAAAAAGTGTGAAAGTGAATAAAACAAGCTATATTTGCTTGAAAATTGTGTTTATTTGTTTTTCTGTTATTTCGTTTAAATAAAAAGTGGTATGTAAACGTGTCTAAAGGAATGTTGGAGTATTTAGGGCCGTAGAACGCATACGAGTATCGTATAGATAGCAATGTTTATTGTGAAATAATATTTTATAGAATAATAACGTTCATAATTTACATATTTCTAATAAATTATAGTAATACTTTAAAACTCATAAAAAAACTTATAGAACAGGAACAAGTTCCAACTAGTTAAAAATATCAGAAACTTTTCTGCCTGAACTTTGATTGCTAAGACCCTTGCATATTGTTATCTAAGCGATTATTTAATATATTATCGAAGTTACATAGTTTCTAAGGTGACTTTCACCCAAACACAGCTCGGTGCCGGTCGTAGATGCTAACTTATTAGCATACTGGTACCGGTAGTAATACATTCCCCCTGACTAAATGGCCTGCACACACTGTTTTCCGGAACGACACTGTTCTTTAATTATTTATTCTTCCCTAAAGCCAAGCCTCGCACGTGTTCCAACTTGTTGCATAAAAACGATCCCTCACATTTCTTGATGCATTGTCAGCAAACACAATAGGACATATATCTTAAAATAATGTGACGGATTCTTTGAATGGCTTTACAATGGTTAAACACCACTTTTAAACTTTTTTTCTCAAAATACAGACATCTGAACTTGTCCTTTGACTATTTGCTTTCAAGTGAACAGAGAAATGTATAAAATGTCCAAAGAGAATATTAATAGATATTCTGATAACACCCATTCATATTTCATATGATGAGACAGAAAATATCGAATGAACTGACTCCTGTCACATATCTCAAGTCGGTCACAGCAATATGAGTAAATAGAGGAAACATTCATTTTGTCGATCCCTAGACGCGTCAATAAATAAAGACAGGACTATGTCCTTTACGAAGATGGTTTTAGATCCCCGGACGGTAAATATTCCAAGTGTTTAGTTTATGTCTAGACCGTCGAAGCTACATGAATTCTCGGGTTCCACCAAAGGGCTGTTTAACTGATGTTGAGGCCGTGTGAGGGCGTCTGCGTCACCCCGAGGGACAAATGTGCGTGTTTAAACAGCTATTACATAGACCGGCATTTAGGAAAAAAATGCGCGAAATGTGACACCCACATCAAAGTCACGTTCCGAATTGACTTTTGGGATAGTAGTAACACCCCTGATAGTTTATACTTAGAGGGGAATCGATTGACTTTTTATCTTTTTTATAGAATTATAATAAGCTATCTGAGCTTTATGCCCTTTAGCTGCACGGAATTAATAAAATGCATTTTGTATCCTTACATTCTTGTCCATAAGTTATCGGAAAGAAATGTTGAATAGAGACATAAATTACAGTAGATCCTTTAATCTTTCGATCCTTCTCTATTCCCACTCCAATGCACTTCCTTTGATAAGATAAATGCGTTGTATATTGAGAGTAAATCCGTCTCTAGGCGTTGTGCATAAATTCAGTAGCCGCTTCACCGCTTGATAAATCCGCGTCGGAGCCAACTCGCTGTCTAGAGTTAATCTTCTTAGCGAGTTCGCAGCTCAGCGCCTCGTCTTATCCTTCAAAGCTTTCAGATAGCAGTTTTAGACACGCCATTGTATTATTCAAATAAAATTAATGTCCTTATAGACATTTTGTTTAGAAACGGTATTGTTTTTTTAAACTCAGGAAATTCTTTGCAAAAATAGCAAATCTATTATATTCTGTACCTTTGCAATAATCCCTTGACCTCGTTTGTATTTAAGATTTTTGTTGCGTAACTAATTGCATTGAAGGATAGAGCATTTCCATTCTGCCTAGTGGCTTTTGATTCGATTTAGAATAGCAGGCGTATGATTGACGGATAAAAATAATAAGAAGCGTGAATAAATTCAAATCATACTTGCATGTGGGATGTTATATGGTTAAAAAAGCGTGTAGGCGTGTCTAATCCTGTTTGCCTATGCACCCACGTCGGATCATAGTGGACTTTCTAAACGGCGGGATGTTGTCTCGACGAACTGTAGTTTAAAAAAAAGTGCGTTCATATGAGTCACTTCGAGTCCCATCGAGGTCTGGGTCACATTCCAGGGCTGCCAACGCGGGCGCACCAAACCGGACCCACGCGACTACATGCGTACCTTTTTCTCTTTTACCTTTTCCGTTTACGTAATACCTTCTTTGAAGCACCAAACTGCAACGGTCCAATTAAATAAGCCGTATCGCGGAATCACGTTCCTCATTTCAAAAAAAGAATGCAAAATCTTTAAGGAAATCCGTACTACTACGATATGATGTAACATGTATTTGGTTCCCAAAAGATATTTGTTTCAAAGTCTTTGTGTGGATCACATATGTATGAGTCAGTAAAAGTTCGCTGTAGGCCTCGAACCCCCATCACAAAGAGGGCGGTTTTCGTTAGCCATCTGCCGAGGCAGGTGTCCTTTTACATACTAAGCAGGTGATTTGAATTGGCTTTCCTTAGTCTTAGGGTTTTTTACTGCTTTTTAAGTTATGTGAGCGAAGAACGATTGAATTCAATTTATAAGGACTGTCGTTTCCGGTGTCGGAATCGACCGAGGACTTGATACAGCATTAAATCTTTAAGATTGAATGGTTATAGGATTTATGTTCTTCTAAGCAAATTACTTTATTTTTACTACGTATAAATCTTGTTTGACACAAGGTGCTATAAAGACACGGCCATTGAATTTATTTATTGAAATATACCATCTAAATATTACTTACTAAAAACCGTAGTATTTATACGTAGAAACTTGGGGTCTCTAGAGCTTAAATAGTGCATTTAAATAAGTACATCAATAAAATGCATATACAACGGCATATCAATACACATAATCAATCATCACAATTAAAATATGATTTCAGTCGGGGAACTCATAAAATGATCTTCATGGAATTGATAATAACAATTACTAGATACCTTTGAAGGCTGCAATCATCATTTTGTCTTCAGTAATTTACAATACATCTCAATATGCAAGTACATAATTTAAATAATAATCTCTACATACTAAGCAAGTAAGTAAAAAGAAAGGACCTGTTTTACGAGGCAAAGTACCTTCATGTTTTATGTAATAAGCGTTAAAGCATTATTCAAGTGCAGTAAAGTATAAAGTGTTGCAAAGTATAAATACAAATGTTAATAAAATATACCTTCCAATATATCAAGAAATGGATAATAAACCTATTATTGAAATCCTTAGGTGTTAACCCTAACAGTATAAAACCAAACACTGAACCAGCCTTAAACCAGCCTTACTAATCTACTTTATCAGAAACATGTACATATTTATGATAAAACAACCAATCTATTGATTAAGCGATGTTTTTAATTAATTTACATATTTTTACTAAGATTTTCTTATAAATAACTTATTAATCCACGCGATTTGTAAACTAGATTTTGTTTATCGAGCCAGAAGCTGTATAACCGGTACAATTTTATGATCTAATTACACTTAAGCTCCATTAACTATTTATTATGTTGAACTAATATTTTTTGTTTAAATAACGTTCACTTCTGTGTTTTCTCTCACGATATCTGAATCATCACGAGAACCAGTGTCAATATATTTTGGCATTACATTACTATTTCAATATTATCTGACTGAACTTTACCAGCAATTAAGAACAGCTTTGCTGAATGAAATCACAAAACGTAGAAAAACAAAAATATTCATTAAATGACAGAGGAACCGGATATATATAAACTTTCTGAAGTTTCATATATCCTTTTAGTTTTCATAGGAACAAGAGATGTACGTACTAAGTACCATCAAAGAAGTTCATATCTAACCAGTTGCAAAACAAAATCCCGTGCACACGATGACCATATCTGTTACCGGCCCGGTCCTATAGCCGTCGAGCGCTGCAAGCAAGAATAGTCCTTACGATGTTACAAGTTATAAGTGGGAACATTTTCTTTCTAACCTTCTTCCTCTTGTTTTAATATATACAAATCAATATTTGTTTGTTCGTATTTTATGCGCTGCCACACCGTTGCGATGTAACTTTGTCAACTTACTGCTTGTGCTTGCGCAATGGATAAAGGCATATTACAATTATTAACATCAGCATCGCGCCGGGTACCAGCTAATTTAAAATAAATGTTAAAGTCAGTGTGTAACAGTGCATTTAATGTGTAAATTATTGCCTATTGTTTCTGTTGGTACGGTTCATTTGATGCGATTGCATTGAAACACTTGGCCGTACTGACTGGGCCGTGTTTACACAGACTTTGTGCGTATAATGTTACATAATAAAAAGATAATATTCGAACTCTACTATACATACACATAATTCCTTTACAAGAAAATCTTACTTCCATAAACAATCAATCCGATTAATCTATTCCACGCATATCCTCAATTAAAAGTAGCTACCACAAAAAAGTATTCTGATCACCTGTCATGGGCACACCTTTTTCGTGTATGTTTTTAAAATATCATCATAAACCGAAAACAGGTGAAACTTATACCCCGGGCAAAAGGATTACAATGTTCATTAAAGTTTTTGATTTATGAATTGAATGTCTTAAAATGAATAAAAACCAAAAACTACTGGTAGAGGAACGATACTCATTATTTTGTAGAACCATAGTAATAATAATATCGAACCGACCCCGACTACTGACCAGTAACAGACCATGAAAACATTTGACAGGAAATCGAGTTATCTCAATGACAACTAAAATGCTTTACATTTCCTCCTAATGTTTATGACTTAATTTAATTATGATCATGACTCGTTGTTTACCGGCCACCCGTATTTCTATCAACAAATTATAATTCTATGTTTTGTTCATTTAAGTTCAGTTCATTATCCTTTGTATAAGTTTATGTTCAAGTGGACATAGACTTGTATTTGTGAGTCATTCGACCCCGTGCGAATTACTTTGGTAATCGGCACTTTTGTGTGTTGAATCATCTCGATCAACGCCTAAACGCCGGAAGAAACCGTTACGAGCGATGCAATTATTGTTTTCATTGACGCGATTGATTCCAATTGAAACATCACTTTAGAGCTTGATAATTTTTCTTACTAAATGGAACCCAGAACGAATTTCAGATAAAGAAAATTCAGTGAACATTGACGGAGGGAAATCGTTTGGTCCATTATAGATGATAAGTGCTCTGTCAGAATTCGGCTTCTTAATTAGATTTTTCGTCGACATTCTGCAGACGGCAGCTGCCATAAAGATTTTCTAATTATCATAATCGACTGATAAGTACAAGAAACGAGCTTGAAGAATGAAGCAATTATATTGTCATTAGCAAATGTCCTAATTATTGGGCTGGACAGTAATTATTTACAATAAGTAATGAACATGATGGATTAACAGAATTTTATAATTCATTAAGATAACGCAAGCATACGAATAACTCGAGCTGCCTAATGAAGGTGTTATTACTACAATGTACATAGTTTATACAGCTGTTCTTTGATATTTACTTTGTTGAAGTAGACATGCAAAAACCACTGCTGTTTAACATACAAATAGGGCTGTATTATGATATTGACGTTTTAACTACCATTCTAATTTGTCTTCGATAGGTGTCATTTAGAGTGGGTAAGAATAAATTGTACCTCCTGAAACAAATATTCGCCTATATTAACGCACATTTCTGTGTCCGTTTTTTGTCGTTTATTTGCATTTATCTTATCATTTACTAATTGAAGCAGTTGTTTTAAGATAAAAAAGGACTTCAAATAGTTTGATAAAATCTAAAAAGTGCTTTAAAGTAAAACTAAAATGCAGTTCTGAGAGTATCCACATCGTCAGAATTTACATGAATGTGCATGTTCTGTACTCCTTCTATTCCGCGATTATGCGGATTCCGACCCGCTTGCAATCGGACTTGGGCTGTTGCATTTAAATAAGTAGCAACATTAAGTGCCGTCATACTGGCTGATCGTGACCTTGCGTCGGTGAATGTTGGGCTATCTACTATGCAACCAAGCCTCGGCACGATTCCATCTACCATTTGATTTAGTTTTCTTTTGTGTACTCATGTCTTTAAAATCGCGAATAAAAACTGAGTCATGCCTAGTTTTGGATTAGTATCCGTATATCTATGTGCGACATTTCAACTATATTCATCGATTTATTTTCGGAATTGCATTTTAACTTATGCATTAACCTCATATTTTTCTTTCTAATCTGTCGTTTCCAGATCTAAGGAACATGGTTGAAATATTTTACAACGATGTAAATATTTGGCTCTATGCATTCATTGTTCAAACAACGTCTGGCGTGGCATAGAAAATCGTTATTGCACAACCCAACCGTGATTACCTTCGGAACACGTTCCGTTGCCTGGCCACCTTTGTTTGCATCGCCTCCAATCATTCCCGCTCGTGTCACCTTTGAACTTCCTCGGAACAATTTTCTCTCTATTATTTTATTAGCTTCAGTAGTACCGCCTATATATTCCCATACCTCTGTATTTGGTTGGATGTTGCTAGTAATTACTTAGCAAACAGATCTTAGTGATGTAGTGAGTCAATATTGTGTTACCCATAAAGACATGCACGAAGATTATGGTTTAAGTTATTTCGAAACGTAAGCGGTTGTTTACCCGCGCTAGTATTAAACGTGGCTTCTTTCCATATACGTAGTAAAACGCATTTGGTGAGCATGAACGGTAGTGTTGTTAGTACAAATTGCACTTGGTACTTGTACTTGTACTTGGTAGTCACGCTCTTGCCCTCGTTTCCTAGTCTTGTCGAGGTGCGCTGTTACTAAGAGCTTTTAACGTGACCCACGGCCTGCCCTATATCCCGCGGTGGTGATGTCACGTCACGTCATATTTGACAAACGGGGACATATTTAGAATACATTTCAGCACTTGGGCTTTTACGAAAATGTAATAAAGAAAATTGTATTTGCCGAAGGCAGATTCTCCTTTTGACAGAACGCGAAAAGATTTTATTGAATTTAGTAAAGGGATTGAAGGGCGGTGCGTTTTTTATCTAGATTATTAGATCAATAGAGAAAAGTATGCACACTCCTAAAACAGTACCAACGAAAACAATACATCTATGAAAAACGAATCCAAGAAAGAGAATATTAATCGAAACTTAACCTAAGCACTTGTACTGCAAAACGTAGGCCATAAACAGAAAGTGGTAGAACCGGTTCTTAATTTATTACAACAATACAAATACGTTCGAACAATATTTTTGTACTGCAGCTCCGAAATATTGGCCGCTACAGATAACTGTACTCTTGGGCAAGTTGATACAAACACATGTATGTGAGTTTGACTCTTCTCTATATGTACAGTTCATCCGTGAAACAGTCTTTAACTTTTAAATAACGGGACGCCATCACTGCTTTTTGCTTCGTTTTCTGCAGCACATTTATGGAAGTGATTAAGGAGAATATTTTTAGTTGGTTGGGATTTTTTTTTCAATGCTGGTTATATTGGCTTGTCCTATCGCTATTTGAGCCTTAACCACTTTGTGTTTAGTTCATGTGATCCAGTGATTGATTTATTGAACTACTTTCGAAAAGGACTTGCCAACCAATCATTTTCTTCCAATTACTGTCTTTCAAAACCGTACAACAAGCTGACCTCATTTGACTTGCTAGAAGATGGCCTGATGCATTGGCACGTACATATTACGGGTAACTTGTTCGACTTTGCTCGTGTCTGGTTGAGTTACGACCAGGGCAACCGTTCCCAGTTCAAAACGGTACTTTATATCTGTTATTAATATATCAGGCTTCTACTGTATCTCTCTATCTACCAACTTACTACGCTTTACTCAATTATTTGTCTACAACAGACATTTATTGGAGTTCGTAAAATATTAAACTTGATTGGAATCTAGGACTCAAGTATATCTGCAATGTTACTTCGTTGGTTTAATACAAAGATTTATTATTTATCTGATATAAACCCCTGTGGACTTGAAGTATAACAACTCTGTTTATACATTATCAATTGGATTCAAAGCTTTTGACTACGTTGCAAAGTTGAATATTCAAAGTTCGACAGAGTTCAACTACTTTGATAGAGATGTGACTTTATTCAGAATTTTTCCTCTCATAGTAGTGCTTAAACGTATACTAATAAAAAGACTAACCATTACGAGGTTAATGCAGCCGATTATATTTTGTAATTGCTGACTAATCGGGACATTCCCACAGTAGGGCTTTAAAGCTATAAAAATGATATCACGTTATTAAGCTCTTATATTCTTATATTCTTGCATTGCACAATCTGTAATAGAAATCGACCTTAATTCAATATAATTTTGAGTAATGGTCGATTTCTACTCTTTCGATAAGAAAGTTACAATTCAGAAGTATCGACATAGCCGCATCACTTCTCGCAAATAAATTGGACTTACGTTTTGGACGGGATAAATTGAGAAGCGGTGACCCTTTTCATTGAGAACACATGATTGATAGGCTTGATCGTCTTCCTCGATCAGATTGACGTAAGATCGTAGCCATCCCCTCAATTAGGTGATTTGCTTTGATCAGAAACGTGATTTCTATTGAAGTTTTGCGCTACTTAACCCTTCTATTAAAGCGCTTTCAAACTTGATGATGATTATCAGAAAGTTCTCTTTGACTGTGGTTTTAAACATAAAATTATATTCATTACCCGTTTTCAATTTGGGAAATCCGAAATTGATAGTAATAACGTTAATTTAAAGTACGATTCAAATTAATCTCTTTGATATACCGATACTATGCCTTGCTATAAACTCACACGTCGATGTCCGGTCGACAAACCTGTATCTATTGCTGGTAATCTTGTCGGGCGGGCCAAGGAAGTATCGGAGTGCATCCGCACTGTTCAAAGTCTCCTAGCAACGAACCCAGTGACAACTTTTATTTGTATGATTGTGCCGTTCACACACTTACTACTAAAGCATCCAGCCTCATCCATGGTATTGATAATTGCGTCAATAATTTCTGTCGATAAAACCGGAATTTATGTTACTCGCTTGAAAGAAGACGTTTTGTAAAAGGAAAGGTGAGTTTACGCTTGTATGATGCAATCGAATAGCTTTTATTCGTAGTATTGTTTGAAGAGTGTCGTGTTCATAAATAGTACTTTGATTTAGGCTTTAAGATACAAGTTTGGTCATAGCCTTATGCGTTTCTAAAACTACAAGCTTCTCGTTACGCGTTTGTTTTAGAGTAATTGCTCTTTCGCTATGAGTTACAATTATTAGAATTATTACTGTACCGTTGTCACCGGATACCATTTCGTTTTGACACTATTCGCCTTCCGGGACTTGTGCACTTAGACGCAGTAATTAAATCCGGCTTGTGTTCCGTGTTCTGGCTTTCCAGCAACTACACTTTATTCTTAGCCTGTGAATATAACACCGATTCACATAATACTGAGACCGTTTTAATCTACTATCCACTTGCCTCCTACACAGAAATAATTTATAGCTTTAACGCAACATAATGTTACCAGGTCATAAAATCCATCAAAATAATTCAGTGTTGCAATCTCTGTATAAAATGGACTGTCAAAAACATTTGGAAGATTTTCTTTAGGAAAAACCCGTGAAGTTAATTTTGAGCAGTAAAATTGCATGGATAATGAATTAAAGGCGTTCGTACTAATGACTGCCGCAAATTGCAATAACTGCTGCAATTTGTTTTATAGAACACATATCAAAGTAATAAGAGAGTTTTGCAGCTAAAATTCATTATTATGAAAGATATACACTGATGAAGACAACCTACATACATAGGTCTCTCACAAAGATTTCTAAAATTAAACATTGAGCCCGAAGTCTGAGCGGTTTTTTTCCTTTCAAAAGTGGTTTCTTACTAACGTTTTTCGTCATTGTGCTCTTGTATATGATCTCAAAGAACATAATATTTTGATTGCGCAAGAGTAACGGTTCTGTGGTTTTATGGTATTCGTTGCATTCGCCGAGCATGCGGTCGGAATAACTTGCGAAAGCCCAGATGAAAACTTTTGCAACCGCTTTAGTTTCATGCGTCTGGCGCCGGCTGACACTAATCATTGTCTGAAATGTCTTAACCGCACATGAGGACAGTTTTCGAGATTCTTCTCAGTACATTGATCTTCTAGGTCGTTAATAAGCGTAGTGTTACAGTCATCACACTCATCACACATAGTCTTGTTGTAATTTATTTGACTCTTGTCTAGTTGATTAAGGCAGATTCTAAATCACAAATTAACTCGCTCATGTATCTTTATAGCAATTGGCAATCCAATTAATCTATCAGGAGGTTTAATCTTTAGTCCATTCATGTCACAAATAAGGCTTCTATTTCTTTGTACATTGTGATTTACTATTACTATTCATCGGAGTTCCGCAATACTAAGTTTCTTCTTCTTTAACGAGCTTATCATGACTGAACCTACGGTCGAGTTTTTCTATCATCATCGTCCTGAGTATATAATATTCACTCAATATTATTATTTCCTACATAATTTTGATCCTGTTCTTTAAACAGTACATAACTATCCTAATTAAGATACCAGTACCTGGGCGACCGAGCTCTGCTTTAGTGAAAAGAGCTTTCTCCCTTTTCACCAAAGCAGAGCTCGGTCGGCTCATTTGATAGTAGGTACGTACTAATTCCATGCTGTCATAAACCCCTATATTGCAACTTTCATCGAAATCGTTAGAACCGTTTTCGAGAACGTGATTACAAATATATACACATATACAAATATTGCTCGTATATAGGATTTAGGTTCGCATTTAAGGAAAATGAATAATTAGTCCGGTATGATTCCAAGAACTATCGTGTTTATTTTGTGTTGTGGTTATTTTGAGTTTTTATAATTACAATTAGTTTTGTAGTCACAGTACCTATGGTTATAATTAGAATTCAGTTATTATTGATTGGACATTTTCCAGGTTGTCTGAAATATTTTCAATAACATTTAGCCGTAGATATATATAAATGTGAACTTAATGTCTACCCATTATGTATCTATTGTGTCGGTTGACGTATTCGATTAGTTATGCTATTTTGTTTTGTTCTACATAGGTTCCGTATCTATTTTCTGTGCAGTAATGGAGATAGTAACTGCCAGCCAATTGGCATCGACTCCGTTCCCCGTTACGATAGTTACATGACCTTTAAAACCCCTAATGTGTTTTGTATCTGTAATGGCTAACAAATTACTTTCAACGGTTTGTCTTACAATATTCCCATAAGGTTAATGATAAAAAAGGAATATGTATCCATTTATTATTCCTTCACACAAGTGACGAGCAAACTGCTTAGCTATGTTGCGTGTTGTAATTCGCGAGGACTGCGTGAGAATAATGCCCTGGCCGCCATATTGGACGTTTTATTTTCGTATCCATATTTCACACTCGGAGATCACCGCGTGTTCGACGTTATGATTAAGTATTTATACAAAGTTTGTTTTGTTATGTTCTTTGTGTTGTGGTAACTTGTGTTTGCTCATAAGTTTCTTAACTTCGATGTTGATTTTAAATTCAAAAGATTGTTCAACTATGAGTGTTAACTTCTATACTGAATTTAATACTTTTAGAAACAACAACAAACTTGAAATCTTAAGATAAGACAAACCCTACTTGATGCATAATAATTAGCGTAGAAAGGATTTACATAAGCAGATATTCCTCTTTCCTCTAAGTTGAAAGACCGAGGGATACTCATAGCTACAATGTTGCGCAGCCCTGCGCCAGCGCTGCCTTGAATCATGATTGTCCGCGCGCGTTAGTCACGCCACCTCTCGACCACTTTCAGCGAAGGCTCATATTTCCATTCCTCACCGTTTATTTTTTATTTTCATAGTTTTATGCGGTGCTGGTAGCGTTTTACGAATAGTTCACGTTGTTTAGGTAAAAAATGTTTAATAATTATAAAATGCCTCAGATGGCTAGGCCATTCAAACGCTTTATGAAAGGTAATTTAGTAGATTTATTTCTATGATTAAAACAAACAACATTTTTAATTTTATAGCGTTAGATAAGATGTTAACTAGATTTATCTTTACTCTATCCTATTGATGGAAATCGTTATCTGTACAACTCAATCTACTGATAAATAAACCAGTGTTGATTGTTCAATTTTGTTTGTGTTAGCTAATTCTCACATTGGCCCTTTGTCGCTCATCGCCCGCCTGTCGCTCAAATGAAATTATTGAAATACTTGGAATTATTAAATCTGTGAAGGGAGCGCATGTTTGTTTAGGTCCGCGTCTCCGCAAAGCTTTAGGAAATCCCTTTGAGATGTTATTTGTAAAGAATTTCACATC
This sequence comes from Agrochola lota, assembly GCA_947364205.1. Classification (NCBI taxonomy): domain Eukaryota; kingdom Metazoa; phylum Arthropoda; class Insecta; order Lepidoptera; family Noctuidae; genus Agrochola; species Agrochola lota. The sequence continues at coordinate 7,135,391 of OX376221.1, read as the reverse complement.
ATACATATACGAACGTGTGGCTCGTCTTTTTTTCTTGCCCTATGAGGTAAACTGAGTTCCATGCTCAGATACCACGTGAAGAAATGTTCTTACTTTATTACATACTTACCTACCTACTTCAAAACATCTTGATGTAGTAATATGTTATGAGCACAGATTTCAGATTGCATCAATAAATTACTACAAGCGCTATTACTAAAGCCATTAATTTACATACGAATGGTACTCTCAATGAGGCATCATTGGATGGGAAGCATCTCAAGTATCATGTAATACCCGATAACTACTCTTGTTTTTTTAATTCTTGCATCGGCGTAGATAATCGCGTGGATAGTAAACTTGTTTTATTCAGTAAGCTACTACATTGTGGTGGTTAACTATGTGCATTCGTTCCGCAAGCTTCGCTTTCGTCGTGCGATCACAAGCTCAGATCTCATTCGCTCCTCGCCTCTGTATTCACGACATCCGGTATTTTATTTTGCGTTTCTTTGAACACGGTACAACGAACTTGAAGCAGGCTCGTATGAAGAACAATTATGGCCATGTTATTCAGATTTTGTACGAATATTATAAATTATACCTTTTTCACGCGCTCGTAGTTTGTCGTAAACTTTTTGCTTACGGTTTGTGAGTTGTTGTCTGCAGACTTGACTGACGGGCTGCATACTATTCCGGGATTATTAAAGTGTGCTTAGTTCAGCCGCGCTTAAACTTGCAACCATTAACACGTCGTAACTATGATTGCACAAATTACCATCGTGATGGCTGAGACCTACTTAATGTAGGAAACCTGTCATTAGGAAAAATTGAGTTTCTCTGGTCAGAGAAGCAAAAATTTTACCTAAGTGACATCATTACATGCACTTCAGCTACGCGAAAATGAGTTTGACCTGGAAAATCCTAATGAAAAACGACCACCTTAAAGTTATTTACGAGCAAAGCGAGTTTGCATAAATCATAGTCTTTACGCCCTGATTGTAACAAAATGTTCAGTACACACGCGTGCGGTAATTAAATTAAACTGATTCGTATGTCGTAAGCTAATTGCGAGTACGTATGGGCTAGGGCGGCTCTAAATATATTCGCACGACACCCACCACTCCTCAGCACAAACACAAACGAACGCACATGTTGCCCTAATAATATTCCTATTTTTGCTCACGCGCTGACGGCCGTCCATACAATAACTTACATGTCACGTTAAGGGGAATTGAGTCTTCTTGTACATCATAGTTAATTAATATGTTGTGTTTGAGTTTCTGTCATATTATTATGGTTAGACTTTCAATATATTCTGGTTCAGTTAAAGAACGTTTGTTCTCAAACCCAATTATACCACTAGTAATTTAATTCATAAGCACAAGTGTGACATTTACTTGGCCTCCTTCCATTGATTCGATACGACATTTTCATTGGTTGCTGTTGATGCATAATCTTATCGCTAGTTGATAAAACAAAACAGTTTTACTTCGATCAATACTTGTATACACACATGTACCTCACCCACTTATGAATCAGTTCTCTTTGCCTTATCACATTTGCCGTAAATCATTTTCGGTTATTCATTAGTTTCACAATAGCCGCCAAAAATGTTAAGTATCCATTATGACTTTCTACGGCCATGTAATATTCCAACATTTACGTCCTTGTTTTGTAGAACGAGTCATTTCAAGTGATCTAAAACAGTGAGTAATCAAAAGTGCACTCTGGGTTTCAATTAACAGTTGCAAAGTGTGAAATGAAAGCAGAAAAAGGATTACTAGAAGAGGAACAGTGAAACGAATGGCGGCGGCGATGCGGCGAGAGAACTTAGTGGAGGCCAATAGGCGTTAACGCAGCGTGCATCCGCCGCCGCGACCGCGCCAGCCATGTCGAGTGCGCTGTCTCCAAGCGCCTGCGACGTCAGCGACGAGCCGGCGCGACGACGATCCGTCTTTTACGTGCCATTGTTTGAGAGCTTCGACAATTATTTGCCCTTGACGCCAGAAGAAAAAGAAGCTCTAATATCGGGAGAAAATATAGATAGCATCTCTACAAATACTAAAAGGAGGAATGCGTCAGACAGCAGCAGATTGCGAATCCCATCTCGGGGTGATTCATCCTTTACGGAAAGTGAAAGTGACATGAGCGCGTTTAGTCCAGAAAGACGGTTTCGTCGGCCTTTGTCATCAACGGCGAGCTCTAACGAGGCGCTGACAAGATTGGGTCATCGTGATTTGACGAGTCCAAGACTCGTCGCCCAAAGCACTCTCATGAAAAATACCAAGCCGAGATTACGAAGCACGACATCGTGTGAACCTCGTTACGACCGGATATTTTCACCGATTGGCGGATCAATTTCATCAAACAAACTGAATAGTTCCACCACGAACATTGGAAGCAAAATACCTTCGAAAACTTCTATTATGAATTCCAATTTGTCTCTGATAGCTGATTCGCCAAAGCTTTTGTCTCCTGCGAAGGAGAAATCGAAAACTCTTCCACAAAATCTCAATGTGCCATCGCCTATTAGAGGCAGTAGTAGTTCTACGTCTATATTTAGAACTCCTAGAATAACTGTAACTCCTGAGAGTCCTAATAAAAGTCCTGGAAAAATATCTGGACTAAATTTTATTCGACGATCTCGAAGCACAAAATTGTCGCGAAGCAACTCCTTATTGCGCAGTATAACTGCGAGACATATTGAAGAGGGGCTCGACGAACATGTCGCTGTAGTGACGGACTTGACTGAAAATTATGATAACTTTGTATATAACAATGGGGGTGAATCTGAAGTGATTTGTGCTCTGATTAAGAAACATGAAGCTCAGATGGCCAACAGCCCTATGAGCTTACGACGGGCTTACCTTGATGTGGACGATGATGTAGCTGTTCATTCTGGTAAGATTTGTCTTCACAAAACATTGTTATTCATTCCAACCTTGAGTAAATTGTAATTTACTTCCCATCGACTCTGTTCGTTGACCATAATTTACACTTTAATAGAAACAGCACGTTAAAGTAAAATATGGAGGCGTGCCTCTGTTTGACATTGGTCGTTAAATAATAACTAACATTGAAAGAATAGCCAAGATCCTTTCTAAAATAAATGAACTATAATTACAACATTATGAGTCACTCAAAAGCAATTCACACTTCTTCCTATACTTAGGTAGTCATTACAGCAGTTATTAATTTAAATGAATGTTTGTTACTACTACTCTTCACAGATTTATAATGTATGTTCTGATATAATAGATACGCAGTATAGTATACTATATTGATACCTACTATATCGATCGATCACCTAACACCGTCCCCACTGGAGCACTTAGTGGACAATGCCAGACACTTGAGAGGAGAAAGCGTTTGAAAGCCCTTACTAAGAGAGTACCTAATACGGATGACTTAACACTTTCGAACTATCTACCAGTGTATGGTATTTTCCACTAGACCCCGCTGTTCATAACGCCAAACAATGCCCTCTAATTACATAGCAAGGATCTGAAGCGAAGGTCTTTAGCGAACGATATATCATCTCTTAAAGTTGGCATTACTAAAAGTGGAAGTCATCTTGTTATTCAAAGCCCATTATATCTAAGTGACCGTAGTTATAAACAATGGTTTATTCAAATTGTACTTTAGTACAACGTTGATCAGTACATGATTTATGGTTACAACTGGAACAGAAAATCATAGAGAATATCGCCAGAATATAATATCTATTGAATCTATAATTATTTCAAGGTTAGACAAACAGGTATACAATAAAAATATAATAGATTGGCGAAGACTATAACGATAGGAGAACAATGCTTAGTAACACGTAAATCACCGCTATATAGAACTTTTTCCTTAACAATTCTACCTTTGCTTATGTGTAAAAACATTGTATGGAATCCCATGACACTGCAGCGTACATTCCCCCTGTGTCATCATCAGTGATCGGAGTAGGTAGATTGATTTTTAGTACTTGTATCATAAATGCACACAGAAAGAATAACATGGATAAGCCATTTTTCCGGAAAGTAATTCCGGTATTTCCGGATTCAATTAAATATTGTTAATGTTGGTAGTGATATTATTACTACTCAATTCAAAATTTAAAGGAAGGTATCAAAACTAAATTAATTCATTATTTATCTGTTGAATAATAAAAACAATCGAATTCCGATTGAAGCTTTAATATTTATTTTTTATTTTTAGCCTAGGATAGCTAGATAGCTAGATCTTTTATAGATAGATATAAATTGTTGCACTTAAATTTAAATATTTTCCTACATAAGTTCCGGTTTTTTTTTAATAATCCACCAATTCCGGAGGAATGTCCATAGTAATATATACGTTTCGGATCAATGAACCCAGTTCAATCTACCTAGTCCGATCACTGGTCATCATCCTATTAATATGTCAAAGGATTGTTACGAATGCACGAAGTGTTTCCCGTATTTGATATGAAACTATATTTAAACCAAGGTTATTTTTGTTGCTACAACGTGTTATTTACCACGACCAAACATTGCCAGATATATCATTTTTTTTTGCATTGCATGGCAAAGGCGGGTAAACTTTTCTGTTTTGACCCCTAGTTCTAATTAAGTTTGTAAAATAAAATGGGCTACTTTGTTAACTTTGAAAAACTGTATTACCATTTCTATTTAATATTCGCCACACGTCTTCAGCACGAAATCGCTGCGCCACGGTTTCAAAATTGGTCGCTCCTTCAAAACAATGTACCCACTAGTACTACATAAATGTTTCGTAATCGTAACACAAACATAAAAATGTTGCTAATGTACCGTCACTATCGTATCGTCGCGTTGCACTTCCTCGTGGTCCGTTATCGTGGCCGTCTCCTTATCGAAGTACGCATAATGATTGCGCAGAGAACTCCGCAGTCCGTTTTTAAATAATTGCTTCTAAATTGAACGGACCCAAGACCTGTAATGTAATGTAAAAGGTCACGTTATTTGGTAATTCTGGTGAAAAAACACTTCCTCTCCTTAAACATCATTACATATAGTTCCTTGATCTTGTTTCATGGTTATTATCTAATATCATTTTTATATATATATCTATGTATATATATATAGGTATATTTATATGGATGCGTTTATGCTTTATGTATTTATTGTATACGTAAATGGTACACCACTGACTACCTGCAGTATTGTCTGTCCTTCTCCCTTTAATCCATCCAAAGGTTGTCTGTAAAAGAGCGCCCAATGGGTGGCACTCTATGTAAAATTTCTAAATTTATTTCTTTAATTTTTATGGTGTGCATAATAAAGAATATTCTATTTATCTATCTATTTAAACGTAATGATTTTCCTTTGAATTACGTTAAAGACCTCTACATAACAATAAGTTTCAGTCATGAACACTGTCTTAGCTTAGTGCCATTTTGTCTCGTCGCTGGTGAAGTTATTGCCTTCTCTTCAAACGGTTTTGCGCTCGACTTGCACCGGGATATTGGAAACAGTAGCATACCAGTAAAACATCGGCACCTGTGTTGTTGCTACCGGTCACTGCTCAGTAAACAGGGGCCGTAACTCATAATGCAGAGTACAAAACGTAAACCGAAGTAATAATGATAATGGGTTCGAAAGAACATCTGTTGCTTCACACGTCGAGGAGTCGTTGACAATGCAGGCTGTTGCTAACCCAGCTTTCTCACATTTATTATTTTACAAAAATGACTTCGTAAACAATAGTTTTGTGGCATCACGAATCAAAACAAACATGAAACTCTATCCATAAATAGCCATTACATTTAATAGTGGCCACAAATATTTGTCGTGAACATTTATTGTCGATTATGAAGACTCAGTCCATTGGACTATCGTATTCCAAGTACAAAATATTTATGTACAAATTAAAGTCAATGGTTTTTGTGTAAGCGCAGCGAGTGTAGTATGCGTTCAAAGAAACAATCGAGTAATTCAAGTTAAAAGGCACTACAGAAAAACAGATCGCTAAATGTATAATACATATTTTGGACGCGAACACCATAATAATTTGTTGCTCAAAACTTTTTGTCATACATTTGCCGACGCATGCGCAGCGGTCACGGGCGGCGTGCGCGCAACTTCCGGCGGAAACCACGCCGTACATGGCTACTGCTGTGTAGTTGATATCATATTACATATCTATCTGTAATGTGTCGCCGTAATGTGAAACCTCGCGAACATTACATGTACATTGGCAACACAGTTCTAGTAATTTTCTTGCAAGGTTGACGGTAAATCAGTGTCAATCGTGTTGTTCGATTAAACGGATATGAGGCAGTATATATTTTATAATTTGTTGGGTTGTGTCGGTAATATTTGAATAAATTGATTATAACTAAATTGACATTTGACCCTTTTATGTTGATCAAGATTGGAAGTTTATCAAGTCTTCTAAAAATTTATAAAAACAATTACTGACTTGTTATTTTCTTTATTTCCAGATACCTCATATGAGAAGGCATGTCGGCGCGGCTCAGCACCAACCACACCGGTGCCGGGAGCGCAGGCGCAGCACAGTCCCTCGCGCCTCGCCTCCTTCTTCTTCTCGAAGCGATCCTTCAGAAGCAACCCCCTCAAGAGGACCAAGTCAGCGACCAAACTCGAGAGGGAACGAGCCTTGGCCGCCGCACCCACACATCCACCTACACACGCCTTGCGGACATCAAGGTTGGTACTATGAGCATATAATTAGGTATAAAACTAAGGACCCGTCACGAGAAGCTATACATTTTGTAAATAAAGAACTTCTACTAAGTTACGTAGCGAAACAAATAATTCCAAATTCAATCAACTCATAGTAACATACGTGTAATACGAAACTAACTAGCAATTTCACTTGGTCGGGTTATATTTTAGTGATATAAAGCGCTGTCGTGTAAAGTTTTCTGGAACTGAGTTCGAATACCACAAAACATTAGACGACAGCGAATCCCAGAACAAGCTGTAGGAGTTTGCTTCCAGTAGATATACCCATATGCGACTGATGTCGTTTATCAGTGTTTTACAGTAGTGTTAAACTGCAACAGTTCTTAAACGCAATATCATAACGATAGTTGGATGTGGATGACAATTTCAATAGATATAACTTCTTACAAGACATAATAGTCTTTGAAGTTCACACAAAGAATTGATCGGAGTCACGTTAGCGTGATATTTTTTTTTTTTGAAGAAAGTGTTCTTAGAATATTTTCATTTTTATTCTCTCACAGAACAGCTGTCATAGTTTGTTCATCGATCCATCTACCAAATTGATTGAAGTCTATAAAATGTCGCTATTGCAGCGGATTACTAGAAAACGTATTGCTGCTAACAATAACTTGTTTTATTACTCGAATAAAATAATCTGTGTAATACGAAACTTCCCTCTTCTCAGCTCGTAACTTAGTTTATGATAGAAATATCAGTTGTACTTTCAACGAAATAGTGTTCGTAAAACACAGCCCCAAATTCTCATTGCGGAATCGTCGTACTTCATTAAGTTACGCAGTTCTCATAATGTCTAGTCGGTAAAGTTCATATCGCAGGTTCTTTTGGCGCGATGTTTCGCCATGTTATTGTTATCCATCAAAACATTACATTATGTATGAAAACATTCCTTAAGTTTTACGTAAATATTATAATATTTAATACGTGTTTTGTTCCTCATGAGCAAAGCTCTACTATCTATAATATTTAGAAATCTAGCCAGTTGCCATTATCCGTACGCATAATTGCAAAGTTTGCTGTGTGGTAAAAGTTTCGAAATTCAGCGTTCATGGAGCAGTGACGTGTGCTCGAGTTTATAGTCAGCAAATTGGCTACCAAATGCGGCTATACGGGGCTTGTTATATATCCTGACGCAAATTAGTCCGTAAAACAACTGTCAAGTGTATTTAGCGATATGTCGTGCCTGTAAAACGTTATCCAGGTTGTAGTGTCGTATTTCAACGTGTAGGAGTGTCGCCCCGCCCCGTCGGCCCCAGGGCTATTTACCAAATGTTCTTAATTACTTCCCTGCCAACGCAAACACGACAACTTCATCGAGACCTAATTAAATAGTGTAACTTGTGGCGGCCAATTAACGCCTGCCTTAAATAGGCCAATGATTATTGAAGCTTTCGTCTAACAGATGGAAAGGCTCTCGTAATGTAAACATTTACATAAACAATGGAAGCCGTAAACTGTAAAGGGATAGCACTTCCTGGATTGGTCTTACTTGATCTGTAGATGGATTAATAAAAAGAAACGTTTATTATGCACAATTTCTGGTCTAAACTTTAAAGTCTTTAAACCAAAACATAGTTATAGAAATATTCGGTAGAGTAGGCACAAGATATCATTTATCATTCTTTTTGAATTCTACGGACAAGTTTTGGAGACCGAAATCTGTCGTTCGATTCTCGTCTAAATAATCCCTTTGAAGAAAAGTCTAACCGTAATCAAATCTGTTTGTTTCAGATCTCACGAAAGCCTCCTGTCTGCACATTCACCCGCCGTTTCCACCATGGATTTGGGACCACCTAATCAAGTGCGTATTCAATTATTTGTCTACGTTTACTCTAAATCTCATGAATGGAAGTTTTATTAGGACTTTCCAGTAAAATATAACTTAAAAGAAATCAAGAAACGGAAATTAGTTTAATGTATTATTAGGTCCATATTTCTTGGCATTATATTGACCTATCTATCTACATTATATGTAGTATTTATGTTTATGCTACAGTTTGTTTTCTGACCTCTGTGAAAACCACGTAAACTATTTCGGCTTTCGCAGCCTGACTTTGTTAGTTACATGCCATCGTTGGCATGCTTTGAGTCAGAACTTTCGTAAGTTCGGACTCAACATGCCATTCAACCTTTCATGCATAAATAGTGAACTAACTTTTACCCGCGACTTAGCCCGCGTGGAGGTCGGAAATTATTCTACAGGAACGTACTATCGGGATAAAGTATTCTATGTCCTAACCCAGCTCATGGTCTACCCATGTGCCAAATTTCATCTCAATCCGCTCAGCCGTTTTTGCGTGAAAGCGTAACAAACCAACTCACTTTCGCATTTATAATATAAGTCTAAACTAATATTATAAAGAGAAAAGATTTTATTTTTTTATGTTTGTTTGTAATTAATAAACTACTGGACCGATTTTAAAAATTCTTTCGGCAGTTGAATGCTATATTATCACGGAGTAACATAGGCTATAATTTATAAAGATATCACGCGGGCGAAGCAGCTGGCGGAAGCTAGTTAGGATATATAGTATGGAGTGTGGATTAGTTGTAATATGCTCGGATTAGAGAGATTTTCATTATGTGTAAGATTGAGTCTTCAAGAATGTTAATTAACCTTTTCATTTCACATTTTCAGGTAGAAATCCGATCTCTCCACTCGTCAGTGCTAGGCAGGCCACATTGCTTTGCGCTCAGTGCAGAAACCCGAGCACCTCGCTACTTCGCCTGTGCGTCGCGAAAGGAGCGGGACCGGTGGATATACAGGTATTTACAATATCAGCCCTTTTTATTTTCGCGTCGATAGTATTTAATTAATTATGAATTAAATTGTTTGAGAACAGTAGGTGGCCACGTTGATTGCGGCATCAGTCGCATTATTTCATCAAAGGTGCAAGTGAACGGACGCTTAGGACGCTCCAGCAAGTGGGAGATGGTGTGACAGCCCTATGTAGTTAGTAGTATGGATATATGATGCAGAGGAATGAAGATTCATGTGGATGGCTATCAGACGAAAGGCAGAACAAAGTTAAAGAGGAATGGATTGTGTGACATGATAATATGACTAGGAAGGAAGAGAATATTTAGATGTCGGCTGTCAGAGATGTGTGGCAGGAAAGTACCGCCGTTGACTCCAAATGGAATAAGATGTAGCAAGCCCTATAATGTCCACTGGTTCGTACCGACTACTGAACGTCCACAATAGCAATTCTGGTTCGTTTGTATAAAACTTCTCCCTTCAACTCCCTATTATGTAGGTCGTCAATGTTGTCGCTGTCAATCAATATGATGTACAAAGTAAACGTAACTTTCTTTGTAACGTCAACAGGTATTCTCCGAAGGCGTAGGTAGCGCTTCTAAGTATCGTTACACCCAGGTTAATTGGTTATCAATAGCTCTACAAAAATGTATAGCTAATTATGAGAGTGGTGTGTGAATTATGACAACATTGCTTAGCAAAAGAAATATCGCTAATGGTAATTTATGACGAGCAAACGTATCGTAGATCACTACTTTTATGGCTGACTATTATTGCACACTGAAAAAATGAGTTGTATGGTTTCCTATTTCGGCATGATTTTGAACTTTGATAAAAGTAATTATAGTATAATAAAACTTTATTGGTAAAAAGATTACAAAGGGCTTACATTAGCCCCAAATTAGGCAAGCCTGTATCTTGGGCATCAATATGGAGGGTTTACCATTTAAACATTTATTTAAGTAAATATGAGTTATGTTTAGAGACAAGTATCATTCGATTTTAATGCCTTTAAGTGTTAAGTTTTATGACAACTGTAAGTAAGACGAAAGGTTAAACAAATGTCACTGATAACATAGTAAGTAATGAAGTAGATAAATCTTTACACTCATTAGAAAGTGATCCGGAAGGTTAAGTGTTATCTCTCTTTGTCGTTATTGTTACTTAGAATAAGTTGTCTACGTTACTATTATGTGAATTATTGCTTGTACGCTGTTGAACCTTCAATATATTAATTAAAACAATGGATTTTCTTGGGGAGATATCTATTTTATTCACATTTGCCCTCTCCATGATCAAAATTATTCGCTATAACCATGTTTGTTTGTTTATTCTCCAGCTTGCGGCAAGCGGCGCGGCCGGACGAGTTACGCACGCGCCGATGTGAACGGACCGTCAAGCTGTGGCTGCTGGAGGCCAAGGCGATACCGCCCAAGAAGAGATACTACTGCGAGATACTGCTCGATGATACGTTATATGCTAGGTAACAATACAATACATATTCATATGCATTGCAATAGATTGTGTAATATTATTTGCATAGGTCATATTCACTTTTCCGGTGCCAGGTTTTTGACAGATTTTCCATACAAAAACTATCAGACTTCAGTTTTATGACACGGCTAAAAGACATTTGACGTTAGAAAAAACAGCCCAATTTTTTCTTAACTTTTTTTAATTTTAGATCATATTAGTTAACTTCTTTTACATATTTGCTTATCTCATAAAAACATTCCGTGCCGATGAAAGAACGAACCATGAGCCATGATTCTGATACTTACATTAAAAAACTTTTTAAACAATTTCTATCAAAACGTACCATAAAATATTATGGATCTTCTCGTATTGGGCTACCGTGGCACTCACTCACCAGTATTTTCCCATGTCTAATAGCCTAACAGTAATTTCAACAAATAGAAATTCTGAAGCTCCCACTTTAATAAAATAATTGCTTGATATTTACATTTTTGGGTACAACGCACAAACCTAGAGTGATAAAAACTTTCTGTTTTTTAATTAAGTGTATAAATAAACGCAGCATGCAGAATCGTTCAGCTACGCTATCGACATGCATAGCATACAACAGACCTGTAATTATTTTACCTGTGACCTATCGTGGCTTGGTCCGTATGAATACTGTAGCGGCATCTACATCGCCACATGCGAACTACGCATCAAAGACCTGACGTCACACAAAATCCTGACATCACGCAATTAGAGTTTACCGCGCGAACGACATAATATATAAGACTATCCGAAATCAACCATTGGGCAGTCGCCTGCCAGACACGACACCCGTCTGGTCGGAGGATCCTCCCTTTTCTAATGAGGATGAGTGAACTTTACACCCTGTTCCTCATGCCCCTAAAATACTATTATTTGCATAGTTCCTAGGACAATACGATAGAGTTTGTGTGACCCATGCGAGTTTTGTTTTCCTTATATTAAGCTAGCCATTCCTATAGCGCATTGCAAAGTCTATTTATGCAAACAACTTTTTTTTTGTAGATAACAAGAAATATATCTAAGATAATCTTTGTTTGTTGTTATTTAATTACTTACTTTCTTTAGAAATATTTTACTATATTATTTTATCGTAACAATAAGCCTGATAGATGGGCCCGAGTTTGATACTCTTAAACGATTCGGTCATATTATGTATTTATATAAAAACAGAAATGTTGTTCGTTGGTAAGCACATCACTTGAGAATGGCTTGAAAGATTTGTTTTTTTTAAGTGTTCATAATAGACTGTGTTAGGTTATATGTAAAGAAAAATTGGAAAAATTGCTCGGTAATTTGTAAAAAAATTGTATGACCTATTATTTGGACCGGACTCGTCTGCCGAGTCGGCTAGTCAGATACTCGTATATAAATCATATAATCAGTTAGAAATTATGACCTCCGAAAGCTGCATCCTTAGTAAAAATGAGTCTCGTAGACTGCGGTTATGTAAATTCGAATTCTGTTCGATAGTTAGAGGTCCGATAGGATTCTAATGCCCGTTTTCACCTTCGCTAAGTGCACTGTTGGATTTTCAACGCTAGGCTCAGCGCTGAGAGTTGAAAATCCAACAGTGCACTTTTATTTTGGGGATTAGTTTAAGTGTTATTTAGTTGTCGGTGAAACACAGGGTACATAGACTAGATTTATTGATTGATTGGTTTATTTCCGATTACAGGTCATCATCAAAGCTGAAGACGGAGCTATGCTTCTGGGGCGAGGTGTACGAGTTCGCGAGCCTGCCCGCGGTGCGCGCCATACACGTCAACGTGTACCGAGAGCCGGAGCGGCGCTCGCGCAAGAGAGACAAACATGCGCTTGTTGGTCAGTCTCCTTTTTCAATTTTTTGATACTGGTGGTCAAAATCCTCTTTTACAATAATACCGTCCATTTTTAACCCCCGACGCCAAAAGAGGGGTGTTGTAAATTTGACAGCTATGTGTGTGTCTGTCTGTGGCACCGGAGATCTTAAACGGGTGAACCGATTTTAATGCGGTTTTTTTATTTGAAAGTAGGTTATCTAGTGATGGTTCTTGGAAATGTTTTATCAAAATCGGTTCGCTAGCCGTTTGAAGATTATCAGCTGTTTTATAGTTGATGAATGGATGTGAGCATCTTCCACAGGTCTGATTGATTTGAAATTTGGTATTCTGTTACTTCAATGATATTAGAAGAACATAGTAACCTTGAACTGATGCTGCAGCATCACCTGGAATTTGCAGAATACCCAACTCCCTTACCAACTTACAGCACATGTATCGTTTTTGGGTTCATTGAAATGGTGTCAATGAATCGGTTATAGATAGATGGTGAACAGGGTCTGGTGATGGAGTAGGAAAGAGAAATGTAGAAATGTTTGTGTTGGAGTTTTTTTTTGTCTCAAAAAGCTCTTGTCAAATACGCTTCTCCGGTATCATATTTAAATCTAATTTGAATGATGTTGCTAATGTCTCCACTTCCTTAGCATATGCGAATTCGAATTTTATCGGAACGTGCTATTTACAATCTTAACAGTACCGAAACATGAAACACGAGGGATCTTGTGGCCCAGAAGTTCAGTGCAGTGGTAGATTTATATAATAGTTCGAAATTCTTGGTTTACCGTATTAGCTCTTTTGCAAAAATGCAAAAAAATGGAGTGATAGCCTAGTGGTGTGACCGTCAGACTGCTAAGTCATAGGTCTCGAGTTCGAATCCAAGGCACGCACCTCTGACTTTTCGGATTCATGTGCGTATTGTATAATTACAACACAACACTTGCTTCAAAAACGGTGAAGGAAAACATCGCGAGAAAACCGGCATGCCTGGGAGATATCTCTCGACGGCATGTGAAGCCAAGTCAGTGAGAGGGGCCCAGGGGCGGTTTTAAAACTCTGGCACCAGGTTAGTCACTAACCACATGAAAAGAAGAAAAAGGAGCTCTTTTGACTAAAATAACTTCACAAAATTACAATAATCCATTGATCCATACTGATCAATTTTGTGCAGCTAATATGATCATTGCAGTTTTGGCCCTCAAATTCTTTCTTCAGTCATACACCTTTACAAATATTAACTGTTTACATATATTTCCCCAGGTACAGTCCGCATCCCGGTGGACGACGTATCGTCGCGCTACCTCAACGAGCGCTGGTACCCGCTGACGGAGACCGACAAGCCGCAGTCGCCCGCCGCGCCTGCGCCTGCGCTGCGCATCAAGTGTCGATACCAAAGCGTGGATGTACTGCCCATCGACCATTACGCCCGGTTTCTGGACTATCTGAAGAGGAATTATAGGAGGTTGTGTGAATATTTGGAGCCTGTTATTGGTAAGTGTGCTTTGATGGCATTTAATTGGAAACTTAAGGAAAAATCGAAATGTTCCCAGAAGCACAAAATTATGTTACAAGCGTTTTTTAAGCAGAATGTTGTTGCAGCAACACCATTTTATGTCGCTGTCAACGTCCTGTCCTTGCCCTTTCAAACTGTATGAAACGTTGCCCGCAGCAATGTTGCTGAAAAAAGTTCTAAAAGAAAGAAAAGAAAGGAAGAAAGAACGAAAATACAATACAATTACAACAATACAAAGAAAACAATTTTCAGCAATTTTTGTTATAGATAGTTTCCGTATTTCGGTTATCTTATCACAATTCAAACATCAAAACAGGCAGCCTTCCCAAAATGAATCAGTATTCAACTCACCTAACTTATAATAATTTATTTACAGGTGTAAAAGCCAAAGAGGACATAGGATGTGCCCTAGTGCTGTGCATGGCCGGCGCAGGCCTGGCGCCGCGCTACCTCGCCGACGTGGTGGCATTAGACGTGCGACGTACGGGCGACCACTCGCTCACCTTCCGCGGCAACTCGCTTGCCACCAAGAGTATGGAGGCCTATCTCAAGCTCGTCGGGGATCAGTATCTGCAGGTTAGTAAACCAGTAGTTATTATGAATGCAAGTTCAGAAAAGTGCTGATTTTAGACCTCTTTTAAGTACTGTGGGAACATAGTAATTAGCCTTAATTTAGAAAATTCATATACCTCGTCCATTTAAATCTAGATTTATGCTAGAACATAGTTCTAGCATGTACTTTCTTACTTATTTGGGCCTAAAATTATGAGGACTATAGGCAATCACACATTTCTATTGCGAACAAGAGTGCTGAGCGAAATGTAGAATAGGGATGATGACTAAAAATATTTTTATGTCCGGCAGATAGATTATTAAAAAAATATTGGACACGTATTTATTCCTTTTTAACGTAGTTAATCAAATTTTCCGGCAATAAATTGAGTTAAAATGTGCCATGAAGACGTCACTCTTTCCGTAGATTTTATACTGAATTGTGACGTAGCAAGCCCTCACTCCCCAATGTTAATGCGTTTTAACTAAATATTTTTTTATTATTATGATAAAGCAAAAAATACGTGTCTAATATTTGTTTATTATTTGTCTGAAGGACTAAATAGTATTTTTTTTACTCGGGTAACTTCCCTATTTCAAATCCCACCAAGTGTGTACTTGTGAATTACAGAGATATCATGACATCGCGTTTTATTCCACAAAAACCTGTTCGCCTGATGGTATTCCTCATCAGCAAAATGTCATATTTGATGCAAAATTTTATCCCCTATTTAACCCCTCTAGGAAATTAATTTTTAATAATCCTTCATTAGTGCTCATATTCGTTTTATAACAAACTCTTGTGCAAAATTTCATGCTTCTAGACCCAGCGGTTAAGGCTGGACGTTAATATAATTTGTTTTATAAAGGAGATTACACAACGCACAAACAATCAGAATACTTATCATAGCCTCTATCCCCAGGACACGTTATGTGAGGCGGTCCAGTCCGCGGCGGGCCCCGGCGCGGCCGAGTGCGAGGTGGACCCGCTGCGCGCCGGCGGGGCCGCGGCGCTGCGGCGCCAGCAGGCGGCCCTGCGCGACGCCGTGGCGCTGGCCTGGCGGGCCATCGCGCACTCCGCGCCGCGCTTCCCGCCGCCCTTGAGGGACTGCTTCGCTACCTTCCGGGAGAGGTAACACAGTTTCAGATTAGATAAGTTTGCCAATAACGTTCCCACTTGTGGGACACAGGCCTCCTCTTTATGAGAGGGAGTGGGTCATAATTCACTACGCGGGCCGCGTGCGGGTGCCGGATGCATACAATTAATGTAAATAGTAAAGGCTACGAAATCGTACTGGCGACCACCCTTCTTCCAAATATTGTTTCGGTCACACAGATTTGTGACACTGTAGAAAAAGAGTTCCCCATCATCGCTTTTTGAACTCTGTCTAAGTATATCTGCCACCGCTATAAAATGTTTTCGTTCATTATTGTCTACAAGGTTAGCCAAAAAACATTTGTTTATACAATAAGACTACTCTTTTTCTACTTGTAAAGAATTATATAAATTCTAAACCTATGCTCATTTCCGTTTCAGACTGACGGCGATGGGTCGAGAGGACATCTCGGACAACTTGATCAGTGCATCGATCTTCCTTCGCTTCCTTTGTCCAGCCATACTGTCTCCCAGTCTCTTTGGAATCACACATGGTATGTACTGTTGCAAATCACTTACTAACCTCGTCCTGCTCCTACCTCGTAGAACTTCAACAACTGCATCAGATTAACTGAGTCTTAGTTGAATACATTGGTTAATTTTGTGGGATACGATCGTGTTTTCTTTTTCTATCTTTGCATTGTACTAAGGGCCCAATTACACTATCCATATATTTATCATATAAATATGATTTCATATCTGTCAAATTCTATGGTCATACTTAAAATAATATGCTGTTCTTCATTTTCACATTTTATACTTATGATCATATAAAAGTCACACTAAGGCCCCAATTACACTATCATATTATATTTATCATACAAATATGATTTCATATCTGTCAAATTCTATGATCATACTTAAATCATACTGTTCTTCATTTTTACATTTTATACTTATAATCATATAAACGTCATACTATGGCCCCAATTACACTATCATATATTTATCATACAAATATGATTTCATATCTGTCAAATTCTATGATCATAGTTAAATTATGCTATTCTTCATTTTTACATATTTCAATTCTTCATTGAAAATTCAATTATTGCAATTCAATTATTAATATTCTTGTTCGCTAGTTAGCTACATTCCTTAATTCCATACAGTAATATTGCCAAATTAATCAAAACAGGTAAATTGTTGACAGCTATTTGCAACGTTGCCAACTTTTGGATTAACGCTCTTGAGTCAAATCGTATTTTATCGTCTCTGAACCGCCATTTCGTATTATAACCGCCTCTGTGGTCTAGTTGTTAGACCACCTGTCTCAGACCCAGAGGTCCCGGGTACAATTATAAGTGGGGGCAAGATTCTCTGCTCGGTTTGGTTGGTGGTAGGGCTTGTTCTGAGTCCGCCTGGCTAGCCACCACCATCTTATCTAAGTCTGTCGCCATAACAACAATGATAACAGCATTGTTGTGTTTCGGCAGTTAGACTGTAAGATAGCCAGTTCGTCTGTGGTTGAGGATTTCGGGTGAAGCTCGCTTCCACCTTCGGCCTGATCATCAGTTACTATCAGGTGAGATGCAGGCCAAGAGCTTCCCCGTTGGTGATAAAATAATTATTTCAAATAAACCTACAGGGGCACTTATGGAACGTCAGAAGCTAGGTGCACGGTTCCAATTGGTCGTTTCCTATGGAGAAGAGCCGGCAAGAAACTCCTTGCCACGGTTACTCTTTTTTTTTTTTTTTTACAATATTTTTAAATAACAGTGTTAATGGGTATGGGAGGACAGTGTAGACCTTTCACCAAGTACCAGATAGC
The DNA here is from genome assembly GCA_947364205.1 of Agrochola lota. Lineage (NCBI taxonomy): Eukaryota > Metazoa > Arthropoda > Insecta > Lepidoptera > Noctuidae > Agrochola > Agrochola lota. The sequence continues at coordinate 7,117,626 of OX376221.1, read as the reverse complement.
TAGCAGTAAGTATTTAGTTGTATTGTAGTACGTACAAACTCTGGATCCTCAACTTTGTTCAACACGAAAATAAGGTTCTCCTTCTCTCCTTCCATCAATAACACTTTTCACGAATTCCGGTGATAACTTTCAACTCTATTTCAGAGTACCCGAATGAGCGTGCGGCCCGTAACCTGACGCTGGTGGCGAAGACCCTGCAGACCCTGGCCAATTTCACGCGCTTCCAGGGCAAGGAGGCCTTCATGGAGTTCCTCAACGACTTCCTGGAGCAAGAGGCACCGAATATGAAGGCGTTCCTTAGAGCTATATCGGTGAGTACCGAGTCTTTTAAGGCCAACACTGAATGTTTTGGTGTTTCTATGCCTAGAATGATTAAGGGCGACCTAAGTCTATTTATAACCTTGTTTCCAATTGATGTTATTTCCACTTAAACAAACATCAAGTTTATGCAAATGTAAATAATGTTGATTTTAGACTGACTAGTACTGTTGAAAAAGTATGTGTAGGCATTACAGTGGTTTTTCCTAAAACTCGTGTTTGCATTGAGCGCTTCAAAAAACCGATCGCGTCTATAAAAAAAACAAAATACATGCGCCCGCGTGCGCATGCGCATGTTTGCAAAAACCATTGTCTGTCAGTAGTCTGTCTGATGCGGTACGAGTTTGCAAGCGCGTCTACCCTCGTACGAGATGAGCGTGTGGAAAAAACGCGCGTATATGAGCTTACAAAAACAATAGAATACGCACGGAAAAAACGCCAATGTGTAACCGGTTTTAATCTTGCTTGCTTTATTAATAATTTCTAAATAATAATTCATTAATTCTTTGAACTCCGTATGAAGTACCTATCGTAGTTAAATAACACTATCCTAACTTGGATTCTAGTCACGTTCCGCGATAACGACTGGCTTAGTCTATAAATATCCGAACGTGCTACAAAATTGATTTATTTCTCTTTAGTTTCCACCAAGAGTACGACGTTTATAACCGGCGAAAGTCACACAAAATGAACTGCCCAATGTTTCGACGACGTAAAACTGAATCGTCTAAATACACTCCTTATTATCGGCAGACACGACCCCAAGATCAACAGCAGCTGGCTCAACAACAGCAGAACCAGCAACAACAACAACAACAAGACGGCAGTAAGCGCAACTCTGCTGCGTCACAAGGGTCCCACACGGGGTCCGAGGGGCCCCGGGAAGCGGTAGAGCCGGACCCCGAGTGGGCCCCACACGTGGACCTGGGCAAGCAACTCGCGACGCTCCACTCGCTACTGGTTGACAGCTTGCCCAAGCTGCCTGATAATAAGATACAGGTATGTTTGTTTACTGGTTGTTAATAAATGGCTATTAAACATAAAATAATGAAGAAACTAATTTAAATCGTGATAAAAAAACTATTTAATTTCGAATAGCTAACATCTGCGTTGTAGACTTATTTACCCAGTTATTTCACTTTTTTCCAGGAGTTAGACCCGTTATCAGACATACTTGATGAATTGAGCAAGAGACTACTGAGCAACGACATCAGCTCGCCTGTGCCCCCTGCCGCCGATAACATCTTTAGGTAAGCAAAACGTCTCACATGCAAGATTGCACTTGCTTCAGTTTGCCTACTTGATTAAAAATCTCATAACAAAACCCTTATTTCCAGGTTCAACGATCCCACGTGCAGTACTCCCACGAAGCAGCCGACCGAGCCAGCGACCAACGGTCAGCTGAACAACAACTTCGCTCACAGCTCACCCATCATGAACAAGAACGGCGTTCAGTTCAACATCAGTCCGTCTAAGTCTAACGCCGAAGAGTCCAAGTACAAGCCTGGATATGCAGCAGTCACAAAGTCACCCAGTTTCAACCTACGGTCAGCCACGCTGCCCAGAAATGGCTACGGCGCCAGCCCCGTCAGCCAGTCCGTCAACCCAGACAGATATAGCTCGCAGTACAACAACCAAGAACATTGCGTCAATCTCAAAGTCGTGCAAATTGGCTTTGGCTCTGATCAGTACCCTAAAGGCATTAGCAATGGCATCAGCGAAAGCCTCGAGCGCAGGTTCCAGGAAAGGTACAAACCTAACAACAACTATAACAACCAACAAACGCACTTCCACAACTCAAACTATAGCAGCACGGAGAGGTCACCGAGCAGCGACAGCATCAACCACAACTACTGCTCCACTGACATGCAGACCATCATGAAGGAAACCGCCACGCTAGAGGAACTGTCCGACCTCTTGAAGTACGCTGACGACTCGGAAATAGTCGAAGACAAACTCATTATGAACAAAAAGAACTTGTCACAGTCTATTTCAAATAATAATAATATTGTAAATGGGAATAAAACCAATTACACAAACAACGGCTCGAACGTTTCCATCAGCGGTTTATCAAACGTAGCAAGTTCTGGCTACCAGAGTATCGCCACTTACAGCCAGAGTTCAAGTCCCATCGAGAACACGACGCACCTTCATCAGCCTTACGAGAACGGCGGACAGCCCATGAGTCGATACTCGCAAATAAACTACCAGAAGCAAAGAGACAAACAGTATTACGACAGCAAAAACGAAAAGTTCTATCCAAAGAGCCCAGTGCAACAGAAAATTGACTATGACATCCAAAAGTATGGGATCCAAAATTTCACAACTGCGGATAACACACCGTCAAACGCCAGCGTTAATCCAAAGGTAGCTCCACTAGTGTTCACGAATCCAGTGTACAACATGGACGACAACCGCCAGGCGCAGGAGAAGAAGAACAATGAGAACAGAAATTCAAAACGTTGTCCTTGTGGCTCATCCAGTTCATCGATAGATGAGGAGGGTTTGAGCACAGACAATGTCGAGACCAACTCTGAAGAGGGTTCTACTAACTTCAACGAGGATAGTAGAAACTATGACCAACAGAATCGCAACAATTCCCACCGAAAACTCACCAGAGATAACTGTAATTATGATGAAATGTATCAGAGGAGCAACCACAGCCACTCCCCGAGGATACGGGACGATGAGTCGTCGAGCAATTCGCCTAGTCTACGAAAGAGTAGTAAGACGCGAATGCCTAGAACAAACCCTATGCTCTCTTACTCCACTAATCAAAATCAGCTTAACTTCAAACACTTTGGACAACGAGGAGAATCACTGTACGAAAGCAAGCCTCACCACATCTCAACCGACTCCGGCTACCCCATGAGCAGATCTGAATCCAACGTGGAGGAAGTGAACAAAGAAATGTACAGGTTACAGATTTCACGAAGCCAGAAGGCGCTCTACAACATGGAGAACTCCAAAAACTCTCCCGAGAAGTATTCTATGACAGAGAATGCGATTCCGGAGACGAATTACCCGTTGGATCGGACGTATTCTGGTGCGAAGATGTCGAGTAGTAGACTGAACGAGGATTTGGAGAGGCATCAGGAATACTATGGGGTTCGGGAGAGGCGAGAGTCTCCTTCGAGGGTAATGTTCGGTCGTGAGTCGCAGTCCAGCGAGGCGAGCGAGCGCGCCGCGGTGCGGGAGGGCGCGGTGCGGGAATGCGCAGGGCGGGAGGGCGTGGGGCGGGAGGCCGCGGGGCGGGAGGTTGTGGCGCGAGACAAGCTGCAGAGGAGGCTCAGTCTGGAATCGGCGCGGGAGCTCACCGACAGCTCCGACGAGGTTGAGGACACACTGTATAGTACAACGGGCCGGCGACGCGCTTCCAAACATCAGAGGACCATTGAGCAGGTAACCAACATTTACAAATGAATAAATTCTATAATATGTCTCAGGATCTTCCGGGAGATTATTATATCATGACATCTTATTCTTCTTCTTTTCGAGTCGATGAATTTGTATTCATTAATCGCGGCGTCTCAGTTGCGTTTTTTAGGTCCTCAAAAGTGCAAGTGTATGGACACACATGACATAGAAAACTAACTCAATGTTCTTTTTCTACAGTACGAACGCGAAATCGAAAGGTTAAAATGTTCTGTGGAACTTTTACGAGGAAGGTTGGGGCCAGCCGAACCAGGACAAGTCGACCACACTGACGCCAAAATGAAGGCTATCATTTCAAGGTAAATATTTTCAGATTAAGACCGGTGAATTTCGGCAAAGAAATCCAGTTTATTTGAAAATAAATAATATAATATTTTTTCAATAACACAGGTCTTTTTTATACAACGTGTTCCTTTTGATGCACCATAACTCTAAAGGTTTTATGGTATAAGTACAAATAATACATAAATTCCTAGTACAAGTGTTCCAGAAATACATAGTTTCGAAGATAACATAACACTAGACTCTCGATATGTGTATAAGTTTAATTGATAACTACGAGTAAATAATTTTCATTCAAACCAATCATTCATATTTAAAGCTAAGAAAATGCGACGTTGTCATATTTTTTATTTTTGTGGAAAGAAATAGTCTTTACATTTTACATAAATAATCGTGGCTTTGTCGAATTATTTTGTACAAAAAATGTAAAAAAAATACAAAAAAAATATATTGAAAAATAATTCATATGCCAGTTGATTCTTTGACATGGTCACCCTAGAGTTATGGGATAGCAAAAGGAAAAATATATCGGCTCTGTGTAAAGCAAACCTCGTAAAGAAAAAAAAATATGTAGAAAACCTCGTGATGCATATTTAGAACAAACGTGCTCTAAGATACTTCTGAAGTCTCCTATTGGTGATAATGTGAACCTTGGAGAGAGTCAATGATGTCCATTTTCAGATATTTTGTATCCTGTAAAATCACGTTCAATCACGAGGCCACAAATTTACCTCAAATTCCTCATTTCCAGGTTGATCTGCGTAGAAGAAGAGCTGAGACGCGAACAGCGCAAGATGGCCGCCGCCCTGTCGCACAAGCAGCGCGTGATCGAGGCGCAGGAGCATCGCATCGCCGCGCTGGACGAGGCCAACACGCGTCTGCTGTCCGCGCTCGTGCACCTGCAGCAGCGCGCGCCGCCTGCGCACGCGCCGCACGCGCCGCACTCGCACCAGGAGCTGCAGATATAGCGCGCGCTCGTTAGCACACAGATATAGATAGAGGAAGATGCAGCAAGCTAAATAAAGAAGGTTTCCACTTATTTTTACCTGCTATTTTTTAAGAATAGTAAAGACAAAATAGTCATACTTAAACTTTAAAAAAACTACCTTGATAAATAAACATCAATGTAGTACGATGGTAATACACTATAACACTTTTTGAATATGCATAATAATGGGTTAAATATGAATACTGATACAATACAGCCGGTCTGAACATAGGCTCTGCGAACGTTCGCGCATGTTCTCTCACTCACACTCGCTTCAAATCACCATTTGGTTCCTAAAAAATGTTATTGCGCAGCCTTCTGCGCGAAGTTCGGAACTGCCAACTTATATCGACCGTATCGTAAAGCTTGATAAGGCAATTCACAAGCGATTGCTTCCTATAAATGACGGAAACATAATTATGCGTTATCCTGTATCTATATCTGTGCGACACCTCCATTCTTCACGTCTCAATAGTAACGCCGATAACACTGCTGTCTCTACACATTCACGCTCTGTTTTATGATCTCCGTTTATTGGATGACTAATGGCATATTAACATGTTGATGCATTTGATTTTAATGAATGAAGATATACTTGTATAAACCGTTAGAAAATTATTATTTGCGAGTATTGCACCTGTTTCTCAGTGCTACTATGTCATGTTTGGATCATAGTTTATTTCGAGCACTATGTGCAAGTAGATTTAGGGCGCGTTCCCATTATGTCGTGACGATTAATTTATCGTTGGAATTACAGTTAATTTACAGTTAACCGTTGTCGTCCTATATATGAACGCTTCCATTTAAATACACAAGCCACGACGCTTTAAACGACACGATAATCTGTCGTCACGACATAGTGGGGTCGGGGCCTAATGGCGCGTTCCCACTATGTCGTGTCAATTAATTTATTGGTGAATTTATAGTTAATTTACAGTTAATCGTGTCATCCTATACTTGAACACCTCCATTTAAATACACAAGCCACGACGCTTTAAACGACACGATAATCTGTCGTCGCGACATAGTGCGAACACGCCCTTACAATATTCAGTACGATTCTGTTCGTTTTGCCTTTAAATAAATGATATTGTAATAGTTTTACGCACAAGTGGTACAATGGTTCGTTTGGTGGTGTGTTCGTGTAATGAATGGTTTCCTTTTGCTTGTCTAAGGTTTCATACAGTTAAATGCACAATTAACAAGTTTTGCACGCAGTTTATCTATATTATTATTAAATTTAATTCTTCGACGTTGTATATCTTCATTAGTTGCAATATGAATAAACTCATTGCGGAAATGAATTTTGTTATAACATAATAAGTATTATTTTATAACTTGTGTATCGCAATAATTGTTTTGCCATTTATCATTTTTGTTACATTGTTTCGTTAGTTTTATTGAAATATGCTTTAAATGACATTAACTTTCTATAAATATCAGTATTTCTCATAAATTCGACGAAACGTTCGTTCCATGTGTCGACATGTTTGTTTTCTGTAACAATGATACCAAAGACGATTGAATATCCCTTAAGACTAGTTGTAGTGGTCAAATCGAACCCGCTGCAATGAAGTCCTAGTGTTGTATTTAAAAATAAAAAGTTATAGATTTTATAATTATAGTATAAGACTTGTATCATAATATTCTTAAGAGATACGATAAGTTAGATGTGGTATGAAATCTAAATTTATTTTTAATACCTTTAGAGTATTAGATTATGGGAATTATGAAACGTTAAACAACCTCATGCTTAAAATTGTAAGTTTGTTTCAAAATTTTTAATAAGTTTCGAACCACAACTTATGTCGTATTGTGCAACATATAGTTACAGCGAAAATGTAATTTAAGCCATAACTTCAGGTTAGTATACCTGCACAGGTATATAAATTATCACATTAAATTATGAATTACGTATTCTTTAGTTTCATTATGATTTCCCCGCCTTATAATAAATAACAAGAGAAAATAACAATCACATTATTGTAATTCCGAAACAGCACATGGACAGTAAAACAAAGACAAAACAATTTTTTTATGTTTTTGGCTCGTATCCGGCTGGCAGGCAAACATATCGCTTGTTCATTAAAATTATTTTTCTTTCCATACTCTCTCTCTTACAGTAAGGATGTATTAATTTCATATCGTCTACTCTACTATACAAATATGAAAAATATATTTCTCTAAATTTTTTGTCAGGGAATTCTGCCTGATACATGGTTCTCCATAGCAAGTTAGTCACGTACGCATGTGATTTAAACAAAGCCAGTTTGTACCTTTCAGTATAAGGTTTAAAGGTATCGTTCAGATACTGTTTACATGCCCAAGTGGTACGGCGTCCGTACAGCGGCTCTTTTGGCGGAGCCACGTGGCCGAGACCTTTATCAGCGAGCGTGGCGAACATATTCCAATACGTGGTGCTCTTACGCAAGTATTCTTTTTTCTCCAAATATGTAATCTTCCCATAAAGTCTGTATCTCATCCATTCTTTGAGTTCTGGAACTAAATGCAAGTCAGGCAGACGCGCTGCGGTGTTGACCTTTCGCATCAACCGCAGTGCGCACTTTAAGTAATCAGATAACTTGGGACGCGCTCCTAGGCAAGTTTGAGATTCGGCACGTAACTGTTTTCCTTTACTCGCCTCATCCTGTAAGACATTATCTCCATCCTTCTTTGAATCTTTCTCTCCCTTCTCTGCTTTCTTCTTTTTCTTCTTCTTGTCCATAACTTTATTGGCATCGTCGTCCACTCGCAACATGCTCTCTGTCTCCCAAACCTTCTTGAATGTTTTCTCTATGTACAGCCTTTTTGAATCAAGATCGAATATTGTTTCATAGTGAAATTTCATTGGGCCGTGACGGGTAGGTTTTGTAAAATAGGGCACCTCTTCTTGTGAAAAGTGGCCATCATCATGGTGAAGATCGTAGTAATGACCACAGTCACATTTAGTTTTTTTAACATAAAGAAACACAGAGTCTTGCCATTGCTTTAAACAATCACATTTATCAGGCTTCCTCTCTGGTGGCCATCCACGATAACCGCAATGTATGTTAACCATCAGTCCATTCACGCAAGCGTAACCTCCGTGGATGAGTTCTCCTAGTGCGGGTAGTGTAATAACATTGCCCAAAACATAACATGTCTTGCCACGAACCTGAAAAACACCGGTTATAGTGTATTGAGAATTCCACAAACCAGTCGTAGGGGGCACTAGTCTCCTTCGACGCTTCTTCTTTTTTTGTGTAGCTATGCCAATGCCATATTTCTTTTTTGTAGTACCGCCCTCAAGATTCAATTTGGTCCTTGATCGAGATTTACCTTTCGGTCGGGGAGGCTTTCTCATTGTTGGAATTTCCGTGGGCGGTACATAAGGCTTTAAAGGATTCATGCCAGCTAATTTTTCGCAGTATGGTATCGGAAATCGCTTTTTCGGTGGTGGCGGAGGAGGAGGTGGCGGTGGTGGTTTCTGCATGACCGGCTCTTCCTCATAAGGTGCATTAAGTACAGTCAAATCTGGCAAGGGTAGGGGCGGCTTGCGACGGGCTCGGGGCGGCTCATACAATACTGCAACCATTTTTTGAAGATACGGAGATGGTAGTTTGCTTTGTGGTTTCAGTTTTGGTTTAGACTCAGATTTTGCAGGTGATACATCTGGAGCATATGTTTTCTCGAGCAAATATATCAAGTTATCAAGTCCTAAATAGAAAATTGCTGATAAAATAAGTCTAGCATTAAGACAATATGAAGTACGTTTTCCGTTTATAGGGTAGCCGTACGTAGAAAAGTAAAGTTCAGCGAGCATTTCTTTTGGGTCATTACGACCAAAAGACACGCAATGCATAAGTTCTATGTACTGCGGGCATGGGACCAGACCCAGCCTATGCATAATTACGGCCGACCGGACAGGACGTCCTTCGAGTAAATCTTGGTATATTGACATTTCTAATCGGTCTAATGCACACCTTTGTGTAACACTTAAAGCTTGGTACCATTTAGGTCCCACTGAAAGTATAATGCTATTAATCATTTGTTTACTTTTGCGCCTGCGATACTCTTTAAGATCCTCTAGAAAGATTTGTTTCTCACGAGTATGGCTCGCGTACACAACCTGCAGGCGACGTCTGACCCGCTCGTCGCGGCCGCGGACCTCCAAGCCAGGTTTTCGCTCAACCATGTTGATCCAAAAATTATTAAACAATTAGATAAATAATCCTGTTATTTAGACAGTATGTTATCACACTAATCTTTTTGTGTATAACTAAATTATACTGCAATTTTGAAAAAAATAATACAATTCTCTAGATATTTTGAGTGACACTGAAAAAAAATTATATGTTGTATTCCTCATTTATTTAAAATTTGCTGTCATCAACCAGTATCAAAGATCAAAATAGGTATTATTATATTTTTAAGTATGCCTGAGCAAAACTAGTAACTAAATTAATTTTTAAAAGAATTTAGTTACTTATTTAATTAATTTAGCTGCCAGCCTTTTGGGCACTTTTCCCACTGCCGATGCTGAATTTTTTTATGCCCAATGAGCTCTTCCTTTATTCTGTTTTTTGGTTTTTTTCCTCTGTATACTTGTACATAATTTATATATTTTAGTGTTAGATGTATATTATAATAATGTTTAAATAAAAAAAATTAAAGTTGAATTTTTAAAATAATGTTTGATAATGAGCATTCCACAGAAATCAGTTTAATATTTTGTAGGTCATCCTATGGTAGGTAGTAAACCTTCCAAGTTACCGATACGAATTAAAATAAATAAATAAATTCTTTATTGCCATAAATAGATTACAAAAAAATTGAGACCCTGGCTCCAGAGCTAGGTTAGAGTACCTGTATTTCAGGAGCCAGTGATTTCTTCCATTTAGGTTACAATATTATAGCAGCAAAAGGTGATAAAATTATATTACTTTAAATTCAATTAAATAAAAAAATATAATAAAACAAATTAATTATAGTTAAAGCAAATAAAATACAATACTCTCATCAAATCAAAATAAAACAAAATTAACTTAAAAATTGAGAACAGTATTAATAAAATTAAAACATAAACAAATTACAATAATAAAGTGCTGATTAAACAAAATTAAATAATCAAGAATAGGGGGTACTGGTATGCGTGAGTTTGTGTGTGTATGTGTGCGTGTGTGTTGGGTGTGTGTATGACTGTGTGAATACCAATGATTTGTGTTCTCATATATATTTAGGTTGATTGCAGCAAGTTTTCAGTTGCGTTGTAGTCCTGAGTCAGTAGCCAGATCTTTACCTTCTTTTTTGTTTCGCGAATCGTAAGGGGATTTATTTTCAGGGTTATGTTCAGCTTATTATAGAGAAAAGTGGTAAGATATACCCGCTGTCGCCTGGCGGACGCCGCGGACCTCGCAAAAGTGAGCAAACGTTTGTTATGGTGCGCTTCTTATTCATTTGTGCATTATAGGGTGTAATTGCGTTATTGAGTATACCGCCATCTATTGTCGAGTAGTTGTTACCTTTATTTAATCGTGAATTTCTATTAACTTACAAAACTTAACGTACAATGTAATAATGAATAATTCCGTTCGAATCCATACGAAATAACAAATAACGGTGTCCTAGGAACTTAAATATTTATTTATACACGTAAGTACGTCGGGAGCAGGGGGCGAGTGACGCTGCGACGGGCATGGCCCGATCAGCTGTGTGAAACTCGGCCGGTCGAAGACCCGCACCCGGAGGTGAACGCCCCTACCCATCCATCACCTGAATAATTCCTCACCTCATTCATACGCACTGGCGAATCCATCTCAATATTTAAGCTCTATCCATTGTTCCGGAAACCATCAATCAAGTGAGACTTTACAGCGGTCGCTTCAACATGTAAAATCGATTGACCGCTCGAGACGGTGGCGTATACAGCGGTAGTGAATGAAGTTCCATTTGTGGATAACGTCACTGAATTGTGTGTAGCAATGGGATCGAATGCATGATGGAACTTTGTGGATCATTAATTTTCATTCACGATTACCTAGGTATTATGTGATAATAATATGGAGTATCTAATTAATCATTTGTCAGTCAATAGGGATGATGACTAAAAAATTTTTTTTAGTCCGTCGTTGAGATTATAAAAAAATATTGGATACGTATTTTTTCTTATTTTACGTAATCTAAAGATTACGGCGATGCATTGAGGTAAAATGTGCCATGACGTCACGAGTATGCAGATTTTATACGTACTAGTGACGTATCGACCCTCACTCCCCAACTTAAAATGCGTTTTATCTAAGTATTTTTTTATTAATATGATAAAGCAAAAAAATACGTGTGTAATTTTTTTTTATTATCTAACTGATGGACTAATTAGAATTTTATTTTTTTTACCCAGGCATCATCCCTATTACATATTACAAAGTTTTCACACAAATACCTTATAAGTCACTCATCGTAAAAATACCGACAGAGAATATGCCCAATCACGACAGCTGACCAGTGATCGGCTTCATTGGTGATGGCAGTATCATCTACTTTATTACCGAGCACCGTACAGTACAACTATTTTCTTAATATACGGCAAACTTTGTGTTTCGTTAGTCGTCGGATTTCTATCAGTTGCCCTTAGCACTTGGTAATTTTTAAATAATTGGTTGACGGCAACGCGGGCGCAGCGGTAGGAGTTATACGTACGGTACAAACACCAAGTGTAAAGGGCAACTGATAGAAATCCGACGACCGACGAAACACGAAGTTTGCCGAGGGACATTAAGAAAATAGTTGTACTGTACTTGACACTTTAACATACCGAATTTTTCAGATTTTACGTTATTGTGGAATTTAAGTCCTCGATATTATATTTCAATTTGACCACTATTATGACCAATATGTAAATAGTATCTAGTTTAAAATTAAATATAACAGTAATTTGGTTGAATTCAATAATGATAAATATACCTTTTAATCACTAATGTATGTATGATATGATTCACACACGCTCGTGACGATGACATAGCGAGCTTCAACATAAACATATTCTTTAATTTAATGTGATTCACTGATTAAATTATAGTCAGTGTACTTTGCCTTTGGAGTCTAGTCGACATCGTTACCATCAAAAGACATTTGATGTTATAGAATGTAAAATAAGGAATTTTTCCGTGAGTTCATACGTCACCATCTGGATAGCTTTTTCACAACTATGTTGGGGTCGGCTTCCAATCTAACCGGATGCAACTGAATACCATTTTTTTAATTGGAGCGGCTGCCTATAAGGAAAGAAAGAAAGAAAATATTTTATTTGGGACACGCACAGGAAATACAACAATAAAAAAATAATATTAAAACTAACAAAATCATGAAAACAAAAAAGAAGACCTGTACGAGGTCAAAAAGGCTCCTGTCTGCCCTCCACAAACCAGTTACTGGGTAACACGAAAGGTATCCCTAGGTAAAACTGGCTGTCAGACTTTCGGGCTTCTGACTCTGACGACCTGTAATGACTGTCATTTATACGACTTTATAGGTACTACAGAAATATTTCAAAAAAAAGATTGAAAAAGCCAACCGTAAGTATTGCACCTACTACACCACCTAATCAATTGTGTCTCAAACAGAGTACAATAAACTAACTAAGTGTACCTATCTACCTACGAATAAAAGACCGTTCTGCGGTTGGACTGCTGAACAAGTTCCTGAAATGAGCCTGAAAATAGAAGAAGGGTTCCTTGTTTACTACGGAACCCTAAAAACTAAGACATCGTGCTGTCAACTGCGACGTGAAGCTGTTTTCGTAAACATGTGTGCACTTAGTGAGGTGTAGTTTGATTGTAAATTGTTGTGCATGCATGCGTGTGAACGTGTATGCACAGAGCGGAGGTGTAGTTTTGGCATGCTTCTCTGTATGGTTCGCAGCGCTATGTCTTGGTTTTTTATTTGGCCTGAGCGCGTACCCTTATTTTTCGTAAATGAGATAAGTTGCATTCTCCCTGAAAAGTATCAGTCTGCTACGATTGTACAAAATAAAAATAGCAGAAAATTACGGCACGCACCTTTATATATCAGCAAAAATCAATACTCAGTAAAGTAGTATGAAAACACTGTTGCATTCCCCAGCGCGGAAGATGTGTATCTGAGTTAGACACTAGACACTAGGCAGGTAGGGAGGCTACATCATGTCGTGTCTGGGTGCTCATGAGCGTTCACTTTCCACGTGTCAGGAAGTATCCGAAGCCACTTTCACTCCATTCAAGATCACAGCCGCTCGTTCCGCCTCGAACAGTCAGCCCGTCGTGGTTCCAAACAATGACTAGCTATTGTCTACATCGCATTTTACCATTTTACTTTGATTGCTTATTGGCTGAGATCATAGATTGCTCGATTTCCATCTCAGTTACCCTAAACGTTTTTTTACTTAGAGCTTTGATCGACAGCCAGGAAAGTCATGTTGTTTATTTATAAACTTGAAAAACGCTACCTTATAAGATTTATACTAATTTCAGGCGCTATTTCTTATGCAGGTTCAATGACCGAGCTCTTATCTCGCATGCGTGTGTGCCTCCACGTGTGGAGTGTGTGTGTGCGTGGCTGCGCCTGCGTCTGTGCCGCGTACTCGTATTGTAAGCTGCACATTATTATGCAACGCTTATGAAGCGGTTAAGCCGCATTATCGGAAAGCGCATCGAAATTTATATTTAGCATAAAGATGGTTTATTATTGTACGAATTTGCGGGACGCGCGTTCCAACTTTATTTATAGGTTAACACATGTAACGGATCAGCTAAATCTTAGTTTAAAGGTCTTTCTTGTAAAATTAATAAACAGTTAGTTAATGTTAGTTAATTTTTCTTGTAATCTAAGTCTCTATAATACTGGATTAGCTAACATAATCCCTGACAACAAAATCTGGAGACAAATATTAATTTATCACGACCCTGTACAGTTTCAGATTAGCTTAATTAAAATATAGCCCAGTTGCTATGGCGATAATTGTGTTATATGATGTTCAGACATAAACTTCACCAAATACGGCGCGAGTTATTAAAATTGTCGAAAATATTTATCCATGTTTATAAAAATTGCTGTAATAATCATTATTTGTACAGCCAATTGGACGGTTTAAACGAAGCTATAATGTCATTCAAAAACTACAAATCAAAAACTACTATTTTTTAAGTACAACAGTTAGCATGCAGCGGTTCTAAAAAAGGCAACATATTTGTTATATAGACAGTTGAATTAACGCGTCGTGGGACAGGTGGCATCTCTCAATCCAACTTACGAGTGTCTAACACGTAAAATGAGAAAGTAAAAGCAAGGCGACAAGACTGTATCCTTTGACAAATAGTCCCTGAAGGGAGGAGGGCGATGCCCAAATATTGGGTGAACAACCTCTTAATGCTTTGAGGAGACATTTTATTTTTACCATACAACGCGTATCTACGACTGTGGCCACGATAGAATTGGACACAGATATAAAAAGTTTCCATTCGAAGTTTTTAATAGAGCGAGGGCCACTGACTAATTTTCAAAGTCACTTGTCGAGATTTTCCGGTTCGTTTACCTACTTACGCCATTTTCTCGGAAGCGCGTCATTGTCGAGCTGTCGAGTGTCACGACACACGTTTATTATAGTTCGTCGGCTGACAGCGTATGAACGAAAATATCAACGTTATCAACGTCTAATTATAGAGGGAACTCCGCCCGAGTCAAGGGTACGTTAACTCCTCCAAGTTCAAAGGTCACAGAGGTCAGGGCTGTACGAAATTCGCCACAAACTTCACAAACAAATTCTATTCTCTCAACAAGCATTCAACTTTCTTTTGTCTGCCGAAATCTTAATATATAGGATAACCATTTCCGTTTCCTGGAGTGCTTAGGGATAAAACGCTGCATTAAGCACGCACTAGCATTAAAAAAATGGTATCATCAAGAACACTCAATTAAGAAAATATTGTATAGTATTTCCTTTCTTCTTTCTTAATGACTGTATCAAATTCCTGTTGTTCTGATTACTGAGTTTATATCAGAAAACGGTGACATTTCGACAATGGTTTTCCGGCGGTAGGTGTGCGTGTGTGCGTGCGTGTTGTTGCACGGACATGCCGCGCGTGTGTGCGTCAGGATCGCGTTACAGCTGAAACTTGGGGCGCCTGCCGAAAAGTGCGGTCGTCGACCCGGTCAGGAGCCCGGCCGTAGAGCGCGCGCGTCGAACGTTGATACTTGCTCTCACGCAACTCTAAGTGTTGTAACGGATTTGTATATTCATGTTTCTTGGATTTATTCATTCAAGTATTGCATTCCTATATTTTTATTCGTAATCATCTTGTCACTTTACTGTTCATAGAATATATCGCAACAAACTTAAGAAAAATATAACAGTGATTTAAAAAAATACTGAAGAATTCCCTGCAGGTTGAAAGCACTGCGATTTTAATTAAATAAATATATGTATTAGGGAACGTTGAATTGCCTACCTATTGTTTTGTAAAGTTTCAGTTACTGCTAAATTAAAAAATAACTTAGATATATTAAACACATAAACTAAACCCGTGATTTTCCTAAACTGTCACCTGCTCAACTTGCAAACATCAAACCAAATACACGCGACACACCTCCACTCAAAGTACCGTATTTCCCCACAAGTATCAAACCGCGGCGCGCGCGCTAGTCTACTCGGTGATATATTTGGTGACATTGAACTGAGTCCATTGCCAACGACCTCACTCCTCGGGGAAGCGCGGTTTGCGTAATCGCTCCTGCGTACTGTACGCAGACCCCGACATAATAAACACACACAGACACACACGCACACTGAAACACTACTCGTCATGAACTCTGATAACATTTATATAGTAATAAAAATTAAATGTAGCAATATATTGTAGTGAACCATTCAAGTAATAGTATGCGTGTAATTTCATTAGTTTGTAGTCAAGCGGAGGGAGGAATTAATTTTAATTGAATGTTAAATTCTGTTACTGATTTCAGTTTTAGTTTCAATGAGTTATTCCCATTTAGAATGTTGTTTAACTGGATTGGTAATCTTGACCAATATTTTGGATCGTATTTTTAGGTTACTTTTACACGTGTCTAACAATATCAACAGTCTCGTTATGAAAATGGGGTAAATCTGTTCACTTCGAAAAAAAAAAACAGGGAACAACTATAAATAAAATTTGACTTTCGATGTTTTTGTACAGACGTCTATTAACGTTTTAATAACCTCTAATGAGCAGGTGCCTTGAGTGGGCTTACCATAGTTACTACCTACCTACGTAATAAGAAAATTCCCCTTTTGTATTTGATGATATTTTTGTACGATAATTGGTCTTTCCATCTCTGTATTTAAAACCCTTTGCACTGCAGACACATCGGTATTATTATTTTATACGTTTTAAGATCTCTATCGTCTGTCAATTCCTCGTCTTTCTATGCCAAAAAATAATATTATGTAAGTTCTAGTCAGTATGTTAGGCCCAACGACGCAGACATAGGATATAGTCGAGACAGGTGACAGCATGCGGCGCAAGATGGGAAGTGCAGGACCATTGCACATTTTGTTCAAGAAATGACCGAATTTCGTAAGAATTGTTAAATAAAATGCTCAATATTTATCAACATATTTTCATAAACGATTACGACAAATCTGTTTTATGTTGTCAGTTCAACAACATTCATTGCGTTGTTTACGTTCTCGAGCAGATTTTTTCGAACATATGGAGGCATTTTTTTTTTTTGAGGTTGTGAAATTATCATATAACTTCTCCCGCTCCGGGTGGAGCGGGAGGGCGTGTCAGACTTTTACTGACTAAGACTCACCCGTGTTCCTTCCGTTGCCTGTATGCCGGGGCCGCGATATCCCTTTCGGACAAACTCGCAACCCTGGCAGGAACTTATGGAGCCATGGATTGGCAATTTGTTTCGAAACGATTCGGATTCTGATTGATCGTGTATAACGCAATTAGGGTACTGTACTGTAGTAATATAAACTCTTTGATTATTTATGTCTAGATAGAGTGTCGCGCTGCAAAATAACTAAAACAAGCAAGTTTATTATGCTGGTGTGCGTGACAGCTAAGTCTTACACTCGCGCCACGTCCTTGTGCTTTTCTAGTGTGCGTGCATTTAGCGACCAACAGTTGGACGCAATTTTTTCGACGAGGTCACAGCTCTGACTGTCTATCTAGACATATTTATATCTTTGTACAAACTATCTGAAAATGCTAACTAGTGGGCTTTTATGACTATGTTTAATCATAAAAACGGGGAGACTAATATTGTACCATTTGTTGACAACTATGTTATATGTCAATAAATATTTTCTGTATATTTTGTTGTATTTGAATAAATATTTTGACAAGATTTTAATATTTTATTTTCACAATCTATCTAACTCTATCACATCTATTTCTTACAAGAAAAATAAGAATTCCTTTGAACGTAGGTTCCTTAGTAGCGATTCGCGAATTCCGAACAAGGATCAATACTTGTAATTTGACATTCTTCAGATCTTTAGTGACTCATTAATGTAAGAATGTTATTTGTGATTAAGCACTATCTAACAGCCTTGAGATGCATTCACTTGATCTGACCAGCCTCTTGATTATGATCTGAAAATATTTAAACTCGCCTCTTAATAAATCGCATTGATTACCTATTTGAAAATGCTAGAATCGGTTTAATGAAAGAAAATCGTCATTTATAGAGGCTGGCAGGGACATCGACGCGAAAACTGATACCATGGACAGTTCAGTACATGATTCTGAGCGGTTATAAAAAAAAATCGGTCAAAATGTATGGAACAGCATTTAAAAAAAAAATTAAATTACCGACGAAAAATTTCAACACAGGGGCAGACACAGTTCAGAATAGAAATTGAACTGTATATAAGAAATGTATTCTAACGTATAAATACCAATTACATGTATAGCAATAAATGTAAACGGAACTAAGAAGCCTGGATCTCACGACACAGGGAATCCTAGTGTGAGCTCCAGGACTCAACGCATTCGAATGTAATTTCATAAACAATAAATTATTCTTATTCTTATATACTCACGCCTCCTTCCCATGGAGGTAGGCCGAAACTACAGGACGCCATCTGCTACGATGAAAAAAAAAAACAACTTGATGGAATAAACACAACTAAACTAATAATTCTACTATTCCAATTTTTATTTTATTTTCTATTTCAGGAGCTGAGCCGGACACAACCGTAACAACAATTAAAACATTCTTTTAAATAAATACAATAAATACATCAATAAATTGGTTATTATTTTATTTTATAATACTGCACTGTTATTCACAAATACTTTACTGAAACGTAAGATCAACGCTTGCCCATTTGGTTTCAAATAATTAAAACAATTTACGCTACAAGGGAAGGTATAAAAAGTAGTTCAGATTTTTGTTTTTCGGTCGTTGAACTTTCTTTTAAAACAAAGTTGTTATGATACGATTCCACAAGGTCAATAACTGCCTAAAAATATCTGCACTTCCTAACGACGTTCTGATAACACTAAGTGTTTCAGTAAACAATCGTCTAGAATCATAATTTGCTTAATCATTAAAAATGATTTATCAATCAATTAGGTACATGGATATTTTTTTTTTTGAAAACGTAACCTAGCCTAACCTAATGTACCGGTATGTAGTATATAAATTTGTTTGTTTGTATTTGTTTTTGTCCGGTATCGAAATATTTTATAAATAAACAAGAGCAAAGACCGATTCAAAATGGCAATCGTAGAAAAGATAACATGAGAATCAACCGCTGAAAACGCATTATCACTAAAAAGGCCAACTAAGAAAATATTAATATTTAGAATCAATCTAGGACCTATCGCTTTTCCGTCAAACGTCATAAAAACTTATCGTTTTCATTTGACAGATTGTTACCTTCTGTTGAATTTATTAATGTCTTTTTTTTCTTTAACCTGCAGGTGCATCTGCAAATTCTGTATTTTTCGAATAAATCTTTATTTTTATTTTGAATTTGCTTCTTGAACGTTTTATACCGTATTTTGTTGCACTGAATTAACCTTTTTGTCAGCCATTATCCTATTCTCTTTTATTGATTGTAACATATTACTTTATTAAATAGGTAATTATTTCTACGTAATATTTTTAATTCACGTGTGACAAAAACCCGGGTAATGACTCTTTGACTCCGGAAATTGAGACTGCAAGGTGTACCGTACTACTGCCGGTGTAAAGGGACGGCTCAACAAAAGTAATTACTTCTATTTGATGCTACCTAATGCTCCATTGCACTTATACTGTGGTGATTTCTGACTTTTGCGTGAGCAAGCCGCAAGGATGAAAAAACTATTTGGTAAATATGGAAATAGACATAAACAAAAACTAACTGGTAACAGAATTCATAAAAACGGATAAAATTAATTTTATATAGACTGTAAGATTTTCAGTAGATGCTTTATTTTTTACTATGTCCTCAGCCGACAAGACAAAACAGTGTGTAACAACAAACTGGATACTTGTTTGAAAACTAAAGAGTCAAGTAAAAATTGAGGCTTCAATTTCCCGGTCAAATAATTATATTTTCAGTATCATCCTAACTAATATTATAAATGCGGAAGTGACTTTGTTTGTTTGTTACGCTTTCACGCTCAAACGCCTGAACGGATTTGGATGAAACTTTGCACAAAAATCCAATAAACTGTATTCATAGAAATTAATCTTCATAAACCCGCCGTTTGAAACGTGAGTATAAATTGGTATTTAATTGTTACTTTCGATTAATTTTATTTATTTAAATTCTTAGGGATTAATTTTATCATAATCTAGGTGCGTCCGCGGTTTCTCCCGCATAAGTCTCGATCCTGTGGGAATATCGGGATATAAATTACCCTATGCCCTCACCCAGTTAATGGTCTACCCCTGTGCCAAATTTCATCCAAATCCGCTCAGCAAACAAACTCACTTTTGCATTTAGTACCTGGGCGACCGAGCTCTGCTCTGGTGAAAATAGAGAATTCTCATTTAATAGAATAGGAAAATTCAAACTAATTCTATGCTGCCATGATAGTAGGTATTTACTAATTCCATGCTGCCATGTCATTATTCTAAGGTAGCCCTCTTGTTCTAAACTTTGGGCGACCGAGCGCTGCTCGGGTGAAAATAGAGAAAACGAATTTTCCCAGATATGAGACTTAGCTAGATCGACTTTTCGCCCCCATAAACCCTTGTATTGCAACTTTCATCGAAATCGGTAGAACCGATTTCGCGACAGTGATTACAATTATATATATTTAATAATATTGCTCATTTTATAGTATAGGATAATATCAGTCTTAGCAGAAGTCTGTATTCATCCGTTTTTAACATTTGCAGGCTGATGTGGAGATAGTATTATTTAATAAATATTCATACAGCAGTCCCGAGGATGTTATGTTATAAATGGGACACTAAGGAGATTAATTTTCAGGAAAATAAATCGATTCATGCAATGGTTAAGGTACATTCTAATCATTTTCAGGCATGTTCTGTGCTAGTCCCAAACTATTAAATTACAGAAGAGGTCATGCCCTTTCGCAGATTAATAAGAACATCCAAGGCAACTCCTACTGTGCGCCAGATTTGCACTGTCACACATCTCTGACCTTTATCAAACTAAGTTCTGTACACTAGGGGGTCAATGAATTAGGCTTGTCCGTGGTCTTTAACCCTTATTTAAATGTACGACAGATCTAGTTTAATTTATGTTATGCTAAAATTCGCAGTGTTGTAGACTTTCTATACTAAACTACAAATGTTTCGATTTACTAACAGTTTGTTCAAGGTCTCGCAGGGCGCGCCGTTGTGTGGCCCCCGCGACTGCCGCGAGGTGCGCTCGCCAAGACCGCGACCACTTTCACTCTCCACCGAAACCATTGGAGACCATTATAGAACCGCTTACACTTGCTGTAACAGTCGCATCACTGTTTAGATTGACGGGTGAAACCCGACACGCCGCGCTACATGCATTTCATACAACCCTGTCATCCGCCTACTACTGCATTTTTTTCATTAGTATTCAATTACAAGATCGAGGGAGGTCCAGCAGATAACTTCGTTTACATATTGTATGACAATACACCAAGCAAACGGCTAACTTTACGATTTTCTCGATAATATAAGAAAAACAATTGAATACTAATGTCAACGACCGAGCGCTGCACAAAAGATTCGGACAGATGAAGAGAATATTTACCATCCGCATACTTTTGTACAGTCAAATTGCAGTTTACATGCTGTGAATTTTAATCACAATGCCGAAATGTACTGAGACGAAATGAGAGGTCGGAACTGAAGCGTGATCCAGACGATATTGCATAAACCTGTTGAGACAATGAAGCACAAAGAGTGGTGCGAACACATGTGCAGTGTGGTCGCGTGAGGAAAGCGTCGCTGGCTCGTGTGTTGCGGGTCTGATTCCCGGCGGAAGGGTCCCGGAGGAACGCTCCAGGCGGGGTGGTGCGGCAGTGTGCCGGTCAGTCACCGCTCTGCCGGCGCGCCGCGCGCTCGCTGCTGTGTCGTCTTGCGCCGCTCCACGCCGCGCTGCTATTGTTCCGAGTAGCCGACACCTCCTATGTTTATCTGCTACCCTGGTACGCATGGCACGTCTAGTATGAACTTGTGACGTGATCTTTCTGTTTTTCAGTCTAGTGCCTCTATCTTTCAGTGGATTGTGACCGTTTATGTGTAAGATAGTGGAAAGTGACTTACTACCGAGGATTTTTGTTACTGAGGATTTTTCCGGGAACGCTGCAGAGGAAACTTCTGCAATAATAACTTCAGGTCATTGTTTTGTAAACTTTTTTTAACGTCTCAGTACTGAGTGTTTAATTAATCAATGGTGGAATAACAAACAATTAAAGTGAATTAGAAAATAATTTAGGTCTGTTGTAATCTTATATCCAAGCTTATTTTAAGTTCGCGAAGGGCCTGAAGCTTCATACAAGCCTGAAAAACTCTGAAAGTATTTATTTACTTTTCAGAAAGTTAAGTAATGTTTGCCTTGCTTATTGTTTTCCTTAAGTTATTATTAAGTAAACCACTTACGTAATTAAAATATATCGAGCAGTTATTATTTGGCCGTAAAATTAAATCGAAACATTAACAGTAATTAAGTGATTAAGTGATTTATTGTGCTTCCGCAGACAATTACATTTGTAACATTTTTATTATTATTTAACATCGCACTTCGTGGTTTTAAGCGGCATTATGGACCACTAATCATTTAACCTATTATAAAATACTTTTTTGCAAAGAATAATTTTGAAAAATACGTTTATTTCGTTAATAAACCATAAACTAGGTAAACTTTTGAAACAGATAATTTTATCTATTAACGCAAATTCAATACAGGGTAATTTTTTGTTTTCTTCGCCAAACCCGACGGGACTTGTCATTATTTAAGGAAGTCACAATATTACAGCCCAATTTAAAAAATACCTACATAACGTAAACAATTTTATTATGTATCTAATATTTTATAGGTAATATGACGCCATAGGTACAAAATATATAGGTGGTATGTTAACCACATTTCCTGTATGCGGTTTCAAAAGACCAGAAATATATTCCGAATTAATGACAAAATTCACAAATAAAAACAAATCTTTATTTATCTCAATTACATAAAATAAACATCTTCAGCTATACGACTTCAATTAAAACAACCAAACTTTCTTATATTGTTTCAAATTGGGAAAAAACAACAGAGTCTCGTAACTTTTTTCAGTTCACTTATTATAAAAACTATAGTATGAATTTTGTCCGCAGCCGTGATACCACCTTACCTTCACTCAGTACCAGTAGAGATGAAGGAGAAAGGCTGAACACGATACCTTGGTGGCATAGGAATAAAAATGTAAGTACAAGCTGTAATTTTTTAGTGCCGAAACCCTTTTACACGCAGTTCCGTTCACTCGACCCTATACGATATACGCAGTGAAACTCAAAGGCCCTTTCCTACATTGGCTGATGGAAAAGCCCATCTTATGAAAATCTTGGATATTATTTGATATCAAATATTTTGAAACAAACTGGTTAATAAATAGTTTGCATGATCACATGGACAATGACTGTTTTTATGCCTCGTTGCATATTTTTAATGGATATATAATGGTTGAATTGCGCATTTCATCCTCGATATAGAAACAAGAGATCTTAGTGTTAAGTCATTGCAGGATATACACTTAATAATAATGAATAGATCTACATGTGTTATATGGAGTTGCGGAGAATTCATTGTAATCGATAGAATAGAATATATATATTTATTTGCAAAGAATGCAGATACAAAAATCTGTTGCTACAGTTGTGAGGAATCCATATACAATCTACCTATTCAGGATAGTTATTACATTTTCACGCGACTGATGGTTTCCTGAAATCGATACTGAATGAAGATTGCATTTCTTAAGAATTACATCCCAACGTCGCGTCAATAGAAAAGCTTCCGAGGAAGTGAAAACCGAGACATGTAGGTACATCAATCATTATAACTGACATTATGATAGATTGACATTTAATTAAGCATGTGTGAAGCTCTGCAGCTTCACACATGCTTAATTAAATGTCATTAAAAACAACTAACTTCAGGAAACCCTGATACAATATCAAATCAATAGCTTTCGTTTATCATAAGACAAAATCTATAGAGAAGCTAAGAAGCCGAGCTTTTCTTCTATACTTAATAACTAATCTTAATAATAATCTAATGGTAATCTTCTGGATCTCTGATTCAAATCCGAAATTTCTTTCACTAATGCGAAGCTACAGTATTTCTAAATGACATAGGATAGGATTTTATGTTAAAACAAAGATTTCACACGGAAGAAGTCGCGAGCAGAATTTTAAATAAAGGAAATGTATTTTTGTACTCAATCATGTGAGCTAGTGCAACACACTGTGGACGATCGACGAAGTTCCTCGAGACTAAGGCTATGAGCTCATCATGACGATTCCACGCGAGCTCGAATATACCTCCACGTCACTAGTTACGCGGTACAGCCAAACTGACGCGAATATATTTTTAAACCCACACATGTGCACGCGCGCAATTTAATTCAAATATACGATTACATGTATATTGTTTCCTTATTTAAAGCTGAACTTTAGTGCAGTTATTAGACTACTTTTGGGTATGACCGCATGACCTGTTCCAATAATTTCCCTAAAAGTTACAGTTACGCCATCATTAACTCTTTTAGGGAGCAGATTAAGATTGTAGTATTTTATGTGTATTTCCTTATTCAGCCATATTTGGTGACATTTGAAGCAAAAAAAAATGGTGACTGTTGAATTTTCCGATTCTCTGCTTTATTATAAATCATATTATTAGAGCTGCTAGCAGGTTTTTTAAAACTCGTTAAAAAGCGTTTGTTTTTGCATATTATATTAATGATAAATGATTTTATTTCTGTTAGTTTGTAGAAACACTTACACGTCAATCAAATTAAAAACTAGATGAGGTCGGCGTTTAGTGTTAACTAATTCGCACCATTTACATACAATAAGTGTGATGAACGAACTGAATGATTCACACTTTTTAAACATAGGTTTTGCTTTTTAAACTAGAAATAACTTAGCGCCTAGTGAAAATTAACTACTGAAAATGGTAATTTTTCATTAACTCTCATACAAAATACGCAGAAAATCTGTAGCTGCAATATCTAAACTTAATTAAAATCATGCAAACGAAGCTAAACCACTTGTATTAAGTGTTTATTGAGCTAATATTGTTCAGTTTTAAATGAGAATGCACCTGCGGGTAGTTGAAGAAGGTTGGTATTCAATTACCGTAAAGCATTCTTCCTGTGATTAATCACAATTTAATGTAATATTTGCGCATTGTTTTACGGTCGTTCAACCGGTGACATGAGATAACATCGTAGGTGACTTTTGTGCAAGCACGCGTTTTTGGATACTTCGTCCGGCACCTGACTTTACACGTCATCTTTCCTTTTAAAAATGTCGAAGAGCAAGTACTAATGGATTCTAAGAATGACTATTTTGAAGAACGCTGTACATTAGGCTGAGCTCATATAAGGAATTGATTTTAGTTCGGCTAAGACTGCTTCTTGTAAATACTTTCAGGAGAGGTTGATATAACGCAAGTAGAGATTTATGAGTAGGTATGACAATTATTAAATAAACTGCGAAAAGGTCAAAGTTAATTTATGTAAATTATAAAATAAATTGCCGCTCATCAATCACCGCGACCGCCTAAAAATTAATCGCAAAATAAAATTTAAAAAATTTGTTTAGCCCGCGCTTTGTACACTTCGGGAGCTCGGGCAGATAGTTCAAAGTAAAAAAACACGTAAATATTAATTACTTACTTTGTAATTTTTCGCATAATATTTGTTTATTACTTAATAAAAAAAAACATTATTTTAATCTTGTTTGCAAGTAATCGCCTACCACACGGACCGGGACAGTCAAATTATTTTTTTAAACTAACCCCTAATGAAACTTATTGATGATCCCTGAACTATAATGTATTCTATTAGTCTACATTTTAACGACGAAGCAGTTTGTCGCCATACTTAAAGATATCATGGCAACATGGAATGCAAAATATTTAGCGAATAAGCCATTACAAATAACGGGTTGCCAATCATTTGAGAAACACCGGTAATACGTCTAAATAACCTCAAATTGTCAGTCAGCGTCAATCAGACCGCGGCCGTTTTCACATCAAATGCAGTTTTCTTAGTAAAATCAATTAAATTTACGGTAGATTATGAGTTTCTATAATACTTATGTCCGTACTGGGCCCGCGTGGTGGATTACGTCCTACTCCCTCTCACCGAGAGGAGGCCGGTGTCCCACCAGTGGGAATATTATAGGCTGATTAATGTAATTTTATAACTTATAGGTAATAAGAAGGAAGAGTACAACTTAAATATGAAAAACAATAGCCGTGGTGCTGCACTGACAAGATTTCCATAAGATGCAGTAGATAAGGATATATTACATCACACTCTCTGATCCAGTTGAAAATTAGCGTCAGGCAATAGTTGTCTGGCATTTTTGCTGAACTGTGCCTTTTTGGTGCAGCCGTGTCATGATTCTAAGTCAATCCAATTTTTTACGGTTACGGTTTTGATTTATTTACGAGTATCAAAATATGTCGCATAAATGGCCATATTTTTATTGCGTTTACTTCAAGCTTGATTTTTTTAGAGCTCGAAGGGACGGTATATTTGAAATTAATTTCAACTTGATATCTCCACGCGTTCCTGAGAAAAAGGGCCTTGACAGACAGGCGGAAAGACAGACAGACAGACGGACAACGAAGTGATCCTATAAGGGTTTCGTCATTCCCTTTGAGGTACAAATTCAATTCAAATTCAAAAGTAATTTATTCAAACCGGGCTGAGAATCAGCACTTTTCGAACGTCAAAATTACATAAGACAGTCCCCCAAAACGCCCACCCTTCACCACTTCCTAGTGCATTCGCTGGGAAGAAGAAGTGGCGCAGCAAACTCCCCAGCAGCACAGCTGTCTGTTCAGTTAGATGAACAAACCGTACGGAACCCTAAACAGGAAGTAGATGATGTAATATTGTCATCTGCCTTTCAGATATGAATCTCCTCAAGTACCGCTAACGTCATTATGTTTACTCACAATATAATGCATTACTAAGTGCTTTAAGCCAATTTGCCTGCGACTATATTACTAAGCAAATATCGCTACAAATTAGTTTCTCTTACAACTTTTCGCCAAGATTAAACGAGAGCAATCGGTGTTGTTGCCACTACAGCCATGTTCAGCAATAACACACTACATTTAATGGTGGTAATAATGAACACATTGGAATTGCTTTCTAACCTATCGGTTCAGTTCCCTCAACACTTGTATTAACGCTCACAGATAGTTACAGTTTTATTTGAATCCGTAGATGATGAGCGTAAAACATTCAACGACCATTATTTAAAAACATATTAAGTTCAATTGCACGTTCTCAATTTTAGATATTAGTTGAAACTATAAATGTGTTCTAAACAAAATTATTCTGCGAAACTATTACTGGCCAGTATATACACGCACAATGCATTCTGTGCGTGTGGTGCGAGCAATAATAGAACTATTAGTGAGAGTGGTAGGATATGGAATTGCGTGGCGAAGCTCGGTGCATTGTTGCAGGAATAATGCACTGACGGCAGTACCGGCAGTAGTTTACGAGGTCTTTCACCGGCCACATTATATAGGTCAGTTAGATTAGCAACGCTCCCCGCGCTCGCAACTAGTACTCGTAGCTATCGCTTTGAAATTATGTATTTTTTTATGTGATTAGAAATTTACATAAACACCACCGACAAATCGCGCCTCTGCAGCCTAGGACAGAGATTGAATCATTCTTACAAAGCAACGAATGTCCTCGTCGGACGAGATGCGGTAAACATGAGATAAGTACACAAACATTGTAGAATCGTCACACCTGTGCTTGTGTGAAGGGTTAAGCAGGGGGTCCTATTGTGACCGTGTGTACATGAGGGGTCGCATGTGGCAGGAGGCCGTCTATGACCATTAATTTAAAACATGTCCAAACTGTGTCTTTTTCTATTATTTTTCGATTCCACGGTCCTAACGGAGAAAACCTTAAAGTAACATATTCAATATCAATCTGCCTAGCCTTTTCCCAACTATATTGGGGTCGGCTTCCAGTCTAACCGGATACAGCTGAATACCAGTATTTTACATGGTACGACTGCCTATCTGACCTCCACAACCCAGTAACTGGGTAATACAATAACCCCTTGGTAAGACTGGTTGTCAGACTTTCGGGCTTCTGACGACCCGTAACGACTGTCAAAGATCCACGAATGACCATCGGGACCAACGGCTTAAAGTGCTTTCCGAGGCACGGAGGAGTCTCGATATGTAAAGAAGGTCACCCATCCACAGACCAACCCCGGCAAGCGTAGCTTAACCTGATGGATCGACCCGTTCAGCTGTTGTTACTTAGCCATGAGCTCCTAGGCTAACTTACTAAGCCGCATTATTTGTTTTAGGTTTGTACCTACCCGAATTTGTACCTAATCTTGCCCTATTACTTCGCGTAAGTTTTACTGATATTGTTTTAGACTTGTATCATTACAACCAGATGTAAAACGAGGGTGTATCACGAAAAGACAACGTACAGATAAACCAGAGATATCCTTGAGAGTAAGCTACGTTTATTTTAACACTCCTTCTCGACTTCTCCCATTTTATCGTAAACATGTAAGTACTTATCTAATTCTAATAAAATAACTTCGAGCTAAAGAAACCATTTGGGCAAAAAACAATGAATCCAATCATTTGTAAAGAAAATTAGAAACAAAAATAACTTTGTAAACAATAAAACTGAGTACAATATAAAACTTTGCTCTCTAAGGAATTAATTTTCTTTACAAAAGAAATTCTTTAATGAACGTATGATGACGTAGGTAAAAAGCTAGCCAAACATACTTTTATCAAAATCAAAAATTATTTGTTCAAATTAGGCTGACAATCAGCACTTTTTGAACGTCAAAATTAAATAAAACGCACAAAACGGTTGCTCTTCAACACAAAAAAAAATATCCATAAAAAAAACATCTTTGTAAATTTGTGTCATTTTACTTTAATTTCAGGCATCTGCATAAACGCAGCAATGTCTACTCTAACTTAACACATCATGTTAGTTTAAAATGTCGTCGGGTAATTCCATAACAGCCAATTCCCAGAAGAAAACTAGTATTTACATATCAGAAGGCGTTGCAGAAATACTAGGTTAACGATTTGCTGCGACGCTCTGCTCCTGAGGTCTAACGCGTCCTCGATACGAACTGCATTGTTTTACTCCTTATCGACTTATTATTGTAGCACATATTATACTGCCATTAATTTACTGTTTTCATGTCCCACATATATGCAATCAATGTTTTTTCACTGATACGCAAGCTTTATTTTAGCTTTACTGTTCTATTAACTGGGCCAACGTAAATCTTGGTCGTTAGAGCAAGGAGGAAGCGAGCATCGTTTGCGAAGCTACTTATGAAGCTGTAAATGAAATTTCTCGGAGTCGGGACTTAGCTGAATCGCTTCGCCGCCCCGAAAATGTTCGGTTGTCCCTTTTAATCAGAACATCCGTTTGCGAAATGAAATTCTCAGCCTAGCCTTTTGCGAAAGT
Organism: Agrochola lota; assembly: GCA_947364205.1. Classification (NCBI taxonomy): domain Eukaryota; kingdom Metazoa; phylum Arthropoda; class Insecta; order Lepidoptera; family Noctuidae; genus Agrochola; species Agrochola lota. The sequence continues at coordinate 7,088,445 of OX376221.1, read as the reverse complement.
ATTTTTTCGTTCAATTCACTACAATTTTTTTTTTTTTGTTAGCCTAATTGTTATTTCTCTGAATGTTACGTAGATAACACTAATTATAATTGGTTAAAGTTATCGAAGCCCGGAATATCCCTAAATTGGAAACTGAATGAAGCGTTTTGAGAATTTTCCGAAGGTTTGTCGGAGACAGAACGGATTTATTGTGGAAATGATGGCGTTCCGCAAGCCTCCAGACTAGGCCCGCCCCACTTTCAGGAGGTCGCCGCCCGATCGTGAACTCTACACTCCGTTCGATCGCTACCGCCCTCGTGTTTTTATTATTCCAACATTTTTAGGCCTATGCAGGCTGTTTTCCGAAACTATTTTTGGTTACGAGCAAATGACTGTAGAATTTATAAGTTCTGCAAATATTGTTCGTCGTAATATCATCTTTGTATAGACTAATAGCTATGGAAAAACTTGGTTCCAAAAAAATGTCGCTAATGAGATTCAAATGAACTCTTTTGCGACAGTTATTTGTAGACGTCACTATACCTATCTGCGTACGTTTAAAGTTCATTTTAGTGGCTCAATGTTTGCGAGCGAAGAGAGAGATTTCGTCAGCCACCCCATTGCGATTCGGCCATCCGCACGAGTCTGTGCGATGGGGTCAATGTCCGCGAGTGGTATATAGGTCAACTGAAGGCGCCTTGTCGTCTGTGTTATGTCAGCCTGCCTGTGCCTCGCTAATGGTACGCGATTTTGGCTTTAACAACTTTTAGAAAACTCTTTCAGAACCCGTTCCTAAAACAGGTACCTATTGTCAATTTTACTCCTTATTCTTTCGTGACTTACGATGAGCACGACATTCGTACATCAATTCATAACCGGTATCATGAATTATTTATACAGTAGCCAGTTGTACGGAAGGGGTTAAATTATAACTGGATTATGGAATATTTCATGCAAAATATATCCTGATCAACCTGGATTAGAAAGCTAGACCGTTAACCTCTATTGTTATTTAAAAATGCTACATTTGATATTTTGCGGCCTGACAATAGCTTCGCCAACAATGGTCAATGAACCCATAGGAAGTGGAGCTGGTTTAATTGTCAATTTTCCACATGTCTGATCACAACCTTAGCTTCGATGAGATACCTTAATTCAAACGCTTAGCAGCTGCTACGCATCATGAAGCAGCGAACACTTAACCTCATTTGTTGGTTAACTGCATTATAAGTCGGCTGAGTTGAGGAGGGCTACTGTGATTAAGACTAGTGGTGGAACATTGATGTCTCTCGGTTTAGTGGGATTATAGAGATGCATAGAGTGGTCGGCTGCTGCGCGCGGGCAAAAGGGAAAGTGTTCGGTTCTTCCTGCTCGCACGCGGAAGCGTTTAGTTTACTATACGTAACTGCATTTCGCGTCGCTGCACCGACTAGTGTTGCAACATCTACCGATGAGTCTAGTGTGAAAGGTATAGCCAAAGTCTAACTAAGACACTCATTTATCAGTCTGGGAGTGAAACTGCTATTTATGTGAATGTCACCTAGAGGTGTTGCCAATAAATAGGATTTGACAAAACGTAATAACGTTATACATGGTATGAATAATAAAAAAATGCAGAAACTGCGATTTTTACTATTTGTAGGATATAATTAATCCCAGTAGAATTTTCCAAATATGAATAACCTAATGCACCAATTAATACAATCAAATTTACTTAACAGTACCACAAATTCATCCAAAAGTCGTCCACATCAAAATTCATTACGGATCTAGAATCTGCAAATAGCGCGTCTCCAAAATTTCGAATTCGGAACCTTTGAGCTTACGGCAAAAGTTTCTCAAATATCCGGTAGAGTCAGCTTGAAGGAAACCGTAAGCCGCTTATTAGACCGCCGACATAAACTACTGCACTCAACTACTCCAAAATTCACCTCGAACTTACGAAATATTCGAGTAAATAAATCAAGTGAATTAGGCTAATTACAAACTGTCGGTGCTAGTGTCGTCTCGAGGCATTCGCTCATCATCAACGGTTCTACTTTCGTTGAACGGTCACGTCGCGTCATGCACTCTCGCCGAGGCGGAAACAAGCCATCATCGTATACAGTCAGCACGATATTATATCTTATTGTTCAGGAAAATGACTATTATTTTACTATCATGAAATTTGATGAGAAAATTGCGTCGTAATTTCTCAATTTTCGTACTATAACTACGTATCTGAAGATGCTCACGCAAATAAATTACTCTTAAGATTTGATGAAATGTTTAATTTTGCGAAAAGTGTAGACAGAAAATAATAAGTTGCACAATAAAATAGGTAGCCGGCTCAATTAATTCTATTACTTTCACTTTAGAACTGAAGCTTTAACAAATGAACAGTCGTACCGACGATCACATTTTGAGATAACACGGTTTCATTAATAAACAAACTAATTATTCAGTTACACCGACAACAAACACGCATCCGAGATCGTTAATCGCCTGTATTCATTACCGTGGCACAACAAAGCGTCGGTGTGAACTGTGGCCAGCCGTGCAGCCGTGCAACTCGACTCTTCCGCATTTGCCTTGCACTTTCTCCGCCTCCGCTGCGCTTTGAATGTTCACTGCAGAATTATTTTGCTGAAGGAAAATGCCGCGAGTGCGCGCGAGAAATCTAATGCCTGCATTATGTTCTTGATTGCATCTTTTATTATCTTTATTCTTTATTTGTGGTTCTTGTTTTTATTGATGTGTACTTACGTGAGTAGTGTCTTCAGAATGCAATAGAACTTATTTTTTGATCATAAGCAAAAGGTGTGGTCGAAAACCCTGTTGCAAACCCGCAAAGAATGCGTGACTCTAGTCGTGGTACTTAGGTATCTACTGTTACTGAAATAGTTTTTAAGGAAACCAATATTGGTAGGTTAGGTACCTATGATATCATTAAAATTAAAGTATTAGTTTGAAACCTTGTTTCCTACCTTCTTTGTTTCCAGTCTATTGATATCGTTTCAATAATAATAAAGTTATATTTATGATTTTATGAACAACGCCCTCACAGCGACCGCAATACGGAAAAACATTTGAAAAACAATTAAGTATTCACTTGTTTCTTACCGTCTCCAATAGCAATGCCTATTATTAATTTATTACTTCCCTATATGTATTCTCTTGCAGAGGCAGGAGTATCGCCTATTGCACTTTCACTGGGAAATTTCTAATGTTCTATAAACAAGCCGCGTAGACATTTAAATAGGAACTAAACGAATGCGAGTGAAGTAATGAATGATATAACTAATTAGACGCACCCATTAGTGTTTAATTAAATATGTAAGGATGTGTACAATGAGGCTGGCATAGTTGCACGTGTGAACTGAAGTTTCGATAATTATATACGATAGTTAGAAGAGAAACAAAATGCTATCGCAAAGTTTTGTTTTTTTTGTTTTTAGTTACTTAGCAATCAATTTAGATCCAAGAATAATCTACGACTATTTTTTTTGACAGCGATACGAATGATTTTTTTATGCCCAATGACCTCTTCGCCCTAGTTACCAACTTAGTTTTTTTAACCAAAATACTTATCCAGCATGTATATTTAGAATCACGTTTCGAATTTTCAAAGAATAAATCGGAATCAACTTTAGAAAAATATTTTTTCATACGTTTCTCATCTGTTAATTTTACTTGTACTGCATACGTAGTACACGCATGTAATGGCGACAATGTTGTGACGCGGGCGCTCGTAAATATATTCAAGTTAAAGGCAATATATTAGGTTTCCGACTCAGTACTGATACAGATCACAGGATTTACAGATTAGACCGCCTCGATGTACTGGATGTAAGAGTTGCCGAGTGAAACTTGGTAGTGACGATGACGGTGCTAATAAGCTTTTTTCACTTAAACCAGAGCAAGTCCATGATTCCAAGTATTGGTGTGATAATAATAGGGGATTTCCTAACCCTGTGACCATTTCTTGGCATGTGAAGGTCGATTTAGACCAAACGAATCCACATTCTATCCCCACTCCACCAAATTCTTTTTGTGTAAACATGGACAGAACATTCCTTCGTTAATCTCTCCCTACTAAAATGTCAAGAATTTCAACAAAAGAATGCTCTAGCTCTTGTTCTGGTTCTATATTCGTTTAGTCTAAAGTTCTAAACCCACCTTGATGTGATAGTATCCGAATATTAGTCAAGAAAGTTTTAAAGATCATAATATTTACTTTTTAACCGAGTTCTAATAAAAAAATCGTAATAAATAAATCGAAATTGAAGTTATTTTACACTTTGTAGTGTTTATTTTAAAAGTCCGTTGTTACTTTTTTGTAAAAAGTTTTTTATAACATAACGGTTAGATTAGAATCTAACCGATATGTTATAAAAGCACCAGTTCCACTAATCTTAATTGGGAACAGCCTCCTAATGATATTGACTCATATCTCGTTTCATACAGTCAAAAGTGCAAGAATCAGATCTCCATTAAGGACTTCGCACATAAAACATCATTACCAAACCGCACTTGGCACCGAATCTATACAGTTCACGTACCTCTTCATAACTGGTCTCGCTCCGGATTCGTCCAAACACGTATACACGTACCTTAAGGCTCGGATCAGGCAGCAAGCTTAGTGTCATCCATTCGATGCTTGGAAATGCATTACATGTCGCGAGACAGCACGACATGCATTAGTGACAACGACCATTATAAAGAAAGTTTGCCCTTGCAATAAGTGCGATATTGTTTTGGCAGTCATATTTATTGTTATCACTGGTCGGAACATGTTGTGAGGAAAGGCTGGGTATGAATATGGAAGTCTATAGTGTGGGAAAAACCGAAGAAACGGTAGGTGTACTGTATGAAAGATGATTTGGCTGAAAAGGGGGTGGCTACTGATAACGACTTATAGCGCTCGGCGTAGGGAAAAACAAGAAATGCAGCGCCGACCCCACATAAATTGGGATATAGCAGGAGAATTATGGCGATTGTAATCATGGAGATAGCTTCAGAGTTTAGTTCTATGATAGCGTAAGCGGTGCCGTTGCCTAGACATGGGATGATACGAGTAAATGACTATTAGGAAAACAGTGAAGCACTATATTTGAATGTTATGGTTTTTAATTCAGGAATCGCTCAATGCCGAATTCTCGAAAGAGAGAGTTACTTATAATAACTAAGGGCTTTTTTGCATTCGCGATTTTGCATTTTTTGCAGCGCCGGAAGACGGAAATTGGATCAAATACGCTACAAATATGACGCATCTAGAGGTTTCTGGCATTGAAGTTTGATCGTGGCAAGCGTAACTTCTACCTATTTATTCATCAGCTTTCTTACGAATCCACATAATTTCCTTTACATATTTATCCCACAATGTATTCATATTAACAGTTGACAGGCTCATACATATTTGTCTTTCGTTATACATACTAATCATAGAAATCTTAAACGTCACCTTTCTGTTCGACAATCTTATGTTAATTTTATTAATTATTATCTACCAATACTGAATTAACTATTTTATTTGAATATTTATTTTCTGTTCAAGCTCTCCGGTATTTTAATTATCATTATGCCTTCTACTGTTGAAGTTTACTTCCGGTCTAACCAACCCTCGATAATGAACCGAATCGATTTTGGAATAATGGTCTAATTGGGCTGCATCATCGTCAAATCTACTATTTCAATTTCCAATATTTAACATGTAGGTTCAAGCATCTCAGGTATTACTTGTTTCTCTTTGACGAATAATCCTCAAAAGTAGCAGTCCGGTCTTTGAAAAGGCTCATCGTGAGTGTAACACGCAAAGAGCCTACAAACAGCCTTTAGAGAATTTAATCTGAAATGAAACGAGACACTGCCCGGGAACTGTACGGCTGCACTGTAGAAATACAGTCACGGATTGTCCCCGGGAGATGTAAGTCTATTGTAGGCGATAGATGGGGAAACGACTTGGTATATTTTAATGAGAGTTTTATGGAATACACACGGAAAAATATGGGGAAAAGTTAAAGGGACTTATGGGTTTTACTGACTGTTTTATATTATGTAGTAGCAAAGTTCTGGGCTGATGCAATTTGGCAAGAATGGGGTTTTCGTTTGAAAGATATATAGATACGTGGGTACCAACTATAGTTAGGTATTTGTAGCGGTTGACGTGACAGTTGGCTTCAGGAACGGGGTGTGAGGAAAACATTCAGCTCGACGGTACCCGGAACAAGAATCATTGCCCCTGAATGGTCATATAATAGTGGTTGCGTAGGTGCGATGACACGTCAGCGTAGACGGCTGCGAGACGACGACGTCACGGGAGCGCCGCCCGGCCGCGGGTTCATCGGCTCGCGCCAGGTGCGTTCACACGACAACCATTATTTCCCGTTTTCTGTGCTATTTTTTAATAATAATTTTATTTTATTTATTTATTTAAATTACAGTGATCCATATTTTTTGTTAGTACAGTAAAACTTGGTTAAGTGGGACCTAGATAAATTAGAAATCTCCATAGCTGGAACTCATGCTGAGGTCCCGACACTTTAGCACTGGATTACCTCTGTTAGTGGGAACAGAAACCTCTATATCGTTGTTTCGATTGTATCGTCATAATTACCTCTATAATTGTGACAGCGAGTGTATATATTTTATCTATTTTATTGAGACTATATTTTAAAGGGTGCTTTTGCTTAATTGTTTAACGTTAACTCAGTAACTGAGTAACTGAGTTAACGTCAATTTATTACCTCTTTAACTCGGACTTTATTTCAGGTTTTCCGTTCTGTTTTCTAATTCTTAGTCTACGTATAATACGTTATTTTATTTAATAAATATCAAAATTCAATTCAACTCAAAATATTTTATTTCACATAAACCTACAAGGGCACGTATGAAACGTCAGAGGCTAGTTGGACGGTTCCAATTGGCACCTCTACTCTCACCTCTATTAATGGAACCTTCTGTGAATGATACAGATATTTATTTATACCTGAATATCCCAGTTATCCAGGTATAACTGTATATTTAAAAAAATTGTTAGTAACCAAAGATTTATATTACTACTTATCACAATAGCCGAAGTACATAAAATCAAATGTAAAATAAATGAATACATTAAATCACAATCATCTTAAAATTAATTAAAATTGAAATCTAGAAAAATAATAAATATAAAAATAAACAATCAAATAAAATAAATCAAATTATCATTTCATCAGTATGTATAGATCGGATCTGTTACTCTAACTAAAACCTACTGTTCTTATCGACATGCAATTGCACTCAATTATGCAATTCCAATATTGTGGAATATTGGACAGTCGATTCGGCTAGCCACTACGCTAAGAATGACGTTGCCACTGCCGCCAGCACGACTAGGCAATGATGCAGCCCTCTTTCTGAGGATGACATGAAAGTCATCAATACGAGCGTCGGCAAACATGCGGGACGCCTCGGGAGCCGCATCAGCATCCTAAAGGCATTGTTATACTGAACACGCAGGGCGTTGATTATCGTCTTCGTATATTTGACCAATAGACTGCACGTATAAAAATATTGGTAGACCGCCCGAAACAATGTCACCTTTGCGTGCAAATCCACGAGCCAACATATTGCATCGGACAGCCAACGCCCGGCACTCCCTCTCAATATCCTCATTGTCTGAGAGGTCATCCGAGACCCAGTGGCCTAGTACTTGAATCGCGAAACCCTCGGTAAAGAAACACCATTAATGAGGACGGGTGGTACGTGCGTGACCTTAAAACTTGGAACATTGGAACACCAGGAGCTCGCTTTTCTTTACGTTATACCTGAGCCCATGAGCGCCGGCGTGATCTAAATATACAGCGAGGAGTTTACGAACGGTGCTTTTCGAGTGGCCCAAAAACACCATATCGTCAGCGTGACTGATGTTGTTGACATATTTTCCGTCTATAGAGCAACCAACTATGGTGCTGCTGAGTCTATCGATGAGTCCGTTTACGTACAGATTGAGGAGACGTACACATCGGAGTATGCGCCCGCCCACTTTATGACATTAACTTGGTTGTTGTACCAATAATCAAAAACGTCAACGACTTCTTCAGGGAGGCTGGTTTCTGTTCTCATTTTGTACCATAGCACATCGTAGGACACCAAATCGAAAGCTTTTGAAAGGTCTAAAAAACAAACGTAGACCTGAGTATTTCTATCTGTGTAGTACTGGACAACATAGAACTGCCGTTTCTGTCGACAGCCCGCGTCTAAAGCAGAACTGGTTGTCGTTCAGGTTTATGTGACTGTTCAAAATACGATCTAGCATGACTGTCCAGCACTTTCGCCACGGCAGTAGCTAACGAATGGCTGTTATCAGACGCATCACCAGTTTTATTTTTGATTGATTATTGGCACCACCACGGTCTTCATACATTCATCCGGCAGGTATGAGTGGCTTAAACAACATTTATAAAACAAGCCTTGGCAGCTGAACCCCTACATCCGTCGTCATATGTGTTATAACGGCAGATAAATATTTAGCAGTAAAAGTTTCGGCGGTAATACTGTCGGCAAAAGTGTATTTTGCCTGATTTCACTAATACTCAAATTCAAAAGTCATTTATTCAAAATAGGCTGAGAATCAGCACTTTTCAAACGTCAAAATTACATAAGACAGTCCCCCAAACGCCCACCCTTCACCACTTCCTAGTGCTTAGCTGGGAAGAAGAAGTGGCGCAACAAACTCTCCAGCAGCACAGCTGTCTGTTCAGTTAGAAAACTAGTAGGATTCTAGTAGGATGCTCAATCCTCGGCATGCAGCAAGGAGGTTCTATCTGAAAAAGACTTTTAAACATGTTCACAATGTCACGCGGCTCAGTTACTCCGTTAACATTTAGAGGGACAGTGGGTTTACAAAAAATATTTTTTTCGTACCTTTCCAAAAGCTTTGAAATTTTTATCTGCATGGTGTGATGCGAGAATATTCATCTTAATTTGCTCGGTGTTACTTTGCTTAGATTTGAAATGATCGTTACAGAATTTTTGAACTTCCTTTTCAACCAACGTACAAGGACTAGGATTGAAGTCTCCTATAATGTACACATTCGCAACTTCGGTGTTTTCAAATAAAGCACTTATATCACTAAGACAGTCAGTAAATTCTATTAAGAGCGTTTATTCTGAAAGTGGGCAACGTCGCAAATATATGCCAAATACTTCGCTGTTTTGATGAATTTGGCAATATTACTGTATGGAAATATAAAATGTGGCTAACTAGCGAACTAGATAATTCATAATGAATTGCGATTATAACACTGAATTTAATGTTGTAACCGCTTTAGGTGTAAAAAAGACATTTGGAAAGTTTCCAAATACTTTTTTTACATCTAAAACTAAATATTCGGTGTTACGATATTAATTATTGCATTTCATAATCAATACTTTAGATCACTAGTTAGCCACATTTCATATTTCCCTACAGTATTATTTCAAAATTAATGAAAACAGGTAAATATTTGATATCTGTTTGCGACGTTACCAACTTTTAGGATAAGCTCTCTTAAGTCCTCAATGGAGTTCACAGGCCTTTACACAGAGAAAACTACAAAGGAACGATCTGACGCAAGACGCACACTATTACACGTGATCACTGTCACCCAACTAAACGCACTTTTACGCCAGAGCAGAGCAAAAGCGCCATAAAATAATGTCATTATTTTATTCTGCACAACTGATTTTGCAAATTCCCTATTAAAGGGCAAATAAAATTAGCTAGCGAAACTCCGCAGACGTAATGGATATAATAGTATATTATAATTTATATTTGTAAATAAAACAACAACAAAAATATTTTATAAATAAAAATAAAATAAACACTTTTTCCCTTATTCTTAAACGCTGCATAAAGTTAAGTAATGATATGCAAAGTCAAAAGTCAAAGTCAAACAATTTATTTCAATTAGGTACTTTTGAACGTCAATTTTACAAAAAATAGAATTGATTCTAGTCGCCCCTTCCAAAAGGTAGTTTTCGTATGGAGAAGAATGGGCAAGAAAATCCACCGTTACTCTTTTAAAATGTTTTTACAATATTTAGTATACATTAATTATATGAAGACGATGCATCTAGAATAAGATTACATAGCGTTTGTTTAACCATACATTTTTGACGTTTAAACGTCACTTAACTTTAAACAACGCTTATGAATAAGAGGGTTTATTGCTAAAAAGATTACAAAGGTTTTATATTGGCCCCAAACATGGCAAGCCTGTATCTTGGGCACCAACCGTTCTGGTAGTGCAGTTACTTGATGTAAGAGTTAAGAAAACCTGTTTTGTTTTTGTTTTATAATAGTTAGAGATCCCCATCACGTCTACGGAGTTTCGCTACCTAGTTTAATTTGACTCTGTATATGTAAAAGGTGACTGAATTTATTACTATCTACTACTGAAAGCCTGCAAAGGGCGTGGGAGGCAATGATAGTTCGCGGAGTTCCATCCAGTCTATTTCTAAAATAATGATGCGTCGTTCGTGTATTTTAAATATGAGCGTGTTTTGCTTCTACAACGTCTTTAGACAATCTAGATTATTCGATAGTATATGATTAAGAAGGCAATTTGTTTGTATTAACGAACGATTCAGAACAATTTATCGTTATATTAGGTGGGTAATTAGACGCTGTCACTAGCTGCACGACTGCTCCCTGACCCAATGAATATCAAAGTAAAAGGAAATAAATACAATGAATAGTAATCGTCTATATTTGCATATTTAGTTATTCACGTTATTATTTTCAAAATTCGAAAATAACTATACCTACCACAAAAATCTTGTTAGACGAAGATATATTTCATAAAACTGACTTTAGAAGTAGCGTAACAAATCGTAATTTTTCTATTTTTTTTAACTAAATTTTCAGTAAACTTCAGTTACAAATCAGTGTGTAAACAGCCGCTACATTAATCGGTTGTTTCATAAATAAATCATCCAGTCAACACATTATAGATGCCGTATAAAAATTCGTTCACAACCGAAGTGTTTAATTGATTTGAATAATATGGAAATCGGTACGGTAGCGCGCAATATCCGCGGGAAAGAGACAGACATAGGTCTGTGAGGACCGCGCAGCTGTGCTAAGGACGGTCGTTGGCCCCGCGGACGCCCGCAAGTGAACTCCGAATATTATCGTGTGCGTTTATTTATTGTACTGGTCCACTCTCAGAGATCCCGCTCATTAATTCCTTCGTGGTTGCACTACTGCCGATTGACGCACTGTTACGAGATCCCAGGTAATTATTTCTAATAGATTAGTGTTGCAATATCGCCTTTCAGTTTTGTCGCTTGTATGTAACTTAAGAACGTGTTTCGTAGTATGTTGTTAAGTTGCTAATGTTATTAATAGAATTGTTTCAGTTATGTCATGTTTTTAGGTTGTTACGGTTAATTTACTATCGTGTACATATTTGATTAACAGCTCTGTGTTTCATTAGTCATATTTTTTTAAAGTAATCGGTTGTTTATTTATTTGTTGTTTTAGTTTATATCATATTAGAAACTATAAAGTGACACAACATTCAATATAAAAATAATAATATGTCAGGATAACTTCTGTAACTAAAACCTCATTTATTTCATAACATTCATTTTATTATTTCCCTAATTCTAACTCACCAATGACATTACCACTACAAGCTGACGTTGACATTGAAACTGACGTCATCACCGGTACTTATCCTAAATTCTTTTCCTATAGTTTATCGCGAGGTCATTGGCTCGGTGACGACTCCTGCGCCGGTATACTCACAGTCGGGTTACTCATTAATACAAATAATAATTAAAACAATAGCAACAAAGACAATGATTAATAATTTCTGGTTGTAGAATTTATCGGGCGTGCCATAGACCCCGAGGTTTTGATTAAGTTGCGTTTAAATATAGACAAAGATAAGTTTATTTGTTTTCTAATTTAAATTACTATTCTTGGGCGGATAATAATAGTAGAACCAATAAATTGTAGCTAGTTGCAAACTTACAAAGAATAGTCTCCTAGTCCGGGTCTGTTTTCAGAGAAAATTTATGAAGGTTGCGCTGTCATTTTCACGTGGAAGATATTATAATTAATAATCCAATTTCTTTAACTCTTTTCTAGTACGAACACTAGGATATCTTCGCATTCAAGTAACTACAATTTTTCACTACATGGATTTCTATCATCAGATAAAATTTCTAATGTAAAGTATATATCATAGAATTCTAAATATCACAAATATAAATACGTTGGAAAATTCTGTAAACAATAACTTGTATGTTTATTTATAATGATAAACATGTGATGATCTTGAAACAAAGTCGTCAGGTTCATGGGCATGTACGTCAGTTCCCTGATGACATTGAGGATAAATTATGCATACAATACAAACATACTACAATCGCACAACTGTATTTATAACAAGCTGCAGCAAAATCAGGGATTATTACAAAAACAATTGAAAAAAGAATCATTGCGATCGACCATTATCGACATTTCACGTAAGTGTAAATTATTATTTGAATACCAATCGTGCCTTGTAGAAACATAGTTATATCATTTACATGGAAATAACTTGTTTTACCTGATGCAGTAAATTTATCTACAATAATGACTTAATTCGATTACATTGTCAAACTCCTATTCAAATAGTCATAATAAAAATGTACAAGTATTCAAAACAATACGGTTCGCTGCACAGTCTCAATATAGTGGCACGTAACGTTATGTATAGCCGTACACTCGCACAGTGGTAATATTTTCACATTAGCGAGTAAACATCAGTGTGATTGGACGTTTATCTGAACATGTGTAACGTTTGATATCTGGAGACAGGCCCTGCGGAGTCATTGTCACGTACACTGTGCATACAGCGACCATTGTGGACGCTCTGTTTACCGGCCTTATCAATAACATGCCTGGCCCGGTGCTATACCTCCAGCTGTACGAGCGATGCTATCAAAGAGAGTCTTCACTTATTTTACATCGTCTGGTCACATTTACGACTCGAAACTATGGCAGGTTCCTTGAATGGTGACGAATGTCTGTTACTGCGAAATTGTAGGGAGCTACGGTTTTCCCATTTTTCGTTCGGTGTCCTCATAACTCGATGTGTTTTGGTGTGAAAAGTTACAGTAGGTAAGGATGACATTTTCCTTTTTTTATCATAACACATGTTGCTACAAAAATAGTACGTATATTGGCGACGTTGTCATCAGTCCTAAAATAACTTTCCTCATTCCTTCATATCGCCATTCTCATTCATACCTTTTCACATAAAATCGTTTTCACAGCTCGACTATAAATAGGCTTGCTCGCTATATTACTGTATGTTCTATATCTTGTAGTGTAGTAATTGTCATGCCGTCAGCGGGTTCAAGTTCGGGCGGACGACAATGAACTTGGCCGGCCATGACTCACGCATGCCAACCATTGGAGTTACGAAACCATAAACACTGAGCATCTGTGCGAATGCAACTGAATGCAATTGAGACGGCCATTGTCCATACACGCCCTTGACGATTGAGATTGATTGACTTTTATTAACTTCGGCCAATCAAAGCGAACGCGAATTACTGCCTAAAAATGTTTTTGGCCAGTAATTTCGACGGGTCATAATGGTCGTTGATAGCATGTGTTGCTTCCAGGAATATTTGAGTACGCGACTTGTTTTGGTTTTTCTTTATTCAAATATCTGCATTGTTTATGTGTCATTATAATTTCGCATTTGACTGCGTATGCGTCGCATGTTGGTTGACTTGGCAATGTTACATGGTGTACAACCTTTTCTACATAACGATAACTAAAATAAATGTATCTATGCTAACAGTATTCTGAGCTAAATGTATGATTATTCGTTATTAATCTTGTGATGACAGACAGATAGACGGGTAGGTAGTAGGGATAGACAGGTAGGTAAAATTGCTTAGAAATCGAAGAAGACCATCTGCACCATTTAGCGTTATTAAATTTGAAAGTATTTTAATAGCAAACACATTGTTCATTGCTAAGTCGAAAGTAGGTTTTATTAGATTAAGCAAACTAAAGTTGTCGCTGAATTGAATTTGATATGAAAAGTTGTACAGGCTTACTTCTTGTATGTATATTGGTATAGTAAAGTTATTCTTATTTAAATGTCTTTTGGAAATTATTCTTTGCTTCAACGTTTTCTTTCCTTAAAACAATAGTGTAACCCAAAACATATCTTTCAACGTTGTGATCAAAGTGTCTCTGTGTTTGTGTGAGTTGTGTTTAGTTTAAAGTAACAGTTCAGCTAAGCCAATTTAAACACAATATAGTCCGCTTCAAAGCGAAAACACAAGTGCCAAATATTTTACCGTTATCGTGCGATCCTTCACTCGTAATGAGTTCAAAGATTCAAGGGCAGCTCTATATAATAAACGTCAAAATATACAGATAGTCAGATATAGTACCTATATATAGTAAGATTGTGTAACCTTTATTAGCAAAGCGACATCGTAATTCAGAATAGCTAAACTTGAGGTCGATGATATTCTCGGTTTAACGGTTTTGCAGCACGAGCAGTTTTGTTTTTGAGTTGCATTTAAAAAAAAAATGCTTCAGTGTAGAGAACGATTGATTTTCTTGCCTGTATCCAGAATTGAAGTTCAAGGAACAATTTATTTCGTAACCCAATATGTCACACATCATCATCAGCATTTCAGCCGAAAGACGTCCACTGCTGGACATAGGCCTCCCCCAAGCACCACCACTTCGTCCGGTTCTGTGCTTTCCGCATCCTCCAGCGGATTCCAGCGGCCTTTACCAGGTTATCGGTCCACTTTGTGAGAGGCCTTCCAAAGCAACGTCTTCTGGTACACGGCCGCCACTCCAGAACCTTTTCGCCCCATCGGCCATCTGTTTTGCGTGCAATATGCCCTGCCCACTGCCACTTAAGTTTGGCAATTCTTCGGGCTATGTCGGTTACCTTGGTTCTCCTACGGATCTCTTCATTTCTGATTCGATCACGTAAGGAAACTCTAAGCAAAGCCGTTTCCATTGCCCTTTGGGTGACTTTCATCTTTCTAGTGTGGTCCATTGTGAGCGACCACGTTCCAGTGCCATAGGTCATCACTGGCAACACGCACTGGTCAACACATTTATGTCACAAACGGCTTCCTAATTAGGTACCGAAGTAGGGAGATTTGTAAGATGATGAACATATTTTGATTTAAAACGAAATATAACAAATGGACAGGTAGTTCAGAGCACTCTTAGTACAAGTTATAGTAGTCACTGGGAGGCCCAGTATTCAGTTGACGTTTGTAAGGTGAAAATGATGATCTTACCGTTACTATACGTATGAGTTGCATTAGCAAAATGCAGAGCGCCTGTTTCATTAATAGAATACGTGGAATACCCCTTCTTCTCAGAATTTTCATTCATTCATGATGCACATAATTTTACAGCTTTTGTTTGAGCATCCTTTAACTACTGCGACGGCGCCGCGTAGGGAATGAGCCAGGAACATTCATATTTCTCATGTACTAACAAACATTCTAAGCCATGCAGATGAACATGACTGGTCATGAAATCATTGTTCAAGTAATTTTTGATATCGGAAGCAGTAACAACTGCAAAAGTGTTGACTACCTCGAAAGATGTTCTTGCATAATTGTACCTACTATGATTTTACTAGTTATGGTCTTCAGAAACATTGCTTGAAATGACGGATTCTATTCTAAGTGGTAGGTACAAGTTTTTAAGTAGAACCTAAGACTTGATTAAAGCAAAAAACAAAGGTTACAGATAACATACCTACTACTTTATCTACTAAGTAGGTATGTATCGCGATTTGGTTGTCAATTATACATTCCACTTCCTGAACATTAACCTCACCACTTCATTGAACACCAATCTCAACCAATTAAATGTATGAAACTTAAATCTCCCTAAACTGATCACGAAGAAACTGGCATACACATATTATACAAACATCAAATACAGTCATAAAACAAGACCTTGGCATAATATAAGGTGTTAATGATGTCACAGCGTGTCCAATGTCAACGCCCGGTGGTCCCAGACACTGTTATATAAACACACAGCCACAACTGATAATATTTTTGTTTTTGACCACTCTATGTTTGAACTGACTAGGTGTCCACTGTGCAGTTAGTGTTATACATTATTATTAATTGCATATGGTGTGAAAAGTCGTTTGAGCGATGGACGTATACTTTTAACTAGTATACCTGGAATTCGTAATTATTCTTGTAGTATTTCCTTATGAAAACGCCGACTGCAAAAACACATAATTGAAAAGAGAAAAACATACATTACTATCTACTAAAATTTGTTTTTAGTAAGATATCGCAGGCGGAGACAAACCAATAACCTGAAATATGGTGTAACTTTGGTTTGGGCTCGCGATATCTTACAAAAAACAAAGTTTAATAGATAATTTAATGCTTATTTTCAGTTATGTGTTTTTGCAGTCGGGTTTTTATATTTTTGTTTATTTAATTTTTTTTAGTTTATTTTTGTATTTGTAATAGCGGATTAGGTTACTAAATATACGCCGTCTATTGTATTTTATAATGGATATCCGCAAAGTCACGCCTGAATCAATTAAATATCTTCAATTAACTATTTGTAATTGACTCATTACTAGCTTTGATTTGATACGAATATTGTTGAATTTTTTTTAAACCTTTCTCTCCTTTTTTGTATTTGCAGATGCAATATATAAGTATTATATAGCCTATATCACTTCCAAAATTAAGACAAATCTAACGGCCATTCATACGTTAAAAAACTTAAAATCCATCAAGCCGTTTAGGCTACAGAGCGTGCCAAAGAAATAGACATACCTACATACATACTCTCGAAGAACATTACCCTCTGTCTGGGGCAGTCGGGTAAAAAGGGAATAACTTGGAAAACACCAAACCCACATATTTAATAGCTGTAGATTTTAACTATTTTTAGTTTAAACTACATTTTAACTAGTCGGTCCATCTCTATTGCCTACGTGTCATGAAACTTCATCGTGTGCAGTATTCATTATTTCCAAGAAAACACAATCTGTAGGATGCTGCACCGACCAATGCCACCATACCACATTGCATAAACAAGCCATTACACTGAAGCATTGTTATGCACAACTAAAAGCAATTTGATGAGCACACAAAATAGCAGCAGACTTAAAAAGAAGCACTTTATATTTCGACCGGCTATTATTCCCTCGTTTACGAAACTAAGAAGTACTGAAACCCGAAGACTCCCGAAGCGTAGCGGAGGTTCCCGAAGGAATGACAAGCGAGCGCTTTCCGTGGAACGCGGAAAACGTCGGCACATGTTGAAAATACGGGTGGGCATTGACCCCGAGCGGGCTTGCCTGAACACACAGCTGTTACAGAATCTAGCGCGGTGCATCTCGTGATGCGTTTATTTATGTTCGCCGCCACCTACTACATACATTTCATAGATCTTAGATAAATGCCGCATTAAAAGCCAGATATATTAATATAAACTAAGATATTTTTTGTTTTGGATACTTAACTAAACCACGTGGAGCTTTGACAGATTTTTTCGGGTGAAAAATCATCGTAACAGTACTTAATTTGATTGTATGTGAGCTGTGTGACACCACATAAACCTCAAAGTTCACAGGACGATTAATTAAAAAATATACGATAACATGTAGTAGTCTAAGTAAAAAGTAATCTAATAAATCTCAGAAATTGCCGATAAATATTCATAACACGTCAATAATGTTACGGCGTATAATTTATTACGTAAACATAAAACGAGTTGCCGTTTACGAAAGTTCGGAGATTTTAAAAGAAGAGACTCGCCATTGATCGTACGCCATCGACAGGCGCAAAGGAAATTCTATATTCGGCCTTGTTACTTAAAACCTGAATGTTTGAAACTGTTTAATTACACCCGTAGCAATATTTGCAATTCCTTAGGTTTCCGATGACTCACCTTAGCTATATTACTTGTTTATACATAGGTTTCTTTCCCTATCGACTGCTCCGAACGATGTTGGGGAACGTCGCTTGTCTGAATTTTTACGCTTGGGCGCTTGGGTCGTACATAGCTTGAAGTACCTGACATCAAGGTATGGTTTCGATCTTTAAGCCATGTATAAATAAAAAAGTGGGCTTTTATAATACATTTTTAATTTGGTATTTCAACATCAGATGGCGTTATTATACCTTAAAGTCTCTATTGCAATCGTTGATTTTTCCTTGGCTTTTCTTAAATAATTAGAAAAAAATTACTACGAAACTAACTTTTCTTACTGCCGCGACCAGTACTTAATAAAATCAGTAGCATATGTAACAGAGATTAATGAAAGTGCAATATAGAGGCGATACTCCCTAGGATTGATGTAGTCACTAGCCACGAGCCACCCCCACTGGACACGAGCTTAAGATGGACATAATTGATCGAGGGAGGAGACTTTGAGTTCCGTTTTGTTTCGTCGTAGTTTTGATATTAGTGCGGGTTTAACTGTTCGAAACTGTAAAGAAATTATGCAGTGCGAAAATAAAAAACGTAATGAATTGTGCATCAGAGATATTCAAGTCTTCAAAATCGTTCAATACTGTGTCACTCATAAAATAAATCCATATGGAGTTTTTTCAGGATACTTTCAAAATTATCGGCCTAGTGACATAGTCAACGGCGATCTTTAGCGACGTAACTTAAGTAGCGTCGAATCTTAGTATCAAAATTGTAACTTACTGACTTGCCAACGACCTCCCTTTGAAAGTTTATGTGTCTGAATATAAATCCGATAGAAATGTCTTGAAAACCCAGAAGCTATGAATAAGTATAGACGGCTGTAGTATATATTCCTTACCAATTTTCTTATCTTAGTAATTTTTTTATATATTTCTTCACATTTATCAAGCATATATATTAAAAACAACAACACAATAACAACCAAATTTCAACATATGCAGTTACATTACGATTTTACGCTAATCTTTAGCAAGTCATCTATGTAGGTATGTAAGCTACTAATCATCTCCAATATCCAATAGCAATAAATATCGGATAATGCGCAAAACTGTCCACATTTAATGTCACAAACTTCTACCAATATTTCGTTGCATATTAAACGATACATTAAGGCTCTGGCGGGATCTGACTTGTATCATTTTTATATTTTCTCTTGACGAAGTATGTTGAGCGTAGTAATCAATAAAATAATGCCTTAGCGTAGCTACTCACCTGCCAAAAATTACGCGACGGAAATTCGGTGTGCTTAATGTTCTTACAATGCAAATTACGGGACGTAATTTCTGCCTGACGGTAATTTAAAAAGTATTGTATGCGTAAGTATACGCCGAATTTCAGTCGTGAAATTTACGGCAGGTGTGTCGCCACGCTAATGTGGACGTCGAGTCTTAACCCTATATTCTTAATGGGCATGAAAATGTAGCTCACGATTATTTTTATCTCATTAAAAATATACGGAAGGTGATCGAAACATATCCCGCGATAACTGGTCAAACCTGGAATATACTTGCCAGCAATAACGATAGATACGGCAAAATTGTACAAGTATGAAGCGAGCTTTACGAGTGTTCGCAGTAAACAGTATATATATTAGGGATTATTACAGCACACACGTTTAACCGCCTCTTTCACCGCGAGCCGACTCTCTGATCTAGTTCGCGGAAGAGAATTATGCAATTGCTTGCACACTTGCTCTGCTAAGGTGTTAATGGCGTATTTTGTACTAACAAGATAATAATATGATGTCGAACTGTCTAGCTGAGCGTTAAATTGTTAAATGTGTGATGTAACCATATACTTTGTTAGTTCTAAATCGTCAAATTTAATATGTATATTATATATATATTTGTATATAATACACATAATATAAAAACACATATATATATATATATATATATAAAATTGAAATCATAATTTTAAAGTAAATGAATCACTTTTATCTTTGCAAAATCGGGAGCCAAACCGTGTTCTGTATATATTTTTGCAATTAAATGGTTCTTATATCTATACTTTTATTGTATAATGTCATAAAGCATGATTTAGGATTACATAAGATAAGGAAAAGTATTTATTACACAAAACGCGGTCTATGTTATGTCGTTTTATTGATTAGTTCTATTAACTTACGCAACCAACCGCCACAAGAGTAGGGAAAAGTTAAAAGAAATGCTCCCGGAAAATCCGATAAAAATTTAAAACCCGGGACATTGTAACCGTGTCCGGGAAGAGATTTATTGAACAAATTTAAAGCTAATTAAAGCTGACGCCGGCTTAACGCGCTGCGCACGCGTCGAGCCTTTTGACAAATATATTTAGAAAGACGCGGCGTAAAAGTTTATCTTTTGGTACCGCGAAATGATTCGTAAACAACGCCAACAATGTTAATGCGGATATCTTTTTTTAATTTTTTTTTCTTTTCTGTATCCTCTATACATAAAGATACCCATTGAAACATTTTTCTTAACAGGTTTCTTTTTCAATCATATTCAAAGGAAGGGGGTGCTTCTTTATATATTGTACTTTCCTTCTTTACATTATCCTCAATACAAAACAACGACGGTTTCTGGATTAACAGCAGTAGGTACTGCCACCTATCACGAGTTTTCAGTGTTAGCCCCCGGCCCTGGAGAGCCCCCAAATCTTGAGCAGTAATTTCTAATCAATCAATCTGCTTAGCGTTTTCCCAACTTTATTGAGCTCGGCTTCCAGTCTAACCGGATTCAGCTGAATACCAGTATTTTACATGGAGCGACTGTCTATCTGACCTCCACAACCCAGTAACTGGGTAATACGATACCCCTTAGTAAGACTGTTTGTCAGACTTTCGGGCTTCTGACGACCCGTAACGACTATCAAAGATCCATGAATGACAGCCGGGACCAACGGCTTAACGTGCTTTCCGAGGCACGGAAGAGTCTTGGTATGTAAAGATGGTCACCCACCCATCCACAAACCAACCGCGGCAAGCGTAGCTTAACCTGACGGATTGATTCGTGCAGCAGTTATTAATTAGGCACGAGCCCCTAATAATATCACAAAAAAGGCCAAAATATCTTATTCGTTCAGCAAGAAGCAGTTGGAGGCCCCCTTACTGCAACAAAAATATGGTTAAAAAAATCCAGGCTTCTTCATGGGTATAATTTACTATGTATATTCATAGACCGGACTTAACAAACCAGCTATACAATGAGGCACTATTATTTAAACATAACGTGTTTTCTTAACTTTCATAATAGAGTCCAACGTTCACTCCTCTTTCGTCTAAGAGGGGTGTAATATAAAAGTCCCCTGATTATATTAACATGAAAAAGGGTTTTAACAAATGTGATATTTCATAGTGGCCCTAGACTAGCCCTAATAATAGGTAGTTTAAAATGCAATCTCTATTGTAATCACAATGGTGCAGACTACATCTGTCTGTCTGGAAAACTATTGATAAAATAACTACAATTTCAAGCTTTAAAACGTGAAAAATATTACACAGGAACATTTTCAGCGCATCCTTACAAAAATTGTATAATTTTTTATATGATAAAAGCTCGTTGAAAAAATACTTTCAATTTTTCTCCAAACTTTGATAACTCGACATAAAAATATCTCACGGTTTTAACATTGCATTGTGCTTTTAATTTACGCGTTTCACATTAACTTCACTTTTAATGCAGTCGACGAAAGACCGTATCCACAGCTAAATTTCACGTCTTGGTCAAAAATAATTCTTAAAAGGATGCGTAAGCGCAGCCCAAATGCTCACTTAGTCACTTCGTTAATTTCAGGAAGGTGCACTGGGATCCTTTTCTTTTTATTAATTTTTGACTGAACGGAGATGGCACATTTGTTTTTCTTTTTTTTTGTTTAGTGTCGGATTCCAGCGTGTCTTTGCGCCTAATTCGTTTTGAATATGGAATGATTTGTGTTCTGGTTTCATTGCATTAGCGTCTGTTTGCTCTGGTGCCCACACGCATGGACGGTCATTCATTTTCATTCATTGAGTAACGGATTGTGTTTTATTTTTATTGGACTTAATTGGACATGAGTCACTGGATCTACAAATCACATAATTTGTTTTTCTATGTCGTACTCTTAGTAAATTGTAATAAAATATTTACAGTTATGACTGTAAATATTTTATTACAATTTACTAAGAGTATCTATCCTATCTATGTATTTTCATAAACACATAATTAGGATAGGTACATTGAAGACGTTCGAGTAAAAAGAACGAAATTTCATGTCTCATGAGTTACGTTTATTTCTCCGAGACTCGTATATGGGCTCCCTAATACTCAAAGTCAGGTGAAAAACGATGACTCAGGTTTTTAAACTTGAAGATCGTTATTTTAGTGTCTTATTTGTATAGCTATCAAGTTTCTGCGTTAAGTGTGCTCATGAAATTTATATGGTGCAATAAAAATAAAAGTCCACTTTAAGAACATTATTTAGAATTTCGATAGAGCACACCGGAAGGCGGAAGCGTTAGCGGAGTTCGTTGAACCGCTCGTCGAGTCAATGTCAGCGTCAGCGAGGCGTGGGTCCAAGATTCGGCAAGAACAAGGGTGCGTACTTGTCGGTACGGGGTAGCAGGGTGCAACTGTCGCGGGGTAACGACCGGGCCGGGGTCGTCGGCCGGCGCCACGCGGCCGAGCGACCGAGTCATCCGATTGATTGGAGCGGGACGGCACTACCTCTTCATACCCTCACGATCTAACTACCCCCGCTCTTAATAGGGGAAATAACACTTTGTTTCGTAACAGATAAGGTATGATTCAGTTTGTCCACTAAATCGGCGATAGAGCTTTTGGAGTTCGGATACGGGGAGGTAACCGACGCACACAGCTGCGTTAAGGGAAGTAGTTTTGCTCAAAATATTGATTTTTCCGCGGGGCTCGTTGGGCCGCGTGGCACGCGCTCGTGTGCGTGTGGTGTGTGCGTGCAAAGCGCGCGCGTGTGTGCGTGCGCGTCTATTTTGGGTTGAGCACGTGGTCGTAGTTGTTGCTTGTTGACATGCGTTTTTATTTTTATGGCGGCTTTACGGTTTGATCGGTTAATTGAATTGCATCATTGTTTGTAATTTAAGTCCTTGTCATTTACGATAAACCCTGT
This sequence comes from Agrochola lota, assembly GCA_947364205.1. NCBI lineage: Eukaryota > Metazoa > Arthropoda > Insecta > Lepidoptera > Noctuidae > Agrochola > Agrochola lota. The sequence goes on along the minus strand of OX376221.1, from coordinate 7,065,386 downwards.
TGTAGTGGAATACGTTTACCTATGCGGTTTTTCTTGAAATATTGACGTTTCCATCGCAGTTTTTCGAAATATTTTATTATTTTCCGGACATTGCTATTTGAGTAGGAATTTACCGAATTGAATCAGTCTGTCAATCGTTGAATGCCTTAACTTTATGATAAAATCGATTTAAGCACACCACTTTCGAACATTGGGTTGATAACTGATTGTTAGAGCTGTGTTATCATCATTTTGCATACTTCCCGGACTGCTTCGCATTTTTATAATAATTAGCCATGTTAGGTTGTAAAGTGATTTCTTAATGCTAAAACAGACAGTCAAACCCAAATCACACGTCAAAGTTTGGCAAATTTTATTTTTTATTTAAAAAAATGTATGTATACGTACAAACAAACATTTGATTTCAATGTCAAGTAGATAATCAGGCACTCATTTTGAATAGTACCTAGCAACTGATTTTGTTTACAATTTCTTGGTAACACCACCTACATACTACCTACCCTGCAGCAGACAAGTGTCATAGCACTTACATTGTAACTCGAACTCATAACATTTAAAAAGTATAAGTCTGAGTCAGCACTTTATATCCAGACAAGACTGCTTAACATTTTCTTATTCTCAAGGTTCAGTGGACAGGAGACGACTTGCAAATATATATACACACATAAGTACCGACTTCTTTCTGTGTGTATGCTGAATATATTATTAGCTATACGTGTACGTGTGTATAGTTATCGGTACACAAACACAAAGCCGGTTCCGAGGACGCACGCACACCAGCTCACCACCTTACCCTTGATTTTGCCAGCTCAAGGTCTCTACCCTCCCAGGATGTGCACTCACACCCTCGGTACCCTGCATAAGTCTATCCCCCTCTAAAGTGCGGACACCGCCGAAATTTCCCGACCAGGAGCCGGGGTCGACGACCTGCAGCGACATACGTATTGGTAAATAAACATTGATGCTGGGTTACATAACAATTATAATGTATAGGCGGTATTGATTCCACGTTATGATTGACTATCGGAACGATGGACGATGTGTTTTTGAATATTTTGCATTCATTTTGTTTTGACTTTTCTTTTATACTTAAGAAGTCTGGAAAGTCACTTAAGTAGGGAAAATTTTATGTTTTCAGTGAAATTAAAGATCCGTTCCTACGTAACCAATACTTAGATGAGGGACAACTTAAAATTCTTCACAGAAATGTAACGTCTTTTTTTGTTCTATTTTTTGTGAGAAATTATTCAGAAACAAATTATGCATACACGAACCGAATCCCGAATTTGAATGTTGTTGAATTAATGTAATACTGCATTATATAGCTATGTCATTTCTTCCCTTTTAGTTCGTGACTCATGATAGCACAACAACAATGAATAAAACCCTATTTAAAGTATTTATTTTAAAACAAAATGACATTCATCATATAATGTTCAGTAAACCCATTTACTCAGTCGTTTCAAACGTTATGATTACTGAAAACATTGCGCTCGCTGTAGAGAAATCCTTCTAAATTAAATATTCAAGGCTGATACATTCTCTAGAGGGAGTGAGAGAAATCTAAGCTGAGTTAATAATAGTTTGGACCCACCAAAGGTCAGTCCAAACTATTATTAATAAATAACAAACTGAAATTGGCTTCTTGTCTACATAGGTAATCCTTGTATAAGTACCTTTTCTAACGATTTTTCTTGCGTAGGCAGGAAGGTAGTTGGTGAAGACGCGAGCAATTAGGTTTTTGGAGTAACAAAGAAACTGAGAAAATGTTTCAATATGAAATACTTGAACCGTGAACAGATACTATGAAATAATATTTGATGCATTAATCAAGCTATTCATACGAGTTTGTATCTTTAAAGATACGATTTAGTTTATATTAGTATGCATGAGAATAAAAACTAAGTAGTGAGCTGATCACTTATAGTAAGAAAAAGGTAATTTTCCTAATTTGTGTAATTTTTAGGTGTGAGACCTTCAGTTAAAATTGCACTCGCACACAATTAAATTGCGAATGCAGATCGAAAGTGGAGAAAACCATTGCTCATAGAAGTATAAACAGACGGCTTTTCCAACTCTTATTAGAAATAACTTTCATATATCTAAATGAACTTGCAATTATATTGCAGCGTTGAAAACTCGGTTGCGAAACACACATTAATTCGAATCAGTTCGACTTAATTTGTATGTACAATATTTCAGCAAACAAACTGCCATTTTAAATTAAATACGTTCCACGACGAATGAACAACAAAAACTCATTATAGTAAAAAATAAACTGGAGTCCCGTAGCAGGCGCATCCCACTCGGAACGTTTGATTACGTGACGGTAGTTATTGCCAGTGCAGGGGGGGCAGTGGGTGTGCGAGCTACCCGACCTACCCCCCAGGACCTACGCCAACACTGCACCGGTGCATCCACATCTAGACATCTAGCTATCTAGATAGATGTCTGGACAGTCCCGCACGCACACCGACGCGCCGCCCTGTCTATGTGATGCACAGTTGACAATATCGATACGTAGTACGTACCGCAGCACTTGTTTACCACCAATACAATTTGTTAAATATGGGGGGCCGTCGTGAAGTTTATTATTGCCTCACTGTTCTTTTGTTTTTGTTCTAAGTATTTATGACGGTAAATTATTGGTGAGGTTAACTGTGTATGATGACAATGGCAATAGGCGTCTGCTGATGGAGCTGTTGTCAATTACCCAATTTGAGGTCCATAACCATGTGGATATTTTGTGTCATTTAGAATAGTATCAAGTTTCATACTCACGTGTCTTGTTAAGTAATATAAAAAAAACTAAACCTGAAATTGATACCGCAAAAATAATCATATGGATTCATGTTTTCTTAAGTTCCGTGGAAACATCGTTATTGATAATGTTATAGACTTAATAAAAATATTGCTTTTGAAGCGTTACTAATGTAGTTTTTCACCAGTACCTTTCTCATAACACATGCTCGTGTCGTTAAGCGGTGCGAGTATAATACAATGAGATGTTCTTTTTGTCACTCAATATATGTAAACACATAATCAAAAATAAATGCAGCATCATATCTGACTTCAAGAATTACATTATGCAGCAACCTTCAAGCAATCTTCCAGCAATCAAAACATAATAAATTCTTCGCGTTTCAAATCTCGGACGAACATACAAATTCGTACGACCCGACCTACCCTAACATAGCTCGGTGCACTCGCACTAAGACCTAAGTCTGTGTGCCTAGTACGTATTGTATGCAGCACACACACACGCACGCTCAATATTTACGTGAAGTTCAATTATGCTATTGGAGAGGGAGGTAGACATATACATGCTATCTACATGTGTTTGTTTGCATCTGAACTTTTCAGCATAATGTTGCACTCTGCGTCAAGGACAAAGGACTTATGTTTATTAAATGGTTTGCTAGCAACACTTTGTTTTCTATCTTTTTTATTGGAAATTAGAATGTGCTCGATTGTGATATCTGATTTCTAATATCATAGACACACAACAACTTGTGATGGGCTTACGGACTTACGGTTAGGGTGCAACATTAGCATCATCGAGGAGCTTGACGCTAGCTTGAGCTAGTGATATTATGATAATAGGTTGGTCTCGGCTGTCATTCGTAGATCTTTGACAGTCGTTACGGGTAGACAGAAGCCCGAAAAAGTTCTCAACCATTCTTACTAAGGGATATCTTGTTACCCAGTAACTGGGCCATGGAGGTCAGGCAGTCGCTCCATACGTAAAATACTGGTATTCAGCTGCACCCGGTTGGACTGGAAGCCTACTCCACTTCATGGGAAAAAGGCTACGCAGATTAGGTAGGTACAATATCAAGCAATTTGACAACACCTAAATATTAACCATATATTTGTTTCCAAATTTACAGACGTAATCAATGAATTCACCTTCAATGAATATAACGCATAACATGAACTTCACATTAATCTAATCACACATGAAACCGCAAATAACAACATAATATTGAAGTTATGTGATTATAGTCCTTATTTATGTAAACAAAATATTAAATTAAATAATAATAACCTTGAACGAGAACAAATCGTTCTCAAACCGGAAACATTTAACTGTTTGTAAATTATTATACGATACGGACCAAACACGTGTGTGAAACATAAATAAAGCAATAATTTTAAACAAAAACAAGCCCAATGCGTCAAAACTATTAACTAAAATATTAACTTGCTGAATATGGAAATATTATTTAATGGCTCGTAACAGCTCGTAGCCCTACAACTTTAACGCAAGATGAAACTCTTCAAGTGTTGCGCTTGAATGCCTACGCCGTAGCACTTGCTACGAAGTTTGCGCAAGAACGTTTTTTACTATTTATGTTTGTATAACGCAATTGTTTATTTACTAGAAATGGTTATTTGTTTATTGTAGTATTTTTTATTATTTTATATTAAACTAGGCATTTTTTTACAGAAAAAATATTGCTTATGTAGACTAACAGAGTATAAATGAACATTAAATTATTATTTGTTTATTACTTTTAATAATTTTCATAGCCGGAGTTTGTAATACCACGGTACGCTACAGCATGCTACGACAGCGCCTATTCGTTTATTCGCGCCATCTAGTGGCGAGCGGACACAAAGAAAGTTCGGCAATTCGACGCTAGAGGGCAGTCATATAAAGCAATTTTTAAATGTGTTACTGAAAGTGACAATGTTTGGAAATGTGCTATTATACTATCAATATTATAGCTTATGATCATATCTTATTATTATACTTTCTCAACTAACATTGATTTATCTTCGCAATTCCTCACAAAGACAAGGCACACTAGGGATGTCCATTTGTTTAGATATACTTATAAAGTTGTAGTCGAAAACATTAGCAATTTCTATTAGTACTTTAAACTAGATTGCACCACTAAATCTTAAATTACTACGAATTTAATAACCCACATAAATGTCCCATTTTCATTTTTCGTTCGAAATGCAATAGATGCTTTGTGGTCGCTGAAACCGTAACATGTTCTGGGAATTGTCCTATCCTAGGATCGCAACTAAAGGAGTTGAGCGTATGATGACTAATTATTTTTGGGCAATTTGCCAGCCGGCAGACTGAAATGTGAATATAGGGCGTCCGGCGTGTTGCTCCATACACAACACTTCCCAAAGGTTAGTGTGCATCGGTTTCAGATGAGTCCAAGTGTCATAAAATATTATGATGTTGACACAGTAAGCTCGCAGACGAATCTAAGTATATTTTTTATTGCTTCGATTACGAAAGATTATTGTGACACGATGAATGAATGAACTGGATCAGAATGCTTACGATATGCTTGAATAACGAAGTTGAAGTAGCAAAAATATTAACACCATCCATATTTTTTTACATCAATTCTTTTGTTTCTGGTTTATCTTTAAGGCACGCTTACATCACACAGTACACATTTTTGACTCCGTTTCAAAACCGACCTGAAGACACACAACATATATCAAGCCTGAGATTTCAGCACCTGATACTTTCTTCAGCGAATGCTATCGTGTTTCGGAATCAAGAGAGCAATCTATCAAGATAACCTCATTTCTATGGGAACTGTGTGCGGGGAACACATAGATGAAAAAGTGATCATGCATAAAGTTTTGTTACGGCAAACAATATGGGGTAAGAAGCCTCCTAGTTTATATTTTTCTTAGTGAACAGTGCAACTGGCCTTCCTGTTTTTTAAGCGGAATTACCTACTTAAATAAGTAAACAGAATAACTGTTAAAAATAAGCATTTCTTTAAAAAAAATACCAGTTAATTTTTGACTCCTTGGACAGATGGTCATAAATATTCCGTTTTTGGTATAATGTCAAGTTTAATTAGACTATTCGGAGTTTAGATTGCATATACTAAATGAGATAGACATACAACTTGAAGATCTGGGTGACATATGTTAAAGCAACTGTCTTTCACAATACAGAAATATCATTTCCTTATGACTAACACATAGAAATAGATTAATATTTGATGTAGAAATAAGTGTAATATTTTGCAGTTACATTATAATGTTTAAGTTATTTCATATAATTATCTAATTAGGTTTAGGAGTATTTAATGTTTTTGAACTTAAGTTTTGACATTTTAGTAACAAAGTAAAGGCAGGTTAGTTCCACTATATACAATGTATAACTGTATACACTTGGCACGCAAATAAATATTTTGAGCCTGAGTCTAGATCTTTTGAGTACATTGCTCGGTAAAAACATTCTCTATGACTTTTTATTAATACATATTTTCCTACATTTTACATAGCATTAAATTAACATACAAAAGTATTAATTCCTATTTTGGATATTCGATCAGAACCGTTAACACAAGGTGTGCTAGCACCTGCTAAACCACGACAATCACTTGACTGCGATTGAGCAACCGACATCAAATTGACCCAGTCCAAACTACCCGGCCTATGGCACTGCCGCATCCGCGATCAACAAGTACTTACGTACTGACAATCATGCGCAATATACTGATACGATGAATTATTATAAAAATTTGGGCTGAGCTATTGAGGGTACTCGAGTTCAAACCGGGTTCTAGGACAGTCTGTCGCAACTGGCAAGTTCGGAACGCTTATCGTTATCAAGATAGGTATTTTGTATATCAAGTGCGCATTATACACTCGCTCACCCAATTCCTGAAGATAGTCGGTAACCTCCTTAACCGACCTAGATGGTGAAACACCTTTTTCCTGCTTTAATCAGTATTATTAGCAGTATTTCGATGTCCTCTCTGACTTTCTTATGAAGATTTCTGTTTGCTGAAGATATATGCAAAAAAGATAGGCTATAAATGATTGTATACAGCTGTATAACTTTAGAATAGATACTAGGAAACCCTACAAATAAGCAGGAAGTTTATTGTAAGTGAACTCACAGCTATATTTTTTTTGTGACGTCATTAAAATTTAATGTTTTTAATATAATTTATAGCTTAAAGCCACTAACGACTGAAAAGACAAATTTAAGAGTTTCAATGTTTTTAATTAGCTAGATATTTTTACCCAATTTTAAGACTCTAATCTCGTGGAGAGTATTTGCGCCCGTGACACACTTTAGCGCATGTATTTGCTATCTCCAAGATTTTTAGTTCAGTATAATACCAATTATTTCAACTGACGTAGTTAGTTTAACCGTTTTTATCAACACCAGTAGTCAACCCTAGAACATGTTATAGAAATAGAAAAGTTGTACGAGTGTGCGTGAATTGCACTTGTAGTGTTGTTATGTGTGCAATAAATACTTTATGTATCCATCTCTTTCCTTCTCGACATTTCACTGATAGCTATGGCCTTGTCTAGTCGCATCTAATGCTGGCATTAGTCTGTTTACATCGCGCTGCTACTTGCCCCAGTAACTGGCTTGGATATTTGCACTTTATTTTAAAAGTGAAACATAATTCAGTGTGTTAGATTATCATGTTAGTCACACACTGAAACTTTCCAATTAATACTAATTTTGTAGGTTACACACATATGCAGTGTATTTATTAAAAATTATGTGTAAACAGATGGCAAGCTAAAACAAATTTTACGGTCATTGGCATGGTTAATAAGTTTACGCGGAAACAGATATTTATGTTGAGCATTTAGTTTACCAGTATTTTTATTTTGTTTCAGGTGAGTGCTATTTACTTTTTGAGATCGCGCTGATGAACAGGTATGTACCTATGTATACAAAAAATATGTGGTAGAATAATTATAAATGCTATTTGCTGCATGATGTTTTAGGGAATAAGCAACCTGTTTGAGTTCAACGTCAACAACTTGCACATCGACGCCATCAGCGCGGTGAAGATTGGAAGCTCTGGTCAATGGGTCGTAATATTTCCGCTAAAGTTTATTTACTTTCTTACTGGCACTTACCTAAGTTACTTGTACAAGTGCACTGGCTCATCAAACGCTCCAAATGTCCCTGTAGCGAGTGTTGACTGAGCCGGAGTGTTGACCGGTATGTAGGTTACACCGCGCGAACCGGCGAGCGCCCCCCTCGCCCCACCGCCCCGCACACCACGCAACTACTTCTATGATCCGTGCACTTTTCAACAAGAAAATGTCAAATGCACCTTGAAAAGAACTGATGCATACTGCGCAGGTACAGACAGAAATAGGTTAACAAGAAAGCCTTTGTACAGCCTGTATATATGTAACTGACATCCTTTGAAAAAACTCTCAAACACATCGATTGCACAATTCAAAGAGTAATAGACGTAATTGAAAGTGTTTGACAGTAATCGATACCAAGCAGTTATCGAATCACTTGAAAATATGATTCCATTTTTGAAATGTCAAAGTGCATCGTAGGTGCATATCGACTAGCAACGGAGGAGTTGGTAACTATAGTTAGGAATTTGGGCTCTGGATCGCAGAGCGGCGGCAATCTGCCACCGACCAATTCTATTATTGGACGTGGGCCTATGTATTATATTTATATCAACCGCCACCCGTGGTCACTGGGGCAAGTTCGCTCGCTTCTTTAAACTCGCAATAAAAATCGGGCAAGTTCGAGCCCAAGATCGTGGTTTGTGTAAACACTATATATTTTTGCTAATTTTCGTATTGATCATGAAATTAAAAGAGAAAATTCTTGACGATAACATTACCATTTAACTGTATTTATTAGTAATTGCATTTGTTAGACCTTGAAAATCTATTGGCAATAATGAATGTGTCAGTGGATATTGAATCAGAAGAACGTTACAAAATCCTAATGTAGACATATTCAAATGTTGTGTTATTATGTTATATTTAGTCTATATGCTAACCGTTTTATCATCTCAAGGCAACGCGTATAAAGCAATGATAAACGAGTGACCATCAAATTAGGAGATCGACAACCGGCCATGACTCTATTTACAACTAACTATATCTTCTAGTCTAAAAAGATGAAGGATTTTTGCGATAAGATGACACAAAATTTACGCACACTAGCTAGTTTTTTAATGCGGTAGCACTGTTAAACTGGTTACCTATATTTTTGAAAAATATATTTTCCTGACTAACATTCGTGTTAGTATTCAAGGCTATTTGTAAATTATTGAGTGACTGAAGAATACAGAGCGGGTCTGGTACTATCTGCGTTCGTTTGTATGCGAGTGAATCAATGTGTTCTGCCCTATATTCCACATGTCCATTTGTTCCCGCAGTCGAACGTATTTTAGTGAAAGTGCGTTTACAGCAACTGCCAAGGTTTTAACACCTGCATTGAATCGTTACAACTCATACATTCTTATTACAAGCTATTTGGAGGAAGTATACGGTAAAATGGCTTTTAAAAACACAATTAAGTATATGAAAGCGAGAGTAGGTACTTATGTAACTTAAGAGCTGCTGAATCTATATTAGTTTATTTTAAGTACACTTAAAACAAAAGTGAACAAGCTCGGTATTAACAAAAAAAAAAAACAATTGTATTCAAAATTAAAACTGCAGGCTCTTGACGTAAACCCAACCACATTTTTGTCGCTTCTCAAGCTTTATATTAAACGTCGAGTAATTAAAATCAAAACTTCACCATAAACCACTAAATCAAAAAGTAATGTGCGACATTTGGCGGTCCGCCAAATACGGTGAGACTTCACTCAAGCGATTTACAAAAGTGCGTACAATGATCTCTCCTCATTACTATAAATTACCGCTACCAAGTGAAAACAAAGACTTACTTTCGAAAGTGCAAGCGAAATGTGGTTCAGTTGCGTATCTTGTTCGCACTCCATAGATCATCTCAGAGAACATTAACGAATGCGGATGTTTCGCAACAGCTCTGGCGATGTAGTGAGTGCGCCAGCGCTAGTCGATACTCGCCACAGTCGTTACACACGAGTCTCCAATCGAATTGTACTAGATTCGGCCACGCCTGTATCGGTATCTCGAATATGTTGTACCGATTCTTAGTTTAATGAATGAATCACGAAATATTTTCATAATTAGGAGAAACAATCTCGTACTCGTAGTTGGCAGCTACTTTTATTAGACCACACGAGACATTTTGTTTTAAGATTCATAAAAATCTGTTAAACTTTAATAAAATGGACATATTTAAATGCTCATATATCAGTCTTATAAGTAATTTTCATTCAACTTTGACTAAATAACAGTTTCAAATAAGTTAATCTTCTTCTAACCGAACTTTGTGACCATACCTATTTCTAGGTACTAACCGACTACCTCTACATTTAGAATGGTTGTAGAGAGTAGAGATTAACAATCGAATTAGAAATGCATTTCACATTGCACATGTAGAGTATCCATGTGAACCTATCCCTATCTAGGGTTGCACCCAACTGAAACGAACTGAAATTACTTTAATTTCAGTTCGCTAACCTGACTAGATCTGACCATAAGAAACTCTTCTGAATTTACTCTATCCTGAATTTAAGTTACAATATCTTTTGAACAACCCATTGTTGATTTTATCTAAAACTTCAGCAAAGATGCTTATCTAGACAATATGATTTATATCACAGTAATTCAAAGGCCATGCATTGATTTCCTAACAATTTAATCGATAATTGTGTGACTAACATTAAATTAAATGATATCAGCACATTTAGACAACGAATTTAAAAAATCAAATCCCAGAACTAATTTCCAATTGTGTACACTTTAGGACTAAACCATTGCACTGCAAATTGCAATAAAAAGGTTTGTTAATTTTATGAATGATTCCCATTGGCTCCTAGCATCATAGAAGTATCACCATTGGCCGTTTGAAATTAACTCGCGGGAATATAATTGGCGAGCTCCGCTTGCGTTTGCGCAGTTTCCATTACGCTGTAAGGCCACGTTACGCGGATGAGGTCAGGTCACAGACCTTAATGCATATTGCACTTGCTGAGTAATTGGAATGTTTTTATTAACGTAAACAAATAATAAAAAGTGCTGTCATTAAATATGACTGTGCTGTGTTTTGTCGTAACTGGTAATACAGTTTAATTCCAACAAGTAGAATCACGATTGCAATCAAGGCCGAGTAAAGACTAGGTCGATAGTGGATACAACATTGGGTCAGGATACTTGACCTTGTATTAAAAATATTACAAGACTTGTTGCATAGTGGCACCATTACTTCAGTACTTGGTAGCTGTATCGACTTTCAGTTTTTCTTTGATTAAATCAAATGTTTGAATTACTACTTATTATAAAACATAAGCCCCCCGCTGCGTCTGTCGGTCTGAACGCGATAAACTCAAAAACTACGTAACAGATTTTCATACGGTTTTCACCAATGGATGGAATGATTCATGAAGAAGGTTTAGGTGTATAATTAATTAAGTAATTTTGTGTAATTTGGCTGAAATATGACAATGATTGTTGAAGATGTCGGAAAAAATCATACCGACTGGAAGCTTTACTGTAGTACGTTTCCGTGGGATAATTTCCGAACTCCACGCCGGCGAAGCTGCGGGCAAAAGCGAATGAAAAATAAATAAACTTAATCGTCCACGACACTACTCTAGAGTATCACGTCGTGGAAGATAGGCCTTATGTGTCTACTGTGTCTCGTAGCAGTACAATGCATCACATAAATGAGATGTGTGTTTACAAGGAGGACTAAATTATCTCTCTTTCATTCTCAACAATAATTTAGTCCTCCTATCATAAGTTTGACCACCTTTTGAATGGAAAGTTCCGCACTCTGCTTTATCGTAGTCCTCTTTAAAGCCTCAAAATAAACTTAATGTCAGTTTTGACCTTATATTTCCAAAGACGTCATTTCGCTCATATATCAATGTTTAATCACGTGTTACAGCTGTCTGTCACATCTTCATAAATATGTAACAAATAGCTGTAATTAGAGATCTAGTACATAAATAAATACTTCCAGTTTACGGAGCCAAACAGAAATAACTTGTTTTTTGAAAACATTAGTATGTGTTTACTTACCTACCTATTTTTTGTGTTATTTGTCTGTTCTAACTAGGACTAGGATTTGTTTGTCTTTTTGTTTTTACATTAGCGATAATTCAAAACGCTTCTTAGAATTCCATAGTCTTCCTTTAAGTTTTTTAGACAGGCTTAGCTTGAAGGAAACCCTTATGAAAGCCATGTTATCAGCAAATACTTACATCTGAAATTGTATGATCTACTATAGTCTCGGTTTAAAATCTTGTACCTAACGTTTATATTCTAAAGCTTTACCAAGTTAACCAATTAGGATGTAACGTTATTAGTATTATGTGTAAAGACAATGATGATGCTTTGTTAAAATTATAAAATCTGTAATTTGTCGCTCTCCACAAAGAAACTCGGGCCACATGGCCAAACAATAAAAATGGCACAATTTATAAAAGCAACAATCGGTACGATGGTTCCTGGTAACCTTAAAGACACACAAACAAACATTTTGTATCGATGTTTCGTTTTATGTTCGCTGACACAAATACGTTCGGAAGAGGATCTGATATTTAAGTCTTCTCAAACGACATAGATCTTGATTCTTGAACCTCTGTTCTGAGAAGTAATTTTTGTGTTGGCACTGCATGCGTCCGGAGTTTAAAACGTCGTGTGGCCCAAGTTACAGGCGGCTCGCGTAGTTCAAGTTGAAGGTACTTGTGTAAGGCCATTATGACGATCTAAAAGTTATGTATGTGTCATAGATGATTCGTAAAAGTTGTGACAAAGAAATGGAACTCCTTATTAAGGTTAAGTACACAGATACACATTGTCACGGTACTGAATAACTTTCATTGGAATACCGACCTACATTTTTTGTTCCGTCGCAACATTGAACTTAGCGTTCACGGATATTTAACTATGATTCATACATGAAAGTGTGCCGATGAAGATAAAGTTGTTTTCAATGTATGTGTACGATGTACGACAAATACTGCAATAATGTTAAATACTGTTGAGTTAGACTAGCAGTGATGCATGTTTTTATTCGTTACAAATTGACCTAAATTCACAGAGATTATTCATTTATAACTATATTCTTAGTCATCATCGGTCATAAAACTTACCTGTCCAAAACATGTCCACATAATTTTTTGACTGTAAATGTGTTGATATAATTTTTAATCCTTAAAGTGATTTAACAATGTCTTTATAATTTTATTAATAAACTCAATATTTTGATATACAGTAATATCTTCAGTTACGTAGGCATCACCATGGCATAGAGCTAGCTCTATTCCTTGATGCGTTTTATCACCCATTAACACTTTCATAGAACTCATACGCCATGCCGCCATACATATTTGAATTGAACCCTCCGGGAGAGGCGCATTAAGTTTGCGTTAAAGTTTACCATCGCGGACGATCAACGGCATTAGGTTTCAAACCGTGTTATAAAACACTGTAAAAACGAAGTAAAATGGTGTTTTCAGGGGGTCTTGTCGCAATAAATATAGCGACAAGACCCACCCCTTTTAAATTTTTTGTGAATATTTGTAACAGTGAACAAAAAGTGTAAAAAAAAAATTATGCTTTGATTTTAAAACCAACGCATATACTCGTAGTAATAAATCATGCTGTTGTTTCGCTAAGAAAAATCCCCCTTTAAAAATGAGCTCTCCGCGGAGGCTCCCGGCATCCCATATGCGATTAGGTGAACTCTCCAGGAGGGCTCCCGGCACTGAACGTGATAATGCATCTACGTCACACCAACCTTGCAACTTATCCCGCTTGCAACTTTTCTCTTAGACCATCCACCAGCGGTCGGCGGCCGGCCTAGTTTTGCGCTAGGAATAGGCGCCGCCCCCGCTTCGCGCCCTACACCAGCCAAGTACTGGCTTGTTAAAGGACACATACAAGCTTTTCATGCTACATGCCGCGCTGCTTTCAAACACCCTTTTATACCTGCTGAAAGAAAACCTCTTTTGATTGACTGTTTTTAGGTCAGAGGAGTTTATCGTCTGTTTTAGAAGTTGCTTTGACCTGCGAGCTGTTTTGTTTCTCGGTTTTATTAGTCGACGTCTATATTGTCTATGAGATTACTCAATGCCTTGTTACTTCATCTGGGTGAACAGTTTTGTTTTACTGTAACCGCGTGAATAGGAAGTGTCCCCACTTTGGTGTAATGTTTCACTAGCATTACTCATTTCTATGAATATTAATTTCATGTGTAACTTAGAGAAATATATTTGAAACAGTTGCCATTACTAACTTTAATTATTAGAAAAATATGTACATTTGAAAGTACTTCCTCTGAACAAGATCACTTTTAGCAATAACTTTAACTGAATGCCATAAGTAATGTAAACAAAATAAGCACCTTGCCTAAGCGAGCACGACGATCTATTCGTTCGTTAAAACGAGCACGTGAGCACGTTCCATTAGGCACCCCACAGACGACCCGCACCCAAAGAGAACGCACTTCACACGCGCAAACACTCGCATATTGAAGTGTTAGCGGACCAATGGGACAGAAAATGTGTGTTTTCACTATTGGTAAGGGTAGCTGGGAACGGAGTATTTAAAACAATGTCCAAAGACCCCTTTTTTGTGAGTTCCCGTTTCGGATATTCAGTCGGAGCTTCCTATGCTTTACCAAAATTTTACGTTTTTCAATTTCAAGATTAGCTATAAAATAGTTAAGATTGTTTAAAAGTTGGATTGCTAATATCCTTTCTCCTTTGTTATCCCTTTGTCTGAAACGGTTTCATAATTGGTTATTTATTACAAACTAGTTACGCCCCGCAGTTTCACCCTCATACGTCTCGATCCCGTGGGGATATCAGGATCACAAATATTATATGTCCTAACCCAGGTTATGGTCTACCCATGTGCCAATTTTATGCAAATCCGGTCAGCGGTTTCAGCGTGAAAGCGTAACAAACAAACAAACTCACTTTCGCATTTATAATATTAGTTAGGATTATCCATTATTTTTGCTGAATAGTACCTCAGTTAGATCAAGTTTCTTGTTACTTTCTTCAATTCATCCTAGTTCACAATAAGTTTTGTGATAAATTGATTCTATTTTGAGAAAGACGTTTATTACAGCCTGTCATAAATAACTTAAGTATACAAAACTTGGGATACCAAAGACTAAAATCGATTAAACTTAATAAGTACTAAATAACGTCTGTCGTCGTAAAACTGTGCGCAAGAGTGCATTGCATCACGAAATAGATGGAAGTAGCAACATTATGTGCGTGTATGAGTTGCGACTCCGGCGCATTGCAGGGTTGAAAGACAGGCATGCTGTTTTTCTGGTACTTTTAATTTTGTATCTAACAGACGGACAAAGAGACTGTGCTTTTTTTATAATATGTAATGATGACTTTGAATATAAAACCGTGGACACTTTACCATGTAGAGAAGCTTTGCTTTACCTAACAGTGTCTTTGAACTAAGCGTTTGTCCAGTATAGCCTTCGCTTCAGCAGCGTAGCAACGTTGATGTCGCGTCGCATTGACGCCTTATTGACATGATAGCAATATGAAAACTACGCCGCGGCGTATACGTTACGCTTACATTGGACCAACACCAGATGTGAAGTCACATCTAAGTGATCTATGTATATCTTTATAACAAGAAAGTTGTTGATATATAAGCCGTTTTATGAAACAAAAAAAAGGACAGGTATAGAGCTAATCATGTCAAATGTACCCCCGACGGAATAAGAGTATTTATTATAAGTTTAACGTGTGTATCTGTGTGTCTGTCTGCGTCATCGTAGCTCCCAAACGGCTGAACCGATTGTGTTTTTGTTTGTAACTAGACTTGATCGAGAGTGTTCTTAGCTATGATTCAAGAAAATCGGTTCAGCCGTTTGAAGATAATCAGCTCTTTTCTAGTTGATGAATGGATGTGAGCATCTTTCACAGGTCTGATTGATTTGAAATTTTGTATTCTGTTACTTCAATGATATATTATTAGAAGAACATAGTAATCTTGTACTTGATGCTGCAGCATCACCTGGAATTTCCAAGATACCCAACTCCCTTACCAACTTACAGCACAGGTATCGTGTTTGGGTTCATTGGAACGGTCTCCATGAATAGGTATAGATAGGTGAACAGGGTCTGGTGATGGAGTAGGAAAGAGAAATGAGGAAATGTTTGTGTCGGGGGTTTTTATAATTTTTGATTGTTTTTACTTTTATTCAGTTTCAGTCATTTGTAATTGTTTTCAATGTCAGTTTCAAGTGCATATTAAATGCAGTTAGATCCAACCCTAGCTAGCTCTGCAAATGCATACGAGGCGGCGCAGTCCTTCGACTACACAGGCGCCTGTGTGCGTTGTCACTATTCTTTACGTGTAATTGCGTAGATCGCGTGCACACACACACACACA
The DNA here is from genome assembly GCA_947364205.1 of Agrochola lota. NCBI lineage: Eukaryota > Metazoa > Arthropoda > Insecta > Lepidoptera > Noctuidae > Agrochola > Agrochola lota. The sequence goes on along the minus strand of OX376221.1, from coordinate 7,049,126 downwards.
CACTAACACAGCTGAGTCTAGGCGCAGTCGTTGTAATGAGCTAAAATTATTTGCAATTTCCTTTCTGTTCCATCTATAAGCAACACAACTAGGAATTCGCTAACATGTGTGCGACACATGTATTTTGTACGTGTTAAGTTTTAATTTAGATATGTTTTTATTAGCCGGGGTATTGGATAGTTTTACGGTTACTAGTATCGTTTGCAAAGCGAAACATACAAAATAGGTATACCTAGTATATTTAGGTTCTATTTGACACCTAAAAAATCAAAGAAGTTTCAAGTCTACATCAGATAAGCCATGTCTACAAAACGGAGCTCTGAACTCTTGAACACTAGTCAACCGATCATCCAAAAGCAAACAAGCTAATCAGACCCAAATATCCCAAATATTGTTGAAATTGTTGACCAGTAGAAATAAATACATAAACTATCCACCGTCCAGGTTATTAGTCCCGTGCTAGGCTGTCGACCTGACCTGAAGATGTAACAATAGTAACCTAAGAACACACTCGCTTGAAGATACGGCGCCTTCACGACAACGTACGCTACTTCATAAATATACTGACAAAGGGCAGTTTGTTTCACACGCAAACATGCTAACGATCTCTTCAACACACGTCAACAACATTTTAAACAATAAGCCTCAATTTATAACTTAACAGCAACAATCAACAGTGACAACAAGTAATAAATGGACCCGCTTGTCCCATAAATAAGCACGAAAACAAAACAACATGAGAAAAAAATGCATTTAATTTAATTTCGGTTTAATCCAAAAATATCATGTTCAAGGGTGGAGAAAAAATACCACAAGAAATCGACACCATCTCTAACCTAGATTCAATCTTAAAATCTGACGGATCAATACATGGTATGACCCATAAAACGTCCACGGGGTACATGGATAGATCCCTTACCCGTGTAACGCGCGTGAACTTCGACCTGGGTTTTGGAGGTCATTAACATTTGGGCAGGAACTGGGTCGGTGCGTCGTCGGGCTGCAGCGTTGTCATGGCAACGCGCCGCGCCGCCTCCGCCGCCCTAGACGAGGCTCAATCTAATGCCTCCAAATTCCGGGTTTGTTTAGACAAGACGGGTCGTATAACGTTATTGTTAGGAAGCTATTTATAGAATTTCCTTTTGACTTGTAATGTTATCTTTGAGTTGTTTTATCGAACGATTTAAGTATTTCTAATTGCTGCTACAATAACTACTGCTTAACTTAGACATAATTTGTATAAAATGTGCAGAAAAACTTAGAACAACGCACTTTTTCTTAACATTTCACGTACAGAAGAGTAGCAATATTAGATTATGAACCTACTTGCAATTGACTTATCGTCTCCAAGGGATCCCAACAAGCCACTCGCGATGATACCGCGAAGCAAACGCCGGACGCATGACATGCAACCACATTAACTTTGAAGCTGTCGCATGAGTCGCATTTCATTTATTTTATATTAGTCAAAACGTGTCCTTGTAAGCTTCTAAAGTTTTAGTAATAAGCCTGTTCAACGTTTCATGGTCATATAAACATTTTTTGTATTTAGGGATTCATTGAAATCTCGGAAAATTGTATGTAAGTACATGAGCATTGAATTTCCTCATATTTTTGTTTTTAGTTCCAACTAGCTTCTGCCCGCGAGTTCATTCGCGTGGAAGTCGTAAGACACCGCAATATTCTAAAATAACAGCCACTTTTTTATAAAACTTCCCTGTGTATATACGTTTGTAGTTTTGGTTTCAGCAGTCTAAATGTAAAGAGATTCAGGACGGGTGACGCGGGAGCAAGCGACGTACAGTTTTTCGTGTCAGAAGCAGTTCGCCCAGAGGTCGACCAGGTTGATTGCCTTCAGTTGCAATTTCCCATTGCTTGAGACGTTGACACTGATACATTGACTATTTCTGCATTCTTACAGATTATTTCTGACGAACAGCTAACATACATTCAGACAAACAGACACAAATTCTAAAAACGATATTTTCGACATTAGAATCGTTCTAGACCTCGTTGCAATAACTTTTTTCAAAAATATTCAATGTACAGTTTTGAATTCGCTACAATTTTATTATATGTATAGATGAGTAACTTATTATTAAAATTATTCCTGGATATGTAAATGTATCGCGCAGTCTTCATTCATGCATGCAAAATGAATGCAGGCCAGACAATGGTGACTTTCTAAAAATCGTTGTAGGAAATCCATAGCAAGAAAAGCATAAGCACCTAATAAGAATAATATCTAAATCTATCTATGTCCCAGCATCACGCAAATACTACCGGATAGATTGTTAAAATTTTTGTATATTGTGGTGTCTTTCACCGCAATATACTAAAATTTTAACAAAACAAAACAACGACTTCCACGCGTACGAAGTCGCGGGCAGAAGCTAGTTATGAATATTTTGAAACTGTCTAGTTAATATAGGTAATTCAAAATTGTAATCACTTAACAAAGTTACACCAAAAAAAAAGGGTTTTGTATTCCATGAAAATACTACTACTGCTGGCTCGAATCCTGACGGCTATAAAACATATCAAAAATCCTTTCCGATCCGTGAGGGTGTTGTTTCGCACTGAGAATCTATTTATGTAGTTATTCCGCCACATTAGTTACATAGTGCAGTTGTAGTAGTTGGTGGCCGTCGTTTATAGGGTATTTACAAGTCATAACTTATGACCCTTGTTGAAAATTTGCCGATTTTTTATTGAATCGGTATAATTTTGGTACTGAAAACGTGAATATTGAATAGGAATAACTTTTTTATTTTAATAATAATATATATTTTTATTACTTTTTGGTAATGTTATTGCAGTACCTATGTGCCCTTTTCGAATCGGACAGGGTTTTTGTAACACAGACGTGTATACGTGTGTCGTGGTATAAACATGTAACATGTTGTAGACATTTTATTGCGCTTGGGCATTACACAAACTAATTACCAGCAAAATACTGCTATGGTCCGTATAAGGAGGCTTTATTTTTATTTCTCTCACAATAACTAAAAATTAAGAACAGGTCCTTAAAATAAAAACAAATGATTACTTGTAAGACGTTCTCAGCTTTCGCAGCGGCTGTTCCGAGCCTGCTTGCGTCACCATCCCGCTGGTACAAGGGACTTGAAAATAGGTCAAAAGGGGGCCGAACCACTGTCACTGCCACAGCGCACAGCCCATGCTGGTGTATATACTCCTACTAATCTACGAAAATCAATGACGGCACGAGTAACGACCTTCGAAATTTCAAGAGGTCATCTTACCGGTACTTAGCCTATGCCTAACCTGGGACTTTGTATGGTTTCCATGGTTACGTTTAATGTATTTTGAACCGTTACATTGGAGGGGATTTTCACCGCATGTATGATATAACATTTATTTAGTAGAATTTAGTAGGAAAATCTTGTTTGGTGTCCCTTGTGGAATTGGAAGTAATTAAACATGTGGAGATTTGTGTATTGGTTAGCTATTCATTTCGGTCACGATAGGAATATTTTAGGTTCTGATCTGAAGATAGTACTACACTTGCTAATATTTCTTTTGTAAAAACCAGTAATAATCGACACTATTTTGCCGTTAATTTTAATAGGCCCCTGTTACGATAAAATATATTTACATAAATACAAAAATAAGTACACAATGGAGTGAAAATAAAACGTTATTTTTATATAATGTCCACTCAGCCGTGGAGGGATGTGACCTGATTACGGTGTTTTCTTCCTTTCATCATTTTTGCGGGAAACTTTTTTCAGGTATTTTAACATTATCAAGGAGAGCTTTTTATAGTTGTTTTGCTGACGTACCTCTCAAGTATTTGAGAGGTACGTCAGGGAAGGGAAGTGTGCCAGTGTTTTCCGGATCCTGTTAGATGTGGATAGATGCCAGTCATGCCTGAAGTTTTCGGGCTGGAAAATCCAATGAAAATTAAAAATACCGACATCATTATTTAGCCTGTCGGCATTACCTGGACATGGCCAGTGCATAGCACAAAAAATGGCATAGAATGGAGTACTTATGGTCTGGGCTTACGTCCTGCAGATGAATAGGCAGTGAACAATTTCCCGAAATCTGTTGGTATTCAGGGACTTTCGTTGACGAAATTTTCCTTACGCGAAGGTGAGATTGAGGTTGGTAATGGCAGTGAATAGTTCTACTGCAAATGAATCGCCTCTTCTCAAAATTAGAAGAATATTATTATGTTTATGAACTCGTAACCATATAGTAATGAAGCCCTACATCGCTAACTCCTCATATATCACATAACTGTTGCTTGTTAATTTAAAAAAAAAAGTTAATAAAATAATACCTTTTTAATAAAGCACCTCGAGTATGAAATAAGTCGCTGTTAACTTTTATTGGTACCGGAAAAAGTCAGTTATAGCCTTTACAATACTGCAGCACGCGCATGGAAAAAGTTGACATTTCGAAGCTGAGATAATTGTTGCACTCCATTTATAAACAGTTCGCAGAATTTGAGGACTATGTTAACCATATCCATTTAGAAGAACTGTGCACTGTTAACCTTAATTACTTTCTGCATAAGTGGTCGCCAGAGTTTTGTTTTAAATAATTTCTAATGTGACAGTCTGCATACCGAAATGTCAGTGCACTATTGAGAAGGCGGTAAGTGCCAAAATTCATTTTTAATATTAGTAAAAAAAAAAGAATTACAACCTCTTTAGCTAAAATAAGATGAGCATTAATGGGTCTTGCATCCGAGTGAAAAGATAGATAAATTTGTAAAACATGACAAACTACTTATGTTAATTATGTTCTAAATGTGATCAAATAAATCATAAAAATAAAAGCATCGTCAGATTAAAATGCTCATCATAAACATATTTGATGACCATTAAATAAATACAACAACGACGACTGAATTTCAGTACCTACCCACAACACATGCCCGTACACCACCACGCAACGACTATAAGCCATCTGCCGGCCACACCCTGTATCACCATCTGCAAGATCGGATAAAATGACGGTCATGGTGAACTTTTGAACTCCTAAATGTTTGTGATAATTATCACGACCTGGGTTGCCAAAGATACGATGTTTGGCAACCCAGGTCGATGTAAAGAAAGCTCGCATTGCTAAATTAAAATTATTTTTTTACCATGCCATTGCCTACCACAGCTGCATGCGGTTAGACTGGAAGCCGACCCCAACACAGTTGGGAAAAGGCTAGGCAGATCAGTCGGCCATTACCTATGCAATGCATGGATCATGCTATCACCAGAAAATAAAAAGTTTGGTAACCGAAATCAACCCTTAAAAGAACGAAACCAAATAAAGTTTCTATCAAGTGCGGGGTTAGCCTCTTTAAAGCCATTTTTACCGGGGTAAAAATTGTCTCATGAAATCTTTTTTCATGCATATAAGTAAGAATTCAACAACTTTTTAAAACAAAACTTATTGGGTACCTGCACGAAAACTCGAAAACAGATTACTTCGAAAGCGATGAAAACCAGTAAATTACTTTGAAGCGGGCTGTAACTGTAACTCACTTTTACTTTCCGCAGAAGTGTATAGACACATCTCGTCGAACTTCGTACTTCTGAATGGAGCTGCTCATTAATCGGCTGAATGTATCACATTAAAATGCAGCGGAGACAAAATTCTTAGGGCCCCTGACATTGGGCTTTGACCTCACTCCGCCTTTTGGCAGTCGCCTTGGCATTGCAGCAGGGCCGCATTCAAAAGCCCGCGCCTCAAAATTTATACCAAGTATCGAACAACAATATCGACTGTCCTTTACTATCAGCAGTAATGTAATGCCTTCTGATGGCTGCCTTTTTTCGTCTATATTTATTTTTAAAACGTTTAATACAGTCAATTGTTAATTATAGAAGTTGGCTCGGTGTGTTCGCTTTGTTCAGTGCACGTACTTCGTGTTATTGTAAAGGTCAACGGAGTTAATATCGGGCACTATCTGGTTGGATCGAATCTCGCAGTGCGCGATATTGCGCCATTAGATGTAGAAAAAAAGAAAGAAAACGCATTACGCCATTATAATGCCTCAATGCAATTTGGCAATAACTCCTTGAAGATAAAACTAAACCAAATATTTAAGTAGGTACATAGTCTTTGGCTTTTGAAAATATTTTATTGTGGTTTTAGTCTGGTGGTAAGCGAAACACTCAACTGCTTATTGAAACAAGTTTTATGGAAAGAATATTCAATAGATGACTGATAAGATGAACTAAGTATATATCTACTTAGTTGGGTAGGTACATAGTACTGTTCTACAAAAAAAAACAAACGTCAAAATCATTTAAGTACCTATCTATGCCTCATATCTAAATTAAATTAGAAATTTTCAGAAATCCCTTAAAAGACCAATACTAGGAAAAGAAAACCTTCTCCTGCTATAAGTAGTCGGAGCTCATAACCTATTTTCAATGAGGTAGCAAGTAGCAACCGCGCCTGCAGCTTTGAATAATATAACAGATATCCCTGCTATGATATTATTGATCTTTAAATGTCGAATGTCAAGAGTTCAACCAATATGGCGGACGAGGTTGCCTTTTGTTTCTATGAAACTGCATAAAAACAGAAAAAAAGAGGATAGAAAACAGGAGTTAGTCGCTTTGGACAGTTTAAGAACCTTTGAGGATGCTGATCATCGAATTTTCGAGAGAAAAATTAGAAATTCAAAATGGAGTGTTAAGAGGATGCACCGGCCGGCGCGGCGGCGGCTTCGACAACGGGCAGCGCTTGCGCGGCGCCCCAGTTCCCAGCTCGAGGTCAGGAGTTCGTTCCCCGATACGTATTGATCGCCCTGTCGAGGCCGGAAGTGGGCTTCGGTGCAGCGGACCTCCAATGAGCTGTTAACACCACCTTTGGCTGAAGAAAGTTCTAGAGGTTTAACAACACGTATTTCTTGCCAAATTAATGTCGTCAACGTGTCGTCAGCGTAGCAGACCACGCTGACGCCGCTAGGGAGGTCGGCGCGCAGCATACAGTACCTGGGATGCCTCTGGTATTCAGATATCTACATATAGCCAGTGGTGAACAAGTGGACACTACTGACCGACAACAATAAGGCGATAAATGCAAGTTCAACCCTTTCGTGAGTTTGTGGGATTTGGAAACAATTATTTCTAAGAAATTAATAACTATTCTACTATATCATGGCAATCTGTCGCTAATGATAACTAGTGCAATTTAATACATTATTAATTTCTTGTCTCAGCCGAGCACATTTTGTTATTAGGTATCATATTTGGAATCATATGGAAATCTCGGCATTTTGTCGTACGTGCGCGTAGATTTCCATACGATTCCAAATTGTCCATCATCTGCTCAGCGCCTTAGGGGTGAATGAATAAATATTACGTACGTATATGTGTCAATGTGCCCGAGGGAGTAGGTATTGTACTAAAGTTTCCGATACGTACTGAATACAACGGACTTTACAAATAGTGTATTCCAAAACAGTTGGCTGAAGATATGAATCCAGTTTTTTCAAGGATTTGCCGGAATTTTCCCCACATCACACCTCGTATCGATCGGTATTTTGCACATATAATAAATAAAATTAACGTAGTGTGTATACACGTCAAATACAATGTTTTGTATAGTAAATGTTGAGACATTTATTTGTATTTTCTATTCATAATTTGAATAGAAAACCGAGTAACTATCTGACTTTTAGGTAAACACAATGAACTGTTGAAAACAAATAAAGTAATTAATAAAATAAAATACAACAATAACATATTTATTTCTATGTATTAAAGAGTTTGCGATCGTTAAGAATTTGATCAAGTAAATTAATTATTGAAGTTTATTATTTATACAGTGAGTGTCACTTGAATACCCCAGTTACACTTGACATTGGCATAAAATCATTAAACTAGAAGGAAAATTGTGCTGCTTATATTCAAGCTGGGAGTTAAACTATCCGTAGCTACTTATTAGGTAAGGTCTGAATTTTCATAACTTTTATGGTGACGCTGCTAGGAAAATATTTCACAGTTATACCAACCATAAATTAAATTATAGGTAAGTACACTGGCTCTCAACAGTTGGCCTCATAATTTGTTAGTTTTAAACTCAATATTGCTTTAAATTCATTCGAAGGCAAAATAAATATTTTCAGTCTGCTATTGAAAATTATCATCTTCACATTGAAGTTTCCAGCGTCAAATCTTGCGGCGACCTTGCTTAGCACTGTTATTACATTATCAGATACATTGACGAGGACTTGTGCACACATGAGCAATTGTTCAAAGTAAGCCGTCAATGTAGTATTGTTATTAGCATAAACACGGCACACAGACGAATCAGTCGCCGTATCGGCGGGGGTGTTATCGGCCCGATATAAGTAGGCCCCGGAGGTGGGTCAATGACGTTCGTTGACCCGCCTGCAACCCGCACGTGTTGGCCTCGCAAACCCGCACCCCCCGCGCTGTGCACCCTCCGCGCACACACCCCCACCTCGCCCCGCCCTCCTCGAAATTTATGGTGATCGTTGCTAACCTTTCCAAAAGCCTCAATTAATGCATTATTCACCTGCCTATACGCATCCTTCATAATACTACCTGTAATTGGTATTTTAGTGATGATGTGATATTGATATCTAGTAGTTGTACAATATAATGAGTATTTAACCCATCTATTAGTTAAATGTAATAATACTTGCTGTGTCCTAATAGGGTCTTACCTTTAGCCTAGCCTGTAACTGAGTGTAAATTATGTAAATAAATAAATACATTAATCATTTCTAAAACAAAACCTATTCTCCTCGATGTTCGTAGAATGCCGCACGCTCTATCGATATTTGGTACATATTCTGTTCTTTGCTATTGTAGATAATGAGCTGAAATTGATACTTGAATGTCCTTGTTATCTAGCTATGTACATGTGTTTGTTGTATGACATATTTGTTTGTAAAATAATTGGTAGATTTTATCTGTACTACAATTGCATTTAACACAAAAAGATAATATTTATTAAAATTTATTAGATTACCTACATTATGCAAATTATGTGCTACCCTGATCAACAGTAGCATAAAGAAAACAATAGCTTTATTGCTGCTTTTAAACTTTTATATGGGGCCTGAGGAAAATATTATATTTGTCTAATTACATAACAAGCACGTGACTAGTGTTTAAATCAACATGCGAACGTAATCATTAGATATATAGTAACTACCTACAAATCATAAACAAGGATTACCTATTTTAATTAAAATCTCATCTGTAATCGCGATGTACGAACAGATTCGTTCAGTCATAGGTCAGGCGGCCACTCCTCCCAATCCTTCGTATTGATTGAACCATTGAAGTATGCACATTTGACGCACTAACCTACCTCTATCTATAGCCTAGGTGCGCTATACACCACAGTTTCATTGCCATATTCCCGGAGATCGCTATATTTATCAGTCTGGTTTCGTGCGGGGCGCGGGGCGGGGCGGGGCGATAGCGCGCAGGTACTAGGTGGGTCAATGACGTTCCTTCACCCGGTGCAGCCTGCGCCCCCTGAAAGTAGGGCGGCTACCTACCACCCTAGCTTTACGCCCGATGCTCTTAGCCACCCTTTTATATAACTTGGCTGCACTTAGGGTGTCGTACTTCACACTTGGATAGATCAATCAATGCCATCGGTTTTCAAGATATCAAATACGTAATCCTCAAACCAGCCAGACACACGCTTTATTTCCTTATAATGAAGACGAAAATGAGGTAATACTGACGGTAACGTGTTTGGTTTGTTATGGCAACAACAAAAATAGGGAAGGGCCGCCCCGGGGTCAAAATTGGGGCCGCTGCTTACGTAATATACTCCTTCATTTGTTTACGAGTATTTATAACATTTTCCTTCTTGTATTCCCTTAGATAATGCTATTACTTTGTATGAAACAAGATAGTGGTCAATTCAATGTTGGGGGAAACACATTGCACAGATAGTGATGATAACCGAATAAAAGGGTGACGTCATTACATCATGTGACAGGGCATACCCGCCCCACATCCCCTTGAACTAATTTGATATAACAATGATTATTAAATTATAATTAAATATTATCGTAGCTCTACGCTCGTAGAACCAGTCTCACAATGGGTAATTACAACTATAGGTTACTAATTAATTATTAATATTAACTTGACCTTCGACGATCAGCTTTTCAATGTAAATTCTACAGATTACGTCTTTAATGAAGTGTAATGTATTCAAGTTTATTTGTACTTTTGTAAACAAGTATAGACAATATTAGTGCGCAAGGTCATGCCTGTGTTATTTTTTTCCTATAACATAAATTATACTGCAGGTTCTGGATTTCTCAATTATATTTGATTAACGGATATAAATTAAGTGAATTAAGCAGTTATACTTAACTTGCGTATGTTCGTTGATTATGCAATTCCAAACAAAGTATTTGCGATATTGACAACTTCTTAGTAGATACCTGTCTGGATCTGTGTAGAGTAAATATACATGGATATGTGATATATACGTGACATAACATATCAAGTAGAACAACAGTTGAACATCAACGATGCTAATCCTATGAGAGAGTACCAATAATTAGACCATTACATAAGGAGTAAGGACACACTGGCGATAGCGATAAACTTATTGCATCTAAGTACTGACTGCACTATAAGTACCAAACAGTACTAGAGCCTTCGCTCATGTACTCGTAAAAGTAGATAGAATGTCTAAGTCAGCCAGGCCAGTAGGAGCCAAGGCTAGGTTGAGCAACCGTCCCACTGAATATGAAACTTTATAGCTACGCATGGAGCACAGAAAATTGCTTGGCGGCTGTCGTCAATGACGTTCATTGACTCGAGCGTTCGATGCCGGCGCAGTGCTGTTTTCCTTCTCCGTTTTCATGCATTGATATTAGAAACTATTGAAGCTGTTTCTGTTATAATGTTAGCTTTACAATTCCCATCGATTTCTGCGTAAACAAGGACGAATTTCAATCTAACGTACAGTATTGTTTTACACAGTTATTGAATTTTATTATGCAGTAATGACCTTAGAAAAATCTTGCGAAATTAAATGCGACTTTGCATTTCAATATAATTAGCCTTGAATATACAATGCATATTTAGTAATGAAATTGGTACAACTCTCGTGGATGCTTTGCTGTAAATAATTCAATATTAATTTTATTAAAATTTAATCTATATATTACTAGCAGCGCCCCGCGGTTTCACCCGCATAAGTCTCCATCCCGTAAAAATATCGTGATAAAAAGTATCCTATGTGTTAATCCAGGTTATAAACTATCTGTTTGCCAAATTTCATCCAAATCCGTTCAGTAGTTTATGCGTGAAAAAGTAACAAACATCCATACATCCATCCATACTCACAAACTTTCGCGTTTATAATATTAGTAGGATAGTGCCTATAATAATCAAATCGAAATCAGTAATATTTTCTAGGGATATCTTAAAATATTAATCGACCACATAACATGGAAAATGGAAGTAAATTCTGGAAAACTTCGGAAAATCTGAAAAAAGCGTTGTAGGAACCTATGAAGGTAGCTTGATGAAAATGTACATGATAGAAAATTGATTCAAAATTCAGATTCTACATGTAAGTTGAAACGTAACGAGCTCTAAGATCATAGAATTCAAGGTCTGCTGCTGGATGTACGGCGATTCCGCGTCCGATCTATCATGTTGAAACACGTAGTTATTTTAAACGGCAGAAGGTTTATTTCATTTGTCGTCTTGCAAGTACAGCACCAGTAACTCAAGACCCCTGCCGCCTGTCGCTCACTAACTTCATGATGCGAGGTGGAGGGAATCGTGCGCACGTCAGAGATCTCGGTTAGCTGGTCGATGTGTACGTGAGGTAGCTCGGAGCTCGTGACCCAATTTCGCAGCTGCTGGTTTCAGCAGTGGCGAGGGGAGTCAGCGGGGGCCGTGCGGTGCGCGGGGGCAGCGGCAGCGGCGGGAGGCGGGCGCGTGTCAATGCCGTTCGTTGACTCGCAGCAGCGCAGCGGCATCGGCGCGGCCTCCGCCTTACATAACCAACGACAATGAGCGCTCGGCGAATGCGTGTGATGTACCAGTCGACCCCACTGTTGCTGCTACACCGGCACCGAAGCCGCTCGATGCGACTGTTCTCTAAACCGTACGACCACTGGCGTCTATGCATTCTAATCTAAACACTCATATGAATTCATATTATCAGGAACATTCTAGAAGGGTGCACCGTCAATTGCACGGTATTTATTTCTATGTTGTTATTGTTGTCAAGGTCAGTGCTCAAATATAATTTAGGATACTTAGGCAATGAATGTCAAAACCATATTATGAACCTGTAGCTAAACCACAGCTACATAATTCATGTTTATTAGAACTCGTAGAGCAAAATATATCATTCCTACAAGTTTTGCGCATAAAATATTGTGCAAATAGCAATTTAGTTTAAGATAGTTGTAACGGATAAGAACTACAACTGAAAACTATTTGTGATATTGTAAAACATTCTTCAATCTACCTCCAAGCCTGTTTAATCATGTAAATCACCTAGGTTCAATGCTCGTAACCTAATAAAATTATTTTGTATTTCCTGAGCAATGTAAGCAACTTAAAATTCTTTTAATTAAATTGTAATTACGATTAACGAGTTAATGAACCTGTTTAATAAGAATGAAATAACAAGTGTCTACAATTGAAAATGTGTGGAAAACCTATGTCAATTCGAATTGTGATTAGCTTGGAAGTTACTACAAAGTTGTCGATTGTTACATCTGTGAATGAGACAAGTTTGCTGTGGAAAGCGGTCCCTTGCTACTGGGGGCGCAACAACGGGCGCGTAGGGCGGGCGGACTGCGCCGGGCAAAGTCGGGCCGAAAGTGAAAGATGCGCGGGTGCGGGGGTGCGGCGGGGCGCGCGCGGGGCGGGGCGCGCGGCACGGCGGGCACAACCGCGCGCCCGCACTAGCGAGCGAGTGCACCGAGTCGCAGCCTCACGCAAACAAAACTTTAGTTACTAACCTACTTCCGTGCGGGCGCCAACCGCGAGCGCGACTCCCGCTCCGTTGCACGCTCCTGTGTGCGCACCGCTGGCCCACGCTGGCCCACGTACCTTACCTATGACACGTTATAGTGATGAACTATTCTATGAAATTAATTAGGACTCTCTAAACCGGCTGGCTTGGCTGTTTACTTTGAATGGACACAAACACGATAAAGCTGACCGGACGACAAGGGCAATTGAACAAAATGTTTTATGGTGAGATGACGTTGTGTACGTCTTGTATAGCTTTTATGTTATTTTATTTTTCACGTTGGCATGCACTTTGCGGTCTCGTCGTTTCATTAATTCCTTGTTTATTAGTAGAAGACGGCCACGCACACACTGCACGTAAAAAACACGTGTATATCTAAGATTCCAATAAATACAATAATTTTTTAGACATGATCTGCATTTAAATCTTCTCATCAAATATTCTACAAAGTACTATCGAATACTCTTCATTACTATCGGTGTACTCTCGAATTTTTTGCGTTAACTAATTTATCTACAATCCAATTACCCACCTGTCTGTACAGTATCTTAGGCACCGCTAGACAGAAAACAACTTTTTACTTCTTATCATTGTTTTATCATTTAGACCAACTAAGCAGTAATACTTGATGTACTTATTGTGATTTGAATATCTTGCATTTCTAGTTTTTCAATGTAAAGTTATCAGCTTTTTGTTACGTTGCAGCATAAATTAATGTTTCGCTTTTGTCAATGTTCTTAGTTCCCTAGTTATCGTATAGGTTAATTATAACTATATAAATACTATTATCGTTAATTAAATAAATAATAACGTCCAACTATTTACTAAAAAATAAAACTGAAAATATATCTCTTGTTCGGCGGCCATATTGGATTTGTCTATGTGCTGCTTATGTCGCCCTCTAGCGACTAATGACGTTAATATTTAATTTTTAATGATAACACATTTTTTCTGTTTGTGTATACTTACTATATTTTTAACTATAAGATTCCGAATTATAAATATAGAAAATAAATTCACTTAAATGTAGGTTATCTTGTTGTTATCGTCATGTTTTGAAGTCTTTATCTTACATAATAACCTAACCATGTAATTATGAATAATAAGTCAGTGCTCATATATTACTCGAAGGAAGGACTGAGAAATTAATCAATTTAGGACATTAAAGCTTAAATTATACCTACCTAACTTATGAAAAAAAAATAAAAAACCGGTAATAAAATTTACTTTTTCGTAATTGGGTTACGTACGGTATGAGGATACTACACTATAATATACGTAAGATCATCCTCTTTGGTTTTTTTTTTTATATATCTATATATTTAAGAAGTATAAGAAATATACGATGAGACTAGATAATTATGATAGTGTAATATCCACCTTACAGTAACAGCAGCTACAAAATTAAAATTATCAGGAAATTGGCATAAATCAACATCATGACCTTTGCCCTTTTCTTAATTCAAAAATTCTAACTCCACCTCCAATACTCTGAGTTCTATATTTAAATCCGAAAACCACATATGGTTGAATTATTTTTGTGCTTTAGTCACTAATCCCAGAATGATGATCTCACGGTTATATTTTAACCTCCGCGCGACTGCTACGCTAACCATAGTTACAGACTCCGGATCTACGTAGTACATACTTGTACAGTCAACAATAAAATATGTGTAGGTACACGAAGCTAAATTCAAAAGCGAGCTCTTTGAAGAGTAGGTATCGGTTCAATTGTTAAGATGTGATACAATTCTCAAAAGCCTGTGTGCAAAGATCCAAATGCACAATATCTCATAATTTCAATCGATAGGTTTACCTTAGGAGAAAATCGTTGTTGGGTTTCCCCTGACTATACATATTTTTGCTTGTGACTGTTGGTACTTACATAGACGTAGGTACTCGTAAATAAGCAGTTAGTAACTGCAATTAGGTACTGATAAACTCGGTACTTTCTCGCTTTGATCTTATCCGATTGTGATAAACTTTAATTGAAGTAAGCTTTGTGATTGAATAATAGATAAACAATTTGTCGAAACGAATTGATTTCGATTTACTTACATTTTCATACGAGAGGTGGGTTGTGGCTAAATGCTACCTTCAAGATTGATGGAATGATTTGTTTTCCCATAGTAATGTATATTTTCATATACATAACCACGGCAGCTTTTATTGTTTCTTCATTCACTAGGATACGTAATTAATATTATGGAGATGTTTTAAGTTTCGATTCCGTGTTTGCATTGTTAAGCCATTATAGCTCCCTAAAATTATTCATTAGAATCGATATTATCAAGAACCAAATTGCATCTAATTGCTTGTTTTAAAAGTTTACTAATTAAAGCCTTGATTTGTGCCCAGTTTATGCCAACAGACTTCCTCTTCTCACAGGTGTAAGGGGTGCTACACGCTCAATCGGGTCGGCACACCCGATTCGACAGTACTTGTTACACAACAAAGCCGATCCAAAGTAATTACTTCATATATTTGGTTTTCATTCGACTCGTGCCGATCGGCATATAGGCACCCTCGTTGAATTTCGAGTCGGATCGGCACAATTCGACCTTAGCCGAGCGGCTTTTTCCCGAACGTATATTATTTGATTTTGCCACTCGGGTGCAGCCTTATGTAATTAGCACAAATTTTTAAGCTGATTATTTTATAATCTGAAACATCAAACAATACTTCGACATATAACTAAATATTTAGCGGTACCAATTTTTTTTTTTTAACTTTGGCGTAATGGATAATAATTTCATAATTAATTCTATAATCTTCTCGAAGTTTACGGGTCAACTTTCAGTCAAAGTTTAGGCTAGTTAGTAGCACAGACACAAAGAGCACCTAACTTTGCCTTCACCTCAGTCAAAGGATTGAAATTGAAACTCGTCAGGTAGATGTTGAGGTCTGTTAATATTTCGACAACATTGTTATCGTCATGGCCAAGGTCTACCGGAGACCATGAAACTTTCGAAAGGAGAATGCCCAAAAAAGTATGGGCAAAAAGCCCAGAGTTGATAAAAAAAAACTTATGTGGGGTAAAATGGCATTAGTTGTAGATAAAAATATGAAATTACTTTCTTTAAAAGTTATCCCCGTGATTGGGTGTGTATTATTTTTATAAAAGGTAATGATTTTCTTGCCTTCTTGATGTAAATAAAGTTGGTTGGCAGTATATAAGAAGACGTGATGATGAAAAGCGTAGGTAATATTTATTACAAAAAATACATCGCAATTACATATTACCGTGATCGATCAAGAATCTAGAAAACTTGCTGGTTGTTGGTATATAGCGAGTTCATGTCTAGCATAGGCGAGATAATATAATATGCTGATTAGAACTTCCTGACGGACGATGTCCGACGATTTTATTTTTCCTTTTTGTTTTATGTTGCCTGAAGCACCCTGTCTTGATAGGTTTTTCGATATGCATTAATGAGGGCTGCGACGATTCTAAAGTCACTCATTGCATTTGTCGCTGTTTTGTTGAAATAAGTGTTATTAGCACTCTCAGTGTCTAACTGACTTTCGTTACGTTGTTTGGAGGTTGGAATATATGCATCATAACCCGACGGTGATGATATCTCTTTTTGACCACAGGAAACTCTTTATATTATGACGCTCGCAATGTCGCCGATTAGGGAACGCTGTGGCGCTTATGGTGATTATTTTGAGAGAAATTAATTTCACATTTGATATCCTCTACACTATCGTACCTACACATAAGATTTTTTATCGACACTGGTTTTTTTTGAGCTTTCCGCTTTGTACCATTATTTTAATGGACGCACAATAATATTTTGGGGCTATTTATGTACCCTGTAAGTACGAAATTATGATGACCCTTAAGGTGCCATTTTGTTACTAAAACTTGTTTAATTACTTTTTATACCAACATTTACATAATTAAGAAGTGGGTTCAATTTTACCTTTATTTCCCTACGAGGGTACGGGAATGCTACGCGGCTACGATTTTGAATATGAACAATAATGAAAAATTTTAACCGTTAGCCTACTACTTTACTGCCTTGATACCTTCAAGTTGCAATGTAGGTACATAACCAAAAAAAAAGTTAATATATATATATTAAAGAACTATTATTAAAATTTATATTATACAATGTGGAGGCAATTTTGTGTTAATATTTTTGCTGTTTTAGTGTGATAATTACACTTATTACATGGCGCTAGTAGGTATTACATAGCGCTGCAACACAGTTTCGAAATACCTTTAAAAGGCTCGTCGTTTAAACAGTAAACACGAATTTATTCAACGAGCAATGACGCGTATTTAGTATTGGTCAATAATATTTAGAGCGAGAATTATGTGAGTTCGTTGCGTGGTAGCTACTAATTCGTAAACTGTTCACGAATATGCGTGTCGTACGCAAATGCGTCAATGTGTGCGTTGATTGAGGAGTTGCGTCTGTGTTTGTGGATTTTTGAGTAAAACGCGCACACGGGCCCATCGTGTGGGCTCTCGAACAAAACTGGGTCGGTTCAGTGACCCATATGTTTATCTAACGATTGTGCGGCGGGCGCGAAAGGCCCGCAGCGCCTCGCGAGTCGCGTTGTTATCATTATCAATGCGTTCGCGTTTTCGTTTAGGTTATCTGTCGGGCAACCTGTCTCCTGCACTACTCGTATACTGATTAATAATCACGTTGTGTGACACAGTGCACATGCACACATTATAATTACCAACTGTTCTAATGCATTAAATAGGAAAAACGATTCTAAAAATGTTGCTTGATAATTTTTATCTTCACTGCTCACAGATGTCATTTCAACCATGGAATTCTGGGTGGTGAATAATACTTGGAAAACAACGATTTTCCAAGTATTATTCACCACCCAGAATTCCAGACGCGATGAGTGAGACTAATCACCAGTATTTTCCCCTTTCCGATACATTTTTATATCTTAATTAATTACTTTGATCCAATTCCTAAGTTTAATATTTAAAACTGAATATTTTTTCACGGATCCCTCTTCACCGTATTATCTTCCTCTTTACTCCAGTCATATAAAAATAACTCTCCTCATTCACACATTTTCCTTGTTTAAAACTGGAATTCCTCATCTGAATCATATGACGACTTAATTGCTAGTGCATATTGCAACCACAACTGCAACGATAGCTTTAATGTTACCTAGGACTTAGAAATAATACATGAAACAATGTATGTGTCAGATAGATCTTTAGCTAATGTTATAATAAACCTTGTTCAAAATTAATATTCATCAGTCCATTTGTTTTCTAGACATCCTAAATTGGAAGGAACTAATTTTAGCTAACACAATAAATATTTTTTTTTAAAATCCAAGACCGTTTAATTTTTATTTCGTGAATGTCGCCCCCATGGAGAAATTCGCTATAAATCTTCACAATTACTTATTTGGCTATGACTTGCTTTCTCTTATATTAAAACCACGCTCATTTAACTTTTTTATGTCTAAACCGCTAAATTGCTCCGCTGATAAGATCCTACTGACAAGCGCGTGCAATACCAATGAAGTGTTGCGACTTGGCATGTACCTTTTAACAATCTTACAACTGCACTTCTGGAAATTGAGTGCAATCAATTGTGAACCTTCAAGTAGTAAACTTAAGGACGTTATTGTGTTTCGCGTTGTACATAGAGCTTTGTAAGGTACCTATTACCGTTTGCTCGCCAAGGACGGTGAAAGCGGAGAGAAAGGACGTGCAATAATGACGTCATAACTTTTGAAGTTAACAGTTAGATTTTTTGAAAATCCTTTTTTATTTTTATTTTTGATTTTGGGAAATGTTAACTATGCCTTTGATTGTTTAGAAATTCACAACGTGAACCAGTTTTTAAAATTCGTTTCAGGAAAACTCCAGAAAAACGAATTTCTTAGACGTTTTTCAATACTAAGGAAGTATATATTCCTGAAAATATTGTTTTTTCTATTGTATATTCTCAAATGGTGAGTACAATGCACATTCAAAAATTGTTTCGAGTGTAGAGGATGTGTTACTTTAACCTAAAGTTTTTTTTGGCTAATCATTTAGAGCGTTCTATGATAGAGAGTTATAAAACAGAAATATGACATTAATGTTAAAATAATGTGGTCACAGATGTGTTTTAATAGCTGCCATGTGTCAGCCAATTGACGATCACTCCTATCGCGGCATCGTGATATTTACAAGCGTAAATTCTGAGCAATTAGTATGAACCCAAGCCCGTTACCTTCAAACACTTGAAACTACTATCGCCCTTCATTTTCGTTAGCGCCGTCCATACTTTACCTTTACGAAGGTGAACGCTGGTGTTGTACCAGCTCAAATCATCATTCACATAGTTACGTCTCATTCTAGGCTATGATAACAGCTATTAGAGCGAGCGGGATGCTACAAATTGGTTGTTGTTATTAGTAGTTAGTCTAACACGCTTAGGCTTAAGGTCGCTTGGACAAAACGTAGATGCGTCAACGAACGCTGGCAAGGCGACGCGTTGTCACTAGGAATGTATTAGGTATTGTAATACTGGTGATGTTATGTGCGTAATAGTTGCACTTTGAAAAATTCATAAACGCAACATAAATGTAACGGGTCTCTGTTACATACATTGTGCATTAAATAAACATTGTTGATTGATCTAGATAGATATGTGAAATTGTTAACTCGTATGGATCGAGAATAAAGAGTTGTCCCCTAATGCAATCTATTTACACAACATCTACATATTTTACTAGTGTAGAACAACTTTCCCAGTTGTTCATATATAGGTAAATAAACATAAGTTAATGTTTACCTGAACTTTGTTCATGTGTTACAATTTGCAAAAACCACACATGAAATTTCTAAGCTAAATCTGTAAAACCATAATTGCTATGTACATATTATTACATTACCAACCTGCACAAACAGCCTGTGTTATGTCATGATTTTTTCTAGCGCACTATGTGCAACCCTATTTCATAACTCCGAAGGTCAAGCAAAGCTGCGGGTAAATTATAATAAAATAAATTAATTATTTGTGTAATATGATCCAATGCAATATCAAAGATACGGTTTTTCTTGGAAGCATGAATGAGTAACACATCCGTTTGTACTATAAACAAGTATTAGTATGCAGCCACTCACTAATAATACTATGTTAATCAAAGTACGAGAACTTTGTCATCTCCCTTGTATATTATTCATTCAGCGTTTCATATCATTTATTCAGTTGATAACGCTCGGAACTAATAGATGGCGTTGGTTGTTTTGTATCTGACATAAACATATATACTATACATGTATATTTGTAAAATAAAATTATAATTTATTTCCATTTATTTTTAATATACTGTTGTTTGATTTCCGATATGAATAAAATAAAAAAAAAGTAAAAAGATACCATTAAATTACCAAAACTAAAATTACCCCAAAAGGTAATTTTAGTTGTACATGTGGCAGAGTTTACAGACTTTTAAAGACATATTTATGTGTCTTGATGGCCATTCATAACATAGTATAATATTAAAATATTTAGAAAGTACGACGGGGTCATACGTTGCTAAACGTAGGAACCTATGGGGTATGGATGAGTATAGGGGTTTGTTAAAGTCAGTCCACAAAGGTTCCACTAACATTTTATAGAACATCGTAGGCAAACGTAAATCCTACAGTCGTTACAGAGAACTATTTCAAAATTCACATAGAAAATAACAATAACATAGAGATCATAACGCTAGATACGTCAGTCAGTCGGGATGTCGGTCCGTCTGTCCTAGTTTCCACTCGCTAGTAGGCACGCTGCGCAGGCGTTCACAAGCGTTGTATTATTACCCATAAACTCTGATAAATTGTCCATAGATTGTTAATTCTAGTAAATTAAGAAGCTTCAGTATATTTTACGACGAAAATATAAAATAAACGACAATTTAAGATGTGTGTCAGACGTAATAGAGACTCAGACATCAAAAAATGTGTTTGGTATTTTTTTTTCTCTAGGTAGACGTTCAGTAAATATTTTTATCACATTTCCTACACTAATGAATCATAATATTTTGGCATTCGCGGAAATCCAAACATAATCATCAAAATAATAAAGTAACTATTTTATTATTGCGTTATTTAATTAAAAAAAATACTGATAATGAGACGAGCATACTAATTAATTAATGCATATCCTTGCGTCCAATAAAATCTCAATACAAAAGACACGTGTGACCAAACAAAGCATATCTAAGTATATAAACTAGAATATAAAAATATATAACATATTCACAGATGGTTAGAGACGCGAGCGGGAGGTATGCGTTGTATAAAATTAGGGTCAATGATGATAAGACCGTAAAACCGTCATCTACGACTGTACCACTTCGACACTAGCAATTTGAACGCGACAGTACCGCATCATGCTCCGGAATGTACACACTTCTATTCAGCACATTTTATAGAGGGCAAGTTCACGATAAAACTGATGACGATTATGATCGGGCTTGATTTTTTGGATGTGGGAAGTCTTATTTTTTTTTGCCTAGTAACTCAGTAATTTCAGAGAAAAAAAACAAAGAAAATGCGAAATGTGGGTGTACCTGCTACAGGTACACCTCTGCCCAATCCTTCGGGGAGACAAGGCGTGATGTTATGTTTTAAAATCAAAGAAAGCCCAGTCCTGAAAAAAAATCAACGCTAGTCAAAATGTCATATCGGTTAAAGGCTCGTGCAGACCAGCGCGACGTGACGACGGCGCGACGCGACTTGAACAATACAATTTCTAAGAAAACTTCACGGTATAACAATAACCGGTGTCGCGTCGCGCTGTCACGTCGCGCCAGTCTGCACGAAGCTTTAAGCATCTAAGACGGTTTAATGTACACATTATGTAGGAATAACATCACATTCAATTATCCTTATAGGTACATTTACGATATACATATAACAATGTATGTAAGAACATTTGATTTGCATCAATCACAAAGTTGTCAGCGGATATAGTAGGCGATTACCACCGCCCATCCGCCCACGACTGCTTGTAACCTAAGTTTAAATCAATGTAACCAATCTCAAATGATAAGGCAAGCATTGAACAAGCCTAGGCTATAAAACACAATGTTAACTTAGTGCAGGGACTTTTAAATAGCTATGACTTAAGCTCATGTACAGCCACACCTGTCTTAACAGTAAAATGGCAAAAGTTCAACTTGAAGATTTCTATTGGCTTTTTTAAACATGCTGTAATAATAAAAAGAAAAACTAAAATTTAAAAAAACTTATAACGTACTTAAGTAAGTTCGTAACTTCGTTATCAGTTTCTTCATTTTAGATTTAGTAAGCTATATAATCATTTTATATCAATAAATCGAAAGATAGAAATAAGTAAGCCAATAATACTCATAACTAAAAGGGTAACACAAATTTTAATCTTCTTGCATAAAACGCGGAAGCTGTAAACCCATATTTCCCAATCAAACTAACCGACAGTAAAACAACATAACAGCGTAAAGTTGCGCAAACGCTACAATCATCTAAGTTCAAACAACTGACAATCTAGTCGGTGAGTGCAATAGGGTTTCCCACGCAGCAGCCCTGCGGTGGCCTTGTCGCTAAACCTTTGTGCGAGTAGGAGCACAATGTTATCGAGGAGTCATGGACTCGCGCCTGCAACTATTGTGTTAATCTCATTGACGCAAATTATTCAGTTCGAACTACCCCGCTTTGTTGCACATGCATGAATTACGATTAAGGAGTGAGTTATTTTGTGAAAATACATCCAATAAACCAAACCATAAATGAAGGCAAATAACAAACTATTAATCTCTTAATTTTCAAAATTATTTTTAATCATCAAACTTTTTTTCCTTTAAGTTTTAAACTTAAGTATATAAGTAATATTATACCTAAATTGCACTTTTTGAATTTATATATATCTACGTAGTCCGTTCGCATGTTTTTTACTTATCCTAGATAAACAAGGAAACCTATTATTAGCCATAGAATACTGTAACGCACATCTGTAGCATACTATATGTGTATCGCTGTTGGTTGTCAAAATAAAGAAAATAAAAAATAATGAATGATGATCATCTAGGCAAACTATTTTGGGAAAATTGAAAGAAGAACACTAAAAATATAAGAAAAACACAGATTAACCCCAAAAACACGGCGTAGGTAGGTATATCGATAATTTTATAAGGTCACCAAATCATCATAATAAACAAAGACTTCATTAATATTCGCTCCCGCATCCCGTGACAAATTCGTGACGCGTTTGACACAGGTTATTACTAATTAAGTGACATGTCCATAACTAAGTACACGTGGAGCAATTAATCAACAGAGGTGAACGATCTTGAAATCGAATAGATCTCGTGAACATTCTTATGGAAAGTGAGCGTAACTACACTATAAATAGATACTGACCTTTCGCTCCACTGATGCGTCAGCCAAAGTTACGTGATGTAACCGACAATACACACGCACACATACATACAACACGTAAAATCTCAGCATGTGTTTGTGTGTACATGCAAGCACGACCAGCGGCCATCGAAAGAGAAAGTGGTTAAGGTCTCAATGGTGGTTGACCGGTGCTCAAGTAGTGTTGTCGCGTTACCGCCTGTACTATCGATAAATTTCATCGCTAACCTAGTCCAGTGTTATTGACCTGTGGACGTAGGTACGCACAATTCGGCTTTGTCCTTGTAACAGTATAACACATATTATTATACACGAAAACACTTGAAAGTATATATTAAAACTGCTTAGAATAGTTTTACCAAATTTTTACTCATAAAGCTTCGGTATTGCACACATTTTAAATCGTTTCAAGCATGTGGCACATCGATGGATTATTTTATAGTTAACCTTAAGATGCTATAATAGCAGCAGCAAAATATTCATCCAAAAAATATATTCGAGAAAATCATTGAATTTAGAGATTCTCACATTGTCTCTTTCTCGACTAGTATGAACATAGAAAGTAAAAGTATAAAACTAATGACTTGCATATTCCACTCTTACGCAAGATAAAATTAAGTTAACACGATGTTTTATTACTTACAATGTTTTATAAAGTGCTTAAAATGTTGTACGATGTAATTGCACTACATTAATTACACATTATATTAACAACATTACATATTATTCGCTACTAATTGAAAAAATTAGTTTTTAAACATTCCAGCACAACATATTCAAAAAATAAATAAATACGTTTCTTTAAAAAATAAACTATAAAATTAAGAATAAGATAAACAATTATTCAATTATCCAGTTCTTATAATCTACGCGAAAGCAAAAATAAAACATACTGAGTCTCAGATTATTCGTCGATATTTACATTCATCCAGTAACATAGCATCACTAGTAATGCGGGATGCCGCGGACCCGTTCCTACGGGAAGTACCGTAACTTACACCCGGTACCGTTGCCGTTGCGCCGAGCCCGCGCGCTACGTGAGTGCGCCCGCGCCGCCGCGTAGACCGCCAATTACTCTCGCTTTCGATTTAAATCCTATTTCCGAAGACAATGAACTTTCTTCACTTTATTGATGCCTATTGTGCTTACGGTTTACGTAATTTTTATGTGAATTGTTTAAGATGTTTCTAAAAGTGATTTCGTTAAAGTATTGGTTTTATGCGTTAACATGGCCTTCAACATTGTTATGAGATCAACGTAAATGAAGATTGCGTATCGTATTCAATGGAGATTGTTTATTGATATCTAATTCCTCATTGAAATACATTAGGGGTCAGATTGCTCAATTAGATTAATCCCAACACTGAATAAGGCATCAAAGCCGCGAAGTGCGGACGACGTCAATCACAGTCCGTAAGCGTGTACTAAAACAGAAGATAAAATCGCGTGAAGCAAGCATTCAAAAAACTTGAGCCTTGACCACGGGTGGCTGACATTAAAAACTCACGCGCCTTTCACGGCAAACTCAGGTGGACGTTGTATAACACACTTTCCATTTCTTTGGCAGAGTTTAAAGCCTCATCTCCATGGAGCTTAAAGTTGCATCGGCCGGTAATATTTTATTAAAATTGATTTTTAATTTGAAATTATAATGAAAATATGCAATTAATAAGTTTCAACATTTTCCATGACGTAACACGCCATGTTTACGGCCCATGGAATGATGTCACATAGATTTGTACAAGTTTGGTTTGATGCAAGCTTGTGTGACTCACGAAATCCGCATAACTGTCACCAATGACTTCAAAAACCCTTATAAATGACTATCATCAACATTAATAGTAGTGGCCACGTGTTAACTCACTTTGGCAGTGTATTCGGGGCTTTATTCGCGGTGTCGTCTTACGAAACTGGCGGAGTTAAGGTCGCCGATATGTGGCAATTTTCCCATTTCGAAGAGAAGCCAAACCTTGACCTAGGAATTAAATTTCATTTCGTCACTCCCGCTTTACTCGCTACGTATTGCAATTTATTAGCCGCCACGTTTGTGTTATAAATGCAAAGTGTGTGAGTGATATATATTATGATGATTATTAAGCATTCAGGCACTTGACGATGCAAATGTTTACAAGGTAATGAAGACGGGCAATAACGACTACATTACATTATATTTTCGTACTCAGCAATAAAGAAAGTTTTAAAATTGGCAACGAGTTGAAATCAAAACTGTTGAACGCATTTTTACTTTTAAAATATAGATAAATAAAGTATATAGTGTCAATCCCGCAAAATCTTTGAAGGACTAAACACATTTCTATCCTGAAAATCCAAACAGGAAAACAGCCATAACAAACAATCACATGCAATATACAGCTGAACACATGCGGTTTTAGTACATATGTATATGTGGTACATATACAGTGACAATGAAAGCGTCCGTTAGATGGCGCTGCGCATACGCCGCGTCACGTTGGAGCGTTGCGGAGGGGGTCGGTTGCGCCACTGCGCGGGCGCTTTACGCAACGCGGCCATTCACCCCGGAAGGCGTTTTCCTCGCAGTTTCTTTAGCAGTGTGTTACTGTGGCGCTCGCGTGACTACTTCGCGTGCTCATTCATCCCCACTAACCCGCTCGCCACATCCGAACCACTCAAAACTGCAGACCTAATTATCTTATCGCATGAGACAAATATGTAGTAGTTGCACTAACGTCTGCTTTTAGCTATCAACGAGAATAGCATCAGGATGCATCTATTAGTAGCATTTATAAACTACAACGTTTACCAGGTATTTTAAAGTCGCTAAATAAAATTCTCAGTATGTGTTAACTTAACAAAGTAATATTAAAGGCAACATATTTTCGAAATTATACTTTAAAACATTAACATGCCGTTTCGTTGTTTCGAAAGAAAGCTGTTAAGCTTGTCAGCGCATTCATTTATCCTTCCATTTGGAGAGACATTAAACATATGACTGCTGCCTGTTTGTCATGATTTTTTCCAGGCAAAGATATATTTTCATTACCCTCATTAATAACGTTTTAGCAGCAAATCGATTGCTGACTGAAAGACAAATTTAATCGCTGGAAACATATAGCTTTCGGGCTGAATTTCACATGCATATTGATCTCGTTGATGTCGCAACGCGTATCGTGTTTCAGAGTAGCAAAATAGATGCGACCAGTAAATAGGGAAACTAAAATACCATGAAACATAACGGATGACGCCGCAACAAGTATTTCTCGTAGCTGGGTTAACGCCAGTTTATATGAGGAAATTCGTTTTAGTGTTTTGGTCTCGTGAAAATTTCGTAACTGCTTGCAACAGGCCGCGGTGAGTCAAGTGTAAATTTATAAACAATAAGAACCTTATTATTTACGAAACAACAGTTTCACACAAGTCTCAAATTAATGTTGCTCTATGGGAAGACTAACAAATTGCTTGTTTCGTGATTGTATCTCGACCATTCGACTGGCAATCGCAACTTTTCCAGACCGAGTCCGTTTGATGGTTCATTGTTAAAAGTTACCAAGTTATGAAAACAAAAGTAATGTAAGTTACATCAACGTGAACAACAACCGCCATTAAAAGAACAAGGAAAAAGTGCTGCATGTGATTGTCAAAGTCCGATTTTACATAAGGTATGACATTGCCGTCGCCTGCGCAGGCTTACGCAAGGATGCACTGGCTATCAGCGGCGGCGGCGGTTGCAAAACTGTAAGCACATGTGCATTGTTAAGGGCAACGCTACGTACATTAGACATGCAGGAATGTTTGGAGAGCGTTAGTAATGCATACCGTGGGTATTCCATTGTTTGAGCCAAAAATCTTTGCATTTACTTAATTTTCGGATTACATACTAATAGCGAACACACCCATGGTCAATAAAACCAATTAAAGTTTATTTTTGGCAAATACAATTCAACTTAGAATTTAAATTATTTTTTGTTCATACATATCTAGATGAATCTAAACAAAATATCATTAAGTTATTCAACTCATTGAAACTTCTAATTCGTTAAGTTTCTAAAATCAAATAGCAACTTGTTTTCATATTAGAAACTGTCTTCTCTTTAACTAGCTATTATACAATACGTTCTTTCAAACTATAATCTAGGATTTGCGTCTAGACTATTTTTTGCGAAATCGTTTTTGGTAGCCGCAAGCGCACTAGCTAATTGAACGAAACATTCGATGCATTTTTACTCTTTTAGGGTTCTGTACCTCAAAAGGAAAAAACGGAACCCTTACAGAATCACTTCGTTGTCCGTGCGTCCGTCCGTCTGTCTGTCTGTCAAGACCCTTTTTCTCAGGCACGCATGGAGAAATCAAGTTGAAATATCCATCAAATACGTAGGTCTACGGACCCTTGGAGCTCTAAAAAAAATTAAGCTTCTAAGTCAACGCAATAAAAAAATACGGCCATTTATGAGACATAATTTGATACTCGCAAATTAATCAAAACTACCCGACTACTACTTCTTCTTCTCCTAGAATTGAAATTTGCCAAGAAGCAAGGTCTCAGTACAAGTGAAGGAAAATATCCGAAAATCGTTAATTTTTAGTTTTATCACATCTTTTTTTTTTCTGCGATTACAAACTTACTTAATTGCAGTTGGAGAATTGACAGTGACGTATATCGATGGATGTGAGAACATTTTTTCTACTACAAAGTTAGATTTGTTCTTGGGATAAGTTCATCCCAACTACGGAACCCTTCATTGTGCGTGGTCCGACACGCACGTGGCCGTTTTTTTTAGTCATTAAATCCATATTAAGGATATTTACGCAAGAATAATGACGGTAGTTGACAAGTACAAGTTTCTAATTTCTGTTATAAAAATAATAGGTTATAAAGTAACTAGAAATGAATTACATTATCGCAATATGTAAAAGAAAACTGAAACAATTTAAATGTTCAATATCTTTAGAAAAACTAGTAATTAACACTCCTACGCATAACTAAACTAAGCAGTAAGATTAACGATTATGATTTCGACAACAGTTAAAATTAATGAACATATCTCATTATACATAGAACCGTTTTTAATAATTATTGGCATCAATTAAAAGTCTCAGCACCATAAATTATCATTTTTCTTATTAGAAGCCACACCCTACCATCTGGACTTCGAAAGTCGTCTTTCGCAAACACAAAGCAAACTATGAGTCGTCGACAAACTGCTAAAAGCTCCGAGATATTACTCAAACACAAATTGAAAACTGATGTGCTGTGATCGCCAGCAATATGTAGTATTGTGCGAAGTTACTCAATGGTTAGGACAAGTGCTAATACTCGTAAATTAAAAGATCTCTTTGATATAGCTGTCCCAAATAAGCAAGGGTAAAGACCTTTTACATAACTCAGTGTTACGTGGCCCAGTGAGAGGCAATGTCAGCCTTTACGATTGTTATGACAGCTACGCAGTCTTAGATCCCCACACGATGCCGTGTTACCGA
This sequence comes from Agrochola lota, assembly GCA_947364205.1. Taxonomy (NCBI): domain Eukaryota; kingdom Metazoa; phylum Arthropoda; class Insecta; order Lepidoptera; family Noctuidae; genus Agrochola; species Agrochola lota. The sequence goes on along the minus strand of OX376221.1, from coordinate 7,020,307 downwards.
TCAACTCGACTGCACATAGTCTTGTTTACCATTTTTTGGTCTTGTAAACCAACATCAGTTAATGACAGTGTATTTAATGCACTTGCAAATGTACAAATGAAAGGTGGAGGTCGAATGATCTGAACATTCAAGTTTCAAAATATTAAGTAACAAAACTAAGATGTTTTCACGATATAAATACTTGTAATAACCTGATTTCGCCATAACACTATCAAAGTTAGTGTTTACCAATGTCATGTACGTAAACGAAAGAGGTCTACGAAAATTGTGCTACGAGCTACGCCGCTACGACCTAGCTGCTACGCCAATCTTCCACATCTTACATTGACTGTAAAGTCATTCGTCGAAGAATTTTTCAATGACAATGCTCCTCAATCCAATTTTTTTTATGAATTTTTGGACATTGCCGAATTTATATCACTATTAAATACATCATGGGTAGTAATAGATATTACCAAAAATTGTTTTCTTGTTTCACAACAAGGCAGTGTATTGCAGATCAAGGTTCCTCTTTATATCTAATAAAATTCGTCTTTTGTTTCGCTAGTGTTATGTGCCTAAAAAGGTCAATGAACAGCCTCGGCATTTCTACAACCGTACCGTATACAACGTAACGGCATTTATTATATTTCATTGTATTTTATTTTGAATACTAAGCCATATGAATAAGGTTCAAATTTCGTTTTTTATGTTCGTGAATAAAGACCTTACGTTTCGCTATTCAAACCACGATGTGCATAGTGAACTCTGTCGTAGGTTAAGCGGTTATTTTAATGCAATTTGAACTCAGATCCAAAGCATTAGATGTCGAAATCATTTGGCATGAACGGGTAGTTTTGCCATTTTGTATTTAATTTATCGGTTGGCAGTGACGGCCAAAATGTTAGTTTGTTTATCGTTAGCGCTCGTTCTTGACAGCGAAAAAGTGAAAACGGCTGCGGTGGCTGAGCGTTGCGATTGTGAAATTAGGCTCCGTGGCGAGGCCTCGCGACGATGGTGCGCGGGCGCCGCGGCCAGTCGACATGATCTTATGTAATAGGAAGCATGCCAGTGTTGATTCCTAGTAACTGTCACAACATGTGTCATAAAATCAGTCACGCATGCCGTCAGTAATCCGCCCTTTTTATTAGGACAATTTGTAGGCAGGCCCGGCCTCTTTACATTAGAACGCATCTCTACGCATAACACAATAATTGTTAGGTTAGGGTCATTTAAACAATTTCGCGTCTGATATCATACGCAAAATTTCATGCCATTGACATTCAACTCTAGCAATTTCTACGAGATATGTAAATAGGATTTTCTGTGCGTGAAATCAAATGGATTTCGAAATAATAGATCTCATAAATTCAAATTCAGTTTTAAAATAAAACTAATGAAAGCATAGTTCCGTCCGCGGCACTTAACAAGACTTTCTTTCGAAGTAGATAAGATCTGTATAAATACATACATATATTTTTGGCAATGTATTTGCAGTCGTGGTTGGTGCCAGCCAAAATTTATAACAATGGTGATGATTAGTGTCATTGGCATAACTATTGTTCATTGTTAAATTGACGCAGTTTTACTTTTACACTTCCAAACCACCGTTCTCGAACTTTTTGTACGAACATAACTTTGAATTGCTTATTATATTCTTTAAACTTTATATAAAGTTATGATAACCTTGTACTAAAACGATTATGTGGATATTAAGCAAGTTGTTTACTAATGTTAAAGGAACGTAAAAAAACGATTCCCGTTGAGTATGCATATATTGGTGATTTCCCAAAGATGCGGTCGAATAAAGTTCAACATAGTTAGGAAAAGTTTTAGTTCTACTTAACTAGACCCATTTTAATAACAGTGATATTTGCTTTATGAAAAGCACTTCTTACAAAAAAAACAAATTTAGTAAAAAAACTCAAGGTTTTTACATATTTCTCGAGGTCTGTCACGGCCAGCCGTCTACAATTAACAAAATAAAATTAAGAACGAGGAAACGTTAAAGTAGACTCATTTAGGTACGCTTTGTCGCGATGTTTACCAATGGGTGAGGTCATTCACACCTTTATCGTGCGACTCGGCAGAATTCGGATTGTCACCAAGCGAACGTTCCGTCAACTGATACATAAAGAGATCACAACAACACGTCACTTTTATGCTGAACTGTAGGAACTGTAATCGGTCAGGTAGAGTCTACGTGCTTGTAGGTAGGTACAGGACCGGATTTACTGCATTTAATACAAGCCCGAATATAAGATGTTTTCCAAACCAATATTGTTTCTAATAAATATTCCATTAAAATAGTTGACTGTCAACTACGGATTCGAATTACTACAATAATTTATTATTCGCTTCACGTTTGTTTGTAGGCAAACAACATTGCTCGCAATACGCATTTCTTGAATTCTGATTTTATAGATAAGAACAGGTGTCCCAGAAAATAAACATGCGATCACCATATTTCAATTTATGTTCGTTTCGTGAACGGTCGTCATAACGATAAAAACAATTTTATCAACAACGGTGGCCTTATCAAACAATAACTCGTGATTTTGGTTGTTTTTATACAGTTTGACGAATTATACAAGATTACTAGGTGCCGCTTAAGGTAGGTCGTTCAACTTCAACTAGATCACCTAGTCTCGGCGAAGCGTGTGAAAAATATCCACACCACAGCCAACGTATCGATACAATGAATTCGTTGATACGCCTCGCTAAGCAACAGATAAAGATTTCAAACGATGGGAACGAAATTCTAAATTCTGTGATGCAGTTGCGAAACCTTATTGTGAACTCTTCAACACAAAATACAACAAAGAATGTCATTTTGTCAAAGATAACTTTAGCAGAATTCTTTCTCTAATATCAAAGTCAAATATTTGTTCAATTGAAGAATTTAGGCAATGCTTGATACACCTCTAATTCAAGTATCGATAACATTAACTGAAAGTTGGTCACGTTGTCTGAAATTGTTATCTTTCGACTTGTTTATCATCGATAGAGCTCAGCGTCCTTAACTATAACAAATACCTATTTAGTTTGTCTTAGTGTTTATTTTGTTTATTTATAGTTTTAAAGTTTATCTTTCAGTTGGTATTAGATATTATTTCAGTAAAGTAGCTGGCAAACTGCAGACATTTTAATCAGTAGATATTTGGATAAAATATATTGGCGGTGCACAATGACCCGAGTTGTTCATAATCGACTGATATGTTAGTCTGTGTGGTGGCTAAATAACCTTAACAATGAATACTCTATTTAAGTACTTTGATGTTATGAACTTCGCATGGTTTACTAACTACATGTTAATAACCTCCATTGACGTAGTTTCCGTAAAATACATAATTATAATAAATTCCTTCAACTAAATCGTGTGTGTCTAATGACATCTAAGTCCGACTCACTGACTCATAAAGCTACATAAAAGATTAACAGCCCATGAAAAAATTCATTGTCACTAAATATAGTTCAAAAATTAAACAGACACGCTTCCAAGAAAAGAACGTATGGGATCGAATATTGCAGTACTTCCTGTTTTCGCAGCGCCAAGAATGGGGTTATTCGGTCCAGCTCGCTTTCACCCATTCTTCAGATAGGCCAGCCATACATAGCGCGTTGCGTCAATATTTCGAGTGGCCGTGTTTTCTCGGGAGAATAGTTAACCCAGTTTCGGTCGGTCCTGGCTAAATATACCGCGGCTACCTGCCTTCGAACGCATACCAGCAGCGCATGGTCGCAGCAAGCCGCATGACATGTTGTCAATCTTATTTAAAATACCTTTTATTTTTTATGTTACGAGTAGTTGGCATGGGTTGTACTGACTGGCTGGTTGAGTGATTCATGTATACGTAGAATCCTATCGGATATGGATCAGACGAATTGGTACACTTTAAAACAAGTGGAGTGAAATATTACCTACATGCAAAGTACCTGTGGTGGAACAGGCCAAAAGGAAGTTATAGAGTTGAAACATTGTAAAAGTGCAAAATTTTGTTACTGAGGCCGTAACAACTCACCAGTTTTGAAAAACTTTTGAGTCTTCAAGTTGTTTCAACAAAAATGAAGTTACCAGTTTTTCGTATAACTTTTATGGTTGCCGAGAAAAAACTCCTGTAGTTTGAAAATATATAAGATCGCGTTAGGGCTTATTCCATGCATAAGGCAAATGTAGATTTTTAAACATATCAAAATAGACAGAAGTAATATAATAGTGTTAGTTGTTGCATACATCGTTAAACTACCCGAAGGTAACGGGCTACCCATCACTATTAAGTAATTCACTTTTGCAATGTCTAACAAGTTTCTGCAGCACCCGGTAATAGTGTGGTCATATCACCTTATGATGCTACCGTACTTACATTCAGACTACATTAATTTTTGTCTGATAATTTCGATGTATAAAATTGTATAAGTACTTAGGTCTTGTTAATATCTAAAAGAACTTAAACTTTAAATCACTATAAACTTATCACTTTAAATTTTCACATACTCCTAGATTTTTTACTAAATAAACCGTGAATGTAACATTACTAGAACTCAGCACTTTGTTCCAACAATGAATCAAAAGCGTAATCTAGATACTGGTGAATAGCGGCCGATGCGAATGAACTCACTTTTAATGTAACCCGACACATAAGTGTGCCATCGGCCCGGCTAACCTTTCAGACAAAAACTAAGGCTAACTAGGCTATGCATTGTCATGACTACAATTAAACCATTCTTGAAAACCGTATAAATAACACATTATCGACAGTCAATGTCGGTAACCCCCAAACATGTTTCTGTCGAAATATTGAATACCAAGTCTCTTTTCAACAGTAGAAATTTTGCAGTTTGTATTAAGGAGGTAATTACAAGGTCGCTGTTGCAAAATCTTGAAAAATGCCATTTTCGAACTTAAAAGTTTTAATGGCTGTAATTTTGCGTATCGTTTGACGATTTATTGTTTTAAGGTAAATAAATCAAGTGCTCATTCGCATTAGTAAAATTCTGAAGACAATACTGTCAGTGTGTAGAGCGGCCGTTGCGCGGTCATGAGGAACCGCGCGTGCGCGTGCGGCTGACCTACTTATGCGCTGGCGACCATTACAGTACTTGCCATCAGACCACACACGCTATACTTCCACGCCGCGCTTCGCACCCATCGACGTTACCGCGGCCCATCCTAGTCAGTACTGAAACATCACCACTAACCATACCGAATCCCTTTTCGGCAGTTCAACGACCCCGCTATCGAAATCCGCACACTCACACGCGCGTCCATGGACGAAACGGCCAGATAAAAAAAATGAAACAAAAAACTTCTCGCGTAACGGTGAATGAGTACCAGACAGAGATAACTATATTTCGGCAGTGTACTCGTCGAGTGTAAGGTCGGCTACGAAAAACACTGACGCAATTTTTACAGCGTACGTAATTGAGCACTGACGGACTCAGCGGTGTGTGCGTGAGCGCCGAGAGCGACGCCCGCGTCCGCCGAAACGGAGGCGGAATATTTAGGTGAAAGTGTTTCGAATTTCGACATGACGACATTCGCGCGCAGTCGTTATCGTGATTTTGCCGAATCTAGAGGTTCGGAGAGTGCGCAGACAACCGCGACGCGCCTGTGATCCGCGCCCGCGCAACCTTAAAGTGTTCGCTCCGCAGGAAGTGCTCCGGACTCTGCATGCTAAACGTGTCTAGTGCTTGCGTTGAAAAACTATGCTGAGAGTTGGTGTATCCAAAAATTTTCGGAGACGTAAATTAAAAAGGTGATCGGTGAATTTGGAACAAGGTGGTTCTTCGTGTGATGTGCGTGTTGATGCGCTAAGCAAGCTGTCGGCAGGCGACAGGCTGGGGCCTGACGAGGCGCTGGACGCCTCCACTCACGCGCACCAACTGCAGACGATGACCTCCACCATGGGTAAATATTGTGATTATAAAGCAAAACATCACCCTGACCCCATACCGCAAAAAAAAAAACAAAAAATAACAACCACGTCCGGCAAGCAACCATCTAATAAATCATTAAAAAAAACATATTAGTATAATACTAACATTAATGTCGTGAATATTTTTATCAAAATATTTGTTACTAATACTGTATTACAATAGTACTAATCAAACTAACCTACATTGGGATAAGCGTATACTGATGGTAAAGGAATGGCTTTCCCGTAGCACTTTGCTACGCGCTACGAACTACAACATCGTTTCAGACATTTTTGAATTTATTCGTGAAAATTACTGATCTGCAATGTTGTGGTAGTCTATTGTTAATATTTTCAATTAGAACTGTATTTTTTTTCAACTATGTAAATTTCGTAATGTTTAATAAAAAAATAATAGCCATTGGATTTTTACAAATATTATGAATACTAAAATATTGTTATTAATAGCACAATTACTTGGAAATAACAATAATAATAATAAAACATATAAACAAAAGTAATATTAATATAAGCTTTATTCATAAAATAACGAATCTCGTAGCTCTTGCTACGAACTGGCTACGAAGCGAATTCTTAGTGGAGTTGATAACTTATACGATTACTTGAAACTTGTTTTTCCTAGTAATTCACATTTGTTTTTTTATTATAAGTTAGTTAGTTTAGAAGATTTTGGTCCTAAAAATGAATAGTCAGTGTATTTAAAAACTATTTTCACCGGAATTAATTATACGGAATATAATACCAACGTTTGGTTTATATAATCTTTGATTATTATTAAAGTTTTAATTTTATTTATTTATTTAACTACCGACTCACCCCTGCTTCGCACAGTTTTTACTACTTGATAAAACGTCGAGATTTGTTTGTCAGATGTAGGTTTTTTAAATAATGTATTACATAGATAAACCTTTCGGAATAAATTCCCTAAATAATGGTGAAAACCAGATTGAAATCCGTAGCGGAGTTTCGAAAAATACGATGGTTAAATGCATATGGATTATGTATAATCAAGCAAATATTGAATGAAATTAAAGTTCTTAATGTTATTATGCAGTAAAATATATAAACTTAACATGTGTTTACCTATAAACCAGTCTTTAGAGGTGTCTGAGCTACCTCGTGTATGTGTATAATGTATAAATAGACAGGAAAAACAATAATAGACGGTCATTGTTACAATTTAACATACAAGTATTTTTGAAAACACTTCCTGTATACTCAGTTCGTACGCCAATATGAACTTTGTATCGAAACCAATAACACCTATAACCGCTCACACATTTAACCGTGTTACTGGCTCAATGTCTTATTGAGCAAACACACCAGATTCTGAAACAGTTTAAAAAAAAATCAGCATAGTGTTGCAAAACAAAAGAGGTACCGTTTTACCATTGAGCGATAACCATGACATTCCCAAATCATCTCGTGGATCACAATCGTGACTTCATAGACTATGACCGGCTACTTTTACTTTCGTTAGAATATGGCCGCCCTTTGTCTATGTTCTATGAGTCGGTGAGGTTGTTGATCTCCCGCCATTTTGCCGTTGCCGAAATACGTTTTTTACGCTCACTTTCCAATGCGGTGAAAGCGAAAAGGTACAGAATGTCACTGCTTCCTTTCAAAGCATTGTAGTGGGAGGACGTTGTCGAGTTTCGATAATAATAGGTGCGTTAGTTCGCCTGTCAAAAAACGCTATTGTTCCTTAATTCGACTACATATGTATTTATATTCGTTGCGCTCCATGTACTTGGTGATGACACGTTTACAAGACAAGCTTTGTGCAGTAGTGAACATACTTGAAGAAGTGTGCAGGGATATGAAAGCACGTGGTTAGATAATTAGGAAACAAGTTGTCAATGTCAACAATAGTAAAATGTTACGCTTTATTTTGTGAGACCGTATTTTTTTTTATTTGGTCATGTTTAAAAGCTCTGTCATACAGTGCAAGATACGAGATTTTCAAGCTTCAATGATACCATGTCATGGTGAGGCGATATTTGACTGTTAACTACAGTAGGTAAACATCAAATTAAAGTACTCTCTTACCTCTGTATTTATTCAAATCCCACGAATGCTACGCAATACAAATTTTGTGTACATAACCTTATCAATGGCATCTCAAGTTTCCGTATGAGGTAGGTGCATTTTTTGTATATGGAAACACGGAACTACGGAACATACCAGAGCTAAAAATATATAATAATAAACTGAAATTAAAATTAAATATTACAATATAAAAATAACCGATTTTGATAATTATTTTCCTGTTTCCATAAGGTCGTAAGGGTGCATTCAACAAGCCTCCACGCGTACGACTCTCGTACCCCCAAGGCCTTTGCTGGGATCCTAATTGACAGACTAATCATATTTGTAACACGATAGCTATTGCATAGCACGACATGAAAATAGCAGAAATGAAACTTGTTCAAACAATATAAATACCATTAATATTAGGTATTAGAACAGGATTATTGTAAATAGGAAGTCGGAGTTGAATCGGAAGTGTCAGTATTTAAAAATGGAACGTTTTAGCTGTGAGCGCACGCGCAACACAACCTGAATGTCAAGGCGTCTACGCCAGAGGCCATGAGAGAGGCCCAGCATCGGGGCCCCAAAATAATGTACTTACTATTGCGATCTGTTTTGATAAAGTCGAAATAAATATTTTAAGGAACTCATTCTTTGTATAAAATCGGAAGCTTCGCTTTCGCTTTAGCTTAATTTGCCATGTTTCTCTGTTCTTGAAAAGACGGAAGCAAGAATTTTTTTAGAATTCATCACCAATAAAAGAATCGTAATTAATTTGCGACTGAAGTCGGTGACCTCAGCAAGGTATAAAGTAAATCTACATTTCATGTATGTTCTCTTCGTTCAGAAGTTATTGATTTATATATTTTGTCTTATAAGCTTTAACTGACTGTTATTGATTAGGTACCTAGTTCTTACAGTTAATCTTTTTATCCCGATATTTATGTTACTGTTTTTACCGACAACTTTCTTAATAGCAGGTTGTTATCAAAACATCGAAAAAAATCGACTGAAGTAAAGAGGCAAAACGGAAATACGTTTAAGATAATATCGTTGACACCTTTTAAACCTTTCAGGTCATTGCCCTATTCTGGAAGACATGTTACCTTACCTACATTTTAAAAGTATAAGTTTGCCTAAAACAATCCCCACTGGTATGCCAACGATAGCTGAAGACAACGACGAACACGTACGTAAATAAAGAATTTATACATACGATTAACATTCCAAAATAAGAGCCAATAAAAGCTTCTACAAGCTACCGGTGTTACCTCACAGCCCTGAAGTGTCCAAGGAACATGCGTACACGCACTCCGTTCACTCAGGCACTCGAGCCGAGCCACGTTCGGACGGTCGTTGGCGCCGAATCGGGGAGCCGACCTCGCCGGTGACACTGACATTGCGACCGGAACCATTCGACCACTTCCTGACACATAACCCAGACAACATAAGATGTACAATCTTGCCTATTCCATTATTAGACTTGAAGAACCCACAGAAATCGGTCGAATAATCACAAGTTTCGGAAATACTAAGGTCTTTACGCTTTTTTGCGCAGGAATAGTGATATCATTTATTTTGCTAAATATAACTCGAACTAACTTACTTTTTCGTACATCCGTCTTTTTGGCAGTTCATTTATTTTTGTGATGTAGAAATATATCATAGTGTATAAATATGCCACTCAATGGATCATACGAGTAGGTCACCGATATTCGTATTTAGTGATCTACTGAAATAAATAAGTGTACATGTTTATTCAAGAGTATTTCCTCACATTATGAAGCAAACTGGTTTAAGTAAACATAATTTCGGACATACCTACCAGTTTATTAGGACTAAGTTCTATTAAATTTGCCAAACTAGATCATTAAAATTGTGACTTACAGTTTCCGAATACACCAGCCCGCTAAGCCTGGCATGATGCAAGAAGAACTACCAGTTAGTACAGGCAACCTTGAGAACTTACAACATTCACACGAGACTGGCTTGATACATTCTACGTCCGTTTCGCTAAACAATCTTCGGAACTTGTGACGTCAGCCAAACTTAGCAAAACCCGGTTAGGAAATGTCTGGATGTTTCTTCAAATGAAATTAGGTTGAGCAAAAGAGATTTTGTTTGTCTAATTATAAAAGTGTTTTTCTTTTGAATCCAAAATTACAGTCAATGAGAGGAAAGTTTCGTTTTTAAAGATGAAGCTCATGAAATCGGCTCTTTTAGAAGACTGTTCTACAGGAATAAGTGCACTTTCTCATCAAGATTAATCATATGAACACTAACAAGAAGTACATTGAACCGATGTACAGTTAACGAAAAAAGCGATACTCTTTACGGTTTAGTAAACATTTTGTTCAATCACGTGGCGGGCTGCCAAAGCACTCATTGAGCTTTCAAGAGGAATTTTTATAATTAAATCGATGTTCATAAGTGCATCGTTACGTACGTTTAACTGTTCTTGTCTTAAATGTTTTATCTGTTCTTCGCTCAACAGTAAAGTCTTCATGCATTCTTTCAAAGATTCTACAACGTTTGCTTTTCGCAATGATTTTCCATCTAAATTTCTGAATGTTGTGCAACAAAAGTCTAAACACATACGTTCATAGATTATTTAGTTCAGCTAACCATAATATTTATGATTTGCGGACGTGGAACATATAGTTCCAATGAACCTGCCTCACTGTGGGATCGTGAATAGCATGGGCTACTAAATATTTATGTCGTTTATACAAAAATGTTTTCCTAAACTAAACAAATATAATATGAACAACAGGACCAAAATCTTATTATTCGCTGTATCCATTTCTTTGATTCAGGTAGTTAGGTACTTATTCAATGAACTCTTAAAATTTGTGCATGTGGGTGTAATAGTCCAAGAAGACGGAACCCTAACAGCGGAACTGTAGGCGATAAGCGGGCGACCGTGGCAGAGGTCACAGCACTTCCGGCCGTCAAGTATGTACATTGCTTTCGGCCGGTACACGTGTATCTGGCCCTTAATTTGCACCAGCCTTGGATAGTAGGAAATACTGTCCTTAAATACTTATGATTTCCACGACCTTAACTCATTATGCGTGCTTAGTTTTGTAATGTGAAGCATGTTGTATCTAAGTCAAAAAGTTTCAATTACATAGTAAAATCGTCATCATATAATTTTTACTTTCATAAAACAGCTATCCGCCAATTACATTGGTTATAGAAAATTTGACAAATTTCATAGCCTCATCTCACAGAACTTCAGACATACTAACAGGACCGTCTTTCATTCATCTGCGAACCTACCTACCAACCTAGTCAGGTCTTACGGTATAGCTTGTCTGTGAAAGACTTATCTACCCATCGTGTAACATCCAGAGTTTCTAATTGTAATTTTATATGGTGTACAGTAGTTTGGTGTGGTAGCAATCTATAGCACCTACCTAAGGACTTTTCTTTTTAAACTTACTCATTTACATAAATACATATATGAGGGTAGGCAGAAACTACAGAACGCCACCTGCTACGATCCTTACATACTCCTTTCGCCTCGTTTATGTCCATACATCTGGTCACACACGCACGTCGGTTGCGAGTACTACGCACCTGTCCTTTCTGAAGACCATCACCAATAAGGTATATGTCCTCCTAGGGCATCCCCTCCCGGCGTTTCCAGTCACATCTGCCTTGTACATACATTTTGTTAGTCGCCTTTCATTCATCCTCTCAAGATGACCAGACCATCTCAGCATACCCTTTTCAATTGTTGTCACTTCCTTCATTCATCATATCATCATTTATTTTTCATTTTCGTTCTTACTCATATAGATCGCTTTAAGTAAAAACAATTAAACATACTACATAATATACTTCTCAAATTCCAACATTGTAACCGCGTCCCGAGGACATAGCTGAGAACGTACCTCTGTACTTTTTAATGAGCAACAATAATGAATGCAATTAAACAAAGCCCGTCGACGAGCTAAGCGGTCAAGTGACCGACCCTGGGCGGGGACGCACGAGCGCTTCCGTGTGATCTTGCTTTAGGCTACGTTCAAGTTCAACCAATTCTATTATCCCTTTATCTACACGCATACATGAATATTGAATATGTATTGGTCGTAATCAATCAACTTGCTATTCAAGTTTTACGATTTATTGGTTTAGTTTTCTTGAATTTATTTAAATGTTAGGGTTAAGTGATGGAGCCAAGCAAAATAGAACTGCAGATTTAATTTGGAGAGTTTGAAAAAACAAGTATATTTTTATTTATATCTGAGAAAGGTGACGACTATTTCAATATTACCATAGTTTAACTGTATTCGGTTTTCTTACATTGTATTCTTACGAATATTTAAGAATACTTTCACACCATCTATTTTCTTACAAACTAAATTTAATCATTATATATCTCGAAATCACCTCTTTAAATCAATTAATAACCTCTTAAAAAAAAAAAACTAGAACGACAAGCACACAACAAGCACTTAACAATACTTCCGTTTCTCTAAAATAGTGAGCTTAAAATATACCTTAGTTACAAAAATAAATTAGTTAAAATCGTATATTAAATTAACAATTAAATAAACAATATTGAGCCAATCTCAGTTTATTGCGACGACCCGAAGAAGGTTATTTAAAGTCAATTTATCATCATTTTATATCATCATATATTTGTATAAAGGTAATAAAGTCATAACTATATGTTTCCTATATGTCCGCGGAAGTCAAAGCTCGCGGCCTCGCAAAAAGCTCGCAAACGACTCGTCGCCTGCGCCGAATCCGCGGATAATTTTATTGACTCATTAACACGTCACTATCAAGGTCTTTGACTCATTCCAGTTTATTTGAGAGTCTAGAGTTCGTTTAATGTTGACAAAATAGTTTCAAAGAACATTGCACTCGGCTGTAATACTAAATTAATTTGCTAGATTCGGTTCGATAAACGGCTACGTGGTGACTAACTTATTTATCTCTTTGACGTAATAGGCTATTTGAATTTCAGAGAATGATCAAGTGTTGTTTCTTTATGAATCTACGCAGCTGTGTGTTTTTCACATACCCAGACAGGTACGAACTTTATAAATATGTTTAGATGTGACCCTAAAATTCGATCACTGTACTGCACAAGTATGAGCGTCATCACAAAAAACACATTCAACTGTTATGTATTTGATTAGAGGGTTTTTAAAAGAACTCTGGATTTCAGTTGCTATGTCACGGTGCATTGTTCCAATCTCTATCATTAAACTGTGAAGTGACGTTTGAATGAGTCAATCTCTTATCAAGCGCCCGTGCCGGTGTGCGCTATAAATATTTTTACGAGTATTTTCACTACGTCAATGTTACAGCACTAGTTTACAAATACGCACCACAGTTTAATGTTCAATGCAGTCACGCAATGATATTGTTGTGAAAAACGTATTAAAGTTTAATAAGCGTGATTTCGTTGACACAAATAATATTACTAGTCTTTGTATGTTTGTATCAGTTAACTTTTCCGGGTATAAATATGACGCTGGTGATAATATTTAAGTCATCATTATCGAATATATCCGAATTATTCAGAACGAAATCGGTCGCAAGTTTAGTCCGTATCATGATGATGTAATCAGATCATTACAACCCACATCATTGTATTCATGAACAAAATTTATCAACAACACTGAGATACATGAACTCGTGTATTTTAAAACCGAGGTTAAAAAACCTATTTTGATAAAAATATTGTCGAATTTCACTAGTCATGTGACACGCACGATGAGTACTGTCCATTGACCTGTCACGTACTTATATCCACGTTAGTACATAGTAATTATGTTCGCGAATTCCTATATCAATTGACATCGATTGTCTACGATATACATTAATCGGTCATGATTTTCGTGACGAAAATTTCGTCACAATGAATAAATTAGTATGTTTAAATGCGTTATGCATGTCATTATGTACAAATACCTTTAAGAAATAACTCCGCATTTTATAAATTGCGGAGCGAATATGTCTGCTCAAATAATTTTCAATTTACACATCGTAACACAATACACTATTTATTAATTATTACGGTCGATAAGATGAAGACTATTACAATAAATAATAGTATTCAACTATTTAATAGTAGAAATAATAGTAGTGGCACATCACTATACGATCGTAATACATCGAATAATATAGAAAAAACATGTTACGTAAACAATGACGTGTGAAAGACCGACGCAGTTAATATTTACTTGTTGAAATGCTTTACACTTTCATGTACGACCTCACGGCATACGTGGGCACACGATATCTACTACAAATTCCATTACCTGCGTTATCAAAGCTATAAAAAGTACTCTACGTAAGATGAATGGATTCGGAATAAAACCTAGGGTCACGCCGTCTTCGCCCGTAGTCGACACCAGCCATGGAATCGGGTTGACATTGAAAAATGATAATATTGTTAATCGCGGAAAATAAATAAATTTACAAATGATGCACGACCGATACCCGATCATATCTGGACCGTACTACGTGTCTAAGCCAGATATGTCGCCGGATTGCCGTGAGTTACCTTTGCCTAAACCAATTACTTAGTTAAAACAGTTTTTTCAGCACCAAAAAAAAAACACTCATCAAATTAATCAATAAAAAACAAACGCATTATTTGAAATTTTATATACAAAATATTGTTTGTTTTGATTCTATCTAATTAAAATATTAGGTAAATATAAACAAACCATTAAACTGAAGTCACTTCCAAATTAACGTTCGCTAATCCAAATCCCATTACCGTTAATTTTTGTCTGTAAAACAAAAGTTGGCAGACTCTTATAATCATTATATATCTCGCGTTTAAAATTAGAAGACGTTTTTTTTTTAAGATGCCTTATTTGAACACTGAATTTTGTACGTGTCTGTCTTTTATGAAACAAAAGAGGTTTGGTTTATTACAGTTTCTAATGTTTGTTTTTGTTTTGTTCACAGGAATAATGACACTCAGCCGCGGCCCGTGTGACCTCGACAACATGAGTCTGTTCCAAGACCTCAAACTCAAGAGGCGGAAAGTTGACTCCCGATGTAGTAGCGATGGTAAGCATGCAAATTAATCATTCTTTATATCCTTCCGATTGATTGTAAAAAGCTGTCATGAGACATGATTATCGTTAACTTGTCATTAATTTGCCAAAAGACATTAATGTCGTCAATATAATCTTAATTCGAATTATTGGTCTTCCAGCTTTTTATTATCAATGTTTTTTTTTTTTGTATGCCATAATTTTCTCGTCGTGGATCGTTTAAAAAAAGAACACCATAGACTGATTTCAACTCATTTCCCGCGTCATTGGAACACAAAGGGCTGTCAGACAGGCCGGTAGCAGACGTTGCGGATTGTTATTGTAAATAAATAGATAAAGTGCGAGACGTAAGGTCGCAGTACGACGGTACTTGTTATTCGTGTCGAGATGTCTTCCATAGTTGTGACGCGGATCACGGACCGCTATCACTTTCTGTCGCTGTGAAGTCTTTTGTTACAAGTAATTTCATTTTCATTTAAACGTGACCCTGGCGTTTCCACTAATGTTGGGTGCGCGGTATGCTTTTTGTAGAATTTTAGCTTATTATGCACTTGGAAAAAGATATTCAGGTTACTCTTCATGAAGGTCTACAATTTCTAACCATTGACAGATACAGTCCATACCATAGATAGGTAGGTGGGCCAAACCCCTAGAATATCTACAAATAAGTTTGTAACATCCTAACCAAACGAATTTCAAAAAAGGTATTTAATATTGGAAATTGAAAAAATAACAACACTATAAAACTCTTTCTCGAGAAAATGCATAAAAAATCGATACAATCCAGTCATATCGATATTATCATAATCGAATTACACAACATGATATTCGTAAACAAATTAGTGTTTGATAACGATCGTCACTGAAAGTTAAATAACAGATCAACATAACAAGCCGTGAGAGAGTCGCGACTGGTTCCGAGAAATGCAAACTTTCACTTAAGTATAAAATAAAAAATAAAAACTTCCAAAAACGAGATCCGGTTCAACAATTTACAGTCGCCGTCGTGCGGATTATGAATAGCGGGAATAATCTTTGTAATCTTATTTTCCCTTAATATAAAAGACTGACGTTAATTTAAATAGCATTGTTTTATTGAAAATGTTCAATCAAGACAGCATTGTTCAACCGCAATAGTTCTACGCTTTACCGAGCTTCCAAAAACTAAAATCAAAAAGCAAGTGGCAAATACCAATTGAATTAATAAACACCAAGCCTTTATTTGATAAGGCGTCGGTGATAGATAAGACGATAAAAATTGTCCTGATAATTACTAAAGCTGTAAACGAATAAAAAACCTTGCAAAAACTTGAATCCAACAAGCCCCGGAAATTTTCAGTAAAATATTTTCTAGCTTTCTCACTTTCTTCACAAAATCACACGCTACATTTTTTCCCACAATAAACAGTGAACTTGCAAAAATTACAATTAACATGTTGATACTTTTTGCATTTACCAGTTCATAATGATTACGTAAGAAGTGACGTACCGAGTGAAGTCACGGTGATGAAGAAAGTTTACGTAAACCCACGAAAGGTGAAAGCAATAAATACCGGTGCTGTAATTATTGCTATTGTGGCCTCATGAATAACTCATGAGAGAAAGATGTATTCAGTGTCATATGACGTAATATCACGCCCCAGGCTAATGCCGAACATGATTTAAGAACCGAATCTTTTATTTTTTGTTTTTTTTTATTTCTTCTGTTATAAAGTGTTATTCATTTGTTAATGGAAATGAATTGCTTTTTATCTATACTGTAGTTTTATTTGCCATGTATTTTAGACAATGAGCTTTACTGCCAGTCATATTATTATTTTGATAAATAAACAGCAGTTTCTGTAGAACTAACTGTATTTTCCTGATGCGGAAAATATTTTTTCTTTCAGAGGATTTTAAACGATTGAAAATAAAGCAGCAAATATTTGTGAGCTAGCATGTTTATAAGCAGGCTGCACACTATTTCGACGTGAGATACATAGGCAAAGATCAGTTACCTATTCTGCCTAATCAAAACAGAAGATTGATCCAAGTGTAAACATTCCACGCCAAACGTGATTTAAAATTGTAATAATTGTATCCAGGAATAGACGGATTCTATTTTGGGACGGTTATCACTGAGATATTCGCATATAAATGAGTAAACGGTGTAGCTAAGTTGGGAGCAACAGAGCGGGCAGCGAGGGAAGCGCTTCACGTGGGGTGTGACGCGACCGCGGCGTAACGCGGCGCGCGGGGCTCGTCATCGTGACGCGCCCCTCACACGCACTTTTGTGACACACCACTTTGTATGTACTTACGAGATAACGACCCAACCAATTGTTTTTTGGCCTGTCTTAATTGTGCATAGCTAATGAGTTCCGGCCCATTTAATTTGTTGTTGAAAGGGATTAGGGTGTGAATTCCTGAAACGGTACAAATTAATATTGTATATGTATATAATTATGTATGTAATATACGGAATTTTGTATTTAACAAAAAACTCAAAGTTTCTTTATGTAAGTAATGTTTTTTTCTACTTTAGAATTAAATTGTTATTTCGAACTCAAAGCTTTATGGAAATTTATGGGAAAATGTCCATACCTATCAGCAGTTGCCTTATAAAGTAAAAAGGAAACATGTCATAAAAGGGTGCATTAAACGCAACGTTTTATAAATAAAACAATAGAATCAACTTTCCTGTAACATTATTAATACTTTTGTATAATTAAAATAATACCTGTTGGCTACGGCGCATATGCATATGATTCGCTTCGATTCTATAGATTCATAGCCTAAGTAGGTACTGCAGTATAGGTAGGTATATAAAATCCTATAAATATGTGAGGTAAATGCATGAACATTTCAGTTGTGAAAACCTATACATACCCACAGCTCCTAATCACGGAGTCGATGTACTGGCCACCGAAGGTCTCCTGATAACGCCGAGCGTAAATAAATTACTACCAGATTCAACTGAAATAGTAAAACTGTTTGTATCGTCACACTATTTTCGCTCCCGAGGCCAGCTGCACTTGAGGTACCAGAGAGAGGTACTTTGATAGCGCTGGAGGCTGGCGGCCAATCGTATGTGATAAGATTAGCGATCACTGCAGTGCATAAACATGGGGTTGAGTAATTTTGCCGAGACGTGATTTCTCGAAAACTATAAAGTTCTACTTGATTGTGGTTGTATTTTAACGAATGTTTTGGTTCCTTCTCTTTTAGATCCTAATAGGAATAACTGTCTAAAAACCAACGTAGCACATAATATTAGTTTTCCATTTGGTTTTCCGCCGAACAAACCACCCTGAGTATCTTGAATGTTGATCTAAGACGATCAATCCATCAAGTGTTAATAGAGATTCCTTCAACCCTTCAGGATTATAACAATACGGAAGCTTCTTCAGATAGTTGAATACAGCGTTGGCAGATGCAAGGGAATTATTTTAGTCTCTTATTGTTTTATTTCCTATTATGAGGTATATTGGTCATTTTCGGAAGAATCGACATAGGTAAATGTGGAATCCGAAATTGTCTAGGAAGTAGGATATGATGAAACTGAAAAACAATCGTCAGCCTTATAGAGTAACGTAAACAAACAACGCTTTCATATACCTCGCGTATTCTTGTTAAGACTTTCGTGAAAGAAATGATTGATACGTGCTCGTCGGGACGCAGGCGGACCGGCGCAACACAGCGATGCGCGGTGCGGTGCGGTCACGTGGCGACGCGGAACCACGGGGAGGCGGAGAGGTGGGGGGGTGCCGGGGTAGGGGGTGTGACCCACTTTTCCATGTGTCGGTGACCGCGGCCGACCTTCGAGCCTGCACCGACCGAATAAACGATCGTTCATCCGCCCCGAAATAAAAGACTTGCTGATTGCGTAACCATCTTTATTGTTGTCTGTCTAGCACAACTTTTTTACCATACATATACCACCTCACTTGCTTAGTTTGGTCTAGCAGCTATATGCAAGCTTTGTTACATAAAATAATGAACTCTAACGCTCACGCATAGGCAACGAGATACAGGAAAACGAGCTATGTGCAACATTACCACTACCATAAACAAGTAATCAGAACAGGACGTTTATCTAGGCGCTTGTGTGAGTCTACCTAGAACCTCTAGTGCTATTGCATCACGCGGCTAGAAAGATCGGTCCCCACCAATGATGTGGCAAAGGACGCGGAGTGAAATAGAGATCGTCCTCGAAGCGAGAGCGGTGCACGCGTTGCACTAGTCATTGTGCGGTTGCACTTCGCACGCACGGCCGTCTGAGTGACCTAATAGCGGCTGGAGGGAGGGACCGGGAAGCGCTGCGGGGAGCGGGGCGCGGCTGCCGCTCGTGCGGTAGGTCGGGCTCACTGCGCGCGCCCGCCGCCCGACGTCGCGCCGCCGACAGTGGAAAACTTTCTTCGCGACTTTTCCTCGTGTAAACAAAACCGCGCAAAATTTTGCGCCCGCGCGTCCCTTTATCCAGGCTGAACAACCGCGCGCCTTGCTCAAATGAAGTTAATTATTTCAGCACAATACTTTTACTTTTTCTTACTATCAAATATCATAATCTTAAAATTTGCAATAAGACCCTTGTGGACAATAATGTGATTAATAATTAGATCGTTCACACAATTCATCGGACTGTTGACCGTGTTTGCGATGTAAAGCCAGGTCACGTGAGAGGGTAAAGACTACGCCTATGGATTTAGTAATAAAAAGTCGGTAAAGTTTAGTGTTTAGAATTTATGGTAATGATTTAATTTTGATAGACATTTCCTTTTAAGTACCTAGAATGTGATTTAGGGTTCTACATTATGGAGCTGTCTTTTCTTAAATTTTGCATTGTTGCATCATTCGCAATGCTGCTTCAGCGGCATCTTTGACATCTGTTTTGTGTTCTTGTTCTTGAGATAGAATATAATGAAATAGTTTGCAATTATTTTCTAATTAATAATACTTATTCAAATAAGAAATAAACCCACCACATTTAATATTCCTATACCGAACTTAGTACAGGTATCTCGCATAAGAAGTTGTTCTTAGGTAAGCAGTGCAAAATATTTATTTTAGAACTATTTGAAAATTTCATACACAGTCTATCAGTATATGCATATAATAATCATATAACATAATAGGCATTATTGTTGTGTGACGTAGAGCCCTTTGTGGTGTGTGTGCAGGGCGCAGGCGCAACGCTTCCGGGCGCCGCATCTGCGCTCGCGCCGCTTTCACTTTCTCCTCGCGCGCGCCGCCGCATCTCGTGCTCGCGCCGCGACCCGCATCCACGCTTCCTACATTTTCCACATCTATTCCGGATAGTTACATAAATTACTGCTTTCTGCACCCAAACTTCATAAGATCTATTAATTAGTTACAATCGCATAAATCATAACTTGGCGAGATCGTACCTCATTATGATTAAACGTGTTCCAAAGCTTCATCCATAAATATAATAGATTAGTTTTGAATGTGGCCGGGACGGCAGCGGCGGCGCTCACATCGTGACGCAACCGGCTAGCTAATCTAGTCGGCGGCGTCGGGAAGTGCAGTGTCGCGTCCCCGCGTCGCGCCCCGCGCGCTCTAACTACGATCGCGCCGCGCGGTCGTTGACATTTCACCTAGTTTCTATTTGTCGCTTCTAAAAAGTCTATGGTGTTCTTTTTGTATCACGGCGAGACGAGAGGTCGCCTGCCACTGTTTTTGACCCAAGAGCGTGTGCCCACAGGCGAGTCGGCCGCCGATACCAGCACGTCGTCGCCGGACCCCGGCCCGCCGTCGCCGCGCATGGCCGAGGCGGGCTGCAGCACGCCGCCGCATCCGCCACCCGTGTTCGACGGCGGTGGCTCTCCGACGCCCTCGCCAGCTTGCCACCCTACCGTCATCCGCTCGGCGCCGCCCTATTCCGTCATCAAGTTCGAGAGCGGGCCAGCCTCTGTCAAGGCAGAGTGCTCGCCAGCCAGCAACAAACCTGATGCGACGCCACCTCAGCTATCCTCTGTAAAGCTAGAAGGTACCCTGGAACCACATCAACACTACAGGCCACGTGCTCTCGCTCCACCACCGCAGGGCTCCCACACCTCGCTATCACCAGGACCGTGGCCACCAGCCGCCTGCATCAACGGTGTTAAACCGGAGCTGATTGGCGGACACTTCCCACCGCAACCACTCGAGCCCAAACAAGGCGCGCGAGGCTCCACGCAATGGCGAGGCACTCCAGCCGTGATCATGGGTGAGTCTGGTGGAGTCCGGACAATGTTCTGGACGCTACCAGCGCCTACATCTAGCGGAGAACCGGCGGCGGGGGCTTCGCACACGCCAACGCCGCCCACCCCCGACCCGTCTACATGTAGCGAAGAGTCAGCCGCGCGGTTACTGCTCAATCTAGGTGGTGAGCTGAGGCGGCCACGGGGACCTCCTTTGAATATGGAATTACTTTGGGCAGGAGACGTGTCTCAGCTGCCCGCGCACCAGCAACTCACCGCACTGAACCTGAGCGCTGCAGCCGGCAGCGTCGCGGGAGCGTCCCAGGTGGCGGGAGCCAGCGCACTAGCCCTGGCTCCCAGATCGGAGCTCCGTGCTTACGCACCTGAGGCGGAACGTGATGAGGATGAACAACCCATGATCTGCATGATTTGTGAAGACAAAGCTACAGGTCTTCATTATGGCATTATAACTTGTGAGGGATGTAAAGGTTTCTTCAAACGGACTGTACAGAACCGACGAGTTTACACGTGCGTCGCTGATGGTGGCTGTGAAATCACAAAAGCGCAAAGGAATAGATGCCAATATTGTCGATTCAAGAAGTGTATCGAACAAGGAATGGTATTACAAGGTATGTATCGAATTACAATTCGTTATAATTCAGAAACAAATATTAATTTCGTCGCCTAACAAAATTTATTTTACAGCGGTAAGAGAGGATCGGATGCCAGGTGGAAGAAATAGTGGTGCTGTCTATAACTTATACAAAGTCAAATACAAAAAACATAAGAAAGCGAACAAGGCAGCGACGACGACGAGTCGAGCGTCACCGCCAGAAAAGCCCAAAGACCCTTTACCGCCTATCCCATCACACCTGGTCAATGGCACCATTCTTAAGACTGCACTCACCAACCCTAGCGAGGTAAGTCGCATTACAAAAATATTATTTTGTCAGCCGTATTCATTTATTATTTTCATTGTAACATTTGGCCTTTTCTTCCAGGTTGTCCATTTAAGAGCACGGTTAGAAAGTGCCGTGTCATCATCGCGAGATCGTGCTGTACCCCTAGAAAGGGCGCTACACATGATCCGAGCGCTGATCGACTGCGATGCCATGGAAGACATCGCCACGGTGCGGCATCTACCAGACTTGCTCCACGACACCTCAGAAATAGGGGACAAACTATGTAAGATCGGGGACTCGATCGTACACAAAATGGTCGCTTGGACGAAAAAACTACCATTCATTATGGAAATACCAATGGAAATACATTCCAAGCTGTTGATGGAGAAATGGCACGAGATCTCAGTACTGACGACGGCGGCGTACCAGGCAATGCACGGGAAGCATGCGCACGCGCCGCCCTCGTCGGACCATGAACAAGACTTTATGCAAGAGGTGAGTACAAATTAAATGTTACAGCGCGTTAATGGAAATGTTACAAAAGTCTTATAAAGATGTTTTTCCACACAATTTGACTAACGAGCCCTAGATGTGGCTCAAGCACGCTCCGGGTCACATTCGCTCCAGAGACTTCCGCACATGCGCCGGAGTGCAGTTACGTGATTTGCATCGCTTGCGCAACCGCGGTAGAAAGTCGCCGGCTGCGGCTGCCAGACAACTAGTTGCACTCGGACGTTTGCACACTCGCCGCATAACCAGCTATGTTACACTAGTCAATTAATGCAGTGTACCAGACGCTGAACGTTTCTATTATCTTGTACGTTTCGAGATTTGTAACTGTTAGAACAATATTTACTCACCATTCAATGAGACGTTTGAATTCAATGTTTAGGCAGTTTTAAATTAGTCATATTTATTTATATTCGGTCTAGCTAGAAATAGAGATACGCTACTTATATTGCCGGCTCGAACAATATGCAACAAACAGGATCGCGACCTGAGAATTGCATGTGTTACATAAACTGCGCACGCGGTGATGTAACGTAATAACGGTAGTTATACAGAAAGTATTTTTCATTGTCTAGAGCATTTCCTCTTTATTTATTCATTCGATATTACGTAAATATAGCGTATTATGTTCGGTGCTACATCCATACGTTTTTTTACCAATTTAAAATGATTGCACATGCAAATGGACTAGTATTTTATACAATTTCTAGTTATTAAACGATGTTGGTTTTATAATATGCTAATAAGGTTTATGACTAACAAGAAAAGCCCTTGGCAAACGACATGCCTCATTTGCATTCACTTATCGTTAAATGAGCTGATGTAGTATAGCAATTGTTTTATAGAAAACTATGTTTCAACGCATGTGACAAAAGGTTGCTTTTAGATAAAAAAAGATATAAATAAGCGATTGCTTAAAAATAAATAAAAATCACGACATCTGACTTGGAGCGCTGCGGTTAAAACAAAACAATACATCAAGTTTGAGTCCTTATACTCAACAAAGGCTCTTCCAATTACTGACAAATAAACTCCTTCTCCCAGGTAAACGCGAACCTCCGGACGCTGCAGAACTGTCTGACGTCACTGATGGGCAGGCCAATCACACTGGAACAGCTGCGACTGGACGTGGGGTTGGTGGTGGAGAAGATGACGCAGATCACCTGCGTCTTCCGCCGCATCCAGCTCCGCATGGAAGAGTACGTCTGCCTCAAGGTCTACATACTCTTGAACCAAGGTAAATACAACACTCTGAATTTGTCTTTGCAAATAGGTTTTATGACGGCATCTGGTTTGTATGTATGGTAGAGCTTAGATCTTATAAGTTATAAGTACAGCTATAAGCTTATAAGTACAGCTAATGAAAGTTCGGATACTTACTTTAGGCGTTTTATCAGGAGCTTAGAGTGCATTCGGTACATTTTTTTAATCACTGTTAAAGATATAGAATAGAATAGAATAGAATAGAATAACTTTATTTCGGACACAAAATCCATATAGTGTTAGTAACATACAAAAAATAACTTATTGCCTAGTGTTAGTAAAAATCAACCTCCGCACAAACTGCTGTACAATCGGAGAGCCGAAGCTCTCGGCTACAGTTTTCAGAATGCTGTTTCGACTGCCCCTCACTCTCCTCAGTAGCGATGCAGTTTTTTTGCGTATAATTGCATGGAAACCGTCGGTGCGGGCTTGCGCAAACATTTCCGACGCGCTACAGTAACGAGGCAGCCTCAACAACATCCTGAAAGCATTATTATATTGGACGCGCAGGACATCCAACGATCTCTTAGTATAATTGACCCATAGATTGCCCGTGTACAAACTTTGGCAATAAGCCTTAAAAAGTGTTATCTTTACTTGGTCTGTACACCGCGCAAATCTACGGGACAACATATTGCTCCGGACCGCTAGAGCCCTGCGCTCCCTCTCAATGTCTACATCGTCCTTGAGGTCAGTGGCAAGACAATGCCCTAGGTATTTAAAAGTTGACACCCTATTAATTGGTGACCCGTTCAAAAGCAACTCGGGTCCTTCTCCGCGGCGTTTGCCGCTGACCTCAAAGACCATGTATTCACATTTTTTTACATTATATTTCAATCCGTGTGCGGCAGCGTAGGTCTCACACGTTTTAAGCATCTCCCCGATTGCTCCCGCTGACGGACCCAGCAGCACCATATCATCTGCATAGCTGATGTTGTTGTTGTTGAATCACTGACGAAATTAAAAGTGATCGGGGAGAAACTATGATACTACATAACTTAAAGCAAGTGATAGTTGACTCGACGTGTGATGTGCAGGCTTAGGAGAAGCTTACAAACATTTTACAAAAGGCTGACTTCCTGTGATATAAAGCTAGATAAAACTGAATGTTTTCAAACAAGCGCCAGTTAATTATAATCGTTAATGCCCTTTGAACTTATCTGTATATTAAAAATAAACTTTAAATCCTTGATAAAACTTGATTTGTAAATAATAGATTGACGTCATAATTTCACAGTTCAGAAGAATCTTTCGTTTTTTAATTGTGTTAATTGGCGTCTGGATAACCTTTCACCGCGTTGCAGGCCATGAGGTCGGGCTTATTTAGGCTAAGTAAATAGAATTAATAGTACGTTTCCTTGTTTACGAAACCGAATACCCTTTTGTTTTTATTAGCGATAGTGATTGCAGTATTTGGGATATTCCAATTAAAGATTTAATGGACAACAACCTTTTGAAAACACGGTCAGTATTTTAATTCACGAGATCCCCAAAAAGTTATCGAAATGCTTGTTGTGTTGCCACATTAATAAGATGAGCACTTTAACACTTCCTCATTCCAATTTAAAGTAAGTAAGCTGACATAAAGCCATGTATACACAACCCTGCGGAGATACGCTCATTACTTGAGTAAGTCAACGCACCGCATTGTAATCCAGTTACAGACTGGCCGAGGGGTGCATCGGCCCACGATGCATGTAGGTCAGTTACTGTTACGCAAGCTAGGCATCCTACGCTGTGACGTCGACCTGACTCATTATGTTACTCGCTTTATATCTACTTAGTAGCATTATTTACACGCGGACACGTGAAGCGACAAACAAGCTTTATAGAGATGTTCTTATGGTTAATTTGTTATTGTATCCTTCGTGAAGCCTCAAACAAGCTTTATAGAGATGTTCCTATGATAGATTTCAAAGTCAGAGTCAAACAATTTATTTCAATTAGGCACATAAAAGGCAGTTGTGAACGACAATTTTACAAAAAAATAGAATTGATTCTAGTCGCCCCTTCCAAAAGGTAGTTTTCGTATGGAGTAGAATGGGCAAGAAACTCCACCGTTACTCTTATAAAATGTTTTTTACAATATTTTGTATACATTAATTATATAATAATATGTGAAGACGATGCATCTAGAATAAGATTACTATGCCACGATAGGTAAAAATAATGAAAAATCAAGCATTGATAGATAAATTAATTATGTGATAGATACATGGTGCTCATATATTTACAAACATTGTAAAATTATACGATATTCCTAACATTTTAACAAGTAATACTAATAAGTCAGTGAATGAGTTCATGTAATCACAGAATGTAAAATCAGTGTTATAAAAAAATAAAAAAATATAATTAAATTAGCAACAAAAAGTTTGACTTTGTCTAGATTTGATTTGTTATTGTAACAAAATGAAAAGAATCTACTTAGTATTGTTTATACAATATCAATTAATGGTTTAAATCAATTGATCTATTCTAAACTTATTATTATTAACTTTCTAAGCAACAGTTTTACTTTCAATAGTCAATCCTCTACAGTTGCGATAAACAGAACAGCAATTTGTCATTTCGAGGAAAAGTAAAGAGAGCTCAAAAATTTACTTTCTAATATGATACGAAAGCTTTATAAATCTAACGGTAGATTTTATCGTATGATTAATGGACACAATGCGAAATGCGACATGACAATAAAAATCTAGACGCATAGTGAATGCGATACGCAGTGCAAAGTGTTCGTTAATATTATTATGATTTATGTTACAAGTAACCCAGATGTGGAGCCGAGAGTCGCTCGCGACACCGATTAGGAACCACTTCTCAACGTTGATAACAATTTCACTTGGTGAACTCTGCTGACATACGAAAGTCTTCAGATATCTTCCCAGATAATTTGCGTTAAGTATTTGTTTCGGAAAAGTTTGGCCCATGTTCTTATATATGTACTACTCCGCGAAGCAACTGCGTAGAACTGTAGACTGCAGTAACTATGGAAAAGTATTTATCCATATTTAGACATGATTAATTAAATCAGGTAATAAAATAATAGTAAAAACTCCATAACCTTGTAAAAAATATACACAGAACCTGAAAACGTAATTTCATTAGCTACACTGTAAGTTATTTTCAATAACCAAATTTGAGACGCAATAGAATATACCTAGCGTTCAAGACGCCGACTCGGTCACATCTAACCTTCGACGATAATGGTTTTACATGGTTAATCACAGTAGGTCCGTTTGTCCTAGTACTATGGCAGGGAAACTGTGACATCCTGTGTTATCGCTAGGAACTAGGTCGCACCACGCTCTAGCGCCGTGTTTCAAAAGTATTTTCACTGCGCATGCACATTTATACATTATGTAGGTGCGCTGTTTATCAAACTATGAAAGTACTCAGTGAGTGTTTAGCCGCGCTCGGAAATACCGCGTATTATGTTGCACGATGGTTATGTAACTTAAACTTTGAAGTTAACATAATAATGCTATACTATGTTTACCAATTGCAACGGTTTTCAAAGTAAAACAGTTCACATACCGTCATCCCACCAACTGAATAATTAATCATTTGACTCCATAAAGGCAATATCGCTTGAACATGACACCCAAGAAATTTCATTTATTTAAGTCCGTTATGAGCCTGTTAAATTCTCCTCAATTGACGCTGACATCATCAAAATTTACGAAAGTAGTCCACTCTCTTCAAGATCCTCTTAAAACTTCAATAATAGGAGAAAAATATGAGTAAATTGCTTCTGTATATGAATTGAGTAAACCGAAGGACTTTTCCTCATGTATACGTAAATCTAACATAATAAAGTCATGGCTGTACGTCGTTATCAAATCTTAGATCTGACAAACAGTGCATTTGTACACAAGGAATATGGCACTTATGTGCGGTTGTCAATGAAGTGAACTATCGAACAGAATTGGCTTCAAATTGATATTGTTGATAACCTACTTATGAGTTGATTGAGTCGCCTGTACACTGTTTTATAGCAACCACTGCTTTGAGAAAAGTTAATGACGGACATGGAAAACTCTACAGAGCTTTTACTTTAAGACACAATTCACATTAGGAAAAATGTTAATACTTCTGTTCAAGTCCATATAATGAGTCTTTCGATATTCCCGAAAATATAAATAGAAACAATGATTTTCGAAAGGAGGATAACTGTCCCTATAAATAGCAGTAGGTACGTACTTGTGTTTGTAGCATCATTTTTATTTTCTCTTCATACACACGTATGTATGTGTGAGTCCTGGTACCATAGCTGTACTAATGCCGTAGTGCGCACTACGGTGAAATGGAAAGCGCTTGCGCAACTGCGCCCGTGTCGACTGTACCGCTGTGTGTGTGTTTGTTAGATACTTGTAACAAAATGTTTGTTGCGTGTGAGCCGAGTTGAGTAATGCATTAGAATTTTAGGAACGTATCGCCGTATTTGTCATTTTGGATGACTAGCTAGTTCGCCGTTTTTCGCTTTTATTAGACATAAACGGCAAAGTAAAACATTCACCATAAAGTATCAAATATAAATCCAGTAAAAAAACGCGTTACACTCTAATTACTGTGTAATTAAATCATCAAGCAATAGGTTGTTAACCCGTATAGAATTAAAACTGTCGCATTGCATTGAAAAGCGCATTGCGTATAATAATGTAGAGTTAGTTACGTCAGCTAAAACGGGACAGCATTTCACTCTCGGAGCGGAAAGCGCGACGCGGAAGGCGAACTTTCTCTTTTGCAGCGCACTGCGCGCATTGAAAAAAGCGCAAGCGCAGATTATAGAATGAACGAGTACCGCTACGTCTCGCGCGCATTCGTTTACGTAACCAGTACTACATGCGCGCGCCGCTTAAATGCACACTGATACCGCACGATAAAAACCATACTTCGAATTTATTTGTAGCTCCGTGAAACCAGAACTTTATATTGCCACAATTATAATTTCATCAAAATAGTTCTCATCAGTAATATATTCTACAGTTTATTATATATTGTTCAGCAAAAATAAACAAACATCAATTAAATGTACTCGCAATAACAGCACACACGAAACAGTCGCGCGTACAATATCGTGGAAAAATGCGCGCGTGTGAGCGAGATGGCAATAGCGGTGAGGACGCGAGCGAGCTCGAGCGGAGGTCAACGGCTAGCCGCGGTCGTTGCCCTGCTATCGGAGTGACCTACTGAGCGCGTGACGTCATCGCCGCACCGCGCGCGCCGTGGCATTGGTTCACCGCCACCGCTCAGCGCCATCTACAAGCGAGTAGCAACACTACACGTGATCGTCATTACATGATTGTAGGAAATATAATTAATCAATACAACCCAATGCCATTCGCTACTACTACGGCTGCGACCGTTGAATAATTTCGAGTCGGACAGAAGAGCGACTTTGCGCATTGATTTAGCTAATGCAGATTTTAAGTCTTGTTTTCATTTGTTTCAGAAGTGGAGTTGGAGGGTATTCAGGATCGGTACGTGCAGGTGTTGCGCAGTTATCTGGAGCACGCTGCTCCGCATCATCCTGGAAGGCTACAGGAACTCTTCGCCAGGATACCTGAGGTAATTTGCAACATTTCATTTTTGCTTTCACTAAAGTGGGGGCGCCAAGTCAAGCAAGCACGGCCATACATTATACTTTCTCATAATTTTCAGCGCGGATGAATAAAACGTTTTTTCGGTAGACAGAGTCGTTATAGATCACACAGCATGCTATGTCTTTGTCAGTCAATAACATAAATACACAATTTATACAGCCGGCTTCGTTACCAAGGGATAAGATAGCAGATTTATCGACTATCCCGCAAAGTAAAATTTACAAGGCACATTCACAATAGAAAGTGGAAGGAAAGCTTTTGATTTCACGATACTAAGTTGTCGTTTTCACTTACAGATCCAAGCGGCGGCGAACCTGTTGCTCGAGAGCAAAATGTTCTACGTACCGTTCGTGCTGAACTCGGCGGAGATCAGATAGTACATGGCGCAGCAGGGCGTCTAGTTCTCGATGTACGAGCGGCTGACTCCCCGCCCGCGCCCGCCCCCCCGCCGCACCGCCGTCTTATGATCGCACTCGCCACCATGTGTTCACCCGCCGCAGCACCGCGCGCCGCGCGACCCGCACCGCGTGGACCCGCGCCGCCCGCGCGACCCGCGCCTGCACAAGAGTTCGTACAAATGTTCCTACTCGAGCACCGACAATAAGTGCGCCCGCCCAGTGCGACAAACAGTGACAGTCAACACAAGTGCGGTACATTTATACCTTTGTTGAGTCGATGAGTGTATTGGTTTATTGTTTAGTAGAGGAATTAAAACGTCCCAATTGACAGACTGATTTATTATTAAAATAGCTATTACGTAAGGTACCAGGGACTTGAATGCGTGTTTTATACGTGGTAGTGTATACTACATAGTGTTAAATAGAATAAAATATATATTATGTTACTATTTAAATTTGTCAGTCGGAGAATCGCATAATATATTGTTTCTGTAAATATAGAGTAAACTTTACATAAAAATTAAGACGTTGTTTTAGACAGAATTGTTTCTTGTAAATGAAATACTGCTGTTTTAGTTTGCATTTTATATCGTCTAGGATTAACCAGTACACTAATTACTGGGTGTGTAATATTGAGAATTTCAATTTAATTTTATATGACTTGTTCGTATATAATGTAAGTAGCACTAAGTACCTACTCTCAGTGTTTACCAAGACTGCTTGTATACAACTGTACTGTTTAAACACGAACATAGCGGCGCGGTGGCTCGCGCGGTTCTTATAGTCACAACTTATGCATTTTTATTGCCAATATTTCGCATAACACTTGTGCATGTTTCGTTCTGAATGTTTCACTTCTTTATTCTGGTCTAACTAGCTGTAAGAGTCGGTGCGCGCCGCTGTCGTCACCGCCGTGACGTCACTGCGCCCGCGCCGACATCGCGATGCATTTCTAAGCTGACGACGTTATCTTTATGTGCGTAGGTGCTTCGGACTTATTGATCTTATACTTTGCTTCCTTTGATGTGTTCAAATGTAATTGTGCTCAATGTACCGTGATTTTGTTCGGATATTCAAATTTATAGTAATCGTTTGTGTCATTTCATATCATACCATTGAAATCCAATCGCGCATCGTTCCTCTAGAATTGTAGATACATGATACATTTTGTACATACATAAAATATTTTGTACATATTGCGTTAAATCTCGATTACATAAACTATTTGATTGATTTACAACTATTAATAAATAAGTGATTTAATTGTGGAGTTCTAATTTTATTACAAAACAGGTACATGCATGCATCATTCATAATCGTATCGAGACAGTGAAAACCACTTCAGAAACTATGAATATGTTCCCTCACTTGTCATCAACACAGCATCAGCCCTCTAGCATTCCTCTTCATGTAGTAAGTCCTCAGTAGAAGTCCATATCATCTGTTCACGCAACTAACTGCCCTGAACTCTGTAGGTACATTTTAGTGTGACCAGTAAGTAACATGGCTAACACCGATCTTCATCTACACGTAAAATAGGCATAACTAACAATAATAAAAAAGTATCATTACATGATCACAAAAAAATCATTTATATAAACTACGAAAAGACTTTCAATCCTACTACTGTCAGTAACAACTGCCTTTCATTTTCTTACTATTTATTCGCCGGTATCGTTAAATAACTCTTTTATATTAATCGTTAATGTTAAAATTTGTAATAAACGTTCCATCAACGGTGAACAGTTACCACTAGCTATAGGGGGCGATGTAAGCCTTGTTTAAAATTAAGTAATTACAACCAAAATGTTCGTTCTAAGGACTTATGTTCTAGTTAATTAGACTTTTTTATGCCTTAGCTTTCTCACGGTCGACGCCGGCGTATACCGAGCAAATAGTAGCCCGAACCTATCTCACTTATATTAATATAAATAGACTTCACAACCTGTCAGTACCGAGGAAATAAATCAAAGAATCGAAGGTCTCGTGCACTTAGGTTGTGGACATGTCAAGTTGACAGCGGAAGGTACTTGCACAGACTACATCGCGTTAAGTAGCTGAACAGTCGACATAACAAACAACTTGTAATATTAGATAATCCTGTTACCTGAATGAGCGACACACGTCCGTTCCTCATCGTGTTACCATTAGTTAAGTATTAGCGGTTATTAAATGTGTTTTGTACATTATAATTAGTTTGAATACAACCAGTTACGATACTGCCATCAAATGCCTAAATAGTTTTCAATTAATTTTGTTATAATTTACGTACGGTTAATTAAGTTAATGACGTTGGTGAAATTATTAGTTAATTGTGATAGTAAACAGTGATATGATATCGGAGTAGGCGGCACGTGCCGCTCGCGCGTGCGCTCGCGGTCGCGCGACGCGGCGACGTGCGCCGGCGCCGCCGCCCGGTGCGCGCGCCTTCACTAATATTCGGTCTCACTACGTGAACCCTTTACGACGATTGGGTAACTATATTTATTTATTCATTTTTTATCTAACTTAATTATAATTAATTAGTTCTTAACGACACCATCAGAACGACGGTGTTAAATCTAAAGTCTGAGGTAAAGATGCCTTTATAGATTTTTAAACATGTAATGAATGACGGAAATCGTAAATATAACTATAATCGCGAATCGTGCATCGTTCTACTAATATGTATGTAAATGATAATGTATGTAAGTAATATTGACACTTATTTTGTTAGTATCATAGCGTATTGTTAAGGCGAAACTAACGGCAGTGTATCAAATGGGAATTAGATTTGTAAGAATGTTATTGGCGTTGTACAAAGGATAGTATTGTTAGTAATTAAACAATGAAATTGGCGCATTACTGGCGAGTACCTAATTAGAATAGTACACGACAGCCCGCTGAGGCTATACATACATGTAATATGTAAATACAAATTATGCTTCGACGTGTAAGGTGGCCGCTCGCTTCTGTTGCACTTCTAAATTATTAGCTATTACTGTGAAATAGGGTTTGTTCGCCCCTTCGTCTAATTTAATGGAACTCGTAGAATAACTTTTGAATATCAAAATTGACTGACCGATTCATAGAAAACATTATTAATGATTTGCTTCTGCTTGCTATTTTAATTTTTAATGAGTTTGCATAACGTTTGTACCGCCTGCCTCGGAGGTAGATTTCACACCCAAGGCTCGGACGGTTACAACCGGCTTCAGACGGCTTGTGTGTTCGATACCACCGTGTGTTTATAAATATACTTCCATGCGCTGCGCAGAGTCCCTGTAGTCACTCTGAGCTCCATGCACTAGTATCAACATACTACTTAAGTACGATCGTCAATTAGCACTGTAACCTTACTAACGGTATACTGTAGGACATTTGAAATCAAGAATATCATCATCATCACAATACACACAGGCGGTTCCGAAGCCGGTTCGTAGATAATACTGCGAAAATATTTTGACTGATATAGTTATGTAATAAACATAATAATGTTAATATATTTATAAGGGTGTAACAAAAACTTAATGCATTTCACATTTCTTTACAGTCCATAAGAGAATAATTAATTACGTGTAAGATATTACATGTAACATATTGTGACGAAATATTTTCACATTCGTAGTGTAAGGTTTGTTGTGTATAAAAATAGCGTTTCAAGTATTTCTGGTAAAAGAAGGGTTAAAATTTGTGTACATTAGACATTGTATTAAAATAGTTATGAAATCGAGTGTAACGCCGTAAGAGAATATATATTTGGAAACGTTGACGAGTGTTTGTTGTATGTAGTTACATGTCGCAGATGGATATTTGAACTCTAAGTACATATAGATATATATTCTACGAGTTATACTTCATGTTTTAATCAAATAATAACAGTAATCAATTTTGTTACAGTTTACATGAACAAACACGTTTCGCTTGTCTTACTAATTTCAATGTTTAGAAACATTTTGTGTCCACTTTTACAATTTTTCAAAATAGGATAATGGTCGAAGTCACTGATTGTATTAGTTGCCACGCTGTGTCACTGCAAGTGCCTCACTGCTGGACACAGTAAACACTTCGTTGGATAGCGGCAAAATTTTATTTATAAGAGTTCAATGTGATTGAGTGTGCTGTATTTCACGTATTTAGTTGGGCTCGCTCAATACCAAGACTTATCGCTTCAGACCTAGCATACATTAAGTATTATCGATACATTAGGGTTCTATGTTTATACGTAGCAAATCACATTAGTTGCTGATTGCTGTACTGTTCTCGATGGAATAAGGCTGTTGTTATAATTCGACCAAGTTAAGATATACTGTGACTGTTAGCAGTACTCAGGAGTTTGTCTTTCGTGTACGTCTCGTTGAGTGATGCGCCGCGCCGGCGCAGTCAACCGAATGTGTACTGGTTTGCCAAGAGAAGTTACCTACAGTTGTGTTAAGTTAGCGATGCATAACGTGTTTGTACTTTAATTTGTTTTTTAGTTGTACTCTTGGAAATCAATGGTTAATAATTTAAGAAAATAAATTGTATGTGAAATATATTGATTGATTTTATTTGATCTTGAACCCTGCACTTTAACCTTACAACTTAAATCGTGCCATATCGTGGCGATGATGGCTATCAAGGGACACCTTCTTACAGACTTTGACACCATGATATTTTAGTCAACCGTAGTACATTGACATCCACTGCAAATGAATATACCTACGTATGCTTCTTCTAGCGAAATTCAAATCCGTTTAATAAGCGAGAGCTAATGTATATAGTCATTTAGCTCTGGAATTAAACCTATAACAAATGAGTAATGAATCCTTTAAAAAGGAATCTAGGTCTCCGGTCTATAGCACCTAAGTGTAGACCCTCGACTCTCTAGATCGTGCAACCGCTTATCTTTAGCTTATCAGCCACCACAAACAAATCGTAACCATTAATTGAAGAAAACAGGTTACTATGATATCTTACAGCCTACCAACCTTATATTGTAACTTTGAGAGACTCATTTATCTTGTAAGCAGTGTAATTCTACCTATAACTAGTAAGTTTCGTGAGTAAAATTTAAATAAAATGGTTTAAAATAAAAATATTTTACAACCTATTCTTGAGAGTGTAGTATTCTAGAGTAGAGAGTCTGCGTAGCACATGCTACGACGCCTACGAGCGCACTACGTCACTGCTACGCCAGGTTATACAAAAATGTTTTACGAGAGAACTTACGTCATTTTAAAAATACAACTGTTAAATGATTTAACTTAGCTTCGCCTGATGTATCTTCAGTTATTAATATTAAAATAGGTATAGCAGAGCGTAGCCCCTAGCGAAGCTGAGAATATTTTTCAGAATTAGTTACAAAAGGAAGTGGAGTAGCAATTATTTTTATTTGTAAATGCAGTTGAAGTTAGTAAAGTCTGGTTAAAAAACTTTTTGTTTTTGTGAAATAACTACTATTAACTATTTTCGGACTCTTTCCTTTACTTGTGCTGTGAGACCTTGCTCCTTGCCAAATTTCATTATTCTAGGTCAACAGGCAGTAGCTTTTGATTTATTTGCGAGTATCAATATAATGTCGCATAAATCGTTGTATTTTTTATTGCGTTGCCTGAGAAGCATTTTTAGAGCTCCAAGGGACCGCGCGTAGACCTAGCTACGTATTTGATATTAATTTCAATTTGAAACGTCCGCGCATTCCTGAGAAAGAGGGCCTTGACAGACGAACTGACGGACAGGTTGACGGACAAGAAGTTATCTTATAAGGGTTCCGTTTTTTCCTTTTGAGGTACGGAACCCTAAAAAGGATTCGTTTTTGGTGACTTTATTTATTTTCAGTCAAACTCAACGTGTACTATAGAAGTTTGAGGTAAAGCCTCTACCAAAAAAGATAGGTTAACCAAGTTTTTTTTTTTAAACGGCACATAGCAAGTTAACATTTTTTGTCGACAGGAAAGCGAATTTCGAAAATCATAATTAAGTATAAATATCGTCCTCTAGCGTCGAGTAGTGACACTATTGACCAAACAAACTACTCATAGTGTATACAGATGGCAGCATAAGCAAAGTGAAACTATAAATATATTTTTTTACGCCAGCGTTAAAGTTTACAAAAATAGGTATCAAAACGAGAAAATCATAAGTTTTTATTTAATTTACGTATTTATCATCAATTCGATTCAGTGGTTTTAATAAGAAAACTTGTCTGTGAATAAAATTCTCAAATGTCAACTCTACTCTATGAATCAGCTCCATGTCTTTCTGTCAAAATTGGCTGCCGCTTGCCACATGTCAGGCAATAATTATTAGTGGTTTTACCAGATTATATTAAAATTGTACTGTAAAACTATCACACAAAATGGTATGTAGACCTTTTATAAACCTAGTTTGTTCATAAAACCTCTTAAACGAACAAGATAGCGATGTTTTGCAACTAGGTGTAAAAGAAACAAGTTAGCATGGTTTCATGAATAATTCCTTTTCAGAAACCCCTTATGCTCCAAGGGCACGAGCGTGCCATCACACAGATCAAGTATAACCGTGAAGGTGACTTGCTGTTCTCCGTCGCTAAAGATTCGAAGCCGAACGTGTGGTGGTCTTTGAACGGTGAACGCCTCGGTACTTTCAATGGGCACGGTGGTGTCGTGTGGTGCCTGGATGTGGACTGGCAGACCATAAACCTCATCACCGGTGGAGGTGACAGTTCATGCAGGTTTGTATACATTAAGCATAGGTACTTTTTGAAAATAAGTTTGGTTATACCATTTACAACAAAGATACACCAATGATGCTGCATTTTGTTTAGTTACCAATTTCCTCATTGTAAGCGAAGATTCAGTTATAGGAAAATGTTTTTGTTAATTCTCACGAACATTACACTGTAGAGACAAATGAAAAATTATGATTTTATTTGACTTTTAGCTGTTATTTTCTTATAAGCTGTATAATTTATATGTATATAAATAATGTTATCAACCT
Organism: Agrochola lota; assembly: GCA_947364205.1. NCBI lineage: Eukaryota > Metazoa > Arthropoda > Insecta > Lepidoptera > Noctuidae > Agrochola > Agrochola lota. Next base: position 6,983,527 of record OX376221.1, on the reverse strand, counting down.
GACAAAACTGTCAATCTCTATGCTTTATTTAGTTGCACCACAACTGTTTTTATTGTGCAACAGAGTCATTTTCACTACCATTGCGTTGTTCATGCAGTTTCTTCATCAAATTTCTTTTTGTTTGTCCATCAGCCTACAACACAATAATAGAAAACAAATTGAGGTTATTGTTGACAACAAGACCTTTCATAGCCAATAGCCATATTCAATCCTAAACATATTACTCTTACTTTACAAAATATAATATTTTCCAGATTATGGGATTTGGAGACTGGGAAGAACATAGCTACAATTAAGACAAACTCATCAGTGAGGACATGCAACTTCAGCTACAGTGCTTACCAGGCTGCATATACCACTGACAAGGCTATGGGTCACCCCTGTGAGGTAAACTATCATCCAATTCTAAAAGTACAGTGGCAGTATGAAGTATTCATTATTAATTACTGTAATAATAACAGTGATCTTTATCAATGTAACAATAAGGATGCTGTTGGTTTACTGCCCAGTGCAAATGCTATGCTTCTGACCATACCATGTCTCATATGAAAATGTCCATACATCTGCACTTCTGAAGACCTAAAAAATGCCGCGATTGGCATGGCCACCTATTGGACCCAAGTCATCTAACATATTATCATATTTTTACCTTTGCCATCAACTCAAAAAGAAGAAGACTGACAAGTCTGTCAAAATCACAATGATCTTTATTCTCATTACGATAAGGTTGCTGTTGGGTTGCTGCTGTCAGCGTAAAATAACTGTGAAAGGACTGTATATTCCTTTCATCTGCATTCATAATGTTGACAGTATCAGTAAATGCTTGAAAGAATGTGTCATGCAACTTGATTATTGCCAATTTCTTAACATTTTCTTAATGTCTTTCCATTTTTTGTGAAATATTGATAACACTCTCTTAAGTTTATGGGTTAAGCAATTATTTCCCATTTCCATAAACTAGAAAAGAAAATATATTTTTGATAACTGGAGTTAGCCAGACTATGCTATATTACTATAGAGCTGTGTGGAATTTACCATCATTCTGTCCCTGCTAACCTATAATGGGTAGAGATTAAAAAAGTCCCCAGAAATATCTATTCCTCTTCCTTATGTATATTATGTGGCGTGTTGATAAAAGATTTCTTAATCTAATTACAGGTATTCATAGTCGACACAAGAACAGTTGATGACTCTATCTCAAGCCAGGCTCCGATCCTGAAGTGGGAGATCACAGACACAAAGGTCACCTCCATGGTGTGGGGTATCCTGGACGAGACGCTCATCACAGGTCATGAGGGTGGTGACCTGATCCAGTGGGACCTCAGGGTAAGCAGTTACTTACATTTACAGAAACAGATTTTGAAATAACTTGACAACTAACTGAAAATGGTCCATGATTATAATGATAATACATACAGTAAAAAGCCTAGCAGAGTTTTATCTAACTGATGTGTAGTTTAAGGTTATAAGATGTGGGTAGTTTCTGTTAAGTCGTTAACCTCCACAGCAAAAAACAATCTTCCTCTTTTAAAATTCATATTTACCATTCCATTTTTCAGACTGGCAAGAAAATCCAGTCGATAAAGGAGCACACACATCAGATCCACGACATGCAGCTGTCGCGTGACGGTACCATGTTCATCACCGCCTCCAAGGACCAGACCGCCAAGCTATTCGACACCAGCTCCTTGGAACTCCTCAAGGAGTACAAAACTGAGCGACCGGTCAACTCCGCGGCTCTCAGCCCCATCCTAGACCACGTCGTTCTCGGAGGAGGTCAAGACGCCATGGAAGTAACCACAACCTCTACTCGCCAGGGCAAGTTCGACGCTCGCTTCTTCCACTTAGTATTTGAAGAAGAATTCGGCCGCATTAAGGGACATTTCGGTCCCATCAACAGTTTAGCGTTCCACCCGGATGGTAAGAGCTACGCGTCGGGCGGAGAAGATGGTTACGTACGTGTGCAGAGCTTTGATCAGTCCTACTTTGATTATACCTTTGATTACAACAGGGATTGAATATAAAGATAAGCAAGGTATTAGTAAACTTAATCAATATTGTAAATGTCAATAAAACTGATTTCTAACAAATGGTCAAAGTATTTTTTTACTTCATATGTATATACGGCATACCCCAACTCCAGTCAAAATTACATAAGGCATATGATAGCATTATTAGTTCCAAATAAGTATCACCAATTAAGGAGAAAATATTGATGAAATGACAAACTGATGTGCTTTCAAATTGTAGCCGCTCCACTTAACATACAAAAACAAAGAGGTCACACGGTCGGGCATGATTCAGCACACATCTTACTTTTGTTAACGGGCTTAATGCAGAGTCGTCCAGTCGTAAGCAGCGTTAACAAAGTCAAATTTCTTATTATCGTGGACCGCCTAATATTGATAGTGCATTATAGGTTACCTACTATTACTAAGTCTTCTAACTTTCTAAGACCTAGATAAGATATTCAGCATGGTTTGACTATTCAGAAAGATCTTCCAACTAATCTGATCAGTTTGAACTTATCCACCAAAAAGCATGTTAGACATAAAATAATATTTTTTTTTATGTTGATTGCCTATTTACCTCTAAGCAACGAATGCTTATTTACGCAAGGGAAAGGTAGTACTTCTAAGATCCTGATAAGACATCCTTAACTTACCTGTGAGAACAATAAATAAATGGATGAATGAATTAACCCCTTATTGAGTTTATCAAAAATACCTAAAAACAACCAAAAATAATGAAATTTTCATCAACCCCATTCATCAAGTTGAATGTCTTAGAAGACTTAGTAAAGGGTACATACCTACATACGATGCACTAGCGATACTAGGCAGCACGTAAAAAGAACTCGCCTCTATTAACGCTGCGTTGTAACTTAATTTACCGATCGGCCCAAGCCGAATTTGCCTAATAATTGCTTCGGGTCGGCTTTGTTTTTAACTAAATATTTATACTGCCGAAGTGAAAGTGCCGACCCGAACTGAACATGTGTACAGCACCCCTAACTTCTAACTTCATTCATTTAGAGTATAGTGGGGAAAAATCAATACAAATAATTCTAAAATGACAATTGTATGCAACAATTTATTATATAAAACATTATTTCATTACACTTGGGGAATACTTTTTCACTTATACTTATGTGAGACATTTCACAGGAAATAGGGCGTAGTATGTTGTGGGGGAACTTCTCTTTCGCTGTCGGGGACTGCTTGGAATAGTTTGGCGGATCTATCGTTTACTGTGTTGAACTCTAATATGGACGCGACGTTGCCGCAACGATAACAGTAGTTAGGCGCCGACCACACCGTCACCAAACGTTTGTCAAACATGTATTTGTAACCTGACAACAAAGTATTTTAATTTAGATTATAAGTATTAAGAGAAGTAGAGTATTCTGTTGTATAATTTCATGCTGATATGATAACAATACGAACCTTCATTTACTAGCTGATGCGCTCGACAGATTAAATTCAAATTGTTGTAATTCATAAAGAGCTCAGTTACATAACTGCCAAACAACCATCCTGCACCTCGGGGACTCACAGACCTGCAAACAAATACATAAGCATTGTTAACATAAATCTAGATTCATTAAATTGATGGATAAATTATTTAGGAGTATTTACTGTGCCAAACTGACTGTTTAAACAGTTTAACAACAAAAACCAATCATAAAATAAACTAGAAAAACTTCTTACCACATCTTGACGTCAGCTGGATCAGACCACAAGAGGTCACAGAAGGCTCCTTTATGTGGTATTTGTTGATTTCTGTCAATACATCGAATTTGATCTAACATAGATATCTCTGGGGACAGCCCACCATGGACGCACAGGACTGTCTCATCTATTAGCTGAAATGCATACAATAATATTAAACAATTGTTTTTTTATTTTATTTTATTAACGGAATCTTTATATTTAGTGTTAGTTATTAAATAGAATTGCATACTTTAGAAAACAGAATTTCCAACACTCACCGCTGCAACAGTGAGCAAATCAAATACTCGACAGCAATCTTTCCATGCGTTAGCATTCCCATATTTGTTGAGGCATTCATCATAGAAGCCATACACCTTTGTAATTTGACATGTCTCATGATTCCCTCTCAGTAGGATAATTCTGAAAAATACAAGAAATACTACAGAAGAAATATTTGATTGAAAAAATGTATAGTTGTTGACATGTTTAATACTAAAATAACAGCAGTGCTTAGAAGAACACAACATATGGATGCATGCTGGACAATCCCATTTCTAAGGTATTTTCATGTAAAGAACCCAATGAATTCATAGAAAAATGCACCTGTAATATGTTTAACTACTCTTTAAAACAGTAGGTTCTTACAAGACATTATGATTTGATTGTGTTTACTATGATTCTGGCATACCAGTGGTCAAACATCAAGTTTTGTTGCAATTATAACTAAGTCATACTAGGGGCTTTGTGGTATATTAGTATAAAATCAGACCATGACATACCTGTCAGGATACCTCGCTTTTAGTGCCATAAGTAGTGTGAGTGTCTCTAAGCTGTAGTAGCCGCGGTCAACATAGTCTCCCATGAAAATATACTTTGTATGGGGCACTTGGCCCCCTATGTGGAATAACTCCTCTAAGTCATAGAACTGAAACAAGACAACAGACTTTCATATTGGCAGTTTGTTAGAATTGAGCATTGTTTACTATATTGGGTGCTATTTTTAAGTATACAAAATATTATACAATGTTCTACTTCTTTGTTTAACTTTGTTGGTTGTTTCAAAAATTGAAATTACAAAGTTAGGTACATATTTTCTTTTTGGAAACATATTATAAGTTTCCTGTAGATTTCAAATAATACCCAAAATTTGATTTCTTGTAAAAATAATTTGCTTTTTAAAATGTTCACATTGGAAAGCATGGAAAGAGAAAAGTGTTTTATCATTATTGGAATGTAAACAAGGAAATAAGATAACAGACAAAGAATGATCTCCATAGTCATGTCATTGAGGAGTCATCTGACGATAGGTATTAGATCTGTCTTCTATTTCTACATCCGCAGTATAGTAGATGTCAGGACAGGACTTCTTTCTTTTAATGGTTATACTTTACTTCAGTGGATGTTGAAGAACAAGAGTAAAGTGAGTTCCACAACGAATAAATATCAGTTTTTTTTATTATTATTTATCTTTACCTGGCCATGTATATCACCGCAGACAGTTACAGGTGTCTGCACCGGTTGTACATTGGGCTCCTCCAACAACAAGTCACATACAATATTGCAAAGCTCACGCAAGTCATCTTCAGGTAAATATTTACACCTCTTCGCGATCTCTATCCACTTATCCACGTCACTCATTTTGTGCAGTAATTCACGAAAAAAGTGGTCGTTTATTTTCCTGACTGTTCCTGACTAAATACAGCCAGAACCAACGATTTTAGAGATTAGGTTAGGGGTGTGACTGCCGAATCACTATGTCAAAACTAGAATCGAAATTGGATGTAAATAATTAAATATTTTTTGGAGTGATTATTGTTTTTTCCAGTACTTTAATATTTACAATGGTCTTGATTACTCAACAAAAAGAAGCATAATCATTTAGAATAAGCCCTTTATATTATTTGAAAAAAAAAAATTGTATCGATAAGTGGTGAATCGATTAGGTTATTCAAAATCATTTGATAGTACCACAGCCACCACAGGATACTACATCTCTATTCTCTAAGAAATAATGCCTGTCATTTTTGACAATATGTTAGTGTTTATGAATACTGTTACCAACATTATTTTTAAGGCAACTTGTTTTTTTTTTTGCTATATTATGTAACGAACCTCACAAAGCAAACCAAAGTACTTTTGTAACGCGGGAATCCACCCCAGCCATCCACCCCCTGCATGGGCAGCTGCTTAGCAGTGGTTGTTGTGGCTATATCTGTCTGTGGACCTCTTTTGGTTAAAATTACACAGATGTAGGCTGGCGCTAGCCAACACACTTTCGTAACAGTAAGAACTGCCACAATTATAGGACATGCGGCAGTTTTCCTATGAAGACTGTTTACGAACGAAGTGGCATTCTGCTAGATAACAGTATAGATTAGACTAATGAAATAGCTACCTACCTAATCAATTTATTTGTTACTAATTGTGACACACAGTCCAAAGTCTGGTCCTTCGTGCGTGACCCGGACAGAGCCCGGAAACCCCTAAGTAGATAAACGTGTGATCCGCAAAGGTAGCTCGCGAAATTCAATCATTCTAATGATTATAATTCTGTAAATTACATACATAATTGTCACGAATCATATTTTGATCAAGATACAAACTGATACTAACCTCTAAATTTCGCGGGCTACCTTTCGGATCCACGTTGATTATTTATTTTTAACCTGTGTTGTCCCACTGCAGGGCAAAGGCCTCACTTTCTCCTTTCCACTCCTCTCTGTCTTGAGCTAGTGTGTACCAATCCTGTCCGTGGGCGTCAAGCTCATGAGTTTTAAAACACTTGCAATTTTTTCTTTTTATTTCTGTGCATCCTGTTTCTGAGATTCGATTTTTTTACTGAAGCTATAATAAGAACTTAGGTCCTGGGTTCGATGCCCAGGTTGGGCAAATGTGTAGGTACTTACTTGAGTTTTCCAATCTGGATCATCTCAGGAGCTCGGAGTCTTTATATTATTTATTCCTGGTTGATGGCAAATTGTAATAGCCTATATTATATTCGCCAGTTATATTTAAGTAGGTACTAGAATTAGTACATAAATATAACTGGCGAACATAATGTGGATGAATCTTTAGTACAGACAGCTCTTTATACCATAGCTGTGCTGCGCCTGCTGGGGAGTTTCTTGCGCCACTTCTTCCCAGCTAAAGCACTAGAAAATGGTCACCATTTTCACGACCGCCCTTCTAGGGCGGGCGTTTTGGGGGACTGCGTAGAGTACAGTAATAGATTGGGGGGGGACTGTCTTATGTAATTTTGACATTTGAAAAGTACAGATTCTCAGCCTAGTTTGAATAAATGACTTGATTTGTTATGATATGTACATTTTGTCAATGTGGGTACCATGTACACACAATATTTAGTTTCTAAAACTAAATGTTCGGTTTTTTGTGTGTAAAAAAAGTATTTGAAAACTTTCCAAATGCCCTTTTTACACCTAAAACGGTTACAACCTCAAATTAAATGTTATAATTGCAATTCATTATTAATACTCTATTTCTCATTTCCGTACAGTAGTATTGCCAAATTAATCAAAACAGCGAAATATTTGACATCTATTTGCGACGTTGCCCACTTTCAGAATAAATGCTCAAGATTTGTTTTGACTGAAAGAGCTTTGTAGTTAGTTGAGTCTTAGAGTCGCAGGTTGAGAGTATGTCATGCTCACTCAATTGTCTCGCTGATGGTGGCGTGTGTTGAATCATTCGGATTCCTTCAAAATCTTTTACCTTATATTTTGAATATCTTGTTTTAAATAAAAGAGTGTCCATGGTGTTTCTTGCCCGTTCTTCTACGTTTTGCAATGTGCAACTAGCTTCAACTTTCTGACTAACTGAAACGCTCCTTCACAATTCAAAAAAGCCGGTGAATGGTTTAAGAGCGTTTTTTCTGAAGGTGGGCAACGTCGCAAATAGATGTCAAATATTTCACTGTTTTGATTAATTTAGTAATATTACTGTGTGGAAATAAAAAATGTGGCTAACTAGCGAACTAGAATATTTATTATGAAATACAATAATTATTATCGTAACACCGAATGTTTAGTTTTAGATGTAAAAAAACGTATTTAGAAACTTTCCAAATGCGTTTTGTACACCTAAAATGGGTACAGTACAACATCAAATTCAATGTTATAATTGCAATTCATTGTTAATATTCTAGTTCGCTACATTTTTTATTCCCACACAGTAATATTGCTATAAGAATCAAAACAGGTAAATATTTGACAATTATTTGCTACGTTGCCAACTTTTAGGATAAACCCTCATAATTGAAAGTTTGAGTTTGAGGTGTCATAATCCTCTCTTACCCTTCAGGGAATACAGGTTGTCCACTCTGAAATGACGCGCCACCGCCATCTATGTAGTCTGTGACTACCGCACTACCCATAGAAATTCGCATTACCTTAGACTAAGAAAACTACTCTAAGCCGTATACGTAAATACGGTAGTGTGGCGCGTCATTTCAGAGTGGACAAGCTATAATGTTGTTACATTAAAAACAAAAATATACTTAAGAATTTATTAACGTGAATACAAACATGCAAGTACATTTTTCGAATGTTATACATTTTGTTATTCATAAGGTTTAAGTGCTTTTTTGATATGCTGCTGTGAATGGGTTAAAATAACATGATTATAAACGTACTAGTTTAACTTAATGCTAAAAGCACATTAGGTATTGGAATACAACAGACAATTTGTAGTTGGGACGGATCTTTTATTATGTTTTTGTGTAAAAATGCACTAGCTAGCTGATAATAAATGTACGTTATTTAAAAAAATACGACAATGAAAGTACTAGTGTACTCGTTTTCGGTTAACAACAGAGTTATGGTTTGTATTGTCATAATACTATTAAGCTATTATTTAAACCTAAAACCGGCCGTTTTCTTTAAATTTTACAACATTATTTTGGATTTAAAAGAAAACCAGTCCGATTAACAATAATATCACCAAAGTGCAGAGTTGCCAAGGCATTATAAATCACAGAATGCTATTTTTGAGATACGAACCATACACTGGAAACAGATGCGTCGAATCACAAAACAATAAATAAGTACCTGTGATGGTCCACAACAAAAACTTTATGAAGTCTTCTCCTTAGTACGTTAGCCTGATATCAACCAGCATAAAGTTAATGATTCTTGCGGCGACCACCGTAATACTAGACAGTTTTTATTCTAATACAATCTCAACAAAACAGTGACACGTAAAATAAAAAGCATATCTAGCAATTTCGAGTTCCTTCACCTAAGTTTTGAATTTATTAACTTTTACAGGTATAAAAATTACTTAATCCCGAGAGAGTACCAAGTGATCACAGATTTTGAAAAGTCCGCTCAGCTATCAGTACCAAAGTAACCAATGTTCTGAAACGGTTTCACCTATTACCTACGCAATATGAAAGCCGATGCATGCCCATCTATTTATTACCTATTAATTCACTTCTAGTGCCCGACTGATTCATTTTATGTACAGTCACAACTACTGCTCACATAGTAACAAATAATTCAACTATAACGCTAAACAAATCATGAGCATGTACCTGTTTTCATCATTTTCTATATTTTTAAGATATGCTATCTTATTAGTTTCTAATTGCTAATTATGTTTGCAGGCCAGTACTCTGTGAATAAAATTACAAATGCATATTTACTTTGGCAAATACAAAGACGCGTAATAACGCACAACCTCACTAACGACCATTGTCTACGGTCAAACAGTAATAAATAAAATTTGAAACTCAACAACTACTACAAAAGTACTGGCGTTCAAACATGCCGGAGGTGCAATTACGACAGCCGTGTGAAATACGCTCTTTTATAGGTTTTAAATAAAAGACATTTCCCCTATTGTCAACATTTGACCCCCGTAAGTAATTGTATCGTTGAACACATAACTGAATAGTGAGCGCCAGGTGCCAATTTTTGATGAACCAAAAAGACCCTGTTACGAATGTTTCGGCTACACATATTAAGCTTAACTATATCTAAAGTTACACACTTCATAACGCATAAAAAGGAAGAATAAATACACTACGTAAAAAAAGCTCAGAAAAGAATTTGATCTGCTACCAAACGAAGTTAATGTGTCTCACAAATATTTTTATTATGCAAACTAACGACCTGGTCTAGTAAACATAGCCGGTAAGCAAACTACCTCACAAGAAGGCGTATTGCCAAGTCACATGTAGCAAACATTAATTAAATGTTACATAACGTCTACGCTAACAAGCAACACATGAGTCATATAAACTTAACAACTAAATCGTAAAAGCATTAATGTAGTAACCAATCGCATGGTTAACATAATTTAACTATTCCCTGGAAATAGGATTTTCATCTGGAAAATGTTCCAAAATCTGATAAAACCTATGTATTGAGTATAATGCACACTCGCGATTTTTTCTTAAAAATAAACCGTGTGATACTACAAATAATTCATAAGCAGAGATCCAAAATCAGGGTTAATACAGGTATCGGCGCGGTTTAAGAGCCCTGACCTTGAATGTGCTGAAGTCGATTTTTGGGTCTGTTTGGCGCGGGGAGTGCGTGGAGACGAGAGGCGCGGCCGGCGCCTGCGACTCAATGTCAATCAGTCGCCTTCCCCATTATGTGTGAATGGAACATGCGCGAATCTCCCGACCAGTTTCGCCGAGAGCTCTAAAACCGTGCCCGTACCTGTAGGAACAGTTATTTTATATGAAACTGTTCCATAACTACCTCGTAAGCGATTACAAACAAAATTAACACTAAAAAAACACGCAAATAAAGTTTAAAGATCTCTAGACAATCAGAATTACATTCAGATTTTTTTTAGTTCCGTATCAACACTTCGTATCAGCTCCGGAACACCTGGTGGTAATAATTTATTAGACACGAGTTTATTGTAAATACTGAGGTAAAAGGTCGTATTCGATCGAGATTATGACCTTGTGGTCGTTTCAAAATTGACAGACTTTTGCGAAGCGTTTGTAGAGAGTGGTCGTGACAGTTTCACTTGAATTGGCCGAGCACGAAGGCGTCCATGACTTTGGGCACATGTTCGTCGACGCCGACGATGTCCAGTACGCCCTCGTGCGTGCCGTCCGTTGACGACACCTTGTGGGATGCCAGGTTCATCACTATCAACCTGGAGGGGCAAAAATATACAATTAACATATGAACAGAGTATCTCAAGAAGTGGAATGAAAACTGTAAAAATAAATCCGTTACCAAATCCTGTATCATTTATTTTATTGTTACACTAGCGTCCCGCTCCTGCTTCGCACGGTTTTTACGATTTGACAAAACGTCGAGATTTCTTTATTATTATGGTAGTCAATTAACAACGAATTAGACATAAACATTCCAGAATAAATTCGCTAATCGATGCACCGTATCAAAATTCGTTGCGTATTAAAGAAGAACAACGCCGTCACACAGATAGACACTGTAGGGACTACTGGTAGCAATAATGCTAGCGGTACAAAACGCAATGTTCCCCGCGTATAGAGTATAGGGGCCAGTCGTGTTCCCAGCGCCGTCGCAATAACTTGTGCACCGTGTAACTAATATAATAGAATTTATCTTGTACACCTGAATGTAATTTACTCTCTTTTTCCAACCACGATACGCATAAGGTCCCAACAGACACGATAAGCAACTTTAATAATATGTATAGCTGATATATTATGAACTAAGTCGGAACGACGTGGTCAAACTATAGGTGAGAGAACAGATTTATTTATCATTGATTTAACAAGCCTTATAATTTTCCCAGTGTGCTTTTTTAGAGCTGTCAAGCGAACCGTGTTAAAATAATACTCCATGTAACTTTACTACTTCATGACATTTAGTAAGGACATTATACTAACTTAGCCCCATGAACCCCAACAGCATTCCTGTACCGCTGCAGCGCGCGCACGGGGCAGCGGTCGGCCAGCTCGCGCGCGGGCGGCGGCCCGTAGCGCCCGGCCGGGCCGCGCCCGCCGCGACTGGCGAGCTCCAGCTCCATGTAGCGAGTGGTGCGGTCCACCATGTTGATGAACACGTCGAATTTCTTCTTGTTCTTGGTAGCCCAGTCGATTGGCGCGTCTAGCTGCACGCGGCCCAAGTTCGCTTTCTGTAAGAATGAAGAATTTAGTATTGTGCTTGAATTTTAGTTGTGAACAGTCGGTCGATTCTGTAAAAATATTAACATGAAGCTTAGGTGAAGTGAGCGTGAAGTGAGCTGTCACTGCCACAGAATCGACCGGCAGGATGCTAGGGATTAACACTATTGACAGCTCACTTCACGCTCATTTCACCTAAGTTTCACGGTGATATTTTTACAGAATCGAACGGCAGTTTCATGGAACCCCGCAGCGGAGCGACCAAGCCACTAGCGTTGCAAAACTGCGATTTAGAGAAACCAAAGACTCGCCTGCTAAAAAACGTAATAAAATCATGAGATTTTTTTTACACGAATTGAAACGATATGCAATAATCGGTTTATAAAAATAAAAAAAAACCACTCAGTATTTCTACCTATTATATATATATTTTTTGTCTTTTCGAATAATCAGTCCATTATTCTAAGTTAGCCGCGCGGTCGCATAATCCAGCCTAAGCTGATGAGACATATAACAGTACCTAGCTTTGTATATAATATATATGTTTGTATAGCTGTTCTCGATGATTTTGTGTGATATATTGGCGTGTGCTAGCTAACATATGGCTAATAATTTAAATTATGTTTTGTGTTGCGTAATGTAAATTATTTTGAATACTATTATATAGAATCTTTTTTTATTTGTTCGAAAAATTTATTTGTTGAACAGAAAGCTGTGCTTCTGGGGAGTTTGTTGCGCCACTTCTTCTTCCCAGCTAATGCACTAGGAAGTGGTGAAGGGTGGGCGTTTTGGGGGACTGTCTTATGTAATTGACGTTCGAAAAGTGCTGATTCTCAGCCTAGTTTGAATAAATGACTTTTGAATTTTGAATTTTGTGTCGCGGTTTTGCACGATTAAAGTTCCATTGTATTTCAAGCGGCCGACTATACAACGATCATACTTGACGACTGACGTCACTTGTTCAACATAATGATTATAGATACTCCACATGAGTGTTAAATATTGATAATGTACGTATACATCAAACAAACACATTTAAAACAGAACACAACAACAACAGTTTATTATTCATAACGAAACTCACCCTTAACAAAAACTCAGCCTCTTCGATGCTGCTAAAGTTGCGCTCGATGGTCACTACCTGGACGCCTTCTTCAGTGAACACTGCTAACTCAACCTGGCTCTCACGCTTCAGGATTTGAAGAGCAAGGATAATAGCTAAAAATAAATAAAACGTTAATTACACACAAAAAAATGTAATGCTTTAACCTTATCGGGTAAACTAACATACAGCCTGTATTCTATTTATTTGAAGATGTGTTGCTATAGTTTGACCGGGCCTGCTGTTCCGCGTCTTAGGTACGTGCGCGGTGAGACGAGGGGCAGTGCAGGCCGCTCATTCGTCAACTCATACGGCGTGTGGCGTCTCGCCCGCCGCGCATTCCTAAGCGGTCCCGGTCAAACTATAAGACGAATATTTTGACAAGCCGTGTGCCCAATGGGATTTCCCATCGGAAAAAATGACCACTACCCGAACTGGGCCCGCGTGGTGGATTACGGCCCCCTCCCTTTCACAGAGAGGAGGCCGGTGTCCCAACAGTGGGAACATTATGATTATGAAAGGGATGAATTTTCAAAAATCCTTAGTGCTCACTTTCGTTAAATGTATAAGGAATTGTCGTGAAAAATTTAATGTTTCTAGACCCAGCGTTTTCTCTGGACATTGTCTGTCAGTGAATGAATGAATTTAAGGCAGTCATTTGTAATCTTTGACAGTGATTACGGGTAGTCAGAAGCCTAAAAGTCTGACAACTACTCTTATCAAGAGGATGTTGCCCATTAATCTCGCGACAATCTTAGAAGCCCGATTTAACACCTATCGCAATAATTTGTGTGGTGGCGGGAAAATAAGAATCGGTTGCTTAAAAAACCGATTCTTGAGACATATCGATTTATCATACTTAAGAGTTTGTAATCGACAATTTATCTACATTGCTTTAAGCTGATTCTCGAGGCATATCGTTTTATTACACGTCATCATCATCACCAGGTAAATAAATAAATTCACTTAATTTTAATCAATTATCAAAATAAAGCTAAAAATATGTCATCAGATGTTGCTTTTATATGTTTAAACATGTAATAATACAGTATTAATTAATACGTATCTCTCTTTTCTAAATTTAATGTTTGTAAAAGAATCGATTTTTCAGAACATCGATTTTATTCGGTCCAATAGCGGCTTAAAACGGTCACAACACTACGGCAACGAACCCAAAGACATGACATTGTAAAAACGTCCTGTCGGAATATTAATCAACAATTAAATTGCATTTTTCCGATATAAAGTGAAAGTTGGTGCTGACGAATGATACTCATTGATAAAGTGTATGGATAACATAGTAATTAATTAAGATTATGAATTTGGTTTTTAGATTTCTTACGTAAACGTTCATACAAAGTTATCGTGGCATGTATAATGAAAAACGTCAAATCGGGCTTCTTAGATTGTCGCGAGATTAACTGGGTTGTCAGATGGACAGTCGCTCTATGTAAAATACTGATATTCGGCTGCATGCGGTTAGAATGGAGGCCGACCCCAACACCAACATAGTTGGGACAAGGCTAGGCAGGCAAAATTTAGAAGAATATCCCTAAAACAGGACTAAGCAATGACCATCAGATAATTATAATTTTTATTAAAAGATTGTAAAAATAAATAATTTAATAGACTCCATAGTTTCTTTCTTTGGTCTTTCCTTTGTGAATCTTCATACCTGCATGTCCAGGAGTAATGTTCGTGTTGTAGAAGCACTCTGCCAGAAGGTGCTTCTTGCTCTTCTTTTCCGTGTCTGCGTCACCACCGCCACCCGGCGTAGTCTTTGTCTCTGTCTTCTTGCCCTTCTTTGATACTGTGTACTTCTTGCAGAAGTGTTTGCCTGTAGGAAATATGAAATATCATTTCAGGGTCACATACGAAGAAGAAAGTTATGCGTTTTATTCAAAAACAGTGCTTATACCAGAGGGTATATGCACTGTTTTTTAATAAAACGCATAAACTTTTTTTATAATTTACTCTTTATTGATAGACTATGATAAAATTTCTGATAACTGCACAAAGTCTGTTGCAATCTTTTGTTTACAAATAAGAGGTTTTTTTTCTTGAATAATTTTAAAGTTCGCTCATACTTGGCTGTGGTTTTTCAAGGTGAACTTACACGCAGAATATTAAAATAATTCACGATTTTACTAAATGGTCTTATTATCAGAAGCTTACCTTTGAACATGTGGTGCCTCATGTCCATAGTGATCAAGTAGCGCGCGTTTGTGGGCGGCGTCAGAGTCCAAGTGAGGTCCACGAGTTTGTTCAGCGCGGTCAACACAGCTGGGTTCGGCGGCAAGTCAATACCTAACGAAAAAACACAGTTGTCCTATATTCATGTAAATATGTAAATGACAACTAGATTTATTAAACTTCGGTTAAAATAACCGGCCAAGTGCGTGTCGGACCACGCACAGCCAAGGTTTATCGGCCAAGTACGTGTTGGACCACGCACAGTGAAGGGTTCCGTAGTCGGGATGAATATTGCATGCACAGTATTGATTTTATTGGCCGCAAAAATAAGTTTGTATTTTATATTATTTCTCGAGAAAAACAAAGTTTGTACTTGCGCAATTTTTTTATTTTATTTGATGTTACTACAAATTAACGGAATGTTTCCTTTACTCTTGCTGTGAGACCTTCTTATCTAATCTAATCGAACTAGCCAGTTATACAGTCCCGCTGCACACTTCCCTCTCCCTTTTCCACACAATTTAGTTTTTTACTAGTGACAGCCAGTCCCTTCGGAGAGCTTGCTTCTTGCCAAATTTCATGATCCCGGGTCAACGGGAAGTACCCTATAGGTTTTGATTAATGTATAAATGGCCGCACTATTTTATTGTGTTAGCTTAGAAGCTTGACTTTTTTTACAGCTCTAAGGGATTTGATATCAATTTCAATGTGATGCCTTCCCGAGGAAAAGGGTCTTGAACATATATATCACTATAGGCGGACAATGAAGTGAGACTATAAGAGTTGTTTTTTTTTCTTTTGAGTTTTACAGGTATAAGGGTGTAAAGTTCACTCATCCTCTTTAGAAAAGGAAGGATCCTCCAACCAGATGGGTGTCGTGTCTGGCAGGCAACTGCCCAACGATTGATGTCGGGGAAGTTATATATATGCTGTTCGCGCGGTAAACTCTAATTGAGCGATGCAGGGTTTGTGTAACGTCAGGAGTCAGGATTTTGTGTGACGTCAGGATTTTGATGCGTAGTTCGCATGTGGCGATGTAGATGCCGCCACAAAGTTTTGAGGTACAGGGGTTCCGTAAAAATGATTTAGTACATGCAGTGGTGAAAAATCATCGGATCATAAATATATCCGTCAGAAAAAAGATGTGTGCACAATATTTCGATTTTTGGTTTCATGGAAAAACATAATTCTGCTGACCAGGCTTGGATTACAAAGGTTCAGTCAAATTTAGTGTGGACCTGGGTGGTCTTACAAATATTTGTGGCGTGTAAGAATCAGTTAAACTGCATCAATTACTTACTCACTACTTCCACTATTTCACTAAAGCAAGTCTGTAGTTTTATAACATCTTGAGAATTATTAGGACACCAAAAAAAGGCTGTTCTAAGAATTTCAATAATAAGATCATAAAGCTTGTGTTTTACTTATAAAATTATGTGAGACGCTAGTAAGGATTTCAAATGGTAAGGGCGGGCTCGAATTATAAAATATAATATTTATGAGTTTGAATGAGAGTGACTAGTGACTTGAAGTAAGTAGGATCGATTTGTTTTTGCTATAATCCAACAAGAACTTACCCCAATGCTTGATCTCCCTGGGGTGTCGCTTGGTGGAGGTCCATTGCCACAGCCCCGTCTTGTTATCGAACATCTGACGCGTGCGACGGCGGACTTCCCTCTCCGCCGCCACTTTAGACTTCTCGTACTTCATTGGCCTGACGCAATGGAATAAATAATAATAATCAGAGTAAAAGGTAGTATACAGTCTATTATATACATGATAAATTAATTAAAGCACAGTTGCATTGTAAATCCAATTGGATATTGTTAAACATTTAGAAGTCTAAAAAATGACAGGTTTTTATGCTGCCAAAGTAATGTCAGATATTAACGATTACATTCTTTATGACGCAAGAAATGTCCGATAATTTTACATTGAAACATATTTTTGAAGCCAATGCAGCATCCTATATTGTAGCGTCGCTTGTCTCGTCAGACAGTTTTGGTGTTCCTTCGATGTCTCACATATTTGTGCTGCTACTTGTATATGCCTTCCACAAATTATCATATATACAATGCCGCCCATGGGCATGTGACCGCCCATATTTTCCTGAATATTCATGAAAAATTAACTTTAAAAGGGGAGGTCTATGTTTAATATTTTTCATGGCTCCCTCAAGTACCTACAGTTTTTAGTCTTACTAACTAAAAACTGTTGGTACTTGAGGGGGCCATGAAAAATATCAAAGATAGACCTCCAGACCTCCCCTTTTAAGTTAATTTTCGAGAATTTTTACTACTTACACAGTGACCCCGATAGGCATTTACAAGAAAAATTTGAAAAAAAAAAAACGCCTGTTAAGCAAACTCAGGAATTTAGGCACCACTAAGCTCGTGTTAGGCCAGATTTCAAACCCTATACTGCTGTAAAACGAGTTTAAGCTTTTCTTCTCTACAAAGTAAGTTCTCTTCCTGTATAATAGTCAAAAGAAAACAGAACCTATTCAAGGCAGGGTGTTAAAATTTTAAGGTTAGCTTGTCTAGATTTCGATTTTTGAGCTCTTCCTTATAAGTTGATAAAGCAAGTAATTCTTAGTTCTTTTGGAATTATCAAAAGAAAATCTACGTAACCGAGGGCAAAAATTTTGAGCTTGCTTCTTTCGCTCTTGTATTCTACATTTTCATAGTTGCTTGGCCTTTCCTGCATAAATCGAAAAAGTAACTCTTATTTCTGTTTGAAAAAATTTAAATCAAATCCTAACCTATCCGAGACGGGGTATTAAAATTATCGACTTAGCTTCGCTTGCTCCTCTCACCTTACATAATCTACTGTCCTAATACTTATTATTTATCAAAAAGCTGGCGACCAATTTGGTAGCATCACAAAAAGTACCCCCGCCCGCGCCCCTCCCCCATGTAAAAAATATAGCTGCGTCCCTGTATAGCATAAGTAATGTCAAGCTGGAGATGTACCTTCGTAAAAATATGGCATGTATTTATAATTTAATCGAACCCTAAATAATTCATATTTTGGGGTCCTTAAAATACTGAATAGCCATCTATTTGCGACCAACTTGGATGTAAAATGCGGTAGTGGGGCGCGTCATTTCAGAGTAGACAAGCTATAGCGCTCACCAACCACGGCCAAGTTAAAAAGAGGTTCAGTTATTTAAAAAGTCTGCATCATTAGAAGGTAAAAGTTTTTAGAGTTTCAATTATAATATTTCCCTAATATTCCTGGGCACCTATGGTGATCCCCCCCCCCCCCCCCCCCCAAAATCTTAGGCAATGACCGCCTGTAAGGAACTCCAGATGGTTTCAGATTCAAACTGGAGGTGAAACCCTGTAGTACTACTGCTTGTAAAGCAAACATATTATAATGTTAATCACTTACTTGGACTTCTTGCTATAATTAGACATAGCGATGTAGGCAGCTAATGGTGTAACTTTCGACTTCTTGATGATCTCCTGGTTGTTAAGCAGCGATACCAAGATGGCGGTGGTGGTGGATTCCCCGGTTAAGAAACCCATGTTGTGGATGCGTTGGATGTAGTCTAACATGTCCTCCAAACTTAAGTGAGGCAGCACTGCGTCCCATACCTGGCACAAATACTTTAATTATTAGAGTATTGCTTGACAGTTCGAGATATAACTAAATGCCATGAGAGAACTTATAGAACAAATCATTATCAATAAATTTAATGTTTATGTATTTGTACAGTTAGTCATTTGTTTGGTGTTGTCATTTTTTTTGTGTTTGGAGCTCGTGGCTAAGTAACAACAGCCGCACTGGTCGATCCATCAGGTTAAGCTAAGCTTGGCGGGGTTGGTCAGTAGATGAGTGAAAGCACGTTAAGCCGTTGGTCCCGGCCGTCATTCGTGAGATTTTGGATGCGGTGACATGGCTAAGAACGGTAAATAACTGATCATAGAAGCAGTTCAGGACAACGGCTGATACTAACCACCGTGCAAATAACTGATATGGCTCGATATTACGAAGAGCACGCACGGCTTCACACCAACTAGACTATGTGCCGTCATATCTGCAGATGAATGCTATACCTACTAGTTATTAAAATAATAAACTGTAGTTAGAATTTAAACTTATATGTTCTTTTAAAAAATAAAGATGTTTTGAATTTCTATATGATTATTTCTTCCTATTTTTGAGTTTTTCGTAAGGCTTATATAGACTGGCGCGACTTGTCACGTGTCGTGTCGCGTCGCGTGTCTGCAATATTATCGCCATGCAACATTTCACACTGGCGACACCAAAGAAACATTTTTTTTTTTTTTCGATGTCACCGCGTATCGACGCGAGGCGCAATATAAAATGTTAACGCATCGCGTTAGCGACGCGACACAAGAGAGTATTTTCTGTGTCGCGGCGCGACAGGTTGCTGCTTGTGTGTAATGTCGCACGCGTTTTCATAGAAATTGTTCTACGAATATAATATCACAGAATCGCGTCGCGTGACTGTCACGCCAATCTGTACGACCCTTAATAAGTTCGACCTCGCTTGGTTTATTTTATGTATAAATGCCAGTATTTTTTTTTTTTGGCAAAGGACTCCCTACCTCCCTACTTTCTTTTTACCTCTCTCTGTCCAGAGCTGCCGAGGGCTAATGGCTCCAGTTAATATTTCACCGTTTTCTAAACTTTTTTAGAAAACGGTGAACGGTGTAGGTTTCTATACTTATCCTACATAGACGACGTGTCAATACAAATAATCTATGTTCTATAACTAAACAAATCCTTTAACATCGACCTTGTGACATAGATGTGTGCATGCAATTATACACCTTAAGGTGGTAAGCATTTTCAGACCGCGACTGTATGAAGATATTTAGAATAACATAATGTTTCTCTGATTACATACTTCTTGAGCCGTTAGTAAATGACCAGGCACGTGGTCAAGAGTGAATTGGTTCTGAGTTGCTAGTGCAGCCGCGGCCACCGGGTCTTCGCAATGTCGCATATCCTCCACCTTCTGAATGTAGTCAAATATTGGTTTTGTCCCTTGCTTGTCGCCAATCAACTGTTTGGCGCGCTTAAAGCCGAAGATCGCATACTTCACCACTGCGTCGCGAGCTAAAATCAAAGAAATGTGTAAAACTAATGCCAAGTTCCCATTTTGTTTGGTCATTATTTATTTATCTTACCGACCGTAAAATTTTAAAGGTTCGACCACTCTATCCTCGACTATAAAGCCGCATGTAAAAGGAAATAGAAATACATCCCAATTATAGTTTTATACAATACAATCAAGGCAGTTTTTCTAATAAAAAATTACTTGAATGTTGCCAGTACAATAAAAGGGGTGAATTCAAAGTGGAATGTAAGAAACAGGAATGGCGCACGTGCAAACTAATGAAGGCCATAGGAAAATAAAAGATCCAACAAATACTACATATAACAATACTATTTTGAATTGAAACCCACTTTAACCCACCTTCCCCTAAACCACCTTTATAAACAAATCTGGGAAGCAAAAAAAAATTACACAAAGAATCCAAATGTATGGTTTGACAGAACCATTCGTAGAATATGTTAGTAGTTCATATTAACTAGTCATTTAAAAGCCAACCTAAAATATTTTTTTAAATAAAAAATAAAATTATTAAATAAAAATTGTATTAATAATTATGAATCACATATCAGGATAACAATAACATACTTTGAATAAACTGTGCAGCTCTTCAAGCGGTAATAGGCTCTAGGCTACTTAACTGATAAATGGTAAATATTACAATCATAGACTCTAAGCCAAGCCAATTAATTACAATCATAGACTCATAGGCAAGCCAATAAATAACAATCATAGATTCTTCAAGTTAGCAGTTACTATGTCTTTAAAATGCCAAATATTTGTAATACAAACCATAATCAGATTCCTCGACTTTCACATGAGATTTTCTTAGAAGAGTCTTATGAGACCGTCCGTGACGTGCACGCACTCTTGTCATCTCCTTCACAAGTTCCATTGGGTCCTTCCTTATGTACCACTCCTTGATGCTGTTACACCAACCTCGGCCATTACCTGAGAATAACAGGGGCGTGCAATTGAAAGGCTTGCGATAGTATGCTCCAGTGCTAGGTCCATCATCAGGATGATTGCAATGTCCAAAGTATACCCAAACATCATTCATTCATCATTTCATCAAGAATCATGTAAGAATAAAAATAAAGTAATTCTTGAAATTGAGTTGTCAATGGTGGGTGTGTTAACAATAGTATTATTTGGCTGATATTGGTTTATTTTTAACAATAAATTACATTTACATTATTTATATTTAAATAATGCTACAAATACTAACCGTTTAACAGATTGTACCAAATATTTAACTAAATCTGGGACTACCAAAAGTTCCATACTTATTTAGTATAGTTTAAAAATAAATTGTTCTATTACCAGTTTTCAAAAGCCGTGTGTACTTATTAAAGAGCATCATCTTTTCTGGAGTGTCACATATTTGCAGCGATGCTTTGTATGCAGCTTCCTTAACAGCACAATTCCCATATTGCACACATTTTACCAATGCAAAAGCGATAGTTTCAAACCGTGTGTACCATCCGTCCTTGCATGCCTAAAAGAAATAAATTCTATGTAGCCTTCATTCAAGATGGGTGAGATGTGGGGTATTATGGAAACACTCATAAATAATGCATCAAATGTAGTCTTAACTGAACATACCAAACAAAAATGTTTTTGGTTCACGACTTATTAAGACAGCAAGTTTTTGTCTGATAACAGGAGATATAAGTAAAAAAAAAAACACAGTTGTCGTTTCACAACAGTTTTTTTTTTTTTTTAAGCACTGAGATTATGCTGGTCATATTAAAATTAATAATACCTTCAATCAATGGTTATAACAAATACATACTTAAAATAAAAAAGGAATTGATTAATATAAGAGGTAGATGAAATTTAGTTTTTTCTTCAATGCATTGCATGTTTTTGCTACAAATAAAATAAGAGTATCTAGAAGTCTTGGGGTGGATATTGCCCAGTAGAGCATTGGGACATAAACTGACAATAACAGTAAAAATAAAAACAAATGTAAATATTTCATTATAAAATACCGAATAAATCTGAGCCCAGAGCGACGTAACATATAACAACAGTATTTAACAACAATAACAAAAGATTACTTTTAACATGTTATAATTACCTTCAAAATAATGTTGATCACTTCAACATTACCCGGATGCAATTCCATAATCTGATTTATGACTGGGAGCTTGTCTTCTTCAAAATACTTATGAGTGGTCCAACATCCCGGGTAGTATCTAGGTAACTCATTACCAGTGTGGAGATAGCGGGTGAGTCTGTTACACAGCTCTGGTTCAAGTGGCGCCGGCTCTGCCATAGTCACTTGTTCTAACTAACGCTTTACGATATATTTTATGTATGCTCTTGATAATACAAAATATTGCATGTACGATGCAAATTGAAGCGTCGTATTAGCATCCAGATATCAACCTGAATGTACCGTCGCAGACTCGCACACCTAACCTGAGAATAAGACAGTGACTAAAGGTAAATGCACTGAATGTTGAAACTATTAATTTTTTGTAGGTATTCGAGCGAAACATGTGCCACAATAAATTGAGGATGTGGCTAGAAAAAATGGACAATGGAGGTTGAGTCTTTATAGAGCGTAATAAAAAACGACCGACTCAAAAAGTAATGGTCCAATATTCCAACAGGAAGACAGAATCTTGTAAAAATTTTGAAGGAAAAGAAGTCGGTTAATAGTAAATCATAGAAAATATTATGGTAAAAAATACCTCGTCCGTTCCCGTTTTTCTGTCGAAATTGACAAATCAAATCAAATCAAGTCAATGACATGTTTTTTCGTTTTTAAAATTTTAACTTAGAACATAGTCTTTTAGACCCCGCACAGTCAAGGGTTCTGTACAGAATTAAATTTATGCATGCACTGTATGAATTTTACTGACTGCAAAAAAAAATGTATTTCATAGTATTTCTCGAAAAAACTATGATAAGCAAAGTTATTTTTGCGGTTAGATAACCGAAAAGATCCTTCAAAGGCTGCACGTGATAGACGCACGAGCACGTACGCGTACTTATGGGTCGGCGACCTTTCTCATCCGTGTTCATACTAAGTACCAGTGCTGCCAGTACCTGCGTCGACTTTCGGACGATTCGCTACCTGAAATGGGACGATTTTTGGACAAAAAGGACGGCTGGAGAAATATTAATTTGTTACGATTGAATGAGAAAAAAGTATACCTAAAAAGGCGTGAGTACTGTTATATGTTTGCTGTACTACGCATGCGCGCACACACACATATTAACAAACATACAACGCTGAGGCCCAAGCAAACTCCAAGTATGCCCTGGTAACACGAGTGCAGGGGGTACGAAGCAGAGCACAAAGAGAGCCACGAATTTAAGAAACACTGTATAATGCTTCCTATCTTATTTTCTCCCACGTTAAGGAGCATGCGATAAGGTAACCCACGAAATTCAAATTTTCTTTAGTTTTTTGCATTTTGCAGGTCAGTGTCAGGTTTTATGTTGATTAAAATATGATTTGCGACCGTAACAAATATGGTTTTACATAATAATAATCATTACAATTAGGAATACAACTCCATAAGTAAGCACAATGGTCAAATGTCATGATTTCATGAAATTGTCATTCAATGGAATTTTATGAACTTAGAGAGTTGTATTAATCATTTTTCTGATTAAATTTCTATAAATATATATTTGATACGGCCGCGAACCATATTTAAATCAACTTACACAACATGATACTGACCTGCAAATTGCAAAATTACGTAACAAAATTTGAATTTCGCGGACAAAACTGTAAAAAAGTTTTCACTTCAAAAAATTAAGATGATGTTCATTATTTTAATTTTGTTTTAGCATGTCTTAGGTCGGCTCAAACTTCACGACATCCTTCATTCCTGAACTCGTTGCCATTAAAGATACTAAGTAATGAATTCAGCTGAATAATCGAATGATTGTGGTTGTTTGTTTGCGTGGAAGGTACAGGCAAGCGATACGAGATCAGTGCGCGTGAAAAAAGGATGGCTGGCTATATTCGCCAGCAGTGGTCTGAAATGGCACTAGTTACTTTACTCTTTGAATGGCACTCACACGCCGCGTGTTTCGTTTTTACTTACAAGTTTTACGCATTTTTGTAATAAGTAAGTAAATTAATGTAATTGACTATTTGAAAAGGGACGGAAAAGGGACTGAATATATGAACGGACATCGAAGGGACGTAAAGATGTCTAAACGGACAAAAATCGTCCCTTTTGGGACGTTCTGGCATCACTGCTAAGTACGCGTTCTTTACCACCGCTGAGTAAAGTGGGTGGGTGGGTGTTCTGTGCCTACCCCTTCTTTCCAGTTTTCTTCATTAAAGTGCAGGTGCACAGGCTATGATATAATGCCATGACTCCGAGTAAAATGGCTGTTTGACTTGATGCACACGACGAAATTATAAGGGTTGCGTGTTTGCCTTTTGGCTACGGAAACCTAAAAACTAAAAGTTAGTAAAAATTATATTTTTGCATAAATTCCATAGTCCTCAGAATGGCACTGGCAGAATAGTACAGATCGGTCTGTACTATTCGCTATGTGAACGGTCACCGCTTTTCTAGGAAACCGTCTAATGAGAATTCAGCAGCATTAAGCAGATTCTGGTGGAATATTTAGTGTATTTTTTTGTCATAACATGGCAACATTTTGAATAGCAGTGGACTACGGGGGATTCTTCAACCATAGACAAAAGTTTGAACCAAAATAATATGTAACAATTAAAGAAGCAGACTTCTTAACCATTTTTATTTATTTATGGATGACTTACAGCTAAAAAAACAGAATAAAAAATTGTATGTGTGATTGACAGCCAATTAAAAGTCTTCACTTCTAAAAACAGATTGGAAAGAAAGAGTGTGATCCTGATCAGCACAACACAGCTAAACGAAAACGAAAAATAAACAGTATAACATTCAAGCTTAAACGATAAACATACGAAATCTTAATTAGAAATGCCAAGGCTTAGGCACTTTCTGACCGAGACCACACCTGATAAGAAAGGAAGGATCAAAATAATGCTGTTTGCACTTATTATAAAGTTGCTACTTGCACGCACACAATTTAGAGGGTTTATCCTAAAAGTTGGCAAGGTCGAACGTGAAAATAACTGTAAAATATTTACCTGTTTTCGTTCATAGTAGCAATATTACTGAATAGAAATAAGAAATGTGGCTAACTAGCGAACTAGAATATTAATAATGAATTGTAATTAAGTATAACATTGAATTTGATGTTGTACCCATTTTAGGTGTAACAAACGCATTTGGAAAGTTTCCAAATAGTTTTATTGTGTTACGATATTAATGGATTTCTTATTTAATAAGTATTTTAGTTAGCTAGTTAGCCACATTTTTTATTTCCACACAGTAATCAGGCGCGGTCCGGAAGTCATGACCATGGGGCTTTTAACGTGCACGTCTTTTTACATTGTTCTCACATGTATAATTACAACATGTATGATGTAACTGTAGCGGCATCTACATCGCTACATGCAAAACTACGCATCAAAGACCTGGCGTCACACAACATCCTGACGTCACACAAATCCTGCATCGCGCAATTAGAGTTTACCGCGCGTTAAACATATATACAAGCTTCCCGACTTCAACCTCTGGGCAGTTGCCCGCCAGACATCACACCCGTCTGGTCGGAGGATCCTCCCTTTTCTATGGGGGATGAGTGAACTTTACACCCTGTTCCTCATACCCCTAAATAACCAATATTTTGTAAAAATATTCTAATTTAAAAGAGTGTCCGTGGAGTTTCTTGCCCGTTCTTCTCCAAAGGAACCTACTACGCGTTGGAATGGGCAACTAGCTTCATATTTCTGACTAACCGACCCCTTGACAATGTAAGAGTACTTACGTGTAATTGGTTTATTTGAAATAAAGGGTTTGAGTTTGAGTTTCAGTTTGTCACCCCCCCTCCCCCCAAAAAAGCTGTCGATAACTTGAATGATGTATGTTCTTACGAACTAAAAACTGTAGGTACTTGAGCCACAGTGACCGCGATGGGCATTCTAACAAAAAAAAAATGAAAAAAAAGCCTGTTAAGCAAACTCGGGAATTTGGGCATCACTACACTCGGGTTAGGGCCAGCTTTCAAAACCTAAACGCTGTAAAACGAGTTTAAGCTTTTCTTCTCGACAAAGTAAGTTGTCTTCCTGTATAATGGTCAACAGAAAACACATAACCTATTGAAGGCGTGGTGCTAAAATTTTGAGGTTCGCTTGTCTTGATTCTTGAGCTTTTCTTCATAAGTCGACAAAGCAAGTAATTCTTAGTTCTTTTGGAATAATTAAAAGAAAATGTAACGTACCCAAGAGTGCAAATTTTTTAAGCTCGCTTCGCTCGCTCTTATATTCTACATTTTCATAATTGCTTGGCCTTTGCTGCACAAGTCGACGATGTAACTCTTATTTCTGTTTGAAAATAAAATCAAATCCTAAGAAAACAGAACCTATTCAAGGCGGGATGATAAATGTTTAAGGCAAAAATTTTGAGGTTCGTTTGTCCTGATTCTTGAGCTTTTCTTCATAAGTCGACAAAGCAAGTAATTATTTGTGCTTCTAGAATGATCAAAAGAAAATCGAACGTATCCGAGATTGTGCAACAATTTTGAGCTTACTTCGCTCGCTCTTGTAGTCTACATTTTCATATTTGCTTGGCCTTTCCTGCTTATGTCGACAATGTAACTCTTAATTCTGTTTGAAAATGTAAATCAAATCCTAACCTATCCGAGACGGGGTATTAAACTTGCTCTTCTCACCCTATACAATCTATTGTCCTAATATTTATAATTTATCGAAAAGCCAAGGTGTAGCATAATTACTGCGACCAACTGTGAGAAAAGACCAGAAAGTTAAAAAGTTACTTATGTATCATCAAAGTATGCATCATTAGATAATGAAAAAGTTTTTAGCGTAACAATTAAATATTTCCCCAATATTCCTCGGCACCCATGGTGACCCCCCCAAAATCTTAGGCTGCGACCGCACCTGACAGTAATATTGCGAAATTAATCGCTTCGACCTTCAGCTCACAGTACTTTCTATCATGACCAACATTATTACCAATTTTCTATAATCAGCTAATAAGTAATGTACTTTGTGTTGTTTTGTAATTGTTTTTCTCGCGATACAGGGGATTGACTAATTATAATTAATGGAACACGCGTTTTTTTTCAAAATAACTATGTATATTACACCAATTTTTAAAATCTACCGTATTTATATACTGAGAACACCGTAAACCATCACTTGGACACCAAATTTTGGAGTTGGCGACCCTGCAGCCGAGTGCTGACCATGACACAGACAGTGGACTGTCAATGTCAAATAACTGTCAAAGTGTTCAGGGAATTTCAGGAGAAAGAAAACAAACGCAAACACTATTGTGCCATTGGATATTTCTCGATTTTATTTTGCGAAAATAGTATTTATTGCATTTTAACGCTACACTGCTTCTAGTGGTACATAAGCCTACATGAGCCTACATTTGGAAGAAGTTAACGAGACACAACAACTTATGCAGAATGAGGGGGAAGAAGATGAACAAAAAGTTATTCATGCGGCGGCATCTCCAGTTGCAAGTAATAAGTTATCGAGTGGCGCTGCCAGCCTTACATCGAAGAATCTGGGCCAAACCACATCAGGTGTTGGCAATAGCAGTGTAAATGAATCGACAAAAATTTCATATGTTAGTGAGAAACGGATAAATAGAGATAATAATATGATGGGATCCAATAACAAACCGAAAACCATGCCTAAAGAAACACCTGATGTAAAAAACATGGAAAAGGCTCTATTAGAATTGTTAGATGATTTCCACACTGGAAAGTTAAGTGCATTTGGTACTGGATGTAGTATGGAACAAATGATAAATATAAGAGATCAGCAGGAGCATTTGGCACGCTTACATTTCCGCCTTTATGCAGATGTTGAAAAGCCTACTGAGGATAGTTTTGAAAATTCTGCCTCTCGGGATAAAATGGCACAGCTTGTTCAAAGTCTTGAACAACTTTCTACCTCTATTGAGCACTTGCATTCTGATGATAATATTGTAAATGACAATGGCACTGAAAAGCAATAGCTAAGATTCCTCTGTAGGCTACATAGCTTAAGTTCAATCATAGTAGAGTATCAATAACAGTAATATTAAAGAATTAAAGCAAGAATACAAGTTTATTCAACACTCAAGTTTCTAGCCAGATTACTTCATACCCAAAAGCAGAGAATATACAGGGTGATTGGAAGATGGGTGCAAAGCTTTAAGGCGAAGATAGTACAGACAATTTAGAACCATTTAAGCCATGGTTGTCTTAGACGAAGTCTTACCAAATATTTTTAACCAAATTTTTAAGTTTTTTTTCGGAAATTCTCAAAATTTAATGTAAACTGCATAATTATGGCCAAATTGAATGATAAATGAATTCATTTTTTATTTATTTAATTAAAGTAATGTGTAAGCAATCAAGCAAAACATGTTTTAGGCTTCTGTGTCATTAGACATTTTTTTTACAGACATTTAAAGCTCAGAAAAAATAAAAAATTGTGCAATACATCTTTTAAACCTTATTAAAAAAAAAAACGGAGGGTGCTTTTTTTGTTCAAACCTTTTTGAAGACATGCTTGATAATCGCTCTTTCTTTTGAGGTATCATTTATGCGGATATCTTACAAATTATTGAAATTAGGGCCTACAAACCAATTTGAGGGAGAATTTTTTTATTTTAGGCAGACTAATTAAAACAACATCTGAATTAAAATTATTTATTTTTCATGTTGAAAATGAATGAAAATGATTCCTAATACAAGCACGGCCCCGTCTTCTAACTTCTGTAGTCGTTATTTTCAACATCATCTCCTGCTTCATTGTCTCAAACGCTGAATTTATTCTTTGTATCAATTCTTCTCTAGTGTTTATTTCTATGTTGTTATACACCAGTTCCTTGGCCCGGCCCCACACGAAAAAGTCCAACGGGGTCAGATCTGGGGAGCGAGCGGGCCAAGGGATGGGTCCATCCCTGCCGATCCAGCTATCAGGAAAGCAATTGTTGAGGTGTTCCCTTACATTTAAAGTCCAATGCGCTGGACAGCCGTCTTGCTGAAAGATGACTGTTCGGTCGCTTTCGAAGATCGGGACACCTGATTCCTCTACCAGCAGTGGTAAATCAATTTGCAGAAATTGCAAATAATTTTCGCCATTCAATGGATCAGGCAAAAAGTGGGGCCCAATCAATGTTCTGCCAATTATTCCAGCCCATACATTCACAGAGAATTTCATCTGAAATGACACCTGCTTCTTAAAATGTGGATTGTTGTCTGCGTCGGCCCATTCATGGATGTTGTGAAAGTTTGTAATACCTTCCCTTGAAAATTTACTTTCATCCGTCCACAAGATTGATTTCAGAAACCACGCATCTTCGATGTCTCTGTTGAGGAGGAAACGGCAGAACTGAATTCTTCTTTGAGGATCTTGCTCTACTAGACCTTGCACACTCCTGCCATGGAACGGATACTTATCATTTAGGTGCATTGTATGCTACACCTTCCATTGAGAAATGTTTAAATTTCGAGCTACTGCTCTAGTACTGGTAGTAGGATCCGCTTGAAATGCTGCTAAAATGTCTTCGTCGACGGCAGTTTCGTGTCTGCCCGGGTTGACTCCAGGTTCCACGCGGTGAAACCATCTTGGGCAAGACTACGAAACGTGTTGTAAAACACTCGGACATTCGGTATCCTGCGATTCGGATAGCGCTCTTGATACATTCGTCGCGCCAAAGATCTATTGCCGTCTGCTCTACCGTACATAAATACGATATCCGCATATTCTTGATTGGAAAAAGTAGCCATAGTCACTTAACAATTAAGAAAAACGGCGTAGGAGCGCACTAAATGTCAACTCAACACAATTAAGTCAAAAATCAACACGTGCAGGAGCGCGAGGCTACGACTGGACACGGTGAAACAAAAAAGTTCAAAACTAACGCAAACAACACGTGCAGGAACGCAAAGGGCTACAACTGAACACGGTAAATTGTGAATCAACACGACAACGTCCACTCACAAGGGCAGTAGTTTGACTAATAAGTAAAAGATGTAACGGCTTCATCACAGACCGACTGACCCTGACTAAAGAAAAACGACTTTGTTGCCTCAGTAACTAAGACCATTTTGCTGTAAAAACCAACTATTATCGCTTTTTGCTATTCATTGGGCGTTCTACCTGAAAATGCCGTCGCACCGCGCTCGGTGGCCATTGTTTAGAGAATCCCCTCAATGGGTTCCCCTCAATTGGTTCCTGCATGTGCCAAAAATTCTTAGAATTGAACAATGTTATCATTTCGAGCACATAAAGTATTCTTTTAAGTAAAAATTTTGTGTTTTGTTAGACTGCCTAAAATTTAAAATTTCTCCCTCGAATTGGTTTGTAGGTCCTAATTTCAATAATTTGTAAGATATCCGCATAAATGATACCTCAAAAGAAAGAGCGATTATCAAGCATGTCTTCAAAAAGGTTTGAACAAAAAAAGCACCCTCCGTTTTTTTTAAAATAAGGTTTAAAAGACGTATTGTACAATTTTTTTATTTTTTCTGTGCTTTAAATATCTGTAAAAAAAATGTCTAATGACACAGAAGCCTAAAACATGTTTTGCTTGATTGCTTACACATTACTTTAATTAAATAAATAAATAATTAATTCATTTATCATTCATTTTTTGACCATAATTATGCAGTTTACATTAAATTTTGAGAATTTCCGAAAAAAAACTTAAAAATTTGGTTAAAAACATTTGGTAAGACTTCGTCTAAGACAACCATGGCTTAAATGGTTCTAAATTGTCTATACTATCTTCACCTTAAAGCTTTGCACCCATCTTCCAATCACCCTGTATTACTCTCTTACTGAGGGCCCAAAAGGCAAGGACATAAGGTTATCTATTGTACAAAGTTATCCCCACAAAACTCAATTATAGACCAGACTACTAAGGAAAACAAACATTACTTTTTTGCAAAGCAATGGCCGGCCAGTGCGATGCTCCAGAGAAAACTGCGCTGCGATGCTCCAAGGTCGATCACTGAGCATTGAAAGATATACCTTATTTCGATTGGATAAGTATTAAATTTAATTGATAAATATAAAATCATCTAACAACCCATGCACCAGTCTGCGCAGGCCCTAATTGAGTTTTATGACTTGGAATATTATCTGGGAAAAAGGGTGTTTGTGTGTATGCATGTGGTATAAGTTTATCTGATATTCTGAATCTTTCATTACGATGCACTGAATGTTTCTGGACAATCCAGAGAGTACTTACTGTAAATACTTAATAAGATGATAATTTCAATAACAAAGGATAATTATGACATAGAATAAAAAAAGCAATAAATAAGGAATAAATCAAGTTTTTTATTTTTATAAAACTTACATTAAGTATATGATTATGATAAGATTTTTGGTACATACGGCTACATATCCTGCTATAAATTTCCAGTATAAGCTGATCTCGCATTGTATAGGATTTCGCTACGATGAAAGGTCACCTTATACTGGAAATATATAGCTTGATATGTAGCCGTGTGTACAACCTGTTTGAGAACCTATCAGGGCCACAGCAGACTAGCTACTCTTAGCATCGGCGATCGACGATTTTGCTACTGTAATGCATTGAGCTTCTAAAAAGCCGATCGCCATGCTAAAAGTAGCTAGTCTGCCTGTGACCCTTACTTATAATATTGCCTTTAGGAATAGGTAGTCTGCCCCAATCTGCTTGGCTCGTTTGAACTCTGTGCCACTGGCCACTGCAAAGTGAATTATATTTGAATTCAGAATTTTACATTATTAATATTCATTACTCATACTATCTACCATAATATAATTTAGGTGACCATTTATAATAAAAAGGTCTCAAAATAAATAAGATCTAAGGTTGCAATGAAATATGAACTGTGTGATAAGATTATGTTTCCAAAACTAGTCAATACATTCTAAAATTCTGCATTCTGGTTTATAATGGTCACATACTAAAAGTGGCCAAAAAGACTGGTGCAGACTACACTGAATCTTCTATGGGTATTAATGCAATACCTAACATATATTAACAATCAATAACAACCACAAATGTGTAGAAAGCAGTACATCCAGTGTACCTGCTAACTGCTTGTGTGTACAGGCTGTTGATTTAGTCATCTACGTCTGTAGGTATTTAGTAAAGACGCAGTTTGGTACCAAAGCAGCATTCACAAGCATTTACCACATTATAAATCAAATAAGTACAATTTTATAATAAAAGTTACACAATACACCTATAATTTTGTTTTGTAACATACTTTCTATACGTAAGTTGCTGTACACGTTGGGCGAGCAATACACAAACTGCAAATACACGCAAAAAGGCCCAAAATACGTTGGCCGAGTGCGCTCGGTCAACAGGCTCGCAGAAAGTGTACTGGAGGCTTTACATAAAAAAAATTACAAAACATTTTTTCAAGTAGGTGTCAATTAGCAGAATAGGGTACTTATCTTAATTTATATTGTTTTAGAATCTAAAACAATATACATAAACAAGAGCCTGAAGCATCTAAAACTTAGATGCTTCTGTGCATTGCAGGCTCCTGATCCTACTAGTACCCAAGTATCCATGATACATTGGATCAACCCAAGGTACAACCATCGCAGTAAATGAAATGAATGTGCATAAAATCTATGGATATATAATGGGCTTTATACTTTGCGTTATTACAAACTAACAAATCATGAGTGTGACAACATAAAATTAAAGTACACACTTCTAGATTACACATTCAAGAAATAATTTTGAAGTAAATGCAAATGCAATCTCTAAAAGTAGGCACTTCTGCAATGGCATTGATAAGTTATATGGAATGGATACATTGCGTTCGTCTGTTCTGGGATCCATACCTAAAGGGTAGACTGTGACCTGGTTGCCACTCACTAATGCAGCAACCAGTAACTGTCAATACTCCACTCTTGTCAGAGGCATTTCACATGACCTGCCCCTAACTAAGATGATATTTTTTCTACAATATAAATCACATGTTATTAAGAAATGGCACAGTTGTGTGACTAGTAATAATAAAAATAAATTGTGTAGTGTCTAGCTTACATCACTACATTTTAATTTTTAAAGCAATACCTATTCAAAATAGGGGTAAAAAAAAACAATATGATATAATTAAAAATAGTATTTTTACAAGTATAACTGGTGATATCCTCCACCTGCACCTTTTAGTGCTTTTCTACATGTAGGACATTTTTTGCCATTAGTTTTCACTGATGCTTGAATACATTTCAAGCAGAAGACATGACCACATATGGTTGATGCAATCCCATTAGAAGAATTAAGAGGATCCAAACAGATAGGGCAATCTCCTATATTCCTTGAAGGTACTGGTGAGGGTGGTGGGATAGTCGTGCTGGTTTGTAGTGTTCCAGAATGACTTGAATTGCTTAATTCAACACAATCAGATCTTTGCCTGTTACCAGCATCTTGAAATGCATTGGTTGAAACAGGCATAGCAGTATTTACAGAATGAGAAAGTATTCTATTGATATTGCTAATAGGTCTTGGTCTTGTATTCACCATATTACTAAAAAACGCTGCTATTCCTTTTTCAAAATGTATAGCAGCTGGGGTACCCCTCCTTCTATCATGTCGAGATTCAAAGAAATCATCTAGTATATTTTGGAATGTTACAGTTCTCTGGGTATTACTGACTGATGTTGGCTGCCTTTGATTATTCCGAGAGTTTGCTGCTGCTGCATTGCTTATACTTAAATCATTATTAGGGTTTGGTGTTGAAGAAGTGTTAGGTGTAGTATTTGGTGTTACACTAGCCTGCAATGTAGAGCTTGGTGTTGAAGGCGTGTGTACTTCATTGCTTAGGTTTACAGTTGTCTGTACTGTAGTGCTTGGTGTAACAGTTGTCTGTACTGTAGTGCTTGGTGACACAGTAGTCTGTAGTGCCACATTCTCATTCCTGTATGTAGTAGGAACATCAACTACTGTATTCATCGTGCTCAATTCTTTGGCTCCAAAAGTTTTCCATTTTTCAAGTATAGATTTATTTTCAGCAATTATATCGTCAACATCAATTATTTCAATCGGTTCATTATTAAAAGAATCAAATTCCATGTTTATGGTACTATATTCATCATCAATAACAATTGGTTCATCGAGCTGAAAATTGTTATGATTTTTTATTGTTTCTGAACTTGGAATTATCATACAGTCTTCCTCATTGGGTATTTTATGAATGATGGTTTCTTCTTTTGGTTTGACAACCTCTAATTCTATTGGCTCAATTATTTCAATAATATTAGCATCTATATGTATAGCGTTACTGGTGTGTTGTTTTCCTACAGTTCTTTCAAAAACATCCTCAATTACAATGGTATCATATGGAATATCAATAATTTGTACATCTTCTTCTTTTTTTTTCAGTGTTGACTGTTTAGTAATGATTATGTCATCACTTTTTTTTGGTGTTAATTGTTTTATCATTAGATAGTCATCATTTTTTTTCAGTGTTGGCTCTTTAGTAATAAGAAAATCACCTTCTTTTTTCGGTGTTGCTAGATTAGTCATTGGTAAGTCTTCTTCTTTTATATTTAGTGTTGATTCTTTGGTTATGTTAATTTCCTTTAAACTTTCATTAAACAGCTCATCATTTTTCCTAAAAGTTTCACTATCTGTAGATGTACTGGGCAGTGGGGAGAATGAGTGTGGCCTCGGATTTTGGAATAGAGTTGGGTAATACTCTATTGTCTTATTACTATCTGAACTAGCATCACTAAGACCACCAGCATCATCTTTGGTCAGTCTTTCAGCAATTTCATCAGTATGAGCATTAAAAATTGATTTTGTATACTTAGGTATCCTTGACTTTTTAGCTCGTTTAGTTGGGGTCTGTTCTTCTGGATCACTTGAAGCTTCTACTCCATATTCATCATCTCCCTTGCAGAAATTTGTATTAGGTTTGCGTATTACCTTTGGGCGGTCTTTACAGCCAACAATGTATGGAATTTCTGTCTTTTTTCTTTTTTTAGGTGGAATTATAGGAGGGGGAGGTGGTGACTTTGCACGAAACAGTGAAGTAGCTTCCAGCAATTCACTAGGGTCAGGCAAGTTTTGTTTTTGTATTGAACCCAGTAATCGTTGAGTTATTTTATTAATTGTTGTTGGCGAGAGCAGATTCTTTTCACTGATATTTTTAGGTATTTGCTTCTCAGGTGTTGATGTTGTACATGTTGGTTTTTTTGTAGGAGTTTTTGGCGTTTGATCATCATCATCAGAATCTTCAAACATTTTTTCTAACTCTGATAAAGAAGGTAAAGGCTTACCATTAGGGTAAATCCGTTCTGGTTTGGATGATGATCGTCTTGACGTCCGGACGTTTTTCTTCTTTAATAACAATTGTTTAGACATTGCAATGCCATCATTAGAACCGCGTTTGATAGATCGAGTCTTCTCATTTTTCGGCACGTTCTCTTTTTGATCCGATGATGTTTTGCACTTTGATTTATTCGAAGCTCTACGCTTCTTAGGCACTTTTTTATTCTTGGAATTACCCATGTTTTGTGCACTAAACTTTTATGTTAATCACCTAGGCCTAGGCCAATCATGTAGGTTTTGCACCTGATACTAGGAATCCGTTAGGGAGGGATTACTTTATACTTGAAATCATAAGCGTATCGTTAATAAATTTAGCTCAATGCAGATTGACAAAATAGGTATCACAATGATATCACTTGAAGTTCACCATCACAACAAATGTCAACCCGCGTCAAAGCAAAGGACATAGACAAGGACATATAAAATCCAATTTTTTTATCTCAATGGACAAGGAGGACGATTTGCGACAGGGCTGCCAGATGCGATTTTTCAAATTTACCCAGATTCAAAACAATTTTTCCCCAAAATGATAAATTTTTCAGACTTACTCCCAAATATAATTTGGCGAAAAATACACAAACACGCTGGAAGTGCGGTGCTAATAAAATATAACATAAAGCATCATGAAACAATACATTATTTCATAGAGGAAATTCAAGCAATGAAGGTCGTCATTGAAGATTGGGCAGGAACATTCACAATATCTGCTGTTTACAGTCCACGAAAACATAAACTTAAAGCTAAAAGACTACGAAAAGTTCCGTTCCACACTAGGTCACAGATTCATAGCTGGAGGAGATTATAATGCCAAGCATCATTACTGCCTGCCAGGGTTTAAAAATTCAATCAAATATATCCAATAGTTTAGTCACAGGACGTTATTTTTCATTTTTAAGATTTTCTACATGATGTATCTAACAATAAGCCAGCGCCGACAGGTTAACGACATCAGCAATAATCTGCAACGGTAATATCGGTATAAACAAAACATGTTGCCAGCTCGCTACTTCAATAACCTTCGCCAAAATTGTTCTTAAATTTTACTTCCCGATGAGAATTAATGCATATTATACCTTATATCTGAGGCATAAGAGTCATGAAGCGTGTGAAGCAAATTAGATATGAAAATAATGCATGCGGAAGTTATTACTACTTGTTACGCACTCATGTCAATCGTAAATTATGTAAGTGCGAAAGGGATAGATTAGATAGTTTGTTTATTTCTACTTCGTTTTCTTGCCGAAACCTGCGAAAATTGGTGTAGGTCAGTGTGTCGCCGTGATCCTATGACGTCGTACGCGTCATTGTTTTGTATCGCAAGCGCAGGTCTTCCGGTTGCGCTGCCTTTGAAGCGCCCGCCCGCCGCTCGTTTGTTTATGAAATTGTGATTATCTTAAGACGCTTTAGTGTGAATTGTGCGAAATTAGACGCTTTATTTAATTAGTGACAGGACACAACGTAGTATTAGGTAGGTACCTAGTTCCTGCTGGGGTTGCGAGTTTGTCCGTAAGGGATATCGCGGCCCCGGCACACAGGCAACGGAAGGAAGACGGGTGGGTTTTAGTCAGTAAAAGTCTGACACGCCCTCCCGCTCCGGCCAGAGCGGGAGAAGTTATTTGATAATATACAAACAAACAAAAAAAGCATCATTACTGGGGCTTGCGTACAATAACTACGAAAGGTAGAGCTACTAATGGCCATAGAGAAATTAAAACTTAATGTAGTTTTCTCTGGAGAGCCCACTTGCTGGCCTACAGACAGGAGTAAAATACTAGACTTGCTTGACTTTTGTATAATTATAGGCATTGCTAATAATTTTCTAACAAGCAAAACGAGCACCGAACTATCCTCCGATCACTCCCCAGTAGAAATAAAATTAAAAAGAAAAGTTACAATAACACCTAAGACATGCAAGCTACACACAAATAAAACTAACTGGGATCTCTTCAGGTAGCTACTGGTAGAAAGTCTGGATATAAAGATTTCTCTAAGGACGAACAATGACATAACAGAAGCAGTTGAACAATTCTATAGCTGTGTTCAACAATCTGCTTGGCTTGCTACTCCAGTTTCCACAAATTCGCAGCATAAACAAGAGTGTCCTAAATCTGTTCGTGAACTACTAGCTGAAAAACGAAGAGTTCGCAAAAAGTGGCAAAATACAGGTTATCCTGCAGATAAAAAAACATCTGAATTATTTACAAACAAAACTAAAAACACTGCTGCAAGATAATGACCAAAATGTCCAAACATCCAAAACCTAGACGCAACAGCAGAAATAAATTATTCTTTATGTCACAAAAAAACTTAAACGTCCTGTTTCTAACCAACCTCATAACCGTAAGGGTAAGTCAGAATGCGCTTCCAGTGATGCGGACAAAGCTGACACATTCGCTGATCATCTTAAACAGGTCTTTATACCAAATCCAGTTATGGGCTCTTCTAAAATTCATTAAATCATCCAATTGTTAAACCAAACCCACCAACTGGATCCTCCCATTACTAAGTTCACAAAGGAAGAAGTAGAAACAGCTATTAAGGTGCTAGACCCAAGTAAAGCTCCTGGATACGATCTCATAACAGGCAAAATCCTAAGAGAACTGCCAAAGGAAGGCATTAAATTTCTCACTCTTCTGTTCAACGCTACCCTGCGAAGGGGTATGGCTCCATTTCAATGGAAAGTAGCCCAAGTTATAATGGCAGTCAAGCCAGGTAAGAATCCTGTTGAGGCATAATCATATAGACCTATTAGCCTGCTGCCCATTCCATCGAAAATCATGGAGATACTTATCCTACGTAGATTGCCTCCGATTATCTCCTCGAATAGGTTGTTACCTGATCACCAGTTTGGCTTTCGCCGAAAACACAGTACCATAGAACAAGTACACAGATTAGTGGAACTACTGTTCAAAATAAAAAGGGACCTGCCTATTAATTTCTACAACCTTATAAGGTCATATATAAGTGACAGACACTTTTTTGTAAAACAAGGAGAAGAGTTAAATTCCTTACATACTATCCAAGCTGGAGTACCTCAAGGCAGTGTAATGGGTCCAACGCTGTACCTAATCTTCACAGCCGACCTCCCAACGATCGAAGACGTTGTCACTGGAACATTTGCTGATGACACAGCAATTCTTTCGGTGGACACTTCACCGGACGTTGCAGCACAAAAGCTTCAGACTAGTCTCGATCAGGTATCTAAATGGTTCAAAGACTGGCGAATCAAAGCCAACGAAACTAAATCCGTCCAGGTGACTTTCACTAACAGGAAAGGAACATGTCCCCCTGTCAGTCTTAACGGAATACCTCTCCCACAAGGGGATTACGCCAAGTATCTTGGAATATATCTGGATTGACGCCTAACCTGGAAGAAGCACATATTCACCAAGCGGCTGGCTATGGGCCAACAGTTACGCACAATGTACTGGTTACTAAATAATAAATCACAACTCTCACTCCAAAACAAATTGTTGCTATATAAATGTATACTAAAGATATGGACATACGGCCTACAACTATGGGGTTCAGCGGCAAAATCAGATGTAGAAATAATTCAGAGGTTCCAGTCAAAAACATTAAGAATGATAACGAACGCACCTTGATATGTCTCAAATATGAGACTCCATCACGACCTCTGCATCAAAACTATAATAGAAGAAATTTCAGAAAGGAGAAAAGCGTACAAAGAGCGAATCACAAATCATCCAAACATCCTTGCAGTAAGCCTGATATATTTATCAGGCTTACTGCAAGGATGTTTGGATGCCAAACAGTCGCTAGAAGACTAAAGAGAAAGACTTCTCAAGACCTTGTTTAAGAGGCTGTAAGAATAAACGGGGCAGTCACTGGACAGCTCCGTACAAACCCGTCAATAATATCAAACATATTGCTGAATATCGGCAAGAATGATAGATTGCAATAAAAACCACTGAAAAAAATAAAACAGAGCAGGGGTGTTCAAAATGTCAATGCCTGCCAGGGTTGCGAGTTTGTTTGAAAGGGATATCGCGGCCCCGGCACACAGGCAACGGAAGGAACACGGGTGGGTTTTAGTCAGTAAAAGTAGTAGCTGCTCCGCCCAGAGCGAGAGAAGTTATTTCATAATTTCCCACCCAAAAAAAAAAAAGAAAAGTGGGGTTCAAAATCATGTATTATATTTAGTAACAGTTTTCGCGTCATGTCCCTGCCACCCTGTATGATTTCCCCAAATACCAAAAAAATCCCCAAAATCGCGAAAAAAGCCCTCAGTCTGGCAACGCTGATTCGGAAAGAGAGAGAATAAATAACCACAGACAGTAACTGCTGTTATAGATCAATAATGTTGCCAGATCCGATCAAGTTCAACTGTTCAAATCGCCAAATAATAATATTATATTTTGTGGAGTTTTAATTTTTTATAAGTTACTGTGTAAATAATGTTATAATATTATACATAATACAACGATACAGGTTGCCGCATAGTGCGAACCCGTTTTATAGTAATAAGTTTATGTATGAGTTTTCTTGTCCGTCCACCAATCGTGTCAGTGGCATCCACAGATACTGGTCGGAGAGTGGCATCATTGATTCGATAGCAGTCGGCACTCAGATTACGCGGGCTAAATATTGTGAACTTTCAAACGTTCGTTTTTTAACTGTTGAGGAGGCTGGTATAAGCAGTTCAATGAGTGTCGTTTGATCGATAAGTTCGTAAAAGAATGTGGAGGGTCTACACAATCTCCCAAGCGGCAACCCTTGAATTTGTGCTATGGGTTGAAGTTACGCAAACGATTTCCGGGTAACAGTTTGTTATTTTATAAACTAGCATAAGTATATTTCCGTTGTAATTCCCCGTATGTTGCGAATTTTTCACAATACCAATTTTAGGGATGTGGTTTGGGACACTCCCTGCGAAATTATTCTTTTACTTTTTAAGTTAGTGAAATGGGAAAAACGGAACCATAACAGCTGCACTACATCCGATTCGAATGAGAGAAAAGTCGATACGAAGTATCCGGTATAGTACTTTTTGTATGAACTCGCCTCGTTGCGCACTATATTCGAACTCTGTCTGTCCGAATAGGGATGATGACTAAAAATTTTTTTTTAGTCCGTCTTTGAGATTATAAAAAAAATATTGGACACGTATTTTTCCTTTTTTTACGTAATCTAAAGATTACGGCGATACAATGAGGTAAAATGTGCTTTGACGTCACGAGTATGTAGATTTTATACATATTAGTGACGTAGCGACCCCACTCCCCAACTTAAAATGCGTTTTATCTAAGTATTTTTTGATTTATATGATAAAGCAAAAAATACGTGTCTAATATTTTTTTATTATCTGACTGACGGACTAATTAGAATTTCATTTTTTTGACCCAGACATCATCCCTATTAAGAACGTTCCCAATTCGGATTGAACTCCTTGGCTCTTCAATTCGGATTCGGGTCGGATGCAGTGCCAAAACGAGCTTATAATTTCGTCACGTCTATCTGTCCGTCCGATTATTGCAAATTCCAGGTCAGTATCAGGTTGTGTGTTGTACAGTATCTAATTAACGCATATGTATGAATAATAAGTAGTGGCGGCGCTAGCCGTCGGCGACGTTGGCGACCGCCGATGGCCTCACGCCTGAGGGAGCCTCGCAAAAAAGTTTTAAACGCTTCCCCCCGGCCCCCGTCCAGAGAAAAAAATTGGGGCTCGCTTCGCTCGCTCTTCTATCTTACATTTTCTTAATTTTCAAACTTATCTGCAAAGATCTTTCGATTGATCGATTATCTGAAAATAACCTATTTCTGTATAAATGTTCAAATTGACCCATCTAAGACCCACCGGGGTGCTAAAATTTTCGAGCTCGTTTCGCTCGCTCTAGCATCCTACGAGGGTGACACGGAAAGTTATTAGAAAATCAAAAACTGAATAAACTAGCAAGTTATAAGTTTTATGATATCTTTTCAAAATAGTGTCCATTTGCATCAATACATCGCTCATCCGATGGAACCACTGAGAAAAGCACTTTGCCCACTCGTCCTTAGGGGGCTCTTCGACGGCATTTTGAAACGCAGCCACTGCTTCCTCGGCGTCCATAAAACGTTTTCCTTGAAGCTTTTCTTTTATTGCCAGAAATTAATAAAAATCGCAAGGTGCGAGGTGGGGGCTATAGGGCGGGTGACCCAATAATTCCACGTCTGACGTCGCCAAGTAGTCGATTGTTTGCTTGGCGGTGTGCGACGAGGTGTTGTCGTGGTGAAGGAGGATCCTACTGCGAGATCGTTTCTCCCGAACTTTTTCCAAGACAAGTTGCAAACAATTGTTAGTGTACCACTCTGCAGTAACTGTTTTTCGATCCTCTAAAACAATTGCTGCGTAATGACCTGTCCTTCCGAAGAACGAGGCCACCATCTTTTTTCGCACGCTTCGGCCTCTCTTCACGTTAGTTGGCAACTCCACGGAAGGAAATACCCAGACACCAGACTGTCTCTTAGTTTCAGGATCATAACTATAAATCCAGCTTTCGTCACCCGTAAGTATGTCGAACACAGCATTTGAGTCACCTCCGTTAAATCTTTGAACCATTCCACGACACCAATCAAAACGACGGAGTTTTTGGGCCTCTGTCAAATTATGAGGTATCCACCTTGCAAAAAGCTTCCTGACCGCTAAATGTTCATGGAGGATTTTGTGCACTGGACTCATACCGATGCCTAAGCTTGTCCGAATCTGCTGATAAGTTTCACTTTTGTCAGTCTCCGCACAACACTGATGTTATTTTCAACCGTAGCCGTAGAAGGCCGTCCCTCACGCAGATCATCGGTGAGATTAGTGCGACTACGTTTAAACTCATTAAACCAGTTGTAGACAGTGGCACAAGATGGGGCTTCATCGTGAAAGGCTCATCGAAGTCTATCATAACTTTCTTGTTGACTTAAATGACATTACGAGAATCATAAAAAATCATTGTACGAAAATTATTACGCGTTTTAAATTCATGCTGACGTGACACAGACAATTTTCAATTTGCCGCCAAATCGTAAACAAATGAATGAAATGAACAATAATATTGGCAAAGAGTTCCATTTTCAAAATTTGAACTTATTTTTTCATTATATCGTTTACAAGTGGCCAGTGCTAAAAACTTTCAGTGTCGCCCTCGTAAATTCTTCTCATACTCCTTTCTGCATAAGTCAACAACGACAAACTATCATCAGCTAACTCGTATGTATGGTCAAAAGAAAACCTTAGGTAACTTTCCGAGGTGGACTGCAAAAATATAACTTTCTCCCGATCCCGTAATCCGACTAGAAATGATTATAATCTTGCTGGCGCGTCAATTGAACGTGTTTTCTCGATCCGGGATTTGGGAGTAAGTTTTCACGAGCATATTCTTAAAACTTGCAAAGACGCTAATAAATGTCTTGGTTTCATCATCTCAGTTTAAGAACACGCAAGTTGTAAAACAAATATACGATGCCTATTTTCGTAGTAAATTAGAATATAATGCAATAGTTTGGAGTCCTCAACCTCTTGAGGACTCCGAACTATTATTATAGAAAAAATTCAACGTAAATTCTGTAGGTACCTATACAAACGTCAATATGAATACTACCCCTTTCTATATCCTTCTTTGTTCGTGTCAGGAATGGTGGGTTTAGACACACTCACATTCAGGCGAGAATCCACACATATAATTAATTATTGTTTAATATTAGTAGGTAAGATGGATAGTCCCGTTCCACGAGAGTCATTAAATTTTTATGTTCCTGACCAGTATATGCGTGGCGTTGTAAGACGACAACATAGACTCCTCTGCTACCCGCCTACATGGCGTGCTCCCCGAACCAACACCACTCCCACTGCTAGAGCAATTAAGTTAATAAATGAGTTTCTAAAATATACGAGTATTCCTGAAGCAGATTTATTTTTTGACTCTCGAGGGACAATAGCTAAACATATGTATATTTATTTAAATATGAAGAAATAATTGTTGAGTTGTTTATGTTTAGTCTAAGAAGTGTTTATTATTTAAATGTAATTTTGTAGAATTAGCATAGATATAAGCGATTTGGTGTAAACTGTTAACTTATATTTGATGAATAAATGAATTTGAAATTATTTTAAACCATCGTCTGAACTTTCAAATGCGCCAGCAACTACTTAGGTGGTAAAATAAAAGACATTTTTTTTATGACATAATCTTTAAAAAATTCAGCGATGCTAAAAGCCGAAAATTTCCTCTATTTTTTTAATTTGTGTTTGCTTATATATCATCATTTGATAGCAAACAAACTCATAAGTATATTCATACATAAGTGTATAATTCAGCACATTCGATTTAAAGTTTTTTTTTCGACTGGGATATGAAAGGGGCGTCGTAAAGCTGATGTCGCCGACGTCTAAATTTGGTCTAGCGCCGCCACTGATAATAAGAAATAA
Source organism: Agrochola lota (assembly GCA_947364205.1). Classification (NCBI taxonomy): domain Eukaryota; kingdom Metazoa; phylum Arthropoda; class Insecta; order Lepidoptera; family Noctuidae; genus Agrochola; species Agrochola lota. Next base: position 6,939,506 of record OX376221.1, on the reverse strand, counting down.
ACCATTCAAGGTCGCTGTCGAGCGGGCTATGCTCAGAGTGTCTTTGAAGGATTTTAAGCAAATGAAATTATCCGGAAAAGAACCGGAGTTACCGACATAGCTTGCGAAGTAAATAAACTGAAGGGGCAGTAGGCTGGACATGTCTGTCAACGGACCGATGTCCGACTCCACCCAGCTAGATGGACCGACGGCCTTAAGATAGTGGCTGGATCACTAATATGATGTATGCTGTGACATATACTGCCAAGTTTGTCATGAAACACCCTCCATTTTGTTTGTATGACACGGCATACATTGCCAGTTTGAGGTTGCTTTTTTGGGGGTTACTTGGTTTTATAGCACGCTTATTTTTCTTTGTCGGCAGCAAAAATTTCAAAGTCATGGTGGTAGAATTTATAAATGCATCCTCTGCCGGTAGTGAACATTCTGACCTTGATGATAAATTACGTGTGCAGTCCGCATCCCGGTTTCTATGTCAACTTCTTCTGTACGCTTCTATTGAAAGTTTATAGAAAGGCTTCATATTTTAGACCCTACCCCAGCATGTTCCACTCATCAATTTTTCAAAGCTATTCAAGCCCTTCTCTAGAACCAAATTGTGAGAAAGTGCCGATACTGAGTGATGTTCCGTCACTCCGAGCAAGTCCCGCTACTTCTGCAACTCTTGCACCCCCTGCATCGCCTGAACCAACAGCAAGTGGTTTTACGACTCTTCGCTTAGCTGCAGCTCGCATGAGGGCAACTGCTTCCTTTTTTATTAGTTCTAAAACCTGATCCTGAGCTAAAAATTACAAAAAACGGACGAAACATTTCGCAGCCTACCTTGGCACAGAAGATATCTCAGCCCTTCGAACTCTTCGAACATTTCCTTCGTTGGCAAGCACGCACGGGTATGACGGATCTGACGGGTCTGTGCGTACTCACTTTCTTGTTAGATGATGATGGTAAGTATGATGCTTTATTGTACAATCAATCTGCCTAGCCTTTTTGCCAACTATTTTGGGGACGGCTTCCAGTCTAATCGGATGCAGTTGAATTCCTGGTTTTTTTTATGGACCGACTGCCTATTTGTCCCCCACAAACCAGTTACTGGGTAACATGATACCGCTTGGTAAGACTGGTTGTCAGTCTTTGGGGCTTCTGACTACCCGTAACAACTGTCAAAGATTTACGAATGCCAGCCGGGACCAACGGCTTGACGTGCTTTCCGAGACACGGAGGGGATGTCGATGTAATGAATGGTCACCCATCCACGAACCGACCACGGCTACCGTAGCTTGACCATCGAGCGACCTGTACGGCTGTTATCATTTAGCCACGAATCCCATCCGAAATGATGCTTTATTGTCCCTACACCGAAATTGTTATATTCCTTTCTTTTTTTTATGTTATTGAATAACAATTAAATCGGCCCGTCGGCCCCCGTGCTGGATATCTGTAATACCAGAAGCATCGCAGACACGTTACCATCCCAGAGACAAAGCTGAAATGTCTCATGACAACCATTTATCAAACCGGCACAAAAGCGTCTCAAAGAGGGTGCAGTTGGTTTCACACGATAGTAGAGTTAGAGTTCATTCACACGGGAGCCGTTATTAACGATACATCATGACGGATGCACGTTCACATTGCATACGGAAACGACATTTTTCGCGATTCGTCAAAATATCCGAATAGTTGTTCACACTTAATTCGTGATTCAGAGTTCAGTTTTGGACGAGAGCTTCAGCGGATCCGTCACAAAAATTGCCACTTGCGTATTTTTACGAATGTAATTTTTATAAGAACATATAAGACGTCTCCGTAATTTTTCACGATTCGTGATTCGTGTGAATACGGCCATTGAAAAACCATTGGCGCTGTCAAAAAAAAAACTGTAATCGTGAAAAATTTCGATAGGTACGGCAAATAACACGAATCGTCCTCGTGTGAAATGAGCTGTTACGCAATGCCAAAGTCGTAAAATAAAGCAAACTGCGATCGTAATGAAGCAAACTAGTCTCAATCGTTTGGCGAAAATGTGTTACCTACGCAATTAGGCAGCTGGTCGATGGCACAAATTGGTATGTAGTGGTGGAGTAGGTGCCTACTTGAGTAGATACTTCCCCGGATGAGCTTCTTCACAAACTACAACTACTATAAAAAGTAGGCTACCTACTTCTTGCGACTATTTCATGTATATTTAGCTAATACGAAGGCCATCAGATTTAAAAGCAATTTGTTGCGAGTCGGTGACAAATCACGCGAGAATAAACTAAACACCACAGGAAACAAGTGTAAGTAGGTAGGTAAATTTTCCTAGGTGTGTTGCGTGGCTATGTCCATTATGGTTTTGTAAAGTAAAGTAAAGTAAAGTTACTTAATGTTAATTATAAATAATACCTACCAGGTACTTCATTTAATAAATATGTTACTCGGGTATGAAAAATAGCTATGGTACCTAAAGATTTTTAGGTACCATATAAGAATTTCGAATAAGATCAAGAGATAGTTACAATCTGTATTTTAGGGCTCAAGTGCCTATGTTTAGCAACGAAAGTCGATTAACACTTACCTACTTTTACCTAACGTATTTAAATTGACCCAAAATGATTCACTACACTTTTCGGTATTTCATGTTATATGTAGCTATAAATATGTATTATTTGAATTTTATAATTTTGCCGGTTTTCTTTTAATATTGCGCTCAATAAATGTCGTTACAAAAAGTGAAGTGTTAATCTACTTCCGTTGCCGACTGTTCCTACGTATACCTACCTAATTTTTTAATTATAAACATAAACTTTTTTGGGTTGTAGGTACCCAGTTATTACTCCTGTCTGAGTGTTATGTTAATCATGAAAAATTTGTGGCTAATGAAAGTTTGCCGACAGCGTGCGGTATACAAGTAGCTTACATAAACGAACTTAGGGACCAGTGCGGCACTGTGATGAGGCGTATAGAACACAGCGGGCTCGGGTACTACGGGTACAGACCGAGCGCCGCACCACGGTCAGTCGCGTTCTGCGTTGCTGCCGGTTCGCGCGTCTCGTTTCCAACGCAGTATAAACCCGCCCCGCACACAATACGATAATATAACATAAATATTAATTAAAAAACCGTGGTAACTATACATTGAACGCCATATATATTTTTTCAAAGTTTATTGACCAGACATGATGAATCGTTCGTCATTCTAACTCTATTGGAAAAGTTTTGAATATTGCATGAAGCGCGAAAGGCGGTCGTGAGAAATTTTCTAACGTAAACTTTTTTTTCTTCTTTTGCTAAAGTCTTCACTTACTTTTCGTGTCAGACTATTCGGTTTTTGGTTCACAAGTTACAGTTAAGGCAGTATTTCTATGTTCTATGTTATGGGGTTTGGTTTCCCCACATAGTCCTTCAGGTGGACCATTGTGCGTGGGCCATAGCGGCGGTTGGTCGTTATTCCCACCAGCCCACCTCCCTCCAGAAGTTAATTAAATGTCCTAGTCTGTTCAGAAGGTAGTTCAGTATTTATTTACTATTCCAATAATTTTCATTATTTTATTTTAGCTTTAACAGCAGTCAACATCGTGAGGTAGGTACACAAAATGATAACAAGCCCATGTGTTGCTCAGTGGTTTTTAAAACATATACCTTTTCGTAAATGTTTTTCCATACGATTTATGTGTCCAAGGTCAAAACAACCCAAATCCATCGTTGGTCCAGGTAGCCTTTATTGAAAGAATTATGAACACATTTGTGGTGTTGATGGTTTTATGTATTTTTAACCTACCTACTTTGTTTCGTCAACCTATGTACATCATGTAAAAAACCCCTTTTCCCGATCCATAAGGTTGTTGTTCAGTATCGTACTGTGAGTCTAATTGTGTGGAAATTTTCAGGAAAATAGAAAAAATTATCACCATCTCTTTTTTCAATGGGGAATATTACCATGGTATTATATGAGGCGCGGGCGGTCGTCGTAAACGTAGCGAGTGTCTACGAGTCATAACTTATGACCCTTGTTGAAAATTTGCAATTTTTTAATGGATTTGGGTTAATGGTGTCACAAAAAATGTTAATTTTAAATAGCAATAACTTTTTTATTTTCTATAATAATAAGATTATTTATTACTTTTTGGTAATGTTATTGCAGTACCTATGTTTCCCTTTCGGATCGGAATGGGTTTATTTTACATGTTGTATACTAAGACAGGCTTCTTTAATGTTTATATAATTCATTATGTAATGTAAAACTTGCTGCAAACCGCGTTATTTCCTATTCTGTCGCATGTTTTGGTACCTATAGCGTTAATAGAAGAGTACCTATGACAATATATTAAATAGGTTAGTATGTCTCTTTATAGTTTTACTAGCCGTCATTTGATTACGTATCGTTCGGATAGTGCTGCTAGTGAAACTATTGATAGTGACAGATAAAACATTTGATAAAACTTTGTCAAGTAGGTATGGACCAGATTCTGATGCAACCTTTTGTCGAGTTTGAGGTATTTGTTTAAATATTTTCTATCTAGTTTGATTGTAAAGGTACTTAATGACTCTGCGTAAAACCGTTTTTGAAAAAAGGGGTTTTCAACGATCATTCATTTGTACGTGACATACTTTCATAAATAAACACCTAGTACCTGTAATTAGTACTAGCGCCATGCCTAGTATTAACATAGATCAATATAAGTGCTCTAGCTCCTTTCGTAGCCAATTGACCTCTGAATCATAAATGAACCGTATCTATCACTTATTCAATTTAAAATTCAACGTAGCACCCGCTACGGCGTAGCGACTAGTGACGCGGCGACGACGTACCGAAGGAGTAACAAAAGATCAATGGAAATAATGTTAATAAATTGAACAACTGGCTGAATGGAGTGATTGACTTATTGTTATGTACCTGCGGGAGACAATAAGAGTGTTGTAAATAAACCAATTTTTGTCGATTAAAAATGTTGTAAATAAATAACAAGCATTTTATTATCATAATTAAAAAGGTTAATATCGACGTAGCATCGAAATAAAATTAATAGAAATGAACGAAAACATAATTTAATATTGAAAGTTACAAAATAATTCAGCTACGATATATTTCAAGTATTCCGTAGCGTGCTATGCCGCGTAGCCGCTCGTAGCAATAAAGTGCTACAACATGCTTGGAACATAAAAATAATTTGCCCGTAGGCTGCTTTTAGTGGGCTTTCTATCTGTTTTATGGGCTCTTTCGGACTGAGATGTGGCATACGAATCGCGAGCGAGTACGTGACGAGGCACCTAAGAGCCCCCGATAAAGGCCCTAAAACAAATTACACCTGTCGCTTTAATGAAGTCAATGTGCTACGTTTGTTTTAAAATTAGATTACACAGGAAGTTAGCAGAAGGGTGTGTGACCTAAGTTAGAAATATTCGAGTCACATTTATGATATAACTAGCGAAACGCCGTTACGTCGCATGGTTTTAATGACTTGATAAAACATCTAGATATATGTGTTAAATCTAAGAGTAATATTAATGCTTTATACCTTCCGGAATAAATTCTCAAAATTATGGTGAAAACCGTATCAAGATCCGTTGCGTGGTCTAGAAGTAAAGTGAGGTCACACAGACAGACACGAAAAGCGACTTGAATTTACAATATACAGTGTCGATAATTTGTCATTAATATTCAGAAAAATACGGAAGAACACATGCCCATGGGCGACATTGTATATAGATATACATATAGATTAAACACCTGGCTACGTGCGTCATCTATAAAAAAAAAAAAATAAGTGAAAAGATTTTTAACCCTTTCTTTTAAAGGATTAAAAATCCTTTTGTTAATAGCCTTTGACTAAAAAACGAGACATCACTTTAATTTTGATTTAGTATTAGCCGCCCAAAAGCCAGACAGATTTTAATAACGAAAGTCTGATATAATGTAATTAATTTGAGAATTAACGAGCTTAGGTAGGTAGTGTAGGTACCTACTCGTACATATATTTATATGTTACATATTTCGTATCAGCATGTCAAAGGTTTGTAACCTTGGGATGTTTCACTTGCTTGCGAATATAATGTTACGAGATTACAAGCATGTGCCTCTTGGTAGTAAAATATATACATTTTCTGAGTCTGGTATATAATTGAAATCATGCTTATATGAATATTCTACGGCGATAAATTAAGATAATAATACTAATGGGATTTCCCTTGTCGAATTGAATTGTATTTATTAATTATTTACTTAATCATTTATGTACATACATATATAAACAGACAAGAAGAAAAGAACAGAAAAATACGTATCAAGGTGATGCTTATTTCTAAAGAAATCTTTTCCAGCATACCTGCGATAGGAAAGAAGATAAAAAGACGTAGACACCGTGTAACAGGAAAGAGAAAGTAAAATACATGAAATAAAAAACAATTCACTTAATAAAATAATATGAGAATATACTTACATACATAGGTGCATGCTTTTAAAATTATCACTAGATCGAGAGATTGTATTTAATGTATGAAAGCTATAATTACACGTTTTTAGAAATTCAGTAGTAGTTAGTAAATGTTATAATGAAGAATATATTAATCTGGGTTTTTCGAGAACCAAATGCAAAATTCGGTGTCGATAAGTTTTTTCATTGTTCTTCGTTTTAAAGCAAAAGACAAAACTGAATATTTTCTCTTCATCCCTAAATAAAATGAATCTTGATAGTCCAAATATTCAATTCAATGTTCTTTATAAAACAAAACAAAAACTCATTGAAGACGTTCTTATAATTTAGTAGCCGACAACCAGAAACGAAAATCGGATGTTGATTTACGTTTCCTTTTCAGTTCCGTTTCCCTTTTCCTATTGAGATAAAACAGCTTTTTTCTGCGCAGGAGGAAACCTAATTAAAAGCCCAACACCGACAGGAGTAACTGACGGGTAGGTAGGAAGACACCGGTTGCCCTTGTTATGGTCCCCGACACATTTGGCTTTTGGCTTGTTTTAAATGTAATATTCAAGACAAACTTCCCAAAATTTCAATTAATTAAATTTACGAAGTTACCACTAATTTATATTATCTGAAAGTATCAGTTGAAGTGTTGTTTAGTTCAGTATACTGATACAATGTAATGTGGCAGTGATATTGATTGTTGAGATGGAGAGACGGTCGGATGAAGGTCGACTTCGAGCAGCCGCATCCCAAGACCAAGGTATGTATTGTAGCATATTGACGTGTTAGACTGTTGGGCCCGTATTACAGAACCTCACTCAAAAATCAAACAATACTTAAAACTCGTTTAGATTGGTTGAAACTAGTTTTAAGCTTGAGTTTTTAGTGAGGTTCTGTAATACGGGCCTTAGAGTATGTGTTTATTCGATTATCTTTGATGTATGTGGTGATTGTTGACGTAGAAAAACGTTTTATAAAATAAAAAAACTGTATGTCAAGTATTTTTACTTTTTACACAATAGGCATAACGATGCTTGAAACATCGTTGATTGAGATTGAAGCGAGTAATGAGGTGATTGTGAAAATGAAACTGAAATAACAATAAAAGATCTCGATTGAGGATCTTAAGTTCTTAACCTTAACCACAAGTCTCCCGCAGACTATTTTTAAACGACCTTTTTGTGAGACGATTTTATAAGTTTGGTCTATTTCTAACATCTCCCCCTCCTATATCGTGAGTTAGTTTACTGACATAAATCTTGTATACTTAAATACTTAGGAAAAGTAACAACTACCGGTAGGTCATAAAAATATTTATCCCGTGCGACAATCGATCCAATCCGAGTAACCCGTAAAGTACGCCAATAATGTCGACGAAATTAGTCTTTTATGTAAGCTGTGCAGGCTTGCAGTGCAAATTATAACCTTCAATGACATTATACGACTACTCCCAATCTAGGTCAAGGCCAAAAATAGTCAGAATCGAATAAACAACCCCAATGTTAAAGCATACTCGTGTTCAAATAGGTATACAAAGTGAAAAGTATAGGTACCGTCTAAAACGAACATTGAGTTCCAGTTTTCATTTTAACTTTTTCCGTTCACTTCGCTCCTGAGTAATGCTGTTCCATGCCAATGGCGTAGAAATCGCGCGGCGAGAAATAAAATGAGAAAATGAAGCAATATAATGTGTAAGAAAATCTGTGTTTAGCGATTTTTATAGACGGTACACTTGTTTCATCAACTTGTGTACTCAAGTGGTTGAATGGAGATCTGTTTTATTCATGCTCCGTTATATTCATTCATTGAACAAGTACCAAGGTAGATATAGGTTTCTTATTGATACCTTTTAACGGCTGGTAGCTATTGGAGGAACTTGATGTAAACGTATTAAGTTATATTTGTATAAAGTACCGTAGTAAATAATATTCTATAATAGACATTTCGCGAAAAGAAAAGTGAGCTTTTCATTCGGTAATCGTTTTCAAATGACGAGGGGTATTTGGTAGTAATTGGTTATGTGAGCTTGCAGATGTTGCTCAGTTACATATTCGTATTATGCCTCATCTAGATGCTATATTTGTATAATTTGTAGGTTATTTATATTAAATGGTGGACCAAACACTTTCGAATGCGGTTGGTTCTTAAAAGCGAGTTTAGTTTAATCCGAAAATGGAATGTAACGACCATTCGAACCACTGTTGACAACACGTAAGCGAGCTGTTGTACACTAGTATTATGTCATTACGAGTACTTTCGAAATATTACGTTATTGTTTTTGTATTTAATCTCCATTAAATTTAATGGCGATTTCTTACTAAATCCTACTATCTACGAGCACTAACGAAGGATTTTTGAAAATCCTTCCCCTTAAGGGGTTAAATAGGGGATGAAAGTTGTCAATGGGAGATCATATCGGCAACATGGCTTGTTCTGTTAGAACTTACTTTTAATTTTAAACAAGTAGCAACTCAAACACTAACAACGTAAAGTCATGACACAACAAACTCGCGTAAACCCGACACAACAGATTACAAAGCAAAGCTCAGCCTAGACTGTCCCACAGAGCGATATTTACATGGACCATTTCAAAGTAGCTTCCCTTTGTGATAGCACTATCCACTGATTAATGAGAGCCTAATACAAAACAATGCTGCAATGGGTCGTTTTCGTCTGAATATATGAGATGTAAATCGGTCTATCGTAGATTTAATATGTAGATTATGAAAGTATTATATTGTAAGCATTATTGTTTCTACACAGATAAACGCTGAGAGGGTTTCGTTGTGTGCCTAAAACCAATGCGTTATAGGCTAAGTAGTTTGGAAACAAATTTAATAATAATTTAAAAGTAATCGTGATGAAGACGGAGAGTGTTAAGAAATTGGATTAGTGACCACTTTTTCTTTAAACAGTATACTAATAACATTCATACAATAATTTTTAAAGTGTGTGTAAATTGAGCCCAATGAATAACGATAGACGGAGAATTGGGAGAATCTATTTCATCGGATCATGTCTGTACTCATATAATCCTATCTACGTTTCAACGGAAAATTGAAGATTGTATTGTAATACGTTAATTGCACCCGACACTGTAGTTTACCTACAGTGGGTAGGGACCTTTACACGAAAGGTAACACTTCAATAAAAAAATACAGACATATCTTATAAATGTAAGACCCGAGGGTCGGACCAAACAGTTTTAATATAACAAAAGGTTCCATTAGGGAATATCCATTTACACGTAACGGTTACTAAGTACAGTACAAAACCCGATGAATTTTGTCCTTAAACTGAAATTAAATTACGTGAATAAGTAATTAATATAGAAGCTCATATAGATTAATTAAACACATTACGTTCAAAACTTCTGGGAGACTATGATGTTACAAATTGAATAATCCATTGTTCGTATGAGTACTATTTTAAAAAGGATCGGCTACAGAATATTTCCATTTGTTTAGGCCACGTGTCAAAATCAATCCGACCATCCTTTTCCCAACTATGTTGCGGCATTGATAGACTGTATGCCTCGGCTTCGCCAAATTGTCACGATCGTCCATCAATGGCCTTCTTGCAGATCGCGACAGTAATGTACTATAAGTAATAAAAAAAATACTGGCCGGTAAAGAATACAACAGACGTCCATCATGTGATCACATGGCCGAAAAAATAAAGAAGTTCTCAATTCAAACTCTGTTTTTTTTTTCATATGGTGAGTTTTATCAACAAAAAAAAAGGCTGATTTCACAGCTGTCCGGGAGATGAATACCAGTATTTTACATGGAGCGACTGCCTATCTGACCTCCACAACACAGTAACTGTGTAATACGATACCCCTTGGTAAGACTGGTTGTCAGACTTTCGGGCTTCTGACTGTCAAAGATCCATGAATGTCAGCCGGGACCAATGGCTTAACGTGCTTTCCGAGGCACGGAGGAGTCTGGGTAAGTAAAATTCAAAATTTAAAATTCTAAAGTCATTTATTCAAAATAGGCTGAGAATCAGCACTTTTCGAACGTCAAAATTACATAAGACAGTCCCCCAAAAACGCCCGCCGTTCACCACTTCCTAGTGCTTAGCTGGGAAGAAGAAGTGGCGCAAGAAACTCCCCAGCAACACAGTTGTCTGTTCAATTAGAAAAACTTGATTCTATACAATAGTAGTTATGCGAAATAATGTACATTATGAAACATACAGTAAAGATGGTTACCCATCCACAAACCAATCCCGGCAAGTGTAACCTGATGGATCGACCCGTGCGACTGTTATTACTTTGTCACGAGCTCCTACCTCGTCGTTCAGGCCACGTATTAGCAATATTGGGCAATCGACTATTAAACCCAACTACCAAGGAAGCTGTCACGTTAATCTAATTAGTTCCTGAAAAAGGTTCCCACTATAACGTTACGCCAGAAGTTGATCAAGTGACTTTTCGATTACTACATCTGTCAATCGCGTTCATTTTTTCTAGTTTTGGTACACTGCAGTTTTATTGGTTGAACCGATCACTGCCCGATGGTATCTAGTGAATTACTTTATACGAGTAGTGTGTGATCAAGGAATTATTCATTTAAAAGGCTATCGTCTACGGAACATTAAACTTTCACAATAACTACTGCCTCTTAATTGAATTTACTCTCTTTTATTCGCCAAGGCATCATAAAAAAGTCAAGACCTTTTCCTCTTAAGTGCTATTTTCAACGTAAAATTTTAAAGAAGCTTAATGTAGCTAAGAAAGCTAGTGCAGTAATAAAAGTAACGTTTTAGAATCCTCTTAGATGCTGGGTGCCAGAATAATTCTCTCTAATTGTCACTATTATGTTATGTAGGTACTTAACAGTATTCTGGACTCGCAAGCTGTTCATTTGTGAACATTTTGTAGTTTTTAAATGCTTTAAGTATCAAAACTGCTGAGTGTTCATGTTTCTTTGCGGGTAAATAAGTATAACGGCGCAGGATACGGTGACCACTTTTGGTAAAGGCTTAGTAAAGCAGCTTCAATTTCATCAGGATTATGGCTGTTTGTCGAGGACTTTGTACGGTAGCAGTTCCCCTGACATCATCTTTAATCAGAATACAGCCGTTAGTTAAAGTTACGGTTTCCTAGAAGAGCGATGGACGCAATTAACGGCCGCTGTATCGACTGTCATGAAAATTATGACAGCGGCAAAGATTTGAATCGTTAGATTCACCCTACTGGGTCAAAAGATAGTCGCTTTTCTGTTTCGTTTTGACACCTCTGACACACAATGACGCAGTGACTACACTTGTTTGATATGGAAACGCTATCTTATAATGTGTGAGCTCACTCCTCTCAGTATTGACACTTTTTCTTGTGACTGAGTACGATGAGGGCTAATCTAGCGATTTAAATTTATATAATGATTTAGCTGGGGGGCAGACTTTTTGTCAAATACTGGTGAAAATTACAGATTTTCATGACGCCGCATGACCATAATATGACGGAACCGGTTTTCTAGGAAACCGTGGTTTAAGCAACTATCGTTGCAACGCTATGCTAGAGTGTCACCTGCCACTGTCACTCTTATGCGACCTTCTCGGTGATTCCAGTAACTTCTTAATTGGACGACGCCACTTTCTGCGCCGTCAAGTACTTATAGAATCAATATTATTATATTGGTCGATACTTTCACGTGAGGATTGATTATTATATATTAAAGTAGGTAGGTATACCAATAATGTATTGGTAAGGCTTAACCCTGAAAAAATTGCGACAGATAAAGAATGGTTCCACTACAAACTGAGTAGGTAAACAAGGGGCTTAACACGACGAAAACGTACCATTGTTTAATTGTCTTCCACTTAACTACAGCTTTGGTTAAAAACAGTATACAATGAATCCTTTTAAATTTCTAAATAATAAAGGTATAATTTTAAATCCTTATGTCTTATTATTTAATTTCAAGTGTAAGGTTAAAGATTGGCCCCTTTAACCGCGTCTTGTTGGATGCGCGCCAGCAGTGCCAAACAAAATGCTGTAACTTTCTACAAGAATCATCTTTGTGCAAGACTTTCTTTCTTCTTTGCAGTTGAATAAATGGTGCACCTGTTTTAAAGAATAAAGAATTTTCTTCCGTCTTGACCGTGTATCACTTTTACGAGTTTATAACTACGTATAAAATAGTCGTTGGCAAGAACAGTCGGGTAAATGACCAACCTTTTTGTATTTTCGAACATACTACCAAAACGTGGGTTTACTGGAGATCTTCGAATTAAATGACTGTGCTGAACGTGACATAAAAATCTAATATTCTTTGTGTTGAACATAGTGTTCTCTGCACGACACGAGCTCTACGTGGCTCGTGGCGTGGTTGAAAGATTAGCCAGTCCGTTCGATTCGTTTGGTCCTATATAGAGCCGGACTGATTGCTTGACTGAGCTTGTGCAGGCTTTTTTCATGCCCTACGATGATTTAATATAACATAACGCCTTGTTTTCCAGAAGGGTTAGGCAGAGGTGTACATTTCGCCAGTTATGTTCAAGTCCCATGTAATAGGGAGCGAGCCTATTGCCATAAACCGGGCACAAATCCAGACTTTGGGTTGCTACTGAGACCAAATAACACTTTGCCCGAACTGGAAAGCGAACCGAAGACCTCATGTTCAGCAGTAGCCCTTGCAACCACTGGACCAACGAGGCAGTCCCCCCATAACCGTACAATCAATCTGCCTAGCCTTTTCCCTACTACGTTGGAGTCGGCTTCCAGTCTAGCCGGATGCAGCTGAATACCAGTATTTTACATGGAGCGACTGCCTATCTGACCTCCACAACCCAGTTACTGGGTAATACGATACCCTTTGGTAAGACTGGTTATCAGACTTTCGGCTTTCTGACGAGCTGTTACGACTGTTAAAGATCCACGAATGACAGCTGGGACCAAAGGCTTAACGTGCTTTCCGAGGCACGGAGGAGTCTTGGTATGTAAAGATGGTCACCCATCATTCACATCACCCATTCCAGAGACCAACCCCGGCAAGCGCAGCTTAATTTGATGGATCGACCCGTACGGCTGCTATATACTTAGCCACGAGCTCCTCTAAGGTGGCTAGTACTGTGATGCTCTTTTGTTTGAGATGGGTCGTGTTACCACATTTGGCCAGATTGATTCAACAACGAACAATTTGCGACTGCAATCGGCTTTATAACATTTCAATATATTGAAAACAAAATCCGTTTCTGTAGTAAAAATCAAACAAATCAGTAGACCAAAGCTGTGCACAGCCAAGACATACAAACAACTCATAAATCTCATTCATTCAATTACGTTTGACGTCTAACCACGTACTGCCTGGTTCCGTTGTCGTAAGCTCCAATTTTGTTTGATGTTGTATCACAAATTGGTTCTAACAAGCGATGTTTAAGTGCAGGTCTCATCACGAGCTACGCTAACTTCCCTGAACTGAGGCATGGAGGAGTCTCGGTATGTAAAGATCAGTCATCCATCCACGGACCAACATCTGCAACCGTAGCTGAACCAGATGGATCGACCCGTCCGGCTGTTATTACTTAGGCACAAGCTCCTCCCCCCCCCCCCCCCCATAACCGTACAATAAGAATAATTTGGTGATTACCTAGTTATCGCTGATCAGAATACCGCTGCTTCTCTTCCTTGATCTTTAAGTATAAAACCCAGACTCAAGAGAGATAGGCCTATTTTTAAACTCCGCTAAAACTAGACTCCTAAACTCTGAAGCTACACGTTGCAATGGAGAATATCTTAGCTGCACTCCAAAATTCATATCACTAACATAGCCGACGATATAATAGAGGTGTCCAATCGATAGTTACCACATATCCGTTGACTTTATGAAGATTAAACTGTGGCTTCTCGGGTCAAACTCGCTCGTGGTCCGTTTATATTAAATTGTTCGGTAATATTTGATAACTTGATACCTGTATCTAAAAGTTCAGGGGGAATTTTTGTTTTGTGTTGTTATAGTTTCGGTTTCATCGTGATAACTTTAAAGTTACCAGTGTGCTCATGTTTTTTTGTTAACAATTTTTGTAATCATGTTATGTCCACCTGTGACCCAATTTTTCGACAACATTAACCTGCAACATCAAGGGGTTTTTCGATGCGTTATAGACTTTATAGGCGAAGTATAGTAGGTAAGTATCATGTACCTTCTATTCCACAGGCTCTCTTCAATCATGATGCTTTGCAGCAAAAGTAGATAATACATTTCCGGACGAAAACTATTACAAGTTGCTTTACTAAATACTATATTGCGTCACGCCTGTTTTTCCCGAGGGATAAGGCAGAGGGTAAGGCAGAGAGTACACCCACATATCGCCCGTTGTGTTTAAGTCCCATCATGTAATAGGTGGCGAGCTTATTGCCATCAACTGGGCACAAATTCAGACTCCGGGCTGTTACTAAGAAATTCCGATTCTGAAGGAAAAACTCAATATCACATTTTTCCGACCCGGAAATCGTACCCAGGACTTCATGTTCAGCCGTAAACTAGCTAGACCAACGAATCAAATTCTAAAAGGTACTAGACGAGAAATGGCGTTTAAATATTCTAGCGGACCAGACTCTATCAGTAATAATGACATCAATATTACTGCCATTCCTTCCAATACTCACGTAAAAATATTATATCACATCATCAAATTTCCGACCGCCACACTGTCAGTAGTAATGGCATTACAGATCGACACAACTTACAATGTAGCATCGGCAAAATTCGTTGAACCGATCACATCCGAACTAAGTGCGCCTTCAAAATCATAATTGTACTTGAATGTAATGTCATTATTACTGAATTGATAATCTCTGGTCCGCTTTTGAGTTTTAACTTCCCGCTTACAAGTCAAAAAGAATAATTTGAAAAGTGATTAAACTTCCGTTTATCCGCGCCCGGTCATTTTTCACTAGACATAAAATAATATTGTGAAAGCGAGCTGACGTTTTAACAATTATTCCGCCTTTCGGTTATCCGGGTATCATTCATCGCTTTATTTATTAATGTTTCGGTATTGTTTATTTTCCAAATACGTTATTTCATTTCCTTTCTGTTATTTTCTTCTTACTTTAAGAGATCTTTGTCTGTATCGTAAGATTATCTGTGTTCTTAACGGCGCAGGATATCCTTTACCAGAAGTGGGTATCGTATTATTTGTCCAGTAGATTCAATATCATCAGGATTGGGCCGCAATCAAGGAACATATTTATGGTACGACAGCAGCTCCCCTGACATTATATGTCACCAAAAAACAGCCGCTACACAACCATCGATGCGACGCTGTGTTAGAGTGACACCCACCAGCCTGTGTCACTCTGATCCGAGTGGTACGACGGCAGCTTCCCTGACATCATCTGTCATCACAAGACAGCCGCTACGTAACCACCGATCGATGCGACGCTCTGCTACAGTGACAGCCACCAGCCAGTGTCACTCTTATCCGAGTGGTACGACAACAGCTCCCCTGACATTATCTGTCATCACAAGACAACCGCTACGCAACCATTGATGCGACGCTCTGCCTGAGTGACAGCCACCATCCAGTGTCACTCTTATCCGAGTGGTATGACCTCAGTTATCTGAGGGTATGACAGCAACTCCCTTGACATCATCTGTCATCTCAATACAGCTGCTACGCAACCATCTATGCGACGCTCTGCTAGAGTGACAGCCACCAGCCTGTGCTACTCTTATCCAACCTTTTCGGTGATTCTAGTAACTCCGTAACAAATCTAGACGGCGCCACTTGCTGCGCCGTCATACATATAACCCATAGCTTTTATAAATCGCGCTATAGAGCCTTAAAATATGAACGACTTATGCTTCGTTTCTAACACACTGATAGCGTGATTACTATAATGTAAAATTTGATTAAAAAGCTAAAGATAAAATATAGCTTTAACTTCGTTTAATTTCCTACGACTTGTTCGTAGAATGCGAGTCTCCAACACTATCCCCGTGGGCACTATTACGTGCAGAGCGAAGCCTTGAATTAATTTGTTTAACTACTGTAAATATGGACGGAATACGGGATTTAACTGTCCCTCCATTAGGGAAAATGGCAAGAAGTCTGTTGTTTGAGAACTTGCGAACTATTAGGACCCGCTGAGTTATGGGATGCGGAGTTGCTTTCAAATGAACGTATAATTAGAGATTTTGTTAATAGGATGTTTCTTTACTGTTGCGGTCATGCAGAAGAGTGAAATGGTTGTAGTTTTATGTTTACGTAAAACTTTCAAAGACATTGTAGGACATGGGAACATTGGGGAACTAAAAACCCCATTACATATACCATCAATGTCTTAATCAATTCTAACATTATCTACATTATCTGTGCCTCAAATTCACTGGATTTAAGGCTTATGGCGACTTTTCTGCTCAGTAATAACAAAGCGGGAAAAGTCGGCCATTTCTACATACCGACAGAAATAAAATACTATTAAAACAAAGTTTAGTTAAGACTCCATTTTGCCTGTGCAAAGCTGTGGCGGGCAGCCATTGTTAGATATTCTCATTGTCTTGAACAACTGTAATACTGCGCTAGATAGGTACATTACCCTCTCAGAAAGTAACGTTTTTATAATGTAGACCGTTGGAAATAAAATAGTTTTAAAAACAAGAGGTAGTCCAAGTGCGGAAATTAAAGCGAAGACTATCGCAGTATCCAGAAGGCCAATTGTATCGTACTTATATAAAAACGTTTATATTCAAGACGCAATTTCATCTCGGGGATAATAAATGTTAAAAACTTGTCAAAAATGTAGGTGAATAGGTGAATTTAAGGCATGGAATTAGTATGCGTATGAACTTTAGTCGAGTTATTTTTGACAGATTGAGGCTGAGATTACAATACGTTCTTAAAAATGCGATAATTTCTCTTTAGGAAATGCTTAAGAATTGTGATCGTTAAAATCCTTTTGACGCTGCGCTAGTGTCTATGTCATTGCACCAAATTGCATTTTTTTTACCGGATGTACGTAACCGGTGGTACGGGATCACGAAGGTTTCCGTACCGCCGTTTAATTTTCACAAGATTTTATGATCATATAAATAGTGTATAATGACGTTATAAGTTGATAGTTACAATTTTAAAAGAAAATTTTATTTTCTTCTTTTTAGAGCATTTAAATAAAATCTTTTTTTTAAAGGTTTTTTTGCTTTAAATTTTTATTGTAACCACTGATGTACCACAGCCTATAAATTGCGGCGTGTCAATAGGATTCATAGCTGTTCTCAAATCGCTCGAATATTCAACCAAGGAGGAAAGTGCCATCCTGGACGAATCTAGTTCCCTCATTGAGGTATTTAATTAATTATAGCTATTATATGCCTGCCAACAAAGCCGCTGGTGGGACTGACACCCTTCTAAGTACGGGGATAAATTACTTACCTACTCAATTTATTAATCAGGCTTAACGCAATATTATGCGGTTATTATTTCCTTATTTATTTGCTTGTTGTTGTACCTAATAAAACAAATAATTTAATGAACACGATAATTTAACGAGCAAGTTTTTTTATTGTTAAGAACATTTCACCAAAAAATGCCTGTTTATACAACACATTTAGAGTACAACTATTTTCTTAATTTCCCTCGGTAAACTTCGTGTTTCGTCGCTTGTCGGATTTCTATCAGTTGCCCTTTGCACTTGGTGCTTGTACGTCTTGACTCCAATCGCTGCACCCGCGTTGCCGTCAACCATAATTACTAAGTGCATAGGATAGCAACAGAAATCCGACGACTGACGAAACACGAAGTTTACCGAGGGACATTAAGAAAATAGTTGTACTGGACCTACTTGTGGTTTCGTCATGATATATGTTCTTAATATTGTAATACTCTGTAGCGCAGAAAGAGAGCAAAAGGTAAGAACACCATTTATAACAAAGAAGTGACGTCAGCAGAAGTCGAGAGGATAGTAGGTATTATTTGTATGTATATATTCATTCAGTTGTACACTTGAGTTCACAAGAATACAATAATTTGCGTTGGAGTAAAAAAGTCTGATTTTTTGCGGAAAAATTCTTTCGAAATTGTTCAATAAATTCATAAAAGATTTTGATATGGTTTTCTTCGTGTTGTTTTAAAATATTGGTATTTTTTTCTATGCCTGTATTCCTAGTTTTTCTTATACTTACTTAACCTTTTTAGCATTTCCTGCGCCATTTTTCTTCAGTCCCTGATGTGCACGTAGAGTCAGTTACTACTTCAGATGTTCTCGGAAACTCGGTCAAGGTTGAGATGCTCGATTAGGGTTTTTTTTCATTTTTAAACTAGATGCTACCGACCTACCTATAATCAGCACGTCGTTAAGGTTTTGTCGTTTCAGTAAAAAACACTTATCTACAAAAGCAACACATACAACGTGTATCAGAAAAGTGTGGTCAAATTTAAGGGTGTGGTAGAGACTGCACAGACCATTCAATTGAACAAGTTTTTCCATGGGACCAACTTCGTAATTGAGAAAAAATTATCAACTGTCCCACACAAAACTTCAATACCTACTCGACAAATGTGTGGGGCGGCTACAAGTAAAGTGTATTTCCGACTACTTCAAAAGGTTGTTTTTTAGGGTTCCGTAGTAAAGAAGGAACCCTTATAGTTTCGCTATGTCCGTCTGTCTGTCTGTCCGTCTGTCTGTGTCGCGGCTTAGCTCAGAGACGGTTAGTACTAGAAAGCTGTAATTTGGCATATGTATACATATTTATTAACCATGCCGACAAAGTGGTAAAATAAAATCAAGTTTTTTTTTTTTTTGGGTATCTCCCCTACACGTAAAGTGGGGATGTTTTTTTTTCCTCACCTTCAAAGACCTTTCTAACGATACCCCACAACATGGGGTATCGTTAGAAAGGTCTTTCAAAAATATTGTGAGTTTGTCGAAACCATTTTTGGATTCAGGGATCGGTTTGCGAAATATTAAGCTTTTAATTGAATTTTTTTTTTAGAGTCAAGTGTCCCCCCCCCCCCCCCTTCTAGCTAAATGGTTGTACTTGGACTTGTGAAAAAATTCACAGCAGTAGTATATATAACGAAATTAAAAGGAAAACTATGAGAACTAAGTAGGCTGTACAGGTTACCGAGTAATAATCAACCAACTTAAATTTGCGGTTTGAAAAACATGATCTCCCATACATTCCGTATGGGAGAACATGTTTTTCAACAACGATGTTAAGTTTGTTCTTGGGATAAATTCATCCCAACTACGGAACCCTTCATTGTGTGTGGTCCGACACGCACTTGGCCGGTTTTTTTTTCTATTGCAAGTGCTTTGATATTTTATTCAAAATTTATTTACTTCTCTCATACATACACTTTGTGTCTCGTATCGTCAGTCGTTCTATATGTAAATAAAACGTTATTATTAGGGACATAGTTGCTTCAAAGGTCGCACAGTGTAATAATCCAGGTCCGGTAGGTATTATAACGTTCGGATTGCCATTTGCATTTTTATGAAGGGAACATGGCAAGTATTTTAAGTAAGTACTTATTGGAGATTCTTGGGCCAGAGTTTCATACAATTTGTAGCTTGAGATATTTCAGTTATGCGTCATTCACCTTCTGTATTCGCCGGTATGAGGTGTGTATATTTAATAAGTCGAATGGCTTCCATCTTCAATCTTGTTTGTTATACATTTATATTTCTTTGTTCGGATAATATTTTCACTTTCGTTTATTGGAAAATAAGAAAAACATTGGTAACATTCGAAAGGTGACTAATGTAACTTATGTGATCACTTTCGGCTAGTAAATATAACCATTAATTTTCATGAGACCATAGTAAAAATAAAGTAGTAAAAGTAAATGGCAGTTTTAATTAGATTGAGATAAAAACATCTTTAAAATAGAATGTTTGTTTACTACGAGAATCGATCCCGTGACCGAAACTATTGAACGGAACCTGAAGTAACAATAAACTCTAAGTATCAATTTACCTACTCATGATGATAATAAATTAGAAATTGATCAAGTTTATTTATTTATTTATTTAAACTTTTCACACTCAAAAAAGTACAAAGGAAGACTTAATGCCTTAGGCATTCTCTACCAGTCAACCAAGGGTGGTGAAGAGATTAGATGGCAGGTGCTCTGTATGAGAGGAACAAGGATAAATTAAAAAAAAGTATTCTAATTCATTATAACTAAAATAGGTACAACAGTACAAACTACATACACATGCATACATATTTACTATAATATATACCTATATTATATATATATACATATATACGAATTCAAGGGAGAGAGGTGTTGAGATGACTCTACTCTATTTATTTTGAAAATAACTCCGCAATTTCCGCTTTAATGCATACCGACTGGTGGCCGTCCTGATATCAAGAGGAAGCGCATTCCAAAGAAGAATGGACTGAATATGAAAGGAAGAATGAACAAAGTCAGAAGTATGAGAAGGACAGAGTAGGAGAAGATTGTTAGAAGAACGCAGATTCTTAGTGTGTGAAGAACATAGATATTGGAAGTGAGACACAAGATAAGAAGGAGGAGTGGGAGAGTTGAGAAGGGAGAAAAGCGTGGTCAAAGCGCGCAAACTTCTCCTTTGGCGAATGGACATCCATTTGAGCTCAGACCTATAGCTAGACACATGGTCATATTTTCTAAGGTTGAAAATGAACCGGATACAGTTGTTGAGCAGTCTGTCGAGCTTATCCAGCAAAACCAGCAAAGTTTGCTTGGCAGTTTATTTTTACTGAAATGGCTCACTCAAGGATGTTGTAGCTAGTTGTACCTAGTTCGGAGTTGACCTGCCTGTATATGTTATAACACATTCAGTGCCGGGAGCACTCCTGGAGGGTTCACCTAGCCGCATATGGGATGCCGGGAGCCCTCGCGTATGCCTCATTTTAAATGTAGGTTTTTTCTAGCGTATACAGCATTATAAACCGTGAAAATAAAATCTGATATTTTAACAAGATTTATTAGTATTTCCGTTGGTTTTAAAATCCAAGCATTTTAATTTTTTTTAATTTTTTGTCCAGGCTACAAATATTCACTAAAAAATTCAAAGGTTGGAAACTACGTAAAGCGACAAGACCCTCTGAAAACACTATTTTACCTCGTTTTATAACACGGTTTTAAACCTAATGCCGTTGACCGTCTACGATGGTTAACTTTAGTGCAATCGTAATGCCGGCAACCCTCCCGGAGGGGTCACTTCCACTATGTATGGTGGCATGGCGTATGAATTCTATGAAAAATGGATGGAGTCGAAAGTGTTCACTGGCAATAACGCAGCGCGAAAACAATGTAAGTTCCGATAAATTCATGTCTACGCGACGGTGGCGCAGCATATACGCGGTGTTAACGCAACGTCAAGCAACACCGTTTACGCGAAAGCAACATTTATATTTTTTGAGCAGCTAAGAATACCTACATTATTTATTATCCCGAAGCTTTATCCAAAAGTGTGAACGTTGTCAATTTTATTAAACAAATAAATAAGTAAGTACAGAAAGCGTTAAAAAAATATTACTTTCCTTGTGCGATGAGAGCTAAGAGACTGATAGTTTATATTCAATTTAGGGTAAGTTTACACCCAAAGTTACTGCATGGTGATGTTACCTATCGCATTAAATAACATTACCAAGTTTGTGTTTAAGACAGTATAAATATTTACGATAGGTCTAGCTGTGGTATAGCTTCTGACACTCTGGTATTCAGTAATATTCAAACTTAGGGATGTTGACTTAGCATAGTTATGGAATTTACTCAAAATGTTAATCAAACATTCAAAGTCTTTGATGTCATCAAACATTAAACACACAAGCCGGATTTATCGCTGCTTTGCTTTTCAATAAGCTACAAATTATGTCAATACCTATCGCTACAATCATAAAATATACAGCGTGTATCAGAAAGTGGTCTTACTTAAGGGTGTGGTACAGACCATCAACAACTTTCTTCATGGGAACAACATCGTAATCGCGAATAAATAATTAGTATCCCCACATATTTGACAGTTGTTTTTTTTTTCGCGATAAAAAATTTTTTCCTTGGAGAACTGTACCACTTCCTTAAATTTAACCACACCTTTCTGATACAAGCTGTTGATAAACTTTTTCTCTTTTAAGGCGAAAGCATCAAGGTAGCCCGCGAAATTGCAAATTTTCTTGCGTTTTTTGCAATTTGCAGGTCAGTATCAGGTTATATGTTGATCTAAATATGATTTGCGGTCGTATCAAATGTTTATTTATAGAATTATAATCATAAAAAATATTAATACAACTCTCTAAGTTCATGTAATCTCATTGAATGACCATTTCATGAAATCATGACATTTGATGATTATGCTTACTTATGCAGTTGTATTGCTGATTGTAATGATTATAATTAGGTAAAGCCATATTTTTTACGGTCGCGAATCATATTTTAATCAACATAAAACCTGACACTGACTGGCTATCTTAGCGCATGCCCCTTAAGCATCATCTGAATACCACCATTCATACTTTTGCAGTACAGTCATGTAGAGTAGCGTTATTAGAAAGTGATACATTTTTCACACATTTAATAGGAAACGCCAGTTACGATCCACGTGACACCGTATGTTACGTGGATCGTAACATACGTTTTCTTGAAAACGTCACTCGCCTTTTTCGTGTTAATAATAATAATAATATATTGTTCTAGTATACAGTAGGTGCCTGGGTGGAGTCTACAATAATGGCTTACTTACAAAAGTATTTTAGAAAGTAAAAAAATATTGTGTTTGTTCGGTAGACCGGTGGATAGCCATATTTATAGTATATCTTTATCTAGGTACCATTGCTTTCTCGACTAGAATTTACCCAAACTTTACTCATAATGATTTTACTGTTAAAGTAAATTATAATGCCTTTGTTTTCCAAAATGATTCTCATTAACTGAGTATTGTATAGTCCATCAGGGGCCGTATAGTGAAGCGTTAAAGCTATAATTGTTCCAGTGCGGGAGTGAGATGGAGGTATACAGGATGAATAGCGCAATTCCTTTTCGCCACAGAACAATGATAGATTTACACTTCAATACATGGCCCCAGTACTAAAGTACAGATTGGCAATTTCATCGCCCGATGTATATCATCACTTGTGCGGCTTTTATATATACTTATCTATTGTTTAGTTATTCGAACGCGGCCTCCAAACTTTTCGACACTAACATAATAAACTTGACATATGAGTTTCGGTATGTCGTTCTCCTACGATAAAGTAATTCAGTTATAACTTTTGAAGGCTCTAAATACGTCAATTTTGGTGGATTTAGGACGGTTGAGGTTATGTTTAGATAACGTTTGACAGTTTCTGTCAATACATGTAAGTGACGAGGAGTGTTTGTGTTTAATTTGGCTCTTTTTATTATGTTTAAATTTTCAGTGGGCTACAATAAAAGCATCCGAATATGTATACAATTCGACAAAACTTTTCGTACATGTCGTGACACAACAAAAATAAAGTAAAAACAAATTCCGAGTGCTTCCAGCGAGAGATGTCCAAAAATAAAATTAAGCCACTAGGTACTTTTTTTCGTGCAAAAATGTCCAAGGATATATTAGTTATAGCAGCAGATAATATATCTCTGACGCCGACGGTACTTGTGACGTCACGGTACAATAAATCGTTTTATACCCGTCATCAACAATAGAGTAGGGTAGGTAGGTAGGTAGGTAGGTGGGTATACGTCTTCTGAGGAATTCTTCACTTCCATTAGTCCGTCATACGGCGAGATTCGCCCGGGGGACCCAAATGATCTGTTATAATAATGGAAATACGATGAATAAACATTTTTTATGTACGAGGCTTCATCGACGCGGAAAATGTTTATTGTGCCTATTTTTTAGGGTTCCGGAACGGGACCCTATTACTAAGTGTTGGGATTTAAATAATAATCTCAACTTCTTGATTACAATTTAGTATATTGTTTAAATAGACGGCACTTTACATTTGTAATGGTGGACATTAGTAATGTCAATTAATGCGATTTCGCATAAATTTCATTAGCATGTGAATTCATGAGTCGTAGCATGCTAATTGCTATTGCTATGCTAATTGCTAATAATGAAGTATGTGAATTTTGTTAATATGCGAATTAAATTATTATTAACAATCTCGCATTCATTCAATATACAAACCTAAGTACGCGCAAATCAAAGAAAATAAGATAACAATTGCTTAACTCATTCTTCGCAAGTTCGCAGTACTGCTAATAAATTTCACTCGCGAACGTGGTCACGGTTACGTGAAACCGATAGATTTAGTATTCCCGACTTCCCGTGGGTACGACGGAGAGCGCACGCTACCGCTGCGTGCGTCGACGCTCTGACGTATGATAGTATAAAAAAGTACGAAGCGATAAATTCACTTAGCACTTCACAGAATTTCGCAACTACATTTCATTTGCTAAATGCTAAATGAGCATTCGCATGCTAACAATGAATGCGAATGCTAATTAATCCATCACTAGTGGACATGAACGATCGCGACATTAAAGATCGATATGTGTTCCTAATGGTGTTTCTGGCCGCATTGTCCTCGCGCGCCGCTGCGCCGGCCGGCTCGCCGCCCGCGTCGCCCCCGCGCGTCTCTCTCGCTCCGGGTGCGTTCGTGGTAAGCGCATTTAGGCGCGTTCACTAAGCCTCCGCTGTCCGTCCGTCCGTCTGTCTCAATTCTTTATTGCATTCCATAATGTTGATAAAACAGTTGATAGGCTTAAAATTAAAGAAATAATTATGGATCCTGTTGGGCACAGCATATTAGGAGAGTGGAAGAAGAGCGCTTAATTGAAGAGCGTTTATATTTTTTAATTAAGTAGGTATGTATTCTGGTAATTGTATTTTCATTGTATTACAAGTTTTTTTTTTCTCTTTTTTCTTTCAGCGGGCTGTACCTATCACTTGAACCGTAATAAGTAGACAGTTGTTTCTATTGCCGCTATATTAACAAATAAAAAAATAAAAATAAAGTTAATCATTTAAGGTGGTCCAAGACGTGTGGTGGAACAAGAAACGTGTTTATTTCGGCGTTTTTTTGCTCGATCTTAAATCCTTCGTGTGCGAGTCCTACTCGCACTTGGCTTTTTAATTCACTGGGTGTTTTAGCTGCGTATCACGCTGTTTGAGTAATAGAATAAAAAGATAATTTAGAAAAAATATATTTTACGACTTACAAAACAAGACGAAGAGACTCTATTATTTAATGTTATTTACGAATTTCTTGGTTTACTATTTAATTAAAAGACATGGACGGTTCCCAAACATCATGTAACAATAGTCATTTATTTTCAAGTCTCATTTATATTTCATGAAGCTGTTTCTGAAAATACGAAAGCATTTTTACTCTAAAATTCAGACTCTTCGTAATGAACAATGCTTGGCGCGGTGTGCAAAGCTCTTTATGAAGATAAAACGAGGTATGAGGACATATGTTCCAATATATATATATATGTTCATTGTTCTCGCTATTATCTCATAATCTCGGCTCTATTAGCAGACGGTTTCAAATGCAGGACGTTTTTAAACGTTCATAATATGCGCTTTTATTTCGGCCATGCACGATTTTTACGCCTTGATAAAACATCGAGATTTCTTTATTCAATCTTAGCTTAAAAAACGATCTATAGCTAGGTCGCATATCTGGGAAAATTCTTTTCTCCGTATTTTCCGAGCAGAGCTCGGTCGCCCAAATTTTAGAACAAGATGGCTACTTCAGAATAATGATATGGTAGCATGGAATTAGAACTTCTATCATGGCAGCATGGAATTAGTTAGTACCTACTATCATGGCGCCGTCGAATTAGTATGTACTATCATGGCAGCCTGGAATTAGTATGTACTATACATGGATTAGTATGAACTTTCCTATACTATTAAATGAGCATTCTCTATTTTTACCAGAGCAGAGCACGGTCGCCCAGGTATTTAATGTTTAATACACATAAACCTGCTGGGAAGTAAGGTCTAAATAATGGTGAAAATCGCCTCAAAATCCATAAAGTAGTTTTAAATTTTATAAAACAAAGTCGCTTTTCGTGTCTGTCTGTATGACCACTTAGGCCCTAGCGGTCACACAGACAGAAACGAACAGCAGATATAGATTTTATATAGAAGAAGTTCTATGTTTAAATAGATTAGTCTAAAACGAGCCCTTTATAGTATTATACTAACTGCTGCCCGAGGCTTCGCCCGCGTGGACATTTCAACATTATTGTTATTAAATAAAAGTAGCGTAATTTAAAGTCAATCTTACTTCAGTTATCTGGCAGTGAAAGTCCCGTCCCCTCTTATTATTTTATCTCGCATAAAAAGGAAAGTCCCTGATAATTTTTTTTGAGCACGGGTCAAAGATTGTACGTTAATCTTTTATATTACTTGTTTTTATCTTTCCGCGATAGATTCGGGATTCCCTTGTGTTGTTATGCTAATAAATAGGTTATCTGCTGTTAGGCCGTTTCTGATTATTTTAAATTAAGTACTTAAAATAAATTCATATTTCATTTCGTAGCAAACGGTTTTCAATTACCTATTTCAGAATGGCTTATTTCTCGAGCCGTTTTTATTTGGAGGGTAGGCGAACGAATAACTGAATACCTTTACGTTGAAGCTGCTGTCACAAATAAGTTGATTAAAAGATCTTGACGAAATGTATGATGTTATTATAAGTATTATGTAATCTTATATATACTATTAATTGAGCAATATTTGTATATACATATATAGCATATTTGTAGTCACGTTCTCGAAAACGGCTCTTACGATTTCGATGAAAGATTCAATAGGGGGCGAAAAATCGATCTAGCTAGATCTAGTCTCATATCTGGAAAAAAACGTTTTCTCTATTTTCACACCCTCGGGAATGTGATACAACGTTGGCATACCTGGACGATATGTTTTTCTATTTTCACCCGAACAGAGCTCTGTTCGGGTGAAAATAGAATGGTCGACCAGATAATGGAATATAAAGCAGCAACATCTTGGATTCCGGGGAAATAGATAAGCCATGTGTGCAAGTGCACGTGTTGCATCTGTTGATTCTGGGTACCAAAATATGTCGGCACAATATTGTAGGTACCTACCTATTTGAAAGATAATGTAACGTTAAGTTTATCTAACGCAACAGATGCGATCCACGTAACCTTTAAGGTTCAATGTCGCAGTCAACAACACTTCGCGAAAAATATTTCAGAAAATATCTGTAATATTACAGATTTAATATGAGACACATAATCATAATCCCGTCTAAATAAGACCTTGGTACATTCAAAGCGGTTTTATTTATCTCGCTTCTATTAATATTGCGCTCTGCTTTTATGACCAGACGTGTAAGCCAGGTCGTAAACTGGTCTATTCTGTTGCTCATGTATTGTATGAAGCCTTTGTTTGTGTATAGTTGTGGAATAAAAACAAGGCCACTCTTCCTGCAATAAGCGAAAACATTAAAACGCAATTCGAAATCTATATTAAAATATTTATAGTTAACTAGCTGCGCCCTGTGGTATCACCTGCGTAAGTCTCGATTCCGTAGGAATATCGGGATAAAAAGTATCGTATGTTCTAATCTAGGTCATGGTCTACCCATGTGCCAAATGTCATCCAAATCTGTTCAGCCGTTTTAGTGAAAGCGTAACAAAGAAAATCACTTTCGCATTTATAATATTAAGGCTTGTGCAGACCAGCGCGACTTGTCGCGCGACGCGACACCGGTTATTGTTATACTGTGAAGTTTTCTTAGAAATTGTATTGTTCGTGTCGCGTCGCGCGACAAATCGCGCTGGTCTGCTCAAGCCTTTAGTTAGGACTAGCTGACCCGACAGATATTGTCCAAACAACATCCGTCATATATTCGTCCAAAACGGCTAACGCACTGTTATGCATGACACATGCCTGAAGCAGCGCTATAGCGCTGAATTTCAGCAACCGATATGCGGAGGTTGTGAAGCCGCATCCATTTGATAATCTATCTGGCGAACAAAAGCACACCATTCAAAACAGAAACATGTTTTTTTAAAATAATATCTTAGTTTTTTTAAACCCTGGCAGAAGCAACAGATTTTTTTACCATTTCAGGTTTGGTCCCGTATTAAATTTAAAAGTTGTTCATAAATTACCCTTATTTAGGTCTAGGGTAAACAAAAACTGAGCTATAGTTAGAGGCTGCAAAAGTTTTTCCAAAAGTAAATATAAGGGTCGCGCAGATAGGCATGACGTTACTGTATTATAGAATAATTTATATGTAAACTTTCCAAGTGAGAACACTTGGAAAGTTTACATATAAATTATTCAATTATTATTAAATTATCAATTATTCACCAGAATCGCGTAGCATTGTCCCGTTGCGACTGTCTGCGGAGCCTCAGTGAGTTGGCAGTGCTATTACCGCAATAAAAACATACCAAGAACTCAAAATGTATTGCAAATTAACGAAAGATATACGTTAAGTAAGGCCCTTAAAACCCTCGTTAAAATTCCCGATTTTGCATCCCGATACAGGAGAGCTGGGAGCGAGATTCCCTCGAGATTTGCGTCGAGATAAATGGAGGATAATATTCTAATGTCCGACGATTTACCTGTTTGTTTGTTACCCGGAGCTTAGAATATTCTGCTCCCCATTAGGATAATGGTCTGATGTCTGTTCGTAGTTTTGAGAAATGACTAACGTTATACTCGTACGTAGTAGGTTACCAATAATGCGATAATATTCACGAAAGAGGATTCACTAAAGTTGAAAACAAATCCAATATTGTGTGTTTGCCATAAGACTATTATTTAGTGCTTCCTTATCGCCAGAAATTAAAGACCCAATAAATGAGCGACAAAGCGTTTGTCCTTTCAGGAATAATATAATGCGACTCAATTAATCTGCGTAGCCTTTTGTCAACTATGTTTGTCTCGGCTTCCAGTCCAACCAGAACAGACGAATACCGGTATTTTACATGGAGCAACTACCTATCTGACCTCCGCAGCCCGGTAACTGGGTAAACGACACCCCTTGGTAAGGCTAAGCGTATGCTAAGACGCAGGTGACGCAGCACAGCACAGTACAGATTTTGCAGGGTAGGGTAGACGAGGCAAACCTAGGCCGCGAGCGTATGTTGCGACGCAGTTACACAGCCACATTCGCGGCCTAGCTAGTACAAACAATCTGTCATTGAAACAAAATTATGAATCAGTGGTAAAAAACAAGTGACGACCTGCACGCGTCGCGCAGAAATCTGTGCACTACAAACTACAACGCGACGCAGAGCAGAACAGACACATGTCTGCGTCGCACGTGCCTGCGCCGTAGCGTACGCAGCTGTCAGTACGGTCATGCATTACAAAATCTGCTCTGCCCTGAACTGCGTGGACTTGCTTCACCTGCGTCTCAGCATTCGCTTAGGATTAGACCGGTTGTTAGGCGTTTGGTCTTCTGACTTCCCGTAACGGCTGTCAAAGATCTACAAGTGACAGCCGGGGCAAACAGCTTGACGTGCTTTTCGAGGCCCGGAGGCGTCTCGATATGTAATGGATGCGGCTGTTATTATATAGCCACTAGCCCCCGACACTCAATAGGTAAGATATTAATATTACTTACCAAGCAATAAAGCTGTCATAATAGAACTATCCAACCATGCGAACTATCTTGAAAATCGTTCCATATTTCTTTTTCAAGAAAACCTAGGTTACCGGCAGTACCTACATTGTGCAGTGTGAGCAAGTAACACGCGGCCATTTTTATATTGTTCGACCGTGCGGTCATTAATTTCGAGTGGAACGAGCTCAACACGAATTTCCTTTGGCATTGACGAAGCTGAAGCAAGGATTTTATTCGATAAGCTTGGTAGATGAGCAATGTTAGTTTTTAGATTTAGCTGCATTTGGTGAAGATGGTCTGTATAATTAATTACCGATATCGCTTCTATTTGCTATTCGTATCAATAGTGTTTAGATCACGATGTGTAATTTTTTCTATAGCCCATAGACTATCATGGCTATGACTATGAGATTTAGGTTTTATTACCCTTGTATTGTAGTTGGTCAGATCCGTTCTCCGTTCCGCAGTTCACAGATCACACCGGTGTGACACAGTGACTAGAACGAAAAGAAAGAAAGAAAAACGTTTATTTGCGCTAAACATGACGCAAAGAAAGAACAAAACAGGAAAATAACAATTTAGGGGAAAATATGCGTTACATTAATAATAAAATATAAATATAAAATATGCGTCGCAAAACGGCCATCGTTCTGTTCTCGAAAAAGCAATAAAAACATGGAGACACAATTTATTTTACCTAAATTATTTACTAATTTTTCTCAAATACCTTCGTGTTTTCATGCAAAAAGTCCTCGTACCTAAACTGTCCATTTCAATGAAACAGGAGCAAGACTCCATTGCTTCACGCAAGAAAAACTCTCACTGTGTTCCATAATCGTCTGATCTGTTTGGCATGCTTGTCATTTTACATGGAGTGAATGCCTATCTGACCTCCACAGCTCAGTTACTGGGCAATACGATACCCCTTTGGTAAGACTGGTTGTCAGACTTTCAGGTCAGATCCGTCTCTCCTGCATTTTCTATTAATTTTTCTCTTTGTGTATTTATTTGTTAACAAAACATGTAACCATTTTGGTCAACAAGATTGCAACATAAATGCTACTGTTCTACATGCTCAACCATGCAACAGCATTGCGCTAGGCGTTCCCGACCGAGGCTGCATGAGATAACGTCCCAGTAATGCCCTGTAATGACATGTCAACAGTTCCTAACAACCTATTACAATTTGTACTGAGGTCGTTAGGAAATGCGTTAGCTTGGAACGGTTTCTGTATCTACTAGGAGTACTACATGGTGCAGGAGATAACAAGAATAGAATATAAATACTCTTTATTAAACAATGTCGCCAAATGCCAACGCCAATGGCATGTGAACGTATTTTTCTGAATATTCATGAAAAATTAACTGTTGTAACTAATGTTATTCAATTTTTTTTTTGAGTAGCGCTTGCCATATATCCGATGTTATCGTCTCGATTTGGATTCTATTTATTATTTCTAAAAGCTTATGAGTTATTTTATCGAATTAACTAACATTTTTTATTAAAATTAGTCGACTATGAAAAAAAAACGGAGATGAAGACATTTTTTCTTAAAAAAATCAGTATTTATTTAAAAAACTCATAAAAAACAAACAAAAAACATTTGAAAAAATTAAGATCCCTCTTTTAAAGTTTATTTTCAATATTTTTTCATGAATATTCAGAAAAATACGGGCGACATTGTATAATAAAGTTCCGTATTCTTCATAAGATAGATTTGTGGCTTTTTTAGATAGATTAGTGGGGAATCTCTTAGTTTAAATCGAAATTTGCTTATATTATATTATTATTATATTATTCTGTATATACATAGAATACGGCCTTTAGTATTGTCTTGTCTGAAAATGATAAAAGCTTGAATATATCATCATGATCTGCCTTGCCTTTTCTCAGCAATGTTGCGGTCGGCTTCCAGTCTAACCGGGTGCAGCTGTATACAAATATGTTAAATGGAGCGACAGCCTATCTCTTTTATTGATATAAACGCTTGAATACGTCAAGGTTTTATTTAAAAAGTTCAACAAAAGAAAATGTTACTAGTACCTACTTAGTTGTTTAGTTAAAAAGTGCTCTGTTATAATTATAATAAACTTCTTGACTAGCAAATTATTTATGTTACAAATTAGATAAATTAAGTTGAAAGGAAATGAGCAGGATTTTTTATTTAATTGTGTTCTTTTGAATATCTTTTAAGCTTGTGTATTAGCTAATTTAACTTTACGAAAATTGAATTATAAACGGATGTAGAACATATCTTTTAGGTCTTCTTGAGGCAAAGGAAAGGCGGTACTTTGGGCCTAATTAGGCCTAATAGGGCTTTGAATCTGCTACAGAAGCGTAATCAACTTTACTTGTTAATATGTGGTACCTTTTTAGGGTTCCGTAGTAAACAAGGAACCCTTATAGTTTCGCCATGTCCGTCTGTCTGTCTGTCTGTCTGTCCGTCTGTCTGTCCGCGGCTTAGCTTAGAGACGGTTAGTACTAGAAAGCTGTAATTTGGCATATGTATACATATTAATCATGCCGACAAAGTGGTAAAATAAAATCATGAAAAAAAAATTGTTTTAGGGTACCTCCTCTACACGTAAAGTGGGGATGTTTTTTTTCCTCATCTACTCCATGTTGTGGGGTATCGTTAGAAAGGTTTTTCAAAAATATTGTGCGTTTGTGAAAACAATTTTTGGATTTAGGGATCCGTTAGCGAAATATTAAGCTTTTAACTGAAATTTTTTGTTAGAGTCGAGTGTCCCCCCCTTCTAGCTAAATGGTTGTACTTGGACTTGTGAAAAAAATCACAGCAATAGTATATATAACGAAATTAAAACGAAAACTATGAGAGCTAAGTAGGATGTACAGGTTAACGAGAAATAATCAACCAACTTAAATTTGCAGTTTGAAAAACATGATCTCCCATACGTTCCGTATCGGAGAACACGTTTTTCAACTACAATGTTAAGTTTGTTCTTGGGATAAATTCATCCCAACCACGGAACCCTTCATTGTGCGTGGTCCGACACGCACTTGGCCGGTTTTTTCAAGATCATTCTAGCGGACGAGAAATTTCGGTGTAGTTATGTAAGTTGTACACGTATGTACAAGCCCTCGTAATATGTTTTTTTGGCAGTCCCACATCCGAAAATTGTTGGCAACATTTCAAACGGAGTTTTGAGGCGGGCAACTTTTTCCGCAGCGGTTTTCATCCACTTATATTAACATTTCATGCCTAAATGTAGTAAAGCAACGTGAGTGTGAGATATCTGTATGTAGATTATATTTATGGAACTCTTCATGAAATTACAGACTAACAGCAAAAAAAAAGGCGAAGGCGAAAATTACAGGGCTCTTTGCGTTATTCGTATTATATGTGTTAAAAACACTGCAAGTTATTTTTATGCTTTTTATTTTTTATTTTTGCATTGTAAAAGCAGACAATTATCACGAAAAAGTTTTTATGCAATGAAAATTATAAAATGTACTTACTGGACGCTGTATTTCAAAAAATATTGAAATGCCATTTGACTAAGAAAAACAAATAAAATATAAAATTTTATGGCATCTTACAATTTTTTTACCCATAATAGCCAGTATCTGCGCAATTCCATTGAACGAAAGAGGTTGAGCGCCAATTTCTAGCAACCTCTTTTAAATGCCCCCTACCTACTCCTAATAGAAGTAGATGTTAGGAATAATGAAGGCGGGAAAGTAATTAATTAAATACTCTTGTCTTAGATTAAAGGTAATAAAATATAGGCGAGATTTTACGGCTATATTTTATGAAACTTTCTTACATAAATGACACTTTCACCAAACGTGAAGCGAAAAAAAAGAATGAATAAGTGTTTAATTGAATCTATTTTTAAACTGCATTTTTTTCATCATTCAGTTCGGGTTTAAGACGACT
Organism: Agrochola lota; assembly: GCA_947364205.1. NCBI lineage: Eukaryota > Metazoa > Arthropoda > Insecta > Lepidoptera > Noctuidae > Agrochola > Agrochola lota. Next base: position 6,905,651 of record OX376221.1, on the reverse strand, counting down.
GGAATGCTAATTCTTAATTCAAAAGTCAATTCAAACTGAGAATCATCCCTTTTCGAACGATGAAAATAAAAAGACGAAAATAATGAAAAGTATATTAGGTACTTTACCTATGTGATAGGTCACACAGGTAAAGTAAGAACATAAATGACCATATAGACATGGTAATGGCGACGACGTCTAGTTAATTTAATAAACGTAGTAACTACCTTAGATACTCGTACCTACCTACATTCTAAATATGACTTTTCATCATGCAAAAAAAGCATCTTTCGTAAAGAAATTGCTTATTCTATTAACGAATCACGTGTCAAAACAAAGAGGGCTTGTATACAAGTATGTGTGTCAGACGATGTTACCAAGATAAAGAGGCGGATGTGGGCCGGAACCGACCCCGCAGCGCACTTATCTGAAAACTCTTAGGCGCAATCACGAGTCCGGGCCCTTGGCGATGATATCGGTCGGTACCTATTATGCTCTTGCTATACGGGCGTTAATGTTAACTTCTCAGTCAAACTGCGCCTTAACTATGGCGTTAAAAAATAGCCCGTTAAATGATTGACCGCCCATTGTGTCACCCTATATAAAAGTTCTTCATTTATATCCGTAATTACAATAAAGAATATTCTATTCTATTCTACATTAATGTGGTTCAGTTCCAAAAGTTATTGCGATATGGAGGTAGACGCTGCTACGGTCATCCTGTGGTACTTTCAGGCCCTTACTCGGCGCCTGCGGCGCATGTAATGAGATAGCACTAATGCACTCCTGCAATCTGTGCACAGAAAATATATACCCTAAAAATCTGTGGGAGTGATTCCGTGAAAAGGGACGGAAGTGTGTAACAGGAAGCCTGGGAAGCGCGCGCGGTGCTAGAGTTGGCCGTCAGAAACGACCTTTAATGTTCTTTATTACCAAGGTGAGATGTCTGATTTTAAACATCACATGCAACTACTGTAAGCCTCGCTCATTTTTTTTTTACAGTTACGTACTAATAAAATTCTTAAATTCATTAATTCAATGACAGACAACGCACAGCTGAAACCGCTGGGTTTAGAAGCATGACGTTTTGCACAGCAGTTCCTTATGTGACGAAGATAAGCACTAAGGAAGGATTTTAAAACATTAATCATTAATAATTAATTAAAGGATTTCAATAGGGGATGATAGTTTGTATGGAAGTTAGTTATTAGGTCCCCACCTATGAAATCAGCGTTGTGTATGGAGAATTTTAAAGAAGTTGCATTTTTCATACGAACATTTTCTTAATTTATATAACAACCATGAACACGAATGTTTTTAATACTTTTATGCACTAATGTTTAAAAACTAAGTTAACGTAATATGCCACTTAGATTACTTAGATTAAGCGACAAAAATACGTTTTGGCTAAGTTATTAACAAATAGTGGTCATTTCTGCTAACAAAATGAGCAGTCATTTTTAAGGTATTTTTTATGTTTATTCAAAATTCAAAATTCAAAAGTCATTTATTCAAACTAGGCTGAGAATCAGCACTTTTCGAACGTCAAAATTACATAAGACAGTCCCCCAAAACGCCCACCCTTCACCACTTCCTAGTGCATTAGCTGGGAAGAAGAAGTGGCGCAACAAACTCCCCAGCAGCACAGCTGTCTGTTCAGTTAGAAGAACAAAAAAAAATAAGATTCTATATAATAGTATTCAAAATAATTTAGATCATTTCTAAATGATCTAAATTACGCAACACAAAACATAATTTAAATTATTAGCCATATGTTAGCTAGCACACGCCAATATACCACACAACATCATCGAGAACTATACTCAGGCAGAAATAAAAACTAAACGTAAACAGAACTTATCTAAATAAAAGCCTCCAGGCATAAAGGGCGTGCCCGCTTACATATAGTTGTAACTGGAAGTTATAAATGATAAACTAGGACCATCGAGATAAAATAAATAAAACAAACAGTTAATTACTAATAACAATAACTAATATGATCAATTGTCGAGGTCACTAGCTAACCACATATTGCAATACAACTCATTAGAAAAAACATTGTAATGAGTAGATTATGTCAACAATAAATTGAAATAAAATTAAAAATTAAAAATAGCTTGACTTATAAAGTCAAATAAAAAAAAAAAAAAAAAAAAATACAATTATATAAACTCATATAACTTGTCAGTAGGTAATCTGGAGAAAGAACATAAACATTGTCTTGAGTTAATCACAGCGACCAACTATTCTTATCATTTAAGTAGTCGTTTATAGAATAGTATGCCTTTGAACAAAGCTTGGATTTTACTTTCGTTTTAAACGCATCAAAAGGCAAATCTAGCAAAGAAGAGGGTAGTTTGTTATAAAAGGTTATACCAAGCCCAACAAATGAGTTATGAACCTTATGAAGCCGGTGAAAGGGAGCTCGTAGTTTGTCCTTATTTCTAGTGTTAACATTGTGAAAATCACTGTTTTTAGTGTATAAGTGTATATTTTGCCTAATATATAAGATGTTGGCGAAGATGAATTGGGACGCCACCGTGAGGATACCAATATCTTTGAAAAAATCTCTCAGAGAAACTCTGGCACCTAGCTGGTAAATAGCTCGAACAGCTCGTTTTTGAAGGACAAATATATTTTGAATATCAGCAGCTTTGCCCCACAGCAGAAGACAGTAGGACATAACGCTATGAAAATAACTAAAATAGACTAACCGAGCTGTATCGACGTCAGTGTATTGTCTTACTTTCCTGACGGCGTAGGCGGCCGAACTGAGCCTTCCCGCTAGGCTCGATATATGTGGGCCCCACTTAAGTTTGGCATCTACTGTTATGCCCAGAAAAACTGCCGAGTTTACAAACTCAAGCACCTCTTTATCTAAGACGATGTTGGGTCCTAGATTTCTAACATTTGGTAGGGCGAACTTTACACATTTCGTTTTCTTGGCATTGAGAACTAGGTTATTTGTCGTAAACCAATCCGTAACCATTGAGAGAGCACTGTTTACATCGTCAAAATCTTGTCTATTCCTGTCTACTTTAAAAATAAGAGAGGTATCATCTGCAAACAGTACAACTTCACAGATACCCTTTAAATAGAATGGTAAGTCATTGATATACACTAAGAACAAGAACGGACCTAGTATTGAGCCTTGAGGTACACCTAACTGAACTGGTAGACCGGAAGATTTCACACCATTAACATCTACACATTGGGACCTATTGTGTAAATAAGAATTTATAACGTTGAGAGCTTCGTTTTGAACACCGTAATGACGCAGTTTACGCAAAAGCGTGTCATGGTGCACGCAATCAAAGGCTTTGGAGAGGTCACAGAAAACCCCAATAGCATTTTGCGAGTTCTCCCATGCGTTAAATATGTGTTTCAGCAGAGCAACACCCGCATCTGTAGTCGAACGACCTTTTGTAAAGCCATATTGTTCATTATGAAGGAGGCTATTTAAATTAAAATGTCTAAGTAACTGCTTGAGTATTAACTTTTCAAATATTTTGCTAAATGCTGGTAAGATAGAAATAGGCCTGAAATTGCCAACGTCGTTTTTATTACCTGATTTAAATAGTGGTATGACTTTACTATTCTTCATGAGGTCAGGAAAAGTTCCTAAATCAACACATTTATTAAAAGTAACAGCTAGATAGGGGGCTACGATGTCTATTATATTACTTAAAAGTTTAATGGAGATGCCCCAGTAATCACCAGTGTTTTTAGACTTGAGTGTGTTAAAAACATTAACTACATCACGAGGCGTTACATGTTCGAAGCTAAATAAGGGACTATTTTTAGATACACTACTAAGCAAAAGGTTTTCAGCTTTAGACGGGGATGAATTTAAGGAGCGAGTCGTAGTTACAGGTATGTTGGCAAAAAACTCATTAAACGTCTCGGCTACGTCAGCTGCTTTATTAACTAATTTATTGTTGACCATAATCTCAAGTTGTTTATCTTGTTTAACCGACTTACCCGTTTCATTGTTAATAATTTTCCAAGTGGTTTTTACTTTATTATTGGATTTTTTAATTGTATCGCTTAAAAATTTAGATTTAGCAAAAACACAAACCTTTTTAAATAATTTTGAATAATTTTTTACATGCTCTAGGAAAGGAGTATCAAACCTGATTTTTTTCAAACCATATAACTCGTATAGTCTCGCTCTACTTTTATAAATTCCTGGAGTGGCCCATTGGTTAAAGCCAACGGAGGTGCCATTAATTTGAATAGTTTTGGCCTTGAAAGTAGATTGGTACTCATTTTGCACAACATCAAAAAGGGCTCCATAGATTTCATTGGGATTCTCGTGTTCTACTATAGATGGCGTAATTCTATGAGCTATATTATTTTTAAACTTATTGCAACGACTAGCTGTATAAGGCCTGCATTCTATTTTATGCGGTTTTTTATGTAATGGCATGGGGAAGCTAGCTAATAAACCACAGTGGTCAGACGTTAAGTCACTTAACACTATTTTATGTTTGGCATCACAATCACTAAATATATTATCTAGACAAGTTGAAGAAGATGCTGTGATCCTGGTAGGTTCAAAAAACAAGTTTATTAAATTATAAGACCTAAACAGATTAAGGAGTCTAATACTTAATGGAGTAACATCTAAAATATTAATATTAAAATCTCCACATAAAATTATACTTTTATTAATTGATTTTAACCTATTGAGTGAATCCTCCATTACCGATTCGAAACTAATAAAATCACCAGAAGGGGGTCGATAAACGCAAATTATAACGTATCGCTCAAGTTCAACACAAGACAACTCAATAGTGCGCTCGATGGAAAGATTAACTAAATCTAAACGTTGTTTACATTTCAACTTGTTTGAAACAAGAACTAAAGATCCACCGCGAATGGCGCTTTTCCTTACAAACGCACTTTGTACAGTAAAATTATCATCATTGGTAAACACTACTTCATGTTCTTTCAACCAGTGTTCAGTCAAACATAACACCTGAACATCATAGTTCTCTATAAATAAACTTAACTCTAGCTCTTTGCCGGACAGACCCTGCATATTTTGATGAACAACATTCAAAATATGCGGCTCACCCGTTGTCGCTCCTAATAGTTTAAACTATAAGGCGTATCAAAAGTAGTGTTAGTACCACTACTAACAGTAATCGGTGGTACACTACAGGTACCTGTGTCACACTGTATATTGTATGCTAAGAGATTAGCAATTTGTCTCCTACAACTAGGTGGCAAATACATTGTATAATATGTCAGTTTATAATCAGTAATTAATTGATTACAATCAAAATATAAAATAGCGTCACTGTGACGACATGTCCTATTATAAATTAACATATTTAAATTATAAATGTGCCTATTTTGCTCATCAGACAAATATTGTGAATAAGGCAAGGCACAGAAAATAAATTTACAACTATTGGTCTCATTAAGATGTAACATCAAATGGACACATTCAATTATGTCCTTTTTTCTAACAGTTAAACTATCCCCATATAATAAAATAACAGTTGAACTGGGGTTTATTTTTGTCAATTTAATACTACTTATTAATTGGCTAATACTGGCACCGGGTAAACAATTATTTATAACATATTGTTGTGAACACTGATTAAATACTCTACCAAAACCTTGACCAAATTTGTCAGAAAATACATAAGTTGTATTAATCAAATTATTCCTACTATTATTAACATTATTAATACAGCTACCTACATTCTGAACCACTGAGGGCATGGGCGTAAATACTTCAGGCTGAGTTTCCTGAGAGGAGGTGCAGCTAAAAGAGAGGTTATTTGTCAGAGACTCGTACCTCTCTGCATTGTACTTGACCAGGTCTGCCAACTCATTGGCCTCCTGCATACGCTTACTTAGGTCTTGTTGACAAGCCTCATATTTTCTAAAGATATCCTTTAGAGCATATTCCCTGACAAACAATTCATCCTGTAGGTGCTGAGTGTCAGTATCATACATAGTATTACATAATTGTAATTCACTATTACACTTCTTTAATTCTTGAATTAAATTTAGATTTTTTTGCCTAAGTTTTGTATTTAACTTGTTAACTTTTTGACGTTTCAGTGATTTTTGAATTTTTCTAATTAATCTATTAATTTTAATATATTTTTTCAACTTATTATGGCTAGTAAACAAATTGCATTTAGTGATAGTATCATCAGTTAAGTCTATTGTAACCATTGGCTGAACAAATGTGGGTCCAGACCTGCTACCAACCAATTCATCATAAAGACTGCAGGTGATCGCAGACTCTTCACTGGCTTTGAGAGTTTCCAAATGGGTTATTGAGTTGTGGGCCTTGCTTAATTCCAGTTCCAATTCAGATATCCGTCTCAAAGCAAGTTCATGGGTGTCACTACATTGCTGGAAATTTGACACAAGTTGACGGAGGTGTTGATGCTGGTCGAGTATGTCCACATGCTGAATATGTAGTTCGGCCAAATAGTATAAAACTATAAGTAATAAAGTTTTTTTACTATTGGTAGTTGTTATGATGGTCATTATTCTAAATAATACCAAGCAATTGATGAATATTATAAATCATAGAAGTGACGAGGTTCTCTATTTATGAAAAAAAAGGCTAATTTCATAGGTGGGAACCCAATATTTTTGCCGTCCGGAAAACCCATCGAGCATACGGGTTGTTCACTTACACATTACAATAGTCGGCGTTGTATTCGAGAATTATTGTTTTGCTTTACATAACATGTGTGTTCATGTCACTGATCACTGACATGCTACTGGCTTCACACTTTTCATTACTTGTAAAGGCAGCAATATGAGCACCTGGCATGCATGTTGCTATACGCGTTTATTTACCTCAATATGCCGCATTTCCCTAAAATTGGCGCTTATTTCCTCATGGTTCTCGCATCGTGAGGAACAAAGAAAATGTTCAGGATGCGGAGCATTCAAGTGTGCGCTGATAACACCACGACTACTTAGTACGAAAAGTTGATTTATGAGGGTTGTGTAGCTGATGGTACTTCCTTTCGTGTAAAACTTAAGAATTTGTCAAGAACTAATAATACGCGAGCTTCGATCGAATCGCCTAAGTATTTAATTGCAACTTCCTCGTGGCTTCAAAACAAACGAATTTTTTTAAAATAAACAGCGAGGCTTACAGTAGTAGCAGTCGTTCCACGTAACATATTTGTATTCAGCTGCATCCGGTTAGACTGGAAGCTGACCCCAACATAGTTGAGAAAAGGCGAGGCAGATGATGATGATATATTCAAGCTTTTATCATTTCAGACAATTCAATACTAAAGGCAATATTCTACTATTCAAATTTCGATTAAAACTAAGAGATTTCAAACTAATCGTAGTTGCATAAGATGTGTAACATCTGACATCTTGACAATACCAACCTCTCGGAAAATTGGTTAGTACCATCTGACGGCCAACTCTAGCACCACGCGCGCTCATTGGTTAAATCAAACAGCGTGCGCTTCCCGACTTCCTGTTACACACTTTCGTCCCTTTTCACGAAATCACTCCCAGAGATTGCAGGAAAGCGAGAGGAAAGATGTTACACATCCAAAACTCGATCGACTAACCTTTTTAACGGCATTTTCTATAATAACAGCATTTCCTTATTAGATCTATGTAGGTACGAATGAACGAACGATTTGTTTCGAAGACTCTGTCTACAGTTTTGTATCTATAACACTCCTATAGCGTAATTAACCAGAACTTTTCCCTTCTCCCCGCCAGGTGGCGCTACATTACGTTCAATTCAACGCGCTCATTACCGCAAACACAATACATCGATAAGCAAAACAAAAACAAATATACGTTGAAATTAAACGCTCTTTGAAGCGGTGGTTGTGTGAATGATTTGCATTTAAATTGGAGTAATTTAGGTCAGTGCAGACTACAAAGTACAGCGTAATGTTTGCTGCGCTCATCCGGCGGAATTCGGCCCTCTAAACGCTTTGCTTCAATGTTCTTTTTTAGAGTTCCGTACCCAAATGCGAACAGGAACCTATTACTAAGGTTTCGCTGTCCGTCCGTCTGTCACAGGCTGTATCTTTTGAACAGTTAAGGTAGACACTTTAAATTTTCACAGAGTGTGTATAACAACAACTAATAAAAATAAAATAAAGTTAAAAATGAAAGCCCAAATAACACATTTCTTGTATGGCCCCATACAAAAAATGTGTAATTTGGGCTTTCACGTTCAGTGCCGGGAGCCCTCCTGGAGGGCTCATTTTAAATGCAGGTTTTTCTTAGCGATTTAGATTGATTTGATTAGCGAACTGATTTTATTTTCACAGTTTATAATGCCGAAATCACTATAAACTGTGAAAATAAAATCAGTTGTATATTTTAACAAGATTTCAAATCGAATGCCGGTGACATTCCTCGACGGTTAACTTTAGCACAAACGTAATGCCGGTTCCCTCCTGGAGTCAACTTGCAATATGTATTGTGGCATGGCGTGTGAGTTCTATGAAAAATGGGTGGACTCGAAAGTGTTAAGAACATTCCGTTATTTATTGTACGGTGGTACAGGACCCTTCGTGAGCTAGTCCGACTCGCACCTGGCCGCCTTTTTTACGCGAATTATGTAAGATGTGGGGGCTTAGCGAGGGAAGCGCTGTATTTTCTCTGTTATATGCTGTATGTTCCTGACTGTCTGAGAAATTGGCTTTGAATATGTAAGTTAGTGTGCGTAGATATTATATTTCAGCACGCGCGATTTAATCCGGGATTTTCAAAAAACACACCGATTCATAATTTGATTTTCCGATATTGTCTATCTAAACTAATATTATGTAAACAAATATTACAAAGAGAAAGGATTTAATTTTTTATATGTTTGTTTGTTTGTTACGCTTTCGCGCTAAAATGGCTCAAAGGATTTGGATGAAATTTGGCACATGGGTAGACCATGACCAGGGTTAGGACATAGAATACTTTTATCCCGATATTCCCTCGGGATCGAGACTTATGCGGATGAAAACCCGGGGCGCAGTTAGTAGTAAATTATGGTTCTTCTTTCCCACAAAGAACCAACCTAAGAGAACTCAGAACAAAACACTTCCATTTTTTTTTAGAAATGATCAACATGCAATTATTTCTCAGATACTCGTTTTTGTTTCAGATGGAAATTGAAAATTATGGAAATGAAGTCGGACATTTTCTTGTTTTTCTTTTCAAATTGTTTACTTGAGCAATGTGTTTTTGAATTAAAATGTTTTTTTATCCCGATATTCCCATGGGATCGAGACTTATGCGGGTGAAAACGTGGGAGGGCGGAGCTAGTGTTCTATAGAGTGCCCGTGACATGGGCTTGGGCATAGTTTTTACGGCTGATAGCCGGCACCGTCCCAATATTGCCAATATAGTCGTTTATCAATTATTGGAAAAATGTTCGAGCTTTTTTACTTTCAGTGTCTCGCAACTCATAAAAGTGGCAAAGTGAGGGCTATTAGCCCATTGATAAAAAAAAAACTCCGTAATACGACTCACGCAGTTTTCACGCGATTAATCCTAATACGGCGTATAAAAAAATCCCATTTGGTTTGTGTATCACGGTTCATAAAACCCTTTCTAATCCCGTTGTTTGAAACACGTGGGTGCCCGATCTGTCCATAAAACTGTTTTTCAAAAGTTAATTGTCCTAACTCGGGACAGCGTGGCTAACTGATTTACATGCAAATTGAAACAGGTCAATATTAGCAGAGTCGATTTAATTCGTGGCTTCGGTGCCGGGACCCGGGACCACTGGATATTGCTGAGTTTGACTGTTTTTCTGATATTATCACAGAACCGAAATTGGATTATTGCGATATTGGTTTCTTTATTCGGTTTAATTCGATTGTTTCACAAAGTATTTGAGTATATTAATTAAGGGTTACTTAACATAACATAAAATCACACCTTTATACCCCGAAGTGCTGGGCAGAGGTGTATCTTTTAGTAACTCACATTTCGCAAGTTATGTTTAAGTCCCATTTCCACCTATTTCCACCAATAACACTTTGCTCGACCTGGGAATTGAACCCAGGACCTTATGCTCAGCAGTGGTACTTACGTCTACTAGACCAACGAGGCATTAAGGGTTATGTCGTTAGTTAAAATATACTGGGTGGCATCGAAATCGGATCATGTACTGAATCCATTCAATCCGATTCCAAATCCGAAATTTGGCACATAGCTAGACCATGACCTGGATTAAAACATAGTATACTTTTTATCCCGATATTCCCACGGGATTGAGACTTATGCGGGTGAAACCGCGGGACGCAGCTAATAAATAAATAAATAAGTTTCAGTTCAAAAATACTACATTTCATTGCCCGCTGGATGGATTAACAGCCTGCTGCCCTAATCCTAATATTTAGAGTCCTTATATCCGTCATCTCCATTTTTACCGGTTTCTAGCACTTTCATTCGGATAGGTAAAATATTTTACCGCTCCTAAATAAGTGCACATGAACACGATCCGCTTGCTCCGAGCTACTGAGTCTGAGTACACATTACAGTGCTTCGCCAACTGTATTCAAGGTCGCTGCCTCGCACACTGAAAGCCTGCGGTGACTGTGTGCATGGGGACTTAGCTGTGTTTGTGAAGATATTATACTTACACAAATACGGTTCAAAATTGAAATCTGATTGTGTTATGTTACTTAACTTGCTGTTCGTGAAACATTGTAGTTTGGATGGAATATAAATTAGAATTTAAGCAATGCGGCGGGATCGAAAATTAGATCAGTATATCATGCTAACCGAAGTATGGTTATTATTGTTTCAAACTCTACGAGTATATCTATCTTACGTTATGATGGTCTTGAAATTCTACAAAGAGATGTCTACACAACTGTTGAATAAGCTTGCTACGAACATCCGCTTTTACTGCAAAAATATCTGCTGAAATAAAAATTTCGTGCTCAGAGCGAGACGCTTGGCGTCCGGGACAGCTGGGCTGAAGAAGAAAATCAATAAGCGCTGTTCACTTTAAACATGTGGCTGTGTGTCTAGGATGTTACCAAAATCGTAAATATTTTAATCTACGTTATCTGCTAAACTTAGATTGAACTTCAATGGGGTTTTAATAAAAAACTAATATTATTATAATTAATTTCACACTTGGTTATAACTCGAAAATAACTCTTACATTAACCATCCTTAGCTTACATAAATTCGGCCATATTATTATTATTTCATTTATAAACATATAATTTACATTCTTAAATATTTTTATAAAAATATAAAAAAATAATAAACTATCAGGAACGAGTTATTTTTTTATTTATTTTTAACTACAGAATGTATAAATTTAGTAAATACGTATTTTAATAAAATATTGATTTATTTATTATGAAATACTTAAATTAATAGAAGTGCGGAGAATCAGCTAAAGGCATGTTTTTAGAGTTCAATTAAAAAAATTGCCCATACTGGTTTATTTATCGGTAGAAGCTGGTAAATTACACAAATTAAATAAATAACCTCCTGTGCACGTCGTTGTAATGTTGGTGATTACTGTCGACAAATCTAGTCTCCATTACACCCTTTTTCTTCTTATTTACCCGATATCCTATCACGTTGAAGAACTTACTGATCGCATGTTTCCCAAGAAAAAATCACGTTAATTTCTGTAGCTGAGACTTCACAAGTTACAAGAACAAGTGGATTTGGTCAATTTGTTTACGTATGAAAGTTTCTAGCAGCTTACCAGTTTATACGGGCAATATCTAGTGAGATATGGATTCTGACGAAGATATTTTGAAATAACTCTCTCCTGCCTTTTGTTTAAAGTAGATCGATAGTTCAACAGGTTTTGGTTGAAATTACGAGCCTCTAAAGTTTAAGAGCAAGACGCCACTGACCCGTTTGAATTGAAAACGTGGAATATAAATTGTAAATTCTTTTTCTGGAGCGGTAGCAATGCCAGGGTTAGGTCAGGCCACTGCAGTTTTATTGTTTCCTGCAAGTAAGTAAAAATTGTTTTCTGCATTGAGGCTTTCCTTATTACCGGACTTCAGTTTTTTACAATTCAACCAATTATAGTAAGTCATAGTTTGTTGTAATAATAGTACTACAACATCAGCAGATTTATTCTCCTTAGATTATTCTCGTCACCGATTGATCTACTACTAAGGGACTAGAGCAGTACAATTAAAGGTCTGTTTATAGAAATGTAGTCATTAATAACATCGCAGTGCCACGTTTTACTTAACCCATATATTTAAAAGAGGTTGTACACGATCGAGTATTTATTAAAAAATCTCTTCTAAAATTCTGCCAGTATCAAATGAATGCAAGCGATAAAAAGTTGGCACAATAAGTTTGTGATCGATGAGAGCGAGCACATTGGCTCCGTGATAAATGACTTTCTGATCTCACCGAGATAAAGAGTAATGGTGGAAGCAATTATGTGCCCTGAATATGACCAATGTCATTTTCGGTAACATTGGAATGTATAATTTAACTTTATTACGCGTATAATAGATTTTCAGTTACCGTCTCAAATATAATTTTTGTGACACCGCTGGAAAAATTATTACCTACCTCATTATGAGAAATCGACACCGGACGGTCAATTTATCTTGTGACATCAGTTTCAGGTATGCTTTCAAAAGGACAATTTCAAGGGATTGAACTTTTACGAAGGGTGCTTAGACCTCACATTAATCGACGCGGTTGGATAAGCCGTTTAGAAACAAACTAGAGAAAAGGGTGCGATCAACCTGTTTTTAAGCCGTTTTGCGACGGTCAATGTTGGGTCACGATAACGACCAACACACTCCAATATATTTTTCGTTCAGAGTACTGTGGGTCTTAGGAAAATTGTCAGTTAACTATACTCGATTTGAAATAATATTAGACGTTTAAACAAATCTTTTTTACAGTCCACCGATTCTGACTTCCATACCGTAGGCATAAAGATGGCATTAAAAGCAAAAAAAAGTAGTTACAACGCCAACTGTTTACTGCAGCTGCCATTTGTCAAAATCGGTTGAACGGACTGTAAAAAAGGTTAAGTTAAATGTCTAATCTTATTTCAAATGGGGTATAAGTAATACGTATTTGCGTTTAACTGCTCCTGCGCTGGGAAGTCTATAAAAATATTGAAATCTGACTCATACTTACATATTGCTGAAATCGTAAAATATTTTCTCCCAGAACGGTTTCAATTCAATTTTGAAAGGGAAAGTTGAAGTTTTCGTTTAAGTATGGCACGTAAAATAAGGTTCCGGGTTCATTTTGAATGGCGGATGGAAAGCGTGATTGGGCTCAGCTGTAGGTACTTCTTAAGTTGTTATAATATAATTGGCATTCTGCGTAAAAATGGAGGAAGGCGCCTGTATTGTCTTACCACAATCGTTTTTATACAGTAGATAGAACCGTTTTAGACAGTAGATAGAACCATTAAAAGTCGTTTTTAGACGGTAGATATCGGAGACTGGAAATTAAAAGGACTATTTTGTAATTAAAACCAAGGAACTGTGGTTTTTGTTGAAAAAAAACATAAATATCCCTTAAACAAACCGAGGGCAAATGATTTTTTATTACACAGCATCCTCATTTTTATTTTCATGGTAACTTTGTTACACAAAGCCTCAATCAAAACGTTCGGTAGGTATCGACAGAGCGGCCATCCTTTTTCATAGCGGACATTAAATAACAACATTAATAAGTAATAACTTATTGTTTAAAAAACGAAACGAGGGCTTTTACGCAATTTGCTTTATTATAAAAGCCTTTGTTTGTATTATCATGTTTGTAGATTGTAAAAAAAGTAGGGCATATTTTTAAAGGGAAAGGGAATTTGGGTTACTGTGGTTGGTTGTATCTTTTTAATATTTTACGAGCTCAATGTCGCAGTCAGGCGCCATCTTGAAATCGTTTTGCCTAAAGGGTTTGCTGTAATTTGTTTGAAACGTTTGGGTGAAGTTAAGAATGAGTTCCGAAACGAATTATATAAAATTGTTTGATCAAGTGAAAATTTAAGGAACTACATAATTTTTTTTTTGTGGCGTAAGAAGCTTCATGCAGTCACTTCGTGGTTTGTCTGGTGCTGCGGCCACAGCTGGATAAGATAAACTTGTCTAAAAAGCCCCCATTCCCCCCTTCTTTTCACAAAGTACTGTGTAAATGTGTTCCGTGCATACTATACTGCGCCAAATTAACATTTTTCTTCCCTTCTTCTCTTTTGTACTGGCAAATAGTTGAGAACTTCATTATTTCGTAAAAAAAAACATCGTAGGAAGTGTCATGTAAACTTTGCAGTTTTCGCAATATACTGTTTAAAATGATCGAATTCACAATATTCAACGTCACGTCCGCACATTCGTTACCGATGTTGCCAATGCAAATATTTTCTTTTATGAATATGAAAACTGAACGCTAACATTGATACGTGTCCAACGGCGGCTCAATAGGTTTATTTATGTACTAGCTACTGCCTGTGGCACCGTCCTTACGGATATAGATTTTATTTATTTATGATACAACACAATCGAACTGTGGCGAACGGCTTTTTGAATGTTTCGATATAAAAATTACCTTTTGCTGCGTGAAAAATGAACATTGTTGAAATGTTTGGTATTGTGAGTTTCCGATGGGAAATATTTTTGGGTGAAAAGTTTTAACGAGCTCCAAATCGCTATACTTAAAAGTTTCTTATTCTTAACCTCCTCAAAATTGGTTTACTTAGTGGGTGCTTTTATAATTTCTAACGTGACGATATTATCGTGGACGTCCACGTCACGGCATAACCATGACACAGGGAAGTAAATGTATGGAAATGTATGAAGACGCTTTTAAATTTCCGTCTAGGATAACGTTAGGATAACGTGCTCGAATTTCCATACATTGTATGCACGTGGACGTCCCCGATCATCATCTTTTCCCAACTATGTTGACGTCGGCTTCCAGTCTCATCGGATGCAGCTGAATACCAGTATTTTACATGGAGCTACTTCTTATCTGACTTCCACAACCCAGTTACTGGGTAATACGATACCTGTTAGAAAGATTGGTTGTCAGACTTTCAGGCTTCTGACGACCCGTAACGACTGTCAAAGATCCACGAAGGACAGCCGGGACCAACATAAGAAATTATAAAAGTACTTACGCACTGTACACAATGGCTTCTTTATTTGTGCGAAATGAAGTTGTTACCCATCCTCTTGTCATTGGCGTTATAGTTACCTGTTGCGACATCCATGATGGCGGCTCTCTCTTTCATCCGAGTATTAAGAAGTCCAAAGACAAACAAAAAAGTCTGTACGACGTTCTTAGGTATAATTTTACCACAAGAAAGTACATTTCTAACATTATATCTACTTTAATCAATCCGCCTAGACTTTTCCCAGGTATATTGGGGTCGGCTTGCAGTCTAACCGGATAGAGCTGAATACCAGTATTTTACATGGAGCGACTGCCTATCTGACCTCCACAACCCAGTTACTGGGTAATACTCCTTGGAAAGATTGGTTGTCAGGCTTTCGGGCTTCTGACGACCCGTAATGACCGTCAAAGATCCACGAATGACAGCCGGGATCAACGGCTTAACAAGGTTTCCGAGGCATGAAGGAGTCTCGGAATGTAAAGATGGTCACCGATCCACGGACCAACCCCGGCAAGCCTAGTTTACCCTGATGGATCGACCCGTGATGCAGTTATTACTTAGCCACGAGCTCCGCGCTAACATTATATCTATTTCTACCTACAAATTGCCTGTAAACCCCCAAATTGCACGAATAAATAACTCCAAACAAAATATTGAACCATTTGCACGTCTATTAAGGTGGCTGGACGAGTAACATTTTTTATTTTATTGGATCAAAGAGTCCCGTAGGGCCTATTTGTATAAAAATGTACCTACCGTCGGCATGTAACGTTGTCTGGAAAAGGTTTTTGAACGGCGACATGTTTGTCTGACAATGCTCTTAATGCATATTATATTATCAAGAGAAAGGTCTTGTAATACCAGATCTTATTCTATTAGGAGTCGGCATGAATTTTTGATTTGGGAATATTCTGCCTCAGTTGTTTGAACAACTTCAAACTAAGTACAGTCACGAGCTTATATACATTACACTTACGCAAAGTTCAAAATCGATTTTCTCTAGAAGTAACTTTGGCAACATTAAGAAAAGATCTATTTTATATTAGTATGGTTTCGGAGATACTATGCTCGTAACACCATACAATTTCTATCAATATTTTAGGTGAAAATCGCTTTTGAATCTAGCGTAAATGTGGGTAAATGTTAGGTATTTATGCTCGTAAGTGTATATTATATTATGTTTGAAGTTTTAAGACAGAACTATTAACTAACTATCTTCAGGGAATTTGCGAACTACGAACCTAAGAATACTTACTTAATTTATCTATACAACCCTGGCAAGGACATCGACGCGAAAACTGTTACCACGGATTCAGTACATGATTCTGAACCACTCTACGTTGAAATTTTAAACAGTTTTCGCGTCGATGTCCCTGCCACCCTGTATAGTCATGCTTGGGTTGTAATATTTGGTTACTGGTCTGATACATTACGATTTATTGATTGACGATACCTATCAGCGGGCAATAGGGTTCAGATAATACAATTTACCACCCACCTATTATTAAGTAATCACATTAAACATTCGATTTATTAAAACAACACTTAAACCATTTGAAGTCTTTGAAGATTCCTAGAGCTCCGTTAAAAGGCCAAAGTAAATATTATATTAGAAAATTAACATTATAGAGGTTATTACAGGTGAAGCCCCAGTTTTCCCCAAACAAAAGAAAGGAAAAAAAGTCAATAACTCAAAGGAAATTAATTCCATACAATTTCTACGGGAAATTAATTTCCTGCCCTTTGTGAATTTTCACATCATCTTGGACTTAATGTGAACTAACAAAAATACAACCTTATAGGTGTGCAACTGTGCATACATAAATATTTATGCACAGTTGCACACCTATAAGGTTGTCTTCTCAAAAGGGGAGCATGTGTTGTGAATCGCTTTGTATGGAGAAATACCATCGTCTATTTCTGCCTCTTACTCTCGAGACTCTTCGAGGGGCTCGTGGCTAAGTAATACCAGCCGCACGGGTCGACCGATCAGGTTAAGCTAAGCTTGCCGCGGTCAGTCCGTGGATGGGTGACCATCTTAACATACCGAGGCCCCTCCGTGCCTCCGAAAGCACGTGAAACCCTTGGTCCCGGGTGTCATTCTTGGATGTTTTAATAGTCGTTACGGGTCGTCAGAAGCCCGAAAGTCTGACAACCAGTCTTAGGTAGAAATATATATAATGTTAGCGAGGAGCTCGTGGCTAAGTAATAACAACCGCACGGGTGGATCCATAGGGTTAAGCTACGCTTGCCGGGGTTGGTCCGTGGATGGGTGACCATCTTTACATACCGAGACTCCTCCGTGCCTCGGAAAGCACGTTAAGCCGTTGGTCCGGCCGTCATTCGTTGATCTTTGACAGTCGTTACGGTTCGTCAGAAGCCCGAAAGTCTGACAACCAATCTTTCCAAGGAGTATCGTATTACCCAGTAACTGGGTTGTGGAGATCAGATAGGCAGTCGCTCCATGTAAATACTGGTATTTTATTTAGCTGCACCGTTAGACTGGAAGCCGATCCCAACATAGTTGGGAAAAGGCGAGGTAGATGAATACTCTCGAGACTTTTCGATACACCATAGGTATTTTATGGGTATATAAAGTGGTGATGAGAAGCTACTTAAAGCTATCTTATTCAGTAGGTACAAACGGACAGAAACCAGAGAATTGCTTATCAAAATAAAAGAGAAATCGTAATAACACCATTCGCGTTCTCGATTTCAACGCATATAAATTGAGATTTATAAAGTTAATTATAAATATACCAAAGAAACATGCAGTAATTACGTACATCCCGGGACACCTTCATTTATTACTGAGCACCTTTTCCGGGCCGCGTCGTAAGCGAAGCGCTGTAAGCTCATGTTAATTCCGCTTTTAAAGCCGCTGTAAAAACAATCTATTACGCGTGTTGGGGAATAATCAAGGTAACGAGGTTCCCTGTTGTTGTCTGCACGCAAATCTTAAGGGCTCAATCGCGACATTAAGGATAATTAACTACCATTTAAGAGTAGAGCTTAAATTAACGTTGTGATTATGATGTGGCCTTCGTGTATTATTGGCCCGTTATGGTTAAAGTCCGGGTTGGTGAATATCACATATCTTCGAATTTTTGGTTCTAGAATATGTCGGTTTCCTCCCGATGTTTTCCTTCAGTGTTTTGATAGCAGCGGCAAAAATTATTTAAAATGAGAGCCTTAAGACTCGACCGCAACCCATTTTAACAGTCTTGTTAAGTTAGCTACTATCTTAGCGCTAGAACTTCCTAATCCGATCACAGCGCGGCAGCTAACTGATCCTCATCTATACTCCATTTCAAATAAGATTAGACATTTCAATAAACCTGTTAGTAGCTATATAGTACCCCATAGAAGCTATCTTCACAAGACTGTTAAATCTGCTTGTGGTCGAGTCCAATGGCTCTCAAATGTTTAATTTTTGCCGCTGCTATCAAAATGCTGAAGGAAAACGTCGTGAGAAAGCACGAAAGCACGTTCAAGACACATCTTAGAACCAAAAATTCGAAGACATGTGATATTCACCAACCCGCATTGGGCCCGCGTGGTGCATAATGGTCCCCCTCCCTCTCACAGAGAAGCTTGTGACTCAGTGAGAACTTATAGGCTGATTATGCTTATGCCAGTATACGTAGTTTTCATAATTTAAAACTTACAAGTCTCTGATATTGTAAGCGTGTTTACTGGTAAAACTACTTTCTTAAACCTTATCGACGTTGTGATTGGTTTTTTTTAAATTATTTTAGACATACGAACCACGCTGGATGCGGGAAGCACAGAATCGGTCGAAGTGGTTGGGGGAGGCCTATGTCCAGCAGTGACGACTTTCGATTGAAATGATGAAGATAGGAACCACTAACTGTTACTAGGTACTATTAGAATACGGAATCGAGCGTGGCCATGCAGCTCCTGTAGACCATTTTTCCCATTTCATAGCTAGGTACCAAATTATTAACCCATGCTTACCCACCAATATGATTCAGTACAATAACATCAAACATAATTGCAATATTGCATGTCATGTGCAATGAGATATCGTTAACCGATAGGCCTGTACGGTTAATGTGGCTTGTATCGAGCTTGTATTTATTTTATAAATACCGCTATCAATACTAACATGTAACATTGGCTGTGGAGTGAGGGGGTTGAATCAGCGATATGATGACTATTGGTCGCAAGTCCTACTGCCGAGCATGAAGGTCCTGGGTCCGATTCCCAGGTCGGGCAAAGTGTTATTGGGTTTTGCTATCAGGAATTTCTCAATCGGAGTCTGGATTTGTGCCCGGTTAATGGCAATGTACTCGCCTCTATAACATGGGATTTAAACATAACAGGCGAAATCTGGGTGTACTAAGGTACACCTCTGCCTAGCCCTTCGGGGAATACAGATGTTATGTAATGTTTATACGTATACAATAATAATGCAAGACTACTATTTTCCCACTGCAGAGCAAAGGTCTCTGCTCATGTATACAGAGAAGACATGAGCATTGTTCACCACTCTTGCTCAAGGCGGATTGGTGATTTCCGACTATGTCTTACTTCTATACATATTATAAAACAAAGTCGCTTTCGCCTTTTTCTGTATGTACAGACGCAACAGATTTTGATGAGGTTTTCACCATCGTTTAGAGAATTTATTCCGGAATTTATGTGTATAATACGTTAATATTAAAGTTACGTTTACCTAAGAAATCTCGATGTTTTGTCAAGGCGTACCAACCGTGCGAAGCAGGAGCGGATCGGTAGTAGTACTCATCACGCAAAAACAGGTGAGCGGATTAAGATGAGATTGTTTATAACCGGGATTCAAACATACTTTTTATCCTGGTAGTCCGTTCCCGTGGCATAAGTTCCGATTTTCACGAGGGCAAAGCCGCAGGTAAAAGCTACTTTACTTATAAGTCCAGGTTGCTATGAATTTTTTGAAGTCAGATTGCAATTTGTCCGGTTTCGAACGCTTGTGCATGAGAAGCGGGTGGCTGTCTATACATGTCTGTCTTTACGTGCAGATGTTAAAATTAACGAAATGACGAAATTATCATCCCTAAAACAAGCTTATGCTTAAGTCCTCATTCATGTCCAAACATGCCTTGTTGTAGATTTTGTGGCCATCTTCTATTTTGTTAAGTACCTGGTATTTGTTGAAAGACCTACACTGTCTTTCCATACCTATTAACACTGTTATTCGAAAATATTGTAAAAGTCAATTATTTTTAAAAGAGTAACCGTGGAGTTTCTTGCCGGCTCTTTTCCATAGGAAACGACCAATTGGAACCGTGCATCTAGTTTCTGACGTTCCATAAGTGCCCCTGTAGGTTTATGTGAAATAAAATATTTTGAATTGAATTGAATACCCAAAGCGTACGACCTATATCTGTACAATTGTCCAAGTCAACTGACGCGGGACGAGATCCAGCTGCAAGCCCCTTTTCTGCATAAAACAAGAAAATAAAAGTCTATGCAATCTGAGGAACGATTTTTTTGCAACTGAAAACAACAAGTAGATATTATAAAGTTGTCGTTTGATGTAAACCTTTGAGCTTCAGCGCATTGCATTGGAGAGGTTTCTGTTGCAAATAAATAGCACCTTGCATAATGAGATCTTTTTCTTTTTGAACATTTTGAAGCTGAATAGGCGCTTATGTTGTTTTGTGTTTATTTGTTACTAGCTTCCGCCAGCGGCTTCGCCCGCGTGATATCTTTATAAATTATAGCCTATGTTACTCAGCATTCAACTGGTGAAATAATTTTTTAAATCGGTCCAGTAGTTTTTAAATTTTATTCAATACAAACAAAAATTGAAATCTTTTTTCTTTAATATTAGTATAGACTACCGACCCGGACCTGATTCGCTCTGTTTTTATGACTTTACAAAACAGTGAGATTTGTATATTAAATATAAAAATATATTCAAGTATAAAGTAAAATTATGATTTAGATTAATTACAATCGAGGAAAATTTAATTCTAACTGAAATATAGACCGGCCTGATCTAGGTTTATGAAATAATATAATTTTAATGTCAATGTATTATACACATAATACTTCCGGAATAAATTATCTAAATGATGGTGAACACCGGATCAAAATCCATTGCTTAGTTTAGAAGAACAACGTGGTCACACAGACAGAGTCAAAGTCAAATCATTTGTTTCAAATAGTCATATAAAAGGCACTTTTGAAAAACAGACACCGATAAGCGACTTTAATTTATCATATGTACTGTATTTATCACTGTAGGCTTTGCAGTACCTACATTTATTTAATTCCAAAACCCATTCTCTTTAATTATAGATCATTTAACTGTCTACTAGGAATAAGGTTGCCAACTTTTTATACAAGAAATAAAGTATATTATGGTTAAAGTGAGAAAATAAACAGTATGTCGGAAAAATAAACTGTATGTCGGAAAAATAAACAGTATCTCGGAACAATTTACAGTATTTTAAATATTTTTTTATTTTTTATTATTAACTCATCAATTTTCCACAAATTTTAAAGGCTTCGTAAGCTTCACCGAAAAGATGAGCATTTTTTTTATTAAATGTATTGAAGCTCTATTTCTGTCGTCCCGCCACTGACCAGTGACCATCAGCTGTTCTCACTGAAAATACTCATTCTCAAACTCAAACTCAAAGCATTTATTTCAAATAAACCAATTACAGGTACTTTTGAATTGTCAAGGGGTCGGTCAGTCAGAAATATGAAGCTAGTTGCCCATTCCAACGCGTAGTAGGTTCCTATGGAGAAGAACGGGCAAGAAACTCCACGGACACTCTTTTCAATCAGAATATTTTCACAAAATATTGGTTACATCATCTATTTTTGTAATTATGCATGTGAGAACAATGTAAAAAGACGTGCACGTTAAAAGCGTCAGTAATAAAAATAAAATCAAAAACAATTAAAAAATTAAAATAAATTCAAATAAGCCGTGGCAGCTAAGAGATGACCAGTCCCCACTGACGGCGCCCGTTCACGAACATGACGCATGCATCAGCACCATTTAGCTCAACCATTGTGTGAATACGTCGCGACGCGACGCCGGTTATTGTTATATCGTAACCGTAACCGACAAGTCGCGCTGGTCTGCACAAGCCTTTAATCTGTGACCCTACGTCAATTTTACGTGTTATAGTCATTTCATATAAATGTCAAAGAATGACAGTTGTGATTTGATTATACAGAGAATTTAAGTTGGTAGTCCATTTCCTTAACAATGCATTTCCCTGACTTTATCAAAGAGATTCCGTTGGATGTACCTCTACATTTAGCGGGAGGTATGTTCTTATCTAACCAGAAGCGAAATTCTATTGAAGGGGAAAAGGGTACGGGAAAGGGAAGTGACAACTATACTCGTATTTATACTTCGTGCATCTGTTTCATATGTTGAATAGTTCCCACGTGACACTATCTTAATATTAAGTGTACCTACATACATACGTTGAAATTGTATCAGGCAGGCAGCTGGTTCTTGGTAAGGAACATCGCTTCCGTTCCGTGGCCATTGTGAGAATCCTTGAAATTATAGCCAAAACATAGAGAGCAATTAAGACAATGGCTTCAATCTAAGATCAAGACTGTGGCGGTATCTTTATCGCCACATGCGACCTGCGAATCAAAGACACACACAACATCTTGACGTCACATAAATCCTGCATCGCGCAATTAGAGTTTACCGCGCGATCGATATTATATTCAAGCTCCCGACTTCAACCATTGGGCAGTTACCCGCCAGACACGACACCCGTCTGGTCGGAGGATCCTCACTTTTCTAATCAGGATAAGTGAACTTTACACCCTGTTCCTCATTCTTCTAAAAGTTCACTACTTTCATTACTCCGTGTAAGACGCGTCTTGACGACTACTTTGCTCGCTATGATTCTCCAGAGCTAGTTACAATACATGCGCAAGATATGTTCAAGGCAAACTGAACATCTTGGGTCACAATTCTCAAAATGAGAAAAAAAGGTATTTACTTTAACTGAATCTAGGGCGATGAAAACCTTAATAACATTTCGGCCATCAAGTTCTCAAAACGCTAAAATGAAGAACAGAACTGACCCTATTCAAATATGCCAAAGTTTTGCATATAAATTGTCTGTATTAAGTTTTTTTAGCCAAAAGGGAAGTTGAACGACGTAATTAGTATAACCAAAGACAATGAAATAAAATGGTTATGGAAAACTATAAGACGAAAACGGATAATTGGCTTTTATAATATTGTGGAATATGGAAGATTCAGAATATTAGGCCATTACCTCGTTAGATATTACGAGCTTTCTTTTGTTTTTAAATTATAATATAGTTGTAAGGTGAATGAGACAGTGGGTCGCAATCGCGGCAGGCCCAGACGGAGATGGCGCGATGAGAATTAGATTGATGAAATAAAGATTGGTCCTTGGCAGCTTTAGACAGAGATAGGTGGAAAGAGAGTAGGGAGGCCTTTGCCCAGCAGTGGGGCAATAATGGCAAATAAAAAAAAAAGGTCGAATGAACTTGTAACTTTCTAATTTGAATTCTGTTCAAGGGGTACAACAACTCTTGTGAAGCAACATACGCGTGTATCTAACCTTAATTACATTTTAATGACTAGGTCAAGTGTAATGTTCGTTACATGTTTGCAAATAAATACTTATTAACATTTGTCTATAAGTATAAGAAAAAACGGAGAGAAAATAATTTAGAAAAACTCAAATGACGTTAAACACTTTGAGGGACACTAAACGGCCTTACGCGTCATCGTATTATAAATTAAAGTCACTGTTCCTGTTCGTCTCTATGTCCGCGTTGTTCTTAACCACGCAACAGATTTTGTTAAGGTTTTCACCTTCGTTTAGAGAATTTATTCCGGAAGGTTTATGTGTATAATACGTTAGTATTAAATTTACACACAATGTCGCCCATGGGCATGTGACCGCCCGTATTTTTTTGAATATTCATGACAAATTATCGATAATAAACTTGAAAAGGGGGTCTATCTTTAATTTTTTTTTTCTTAATTTTTTCATTTCTTTTTTTCAGTATCCCGCTATAATTTTATGTATAATTAACATAATTTCACTTACGTTTTTTTAAATAAATACTGTTTTTTTGGAAAAAAAAATCTTCACCTCCGTTTTTTTTTCATAGTCGACAAATTTTACAAAATTTAAAAAAAAATTAGTTCATCCGATAAAATAACTCGTAAGCTATTAGAAATAATAAACAGAATACAAATCGAGCCAATAACATAGAAGATATGGCAAACGCTACTAAAACATAAAAAATTGAATAACATGAAAAATATTAAAGATAGACCCCCCCTTTTAAAGTTAATTTTCTATAATTTTTCATGAATATTCAGAAAAATACGGGCAGTCACATGCCCATGGGCGACATTGTATAACTAAGAAATTCGATGTTTTGTGAAGTCGTAAAAACCCTGCGAGGTAGGAGCGGGCCGCTAGTTAATAATAAAACTTCTATTGTGTCTCGTTCAGTGTCCGCGAAAGTTTAAGGAAAAAATAGCATGAGTAGGTACAAAGTATCCTCATACGAAAACTAAGCATGTCGGATTTATGAAATCCCGTCGACTTTCACATTAACCCTACTCAGCTTAGTGATAGAGACGCATTGTGCACTTACGATGCATGAAGATGAGCACATCCACATATTTCATTCTCGATTCTGATTATTAAACCCAACAGATTTATTCCTCCGCTTGAATTCCAAGTAGGTACCTATATGACTTACTCGTACATGGCTTATGGATCGGATTGATTTAAATTCATCGAAGTTTTATTTATTTAGGCTTTGTCGATGTTACGGCTGAACGGGTTTTGGCTTTGACTTCATGAAACCAAGGCTTATGTAAAAATAATATCGGTTGGTTGACGTTACAAATGTTCGTTGGTTTATTTCCAAATTGCTGTTTTAAATATGTATGCTTTTGTTTTTTTTTTTTATTCAAGTTACATTTGAAGTAGGATGCGTTGTAGGCGTATACAATTTAGATGAATGATTTCATTTTACCCTACAGATTTTGAAAACTCTTATCAAATAGTAATAAATGTTTTAATTTGTCGTTTTCTACGGATAAGAAATATCTGGATCTTTGCAAGAAACTCCCTGATATTTATTGGGTACAGTTGAAGCTCTATTCACAATATACGGGCAAAGAGCATGTAACACGGATGTGCTAAAAATAGTGGCGAAACAGACTAGTCACATTGATGTAAGGGGGAGTACACACGCGAGCTCCATTCTTCACGCCAGCGTGACAGGCCCTACTTATCCTCAGCATAGCTTACGCTTAGCATATGCTAAGGTGTGGCTGTTTACGATGTTTTCCTAAAACATTTAAATTTCGAACAAGTTTTATGTAAGCCCAGTTATTTTTTTTGGGAATGTTAAACAACCTCCGCTGCTTTCCAACCAAAAAGACGTAACGAAAGCCTTTGAACCAGCATGGACGCGTCAATGCTGGAGGCCCGGTTTGCGAAACTGCCAGTGACGTTGAAAAACAAAACTGTGTCAAAAACCCGTTGTAGAATCTTCGCTTCTATTCTACAAAGGTTTTTTTGACGTCAAGCGGGCAAAAACAGTCCGTTTTGAAGCAGAACTATGAGTGACTTTGAGTCTTGTCATCACAAAATTGTATAATTTCTGACCCAAAAATGTACCATTTTATCGCTTTACTTTACGTAAATAGATAAAATATCCCGATATCCCACAGCATTTCAATAAATATGAGAAGTTCCGTGTTCTCGGCCGCATTCACATTTATGATAACAAAGGAAAAATGGAAACATTTCCTATGCACTGGGGAAATTAAAAATCGCATTGAACGACTCAGCGATGAGAGGGTTGAACAACTGATCATAACAGTTTGTGTGTGAAATTATGAAGTTAGCTAGGTTTAAACAGTGCAGTTTTCGTAACAGTATCTGTGAAATGTAATTCGTTTGTTTATCGGTGATAAACAAACTAAATAATTAGCGTTATAGTATTTGAACTAAATAATTACCCATACTTTATTAATTGTGGATATTTTTTAACAGGACTGTTCATGGGTCAATTTTTTTTCTGTGTGTAAATGAATTTAATAGTCTTAAAATTTCACAGACTCAACCGTCGTCAATCTTTTTTGAGAGACGGAGCGGGGCTTTGTTTTGTCCTAGCGACATCGTATAGAAATATACGTAAAATACATTTGGACAAACATGACTCTCAAAATTAAGAAACTACCTACGAACTGACACATGTTTCATAATCGAAAAACATGGTCCATTTGTAGCCATAATTCTTTACTATTACTTCGCTTCAATTAATAACCCAGTAGGAACAACTGAGGGCGGCAAGTAGGGCTTTCACTGTAACATATCGATTGCCAGCACTCAGCTCTAGGCAATTTACAATGAGCATACATACTTCGGCTGACTGCAAGTGACTTCGAGTGACTACGACTGTCTTTCCGTGTCGTTTCGATAGTTTCAGCAAGCAAGGAAGCGTAACACTATTTGACTTTTATTTCGTGTAACAGATAGGTATTTGATTTTCTTTTCTTCAACAATGGTTTCTTTTATTTTATATTTCAATATCGTTGCTTATCAAAACCTTGTGATTAATAAAACGTTTGTCAAAAGACTACCTATATTGAAAAGTACTCTGTGCAAAAGACCTCGTATTTTGAAAATAAAAAAACAAAAGTCAAAATTTTCTATGTTTTGTATCTTGAATACGAGGCTTTTGGCTAATTTGTAAAGGAGTTTTTATGTAATTTTTTTGTAATGTGCTTTTAGTTTGTGCAGAATGAACAATTATCTTTTTATATTTAATTATTACATTTGCTCCAGTTTGGTGTTATTTTTAACCGACATCGAAAAAGGACGAGGTTCTATGTTCGCCTGTATGTATTTTTTGTTATGTATGTTCATCGATATTTTCATCATTATATATATTTTTTCGTTGAAAGGGTATACTCCTGAGGTGGTCCCATATAAATTTGGTCAAGCGTCAATAATACGTATTTAATATCCGACCTGACCAGTAAATCACACATCCGTGATTTTCCTTACAACCGTGCATGCGTACACAATCACATTACTATAAATTCATCTTAATATTTTATTCAGAACTTTCCTTATTCCTTCCGAGGTTTTTCGCAACACCAGCGAAGTGTTAATTCTGTAAAGAAGCGGAGAGCCCCACAGGCTCAATTAGGATTAGTGAGGGCTTGTAAGAGCTTCTATTGAGCTGCTGCGGACATATTGGGGGAAAGGACGCAAATGGCACAAATCCCGGTCAATATTGGACGAGGATCCGTTTGGAGAAATAATGTGAACAAAATTGCGGAAATCCGAAATATCCATTTGTAATGTTGACATTGAAGTGAATTGGGTTTGGTAAGACTGTAATTTTTGGTTTTCGACAGATTTTTGCTTCTTGAAGTTTTCTCCTTAATATGTAGTATGGGTAGTATTTGGGTTTTCTAAACAGAAGATTATTTTATTCGAAGTGTCTAGTCGTCCGCTAACGGGTGAATAAAATAACTTAATCGTCCGATTATCGGACGAATAAAATAAATTTGTCGTCCGACTATCGGACGACTAGCAACAGCCTATTTTATTAAGTCCCTTTTCAAGGGCGATGGTATCATTCAATTTTCTAAAATCGAGTACCTCAAAAAATAGCACATAATTCACAACTCTTCAAGGGTTTGTTTAGCTTTGTAACTTACATACCTACGTATAATACAATGTCACCAAGGTTTCATTGCGGCTTCCACCCATCCACATCCCGTTCCACGTGACAGTGATACCCAAACAATCTCCCTATATTAAGTTTCAGAACACATGTTATACAGTCACATTCGAATAAAAGCGTTTCTATTCTCAAAGGGACTCGTGTTGAAATTAGTCCGTCTGTGTGCCTGAAAGAGCGGTATTTAACTCAAGCGACCGGAAGGTTCCATCCGGCGTGGTTGGAGTAGGTAGGTTCCACTTGGGCCCGGATGATAACTCGCTACGTGCGAATGGGGGACACATTGTCACGTAATGGTGAATGCGGACGGCGTCATTTGAATATGGACAGAACGTGATCTGTGCAAAAAGGGGATTTTTTTGATGATGTACATTTTTTCGGTGGTTCGCCCACAATGTTTCGCACTATGTTGGAACAATGGTATGCTTTTATGTAGTGTTTTATATTTGTGTTAATACGTTACATACTTACAATAGTTAGAGTTATAGTAAGAAACATTTCAGCAACTGAAATGACAAGAACATATAGGTTTAGAAAATTAAGAGGTGCTGAATACGCTAACAACTACTACACTGGTGCTGGTATAGACGAGAAAATACCTTTAAAAAAACCGGCTAGTTGCGTGTCGGACTACGCACAATGAAAGGTTCTGTAGTTGGTATGAATTTATCCCAAGAACAAACTTATCTTAGTAGTTGAGAAACATTCAAAATTCAAAATTCAAAAGTCATTTATTCAAACTAGGCTGAGAATCAGCACTTTTCGAACGTCAACTACATAAGACAGTCCCCCAAAACGCCCACCCTTCACCACTTCCTAGTGCATTAGCTGGGAAGAAGAAGTGGCGCAACAAACTCCCCAGTTGCACAGCTGTCTGTTCAGTTAGAAGAACAACAAAAAAAAGATTCTATATATATTCAAAATAATTAACATTACGCAACACAAAACATTATTTAAATTATTAGCCATATGTTAGCTAGCACACGCCAATATACCAGACAAAATCATCGAGAACAGCTACGCTCAGGCAGAGATAAAAAAAAAATTACGTAAACAGAACTTAATATCTAAATAAATGTTCATGTTCTCCCATACATTTTTCATGTGATAAAACTACAAATTATGAATTTTTCTTTACTTATGCTGTGAGACCTTACTTCCTACCAATTCAATCACATGATTCTAGGTCAACTGGAAGTACCCTGTAGGTTTGGATTTATTTGCGAGTGTCAAAATATGTCACATCAATGGTCATATTTTTTATTGCGCTGATTTAGACTCTTGGTTTTTTTAGAGGTCCAAGGGAACATAGATCTTTGTATTTGATGTTAATTTAATCTCGATACCTCCACGTGATCCTGTGAAAATGGGTCTTGACAGACTGACGGACGGACAACGAAGTGGTCCTTTAAGGGTTCCGTTTTTTCTTTTGAGGTACAGAACCCTAAAAATAACAATAATAAACATAATAATATTTATTTCTTTGTATCGTCGGATATTTGGGTTGGTGCTGGTACTCAATAACTTTATTATTGCTTTGTTAAGTAGCTTTCAAGTTTAGCTCCATTATTACATAAAGTTGTACCTACTTGAAGTGCTAGGGCCGCCGATTGCGTGGATGCTCGGGGCTCCAGCACCCCCGAGGGGTAACTATAGTGCGTGCGAAGCTTAGACATCAAAACTAATGAATCAATCGGCTTTGACCGATGTCTCTTTAACATCACTCTCCATGCGGCAGGACATCTAACTACGTTATTGCGTTGGTTGCGTCATAACCTTTTAAAGCGGTTTTTACATAAGTCAGCTAACAGCTTGTTTCCATTATATATTTTGATAAACTTAATTAAATTAGAGGAGCTTGTGGCTAAGTAATAACAGCCGCTTGGGTCGATCCATCAGGTTAAGCTACGCTTGCCGGGGTTGGTCTGTGGATGTGTTGTTGTTGTGTTGTTCTTTACATACCCAGACATCTCGGTGCCTCGAAAAGCTCTTTAAGCCGTTAGTTCCGGCTGTCATTTGTGGATCTTTGACAGTCGTTACGAGTCGTACAACCAGTCTTACCAAGGGGTATAGTATTACCCAGTTACTGGGTTGTGTAGGTCAGATAGGCAGTCGCTGCAAATATACTGGTATTCAGCTGCATCCGGTTAGACTGGAAGCCGACCCCAATATAATTGGGAAAAGGCTAGGCAGATTGGATTGAATTAATTCGTGCAAGTAAAACTATTGAACTTACCCTACTGCCGGATTATCATGAATCCTACTGGATGGAATTAGATGCGATTTGAAGAAGGCGCGAAGTAATCCAAGGAAGTAGGCCAGTAAAAGAAACCCCCGTATGGGCATGAAAGAGTATGAGCACCCACAAGTTTATTTAAAAGTCGGCGCCCCTGTGAAGCGCAATATTTTATGCGAAGATACGAAGAGCTACAATTTAGCGTCAATTTTTTTTTGTCAAACTCAACTCAAACTCAAAGCATTTATTTCAAATAAACCAATTACAGGTACTTTTGAATTGTCAAGGGGTCGGTCAGTCAGAAATATGAAGCTAGTTGCCCATTCCAACGCGTAGTAGGTTCCTATGGAGAAGAACGGGCAAGAAACTCCACGGACATTCTTTTAAATCAGA